>FR997739.1:0-10000000 GCA_905475445.1 Ochropleura plecta | reverse complement strand
AGACGAACCTTTGTTGTACGAAGGTTTAGTGTTCTCATAAGCATAAGGTCCTGGGGTCGCATGGTGGTAAATAGGCGGTTTGGTTACAAAGTTAGATTCGTGTCCGCTATATTGTGCACTGCTCTGGGAGAATTGGAAATTACCACCCGCTTCGCCATACTTTTCCGAGAACCCAGGTCTAACATTGCCACCATAGCCGATTCTCTTAGGAGGGTATTTCTGAGGTCGCGGAGGGTAAGGCACAGGCCGAGGTGGACCGTAAGCTCTGGGAGGACCACGGACCTGAATTGATGCGATCGGTTTACCAATAGGTTTGATGTCTACGGGTTGGGCATAAATTACTTCATCTGGTGTTAAGTATGTCCGTTTTTCTTGCGAGTCTTCATCCTCACACTGAAATTATCAAATTGAGTGACATTAGAACAATCATTTTAAAAAGGAAAAAATCAAAATAGTCTTATCTGTAATAAGAACATAATTTTATTTTAAGAGACGTACTTGTATGAGACCAAGAGTACACAATCTTCCTTTAATCAGGTTTCTTGCTTCAGCGTCATCTCCTGCGTCCAAGGCGTCCTTGATCGTGGGATCGCTGTACACATCGTCGAAGCCGCCCAGACTTCTACCTTGTTTACTGCTCACTAGCTCGTCAACAATGTCATCAAGAACTGTGCTATTAGATTCAAAATTCTTCTCTTGTGCTTCAGGTAACTGTTCGCCTTCTAACAAGCTTGAAGCTTTTTGGTCAGGTTGGTCAGCGGGCTTGGAATCTTTGTCTCCTCCCCATGACCATTCCGCTGTCGTACACGCGAATATTATTGGTAGCAATAAAAAGGTAACCGTTGTCCACCGCATGTTCTGTAACAAAAATGGATAAGACTGTCAAAACGCTCATGTCATTTGATCCTTATTTTGTAAAGCATGTCATTGTTTCGAAACTGCTAGCGAAGAGTCACTTTTACTTTCGCAGACTGTCTGCAGTTATGTAAGGCTCCATACCGTCAGCCGTGTTGTGGCTGCGCGCATTGTGGCACTGTGCGGTCATTGGAAGGCCGTGGAGCCGCGAAAGCACTCTCACACGATGTATACAGAGCTAAATAAGTACGGATCTACGTATCATGGTTTGCTAATGTCGTGTTTTTATTAACACTAGCATAAATTACATTAATTTGTCTAAGTATTTGGCTGGATTAATGCGCAAACGGTGAAATTTAAATAATTAACTGCATCAATAAATTAATTGTATCAATGAATTATAACTCCAGGAGTGAATCATGCGTTAGTTTAGCACATAGATGTCTTATTACATTTTCGAGGTCAGCTTTTGTCTTAAGTTATGAAAGAAAGTCAAATATTGGTGTCATTGTCGTGGAGTCAAACAAACTGGCACAAGCAGCTCGTTGGCAGGCCGCGCGCATCTCGGGCGATGCGGTACAAATTCGGTAACTGTCGATAATCATTACATAACTTCCGATATTATTCTATCTTGTTTGTTTTTTATGCAACACGTTACAGCATAATCAGGCGAAAATTCACATTTTTATATTTCCGTATTTTTTTTTAGATTAAGCGGTTAGTAGATCGTATTTGCACAATATATTTAGAAAACATAAAAGAAAAGTATTTTGAAAGGCGCATGATCTGATGAGAGCTTGTCGAGTTGGATGGAAGATGATGAACTAAAATATAATTATTAATCAACTGCGTGTTTTTTAATTAACATTCTGGTGCCAAGTAATATTTATTTGTTTTGATGGATGACAGGTGGTACAGTTTTTTAGTAAATTAAAATTATGTTTGCGGAAATTATAAGCTAAGTGTGACATGGTTTCGTTGTTGTGCAATGTTTTACATATTCCTGATGTTGTGGTCGAAACCGGCGCGGGCGCACGAACTACCGACCGGAAAGTGAAAGTTTACGCGAGGATCATTTACTTGGGAAACTACTTACTCTTATCTTATTGTATATTAGTCTTAATTAGAGTAGCGTTTTTTAACATATTTACTGCAATAATGTTACAACTTGGTCACTTTTTGAATTTCCGATTTGTTATTGTTTTAACTGGTATTTATTAGTTTTCATATTGAAACTTTTAAAATAATAAAACAACAAAAACAATTAATATTGTTTAAACAAACAGTACTGCAGTACTGAATTGAATCACCGTTATGTATCCGCACATCTAATTAATGATTACGATTGTGATATGATAAGTTATACCATTTCTGCGTAATGAATGTGTTTAGACGCAGTGGTAGTTGCTTTTCTCCGTCGGAAATTGAAAGAGAAATTTTGTAACGAGAATGTTACTGTGCCGCAAAGATAACATCTTCGTTTCCGTCACCGCAAATCCTGTGATATAACCGTGTAACCCGAACTTTAGCACTAAACTTACTTTTGAGTTCTTCACTCCTTGTTTGTCACTAAAACTATTTCAAATGTTTAACTTTTCACAAGTTTACCGGCGCACTGTCTGCGTCCGAATGACTGCCACTTCTACCAATACGTCGCTTTATACTTCGACCAACGCAAAGAAGCACGCAGACCGATTTTGTAAGACGATCGACGCAGCCTCCTACCACTGTACCTCAATACACGAATCGAACTACCAAAGTTACCTCCATCTGATCGCTAAGCGCCTGTCGTAGAGCTACTTTGGTACAGGCGATGACGTCTGCCATAACATTGATCAACCCTTAGTTCATTCATGTTCCGAGTAGATGTTTGGCAATTTGGGTTTTTGAGGTCGTCTTAGCGGATCTGTATTGTTAACGTAAGCTGAATACTGACATTAAGTTACTGATGTCATACATTTGATAGATATATGCAGTGGATGCTAACCCACTTGTTAGCAATAGTTTTATGAGGTGTTGAGAAATGCAATTGGGTTGTATGTATTTGTATCATTCAGTAAACATAAATAAATTGTTTAGAATATTTTAGTTCGGGGTATGTTCTCAGAACTGGCATCACAGATAAATCTTATCTCTCCGAAAAGTGGCCGTTTTGGATTTATGCCAAGTACAACATTACAGATAATGCGATGTAAGTACAATGTATTAGCAACAGTTATCTCTTTAAATGAGATAACTGAAAAAAATGGAAATAAACTATTCACGACCAAACCTCACTTATAAAGTGTTAATATTGGATTGTTTGAGAGAATTGAGAATTGATGAAAAGTCTCAATTTTGAAGCTGCAAATAACACGTGTTTCATTTGACAACAAACAAAAAAATGTATGTACTTTAACTAATTTAAGTCAATGTCGAGTACAAGATTATGCTGTTTTTAATTGTATTATTTAATACAATTAAAAAGATCAAGACGTCCGTTTCACTTTCCTGTCTTTCAATTATTACGTGATATATTGAAAATGTCACATATGATAAAAGATTTAGGATTAAATTAAAGATTAAAGAATGAATAAGAAAATCCTTTCTGCAAACCCTGGCTAAACATTTTGAACGGTTCTTTTTTCTGTGGACCTGCTGATTTTCACATATTTTTTGTAAATAAACAACTCTGGGTTTACACACACATATACGTACCCATCTATTGTTATGTAACAAGGCATTAAGCCACCCACATGGTTGGAGCTCACCCTTCCATATCAAGATAATAAGCCACTTTCTCAGGACCATAGTTTTCTAATAAGGCACGATGACCCAGTAACTTCTACTCACAGTTTTGTAAGTATATTGCCGAAAACATTTACGTGATAAGTAGGCTGTTAATCTTAAATGGTTTAAATAAGGTTACTTTGATTGGTAAATCATTATTCCCTTAGAGTTTTCTCGACTATGTAGGGGACGGCGTTCAATGTGTCCGGATGCAGCTGATATCAGTAGTATACATGAAACGACTGGCTAGTAAATACGGTACTCTTTGGTAAGACTGGTTGTCAGACTTTTGGTACACTGACTATTACTTCAATGACTGCCAACGAATCACCAATGACAGCCGGGAAAAAGGGTTTGACTGAGAATTTTTCCTCTCCGAAGCATGGAGGAACTTTAGTATGTATCGGGTGGTCTCCCATCCACGGAACAACTTAGGCAAGCACGGCGAAACACTGATAGTCTGGTTGTGTGAACGTCGGCCTGCTAAGTCATAGGTCTCGAATTCGACCCCTAGATACGCACCTGTGGCCACGCAACAATGGTGACGATAAGTCCCGCATTTTAGGAGTGCCTGAGGAGGCAGACGCAGCTTCTCACCGGACACGGAAGTTTCAGGAGGTTCCTGATCATAACCGGGTGGGAGGAAACGTTCGGGTGTCAACACTGTGACGATCTTCCGTTGGTAATAGTGGAGCACACTGTCTGTGGGTCTGTCCCGCAAGGGCGGACCACCGCTGTGCCCTCATAGTGGTAATCGACGTCGGAGACTTTCTTGTTTTTGGATTAATGTGCGTATTGTAAAATTATGACTTCCTTCGGTGAAGGAAAACATCGTAAGGAAACGAGCATGTTGCGGGTTGTTCCAGTTGCGGGTTGTTCGAAAGAGATACCGCGGCCCCGGAACGTAAAGGGCATAAGAAGGAACATGGGTGGGTTTTAGTCAGTAAAGGTCTGACATCGGTCTGTCCCCCCGCTTCGTCCAGAGCGGGGGAAGTTATTTGATAATTTCCCACCCCAAAAAAAAAGGAAACGAGCATGTCTGAGACATATTTCGCGACAGCATGTTCAGCCAAGTCCGAGGCCCATGGGTGGCAGGCATAAAAACTCTGGCTCCAAAAGGAACAAGGAAGAAGATAGCCTAAAAAATAACCTGAGCGACTGATATTACTTAGCCACGGACTAGGACTCAACTACGACTCATATCCACATTATGAGTCGATCTATACGATAACTGACAAATGCTTGCACTGACTGGACAGGTCCACTCAATCTGTGTGGTGCTTTCTGAAAAAGGCCATTTCAGACAAGATAATCTGCATAGTCCTCATGTAAGTTGACCAACATTTTTGTCTGGACCTTAAAAATACTATAACCTCTGAGTTCGTTTCGGCTGTTTCTTCTCAGAGTAGTCGAGTACGAAACACCGGCCTCATCTAGTTTAAAAAAAAAAGTCGTGTAAAAGTGTTTGTGAAAACCTACTTGCAAAATAGACATCATTTATCCATAAAACTACAATCATATATAATAAATGCATAAAAATCATACATTACTTCCCAGTGAAGCTACTGCATACATTGACATATTTTTTAAGCAGAAGATTATTCCACCAATTAAGTTAGTACAAAAGAGTTCAACGCGTTCGCATGTACTCACATAATGGTATAATGTTTGTGTCATTAAATGCATCTGTTATGTAACAGCTAGGTTAATACGATTTGTCACCCATTGTGCTTAGTTTGTTATGTAAGGATTCAACGCTCATAATGTATAATAGGATTTGCTTGGTAGTGCTAATTCTTACATAGGCACAGCACAATGGGTTTGTTGTGATTTCGGCAGCAGTGCAGTGTCTCGTTAAAAGGGTGAATGAGCCACATACTGTATTGCTCTACAATACAAATTACACGAGTGTAATCTTTATGTAACAGGACTTCATTTTATTAATTTTCACCAAACGTAATCGCAAATTTGTTGGCTTTTATTTCTAACGTCTTTGCTCCAAAACCATTTTTAAACTGCTATCTAGTTGTTTCTAATTAGAAACAGGATTTGATATTTTCGTCACTGCGCATTTTTGCACCACTGCTTGCACAAGAGGGAGTTTCCAGCGGCGTGCGAGCCGGACCTGCGCGGGCGCAACGCACGCTGACGCTGCCACAACACTTGCGCAAGAGTTCGCTGAACCATTTCTATGACTTCAATGCTCTATTGAATGAACTTGCATGTGGTTTGTTACCAAATAATGTCAGTAAGTACTGTAGCTACTCGATTGCTGTTGAAATGCTGATGTACCGTGAAATGTCATCTGTATTTGAAAGTAGATCATGACTGTGTTATAAGATGGTACGTTGTCATTTTGGTACTTTTAAGTGATATTGTTTCAATGACTAAAATGTTCGCAAGAATATCTCGATATTATGAAATATGTTTAATTAATAGTACATTACGATATTAGTGCGTTAAGATGGTTATAACATGCGAGTCAGAATTTCAGCCCGAGCCGAAGGCGAGGGCGTAATTGAGCCGAGCATGTTATAACCAATACGCACGTATTTCGTACGAAGTTTTTTAACACATTTGCGAGGAAACAGAAAAAAAAACATTTCACAATACAAGTACCTACAAAGAAAAGAAAATTTGAGAAAAATGGCGCGAGGATTATTTTCTGCCGTGGCTGCGTGAACATGTTGGCAAAGACACTAGACTTCACTAGAGCATGCAGCCAAGTTTTTAAATTACCGAATAAACTGTTTTTTTTTTAATTTTAAATACTCAATCTGTGAATGCACACTGTTGCTTTAAAATGGCGATTAGTTGAAATTTGAATAGCAACAGCGCGCTGCTCACTAGCTGGAGTCGTGCGGCGGCCATCAGTTCCAAATTTGAAATGGCAAATAATACTGTTATGGAATTTGTTTGGACTATAACTTAACTATTTGCTTTGGTAACACACGCGTTTTTTATGACCCTCTTTACATATTTAAAACCGGTGGAATTACATCAGCTTTACGAGATAGGGTGTTAAAAAAATATTAGATTCATTTTGACTATATAACTCTGTAAAAAAAGACACTATTACCTTTTTTTTACTGTTAGATCGCAGACAGTGGGAGATGAAAATTTTGGATTCAATAAGAACACATATTTTGAGTATTTTTCTGAAGAAAATTCGTTTCAGTTTAATTATTTCCTTTTTTTTCACAACTACCTGACCTTCAGTTGTGGGTTACTGAGAAGGATTCATGTAAATATTCTTTTGTATTCTTTGGAAGCTATTTATTGCAATTATTCACACATAACAGTTATTGTCCTTGGCCCAAAACAGTTGAGGATAGTATCAGAAATAACCGTTTAGTCAGAAGAGTTGAGAAAGAGCTCTGAGTCATAGCGAATAACATTAAGATATTATGTAAATTTATTTGTGTGTTAATAAGTTATGTTTTTATTAATTTTTGGTTGATGTGTGAGTTCTCTCGCTTTGTACTATATTAAAATAAATAATGACTTGGTATTTCTATGAATGAAGGCTTTCAAAGTGATTTACCTACCTAATTTCATTAATTATTGAAATTATTTGAATAGTAGTTCGATCCAATGATTTATATCCTTGATTTTTTATTTCAAATATAATAATGATGTCTTTATATCCGGGATGCTTTTATATAACATGCTTATCTGTGTGAGTGTGAATAAAATATTTTAATGTATCATGTAAGCTAAGTATTTATTACCTACATATATGTATACGTAAGTGGCACAAAAACAAAGTGGCAAATAAACATAAAGTTTAACCGTTTAGTGCAACGAATTGATCGTATTTGGAATAACTTTACATAAGAGTAGCTGCGTTGACCACTTTAAAACCCAGAGAAGTTAGAAATAAAGATTTATAACGTTAGGTAATACGTATAAACACAGAAAGAAATATTTCTAAATAATGTTACATAGCTTTTACACTTACTTAATATGACGTACATTATATCAAGCTTGTTTACCTCGAACAGATAGAAAAAAGTACTCCTTACATTTCGTCCAAATCCTGACTCCACATTGCAGTGTTACTAGCAAAAAAAACCTGTCGGTACAGCTACTGTATTTTATAATGAAAGTATACAAAACTATGTAGAATCTCTTTCTCATAAGTAGTAAATAATTGTTACATGGTGAGTCATTTCTTACCACACAATTAATTCAAACATGAATGAACGACGAAGAAACGCCTCGAGCTCTCGCTGTACGTCAGAAGTGACGTGTGTACGCCATTACAATAAAAAGTGGTCTTACTACTGTATCTTTACAATCAATCAAACTAGAGGAGGCAGTAAATAGTCGTCAAAGCTACTGCGTTGAGGGCGTTGAACCTATGACGTCACTTTGGTGGCTGGTACTGAAGAGTCTAGTCCTCAATACAAGCTGTTTACATTTTTTGTGGTACATCTCCACTGCAATTGGCTCACTGTTACGTAACCAAGATCAATGACTTTGGACTCTGGTAGTTGCGTCTTCTTCTAGTTCCGACCTGCAATTATTTATTTTTTTATTTGATTTTATCTTTAACTGGAGATTGTAAACGTGTAGTCAAGAAAGATTAGTTATGACATGACTACAAATTACTTACATTACAAAGTTCTATTTTCGAATGCATCTGTAATTTATTTTGCGGTTAATCCAAATAAGTTGGGGGTCAAACTGGTTACAGCTTTATTTGCATAATTGAACTCCTAACAGTCTAGTAATACATGCAACGAAAACTTCCTTTATAGGCCCTGATTAACTAGTAATATAATTATAAGTAAATTACAAGCTGATACAAGTTGTAAACTGTATAACAGCATTCTAATAAATTCTTGGTTTTTCCAAACTATTATTTTAAGTAGCTAGCTAATCAAGTTAGTCGTGAAATATTGAACGTTTTGGTAAATTACTGGGAACTCGTATTGCAAGACGCGTGTTTTCCGAATTGCGCTTCGATATTGCAACGTGCCTCGCGCAAGGCCAACTCAAGCCTTTTTTATATCGAACAGAGAATGGATGGAGCCGCAGGAGCTACTTCATTTTTACCTGTATTTGTTTTTATTTTAATTTATTAAACTTTATGCACATGTAAAAAAAAACACTGTACAAAGGCGGACTTAATGCCTTAGGCATTTTCTACCATACATTGTTTTCTTACATACATTTATTATTTAGGTCTAATTGAATTCAAATAGAAGCTTCTGTTGATTTTTAGGGGTTCTCTAGTTGATCAGTCTGCGATGTGAGTGTAAGCTTTTGAAAATAGAACTGTCGGTTATATACCTTCTATCGTATAGCGCCCTAACAATGAAGCTATGTTATGTAAGAACCATGATTTTATAAGACTTACTTTATGCAAAAGGTAGGTTGCATAAAGTCTTGAGCAGCTATTGTTAGTTAGTAAGCCAAAGTGACACTCACGCTTTTCTTGTAAGCAAATAGTATGCCGCAAAATACCTTAACTATATTGTTATATATATTTCAAATATTTATATATCAAAACTAGCTTTTGCCCGCGGCTTCGCTCGCGTTAACTTCGGTAGCGCCTTATTGATTTGTAATAGCAACGCTAAGTTTTCCCGTTTCGTCTCTCTTTCTCCCTCATATCCCACTCTTTAAAAAAAAGCCTATGTCCGTCTCCTGGTTCCCAACTATCTCTGTACCAAAATTCATCAAAATCAGTTCAGCCATTAAAGCGTGAAGAGGTAACAAACAAACAAACAAACTCACTTTCGCTTTTATAATATTAGTAAGGATAGTAAGGATTAAAACTTAAACACACCGCTTTTTTGCCACAATTTAAAAACTGTTTGACACGCTTACCAACACAGCGAACATAGAAAAAACTTAATTGCAATGCGACTCACGGATTTCTGTGTGCAAATTAAATTGATGACCCAGATTGCGCCCCGTCGTCGCCACGTAACTCTGGGCTTCCCTAAGGTTCCCTTCAAGGACTCCTATTCAATTGCACGCACGACCCACGGGTTTTTTCATAGGTTTGATTGAGGAAAAATAGATTCTTTTGATAAGCACTCATTAATTTTAAAACAATAAACCCAGTTGATGTTTTGTTTAATTAAGTTGCTGATTGGTTCTTCCTAATATGGGGTAATATCCTACTAATATTATAAACGCGAAAGTTTGGATTGGATGTTTGTTACTCTTTCACGTAAAAACTACTGAATGGATTTTAATGAAATTACAATAATATAGCTTAATAATAGCGCAATAATATAGCGGACCTATGGACGGTGGGCAATGGGTACTATGGGTAGCTCACCGTCCATCCGTTTATTGACGACAGGCCGTGTCGTCGGCGCGTTAGTGTTCCGTGCGCGCCTCAAAGAGATGTCAGCAAAGCAGAGGGGCCTGCCAGGGCCACCGCCTGCCGGGGTTGCGGGTTGTTCGAAAGAGATATCGCGGCCCCGGAACGTAAACGGCAATAGGAGGAACATTGGTGGGTTTTAGTCAGTACAAGTCTGACACTGCCCCCCGCTCCACCCAGAGCGGGGGAAGTTTGTTGATGATTTCACATACGCAAAATAAAGGGGCAGGGGATTTATATAATACATCAGAATAACACATAGGCTACAATTCATAAATATATTATTGTATATTCTATCGCCACGCGAGTGAAACCGCGGGTTGCAGCTAGTTTTCAATACAGCCGTTCCTGATGCCGTATTTATATTTTAGACCAATTTACAATCTTCATTTTCGAAAAGGCTAAAACAATGACATCACTTATATCTGAGGCTTTATGGAGAAAGTCTAACATCATTTTACACAATGACTTCAAATATGGTACTGATTAAAATATCATACCTATTCTTTAGTTTCATATTCCCATGACAATCTAGATGGAACAGTAGTAGGCAAACGCTAATACTGCATATTTTCTCACAAGAAATATGGGAAACAATTGAAATGATCTCCCATTAGAATATTTGTTTCAGTGTAGAAAAAATATGAGAACTATTGCTTAATGATTTCTGTCTCTTTTGAAGAGAGAAGAGTATTAATTTTTAAAACTTTACCTTCACCTTCATCTAATCACCTTCATCAAACCGCTTATAATTGATTTTGTAAATAATTAAAACCTTCCCAAATAATATTATTAATGTTGGTACAGCGACATCTGTTGTGAAAATCGAGAACTAATGAAAGCGCGAGGCTCCAAGTGAGCTGTTTTAGCAATACAGCCTTACACGCCTCATGACTCTCACTTTAGTTAACTGTTACTCGCTGTTGACCGAGTAAGTTTGTTCTGTTTACGTTAGAGGGCGTAGTATTAAACCGAATTTATTTAATTTTAATCACAGGCAACCAATGCTAGGAGTACTAGAAATAAATGTTTGGTAATCAAAATACCAACATAATTCAGTAAATCTGTTGATGTGTAAGTTTCAACCCGATCCAAGAGTTGTTAAAAAAAGTTGATTAAAAAGTAGGTTGAAAATATAATTTACTAGCTTTTGCCCGCGGCTTCGCTCGCGTTAAATTTGGGGTAACCAGTTCCCCTTTCCTGATTTACAGGTACCTGCTACCTGTAGTTTTTGCCCTTGCGCCTTATTTATTGTAATAGCAATGCTAAGTTTTCCCTTTTCTTCCCTCTTTCTCCCTCAGATGTCAATCTTTTTTTTAAAAAAAAAAAAGATTGACATAATTATGAGGCCTATGTCCGTCTATTAAATAGCCTATGTCCGTCTCCATCCCAACTATCTCTGTACCAAAATTCATCAAAATCTGTTTAGCCATTAAGGCGTGAAAACGGAACAAACAAACAAACTCACTTTCGCTTTTATAATATTAGTAAGGATTAAGTCACTTTTCGTCAACCCGTATGAGTATTTAAGCTTAGAGGAAAGCGTAAATAGTAGCTTTAAGTTGTGCTGGCTTTCTTCTTATTACTAAAAGATAAAATACAACCATTCCTATGGGAGATTGCTTTATTGGTCTATTGGTCGTGAGTACGACTGCCGAGCAGGTCTTGGGTTCGATTCCCAGAACAGGTACGTGTTTTTGATAGTTTCCATCAGACATTTCTCAGTAGTCGCGATTGCACCCGGTTGGCAATAGGCGCGCCCCTACATGGGACTTTAAAAATAATTGGCAAAAAGTGGGTGTACGATTAATCAAACCTCTGCCTAACCCTTTAGAGATTTCAGGCGCGGTGTTCATGTTTCCTACTAATATTATAAATGCGAATGTTTGTGAGGATGGATGGATGTATGTATGAATGTTTGTTACGATGTATGTATGGATGTTTGTTCTTTCACGTCATAACGGCTGACAAACGATTATGGTCTGAAATAACACATAGGATACTTTTTTCTTCTATATCACGCGGGCAAAGTCGCGGGCGCCAACTAGTTTTTCTTATAAGCAGGCACCGTCAAAGAAGATAATTTTGAAATATGTTGACAACACAAGTCAATTAGTCGCGTTATAGCCAATAAATCGACTAAGCCAAGTTACACATAATTTCTTTAAATGGACTAGCAATTAATTTCCCTGACTTTACGTTATATTTTTTGTGCTTTTAAAAGGCAAGCTATAAATCAACAAGAAACCTTTACAAACGGACATCGAAACGTAGGTATCTAAACAGCTGCAATTCTACTATAACGACCGTGATTACAACTTACATTTACCAGTATAACAAATAAAAGCTTCCATTGAGGAAAACATGCTGGTTTTTCTGAAATATGCTATTACCCGGAAACATTGATAAAATTAAATGCGTAATTATAGTTCTAGTACGAAAAAACTTTAAGGAAAGCAAGAGCACATAAAATGTAATATTAAAAATAAAACAAATGAGAAGCAAGTCTAGTCATAGACTTTTGACACATTATGTTTAACAAAATGATAATAAAAATCATATTATCGCGAATAAATACAATTTGTCTCTGGTTTCTGGAAACCCAAGTGGATATTTCAATTTTCTTGTAAGATTTATCTAAAGTTCCAAGGCAAAGTTACGGGGGTGTTTTTAAAAGAAGAAAATTTTTCTTCATTCATTGATGCAGACATATTAAGTAAAAACTTTGTCGACATTTTCAGAAAAATATTACATTATACATACAAAGTATCTAAATACATGAAAAAGAATATCACTGATTTACTCATCACTAAATCTCGGAAATTACAACTGTAAGGAGTCTGAAATTTTTCGTGGGGGATCTTTTTAGGATGTAAATAAGACGGCAAAATTAAAACCCTAAAGGGGTGAAAAAGGGTGGCAAACTTCGTATTGGAGAACGCGATTACTTGGCCAGATTGACTTGAAATTTTCCATGGGCCTTCTTTCAGGAAATTACTAGACTATCATCACACTACAAAACTAAGGAGTTGATCACCGAGTGAAGCCGTTGGGCACAATAGTCCTTACTAATATTATAAAAGCGAAAGTGAATTTGTTACTTTTTCACGCCTAAATGGCTAAACCGATTTTGATGAATTTTGTCACAGAGATAGTTGAGACCCTGGAGACGGACATAGGCTATTTTTTTTAAGTGAGAAATGAGAGAGAAAGAGGGAAGAAAAGGGAAAACTTAGCTTTGCTATTACAATAAATAAGGCGCAAGGGCAAAAACTACAGGTAGCAACGCTTTTAAAGCAAGCGAAGCAAAAGCTAGTATGATATAAAAGCTTGTCGCTAGGTTTACCTGTGTATTCCTTCGGGGATTATAAGGTGTGATGTTATGTCATCATCGGCAATAAAACAGATCATTCGATAAATGCCATTGTCGTATAAAAGCTTTTACCGCCGTCTGCAGAAGAATCGTTGTTAATGTGAACTTTATCTGAATCGTTGATAATTCAGAAACAAATATCACAAGTATGTTTGTTTGATCATGAATAATCTAAGTAGGTATGTGTGAACTTTACTTTAAATGCCATATTAATTAGGCGAACAGAAGTTGATTAATTTTTAATTAAAACTATCAGTGTGCCACAAATTTGATTCCTTATTATTTTATTTGGCATAACATCTAATAAATATTTATAGCTGGAATTACGAATGTACCATTCAATCACTTGATCTACCTGCCAATACCTCTTAATTGCGGATATGAGGCGGATATCGCTTGCCCTTGAAGTAATAAATATTTCTAGATCACAACGAGTTCGTAATGATTTTTTGCGATATGCTCCGCCTATCGTTGCAAACTTATCGTCATAAAATGTCAAACATCCATTATCTAGTACATAATAGCACCTCACAGGCCTACATTAGGCGTAACTGTATCAACAAGTGCGACCTTTTCGAGCAGCAGCTGATTTAGGCGACAACAACAAGGACGGTCGGTTTTGTATTCCTAGATGACCAAATAACAAACTCGGATAGTCATACGTAGATTATTATCATACGTATAAATAGCGGGACGATTTTGTGTTGGTCATCAGTCGACCGAGTTCGGTTAGAAGTGATCGTCCTCATATCCTCGTTCAGATCCCAACACAGACCTCGTTCACTATGAGATCGTTGGTGGTGTTGTTCGCTCTTGTCGCCGTAGCCGTGGCTGCCCCTAGCGCCACTGTGGAGAAGAGGTCCCTCAGCCACGTGGTCGCGTACTCCGTGCCGTCGGCCGTGTCGCACCAGTCCCGGGTGGACGTGCACTCGTCTCCCGCGGTGGTGGCTGCTACTCCAGTAGAATACGCCGTAGTGTCAGAGCCTGTGGTGGCTGCGCGTACTGTTGCTGTCGCTCCTGCAGTGTACACCGGTGCATCAGCGGTGTCCCACCAGTCCCGTGTGGATGTGCAACACTCTCCCGCTGTCGTCACTAGCTACGCTTCCCCTGTGGTAGCCCAACAAGTGGTTGCCGCCCCCGCAGTTTATGAAGCTCGCTCGGTGTACGCTCCTGTGGCCGCCGTGTACTCAGCACCCTCGGCCGTGTCCCACCAGTCCCGCGTGGACTACAAGTCGTCTCCCGCCGTGGTGTCGCAGCAAGTGCTGTCCCCCGCTGTGTTTGAAGCCCGCTCCGTGTACGCTCCCTCCGCCTACGCTACCTACTGGTAATAGACAAGAGTGATAGGATCTGATAAAATTGAATTTAGGTATATAAGCTTTATTGTAAAGAAAAGTTGTATGTATTTCTTAAATAAACGACTTATATTTTTTTATTTTTGAATTTTATTTTTAATGTTACCTCAGTTAACCTCAGTCTATGTTAGCGGACATTATTTCGTGTGCTTCGAATTACATAATTATGCACATGAAACCCAACGCTACGTGCTAGCAATATAGAACAGTTCATGTTTTATTATATATTTATGGTAATTATATAAAAAATACTATTTTAAGGTTAATAATGTGTATGCACAAGTCAGTTTAGTATGTGCCATGCATGACTTTAATAAATGATGTTTATTTTGCAAGTAGGTTTTCACAAACACTTTTACACGTCTTTTTTATACTGGATGAGGCCGGTGTTTCGTATCCGACTACTCTGAGAAGAAGAAACTCAGAGGTCATAGTCTCTTTTAAGGTCCAGACAAAAAATCTTGGTCAACTTACATGAGGACTATGCAGATTAGTGTCTGAAATGGTCTTTTTAAGCAAGCAAAGCACCACACAGATTGAGTGGACCTGTCCAGTAAGTGCAACCATTTGTCAGTTATCGTGTAGCTTGACTCAAAACCCAAGGAGCTCAACGAAAAGGACATTTGTGTAATAAATTTTGCTGTATTACGGCAAAAGTATTACAATCAATATTAAAGTTATCAGTAAAATAATTCGAAAGCCAGGGTATTTCTTGTTCAACTCTGTCTTGTCATGTTACCATGGAATGTAGTTCTCGTTTAATCTTTAACCATTGAGAAGGGTGTCGTTTGTTTAGGCCCGTCATTATCTTTAGAAAATTCTTAGCCAAGGTCACTTAGCAAATGTAGAGAACCTTATATTACAACTGTTGTTATAAATACATACTTCCTGAGTTGTGCTTGTAGGCGGACACTCACATGCACGACACGCATGATACATATCCTACTATATAATAACATTCTGTTTACTAGACATGCAGAGACAGCTTTCATTCAGATGAGAAAACAGCCTCCACGTAGACTGTGGACAATCAGCTCCGCTAACACTTCGATGTCTCATAAACCAACTCAGCCACTGCTCGATAATTAGGCATACGCCTCCCCAACCTACGTCACCATACCGTGACTTCCACCTGGATGCGGAAGGTATCACACGTTACTTTTGCTGATACATGGTCTCCATTCCAGGACTCGTGACTGGCTTATAATTCGTCCAAATCATTTGTTTAAGTTTTGGCGACAAACTACAAGGTCTTTGAACTCAGAATTTCATAGACTTCCATATGACAAAGCACTTTCAACAAACTAACGTAACAACTAATTGATCTATTTATACAGGGCGAAGCATAATACTTTGTATGTTATGCACAATATCGTCGTAGGTACCTCAAAGCTTTCAGTGCCGCGACCCCGTGGCATTTCCACTGAAAATGTCACAACTATTGTTCACCTATGGTTTGTTCAAAAACTATCTGAGGAGAAGGTAAACAGATAGATCTGAAAGTATACCTGCACCCGTGCCAATTTGTAGTGTCACAAATTGAGTGCTTCAATTTGATTATTTTTCTTGTCTTGTGTGCTGCGTTTTTTTAGTTTGATGTACAAAATGCTTGGTTAACACCTTTGTGAAGGATCTGTTTACACCTTGTTTAATAATATTATTGAAATAATAATTATTAGGTAAAGTCGTGAATATTTTACCAATTCCTCATGGGAGGGGATGAGAATTTAAACTGAACAAGCTTTTTCTTTTTTTTTGCGGATAGGAAATCATCAAATAACTTCTCCCGCTCTGGGCGGGGAGAGTGTCAGACTTGTACCGACTAAAACCCACCCATGATTCTTCTATTGCCCTTTATGTTGCGGGGCCGCGGTATCTCTTTCGAAGCACCCACAACCCTATCAGGACCCGCAAACCCGGCAGGAACTGAACAAGCTTTGTTTACACATTTAACAATACATTTCGAAACAGACTTTACTACTGAGAGAAACTGTGTACCTATATCAAAGCTTTACAAGTAACATATACATTTATATTATATGGGTATCGTTTGCTGACATTTTGCAACACTACTGTAGTGACTAGTTTGGCTAAATTTAGCGAGAGCTGTGTTTGAGCGCCTGTCAAAAGTTTATGATGTTATACAAATTATGTTGTGTTCACGATAACAACTGTTTGACTCATGTAGGGAATGGTAAGAAGTTTGTACAGATACAGATAGTAAACATTACAGGTAAGAGTATCCTTACTAATATTATAAAAGCGAAAGTGAGTTTGTTTGTTACGTCTTCACGCCTAAATGGCCGAACCGATTTTGATGAATTTTGGTGACAGATATTTGGGACCCTGGAGACGGACATAGGCTAAAAAAAACTGAGAAAAGGAGGAGAAAGAGGGAAGAAAAGGGGAGAGATAAATATTTTTAAGGTAGCGTTAGCCCAAAGTAACTATGCCACGCGGACGAAGTCGCGGGCGGAAGCTAGTAGATAACAAATTGACGTAGGTGTCAACACGATGGGTGCTTGAGGATGGACGACGGCGCTGAGGCCGTTCTGGAAAGAGGTGGCGAGATAACCTTGATGCGCATCGTCGTTTGAGGTGGCGCCTGAGAAGATTACCTGGAAGCAGATGAGTCCGGACATACATGTCAATACTGATGTGATCCGATTGATTGAAAACTGGTTTGAAAATTGCCGTGCGTTTTTTTCAGCCGTACAGATGTACAAAGGTTATACTTATGTAATCTTTGAACACGTTGGTAGCACTAACGTATAATGTTGGTATTTCCAAAGGTCTCAATCGAAGGACAGGAATTAATTACATTTCCTGTTACTGCATTTTTCCTTTGCCCTTTGGAAGTCAACCGTGTGGCTTTAACCCTTTCTGTGGTTTTAACATGTAATACAATTCTATTTTTGACATTTGGGAAATCCATGGTCGATCAGGAACTTAAACGGATGCCTCAATGCGATGTCATCAACATGAACATCTCGCCTTTAATCCCTGAAAGGCTTGGCAGAGGTGTACCAATGGTTTCTACACCTATATTTCGCCAGTTATAGCTAACCCTATTGCCATCAATCGGTCACCAATCCAGCAACAGTGACTGCTGCCGAGAAATTACTGATGGAAAAACCCAATAACATTTTACCCTACCTGAGAACCAAGCCTGCCTTATACTCAGAAGTCGCCCTTGCAACCAATAGACCAAAGAGGTAGTTAAAAAATGTTTACCCCTTTTTTGCTCAAGGTCGAAATATTAATCATTAACTCTAAATCCTTACTTATATTACAAAAGCGAAAGTGAGTTTAATTGTTTGTTAAGTCTTCACGCCTAAATGGCTTAACCGATTTTGATGAATTTTGGTACAGAGATAGTTGGGACCCTGGAGACGGGTCTTTTTTTTAAAGAAATGAGGGAGAAAGAGGGAAGAAAAGAGAAAACTTAGCTTTGCTATTACAATAAACAAGGCGCAAGGGCAAAAACTACAGGTAGCAGGTACCTGCAAATCAGGAAAGGTGGACTGTGAACCCTGAAGTTAACGCGAGCGGAGCCGCGAGCAAAAGCTAGTAAATAATAAATTCTCTAAACTTTATACCGTTCATATTTATTAAAATCTATATTTGTCATACTGTTCATTCAGTATATACGAGTATATACGAGCGTGGTGCTAAATGTAATGTATGTGCAAACCTCGAATTAATTACTTTGGCTTGACGAAAACACAAACAAATTGTATCCGGTCGTGATCTCAAATAAACTTGAAAAAGTCTTGCGTGAGAAACTGTAATTATACATTCGCACTTATTCTGTGCACTAGTGTTTTGTTTGTTAGTTATTAAATACGTTCTGATTTGCGAAACCACCCACATACCTTTGGGTAGCTGAAAATATACCGCAAATACTTTCAAAATGCCTGCTTTAATAAATCGAAATTAAAAGTGTCTTGAGTATCCAAAATAAGATCGGTGAAAATCTCATTTAAATCATATCAAACTTAACTTTTGACACCTTTCGATATATTTTGAATGTATGAACGACACGCATTATAAGTTTTTTTTTATATAAAACCCTATATCATAATATGAGCATATGAGATACGATTTTATAAGTAGGTACAAAAATCTGGTTATTTACAAGTAGGTTAGCGTTGTAGGGCGTGACATAGATCCACGTCTAAGGATTAGGTACTGCGCTAAGTGAAAGACAATACAACTTAACTACGAAATATTATGTAACGTTGCGTGGCAGTCGCACTAGTAGCGTTGGCGAAATACTGTTACTGTTACTATAACTTGAACCACTAAGCGTAAGTTTTTTTTTTAGGTTGGGCCACTCGCATATCAACTCTATAAGTTTGTTTTACTGCCTAGCAGGACTATCCTATGGTGACCTCAAATGAATTTAAGCTGGCAGGTAGGGGTACCTGCCTATTTGTCTAAGCATTCATAAATGTTTCCGTATGTAGCCACATTACGCATGTGACGTAGTTTTATATTACTGCTTTGCGATTAATTTTACCTTAAAGGCATGATCACACCGGTACACGGCTGCCGAGTCGGAAGCATGATTAAGTACAACGCAAAAGCTGCCTTAGTGCAAGGCTGATTACTTTCATTATGACACTTGACATTGCTACTCACTACCTAATATAATTTAAGATCTGAGAAATTATGAACTGTGTATGTACTCAGCTTATAATTTGACCGCTCGGACTATAAAAGAGTCCAATAGCGAGTGAAAAGTATCAGTCAGCCGTTACACGGTTTGAAGTGATCTTGTCTCGTCGAATCTCACAAACACAGACCACGTTAAAATGAATACGCTGGTGGTGTTCTTCGCTGTAGTGGCCGCGGCGTGCGGCTCCCTGGTGCCGCTGGCGCAGCCGCTGCACCACCCGGCGCTCGTCCTGGACCCGCACGGCCGCCCGCTCGACACCGCTGAGGTGATCAACGCCCGCGCCCTGCACCTGCAGGCCAAGGCTCTGGACGGACACTACGCTCCCCTCGCGCACGCCGCTGTCGTGCCCTACGCCCACTCCGTGCTGGCCCCCGCCGTGGTGGCCGCACCCGCCGCCGTGTCCCACCAGTCAAGAGTGGACGTACACAGCAGCCCCGCCATCGTGAGCCACTCCGTCGTCGCCCCCGTGCTGGCGCACTCTGCCTACTCCTCTCCCCTGCTAGCCCACTCCGCTCTCGGCTACGCCGGTCACGGACACTACCTGAAGAAGCGCTCCCTGGGACACCTCGCCTACGCCGCACCCGTAGTCGCGCACGTGGCGCCCTCCGCCGTGTCGCACCAGTCCCGCGTGGACGTCGTCTCTAGCCCCGCCGTAGTGTCACACGCCATCGCTCCCGTCGTGTCTAACGCTTACGCCGCTCCCGTAGTGGCCGTGGCTCCATCTGCCGTGTCCCATCAGTCCCGCGTCGATGTGCGCACCAGCCCTGCCGTCGTCTCCCACGCCATTTCTCCCCTCGTCCACGCCGCTCCTGTCTACGCCGCCACCTCTTACGCCGCTCCCGCTTACGGATACGCCGCGTACGGTGCTCATGGATACTCCGCGTATGGTGCTCACGCTGGACTCGCTCTTTCTCATGGACATTTGTTGAAGAAGCGATCTCTGGCTCACTACGCCGTTCCCGTCGTCCACGCCGTCCCTTCTGCGGTGTCCCACCAGTCTCGTGTTGATGTGGTCTCTAAGCCCGCGGTGGTGTCGACTTACGCTTACGCCGCTCCTGCTGCCGTATACGCCGCCCCTGCCGTGTCCCACTTCGCCCCCATCGCGCACTCCGCCATCTGGTCCGCCCCCCACCACCTCAGAGCCGCTCTCTGGTGAAGCGATAATGAGAGTCGACGAAGAGGATTGTAGTTTTCGTTTTAATGCTAATTTATTAAAATGAATAGACAAGAAATAAAATAATAATTTATACTTCCTGATTTTCATTTCCTTTGATACGATTTTATAATAATGTAGATTTCCTTGTTGATTTTGATTCCATTGTAAACATTCACCTTCTTACTGAGAAAAAACCCAAATATGGGATTCCCATACACTGTATTTAGGATATCATCGTCACTTTTCACAATTCACAATTTCTAACATTGGTGCATGGTTATTAGTTATAACATTATAAGTAGGTATAAAGGAATAACGCTGAGGTTTATTTAATTTGTTCATGCGCTACGGCAGATTAGTTACCAATTGCAGTCAAAGTAAACAGGGTTCATTGTTGATTTTAGAAAACACTGGCAGTAAGCGAATTATACTTGCATAACATAACTGTAATTACTTTCTAGTCCGACTATGCCTACTTTTTCAATAGGAGCAGTAGAAATACTAAATAAATGGTATTCAGATATTGAGTGAAGTAAACTAAGAAAGGTGTAACAGATATAATTAAATGTTTTGCGACGAATGAAACTATAATAGATATTGGTACTTATAGCATTTGGACGGCCCTCGCCGTCTTCGCCTCATTCCTTCTCACGTATTATCACATTATTATATATAACTATTTCATAAATTGTTTAACACGGTAGCTACCTCGTCTATTCGAAGCGACAGTCACAAGGACATTGCAGAACTTTAATTGCCTGTCCTGCAAGGTTAACAGTTGGCAAATACATATATTGCTCGATACATTAGACGCATTCCACGAACTATTGATTGTGAACTATTAAAGCTCCTTGTTGAAAGGCATTGTTATAAATGCAGATCTATTTTTCGTAACTACAAAATCTGTTCTAAAAGAATTATCATTTTAGAAAAGAGTTCTCCGTTTATAAAGTTGACGATGACTAATAATTCTCTATAGCATTTATCTTTAATTAAAGTAAGTTCGAAAGTCTTCGTTGGACATTATTTTCATAAAGTTAACGCCGCAAAATTGTGATACTCATTACTAATTGTAATACTCGCTTCCCCTCGCATACTGTGTAATGCTCAAATGTAAGCTGTACAGCCAAATGCGGCGGAAGGACACCTTGACAGTCATAAAACGTCCAAGTTCTAGGCACACTGACTTTGAACAGCGTTAGGCCGCCCACCACCTGCAATATTATTGACAACATAGATGATTGCACAATGTTGTTGAATGTGTAGGGGTAGTATTGAATGATTGGAAAACATTTTGAGCAAGCAAGCAAGCAATTATTTTTTCTTCTAACGTTTAGGCTTAATTTTGCGCATTTTTTTCAGTTCTCTGTTTTGAGCCGTCGTGATCGGTCAGTTACGGTGTAGCGTAGGTTCGTTTATAATGATGAATTTTGATATCTAAAAAGTAAGAGATTGGATAACAAATACTTACAAATAAAAAAAAATGAAAATGCCCAGATCTTAGCGTAATTTATAAATACAGGGCCGTAACCGGAAGACGTATACAGGAGTTTTTGATAAAGTATGGAATTGCACTGGCACTACAAGAATTTGAATTAAAAAAAAACACTTATTTCAAATTCTTGTTCAAGACTCTTAGGCACAAAAAGTACCTAAATACTTATAAATATTATTTTATTTTGATGTTAAGGAGGAATAGACCTCGACTCCTGCACGCCAGACCTCAAGTTGTCATTCTATTGTCGGTATACTATTACTTATCATACGGACCAAAGGCTTCAAAATGTTCAATAAAAAATATCATGCTAAACCTTATTTTGTTTTATTTGGTGAATAATTAATTTACTTTTTTATTCATTCTTGTATGTTTTATTTGGTGAACCATGTCACAATCAAAGTGTATAAATTCGGTTTTCAAAACCCTAATTCCAATTTGTTAGGTAAAAAAGATGTATTCCGATTGTCTTAAATGTTTATCATCTACATTTTGTTTTCTTTTTCCCCAGCCTTGCCTGGCAGAAATTTATTAAGAAATAAGCAGTATCTCTACTACTGAACTCCAATTTAATATGATTATTCCTGTGTTGTTGAGTATGTATACATACAATGGTGCTAAACTATTCCTTAACAAAATCCTGTACAAAAAATAAATAAAAAAACATTTAAATAAACTTAAAAACAAGGTAAAAAAATGTAAAATAATTGTAATTAAAAAAGTGAACTTTTTTGTATTATTTATTTTATAAATAGTTTTTTTATTACTTAATATTTTTTACATCATCTTAGGTTCAGGTCTTAGGTGTTCGTCAGTTTCACTGTTTACCAGGCGCGACCGTGGGCAAGGGGAGCAGAGTGGAGGAGTCCAGCATGAGCGCCGTACGCGGAGTATCCGTAAGCGGGAGCGGCGTATCCATGAGCGGCGTATCCATGAGCACCGTATGCGGGAGCAGCGTAAGCGGCGGCCGCGTAGACTGGAGCGGCGTGGACGAGGGGAGAGACGGCGTGAGAGACGACGGCAGGGCTGGTGCGCACATCGACGCGGGACTGGTGGGACACGGCGGAAGGAGCCACAGCCACTACGGGAGCGGCGTAGGCGTGAGACACGACGGGAGCGACGGCGTGAGACACTACGGCGGGGCTAGACACGACGTCCACGCGGGACTGGTGCGACACGGCGGAGGGCGCCACGTGCGCGACTACGGGTGCGGCGTACGCGAGGTGTCCCAGGGAGCGCTTTTTCAGGTAGTGTCCGTGACCGGCGTAGCCGAGAGTGGAGTGGGCCAGCAGGGGAGAGGCGTAAGCAGAGTGCGACAACACGGGGGCGACGACGGAATGGGCGTAGGGCACGACGGCAGCGTGCGCAAGGGGAGCGTAGTATCCTTCCAGGGCTTTAGCCTGCAGGTGCAGGGCGCGCGCGTTGATCACCTCAGCGGTGTCGAGCGGGCGGCCGTGCGGGTCCAGCACGAGCGCCGGGTGGTGCGGCGGCTGCGCCAGCGGCACCAGGGAGCCGCACGCCGCGGCCACTACAGCGAATAACACCACCATCGATTTCATTATGAACGTGGTCTGTGTTTTTTCTGACAAACTAGAAGATCACTTCAAAACCGTTGACGGTCGACTGATAAATTCAACTTGCACGCTCGTGTATTTATACTGAACGGATATAAATTAAAAGGTAAGGCAATTTCAGGCGTAGTTAATATATTCGTTGATACATTGTTTAACTAGCTTTGTAATGACCTCGGCGAGTGTGTGGCGGTCACACTAAAATAGTCGGAAGTGTAGATACCTATGCAGCGCTACACAAAGTAAGAGCATGTATCTGATCTTGTAACTAAATGTGAAAACTATTTGAATTAGGTCAATGAAAGTGGATCTGTACAACCGGGTGTTACAAAGAAAATTTATACACATTATTTAGCTTTCTCTCTCTTACGATCGCCGTTCTGTGTTATCATGGTAAAGTTAAAGCGGTCCTCACCGCTTCTTGGAAATAAAGCAGAAACATCATGGCATTTTCTTTCTTTAATGGCTGTTGTAACTACTTCAATAAATGTGCTGCCCTATAGGTATGTAGCTTAATTATTTTAAAATAAAGTTCTACTTTCAGATTGATAGGTAGATAAATAGAATGTACTACTTTTTAATGATAGTTTTGAATGTGAAACTACAACATCCCAGACCCCCGTACTATTTAATTCATCTAAATGCATTGTTTTGAATGTGTAACATTGAGATCAACCGTACAACGTGATTATTCGCCCCAAAAAAGTCGTTTCCCGTACTATATTTTGCATACAGTTACTTGGTTGTATATCTATATATCTCATGTGTACATCAAGCTAACGCAATACTGTGAATAAACTTACACTTGGGTCAGCTATTCGAATAAATCTGATCCTTTGTGATTGTCATGATAATTTGACAGTAACTAGTAAATTATTCATAAGAAACACTTTAGACTCAGGTCTCAAGCTTATTATAGTTCCTGCACGGGTAAGCGGATTGCTCATTCAACACTCTACACATTTGACTCTACTGCCCACATCGCTTAGACAGACACTGTAGACAAATTGAATAAACAAGTATCGTTTACCAATATTCTTGTTGTTCACTTTAGGTTATTTGAGTCTATTCGTTTTATATGTTAATCGTAGTTTTCATCATCTTCCTGCTCTTGTACCATATTATTTGGGTTAGACACTAAACGTTTTTTTTTACATTATCCCTAAATAATCGTAATACTATCAGTTTCTCCTTTTTCCTTCGTATCATTCCTCAGACAATTCATCCATCAACATTTATATTTATCACTAGCTTTTGCCCGCGGCTTCGCTCGCGTTAAATTCGCGGTAACACAGTTCCCCTTTCCTGATTTATAGGTACCTGCTACCTGTAGTGTTTGCCCTTGCGCCTTATTTGTTGTAATAGCAATGCTAAGGTTTCCCTTTTCTTCCTTCTTTCTCCCTCATATCTCAATCTTTTATTTAAAAAAAATAGACTATGTCGCTGTTGCCAGGGTCCCAGATATCTCTGTACCAAAATTCATCAAAATCGGTTTAGTCATTTAGGCGTGAAGACGTAACAAACAAAGAAACTCACTTTAGCTTTTATAATATTAGTAAGGATTCTTTTAGGCACATGTTGCATCCCTCATCAGTTTAAAAACTTATATCGTTGTGTAATTTAGGTTCGAGTCTGATAAACATGAAAGCTCAGTTATTATCAATGCACGGGATCCGCCTCACAACAACTTGCGCCATCAGCTCCATACTGCTACGCACTTATGTACAAAAACGTCATTTTCGCGGATCGAGACCAGCAGTAAAAGTGAGATGAGGAAATGCCTTTCTGGTGCACTGCTTAAATAAGTTTTTATGTGTTTTATATGACCCCTCGCTATCCACCTCAGAAGATCCCCTGTTTTTTAGCAGAACTACTGTTACTTCGCTCCGCCCAGAGCGGGGGAAGTCATTGGATGATTTCCCACCCGAAAAAAAAAGGGTACACAGATAGTTTTTAACCTGGATTAACACATATTGTATTTTTTATCTCAGTACCCTTTTTACGGCTCCCGTGGGAAAACTACTAAACTCCACGTTTGCTAAGCCGCGGTCGTTAGCTATTAGTCATGCTATAAGTTTCGCAATTTGCGATTGAGAATTAGATGACAATAAGCAATTAAACGATGCACACTTGAAGAAGTGGAGCTATTTTGCAAAGAATAACAACGTGGTTAGTAACAAAAATTCAGAGTTTTTTGGCATTTCCCGTTTATCACAACAAATCACAAACCAACATTGGCGAAGCAATTATTATTTTTTTTGTTTCCACTGGATGTCACCAATTTTACAGCTATACATACATAAAGTTTTCGTCGAATTATAGCACTTTCTTATTTTTAACTAGATACTGCTACAGAATTACATTACGGCATTACCTTTATACAAATATGCAGTAAATATATTTTTATGAATTTACTAGCTTTTGCCCGCGGCTTCGTCGCGTTAAATTCGGGGTAACACAGTTCCCCTTGCGCCTTATTGATTTGTAATAGCAACGCTAAGTTTTCCCTCTTCTTCACTCTTTCTCCCTCACTCCCACTTTAAAAAAAAAGCCTCAGCCTATGTCCGTCTCCTGGTTCCACACTATCTCTGTACCAAAATTCATCAAAATCGGTGTAGCCATTAAAGCGTGAAGAGGTAACAAATAAACACACAAACAAACTCACTTTCGCTTTTATAATATTAGTAAGGATGTGCTACCCTTGCGAATCATAAATTGTGCTTTGCAACTCTTGATTTTTCGTGAACGGACCAAGAACGGACACATTCAACAAAGAATGGGGTTAATATGGTATTCAGTGAAAGTATTATTATTATTTTCTGTATTATTTATTTCATAAATACATTTTTTTTATTGTATGTACATCATCTTAGGTTTATGTCTTAGGTGTTCGTCAGTTTCGCTGTTTACCAGGCGTGGCCGTGGGCAAGGGGAGCAGAGTGGAGGAGTCCAGCATGAGCGCCGTACGCGGAGTATCCGTAAGCGGGAGCGGCGTATCCATGAGCAGCGTATCCATGAGCACCGTATGCGGGAGCAGCGTAAGCGGCGGCCGCGTAGACTGGAGCGGCGTGGACGAGGGGAGAGACGGCGTGAGAGACGACGGCAGGGCTGGTGCGCACATCGACGCGGGACTGGTGGGACACGGCGGAAGGAGCCACGGCCACTACGGGAGCGGCGTAAGCGTGAGACACGACGGGAGCGACGGCGTGAGACACCACGGCGGGGCTAGAGACGACGTCCACGCGGGACTGGTGCGACACGGCGGAGGGCGCCACGTGCGCGACTACGGGTGCGGCGTAGGCGAGGTGTCCCAGGGAGCGCTTCTTCAGGTAGTGTCCGTGACCGGCGTAGCCGAGAGTGGAGTGGGCCAGCAGGGGAGAGGAGTAGGCAGAGTGCGCCAGCACGGGGGCGACGACGGAGTGGCTCACGATGGCGGGGCTGCTGTGCACGTCTACTCGGGACTGGTGGGATACGGCGGCGGGTGCGGCCAACACGGCGGGAGCCAGCACGGAGTGGGCGTAGGGCACGACAGCGGCGTGCGCGAGGGGAGCGTAGTGTCCGTCCAGAGCCTTGGCCTGCAGGTGCAGGGCGCGGGCGTTGATCACCTCGGCGGTGTCGAGCGGGCGGCCGTGCGGGTCCAGCACGAGCGCCGGGTGGTGCGGCGGCTGCGCCAGCGGCACCAGGGAGCCGCACGCCGCGGCCACTACAGCGAATAACACCACCATCGATTTCATTATGAACGTGGTCTGTGTTTTTTCTGACGAACTAGAAGATCACTTCAAAACCGTTGACGGTCGACTGATAAATTCGACTTGCACTCCGCTATATTTATACTGACCGGATATAAATTAAAAGGTAAGGCAATTTCAGGCGTAGGCAAGTATATTTGTTTGTAACAGATAGAACAACGTCTGTTGTCAATAATGTGACCTCGGACTGTGTGTGGCGGTCAAACATTACATAGTCGAACATTTCGTGGTCAGAGTATGTAGTGCGCGACGATGTCAGCGAAATGTATGACGCTCTACATGTAAACGCAAAATAATTGCAAACGGATCTTCTATTATTTTTAATTAATTTAAAATAACAGTTTATGAAAGTATTTCAGCCTTCGTATGACTCTTTTTGGATTGCAGCATTAGGAAAGTGCCTTGACTCTAATTTAGTGCCCACTAATCTAATAATACTTAGCCAATTGTAGCTTTAACGTGACCTAAAAGACTTACTAAGTTATAAGTACTATTATTACAAAAGCTGCGTCTTTTGCTCTCTCAAAAAGAAATAAGTCTTTTAGATTCAGTAATTAAAAATCATTCTTATTGTCATTGTCGTTGGGGTCAAATTGTGTTGGCGGTACGGAGAAGCTCGGACGGTCGCAAGGCGGACAATGAAAGGTTCGCGCCCAGTCAAGCGGAGTGGTGTCCAAGAACACGAGGAATTACTCGATTACTAATACATTATAGTTCCGTGTTCTTGTTCATGAGTACATACGACCAATATAGTTGCACTTTTTTTTTTTTTTTTCGGGTGGGAAATCATCTAATGACTTCCCCCGCTCTGGGCGGAGCGGGGGGGCATGTCAGACTTGTACTGACTAAAACCCACCCATGTTCCTTCTATTGCCCTTTACGTTCCGAGGCCGCGGTATCTCTTTCGAACAACCCGCAACCCCGGCAGGCGGAGGCTCTGGCAAGCCCCTCTGCTTTGCTGACTCTCTTTGAGGCGCGCGTGAAACACGAACGCGCCGTCGACACGGCCTGTCGTCAATCGACGGACGGACGGTGAACTACCCATTGCTCACCGCCCACAGGCCCGCATCTACGGTGGCCGGGAGTCGTCTCGCGGCGCCCGGCGCCATGGGCGTCTCCCGCGGCGGCTGGGTTGGGCAGATGTTCTCTCCCTCAAATGCCCGGCCACCTCCTTTGCTAGCATTACTGCTTCGCAGAAGGTGGTGACCGCTTCCCATTCCCTCTCGCTCCGGACCATGGCCTGAACCAGGGCCGGACGCGAGAGATCGCCGCCGCCGATCGCCTCTACGAGGGCACGGCGGTGCTCCGCCCACGCTGGGCAGATCGCCACTGTGTGCTCCACCGTGTCCTCAGGGCGATCGTCACAATGGTGACACCCGGGCGCTTCCTCCCGCCCGATGATGTGCAGGAACCTCCCGAAACTTCCGTGTCCGGTGAGGACCTGCGTCAGGCGGTAGGTGAGGACGCCATGACGCCTCTCCAGCCACTCCTCAAAGAGGGGACTTACCGCCACTATTGTGGCGTGCCCTAATATAGTGGCACTTGTCTTAATGAAAATGTGTGACTTATGGTATCTTAAATTCTGACCCAAATGTGTCTATAATTCTTTTCAGTTCTATTCTTTCACTCTTCTTGATTGTTATCAAATGCGATAATACAGGTTAGTGTTTAAAATTCACGTTATAATTATGAATATATAGATAACCTTTATGCTATAATGTATTGATAATCAAACCTTATTTTAAATGTAGACAAATCCCGAAATTTATTAACTTGTCTTTGCTCGACTTTTTTAAGTTTAATGAATTAGTGGATCATAACATGATTCTACGTTTGTAACAAAACCTACTAAAGATGCAAAAAGTTTAATTCGCATAACACATTATTTTTCTTCTGTCCTTATAAAGAAGCATGCACTGTTATTAGTTGAACAGCCATTAACAATAAAATGGAGCGTAAGCGGACATAGGTACATACCTACTTACTCGATACGTTCGATAAAAGATATTAAACTATTCTAATTAATTATTCTGAAATAAAATTGCGTCATTGTTTTTTATTACATTCTTTGAAATTTTGCGGAAATACTGTAGCTTATGGAGAGATAAAAATAGTAAATAATACGCGTGTAGGTAAACACGTGAGTTTTAGAGTATCCCTCATTAAATAATTAATGTCAATTCAATTTGTTTCCACATGAATTAATGGTGACACTCGCATCATTAAAATTTAAACACAATCTGTCTGAGCCAGCCGAATACATTACCAGGTTATTTAATGCGTTTATTTTTACACACGTGGTTTGAAAAAACTGCCACGATGGTGACATAGTGGTGTTTTTGACTTTTCAGTATTTATAAATCACTAGCTTTTGCCCGCGGCTTTGCTCGCGTTAAATTCGGGGTAACACAGTTCCCCTTTCCTGATTTGCAAGTACCTGCTACCTGTAGCTTTTGCCCTTGCGCCTTATTCATTGTAAGGAAGGAATACACAGGTAAACCTAGCGACAAGCTTTTATTTATTTATTTAACAATAAGCACACCAACTGCATAATTACATAAATTTATACCTAATATTATAATTATTAATATGTACCTTAAAAGTAATTACACAAATCACAGACGTGCATAACATTGTATCATGTTTCTATGTTTATGAGACTACAAAAATTTACAATAAATTAATTAATATCTAATTTTAATAAATAACAAAAAATGAGGTTAAGAATTGAATAATTGAAATTTATACATAATTGAATACTTTATTTGGTAATAATATAACTATAATATGTAATATCACTAAAAATTACTAAGAATTTAATTCCTCAACACTTAAACAATTGAAGTTATTCATCAAGAAGTGCCTGCATGATGCAAATTTCATAGAAAATAGGTCGACGAAACTGAAACTATATCATACTAGCTTTTGCTTCGCTTGCTTTAAAAGCGTTGCTACCTGTAGTTTTTGCCCTTGCGCCTTATTTATTGTAATAGCAAAGCTAAGTTTTCCTTTTCTTCCCTCTTTCTCCCCCATTTCTAACTTAAAAAAAAACTTACATACGTCTCCAGGGTCCCAGCTATCTCTGTACCAAAATTCATCAAAATCGGTTGAGCCTTTTAGGCGTCACTCACTTTCGATTTAAAATATTAGTAAGGATTCTTGCCTTTATCTTAATTTATTTGGGGTCGGCGCAGCATGTCTTCTTCCATTCTTCTCAATTACTCTTCATCTTATTAGAAACCTTGCCATTTCGAAAAGTCGGAGTGTGAAAGATTCACACTCCGACTTTTCAACACACATCCATACTCACAAACTTTCGCATTTATAATATTGGTCGAATTTGGTCAGGTAAGGAAGCATAGCATTAAGTTGAGTACATGGTCATGGTATGAATGACGTTATTAGATAGCGTACAAACAAAAGTAACTACACCTCACCTTGGAGCAATCAATACGAGCTGATTGAATAAAATTAACCATTCCGTTACGCCTAATTGACGGGTCATTCATAGTTGGCTTGCTGACTCGCTGCGAGTCCTGACCATACTATGACCCACTTGCTGAAGGGCTCCAAGCATATCCATCATTAGGGCGTTCTAGCAAGCGGGTGTTGAAACACCTTCTGTGATTAATAAATATTATAAAGAATAAGAAGACTGCCTGTTCATACTCTACTACTCATTATTTTTATTCCAAGAAATTTAATTTAATTTATTTAATGATATTGAATCTGTTTTTAATTATTTTGAATCTGTTTTAATGATAATTGTTTTGAATCTGTTTTTATGATAATTATATTGAATCTATTTTAATGATATTGAATCTGTTTTTATGATATTAATCTGTTTTTAATGATATTGAATCTGTTTTAATGTATGTCTGTGTAGGTCTAACAATATTATATTAGTTTTCTATGGGTCTATGCCACCCGAAATAAAGTTTATTCATTCATTCATAATCTTTATCGTCAGCTAGTCAAGTTTCACCCAAAGCTAGGTACAAATCACACGATAAATAATAACAATGTTTATTTCTCATCACAAATGTTAACTTACACGAAAAATCCCTGACGAAAATGGAAATTATTTACAACTAGCTGGCGCCCGCAGCTTCGCCCACGTGATATCGAAAAAAAAGTATACTATGTGTTATTCCAGACCATAATCTGCCTCTGTGCCGAATTACTTCAAGAACCGTTCAACTGTTTTGACGTGAAAGACTAACAAACATCCATACATCCATCCATCCCACAAACATTCGCATTTATAACATTAGTAAGATATCTAATATATAAAATTCTCGTGTCACAGTTTTCGTTCCCATACTCCTCCGAAACGGCTGGACCGATTTAAACGAAATTTTGTGTACATATCCGGTAGGTCTGAGAATCGGCCAACATCTATTTTTCATACCCCTAAGTGAGCAGCGGGTGAAACCGCTGGGCACAGCTAGTATTTATATATATATATATGTTACTGTAAAAGCTCGAAGTACGGTAAATCTTAAGATTTTCCAGTAAATCCTAAGATTTACCGATTATGAATGGTAAATGTCCATAAAAGTTTGGGATTCGAACTTTTACTATCATTCACTTGGTAAATCTTAGGATTTACATTAGAGGAACGGTAAATGTCGAAAAAATCGGGTCCACCCTTTATAGCAGAACGTCATAATTTTATTTTGCATAACAATGGATAGCATATAAACTTCATTTCGCAGAAAATTGTTTGGCAGACACTCATTTAAGATACATTCAAAAGTCATAATTTTGTAAGTCAGAATCATCTCTAGACATATATTTATTTCATATCCATAATATTTAAAAGTAGAAACATCAGATCGCAGAAAGTTCACAGTCAGAATCGTCTTTTGGCATATATTTCATATCGATAATACGGCAGAATTGTCATATCGTAGAAAGTTTATAGTTAGCATCATCTTTGTCATTATTTGTTGTCATTCATTTTAATTATTTATTTCTATGAAATAATAAATAGTTCAGTTCCGGGTAACCTACTAGAAACAATCTCTTTTTTTCTATTAATGCAAGTCGTTTCTGCGTAGGGGGTCACGGTTTTAACCTAACCTAATCTACCCATTTCTATTTTTTTAAGGAGTTAACCGTATCTAAATAGTTGAGTTCCGGGTAACCTACTAAAAACAATATCTTTTTTTCTATTTATATTATTCCCACAAAAACTTGTTTTTGGTATAATTGTAACTCACTAGGTATATCAGTTCACGCCAAAATATTGGAAACTCAAAATATATAACAAACATGGTAAATACCCCGTTTTAACCGTTAATAATAATGTTAGTAACCATGCCAGTTTAAATACTTATATGCCTATTAAAGTTATTCTTAATCAAATTCTGCCATCTGTATAGTATGAAAAGTGAAATTATACCAAATAATCATCGCTCTAAATGAACATTATGCTAAACGATATAATGTTAAATTTGAACTCAACTTTTAATCGTAATTATACTAAATTTCATTCTGCTATCTTAAAAGTATGCCATTGTAAATTGGGAGGATAAACGATAATTATATCAAATAATTTTTACGCTTTATTCCTAAAACCAACATTTACCAGCCCACATTGGTAAAACCTAGCATGTACTGAATTGGAATGGCAAAAGTCCGAAAAAGTCGTCCCTTTATAATAAACTAGCTTTCGCCCGCGGCTTCGCTCGCGTTAAATTCGGTATAAAACACCAAGCAGACCTGCAGTTTTTTCTCTTGCGCCTGACTGATTTGTAATAGCAACGCTAAGTTTTCCCTTTTCTTCCCTCGTTCTCCCTCATATCCCACTTTTTTTTAATAAAAATTAGCCTATGTCCGTCTCCTGGTTCCCAACTATCTCTGTACCAAAATTCATCAAAATCGGTTAAGCCATTAAAGCGTGAAGAGGTAACAAACAAACAAACAAATAAACAAACAAACATATATAGTAAGGAGTAAGGATACTTACATTTACCAACTCATGTCGGTAAATCTTAGGTTTTACTGGAAAATCTTAAGATTTACCGTAGTTCGGGCTTTTACAGTAACATATATATTAGTAAGATATAGATATTAGTAGGATTTCTGTTTGGTTTCAAAACGTAACGATCTCTTTAATGGCTGATCCGGACGGTTTCCGTGTTCACGAATAAAATGTTTGTTTCAGCACACTTCGGTAGCATTAAAGTGTTTATTTCCAATACCCGGAAGTGCGTATATTTCTGTCGAATCTCCACTCCCCGTGGACATATCTTAACTGGCTTAGCAATAAGCCTGTTATCCATATTTAGCAACTACGCAGCTGTTACACGTTCTATTTACGAAAATACATTAGAGTTTTGTCTATGGATTGAGAAATACAGTAAAAGTTTGATTTATAGATTCATTTGACTATAGATAGGATATAATCGATGTACAGGCGTCTTCCTTATGGTATGGTTTATTCCTGTTTTCTGAGTATTGTATCCAGCCTTGTTATCCGAGGTCATCTACCTGCCAGGATACTGATCCGGTTTAAAACGCTCTCAAGCTGTCACAACTTACTTAGCAATCATAGTTAGTACTAGGGTTAATATTGCGTTTCCGTCGGGTGTGAAGTACCTTTTCTTCAGGTCATTGACATTAGAATGGGTCCGTCCGACTCCGTCCCTTCCCATTTGAGCAAGATCCGATACTTTGGGGCGTTAGTTATCGGATCTATTTAACATGAAGTAAGACATTGCTCTAGTGATTTATTGATAAGTTATCGTAATTAATGCATTGGAAGAATTAATTACAGGAAACTAAATAGTTTTACTTATTGAACTTTTTGTACTTATTAGTAATTAAAAGACTTTACAGAATATAGGATATATTTTATAAATCCTTTCAGGAATTTTATTGACCCAATTTTTTGGGTACATCAGTCCTCCAAATACGATGCCTACATAATTATTCTTATTATTCATTAAATATAATGGTATATAAATTTATTTATTATACATATTCATTTTTAGTAATTCTACTAGAATCGGTTTTCAAGAGAAGATTGGAAGAAAATTATATTTCCATTTCACTATAGCTGTATAGGTATTTATTATTATATTTTATATTGTATCTATGTTGTTCATTTGTCTTTGAACGTGTATGTAAGTATATTCTTATATTGTATTTAAAGTTATTATTTGCTTAATGTTTTTATGTATTCTATTTTCTCTTTTTTCACACAGTGTCTGCATCTCTTTTTATTTACAGTTCTTTTGCAGTTATGCTGGATGAGATTTCTTTAGAAATAAGCATTACCTTTGTACAGACGCCTGCACATCAAGCTACTACAATCTGTCAGATTTCTTTGATAGATTTTCGACTTTATTTCTAAAGTATTAGGTTCAAGGTTCATTGGGAAAAATTGACAGTTTCGGGTAGCTTGACCTGCTGGCGTCTGTACCTATTTTCTGTTTCTTTTTACTTTATAGTTTACTGTATTCAGTGAGTATATAAATCGTTAGATAAATAAATCGATTTTGTTAAGCTTTTTGCGTAACGAATCATTATTTCTTCTTGGCCATAGTTTAAAAAGAATCCAAGAAGGCCATTGTAAGTTCAGTGGCACTTTGATTCATATTACTCATTTAACACTTCTATTGACAAAAGTCATTGAAGCAGATAAATGACTTATAGCCGTGAAGTCTGTCTAGCCGCTATTAGTAAAGGTGCGATTGAGCTTTTAGTCTTAAGATAACTCTGGAATTTATCACGAAGTGTATAAAATTAGCGCATTACTGATTAATTTACATTTAAATGTCCATTAATGATAAGGCCAGATCTCTTTAGTAAATAGCGTACTGCGGAAGTAGGACTTTGCTTTGAACTACAACTACTTCTCGCGTAAACGACTTTTCTTTGACTACTTTGAAAATAATTGATAACCTTATTTGTCGTCTTCAACTGCCTAGCCTTTCCCTAACTATGTTGGGGCATCCAGGCCAACCGAGTGCACCTGAATATCATTATTCCTTTATATACATCTTTGTTTTTTTTTAATGTTGCCCTACACTAGGAATTTCTCCAGTATCGTGAGTGCGTTTACAAACATTTAAACTCACATTCACAAATAGCCAGTTCCGGAACTACTAACTGTAGGTCATACAAATATTTTAACCTAAATATTAACCTCTTTTTTCTCACAGAACCGCTAACATTAATTAAACAAGTCCAATCCAGGGAACTATATCTGGATCCAACACAATATTCCTCCAAGAGCTTGTTAAGCATCTTATCTGTTTTCGCCCAGGACGCAATCCGGTTTTCCCAAATCCGTAAACCTGGTACGGCATTTTGACGTGATAACGTCTTTAAAATCGTTTTAGTCGGGTGACATGTTCAGAAACTTGTGTCACACCAAAACCTCACAAGCGACATTTCATAAAGATGGTAGCGCCATCTGTTACTTGGCTCGAAAAAAAAACTTTAAATTAGTACTTAATTTCATTTTAGATGTCACTACTGGTGATAACTTATATCACCAATAAGACGTTATCACGTAAACATCTCGATCGTAAACCTACTTTACAAACAACCAATTTTTTGATTAAAAAACTTTACATTGCCAAAATGCGCATGTTTTATATAAAAACTGCAGTTGTGTATGTATTGACATACACACTATGTGTCCTGACTGACAAAAAGACGATGTTTAATAGGTTTTTATTGGGCATACTGTCGGCGTTATGTGGACGCCCACTGAAAAGTAAAAACTGGTCAACTGCGAGTCGGACTCGCGTAGGAAGGGTATCATACCATTATCTAAAAAATAGCAAAAAAAATCTTAAATATTTTTTTATTCTGTTTTTCAGGATTTTTAAGAAAAAAAAACCCTTGTCCCACACTAAGTTTTCTTCTTCCATTCTCCCATATCAGACGTCACGGTATCATTTACTCCTTTCTTCATCATAACATTCCTTACACAATCCATCCATCTTTTCTTTGGCCTTCCTCTCGCTCTCCGTCCTTCAACATTCAGAACCTACTTGAATATTGACGAATTTGATTTGATATATTTTTGTCACCTACAAAAACGAGTCTAGACTGTTTTCATGGAATTTCAGAAAAAAAATATAACCTTTTGAAGATATCGTTACGTTTTTGTCACAGAATTCTTGAAACAATATTTTAAATTTATTTTACAGCATCGATATGTGTTGGTGGTGAGGCAAGACTATCTAGTAGTCGATGAGTTCCGGCTGAATAATGAATTTAACATGATGTATTATTGCCTAATTAATTATTGCCTTGACGGGCCTGTTGGTCTAGTGGTTAGTGGCCCTGACTGCTAAGCCGGAGGTCGTGGGTTCGATTCCCACTCAGGACAAACTTTGTGTGATGAGCATGATTGTTTGTTCTGTGTCTGGGTGTGATTTATCTATAATATATATGTATTTATAAATTATATAAGTATGTATATCAGTTGTCTGGTTACCATAACACAAGCTCTGCTTAGCTTGGGATCAGATAGCCGTGTGTGAGTTGTCCCAAGATATTTATTATTTATTTATTTATTTATTAATTTCTTTTTGCCTACCTGCATTAATTAAGGCCAATTTTGTATTTTCAATCAGTGCATTTAAAATCTGTTATACGTTTACTCCCAATTTAACTTTTTGTCTACTGACATTTAAAAAGCTAATATTTAAGATAGTCTTAATAGATTAGCTGGACTTAACATTGACGCCCGTTTAAGGTCAGATCAAGATGAAATATAGAGCTTTTTATATAGGAATATAGAAGTATAAATTGTATATGATATATAAAGGACACTTACGGATTAGGTTTTGTTAGCCGTGAGAGGAGAAAAACGTGATCTTAATAGTACCTTACCTTATAGGGGGTGCTCATAAAAGTACAACAGTTATCTTAGTCGTAAACGAACGAAATCGCAGTAATGGAATGTACGTGATTCTTTTAGTATTGCTTTATTTTACGTAATAATATTCTACATGCAGGCTTGCCGTGTTATATGCTTCACATTGGAAACGCCTACAAAATGCCAGCATATAATGACTTGAATGTTAGAAACATACAAACAACAAAAGGTTTCATTTAATTTGTAAAAATCAGGATAACAGCGTGTTTTTAAACGAACTGCCCATAACTGTAGGTACCCCATAGGCCTAGTCCTAAGGCACTGAGCACTATTAGGTAAACCAAGCCGTCTTTTATAGCCGTTTTCACTCAGACTAAGACACAACATTTAAATATGCAATAGTATTTTTGCATGTATAATTTCATCTCTCGGCGTCAAGCTGAACGTTGAAAATCCAACAACGTTATTTATTCCTCTACCGGCACCTTCAAGCTACCTATTGGCTCCTACTGGAGGCTTTTGTTTGTGACTCCTGAAGCAAGATTCAAATAAAATTTCATCACCACCTTCTTGTGTAAGTTTGTAGCAAACTGATTGAATAGATCGCTTATCAACTACTTTAGTTTTAATTGCTTTTAGTCGCCGATGTGTAAAAATAGTAAAATAATTAAATTTGATTGCTAAATGCACTCGATTTGAGAGACGTTAGTATAATTTTAATGGCAATGGACAGATTTAATTATCAAATGCAATGTAGGGCTAGTTAATATTTGCATAAACTTGGTTTAAAGTCTCTACTAGATCGTAAAATCACTATTGAAGTGTAAATACAAGTTGAATAAACAGAGTTATTTATGTACCTACATTGAATCGTACTTAAGATATAAATAACTGTAAGTACTATTAATTAATTAAAACAACGGACGTGTCAGAAAGGGAGTGTGCGAGGTAATAAATACCACTAAAACCGATACCAGAATGAAATGTGTTGAAAAATAAACGCGTTTTGCCATATAAGACGGGGTGGGTATGATAATTGAGAAATAATGGTAATAATAACAGGTAAGCACATTCACTGAATGTCAACGGCTGACGTACAGCCTCCGTAGCTGCTCGCCATCCGAAATAACAACGTTAAGGTTGATCTAGTTCGACAGTGCAAAATCAAATTATATTATTTGGATTATGGCTAACTAGCTGGCGCCCGCGGCTTCGCCCGCGTGATATCGAAAAAAAGTATTTTTACATGTTATTCCAGACTATAATCTACCTCTGTGCAAAATTTCATCAAGATCCGTTCAGCCGTTTTGATGTGAAAGAGTAACAAACATCCATACATCAATCCATTTATCTATCTATATCCTCACACACAAACTTTCGCATTTATAATATTAGTAGGATCATGCTAATGCATGCTAATGCATGCATTAAGCAAAAAAAACTGTGTAGGATTTTTAGTAAAAAATATGTTAGTTTAAGATTAGTAAGGAAGTTTTTTTCGATTGATTTTGAAAACAAATATTACTTAATAATAAATATATAGAATAATATTTACTTCTGGAAGTCGGTTACTTTGGTTTGTTTCATCGTTTTTTTTAGCCACCAACTTCCGGAAGTAATCATATTTTCCATTTTTAGTGTTTTTAGGGTTCCGTAGCTCAAAAGGAAAAAACGGAATCCTTACAGGATCACTTTGATTAAAACCATATACAGTCAAACCTGGGTAAGTGAGAGTTCAAGGGAGCACAATCTCATTCTCGCTTATAGAGGTTTCTCACTAACACGAGTTTCTCGCTAATGCAGGTACGTGAGTAGCGTTTCTCTCTTATAGAAGTACGCAGCAATGACAAGTCAAAAATTCATGCACTGTGTATTTTTATTTTATTTAGAACTTATTTACATTTTAAAAAATCCGTCAATTTCGTTTGGGTTTTTGTATTTTGAATGTTTTTCACTAACTCATAAATTTTGTCGAATATTGCTTGATCAACAACCGCCGCGTATTCAAAGTACTGATCAACCGTCTCCAATGCATTTAAAACTACCTTCATTGGAATGATCTTTATTTCTATTTTCGGAATCTGTGCGACAAACAGAACGGTACACGTGTCTATTCGAAAAGAATGCGATAAAATAACAATGTTATTTAGTTCCACGAAATAGAATAGGTACAATATTGACGAGAAAACAATAAAAAACAATGGTAGGAAGTTCCACGAAAGTTAAGAATGAGTCATAAAATAGCAGATGTTAATAATTTGTTACTTTATGTGTGTATTTTTTGTTTGTAGCTATAGTTCCTCCTAACTACTAATATAAATAAACTAGCTGTGCCCAGCGGTTTCACCCGCTGCTCACTTAGGGGTATGAAAAATAGATGTTGCCGATTCTCAGACCTACTGAATATGCAGATAAAATTTCATAAGAATCGGTCGAGCCGTTTCGGAGGAGTATGGGAACGAAAACTGTGACACGAGAATTTTATATATTAGACTAGCTGTGCCCAGCGGTTTCACCCGCTGCTCAGCTCCTTTTCTGGAGAAGCGTATGAAAAATAGATGTTGGCCGATTCTCAGACCTACCCGATATGCACACAAAATTTCGTTTAAATCTGTCCAGCCGTTTCGGAGGAGTGCGGTAACTAACACTGTGACACGAGAATTTTATATATTAGATTAGATTAGATAAAGCTCGACTGTCGCTTATAGAGGTAAAGATAAGTGGCAGTCTCACTTACGGAGGTCCATGAGGGAACATCGACTCTCTCTTACAGAGGTTTCTGTTTCTTGCTAATAGAGGTTTTGGGAGCTTAAAATGACGGGTCCTGGCTATTACCCTCACTTATAGAGTTTTCTCACTTATCCAGTTCACATTTACCCAGGTTTGACTGTACTCAAGTCTGTGGTCTCTTGAAGCTGTGAAATGAATCCTCTATCGCAAGTTTGCAACAACCCTCGTTGCGATAGTCTGACTCGCTCTTGGCTCTTACTCTCTATGTACCGCATTCTTCTATAGCTTCGAAAAAACATGAATCTTTTTCTGTGGCCACAGGTATTAGGTAGTTGCGTAGATACTTTTATGTACTTAGTTTTTGAATGCAGCATGCAGCATGTCGAAAGCGCCACTATTATCTTTTATATTATCTTTTATTACGGTCACAAAACTGGGACCGATTCGCTTTTGTTTTACAAATGAGAACTTGCACTTAGCATTTGAACGCTTTTGTTTCTTTTTGAGCTAAGTTAGGTACTTACTCCATAACCAAGAGCGACTGTTCGTGGGTTAATTAATTTATTTTTATTAGGAAACGTTGCCCCACACTAGAAATTTCTCCTGCATCGTGGATGCGTTTACAAACATTTAAACTCACATACACAAACAGCCAGACCCGGAACAACTATCTGTAGGCCATACAAATATTTGTTCCGTGCGGGGATCGAACCAGCGACACGCAGCGCAGCAGTCAATCGCTCAGCTACTGCGCCAATCGTGTCGTCAAAAATAACGATCACCAGGAATAAACTCCAAAGTTAAGCAACGCTTGCCGGGGATGATCCGTGGATGGGTGAATAGTTATTCATTTGCCTCTGGTTAGACTGATAGCTGACCCTAAAATAGAGTATTTGTCTGTTAGTAAGAAGAACACTGATGACCCAGAAACGTCAGCCCAAATCAGTGAACTAATCTAAATGACGATAGTTCGAATTGAACAGTAATCCATTACACGCCATCTTTAATTAACGCTGTACCTAGAAATTCATCCGGTTGTCATGAATTTAGGGCAGCTTGACGCAGGCTTTCTTGGATATCTAACGTTCATCCCTCGTAAACGTAGGGATTTGAGCATTCCCTTTTAGTACGGAGATTAAGAACCAATTTATAGGACTCTTCTTGTTAATTCCACTTATTCATTTAGTTTTTAGGTACTAAACAGTATTGAATAAAATTGTATACCGCCTGCCGGGGTTGCGGGTTATTCGAAAAAGATACCGCGGCCCGGAATATAAAGGGCATGGGTGGGTATTAGTCAGTACAAGTCTGACCCTCCCCCCCGCTCCGCCCAGAGCGGGGGAAGTTATTTGAGGATTTCTCATCCGAAAAAAAGACCAGCAAACAAGTACCTAGCTAAGACACTTAACTCTTGATTGACATTTAAATTCCTTTATTTTAATCTGGGAGAATCTACATAATAGTTGATTTATATCTCATTTTGTTCACTCATAGCGAGTAAATAACATCAAATATTCATCTTTTATTATAACTGAGTCAAGAGCTTCTATAAATAGATTTGTTGATGACGTCACAGGAAAAAAATAAGAAATGGTACTTGATTTCCATTCACCGAGATGTTCAAAGGCATCTAATATTATTAATTCTCTGATAGAAATTTTAAAATGTCGGTACAAACAACTGTTACATTTATCATCTTATCAGCTGAATAACATCTCTAGCTGGATATAGCTTAATTTTATTATTCACTAGCTTTTGCCCGCGGCTTCGCTCGCGTTAAATTCGGGGTAACACAGTTCCTCTTGCGCCTTATTGATTTGTAATAGCAACGCTAAGTTTTCCCTTTTCTTCCCTCTTTCTTCCTCACATCCCACTTTTTTTATAAAAAATATTAGCCTATGTCGGTCTCCTGGTTCCCAACTATCTCTGTACCAAAATTCTTAAAAATCGGTTTAGCCATTAAAGCGTGAAGTGGTAATAAACAAACAAACAAACTCACTTTCGCTTTTATAATATTATAAATATAATATAATATTAAATATTATTATATTATATAGTAAGGAAGTAAGGATTTATCATTTTACTTTTGTTTCCTTTTTATCATATTTTATTTCTTTTTGTTTACCTTGTGTGATTAAAAATAAACGCTTTTTTTGGGTAGCTCACCGTCCGCCTGTCTATTGACGACAGGCCGTATTGACGGCGCGTTAGTGTTCCACGAGTGCCTCAAAGAGATGTCTGCAAAGCAGTGGGGCCTGCCTGGGCCACCGCCTGCCGGGGTTTTGGGTTGTTCGGAAGAGATACCGCCGCCCCGAAACATAAAGGGCAATAGAAGGAACATGGGTGGGTTTTAGTCAGTACAAGTCTGACACTCCCCCCGCTCCGCCCAGAGCCGGGGAAGTTATTTGATGATTTCCCATCCGCAAAAAAAGACGTCGCCATGTCGACAAGTCTTGGCCTACACAAAGTGAAATAAGTATTATGTCAGTAATAACGGTGATGTAAAAGGCCAAACTGTATGAGAAGTATAAATAAATAATAAATAAATAAATATCTTGGGACAACTCACACACGGCTATCTGATCCCAAGCTAAGCAGAGCTTGTGTTATGGTAACCAGACAACTGATATACATACTTATATAATTTATAAATACATACATATTATAGATAAATCACACCCAGACACAGGACAAACAATCATGCTCATCACACAAAGTTTGTCCTGGGTGGGAATCGAACCCACGACCTCCGGCTCAGCAGTCAGGGCCACTAACCACTAGACCAACAGGCCCGTCAGTATATAGGCTAGAAATAAGAAAGCGATCGTCGTCGCAACCAGCTGATTCCTGGAATTTTCTCCAGCCATCTTAGTTTCCATATCAAAAGCTAAGAATGGCGTGTTTATTATTTGGCCTGAATCATCAATAGCTAGTATCAATATAAAAAGTTTTTTTGTGAAACGTATCTTCTAAAACGTCATGTTTCCAGCACCGCCGCATTTTCCCTTATCTGTTTTGACAAAATCTTTAACGTTTATTTGTATGATAATGTTTCAAGATTTATATCGATATACTACAAGAAAATCACTCCAGAGTATCTCTAAGTGGGCATATAATTTCGGTCGTGACTATATTGTTTATAAACTATTGGTTAAACTGAGTGTTATCTTAATGTTTCTTATTAACAATGGAATTAGATATAAGTACCTACATAATTCAATTTACATTCTGGTTTATTGAATAAGTTTAATTCGCTACGTGCCACTGGCAAAGTTTGGTAATCATGATTAGAAGTACAATGGAAAATACAGCAGCTGGCTGAAATGTGCTTCCGCTAAGTTTAGGGATCAAGAGCGTGGTAGCTCTAAAATACATTTATAGCCTTTTTTTTGGGTTGGGATTACGTTCCGGGGCCGCGGTATCTCTTTCGAACAACCCGCAACCCCAGCAGGCGGTGGCCCAGGCAGGCCCCTCTGCTTTGCTGACATCTCTTTGAGGCGCGCGTGAAACACTAACGCGCCGTCGACACGGCCTGTCGTCAATAGTAGGACGGACGGTGAGCTACCCATTGCTCACCGTCCACAGGATATGTATAGCCTTTATTTGAATGTTAGTACATAAACAGGCCTGTAATCCCCGAGGGGGTAGGCAGAGGTGTACCTAGTAGTGCAGCTACATTTTGCTAGTTATGTTAGTTCCCATGTAATAAAGAGTGTTACTATTTCCTTCAAATGGGTACAATTCAAAACTCCGTGTCTGCTACAGAGAATTTCCTTATGCCTTAAGAAATACTTTGCCCAATTTGACTTGACTAAGATAATCGCAGGTCATGAATATAACTAATCAAATTCATCCATGTTATGTACAAACGCATCCACGTTACCATGTTTGTACGACGCTCAATAGTTACTTGGAAATATATCCAAAATGATAGGGCCATTCAACAAAAGAAAATCCACACTCAACAAATAAATCTACGATAATCGTGTAACATTAACTTTTATTGTACTACTTATAAGAGAAAAGATGCTGTGTTGGACGCGGAGGCGTGGAGAATGCACAATACAGCTTTGTAGTAAACTGGAGCGATCCGATAAGTACCCGAGACACCATGTTCATTCGAACAATACGTTATACCGCTCACGTTTGCATAACAGCGTCCCGCTGTTACACCGAAGCGTAACATAAAGCAATCCGCCTTTTAAGGCAAACATTGAGTGCTCACTGTTGATATCAAGCGCGATTTATCGTCACTGCGTGTCGGCGCCTGCAGATAAGATAGTCGATAACAGGCTTTTATGAATTCATGAAATAAAAGTAAATCTTTTTTATGAGTGAGTGGACTGAGCAGTTATTTGTGTGGTGGCTATATTATTATTTTTGTAAAGTTCAGGGTTTAAATTATTTATGCCACTGTAGAGCAATCTTTTGTAATTTATTTGGTCTTCATATGTATATTTTTCGGTGCCTACTAAAAATATGTTTAAGGCCGCTAAAGCTCATTTAATCCCATAGAATGACTATTTCATGAAAAAATCAATGGAAGTAAATAGAGGGCTGTAGTGATGGGTTTAATTAATAATGACAACTAGATATTTTTGGTCGGTCGCGAAGTATATTTTAATTAAAATGCAACCTGACACTGATCTGCAAATTACAAAAAACGTAATAAAACTTGAATTCTGAGGGCTGATATGGCGGTTTCTCCTTAAGTAAAATCAGGAAATAAAATACATTTTTTTCTCAAATAATTTAACTAGAGTAAAGGAACATCATCATCTTGCTGTACTTGCTCCATGAAAAAAATTACTTCTTCCTGTCTGAGTTTTTAAAGAAATCACTTTTCACTCCGTCTCTCTAAAACCCCTTCCGTTGAGACTCAATCAACAAAAAAGGGTTTGAATTTAAATAAATTTTTAGTGCAATTATTTTTTAATTTTTGGGGTTGAAACACTAGGGCCGAGGGTCCGAGTGCCCACGTAGTATTTCGAGAAATCGCCAAGCGGTTGGTCGACTCTTCTCGTGACCAGAGGTCTAACCTGTTTGTTTGCCGAAAAAATTAGCATTGCCATCCAACGCGGTAAAGCTGCCAGCCTTCTGGGCACTCTTCCTGAATGCGATGCGGACAAATTTTTTGACGCCCTGTAATTTACCATTTTTTACTTGTACATATGTTTATTATTAGTTTTTATCTTTTTTAAGTTTGTATGCTTAGTTAGTTTAATTGAATAAAGTATTTGCGAATATATAAAATCTAAAAAAAAAAAATTATGTATATAATACTATAATTACACATTCGTGTCATTAGCAGCCGTTGGTGACATTTCCTAAAGGGAATCAGGAAGCTTCTGACTCGAAGAGTGGTGTAAGGCGTGACGCGATTGCCGACGTCATAACACCGTTGTGGCTTTAATGAATAATTACTTTGTACTAAGTCACGTTCGTGTTATGGCAGGGCGCTGTAAAAATCTGGGTAACCCAATAATTTGGTATTCATATATGGGTAGGCATAGAGTCGTTTTCAACTACAAATTCTGTTAACATTCTTTTGCCTTATGTTTTTTGCTACGCGTTTCAAGGAATTTTAAGTTTATGCTTTCAACATTATAGGTGCTTAAGTGTTATTATTTTTAAAGACAAATAAACGATTACGGATATGAGTAACCGTTACCAATCTTTTCTTAATCTCTTTCGGACTCACACACCGAAGATTCCGTACAAATTTACGACATAAACGGCCATTTCTTTTGACTGCGTTGACTTAGAGATTTGATTTTCGCATAACTCTAATCTCGATCCCTTCACGTGTTCCCGAGATAAATGGTCTTGACAGACAGACACGGAAAACAAAGTGATCCAATAAGGGAAACAAAAAGGGTTCCTTTTGACGTACGGAACCCAAAAAAATGATAACAATTCCAAGTTACCTCACAATGTTATTTTTCCACCGTTGTCAGTGACGTACTGGTGTGAGATACACTTAGACAGTGCTTCCCGATGTCAATTACGTAAATAATTTCATGGAAACATTATTATCTCTTGACATTTTTATGGGCTGCGTTTGTGTCGCGTTGGCAACCAGCCTTACTAGATCAAGGTGATCCACATCAACGCAGGTTACTACCAACATAAGCTAAACCAACTCGCCTACCCCCGCGAAACGAGTCCAGCTCGAACTTCGCTATTCGATTCTTGTCACAATGTTTTGCAATCGAGTGTTTTGGACATCTAAACTATTTGGAAAGTAGGAATGAAATGGAATTTCGTTTAGTCAAAAAGTACTGGCAAAATCAAAATATTTTTATTTCATATAGGCCTAAATAGGCACTTTTAAAACGTCCAAAAAAGGTGCACGGTGTGATGTTACTGAAACAAAGCTGCTTTAAATATTTTAAAGGGCTATAATTCTATATCATTCAGTCGTCTACTTCTGGAGTATGGCGGAACCACTCCGAAGCCACAAGTAATGGTCTTGAGCCATCTTCATCTAGTGTTTGAAGAGGAGTATTGCTATATTATTTTGTTTTTTAGAAGCTTATACTTAGAATTGGTAGCGACCCGAGTGAGTTTACGAAGTAAACTTTAGCATTTTATTTTTTGGGGTGGGAAATCATCAAATAACTTCCCCCGCCCTGGGCGGAGCGGGGGGCATGACAGACTTTTACTGGCTAAAACCCACACATGCTCCTTCTACGTTCCGGGGCCGCGGTATCTCTTTCGAACAACCCGCAACCCCGATTCGATGCTCTTAATATTGATCTCCTAAATACATACCAAAGAAAGAAATCACACATAATCACATGATCCGGAAGACATTCTTTTGAAGTCCTTGTCTGTAGGTAGATATTTCCTTTTATCATTGAACTGATAATATTTTATGCGTAGTTTGCTGCTGGAGTTCGTAGACAGTTACGTTATGATGTATCCATTATCATGGTTAGGTAATATACATACAATAATTCGGTATTTGGGTTAATGGCCGGGATTGTCAACGTAACGGGAAACTTATTTGGAGGATCATATAACATTTACCTAATAATTGCGTTAAACATGAAGCTTCTGTTATTCATTTACAGAAATTACTTATTATACGTAATGCCTCATTTTGAAATATCTTAGATGTGCTTCCGGATATTACTTGAACTAGATTGGTGAAAAAAAAATTCCAACTGCGTCACTCGCTATATCCTTTTGATATCCTTACTAATATTATAAAAGCGAAAGTGAGTTTGTTTGTTTGTTTGTTTGTTTGTTTGTTTGTTTGTTTGTTACCTCTTCACGCTTTAATGGCTAAACCGATTTTGATGAATTTTGGTACAGAGATAGTTGGGAACCAGGAGACGGACATAGGCTAATATTTTTTTGAAAAAAGTGGGATGTGAGGGAGAAAGAGGGAAGAAACGGGAAAACTTAGCGTTGCTATTACAAATCCATAAGGCGCTACCAAATTTAACGCGAGCGAAGCCGCGGGCAAAAGCTAGTTAAAAATATATCCTTACTAAAATTATAAAAGCGAAAGTGAGTTTGTTACGTTTTCACGCCTAAATGGCTACACCGATTTTGATGAATTTTGGTACAGAGATAGTTGGGACCCTGGAGACGGACATAGGGTACTTTTAAAGAAAAAAGATTGAGATATGAGGGAGAAAGAGGGAAGAAAAGGGAAAACTAAGCATTGCTATTACAATAAATAAGGCGCAAGGGCAAAAACTACAGCTAGCAGGTACCTGTAAATCAGGAAAGGGGAACTGTGTTACCCCGAATTTAACGCCAGCGATGCCGCGGGCAAAAGCTAGTATTTAATAAGAAAACAAGTGTATTAAAGTTCTAGCCGAGAATCATAGTTTACTCAGGTCTAAAAGGAACTAACTATATGTGCTTATGTCCAAGAATAGAGTTAGCTTTCAACACCAACCCGGGCGCTCAATGAGAGCTACCAATTAATTTAAACTCAAACACGTTAATTTGACTACTGCTTATTATTTAAATAACTTGTGGCTTCTTATCCTCAAAAGTGACCGACAGTATGATTAATAAGCCACAAAATAATAGTATTTACGTTATAAAGTAGGTTAACTTTATGGTAATTATGTGAGATAGTTGTACAAGAATGGCGACGCGGAATGCTATTCGTTATTACCGAAGGCCTTGCTTTAGTTTATTCAATGTTGATTTTTTGTTAAGTGTAACACTGTAATTATAACACAAAATGGATTGTCTTGATTGGATAATAAGCACTTGTATGCGCAGTTAGAATGCTGTCTATTGGTAAATGGTACATTTTTTGCATAGGTAGGATAAATATAATTTTATGTCACTAACTTTAACTTACTTATAATATAAAATTATATGAAAGTTTGCAAAAGTTTTCGAGGATGGATGAATGTTTGTTACCCATTCACGACTAAACAGATTTGGATTTTTGGCATACATATAGTTTATAATTTGAGAAGCTCGTGGCTAAATAACAGCAGCCGCTCAGGTCGTGCTAAGCCATGCTTGCCTAGGTTGGTGTGTGGATGTGTGTCCAACCGTTACAAACCGAGTTTCCTCCATGCCCCAGAATGCACGTTATCTGTTGGTCCCGGCTTAAATTTGTAGATCATTAACAGTCGAAACAGATAGTCAGTTTTCCGAAAGTCTTACAACCAGTCTTACCTTGCGATATCGTATTACCCACTACTAACTGGGTTGTGAAGGTAAGATAAGCATTCGCTCTATGTAAAATACTGGTTTTCAGCTGCATCCGGTTAGACAGGATGCCGACCCCAATATAGTCGGGAAAAGGCTAGGCTGATGAGATTCTACAAATATTATAAATGAGAATGTTTGTGAGGATGGATGGATGGATGTATGGATGTTGGTCACTCTTTCATGTCTCTAAACGGCTGAACGGGTCTGAATGAAATTCGGCACAGAGTTAGATTATAGTCTGAAATAACACATAGGATGCTTTTTTTCGATCATCACACGGGCGAAGACGCAGGCGCCAGCTAGTAGTTTATAACTTTGAATAACACGTATGATCCTTTTATTCTAATAGTGAGTTATGTGAAATCAGTGGGTCTATTAACGAACAACGTGCGAGAGAAAACGAGCTCATAAGCTTGTATATTAAAATAAAATATTGAGTGACTTGTAGTTTTAAGTTCGATTGACGCACTGACTAAATAATAATAAGCTGTAGTAATTGCCGGTGCCAGATTTGATTTCCGCTGGTTTGTTCAACACAGATTGGTGTTAGTATTTTGATATGTTAATGCGCTCACGATGCAGGAGATAAATTGTAGTTTGCAGAAAAAAAAAACAGTTGAAGACAGTTTTCTTTTAAAATTCATAACATCACGCCTGTAATTCCTGAAGGGTTGGGCTAAAATAGTACTTGCACCTACGTTTCACTAGTTATGTTGTAAGTACCCCGGGGTAATAGGTTGTCCGGGGTTACGGGTTGCCCGGGGTTGCGGGTTTTCCGAAAGATATGCCGTGGCCCAGGAATATAAATAGAAAAATTAGGAACATGGGTAGGTTTGAGTCAGTAAAATTCTGACACTCCCCCGAGCTCCGCCTTGGGTGGGAGAAGTTATTTGTCAAAGTTTCATAAAAAAATACCCAAATACCTGATTAAACTTTACCCGACATGTGCATTTGCCGCTGCAACGTCTATACCCAAGAGATTCCTAGATATTTACATAAACATATTTACTTATTAAGTGCTTTAACAGGGTTCTAGAACCTATTCCTATAGGTATTAGTATACTAAAGCCAAAAGCTTAAAAGTTTCTTTTAGGATCACTTTTTTGTCCGTCTATCTGTCAGTTTGTCAGCACCCTTTATCTCGGGAACACGTGGAGGTATTGAGTTGTAATGAAAACCATTTACTCCATTTACTCAAGGCTGTGGTCCTTTGTAGCTTTGTAAAAATCCGTTTATGTCGCAAGTATGTACGGAACCCTCGGTGGGCGAGCCCGACTCGCACTTGGCCGGGTTTGTTATGTCTGATCTACCTACGTGAGAGCGAACAAATGAATACATAAAAGTTGTTTGAAATTTATTTGTTGTGTTTATATCTGCATCATAAATAAGGTAGAGTCAGCAAAGGAGATAAACAGTATTGTAAGATAAATTGATATCCTTTCCTTACTATAATATTATAAAAGCGAAAGTGAGTTTGTTTGTTTGTTACCTATTCACGCTTTAATGGCTACACCCATTTTGATGAATTTTGGTACAGAGATTGGGAACCAGGAGACGGAGATAGGCTAATATTTTTTTTTTTATAAGTGGGATGTGAAGGAGAAAGAGGGAAGAAAAGGGAAAACTTAGCGATGCTATTACAAATCAATAAGGCGCAAGGGGAACTGTGTTACCCCGAATTTAACGCGAGCGAAGCCGCGGGCAAAAGCTAGTTTTCTTATAAACCCATGTTTTCGAAAAAGTTATTTGATAGAAAACAAACAGTTCATTAAATAAATTAAGTTTGAGTTTAATATAAAAAAACAACTATATCTCACGCGTAATATAGGAGTATAGTGTGTAAGACTTATGTATGCGTGCTAATGTATTCCAAGACGTTATAAACTAATGTAATCCTTAATTAGCCAGTTATAAAGAAGATACCTTTAGAGGCACTTGTTTAACTAATCTCCCCGAACCAATAACATTTACATGGTGACCCTGCCATCAGAGACGGGAGCCGCGTTCGGCCGCGTGATTTAATTTATAAAAGTACTGTTCGTATCTTGTAACTAATTGTTTTTATAAAATCTGGAAAATGTTGTTGGTTATACATTTACTCATCTTATAGCTGTAATTTTGTGCAATACTGTAATGTGTAACCGTTTGTTTCCCCAAATAAATATTAAAAAAAAAAACTGACAATAATTATATTAAATCTGAACCTTCAAGAACCTACTTCCGAACTTCCAGACCCGATTAGTTTACAAATAACAGCTGCATCAACAACACAACTAAACACTGGCATCGATCTCCGCTTGAAGCTGTATTTTGTACTAACAAACATAACATAACTTTAGTGTTGTAACAGTTTGCAAATATTACTCATAACAGCAAACTTCGGTTACATAAACAATTTCTGGAAACTGAGAGTACCTTAGGACAAATTGTCACGAAGTGTAGTGGCTGAAGGATTGGCTGCTGGGCTACGTGTCGCGGGTTCGATGTCTACGTTATGTTCGATGTTACGTGTGCCTATAGATACTGCAGCATATATAACCTAAATAATAATCGACCAGAACACCACAGATTATTTCTTATTATTATTTTAGAAGCTGTAACATAATCACACTACTGCATTTCTCGAAATAAAAGAGACACAAGAAATGCAGACGTTGCATTGTTGAAGTATCTAAATCTACGTTCTCGACAGTTTCAAGTTGACGCTAAAAATCATAAAAAAATTGGTTTTCGGACATATAAGCTCCATATTACTGGATATGATTAACGTGTCCTTTAATTACGTGAAGAAATCATTCGTGATTGAAATTAGCAGTGGTAATTATGCATTTCGAAATCTAAAGTCGAAGTTTCGCGCCAATCGTGCGTGTTTACATTTTAAATTCCAGTTTTGTATGAATAAGTACGTTGCAATAGAAAGTGATCTCATTACGACAAATCTGGACCATAAGCTGCTTCTAAGATAATCTTTATGGAAAACCTTAACAATTTGATCAACTCTTGAAAAGAATCTAATACCATAAATTCAACAGTTCGCACACTGTGACCTGTAGATCAACGAAGCAGTCGTATTTATGGCCAGTATGCTCAAGCTTAATACAAAGTGCCAACAGCTTGATATATTAGTTATAGGACAGTCGTTACTATTAATATTCGCCTGTCACAAGCTCACAGCTGCTCGGAAGCCGGTCACAGCCAGTGGTACTATAGATCAAGATTTTGATTTTTTCCCAAATTAATTTTTCTACCCCAAAAATTTTATGTTTTGTAAATATTTGTTTTATAGCTTAGTAGTAGCAGTGCACAAACCCACACATCCCACCCCACTTTTTATCTGCCTGCACTTGATATCGAATTTTGTGTCTGCGTCTGCAATGTATCTCTTGGAGGAGCTTGTGGCTAAATAATAGCAGCCGCTTGGGTCGATCTTTAGGTTAAGCTGCGCTTGCCTAGGTTGGTCTGTGGATGGGTGACAACCCGTTACATACCGACTTTCCTCCGTATCTCTTGACTTTAACCTAAGTTATAACAGTCTGATATCCTTTGCATTTGCCACGAATTCCAAGGATTTCATTTCCCCTACAACGAATTTTTTCCCCAAAAAACGGGGAAAAAATCCCAAACTACCATCGCTGATCACAGAATGTAAGTTATAGAAATTCGTTTTAGAAGTTTCCTTAGAGTTCGTTCAACTTGTCTATCAAAACGCTTCAAATGGGCTTTTTAATTGAAGCGATGGACCTCCGAGTGCGACAGTTCCGGAATGTAACTTATTAAAATTTCGCAGTCTGCTGGATCTTTAAAGCTGTGACAAAAGAAGGAGAGGAAGCGATTTAAAAAGAACTATAGTGAGGTAAACTAAACTCGGAGATTTCAAGTAGGTGACATTTGTTAGTGGTTCCATTTGTGAATCTAACAGGTAACTCATATAAATACATCACATTTGAAACTACAATATGTGAACATTCTCGAATGGATCTAAACTGACAACCCTAATTTGGGCATCATAGTTGTAAGTCTAGTTCATCTAAGAAAAATGAACAAAGGCTCTACAAAAAAAAAACAATTTATCATAAATTAAAATTCATTGTACATACCTAGATAAAATCAATGAAATACCATAAATCAATTATGATGTAATTTGACTTTCCATTACATCAGCTAAACGCCCTAGCCCCACTTCCCGCCACGATACCGCTAAACTTGTAAATCAAATATGTACCAAGGTACCCAATGTACCTACTTCTATGGCTGCTTATGTAGACCTAAGGCAATAACAAGTAAGGTTGAAGAGAGCAATGACTACTTGTATTTGACATACATAACATAACATCATCCCGCCTGCAATCTCTCAGGGGATAGACAGAGTTGCAAAGTACCCTTTTTTTGCGGATGGGAAATCATCAAATTACCTCCCTCGCTCTGGGTGGGGGGGAGTGCAGACTTGTATTGACTAAAACCCACCCATGTTCCTTCAATTGCCCTTTTCGTTCCGGGGCCGCGGTATGTCTTTCGAACAACCCGCAACCGGCAGGCGAAGGCCCTGGCAGGCCTCTCTGGTTTGCTGACATCTCTTTGAGGCGCGCGTGGTACACTAACGCGCTGCGTTTTGTCATTACGTTACTGCGTTGTGGCATTTTGTCTTATGTTCCCCCGTAGGAACTTAACGACAATTAACGGGTTAAGTTCTGTATGCAGTAGGGGCCTTCGTAGCTACGGCAAAGAAATTCCTGATGGGAAAACCCAGTCACACTTTCCCCGTTAATCGAACCCAGGGCAGTCACGCTTGTGACCACTAAACGGCATTTCGGCAACTGTATCAAGATGATGATAAAATGACGTGTTTTAATTCGATTGTGCAATAGTGATAAAAAAAAAAACACTATATAAAGGCGGATTTAATGCCTTGGGCATTTTCTACTAGTCTACCTTAGGATGATGCAGAGAGAAAACAGAAGTTTTCAAGAAAATAATAGTACTACTGTGGATGTCTCAGGAGTTAGGCCTCCAGCCAGGGCAAAAATCTTAAAAACCATGCGACTACACGCTAAGGTTCGCAATCAATATAGTTGAGAAAAGTCCATGTTCTATTTAGCTCGTCTGTCGACACGCGCCATTGATGGTTGCCTCTTATTTACCAAATATCAGCTTTAAAGGTACTTGACAAGGTAATATTTAGCAGTAATGAGTTTCTTAAAACAAAGCTTAAGAACTAAGGATGTTCTCATAATAATATGAAGACAGTAAACGTGTTCTCATGGCACGTGTATGGTAATAGGGTAAAGTCGGGATACATGCCTCCGGAGGGTAGACGCCCCGATTGCAATTATTTGGTTCATCGTTTGAACCGCTTGCTATTAAAGTGAAACTTTTATTACATCGTCTCAATCTTTTTCGCCTGTGTGTTGCATGTCGCGTGACGGTCGGCCGCGGAGTAGGGACGTCTAAATGTCTTTAATGTGAAAAAAAGAATTCACTACGTACCGTGGTTACCTACCGTGGTTTCATAAAACCACACAATCCTTTTTAACCGACTTCAAAAAAGGAGGAGGTTCTCAATTCGACTGTATGTTTTTTTTTTTTTTTTTATTTTTTTTTTTTTTTGTGTTTGTTACCTCATAACTCTGGTCTGGGTGAACAGATTTTGATGATTCTTTTTTTATTCGAAAGCTGGTGGTTGTCGTTTGGTCCCATAAAAAAAATATCAAGATCCGGCCAGTAGTTTTTGAGTTATCTTTAATAATGCGTATTAGATTGACTTCGTCTACGTTGATGATATAATTTTAGAGGTTGTCGAAGACAAATGAACAAAAAACGCTATGCACTATGATTTGGAAGGTCATCGCAGTTTTTTGAGGTGATTGTATTTTAATTTGGTGATAGATCTTCAGTGATATACAACGGAACTCTTCAATAAATGACCGCAAATCTGCCGTGATTGCTGCAATCACATGTATAAGTATGGGTTTCGCCAGGGTAGGCAGGCGAGTGGGAGCAGGGTGCCCGTACCCCCTCCCCTCCCCTCACCCAGTCATTAAGAAACATAATCAATCATTAGATCAAGTATCAGCTGTATCCCCTAGGCGATGATGCATATGATTTCTGAATTGTTTTTAAACTAAAGCTTAATTTAGATAGTATTTAATACTATAGCGTGATGTGGAACTAAGGCACTTGTCTCACCGGCAACGTTTAACGAGTAACGAGTAGAGCTAGAAACGAGTTAGCGAGACGCGGGGAGCAAGTGCGTAGTTCCGATATTTGTGTAGCTCGGCTATAAGCGAGTGTGCGAGTGAGGCGGGCGATTACTCGCATCACTCGCTCGCGGCAGTCAAGCGTACAGTCAGTCTTGCGGCCTCATACGCGACCAAATGACATGACCACTGGTTGCTCTCTCGGCGTGATTTCTAATCGCTTGGCGAGTATCGCCGAGTGAGTGTTATCTTTCATAGCTCTTGTCGCTCAGCGACAAACTAGTGAAGCGAGTGCTCGCCGGCAGTGTGAACAGTCAGCGATCAACTGTTTGTATATGCATCTCTTTTATTCACACGGAAAGTATTCTATTGTACGTTTCTTGAGCGAGAAAATAGCCGATAGTTAGTCGTTTTCTCGTCGTTGGTGAGACAACTGCCTAAAGCTTGTATTTAAGACGGGACCTACGCACTAAAAAGCTAAAAATAACCGTGTTTGCGAATTATATCCTAATACTATAACTAAAAATGCTGAAATAAAAAACTTTTTTGCAAAAAATAAAACCGACTTCCAAAAAAAAAAGTGGAAAATAACTTTATTTCCGGAAGTCGGTGGCAAAAAAGTCAACGAAACCAACAAAAGCCACCGACTTCCGGAAATAAAGTTATTTTCCACTTTTTTTTTTGGAAGTCGGTTTTATTTTTTTCGCGAGTTTCCCTAGCATTTTCACATTAAGATAAAACTCGCCCGCTTCATAACTATAGACTTAGCCGATGAAATTCACGGTAAAATACTTTAAATTAATGAAAACTCTACAGGATGGTGTCTCTCTCAGAATAAGGGAGAACGTTCTGTGAAGTTTTCAAACAAATCTCAATGTTAATTAGAAGACTGCGTACGGATATGAATGAAGACACCGTTTCACTACCACATACGTACAAAACATGTACACGGAGAGATTTGCTAAGGTCTTTATTTGTTTGCCAGGCGCCTCAGTGTGAGCGTACGATGTGAACGTAACGTACAGCATCGACATAAGTATATCATTTTTTTTTAAATAAAAAGTGCCGTTTGTCTACACTATTTTAGTTTTTTTTGTTTGCATCAAGTACAATCACTATCATGCATGGATATTTTTTTTTTTTTTTAAAGACTTTTAAAGCTTAAAACTGACGTTAACACCGAACAATCTGCGTGCCTCCGATATTTTTCTTTCGAGGCTAAGCAAAGTAGACACACATGCGTAGGTAAGAAGCGTGCCGTGGACCCGCCGTGGAGTCACTGCTCACCGATGCCTTTAAGCTTATCCTAGCTATACTCTACTATAGCTAACACTAAAAGTAGTGATGCCTTTATATTTGTTTTTCTGGTGGGAAATCTTCAAATGACTTCCCCCGCTGTGCGCGGAGCGGGGGGGCATGTCAGACTTGTACTGACTAAAACCCACAAATTCTTGCCAGAGCCTCCGCCTGCCGGGGTTGCGGGTTGTTCGAAAGAGATACCGCGGCTCCGGAACGTAAAGGGCAATAGAAGGAACATGGGTGGGTTTTTGTCAGTACAAGTCTGACATGCCCCCCCGCTCCGCCCAGAGCGGGGGAAGTCATTTGATGATTTCCCACTCGAAAAAAAAACACACGAAAAATAAAGAAGTTACACCCGCTCCGTAGATTTCAATTTTCTGGGATCAAAAGATCCTCCTTTGGTTTATTATGTACTAGCTGGCGCCCGCGGCTTCACCCGCGTGATATCGAAAAAAAAGTATCCTATGTGTTATTCCAGACCATAATTTACCTCTGTGCCAAATTCCGCCGTTTTATCGTGCAAGAGTACCAAACATTCATAACATCCATCCTCACAAACATTCGCATTTATAATATTAGTAGGATATTAGAAGACTCATCAATATCTAAAGCGGTCCCTAGACGGTAATGCAGCATGACATGCGTTACGTGCTGTCATGCATGCATGATCGTTTAATTGTATTGATTGATGCGAATGACATGCAAACTACGTGCTGTACATTGATTGACAATTCGTTTTATTTTTCGTCATGCAATACATGCATGACATGCGCGCATGATCGTGTTGCGATCGGCATGTCATGCAACAACTCATTTCGATAGCAAACGGCAACCAAGATGGACACGGTCAACGAGGCACCGCACGAGGTTCCTGACTATAATGACAAAAACAACGCGAGCGCAGATTCAAATTAATTTGTTTTATTACTAACTAGCTTTTGCCCGCGACTTCGTCCGCGTGGATTAATAGTTCCCGGATGAAAACTATCCTATGTCCGGATTTCCGGGATGAAAACTATCCTATGTCCTTTCTCGGGTCCCAGACTATATCTGTATCAAATTTCATTGAAATCGGTTCCGTGGTTTAGGCATGAAGAAGAGACAGACAGACAGAGAGAGTTACTTTCGCATTTATAATATTAGTTTGATATCCATGTTTAAAGACTGCCCAGAGTTATTAGCTAATGCACAAGTAAATTTTAAATCCTCTAGATCCATACCAGAAACTAGATATCTTAATGTCACACTAAGTCTTTGGTTTGCAGGTATTATTATTATTATTTACAGACTACAAGGTAGTCCAGTGTGTTAGTAACAATATGACTTAGCCTATGTTAGTACTTAAAAACTAAAAGAGATCGAGCGCGTTATTGCCTGTCGCATGACAGTATCCTGTTTCTCAATTCTAGGTCTTATTAAATATAACAAATGCTCGTACGTAGTTTCATCCATTCCTAAGACGTTTTTAAAATCATCAGGTTCTGTATCAGCAAGTACTCTTTGTAAATGTTCATGCGTAAATCGGTGCCTTAACAAATACCACTCTTTTGACCATCGTCTTTTTACGCAGCATAGCAGCTATCATCACAAGAAAAAATGAATCTGCCTTAGACAAATAATACTGATCCATAGCATCAAAGACGACCTACTCACCGTATTACATAGAAATGACTGATAAAAATGATTGATAATGCTGCATGATGAAACATGGGCGTTCATGCAGCAGCACGTAACGCATGTCATGCTGCATTACCGTCTAGGGACCGCTTAATAACATACAAATTAACATCACTTTTATCACGGATTCACCTACTTTCATTTTCATACCACAATTACATTTAACTATAAAAATCTAAACAAAAACAACACATACTATTATAAGCACCTAAAAAACACTTGCTTCATAATTTCTTCCATTGAAATCATCCTTGATTTCAATTTCAGTTTCAAGAAGGCCAAGAGCCAAGGTCAGCATAGCATAGATGCAAAAACATGAACGAAACTCGTTGTTAATATATGTATGTGTAACTGGTATATGTGCATATGAAACTGGTATAAGTGTACTGTTCTTTCAAGTTTAGTTTACTTCTGATTGGGTATCTCTGTCAAAACGACATTAATCCTTATCTACGTAACAATAAGGTTGCAGTTCGGTTGCTGTCATTAACAAGCCTGTTAAAGAACAGTGATCTTTATTTTTATTACAATAAGGTGGTGGTTAGATTGCTGCTGTTAGATGTAATCGAGCTGTGAGGACCGCATGTGTAGTACGTAAGAGCGGCGTACGCGCACGCAACCGGTTCCAACGTCACACTCTCGTGACTGCACGCGGTGTCAAGTTCATGTGTTTATTTATTGCTCGTGTGAAGATGAATATGTATGTATGTAACAGTTAATATTTTAACTGTTCTTGAATAATCATAGTATAGAATATACTTAATTGCACACCAAAAGTTATAACTGTTTTACAGAAATTGCTAATTCTATGGTTACAACGGCGGTCTTTTCGCTGAAAGCGATATCTTCCAGACAACCTTTTGATGGACTTTATGAATATAAAAATATAACAGGGGTAGTCAATGGTGTGCCTACTGCTAATACTACAAATACAATTAAAATAAAGTTATAATAAACATACATATTATATATTTATTTATTAGTTTTATAATAATATTTGGCTTTTACCCGTGGCCTGGCTTCGATCGCGTTTAGGTTGGAAATTGCTGCATGGCATGTTTCAAATATAGCCTTTAACATTTAGTTATCGTGTGTCTTTTTAGTGAAATATTTTTTGGAATCGGATCAGAATATTCGAGGATGACTCCCAACATCCAAAGTTTTATTAGCAATTAATTTATTTTTATTTATTTCTTGTTCTACAAAAAAGTATATACATAATTTAAATGACACTAAACCCCACACTATGTCGTGGGGTTCAGTCTCTTTCGGCTTTAGTGGAACAATATACAATAGTTTTTTTTTTAACCAAACCTTTTCCTAATAAAAGATTTTTTAACTTAAGAAAAAAATAACTAAAGATTAAAATAGAGAGATTGTATGAGGTTGTATCTGATGATGTGTGTTTAGCGGCCTGGAATGCCTCAACTCTGAGGGGTAGAGTCTACTCTATAGGGTAAGAGTGAGTGAGGAAGTGAAGTGTGAGTTGTAGGTAGAAAGTGTCTGTAATTAATTACGGGTTCATATTTGAATGTCATTATCATCAATGACAAGTAAGCCGCTTGTCGGTAGTAGTTTCAATTATTCCTTAACTTTTATCTTACAGCCTTGGTATTTACTGATCACTTTTATTTTCATCGAGAAAAGAAAGTGTGTAGCAAGTAAATCGTATAATTTGTGCAGGTCATAGACCCCTCAGAAGCCTTGTCATATAAGTTATTACGATAAAAAACTGGGACATTCAGGGTATCTACCCTTATAATCTCGAATGTCAATTTTGTTTTGTTTATACCTCACATATAAAAGTCTGCACAAGGTTGGACAATTTTCATAAATGTACTTACGACATGGAATTTAAATATAGGTATTGGTTATCAAAATAACATTAATTAATCTTTCGTATATAAAGAAACGTTTTCCTAAAACAGCCTAAACTTAATTTATCACAACTTTGTTTTTTAAAAGCTTTTACAAATCCTAAAATAAATTAGTATTTTGAATCTAGACACTATTCAAGGCATATTTTTTACGAAACCACTCTATCAGAGTATTGTGGATATTGTATACTTTATTAATTTAAGGTTCAGCAGTTCAAACTCAGTGGAATGCGATGAAAGGGTTGTAATTAGGGGCAGGTTCAGTGACCGGACCATTTAACATTTTATAACCTAAAACATACTTTTTCAATTCATCGAATATTTGTTTAACGATGATTAATAAGACGCATAACAAAGTTGTGAAAAGTAAAGTAAAGTTTCGGGCAAGGTATTTAATTTCAGTTTGTTTTTATTTTAATACTACGTTATTCTTCATTTATTTTAATTTTACCATTCAGCCAGTGGCCCTGTGGAAATGAACGCAACTCTCGAGGTACAGGCCAGATATTCGATCTCAGAATGGCACTTCATTGTGTGAATCAATTCATCATCACTCACCAGTGTTCTCAAAATTGTGAAAGGAAACGTAGTGAGGCATGGTTAAACGAAGAATTCGCAAACAAATGACACCCACAAAGGCACAATAAGCCTGTGGGTCGGACGATGGTTCATAGCACCTCGCAGAGACGACACTTGTGTCCAGTAATGGTAATATTGTAGACTGCTAGATTTTATCTTTTCCCTTTTCTAGCCTTTTTTCGAATGGGAAACATGCATTTAAATAAAAGTGTAACGTAAAGTTTTTTTCGGGATCTCCTCTTCAAACCCGTTTAATTGATATTCATTTTGCGGGGGTGCATAAAATACTAGTCCGCCATGTTTGGGAATCAGCCATTTTGGATTTAGAATGACGTTACTTATACTGTTTTCGCTGTAGTATGGTGGGGGTGTCATGAGATGATCAGCCAGCATATTATTACTAGCTTTTGCCCGCGGCTTCGCTTGCGTTAAATTCGTGGTAACACAGTTCCCCTTTCCTGATTTGCAGGTACCTGCTACCTGTAGTTTTTGCCCTTGCGCCTTATTGATTGTAATAGCAAAGCTATGTTTTCCCTTTTCTTCCATCTTTCTCCCTCATATCTCAATCTTTTTTTAAAAAAATAGCCTATGTCCGTCTCCAGGGTCCCACCTATCTCTGTACCAAAATTCTTTAAATTGGTTCAGCCATTAAGGCGTGAAGACGTAACAAACAAACTAACGAACAAACAAACTCACTTTTGCTTTTATAATATTAGTAAGGATGTTCAGGGTTTACATGATAGTATAGCTAACCATTTTCAATTTAATTTTCGTTACAAGTTAAATTTAAAAGTTAAATAAATGCTTTAAAATATAAACTCATATTCAACCGTAAAGCTAAGAGATAGCCCCTAAATACTTAAAAGATATTAAGCTGCTTGTATTAATCTTGCTTAACTACCAATACGACCCTAGACCCGGACATTCTGGCAACCCTTGGGTGTGCCAGATGTCGTTTTTAATGATCCGCTGAGGTCTAATGTGATTTTATAAATTGAAAACGTTTCTGTTTTCAGGAAAATCGCCGGTCATTGACCTTAGTACCTACGACATGAAAGTGTGTGTAGATGCCGAGGTATTTATCCCAGCTTATTGTGATACTCCAGTTAGTAGAATTTAAAGTACGTACGAGTATGTTGTATTAGGTGAGGTTAAGAACAATAGTATTTCCTTCAGTCGATTTTAGTATTTCCTAGGACAGTGTACAGTTAGCAACATTTAAAATGGGTATTTCTCCTACTGTACTGAATAAAATTTCATATTGGTGCGAAAAAAGTAATTTGGTATTATTATGAAATAGCTTGTACCTCAACTCGACACATCTTTAGATAAATAAAAATAAAACAACAATATCTGCCTACTATGTTGGAGTCGGCTTCAAATCTAACCGGATGTAACTAAATACCAGTATATAAAATAGATATAGAGCGTATAGTGGATTTTTTTAAAAACAGATACACCTCCATTTAATAATAGACAAATTAAATAGATGAAATGAAACATTAAATGCCAAAAGGGCTTTTTACCTGACCTTTACAACCCGATTTTGATTTTTAATTTTAGCACATTTATAATCCTAGCCATGTCAACAGGTAGTTTCAGCAGAAGTTTTCCAAATCTTACGTACTTTTCCCAGTGCGTAATTTCTTGTTATAAGATTCATAATTATAAATTCGTGTTATTTTCCCAAAACTTAAGGTTTACGCTTGTAAAATAAATTAACTTCTCAAGTAAGATATGAAGACAAGGAATAAAGTAAGAAGTCATTGACACTTTATTACGCAGTACCAAAAATTATAATTTATTATATAACGAAGATTGGTGAGTTAATTGACATCATCTATTTCATGAGCGAAACTCATTATTATTACGCAGTGCGGAGGGGTAATTTAGAATTTTTGCACATCGACGCTTTTAATCACCTGAAGTGAACGGCCCTTTATCAATGTTCAAGGTGAACAGGGAAGTACCGTCTGTTCTGGAGTCATTTTCAAATGTATACTGATTTGTTTAGAGTTGACTTTTGCATTATCTCAAAACCCGCTTTGGCGGACACTGTTTGTGGCGCCTGCGCCGCCCCATGGTCCTATTCTATCCACCGGCGACCTACAGCCAACGCCTAGCTGCATATTTGCTGACGTCACAAAGGTATCTGGAATACGCCTACGAAATTGATTGGTATATAAGCTGAGGCTTAGAGGGTAAGGATTACAGTTGCTCTCTGCTAAGAAAACAACACAGACCACAATGTACAAGCTGGTGGTGTTGTCCTCCCTACTGGCCCTCGTGGCTGCCAAGCCCAGCGGTCTCGGCGCGCTTGGCCTCGGCTACGGCGCGCTCGGCTTCCATGGCTTAGGCCTGGGAGCTCCATGGGGTTTGGGTGCACACCTGGGCGCCCCGTTGGTCGCACCCGCGTTAGCCGCTCCGCTGCTGGCTGGACATGGTGCTCACGCTCCCGCCGTTGGCGTCGCTGGTCCCGTCGTAGTCCCTGCGCCTCTGGGTGGTGCCGCCGCCAACTACAGGGGACCCGTGTCACTTGCTCCCGGCCAGCCCGCTAGCATCATTGCTCAAGACGGCAGGCCTCTGGACACCCTCAGTGTGAACGCCGATCGTGCCGTACATTTCACCGCTAGGGCTGTGGACCATGGTATCCAGGCCGCGGCCGGAGCCCACGCGCACCTGCTGGGCAAGCGCTCGGCTCCCTTGTTCGGCGCGTGGTCGGTACCCGCGGCCCACGGTCTGGCTCCAGCCCTGGCACCCGCTGCCCTAGCCCTGCCCGCTGCTGCACACCTCGGCTGGCGCGCACCCATCGCACCTCTGGGCATCGGTCATTTGGGGCATGCCGGCATCCTGGGACATCATTGGTGAAATACAGTGTAAAGAAAGTTTAGTATATTCGACAATATATCTGCCTATAGTTTATAAAGAGAGTTACTCGGTAAAAAGCATTTTTCTTTCATCATCAAACACATCCCCCTCGTTAATGTAACTTGTATATTATACATGTATCCCATACATATGCGCTATTTAATAGGTTTCAGTACTTAATATTTCAATAACGATCTAGATCGGTCTGAGTGATTATATTGAAGATTATCTTTGTTCGAAATTGACAAATTGTTCTTCTTTGTTTGCTTCAAGCCTCTTATTCGATGTTTCTGAAGTTTGTTTAATGTTTTACTGGTTATTGGTTAGCTTGTCATCAAATAGTTTAGGCTGGTCTTGAAAACTAAATGTTTAAATTTCTTAATGGATTTTTCTGATCTGGTGTGTGGGTGTCATCACCCTCAATCATCAACTTATAGCAGTATACCTCTCGGTAAAGGCCTCTCATATCACGTGCCATTTCGGTCCTCGGTTACTGTCACTTGTATACTAGCCAGTATCCAAGTTTGGAGTTATAGTAAATTTGGTTTTCCCGTAGTCATCTTCTCTTGGTTTGGCATTAACTATTTGAAAAATATTTCTTATTTTTTTTAAAAGGTTTTTTAGTTGTGATATTATCGTATCTCACACACATTCTTGTCGCGTATTCGTTTTCCAATGTTATTAAATATAAAATAAAATATAAAATGAACATAGACATGAAGAACAAAGGAGAACAAATATGTGTTGTAGAAGATCATAATCTACCCAAACAATATCAATATTTGAAAATTGGCCTAAAACTGACAAAAAAATCGCGCACTAAAAATGTACACGAATAGAGAATCTCCTTCTTTTTGTAGAAGTCGGTTAAAAATAGGCCGGGTTGCTATACTAATTAGCAAGGGTAGCCTGGTTGACTGCTAAGAATACGCCGCTCGCTCATTCAAATAAACCTTTAACAAAATATGAAATAAAAATGTAATCTCTCGATTAATCCACTTTTAATATATTTGTGCAACTTTGTAAAAGAAGATAGCTCAAAGTTACAAAGGTAAAGGTTGAGGCGATCGGCGGCAGCGACCTCTCGTGTCCAGCCCTGGTTCAGTCCATGGTCCCGGGCGAAAGGGAATGGGAAGCGGTCATGTCCTTTTGCGAAGCAGTCATGCTAATGAAAGAGCTGGCTGAACGTTTGAGGGAGAGAACCTAAAAACAACCCAGCCTGCCGGGGATGCGGGGTAAAGAAGCAGTCGAAAGAAGGGACATGGATGGGTTTTAGCCAGTACAAGTCTGAAACTCCGCCCAGAGCGAGAAGTTATTTGAGGATTTCCGATCTAAAAAAAGTGCAAAGTGTAAAAGGGTTTGCTTCTTCCTTAATGTTGATTTCGAAGCTATAAACTATTCAAAAATTCTCTATTAAATTTATTTTCTAGTATATTTAGAAGCTATTCAAAGATGTGCCTGATGTTATAAAAACTATGCCATCTAGAGCCGTCTCTTCATGTGCAAGTGAAGTTAAGTTTAACTTGGAAATTGTTATAATAACAGCTCTTCGCTGGGCTGAGCAAAGACTCATCCGTTAACACCACTCTCATTTATCTCGTGCTCTACATGCTCATGTTATGACCTGAATTACTTCGTCGCCAAGGGATTTAATAAATTACAATTACTTGAGAATCTTAACCAACGAAGTTATATTTGTGTCGAATTCACAACTGTTGCGAGTTCATTCGTATAGCCAAGTTGTTGTTACGCATCGGTTATAAAATTGCCGATAGTTTTTATTTAACACTAGCAGCGCCCCGCGGTTTCACTCGCATGGTGATAGAATAATATACAATAATTATGTTGATTTGCATCCTCGTCAAAATTTAGGAGGTGCTAGTAAAAGTCATAAATAATCAATGAAAATTACGGTACCTGATCAATAATAATATACGGCGCTTTTATGATCTGTCTCTGTGTGTTTAAATTTAACAGTATTACAGAATATTTCACTTCAAAAGTAGAGAATCACCTACAGAACACACAGAACAGTGTGCGTGAGCGTCGGCGCATACGTATCATACAGCGGCATGCACGCACCTGTGTGCACTTACCGATTTTTGAAAATACGAAAAAAGTAAAAACAAAAAAAAACCTACTTATTTTATTATCGATTCGGGTCGAGAATCATTAGCATAGTTACGTCCTTGAATTTGACGAGGATGCAAAACAACACGCTGTATATATATATTAATATCCTTATCTTCATAAATTGTAGCCTATGTATTCTGATATGTAAGCTATATTATTAAAAACAAAAATCAAAATCCATTCAGTAGTTTTTGCGTGAAAGAGCAACAAATACGTCCTCACAAGGGCACGCCACAGTAGTGGCGGTAAGTCCCCTCTTTGAGGAGTGGCTGGAGAGGCGTCATGGCGTCCTCACCTACCGCCTAACGCAGGTCCTCACCGGATACGGAAGTTTCGGGAGGTTCCTGCACATAATCGGGCGGGAGGAAACGCTCGGGTATCACCATTGTGACGATCGCCCGGAGGACACGGTGGAGCACACAGTGGCGGTATGCCCAGCTTGGGCGGAGCACCGCCGTGCCCTCGTAGATCGTACCTCAGCGATCGGCGGCGGCGATCTCTCGCGTCCGGCCCTGGTTCAGTCCATGGTCCGGAGCGAGAGGGAATGGGAAGCGGTCACCTCCTTCTGCGAAGCAGTAATGCTAGCAAAGGAGGTGGCCGGGCGTTTGAGGAAGAGAACCTCAAACCAACCCAGCCGCCGCGGGAGACGCCCCGTGCGCCGGGCGCCGCGAGACGACTCCCGGCCACCGTAGATGCGGGCCTGTGGACGGTGAGCAATCGGTAGCTCACCTTCCGTCCGTCTATTGACGACAGGCCGTGTCGACGGTGCGTTCGTGTTTCACGCGCGCCTCAAAGAGATGTCAGCAAAGCAGAGGGGCTTGCCAGGGCCTCCGCCTGCCGGGGTTGCGGGTTGTTCGAAAGAGATACCGCGGCCCCGGAACGTAAAGAGCAATAGAAGGAACATGGGTGGGTTTTAAACAGTAAAAGTCTGACACGCCCCCCCGCTCCGCCCAGAGCGAGGGAAGTTATTTGATGATTTCCCACCCCAAAAAAAAAATACGTCCTCACAAACTTTCGTTTTTTAATAATATTAATAGGATAAGTAAATATTTGATGTTAGTTCAATTCTTTTTCACTTTCGTTAATTATTAAAAGAAACCTTCTTTAGAACAAATATATTGTCATACGGTGATAAATATCAACAATTTAGCATTTTAAATATATATATTTATAAATATTAGGTAAAGTTTAAATTCAAGTATTATATTGGTTTGATAGGTATTAATAATACCTATATATCTCGAGGCGGCACAATGCTATTGCTTTGTTCGTATGAATTATTTTCTTGGAGAAAAGTAGTCTTTTCATGGCCAACGATGCATTCCGTCGACGCCTATCATGTTAATCTTATCACACTAGTATATAAGGCGTTTGTCATCGTAAGAATGTATCAGTGCATCAGAGCTGACATACCAACACAGACCACTTCTCATACACAATGCTGAAGCTGGTGGTGTTGTCCTGCATGATGGCCGCGGCCACAGCGAGCGTGCTGGCGCCTTTCGCGCCGCTCGCCTACTCGGCGCCCATCGCCTACTCCGCGTCTCTACTGGCGCCCTATGGCCACAACTATAGAGGACCACTGTCTTTGGCACCTGGCCAGCCCGCCAACATCCTCGCCGCCGACGGTAGGCCTCTGGACACCCTGGATGTGAACCTGGACCGCTCCGCCCACTTCACGGCTAAAGCGCTAGAAGGAGGCGTACACTTGCTGAAAAAGCGCTCTGCTGCTTTCATCGCGCCGCTCGCATATACGGCTCCCATCGCCTACTCGGCTGCGCTCTTGGCACCTTACGGCAACAACTACAGAGGCCCCCTGTCCCTCGCTCCTGGCCAGCCCGCTAACATCCTCGGTGCTGACGGCAGGCCCCTCGACACCCTGGACGTGAACCTGGACCGATCCGCGCACTACACCGCCAAGGCACTCAGCGGTGGCATCCACTTCCTGAAGAAGCGTTCCGCTCCCCTGATTGCCCCGCTCGGCCACGTGGTCGCCTCGCCACTGATCCACAGAGTGCCACTTACCTACTCCGCCCCTGTGCTCAACTCGCACCTGGCTGTGGCTCCCCTTGCCTACTCCGCTGCTCCCATTGCTCGCTTCTGGTAACCCATAATGTAACTCAAGTTGTAAATATATAATAAATGAAATTTGGAATATCTTATTCACTTCTACTTATTCATTTCCTTACATTTAATATAGTGAATTTTTGAACACAATTTTTTTACAGGAATTCTGACACCAACTACTCAATAGTAATTTTGTGACTGACGTAAAGGTCTTGTGATTTTAACAGACTTGTCAGTAGGAACAAACCAATTGAAAACTTATTACTACTACGAAAGAATACTTATTTGAAATCAGAGGTAAATAATTCTGTAAGTGGACTGTAAAAGCCATATGGGATATTCGCCATAGATGCTCACTCAACTCAAGGAAATTACTTGACTTAGACATGTTCTATGCTTACAAAAGGAGACGAAAAAACAAACGTACGAATGAGTATTGGTATGTCAGTCAGGATGTTCTTGAGAGATAATTAATTCCTGCCTACTCACGCTTAAAGATGCAGGGCAAAATTTAGTTGAAACACCTTTAACTTTGAATTTAAAAACAATTTTGTGTCAACTTAAGGTGAAAGCTCCAACCTACCCGCGAAATTCAAATTTTCTTACGTTTTTTGCAATTTTCAGGCCAGTGCTAGGTTGTATGTTCATTAAAATATTATTCGCGGCTGTAAGACGTATGTAGTTATAGAATTATAATCATCAAAATCACCAATACAACCCTCCAAGTTCATAAAGGCGTAGGAACAAAAAAAAAACAGAAAAAGTCTTTCCTACAGCTTTATGAACTTAGAGCGTTGTATTGATGATTTTGATGATTATAATTCTATAACTACATACGTCTTACAGCCGCGAATAATATTTTAATGAACATACAACCTAGCACTGGCCTGAAAATTGCAACAAACGTAAGAAAATTTGAATTTCGCGGGTAGGTTGGAGCTTTCACCTTAACACACAATTTAACAACGTTATTTCTTTATACAATCTGTCAAAACTCTAGATTGTCTATGACATATACATATGTCGCAGAGACATTCAACCTATCAATAGACGAACTTTAGTTTGCGAGAATTGCCTACTAGTATGTTTTTTAATTGAAAAGAATTTACTTGCCAGAATGTAGGTGTACTAGTAGTATGATCTTAACATTAATGTGGCCTATTTACACTATGGTGTTAAATATGGTGTGCAAATATTTAATTTCACATTAGATTAAGTAACTAAAAGTGTCATAATATTACATCAGCTGTTCATGATTGTTTTAAATCTCTGATATTATACAACTGTACAGATTGAATTTCAAATTCCATTAAATATTATGATTGTCATTATATTACAGATTGCTATAAAATGACAAATTTTATATATCTACTAGCTGTGCCCAGAGGTTTTACTCATATCACTCAGATCCACCTTGTCCCTTGCTGTCCCTCAGCGACGCCCTAAGCCGAGGCTCGTACCCCACAGGGGGTGCCCTTAGCGTGTAGTCGCTTAGTTTGTAAGTTTTTCACCCTGGCTGGAGGTCTTAAAGGAGATTGCCCGTTTTGTAAAGGAAGTTCGGTCCCAGTGGGAAATGCTTGTGCCCTGAAGTATTTTATTTTACCTAATAGTAAACACATGGCATTTTCATAATCTGAAACTTTTTTTCACTTATTCACCCTGGTTCAGGAGATGATCATTAATTTTTTGTTTTAAAAATCTAGGTTATAATTACAAATTGACATAGACTAGGTATACATCACTATTACTTTATGCAGATTTCCATACTATAATCATGTTTATGCACAAAGTAATGAAGACATAATTAGGTATACTGTAGACATAATTACGTATCGTAAATAATAACTACGTAAATACGGGATTCAAAACTCAACGTAGGTATCTAAACGAAGCAATCACGAACGAAACGAATCTCAGAACAAAGTGCTGTGACATGCGCAAGTAAATGTTGCCAGATCAATCATTTTTAATACCTACATTAGTAAATCGATTTCAGTTTTGTTTTATCGATTAAAACTCTTGTTTACGGCGTTTCCAAAATACGTAAGGCTTTTATGTTTGTGTAAATCGCTTTTATGAACATCTAATCAACAATATTGACTTATTATGAAAATAAGCAACCTATTGTTGTCATATTCCATCGCTATTACTCGCATAGACTATAAGCAGTAGTATATCCACTAGTTTACGTCATTAAATATTTTACATAATTAAACTCATACTTGGCCTAAGTACACCTGTCTTCGTGCATTCCAGATATAATACGCTACAATAATAAGTAGGTACCTATGAAAAAAAAAACAGGGTTTACACCATTCTAACTCATCGCCGAGAAAACACAATGCCAAATCAGTAGCTTTGAAGTTGTCAAATATTGAGACTTACATTTAAATGTTGAGACGTAAACTAGCTTTAATAATTATTGTTAAAATATTTTTTTAAATTATCGTTTTGTTTTGATATCGATTACTCCATTGATTACTATTCGTCATTTTCGATAGTTATTTGTTTTCTGGCAACTTTTCTTGTACACCTATCAAACGGATGTCGATGTAATGTTTAACTATTAATAATAATTAACTTTATTCCCAGGGTGAAAGAAATTGTATAAAAAATAATTTGCACACAAAAAAATAAATAACATTTTTTGGTTATTATTCCAATCAGGCACACAATTGCACAAAAGGGACCTGCCCCGTGGCAATGTCCTTTTAAGGCATCCACAGGATTCGCCCGGTTAAGCAGACGACAACCTCCTCGGTTGAACTGCGAGATGCCATTAAAAAAAAGAGGTTTTACTTGCTGCTCAGTTAAAATAATTAAAAATAGATTACGTCCGATTCTTAGACCTACTAAATATACATACAAAATTTCGTAAAGTATGTCAACTAAAACTGTGACACGAAAATTTGATACATAAGATTGAAATATTATTGTCAATGAATATTCCCCTGGCTGGAGGCCTTACTCTCAAGGCACCCACAGCATAGTCCGGTTGAGGAGCTAGCCATTCAAAAAAATGTCCATGAATATTGTTATAGTGTCAAAACGATAAAAAAAAACCACTTGAAAGTCTCGTTGATTTAAAGACGTATTTAAACGAAAATATCACAGCCCTAAAGGAAGGAGCTCCTAAAGTAATTGGCAGAGAAGCGTTTTTCTGCTAATCACTTACTGCCAATCGTCAGATTCATCATAAGCCAAGACACGTCCACTGTCGGTCTTCGTTAAGAGTGTCCAAGTTGACAAGTCCTGCATGAACTTCTTGCATCCCAATACTACTGCAATAGGTTATCGGATCACCTTGTGAGAAGTCAAATCTCTTGTTCCTTTGTATTTTTAGGGTTCCGTAACTCAAAAGGAGAACACGGAACTCTTATAGGATCACTTTGTTGTCCGTCTGTCTGTCATGATCCTTTATCTGGGGAACGCGTGGAGATATCGAGTAAAATTAAAACCATATGGTCAAGTCAGTGGTCCCTTGGAGCTGTGAAAAATCAACCCTCTAAGTCTACGCAGTCAAAAGATATAGCCGTTTATGTCGCAAGTTTGTACGGAACCCTGGCGCGCGACTCCGACTCACATTTAGCCGGGATTTTAGATCTGACTCCCCGCTAAGATTCATTTCAATGTAAATGACAACTTGTCCATCCTCGACGGTGTTACGTGTCGCATGTCACTTTACCGTGGGTGTGAGCAAACAATGTTTGTTTTAATACATTCAATAACACTATCGTTTGACTACTTGTCACTGGCATCCGATAGTTGAAGGTCTGCCGGTAAACTGTCAATTAACATAGTCAAGTAATTGATACTGATGTATTATGTGCGCTAACACCACTTTTACTACACACTACATTGCTATGTTACTTTTAGTTGAGGAGGAAAAAGTCGACTTGTTCTTTGTTGTCATGAAATTATTGTCATTAAGCGTAAATTTGTATTTTTGGTGCTGTTTAGGTTTACATGGTTCCTTAATCCCTTTTATTTAGCTGGTATTCACTTCTAAGCAGTTTCAGTATTGCTTTTGGTCATAACACTTTTGATTTTAGGGACAGATACGATGAACTGAAATTGATGCTCGGGCCGCGTATTGCCATAATGTATACTAGCACAGACAGGGGTTGCTCTGTAATCGCACGCAATATGCTCTTGTAGCTAGAGAGCATACTGCATATCAGTACAGAGACAGACTGAAATAAAATACACTTTGCTCTAATTCGTGAGAGCAAAACACATACGAGTACAGACAATTTGGCTGCCGTAGTAGGCACCCCGACATGGACAGGTTAGGTTCGAAGGGGATGGCGGGGTCTGAAAGACCCCGCCATCCCCTTCGTGTTAGGTTACTTTAAACCTTGAATGCAGAGGTAGGAGCCCCGCGAAGCGGGGCTCCGTCGAGCCACTTTGATAGGTAGTAATCAGTGAGAGCTCGGGACTTGGGGCACCCCGACATGGACAGGTTAGGTTCGAAGGGGATGGCGGGGTCTGAAAGACCCCGCCATCCCCTTTGTGTTAGGTTACTTTAAACCTTGAATGCAGAGGTAGGAGCCCCGCGAAGCGGGGCTCCGTCGAGCCACTTTGATAGGTAGTAATCAGTGAGAGCACATTTTGCTTTAGACATATGCGAACAAACCGTATACTTATACAGACAGGTCTGTAGTCATACGTAGTTTGCTTTAAAAATATGCAAGCAAACTGTATACTTATACAGACTGGTCTGTAGTTATACGTAGTTTGCTTTAGAGTATTTGTTATTTTTAAGAGCACAAAGTGATCTAGTACAGACTATGGGTGTCTGTACTGATATACACAATGGCAATACGCGCTCGGGCCACTGAACTACTAACTGAAGAGTGGCAGGCATAGCCCAATAATTCAATTACCTTTACATCCTTACTATCCTTACTAATATTATAAAAGCGAAAGTGAGTTTGTTTGTTTGTTACCTCTTCACGCCTAAATGGCTAAACCGATTTTGATGAATTTTGGTACAGAGATAGTTGGGACCCTGGAGACGGACATAGGCATTTTTTTTAAAAAGAGTGAAAAATGAGGGAGAAAGAGGGAAAAAATGGGAAAACTTAGCATTGCTATTACAATAAATAAGGCGCTAGGGCAAAAACTACAGGTGGCAGGTACCTGCAAATCAGGAAAGGGGAACTGTCTTATCCCGAATTTAACGCGGGCGAAGCCGCGGGCGAAAGCTAGTACATAATAAAACGTCGCGTTAAATAATTACTACACAAGCTATAATTTTCATATTGGTAATTGATCAAAACAAAAATTTGTGGTAGGTCATTTGTTTATTTCAGTAAGTCCAGTGTGCGTAAGTATTTACCAGTAGCGGACGATGGGCGCGCCGGAGTAGGCGATAGGAGACACAGCCAGGCGCGAACCGAACACGGGGGCGGAGTAGCCGAGCGGCGCGCTGTGGATCAGTGGCGAGGCGACCACGTGGCTGAGCGGCGAGATCAGGGGAGCCGAACGCTTCTTCAGGTAGTGGATGCCGCCGCTGAGAGCCTTGGCGGTGAGGTGTGCGGAGCGGTCAAGGTTTACGTCCAGGGTGTCTAGGGGCCTGCCGTCAGCACCCAGGATGTTGGCGGGCTGGCCGGGAGCGAGGGACAGGGGGCCTCTGTAGTTGTTGCCGTAAGGTGTGAAGAGCGGAGCCGAGTAGGCGATGGGAGCCGTATATGCGAGCGGCGCGATGAAAGCAGCAGAGCGCTTTTTCAGCAAGTGTACGCCTCCTTCTAGCGCTTTAGCCGTGAAGTGGGCGGAGCGATCCAGGTTCACATCCAGGGTGTCCAGAGGCCTACCGTCGGCGGCGAGGATGTTGGCGGGCTGACCAGGTGCCAAAGACAGTGGTCCTCTATAGTTGTGGCCATAGGGCGCCAGTAGAGACGCGGAGTAGGCGATGGGCGCCGAGTAGGCGAGCGGCGCGAAAGGCGCCAGCACGCTCGCTGTGGCCGCGGCCATCATGCAGGACAACACCACCAGCTTCAGCATTGTGTATGAGGAGTGGTCTGTGTTGGTATGTCAGCTCAGATGCACTGATGCATTTTCACAATGTCAGGCGCCTTATATACTTGTCTGATAAGAATAACTTGATGGGCGACACCGGAATACATCGCTGGCCCTGAAAATACTACTTTCCTACGAGAAAACAAAGTTCACACTAACAAAGCATTTGATCTGGACCTTTTTTGTGACATATTGCAAGTACAAACATATAGTCTGTTTGCGTAGTCAGGTGTCACTAATTATGCAAATGTGTAGGTTGATTGGGTTTATGAGATTTATTTGGGGCACGTAGATATATATTTTTTGAGGTACTGTTTATGTCTTAAGAGTAAGATTGTCGTGTATGTCGGAATATAACCAAAACCTATTGTACGTCTTGTTTTATTTCTGTGGCTAACCAGTTTGCAATTTTAAGCTCACTTGAGTTTGACTTCATTTTGTTTTTTTTTCCAGGGCAAGTAATTGTCCAAATCCCTGACCTTTTTTATATTTTAAGAACTGATTTATTAATGAAAAAAGGGGAAAAGATTTGTTTCGCAGTCATCCGTCAAAGAAGTTGCATTATCTACTCACAAAATTACCATAAATCCAACTATAATAATGTTATAAAAGCGAAAGTTTGTGAGGATGTATGTTTGTTGCTCTTTCACGCAAATACAGAATGAATTTTGGTGAAACCTCACAATTATATTGCTTACATATTAGAATAAGACAGGCTACATTTCATAAAGATAAATTGTATATTCTATCACCACACGAGTTTACCAATAAGGCTGATAAAATAAGCGATACAATAATTGACTAAGTTTCACGCTGATAGATGATGTTTATTTGCAATCGGTTTTTTGACACTTCGTTTTTTTAGGGTTCCGTACCTTAAAAGGAAAATATGGAAACCTTAATGAATGACTTTGTTATCCCTCTGTCTGTTTGTCTGTCAAAACCCTTTATCTCGGGAACGCGTGGAAGTATCGAGTTGAAATTAAAACCATATACCTAAATCTTTGTTCCCTTTATGCTGTGAAATCAACCCCAAAGTCTACGTAGTCAAAAGATATGACCATTTATGCCAGAAATTTGTACGGAACCCTCGGTGCGCGAGTCTGACTCGCTCTTGGCTGGTTTTTAAAACTTTATTCCAGACTATAACATACCTCGCTGCCAAATTTCATCAAGATCCATTTAGCCGTTTTGACGTGAAAGAGTAACAAACATCCATCCATCCATCCTCACAAACATTCGTATTTATAATATTAGTAGGATAGGAAGTAGGATTCGATTGGTGGATCACATAATAAAACACAATCAAATCATTGTTATGACGTTTCGGTATGCATTAATTACAATAAGCTCTTAGGAGGAAGTAGTGTCAAGTGAATGGTTGAATGGTATTGACGCCCGTATTCCAAAATAACTTCTAAAATTGATTTTAATGAACAATAATAGCAACAAATAAATGTCTCTAGTTGATTGCAATGTCGACAGGTATATTGGTCTCAATCTGACAGTGACACGTACATATTTTAGCAGAGAAAACATTAAATATTATCATTTTTACGTTTTTTGTTTAAGCCGAAGAGCTTTCCTGTAGTACAAACATTCGTGTGGCCCCCAAGGGAGTTGCCATGACGTCATAACGCAGTATTGTTTTAATGGAGGAAAATAAGCCCGCTTAACATCATGAATAGCTTCATCTTGTTTCCACTCAGAATTAAAACAATACTGCTTATAAAACGTCACGGTAACCCTCTTGTCCTTATTTTCAAAAGCCAATCGTTTGTTATCCCAAGAGTAGTTATTATGTACTTAACGTTTAACGTTTTTGTCAACAAATGATCACTAAGATAAGGCTAGCTAGGGGCAAAACTTGTAAAGGCTTGGCCTAGATGAGCTGCATTAGATCTAAACAAGGAGGAAGTGTAAAGAGAAACCTTTATTGTAATAGTTACTCATTAATGTAATATTGCAATAGTTACTTTTTTTGCGGATGGCAAATCATCAAATAACTTCCCCGGAGGGGTAGTGTCACACTAGTACTGACTATAACCCACCCATGTTCCTTCTATTGTCCTTTATGTTCCGGGGCCGCGGTATCTCTTTCGAACAACCCGCAACCCCGGCAGGATAATAACTAGGCTAGGTTTGTATTTTGTCTTAGGGACTTTCATCGCTTGTTCTTGTCTGATTCTGAATTCAGACGAGCGGAATTAAGGTCTTGTTCGGACGGCTTCCGTACATACAAAAGTAAATGCTTGTTCGCTTAAATGCGAAAAAGTTTCGCCTCCATGGTGCACCAGATGCGGGCCGGACAAAAGGAATCAACGGATTTTATTCAAGATAGCTCTTACCACTAGAAAACATACTTTATGGAAAATAAATAAAGTAATACAAATAAAGTGGGAAAAACCTTATTGGCTTTTTGCATACGGTGGTGCGGAACCCTTTGTGTTCATGACCGAGTGCAATTGACTGGTATTTACCCGACTATGTCAAAGCTAAAAGGAAGGGTTATGATTTAAGCGGTGTATGTACGTGTATAGTGTATACTTGTAACATTACCTCATTGCACTGTACAAAGTATTTTTTCCGACTCCGTATTAATCTTATTATTACTGCCAGATTGAAAAGGTGACTAGTTTTATTCGCTATACCACAGAAAAAATAATAGTACTAAATGCTACGTAGAAGAGTTTTGCGAGCATTATAATCACATGTACCTTCTTAGTAAAGTGTAGTAGTATGCTCCCATGGGACAGCAAATGTCGTCTAATTTTGTAAAGACATGTCTGCAAGTAAAACAGAATGTGTACAGATCAAAATTACGACATTTTGTCATGTGAAGAGGATAAAGTTTCGGTTTCCTTTGCAAAAAGGCGTTATATGAGACTTGGCTGGATGAGTAAAGAAAAGAAACGGTATATTTGAAATGGTTCGTTTTTATTTCATTCGTTCCAGTTTGTGAAGTTATTTCCAGTAGCGGACGATGGGCGCTCCGGAGTAGGCGATAGGAGCAACAGCCAGGCGTGATCCAAATACAGGAGTGGAGTAGGCGAGCGGCGCGCTGTGGATCAGTGGTGAGGCGAGGCCGAGCGGCGCGATCAGGGGAGCCGAACGTTTCTTCAGGTAGTGGATGCCGCCGCTGAGAGCCTTGGCGGTGAGGTGCGCGGAGCGGTCCAGGTTCACGTCCAGGGTGTCGAGGGGCCTGCCGTCAGCGCCGAGGATGTTGGCGGGCTGGCCGGGAGCGAGGGACAGGGGGCCTCTGTAGTTGCCATAGGGTGCCAGGATTGGCGTCGAGTAGGCGAGCGGCGTCGAGTAGGCAAGGGGCGCTGTGTAGCCAAACGGCACGAAGGGCGACAGCGAGAGCGCTCCAGCTGTGGCAGCAGCCACCATGCAGGACAACACCACTAGTTTCAGCATTTTGAATGTAAGTCTGTGTTGTTAAAGCAGCTCAGATGCACTGATGCATATCCACAGTAGCGAGCGCCTTTTATATTAGTATTTAATGAGACTATTGACTTTACAGGCGTTGCCGGAACACATCGCTGCCCTTGAGAGGACAACTTTTGTAGAGAAAATAAAGTCCACTCGATCGTACTTTATCAGTTTGTAAACAATAAAGTAATTAAGTGGTGTTATGTTGATTTAATATAACGTAGGGACAGTTTGAGTGGTTGTCAACGCCAGACTTTGTGAACATCGAAATTATGCACATTGCAATTACGTGGTCGTGTACGAGGCGCGGTGTGACACCTCTATTTCAGGCGTCTATTATTAAAACCGCTACAATTTTAGAGTTTGTTTTGTTTTTGTTTTGGCTGCAAATAGATAAGTAAGCTGATGATAAGGCGCTACTTAGGCTTGAATCCCGATTTTTACCGTTATACATCATGTGTCTAACAAGGTTTTTAACGGTTGGGAAAATTTGTTATAAGTAGGTACACGAGTATGTGTTGCAATATAGTCCAGCCCATTTTTTGACAAAACATTGCCAAAGATGTTTTGAAACAAGTACATAGGATATATGGTATCAGAATCACTCAATAGAAGTCCTGAAACGTCCGACACTTGCGTCTTGAAATGCATGGTGTAGACCAAGATTTTAAGATCAAAAGTGGCCATAGATGATCATAACAACCTCTTTGGTGAAGGGTAACATATTAATCTTTATGTGGTAAGTGAGTATAACTGTATACTCACCACATAAGTGGGGTAGGTTGTAAATCTAGGATTATTAGGTGAAAATGTCATGAAAATGCATCTTAATGCGCTAGAATTTGGTATATCTATTGTTTTTTTTTTGAGGTTGAGGTGTTGAATAAGGACTTAGAAGGCCTCAACCTTCTACCAGCTACGACTTAAGATATACAGTTTGCCAAATACTAACTTTGAGTTGTATCACTTTTTTAAAAAAATTACAGCGTTATCTTTCAAAGGCTACAAAATCCTTACTTATACATTTAATATTATAAAAGCGAAAGTGAGTTTGTTTGTTTGTTGTTTGTTACGTCTTCACGTCTTAATGGCCAAACCGATTTTGACAAATTATGGTACAGAGATAGTTGGGCCCCTGGTGACGGACATAGGCTAAAAAAAGTGAGAAAAGGGGGAGTAAGAGGGGAAAAAAGGGGAAAGAAACATATTTTTCTTTCGATCATCAAAAGCGGGTTAAAGTTAGCGTTAGCCCAAAGTATACTATGCCACGCGGACGAAGTCGCGGTCGGAAGCTAGTAAGATATAAAAAGACCTGAGCCTTTGTTTCCCCTCCACTGGTTAGGCAGAGTTTACCTACTGTACACCTACAACTACAGAATCGTTTATTATATTTGACGACATGATTGGTGCAGTGGTTAAGCGTTTGACTGCTGCGCTACGAGTTGCGGGTTCGATCTCCACACGGAAAAAATATTTGCATGACCTGCAGATAGTTTTTCCGGGTCTGGCTGTTTGTGTATGTGAGTTTAAATGTTTGTAAACTCACCCACGATACAGGAGAAAATCCTAGTGTGGGGCAACGTTTTTTTTTTAAATATTAACGAGAAAATCACTGACTCACTCATCACGAAATCTCAGAAACTACAAGTGTCAAATTGTGCATCGGCGATTCTTTTGGTTAATGATGGTTTACGTTTTTCTTTCGCTTGGTCTCAAACCTGCTAAACTGTCATTCATTACACAAACTTCTTACTTGCACATCACAAACATGTTATCATCATTTATAAATAAATTAAACTACTACTAGTGATATTTCAGTTCGTGTAATGCTCTCTTCCTACTAATATTATAAATGCGAATGTTTGTGAGGATGGATGTATGGATGTTTGTTACTCTTTCACGTCAGAACGGCTGAACGGATCTTGATGAAATTTGTCACAGAGGTAGATTAAAGTCTGGAATAATAAAAAAATATAACGGGCGAAGCCGCGGGCGCCAGCTAGTATACAATAAAGCTTTTATTTATTTATTATAGCTGGCTAATAGACTATATATAACATCACGCTACATCTCTCAGGAGCTGAGCAGCGGGTGAAATCGGTGGTCACAGTTAGTTATGATTTATATAACATAGTTAAAATCCACAATATTGACCTAAGCATTGGTAGTATCGCTGAGTGCGTCAAAAATGCTTTCCAACAATTGCAACAGCTTTCACACACCTTGTAACGCAACTGATAAGATATAACAATTAATTAGGAGCAGTGTGTTAATCTATTGTTAGAGATATCTTTACTTCGTACTGAAGCTGGTAAACAAGATAACATCACGCCTAATAGCCAAAAGGTTAGGCAGTGGCATCCCTAATAGTGCTTTTACTATAATTTCGACGGTTTTTTTACAAATCAATAGCATTTTTGTCAGTTTTGTTAAGGCCATCTTTTCTTAGGTTCCGTACTTCAAAACGAAAAAACGGAACCTTCAATGGATCACTTTGCGGTCCGCCTGCAAGACCCTAAATCTCGGGAACGCGTGGACGTATCGAGTTGAAATGAATACCATATAAGCACAAAGGTCTCTACGCAGTCAAAAGATATGGCCATTTATGTCGCGAGTTTGTACTAAACAATAAGTGCGCGAGTCTGACTTGCTTCTTGGCGAGTTTTTTTTTTGTGTTATGCTTCCCTGGTATGCTAGTCCTTTGTATTCATAATATAACATTACGTCTGTAACCTAATAGTACACCAACATATTTCCAGTTATGTTTGAGTCCCATCTAATAGGGGCGAGCCTAATGACATCAACCGAGCACAAATCCAGACTCCAAGGCTGCTGCTGCGGGGTTGCAGGTTGTTCGAAAGAGATACCGCGGCCCCGGAACATTAAGGGCAATGGGTGGGTTTTAGTCGGTACAAGTCTGACACTAAGAGCGGGAGAAGTTACTTGATGATTTCCCATCCGTAAAAAAGCACTATCCATGTTAATTAGCTTTTTAACTGGGATTTTAAATTACATTTACATTGTAACGTAAGCTTCTATCATCGTATTTGTGCCCTTTAGGCAAAATTAAGGGCATGAAGGTGACGCAATAAACAACGTATGGAGAGAGTTGGCTTAGCGACGAGATGTTGGCGCTTACAAGGACTTACTATTGATTTTAGAAATGGACTGTGATGTCATATACTAATTGCGGGTAGGAACCAAATTAAGGAATTCTCTAAGCCACATAACATCCCGCTTGTAATACCCGAAGGGTTACGCAGAAGCGTACCTTAAAGTACACAGAGCTTGATCAGCGTAATGGCTGAACGAGCAAATAGCTTTCTGCATCTTGAACCGTGGTCTTGCGTTCGATTCCCGCACTGACCAAATACTTTTACGTACATATGTCGCTCTGTGCAAAAGAGGATGATTGCCATTAGCAGTATAATAAGTTTTGTTCAACAAAATCCAGATAGTTTTAAACACCTAGCGAATGTATTCCCAAGGAATAGGCGTGATAATAACAGGCTGTGTCAAGTATAGTCGAGTGTTTATTTCATGGTCCCTTTTGTTGCGGATTTGAAATCACCAAATTACTTCCCCCGCTCTGGGGGAAGTTATCTCTCTCGCTCTGGAGCGGGGGCGAGTGTCAGACTTGTACTGACTAAAACCCACCCATGTTTCTTCTATTGCTTATAAAATTCCGGGGTCGTGGCATCTCTTTCAAACAACCCGCAACCTTGCATGACATCTATTTTTACATTTTTAACTAAGTCGTCAGTAGGTGGTTTTTTTCCACGTATTTTTTATAGTAACTGCACCATAGTAACAAAATTACGGGAGACATACAAAAGTCCAACAAAAGCTTTTGTTAAATGGGACAGTCTTATAAAGGAATTATCAAAATGCTTGTTTGTGTAAAGTAGGGCAGTGTCTGGCGTCATGCCGTACGTACGACGATTAATGCTAAACAGCTTAAATACATTATTCAAATAATTTCCAACCTGTGTTCACAAGAAAACCTTTGGGAATAGGGGACGTAGCAACAGGGCCCCCTCACAACAGACCAATGTTTCTATGGAAATAAATGTGACAATGGAAATTAATAATAGAACATTTTCATGATTCTTATATTGAACTGTTCATTGTTCAAGTTTACCAGAAATATTTTCTAAAGTATTGGACCAGAGAGACGTCATAGCTAATACATAGTAACATATGTTTGATACCGATGACAATAATTTCACCGATGAGATGATTCTTAGTTCATTTCGATTAAGGTATTGATATTTAAATCTGCATGTCTACACAATTACGTCGCGGTGTTCATTGATATTTCTTTCTTAGCAGCTGATATTTCTTGTCGCGATACTTTTGTTCGCTCGTTGGCATATGTATTGCAACAAAAGTATTAAGACGATGATGAACTGACCAGACAGGGCTGCGGCGACCTCGTAGATTTTTAAATATCAGCTTCCTGAACGGCCGACTTGCACCGGTTTTGCAAAACGAGATCGCCCTTAGCTTTAGTGAATACTTACTATAAATACGAAGCTACACATTGTCCAGGCATCAGTCGTTCATCCGAGCAACTAACAATACAGACCAACATGTTCAAGCTGGTGGTATTGTGTGCCTTCTTCGCCGCGGCGGCCGCCAAGCCCGGTGCTTTAATCGCGTCGTCCATCCCCATCACGCAGTACTCGACATTCCTGACTCCCGGAGCGACCACCATCACCAGACAGGACAGCAGTGTCATCCATCCGTCGCCGCTCTTCTACCAGGCTCCTCTGGCGTACAGCCATTTCATCAAGAAGCGCTCGGCTCAGTTCCCCCTGACGTACGCCGCGCCCGCCACGTACTTCCCTAACTACTATGCTGCCTCTACATACAACTCGCCGCTGATCCACAGCGCCCAGATCCTGCCAGCATCCATCGCGTCGGTGCCCGCCGTGCACCTGATCAAGAAGAGGTCAGCTGTGCTGCCTGCCACCACCTTCTACTCACCCAGCTCCTACGCAGCCCCCGCTTCACTGTACGCATCCACATACGCCGCGACCTCCCCTATCTTCTCTCATTCTCCCTTGATCTCCCAGCCCTGGATCTCTCAGCCCCTGATCTCCCATCTTATCAAGAAGCGATCAGCTGGTCTGTTGAACGCTTTCGTCGCTCCCACCTCTTACTCCCAACAGTCCCGATTCGAAGCCACTCACACTCCCTACTCTTCCATATCCTATACCTCCCCTGCTCTCGCCTACTCCAGTCCCTTCGCTTACTCCAGCCCCCTCGCTGTATCTCATGTGTACTAAAAGAGAGCGACACAACACAGCGCAAACCTTGAACTTCTGTAGTGGAAGATTGTAAATCCAAAATTGTCCATAATGTAAAATAGTGTTCTCAAATGTACATAATTTCATGACATATTAAATAAATTCTGGAATTTTAATAATACTTTTATTTAATATCCATTAACACACCACACACCATAACATAAATGCGCCTTAATAATACAAATATCATTAATTGTATAAACACAGTACACATGCAAGGTAATAAATTCACAATTGAGACTAATTTTAAATACTATAATGTAGTTGTTCAATTACGATACCATGTAGGGAACATTCTTATGTGGTAAAGCAGTTTCACATGTTTCTTAAATATTTCTAGATATCTAATTAGTATCAATTAATTAAGTAGCAATGTACCATAAAAAATATACCATACAATAACATTGGAACATATCTATAGATATAATGAATCTAATCAACTTGTTTTCCAACCATTATTTTCGTTCTACAATACGATACGATAAATATTTTTTGATTTTTTTTAGTTATTGCTTCCTAAGTACTGTAGATTTTTTATAACCTTTAGTAGACCTTAAATCGTGCAGGCTGTTTTAGAATAGAAAGAAAAAAATATTTATGTACTAGCTTTTGCCCGCGGCTTCGCTCGCGCTAAATTCGGTAGCGCCTTATTGATGTGTAATAGCAACGCTAAGTTTTCCCCTAGCCTATGTCCGTCTCCTGGTTCCCAACTATCTCTGTACCAAAATTCATCAAAATCGGTTAAACCATTAAAGCGTGAAGAGGTAACAAACAAACAAACTCACTTTCGCTTTTATAATATTAGTAAGGATTAGTTGCAAATGACGCCAAGCACAAAAAAAAACATTAAGCATCTCAGATATATAAAAATACATACGGAACAAAAAAAATATATTAGTTCGCACGTTTGAATACTTAAATTGTTTAAATAGAAAATAGAAAAAAAACATAGATGAGTTCCAGAATGCAAGAATATGACCTGTAATATTGTAAAATGACGAATATTTAAAATACAGATTAAAGTTTCCAAAATACTTTTTTTAATCTAAGTAAATACTACACAATTGCGATCAGCCTTTACAGTACTGATAGAAAACTAGGTATCCCTGGAGATCGTACTACTGGAATAAAATCCTTTGTTCTAACCATTGGGTATGCTTGTGAGACATTTTATCGATATCCGTTTAGCCATTATGGTTTAAAAAGGTAACGGTCCATTTATTAGTTATCTTTTATCATTTAGCAGAGTATCATGGGGAAATACAGCGTGTAATAGAGGCTTATATTCATATTAAAGGTTCCATGGAGACACTTGTTCAGTTTGATGGCTCGTAGCATACGCTTCAAGATGACACCCTCTATTTTATTAAAGGTTCTCGTTCCACGAGAATTTTGCGGACTAGAATGTGGCTTATTGTCGAAACTAATAAGGTAGCTATTTTAAAAGCAATATTTAATCTGTTTCTTTCTATGTACGCAGCGGTACGGAGTTTTCCTCTAGCTAGAACAAGAGTACCGTTACTTTTGGGCGATGCCAAATAAAATACAGTAAGATTTTAACAGAAAATTAATTAGTATTTGAAGCTCACGTTTACGTTAGACGTAAGAAGCAGCACTAATGCACCCTTCGGCGTCACATGGTCACGTGTTCTAAATACGTGTTGTATTGTATTCACACATTTCCTCAACTATACCGAACAAAGAGGTTTTTTGCTAAAGCTTCCATACAATAGGCACATTCGTTGTATTGTAAACATATCAAACAACAACACGAATGCTGGTTGTTATTGTTCTTGCTTGTAACTTATTGGTCACAAATATTGGACATATGTAAACGTTCATTACAGGTATAGAGGAAAGTATGTGGAAATCAGTCAATGGTTGTTGAAGTTGGTCCAACGTGTTCTATTGTTTACCTTTACACTAATCCACTTGTAACGGAATGGCTAAAGTAGAATTAAGAAAATGTAATGACTTTGAAAGTGTACACAATGTTCGCAGTTGGAAATCTCTTCTGTGGCACATTATGTTCGGCAAAAGTATTGGCCGTAAGTTGAAGTAGGGCCAAGTGGGAAAAGGAGTAGCATTGAAATAAATCATGGTACACGAATTTGAGAACTTTTTTATTACATCACGCAAAACAATAGTTACTTATTCTTACTTTACCTTAATGTCTTTAATATTTCGAGTTACAAATAATTCAGTCTGCTATACATTACTCTTTCTAATGTCCTTTTCCTTTAAATCAAATCAAGCTTCGGTGACTCCATCCATTTTTGGTTCATCTGTTGTAGTCTTTATTTGATTGTTGTCATCGTAAGCTATTATAATATAGTTTTCATCTTGTTTCTTTTCCGTCATTTCCTTTTCAGGAATTTCGATTACCTCTGCATTCTGAACATCTCCATCTATTGTTTTGATTGATTCGTTCTGTGCATTTTCTTTTTGTACTTTGTCTATAGAAATAGGATGTTCAAGTGCTCTTGCTAGCGGTAGATTATGGAAAAAGCTTAATGCTACCGGTGTTAATATAGTATCTGCCATGAACACAGGGGTTAACACTGTCTCTTGAGGTTTGTTTTCTGAAAGTCGGCTGGCAAACAATGTTGTTGCTGGACTGTATATCAACGGGCTCGCTATAAAACCAGGACTATGCTTGATGTCGACCCTCGACTGGTGTGATACTGCACTAGGCGCTGCGTATATCACAGGAACTATTTGTCCATGCACTGCACTCCATACACTCACAAATAAAAGTAACGTAATCATTTTGTTTCTTGCGTTAAACCTGAAGTGTGTACGAAAGGCAGATGGGATGTTGCTTTATAGCTGCATAACGGTAGTTGTAACGTAGTGCGCAAGCGCAACGGGTTCAAGTTCTCGGCCGCGCTCTGGGACGGGTCGTTGCGTCACTGAGGCTGCGGCCCGGGGCACTGGCCGGATTAAGATGCATTACACATTACACAAACGTCATTCATTATCATTTATGATTGATGAGCTATTACGGCATAACCACCAGTGAATCATACCTATATATTATTCTTAGAATATTTGTTATTTCACGCACTTATTCACAAAGTTAATTCAGGGTTGCAGATAAGAAAGGCGACAATTTTATTATGAACACGTTCTTTATCTATTGTGTTTATAAAAACCAATTGAGTTCGAATAAAATGGTAAATTCCAACTTTTTTGTGATAGCAATCACAATGTTCAATAGAACGACAAATAATGTAGTATTAATAGTTTTGATCCTGTCACTCTGAATCAGCATTTGGGGTATAAGAAGGTAGCCCTCGAGTTCTAATGTCAGTTAGCGCTTGCGGTTTGTTGAGATTTGTGATCTTAAAGGAATACGTTGAAGATGTTTCGTGTTCTCGTGTTGTTTGCATCCTTCGCATTGTGCCATGGTCATGCAGTGCCAGTAGCCCACCATACTGCTGTGGTGGCTCCAGTGGTTGCTGGCTACGCTGGCCACGGCTACGGTGGAGTTGGATATGGAGGATACGGCTACGGTGGTGGACTGGGAGGCCTTGGAGGTCTGGGCTATGGAGGTCTTGGTCATGGAGGCCTTAGTCATGGAGGCCTTAGTCATGGAGGCCTTGGACATGGGGGACTCGCTCTTGGAGGATTCGGTCATGGCGGATTCGGGCACGGAGACCTTGGTCATGGGGGACTCGCTCTTGGAGGACTTGGTCACGGTGGGCTTGGTCATGGAGACCTAGGTCATGCTGGACTCGGTCACGCCGCACACGGACATCATATTTTAAAGCGGTCTCCTCATCTGGTGGCTCCGTTGGCTCATGTTGGTCACGTGGCTCACATCGCACCCGTGGCGGTATCCCATCAGTCTCGTTTGGACGTCCACCATTCGCCTGCTGTCGTCCATACATCCGTGGTGGCACCGGTAGTAGCGCCGGTCCTGCATGCTGCACCACTTCTTCATAAATCCTACGTCGCTGGACCCCTGCACTTCGGTGGAGGATACGGAGGAGGTTATGGAGTTGGTCTGGGAGGAGGCTTGGGAGGAGGTTATGGAGTTGGTCTGGGAGGAGGCTTGGGAGGAGGTTATGGAGGTAGCTACGGCCACGGTTATGGATATGGCCACGGACACGGCCACTACTAGTCTCGATATTTGTGGACGAAAATAATCAGTATTGTAAATTAGGTCTGAAGCGAGCAACTGGATTATGTAGTTATTATAAGTCAGCAAATAAACAATGTGATAATAATTTGAATTGTATTATTTGTACTCTGCAAATTGTGATAGCCTATAATATTATGAAATATGCCTTTGATAAGGCTGAACTGAAATTATATACTTATTGCTGAATTTTCCTGATCAGGTAAGATTTATTTTTAAGAAATTTGCGTATTTACTATAGAAATTTCAAGTTGATAATTTTATATATTACGTAGATTGATAGAATATAGATTAATAGAATAAATATATATAAAGATATAAATGCGAATGTTTGTGAGGATGGATGGGTGTATCGATGTTTGTTACTCTTTCACGTCATAACGGCTGAACGGATTTTAATGAAATTTGGCACAGAGGTAGATTATAGTCTGGAATAACATATCGGATATTTTTTTCGACATTTCAAGGGCGAAGCCACGGGCGCCAGCTATTAGAAAATACTTTATTATACACAAAAAATATTACTCAGTTATTTCACAATATTGCTAACTCCATGTGTGCAACGGTGATCCTATGACTGATATTGATATCTTCCAGATTCTATGGATTTATTTGTTGTCACTCCTTGTACTAGACCTCAAACAACGAAACACTTTGTCCTGACAAAAAAATAAACTAGGAAATCACATTTACTTTATCAAAAACACAAACGGAACATAATTGAAATAGAGCCTAATAAAATTGAAGGACATGTAAATTTAGTTTTTTTCTCACACCTAAAACAACCTTAGGTTATAATTAGGTTTATGTAGTTACAGCAGCTATAATAAACACTGGAACTATTTCGCAGTGAATAAAAAAAATTAGGTAAACGTGATCGCGGAAACAAAGCGTTAACATTACGGTAATTAAAAATAAGTGGGTGTAGCCGTAGTTTAAATATAGTTAGAACTGAGACTTTAAACAATAGAAAGTTTACTATAGTTGTCGAGAGTCGAACCATGTGTTGAGTTCTTTGGTAGGTACTTGATATTTTAGATCGACTTGTTTTAATCATATCCAGACATGTAAAGCCTTCTCTTCGTCTTAAAAAATCGTTTGTATGTTGTGTTTAAAAAGGAAAATTCTAGTTGTGTTTATTTAGTCAAATTCTCTTTGGATCGGTAAGTACCTGTAGCTCAATCCTGGTACGAGTAACCCGGTTTTTCAAAGCTAGAATTCTGTTAAATTTCAGTTGAATTTTTATGACACTCGTAAAGTAAAAAATATAATCGCCCACGTACAACATAATATTCAAGAATAGGAAAATAAATAAAAGATGTCAAGTAATAATAAAATCGTTTATTCGGCAGTGATAATTTCGTTACATTGGTCTTTGAAGAATTTACAGTATACTAGGTTGTCAACTGGATGTTTTAGTAGGGGTGGACGCTGAGGGCTTTGGGGTAAACAGCGGAGTAGGACAGGGGGTGAGAGTATGCGGAGTACAAGGAAGAGGGGTAGGCAGAGTAAGCGGACACGACGGGAGAAGAGTAGGGGGAGACAACGGCGGGGCTGTGGTAGGCGGATACCAGGGGGCTGGAGTATGCCAAGGGGGACACCACCGAGCTGTAGGCCACGGGGGCAACGCCGACGGACCGCTTGCGGAGGTGGTGGTAGCCAGACAGAGCCTTAGCCGTGTAGTGGGCAGCACGGGCGGCAACTACCTCAGGGGTGTCGAGGGGCACTCCGTTGACGGCATCCAGGACGACGGCGGGAGAGTGAGGAGCCTGAGCGAGAGTGACGGGTGACACCACGTGGGATCCGTAAACAGCGGGCGCAGAGTAGACAGCAGGAGCGGAGTAGAAGGCTGGGGCGGAGTAGACCGCAGGCGCGGCGTACACGGCAGGGGACCCGTGCACCACGCTGGAGCTGTACTGCGACACAGAGCTGGTCGCGGGCTGCACCACGGCACTGTAGGCCACAGGCGCCAACAAACTAGGCTTAGCGGCAGCCAACGCCGCGACAGAGAGCAACACCACCAGCTTGTACATTGTGAAGTGGTCTGTGTTGTTTTCGAACTAAAGAAGTTGGATCAACTGATGTCTAACACTCTGTGACGGATCCTTTTATACGAAGCGTTGAGCAAGTACTCATTACCAAAACAACTGCTGCCTGAACAACCTTCAAAACCACTATCTGTGCTTTGATATTTAAGCTACCTAATATTTTTGTTCTAGCGAGCAACTTTTTGTTATATGCGATTAGTTTCCGGAATCGTTTTACAGATTGTGACAAGTGACACAAGTGTCGCGTGAAACCCAAGGTGTGTGCATTATATTATTTTCAGACAATCGATTTGTTCAATTCTTCCTTGTGTTGTGTGGGAAGCCCTAGTTTAATAAAGTGTTACTAATTAAAATATGTACAACTAACAAAAAGAGGAAAACAATTACAGGGAGTCAAAAAATTCATCTACATCGCTGTCATTAGGAAAAGTGCCCTGGCTGGCAGCATTGCCACGTTGGATGGCAATTGTTAGGTATGTGTAAAATAGCTTCATGTAGGAGTAAGGATCGATTGACATTTAAGTGCAAGCTAGCTTTATTAAATTCATTAATTGGATGAAAGTAAGTAAGGACAAATAAGGAGTACCTAAATCTGTTTATTTATGTTCCTGTAATTGTTTAAAATTATATTTCTTAGTGGCTTCTTGAAATAGACTGTCTTACTTAGGAAGCTAAGGTACTAGACTTGTGAAACAGCTGTCCACGAACATAAAAAATCAAATTAAAAATATTAGCTACTAGTTTCCGCCCGCGACTTCGTCTGAGTGGCATAGTTATTTTGGGCTAACGCTAACTTAAACCCGCATGATGATCACTTTTTTTTAGCCTATGTCCGTCTATAAGCTCCCAACTATATCTGTACCAAAATTTATCAAAATCGGTTTGGCCATTTAGGCGTGAAGACGTCACAAAAAAAACAAACTCACTTTCGCTTTCATAACATTAGTAAGGATTCAATACTTCAATTTATCCAGACTTCTGATATTCAGAAATGTGATATCCACAGACTCCCAAGGATAAAAATGACGTTGGAAATTTCTTGTTAAAACAATTGGGAAACCTTTCACGCTTGCTGCTTTAAATGTAACGTGAGTTACAATTATGTTGTTATACTCAAGTAGATACATAATTAAAATAAGTTATTTTTGCACAAATACAAGGCCCTACCGCTAATGATTGTTTTTGCATTGGATTGTTAAGGTCTCGCAAAGACTAAATATTTTATTATAACTGGTTTTATTCCAGAGAAAAATATTTAGCTGAGTGTTATTAATTGTTGTTAGACCCTAATCAAACGTTCTCGTGACCCTATATTATGTATTTTATTAACACTTCAAACGGCATATTTACCATGTTTGTTATGAAGAGAGTAGATTTGTCTGCTCATAAACACCCACCCGCAATAACTTCAGTTCATCCGTGATCATGTCTTTTGCAACATTCGCCGAGATATCGGAAAGACGAAATAAATAACAAACATGGTAAAAAACCCGTTTCGAGTGTTAATAAAAATAGTAGTGACCATGTCAAGTTTAAAGACTTATATTATGCAGTTGACTACGCAACATATATTTGTCAAAAATCATAAAAATGTCAAATTTTCGTGAGAGGTGGAGTTCAATAAAGTATATTTTTATAAGACACTTGTAAAATTGTCGGATTGTCGCCTGTCATCTGTCGCCTTTCGATTTTATTAAATAGGCCCGATATTTTGTTACCTTACGAGATTCTTCACAAGAAGGCCACTGAACAGTGTTAATAACATTTTATTCCCATCATTCAACTACCGAAAAATTCGATGTGAAATCGTGGCAACAAAGCAACAATTAGGAGTGATAACTAATTTACTGATGACGATATCTAGATGTCGTCGTCGAATATTCGATAGTCAGTCTAATCTCTACCAGATAGGTCACATTAAGCTCTCAGCTGTAGGTGGACCTAGGTATTCAAAATGTCAGACACGCGATGACAAGCAAACTTTGGTCAAAGCTTTAAACTAACACAGAGTGCACACTGGAGTCGAAATATTTTTGTGTTCAATACAACATTTTTGTTTTGTACCGAAGTCGTAATATGCGTCGATTTATATACAAACAGATAAAAATTATACTGTTTTCTTTCTTTCTTCGTATGGGTTTAACCAACAGGCAGTAATTCACAAGAAATAACAAACAGATGGTTGGAGGGTAAAACGACGAGGGATTTTCCGATATTTTTTGTTTACATTGAGAATGCTTTGTTGCTAGTGAGCGCGACAACACGCAACGCTTATGTTTTCATAGAGCAAAAGTCTATGCTATAGAAAGACTGTTGTGGTATTATCACATCTGCACATAGCCTTACAGTTATATATGGTCTGTCAAAAGTGTCACGCTTTGTTATCTAAGTAGCACACTCGAAGTTTGAGTGATAGCATCAACAACTCGGTATTGTGCACATAAATGTCAGTATCTTAGCACGCAGGTCTATTTAATTACTTCATAAAAGGCAAACTTGACATTTATAGTGCAGAATATTTCGTGCATGTTTTATTTGATTTGAAAGCGGCCTATGACATACTTGCAGTAGAGCTGTCTTTTTGTAGGTACTCTTTGATGCTGTGTTTATCTCTTATGTACTCTTTGATGCTGTGTTTATTAAAAGGTTATGAAAATTGTGCTCATTTTTTCAACTTTTATTCTGAATTTCAAAAGGTGCTGCTAGCTGCTATATTTAACGATACTTGAGGAGAGCTTTAAAAAAATCTCTCTCAATACACTTCGGAGAAATTTAATAACAGAACAAATGTACTTTTGTCATTAATCAATATGAAACTATGGTTTAATTTGATTTTCCCCCGCGCTTTGTCTTCGCATACTGAAAGAGAAACAAGAAAACTATACAGCCTAATATTAAAAATAAGAAATTCAAATAATTTTTGAATTTAGAGCTCAAATAAATATCAATTTGTTGTTATTAGAAAATTATTTTAAAAATGATCATGTTTATTTGTGATATTCTATTGATTATTTTCATTTTTTTTAATATATAGGAAGGCCTTAAAAACAAGCACCTCCTTGCTCTAAAAAGAAAATACTGCCGGCTTATTGCTTTATTGTAATCCGTGATGATACAGAAAAAAAATTATCATTACTGTCCGTTTTGTTTCAGAGTTGTGTATAAGCCACCTTCAAACCTCCTTTTCGTGTTATGGTTCAATAAATAGGCATGTCCATGTTATAGATAAATGTTTTCGAATAAAGTTAAGTTTATTTAATAGAAAAGAAACAGTTCATTAAATAAATAAAGTTTACGTCCATAACGCCATCGTTTTCTAAGAAAAAAACCAACTATATCTTTCGAGCCTGATTATTTGATCTCCTATGCTCAGTCAGTCGATTATGATTAAAAGGTAGAAATAGTTATTCATTGTCACTTAGTTTCACTAGAAGCATACATCTTCACATTGTTTCAAAAACAAAACAATCACGTGGCTACGGTCTTACGAAAAATAAAAATTACGCGAAAAAGTTTAAATTAATTTCAATGTTTCAAACAAAACTGTGATTGAAAGTTTAAAAAATTAACACCGATCACGTTTTAAAGGTCGTTTGCTTTGTTATCTGCGCAATTTTATTAAAAAAAAAACGTGACATTGAAATCGCCATTGGCATCGCTTTTGAAATAATTTCGATACAGTTCACGTATGTGTATGTAAATGTAAGTTTTTCATAGACTTCCTGATTTATTGGTTATTTTAACGCTAAATAATACCTAGGAGATTATTACATAGGATTGAATTCATGTGTTTCTTTCCATATGTCCTGAGACAATAGGGACCGTTGTCGGCAATAAATAAGCTGCTGGAGAATACCAATAGGTCGTTTCAAATATTAATATTAGTAGTTAATTGTGTTATTAGTCCGTTTCAATATATTTAGTAAAATATGTTTCTGTTTGCGGGCCTCAAGTAAAGGTCCGTGAGAAGTTCGTGAGGATTATCGATTATTGTTATTCTAAATACCATAAGCCTATTTAAAAAATCCTGCGGGAACTATTTAATGTGGACATAAAATTTTGTGTACGAGAATATTCTATTATTTCGGGGAATTTCGCTATGAAACTGAACGCGATCAGCTCAATAATGATGACACCGGGAGTGGTTTTATGGGGTGTTGATGTGCTGAGTCTATTTAATATAAGTGGTGAGATAGGTTCTTAGATGGAAAAGCGTATTGTAGTGTCAATTACGACTTCGAGGAATAAGTGAAAAAAAGATATTATTTCTTATAAATTGTATTTATTTACAAGCCATTTAATTATTCGTTGTTCGTCGAATCTGAACCAAGGAACAGTTCCTTGTTATCGTGGTGACGTTCACCAGGAGTGCACGCCATAGGTCTTGGTGATCAAAGGGGTGGAGAAGGCGAGAGGCGCGGAGTACGCTAGGGGAGCGGCGTGCACGGTGGACAGCAGCGGGGCAGACGCGTACGTGGAGATCACAGGGGAAGCTAAGTGGGTGGACAGCAGCGGCGACGCAATCAGAGTAGCGGAGCGCTTCTTGATGAGGTGGGCACCAGCCAAAGCCTTAGCTTCGAAGTGGGCGGCACGAGCAGCGATCACTTCAGGGGTGTCCAGTGGCACAGCGGGTCCGGCGATGGCGGCGGGGGCGGCGTAGCCAGCGGTCCATGCGGGAGCAGCGAACGCCGTTTTCAAGAGAGCGGGAGCAGCAAACGCCGTTTTCAAGAGGGTGGGAGCAGCGTACGTCGACTTCAGGAAGGTAGGAGCCACGGCGGCACCGGTGACGATGGGCGCGTTGTAGCCGATGGCAGCACCGTAAGCGACGGGAGCGCTGTAGGCGAGGGGCGCGGACACCACAGTGCTGCTGATGGCGGGCGATGACTTGATATCGATGCGGGACTGGCTGGACACGGCAGCGGGCGCGATGGCGGCGGTAGCGATGGCTGGTGCAGCGATCACAGCGGGCTCGGAGATGACGGTGCGAGCGATTGGCTCAATGGATGTTGATACTACTGCTGGCGACGACTTGATGTCCAGGCGAGACTGGCTGGATACTGCAGACGCTCCGGAGTAGACGGTGGGTGCTGAGTAGAGAGCGGGTGCGGCATATGCAGCTGATGCAGAGTATACGGCAGGTGCAGCGTACGCAGCCGGTGCGGAGTAGATGGCAGGAGAGGCGAAGGCAGCAGGCGCAGCGTATGTAGCGGCAGCACCGAGGATCGGCGCCGAGTACGACGACAGCACAGGTTCCAGCCCCGAAGGCTTGCCAGCGACGAGCGCCACCACAGATAAGAACACCACCAGCGAATTCATCGTGGTCTGTGTATATTCAGATGCGAACAACAAGGGAATGAGATGAAACTGATGCTTTCTTTTGGTTTTCGACTGTATTTATACTGCCCGTGATGTCCTGAAATGAAAGTCAAGTTCGACAAGTTTCGTGTTTGTACACGCAATAAGTTCACTTAATTACATTATTTTGTACAATTTTGCACTGGAATTCGAAATAATAAATCGAATTTTGTGAATTAAAAATGATCTGTTGCGTTCCTATACGATTATGGCATATGGTATTTGTATACTGTTATTCTTGACATTCGTATGGTGTACATAATAAAGAATATTCTATCTATCTATCTATGGCCGTATAGCTTTTCAGATTGCAAACATAAGTAATTGCATCAAAACTAACTGTTATTATAATGGAGATGCTCTACATTATCGTCCATTATCTGCCTAGTCTTTTCCCAACTATGTTGAAGTTGGCTTCCAGTATAAGACGAAAAAGCATGTTAAAAGTGCTCTAAATTAGAAATAACACTATTTAACCTTTCTTCTATTACAATCTTTCATTGTAAATGCAAAAAATGTAATTTAAGAGTGTAACACAAACTGAATTGAACTGCATTAATTTCAGTGAAACCATTTACATTTAAGAATTGTCTAGGAGTCGATTAGCCTTTAAGATGAGGTTTGTTAGATCTTCTAATATATAAAATTCTCGTGTCGCGATGTTTGTTACCAAACTTCTCCGAAACAGCTTAACCGATTTGTATGAATTTTTGTACGCGTATCGAGTAGGTCTGAGAATCAGTCGACATCTATTTTTCATACCTATTTTAAGAGATAAGGGGGACCTGAATAGCGGGTAAAACCGCTGGGCCAGCTAGTAATTTTATATGAATACTACCTAGTAATAGTATAATATTACCTTGTGTTTTAGTTTGGCACACATTTACTAAAATAGTTTTTTAATTGGGATCATTAAACAACTATTTTGTTTTTTTGTGTTAAGACATAGTTTTAACATTATTTGTTTATAGGATATTAAATCACTTGAATGTTGCTGTTATACACAAACGTACGATGAGTCGCTGCTTCATTGGGAACTCTAACTAAAATTTTGAAAACTCTTCATACTTTGGTAGCTGCTGCATCTAAATTTTAAATATTGCTTACTTTGTGGGGACTAATGGGATTCTATTATTTCTACTTGAATAAAAAAAATATCGTCTAGACTAACAAGACTGTATATAGATTCTCAAAAAAGGATTAAATTCATACATGAAAAAATGTCAAAAGACTAGAGGATTATTAACTTTTCTTATGACATTATTGTAGTTGGTGTTCAAAATACGATCATAATTTACTATACATACTTACATATGACATATATGCATACTGTTTTCATCAAGTTGCTATTTATGGAAACAAAAAAATATAAAAAAAATAGTGCATTAAATGTTAACGTGCAATGAGATATAGGTACAAGTAGTGCGTTGGTGTGACCGTCGTAAAACTTGGAGTTTATTTTTTGCGTCAATGTGGCCGGTAAACAAAATGTTAAGGTTTGATCTGATCGGCCTTGAACGTGCTTTCATGCTCATTCTGAACGACTGGGCGTAGGCTTGACTTGGATATGTATAGAGTTGTTTAAACGTATTGTTTTCTAAAAAAACTAAAGTATTTTTTTTTCATTTCTGGCATGTAAACAAAGTAAAATACCAGTACCATTTAAACAGACTGGGTCCACCCTTTATAGCAAAACTTTTTATGTCATAATTTTATTTTGCATAACAACGGATAGCATGAACTTCATTTCGCAGAAAATTGTTTGGCAGACACTCATTTATCATACATTCAAAACTCATAATTTTGTAAGTCAGAATCATCTCTAGACATAAGTTTCATATCCATAATATTTAAAAAGTAGAAACATCATATCGCAGAAAGTTCACAGTCAGAATCGTCTTTTGGCATATATTTCATATCGATAATCATTAAGGTGAAAGCTCCAACCTACCCGCGAAATTCAAATTTTCTTACGTTTTTTGCAATTTTCAGGCCAGTGCTAGGTTGTATGTTCATTCAAATATTATTCGCGGCTGTAAGACGTATGTAGTTATAGAATTATAATCATCAAAATCACCAATACAACCCTCCAAGTTCATAAAGGCGTAGGAACAAAAAAAAACAGAAAAAGTCTTTCCTACAGCTTTATGAACTTCTATAACTACATACGTCTTACAGCCGCGAATAATATTTTAATGAACATACAACCTAGCACTGGCCTGAAAATTGCAAAAAACGTAAGAAAATTTGAATTTCGCGGGTAGGTTGGAGCTTTCACCTTAAACGGCAGAATTGTCATATCGCTGAAAGTTTATAGTTAGAATCATCTTTGTCATTATTTATAAGTCTTTAAACTGACATGTTTGCTTACATTCTAATTAACACTTGAAACGGGATATTTACCATGTTTATTATTTTTAAACTCGGTATAAATAATAAACATGGTAAATATTCCGTTTCAAGTGTTAATTAGACGACGGGCCTGTTGGTCTAGTGGTTAGTGGCCCTGACTGCTGAGCCGGAGGTCGTGGGTTCGATTCCCACCCAGGACAAACTTTGTGTGATGAGCATGATTGTTTGTTCTGTGTCTGGGTGTGATTTATCCATAATATGTATGTATTTATAAATTATATAAGTATGTATATCAGTTGTCTGGTTACCATAACACAAGCTCTGCTTAGCTTGGGATCAGATAGCCGTGTGTGAGTTGTCCCAAGATATTTATTATAATTTGTCATTATTTGTTGTCATTTATTTTAATTATTTAAATCTTTAAAATAATGTCATCTATTTTAGTTATTATTTAATTGAATTTGAAATAATGTAATTTAATACAATAAGTAATTATCCTAATCTAAATAGTTCAGTTCCGGGTGACCTACTAAAAACAATCTCTTTTTTCTATTAATGCAAGTCGTTTCTGGCAATCGCCGGCCGCTGCTGCGGCACCGCTCGCTTCGCTCGCTCGGCTCGTGCGTAGGAGCTCACAGTTTTAACCTAACCTAACCTAGCCATTTATACCAAATAATCATCGCTCTGAATGAACATTTTGCTAAACAATATTATGCGAAATTTGAACTCTGCCAATCTTAATTATACTAAATGTAATTCTGCTATCTTAAAAGTATGCCATTGTAAATTTGAAGTTTTAAACATTATGCCAAACGATAATTATATCAAATAATTTGTATGCATATAAAATGTTCGTTTAAAGAAAATTATGCTAAGTGTGTTATGCCAAATAAATTTCGGAACATCAAGATTCTGCCAGATAGAGGGAACCCGTCCTGTCACTAAAATCGTTAATGACTACGAATAGTCATGAACGATTTTAGTGACAGTCTTTGAGCATGCTAATTTTTATTAGAGCATATTCTTTGACTATTATAGTGATAATGAATTGTAAAGTGATTAATTTAGTTTTTGTTTCAATCTGCGTGGCAAAAAAGATGGCGGTTTGTATGTGTGAGTTTAAATTTATGTTAAGGCACCCAAGATACAGGCGAAATTTCTAAAGTGTGGCAATGATTCTTTTAACAAAAAGATCAAGACCTTAACATTATTAAAGAATAATCTACACGCGCTGTTTTTTTACCCATAAGGAAAGCATTCTGATACTTTAATCTTACTATCTTACCATATATAGTAGGATATATATCCTACTAATATTGTAAATGCGAATGGCTGTGAGAATGGATGGATGTACTGATGTTTGTTACTCTTTCACGTCAAAACTGCTGAACGGATCTTGATGAAATTTGGCACAGACGTAGATTATAGTCTGGAATAACACATAGGATACTTTTTTATACCAAACAGGCAAAGCCGCGGGCGCCAGCTAGTTATGTCATAAATAGTCGTTTGACAGTTAGCCTAGCAAACATCTTTACTACAGCATAAGATATTCCATGCTGATAAAATAAATTGAAAAGCTAATAACACACACTTATTAAATACCCTATCACCCCACAAACAGCTCTTATGATATATGTATCGCAAGTGTCAACAGAATGACATTACGCACAGCGCGGCATGCGGAATCGGACGGCCCAAATACAGAGACAACCGTATCTACCGCCCAAGTCCAATCTTGCACGTATACTGTTCTAAGTAGGTGTGTAATTAACATAAAATTACTCCTTTTAACTCTGAAGGGTAGGCAAAGGTATTTGTTTAGTACACTTACATTTCATTCGTTGTTTTTGAGTCTCTTGTAAGAGGTGCCGAGTCCATTGCCTTGAACCGGGCACTAATTTAGACTCCGGTTTAAAGGTAGTTCCTGATTCTATAAGCCAATATGTCTGCCAGACCTGGTTGTTGAACCAAACACGCTTGCGGCCACAAGATCAATTGGGTAGCAAAGCGAGAAAATGGAAAGGAGAGCCAAAACAATGTAGTGGTAATTGTATGTATTAATAAAGATGGCGGTGTTTATAGAAATACCTTAATAGCTTACAACCGTTTCTATTTTAGTTTTGAAAATTAGCTGCAAAATCAACTATTGAAATTAAACCTAGAATTAATCTGCTGTTGTATGCATCATAGTTTTTGTTTGTAGTAGTCACTTTGTACTGATTCTTAGATATAGTGATTTTAATTCTCTATTCGTTCGAAATTCATTTCTGAAGGTTTAATTTTGTTTTTACTCAAAGAATTCTCAACGTCCGAGACTTAACGCATAATTTGTACCCACCAACTCAGAACTGGGAGCCGTCCAGTAATAATACAAAAAAGCGACCTTTCAATGGGAACTAATTACTGGTATTAAAATAATACGCAAACATTGAACCGGTTATTCTCGATATCGGCTTCTTTGTCCACTGTCTGCGTCTGAGAATGATTAGTTGTTACTGGTTGACAAGTATCCAAACTATGGATGAATGGTGACTGACTTAAATCCGTTAACTGTTTAAATATTACTAAAATCGTATAGTGACTGTGTGGGTTTTTTGAGGGTTCTGTACCACAAAAGGAAAAAATGAATCCCTTATTGGTTTCCTTTCTTGACCGTCTGTCTGTCTGTCAAGACCCTTTATCTTGTGAATGCGTTGAGGTATCGAGTTGAAATTAAAACCAAATACTAAACTCTGTAGTCCCATTGTGTTGTATAAAAAAATAACTCTCTAAGTCTACGCATTCAAAAGAGATGGCTGTTTATGTGGCTAGTTTGTACGGAACCCTCGGTGTGCGAGTCTGACTCGCTCTTGGCCGGTTCTTTCATAATTTTCTAGAGTAAGAGCTGTAAGATATATGCGTGTGAGAATGCGGATGAAGCAAATGAACATCTTAAGCATCGTGTATATATAGCCGAGGAAAACGTGGGTTAATAATTAGAATGGCGAAAATTATCGTGTTTTGTGAAGATGTGTTTTTGCAAATCTAGTACCATTAAATAAAAATCAATATGAATTTATTTACTGCTTTTAATTACAATTCCAAACATGGCACAACTTTCCAACTCGTGTTAGAGCTAGATTTTTGCTCCAATCTATCATTCCGAATGATCTTAATACTATTAATAATAAATATATAGAGTAGATGTTGACTGTTGCACTATCCGGGAATAGGCCTGGGTGGTGTGGCCTTGTTGTTATGGCCTGGATGTTGGCCTTAGTTGGGTGTTCACCAGCCGTGGGCATAAGCCGGGGCGGCCACGAACGGCGCGTGCGCTGCGACGATGGGAGCGTGGGCTGCCACTAGCGCGGGAGATGCAAGCTGGAACATTGCCAATTGAGCTATGAGGACTATGTAACAAGTATTTTTTAAAATAGAGGAAAAGATCGCAGAAAAAAATAGTTTATGTTTCACTACAAGAAGACGAGTGGCCTGTGATTTAAGACCACATGAGGTTATTACTATGGACAGATTTAGAGGTAATCATAGCAATACGATTTTATCACCCAAACAACTCAAGTTAGTAGTCGTAGTAATGATTTTTATAACTTTGAAAAATGCAAAAAATCTATTCATGTAAAAGACATCAACGCACTTAAAAAAATCCTTTTTTTATGTGTAATTCCTTTTACTCTTTCTTTTTAACTATTTTTAGTGTTTATGTTTTTTTTCTCTGTATTTTCTTGATTACATATTTAAAGTAGCGTTAGGGCTGCATTATCGGGTGTGACAATAAGAATAATCATACCTTAACAGTGTTAGCGTAAGAAGTGGCGACAGGTACGGCGGTCTTAACTACGGCAGGGGCGCTGTAGATGGGGGCGCTGACGATGCCGTGTCCCCAACCGGCCGCGATGGGGGCGCCATAGCCTCCGATGTAGCCGGGGGCGGCGGCGGCAAAGGCCAGGAGGGCGGAGAAGACGACCTGGAAAGGAGTAAGAGCAGTCAATGTATTTTTTTCTTCATTGGTATATGGGGTTCCAGTGAGATAAAAATAACAACATATGATCATGCCTTTCATTTTCGAAAGGTTAGGCAGAGATGTATCTACATTTCGACAGCTCTTTGTCTCATCTAATTAATAGCCTCATCCTCAACCCCTTTCTACCCAAATCATTTTACACACAGTCAAATTGTAGAATAATAAGGTCGAGATTCTTACAGGCGCTCAAACAATTTGCTAAAATTAGCATGCAAAATTATAAAATACATCATCAAAATAATTTAACCTAATAGAATTGGTATGATATAATACTAATTTATATTATATATTGACATATCATTGACATTATTAATAAATAATGTTAATGATATATCAATTTATAATATGATGGACATTTACTATCTTCTGTGCAATTATGAGTGCCGATATATTAAATAGTCTTAGTACATCTTCTTAACTCGTATGTTTTAGCATTTTGAAGTGTTGGTTTATGTACATTTTCAGTTTATTTAACTTCTTCATTTACAGGTCTTCATTTAAAACTTATTATTTCTCGATAGCGTTACGTCAGCGAAGGGAAGGTTTTAGCGTCTATTATTTTCTTATTCAATTGCCATATTACGCTTTATTAAAATCAAAATTGAATAGACTATTGTAGATACTTACAATAGATTACGTTACCTACTGAGTGAAACAATTGCTATAGAACAAAAATACCCTATAAACCAATATAATATTGGGACAGATAGTCGAATTTCCTTTGAGGCTTTGTGAAGTTACTAAAGGGTTCAGAAGCCCTTCTGAATGGTTCAATAAGATCACGTGGTGAGTCGTAAGGCTCGTCTTTTGTGCGATCTATTGTGGCGATCACTCACGCGCCTCGCATATGGTCATGGAAAACAATCAGCCGATTATATTGCTCTTATACAACTTTTGTTAGTAATTGTTATTCTTCTTCCAACCTGTTTGGAAATAGAAGTGTTATGATTTAGTTTGATTTTCGAGAAACGATACCCTTCTGTTAATTTAATATTGTGATGTCATACACGAAAATAAATAAACTGAAAGAAGTATTTAGTAACGAACGCTTTAACGCTTTAACGCTTCCAATATTTAAAATTAAAAAACCTAAATATTAGTCTTAAAAAAACAATTTAGGCATAAATAATAAGTTACTAAAATACGTTTAATCAATGTACATATACTCACATATTTTAGGCAGGGCCAGGGATTTTGTAAACAACGCTTCCGTTAGTGATATTTAAACGATAATATTTCTTGTAAATTCTTGTTAATATTATCTGGTTTTAATAACTTTGATGAGTTTTGGAAGCTACAATTTTAACAAATAAATCAAAATATTTTTGTGTTAACATTTACCGCAGTAACTACTTTTCTGCTTATCATAAACGCATATAAATATATTATACGAATTATCACTAACAAACATGACCAGATGAAAAATATCATTTGAAATGTTAAGCTTAAATACAAATATCCCGAAAAATATATATAGCCCGGTTTTTGGTAAAAAAACCCATTTCATATGAAACGATATATTAAAGCAAAAGAAGCAACATCAAGTAAAAACTGCAGCATGTTGTTTTCTGAAAACTTCAAAAGTTTAGTTTGTAAGTATGTATCTACGAACATAAATGGAGCAAATAATGGAATGGCGTTGACTCATAATATCACTAAAACTTTACGATCTCAGACCGTGACTAGGAGGACGTATTGATGGCTAATCTAGACCACGAGTGATTTCTAGACCGGTCGTTATAATTGCCTTACCATTGACGATTAGTTCTTGACATCAATTCACCAAGTCATATTAGTTCGCAGTTTAATGCCTTTGATCAACTGCAGGAAACAATTTCGTTTAATTGTTAAGCCGTGGTTTTTTTTTTCAAGGAAAAGAGAATAATATATTGTATTCGCAATCGTAGGAACTGTTTCGTGCGTTTTAAATTTAGCAAATTAATTTAAATGTATATTGTGAGTTCCTAAAGATATGCTTTTGAATTTGTATATAAAGAAGTTTTGTGAATATAGTAACACAGTTGAAATGTCTAGTAAAAAGCAAAAGCCCATTTATTCACTTTCTTGAGTAGTTAGTAGAGTTCTTGTTTAAGAACTTGTTAAAAAAAACTCGTCTTTAAAAAAATCGGTGGTCGACACAGTCTGCGGCACTGCATTTATTCAAATAAGTGCTCTTCTGCCCTAATACAATGTCATTTTTTAAATAGTATAGTATTTTGTGTGTACATAGATAAATAAGTCTTTGGAGCACGCAAATAGCACTTGCTAAGTTAAAACCAATAACCTTCAAGATAATTTATACCTACAAAATTTATTAGTTTTTCACACTGTTTAATAGAGGTGATAGCAAAAAATACATAGTCGATTAAGCTTATATCGGCGTGAACTACAAACCTATTATTATTTTTCAACTATAATGATACCTATTCGATTATCAGTAATCAGGATATTTCTGATTTAGTAAGAATATCGTAATAAATCGAATCCACACAATAATTAGAGAAGTAAAACTAAATCATATTTATTTAATAACGAATTCCGCCCACATTAAACGTTTTTTAACAGGACACCGAGTTAATAAAAAGTGAAATAAATGGCTTGAAGCTATTCAGTATATTTATGATAATCAACTTCATACTTTTTGCACAGGGATACTTGGTAATAATATAATCCGGACAAGTTTATGGTAGAAATAAATATAGTCACGGTCGCAGTAAAAAGTCCATTGACATAATATTGTATTGGGAACTATTTGCACTGATTAACGTTAGTATAAGTAATAAAAAGTGTGGTTGGTCGAGTACCGGGTGGCAACTAGAGCGACCTCGTCGGGTCGTTGCCGCTGCAGAGAATGTCGGCGAGCAAAAAATGCAGAAACTAAAAATAAATGGGGCTTGTGATTCATGGACAGTTGTCGCCTTTTAGAGGACAATTAGAGTACACGGTCATATCCTGTGATAGGGTATAGTTAGCTTATTTTTAGGTTTACCAACTAGCAAAGAACGGAAGCCTTATAGATTAGTCCTGTCTGTCTGTCCGTCTGTATGTCACACTTGTCGCTGAGCTTTTTATATAGTTATGCTTTTGACTGTTAATCCTTACTAATATTATAAAAGCGAAAGTGATTTTGCCTAAATGGCCAAACCGATTTTGATGAATTTTGGTACAGTTGGGACCCTGGAGACAGACAAAGGATATTATTTTTTTTAAAGTGAGAAATGAGGGGGAAAGAGTGAAGAAAATAGAAAACTTAGCATTGCTATTACAATAAATAAGGCGCAAAAGCAAAAACAAACAAAAACAGGCAGAATAAGAAAAGAAGAATTTGCAGGTACTTGCAAATCAGGAAGGGAAACTGTGTTACCCCGAATTTAACGCGAGCGAAGCCGCGGGCAAAAGCTAGTTGACCTATAAATAAGCGTTCAAATATTGATTGATATTGTTTGGTGCTACGGAACCCTTTGTGTTCGAATACACTTCGTATAGGGCGCTTTTTTTATTTCAAGCATTTCTACAATAAACACTTTCTGTTATTTTTCTCAATGCTCAAACAAGACCATTACAGATGCTTTTTAGGGTTATTTTTTACTGAAATATTTTGAAATTACGTCTAAAATGAAGTCCAAACTGAGAATTGGTAGTTTAAAAATTGCTTTGTATACCAATTAACCAATTAGCTGAATGTCATCTTTGTGTTCCTACGATGAGGGTCGTTTTTTATGTGATAAGAAAATAATCTAATTCTTACCAGCTTGTACATTTTGAAGGGATGGGGGTAGTTCCGTAAGTGAAGAAGGAGGATTTAGGAGCGAATGTGACTATGGACCCGTTAACTGTGCCTTATATACCTCATTGACACATGGTCGGCCAAATCCGTCTAACCCTACCCATAGCCTGGGCCTAGGTCACTCGTAGCCTACAACATAGAGTACGGATGGCAAAAAAGGGTTAGTACAATATAATTTTTCGTATATGCTTAAAATGTGTGTCGGTGTGCAAATCGATTGACGACATATTAAACGCCTGCATTGTTCAAATTCTGATACCTAAATGTTTCAGTATAATAGCTCATTATTAGCAATTTCGCAACACTCCTTTCAAGTTAACTTAGTGGGCAGTTAATTCCAATCTGGTTTGATTATTCGCAGCGAAATGTTATTAGCAATATTGTACAAATATTACATCATTGTTGTATTACGTAATTTTATTTGATCAAGATACACACAGCAAAACAAAATATTGGTAACTTAATATGAAACACTAGCTGAAGCTTTCAAAATGAAAAAGAATATAATGTTTATTTAGGAACGAATAATAATATACGTACTAACAATCTCGTTTCAATAAATGTGGTCTAGTATTAATTTCCAAATTGTGTAAGAGTAATAAACTTCAATTAAGTATCATTCTCAGGTTATTGGTGGTCATTTAATATGATATTTTTCGATTGAATTCAAAAGACTAATAGTGATTTACGTGACGGAACACAAAGGGCAAATTAAGGTTTTAGTTAGTAAAAGTCTGAATTCCCTTAAATAAAACTGAGCTGTTTCATACATTTTTAAGTTTTTTATTGTATTTATCGCTGATATAATATCACTCCGTTCAGTAAAATCGCCAATATTCAGTTAGCCAAGGCCAAGAATGCCAAATGTACTTTATTTGGCATTCTTGGCCTTTGTCCTACAATGAGATAATTTCAGGCTGACAATAATAAATCACGATAAACCTCATACTATTGTTCCATTTCGACCGCTCAAGACAAACAACTTCAAACTATACCAATGTAGTGTGTGGTATATTCATAGCCCAGCAAGCTTGCTTTACACAATAGGTGCACCGGAATCTATTCCTGATATCATTCAATAGATCCTATCTATAGATGACTGGTCGGTCCAGCGCCTATTGTAAGACTGCTTATATAAGGTATGGTAAGGCTTTTCAGTTACACCTTCCGTTCTAGGAAACTTCTAAGGTTATAAATAGATATCTGAAACGTGGTGCCGTAGCTAATATAATATGTAGTGAAATGGACTTATGGCGGATGTTTTGGTTTTTGTGTTGCGCGTGTAATTTTAGCGGTAAAATAAAAAAAAACCGGTAAAATTATCCGGGCGGGTGGAAAAGGCCTCAAATCATCAGCCCTGGAAGACTTCATGAAAATGAAACAAAAAAATGTTTATTAGACTCACCCTGGCACATATGCCATATTGTCAATCTGAATGTCATTAAACGTAAGAAATGTTAAAATAAACTTGTAGTCCATTACTTAGATAAAAAAGAACAAATCAAAAAAATAGTTATGGTTAAAATTAAACCTTAGAATCTAACGGTACTTGAACACTTGGTGGTTCAGTTAGATGTATTTTTAATTCTAAACACACGTTATGTTCATACAATAATAATGATTGAAGTAATCTTGATACTTTATAAAATGTAGAACTTTTTTTTTGCAAATTTATAGTTTTTTTTTATATAGATCTGTTACTGTCAAAGATATGCACATAAACATTTTAACATAAAGTTTAGATGGCTGAACTTATTTTAAGCGGCATTCCATTGCCTAAAGATGAAGAATGATTGCGGCCCTTTGGAAATACGATTGTTACTGGCGATTTGCAACCAACCTACATGCGCTGTAGCTAACTGTAACTTCTCAAAGTAGACAAGTAAGAAACACCAGCCTCGTTTACATTATTTATTTTGACGTGTAAAGGTGTTTTATTTTTTTAACTAATGCTATCAAATTAATATGATTAATAATCTAACCTAACCTAATGCATTTGGCCAGAGTGCCCTCTGGGCGGAGCGGAAGGGAATTTCCATGTTCTTTCTTTTACGGTATCTCTTTCAAACCAACTCGCAGCCCTAGAAGTCAGGATTAGTTACTCCTATTATCTTGTCTCGTACATTGTCATGGTACTAACGTAACAAGAAATCACATCCCTTTCAATGTTATGAAATGATTAACAAGATCGAAACTTTTTAGGCAAAATATATTTTATTTTCAAATCCATCTAGCTTAAGCCGAAACATGTATTTGTCCGTGTACATAGTGGTGACGCGTTCGTCGAGTAATCCATGTCTCCTGAGAATGCCACGTGGAGGGGCGTAACACGTGTGGAATAGGTATAGGTTTGGTTTGCATAAACACAAACCATTACAACACACCTATAAAATTTCAAAGGAAGGAGGATTAAGAGGCGGTGGTACCACCGCCTCTTAATCCTACATTCTACTTCCAAGGCTGTATCTAGTTTTCACGGAACTATAATCTACGTATTTACTTACTACGTATTTACGTATTTTTTTAATTCTTATTATTCATCCAATATTTCTTACATAAATCCAATAGTAATTTAACTTTCAGTATTTACATAGTATGCATAATTAAGTTTTCAAAAACAAACACAACGTCCTTTAGCGTCTTACACAATAAACTGCAAAGATGCTATACTGTCTTTGGGTAAAGTTTCTCTAGAGTTCCCTGTGCAACGTCGAATCAAACGTTTGTGTCTGACAATCAAAAGGATCAAGACGTAGCAAGCACGCTTCAGACTTAGTTAATATAGGTTGACTAAAATTTATTTGTCCATACATGAAAATTGCCAACTCGATGCTCGTTCACAAGCAAAGGAGGGCAGGGCGTTTTCAATGACACTGTTATATGTACTCAGTCGGTCAGCTGAGTCGTTATCTTTTCATATCACCATGACAACACTTAATTATATGTCACCAGTATAGATTGTGTCAATTACCACAGCTTATGTTTACTTAGAAATAAGATTTTTCATAAAACTAACTGTTTTATAAGTGGTGGAGTGTTTTAAATGCTTGTTTTTTAATTGATGTGGTTAAATGCAATTTATTGTCTTCATGAGGGGGGTGAACTCTATACCTAGAGTAATTAAGGAACCGAAATCACTTCCAACTTACAAAACGCTACTAAACCCACCGCATCACCTGAATTATGTAAAATAAGTTTAAGTTATTATCGTTTTTGTTTCAACCATTTTAGTTTATTACCAAGCGAAACCGTCGTTTCACTTTTATTTATTATTATGTTTTTCCTCATAGAAGTGAATTATTGTATTCTAATTGACCGAAATAAATTTTCTTAAATCTTAAATGGAAAGAAACATAAAATGTAAGGGTACAGCATTTGCGATGTGCCTCAAAGTTAAGGGTTCGTTACAAAAATAGATCAAAGTAAAAACGTACTGAAAATGTCTCCAAGATGGACTAAAATAACTCGTTATTTCGCCAAGCGTCATAGTAAACGAGCTCGCTTCAAAAACACCCACTCTTCACTCAACAGAGAAGTCAATTAAAACAGAAATAAAACAAATACTGGATAAAAAATAATTTAAAAAAACCTTTTAATTTTATGATAACGTTGTAAATAACACCTAATTCAATAATAGTAATTAATGCAATACCTACTTAAATAAACCTTATATTCGACTAGAACGTGTTATTTATGTAAAAAAATGGCCAAGTGCAAGTCGGGTTCGCGTACCGAGAGTTCCGTATAAACTTGTGAGTAAAACAAGAAATTACGAAAATTGGTCTAAGGCAAAGAATACTGTAATTGTCCTCATACACCAGCTTATGTCGCGGTTAGTTTACCAACTGCTATTAAAGTAAAATATTTTTTTTTTCGTGATGCATCTACAAATTTACGGTTTTCGGATTTTTCCCTTTTACTGGTGCTCCATGATATTACTTCTTGCCAAATTTCATGATTCTAAGTCAACGGAAAGTACCATACTTACATTTTTGTTTACATTTGTGATTGTATGATGAACGCGAAATAAACGGCCATATATTTTGATAGTCAGTTATGTTTTTTTCATATATCTAAGGGACCGACCCTTAGATATATGAAAAAAACATAGCTGACCTCCTTAGACCAAAGTATTAAGTACTAGCTGGCACCCGCGGCTTCACCCGCATGATGATCGAAAAAAGTATATGTGTTATTGTGTTATTCCAGACTATAATCTACCTCTGTACTAATATTCTTCAAGATTCGTTCTGCCGTTTTGACGTGAAAGAGTAACTAACATCCATACATTCATCCATCCATCCTCACAAATATTCGCATTTATAATATTATATATAGTAGGATTAATTTCAACTCGATACCTTTACACATTCCCGAAATTAAGGTCTTTGAGAGACAGACAAACAAACAGTCAGACAACAAAGTCATTCTATAGGGTTTTGTTGTTTCCTTTTGAGTTATGGATCCCTAAAAACTAATAAAATATAATAGGAAGTAGTAAAGTCTGTATCAGGCCTACCTAATTAATTATAATTTTAACCACTTATGATAATTAAATTGACCTCATGCTGGTACGTGTATGTATAGTAAAACAAATAAGGAAGCGGTGTAAAACTTGATTTAATAAAATAAATCGTCCTTTTTTAACCGACTTAAAAAAGAAGAGATTATATATTTTACCGTTTTTAAAGATCTAAACCATAGTTAATTTAAAAGTCTGAAAAGGGCTTGCATATGTATAATAAGTAATAACTCAAGAATATTGTTATAATTAAACATAACAAAAACATGTATTGACTTTATGACGCATTTATACGACCTAGGCGCAATTTGAATATGAGTAATTTACAAGTCGACATGAATTTAAGCGGGCCGGAAAGCTTAGCTTTAATAAAGAGCTGTCTAAACTTAGAACAGGAATAACAGGTTCCAATACAACGCAAAGCGGAACCATATAAACGCTATGAAAGGCAATACCGCATTTTAGTTAGTTATCCATTATATTACTGGTAGCTAAAGAGGTATAAACCAGGTATCTAAACATGATTATCCTTGTTTAATAAAATATTGAATCTAAGAATTCTTTGTTTTGCCACCTGATTATATGCGAAAAAAAAAACTGTCGAGCTGGCCAGGTAACGTCAAAGTCATAAAGGTTTTTTTTTTGTTTACGAAAGTATGGCTTTTTACTTATTTAAATGACCTGTTTTTCGTTGTTTTTTTACCTTTTTGTGTATAGAACATGATAATCAGAACAAAAACCGGACAAGTGTGAGTCGCACTCTCGCACCGAGGGTTCCATACTAACTTGTAGGTAAGTAATGAAAGTACCAAACATTAGTCTAACGAAAAGATTAACTGTATTGAAGGACAAACTTAACTTTGGCATTGGAAAACTGATGACCCCATACATCAACGTAGATGTTTAGCTTAACGGGCCGCAGACCTTAGCATTTTGGTATTTATTTTGTTTCGATACTTCCACGCGATCTCGACAATACGTTCATGACAGACACATAAAAATTAAAGAATTGTTTATTTAGAATTGAAATTTCATCGTGAACTTATTTCAGATGTTAAGCATACAGCGTACAGGAAAGTGATCGATCACAGGTATCCAAAATGAATGATTTATTTATATAAATCATTCATTTTGGACCAAAATTGTTGTGCATTTAGTAAACCCACCAAACTGCGTAACAGTTTGTCGTCGGGACTAGCGCCTGTTTGTAACATTGGTTCACATGCCATATAATAAAAAAAGAAAACTAATTTCTTCATAATTATTTTTTATGTTTTCATGTTTTGCTTGTTCGCTGGGAACTGCTCTCTGATTATTCAGATTGGTTTATATTGAATTCAAATATTCTTTGTCGAAAATTCTGTAAAAACTGTGACAAAATATCTTTTTATTTTCGTTCCTCGATAATCAGAACTGTATCGGATGAAAACTGGAATAGTAGGTTACGCAGTCGTTTTAAAATTTACAACTATTTTTCCAACGTATCAAAGAACTGCAATTAGGTGCGACAATCGGTATCTTAGCCTTGTGCTTGTTGTAATTGAATCACATGTGTTATGACACATTCAACTGTACCATAACTAGACGCAATATGAATTACATAGAACATAAATATTACGTCTAATTAGTTGTTATTTTTTTGTAAAAAATGCGTATGGGTGCCGAAACGAGGTGACATATTTATTGTTCACAATTTGAGGCTTACAGCTGCATTCATAAAATATCTTAATTGAATGGTTTTTCGGTTCTATTTTGCATATGAAGTATGTCGAAAAAACGTTCCAATCACTTAGGTAATCATTACATAGTATAATGAAGTTGCTTCCGCTGTCTGTTCGTTAAGATCTTTTAAATTTTTTATCAGATTTTCATGTAGTTTTCGGCACTAGATAGAGTGTTTCGAGAGGAAGGTTTGTATGTAAAATATGTCAGTCTATGTGGGTGAAACGGTGCAGCTAGTGATAAATAAATATGAAGTATACTATTTCCTCAAATCAATTTTATTTATTTTACAATTTATGTGCACACAGTAGACAAAAAAAGACAGGAAAACTACATATAAAGTTTAAATACAAAAGGATTGCTTATTTCTTAAGAAATTTCTGCCAGCAGACCTGCGAAAGGAGATATGAGAACGATGTGTCTTAATATAATGTGTTTTTACATAAGCTTAAGTATATTTAGTTAAGTTTCTTTATCGCAAAAGGAAAACAAGGGAACCCAAATGGATCACTTTGATGTCCATATGTCGTGGTATGTCTGTCAAAACCATTTATCTCAAGAATATCTTGGAGGTATCGAGTTGAAATTAAATATATGCTTAAGTCTGTAGTCACTTGGAGCTCGGATAAAACCAACCCTCTAAGTCTACGTAGGCAAAAAATATAAACATTACCTTCGAACCCACGGTGCGCGAGTCCGACTCGAACTTGCCCGGTTATTGTAACCAACATGTACCAGTATTTTTTGATAAAAGCGGCTGCAGCGCATCAGGCAAGCGCGGTTTAACCTAAAGATGGACTCGACCGGCTGTTATTACTTAGCCACGACTCTTCTTACTACCCCTTTTGTTAGCAAAGTAACCTAAAAGTCAGACGGACTTGCCTAACTTGCTTTTGTAACAAAACGGAAACAGATTTCTTTTATTAGTACGTAAATAACTTCACTTATAATTAGGTAGTACCCGTGATCATCACTCTGCTGTCTTAAAATAGGCTTGTTCTTTTCCAAGCTTTTTTATTTTACTTCGTTACGCCAGTTTTTCTTATAAATACATTTATTTTTGGCCATCTTGAAAACAAGTTTGCCCTCAAATAAAAATAGATGGTACCGCCAGCGTAATAAGAAATGGGAAGACCTCTAAGTATCTTATTATAGTGACTGTTTCCGTTCTTTGAATAGATATGATAAGTCTACACGTTTGTTTTAAAAATATGACTACTAACAACTATTGGATATTCTTTTTCTTCTTTGTCATGTCTATTATTATAGTCAAATAAGCTTCGACTAGAACTCTGCCATATGGAAGGCGTTGGTGGAGGCTCCAGACATCTTCTTCAAAGTGCAGGTGGAATTACACATAGAACTATACAAGTTGTTTTTTCCTGGCCTACCTAGCTTCGCAATCCGTTTAGAGTCTTCTAATTGGTCCATAGCAGTAGGTGTCCCGGTGGGAGCTGTAGGTTCGGCACCGTGTGCGGCGATGTCTGAGGAGCCACATTTTTTGTATGTCTTTAGAATTATGCTTAAGGTTGTCTTTGGAATATAATCAAGCACCAACGTAATTATAAATCACTAGCTGCGCCAAGTGGTTTCACCCGCTGCTACGCTCATTGGTGTCTTAACGTGATGTCATTATTCTATTAATTTCGTGAGAAAATGCCTATGCAAATTTTGAAGTCAATGCGGCCGCATCAATATAATAATCGCATGCAAACTATTTTACCCCTATGGGTTGAATTTCGCCAATTCCCGTCTTAGTGAGCCCTCATTCCAAAAAAAAATTATACTCTTAAAACATGTAGTTTCTGGGACTTCTTGATGAGTGAGTCAGAGATTTTCTCTTTCATAAATATAGATTACATGATAACACTTTGGATTTGTATGTTTTTCATCTTAAGCAATATTTTTTTGTTCTTTGCTTACTTAAGCTCCTTTATCCAATTCGTAAAATTGACAAGAAACACTTTAGCTGTTCAAATTACTGACCTATATCAAGTACTCTATACAGTCTAGTTCAGACATATTAAATTAAAATCATTAATATTAAACCCCCAGGCTATAAACCATGTAACGTATGAAATATTAAGACCATTTATTAACATGGTAAGTGGGCTCACGTTTACTGATAACGATAATAAGTGCTGATATGTCGAACTAGTTTTCTTGTGAACAGGTGTGATTGCAGTAAAATAATTAAAGTTAGCTTATCGTAGTATTAGGTGTACTAACTGATATCTGTACCTGTGTAATATCATACATGTTTATATTATTTATGCTAATGTAACTCGGTTTGGATTGCAAAGTACGTACTGAATTACCGGTAAAAGGATATAAGTGTAACATTTGATGTATTTATGATACGGATTTTGTTGTGTAGGCAGTTGCACCGCCACTGTCACTTGACTGTGTTCGAGTTTCAACCAGTGCCAAAATAGTCTTTAAAGACAACATGTTGGTAACACTTAGCTGAGGGTTTTGTAGATTGAGGGTTACAATTTACTAGTTAATCCTCCAGCCATCACAATATTTTGTCTGGCATCTTGCAATTCAACCAATGAGGTTGTTAGCTGTTCAACCGAACTATCCTATGGGTACCTTAAGAGGAAGAACTCCAACCAGGGACAAGGAACTTATTTACTAAGCAACGGCATGGTTGGCGCAGTGGCTGAGCTATCGACTGCTGCGCTGCGTGTCGCGGGTTCGATCTCCGCACGGGGCAAATATTTGTATGGCCTACAGGTAGTTGTTGCCGGGTCTGGCTGTTTGTGTATGTGACTTTAAATGTTTGTAAACTCACCCACGATACAGGAGAAAGTCCTAGTGTGGAGCAACGTTTATTTAAGTGTCACGGGGGGGGGGGGGGGGCAGCAAAGGGACAGGCTGGATCTAAGTTCCATTATTTGGGGTACGACTTTGATTTATTGGCTCAGCAACGTGGGCTGGTGCGAGCAAAGAGTTAACTAATCATAATTAAAAAAGGAAAGCTAATCCGCCCTAGTGACAAGATTTTATACCTAGTATGTCCGTTATCACAAGTTAAAACTTCTATTCTTTTTGTTGATGACACGGTTGGTGCAGTGGTTAAGCGATTGGCTGCTTCTCCTCGTGTCGCGGGTCGATCCTCGTACGGAACAAATATTTGTGTGATCTACAGGTAGTTGTTCCGGGTCTGGCTGTTTATGTATGTGATTTTAAATGTTTGTAAACGCACCCACGATACAGGAGAAATTCCTAGTGAGGGGCAACGTTTTATTTAAATCATTTAATCTTTTTTTTTGGGCTTCCTCATTCAAATAATATAATTTAATATTGATCAGTGCCTATAATAATTTTCCGCACGAAATAATTTTAGCAGCAACCTTGAAATTATATTTGAGTAAGTATGTTTTTCTCGTTGAGGAATGTTAGATGGATTCCTGTTTTGATAAACTTGTCGTGTATGCGTATATAACTTTACTATATACATAGCTCAGTAGGCGTGTTGGTAGGGACTAAGTTTATAAGGAACCCATAATAAATACCTACTTTGATTAGTTCTAGCAAACAAACAAGTAGTCAAAGCATATGCCTATTTTAACTCGCAAATACGAATCGCTCAATGAGTGAGAGATCTAATAATCTCGCACACTTCTCTAAAGTAATTCACTCTCCTCATACACACACACTCCCACACTATCACTCTCCTCATACACAGACACACCCCCCACAAACAGACCCTCACCTCAAACCGCATCACACTCCAGCGCGCTAAGTATCAACCTTCATAGTTATCCATTTTCTATTTTTGATTTCCTGAATATACTGATATCTTAAATAACTATTACGATTATATAACATAGGAAGGGCGGAACATTATAACACAAGCAAATAAATTGCTCAATAGGATGCTAGCGTAAGTAATTAAAGTTACTGAATAAACTTTTTTTATCAAACCCAACTGACTTACCACCTGAATCCAGACCTTGCTTTACAAAATGTACAAGAAATTAACATCTGTAAGCCGGTGTAAGGAACCAGTTGCACATTAGAGTAACTAGCATCTAGGTTTGGTTGGTGGTTCTACCTGCTGAATCCCAGCTTTATTGCGCTTTATTAACACACGTGCATTTACAATTTGACAAATATTGCCTAATTTAAGTTGACATGTAGACCAATTTTCCAAACATATCAAGCAATGTACTACGAATTTTAAAATTCTTTAGGGTGTGACAGATGTTGCATTCTAGGAAAAAAAAGTTGCACAAGTATGTCGTATTGCTAAGTAATTTGGCTTCCGGGCGTGTCCTGATGTAAGTCAGAGTCAATCATTAGAAATCAATGCAGGTCGCATTGTATGTTAACGTTTGGTAAAGCTGCATTCCGATTACAGTCTGTTCTTTTTTAAAGCGAAAGGTTTAAAATAAAATCCGTTCTATGTATAAATTCGTATATCAACAAAATACATAATTAAAATAACTAGGAAGCATATTATCTGAGCAAGTCACTAGGCAATGATATCACCAAATTCGTTTATAGGATGTATGGGGCGGAGAGGTATCTGGCGAAATAGGGTGATGATGGAGCCACGAGAGGTGCAGCGGGGGCGGCGACGTATGGGGCTGCAGCGTAAGGGGCTGCAGCGAATGGGGCTGCGGCGTACGGGGCTGCGGCGACGTAGGGGGCTGACACTACCGGGGTAGCCACGGCGTGGTTCACGGCGTGCGCCGAGTAGGAGCTGGCGTAGGGAGCCACGTACGCCGCGGGTGCGACCGCCGGAGCCACTAACGCAGCGGGGGCGACGGCTACAGCGCCAGCATTGGCGGCAGCGACGGCGAGGGCGAGCACAACCTGCGCAAAAAAGTCCTCTAAATTAGTCATTCTAAATTGACTGCGATTTATTCTGAAGTGACAAGAGAATTTAAGTCAATTCAGAGAGAATCCAAAGAGATTTTTGGACTACGATTGTGTCTTAGCTTCCTGCATTGGTATAGCAATCAAGATAATACCTTATAAGCATAGTTATTAATAAAAAAAAAAACGTTTTTTTTTCTCTTCTCCTGTGATCTCTGCTGTATTTCCCATTGCACTTGATGGAGGGACAAAGGATCTAATTGTGACGCACTGAGTAACTAGATATACTAAATTAGAAAGTCCTGAATCCAAGACTCAAGGAAGAAACAAAACACTCACAACGAATTTGGCGATCATTTTGCTTGGGATGTGTGACTGCTCACAAGTGATTACACTGAAAAATCCGATGGACTGTGCCGTCTCCAGGGCATCGTCACGTTTTATACCACTGTTGGTTTCATTGAGCAATACCGCGGACGAACCACGCATGCGTGGCTAAGTAATGCGCAGGACATCGCCGCTGGCTCGCCGTTGATTTTTGACCCAGACTTGGTTGACGATCCGAGCATTCTAATTTGAACTCTGTGTACACCAATTTCACTGCATGTTATGTAACTATCAAAAGGGAAATTCACTGGAACATAAAACACACATTGTCATACACATAACTACTTGTAAGGCGAAATCTAAGTTGTTATCTGTTAAATAAAGAAGTGGGTCAGGGTGGTTGGAGAAATCTTCGCTAAATCTAATTCTTCTGATAAAGGTGGATTGTTGTAGGAACCTGATTTGATTGTCTGCACGATAGAGCACTTTGCAAGTTAAAATTATGCAATGACATCTTGTAGTAGGTACTACAACATGACTTGCTTTCTTCACGCTAATTGTTACAAATTTCCAGTTGGTGTATCATCATAGGTACTTTCGGAAATTAAGGTACCTATTGCTCCTTCTTGTTGGTTTAATTTGAACTTTTACTGTTTGATTTAATCAATTTCACCATTTACCACTGTTAAAGATAGGCTAAATACACTATGATTTCATAGTATAAGATCAAGCAATCCTAAATGTGTTTTAACAATGTATTTTCTATCTCAATGTAGGTATTTTACTACTTTAAAAGTTAAATGTTCATCATTCTTCCCATGTTCAATTTGCTATAAATTCTTCGATTTGTCTTGAATATTGATTGCGATTGAAGAATAAACGCACATTCTTTGCACCTACATGCCTTGCAGCAGAAATTGCACAGCGGTAAAGAAAAAAAAGTTTCACAACAAAGAGTTTCCCAATGTGCTCCATTTCTCCACGCACGCCTCCGCGAATCCCAATTGACCGGCCGCAATACGTCAAATGTTTATTTTGTCGGACGATATTTGAATCTCAATAAACAAGGTATAAAAAGCCGATACTTTTTCTAGACAGTCACACTTCACATCCTCTTTTTGTTAAGGAAGGTCCACTACCAAAACACGCAAGATGTTCTCTTTCAAATCTGTAAGTAAATTGACAACAATGACAATTATTTTCTGTAGAATATATTAACAAACCATTCTAACAATTTTCTCGTTATAGATCGTGCTCATCGCCGCGGCTTTCACCATAGGAGCGGAATGCAGTGGAGTAGCTGTGGCTGCGCCCCTAGTAGCTGCTCCGGCAGCAGTGGGCTACGCTCATGCCGTGCCACAGAACATTCCGCCGTACGCGGCGCAGGTCAGCGTGGTCAGCAAGGCTCTTAACCCTGTAGTTGCTGCGCCTTTCGCGGCTGCACCTTACGTCGCCGGTCCTTATGCTGCCGCACCTTTCGCTGCTGCTCCTTACGCCGCTGCATCCTACGCTGCCGCCCCATACGCTGCCGCCCCCTACGCTGCCGCACCCTACGCAGCCGGACCTTACTTTGCTGGCGCTGCACCTGTAATCCCCGGCCCATACGCTGCACCCGCAGCATACGCCGCCGCCCCCTACCCCTACGCCGCTTCTCCCCTAGTACGGGCTTCTCCTTTCGGCTACGCCCCAGCGTACGTACGATAGATTAGAAGAGAACACTCGACTGACCTTCCTATAGAAAATACATGTATCAAAGATTAGAATTATATTTTTATACTTTTATAAAATAAATATGATTGAAATAATATTTGTTCTTTTTATTGACTGAAGAAAAAGCTGATTTATGGTACTATCGCCTTGCTCTACTTAAGAAATACAGTTTCTTTTAATTTTTTTTTAAATTGTGTTTCCATAAACTTAATTACCTATTACTACATTTACCTAGTTACCTAAATCAACAACATTAATTAATTTAAAACTCATAGTTACTACAACTATTGTTCAAAAAGAGGCACTCAAATTTTCAGTAAAACTATTTCACTTCAAACCAAAGAACACTCATTCAGAAACCCTTAATTTACAAGAACAATTTAAGATGAACAGTAATTAATTAAAAGCACTGCACAGTTTCAGAAGTTGTCAAGTCCAAAAGTTCAAAGAAAAACTAGTTGTGTTGGTAACCTACTTAAATTAGCTTCAAATTCCATCCACGATAAAGTAATGCAAATATAGATTCAGAGAATTTGTCATATAGAACAAAACTGCATTTATTTAGGTGCAAGCGTAACCTGTAAGAGTACGTCTATAATATTGTATTAATTAATACCTTTTAGCCAATCTTCTCGAATACCTCAAACCGAAATGAAGGATGAAGCATAATTTATGTCCATCTTATCAAAAAACAGCAAAATATACAATTTAAAACCTTGTGATAACAGATACAGATCATTGTCCTCCTAGAGACGGATTATAGGCTCGCCGGAACAGTTCAATGGAGGTTGTGATAGATACCCTATCAATGAATTAAATCGTGGCCACCCTCTTCAGCTGTCGAGTAAAGCCCTGTCATCGTGATGAAATAATCTTCGTAAAGTAGTGTTAAGATGACCCCAAGTTTAGTCGAATGTTGAACTTGTCCTACAGTGTTCCAATTTTGCTTGCCTCGTATTTATTATGATTTGCTTTTTCCAAATGCCTCGTGTTCTTTCTTGTTGATACTAATTATACAAATGTTTGTTAAACGATTGAAATGAACTCAAGCTATTATTTTCATTTTTCCTTTGTAGTGTTAAATGCAATCTTCATAAAGAAATCTTACTTGGAGTCCCAATTTTGTTTTTATATGAAGATTTTCTTTTTTATAGTTTATGTTGTTTGATTGTTATGTTCATGGTATTTACAAATTACAAATAGACATAAACTAATTATAAAAATATGTATAAGTATTAAAATGTTATATAATTACAGGGCGTCAAAAAAATTGCCTGCGTTGCTGTCAACAGGAAAAGTGCCCAGAAGGCGGGCAGCATTACCGCATTGGATGGCAATGCTGATTCTTTGGCCTAAAAAGGCTTTTATATTTTGATCTTTTCTTTTACTTTAGTAACGTAAAAACATTTAATTTATTGTATTTTCCAACTCGGAATCAGTGTTTATGTTTGGATGTTGCAAAAAGAAACTTACTGTTTTAAGCATCCTTATGATGAATTGTTATGGTATAGGCACAAATATAGGCTATTAAATTAAAGCGTCGATATTTCTTCATAATTTATTTACAAAATTTGGTATAAAAAGTAATGACTAAGTACGTTAACTAGAAATCAATTTCACTATGTAACAATTCACTAAGACTAGGATCATTTTTTCCACGCAAACTGTTTGTATACGGGTGCTGGGCCGTAATGGGCATAGGGGGATATGCTTATGGGTGCCCTAGCCACGGGTACAGGTGCGGGGCCGAAAGCAGGCGCGAACAGTGGAGCTGGCTGAGGTACTGCTACTGGCCTCACGATGGGTGAGAACGGTGCCGCCGGCAATGCAGGAACTGCACGGGAGAATGCGGGTGCTGCAGCAAAAGCTTGGGCGAACCTGGGATATACAGGAGCTGGCGCAGGGAACACGGGTGCCGGGGCCGCGAATATCGGTGCAGGAGCAGGGTAAAAAGGTCCTGGACCTGCAACCACTGGAGCCGGAGGTGGGAACACAGGTGCAGGCGCTGAGAAAACTGGTGCGGGAGCTGGGAAAACTGAAGCGGGCGGTGGAAACACTGGTGCGGGGGCTGCGAAAACCGGTGCTGGCGCTGGGTAAGCTGGTGGCGGTGCTGCAAACACTGGGGCGGGGGCCGGGAACACTGGCGCCGGCGCTGCAAACACCGGTGCACGCGCCACAGGAGGAGGCAATGCCACTGGTGCAGCCACTGCATGTATGGACCTTACGCCCACGCCGTTCGGGAAGTTGTAGAACGGAGCATACCGAACCACTGATAAGGATTTGAACGCGGGAGCTATGTGACCGATGCCGCTAGAATTGCAGCTAGCTATAATGGCAATGGCGGAAATGACCTGTAAAGGAAAATTAACAGTAATTAATAAAAGTTCAATGTCAAAATTAACAAAGAAGAGCTTTTCTTCAACGATTCACATACTTACCAATCTTGCGAGGGACATTTTGTTTAATTTGATAACTGAACTCGGTCAGTCAAGTGTCAACGATGAAATGTATCGATGAATGTATTACAAGTCGTTATATAGTTCATACTGTTGCAAGCATTACGTCTATGTTAGTAGTCGTCGTTTTCACTTTCCTTAGGCAGGACCTGCGCATGCTCAATTAGGTTTCGTATGGGCACCATCGGTTACCGAATACGTCAATCGGCCGGCCATTCATGGGAATATTATATAACTTCAACAATTAGACACACGTGCAAGTGCCCCTGTGACCAAATGTTCGGGTTATTTTAATTGCTTACGGCCTTGTAATGTAACATTATTTTAAAAGTAAACTTTGTTATGGTTAAGAAAATTCATAATTTTAATTGAAATTAAAACTACCTGAAGAAATAAATATATAGTAAAAGATTTTGGTCCTAGAAGCTTTACTCCTAATTATAACGATTTAGTGATTGAAAACTCATCTTGAAGTTCTATATAGTTAGTGAATTCATTCATTAGTTGGTTCTCAATGAAACACTCGAGGCGATCATAAAACTTTAAACTATCAGAGAAACACTTCGATAAACTGAAGTTTGTTCAAATAACCTAGATCTTGTTTAGTAATAATTAAATAAGTAACTACAAACAATAATAAACCAGAAAACAGTTATCCAAGTAGGTACTCGATTAAAATACATGAACGATAGAAAAAGAATTGTATGTAAACATTGGTAGTTGATAGTACATAATTTATTAACTAGTTGTAGTAGTTAACGATTAGTAAATAGGCACATATCTTACTAATCCGCATTTAAATAAATATGTTGGTTACACTTTCAGTATTGTACAGTACAGTACTCTATAACATTAACATCTGTTAAAAGTTAATAAAACTCTTTTAAATGATCTCTATCCATATGATTTACATGTGAACATGGAAACTAGAGGTAATAATAAAAAATCAAGCGCATTTTTTCCACATAACTTGTCATGCGATACAGTTGTCCATAATGTTAACGGTTATACTGACAACGATTAGAATGATAATCATTACAGCTATGTATAAAAAGAATTTCCCAACGAAATACATGGTTAAATGTATATGTCAATCCGTAAGAGCCAATATATGTTTTTTTCGATTAAAAGGAACATCCTTACTAATATTATAAAAGCGAAAGTGAGTTTGTTTGTTTGTTTGTTACCTCTTCACGCTTTAATGGCTAAACCGATTTTGATGAATTTTGGTACAGAGATAGTTGGGAACCAGGAGACGGACATAGGCGATTATTTCTTTAAAAAGAGTGGGATATGAGGGAGAAAGAGGGAAGAAACGGGAAAACTTAGCGTTGCTATTACAAATCAATAAGGCGCTACCGAATTTAACGCGAGCGAAGCCGCGGGCAACAGCTAGTTGTTAATAAAGATACAGGTTGCTTTCTTTGTGTTAATTTTTTTAGGTTTCTGTACCTGAAAAAGAAAAAACGGATAGCTTATAGGGTTACTAAGTTGTCCGTCTCTACGTCAAGACCTAATCATCTTGGGAGCGCGTGGATGCATCGAGTCGATTGATGAATTAAAACCACAGACTATATATACAACAACACAGTATATCACAGCTCCAATCCTTTCGAACAGTTTGGAAAACCTACTATGTTTTCTCTCTGCATCACCCTAAGGTAGACTGGTAGAAAAGGCCTAAGGCATTAAGTCCGCCTTTGTACAGTGTTTTTTTTACATGTGCATAAAGTTTAATGAATAAATAAAATAAAATTAAGAAAATATATGGCCGTTTATGTCGCAAAGTACGGATCGCTCAGTGCGTGAGTCCGACACGAACTTGGAACTTTCTTCGTTGTCTCGGTTTATAGAAGTTAAAATCAAAATCCCAGATGTCAGTGTTAGTAACTACATAAGTCAGACTGTTCTCATCTATCATGTGTTTCTGACATCTAGTCCCTGTGGACGAGAGTGAGTTTTACGGCACGGTTGGCGTAGTGGCTGAGCGATTGACTGCTGTGCTGCGTGTCGCGGGTTCCATTCCCGCACGGAACAAATGTTTGTATGGTCTACAGTTAGTTTTTGGTCTGGCTGTTTGTGTATGTGAATTTAAATGTTTGTAAACGCACCCACGATACAGGACAAATTCCTAGTGTGGGGCAACGTTTTTCTTTAAACAAAAATAATATGATATTAATTTTCTGGCTCTATTCGTTGAAAGACTGTGACCACGTCCATCAACAAATGACTAAACAATGGCGATGTCAACCTTACATCACTGAATTTATGAGCTAATCCCATTGTATTAGTAGGCAAAAGACATATTAAGCTTGAGGAACCCTTGCCTACAGACTTGCAAAAGAATGATTCATATTGACTGTTTATTAATTATGCACACGGTGTAAACTAGAATGACGTTCTAGTAAAAACAGAAGTTCTAAATATTATTCATTAGTCACTTTCACATGAAAGTTTTTTGTATTTTGATGTACAAATGGGCACATTAATTATAGTATTGATAATTTTATAAGTTTCGGTCAAATGGATACTGAGAAATTGCCGACGCTACTCCGAACATGCGACACTGATAAATACTATAAGTAAATGCCATCAGTACACGGTATCTACATTTGGGCCGGAATTAGTCGTTACTGTTTATGGAATGCTAATTTCATTCTATCTTCAAATAATCTAAAAGAAGAACTCATCGCTATTTTCCTTTTTTAAAACGTTCATGTCTTCTATTTTTATCAAGATTTGCTCTCAGAAAGAGCATTTGCACCCTTTTTTTATCGATTGGAAAGCCTCAAAAAACTCCCCCCTTTCTGGGCGGAGCGGGGGGAGTGTCAGACGTAAACTAACTAAAACCCACCCATGTTCCTTCTTTTGCCTTTTACGTTCCGGGGTCGCGGTATCTCTTCCGAACAACCCGCAACCCCGACAGAACTAGCATTTTCAATTTAAGTTTACGGCCACAACAATCTTAAACATAAGTAAAAACAGGCAACCGATACAACACTTGAATTTTCAGGTTTCTATTAGAAATGCCTGTTATTCGATATGTGCATAAAATGACTGTCAATCATTTTGGTGAATGCTTGTCGCTCGATATATCACTGTCGGGCTAACAATTCAGTTTACTGTGACAGTTTGTTATATATGAGCTAAGATATCGAATCTCAGACTTAGAAAATTTAGGAGAATAACATTCAACTCAAATGTTTAATTTAGGATATAGGTAATCTTAAGTTAATAATTAATTTAGGACACGCCAAAATGGTGGTGGTAAGTCCCCTCTTTGAGGAGTGGCTGGAGAGGCGCCATGGCTTCCTCAGCCAGGCGGTAGCCTGACGCAGGTTCTCACCGTTCTCACATAATCATTTATAAGACTGTTGAGGGTGTCACTATTGTGACGATCGCCCGGAGGACACGGTGGAGCACACAGTGACACGTCTACAAGTCTGACATCTGTCTCCAGAGCGGGGAAGTTTTTTGATGATTTCACACCCGCAAAAAACAAAGTTAATAATTAATTTTAAAATCATATAATTATAATGTTTGTTATGTTTATGAAGGTGGCAAGAATTGATTGTTAAAATTTATCATAACCGTGATTATTTTTGTAGAGCGGATTTTTTTATTGATTCTCTTTAAACAGCTGTAAAAACTAGAAACGGTTAATAAAAATCATCACCCATTTCTGTCAATAAGAAAAAGTGGTATATTTCACTAATTGAATGCATTATTAGCCTATTTTCGAAGAAATGTTTGTCATTACAAAGAGCCCAGAAAAAAGGCTCCGGGTAAGCAATTTTCTTTAGTTATTATGGAAATGATTCTCTGAAAATCTCAAGTTCGTTCTTTGCTTTAAATTAATTGTTAAGGACAGAGTTTTTCTGTCTTATTTTGCAAATCAACGCCTTTGAAATATTACCTTGTACCGGGTATTTTGTAATAACCTGTACCAGAGCCATGCTGTCATAATCAAGATTCCAAGAATTTGTTTTTAAAATGGATCGTGTAAATGAAACGAAGCTTAGTTTTGAACTAAATATTTTTAGTAATTTATTTAACTTAGCACTTTTTCACTTCTTCGTTTTTTTTTACTTTTATGTTTATTGTTCTAAAACAAAAATACATAGATTATTTAAATGATACTGAACCCACTAGAATACCCTGTGTCGTAGGGTTTAGTCTCTTTCGTCTCTAGTGGAACAAAATACCATAGCTTTTTTTAAATACCACTGGTATTTTAAAATTATTTTACCGGTATGAACTACTGAGATTAAAAGTTTCCTATGTTCTCTATTCTTGCCCAGGTCATATGCTACTAAGTTTCATCAAAATTAGTACAACCGTCAAGGTGTGAAAATGTAACAGACTAACAGACAGAGTAACTTTCTCCTGAATAATAATAACATTAATTAAATATATATATTTTTTAAATAATTTTGCTGAAAAATTAAAGGCGGACGAAAATGGGCTGGCATTGCACCTTGGCCAGAGTGGCACGCGACATCATCAGCCTTTTGGGCGTATATTTAATTTAATCGTTATAATAATGTATTCACAGATTATTAAATTAATTTCAGGTTATGAATTTAAGTGTGATGTCATAAATGACGTGAACATATATCAATGACGTTGGTATTACTTCAATGTGTCCTATTATGTAAATAACAATCGGTGAATTAGATCACGGATGAAGGACGCCCTCGATATTATGCGAGTGAACAGAATCACCATGTATGAATCGAATCGCAATCACTTAGCACGTCACTAGTCCGAGCGATTTGTATTCACAAGTGCGCGCCGCCGCCCGATACGGAGAAATGGTGCCACAAAAGGATACTCCTTCAATTATTGTTTCTGGTAATATCGCCTTTTTAACTAGCTTTATTTATTTATTTGAACTTCATGTACAATAGTGGTACATAGGCGGACTTAATGCCATAAGGCATTACGTTGGAAAGAAAAAAAAAGTTCACTCCGGTCCTGTGATTGTCTGTTCATACCAAGTTTTTCTCTTAAGGTAAAGTCAGAATAGATGCCTCCGGTTGATAGATGCCCCGATTGTAATTACTTGATTCCTCGCTTGAATCACTTGCTATTTTATTATTATACATACATATATCTAATCGATAAGATTTTCCAACTACAACTAAGTGGAACGTGTCTTTTGAAAGCATAGGAAAGCAAGGTGCGATCAAAGTTTTGTGAGGATATACCTTTGCCTTGCTTTTCAGTGGGTCGTCTATCCTAAACGTAATTTATATGGACTAAGGATCTATCAAAAGTAGGGGAGATGCTCCAAAAAGTAGACGTTTGCAAAACTATCAATATCAAAGATAATATTTTTTACTTTTCATGAATGTTATAGGTACATAAACAAAGTACTTGCCAGTTTTACAAATAAAATATTTAGATTTTTGTGGTGCGAGATAAACAATTATTTGAAAAATCTATCCCCACGACTGTTTTTTTATAAGTTTTCCCACACTAGGAATTTCTCCTGTATCGTGGGTGCATTTACAAATATTTAAATTCACATACACAAACAGCCAGATCCGGAACAAATACCAGTCAATCGCTCAGACAGCCTTATCGTCAAGCCTTACTAACTAACTTAGGGTAAGTTAGTTAGTAAGGTTTCCTAACTTTACCCTTAACTTACAGATCTTGCAAAAAAGAGGCTTTTAATAGGCACCTTTCACTTGAACGAAAACGTGTTCAAATGAAAAATCAGTTTAAATAGCGATTCTGAAAAAATAATTTGGGAGCACAAGAGCATATGCAATTGCAAAGGCAAGTACTACAATCTAGGCAGGCATAAACTTCGTTGTTTACAAGAAGGAGAACTAAGGAGCTCCTATTTCTTAGGCAGCACGTGTAACGCAGATGGCGAAGAGTGAAAGAAAAGTTTACGAAACACATTTCAGTCCACGTGACTACTCAGTACGACTGTACAGGTTTTCAGTATTTTTATTAAATTATTTGATGGAATCTCGGGTTTAACAAAAACGCCGCCCACGTTCCGACCCCGTTCTACGATTCGTTTGACGTAGGGTTCAATCTTATTGCACGCATAGCATGTGACTTGAAAGTGGGGCATGTTTTAGCTACCTAGTACAAAGACAAATATTTTCAAAAGAGATTTTCCTTCTTTATATTAATGTGAGCACCTCATTCAATATTAGAGTACACATCCCACTCGCGGGTTAATCTTTGACTTGTAGCATTTTTGTGTAGGTTTTTAATTTCGGTAGGTACCTTTTTCTTTTGTTATTCTTATTATTGTGAAAGTCATAACTCTATATTTTATTCACAGCTCATTAGGGGATTATAAAGTTCATTCATAAACTACAAACCGAGACTTTATTTAGCTCGACGTAAAATTACTTCGTAGAGAAAAATTACCAATCTTTGCAAAATAAAGTTTGGACATTATGTTATTGCTTTGCTTTTCATGTCACCCGGTTGGTTGAGTACACACGACGGCAGGTCAACCTATTATAAACTATTATAACCTGATCTCTCTACTACGGATTGCACACCGTAGTAGAGAGTTCAGGTTAAAATGACTTTGTATAGGTTGATGTGCCGTCGTGTGTACATGCGTACTCGTATTGTGGTTAATTGTGCATTTATTTATTCCATTAACATACCGACAAGTATTACAATACTGTAAGGAAATACTTAAAAATACAGTTATACCGTTAAATAAAGTCAGCATTTTATTTCTTTTATTTGAACGCGAATTGAAACTTAAATAGATTAAGTAGGAAGAAAATGAATCACATAGATCACGAATCAGTTTTGGGTGCCTAAGTAACATGTTTAATGCTTATTGAGACTTTCTTCTTAACAGTCTTATAAATTAAATCTTACAAGTAAAACCTTATTCATCGATAAAGTTGCCATTGTATCCACTACCTAAAATTATGATAATTTTAGTCTACATTTCATTCAGAGCATTTAGCGCAAAGCTGGAATCGATATCTGTGAAGACCTACAAACAAGTATTTTTCTCAGTGATTATGTACTTAGATAGGTATGTTTATCAAAAACATTATCGCTTTGTACAGAAATAGGCCACTCCAATTTCCCCTTTTGTTGTACGACTTCTTTATGTAACATATATCGCGTTTCGTTGGTAAGCAAATTACTTAGGTACTGCCAAGGCCTGGCGAACTTCCTTGAAACTTTACACAAGATTTCGATCACGTACAATTACATGCGCAATTAGCTCCTGGTATGTAATGGGCTGATGCTGCCAACACTGAAGACGAAGGATTTTTATTTAATTTCGTAATGAAAATGGTGAAATAATTATGTGTTTTAATCAAAATCAATAACTGTATGGTACTGCATTGGCTTAGGAGTGGGAGCTGTTTTTTTAAACAGTATTGTTGTTAAGTGAGTGCGACAATTAAGTTTGCGTGTGCGTATATCCTGACGGCGCTGTTTTCAAATGATGGGTAAATATTTTGACAAAAGAAAACCACAAATAATTCATATTTATATATTCTTCAGTATAAAAATGGGCTAAGGTTCAGTCATAATTTACTTGAGGGCGATAAGGGGGGCAGAGGGGGCAAAGTAAGGAGACGCCCCGTAGTAGGGAGCGGCAGCGTACCGAGCGTATGCGGGCAGGACTGGTGCAGGGGCAGCTACGTAGGGAGCAGCAGCGGGGGCCACGATCCTAGCCGCCGGGGCGACGCCGTATGGAGCCGCGACGTAAGGGGCAGCTACTGGAGCCGCGACGTAAGGGGCAGCAACTGGAGCGGCGACGTAAGGGGCAGGGGCAGCGACCAAAGGAGCAGCGGCAGCGTACAAGCCGTTGTAGTTCCTGGCTACGTACTGGGAGCTGGTGGCGGTGACGAAGGGTGCAGGCGCGGCGACCACGGGGGCCGCGGCGACCAGGGGAGCGGCGACTGCGCTGGGCTTGGCGGCGGCCAAAGCCAGGGTAGCGAGGAAGAATACCTAGGAGAACATCATAATCAATAATAATATCTACAGATATATAGATAAAACTTTAGGAAATTCAATCACAAGGTAATCCAAATCCGTTTCGTAAGCCACTGTTATGATTAAATTACCTATAAAAAAAACAACTAAATACTCACGATCTTGTACATGTTGATGGTTTTGGTAGTGTCTGTCTGTTGAACAGAAGATGTGAGTGTGATGTCCACAGTTTGGTGACATTACCTTTTATACTGTACGAAGTAAGATTCACCTTGTGTTCGGTTTCGTCACCGATTGCAGTGGCTCGTTAGACGCTGGGCACGCAACGGGGACGCGTATCATTACGACACTAAAGCTGCCCAGACTGATAACATTATTGGACTAGTTCACCAGTTTTGGGCATTATCTGATTGATGTTTGAAAGGAGATTTATTTTGGGTGTTTTGTTTGTAATATTAATAAGAAGCTGTAGGCTGTAGTTTTTTTATGTGGTAAGCGGTTTTTAACATAATCCTAGTGCGTTTTATTTATTACTAGCTGCGGCACACGGTTTTACTCGCGTGGTGATAGAATATACAATATATCTTTATGAATTTAGCCTATGTGTTATTCTGATGTATAAGCTATATTATTGTAAAATGTCATTAAAATCCATTCTGTAGTTTTTGCGTGTAAGAGTAACAAACATCTTTACATCCATACAAGCTTTCGCGTTTATAATATTACAAGTAGGATAGGAAGTAATCCTACTTCCTATCCACTAAGGTAGGTACTCCATCCAGAGTACCTACATTTCTTCAAACATGTAAAAAACCTACCAGTTTTTCACAACCCTAAGTAAAACAAAAATAATTATTCACATTCATAGCTGATGCTACGTCATGTCAATATTAGTTCCGTGCTACGCGTCTACGATCTTTGCTACGACGGAGACAACGGTGACGCATCAAGAACCGTTACGAGATATCTGTTATTTGTTACTCTGTATAACGTCAAACGTCATAACTCGGATTTGTTAGTAAACACGTCATCAAATCTTATGTGGCTGACATTTGGATTTTCTCATCTTCGGTCTCGAATATTTTGATCGTCATAACACAATACGTCACGAATTTTTTACCTTTTAGCAAAGGTGTACCTATTATGAGGTATCTACGTTCACATTTCGCCAGTAATTTTAAACTACCATATGTAAGGTCAAATCCAGACTATAGATGCAATTTCCTAAAAAAAAGTAAACTGCTTAACCATGTAATCGACCCCAGGTATTTGGATCATGCTTAGCAAAACCACATGTTATTAGACCAATGAGGCAGTCTTAATAAGGTTTTATGTATAATTAATAAACAATTTCCTAAAAAACAGAACCCTTGCTAGGATCACTTTGTTGAAATTAAAACCATATACTCAAGTCTGTAATCCCTTGGACCTGTGAAAAAATCCACCCTCTAAGTCTACGCAGTCAAAAGATATGGCTGTTTATATCGTTGTACGGGACCCTCGGTGCGCGTGTCCGACTAGCACTATATTGGTTTTTTTTATTAGGAAATTCTCGGTAACAGTCCAGATTTTCGTACCGGACAAGCAGGTAGCAATAAGCTCGCCCTTTATAACATGATAAAATAAAGAAAATGATACTGTATACTGATGATAAAAATGCTTGGCTTAATTTTGGTCCTGCTCCACAACCATACATAGAGGTAAACTCATTGATGAGCATCCGAAGTTATAGAAGATTGTAAGACTATCTTTGCATTGTATAGACTCAGTTTCCTAGTTTTTTATAACTGAATGCCCATGTGTGAGTAGAATGTACTATTATTGACTTCTATGTCTAAGGCTCATATTCAACTCTAATCTAATTAAACTATCTACAACTATACAAACTATCAATGCTCGGCTTTGCATTTCTATAATGTTTGTTAGTTTTTTTTTAATAAAATTTCATGACAAAGTTTCTTCTACTGCGAAGTTTATAACAATTTTTATTTTTAATCAAACTCTAAATGTCATATCACGTTCAAAAATAGTTTCTTCAAGAAAGTCATTTCCACTTTTCTACGAAAACCCTATAGAGATGTTTATTATCGCCCGGAAAGCTGAAACAAGAATAGTTTGACGCTGTAACAAGAAAAGTGCCAATTAGTATCACGTTGACATCCTATGTGTTTAATATTGTTGCAGCTAATTTTATCTCCTGTGTTTATATAAATACTTGTTGAGGAAAACAGTGTTTATTTTAGAAGATTATTACCTACTAAGATTGGTGTGGTGTAGATGTAGTAGAAACCAGGGCTGGAGTGATGCTTATTAAAGAAAATGATTTATGTCAAATGATCTAATGTAAATATAGAAAAGGTGTGTATGCTAAAAGTATGAATTCTAAATCATTATCATTTATTTTTTAACTAGCTTTTGCCCGCGGCTTCTCTCGCGTTAAATTCGGGGTAACACAGTTCCCCTTGCGCCTTGTTGATTTGTAATAGCAAAGCTAAGTTTTCCCTTTTCTTTCCTCTTTCTCCCTCATATCCCACTTTAAAAAAAAATAGCCTATGTCCGTCTCCTGGGTTCCAACTATCTCTGCACCAAAATTCATCAAAATTGGTCTGGCCATTAAGGCGTGAAGAGGTAACAAACAAACAAATAAACAAACTCACTTTCGCTTTTATAATATTAACCCATATATGCCCAGTGATTCGAAAACGAAACAAGAGATAGTACTTTTATAAAAGCACCGTATATCGGTTATAAATGTATTAAAATGTAAAATAACGCAATCTATAGCAAGGCTACTTAAGTTGGTTCCATTTGCAACAAAGATTTTTGACCAGCGTGGACATTTGCTTCAAATAGTAAACAGTGCAATTTGTGTTGTGTTTTACGTCGCGCAAAAGTCATGTCGTCTGCCAGAAAAAAGTAAGTAACTGTTTGATTGAGTAAATCTTTATACTCATCAAAGGTTTGTAGTAAATTTGGGTAAATTATGAAGTAATTCATGTAATTAGAGTGAGTTAATAATAATTTATAAATACCCATACTGTCTTTATAACTTTCGTGTTTCGAAAACGATACGTCGGGCAAATATACAGGTGGGGCTTGTACTAAATCAGTTTTTCGTTTTAGGTAGAACACAAGGCTAACTACGATTGAAATCATTGATTTCATCAATGATTTAGCTTCGGATGATGAAGTGACATCAGCTGACATATACATCGACCCTCCAGCCGCCTATACATCGGCCGGCTATCGCGATCTATACATAATCCTCCGCTTCTACTTCCGCCGTCAACTCCACCTCCTAAGGCAGCCCGAAAATGGGCGAAGCGAGACTTACCCCAACATCATGATGAGTGGATCGCACTATTGTCCTGATCAGTAATTACTTTGTCCTATGCTTCGGAACCAGTTGATTTTTTTGATTTTTTTTTAGCCACGAAGTTATCATGCACATTGTCCGTCACTCTGTTATTTATGCAGTACAGAAAGGAAATTCAGGGTTTACTTTCAGTGATGAGGACATTTATTACTTCATTGGCATTTTGATATTGACTGGATATTTTCCACTGCCGCGACGCCGGATGTATTGGGAAAGTAACGAAGATACACACAAAATCTTAGTTGCGAAATCCGTGCGGAGAAACCTATTTGAATTTTGATTCTCGAACAATATAGATACGCTGGAGTTTTGACGTAGCATTACCAAAACCTTACTTCAAAAGTATGGCGATGATAAGCAGCATCCGGGACCTAGCAAACGGGTATCTACAAATGTACCTACATCAGTAAGAAAGTATAACTCCGAGCACATGATTGGCACGGCACCTAGTCGGTTGCGATGTGCCTATTGGAAAAGCCTAACAGTCACTTTTTGTCAAAAATGTCAAGTTAATTTACATTCTAAATGTTTCTCTGCATTTCATTCTTAAGTTTTTACTATAACTTCGTGTAAAAATAAAATAAAAAATAAATAAACTCATTATAACATATTTGTTTTAATTACCTATAACACATGTAGGATATTTGCCCGGTGTTTCGTTTTCGAACACCCCTAAAATACCTACTAAACAAAAATATTTTTGACTAAAACTACTCATTACTATTATAGGGTTTTATCAACATAAACATATCTGAAAATAAGCAAAATCGGAATCCTAATGTAGTTCTGGGCATATATGGGTTAGTAAGGATTATCATTTTGGCCCTCTACGGGGCCCCGGTATGGGCGCGTTCTTTAGGGCGGCGCGCCGCCCACTACCTGAACGCGCCCCAAAAGGTGGTGGCCATACGGCTTGTCCGGGGCTACCGCACGATCTCCGGCGAGGCAGCAAGCCTCCTTGCCGGACTGCCACCGTGGGATCTGGAGGCGATAGTCCTCGCGCGCCTGTTTGAGTGGCGCGCGGAGGCACTACACCGGGGGGAAAACCCGCTGCCACGGCAAGTTGCCGCTCGGCGGGCAGACCTCCGGTGCGATCTCATGGTGGCATGGAGAGAGCGACTGTCGCAACCCCGTGCAGGGCACGCCACAATAGCGGCGGTAAGTCCCCTCTTTGAGGAGTGGCTGGAGAGGCGTCATGGCGTCCTAACCTACCGCCTGACGCAGGTCCTCACCGGACACGGAAGTTTCGGGAGGTTCCTGCACATCATCGGGCGGGAGGAAGCGCCCGGGTGTCACCATTGTGACGATCGCCCGGAGGACACGGTGGAGCACACAGTGGCGGTCTGCCCAGCTTGGGCGGAGCACCGCCGTGCCCTCGTGGAGGCGATCGGCGGCGGAGATCTCTCGCGTCCGGCCCTGGTTCAGGCCATGGTCCGGAGCGAGAGGGAATGGGAAGCGGTCACCACCTTCTGCGAAGCAGTAATGCTAGCAAAGGAGGTGGCCGGGCGTTTGAGGGAGAGAACATCTGCCCAACCCAGCCGCCGCGGGAGACGCCCAGGGCGCCGGGCGCCGCGAGACGACTTCCGGCCACCGTAGATGCGGGCCTGTGGACGGTGAGCAATGGGTAGCTCACCGTCCGTCCGTCGATTGACGACAGGCCGTGTCGACGGCGCGTTCGTGTTTCACGCGCGCCTCAAAGAGAGTCAGCAAAGCAGAGGGGCTTGCCAGAGCCTCCGCCTGCCGGGGTTGCGGGTTGTTCGAAAGAGATACCGCGGCCCCGGAACGTAAAGGGCAATAGAAGGAACATGGGTGGGTTTTAGTCAGTACAAGTCTGACATGCCCCCCCGCTCCACCCAGAGCGGGGGAAGTCATAGGATGATTTCCCACCCGAAAAAAAAAAGGATTATCATTTATTTTTTAATTATTAGTTTATGTCTATTACATGTAGTTTGTAAATATGTAAATGTAATTTATATAATGATTAAGTAAGTTATTTTACTGTTCCACAAAAAAAAACATTATATCATTATAAATCACCATATTTGTGGTCTTACTGAGGAAATTAGGTATTGTTTCTAACGCACGATATACGCACGTCTACTGAATACGCAAACAGCTCGACTACGCTTCAAGGCTTAACTTCGGCTAAAGTAGAGGAAACCTTGTGTTTTGATTAATAGAAAAACGATATCTTACTGAAAATAAACTACCAAACATGATAAAGCTATCTTCAAAAATGATCATGTCTCCTACGAAACCTTTTCCATGCCAAAAGTTTTTGAAAGACTCGCGTTTGACCATTTGATGAATATGGTGTAATCGGTCAGTTTACCTCGTCGTCGTAAAGCGTGCCAGCGAATTACACATTGGCAGTTTCGCACACATATGTATGAATGCCTACTTATCATTGAACATTAAAGGCACGTCGTACTAATGTGATCAAAATCGGTCTTTAACACAAACGTATTTATTCGTTGAGGAAGACATTTACATGTTTATCTTGATGTTGATCTTAATCTAATTTTACTTCTAAGTGTTGCATCTGGCAGCTTTTCCACATCGCTACGCATTATGCTATGTCTAACTTTAAAATTAATATGACGAGTACAACATCATGCCGCGTACAATGATAATAAATTCATGGAAAACTGCTTGCTTGTCATGCAAATGTCACTTTCGTTACATTACTTTATAGGTCCAGTGTCATTGACAAAGCGTGCACGTCTTCAGAGCAACACAACAGTTGCACAACTAATAATGTCTAGTTGGCCTAGACCGAGACCATTACAATGTAATGGCATAGAGATGGTGTGTAATTAAAACAAACAGTTACAAAAGTATAAATATATCTATATTATCTCATTCTTAACCATATTTACAATGTGCATTTTTATTAACGAGTGTACAAATTGGCTATTTTATTATAATTATACCTTTGGCGGCTTATTGTTGGGTCTAGGAAACGGGCTGAAGGTAGTGACTTCAATGTCTCTTGCGTTAGCCCTCAAATTCTGAGAATGTACTTTCTTTATTTTCACTAGACGAACGGTTCTTGGTTTAACCGGTCTTACTATGATTTTTGCATGACTAGCGGGTACAAATGTATAGACATGTTTCACCACTTTCACATGTGCATGGGTTTTGTGAAGCGGTGGAGGAGTGATGTATGCTAGCGGTACAGGCACCACTTCTACTGAAGTCTTCAGTTTCTGAGGCCTAGCATGTTGCTGTGGCCAGGGTTGTTGAGGCACTTGGTACACTGGCTGGGGTTCCTGCGGACGTGCCTGAGGTTGGTACTGCTGGTGAGGTTGCTGTGACGCTGGTTGATACTGTGGTCGCGGCTGTTGCGGCGCTGGCTGGTACTGGGGCCGCGGTTGCTGGGGTGCAAATTGTCCCTGAGGTCGTTGTAGAGGGAACTGTGGTTGTTGTGGCTGGAACTGAGGCCGGGCTTGCTGTTGCGGGAACTGTCCTTGAGGTTGTTGTCCCTGAAACTGAGGTCGGGGTTGCTGGGGTTGGAATTGTCCCTGGGGTTGTTGTCCTTGGAACGGAAGTTGGGGTTGCTGTGTTTGGAATTGTCCCTGGGGTTGTTGTCCTTGGAACGGAAGTTGGGGTTGCTGTGGTTGGAATTGTCCCTGAGGTTGTTGTCCCTGGGGTTGTTGTCCCTGGAACTGAGGCCGGGCTTGCTGTTGCGGGAACTGTCCTTGAGGTTGTTGTTCCTGGAACTGAGGTCGGGGTTGCTGTGGTTGGAATTGTCCGTGGGGTTGTTGTCCTTGCAACTGAGGTCGTGGCTGCTGTGGTTGGAATTGCCCCTGAGGTGGGAATTGACCCTGAGGTTGAAACTGGCCCTGAGGTTGTTGTCCTTGGAACTGTGAACCAGGTTGATAAGGTGGGAACTGCTCATCTTGTGGTGGCAGTGGTGGACCATACTGGTTGACATTCTCATCTTCGTTGGAAGGCAGGGCTTGTTGCACAAAGTTGTCATCACTGCTCGATGGTACAGGAGTGGTCTGGTCGGGCTCTTGTGTCGTTGTTGCCTCAGCTTGTGTAGTTGATTGAGTGGTCGGCTCTCTGTTGTTCTCATCAGGAACGTTTATAGGTTGTTCTTGAGGGATGAAGCCAAAGTTTGGTGGAAATCCGAAGGGGTATGGCGGTAGCAGTATAGTTGCAACAGGCGCGGCGGCGTGAGCGGTCGCAACTGCTATTGCCACATTTGGATGAACTGGAGCTGCTGCTTGAGTTGGTGGTGGGTTCACAACAGCAGGTACTGCTCTAGTCGGTTCCACAAATACTGGTGGTGCAGGTGCAACTTGGAAAACTGGTTGTACAGGTGGAGGCGCCACAGGAGCAATTGGAGCTACTGCTTGAGGCACTACCAGGCGGTTGAAAGTTCTTTGGAAATACTGTGAGCTAGCAGCCGTGACCACGGGAGCTGGAACAGCTACCGGTGCAGACCCTATAGCAGCCACGTGGCCGAAGTGTGCCACTCCATCCCCGTGCACTCCCGAGCTCTTCGCCAAACCACATATTGACGATAAAAGCAATACCTGAAAACAAAAAAAGAAACATTACACATAAGGTCACTTGCAATATCGATATTATTATATTTTTATAAATCTAATAAGATTTACCGTTCGGATCATTTTGAAGGCCCTGTTCTGGCCGCTTTTGATATTATAATGCGGGCGTTAGAATATTGGACCCCCTCTTTTATATAGGTGTAACAAATTTTGCATCGTGGTGAGGCAACGTGGTGGGTGTCGCGGAATACTTAATGGTACAATGGGTAAGGACACGGACCTTGATGGCTACAAAAATCGTATTGAAAACGTCGTGGGAATAATAACGATGGGCCATTGGGAAAGTACCAGCGGACACCACAACACTCGTAATATCGTATTTGCCTAGTTATCGCTCCCACTAACCTACTTTAGGTTACTTAATTGACATAATCGTCAGTTACCGATCAAGTTTTGATACAATTCTATGGTTAGTTAAGCTAATTCTCTAAGCAAATCTGCAGCGGATTAGAAACACGAGTGTACGTTTTGCAGGACGAAAATATACTGAATATGTACGTCCATTGTAGACGTTGTTTTCCTGCTTTTGAGGAAACAATATTCATATCGTTTAGCCAGTTTCTCCGAAACGGGTAGGCAGGATGATTGTAGCTATATTTTCTAACTACGTAATTGCGTAGTGTGGCACGTGTTAAACGCCAGTGGGTGCCAGGACCACGAATGTGTGGGCGACTTTAACAATGCCACTAAGGAACCATATTATGCTGTTTCTGAAGAAAAGGGTAAAAATAAAAAGAAACATTTCCTAAATTCACAGATTTCACAGAAAAACTGAACTCGAGATGACTGGCTGGATTTTTTGAATGGCTTCAGAAAAGGCTTCTAGGAATGGAAATAAAACCATCCGATTATGGCAATAATAATGGCGGGAATCCAGAAGATGATGTTGCTTATCATAGCGTGTTCATCAAAATGACACGTGCTGAATGTCCCTTAATATAAATGTTTATATTTTAAACATTTTTAAGTGTTTGGCATATCTACTGAAAAATAGGGAGGCGTGGTAAGCAAATTGCTTATAATATCTGCGTTTATGTACAGGTTCGATCTATTCAGGAACTCTTTGTTACCTACTGTACATGTTACCTTTGTTATTTGTTCTTTAGAATAGAATGTAAATGTTCATTAATTAATATTTATTTATAAACATTTTCGTGCAATAGCAAGATGTCAGTAAAACAGAGATGCTTCGCTGAGTAGATAGATAGATACCACAGCTTTTAATAACTACATGCCCAAAATCGAAAAGTTTGTATTATAAATAAATAGACTGTAAAATCGAAACAAAAGCCCTGAAAATTATAAAATAGAAGTTTCATGGATTTTCGTAAAAGAATCATTAATATTGTATTACTCCTAATATAACATTAAAGCTACTTCTGATCAATTCAAGGTTGTTTGTAAATGTTGTTATTATAATCGACCTTGAAAATGTAATACAATGTTATTATGGAAATCTTGTGATAAATTAACTTGAGCCAGGTACTTAAAGGTAAATTCACGTTTTCTTTTGTTCTAATGCTAAATTAACTTGTTTTTGGTATAATAGAAATTAATTTATAATAATAAATAACAAAGTGTTACAACCACTAGATTTTCTAGAAATACTACAAAACTGACATTGGCAGGAGTATTAGTCTAGTCAACAAGTGCTTTTTTTGGTCAAAACTTTTTAAAAGTCTCGGAAAAATATGGTTGAGGGCTCATTCGATTCGGGATCGAATCTAGAAAGTTTTTGAAAAAATTCAAGACCCGCTCGAAAAAATTGCAAAAGTTATTAACAAATTAGTAAACAAAAAAAGAGGGGTTTAGTTTTTTTGGTATATCTCAAAAACTGTTTGATATATTTTGATTTTGAAAAAAGATTCAAAAAGAGGAGAAAATTTCCTAAAAAAAAATCCCAACTTGCGAAATTGTAGGACCAATATTAAAAATTTTACAGGGAGCTGAAAATACGCCCGAAAACGGGTACTCGGGTTTCCGCAAGCCACGCCCCCTTCGAGCGCTTTAATGAAAAATATTATTTAAACATATTAAATGTTGATATTAAAATTTGAAAAAATTCAGACATGTACAGGACAAATTAAAGAATGAAATGCCGTAGAAAAAATATTTTTATCGCGATTTTATAAAATGTTATCCATAAATTAATTAACAATTTCTTCCGACTGGGCTATAAACATTGCAAGTTGCATAATAGGCATGACGACAGTATAAAAAAATCGCTGATTCAGTGATGACAGGGGAGAAGTCATATTAAAAAAAAAGTAAACACAGGTTTAGTTTTATTTAAAAATAACAGATTATTAAGATTTTCAAAAAAATAAAACATTAAAATACTGCAATCGGCCATTTTGACTCAAACACCGATCACAGCGTATGACGTCACGGTTATGTGATTTATGGGTCGTTGCTATGGAAACAATGTCATTTTTATTTAACTGTGACGTCATGCCGACGCCATGACACATGCTAGCTGTTTTCGGGCACTATTGAAAAATTATGAGAAAAATGGCTTCAAACTTTGTTAAACTTAAGTTTATTACCGAAATAAAGGCTTTTTTGTAAATAGTAAAAGTGTACCCACAGTATGGAAGAGGATTTTAAAATCTTTCGTCACGCCTATTGTTAAACCAGAAATCTCAATTTTTTTTCCTCCCGTGGAGCTATTCTTCAAAGATTAAAGAAAGGATTTCCGTTGAGTAAATTAAAAAATTGATAATTTTCGATTTGTTATTAACAAATTACCTAGGCGGCAAATTAAATATTTAAATAAATGTTACAAGAATTATTTTTTTTTCCAATGTCGATGATCATTCGTTTTTCTATCAATAAAAGCTACCTAAAAATTTTTTTTATAAATTTTAATTCTTTTTGTTTGTAAAATTGTTATAAACAAATAGATTATTTATAAGATAATTGAATTTTTTTTTTGAAAATAGATTCCTCGTAAAAAATTATGAATTTTAAGATAAAAAACGATCCTTAAAAAAAAAAATTATTGCTAAAAAACCGTTTTCTTAATTAACATTTTTTTTTTACCACTTGTTAATAATATTAAGGTACGCTTTTTTTTAAATATCATTATTGATTATCCTCCTTAATAAACAAAAAAAAAAATCCATTTTTTTAAATTTTCATTGTTTATGAAAAAAAAATATAAATTTATTATCGAATTAATTTTTTTTTCCGCAAAAAGGTAATTGGTCGGTTTTATTTTAGTGTCAAGAATTCTAAAAAAATTATACGAAAAAAAATTAATTGTTTATAACAAATTGTTTATTTAATAAACAATGAAAATTAAAAAAAAAATGTTTTTTATTTTTTATTATTAAGGAGGATAATCAATAATGATATTTAAAAAAAAGCGTACCTTAATATTTTTAACAAGTGGTAAAAAAAAATTGTTAACAAAACGGTTTTTTAGCAATAATTTTTTTTTTAAGGATCGTTTTTTATCTTAAAATTCATAATTTTTTACGAGGAATCTATTTTCAAAAAAAAAAAATCAATTATCTTATAAATAATCTATTTGTTTATAACAATTTTACAAACAAAAAGAATTAAAATTTAAAAAAAAATTTTTAGGTAGCTTTTATTGATAGAAAAACGAATGATCATCGACATTGAAAAAAAAAATAATTCTTGTAACATTTATTTAAATATTTAATTTGCCGCCTAGGTAATTTGTTAATAACAAATCGAAAATTAACAATTTTTTAATTTACTCAACGGAAATCCTTTCTTTAATCTTTGAAGAATAGCTCCACGAGAGGAAAAAAAATTGAGATTTCTGGTTTAACAATTATGCAACTTGCAAAGTTTATAGCCCAGTCGGAAGAAATTGTTAATTAATTTATGGATAACATTTTATAAAATCGCGATAAAAATATTTTTTCTACGGCATTTCATTCTTTAATTTGTCCTGTACATGTCTGAATTTTTTCAAATTTTAATATCAACATTTAATATGTTTAAATAATATTTTTCATTAAAGCGCTCGAAGGGGGCGTGGCTTGCGGAAACCCGAGTACCCGTTTTCGGGCGTATTTTCAGCTCCCTGTAAAATTTTTAATATTGGTCCTACAATTTCGCAAGTTGGGAATTTTTTTTAGGAAATTTTCTCCTCTTTTTGAATCTTTTTTCAAAATCAAAATATATCAAACAGTTTTTGAGATATACAAAAAAAACTAAACCCCTCTTTTTTTGTTTACTAATTTGTTAATAACTTTTGCAATTTTTTCGAGCGGGTCTTGAATTTTTTCAAAAACTTTCTAGATTCGATCCCGAATCGAATGAGCCCTCAACCATATTTTTCCGAGACTTTTAAAAAGTTTTGACTAAAAAAGCACTTGTTGACTAGACTATATTATCTATCTTTTAAAATGATTTATTTTGGTAGTATGTCATCTATAGAAGTGTCATCATCACAACAATATTTTAAACAAACTTGTAGCATACGTTTAACCGCAATGACAAGGCATTAAAGTTATATAATTCATGATTTAAAAAAAACCGGACAAATACGAGTCAGACGCGAACACCGAGGGTTCCGTACAAACTTGCGACATAAACGGCCATTTCTTTTGACTGCGTGAATTCAGAAGGTTGGTTTTTTTACAGTAAAAAATGACCACAACTTGTGTATTCGGTACCTCGTACGTGTTCCCAAGATAAAGAGTCTTGATAGACAGACAGACAGACGGACAACAAAGTGTTCCAATAAGGGTATCGTTTTTTCCTTTTGGTGTATGGAACGCTAAAAATCAACAAAAACTATTTATCCCTGTCACTATCTCTTGCCAACTGTGTGTTAATTGAAGTATCGTGTCTCATCTGTAGCTTCTATGTATAGTCAACTGTACAATTATTAATGATTCCGCTATTCCTATCGATCACAAGTGTAGAAATGCCTAGTCATTTTATTAGAGTTATTCATAGTTATCATTCGTAAGCGGAGTCTTTTGTTCTTGGATGTAGAACCAGGCTCAGTTTAATGTAGTTTTATTTGTAGCGCCTGTACCTTTTGTTGCGTTCTAGCGCTCCAGTGGTGTTTTTACTATATTTTAAAATGTGAGTGCTCCTGATGTTTTTACTTTTTACGGAAATGCTGTGAATATTTTGCTAGGCGCTAACGATTTTGTTGTACGCCAAAAATAAAGATAACTTAATTTGACAAATATAAAGTACACGCGTGTTCGTTTTTCTTGTTTTGTGTTTGTGAATGTATATTGTTTTTCTTTTGATTATGCGTTTTAGTGTAGGAAATCTTTTTTCTTGAAAACAAAGGTAAACAAACGCCTTTGATAAATGTCTTAGTTTTATTTTAAAATACCTACATAGTTTAATGTATGAAGAACATAAAAATCTAAATGCATGTGTAAAGCCTTTCCAGCACCGGGTTTGCGGGTTGTTCCGGGGTTGCGGGTTTTTCCGGGTTTGCGAGTTGTATGAAAGAGATACCGCGGCCTCGGAACATAAAGGGCAGTAGAAGGAACATGGGTGGATTTAGTTAGTAGAAGTCTGACACTCCCCCCCCGCTCCACTCAGAGCGGGGAAAGTTATTTGATAGTTTCCCGCCCCAGCAAGCCTTTTCAGCAAGCTATTAAATAGCCCGATTTATACACTTCCACAAATGAATATCTTTAACAACACCAGGAATATCTGAACAGGGAACCTTACTTCTATGCTCATAGGAGTAAGTATTGTCTATACCTAATCATTCTTTTTCAGGATATCACTTTTTCAGCTATATCTACAACCTAGACCTAATTTTTACAACAAAACAAGTGGAACCCGAAGTCCTTCAAGGGACCTTGTGCCGTTAACATTAATTCTTAGTAAGCCTTGACAATAAGCCTAGTACAAAAAGCTTGTCATTGGCAATTCAATTACAAACGTCAATCCGCTTTATTGGAAGGGAATTTTGTTAATTTCTTTATGTCTAATTGATTATTGAATATAAACTCTTTTGCAAAAAAACGGGCACTTTAGATTTTTTTCTCTACTTCAATGAAGAAGAACAAGAAGTAGGTTTTATTAATTTGACGATATATTGGCATGTTATTTGAAGCATCCTGGCATGATTCTTTACGTTCCAAATTTAAAATTTGAAATTAATAAAAGAAAAATAATGATTATTGTGGATTATTCTAAAATTGCTTTACTAATGGCGCGAATTGCTGAAACGATTTTTAACTGATTACGATATTTTAAAACTTTTTGGATATTTTCGGCAAATTAAACAATTTAATCTTTCTTTTCACATTAAATACCACTTTTTGATATGAGTGATAAAGTGATAAGGGCCGGTAAAATTATAGCCCTACTTGAAGAAGGTTGTTTGCAAACTTACGTGTCTCAGCGGCTAAATGTGAGTCGTTCAACTGTCCAGAGGACTTGGCAACGGTATCAAGAGACCGGTTCGGTCAAAAGAAGACCCGGTTCGGGAAGAAAACGATGCACAGAACCAAGAGATGACTGCTTTTTGGTGAGTCAGGCGTTGCGGAATCGTAAGGCGTCAAGTGTGGACCTGAAGAAGAGCCTTGAAGAAGTAAGAGGAGTAGAAGTTAGCTTGTGGACGGTCTGGAGAAGGCTTTTGGCTGCCAATATCAGGAGTTACCACCCAGCTCGGGGCCCTAAATTACTCCGTGAGCACCGTGTTGCTCGACTTCAGTTTGCTCGGAACTGTGCTTTATGGACTCTGGAGGACTGGAATAAAGTATTGTATTCTGATGAAGCTATAATCTCTTTGTGTGGAGACGACCGAGGCCGGCGAGTGCTGCGAAGACCACGGGAACGCTATGCGGACGTGTGTTTCGAAGAAATCACTCCTTATGGCGGAGGCTCCGTTATGTTTTGGGCAGCAATTAATTTGGCGGAGCGTACGGAGTTAGTTTTCAAAGAAAATGGAACATTAAATGCACACCGGTATATAATGTAATTCCTAATTCCATATGCACAACCCACATTGACTGCACTTGGGGAAGATTCCATTTTTATGGACGACAATTATGCTCGCCCGCACCGTTCTGGCGACGTGGAAGCGTACATGCAAGAAGGTGGGATCCGTCGTTTAGATTGGCCAGCTCGAAGTCCTGAACTCAATCCAATTGAGCATGTCTGGGATGTTCTAAAGATACGGGTAAGATCAGTGCAACCTGCTCCACAAAACATCAGGGAGCTAAAAAGAGTCATTGCAGAAAAGTGGGAACATATTCCTCAAAACGTTATTAAAACATTATGGAAAGCATGCCCAGAAGGATTCAAGCTGTGACTTTGGCAAGAGGAGGTCACACTCGTTATTAGGTTTTTACATTTGTAACTTTATTTAATTAAAAAAAGTAAAAAAAAAATCTTGTCGATTGCCGACCACTTCATATTGTTTGGGCGTGTACATCGGTTTTAAAGAATCCATCGTTTTTTTTTTCTTTTAATTGCCCGAATTCACTTCACGCGCATTAATTTATACGATTATAAGTATACAGACTACGTCAAAGAAATAAATTTCATTTAATTAACTCAAATCGACCTTAGAACGTAAATTTCCTTAGGTGCCCGTTTTTTTTGCAAAAGAGTGTAGTTATCGTTTTATTTGTTCGAGTTTAAACTAAGTTTATAACCTATTACCCAAGATATGAAAAAAGACGAAGAGGACGACAGGTAAAAAGGTAGGAGGATGATATGCCAAAAGGTTGGCGAAGAACTGCGTTAGACAGGAATAAGTGGAGGGAAATAGAGGAGGCCTATGTCGCGAGACAGCCTGACCTGGTAGCTGATCAATGTAGTAACATTAGAATTAACATTAGTATTAAGTTATTTTCACTACTTATATTTGTATTGGTCATTATATATTTGTATTGGTAAAGGCAATTTTTATTTTTATTTATATAACCTATTTAAATCGGGAATGTGTGAATCTGAAATGTTCCGTAGTACTAAACAATATAATATTAGTATTTTGAACGCTCATTTACATCCCTAATTAGACTCAAGAGTAAAACTGAGTTTGTTTTTAACTGCATGTTCATGCAGTTTCACGAAAAGTCCCATCTCGTCGTTTTGTGCGTCTTTTTTTCCCGAACCTGGTCTAATTTGACCGAACCGGTCAAATTAGACCAGGTTCGTTAGCAGCAGTAATTTAACAGTTGAAGGAAGCACATTCAAGGTTAGGTTAAAAAATGCTTTTAAAAAATAGGATAATATCCTATTTTTTAAAAGCATTTTGCACGTGTTTGAAATATTATTTCAAACACGTGTAGTTGCTAGCCGTGATCAAATTGTAATGACCCAAAAATATTGTTGCAGATGGCGCAAATGACAGAATGAAATTGAAATTTGAATATTAAAAAAAAAACAATGTTGATCTAGAAGAAAAGAGGTTGAGGCATTACAGGAGGTGGAATACCCACTCTGTTTACCCACACACAGCCCATTCCTCTCAATGAAGAACTCACATTTAGCCGCTAAGACACGTAAAGGTCATGGGGCGTTTCTGACCCACCTAATAAAAGTTTGCGTACACGAACCAAATTAGTTTTAAATTGAAGACCTCAATCCCACCTTCTAAAATATGTAATTTTTTTTTAATATTCCGTGGGAGAAAAAAGTTATTTAACATTTAAAAGTTAATAAAACAGAAGTTTTTAGCAGTGTTGAAACGTGTACAAGCACAATAAATGTTTGTATAGCTCTACGAAATATCTCTCGCACACACACTTTGCCAGATAGATAAAAACAGGTAGGTGGGTGGGTACGCTTGGCACTGACGAGGCTTCGATGCCTCCGCTCACTCGTCGTGATAAACGAGTCGCATTCGACGACTCTGAAAAGGCAGAATGCCTAGCCGACAGTTTGGAGTCTCAGTGCTCCCCCAGCTCGCAACAAGTAGCCAAGCGTCACCTCGATATGGTGAACTCCAAAGTCGAACGTAGAGCTGCCCTACCTCCCGTAAAAGACCCTGATGTAGGTTGCTGTCAAAGCGCTCCGTCCCAACATGGCATACGCCTGTGTCGTGTTTACCCACTCCAAACCCGCTTAGCCCTTAGGATGCAGAGCCTTCAAAACCAATTCCTATTTAAAATCACGGAGCCCTTTGATTTAGAAATCTCCACCGTCCTTCAATTCCTGAAGCGCCTTTTCTAGCGTTTCTTTGACTCAGTGATAAAACATCGCAGCTCTCTGCAATAAGAGAGCTGCAATGTTTTATCGGCCGCCCGAATTAGTACAATTTGCCGTCTTAGACATACTCTCGTCAACCCTGTCGACGCTATAACCCTGCTAAGGAGAGCAGAAGAGAAACTAGCAACATTTGTAAATTCAGACACAAGCACGGAGGCTTGTGTCATTCCGTTCTCGCGAGGCCCGTCGTAACGTCCCGTAGCGGGATGTTGCGCCACCCGTCCCTTACTAGCGCCAGCCCACGATGATGATGATGCCCTCCCTAAGCCGAGGCTCGTACCCAACAGGGGTTGCCGGGCCTTACTCTCGAGGCATCCACAGGAATTGTCCGGTCAAGGAGTGGGGGGGAGTCTCAGACTTATACTGACTAAAATCCACCCATGTTCCATCTATTGCTCTTTATGTTAGGCATTTTACGGTAGATAGATTTATGTGTTCTGAATAATTCATCATCATTCATTCATCGACAGCCACGCTTGCTGGCGATACCGCGGGCCAATGACGCGTACAATTCGTACTCTCAAACACATAGCGACATTGATCTGTTTCCCTGTTGTGTGTTGCTTTATTTGTAATTAGTTACAAAACTTACATCTCTTTGAAGCGCGCGTGGAACACTTACGCGACACGGCCTATCTTCAATAGATGGACGGACAGTGAGCTACCCATTGCTCACCGTCCACAGGCTTGCATCTACGGTGGCCGGGAGTCGTCTCTCGGGGTCTGACGCCCGGGGCGTCTCCCGTGGCGGCTGGGTTGGTTCTCTCCCTCAAACGCCCAGTCACCTCCTTCACTGGCATTACTGCTTCGCAGAAGGAGGCGACCGCTTCTATTTCCTCTCGCTCCGGAGCATGGACTGAACCAGGGCCGGACGCGAGGAATCGCCGCTGCCGATCGCCTCTACGAGGGTTCTCTGCCACACTCTCTCTGAACGCCACTGTGTGCTCCACTGTGTCTGCCGGGCGATCGTCATAATCTTGACACCCGGGCGTTTCCTCCCACTCGATTATGTGCAGGTACCTCCCGAAACTTTCGTGTCCGGTGAGGATGTGCGTCAGGCGGTAGCTTAGGACGCAATGGCGCCTCTCCAACCACTCCTCAAAGCGGGGACTTACCTGGTTCTTGAGAACTGATGACATTTTTATATGGGATCGTGGATTTTGAGAATCGATCAATAATCGGATATAATTAGATTATGTGATAAGGCATAATTTGAACAGGCTGAGAGTAACGTCAGTGCGACTCGGTAGAAAACACATAAAGAATTAATGTTATTTACGTTGAGATCGTACCACTTGAGAGTCGCGAGGTCATCTTGCTTCGACCATAATAATATGCGTTTGAATGGAGCTTTTCACATCAAAACATACCGACACCAAGAAGTCATTGAAAACAAAATAATAATAAGAGATCGAAATAAAATGTCGTGACATGTCCGTAGGAAACAATATTTAACGTACAACATTAGTAGATCCCACACGAATTGGAAGAAATAGCACAGAACAGTATTACTGCTCATGTATACACTCCGCCATACTGTTGGAAGCTGTGCGCATGTTGTAAGTGGCGAGGCATCAAGATGTAATAGATGCACCTGCGGCCTTTTTAGGAGGAATATCAATAGATCTTGATCAAACAGGGTAAAAATATTATTTGATATAAAAAAAAAAAAATTCTCCATTCTTCCATGGCCCACAAGAATGCGACCCATACCACTGGGTTGCAGATAAATTTAGCTATATACCTTGCCCTATTTCGTTTGTGTACGCCGTGGGTCAAATGTTCAAACAAAATGCCCAATGACCTTTGCGAACGACCTTCTTCAAATATGTAGTCTATAATTTTGCCTACTATACCTACATACTACTTATCCCTGGCTGGAGGCCTTACTCTCAAGGCACCCACATGATAGCCAGATTAAGCAGCTAACAACCTCAGATTCGTTGAAGTTAACTTAGATTGAAGCGGATTCTACGCCCACAAATTAATGTAAGGGTAATTTAGTTATTTATAAGCATCTCGTGTTTCTTTCATTGGTAAATCTAGTAATTAGTCATAAAATTATATTTGTTTATAGCTATATTAATTGGAGCTTACTCAGCCAAATATTTTGATAGATGTCGTATTTAATACTGGACTTTTCCTGATATAGACCAAGCATGTGAAACGGATTTAGTATTAGTATAAAATAATGAGTGTTTTACGATACGAATTAAAAATGAAGCTTTTAACATCTACAGAAGATTTTTAGGGTTCTGTACAACAAAAGGAAAAAACGGCATCCTTATTGGATCACTTTGTTGTCCCTCTGTTTATCAGCCTGTCTCTCAAGACACTTTATCTCGGAAATGTGTGCAGGTATTGAGTTGAAATTAAAACCATTTACTCAACTCTGTGGTCCTTTTTTGCTGTGAAAAAACTTTAAACCTCTAAGTCAAAAATATGGCTGTGTATGTCGCAAGTTTGTACGGGACCCTCGGTGTGCGAGTCTGACACGCTCTTGGCCGGTTTTTTTTTTAATAAGTTATAACGATGGTTCTTTATTTGAAATATAAAGGTAAAGTAAAATATAGCAAACAAACTCTTCAAAAACATCTTTATTTTATCAACAACCAGTGCAGAAATTAAGTCGTAGTATCACAATGAGCTCACGAGATGCCGTAAAGGTGGCTTAGTAGGCAACAAGTGGGGCTGAAGCGGCAACGTAAGGGGCTGCATAGGGAGAGGCTACGTAGGGTGCAGCCACGTAGGGCGCGGCAGCGGGAGCGACGTACGCTGCAGGGGCAGCGACGTACGCGGCAAGCCCGCTGTTGAAGCGGTGGTAGTACTGTGAGCTGGTGGCCGTGACGACTGCAGCGGGTGCGGCAGCTACTAAGGGTGCGCTCACCAGCGCTGGCTTAGCGGTGGCGATGGCGACAAGCGCGGCGAGAACAACGATCTGTAATAGAGAAATAGTTATTAGAACACACTGTTCAAAACAGAAATGGTCAGGACAGATGTCCATCACTAGTACTGCCTTTAGGTGGCGGACACAGTTTAGTTAGGTACAGTTTTTTTTGTACATTTGCTCAGTTATTTTGGCTGTTATTGTTGAGGGAAGTCTTCTCAATATAAGCACATCAGCAAAAGTAAATAAATAAATGGTTATCACTTTCACTGATTGAAAAGTACTTTCCACAAAACACGATGAAAGAATACTTACAAGCTTCATCATCTTGGAAATTGGGTTGGTGGTGCTTGTACTGGTAGAACAGGACTTGTGATGTTGGCTTGTTCGTCAGAACGTTATATACGTCGCAGGCACCGACGGTGTTGCAACCGGCCATCCTCGGCGACGTCTCTGGCATTGATCGACGCGTGATCGGCGAACAAAGTCTCTACCTTCAGAAGACATCAGAATTCACGAGAGTGCGCATATTTTATTGCGTTCACTTGTACTTCTAAATCTTTCAGTGGTCGTAAAACATTTAGATAAGGATAATTTGGTAGGAATGTCTTGCAGTAGCGTCAGGAAGATGCTGGCTGCATTTTAGGCGTGACGTAAATTACTTTGTGTTAACATAGGTTTCTAATAGTATAAACTATTTAGTAGCTGTGTTTCGTTATATAGTCAAAGAGGGATATTTAAACTTTTTGCACGTACACATGCTTGTACATTACCAATTAGTAATTGCTTTTTTTAAAATTTTACTACAACCATTGGTTTAATCAAAAAAAAAAAATATAACCCATAAAACACGTAGCTACTTTGCATCTTTATAAGTTTTTTTTTCCATCAGTACTCATGTTTTTACAAAATAAATATATAATTTTCGTATCAAACTGTAACAGGTTATTTTAATTTCCAGATATGTGAAATAAATGATTAAATTCAATTCAATCTAAATGTATAATGAAACCAAAAAAGTTTTTTTTAATCTATACTTATAATAAATCTGTAGAGAGGTCAATTCTGTACATGAAATATATTTCCAAAATAACTATCAGGGGGTGATTAGTGATCGATACTGATGCCAAAAATGCAATCAGTAAAATTTTTGTCTGTCTGTCTGTCTGTCTGTCTGTCTGTCTGTCTGGATGTCTGTATGTTCGTTATAGAAACAAAAACTACTCGACGGATTTTAACGAAACTTGGTACAATTATTCTTCATACTCCTGGGCAGGTTATAGTATACTTTTCATCACGCTACGATCAATAGGAGCAGAGCAGTGAAGTAAAATGTTAGGTAATCGGGAGAAGTTGGTTAAAGCTACACAGAAATCATGTATGACGGAAATGTTCTCCTTAAAATTATATAAAAAATATCCTACGACAGCATAGGTCTATATTTTATGGTTGACTCACAATAACACGTGTAACTCCCGATAACTTAGCAGTTCGGAGTTTTCTGATTTTATTTGTCTACGCTTACGTTTATAACACTCCCACTCATCTCTAATTAAAAACAGTTAACATTATTACGTATTCAATAAAAAAAGAATCATATAAATCGGTATAAAAACACCAAAGTTATGCATGAAATACGCTAATAAGCCATCGCGCGTGAATACTGAATCATGCTATAAGGATTATTTTTGTGTAATATTTGGCTGTTGATGCGAATAGACGTTCAGAGTGTTCGACCTTATTGACAGACAATGCTTTCAGCCCGACTTTTAGTCTTTAAATAATTTTATTGTTATTTTATAAAATAGGTATTAGTTATTTTGGTAGTGTTTAAATATTCGTTCAAATTACAAATTATTCATAGTTTACATTTTATTTCTTTTTAGGTGAAGTAGTAGTAGGTACGTATAGATTTTTAGAAACCGAGTTTCGGCTAATTTATGTTCAGTTTTTTTTTTATACTATGTTGGTAAAAGCGTAGTTAATTATACTAATTATAGTTATAGGTATTATTAATTAAAGTATTTATAGGTTTTTATTTTTAAGTGAAGTAGGTATACATAGGTAGATAGTATTGGACGGGTTCCCTCTATCTGGCAGAATCTTGATGCTCCGAAATTTATTTGGCATAACACACTTAGCATATTTTTCTTTAAACGGACATTTTAAAGGCATAAAAATTATTTGATATAATTATCGCATGGCATAATGTTTAAAACTCCGAATTTACAATTGCATAGTTTTAAGATGGCAGAATTACATTTAGTATAATTACGATTGGCAGAGTTCAAATTTCGCATAATATCGTTTAGCATAATGTTCATTTAGAGCGACGAGTATTTGGTATAATTTCACTTTTCATTTTATAGTTTAAAGACTTATATGCCTAATAAGTCTTTAAACTGACATGGTCACTAACATTATTATTAACGGTTAAAACGGGATATTTACCATGTTTGTTATTTATTTTGAGTTTCCAATATTTTGGTGTGAACCGATACAGTGAGTTACAATTGTATACAAAAACATATTAAGGCAAAAATAAGATATTTTTGGAATTATATAGAAAAAAAAGACGTTGTTTTTAGTAGGTTACCCGGAACTCATCTATTAAGATTAGGTTAATTTGTTAAAAAAAAATGCGTAGGTTAGGTTAGGTTAAAACTGTGACCCCCTACGCACGAGCCGAGCGAGCGGAGCGAGCGGTGCCGCGGTAGCGGCCGGCGAGTGCCAGTAACGACTTGCATTAATAGAAAATGAGATTGTTTTTAGTAGTTTACCCGGAACTGAACTATTTACATTAGGATAATAATTACTTATGGAATTAAATGACATTATTTCAAATTCAATTAAATAATAGTTAAAATAAATGATATTATTTTAAAGAAATAAATAATTAAAATAAATGACAACAAATAATAATAAAGATGATTCTAACTATAAACTTTCTGCGATATGACAATTCTGCCGTTTAATGATATCGATATGAAATATATGTCAAAAGACGATTCTGACTGTGAACTTTCTGCGAAATGATGTTTCTGCTTTTTGAATATTATGGATATGAAATTTATGTCTAGAGATGATTCTGACTTACAAAATCATGAGTTTTAAATGTATGATAAATGAGTGTCTGCCAAACAATTTTCTGCGAAATGAAGTTTATGCTATCCGTTGTTATTCAAAATAAAATTATGACATAAAAAGTTCTGCTATAAAGGGTGGACCCAGTATTGGACAGACGTTTTAGTTTAATTTCTTTTTTTGTTACAAGTTGTACTTACCTACATATTTCTGGGTATAATTCTATTAGAATTATTTAGTTTTAGTACCTACTTTATTTGGTAATTAATAGGTTCTTAGAGATAATAGGCATAATTAGATATATTAAAAATATATATATATATATATATAATTTAGTACTTAAATTATTTTCAGGTTAATTATAAATTCAAATTATTATTTTTTTATTTATTTTGCTGTAGTTTTATTTAGTTGTAGCTGTAGTGTATTTAGGATCAGTTTTATTATTTAAGTAGGAACTTTGATTTTTTAAGTGTCAGGTAGCTACAGTTAGGACCTCTAACGTAGCTTATTTCGTTAGGTAACTGAATAGGCATTCAGTTACCTTCGGTTATTTTCATAAGTCCTTACTAATATTATAAAAGCGAGAGTGAGTTTGTTTGTTCTTTCTTTCTTTTTTTTTAAAACGTTGCCCCACACTAGGAATTTCTCCTGTATCGTGGGTGCGTTTACAAACATTCAATCTCACATACACAAACAGCCAGACCCGGAACAACTATCTGTAGGTCATACAAATATTTGTTCCGTGCGGGAATCGAACCCGCGACACACAGCGCAGCAGTCGATCGCTCAGCCACTACGCCAACCGCGTCGTGTTTGTTACGGCTTTACGCCTAAATGACCGAACCGATTTTGATGCATTTTGGTACAGAGATAGTTGGGGCCCTGGTGACGGAAATAGGCAAGTTTTTTTAAAGTGAGGAAAGGGGGAGAATGAGGGAAGAAAAGGGGAGAGAAATATACATTTTTTCGGGTCATCATGCGGGTTAAAGTTAGCGTTAGCCCAAAGTAACTATGCCACGCGGACGAAGTCGCGGGCGGAAGCTAGTAACAATTAAAAACATATCTTAAATTTGCAAAAAATCCTTTAATACAAATTATAACAATTAAAACATATCTTAAATTTGCAAAAAAAATCCTTCAATACAAATTATAACAATTAAAACATATCTTAAATTTGCATGTCATTATGTTACCATTAATTATGTTCAGCCACTATTATACGACTTTTGTAACCATATTTACCTGCAAATAAATATTTGCCTTTGACTATGCCTATTTTTGTTTATACTTGAACAATTTTCATTACATAACAATAAAAATACCATACACATTACATTGTATTTTATAGTACATGCTTATTATTACAGAATGACCATGTTGTTTACACACTGCACTTGAAAAGTGGCCTTTCGCTCATTGCGGCCTCTATCGTTGTTTACAAATTGCACTTTCATAGCTGTTGTTTACACATTGCACTTCAAAGTGGCCTTTCGCTCATAGCGGCCTTATTTACACATTGCACTTCAAAGTGGCCTTTCGCTCATAGCGGCCTTATTTACACATTGCACTTGAAAATTGGCCTTTCGCTCATAGCAGCCTTATTTACACATTGCACTTGAAAATTGGCCTTTCGCTCATAGCGGCCTCTATGTTGTGTGCACATTGCACTTAAAAAGTGGCCTTTCGCTCATAGCGGCCTCTATGGTTGTGTGCACATTGCACTTAAAAAGTGGCCTTTCGATCATAGCGGCCTTTATAGTTGTGTGCACATTGCACTTAAAAAGTGGCCTTTCGCTCATAGCGGCCTCTATGGTTGTGTGCACATTGCACTTAAAAAATGGCGGCATAGATTTAGTGAGTGATTCTACAATCACCCAAATTTTCACAAATTGACCAAGATGACCAACATGAATGGTGTAAAAGGGTGTGTTTATTTTAGGGTGCAAGAAACCCTGTTTTTTTTTTACAACCCTTTGGAACCACCCATCCACCTTAATCCATCTTCAGTTATTCACGATAAAACCCTATTTCGATTTAGCACAAAATTCTTTTGAGTTGCTCTACAGAGTTCGCTAGCTGTACGGTCGAGCGGTCGTTAGCCAATGATCAGTTATCTTCATGATGTCGAAAATAACAATAACTTGAATTATATCTGAATTTTCCATAGTTGGATTTCTACTTTTAACATTGAACATTTATTTACATACATATCTAATAATATAAAATTCTCGTGTCACAGTTTTCGTTCCCATACTCCTCCGAAACGGCTGGACCGATTTAAACGAAATTTTGTGTATTTCGGGTAGGTCTGAGAATCGGCCAACATCTATTTTTCATACCCCTAAACCTCAGCGGGTGAAACCGCTGGGCACAGCTAGTTTTTTTTTTATATTTATTTAATATCACATTATGATTTCATTATGATCCCATTAATTGAATTTCGTGAATATTTTATTTGCTTTAGTTGTGTATTGTGAATGTGAAGACCATGTCGATTATTATTGTTATTTAATCTGTTTGTTTTTGACGATTATCTGGCAGTTTGAGACTTACACAATGTCCTTTTTTTGGAATTGTTCGTCGAGGCGTTGAGCACCTTGAGTTATGAGTCGAGCTATACGATAACTGACAAATCCTGGCACTGATTAGACAGGTCCACTCAATTTGTGTGGTGCTTTCTTAAAATGACTATTTCAGACACTAGATCTGGGCCCCAAGTCTGCTATTTTATATAACTTAGTCATTCCAACACGATTCCACTGTCATTTTGCTAAAAGTTCGTAATCTGCTAAATTACAATGGTCGATCATTGGTCGGCCAGTGGTCTCGTAATGGAATGGTAGTAGAATGACATTGTAGTATTGCCATTATTATAAAACCCGTTAGTAGAAATGATTTTCGAAAAACTACTACCACATTTAAACGTTTATTCAAGCCAGATTTTATTTATATGTATTTTTCTTGTCCCGATGCATTTTATGTTAACACGTTTAGATTTTAATCAACTTAAAAAATATAAAATGATGATTTTAAAATGATCTACAACATTTATTTTATGTTTGTGCAACGGCAACACTGAAACTTGTCAGTTGACAATATTAGAAATGTCATTTCATAACTTTGTTTACATTTGCATCATAGTGATTCGCTTCGTTTTCTATTAAAATCTACGTTTTTGACCATGAATACTGACTCTGGTGATTCTCCTATACCTGACGACCACGGCTTGAATATGGATTCCGCTCTTGCTGATAGTGACAACTCCCACGATAACATGGATTTGATGTCAGTACCTATCGAAGACCTGGTTCGAGTTCTTCACTGTGAACTGCAAGTGGATAATATGTACGCTGTGTAAATAAATTGTAATTTTTAAAATATCAAGATTGCGAAGACACCTTTTGGAAATCGTCGAAGTTCGATCTCTCGAAAAACATGGGTTGGACATCAACAGGTAACTATAATAAGTTTTACAACTGTAATGATAAATGCAAATATGATTCAAAATAAGGTACCTATTCATACATGCTTGCAAATAAATACTCACATAATATTGTTTTTTCTTTTCCAGTCAGTTACAAGACAGTGATAGTTTGGTGTGCCATGCATGTTGGACCAAAGCATGGAATAAAATCAGTCAGGCAACAAGTCAACACTCAACAGTCCACATTTTGTTATTGTTATCCACATTCATATCTCTATTAGCTGTGGCACCTCTCTTTTAAGGCAAAGGTCATATTTGCTGAACATTGATACACCACAACGGTAAACCAAATAAGGAATCTGATTGCATATCAAATTGCACCACAACCATGTTAAAATAACAAACTATACTATTTTTAGAATCCTATTGAATGCAGTAAGATTGCTCTGAAATGTTAAAAGGCTAACATTATATAATTTGTTTTTGCAGCCTGTCTGTGTGATACTCAATTTTTGACAATGTTTTAGTTTATGATGAATTAAATGTTTTCTATTAATATATTATTATTGTTTTATTTTCAACTATCTGTAATATTTAAATAGTATATCTTTTATCAATATATTATTTGGGGGGCATACTAATATTAACATTCAATGTTGCTTGTGGGCACTCAGGGCCTTAAGTCACTATAGCGGCTTGGCATCCCTCTTTATGTGTAACACAATTTTTGTAAAACAACTCAATAATGTTTTAGCTGTCACAGTCAAATGTGATATTAACGTCAGTAAGCAACTAACGTTAACCATATAGTTCTGTACGGATCACAGAGTACATTTTATATACGGACCCCTTCAGGTAGGTACTTGACATTCAAACCTCTGCTGGCTCGGTACTGTACTGGCCCCGAAAGGAGTCGAATATTTAAGTCATACAACCTCCTCATTATAATACATATTTTATTTTCTGATTAAAAAATAATATGGGTGTGCATCGATTAAGATAATAGAATTAAAAACTCTTATGTAAACGTCATTAGAAGTTCTTAAGTTATTGAGCAAGTTTCTTAATTAACGCTTGTAAAGTCCAAGACCGTAAATTACGATCATCGCAATTTTGATGGCAGTGTAGGTCGACGCTAAAAATCATGAAAAATGTGGTTTTCGGACATGTAAATCCACTTTATTGGGCATGCTTAACTTTAATAAATATTCTTTAGCTCGTAGTGAACATATTTCTCCAATCAATACTCCACATACACGATGGATAGCAAACACTTTTTGTCAAACCGAGCTACTAAAAGCAATGACTGCACAATGACGTTGTAATGGTAGATCACTGATCAAAGGAAATGTCAAAATTTTAGCAGATTACCGCATGCGTCTGTCATTCGTTTGTCATTATGCACGAGATTACCATTCTAAGCAATTTCTTTCAATGGACTGTCAGTGACTGACCAGTGGAATGTCATAATGACGACATTATATTAGTAGATTACCAAACTTGTCAAAATCAACCATTATGCGATCAGTGATCGACCATTCTGACACTATTGTAATAGCAGACTTAGGCCCCTGCACAGTCCCCATGTAAACTGACCAAGATTTTTTTTGTTCGGACCTTATAAGCGACTATGATCTCTCAGTGTTTCGGCTGTTTCTCCACCTAGTTTTTTTTTTAAACTAGACGTGTGTAAGTGTTTGTAAAAACCTTGGTGCGTATAACCTGCAGAAGTTGTAAATTTCCGCTAAAATCACACGCGGATGGAGCCTAGGTTATTAGAGCAACCTAGGCTATAATTGCTGATTCTGTCGCAAGAAGTTGAAGGCAAAAAATACGCAATCGGGAAGAAAGGCACAGGAGATCGTTCAATTCATCAATTGTACCACATACCTTGACCAGCGATTCCACGCGCGCGCGCAGGCGACGGCCACGTGTCCGCTTTCGGGAGGAGCAGCTTACAGGTCTTTTCTGGATACACTAGGCTGGCCAGCAGTACACAACACACTAAAGTAGGTCTGGAGTAGGTTGATAACAGTTCGTATAGGTTCAGTTCAGGGGGTTTTAGGGCGCGATGGGACTAGTTAGTGTCACACATAGCATGCGCATCCACGCGATCCCAAGGTTAGAGCGTGACTAAACGCGTCGGTGCGGCGCGGCATGGCGCGCGCGCTGCTCGGCGCGAGCAAATCACCTAATCAAGATATATGGCACATATTCAATAAACTAGACGAAAACCAATGCCTTTCAATCGCCATAGGTGATGTAGAAAAATATAACTATAAGTTACGAAGCGTAACCATTTTCCCCGGCTTGAAAGTTCCCACTTTCGAAACACTAAGGAGAAGTAAATACAAAATTGCATATCATCACAACTCCACAAAAGCTATAAGAACTCTAGAGTTGCGACTCTATATAACAAATGAGGATACTTAACTAACTATTCTACGCGGTAACTAAATCTAATACTGCACATTGGTGCAAGGTAAGAATTAATATTAAGGTAACTAAACTTATTGCGTTGGCAAAGGGCACAACTTTACTACCGGGCGACTCTGAAGGATCCCGCTTTGAGTCTTGACAGATGCGACTCTACAAACTCCGTTTTTATCTGGAAATGTTTCGTGAATTACTCCTAACGGCCAATGCAGAGGCATCACATTGTCCTGCATGGAGACGACAACCATCCCGACCCGTATTGGATTGGCAGTAGTGTTCCATTTCTGTTTGGATTGTAGGGTGTGCAAGTACTCTTGGCGCCACCGCTTCCAAAAAGATTGAACCATCTGATCAGTCAATTCATATCGCGAAATAAGATGTAAGCGCGTTTCATTGACTTCGTGAGCGGGAAGAAATAAAAGAGGTTTCGTATGCAAGAAGTGCGCCGGTGATAATGAAGTGGGCTCTGACGGATCCGAGCTGATCGCATACAGAGGCCTCGAGTTTAGTAAAGCTTCTACTTGAGTTAGCATAGTGTTAAACTCGTCAAAGCTAAGAATTTGCTGACCAATGACTTTGCAGAGATGCGTTTTGACACTCTTCACTTCACTTTCCCAACAACCACCAAAATGTGGAGCTCTACAGGGGATGTTTTTGAGTGTGATTCGATGCTCTGCAAGTTCTCTTTCCCACAAGGGGTGATACTCTTTAGCCAAGAATTGGTAGAGATCTCGGAGATAGGATTTGGCTCCAATAAAATTGGTAGCATTATCCGTGTACAAACACTGAACCGGACCTCTACGCGCCAGGAAGCGTTTCAACGCTGACAGAAAGCTCGCAGTGCTAAGATCAGAGGCAATCTCAAGATGTAGAGCGCGAGTGGTCAAGCATGTAAAAAGGCAGATGTATGCTTTCCTGGCCCTTTGGCCTCTAGCACGCACCGACGTGACCAAGAAGGGTCCCGCGTAGTCGCAACCTGTGTGAGAGAAAGCCTTAGGAGCCGACTCAACGCGGCAACGTGGTAAATCCGCCATTATAGGAAAGGTAGGTCGTGGCTTTGCTCGAAAGCAAATGTTACATTTAAAGGTAATGTGACGTGCAATACGTCGCGCGGACAGGATCCAATACCTTTGTCGTAATAGAGATACGAGTAAGGTTGGTCCTGTGTGGAAATTAGTCACATGATAGTGGGAAACTAAAAGCTCCACTATATGATCTTGACGCGGAAGGAGGATCTGATGACGAGAGTCAAAATCTAGCTCAGAGTTTGCTAGGCGACCTCCAACGTGGATAAGTCCTTCGTGAAGAAAGGGACTTAACCGTTGTACTGGCTTAGAGCACAACTCATTGCGGGCTAAACGATCGAGATCAGATTCAAAGTGAATCCTCTGCACTGATCGCCACACACAAGATTCAGCGAACTCTAAATCAGACGCGATAACGGGCCCTCTAGGGAGCCGTTTCATGAACTTATAAACTAAGCAAATAGTTTTTAAATATTTAAACCAGGACGAGAACCTGGTAGAGCGAACGTACAAAATGTTGTCAGAAGGAGGACTTCTGTCAGAGCATTCGTGCGAGAGCACAGGTAAAGCCACGGGTTTCATTTCAGGAAGCTCTTGCGACTCGCCTGAAACGAAGGGTTTTATCGGCCATTCAGCGCGGGGAAGTTTAAGCCACGACGGCCCATTTAGCCACAACGGATGATGAACTAATTGGGCAGGCGTTAAACCGCGAGAGAGGCAATCACTGGGATTTTCAGACCCTTTCACATGGAAGAAGTGATCTGCCGAGAGATGCTCATGAATCTTAGCGATACGATTGGCTACGAAGGTGTGCCATCGATGCGGTGCAGAGTGAATCCAACTTAAAGTTACAGTTGAATCCGAAAAAGCTACGACTACCTCAATGGCGTGTCGAGCTGCGAAAAGATTATATACTCGCTTTATCACAGTTGATAAGAGGAGTGCGGCGCATAACTCGAGACGAGCTAGCGAAACTACTTTCAGTGGCGCGACTTTAGATTTCGCACAAACCAGCGAGACCACGACACTACCGTCAGGTCTGACAACGTGGGCATAAACCGAACCACCGTAAGCCTTCTCACTAGCGTCGGCAAAACCGACGAGTGAGAGTCTACAGCGTTCTACGACGCCAACATGTCTCAAAAATCTCAATTCAGAGATAATTGGCAGTTCAGATTGAAACTGTTCCCACAGACGAACAATGCGAGGTGGTGGGACGTCATCCCATCCAAGTTTGACAAGCCAAAGCTCTTTGATAAGAAGCTTGGCGTATAAAATTATCGGTGCAACGAGGCCTAAAACGTCGAAAAGACGTGCGATGGAAGAAAGAATATTCCGTTTAGTGCAAGTGCGAACATCAGGGTTAACCTGGAACACGAAACAATCCTCGTCAGGGAACCAACGAAGTCCCAGTATTTTCTGAGTCAGATCTTTACTTAGGTCCACGCTCTGTGAAAGTCGTAATGACTCTGGAATAGTCCGAAGAACATCGACACTGTTGCTAAACCACTTCGTCAGTTGAAAATCGCCGAGAGAGAATATTTTTATAAGTTCACGAGCCGAGTCTATAGCTAGCGCACTGCTAGGTATAGAACTAACTATGTCATCCATATAAACATCTCGCTGCAAAATGTCCCTGGCGAGAGGCAACTGTGTTCCTTCATCCTGACATAACTGTTGGATAGTGCGAATAGCTATAAAAGGACTACACTTTAAACCAAAGGGAAGCACTGAAAACTGATAAATTTGAAGTTCCTCTTCCTCATTAAACCGATATAAGATACGTTGTAGTGAACGATCTTGTGCACGTATACCTATACGTAGGTACATAGATTTGACATCTGCGGAAACAGCGACACTAAGAAGCCTAAAATTTAACAAAATGTTGAAAAGGTCAGCCTGAAGGGCTGGACCTGCGTACAGGATATCATTGAGCGAGGTGCCGTTATCTGTACATGCACTGGCGTCTAGGACCACACGCAACTTGGTGGTCACCTTATCCTCTCGAATGACAGCATGGTGAGGAATATAGTATTCCATTTCTCGCTCCTTACAATTTCGTTTGGGCAACATACATTCAGGTACGATATTCTGCACCAAAGAAATATAATTGTTTTTTAGATAATCCCGTATGACGTCATCATACAGAAGTTTGACGTTAGGAAGTGATTTAAGTTTACGTTCAAGACTATAGAATCTCTTGCGAGCCATATTAAAAGAATTTCCTAATGCTGACGCGTCTGTTTTCAGTGGTAAAGCTGCAACATACTTGCCATTTGGAGCGCGGGTAATTGTGTCACAATAAAACTCTTGACATTTTTTATCATCCACACTCCCAATGGATGAAGCAGTAACATCTTCAATCTCCCAAAACTTACGAAGATCGAAGTTATCGAACGAACTCGCAAAGAAAGACAGAGTGTCAGTTGGAGGTTCGATAATAGGTGCTTCTCCTAGAAGTATGTAGCCGAGCACAGTCTCCAATGCGTCGGGACAACCGGGTACGCTGGTCACGTGACCAGGTCGCAATAACTTAGCGAACAACTTGACCCCAAGTAACATGTCAATATTACCTGGCACACCCCAGCTGTCATCCGCGAGTAGTTTAGGATCAATATGACTTAATACAGTTGTATTTATAGCACCCAGTGGAAGCTGTCCGGTTATTTGATCCAAAACTAAAGCGTCTATTTCATACCTAGGCTGCGAGCAAAACCGTGAGCTGAACGTAAGATTCACCGAGCCGCGAACGGGCTGCGACGTGCCACCAATACCACGAACGGTAGTTATCGAGTCAGTATGTATAGTTAGACCGAGCATACGGCAGCAACGCGATGTCATATAATTCTTTTGCGACCCAGGGTCCAAGAGACATCTAACCATCACGGCCTTACCCTTCCTACCCGCCACCAGCACCTTGGCAGTAGCCAGAACTTCCGTACTACGTGTGGCCTGGACTTGAGCAGAAGAATGCGTACACAACGCCACACGATCGGAAGTAGCTGGGTCGGCCGCAGAAGCGGAGGCGGGGGCGCTAGCGGGCGTCGGCGCAGGGGCTTGCACCGATTGCTCAAAATGCAATAAGGAATGATGCTTACCGTTACATTTCCTACATGTTGACTTCGATAGGCACTTAGAGACAGTATGTTTGCTACTTAGGCAATTACCACATCGGTTATTGTCTTTTATAAACTTAAATCTATTATCTACGCTCAACCTTTGAAACGCTTTGCACATAAACAAGGTTTTATGCGTGGAATGACAAAGTGAACATTTAGATTCAGTAGCCACAAACACCTGCGATTCCTTAGATGAGGCGCGGGGGCTACCTGCGGGGGCGGACTTACTAGCCGCAGGAGAGGTGCGATACAAGATTTTTACTTGTTCACGAACAAACTTTACGAAATAATCATAATCTAACTCTTGTTGATTACGAAGCGACATTTCAAAATGTTTTGCAATATCAGAGTCTATTAACTTAAGACCCCAATGAATAAATATAAAATCATCTAACTTATTTATTTTCAATTGTTTGAGTCCCGCAATCGTAGAAGTCAATTTATCGAAACCCTTTTCAATATTAGCGGGAGTCGATCCGAACGGTTTCAAGGAGAACAGCTGATTTAGATAATTAGTAGCGAGCGCGCGAGTATCTAGGTACTTGGCGATGAGCGCCTCCCAGACAAGAAGGTAATTATCGCCAGAAGGTACAATACCTTCAGCCACATTCCTAGCCTTTCCCTTTAAACAACTCAACAGATAATGAATGCGATCAGAATCTGTTAAATCTACGTTAGTATGTATAATACGTTTGAAAGTCTCGTAAAAGAACGGAAAGCTCTGAATATCACCGTCAAAGGTAGGCAGTTCGATTTTAGGAACCTGTATATGGTGAGCATTTGGGCTCGCTGACGGGCTAGGTTTCTGGAAATCACCTGACTCAGTTAATGAAGATAAACTAAACCTTATTTCGCCGACCAACTCATCAAATGAATGCAATGCGCCATAGCTTACTTCACAGGTTGGATCCAATGTCAAATTGAGCATATTTATCTCGTCCATTAGTCCATTGAATTCACTACGCAATCCATCAATTTGTTTCGCCTGAGCGATGAAAGCCTTGCGTAATCTTTCGGTAGTTAAAGATTTAGTTGAATCCAAAATCCTTTGAACCCGCGAAAAATATGCGTCACGTTTACCTTCCAATAATCGAAGTTTAACTTTGTCACTCATTGTGAACAGAAGTCAAATATGACGCAAAATTAATTATATTAAATCAACCTTTATCTTCTACGGAACCCCAGGGAGTGAGGTTAGGGCCAATCAAACCGATAAGCCAATGAAAGATTTTATAACTTAAGTATATAGTACGGAACGAAGTTTCCGTACACGCGAAACCCTAACAATATTAAATTGAAAAGTAAAACAAATATAAACTACCGACGCTTTAACCAAGTGCACGTAACAAAACCTAATATAAATTAAAATAGTAAGCACGCCAAATATGTTATGAACGTACCCATCTATATACTATATTTATGATTAGCTCAGATATAGGTACCTACAACCCGATAAAAACATTTATGTCGGATGCGACGCGATAAACTTGTCTGCACTAACTTCCACTTGAATGAGATTAACTTACTCAATACAAGTAATATGAAGGTACAGATTCTTAACTAACAATAAGTTAAGTGTTGAACTTAGAAAAAAGTATAAACTAATTTTCGTAAGCGATGCGAGTGTATTCTTAACGAAATAACTTCGTAAGAAACAGTAAATTTCTTCACGAGTAGACGCGTAGATGACGGTTTGAAATAAGTTATCTAGTAAGTACATACTACGTTTGCAAACGTGAAGTGCGGGTGTGATATGTATAAATATACGGCGGTTTCCATTGAGGAGAATTAACGCGTAAAGTTTATACACATCTGTTATTTTACCTGAAGGTTTCTGTCAAGAAATCAAGTCACCTTCCTACAAACAAAATAACAAGCGACGCGATGATAATATGGTTAATTGCAATAATTAATCATATGCGGTTGAGTCTCGCTATATAAAGCATACCTGCTCGTGCAATACGAATATAACAGGCGTAACCCTAACGAACCTATACAAGTGTATCATACAATAACAATCCATGTTATTCATTTAGCAATTTCGATTAGTACCAACATAATAAGTATGTAAAAGTTTCTAATGCGTAACTAAATTTAACCGTGGGTACGCGAACAAAGTTCAGACCTGGAACATTCCACAGTCAACGTACTACGATTTATACCCACTACCCACAATTTTTACAACCGAACAAAAAATATGTAATTACGCCGAAAACTAATAGATTTATTAAATAAACGTATTTAGCGATATGAATCAACGTTGATATTCAATTAACTGTATTCTTCGGAGCTTTAAATAGTGAACTTATAGAATAAAATTAAGAATTGATTTGACGGTTGACCTATTGCAAACGCAAGGCAGTTTGAACCTTATTTATAAAGCAATAGAGTTGAGAGTTGTGTGATGATATGCAATTAATATTGAAAATTCCTAAGTTTTTTGCTCAAAATCAGACTTTTAGGACTTAAATATAGGCTGTAAAAAGGCCCAAAATTAATAATCCGGCTCGAAGGACCAAAATGGTGCGTATAACCTGCAGAAGTTGTAAATTTCCGCTAAAATCACACGCGGATGGAGCCTAGGTTATTAGAGCAACCTAGGCTATAATTGCTGATTCTGTCGCAAGAAGTTGAAGGCAAAAAATACGCAATCGGGAAGAAAGGCACAGGAGATCGTTCAATTCATCAATTGTACCACATACCTTGACCAGCGATTCCACGCGCGCGCGCAGGCGACGGCCACGTGTCCGCTTTCGGGAGGAGCAGCTTACAGGTCTTTTCTGGATACACTAGGCTGGCCAGCAGTACACAACACACTAAAGTAGGTCTGGAGTAGGTTGATAACAGTTCGTATAGGTTCAGTTCAGGGGGTTTTAGGGCGCGATGGGACTAGTTAGTGTCACACATAGCATGCGCATCCACGCGATCCCAAGGTTAGAGCGTGACTAAACGCGTCGGTGCGGCGCGGCATGGCGCGCGCGCTGCTCGGCGCGAGCAAATCACCTAATCAAGATATATGGCACATATTCAATAAACTAGACGAAAACCAATGCCTTTCAATCGCCATAGGTGATGTAGAAAAATATAACTATAAGTTACGAAGCGTAACCAAACCTATTTGCAAAATAAACATCATTTAACATTTACTCAATACATCAACGTGAATCATGCCTCTGCCGAATTTATATACGACGTTACAGTCATATTCCTGAATCAAACTCTACACTCGTGCAACTCAGGGCATCTGTGTGTTTTTGAGTTTCAAAGTTAGAATTATATATTGCCAGTACCTACGCCCCTAGAAATCAGTGGTTATTTTTCTTCTTCAATCTCAATACCGGTTCAAATTATTGAATAATTTAAAGAAGGATGGTCATTTCGTACCGGACTATGAAACGGTGGCGTCCGAATACGCCATATATATGAAAAATACCGTTATTTTTTTTTAAGGTCTTATACAAGAATTATCTTTTTAAGTAGCCACAAAAAAAGTTATCTTTATTTTAGTTTTCACAACATTTTCGAATTTATAAGGAATAATAGTTTCGGATAAACGTTAAAATGGCTTTTTAATAAAAGACTATAATTATTCATGATTTTTTGAATAGTTGACTGCAATTGAATACAATATTAATATTACGAATTCTTGTCATAAAAAATAATTATGTAACTTCATGGTAATATAAGCGTTTTGTTCAACTACGTATAACAGAACATCATTTGTCATCGACAGGTTACTTAATCTGTGGACATCGACCCGCACCATTGATTGACACCCGGGGATCATTCCACTTGTGAATTGTTATATATATATATATACATACTGTGCTATTTTGGATTTCCTTCTGTCTATTTGACCTTGGCATTGTCTTACGGACTGATAACTACCACTTGTAACGATTATTCTGTGCTTTTCATTTGATTCTAACCTCAAAGTATTGACGAGGTAATTATAAAAAAAAAATGTGGCTATTTAGATATGATTTACTAACTGGATGGTGTATAACATAAAAACAAACCAAACTTACTATAGTTTATTTTGGGACATGAAAAACAAAAGTCAAGTCCAGCTCCTATAGTTTGGCCATTGTTATTTCAGATGTTTTATTTTTAGTTTAGGATAGTTAATTAGCCACCACCGTTTTGAATACTATAACAACCGATTGCTACACTATAGTTTAAGCGATGACTATTTTCAACGAAAATAATTCCACTAAATTTGAAATCAGTAAATACTTTTACTGACAACAGAAATACAACCTTAAGCCTTGACAGATTCGTAAGATTTTTAAAACTAGTCGCTCGTCATTTTGTTCCCGTTTATCATTAAGGCCGTACCCTAACCAAATAACCTTGAGCATTCGTTTCCTCTTTGGCGCGCCGGAGTAAAATAGTAGTGAATTATGTTTTTTTTTTTGGAATAAAATCTATATAAAATAACGTTTTGGAAAAAATATTTGTACCAAAATGTTCATTATAAAATTGTGTATCCATTAGTGTCAGTAGCAAAATTAAACAATGTTTATTTTACGAGGAGATGCCTGTAATTCATCATTATTTCTCATTTCTGGTCAATTTAATGTATTTTTTAGTTTTAAATAACAAGTAGATAGCTCCAGAAAACTGCACAAAAACGGCTTGCGCGGCGTTATGGTCGGGATGGCGCATTAATCACCAAATTTATATCAGATTTAAATACCCACATTTGGGGTCGTTCCGTAACAGTTTGACCACTATGCATATTCATAGTACTGGTCATTCATTTTTTTTTCATTGTTATATTGGCATTTGTGATTATCTATTATTATTAATTTTTCATTGTTACATTGGCATTTATGATTATTATTTTATTTCATTATTAATGTATTGACATTCAAGTCAATAATAGGTACAATGTTAAATTTTAATGGGATTGACTGTTTGATGACAGCATGATTATAATTGGTTCATTTAAGGCAACATATCCTGTTGTTAATTTGCACGCCGAAATTAAAGGCAGAATAAGAGATCAATTTGGTCTACTTTTCAACCTTCGGTACCTTATTTACGCAGATAAATGATTTTGGTTTGATTTGATTTTGATTTAAATAAGTTTCAGGTATTACGATTGCATCAACAGAAATTTTAGCATTGTCAATCATTAATTAAATTTTAGTCTTACCCACTGTTTTTGTTTTCTTGCCTGCAACTCCACAAGCAGAGGGAGCAATGCTTATCCCTGCGGGGTGCTGCTGACGGGCGACAAGTCGGTCTTGGGGCTCTGGCACGTGTCGAAGAAAGCGCCTTGAAGAACCTCCCAGCATGACGCTGTGATGACTTCTACTGGACTTGTGTCTCTTCTTGGATCAGTACAATGTCCAATAACCTGAAATTTATTTTAAAACAACGAGTATCTATTTCGTATAAATAGTATCCTATGGACCAAACACGTTATTCAAATGTTAACCAAATAATTGGATAAATGAGGTTGTGTGTACAAAAAACAAAAATCCCAACGACATACAGGAATAAACCCCGGTTAATTGGTCGTTTCAGCCTATTTAAGCAATAACTTAGGTAACTACCACTTGGCGTTTTACACGATCACACTAGTAGCCAAGCTATAGGATATTTTAAGGAGAAATACAAAATACAATTTTTAATAATGAAATAAAACTGGAACTTTGACATTCACTCACCAGAATGTTCCCAAGTTCAGTCCAATACATATAATAAATAGTATTTTCCGGGAAGGCAAGAAAGAGACTTGGTCTTTTTAACACCCGACGCAAAAAGAGGTGTTAAACACCAGTTATATGCACAATTCCAATTAATAATTAATCTACCCGCAGTATTACGGATATTTTTTTCCGTTATGGCTTCAGCGAAAAATATTTTACACATCATTTTATTCAATAATTAAAAAATATCTTAATAACATACCTTATTGTAGGCGTATGCTGACACCAGGGTGGTAGCAGTATGCTCACCTGAATCCTTGGTGTAATCCCACTTCTGATTTATAAACTATTGTTCATAACTAATTCAAATACTGTTTCACTTCAACATAATTTTATTAACAACTAGCTTTTGCCCGCGGCTTCGCTCGCGTTAAATTTGGTAGCGCCTTATGGATTTGTAATAGCAACGCTAAGTTTTCCCGTTTCTTCCCTCTTTCTCCCTCACATCCCACTTTTTTCAAAAAAATATTAGCCTATGTCCGTCTCCTGGTTCCCAACTATCTCTGTACCAAAATTCATCAAAATCGGTTTAGCCATTAAAGCGTGAAGAGGTAACAAACAAACAAACAAACAAACAAACAAACAAACAAACAAACAAACTCACTTTCGCTTTTATAATATTAGTAAGGATACACACACAGTGAGTCATACACAACAATAATAACTAGCTCACTTCGTAGCTCAGAGATGACTCGCCTTGAATAACTTGTGGGGCTTATTTATAGGCATAAGCAAGTTATTGGAAGTACCCACTCATCTGATAACCAACGTCATTTTACCGCCATTACCTTACCGGAACTCAAAATTGAGCCACGAATTTAAGTAACATTAACAATAATATTAAAATGAAATATAAGATAGTTTTTAAAAATACAAGTAAAAATCAACATAACTTATAGAACACTGAACAATAATGAATGTTATAGTTAAATACAAACTTCCGTAATTCAACAGGTTTAGAAACAATTCACTACTTATTTATAATGAATTTGGCAAAAGTATTTTAAAAATGCACAGAATTTAATAGAAACTCGAACATGAATTTTAAGTAAGCTAACACATATGTATAAATATATATATAAACACTTATTATTATTTATTTTTTGGAATGGGAAATCATCAAATAACTTCCCCCGCTCCGCCCAGAGAAACCAACCGAGAAACTCTTCGAAACTTTTGTCAGCTTTCACAAAATCTGATTATCTGGCAAATTTGCGCACATAACATTTATCATCCTCTCCTCTTCTTACCGTTTCGTTTGCAATGACTGCGAGCAACCCTTTGATGACACTTAATTACCGTTGGATTATATTATGTTTGCGTATTAAATTAGATAAGCATTTAAAGAGTAGTCATAATTACTATATTCGACAAGAATGTTCCAAATTCATGACGCACCACCAGCGGTTACACCGGGACAGTAATTTCATAGGTAACACAAATAGCTTGCGTATAAGACACTAGTACGTCATATTTCAGCTTTCATTACAACAATAGCTTATGGTTATACGTCTACGTTGGAACTAATTATTGTGGCAAACATTTCTGTATGGACAAAGGCTTAGCTGAATGCAAACACAAGGTTTGGTAAGCGATTACATGTTGTGTTCTTGTACGTAGGGTCTGCTCTCGGAACATTTATGTAAAGGTTATCTTGTGCGCAGTGCTGGATGAGCTACATTGAGATTATGTTTGCATAGAATGAAGGTAAACAAGTAAGGACACGCGGCACGAATATGTATCGCAAGAAAACTTTAGTTCTTTAGTTTGTATCTGCTGCACGATTATAGAATAAATATAGTGTTGTGCATTTGAGAATACTTTTCATGTATTTAATACGCTTTTTCTCTAAAAAATGTTGTCAAAATATTAGATATTTTTTCTTCTTCATCACAATCTTCATTACTGTAGTAAATATTTTGTTATGTCGTAAACATTCTTGCGAACAGTTAATGTTATTCTTGTTATTCGTTTGGTGCACATAATAAAGAATATTCTATCTATCTAACTAACTTACAAAACTATTTGATACACAACCACGAGTACCCATAAAATAAAAACAAACACTATGTTCTTTCAATTGCAACTGTAGGATAAGAGCTATTGTTTAATCGCGAAATAATCACGTCTTATTAAATTTTTGTTCAATTTAGTTAAGCATCGATAGATGTACCATTTGTTAAAATAGTTGAATCGCTTTGTTAAGATTCTACGCCGTTTGGTTGGGTGTGGGTTGATTGCTTTTTTGATTTGCTTGTTGTACTCTCACTAATGTATAGTTCCTTATCACACTTGATTAAGTTATTGAAGTGACGAAACACTTATTTCACAAAGATAAGAGATCCAAGTGCAGAAAGTTAAAATCAGTTTTAATAAACGTTGTAGTTTATTATTGCTCGTTCTAGTACGTCTCAAACAAAAATTGTCGTCACAGCATGCAATTGACACCTACAAATGTCACCTACGAGTACCTACGACCCTCGATACGTCCACTACACATTCGTATTTATGTAACAACGGATCTTTTTCTCGTTGCTGATTTTCTTTTGTTTTTTTTTTTATAAGGATTACGACCACGTCACACGTTATATGTTTGGTGAATGGCAGTTGGTTAAACGCACAAATACAAACAAATGTCAAGAATTCTCGACAAGTATTTCAAGCTTGATTAAAAAATACATGCTATCACCTAATAGTTAGTTGACTGCTGATGATGATACATTTTCCGGGTCTGGCAAAGTGGTTAATTAGTTTTTTCTCCAGGGAATTCTCTGAAGAAGCCACGAAATTTTGTATCTGGTTGATTGCAAAATAGGCTCGACCCATATTACATGGATCTTGAATATAATTGGAATGAGTGGGTGTACTATTATGTACACCTCTCCCTGATCCCTTCAAATGACTGGCGTTATGTCATGAAGAACAAGAATACGTTACTCAGTAACTAAGTGTACTGTACTGTGTGACATGCAAACTTACTTGTCCATGGAAAGTTTCGAAGGAATTAACAAAAACAAATAAGATTTTTTTGCGGGAAATTTTTACTGACTAAAACCCACCCATATTCCTTCTTTTGTCCTTTATGTTCTGGGGCCGCGGTATCTCTTTCGAACAACCCGCAACTTCGGCAGACGGTGGTCCCGGCAGGCCCCTCTGCTGACATCTCTTTGAGGCGCGCGTGGAACACGAACGCGCCGTCAACACGGCCTGTCGACACTAGACGGACGGTATATATGATTGTTTTGTTTCTAGTTTGTTAGTAGTTGAATGTTAGTTCGTTTTTAGGATATGGCCAGTTATTTGCATTGTTCTCTGTCACTTGCAACACTTTGCCAGTCATTGCCTGCTATATCTGTTAGGTTTAGTCAGTTACAAGTCTGACCCTCCCTTTATTTAATGATTTCCCATCCGCAAAAAAAGAAATAGTCACTGAATAACGGAATAGGAAAATTCAAAAACAGTGCCCCAGCAATAGGTTGCTACGTGGAAGAACAGGCCCCGCCAGAAACCCTTAAAAAAGGCGAAACTAAAACTTAATTCAACCAATTTGGTAAAAAATCACAATACAAATCCAAGAATTATGTTTAAGCATAATCTTGCCCCAATTTCTTTGAGGCAATTAGGGCCCTTGGACTACAAACAGGATATATACCTACAATGAATAATAATAATATGGTCTCAATTTATAATATTAAACTTGGTAACTTGTTTGGTAACTTGTTTTTCTTTGAATTCATTTGTCTTTAAATCTAAGCAGGAATTTCATAAAATACATGTCTTTGTCGAATGGTTTTATGCGGTTTATTCTTTCAACGTTGTTTCTAACTAAAACTCAATTAGGTATTTGTTTACTTACTCTCTTTAACCCCTTGTTTGTCGGAACGTAGATCTACGCGAGAAACAATGCGTTTTTAATTGTGTCTGTAATTCCGACATACAAGCGGTTAATCGGAAATGCGACATGTTTGCGCCGGTTGCCACAGTAGTTAGGTAGGTAGCTAGTTAGGTTTTGTATAAGAATGCTACACGTGGTGTCAACAAAGGCTCACATGCTTGCTTTTTACAGTATACGTTAGAATATCACATACTTATTATTATAAAAAAATTACATTTCATTTAAAACTACATATTTAAATAACTTAATAAACTAAAAAATAGCGTCAAAAAGGTTGTCCTCAACGCTATCAAATGGTAATGACCCCAAGAAACAGGCCGCGTTGTATGGCAAAAATCCGCGTTATTAACTAATAGTTTATCAGTTTTCCTGTAATTACCTATTTGGGTTTTTCGGAATTTAGTATGTTAGAAAAGATTTGAATATTTTTTGAAACTGTAAAGCTAATTCTTTCAGAGCTAGCAACGCTTATGAATTTCTTTTTGTTGGTATATTTTATTTAAAGAAACAAGGTACATATTTCGGTAAATTCCAGTTGATATTGTTTACAAACTGCCGTTACTGCTGGTACCTATGTATAGCACTATATATTGATGTTTGGGTTTGATCCACAGATCGGGGAGAGAGTTATTGTTTTTTTTAAACGGGAATTTTTAATTAGCAGCCTGCAGTCTGGTTCTGTGTTCTGTCCGATTGATAGCAATAAGCTCGCCTGTTATTGCTGGGGACTCAAATATTGCTGTGGAATTATGAGTGGCGTGAAGTTAAATGTATTTGCATACTAGCTGGCGCCCACAGTTTTGCCCACGTGATATCGAAAAAAACAGTTTTTGTTATTCCAGACTATAATCTACCTCTGTGCCAAATTTAATCAAGATCGGTTCATCCGTTTTGACGTGAAAGAGTAACATAATATTAGTAAGATAACTGGCGCCCGCGGCTTCGCCCGCGTGATATCGAAAAAAAACGTATCCTATGTATTATTCCAGACCATCTACCAGCCAATCTACCTTTTTGACAAATTTCATCAAGATCAGTTCAGCCGTTTTGACGTGAAAGAGTCACAAACATCCATTCATCCTCACAAACATTCGCATTTAAAATATAAGTAAGATAAATTCACTATCTATTACCGGCTACGGTCTGAAATATATCTTTGACGTGTACTTCATCAAGGAGGCCTATTGTCGCACAAGTTGAACGTGTGACATCTGATATTTTTGCATGGACTGTGTCACAACCTTCAAATGCTTTTCTGTCGATAGAAAGTTCTAAACAACAGTGTTGATTTCAAGTGAACAAAGCCGATGTTGACGCAATAGTCTCTCTGGACTCGTGTAAGGAAACTTTTAGGACCGAGTGGACCGAGCATATCGCGAAACTTTCCATTAGCTTTATTAAACATTAATCAATGTAAGTAATTATTGAATTCTAATATGGCGGCTGAGAACATAATGCAATATTGATTGACTAGTCAGTGTTTGGGTTTACAAAACACGAGACTTTCACTGTCAAAGAGTGTGGTTTTTGGAATTTGAGCCTTAGTATTCGTAAAAACGTGCGGCGTGGATGTGGCTTAAATACTATTAATTACAAATAAAACTACAAAGACCTCAGCAGTTTGGTTCATACTTTGCGAAAAGGAGAATTTGCATCATTGATAGACATGGATAAATTCTAAACGTTTACTTCAGCATACCTTTTTTTTGGGCTGGGATATCAACAAATAACTTCCCCCGCTCTGGGCGGAGCGGGGGGTGTGTCAGAATTGTACTGACCAAAACCCACCCATGTTCCTACTAACACCCTTTATGTTCCGGGGCCGCGGTATCTCTTTCGAAAAACCCGCAACCCCGGCAGGCTCCAGCATATCTTCTCACAGATTATCTTTTTCTCTTACGTTCTAACCTGTGACGAACGCAAACGTTTAAGCTTCCAATGCTATGTTGCAGAAACAATATGCGCACCGCATCCAAACATGACGTACACAATCTGTCTGTAATTTTCGATGAATGTTGTTAGAAAAATGTACAAAGTATGACGTCACAACTGGAACGTGTTCCATACGGTTTCATGGGTGATTGACGAAATTTCATGCGTGACGCGCTCTCAAAGACGAGTGTTCAAGTGGCCTAAAATAATTAGATGTAGGTGTCATGGCTTTACGTGATTGGTTATAAATAAAAAGGGGTGCCATCCATTTATCACGCAATTAGGTGAGCACGTAAAGCCTTTTGGGTAGTAATATCAGCCCAAATGAGTAGTTAAACATAGTTGGAAAACCTTCGTAGTGTTGAAAAACGAAGGCAAATGGCCCAGATTGATTAAAAAAACTTATTATTTTGTAAGATAGGCGACATAGACGGGTCATCAAAAATAAAAAATATACATATGCAGCACTAGTTCATAGGAAGTTTTAGAACAAGTTTGGCTTTGAAAAACAAGTTTCTGTTACGAACGCCTATTATATGTTGCAGTCTTTTCTTAACTACTTTGATATGTCAAATTTAGAAAATAATAAGTCATTTTCCTTCTTTTTTAACCGACGAAAAAAAGGAGGTTCTCAATTCGACATGTATATTTTTTTTTATTTTTTTTTTTTATGTATGACCACGCATAACTTTTTACTGAGACGTCCGATTTGAAAAATTCTTTTTTCATTGGAGAGAGTATATTTCAAAGTTGGTCCCATTTTAAATTGAAAAAAAAATCCGCCCCTAAGGGTGGAAAAATAGGGGTTGATTAATTATTATTATTAATTGAGATGAACTACATATGTGTTTCACACATATGTAGTTCTGATGATAATACGACGTCAAAATGATCTGATGATGGATGATGGAGACAGGAAATACTTGCATTTTGCAAGAGGTCCTCAACAGTTTAAAGCAGCGATATATCGTGTTTCAACTCATTTCATGCACGTTGACGACAACTTTAGACCTAGCTGGAGAATAGCGCTGTTATCGAAGGTCTGACGATGGAGACGGAAGGCTTTTGAAAGAAGTTCTTATCAATTTACCGCCGCTATATTGTGTTTGGGCTCGTTTTATTAACCTTGATGAGGACTTTGAGCCAATCTGGACAATTACTGTCACTGAAGATCTGACGATGGAGACGGAAGGTATTTGCAAGACGTTCTCAACAGTTTAAAGCAGCTATATCGTGTTTGGGCTCATTTAATGCACCTTGACGTGATCTTTAGACCTAGCTGGAGAATTACGGTCATGGAAGGTCTGTTGATGGAGACGGGAAGTATTTACTAGACATTCTCAATAGCTTACAGCAGCTGTATTGTGTTTAGGCTCATTTCATGTACCTCGATGAGAACTGTTGATGCCTTGCTGGAGTATGATTGTCATCAAAGCTCTAGCGGTGGAAATGGAAGTCAGTTACAAGAGGTCCCCTACAGTATAACGCCACATGGACTTATTTTCTTGAACTTTATTAAAAACTTTAGACCTTAGTGGATTATGCGTGTCATCGACGGACGGATTCCCTTATTTGAAAAAACATAATAAGTGTGTTTTAGCCATTACTGCAAGAATTAGATATCTGTATATGTGCAGTGCATAGTGGGTTAACCTTTCAGTAGCTGCATTTCAGTCAGCGCGCTCATCATGTGGATTAACACCTTATTTGGTCAAAATTTGATAATGATGCTAATGAAATGTAGTCCCAGGTCAATTCATGCTTTATCGAGGGTCGTCCCTTGAAGTTTAAGTAAATTGACGGCCCAGCTTAGAATTACGGGCAACATCATGCGTTCAAAAACATTTCTAGTACGTGTTCTTTTGAAAATTGCAACCAATCGAGGTCTAGCAACACAGTCATTGCTATCACTCTATTTCCTTTGCTTTCATTGTTAACACAATTCTTCTGATTTTTGGTAGGTACTAGAATATCTAGAGGTCTATTTCCAAAGACTCGATAGTGTTTCGAATTCATGGTAGTCATCTTAGTACTTGTCAACCTGTTTGACGGTAAGGAACATTCTTATCGAAGCTCCCATCCCCGAATCCTTCATCTTACGCGTCTGTTCGCCTATCAAAGATTTTTATTAAATATCAAAAGCAACTAATGTGGGTTCAAAATAATAGCTACCAAATATTTAGTAGTGCCGAAGTATACCAAAAAATCGACGGAAAAGGAAATTAGACAGCAAAAGACAATATTTTATTTTAAAAAGCCGAAAAATTTAAAATTTTATACAAATTAGATTAAGTAAAGCAACAACAAATTTGTTGTAAAAGAAAACCAAAAAGAGTAAAATAAAAACTTTTTAACAAAAAATTGAACCGACGAAAAGTGAAAAATAAAAAACCTTTTAGTCTAGCTAAGCTCCAAAGTTAAAGTATGAGATTAATTTTGAGGCGGCGCCAACAAACAATGATCGACGATCAATCAAGTTGTCAACGTATACCATGGTTACGTTATGAAAATCAATAAATAGTTTGTTTGGCGCCGACTTGAAATTAATCTCATACTTTAACTTTGGAGCTTAGCTAGACTAAAAGGTTTTTTATTTTTCACTTTTCGTCGGTTCAATTTTTTGTTAAAAAGTTTTTTTGTCAGTTTTCTGATGTAAATCAAAACACAGAACAGATAAAAGAGGTCGTCCTTTATATGTTTGTGAATCAAAACAACATATATCTAATTGATGAGTAATCTTCAATTGCAATGAACAATTAGTAATTTGTGTGTTTAGTAATGTATTTTAGTGTGTAGTGTATTCTAGTCATCAAGTTCCCATTTGCTGGACAATAAACCTTCCACTGTAGTTGTACACAGTGGAGAGTAAGTAACTTTTAGGATAAGTAGGTACATTCACGAGCAATATCATGTCTACACTTGTCAAATACCGAGAAAACGGACTTTCTACTTTAAGATGAGACTTATTTGGTTAAGTATAGTATGGCTTCTAAAATACTATGTTCGTAAAACCGTAAAACTTTAATCAGCACAGTAGGAGGTAAACGCTTTTAAATTTTGGTAAGTGTATATGTATATGATTTTGTTTGTAATTGTACATACATATGCAACAGTTACGATAAACGTGCTTTATCAGATTTCGTTCACAGATATAAAACTAGACTGCTCTATTTTAATGACACTCAAACATGATAATTTTGGAATTTGGTCAGCGAGTTCAAATCTTAACTTTCTGCTATGTTATTCTAATTTCAATACAATTTATCCATGTTAGTTTTCATAAATTAGGATGAAATATTTTGAGCTAAATTGTAAACATAAATGCATATTTTTGAATTTGTTGACTTCAGAGTTAACCAGCTTGTTGCTGCTCATTTATTTTAGCTACTACAGTCTCTCTATTTTCTGTAAAATGTGTAATTTGTATTGTTTGTTTTATAAAAAAACGTTGCCCCACACTAGGAGATTCTCCTGAATCTACTACTAATCCTGAAACATTTAAACTCACGTACACAGACAGCCAGACCGAAACAACTATTTGTAGGCCATACAAATATTTGTTCCGTGCGAAAATCGAACCCGCGACACTCAGCCACTGCGCCAACCGTGCCGTCAATTCATTAATACTGGTAGGATAAGTTCAGCTATACCCAATTAGACTGGAAGCCGACCCAGTAGGGAGTTCTTTTCGCAATCATATTGTTGGTTGCAAAAAAGCTAGATAGATAAGGTTCTTTAGCATAGATGCTGTAGAACTTTAATATACGTATATCATAATCTACTATATAGTTAATTAACCTTGTAGTACTGAAACCTAAAATCTTGATTATCTTTGTTATTATATTATATTGGGGATAATTATATTTCATTTAAGCCGTTCCCCAAACGAAATATGTCTATTATGAAATAATTATGTAATCAAAGAGTTACAATCAAAATATTACATAACAAGTTAGGTGCAAAGATGATAATGTTAATAAACAAAAACTATTGCTCTGATGACTTAACCTTTCCATAAAAAAATATGCATTATATTCAAAAGCGCTTATTTGATTATAATTTATATTTTGTTTGTGAGTTTGAAAGTTATTATTTTGATTTTAATCTCAATTATAAAAAAACATTGATGTTTGTATGCCTAATATAAGGTTAGATTGTACACCCAATTATTTTTACATCTTATTTTATGTACCCAAAATAATCTATACAATAATAATCTATACAAATAGAATTATACTTTACAAAACATAAACAATCAATACCAACCTGTCACTAGGCAAATATGATATTTCAAAGGATCTCATCACGTTTAAAAACTTAATAAAAGGAGAAAGTAAGTTTATAACAACGACATAGTAAAACCAAATGATTTCAAAAGGGTAACCATGGAGTTTTCTCGACGATGACGTTTTATAAGTGCCCATGTAGGCCTATGTGAAATAAAAATATTTTGATTTTGATAAAGAGGCTTAAAAGAAATCCTTTGGAAACAAAACATGCCAACAAAAAAAATAAGTTCAATATCATCGGTTTAAATGATTCCAAGCCATCAGGTCAACAGCCCTCAACACGTCCCTGACTAAACTCGATCAGTGCTACTTTCCCCTGGGTGTCAGAAGGGTAAAATGTGACTAACTAACAAGGGTGAAAGCACTGACAACCAGCTACTAATAAGTGTTCAAAGTTGATTTAGGGCACGTCCTAACTTCAACAAGGGCACATGTGCAGCAATGAGCTTATTGACCTATTGAAGCCTGATTTGATTGATTTCAAAAGAATCTACGCTTAATTAGAATTTGTGGCAATTGATTGAATTTTATGTTTTGTAAATTATTTTCATTTTTGCTTTTTTTTTCTTGGTTGCAATGGCCCAGAGGTTAACGCTACCCGCCTTCTATGCATGAGGTTGTGTGTGGGTTCAAAATCGGCTCGATGGTCAATCGAATCGTTAGATCGGTTAAATGTGACTTTTTCAATTCATTTATACCTACTTTCTAAGTTTGTCTTAGACTTTGCTGAGATCGATAAATGAGAAACATCGTGAAAAAACCAGTACTCATAATTAATATAAACCTGATATCGCCATCCCGCCAACAATGCCGTGCAATCTTTGTTTGGGAAGAGCCCTTGTCCAGTAGTGGGACAGGATTAGGCTGGAATAATTCCATTTTTTATATTATTAAAAATTTGATATACCTATATTAGGTTAATTTAAGTTACAGAGATATTAATTTCTCTTTTATTAAGTACTAGCTTTTGCCCGCGGCTTCGCTCGCAATAAATTCGGGGTAACACAGTTCCCCTTTCTTGATTTACAGGTAGGTACCTGCTTCCTGTAGTTTTTGCCCTTGCATCTTATTTATTGTAATAGCAATACTAAGTTTTCCCTTTTCTTCCCTCTTTCTCCCTCATATCTCAATATTTAATAAAATCTTTGTCCGTATCCAGGGTCCCAACTATCTCTGTACCAAAATTCATCAAAATCGGTTTAGCTATTTAGGCGTGAAGATGTAACAAACAAACTCACTTTCGCTTTTATAATTTACTAGCTTTTGCCGGCGGCTTCGCTCGCGTCATATTCGGGTTAACACAGTTCTCCTTTCGATTTGCAAGTACCTGCTTCTCGTAGTTTTTTCCCATGCGCCTTATTTATTGTAATAGCAATGCTTAGTTTTCCCTTTTCTTCCCTCTTTCTCCCTCACATTTCACTTTTTTTAGAAAACAACAGCCTATGTGCGTCTCCAGGGTCCCAACTATCTCTGTACCAAAATTCATCAAAATCGGTTTAGCTATTTAGGCGTGAAGATGTAACAAACAAACTCACTTTCGCTTTTATAATTTACTAGCTTTTGCCGGCGGCTTCGCTCGCGTCATATTCGGGTTAACACAGTTCTCCTTTCGATTTGCAAGTACCTGCTTCTCGTAGTTTTTTCCCATGCGCCTTATTTATTGTAATAGCAATGCTTAGTTTTCCCTTTTCTTCCCTCTTTCTCCCTCACATTTCACTCACTTCACTCTCTGTACCAAAATTCATAAAAATCGGTTCAGCCATTTAGGCGTGAAGACGTAACAAACAAACAAAACTCACTTTCGCTTTTATAATATTAGTAAGGATAAGTAGGAAACAACATCTGAATTTTAATTTGTTAAACTGGAAATATCAGGCTTTTTTATTTTATTTTAGACAACAAAACAGCCAAGCTGAAGTGGGAGTGCTTTGGTTACTCACTGGATGCCTGTCGGAGGAACTTGCCGCTTGTGACGATCTGAAGAGGGGAAGTTATTTGATGCGAGTCTATTGTCATCAACCACGGAGTCTGGAAACGTGCCCGACGTTTTCAGATTCCGTGGTTTCTACTAAAAAAAATCCTGAATCCTTGTTTGCGGGGGCAAAATGGCCAGAGATCGCGATGGATGGCGAGGTTTGAAAAGAGAACGGGGAAGCCTGTGTGCCAGAAGTGAGAATAGAATAACAAAAAAAAAACAAAGAATCACATATTGTATATGTGCAGTTTTTACACCCCTTCTGATATCACATTAGGATATGGTGAAAGAATACCGTAAATCGTAATTTTGACAAAAAATGTCTGACTAAATAAAAAAAAAATACTTTTGATTTTTATTTCGATAGCGAGTTCTAAAAAAACCTCCAAACATAAAAGGTCACCACGCAAGCTATTTTGGTGTACACAGGGTACGGAAATAATTCGGGGTTTTTTAATGGACCTTGACCCAATGAGGCAACATATTATACTATTATTACTCCTTTATTTATTTGCACTTATTTTTACCTTTTTAAATATTTTATTATTTTGTTTTCGGCATACGGGATGGTAACATCGATATCATTAAGCGGCGTGCTGATCGGTCTATCGCCACTATTTCAGGCTTATTGGCGACAATAGTCAGTAATGATAGACCGATCCCAGTACAACGCTGACATGATCTTTCTCGAGAACCGGGTCGGGCACATACTATTAGTACGGTACCTCAGATTCCACAAGAAGCAAGTTGCTGGTGAAAAATCTTGGCCTTTTGGTTGTGCTTGTGCAAGTACTCGCCGTTAGCTAGACGAGCAGAACCAAAAATAAGATGTCTGATGGACTCACCCGGACGGTGGCATGCCCGACACACGTCAACAGTCCCGTCCTTCATAATATATTTCCGATAGTTGTTCGTCAACATAACTTCATCCATAATCGTACAAATAAAACCTTCAGTTTCCCCAAACAGGTCACCAAAATCGTAGCCAGGATACGGACGCTAGAAAATCTACATCAGGCCCATAAAAAGCCATGTAGAAGCGCCTATTATTACTTATTATTTATATAGCTTTACATGATATTTGTTTGTTTTAAATTGACGACACGGCGGGCGCAGTGGCTGAGCGATCGACTGCTGCGCTGCGTGTCGCGCATTCGATTCCTGCTCGAAACAAATATTTGTATGGCCTACAGATAGTTGTTTCGGGTCTGGCTGTTTGTGAGTTTATATGTTTGTAAACGCACCCACGATACTGGAGAAATTCCTAATGTGGGTCAACGTTTTTTAAAAAAAGAGATAAATAGTAAATTAATCCTGATGCTGTGCAGATCCTACCCTAACTGAATTATTTATTTATTAAAACTTTATGCACAAGTAAAAAACTGTACAAAGGCGGACTTAATGGCTTAGGCATTTTCTACCAGTCTACCTTAGGGTGATGCAGAAACAAAAACAGTAGGTGCGATAACGGAATAAAAAGGATATTAGGAAATGAATATTAAAAATATATAACAAATATACATACAAAAATATTAAAAACTATAAATACTTATATATATACATAAAACAAAATTATATAAAGTTTAGAGATTGTAACAAGACAACAACCACAACTTAATTACGAGACGAATCTACCAACTTCTTGTAAAAATGTTCACGAACTTTTCTTTTAAAAGTAAACGGACTGGTTACCATCCTGATACTCTGAGGGAGCTCATTCCAAAGGAAGACTGCCTGGACGAAGAAAGCAGATTTAATAAAACCAGAGCGGTGAGAAGGACATCGTAGAAGACGATTATTGGCGGAACGAAGATTCTTGCTGTGCGCAGAGCATAAGTATTGGCAATGAGAAGGCAGATAAGAAGGTGAAGTGGGTTTGTTAAGAAGAGAAAATAGGGTCGTCAAAGCTCTCAATGCTCTGCGCTCCCGAATGGGTAACCATTTTAAGAGCGAACGATGTGCAGATACATGGTTATACTTGCGTAAATTAAAAACGAATCGAATGCAGTTATTAAGAAGACGGTCTAGTTTATTGAGGAGATCTGCATTCAGGTCGTAGTAACACATATCAGCATAATCAACTATAGGGAAAATAAGGGAAAGAAAGAAGAAGGAAAGAATTTCCCAATCACGTATATCATCAAAAACATTAAAGTCATTTCATTAAAACTAATAAAAACAATTAAACATCAGGTAGTCATCGTGTCAAAAATAATAATATTGTTTCGTCATTACTTTATAAACTAGTTCAAACAAAACCCACTAGCAACGGACCTAATTACTTAACTATATGATGGGTTCATTACTGCGAAATCCTAATTTCCCTGAAGATTGCACAGGTGGGAAACTACTTAATCCATATTCACATTTCCACCGTGGCCTAGATAAACTGGATGGAACTTGTTTATGTTGACTCGACAAACAATAATTGAGTGTTCTCCTGAAGAATGTACTTTTGTGATGATTTCTTCATGCCAAAATTCGGGTACATATCTAAAACATGTTATGTTGCCCCTGTTTTTTTTCGAGTGGGAGAATCTTCAAATAACTTCTCACTCGCTCTGGGCGAAGTGGGAGGGAGTGTCAGACTTTTACTGACTGAAACCCATCCATATTCTTTTGCTCTTTGTGTTTCGGTGCCGCGGTATCTCTTTCGAACAACTCGCAACCCCACCAGCATGTTGCCCCATGAGCGTACAAAAATGACAGCGAAACTTGATTTTAATCTAATACAGAGCAAATTTGATTACTCTGAAATGAAGTACAAAGGCAAATTTATTTATTAGCTTTGAACATATTCCACCATAGGAAAGAAGGAGATGCTCGTTAGTTGAAAATGTATCGGAACCATGTGTCTGCAGTTCGTTCCTACCACGCGACAACTACTACACAAACAGTTTAGTAAAAGCATTAGATACGTAGTGTGCTCAACAAGCACACACCCGCATTTTAAAAATCTCAACGTATTACATAATCAACTGTAAACCTTTTTTCTCTTTATTTATAGGGGTTTGTTCAATTGGAACATGTCGCCCCTGTAATACAAATGGCAAAATTCAACACATAAATTTAAACAATAAACAGTAGATTTACTTAATTTGAGCAACTCTTGCCAAGGTTTGGAAATCACAAATGGTTGCTTGATTTGGTGTGATTGGTGCGGTATCCATTTCTAAACCTTGACAAGGGTTGGTTAAACTGAAGTAGTGAGCATACCCATCCAATTTCAAACCTTGGCATGGGTTGCTTAATCTAAATCAGTGTGGGAACCCATCCATTTCCAAACCTTGGCATGGGTTGCAAATGGATGGGTTCCCGCACTGATTCAGGTCAAGCATTTAAGGATTGTATGACGAATACACACTTATAACTCCTGGTATACGTGAAATGAGTTTGTATTTGTAGTCGGGATTGATAATGAGAACTGCCGAAAAGTTTACAAGTTTTAGAATCTAGGTTGTTTGTTGGGATGATTTTAGAAAACAAAAAACGAATACTTCACAACGTTAAAATGGTAGTCTTCGATGGCTGTATCCTGCTACGTCGAGCCTAACCTTTTGAACGTCATTGATATGTGACAAGCAAGCCCGTGTCCTGGACGCCAACGACATATTCATGTGACAAAATTAAGGTAAATTAAATGCTTGGCGTGGTGGGCAAGTGCACGGGCGTTTCTCTGGCGATAATTGCATACGCTTCCTTTTTTTTGTACATACGAGTTTCGATCATTGATTGACCTACCTACTAAAGGCAAATATAACTTTTCGGTACACAATTCTACACCCTAACATAAATTACACTTAAACGGCAAAACAATCTGCGCGTAGTTGATTGAATAAAAGCTTGATTTGATAATAAATGGCAGAAGGTGGGCGCGGTCACGTGACATTTGGCACGCTCTCACGTTTTCCACACCATACGTCTCGGGCGTCAGCGACGTTCATTAAACCACCCTTTTATTACCGTATCGAACGATAAAATCACAAATCCCCAACATTAATCGACACCAACTAGAAGTTAGTACGTCGCTAAAATTCACCTTCATCACACGCAATTTAATTTACAAGCTACTTTTCGTACTTTGCTCATTTAGAGTGCGTGTTCTAATTTTGATTCGACATTTCAATAATATACCCCCTAAATGCACAGCCTTGGTAGTTTTACATATTGTGACGTACATGTTTTGCTCGTAACAATAATTACGAATGTTGGCTGTACTTATTGAAATACATAAGTGCTTATTATGTGCACGTTTATTTCATAATGGCATAATAGCAACAACATTTGCAAATGTATTATACAAATACTTAGTATTTTGTAAGTTCTGATACGCTGAAAACGTGTTTTAATGCCCTTAAAGCTAGAGCACAATAACTCCAGCAATTTACATTTATTGAATTTATATTTATGATGAATGAACAATCATGTCACAATAAGCAAGTCAGTAAAATATTATAACATTACAAATAGTAATTGTATTACGTCTAATGTACTATTATTCAATCATAAAGCCTTTAACCTCTGAGAATACATAATAATATATGAACCCGAACAATGAGGAGCACTAAAACCTGACCTATTTAACAAAGATCAACGTGAAAATACAATGAACTGGTGGTCATACATAATAATGCTCAAAACTGGTGATATGTGGGCGTATACTATTCATACTCCTACGTTTGCCTCCCCCTTTTAAAAGAAACAGGCGGGATATAAACCGGTCTAAAGAGATATAGCATAAAAAAAGAAAAATGTATCGAATAGGATTTATTTCGATGATTGCTGTGCGATTTAACATTGATTTACATAATAAGCCTCGTAGTCAGTTTTCGTGGAATCCGTAGTCTCAATCTATCAGCGTACGTAGTAAGTGTATGGGGCTGCATAACTGTAGGCAGAGTAGGGGAGCGCGTAGTCGTAGGCGCTGTACGCGGAGTAGGCCACGGGTGCAGTGTAGGCTGCTGCTACGGGCGCGCTGTAAGCCGCTGCGACAGGGTACTCTAGCACTAGGGGCTTAGGCTTGGCGGAGGCGAAAGCCAGGAGAGCAGCGAACAACACCTGGAAACAGTATGTTTAAGTTTATTTGTTAAGCACATATAGTACATTCGTATGGTGCTCAAAATGACGTTGAAGGGCGCTGTCAAATTCTGCTGGGGAATGTATTGATAAATCAATGTGGTAGTTCCGATTTTTCCCACGCACTAAAAATCCTTGTATAAAAAAAGCGAAAAAAAATATTTTGCAAAAATTTTAAGACTTCATTGTTTTTCAGGAGTTTATAATTACAAAATATTTCTATTGTAAAATTAATAATAAGTACATTAAAAATCATTTAAACAATATAAAATTTTCACGAGATATTATTGGACCATATTCCAGAAAAGTATGGTTCACTGCCAAAAATAATGAATATAAAATTCACTACAATTGTTTGTTAAAAACAAAACAAATATTAACCTACCAATTTATAATAATAAATAATAAGTTTAGAAAATGTTATGTACTCACGTATTTGAACATCTTGAGTTGGTTTTGTTTGGTTGAGAGATGTAGGAAATAATAGGACACAAGATCCGATGCACAATGACAACTAGGCAATCGGGACTTCTTTTATATCAATGGTCAAGTGTCCGACAATGCGTAGTATGGTAAGGTAACCGGATAACGCCGAAATATCCTCCTATAGCCCATTAAGCAGCATGGGCACGCGCAACCTTGTGCGGTGTCACCGACGACCGCGCCACAACTTATTAGATCAAGGACCACTATTACTAAATACTATAAGATAAAAACTACTTGAGAAATTCATAAAAAAACGGACCTATTTTAGCAGTTACACAAGATTGTCGCTGTCGTATGGTATTTCTTTTGTCGTTCGCTCTAGACTAAGTTGACTAAAGTGTCTGTCTTGTTTTAGTCAAACTGAGCGGGAACTAACTTTCTGACAGTCTTGTTAAAATAATGTGTATTTTATGAAAACTCATATAACCTTTTAGTACCGACGTGTGGTCTCACAGACACTTGAAGTGTTCGGATAAGGTGGTTTCATTTTTTAACAGAGGTGTGACCCCCAGCTCTTTTGAGTACCCCTCAAAAGCGCTGGTAGTCAGTCAGGTAGTCGCCCGGCAACGTTCTTGGAGTGTGGCTGTGTCGGCGCTTGTGTTTCTGGTGAAATATGTCTTGTATAAGTTTGCGCGTAGTCGTTACGTAACTTTTTTGGGTATAACTTTTTCGGGTATAACTTTTTCCAGGTTTTACTATTTTTCTCTTTTATTCAATTCCAGCCGTGTGCGCACACCTCAACACAACATTGTGGCTGCATCTGCAACATCGTCTTCAACTCTATCTGAAGCTGAGCCAAAAGATGCCCTAAACATTTGGCGTAAGTTTTTTGATGATTCTATATATCAAGAAATTCTTACGTAGACCAATTCAAAGTTGCAAAAGTACAGAGCATCATTCAAAAATGTAACAAAGTTGCATGACATTGATGAAATTGAGCTAAATGCGTTTCTGAGACTTTTTTTTGTATTCAAGTTCGATCACGAAGACTGTGATTTGTTGTATGCTACAGATGGTATGCAATTTAGAAGAAATTGGTTAATTCTTTGTTAAATTTTAATTATTTTCTTAGTATCTTTAAGAAAAAAAATATCTTGAAAAAAAAATTACTTAATAGATAAATTTTAATAAAAAACAAGAGTTAATTTTTTTCCCCAAAGGAATGGAGACTTTAAAGTTCGTGTTAATAATCCTTACTAATATTATAAAAGCGAAAGTGAGTTTGTTTGTTTGTTTGTTACCTCTACACGCTTTAATGGCTAAACCGATTTTGATGAATTTTGGTACAGAGATAGTTGGGAACCAGGAGACGGGCATAGGCAGATTTTTTTTTAAAAAAAGTGGGATGTGAGGGAGAAAGAGGGAAGAAAAGGGAAAACTTAGCGTTGCTATTACAAATCAATAAGGCGCAAGGGGAACTGTGTTACCCCGAATTTAACGCGAGCGAAGCCGCGGGCAAAAGCTAGTAAGTAATAAATATTAAAACTTCTTTATTTTGTTTTATTTATACAATAACTAAATATATTATTAATACATAGGCACATTAAAAAAAATCTTTTGTAATATGAAAGTTTTCCTTACTAAAGCTATAGTGGTCTAGCAGACCTTACGTCGGTACTTATGTAAATAAATTGGCATGTCGGTACTTAAAGGTTAAATGGGTTTCATCTATCGAAAACAAAGTTGTGCTAAGTTTAAGTTGAATCTTAGAAATATGAACGGGGAGTTTCAATTAATTGGAAATGACAAGATCTAAATTCCAGTTGGAAGTTTTATTTATATAATATTGTCGCGTTGTGACATTAATTCGTAAATTAGGCGACGTTCCCCGTAGAGGTTAGATCATGATCCTCTTGGGGACCTTGACGCGCGGCAGCTTGTTGTACAAGATGATGGGGCGTCGCCGGTGATGGTGCACCAGCGCTCGCCTTGCATCGCCTAGACTCACGCCCATCACACACGCCACAAGTAAGAGGAGCCACTGGGAATTAAGGCAGTTTTGTAATTAAATGCCCTCATACATTCACTTGTATAATCATAGAGTAGTCTCAACAAGTCAATAACAAAATGGCCGTCACGAGTCACGAAAGCAACATTCTATCAGATGTAACTAAGAAGGAAAAGTAACAATTAAATAATTAATTTATCAAGTCGTTTTAGATTATGCCTTGTCTAGGCCCCAATGAGTCACTAAATTACATTTTCATTATAAGACAGCGTACATGTATGATTATGATTCTGGTGTCTTAAATATATTCTATTGCTATGTAAGTGGAATATATTCGAAGTATATAGCTATTACATATTACTATTTTTTTGGGATGGGAAATCATCAAATAACTTCTCCCGCTCTAGACGGAGCGCGAGAAAGTGTCTAAGTTTTATTGCCTAAAACCCATCCATGTTCCTTCTTTTGCCCTTTGTGTTCCGGGGAAGTGGTATCTCTTTCCAACAACCCGCAACCCTGGCAGCTTGTAGGGAATTACTTAAATAGTTTCCTGCAGCAAGGTCTCATCTTAGTGAAACTGTTCTCATTCTCAAGTATTCAGAGAGCAAAATAAAAAATATGCTACTGAAATGAAATTATCTAATCCTTTCAGATCATGTCTAATATATTCACAACACATCATATATCGGTTCTAAAATATATGCCGTAGTAAAGCATACAACGACCCCACGACCATACTTACTCCAGACTTTCATTCGGTTTATTTCCTTAAAAAGGATTTACGGTACACTGAAATATTATACAACCCAAGAATTACTTAATCTTTGGCACATAATAAAATTCTTAGTCTTATGATTTTTCATTCCTTTCTCTATTGAGAAGAGGTTTTTGACCTGCAGTTGAACATTATCAATTTGGTTTTAAGCAACCGTTAGTTCATCTGCAAGAGAGGTGAGCATGTTTTTATGGCCTAACCTAGATTATTCTTATTAATGTTTCTTTATTCATTTTGAATACTCATTTTTTCTAAATTTAAATATTTCTAAAAAAAATGTATAGATATAAAATTAGGATTCTACCCGTTTCGGGAGCAGGGTCCAAGCTACTTATGGTTAGGGCTCCAGAGACAGGAACCTTCTCACTATGCTGCCATATCGAGGAGCACTGCCTTCTGAAGCAGGCACTTGATCCAGGTATTACTCATCTAGTGTTAGTCAATTAGGCTCCAAATAAATAATTAAACATTTTGCATGGTCAAAAGAAAACGCATTTATTAATACAAATGATCCCTATTATAGTTAAATAACAAGTAATAGTAGTGGCCTGATGACAAAGAACCTTGAAGAACAATTTGTCGGGGCACTAGATAGGCAGTTGGATCAAAGGCCAGATTCAGAAGGCAATCCTCCTATATGCGGCCCTCATTGTTGTCACGGCCACGTTCTTGTCTCTAGAGCTCTAAGCACCGGTAGCTTTTTAATCAACTACCACTATTTTATCAATTGATAGGTTTATTTAAAAAAAAATATTAATAAACGTAAACAAAAGATGAAAAAAATAATTAAAAAAGTAAAACAAATAACCATACTTACTGCTTTAAGCAACATCGTCGCAACCATAAACTCAGCGATGTGAAACGAAAAAGCATCTTATATACCGTATTAATTACTAGACGTTGTTAATTTGAGCTAAGATGTGTGAAGTACTATGGCAAATTAATTAGAGCTGTTTGAACAATCATTAATTCATAGATCGATAAGCTAGGTTTAGTATATCAGTCTTGATTATAACGCTTGCAAGGTGGGATATTTGAATAATTTAATTTTGAAAATAATCAATCATTTTATTTGTTTATTGCGCATATTTGTATGGCCTACAGGTAGTTGTTTCGGATCTGGCTGTTTGTGTATGTGAATTTAAATGTTTGTAAAAGCACCCACGATATAGGAGAAATTCCTAGTGTGGGACAACGTTTTCTTAAAACAAAAAATATGTGAGGGCCATGCGGATCATTTTTATTTTTGACGTTGTCTGGCAACTTGAGTACCGCGACCTACAAAAATGTCTGTATGTGTTATTGTTTGTCGTGTCGTTGAATTCCTTAACTTAAGAGTCAAGCGACACCATACAATTGCTTACGCTGACTGGACTGGTCCACTAAAATATGTGTGGTTCGTTCTTAAAAAGACCATCTTAAAAAGATGGTTGTCTTGAATAGATCGCTTTTAGCGATAAGACCGCCCATTATGTCACCCTATTTATAAGTTGTTTAATGTTATTTGTATGGTGTATATAATAAAGAATATTCTATCTTCTATCTCAGACACTAGTCTACATAGTCCTCATGTAAGTTGAACAAAACGGAATATTTACTACGATTACTATTTCTTTCGAGGCCCCGATATTTTGGCACGGTCGATGAGGTTTGTATATCCGTGTTCAAGGTGCTTGCAAGAGCGCCGAAATATCGGGAACTGATTTCACCAACATCACTCAACTCTGTCTAACCCTTCGCGGATTACAGGCGTGGCGTTATATAATCCTTACTAATATTATAAAAGCGAAAGTGAGTTTGTTTGTTTGTTTGTTACCTCTTCACGCTTCGCTTCGCTTCTTCACGCTAAACCAATTTTGATGATTTGGTACAGAGATAATTGGGAACCAGGAGACCGACATAGGCTATTTTTTTTAAAGTGGGATGTGAGTGAGAAAGAGGGAAGAAAAGGGAAAACTTACCGTTGCTATTACAAATCAATAAGGCGCAAGGGGAACTGTATTACCCCAAATTTAACGCGAGCGAAGCCGCGGGCAAAAGTTAGTGTTTATATATATGGACTAATTGGTGAGCCTATTCTTTGTTGGATGAACATAAGATAATTATATTTCATATCTGTATGTTAGGGTTCAGTACCTCAAAAGGATAACCCGGAACCCTAACCCTGGATCACTTTGTTGTCTGTTCGTCTGTGAACTGAACGAGTTAAGGTATTAAGTTGAAATTAAAACCATATACTTAAATCTGTGGTCCCTTTGTGCTGTGAAAATCAACCCTTTAAGTCTACGCAATCAAAAAAATGGCCGTTTATGTAGTAACTTTGTACGGAACCCTCGGTGCTCGATTCCGACTCGCTCTTGACCGGTTTTTTTTAGATTCATTCACACTCTACATTGACGGCCGGAAGAGGTTCGTGTCAAAAAGAAGATATCATGCAGATGGTGTGGTGGTGAAGGTATGTTGCGGCCGCGTCACGCGTCCATTAATATTATTACACTACCTGGCGCCCGCAGTAGTAGGAAATAGGATAAGTAAGACTAGCTGGCACCCGCGGCTTAGCCCGCGTGATGATCGAAAAAAAGTATCCTATGTGTTATTCCAGACTATAATCTACCTCTGTGCCAAATTTCAAAAAGATCCGTTCAGCCATTTTGGCGTGAAAGAGTTACAAACATCCATATATCCATCCTCACAAACATTCGTATTTATAATATTACTAGCTTCCGCCCGCGACTTCCGCGTGGCATAGTTACTTTGGGCTAACGCTAACTTTAAACCGCGTGATGATCGAAAAAAAATCTCTCTCTCCCCTTTTCTTCCCTCTTTCTCCCCCTTATCACACTTTTTTTTAAAAAGTAACCTCTGTCCCTCTCCAAGGTCCCAACTATCTCTGTAACAAAATTCATCAAAATAGGTTTGGCCATTTAGGAGTAAAGACGTAACAAATAAACAAACAAACTCACTTTCGCTTTTATAATATTAGTAAGGATATTATATAGTAGGAATAACCAAAATTAACAAAGCTTTTCCAGACGACTAGGCATTATATAGCTGTCTCCATTTACGTACATCTTTCGACGCTTCATGGCGTTTTAAGTATCAATGGAGGTGTCAAGTTCATTATGCCGGCTGATACTATTCAGGAACCACCACGCAGAACAACAAATGATCTGGTTTTTTGACGGAACGAACAGATTTCCACACTCATTCTGAATTCAGTAAAAGTAAGTCGGGCACTAAATGTGATTTGTCTCGGTATTGAATAGACGAATCTATCATTTCAGTCAGGTAACACAAGGCTGTTTCTTTCAATAAAAAGTACTTACATGTAATCATTATTGGGGATACACATTACACGCATTTCTAGTATTAAAAAAAAACCGCCCAAGAGCGAATCAGACTCGCGCACCCAGAGTTCCATATAAACTTGCGACATAAACAAGCACAGCTTATGAGTGACTGCGTAGATTTAGAGGGTTAATTTTTCACAGCACAAAATGACCACAGACTTGGGTATATGGTTTTAATTTGCTACCTCCACGCGTTCCCGAGATAAAGGGTCTTGACGGAAAGACAGACAAACAGACAGACGGTGACGGAATAAAATGATCCTATGAGGGCTCTGTTTTTTTTCTTTTGAGGTACAGAACCCTTGTTCATCTCGGAAGAGCTTTTATCGCACAGAAGAGGTGTATACGCGCGATATGCAATGTAGACTCACTTACTTCATGTAAACCACTGTTCAAGAAACTTAGATTACTTACATTGACTAGTATCTATATCGAGGAAATATGTATGTAAATTTACAAAATCTCACCCAGAGATGTTTGAAAAAGTGGGAGATAAATGTAATTTCAATACTAGATATCCTAACAGACTCATTATGCCTAGAACGAAAACACAATTATACAGACGAAGTTGTTTTCCTATGTGTATAGAATGTGTATATATAATAAGATTCCTGATAAAATAAAAAGAACTTCCAATGGTCCGCTTCAGAAAAGTTTTACACACGTGGTTAATTGAGAATGCTTTCTATACACTGCAAGAATTCCTTCAATTTAAATAATGTTAAAAATACTAAAAATTTGCATATCGTTATGACTAAATATGCTAAGCTACTATTACACTGTTTACTATACGAACTTTTGTAACCATATTTATTAGCAAATAAATGTTTGACTTTGACTTTAACCGTTAATTATAAAGTAATTTTGAAGCAGCCGTTTTAGCAGTTCGCTTCGCCTCTCATGCATGAAGTTGTGAATTCAAATCCGGGCAAGTATCAATGTCTTTTTCAATTCATATGTGCTTTTTTTAAAGTTTATCTAAGATATGACAGACATAGGTAAAGGAAAACATCGTGAGGAAACCTTGACTTATAATAAACTAGCTTTTGCCCGCGGCTTCGCCCGCGTTAATTTCGGGATTTGCAGACCTTGCACCATATTTATTGTAATAGCAAAGCTAAGTTTTCCCGTTTTAAAAAGCCCCGTCCCCAGGGTCTCAACTATCTCTGTACCAAAATTCAATAAAATCGGTTTTGCCACTTAGACGTGAAGACGTAACAAACATACAAACAAACTCACTTTCGCTTTTATAATATTAGTAAGGATATAAGTCTGAAATCGCCAACCCGCTCGTGCCTTCTCTATCTGAGAAAAGGGCCTTTGCCCAGCAGTGGGACAGTTGGTGGTACAGTTGGTGGCTGGTATTAACATTTTTGATTAGTGAACTCTAACGGTAATTTTGAACTTTGGACTAATTTTGTGGTAAGTTCCACAATGCCTAGGCAAACGGTTTTTTTTTACATGGCAGCTATTGCTATCGCTAAATAGATTCCACAAAGAAAAATATCTGGAAATGATAGGAATAAAGAGATAAAAAATAAAAACCAATGTTAGGTGAACATTTTGAAAATAGTACTTAAAAAAATTCTTGCTCCTAAACTACAAAATATCGCGGAACATACATGGGGGTAATTCAGGTACCCCTTAGCATAAGGCATCTAATTTTTTCTTTGGACGCCTATCAACTGGCCACCCTGTATATATAAATTTAAACTTTTCAGTTACACGCCGCCGTCATGAATCGCTTAAAATGTTTAAACTACTGTGAATATTTTTTTTTAGTTTGTTACATGCCTATACATAGAAACAGATAATGGGACTGTATACCTGGTTTGGTTTTGCGTGCATTATAATGAATGAAATTATAAGGTGGTTTCATGCCATCTGATCAAAACAGGCTACTATGGAGTAATTTGTTAAACTCAAAAGTTTAAATGGTGGTTTTTCGAACAGTTCAGGGTTTTTTTGTAGCTTGTTTTGACGGAGTCGTAATCTGAATTAATTGTTTTCAAATAATTGCACATACAGGGTGTAACCGAATCCTTCAGGAGTGTAATCAACCAAGAATTTTGTGAACCAAATTGCAACTGCTACTGCTGCTGCTACTATGCAAAAATTATTGCTGGGAAACATGTTTTTGGGGTTAAAAATCACGTTTCAAGGTATAACTCTATGTTACGCACTTAAAACATTGTGCTGTTTACATTAAAAACGTGAACAAAAACAAAGTTGGAACTTCCGTCCGTCTATTGACGACAGGCCCTGTCAACGGCGCGTTAGTGTTCCACGCACGCCTCAAAGAGATGTCAGCAAAGCAAAGGGGCCTGCCGGGGTTGCGGGTTGTTCGAAAGAGCTACCGCGGCACCATAACGTAAAGGGCAATAGAAGGAACATGGGTGGGTTGGTCAGTACAAGTCTACACTCCCCCCCGCTCCGCCGAGAGCGGAGGAAGTTATTTGATGATTTCCCATACGCAAATAAAGTCAATCAAGAATATAACTTTAAAATATGAATCAGTTCAATAACTTTTCATTTATTTACCCGTATGACATTAGTCCCCAGAATTCGATCCCTAGTAACCACACTATCAAATGGTGTAAGAATATAGAATGTAGTTTTTTCAACATCAACGAATTTGGTTCAACAAACAATAGTCACCGACTACCGGAAGTTACTCAAAAAAGTTTTTTTGGTATGATGAATGATGATGAAATAAGTCTTCACTGACCAGAATGTGTAATTTAATTACTATTTGCTTCATTTCTACGTTTTGATAATAAACCAACAAATGCAAAATGATTTTTAAGTACATTTTTCGTGATCAACATAACAATTAAATAGCAATTCGCTTTGGTCTTTAAAACAAATCAATAATTATTATTCCAGTGAAAAGTAATTGTTACTTAAAACTTATTCGTTTTAGCGTTGCATTTGAACAACTTATATATGTGTACATTTTGATTTTGTGTCTGTGTTACTGATAGTTCTTTACACAATTAGGACATTTTAAGAAGAAGAATCGTTGGTTCTTCTTAGCCCGGCGGATTTTGATGCCGTTTGTGAAAATCAAAAGTCATGTATTCAAATTAGGCTGATAATCAGCACTTTTTGAACGTCACATTACAAGAGACAGTCCCACAAAAACACCCTGCCCTTCGCCACTTCCTAGTGTTTTAGCTGGGAAGAAGAAGTGGCGGATTAAACTCCCCAACAATACATCTGTCTGTCAGGTTAGAAGACCCAGTTCTTTTTTGTCAGAGAGGCAAGACGCAAACATTAAGGAAATAGTAATTAAATTACACAGTATACATCGAAGAATTATTCTATCATCAGAAACAACCTCATTCATCGTAAAAAACAACTTTTTGAACAAGCAGAAAATAACTTTAGTTTGTTTCATTGACGTTATGCTTTATGGTAGCCCTTCGGGGGTTTACTTTGTCGATTATAAATAGTTTTAATTTAGAAGGAGCAGTTTGTTTATCCACAAACCAAAGTAATTTCAAAATCTATTTCTTGTAGCAAATAAATGTCTTGATATGTATTCATAAACTAAAAGACGTTGAGACGGTGGGGCGAGCTACATAAAAGATAACCTCACTTAAATATAAAGCATTTTTTACACCGTTGATTTGTGACTAGATCTGTATTCCTACGTAATATTCAATCAAGGAATGAGCAGGCACGTGTCGACGCAACGAGGCTTAAGCGTTGGCTTAGAAAAAAATCTCGTTTATAGTCTTCGACAACTGAGAAGCCTATGCTTACTTAACCGACTTCAAAAAAACCGGCCAAGAGCGTGTCGGGCCACGCTCAGTGTAGGGTTCCGTAGTTTCCCGTCCGTCACAATAAGTGTTCCCACTTATGAGTTTAAAGGTGGAGGAGGAAATTATTTTGTACAACTTTTTGTCTTTCTTGTACAAAAACTGTTGTGTCAATCAAGTTCAAAATGATTTTCGTAGAAAGTTCTTATAAAGTTTTACTTTTTAAGATTTTTTTCATATTTTCTAAACTTATGGTTCAAAAGTTAGAGGGGGGGGACACATTGTTTTTTACTTTTGGAGCGATTATTTCCGAAATTATAGACATTATCAAAAAATTATTTTAGTAAACCCCTATTCATTTTTAAATACCTTTCCAACAATATATCACACGTTAGGGTTGAAATTAAAAAAAAAATCACTTCACTTTACATATAGGGTGGCTACCCTAATAAAACATTTTTTTCCAATTTTTATTTTACCACTTTGTCGGCGTGATTGATATACATATTGGTACCAAATTTCAGCTTTCTAGTGCTAACGGTCACAGAGATTAAGCGAGGACGGACGGACGGACGGACAGACAGACAGACATGGCAAAACTATAAGGGTTCCTAGTTGACTACGGAACCCTAAAAAGGAGAAGTGTCGCAATTCGACTGTGTGTGTTTTTTTGTATGTTTGTTACGCGATTGCTTTGTCAATTGTGAGCCGATTTTTAATCGAAAGGGTATGTTCAGAAAGGGTCCCATATATGAATTTTATCTATATTACTATAATTTATGAGTTACCTTCTATAATACTTATATTTTCTTTTAATATATGGATGATATGCTAATACCTCTTAGTAGCAATGAAAAATGAATAATCGATAAGAATTTGTGTGAGATACTAAAATACCACAACTTAATAATTTGAAATAAAAAAACTTTTTTGCCAAAGTTTTTTATTCAACTAACACGACCATTTTTCCGAGATCGAGTTCCGTCTTTTCAGTGTTGTTTTAAAGTCGGTTTTTTTTATCGCTAAACAAAATGTAGACATGAAATAAAAATGATTTCCAAATAATTCCCATTTTGATTTCCAAACATACTCATGTAAAATGTTTTTAATCAGCTTTTTGATAAAGCAGAAGAAGCGCTAAGGCTAATTAAATTGTATCAGCATTTTTTTTTTAATTCTGTAGAATAAATTTATAGCTCTAATGAGATGACAAGAAAAAAATCTTGTTACTTCTAAAGGTGTGAAAACGAATCGTATGTCATATATACGTTACGGTATGGGACTAGATCCTCACTATACATGCATCGTCCTTCGTCTCGGCTATAAAGATTCGTCCGGACACTAATTGACCATCATTTAGCTCAGTGTTGCTCAGTGACAACCACCTCCAAAATGTTCAAATTGGTGAGTGAAATATTACAATTTTTTCCGGATTTTAATGTGTTTTTAGGAAATCCTTAGTATTAAAAATTTCATGTCATTTATTTGCGACAGTAAATGGATTTTAAAATTATTTCCTTTATTTATGGATTAACGAACTGCTCCTTCCAAATTGAAATTTAAAAGATCCAAGTTGAACTTATTTGGCCTAGTACAAAATGGCATTCATTTTCAGTGAACGATTAAAGTCTTGAAATGTTTTCGTTTACACATGGTGCCCAAAATCTGAAGTGCTGTTTAAAGTATTTGTAGAATAACCGGCCAAGAGCGAGTCAGATTTGCCCACTGAGGGTTCCGTACATACTAGGACAGTACAGACAACCAAGTGATCTAATAAGGGTTCCGTTATTTTTCCTTTTGAGGTCCGGAACCCAAAAATGAAAGGTTTTTGAATGGGACTGCCACTTGACTAGGCCCTTTTTATGTATGTGATTAGATAAACATCTACAGGACTAGTTGTGTGTTACATGTGCTAAAGCTTTGAATAAAGATTCAACACAGTACATTTCTCTTCTGTTACAATACTTTTTAGAAAACTTGTTGAAAATTCCTATAAACACTTCATCTTCATCATCTGTTTGCTGATTATAGGAGTGTTACAAGTGTTTAGAGGTAGTAAAATCTCAGGTACCTATAAAGAGATGTCAGCAAAGCAGAGGGGGCCTGCCAGGGCCACCGCCTGCCGGGGTTGCGGGTTGTTCGAAAGAGATACCGCCGCCCCGGAACATAAAGGGCAATGGAAGGAACATGGGTGGGTTTTGATTGCCCACCCCAAAAAAAAATGTTTCAGTTTGATGAAACTGCTTAATTTTTGCATAAGATGAAGGATTTGCTTGCAGACGTGACCGTGAACAATGACGTGGTTCATCATTGCTTCAATACTTATTTTTACGAACACAGTGTCACAGAACACTTTGTTTGCCAAGGCTGTAATCGTTTAGTCATGCCTAATTAGCTGGACATGCATACCATTTTTGATTTGAATAAATTAACTCGCTATTTGAAAGAAGTTCTAGTTTTGAGACTTAAAGTAATGTATTTCAAATTCTTATCGCACGATGAAGTTTTTAGGGATTGAGGATTTAGTTCTATTTAGATAGATAGATAGAATATTCTTTATTATGTACACCATACAAGTAACAAGAATAACACTAGACAAACTTATAAATAGGGTGACACAATGGGCGGTCTTATCGCTAAAAGCGATCTTTTCAAGACAACCTTTGGATGGATTATAAGAGGAGGAACTTAGTTAGTAGGATTTACTTAGTTTTATGCACTTAAGGAGGAAGGGTTTAGGCTACATGTATTAACACTACCAACTATAAACTCTTTGTCACTATGGAACAAACACTTTGGGATTTTTTAAGTGTACCTATTTTTTTTCTTGAATGGTTTGTCTTATGTCTGGCTAACTTATAAGGTTGTTAGCTGCTCAACCGGACTATTCTGTGGCTTCCTTGAGAGTAAGGCCTCCAGCTTCTTTTTTATGAATGTCATCTCGCAGTTCAAACCTAAGAGTTTGTCATCTGCTTAACCGGGCAATTCCTGTGGATAACTTTAATTTAAAGCCTCCAGCCAGGGCAAAAATTTACAAACTAAGCGACTACACCCTGAGGGGTCGGCTCGAGCCTCGGCTTAGGGCGTCGCTGGGCAAGGACAGCAAAGGGACAGGCTGGATCTGAGTAACATTATTTGGGGGATGATTTAGATTTGCTGGCTCAGTATCGCGGGCTAGTTTGAGCAAAGGGTAGGCCGGGGGGTGGGTTGATAGGGACGTCGCGACGGCCCGACGGCGAGGACGGAGTATATCTAATTTAAGTAGCCTTCAATTTATTAAAAGAGCAATTGGCTGACTAACATAATATCAAATTAACGCACAGTCGAAATAACTACTTAGGTAACTTGAAACAAGGTTGCAAAAAAAAGAATTTTGAAGATTGAAACCCGCTGAAAGATCTTGAAAGTTAAAATCCTTAAAATATGTATGTACCTATCTTCAGAGTTAAGTAAAAAAACAAAACAACTCTTGCCTACACGATGCATTGCCGTGCCTGTCTTGGGTAACCAGCAATCGTTCCGATATACTCCTTACCAGCAAATATGATAAAGTACCAATTATTTTTTACTTACAGTTCATCTTCGCTTGTATGCTGGCGGTAGCTGTGGCGGCCCCGAAGCCCCAACTGTTCTACAACTCACAATACACGTACTCGGCCCAGCCCGCGTACTCCGCTCAGCTCACGTACTTCCCTCCGCTCGCGTTTTCTGCTCCTGCCTACTACAGCACCTACGGCGTTTCACCAACTTACGCGTACTACTACAAATGAGTTGCAGTTTAATTTATACAACGTGTAACGGAAAGGGTATATACATATCAAGAGCAAGGCTTCTTCAAGGCTTATCAAACGATATCGCAAGGGTTTCAGCTAAATATAAAAAAAAAAAAAAAAAAAGAAAAAAAAAAAGAAAGAAAGAAAGAAAAGAAAGAAAAAAAAAAAAAAAAGAAGCCTCGCTATTGGTATGTATATACCCTTTCCGTTACATCCTGTATAAGTACATTATGGCAAAAAAAATATGTTATTAATTATGAATTTTTTTAAAAAAGATTTTTTATTTTTTATTTTTAGTATTAGGCTGTTTAGTGGTGTCATATCTTTGTTTCTCTTATAGTCTGAGAAGACAAAGCGCGGAGAAAAAACAAATTAAATGATAGTGACAAAAGCACGTTTTGTTTTGTTATTTAATTTCTCCGTGAGTTTGTTGAAAATCGTCGTTTAATTCACGTGATAATTCGTCACTAATGTTCTCGGCTCCATAGTACCTGTTAAATCCGCCTCGGCAACAATGACAAAGTTTCCTCACTTGGATCAAAAGGTACAATTTTAATTCGAACCACTAGATCCTGAGTTTTTGAAGCATACAAAAACCAAATTAACGTAAGTAAGTAACGTAAGTATAAGATTATAGGATACCCCTCTGCTGACAAATGTGATCTAACAACTCAACAAACAAAGGCTTTTAAAGTGAGGTTTATAAACCCTGACAAGGAAAAACCTCAGGCTGAGAATCGATTGCAAGACACAGCACCTTACTAATATTATAAACTAGCTTTTGCCCGCGGCTTCGCTCGCGTTAAATTCGGGGTAGCACAGTTCCCCTTGCGCCTTATTGATTTGTAATAGCAACGCTAAGTTTTCCCTTTTCTTACCTCTTTCTCACTCACATCCCACTTTTAAAAAAAAAAATAGCCTATGTCCGTCTCCTGGTTCCCAACTATCTCTGTACCAAAATTCATCAAAATCGGTTTAGCCATTAAAGCGTGAAGAGGTAACAAACAAACAAACTCACTTTCGCTTTTATAATATTAGTAAGGAAGTAAAAATGAGTTTGTTAGTTTGTTTTTTTGTTTGTTACGTCTTCACGCCTAAATGGCTGAACCGATTTTGATGAATTTTGGTGCAGATATAGTTGGGACCCTGGAGACGGACATAGGCTAATTTGAAAAAAGGTGAGAAAAGGGGGAGAAAGAGGGAAGAAAAAGGAAGAGAAAGATACATTTTTTTGGATCATCACGCGGGTTGAGGTTAGCTTTACCCCAAAGTAACTATGTCACGCGGACGAAGTCGCGGGCGAAAGCCAGTACCAGATAAATTTCGAATGCACCCAGCACCCCGTACTGTAGGTATCGACTATATCGTATACATACAATACACTTAGTAAAACATGTTTTCCACAAATCTAAATCTTACTTATCTATGGTTCATATAAAAACCATATCTTTTGTCTTTGCCCAGTACCCTTAATGATCTAAACAAGTGTTCCAATTAACCAAAGTCGTTAGTTAGACATTATTATGAAATACTTGAAAAAATATACTTTGTATTGAAAATGCAATTTAGTTGCTTTAAGTTTTAATGCAATTTCCTTTGCTGAAACTTTGTCAATGAGGACATTACGTAAAAGTAGAGTACTGAGGAAGAGGAAATCATTAAAATTCTAGAGATTTTGCTTTAGAACGTAAGAAAAGGAGGTTTAAGGAGGTTACTCATAGGGCACGCCACAATAGTGGCGGTAAGTCCCCTCTTTGAGGAGTGGCTGGAGAGGCGTCATGGCGTCCTCACCTACCGCCTGACGCAGGTCCTCACCGGACACGGAAGTTTCGGGAGGTTCCTGCACATCATCGGGCGGGAGGAAGCGCCCGGGTGTCACCATTGTGACGATCGCCCGGAGGACACGGTGGAGCACACTGTGGCGGTCTGCCCAGCGTGGGCGGAGCACCGTCGTGCCCTCGTAGAGGCGATCGGCGGCGGCGATCTCTCGCGTCCGGCCTTGGTTCAGGCCATGGTCCGGAGTGAGAGGGAATGGGAAGCGGTCACCACCTTCTGCGAAGCAGTAATGCTAGCAAAGGAGGTGGCCGGGCGTTTGAGGGAGAGAACATCTGCCCAACCCAGCCGCCGCGGGAGACGCCCAGGGCGCCGGGCGCCGCGAGACGACTTCCGGCCACCGTAGATGCGGGCCTGTGGACGGTGAGCAATGGGTAGCTCACCGTCCGTCCGTCTATTGACGACAGGCCGTGTCGACGGCGCGTTCGTGTTACACGCGCGCCTCAAAGAGAGTCAGCAAAGCAGAGGGGCTTGCCAGGGCCTCCGCCTGCCGGGGTTGCGGGTTGTTCGAAAGAGATACCGCGGCCCCGGAACGTAAAGGGCAATAGAAGGAACATAGGTGGGTTTTAGTCAGTACAAGTCTGACATGCCCCCCCGCTCCGCCCAGAGCGGGGGAAGTCATTGGATGATTACCCACCTGAAAAAAAAAAAAAAAAAGAGGAGGTTACTCATCCTACTAGTCCTTTTTAATAATATAATTAATGCGAATGTTTGTGAGTATATATGGATGTTTGTTACTCTTTTACGTGAAAACGGCTGAACGGATCTTAATGATATTTGGCACAGTGGTAGATTTTAGTCTGGAATAGTACATAGATTTGTTTTCGATATCAGCTAGTTGATTATAAAATTATGAGAGATTTTACATTGATATTGCTGCCATCATCATTTATATTTGCCAATGGTCATCATATTTGTAAAACTGGAAATGTTTAGCTTGATGTGTCGCCGTTTGTACTAGTTACTAGAGGGTTACAAAAAGGTACTTAAATTCATATTTCCATTCCCGTGCACTAAGTTATGTATCGAGTACCATGTAGGTTTACACAAAGAGAATTAGTACCTCCTGCCATTTTCATAAACCACAATGATTGATAGCATCTGTCAATTGCAGCTGGCATAGCAAAAGCTCACTGATCAAACTGTCTATCGATCAATGATGAATATCAGCTAAAAGATGCTAGTAACAACCTGGATCACTTTGTTGTCCGTTCGTTTGTGTGCCAAAACCCTTTAATTCGAGAACGAGTTAAGGTATTAAGCTGAAATTAAAACCATATACTTAAATCTGTGGTCCCTTTGTGCTGTGAAAATCAACCCTTTAAGTCTACGCAATCAAAAAATATGGCCGTTTATGTAGTAACTTTGTACGGAACCTTCGGTGCGCGAGTCCGACTCGCTCTTGGATGTTTTTTTTTAGATTCATTCACACTCTACATTGACGTCTAGAGGAGGTTCGTGTCAAAAAGAAGATATCATGCAGATGGTGTGGTGGTGAAGGTATGTTGCGGCCGCGTCACACGTCCATTAATATTATTACACTACCTGGCGCCCGCAGTTGTAGGAAATAGGATAAGTAAGACTAGCTGGCACCCGCGGCTTAGCCCGCGTGATGAACGAAAAAAAATATCCTATGTGTTATTCCAGAGTCTGGAATAACACATAGGATATTTTTTTAAATGAACGGAACTTGATGAAATTTGGTACAGGTAGATTCAAACTCAAACTCAAACTCAAAGCATTTATTTCAATTAGACCATTACAGGCACTTTTGAATGTCATAAAAACAAGAACAAAAAAATGATGCTGCTACAGTCCCAGTCACAAGACATAATAACTTATGAAAGTACTGTAGTTGCCCATTCCAAAGCGTCGATCTCTATGGAGAAGAATGGGCAAGAAACTCCATGGACACTCTTTTAAATCATAATATTTTATAAAATCATGGATACATCATTCATGTTGAGATTATACATAATGTGAGAACGATGTAGAAAAACGAGCACATTTAGAGCGTCCAGAGTAAAAGCAATAATTAGCAAGAGTTTAATAGATGAATTAAAACAAACCGTGGTAGCTAAGAGATGACCAGTCCCAACTGACAGCGCCCGTTCACGAACATGACGTATGGATCAGCCCCATTCAGCTCGACCATTTTGAAGGGAGCTAAATGACCCGACACACCCGCCACCATCAGCGAGACATTTAAGTGAGCATGACAATCTCTCAACCACCAGGGCAACCGTCGAGTCAATAAAATTACATAGTACTCACACATGGGCATTACAATTATACAATATTAGGAAATTGAGTCTATACAATGCAAAGATAGTCTTACAATCTTCTTCAGCTGCCACAATAACTTCAGATGCTGATTAATTAGTTTGCCCCTATGGTTGTGGAGCAGGACCGGCATTGAGCCAAGCATTTATATCATTAATGTAATCCCCCAACTTATAGTATGCTTGCCTACATAGTGTGCGTTTAATACAAGATTTAAACTTCGATTCATTCAGTTGTAGGATGTGTGGAGGTATTTTATTGTAACATTTTAAACAGTACCCCATAAAAGAGGAGTCTACCTTAGCTAGCCTGAAACCTGGCTGAACCAGTTGGTCCCTATTTCTAGTATTATAGTGATGTCTGTCACTTCTTTTACTAAATAGATGCAGATTTTTCCTAACGTACATGATGTTTTCATAGATGTATTGACAAGGTACTGTCATGATGTTAATTTTTTTAAACAGTTCTCTTAGAGAATCGCGCCTACGTAGATTATACATGGCTCTGATGGCTCTTTTCTGCAGAATAAATATAGACTCAATGTCTGCAGCCCGTCCCCAAAGTAAAATACCGTATGACATTATACTATGAAAATAACTAAAATAGACTAGTCGCGCGGTATCTACATCAGTAAATTGACGGATTTTTCTTACAGCATATGCTGCTGAACTCAACCGTCCTGCAAGAGATGTTAAATGAGGACCCCATTGTAGCCTCGAGTCGAGCGTGATGCCTAAGAAAACAGTTTTATCGACGAATTCTAGTTTCTCTTGATTCAATACTATGTCACATTCATTACTTTTGACGTTTGGCAGAGCAAATCTTATGCACTTTGTTTTTTTTCCATTCAATACTAAATTATTAGCAGTAAACCAATTATGGACCTGCATTAGCGCGTTATTTAAGGCGTTAAGATTTGTTGCACGTCTGTTTATCTTAAATATTAAGGAAGTATCGTCAGCAAACAACACCATTTGAGGTTGGTTTTTAAATAAATGGGGTAGATCATTAATATATACTAAAAAGAGGAAAGGACCCAATATAGAACCTTGTGGTACACCCATTTTAACTTTTAAACCCATTGAATTGACGCCATTAATTTGCACTATAGTCTGGAAGCCAGATATAATAATCTACCTGTGCGTGTAAGTAGGACTAGTAGGACTAGCTGGCGCCCGCGGCTTAGCCCGCGTGATGATCGAAAAAAAGTATCTTATGTGTTATTCCAGACTATAATCTACCTCTGTGCCAAATTTCAAAAAGATCCGTTCAGCCATTTTGGCGTGAAAGAGTAACAAACATCCATATATCCATCCTCACAAACATTCGTATTTATAATATTACTAGCTTCCGCCCGCGACTTCCGCGTGGCATAGTTACTTTGGGCTTTTTTTTTTTCGGGTGGGAAATCATCCAATGACTTCCCCCGCTCTGGGTGGAGCGGGGGGGCATGTCTGACTTGTACTGACTAAAACCCACCCATGTTCCTTCTATTGCCCTTTACGTTCCGGGGCCGCGGTATCTCTTTCGAACAACCCGCAACCCCGGCAGGCGGAGGCTCTGGCAAGCCCCTCTGCTTTGCTGACTCTCTTTGAGGCGCGCGTGAAACACGAACGCGCCGTCGACACGGCCTGTCGTCAATAGACGGACGGACGGTGAGCTACCCATTGCTCACCGTCCACAGGCCCGCATCTACGGTGGCCGGAAGTCGTCTCGCGGCGCCCGGCGCCCTGGGCGTCTCCCGCGGCGGCTGGGTTGGGCAGATGTTCTCTCCCTCAAACGCCCGGCCACCTCCTTTGCTAGCATTACTGCTTCGCAGAAGGTGGTGACCGCTTCCCATTCCCTCTCGCTCCGGACCATGGCCTGAACCAGGGCCGGGTGTTACTTTGGGCTAACGCTAACTTTAAACCGCGTGATGATCGAAAAAAAAATATCTCTCTCCCCTTTTCTTCCCTCTTTCTCCCCCGTATCACACTTTTTTTTTTAAAGTAGCCTCTGTCCGTCTCCAAGGTCCCAACTATCTCTGTAACAAAATTCATCAAAATAGTTTTGGCCATTTAGGAGAGAAGACGTAACAAATAAACAAACAAACTCACTTTCGCTTTTATAATATTAGTAAGGATATTATGTAGTAGGAATAACCAAAATTAACAAGGCTTTTCCAGACGACTAGGCATTATATAGCTGTCTCCATATACGTACATCTTTTGACGCTTCATGGCGTTTTAAGTATCAATGGAGGTGTCAAGTTCATTATGCCGGCTGATACTATTCAGGAACCACCACGCAGAAGAACAAATGATCTGGTTTTTTGACGGAACGAACAGATTTCCACACTCATTCTGAATTCAGTAAAAGTAAGTCGGGCACTAAATGTGATTTGTCTCGGTATTGAATAGACGAATCTATCATTTCAGTCAGGTAACACAAGGCTGTTTCTTTCAATAAAAAGTACTTACATGTAATCATTATTGGGGATACACATTACACGCATTTCTAGTATTAAAAAAAAACCGCCCAAGAGCGAATCAGACTCGCGCACCCAGAGTTCCATATAAACTTGCGACATAAACAACCACAGCTTATGAGTGACTGCGTAGATTTAGAGGGTTAATTTTTCACAGCACAAAATGACCACAGACTTGGGTATATGGTTTTAATTTGCTACCTCCACGCGTTCCCGAGATAAAGGGTCTTGACGGAAAGACAGACAAACAGACAGACGGTGACGGAATAAAATGATCCTATGAGGGCTCTGTTTTTTTTCTTTTGAGGTACAGAACCCTTGTTCATCTCGGAAGAGCTTTTATCGCACAGAAGAGGTGTATACGCGCGATATGCAATGTAGACTCACTTACTTCATGTAAACCACTGTTCAAGAAACTTAGATTACTTACATTGACTAGTATCTATATCGAGGAAATATGTATGTAAATTTACAAAATCTCACCCAGAGATGTTTGAAAAAGTGGGAGATAAATGTAATTTCAATACTAGATATCCTAACAGACTCATTATGCCTAGAACGAAAACACAATTATACAGACGAAGTTGTTTTCCTATGTGTATAGAATGTGTATATATAATAAGATTCCTGATAAAATAAAAAGAACTTCCAATGGTCCGCTTCAGAAAAGTTTTACACACGTGGTTAATTGAGAATGCTTTCTATACACTGCAAGAATTCCTTCAATTTAAATAATGTTAAAAATACTAAAAATTTGCATATCGTTATGACTAAATATGCTAAGCTACTATTACACTGTTTACTATACGAACTTTTGTAACCATATTTATTAGCAAATAAATGTTTGACTTTGACTTTAACCGTTAATTATAAAGTAATTTTGAAGCAGCCGTTTTAGCAGTTCGCTTCGCCTCTCATGCATGAAGTTGTGAATTCAAATCCGGGCAAGTATCAATGTCTTTTTCAATTCATATGTGCTTTTTTTAAAGTTTATCTAAGATATGACAGACATAGGTAAAGGAAAACATCGTGAGGAAACCTTGACTTATAATAAACTAGCTTTTGCCCGCGGCTTCGCCCGCGTTAATTTCGGGATTTGCAGACCTTGCACCATATTTATTGTAATAGCAAAGCTAAGTTTTCCCGTTTTAAAAAGCCCCGTCCCCAGGGTCTCAACTATCTCTGTACCAAAATTCAATAAAATCGGTTTTGCCACTTAGACGTGAAGACGTAACAAACATACAAACAAACTCACTTTCGCTTTTATAATATTAGTAAGGATATAAGTCTGAAATCGCCAACCCGCTCGTGCCTTCTCTATCTGAGAAAAGGGCCTTTGCCCAGCAGTGGGACAGTTGGTGGTACAGTTGGTGGCTGGTATTAACATTTTTGATTAGTGAACTCTAACGGTAATTTTGAACTTTGGACTAATTTTGTGGTAAGTTCCACAATGCCTAGGCAAACGGTTTTTTTTTACATGGCAGCTATTGCTATCGCTAAATAGATTCCACAAAGAAAAATATCTGGAAATGATAGGAATAAAGAGATAAAAAATAAAAACCAATGTTAGGTGAACATTTTGAAAATAGTACTTAAAAAAATTCTTGCTCCTAAACTACAAAATATCGCGGAACATACATGGGGGTAATTCAGGTACCCCTTAGCATAAGGCATCTAATTTTTTCTTTGGACGCCTATCAACTGGCCACCCTGTATATATAAATTTAAACTTTTCAGTTACACGCCGCCGTCATGAATCGCTTAAAATGTTTAAACTACTGTGAATATTTTTTTTTAGTTTGTTACATGCCTATACATAGAAACAGATAATGGGACTGTATACCTGGTTTGGTTTTGCGTGCATTATAATGAATGAAATTATAAGGTGGTTTCATGCCATCTGATCAAAACAGGCTACTATGGAGTAATTTGTTAAACTCAAAAGTTTAAATGGTGGTTTTTCGAACAGTTCAGGGTTTTTTTGTAGCTTGTTTTGACGGAGTCGTAATCTGAATTAATTGTTTTCAAATAATTGCACATACAGGGTGTAACCGAATCCTTCAGGAGTGTAATCAACCAAGAATTTTGTGAACCAAATTGCAACTGCTACTGCTGCTGCTACTATGCAAAAATTATTGCTGGGAAACATGTTTTTGGGGTTAAAAATCACGTTTCAAGGTATAACTCTATGTTACGCACTTAAAACATTGTGCTGTTTACATTAAAAACGTGAACAAAAACAAAGTTGGAACTTCCGTCCGTCTATTGACGACAGGCCCTGTCAACGGCGCGTTAGTGTTCCACGCACGCCTCAAAGAGATGTCAGCAAAGCAAAGGGGCCTGCCGGGGTTGCGGGTTGTTCGAAAGAGCTACCGCGGCACCATAACGTAAAGGGCAATAGAAGGAACATGGGTGGGTTGGTCAGTACAAGTCTACACTCCCCCCCGCTCCGCCGAGAGCGGAGGAAGTTATTTGATGATTTCCCATACGCAAATAAAGTCAATCAAGAATATAACTTTAAAATATGAATCAGTTCAATAACTTTTCATTTATTTACCCGTATGACATTAGTCCCCAGAATTCGATCCCTAGTAACCACACTATCAAATGGTGTAAGAATATAGAATGTAGTTTTTTCAACATCAACGAATTTGGTTCAACAAACAATAGTCACCGACTACCGGAAGTTACTCAAAAAAGTTTTTTTGGTATGATGAATGATGATGAAATAAGTCTTCACTGACCAGAATGTGTAATTTAATTACTATTTGCTTCATTTCTACGTTTTGATAATAAACCAACAAATGCAAAATGATTTTTAAGTACATTTTTCGTGATCAACATAACAATTAAATAGCAATTCGCTTTGGTCTTTAAAACAAATCAATAATTATTATTCCAGTGAAAAGTAATTGTTACTTAAAACTTATTCGTTTTAGCGTTGCATTTGAACAACTTATATATGTGTACATTTTGATTTTGTGTCTGTGTTACTGATAGTTCTTTACACAATTAGGACATTTTAAGAAGAAGAATCGTTGGTTCTTCTTAGCCCGGCGGATTTTGATGCCGTTTGTGAAAATCAAAAGTCATGTATTCAAATTAGGCTGATAATCAGCACTTTTTGAACGTCACATTACAAGAGACAGTCCCACAAAAACACCCTGCCCTTCGCCACTTCCTAGTGTTTTAGCTGGGAAGAAGAAGTGGCGGAACAAACTCCCCAACAATACATCTGTCTGTCAGGTTAGAAGACCCAGTTATTTTTTGTCAGAGAGGCAAGACGCAAAAATTAAGCAAATAGTAATTAAATTACACATTATACATCGAAGAATTATTCTATCATCAGAAACAACTTTTTGAACAAGCAGAAAATAACTTAACATCAGGAAGTTGGTCACTTTAGTTTGTTTCATTGACGTTTTGCTTTATGGTAGCCCTTCGGGGGTTTACTTTGTCGATTATAAATAGTTTTAATTTAGAAGGAGCAGTTTGTTTATCCACAAACCAAAGCAATTTCAAAATCTATTTCTTGTAGCAAATAAATGTCTTGATATGTATTATGCATACATAAACTAAAAGACGTTGAGACGGTGGGGCGAGCTACATAAAAGATAACCTCACTTAAATATAAAGCATTTTTACACCGTTGATTTGTGACTAGATCTGATCTGTATTCCTACGTAATATTCAATCAAGGAATGAGCAGGCACGTGTCGACGCAACGAGGCTTATTTTCCCAACCCAAAAAAAAAGCGTTGGCTTAGAAAAAAAATCCTCGTCTTCCTTCGTTCCTTTGTCGTTTCGTTTTTGTTCGTGTCCTTGAAGAACTGAAAAACCTGTGCTTACATAGCCATTTTTAACCGACTTCAAAAAATGGAGGAGTGTCGCAATTCGACTGTGTGTGTTTTTTTTTGTATGTTACGCCATTTCTTCGTCAATTGTCGGCCGATTTTTAATCGAAAGGCGTCCCATATGAATTTTATCTATATTACTATAATTTATGAGTTACCTTCTATAATACATATTTTTTCTTTTAATACCTATATGTATATGAACGATATGCTAATACCTCTTAGTAGCAATGAAAAATTAATAATCGATAAGAATTTGTGTGAGATACAATACCACAACTAAATAGGTGAAAATAAAAAAACTTTTTTGCCAAAGTTTTTTATTCAACTAACACGAACATTTTTCTGAGACCGAGTTCAGTCTTTTCAGTGTTGTTTTGAAGTCGGTTTTTTATCGCTAAACAAAATGTAGGCATGAAATCAAACATACTCACGTAAAATATTTTTAATCAGCTTTTTAATAAAGCAGAAGAAGCGCTAAGGCTAATTGAATTGTATCAGCATTTTTTTAAATTCTGTAGAATTTATAGCTCTAGTGAGATGACAAGAAAAAAATCTTGTTACTTCTAATAGTAGTATGTCATATACGTTACGGTATGGGACTAGATCCTCACTATACATGCATCGTCCTTCGTCTCGGCTATAAAGATTCGTCCGGACACTAATTGACCATCATTTAGCTCAGTGTTGCTCAGTGACAACCACCTCCAAAATGTTCAAATTGGTGAGTGAAATATTACAATTTTTTTCCGGATTTTAATGTGTTTTTAGGAAATCCTTAGTATAAAAAATTTCATGTCATTTATTTTCGACAGTAAATGGATTTTAAAATTATTTCCTTTATTTATGGATTAACGAACTGCTCCTTCCAAATTGAAATTTAAAAGATCCAAGTTGAACTTATTTGGCCTAGTACAAAATGGCATTCATTTTCAGTGAACGATTAAAGTCTTGAAATGTTTTCGTTTACACATGGTGCCCAAAATCTGAAGTGCTGTTTAAAGTATTTGTAGAATAACCGGCCAAGAGCGAGTCAGATTTGCCCACTGAGGGTTCCGTACATACTAGGACAGTACAGACAACCAAGTGATCTAATAAGGGTTCCGTTATTTTTCCTTTTGAGGTACGGAACCCAAAAATGAAAGGTTTTTGAATGGGACTGCCACTTGACTAGGCCCTTTTTATGTATGTGATTAGATAAACATCTACAGGACTAGTTGTGTGTTACATGTGCTAAAGCTTTGAATAAAGATTCAACACAGTACATTTCTCTTCTGTTACAATACTTTTTAGAAAACTTGTTGAAAATTCCTATAAACACTCCATCTTCATCATCTGTTTGCTGATTATAGGAGTGTTACAAGTGTTTAGAGGTAGTAAAATCTCAGGTACCTAAAAAGAGATGTCAGTAAAGCAGAGGGCCAGAGCCAACGCCTGCCGGGGTTGCGGGTTGTTCGAAAGAGATACCGCCGCCCCGGAACATAAAGGGCAATGGAAGGAACATGGGTGGGTTTTGATTGCCCACCCCAAAAAAAAATGTTTCAGTTTGATGAAACTGCTTAATTTTTGCATAAGATGAAGGATTTGCTTGCAGACGTGACCGTGAACAATGACGTGGTTCAGCATTGCTTCAATACTTATTTTTACGAACACAGTGTCACAGAACACTTTGTTTGCCAAGGCTGTAATCGTTTAGTCATGCCTAATTAGCTGGACATGCATACCATTTTTGATTTGAATAAATTAACTCGCTATTTGAAAGAAGTTCTAGTTTTGAGACTTAAAGTAATGTATTTCAAATTCTTATCGCACGATGAAGTTTTTAGGGATTGAGGATTTAGTTCTATTTAGATAGATAGATAGAATATTCTTTATTATGTACACCATACAAGTAACAAGAATAACACTAGACAAACTTATAAATAGGGTGACACAATGGGCGGTCTTATCGCTAAAAGCGATCTTTACAAGACAACCTTTGGATGGATTTAAAAGAGGAGGAACTTAGTTAGTAGGATTTACTTAGTTTTATGCACTTAAGGAGGAAGGGTTTAGGCTACATGTATTAACACTACCAACTATAAACTCTTTGTCACTATGGAACAAACACTTTGGGTTTTTTTAAGTGTACCTATTTTTTTTCTTGAATTATTTGTCTTATGTCTGGCCAACTTATAAGGATGTTAGCTGCTCAACCGGACTAATCTGTGGCTTCCTTGAGAGTAAGGCCTCCAGCTTCTTTTTTATGAATGTCATCTCGCAGTTCAAACCTAAGAGTTTGTCATCTGCTTAACCGGGCAATTCCTGTGGATAACTTGAATTTAAAGCCTCCAGCCAGGGCAAAAATTTACAAACTAAGCGACTACACGCTGAGGGGTCGGCTCTAGCCTCGGCTTAGGGCGTCGCTGGGCAAGGACAGCAAAGGGACAGGCTGGATCTGAGTAACATTATTTGGGGGATGATTTAGATTTGCTGGCTCAGTATCGCGGGCTAGTTTGAGCAAAGGGTAGGCCGGGGGGTGGGTTGATAGCGACGTCGCGACGGCCCGACGGCGAGGACGGAGTATATCTAATTTAAGTAGCCTTCAATTTATTAAAAGAGCAATTGGCCGACTAACATAATATCAAATTAACGAACAGTCGAAATAACTACTTAGGTAACTTGAAACGAGGTTGCAAAAAAAAAGAATTTTGAAGATTGAAACCCGCTGAAATATCTTGAAAGTTAAAATCCTTTCCTGTTGTATCTCTACACTCTGTTTGAAGTATGTATGTACCTATCTTCAGAGTTAAGCAAAAGAAAAACAACTCTTGCCTACACGATGCATTGCCGTGCCTGTCTTGGGTAACCAGCAATCGTTCCGATATACTCCTTACCAGCAAATATGATAAAGTACCAATTATTTTTTACTTACAGTTCATCTTCGCTTGTATGCTGGCGGTAGCTGTGGCGGCCCCGAAGCCCCAACTGTTCTACAACTCACAATACACGTACTCGGGCCAGCCCGCGTACTCCGCTCAGCTCACATACTTCCCTCCGCTCGCGTTTTCTGCTCCTGCTTACTACAGCACCTACGGCCTTTCACCAACTTATGCGTACTACTACAAATGAGTTGCAGTTTAATTTATATAAGTACATTATAATAATAAATCGTTTACTTCAGAATATATAGATATAGATTATAGCAAAAAAAATGTTATTAATTATGAATTTTATTCAAAAATATTTTTTTTTATATAATACGTATTAGGCTGTTTAGTGGTGTCATATATTTGTTTCTCTTATGGTATGAGAAGACAAAGCGTGGAGAAAAAACAAATTAAATCAAATAATCGTGACAAAAGCACGTTTTGTTTTGTTATTTAATTTCTCCGTGAGTGTGTTGAAAATCGTCGTTTGATTCACGTGATAATTAGTTACTGCTGTTCTCGGCTCTATAATGCCTATTAAATCCGCGTCAGCCACAATGGCAAAGTTTCCTCACTTGGATCAAAAGGTACAATTTTAATTCGAACCACTAGATCCTGAGTTTTTGAAGCATTCAAAAACCAAATTAACGTTTTTATAAATATAAGATTATAGAATACCCCTCTGCTGACAAATGTGATCTAATAACTCAACAAACAAAGGCTTTTTAAAAGAGGTTTATAAACCCTGAGAAGGAAGAACCTCAGACTGAGAATCGATTGCAAGACACCGCACCTTACTAATATTATACTAAAAGTATTGTAAAAGCAAAAATGAGTTTGTTAGTTTGTTGTTTTGTTTGTTACGTCTTCACGCCTAAATGGCCGAACCGATTTCGATGAATTTTGGTACAGATATAGTTGGGACCCTGGGGATGGACATAGGCTAATTAAAAAAAGTGAGAAAAGGGGGAGAAAGAGGGAAGAAAAGGGAAGGGAAGATAATTTTTTTTCGATCATCACGCGGGTTCAAGTTAGCGTTAGCCCAAAGTAAATATGCCACGCGGAAGAAGTGGCGGGCGAAAGCTAGTACCAGATAAATTTCGAATGCACCCAGCACCCCGTACTGTAGGTATTGACTATATCGTATACATACAATATACTTAGTAAAACATGTCTCACAAATCTAAATCTTTCTCATCTATGGTTCATATACAAACCATATCTTTTGTCTTTGCCCAGTACCTTTAATGATCTAAACAAGTGTTCCAATTAACCAAAGTCGTTAGTCAGACATTAAACGGCTCACACTATCATGAAACACTTGAAAAAATATACTTTGTATTGAAAATGCAATTTAGTTGCTTTAAGTTTTAATGCAATTTCCTTTGCTGAAACTTTGTCAATGAGGACATTACGTAAAAGTAGAGTACTGAGGAAGAGGAAATCATTAAAATTCTAGAGATTTTGCTTTAGAACGTAAGAAAAGGAGGTTTAAGGAGGTTACTCATCCTACTAGTCCTACTTAATAATATAATTAATGCGAATGTTTGTGAGTATGTATGAATGTTTGTTACTCTTTCACGTGAAAACGGCTGAACGGATCTTGATGATATTAGGCACAGTGGTAGATTATAGTCTAGAATAACACATAGATTTGTTTTCGATATCACGCGGGCAAATCCGCGGACACCAGCTAGTTGATTATAAAATTATGGGAGTTTTTACATTGATATTGCTGCCATCATCATTTATATTTGCCAATGGTCATCATATTTGTAAAACTGGAAATGTTTAGCTTGATGTGTCGCCGTTTGTACTAGTTACTAGAGGGTTACAAAAAGGTACTTAAATCCATATTTCCATTCCCGTGCACTAAGTTATGTATCGAGTACCATGTAGGTTTACACAAAGAGAACTAGTACCTCCTGCCATTTTCATAAACCACAATGATTGACAGCACCTGTCAATTGCAGCTGGCATAGCAAAAGCTCACTGATCAAACTGTCTATGATCAATGATGTATATATCAGCTAAAAAAATGCTAGAAACCACATAATACTTATTAGTCTTATGGCTAAAAGTAAAAAAGATGTAACATACAAGATTTCGTCAGGAACACGTGTAAGTTATATACCTATTAAATAGTGGACATTCGTAGAGAGGCAATAATTTTCTTAGATTTTATATCTGTGTGTTAAGTGACATCTCTGGAATCAAGAATAATATGAAATGGTTATAATATGTATTCGCATCATACCAGTCACCGCATAGAAGTTGCTGATGTGCGTACAAAACATACTTTGTCTGTTAAGGGTTGGCAAATTCATTTTACACTAGCTGTGCCCTGTGCATGCGTTGCAATGCAATTTTTCTACCTACCTACCCTAACTACCTAAACTACACAAAAACCTGTAATGCCTTTAGTTTTTTTTTCTCCCCTTAAAGGCATCCTTGGACTTCAACGAATATTTCGATCCCCGCTCGGAACAAATTATTGTATGTTCTGGGACTGGCTGTTGGTGTATGTGAGTTTAAATGTGTGTATACGTACCCACGATGCAGGAGTTATTCTCAGTGTGGGCCAAGAAGAAGTAAGAAAGTGTTTTAAACTGAATCAAAGGCATGGATTATCTTTAAAAAATGGGTTTTGAAAGGATTCATTCGTTCATGAACTATCAGAAAAATGTTAGATTTTTAATTCTAGCATGGTCTAAGCAATTTTCTTCCTATGTCGCAACACGCGTCTTGCGTGTAACTTGTAGCCAAGTGGTATGAATTAGTTTCACAAAAAGAAGGATATGCGTAAATTCAAAAAAAAAATAAAAGAAATAACGGTTAAATTAAGTCCTATTTATTTTCTCTTAAGTCAATTTTCGTACATCGAATTATTTTTTCAGGTAGTAAGCAGAGTAGGGCGAGGCGTAGGGGTAGGCGGAATAAGCAGCAAAAGGCGCTGTGTACGCGGAGTACGCGAGCGGCGCGGTATACGCAGCCGCCACAGGCACCGACGCTGTGTACGCCGCCGCCACCGGCGCCGTGAACGCCGCTGAGTACAACACGCCAGGCTTGGGCTCAGCCATGGCCATCACGATCATGCATACGAGAACCAACTAGAAAAGAATTAACACCATTAATTGATCATTTTGCAATACAATAGGCTCACCTGTAATAGGACTGAAACATCCTTACCAATATTATAAAAGCGAAAGTGAGTTTGTTTATTTGTTACGTCTTCACGCCTAATACAGAGATAGTTGGGACCCTAGAGACGGACATAGGCTAATTTAAAAATAAATAGAAAAAGGGGATAAAGAGGGAAGAAAAGGGGAGAGAAAGATATTTTTATTTCGATCATCACGCAGGTTAGCGTTAGTCCAAAGATGAAATGACCAGGCCACGCGGCCGAAGTCGCGGGCGGAAACTAGTAAATGATAAAATGTTGGTGTACATAAACTACATTTCTGCTATTGTAACCTTAAAATAAAAAAAACACCAAAAGGCACAGCATGACAATCTATCAGAATCCGATATTTTATTTGCATAGTAACTCGTCTCTACATATATTTTATTATATGACTCGTGTTCAGCTACTTCGACTTTCAAATCAATTATTTTGGCCGAACAACAAATTTCAAAGGTAAAATTCTATGAGAAATAGTTGAAAGCCTGAAGATTAGGATCTGTTTTGTATAATTCCACATTCTGTTTTCCTCTATAACTTTGCCTATCTTGATTCCAGATCAGCGCTGACGATATTGGAAGAAGGCACATTTCCAGGATAGTTTCCCTCATTTTTACTGAAATCTTAAATACTGCAATCCAAGCCTATTAACTTCTTCATACACAAAACATACGCACCATATATTTGAACATCTTGATTGTTTTCACTGAGCTACTGCTGTACTGAATGATACCAAAGATGCGACAGCTACGAATTTTATAGTAACTTTAGAAGGACGAATGCTTGCAACGTGAGGTTAATCAAGAACGCAACTGTGTGCTGAATTATAATCATTGGTTTACTTCAAAAAAAGAGTAGTAGATGATTGTCAATGAATTAGTCTAAAGTAAAAATAATGTCTTGACAATTTTTTTTATTGAAATCTCTAAATATAGAAAAGAAAACGATTTCTATTGATTTATACAGAACATTGATTTGCTTTAGAAATAATCTAGAAATCCTTATCCTTACTAATATTATAAAAGCGAAAGTGAGTTTGTTTGTTTGTTACCTCTTCACGCTTTAATGGCTAAACCGATTTTGATGAATTTTGGTACAGAGATAGTAGGGAACCAGGAGACGGACATAGGCTAATTTAAAAAAAAAACGGATATGAGGGAGAAAGAGGGAAGAAAAGGGAAAACTTAGCGTTGCTATTACAAATCAATAAGGCGCAAGGGCAAAAACTGCAGGGTGCAGGTACTGTGTTATACAGAATTAAACGCGAGCAAAGCCGCGGGCAAAAGCTAGTAAATAATAAAAGAGGCTTTTTTAATGTTTCCGTGTCTCAAAAGAAAAATGAAAGCCATTTCTTAAGTCTCTTCGTTTACGTAAAATATAGATACCTAATAATAATACATTGTGAATGTTTATCACGCATTGACACTTCTTTTAGGCAATTTTTCTTTCTTTAAGGTTTTCCAGTTTGAAATTTAAAGTACTTCGGTGGCTTTTCCAAAACATGGTAATCTAGTGCTGAGCTTGAGCATCTAGTAGTCTGCGGGACATCCCTCTACAACAGGGGTAGCCGACTTGACTACAACCAAGATCTACTTTTTACGGACGAAATCTGTTGCTATCTGCCAATATTATGCCATTAATGTAGTATTTTATTTTATTATAAATCACACAATATAATACGCGCAGACTTTTGGTGATTACGTTGCGCATCTGTTCGACGTATTTATTTTGTTTGCCTAGCCACGATCGACCGGTTGATCGCGCTCGACTGATTGGCCATCTCTGCTCTACAACATACTGTAGTTTTAACGTGTAAAAACGAAGGGAAAAACAAAGAGAACTATAAGTATACGGGTAAAAAGCTTGAAATAATAATTAGATCTAACCAAACTACTGGCACTGGTTTCCTAGCATTAGTTTTCAGCACTGTTTTCCTGAACTGTCTTTCTGCACTGTCTTCTCAGAAATTTGTGACACACTAATGGAAATGTGACCAACAATTTGGCCTTGTTGGTAGATTATGAAAATCTTAAAGCTTTAAGTAACAGTGCGCGAGGTCCCTTGGAACAAATCATTATGACACTCAAGCTGAAGCCTTACAGGCACTTAATTTGTGTAGGTATGATCCATAGATCTTTGTAGGACTATGGCGACATCGTATAGCACCAAGAAGAAACGATGCCTTCTACTAAGGTAAAGAACTACACGCTTTAGTTTATTCGTCCAGTAGGTCATGACGTGCAACAAAACCTTTGAAAAATTTAGGGAAATTAATTCGTTTCCCTGACTTTTATTTTCAATTACTTACTTGCAATTTAAATCGAAGAGCTTAGTATATTAAATATTGATATTTGTAACTCAATTCCACCAGAACAGCAGAACGTATCTGTTTGATGGTGGGATAGATTATATGTTGGAAGCTAGTAAACAGACAGACAGACCGACAGACAACAAGACACCCTTTTGTTTTTGTTTGGAGGTACAGAACCCTTAAAACGACAAATTGGCGTTTGTGTCAATCTGATAATAAAAAAAATACGTGTGGCACTCGGGGACTGCCGCGGTAAAGCTATTGCATAGCATTTTGTATGAACTTAGACAATAAATAAAAAACTAAATAAAATATTTAAAAAGTACTTCCAATGAAAAGAAGTCGCAAAAAGAAAAACAAGACCTTGGGTTTGATCCAGCGTAACGTCGATTGACTATCCGATTCTCTACCAAACACGCTATTAAAACATTAGAATCAGGATTGAAATAACTGACCGTATTGTGTAAACGACGTTAGACAAGCCACGCCTCCGTGCCCGTCGGAGTGGGGAGCGTCATGTTTTTCTTCGTTACGGAATTTCTGGATTCGGTCCCCGCGCTCAAGGCCCGCGATAGAAGCTATGCAATAGCTTAATAATTTTCTTTACTCTACATACAATAGTTCCGGGTAAAGGTATTCAGTTAAATTTACAAGATGTTATATATTTTCCATACTGTCTTTGTCTGTCTGAGCTGGGCAACCATAAAACTTAGGCAAGATGATGACGATGTGTGACTGACGCGTGAGAGCGCCGACTTTATTCAATAAGTTCTCTTTAGTAGTTTATATTATCTTTACTAATATTATAAAAGCGAAAGTGAGTTTGTTTGTTTTGTTACGTCTTCACGCCTCAATGGCAAAACCGATTTTAATGAATTTTGGTACAGAGATAGTTGGGATCCTGGAGACGGACATTCTTTTTGTCTCTTTCTAAACCGCTACTTCCCTAAAATGTGGGTTTGAAGTATGTATGCTAAAAATTGCAGAATGCTTCTGCAATTTTCAAGGTTCTACCTTAATACCTTAAAAATTAGTATGCGGACTATTTTTCACGATCAAAAAAATTGTGCATCATTTTTCTGTTGGTAATCTGCCCTCAACCCCTTAAAAGAGGGGTGAAATTTTAAATGGGACTTTTCGCAGTTTTCAAGTTAGGAAGCTAAAAATCGGTACACACACTCTTTGTTACCAACGAAAAATACCTGCAAATCAGGAAAAGGGAACCCCGTGTTACCCCGAATTTAACGCGAGCGAAGCCACGAGCAAAAGCTAGTAATCTATATTCTTAAGTATATCTTTAGGTACATGCATATACAAATAAATTGAAACACTTAAAATAATGTTAGTATTGACATTATAATTAAAGTCATTAGGAACAATTAACATTTTTCTCATTAGACAAAAAGTGAAAGTGTGAATTTGTGTTAAGCTTCTTTTTTTATATTATTGTGGAGAAGTTTGCTAAATAAACTGTTTTCTTCCTTTGATCACAAATATTTGTTTGTTACAAATATAGATAAGTTATTTTGTTAAGTATTATTTGATGATATTTAGATATTGTACATGAGTGAGTTACCTGAATTACAGGTTTATACCTACTTCCGGTAGAATCCTATAGTTTAGTACCTATAGTTTCTAAAGCCCCTATTTGTAAATATTTCGCAATTCATTTATTTCAATAAAAAATAACTTTAATTTCAACCCTGAGTATTTCTCTGTGTCCTTTGCGAGGAGGCACAGCATTACTCGTAACTTTGGTTTGTGTCAAGTAAACTTTATTTTTAGCTTTGGTATGGGCAACTACAGTACTTTCACAAGATATTATGCCTTGTGACCGGGGGCCTTAGTCTGCTATTACAATGGTGTCAGAATGGTCGATCACTGATCGCATAATGGTTGATTTTGACAAGTTTAGTATGTAGTAGATGTCAAAATCAACCATTATGCGATCAGTGATCGACCATTCTGACACTATTGTAATAGCAGACTAAGGCCCCGGGACTGTAGCTTAATTTTGTTAATTTATATTTAAAAGCGACTCTGCGACTGCGACACGGTTGGCGCAGTGGCTTAGCGACTGCTGTGCTGCGTGTCGCGGGTTCGATCCCCGCACATAACAAATATTTGTATGTCCTACAGATAGTTGTTCGAGGTTTAGCTATTTGTGTATGTGAGATTGAATGTTTGTAAACGCACCCACGATACAGGAGAAATTACAAGTGTGGGGCAACGTTTTAAAAAGAAATGGTTTAATTGAAATAAATGCTTTGTGTTTGAGTAAGTATGAAATATTATTGTGTGATGAATCTGATTTACTTTTGATTAGGTATTCATTTTCTCTTGTCATATCCGGGGGTTTAAAATCGCCACTTTAGCAGAAACATAATAGGATAAAAATATTACGATACAATTATTAAAATGGTCACAGACGCAGTCAATATTTTGAATTGTCACTTCGTTACCATTTTACGGTAGTTAACATAATTTATATTATTTTCCTATTATGATTCTGATTAAGCCGTTTTAGACCCCTTTTATTAGCAATTTCGTGGCCAATATTTACTTATACAGTTTATTTACTTATATAGTACATAAACTGTATATTTTTTGTAAAAGTAGTTAGGTTTACTAAAGAACTATTAGTAAGAAGATTATTCTAGGAAATGCCTGTATGGCATTAATTTATAAACAATATTGAGGTAATATAACTATTGTCATTTATTCGTTGGTGGTATCAAATCGGGAAGTTTTAAATATTTCTTCACTTTTTAAGGTAGTAAGCGGCGTAGGGCGAGGCATAGGGGTAGGCGGAGTAGGCGGCGAATGGTGCGGTGTACGCAGAGTAGGCGAGCGGCGCGGTGTAGGCGGCCGCTACGGGAGCCGTGTACGCAGCTGCTACTGGCGCCGTATACGCTGCAGAGTACAGCAAACTGGGCTTGGGTTCAGCCATTGCTGCCACCACCATGCACACAAATACGATCTGCAAAGAAAATAACTGCATTAATTCAAGAAAATTGCATTGATCTTGAGTGTAAGTTACTAATTAAAACAGAATACAATGATAATAAAAATTGTGTAGATTACATACTGAATTTATTTATTTAATAATTATTTATGAAGAACTTAATGTGAAAGGACTCACCATATATTTGAACATCTCGATTGTTTTCACTTAGCTACTGCTGCACTGAATGATAAGAATTATGCGGCTCCCGCCGACTTTATAGTAATATCAGAAGGCCGAACGCACCAAACGTGATGTCCATCGAGCTTATACGGTCGCACAAAGAATAGTAATGAGTTTACTTCAATAGATAGTAGGGACATTTTAATGAATGAATCAACTTACTGTCCTTTCTAATTAACCAGGCTGCTGGTTGAGGGTTGTTGCGAGATTGTGTTACGACTACGAGGTTTTAATACGCACTTCTATTTCATCAGAATTTTAACAGAAATATTTTTTACTTTTAAACTCAAACCCTTTATTTCAATTAGATCGTGCAGCCACATTTGAATGTCAAAAATAAAAAGATGAAGCTAGAGTCCCAGTCATAAGGCATAATAATTTGTGAAAGTGCCGTAGTTGCCATTCCAAAACGTAGATCTCTATAACGGGCAAAAAACTCCATGGAAACTCTTTTTATGCATATTTTTTTTATAAGATCATGGATACATCATTCATGCCGAGATTACATATATATGTGAGAATGATGTAGTTAAACGTGCACATTAACCGGAGTGAAAGAAGAAATTAATAATTTTAAAATAAAGTACCTAATTAAGAAAACTGTGGCAGCTGAGTGATGTCCAGTCCCAACTGACAGCACCCGTTCAAGAACATGACAATAAATATCTAATGCCTGATATGTGTTTTTTAACAGTTTCGGTATAGCAAACGTTTATTACGCATAATTTAGCAAATTAGAAAACATGAAGTAGTAAGATCTTAGCAGTCCACACCAATGCTACAACGTATAGATAAAAATATTCTACTTATGTTTAATGTAAAAGGACAATATCATATTTTCTTTTTACATTAAGGTTTTTTGTGTCGGGGGTTTTTTTATTTTTTTAATATTTCGTCTTATTTTCTTAATATATGTGTAGGTATATTGTGTTTTTATTTTAGTTTTTGGCTAAATAATAATAATTAAATGGGTGTTTTTTCATTGTTAAGCAACGTTTATCGAAGCCGTTTATTTAAGCCATCTAAAGACTGCCCGTTTTTAGACAGCCGACCATCAATTCAATACCGCAGTTGCTGCTTATTGTTTGTAGATAGACTGGTAGTCAGAAGCCCAAAAGTCACAAATAACTAGTCTTAGGAAGGAGTATCGTGTTCCCGAGTAATTGGGTTCACCGACAGATAGGCCGTAGGCCCATTTACAACATTGTTATTGAGTCACATCAGACTAAAAGCGACCGGAATTTTCTAAGTATGTCTGGAATTTTCGCTAAGTGTCCAGAATTCTAAAAAGGTTGGATTTTTGGAACATAATAAATAACAATGAGAAAATAGCAAAAAGTTGATACTAAAATAAAATGGTTTTAAATAACGTAAAACAGTCAGTTAAATTATTCTGCACAATTTAAAAGAAAAGTGTCCGGATTTTTCTTCAAGAGTTCGGAATTCTGAAAAAAACAAACAGAACTGGCTATCCGAGGTTAGACTGGAAGACGAAAAGAATTGAGAAATGGTTATTTCAGTGGAATTTATTTATTCTTGAACAAAACATTTGTGTCGAACAGTTGTAACATTATGCAACAAAACATGTGATCACACACCAATCATCTGATACAGAAATTGTAAAATACACTAACATGCTGGTATAGTAAGTAGGCAGATAAAAATACATTCCGATTGGTCATAACATAATTTGTCTTAAATTCAAGAAAATAACAAATCCTTTCCAATATTATAAAAGCGAAAGAGAGTTTGTTTGTTACGTTTTCACGCCTAAATGGCTAATGCCCCGTTCCAATAAACAAAAACGACTCGTTTTTGTTTATTGGAACGGGGCATAAGCCGATTTTGATGAATTTTGGTACAGAGACCCTGGAGACAGACAGGCTATCTTTTTTAAAGTGAGTAGTGAGGGAGAAAGAGGGAAGAAAAGGGTACTTAGCTTTGTTGTTACAATTACAAGGCGCAAGGGCAAAAACTACAGGTAGCAGGTACCTGCAAATCAGGAAAGGGGAACTGTGTTACATTTTAACCGACCCGAATTTAACGCGAGCAAAGCCGCGGGTAAAAGATAGCAAACTAATATGTCTGTCTCGGATGGGGTGATGATAAAATATTTTTTACTTCGTTTGCAACTAGGCCGGCCCATTGGGGTAACCATGTCGTCTTAATGCAGTACAGTTTTAATCTTATACCGGTGTGAGAAACATCATTTATATCAGTTTCAATTTCAAAACATAGTGTTGACATTTTAGAATAGAGAAGACATGAACAAAGCTGTGGCCTGATAGGATTATCTGTAGATACACACCATACCTATCTAATAGATTAATACGTAGACCTGTGTTTCTTGGTGACTCCGTTTTATCAACATGATGTGATAGCAAATATACACTGAAAGACTTTTTGAAGAATCGAATAAAGTGGTGGTTTCTCACCTTTGACAAACCGGTTTGGCTAATTGGTCAGATAACTTAATTCTTACTCCCTTAATAGGGTCTACAAAATTTGATAATAATTCCTCGCCTACCCAAACGACTACCGACTACTTATGTGAGTAATTAAGGCCCCTTTCAGCTTTCAGCTGGATAGTGTTTAATCAGTACTGGGTCTTTGTAACTTCAGTAGTTTGATAAGGCTCAGACTTTTTACCCAGATGGCGAAGGGTAATTGTTGAGGAGTCTATATACATAAGTCTGTTCCTTTGTGTGGTAAAGATAAAACGCGTGAGTTGATTTTGATGATTGACGGTAATCGATTAGCCTTAATCTTATGCGTGTCACTAAATACCAGAAATAACGGTAATTAAAATTCAAAATGGCAACAACTAGACACCATAATATTATAAATAAAATCAGTCGGGCGGTTTAGAATTATGTACTGAATACGTGGTAACCGTTCTGGCATCGGTATTCCTTCCAACATCAACTAAAAGAATAAAATGATGATGAGCGGGTCTAGATTGTTAATGGTTCCCGATTGTCAAAAACGAGAAGAGATTCAAAATTTATATCTCTAATAAGTTTTTTTACACCTTTTTCTACTAATGATTGTGTTCACGGCCAGTAGAGTATGACACAAAGGCTGACATATGATGATAGATTTATCGCCAAAACTATGTATATAGAAATTAAATGCAGTTAGTAAATTGCTTATCATTTTAATTAAATCGATAACAGTGGTCGGTCTCCATATGTAAATTACTTTTTGAGGTAGTAAGCGGCATAGGGCGAAGCGTAGGGGTAGGCGGAGTAGGCGGCGAGTGGTGCAGTGTACGCGGAGTAGGCGAGCGGTGCGGTGTAGGCAGCCGCCACGGGCGCCGTGTACGCCGCCGCCACTGGCGCCGTATACGCCGCCGAGTACAGCAACGCAGGTTTGGGGTCAGCCATCGCGGCCACCACCATGCACACGAATACGATCTGCAAAGAAAATGTACATTTCAATTATTTTTTAAAACGTATTTGTTTGTAAATTAATCCATGGTTCATTTTGCCTATATGCAAAACATATTTTAACATCACGCCCGTAATCCCCAAAGTGTGTAAGTGTGTTAAAGTTTCAAGAAAAACCCAATAACACTTTGCCCGACCCAGGACTCGAACCCAAGACCTCTTGCCCAACGAATCAGTCCTCTCTGCAATATCTTGATTTGGCCATTTACTGTATTCTTCGAACCTGGAATAAAACACTTACCACATATTTGAACATCTTGAATTGTTTTCACTGAGCTAGTGCTGCACTGAATGATGCTAAAGATACGATTGCTTGGAATTTTATAGTAATATAAGAAGGCCACTTGTTTGTACGCAACGTGAGGTTACCAGAGCTCACACCACACCGCGGATGGAATACTGATTAGTTTCCTTCAATCAAAAATGTCAATGAATTGTTTTGTACTTTCAATTTCATTTAAAGGAAAATAATGAAATTATTGAGTAAAATAATGACAGAAGGTTCCTTTTTGGTAACAATTCTTATAGGTTTTCTTATTTTTGTTCGAATGGTATGACATACAATCACATAATCGTTTGCGTAATCCTGCTTTCGTCACGTAAACCGTAATAAAAAGTAGCGTATTAACATCCAGGGTAAAAAAATCGGTGAAGCCTTTATAATAGTTGTGTGGTAATCTGAAAAAAAAACCAGCCAGGTGCCAGTCGGACTTGCAAACACAGAGTTATGGAGCAGCAAAAAAAAAATTTGCCATACACAAGGAATTTCTCCTGTATCGTGGGTGCGTTTATAAACATTTTAACTCACATACACAAACAGCCAGACCCGTAACAACTACCTGTAGGTCATACAAATATTAATTCCATGCGGGTATCGAAGCTGCGACACGCAATGCAGCAGTCGATCGCTGAACCACTGCGCCAACCGTGCCGTCACACAATAAAATATTTAACTAGCTGGCGCCCGTGGTTTTGCCCGCGTGATATTGAAAAAAAGGATCCTATGTGTTATTTCAGACCAAAATCTACCTCTGTGCCAAATTTCATCAAGATTCGTTCAGACGTTTTGACGTGTAAGAGTAACAAACATTCATACATCCTCACAGACATCCGCTTTTATAATATTAAGTAGGATGCTCACTCAAATTAAATAGATATTTACACTCAAACGCAAAACGATTTTTTTATAGTAGTTAATGAAAAATAAAGTTACGGCTGTAGTTTAATGAAAAAGTTCCATATCTAAAAATTGAAATAAAAAATTGTTCAAACCAATTTTCGTTGGAGGTGATTATTACGTACTAAAACCTAACCTCTTACTTTAGTAATAGGGGGACAACATTTACGACTTCAGAAGCAAGTTATTAATCGTGTCGTTGAAGTATTGAAGCTTTCTTATGGTGGTTTTTTTTATGAATTCCCCATATTAAGAATTTGCCTTGAACTGTGGGTCCATTTTAAACAGCCAGACCCGAAAAAACTACCATGTACAAGTATTTGTTTCGTGCGGGGATCGTGTTTCACGCGCGCCTCAAAGAGATGTCAGCAAAGCAGAGGGGCTTGCCAGGGCCTCCGCCTGCCGGGGTTGCGGGTTGTTCGAAAGAGATACCCCGGCCCCGGAACGTAAAGGGCAATAGAAGAAACATGGGTGGGTTTAAGTCAGTAAAAGTCTGACACGCGCCCCCGCTCCGCCCAGAGCGGGGGAAGTTATTTGTTGATTACCCACCCCAAAAAAAAATGGCATTAAGTTAGGTGTCGCCTTAGGTTGGTGAAAACGGGCTTTTTTAAAAACGTTGCCCCACACTATGAATTTCTCCTGTATCGTGGATGCGTTTACAAACATATAAACTCACATACACAAACAGCCAGACCCGAAACAACCATCTGCAGGTCATACAAATATTTGTTCCGTGCGGGAATAGAACCCGCGACACGCAGCGCAGCATTCGGTGGCTCAGTCACTGCACCAACCGTGCCGTCAAATTGAATATGATAATGAATTGAATTATGATTGTGAAAGAACTTCACCCAATTATTGTTCAGCCGAGAAACGCTTCTCCAGATACGCCTAGTTCTTCCTCAAAGGACTGTCCTTCTTGTAGTTTCTGCTGCAAGTCACTGAAGACAGCTTCTTGACAACTTATCAGTTCCCTCCGACTTATTAGTTATTCGTTTGACCGTTGGTGGTGCAGAGTTGTATCACCGAAGGTTTTGAAAATATATCAGAGGCGATACGCATCTGTTACATCCGGCTCGAAGGACCATTTTTATGCATGGTTCAGAGGTAACCGGTTAAATAACCGGTTACCGTTGGTAAAGTTGATTTCTTGGATGTGAGTTGATGGCATTTCAGTTTTATTCGTAAAAGCTACAGGAAAGTTCCTTTGAATGCCAATCCGCAGTTACAGCAGCAATTGGTCAACTAAATAATTATTAATATAAAAGTAAATTAAACGCATAGCAAAAAGTAGGTCATAGCGTTAGCAATTTCCCTGTATGTGAACCGTACAATATGTCTCATCAACCATTTATTTGAGAAAAAAAGCGTGCGATGTGAGAAATCTCGATATATTTTTAAGACCTATCTATGATAGACCCACATATTTATACACGAAGATATTTTTTTCAACCCTCAGTTACTTGTATGAAGAGTCACCCCTATTTATCTTTTTCTTTATAATTCGCAGTCGAAACGGAAAGCACTAGATGGTCACTTGTTCTTCATTAACGCATGCTGTTGAGGTCAACTGATCGGTATTCGACACACGCCACCGCTTCGAGAATGGGGCTTTGCTCGTATTGCGTGCATTGTCCTTCTTCGTTTACTATAAAGTTGGTTGCAGTGGAATATTTGATATCATTCAGTTCACAGCAGCTCTTTGACAAAATCAAACAAAATGTTCATACTTGTGAGTATTTAATTGTTCACTACGCTTCATACATTGAAAATCGACTTAGAAGACTTCCAAAGATTTTTGGAGATAATAAAAGGACAATATTTGTAACATTTTTTTTTATTTTTCAGTTCGTTCTCGCTTGTATGATGGCAGTGGCCGTGGCTGACCCCAAGCCCGCCGTGCTGTACTCTGCAGCGTACACAGCGCCGGTGGCGGCTGCGTACACGGCGCCTGTGGCGGCCGCCTACACCGCGCCGCTCGCCTACTCCGCGTACACCGCGCCTCTCGCCGCCTACTCCGCCTACCCCTACGCCTCACCCTACGCCGCTTATTACCTCAAGAAATGAGAAAATAAATGAATCTTCAGGATCTTAACATATAAAATACAAACGAATATATGATATGATAATTTACCTCTAAATTGTTTTTAATCATTGATATTATTAACCCTATGTATCCCTTTAATTACAATCAATACGCCACGAATGGACACTGACTGATCAAACTATAATTTACTGTCAACATCGTATAAAGAGGGGAAGTAGGTTATCTCGGGCCCAATCCGCGATATAATTGCCTACTGTCATAGGGTTGTCACTTTTAGCTAAATATTAATTCAGTACCTATAAATTGGCAAGGGTCGGGAAGTTGTATTTTTTACTTTTATTGTCTGGGTACAGGGTTTGTCAGGCCTCACTAATTTGTACTATCACAAATTCATTAGTTTAAAGCCCAGCCCTGTCAAAGATAACACATCTCTTATTAGTCAATAAAATTCAACAATGGTTTTCCTATCAAATATAGAAATGTATTCAAGATACAGAGCAGCATTATTTATAACTAACTTCCGCCCGCGGCTTCGCCCGCGTGGTGTGTTGATAAAAAGCAGCCTGTTGCAAAAATAACAAAATCGAAGTATAAATAAAATTAGGTACGTTTCATTTTTAAGGTTACGTCCCCAATGGGTAAAAAAAAACCCTATTACTAAGTCTTCGCTGTCCGTCCGTCCATAGGTAATGGTACGGATCTAACTAATAGGTATGTATTATAAAACTTCATAAAACCTATGTTTTATTATATTTGATGTAATTAGATCTTATTGTACCTATGTTCACAAATAAAGGATTTGAATTTAGTTTGTAAGGAACCTGTCAACTCAACGTAGGTACTCTGTGCTCACGCGTCTGCCCGTGTTCGGGTCGCGCACTCGAGCGATGAGCGACTTGTTCCCTCACCCCGCCCGCGCGGGCCAGCCTAGTCACGGCGACACGAAATTAATTTTGTTGCGCGTTATTTTGATTTTGCTATATCTCCTAAAGTATTTATTTAATCAGCATGATGTAAAGCGAAAAAATAATCTTCATGAAATGTTCATGCCAACCAATCTATTTAAAATGATAAGGATTAATACTGTATTTGTGTAAATAGCTTTCTAAGTTAGCGCTTTATAATTGACCATTTGTTAAAGTATTAAAATGGATATAGTATGTTATCCTTAAGATATAGACATATGTCACCGCTGAATTTTATGTAGACCTATATAAGATACATAGTTACACCATACATTATTTAGTTATATCTTAAAGGGTTTAGGCAGCGTTTTCGTTGAAAGCTCCCAGACAGCATACTTTTTGCCGACATCTTCAACAAATATCGTTAATGTACACAGAAATAAATACAAAAACTTAACAAGTTATATACTAAAACCTTCCTTAAGAATTACTCTATCTATTAAAAAAACCGCATCAAAATCCGTTGCGTAGTTTTAAAGATCTAAGCATACATAGCGACAGACAGACGGCGGATAGCAACTTTGTTTTATACTATGTACCTAGTGATAAAAAAAAGATAAAATAAACCGAGTGAAGTTCAAAAGGTAATCTGAAAAGACAATTCTGGAATTGATGAATTATTAAGACACCCAAACACACAGGAATACTTTCTCCCGCGTTTAACAGAAATTTTTGATTCATTTAGCGGTGCCGAAAAGCCGTGACGCGCGAACCTCGTGCAGTGTAAGCCCCGACTGGCGCACCTCGAAACGAGCCGAGATCTTGTTTAGTGTGCGTGCGACGACGCATAGATACTACGGCGCACACATACAAGCCGCGCGCGGTGCGTTTGTATGAAGATAACGTACTTCCCCTCTTTATACTTTGCTGTCAACCTCTTGTCGATATTTCACAAAACCGTAGGTTTAAATAATGCTATTGTACAGACAGCAAAAGAGATCAGTAACTAGGATCGTCACGATACAGGATTAATTCCAAGTGTGGGGACGGTTTACAAAAAAAAAATTGTTTTCAACTTCAATTTTATTTATTTCATGCACTTTTTGATTTCTATCAAATGTTATTTTTTGTAATTCGAAAACATTCATGAAAATTGATTTGAAAATTTCAATTGTATTTGACGATTACTCGTTCTTACTACTCAACTTACCACCTCGATACTTATATCAATATTTAAAAAGGCTATATTCTACTTTATCTATTACTAATTCATTGGTAACATAGGCATTACAAACACACCGGTGTCTGCCCATACATAACGCAAATCTTAGTCACAGACTGTCATGTGTCACTACTGCATTGAATAATTTCTTTGAGCTTTACTGTCGTCAATAGACGGACGGACGGTGAGCTACCCATTGCTCACCGTCCACAGGTCCGCATCTACGGTGGCCGGGAGTCGTCTCGCGGCGCCCGGCGTACTTAATGCTTTGTTTCCGTTTTCACCAACGTAAGGCGACAGCTAACTCAAATGCTTGGGGCCCGTTTTCACCAACGCAAGACGATACCTAACTCAATTCATATAGTCCGTTTTTACCAATGTAAGGCGACAGTATTCAGGTTTCTAATCGTCTCAGATGTACAGTCGGTTATAGGTGTTTGCTGACCCACCCTAAAAATTATTAACAACAACATGATTAACATTAAAAGTTATTCAATTTGTATGAGTTATAGAATATCGCGGCTACTCGATGAACAAAAACAATATAATACACACATACAAAAATGATCTTTAATACGTTAACATTAAGATTGTAAAATTATTTGTTATGCGAATCTGGATTTTAATGCGGTAAGACTTAAAGTTTATTATAGTATTAAAATATAATTCGTCGACACGGTTGGCGCAGTGGTTGAGCGACCGACTGCTGCGCCGCGTGTCGCGGGTTCGATCCCCGCACGGAACAAATATTTGTTTAACCTACAGGTAGTTGTACCGGGTCTGGCTGTTTGTGTATGTGAGTTTAAATGTTTGTAAACGCACCCACGACACAGGAGACATTCCTAGAGTGGGGCAACGTTTAAAAAAAAAGTAGTGTCTTGCTAATAGTGGCTTATTTTGATTGCTGTAGTAGATCTGACATAAGTAACTAAGGATGTGGGTAGTAAAACAAAAATCAACTGTTACAATACAGCTAAAGCCAGTCAAACAGTATACTTCAATGACTACGCGGGAACACTCTTAACCTGGTTTTACTAATTAAATTTAAAAATTTAAAAATTGGTAACAGATGTTACCAATGCGGCATATTAGCCAAGTCACGCAGCCATGGGCGGCATGAAAACTCTGTAAACAGGTTTTTTTTTTAAAAAAACGTTGCCCCTCACTAGTAATTCCTCCTGTTTCGTGGGTGCATTTACAAACATTTAAACTCACAAACACAAACAACCAAACCCAGAAGAGCTATCCGTAGGCCATATAAATATTTGTTCCGTGCGGAAAAGGAACCCGCGACACGCAGCGCAGCAGTCGATTGCTCACCTACTGCGCCAACCGTGTCGTCACACAATAACCACATGGTAAAGAAATTTGAAGATTGTTATGTACGAAACCCTACAACCTACTACTACTAACTTAACCTACTTGGAGTTTTAACAGCTTGGAAAAGAGACAAGTGGAAGGAGGTAAGGGTGGTCTTTACCTTGCAGTTGGACCCAGATACTACATAAGTAATAGGTGTCTCCATACATTATTCCTTACGTTAGACCAATTCATTGACACTCTTTATCGAAGGAAACTCATGATTATTCTGAACGCAGCAGCGTTCTCGATTAACCTCACGTTGCGAGCATTCGTCCTTCTCAAGTTACTATAAAACTTGTGGCTGTCGCATCTTTGGTATCATTCAGTGCAGCAGTACCTCAGTGAAAACAATCAAGATGTTCAAATATATGGTGCGTATATAAGAAATCCAGATAAGGATAAGTTAATTGTAAGGCTGGATTGCAGTGTCAATTGAGTGAAAGTAAAAGAAAAACTGAAGTTGCTTTAAAAAATTGTGTTTTGCTTCCAGTCTCGGAAGTCAGTCACCGCTCTGATCTGAAAAGAGACTTGAATCAGACGTTAACGACGTCAATGAAAAATTGTTGGTGTAAATGTTAAATTGACGGTGGTTTTCTTTTGCAGATCGTATTCGTGTGCATGGTAGTTGCCGCGATGGCTGACCCCAAACCTGCGTTGCTGTACTCGGCGGCGTACACAGCACCAGTGGCGGCGGCGTACACGGCGCCCGTGGCGGCTGCCTACACTGCACCACTCGCGTACTCTGCGTACACCGCACCACTCGCCGCCTATTCTGCTTATCCCTACGCCTCACCCTACGCCGCTTACTACCTCAAGAAGTAATTTCGAGAGACAAGAACTTGCAAATGAATAAATCTCAATACTTACCACCATAATATGTTTTTTAATTAACTCACCTCTAATGCAGCGTGGTCTCGTCCTTGATGCTACTAAAAACGTAATGGTTGACTTAAACTTTTCTTGATATTTCTAGAATATATAAAACATGAAAAGACGATACATTATTCAGTGAGGTAAAAAAATTACCTAACCAATTCACTTAATCAGTCAACCAATTATTTGACAGATTGCACAGCATAATAGTCGCTAATCAATATTTTTAACATTATCAATATTGCTATTAATCAAAGTATTGATTGACAGCAAAGAAAGGTTTGTGCAGAATCTTATTACAAATTAATCAAATTAACGATCTGCTTAAAATGCCAATGACAGCACTCTGAAGCACCTTATTGTGATACAGCCACGGCTTTTTCTCGTATACTGTTAAGTCGGGTTGAGATCCAACCGTATGCTGTGTGCTGTATGGTGTTTAGCTGAACACCAGTATTTTATATGGAACGGCTGCCCAACCGAAGTCTTCAACCCAGTTACTGGTGATAACGTATTTCCCAGGAATCCTTTGTAAGGCGGTTTAAGTATAGCGAAGGAGGTGGTCCGCCCACCTCCTTCGCTATATTTAAACCGCTTTTGCGCGTTTGAGGAACATAACCTCAAATCAACCCAGCCGCGGAAGACACTCCAGACATCAGGTGCTACGAGACGGCACCCGGCCGGTCTGAGGACGCGTGAGCATTGGGCAGCTTACCGTCCTTCTGTCTATTGACGACACGACGTATCGACGCGACGGCGCGTTCGTGTTGCACGCGCGCCTCAAAGAGATGTCAGCAAACAAAGGGGCCTGCCAGGGCCACTGCCTGCCGGGGTTGCGAGTTGTTTGAAAGAGATACCGCGGCCCCGGAACGTAATGGGCAAAAGAAGAAACATGGATGGGTTTTAGTCAGTAAAAGTCTGACGGTCCCCCTCGCTCCGCCCAGAGCGAGGGAAGTTACTTGATGTTTTCCCAATCCAAAAACAAAGCCATTTATCTTTTAGATTTTTGACTACCTGTATCAACTGTCAAAGATCTACAATTGAAAGCCAGGACCAACAGCTTAATCACTTTGACGAATAAAGTCAGTTAAATAAGACCATGGCTAGAAATTGTATAAAAGTTCATAAAATATAACATACTAGCTTTCGCCCGCGGCTTCGCTCGCGTTAAATTCGGTATAACACACCAAGCAGACCTGCAGTTTTTTCTCTTGCGCCTGACTGATTTGTAATAGCAACGCTAAGTTTTCCCTTTTCTTCCCTCGTTCTCCCTCATATCCCACTTTTTTTTAATAAAAATTAGCCTATGTCCGTCTCCTGGTTCCCAAGTATCTCTGTACCAAAATTCATCAAAATCTGTTTAGCTATTAAAGCGTGAAGAGGTAACAAACAAATAAACAAACAAACAAACTCACTTTCGCTTTTATAATATTAGTAAGGATTGCCGTTAACCAATATGATACTAGTTCAGACACACAATGTACTAATACACTAGACAAGAAAGTAATTTATCTGCGGTGGGGAGGGCAACAAGCTCAAATCAGAATCCTATCCTTTTAGTAAGCGTGTTCGTGTTCCACGCGCGCCAGTTTATGCTGATCTTTCAACTACGAATCGTACGCCGTAGATTTCCCGTACGACGAGATATCCGCTTAAACTGGTTTTGTATAGGTTGATCTGTCGTCGTGTGTACCACGGCTCCGGAACGCAAAGAGCAAAAGAAGGAACATAGATGGGCTTTAGTCAGGACAGTCAGCTCTACCCAAAGCAGAAGAAGTCATTTAGTGATGCAAAAAAATCCTATTAGTAAACTATCGTACTTGCTTCTACGAACAGAGCGGAAGTGTTATCGCACGCAGCAGTACGCACTGTTACTCGGTCTAACAAACAGTTCCAAAAAATCGACAGAAAAGGATGGGTGCATGGAAAATGCAATTCCGTGTTGATAGATGAGATTCCCTAATACTACCACCTTAACCTTGTTATTAGCACCTTTAAATCTTTATCATCCGTACTACCCTTAGTTGAAAAACCAATGTCCCGGACTTAGCCTTAGTAAAGTTGGCCGTCACACTCCGCTGTCCGATGGTATGAGTGGCGAATTAGTAATAGCTACATATATCTAAATAAATGTATGTAGCATATGTATAACAGTTAATCTATGCATAGCTCGAAATATACCCGAGAAAACCCAATACAATTTCAACCTAAATTATGTGGACATACGTGTAATAGGTATAGTATAGGTATTGGCAAGATGCTTCCTGTAGGAGATGCGCGGGTAACTCTTACAGCTTTTACCATAGAAACCAATTACAACACTAGTCCGATATCGTTATCGTTTTTAGAACACATCACTACTGTCACTTTGTATATGCCCTCAGACTCCGATGCTAGATTGTTACCCCTGTACCCCCTGTGTGATTTTGTATAAGAGTTCGATTTTGACTAGATATTTTGACACCGTAGTAAATTGAGCGATGTTTATTTTAAGATTCGGTTTTTATTCGAATTTTATAATACTTACTTATACATAACATCGCTTTTATCTGTCTTCTGGCAAATATTAAACCACCCATACCATTTCCCACAAATCCGTGGACAAACCGCTCCGGATACAGATTAATGATCACATGTTATATAATCCTCTGGTAGATAGAATACTTCGCGTGGTCCATTTTGTACGTAATGTAGAGCCATGCAAGATACTACTTGCACTTTTTCATGCATTGCATTCCTAGGCCGTCACATTTTTTAGGATTTGCAAGAAATGCACCGATAGGCAGTGCCGTTTTACGCAGTTATGAGAATTCGACCGTCATGAAAATGAAGATGGAATAACGAGCAGTGCAAATAAAAGTTTAAGATTGCTTACTTTTGATTGCTATTGATTGCTATTTTTTTTGTTAAATATTTTATGTCCCACTGCTCGGCAAAGGCCTTCGTCATTTTCTTTTAGATACTCTTCTCTTGCAACCAGCCGTCATGGTGCATAATAGCCGTTGAATAAGAGTCTCCAAGGCGATGGTTCCCGAGGGAGGATAGACGGCATCGCCTAGGCTGGCCTGCAAAGAGGTAACGAAATGAGGTGAACGCGCATATCGAGATATATGGATTTCAAATTCACAACAATCCAATTCTGTTCCTAAACGAATATCGCGTGCAGATTCAGAAATATTTCGAGACGTGTGATAATTTCCTTAACACTTTCGATTGAACTCGGTAATTGATATTCTTCTTGCGTTGTCTACCCAAACTACACTTAACCTCTGGTACCTACATTACGTCGACCGTCCTTCGTTTTTAGTATAAAGTTGGTCAGTACAGCAGTTTCGATATCATTCAGTGCATAAGCAGCTCAGTGACAACAACAAACAAAATGTTCAAATACGTGAGTTAACGTTTTTGGTTACTAGGTCACTCACGAGATTTGATCAGAATAGTGTTTTGTAAAAGTTGTAATGTGAATTTTTAACATATATTCTACATCAACATCAAAAAACATTTATTCAATTTGGGCTGAGAATCGGTCATCCCAAAAGCAGTTGCCCTTTACAATCTCCTAGTGTTTAGAAGACATACAAAATCTTACGTGTTTTAAAAGAGTATTGCTACTTCCGCACCACTATGCATTTAAAGAATAACTTTTTATCAACTGCGTGCTTTTTGTTTTACAGTTCGTCTTCATTTGTCTGGTGGCGGTAGCCATGGCTGAGCCCAAGCCCGCCTTGCTGTACTCTGCAGGGTACACCGCGCCGGTGGCGGCTGCGTACACGGCGCCTGTGGCGGCCGCCTACACCGCACCGCTCGCCTACTCCGCATACACCGCTCCACTCGCCGCATATTCCGCCTACCCCTACGCCTCACCCTACGCCGCCTACTACCTCAAGAAGTAATTTAGACCCTATGGTAATTTGGAAATGACAAAGGAGAGATAGAGAGAAGATACCGAATAAAGTATAATAACCTCGATCACAATATCGCATTTTATTACCTACTCCATTCCCTTCTGAACCTGAGTTTCCTCTGATATGATTAGAGCAATATTGATGACATGATGAACCATCACTACTTATTAAGACACACTAACTAGTTTTTTTTTAATAAAACGTTGGCCCACTCTAGGAATTTCTCCTGTATCGATTACAAACATTTAAACTCACATACACAAACAGCCAGACCCGGAACAAATACTTGTAGGTCACACAAATATTTGTTCCGTGCGGGGATCGAACCCGCGACACGCAGTGCAGCAGTCGATCGCTCAGTCACTGCGCCAACCAACTTATATTTATTCTAGATGCATACAATTGACCACTACGCAAAGTGAACAAAAAAAGAAGTTTGTGGTTTTTAGTATGATATAATTATATTTATGTTATTTTAAAAACCATGTTTACCTATCTATAGGTCAGACATCACCTAAAATTCTTATAAATGAGAACGTTATATCGATAATTTTATTCATAATTATATGATCACTGAAAGTTTTAGTCGCAGAATTGTTTATTGCAGCTAATGTTACGGTTTGAGGTGTACCATACCTAGGCTACTCATGCCTGTGAATATAGGTTTAACGTGGAGCTTCCATTACGTAAATTATGTAGCTATGAACATTATGACTTAATAACAAAGTGATTTACATAATAGTTATTGGATCAGTAAACATTATCAACAAACATGTTACAAACAAATATGTTACAAACAAACAGGTTACATGTTTATCATGTTATACAAAAGCCAAACATGGTTTGGTTAAATCCTTGCTAATGTTGTCTAACGACGGAATAGCAAGGCAACTTTCGGGATACAGGTGACCTACCCCTAGTCCCCTGGTCCCTAGTATGGGACAGAGATAGCGCTAGACATCCTGTATAGCTCTGTCTCTTTCCTACACTGGAATGGCATTCAAATAGCCCTGCTTTAAAACGTCATGGCAAGCCTACATCAGTCCATGGTCCGGAGCGAGAGGAAATGGGAAGCGAAGCAGTCATGCTAGCGGAGGAGGTGGCCGGGCGTTTGAAGGAGAGAACCTCAAGCCAACCCAGCCGCCGCGGGAGACGCTCTGGGCGTCGGGCGCCGTGAGTCGACTCCCGGCCACCGATGCGGATATGTGGACGCTGAGTAATGGGTAGCTCACCGTCCGTCCGTCTAGTGACTACAGGCCGTGTTGATGGCGCGTTCGTGTCCCACGCGCGTCTCTAAGAGATGTCAACCAAGCAGAGGGGCCTGCAGGACTGCTACCTGCTGGAACTGCGGGTTTTTGGAAAGAGATACCGCGGACCATAAAGGGCAAAAGTAGTTTTTGTCAGTACAAATCTGAAGGGAGGGTTCCGCTCCGCCAATCTTCCCGCTGCCAAAGGTATTTAATGAGTTACATGGCCTGGTTGCAGTAACTATCGATGTACCTATATAGAGCTGGCGGTAATTGGCAGAACAAGCTTCGGGCCTCTTTCGGTTAGGACAGGGCGCCGCGGCACTATTCCAGGAGCGTAGGGTGACGCTCTAATCAGATAAGATTGGTATTGTAGCTATGCTCAGAAAAATCAGCACAACGGCTTATATGTCAGATAATAAAGTTAAATAATAATTATTTTATTATAAAAAAATAGTAATGTCATTTTGGAGTTTTTTTTTCAAAAAATATTATTGTTTGTTATTGAGTTAGACACATTCCCATGGGCGTCACAGTTAATATAAGTTTGGGGAGCTCTGTGCTAGGGAACAAGACAGTTGACAATCCCAGGTTACTTGGTGAACCCTTTTTTTGCGGATCAAATCATCAAATAACTTCCCCCGCTCTGGGCGGGCCGGGGGGAGTGTCAGACTTGTACTGACTAGAACCCACCCATGTTCCTTCTATTGTCCTTTACGTTCCGGAGCCGCGGTATCTCTTTCGAACAACCCGCAACCCCGGCAGGCGGAAGCCCTGGCAGACTTCTCTGCTTTGCTGACATCTCTAGCACTTGCTGAACCCTGGCACATTTTATTAAAAGCTTTTTTACTTGTGAAGATGAATGCGTAAATCGGCAAGAATAACTGAAAAAAGGAAGAGATAGTAAATTAGTAAATTTCTGCACAAATCATAAGACACAAAACTTTATCCAAATAACAACAACAATTACATCATCATCGTTGACATCTTGTTATAATTAACAATTTATAACAAGATGCAATTTATAACAAGATGCCAACTGAATCTACGCTAATTTCGTAACTTAGTTAAGTGCCGAAAGATTTATCGAAAGGTGATACATGAGTGATTATGTACTTAAGATTGTGTTAATTATACTTTAGAGGGATCAGATCACTAGATATCGGATTGTATGCATTTGCATGTTTGCATATGCAAATGTTATTCATATTTTAGTAGTCAGCTACAATCGACAATTTACAGTCAGACAATTAACGCATATTTAATATCAACAACACTGGTGAAAGCCAGCCTAAAGAGGTAACATAATTCATGAAATCATGGTCAGCTATAGATATGTCCCTGGCAATTCCTTTATTTCAGCAACTTAAGAAAATATGAAAATATTTTTACTTTTGTGCTTAGAGGAGTACAAGCCCAACCCCGAATCAACATGGGACCCGCATTCCTGAAATTGTAAACGAAATGACTACACCATAGAATCATTCATAAGTGATCTACATTACTCGTCTAGTTAAAATAGGCGCATTGACCTCCAAATAGTCGCATGCGCAACTAGAGTTAGCATTGTAACAGTGGACACGCACAGTCTGACCTCTGACGCAACTAAAGCGGCGCATCCTTAATAATGAACAACTTGTCGCATGCACAACAGAACCAAGAAAACAAAAGAATGCATTGAACAAAAGTTTAATTCCGTGCACTTAGAACTAACCAAAGTGATCGGTCGTACGAATACGTGATGATCGTGGTCGTATCAACTTATTTGTTAGGAAAACCGGAAGGCTTTCTATTTGCATGAAAATCGCAAAATAAACACAAAAATCGTTTCGGTTAAAACAATGCTTAAATTATGATTTAATTAATAAACTTCAACGTTAACGAAACCTATTCACTTTTCAGTCATGAAACAGTAATAAAACTAAAATGATTCTGGATGTACGTTGTGTCAGAAATACACACAAAAAAATATGCGTGGTGTGCTATCTGCATGACAATCACAAAATAAACACAAAGGTCGTTTCAGTTAAAACACGGCTTAAATTATATAAGTTAATTAATAAACTTCAAAATTAACGAAACGTTTTCACTTTTCTGTCATGAAACAGTAATAAAATTAAAATTATTTTGGATGTACGTTGTGTCAAAAATACACACAAAAAAAAATGCGTGGTGTACTTTCTTATAAAATCATCCTCGATGTTTATCTTGAATTCGGAGCACCGTTGCACATGATATGTTAGCACACCACCCTGTGGTGGAAATTGTTTCGTATTCACTTGGGTATTTAAAGTGCTGGGCTTAGTTCAAAGCTATCACACACTCGTTTTGTCTACTACGAAACACACACACAAACACTTCAAAATGTGCAAACTGGTAAAAAAAAGTTTTACTTTAAAAAATGTCGATATAACATATGATAACAAAAATGTACTTAGTTCAAGTTTATTTAAAAGCTTTGTGTTTAGAATTCATACAATGTCAACTTACGCGTGCAAGTGATTTTAATCTGATTTAATTTTGATCTTTTTTCATCGAGTAGTTTAATATAAAAATCTTATGTTTCAAAGTTTTAATTTAATGGTCTCAAATCTTAAAAATCATCAAAACTGACACAGATTTTCATAATTGTTATTTATTATTTCAGGTTATCCTCGCTGCCCTCTGCACCATCGCGGCTGCCAAGCCCGGTATCCATTCGGTGGCCTACTCCGCTCCCTTGGTTGCGGCACCGGTAGCTGCTGCGTACACGGCTCCCGTAGCCGCTGCGTACACGGCTCCCGTAGCCGCTGCGTATACGGCCGCGTACTCCGCGCCCTACGCAGCGTACGCCGCCCCCTACGCCGCCTACGCGTCCCCCTACGCCGCCGCATACACCGCCCCAGTTGCCGCATATAACGCATACTCCGCGCCTTTAGTAGCTGCTGCCTACAAAGCTCCAGTTCTGCTCAAGTGAAAACCTGTCGACTGAAAACTAAAAATGTAAAAAATTGTATATACCTGTTAGCAACTAGCAATTAGCAACATGACAATTTAAAGTACTTCTTGGAGTTTCGCTTTACATTTCCTTAATTAGATAACATGTTAGATCCAAAACTGCCTCGGTAGTCTAGAAGACGCATGCGTGGCTGCTGAACATGAGGTTTCGGTTTAATTCCCAGCTCGATATTATGGAGAATCAAATTTCAAGACTTGACTTGACTTGACCGTGGTTGAGTGCGACTTTAAACATGTAACTGGTGAAATGTGGTTTTACAATTGCGTCTGCCTCACCTCTCGGGAATTGAATTCTTGATTTAATTTAAATGATTCTCAATTCACCCGTTATGTATAGGCCCTATGGCCCAGGCACAACCAATAGCCATCCAACCAGGAAACAATTGAAACTCCGTCAGAAATGCCGGATATAAAAACCCAAAAAAACTTTGCTGGCTGTGGATCAAACTCAAAACCTCGAGGTTGGTATCCTACATAGGTATACGAGTTTATGACACGTAGACACACAGACGTATTAGTCTTCATATTCTATAAACAACAACACACAAAACAGGATTAAAACAAACTAAAGCAAAACGATAAAGACATAACTTTTGAGTGAACTGAGTGCTAAAAAAATATACATGTTGAATTGAGAACCTCCTTCTTTTTTTGTGACTGTTGGTTAAAAATACACACATCAGGTATTCCAGCATGACACAATCCGCCAGAACAAATACCTAACTCTCAAAATACTACGTACTAGAACATTTAGTATCGAGAACAAAACCGAATAAATTAATATGATTATTTAGGACGTGTTGTGAAATAGCAAACAGGTTGATACAATCAACCACACATACATCTATTGTGTGCATCTATGGATGTATTACATCATATTTGTTTGGAATTATAAAGGATTATTGATCTGATCAAGTGAAGTTATACCGGTTTTTACAAAAAAAAACAGTGCTATTACTTGTTTGTGTCAGATTTTTTTTTACCAACTTTTCATGTAGCGAATCCTTCTAGAATACCTACGGTATGTGCCATTATTGTTTGGTGTTTCTGCGGCATTAAATATTAATGCTGTGTAACCGTCTCTTTGATATGCAAATGGTAATCGAATAGCGAGCAACTCCGGGAAAACCTAATGATTCATCGAGCCACCAAAACAAACATTTTCAATGCTTTAAAACAATTATTTTTTTTACATGACGTCACTAAAAGTGAACCTTTCAGCTGCCTATCGCTTTTAAATAATACATTAAAGTGACGAAAATAGTGATGGATCTACATGTTGATGAACGGAGAGCGAGGAAAAGATCCAGGATGGATTGTGTAAGGAATGATATGAAGGAGAAATGAGTAAATGATGCCGTGACGTCTGATAGGGGAGAATGGAAGAAGAAAACGTGTTGCGCCGACCCCAATAGAATGGGACACGGGCAGGAAAATGATGATTTTAAACGGCGGTCGGGTTATGTCTGCAGAATGTCATCAGCACCGATGAGCCAGACACGTCACACAGTGGTTACCAGAAAGCGGGCGTCGTCGGCTCGTCGCCAAAAGAGGCCTACAAAATGCTGGTATTTGTGAGAGATGGCCAAAGAAAACCGCGCGTAGAGAATAGTGGAAGGCTATGGGGGAAGCAAAGGCTTCTCCCATAGCTATATTTTTAGGCTAAAAATAAATAAAAAATAAAGAATTTTAACAGATTATAACATTATTACTCTATACTCTAATATGGTAATCTAATCAAATTAATCTGTTTAGGTATAGATATTTCGGTTGAAGATTAGAGGTTTTTAAGCAGCATTCTGAGAAAAAAAAATCCAAAGTTGCAAAGTTTCGTTAGCTTCACGAACAGGTGATTAACTAAATTGAGCTAGTCTAGAAAAAACACTTGTTTAATTCGTTTGTTGAATTTTGAGCACTTACAAAAGACTGCTTTTCAATCCGCCAGCAGAGTCACAGTGGTCTTTAGGGTTCCGTACCTAAATAGGATAAAATTGGAACCCTTATAGCATCACTTTATTGTCCGGCTGTTCCTCGGTATGTCTGTGAACACCCTTTATTATGGGAACGCGTAGGAGTGTCGAGTTAAAATGAATACTAAATACTGAAGTATTCAACCTTCTAAATCTACGCTATAAAAAGTAATTTACGATTAAATCGCATTACTTATACATTCCCAAAAGGAATCATAATCTATAGGGTACTTTTCCCATAGACCTTAAATTGAATCATGAAATTTGGCTACAAGTAATAGATATCATAGAGTACCCAATAGAGAAAAACTTCCGAAGACCATAAAGTAGATGCATAAAAAAAAGAAAATACAAAAATTGCAGTTGGTAAACTTACTGCGACCTATGGCAATGTATGGAGACAACAGTTTACTAACGGCAAAGTTAAGTTTGTCGTACAATACAGTTGCACTTTTCGTTAAAACAATGTTCTTCCATACTTTTATTATTCACTTACAAGTTTGTACAAAACCCATGGCGCACAAGTCCCACTCAAACTAGGCTGGTTTTTTTTTCGAAATAACTACTTTGGTTTAGCGACCATATTTTTTTTTTCGCATCTTCGCCTTTAAAGTAGCCCCTATGTAGTTCTCATAGCCAACTCAAAAAGTGATTGTACCTTTTACCAAAGCTACCTACCTGCCTGCAAAATTAAAATAACAATGAGGAATACGAAAGAAATATGTACTTACTAATTTTTAGTTTGTTTGTTACGTCTTCACGCCTAAATGGCTAAACCTATTTTGATGAATTTTGGTACCTACAAAGTTAGTTGTGACCCTGGAAACGGAAATAGGCTAATTATTTTAAAAAATAAGTGGGATATGAGGGAGAAAGAGGAAAGGGAAAACTGAGCTTTGCCATTACAATCAATAAGGCGCAAGGGCAAAAACTACAGGTAGCAGGAACCTGCACTGCAAATCAGGAAAGGGGAACTGTGTTACCCCGAATTGAACGCGAGCGAAGCCGCGAGCAAAAGCTAGTACTATTATATTTCATCTTGTCTAACGTACACGTAACGTGTGCCTTTCGAGCATTGAAAATGTCGAAGACTGACACTGAGATATACAATTAGATTGGTTATTCGACACTTTTCCTTTCAAAATTTTCCTCTAACGGAAGTAAGCCTTGACAGTTATTAGTCGACCATATGTCAGCCAGAAATCACAAACATTGCACCATAATATAAAATATAGTAGCAGTAAAATCAAGTTCAAGGTCAGCTCAAGTTGAGCTATAGTAATGGCGGCCTTGATCGTTACCGCCAGATTTAGTGACAGTGCGGCGCGGGCGGCGGAGTCCGTGCGTGTGCGCAAGTGTCGCTTGCGCACATAGAACGTTCTAAACGCATGACGCGAGATCCTTGCGGCTAGATTAGACCGTGCCGAAGCTGCTGCCAAAATACAGCGTGTGTTTTGTTTTTATTTAATAGTAGCGGCAAGTCCCGGCTTCGCTCTCAACAACTTATTACAGTGACTTCTTTGTTTTTCCTCACTCTTGACTTCCTTATCATATTCAAGTTTCATGTACAGTCAGTAAAAGAGATACGTAATAAGCCTCGTCCTCGTCGTATACAGATGAAATCCTTACTATCCTTACTAATATTATAAAAGCGAAAGTGAGTTTGTTTGTTTGTTTATTTGTTTGTTTGTTTGTTACCTCTTCACGCTTTAATGGCTAAACCGATTTTGATGAATTTTAGTACAGAGATAGTTGGGAACCAGGAGACGGACATAGGCTAATTTTTATTAAAAAAAAGTGGGATGTGACGGAGAACGAGGGATGAAAAGGGAAAACTTAGCGTTGCTATTACAAATCAATCAGGCGCAAGAGCAAAAACTGCAGGTCTGCTTGGTGTGTTATACCGAATTTAACGCGAGCGAAGCCGCGGGCGAAAGCTAGTGTTCTATAAATCCACGAATGTTTCGAACAAAGTTAAATTTATTTATAGTGAACAAACAGTTCTTTACTATATTTTTATATTCATTATTCAAAAAGTTTATCGTTTTCTATTCAACTTTTACCGACGAGCTTGGTCGCTTATCTCTTTTGCTAACTGTACCTATTACAAACCTCATGGTTATTTTTTTTTCATTTGATATAACCTGCGTCAAAACCTATCGTTTCTTTAGAAAATCAAAGTGGTCAAAACATAATTATCGAGTCCGCTTCCAGTTTAACCGGGTCTAGGTGAAAACCAGTATTACAAATGGAGCGACTGCCTATCTGACCTCCAGTACAACTAAAACTGACAAAATGTCATACAGACATACAACAATATCGCCTTTGTTTTTAAAATATACATAGGTCTAGTCTAGTTTGCTATATAAAATTAAAGATTAAAAACTTGAAATTATGTGGTTATGAAATCCCGATTAACGGTAAAGTGACAGCTCGTCGAAAGTCCAATTGCAATTACTTACTTTTGGTGTACAGCATTATCAATTTTTAATTTATTTATTTTGCCCATATCTCTTCGATTTTAGTTCTAGAACTTGCTGATTTCCTCGTGATTTTCCTTTACCATGTTGAAGAGCAACAGATAAAGATAAAAGCCACCACGATATGCCAAGCCTTTTGCCAACTATGTTACGGTGGCCTTCCAGTCTAACTGGATGGATGAATACCAGTATTTTACATGGAGCGACTGCCTATCTGACCTCCACAAAAAAAATTGTACTGGGTAATACGATACCCCTTGGTAGGACTGGTTGTCAGACTTTCGGGATACTGACTATCCGTAACGATTGTCAAATAAGGATAAAAGCAAAATATATTAATCGTAATTTATGTTCTTGCGTAGTTCTTTTTGCCATCTATTAACACGTTCATACGCGTATTAAATAAATCATAAATCAGTTTGATTAGAGTTAAATACTATTAATATTCAGTCCATATGATTTGAATAAATGAAAAAATATATAGAGATTTAATAACCGAGTCAAGATTGATTTGATCTGCGATTATGTTCTAGTTTTATTTATTTCATTTTTTAATCTCAATCATTTTAAATACAGAAGCCAAATATCAATAATTAAATAGTCAATTAATAGTAATAGACATTCAAAGTCTCGTGAACACATACACAAGATGTTGACAGTTTTGACACAGAATTAAGTTGCAGTAGTGTTCTTGTTTATCTCTCTTAACTTTATAATAATATTTTATTTCAATATATGTATAGAGTAGGTAGAAAATGGCCAAGGCCTGCCTTTGTGCAGTCTTTACCTGTGGATAACGTTTTATTAAATAGCTTTACTGGAGCAAAAATTTTAGAAGGATTACAAAGAAATGTATCTTGCTGATGGAGTGCAAATAACTAGAAAGCATAGAAGATTCCGTTATTCTAAACGTTCACGTAATCGACAGATGTTAACAACTCAAACTCAATACATTTATTTCAATTAGACCATTACAGGCACTTAGGTCAAGAAACATAGCCATTCTAATTAGAGAACGAGACGATTGCAGGCAAAGTTATGGCCGAAAACTGCACGAAATAATGCACATGGAAAAAAATTAATTAAATTGACTAAGAGAAAAAGAACCAGAAGTCTGGAGTGGACTTAAGTTTTTCAGCTGTCATTTACTACCAAATTCCATACTAACACGACCTACGCTTTTGCCACATGTTTTCCAGTACCACGGTAGCCTAAAAGCAACAGCCTGTAGATTCTAAAACCAAGTGCAGTCAAAATATTCGCGTCACGCGTGGGTCCCGATCGCGCACGTCTCGCCAAGGTGCCCGGGCACCGAGCCTGCCAACACAATGAGGCCATCTTCGACTCCTTATATATTAGCCGGGAAGTAGCACTATCATTCAGTTGTCGGACTAACATACACCAACAGTCAACATGTTCAAATTCGTAAGTATCTATTGTTTCTCTTTGCGAATTCTTTTTGTGATGTGCTGCAGTAAAAAAGTTTTCTTTTGTATTGTAATTTAGACATATTCTCTTCTTTTTAATTATTATAGTTATAATGTTCTATAAGTTGCCAGTGATTCTGTTAATGTTGCATAACGCTTTTTTATTGGGCCTTGCATGGACATTTGAATTAGTAGTCCAAAGTCGTTATACTTTATATTTATGACTGCACTTTAGATTAAATAGTCTTCGCATTTGTTTCTGACAAATTTGGAAATGAGGAACAGGTTTTAAAATCATTATAACTTAACTAGATAAACATTTTAAAAATAACTTTAAGAATATTTGACCGGAAGTGCTTATAATATGCGGATTTACTGTAATCACATACAATATGTAAAATAAAAATACATATCAATATTACATACTCACGCAGACTCTAAACAAATTAGGGTAAGGTCATTAAAGATATTCTTATTCTAATAGTGCCCGGCGTCCGTTGCAATGCACCTTACCCTTTCCTACCGACCACCCCTTTGCAGGGTACAATTAGAATAATGATCCACAAATCGTGCGTAAGATTGAATGTACTACAACAAGTTTTCCTTCTTCCCCAGCTGATCTTCGTAGCTCTCCTGGCTTTCGCGTCCGCGAAGCCGCTGGTACTGAGCTACGCGTCTCCCTTAGCGGCGTACACGGCGCCTGTAGCAGCTGCGTACACCGCGCCCGTGGCCTACTCCGCGTACAGCGCATATTCGCCCGTCGCCTACTCCGCTTACACTTACGCTTCACCATACTCTTACTACCTTTAATTGGACACTTGATATGAAAAACGGAACTTATCTATTTTATAGATCTTTAAACAATGTTATACAGATGAAATAGAGTGAAAATACAGTCATCAATACGCCAATTTGTTGTTTTATTTTGAACTAGCTTACGCCCGAGATTTCGTCCGCGTGGCATAGTTACTTTGGGCTAACGCTAACTTTAACCCGCGTGATGATCGAAAAAATAATATCTTTCTCCGCCTTTTCTCACTTTAATAAAAAAATTGCCTATGTCCGTCTCCAGGCTCCCAACTATCTCTGTACCAAAATTCATCAAAATCGGTTTAGCCATTTAGGCGTGAAGACGTAACAAACAAACTCACTTTCGCTTTAATAATATTAGTAAGGATTTACGAATATTTGCTACTTAAGTAGGTGACAAATCTAGTCTACTACTTGTTTGACTGTGATTTATTGTAAACTAGCTTTTGCCTGCGGCTTCGCTCGCGTTAAATTCGGGGTAACACAGTTGCGCCTTATTGATTTGTAATAGCAACGCTAAGTTTTCCCGTTTTTCCCTCTTACTCCCTCACATCCCACTTTTTTAAATTAAAAATTATGTCCGTCTATGTCCGTCTCCTGGTTCCCAACTATCTCTGTACCAAAATTCATCAAAATCGGTTTAGCCATTAAAGCGTGAAGAGGTAAGAAACAAACAGAAAAACTCACTTACGCTTTTATAATATTAGTAAGGATGTCCCTAACATGAAGGGTCGCAATACGCATACTTAGTACCTACTTTACTAGTAGAAAACGCTGTTTTCTGAATACCAACTCTGTATAACTTTATTTCTATATATAATACCTATGTACCTATAACAGCTACAACCCAATGGCCATGACAGCCGAGATTGATAACTGATTGATTGAGCTGAAATTAGAAATCTGACCTCTGAAAACTGTATTGAATCTCGTTAACACACACCAAAATATTTGGTTTGTCCTGTAAGTTCCTTGGCCCAATGATAGCCGAGTTCATTTTCTACATGTCAACAATATCGTGTGCGAAGTCGAGATTTTTTATTTGTTTCTCTTTCTCAGTTTTCTCGTCTGGCAGGATGGTAAAATCGCTTATCATTACGCGGCGTGCTGATCGGTCTATCACCACTATGTTAGGCTTATTTGTAACAATAGTTCTGTCAGTAATGATGAACCGATTCAGGTACATCGTGACATGGTCTTTCTCGAGACTTGGTCGGGAACATATTTGTGGTACGGTACCTCAGATTCCACAAGATCATATTTAAAGTCAAATTGCCGGTGAATAATCCTGGCTACTTGGTTGTGCCTGTGCAAGTACTTGCTGTTAGCTAGACTTTGGTCAGAGGCTTAGCGTTGCCATACATCGTGGCAACGCGGTCAGTCTTTTGGGGACATTGCCAACTGACACTGACGAATATTTTGACGCTGTTTTTTAAATAATAATAATTTATATTTTTTTTAAGAATAAAGCTATTTGGAAGAAAACAGTAGCTAGACAAAAACAACCAGATTTAATATGTATTATGGAATCACCCGGACGATGGCATGCCTGACACACGTCATCCGTCCCGTCCTTCATAATATATTTCCGATAGTTGTTCGTCCATAATCGCACAAACAAAACTATGAGTTTCCCCAAAAAGGTCACCGAATCGTAGCCAGGATACGGACACTAGAAAATGTACATCGGGACCATGAAGAGCTCGGTCAAACCGTGATGCTCGTTACCTTGGCATGCTTCCTTGCGGTCATCAGTAGTAAGTAATACGGGTTTGCTCCAGTTCTCTTTCAGCCATCGATAGCGTGGTGAGTAGCTTCACCACATCACATCTCGGTCCATATCCACCTCGACTTTTATAAATAATATATTATTACGAATATTATTAAAATTATAAACGAACATGTTGTTCGATATCAATTTTCATAAAGATACATTGCTTAATAGGCCGACCGCTCTCACATTTCCACTTACATAAGCACGATCTAATTTGTATTTGTATCACATTCATCCTCTCCCCATGCAAAGCGATGACCCATACTATTCAATAGGTCACCATCTAGTAAAGGTCAGATTCTAAATTAGGCATGCATTAACTAGAAATGCTCGAATAACAAAGTGTGTATAGCCTATGACTTCGCTGATCCTTGTATGTGATCCCGCTGGCCTAATGCAGGCTGGTGGTTGTCACATTTCATTTAATTGGTGGGTGTATTCTAGTGAATACCGTTTATCACACGTTTGCTTTTTTCACTGTTTTGGGACTATAAAACCGACCTAACTTGATAAGGCGAAGCATTAGGGTAAAATTGGTTAAGAGGTTTACAAAACGATACAATAAAAAACTGGTCAAGAGCGAGTTTGACTCGCGCACCCAGGGTTCCATACTAACGGCCATATCTTTTGACTGCGTACACTTAGAGGGTTGATTTTTTCACAGCACAAAGGGACCACAGACTTGATTATATGGTTTATTTTCAAGTCGATACCTCCACGCGTTCCCGAGATAAATGGTCTTGACAGATAGACAGACAACAAAGAGATCCAATAAAAATTCCGTTTTTTGAACCCTAAAAAAGAAATCAACAAAGTAGGTCAGTAGAAAAAACCTTGCTGGGGCCACTTCGGACGAGTACAGTACAATACTCGATTTTGTTAGATCATAATACATTTGGTTACAAAACAGGTTTTTAAACGATAAAAGTACATGTCTGTTAGCGTGGGCTCGAATAACATAGAAAACATTCGGTAAGAATCAAAATAGGCACTTTTAATAATGCAAAACGTCATACAAAAAGTTTACGAGTTCCCAGACAATATGACTCATACAAATATCATGTCATACCACAAATGTTAATAATGCCTACATATTTAAGCGATTTAGGACGAAGTCCGGTTCTTTTAATAATCGTATAAAATCACGAATAAAGATGCGAACTGCCATTCATCGTTGAGCACCAGGAAAATCAACTAACATGTTGAAATTGGTGAGTAAATTAATATTTTAAAAGATTCACAAAATCATAAGACTAACTCACCAACATCTGTGCATCGCAATTTCAATCGTGATTATGTTAAATCAAATGTAATGTACATAAACAAGTGATGTGTTGGAAACAATGGAAATAATGTGTGAAGTGCGAAAAACTTGATAGCAAGAGATATAGTAAGATTATTGTGTGTTTAAATGGTGTTTAGACTGTCATATTTTCCAAAGAGTCATCTTCTAAGCAGTGAATTAGAGCAACAAACACTGAAAAAGCGGAGTTGTCGGTGAACAAAAATTGTGTCTTATAAAATATTTTTAACCGATTATTAATTAAAAACCCTTCATTGTTGTTAAAAAATATTTTACTATCGTGTCAGATTCTAAAACTATTTAATCTAATCAATATTAAAAATACACCTGATTCTCGGAAGGTTACCTAAAACCTCACGGTACTAATTGACCTAAAATAGTAATAATATCCTAACTAATATAATAAAAGCGAAAGTGAGTTTGTTTGTTACGTCTTCAAGCCTAAATGGCTAAACCGATTTTGATGAATTTTGGTACAGAGATAGTTGAGACCCTGGAGACGGACATAGGGATTTAAAAAAAAATGAGAAATGAGGGAGCAAGAGGAGAGAAAGGAGAAATTTAGTTTAGCTATTACAATAAATAAGGCGCAAGGGCAAAAACTACAGGTTCTTACAAATCAGGAAAGGGGAACTATGTTACCCCGAATTTAACGCGAGCGAAGCCGCGGGCAAAAGCTAGGCAGTTTATAAACTTCTAAACCCGCTCTTTTTAAAATAAAAACTTCGTGGTTGAACTGGCCAAAAGCTAGCCCATCAAACTCGTTTACGACATGATAATATAAATAGTTTTCCTCAAAATCTTAATTACTAACGTAAAATACATTTTGAGTCGATAAGGAAATATCAACATTTTCCTGCTTATAATAGAAATACAATAAACAATGGACCGGATACGAAATTCAATAAGCAGGTAATAATATCAAAAACTAGCTTTTGCCCGCGGCTTCGCTCGCGTAAATTCAGGGTCACACGGTCCCCCTGTCCTGATTTGCAGGTACCTGCTACCTGTAGTTTTTGCACTTGCGACTTATTTATTGTAAAAGCTAAGTTTTCCCTTTCCTTCCCTCTTTCTCCCTCATTTCTCACTTTAAAAAAATAAAAATACACGTTTAGTGGTTGCAAGGGCGACTGCTGTGCATCAAGTCCTGGGATCGATTCCTAGGTAGGGCAAAGTGTTGCAAAGGTGGGTGTGGCAAAGGGTTTTTCTATCAGAAAATTCTCAGGCAACCACAGAATTCTGATTTGCGCCCAGTTTGATGGTAATAGGCTCGCCCTTTATTACATGGGACTAGAAGACCAGCTAGTGTTTAAATATATTAAAGCACGCCTTGCTTTAATATATTTCTTTATTATCTATCAATACTTACTTCATATAACGTAAAGATTTTAGAATCCTATTACTATTGTTTCAGATCGTATTTGGTTTAGCGCTGAGCATCGTGGCTGCACAACAAAGACGCTACCAGAAATACCCTAACTTTAACTCATTTGATGGTTTATATCCCCCAAACCCTGGTTCCTATCCCACAAACGCTCATTCCCATCCCTTTAACCAAGGGTCTCGCCCCACAAACCAGGGGTCTTACCCCATAAACCAAGGGTCTTATCCCGAAAATCAAGGGTCTTTTCCCGCAAACCAAGGATCTTATCCCTCAAACGAAGGAGTCTACAACTCAAATCACGGAGGATTTTCTTCTTCAAAATCCTATTCTAAACCACCAAAAGGTTTCTCACCTTCGTACGCACAAGGTCATGCGTCGTATCCGAAAACACAACCTATGACCAATACATGGCCAGTATTTCCGTATGTCCCACCACTAAAACTGGATACTTATGTTTCTCCCGTCTCTCGCTCATACGCTATTTCTCCTCCCACTTCAAGTGGTGAAGGTCCAGTATACTCCTCTCATACGTCACAGACATTTTTAGCATCTATACACCCTTGAGATTAAAGGAATGAAGAATGATCGAGTTGGATACATAAAGAGAGCTGAAAGCATTACTGTGTGGACTCATCTAGGAAAGTGTACATGAAATATTTCTATTCCTTTAGAAACAGGAAGTTGTTTTTAGTAAATATGTGTGTAAAAATGAATTATTTTGATTTTATTTTGTATTTACCTTTGTTGCCGAAATTGCCAAGACACTACCCAGCGAAAAATTTACACATGTGTAAAACTGTGTAAAATGTAACTGTGACCACTTACTTAATTAGACCTAAGTCTGTATGAGGTAGTACTGGAGTAAGCATGAGGCTACACATAGTGTTCGGTTTAGCCTGATTCGGCATAATTCGCATAGCGGAGCAGCTAAATTTGCATTCAATTTAACCACTAGGCTTGAGCCAAAATTGACGACACGGTTGACGCAGTGGCTGCGCGATCGGCTGCGTGTCGCGAGTTCGATCCCCGCACGGAACAAATATTTGTATTGCGTACAGATAGTTGTTCCGGGTCTGGTTGTATGTGTATATGAGTTTAAATGTTTGTAAACGCACCCACGGTACAGGAGTATTTCCTAGTGTGGGGCAACGTTTTAAAAACAGAAAAAAAACATTTGAAATTGTCCGACCCAAACATGTGTTAAGCACTCCAATTGTATATCAATAGATTGTCTATGAAGTGCTATAAAATTAGCACTTTTATAGAGCCAATTCCATGGTTCATTAAAATATTTCGCCATGTGTGCAGAGGTCGTAATGAATTCATTGGCTTTTGTGGGTCCAGTCCGACTCGCCACACCTGCGGCAATAGGACAATAGCCTACAATTTTGGCACGTGTGTTTCTGTCTTTACACTTCGTCGGTACGATTAGGTATTCTTTTGTTTTTCTAAGAGCCGTTCAATAAGGCCTTGGCAACACTATTGAAAGAGTAATTTCTTCCACACAAATATTCATTTGTTTCTGTTTGTCCCCAAATATATATAAGGTAGTACATTTTTCATGTCAGTCAGTGCAAAGTGAAGAGTGTCAAACTGAACAAGTGAAATAAATATTCAGAACCAAAAATTACAAAATGTCGAAGTCAAGTTTGGTAAGTAAATAAGTATTTGGTTACTTTGGGATGTAATTATTCTTTTGTATATTGTGTGAACTGTTCTGATTTTGTATGTTAACAAAAATAAATCAGAACTTTAGTCTGTGTAGTCAATGTCATCGATTTATGCCCCGTTCCAATAAACAAAAACGACTCGTTTTGCTTACGGATAGTTGTATTTTGACATAAGTGTCATAGAACTTATGTCAAAATACAACTATCCGTAAGCAAAACGAGTCGTGTTGTTTCGTTCATTATTCTTCAAAATAAACTAGCGTCGGGGGTAATAAAATCAAGGCTACAGTTAATTTTCACAAACGCTAGGCGAGACACAAGTGAATGCCTAACTTAAAGCAAATCGTTGGATTTTCTACACTCCGCACGGGAAAACCCATACTAAAGCCGGGAACCAACCTGAAATATGTAAAAGTCTTATAATTATTTAAAGTACATTAAGCTGTAATCTACATTTCAGATCACAGTGCTCGCTATCATAGCATCGGTGTCTGCTAAGCCATACTACTACGGGTATGGAACATATCCCTATGCAACCCGAGCGGCGTACTCTGCAGCGGAACTTTACAGCCCAGCAGTCTCAACCCTGCCTGCTACATACCCTGCAGGATACCCAACGTATTCAAGTTATCCTGCCTCATACCCAGCGCCTCTGTCTGGAGCATACGCTGCACCACTCTCAGTTTCAGCCTACAGTAATACGTTCAATCTTGAAGAATTAACAGCGCTTTATAACCGTGCACCTGTGGCTCCGGTCGCCCCAGTTGCCACCCTCGCCCCAGTGGCACCAGTTGCCCCGGTAACTTATGCAGGCTATACATCGCCTTACAGTTACTACTACAAACGGTAACTTTAAAACAACTGCAATGGATTGACTGCTGATTTTGAAGACTACTGATTTGATTTTTATAAAGGACTCCTCCCTATCATTATACGATTTGATATTTTTCTATTCATATAAGTGTGCTTGTTAAATGTGATTTTTATTTATTAACCCCCTTTATTTTTCGGGTGGGGAATCATTAAATAACTTCACCGGTCTGAGCGGAACGAAAGGCAGCGTCAGACTAAAACTGAAAAAACAAATTCATGTTCTTTCTTTTGCCTTTTGTGTTCCGGGGACTTTCTTTCGAACAACCCGCAACCACGGCAGGCGGTGTCCCTGATGGTCCTCTCATACATGTAACATCAGACTTGTAATCCCCTTATAGTTAGGCAGAACTGCATCAACTGCATGTAATAGGGACAAGACTATCACTTCCAGACTAAGTGGCTGCTGCTGAGAAATTCTTGATGGAAAACCCAAAAACACTTGGCCTGACCCGGGAATTGAACCTTGGACCTCATACTTAGCAGTCGCGCATGCGACCACTAGACTAACGCGACAGTTCTAGAATATTTCGTAGAATATATTAACTTCTAACAATTAGTTAAGGAAACAGGGAACAGTGTGCTACATATTAGAGCAGGAAGAGATAAGAGCTATGAAGTAGTTAAAAAAATAAATAAATATCTTGGGACAACTCACACACGGCTATCTGATCCCAAGCTAAGCAGAGCTTGTGGTATGGTAACCAGACAACTGATTTTTATAAATACATACATATTATAGATAAATCACACCCAGACACAGAACAAACAATCATGCTCATCACACAAAGTTTGTCCTGGGTGGGAATCGAACCCACGACCTCCGGCTCAGCAGTCAGGGCCACTAACCACTAGACCAACAGGCCCGTCTAATGTTAAGTTAAGTTACCAATAACGTAAATCAATATCAACTGTACAGTTAATTGCATACAAATCAGTCTTTCCTTGTTTCTCATACGGTTCAAAAACACATTCCTGTCCAATAAATTCCTTTGTTCAATAATATTTATATTAGTAAATAAATAAAATAGTAAGTGAAACCAGTCATAATTCCTTATATGTATGTGTATGAATAGAAATAATGGACTTATTAATTTAAATAATACAGTCGTCACTACCTCCAACAAGTGATCTGATACCATAACTTAATAATAATGAATGAGTAAGTATCAATAATAATAACTTAGATTCATATAGAGTGGATACTTCCCACCCACAACTCAATCACAAATCCTTTTGCACAAAAACTAAATAATAGGCCCATCTTCTATTAGATACATCCTTACATGCCTTACCTTTTAGGAAATAATAGCGTGGCGTTATAACAACAGTACCTAAAATACGAAACACTATTTCTGTGATTCGAATCAAAGAAAACCATCAAAATGAACGAAAACTTATTTGACCCAATTATATTTTATAAATATTAAACCAAATGTGGGAATGGATAGCCGAGGTTTCCGGCGACTGGGACCGCAATTAACTAGGACCGCGGTCCCAATCGCCGGATCTGTATAAAATAAATAATTTTCTTCCGGCGACTGGGACCACTTATATGATAACTGAAATAAAAAAAAATGTACAGTCAAACAAAAAATTTTTAGATGTAACAATTGAGGAAAAATCCTTTTTGATTTAAAAACATCATTTATTGATAAAAGAAAAACAACCACTGACTACAGTTCTGTTATTTAAAACTTTCGTAATTAAAACTTACACTTAGATCGTGTTAACAACAATCAACAACAAAAAAAACACATAAATCGTGCATAACAATCAACAACTTTTAAAAAATTAACAAACAGAAAGTAATTGTTTATTACAAAATCAGTCTTTAACTGGTACTGTAAATATAATAAAAAAAAAACACAATTAAAATAATAAACGTGGTACTTTCTATGTCATTCACAATTAGTTTAAAATGACCGTTGGCTTCACACAAAATCAGTCAAGTAAGTAATTATCACAAAATCAGCCTATTGGACAAGCCTCTTTGTGTGACATCAATATAAAACGACTGTTCACCATGTGAAGTTGAAGGGCTATTTTCATCCATTTTGGTAATTCTAAAATCGAAAAAAAAATATATTAACTATCAGATAATCCAGATGACAATTTTTTTTGTGGTATTAAAAAGTCTCATCAAAAATGAGAAGCGCTCTAAAGTAAAAATATTTGTAACCACGTCGTTTAACCCCGTTATTAGCTTGTTTTGTTTATAAATAAGTTAATAAAAAATTGTTTTACATACCTGAAGACTATTAAATAAAGTCACTACACCACCACTCACATCACACAATTTGCAACAAACATTAAGCGCAGTATCTTACAATGATCTGATATGACACTGTCTGATGCAAAACTTGACTTTCTTAAACTGATAAGCTTCTTGATTGGCCGAGCCAGTCATCGGGCGATGCAAAATTTCCCGTTTATAACAAAAGGGCTACCTGACCTTGAAAACGACAGGCAAAACGGACTCGAGTTAGAGAGGGATAGTATTATACAATGCTATTCCCTTTGTGTGTATTTACCTGCATGTGTAAATTATGTCAAAACGGGCTAGCTATCTATTACTAAGCGCATAAGATAAAATCATGTCTAGAACGAGTCAATGATATTCATATAAATAATTTATACTTTTTCGTTTGACTGTACTAATTTTGGCTTGAATAATAGATTTTTTTAAGTTATCTATGAGTGGTCCCAGTCGCTGGAAGAAAAATATTTATTTTTTACGGATCCGGCGACTGGGACCGCGGTCCCGGTTAATTGCGGTCCCAGTAGCCGGAAACCTCGGATAGCCATCTAAATAAATCTATTCAATCCATCTAAGATACATTTTCATTCTTAAGTTTTACAGAGAGACAACTGCTGTCTATCAGCAAAACATAAAACCGAAAACATAAAGCTTTTCATCATTCTTTCATCACTTTATCTGTGCAACACTGGGATTGCGTTACTTCAAGTGTGACTTGCCGTCTCTTGCTTTTGGCTTTGCCGTTGCCGGTAAAGTGTTCTAGATAAACTATCCACTCTATATAGTTACTGGGGCAGTGGCAACAACAGGTCTAGTGAGTTAGTCGATCTGTAGCGGCTCGGAGATAACTCCTCCGCCAAGGCCAGCGCCTGGCCGGTGCCATGCACTCCGCACAACGCACTACTGAATTAATTTATAGAGCTGCAGTAAAGAGCAATCCTGTCTTTACAATCTGCATAAAATATTCAGAGTACATTTTATGATGTATTGAATGTGTCGATATCCTGTTATCAGCCCATTTTTACAAGTTATGATCATTCATTGAGGAACTTTATTAGTCGTTATGGAGTGGACTGGTGATTACTCATGGAGGCGATGGAAGAATGCGCAGCCTATTATATTTTAAATCCTCTTGCTTTTATATTAAAGATAAAAAAAAACTAAAACACGTTTTGAGTTAAGTCATTTTATTTCTCGTATTCTTCAGAGCAAAACTTTTCATTTAACAGGTACGCCCGCCGTCTCTGGGGTTCGCTTTATATTGGATTTACAACACGTTACTAAGCTAAAGTATTCTGTATGCTGAATTTTAGCTAAATCGGAAAATGAGAAGTAGGTCAAAATTAACTTCTAAGATTGTTTTACAGGTATATAAGTAGGCCAAATACTCTTTGAACACCTGGGGGTCTAAAATGGCTATTTAGCAGAATCATAATATGAATTACGTCAAATTCTTATAATGTCCATTAAAAGAATTTGACGTAATTCATATTATTATCTTATTATGATTCTGCTAAAGCGGTCATTTTAGACCCCCAGCCCGTTATTATATAATACAAAAAAGGCAAACTAATAAAATGTGTACAAAAATAGATAACAAAGACATTTTCAGTCTTTGTTTTGACCACACATGCCTTCAGCCTTTTTAGAGTTCCGTATTTCAAAAGGAAAAAAACGGAACCTTTAAAGGATCACTTTCAAAAAAAATCAAAATTTTTTTTTACATTTTACATGAAATTTTTAAAAAAATTGTTTGCTACTGTGACCCCATCGTAAACAAAACGCCGTAACTTTTAAACTAAATGATCTATTACGACGTAACAAACTCCATAATGATTAGAAGTAATTAGGCGTCCTCATAAAATGAAAATTGTGGAAAAAAACTACCTTCAATTGAAAATAAACATGTGTTTTTAGCAAAAATCTGTTTCTTTTTCATCAATTTTTACAATAATCATAAAATTTCTCAATAAGACGCCCCGATTACCTACCTTTTTTATTACTTTAAATTAATCTTTATCATTTACAGTATAAAAAAAAATTGATTTTTTTTTATATTTTTTCAGTCGATAAAATTAAGCATAGATTCCCTTATTTCAATATGTGCACATTATAAAGACTCACACTGTATACCTAGCTGGATTCTGTTATAATCACTATCTCCACAACATAGATTTTTCCTTAAAATGATTATGCCATAAATTACTACTAACTAGTTCACAGGTAATAAATACTGACATTCAGACAAGTGTAATAATAAAATCACAAACAAATGTGAATGTTTCAAGTACTTACCTAATTAATGGCCAAAAAAAACTTTGACCTTATGATAAATCCGCATGCAACTCCGCGCTTTTTGTAAAAAAAAGATCTCAAATGTATTCGTTCTAAAATTAACACCCTTGCATAAAGTCGTCCTGAATGTTAAGGTCAATGCTATTACAATTGCAGGTTGCCTAGCACGTGAGTATAAAAATGCTTTCGGCCCTTCGTAGGGCATCATTCACCCCTGTGAACGAGACACACCCAGCAACATGTTCAAACTGGTAAGACTTCGGATTTTTAACTTATTTAAGTAAGATTCCCTGGTTTCCTTTGCGATTATTGTGTTTTTAAAGAATATACAGTTATTTTATTACTTAAATATAACAATAAACCGTTTTAATTAGCAAGTAATATGTGACTTGTTTAAAATGCGGAGCTCGTGGCTAAATAATAGCTGCCATTCGGAACGATTATCAGAATTTTAGGCAAACCCTCTCGTTTGCCTAGATTGGTCTGTAGATGGGTGACAACCCGTTACATACCGAGTTTTCTCCGTGCCTCAGAAAGCACGTTTAGCTGTTGGTTCGGCCGTCATTTTTAGATCTTTGACAGTAGTTACAAATACTCAGTGTCTCGAAAGTTTGATATCCAGTCTTACCGAGGGGTATTGTATTACCCAGTACTAACTGAGTTGTGGAGGTCAGATAGGCAGTCGCTCCATGTCAAATACTGGTAATCAGCTTCATTCGCTTGAAAACATAGTTGCGAAAAATAATATAGCGGATGATAAGTGACTTGTTTGAACCTAAACATTTAGTTTAGAAGTAGCAAAAGACATCTTTTAATCGAATTAAGTTCCGTTAAAAGCTGTTGCATAAAACTTAGTTCAATCTATGTGAAATAAAATGTAACACAATTTATTTGTTGGTCACTTGTATAATTGTTGATAATAAGATTTTTAAGAAATATACGTTTTTAAACTGACATGTTCACTAACATTATTAATAATTTAAAACATTTGAATCGGGATATTTAACATATTTGTTTTTCAATTAGAGTTTACTATAATAAATAATAAACATGGTGAAAATTCCGTTTCATATATTTTCCAACCAGTTTGATCTACCAACAAAGGAATAACATGACTGAACAGAAATAACAGAATATGAATTTGTGAGAATATTTTTATTCGCAAACATACATTTACGTATTTTCTCGTAATATATATTTAGAAGGAGATACAATTATTGCTTTATTCGCAAATATTGCGTAGGTAAACTAAACATGTGTATGTACCATTTATAGTAACAGCTATTTTTAGGTTGTTTGACGGCTGTACGACTGTTTACTAAATATACTTCAATTAAGTAATTAAAGATAGTGTGGAAGATTTCATCTACACACACATTATGCTTTACAAAGATTTTGGTATTATTCCCAACATTTGAGTTCTTGGACCACCAAGAATTCTAATGTCTATCTGTAAAATTTGTCATTGACACTTGATGATCATCAGCCCAGCAACTGTCAAATCTTGAACGGAAACTTCCAGAACTTTGTAGAAATTACGACCCTCATGTAATTGTAGGTGTTTTAAGGTACTGAATTAGATGATAAACCTTAGTAGTTAGCTTCACCTGCATATATACCTTCTAATAAATTGACCACTCTATTTCCAGTTATCTTTCTTCGTGATCCTGGCGGTTGCGTTCGCCGCGCCTGCGCCTGAGCCAGGAGCAGCCATCTTAACTCCTGCCGTGTACCGGACCCCGCTCACGTATGCGCCTGCGCTGGGATACGCCGCTCTTCCCGGTGCGCCCCTGCAATATAACGCCCCGTACCTCGGCTCCTACCCGGCGCCCATCGCCTCCTACCCAGCGGCACCCATCGCCTACAAGTACTATTGAGCAGCAGTTATTGCTAGAAGGTTCTAAGTATTGGCAGTGATCCGTTTGGTACCGCGCAATAAATTACCGTTCCGCCTACATTTTGTTTTTTATTTATTGTATGACGCATTGTGATCCTCTAACGATTAGGTACAGGTGTACCTAATACTACATCCACATTCTATCAATTATTGAAGTCCAAAGGAGCGAGCCTATTTCCATTAATAGGGCAGCAACAATTAAGTCCCCGAGGCTACCCTTGAGATATTCTTGATGGAGTAAACTAATAACACTTTGCCCGACCAATATTTTTAAGTAAAAGGTTTGTTTTTAGGGTTCCGTACTACAAAAAGAAAAATGGAAACCTAATTGGATCACTTTATTGTCAATACGAAGGTATCGAGTTGAAATCAAAATCATATACTCAACTCTGTGGTGTTTTTTTTTACAGCGCAAAGGGGCGCTGTAAAAAAAAACACCCCTCTAAATCTACGCAGTCAAAAGATATAGCCGTTTATGTCGCAAGTCTGACTCGCGCTGTTTTTGTATACTGGGATTTAGGTCTTTTAAAAAAACTAAATAAGTTCCTACTAAAAACTTTGTTACTTTAGAATAAACGTTACGTGAAGATAGAATAATAATTTGTTTATAGTGTATGTTCTGATTGGATTATTAGGGGTCGAGGGGATGACATCGGCAGGCAGCAACATTGGAACATCTGTCACTGACATTAAGCTCACGTAACCCTGCACTCGAACACAACTATTATATTGAACCGAATGTTCATGCATAATATTTCAAAACAGACAACTGCTTTGTGTGACAACATAATTTTGTTAATCAAAATATAATCGGCGTGTTAATTCAATGATACTTGTCATAAAGGCTTACATTCAGCGGTTACAATCAGAGATCATTATGTAATACTGATTAAAATATACTCTTAGAGAAATATGCGACCACAAAACGAACTAGTGATTACGATAAAATGCGCGTGAACAATTCACAGAAAAAAAAATATTTAAATACTGGCTAGAGAAACCAATCCAAGTCCTCATCAGTAAATACCATCAGTCTAAAACTAATAGTTTGTATCTAATATCTTCATGTTGATAGTAGATACTATTAGAACAATGGAAACTTCGTGAACAATCACAACTTTCTTATTTTATATAATTCAATAGCGCAATGTGTCATACAAAACATGTCGCGCGTCCTACATGTAGATTAAGCTCAATAAAAAAGTAAATAATTGGTTATGCCAACGATTTGACAGGTGTCAAAATTCTGGTGCTTCCGCACATGTGAACGCAAGTGGGTGGCATGCATACGATAGAATAAAACCAAAAAAACATTTGCGATAAACACTTATATTAAAACATGATCAAACGTTTGGTAGTCGGTATCATTGAGCAAGCAAGGGTAGTTCTGATGAATTTATCAACGGTAGTACGCCGCGTAACCGTAGGGGTAGGCTGCGGCAGCGTAGGGAGCGGCGTATGCGCCGACGGGGGCGTAACCGGCGTAGTTGTAGGGGTACGCAGCTCCAGCGGCGTAGACCACCTGTGGCTCAGGTTTGGGGTTGGGGTTGGCGAAAGCCACAGCCAACACAGCGAAGAGGGCGAACTGAAAATAAAATAATGCCCAATAAATAACATGATGAAACTGTTTCTTTTTAAAAATCATCTGCCTTTTGCCTTTTTCGTGATGCTCATACGAAATATTTCTTGAGATAAAACGCATAATCGTAAAAGTAAATTTAATAAGTTATACTAACTATACTAAGCACATATAGTAGAATAAATCGGGATAGAGAGAGCCCCGATTGTGATTACTTGATTTATCGCTTAAATCGTTTTTTTTTTGTTTTTAAAAACCTTCCCCACACTAGGATTTCTCCTGTATTGTGGGTGCGTTTACAAACCTTTAAACCAAAATAGTCAAAGAGCCAGAACCGCAAAAACTACGTGCAGGACATACAAATGTTTGTTCCATGCAGGGTTCGAACCACTCGGCCATTCTTGCAGTTAAATTAATCAATTTCATTTGGATGTAGTGGTAAAATAGAGGCAATATTAATACTATAGATTATCAAATATTTGTAAAAAACAAATTCAACATTCCCATTACTTCCAAAGCACAATAAGAAATTGTAAGTTCGAAATTACATGATGTAATTGTAAACAGGGTTTTTATGAGCATTTAACAAACGAGTTATATGTAAGTTTCTCCTATTCATCAGTAATTATGTGTTGTTGAAAATATGACCGACTTAAGCGTACCCAATCGGTATTATATTATTACTAGCTTTTGCCCGCGGCTTCGCTCGCGTTAAATTTGGGGTAACACAGTTCCCCTTGCGCCTTATTGATTTGTAATAGCAACGCTAAGTTTTCCCTTTTCTTCCCTCTTTCTCCCTCACATCCCACTTTTTTTTTTAAATTGCCTATGTCCGTATCCTGGTTCCCAACTATCTCTGTACCAAAATTCATCAAAATCGGTTTAGCCATTAAAGCATGAAGAGGTAACAAACAAACAAACTCACTTTCGCTTCTATAATATTAGTAAGGATTTTGTGGTATTTTTTTTGTATTATTTTAATGCAGAAAAATAACATGGTGCAATTCACCAAAGCGAAATCAATTTTGAAGTAACAAAATGAGACAGTTCTAAAGATTCGATGCACCTCCTTGGAAATAACCCTGCCGGCTCCCATAACCTTAGTGAAGTCATAAAGCTATGTTGTTATGACAAAATGTCCATTTTGTCACCCGTCAAAGCCCTGAAAGTGGGTTTTATGAAGCAAATGTCTCTGTTCCCTTGTTACGACGATGATGTCTTTCGCTAACAAGATAAACGATACTAAAACGTTTACCCGAATTGTATTTCGTAATAACTTCGTCTGCCTTTTATAACTTTATTTGGAGAAAGCATTTTGCATGTCTAGGTAAAGGGCATAATTTTATGGATATTTGTTTTATGGCAATATTTACAACAAAAAAAAAAGTCAAATGGTTGAGCTTATTTTTTAGTTCATTCTTCAATGGCTGCCAATATTGCGTAAAATAGCCTAGGGTTAATTTTTTAAATACGGGATGTATTTAAAAAAACATCGTGGGTAGTAAAAATGTAGATTAAAATGGTTTTAATGGAGGATTAAAATATAAATATTATTAATACAATATGATAAGACAAACTTACCAGTCTGAAGAACATGTTTGTAGAGTTACTTGGGATTGCTGTCACAAGTGATAATGTTTGCTGGCTGGTCCCGGCTTATATACAGATGTAAACGACCACGCCCCGATTAGCAGTCTTGTCGTACTAAGATAAAAAGTGTCCTTGATCTTCAGTGTAATGAATCTATGTACCTGCTTCATATACATGGCGATCGACATCCGCGTTAGGCGGCATCCAACTCTATCGGTCCTAGTGTTTAGACCTTCATTACATTGTTGCTGCTTGGTATTAATAATCATGAATGCTGTCGGTATGTGAGCTTGAACTTGCTAATCTATGTAGAGTAGGTTTTCTTACACGAGTTATTAAATTAGAGCATAATTTATGAGTTGTCTTACTAGGTGCAGATCATTCGACGTTTCTATGAAACATTCTCGAATTTTCCGAGTTTGTAAAACGATACTTGATTTTTGTGGTAATTGCTTTTATCTTTTTTCAGTATATTTGTATCCTAGACTTGACTCAGGAAGTGATAGGGAAAAAAAAACAAGCAATTTTCGTAACATTATTAGGTATATTGCATCACATTAGTTATCTGGTAATCGGCTGATTTGGTATGGGTGAGGAGAATATAGTGAGGAAAGTTTTGAGTGTGTTCTCTGATGAGATGACGAATAATGGAAAAGTATAAAAGACAAAGACATGCTAAACAATAATGACGATATATTGCATGATATTAACATAAAGGTAGATCACATAGTAAGGCGTAAACATTGAGGCATTATAACTATTTAGGTTCAGTAATAACCGTAGCCGTAACTGTAGGGGGAGGCTCCGTAGGTGCCGTAGGACCCATAACCCACGGGGCTGGAGTAGCCGGAGTAGCCTCCGTAGCCGCCGTAGTAGCCGGGGTAGCTAGACCCGTAGCTACCGTAGCCAGAGTATAATTGCGGCCGCGCCAGGGCCAGCGCAACTACGGCGAATAAGATCAACTGGAAATTAAAAATATTTTGATTAGCTAATCTACATACATCCACCAAGCACTCTTTCTCCCAGGGAGGATGATTGTGCAAATTTTCCCAAAGTAACAGGCTAGTTATGTTTTGTTAATCTCGTACTCAATATGCGCTTCTATATTTCCACTGTAGCCATTGTTACAAAGATCAGTGGTAAGGAATTCTTAATCGTCTTCCGCTAGATGTTCTTCAGTGATCGTAGTCATTCGTAGTTCAATACTTCTTCTTCTCATTGTTAAACCCTATTTTAGATGTGATCCCACACGACTTATTTTATTTTGTACTAGCTGTGCGGCATGCGTTGCAATGCAATTTTTCTACCTACCTAAACTACAGAAAAACCTATACTGCCTTTAGGTTTTTTTTTCTCGCCGTAAAAACCATCCTTGGATAAGAATTGGTAAAATTGGTCCAGGCGTTGTTGAGTTATGCGCTTACCAACACATTTTGCGATTCATTTTTATTTTATATGTAGATAAAGAAAAACATAACAGTACCACTATAATTAATAACTAGTGCTAGTCAAACTAGGGAAGTCAACGACTCAGTACGTCTTGGGCCAGATGGCCTTTATAGCAGTTTGGATAGTTTAGTTGGCCCTCAAAACAAAGCGGCTCTTAATCTGCAAAGTTGCCTCAATGCGAGGACCTATAACAATTTGCTAAGGCCGGACATACATGGATGATTTGAACGAGCGAGGGTGTAAATCGTGAATGATCTTTTGCGGAGTTTGGTTTTAGTATAACAGCTTCCATTTTCAGTAAAGACATTTAAATATTTATAATAATTCGCCCTGATTGACACATTCTATAATTTTATAGTCTACTAGCCTTTGCTCGCGACTTCGCTCGCGTTTAATTCAGGGTAACACAGTTCCCCTTTTGGTGATTTGCAGGTACCTGCTACTTGTAGTTTTTGCCCTAGTGCCTTATTTATTGTTATAGCAAAGCTTAGTTTTCCCTTTTCTTCCCTCTTTCTCCCTCGTATCGACTTTTAAAAAAAAAAGTTTAACCTATGTCTGTCTCCAGGGTCCCAACTATCTCTGTACCACAAATTCATCAAAATCGGTTTAGCCATGTAGGCGTGAAGACGTAACAAACAAACTCACTTTCGCTTTCATAATATTATACATATATAGCAAGGATTAGCAGGTATCAGCATATTAAGAGAGTAGTTGACGGTGAAGGATTTGCTAGCCCCTTGAATCTTGATCCTAATTGCCTAAGTGCAGCTACTCGTCCCATTAAATATTAGATACACCAAATCGCCTTAACTGTCATTTACTTTTTCTTAAATCTTTAATAGTGTTTTCTGACGTTAACATAGGTATTCACCACCGAACTTTAGATAGAATCATTCTGATGCCATCAATCGTTTGTGATGTGATGGTGATAGCAAACGAACCCACGATACAAGAAAAAAAACCCAGTATGGGAAAACTTTATAATAAAAAAAAACAAAAAAGATGGAATATTTTGTAATTTGCCAAATAAAATAAAACGATTTTACTAATAATTACGGTGTTGAGAGACGTAATTGATTACCATTATTATTATTAAACATTTATTTCAGTCCAGGACCATAAATTGTTAGTAACAATGCACTTAAAACTATGTTAAAAGAGACAATCAAATTAAATCAAAACATGAAGCCTCAACAATATTTGCAGCATAAGGGACTCCCACCGATCAGTAAAAATACCAAGATACGGTATATCTTGAGGTAGCAGCCATGTTTCATGTTTCAGTGGGTCGTCTATCCTAAACGTTATTTAAATGGACTAAGCCCAAAAGTAGAGGTCTGCAAAACAGCTACTACTCTACATTACATTACATTACACTATATACCTAAGTTAAAGATGTGTCAACAACAATGCCAACAGAAAGAAATAAACGAAACGTAAACTCAGTAGGTGAAATATAATATCATATTTTTTCCTTGGAACAAATATTTGATACTATCAAGAAAATTCGAAGTTGACATCGAAATATTAAGATTTGTTTGTGACATAAGCTTGTTACGTAAATAAACAACATCGTTCTTTTATCAATGAGATTCTGGCAATCGATACAACCCAAACACAAAACATTGTTTATGTTATTTGAGTATATTACTCCATCATGTCCAAAAAATTACGAGCAAAAACGACGAGCTTTCCAAGGACAATGACAATCAATGCTCATACGACATACTTCTTGAGATAAAACGCATAATTATAAAAGTAAATTTAAATAAGTAGGCACATATAGTAGAGTATATCGATCGGGATGCCTCCGGAGGATAGGTGCCCCATTCATCGCTTGAATCTTGAATTGAATGAATTACAATTTGTTTTTTTCAAAAACTTTGTCCCTCACTAGGATTTCTCCTGTATTGGAGGTGCGTTTACAAACATTTAGACCGTGTCTTTTAGCTCTGTGCGATTGCATGGGAAAGTTTTGTGAGGATATAAGCCTTGCTTTTCAGTGGGTCGTCTATCCTAAACGTTATTTAAATGGACTAAGCCCAAAAGTAGAGGTCTGCAAAACAGCTACTACTCTAGAAATATCAAAGCTAATGTTTTTTTTTTATTTTTCATGAATTTGTAGATAAAGAAATTGTAGTAAGTCCTTGCACGTTATTCTGGGTTAGATTGAACAGGAAGGATAGGGTGTTATGGCAACACTTATTATTGGGAGAGACTTAAGTCCAGACATATGAAGTTAAAAATAATATCATAAAAAATACTAGATATTGTACTCACCAGTTTGGCAAACATTTTAATGTATGATTGTTTTTTTATTTAACAAATCCCTGTAGCTCCCGATAGGTACACTGTCTTCAGTTAAGCAAACGTACTGTTTTTATTTCAAGTCCTCCCTCATCATTTATAGGTGGCTCATGTCCTTGGACACTCAAACAATAACGGAAAACATTTACTAACAAATGATTCTGTTGGGAATCAATGTAAATTATGAGCACAGACAAACGTACGGGAGACGCGCTCTACATCACCAAGTAGGCCGTCTTTGTTTATACCAAAGCTACCACACGCAAACTTAAAAGAATAAATTATGCATCGTTTCATTTTTATTACTTTTAGAGCATACTAGGCAGCCGCAATTTGTGTATCTTTAGTCACTTTGAATGACTTAGCTCGTCCTCATACATAAACGAACAAATACATCGCCGCTTCCAAAGCTTCACTCGCTCAAAGTAATGTACGGATTAACAATACAGTTTCCTTACAAGGCGAGTCAGGATGTGGATTTTCTATAGAACCCGCAGATCATCGACCTCACAGCGCGCCCTCGCTTTGAGTTGACAAATTGTCATCCTAACAAAATAGATCATAGTATAAAGATCAAGGCTAATATTTCGTTATATAAGCTTGGTGTTACTGAAGCTAAGTATGATTCAGTACTCTGCATCGCTCTATCAACATGTTCGCTAAATTCGTAAGTATTGCCCCTTTATGTCATCCCTTGTATAATGGTCATTAAAACATTAAAAAACGTTTATATTCAAACTTTGAAAAGAGGGCTAAACTGTGACAACTTTTTATTTGAGAAACAATTAAAGTTGGACCGTGCTGAAACTTTGCCCTGTAATAATGTTGAAACTTAGTTCATTCTTGAAAGTGGGGAGACCTTAAGATGTCCCGATATTCTAGATAATCTTTTTTGGAGTGGATTTGATTTACATAGACACAATTAAGTTTAAATTTAAGTTTTGTTTGCTCCTGAAAGTTCACTGCTCGCCTAAGTCATTTTTGCATTTGGATCATATTTTGTAACCCTTTAAAATTAACAGTATGTGAAATTTAATGTCAACTTCGCATTTCGAAAATATAAATGAGCAAACTATATGTCTATTCCTTAATAATACCTACATCTTTCTGGATATACTTATTTTTCTACAAAAACTAAAGATGTTGCAATTTTGACGTAAAACCTTCTTATAAGTTAAAACTGTAAAATTCTTTCATTTTTGTTTACAGTTCGCACTCTTCGTTCTGCTGGCGGTGGCTTTCGCCGCGCCGAACCCAAAACCCCAGGTCTTTGGTTACACCACTGGAGTCGACTATGCGGGCTACTACCCAGCAGCTGGCGTAGTGCCGTACTCGGCGTACTCCCCGTACGCTTACTCCGCGTACCCTGGAGTTGGCAACGCCGTCTACCTGCGGTGAACATCAACCACCCGGCTCGCTTAAAACAAACCATCGACCACAATTAAATTCTAATATGGATTCTACGATTGTATTACAGCTACGTTCTCAGTAATTTCATACAAATAAAGTTCAACCAAACAAATATTAGTTTGACTTACCAACTCTATGGTTACTACTCCGTGTATTAAGCTCATATTGATCTTTTAGGCACGAGTAAGCTCAAACGAATTTAAGTTCATCACTTATGTGCGAAACTTGTTAGGTTTATTTAGGACCACACCTCATTATACGATTATGAAGGAAAAACCCGGGCAAATTCGAGTCTGACTCGCGCAATGTGGTTTCCGCACAAACTTGCGACATAACGGGCCATATCTTACTATCTGACTGCGTAGACTTAGAGGGTTGAGTTTTTCCCAACTCTGAGAGACCGCATATTTGAGTTTAATATAGTTTTGATTTCACCTCGATATCTCCACGCATTCCAGAGATGAAGGGTACTGTCAGACAGACAGACTTACAGAAAGACAGCAAAGTGATTTCCTTTTTTTGCTTGTGAGGTACGAAACCCTTATAAATTATAAAACTCTAGTCCCAGGACCATTGGCGACGTCAAATAGTCTTAATGTGAAAGATTTACTTTCAACAGAGACAGCTAATAAGACACATAAATCACGCCTAATACAGGCTCTCTCTCTTCTCTGATGGGTTTGGCAGGTGCCTTCCATAGTTCAGTCCTATTTTGCCAGCTGTGTTGAAGTTCCGTTTAATAAGGAGTGAGCCTTTAGGCATCAAGCGGGATTCAACCGACTGACTTTTTTAACTGACTTCAAAAAAGGAAGAGGTTCTCAATTCGATTGTATTTTTTTTTATTTTGTTAGTTTGTTATGTGCTTTCTCCTTCAATTGTGAGCCGATTTTCAAAATTATTTTTTTATTGAAAGTTATACACTTTCAATTCCTCCCCCATATGAATTTTATCGATATGGCGCGGGTAATTTATAAGTCATCTTCTATAATACTTATTTTTTCTTCTAATGCATATGGACGATGCTTACATTATATCTCTTATTAGCAATAAAAAAATAATATTCGAAAAGAATTTGTGAGATATCATAAAGACTGAAATAAAAAACTTTTTTGCCAAAAAAAAAACCCTTTTATGGCAAAAATGTTATTTAATTAGCCAAGTTTTCAAGTCAGATTTTAATTATGACATCTCCAAGATCGAAAAATTGTTCATAAATATGGTTCAAGTTTTCTTGGTTTATTTTTAATACACAATATGTAGAGATACAATACAGAACCGATTTAATAAGCTTGTTTTAGTCTGCCATTGATATTATCAAAACAGAAAGGACCATTTTCCAAATAGCAGCTTATGAACTCGTAAATTATACTTTTATTTAAATTTTTGTAACTTTGCTTTTGTCGTCTAAGCGACACCAACGCTCGTACAGGGCAACCAATATAACTAAATATTTCAGAGCCTTATAGCTTACAAAGGACGCATGCATCAATATATTAAGCTCGTTATGTTTTTATTTCCTTCCGCATTCTGTCACGGTTCTAGTTAAACTGGGCATGTTATAATTGGTGCATATCAATCATGTATCAGTCGTATCACCTGATTCTGCAGCTAGAATGCATACACAAAGCCATTTTAGCATAATAATTCTAAGTTGTTTGCTTGTTATACAATATGCAGCCAGTTTTAATTGCATTTCATATATTTATGTAAATTTAAAAATATTTTACAGTCGATCACTTTTAATACAATCTATTCTCCTACATTATATAGGTGTTTAGACGTAATTATTTGCTATACTGTCGTGACAGGTTTATTTATGAGTATTTCTTTTTTGTTAGATAATGGGAAATCATCAAATAATTTCTCTTGCTCCGGGCGGAGCGGGAGGGAGTGTCGGACTTTCACTGAGTAAAACATTTATATTTTCTTTCTTTTGCCCTCTGTGTTCCGGGGCCGCGGTAATTCTTTCGAACAACCTGCAACCCCAGCAGGCAGTCTAACAGCTCTTTGAGGCGCGCATGGAGCACGAACGCGCCGTCGACGGCCATTCACGGCTTGTTTTCACTAGACAGTCGGTGAGCTACCCATTGCTCATCCACAGACCTGCGTCTACGGTGGCCGAAGTCGTCTCGCGGCACCTGAGATGTTTTCAAGTTCGCTCCCACGAACGATGTGACTGCTTCCCATTCCCTCTCGCTCCGGACCATGGACTAAACCAAGGCCGAATGCCAGAAGCCTTGGGTCTTCGCCTCTACGAGGACACATCGGTGCTCGGCTCAAACGGGGCAGTGTTCTGTACCGGAATACCGACCATAGAATGTGATCCGGCTAGTTGAGACGGTGTAAATCTGATACGTTGACTTACAGTTTTAATTCAAGATAATACGAAACGCAATATAAGACAATCTAATATTAAACAAATGGAATGGCGAGTAATGGAAGGAGTAGAGAGAGGCTTTTGCCCAGGAGTTGGACAAGCAGGTTCACAACAAAAAAAGAAAATTTTGAAGCTTCGTTAATCAACTAAGCCTTTCGCAGTCCACTTCTGGACATGGGAATCTCTCGTACTGCGTCACAGTACCCTGTCTGCCGCATCCAGGAAAACCCGGAACCCTTTTCAAGTTTAAAAATGTTTTCTCGCTCACTGTTAGTTCCATCATCAGTTATTAAAAATATCCTAATCACCGATCTACAAAAACAAGTTGCCAATCTTTTTACCTACAAGGTGTGCGTTACATAAATGTCATGCGTTAAGAAGTAGGTACCCAGAATCCTTGAACTTTTAAACACAATAGCAGTAGGTAGGTACGCTGTCCGCACTTCCCCAATGATGGTACTGACAACGACACAAACTTAGTAGCCCATTGTGACAGCTGATGTCATACGTGCGGTATTGTTCTGATCATTATCATCTGTGGCTACTTGCGTCTAAACTTGGACATAGCCACAGAAGTAACTAATCGATGGCCCCATTCATTTTGTACTGTAATGGTTTTATTAATGTTGTTTTGATTGTTTAGGTGTACTCGTTAATCTGTTTTGGTATGTTATGTTAAGGAAAGTTAACTATTCGTTTTTTTTTTTTAAAGTTGATAGGAAAAACCAGAGCCTTTATTGGTTCACTTTGTTGTCCGTCTGTCTGTCTGTCAAGACCCTTTATCTCGGGAACGCGTGGAGGTATCGAGTTGCAATGAAAACCATATTTTTAACTCTGTAGTCCCTTTATGATGTTCTCTCACTCACTCATGATCATCAAAATAGAACTAGTAGTTCCCATAAACTCAGAGAGCTGAAAGTTGGTACAGAATTAGGGTTTAATGGCCACATTAAAGGAAAACTATAAAAAAACTAGAATGTTCAAAGATTTAAAGTACCTGGTGACAGGGTCACCAGGTACTTTAAATCTTCGAAATGTTGTAAAATGTTGGAAAGAACAAGAGCCCAACCAAACTATTAGAGATCAACATACTGCCTTTACAAAAAATATTCAAGTTGGTGGGCCACTTCATTTGATGTCAAAAATCGAAGGTCTGATGTATCTAAAGAAGAACCCTCAGCTGGTCTAAGCTGTATTAGAGATATGGTAATGCCCTCTTCTACTATTGGTACATAGAAAATCGACTGTCATTGCAAAAATCCAGTAGGGACACATCTTCTAATTTAATCTAGCCTATAGCGTCCCACTGCTGGGCGAATGCCTCCCCTTCTTCTTTTAATACGCATATAAATAAAATTAAACGAAACTCTGGATAAGACTAGACTGGCTTTTATTTAATTATTTAGTTATAATAAGCACACCGACGCACGGTTACATAAATACAAATTGAAATAACTAACATCTAAAAACTGCATTTCAGCAACCAAAACCACTTAATGTTATACCTGTTGTAACTACCTATGTTTGTTAAGCGAGATAATAGCCCATACTGGTATTAGTAATTGAACGCTAGTGTCTCATTTTAGGCTGTTGTTGATTGTGCAACACATTCATCCAACATTGACAATGCTGACTTCTGCTCTTTTCTTTTTGGTGCGTCAAATCGACCACCGATGTAACATAAAATAGACGTACAGACGGACTTCTATCAATGACTGGAAGCCTGTCTCTGCTGGAAATATTTTTATACTGTTTGTTTCAGGCTCGCCTACACTTAAGTATTATTGAAATATGCAACTTTATCAAGCCTACAATTGATTGGTTATTGAATCTACGTTTTCCAAGTGGCAATTTTCCATCGTCAATGGGTAGCGGTTCTGGCGACAGATTGGTGCAATGGTGTCATGGAGCACCTGGTTTTGTACCCTTGTGTACCCTTCAACGGCCAAGTACCCGCAACATTAACTATAATAATAAAGAAATCGCAGTAAGGAACCTTAGAGTTGGCACGACTTTGTCTAGAAGGCGGGTGTTACATGCACTCTTGCTTTATACGGTGCCCCCCAAAAAATAAAGATCTTAATGCGTTAAGATATAACTCTTTTTTGCAGCTTGCTTAGAATGCAATGGTGACAGCTGTACTAATCCTTCACCTACAATCTACATCAACGAGATCGACAACGACGACAATAATGAACAATGATGTAATAATGACGTATAGTTAACGATAAATTATTTTTGTAAATCATTATTTTTTACGACAATCTAATAAATTAACATTGAAGTTACTCTGCAAACATAATGTATTACATATGCCCGTTATACAATACAATACAATACATATAAAATTATATTTTTTACTATAAACACTTTTTCCCCCTTCCGCCTCTAATTTTTCAGTAAATTGTTGTTAAAAATTGTTGTAATCGAGATCGGTCAATTTTTTTTTAACTTTTTTATTTGAGGTTTTAATAATGCAGTCTAACACTTGATATACAGATTCATTGACTGGCTCTGGATTCCGAGGTTTTACCATTTTTATGCCTTACGGCACTCCACTATACAAGTAGGGAATTATTTATACTGCCCGATCCAAGGATTCTTTTTTGTTACATCTATGTTTTTTAACGAAAAAAAACTTGTTCTACATAATTTTTTGCCTTAACGAAACTAAGTAGGGAACCTATAACATAAACGACAACTATCTATATAATCAAACACATTATAGCTTTTTTATCAACATCATATTTACATATTACCGTGTTACGGACCAGTACAAGCCAAAAAAACAATGTATCTAGATTGTTATAAGATCAAATTGCTGAATCGTGCAAAAAAAATATCACATTGGGTGTTTGCGATTCTATGAACCGGACTTTGACAAGAATATTCGTAAGATATTGCGCAACGTAATTGAAGCTGTACTTTATCTGTAGGTTCCATCTGGCAGCTCCTCGAATATCAATAGGTATGGAAGACACGCTGTCATGCTAAGCTGGTGATCTTGAATCGAACGCCTTTGTTCCGGAATAGGACACCTATGAACGTAATGTGATATGTAGCTATAGCTCATCTTTATAGCGTTTTCACTACTATGTGGTCGGATTCCAGTCTAATCGGATTCAGCTGAATACCAGTATTTTATATGGAGCGACTTCCTATCTGACCACCATAACCCAGTTAGTACTAGGTAATACGATAACCCTTAGTAAGACCGATTGTCAGACTTTCGGAACACTGTAAACTGTTACGATTATCAAAGATCTACAAATAACAGCCGTAACCAACGGGTTAACGTGCGTATGTTACCCATCCATAGATTAACCTAGGCAAGGGTGGCTTAACCTTAAGATCGACCCGAGCGTCTGCAATTATTTAGCCACGAACTCGTCTAATATATGTAGGTACTTACATACCTGCAATATATTGACTGGGGATTTGAACCTTTCTTACGCACAAAGATTCGTACCCAGAAAGAAGTAAAACATTTTAAGGACCAGCTCATAAGTACAATAAACTAGCAAGCGTTATGGTAGATATCACTGTAAAGGACCATCAATCGCAACGTCTACATGTAAATAAATGTGTCAAGAAAAAATAAAGAATCCTAACACGTGGAGGTGCGAAGAACGAAAAACACCCGTGAGAACGATCGGCTTGACAAGCATATTTTACTATTATACTTTGGCATATGACAAAAAAAGTGAATAATTTAGCCATTTGTGAGTTACGCATCAATGGATACCAAAAATAATATAGTTTGAACAAAGCTCTAGTACATTATATAGGAATTTTATAGTGAAAACCACACAAGAAAATCTCTATAAACGAAAATCAAAGGCTGTCTTTGATGTCCTAATCTACTTTATCGAAGTAGTTGAACCAAATATTTCCAATCGATATGTAAAAGACGTTAATTTAGCAATATGTATCAATATGTAGGACGCAGCACTGCGTCGGTCCACGTCGTGTCGTTCTGTGGGCCAACAGTTGAACAATGCATGTTTACTAAAATAACCCAATCCCTCGACTCGGCGGCCATGTTCGGAATAATGATGCACTCACACGGACATATTGTCATTCTTACAAAATAACTTATGGAGTACACGTATAACATACTTCAAGATAAAATAAATATTCGGAATAATTTTGGACGTAATAAGTCCTTAGGAGTAACTAGTTTCGATCTCTTTCGTGGGTGCGTTTACAAGCATTTAAACTCACATACACAAACAGCCAGACCCGGAACAGCTATCTCTAGGCCATACAAATATTTGTTCCGTGCGGGAATCGAACCCACGACACGCAGCGCAGCAGTCGATCGCTCAACCACAGCGACAACCATGTCGTCAAAATGATACCTATCACTGTACTCCATAGAGTTAACGAAGTCCATTTTATTAGGTCTAAGTATGTATATTATTAATCATATAAGGTATAATTGCTGTTTAATATGCCAATAATTTTAATTTTAATCAAGTTACATTCATATAACAATAAAGTGATCAATAATTAAAACTTTCTACTTCGGATCAATAACGCCCCCCGGACATTAAAAAGTTACAATAAAAGGTCTTCAATACCTTAAAAACAAACTTGGATGGGGATGATATATTTAAAGATTCCATGAAAAAAATCTTTTGTTTTCCCAATGTGTTATAAATAAACAACAAAGAAATCATTTAGCTACATTTAGCCCCGACATAAACCAATTTGTTATTTTTAAGTTATTGTTGTTTAGAAAAATGCCAGCTCCGTCTGGGAAATACAATACATAGAGATAATATATTAGAGAGATAGAGAGCTATATTGAAAATAACTGAAAAGACGTGGCAGTACATGAGAATATTGATATCCAGAGTGGCCCATATTGCAACAACTATGCTCCAGACACGGGTCAGGTACATGAGCGCATTGTAAACGTCGCTTTTTAAATTGAAAATTACCCTGTACTATATAGCATTTTAGTTAAATTGTTTGAATTAATAAAATTAATTGATCACAATCAGTTTCATTCATAGTTATGAATTAATTCTTAATATCATAAAATATTAAATACTAGTAACTCGCTCTGGCTTCGCAGGAGTAGCACCAATGTACAGTCGATGTCTCCTGGAAGATGTATGGTTATATGAAAAATACAGCAGGTATGCATAGATACGATGGGTTCGACAGAACCTCGGGTTTTAATTTTGTTTCATGCGTTATCCTTACTATAATATTATAAAAGCGAAAGTGAGTTTGTTTGTTTGTTGCGTCTTCACGCCTTTGCTCGCGTTAAATTCGGTATAACACAGTACCTGCTACCTGCAGTTTTTGCCCTTGCGCCTTATTGATTTGTAATAGCAACGCTAAGTTTTACCTTTTCCTCCCTCGTTCTCCCTCATATCCCACTTTAAAAAAAATACCCTATGTCCGTCTCCTGGTTCCCAACTATCTCTGTACCAAAATTGATCAAAATCGGTTTAGCCATTAAAGCGTGAAGAGGTAACAAACAAACATACTCACTTTCCCTTTTATAATATTAGTAAGGATTTTACATTAAATTGTCCGCAAGATAGAACTATCTTTATACAGTAAATTCATTCTTATAAAACATACGCTCCGTTACAACTGGTAAGATTTGGCGGATGTCTCTCGAGAACATATAATTATTCTTCTAGCGCCAATCTCGTTATGTCCTATCACAAGGACTGTACGTTTGTCTTCTTGTTTTTACACATTTAAAAATGCCTGTAATGTTCTTATTGAAATAAATATTTACGAGCGCGAGGTTGCCGCGATGTTGACAATTTTGTACCCACAAAAAACAAACGTAAACGTTGAAAAATCTGTTGAATTGAATCAGTTTGGAAGCGCCTAGTTATCTTGAATGGCAAAGCGGGACACACACACTGAACGTCTCAAAACTTACGCAGGCGTGAAAATCCTTCCCTTTAGCTGTTCGGTTGGTAAGCGGCAAATTTTCCTCTATTAGTAACCTAATGTTTAAAAAAAAACCTAAGGTTTTAAAGTTAAAAAGCATTATTTTTGACTTTAATATTTATTAAAAAAAAACATTTTGTGTGTCAACCTTCAAAGGTAGACAGTTTTCAAGAGGAAAAATCCTTCCCACGCTATTTTCGTGTAACTTTTACTATTTAAGCAGCTCACGCCACGAAAGGGCGACTTTTTCCGTCATTATTACAGATTTCATCATTCAGATAGCTTTAGAATATATCGTAAGTTTTTATAATCACTAACACAGTTCGACATCCAACACAAAAGGGTTGAATATGCATCATACATCTATAAGTGCGATGTTTCTATCCAAATAATCGGCTTGACGGACTAAAGCCTCATTTGATATTATGCAACAGTGTACAATGTAATTAGCCATCACAATATTCAGTGCCCACTGTTGTAGATTAGTCCGTCCCGATCAGCTTACGTGATACTGTTTAATGAGCAGTAATCTCATTTTCGAAAGCTCTCGATTTCCGATATGACGTAGGTACCTAATAGAATTTTTGAATATCCAGTCTTTGTTTGGTACGTCATGTAGAATCTGGCCGGTAACAGTGATTGTCGAGTTTGTTCGTGACGTGTATCGAAGGGACATGGACAAATTTCTATATCTACTCAGCTTCTATAACGTGGGTGACGGTTTTAAGTATTTTAGGACTAAACTGCTACTTCCTTCCAAGGCACTTTTATAAACAACTAGCTTTTGCCAGCGGCTTCGCTCGCGTTAAATTCGGGGTAATACAGTTCCCCTTTCGTGATTTGCAGGTAGGTACCTGCTACCTGTAGTTTTTGCCCTTGCGCCTTGTATTTAATATCGCCTTAGTTTTCCCTTTTCTTCCCTCTTTCTCCCTCATTTATCACTTTAAAAAAAATCTCTGTCTAAATCTAAATCTCTGTACCAAAATTCATCAAAATCGGTTTTGCCATTTAGGCGTGAAGACGTAACAAACAAACAAACTCACTTTCACTTTTATAATATTAAGTAAGGATTTGCATCGTTTGATTAGTATTAATAGTAACATTTTACTTGAGCTAGGAAAACTACTTACACTTTAACTTTTTTTTTTACTTACCCACCATTATTACCTCCCTTTACATAACGAGTTTCCACTAACCGTCTTATGTGCGGTGCTTTCTTAAAAATACCATTTCAGACACTAATCTGCATAGTCCTCATGTTAATGTCCAAGATTTTTGGATAGACCTTAAAAGAGACTATGTTTGACCTCTGAGTTTATTTCGGCTGTTTCTTTTCAGAGCAGTCGGGTACGAAACACCGGTGTGTAAAATTTTTCTTAATCTTATTTTTTTTTGAGTTATTTTCAATTCCGTTACCAATTCGTTCGAATCCTTCTATGAACCGCTATACAAACCTGATGCGGAAATATAAAAAATATATAATTTATATATACTACCGGAATTTATACACAAACACACATGCACGCATTATACGTGTACAACCTACACTAACCTAACACATGTAAAGCTGCTAATGTTTTTATTTTTTATTATTTCTTTTCTTTTTTTTACAATTGTCTTCTTCTTTTTCGTCGTCAATTAAGATACCACTTAAAAGAAGAGTGAGACAGCCCTGACACAAGTACTATTGTAACTTACTGGGGCTGCCTCAATTTATGTATGAAACAATGCTTTAGATAAAATAAATATGTTTGTTTTTTTTTTGTATGTTGTTTTTTTTACCGGAATGGCGATCCAATGTAACGACACGCGTCCCAATTATTTGGGCACGCCACATATGGTAACCATTTTGTCATCTACCTACGCCAGTGAGATGTCAGTTTCTGAATAATGTTGCATGATCGCTGACCGCCGAATGGTATGGCCGAAATGGACGGTTTGCGCGTCCAAAATAAATTAACTACCTAATTTCAGTATTATGGCAATAAGCGTCGGTTGAGTTAAAATTAGTCTGTCACAGCCGCGTATGACTTTGAAACCAAACATTTAATCGTTACATAATATTAAACCTTTAGTAATCCATACTGTTTTCGCTGTGGAGCTGGGAAAACTTTCCGTTGGTAAGCCTCATTCATATGTATATAATGATTTCTATACTTGTAATAGGATTTTAATCATTGATGGATGTTTATTGACCAAATTTATGCTTGGTAGATTCTAGAATGATTGTTTTTTTCCGAAAAACTAATTATACGAAAATTCAGCCAACAAGAAGTTACTAAATATGATGTTGAAAAATTCTTCAAGAATTACGAATCGTCTAGTGTAAAAATCAAGGTTTAGGCTGTTTGTCCTACGCAACTTTAGTAGAAAAACCAACATTACTATAAACTTATGTTTGTGCAATAAAAGTGTGCGCAACCGAGAGTGGTGACGTCTTACCGTCACGGGGCAGCGAAGCACCGCAGTTGAAACGTGCTCGGCAAGTTTACAACACTGCCTTCAGGAAAGATTGTATCAGCTGTCTTAGTTTACGCACGATTACTCACTTCTTTTCAAAATTCATTGAAGAAAAATCTCTCCGTATTTTTATAAAAAAAACCAGTGCAGATCCAATAATACTCCATTCGCAAGCAAAAACTTTTACAAACGAAAAACTCGTAAACAAATAATTATGTATTTAAGAAACTGACAACTTAGTCGTAAATAAACAAAGTTTATGATTATAAAGCAGAGAATTTGTAATTATTATATTAAATAGAGGGGCGTGTGTATCCTTCATTACATGTAAATTATAACAACTCACAGAAGGTTCTGCGAAGATGACTAAAGGTAGAACCTAAAATAACAACAGCGCTAAAACACAACATAAAAGCTCTGCAGTTTTAGCCTTCAAACTTCAGCTTGTAACATCAAGCCTGTAAGTAAATGTTACTAGTACACTCACATTTGGTACGTCATAAAAGTCCTTTAGTCTCAACTTATAGGTTTCCCACTCGTTAAACACAGATCCGATACTAAAACACGTGCAAAATCACATTTCGCCTAGTTCTCTTAAGACACGTTGCTAAAAACCAAAGCTTTGGAACACCATCTCAAGCTCAGTCTAATCACCGGTTGTCGTCACAAGACCTCAACACCGCGGTCCTTGGAATTGAGACAAATAAGTTCAATCATAAATTAATTAAGTCGTTCTCGTGATCGAATACGTCACGTGCCATTCTGTTACTTGTCATTAAGAAAAACCACGTGGCTTACATACAGCACGGGGCTAGGTTACGGGTTTATGACTTAATGACCTTAACCCTATACTGATGACGAATTGGTGACCGATTGTGGTACAGATAATAAATAGTTTAGATTTCATACAAATCTGTAGGTTTTTATTATTCTTTTAATGTAGAAGCGGCTTAGTAAATATGATTGTTAATACTTTTACTCGTAAAATTATCCACTAATTGTATTCTATTCTGGTTTAATTACCCACCAAAGATCGTATTTTAATAAGTAAATGCGTAGGAATATTTCAGGGGAGGCCCGCTCCTAAACTGAAAACTGAATGGTTTAGATTTTCCACCCAACAAATTACAGTAAATTGGGTTGAAGTAATTATAACGGATTATGCATAGTCTTTATTTAACTCATTAACACGAAAGATTTTTCTAAATGAATCGTCTTTATGAAGATTTTGAAAAAAGTAGAATACTTTAATATTTCTTTTGAAAATTGTAGAAATATTTATCCTTCTGCTTAGCTTCATACTACTGATCTGTAATATCTACACTTTTACATCGACACTGATATCAAAAAGAGAAAAGACGTGTGTCTTTATACGTAACGAATAAACTCAAAAAGTACTAAACCGATTACCAAAAATCTTTTACCATTAAAAACTACATTATCACTGAGTACCATGGGCTATACAACATTACGCTACTACCTACGAAAGCGGGGCAGTAACCAAAAACGCAGGTGAAACCGCAAAGGTCAGCTAGTCTGCAATATTCAAGATTCTTTGGTATTAGTGAGAAGTTCGGTACAAGATTCTTTAGAAAACTATATATGACACAGCAGCATTAAAAATTACTCCGAGTAACTTTAAATTCGAACTATAATTGCACACAATTCAAACTTTGATCACTGTTTAAAATTACACACAATCGAATGCTCTACTTTATGAAGATTTATTTGCATTGGGCAAATAAATCTGCGTGCGTGAGCGTGCTTAATTTTGATCAATAAATACAATTGATGTGAAAATTAAGACATGATCAAAGAACGACCAAGTTCATTAGCTTAATTGTGACTGAAATTTACAAATGAGATAAGTCATCGCACTTATGGTAACACTTAGTATTTACTCATTCTTATATTAAACGCCTCAAATATTCTGATTTCAAATAAAGACATTGGGCTCTCTGTTGCTGCAATAAAATCCAAAGGCGTTATGTTTTTAAGTCTCAAATACAAGTATCAATATGTTTAGTGTATTATTCGATTTACTGCTAATTATAACCTTTTTACTCCAATTATAATGCTCTGTAAAGCAGTTTGACCTCTCTTGGACGCTCTTCTCCTAGTTGTAAACAAAGGCTTAAACGTACCTACAATCAAACATTATTTTTATGGTTTCTGCTCTGTTTACACATCATGGCACAAATGTAGGTAAAAAATAAAAAAAAACTTGCAAAATTTTGCACTATACATCCCCATTTGTGATATTACAAGGTATCCATAGCAACATCCCAGCGAAGCCGCCGTGTTGTAGGCATGCATCTACGTGTACCAGTGCACGAACAATTGGGTCTAAAACTACGCATGCGCGCAAAATTCCATATAAACCTTAGCAGCCTCCCACCCGCCACAGTTCGCAACTAAACCTCCCGAAGCGATCTAACGCGTCTAACTCGACAACCACGCTCGACAAACGAAAAAGTTTTCAATCACAACAACTGTTACAACTCGTTGTAACAACATAATCGAAAAAATACTACTGTGTTTGCATCTGTAAAGGAAGTGATAAAGCCGACCTAATGAAAAGTAAACTAGGACTCAACTTTTTGACTAGTGAGAAGTTCGTCGGCGACCTGCCGGTGAACGAACAACAGCGGACGCCGAAAAAAAACCAGCGCCGCGAGTCTGTCACTCCGAAGATAGTGGTTTGCCCACCAATCGAGGAGATGACGGAAACTATCTCAGCTCCCCGCGGTGGCAGGCTGCTGAAAGCTCTCAGCAGTCGCCTCTCCAGAAGAGCTAACGACTCGGACTCCATGGGCAGCTCAAGCAGCAATGAAAGTGTATCTGGTGACCGGTCTTCGTGCTCAGTCAGTGAATCCGGAAGCGACGGCTCCGACCGCCACCGTCGGCACCGCTCAACCGTATCTCTTCGGCGGGTGTTCCAAAGTCTGACCCTCTCAGGATCCCGGTCCCAGTCTTGCTCTCCAACGGAACGTACACGCCCACCCAAGAAGCAACAACAACCGAAGCGGATTCTTCGGCCCCCTGTAACCTACACCTACGTCCGCGGCCTCTCGGGTCTGCCGACCCAGAGAGTACCTCGCCACACAGTGGGCTGTGCATCCATGGGCCTCAACCGATAAAGGAAAATAACATTCGGGAAGGACACGGGCGGAGATTAAGACTGGTTAACATTTATGACTAGACTAAAAGCGCTAGAGAGGCAAGTTCTCATCATATCAGTAGATAATTGCTGAAACCTGGGCGAGTAGCCGATGTAACGATGTCTTCATAGAGGACCAAGCGAGGCGGCCCCGGGAGAGGTGCCTTGCTCCCGGTCCGGACCTCCGCAGCGCTCGCTGCACGTTGAGCTGTGACTCGTTTAATTCTAATTAAGAGACACCACTTAAGACTGTGTACTGAATTGCAACTAACTGTCGGTCTGTGAAACATTACTAGTTCACACTTTTTCTAATATCTACTCACTGGATATTTTACTTGTTTGTATTCTGTACTGCACTCTAGAACACCAATCTAAATTACGTTAGACTAAAATTCGATCAAATCACAATTTATTCTGTACTTGTTTGAATCGCCACATAACTGCATGCGTTTAGACATCGTTTGAATAATATAATGTAGTCTCAGTAAGTAATGTTTATACTGCAGTGGTCTAATGACAGTTGTAATGTATTAAATATTGATTTTGGTTAATCAAGCATAGTGCCTTTCCACCTTTGGAAAATAAGTAGGTCTAGTTATACGGTATACTATTACTATAAGAACTGTGAACCTTAATACTATCGTATGTATGGTGTGTCGTGTGGAATTTAAGTACCTACGTTACAGCATAACACACAACAGCTCACAGCGTAAATATAAATTTACTTAATCATCACTAATTGACAATGTTTCGAATTTGTACCTATACATTATAGATATACTATTTGTCTACTATTTGATCAGTAAACTATTCAGTAAATATTGCCGTATATTAAGTAGCTAGTTTAAATATTAAATCAACTAGATGTAAGTAATTTTTATTGTCGATTAACATGAGTTTTCGTATTTAAAATAAAAACTATGAAAAATTATGCCTGATTTTTACTGCCTATCCTTAGTAAATACCCATACACAGCTTGCAGGAACACCATATAAAATCTACTAAACACTGTAACAAAAATCTTAGTCTTTAACACAATAAAACACCAAAGAATTGCATTATGAAAATATGCCAAACATCTGAATATACAACAGAACAAAGTTACTGAACAAAGTCAACTAAAACGTCGCTTTAAATCTTACATATAAAATCTACATCCAGTATATCATTCATTAATGACATTAAAACAAGTTAGTATCGAACAGAAACGACATTAGTGTATGTTTCTGTCTACATTTATGCCTAACGAAATAATACAAAACATATTTAAATAAAAGTTTTCCAATTCTCTCCTTCACTTCTAAACTGCTAACAAGCTACGATGTCCGAAAAAACACAAACAAAGCATTAAATGGATATCAACAAGTAGCAAATAAGAGAGGCCATAAAATGACATTTTATAGTTGTCTGTTCATAGATTTGTGAATGCCATAACATCCACAATAATCATAATCACCACATTGACCATGCTTGCCAAAATAAATGGTCTCCTTTTTGACAAGACATACACAAAGAGCGAATGAAATCAAAAATATTTAAATATGTCGAATTAATTATATTTGTTCTGTAAACGCTCTCGCCCTGAGCCGTGAAATAGTAATATCTACAGATCTGACTGAGTGCTCTTGATTACAAACACTTTTTAATGACAGGTATTAAAAAGCAAAGATTATACATAGGCTGGTTCAATGGGAGGTCTTATCGCTATAACCTTTATTAATCCGACTTAGTCCGACCAGGGATTCAAACCCAGGACCTCATGGTCAGCAGTCGCACTTATGACCTCTCGACCAATGAGGTAGTCAAAGTCTGTGGATTAATGTGTTTACCTTTAATTAATTATTAAATGGAACAACAGGGATTATATTAGCCTATCTTCCAAGACAAGTCAGGGTCTACCTGTCTGGCAACTTCGAAATCGTTCGGTTGTTCCATTGTGAAATGCTAAGACAAACAGGGGTTTGATGAGCTAAGAACTGTTAGCTAATTAGTTAGGACATGTTAGCATAAGACAACGTATCATTATCAGAAACCCTCATAGAAATTCTAAAACGCCTAAAGCCACACTTGCCTTTATGAATCGCCTTCTAAATGTCAGACAATCTGTTCGTGATCAAATTGAAATATTTCTTTCTTCTTAATTTTCCATGCTTCAGCTGCTGCAGCTGCAGCTAAATAAAAATCACTTCATTTAGATAATTTTCCATGACCATAAGAGGATAGTATTAGCAAACCTAAAATTATGTTAGTCAAACATTTTAAATTTCAAAATAAAATTCATAATATCAATCATAAACTACGATTCATATTAATATGCACACTACCGACTCTGGGTTTTCTGTGTTTTTAAAACAGCGAAACAATAATAGAGTCTGCCTTGAGCAGACTTGTATTTACTTGAGCAGGCGAGTAATTAACGACTAAGGTTGTTATGACTTTTTATAGTCACTTGCATAAAGCATGACATTATGTGAATTTTGTAAATACAAAAAAGGCCGAAGCCTTATTTGGTCTCGATGTATTTTATTAGTTTCAAAATGGTTTAATTTACATCGTTAGATACATATTAACAAAAAAAAAATTCAATACCTGTGGATACAGAATAATTAATTAATAGTACATTACGATATTAGTGCGTTATGATGGTTATAACATGCGAGGCGGAATTTCAGCCCGAGCCGAAGGCGAGGGCGTAATCGAGCCGAGCATGTTATAACCAATACGCACGTATATCGTACGACGTTTTTTAACACTTTTGCGAGGAAACAGAAAAAAAACATTTCACAATACAAGTACAAAGAAAAGAAAATTTGAGAAAAATGGCGCGAGGATTATTTTCTGCCGTGGCTGCGTGAACATGTTGGCAAAGACACTAGACTTCACTAGAGCATGCAGCCAAGTTTTTAAATTACCGAATAAACTGTTTTTTTTTTAATTTTAAATAAACTCAATCTGTGGATGCACACTGTTGCTTTCGTGGTTGCTTTAAAATGGCGATTAGTTCGAAATTTGAATAGCAACAGCGCGCTGCTCACTAGCTGGTCAGTCGTGCGGCGGCGATCAGTTCCAAATTTGAAATGGCAAATAATACTGTTATGGAATTTGTATAGACTATAACTTAACTATTTGCTTTGATAACACACGCGTTGATGTAATTCCACCGGTTTTAAATATGTAAAGAGGGTCATAAAAAACGCGTGTGTTACCAAAGCAAATAGTTAAGTTATAGTCCATACAAATTCCATAACAGTATTATTTGCCATTTCAAATTTGGAACTGATCGCCGCCGCACGACTCCTGCTAGTGAGTAGCGCGCTGTTGCTATTCTTTTTTTTTAATTTATATTATAAAGGGTTTTGTCGCTTAGCGCTGTTGCTATTCAAATTTCGAACTAATTCGAAAGTAGGCAGCGCTAGCTCGCTGTTAAAATGGCGGGAAGCAACAATGTGCATTCACAGATTGAGTTTATTTAAAATGTTTTTTTTCTGTTTCCTCGCAAATGTGTTAAAAAACGTCGTACGATATACGTGCGTATTGGTTATAACATGCTCGGCTCAATTACGCCCTCGCCTACGGCTCGGGCTGAAATTCCGACTCGCATGTTATAACCATCTTAACGCACTAATATCGTAATGTACTATTGATTTCACAGTAAAGGACTGTGTCACGTCTCTTAGATACCCTACTTATACAAACTCTTTACAAAGAGACTGGTACAGTCTCTCTTTTTAAACTCATTTGATATTTGTTTAACTTAAAAATGCCTTGCCACACAAAGGATTTTTCCTATGTCGTGGGTTTACATTTAAACTCCCATGATCAAAAACATCCAGACCCGAAATAATCAAATGTTTGTTCCGTGTGGGAACCGATCCCGCGACACGCAACAAGGCAGATAATCGCTCAGCCACGCTGTACGAACGAGCGCTTTATAAACATAATTATATTTTCCTAAGCCTATCAATCAACGCGAATGTTTTCCTATAAAACGTGTAACTAATAGACCGTAACGATACCACAATCACGTTTACTAGCTAGGCTCTCGCCATGCTTCGCCTACACGTATGGAAACATTAACTTTGTCAGCACTCTGTCCCCTGCAGCGCCGCACACGACCTACACCTACGCACCATGCGCACGTGAGTTACCATAAAACTGCAACCAAAAAGTTTTGTAGTTTATTATCATTACATTATTCACGCTTAGTTAATTTCCTGTTTTTTTTTTCGACCTACGAAGCCCCTTTATTTTAAGGGGCTTCTATCCATGAAAGCAAAGACAATGATATTATGAGCGGGGCCGGTATTGTAGTTAAAGGACATTGCTCGTCGTCCATGCATAGCTCGCCTAAGATCCAACAGGGAGGTGTATTTACTTTTTAGGTTTGTATATATTTGATTGAACCTAAATTAAAACAACGGACACTTTTGAGAATTCTGAAAAAATCAAAACACTTTCGGATTTTGAGGTTATAATTACGTCAATAAAAACATTCGGTATGTAACTATAGCATTTATGTCCGTTTATTATGCCAGGTCGTTGTTCTAAGTAGGTCCGTATCAGTAAAACTCAGCCAGAGGTCGATATTTCAAGAGAAAATTACACTCCTTTGTTCACGCCAAATTGTTAGATAATCGGAAAAGCATGAAAATGCAAATAAAAAGCACAGAATGCGCGCGCTAAGTGACATTACTACCAAATATAAATGTTGTCATCTGTCAATTTATCAACTGTCAGTGTCGATATTATTGCTCGTTACAAACAGCGCTTTCAATCGAGTTTTTTGATAAGCCGTTTTATGGTTCCGCGGCATCATAGCGGACTGTTTGTAACTAAAAATCATTATCGTATATCAAGTGTTGAGAATACCGACGATGGTTTGTGTCAAACTTATTAAGAGTGCTGGTACTTACAAAGTCTTGGCTGTATGAGCTATATAATACCTTTGCATATTAAAAACCTCAAATAGAACCAAAAAATACTAGAACTAACATTGAGGATTGTACCGGAAGCTAAGGACGAAAGTGAATACTTTTTAAAATGTTTTCGTAATTAAAAAGTGTCCGTTCTATTGAAATATATGTACCTAATGTATATTATTAAAAGAACTAGTAATTATAGTAAATGTTTTATGCGTTTTGGTTCATAGGCCATTTTTAACAATGTCCTTTGAATAAAGAATAAAGCAATGTCAAGCATTTACGACGCCATCTTGGTATATTTACTGAGAAGTCGATTAGCAAACCCTGGTTTAAACCTGTGTTTAGTTCCATTTTATGAATTACATTAAACAAAGCTGAAAACTCGCTTCTAAACAATCAGAAGTTAAACACGAGTGTGTAGAGAATAATGTTGTTAACATTTGACAATTTTTTAAACCTGTTTGCACTTTTCCTCACTTTTTTACTTGATAACCGAGACAAAAGTTTACGTCATATAAAAAATAGATTTAAAAGTTAAACAAAAAATTTGTTTAACTTTTAAATCTATTATATATTTTATGTTGGGTAACATAATTATTCTGTTAGAAGATAAAAGTTCGATTAGGTACCCTATGCAAAGACGACTTTAGTAAATCTAATAAGATAGCGGTCACCTCTGATAGGTACAGTAACCGCATTGCAGTGAAAAGTGGCATTTCATATTTATAGGCCAGTGGGCTGGTGGTCGAAACCGGTCCATATTAAGCTGAAGTTGGACAGGAGGTCAACGACCCGATGCACCTATCGATCGCGCAGCCTCCGCCTTCCCCGCACGTTATCTAAACCTCATTGTTGTCATAAAGTGCAGTAGATCATGATTTATTCACTTTGTGTGCTAAAGAAATAGTTGATTCAGTGATTTATAACCCCACATTAAAACTAAAAATTCTAGTTTCATTGAGTTTTCATAAAATATTAAGGTACTTTGGTCCACTGCTTTAGGGATTAATTTCAAACAATTCTGGGTTTAAACACACTGACATCACTTGAATGATGGATTATTAAGTACTTTGAAGAACCTTTTGTACGAATAGGGTAATGGACTTTCAAATGGGTCTTTAGGCGATTATGGATACCTAACAGAGTTCAGCAAGACATTGTTAACAGGATTGTATGGGCTACTTAGAAACTTATCTATGGTAAGTAATATTAATCGTTTTTTTATTAAACATTATGAAAATCCTTTTAAAAAGCTACCTTCTATGCAAGCGTGCTCCACCCTAGGCCACATCATCGCTTCACATCATGTAAGTTGCGGCTTATACAAAACCAACATGCTACAGTTAAAACAACACCATAAGCGGACACTTCGAACTAAATTCCGGCTTCGTTTTCCTCAATACCCATGTCAAAGAAACACGCCACCAAATAACAAACAAACAGGTCAACGACATCTTCTGATAACAGAACTGAAAATTATCAAACATACGCATCATAACGGGTAAAGTTACGCTTAATAAAAGATTTAAAGGGGAATGCTCCCGAAATATCGGAACAAACATGACTTCACAGCAATATTGAGCACGATTTGTTTTACATAAGGGTTATCATATCGTAAGTACTTAACATCGCTGTAAATTACTTTATGTGGAAATAAGGAGATTATTGGATAAGTTCATCGGCCGATCAAGGCTCGCGGCGACTGGAGCCATTGTCTTCCGCCAAATACCTCGTGTGCTTAGTGTTGTGATATTTTTTTTAAATACTGACTTTTAACATGGACGAGGTTATATATTTGTCTAGATTTTGCCCGCGGCTTCGCTCGCGTTAGATTCGGGGTAACACAGTTCCCCTTTCCTGATTTACAGGTACCTGCTACCTGTAGATTTTGTCCTTGCGCCTTATTTATTGTAATAGCAATGCTAAGTTTTCCCTTTTCTTCCCTCTTTCTACCTCATATCTCAATCTTTTTTTTTTAACAGTCTATGTCCGTCTCCAGGGTCCCAACTATCTCTGTATCAAAATCGGTTTAGCCATTAAGGCGTGAAGACGTAACAAACAAACTCACTTTCGCTTTTATAGTATTAGTAAGGATTAGCATATTTATATTTTCGTTATATATTCTAAGCTTTTATTTAACTTTCGTTAATAGTTAGTTGTTTAGGTATTGACCAAATCATGCAACTGAATTTCAAACCTGGACCCCTAACCGATTAAACTGAATTATTGCACACACTTTTGGTTCTGGTAGCAATACATTTTTAAGATAGACATGACTTAATCTTGCAGGATCACTTCCTCGCGAAAGAACTACTGATCGCTTTATAACACAGACAGGGAACATTATACACGCATTCCATGTTTATACGATAAAGAAAAAATTCTCTTCTTCGTTTCAATATTTTTTTTTTATTTTGTTTACTATGTAATTATAACTATTTCCTATTATATTATGTTTGACATGGTACTCATCATTAGTGCCATATGTGTCACACTTGCTTACTTCCAGCCAAAATGCGAAGATTGTCTCTACATCGAGCCTGACGATGTCCTTCCTTATGTTTCCATTCATCCAAAATCAGTACGTAATAAAAAAAAATAACAAACGCGTGAAACTTATTGTGAGTCATTTAGTTATAATTTGACAAAATTACACTTATTGTTTCGCAACAAAAATATCGTAGGAGCTTACAATGAACACCTCAAATTTATATTATTAGTGACTAGCTTCCGCCCGGAACTTCGTCCGCGTGGCATAGTTACTTTAGGCTAACGCTAACTTTAAACGCGTGATGATCGAAAAAAAAATTTCTTTCACTCCCCTTTTCTTCCCTCTTTCTCCCCCTTTTCTCACTTTAAAATAGCCTATGTCCGTCTTAAGGGTCCCAACTATCTCTGTACCAAAATTCTTTAAAATCTGTTTTGCCATTCAGGCGTGAAGACGTAACATACAAACAAACAAACTTACTTTCGCTTTTTTAATATTAGTAAGAATTACGCCAAAGTTAAGATTTTGTACATACAGCTTTGGAAGTCTAGGGGTCGTTTAAAGTTAAATATCATATATGCCTTCATGAACACTTATAAAACGTCGATAACAGGTGCACGGTTTGGGTTGTTCGATTCCTATGGGAAAGAATCGGCAAGAAACTCCATGGTCACTCTTTTAAAATAATCTGTGTTGGTTGTATTGGTTGACAGTAATAGGTCCGCGCCTTTTACAAGGAACATAAACATGACTGGCGAAAAGTTTCTCAGGGGAAAACAGGCATACTGTTATGCATCGAGCTAGTTTACAATGGATACGCACATCGGAGCAGCACCCTCCTCGCCTACTCCCAGAGCACGCGGAACTCGGCGCTGACGCCGGAGTGATAAATTATCATAATGTATGCGAGTCAGGCTGCCACGTCGCCGCGCGGGATAAACAGGGGCTGTATTGACAAGCCATTATTATAGCCACACGCCTAAGTTCACGGCAGTGCAAGCTTAAGAAAAACTAGGTATCGACTGCAAATCAAAATGTGGGTGTAGTATGAGTTATACCTCTGCACAACCCTTTGGGTATTGTAAAGTGTAGCTGTTCACCATAATCATAAACGTTGTCACACTTCCTTGCGCAACGCCACCTGCACCTTGAGGGACCTGTCCGAAGTCACTATAAACGCGCTGTCGAAGTGACCAATATAGGAATAATGGATTCCTCAAAGAAGATCTTAAATGGAATTTGAATGACCGTTGTTCAGCCACATAACAGTACGTCGATAATGACGATGATGTCCCTGACTCTAAGCTTACACTAGTTTTGTTTATTACTAAAGAGTGGCTCGTACATCTGTTAACTTATTCAAATCATCCACTTAACAGTCTAATAATCGTTGTTATACCACAATTAATCAACTTTCATTGCAAGCTGTCAATATAAACACATTATTAAAACCAAACTGTATTTCGAGCCTTTCCTTGGCGTTCGTCCAAAAGTTATCCGGACAGAAATAAAATCATAAAAGCACGTTTAAACCACAAACGGTAATCTTTTACTTAACTAAAGTTTATTTTGGTACAATCGGAACAAGCTGTTTCTTCGAATACCAAGTCCAACCTTGATTAAAACGATTAGTCTTCATTCGTTCGGCGCTAAGCAAAGGTAGATACGGAAATAGTGTTCAAGGAAGTCTCAAATCAACCTTGATTTGTAAGAAAAATTAATTCTATTAAACTTGGAAATATATATATAAAGCGCCATCGACAAAACCTCGTAGTGACATCTTTCATATTCTAGAATTTACCAATCAGCCTTCTGAGGTGGAGTTATAAAGAATCGTTATAATGAAATCAAGCAACACTGCGTACAGCAATAACACCTATCTAAACAGTAGTGTTTTATCTATCTGTACAAAGGTTTGTAGCTGTTTTTAATCAAAATTACTTAATATTTTGATTAGTTCTTGGAAATAATTCGTCAAACACTAATTTGAATCTACGTAAGTATTATAAATATTTAGCATGTTGCCACAAATTCTATGAAGTATCCAAAATCATGAATACCAAACAACAGTGCGGCGCTTGACATTCTGACACGTCTAATTTTAGCTTTAAACAGTGGCCTTCCAATAAGTAGCCGCGCTACATCTGTATGTGAAGCCCGCCGAGGCTGCCGCGAAAGGAGGCCGTTTTGCCCATGGGAATATACTCACACATCAAGCTTACCCACGCACACACATGCACTGCACCTCTAGTATATACAGTTAACGTAGAAACTTCCATTGAAAACGCAGTTCTTACTCCTTCCAAAAAGTTTTGCCATCCATTCGATACAACTGTTGGGTTTCAGGCTCGGAACCCGTTGCCGGGGTTGTACTGCCTACGTCACTGGGATCCCTGGATTTTGGGTCAGTAGGTCACGTGAAAGGACTGCTGCAGCTGTGCGAAGCGAAGGGGGGGTATAATTTTTAAACCCAACATTGTGACGTCATCGTGCGAGCCTTGGACCCCTCCCGTGCCGCCCCGCTTGAATGATGAATGAATAGGTCGATTGGTGCTAAGTAACACTAACTAGGTCACACCACATTTTGATCAAAAGCTGCAACCATACTATCTTATTATTTTTTGTTGTTAGTAAGCTGGACAGGTCGAGTATTAAATCGGAGAATGATCGCAGCGGTCGAAAAATCTCTCTAGGTTCAGGTTTATACCTACTACTAGAAGTTTCATGTCTATCCCGGTATCCGAAACTATCGGGGATATGGTTACCGACCATAAGTCCTCAAATACACATTTGTTCACTATATTTATAAACTTACACTAATATTATAAAGAGCACTGATTTTTTTTTTAATAGAACGAATAAACTCAAAATCTACTGCACCGATTTTAGAAACGATTTTTCCATTATAAATCGACATTATCCCTGGTGAACATAAGCTATATAACATCACGCTACTACCTACGGGAGCGGGGCAGTAACCAAAGACGCGAATGCAACAGCTCAGGACATCTAGTTTTAATTATTTAGGAATTCGAAACATAACATTCAAGTTCAATTACTAAACTATGAATAGTTCAATTAATGCGTAAGAGACCAGACCTGAACAGCACCGAATGTTTATGAATTTTAATCATTGTCTAAAAGATAAGTTTAACTTGGAAATGTTTGAAACATTCAGTAACTATTGGCTATTGAATCACGGATTGCGTCAGTAAAATGCGCAAATCTCAGCGCCTGCCGTGACCTGGTTTCTCTCTCATTATTCAAGGCTTGGTAATGTCCTTCTCATCCGTAGTAAGGCTTTAGTGCAATGCCTACATGTTATATAATATGGCCGACTCTTTGGCTATTTATATATGGATCACTAGGCTTAATGCCCGAAATGAGAGTGTAGGTGGCACCACCTACGGCAAGGGTGGCTCGGTAATACAATAATTTGACGACACGGTTGGCGCAGTGCCTGAGCAATCCACTGCTGCGCTACGTGTCGCGGGTGCGGTTCCCGCACGGAACAAATATTTGTATGGCCTACAGATAGTTGTTGCGGGTCTGGCTGTTTGTGTATGTGAGTTTAAACGCACCCGCGATACAGGAGAAATTCCTAGTGTGGGGCAACGTTTTTTTTTTTTAAATATAAATATATCGTTTAGAAAAGGCAGCTTTTTGGTAATCGATACCCAATGTATGAAAATTAGTTTTTTGAAGGGTGAGTTTACTTGAGCACTTTAAAAGGGGTCCACCCCTTATAGCAGAACTTTTTATGTCATAATTTTATTTTGCATAACAACGGATGGCATAAACTTCACTTCGCAGAAAATTGTTTAGCAGACACTCATTTATCATACATTCTAAACTCATAATTTTGTAAGTCAGAATCATCTCTAGGCATAAACTTCATATCCATAATATTTAAAAAGTAGAAACATCATATCGCAGAAAGTTCACAGTCAGAATCGTCTTAAGGCATATATTTTATATCAATAATCATTAAAAGGCAGAATTGTCATATCGCAGAAAGTTTATAGTTTGGATCATCTTTGTCATTAAAAGTTGTCATTTATTTCAATTATATATTTCTTTAAAATAATGTCATTTGTTTTAGTTATTGTTTAATTGAATTTGAAATAATGTTATTGAATTCAATAAGTAAAATTATCCTAATCTAAATACGTAGTTCAGTTTCGAGTAATCTCTTTTTTCTAATAATGCAAGTCGTTTCTGGGACTCGCCGGCCGCTGCCGCGGCACCGCTCGCTGCGCTCGCTCGGCTCGTGCGTAACAGGTCACAGTTTTAACCTAAACTAACCTAGCCATTACTGCCATCTGCATAGTACGCCAAGTGAAATTATACCAAATAATCATCGCTCTAAATGATATTATGCGAAATTTGAACTCTGCCAATCGTAATTATACTAAATGTAATTCTGCCATCTTAAAATATGCCATTGTTAATTCGAAGTTTTAAACATTATGCCAAACGACAATTATATCAAATAATTTTTATGCCTTTAAAATTTTCGTGCAAAGAAAATTATGCTAAGTGTGTTATGCCAAATAAATTTCGGAGCATCAAGATTCTGCCAGATAGAGGGAACCCCTTTAAAAGACACCATCCAAATTGGGCTACAGTTTTTGCCGACCTATTAAAATAAACTAATTATAAATTACTAGCTTTTGCCCGCGGCTTCGCTCGCGTTATATTCGGGGTAACACAGGTCCCCTTTCCTGATTTGCAGGTATTTTTCGTTGGTAACAAAGAGTGTGTGTAACGAGTTTAGCTTCCTACCTTGAAAACTGCTTAATGCTCCATACAAACTATCCACCCCCTATTTTAGGGAAGTGGGTGGTTAGAAAGAGACAAAAAGTAGCCTATGTCCGTCTCCAGGGTCCCAACAATCTCTGTACCAAAATTCATCAAAATTCAGTTTTGCCATTTAGGCATGAAGACGTAACAAACAAGCAAACAAACTCACTTTTGTTTTTATAATATTAGTAAGGATAGGAAAGTGTATATCTGTGAAAGTGTGTGTCTGTTTGTTTCTCCGTCTTTCACGGCAAAATTGAGCGTTGAAATGACGAGATTTTTTAAGTGTAGATAGTTGAAGAGATGGAGAGTGACATAGACTACTTTTTGTCTTTTTCTAACCCCCCATAACAGACACACATATACACTTTCCTATCCTTACTAATATTATATAAGCGAAAGTGAGTTATTTTGTTTGTTACGTCTTCACGCCTAAATGGAAAAAACCAATTTTGTTGAATTTTGGTACAGAGATAGTTGGGACCCTGGAGACGGACATAAGCTAATTTTTTAAAGTGAGAAATGATGGGGAAAGAGGTAAGAAAAGGGAAAACTTAGCTTTGCTATTACAATAAATAAGGCGCAAGGGCAAAAACTACAGGTAGCAGGTACCTGCAAATCGGGAAAGGGGAACTGTGTTACCCCGAATTTAACGCGAGCGAAGCCGCGGGCAAAAGCTAGTTTATAATATAAGTATGGATGAACCTACACCTGCAGAAGAGTAGGTAAGTGGTCAGGAATAAGAAAATAGATAGATCAGATTGGAAGAAAATGATATTATGATATTGCTAGGAAAGTGTTGGTTGCTAAGATGAACACGTGTTCCGATGAAGATATTGGAATTGAAGATAACGAAGATGATGCGTAAAAAAGAGATTAGGATTACTTTGTTGTCCGTCTGTCTGTCAATCTATCAAAACCCTTTATCTCGGGAATGCGTAGAGGTAAAAATTTTTTTTAATAAATACAAAGGCCTTAAAAAAAGCGCCTCGTTGCAAAAAAAAATCTTTTTCTGGAAAACTGGCTCTTAATGGACTATGATTAGTTTCAACATGCAATCAATTTCACACGCGTGCTTTTTTTTATTTATCGCAACGAGGTCTTTCATTTGTTCTGATTTCACCACGTATAACAATAAACATATCCCTATAGCCAGCAAGAAGGCGCATATTTTAATGTCTTCATATTTAATAAAAAAATTATTTGTGTTCATCAACAGAACATCACAAATAAACATGATTATAGTCAAAATAATTTTCTTGTAACAACAAATTGACATTTATTTGCGTTTTTAATTCAAAAATATTTCAATTTCTTATTTTATATATTGGGCTGTTTAGCCATGTGGGTGAAGAGAAAGCGCGGGAAAATAACAAATTGAATCATAGCTTTATATTGATTGATGACAAAAGTACTTTTTGTTATGTTATTTAATTTCTCCGTAAGTGTATTGAAAAACGTCGTTTAATTCATGTAAGAATTTGTCACTGCTGTTCTCGGCTGAATAACACCTTGTTAAATCCACCTGGGCCGAAATGACGAAGTTTCCTCACTGGAATCAAAATTTACTATTTCAGTTCTAGTATATATAGTTATAGTAAAAGGTAAACATAAGGAATTGTCAATGTAATAAGCGGTACAAGCATGTGAACGTGTAAATGTGATGACTCCCGGCCACCGTAGACGAGGTATGTGGACGGTGAGCAATGGGTAGCTCTCCGTCTGTCTGTCTGGTGACGACAGGCTATGTCAGGCCATGTCACAGATATCAGCATAGCAGAGGGTAGAGGTAAGGGCCACCGCCTACCGGGGTTGCAAAAAGGAAAATGGATGGGTTTTATTCAGTGCAAGTCTGACCCTCCCTTCCGCTCCGCCCAGAGCGGTAGAAATCATTTGATGATTTCCCAACAGAAAAAAAAGAAATATGTATCACCGCGGCTGGTGCGTGTCAACCTACATGTTGGACCATCTGGAGGGTCAAATCGCACACACGCTTAGCAATAAATCAGTTTGTATTTAGATAATTATGCGTTAAATGTTGGCTTCCAAGACAGTGCTCAATAATAGTTATCTGATTTATCTGCGTATACATGCGAGCAACTTAACAGGTTAATTTCGTGAAATTGATTCGTCAAAGGTTAAAAAAACATGATGGACAGAACGTTACAGTCAACGGTGCCTCACGTGTAAGAAATTCATGTTGCAGACATGTGGTTTTAACAAGACAGCGACTCATGCTAAACCGGGTGCGATAAGGTTAATTTTCTCCGAGAAACTGGCCGCGCTGCTGCATGGCCCAAATCATTTTCAAACATCAATGACATGAAATCATCTTTCGAATAAAGTCAATTGATTAAACCTCGTTGGTTCGATTCAGAGACATTGTGTTGTTGGTATTTCCATCAGGAATTTCTCAGTAACATAAAGGCGAAATGTGGGAGTACTATTAGGCACACCTCTGCCTAACCCTTCGAAGATAACAATCGTTATGTTATAGATATTAAAAACACATAAATAGAAGATTTTAATAGCCATTTATTCAAACCTCGTTTAAATATGTTTCTATTCAAAGTTATCCGCCTCTAAAAACACATGTAATACAAGAAGTAGACAACCTTTATTTTCCACGAAGCTAGAGGAAACAACGACCTTTGTTTCTTCTGCCTCTAGCATTTTACCGGATGATATTTTTCAGTAAAACAACATATGGCCGTGACAAAGTTATATAAAGTCGCAGCCCCGGAACTCCAGTCCATGAGCATGACCTTAAGCAACTTCTTTACAGGTCGTTCAATGATTAAGCAACGCGGTGTAACGTTTCAACATTAATTAAAAGCTGGTCTATGTGGCGAAACACGCGACACGTGGCCCGTGATCGCTCGGTCACGTAGCGCCGAGATTTCAAATGGTGAAATCGCAAGGAGCTGGCTTCTCTGTGACGCATTCATCCAACGTAACCATTTTTATTTTGAGGCGGCATTTAAAAGTTAGGGAAAACCTCTTTTGGAAAGTTAGGGGAGTATTTCAATTACAAAAATAGCAACTTAAAAAGGCTAGATGCGTTGTGTAAAAGTTTTGAAAGTTCTTACGAAAACAGGTTATTTTGTGTCGCTTTTTACCTTTGTAAATAACGGTTAATTTTTAGAATCATGTCTTGACTCAGTATCGTTCCTTGCTAAAGCTTTATTTATATTCTGTGGGTTGTAACTTGTATTGTATAACGGGCTGGTGTCCGCTACTCCACGTCCAAGTATTTTGCGTACAAGAGTTGTACTTATACCAAAAAAAACCATGATCTGCTATCTTCGTCTTCTAGACCACTTAGGTCCTTATTAATATCTTCTTATCAAAATGTAAGATAACAGTAAAATAATGTTGTTTGACGACACGGCACGCGCAGTGGCTGAGCGATCGACTGCTGCGCTGCGTGTCGCGGGTTTGTTCCCCGCACGGAACAAATATTTGTATGACCTACAGGTAGTTGTCTCGGGTTTGACTGTTTGTGTATGTGAGTTTTACATTTTTGTAAACGCACCCACGATACAGGACCTAGTGTGGAGTAACGTTATTCAAAAATTAAATGAATTTTACCCGATTAGGGAACTGTATATGTCAAGCTGTTTCAAAAACACCAGGAAAATAACACGCAAAAAACGTTTGCGTCGTTTTTCCCTTTTATCCCAGGAATACTTAGAAAAGCAACCACGAGCCACGGTCACGAATTGTAAAACAACATCCGTTGCGTCTGATTGCAAAACAAAGTCACGTTTTCGCAGCGTGTCTATAAAACGTATGATTTGAAAAACCATAAACATAATGGCAATGATATTTCGATTTGTTTTCAGGCGATCTTATTATTAAATATTTTTCGATTTCTCTTTTCAGAGTTCTGTACTACGAAAGGAAAAAAAATAGAACCCTTTAGGATCCTCCCTATTTAGGATCTATTTATTGTCCGTCTATTAAATGAAGATCTCGTGAAGGTATCGAGTTCAAATTAATACCAAATACTAAAATCTGCGGCCTTTTAGAGTTGTGAAATCAACCATTTAAGTCAAGCCAATCAAAATATGTGGCCGCTTATATCGTACTTCCCATACATCTTTGCGAATGTATCATAATGAATCAAATCTATAGGGATCCTTCGACCTACTTCAACTACATCACCAAAAATATAATTACAAACTGAATTGCAACTGGTTATTACCGCGACCTATGTCGATGTATGGGGACAACATTACTCCAATTCGAAATTTGAAATAATTGGGAATTTTGATTGTATCAACCTGGTGCATCAAAATATTCAAGGATTTTTGAACAAAGAATTAGAAGTAGGGCTTTTCCTGAACTGTAACAACATAGATATTCTTTGTATCACAGAGCATTGGCTCAAAAGTCATCAATTAATTTTTAATTTTAGTAATCACCAGGTTGGTAGTTCATTCAGTAGAGTAAATGCTATACATGGCGGCGCATTAATCTTAGTAAATAATCAGCTCAAATTTAAAGAACGTAAGGATATTGTAAACCTGTCTGTTGAGAGAACAATTGAAATAGCCTGTATAGAATTGGAGCAGTTTATCATATTAAGTGTGTATAGGCCCCCTTCAGGTTTGTATGATTGTTTTGAAAAGGTAATGGATGAAGTGTTGCATAAAATCTGTAGCTCAAAGAAATCTATAATCACTTGTGGTGATTTTAATATTAATTTGCTAGAAAAATCTGTGTTAAGTACTAAAATTACAAACCTGTTCCAGTCATACAACCTTGAAAACAAATTTTTGGAGCCCACTAGAATAACCCAGACTAGTGCCACTTGCCTAGATAATATTTATACAGATGTTATACCAACCCACAAAGTAATTATTAACTTATTAGATTCAGATCATTGCGGGCAACTGATCACAATTCCAAATGTAAACAAAAAAGTAGCTAAAATGGATATCATTGTCAACCCAAAAACTAAAAGTCGCCTAGAAACTTTTAAAATTAAACTCTCAACTAAATTACCACTTTTGTCAACTAGTGATGACCCCAATCAACAATATAACAATTTTTTTAGTATGTATTGCACACAGTTTAATACCACGTTTGTTCCTAAGACTATCTCGGTTAATAATAACGCTTCTTTCAATGACTGGGCCACCATTGGTATTCATAAAAGTAGAAAACGGCTTTACGAGCTGTATGAAGAGCGAATTTGTATTAATACTGTAGAATTTAATTTGTATGTTAAGAATTATTCTAAAGTTTTTAAAAAAGTATGTGCTATAGCTAAGTCACATTATTTGAGTTCAAAAATTAAAAATAGTAGTAACGTAATTAAAACGACTTGGAACATTATTAATAGCGAAGCAGGAAGGTCTTGCAAGCGAAATAGTGACTACAGCCTTGCTATCGGCGATAATATCATAAAATCAGATACTCAAGTTGCTACAGCTTTTGAAAATTTCTTTGCGGATATTCCTGTATCGACTACTAAATCGCTAGACTCGTCGCCTGCGGCTGCAGATGCTTTACTAAAGGAAAACGTTCCATTTAATGATTCCGAATTTAATTTTCAATATGTTAACTGTAATGATGTAATTAAAACATTTCATATGTTAAATGACCGCTGATCTATGGGGTCATTCTGTGGACGTTGCTAAGTCCATTATAACCATTGTAGCTCCTTCATTAGCTGTTATATTTAATGATTGTATTGACCGTGGTGAGTTTCCTGATCTAATGAAAAATAGTAAAATAATACCATTGTTTAAATCGGGTAGTACATCAGACCCTACTAACTATAGACCAATTTCAGTGCTACCAACATTTAGTAAAATTTTTGAAAAAATAATTTTAGATCAAATGCAAAGATTTTTCAATAAACATAAGTTAATGCATCATAAACAGTTCGGTTTTACAAAGGGTCGTTCAACTACTGATGCCGGTGTTGAACTTCTAGGACACATTTATAATGCCTGGGAAGATAAATGCGATGCTTTGGGGATTTTTTGCGATTTGTCCAAGGCTTTCGATTGCGTTCTCCATAAAACATTAATCAGAAAACTACACCACTACGGAATCCGGAACGCCTCTCTGAATCTTCTTACGTCATATTTGAGTGGTAGGATTCAGAGAGTTGATGTTAACGGGAAAAGATCTCCCGGATCTGTAGTAAGCATGGGAGTACCTCAAGGCTCCATTCTTGGTCCTTTTTTGTTTCTTATTTATATTATTGACTTGCCTTACCTCATAAAGGATAATCATGATGTAGTGTTGTTTGCAGACGACACTTCTCTTTTATTTAAACTAAAACGCCAGCAGCTAGCTAGTGACGATGTTAATAGCGCTCTGGTAAAGGTCGTTAATTGGTTTAACGTTAATAATTTACTTCTAAATGAGAAAAAGACCAAATGCATTAAGTTTACGTTACCTCATGTTAGACAAGTGGAAACTAGTGTACTAATCAAGGATGAAGAGTTGAAACCGGAAGATAACACAGTGTTTTTAGGCTTAACTTTGGATGCTAAGCTTCAGTGGGGCCCTCATATAGATAAGTTGTCAAAAAAGCTTAGCTCTGCAGCATACGCCGTTAAAAAAATTCGTGATTTGACTGATTTAGAGACAGCCCGTTTAGTTTATTTTAGTTATTTCCACAGTGTGATGTCGTATGGTATTCTCTTGTGGGGCCATGCCGCCGATATTCAGACAATTTTTATTTTGCAAAAGAGGGCAATTCGTTCAATGTATAAATTAAGTCCTAGACACTCCCTCAGAGAAAAATTTAAAGAGATTAACATACTAACTGTGCCCTCTCAGTTTATTTACGAAAACCTTTTGTACGCGCATAAAAATACAAAATTGTTTAAAAAATACAGTGATATCCACGACATAAATACAAGGAACAAACACAAATTTGTTGTTCCTGCAACGAGGCTCAAAAAAATAGGGGGTACGTTCACATGCCAATGTATACGTTTTTATAATAAACTACCAAGCGATATTCAAACACTAAGCCTCAATAAATTTAAATCTTTTATAAAACATAAGCTATGTTTGAAAGCTTACTATAATATGAATCATTACCTTGAAGATAAAAAGGCTTGGGATTAAGCTGCTCCAATTTAATTTGCTCTGTGAGTGTCAAAATTTTCTTTTGTTTCACTTATTTATTGTTTATTCCTTTATTTTTATTTTATACAATTTGACATTACTTTGTTTATTTTTATTTTTACATTTCTTTTTATTATAATTATTTGTGACATTTTATTTTCCTTATTATTTTAATTCATGACATTTTATGATTTCATTATGATCTCATTAATTTAATTTTGTATTTTTTTATTTGTTTATTGTGAATGTGAAGACCATGTGGATCATTTCTTTTATTTACTTTGTTTTTTGACGATAGTCTGGCAGTTTGAGTACTATAAGCGACCTACACAAATGTCCTTTTTTTGGTATTGTTCGTCGTGTCGTTGAGCTCCTTGGGTTATGAGTTAAGCTACACGATAACTGACAAATGCTTGCACTGACTGGACAGGTCCACTCAATCTGTGTGGTGCTTTCTTAAAAAGACCATTTCAGACACTATCTGCATAGTCTTCATGTAAGTTGACCAAGATTATTTTGTCTGGACCTTAAAAGAGACTATGACCTCTGAGTTTGTTTCGGCTGTTTCTTCTCAGAGTAGTCGGGTACGAAACACCGGCCTCATCTAGTCTTAAAAAAAAATGACGTGTAAAAGTGTTTGTGAAAACCTACTTGCAAAATAAACATCATTTATCATTTATCATTCAAACTCAAACTCAAATCATTTATTTCAATTACAAGTTTGTACGCAACCAACGGTACGCGAGTCCTACTCGTACTTGACCAGGGTTTTAGAGAAACGACACTAATGAATATGATTTTCTGTAAGGTAACGAGTAGATGATTGAGCCCCCTGCTGTGTCCGTGACCTAGACAACTTCAAATCAGTTGGAACCAGTACCTACAAACACAAGTTAATAGGAATAAATTACGAGTATCTCTCTTAGTAACAAAACAACATAAAATTCTGCCCAACTTGCATATCCAATGCAAACAATTTCAATAATATAGGGGTATATAATGGAGGAAGCTAAGACATACAGCTGTATAAAGTAAATTCGTTCACAGCACGATCACTACTAAAATCTTCACAAAATTTCATTATCTTTAACCTCATCTCCTATCTAACAACGTTGTGAAGATCGCTACCCCTTTTACAAAATCGCGGATTCCCAACGGTAATTCGTTCTAACGGGTAACTAATATGGCCGGCGTATTGCCACTTTAACTTGTTTGTATTCTGGCAGCTGCCTTGGTTCTCCGTCGGATCATCTCATTCCGGATATAGATATTGTTTTCATTCAATATTATGATACTGGATGGAATCCTTGCTACGCAGTTACGAACTAAACCGCCAAAGTTCAAGTAGGTTGATCCGTACAGAAGTTCGTGAAAAATAATATTTGGTGACCGTGAGCCACACAGACGGCAGTTAACTTATACGTACATAAACAAAGACAAGATACTTTATTTATCATTTCCAAGATATCCATCATGAATAAACGATCAATGATTATGGGTTTTCGTAGCTAACAGCTACGTCGTAATAAGCGTTGGCGTACTACGCCGTAGCAGTTTGCTACGAAAACAACGTAGCAAGCTTTTTAGAAGCGTAGCCTTACCCGACATGGTTTAAACTTTGAGAACATGATGAGGAATTTGTCGAGCTCACAAAGTGAAACAGTCTTGTTTTATGTATTAACAGAGGTTGAATTTAATCCTGATAGGATTTGTTTAAACGGGGTTACACTCTTACACGCGTCTCGAAATTTTATGACTGTTAAACATATCAAAGTCAAAGGCAAAGTTCTTTATTGCTAACTAGTGTAGTGTAGTTTAGTAGTTTAGTGTAGTAATTTAGATCTAACAACAAAGGGTAGGTTCTTAGAACTTAGTTGCCTGTTTAGGCATTGCAAATTAATAGTTTATGATACCTACATAAAAAAAACATTCTAAATTAACCAGTCAAACTTTTTACATTATATTAAACATTATATTAATTATTATTATTCATAGATTTTATGTCATAGGATTATCATCACATTATAATAAGTTTTAACAATCATTGCTCATGTAATTACAAAATAATATATTAAATCATTATTTCTCTTCCAGGAATTCTTTTACTGAGTAGTATGCATTTTTAATCAAAAAATCTTTTAAGTTCTTTTTGAACACACCAATTGAATTTATGTTTTTAATGTCTATGGGTAATCTATTGTATATTTTTATGCTCATACAAAAAATACCATTGCTATAAACTGCAGTGTAAGATGTTTAATTGCGTAATATATTTTTAAGTCTACTGGTTCTTAGTGTGTCATAACTACTGATGTCTGATCGAACTAAAATTGAAGCCTCATAGTTATATATAGCAGGGAGGGTTAATATCTTGAGATTTATAAAGTGAGGTTTACAAGAATCTGTTTGGTGTAACCCACATATAGATCTAATGCACTTTTTTGTACCTTCAACGTCACTTCTTTATCTGTTGAATATCCCCAGTATAGTATCCCATAAGATAGAATGGATCCCACATAGGCATGATAAGCACTATGTAGTGTGGTTGGGTTAGATACCTTTTTGGGCATATAGAGGGCATAAGAGAATTGACTTAATTTATTACAAACACTATTTACATGCGTTTTCCATGACATATTAGAATCTATATATATACCTAGAAATTTTGTACTTGTAACCTCAGATACAGTTTCATTATTGTATATTTAACAGATAATGGCACTGATTTTGCGTTCTTATTTTAAAAATTCATGTTCAAATAATATTCCTTTAAAAATACCAAGCATTGAAGTTTTTCTAATCCATATTTAATGTTTAAAATACCTCGATTGTGTAATACAATAGCCTCAAAAACTTACAAGCGGGGGCCACAGTCTATTAATATCGCTGCTCTTTTAAAACATTTTCTTGATACATAAAAATAAGTTCAAAGTAACAGCTGCTGTGTACTCCCCTTTCATGGCTCTTTGTGAAGTGGGCCAAACAACAAAGAACGGAGACAACATAAGTGGGCGCAACATCACAATATAATCTGCTCCTCCCGAACCCGCTGACGTCATTTAAGTATTTAGTTTAGTTAGATAAACAAAGGTTTAATTTATTTTCCTAAACAGTGTGAAAATTTTGAATAAACGAAGTCTACAGAAATGCGGGATAATTGAGTAATTATGCGACAACTTGCTAGAAAGATAATAGTGATAACAGTATTTTTTTTTAAAAAAAAAACGTTGCCCCACACTAAGAATTTCTCCTGTACCGTGGGTGCGTTTACAAACATTTAAATTCACATACACAAACAGCCAGACCCGAAACATCTATCTGTAGGTCATACAAATATTTGTTTCGTGCGGGAATCGAACCCGCGACACGTAGCGCAGCAGTCGATCGCTCAGCCACTGCGCCAACCGTGCCGTCAAATATGATAAAGTATGATAATATTTAAGAAGGACACTGAAGAGAACTTTTCACTAAAAACTATGTTATCTCGTGTGAAAGTCTGAAGGCCATAAAGGGACTAGTCAGTCATTTTTACAGATTACATTTATCTGAGAATAAACAAACTGTCCAATGCTATGCTAAGCATTATGGCTTCTTAAGGAAAATTGCTGATATAATACTGACCGCCTTGTTGGTAAAGTTGCAAGCGACTATTGAGCGTAAAATCCTGAGATCAATTCCCGGGCCAAAAGTATTATGGAATTATTCAACTTATTTTATTTATAATTAGCAGCAGAACAATTAGGCATAGGTATACCTTATAATACAACCTCATTTCGCCAGTTTTGTTTTTAAGACCCGTGAATTAGGCGGCGATTCTTTTTTTTATTTAAAAAACGTTGCCCCACACTAGGAATTTCTCCTGTATCATGCATGCGTTTACAAACATTTAAACTCACATACACAAACAGCTAGACCCGGATCAGCTATATGTAGGTCATACAAATATTTGTACCGTGTGGGGATCGAACCCGCGACACGTAGCGCATCAGTCAAACGCTTAGCCACTGCGCCAACCGTGTCGTCTATTGGGCAAAAGTCTGGATTTTCTGGCTGCTACTGAGAAATTCCAGATGGAAAAACCCAATAACGTTGCTCGACCCGGGAATTGAACACAGGACCTCATGCTCCGGCACATAATCGAGCGGGAGGAAACGCCCGGGTGTCACCATTGTGACGATCGCCCGGAGGACACGGTGGAGCAAACAGTGGCGGTCTGCCCAGCTTGGGCGGAGCACCGCCGTGCCCTCATAGAGGCTAACGGCGGCGCCGATTTCTCGCGTCCGGCCCTGGTTCAGTCCATGGTCGGGAACGCAAAGGGCAATAAAAGGAACATGGGTGGGTTTAAGTCAGTAAAAATCTGACACTCCCCCCCGCTCTGAGCGGAGCGGGGGAAGTTATTTGATGATTTCCCACCCCAAAAAAAAAAGGACCTCATGCTCGCATCCGGCTACTAGACCAACTAGACAGCAACCAGAAAACAATGATATGCCTAGCAAACTCTTCCATTCATTACCAGTCACCATCAGTAGTGAATAAAGATAGTCGTGGGAGAAGAGATAATCCTAACAAAACAAATGACTGTCAGACTCATAATATATGTATTCAGTTCATTGTTTGAATGGAAATGAAATCACTTATCCAGCTGGTAAACAGATTGTGAAACAAAACGGTACTGTCTAAGCTGTCATTGTTAGCAGATTGTGTATAACAGAGTAATAATTACTTATCCTTACTTAATAATTATAATAATCAGAGTGAGTGAGTGAGTGAGTTTGTTGGGTAATTATCTTCTTGTTTATCGGTAAGATGCCTCAATATGTCCATTGTTCATAATCGGATGGAATTATGACAAGTGAATGGATTTATTTACCCTAGTGTGGGGAGCGATCAAGTGTAGTACCTTTGATAGTAAATTAGTATTGAACTTGAACAATTCATAGTAAAGACTTACAAAAAAAGTATAAGTTAACACGACATAGTAATACACGATTTGTTTTTATAAACTAGAAACTAACAGAATTCCATCGAATTCAAAAACAGCTAAATTGGCTGAAACCCATTCACACATACGGCAATAGGGAATATTACGCAAACCTCGGCGCAGAGGGCGCCACTAGCACATGCAGTAAACAAACCGTCATGTGCGCAATCGCGTATCCAGATATTCTGTGAAAATATGTCAAAGTGTTAATTATTTTGGTATAACTTACCTATCTGTACTTTAATTATATATATTATGGCGTTCTACGGCCATTTACGTCTGCGCAAAAAACTTTTTACTACTTACGCTAGTGCTGCGCCCTTGCGCCAGAATTTTGCAGTAATATCCCCTATTGTTTTTTGTTTTCAATTGGAAAGATCGCTTATTTTATTATTGTTGTTGAAAATGGGTTCACTCTTGGCCTCAATCTTGTGACAGAGATGAAATCGACGATGGATTATTATATATTTCTGAATTTCATTAATATATTTATCTGATCGGTTCGACATATGTTGTAAAGATAGCTATTTGCCTTTGTCCGTAACGCCCACGCCCGTTTTATTCTAAGCTCAGAATTACATAACACCTCCTATCTTGCGGTCCGTTTAATGTCCGAGCAGAAATTCTTATAGTTCCTCGTTTTCTTGCACGCGGACCGCCGCACGCGGCCCCATCGGTAAAAGGATTCCGTTCGTGACAGTCAGCGATACTCAAAGTTGAGTAGTTTTTATCCAATCAAAATGAAATATTATCGTTGTAATATAATAACAATTAAATTGAAATCATTTTTCCACCTAAACCTTTGCTTAAGATTGCTTAAATAGAAGTTCGCATGTACATTTCAGTGAACTTAAGATACCACACTAGACACAGATAGGAACCCTGACTCCCAAACTAGGAGATTCTGTGACTTAGGAGTTAGTACAAGATTATGTTTATTTTTAAAGACCTGAAGATTGGTGTTATAAATTAAAGGTTAGGTACCCAGCTAAAACAAATTCAGACTGCGGATGATGTTAATCAATGTTTATGTAAAAATTCTTCGAAGCTGACAGCTCATTCACGGAATATTAGATGTAAGAAGAAGAGTGAGAAAAGCATATTTATGTCACTTGATATATTAAAATGTAGATTGAGTCGTTCCATCTTCAATAATAATTATATTATGTGGCAAAACCACCGTATGTTTATCTCATCGTCAAACTGTTGTACTAGAATTAATTGTCTCTTTATAATATTCATTTTTGGAAACGCTATTCAAAAAGAGAATATGGCGATAAAAGTTTGAAACCCACTGCGTGTCTCGCCACGTTTCGTTTGAAAGAATACCTAGATCGTGGGCGTCACGTGTGCTATCACATTTTTAAACTTTATCCACCGAAACTCCCGCAGAAAACGTTACGTATACTACTAGCTACTTTATTTAATTACTAGCTGTGCCTAGCGGTTTCACTCGTTACTCAGCTTCTATATATTTATAGCACCTATAGCCTTAATGGATCTCTCATGCACTCCTAACACTTGAAGTTTATGAGATTTCGTGATGAGGGATTCAGAGATTTTTCTGTAAGCGCGAATGCGGAGAATAGAGTCCTTGGTTTGATTCCCGGATCGGGGAAAGTGTTATTGGGTCTTTCCATCAGGATTTTCAGTAGCAAATACAGATTATCCATTTTTTCACGCTTCGAGAATAATAAGGCCTGATGTTTACGACTAAATGCTCAAAAGTGTCGGATTTTTATTTCACAACTTTTAATATGTTGCAAATTTGCTAAAAGCGTACAGCAATTTTGAGATATTAATTTATATTATATTCCCAAGGCTTCATATAAAATAACAATTCAATAATTTAGCCAACTACTAAAGGACACGCCACAATAGTGGCGGTAAGTCTTACGGTTACAAAGTAAGTCTTTGAAGAGTGGCTGGAGAGGCGACATGTCGTCCGCACCTACCGCCTGACGCTGATCCTCACCGGACACGGAAACTTCAGGAGGTTCCTGCACATAATTGAGCGGGAGGAAACGCTCCGGGTGTTACCATTGTGACGGTCGCCCGAACGACACGGTTGAGCACACAGTGGCGGTCTGCCCGCAGCTTGGGCGGAGCACGATCTCTCGCGTCCAGCCCTGGTTCAGTCCATGGTTCGGAGCGAGAGGGGATGGTGAGCGGTCACTTCCTTCTGCGAATCAGTCATGCTAGCAAAAGAGGTGTTCGGGCGTTTGAAGGGCAACCTCAAACCAACGCAGCCGCTGCGGGAGACGCTCCGGGCGTCGGGCGCCGCTAGCCGACTCCCGGCCTTGTCGTCGGCGCGTTAGTGTTCCACGCGCGTCTCAAAGAGATGTCAGCAAAACAGAGGGGCCTGCCAGGGCCACAGCCTGCCGGGGTTGCGGGTTGTTCGAAAGAGATACCACGGCCCCGGCACATAAAGGGCAATAGAAGTAACATGGATGAGTTTTAATCAATACAAGTCTGACACTCCCCTCTGCTCCGCCCAGAGTGGGGGAAGTTATTTGATGATTTCCCATCCGCAAAAAAAGCCAACTACTAACATTGATTTACCGTCACAGGACGCAACCTAGGTAAAACAGAGTATAGTCGAAGTGTGATATTATCTTCCATGTTTCTTCAAACGTGACCGAGCAGCTGGCAGCGCAGCAAATCGTGACCCTCTCTGGTTTTTTTTTTTACAACGTTTACATTGTAGTTGATCTTTGAATAAGTATATTATTGCGCTGCTGAGAAAATTTCTGGCCATTGCTCAAAGTCTTTCAATATATGTTGACAAACGAACATCTCAAATATTTTTATACGGGTACCGTCGAAGTGGGGCCATAAAGGAACATGTTTTCATCAAACAACGTCAATTAATGTATCATAATATAAACGGAAGACTGTTTGATGTTTGTTTTGTGTTGCGATTTGTGCGAAAGAGATATCGCGGCCCCGGACCACAAAGGTCAATGAAGGAATATAGACAGGTTTCAGTCAGTAAAAGTCTAACACTCCCACGCGCTCCGCCCAGAGAGGAAGAGCTAAGAAGATATTCGATGATTTCACATAAGAAAATAAAATTTGTTTTAATGTTTGTGCATTCTTGTTAGTTGTAGGTAATAGGAGTTACCACCATACACAAAGAGAGCATGACTTTATATACAAATAAAGCTTTATCGAACCAATCGATTTTTTAAGGATCAACCAAGGTTGATTGTTGTTCTTAAAAATTCTATTGTATGTTGGATGCAGAAACACTTTACTCGTTATCTCTTTCGAACAACCCGCAACCCCAGCAGGGGCTGGCCCTGGCATGCCTCTCTGCTTTGCTGATATCTCTATGAGGCGCACGCTGAACACGAACGCGTCGTCGACACAGCCTGTCGTCAATAGACGTACGGATGGTGAGCTACCCATTGCTCACCGTCCACATAACCGCATCTCCCTTGGCCAGGAGTGGTCTCGCGGCACCCGACGCCCGGTGCGTCTCCCGCGGCGGCTGGGTTGGTTTAAGGATTGCAAGTCAACCTGGACTGTGTGCATGTCGGTCGCGCTTGTGACATGTCACATGGTTTGTCGCACCGATGATGCACAGCCATTTGTTTTGTTTATTTTTGTGTCAGAGTTTATTAACATAGCTGCCATAAGGATAACTATCAATAATTTATTTATTTAAACTTCATGTACAATACTTGTACATAGGCGAACTTAATGCCGTAAGGCATTCTCTACCAGCCAACCTTTGGGTAAAATACGACAACATTGTGATAGGATGCAAAAAAAATATTTAAAAAAAAAAAACCTTTTATACTTATACAAATGCTAATACACTTATCCATTTGAAGTAAGCTAATAAATACATAAAAAACAAGAAACTTGATAGTAATTACTATGACTTTTAACGACGGAACTAAATGGTGGTTACGAACTTTTCTTTTAAAAAGTATATATTATTTTTTTTATAAATATAAATAAATATGATATGAATAACACCTATTCCTTCTAAAACTCAGTAACAATACGATGAAAATAAAAACAATAAAACTAAAATGGTCTCTTCAAATCATTTTTAATGTGAATGACATTATTTCACAATCTGCCAGCCACAACTAGCCGAACAGAACGGCGGGTTATTTTTATTTGTCGGCGGGTCGGCGGGCGGTGGCGGCGTGTCCGCAAACGTGACTGCTCCGCTGGTGTTACACCATGCTCCTCCGTTTCAAACCTTACAATTCAATAAAGTAATAAAACTTGCCTTTATGTTTTCTGGAGTGGTACCGCGGAGGCTGAAGTTACGTCACTAAAGATTTCACGTGTAAATATGATGGCTAGCGAGAAAAGCCATCTATTTTGCGGTCGTTTAAAAAAAATGTTGGTAATTTAACATTGAATCGGAGTTTAGACGGCCTCTAAACAAAAACAACAATTTTTCTCGGCCATCTGAAACTTCCAAAGTGTTTGCAATTTGAAGCGAAGTTTTTAAGGACGAAACCAAGGAGTCGTCTAGGTCTTCAGAAACTTTATTAAAACTCTTTTGCCCTGAATCATAAACCCTGCCTTTCAAGGTAAAAGAGTTTAAATAAAATCTTAAGGTTTCCTTGAGTTTGACCTAATGTAACAAAATTAATAAATTCATCCAAACGAGTGGTATTTTGTGAATATTGATAATACTATAGTGTAATAAATAGTCAGTATTGGAAAGAGCAGTTGACATTTACCTCGAGCGTGCCGCAAAATTATACATAAAGAAAGATCGAAAAATATTTATTAGATATCACTAACATTATTGAAAACGTTTGAAACAGGATATTTATCATGTTTATTATTTAATCTGGGTTTATCCGTGATCGTGACGTTTGCGACAGCACCATAATATCACATCTAACATTATAAAATAAAGATGGTAAATGTCCCGTTTCAATCGTTATTAAATAATAACATGCACAACAGCCTAATTCATTGATGAATGGTCTGTCACATTTATTATTGGATCCATATAGATAATGTCATACTAATGGGATAGAGCAACATAAGCGAATGCCCCTGACGTTTTTGACTTCCATTACAACTTTACGGTCATTGAACTTACCATTGAGCTAACATAATACCTTATTGTATAATACAATGAACCGTAATAATGTATGAACTATTGTATTACATTATAACCCCTATTCTTGCATTCATTTCTTATCCCATTAACAAACTAATTGAAAACTACTGTATTACCATTCATTAGTACAGTAACGGTCAGATGTGAACGACATGTTCAAATATTCACACTGTTCATAGACCCCAGTATTATAAACAGATGACAAAATAACAATAATAGTAATAGTGTAACAGTGAGTTTCACTATTATAACACTTCAATTGTTACGTTTTCAGGTATTATGTGGAGCAAAGGTGAAATGTCACTCACTTATTACAGCTATTGTATCTTTATAGTATATCGGTATTATGTATTTCTTGTAACTATTGAAGTACCTACATTAACATTTATAATTGTTTAGAAATAATTGTAACCTTTGACTTTCCAGGTCAAAGGATTTTTTTCAGAACTTAATTATCCTACTTTATAAAAAAATAATCTTTTAACGACCTTCTGGGCGTATCGATGACAAAAAGTTCAAATAAGTTTGGCCCCAAATTCAGTTATGCGAGCTCAGCTCATTGACTCAGTTATAAGGTCATCTAGTGCACAGATGACATGCAATAAATTCATTATATTGAGCCAAGTTCAAAACAACTGAACTGAACTGCTTCTTCTTTTTTAATTTTGTTTGCAGTTTTACAAAGATGTCTGTTAATTTTTTGCCTAATTCGTTATCAATATTTCTTGAGTACCGAAATAAAAGTCGGTTAATGTCACACGGGAGTATATCGTTTTGCTTTCAAGCATAACACACCAGTAGCAAGACATAAAGAGAACAGTAAACATTGGCGATGACCTCCAGCGCGTCCTTAACGTGAAGGTAACGCAGCCAGCTCCTTAATCTCCCACAGTTATGAAACTCGCATCAACGCAGCCCATAAACATTAATAGAAAGATATGAAATGAGCGATCCACATGACGTGGCCCAGTAACTAGGGCTAGGTCATGTCGTAACCTTAGATGGGAAGAATTTGATGCCCACAGTTGTTGGAACAGCACATGACCCAGATACAATGCTGGATGAAGGCGGATTACCGAACAAACACACTATTTGTCTTATTCTTCTCGCTATTTGGGCCAAAGAGAAAAAATCAACTGTTATAACTGCGTAAATTACGAACATTTCTCCGAAAATCTTGTTTTTTGATCTACGTGATCAACAAACTGTAGGTTGTACCTTAGTATTGAGCCACTCCTACACATAACCAACAAGATAAACTAATCTTATATTTTTAGAAATTCTTACTTTTATCTTCTTAAGATAAAATTAAATATATTTTGAACTAAAACCAAGTTTTTCGCAGTCAAAGGTGGGCCGATTTTGAAAATTCTTTTTACAATCGAATGGGACCCCCAAATAATTAATGTTCGGTAGTTCCCAATATTGCTTCGGTAGTTTATATCTTTAAATAGCGATGGTAACTGAAAACTCGAAAATGATTTGTGTGAGATACCAAAAAGGCTAATAAAAACTTTTTTACAAAATAAACTGAGTTTGACTTAAAAGTTTCTTTTCTTTGCTATTTTCTAATCTCCTTGTATTGCTAAACTTTACCTTTGTTTCAAATGATGGCTATTCACGTGCAAAGGCACATTGGGAACAAAATGGTTAAAAGTTTTAGAAGTATAATATTTGACATTTTTGTCATGTTAAAACCCCCACTACCCCCGGGGATCCCTCTAGCTTGCAGTTTTCTAAAAGCGTGTCCAGCTTCCTTATAATCATTTCATATAACTTTGGAGCCAACGTTTATTTCAAAATAATACGTAAAATAAGAATATTCCATGACGCGAATCGAATTGGATCGGCAACTTACAAACGTATACTTCGAAAGCTGAGATCAGTTCAACCTGAATGACTGCAGAAACCTTAAGATACTTTCATACGCCCAAACACACCATTCAAATTACAACAATTACGTATCTATTTTTAATTACAATTACTCTTGAATGCGCTTGAAAAGAGAATACAGGGATAAATTATTCGGCCGACCTCTGCGAGATATCTTCGCCTACCCCAAGGGTCTATAAGGAAACCTAGGCCCAGAGATCTTAGAAAAGTCGTAATTTTCCAATTTCACATGCAGAAACATACACAATTTAAGTCAGAAGTCGGTACCCGCTTTGTTCTAGGGGAAAAGCACTCCGTTCTAAAACAAGCCTTGCAATCGACATATTTTTAACCCCTGATCAATAAAGAGTGGTGTTATAATCTTGTGTGTATGAGCGTATCTGTGAGTCTATCTGTGGCATTGGAAGCCAGCACCAAAATAGTTTTATTTTTTGCTTCTCGTTTGAATGATGTCTTAATCGAGAGTGTTCTCAGCTATGTTTTAAGAAAATCTGCTCAGCTATTATAAATCATCACCACTTTTCTAGGAATATGAAAAAAATATTATTCAGACACCCGGTTATATTTGTATTATAAAAGTATGATAACCTGATGCGCAGGCATCAACAGAACCGTGCAGGAGACCTGCTACTCGTAGAATAACACCTCAACGGTGTACGATGTCTCCTCAAACGATGCGTATTGACGAGCACATGTTAATACAACCTGGGTCCACCATCACCACACATTAACCTAAATCAAAACATATTTGCATATTAAACACTGTACAAAATTTAATTATTAAAGTACTGCTTCTCAGTCTTTGTAATTCTGCTAATTTGTAACTTTCATGTGGACTATTAACCTTTAACAGTTTTATTTGATAGATGGCTGCGTGTATGCCAGTAGTATAAGTATAAAAGGCATGATGATTAAAAAAAATAAAACCCTTGCCCAAAAAACAAACTTAAAAAAAAACCTCCTATAAGAAGAAAATAATGTTAAAATGTCCAAGAATTTTTGATTGAAATTGTGATGGATCTGAATGTTGATGATTGGAGAGCGACAGGAAGGCCAAAGAAAAGATGGATGGATTGTGTATGGAATGATATGAAGAAGAAAGGTGAAAATTATGCTGTAACGTCTGATAGGGGAAAATGGAAGAATAAAACGTGTTGCGTCGACCCCAAATAGAATGGGACAAGAGCAGGAAAATGATGGTGTCCTAGAATTTTTGAATCCAAATTTCTTTGCGTCGAGGGTTCGCAAAATAGACTGCTAGTACAAGCAGATGAGATATGCACAGAAAAAGAGAAACAAACCGGTTTCCCGGAGCAACGACGGCGACGCTTGAATTAAAATATTCTACTTTTTGAAACGTACATGGACAATATATTGACATTATTTTTTTCATTTGAGAAGTTTGGTTTTTGTCGCGGTAATTTTAATTCAAATTTCTTAAAGTATAAAATATAATTTAATAAAGAGCAAATACTTCCAACTTATCAGCTGCCAGTTTTATTTTACTTCGTCTTTTACTAGTGTTTTAAATAAGAAACATTAAATACTCGAATAATTACCTAAACTAAATATTCACTCAAAAGCGTTGAATTAAAAACTAACACGACTAAAAATAATACAATTAGAACCAATTAACAGTGACTCCCGAATTGTTATACATTTGAAACAAATTGTTCAGACTGTTCAGTGAATATTTTCATAGTATGAACCTTGGTAGTTCCGGCTGCGCTCTCAAAAGGGCACGACCCAAGCTTTTCGTGTCAAGGATTGTTCTTAATATAGACCCTTTTGGATTCGCTACTTGTAATCTAGACTTTTAATTGGCTCTGATCTCAAGCACATCTGCAGCTCTAAGAATCTTCTTCCTAATTTAAAACCTTGAATTTTATTCAAATTTAAAGTCGGAATTGCAGTTACCATCGGCAATGACCAGCACCAAGTATTCTTGAAATTAACCATACTGAAAAAAATGTAACAAATTATTTTCACGATAATTCCTAACTGTTATTTGAGCTAGTTCAGTTTAAGCAATCAAAAAAAAATGAGTTTATCCGCAGTGACAAATTTTTTTTACAACCATTTTTCCAAACAACGGTATTCATTAAAACATTGTGCATGATTGTCATTTCATCCGGAAATCGTTCAGTGCTGAATGTAGGAGAAGAAGTCCCATAAAGATCGCCACTACGACCGGTCCTGCGCTGCTCTCATCCAGCAGATCCCAGCAACCTTCGAAGAGTCCTCCGTCCATCTTGGGGGTGCTCTGCCAGCGCTACGCCTTCGGGTACGTAGTCGCCTCACAAAACTCTTTGGTCCCATCGGCCATGTTTTATGAACAATGTACCTACCCCGCTCACTTAAGTTTGGCAATTAATTATTATTTTATTTATATTGTTTAAATATTACAACACTCACATTACAACATAACATAATTGTATACTAATATTAAAACACCCCAGGTAAAAAGAATCTTCTATAAATAAAATATTTAAAATACTTTGCTAATGTAGCGAATGCATACTTTTTTAAGTTTTAAATTTTTCGACAATACTATATTATCTCAAAAACAAAGAGATCGTCATCAGCGCAATTTTCTTTTTTATAACAAATAACCTACAGATGAAAGAAAATTTATTTCCGTCATAATATACCTGCAGTGACCTTAGCATGGTGGGTATAAATAGAACCTCAGGGTGAAATGACCTCCAGCGATACTTCCAGTTCTGTGGCCTCGATGATAATTGTATATGTGAGGAGGTAAGGTGAGGTGGAGTGCACCCCGAGCTACCCGGAGCTACCCCGAGCCTTTGATCTAGTTTTGAATGGGCTCGAGGAGGCTCGCTCGTGACGTCAGGAGGCGTAGCTGTGACGTCAACGCTGAAACTGGGTCGCGCGGTCAACGACCGAGGCCTGGCTGCACAACCAACACCACTGTCCTTGGAGGCTCGACCAAACGTACTAACTCTGAAAACAGAAAATTTTCTTTACTCACATACCCACTTTTCAGTAATGTTTTCATTGAACTTAATTCCAAATAAAAATATTATTTTTGCTCTAAAGTAGAAAGTTTTTATTTGAAAATAGGTCTACATCTAGTCTTAATATTTATATAAACAAACATACCTACATGAACCCTAAAAACATAACACTCCTTTTTTGGGGCAGTCGTGTAAAAATAATGTCGGTTTGTTCATACCCATAGACTCCAACTACAGTACCGATTTGATGAAATTTTGCACAGCTATAATTGATTAATTGAACTGTCGATATGAACGTTAAAAACAGAACCGTGTATTATAACTATTAACAAAGCTTACATAACTAAGTTAATGTCTGAACTTCTATAGTTCAACAGTCTGTTAGTTAACTAGAGAATGCTCCCAAAGTTCATCCCGTCATTGTACGAAACGGACACGTGTGCAAAAACTACCCGACAAACAATTACAAAATAAATATTAACTTTAAGTTGTACTGACATGTGTATTGGTATGTGCCATCGAACTGATTAACTAGTAAACTAGTTACATTTGTCATTTAAACAACTACTTTTCGCCAGAAAACCTAATTGAACTTGAATTTTCCAAAATTTTCAATTCGTGGAGTTACGCTATTTGAGTTTTGGGTCCCTCATCCTCCTGTTTCATTGAGGGTGCAAACTAGGTCAGAGCTCGATGCTGCAGGCTCGGGCCCCGCCTCCGATCGATGGCCCGTCGTCAATGAGCACCAGCCCCGGAACCCGAGCACCGCTCACCGCGCACTATAGCCAGCGCCAACCGCCTATAAATAGACCCCAAGGTACTGCGCCATGTTTCATATTTCAGAATGCACGCTACTATTTATGGAAGCGATGGCCTACTTTGTTCCGGAGCCTTCACTTCAATGTACGAGGCCTCTATGACGTCATTACAAAGGTTATCATGGAGAGCCAAGCACTCGAGGTTAGACCCCCTTTACATGTAAATCCCACTTTCGGGAAAGACGTAAGAAAATGAGGTTAGGAATGTGACTTATATAATTGTAACATGGCAAATTGTAACATAACAGTCGAAATGTAGGTGTTCTATAGGTATTCCTTTTTTTTGGGATAGGATACCATCAAATAACTTCCCCCGCTTTGAGTGGAGCGGGGGGGGGGAGTGTCAGACTTGTACTGACTATAACCCACCCATGTTCCTTCTATTGCCCTTTACGTTCCGGGGCCGCGGTATCTCTTTGGAACAACCTGCAACCCCGGCAGGCGGTGGCCCTGGCAGGCCCCTCTGCTTTGTTGACATCTCATTGAGGCGCGCGTGGAACACTAACGCGCCGTCAACACGGCTTGTCGTCAATAGACGGACGGACGGTGAGCTATATAGGTACCCCTTTGCCTGGGGTTGTGTAATGTTATGACTTACTATATACAACAGCAACTACAGCAGGTCCCAATGGATGCCTGACTGCAAAACCGATGTAAACAATTCATTTGCCATAGGCTTTATCTGTCAGCACAGTTGCTACCAATAACGCCAATCGCTCGCCGTTCATCTATTGAGTTAAAAATTAACAACTTCATTACTTTATTTTTCTAAGTATCAGTGAGTGTGTTAAATTATTAGCGACATAAAACAGTTAAGAAAATACACAAGCAAATTCTCGTAGCTTACTCATGATAATTGAATCAAATTATCAGTACATATTGAATGTCAAGTTATGCATGATAAAAGCAATAACATAAAACAAATTTAATTATAGTTCATTTTATTTTCCAATAACCTATTATGAGTCGAAGTGGTTTACTCCCACGTCTAAATAAAGTGCACTTTGAAAATCTTCCAATCACTGGTAATCTACTGATAACAGGAAGACAGACAAGGCTCTTTGAGAAAAGTCCTTAAACCTGAACACATTCACATGTTTTCGCATATATTCTGTCACCGAACAGTTGGTAGCGGTCTCAAAACAATGATCAAAATTGGATACCCAATATCACGAGATGCCGTGTCAACGGCGCGTTAGTGTTCCGCGCCTCAAAGAGATGTCAGCAAAGCAGAAGGCCTGCCAAGGCCACCGCCTACCAGGGTTGTGGGTTGTTCGAAAGTTTTACCGCGGCCCGGTTAGAGTGGAAGCCGACTCCAAAGTATTTGAGAAAAGGCTGAAAGTTTATAATGGACTAGCTTTCGCCCGCGGCTTCGCTCGCGTTAAATTCGGTATAACACACCAAACAGACCTGCAGTTTTTGCTCTTGCGCCTGATGGATTTGTAATAGCAACGCTAAGTTTTCTCTTTTCTTCCCTCGCTCTCCCTCATATCCCACTTTTTTTTAATAAAAATTAGCCTATGTCCGTCTCCTGGTTCCCAACTATCTCTGTACCAAAATTCATCAAAATCGGTTTAGCCATTAAAGCGTGAAGAGGTAACAAACAAACAAACAAACTCACTTTCGCTTTTATAATATTATATATATATATATATTATATTATTATTATTATATTACTAGTAAGGAAGTAAGGATTATGAATTCAAAATATTTGATAATTATTAACTTAGATCATGTTTTAACGTACTAGCTGGCGCCCGCGGCTTCGCCCGCGTGATGATCGAAAAAACAGGATCCTATATGTTATTCCGGACTATAATCTACCTCAGTGCGAAATTCTATCAAGATCCGTTCAGCCGTTTTGACGTGAAAGAGTAACAAACATCCATACATTCATCCTCAGAAACATTCGCATCTATAATATTAAATAGGATAGGATCCGATCGCGTGAATTTATATCAGCCAAACTGATCTCAGGTGAGCTGTCAACAAACTTACGAGCTTCTTGTTGAAACCGGACTGGTCGTCCGTGTGTGACCCATATGTTTCGGGTCTTTTACAATTAACTTATCTTCTAATTATTTGTCACTCCAACTGGCCTGGATAAATTGGACACCGGTCACTGACAAATACGTTAACACATACATTAAGCACATTATAATAGTTACAAGAAAAATCTGTCCATACCATTCCTAACGATCGTTTACACCATTTCGGCTATTACATGGCTGCCGTTCGCCGTCACGGTGACATTTGAGCGTCGGTCCAAACACCTTTGTTCTCATGGCAACTGGCAATGTGCCACCCTGTTCACAGTGAATGCACCCGTCCGCATTCAGCGGTTTGCGTCACACTCGCCGGTATGCGTCAACGTATCGGGTTTTATAAACTCTCTATACAATGCTATTGTATGATGGACTACCGATGTTCCTTTAGTTTTTCATGGAGGTGTTTTTAGGGTTACGTACCTCAAAAGAAAAAAACGGATCCCTTATAGGATCACTTTGTTGTCCGTGTCTGTCTGTCTGTAAAGACCCTTTATCTCGCGAACACGTAGAGGTATCAAGTTGAAATATAAAACCATATACTCAAACCTGTGGTCACTTTGTGCTATGAAAAAATCCCTCTAAGCCTACGCAGTCCCGCGGCAAATTGCCGCTCAGCGGACAGACCTCCGGTGCGATCTCATGGTGGCATGGAGAGAGCGACTGTCGCAACCCAGTGCAGGGCACGCCACAATAGTGGCGGTAAGTCCCCTCTTTGAGGAGTGGCTGGAGAGGCGTCATGGCGTCCTCACCTACCGCCTGACGCAGGTCCTCACCGGACACGGAAGTTTCAGGAGGTTCCATCGGGCGGGAGGAAGCGCCCGGGTGTCACCATTGTGACGATCGCCCGGAGGACACGGTGGAGCACACTGTGGCGGTCTGCCCAGCTTGGGCGGAGCACCGCCGTGCCTTCGTAGTGGCGATCGGCGGCGGCAATCTCTCGCGTCCGGCCCTGGTCCAGGCCATGGTCCGGAGCGAGAGGGAATAAATAAATAAATAATAATAATACGGCCACCGTAGATGCGGGCCTGTGGACGGTGAGCAATGGGTAGCTCACCGTCCGTCCGTCTATTGACGACAGGCCGTGTCGACGGCGCGTTCGTGTTTCACGCGCGCCTCAAAGAGAGTCAGCAAAGCAGAGGGGCTTGCCAGGGCCTCCGCCTGCCGGGGTTGCGGGTTGTTCGAAAGAGATACCGCGGCCCCGGAACGTAAAGGGTAACAGAAGGAACATGGGTGGGTTTTAGTCAGTACAAGTCTGACATGCCTCCCCGCTCCGCCCAGAGCGGGGGAAGTCATTAGATGATTTCCCATACGAAAAAAAAAAGCCTACGCAGTCAAAAGATATGGGCATTAATGTCGCAAGTTTGTACGGAACCCTCGTAGCGCACTCTTAACTGTTTTTTTTTATTTGAGGAGTGTTAATGTGTCATGTGTTGCACCCCGACTTTATTGAGAACCAAGGGTTACGCAATAGGGTATACAGTACTATTTTTTAATAAAGATTACAATTAAAACGCTCGTCCCGATTTCCGTTAGTACTTACGGAACTTCACATTATTTAGACAGAACCCAAGTTCAAGAATAAAGTTCCAGCCTTTCAATAATTTTTCTCCACCGTCACTCGCTTAGCTACTTTTTACCTGACTATATTGCCAGTTATATTTTAAAGCAGGCGCCGAAGACACTAAAAAATAGAACTGTTTTATTTGAAAACAATTATTAACTTCTTTCTGGCACATTGTCATACGCCACGCGAACACTTTTCTAAATCGTTGTAACTCAAGTCACTATAAAGAAGATTATTAAATAATTTTGTGCCAATTTCGGTAATATGTAACCGTGTTTTGTGTAAATGTTAATCGCCTTTTGTTGCTTACCAGACCTTAAAAGAATAAGCAAGCATACCTACTTACTTGATTTTTGAAATGAAAGGTTTTAGCTTTGTGGTTTGTACTTACCTAACTTTGCTTGTTTTCTCCTACTGAGTACCGATATAGTCACTTGTATCCAAGGTTGTGTGTGTGTTTTTTTTTCTTTTTCAGGTGTGTTTTTTTATTGGTTTTGAGTCTTTTTGGAAAAGTTGTTTTATGTGACTGGTAAACACACCTCCTTAAAAACATCATTTGCCAAGCCTTTTCCAAACTACGTTAAGGACGGCACTCAGTCTAACTGGATGCAGCTGGATACCAGTATTTTACATGGTGGGACTGCCTATCTTACCTCCACAACCCAGTGACCACTGGATAATTCATCCATGTTTTTTTCTATTGCCCTTTGTGTTTCGGGATACACGAATGCTCGATCGACAAAGTCTTGATTAGATGGACGGACGGTGAGCTACCCATTCCTCACAGTCCACAGACCCGGGTCTACGGTGGCCGGTAGTGGTCTCGCGGCACCCGACGACCAGAGCGTCTTACGCGGTGGTCAGGATGGTTTGAAGTTTGCTTCCCACCAAAGCCAGACGCGGGCCACCGCCGCCGCTAGTTTAGTAAGACTGGTTGACAGATTTTCGGACCACTTTGAGTAACTGTAACGATTGTCAAAAATGCACAAATGATAGACCAACGAGTTAACGTGCTTCTTTAGGCACAGAAGAAACTTGGTATGTAATGAAGTGCTTAACCTTGGAAATCGACCTCCATAAGATACAGGTATCTAAATAGACAGCCTAAAAGTTATATTAATTCATTTATGTATTTGTATCTGCTAATTATGTAAGTCAATTAAGAATCCCTTTGAGGTAAATATAGATACTGTATTCTCATGTTAATAAACATCATGCGTAAACAGTTCTGTTCTAAAATCCTTAATGGATAAATTGAATTTACGATCCGCCTACAGACTGACGTGGAAGACTCTACATGGGCATTAAAGAACAAAGATGGGACTTATATTAAGGAAAAAAAACGGACCTTTGTAATAAAGTGCTATATTTTTTATATCATTCAGCGTGTAAATAACATAACATAATAAATACTATGTAAGGATTACAGGCATGGTGTTAAGTTTTATGTTATTTTCCTGTGTCGAATATTATGTGTATAAATAGTAAAATAAAGAAATAGCACCGATAATGCGATATAGAGAGATAAAACATTGTATCACTAGACACACATGTAAAACATAATGCAATTATGATCCAGCTTCATACACTGACTGCTAACAGGAATACATGGCACAGATAACTTCTGGAGTCCTCGTGCCGTGCCACGCTGTTGCCGCCTCGGAACATGCTCGAGCGGCACGCGTGTTTGCGCAGGAATCAAGTTGAACGAATTGCTTTATTGCATTCTGCTGTACGTTTGGGTGCTGCGCTGGCGGGTACAATTCTAGATCTGAAAAATATTGCGTACGACCAACAGATATTTGTTACGAGCCTGGCTGCTTGTGTGGAGTGTACGTGAGTTAAAATATTAGTAAACGCACCTACGAGACAGGAAAAAATCCTGGTGTGGGGCAAAGTTAAAAAAAATGCTCGCCTTAGCCGAGGTAACCCACCAGGGTGCACTGGAGTAGCAGGATGTTCGTGACCCCGGAACACAAAGAGCAAAAGAAGGAATATGGGTGGGTTTTAGTCAATAAAAGTCAGACACTCCCTTTCGCTCCGCCCAGAGCCGGAAAAGTTATTTGATAACTTCCCATCCGAAAAAAAACTACGCCAGAGTGCCGAGACATCACCAAAAGAACGTGTGGCATAAACTTCATGTCTGTTACTTAGTTTAATTTAAATACGATATTCATATACATAGAAAAATATCGGATGTACTAAAGGAACGTTTCGTAAACCGTTCAAATCGACGTTACGCTTTCTTTTTTTTTTTTTTATTTATATCTTGGGACAACTCACACACGGCTATCTGATCCCAAGCTAAGCAGAGCTTGTGTTATGGTGACCAGACAACTGATATACATACTTATATAATTTATAAATACATACATATTATAGATAAATCACACCCAGACATAGAACAAACAATCATGCTCATCACACAAAGTTTGTCCTGGGTGGGAATGGAACCCACGACCTCCGGCTCAGCAGTCAGGGCCACTGACCACTAGACCAACAGGCCCGTCAAAAGCTTAGATCGTGCATTCGTGCTAGAGCCTATGAAGGGTGTGAAGAGGACGATAAAATAATTGTTGGTAAATAGATACGTAGACATGTTTTAAACAAAAAATCTAAAGATAAATTATTTTCCATTTCTGTTTTGTAGGCAAGCATGTCGAACAAAGCACTTGATTCTATTAAGCTGTTGATAACCCTCTCCATTAAGCCGTCAGCGTCGAGAAAAGTTGAAGACACTTGATAACAAGGAACGTGCAAAGAATGCAATCTTGTGCGTCAGAGCAACTGACAATGAACCTGTAAGCGAACAGAGACACGTGCTCATAGCCATTAGCAATGACTCAGGTAGATAGAAAAAGGTTTTCACTAAGTTTAGGTCAACAGGGTTAGTTGACCTTACCGCTTTCTAAGACACAGGATACAAGAACTAAATGATGGTTCATGAGATTTCTACTTACCAAAACGTAATATTTTAAAGTTCACTATGTGGTTAAGCGTGATTTTAACTTATAGTTCACGTTACTTCCAGTAATCAACCAGCTATTGTTCCATGCTTGGCAAGAGCCAATTGACAAAGTTAATTGTATAACTTCATTTATTTTTAAAACTTGTGCATGATTTTATAAATTTAGGGCAATAAACATAATTGAAACAGGTAACAAAACAACAACAAAATTATGTCAATACGGAAATTTTGGAGGCCTCAAAAACCTCAAAAGCTTCCAGCTTTGAAGTCACAAAGCACAAAGAACATTAAGTACAGTCACAGAATAAATACCCGGTCACCTCCTTTAATACAATAAATAATAAAATAACAGATGAGGACTTTTTTCATTTCCGCAATGTCATTGACCGGTGAAAGTCAATTACTTATGCCACGAATAAATAGGTCATAGACGTTTTGATACCCACGGGCAAAGGTCCAGGTTCCATACGATAGGGCATCATTAACGTCAGAAATACCAGGGAAAAAACAATCAACCGATATAATTTCATACAATTACCCATTCCTCTTTTAAATAAATCTGACTGAAGAACAATCGGCGGATCAAGTATCGCAATTTGTTTTTGCTGGCGTATTTTGTTGATCTATTTTTTTAATTAGATTTTGCAAGGAAAATGATTTATTTCTATTGCGAAGTTCACCCGGGTACAAGCTCAATGTGGGTGAAATCAATTGATTCCTCACGTGATTTATCGGTAAGACTGGCTGTACGTGCACCTTTAGCACTGGTACACAAGTTGCTTCTACATTATATCTATACATTTAAAACCTACCTAAAAGCGAGACGGACTCGCTCACCGAAGGTTCCGTACAAACTTGCGTCATAAACGTACATATCTTTTGACTACGTAGACTTAGTGTTGTTTTTTGTCAAATCCGTAGTAGATTTCAGTATACCGTTTTAATTTCAACTTGATACCTCCACGCGTTAATGCGATAAAGGGTCTTGACAGACAGACAGACGAACAACAAAAGTTATTTAAAGTGATATACCTATAAGGGTTCTGTTTAATGCAATGCAATTTGAATTAAATTGTATTTCTGTGACCGCTAAAACAATAAATATCAAAAAATATGTACAGAGAATAAAATAAATCCTCCCATACAACAAGCGTTTTTTTGGCGTTGTTGTAGATAATGGTACGGAACCCTTAGTACGAAGTTTGCCGCTTTTTTTTAATAACCGACGAAATTTTTTATGTGGGGGTTTAGAACGCTGCAGGATGTACTGAATACGTGGTTGCCGATTTCACATCGCTGTCCCTATATAAACATATAATAAACTAGTCAAAGGACTCTGTATAGGTAAAAGAGTACACTTATTATGCACAATAAAAAAAACTTGTGTCGAAGCTCTCCTTAGGCGGTTGGATCAAGAGTCTGATTTAAAAGGCAAGAAGTTCCTGTCTCTGGAGCCCTAAACACCGGTAGCTTGCTTGGACCTTCGTCCCGATACCGGCGGAAAACGTTTTTTACATTGTTACATTTTAAATATGTGTTTTTTTTTAAGTAATTATAAAAAATAAAGATTATTAACAATAATATAACGATCAACTTGTTAAATGTGAAAAAATGTGTATAGAAATAAATAATGAAAACTGGTACCAGTTCATTGTACGATAGTAATTCTCTCTTTGTACTCAAAATGCTTTTAAACAGCTTCCTGAAATTCTGATCAGATTTGAATGGAAGCTTTTAAGCTTGAAGCGATAACTGGAGTAAAAATTACAGCAACACGAAATATTATGCGGTTTAAGTAGAGCGGTTGTCGAACCTATAATTAATTGGTCTGAGTATAAATTGCTTAATTACATATCTAGTAATAGGTATATAGTTAATTAGTGGGGTGTTCTGTGAGGGTTGTGGGACAATTTTTTTACCATGTAAACAAAGGAGACAAGACAGTCAATAAAAGTTCTTAGTGCTACTATCCTGATGTTGGCTATTTCCAAATCATATAATTTTAGTATGATCTACAGGTACAGGTTCGAGTCTGGCTGTTTGGGTATGTGAGTTGGAATGTTTGTAAACGCACCCACGATACGAGAGACATTCCTAGGGTGAGGAAACGTAAAAAAAACAATCTTGTTTGAAATTACATTTTATAGTGGCACTGATTTTGTAAGTTCTATCCTCATTATATTACTTTGCGTGGTTTCACTTGGACCCTATATTAACATACTGAGTAAAAGGCTTTTGGCCGTGTACAAAACCAATTCAGTTAAATGATTTAATTTATTATGTTTTATTGTTTTGTCATGTGCGAATAAATCCAGTTTCTTTTGTTTGTTTCTTTAATTTTACTATTGATACACTTACACAACAATACACAACACAACACTTAGCAATATCTTATTATTAAACTAAGAGGGTGTTTCAGGTAGCTACCTTTATTGCAAAATGCAAATCTAAACGATACTATACACTAAGCATTCTCTAACTTATTAAATACTAGCTTCCGCCCGCGACTTCGTCTGCGTGGCATAGTTACTTTGTGCTAACGCTAACTTTAACCCGCGTGATGACCCGAAAAAATGTATCTTTCTCTCCCCTTTTCTTCCCTCATTCTCCCCCTTTCCTCACTTTAAAAAAACTTGCCTATTTCCGACACCAGGGCCCAACTTTCTCTGTACCAAAATGCATCAAAATCGGTTCGGTCATTTAGGCGTGAAGCCGTAACAAACACGATACGGTTGGCGCAGTGGCTGAGCGATCGACTGCTGCGCTGTGTGTCGCGGGTTCGATTCCCGCACGGAACAAATATTTGTATGACCTACAGATAGTTGTTCCGGGTCTGGCTGTTTGTGTATGTGAGATTGAATGTTTGTAAACGCACCCACGATACAGGAGAAATTCCTAGTGTGGGGCAACTTTAAAAAAAAAGAAAAAAAAAGAAAGAAAGAACAAACAAACAAACTCACTGTCGCTTTTATAATATTAGTAAGGATTTATGAAAATAACCGAAGGTAACTGAATGCCTATTCAGTTATTTAACGAAATAAGCTACGTTAGAGGTCCTAACTGTAGCTACCTTACACTTAAAAAATCCAAGTGCCTACTTAAAAAAAAATGATCCTAAATACACTACAGCTACAACTAAATAAAACTACAGCTAAATAAATGAAAAAATAATAATTTGAATTTATAAGTATTTAACCTGAAAATAATTTAAGTCTTACTAAATTATATATATATATTTTGTTTTTTTTTAATATATCTAATTATGCCTATTATCTATAAGAACCTATTAATTACCAAATAAAGTAGGTACTAAAACTAAATAATTCTAATAGAATTATACCCAGAAATATGTAGGTAAGTACAACTTGTAACAAAAAAAGAAATTAAAATAAAGCTAAAACGCCTGTCCAATACTGGGTCCACCCTTCATAGCAAAACTTTTTATGTCATAATTTTATTTTGCATAACAACGGATAGCATAAACTTCATTTCGCAGAAAATTGTTTGGCAGACACTCATTTATCATACATTCAAAACTCATAATTTTGTTAGTCAGAATCATCTCTAGACATCATATCCATAATATTCAAAAAGCAGAAACATCATTTCGCAGAAAGTTCACAGTCAGAATCGTCTTTTGACAGATATTTCATATCGATATCATTAAACGGCAGAATTGTCATATCGCAGAAAGTTTATAGTTAGAATCATCTTTATCATGATTTGTTGTCATTTATTTTAATTATTTATTTCTTTAAAATAATATCATTTTTTTTAACTATTATTTAATTGAATTTGTAATAACGTCATTTAATTCCATAAGTAATTATTATCCTAATGTAAATATTTCAGTTCCGGGTAAACTACTAAAAACAATTTTATTTTCTATTAATGCAAGTCGTTACTGGCACTCGCCGGCCGCTGCCGCGGCACCGCTCGCTCCGCTCGCTCGGCTCGTGCGTAGGGGGTCACAGTTTTAACCTAACCTAACCTACCCATTTTTTTGCAAAAATTTAACCACGTAGCAGGTCACTGTTTTGACCTAACCTACCCTAGCCATTTCTGCCATCTGATGGTATGCCAGGTGAAATTATACCAAATAATAATAGCTCTAAATGAACATTATGCTAAACGATATTATGCGAAATTTGAATTCTGTCAATCGTAATTATACTAAATGTAATTCTGCCATCTTGAAAGTATGCCATAGTAAATTCGAAGTTTTAAACATTATGCCAAACGATAATTATATCAAATAATTTTTACGCCTTTAAAATGTTCGTTTAAAGAAAAATATGCTAAGTGTGTTATGCCAAATAAATTTCGGAGCATCAAGATTCTGCCAGATAGAGGGAACCCGTCCAATACTATCTACCTATGTATACCTACTTCACTTAAAAATAAAAACCTATAAATACTTTAATTAATATTACCTATAACTATAATTAGTATAATTAACTACGCTTTTACCAATATAGTATAAAAAAAAACTGAACATAAATTAGCCGAAACTCGGTTTCTAAAAATCTATGCGTACCTATTACTACTTCACCTAAAAATAAATAAAATGTAAACTATGAATAATTTGTAATTTGAACGAATATTTAAACACTACCAAAATAACTAATACCTATTTTATAAAATAACAATAGGTAAAAGAAATCTAAAAAGAAATTTTTTAAAGACTAAAAGTCGGGCTGAAAGCATTGTCTGTCAATAAGGTCGAACACTCTGAACGTCTATTCGCATCAACAGCCAAATATTACACAAAAATAATCCTTAAAGTATGATTCAGTATTCACGCGCGATGGCTTATTAGCGTATTTCATGCATAACTTTGGTGTTTGTATACCGATTTAGATGATTCTTTTTTTATTGAATACGTAATAATGTTAACTGTTTTTAATTAGAGATGAGTGGGAGTGTTATAAACGTAAGAGTAGACAAATATAATCAGAAAGCTTCGAACTGCTAAGTTATCGGGAGATCACGTGTTATTGTGAGTCAACCATAAAAGATAGACCTATGCTGTTGTAGGATATTTTTTATATAATTTTAAGGAGAACATTTCCGTCATACATGATTTCTGTGTAGCTTTAACCAACTTCTCCCGATTACCCAACATTTTCCTTCACTGCTCTGCTCCTATTGATCGTAGCGTGATGAAAAGTATACTATAACCTCCCCAGGAGTATGAAGAATAATTGTACCAAGTTTCGTTAAAATCCGTCGAGTAGTTTTTGTTTCTATAACGAACATACAGACATCCAGACAGACAGACAGACAGAAAGACAGACAGACAGACAAAAATTTTACTGATTGCATTTTTGGCATCAGTATCGATCACTAATCACCCCCTGATAGTTATTTTGGAAATATATTTCATGTACAGAATTGACCTCTCTACAGATTTATTATAAGTATAGATAGAAGATGTATTAAGTACAAAAAGCGGCTCGTCAGCACACCGATAAACCCTGTGAGGTTTACGTGTATGGCAACAAATTTGTAAAAAAGATTAATGCCTGAGTAAAAAGTATTGTATTATTTTCGTTTTTTTTTTTATTTTCTTACGCATTTTTCCAGTAAACAAATAACGATTCGTTTTGCTTACGGATAGTAGTATTGTCTACGAGACGTATGTCAAAATACTACTATCCGTAAGCAAAACGAATCGTTTTTTGTTAAATGAAAATAATACAATACTTTTTAAATCATAAAAAATAACCCTTTGTTGATATAAATCGTTAATGAAACCCAAACCATCAAAAACTGGATTATTCTATTATGAAAATAACAAAGGGTTTTCTTTAACACCTAATTATCTTCTTTAGATCATCAGAAACAATTTGTCTTGTCTCCGGCAGGATTTTATCCCTAAATCCTTTTCGTCTGTAGAGACTATCCGGGGTCATTGACATTCCTACAGAAGTACACATAAGTAGGGACTTATGAACCCACAGAAAATCGTCAAACAGGATATAAAGTTAGTCGATCTAATCGTGCGTAGTTTGTTCGCAAAATTTCTTCTCATATCCGGAAAAACTTTGTTTGTAGGCATTATAAATAGGCAGAAAGTTTCGTCGTGCCTTCATTTTGGAAATACAAGTCAAAGATCAGACAATGAATTTAGATACAATTATAACTTATTATGAGGATCTATTTGTATATATTAAACTTACCCGTATTAAACTTACCTGTATTTACCAATGACAAAACGATATCTACTCTTAATAGTAAAACTTTCTCTTTAAGCGTTTAAAATCATAGTGGTTGCCGAAAAGTCACATTAATCAAAAGTCACATTAATCAAAAGTAGGTACCTCACACAAAATATCACTAGAAAATGATATAAAGCTAAAACGATACATTACACGAAAGTTTTCTTTTTATATATTGTCGTAACGTAACATAAATGTTAGTAAAGCGTATTGCTGTCATATTCACATCGCGAACTTCGTTCACAAGAACGCATCAATCATCCTTTTGAACGTCTTTATCGGAGTGACACTTGCTTACAAAACTGCCTTCACTTCGCTAGAGTAACATATCGTACAATATAGGCTCGCGGTGTCATTGACTTTATTTATAACTAGCTTTTGCCCGCGGCTTCGCTCGCGTTAAATTCGGGGTAACACAGTTCCCCTTGCGCCCTATCGTTTTGTAATAGCAACGCTAAGTTTTCCCTTTTCTTCCCTCCTTCTCCCTCACATCCTACTTTAAAAAAAAATAGCCTATGCCCGTCTCCTGGTTCCCAACTATCTCTGTACTAAAATTCATCAAAATCGGTAAAGCCATTAAAGCGTGAAGAGGTAACAAACAAACTCACTTTCGCTTTTATAATATTAGTAAGGATTTGTTTATTTGGTAACAATATTATTCCTGTCTGTAAGTATAAAGCGGTCACGAAACAGTCGAAAATCACAGTGAGAAATACTGTAGAGATATCCAATTATAGTTGTTTAACAAGCATGATAAATGTTCCATTTTATTGGCGCTTTATCCTACTATCCTACTAAAATTATAAATGCGAATGTTTGTGAGGATGTATGGATGTTTGTTACTTTTTCAAGTCTAAACGGTGGAACGGATCTTGATGAAATTTGGCAAAGAGGTAGATTATAGTCTGGAATAACATATAGGATACTTATTTTTCGATATCACGCGGGCGAAGCCATTTTTGGTTAGGTTAGGCTTTTAAATAGCTTTAGGTTAGAAAGTGCGTGGTGGAGTTTTAATAGGAAAAATAAATCACTACTGCCTTGCTGTGTATTATGCATTGTTACAATGTCATTCCAGGAAGGACTCTTCTCTGAACGAAAAATCCACTCAAACCATGATATGACACCGATCTGATGATAACAACTACAAACAAAAAGGAGTAAAGGTTTTGACTTAGGAATATTAATCCTTGAACTACTATGGGCCCGAAACATCGATATTGTATTACAATCTGTGAGTAACTATAATTTCTAGAAATTTCCAAAAAATTTCTAGATTCAAAAAGTTCAAAAAGGTCAAAAGACGATTAAACAAACAACAAGAAACATTAAGACTCATTTTAGGTACTTACATCATACACGTGCATTCTAATATCATAGAAATAAAATTATGTCACAAATCAATTAAATTACACCAAAATTAATTATCCTTGGTCAACTTTTTTCCGCAAGTATTACAAATTACAGATTATTTTCAAGACTCCTATTTTCAATACGATTATTAATAATGAAAAGCACAATTGAGCATTTTCCATGTTGTACAGTACCAATTACCAAATTTTCATTAAAGATAAATCCTTTTATTTTAAATCTGCTGTATGACTATTTCAAAAGGGCTAGGGCTTAATAATTAATTCATTTAAATAAATAAACGAATTAATTTTATAATATTTAGATATTATCAGCAAAATTTTGCCTGATTAACAAAACAATCGGATGTCGTCAGCCGCCCAACACCTCACTAATATTATTCGCACATAAAGATTAAATGCAAATATGTATTCCCTCAACACGTCACAGCTGATAGTTGACGCATTTTATTTTAAGCGTTCTCGGAAAACTACCATATACAGGCTCAAAATATCACATTGTAGTCCGTAGGGATTAAAAAGGTTGATGAAACTTAGACAGATAGTGACTCCTAGTGTATTTGTTTATCACAATTGTCGTTTATTTGTTTATCACAATTTGATAACTAGTAATATTGGAAAAATATAAGGTAAATTTGCTTCCGCCAATGTCATTTAGTGAATTCCTCAGCATTATTAGCCTATCACCATCAACTTCTGAACCTCATTTAGGTCGCCATTTATCTCGGTTACTGACAATTTAGCTATATCATAAAGGTGCTCTGCGATAATCAGCAACTCCTTAATAGGTAAGGACATTCCAATCAACGTTTCCAGATTCGCGGTCCCAACTCGACAAAGGGCTCTTGTCATCGGTTTTTAAGGTATTATGACAGGCTCACTGTCGTTTCTGCAGGCTGGTTTTGCTGGAGGACACGGTGAAGCAAACTGTTGCAGAGCACCGCTATGTCCTCTCGCGTCCAGCCCTGGTTCAGGTCATGGGTCGGAACGAGAGGGAATGGGAAATGGTCACCTCCTTCTGCGCAGTAGGTAATTATGCTAGCGTAGGAAGTGACTCTACGGCTAAGGGAAAGATCCTCAAACCAACCCAAGCGCCGCGATAGACGCTCCGGGACCAAATAAACAAATTATAGAAGCTCCGAAATTTCTGATCCTATTAGGAACAGTATGCTTCGATCCAAGACCCACATCGCAGACGTTTGCAACACAGCTGCAAAACTAAAATGGAACTGAGCTGGCGACATCTGTCGCATGTCGCATCAAAATTGGGCCAAAGTGGCAACAGATTTAGTTACAAACAATATGATTGGGCCTAGTTAGCCAATGACAGAGAAAAATGGAAAGACGTAAGGGAGGCGTTTGCCATGCAGTGGGACACATCAGGTTCGTAATATAATTACTAGATACTTGTCGGCTGCCTCTAGGTCTAGTGATCACAATTGCGACTTCTGAGTAAATTCTTTGAATTGTTAAATTTAATTTTAATTGTGTAAATTAAATTGATTTTATCCTGTTTTTTCATTAGCAGACACGAAGCCTGTATTTGTGGCCGGTCAATGGCGAGGGTTCGCCCTCTATTAGTACTATTAGGTACATCTCTGCCCAACCTTTCGGGGATTACAGGCGCGATGTTATGTGTATGTAGAGTTTTTGCGATAAAAACCTCTTTTTTAAAAAACGCTTAAAAAGTCTACTAATTGGTCTAAAAAAAAAGAAAATGTTACAATTTTATTTACTGTATAAGATAGAATCAACATGTGGAACACGAATGCCGCGTTTATTTATTCTCACTGGGTTCAGTTCAATAAGGGTAAGTGTACTGAGTAAGCTAGTAACCGTTAATAAAATGTCTGTGAAAGTCAAGGCCAATCGGCCGATGACATGTCGCCTCGGGGTGTTCTTTGTGGATCATGAGAAGGAAATAAAATATTTGCTAAAGGTAATCTACGCCTAGCGGGGAGTATTCTAGCTGTTGACTTACCGGTCAAGATGTACATATAAAGTTATTTCTAAATATAAAGTATTTAATGTTAATACTTATATATTTACTTAGAGAGGAAGGCATCCATGAATACTAGGTAAATTTTCAGATCATCAGAGGCTTTGTCGTAGAGCCTCTTCTTCATTAAGCATTTGAAAAAGCAGGATAAACATTGATAAAAATAGTAAACAAGCTCTTGAAGTTCATTGACTGTTTCGCTAGAATGAAAAAAACATACTCCGCTGTCACGTATAAGCAGATTGAACCTTTGTCCAAGGAACATGTAGGAAGCTGAATTTGCGTGCCATTGACCGCGCAGAGTGGACACTGAGCTGAGCCCGGAGATATCGTCCTGAAATATTGCCTTCTTTCATATTGTCTTCGATATTAACGGCCTTGATTTATTATTAACGATCGCTTCCTCAAATGTTTTGCATAATCTTATCCCATTTCGTTTTATTTATTGACGTGGACGTAAAAGTAGGCGAATTTTAATGTTTATTTTCGCAGATTTACAGTGTACTTCTTTGATTTGAAAATTTTATGCACTAATAATAGTAAACTAACCGGAATTGACAGAATTTTACTGACTAAAACCCATCTATGTTCCTTCTTTTGCCCTTTGTGTTCCGGAGGCCGCAGTATCTTGTTCAAACAACACGCAACACCAACAGGCGTTGGCCCTGGCTCGTCCGCTTTGCTGACATCTCTTTGAAGCGCGCATGGAACACAAACGCGCCGTCGACACAGCCTGTCGTCAATAGACGGACGGATGAGCTACCCACTGCTCACCGTCCACAGATCCGCGTATACGGTGGCCAGAAGTCGTCTCGCGACGCCCAGCACCCGGAGCGTCTCCCACGGCGTGCGGTATCTTTATCTATCTAACAGATAAAGATTTCGCCGATATTTAGATAGTAATTAGGCAATTTGCGAAAAAAAAACAGGACCGAAGGCTTTTTTCAGGCAATTTTATTTTTACCATCATACTTACACACAGGAAATTAGAGAATACTAGCTTTTGCCCGCGGCTTCGCTCGCGTTAAATTCGGGATAACACAGTTCCCCTTGCGCCTTATTGATTTGTAATAGCAACGCTGAGTTTTCCCTTTTCTTCCCTCTGTCTCCCTCACATCCCAATTTTTTTTTTAAAAACTAGTCTATGTCCGTCTCCTGGTTCCTAACTATCTCTGTACCAAAATTCATCAAAATCGGTTTAGCCATTAAAGCGTGAAGAGGTAACAAACAAACTCACTTTCGCTTTTATAATATTATAGTAAGGATGGTAAAAGAATCAACTATTTGTTTCCATTGCCGTATAAACATAATTAGAGTTTAAGCTTTTGTTTCCCAACATTCTTCATATCATTTGTCTAGCCTTTTCCCAACCATGTGACGAGCTTTCAGTCTCACCGGATGTAGCAGAATACGAGTAGTTCACATGAAGTGATATTTTACTACTTCAACTTCTCATCTCAGATAGATCTCAGTAGATCATCTTAAATATTCTTAGCTCGAAAAGCAACCCTTAGGAGTTCACTGATCTTGAACTAGACAAACAAAATGCCAAGTTCACATCCCCCTGCTTATTATCTTGGTACATAATACTGTTATTAGCTAACGATACTGGATTGATGATGTTATTACGATATTTACCTGTCTACACTTCCTTTGTATAGGGATATACATATGTGCTTGTCGTTCTAAGAATAAGTCTACCAACATTATCATCAGTTATCCTCTTTATGTCACATAAAAAGCTGCCTCATTACTGTCCATTATGTAATATTTCTACAAACGGAACGTATTCGTTTATTAGGTTTATTTTAGCAAATTGGTCCCCTCAATAACATTGACACCCCGCTGGTTGCGTCGCTCCAAACGAGCCTGTGATGTGCCCTCACAAACAAGGGACGCCGACGTGCTGGCTATTTGTGGCCCTATTTAGGGTGTACTGACCTATAATTTTATAAATGACTGTACGTAATACTGATGCGGAGACTCGGACCGTTGGTTGTCATGAAAAGGGTCTCGAATAATCGCCCAAACTAACACAGTATGAACAATTGAACATGGAAAGAAAAACAGATAAGTATTAATTAATCTTATTTCAATTGTCATCTGCCTAAACGTTTCCTTACTATATTGGGGTCGGCTTGGAGTCTAACTCGATGCAGCTGAATGCCAGTCCTACTAATCCTTACTAATATTATAAAAGCGAAAGTGAGTTGTTACGTTTTCAAGTCTAAATGGCTGAACCGATTTTGATGAATTTTGGTACAGAGATAGTTCGGACCCAGGAACGGAAATCGGCTATTTAAAAAAAAAAATTATATATGAGGGAGCAAGAGGGAAGAAAAGGGACAACTTAGCATTGCTATTGACGGGCCTGTTGGTCTAGTGGTTAGTGGCCCTGACTGCTGAGCCGGAGGTCGTGGGTTCGATTCCCACCCAGGACAAACTTTGTGTGATGAGCATGATTGTTTGTTCTGTGTCTGGGTGTGATTTATCTATAATATGTATGTATTTATAAAATTATATAAGTATGTATATCAGTTGTCTGGTTACCATAACACAAGCTCTGCTTAGCTTGGGATCAGATAGCCGTGTGTGAGTTGTCCCAAGATATTTATTTATTTATTTTATTTATTTATTTATTTATTACAATAAAGCGCAAGGCCAAAAACTACATGAAGCAGGTACCTGTAAATCAGGAAAGGGGAACTGTCATCATCATCATCATTTTCCTGCCCTTGTCCCATTCTATTTGGGGTCGGCGCAACACGTTTTCGTCTTCAATTCTCCCCTATCAGACGTCACAGCACCATTTAGTCCTTCTTCCTTCATATCATTTCTTACACAATCAATCCATCTTTTCTTTGGCCTTCCTCTCGCTCTCCGTCCATGAACATTCAGACCCATCACTCTTTTAGTCACATGTGCTTCATCCCTCCTCATTACATGTCCATACCAAGACAAACGACTCCCTTTCAATATTTCTGTAACAGGCACAACTATCAAACTTCCTCTAATATACTCATTCCTTACTTTTAAATCCATTTTTGTCACTCCACACATCCCTCTCAACATTCTCATCTCCGCTACGTGTAATCGTTTTTCATCCACCTTTTTTACAGCCCAGCATTCTGACACATACAGTACAACAGGTCTAATCACGGACTTGTATATTTTCCCCTTTAACTTGAGGGGCATCCGTTGGTCACAAGTTGTTCCAGAGACCTGTCGCCATTTCATCCATCCTGCGTTGATCCGGTGCGTTACGTCCCGGTCTACTTCACCATTCCCTTGGACAAGCAACCTGAGGTACCGAAAGTTGGAGCAGAGCGGTATAGGCGTTCCGGCAAGAGCACAGGACACAGGACACAGGACTGGAGAGACTGCCAAAATCGCAGAACAAGTATTCTGTTTTAGTTCTACTTAATTTCAGGCAACGTTCTCCAGTCTTTGCCACCACACTTCCAATCTGCTCTGGATCTCTTAGCCGCTCTCGGCAACCAACACAATGTCATCGGCAAACAGCATGCACCAGGGAGCCTCTTCCTGGATGTTATACGTGAGAGCGTCCATTATCACCAGGAAGAGGTAAGGGCTAAGAGCCGACCCTTGGTGCAGACCGACAGCCACATTGAAGGTGCCGGTAGTGCTCGCTGTGGACCGGACTTGGGTACTGCATCGACTGTACATCGCACGGATCAACTGCACATACTTCCCAGGGGAACTGTGTTACCCCGAATTTAACACGAGCGAAGCCGCGGGCAAAAGCTAGTAAACTTATAAATGCGAAAGTTTGTGAGTATGGATGTATGTTTGATCCTCTTTCACGAAAAAACTACTGAACGGATCTTAATGAAATTTGGCACAGAGGTAGATTATATTCTGGAATAACACATAGGATACTTTTTTTCGATATCACGCGGGCGAAGCCGCAGGCGGCAGCTAGTATTTTATTTGGCGAGAGTACCCATCTAACGTCCATCACCCAGTTAGTATTAGTACTGGATAATACTCCTAAGTAAGGTAAGACTGGTTGTCAGACTTTCGGGCCTACCTGACTACCCTAAGGACTGTCAAAGATCTACAAATGACAGTCGGGACCAACGGCAAATACCAATCTTGTTTCAATTTCAACCTTATTTTGGTCATGCATGCAAACTTAATTCTGTGAGAGATCTCAGTAGGAACCTAGTAATTAATTATTAGTAAATGACGATAAACAAAGACTTCATCTTGCCTAGTTTTGGGAACCTACCTCGTTTAAAAAGTTATGTGAAACCAAGCTGTTGTAATTATAAGTACCAATTCTGAGTATGCACCCTACTACCGTTTTGTATGGTATTACAAGATTTCAAGCATATAACAGTTAATAGCACCTAAATAAACTCCCTCGGAACGACTCCACAAATCAATAGGACGTCCGATACGACATTGAAATCTATCTAATACCACGAAAGAAATAAAATTGCTACAAAAGAGGTGCCTTCATCATTTAACTACCACAAGATCTCAGGCAGCAGCATTCCCGCGAATAGATCGGAAGATGGAAATAAAAGTTGAGTACCAGTCGCCGTCAAGCAATTTAAGTGGCCTTAAGAGCTCTGCGTCTCCACGACCTAATTATAATATTCTGTTTAGATTTAAAAGGTTGTTTTATCATTTTAATTCGCAGCATTACAAAACTCTAATTCTAATTGGTAGGATAGAGGCTGATGAAGGAACGGGGAATGGGTTAAAGTACCGGTATTGTAGGTTGTTCAAAAGAGATACCGCGGCCCCGGAACAAAGGGCATAAGTCGGAACATAGTCGGGTTTAAGTCAGTAAAAGACTGACACTTCCATCCCGCTCCGCCCAGAGCGGGAGAAGTAATTTGATGATTTCCCATCCGAGAAAAAGGGGTTTAAGTAATCTCTACCCGTCACCCGTCTTCTGTCTAGGAAACGAGTAACGCATCATCAGCGCTTTGGTGGTCCTATGAATGAGCTAACGGATATTGTTTATTAACGATGTGGACGGATTTTAAGACGCCCTGTAACTCTTTTCCTATTTTGAGACTTGTCAATATTTTTATTATTTGTAGTTAGTAAATAATGTACATAGAAGTTATTCCTGATAGTCCTGAACTGAAACAAATGTTTATTTATAACCATTGTTTGTATCCAAGCCTGAACATAAAATCCACCCATTTTCCTACTTTGCTCTTTGTGTTCCAGGGCCGCGGTATCTCTATCGAACAACCCGCAACCCACAAAAAAAACAGCAAAACCGAACAAGTGCGAGTCGGATTCGCGCACCGAAGCCGAAGATGTAAACTTTATTTATTAAATTAACTTATTCAACTTGTAGGTTACTAATAATTAAGTACCGAACATTGCTCTAACGATGAGATCGACAGCCACTGCCAGGCAAGCAAATGCGTAGAGGACGAACGTAAGCGTAGAGATCATGACATGGCTGTCGTAATTGTAGGTCCTGTTGTCCCACTCCACACCCAAAGCCAGTTTGCATGGAAACTTGGAACGAACTGATCACATCAGCACATTTGTTTATGGTGTGTCCATTTTAGACCATAAAGTAAGATCTCCTTCTTTAAACTCAAAGCATTTAAATTTAAATTAGACCATCACAGGCACTTTTGAATGTCAAGAAACATGCGCATGAAGTTACAGTCCCAGTCACAAGGCATAATAACTTGTGAAAGTACTGTAGTTACCCATTCCAAAGCGTTGATCTCCTCACAATGTTCGCTTTCGTAGCGTGTGGTTGGAAACTCATCAATTCTGGTTTGCTGATCTACAATTTGGGTACCTATAGAATACTGTAACAAAGTATTGGAGGCCTAGGGCACATTTTTTGTTTTTTTCTTAAAAAAAACGTTGCCCCACTCTGGGAATTTCTCCTGTATCGTGGGTGCGTTTACAAACATTTAAACTCACATACACAAAACAAACAGCCAGACCCGGAAAAACTATCTGTAGGCCATACAAATGATCGAACCCGCAACACGCAGCGCAGCAGTCGATAGCTCAGCCACTGCGCCAACCGTGTCGTGTGTGTACCTACACACAAATAGTCGCTGAAAATGTGTGGTATTAGAGATGCATATCAAAATCAAACAAATATCAGGAAACAAAGAACATTTCATTACTTACATTTATAAAATTATACTATATGAAAACATTTTCAGGTAAATATTGACTCGCCGTTGTCATTAATATTAGGAACTAAAAAACATTTTGGTACATTACACCGTGCCCCTGGGTTCGAAGAAGTAACATTGATGGTACGCGCTACCCAACACGCCCGTAAAGTGAGGTTCGTAGTTATATATCACGAATTGATTTTCTTCCGCCTGACTTGCGAAAGCATGAAGATTTTTCCTGCACTCCTTCACAAAGAAATCCATGAAGTATCGGTTTGATTTGACCGCGTCTAGTGAATGCACGTAGTTCTTAGACTTCTTCCATTCAAAGGAGCTCTTCTCAGGGTGAAATTGGACACCGTAGAATGGATACCTGCAAATACATTAGTATTTTGTTATTTACACGTTTGCGTTTACAAACATTTAAACTCACATACACGAACAGCAGACCCGGAACAACTATCTGTAGGCCATTCAAATATTTGTTCCGTGCGGGGATCGAACCCGCGACACGCAGCGTAGCAATCGATCGCTCAGCCACTGCGCCAACCGTTTCGTCAAGTTAATAAAGTATTAACAGATAATTCGTCAATGCAATAGTATCACCCCTTAACACATAGGAATTAAAAACAATTGACGAATACCCTTAATACCCTTACCCTTCGAGAATTACAGGCGTGATGTCCACTGCAAGTCATTGGTCTACTCCGTCACGTGCAACTATGGCTGATGCCACACGCCGTGCCGTATGGCATCAGTACTCAGCTTTAGTTATGCCGGCCCCAGCGAACAAGGCAGTTCACCTCTTATTTAAACCTTCTTCGTACCTCTCTTGCTTTACAAGAGAGCTACGAAGAAGGTTTAAATTATTTAGGTTATGGTTATTATATTATTTATGGTTATGTACCTGGTATGTTCGACAGTAGCAATGAACTTGACTCCGTTATCGTCATTCGAATGAGAAGTCACTCGCCAGTCGTGCGTTAAATTGTGAGATATCAGGTTCTGTACAAGAAGAAAAGAGTATCAGTAATATAATAACTAGATCCGTTTAGTGCTACGTTGCTCCTTTAGGATTATGATATAGGAACGACTTATCTAACTAATATCACCCGCACCATTCTGCGAAACCAGTACAAGGACTTTCTCCCCTCACACGAGAGCTAGTCTTTTTATTCGGAACCAAATATCTTCGACGCTCTACAAAGAATATTTTTTTTCTAAAACTTGACATAACACGGCCGGTACTGTATCTAACAAACATTACCTAATTACTGTAAACGATGAGAAAGTTAACTACATTTTAAACTAATGACCACAGATCCGGTGAGATAAACGAAAGTGTAGAGTTGGTTCATAGCCTCCAAAGAGCTTAGCGAGCAATATCAAAAGTAATGCTTTAGGAAATTTAGATATCCTTCGCATTTATTATACAAAAATTTATCCTTGCTCACTATGAGACATTTCTTTTTTAAATGCTATATTACTTACAATAGTTCAAATTACCGGTACCTAATTTCTGTATAAGGCGAAAGGCGGTTTTGATAAATTTTTTGATCATCTCATAATTACTTAACCAATTTTTGAAGACCATATTTATGGTCTTCAAAAATTGGTAAAATTGGTTAGTAAATGACATGGCCAGAATGGGTATAGGAGCTATGCCTTAACAAAAAAATATTCATGTACATTGATGTACAGTACGTCATTTTGAAGCTTACATGCAGGGCTTTACAATAGTTTATGATTTATGGTCAGAGAATAGGCGAGAGACACTATTAATAGAAAACAAAAATAGTGCCTAGACAATTTGAATAGCAATGATGAAACATTCAGAGTTTTATAGGCGTAACAAAACGAGGAAGACTATCCAGATGCCATTTAGTAAATAGACTAGGCTATTCAAAAAAGGAACTAATTCCACAAGGAAAGCCGATATCATGTAAACAGTTATCGAGCTGTTCTACAAGAAAACAGCGTCGAGATTACCGCTGCTGCAGTGTCAAGTTTTTTAGAGACTCGGCTAGAGTCGTCGCTGCGATCAAAACTCACTACAAGAGTGAAATACATAGTAGTGTAATGTAAATGATATAAGAGTAAAGTAGTGTGAAATGTTAGAGACAGTTTAATAAATGTGTTTTTTTCTCTGGATACCCACATATTTGTAAAACGTAACTTAAACTAGCAAGTCTAATAAGTACAGCAGTATATTAATATTAGTAAACGATAGTTTGTGGTCTAGTTTCATTAGTAACAAATTACGATAATACGTGATAAAATCAACGCAAGACGACAATGTAAATGTCAATCAATGCAATGTCAGAATATAAAACCACACAATCGATGAACAAACATATATTTTTTTTGCATTTTCTCTCGCCTATTTTAGGGAAATGTAATTAATGGGATTATTTTTTATTTATTTCAAAAGGATTTTTCATATATTAATCATTACTGTGCATTATCAGGGAAGGAGCCGCCAGTTATAAAATCAACGCAAGACGACAATGTAAATGTCAATCAAGGCAATGTCAGAATATAAAACCACATAATCAATGAACAATCATATTTTTTTTTTACATTTTCTCTCGCCTATTTTAGGGAAATGTAATTAATGGGATTATTTTTTATTTATTTCAAAAGGAATTTTCATAAATTAATCATTACTGTGCATTATCAGGACAGGATCTGGCCATGTCCTTTGCCTAAATTTTTACGCAAATCGATTCTCTGTTTGCAGAAAATCTTTACATAAATATATCTTCGAAATACACTATCATAACAAAGAAAAGCTATTATTTCCATTGCATATATGTATATACATTTACAGAAACATATAAACATTCTCATTCCGTATAAAATCACCTACACACACTGACATTACACACACCTAGAACATTTTTTTATGTCAAAATCGTATTCAATAAAACCAAACATTTTTATCTGAAATTTTTACATACATATACTTACTTAAAAGATTTTATAATTACCCTCATAGTTATTGTATAAAAATACCCTAATTTTATCTGTATTCAGCCAAACTTTTATATCAGTCTATTATTTCGCGGTCAAGTGCTAATTCAATTTTGTTATTGAAATTCTGTTGAAATGTGTGACTGTTTGTGAAAGAGAAAGACTGATGATCTGCCGTGATACCAGTGCGAAGGTACGTACATAGGTATTTATATATTATTTCGATTAGCAAAATTGCAATTTGTGAGGTTTTTATAATGTCAATAAACTTTTTTACTTTTTATGGATGATAATTAGAACATGTTTATCACAGTAAGCCTGTTTTATTTTTATTAATGGCAACTCGCAGGTCAATCTATGAGGCTGCCCGTTGGTTATCTGGACACCGTTAGTAGAAATGTGTATGCTGTTTTCTTTTTAAAGTAACTCAATCCGGACTGTGGTAAGATATAGGCAAGTCAATTATGTTGCCTACAGATTTCCAGCATGTTAACTTTTAGACAGCTGTTAATATGGCACTCGAGACTTCAAAACTTCGTCTGTAGAGCATTATCTCTGGCTCAACACCTCAAAGACGACATACATCCACATGTGGACATCGTCAAGTGGAGCCACATTCTGTCTGTTACTGTTCCTCGTCATCACACCACTCTCTCTCAAAACAGTCAGTTGCATGTTTATTATCCATCAATGGAACTTCAACTACGAACCAAACGTAACGCATACCTCATCTACAATGCAGAACTGATGAGCATTGACTGTGACATTTTCATTTTCCAATACTTCTATAACTTCTTCCGGTGCCTCCTTGAACATCTTGCTGGAATGGTAATCTGAAAGCAATTAAAATACTATCTACATTTTGATTCAATTGAGGAAACTTTGTCTTTGCGGCCGAGGCGGATTTAACATAATATTATGAAACTATGATTTAATGTGGTTTTTCAACATCTAAAGTTTAAAATAAGAAATTATTTTTTTTTATCTCAAAGATAATATGTAAATTTCTTGTTATGAGCAAATTATTTTAAATACATATTTATGTTTATCTGTGATATTCTGTTGATGAACACAATTTCTTTTTTTTAGTAAGTATGGAGGCCTTAAAACAAACGCATCGCAGCTCAAAAAACAAAATACTCCCGGCTTTATGGATTTGAGCAGTTGTTTATTGTTATCTGTGATGAAACAGACAAAATGAAAGCCCTTGTTGCGATAAATGAGGCAAAAGCACGCGTGTGAAATATATTGCACGTTGAACCTAATCGTAGAGCAATAAGACAACAGGCAATTAAAATAATACATTTTGATTCAAGTGAGGAAACTTTGTCATTGCAGACGAGGCGGATTTAACGCACGTCCCGCCAGGCGAGATCGTTATAGAGCTGAGAACAGCAGTGACAAATTCCCACGTCAATACACTTCGGAGAAATTAAATAACAGAACAAACAGTACTTTTGTCATTAATCAATATGAAACCATGATTTAATTTGATTTTTCCCGCGCTTTGTCTTCACATACTGAAGGAGAAACAAAGGCATGACATAGAATTTCAATTAATTTTTGAATTTAGAACTCAAATAAATATCAATTTGTTGTTATAAGCTAATTATTTTATAAATAATCATGTTTATTTGTAATATTCTATTGATAAACACATTTTTTTTTATTAAAATAAATATGAAGGTCTTAAAAACAAGCAAGTCCTTGCTGTAAAAAAAAAAAATACTGTCGGCCTTAGGGATTTGAGCAGTTGTTTATGGTTATCCGTGATGATACAGAAAAAGCTAAAGCCCTTGCTAAATCAGAAAAAAACACATGTATGAAATACATTCCATGTTGAACCTAATCGTAGTGCAATAAGAGCCAGTTTTCGAAGAAGTGTATTGAAAAGATTAGGAAAAAGAAGGTGATTAGTTTTCCTTATCTCACCTTCCGTTAAATCCAGAGGAATATTAGAGTACGAATAACAACGGATCCTATTCTCTGGGTACCCTCGACCTGAAGCCAAAATGATGAGCAGCTCGAAGCCAAGACAAGTGCCGAATATAGGGAAGTAGTCGCCTGCGTTGTTCATTTCTTGGGCTATCTCGTATATGTGCTGACCGGCGTCAGCGTAACCGTTGGACTGGTTGAAGTAGGTAGCTCCGCCAGGGATCAGCACTCTGAAATGTACAACAGGTGAATGTAACATAAGGGTTTGGCAGAATACCGCCTGCCGGGGTTGCAGGTTATTCGAAAGAGATACTGCTGTCCCGGAACATAAGAGCAATAGAAGGAACATGTTTGAGATTTAGTCAGTACAAGTCTGACTTTCCCCCCACTGCGCCCAGAGTGGGGGAAGTTATTTGATGATTTCCCACCCGCAAAAAAGAGGTGTACCTAATATTAAACCCACATTTCGACAGTTCAGAATGTTTAAGTACCTTATATTATGGGGAGCGAGCCTTGCCACCAAGCGGGCACAAATTAAGAAGTCGTCGTGGCTGCTACTGAGACGTGATTTCGAAAATCGAACCAAGGACCTCATACTCAGGAAAACGTATCCTAATTAATATTATAGAAGCGAAAGTGAGTTTGATTGTTCGTTAAGTCTTTACGCCAAAATGGCTAAACCGATTTTGATGAATTTTGGAAAAGAAATAGTTGTGACCCTGAAGACCGACGTAGGCTAAAAAAAAGTGAGAAAAAGGGGAGAAAGACGGAAGAAAAGGGGAGAGAAAGATTTTTTTTCGATCCTCACGCGTGTTAAAGTTAGCCTTAGCCCAAAGTAACTATGCCACGCGGGCGGAAGCTAGTTTATGATAAATAGATTTTCGTTTTAACAATTGAAACTCGGGAGAGCAATATTCCGAGCGGTTTCCTAAGTTTTGACCATGTAGTAATTAAGAATCCTTACTAATATTATAAAAGCAAAAGTGAGTTTGTTTGTTTGTTACCTCTTCACGCCTAAATGGCTAAACCGATTTTGATGTATTTTGTTACAGAGATAGTTGGGACCCAGGAGACGGAAATAGGCTATTTTTTTTTAAAAAAAAAAAGGTGGGTTATGGGGGAGAAAGAGGGAAGAAAAGGGAAAACTTAGCTTTGCTATTACAAATCAATAAGGCGCAAGGGCAAAAACTGCAGGTAGCAGGTACCTGCAAATCAGGAAAGGGGAACTGTGTTACCCCGAATTTGACGCGAGCGAAGCCGCGGGCAAAAGCTAGTAACGTTATAAATATCATCACGCTTTGATTTATTTTAGACAATAATTTATTTTAACAATAATGTCGTACGCAAAAATTGTCTTGTGCATTAAGAAGAGCTCACCAACATAACCGGGCCTGCAGACCATGGATTTAGAGGAATTGCGAATAGAGGAACCCAATTGTAATATTGAAAATAAATTCAGTAAACTAATTAAAAAGGGATTAAAGTTTTCATAGATGTGTATTTTTGTGGGAAATCTCATCAGACGCAAAGATAAATAAATAAACGCTTACATACCCGTTCAATTTTCCCAAAAGTTCCTCATAGTAGCTGCGGTCTTTTCCGATTCTGTAACATTATTTTAATGAAATAAGTAAAATAAAGGATAAAAATGTGAAATTTTAAATTTGGATCAGTAAGTATCTTTATAATCACTCACAGGATAGGTACAACGCGAGCTCCAGATGACTCCACATCTTTGACGTAAGAGGCCGCGATGTAGCTAGTGTAGTTCTCCTCTGGGTACTTAGTGTGGAGGTACATGGACTGCTCCTGCGACAGCACGCCGATGATCGGGCGGTCGTTGACCACGGGTTGCTCGTCCGACCTCACGACCACCGCACCTTCGCAGCGCAACAAATACACGACCGTCAACAGCAGAGCTCCCTTCATCATCAGCATCACGCACCAACTGTCTACTGCACTCATCCACCTAAAATTTATGGGAATTCACACGTATCTCTTATCAACGAAAAATAACCGTGATTGTTGAGTCACTGCCTAAAATCAGATTAGGATTACTTAATCTAACAAATCTTTTGAAATTGCCGCTTTAACGACTATATTTTTAACACGGCACTGATTTTACATTATGTACATAAAAAAAAATTGTTTAGTATGTAAACAACACCTAACCTCAACAAAATAAGATTAAAACCATCGTTAATTAAGCAAACTACGATGTTTTGCACCACACTGCGCACGCGCATTGATTTTACAAAGCGGTCTAAAAATAATATATGTTCTCCTACAGTGTGTCAAACTTTGTTGTTTGTATTCCACATAATTGACTGAAATACAAAGATAAAAAAGGGTGACAGTCGTCCCACAGAAAACAATAAGAAATTAAGTGCATTTTAAATGATTGAAATAGCAAAGAGTCCTGGATAAATGAGTATGTTAGTAAATAAATATTATGCTGATAGAAAAGCATTATCACAATCAGATATTTAGTAAAGTGGCAGTTTAGTGATTCTTCTTATCGTAAGTAATTACTTATGTATGTAAATGCGGTCCTTATCTATCAACACGAAAACATTATCCACCTCTATCCAAAATTAAAAACGAATCAAGAAATTATGATGCAATTAATTATTACATGGGCATTGTTATCAGGTTCACCCAAGGTCAACCTAAGCAGAGTACCATGATGATACCAATCCAATAAGTGCCATGATTTCTACCATATTGTGCCAAAATACGCGCCTTGGACGTGGAGTTGACACCAGTCCGTTTCAAGTTCAAACTTACAGCTGTTTGCATGCCTATGTATGTATACATACTTTTCGTTTTACCTACGGGAAACTCAAAACGATATTAACCTAAATAACACAAAACAATATTAACCTGAAGCTAGACTTTGTTTAGCTTCGGTTTCAGGAAAATAATATAGCTACAGTTAGTTCGACTAAGTACCTACATAGTTTAGGGTAGAGCACCAAAAATTAACCGACCATGTCATCCCTAAGCCTACTTCGTCTGTCTATATATAGGTACTGTGCAAATATTATAAAACTAGCTTCCGCCCGCGACTTCGTCCGCGTGGCATAGTTACTTTGGAGTAGGTAACGCTAACTTTAACCCGCGTGATGATTGAAAAAAATATTTTTTTCACTCCCCTTTTCTTCCCTCTTTCTCCCCCTGTCTTCATAAAAAATATCTTTCTCACCCCTTTTCTTCCCTCTTTCTCCCTAACTTCTAACTATCTCTGTACCAAACTTCATCAAAATCGGTTTGGCCATTTAGGCGTGAAGACGTAGCAAACAAACTCACTTTCCCTTTTATAATATTAGTAAGGATTACTAACTGTGCCCAGCAGTTTCACCGTTTGCTCAGGTCCCCTTCTGAAGAGGCCACCCTTATCACTTAGGCCTTAAGGGTATGAAAATAGATTACGACCAATTTTCACACCTACCGAATATAGATGTTCACCCGCTGCTCACTTAGGGGTATGAAACATAGATGTTGGCCGATTCTCAGACCTACCCGATATGCACACAAAATTTCGTTGAAATCGGTCCAGCCGTTTCGGAAGAGTATGGGAACGAAAATTGTGACACGAGAATTTTATATATTAGAAGAATATATACGCGATACGCAAAATACGCGCCTCAGACGTGGAGTTGCGGACACCAGCCCGTTATACAATACAATATATTAGAAGAAGATAGAGATTCAACACAATTGTTTCGGAGATACTTTAGTTCGTCGGTTGTCGACTGCCGATAGCATGTAGCCTGTACTCACAGTTAATGCAGGTCATGGTGGTAGTGTGTTCATAGACCTTCTCCAATGGTTCTACCAACATGAAAACAAGATGAGAAGATGATTTTCGCGATCTCTTATTACCTACGAAACTAAGTATTTGTAATACCTACCTGTTTTGATTATTCTTATGACGTACTAGGAATATGCATGAACCGGACTGCAATGTGTGCATGTCAATGCAGATATGAAGGTGAAAATACTACAAACGAATTTTGACTGATTATGAATAACATACGGGTAACAAAAAAATGTGTATTATAGAGATTTCTTAACAGTAGGTAGGTAGTTATGTCCAACTACGCGGACAACTTGATGCACTCACCTTTGATAAATTTCCGTAGTTTTCTTTTTACATATAAATAACGAGACATGAATTTAAAGAAGATTTTCGTGAACATGTTTGTAATTTTTGAATATATACTATTATATAACTCGAACATAATTTACTTATTTTAGAACTAAAGTGACTGTGTTGTTGTCTGTCTTACAAGTCAAAATCGACATTTAACAGTTAACGCATGCGCAGTTGCGTATCCTGCTTGCAGAGCGAAAGGTGGTAGTTCAGTTTGATTCACGTGGGAAACTGAGGCAGAATTCACGATGTTATGAAGCTGAGAACAGCAGTGACACATTCTTATGTGAATAAAAACGACGTTTTTAATAAACTTACAGATAAATTAAGTAACAGAACGAAAAGTAATTTGGTCACTAATCAATAAGCAACTACTGATTTTATTTGCTTTTTACCCCGCGCTTTTCTCAGACTGAAGGAGAAGCAAAGGTATGAAGCGGCTATGTTACATATTTTGGAATTTAGAACACAAAACATGACAATTTGTTGTTATAAAGCAAATTATTTCATTTATAATAATAATGTTTCTGTATGATATTCTTTTAAAACACACAATTTTTAATTTTCATTAAAAATATGAGCGACATAAAAACATAAATAACGAGACATGAATAACATGTTATAATCTAAAATAATGGTAATTTAATAAAGAATACCTTAATTAGTGTATTCCGAGTCTGACTGGATTATTTCTGATCCAAAATATTCTTGACAAGTACCTACAATGTTACTGAACTATTCAAAGATTACAATCTATTTTTATTATCATCTGAAGAGGATATTTTATGAGATGATAAATGGATATTACTATCAATCATTATCTTATCAGGCTGATATGATCAGTGTCTTAAGCTCACCAGCTTTTAAACCTTTTACACTCATTATTAGGCTGTCTAAATGACCGACTAGTGAAGCTAATATATTCCCTACTAATCGGCTCTGTTGGTCATAGAAAGAATCATAGGGATAATTAAATCCTACAGACGTATTCCGTGTTATTTATTTACTTTTTAGCCATAATTATAAGTGCAGGAAATAAATGGTTAGACAGGAAGCCGGCCCCAACGCGTACGGTTGAGAAACGTCTACGTAAATGATAATGATGCTAGACTAAAAGTGAATGCCATCATTTATAAAACACGTGTAAACCACGTTGGCATAACGATGTTGGTTGACCGTGGCAGACCAAGGGGTGAATACTGACCACGAGGGTCACCAACGTTTCCATGATATGGTTGTATTTTAAATTTCAGGATTCACTTCTGAGTGACCATCACCATTAGTTTCTTGAATTCCTACCCATTTTTTTTTTTTCGGGTGGGAAATCATCCTATGACTTCCCCCGCTCTGGGTGGAGCGGGGGGGCATGTCAGACTTGTACTGACTAAAACCCACCCATGTTCCTTCTATTGCCCTTTACGTTCCGGGGCCGCGGTATCTCTTTCGAACAACCCGCAACCCCGGCAATTCCTACCCATTAGGTACAGAAAATATTGGACTTAAAAAAAATGGCGGGTTTAAATCGGAAAATGGCCACTCGCAAAAAGAGTTAGCAAAAAGAATCCTGGCGCCCTCAACCGGGCTAGGTTGAGGGCGCCAGGATTCTTTTTGCTAACTCTAGTTCTGATATTGAATACACACACATTAGCATCTTATTTAGATTACCTTGTCATCGTGATGTGTAACTTTGGTTGATTTTAGTCGAATATTAAAACATAAACAATATAGAGTGGGCTTGTCCATTTATTTATATTTTGTAGAAATAAATAATGGTAACACCCAAATATACCTCGTCAAAAGAAAAATGCCGCTGCCAAGAAGAAACGTAATGATAAAGGTATTTTGATAATAATTATTACTGTTACAATCATCATCTTGTGTACATATACTGAGTGAGTGTTCAATTCGGATAATATCCATTAACGTATCCAAATGATTTAAAACAACAAATAGGTAAAGAAACACTTTGTTTTAGGTTGGTTTTCTGCGTTGACAGTGGAATTCGCGTATTTTCTTTTACAAGTCAAGTACACAATAGAAAATGTTCGAAATGGTAAGTATTATCTAAATTAAGGACTTTTACAAACCAATTATGTATTCTGTTCGTTTTTACTGCTTGACATGAACGGCTAACACATCACGACATTGTCTTTACTTCCAGAACACAGCTGAACCTATGCAGGTGGACGTTCCACCTGAAGATAATGAAAACAATGAACAAGAATGTTATGTGGTAGAAAATCCAACTTTAGATCTGGAAACGTACGCCGCTTCTTATACTGGTTTTGCAAAACTGTACAGACTAATGTTTGTAGCCGACCATTGCCCTTCCCTTCGATTGGAAGCTCTTAAAATGGCTATATCTTACGTCATGACAACATATAATGTAAGTCTTTATCAAACACTTCATAAAAAGCTTGCTGAAGCAGTGGCATCTGCAGGCTTGCCAGATGTTGCAGTGCAAATGGGCTCACAAGACATCCCAGTCCTGGACACTATATGGATTGAATCAAAAACCAAGAAAGCTGCTATAAAGTTGGAGAAGTTAGATACAGATCTTAAGAATTACAAAACAAATTCAATAAAGGAGAGTATTCGAAGAGGTCATGATGACCTCGGTGATCATTATCTTGATTGTGGTGACCTAACAAGTGCATTGAAGTGTTATTCAAGAGCCAGAGATTACTGTACAAGTGGTAAGCACATTATAATGATGTGCCTCAATGTTGTGAAAGTGTCAGTGTATTTGCAAAACTGGGCTCATGTTCTTAACTATGTGTCCAAGGCAGAGGGCACCCCAGATTTCAATGAAGTCCCTGGCAAAGACTCCAACCAGTCAATATTGACAAGATTAAAATGTGCCGCTGGTCTAGCTGAGTTAGCCACAAAGAAGTACAAGTCTGCTGCAAAACACTTCCTAGCAGCCAGCATTGATCACTGTGACTACCCAGAGCTTCTTAGCAGCAATAATGTTGCCGTATATGGTGGATTGTGTGCACTTGCTACATTTGATCGTTCTGAATTACAAAAGCAAGTCATAGTTAGCAGTTCTTTTAAATTATTTTTAGAATTAGAACCGCAGTTACGTGACATCATTTTTAAATTCTATGAATCTAAGTATGCTTCCTGCTTAAGGCTATTGGATGAAATAAGAGATAATCTACTGTTAGACATGTATTTAGCTCCACATCTAAACTCACTTTACATGCAAATAAGGAACAGAGCTTTGATTCAGTACTTCAGTCCTTATCTATCAGCTGATATGCACCTCATGGCTGCTGCATTTAATCGCACTGTAAATGCTTTGGAAGACGAATTGATGCTGTTAATACTAGATGGCCAAATCCAAGCCCGCATCGATTCTCACAACAAAATATTGTATGCTAAAGATGTTGATCAAAGGAGTACTACTTTTGAACGAAGTCTGGCCATGGGAAAGGAATACCAGCGAAGAACTTCTATGCTTATTCTCCGTGCTGCAATGCTCAAAAATCAAATTCATGTCAAGGTAGGATTAAATCTTTTTTATTTCTTAGCAATTTATTTAATAGTTCACAATAAGCATAATAAAAGGTTTTTTGTTTTCAGAATGTTGGCCGAGACACTGGTCCTCAAAGTGGTGAAGCACCTGGATCTAGCACCAGCCTCACTCCTCGTACATTTGACACAGTGCCGTTGTGATGAATTTACTCATTTAATAGTCTACTAAATGTTTTGTCGTGACAATTTAAGTACTGTAATCAACCAATTTAGAACAAACATTTTCATGAAATATGAACAATTGTTATAAATTATTTTGTTATGAATCCCATCTAAGTGGACTCTGTATTTACATTGTCACGTGAAATCAGGTCTTATTTTTAAAAGAACTCTTTTTGTGTACTGAGTATCTGCTTTTGTTTTTGTTTAATGAGACTGCAGGAGTAGGCCCGCAAAGTTTCAACAGTTTTGCCATTGCAAACTACTGATAATTATTGTTTTAAGGAAAATGTTTTATCAGCAATCACAGAAACATGAACAGCTGGTGCAAGCATTATTTCTCAACATTGTTTATACTGAACTATTCTATGTAACCACAAAATATTATGTCTACGTAATTTTTAATTAAAAACTAAAGGCATAAATGGTTTTACTAATTATACTGTCTTTGTGATTACCAGTCACTTTTCTCTTGTTTGGCTTAGAATTAAAAAAGCCCTAATACAACAAAAGAACTTCTAAAAAAAGAAATAAATATTGTCCCTATATGTTTAATATAATTAAGTAGAATATTTTCATCTAAGTGTTATTACAAAAATGCCTAAATTAAGGTGAAATGACAATATTTCATTTTATTTTTTCTTTTAAGAGGGTTTTTTGTGTCTGGGGTTTTGTTTACTTTATTTTTATTTCCTGCTTTTTAAACTTACGTTATAGGTAGACATGCTACAATCGAATATCAAAGAAAACTGTTTAATAGTACTCGTGACAGATCGGCTTTAGTAGAATTATCTACAAAGACACAAGTAGTATTTTAATTTTGTTCAAGTGTTGATCTTTAATATTTAAATATTATGTACGTTTTACGTAACTTGTACATTATTAGAACGCATCATATGAGCCCAAAGACAGGGTAGATACAGTACATTATTGAAGAGTTCTTCTGGCTGCTGGCGTGTTAGTTATCTGACTGCATGATCCTGGTGATGCCTGCACATCAGGTCATGGTTATCACACTTATGTACCTAATAAATTGACAAGTGACAGGATTACAAACTATATTTTTTGGTTGGAGGTAACGAGAGTTGAGAGAGAAACCTACAAAATCAGAAAGAGGCTAGAGGGTAAAATAACTTTCCATTCAAGGTTCCGGATCCTCAAAAAACACGCGAGTCTGACTCGCACACCGAGGGTTCCGTACAAACTTGCAACATAAACAGCCATATCTTTTGACTGCGTAGACTTAGAGGGTTGATTTTTTATAACACTCACCACAGAGTTAAAATATGGTTTTAATTTCGATTATTCCCGATGTCCACCACTTGTCTGGCCACCACTGGGGGACAGCGAGACAACTTAAAACATTATTCTCGTTGTCCACCACTCGACAGCGCCACAACTTTGTAAATTATTTCCATTCGCCACCACTGGTGGACAACGACACGGATTTTTTAACATTCCCTATGGCCGCCGTTGGGGGACAATGGCACAACTCTTTTGATACGATTCCCACTGGCCATCAATTTAAATTGTTTTATCTAGAGACCGGTAAACGATAGCTTAATATACAAGTTGATTCAAGAATATGACTATATTCTTAAATCAACTTTTATTAAATGGTTCACTCAAATATTAAAAAATGATCCTACTACTTAGTATTATATAATATAGCTTTGATTGCTTATGCAATCTGAACTTTAGGGCACCCCGACTCGGATAGGTTAGGTTAGAAGGGGATGGCGGGGTCGTGTGAGCGAGCGAATAGACCCCGCCATCCCCTTCGTGGTTATTTTTTTATAAACCACCCAGAAGTAGGAGCCCCGCGAAGCTAGCCTATCTCAAATGGCACTTAACCAAACCTTAAAATATTCTATGTATGGTCGAGGGTGGGCTTATGACGAGTGCACTAATGACGTAGTTATAATGACGCATGCTGCGTTTGCGCAAGTAGAAGGAGCAGAGTAGAATAGATATATTTTTTGTCTCTTTTTAACGTTATGCACAGACGCCAGCACATCAAGTTATCTGGCGTCTGTACTTTCCCTCATAGCAATACTTTATGTAAATATCTTGATGAAGTGAATAGTATCAATAGATAATAATAATAAGCATTAGCAAGAAAATAAAATTTAATTTTAATGAATTACCTATACCTAATTAATTAAATTAACTATATTATACAAGGAAAGAAATATTATGTCATTATTATTACGTAAGCATTAGAATTGGATAAAAGTAATTTCAGCATAAAACCAAATGGTCTCTAGATAAAACAATTTAAATTGATGGCCAGTGGGAATCGTATCAAAAGAGTTGTGCCATTGTCCCCCAACGGCGGCCATAGGGAATGTTAAAAAATCCGTGTCGTTGTCCACCAGTGGTGGCGAATGGAAATAATTTACAAAGTTGTGACGCTGTCCCCCAGTGGTGGACAACGAGAATAATGTTTTAAGTTGTCTCGCTGTCCCCCAGTGGTGGCCAGACAAGTGGTGGACATCGGGAATAATCGTTTTAATTTCAACTCGAAACTTCCACGCGTTCCAGACCGACAACAAAGTGATCTAATAAGGGTTCCGTTTTTACCTTTTATGTTTAAAAATCATAAGTGCTAATCTGGCTCGCGCACTCGGGGTTGGTAACTACCAACCTATCAAAACTTCTTTAAGCCTTATTTTTTAAATCAATTCCAATAACATTCCTGGCCTATCACATAGTTAAGACATTCTTAGGTTTTTCCTAAAGCTTTTAGGGTGGGCTTGCAGTCTAACCCGGATGCAACTGAATCCCAGTAAGTTACATGTAGCGAACGCCTATCTGACCTCCACAAGCCAAACCTAATCTAAGTAGTAAACTATGGTAATTCGTTTTCGCGTCGCATTATATTTTTAGATTAAATATGAGGAACGTTGAAAGTTAATTCCTCTGATAGAGATATTAGGGGTAACCATAAGATATCTACCTACTACAGCAATCACCCGTCATTCGGACTGTGAGGACTGCGGCTCACTTCAGCATTAGGTACAAATATGTATTTACTGGGCATGAAGGTTGGGTTCAATTCACGGGTTGAGAAAAATGTTAAATAAATAAATGTTATTGGGTTTTACCATTAAGAATTTCTCAATACTCCCACAGAGTCTAGACTCCTGCCCGGTTGATGGCAATAAGCTTATCCCCTATTACATGGGACCATAACTGTCGAAATGTTGGTGTATTATTAGGTACAGACGCCTGCAGGTCAAGCTACCCGAAACTGACAATTTTTCCCAATGAACCTTGAACCTAATACTTTAGAAATAAAGTCGAAAATCTATCAAAGAAATCTGACAGATTGTAGTAGCTTGATGTGCAGACGTCTGTACATTTCCGCCTAACCCTTCGGGGATTACTGGCGTAATGTTATGTTTATTATACTATTTTTTTAAATCATTTCTCTAACAATACATCCGTCATTCTTACCCACATAAACTGTTATCCGACCTTATTTATATACTAGCTAGCGCCCGCGTGGTATCGAAAAAAAAAGTATCCTATGTGTTATTCCAGACTATAATCTATCTCTGTGCCAAATTTCATCAAGATCCGTTAAGCCGTTTTGACACTAAATAATTTGTTATAATCCTAATTATTAAATGTTTTTTACCTAGTTTATTAAACTTACCATGTATATAATCTAATAGAAACTGGCAATGGTCTATTCTATATATAATATCCAGAAGATAGAAAGTACATTTTTTTTGAGAAATGCTCCTATACATCCTCACAAACATTCGCATTTATAATATTAGTAGGATAGGGTGTGAAAACAGTTGTCCTCCTCGTCATTGCGATATTATTTTATAATAGACCATATCTGGGAACCTAGTTACAGAGATATTCCCCAATATCTTCATTCATTCTTCTGTTTTGTGGAGCAGATAACACTGTCACCATTTTATTAAAACAGCCCAGACTTTCCCTGTAGTCACTAATCATTCTGAAATTAACTATCCTTATCATTACTAATATTATAAAAGCGAAAGTGAGTTTGTTTGTTTGTTACCTCTTCACGCTTTAATGGCTAAACCGATTTTGATGAATTTTGGTACAGAGATAGTTGGGAACTAGGAGACGGACATAGGCTAATTTTTTTTTTAAAGTGTGATGTGAGGGAGAAAGAGGGGGAAGAAAAGGGAAAACTTAGCGTTGCTATTACAAATCAATAAATAAGGCGCAAGGGGAACCGTGTTACCCCGAATTAAACGCGAGCGAAGCCGCGGGAAAAAGCTAGTTTATAATAAAAAAAAAATACATAACATCACTCCTGTAATCCCCGAAGGACTTAGACAGAACTGTAGGCCTACTATGACGTCTTATAGCAGAACTTATTCCACTGAATGAAAGAGATGGTGCTAGACACCCTGTATAGCTCTGTCTCTTTCCCTCAGCGGAATAAGTTCTGCTTTAAGACGTCATGGTAGGGTAGCTGTACCTTATAGTGCACCGCCAGTTATGTTTAAGTCCCATGTTATAGAAGGTGAGCCTGTTGCCATCAACTAAGGCACAAATCCAGACTCCATGGCTGCTACTGAGAAAGTCGTGATGAAAAAAAAGTAATCAAAAACTACTAAATCAACAATGCAGTAAAATATTTCACTTTTTTTGGATATGTAATTTAAATTTGTTAAAAATAAAATATAGTTACCTATCCCAGTATGGGTTGTGATAGCTCAGTAGGTATTAAACAGAAATTAAAACCACGATAATATTTAAATTCTTTATCACAGAGATCCAGCTTAATAGCTAGCTACATTAGTATAAGAACTTTAATTATCCTTTTCACTGCATGTAATAGGCTGTAGACACGTAGGACATCCGCCATTCGCAACACCAAATGCAGGAGGCCGGTTACCGGCACACGCCACTAGCCACTGAAAATAATAATTATATCATAGTACCTATTACAAAGTTTATTATGGAATAAGATTAAGCAGCTGCAGGAATTTATATTTCCTGGATTTGGGCTGGATGACCCCAAATAGCAACTATTTGGTATTATAGTTTATTGATCTACGTATCCAGTAGCTATCTTGATGATGAAGCTGGAGAAGAAAATCCAGAGCATCATAATTTAAAGGTAGGTACCACACCATTTTATTATTTATTTAGCTTTTGTACCACATTCCAGACCTTTAATTTTTACATGTTTTAGAAGCTGCAGAAAGTAGAATTTTAAAATAGGGTCAAATTAAACTAGCTGGCAAAACTTCACAGATGTGCTCGGTTTTTGGGGTATCAATATTCATCAAATAAAGTACATACCTATTCAAATTCCTATTTGTAAAAAAAAAATAGAATCCTTGACGTATTTACAGATAAATGATAAAAATACTTTGATTGTACAAGTACCTGATACAGACAAGACCTATGATAATAAACCCCACAAGAAGAGTTTTGACAGAGAGGTAGCGGTAGACCGGGCATGTCCGGCAAATCAGCACATAAACATATACCACATACAACAGAGTTTTCTGTACATTCCTCAGTGACCATTTTATGTTGCTCCATTTGTTTTGATGTTGGCTGTGGAAATTCACTTATATCTGAAAGTTATTTTATAATCATGATTGTATTCTACAACTGAAATTATTTGATCACATAATAGTATTTAAATCACCAAATTACCGAATACAGTCATAATATTATCAACAATATTTTTATCATGATCCCAATATAGAAGTCCCACTTGTAATTTGTTGTGCCATTGCTCTGACTGTCCCACAAGGTGGACATTTGTTGCTAAACCTTCTGAAGTTACCTCTACATGCAGCCAAGTCCTATCATCTGGAAGAGACAAAAATAGTATTTTAACTTTTTAAACTCTAACATTATCCCGCTCCCATCTCACTTAGTCTCATTTCAAATGTTATAAATAATATTATACTGTGTTAAATCTGTGGTATAAAATATCAGAATGATTATAATTGCAGTGAAATAGTGGCACTGAACTCACCTAGAAAAATTCGCCTATAATCATCCTTGAATGATCTAATTACCGGCTCCATAATTGCACAGGACTGATCCATATTTTCTAATTCATAAAAATACCTAGCTAACTCGTTCACATTTTTTGTAAATGTATCTATAATATCGTTGATACATCCATATTCCTGATTAAGCATTGAAGAGTGAGGCAACTTCACAGTAGTTATTTGCAACTTTTTGGGAGCTCTATACTGTAGATAAATTTCATGTTTTCTCAGTTCGTCATCTTCTATTACTATTTTTATGTCTTGCAAAGTTTTGCCAAAATATACACCTGCATTCCCAGAATTAACGACATTTTTAATTTCATCTAAAATTTCGAAATTTACTAGATCTGATTTTACTGATTGATTACGTTCCATGTTAGACTGCAGCATTTTGTTTATGTGTTCTGATAGTAAAAATAAATCCTTGGGATAGTCAGTCTTCATAGTAATTAAAACACATATATAAGATGATTATTGGAAAAATACCACTAACAGCAGTACCTACCTAAGCAAATACTTTGACAAAATTTATTGACCTGTGCAATTTGACATATTTATTTTTAACGACCTGAACCATAGATTATTATACAAACTGGATTGAGCAATTTACCAGAAACACGTGCTGATAGAGATGAGTATAAGAAAGGCTGTTTGTCTCTTTCTAATAGGGTATCCAAACATTTTATATTATATTAAATAAGAAAGTCTGTTATTTGCAAAAAATATTACCCCATCGATATATTTTAAAAAATCGTTTAAGGCGCAAACAAATTATTGAATCACATCATAGTATACATATAACAGACAAGAGACAGTATGTAGTGTTAAAAATATTAAAGTACAGACGCCAGCTGGTCAAGCTACCCGAAACTGTCAATTTTTCCCAATGAACCTTGAACCTAATGCTTTAGAAATAAAGTCGAAAATCTATCAAAGAAATCTGACAGATTGTAGTAGCTTGATGTGCAGGCGTCTGTACAACCCGTTTTGAAGGAGTGGCTTTTAAGTTCATTTATTGGTTTTTCTTACATATTATATGTAGTTACATTTTTAAATATTTCTTAATAAAAAAGTGTGAGGTTTTAAATAAACACGCAAACGTTTTACAAACCATAATATATTTAATTATATATGACACAACTGTTATTTTAGGTAACTAAGGCAGAAGGCGTTAACGACGTGCGGTGTCACTACAAGTACTAAGTGGCCAGTACTCACACTCCTCTTCACGGCAACGTCGTGGTCATCAGGAGTTCAGGATACTCCTAAGCCATTTCGCAGTTTCAACAGCCGCGGGCCGGCTAGGGCTTTGGTTAGGATGTCTGCTTCCATATCTTCAGTTCGCAGATACCTGACCTTTATCGCTCCATCCATTATGCAATTTCGTATGAAATGCATTTTTAAATCAATATGTTTAGACTTAGACGTGACCATTGTGTTTTCGCTTAACTTGAGGGCGGCTTGGTTATCATTTAATATGACTATACTGTCATAGTTGGCCCCGAAGTCTTTGAACAGATTTTTCAAGTGAATAGCCTCTTTTGCAGCTTCAGTTAAAGCGACATATTCCGCTTCGGCAGTCGATAGAGCCACAGACTTTTGTTTCTTCGACATCCAGCTTATGGCCGTTCCAGCATATTTAAAACAACAGCCCGAAAAAGATTTCCGATCAAGTTTACATGAGCCCCAATCAGCGTCAGCCATGCCATGTAATTCTTGACTAGTTTTTCTGAATGTGAGACCAACACTTTTTGTCCCCTTTAAGTATCGCAGCACTCTTTTTGCACACTTGAAATGCTCTTCTCCATAACAATCATTAAATTGGGAGAGATAGCTTATGGCAAACATTATATCGGGTCTAGTTGCTACTGCCAGATACATTAGTGTACCAATCAAATTTTTGTAGGGCAAATCGTTCCTTTCACCTTTTACTCCTTTTTCAAGTTTAAGACCTGGTTCTAAAGGTGTAGACGTGGTCTTGCAATCTTCCATTTTGTACTTTTTAAGGGTGTCTTCTATAAACTTCTCTTGGTTAAGGTTGATAACATCACCTTTATATGCAACGTCTATCCCTATTAACCGTTTAGGTGTTCCTAAGTCTTTTATTTCAAATTTCGTATTTAACAGGTCTTTTATTTCTTTTAGCTTCTTAGGACACGAATAGGCAATTAGTAAATCGTCAACATATATGACTATTATTACTTTAACTCCTCTTTTCTGTAGTAAGTATAGACATGGGTCAGCTTCTGATGCTCTAAAACCTATGTTCTTTAGTTCTGTGTCGAGTTTCTTGTACCATTGCCTCCCTGCCTGTTTGAGTCCGTAAAGAGCTTTTATGAGATGACAAACTTTTCCTTTTGGATTGTTTTTAATGTCTTTTAACATTCTCTTTGTTTTGCTGTACAAAGTTCCATTTTCTTGTTTACTTTCAACCATGATTTCAGTGAGGTATTTTTCTAAATAGTCAGGATACTTCATTACTATCTTTTCGTCTAGTTCGCCATTTAGGTACGCCGTTGTAACGTCCATCTGGTTCAATTTTAAACCTTCTTCAATGGCTATTCCGACAACAGATCTTATCGTACTCAGTTTAGCTACAGGTGCGAATGTTTCGTTGTAGTCGATTCCTGGTCGCTGAGTGAAGCCCCGTGCTACAAGTCTGGCTTTCTTTGTAATACTGTTGTCGGGTCCAATTTTGTTCCTTAAAACCATTTTGTAATCTACTTCTTTCATGTCTTTGTTTTTATTTTCTATTTTCCAGGTTCCGTTCTTAACATGTGCTTTAATCTCAGCTTTTATAGCATCATGCCAGTATTCATCATCTTCATTCTCATCGGATATATATGATATATCCGAGACTACGTGATTTTCTTCACTTTGGTCCAGTACAAAATCTCTGGTCCACGCAGGCGGGTGTCTCGCTCTTTGTGGCCTCCCATTTTCGGATATTTCTGGAACCTCTGATGCATCATCGTAAGATTCTGTTTCATCTGCTGAAGAAACTTCATCCTGCTCATTTAAATTTTGTAACGTATTTTCCTTTTTATTTTCCGTTATTTCAATTTCTATTTGTTTTCCCTTTTTATTATTTTTATCAATTTTGTGTTGTTTTCCACTGATCTGAGAGTCTTCCGTTTCTTTAATAAGTTGATCATAGTTTTGACTTTCTTCGAAGTACATCTTGTCTATGACTTTAATGTCCCTGCTTATAACTACATCATCTTCTGCGGGTATGTACACTCTGTAAGCCTTTGAGGTCATTGAGTACCCCATGAATACGCCTTCTTTGGCATTCTGGGTTAATTTGCCTCGTTTGTTCTTTTTCAAAACAAAGGTCTTCCTACCATACACGTACAGATGATTTCCGCTTGGTATTCGGCCTAACCATTTCTTGAACGGAGTTTCACCATTGAGTGCTTTGGACGGGCTACGGTTGATGAGGTAGTTTGCGGTTGCTACCGCTTCCGCCCAGAGCTTTTTAGGTGCATTGGCCTCTATTAGCAGACATTTGGGTTTTTCTATTAATGATCTGTTTTTTCTCTCGCTAATCCCATTTTGTTGAGGGGTGTAAACAGTGGTCAATCTTCTTTGGATGCCATGCGATTTGAGAAAAATATCAAAATCCTTGTTGCGGTATTCTGTGCCATTGTCGGTCTGCAGGTTCTTAATCTTCTTATTATGGAAAGTCTCAACTTCATTTTTATATTCTTTGAAAACATTGAATACGTCACTTTTTCTTTTAATGAAATATATGTGACAATAGCGACTATAGTCGTCTGTAAAAGTAACATAGTACTTTGATCCTGCTAGTGTTTCACATTCGAATGGTCCGCAAACGTCGCTATGAATTATTTCCAGGTTATCAGTTGTGTATAGACCATCATGTCTTACGAACGGTAATCTGGATAATTTACCTTTAATGCAGGCCTCACAAGATTCCATGTCTTTATCATTCAAATTTAAGCCATACATAAGGTTATCTTTCGCCATCTTCTTCAGATCTTTTTCGTTAATGTGGCCGAGTTTGCGATGCCATTCCATAATGTCACTGTTATCTTTTGGTGTATAGTTTGCAGTTTCTTTTAGTTCAGGTTCAAAGTAATAAAGTCCATTTTTCTTTCGAGCAGTCAGTATCCTTTTGCCGGTTTTTTCTACGACGATGGCTTTCTCTTTATGAAAAACGACCTTATGTCCTCTGTCCGTTATCTTGGCGACGGATAAAAGGTTTACTGATATATCGGGAACATATAGGGTGTCATTGAAATCAAAGCCTTGTTTATCGGTACTGATTGTAACTCTTCCTTTACCTTGAATTTGACTCGTATATTTTTCTGATGCTAACTTTAGGGTGCCATTTTGAGGGATTATGGTTGAAAATAACGATTCATCACCGCACATGTGTGATGAGCAGCCGCTATCTAGACACCAGACATTTTTACCAGTATCCGAATTTACGGTGTTAAGACAAAAGTTATAATTACATTTGTTTCCGTTATCTTTCTTCTTACCCCAACATGTCTCGATAGTGTGGCCTTTCTTTTTACAGCTCTTCCAGTACAAACTTTTTCTGTTTTTCTTGACATGATATGCTTCTGAGCTATCAGGCTGTTCATTTCCGCTCCTTGCTTGGTATTCTTCCAGAATCTTTACTTTTAGATCTTCAGGATTAGGAAGGGCGTCTCGAGATTCGATGGCTATTCTAAAGTTCTCAAAATTTGTCGGCAAACTATAGAGAAGCATTATACTAAGCAGTTCTGGAGGTATTTTAATATCCATGTCTGCGAGTTTGTCTACGATGTCCATGAAGTTATTTAAGTGGTCATGTATATCTTCCCCTGAGGTCACTCGCTTTAGAACCAACTTTTTCAATAGGGTAGCTTTCCTCGCAGGTCCACTGCTTTGATAAGTAGCTTTCAACTTGTCCCATACAGCTTTCGATGTCGTGCAGGCTTTAATTTGTTTTAATTCGGACGGTGACAATAAAAGTAGGATTTCAGCCCTTGCCTTCAAGTCCTCTTTGTTGAACGCCGCTCTCGCCGCCGCATCCGTAGCTGGTGGTGATATTTTTGTGCCGCTTACTATGTCCCAGAAATCATTTTTGACTAGGATTGCTTGGGCATGCAAATACCATGTGTCGTAATTGGTTTTGTTTAATAGTTCTACGTGCCGATAATTCGTAGTTGATGCCATATTCTTTTTATGCAATCAACCACGCTCTGCTACCAATTTGTGAGGTTTTAAATAAACACGCAAACGTTTTACAAACCATAATATATTTAATTATATATGACACAACTGTTATTTTAGGTAACTAAGGCAGAAGGCGTTAACGACGTGCGGTGTCACTACAAGTACTAAGTGGCCAGTACTCACAAAAAGGATTAAAAAAAAGCATATAAAAATAGTAGCCCACCGGTATCGGGAACAGGATCCAAGCTACCGGTGGTCAGGGCTCCAGAGAAAGGAACCTCCAAACAATACGAGCCGTGTCCAGGAGTACCGCTTTCTGTATCAAGCCCTTGATCCAGCTGCCTAACGAGAGCCTTCTCAGGTGTTGGTCGAGGCTCTTGGCAATTAAGCCATTGGCTGTAACGACTATCGGCACAATGATCGCCGAATCCACGTCCCACATGTCGACAACCTCGCGAGCCAAGTCAATATACTTGATTTGTTTATCTTTCTCGGCTTTCACAAGGTTCTCGTCATGTGGGACCGTTATGTCAACAATCATTGCGCGTCGCTCTGATCGATCCACCACCTCTATATCAGGTTTATTTGCAACAATAGTCCTGTCAGTGATGATGGATCGATCCCATTACAATGTGATATTGCCATGTTCGAGAACTGGGTCGGGCACATACCTAAAGTATGGCACTTCCGATTCCACAAGGCTGTATTTCAGAGCAAGTTGCTGATGGATAATCCTGGCTACAAGGTTGTGTCTATGCAAGTACTCTCCGTTAGCAAGGCGAGAACAACCAGAGACAACAGCAGTTCTTCTGATGAAGAAGCTTTATTGCTGCTATTATGCCAAGAACCTTCTGCTGCTACAAAGAGACTTTGGGTTGACGATTTCTATTAGTTTTTCCTTTAAAATTGTCTCCATTGCGAAAAAAACACACGTAAACTGCTTTCTGTTTGTAAATAAATACAACTTTGCGTGCGTGCGCACGTGCAGCAATGACGGATGCGTATGCGTGCGTGCCCGGTCTGGCATCTAACAGGGAGCGCCATATAATACAACGTCATCACTGCAGGCGCGTGTGCGACGTTGCCGTTCCGCTACACACGCGCACGGACTCGGTTTGTGACAAGATGCGGCTCTGCGTGCGTGGGTCACGCGCGTGCACACGTCACGCATCTGGTCTGACACCTTTCTTACAGTTTCATACATTACAACTGGTGCGTGCACGCATCACGTCACGCCACGCATCTGGTGTGCTTCGGCCTTTATTTACAAACAGAAAGCAGCTTACGTGTGATTTTTTCGCAATGGAGACAATTTTAAAGGAAAAAATAACAGAAATCGTCAACCCAAAGTCTCTTTGTAGCAGCAGAAGATTTTTAGCAGGAATAAAGCTTCTTCATCAGAAGAACTGCTATTGTCTAACATCTTTTCGCTAAATAATCTCAACTCCAAATGCCTGCTGGCAAGCCGGCTCGCACGTGCGTGCAGCAGTTTTGCGTAACGTGATGCGTGCGCGCGCGACGTGTGCTGCACCGATCTTGGCCGGTGTGTCAGTGCTCGCACGCGCGTGTGCACGTCACGTCACGCCACGCATCCGGTGTGACCCGGCCTTAAGACTTGACCGTGTACGGCTGTAAAGGGCATTGAGATATACCTATGGAGACGGCATATTCTACTATAGAAAGAATAGTTATACAAATATCTATAAAATCGACACACGTATGTGAAAAACAGTGTTGTCTCTTTTTAATAAAGCTGTAGCTGCATAAGAAAAGAAAGACAAGTATAGTTTGTCAAGTGCTCATTTTGGCAACGCTTTCATGTGACGTCATAAGCCTATCTATGCGTAACCGATTCTCCATGATTTGCGCCGAGTTTTGTGGTACATCAACTGTCAAACAGTTGCGCGCCAAGATATTTTTTGTTGTTTTATTGAAAAATACGGCTTCAAACTAGTTATTGTGGTGCACTGGGCTTTGCTATAAACAATGAATCATGCCTTCGTGTTGCATAATACAGTGTGGTGCAAGGAAAAACAATAATCAGCCTGAATTGTCCATTCACAGGTTAGTGACAAGTTTTCATTGCTTTTTCACGAATTATGTATGATGTTTTGTTACAAGATGATCTTTAGAAAGGTCATTGAGACCTGTGCTAGTTTTGTATAGCTTCAAACGTTGTTATTTTCTTTATTTCATTGCATTGTTTACAAACATAGTGAACTTAGTGATGGACGCTTACAATCAGCGATGTCGAAGTATCGATAATATCTAATGTAATAATTGTGTAAAATGTTGATATGGTTTTTTGTTCGACAGATTCCCAGTAAATTTATTTTTGAAGAAAAAATGGTTAGCTGTTATTGGCATTGGAAATATTAACCCCCGACAAAAATGTGGTATGTCTGCTCATTGCACTTCGACAAATCATGCTTTAATAAAACTCTCGATGTGACAAGGTAACGTGACAGCGCAGTGCCCTCGTCCTCTAGTGGTAGGTTTTTCTCGTAGGTATACTTTATTTTGTTGAGTAGATGACAGGGTGAACATGTCACCTTAAATTGTTTTATTATAAAAAAAAAAATCCTGAACCACCTTAATATTGTTCCCTTTCACATTCACTATTGATGCCGAATTATATTAGAAGACTCAAGAAAGCTAATGTTGTGCTGCCTCATTAAATAATCTTATGCCTCCACACATCTAAACATTGTCAGGGATGACAAAAAAAAAAACAATGAGGCGAATAAAACAAATGTTTTTCAATTGAAATGGCTCAAGAGCCTAAACCAATATGTTTTTTACAACCTACATCAAGCAACATTTCATATAGAAATTATTTTAACAAATTAATTTTGTTCAGAAATGAATAAATATCAACTGACATTATAATGTCGGTTGATAAAACTAGCACTAATGTAACACAAAAGCGAATGTTTTACTACTTAGTTATGTGTTTCTAAAGTGTTTTTCTTTTTATGCATAAATAAAAACATGTTCTTTTAACGTGAAAAGTCTTTTTATTTCAATAAAACCCTTACAGAAACTAAAATGTAACTAAATGTGACAAGAGATTTCGCATTATTCAATTTTTATACAAAACAACAAAATACATACCTCACTTAGGAAGATAGAAGTACCATTACACTGTATAAGATGTTGATTTAGTTTGTAGTAATAGATAGTTGGAAAGCCCTATGTCTAGCAGCAGATATATTATGTCTATCTGAAGCAGAGCTAATAAAAATATCAGAAAATATTAATTCATTTAGATTAACGGTTTATATTGCAACCGTCAAATATTATAAACGAAGAATTAATAAGGCGGGCTGACTTCATTTCTATGATGCAGAAGCCATAAAGCTGTCAGTCATATTTATGTTCCTCAGAAAAGGTATCTGACGATTGAAAAATCAGCCATGCATCTTTAAAAATATTTACTTAAATAAAACATATTCGAATATAATTGAAATAACAAATTGATATTGGTCTAAAATATCGATATAAACTAGGTACTCATTTTGCTTTAAGTTACAACCCTATAAAAGGCAGCCATTTTGAGCGCCCGAGGTTTTGTAGGTAGGCACGCTAATTTTGTAGGTATGGCCAGTCCATAGGTTTATAAGTCAGTGGTAAAGGGCGACGAGGCCCGCTTATGTGAGCAATACTACGCTAGTATTATTTATCTGTGGAACACTCAAAATTATTGAGTCTTGCGCACAAGTTGACTAGGTTTGTTCACAGACCTCGGCCAGATTTTCCAATAGCTCAAATTATACTATTAGTACATGACCGACAGCAAAAAAAGTTTTGTAGTACCTAACCGGAGTAGCACAAGGCTCTGATATAGGTCGATATCGGTCCCAGTATTCGTCAGACCAATTTACCAAGCACAGTAATTGTTTACTCCTTGCGTCAATAACAAGTTGCATAGTTTTATATACAAATAAATTCACCGTAAGAGATCCTACTGACAAGGTGCAAACGAACTTTTTTCTTGGGGATGGATCGAAACGAAATCATCAAATAACTTCCCCCGCTCTGGGCGAACGGGGAGGGGGGGGGAGTGTCAGACTTGTACTGACTAAAACCCACCCATGTTCCTTCTATTTCCCTTTATGTTCCGGCGCCGCGGTATCTCTTTCGAACAACCCGCAACCCCGGCAGGCGGTGGCCCTGGCAGGCCCCTCTGCTTTGCTGACATCTCTTTTTTGGCGCATGTGGAACACTAGAACGCCGTCGACACGGCCAGTCGTCAATAAACGAACGGACGGTGAGCTACCGATTGCTCACCGTCCACAGGCCACATGTGAATAGGTTGGAATTTTGATCTCGAATATCTAATTATGGTCCAGGAACAAAAAAAAAGAGTGTGTGTACTTATGTACACGCGTTAGAAGTTATACTTCTTTGGCGTATAGAAAAAAAAAACACCAAAATAATATTTATTTATTCACGCTGTTTAATTGTACTGTTACGAAGCACGTGTTCTAAATATAATAAATACCAGAATATACAACTTGAACATAGTTATCGATTTTCATGCCACCTAGAACTAACTTCACGATGTCGCTGTCGGTGTGCGCGCGCACCTTAAAAAATCACTCTCATCATTTTTCTCCATCGTCGCGCCAAAAGAAGTATAACTTCAAAAAAAACTGATGTGAATTTGTTTAAAAGAAAAACTATCCTTACTATATAGATTATTTAATCAGGCAAATATAAGAAACAATACATTATGTACACTTTCATTATTTAATCCCGCTGGTGGCGGTGTTAAAATGTCGATTGAGCGTTTTGCGCTAAAACTAAGAATTAGTATTATGTAAAAGGTCTAAAGTAATAATAATTGAAGCTATCATAAAACAAAATAAGGATATAAATACCTAAATTAACTTGTAAAAATCAAATCACACATTATTCAACTGCATTAAAATAGGGTAAAATAACACACATACACCACAAACCTTAATTTTAAATAAAAAACATAACCTACAAGAAAGTCTCGAAGTCAGTCAGTCAGTAGTTTTCGAAAATTGATTTATTTCCAAGTCCTAATAAATAACATAATTGAAAGGGTAGTTCTTTCCTGTTTCACAAAAAAAAAAATATTGTATCAAATTACATACTATCACATTGAAACAACTACGTATATTTGGCTAATGTTTACATTTGTTAAGGGGATGGTGCTTGTTGTGGCCTGACAAGTTTGGTTTCGACCTTAACCATGTCATCCCCTCTATAGAGTTCAACTTGCAAAATAGAAAATACTTGAATAACTTGCTGGACTTCTGGTAAACCATTTCCAGCACTCCATGTCAATTCCATTTTAGAGAGTCTAGAACATTCTTCATTTTTAACACATTGGTATTTTCCTGGAAAATCCTGCAAAACAAGAGCCAAGAATTAGTTTTATTATTTTATACTGTAATTTCCCAGAATTTATCTATTTCGGAGTTATAGTTTTCTATCATGATACTTTTCCATTGATGTAAAATAATAATATTTTACATCAATATTTACCAATTTAATGCATTTGGGAATTTTGCCGTTGCAGGTAAGTATGCCACTGGCAGTTATGCTCACTGTTGCAGATGGAAAAGTATCATGATAGAATACTATTACTCTAAAATTAATTAAATCCTTACTAATATTATAAAAGCGAAAGTGAGTTTGTTTGTTACCTCTTCACGCTTCAATGGCTAAACCGATTTTGATGAATTTTGGTACAGAGATAGTTGGGAACCAGGAGACGGACATAGGCTCATTTAAAAAAAAAGTGGGATGTGAGTGAGAAAGAGGGAAGAAAAGGGAAAACTTAGCGTTGCTATTACAAATCAATAAGGCGCAAGGGGAACTGTGTTACCCCGAATTTAACGCGAGCGAAGCCGCGGGAAAAAGCTAGTTTTACAATAAATATATTGTAAAATTTAATTAATTTGGTAAAACATTGATAACTTACATTGTTGAAAAAAATTCTTCTATTCAGTCCCATGGCTATTATTATGACATCAATGTATTTTTCCCTCACTTCAACAACAGCTGCATCAGTCACTACTGGAGACTTCATTTCAATGTACTTCAGTGTGTACATTTCTGTAGACAATTCACCTGCTTTTTTAGCATTATATTTTTGTTTATTGCATTGGGCAGCAATCATACGGACTTTGTCAACATCCCAGTTAGGGTTCTCTCGATAATTTAAACTGGCAGCCAACAATCTGAAAGAGAAATATTTAATACCTTTTTAGTATTCCATTAGGTTGCCTGATGTAATTCTGTTCAGTTAAACAGAGGTTCACAGCAGGTGCCTTTCAACACAAGAAAGAGGAGATAAATGGAACTATTTTTTTTTTGTAGAAATCCACACATTTTGAGTATGCATAGGTAAAGCTTTGGGTTGCATATATTGTATGCAGGAGACAGCATTCTGCATTTATAAACAGAATTAAACCACGGAATCGAAACTCCATATTTTGCAAAACAATTTTAGGGATAACATGCTTAATTATTAAAGTTACCGTAAAAATACATAGATTATTATAACATTATTACCTATGAACCATAATGTCAGCATATCTTCGTATAGGGCTGGTAAAATGCGTATAAAGTGGAACATTTAAAGCATAATGATGAAAGTCGTCATCATCACACCCATCAGCACAGAAATATTTAGCTCTTGTCATTGGTTTAGCACACAACATGTTCAAAACCATCACTTTGCCTTGGTCCGTGCAGTCCGGGCCAACATGTTTCAATAGGGAGCGATGCAAATCTCCAGCAGAATCAATATCTAACTCAATACCCATTGGCTTCAAGGACTTAGCAAGTTGTTTTAACATAAATTCACTGGGTTTTGGATGACACCTCAGGAATGCTAATGATGGATGATCCTCTCGAATTCGTTCAGCAATTGTCATATTGGCCAGTAACATAAATTCTTCAATAAGTTGGTGGCTTTCTTTACTTTCATATATCCAATATGAATCAGGCAAACCATTAGCAGCATTCAAATGAAAAGCTACTTTAGGTTGGTCAATCCTTAAAGCTCCACTATCAAACCTATTTCTTCGAAACTTAGCAGCAATACTTCCAATAGTTTTAATTGCTTTCGATATATGTGTGAAATCAAAATGATTGTATGTTTCAGGAAAGTTTGCCTTAGCATCCTCTTTTTCTTCAAGCACTGACTGGGCATGTTCATATGCTAGCTGGGCACAAGAGTTAATTACTGTTTTTGCAAATCTATGATTGAGTACTTTTGCATCTTTAGTTATTTCCCAAAATACTGAAAAAGCTAATTTGTCAACACCCGGAAAAAGGGAACAAAGCATGCAGAGATCATCAGGTAACATGTGATAAGCTTTTTCTACCAAATAGATTGTTGTGGCTTTGTCTGCCACTTTATCATCTAGTATAGTACCTTCTGTTAAAAAGTGGGCTACATCAGCAATATGAACTCCAATTTCATAATTTCCATTCTCAAGTTCTCTGCAAGATACAGCATCATCAATATCACGACAATTAAATGGATCAATACTAAACAAGCATAATTTACGGCAGTCCTCTCTGATTGTTATCTCCTCATCAGGTATTTTGTAATCTAAACGAGGATACAAATGTCTGACTTCAGGACCAAATGGGGTAACATCCAAATCTGTTTGGGCCAATATTGCTTTAGTTTCTGTAACCATATCTCCAGACTGCCCTATGTTTGAAATTATTTTCCCAATAGCAAATCTTGTATCTGTCCAATCTGATATTTTGGCTAAAAATAATGTACTTTCATAATTTTTTGCATCAGCATAAAAGTTATCAGGCCAACTTGTGAATGGTATGTTGAGCCTAGGCATTCTAAGATCACGGGGAATAAACAAAGCTTTCTGTCTATTTTTATCGGCCATTAACTTCAAAGAGCCAATGCAAGTTCTATTGTGATTTATTTCTTTAATATATACAACTTTTCCCTTTTTTTGTTTAGTTTCCTCACCACTGTCTTCACTGTCACTGTCTGTAAATTGTACAACCACAACATCACCTTCTAAAGCACGATTTCGATTTTTTAAACCATCTATGAGGATATCTTGTTCACTTCTGTTGCTACTAGATACATAAGCATGTTGAAACTGTTTGGGGTTTATCCTTAACACACCTTCAATAAGAACATTATCTTTTAGTCCAGCTTCAATCTTTTCTGCTGATACATAAGGATCAAATTTCATGTCACCTTCTTTTACTTTTTTCTTGTTCTTCTTCTTACTTTTTGGGGTTGAATTTGGATCACTGGTATTTTCTCCTTGTATAGGCATCAACTTAAAAGGTTCTCCACTCTTCATATTAAAGGATTTGCTGAGTAATGGATGTTGCAAAAAATTTTGTATACATTTGGGAGTCATATAGTCAGCTTGAACAGCTGGCGAATTAGGTATACTCACAGATGCTGGTCGTTGTGGTAGTTGGTAAATAGGAGTATTGGGTAAACTCACAGAATGTTGATTGTTCATTAAAAATTCTCTACCCCCTTGAATATTTTGGGATAGCTGAAATTGTGGATGATGACGAAGGTTTTCAAGGTATCTTGAATTTGTAGCTGCATATAGGGGACTTATTTGCTGAGTAAAAAACTCTTGCAAATATACGACATCATTTTGAGCTGGTCGCCCCACATGAGCCCCAGAAGGTTGTGGTGTGTTGTTCATGATTTCTCTTGAAGGTATTTTCAAATTTTTTAGTCTTTCTTTCTTCTTTGCATGTTTTCTTTTTGGAAACGCTGGTGTGTCTCCCTGGTCTACTTCATCATTATCACTGTTTATATTTATGTTTTGGCACTGCGTAGATATATCACTAATTGACGAATTAGTAAATGTTTGGGAAGTTACTCCGGTCTCACCTTGTGATTGTTTATGCCGTGACAATGACGAATGCTTTTGAGTCTTTTTTGCTGGGCAGTGATTTTGATGTTCTTGAGTTCTATTATTATGAGAACTTTTAGAGCGAAAAGGTTGCGACGTGGAAAGTTGTGCACCTGATGGCCTATTTACGTCAAAATTTCTTTCAGATATACAATCACACAAGTGAGACATTGTTTTTAAAATATCAGAAGACGTGACGTTAATACGACGATACAAGAAATTTCCTTAGAAACAATAAAGGTACAATTAAAATTTTATGGTATTTTTCAAAACTCTTTACCAAAATTTTAGGTTGACAAATTAGGCCAAGGTTACCAGCCTAAAATTAAATTTTCTTATAGTAAGTAAAGTGCAGTAAAATTGCGTATGACATGATTGTGAATCCAGTACCCGACAATATTCGATTATTCGGATACTGAAAAATAACAGTACAACACCAGTACAACATGGCTTCTCTAAACCTTTCTGACAGAAAGCGTAAATGACAGTGACATTTTGTGAAAAGAAACTACCTATTGTAGTGAAGGAATAAAAATACCGAATAACCTGCAAAATAAATGCAGTTGGTTTACGAAAATTGTTGAATATTGGGAAGTGTAGTTTTTGCTCAGATATTACTGCCACCTACTGGCAAAATAACAACTCCTACTTACCAAGTCCACGCCCGAAAATGAAACTCATAACGCATAACATGTTAACATCCAAATGTTTGAAAGGTGTTATGACTGGATATCCACTTGCTATTAATGCTACAGATATAAAAGTTACAGAAGTAGATTTCAATCCAGAATTTATAACCCGTGTCATACCAAAATTGGACTGGGAAGTTCTTTGGGCTGCTGCAAACAGCATTGGCCATGGTGAGGGACTCCCAAAAACTTTAGAACCAAAATTTGAAGAAAATGAAGACTTGCTCAAGAAAGTTCACAAAGTCTTATTAGAGGTGGAGGTTGAAGAAGGAAACCTAACATGTCCGGAGTCAGGAAGACAGTTTCCTATTTCAAAAGGAATTCCAAATATGTTACTAACAGAAGCGGAAGTGCAATGACTTTCTAATTTTTCTTTGTTAAGTGATAATTTTATTTCTAAGCATGTTTTTTGTTAAACACAATATGTACAGACATTGGGTGCAATACAGAACTTTGTTAACAACTGTCTTTCACCAAATTGTAACAATAACAAATTTATTTTTGTTCTATATCATTTTGTTTGATTCTTTTGCACTGGTCTGGTGTCTAAGACTAAGCATCACATCTGGGCCAACTACTTATCTTGAAAGTGATAAAAAAGATATAATCTGTGCAAAGAATGGATGGTTTCTGTCCGAGGGATAACTGAATTCTGCTTCTAATCCGAAGCAGAATTCACACAAATACTTTTGTGCCAATTTCTTGGCTTTAACAGTGCCAGACTTGACAAGTTCAGCTGGTTGCAGTGGCTCTCCTATATTTATATTGCAGCTACATTCCAGTGGGTACATAATATTTTCTTTACTTGGGAGTACCAGTACAACATGCGATGCTGGAAACCTCAGTCTTACTAACAATCCAGATTCAAAACAGGCTTCAGCCCTGAGGCACAGTGCTGGAACATATTTGAGAAGTTGTCATGCCGCACCTCACACAATGCGACGAAATCGATTGTCACATATTTGCTTTTATCAATCATCTCAACATAGTTTAAGGTCAAAGCCTTACTAATCAAAGTCAAGATGCAAAGATATTATGGGCTATACTAGAGTCGCGCCCACAAAAATTGTCCGCTTTATACCGATTACCTATGCCATTACGACGTTTCGTGCGTAGACGATTGGAAAAGAAAAGTAAACATAGCCGCCCGCCGCCCATAAACTATACATAGAGGTACGAATACGAGAAACGACTCCGCCGCGACATAACTAGCAGTGACAGCATAGTGCGCGCCCAAAGACTCCTAAAAATGTCGGTAGGTAGATCGGAACCTACAAACGCTTTTATTTTTATTAAAAAAAAAAACCTTGCCCCACACTAGGAATTTCTCCTGTATCGTGAGTGCGTTTACAAACATTTAAATTCACATACACAAACAGCCAGACCCGGAACAACTATCTGTGGGCCACACAAATATCTGTTCCGTGCGGGGATCGAACACGCGACACGCAGCGCAGCATTCTATCGCTCAACCAATGCGCTAACCGTTCCGTCAAATGGTGGTTTATGGTCTGGGTTGTAGTTTCTTGTAAGGGCGCCGCACCCTGAAAGGACCTTAGGGTCCGCATACCCACATAGAACCTATTGACCACTGGCTGCAACTGTGATTTTCCTATTTCATATGTATTTTGTTTTGGGAAAATACGTCATTGTATAAGTGTAGAGATAAATAGGGTAGGTACTTATTCCCTGATGGTTGGACCTAAAAGACTTAACGCCACTGGCCCATAAGGTAATTTGGCACCTTGGTTATACACGATTTTCATTACTTACTGAGGTGCTGAGCAGAGGTGAAACCGTTTGGCACAACTAGTGCCCGGGCCATAGAGAACCGCTGGGCATTAGTCGTGCCCAGCGGTTTCACCTCTGCTCAGCACCTCAGTGTCGTAACGTGATGTTTGTATAGTTTTTTTTTAATCGGGCCAGTGGTTTTTTAGGTAATTTCTTTACTAACATACAAATCTTCGTCAACGACGGTCACTGTTGAGAGGGCAGCTAAAGGCACGACGGTAAATGAGGGAGTAGGAGGTAATGAGCTAATAGCCCTCTGTTTCGTCGGTACCTATGACATTGCCGTATTCGGTACAGCTTTCCCCACGTTTACATACCTCAGTACCTATACCATAGCTTTCTACTCAATAGCTGAAAGTACCTAAGTAAGTATATCAGTTTTTTTTTTACGAACATTTACTGAATCTAGAAGTTTCAAACGTTCATCTGTTAAAAACATAGGTACTACGATGCAATAGTTAAACTGGGAGTATTCATAAGTTTGTAGGCGGGAGTTAACATAAATAGGTACCTATCTATATTTTGGTAAACAAAAACTGCAGGCGGGACGTGCTCAATTATTGATACCTAAGCAGGTAACACCAATTGAAAATGTTTCAGTTCGTTTTAGCCGCCTCTTATCATCAAATTAAGTACTTATATAAAAACAAACGGGTATTGATTTCTGCGCGCACTAAGGTGCGTTAAGCTTAGTAAACACGAGCAATCACAAACACTGAGCAACTCACACGATTCCCTACTCGACTTAGTGCCAACAACACAAACGATTTGAACGAAACTTTACTATTAATTCATCGCTATCCTTAAATATTATGTTCGATTTACTTCAGATTTTTTAAGCCAAAACAAAGAGATTGCTTTGACAGTCGAGGCGCAGGCGCGCGCAGTTTGTCCGCGCCTGCGCCTCGTCTGTTTAAAAATTATTGAATAAAACAAGTTTATTTAACCATCGCGAGACATTGTAACATCTTCTCAATTCGTTGGCCGATAGAAAGAAGTTTTATGCAGTGGCAGTCAATGTTATGGTCATGATAATAATCAGGTTAGATTAATTGCACCAGCTGTGGCCACTTAATCGCCGTTTCATTTTTTTTAATCCCCTCCAAAGTCTCGTATACAGCGTTATCTCTCTTGTTTATATGAAAATTTCTACTATCAGCACGGAATCGCATTTTCCCGAGAGCATCGCCAATGCCGCTACGTGCGATAGCACTCCCGGAAAAAAGCAGAATACTTATACCCATAGGATACTCCCGGTATTTCACGTTGTAGCAAATAACGGTTCTAAGCTACAGAAAAGGGAGCATGTGAAAATGCGATTCTGAACTGAACTGATAGATGTAGCGCAACCTTTACGATAGTTATATTTATAGTCATGCCTTTCGGACATAGTTTGCAACTTCAAGTGTTAAATTAAATAATATAAATAAGTAAAGATTGATTTATTTCTGTAAAACAATAAATTATAATCAATAATGGTCACATTATACTATATTGGTAGTGTCTCACATCATGTACCGTACTATTAAATAAAAATGATTAACAACTATTTTTAAAGGTGTGTAATTTATAATTCATCTACGTATGGAACAAATGCAAGATTTCCGGCGGCACCCATGGAAACTTTGCTTGCGGCAGCGGCGGAAAGAGCCTGTAAAAAAGACGTACATCAATTACAAATAAATAGCAGTTTAACACTTCTTATAAGATGAATATTCTGTGCTGTATTATAGCATTTTTTTTTCAAGGCATTTTTTAACATTAGCAAATAAGTATGTGAAACAAAACTGGAATTTAGTTTTTCAATCTATTGTTAAAGACACTGATTTTTCCCGTACTAAAAGGAAGCTTTTTGTAGATTTCATTATTAAAATAGCAATAAATGGTACAATCTTCATCATATTTATTGAGAGGTCACATTAATATAAGAAAACTCTTTCCGGCCAGACAAGCTTACCTTCTGAATATCGCTGGTAGAGAGGGCATCAATATCCTTTGCAATATCAGCAGGTGACTTGGCGTTGCCAGTGTAGAAACCTTGGGCAGCCAGCGACTCGGCAAAGGATGCACCCGCATCAGCGTCACTTAAGACCTGAACCTTCAGTTGGTTTTTACCAGCGTTGATAGCTTCCTGGCTAAATGCTGGCTTCTTCAGGAAACCGGCACACGCCTTCACCGCCTGGAAAAATTATATGAAAAAAAATATTCCATAAGAAATTATGTTTTATGCAAGATTATGAATCATTTTTCTTCCAATTTTTCTAGTACTTGGCTGACCCTTGGTTTGTGAAGGTTATTTAAGTTTATAATCACCAAATCCCACGTCAGCCACAAAACAAAACAGTGTCGAAGATCACCGATATAATTCAATCCCTTGTAAAAATCTGTTTTCAATACTTTGAATGTATTTTTTTTTGCGTTATATGAAAAATAATGAATGTTTTCAGTACTGACGTTGTTAGCTTCGTCTTTGGGTACCGAGAGTACAACACCGTACAGACCGCTGTCTGTGTACGACACGTTGAACCCGGCGGCCGCGAACGGTCCGATGTTGCCGATCGCCTTAGCCAAGGGCGTGTTGACTGTGCCCCACTTGGTGGCCGGGCCGTTGCCAAGTGCTGAAACAAATTAATGGAATATGTGCTTTATTGTACACCTAAATTAAGATATCATTTACGAATAGTTAAGACAACAGACAAATAATAAATGCAGATAGGAAAAAAATAAGTTAAAGGTATTGCAGTTTTCTTAATGCAATGAAATCTCTTATTATCTTAATATAAATCCACATACAATTTTTAATAAATACAGGCGTGATCATAAATCTAACTGAACAACTTTCTACATGGAACCTACATCACGAAAACAAAAGACATATTCTGATGTTCAGTACAAAAATTCAATACCTTCTCGAATGTATAGGACAAAAGTTTTTTTTTTCGAGAATTTGATGTTTTTTCTATAGAGAAAGTTGTTTAGTTTAATGGCCTGAATCACCCCCTCAAATATGACCACACGTTTATCTATAATCACCTTTAGCAGCAACAGCTAAGGCAAGTGAATCCACAGTGCCGGCTTTACCACCTTGAACAGCAAGTGCAACGTGTGCCAGATCACCACCCATTTCTTTCCTGGTTATTAGGGAACAAATATGTTGTTAATATGGGAAAGAACAGTACTTGAATGTTTACAAGAATCACTTTAATGCTGACATTACCTCAACTCCCCACTATAATATTTGGCCGCGTCTAAACTTTTGTTTTCACTGGTGCCAAGTTGGAGATTCTTAGCAATCAAGTTGGCTTTCTCCTGTAATAATTGCATTATTTTGTTATCAATCGATACATTTGTGAAAAGATGATGATTTATTTTTGTTTTCTATAAAGGCTTTGGATTGCAATTCCATAGTAATTATTATTCTAAAACTGAAGCCCTACCATGACGTCTTAAAGCAGAACTTATTCCACTGAGGGAAAGAAGAAGAAGAAAGGAAAGAAGAGAAGAAGGGAAAGAAGGATGTCTAGCACCATCTCTTTCTCACACAGGAATAAGAACTGCTATAAGATGTCATGGTAACCCTACTGAATATATGGGATACATTGTGGATACTATAAATATAATTTGCATAGCTTGTGTTCATTATATATAAGATTAAGAATTGGGCGGTTCATTTTACTACCCGCCATTCCATCCTGAACCTGCATGGTGGGCTACATGCACTGCTCTCAGAGAGGCAGTGTCCCATCACTGGGAACATTATAATGTAATATAATATTATAACATCACGCCTTGTAATCTCTGAAGAGTGAGACACAGAGGTATACCTTACGTTTTATTTTTTAGCTCCCATTTGCGGGCGGCGAGCACTGCGAGCCCCTGCTACTGAGAAATTACTCATGCAAAAACCCAACAACACTTTGCCCGACCCAAAAATCGAATCCAGGACTTTATGTTCAGTAATCATGCTTGTGAAGAGAACAATTAGGGAGCCTCGTCGTTATTATGCTTATAATATTATAAATTAACCAGAGAGTCTCCAACGACGGCTATAGCGCAGTTCCGCGCAGACAGCAAGTTGCCTGCATAGTGTTGCAGAGACTCGGAGGAAATTGTGCCAATCCTCTTGGGCGAGATGAAAAGCGAATTGCCTAAGTTGCGGCGGTAAGCGGCCTTGTGCAGTAGATCGACCGCGCGGACCTATAAAGAAAAATGCATTTTGGTTTAAATAAATAAAAGCTTTACAAGAATATACGAAAATAGACAACACATAAGGAATTGAACTTGAATAGAAATTTATTCAGAAAATAAAAAAAAATTTGAATATTTATACTACAAAAAATCAACTTTAAATCACTGTAAAAATATTGAAGTTTGTAAAATTAGTTCCAAATTGAATTTTCCAGATTGGTTCCAGAATGAATCCTTTTAAGGAACTCAAAATACATTATGAAACTAGAAAATCTATTCTAGGAACTGTCTAGATACCATGAAGCAGGAAAACAAGACCAAAACATGGTTTATTGAGGAAACAATGAGATTATAGAATTAAAACTAAAAAGAATTGTAAATTTACCTGAGGGGGAAGTGCAGCAATGTCGAACTTGAGACGAGGGAGATTGTCTGCCAGTTCCCAAGGCCTGAACTCCTGGTCACTGAGCATGTCGGCAAGGATAGCCACAGCTTCATCCACATTATCTTGAGTAGTCTGAAAGAGATCAAATAATATGTATTTCAAGCTAATGTCATTAATGCAGTTAGTTTGTAAATTAGGAGTGAAATTTATAATTATTAGTAACTAAATAGAAAATGCTTATTCATTTTGATTATTTCCAACAAACCCGCTTAATATAGTGATGTAATTATAGCTTTAGAAGGTTGATTATTCAATTCTTTTACAATCTAATTTTTTAAATTAAATATAAATTAAATAAAGATTTAAATTAAATATAAATTAAATAAACTTTTATTTGCAGACCTTAGTCTATAGTGTTAGTAATATATGAAATAGACTTACTTAACTAATGTTAGTATCACACATAATCAACAAAAACAATACAAATGATGACAGATAATAACATTAATACGACACAAAGTAGAAATGGACTTAAAACCACCTCATCCATCGACCAAGCAAAGTGCATTCCCACTGGTCACTCAATAAAAGCACAAAGGTTCAATAAAATGCTTTTTAATCCATATCAGGCACAATACACAGGTGAATTGCCTCTTAGCCAGCTGTGTGAAAAATTAATTACCTCTAGAGTGTAGTAGATGAACTCGCGATCACCAGAAGCAGTAACAGAGGCTCCAATTTGTGCCAGTTTACGTGCCATTATGAAACTGTTGTTCTTTTTAGTGCTGAGCCCGGCAGCAGATCGGAGCACATGGGCAATACCCAGCTCAGACTGCGGTTCATAACGTGAACCAGCCCTGAAATATAAGTTGTTTATTCATGTAATGATTCAATAATTGTATTGTATAACGGGCTGGTGTCCGCAACTCCACGTCTGAGGCGCGTATTTTGCGTATGATGATTCAATAAAGCTAAATAGCGAAGAGACACAATGACTTTTAAATGAGGAAAATGTTGTGTGAAAACTTTTAAGAATGAATGTGTAGATGAAGATCAAAGAAAGTAGGTGTCTGTTGAATTGACAAGTAATACAGGGGTACGGAAGAAGATATGCTGTGTGGACCCTATATTGATTGGAATAAGGGCAAGATAATGATGACTTCTAACTGAATGGAAGACAAATATAATATTATTGAATTAATTTACAACTAACATAGCTTGTGGCTAAATAATAATAGCCCTGGGTCAGTCTTCTGGGTTGAGTTGTGGGTGAAAACATGCAAAAGCATGTTAAGCCATTGGTCCTGCCTGCCATTAGAAGATCATTGACAGTGTTTCTACAACTGGTCAGAACCCTGAAAGTCTGACAACCAGTCTTCCAAAGTGATATTGTGATCCAAACATTGTTTAAAAAGACTAGGTAAATTGATTTTTTAAAATCGATTTAATATAATTTCTGTGGGGTAACATTTAATTTGAATACTTTGCCAAGAAAGAATCGTTGCCAAGCAAGCACAAATACTGCAATGGTTAAAGCAACTATTATTTCTTGTTATCATTAAAATCAGCAAATAAATTGTAAGTACTCACTTGAAGGCTACGGTCACACGAGTAACCGGGGATCCATTGTCCAAGGCAGCAACAAAAGTTTGACTGGGCAGGATATTCTTGGAGATATTCGTCTCACTCTTCCGAGCAGGCGCAGCCTGGGCATAGCTCCTGGTCTGTAAGCCGAATAACACATGTTAAGTTCGAGAATAATTACATTTTAATCACGGAAAATGTCAAAAACGTTTACATAACAGGGCTATGACAGCCGAGATTATCTTACTGAAATCGATTTTTAAATGAGCTGGCTGACATTATTAATTCTATAGATAGTTACCGTAACATGACGAATAATGGGAGCTACGAAAGTTTTCGTTTTCGATGCCATTTTTAGGATTTTTTCCAATGTAGATTGCGCTGCAATCAGTAGCACGTCGAATTAGGGGTGAGGTAGCGAAAACTTCAAATTCAATATGACAGATAATTGACAGATGAATTGACAGTTATTTTAGTCGATTTATCGTATGGCCATCCACAGCCCATTGTTTTACTAATTGCTTCACCTTGTGCTAAGCTTCACGCTCTTGTGAACGTCGGGGAACCCTAAAATAAATTATCATTAGGGAGACGCATGGGAGACGGCAAATCTAGGCTTTTTTTTTGCGTTTGAGAAATCATCAAATAACTTTCACCGCTCTGGGCGGAGCGGGGGGGGGGAGTGTCAAACTTGTAGTGAGTATAACCCACCATTCTGTTGTTTCTTCTTTACTCTTTATGTTCCGTGCCCACAGAATTTCTTTCAAACAACCCGCAATCTCGGCAGGCGGTGGTCCTGGCCGGCCCCTCTGCTTTGTTGACATCTGTTGAAGCGAGCGCGGAACACTAACGCACCGCAGCATGTGCGTACTAAATATGCTCTAAATGTTTTTATTTCATATCAATATCGAAATATTTTTTAAGCCGTTACAATAGAAAAAATGGTAATGGTACGTCAGTAGCAGAAACGTGGTACAGGGGCACAGGTGAGGTGGTGATGTGTTTGTGACGATACACGACACGGTAGACATGTAAAACAGAGGGGCCAGGACCACCTGTCTGCTCGGGTCGCGGGTTGTTTTATAGAGAACATTATTTTATGTTGTTACAATTTAGTTTTAGTGTAAATAATTCTAAATTGTGTTATCCTACTATAATTGTGTTTATTTACATTAGACTAATAACTACACTAATAAACACACGGCCCTTTTATAGTTTCCAGTAAGTCGTTAATATAAACGATGAATATTCGGTCGCGTGGTCGCTATTTTGGAAATAAATCAAAAGTGCGGAAATTAGGCAGGCCAAATCATTCAAAACCACTAAAACACTAAATCATCTTCTTAGAGATTATGATGAAATTGATTAGCCTAGTCAAAAATTAAAAATACCTACAGTAAATTAAAATTATCTTTTAATTTTATAATTACACCACACACCTACTTAGAAAGGATTAGACGCTTAAGTGTGCTTGATTTAACTACAAATGTGGCAAAACAAAACGTTTGTTTTCTTTGTCAAACCGTCAATGTCAAAGTCAACTGCTGTCAACAGTTCTCGAGTCAAATGCAATGAGTGCAATAATGCCGCCAAATTGATTTTCAGTATGTATTCATAACAATTTTTATTATTAACTCGTCAGTATATGTTCATCGATAATATTAGATACCTAGTATATAAACTATATGATAATACAGTGCAAACAACTCAAAATAATACAGTAAATCCAAACCTACACCAAGCACTGCTTGAAGTGGTTTCGGATGCACATTTTCTGATTATCAACACTTGTTATCTTTAATGTAAAAGTGATTTTGTGAAATTTACAGGGAAGGAATGACAAGTTTGGTAGCAACTGAGTCCGTCAAAGTGGTCGACGATATTTCAGTAGTTGAATCTGAAATAAATTGCTGTAAAAATCGTCAACGTAGACACATTTTGAAATCGAAGGAAAATACTTATAAGCACAAATGTAACAAAGTGCTTCGAAGAAAACTAAAGAAGTACAAACTTAGACATGATGGTCAGGAGGATCAAGAGATTTTAGATGTATCGAAAATCCTTATTTCATCACTTAATATAAAATCTCCAAACAATAGAAAACAGCCCATTTTAGGGGAGGGCGACCAAGGTGAGTTTGAAGACTCGAGACCTAGAAACTACCTTTTCAAAATGGTAAGAAGAAAAGAATCTGTAAAAATAAGTGAAAGCTTAAGGAATTCCAAGACAGATGTGAAAATCCAAGATGTAACTATTGACATTCCTCAACCAGTCAATAGACAGGAAAAGAAACAAACAAATGCTTTTAAACTGTTAATGGACTCTAGGAATAAGAGTCTTGGAAGCAACTCCCCAGGTAAAGATAGAAGCAATGATACCTCTGATAGTGAAGAAGTAGTTGAAAGGAAAAATATTAAAGCTAAAAGAAACTTGCTTTTGCAAAAAATGGCTGAAGCAAAAGGGTCTTTAAAGAACAAAGAAAAAGAAGAATACCAGGACAATATTATTAAAAAGCAATTGGAAAAACGAGCAGAAAATTTAAAAAGTATGATTTTAAAAGATTCCAAATCAAAAGAAAATGAGAGTTCAAGTGCAATTGTTTCAAAAAAACATGAGAATCCAAAAACATCACCAAGCGACAAGGTAAAAGTTGTAAAGGGTAATAAAAGTAGGAACCAAAAGCAGACATTGACAATAGTTGATATATTTAACACAATTGAAGATCCTGTAGATATCACTAGCAGAATTAGTCCAGTAAAAAAATTTATACCTAAGGAAGACCAAGAATTTCTGAATAAGTTATCACCATCTTTGAAGAAAAAGGAAAGCGTGCTTTGTTATTTTAAAAAATTAAATAAAGATACAGAAATTTCTCCAACTAATTTTGAAAATGATAATCTTATAAAGGTTAAGCTACAACCTAGAAACAAAAAAAGAGGCAAGAAGAAAAAGTTAAGTTTAAAAAAGGAGACTTTAGACTTACATGATTTAAAAGAATTGCCCGAATATAATACCAGTGGAGCAGCTACCAATATTATTGAGGAAAATAGCAAAGTAATACAAAAAGAAGGTAATGTTATGAATGCACAGGAAACCGCATTGATTGACAGTAACCATTTGAATGATAATATTGAGGTTGAAGATCCAGAGGTCAAGAGTGAGAGACAGAAGCGGAAACGAAAATCTAAAGTTGAGGCCAAAGGAACTGATTCTGAAAATGCAATTGTAAATAATGAGAATAGACCAAAGAGGTCCGTGAAAAGACCTGTTAAGTATATTGATGATGTATGCTTGTCCAGCTCTGATGAAGAACTGCATATCTTCACTCCAAAAAAGAAAAAGCATGTTGAAGTAGTTAATGATAAAAATCTTGTTCAAAAATCAAACTCTTTAGATGACCTCATGAAACCTAAACCTGTAAAGAAAGAAGAGAAGGTTCTCAAAGACACAGCAACGTCCAAGAAGCCTGTGAAACTGGCTTCTATATTTGCACCTAAACAATCTGATCCAGCTGCTTTAGAAGCTAAACAGAAGTTTCTACAAAGTGGAGTCCCAGAAAAACTTAAAATAATAATTCAACAGCAAAAAAATTGCATTACTCCAGACAATAGTTTTCCTGTTGTTGTTCATGTGCAACAAAACAATATGACTTCTGAAGAAAAGCCACTGGGTGTAAATATACCTATGATGATTATTCCTGATGAAACCTCTCCATTGACATATGAAAACAATGCAATTATGAACTTGTTAAATCTTAAACAAGACAACAAAGTTTGTAACATAGATATAATAAACAAGAAAAGCACACAAACAATGTTACAGCATTTGAAACAATTACATCCAAAGTTTCCAGTCTACAGGACATATAGACATTTAAAAGGTAGAGGAAAGGGGGAATTTAAAGACTGTAACTATGTAGATGTAGATAACAGTATTGAAATTATAAGTGATATGGTGGATGTTATCAATGATAGCCCTGATAGATTGAATTGGACTGACAAATACAAGGCTACTTCAACTAATCAAATTATAGGTAATTTTGAGACTATAAAAGAGTTAAGAAAATGGTTGGTATCATGGACTGAAAATGAATTAAAATCAAAAACAAAATCTAAACCTGGCTCAGATTCATCAGACTACTATCAATCTGAATCTGACAGCCGAGAGAGTATGAAGACCATGAACAATCTTCTAATATTAACTGGCCCTACGGGATGTGGAAAAACTGCAAGTGTTTATGCTGTTGCTTCAGACTTAGCTATGAAGGTGATAGAAGTTAATGCTAGCAGTAGAAGGACAGGGAAAATAATGTTGCAGGACTTGCAGGAAGCCACTCAATCCCATAAAGTTAATAGAGGTACAGGAAATTCCGACAATAGTCAGAAATCACAAGAAAAACTTCAACCTGATTTGATAAAAAATATTAAAAAACGAGGAAGGCCAAAAAAGTCAATTCATGATGAGAAACCCATGAAGTTATCAGGTAAAATTGAAGTTCTAAGTGGTGCATCTCTTAGTCAAGAAAGTACAAGAACAGATTCATCTCTTATCCTTATTGATGATGCCGATATTGTGTTTGATCAGGATGATGGATTTTCTTCAGCCATTGTGCAGCTGGTACAGTGTTCTAAACGACCAGTTATATTAATAACATCTTCCCTAGTGTGTCCTCATTTGCAAAGATTCCTGCAAAATGGAAAACTATTGAAAATGTGTCCTCTTCTACCTAGGATGCTTGGGACATGGCTAGATATATTGTGCCTAGCAGACAGTGGGATATGTTGGCCAGGAGTTGGAGCCAAATTCTTGAATTATTTTAGAGGAGACATTAGAAAAACTATTAATTATTTACAGTTCTGTATACCTAGTTATGTACATGGTATTACTTCAGAGGATGAAACAGCTTCACAACATATTGATTTCTATAAGAGTAACATTGAGGAAGAAAGCTCTTGCCCCTCTTGGGCAGAAAACGATGATTCAGAAGGAAGAACAATAGTATCAGTTAATAATAATGTTGATTTGGAAACAAATACTATTTGGAATGATTTTGATTCTAAACATTCGAATTTATTAGACTTAACATATCCTTTACAATTATTTAACATTTGGTGGAGTATGCCATGTCTTTTAAATCCAGTGCATAGTATTGATGAACCTGTAAAAAAAAATAACCACAAGCCTCAACAGAAAAAACATAATGTTAGCCTTGAGCTGGAAGCAATGGCCAATACAGCAGATGCTTTCTCTCTGTCAGATTATTTTAGTCATATCAACCCAGATCCAAACACTTACATTACAGCACAACCTTGGTGCTATCCCGAAGGGCACAGTGTATCAGAAAAAGAAAACTCAGATTACTATCACAAGGCATATCAGGTCACTAGTGAGATTTGTGAAATAATGGTGACTAGTTCCATTGAAATGGCACAAGATGTTTTAAGGTGTGATAGAAAAACAGACATAAGTTTTCCTGGAATGACTTTACACAGGTAATTATTATTATTTTTATTTGGTAGATAATAGTTCATATTGAGATACGGCGATGCATTGACACAGTGCCATGCATCATGATGGCGTATTTCGACACGTATGCACTTATTTTTCGCTCCCTTAGGCGTCGTCCTACTTGTATATCGAAGGTACGATGACACACGCTAGAAGCTAGCTCAAGCACGGGAACAACGAGAATGCTTCGAGCCATGGTACGATCCTTTTTGTTTGCGAATGGGAAATCATCAAATAACTTCCCTTGCTATGAACGGTGCGGGGGGGGGGGGGGGGAGAGGTCAAGGGAGAGTCGGGCTTTTACTGACTAAAACCCAACTATGTTCCGTCTTTTGCCCTTTATGATCCGAGGCCGCGGTATTCTGTCGTAAAATCTGCAACCCCGGTAGGCGGTGGCCCTGGCAGGTCCCTCTGTTTTGCTGACATCTCATTGGGCGCGCGTGGAACACGAATACACCATCGACACGGCATCGTACGATCCCTGCCATTTACGACGAAGCCTTATTGTATTATTTTGTTTGGTAGTAAATAAGTTTACTTTTAGCTCATCTTTGTCTGTTACCTACCACTAGAAGAGGTATTATCTGGTGACCTTTACCATCCGCTTTCTGGTAAACAACTGCTAGCGCAAGTAGTACAGATTCAGTAGTATGAAAAATAATCTTTAGTGCCATTTCAAAGATTATTTTACAATTTTCACGAAATGTTATCTGTGTCTGTGCTATGTACTGGAACTCCATCGCTACCGGCGCGTGTTGTGTAGGAGAGGTCGGCGTGGGCGCAGGGCGGACTGCGCGCGGACAAACCCACTCGCAAACATATTCGCTTCTAAGAAGAGATAATAATATAAATGTTTTCCCGTAAAAGATCCAAGTTATTGTTGAGTGAAGAACTTACCAATACGAACTTAACGATACCCCTTGGTGAGACTGGTTGTCGGACTGGCTATATGTAACGACTGTCAAGGATCTATACGTGATTTCTGAGGCACGGGGGAAACTCAGGAATTGGTTAAACAGGTCTAGGTGCCAAAACTTTGCCTATGTTATCCAAGAGTCGCGATGACGTCATCGATAGTGTCATTTCGAGGATTTTACCCTTTAAAATTATGTTTATCTTTTGTTTCAGACAAAGAAACAGGGTGGTATCGCGACACAATAGCTTGACTAGCTTCTTGAATGCGTCTGCAGTATTGGACAGGAGAGCTCTCGCACTGGACTACTGGCCCTCCTGTCGAACTATATGCAGGTTTGAGAAGTCCAAGAATGGCACCAGCAGCAAAAGGAACAATCGGTTCTGCCACTATCTCAAATCCCTAAGTGTTCTCTGTAAAAGCGATACTTTCGATAACCTCTGCCGCAGTTTGTGTTCTAATGAAGGAACTGAATTAAACATCAATAATTGTAATGAATGATAGATAATATATTATGTCTCTACTATGTTTCCTGTACTTGTAAATTATTTAATAATAATGTTAGTTAATTCATGGTTATAATAAATGGTAGTTATTATATTCTTTGAATTTTAGTTTAATCATCATTAGTTAGTTAGGTATGGTTAGTTAGTTATTGTTAAAGCGAAGGAAGTTGATTAAGTAAAATGTTCGGATTTTGGTAGTTGTTGTTTATCGTATTGAATTGTTTGACGTCACTCTTAATGGTTATTGGTGTAAACATAAAATCAAATTATATCGTAATCACAATTTTACTAGAAAGTGAAACATTTACCTAAACACTTAACCGCACAAAGTGCACGAACTCCGACTGTGGCTCATTAGCACTGAACAACATAATTACGCAACATTTGATAATTAAGTTATTTTTGATCATGTTGCTAAAATTAAAATTGTTTTTCGAAGAACTTAAAACCAATTTATCTGTTGGCAACCGGTACCTATTCCTGTTTTGTCTGTCTGAGAACAAAGTTATTGCTTTATCACGTATGTAGATAACAATATCTGTAAAATAACAAATTTGTCTTAAATTTCATGTATTTTGTATGTAATTAATTACTTGGTAACAGGCAATTTATATAAACATATGAACTTACATGGCCCCATTTAAGTTTTTCATTTTGTTGATTAAGCTTTGGCTTGAGGCTACGCTATTCAGTTGTAAAATATGGAAATTTCGACAAAATAATATAAAAATATGATGCATTTATTCCCTTAACAAGTAGGTGCACCTGAAAACTGTAAAAAGCATCTTCTATGATGTTCGGAAGTTCCACAATATTCCATTGTATTATATTCGCATCGTGCCGCTAGTGTGTGCTAAAACTAATATCGTTAAAATAAAAAATAAAATAATAAATATCTTGGGACAACTCACACACGGCTATCTGATCCCAAGCTAAGCAGAGCTTGTGTTATGGTAACCAGATATACATACTTACTGATATACATACTTATATAATTTATAAATACATACATATTATAGATAAATCACACCCGTTAAAACGAATTTTGAGACGGATTGAAATAATATACTTTACCATAAGTATAAAGGTAAACTAGTGTAGGATAGTGCTGTCGGGCAAGCTCCTTTGCACTTTAAAGCATTTGAAATAAAGTTTATTATTTAATGTCACGAAAAATCCGCTTTCTTTACACTACTTTGAAAGTAAAACGAGTCTCGTCGCCTGTTATTGGTCGTATCTTGCACATCTCCGCTCCGCTCTTCTACGTTTTCGTTAAGTCCGGTGCTAAGGCTGGGGGTAGGAATACCAATATTCTTTGCTTTCGAATTTTCGTTTGGTACGTTGTTTTATCGAAACCTTGTGGTGGCTGTCTATACCTGGGCTTAGTAATGTCTTTGTACTCTTACTCTTTATTCTTTTAATAAATCCTTGCTTTCTAATATTGTATTGTTGTGTTGTATATTGGTTTGCTTTACAAGTACTACTGGATAATATAAAATTCTCGTGTCACAGTGTTAGTTACCATACTCCTCCGAAACGGCTGGACCGATTTGAACGGTGTGCATATCGGGTAGGTCTGAGAATGGGCCAACATCTATTTTTATACCCTTATCTAGAAAAGGATCTGAGCATCGGGTGAAACCTCTGGACAAAGCTAGTTTAATTTATATAAGTACCAACTTAGTTTACGGTACTTATCCATAAATTAAAAATGTGTCATTGTGGGACTGGTGATCAGCGAAAATTTACTTTAAAAAGTTTTCACCTTTGTTTCAGGCCTTAGAGTTATCGAGCTTATTTGAAGTTCCACTTAAATACTTAACTCTTCCACTAATAAGTGGAATTCAAATTTTCTTATGTTTGACCTGCAAATTGCAAAAAAACTACCTACGTAAGTTCGTATTTCGCGGGTTACGCTGGCCCTTCCACCATAAGTGCAATTTCTTTATTAGATAGTATGAACTGGTTACCGCTACAAAATTAAGCAATTTTCTTTTTGATAGACGTAAATATAGGAGGCCGGAGTTTACTGACTCACAATACAAAGTTAATTTGAGTTATCTTTCTTTCTTAGGCCGTGTTCAGATGACCTGGGCCGACCACGCACACGCTGATACTTGTTTTTTTACGCTCCTTATTAATTCCAAAGACGTAAACAACAACTTTAAAAGACTCAAATTGTATTAAAAAAAAAACTGACGCGCTTGACAGGCGCGTATCGTCTGTACGCAGCCTTAAGCTGTCGGCGCGGCGCCTATCTTGTCTTGTCATTCTTTAAGCATATTCTTTCATACTAAGTGACCTTAAAACATAATTGTACATTACACTCTGTACAAACTCTTAAGTAAATGACCTCTTATCATTATTATTTACTTTTTCTAAATTATAATGAGGGCTCAGACGTGCAAGATTTCCCTGGTTCGAGTAGTTCGAGTCTTAATCTAAAAGGTTTTTTTATAAATACCTATTTTTGGAAGATTGTAAGAAAAACCACTTAATTTTTTTTTTGTATGACGGCAGTAAACAGTCCTTATTTTTTAAAATATTGAGACACTGGTAGGTACCCAAGTACGCGGGCTCTCCCGTCTCAAATCATAGTAACGCACGCATTATGACTCAGATATATTAAAACAACTTCTTTTTTTTTAAAGAAAAACTTGTAATTAAAATATTTTAAATCAATGTTGTAATTATCAATAAAATTGTATGTACCTACCTATAGACCGAAAAATTATCCTAATTTTGATCTTGTATATAAATAAACGTGACAAATATGTTTGTGTTTTTCAATAATATTGATCGCCTAAAAACTATCCCAATTACATCATCTCCAAGGCAAGAACATCGTGGTGTTACTCATGCACTAACAAATATCCGAGGTATTATCCACCCGCAACAAGATACGACAGTTTCATCATCTCGCATCTCAAAGGGCGTCCAATCAATGAATGAGTCGATTACCGATTACTTTGTTGTACCCTTTGTTTAGACTTTAGACGAAGCGTAGGTATTACATTTGTTTAGAAATCTAAATATAGCTTTAATCTTGTCTACCGTACGTAGGTACTACGGTACCTATTGATAGATATGCTTAGGTGGGCATCAGTATTATCAATGCTGATGGATGGAGCATCGTGGGTGGCATCACCGATCTAGAATAAGGCTTTGAAAAGTCCCGATATGCCCGGTCACAAAGTGGTTAAACTATTTGCAGGACTTTATAAATAGTCGAGTTGTTTACACTATGTTGGTCGTCAGATAACAAGACAGCTTCGTCCAGATGATTCCAGAATGCATTTGTTGATATTATTATGTTCGTAGTTGAGACAAAATAAATAAACTCGGTAATTTGTTAACATGTTTTCAGTCTAAAGTTGAAAAATGTAAAATACACATTTTAGTTCATATTTTATTTCTCCTGTATCGTGGGTGTGCTAACTTACAAACATTTAAACTCACATTCACAAACAGGCAAACCCGGCACAACTACATCCCGGTCACAAATATTTGTTCCGTGCGAGTCTCGAGGCATAGCGGCCAATCGCTTAACCACTTTTTTTTATAAGTGTGTAAATCCTCGATGGATGTCCTCCGCCATGGCGGACCATCGTCTCTGTCAGACTCCTACTGACTAAAACCACACGGTGTTCCTTCTCGTCACTTCTGGCTGGGGTACGGGGACACAATCGCATTCTACACAATCACCCCAGCAGTGACGGTTTGCTCACGGCAAACCCTTCTCAGATAATGATGGTATTTTATATGAGAGGCGCGCGGAAACACCACGCGACGCCAGCTCAGGACAACAGACTTCCCCAAGTCCATTGCCAGCAGGCCATTTTATGGAGGGCGGAAGAGGTCATTTTGAGCCCTTCTTCCTGCACACGGTGGGGCACACAGCGGTCTGCCCAGCTTGGGCGGAGTACCGCCGTGCCCTCGTAGAGGCGATCGGCGGCGGCGATCTCTCGCGTCCGGCCCTGGTTCAGTCCATGGTCCGGAGCGAGAGGGAATGGGAAGCGGTCACCTCCTTCTGCGAAGCAGTAATGCTAGCGAAGAAGGTGGCCGGGCGTTTGAGGGAGAGAACCTCAAACCAACCCAGCCGCCGTGGGAGACGCCCCGGGCGACGGGCGCCGCGAGACGACTCCCGGCCACCGAAGATGCGAGCCTGTGGACGGTGAGCAATGGGTAGCTCACCGTCCGTCCGTCTATTGACGACAGGTCGTGTCGACGGCGCGTTAGTGTTTCACGTGCGCCTCAAAGAGATGTCAGCAAAGCAGAGGGGCTTGCCAGGGCTCCGCCTGCCGGGATTGCGGGTTGTTCGAAAGAGATACTGTGGCCCCGGAACGTAAAGGGCAATAGAAGGAACATGGGTGGGTTTTAGTCAGTAAAAGTCTGACACTCCCCCGGGAAGTTATTTGATGATTTCCCACCCCAAAAAAAAACCCTTCTCCTACGCCCAGATCTTCGGGTGCTGTGAGGTACGTTGGAAGTTTTCTCCCTCTCCCTTTCTTCTGCCTCTTGCTGCCATAACTTCTTCGGCGTAGGCAGCTAAATCGCTTTACCACTGCGCCAATCGTGCCGTCAAAATATGTATGTATTGTACAAATTACTTCAGCTAGTTAATAATGCTCTTCTAAGGCTTGAATTAGAATTCATAGAGGACAGTCTCCCAACATGTTAGTTTAAGATAAGTTATTTACATAACATGATCACTAACGAGTAAGCGGACTGGTAATAACCGGTAGGGATGTGGAGCAGCTGCCTTTATCTAGAATATATGCTATTACAATCGTACCTAATTATCTATTCACGTCTTTTGACAATACTTAGGTAATTCTTATACCTACGTATTACAAGTTCCCTCCCAGAGAGAGGCCTGCCAACTGTGGGCTCGGTACAGGCTGTAGGTACCTCTACCTATATGCTAATTTGAATAGTATTTCTTATATTGGTTTAGTTTCAAAATATGAATACAAACAGCTGTGCAATGTGCTTTGGATACGGTAGGTGTATATTTTCATAATTTTCTCATAGCAACTAATAAATTAAGAACAAAGTATTCTAAGCATGATTCGACAAAACCCAGTAACTGTACTCACAAAAAAAATTGCACAGCTTGGTTACTTGTATCTTTTGCTAACTGTACCTAGGTAGTACGTACCTACCTACCTTACAGAGCTCTACGTCGGGTTCTGATACTAGGTGGCTAGTTATCTGCCCGTTTGTAGCCATGTGCAGCAACAACTCGTAAAATATTACATCTCCTGATTGTTGAACACTTACTCGGTACTTATTATGAGATAATTTACTACTAGTGTTACACGCACATGCTTCATTCGTCAATGCAGATACGGACCTATCTATATTCACAGTAACTTAGAATAGGTATTTGGGAAAGTAAAGTACCTACCTCTACCTACCAACTGCACCTTCTATAAAAGTTCCCATATAATAAGAGAGCAATGCGAAAATGCGAATGCAGAGCTCAATGCGTTGAGGGAGGAATTAACTAAAAGTGTTATAAGAAAGGACGCTCATTCGATTGTAAAAGGAACGGAAGATCTTTTTAGGTAGGTATCCTCTACATTAGTCTAGACCCTATAAAGCAAGACACTGCAAACACATACACATCACAGCACCACTTCATCGTAAGCAAGCTAAGACCTTAATTTTTTAATTTTACTTGGTACATAACTTGTCTTCACTGAAAAGGTACTTACCTACTTGACTACATAAATGTTACATAAGTTTTAAATATTTTATTTATGTTCCAACATTCTTTACATAGCAATAACAGAGATATTTAACCATAATCACTGACGAATCGTTAGTTACCTACCGTTGTAGATTATATTGATGTAATTATACATATGGGATATTTTTCTGACACCGCCGCAGTCGGTAGTTAGCGCAGGCGCCGGAGCCGGGGTTATCGGCGAGGCGCGTGCGCGACGCCCGGCGCCGTACGCATAAATATCATCGCGCACTGACAACCGGCTTCAGTCCTCATAGTGCGTCACCAGATTCACACATTATTCAAAATGGTTCGCAGTGCTCTTAGCGAAGATAGTTGTGGTTACTGCACCGCCTGCGTGCGTGCCCGTTTGAGTGCTGCTCGTGGAAGGTGCCCTGAGCCTTCAGAGTGCGCCTACAAGCATATCTTGGAGTCATACAGTCCAAATGGAAAGCCAGGAAAAGTACCAGAGACGCCTAAATCAGCTTGTGACTCGTGCCGGTGGACGTCGCACGCGCAGTTCCCGGAGACGCCGCCCTCGTCGAGTGACCTCAGCCTGGAGTGGAGCTCACGCTCGTCACAGCAGTCCCGCTCGCGCCGACGCAAGAGATAGCACAGTGTGAAAGTGTTGAACACACCACTCGAGTTTTCATCTAGGGATACCAGCCCTCAACAGCGTCGGTAGAAGACACCAACGCCGGACGACACCCCGGTGGCTCTCCAAGCCACTGCCACTCCAATAATTGTGATATTATAATGTATACTATGGTTTATTAAATTATTATATTGAATCAAATCTTTGTATCAATTTTAATCACATCTAAAAGATGTTGTATAATTCAGTTAGAAATAATAATGGCGAGGTCTATAAAGATTGCTTAAGTAAAAATATGTAGGTATGTGAAAATGAATTTCTGTGTAGAATAACAAGTTACATTTCTAAACATTCCTAGTACCTACACACCTAGCAAAACCTTCTCTGCACAACAGTAATAAACTGCCGCTACCGACAATGTATTGTCACAGGCTCACAGGAAGCCGTGAATCATAAATTATAATATAACTGATAGGATTGCTGACACTCGTAAATCACAAACATCCAGAACGGATGCTAACATTGAAGTTCAGGTACAAAGGTCAATGTGGTTGTTCCGCCTATCATGTAGGTAGTAGCAGTAGTAGGAATCAAGGTCGGGAAGATAGTGTGGACGAGCCACATCGAAAGGTTCAGGTTTAAATAAACTACTAACAATGCTACACCCTGATACATAGTTCGTAACTATTCACATTTATGTTAAAACCCTGGTAACAGGAAATTAGGTAATGCACTAAATAAAGCCAAAATGAAAACAGGCAATTGCTAGCTATCTTCGAAGTTTCCATGAAACACGTCACATATCATGTGTCATACACATGCAGATGACACAGAGAAATGGCAAGTACATAGGTATTTATAAAGCTCAATACATACCGAACAGATATCTGACAACCGAATAGTATTTTAAGTACATAGGTAGGTACTTGGAAATGTGTATATTTTAGATACACGCTGAATTGAATACTTACTTTAACCTCGCCTTTTTGAGGCGAGGTTGTCTTTTATAAGGCACAAGTTAGTCACTAAATGCACTTAGGAACTATATTATATTCTGTACACGAAACTCGTTGCAATAGGTAAGTCACTGGTAATGAGGCGCCAAAAGTGTAAGTACAAACGTATTCGACACAGACCGGTTACCTACAAGTTAGATTATAAGTACAATTAAATCTCGTAATAAGTATTTTACAGCATTAATTATATGCAATTAATTATACCTACCTTACTAACATAACGGGTTTTTTTTTCGTATGGGAAATCATCAAATAAATTCTCCCGCTCTGGGCAGAGCGGAAGGGAGTTTCAGAGTTTTACTGACATCAACCCATCTTTTGCCATTAAATAAAATAAAAAAATATTCCGAGGCCACGGTATCTCGTTCGAACAACTCGCAACCCCTTTGCTTTGCTGACATCTCTTTGAGGTGAGTGTGGAACACGAACGCGCCGTCTACACGGCCTGTCGTAACTAGACGGACTGATGGTGAGCTACCTATTACTCACCATCTACAGAGTATTGCTCCGCCCAAGCTGGGAGACCGCCACTGTGTAGTCCACCGTGTCCTCCGGGCGATCGTAACAGTGGTGACACCCGGGCGTCCTTCGTTCGGCGCTCCGCCTTCCTCCCGCTCGATTATGTGCAGGAACCTTCCGAAACTTCTGTGTCCGATGAGGACCTGCGGGCGGTTGGTGACGACGCCATGGCGCCTTTCCGGTCACTCTTCATCAATGGGACTATCGCTAGTATTGTGGCGAGCCCTGCACAGGGTTAAAGTCTAACCATGTTACAATGAGATCGCACCGGGGGTCGGTCAGCTTGGGCAATAATGGCTTGAAAGCAGCCCAGGCCCGCTCGAGTTTGGGAGCCATAAGTCGGAAATACTCTACGAAGTTCCATTGGCTTTCGAAAATAATTCCCAGGTACTTCATCGCCGATTCGACGCTGATGTGAACTCCTATTCAATGAAAGGATAGGCAGAGTATAGCCGCTGAGTTAATGTGGCCTACGCCGCTGCTACGTTGAATCTATGCTGTGACAGAGACGGGGCTTGCGCTGCGTCTACGAAGGGGCCTACAACGCGTCTACGACGGAGTTTACGCTGCTACTACGCCAAAAACGTATTGTGTCTATAACGGGGCCTACGGCGTGTCTACAATTGAGTCTACGCTGGTGCTACGCCAAGCCTTAACTGTGACTACGATAAGGCCTACGGCGTATCTACAAAGGAGTCTACGCTGCTGCTACGCCAAACGTGTGCTGTGACTACGACGGGGCCTACGGCGGGTCTACGAAGGAGTCTACGCTGCTGCTACGCTAAGCCTGAGCTGTGACTACGGCGAAACCACGCTACTGTGAGCAAAACGGCCTACGTCGTCGGTACTCTATGCTTCGTCCCTAACGGAGTTTACATTCCTGTTAGCTTTTTTTTTTATCAACGACGGATACTGTGCGACGAAATAAAATTAGGAGCAGGTTTGGTGATAATATTCTGTTGATTCTCTTTTATGCTTTATGAAAAAAACAACCACCTATGTGCTATTTACACTGGTGGTACGAAGGTCCAGTCTATTGTAAGCGTAAGACCATACTTATTGACTCGGAATCGGCCTTAAAGCGTATCTTTGCTAATAGTTCGTCGCTATGACGAGTCGCGTAGTCCGAACTTAACACTAAAGTTCATTGTACACTCTCAAGCCGATTCTGCGTCTAAAAGTGTGCCAAACATCAGATATTAAAAAAAAAAAATTATGAATTTTATGCCTTTTGATAAAAAAAAATTGCTTCCTCTGTTAGTCATTATTAATTGTGCTCCATAATTTACTATTATTATGACGAGTCCATGATAGACAAGACTTAAAATAATTGATTGTTTATTGAAGAATTATTTTATTTTTGCTCACATCGGCACAGGCTGCTGCTGATTACGGGGCGTAATACGGCTAGCACGGGTAAATTGATTAAATGGAAGAGCATTCAATAAAATAATGTCTTTACACGTGTTACTTGTGCGAATAGGCACTTACAAGAATTAATGACAAAGAAGATTATATTAAAATGGCATGTATCATACGTAGGGACATTGCCCTCGGATCAGACGAACGCTACTGATAAATGATTTGAAATAAGTCAGTAAAGTAATGTTGTATGTATCTACCTACATACATATATTTTGCATATTACTTTCCAAAATTAAGCCTTATTTCTGTGTTCACTGTATTATCGGATTGTTTCAGATAGTAAGTACAAGAAACCGCCAGTAACGAGATCTAATGTGTGGCAGACCTCTTTAAAATAGGACGACCTTTGCCATGAATTTATCTTAGTTAGTTTTAATTAAACTTTTGACTTTATCAATTAATGTCACATAAATCTTTGTTTACCTAGTTCAAGAGAAATGTTCTGAATTTAGGTTTTACAACGCTGGGCAGTAGAGATTGATATATATTTAAAGACTAGTTTCGTTCCTAATACGACAACGGTATTATTTACTCTTTTCGCTAGCGATTAAAAGACATAAGTAGTGATGGGATGTATGTATTACTATGGTGGGTAGTCCTTTGCATTTATGATATTCAATTAAATGACTTAAAGCTATAAACTAGACGTAAATTGCGGTTACGTTCTAGATGTGAAGAAGAACAGGCAAAAACTGCAGGTAGCAGGTACCTGCAAATCAGGAAAGGGGAACTGTGTTACCCCGAATTTAACGTGAGCGATGCCGCGGGCAAAAGCTAGTCGTTTATAAAATCTTTTTTAGAACACTTGAGAATGTTTACTGAAAAACAATTCAGAAGCTCTGGGTGAAACGGGTACCTTAAAACCAATATCGACGTCTAGTAATTAATTGAGGTAGAGGTTTAAGTAGGTAAATAACAATACAATGCTTAAAAATAACTTAATATAAAAGAGTCGTCGGTATTAAGGTCATTAGTACCTAAGCTATTCGATAAGGTTGATGGGTTTTGATTTTTACTGGCTTAATAGGTAGGTACTTAAAACGTAGTTTCTAGAAGTGTTGAATAAAAATATTACTATAAAAATGATTAAAATGTGCCCTCGTTTGAAGATGAATGCGAGGCGTGCGTGATCTATGAGTGATGCGTGTGCGCACAGAGATAAAAGAACAACCAAGGAAAGTTTTTCTTAAAAGCAATTCGCCTCAAATGCTTTTGGAACATAAAAATAAAAAGAAAAACATTATTCCCTTATGTTCTGTACGAACGAAATGAAAATACAATAGCTGAAGATGCTGTTGGGCATACTGTGAGCGGAGCGGTTTTGTTGCAGTGAACCGCTTGCGACGCTTTTCAGACATGGGAGACTTAGATCCAAGGCATAAGAGTTAAAAAAAAATATCCAGATATGTATCTATTTAATTGATAATTATTTACACTGGTGCTATGTACAATACAATCGAATATCTACATTGTAGAACAAAATTGTTTCGTAGAAAAGCAAGAGGTAGCCATTTCATAGGTTGAAATTTTTACATTATTACATTACAACAGTCATAAGTCACTCAACTCACTTAACATTTTTTTTCAGTCTCACTAGGGTTTTTTTCTTTATACATAACAACCATTTACCATTCCATTTCAAGCAAAATATATGTAAATTATATTATTTTCGCTGTATCATGGTGCGGGTGATATTAGATAAAAATATATGTTTTCGCGTGCGTTTCATAGTAGTAGATCCCATCACTAAACATGTCTGTGGGTAGTCCTATATGGCTATGATTTTCAGGATAAAGCTTTAAGGGATTCAGTCATTTTCAGAAATCGAGAAAACGTTCCAGATTGAAGACGAATGGTACATTTTACTAATGTCACCCGCACTACAGCGAAAACATCATAGTGTCAAAGTCATAATTTTACTTGTACAAGTTAACCTTAAAAAAGTCTGTAAGTTATAATGTCAACCATATTTAATTATTTACTCTCTAGATAACAATGCGAAGTGCATATTTTAATGTACAAGCAAAAGTTCGCTCACAATAAGTATTTAACATACTTAATTACTACGGCGGATATCTTAACAGTTTCGTAACGGAAATAATTTACAACTTCTCGAATAATTTGTTGTTTTGTCGAGTAAAACAACGAAAGTATGACTTATACTATTGAAAAATTATATGTATAAATTACAAATATGTTCGATAGGGAAATGTTACTTAATTTATGTTTAAGAAGATAACATTAGGGGGGGACAAAGGGATCAAGAAGAAAAAAGGTTCAACATCATACAAAGTTATTTGCCATTCAACTGATAAGGGAAAGAGCGTATACTTACAGTAAAGTACTTATTTTGTAAATAATTTATATATTTAACTTATTATACCGAAAATATACATTGTTTTTTACTGTATACAAGGACTAGGAATTTTCTAGTAGGTGGCTAAAACATTCTTCTTGGTTGAAGAATTAAGGCTAAAATGGCTATTGCCTGTTGAATTTTAAAATAAGTCGGCTTTAAGTTCTACCATTTTCCTTCACAATTCTGCAGGACTGTTCGGCAAAGTGGGTGGGTAAGGACCAGCATGTCTTGCATGTTTGCAACTGACTGTTCTGCACTGGAGGAGCGGACCCTAATACGAATCTATTTGGAAAACGAGCGTTTTCCAAACAATAAAGCTGTGTACCTAAATATTTAGTAAACACAGAGTCAACGAATCCTAGAAATGATTTCTCTGCGGTTGACCAGACCATGCTTGGTTATCTAAATACCAGTTATAATCGTTAAACTGTAACCTTGGCCTGCAGAGTGAGAAGAATACATAAAGTAAGGTCATAGCGGTTTTAGGTACTATTTATGTTGTCCTCTTGCGATATCAATATTGTTAGTCTAGACTTAAAGTAGGTATAGGTACCTATAATCTGTAGCTAGATAAACTAAATTCCATTTTAACTGGTTCAGGTTTGATATTACTAAAGTTATTCTACTTTGGGTATTGTAATTTTCAAATGGGAGTATTGCGAAATTAAATGTTGCCAAAGCTAAAAATATTGCCTGGTTCATTCGCAGAAAACGCAAAAAAGCATTAGTTGTTTTCAGAATAACCCCATTTGAGTAAATACGCCAAAGCACTGTATGCAGGACCTGTCACATCTATTTTTTACATCGGGTTTCTTGTAAGAGTTTAGTGCGACACGGTGACAGCGTAGGTGATGTTGGGTGGCGTGGCCGGAGGCAGCGTGGGTAGCGGCGGGGTGGGGTACACCCGGCACGGCGCGCCCGCCGGGGGGCCCAACATGCCCAGCAGTAAGTATGAAACCAGTGAGCCCGAAAGCAGGCCACCGTTGTACGACAATGTCATCATGTTCCCTGTTTAATATCGAAAATATAAATCAAATGCTCATGGCAGATAAATTGTACTTTAAAACTAAATCAACGTGGATTTCAGTAAGGTCCCTGGTGAAGGTAGAACGAACTTATCGGGACGCCTGTCAAAAAGACTAAATTATTTGCAAAAAAAAAATTTGACATCGTTCATTCAAAAAGTAATCAAATTATTTTATCCCTTAACCTTAAATGAATTGTGAAATTATAAAAATTAAAAGTTTTATGATTATTTTCTGTGGGAAAAGAAAATGTAGTAATAGTGCAACCTTGTCAAAACAGGCTAAAAAATATTAACTGTTTAGATATTAGTAAGTAGGTACCTGTAATTTATTAGACGTAAAATCTTTATGGGTAAAATAGAAATCAATGTTATTTTTACCAGCGATCTCTCGATGTTCGCGGCCGACGCGAGATGGCGCTAGTATCATTGGCACGGAGCCAAACAGCCCATTTGAGAATCCTAGCACCACAGAGAATAATATCGGGTAGACCTGAAAAATATTGAAAGTTGTAATAGTAATGTACTAAAAACAACATTATTTTAATATTGGTATTTATGCAGTTACGTACGTCCCCAACGATGTGTGGTGAATGTCTAGGAGCAGCACAAAGCAGCATCAGAGGTACAAGAAGTAACCGAAGACCGCTGGCCATCAGAAGTTGACTGCGACTCCACTCATACGGCCAAGCAGCCGCGATCTAAAATCAGAACGTTTTTGTTTTAAATTTTGGCCTGCACCATGATTTTCTCCTGTATAAATATCACTGTACTGTTAACAAAAAGTTAAAATTAGGAATTTTAAAAGTCCTTACAAAGGCTGAATAAATATGGTAACAGCCATTAGGTAATCGAAAAGAAAAATAGATAAAATAATAAATATTAATGGCATCTCATTTTCTTTTACCAAATGCGCCAGTATATTGGCGTTTGAACCGAAGTAGGTTAAGGTTACATTGCTGTAATATTTTTGTATTGTATTTTTTTTAATGCATTGCTCGGTTGAAGGCTAAAAAATATTTAATTAGCCATTAATTGTCGAAAGCAAAAAGAAAGAAATAATAATATTTTAATGGCATCCCGCAAGTAGGTTGGCGTTTGAACCGAAGAAGGTTATTTGATAATATTTTTTTGTTAAATTAGTTTTGGGAAACAATTAAGATCATTGTTTGCCGTATGTTTTTCGTATAAATAGCTATGAACATTTAGCAAGGCGCTTACCTTTCCAATAAAGTCGAAAAGGTTGAAGGCGGACATAAGTATGATGGGCATCCAGGTCCCGAGTCGGCAAGACGGCACCTCAGACGCGATGCCAGGATACAGGCTGAGCGTTGTGAAGTACACCAGACCGATCGACACCATGTACGGGTAGATGGCACGAGCCACCGCCCAGCGCGCCAGCACCCCTCCTACAAAAAAAGGAAATATGTCTATTATGTAACGTGGGTGTAAAAAAACTGGCAAAGAGCGAGTCAGACTCGCGCACCGAGGGTTCCGTACAACCTTGTGATATAAACAGCCATATTTTTTTACTGCGTAGACTTAGAGGCTTGTTTTTACCGCACAAAGAGACCACAGACTTGAGTATATGGTTTTAATTTCAACTCGATACCTTTATGCGATAAAAGGTTTTGACAAACGGACAACAAAGTGATTCAATAAGGGTTATAGAACCTTAAAAACGGGCTAAGAAAAAGTAAATTTCCGGCTTTTGCTTTAAAAATTTATCCGTACGCAGTGCCAGTGCACCCAGCATGCAATTAAGGTTGTAGTCATAGTTAAGCCCAGTCGAACAATAGTTTTAGTTTCCTGTAACAATAAATGACCGAAAATAGTTAAAAAAGATTATATGACTGTATCTACTTCTACGAGAGCGGGTGAATATAGTTAATTTTGCTTGGGTATGAATAACAAGCGGGATAAAAAAACAGTATTACCTGGCCACCGTAAATAGAGAAATTGAATTTACCCAGACATGAGACCTAGCTCTAGCTACATCGATTTTTCGCTGCTGTGAACACCTAAATTGAAACTTTTATCGAAATCGTTGGAGATGAATACAAATACTTATAAATTTGTATGTATGTGTACATACAAATATTGCTTATTGAATGGTATAGGATAAGAAGTTGTTACGTTTGAACGTTCTCCAAGAAGTTGGTCTTTCGGGTGACTCAAAGACCACGTCTTCTACTTTGTAGGAAGGTCGGGGGGTGCGCAGAGCTGACGAAGGCTCAGACGTGACACTGTCCGGGAATGGCTCCACAGCGCCTTCTGCTGGGGCGGGTACGGCAGCTGTTGGCGAGTAGACCGGGTTTGCGAAACTGAAGGCGTTTGTCTCGATTTCTCCTGGAATGGATGATAAAAACCATTATTATTTTAACTCTTTAAGACAGTTATTCCCTGATAGTGAGAGTGTGTTATAAAAATAAAAGAACATCTTTTGAACACTGGACCGTTATTATTGTGAAATTCAAATGTAGTTAGTGAAATAAGCACACAGTACACATAAGAGCATAGGTACACCTTTTCGGCGTCACGCGTCAGTAAATAGGCATGATGTTCTGAAGGAGAATAAATGGTTTACCTTGCCCGGTTGTTGAGAGTACTGGACTTTGTAATTTCAATACACCATAGCTAGCTTCGCCGACCTCGCTCTCCATCTGCAATTGTTTTGGGACAGTTCAAAGTCGTTTAGTTCAGTTTCAAGTACCTATCTCAAATGAGGGTGCCATCGTGAATAGATACTAATTTGAAATCTTATATCTCAACAAACGCAATCGTGTGGTATCTAGGATATGCCAGACATGAAGGCTTCACTGCTCCTGCAGCGTTCCTCAACGATATCATTCATCATCTGCCTAGCCTTTTCCCAACCATGTTGGGGTCGGCTTCCAGTCTAACCGGATGCAGCTGAATATCAGTATTTTATATGGAGCGACTACCTATCTAACCTCCACAACCCAGTTAGTACTGGGTAATACGATACCCCTTGGTAAGACTGGTTGTCAGACTTTCGGGACACTGACTACCTGTAACGACTGTCAAAGATCTACAAATGACAGCCGGGACCAACGGCTTAACGTACTTTCCGAGGCACGGAGGGAACTCGATATATAACGGGTGGTCACCCATCCACAGACCAACCTAGGCAAGCGCGGCTTAACCTAAAGATCGACCCGAGCGGCTGCTATTATTTAGCCACGAGCTCCTCAACGATATCATTATTGATAATAATGTTTAAAAAAATAAATAACGTTTCTTACTTTTCTTTTCTTTTTTATTCCTGAGTGTTTATTCATTGTAGTACCTATTAATCAACACACACATGATTCTATACAAGACAACGATATAATATCACCATTATTTTAACAAAATCAAACAAAAACAAAAAAAAACATTTTTTTTAAATTAAATACTTAACACAAAATAACTCCGTTCCGACAGCAAATGGAGACAAGCGACTTGGTTATCATTAATCCTTGTAAAAAGACCTTTCCAATGATATATATATTATGGCTATTGGGCCGAGTACCAGGCTTCATAACTTTAAAACGCTTTATAAGATTTTGTCATATGCATAACAAGGAAAATCTTGCTTGGATCGGGTTTGAAATTCTATGTTGTCAAAAGACTCGTCAGATGACCGCTGCTGGCGGGCTTCTTCAATTGCATTGGCCCTGGGTTGAGCAGCTTCGGAGGCACTTGGAGTAGAGTAATGCCACCTAAATCGAGCTTTGAATAGTCTGAGTAGAGACGATCATTATTTTGGGCCTTGAAATGCCCAATTTACAACAAGAGTATTTTTTTGCCAATCTTGTTGTTTGTTTTTGTTGACAGCCTCTCTTTTTAGTTTAGTTATTGTTCACGTTGTGTAAATGTACTTAAATCTTACCAAAGTAGCATCTTCGTTAGGGTTCAAATGCAGTTGAATGCGCCTCCTGTGCCGCGACTCGTTGGTCAGGCGCAGGTAATGCTGCACGAGGGGATGGCGCATCATGACATGATGCAGCATCGAGTGCCCCAGCAGGATAAGTATTGAGAACACGAAGAACATAAATGTACTTCGTTGTGGCTGGCGGAAACCATACTTGGTAACGATCCGGTCTAGGGACACCCAAAAGCCGGCAGCACCTAAAGAATTGTGGATTTATACTATTCAAGAATAAGAATAAATTTATTAAACCAGTGTTACAACATTTTTCTTAATCTAACATCATCACGAATCGGTAACAAGTTCACAGAATTAGAAAACAATGGTCCCCAAATTAGACTGTGCCTGTATCTTGGGGGCCGAAGTTGCGATAACTTTAAATTAAAAACATTTATCTTTGTCGATGTGAGATGACATTTTGGCTTTAAAGAAAAAAAATATTATAAAATAAAATGAGAAAACAATAATGAAAATAAAAGTATTCTAATGTTTGGTAATAGTGTGGGTGTGTGTGTGAAAGTGTGTGTGGGTGTATCAACAGGTATGTGTGGTGAAGGTTTAGCACAGATTAGGTGTGATTAACTGACAATGTTTTCAGTTTCGTCGATGGTAGTGAGAGAAGAAAATTCTGGATCACTTTCTTGCATGGAACAACTTAGGCCTTCGATATCACAGCATTTGATTATTTTGTTATAGACATAAATGTGAGAATAGATAAGGACTAAGAAAATCTTAATTTTGGTTTCCTAAACCATTAACATCTTTCAATCATTTTCTTAATCTCAGTTTTATAATATCAAACGAACGAGTGTTCTTTTAGGAGCTTCGGCTTTGTTCAAAATAATTCCTCATTCAAAACAGAACTTACTTTCACCCGCCATCACCGCCTGCGTGTACCTCGGCGGCAGGCAGCCCGTAAAGCCGTAGTACGAGGCCTGCTGCACGGTGCATCCGAAAGCAACCACTCCTATGGCAACCAGGTTGATGGTATACGACACGCTGGTTGAGAAGCCGTCCCAGCCGATGTTACATACCGCAACGAACAACATAGTTGCTAGTGATACGAGAATACCTGGAAGTTTACAAATGGATTGCAGAGAAGTTCTTAAGTCAGCTGTGATTTTGTAAATTTTGTTTTTAGGAAATTCAATAACGGCTGAGATGGTACCTAATTATTGTGTTGAAACTGCTTCGTTGGGTCGGGTCCTGCAAGTGTCTCCTAGGTCGGGAATACAGTATTTCTATTAGAAAATTCTAAAGATCTCCTGTGTACTTGGCTCATCTTTGCTGAGATTAGAAGAAATTCAGTCGGAAGAATAAACAATATACTAAAAGTAGCACCAACCATAGATAATCACCACGAATAAAGTGTACTAAATTAAAGGAAACATATTGTCCAATACCTAGTTGCATTAATCAAGGAGATTGTGTTTCAACGTCTGTAATAAGAATATTAGCCTATCCTGCGCTATATAATATTGGTTCTTACTGGCATCACGCCATTCCAAACTTACCGAAGGTGATCCTGGTGTTGTAAGTAAACAGATCGAGCAGAAGGTTGTTGAGGCAAACGGCCACGCACGCAGAGGCTATGTAGACAGTGGACATGTCGAACATTATCGTGGTGTTGGGGTAGTGCATTTGGAAGTAGTCCACCGCCATGATGAAACTGGAATATTAGAAATAATTTTGATGTACTTAAATGAAACAGGTTGTCAAAACGATTGGTGCCTTGGTGGGCGCCCTTAAGCGGATTGTTGGCGCTCAACAAGGCGATAAACACGACAAACCCATTTATTCTACAAAGGCAGTTCAGGCGTTAATTCTAGATAATTATTGTGGTTTTTAAGACCTTTAGCCAATTTTTAATTTAAATAACTTAATCAATGGTACTATCTGACTAGTACGAATACGTTTGAGAGATGTTTGCCACGTTAGCTACGCAGGTCAGTTGTTTTTCAGATAGATATTCGGTTCTCGTGATAACAACAAAAGATGCTGCCAAATTTTAAGTAAAGCTGAGTTCATTTGCATAGCTTAGCTAAGGGCTACTGGCGCTATAGTAGAGAGACTTTTTTTTTGGAGAGGATCCGTTTTGGCCCATCGGCTAGTCTTTGTGCAGAATCGTCCAGTTTCGGATTTTTAGACACAGAAAATGTTAGTTACCTGTTAAAGGGCAGTAAGAACGCGGCGCCTGCGACAAAGAGTGTCAGGTAGACGGAGTTGTACCGGTCCGGTGGCGGCGCCCCCGGGTCCGGCATGCTCGACAGCGGCTCGCCCCGCGCGGCGCGAATCGCCTCGATGCGGGCGTACCCGCGACCTAGGGTCTCGTTCATTTTGCGAAGCTTACGACACTTCTAACATCTACATCTTATATACGTATCAATACTAATTTCATTGTATACAACTGATGTTTTAGTTTACACGATCAGTTACCGTATTGGAAATAAACGATTGGCATGTTCGTTTATTTGAATGTTGTCAAGTTTTGTTTTAAAATATACAAGAATCAATTAATCACACCTAGACACATCGCTAGAATAAAGAAGTTAGTACTGTAATGTTACTGTACTGTAACGTTAGATGCACGGACTAAATATCTGTCTTGCATTTAGTTTCGATAAAGCTATTCGTTTGTTTTGAATGGATTTGTTTTTAAGATATTAATAATCACTGTGTTATAAACAATATACTTCGCCGGCGCTCTTGACAGCGGCGGAAGAAAATCTGTGGCGCATGCGCGATACACATTGATTTTCAGTGAGGAGACTTCGCGACTAATCGCAACCCTCGCCCCTGTGGTAAGAACTCGATCCCTTAGTTTTATCTGTAGCAGGCACGATAAGTTAACTGTTAGGATTTTGGATGTAATCTCTAAACTACATCCTCCAATCGAACATCACTTTTGACAGTAATCTTTTCAGAGTTCAACGGCAACACAAGCGATGTGTATTCTAAAGCTTTTGCTGGTGGATTAGTTGTCTTTGAATTAAGTAAATGGTGTAAGTAGTTTAAATCTGACGCAGCAATCAATCGGTCAGCCACTGCGCCAGCCGCGTGGTGCAGTGGCTTAGCCATTGACTGCTGCGCTGCGTGTCCGGGTTCGATTCCAGCACAAATATTTATTTGGCCTATAGGTAATTGTTTCGGATCTGGCTGTTTGCGTATGTTTTATATTTGATTGAGTACTTTAATCATATTGGATAAAGAAGGATAAGATGCAATTAATTCCGGTAATTACAATCCATTCGCATGGTCATTTGCAGTTTCACAATAACTCTTTAGGTGTCGTCATTAAAACAAGTTGTGTTGGTGTTAACGACTTTTAATGAATATAGCCATTGTACATATAAACTAAATCGGTTTTATTCCGTTCATTGTCAGTTATTAATATCGCGATTATAAACTAATGACGTTCAAACTGTCAGCTGATATTACATTCTTGGTTCAAAGACGACTCTGAAAGGTTTAGCCGATAGCGAGAGTCCGTCATTAGGTTCAATAGAGGGAACGTTGTCGCCATCTGGTATATTCAAACGGAACTTTTGTAGAAGATGAGTGAGGAACATGAAAAGTTCAGAGCGAGCCAAGCCTTCGCCTATACAACGTCTTTTTCCTAGAAAACAAAAGAAAAGTAAAATAGTATAGGTTAAACAGCCACAGAAATAGAAATTAAAACTTCTTTTAAATCTTTATGGTTATAGTCCACGCAAGCAGACTTCTGTTACTAAGAGAATGCAGTATTGTCTGCTTTGCAATTGGTACGCTTTGAGCACTCTAAAAATACGTTTAGGTGGTAAGGTGTCTACCCGTTTCATAATACATATTTATTTATATTCGAATCATTTAAGGCCTTCGAAACGGTAACTCATAAAACTGGTTTTCATAATTAATCTAACCTTCCCATCTAAAATAAGAAAGAAAAAAGGACCCTTGGAGTCTTGTTTATTTATAAAAGAACCAACCTGTTCCGAAAGGCATGAGCCACTCGTCTTGAATCAGGTTTCCTTCTTTGGTGATGAACCTTTCTGGCCGGAATAAATCGGGGTCCTTCCAGTGAGAGCCATTGTGAAGATCGAACATCGACAAAAGAATGAACGTGCCCTGGGAAATATAGAACCTTGTTAGGGCATAATAAATGAACTTTCACTTTTAGCGACTATTAAATGTAACTATAAAACTTTATAGCTTTCTAAAAATTAATATTATTAAACATAATACCTAACTTATAAATAAATTAAAAAATAGCTTCAAAAAATTCGTCCTCAACGCTGTCATTTGGCAATGTCCCCAAGCGACTGGCCGCGTTGCCACGTTGTATGGCAACGCTAAGCCTCTGGCCAAAGTAAAAGCCAGCCTTTGGGTGACGGGAAGTGTCAACCAAACGTTTAGATATTTAAATTAATTCAAGTCCTTAATTGTTAGAATAAATAAAATAATCTTTCGTAAACAAAACGGATGAATAAAATATATTTTTATCCATAAGTACCTATACTATAAGTGTAAAACAATATTTGCTTAATTATTTGTTTTTTTGTTACCTTTTCACTACTAAGCGACTAATAACACCGAACGACCCGGGAATTCAACCCAAGACCATCACGCTTGCGACCACTAGACTAACGGAGCAGTTTTATTATTATATAATGCTATCTGTACCCCATGTAGACTGAGATACTATACATATAAATCACTCTATCTACTGCTGAAAACTGCATTAACATCCGTTAAGTAGTTTAAAAGATCTAAACGAACAGACAGCAGAAGCGAGTTCATTTTATACTATGTAAATATATGAAATGTAATGGTTCAAACTTTTACAAGATATAACGTCAAGATACAACCATCACGCGACCATCACGCGGGTTAAACGCGGTAGCCCAAAGTAACTGACGTGAAAATGCCACGAGGACGAAATCGCGGGCGGAAGCTAGTAAGATATATTTGAGTTTATTGTTTACTTCTTCTATATACTATTAATAAAATGATCCATCCCGGGCGGGCCGTTCCCGCCGCCCCTACTACGTAACGCCACTCTCGTCAAGGTAGAGGTTATTAACTGACAATCTATTCTCCTATTGTATTCGTATTAGACCATTCTATCTTTAGCTGGTTTCTGACTACATTGTATCCCAGAAATTGTTTGCCTGATGTCATGAACTTGGATATCAATAATCAGTATATCTTCTTAATCTATTAAAACTAAGTTAGCTCACGGCCGAAATGTCGTGTGATGGACTAAACAATGTACATTACCTTGGGTATGATATAATTGCCAAGTCGAGCGTCGTCTAGTGCCATGTGCGGGATGCCCATAGCCGCCACACTTGAAATGCGCAGTGACTCCAGTAAGACCGCCTCGGTGTATATCATCCTTTACATATAATCCAAGTTATACTAAGCAGACTATTCCCAAATGTATTACTAATTAATATTGGTTTGACCCTGGGAATTCTGTGTAGGTAGTTTCTTAATACAGGATGGTTTAATCAAAAGATAACTAAGATATTCCCAAAAAGAAGGGATGAGATAGAAATAGATAATGTCCAGCGTTAGCGTATAAACACGCTGGGGTGTCCGACAAAAGCTGTTGAAATAATAGGGATCTTATGAAAGGAGATCGGCTGCTTGAAATGAACAACGAGAGCCACCATGACTTCTTGAAAGAAACGAAACCGATCCGGTTGTCATAGAACACAAACCTGGCTCTATCGCTAAGTGTAGGTGGTCTCAGGGGCCCGATGACATCATCTAACTCGCCGTGTAGCCGACGCTGGACGTCCTCGTTACACACGATGTGCAGGAGCATGAACACGGCTGTGTTGGACACCGTCTCCATGCCAGCTTCGAGCAGATCTAGGCAGACTACTTGCAGTTCCTCGTCTGTAACTAGGGGAGTACGGTTTCATTGTTTGCTCCTCACTAAATTGGAATCGTCATTGAACCAATCCTACCAATCTATAACTTTATCCAGAAAAGTGTCGGATCATCAAACCTAACTTTTTTGCTGCGGGACCAATATCGTAATCGAGAAAAAATATTAACTGCTCCATTGGGTCTAGTAGGCAGATATTGACGTTAATAAGGACATCAGAAGAACAAATACGCGATGTAAACGCGAATTAAATACGTCGATTTTTAGTCGAAAATAAATATCCTGTGGCATTTGAGTATTTTTTTTACAACAAGCACAATCAGTATCATTTATAGATAAATAAATTCTCAAAATTTTGAAATAATACGTCTTCGTGCTTGGGCTTCTGATGTCCCATATTAACTTTTATATCTACTAAACCGAAAACTATGGAGCAGCTTATAATTTTTTCGTGATTCCGATGTTGGTCCTATGAAAAAAGTTGTTCAGTTTTAGTTAACCCACACACAAATCTTTCGGATATTTACATGGTGTAGAGCAGCACTGTATGTCGGAGGCAAGATGTATCAGTTTTGCATTTAAGGATTTTTAATTTCTAATCTTTAACAAACAACAAAGTATCTTAAGATAAATTATGATTAGAGAAGGTAAAGAAATACTTAATAATGTGAATATTGTTATATGTACATAGAATATAAGTACTTAAAGATTACTGGACCCCTAAGAGAACCTTGTGGCACGTCAGGTGTAATACATATGCCGCATAGTACTAATTTTTTAGAGTGCAGATTCAGTTCATAACCCCAATGATTAATTATTATAATGATGTTGCATGTTTAATTAATTACTACATAAATAACCGATGAGTCGATAAAATTACATAAAAAACTATTCACATGATTAAGTTACTTAATTAATAACTCAACAAATATTTCAAGTAAATGGATGTCAATTTGACATTTGAGTAGCTCAACATGGAGATAAAACATGACGTTTGTTATTCGACAAGTTTTTTGCGTCAACAGTGATCAAAATTATTATCTATCAGTTGCCTTTTATCCATATTGTTCGCTAGTTACTAGATACGTACAGAATTGATCTTTGCATTCCATTTTTTCGATGAGAAAGGCGTCGATGACGTCTCTAGGGTTGTTGACGTCTATGCTTTGTTGATGTTGCTCTATGGTTTCCTGTTGATGACGCAAGAAAACTAAATTGCATTAAATTATGTACATACTCGTTCTTATTATAGGAAGTGTGATCGATCTCGGACAAAGATAATATCAAGACAAGCAACAATCAATTCTTTATTCTTTTGCTATATTTTAGATTATTGTTGGGTATATTCAGTATATTTGTTACGATGGATGGATTGTGTAAGGAATGATATGAAGGAGAAAGAAATAAATGATGCCGTGACGTCTGATAGGGGAGAATGGAAGAAGAAAACGTGTTGCGCCGACCCCAAATAGAATGGGACAAAGGTAGAAAATGTTGATGATGATTTGTTACGAGCATATACAAAGCGAGATGTATATGCAAACCAATGGTTAGCAAAACCAAGGTAGCGAAGCTAGTTGTGTCTTTATCTCGCCTCCAGCGAAAGGCCAAGGTTACTTGATCAACAATCATCATCGCACATAATGTGAGACAATAATGTCAATAACGGAACAAAAAGGCATAAACCTGTCAATACTATCCAGAGTTGCTTACGCAAAACACACGTCCCTGAACTAAATAACAACTTATCTTATTTGCTGAGATACGTTGTTATTGTGAACTTGACCTAGATGTCTTGTAATTTTTACATATTTTTGTATCAACTCACCCTTAGAAAATCGTGAAGAGCCTCGTGGATTGAACTCAGTTCGGTGTACCCTGATAGACCAGGTAGAATATGCCTCATGAATGGCATAAAGTTCAGGATTCCCCCACTCATGTCCACAGCTCGGAACAACCTCATTATTAAATCACATAATAATTTGAGCTTTCTGTCTTCTAAATCGTATCTGGAATTCATAAATTAATAATTTAACATCTGATTAAAATAATTTAGCCTACAGTTGTTATATTTGCCATGCATTTGAATATAAATATTTAAACTGTGGGTATATTTGATAAGAATCTTTTTCTGACGGTTCTAGGAATAGTGAAATGCATATTGATCATCGCCCCTGATATTGATCATCGCCTGCAACAATAACACAATCAGGCACATTATGCAAGACAAACTTGTCGAGATTATACACGAGTGTCTCTACTGATGGTCTAAAATAAATTAAAGAATCTTTCAAAGATTTTTAATTTATTATTTAAGCGTTTCGCCCGCGTTGAATTCGGCAATTTGTCCTACGAGATCGTTGGAGCGGGATTAAAGTATCCAATGTGTGTTACATGCAAGCGTAACAAACATTCACTTTTATAATATTATATATCCTCACAAACTTTCGCATTGATAATATTAGTAGGATCATAATGTCAAACCTGTTCTGTAAAAATAAAACTAAATAAAAATTGTGACCTTTTACCAGCGACGAGCCTCCACAGAATATTGACGATTGTGATATTGAACATGCTATTAACTAGTATCGGCTGTCCGGCGTCGCTTCCTCTTAGTTTGACCAGTGCTCTACATTCCTCACTGATGTAATTCTCCATGAATCGCGTGTTGTACCCAAAGCTCTTCAGATATTTCAGTACGATTCGCCTTGTTTTGTTCCAAGAGGCTCCATCGTTAAAGACTATTCCTAAAAAAACCATCACTACATTGTTGGAGGTGCTTTTGTCAAAAGATTCAACGTTAACGTCCTAATTCAGCGTACGTTATTTTAATGAACTAGTAACACGAGCACTAAATTAATCAGATACTATCGATGGTGTACGTAATCAATATGTGGGTTTATAATTGGTAGGTAGATGATATCTTGGTGGTTTTTTTTTGCGATTGTCTATTTTTGGAAAGTAGTTTTACGGCATTCGTCATCCTATAACATTGTGAAATATGTTGAAACAGTTCATTAAAGTACTTACCAAGCTTTTTGCCAAACGATCTCATCATAAAGAAGAATCCATCAGGTCTGCCGTCAAAAACTTCGCGTGTAGACACCTCTTTTATCATATCTTTTCCGGAAACAATCACCACGTTGATGAGTCCTAGCCTCAAGCCTAGCACGTTCCCGTACATTCGAGCCCAGGACCGCCATAGCGTGTGATGGGGGCTCCGAGACCTCAAGCTAAAAGCAACGGATAACAGGTTCCCAAATAACGGCAATGGTGTGGGTCCTAAAATAATACAGTCATCCTTACTAATATTATGAAAGCGAAAGTGAGTTTGTTTTTTGTTACGTCTTCACGCCTAAATGGCTAAACTGATTTTGATGACTTTTGGTACAGAGATAGTTGGGACCCTAGAGACGGACATAGGCTAATTTTATTCTAAAAAAAAGTGATAAATTAGGGAGAAAGAGGGAAGAAAAGGGAAATCTTAGCTTTGCTATTACAATCAATAAGACGCAAGGGCAAAAACTACAGGTAGCCGGTACCTGCAAATCACAAAAGGGGAACTGTGTTACCCCGAATTTAACGCGATCGAAGCGGCGGGCAAAAGCTAGTTTAATATATTTCACAATTCATATGAAAGTCAATACAAAATCACAACCTGGAGGATAGAGGCGCGGTCTCCTAAACTGGTTTTTCAACAAATAAAAGATGAATAACAGTGAGAACACAATAAGTGGCCACATCGTGCTGCCTGCCCGGTACACACTGGAGTGATGCCCTGAATACTTCCCTACTTATTGTATGCACAATGGGTCTTTCAAAAGATCAAATCTCAGTTTGAATAAGTTATATTTAAATTTCCTCTTTTTATTTATTTAGGTAGGTATGTAGTAGATGTAGTTAGTTCACGTCCTAAGCACATCCAGGAATTTTCGAATTGAGAAAAAGGCGAAAATATTACCCTACCCTATTTCTGACGAAATAATATGGAGCACGTGGCTAAATAACAAACATACAGAGTTTCCTCCGTGCCTTCGAAAGCACGTTAATCCGGTGGTCCCGGCTGTCATTTGTAGATCTTTGACAGTCGTTAATGGTTATCAGTGGCCCGAAGCTCTGACAATCGTTTTTGGCGAAGGGTATCGTATTACCCAGTACTAACTGGGTTGTGAAAGTCAGTAGTCGCTCTATGAAAAGTACTATTCCGCTTCATCCAGTGAGACTACAAGCCGACCCCAACATAGTTGGGAATAGGCTAGAATGATTTCAGACGAAATTGTAATTAATGAGGTGTAGAAACTTTAGAGGAGCTCGTGGCTAAATAATAGTAGCCGCTCGGGTCGATCTTTAGGTTAAGCCGCGCTTGCCTAGGTTGGTCTGTGGATGGGTGACCACCCGTTACATTCCGAGTTTCCTCCGTGCCTCGTAAAGCTCGTTAAGCCGTTGGTCCCGGCTGTCATTTGCTTTGACAGTCGTTACAGGTAATCAGTGTTCCGAAAGTCTGACAACCAGTCTTACCAAGGGGTATCGTATTACCCAGTACTAACTGGGTTGTGGAGGTCAGATAGGCAGTCGCTCCATGTAAAATACTGATATTCAGCTGCATCCGGTAAGACTGGAAGCCGACCCCAACATAATTGGGAAAAGGCTAGGCAGATGATGAGAAACTTTATGTTTTTTCAATAGGAATTAGGTAATTTAATATATTTGCGCAAATAAAAACTTTTTTTAAATGAAGATTTTTTTTTCAGAAACCGGTGGACGTCTTTTTTTTTGTTTTTTTTGGGGGGGGAAATCATCCAATGACTTCCCCCGCTCTGGGCGGAGCGGGGGGGCATGTCAGACTTGTACTGACTAAAACCCACCCATGTTCCTTCTGTTGCCCTTTACGTTCCGGGGCCGCGGTATCTCTTTCGAACTACCCGCAACCCTGGCAGGCAGAGGCTCTTTGAGGCGCGCGTGAATAACGAACGCGCCGTCGACACGGCTTGTCGTCATTCGACGGACGGACGGCGAGCTACCCATTGCTCACCGTCCACAGGCCCGCATCTACGGTGGCCGGGAATCGTCTCGCGGCGCCCGGCGCCCAGGGCGTCTCCCGCGGCGGCTGGGTTGGGTAGATGATCTCTCCCTCAAACGCCCGGCCACCTCCTTTGCTAGCATTACTGCTTCGCAGAAGGAGGTGACCGCTTCCCATTCCCTCTCGCTCCGGACCATAGCCTGGACCAGGGCCGGACGCGAGAGATCACCGCCGCCGATCGCCTCTACGAGGTCACGGCGGTGTTCCGCCCAAGCTTCGCCACAGTGTGAACCGGTGGACGTCTTAAACTCAAATTTAAATATTTGTTTGCACACTATAAAAAAACTTTTTTGTTATTCTTCCTTTGCTGGCTGTACCAAGGTATTCCATGCACGTAATTAATTAACCAGTACATTTATTGAAGAGCTAAATTGTATCTCGTGACTGTTCGTATATTTTTAAGTTATCATGTTAAAGTCCAGTCGTGTAAGGCGTTATCACGATGACCCCAAACAACTAATTCGGTATTACAACATTATCAACATTTGCAAGTGCAAATTGCAGTTGTATCATAATTATTTTTTTTCGAGAGAATGTACGATCCCAAACAGCGCTGATTTTGTGATCAGCGCAAACGCTTTCGGGGTTACACATGTCAAATTGATGTTGTCAACAAGTATTTTTGTAAATTATTATTTAGAAAAGGCGTCTTATCTCAGAAACCACTCAACCAATATTTTTTATAAAACCTATTCTATACACGTACAAAGATGCCAAAAATACAAACACATTTTAATTTTTTTTGAAATATTTTCTTCTATGGTGATGAAAAACAGTTCAAAAAGATGTTTTACGAGGGTGCGCTTTTAAGTTCGCGGAATGAGAGGGTTTGAGAGGGGTGATCATAAAACAAATAAAATATAATTTATTTATTTTATTTTTATTTTTACATAGCTAATAATATACTAAACCAATTATGACAATGACAATAGGCAATTGCGAGATAAAGACAGGCGGTAAGTCCTCTCTTTGAGGAGTGGCTGGAGAGGCATCATGGCATCCTCACCTACCGCCTAACACAGGTCCTCACCGGACACGGAAGTTTCGGGAGGTTCCTGCACATAATTGGACGGGAGGAAACGTCCTGGTGTCAACATTGTGACGATCGCCCGGAGGACACGGTGGAGCACACAGTGGCAGTCTGCACAGCTTGGAAGGAGCACCGCCGTGCCCTCGTAGAGGCGATCGGCGGCGGCGATTTCTTGCGTCCGGCCCTGGTCCAGTCGATGGGCCGGAGCGAGAGGAAATGGGAAGCGGTCACCTCCTTTTGCGAAGCAGTCATGCTAGCGAAGGAGGTGGCCGGGCGTTTGAGGGAGAGAACCTCAAACCAACCCAGTCGCCGCGGGAGACGCCCCGGACGTCGGGCGCCGCGAGACGACTCCCGGCCACCGTAGATACGAGCCTGTGGACGGTGAGCAATGAGTAGCTCACCGTCCGTCCGTCTATTGACGACAGGCCGTGTCGACGGCGCGTTCGTGTTTCACGCGCGCCTCAAAGAGATGTCAGAAAAGCAGAGGGTCTTGCCAGAGCCTCCGCCTGCCGGGGTTGCGGGTTGTTCGAAAGAGATACCGCGGCCCCGGAACGTAAAGGGAAATAGAAGGAACATGGGTGGGTTTTAGTCAGTACAAGTCTGACACTCCCCCCCCCTCCCCGTTCGCCCAGAGCGGGGGAAGTTATTTGATGATTTCGTTTCGATCCATCCGCAAAAAAAAAGTTCGTTTGCACCTTGTCAGTAGGATCTCTTACGGTGAATTTATTTGTATGTAAAACTATGCAACTTGTTATTGACGCAAGAACACACACGATTTCGTCTCACGAAACCAAAAGTTCTACCTGTATTCTGTTGACGGTTAAATAGTTTAATGATGAATCTGAACAGAGGGCCTAAGCTATTATTGTAAACCACAGGGTAGCCTTTATAAGTTGATATGTGCTCCTCGTTTTGTATTCAACTAGGTGATTAGTGATATAGAATTATGTAAAGGGTCAGAGCTGATAAGGTTTCATTCCAGTCATTGGTATTTTGCCCGCATAAGGATCTGAACAGTATTGATAACAATAAATCAGAAAACATAGTATACAAACATCAGAAAACATAGTATTTCAAATTAATATAAATATATATTTTCAGAGAAACAATACGAATTATGATCAAACTACAGACTGGATTCGATTGGCATGCAAGGAATCTAGCGAAATGTAAGTTCACTTTAGCCTAACTCATTAGGAACAACCGGTGTGATGTTATGTCCACTTAATTAAAAGGTCCTATTTCAAACAAAATGAGCATTCACAAATTTAAAAACAGCTACATCTATTAACTTTAAAACCTTGACAAAAACCCTTTAAAGAAAACCAAAACCTTTTAACAAAAATATGTGTAATATTATTATACACTAGCTTCCGCCCGCGACTTCATCCGCGTGGCATAGTTACTTTGGGCTAACGCTAACTTTAACCCGCGTGATGACCCGAAAAAATGTATCTTTCTCTCCCCTTTTCTTCCCTCATTCTCCCCCTTTCCTCACTTTAAAAAAACTTGCCTATTTCCGTCACCAGGGCCCCAACTATCTCTGTACCAAAATGCATCAAAATCGGTTCGGTCATTTAGGCGTGAAGCCGTAACAAACACGACACGGTTGGCGTAGTGGGTGAGCGATCGACTGCTGCGCTGTGTGTCGCGGGTTCGATTCCCGCACGGAACAAATATTTGTATGCCCTACAGTTAGTTGTTCCGGGTCTGGCTGTTTGTGTATGTGAGATTGAATGTTTGTAAACGCACCCACGATACAGGAGAAATTCCTAGTGTGGGGCAACGTTTTTAAAAAAAAGAAAGAACAAACAAACTCACTGTCGCTTTTATAATATTAGTAAGGATTTATGAAAATAACCGAAACCCACCAACCAACCAACCCAACCGAACGAAATAAGCTACGTTAGAGGTCCTAACTGTAGCTACCTTACACTTAAAAAATCCAAGTGCATGCTTAAATAATAAAACTGATCCTAAATACACTACAGCTACAACTAAATAAAACTACAGCTAAATAAATTAAAAAATAATAATTTGAATTTATATTTAACCTGAAAATAATTTAAGTACTAAATTATACCTATATATATATATTGTTTTTGTTTTAATATATCTAATTATGCCTATTATCTATAAGAACCTATTAATTACCAAATAAAGTAGGTACTAAAACTAAATAATTCTAATAGAATTATACCCAGAAATATGTAGGTAAGTACAACTTGTAACAAAAAAAGAAATAAAAATAAAGCTAAAACGCCTGTCCAATACTGGGTCCACCCTTTATAGCAGAACTTTTATGTCATAATTTTATTTTGCATAACAACGGATAGCATAAACTTCATTTCGCAGAAAATTGTTTGGCAGACACTCATTTATCATACATTCAAAACTCATAATTTTGTAAGTCAGAATCATCTCTAGACATAAATTTTATATCCATAATATTCAAAAAGCAGAAACATCATTTCGCAGAAAGTTCACAGTCAGAATCGTCTTTTGACATATATTTCATATCGTTATCATTAAACGGCAGAATTGTCATATCGCAGAAAGTTTATAGTTAGAATCATCTTTATCATTATTTGTTGTCATTTATTTTAATTATTTATTTCTTTAAAATAATATCATTTATTTTAACTATTATTTAATTGAATTTGTAATAATGTCATTTAATTCCATAAGTAATTATTATTCTAATGTTAATAGTTCAGTTCCGTGTAAACTACAAAAAACAATCTCATTTTCTATAAATGCAAGTCATTACTGGGGTCACAGTTTTAACCTAACCTAACCTACGCATTTTTTTTGGACAAATTAACCTAATCTTAATAGTTGAGTCCCGGGTAACCTACTAAAAACAATGTCTTTTTTTTCTTTTTTTTCCAAAAATATCTTATTTTTGTCTTAATATGTTTTTGTATACAATTGTAACTCACTGTATCGGTTCACACCAAAATATTGGAAACTCAAAATAAATAACAAACATGGTAAATATCCCGTTTTAACCGTTAATAATAATGTTAGTGACCATGTCAGTTTAAAGACTTATAAGGCATATAAGTCTTTAAACTTAAAGTTATTCTTAATTAAATTCTGCCATCTGCATAGTATGAAAAGTGAAATTATACCAAATACTCGTCGCTCTAAATGAACATTATGCTAAACGATATTATGCGAAATTTGAACTCTGCCAATCGTAATTATACTACATAAATGTAATTCTGCCATCTTAAAACTATGCAATTGTAAATTCGGAGTTTTAAACATTATGCCAAACGATAATTATATCAAATAATTTTTATGCCTTTAAAATGTTCGTCTAAAGAAAAATATGCTAAGTGTGTTATGCCAAATAAATTTCGGAGCATCAAGATTCTGCCAGATAGAGGGAACCCGTCCAATAGGTACTATCTACCTATGTATACCTACTTCACTTAAAAATAAAAACCTATAAATACTTTAATTAATAATACCTATAACTATAATAAAGAATATAACGCTATGGCGCTCATTAGGGGAGGGCTATGTCCAGCAGTGGACTTATATAGCCTGATCATGATGATGATGATAACTATAATTAGTATAATTAACTATGCTTTTACCAATATAGTATAAAAAAAAAACTGAACATAAATTAGCCGAAACTCGGTTTCTAAAAATCTATGCGTACCTACTACTACTTCACCTAAAAAGAAATAAAATGTAAACTATGAATAATTTGTAATTTGATCGAATATTTAAACACTACCAAAATAACTAATAGGTACCTATTTTATAAAATAACAACAAAAGAAATCTAAAAAGAAATTATTTAAAGACTAAAAGTCGGGCTGAAAGCATTGTCTGTCAATAAGGTCGAACACTCTGAACGTCTATTCGCATCAACAGCCAAATATTACACAAAATTAATCCTTATAGCATGATTCAGTATTCACGCGCGATGGCTTATTAGCGTATTTCATGCATAACTTTGGTGTTTGTATACCGATTTATATGATTCTTTTTTTATTGAATACGTAATAATATTAACTGTTTTTAATTAGAGATGAGTGGGAGTATTATAAACGTAAGAGTAGACAAATATAATCAGAAAGCTTTGAACTGCTAAGTTATCGGGAGTTACACGTGTTATTGTGAGTCAACCATAAAAGATAGACCTATGCTGTCGTAGGATATTTTTTATATAATTTTAAGGAGAACATTTCCGTCATACATGATTTCTGTGTAGCTTTAACCAACTTCTCCCGATTACCCAACATTTTCCTTCACTGCTCTGCTCCTATTGATCGTAGCGTGATGAAAAGTATACTTTAACCTGCCCAGGAGTATGAAGAATAATTGTACCAAGTTTCGTTAAAATCCGTCGAGTAGTTTTTATTTCTATAACGAACATACAGACATCCAGACAGACAGACAGACAGACAGACAGACAGACAAAAATTTTACTGATTGCATTTTTGGCATCAGTATCGATCACTAATCACCCCCTGATAGTTATTTTGGAAATATATTTCATGTACAGAATTGACCTCTCTACAGATTTATTATAATAGAAGAAGAAGAAGAAGAAGATATAGATAAATCATTTGTTTTAAAGATTCTCTTTTTTTTTTTTTTTTTTTTTTTTAATTTGGCACACTCGGTTTGAGTATTCGCCACTGACGGATTATAAAGCTAAGGAATCAATTTTAATGGGAAAGGAGATTTTGAACGGGATTGAAAGGAGATTCCAGTGGAATGGTTTTAGGAAAAAAGGTAAATAATAAATACTTACATTTAAACTAATATACAAAAAATTAAATTAACAAATGTAATAAATTACACTTTAATATCATGAGAAGATATGAAAATAGAAAGAGATTTATATATATCAAAATTATTAGAAGCAAGTAAAATAGGACAAGATTCTCTTTGTAAAATTGTTTTTATTCCTGTCTGATTGTGTTATACTTGTCCAATAAAATGTGCGTTCACAGATTCAAAAACAACTTCTTCTATTAAATAGGTAATTATGTAACAAACTTCTTGGAGGGTTTCAAGAAGTTTGATACCTTGACGAAAATTATTGAAATTGTAACAAATAGAGTTAAAAGCCCAGGAGGGACGATAGAGTAAATCCCCCGTAATTCCGGTTTTTTATGGTATACTTATAATGGTAAGAGGTGGTCACCAATCCACAGATCAACCCAAACCCTACGAACTCCTCAAAGAAACAAGTGATAAGAGGTCTATTATTGTAGATTTGATCTACCTCGTCATTAATTCCTATCGTAAACTGATGGAGAGCGGATAACAAAGTATTGATTGCACCATTCGAATAGCTATTAAACTCTTCCATAAAGAAAACAAATTTAAAAAATGCTGAGAACCTAATTTACTGACTTCCATTGAAATCTAGACGAAATTCACCGCCAGTCAGTGGAATTTTCTGCTGGCTTCTCTGTTTCCTGATCATTAGTATATGGATTTCTAAAAATTTTAGTGATTCGATTTCTTTTAAGCAAGCGTACTTCACCTAAGGCCGCATCATCGCTTCACATCAGGCAAGTTGAGGCCAAGCTCAAGCCATAAAATAAAAAAAAGAAATCATAAAAAAGTTCTTGTTAGAGCAACAGACATGCGTAGAGATTCTCAATTAACAATAACAATATTTCTGTGTTTAGAAGTTTCTTAAGTCACTGACGTAAATATGTTTTTTTCGATAAGATAATTACAGTGAGCTGGCCTTTTCTTTTGAACTATATGTCAGACGCTACGATTTTAATAAATGTGGGATCTGCCCACGAGTATTTAAAGCATCGCAGCGTAGAGTTTTGAGACCTGCGATCAATTGCAAGGCTCGAATTATGAAATAGACATCCAGCATCAGCAGAAAGACCCCTCGGTCTTTCTGCTAATGTTGATTGTGTAGGTATCACTATGGAGTTCATAATAAACATGTTCCAAGATCAGGGCGGCGAAAACCGAATTCATAGTATGAACTGCGTCTGTCACGAATTTCAGAATTTTCACATGATTCGTTTTATTATGTTTCTGCTAAATCAGCCGTTTTAGGATCCCTGATCAGCCTTATGCTGGTTGGACCACTGGTGAACGACAATGTAACAAAGATTTAGCAGGGTCCCCTACGTATAACGTTTCCATTTTTGAGGACATTTTAGTAGGTAAGTGTTTACTGAATCCAAAGTATTTTATGTTGATCTAAACTAAAGCCATATAAAAAAGTTAAAAAAAACAATGTTCGGATAACCCATTTTATTTTATCTATGTTTTTCTTGAAAATGACGGTCAAATCAAATGCCGCCGTAGAAATAATAATATGTAGGTTTATTCTGTACACTTATCACTATTTATCACAATTATTATCGGTTTAATCTATGTAGAAAGGGTTAACAGGGGGCTTGTCATAGTGATGACAAACATTTTATTATTCATAAATAAAGATAATCACAATCGTCATTTTTGCCAAAACACACTATTTTTGTTCTGATTAACGCGGAGATCAATAAAATGTTTCCATAGTTGTGAATTAGAAACCTTTTTAGTTTTATTATTAAAAAAATATGTAAGCGAATCTTTGGAAAATAAGTATCTGCCATTTAGAGAACCGATTTGCATTAGTAAGTCTGATTAGAATATTATTGGCCATCTCTCAAATGACACGACATTTTAAGAAAAGGTCAAATCACACTGGTATTTATAAATACAAATATTTTATTCTTAAATTGTTCCATGCTTTAGGTGTAAAAGACCGAGAAGTTACGAAGCTGTGCTATTAAATAAATCATGTTTTATTCAAGCAGGACATAAACAATCATAATTATGTATTTCAAGTATTGTTATTCTTTAACTTTTGATCACCACGGAAGTTAAGACGATTATGAGGGGACAGATAAATCAGTCTACTCAGCATATCTTAATACTTGTGAATCGCACTGTCCAGTTTTCCGGCTTCCTTTTCTAGTTTACCTAACGCGTTTAGATTCTGAGCTAAATATTCCTATATGTATACAATTTTAAACATAACAAGCAGAACCCTCACAAAAAAACCGAGAAACTTAAAAACTTAGAATTAAGAGAGAGGACGCATAACATATCAGGAAATAAGTTGGGGTTTCTTCGCTTCATTCACAGAAAACCTATATCGAACTTTGGAAAAAGGCTGATACAATCTTGCGAGAGTAAGCGAAGAATGCTTGCAAATTCTAGCACCGCGACTTTGATAGGTTCACAATTTTATGGCTTTAATTTTATTACTTGTTTTAAACTGAATTGCTGTAATCCGCGGATAGGGTACCGATGGTCTAGGAAAACGGTTTTCTTTCCAATTGAATCTTTTCAATCATGTATCAGTCAATTTATTTGTGTTCTTTATGACTATAATTTACGAGACATCCTGACATAAAATATTATACCTTTGTGTTGTCTATATTTTTGTGTCTTCACGACTAATAATTCTCAATGAATTCATCAGATGACCAAAATTAAATAATTCAGGACTGGCTACTGTAGTAACAAGATATTTAAGATACTTTGCAGATCCTCAATAAGATCATATCAACGTCTTTTCTTCTTATCTCTAACGCCTGGGTTTCAATAAGAATACTATCTTATTCCTTGACCTAAGAATATCTTAAAACTATTAGAATTGTTTAAGTACTGCAGTTGCAAGGCAATTTTTTTATTTTTTTTTATTTACGAATTACTTATATTACAAATGTCAGTTATTACTTGGTTAGTTATAAATAATTTCTGGGGATACATAGGTATGACAGCAGTTATTTTTGTTCAGCTCCCTAAATAAATTGTCGTTAGTTGCACAAAAATTTTGTGTGCACGAAACTAAAATGAGGTAGGTTAGGTACTCAATTATTTGTGCGCACTGCCTTTATGTAACGCAACAATAAATTAATAGAAGGCGATAAATTGTTTTGCACAAAAACTGACTCTTCGGGACCATTCAAGATATCTTTTACTTATTAACCACTGATCCATTAGTCTTCCCAAATAAATTCACAACGAAAGCATAAAAACGATTGACGGTTACACTCGTTTTTAAAGGGTAACAGAACGGTATTAAAATGATGTAATCCAATGCAATAATGCCTAGGTAACTAGTTGCGAAAACAAAATCTTAATTCTAAAAACATAATAAATTAAAAACATGCAGATTAAACGCTTATTTTTATATCGATAAGCGAGAACGTACCCTTACACTGATCACTGGCTGAAACGAACACACCCAATGAACTTGTACAACGATAACTGTATCAAAGCGTCCACTGAGCTCTGGCTCAATGTATAAAACTGACGAGGACAAACGTCCACCGCATTACATGCTCGGACATCAACCAATAAACACCTACGCTTACATTTTTCATTAATTACAATCAATTAAATAAGTGCAGTGATGGCTCCAATTAACGCGAATGACATAAACGACGCCAAGGCTTTCGTGCCGGCGAAGAAAGTTTTGCCTGAAGTCGAAACAGATGGTGCTAATGGAAACGGAAATGGGAATTCGGCTAAAGGGTATGTACCACCACTACTTCAGCTGTCGTGTTTACAAATACTCGGTTATAGTGTCATTGCAGTTCAAGTTGTAGGCCTCCTAGTATCTAAGAAAATAAATGATCTAGCCTCTCGTGTTGTTTTGTTTAAATAAAGTTACTTAATTTAAACTTTTAAAACTACATCTTAATGACCCAATGCAAGCCTACCTACGTATATCTAATATACAACTTGCGTAACTAACTGTTAAAGTTCGCCAAGCAATTAAGTATCCACCAATCAATTTTGACTACTAATACATGCCTTTCACCAAGTCTTCAGCAAAACTTGTACCCAACCGACCTTCATTCATCGGAACTTATCTATAATTTTCTAGAGAGATCTATTGTTATACTAACGATCCAATAGACGTTAACAGGGGTTAAACGATAAATTAAACAATAATGACAATCATTCGCAGTGTTCAGGAACTTCTTCATTCTTGAATATTATTCGAAGTTTCAATTATCAACTTCCATCAACAGACGTTATCATCTTTATTTCGTAGTCACAAACAGGTTCACAAAAACTTGGACTTATATTTAATATATTTGACTGCAACACATTTAGCTGCCTTCACATAATTTGATGTTACGTTATTTACCCAGATTACCCGGTAATCGGCATACTGGTTGATTCATCATAATTATGACGAAAATAATATCTACATATAGAGTAATTATAATTAGTACTGGGGGGCGCCCCCCAGTTTCACTCACGTAATGATAGAGTATACAATATATCATTATGAATTGCAACCCATTTGTTATTCTGATTTGTAAGCTATATTATTGTGAAATTTCATCAAAATTCATTCAGTAGTTTTTGCGTGAAAGAGCAACAAACAAACTTACACATACATCCTCACAAACTTTCGCTTTTATAAAATTAGTAGGATGAGGTCCCGGGTTCGATTCACAGGTCAGGCAGTGTTATTAGTTTCCATCAAAAAAATCTTAGTAGCAGCCACGGAGTCTACATTTATGCCCGGTTGTTGGCGATAGGCTCGTCCCCTATTATATGGGATTCAAACATAACTGGCGAAATGTAGGTGTACAGTACTATTAGGTACTCCTCTGTTTAACCCTACGGCGGTTACAGGCGTGATGTTATGATGATTATTATTAACAAGAAATGGCGCTGTAATGACTAAAATCATCTCCGCGCGCCGACACGAACGCCGGGAGAGATGCAGATTGCAAATTACATACAATTGACAAGCGTACGGTCAGACCCAGGGACGGGCGATGACATGCCATAAGACGCAAGAAAACCGACGTTCTTGACGTAAACAGGTTTTTTTTCTTTCTTGAAAAACACATAGATTATATGCGACTTGCTGATGTAATCGTTACATATCTGTGGTTTAACAAACGTGATTTAAAAACGGATATCAGTCATTTTTTTTATGGGGGCGTGTATAATTATCTCGAAATTATCTTGACTGATAATGATCCAGATATAGCTTTAAGTAAACAGTTGTCTTCAGTTGATAACAAATTAAAAGACTTCGCCAAATAAACTAGGTTTAAATAATATTATCTTAATTAGACGCTTTTAACTTTATAAGTACCTAAATCTTAATATGTTTTCTCTGTGCATCACCCTAAGGTAGACTGATAAAAATTATGCCCAAAGCATTAAGTCTGCCTTTGTGGAGTGTTTTTTTCTACATGTGCATAAAGTAATTACACAAGACAAGAACTGTTATATTAACAAACCTGAAGTAGCACAGGAAAACGACATTAAGACAATCGATGACAATACAAATAAGTAGGAGTGGCAAAGTGTTTTCGCATCAATGAATCAATACATTTTCCAAGAAAGTCATTCAATAGGTTTACTTTATCGATATAGACAAAAGCAGTTACACTGCAGATTGCAATGATGTAGCTAACGATAAACATAAAAATTGTAGACACGTACTTACCTATTCCAGGAAAAAAGTTTATAGCTGCGACACCATTCATCCATCCATATACAGATGATTAGTTGATTTGAACCATTCTCATAATATGGTTTGAATTTTTTTTGCAACCTCAATGTAGGTCCCTTCTAAAAAAACCAGAGAAAAAGTGCGAGTTGGCTTCGCGCACCGAGAGTTCCGTGCACACCTGCGACATAAACGGCCGTATTTTTTGACTTCGTAGATTTTTTAACAGCTCCAAGTGCTCCAATCACCGACTTGATTTCAACTCGATACCTCCACGTTTTCCCGAGATAAAGAGTCTTGACAGACAGACGGACAACAAAGTGATCCTTTAGGGGTTCCGTTTTATCCTTTTGAGGTACGGAACCCTAAAAACAGTGATACAGTTGAATGACTTGCCAAATCCAACTGTAACCGAAGCTCACGTTTTCACATTTATGCCAAGTGCATCAATTGAACCCGGCGTATCAGTATGGCGATTGCTGTCGCATCGAGTTCATATAAATTAGGCCGAGTCACGATGCAACTGAGCAATGTTTGCAATGAAACAGTGTCATAAACAAAATTGTTTTAGATATATGGCTCTGACCATGTAAGAATCTGATGAATATGGCTGTTTGTAGTAAATAGGAATCATAGTTGGGTAGTTCCACTTCTTATTGAATGTGCAGGCAGACGGCTTGTGCCGCCTATCTACCCTCACTCTTTTTTTTGATATTGTAGAGAATTTCAGCATAATCTCATAGAGTAGTTGTGTTCGGCACCCTTGGTATTTCATGACGATGAACTAAATTTTCATGTTGTTTCAGATACTCCTACGAAACTCTACTGGAGATCGCAAACTTCTTGCTGTCTCGCATATCGGTGAAGCCACACATTGGCATTATTTGCGGCTCTGGGATGGGTTCGTATTGGAAAGAGGGTACCTATATATTATTCACGCTACTATTAACTTGCGAAGTTATGCAAAGGGCGACATGCAGTTTACAGACATAAGTGACATTCAATTTTCTTTTAATACCTTCCTAAAAGGAAAAAAAAACACCAATTCAAATTCGTTCATTGGTTTTGTCTTATGTAGGTACAATCTGGTGGTGGAAATATGATTATAGTAACAATAGGGGTAGTTGTATTGTTGATTGAAATGTTCACTTTGCATAGCTACGTCTTGCAACAGTAATGAGACAAACTGCTACTTTTACCTACGTGCCAGTATGGTACAACCTTTCTCTTGCAATGCATTAGCGTGGTGCTGCACGGGGTACAGATTTCCGTCAGGTACTGTACTTATACCAAACTTTTTTCATTTCAAAGTATTGGGTGTTCACAGTAGTAAATGTTTTGAAAGTAAAACAGAATTAACAAGCCAAGCGGTGGGCAGACTGACTCTTTACAATAGAGCACTATAATATATGGTTAAAAGCGACACTATTGCAATTTATGTTAAATCTTCCACAGGATCCTTAGCTGAAACCATCACAGATTCACAATCTATTTCATATGAAGACATCCCGAACTTTCCGATAAGCACAGTTGAGGGACACCATGGACAGCTGGTGTTTGGCAAGATCAGCGGCGTCCCGGTGGTGGCCATGCAAGGGCGGTTCCATTACTACGAGGGATACCCATTGTGGAAGGTATATATTTCACTTTCATAAATCGTTATAGCCGATTATTCTGGTAAAAAGGATCTAAGTTTGAGTTTTAACATTACAAATGATATTGGAGATTGGCGCACGGCGTAAACCGTAAACAACAATTTATCTATGAAAAATATTGTTTTCCTAACAAGATAACAATGATGTAACCCTTCCTAAATTCTTACGATCTCTACTAAACTACGCATCTATAAATAAATTCTTATAATCTACGGAAAATTCTCGTCGTCGACTTACCCGTATCTGGATGTGGCTGATGCAAAGCGTTCTCGACCCCCAGCAGTGGGGTTATCTCTTGTTATGAGCACTACAATGGAGAGTAACGGACACGTTAAGATAAACTACTACCAGCGAGCGACGCTCTTGTTTTTTTTATGTTCGTTTAATATTTCATGAAAATAAAACGTAAAAGCTGATAAATAAATCTCTGCATAAGAAATGACTGACATCTACGCACTTAAATCTTCTTGTTAGTATGAATTCCTTTTGTCGGTGTGCGATCTATGAGAACAAAGCTGGAACTAGCTAATTAAGTACATAACTACATAGTACACAGACATAGAAATAATTGTCCAGTTTTATATTTTTTACCTTATTCAAGTCAGTCATCACAGTCATGACTGACTGTAAATAAGGTGGGATTATCCATCCAAAAATTTGTTGACTAATTTAACTTTACCTCAAGAATACCTAAGCGATTATGAATGTTGAAGATGGGGATTTGGGGATAGTCCCGTTTTACACAGGTAATGTGGCAAAATATGTGTCATGCGCTAAGGATATCGCTCTCATGTGTTAGACGCCAATTTAAGATTAAAGTCGAATAGGTCACAATAAATTACTTAACACTTAGCGTTTCGTACGAATTCCTACGCACAGTGGGCAATCAACTAATCAGTTACATTGTTCAAAAGAGCAGCTGTTCACGCGTTATCACCATGAATTGTCAATATTATTCTCTGCGAAATATGAATGGGACCTAATAATTTTACGAATTATGTCTACTCATAATATGCAATAAAAGCTGTAGTGCTATCACCGTCTAAAATAATTTCAAAAAGAAGAATAGAAAGACATTAGGTTTGAGAAAATTAAAAACAAAACCGTAGATTTATTGATGAATATTTTTGCAAATTTCAGTGTTGCCTACCAGTTCGTGTGATGAAGCTAATTGGTATCAAAGCCTTGATCGCTACCAACGCGGCAGGAGGCTTGAACCCATCGTACAAGATTGGCGACATCATGATTGTCAAGGATCATATCAATATGATGGGATTCGCCGGCAACAACCCCCTGCACGGACCCAACGACGAGAGGTTCGGACCTCGTTTCCCTCCCATGAGCAAAGCCTACAACTACGAATATAGAAAAGTCGCCAGAGAGGTAAGAGCTGCCTGCTGCATTATCTGAGTATTGTCAGTATCACCGCTAATGACATTGTCACGGGGGGTAATGACAGTTACCTACAAAATACACATAACACCGTTTCACATTTTGCGCACGTGACTTTTAATCTTTGGCTTTATGACCTATAATGTGCGTATTTCTAACAGGCAGCTAAAGATTCGAGATAAGGTACTATGGCTGTTTCCTTTGTCATCCTTTAAAATTGTTTTGTGAATGTGAACCCGAGATTCATTAACATAACTAAAGCCAAGGTTATCAGGGGTCGCCAGTACGATTTACAACTTGACGCAGAACAAAGTGAGCTGCGTAATGTTGTATGCGGCACCTTCCTGTTAGCCTTGTTTGGACGCTCTGATAACTACACTAGTGCTTAAAAGTAGAATACTGGTTAAGTAAGTATTTATCGAGAAAAATTATACATTTCGGAAACATTTTATTTCAACAATAAAAAATTTAGTGTAGATTTAATGGAACGACACGTTTATGGATAAGGCATTTTATAATACTTATAGGTAATCCTGTTTATCGTGTAGGATTAACTAAATTCGTATTGATGATAATAAAATGTCTTGACTAGATAACATACATGGCTTTTAATCTAAACATATGTTTCTTTGATTATTACATCCATTTGTAACTTCGTCCGTATTAACTAATTCCTCACCGAACTGATTCGGTATCTGCATTTAATAACACTCCATGCGGATCCAACACAGGTGCAGGTTTCCCCAAGTCACGAAACTAAAAACATTCAGATAGATACCTTGCCTCCTGGGTAGGCAGTAGTTGATAAAATGATAATACCTAAGTAGTTCCCATTCTTACGTGACGTTACAGGTACCTATTTATTTTTCAGATTAGGCAATTTGTACTTCTTGGGATACTTTTTTATAAAAGTTACTCTGGTAATAATTGTGAAATGATTTTGTTTCCAGATAGCGAAAGAGTTGAACATCGACAACATAGTGCGAGAGGGCGTTTACACCTGCCTCGGAGGTCCTAATTTTGAAACCGTCGCAGAACTGAACATGTTGAAGATGGTCGGAGTCGATGCTGTTGGCATGTCCACCGTTCACGAGGTAAGGAGATGAGCTTAGATAGTCTGACTTTGCTAAGGTCGTTAGTACTTATGCGGCCTCATTAGCTTACTTAGTGGTTGCAAGCGCAACTGCTAGGCTTCGAGTCTCGGGTTTGATCAGAAACTGAAATACAAGCGTGTTTTTGATTAGATATCATGCTCTTAAAAGGACATATCTAACAGCACTAAGACAATAACATACCTGAATACCTACATACCTTAACAATCAAGCCCAGGATGCACTGACAGTGACAAAAAAGCAATTATTTTTTTAAAACTTCGTCTTTGTTTTGTAGGTTATAACCGCAAGACACTGCGACTTAAACGTGTTCGCGTTGTCCCTCATCACCAACGAATGTGTGACGTGTTACGAGAACAACGACGAGGCTAACCACGAGGAAGTCCTGGACGTAGGGCGCATGCGCCAGGATATCCTTCGCAACTTCGTCAACAAGCTAGTCGAGAGGTTCGCACAGATCGAGGCGAACAACCCCTGAACACTAGAATCAAACAAACTGAACCTCAAACATACTCTACACTCATAGAAAACTGATCAGGTCTACTTTGATGAACACATCAAGGGTTGTAACTTGTTTCACAATTTGAAATACATATAACGAAACTGTAGAGTAAATTCAAACATCTTGCCGTTATTGGCAAACATTTTTTTCTAGAGAGATCATCTATTCACAATTTCTGAGCTTCGTTATCGAGATAAGTTTTTATTAGGTATAATAAGTATATTTATATGTAATTTGCGTTTAGATAGGTCAATTTATTAATATAAGTATGTTATAAATAAAAGCTGTTACAATTGTTTTGTAAGTTTTATACGAATGTTGTCTACTTAGGGTATAAGTTACTAATACGTGTATAATAGGTACAATTTCTACTATTACATCAATATTTACAGTAAGAATAAAGATCTTAAACAAGCTCAAATCTGTTCGATGTAGAAGAGTTATTGTCAATGAAAATTGAATACCTTGGACTAAAAACATTTATGAAAATAAAAATATTTAAAATAAATGTTGCATTATTAATTAGAATTTAAAATCTACTTACTTAGCGAGATGTTCAAATATGGTTCAAGTATTTACACCTCCAAATTTATTCATGGTACAGTTACGAGTTGGCATCGAATGTAAGTATGTTTCATGTTATGTTCATACAATACGGCAATTTGAAGACTCTCAGAGCATTGGCGTTTCTAGGATTATTTTACAGGAGGGGCCTGGCCCCTGAAATGCCTTGACGGATGCGATAAAGTAAGTCGACACTCGACAGCCAATGTACAGCAGCGAATAGAATCATAGCTCATTAATAACTTTACACTTCATCATCTTCCTATTTTTGACCTTTGTTATTTTTCTTCCATTCTCCCCTGTCCGCGAGTTAAGTCTATGTACGAGGACCCGACAAACAACTGTCGGGCAGTGGCCCACCAGACACTACACCTGTCTGGTCGGAGAATCCTCCTTTTTCTGTAGGCGACTAAGAGCTATACAGCCTGTTCTTCAATCCTCTAAAAGCTATATTAACATCACCCCCCCCCCCCCCTATTCTACTTCTATGACTCGGAGTTTTATTAAAAGGGAAAATATGAAATAAAATTGAAAACTATCCCACTTAACCTAACTTTGACAAAGACTGTCACCAAAAATGTTTAAATAACACATTGATGCCAGTTTTTTTCGGTTTACGTGAGTATAACCCAACTCGTGTAATTATGTCATTGTACCTATACGTAGGTTGGTAGTAATTTTCAGCAACTAAGATTTGGCATCTGCTTTATTGATTCACTTTTCAACCTTTTAACTCAGTGCATAAGGATAAAAAGTGGTCAAACGCCGATGAGAGCGTGGTACCTGGGGAGGAGACATTGTGCACAAGCATTTGCGTAGACACAGGTGTACTCTCTTTTCTCATAGTCTGAGAAACCGGGAGAGATCAGGCACAAGACCAGCTTTGTGTGCTTGCTACATGGGGATATATCAGTTATTACCAAAATCCGCTGCTACTGAAAAATAAACGTGTCGGGTCATTTAGCTCCCTTCAAAATGGTCGAGCTGAATGGGGCTGATCCATACGTCATGTTCGTGAACGGGCGCTGTCAGTTGGGACTGGTCATTTTTTAGCTACCACGGTTCATTTTTAACTTATTTAGATTTTAAATTAAATTTTGCTTTTTATTTACTCTGGACGCTCTTACTGTGCACGTCTTTCTACATCGTTCTCACATATTTGTATAATCTCAACATGAATGATGTAAATACGATTTTGTAAAAAATATTATAATTTAAAAGAGTGTCCATGGAGTTTCTTGCCCATTCTTCTCCATAGAGATCAACGCTTTGGAATGGGCAACTACAGTACTTTCACAAGTTATTATGCCTTGTGACCGGGACTGTAGATTCATTTTGTTTCTTGACATTCAAAAGTGCCTGTAATGGTCTAATTGAAATAAATGATTTGATTTGATTTAAATAATGGAAAAAACCCAATATTGCTTTTTGGCCAACCTAGGAATCCAAGACAGGGCCCCACACTCAGCACTCGTGCTTGCGTGGCCTTAGAGGGCAAAGGGAAAACAAAAAATACATTGTTATATTCGTAAATAATAATTTAATTACGCACTATATCTTTGTCAACAATATTTAATTAAGTGTGCATAAAAATACGATAACAAATACAATGAAGGCATAGATTACTAAAAAATGCAAAGCAATGCAAAATCAGTTGGCTGTTAAATATTAATTATTTATTAATCTATTATATCTTTAACCATTAACTTCTCACTTACCTACATTAACAATTTTCTATTTAAGAGGATGTTTCTTCGGACAAAGGTGTGCAAATTCTTGACAAGCATCGTCGATATCTGAGTATAAATATTTGAAACCATAATCTAGAACTCTTTTTGGTACGACGTACTGTCCTTTAGTCATTATCATGGCTCTCTCATTGTTGAGCAATACATTCAGAATGCGTTCAGGTACTGGCAGAAAAGCGGGTCTCCGCAACGCTTTGGCGAAAGACTGAAAATAGAAATATACATTTTGTTATTTTAGTCTATTTCTGAGGGCAGAAATACACTAATATTTAAGGGTTACGCACGGATGCAGCAGGGGTTGAGGGTTGTGTGGAAAAAGATACCGCGACCCCGGAATACAAAGGGCAAAAGAAGGATTTTTTTATTAAAATTGAAGTCTAGATTACTTTGAGCATTTTTCGCTATTCCCCATAGTTTTGGAAATAACTTAGACTAGAACCAACACGGGCAGATTCATCCCCTCAGAGCGGGAGAGGTTATTTGATGATTTCCAATTCAAGAGGGCGTGGATGGTCAAATCCGAACCGTCGAACGTGCTATAATTCAGAGGCAAATAAAACGAGCCTCTGTAATGATTGGTTCGCAGCGTTCAAAGAACGGACCGTGCGCGTTGGTGCAAAGAAAATGTGTAGTTTGTAGCGGTAGGTAATCTTTTGAGCTCCAGAGCATAAACGCACGCGCGTGTCCTGCATGCCAAGAAATTCATTTTACCTATATTTTTGTTGTGGCGTCCTGGGCAAGTGCTGCTTATCGCCTATAGTACCAATGCATTGAAGCTCATTTTTAGAATTACCTACTGAAAAATATTTTAGCTTGAGGGTGATTCTACTAGAGTAGGTATGCTACAATCTATTACGTAGTTACAAATTCCGTGTGTCCTTTATAGACTTTTTTTATAATGTCGGAAAATCATCAAATAACTCCTCCCGCTCTGGACGGAGAAGGGGTGGAGTGTCAGACTTTTCCTGACTAAAACCCACCCATGTTCCTTCTTTTGCCCTTTATAAATAAATAAATAAATCGCGGCCGCACAAGTTCCGGGGCCGCGGTATCTCTTTCGAACCCGCAACCGAACCGGCAGCCTCTAGGGGCCTTAAAAGCTTAGTTTATTTTTAAGTTGTAGTTTGCGGCTGTCCCCAATGGCGACGCCTAGTGACATAAAAAAAGACATAATAATATCTGCTACGTCAGAATTGACATAAAATAAAAATAACTCTCTCCCGACCCACCCTTTGACATCTAATCATCACATTATTGCTGATTAAAGACAGCAGCTTGTAAGGAATCTAGAAAACAATGGTAGCAGAAAAATAATGATTGAGAGAATGACACTGAGACCTTACTGCACCGTATTTCATACAAATACAGATGTTGTTATCATTCTAATATTTTTGTAGTAATAAATTCCTTACTTTTGTAAATTGATCGTTGGTGATAACTTGCGGTGACACGCCGTTCAGTACACCACGAACAGATTCATTTTCGATAGCAAATATTATTAGTCGTGTAAGATCGTCTATATGAATCCACGGAAGGAACTGCTTGCCGCTGCCGATGCGGCCGCCGAGTCCAAGGTAGAATGGGAGGAACATATTCTTGATCATACCTCCCCAGCGGCCCAGCACAGCACCCGAACGAATGATTACCTGTAGGAACACATTAATGGAAGTTAAAATCAAAATTTCACATACATAGGCATTTATAAAAAAAACGTTAAGAAATGGTGCACAGTTCGGATTGGTTGTCTTATGGACAAGAACCGGCAAAAGACTATTAGGTTAGGTTTTACAATGTTGTTGTTACAGCATTCGTTACTTAAGTATGAGAGTAGGTACAGCAATGTAGGGTTTATAGATATGTGATTTAATAACTATTGCAAAAAAAAGAACGATTAAAGCAGAAAGAAAAAAAATAAGATTGAGAATATAGTTAGAGACATCCACATATTTGTGCCGTTCATGAGCTACCAAGGAAGCCACATGAGCAGAAAGAACTAAAGCCAAACTTCTTTATCTTCAACCACTTTAGTCCTTAATTTTGCATTGATGTAGTTTTTAAACATTCCATTGGTGAGTTCTGTAACTGACTTTGGCAAGTTGTTATAAAAACGAATACTTAAGTACTGTTTTACGAAACGTCGTATTTATATTATGGAAGTTGATTTTAATATTAAAAAGCTCTCGGTTTTTAAGGATGTACATATAACAAACATTCTAAGATAAAAAGAGAAGGAGTCAGTATAATGTCCTCTTTAAATTTTTCTTTGAGGGTCTGGTGCTGACCCATTTTATAGATCGCGCGATCAGGCAGATATAGTGATATCTGCCTGATCGCGCTATTATATTATATTTTCCTTCTTGTCCGTGTATCTGTCACAACTATTTATATATTTTGTTGGCCCAGAACTTGGCCACTTCCACCCTGGCGTCAGTGGCAGGGCAGGGGGCAAAGACGGCAGGATAGGAGGTAGAGCATAGTTTGCGACACAATTCCACAACCACAACAACCACTTTGAGAAAGGCCTGAGTTCAAAACAATAAACTAATCCTAGTTGAATGTTGATCCCTTGATTGTACAAATTTTATAGTGTAACAAGTGTTTAGAAATAGGTCTTGAGTATATGAGGGTTTAAATGGGTTCTCAATCTTACACAGCATTCAAAGACTGCAGTGCTACAAATGCTTCGCTTTAAAGTATACTAAGAGAAGGACTTGCAAGTTCATAGGGGTTTTCATTACCAGTTGGTAGCATTTACAAACTATTAATCTACTTCTTCTTTCTTATCTTATATGTGTATAAGTACTTACAAGTCTAACAGGTGGATCTACATAGGCAGCTTTTTCCCACTCAACAGTGAGTCTGGAGAAAAAGTCATGCCCCGTGGTAGGACTGGTTTCATCATACTTGTTACATGGGGAAGGTTCATAAGCACCCACGCCAGTGACAACAACATAGACCTTTGGCTTGTCATTGCTTTGATTTATTGCTTTAGCTAGGGCTTTGGTTGTGTATATTCTGGAATTCTGGACATTTTGTTTGAAACTGAAAAAAAGAATACCAAAATGGTAATGACACAGCCAATGAAGGAGTGTTGAGTACTAGATATTACCTCTTTTGGGTGAAATGATTTTTCCATTTCCTCATATAGGTACTGCTTAGAGGCAACAAAAGCAGCATCTTCAATCACAAGTTTAGGCATTGCAACTATTTAAGCAATCTTCAATAAATGTAATGTGTTTCATTAATCAAAGCTTTAAATATAACCTTTTGCAGGCTTTGAACATTACTGGGTGAAGTACAAAATAAAACTAGTAAAAGAGTTATGATACCATACCCAGGTGTCCAGGTCTTTTTGAAGTCCATAAACTGTTGGCCTGCACAATTGACAACAGCTAGTGATCTTTTGGGTATGCCTGATTGCTCTAGCACAGACCATGACATGTTATTGGTGGCTGGCATACGGGCTACATTGACAACATTGTAGCCTCTTAATCCAAGTAGTTCCCCTAAATGACTTCCAATAAAGCCAGTGCCACCACCTGGAATAGGAGTAATAATAGATTTTAAGTCACACACTTTATAAAATTGGTGTAATGTTTAGAACTGATAATTCAGCTGTGAAGTTAACTTTTCAAATTAGAGTTGCTTATTTTGATAAGCTATAACCATGAAAGAGGCACATACTATTATTATTCTGGAACTGCAGTTCAAATTGCACATTGTAGATATATTTTGTTACAAACTTGAATATTAGCTAATATTGTGGTAGGGTGTACCCAAATTATTTTTGAATAGATAATGCCATTCAAGCAATTACATTCTTGCATTTCAAAGAGTTGGATAGAATAGAATAGAATAGAATATACTTTATTGCACACCAAAAATTGAAAAAACAAACTGTTTTATAAAAAAGTGCTAAATCTATGGTTACAATGGCGGTCTTATCGCTAATAGCGATATCTTCCAGACAACCTTTGGATGGACTTTACGAATATAAAAATACAACGGGGGTAGTCAATGGTGTACCTACTGCTAATACTACACAAATAATTAAAATAAAGTTACTTATTCAAAATATATAAATACATAAATAAATACATATAATCTATTTATTTAACATGTGTTTTATAATATTAAACGGTTGACAAATAGGTGTCTAACATTTATTCAGAAAAAAAATAAAAATCAAAGGGTAAAATAATGATTTGCAACTGAAGTTTTAAAAGCAACGAGTGACTGAGCTTGTCTTACTGACAACGGCAATTCGTTCCACAAACGGACAGCCTGAACCGTGAATGACTGGTCATAAAATTTTGTGGAATGTTCAGGCATCAAAAGCTTTAAATTCTCCGATGATCTCAAATGTCTACTATGTGTGTCATGAAGGAACTTGAAACGTTCTTTGAGATAAGAGGGTGTTGTTGGATTAAAAAGAATACTGTAAAGTAATGATAAAATGTGAGCATTCCGGCGAAGACGGATAGGCAACCACTTGAGCTTAACGCGAAACTCTGAAACATGATCATATTTACGCAAACCAAATATGAATCTAATACAAAAATTTTGGAGTCGCTCAAGCTTTTCCAGTTGCACTACAGTGAGATCTGGATAACAGGTATCAGCATAATCGAGGATTGGGAGAAGAAGGGAAATTACGAAGTCTGCGTAAAGACCCTGCCGTTTGGATGTAGGTGTGGCGGAATTTAATAGAATTCTCAACTGCCGGCGTCGTCAAGTCAGAAAGTATAATGTTATGATTATAGATTAGGTCGTCGTTAACTTGCAGACTTGACAGAGAATGTAAATATGTAAAGGATATATGAATTGCTAAAATACAGACATACCAATTATGACTTTTCTGGTTGCCATTAGGGACAATCTAAGTTTAGAATATTATGTAACTAGAAACAGAAATTTGTCGCTAACGGAAAATTTATAACATCCAAAATATACAGGTTGTGCTCAATGTTAGATGTTAGAACTTCCCACAGCTTAGAATTTTTTTAGGAAGTTGTTTCAGATTCGTTATTAACAAATCATACATTTCCCTAGCACTGTAATTCAATTTTATTTTCAAATAACAGCTCACAGCTGATATTGGTTAGTGACATTTTAACGACAGCCGCTGTGAAGTGTGAACCACAGCGTAGATAGCTTCTGTGTATGTACAGAGATAGTTTTAATATTCTGTGGATTCTGTGGCCGTGAGTACACACATTACGTGACCATTATTTACCAGGAAGACAGCAAGATAAAACATAAAGTAAGTAGCCTGGAGAATGAGATCCCCAGGTAATAGGTATGGCTGGATTTCCTCTTCGCCAAAGTGCATTTAGTGCATTGGCTATTATACATACATGCATTTTGCCGTTGTCGCAAAATGCATGTATGTATAATTAGCCAAAAATAAGAACTACATGGAATTTGAGAAATATCCATGTAGTTCTTATCGTAAAATTATGGTAATTTTCCAAATTCCATTAATCAATTCATATTCTTCACAAGACTTACTAATTCGGATTTAGGTATAAAGTTATAGTAACTTATAATTCCATTCGGTTTTTCCAGCAGTAAAACGTCTATGTTAAATAATGTTAATACGTCAAACTGTTGTCAAGCAGGCTATTTGGCAAGAGGAGTATATAGAATGTACTCTGTGGCAAGAGGATATAGATATAATTATCAAACTTGAAGCAAACACTAATCTCTTTATTTAATGTGTTATTCGTTCAAATTATAATTTTGTGTTTTACATAGGGTATTCCTTTCAGATAAATCTTGGTGATTGATATCCTACCATGATATCGCTTTACGTTGAAAATGGCATTGCTTATGTATGGAATTCTGATGGTATTTTTTTGAATGTTTGATAAATAAAGTTTAACTTGATGTAATTTTACCATTATAAAGTTTGTTTTAAATTCAGATTGGTACTTTCTACGAGCTGGCCATCGCATATGCGGTTCCCTAATTGGTTCTATACCATCGTTTCCGAGGCAAAATGATTTTTTAGGTACATATATTCAACAATAAAATTATACTATAAAGGTCTTCACAATGTTATAAATACTTGAATTAATATTTGTTTAATTTAACTTCTTATTTAATTCATTCTTAATTGATATTTTTAGGATTACCAATGGCTTTGACATCTGAAGAATCTGCATTGTTAGTCGAAAAGGGTGTTTGTGAGTTGTTTGAATTACCAAACTTTACAAGAAAACCTACAGATGAAGAAAAACAGTTGATAAAAGACCTGGAACAAAAGTAAATTATAACTGTTAATAAGGAACATCAAGTTTCAGAAATAGCCTGTCACATTATTATGCCACACTTTTCTAAGGCCTGCATCTCATAATGTCATTTTGCCACATAAGCTATACTTAAAATTAGTTTCAACAAATCAAATGGCTTGAATCTAGTCTAGTTTTGTGTACTTAATGCATAAGTGTTGGGTGATGTTCCATAATACCGACTAGGACTTCTAATGCTTTAATAAAAAAAAAACAAAATGGTGAAATAAAAATGCTATCAAAGTCATGAGATTATAAAGTGTTTGGTAAAAATAGAAATGTGATGAGTCCTCCTTGATGCTCACATGATTGTTTCCTTTTGTAGTGTTTTATCAGAACAAACTGAAGCTTTGAAGAAGAGAAAAATAGAACAGCTGTCCCAGAAGATTGATATAATCATTGCTGGGAAAAGACAAAAGTTAATGTCCAAAGGAGTTACTGGTAGCTATGCAGGCTTTTATTGAAAACGTGCTGTCAAACTAAGTTTTGTAAGAATAACAAAATCAATGATGAAAATTGTTTATTTTACAGACATTCAGTTAGACAAACAAACATTATTACAAGAAGAAATAAATAAATTGCCAAAGCTTGCACCTGCACATGTTCTCACACATTTACCAACAGAGCATTACATAGCTACAGGTAAAAATAGATAATTTAATTTGTTTAGTTTATTATCTTATTCAGAATGATATCATTTTTATTCTCCTGCCAACGGTGCAACATGTCTTCCTTCCTTATCTGTTATTTTCTATTATGTCACCCCATCAGTTACCTTATGCTATAATACCTACTTTAATGTTTCAGAGAAGAAAAGGGTTGATATTGATGTTTTAAAACCCAGTGTTGTAGATGGAAAAGGTGCTATTAAATACAGAATTTTTAAGAATTTATGGGAAAGAAGACATCATATCACAAATGGATCAAAATTTGGCTGCGACTTTCTTTTGTACCCTGGTAATTTAATATTTAAAAATTGTTTATTCAACTCAGCAATTGCAAAGCTTTATTTTTATGAATACCAGTAATATATCGATAGTAATTTGAATGTGTGTACATTAAGATGTTGTCCCTTGTAGTCGGTGTTAAACAAAAGCTTTAACTGTCTGCTGTGAAGCCCAAAAGGAGGGTTTTGCATTTGACCCATAGGTCTATCAAAATCAAATCAAAGCATTTATTTCAATTAGACCATTACAGGCACTTTTGAATGTCAAGAAACAAAATGAAGCTAGAGTCCCAGACGCAAGGCATAATAACTTGTGCAAGTACAGTAGTTGCCCATTCCAAAGCGTTGATCTCTATGAGAAGAAGAATGGGCAAGAAACTCCATGGACACTCTTTTAAATTATAATGTTAATACAAAATCGTATTTTACATCCTTCATGTTAAGATTATACAAATATGTGAGAACCATGTAGAAAGACATGCACAGTAAGAGCCTCCAGAGTAAATAAAAAGCAAAATTCAATTTAAATTCTAAATAAATTAAAAATGAACCATAGCAGCTAAAGATGACCAGTCCCAACTGACACCGCCCGATCACGAACATAACGTATGGATCAGCCCCATTCAGCTCAAACATTTTGAAGGGAACTAAATGACCCGACACATCCGCTACCATTTTTTTTTTTCGGGTGGGAAATCATCCAATGACTTCCCCCGCTCTGGGCGGAGCGGGGGGGCATGTCAGACTTGTACTGACTAAAACCCACCCATGTTCCTTCTATTGCCCTTTACGTTCCGAGGCCGCGGTATCTCTTTCGACAACCAACCCGCAACCCCGGCAGGCGGAGGCTCTGGCAAGCCCCTCTGCTTTGCCACCATCAGCGAGACATTTAAGCGAGCATGACATTCGGTCAACCACCAGGGCATCCGGCATCATCAAGTTAATAATAGTACATGTTACCAGGGCCGGATTAACCATCTCGGGGCCCCTAGGCACAGGTGGTTTCGACGCCCCTCCCCCCTTTTTCATACCACAACAACGCAATTTGGAAATTTTTACTATTTACATTACGAAATAGAATGAAGGTACCATCGTCATCAACAACAGACTTTAGTCATCAGATTGCAAAGGTATATTGTATTGCCTTCCTTCAACTGAAAAGACTTCGCCACAATCTACAGGACGAAGTATCGGAGTCATTTAAAAATGAAACAAAGAGTTGGAAAATCTTGCGTATTTTTATCACAATCCCCTTTTTTATTTTTTAATGGGGAGTGCTGAGCCCCTGGTCATAGTGGGCCCCTAGGCACTGGCCTAAAGTGCCTAATGGATAATACGGCACTGCATGTTACTCACACACATGGGCTTTCAGTTATAGAAAACTAGGAAATTGATTCTATACAATGCAAAGATAAATTTATAAAATATATTTCTTTGTTCCCTCGCAGTTCCTGCATCAGTTTAGGTTAACCGTTTTATTTTATCGGGATAATAAAATAATACGTCGTTTAATTCCTCTCGGTGACTCGAAAATCTATCACTATACTTACGTGAAAAATGGCTGATTTTGTGATTGCTGATGGCGTGCGGTAATTGTACCACGGGATCGTTCAACCGGGATTAAATAAATATCCTATGTGTGAATCCAGGTTATAAACTATTCGTGTGCCAAATTTCATCCGAAAAAGTTACAAACATCCTTATTACCCACAAACTATCGCATTGATAATGTAAAGTAGGAGGATGTGTAGTATATGCAGACCTCTCTAAATATCTAATATCTTCCTACTTAATATAAAATGTTATAAAGAAAGTTTGAATGCCAATAAATGAGTATATGTAGGTATATAGATGTTAATCATAACAGCATTTTGCAAAGTTAGACCACTTGGCTGGCTGAGTATCTACTGATAGTTTATTGTTTGTTTCAGGAGACCCAGTGAGATTTCATGCAACATACATGGTACGATGTATTTATGACCAAACTGCCACCATCAGCCCTGCTGAGTTTGTAGCATTTGGCAGACTCTCTGTAGCAGTAAATAAACTAGCTGTTTTCGCATTTTGCAATACTCATGGGAAAATGGAATACCAAACACTCCAGTGGCATGATAACGTTACGTAAGGAAATAAACCTCTTCAAATTAGTCTTCTTTTTTATTTTCTTACTAGCTGTGCCATCCATTGCAGTACACCCTACCCTACCTAATGTAAAAATATCCTGTTAGTCTGTAGTTTTAAGCTACCTCCCCCTACCAATTTTGATCCAAGGTACTTGAGTTCATGGTTCATCATGTGCGCGAAGACTGCAGTTCGCGTGTATATCTTATGATCATAGACAAGACAATATCATAGATAAGTAAGAACACTTCTCGAAATGTTCACGAGATCCGCGATTGCGACGTATTTATGATTCGTCCATAAGCATACATACGAAGCGCGCAGCGTACACGGCTGTACCTCGAACAGCCCTAGTCGCAGCGGGAGACACTCCGAGCGTCAGGAGCCGCGAACCGACACCTGGCCACCTTAGGCACGGGCCTGTCAAGTCATGGGTAGCGCTGCCTGCTGGGGCTGCTGCGGGTTTTTCGAAAGAAGTAACGCAGCCCAGGGAGACAAAAAAGGGTTCGCAGCTCGCGTAAAATGCTCTGCACGTGCGCAAGTGTGGATCCGTAGTCCTTTATGGACTAGTACCTACCCTTTCGTAAGATTTCACTGCTTTCTGAGCAACTAAGCATATGTTACGAGACTCCGCTCTTCTATAACTAAAATCTCTACTTATAATTTCCTTGTTTTAAACAAATGTACTTAATGTACCTACATACCTACCTGCTAAATGAATTTATAGTAAGTAGGTACCTATTAAAATCGAAAATTAAAAGAAACCAAGCAGCACGCCTATGTAGGTATTCTAGTGTGTTAATGAATGTAAATTGATAAAGAATGATTAAACTGGTTGGATTAGTAATCGCACGGCTGCTTGGCTGGCTGGAAATAGCCTTGGATTTAGTATTCTGGCTTTTTTTCGCTCCTTGATGGAGCGGTCAATCTGAGCAGGCCGGAATTCTTATTGGCTGCAGACGTTGGACTTCGGCAGATATTTCAGTACCTTTCCACAATATTCTGTCCAAGTCTGATGAACTAGGACATCTTTCGCATGTTCTGTGAAAATTATTGTATATGCCTGTGCTCTAGAAATTATGGGACTCATTATTTTACCTCTGAATTTGTTGCACAGTAAGCTTGGGAGTTTCGCATCTTACGCGGCCGTGGCCACAGAGTACATTTTATATACTGAGATAGAGACGTCACTCAACAATGCTACCGTACAGCGCCCTCTGATGGTCTGTGAATACAACAATGCGCTATAGCTAGTTTACCTACACAGCGCTTGTATGTTTTATAATTATTATTTTGTTACTGTAGAATCATGTTTGGGAAAGCTAATTTGCATGTTACTTATGTTTTTCTTTTAATTAGAAATTATCTTTGCCACATGCATAATAAATTGAATGAAAAAAGTTTAATCAAATAAGACACTAGCATAATATAAATTACAAACTTTATTTTAGTATTTTTTACAATAATTATAGGCTAATATTTGAATTTTGTCACCATAATCAATATCAGTACAGCACACAACCCTTTTTCTCGTTCATGTTTACAAACACGATCAAAGAAAAAACAACAGAAAAGGGCAGAATCGTCGACATCCAAAACTTAGCTAGGTTATAGTCGGGAAGCAGAATCGTCAAAAACCATGAAGCAAGCCAAGTCGTCGGTAAAATCCACAAAACAATAAGAGCGCATTCATTAACTCAGAGGAAGAAAAACGGATTATTAAAAGTTTTAAACACGAAGAAAAGTTTTGAAGATTTTTCTTCTGTCATCACACATTACGTTCCAGGCTAAGCAGATGATGATCACACATTACGTTCCAGACTAACAAATTACAAAAAAAAAACTTTTTATTACATGTTTTTTAGTAATTTATACGTTTAAATTATATAAAATATCAAAATATTATAAATACTATTCGTAAGATAATGCGCAACTCGTTAAAAACGCAGAACAAAATATATTTATTTTTTGTTGTCGGTTGGGTAACTAGCGTGGAACAGATTACACTCTTCCCGGTTTCTTGCGAAAAATTTAAGACAGTGCCATCTACTAACATGTGAATGAAACTATCAAGATTATAATACAACTTATTTAAAAAGCTTTCAACCTGCACTATTCAAAAGGATTTCGTTTGACTTCGTAAATCATCCAAATAATATTCCGATATGAATACTCTAAGTTATAGGACCATGGCCGTGGCCACGAGTTTTAGCAACAGAAGCTTCAACCAGAATAAAGGTTTAGTCGCATGATCAGGCGCGCTACCAGATTTGTTTGATATTGCGGCCGGTCTATGCATTATGTGGCTGATGGTCGAATAGTGCGTGAGGTTCCTTATTTCGCGATATATCGAGTACGACATTTATTAACTGTAGGATTGATAGGTTATCCTCATCGTACCTTTGAATACATAATGTACTGTATATACTAAATTAAATATTTATTTATAGTGAGCAAGTTCACATAATTTCGTCGTTTTCGTTTTTAATGTTACGAGTTGTGTTTTTTGATAATCAGTCATAGAGTAAATAACATCGTCTAAATCCAAAAACTAACAAGTTTCTGAAACTACTTGTGAAACGGAACGTAATACCGCCTTATATGTCAAAAAAACGAAAGCAATAAAAATATCGAATTGATATAAAAAATATAACTATTTAATATTATTAATATTATGTTCACTAGAACATAATATTTACAAATTAATATGGATGACCCAGAATTAGACAAGATCAGACAGCAGCGGCTTGCTCAGCTACAGGCTCAACATGGGGTGAGTATGAATCATTGGGTGGAGAGGTTATGTTTAGTTCGATACTTCCCCCATCTCCGATGTTTGGAATAAATTATTACCACCTAGCTTTTGTATTTTCACAAAAGAAAGGCAATCATATATTATTTCAAATTCGTCTCATGTATTTCAGGGAACTGGCGACCCTAGTCATGCTAAACAACAGGAAGAAAGAATGCAGCAAATGGAGGAAGCTAAACACACAATTCTTGCACAAGCACTCAGTCAAGATGCGCGAGCTAGACGTAATAACATAATATTGATAAATAGTCACATATTTATGATAATAATGTCTTATGAGATTAATAATTTTATGTGAAGTTAAAATACTTTCATGATAAATCAAAGTAATCTTATGCTTTTCTTTGCAGTGAACACAATTAAACTCAGTAGACCAGAAAAGGGTGCCATGGTTGAAAATATGATCTGTAGAATGGCCCAGATGGGTCAGGTTCGCAATAAAATTACTGAACCAGAGCTCATTCAACTCCTGGAGTCACTGAATCAACAAATGCCCAAGTCCACCAGCACTGTGAAGTTTGACAGAAGGAGGGCTGCTCTGGACTCAGATGATGATGATTTCTAGCACTGCTTAATTAAGTTAACTAATGGAATTATGCTGTAACTGGATTGCCTTAAAAATATTAAATGCTTATTTATCTTTACAGTCATGTTATTTTTTTGTGAACTATACAAATAACTGAAATGTATTTTCTAAATTAAAGGAAGAATATCTGTTTTTGTAATTTTAACACCAGTAATAAAAACCTATTTGAAGATTAAGTTTTGTTGCATTTATTGGTATCAATAATAAAATTATGTTTTTCATTCAAATTACATAATCCAATTTTGTTTTCATTATCTTAGTCATCTCTGATTAAGATCAGATGTGTGAAAGAGGGATTTGCTTGTGTAATATCTTGAATCTTATTATTTTCATACTAGCTGTGCCCAGCATGCATTGCATTGCACATTTTACTACTCTACCCTACCTACTCTGTATATAACTTGTTTTTTTTTCTTAATGAACTGGGTAACGTTTTTCCATTGTTAGGGTTCCGTAGTCAACTAGGAACCCTTATAGTTTCGCCATGTCTGTCTGTCCGTCCGTCCGTCCGTCCGTCCTCGCTTAATCTCTGTGACCGTTAGCACTAGAAAGCTGAAATTTGGTACCAATATGTATATCAATCACGCCGACAAAGTGGTAAAATAAAAATTGGAAAAAAATGTTTTATTAGGGTAGCCACCCTATATGTAAAGTGGGAAGTGATTTTTTTTTTAATTTCAATCCTAACATGTGATATATTGTTGGAAAGGTATTTAAAAATGAATAGGGGTTTACTAAAATCATTTTTTGATAATGTCTATAATTTCGGAAATAATCGCTCCAAAAGTAAAAAACAATGTGTCCCCCCCCCTCTAACTTTTGAACCATAAGTTTAGAAAATATGAAAAAAATCTGAAAAGTAGAACTTTATAAGGACTTTCTATGAAAATTATTTTGAACTTGATTGACACAACAGTTTTTGTACAAAAAAGACAAAAAGTTGTACAAAATAATTTCCTCCTCCACCTTTAAACTCATAAGTGGGAACACTTATTGTGACGGACGGGAAACTACGGAACCCTACACTGAGCGTGGCCCGACACGCTCTTGGCCGTTTTTTTTGTATCTAGGAGGGCAATATAGTGCAGAGATGTTAATGAAACCTACTAATACAGCCGTGTTGTTGGTGACTTTATGAGTGGTCATGAGAGCTTTATGTAGAAACAATAGATTCTGTACCGAACGGTACAGATATTGTTTCTGCATATGATATAAAATGCGTGTGTTTTGTGTTTGTTGTTTTCGTGCAGTGCGACTTGTTTCTCTGAGCTATAAAATCTCTTTACAGACCTCACAGCCATTATAGATGGCTTGTTGGTCGCTAGGGTACATGCGCATTAGGCAGATGACAGATGTTGTTCTGTAGGTACTTTGTGCATTTTGAAGTTTTTGACCAATTCAAATTATGATTAAGATGTTAAGCAGGCCAATCAACTGGGAATTAAATGATAAGATGGGGATTATAGTATCTAATAAGTAACGCATTTGCTGAGTTGTCGCAGTCGCAAGAGCGTATTTGGTAGGTGTGGTTCTATTATCTATATGAGAGGTTCTATTCAATTGATATGACGTTTGAGGTCAACACTAATTTAAGAGTAGGTACAGGACATATAGCAACAACAGGAAGTAACTTATACTATTACTTACAATTCCATAAAAAAACGTGTTTCGCAACAAACTTGTATTGGAAATAAGCAGGCAAGCAATAATTTCAGTTTATAAATTGCTATCCTTACTAATATTATAAAAGTTGAGGTGAGTTTGTTACGTCTTCACGCCTAAATGGCTAAACCGATTTTAATGAATTTTGGTACAGAGATAGTTGGGACCCTGGACGATGGACGGACATAGGCTATTTTCTTTTAAAAAAGATTGAGATATGAGGGATAAAGAGGGAAGAAAAGGGAAAGCTTAGCATTGCTATTACAATAAATAAGGCGCAAGGGCAAAACTACATGAGTGGCGCGCGGAGGCACTACACCGGGGGGAAACTCCGCTGCCGCGGCAAATTGCTGCTCAGCGGACAGACCTCCGGTGCGATGTCATGGTGGCATGGAGAGAGCGACTGTCGCAACCCCGTGCAGGGCACGTCACAATAGTGGCGGTAAGTCCCCTCTTTGAGGAGTGGCTGGAAAGGCGTCATGGCGTCCTCACCTACCGCCTGACGCAGTTCCTCACCGGACACGGATGTTTCGGGAGGTTCCTGCACATAATCGGGCGGGAGGAAACGCCCGGGTGTCACCATTGTGACGATCGCCCGGAGGACACGGTGGAGCACACAGTAGTGGTCTGCCCAGCTTGGGCGGAGCACCGCCGTGCCCTCGTGGAGGCGATCGGCGGCGGTGATCTCTCGCGTCCGGCCCTGGTTCAGGCCATGGTCCGGAGCGAGAGGGAATGGGAAGCGGTCACCTCCTTCTGCGAAGCAGTAATGCTAGTGAAGGAGGAGGCCGGGCGTTTGAGGGAGAGAACATCTACCCAACCCAGCCGCCGCGGGAGACGCCCCGGGCGCCGGGCGCCGCGAGACGACTCCCGGCCACCGTAGATGCGGGCCTGTGGACAATGGGTAGCTCACCGTCCGTCCGTCGATTGACGACAGGCCGTGTCGACGGCGCGTTCGTGTTTCACGCGCGCCTCAAAGAGATGTCAGCAAAGCAGAGGGGCTTGCCAGAGCCTCCGCCTGCCGGGGTTGCGGGTTGTTCGAAAGAGATACTGCGGAACGTAAAGGGCAATAGAAGGAACATGGGTGGGTTTTAGTCAATACTTAAAAGTCTGACATGCGGCATGTCAGACTTTTTCAGGGGCATGTCACATGCCCCCCCGTTCCGCCCAGAGCGGGGGAAGTCATTAGATGATTTCCCACCCGGAAAAAAAAGGGCAAAACTACAGGTAGGAGGTACCTGTAAATCAGGAAAAAGGAACTGTGATACCCCGAAATTAACGCGAGCGAAACCGCGCGCAAAAGCTAGTAAAAATATAAGTAGGAGACTCCTACTTATATTTTTACTCCTACTAGGAGTTACAAGAAAATCAGCATTTTCCTACCCTTGTTTCATTCTATTTTTCTTTGGCCTTTCTCTTCCTCTCCATCAACATTCATCTATCACTCTGTTGGTCACAAGCGTTTTGAGAGACGTAACGCTCATTAGGTACGTCATTACATGTCCATGGATACCGACCAAGACAAACGACTTTTCTTATTTTTTTCTGTAATTGATTCAACTTTCAAACTTTCTGTTATATATACCTACTCATTCCTTACTTTATCCATTCTTGGTGCTTTACACATCCATTTCAACATTCTCATCTCCGCTACATGCAATCGTTTTTGTTATGACAAGATGGCTAGGTAATCAAAATTAATCATTCCATAGACAGTAGGTAAGTCAAATTACCTAATAACGTCTTGAGATTAAATTGTTTGAAGTAAAGATGAAAATAACTCAGTTTTATTTATATTTCAACAAAAGAAATAGAAGATAATACGCAAGAAAGTACGAGAAAATAATGCTCGTAGGTACATCTAAAGTACGTTAATAAGCACCTAAGTAATTAACAATAATAGGTACCTATTATAAATTCAGTCGTAACTAAAATTCCGTCACCAAATTACCGCAATCGATAATAATGTAACAAACGGAGTTACTTATCACATAAGTAACTAACAAACCTAGCTAAAAATAACCCCTTTTCGTTTTGTATTTCAGCCGGGATTTTTGTTTTTTATATAAATCTTTTCAGTATTAGGTACACAATATTTTTTTTCATATTTCTTATAAAAAACAAAAGAAAATATACAAAAAATAGTAACCCACCGGTACCGAGAACAGGGTCCAAGCTACCAGCGGGCAGGGCTCCAGAGAAAGGAAACCCTTAACAATACGAGCTGTGTCAAATAGTAGGTACCTCATTTGAACGATATGCTTACATATTCGTAATCACCTATTAAAATCCTTTATTTTGATCCTTACTTGAATTTGAAGTTTTTTAAAACATATAGGTAGTTTGGTCCCAGAAATCCACCATTTTATGTTAATATAATATGGATTACGTTTTATTAATAAATAAATTTTATTAATAGATTATTATGTTTTTATAATTTGGAGCTATTATCACTTTTATAACTAAGACAGAACTAACGACATCTCTCAAGTTAAAATGAAACAAACCTTTAATGATCTAGGGCGTGCCAAAAAATATACAAATATACACACACTGGAAAACATAAACATAACATAACCCTCCTTTTGGCACAGTCGGGTAATAAACGATGGAACCATTACATAGTATACGATGGCTTGATTTGAAGTAACTACCTAGGTACCTACACACAACTACCCAGCCATCAGTCAACGACAATAAATCATCAACACGAATGATTACTTACTTTTTAAGTATCAAGACAAAACAAGCAGGATTGTTAAGTTCCCGGATTGCCAAATTTCACCAAATTTTCAGTGAACAAATAACATCACGCCTGTAAGGCCCCGAAGAGCTAGGCAGAGGTTTACCTAATAGTACACACACATTTCGCCACTTGCTATTGTTAATATTGTAACTTCTTATCTCTATTAGATAAATTGACTTTGGTTTAATTAACTCTACATTAATGTCTAGAAGTTTGTCGCATTAGCGTGATATCGAGCTTCAGTTTGTCGCACAATCGTACAGTTGAACTGTGGTGAGTCGCAGATTTGTCGTACAAGCGTTATCGCGCTTGCGTTTGCTGACCTCATGTAGTGCACTCAGGTTTAAGTGGGGGAAAAAAATATATAACGAATCTTAAAAAAAAAATAATTTATGATCCAGCGTTAGTTTTGTATTCTGATAACAGATCTTACGTATCTATAGAGTAATTTTGGTATGCGACATTTCAGGCTGGAGTAGCCGATTCAGATCTCTAGGAGTATGTATCTTGGAAAAATATTGTAATGACAGCTGGTTTCACATTAAAAAAAAAACATAATAGAACATTATACTACCGCTTGGTGCAGTAGAACACGGAATATTATAATTAGTTCTGGTGGAACGGCAACCAGTAGTGTAGCATTTACCTACCTAGGTACTTATTGAACATTTGCACCTATCGATACGTAGCTACACGATTTAGTATTATGCGATTTACTAGATTTTAGGATTGGTTTATTGTGTTATCTAAGCTTATTGTATTCTTTATCTTAATTCTACAAAAGTTATAAAAGGTGAAATCTAATGCTGTTCACAATGAGTAGCTACCAGTTGCATGTGCACAATGTTACGCGGAGGGTTTTTAGTGGTCATAGCCACATGTGTGGCGGCCAGGATCTCTCCCCAAGTTGAAGACATTCAGGAATTTCTAAAGAACGTTAACACACGCTATTCCGATAACGTATTCGAAGATGCGAACTTAAATGTGGTGAGAGCTGTGTTCAAATTGTAAAATGTTGGTCTATTTTGTACAACTATCTATCCATTCAAAATTGTGTATAAAAAGTTTTGGGTACTTGTCCGAGTAGTTTCCATTGTACTAAATATTTTAGCAGTTAAGTATTCAGTCTCCATATGTTCATAACTGTTTGTTTTTTTTACCCAGTGTTATCATGTCTTTTTGTCTTTACAGTCTTGGTCTTTTTCTTTTGTCTATTCCCTTGTATTCATCATCATTGTCTTCCTCTTTCCTCAATGTCTCACATACGACTTTTTCTTTCGTACATAGCTAGGTCAGTCATCATATCAGAATACACTTCCTTTTGTGTCATACATAGCTACATATATCATAATATTCTAATCTATTTAATATATTTCTCTGTAAGAAATTCTTAATGTAATTTAAAAAAAATGTTTTAGCCTGATCTGATCACAAAATATCGTTATCCAGTTGAAGTTCACAATGTGACGACCGAGGATGGCTACATTTTGCAAATGCACCGTATTCCTTACGGACGATACGCCAACAATGTTCCAAATCAGAAGAAACCTGTGGTATTCGTGATGCATGGTCTACTTTGTTCTTCTGCTGATTTTGTTCTAATGGGACCTGGCTCAGGTTTAGGTAAAAAAAATAACAATTTTTGGTAACTTATTTATATTTAGATTTGATCCTGTTTTTTCGTAACCTAATGATCTGAGTTTAATGAAAATATTTTTCAAGGTTACATTCTCGCCGAGGAAGGATTCGACGTCTGGATGGGTAATGCTCGCGGAAACTATTACTCGCGAAAGCACGTCACTTTGAACCCTGACGCTATACTAAACACGGCATTCTGGAAATTCTCTTATGATGAAATAGGAAACATAGACTTGCCTACTATGATTGATTATGCGTTGGAGGTGACTGGAGAAGAGAAGCTGCACTATGTGGGGCACTCGCAGGGAACAACGTCTTTCTTCGTGTTGGGGTCAATGCAACCGTCTTATAATGACAAGATTATTTCAATGCATGCACTGGCCCCAGTGGCTTATATGGCACACAACAACAACCTTCTCCTAAATGTTTTGGCACCTTTTTCGAATGATATTGAAGTAAGTTCTATTTTATAATAGCTAGCATGCATAGATGTGTACCATTTTTTGTATCGTGGGAAGCTGATGTAGTTCTGATTTGGTTTATTTTACTTTTTAGAGTATTTCTTCTTTGGTTGGAATTGGTGAGTTTTTGCCTCACTCGATTGTCTTCACATGGGCAGGCGAGGCATTATGTCGTGACGAAGTAGTGTTTCAACCAATATGCAGTAACATTTTATTTTTGATTGGTGGATGGGACGAATCACAACATAACGCGGCAAGTATTTAATGAATTTTGATTTATGGACCTTTGTTTTATGAATTCTTGTAATTAATATGTGTATTCATGTTTGCAGACCATGATGCCTGTCATATTTGGTCACACTCCGGCCGGATCTTCAGTAAGACAGCTTGCACACTATGGTCAAGGAATCTCCGCAAAAGGCTTCCGACGCTATGACCAGGGCTCTTCACTGGCTAATTATATTAAATATGGGTCCAACACTCCTCCATCCTATGATTTATCTAAAGTAACTGCTCCAGTGTTTCTTCATTATTCATCCAGCGACCCATTGGCGGAAGTCGCTGACGTTGACACATTGTTCGAAGAACTAGGCAGCAAGACGTTAAGCAGATTTCTTGTGCCCTTGAGCAGCTTTAGTCATATTGATTTCATGTATGGTATCGATGCGAAAGAATTGGTTTACGATAAAGTTGTTGAACTTATTAAATCTATTGACGCCAATGCATGATGATCAGTGAGGACATTACATGGAATATGAAATTCAAATTGTATTATTTCATGAGACCTAAATGTGTTTTCTGATCAGATTCATTATCATCAGTCCGATGCTGGACAAAGGCCTCTTCAATCTCACTCATTTAAAATCCAAAATTTAGCAAAGAGAGAAGTGGATAATGCAAAAACTGTTGGCTTGATATAATGACGACGTTTTATTCAAATTAGCTGTAAATATGAGGCTCAGTATTTTCATTCATACCTATGTCAAAGTCCATATGCCTACAAACTAGTATAGCTTTTATTATCAGAGTCAAAGTCAATAATACATTTTGATTGTGAGGAAACTTTGACTCTGCAGACGAGGCGGATTAACGCACGAGCCGCCAGGCGAGAGCGTTATTGAGCCGAAAACAGCAATGACAAATCCTCACGTTGTTTTATTCAAACAACGTTTTTCAATACACTTCGGAGAAATTAAATAACAGAACAAAAAGTACCTTTGTCATTAATCAGTATGAAACTATGAATTAATATGATTTTTGCCGCGCTTTGTTTTCTCATTCTAAAGGAGAAACAAAGGCATGACATCGCTAACAGCCTAATATTAAAAATAAGATATCCTTACTTAATAATATAAAAGCGAAAGTGAGTTTGTTTGTTTCTTTGTTACATCTTCACGCCGTAATGGCTAAACCGATTTTGATGAATTTTGGTACAGAGATAGTTGGGACTCTGGAGACGGACCACTAACTTTAAAAAAAAAGTGAGAATTGAGGCAGAAAGAGGGAAAAAAGGGAAAACTTAGCATTGCTATTACAATAAATAAGGTGCATGGGCAAAAACTACAGGTAGCAAATCAGGAAAGGGGAAATGTGTTACCCCGAATATAACGCGAGCAAAACCGCGGGCAAAAGCTAGTTTATGTATATTTTCTGAATTTAGAACTCAAATAAATATCAATTTGATGTTAAAAACAAATGATTTTATAAATTATCATATTTATTTGTGATATGTATTCTAATTCTAATAAACACAAATTATTTTATTAAATAAATATGAAGGCCTTAAAAACAAGCGCCCCCTTGACCTAAAAAAAATAATTTGCCGGCTATGCGTAAATGCCGTGATTATAGAAAAAAAATGTAAGCCCTTGTTGCAATAATCACAACAAGGGTTTACATTTTTTTTTGGAAAAAGCACGTGTGTTCAATCCATTGCATGATGTACCTAATCGTAGTGCAATAAGAGCCAGTTTTCGTAGAAGTGTATTGTAAAGTATCTATTAGTGTGTTTTTTTGGTGATACCATATGTCTTATAATTATAGTATATTATGGTAACTCAAAAGCTACCCATTACACTGTTTAACGATATTAAAATTTTAAATCAATGTTACACACATAATAACAAACAATACTAAATAGGCTTTATTTAGTATTAAAAATAGTCCAATGTTGAGAATACAGTAATGTTTTATAATAAATCATTAATTTAGTCAAGTTTTTGAATTCTCAAAAAATATTCATATTTAGAAAGAATTCTTCAGAGCCATGCAGAAAATGCTTTTGTGCATAAAAGCAGTATTTGTGGCTTTTAATCACTTCACTTATTTATTTAATAGCGTTTGTGTAAGGAGACACCACAATTTTGCCAATATCACGTAGGTGCTATGGTAGACAATCAAACGCTGGAGACTATATCAGTAATTATTATTGTTGAATAGAACACAGCAAAGAGATTAAGGCTTTTAATCATCAAATGGATTTTTTTATGAATAAATTGACACTAGTACAGTGCAAGTCGAACTTTGAACCGAGACACCTAAACCTGAGTACCTAATGTTCAATTTTGACGGTTGACTGCAACCTTTGACCGATTTTGATCTTACTTACATACGTTGCTAGATGCTGCTATGATATTTTGCTGGTTACTATCGCGCACTGCACTCACTGAGGTAATCTTAGATAGGTGCCTTACTGCTGAATTAATATTTTAATCTTCAGTTGTTTACTGGTATCACAGGATTAATACGTTACAAATCAATTACAAATAACATAACATGAATACCTATTCATAATTACGTTTCTTTTCGATACTAACATGAGATAATATAATAAAATATGAAATAAGATTGGGAATGTATTCAAGGTCGTTTTTAATAAACATAGAATTACCCTTATTTCCGCCATTGCCACCTGGGCAGTTGTAGAAACGTGTTGTCAAATCATGTAAATTCTTGATAAAGCTTCTAAATATATGAGCTCTTAATAATAAATCATATTTATTTTTAGGAGCTTTGTCGAGAATTAACACGTTTTTTAACTTTTTGACTAGCCCTCACCAGATGTCAGAATTAGTAGGTAGTTGAGAAATTTTGTTCAAACTTTTCTTTTTAAAATCCTACTACACAACTCGTTGTCGTTGTTAACGATTAAATTAGAGTGAAATATCCACATGTTACTGCTTCTTTAAAGTTTAGTTAAAAAATATACTCAATAATTTCAAACTTTCACCATTTCTAGTTATTCATATAATAGGTTAAAAAAAGTAAATACTCAAATTTCTACACAACTTAAAGCAGCGTCGATGATTGTCATTTCAAAAAGTCTGCAAAAAAAAGAATATTGTTCATGGGGGTAAAATATGTAAGGGCTAGATTGTAGTGGACAAAATTATACAAAAACCAGAAAGAATGAGTTTACAGGGTCCGTCTACCTACGTATGCAGACTGCAGTTCTTATGATTAGACTAAATTTGGTAGGCGTTATTTCGGGCTTAGAGTAACTGATTCAGGATAGAGCTATTTAGGTGTACTGACTGCTGGTATCAGAAAAAAAAATACTGCCGACTGGTGCAGCAGAACTCGGAAGATTATAAACTAGTTCTGGTGGAATGGCAACCAGTAGTGAAACATACCTCGCAGGTCTGCTGGAAGAAATTTCTTATGAAATAAGCTGTACCTTTGTGCTCTTCTGTCTTAATGTAATGTCCTGTCATGTATTTTGTGTGTGCATAAATAAATAAATAAATAAATACCTATACCTTCTTATTTATCGTTTGCACCTATCGAAGCCGACAAGATTTAGTACGTTTTGTGCTATTTCCCAGATTAACGGATTGATTTGTTGTGTTATCTAAGCTAATTGAATTCTTTATCTTAATTCCATAGAAGTTATATAAGGTGGCATCTAATGTTGTTTACCAAGAGTAGCTACCGCCTGCATGTGCACTATGTTACGTGGAGGATTGTTAGTGGTCATAGCCACATGTGTTGCTTTAGCGGCAGCCAGGAGCTCCCCCCAAGCTGATGACATTCAGGAATTACTGAAGAACGTTGATGCACGCTATTCAGATAATGTATTCGAAGATGCAAGGTTAAGTGTGGTAAGTAAGAGTTGATTTCAGTACATAAAAGGTGCTCCCTCACCGGGAGCATTCACGTGTATTGTAACATTATAGATTCGACTTTGAGCATTACATTACAATAATACCTCCCTGACTAACGAACATTTGAGTGTAATGTAACATATAGATTCGACTTTGAGCATTACATTACAATATTACCTCCACGAATAACGAGCATTTGCGTGTAATGTAACATATTGATTCGACTTTGAGCATTTCAGATGTCAGACGAAGCGGTCGTTATGCTGAGTGCGGCAATATTAACCTAAAAAAATAAATTCATTTTTTTAAATTAAAGTTAAATTCATTGATGTTACAAGTTGTATCAAGATATTACACATTGTATCATTACAAGGTGCGCATTGTAATGCTCGGTTCTCCTCCTTCACTGATGTAATGCTCAAATCTGTAACGTTACATTACACGCGAACGCTCACGGTGAGGGAGCACCTTAAAATGGTAGCTCTGCAATATTCTAATTCAATAACTTTTAAATTTTTTACTTATACCTATTTCAGCCTGAGCTGATTAGAAAATACCGTTACCCAGTTGAAGTTCACGATGTTACGACCGAGGATGGCTACATATTGCAAATGCACCGTATCCCTCACGGACGAGACGCCAACAATGTGCCAAATCAGAGGAAACCTGTGGTGTTCGTAATGCATGGTCTACTTTGTTCTTCTGCTGATTTTGTTATAATGGGCCCTGGTTCTGGATTGGGTAAGTACAAAAAAAGTCTGAGTTTAGTTATTTTAATAGTATCTTCATTGAAGTTTTACCATGGAGAATACAACAGTGCAGACGAGTGCAGTTTCAGTTCCTCCCTAATTTCTACCGAGTCTCATTTCGAAAAAATAAGAGAAAAGTATTTCACAATTTGTGACTACCTACTCTAGTTTCAAAAGAGATAGGGGTTGCGGGTTGATAGAAAGAGATACCGTGGCTCCAGAACACAAAGGGCAAAAGAAGAAACATGGATGGATTTTAGTCAGTACAAGTCTGACGCTCCCTTCCGCTCCGCCCACAGTGAGAGAAGTTTTTTGATGTTTTCTTATCCGATAAAAACCGTCCAAGTCGGACTCGCACGTAGGGTTCTGTAGCACCAAAAATTAACAGTCAACGGCAAAACAAATTTTGTTTTTTTTTTTTTATATTATTTTAATGAAAAACAAAGTTACTGCTGAAGTTTGATGAAAAAGTTTTTTAAATATTTTCCTTTGATATGTGTAGATGTGTTTGATCAGAAAAAAATACCCTTTAACGCACACAAGATGGAACCTTTCAAACATATAAAACGTTACCCAAATATAAATGGTCTGACATCATCAAAAATATGGTCAAACTCGACCCTACCCTCGAACTTTACCCTGTACGTGGGTATTGAAGAAAAAAATAAATTCAAAATTAAATTGAAAACTTTACGTCAACATTAAGTCGAAAACTTAAATCCGTACGCAAATGATCACAGATTCTCACAATAAAACATTGTTTTTTTTGAGAGTTGCACTAAACATCGATTACACTTGAAAAAAAACCGGCCAAGAGCGTGTCGGGCCACGCTCAGTGTAGGGTTCCGTAGTTTCCCATCCGTCACAATAAGTGTTCCCACTTATGAGTTTAAAGGTGGAGGAGGAAATTATTTTGTACAACTTTTTGTCTTTTTTGTACAAAAACTGTTGTGTCAATAAAGTTCAAAATGATTTTCCTAGAAAGTCCTTATAAAGTTCTACTTTTCAGATTTTTTTCATATTTTCTAAACTTATGGTTCAAAAGTTAGAGGGGGGGGGGGGGACACATTGTTTTTTACTTTTGGAGCGATTATTTCCGAAATTATAGACATTATCAAAAAATGATTTTAGTAAACCCCTATTCATTTTTAAATACCTTTCCAACAATATATCACACGTTAGGGTTGAAATTAAAAAAAAAAATCACTTCCCACTTTACATATAGGGTGGCTACCCTAATAAAACATTTTTTTCCAATTTTTATTTTACCACTTTGTCGGCGTGATTGATATACATATTGGTACCAAATTTCAGCTTTCTAGTGCTAACGGTCACAGAGATTAAGCGAGGACGGACGGACGGACGGACGGACAGACAGACATGGCGAAACTATAAGGGTTCCTAGTTGACTACGGAACCCTAAAAATGGGTGAGTGATGTAATTGACGTGCGACATGAAGTAAACAGGTTTGGAAACTGATGGGTTTCCTCTCTTATTCAGGTTAAGCAGCTCTTGCCAAGGTTTGGAATGGGATGGGTTCCCCAACCTGCTCAGGTGAAGCAACCCTCATCCAGGTTTGGAAACGGATGGGTTCCCTCACTAATACTAGTAAAGCATCCATTGCCAAGGCTAGGAAATTGATAGGTTACCATACTCATCCAGGTTAAGCAACCTATGCCAACGCTTGGAAATGGATGGGTTACCTTACCGATCTAGGTTAAGCCATTTGGTTACCGGACCCCAGAAAGAGACAGATATGATAAACAATTTAGGCAATCGGTATCTATTCTATGGGTGGACATTTGCTTTTTTGATTTTCTAATATTTATATATTAATTTTCAGCGTACATCCTCGCCGAAGAAGGATATGATGTCTGGATGGGTAACGCCCGAGGAAACCACTACTCTCGTAGGCATGTGAGGTTGAACCCTGACGCTTTACTGAGCACTGCGTTCTGGAGGTTCTCTTGGGATGAAATGGGAAACATAGACTTACCTACAATGATCGATTATGCATTGGAGGTGTCTGGAGAAGAGAGGCTGCACTATGTGGGTCACTCGCAGGGCACGACGGCTTTCTTCGTTATGGGTTCAATGCGACCGACTTATAATGCCAAAATCATTTCGATGCATGCACTGGCTCCTGTCGCGTACATGGCTAACAATCGGAACCTTCTCTTGAATATTTTGGCACCTTTTTCTAATAATATTGAAGTAAGTTTATGCATACGCTTCTCATTTCTTCTTTCGTGTGGTATGGCTGGTTTTCTCACGGTGTTTTCTGTTCCTACATTATAAATGCGAATGTTTGTGAGGATGGATGGCAGTATGAATGTTTGTTACTCTTTCACGTCCCAACGGCTGAATGGATCTTGATGAAATTTAGCGCAGAGGTAGATTATAGTCTGGAATAATACATAGGATACTTTTTCCGATAACACGCCGCTAGCCGCGGGCGCCAGCTAGTTATAAAATACTCACATGAATCCGAAAATTAGAGGTTTTTGTTTTGGGTTCGAATACGAGACCTATTATTGGTCAGCCCGATGCCACATCACTAAGCTATCAATGCTAAGTCATAACTAGTATTACAGTTATCCGATTTAAGATTTCCTATTTGATTAATAATAACATTATCGTTGGTGTTTTTAGAGCATCTCGTCTTTAATTGGAGTCGGTGAGTTTATGCCTCAAAGCATTGTCTTCACGTGGGCTGGCCAGGCTTTGTGCCGTGATGAGGTAGTGTTTCAACCATTGTGCAGTAACATTTTGTTTTTGATTGGTGGATGGAACGAAGACCAACATAACTCGGTAAGTAGAGAATGATAATGTTTTTTTCATCATCATGCAGCCGTGAGATGTTTATTTCTAGACAGCCTAGCCTAGTTCTATGGATCACCAATCGTCCTTCTGATTCTTTCGACTTCCATCTGATAATCGGTTTAACTTGTGGGAAACCAAACACTTTCCTATATGTAGTTGCTAGGCGACATCGACCATCAATTTCCCATTTTTTTTGCGTTTTTTCATATACATGCCTTGGATTCTATCGATTTATCCCTATATTTATATCGTTGTAAAATGTGCATGTGTTTGTGATTGCAGACTATGATGCCCGCTATATTTGGTCACACTCCAGCTGGTTCGTCGGTGAGACAGCTTGCACACTACGGTCAAGGAATCTCCGGGAAAGCCTTCCGTCGCTACGACCAGGGGTCTCGGCTAGCTAACTATAGAGAGTATGGGTCCACCAGCCCACCACGTTATGATCTGTCTAAAGTAACCACTCCAGTGTTCCTTCATTACTCAGACACCGATCCATTGGCACATGTCAACGATGTAGATAGACTGTTCAGGGAACTGGGTAGACCTATAGGTAAGTTCCGTGTTCCGATGCGTAGTTTCAGTCACATCGATTTCATGTATGGCATCAACGCAAGAGAATTAGTTTACAACAGAGTCATAAATCTTATTAAAGCCATGGACATCAATGCGTTAGATGGTCATGATGACAGCCAGTGATTTGAAGAATTCATATATAAAGTCGAATTAAAAACTCAGAATAAAACATAACTCTCTTTTATTCGTCGACATAACTCCCGTGAAGTATTCCTAGTCAACCCCAACCTAAAATAGAGTATTTATAATTCAAAAGAGCCTGAGTGAACTCCGCACTGCCCTGGAGGGCTCATCCCAGAGAAGTCACTGGTCTATGGGTTGTAATGCATTTTCAACACATAAATGCTTTGTTTAAATGCTATGGAATGAGGAAACATGACGGAAGACTATAATAGGGCTGTCTTACAATATGTTTTAGTCATACTGTGGGTCCAAAGATGAGGCCTAGGCTGCTGTTGTTTTAACGTTCCCTTAACTTAGGCTTTTTATCTCTTGAGTGCGAAGCTATTGGATTGTGAACTACGAATGCCACTAAACTGCGTGAAGACTAAATTCTAGACTGTTGGGATACGAAAATAGGTACTTATTGATGGTTAACCGCCAAGACCTCCTACTACTAAATATTAGTACAAAATTATTTTACTAATTTAAAAAATGTTAAAAAAGCTATCCCATACAATACGAGAACACCCTAAAGAGATCGCAATATTTAGGGTATTTTTTCTATCGTGCCAATACCTAGGAAATACGCGCCTGCAAAATTTGGCGACAGTTGTTGGTTAATTGCATCTCCTGTACAATTTTGTCATTTTGTGTTAGGAGTTCTTAGTGGTTAACCGTCGTTATGTGAACAAACTTCTTCCACTAAGGCTACTTGACATGCGAACAAAGGAACTACAGTCAGGTTACAGAATTTTATGAACTATTCCTGGTATTTGACGAGCCTGGGAGCCTGTTACTTTACTGCATTTAGAGGTGGTTGTACGCAACAAATGTTTTTCGATTTGCATTAGTGAAAACGCTCGCTGTTCGCTACTAATAAAATTGAGCATTGCATTTTTGCCACAGTAGCTGAGCGATTAGTTGTTACGCTGCGTGTCGCGGGTTTGATGCCCGCACGGAACAAATATGCTCTGGGCCTGGCTGTTTGTGTATATGTCAGTTTAAATGGTCGTATGCGCTTACACACATTTAAACTCACATATACCTACGTAGTCTTTGAAAAATACGACCAATAATTTAATTGCGGAAAGACTAATATCAGGCGCTTCGTGCAAAATGAAGTTGCTTACTAGTTATTTGGTTTGGGCGTCGGGGTGACTGTTTAATAGAAATATGGATGAACGAGTAAAATACAAGTTTTTGTTATCGTTACTAATATTATAAAAGCGAAAGTGAGTTTGTTTGTTTGTTTGTTACGTCTTCACGCTTTAATGGCTAAACCGATTTTGATAAATATGGTACAGAGATAGTTGGGACCCTAGAGACGGACAAAGGTATTTTTTTTAGTGAGAAATTAGGGAGAGAGAGGGAAGAAAAGGGAAAACTTAGCATTGCTATTACAATAATTAAGGCGCAAGGGCAAAAACTACAGGTAGTAGTACCTGCAAATCAGGAAAGGGGAACTATGTTATCCCGAATTTAACGCGAGCGAAGCCGCGGGCAAAAGCTAGTTATCAATAAAGTCTACTTCCCAAAGCCATCATTGTGCATGAAGTTAACACTAATAAAAATAATGTTTCAATTAATGTTTCTTAATGTCACATTGCCATGATGAGAATGGTAAGCCAAAAGGAATTTGATATAGAAACAGATTTCAGAGGCACTTTTCGCTTCACTATATACAAAAGTAGTGCGTCTAAGAGACTCGTCTGAGGCAGAAGTTATCACAAACAGAGCAAGTTGTATGACAGCACAAACTTTTTATTACAGCCGATTCAATTCAACTTCAGCTTGTTTATGTAGCTGAACTTGTCCTTCCTCGCGGCAGTGTTGTAGTATTTCTAGAATTAATTTGAACAAAGGTCTTCAGATTTTTAGGGAGGGTTTGATATATTTATTAAATGAATAGTTAATGATATCGGATACTAGTATCTTGCTTCTAAAATTCAACCTCAAGACATTGTCTCACAGATGATTTTTGTTCAGATCCGAAAGAAGTATTACATTAAAAGATGTAGGGCCCAACTGTCTTAATTACTACCCGGAGACCGACGATAGAGGGGCATTGAAATTCATCAATTTACTGATTGACAACGCACAGCCTAAACTCAATATCGACAAGAATGCCCAAGAGTTTCTTATTAAATGGAACTGAGCGATAAGGATTTTTGAAAATTCATTATTTATCCCCTAAAAATTTTGTTCTAAGTACATAGAGTATTTACTCCACATCAACATCCTGTAGAAAGAAATTCTGTTCAACGATTACCGAATAGCAACATTTTCGAGAAAGACTTCGCTGAGCGTACGAATGAATGTTCAGCCTGAAATTTGGCTAGTGAAATGGTTTTTGTTAATAATTGATGTAACGCCTACGTCGTAACCCGTAGCGGTCGTAGCACGGCAGCACGGCGCGCGGCGTAGCGCAAACACACGTTGAAGAATAAGGATATTATGGCATCTTACTGCCAATATTTAATAAACGCAAAACTTTGTGAGATGAAATCATTAAACAAAGGTAATACTTATATTTATTAGAATATTTAACAGATTAACATATATTTATATAAGTTATAATTCATAAATATATTGTTTAAAAAATATCTATTTATTTGCACGGTTGAAGCAGTCGTAAGAAGCTAGCATTATAATGATAACTAATCCTGAAGCTGATGCTGAATATTATTAGGTCTGCCCATGGGGTTTTTTTTAAAACGTTGCGCCACTCTAGGATTTTTTCCTGTATCGTGGGTGCCATCTTCTATCGATATTCAGTCAGGAGGGAACTATGCAGGATGCATTCTGTACACCAAACTAAGTAACGCTACGCAAAAAATATTGACGGAAAACGACTGACTTCGTTAGGGGTCCTTTATCAACCTTTATTAACAGCTTGTAATTGGTTTAGCATCTCTTGAACTGGATTCTTTATGAATAATTCCTTATACGTTTTACACTGCAACACAGCAATGAGCACCGGTATCACCACGCTTTGCAAGCTGGCAAGCTATGTAACCACATAAGGACTGCCTCTCACTGCCAGTCGCCGTCATCTAGCTGACGTCGGCTTGTCGCCGAGGGCTGAGAAAGCGACATGCGAAATAACTTAACTTCCCCGTGCTGGTATCTTGCAAGCCAACTGATGAAACTTAAAATGTCGTCCAAGTAAGAACATCCTTTTTAGGGTTCCGTAGTCAACTAGGAACCCTGATAGTTTCGCCATGTCTGTCTGTCCGTCCGTCCTCGCTTAATCTCTGTGACCGTTAGCACTAGAAAGCTGAAATTTGGTACCAATATGTATATCAATCACGCCGACAAAGTGGTAAAATAAAAATTTGAAAAAAATGTTTTATTAGGGTAGCCACCTTATATGTAAAGTAGGAAGTGATTTTTTTTTTAATTTCAACCCTAACCTGTGATATATTGTTGGAAAGGTATTTAAAAATGAATAGGGGTTTACTAAAATCATTTTTTGATAATGTCAATAGATTGAGTCCCCCCTCTAACTTTTGAACCATAAGTTTAGAAAATATGAAAAAAATCTGAAAAGTAGAACTTTATAAGGACTTTCTAGGAAAATTATTTTGAACTTGATTGACACAACAGTTTTTGTACAAAAAAGACAAAAAGTTGTACAAAATAATTTCTGGACTAAGTTTGTAGTATAATCGTATATGCAACCATTTTTTTTAACTTCGTTTACATATTTTATTATCCTGAACGTATCTTTTTTCAAACAAAAAAAGAATTATTGAAATCGGTTCTCGCAATCCAAAATTACCACCGAAAACTTCTTGCACGTCTTTGTATTAATTAGTAACCCAATTCCCCGAGAGATGGCGCTGTAGGTACTTATTACATTGGATAGGGTATTACCAAATTGTTCGGTTGGTCTCTCCTTGGCATTGGCGGTATCTTATAACTACATAAAACTTCTATCAAGAACATGCTAAGGCAATTTAGAACAAAACTAAAATTCATTTTTTTAACACCATCAAAATGTTAAGGTAAAAACCAGTTCATAAATGGTTCGATAGATGGCGTTGCGTAATGACGTCATTTTTTTAAAAGTCGATGTTAAGATTTTCCGTGCTTTCATGACCTACCGTGGTAAAGAACACTTATTGTGACGGACGGGAAACTACGGAACCCTACACTGAGCGTGGCCTGACACGCTCTTGGCCGGTTTTTTTATTTCTATTTGCTGTACCTAATTATTTAAATGGTTTGACAATATAAAGTACGTGCTAATATGTTGTGCCTAATTTCTTCTCCTAAACTTGATAATATATAGCACGTAATAACACCAACAACGAGTTGTCACCAATTATCACGGTGGGGTTTCTCAGACGTAGCCACGGGCACAATTTAGTTGCGTGCTTGCTTTTGGTTGAGTACTTAGAAATATAAAAAAAAACTCATTTACGAAATTTATGGTTGAGCGACTGTCTACAAATTAATAAGGCCGTCCTTTTACCTATGTGTTGCCGGAATTACACTTTGGTTTCGGTAAGAGCTATTTATAAAAAAATATATACAAGACAAAAAACAAACAACTTGGACAAAATAAAATTTTACACTTAAAGTTGGTAGCCCTATTTCATAATAGTGTTTTGTTATGTGCCAGAACTTTCAGTGCACGCAAAGAGATCTTATACAAAATTCCAGCCCAATCAAACACCGCGAAGTGGGTCAAATTTAATTTCTAAGATGTTTTACATAGTAACAGGTGAAGGTAATAAAATAACAAGTGAATACGTACATCAATCTATAGATACTGTGGCTACAGAAACACGCTTGCGACTGCTGTGGATCTGTGATAAGATACTAATTGACGCAAAAACAGCGCAATAGATATTATTTAAATAGTAAGGGACGTACGTAAGTATCTATCTACGTGACAAGTAGTTTATTATAATAGCTACTTGCCAGATTTTAGCTCCGATTTTTAATTTTATCAAAGCTTAATTGTTTATCTTGATTTTACAGAACTTATAAAAGGTGGAACCTAATGTTGTCCACAACGAGTAGCTACCGGCTGCATGTGCACAATGTTACGTGGAGGATTGTTAGTGGTCATAGCCACATGTGTTGCGCTGGCGGCAGCCAGGAGCTCCCCCCAAGCTGACGACATTCAGGAATTACTGAAGAACGTTGACGCACGCTATTCAGATAACGTATTTGAAGATGCCAACTTAGATGTGGTGAGTAAGAGTCGTAATCTATCATCTAGATTCAGATAAAATCCCTCAAATACTCGTTGCCTACATAATCACGAAACGAGACGTAAGGTGGAGTTGCGAGTTGCGGGTTGTTCGAAAGAAATACTGCGGCCCCAGGGACGTACAAGGGCAATAGTAGGAATATGGGTGGGTTTTAGTCAGTACAAGTCTGACACACACCCCCGCTCCGCCCAGAAAATCATCCGCAAAAAAAGGTGGAGTAGCGAAGGAATCGATCTGAAAACGCAAAATGTACCATTTTGCCATTTCGTTTAGTGCGTAGTAGTTTACCAGTGTGCGATGGGCCTAATTATTGTGATAAGCCATGTCGACATTCCATTTTCTGAATTTTCCATCTCAGCGGTCTTCAAGATGTCAAAGTTTGACGTAACGCAAGCAGGTCCAAAGTTCAAAAGCTTAAAGTAACTTTTGGAACAAGTGTCTATCCATTAAACATGAGACAGTGAAGGGGGTGACCAACTTTATTGGCCTCGTTATAGCCTGGGCACATGCACTTGGTACTAAATAACCAAGGAACCGACCTTGGTTGGAGCAAAAAAAATGTCATTCTGGTTCCCTCTAATTTTGAAAATTCAAGTATTTAAGTGCAGGGAAAACGTAGCTATCAATTTTAATTTCCTGTTACTATTTCAGCCTGATCTGATCAGAAAATATCGTTACCCAGTTGAAGTTCACAATGTGACGACCGAAGATGGCTACATATTGCAAATGCACCGTATTCCTCACGGACGAGACGCCAACAATGTGCCAAATCAGAGGAAACCAGTAGTGTTTCTAATGCACGGTCTACTGTCTTCATCTGCTGACATGGTCATCATGGGCCCAGGCAGTGGATTAGGTAAGAACCTGTGAGACATATTAGTTGGAGTTTCTTGCCGTTTCTTCTCCATAGGAAACGACCAACCCGAACCGTGCACTTTTGGGAGGACTAAGTACGGAAACCGGACCCCCCCAAGAAGCGGGCTCCACATGAAGAAGAAGAAGACCGTGCACCTTTTCTCGACGTTAAGTGCCCATGTAGGCCTATGTGAAATAAAAATATTTAGATTTTGATTTAGTTACCACCGTCGTTGATCACCTCCTGCGGGCTTAAGTAATTCATGAAGATACTGCAATTAAATAGGCTTCTTAAAACGACAGTTCGGTTAATAAATAACTTTTGGTACCAAACTCAGTGAATATAAAACATTGTTTTACAGCATACATCCTCGCAGAGCAAGGCTTCGATGTCTGGATGGGTAACGCTCGCGGTAACTACTACTCTCGTCGCCACGTAAGATTAAACCCTGACGCTTTACTGAGCACTGCGTTCTGGAGGTTCTCTTGGGATGAAATAGGAAACATAGACTTACCTACTATGATCGATTATGCGTTGGAGGTATCTGGAGAAGAGAGATTGCACTATATAGGTCACTCGCAGGGTACTACGTCTTTCTTTGTGATGGCATCCATGAGACCGGCTTATAATGCTAAGGTCATATCAATGCACGCACTCGCTCCAGTCGCTTACATGGCCAACAACAGAAGCCTTCTTCTAAGAATTTTGGCATCTTATTCTAACGATATTGAAGTAAGTACGACCCATACGCCATTTTATTAAAATGCTACTTTTGTAATTGTATATTTTGATTTCGACACTTTATTATATTTTTTAGAGCATTGCATCTTTGATCGGGATCGGTGAGTTCATGCCCAACAGTGTGGTGTACACATGGGCTGGCCAGGCCTTGTGCCGCGATGAGGTGGTATTCCAACCGCTATGCAGTAACATCTTATTTTTAGTTGGAGGATGGAATGAAGACCAACATAACACGGTGAGTAACAGAATATACTTCTGTAAAGTCAGATATCTAGTGGGTGAGGTATAAAAGTAAGTTTTGATTGCAGACAATGATGACAGCTATCTTCGGCCACACACCAGCTGGCGCGTCAGTGAGGCAGTTCGCACACTATGGTCAAGGAATCAATGACAGAGGATTCCGTCGCTACGACCAGGGCTCTCGACTTTCTAATTATAGAACATATGGATCTTTCAGTCCTCCGCGTTATGATCTATCCAAGGTTACCACTCCAGTGTTTCTTCATTACTCAGATAATGACCCGTTGGCCCACGTCAACGATGTTGATAGATTGTTCAGAGAACTAGGTAGGCCAATAGGTAAGTTCCGAGTTCCTATGAGCACTTTTAGTCACCTGGATTTCATTTATGGTATTAAGGCAAAGGAATTGATCTACAACCGAGTTATCAATCTCATTTGGGCTATGGACGCCAACGCAATTGAAGGAATAAAAGATTTTAAAGATAACGAATTATTCGAAGGTATGGAAACATTGTAAGATAACGTCTAGTCAACGAATATTTGACCAAATAAACGAGTACATGTTTATAAATACACTTTACCGCAAACCATATTTGTATGTTTTATTATTCATATTATATCTTTATAAAATTTGAGAAATCATGTCTATAAAAATGATCCCATCGACTGAACATGATCTACTCTGATCCCCTGCTTCCCGAGTCTTTTCTGCTGTCTTCGGTCTTTAGCTGAAGTACTTTTTATGCCACGATACAACGTCAAACAATCTTAGGACCTGGATTGAGTAAAGAATCGACGGAACGAAGTACATAGTCAGAAAAGAAATAAGTAAACAAGATCGTCAGTCGTTTTGTAGAAACCGATATACGCATTCAACTAGATTTTTTAATGAACTGTTTTTTTTAAATAAATTTTATATTTATTCGATTGAAGAAAATTTCAACTGTATCTGACAAGCCTGGTTATTTATCTTTTTGACTGTACTTGAATTATGAATGAGTTTAACTTCAATAAAAAAGAAAAACGAAAAAAGAAAAAGAAGACTCTTCAGTCATAGCTTACAGCTAGTTTCTACTATACTCGACCTAGGATCTGGAGACCGCAGCTGATATATTTATTTACTTGCTATATTTATTTTAAATATATTAAAATTCTATGTGTGTAAAGAAGATGGAGCCGAGTGGGTCCAGCACTGTAGCCTTTCTGACTGACATCAAAATGAAGGTCTGATCAATCAAAAGTTATAACGTTTAAACGCATTTTGATAAGAATGTTTTTGTTTTATGTATGGGTATGCCTACGTAATAATAATGCATGGGTAAGCCTGCATTATTCTCATTATTAATCTTGGATGGTTTTTTTTTTCAATTCTGACATTAGCGGAAAAAAAAGCCTACGCTAATGTCAGAACTGCAAAAATAAAGCATCTAAGATCACCTCCACATGAAGCACTCTTAAATGTTCAATAGTACTGACTTGACAATTAGTATAAACGTTCACAGCTTTTATAGAAATATAATGTAAAACTAAGATCTTTGCAACCAAGATTGTCTCCTTACGAAGAACATACAGCTCTGTCAACAAAACTTATTAAACCAAGATTTTGTGCTCCAGCCAGGATTGTCTTGATATTAGACATAAAGTTCTGAACGTGTATACAAAATGGCCCTTGAATGCTTATTATCCGTTCTGGAGTTCCTAAGTAAGGAGACGATCTTGGTAGTGGCACCGAGTCATTATAGTCATTCCGTACTTCTTTATATTTATTCTTATGAGCTCTTGTATATAAATCGGTACATATTATGATAAAACTCAAACTCAAAGCATTTATTTCAATTAGACCATTAAAGGCAATTTTGAATGTCAAGAAACAAAAGAATGAAGCTACAGTCCCAGACACAATGCATAATAACTTGTGAAGGTACTGTAGTTGCCTAATCCGATGCGTTGATCTCTATGGATAAGAATTGCAAGTAACTCGACATGGACATTCTCTCAAATCATAATAATTATATATATTAAAATAAACCGTGGCAGCTAAGAAATGAGTCCCAACTGACAGCGACAGACGAGCATGACGTATGGACCATGGATCAGCCCCATTCAGCTCAACCATTTTGAAGGCAACTAAATGATCCGACATACCCGCATGTGCGTGTGAACTGAGGGACCACACTGGGAATTGGCGAAATGAAAATCGTAGGATTTAGTAGTAGTCTTAAAACAATTGTAGAACGAATCTGGGAATTTGTAAACAAATATATTAGAAACTACAACCCATAAAGTGTGGTCCCTCACTTCTAACAGACGATCAGCCAGATCTCGGAAAGTATCTTAAAAAAGAAGGTTTTGTGAATACAGAAATTTAGTAAATAATTTGTAAAGATATTTACTAAATAACAGACCACAAAGCATTAAAGATTAAAAAAGAAAATACGACTGAACTGTGGTCCCTCAGTCCAAATAACAAAGGTAGTGAATGTTACTGAACAAATTAATAAAACCGTTCTTTTTCGACATAAAGATTTAGTAAAAGTCTTAAAACATTTTGTAAAACGAAATGGGGCAAAAATATCGAAGCACTTTGGAGATAGCGATAATTAAAACTGGTCCCTCAGTTTTCTCCTCCACTGACATAATGCGTGTGCTAGCCGCTAGACGAGACGAATATCGCACACTCTAGTGTACTTAACTTTTAGTAGTAAGTTTCTACTAAATAATAGATATCTAAAATTGTGTATTTTATACCTGTTAGCTGAGATAATATTACTTTTTTAATCCTATGAAAATAGATGGAGCAGGGTGACCACACAATAAAACAAAATGTAAACAGTCCTATTATACTTTATTTAATATTTTGCCCGCGACTTCATCCGCGTATATTTGAGAACGCACATCATCACCACCATCAGCGAGGTATTTGAGTGAGGATGATTCTCTCAACCACCAGGGCATCGTCAAATCAATTATGGTACATAGTACTCACATATAGGCTTTACAATTATATGTACAATACTGGGAAACTGATTCTATATAATGCAAAGATAGTCTTACAATCTTCTGCAGCTTCCACGATAACTTCAGATGCTAATCAATAAGTTTACCCCAATGGTTGTGGAGCAGGACTAGTATTGAACCAAGCTTTTTTATCTTCAATGTAGTCCTCTAACTTATAATATGCTTACCTACATAGTGTTTACAAGCTTTAAATTTCGTCTCACTCAATATTGTAGTATGTGGGGAGGTATTTTATTGTAACATTTTAAGCAGTACCAAATGAAAGATGAGGCTTCTATAGCTGACTGAAACCTGGCTGAATTAATTGGTTGTTATTTCTAGAATTATACTTGTGCGTGTCACCTCTTTTACTAAATAGATGTAATTTTTTGCTAACGTACCTACATGATGTTTTCAAAAATATATTGACAAGGTATTGTCATGATGTTAGATTATGTATGGCTCTGATGGATCTTTTCTGCAGAGTAAATATAGACTCAATGTCTGCAGCCCATCCCCAAAGTAAAATACCGTATGACATTATACTATGAATATAACTATAAATAGACTAGCCACGCTTTATCTACATTAGTAAACTGACGGATTTTCCTAGTAGCATATGCTGCTGAACTAATGCAAGAGATGTTATTTGCGGACCCCATTGTAGTCTTGAATCGAACGTTAAACCCAGGAAAACAGTTTTTACGACGAATTCTAGTTTCTCTAATCTCTCGATAAATACAATGATTAGTATTGTACAGGGCCATAGTAGTAATAATTGGTATTTAAGGCTTGCTGTATCTTGTTTATTAAATTGATAAGCGCTATGGTACCTTCTAATCACTTGTTAGGCCTTCACTTTAAGATAGTTTGTAAAGTGCCCAAGGTCCATATAAACTGCCCTTTCTTTCAAAGTTAGATATTGTAACTGTAAACTTTGTCTGAATTATAAGCTTTACTTATTTATTAATATTAGAAGGATACAATTTGGTATGACTGTGGAAATTGGTGGGCGCGGTTAGCGCAGCGGGTTCCATTCCCGCACAAAACAAACTATTTTTATGACCTACATGTCCTGGGTCTGGCTGTTGGTGTATGTCAGTATAAATATTTGTAATCGCAGTTACAACAGAGGTGACATTTGCAGCGCATGCCTGCACTCCGAATTTCACGTTTATCGTAACTGCGTTTTATATTATTTTATTTTTAAGTAGCTTTCAGTACCCAAGTTCACGTACAGCTACGGCGTAGCGATGCGTAGCGCAATCAGCACCATACATCATAGGGAGTTTTATTTTCCTGAAGGGAAATCATCATATAACTTTTTCCGTTCTTGGCGAAGCGGTAAGGAATATCAGACTTTTACGGACAGAAACCCATGTATGTACTTTTTGTATGTTCCGTGGCCGCTGTATATTTTTTAAACAACTCGCAACCTCAACAAAGAATTGCCCTTGCGGGTCCGTCCGCTTTGCTGACATCTTTTTGAGCCGCGCGTGGTACATAAATGCGCCATCGACACGGTCTGTCGTAGGAGACGAAAGGACGGACGGTGAGGTACCTATTGCTCATCGTCCACAGACCCGTGTCTGCGGTGATGAGTCGTCTCGGCACTTTTTTTTGAGTCTACTTTAGATAACCTAAAACCTGGCTGAAGTTATTGGTCCCTATTTCTAGTATTATACTTGTGTCTGTAGCCTCTTTTACTTACTAGATGCAGGCTTTTTCTGACGTACTTAACTACTGTGCAGAAGTGACCGCTTCCCATTCCCTCTCGCTCCGGGCCATGGAATAAGCCAGGACCGGACGCCGATTGCCTTTACGAGGACAGAGCGTTGCTCCGCCCAAGTAGGGCAGACCGTCACAGTGTGCACCACCGTTTCCTTCGAGCGTTTCCTCCCGCCCGATTATGTGCAGGGACCTCCTGAAACATCTGTGTCCGGTGAGGATCTACGTCAAGAGGCAGGTGAAAATGTCGTGGCGCCTCTCCAGCCATTCCTCACGTCCTGCACGGGGTTGCAACACTCGCTCCCCCCCATGCCACCATGAGATCATAGAGGGACATGATAACATGACATAATATGTGTAACTACCTTCTCGGCTACATACGCCTGTAGTTTACCCCATTGCATTTGAGCAAGCGGTGTACTGATCTTTTTCAGAAGTCTTACTAATTTTAACGAGCTGAATCAAGTGGTCAATCTTAATGATGTTCTAACTCAAGGGCAGTCATTATGTACACAGTACATGATAGTTGTTATGTACGACAAATTATCGATCTATATGATAATATTCACATTATTGTATAGTGATCCAGATTTTAGCACCGATTGTTATAGTTATCGAAGCTTATCCTTTATCTCAAATCTACACAGAAATTATAAAAGACGGAATTTACTATTGTTTACGTAAAGTAGTTTCCAGTTCATGTTAACAATGTTACGTGGAGGGTTGATAGTGGTAGTGGTAGCTACCTGTGTAGCTCTGGTTACGGCCAGGAGGTCTCCTCAGGCTGACAGCACGGAGGAGTGGTTGAAGAATATCGACACACGGTATTCAGATAATGTATTTGAAGATGCGCTCTTGGATGTGGTAAGCAATATTCATTGTACTACAGCGTGTGTAAACCAAAATCAAATTTAAAAACTACATTGAGTGTGTCAATGATTTCAGCCCGATTTGATCAGAAAATATCGTTATCCAGTTGAAGTCCACTCTGTAACGACGGAAGATGGTTACATATTGGAACTGCATCGTATCCCTCACGGGCGAGACGCTAATAATGTTCCGAATCAGAAAAAACCGGTGGTTTTCATCATGCATGGAATGCTTAGTTCATCCGCTGATTTTGTCATTTTTGGCCCGGGCAAAGGATTAGGTAAGAGTGAGAATGTGTCACAATTAATGAAAGTGCCGTAAATATGAGATTTCTGATACTCAGTCAGTGATGTACCGATACTACAAATCGTTCTTCGAAACTCATGTTCTCTTTTGCAAAGTAAGGTATTGGTTACATACGAAATTATATCTTCTCCAATTAAACACAGGACATAAAATACTTATAGGAACTATATAATTTTTTTTTTCAGCGTACGTCCTCGCTGAAGAAGGGTTTGACGTGTGGATGGGTAACGCTCGCGGTAACTACTACTCTCGCAAACACGTTAGACTAAACCCTGACGCTTTACTGAGCACGGCATTTTGGAAGTTCTCTTGGGAAGAAATAGGAAACATGGACTTACCTGCAGTCATCGATTATGTTTTGGCGGTGTCTGGAGAAGAGAAGCTGCACTATGTGGGGCACTCGCAGGGAACCACGTCCTTCTTCGTGTTGGGGTCAATGCGACCGGCTTATAATGACAAGATTATTTCAATGCACGCACTTGCCCCATCGGCTTATTTGGCTCACAACCAAAGCCCTCTTCTGAACTTTATATCACCTCATGCTAATAAGATTGAAGTAAGTCGTCTATAACGTTTATAATAATATAGAATTGACTCATTACACTGTTTCTAATATTTGATTATTTACAGAGCATTGCTTCTTTGATCGGCATCGGTGAGTTCTTGCCGAGCAATGAGTTCACCGCTAAGTTTGGAGCGAGGTACTGCCGCGATGGAGCAGCATTCCAACCTATTTGCAGCACTTTTGTGTTTTTGATAGGTGGATGGAACAAAGAACAGCATAACGCGGTAAGTTCATTTCTATAATAGGTCAATAGGTAAGAATAATTTTCAGAATCACCAATGCTTTTCTTACTTGTATGGCTCTGGTTCGGAAAGCCTTTGGTGGTTTCCCGTAGTAACAATTACATTTCTGATTTAAGACTATGCTGCCCGTTATTATGGGCCATGTGCCGGCTGGTGCAGCAGCAAGACAACTAGTCCACTATGCCCAAGGTATAGACGCCGGACACTTCCGTCGCTACGACTATGGCTCTCGACTATCTAACTACAGGGAGTATGGATCCTTTACTCCTCCGCATTATGACTTATCAAAAGTTACTGCTCCCGTGTTTCTTCATTACTCAGAGAGCGACCCACTGGCACATGTCAACGATGTTGATAGACTATACAAAGAACTGGGTGGGCCGAAAAGTAAGCTGCGTGTTCCGATGCGTAGTTTCAGTCACATTGATTTTATTTACGGTATTAACGCAAAGGAATTACTATATGACCGAGTTATCAATATCATTAAAGTTATGGACGCCAACGCATCTTAGGGAGTAGAAGAAATCAAAGAAAAGGAGAGATTTGAAGGAATGGAATAATTCGAAGATACCGCCTAGTCAACGAATATTTAAATATAATACACTTTACCTCATCCTACAACGTATGTTTTATTATTTGGTTGCTTTAGTAAATCAGATTTCCAGGATATCTTATCTTATGTCTCATAAAAGTAGTTGACGATTAAAGAGCAAATCACTTGATAGTCTCAATTGATACTTCATCAAGTAAGTGCCTTGCAGAAGCTTCTTCTCTTTTCTCTCTCGCTTCGGACCATGGATTGAACCAGGGCCGGATGCGAGAGATCGCTGTCCCTGATCGCCTTTAGGAGGACACGGCTTTGATCCCCCCAAGCGGGGCAGACCACTACAGTGTGCTTCACCGTGTACTCCGGGGGATCGTCACAGTGGTGACACCCGGGTGTTTCCTTCCACCCGATTATCTGCAGGAACCTCCCGAAACTTCCGTGTTGGGTGAGGATCTGATCAGGCGGCAGGTGAGATCGCCGTGGCCGCTTCTCTAGCCACTAGGTTACATATCACCACAATTTTGGTGTCCCTGCACGGTGTTGCCACCATCTCCTTGTCACCATGCAAATCATAGGGTAGTCCAGTCAATTTAGGTTTTATCTGGGTAAAAATTCATAGTGAGCTGAATTTTTGTATACACCTTTATTACGGTGTTATTATGAAGATGTGAAAAATCGACGATCGATATAGTAGATTTTACTAAAAACATAAACCTCTGAAAGATAAGTATATCTTTCCCGAAACGTCCAAATATAAAATAAAAGCTTTTAAGACACGAAGACACGATTTTGATAACGTAAACGTAAAGGAATCAATGACGCGTGGTACATGTAACCACAGTTGACGAATGTAATTCTGCCAGCCAACGAACGACGAAACAATTGCATGAAAGTAACGGTGTACTTTATTGTTTACTAGCTTTTGCCCGCGGCTTCGGTCGCGTCAAATTCGGGGTAACACAGTTCCCCTTGTGCCTTATTGATTTGTAATAGCAACGCTAAGTTTTCCCTTTTCTTCCCTCTTTCTCCCTCACATCCCACTTTTTTTTCTAAAAAGTTAGCCTTTATCCGTCTCCTGGTTCCCAACTATCTCTGTACCAAAATTTATCAAAATCGGTTTAGCCATTAAAGCGTGAAGAGGTAACAAACAAACAAACAAACTCACTTTCGCTTTTATAATATTAGTAAGGATTGTGTTTCGACTATTAATAAAAAGCAATAGAGTTTACGCCTTGTTGTGCGGTGTACGATGCCGTCTGTGAGTGCATTCTAGTCGCTTACGTCGAAAACCGTTAATTTTACAGAAAAACTGAAAGAGAAATTTCTTGTAAACAATTTTATGAGGAACAATTTTAAATGACCGCTATTGACCTTCCAGCAATAGGTCGTGAAATATTTGTGAAAAACTGATTTTCGTGACCTTTTGACCTTTGCAACTTTTTTAGCCGGCACGATATCGATGTCGATTTTTCACATCTTCATAATAACACCGTAATAAAGGTGTATACAAAAATTCAGCTTACTAGGAATTTTTCCCCAGATTGGGGTTTAAAATGACAGGAATAGGGGGCTTACATAATACGTATTAATTACTTCTCTGCTACATACAACCTCTTAACGCTAAATACCTCCAAACTAATTTTATATGTTTTAGCATTTCCAAGAGAAATGGACCAACTGATAAGTTTGATATCGTTATACATACAACGTTGTACATGTAAGGGTGAATACGGAAATAATCGTATCTGTCCGAGTATTCGCAAAGTAACCGAAATCAAGTATTTGGATGTAGTAGTGGATAATAGACTCTCCTGGTACCCTCACGTAGAGCAAATTACCGATAGAATTAAGAAGTTAAGCTGGTTGTTTAAAACCCCAAAACATGTTGCACCAATGGTAATAGAGAACAAAAAAACCCGTCTAGAAATTTACTCACACAATTATACTTTGCATTGGTAAAACCGGTTTGGGGAGGTACAGCAAAGACCAAATTGATCAATCTTAAACGAGCCCAACGCTTACTCCTAAAGATTATGCATTTAAAAAAGCTTTGATTTTCAACTCTAGACCTTTATCAGGTCAGTGATGTAGGTACTCCCCATCAGAAAACTGTACATAGTTCAAACAGTATTGAAAAGCACAAGTCTTTGCCTTTTAATGTGGGTATTACTCTTAAAAGAAGGAAGTTTTGCATAGCATATATATTTTTAATTAAGACCAAATATGGATGTAAACAATTTAAAATAACGATCAGCTCAATTGTATAATACAATAAATAAAATGATATGATTGTAAACACACAATAGTTGAGTGGATAATGCCAATTATGTATAAGGATACAGAAGCATTGTTATAATACGGAATGATTCACATATACTCACACAGACACACACCTTTATATACACATACACACGCATACACAGTAAATCATCAGCATTTTTGAATTATTGTGTTAATTATCACGTTATACAACGTAGGGAGGAGCGAAGTCTTCTAAAACAGCCATAATTTGTCTTAAAGATGATACCGAACACATTATTGTTAACTAATTATTTGACACAATAAAAGTACGAAATACAAAAAAAAACATTATTGTATTTTGTACGTGTGCCTGTAGCAACCCATTGGAGCAAATGGAGTACTGATCCGTTTCGGACGTCTTACTACTTTTAAAGAGCTGAATCAGGTGGTCTGGCAAGTCTTCATTTGAAAAGCTTTTTATTTGTTGAGAATTCATAGCAAATTATTATTAATTAGCCCAACAGTAATGCTTAAACTGATTTCGGCGCATAAAAGGAAAATGTCCCATATAAAGTTACAGTAGGCTGTAGTAGTGTATACATACAAACATGTGGTACATAAATGGGAAACCAACGTTTGAAGTCATCGCCCAAACAATAGATACAAACGAGAGGCTCATGTATTGTGGGTACCTTTGGACCCCTGCTGTAGTAATTTGATAAGATCTTAATGACGTTCGAACACAACGGCAGTCATTACGTACACAGTACCTAAGTACATGATAGTTGTTATGAACGATGAATTATCGATCCATATGATAAAATTCACATTATTGTACAGTTATCCAGATTTTAGCACAGATTGTTATAGTTATCGAAGCTTATCCTATATCTCAAATCTACACAGAAGTTATAAAAGGCGGAATTGGCCATTCTCTATAGTTCCCAGTTCATGTTAACAATGTTACGTGGAGGGTTGATAGTGGTAGTGGTAGCTACCTGTGTAGCTCTGGTTACGGCCAGGAGGTCTCCTCAGGCTGACAGCACGGAGGAGTGGTTGAAGAGTATCGACACGCGGTATTCAGATAATGTATTTGAAGATGCACTCTTGGATGTGGTAAGAAATATACATTGTACTACAGCATGTGTAAACTAAAATCAACTTTACAAACTACATTGAGTGTATCAATGATTTCAGCCCGATCTGATCAGAAAATATCGTTATCCAGTTGAAGTCCACTCTGTAACGACGGAAGATGGTTACATATTGGAACTGCATCGTATTCCTCACGGACGAGACGTTAATAATGTTCCGAATGAGAAAAAACCGGTAGTTTTCATCATGCATGGAATGCTAACTTCATCAGCTGATTTTGTCATTTTTGGCCCAGGCAAAGGATTAGGTAAGAATGTGCTGCAATTAATGAAAGTGTTGTATATATGAGATTTATGATACTTAGTCAATCAGTCAGTGATGTACCGATACTACAAATCTTTCTCCTAAACTCAAGTTCACTTTTGTAATATTAGGCATAACTCTGCAAAGTAAGGTATTGGTTACATACGAAATTATATCTTCTCCAAACACAGGACAATAAATACATATAGGAACTATATTTATACATATATATATATATAAATATTTCAGCGTACATTCTCGCTGAAGAAGGCTTTGACGTGTGGATGGGTAATGCTCGCGGTAACTACTACTCTCGCAAGCACGTCAGACTAAACCCTGACGCTTTACTGAGCACGGCTTTTTGGAAGTTCTCTTGGGAAGAAATAGGAAACATGGACTTACCTGCAGTCATCGATTATGTTTTGGCGGTGTCTGGAGAAGAGAAGCTGCACTATGTGGGACACTCGCAGGGAACCACGTCCTTTTTCGTGTTGGGGTCAATGCGACCGGCTTATAATGACAAGATTATTTCAATGCACGCACTTGCCCCAGTGGCTTATATGGCACACAATCAAAGTCCTCTTCTGAACTTTATATCACCTCATGCTAATAGGATTGAAGTAAGTCGTCTATTATGTTTTATAATAATGTAGAAGTGACTCATTACACTGTTTCTAATATATTTTAATATTTACAGAGCATTGCTTCTTTGATCGGCATCGGTGAGTTCTTGCCGAGCAATGAGTTTACCGCGTCGTTTGGAGCGACGTACTGCCGCGATGGAGCAGCATTCCAACCTATTTGCAGTACTTTAATGTTTATGATGGGTGGTCGGAATGATGAACAACATAACGCGGTAAGTTCAGATCTATAATAGCTTTATAGGTAGGAACAATATTTAGGGTCATGTACATTTTTCCTCCTAATACTGCTCTGGTTTGGAAAACCTTAGATATGTGGTTTCCGGTAGTTACAATACATGTTTCATTTCAGACTATGCTGCCCGTTATTATGGGCCATGCACCGGCTGGTATAGCAGTCAGGCAACTTGCCCACTATGGCCAAGGTATAGACGCCGGACACTTTCGTCGCTACGACCAAGGCTCTCGACTATCTAACTACAGGGAGTATGGATCCTTTACTCCTCCGCATTATGACTTATCAAAAGTTACTGCTCCCGTATTTCTTCATTACTCAGAGAGCGACCCACTGGCACATGTCAACGATGTTGATAGACTACACAAAGAATTGGGTGGGCCAAGCAGTAAGTTGCGTATTCCGATGCGTAGTTTCAGTCACATTGATTTTATTTACGGTATTAACGCGAAAGAATTGGTCTACGACCCAGTTATCAATATAATTAAAATTATGGACGCCAACGCAATCAAGGGAGTAGAAGAAATCAATGAAAAGAAGGGATTTGAAGGAATCGAATAACTCGAAGAGACCGTCTAGTCACCGAATATTTGAATTTGAATACACTAAACCCCAAAACAACAATGTGTTTTATTATTTGGTTGCTTTAGTAAATCAGATATCCAGGAAATCGTATCCAATGTCTCATAAAAGTTGTTGCTGACGAAACCACTTGATAGCCTCAAACGAAATTTCAACAAGTACGTAAAGGTAACTTAGTCTTCCCTAGTTGACTTCTTTATGCTCGTTCATGGCTTAAGCTAGCTACGGCGTAGGCCACTATGGATAATAGGAGTTTATGTAATATTTAGTTGATAAATATTACATAAACTCCGTTTTACTTCAAAATGTGAATCTGATATATTATACGGACGGTACAGAGAATTAGGTGTACCGTTATAGTACAAGGTGCTAATGATCATTTTCAGTCACATTAATTTCATCATCATAATATACAGATATGAACACAAACAAGTTTGTCTATTGTTCAGTGATCAACATTATTTTAAGACAGACTCAACTATTTAGAGTTAACTGTATTTTCAACATTCAAGTTTCACATTACAGTGACCCACCTCCCATCAGTACATGAATAACTGTCTGCCATAAAATGTGTACACTTAATTAAAGCAGTTTGGCCGGATCATGGAAAGCTTCTTTATTATAGAAAACCACAAATCTATACTACAGTCTGTCATGTCAGTCCGTTTTATTTTGAAGAAAGGAATATAAAAATATTGATTATTGTTGCTGCAATAGAACGGAGTTTGTAAGAACCAAGACAGTCACCTTCATAGTACAAGTTACTACGTCTATGGTTACGTCTCTACTCTCTAACAAATCGCGTCTCCATCAACGTCATCAGTAATGTCATCGATAAAATCATAACATAAGGTGTATCAGTTTTTTAGTTATCGTAAAATTATTTGTGTTTGTTTTTGTTTCAAAATGATTTGACAATAATGATTACAAATTCCGATGATTTCGTTGCCATACTACATGGTCAACCACACAAAAAAAATGTGATACTGTCGGACGTAAACGTGCCATATAAATTTTCGATAGATAGAAAAAAAAATACCTTGTTTTTCTGTATAAACGCAGATGAATTTTCGGATCAAAGTTTTCAGTCTGTTGCGTTGAATCTCGACACTGGGTTTGCCACTATTATACCTGGAATGCGGGATGGATTTGCGAGTGCGGTGGATCAGGCGAAAAGCGACGTATACCTTGGAGGGAGCGACGGAATATTTAAGTACAATTATTGTACCAACGACATTGAGAAGCCGGCCCTTGTCAACAAAATAGATATCTTCGACATGTATTTTAACGGCAAATTATACTTCGTAGACACAGCCAAACAGAACTTATACACATACAAAAACAAGACGAAGTGTTTGGTGCCAGGGGCAAAGCAACATCTTATCCAGCACTTTGTGATCGACGCTAACCATGATTTATATTTTGTTAATTCAACTGGATTGTTTGTATTGGGGAAAGGATGTAAATCACCGATGTTGGTTAACGGCACCAACATAAGTATTCGTGGAGCTACTACGGATGCGTTTGGGACACCATTTTTTATGGCGCACAATGGAGTCTATAATATTGACAAAGAAAACAATGAGTTAGTGCTGATATTTTCAGTGGATAATGGCTACGGGTTAGCCTTCGATAATAATAATAACATGGTTTATAGTGACGCACGTACGGTGAACACATTGATTCCCTATTAAATAATAGTACAATTGTATAAACCTATTAAGAATCAAAACAAATCTGTGTTGCTAAACACATTTTTTTCCATTTCATTTAGGTGTTACGCTTACTCCACTATATTCTGCACAAGGAAATGAAATTATTTTGATAATAACACACCTATGGTCTAGATGCAAAGCTGTATTTGAGACTAGCCCTATTGAATTATGTAACCAAAAAGACCAGATAAATAAAAAAAAATACTGATCGAAACAGTTCTTAATCGAACCGCACAGCAATAGAGCTTTCAGGCCTTTCTTTAATCAATTTGAATATGTACCATTTAGTACAAGCATAGTGACAAACTCATACAAATAAACAAAAGTTTGTTTGAAAACATCCGGATATATATATTTTTATTAACCAACTCTTGCAGTCAACTCAATCAGGTGAGTAAAAAAAAAAAGCAAAGCAGTGTACCACCTTGCCCAATATCACAGGATATTTCTGTTTCTAACTGACGTCCTTTCTAAACCTTCCGCCCATCCCGAAGATAATTTGATGGTTACAATGCTAGTGGTACTTATATTCCTTTTATTTCTTGCGAAAATCCTTCAACCTCAATTGGTTTGAGAAAATTTTCGTCACTGGATGTCCATTTTTGCCTTTTTTGTTTCAGTTTGTAATTTGCTTGTTTACTGACATAGGTGGCTTGTTCTGGTGTATCTTGATTTGATGCTACTTTGAACTGCTCGTTAGATGTCTTCTCCCGTAGATCCCACACCGACGTTTGTGCCCTTAATGGGATATCGCTTGACCTTCAGTTGTTGTGCAGCTCGTTCACTTATAAAACTCGCTTATGAACCTTTATCAATTGAAGCTCTTAGTATTATTGTTTTCACTTCTCATACCATTGCAGTTGCAAATAATGCTGTCCCTTGTTATATTGTCACATCCGACGACACCGTTGTTTTTCTGACCTCTCTACGTATCTTTGAAGTGCCACAGCGGGTTGTTTTATTTCTCCTCATTGTTGCCCGTTGCATTGCTTTGTATAGTATCGCTCTATGTCATTTTTGTACATTCTACAGAATATTAGGATGTGACAATATCTTGTTTAGTGTTCGTTCACGTGCAAGGCAATTGAATCAAAAATTATTGTTCTAGCTTGGAGTGGAAACATGATAAAGGGATTGTGAACGTTTTGATTTTTGACTTAGTATGTTTATCAAATACTCATAGCCAGGACCTTTATAAACTCAAAATTAACACCTTTTGATGCCCAACAACTATTAATAATATATTTTGTATTTTTTTTGTCAAAACATTCTCTATCAAATGTATGGAAAAAATATTCTGAAGGTTGAAATGATTTCAAAGGGCATTACTTACGCGCATACTGTAAGTGGTAAAATGAAATGTAATTTATATTCCTGGAGAGTCCAGCTGTGAGTCCGGGGTCTGGGGCTCGGGGCCCGGGGGACGTTACGCTCCCAGCAGAAAATGTGGAATGACACAAATGGAAATAAATGAATCTTGGTTTCGGTAATTTCGATATTAACAGTCCTCTAGGTATCCACTTAGGTATACGGGCTTAATGACAAGAGCTTTTAAATTAGATTACTTACTGTATTAAGGAATATCATGAATGCATAATGAAATACATTTGTAGGGAATGTACCCGACTTCTTGTTTTCAAAAAGTAGGACGACACGAATGAATGAAGACCGCGTAAATACAAGCGGCCCTAACACAAACCCACGGTGTAAATGTAACGATAATACGTCGATTTTAGTATACATATTACACATAACTTTTTTTTTAAGAATTAATACATATTAAATTAATTTTCTTAAAAAAAATCTCTCCGCAAATGCACATCACAACTACATAAATAATAAAAAAACGACGTTAACGAGCCATGCTTATTAGATAATGCTTACTGAGAATTGCTTTAATGTTTCTACTAACAGCTTATCAAGATGCATTCACTAAACTCGTAATACTGTGCTTGTACTATCAATCACTTCAACGTGATATACAAGCAACCGATTATGAATGATGATGTTAATCCTGTTTGTTGAGGATGTTTAATTAACAACAAAAAAAACATGTGTCACCGGTGACATTCGTAATTAATTAATTAAAATAGATTAGATTTTATCTCCCATGCCTATATCTGCATTGTAATTTGCGATAAATAACTATTAAAAACAACATTGAATGCGTATGTTGTGTACCTGTAAGCTGGCGAGGTGGCGAGGTGGTGGTGACTCATCACGCGACTCACTCGTTAACGCCTCCGCTTGATAGATTGATCCGACTCCCTGATTGATGGATAGTTCACTGTATTTAAATTAAAACGCCTTCCTAAAACAGCAATGTTTGCTTTCAATACATACTGAATTCGACCAACCAGACAGGATAAAATGAAAGAAAAGGAATTATAACAGGATTATTGCCAAATTATTTAAAAAAAATACAGTTTATGAGAAAATGAGTTAATTGCGCTTCCGAGCTTGATAGGATTGAAATACAATCTCTTTGCTAAATGCGGGTTACACGGAGGTACATTATATTTAGCATCCTTCTTGCAGGCTTTAACGGTGCTCATATTTAACGCTACCAGGTAATGTCCAAGTAGGTAGTTTATTGGGGTCGTTTCGTAAAAAAGGGGTCCTCAAAGACTACTCAAAATAAAAGTAAAGGTAAGTAATGTGTAATCCCAATATAATGTAAGTATGTTGGTGCCATATGTGTCCCAAGACGGGTTGGGTAAGGGTTGGTTGCCCGAGGCGAAGGCAAAAGGCTCCGGGCGATCAGGGAGTTTGTTGTCGTTGACTTGTTCCGCGCCGATGACAATGGCAGTGAATGGGCAGTTTCTTTTCCGAATGATAAAAATAATAATACTTTAAAAATACATGTGGGTTCCGGCGTTTCTTTTCGCATGTATACGTATACTATGAGAGATTGGCGGCCTCTAGTTCTGGGTCGAGCCCGACTGATGTATGAACAATGGAGAATGTTACTAGGTATGCCAAATCGCTTGAAATGTTGTCTCAGTAAAGCCTGTATGTATACAAACACACTAGTTTTTGTTGTAGTAAAAAAACCTAGTAGTTTTGATTTTATAGGCATTCAAAGTTTCGAAAAATATTGAGCCCGCTAACGTGATCACGTCACGTCATGTGACCGCTTGTGACGTCATTTCACAATCGCATTGTATTTTTACATTTAGGCACAACACACACATGACACAACGTTTTTTTTTTTTAAAAAAGACCATTGAATTGCTCCTGTATCGTGGGTGCGTTTTACAAACATTTAAACTCACATACACAAACAGCCAGACCCGAAATAACTATCTGCAGGTCAAACAAATATTTGTTCCGTGCGGGAATCGAACCCGCGACACGCAGCGCAGCAGTTGATCGCTCAGCCAACCGTGCCGTCTCACCGCCATTTCATCACGTGAAATCATTTTAGGTTTGCCTATGAAACCTTATCGAAGTAAAGTACATCTTCTAAGATCTGTTCTTGTTGATCTGTTGTTTGACGATAAAAATTCATTAGATAATATGTAAGTATAATCCTCATCCTTAGTAATATTATTAAAGAGAAAGTGAGTTTGTTTGTTACGTCTTCACGCCTAAATAGTTAAACCGATTTTGACACAGAGATAGTTGGGACCCTGGAGACGGACATAGGCTAACTTATTTTTTTTTAAGTGAGCAATGAGGGAGAAAGAGGGGAAAACTTAGCATTGATTTTACAATAAATGAGTCGCAAGGGCAAAAACTACAGGTAGCAGGTACCTGCAAATCAGAAAAGGGCAACTGTGTTACCCCGAATTTAATGCGAGCGAAGCCGCGGGCAAAAGCTAGTCATTAATAAATCGCAGATAGGTTCGTTTTAAAGAAGAGAAACCAGTTTTGCTATCGGACCGAGTCTGATGTATAGATATGATAAATGTGTCCACTGTTTATAAACGTAGTAACAAATTACCGAATGTATAAAAGTGTAGTGTAGTGAATACTTCGCTTATCTAGAATCCTGGTGACACTACGATAAGGCGTCCACATTTTTCGATCTAGCTCGATGACAAATGTGTGTAGAGCACACAAAGAAAAATCGCAAAAAGATTCTCGCATTATTAGTTTACCATTTGAAGTGTACCTACACAGCCAACAAAGTTTAAACATGGCACAAGAAAATAAAACTACACTACAATATTCAAGTCTTTTGTAAATTTCGTGCATTTACTTCAAAGGTTTTCTTCAGTAACTACATGATATGTAAGATCTACGTGCATACATAGCGTGCAATTGTTAGTAAGGATGTCATAAACTAGGAACATAAATCTCCTCAGAGAAGTCGCGCAACAAAAGCTACAGAATTTCATAAAGCTTTATTCAATGGAATTGTGGGGCGCTGCTGAGAGAATCCCACGCCGGCTCCACACCGAGATAGAATGGACTGGGCCACTGAGCTTAAGGACCAAATGCGTATTTACGAAGGCAAATTACATTAAAACCACTTCGTAGCCTCCTAATACTCAGTAATTTTCACTACGTTTACTTAATCCCACGATAAATATAATTAGAGAAAGGTTTTTTTCTAACGTCTTTTTCAGCGGTTCTCTTGCAAGCTGAATAAAATGAATAATTATTATTAAGAATGTGTTTCAGTAACTACCGTCATTATATTCCTACCTAGTTTAACGTTCGTGTGGTTTATGTGTAATATGACTTTGATCAAATTACGATTTAAGTAAGTGTTTCTGCTAAAATATAAGATTATCAAAGGCATTCTCATAAGCTAAAAGTATTCAGGAAAAATCATTCTCTGAATTGGCCGTAATACCGTTATGGATTACAGCTAACCCCCAGTTCAAACTATCTACTATGTTGTAGCAAACAGTTTTTGTTAAGAGGAAAAGGCATTAATCAATCCTATCCTACTAATATTGTAAACGCTAAAGTTTGGATGGAAGGATGTATGGATATTTGTTACTCTTTCACGCAAAAACTACTGAATGGATTTTAATGAATCTTTACAATAATATAGCTTACATATCAAACCTATAACACATAGTTTACCATTCATAAAAATATATTGTTTATCCTATCACCACGCGAGTGAAACCACGGAGCGCAGCTAGTAATATCTATGGATGCTGTAAAAACGGAAACTTCGTTTAAAAGCTAAAGGGCCAATTTTACCAGTTGCCCATTAAACGGAGTTCAATTAAACTAAGTTCAATTTGATCGCGTTTACATAAGCGTTCGATCTTGGTTCAAGCACAGATTGATTTTACCGGCCACATTTTGATCGCGTTTACGAAAACCAAGTTTACTTTCAACATAGAACGTAACTTAAAATCGGCCCTAAGTATACTGAAAAAAAGAGGCTTGCTTATAAAGCATCCAAACAAATGAATTTTTCGTCTTTCCTTACGACTCCTGTTTTTTGAAACCTTAAAAGCGTAAGCTCGATTGCAAATCCATTTTGAATGTAGCAATCTTTTACCAGGTCGTAGATTTCTGTTAAAAGTAAGTCGATACGGAGCTTATTATAATTCAGCGGGCGGCGCGGTCAGCGGCGAAGCGAGGCAAGTGAGGCGAGTTCCGCGGCTGCCGCCTGCCCGGACCGAATAGCGCGCACGTGCCGGATGACGTGATCATGTGCATACTGTGAAATATTCCCTCTTCATGACCTAGTATTATGTTTACTTATCGTACCCGTACCCCTAATGTTAAGCGTTTATGCCTCTTTTTATTTTCTAAATGATAATTATGTAACTACTTGACTTGTTGTGACGGTTCGCATGACCGAACAGAAGAAAAACTATAGAAACAATATGGAACAAAAGCAGGAAGATGGTGACTTGATAAGATGTTATCGATACATTTTTAAAGCATCTCTTATTGCACTTAATCTGTCATATTTACAATTTCCTGTATATGACAAGAATTTAATCAACCTTAGGTACTGTAAGTTTCGTTGGGTACGAGTTCAGGAAGTTGTAGTAATACAATCTAGAATTAAGATATAACGTTATACTAATTCCGATCTTGAATGAAAACCTTGCTGATAACTAGGTATAAAATAACATAATAATATTATTATTTTTATCTTACCTTGTTAATTGTTGGTTGTCGCGAAGTTTTAAGAAAGAATTTCTAAGAAGCATAGGGGAGAGGTGTGTCAATAGTAACAGGGAGGCAATTGTAACATATGATTTTTCACGACATCTATTGACGAATAGCGGTGGCTCTTGGTGGTATTCGAAGCTTTATTTGGTCCTGTTTTACCGATCGAACTTGCAAGTAAAACAGTTTGCGCGTATGCTCTCAGTAGATGACTGTTTGAGATACAGCAAGTTGAGTAAATTTTTTTTTCGGCACAGTTTTTGTCATTTTAATTAAATAAAACAGTTTTACAATGTGTGGTGTTGTTTTCCGGTTAAGTTATCATCCAATCTATACGTGAAGCTATGTAAGTTGTTTAAATTTACCATATTTTTTTGTTAAATAAGTCTTCATTGCAAAATGGCGGGAGTGGTGCAAAAGTAACAAAACAAGGAGAGGCAATTGTAACATGTTGTATTTGACAATCTGCTTTTTCAAATTAGTTAATTATTATTTAATAGTACCTTTTTATTTTCAGAATTCTTACAAAACGGTTTATGAACGACCTCGGAAGACATTGCGTGGCACCGTACCTCTAGAAAAATAATATATTGAAGCTTGAACTGGATATGCCCTACATAATAAAGTATTTTCAACATAACAGGAACTAGAATTATTGCAATCTTGCAAAACTGCGAGTCAGCTTTACTTTGGTTCCATTATTGTTTATTTTGTTAAGTATTTAAGTTTTTTTAAAGTGTTTAGCGTTAACTGCTGACAAGATTTTGTTAGATTTATTGTTTTATTGTTAACAATTTCTGTATGTTACAATTGACTTTCATTGCTGTTACAATTGACTCTCTTGGTGCAGCAATTGTAACAGTATGAGTAGATCTCATTAAGTGCCATTTTCTGGAATTTTGTTGTTTTTTTTGTTATTTTCTGTATTTGATTTTATAATTAGATAACTAAACTATACTGTGACCAAAAATTATCGTGCTGTGATTTTTAATTAAAATATTATTAAGGATTGATTTTTTTTTGTTACTATTGACACACCTCTCCCCTACATAGAGAGAGAGCAGGTTGGCCAACATTAGCATATTAAAGTGATCTGCAGTTCTGCATATAAATACCCTGTCTTACCATCGCGTAGGACAAGCGTCTCGAACGACGTGTTGCAAAATGGACAATAAAGGGTTGATTAAGAAAAACCTCAGTTCCAGGTGATCTTCTACTCTAGCTGTTGACTGCTCTCTACTTATGGGTAAATATTTAGTGTGTTAATAAGTTCAGCAATTTGTTCGGTGTCCTTACATGTTTGTTGGCTACCCAATCTTATTCTACGTAACGGAACATGCAACTGGCAGCTTTTTCATTTCCACCGACAGCTGAGTTTATTGATTGATCGAAACCCATTACGGGCTCTCCCCACACCTGCTAGAGGTGTAGCTACATCGACAATACCTGTGACTTTATTTTGATGGAGTGTTGTATAAAGAATTCGTACAAATTTTCGCTCACTATTAGCTTTAATGTGAGCATTTAGTCGAGATATTTTCTCTCAAGTAAACATTTACCTCAGTCATGTTCGTGGCTTTTGTCCTTTTTGTTATGTTTTATCAGTTGACATGTTACGTTTAAGCGTTTCATCTGTTTGCATATTAAATAATGCTCAAAACCAACATGTTTTGAATACATCGTAATTTACAGTGTTTTTTCTTTGTTTGGTGGTCGACAAATTATCTTATCAAGGGATAAAGATGAATATCATAGCATAGGTGGTAGATAGTAGGCGCTTAATTATAGGAACAAACTGTTAATTGCGTATTTATCAGAGAAATACATACGAAAGTCATATTTCATAACTAAACGTAACAGCGTGGTTAGTCCCAATTTTAAGCCGAAGAATTAGCATTGCCATTCAACGCGATAATGCTACATGACTTCTGGGCACTTTTCCTGTTGACAGCGATGTGGACGAATTTTTGATCCAGCCGTCTAACGAGAGCCTCCTTAGATACTGATCGAGGTTCTTAGCAATAAAGCCATTATCTGTAACGACTTCCGGCACAATGATCGCAGAGTGTACATCCCATATGTCGATAACCTCGAAAGCCAAGTCAATATATTTGATTTGTTTATCTTTCTCGACTTTAACGATGTTCTCGCCTTGCGGAACCGTTATGTTAACAACAATTGCGGGCCGCTCTGATCGATCCACCACCGCTATACATATTTTATGAGTTTGTCTCTATTTGTATTTTATAAATAAAGGACATACCTACATGAGAATAAACTAAAATCTTTGTTTTTCAATCATTAATAGAACCATGAAACTTGTTTATTCCCTTCTTCCAACACTTCCTATTCACGTCACTTCTGAGTCCCTAACAAGTCTCCAGCCGCTCGTATAACTAAATCATAAACATCGAACATAGACTCTAATTACATTTGGAATGCATTATATAGTGTAGTATCGCAATATGCGGTGTATCCTGTCAAGATCTAATTATTAAGTTAGTTGGAGACACGAGTTAACACAATGGACCGCTGCAGTTCGGCCGTGACCGTAAACAAGCTCACTTTATAACGATCACGGAGCCACGGCCTAACTAACTAATAATCTAATTTGTTATCTTGTTACCGCACCATTGCCGGATGTCAGCAGGAGCTGTGTATTGAAAATCAATTTACCGGTTTAATATCCTGGGCATATCGCTCTCCTACTCCCTGAGTGCCTCGTTGGTTGAGTGGTCGCAAGCGCGACTGCTAAGCATGAGGTCCTGGTTTGAATTTCCAGGTCGGGCAAAGTATTGTTGGGTTTTTTGGAACGAAGATCCTTATCGCGCGTTCAAAAAGGGGGCTAGACGGAAAAAAATAAGACACTTTTTGCTATACTTAGTTGTAAGCCGGGTTATAAGACAGTGAACACACTGACACTTTCTCCGTCCACAGCGGTAAAAGTTATATAGTGGTTTCCCATCCGCAAAAAAACAGAAGTATCTAACTAAACTAGTATACAGCGAACTGACGTGATTGCGAGTTGATTCCGTGAAATATTGTTTAAATACTTAAAAATATTCCCTTTACAAAGTTGGTATACTTGAGACTTAATACTCTTTAGCTGGATTTACAGTTCGGATCATCTTTATTAATGGAGATTTTTAAAATTTATTTTTAATCCGATTATATTCGATTCAGATCAAACTCGACAACGCCAGGACTTTTGTTTTATTTTTATTTATGGCACCAAGAAAGATATCCTTCTTTAGTCTGGGTTTATGGTATTATCTATGGTCCCGGTTAGGCAACAAGTAGACCGGGGAGTCTTCGACGCATTGCAGGGCCTACATAAGTGGTGGCGACGCCTCAGTTGAGTTTGGACATCGACAAAGGCGCATGCGAACGTCAAGCACAGAGGTTGTCGTGGCTTATTCATCAACGCGATAATAGCTCACGGCGGTGCTTTTTAGAGGATGCAAGCCCCACATAACCAAGCCGACTTCCCGGACTGTGCGGTATGCGTCAGCCATTATCCCCGCGCAAAAAAGGCTACAAGTGGCCGTGTGGTGTTTCCCGATATTCAGCAGTTCATAAAGAGCTTGTACTTAGTTCAGTTGTCCGTATACTCAAGCATAGTATATTCTATATATATACATATCATAGTATGTTGAGACACTTCCAACCTCTAGGTATTAACTAGTAGGCTAAGGAACTTGTGTCTAATCCTGACCTGCAAATTACAAAGAAACGTAAGAAACCCTGGCGCTTCTAGCTCAAGAACCAATGTGTCAACTTAACTACGAATAAACTTGTATTTAGTTCCAGAGATTATTTAGACTAACCACATAATTATGACGTCCGTTGTTTCCATAGGAAGGTTGCTCAAACACACAAGTGTAAGGGTCGGAAAGGTAATGTTGGTATGACATACTGTAGGTAGGTATATATAAATATAGACGAAACAATCAAACCATATGAAAGTGTATTACGTAAAACTTATGTAAAAAAAGCTACTTATGAAATCATTGGAAACTGGATCTAAAGGCCAAACTTTCAAGTTGAGCTGCAGTATTTTTCTCATTTAAACCAGTCATTAAACTTCAACTTGAAAAGGATTCTTCAATTTATTGCGAGTCTGTGAGAGCAGATAGATTGGTTGGCAGTCGTGCCATTCCGCGATAGGTTTCATAAAGTTTGTTAACGAGCGAACTAGTCCCAACCGCTTTATAAAGTGGGGTTATTGATTAAAGTCTCATATAACTATGGGGCCATTAAAACCTCGTAACTATCCAACCGAACTCTAATCCCATTAGCAGGTCGAAGTTGCGTCAGTAGTCAATTATCAACACATTGTGTTCATTAATTATGCGTCAGGCCTTCAAAGCTTGTAGATATAGCCTTTCCTCAGTATATCGTAAGGAACGAAAATAGTCTTGATAGAAGCGAATGCTGAAATTCTTTACTAAGGGGTACTATCGTATTACCCAGTAACCACTAACTGGATTGTGGAGGTCAGATAGGCAGTCGCTCCATGTAAAATAAAGGGTATTCTGTTGCTTCGGTAAGACATGGAGCCGACCCCCAACATAGTTGGGAAAGGCAGGCAGACTTTGATGGTGAAATGGAATTGTTTAAAGAAAACTTAAATATCAATTTAGTTTTAGAGTTTATTAAAGCCAGGAACACAAGTGTCAATAGTACGTACAACTTCAATGTTTGCTTTGAATGAATCAGTTCTAGAATGCGATGGGTTTGGTTTTAGCGGGGTACTATGAATTACACAATTAGATATGTGGAATGGATACATCAATATCAACACTAATGTTTTCTTATATTTCTATACAGGATTTGCGTAACGTCAATAACACATAATAATTAATACAAAAAGAAGGATAAATTAGGCAAGCAGACAGTAGCTTCGTAGCTAAAACTACAACATGACTTTGTGATATGCATGTTACATCGCAAAATATATATCGACCACTTTCTGCTTGCAAAGTGGTGGTGAAAAATAGTTTTTTTTTTATAAAATTGTATATAACGTTTTTCTAAAACAAGTCGATTGACAATGGCACATGACTTCTTCAATTGTTTTTAATACTTTATAAAATATATATTGATTTCGAATGTAAAATATGTCGTTTTTGAATAGCCTATTTTAAATAATTGACTTTTGGAGTGGTCTTGATTCCAAAGGATGATAAATTTTGTATTTATAGTGCCTATTAAATATAATATATAAGTAGGTTTAACCAATGTATCAAAACAGCATGGCATAGCGGTACTGCATCGATTACTAAGATTGGCATCTCGACGCGGCAGCCGCGCTGCGCAGGTATAAAGTTAAAAATACATATATCTTAGGTAGACGTTAAAAGCTCAGCGATATGGTTAGGGTAGCACTGGATATGACGTTTCGAGGTTTCTATTGGGTGCGGAGTAGGTCCATCAATCACAATTTCAACTACAATGTGTCGGTAAGAACACAGGAGCGCAGAAAGTTTACAACATCATCATTATTATACGAATGGTTTCTTATATCTTACTGAATAATTTACGTTCACACATAAATTTAAAATTAAGACTTCGAATTACATCTAGTGTGGCTAACCGGACCCCCGATTTTGGTTCGTTTTCCGTTTCGGTTCCTTCATTCTAGTTAGTTTGTGTGCCGCACCGCTGAGAGGCTGCCTACTACTTTATATCTTGGATCCCTCCTCATAAAATATTATGGTAATCTGCCACGTCCTCTCTTTTACCTAAACACAAATAATTCTCTCCTTTTAAATACAAATCCGACTCATATAACTTTAACATTCCTTTATACTAATTGTTACATGTATAAAGTAGGTATATATAATATTCATTTGCTAATTTAAAACATCAATACATCATCTATTACAATAATATACTTGTATACACAGTGTACATACGTCACGTATAGTTATAAAATATATCTCATACAATTAAATCTAACGATGAAAAATCAGTCGTCGAAGACAATGCATTCCATATATATTATAATATATTTAAAATTATATATTCATTAAGTAATAGATGCGACGGTTGTTAATAAAAAGCTCGTTTAATATGCATAAAGTTTTATAAAATTCTTGTACACAATATATTTTTAAAAGATTTTTTTTTACCAATCCTCGAGCTGTGAATTACGCACCTTAGTGGCTTTTCATAACAAATTTAAAAATCTCTGAAATCATACGGGATGTATGTAACACAATAATGATAACGATATCATAAAACGTAAACACTTAAAAAGCATTATTTTTCACGCATTCTAATAAATGACTAAGAATCAATGGATAGATAAAATTCACAATCAGCAGAGATAAGGCAGCAAACTATTGAGACATCAACATCGAGGAATGAATATAAAAAGGTACGTATCTGAAAAACTCAGCAAACACGGATTTGATACTGTTAATTACAGACTAAACATTTATATTTTCTGAGGATCAAATACTATTCAAGTGACATTCCATTATGTTATGTAAATTGAATTACGACTATATATTGTTATATAATAATATACTGTTGACAAAGCTACTGTATTTTAACAACTAACACCATATTAACTATTTTTGGTTTAAGAAGTGCGCGACAGTAGAGTCCATGTAAACGAAGAAGGCGGGTGGGGCACAGTAGCACATATGACATTGTTAACAACAGGCCTTAAAGTACTTGGTCGGGAACTTCTAATAGAGACTAACGACTAGGGACATAAGCTCCGAGGGTGCGTACTAATTCTATACACATATAAAATGCATTGAAATTACACATACACAATACTTTATACATACATATTCTCTCATGAGTAGAAGAATTACACAGTCTTTGTAGTATTTCATATGTTAATACTGATGACCTTTTTACATCTTAATCATAATAAATAGTATGCAATAACTTAAATTTTATTTAAAAAATATCGGATTCTTTTTTGTAAAAAAATTGTATATATTGTCAACATTTTAATGGACGTTGTGCGTAAATAGAAATAACGAAATAAGTACATGTAGTAAGAAACAGATACTTGAAACTTGTCAGACAACTTACTGTTCAGCGAATCTTAACTTTTGTTTCTTGACGAAGTCAATGGCCAGTTTATCCGTGGTGCGTGACTCCAGGATTTGTATGATGGGATGATCTGCAAACAAACTTACCGTCAAGTACTTGTAAGTGTCAACTCAAGCATCTCCAGAATCTTAATATTCGCCTCTTCAATGAAAATTAACCATTATAATATAATATAGCGTAACGTAAAGTTATTGAACTGAATATAATAAGAAGACGATCTTGTTTAATTTTACACAAAACATCAAAGACCGACTTCATAAAGGACCATGAAAATACTTCGGAAATCATTATTGGAGTTATTAATTAGGATGATAAGTAACAGGAAATTTATTCAGCATCATCAATACGCTGGGTATACTTGTGAAACGTTTTGTTAATAACTGCTAAATTAAATGTTAATGTTAAATAGGGTTTCCTTTTAGAAGAGAATGATAAGCTGGGTGGTTCTAAGAAGATGTCAATTAGAAAGGAAATGGATTCTATGTCGTGGGCTAACAGCTTTTTGGTCCAATCCGGAAACGCATTAGCCCGACTCTAATATTATAGCTATGTGTATGTATATAAATAAGTAGTCAACACAATGAAGATCAAAGACGATTTATGAGATTCCAAATTGATGTTTCTAAATGGTGGGAAGTTAGTGAATTCGTTATGATTTAGTTTGAAAACCAGTAAGCAAGTATATTCTGTCTAGTACTACTTGTTGTTCAAAGTGAACTTTACAGAAATGCAGTTTCGAACAAGACTTGTGAGAAGCAGCTTGTACTCAACTTCAAACAAGGCACTTTTGTAGAGAGTTGGGAAGTTATAATGAAAGAGAGATGAAAGGTAATGTATTATAGTATGTATAGGGTACTAACCGATGCGCGAACATGTGAAGGTGGCGTAAATTTTGGCACTTTTTATGTTATCGCAGATATGATCACTACGATTGCGGTTTTGCGGGTTCGTTCGATTTGATTAGGACACTGGATAAAGCATGGTGATACTGACTTCGATCGTGTAGCTGCATGAGTGGAAGCTCGATGGGACGCAGTGGGTCGGGCGGCGCGTGACAGTTGACGCCGGGCACCCGCGCGAGTGACACGAAGGCCTCGCCAGCAAAGTCGTCAGCCGTCAGCACGTCGCGATCCCACACCGACAGTGCTAGCGCCGCGCCCGGGCAGCGGCACGTCTCCAGCGACACGCCGAACTCGAAGCACTCGTCCCAGATCGGGTTCAGCGTTTTCTAAACATATTTGTTGAGTCAGCACCGAGCTACGTACGCCTGTTACTCTCAAGACTGTAACTATGTAGAACTAACTGATGTCGACATCAATTAGTCGACATTGTTTGCTACAAAATAAGTCAAATGTCATCACCCAAACGTATTCCAATTAAATTATAAAGTTAAGTCAAACTATATAGACAGTAAAATACTATCTGATTCGTTATTATTGCATACCATATTGGAAAATAATGTGTCTCCTTCATTGCATTTAGAGATAAGAAGTGTATTAAAGCTTTCTATTTGTGTAACTTATTTTATTTTATTGGTTCACCAACATTTGTCCACACTGGTTTTATGCTAAAAGTAACATGCAAAAAGTAATATATATTAGTGCAACAATCACTTAAAGGTAAAACACCGCATGCATATTTAAGTTGTACAAGAAAAATTATTTAATTTAACTAATCTAGATTTAAGTTACTTATATCTAAAACTTATCTGCGTATAAGTAGTGAGAAGTATTCTCCACAAAGAGATCTTGAAATTAATTAGAAATTGGATAAGCTTTAACTAGGTTGCCAGAACATGATTGCATATAAGATCAAGCGTAAGTCAATCGGGTCTATGGACGGTGAGCAATGGGTAGCTTACCATCTGTCCGTCTAGTGAATACAAAAAGAGATGTCAGCAAAGAAGGGGGGCCTGCCAGGGCCACCGCCTGCAGGGATTGCGGGTTATTCGAAAGAGAAACCGCGGCCCCAAAATATAAAGGGCAAAAGAAGGAACATGGGTGGGTTTTAGCCAGTGAAAGTGTGACTCTCCCCCCCGCTTCGCCCAGGGGACGTTATTTGATGATTTTCCATCCGTAAAAAAAGCGTTAGTCAATCATTTCTAAGCTTTAGTTTTAGTTACATCATAAGAAATACATTTATTTAAATCACTGCTGTCAATATCCTACCTTTTGCACGTTGGTGGTTTGTTCGTGAGCCTTCGGGAACAGCCGTTTGGGCACCAGCTCGAGCACGACGAAGGGATCGCTCAATCCGTTCGGGTCCAGTGGAATTACGTCGCGCGCTGATAACACTTCCACGCATAGAGAGTCGTGGTTGAAGTACACACTGAATAAAAATGTAATAATGGTACAAAATGCACAATAAGACCAACCACTACCTGCCGGGGTTGCGGGTTGTTCGAAAGAGATACCGCGGCCCCGGAACGCAAAGGGCAATAGAAGGAACATGGGTGGGTTTTAGTCAGTAAATGTCTGACACTCCCCCCTGCTCCGCCTAGAGCGGGAGAAGTTATTTGATGATTTCCCACGCCAAAAAAATAAAAAAAGACCAACCACTAACTATTCTGTCCTACTCATATTATAAAAACGAAAGTTTGTGAGGATGTAAGTATGTTTGTTGGGGTTTCACGCAAAAAATACTGAATGGATTTTAATTAAACTTTACAATAATATAGCTTATATATCAGAATAACACAAAGGCACATTCATAAAGATATATTGTATATTTTATTAGCACGTGAGTGAATATATGATGGTTGTCTGATACCAAACTTCAATACTCGATCCAAATGCATGGGAGAGCTGAAATTGATTTCGCGAATACGAAGTTGGTCTCAGTTGTTCAGTTTGATTGTCTGATAAACGCATAATATAAAAAAAACCGGCCAAGTGCGAGTCGGACTCACGCACCGAGGGTTCCGTATAAACTTGCGACATAAACGGCTATTTCTTTTGATTGCATAGACCAAGAGGGATGATTTTTTCACAGCTCCAAGGGGCCATGGAAGAGGACCAGGGAATAAATGGTTTTAATTTCTCGATACCCATATGCGTTCCCGAAGATAAAGGTTCTTGACAGACAGACGGACAAAAAAGTGATCATATAAGCGTTCCGTTTTGCTTTTTTGAGGTACGAAACCCTGAAAAATTACATAATTACGATTCTGATCAAAGGGAATGTACTACAATGGTATAGTCGCAAGCCGTTTGTGAACAAACAGCTAATAGGGTATGATTATTGAGATAATAATTTTACCGCTTCTATAACTAAACTAAGAACACAGTTAAAACTTAGGTGACATAAAACTGGATTTGGACAAAACCAACTCCTATTTCAATAAAATTCTCACAGCACAATGGAATTAGAGGTTATAATAATACCAGCCTATAACTGGGGTAAAAGCTGCTTCTCATACAGAGAAGGAACGAGCACTCATCAACACGCTTCCTCAAGACGGGTTGGTGATTTCAGACTCATATTAATTACTAGCTGGCGCCCTCGGCTTCACCCGCGTGATGTTCAAAAGTAAGGATACTTTTGAACATCACGCGGGTGAAGTCGAGGGCGCCAGTCGAGGATTATAATCTGGAATAACACATAGGAATGTGTTATTCCAGATTATAATCTAACTCTGTGCCAAATTTCATCAAGATCCGTTTAGCCGTTTTGACGTGAATGAGTAACAAACATCCATACATCCTCACAAACATTCACATTTATAATATTATTATAAGTGGGAAAGTAGGAAGCAGGATAAGCAATGATCAATGTCTGTTAGCACAAGAAAATAAATTAAACTAACAAAAAAATAATAATAACAAAAACGGATTACGGGAAAGGCAATAGACATTTAATACAGGCAATATATCCAGTATCTCGGGCTCGATAAAATGTCGAAAGAAAGTTGAAACTAAATACAAATAAAATGCCGTTTTAAACTACAAAATGGCTGAGGTCTGGTAATTTTAATAAATTCTCCGATATCCGTTACGTAAGAGTTGTAAAGGAGATGAGTAGATATCCTTTAGGATAGGCCGTGTCACTTGGTAGATATCCATCCACCCATCTCCTTTAGAAAATAGTGAATAAGGAAAACGAACACAGATTCTACAAATGACATGTCATCAGTAGCTTCAGCCAGGTGCCACAGTTGGTGTATTTATGTTTCTCTACTTACTATGACAAACTACAAAGCATTCTTATGTACGGAGGATCTTGTTCATAACAGACGTACAATAACATAGGTACGAAATGGGATGTTTAGCTAAAATAAACAGTATTTTTTTCCTAGAACAGCGTAGGTTTTAAAATTTTATTCTTTGTTCTTCATACGCACAAATGGAAAGGCTTCCGCTGAATGCTTTTGCCCGCTTTGAATTAAAACAAACTTGACTGAGAAATGAGGCGGTCGGAGAAATTAATGATATTTTAAACGTCTCTTCCTTATTTGGCTCATAGAACCCCTACAATATACCCAAAAATCCTTACTAATATTATAAAAGCGAAATGAGTTTGTTTGTTTGTTACGTCAACAAAGCAATGTTTTTTCAAAGTGAGAAATGAGTGAGAGAAGAAAAGGGAAAACTCAGCTTTGCTATTACAATAAATAAGGCGCAAAGGCAAAAACTACAGGTAGCAGGTATCTGCAAATCAGGAAAGGGGAACTGTGTTACCCCGAATTTAACGCGAGCGAAGCCGCGGGCAAAAGTTAGTTAATGATAAAATGTAGTCATAACATAAACTTCAAACAAAAATTAAATATTTTCTGGGAAACATTTTAACAATGTTTGTTTTACCGAAAGATAAAGTCTTTAAACAAACAGTTGGAAAAACTTGTTATGAAACAAACCGAAAAGTAATAAAGAAAAGCTTGAAAAAGTGCGGGTTGCTATGGCTCAGTGGCGCGTCAAACTTGTGTATTCGGCGAAATGTACTCGATCCAAATTACTAACATGACAAAGAGCGATGGAGCGTAACCTTTTAGACGTAAAACGAAGAGACCAAGTTTTAGAGATAAGAGTAAATGGGAGTAAACTGACTAAGTAAGAAAAATATGCTGGCAGGAATATAAAGGATATATATTAGACGTACAAAGCTGTTAAAAAAACATATGACAACCGCTCGTACATTTTTGTTAAACATTTATAAATAGTGGTTTACTATCCTGTAGGAATTATCGACAAGAGTAGATTTTTTCTAAAATATGGTTGCAAAATATTACTGACCGAACAAGTATGGAGCCATAAGGCGAGGGCAGTGGAGTGCGAGATTGTTCAGCCAGTCTATCAGCGAGCCACAGCTCCAGCAGTTTCTCAGTGGGCGCCTGGTGATATTCCATCCTTTGTTCCACACGGAACCACTCCGCATTGTGCACTTCCGACATCGGGAGACCTAAATAGATATCGATTAACCATTGTTTACCAACTAAGCCTCTTGCGACCTCCGCCGGAGTGTTCGTAACTCCTCGTTCAAACTTCGTCAACATTTTAACAAGTAAATAATATACGAAATATTTTATTTAAGAAAGTTGCTTGGTAATAAGTTAGTTATATAGTTAAAGTGATTATTTTTGAACGGATGTCTGCTAAGTAACTTCATGAAACTAGTAACTTTCACCTCTTTGATGTATTTTTTTGCCTATTTTATTAATGGACGTTTAAAGGTCTCTGTTCCATGTTTTAAAGTACGGTTTAAGAGGCTTACTTTAAAATAATAAATAAACTAGTAGCGATGGTAAAATTATTACAAATGGTCTAGAAAATCAAAATTTCGAACCTTTCCCTTCTGCGTGGAAAAATTCGGCTAACAAGTCCAGAGCCTCCCTGAGCCTATGATGGTAGACGCGCGGCCGCTCGGCGCCGCCCGCGTCTGCCTGCGACGACACCTCCTTGAGCACTCCACTCCAGCAGCCTGCTAGGGCGCGGATGAACGCGCGCGGTAGTAGCCATGTATTTAGCGACGACAGGTGTTGATCCAGAAACTCCAGCAAAGGAGTTATTGCCTAGTATCAAATTAAAATTGAGATGTGTTTTATAATTAACTATCAATATATGGATTCATCTGAAATAAATTATTTGAATTTGAATAATTACCCGACACGCTTTAGGTACAAAATATAATAGCTGATCCGCATCATAACCAACCTGTGTAGTTGGCAGCGTGTCCGGCGACCATGCAAGGTGGAACACCGCTTTTCTGAGCGGCGGTCGTGCTCGCGCGGACAGCGGAGCAGCCGCGCGTGCGGACCGCGCGTCTAGCGTGCCGAGCGCACCGCGAACCAGCTGGCGCGCGTTTTCTTCATTCAAGCTACAATATTATCCCTTTGTGATCATGTTACTCACAATATGTCGTAGCGATGTCTAAGAACCGTCATTATTTAACGCGTTATATGTGCCTGCGATAATATAAACGGGTTTTAACTTCACGAGACAGGCGCGGTATACTTATCACGGGTGTTTAAACGAAAGAGCAACACACATACAAGATATTCAATTTCGATGCCCACTTTATTCAAAGTGAAATTATCAGTTGCAGTATCTGAATTCATCTGAACACCATAATTGGTATGACGGTATACAAAATTGAAATGTAAGCGTCGGTCGGTGCATAAACTTGCTTTTAACACAATTATAGTCTACGTTTCACGTGATAAATTGTCAGCTATCATTGCTATCAATTGGTTTATAAAGATCGTAAATTCGTAATGTGCCAACTTTTGATTGAGTTTCAACTCGAACCGAGATAGTTTTCAAGCTGTTTTAGTTTTAATTAAGATTTATAGGCGACTGAATAGTATGTATTTACGTTACAACTTGTAAGTACTTGCTGATGTACTGCGTCGTAAAATGTAAAAAAAGATTTTCTGCAGCAGTTTATTCGAGACAAGTTCGGCCATTAACAGGAGATGGCTATATCCCGGGGCGATTTGTTCTTAAGGACCACTAAAACTTCGGAATAGCTGTGTGGCGCGTGAAACTAGATGTTTTGCGTACAAACAAACGTTCAGGAGCTTACGCAAAGCTATTCACTTACAATAATAACATTATTAAACAATTTGCAGTTAAGTGTTATAAACCCCGACATAAGGTTTACCTTCACTGTGAAGATCCTTGTTTGTTCTTCCGTAATAAAATATGTTTAACCTTTCAACACGTTAAGAGTAACTAAATGAATAACTTTAACACGACGCTATCTACGTTGTTATTATTTTCAGCTTGGATGAAGACGATGTGCAGCGAACCGTTTTATGTTCTATCAATTGCTGCATGACAATTTCTGTAAGTAAGGCGATATTTGCTAATAAAAGCTTTAAATCGGTGTATCTAAGACGTATATTTGTTTGTGTGTGATTTATGAAGTTTGCGCAATATTCACGGTCCAAAGATTAGCTCGCACTTACATGTGTTCGTCGTCGTACTCGGCTAAAGAGCGGCGCACATATTCCAAGTTGTTCACGATCGTGCATATTTCTTCAGTCGTTTTGTTTTGACCTGCGATAAAACTTTATGTTAAACTATATTTGAAACGACTTCAAAATGGAAGCTGCTATTCAAGAGAAATCTTTGTACCTACCGACACAAGTTATGAACGAAAGATGCAAAAAACTAGGTCATGAAAATAGTACACACGTCAATAATTCAAACACAAATCCTTACTAATATTATAAAAGCGAAAGTGAGTTTGTTTGTTTGTTACGTCTTTACGCCTAAATGGCCAAACCGATTTTGATGAATTTTGGTACAGAGATAGGTGGGGCTAATTTTAAATATTTGTTACGAAAGTCAAAAAAAAGGGGTTTATCTATCAACAACGCGTGTGCAAAGTTTCGCGTCCATGGTATTAACAGTTGCGGAGTTCTCTCGAGAGGAGGTGATACTGTCTCCAGGATTCAGTCATGTCTGCAATTAACATGAATTGGCACCAAAACAAAGGGTGTGTGCTATATTTCAACTTAATTTATTGGGGGTAATGGTTTAAAATTTGACCAATATAAACTATACTAACAAGACAAGTTAAATAAAAGCTTATAAAAAGACAAATAGTGATATTTGTTTAACTCTAACCTACGATAAAGTGTCTAACTCTGACCTACGACAAATAAACAAACGGAAAACGCTCAATTTCATACCGAATTCCAACACAACGAAATACCAAAACGTAGCATCACAGGCTCACAGCAATTGCTCAATATACTATTTTCCTATTATAACTAAGGGTAGAGCGTAACGAAAACACACCGCCGAGGAAGTTGCAAAAACACCGATTATTGCCGATACTAAAACTGACATAGTCATACTACTTCTCATCAAAGCTCTTATGACCTCAGTATAACCTTTTTAGGGTTCCGTAGTCAACTAGGAACCCTTATAGTTTCGCCATGTCTGTCTGTCCGTCCGTCCGTCCGTCCTCGCTTAATCTCTGTGACCGTTAGCACTAGAAAGCTGAAATTTGGTACCAATATGTATATCAATCACGCCGACAAAGTGGTAAAATAAAAATTTGAAAAAAATGTTTTATTAGGGTACCCACCCTATATGTAAAGTGGGAAGTGTTTTTTTTTTAAATTTCAACCCTAACGTGTGATATATTGTTGGAAAGGTATTTAAAAATGAATAGGGGTTTACTAAAATCATTTTTTGTTAATGTCAATAATTTCGGAAATAATCGCTCCAAAAGTAAAAAACAATGTGTGTCCCCCCCTCTAACTTTTGAACCATAAGTTTAGAAAATATGGAAAAAATCTGAAAAGTAGAACTTTATAAGGACTTTCTAGGAAAATTATTTTGAACTTGATTGACACAACAGTTTTTGTACAAAAAAGACAAAAAGTTGTACAAAATAATTTCTGGACTAAGTTTGTAGTATAATCGTATATGCAACCATTTTTTTAACTTCGTTTACATATTTTATTATCCTGAACGTATCTTTTTTCAAACAAAAAAAGAATTATTGTAATCGGTTCTCGCAATCCAAAATTACCACCGAAAACTTCTTGCACGTCTTTGTATTAATAAAATTAGTAACCCAATTCCCCGAGAGATGGCGCTGTAGGTACTTATTACATTGGATCGGGTATTACCGAATTGTTCGGTTGGTCTCTCTTTGGCATTGGCGGTATCTTATAACTACATAAAACTTCTATCAAGAACATGCTAAGGCAATTTAGAACAAAACTAAAATTCATTTTTTAAACACCATCGAAATGTTAAGGTAAAAACCAGTTCATAAATGGTTCGATAGATGGCGTTGCGTAATGACGTAATTTTTGTAAAAGTCGATGTTAAGATTTTCAGTGCTTTCATGACCTACCGTGGTAAAGAACACTTATTGTGACGGACGGGAAACTACGGAACCCTACACTGAGCGTGGCCTGACACGCTCTTGGCCGGTTTTTTTTTTTTCGGTTGGGAAATCATCAAATGACTACCCCCGCTCTGGGCGGAGCGGGGGGGCATGTCAGACTTTTACTGACTAAAACCCACCCATGTTCCTTCTATTGCCCTTTACGTTCCGGGGCCGCGGTATCTCTTTCGAACAACCCGCAACCCCGGCAGGCGGAGGCCCTGGCAAGCCCCTCTGCTTTGCTGACATCTCTTTGAGGCGCGCGTGAAACACGCGCCGTCGACACGGCCTGTCGTCAATAGACGGACGGACGGTGAGCTACCGATTGCTCACCGTCCACAGGCCCGCATCTACGGTGGCCGGGAGTCGACTCCTTCAAATATTATATACGACCTTCTTTCAAATATTATGGAGTCGGCTTTCAGTCAAATACCCCGCATACTGCCAAGAAACACTACACTTAGGCGATTCACATACGACACCGCTCATCCGCGCGTAGAATCGTCTCAGATATTTGTACATACCGTGGTTCTCGTAGTACCCCTGGTCTGCGAGCGCACCGTGCACCAGGTCGGCGTAGTGCAGCGCGGTGGCACACGCAGCCTCTAGCAGGCGCACGCTCCCGCCGGCCGTGCACTCCTCAGCGCCGCCCACTGAGCGCCACACGAGCCGCATGTGGTACAGACTGCAGCACACAAATACGAACTCTATCAAACTGCATCAAGACACAACTGGTGTTTGAACTTAACTCGCGCCACCGATATAACTGCCACTTATAGAATAGAATCCTACTAATATTATAAATGCGAATGTTTGTGAGGACGAAAGGATGGATGTATGGATGTTTGTTATTCTTTCACGTTAAAACAGCTGGACGGATCTTGATGAAATTTGACACAAAGGTAGATTATAGTCTGGATTAACACATAGGATACTTTTTTTTCTATCATCAGGCAGGCGAAGCCTCGAGCGCCAGCTAGTATTTAATAATAATGTGATGGGTGTGTGTGTGTGTGTGTGTTGGGTCTTGCCTTCAGGAATTTTTCGCAGTAGGAGCCACGGAGTCTGGTTGATGAAATTAGGTCGCCCCTTATTAAAAACGGGATTTAAAAATATGACTGTCGAAATTTAAGGTTTATTAGGTACATCTCAGCCTAACTCTTCAGGGGATTAACGGCGTGATGTTATATTATGTAATAATAATACCAGTCTACAACTGTCCTACAGCTGGGAAAACCCCTCTTCTCATACAGAGATTAGAATATATTTATTCAAAAAACAAATATTAGCATAAAAAGTACAATGTTAGAAATACACACGGCGGCACGTCAACCTATTCTAAACTATTATAATCTGATCTCTCCACTACGGATCGCACACCGTAGTAGAGACATCAGGTTTTAATGGATACAATGGTTGTATAGGTTGATGTGCCGTCGTCTGTACCATAATATGGTATTAACTAAAAAGACTATCAAACGATACAGCTGGGCTGCTGTTCGGTTGGAAGGTTTCGCCAGCATATCCCAGTTTTACATAAAGATAAACATAGATCATCAAACAGAGATAAGTGTCAAACTCACATACAACTTGGAGTAATTTGACATTATATTTATTCATGTGTTTTTGCCATTATTATTGACATTCTATAATTTTTTGTTTTTATATTTATTTTATTTGATATTTTTAATTTAGATAGGTTATAATAATTTTGAATTTAACTTAGATTTAGATAATTATTAATTTTAATAGACGTATCCCAATTGGCATAATTATAATTTTGTTTATGTAATTTAAAAAAAAATATTGACATTTAAAATTTTGTTTTTTATTTTAATGTTTTTAGTTTTTGTTATATTTCGATTATTAATTATTGCTTGCTATATTTTGTTAGTATGACAAAATATAGCAAGAACAAACTTAACTTAGAACATTCTATTAAGAGCCATTTCACATTTTCGCCCAAATTTTTAAGACTTTGAGCTTCTCTATTACCATCTAAGTAATATCTAGAATTTATTGAATGAATACAAAATATAGATTAATCGTTTATAGTGTCGTTTAATGTAACACATTTACTAAAATCGGTTTGTTTAATTTATAATGACACATCTCCCACAACCATTTTACTGAAAAATTGCCGCAGAGTCTACTTCTGAGTCCTAAATCTATCAATAATACTTATAAATGAAACTAAACAAAATACATACAGGTTCAGACATATATTTAAATCGTCGTTTAATGAAATAGATTCCTGAATTATATTACCATTAATTAGTAAAAAAATAAATTCTTAGACCAATTTTTAACTTTTATTTTGTTTTTTTTACGTGTTTTTTGGTTCAAATATATAGTAATTATAAAAATAAAATTATTCAGAAATAATCTATGTTCTTTGGGAAATCGAACCCTATAGTTATTTTGAAAATATTTGCATATAATTTGTCAAAATATCAATTTGAACATCAGTCTAAATTACAATAACATATTAATACTAATACAATACTAAAATAAAATTTACCAAATCATATTACGATTACGGCTCAAGATTGCTCTCGTGTTACACTGTTTATATTGCACGTGTGTGGCTCGCTACGCACACATAAACAATGACGCACTCTTTTGCCTAAACTCGGACGCAATCATTTTGTGAAATGGCTCTTAATGTAACTACTTTTGTCGTGCATGAAAAAATTATTAAGATTAAAATTAGTGTTTAGTTTAAACTCGTGTCACTGACCGAGGCAACAGCCACGTTAGAGTAGTTGCTACGACACTCAGAGACCTACCAAACGAAACAAAACTACAAGATTCTTATTCACGTTCAAAAATGCTTGGCCTACCATGTCTTGTGAGGAACATGTGAGTTAATGAGACAGTAAAAACTTTATGTTGAGATAAAGCGACCCGTTTGACAAAGAACTAGTTGCTCCACATGGAAAGCCTTAGTAATTTTATGTTTTCATACTAAAAATATAACTTCAATACCTTAACGGCTACATCAAAAGGATAACTGCTACACTGAATTTTCCTGATAGTTCGCCTTATTCTCTTCAATATTCTTACGAATCATTTCAAGCGTCATATCGGACAAATGATGCGCTATTTACTGACTTAACAACAAAAATATATAACATGAAAGGAAAAAGTTACGAAAGTAAACGGCACACGGTTCACCTTGTGCACAAAAAGCTTATTTAAACAAGACCACGGTCGCCTGTTCATTTTTAGCTATAAAACAGTGACTAAGTTCAATATTTACCTTGCATGTACAGTCAACAAATCTTATAAGTATACAGGCTCGATAGATATAAACTGATAGATGCTTTCGAATGAAAGTAAATTAATACGATTAATCCATTTCTTTTTAAATTAAAATTTATTTGTAAACATGATCTGTTTCCAAGAAAACTTCAACTTTAGCTTTAGGATCTGTATACCTTATAGATTTGTTGACTGTACCTACCATGTATACATACAGTCTTATAATGTACTTGGATTATTTGAGTTACCAAAATTATTTATTCAAGTTTGTCTGCTTGCGATGTATCTTTTCCGGTACATTATCTTAGAATTACCTGTTGAGAGCACTAAAGTGGAAACAATAAGCTGCACGGCGAGAACCGAGCGCGGGGCGGGGCTTTTAAACCTTTTCACGAACTCAGCTTATATGTACTTGTTTTTATTGCTTGCCTGATTATTTCCCGTAATTTGTGTAACCAGTCAATTATGTAGGTAGAGAGCTTCCTAATTGTTTCAGTTAATTATGCAACAGCGAAGCAATATTTTTTGGTTTACAAGTGCTTTGAGTTCTACCCTTCTCATTTAAAATATATATAGGAGGCATATATCTGGAACGATACGGCGGACTGGATATTGATAAAAAGATTGGTGTTAAAGACAGGCAGGTATAATAGATATTGAAAACCAAACTCTTAAATATCTGTGTGTCCTGAATATCTTATTAGAGTTAGGATTGTCTGGTCCGATTTTTGTATGAAATTATATAAATGTGGTGATAGCTATAATAGTGTAGTTTCCAGGGTCAAAGTTATTACATTTAATTTAGTCGTAGTTACGTGTGACGTCACTCCTTGCGAAAAAAATGCAGCAACTTGTGTCGTCACACGTAACTTTAATGGGCTATATCTTTGTCATTTTTATTCTAATTTACAAATAAAAAAATACGTGTCGCTTATTTTTAAATAATCTAAAAGACGGATGAAATTTTTTTTTGGAGACTATATCACCTATTATTAGCATTTAGGATTTACCAGTTCAACGTTGGTATGTTTCTCTGTTTATATAGATTCTAGACTAGACTTACCAAGCTGCGGTGTCCACTGACGAAGTGCTGTGCTTCACGAGGTGCTCGCCATCCACAGGCCGGTCTGAAAGCAATACCTCTGTTACAAAATGAGCAATGTTCATAAAAAAACAGCATTGTTTTAAAAGTCAAAATTCTAGGGGCTAAATCAATGCAACTTGGGAAATTGAAAATGAGTTTTAAATGAGATGTGCCGATTATGACTTTCGCCGACTAGCCGATTAGTCGGTTGTAATAAGGCCGACTAGTCGGCCGACTAGTCGGCTAAGCCGATCACGGTTTCGGGGATTTCCGTAACGCTTCGTTTACGGCTGATTCGCGCGCAATCGTTTTATATTATGTTGTTTTTTATGTTAATTAGGATAGGTACTAATTTTGTTCAATAATTGTCATAATTATGTTTTTTTTACAAGCAAGTAATTTTAAAAACTGATTACCAAAGGAACGATTGCTTTACATTTTTAATGTATAAGACTGATTATAAAATAAAAAATATAATATTTAATCAAGGTTTTTATTTCATGTAGTTCCCCCGCATGCATATTATTGAGAAATACATACAACGTAAGAAGCCGGATAGTCGGCGCTCTTTGCCGATTAGTCGCCGACTAATCGACGACTACAATAGTGGCCGGATAGTCGGCTTTACCGACTAGTCGCCGACTAGTCGGGACATCTCTAGTTTAATACAAACAATATTGCGTCGCTTTTCAATTTCATGTATGTTTTCGTGTCAATGAATAAAGTTTTAAACGTTGCTATCTTGTATGATAAAGAAAAAGAAGTGAGTGCTAAATTCGGAAGCAGACTATATTCTTTTGAATATAAAATTCTGACCATACAATATGGCGCCCAAAATTCACCATTTTAGTAACACTCGCGCCATTCAGCAAAGTACAATTTCGGTACATCCGTTAAGTTAGAGTAGAGTTATGAAGGACCAAAGAAACGAACATACAGGTGAAACATATAACCCTTCCTTTGGGCTCCTTCGCAGTCGAGTAAAAAAACAACCAAAATTTGAACACAAATCAACCTCTTTAATAAAACATAACAAATAACAACAGCCTCTAATTCCTGAAAAGTTAGGCACAGGGCCTTATTAAATAGGAAACCTCTTTAATATAAAAGCAATAACGAGCCCTACGAATTTGATATGACCGCCAGTGAAGGATCAATTAGAGATATGTAAGACCTTTCACAAATGAAATATAACATGACCCTTATAATTGGTCATTTACTTTGATATCGAATTTCTTATTGGATCAATTTGAGTTTTTGTAAAATTGCGATTTTATATTGTCCGCAATTTCTAAATTAAAGGTAAGTTTACCAACCTTACCACGTAATAAGATTCTTGACGTTAATTTTTGAAGACAAGGTAAGGTTTAAATATGTCATCTATACGCATAATAACAATTTACAAGCAGTCCTTTATTTGTCTCGGTCCAATAAAACGTTTCGTGTTACGGCACAGTTAGAATTCGATGTTTATCTAAATGGCGGCCGCCCTAACGCGGGGTGTGAACCTTCGCCTTTTGCCATCACAACAATTATACGCTCTTTCGAAAATCACTTCTTTTTATACCCCGCTAGGTCATAGTTTCTTTTGGTAAGTACAGACAGGTTACAACTTAGAGGTTTTCGAAGAGATATCTACTGGATACCAGTTTAAGTTTCCCTGATTTACATACACGAACCTAATTCATTCGTAATGAATACATGCTTTAATTGTATTATTTTAACTACGTCGTAAGTCACAGTTCACACTTTGTGTGTTTACGACCAATTAACTCAATTGTCGTAATTAATGTTTATACGCATTTACATGAAAGCGTTTCTGTAATTATAATGTATTATAAATGTGCGACATTTATTGCCCACTTGTACGATGTGTAATAAAATCCTAAGTTAGGTAACTGATACTAATCTATCAATATTTGTTCATTATACAGTACGTATCTACCGATGTCCGTACAACATGTTGCGTAAGCTAATTTTGTGAAAAATACAGGTTTATTTAGTAGGTATCTAAAAGTTCTAAATTTGGTGAATATTTTCATAAAGCAACACCTGGTCTGTCGCCTAACGGTAAAGTTGGTATTTATAATTTCCTGGGGTAAAACCCATTAAATTTATTCGGACACGAGCCACTGTTATGATACGTAATACGTACTAAGCAAGATAAGATTTTTGTTTTATTTGTAGCGTCTCTTCCGTCCGCCTCTCGGGATTAACCCTTATACACTTAGACACATCTGAAAATGAATGTGACACAAGTAATGCTACCAGTAACAAATAAGATATGACGTGAGAGCTTACCAAGTTCGACAGCTGCTCGAACTCTTTGCAGTGCCATAGTTTTGGTGACGGCGAGCCAGCGATCGATCAGCGGCTCGAACCACCTGCGACCACAATAACATTATCATAGCGAAACAAACGGCTGTCGTGGAACGCGCTCCACTATCATCCACCACGTTACCGCTTTCCTGCTAATTACCACTAATTACCAAGTTGCGCAACAAGAACACTGGGAGGTACTCCTTTACTTAATCCGTTCAGCTTTTGATAAGACTTGTTAATTAACCAGGCTTATAAAACTCTGTGTTTAAACAAAAACTTATAGTTTGAGTTGGGATTTAAAGTTAAGTAGAATATTATAGGCTTTAAAGACTATCCCAAAACTAGTATGATACTCGTAACAAAAATAAGGACTTCAATAAATTGCATACAAAAGGACAGTTTGGAATTGTCAGCTAAAAATAACTCCACAACATTCAAAAGAATATTGACGAAGCTTTTTGTTGTTTCTGCGCTCTGCGCTCGCATGCGGAGAAATAAATAAAACCCGCTGTTTTTCGTTGCAATGAATATTTTATGAAATGTAGTTTTTGCGGTTCGTACCGAACGTGAACATGATTTTTTTTATGGACAAATAATATGTAATGGAAAAACAGTTTTCTTTGAGTGGACAGAACTTGGAATGTGAAGTTATTTTTGCAGACATTATATTTATTGGTTGGCAGTTCACAATCATGATACGATTGGTTCTTTATTCTTTATTTGAATCTCCAACAAAGGATACACTATAATACATAATACAATAGGTTATTTTAAGTGTGTTCCTTCAATTATAGGAGACCACAGCATGCACATAAACTAGGTGTTTATACAGAAATAAGAAAAAATAAAAAAAATATATTTATAAATTGTAAATGACCAACACGATAAAACACATAATTTAAATAAAACCAAAATATAGAAATTAATTGAAGTTAAGAAGAAAATTCAAAATTTCAAAGTCTAATGCTTAAGTTTTCCATTAATACCTCAACATTACGTAAACAGGATATAAAAATAGCTTCCATCGGAGAGCCTTTTTCTTCATTTTTGACCGACCAATATTTTTACATCGCCAGTAATAAAATTATTGCCGTAAAATTCGTGTCGACGGACGAGAAAATATCAGTAAGAGCTTCAAACATCAAAATCTGTTTATCAAATCCAATTTCGTTTGAAAACGGGCGCTTTTATCATTGTGTTCGGATTTTAATCAATCATTTGTCACTAGCAGTCTGTGGGCCGGTAAACTAGCAGGAAATATTGACGTCAACGGTCCATTCATTCGCTGCTGTGACAGATCAGGAGATCGCGTTATTGTGAATCTATTAGTTGTTGCTATTTGAGAGTGTAAAGTGTGATAGTAGAATGCTTGATTGGGACAGAAATTCCTGCCCTTATCTGGGAAATAGCAATGCATACTTCAAACATATGTAGGTGAGGTATTCACAAGACACATGCACGGTTGCGTGACGGGACGTTTAACTCGCTGTCTAGTTACGAAACAGATACCTACATAGTAGATACCTATTTCCGAAACCAGTCGATTACTGACATTTTGATGAACCGTAAATTCTCTGTCGAATAACTTCCTGAAACACCTAATCGATTCACCGTAATATAATCTCCGAACAGATTCGTGATCCCACTAATACGATAAATGGGAAAGTTCGTGACTCAATTATGCCGCGACGACTGGACAGATTTAAATAGAATATAGGACGGTTGGAAATTATACCTGGAATTGCACATAAGAAAGTTAAATTGCTCGGAAAATCTAGATATAAATTACGGTGAAAATAAATCTGCCATTGTTTTATTACTTAGTTATTTAATTGTCTTCTCTTTAGCTGCTATATGGGATTAGAATTAATCATCTTTGCCATGTAACAGGTAAGAGGTACTTACAGGTAAGCATCGAGTAACTGTGGTGGCGGGTCATGCGGTGCGTGCGGATGCGGTTGCTGGGGTTGCGGCGCCAGCGACGCCGCGGCGCAAAGCTCGCGCACCGCCGACAGCACTTCGAATGGCAGCGTCTTCGCTATCGTCACCAGGCATACTGATGGCCCACGCAACAAATATTGTTTAGAGGATCATAGAACACAAAAGAAAAATAACGCAAAGACAAGGGAAAACAAATCTCTGTTTTCAAATTGCGGTGGCAGCAGTCAGCCACCACCTGCCTGGCTTGTGATGACCATTCAAGTGGTAACCTGGATGGTCAGTTAGGTTAACTCCGACAATATTTGTGTTCGGAGTTTACAGTTCCTAACTTCCGTAAACAAGGAATGGCCGGACTCAAGAAAAGGTCGAAATATGAAGAGCGGTCACCCAACGAAGTCATAACAGCAGTAAATGCGACTCGTATTTACCTTATGGAATTCTATCAAAAATGCTGATTATTCATCTTTGTTAAATGTATATATCCACGTAGGTTTAACTTGTATTTACCTACATCAAGTTAATAAATATTACAGGCTTTCCAATAAGTAGGTTTATTACTTTAGTACAGAAGCACTTAAACAGGGGTGATCTTGAATAAAATGTACCGACATATTTTTCTTATTATTAAAAACTAATCATTTTCCAATCGATTTAGCAAAATATTTAATAACACATCTATCAAAGTTCGTGGGCGCCAGGTGCTCCCGCAAAACCTCGCTCGACTCCACTTTATTAATTTATAACCTAAATATAGATAACTAAGTTAAATAACACACCGGTGACGTTGACCTTTTGAAGCGTGCATCTTACAGTGACCTTTGACCAAGTAATCATAGCAGTCAGTTTAATTTCATAACTACTTTTATAATAATAAATAAATTTAAAATGTTGGTTTATTGCCAGAAAAAACTTAAGTCAATGTTTACAAGGATCTCAGTTGTTACTTGAACTTATTGCTATTTGTTAAAATGCCATTAGGTATTAATTTCAACAGTAACTGTGTAAAAAAATCATAAAAGTTAAATTAGATAAACTTTCCAGTTTCCCACTGAGCTGAATTAATGTTGCATACAAGTTTTCTTTTTGATGACAATGTATGGTTAGAAGATTAGAATGACGTCATTCTAATGTTCCAACTATTGTGCTATTGCGCTGCGCTGTGATCACTGGCGGAAAAAGTAAGTAAAAAATCTTTTTGCGCACATGAAGAGTTAAGAAATTTCTAGCACAAAACCAAACAAATTCAAATTAAAACAACACCACCAACAGCACATGTCTATCAAATTGACATTGCATAACAAAATTCCAAAAACAAAACAAATAACAAACTTGTATAAGCACGTATGCTGGTTTTTTACAAACTAATTAAAGTATTTTGTTTTCAATGACTTGCTAAGTGACGCGTACGACGTTTTCTTTTTTATCAAAAGTTTGAGTGAGTTTAATTCAATTGATTAAAAATAATGAATGCATTGCAGTACGTGCAAAAATGCTGTGTGTACTCAATATTTCGCTCGAATATTTTGCGAAAGGGTACCAAAGTAGATGCTACTATGTACCTACATTTTTGGCAGATATTTTATCGATAGTACCTATCGCCATGTCATAACTTGGATATAGTCTGGGGCCACTCATGTAAGAAATAGAAAACCCTTGAGAGGAATAAATGCGAGTTGGGCAAAATTATGAGATAGCTTATAATATTATACTTGTGCTTAGTCCTCGATAAATTTCTTTATTTACTCTGTAGTCCCACTATGATCCATTGTGTAAACGCGAATATTCAGAGAATAAAATCCTGCAAAAAATAACACTGGCAACTCTATCCAGCTTATGTCATTCACTATTTTTCGCGCCGTGTAACGCATGTCATTTAAGAAAATTATTGATTTTTCTTAAAAACAACATAATAATTGCTTAAAGTTAACAAAAAACAATGTCCGACGAAAAATTATGGAGGAAATTAAAGAGAATTGAGAAAAAGTTAAAAAAGCGTTAGTAGGTACATAAAACAAAAATGTTTACAGTAATATCAGACTTAGTTAGTCTAATAATTACTGTGTGCTTGGTAGGTACCCAAGAGTTGAAAGAAGATGAGTTAATGGAGTTGGATGATACAATAATAACAGCCCTGGGAAATCCTTCCAGCTCCGAGAAAACGTATGCTGATGACATTCACCCCGAAATTATCAAAAGAATAGAACATATTTTGGCAAGCGGGGTTGAGAAGGAGACAAGAGAAAAATTATGTAAAAAGTATTTAATTCCTAAAAATTTAATGTTACTTGATGCCCCAAAATTAAACTTGGAGCTGGAAAGTCTGCTAAGTGACCCAATTAAAGAAAGGGACAAAAGGGTGGAAGACCGCCAACAGCAATTAGGCATTGCATTAGCAGCAGTATTATCAGTATTGGATAATTTGATAAAAAACAATGATAATATAAACAATATAGAAACTCTAACAGATGTGTCAAGACTGCTAAGTGATTTACATTACAATGATACATGTACAAGAAGGAAATTAGTTGCAGTTAACCTGGATAAAAATATTATTAAATCATTAGATGCAGCTAAACGGGACAGTTTCCTGTTTGGCGAAAAGTTCAATGAAAATGTTAAGTCAGCAAATGCAATTAAGAAAGCAGCCCCAACTATACTTAAGAAATCAAATTTCATACGTAAATCTGTACAACCCAAACAATCAAACAACTACTACTACAAAAACAAGGAAAACTTTTATGCCCCCTCACACTCGAGTCGAGCCAAACAGGGGAGGGGGGGCAGATATCAACCGAGGAACACAGGGAGGCAACAGCAGCAGAGGTTACCGTCAGGCAAGACTTACCGCCACAAACCTGCACGTCAAACTTAAATGAGGTAAAGACATTTGCATGTCGTCTTAAATATTTTTATTCTTGTTGGAGTAATATCACACAAGATAAAGTTATTTTGTCATGGATAAGAGGATATAAAATTCCATTTAAGGAGATTCCTTCACAACATACATTACCTAAAAATTTAACATTTTCTGAGTCTGAAAATATTATCATATTAAAAGAAATTAATAGGTTGTGGAATTTGGGTGTTATTAGTAAATGTGCCCCTGCCAGTGGACAGTTTTTGTCAAAGATATTTGCTGTTCCAAAACCAAATGGAGGTACCAGACTTATATTAAATCTGAAGTGTCTGAACAAATTTATCCATACGGAACATTTTAAAATGGAAGACATAAGAACCTTATGTAAACTTATATCTAAAAATAATTTCATGTGTACAATTGATTTAAAAGATGCCTACTTTTTAATACCAGTGAACAATGATGACAAAAGATACTTGAGGTTCTATTTTAAAAATAATATTTATGAATTCAATTGTTTGTGCTTTGGTCTGTGTACTGCTCCACTGACTTTTACAAAAATTTTAAAACCAGTTATATCTTATCTGCGTAGTGGTGGATTAAAATCTGTGATTTATCTTGATGATATTATTTGTATTGGAGAAACTTATGAAGAGTGTTTAGAAAATTGCAACAAGACTATCACACTTTTGGAGTGTCTTGGTTTTTGTATAAATAAAGATAAAGTAAGGTCCAACCTAAACAAGTTGCTGAGTACTTAGGTTTTGAGATTAACACAAAGGATATGACCTTGTCAGTGACAAACAAAAAGAGATGTTCAATTAAGTTACTTATTAGAAAGTACCTAAATATTAGTTCTTGTACAATACGAGATTTTGCACAACTCATTGGAACCTTGACAGCTTGTTGTCCAGCTGTGAGTTATGGGTTTCTATACACAAAAACTTTGGAAAAACAAAAATGTTTTGAGTTAATAAACCACAATAATGACTTTGATTCATTAATGAAAATAAATGGGGAGTGTAAAAAAGATTTACAATGGTGGCACAATTGTATTAAGATGGCTAAAAACCCTATAAAAAATTATCAATTTGAGATTGAAATTTACTCTGATGCATCGCGCACTGGTTGGGGAATATTTTGTGATGGCCAAGTAGCAAATGGGTTTTGGACTGAGGAGGACAAGAAAAATCATATTAACCATTTAGAACTTTTAGCAGCTTTCCTTGGTCTACAATGTTTTGCCAAAGAGTTAAATTCATGTCAGATCTTATTACGAATTGACAACACCACAGCCATAGCTTATATCAATAGAATGGGTGGTATTCAATTTAATAATCTTAATTGCTTGGCTCGGGACATATGGCAGTGGTGTGAAGCCCGAAAAATATGGATATTTGCATCTTACATAAAATCAAAAGATAATAAAGAAGCTGATATTGAATCTAGAAATATAAATATAGATTGTGAATGGGAACTGTCACCTGAAGTGTTTCATGATATAGTGAGATCATTTGGAAATCCTTCCATTGACCTATTTGCTACTAGAGCTAATACTAAATGTGATAGATATCTGTCTTGGCATAGGGACCCACATGCAGAAAATATAGATGCATTTACAGTTAATTGGAAAAATTACACATTATTCTATGCTTTTCCACCATTTGCATTAATTTCAAAAACTATTCAAAAAATTAAAGACGATTGCGCTTTGGGCATCTTAGTTTTTCCTATGTGGCCATCGCAACCTTGGTATCCTTTTATTCACGCTATGGTTGTGTCAGAAATAAAAGTGTTCAGACCATCAAATCAATTGTTACTGTCACCTTCCAGAATACTACATCCTCTGCACAACAGCCTTTCCCTGGGGGCCTGCATATTATCAGGGAAGCGTTGAAGAAACAAATGATACCAGACGCCACCTTGCAGGTCATGATATCTTCATTATCCCAAAACACGATAAGACAGTATTCAGTAGCACTAAATAAATGGTGGATTTATTGTAATGGAAATGATATTTTTGATTCTTCTACCACTAAAATATTAGAGTTTTTAACACATGAATTCAACAAAGGTAGTTCGTACACTTCACTAAATACCAATAGATCTGCTTTGTCATTGATCATAAATTCTGAAATAGGGACAGATCCTCAAATAAAGAGATTTTTTAAGGGTATCTTCAAATTACGGCCAAGTCGTCCTAAATACAATGATACATGGGATCCAACAACAGTATTAAATTTTATAGAAAGATGGTACCCATTGCAAGAATTAACTTTTGATATTCTATCTAAAAAGTTGGTTATTCTTTTAGCCCTTACTACTGCTCAAAGAATACAAACTATGTCTGTAATTAGACTAAATAACATACAATTTATTGATTCAGGGGTTGAGATAAAAATAACTGATTTGTTAAAAACATCTGTGCATGGAAAGCAACAAATATGTATTATGTTACCTTATTTTCGTATGAAACCTGAGATTTGTCCTGTACTTACATTAAGATATTATATAAATTATACACATAAATTTAGAAAATTAGAATTAGATAATACAGAAAAATTATTGATTAGTTTTAAGAAGCCTCACAAGTATGCTAGTAGGCAAACAATTAGTCGTTGGATTAAACAAACAATGATGGATAGTGGTATAGATATCAAAAAATTTACTCCACATTCGACACGTCATGCCTCTACCTCAATGGCAAATAGGGAAGGTGTGACATTAGATACTATTTTTAGAACAGCTGGATGGTCTGAAGGCTCAAAAGTTTTTGCAAATCATTATAATAGACCTTTAATTAGAGAAAATGATAATTATGTCTTTGCCAAGACTGTTTGCAATGTTGAGACTGATGTGATTTAGTCAGAATGTTAATACTAGGTAAGGCAAAATAAATAAAAAGTTGATTTTGCTAGTTGGATGTTTTATTATTCATCTTTTAAATAATTGTCTGTAATTTCCAACTTCAGATCTCTAAACATCTACAGAGTAAATAAAGAAATTTATCGAGGACTAAGCACAAGTATAATTACTAAATTAAACGAACTTACCTAAGTGAAGTTCTATTGTAATTATACGAAGTGCTTAGTCCTCGATACTAGTTTCCCTCCCAAGCCCTTAAACAAGACTAGTTGTTTTTTGACCCTGGAACTGAAGTTGAGAAATTACTGTCTTTTAATTTTAATTCTATCATTACAGATTGCTCTAAATAGAATGACATAAGCTGGATAGAGTTGCCAGTGTTATTTTTTGCAGGATTTTATTCTCTGAATATTCGCGTTTACACAATGGATCATAGTGGGACTACAGAGTAAATAAAGAAATTTATCGAGGACTAAGCACTTCGTATAATTACAATAGAACTTCACTTAGGTAAGTTCGTTTAATTTAGTAATTATAACGTTATTATATTTGGAATGTGTGGTAATACGCGTAATTTTATGTTGTGCTCAGTGGGTTTACCCGCTGCACAGGTCCTTATTGTCGTAGCGTGATGTTATACATATGATGTCTATTATGTGAAAGAGAAAACAGTTTCGTGAAAGAATGCCTGTGTAAAATTTCAAGTCAATCCAGCCAAGCGATCACGTTTTCCCATACAAATTTTGTTACCCTTTTATGCAGATGGAAAATATAATCAAATAATTTCCCGCTCTGGGCGGAGCGAGGGGGAATGTCAGACTTTTACCGACTAAAACCCACCCATGTTCCGGGGCCACGGTATCTGTTTCGACAACCCGCAACCCCCGCAACAACCAGCGATCCAAGTGTTAAGGTTGAATTTGAGCCTCTTAACACTAGTTTTTGACTTGGCTCACCTCCATTGCCGTGTTCGTCATACATCGGTTCTTCGACGACGCCACACCAGCCTTCCACGACCCAGTGTTCCACGCATTGTCTCACATCCTCTGATAGCTATAAAATAACCTTTATTTTTATATGCTTGTAGATATTTTATTCGTAATCTAATCCCATTTTTGAAAGCGGATCCTAATACACCAGAGGGATTTTGAAAGGAATCGCTTTAACCAACCGGGTTACCGATATTAATCTCATTGTAACATATATATGTATCGGTTGTAGGTAAGCAATTTCTATTTTCAAGAAAACTGAATAATACAAAAGCGTGATAAATAATTCCAAAAGAAAACATTAAAAATTTTGAACTATGAGCGACATGATCTGATGAAATGATATCAGCTTTTCATTGGCGATTGTCACATATGCCTTAATAAATAGTCACTGTGTTAAAGTGAAGAAAGATATCACCCCACTTTTAATCTATCTTTGATCTGTTAACTTTTATGGGAAAAATGGCGTCCTTTAATTGATGATAGCTGATAAGAGCATTTGGGGGAGAGTCTAGAAGTTACCATCCCGATTTATTACTGCCCTTTTCTTTTGATTTGACACTAATTTATCAAGATAAAAGGACTTTACATTTGCATGTTTAATTACGTCAAGAGATAAACCGGTTTCTTGTCATATTACCTAAAAAAAAATTATGACTTTTTTTAATTTTCCCCATGCTAGTAATTTTTCCTGTATCGTGGGTGTGTTAAGAAATATTTAAACTCACATACACAAACAGCCACACTCGAAACAACTACCTGGAGGTCATACAAATATTTTTTCCGTGCAGGGATCGAACCCGCGACACGCAGTGCAGCAGTCGATCGCTCAACTACTGCGCCAACCGTGACATCGAAATTTGACAAGGATTGATTGGCAAAAACCAGATTGGTCATTTCAACATTTTATATATTTACCAGATAAACTTTTATTTGAAAACGTATTATTTGAATTTCAATTCATTTTAAGTTCATGGTTTTAAAGATATACCACAAAATGATGTTTAGGTTACGCGATTTCGCCAAAAGTAGCAAATTATGAAATGAAAAATGATTATATATAATATCATAAGAAACATTCGCACCACCTCCATCAATGAAGAGTTAAAGTTGATGTAAAGAGAAGCATTTGTCAAATATATGTTTGTAAAGTGAGTGTTTTTAAAATAAAATAAAAAAAACCGTGCAAGTGCGAATCGGACTTGCACACCGAGGGTTCCGTACTTATTTATTTATTTATGTAATGCACAATGTACCTACAAATAGTTACACGCTAGGCTTATAACTAATGAGTACATGACCCTGTTAAGGCGCAGCAAAATGTCTTAAAACATAATTGACGGGCCTGTTGGTCTAGTGGTTAGTGGCCCTGACTGCTGAGCCGGAGGTCGTGGGTTCGATTCCCACCCAGGACAAACTTTTTGTGATGAGCATGATTGTTTGTTCTGTGTCTGGGTGTGATTTATCTATAATATGTATGTATTTATAAATTATATAAGTATGTATATCAGTTGTCTGGTTACCATAACACAAGCTCTGCTTAGCTTGGGATCAGATAGCCGTGTGTGAGTTGTCCCAAGATATTTATTATTATTATTATTATTTATTATAATCGACCATATCTTTTGACTAAGTAAACTTAGAGATGTGATTTTTCCACAACTCCAAGGGGCCACATACTTGAGTGTGTGGTTTTTAATTGCAACTCGATTCCTTCACGCGTTTCCAAGATTTTGACAGACAAACAGATAGACAGACAGACAACAAAGTGATCCAATAAAGCTTCCGTTTTTTTCTTTAGAGGTACGGACCCTAAAATGCGAAATAAGTTATTTGAAAGAAATAGTGCATGAAAAGTTGTTTGTAAACTAACAATTTGTCAAAGATCTTTTGGTGAAACATTAGTAAACCAGCTAAACATGCCGCTTGAAATGACCCAATGGTTGGTTCTCATAGTTACGTATTGAAATATGCAACGTATTATGTAGGTAATGGCTGGTCAGCTGGTGGGAATGAACCGTGGAGTGCACCCGTCTCGTTATTTATGCATCATGAAAAATAACAGTTGTGTATTCTCGAACAAAGGTAGTACTAAACCAATGTACAGTACTATATATATATATGTGCAGTACTATACCAATTTTATGCAAATAAATGTATTTGAATGATACTTAATTTTTCTTCACATATTCATGGTAGTAAATAGAGTGTGTTCGCCTACGTTTATGAGGTTTATTTATTATTTTAAATCACAATAACACACCTACAAATTAACTATACTTATTGGAATCTATGAAGAAACCTCCAAATATCACGTCAGTATACATCACACTTAGTAACATTATTCCAGGAAGTCTAATCCGTAACAGATTTTATCAATTTTAGTATAACAGTAAACCCAATAATTGAATACTACTGCGCCAGGCCCGTCTACCCGTCAGCCAACAGGACGTAACCGAATTGTCCACTTACCATTTTGTCTATTTGGTTGAAAACTATGCTGAAGTATGGCACGTTATTGGTCCTGCAACAGAAAGGTATGTGATATTTTCGACAACGGAAAATGAAGAGTGTAAATCGCTGGGGACTCGAACATTTTCCGCTAACACTTCCTTTCACTTGATCATCGTGAAGAATGGGCCGGACAGACTACAAAAGACACCCGGAGCAGAACATCGATAAATAAACACTAACACATACCAGGGCCTAACCTTTCCTTTATACCAACATAATAAACTGTGATTAAATCTTGATTAAATCAATTCTTGAAAGAAAATTTTGACGAATTCGTCTCAAGAATCCTCGAAGGAGACCGCTTATTTGGAACTTAGGCAAAGGGCTTTGGTTCCGGCTGTTAGCTTTGAGCCGCAATTAGGCTCGTAGATAAGAGTACGAACCAGAAGATTAAAAGCGTAAAGTTAATGTACCTAAAGATAAATCAAGGATGAAATATAATGTTTCATAGATCAATTTAATCGTTCTACGAAACACATTATTAACCTAAAATTTAATTCTAAATAACACAGTAAAACATTGATTTCATAAATGGTTCAGAGAGAAGAAAAAATAAAAGAAAAGAATCCTTTAACTTTCTCTCTCTTTTTTTATTGAAGGAGTATGTAAGCGCCAGTTGAAGCTGTCCCGGAATTTCACCAGGGACTGTAGTCCGTGCGATACAAGCAATAATTCACTTTATAAGCACAGGCGGAAAATGCAAAGATTTTTTTAAATAACTCACATTTCAAACAGCGGATGGTAGTAGGTGAGTCCCTGTTGCAGGTCAATCTGTATGAGGGTGATGAGGTTGACGAGGTCTTCGCCTCGTTCGGAGTGCGTGTCCTGGCCGCACAGCGCCTCGTACCACTCCGACGTGCCCTTGCGGAGCGCGCTCACGATCTCACTCCTATTGTCAACAGTTATCGGTTAACTTACTGCCTTTGTGCTCCTGATTCAATAATGCTGCCACCAAATATTCCCACTGAATACATGAAGTGTAATTTAGTATTGAATCATTCTGCTGGTTTTAGTAGACACTTGCATCTTTATTTATATTGTTGAAGGATCGCAGTAGATGGCGTTCCTATAGTTTGTGCCTACTCCACTCCCGTGAGAAATGACCTTGTAAATGGGTATATGGCATATACAGTTATAGATTTACATGTTTATACTGTACAAAAGGAAAAGAAAGTAAGTAAAATACCATACCACTTTAAGAATACTTCCTCATTGGTTTCATTAAAAGCTCAATCTTGAAAGCTCAAACGAAACAGTCTTAAAAACTCTAATCTGGCTTCACCACACAGATTCATTTTCAGAGCTATTTAAGGTCCCCATTTGCAAAGGCAATTATTTAGAAAATGCTGTGCTAGATCCTTTCCCCCAAGTCATTTGGCGAGGGTGAAAAGCTGACTTTAATCTCGCGAAAAATACTCTGAGAACTATGAAGCCGCGCTGTCTCTTCCGAATAATTTACGCTTGTCTAATGTCTGAAGACAGGAGTCTAAAGTTTTTCTGTGGTATATAATTACGTAGGTGGGTAAGTATTTCTTTAATCAACATATTCGAATGCAAAATCATAACCCTCCTTTTTTGCTTCGTCATAGTCGGGGTAAAAAGAATTTTGATATTTCTAATGTTTTGCTGTTAAAAGTGGTATTTTTAATTTGGAATTTATTAAATATTTTTTGGAAAAAGGGATTTTATCATTCGTATTAGCCGAACTTGAAATTTTGCTCGGACGAGATTAAATATTTGCAATGCTAATAAAACAAAGATTTATAAAAAAAACGCAGTTGATTTGCAACTTCAAAGTTCCTGAAACTTTGAATTTCAAGAGCACAGATTAATATAGCCAATGAAATTCCATAGGTACGCTATTGTTTTATCCGAACGATATTGTTCGCCAAACTCGCTGCTGAAAATTTCGAGAAATAGCTGGTTATTCCACTTGCCTGATCTCCTTGTTAAAGGGGCAGCACCGCCAAAAAGCCTTCATTTGTGAGAGCTGGCTCAAGCACCGCAGCAGATACTCTAACCTAAAACAATAACTAAATGTAAATTTTCCACAACCATATTACCTATTAGACCTATTAGATACTACCATTCTATAGCGATTCTTAGATTATCTGTATTTTATATTAAAATCTGAGCTAACTTAGTAGTGTGAACAGAGTGCCACTTAAGAGCCGCAAAATCGATTGAATGATGATTATATAGACATTCCTGAGCTGGACGATTTGCTTGATGCATTGTGCATGAGAGTAATGGGCAAATTAGGCCCATAAAAGACGGTAAAGTGGAACTAGAATTCACTGGCTTTATCCAATACATTATAGACAAGTAACTCGTACTACACGTAAGTATAGATCAATACATCTGAAGCTGATCAACTTAAAAACGAACCATCCATTTATAACCAATAACAAGCTATTAAGTGGCTATTCTTCACGTAAAATACGGCTTTTTAATACTTTACCGCGTCTGAGCGAATATAATAAAGAAAAGAAATATTGTTTGTTCTTGAAGTAGGTAATCTTGAAAGTGCCCACTCAACCTAATTGGATAATTTTTTCACTTTGCAAAGCTTATCCGCTACTCAGTCATAGACAAGGGAATGCTGAGCGAAGTGCTATAAAAAGAAACAAAAGCTCAGGTGAGCGAATAAATTGCTCAGTGGTTAGGTACCGTTTTCGATCTACAAGCTATAACCTGAAAGGTCTTTCAGAATTTTACACTGGCGTTCATTTACGTCGAATTGTCGAAGATGAAATGTGTACAAACACAGCGCTTTATAGACGGATCGGTAATTGCAGTTTGTTGTGCCTAGATGAGAGGAGGACAATGCTGTGCATGTCAACTGAGGGCCGTCACGCCCTTGTCACCCGCGAGAGAGGCTTTCTGTGCACTCAACTGTAAGAAAGTTTATTGTTTTTTTATAGGTGTCTACTCAATTACGAATTTAAGTTTTATGGTTTGTAATTTACAATATAAGGGCAAGCCTTTGGAGTCATCTAAAAGAACTTGTATACGTATTTATATGTTTATAAAAATGGTTTGCTGCTCATATAATTACTAATATAATCTCAACATGAATAATGTTTCCATGATTATATTAGTTAGTCCATGGAGTTTCTTGCCCATTCTTCTCCATGGAGATCTATGCTTTGGAATGGGTAACTACAGTACTTTCACAAGTTATAATGTCTTGTGACTGGGACTGTAGCAGCATCTTTTTCTTTTTTTATGACATTCAAAAGTGCCTGTAATGGTCTAATTGAAATAAATGCTTTGAGTGTGAGTTTGAATTCGGAGTAGCAATTTTGCATCAATACGAACACCTAAATACATTCAAACTGTTACATTCCATAGTCGTCAATTTTCCGATTTGTAGTAATAGCAACAGCATTTAAAATATTATTATCTTTCACCTCTAAATTCGGTAGTGTGATTATAACCACATTACCTCTGTACGAATATCAATGATGAATAAATTCATGTTTAATTCTATCATTGTGTGCCGTGTAATTATGAGGTATAAACTGTTTGGTACCCAAAATATTCCAGTAATTTATGCTTTGAATATGTTTAGTGGAAACACAGGTAACAGTGTAGTGTAATTAATAATCCAAATAAATTATAGGCGACATTTTATAGTAGTTAGGCTATATTAATGCCGACTGAGTCCGACCCAACTCGTATTCGTTGTGTTTACCTGCCTGCTTCCATCAATTATTCCAACACCCTAAAGATTACAAGGGTAGATTTTATTGTTAACTTGTCAAGAAACATGGTATTTATTTTGTTTACTCCTGAGGTTTATGTTGCACGCAACACTTAACAGTCCATCAAGTTTGAACTCCAGCAATATTGATTCATTGAAAGGAAAGCTGGCCTTCCGGTGCTTATAGCTTGGTTTAACGAAATGTATATTAACTTTGAGTTTCACCTTAGGGGCCGTTCAAGTATTACGTAAGCACTATGGGGGGCGGGGGGGTCTTTGCTTTGCTTATTTTGGATGACATGGGGGGTAGGGGAGTCTAGATGATGATTACGTCATGTCTCTAAATCGTCACATCGAGAAGATCCATAAAAAAATTGGTTGTTTGTAAAGTAGGTTTACGATCGAGATGTTTACGTGATAACGTCTTATTGGTGATATAAGTTATCACCAGTACTGACATCTCAAATGAAATTAAGTACTAATTTAAAGTTTTTTTTTCGAGCCAAGTAACAGATGGCGCTACCATCTTTATGAAATGTCGCTTGTGAGGTTTTGGTATGACACAAGTTTCTGAACATGTCACCCGACTAAAACGATTTTAAAGACGTTATCACGTCAAAAAGTAAACACGCATACTGATAGGAAAGTTAGATCTGTAAGAGTCGCTGCTCGTCGTGCTAATGAACTGATGTGCATTATTCAAAATTTAGAGCACCATGATGTTGAATGGCTCGATGAGAACGACGTAGACATTCCAAAATCGGATGAAAGTGAGCAGACTCACAATACTGAGCAGCAATCCAAGCAATCCAATGTCATCGAAAACTTAGAATCATGGATTCGGGTTTCATGGACTGAAGAATGTTAATTTGAATTTAATGTGTGTACTAAAAATTAAATAAGTTTGTTATGTTTGTAAGATTATTATATTTTTGTCCCTTACTCTATGTTGAATACCGTATCAATAAAATCTAATCTCTATCCTAAATCTATTTTCTTATTTTTAAAATTATAATTATTATAATATTTAAAAAAAAACAATACAGTAATTGAAAATGTTTACATAAGCATGGGGGGAGGGGGTAAGAGCTTTGCTTACTTTTGCTGACAAGGGGGATGGGGGGGGTAAATAATTGTAATAAATCTGCTTACGTAATACTTGAACGGCCCCTTAACTCGTATCATAATATTATTAGAAGCAATTCTCAACAAAAAATGGCTTAGAACCTGAGAATCCTGAGATCAAAATTATTATATTGTTTTCTGAAAACTTATTTTAATGAGTTTGTCATCTCATTGTCTTTTTGATCCAGGCTGAAAGTAACAATCAAAAGTTGATGAAACAAATAATAGAAGCATGAAAATACGAGATGACTTTACTAGAACTAAATAAATGTAATCCAATAACTAATATAACCATGATATATACGTGATCTTAATTTTGTTCGTAGTGTTGAATATCAACGTATGGAGTAGTCGGAATAAAAGGTTTTATCTAGACAGATGCCACGAGCACAAGTAAATCGAATCTCGTGCGTGTAAGAGCTCGCTTTGAGCGACTAAATAGAAATGGAAGCACCTATTCAATTCCAATATAGCTTAGATATAGGTACTTAGAAACCACAGCGACGCTGCGAAAATAAATCTAGCTATGAAAACATAACGCAGCATAATATGATTTGAAGTTTTGATTAAACAGAATCCTAACAAATTAAATTATTATATTTTCAGTCAATACACGTTTTATAATAATAATAAACGTCAAAGGATAAAATTATTTGAAAGATGTTCATCAATCAATTAAAAAACATGCACACAGCGAATGCATAAGTACCTAACATAGGATTCCGATATTTTTGAAATAAAAAAACGCTATCGCTTACCTTTTGCCCACTGTGTAATAGATTAATCTCTCTGGTCGCTTTAGAAATCCAATCCTTTTTAACAAAAACACGAAACGATCACATTTAACGATCTTTTTCAAAGTATTTTTTTTTAAGTTAAGGTTTATGTATAATGGTAAATTTATGAATATGTAATATAATGGTTTATGTGTATTCTTACTGTAGGTAGATAAAAAAAATAGGTTGGTTTGTTTTCTAAAATCAATAACACACTTACAGTACGTGATAATATATGAAAGTGACTAACTTGTTAATGCTGTACTGGTGCAGCACAGGGTACAGGTCTCGGTGCAAGCGCAGCTGATGCAGTGCCCTGTCCACGTACTCGCCGAAGCAGTCGGCAAGCCAGCGCTCCTCGTCGCGGGACGCTCCTGACCCGGAGTCCCCACTGCCGGTACCTGAGATTGCTTCACACGCGCACCAAGCGCGCTCAAGCTCGATCAGCAATTTGTGCATATACCTTCACCGAACGAAATTCAGAAATAAAGTATCTTCGATCTTATTAGAAATATTGACGTTTAAGTACTGTAAGAATAGCAAATACTTGCTGGATATATTCTAAGCTAAGCTTAATTGTAATTTGAAATTCCAAGCCCATTATATCCAGTTTCAAAGATTATCAAGGCGTGTTTGTGTGTATGTGGAACACTAACTTGGGATCAAGAGGAGCATCAGCGTTGAGTCTGCAAGCTGCAGCGAATCGCGCAATAGATGCCTGTAGTGCGCTTAGGTCGCCTTGAATGGCGTGCTGATGGAGCAGCGTCTGCGCAGCTCCGCACAGGTCGCCGTCCCAAGGTGGTGTGGGAGTGGCCGCGCTAGGCTCGGGCTGTCCGGAAGCGGCAGCGACTGCGGCGGTAGCAGCTGAGGCCGCGGCGGCAGCGCGCTGCAGCTCCACCTCGTGCGACAGGAGCACGCCGAAGAGTCGTTCGTGTTGACGCACCTTAATAATAAAGCAGGTGTTAGAGAAGACCTTAACACACATATCTCAACTATATTTTATTGTTTCCAAATCCAAAGGGGTAAGCAGCAAACACAAAGTGTCACATGCTACGATCCTTACATATACCTCTAGTCTCGCTCACGTTCATGCACAGAGAGCTTAACAACATTCGGTACCATATTTAGCACGTTTTAGTTACGCATCGTCTACCCGTTACAATATAGGTTTTTTTTAGTAAAATTTAATTATGTCAAAGAAATTTAATTAATTTCTCTAGTCAGCTCCTTCGAGTAAACACATTAGGTACAAAGCAAAGAGTTTTAAGACTAAAATGCGGAAAGCCGAGCTTGATTGACTTTCCTTTGCTCCTTGGGACCGGCTTAAACGATCCTTTTCATTTGCAAGAGATTTCTGAGAAATAAATAAAACTCAAAACCTAAATAATAAAATGAATATGTGAAAACTTTTGAAGCGTACAAAAGCCAGTACCACTGACAGAGTCACACTGAAAAAAGCACCTATGAGGAATAAATTGGATTTATCGTGTAATCGCAATTTCGCTTCAGTCGCTCGCTCAGTTGATTACGCGGGGCTAAAAGAGAGATTCAGTCACTGAATACTTTGAATACGTTATCGAGATACTGACGGATCTTTATCGAGACGGTAAGAGATTCTTAAAAGCAAATTCTTATCTAAGTTATTGTAAATACTATAAATATTGTAAATACAGCAGATACCTCCTCGTAGGTGTCTGCAGTTGAAATACCAAGTATAACTAAATAATTGTGAGGTTCAACAGAGAATGTTGTACTATTGATTTCCTTTGTTGTGGCGTCCTTCTTGGCTTTAATAAAGGAACCAATGTTTAAGGTTGAAATGTTATAAGGCCACGTTAACACGATGTGATCATAATGAAGACTGTAAATAATTGTTAAGTGTTCCAGAAAAAGGTATAATTTCTATATAAGATGAGAGTGTTACAAAATTCATAGCTAATAATAACTTGACATTGTAGCTGATAAATCTTTGTCGGTATGGGTTGTTAAGCAAATAAAAGAGGCAATATGATCCAAAATAACAACATGGGCGATGAAGCGTGGACGATACGCGGCTCGGCCCTGGCGATAGCGCTATATTTACTACACAAAGCGGGCCTATACACGTACACATCACACATCAACTGATGGTTCTGTGCAAAAGCCAATAAAATGTTTTATGTACGGTGCAGTGGCTCCGAGAGCCTCAGCAATATTGATTTAATCCGCGTCAGAGCGATTATCTTTATTGTTCATTTATTATAGCAAAGATCTTTCTGCGTTATAAAGAAGGCACCGTTATTAATATCAGGGCTACTGAAGTATAAAATTAGGCTAAACGAAGCAAGAAGGGAATCACGTCGTTGAATTGTACTATTTATTGTAATCTGACGGAAAAGTGCTTAAGTTTTCAATTTCACGTCTGTTAAGCTCTACACGTAGAGTACGTAGTGTTGTAGTTTAGTAAAGGGGTTGGCAGAAACCACAAAACGCCACCTGCTACTATTCTTGCACAATTATTTTGCTTCGTTGACGTTTATACATCTGGCCGTACTCGCACGCCGTTTGCTAGTACTTTATATATATATTTTTTATATATTCTTGTTAATATTATAAAGAGGTTAAGTTTATGAGGTTCTAAGCGGTAATATCTGGATCTACTGAAACGATGTTGAAAATTCTTTTACAAATATATAGCCTTGTTATTTGTCAGTGTTATAGGCTATCACGCTGCGAATTATGGGGGTTGTAAGCAGTAGGGTAAGTGACTACGGAAACGCGGTTGAAACCGCGCGGGAAAAGCTAGGTAGGTTAATTTGTTTCCTGTAATCTAACTTTGCGTCCAATCATGGCGGTTTTCATATTAAATTACTTTTATTGTTCAACTCACGAACTAAAGATGAATAATAATGAGTATATTTTTTTTGTTTCAGCGTCATATAGACAACTTTGTGAATAAATCAATGTACAAATGAGGACCCCAGCAGTTTCAATTGGATTGCAGATGCGACGTCCATTTATTGTTAACGAACATGTATACAAGATGAATCCGATAATTTATTATGCGTGGTATGTCTAACTACATAGGAAATCTCTGCCTTCGTCACGAATTAAAAAGTTGAATGGTATTTTTGTGGAAAGGTATACCTTTTATTTAAAAGCCTCGTGGATGACCTTTTTTAAAATTCATCCAATATCCCCAAATACATTAACACTCAGAAACGAAATTTAACTTTTGATTTTCACTTTAACGTGGAATCACAATTTTTCACGTGATATATTTCAGCTGAATAACTGCTGATGCTGTTCCGCAATTAGGAAATGGTGTCGAAGGAAATATATTAACACAAATGGGTACAAAAAATCATTACTAAGTACATTGACAAATCGTTAAAACATTGCATAACGTTTTTACCTGTTGCCAGTTGTCATCGTCGTGGCGGCCGGCCTCACGGGCCGACAGCCACAGGCGCAGGCGGATGCGACCCTGGACCGACGAGCGCTGGGAGCGAGCTTCCAGCTTGTACCACGCCTCCTTGCCTGTCGACGGGATCTCACGAAGCGGGATGTTCACGCACCCTACACGGGGATTAATTCAAATTCAAAGCATTTATTTCAGTTAGACCATTACAGGCACTTTTGAATGTCATGAAAACAAAAAGTTGCTGCTACAGTCCCAGTCACAAAACATAATAACTTGTAAAAGCACTAGTTGCCCATTCCAAAGCGTAGATCTCTATGGAGAAGAATGGGCAAGAAACTCCTTGGACACTCTTTTAAATCATAAGAATAACATTCAGAAAACAAGTCTAAAAACTTTTCTTAGAAAGTTGGATGATTCGCAAAAAAAATACCGAGAACTTGACTGACGCCAGTAATCTAAAAAAACAAATTACGTTACAGAAAATATCAGATATACCACAGTATCAAAACATCCAATTTTTTAACTAACTTTTTGCTAACTTCGTAAGGTGTACCTATTTGTTCTGAAAATCAACAGATTTCTGCTGTGACGACTTCATAAGCCGATTACGTTCACAAAATAAATGGATATTAAATTGATGCATTAATACTAGCTTTGTTTCGCTGCCTGATATAATTATTTTACCTGTCAAGCTTTATTGTAAAAGCTTTTCAAGAATATTCGAAAAGGGATATTAATTTTGTTAAATCGATATTGTTCAATTATTTGTATGCGTATATTTCAAGAACGTCGTGCTGACCTAGAGGTTAAGCGCTTTGCCGCTGGGTTCAACCCACAACTGAACATGAGAGGCGAGATCCGGGCAAGTACGAATATGACTTTTTCAATTCATATGTACTTTCTAAAAGTTTCTGTCTAAGACATCACATACAACGGTGAAGGAAAACATCGTGAGGAAACCTGGAGTTATAATTGACTAGCTTTTGCCCTCGGCTTCGCTCGCGTTAAATTCCGGGTAACACAGTGCCCTGACTTGCAGGTACCTGCTACCTGTAGTTTTTGCCCTTGCGTCTTATGTCCTTATCTTATGTCAGTCTCCAGGGTCCCAACTATCTCTGCACCAAAATTCATCAAAATCGGTTTAGCCATTTAGGCGTTTGTAACAAACAAACTCACTTTCGCTTTTATTATATTAAGTAAGAAAGTAAAGAAATCGCCAACCCGTCTTGAGCCAGCGTGGTGATCAATGCTCGTGCCTGCTCTGTTTGAGAAGAGACCTTTGCCCAGCAGTGGGACAGTTATAGGCTGGTATTATTGTTTCATAACAAGAACGTTCGTACAAGGTGAAACCTTCATGGAAAATGCTAATTGTTCGATCCCGGTTGCATTAAACTGTTTCGGCGTGGTCAATTATCGTCTACAAAAGAATTTCAAATAAAGTAAACCTACATAATAAATAATACATTGGGTGAACACTGGCCAGGATAGAAACTGTCCAGTATCATTCAATATTTGTTTGTTCCATCAATTCATCGTATATCCAGTTTTTCGACAAACTCACATTTTATTTCTAAACCTGAAAAGAGATTTGAAAATATCAACGTTTGAAAAGCGGGATTTTGTAGCTCGGGACTGCTGCCATATTGATTGTCATTGCCATGTGGACAAAATTTTGTGCCTATCTGAAATAAACGATCTATCTGTTCGGAATTTTTAGTTTTTATGTGGTTTTGTGGATTTTACATGACATTTTAAGTATGCAAAAAATATCCTCAATCCTTACTAATCCTTACTCCTTACTAATATATATATTATATTATAAATATATATATATATATATAATATTATAAAAGCGAAAGTGAGTTTGTTTATTTGTTTGTTTGTTTGTTACCTCTTCACGCTTTAATGGCTAAACCGATTTTGATGAATTTTGGTACAGAGATAGTTGGGAACCAGGAGACGGACATAGGCTAATTTTTATTTTAAAAAAGTGGGATATGAGGGAGAACGAGGGAAGAAAAGGGAAAACTTAGCGTTGCTATTACAGATCAATCAGGCGCAAGAGCAAAAACTACAAGTCTGCTTGGTGTGTTATACCGAATTTAACGCGAGCGAAGCCGCGGGCGAAAGCTAGTATATTATAAAAGCGAAAGTGAGTTTGTTTGTTTGTTACCTCTTCACGCTTTAATGGCTACACCGATTTTGATGAATTTTGGTACAGAGATAGTTGGGAACCAGGAGACGGACATAGGCATTAGGATTTTTTTTTTAAAAGTGGGATGACAGGGAGAAAGAGGGAACAAAATGGAAAACTTAGCGTTGCTATTACAAATCAATAAGGCGCAAGGGGAACTGTGTTACCCCGAATTTAACGCGAGCGAAGCCGAAGCCGCGGGCAAAAGCTAGTATTATATAAAACAAATAAATTATTCACGACTCCAGTTGTATAGACCATAGATTAAACGACCTTGTAAAACGCTTAGCTTTGGGTAGGCACGGTATTAATCGATTCTCATCGACACTTGACAAGTTAGACAACATCAAAGGGGTGACGATGCCACAAGAGCAATGCAATGTGATCAGATTACCCTCACGCCACCATACATAGATTTATGTGGAATGAGTTCTAGAGTGGGTATTACGCAGTTCAAATATTGACGTATGGCGTTGTACGTGAGACAAGGTTCTATCCAGGGCGCCCACACCACCGCACCGTTTGATTTAGCCTACGCCGCTCTGAATGCAAGTGCAAATACCACTGATTTAAATACTGTGTACTATTTACACATTACAGTTATTATTTCTGTAGCATAAACTAAGTTTTATTAGTTCTGTATAATATTTTGCGTGATCCTTGTCCATAAAAATGTAATTTGTCAACAAACTGCTTTGCCGTTTATGTGAGGCATTATGGGATTGAATAAATACTGTACTTAGTATGATTAATGGGAGGTCCCCAAAACAGTTTTGTGTTAAACGCATTTGCTCATTTAATTCAAATAATAAAATGCGAAAGTATTAATTCTGTATCGGTCTGTATTTGTGTTACATTTTCGGTTTAGAACGGCTGAAGGGATATTAATAGAATTTACCGCACAGGTAGTCTGTGGACCTGGACTGGTAGGATAATTTGTCTTCCACGAGGTTGAAACCGCGAACTGAAGCTATTAAAATTTAAGTTAAAGGCAAACGCACACAAATGTTTGCGGTTTTAGCCAATTCACTCACCATTACTAAACTAAACACTCTAAATTAAAAGAAACCGTCAAAGTTAATGTGAGGTACGTAAATATCACTGAATGAAATTAAAAGCTGCCCCTTAACATTCGTCAATTAATTTTGTGAAACCTTGTAACTGTCTATGTATGGAGCGATGGTCTGATAATGGAAATAATTAAGTCTAAAGCGAATCTAATATGTTCGTCTGGCTGGCTCATCGCACATGTTCATTAGGTTTCCTATCAATTACACTTAATCTTTCGGCGTCGTTCATCAATCTGTGTTACATCCATTAGATGTATGGAGATTTTCTTTTTGTTTATTAATGGATTCCGATTTATAAATCGCCGATTTACAAAGGCGTATGAAACGTAATACCACATGGGTGTAAAAATGAAAATTACAATGATATTGTTAGAGTTTTACCTCTTGCAGGAGCTAATCTTTGGAACTCCTGATCTGATTCTGAAAAGCATTTCACTATTGGAAAGAAAAATATATTTAAAACCTCTCCTTGGGATGATTTACTACCAACCTGGGCAAAATTTACTGAAACTTAAATCGACAGAAGAGCCCATTCTAATTTATGTACGGGAGGTAAACACGAAGTCTTCACAAATCCGTCAACCATGCATTCTGTATCTCAAACTAAGTAACTGTAGGCAAAAAAGTACGTTGTTTGGATGTTTACGTTTTACGGTAGAACTGATTAATACGCATTCAAAACGTAACATTGTTCTAATGGATGCGTTCAATAGTAAGGGGGTCAGGGAGGAATATTATGTTAAGTCATTTAAAAAATGGAATACAAACAGAAAAAAAAAGTAGGAACTCCAACCCCCAACAGCTCCGTGACTAAAAACGTTCCCCGATAGGGTTAGAATTAAAAAAAAATATTGCAATAACAGGGAACTCTTACACTTGTTGCCCGCAGCTTAGCTCGCGTTAAATTCGGGGTAACGCAGTTCCCCTTTCCTGATTTGCAGGTACCTGCTACCTGTAGTTTTTGCCCTTGCGCTTTATTTATAGTAATAGCAAAGCAAAGTTTTCCCTTTTCTTCCCTCTTTCTCCCTCATTTCTCACTTTAAAAAAGCCTATGTCCGTCTCCAGAGTCCCAACTATCTCTGTACCAAAATTCATCAAAATCGGTGTAGTCATTGAGGCGTGAAGACGTAACAAACAAACAAACTTTCACTTTCACTTTTATAATATTAGTAAGGATATTTGGATACACATATTACCAAATTCAGTCTTCCTGTCTTTACTACCTACTTAGCTTCACCACGTGTATGTGTACATGAATATCTCCTCACTGAGTACCTAATCTAAAAAATGAACACGTTCAAAGCATAAGCTACTCAACAGTAAGTAGGTAAAGTATGTAAACCCAGGTGCGATGAGTATAGATCGCGTGTCAGCCTCCGTGGAGCCTCAGGGAACACTTTACAAGTCTTATCTTTGTACACAATAAAACAAATAAGACCTTATTTGTGTAGCTCTTGTTTTTCTAAGCTTCTTCGCTTCGGTAGATATTGGTTTGAAATAGTTCGAGACAGTTTTAGTTGTTTATAGATCTTTTTACGTGTAGATTTTCAATTTTATTCTTACGCTGCCATTTTGCTTTCATAATGCATATGTTACTGTAAAAGCCCGAAATACGGTAAATCTTAAGATTTTCCAGTAAAACCTAAGATTTACCGACATGAGTTGGTAAATGTAAGTATTTATTATAAAGGGACGACTTTTTCGGACTTTTGCCATTCCAATTCAGTACATGCTAGGTTTTACCAATGTGGGCTGGTAAATGTTGGTTTTAGGAATAATAAGGCGTAAAAATTATTTGATATAATTATCGTTTGGTTGTTTAAAACTCCAAATTTACAATGGCATACTTTTAAGATGGCAGAATGAAATTTAGTATAATTACGATTGGCAGAGTTCAAATTTAGCATTATATCGTTTAGGATATTGTTCATTTAGTTAGAGCGATGATTATTTGGTATAATTTCACTTTTCATATTATACAGATGGCAGAATTTCATCTTTAATAAAAGCAATTGCTAAGAGGACAAAATAAGAAGTTCGAAGGCAATTGACAGGAATAATTTTAAAAGGCATATAAGTCTTTAAACTGACATGGTCACTAACATTATTATTAACGGTTAAAACGGGGTATTTACCATGTTTGTTATTTATTTTGAGTTTCCAATATTTACATAGATAAAGATTATGATATGATAGGTATATGATTTAGATACAGTGAGTTACAATTATACAAAAAATATTAAGGCAAAAATAAGATTTTTTGGGAATATTAAAGAAAAAAAGATATTGTTTTTAGTAGGTTACCCGGAACTCAACTATTTAGATTAGGTTAATTCCTTTAAAAAAAGAAATGGGTAGGTTAGGTTAGGTTAAAACTGTGTCCCCTTACGCACGAGCCGAGCGAGCGTAGTGAGCTGTGCCGCGGCAGCGCCCGGCGAGTGGCAGAAACGACTTGCATTAATACAAAAAAGAGATTGTTTATAGTAGATTACTCAGAACTAAACTATTTAGATTAGGATAATAACTTATTGAATTAAATGACATTATTTCCAAGAAATAAATAATTAAAATAAATGACAACAAATAATGACAAAGATGATTCTAACTATAAACTTTCTGCGATATGACAATTCTGCCGTTTAATGATATTGGTATGAAATAAATGCCAAAAGACGATTCTGACTGTGAACTTTCTGCGCTATGATGTTTCTACTTTTAAATATTATGGATATGAAATTTATGTCTAGAGATAATTCTGACTTACAAAATTATGAGTTTTGAATGTATGTTAAATGAGTGTCCGCCAAACAATTTTCTGCGAAATGAAGTTTATGCTATCCGTTGTTATGCAAAATAAAATTATGACATAAAAAGTTCTGCTATAAAGGGTGGGCCCGATTTTATTCAACATTTACCGTTCCTTTAATGTAAATCCTAAGATTTACCAAGTAAATGATGGTAAAAGTTCGAATCCCAAACTTATATGGACATTTACCAATCATAATCGGTAAATCTTAGGTTTTACTGGTTAATCTTAAGATTTACCGTAGTTCGGGCTTTTACAGTAACACATATATAAGAAAAACGAAACGCAAGAAGTTTTTATTTTAGCATTTTTATTTATGGTATGATGATTTCTTTTACATAGTATCAATTGTCTATTGTTACTAAAAGATATTAGCAGATCATCCATTCTCTATGGATGATCTGCATCTGTATGTTTAGAAAAAATATGTATTATAGACGATAACTCAAAACTATTCAAGAAATATACACCAAAATTGAAATGGGACCACTTCGAAAGTATACCCTTTTAGACAAAAAAACAATGATGAAAATCGGTCTACAGTTGGCAGAGTAATCGGAGAACATACATACAAAAAAATACGGTTAAACATAGAACCTCCTCCATTTTTAAAGTCGGTTAAAAATAAACAAAAATGATTCTTAAAAGCGCCTCCTTGCCTATCGTCAATAGAGCACCACCAGACTATCCTTGTTGCTATCGTTTATTTAAATACATCTATTGAGATAGGGTGCTATATTATATTGTAGGGTCATATTAGGTAATAACACGCTGCCTTAGGATTGTGCAATCAAGGCAAGTTATGTTAGATGCGCGGTTATACCACATTACAGTACACACTTAGATACCATCCAATCATGATAATCTCGGTTCACATGGTAAGGTGAACATGTTGGAAAGATATTTCATACGTTGTCAAACTTTTTAGTGATCATATTAGTCTTACTTGGTATATTTAATATATAAAATTCTCGTATCGCGGTGTTTGTTACCAAACTCCTCCGAAACGGCTACACCGATTTGTATGAAATTTTCGCACTTAGCCGGTGTTATATTTATGTATTGTGTGAAATAATAGTTAGCATTATTTCTATTGAAAGTTAAGAGGTATTAAAATACTTTAATGTTAATTTATATAGCGCATGATATTTTATTTATTCTTGACAATCTCATTAAAAAGTAACACACACGAACTCGTCAGTGTAGTGGATAGTATGTTCTTTGAAAGTTTTGAAACTAAAATACGGCCTGCATGTAGATTAGTTTTAAGTCAATTATTTACATGAACACTATTGACCCGTTTCACTGAGAAGTCTCGTGACGCTATAAATTAGGTAGATATTTTTTTACAAATCCTAATTGTTAAGCTTGGAGATCGATTGACATCAAATAATATAATTGTCATCCAGCTAATGATATTGTTGTTATGCCTTTTAGAATCCCTCTTTGATAGAATTATAACAGAGATTAGAAGCTGTACAACACATTTATTATACATTAATTATTCACCGCTTGTACCAAGGGGTTGGGCAGAAACAGTAGAGATATGACAATATGACAACTTTAGAAAGTTGTTATATTTGTGTTGTTTATTCAAAATAATTAAGTCTTTTGCATCTATGTTCAAAACTATGCTCCGGTCTAGCAAGTTAAGGCAGATTGTCCGCAATCGATTCAAAATTAAATTTCAGTTAGTAAATAAGTTAGTTTACCTGGGCCTGGGTTTAGTTTAGGCAAACCAATATTGGTGAACGTCAGGTTAATTTACACACAAGTATTTGAATATTAACAAATACACCATTTAGTCACCTACTATACTGTTTTCGCTGTAGTATGACGCAGGTGACAGATGAAAATACATGTTTTGTGAAGGGATAGATTGCTATGATGAGTACTCCTTTATGAGTATGATATTCAGGGTTAAGTCTATAATCACGTAAGAATAATCCTACATAATAATAATAATCACCCTATAATAACGTTCCAAATTGAAGAGGAATGGTGTATTTAACTAATGTCCAAAACCTAAAATTGTCAGATTAGTTAGTAAGTAGTATGTTTTTTTTTTATTGATTTGCAAATTATTCCACATATTAAATATATTAAAAAAAACACTGCCCCATACTGGGAATTTCTTCTGTATCTAGGGTGCCTTTACAAACATTCAAACTCTCATACACAAACAGCCAGACCCGAAACAAAATTTTCTCTAAACCATTAATAAAATGGATAGGTGTACTTTAGCTATTTGTTTACTTTTGACAAAATAACTCACAACGTTTTTCATTATATTATCAAACAAAATCAATCAAACACTAAAACGTTGTTTTGTAACGTGTTGACGTTTGGCTCGTTTATCGAAACACGCCATTATGTTTTCATAATTTGTGGTGTTGGCTCGGTAGGCTGTTGAAAGAAAGTGTACAAACTGTTCGTTTAAAATAACTTTCTAAATAAACTCCAAAATATAAGTACATTATTTATCAATACTTGGATAATAGTTCCAATTCTAAAGTTGTCATTATTTTAGCCGATTTCTGTTTTTGAAGTTACATACGCCAAGTAAATACATTGTACTTTTTTCCCTTTATCATTTTTTAGGGTTCTGTACCTCAAAAAGAATAAACGGAACCCCTATTGGATCATTTTGTTGTCCGCCTGTCTCTATCGGACTGTCAAGACCCTTTATCTCGGGAACACGTGGATGTATCGAGTTGAAATTCAAATCATGTACTCAAGTCTGTAGTCCCTAAGAGGTGTGTAAAAATCTATCCTCTAAGTCTACGCAGTCACACGATATGGCAGTTTATGGCGCAAGTTTGTACGGAAATCTCGGTGCGGAAGTCAGATCCGGATTTGGTCGGTTTTTTAATAATTATAACAATATTGCTGGCTTGTTGTATAGAAGGATTTGTCTGTGTTTCCCCCGAATACTGAAACGTCACTCAAAATTTATGTACCACTTAAATTTAACAGATACTCAAAAGTGACGTTTGACAATACAAAATCTAAAGTTTAAGAGCTGCTCAAATGTTAAGCAGCCCTCAAATTTTGAGTGACGTTTCAGTATTCGGGGGTTTGTCTACTAGGTGTATTTAAGATTAAACAATTTTGCATGCCGTAAAGCAAAATGTATCAGGGCTCTCATGAAACTGACCTTCTTATCTGTATTCTTACAATCCAGCAAATAAATGATTTCTATTTCTACTCAAAAAAAATCTAATTCTATGGTTGAAATTGCGGTTTTATCGATGATGGCAATTACTTCCAGCTAAAATGACCTAAAAAAATTACCCCCAATAAAAATCAAACAGAAGTCGTATTATTTCATTATTGGAAAAGTGGCCAACAGCTTACGTAACTACAAAATCATAGCAACAAAATTATGATAAAAGCTGAAATTGAATAAAATTAAAAACGGAACACTAGCCCTCATAAACACGTTTAAATGATGAAAAATTAACGAGGCTGGCGGACATGAAACTAAAAGTTTAATGTTCATACAATCTTTAATGTTCGCATAAGAAGCATTATTAAAACTTTTAGTTATAACTTAAAGTTTTAATAATGCTTAGTCGAAAGCTTAAAAAATCTTAGAACAAAGACTGTTTTAAAATATTATTTCACAAAGGTCGGAAACAGAATCAAAGAGATTCTAAATCAATGTATAAAATGTAAGAAAAAAATGTGATCCAATGTGTCTCTTTAAACCTAAATAATAAAATGTCAAGTTTGGCATGTTACACTTATACCAAAATTAGTCAGTTGGAATCTGCAATTTTGTTCTCGTTTTCAGTCATTAGCATACCTCCATAGACAATTAAACATACTTACTAAATGGAATATTTCAAAGTTTGATAGAAAAAGTGGAACTAACCGAGAAAATCATCTTGGCTGCCCTGACGAGCGCTCTGGCAGACTTGCTTAAAGAACCGCCCAAGGCCGCGTACTCCTCGGACCTCGTTGAGCCGCGACACCGCGTCCAGCACCGAGCTCTCGTCGTCGTGGTCCCAGATGTCCAGGTGCAGCACGTCCGACGATATATCGTCGATATCACTGCAATAAACACCATCCATCAATGTCCGTACGATGGTTTGCGTATTTATGTCGAATAATGATTAATTTGTATGTCTACTTTGCAAATACTGAGATCAAATTTTGTTTTCAAATTAATATGATATTTGATTCCTTAATAAACACTTACAATTTGAATGTCTCATTCCACTTGGGTGACAGCGTATGTTGTCGCACACTGGTGGCCCGTATGTAACGAGCTGGCAGCCTGCCGAGGCTGTCTCGCTGCTGACGGCCGTCCCGTCTCTTGAAGCTCAACCTGAAGCCGTGCTTACGTCCCTCGTCCTCAGAAGCGCGCGGGGAGGCTGGCAGTGAAGCTGGCTGAATTCCCAGCATGCAGTACGGGTCACTGAACCCTAGGTGGTATAAGGTGGCACCTTTAATGGGATTTCATACCAGTTCAATCAATAGGAATTCGTTTTTCTACTGGTTAATATTATGTTCATAACATATTAGAACAAAGATAAATTATAATTGTCTAAAAAAGAACAAATCAGCGAATAGTTTGGAAATGTTATATCGTAGCAATTGTAGCAGAGCGTGCTACGTCGTAGCTCTGCGCGTAGTTTGCTACGCGCGGAGCTACGCGGAGCTGCAAGCGAAAGCGAAGTGCCCGAACGGCCACAGTTTAAAACATTTAATAAATTATGTAACCTGGGAGTGCAGGTGCTTAGATTTAGAATTAAATTGTGATTATTTGTAAACAAAACAAATGCGTCCTTCTTGATCTAGACTTGGATTTTCCACTATGTTGTTTGTGCCTAGGTTGACAGCGCGGCCTTCAACCATAAAATACCGTATATATAGGCCAACTTTTAGTCAAAGCCAAATAAATAGATAGAGTGCCCTTTCTTCAGCCGGGAAAAAATATTAATAAAAAAAAAACATCGTTTCAAAGCATTCTTGGCCAAAACCAATTAAAATAGCCTTTTCGTTTCGTTTTCACCGTAACATTCAACATGTATAGTATATGGTTTGCGAAACTCAGAGATTGCGTAATTGAATACCTTTCAACTTTACTAGCTGTTTGCGAAGCTGTCGAAACAAAGTTTTGCTTGAATAGAAATTTGATTTTAACTTTCAGAAAATGCGGTTGCTTTTCGGAAACGTTATTTTGATATTTGTTTTTTTTTTGCCCCGCACTAGGAATTTCTCCTGTATCGTGGGTGCATTTACATTTAAACTACTACATATACAAACAGTCAGACCCGGAACAACTGTAGGTCATACAAATATTTATTCCGTGCGGGGTTTGAACCCGTGACGCAGCGCAGCAGCAGTCAAACGCTCAGTCATTGCGCCAACCGTGCCGTCTGTTTGATTTTGGGTGTTAACTACACAATATCATGTCATTTGTCGCGATTTTTAAGATGGCTATGCACTCTCGAGACCGTAACCAGGCAAGCGAGGAACACTGAAGCTAGAGAAGAACCGCTATAAACACTATCACGCTCGCTCTGCCTCGGAGTGGCTCGGTGAGAGTGTACAGCCACCTTAAGCATTCTTGCTCGGTATCTGTAATATAACAAGCGTAGCTGTCAGCACGCCAGTCCCAGTCACTCGCCAGACATTATTTGTTACACATTTTAACTTTTTTATTCTCGACGGAAGTGACTTGAAACATTTGCATCAACACCAAGTTGGCGCAAAAGTTTTAAGTTATAGTATTTGGTAGTCACAGTACTTAACAATATCATTTCTTGACAAGGACATTTGACAGTTAGTAGTATTTTACAAATGATTCCTAGGAACAAGTTTTTCAGTTATTCACAAGTGTGGGATATTTCTATATTATATTTATTTTGCAACTGAGGACGTTTGGACTGAGTGACTGCCTGAGATTGGAGTAAAAATACAACAACATTGTAATACCTACATGAGTGTTTTATTAGTATAAATGTTCCGAATGTCGGCTAAAGTAAAGTCAACCTAGTAAAAGTCATGAAATGTATTCAAGGCGCCACTCATCATTTATGAATATGATTTAAGGGCCCATAAAGGGCCGACGTGTGAGCAGCCAGCGCTTCTATTAAACGTAGGTTTACTTTCCTCACCTTTCGACGTGTTAACTTCGTAAAACTTCTCTGAATAAAGACCGTTCATCAATTAATAATCCTAAGTAATGTTCTAACTTAGTTCTACGCCAACATAATATTTTGTGGAGTAAATAAGTTATAATTTCACGAGCATTTTTTCACAATCTAAAGCATTTTGAGACCCATTATTAATATTTTGCGCTACGTTCCCGTCCTTGGGCAAAGCGACTAGCATCCAACGATACGCTTGCAAGGCGCTTGCGTCAGTCGCGTGCGCACTGTCCGCTCCGTAAGTCACATAACAGACCATGCGATCTACTTCTCCAATTGTTTTTTTCAGCAATTACTAACTCAACAAGCGTATATCTAACATAGTCATGCGGTTATATGTCTAGGTACTGCCTCACAATATACGCTTACCATTAGCGTCTTTGGCTTCAAGTCCGTCAGCCTCGATGACGGAGCAGCCGAGCACGACGGTGGGCGGTCGCTCGCTGCCGGCGGATCGCACCGCACGCGCGTGCACTTCCGACGACACCCTGAAGGCACGCCTGGCGTGTTCCACCACCTCTTCTTTGTAAGCTGCGAACTGCCCGTCTGGGGCAGGCGCGCCTACTGCGTTTTCAATGCAGTACAGCACCTTGTGTAAGAAACATTTTCAGATGATTAAATCTGGAAAATAAATCTCTCAACGATGCTAAAGTACAGTGTAAACTCTTTATAACGAAACTCAAGGGACTGAGCATTTTTTGTCGTTATAGAGAGTTATCGTTATATGGAGTGAACAAAAAACAACCAAATTAACAAGACTGATAATACGATAGGTACCCAGTATGCTTGGTCGAAGACCATTACTTCCGAAAAAACAATGCGTCATACTGCACCTGTTCAAGGCAAGATAACAAAAGCTAGACCAACCAAGGATGCTTCGGAACTTCAAAGTCTTTTATTACCTGATAACATAACATAAACAATAATACCGATAATAAATATTTACTGTCTACAAATATGAACACATTTCTTCGTAATAGAGAATGGCGTATCGCTATAAAGAGTGTTTCAATATGTGGGTTTTAACGCAAACCAACCAAGTTGGGCTCACTTCAACGTTACAGGGAGTTTATTGTTATAAAGGATAACGTTATAAAGAGTTTACACTGTATATGAAAATATAATAAACTAGCTTTTGCCCGCGGCTTCGCTCGCGTTAAATTCGGTAGCGCCTTATTGATTTGTAATAGCAACGCCAAGTTTTCCCGTTTCTTCCCTCTTTCTCCCTCATATCCCACTCTTTTTAAAAAAATAATAGCCTATGTCCGTCTCCTGGTTCCCAACTATCTCTGTACCAAAATCCATCAAAATCGGTTTAGCCATTAAAGCGTGAAGAGGTAACAAACAAACAAACAAACTCACTTTCGCTTTTATAATATTATAAGTAAGGATAATGGAACTATTATGTTACCTGTTACTTAGTACATAATAATAATGTCAACTACGCTGTGTAAACGAAACTGGGTAAAAGTAATCACTGTACGTCGTCGCCCACGCTTTCCTACCCTCGAAATCATAAGATGTTCTTTTTGTATCGTCTCCGTGGTTAATAAATACGTTCCTACAAACTGTATGAGATCATACCCATATCATTTGGCAATTTGATTCTATATTGTATCATGTAAGGTAAAAAAATATCAGAGAAGAAAGCGGATGTTCTTGTGAAACGTGCGCACGTGCTCGCTACAACATATTAAGTATCACCTTTTGAACTGACTCCGTAACAAAAAGCTGACGTGACGGAATGTGTGTTCCGCTGGAACTGGGGAAGACGACTTTGCATGCCCCGAGATAGTTACGCAAGAGACAAAGTATTCAATTAGGGTAGATATTCTACCTTCTTTCGTTCTTGCATTACTGTTTTATTACTGGGTAAGTGAAAAGAATCCCGAGTACATTTTTATGTTAGGTTTTCAGGTATGTATCTTACGAATATTATAAATGCGAATGTTTGTGAGGATGGAGGATGGATGTATGGATGTTTGTTGCTTTTTCACGTCAAAGCGGCTGAACGTTTCTTTATGAAATTTAACACAGAGGTAGATTATAGTCTGGAATAACACATAGGATACTTTTTTTTCGATATCACGCGATCAGTAAGATATACAATACTACCTGTGCCCAGCGGTTTCACCCGCTAATCAGCTCCATGTTTTGTAGTGTGATGTAATACCTATAGCATAAATTGTTTCCTGCTAATTAAGCTTTCTATTGGTGAAAAATGTTTAAAATCGGCGGTCGATCGGCTCAGCAGTTGTGGAGCCTTTTAGGTACAAACAAAAAAATATTTCCTCTTTATAATATTAGTATAGACTACGAATAAACAATGAGGATATCCTATTCTACGTAAAGCAATTACAATTTTGAGGCTTTTTTTCTCTTCGAAGGGAAAGGGTCAGACATTTAATTGAACGCTTTCATTGGCCTTGTCATAATAAATCATTTAGAAAATGTGGAAAATTGGACAGTCGCTGATAGTACGATTTCTCACAATTATGACTGTTATTTACATTGAATTGATATGGGTGGTTTGTGCGTACTGATTTAGATTTAAATTATGAATAAAAACACCAATACGATAGCAACATTGAGCTTTTAAAGAGTGAAGCCTAATTCTAAAGCCATAGAGATTATAATACGACTGTAGTCACATAATAACTAAATGCTTCGAATAACGTCGCATACATGCAAATTAATCTACTAATGCGTCAATTATCCCATTCACGCATATTAACTATGACATATGGATTACAGACTTCCACGTTATTAATTACACTACATACGTTACTTTTTAATTCAATTATTTGTAGCAAATCGCACTAATTTTCTATAACAGAAGTTTACCTAATTAGTATCATAGATGTTAAATGGTAATGTTTATTTTTCAAAATCTATAAGAATTTAAATTACTAAATTTAATGCTCATGGTTGCATAATGTAAAAATAGACCAGGTGTAAGCTTAGATATTTAAAAAAAAAATCGATTTATAAATGTGTCAAGTAAATACGTTGTATTATAGGTACTTGTTAAAATACAATGGATTCTGATAAATAAAGCAGCGTCGAACGTCTTCGACAAAGCTAAAAGCTCGTAATTTGACCAATATCTACCTACATACCTACCTACAAAGGCTTTCTAATATCTTTGTAGAAAGTACATATACAACCAATTTAACGACCTCTGGGTTCTCGCACTTTCTGGGGTCACCTTTACTTTCAACTGGAATTTATTAAAAAACTTGGGTACGATTAGAATGAATGGCTTTGATGAATATATTGAAAATGTAGAATCTAACACTGTGCCTTTTGGGTATTTTCAGCTATGAGTTGAAGTGTTTGTTTTAGTAACTTTTAACAAATGAAATACATCAAAATCAACATCATGCAAGTAATCAACGAAGAGGCAGATGTTTAGGTATCCTTTAAGTTCTTTTCTGAAAGACTTAAGTTAGTAGGAACCATATTACGACGTACCTCTGTATAAAGATGTTCGTGCTCCTTGTGCGACAGCTGCGCCGAGACGCTGGGCAGGCCGAGGTCATGTGGCGCAGGTGGCGCCCTCTCCGACCGGGCCTCCACGAGCCTCAGCGCGGCCAGGCGCCTGTTCTCGTGCCGCCATGACAGTGCCGTGAAGTTCTCGAAGTAGGACCCGTCTGTGTCTTGAACCCTGCATAAAACATAATATAGTTTATTGATTACAATTCATTGTGTATTTTTGGGCCGCCTGTGCCAATATTCCATAGATAATGATGGCACTGACAGCTTTGGAAAATCAGTTCAAATGTCTGATCGCGTTCAGTGTTTTAGGTAGAATTCGCACTTAGTATAACATCGCGTTCAGATGGTAGTAATTGAGTTGCATGCTAAATAAATAATTGTAGTGAAACTTGTCCAAACCCCGCTCTTAATATTTAAGAAGCTACGTACTGAAAGTCGGTAAAGCTTGGTTCACAGACGTTAGAAAAGGAAATAAAATGAACTCATTCAAATGTATGTATTTTGTTTATCTACGCAGCGCTGCTGCTCGTATGTTGTAACAATGTAGTTTAAGATACGAGGAAGGTCTTTCGTCCCTCTCTAAAGTCACTATGGTTAGTCAGAGTATTACAACGGTAGGTTGAGTTAACTTCATTCCAGCCAAACGCAATAATTATCCTTGTAGACGTCTTAGGGAGGTTAGCGCTCGGTAGGTGGTAGAATCCACTGTCGTTAAAATACCTAGTATATTTTGATTTAAGTGCGGAAAATTTGTTATTGTTGCCGAGGCGGAATTCACACCGTAATATTATGCTGTTATCCGGCGTCATTCCTATGCTTCTCCTTCAACACACGAAAAAAGCGCGATCAAAGCAAGTTAAATCTTAGTTTCTTGATGAAATGAATGCCAAAAGTATTTCTCTTCCTTTTATTTAATTTCTTCGTATTATTGATAAAATTCGTTTGATATTTGATGTTTATTTTGCAAAATTTTAACACGTCGTGTTTTTAGACTAGTTGAGGCTGGTGGTTCGTACCAGACTACTCTGAGGAGAAACAGCTGAAACAAACTCAGGGTGCAGTCTCTTTTAATTTCCAGACAATTCTTGTTCAATTGCCATGAGGATTATGCAGATAAGTGTCTGAGGTGGTCTTTTTAACAAAGAACCAGATTTAAGTGGACCTGTCCAGTCAGTTCAAGCATTTGTCAGTTATCGTCTAGCTCGACTCCTAACTCAAGGAATTCACCGACACGAGGAACAATACCATAGAAAGAACATTTGTTTAGGTCGCTTCTAGTACTCAAACTGCCAGACAATCGTTACAACCAAAATGATAAAAACAAACAACAACAAAAATGGCCACATGGTTCGACATTTTCAATAAACAAATAAAATCCTTACTATCCTTACTAATATTATAAAAACGAAAGTGATTTTGTTTGTTACGTCTTCACGACTAAATGGCTAAACCGATTTTAATGAATTTTGGTACAGAGATAATTGGGACCCTGCAGACGGACATAGTCTATTTTGTTTTTAAAAGATTGAGATATGAGGGAGAAAGAGGGGAGAAAAGGGAACTTAGCATTGCTAATACAATAAATAAGGCGCAAGGGCAAAAAGTACAGGTAGCCGGTACCTGTAAATCAGGAAAGGGGAACTGTGTTACTCCGAATTTAACGCGAGCGAAGCCGCGCGCAAAAGCTAGTGAATAATAATTTTCAAAATAAAATGAATAAAATGTCACACATCAGTTTTATACATGACACACCATTCTCTACAGTTCTCAGCTCCGTTCCACAGCTCCCATAAGATAATTATACTCTTAAGCGCAATACACATTGAGCCCGCCGGGCCGCCGACATATGTCGGCAACTTTTTGTCGGCGGTCTAGTTGGCGGCTTCACTTAATACAAGTCGGAAAATTTAGTCGGCGGCTTGAGATGAGAAATTTATTTGGCAGTGGCTACAGGTCGAGCGTCGCCGGGCAACTGAGCGCAGGCGTACCCAAGCCGCCAACATGTCGGCGGGCAACACGCGCGGGCGCATGTTGCCGACATGATTCTTTTCATACAGGCCGCCGGGTTGTGTCGCCGGGCGTTATCGGCGGCCCGGCGGGCTCAGTGTGTATTGCGCTTTAGCATAAAACTCTCGACTCCATAAAGTTTACCCACTTGTTTCAAAATGTATTCAATATCATGCATTCGATAATTCATTCACCAAGTTTTTTTTTTTACTAAAACCTGTTTTAATTAGATACGTCTACATTTAAACAAATTAAAAGTTATTTAAGTGCGAAAAGAAAATGTAATTAAATAAGTATTCTTAAACATTTATCGAACTACCAAGTCTTTATTTGTTTTGAACGACTGTTTCACAAGATTAATTATTACGAATTTAAATTTCTCAAAGAACTCGTAACTGATTTAAAATACTAATAAGCTTTTAAATGATTGTTAAAAGAAACTTTGAATTACTTTGAAGAAGACGATCATTTCATAATGTTATTCGTAATGATTTTGTAATGGCGAAAAGTAATCTTATTTTCAAAACATCTATTATTGCTGAAGTTGCAGCAATGATAATAAGAATCTATTATGATTATCGCTGCTTATTCTATATTTACAGGGACCTATATAAATATCTATATTTGGTGATTCCTCCGTAATCCCTAAATCGCCCCAGTGAAGCATTTATCACGTATACCATTTCGCATTATTTATTTACCTACTTTCATAAATACGAGTGTGTGGTGGTATGGATAAAACGTAATATAAGGCGGGAGTTATATTGATGGTAAACAGCTGAGTAGTCGCCAAAATGTTTACAAAGGGCATGAAAGAAATCCTAGCAATAAATTCATCAATGTAGTTAATATCTCTGTCTGTAGAAAACTATGAGAACTGCTTGTGATTTAAACAAGGTGGAGTTTAGATCTATTTAAAAGAACATCGTGTGGTAGCACTTTTGTAATCTAGTACAAATTACACTTATTTCGATAACTTGAACGTAACTTTTTAACATATTAATTGAAAGAGGGTGATTTTTAAGAAGCCAAGTAATACCCTATAACCATTTATTTTCATAATTAGAATTGGTTGGTATTTAAAATATTCTATTCTCGTACCTTGCTCGATACAAAGTATTAGCTAACATTGACCTTCAGGAGTTCAGGCAAAGGTGTTGTGATTTACGGCCGGAGTGGAAAACAACAAGTTGCTGCTGATTGATGTCGGCAATCAATACGGGGCGCGGAACTTTGCTGACACGCTCACTGTACCCTGTTAGGGTGCCAGGGTTCCATTGAAAACCCGATACCTTATTATGAGTCTGTTCTGTATAATATATCAAAAAATAATATGAATAATGTAATTTTCGTGAAAAGGGTTTACGAAAATTTTCAATTTCAACATATATCTACGTAATGTTTATGAGATAACTGAAGATACCTAAACGATGATTGTTTGTCTGACGTGATTAAAAGAGGACTGAACCTAGTTTTCTTGTATTTATCAAATCGAATGTAAGATTACATAAGAATAAAACACAATTTCCCAAGGGCACAATCAATACTATTAAATCAGAATTGATTCGGGACCCTTTCGTAACTTGTAACACAGAGGTTTTTATTTAATCGTTAGAAGCTTGCCGGGGTTTAGGGGCGAGTACAATGGGCATAAAGGTAACATAAAGCCAGTCCCACACGTATCGGAAACGCGTGACATGTGCGTGACGGTCAGTTTGCTGCCACTCTTACACATAACCCACAATACAACATGCTGGGCGAACGTGTTTCTACTTTATTACGTAATCTGGAGAAAGCTGTGGATGTGTAGATTTCCTTTTTTATGTAAAGGGTTTATACTTTCATCATAATATTGGTCCGTAAAACCTACACCAAGCCCAACGAGACATCGAGACAACTGCCGCCGTGAGTGGTTTTATTTGTTTTTTGTTGGTGCTTACTACAAATTCAGACTCAGAATATAATGTTCTCGCTTTATTGCGTATCAAACGAATGTGACTATGAATCTGCTTCACAAAATTTAAGTACTTAACTGCATCTTAAATTTTCTAAAATGTATGGATTTAAGTATCTGCTTTTTTTGTTATGGGTAGGCGATTGTATCGTATCGATCTTCTCGCTCTAATCGGATCAGAAGGGAGTGTCAGACTTGTACTGACTAAAATCTTCGTTCCTTCTTCTCCCTTTTTGTGTTCCTAGGCTGGGATCTCTTTGGAACCAACCCGCAGTCTCGGGAGGGAAATGCCCTGACGGTCACTCCGAGAAGTATAATACAACCTGTGCTTATACAACTTTTTAAGTGGTAGGATCACAAAACTCTTTGGGCAAAACATTTCGGTCAAAAATTTTAAAAATTCCATTAAACTTTTTTTGTTATTGTTGCTTTGTTTGTAAGAAAAAGGGCTTTCATGTCTTTCTAAACTTATGAACCTAAAGTTTTTTTTTAATTTTGTTAGGTCATCATCATCTGCCTAGCCTTTTCCCAACTATGTTGGGGTCGGCTTCCAGTCTAACCGGATGCAGCTGAATATCATTATTTTACATGGAGCGACTGCCTATCTGACCTCCACAACCCAGTTAATACTGGGTAATACGATACCCCTTGGTAAGACTGGTTGTCAGACTTTCGGAACACTGACTACCTGTAACGACTGTCAAAGATCTACAAATGACAGCCGGGACCAACGGCTTAACGTGCTCTCCGAGGCACGGAGGAAACTCGGTATGTAACGGGTGGTCACCCATCCACAGACCAACCTAGGCAAGCGCGGCTTAACCTAAAGATCGACCCGAGCGGCTACTATTTATTTAGCCACGAGCTTCTCCTTTTTAATTTTGAAAAATTTAAAAATTTAATTTTGTTAGGTATACTGCGTTAAATAAAATTGTACGTGCTAGGTACAGAAACCGACTCACTCGCGATTGAGAACATTTATCAATACATTTATTAAAAAACCGGCTCTTATCGCACTACTGCTAGGTTCAAAATACAATGTATTTTTAGTGGACGTTTTTTTGCATTTATTTTTACTAGTGTTTTATGTTGTATAGGTATTGTTCAATTCCTAATAGTCGGTGGTGATTTTTTTAAATCTCAGCAAGGGTCATGATCATGTTTTCAAAGCGTTATTAAAATATTTAAATGGTGTTCATAAACAGAATATTATTAAATAAACAATATTCTTAGTTTTAAAATCATCTTCTTGTAGCAACAAATCAATTTTTATTTGTATTCTAAATTCAAACATATATGCTATGAAAAAAAACATCTGAAAAAAGCAAATAAAACTACAGTTTCAAAATGATTAGGTAATAACATTTTTTTTTCAATTTGGTATATAATTGCTTCATAAGTGTGTTGATAAACGTCGTTTGAATCACATATGCCCAATTATGCCACAGCAGTTGTCAGGCAATGATAACATTTCCCCACGTCTATAAAATGTTCCTATTCTCTGAAAGATTGAGCTTATTTCTTATCACTAAATACAGCCCACGAATCGACTAGACTAGACAGACTCAGAAGCAGAAAAGTAATAAAGATATGTTTAAATGTTAATCTTTTGACTGCACTTGTGTTGTCTACCAGTATCATACATGGAGCGACTGCCAATCTGACCTCTACTACCCAGTTAGTACTGGGTAAACAATAACCTTTGGTAAACCTGGTTGGTAGACTTTCGGCACTCTGACTATCCGTAACTACTGACAAAGATCTAAAAATGACAGCCGGGACCAACAGCTTAACGTGCTTTCCGTAGCACAAAGAAACTCGGTATGTAACGGGTGGTCACCCATCCACAGACCAACCTAGACAAGCGCGTCTTAACCCTAAAATCGTCACGAACGGCTGCTATTATTTAGGGACGAGCTTCTTGGCTCCATGGCCCAACGAAGTATAGGTACTTAAAGTCGATTGATAGCGAAAGTTTCAATGAAACTAATAATTTCGCAGAATTACTAACGACTATAGCGAACTATGGAGATTCTAAGCTTTCTACGGGTCGCGTGACCACGTTTGCAAATGGTCATCCATTCATTGTTGCGGCAAGGGGAGCCGTTGTGGCCTCAGTGCGGGACGTTAACGAGCTGATAGTGTAATTGATAGTCAGGAACTTAACTATCTACAGCACTACTCCTTCTTTGGCAGGGTTTGTAGAGGGTTGAATAGGACACGAATCGGGCTTCCACAAGGAATAAATATTTTATTCTACTGTACTGTAGTAATGTACTGTAGGTAAACTTTACAATATGAATTTTTTGAATAAAAGTATTTGTTCATTTAAATACGTTGGGCAAACAACCGACCTACTAACTGTGTCCAGCTGTTTTACCTAATGCTCAGCTCCTTAGTGTTTCAGTGTGATATTATATAGTACATAGCCTTCCTCGATAAATGGGATAACCAACACTAAAATATTTTTTCAATTCGAAACAGTACTTCCTGAGCTTTTTCTACCGTACACAACCCAACTTAACACCATGATATATATGATAGATAGATAGATATATAAGAGATAAGTCTGTAATCCCCGAAGGGTTAGTGAGCACTCACTCCATAGACAGCAAAACTCATATAGATACTGTAACAAGGAACCTTTTTTCCTGGCCTGAATAATTATACGGAATAAATGAATACGAAAGTAACGTACATAGTGTTAATTCCGTATTCATTCATCTTTCCACTCGTGTAGGCCGGGAAAGTTCTTTATAGAAGAACTTTACAATTATAAGGGAGGACGTGAAAAATCTCAACAATTTAAATTAGAAAACTAAACATGCAAATATTTTAAAATGAAACGACTCTCGAAAACTTCACTGTGATCCGTGACTAAACTCTCTCGGGAAATTTACTACATTTACATCGAAAGAACTCAGTCCAGTCGCTAGGTATTCCTAGTAAAAGTAGATATCTAACAGTTTGTGTACGTACCTACCTACGCGCGATGTTACATTCCTAGAACATGAATGCGTTTAATGAAAATCTCAATTGTGTTTACCGTTATAACTCCCATTTGTTACTGAATATACGGTTCGTTTAGTTAGACTAATCTGACGGTTAACCCTCGCAAGGTGCGGGTACACAACCCATGACCATAATAAGTATGTACATAACACAACACCGTCTCGCCGAATCAACCTTCAGCAGAAAGTTCATTAGAGAACAAGCATTATTGTTTAGCAAACTGTACGTGAACTATACGACTTTGAGAAAGGTTTGGTGGTCATTGACCTGTCAACAGATGTACTGTGTGTACATTTAAATGAGCAGGCACGTATTTCATTGCGTTTCGTTTGACATGAAACGTTATCTTCCAGCGTGTAGGGCACAACCTGTATACTATACAACCAACTATCCGAGAAGTTCCGGTCATCCGTGGGACCTTCGTTACCGTCTGTCTCAAAAACATTGTATTTACTTTCACATTGTCTCGTACCATCCCACACAGTTATGTAGTTATTTATAAATATTTGTATTGATTCGCTCATCCCTTTTTCCCTTTTCTACCTTTTATTTCTGTCGGCCCCATTCACCTGGTACAAGTGAACTGTAAACCATCCGCGGAATTTTCCTCTGTTCTCTATTATGTCTGTTTATCGAGAAAAACGGTATGTATTGTTACCCACGTTACATTGTTCATATTTGCCGATGCCTATTAAAAGGTTATATTTCACGTTTCCGTTTGCGAACACGATTAAATAATTGTAGCCACCCGAGTGTGTATTTAGTTGAATATAAGCAGAATTGTATTTTGAACAAGGTAAAATACAAATAGGCTGGATTTAGAATACTGATTTTAGAATGGTTGCTCGTTTCGTAGTTAAAATATGAGTAAGTGGAATGAAAAGGCCCTTTTAATTACAGTACGAGTTGTGTTTCTTGCTTAGCATTTTATTAACCAACCCTTTTTTTTTGGGGTGGGAAGTCGTCAAATATGGATTTTCAATAAATTATCGGTAATCGTAGATCGATTACCGATAATTTATTGAAAATCCATATCTATCGACTCCAACGGCAGGCGTAAACCTTGCTTTATTGTTTCACATGTTGCCAATATTCATAGCAATGGCAATACTTTTCTGGGTCCCATCGATGGTAAGAACACTTTGTCCGTTCCAAATTTAACCCTATTATCTGTATTCAATTCATTAGTTCAAACAAAAAAAAAACTTAAAGAAACTAACTTATAAATAAACAAAGAAATAGCGTCAAAAAATCCTCAATTCTTTCAATTGGTAATTTCCTCCAGAGACAGGCCGTGTTGCCACATTGGTATCTCTGGCCAAAGTAAAAGCCAGCCCTTGGATCACGGGAAGTGCCAACTAAACGTTTTGAAATGACCATATTATTAGTTTAAGTTAGTGGCTACAAAGCTGTCGGTTGTACACCGAATTCTCTTTAGGTGTTAGGAAACAGTTTCAACAATTTAGTGCTTCACTTTATCAATGACGTCATGAAAAGTTAGATCATTTCTATTTATATCAGAACCGCATGCGAAGTATGATAAGGGCATAATTACATCACGTCGCAAATCAATAATCATATCCAGTGATTAATAATATTATTGTAAGTAGGTCAGCTGACGACCTGTTGCACGTCCTTGCACGAGTCCCCGGTGGGCGCGTCGTGCGGCTCGTGCCCCCCCCCCCCCCCCTCCCTCCCCCTGCCGCCCTCCGTCACCTACGCAAGTACGCACTACCCCCCATCCCGCGCCTTTTACTTTGCAATCATCGCGCCACTGTTTCCAGCTTTTATCTAATTGAAAACCTCTCATGTCAACTTATGTGGAGACACGCGCTAATGGGAGCGAGCTCGCCGCCGCTGAAAAACTTTTAAAATGAAACTAAGATTGATTTTATCAGCTGTACTTAACACCGGGTATCCTGAACGTTTGTACTAACCGCTCTGCACTGATAAAGCTTATCAAAGGCGTAATTGATGCCGTGTCGACAGCGCGTTAGTGTTCCACGCGCGCCTCACAGAGATGTCAGCAAAGCAGAGGGGCCTGCCAGAACCACAGCCAACCGTGGATGCGAGTTGTTCGAAATAGATACCGCGGCCCCGGAACATAAAGAGCAAAAAAAGAAACACGGGTGGGTTTAAGTCAGTAAAAGTCTGACACTCCTCCACGCTCCGTCCAGAGCAGGGGAAAGTTATTTGATGATTTCTCATTAACAAAAAAATAAAATAAGGGCGTAATTAATTAAGTTTCCTCTGTAAAACACATGGACTTGTTGTAGCGCTTAATGGATTTCAATACAGTACGGGATAATTTATTGAAAGTTTGATCAAGTATTAAAATAAACGCTTAAGTCACACGGTTAAATTTCAGTATTCATTCATACTCATAAATAATGCGCATCTGATCTCGTGAACTCTTTCTATAAAGGTAAAAAAATGATTACATTTCATTTGAAGTGGCAGCATAAATAAGGCACCCGCTGGTTTAATCAAGTTTTCTATTCTCCCAAATGGAGGCCTGCTGGTAAATCGATTCATTTAACGACATCACATCGCTCACATCTTATTTAACACAGTGAATTTCTTTAGATTAATACTCATTGTGAGTGTCATACCTTGAATATCTTGTAAGCCTTTGAATTACGTATAAAAGAAAATCGAATTAGAGGGGTTCGTTGCACACACCTAATTTGAATTTATTGTGAAAAATAATTTAAAGCTCTACACAAAGTAAGAATAATGAGGTTGGGCTCGATTACTGTACCTTCTTAAGTATTTGGTTCAGGGGACAACTAATCTCTATTCCTGACATGTTTCGTCTCAAGGGCGTAAGGAGTTACCGCTAATTTGCAATTCCCCTTTCCGTGGAAACACGTTAATATCCTTCGAGAGCCTGTGATTTCCCCAATATCATTATTTGTCTTGATAGCCTTTGTTGAGCGCGGCTTTAGAGCTCCAAATGGAACTCGTAGACTTGCAGAATTAAAGTTAATTTTCATCTTGTTTCTAATTCTTTGGTTAAATACCAGTTCTTCAACTTGCAAATGGGATCCTAAATAAGATAGGGTTGGCTTCCAGTCTAACAGGATGTAACTAAATACTAGATTTTATAAGAGCTTTTTATTTAAGTTACTTTAAGAATCCTTAAGTTTAATGATGTTGCTTACCCTGAATTGACGGAGTTATCGACTTCAGGCCAAGAGAGGCGCCTTTTGCAGAAGGCCATGGTGGGTTTCTCCGGCGGCTGCTGGTTGCGAGGCACGCGCAGGGAGCCTCCGCGGCGAGGTGGCGGTGCTGGGGCGAGGCAGTCCAGCGTGCGGCGCCTCGCGTTCAGAGCTGCTGCTCCTTCCGTTGGCACGACGCGAGGGAAGCCTACAAACGAACATCAGTTTCAAATATAAGCCGATATAAGAATGCCCAAAACGGTACTAATAGATACAAAAATTTAAATAGCCACAGTCATTTAGAACTTATTCGCGCAAGGGTTCATCCTGATCTTGGTTTATGAACTTTATTTTTTCTAAAATCAAGAATTAACAATCATTCACTTACTGAGAAGCTAAATTTAAATAACAATGTTGATAAGCGCATAGAAAACGTTACAAAAACAACATTTTGTTCATTTAGTAAAAAAAAAATATGCCACAATTTTCCATGCTCCATACAGAGGAAATTCGGTGTGTTATGGGTGGTCACCCAGTCACAGACCAACCTAGGCAAGCGGATAACCTAAAGATCGACCAGAGCGGCTATTATTGAAAACACGAGCTCGTCCTATAAAAAATATCATCGTATAAGGTTCTTAATTTTAAAAGTCCATGTTAAATCAACCTCGCAAGTGCGCACAATCTTTAATTTGAGTTGAACATTTTCTTTCAAAGTTTCAGGCCTGCCGAGAGAAATTGTGGAGACGACACACTTCCAAATCTGGCACATAACAACTTTGAAGTCTTTAAGAATTCGTTAGCTTCTAAAATGTTTTCTGTTTTGAAAGTTTGGAGTAAACCAACGTGTGGCTTGACATGTAATTAACTAATGCAGTTTAACTATCATTATATGTTTCTCTGTCGGACTAACATTACTGTTTATCACTTTTAACATAATATTGAATATCTTGCAAGTGTATACTGCGATTTGATTTTAATATAGCAACGAGATAATTACAAAACATTTTAAAACTGATTTATTAGAACTTCGAACAATAAAATAAAAGGAAAAGTTTTCAATAATTTCTGCGAAAAGAATCGGTTTACATTTGTTTAATTTCATATTCATCATAATTTCCATAAATCGCACATAAACAAACATAGACACTATTATAACCTGATCTCGCACATCGTAGATTTCCCGTCCAATAAGAGATCTGCATAAAATGGTTTTGTATAGGTTGATGTGCCGTCGTGTGTACATACTAGTACATATGACAACATTTCAAAAATAACCGTTAGACAACGGTTAAACAGAAGTGAACCTAATTTTACATCCACACTTCGCCAGTTAAGTTTAAGTCCCATGAAATGGGGGGCGACCGTATTGCCATCAACTGAGCATAAATCAAGACTGCGTGGCTGCTACTGAGGAGTCAGGAACTTCTGGAAAACCCAATAACCCTTTGTCCAACCTGGGCAATGAACCTAGATCCTTTTGCTTAGCAGTCGCGCTTGTGGTCAATGTATCAATTGCCAATCTCGTTGGTCCTTCGGACCCTTTGTGATAACATCTTTGTTATTCGACCATTGTATGAAAGCTTATGCATCGCATGCATAATTATAGTCAAGATCAGCCCTTTAACTTTGACTGGGACACGGTTCTCTCTGCGAGAGGAATTGCGCCATAATTAAGGTGAGTCAGGTTGCCCGGAACTAGTAGTTCAGTTTATCTGGCTTTTTGTTCCTCCCATACACAAATACTAAACGGAGACCGCGTAGACCCAGATTGTTGATGGCGCGTCGCCCACACGACATTTGTAAAGAAAATCTCACATAAGAGGCACGCCCTAACGAGATTTTCTTTACAAATGTCGTGTGGGCGACGCGCCTAACGCGCCCGCGCCTCGACTGCGCCTCGACTGTTGGTCGTGTGGGCGACGCGCCTTAGAAACTGTTACCACTGACGCCTGACGCTTGATGATACGCACTTGGCTGAACTACCATGTAGAGTAGATACAACCTTAGTATGGATGCCCGTTTTATAGCTCTCTATATCGAATTATTGGCCACAGTCAACCTTTTGAAGTACTAAGGATTTCTGAACACCTATCGCTTATAAACAAACGGACGGTTTACCTATGTCGATTTAATATTTAATTGATTCTATGTGGGTATATTAAACCATGAGAAGAAGCGACGTTTATTATATTTGATCGGAAATTAGAGTTTGAACCTCGTTGCTTTCACCTACTCTTGGATAAATACGATCCTTAAAAACCCTTTGAGCTTGCGAACAATTTACGGAATGTGAAAAGGGATCCAACGTAAAATCCGTTTTAAATCTTCAAAATCTTTGACAGAGTCAAAGGTCGGTTTAATAAAGAATTCTGAAAAATGTGAGGCTCGGTTCTCACCTCTCATGGTGGCAGTAGATGGCGGTGGCGGCGGTTGCGCCTGCGACTCCTCAGCGGAGCGGTGCCGGGAAGGGGGAGCGCGGCGGGGGGACAGCGCCAGCCCGGCCACGCTGTCTGCCATACCCGCCACGTACTGCCCCAACGATGTCAAGAAACTCATGGCTACGGAACCCCACTAAGTTTTTCACCACACACTCATTTGATTTAGTGCACTGCCTAGTCAAATAGTAACACTCATTTCAAATCACTGTTCCGTTCTAAATCTTCACAGTAAACTCATCGTCGCGGTGGTCACACACACTTTACCTGAAACAAACAAATACTAACGTGAATCAAAACAATTTAGAAACCTACGTGACATAGTATAACTGACAGTAATTCCTCTCACCGCGTCGCCGTCGGCACATTACACACGGAATCAGGCTTATTATCCTCCGAGGCTTAAACTGAGTTTCAATTAAGGCGAAACACTTCTTGAACCCACGTTTGACACGAATGCGGTGTTTGAATAAATGGCATTCGTGTTTTGGTGGAAACAATGAAACATTGCGCCCTGTTAATAAGGGGCAGTGACAGGTTGCCAAACCTCCGTCTAACTAACAATTAGCGGTATTGAAACTAAAAGTTATCAGAATATGAAGGGAGGGATATTGCTGTTTATTATGACGGACTCTGCACGTTTCCTCTGTGCTGCAGAGGCTTTGTGTGAACAACACACTATTGTGTAAGGTCGGCGCGGTATCCCGTGTCAGCCATAGTTCCACACTTGTCACGGTTGAAGTATGGATGTCAGTGAAACAGGTATATTTATACATTTTCTTACGTGAATTCATACAAAAATAATATTGTACTTACGTCGCAGCGCAGGGATTTCGAAAAATAAGCGTCACGTGATCGCTGCGACGTGTGGCGCTCATTCATTGAAATCGCAGCGTTGCGTTAACGCAACCCACTGGCAAAGCTTGTGTGGCATCAGCCCTAGAATCTTGTTCTTCGTTAGGGTTCCGTACCTTAAAAGGAACCCTTATTAATAAGGGTTCCGTTTTTAACCGCTATTGGATCACTTTGTTGTCCGTCTGTCAGTCAAGACCCTTTATCTCGAAAAACGCGTGGAGGTATTGAGTTGAAACTCAAGTCTGTAGTCCCTTTGTGATGTCAAAAATTCAACCCTCGTATGTCTACGCATCAAAAGATATGGCTCTTTATGTCGCAAAGTTAAGAGGTATTAAAATTCTTTAATGCTTAAGTAGAGACCGCATGATAATTTATTATTGACAATTTCATTAAACAGTAACACACATCTCCGTGTCTGTCATTTATAGCTGTGCTGTCATTTGTAGATCTTTGACAGTCGTTACAGGTAGTCAGTGTTCCAAAAGTCTAACAACCAGTCTTACCAAGGGGTATCGCATTACCCAGTACTAACTGGGTTGTGGAGGTTAGATAGGCAGTCGCTCCATGTAAAATACTGATATTCAGCTGCATCCGGTTAGACTGGAAGCCGACCCCAACATAGTTGGGAAAAGGCTAGGCAGATGATGATGACACATCTCCGTGCGCGAGTCTGACTTGCTCTTAGCCCGTTTTTTTGTTTTTAGTCTGTTCACTACTATTTAGAAATAGTAAAATAATAGTGATTAAAGTTATTGCAAGAACGTTGACACCGAGATTGTGTAAATAAAAGTATTGGAATACACAACAGACGGAAAACATTGGTTGTAAAGCAAAATTGTTTTTGTATTGAAACGTGTCTGATCCCTAAACTTTAATGTCGACCTAGGTTTAACCGAAATGATTAATTATTTATAGCTTTCTGAGTGACCTTTTTCTTTTCGTGTCGACGAAACTCTTATTGTATTAGACAAGTATATAGTCACTGGCACACATAGCAGCATAGCTACTTGTGGTTCGTTTAAATCCTCATAGGTGCAAGAGGTTAAAAAGGAAGTTTCAAAATGATTTGTTCAAAAAGCTTAATATGGTGACACAAGTCCGTGATTGGACTTGTTGTACTGTATGGGTCAGAATGCTGGGCTGTAAAAAAGGTAGATGAAAAACGATTGCATGCAGCGGAGATGAGAATGTTGAGATGAATGTGTGAAGTGACAAGTATGGAAAAAACTTTTCAGTAAAAAAATAAAACCGACTTCTAAAAAAAAACTAAAAAGTGCAAAATAACTTTATTTCCGGAAGTCGGTGGCTTTTGTTGCTTTCGTTGACTTTTTTGCCACCGACTTCCGGAAATAAAGTTATTTTGCACTTTTTAGTTTTTTTTTAAAAGTCGGTTTTATTTTTTTACTGAAAAGTTTTTATTTCAGCATTTTTAGTTATAGTATTATGATATAATACGCAAACACGGTTAAAATGTTTTTATTTTTAGCTTTAGTCCCGTCTTAAATACAAGTTTTAGTTCCACATCACGCTATAGTATTAAATACTAAGTATCTATATTATGCTTTAGTATAAAACCAATTCAGAAATCATATGCATCATCATCAACTACAGACCAGTCTGTATAAGTATACAGTTTGCTTGCATATTTTTAAAGCAAACTACGTATGACTACAGACCTGTCTGTATAAGTATACGGTTTGTTCGCATATGTCTAAAGCAAAATGTGCTCTCACTGATTACTACCTATCAAAGTGGCTCGACGGAGCCCCGCTTCGCGGGGCTCCTACCTCTGCATTCAAGGTTTAAAGTAACCTAACACGAAGGGGATGGCGGGGTCTTTCAGACCCCGCCATCCCCTTCGAACCTAACCTGTCCATGTCGGGGTGCCCCAAGTCCCGAGCTCTCACTGATTACTACCTATCAAAGTGGCTCGACGGAGCCCCGCTTCGCGGGGCTCCTACCTCTGCATTCAAGGTTTAAAGTAACCTAACACGAAGGGGATGGCGGGGTCTTTCAGACCCCGCCATCCCCTTCGAACCTAACCTGTCCATGTCGGGGTGCCTACTACGGCAGCCAAATTGTCTGTACTCGTATGTGTTTTGCTCTCACGAATTAGAGCAAAGTGTATTTTATTTCAGTCTGTCTCTGTACTGATATGCAGTATGCTCTCTAGCTACAAGAGCATATTGCGTGCGATTACAGAGCAACCCCTGTCTGTGCTAGTATACATTATGGCAATACGCGGCCGGGGTCACTTGCCAATACTATCGGTACTTAGGAGGCGGGATTACAACCGAACATCAGACTCCCAGCTTAATGGATTTACTGCTAGTTGCTCCCGCAAATATACCGGACTGGTTTATTAACACAAGTGCCGGAATCCTACTAATATTATATTATCCTAATATAATATTATAAACACGAAAGTTTGTATGGATGGATGGATCAATGGATGTTTGTTACGCTTTCAGGCAAAAACTAACTTTACAATATTATAGCTCATCAGAATAACACATAGGCTATAATTAAGATATATTATATTGTATATTATATCATCATGCGAGTGCACCGCAACCGCAATGCAACCGCGGGGCACAGCTAGTTTACAATAATTCATTAGACAAAAGCTCTAAAAACAGAAATTAACGGACAAAGGTTAGGATGAAATACCTGAGCTTGTTATGAAGGAGAAAACAAGTTTATAATCAAAGAATTTGTACCTACTTTGCTTGCAAAAACAAGATGGTAAATAATGTTACTAAGAAAACAAGTAATTCTTGTATAATACGTTGCTTCTGTTTTTCTTTACCTACGCTTTTGCTATGCAAATTGCATTTTTAATGTACCTGGTGTCTACCTTGAGATGTACCTACTCACCATTTGCATCATCTTATAGCGGTCCTTTTGCACGCTATTTACGTTCGATCCTCAGTTACTGTCATCCAGCTGCTTCCAGCCTTCACCAACTATCTTATCGCTCCATCTAGATTGAGAACTAAAAGAAGACTTACACTAAATGTGAGAATTCACGGTCTTCACTCAGGAATATCTCTACCCTAGCGGTCAGCGATGGCGCCTGAAACATAATGAATAAATAACACTCGAGCATAAGGGCCCAGGCAAAATAATGCATTTTCTCAATAAAACATCTTAGTGTCTATAAAATGTAACAAAAGACATTCTTTTGAGAAAAATCTTCGCAACCATAAAATGTTTATAGCTTGAATTTATTACATGAAAATATTGCAGCTTTTATAAACCCAACCTTTAATTTTTAATAGCCATCAGATACTTGGAATTGTATCAATTTTTATAGCTATTATTGAAAGGTGATAGGATTATTTTGGTGTCGATAAAGACCCGTATTACCTGAGCGGTACACTATTAACGTCTTTTTTTTTTAAATTTAAAAATATTTTCTGATGACTGCGCACTTCTTTAAGTCTAAGTAATTTACGAAAAATTTAAATGTTTGTGATTTCCGTTTGTGTATGTCTTAAAGTAGGTAATCAATAAAAATATCTAGATTATAATCGAAGAATGTTGCGATTGGGCGGAGCACCGCCGTGCCCTCGTGGAGGCGATCGGCGGCGGCGATCTCTCGCGTCCGGCCCTGGTTCAGGCCATGGTCCGGAGCGAGAGGGAATGGGAAGCGGTCACCACCTTCTGCGAAGCAGTAATGCTAGCGAAGGAGGTGGCCGGGCGTTTGAGGGAGAGAACATCTGCCCAACCCAGCCGCCGCGGGAGACGCCCAGGGCGCCGGGCGCCGCGAGACGACTTCCGGCCACCGTAGATGCGGGCCTGTGGATGGTGAGCAATGGGTAGCTCACCGTCCGTCCGTCTATTGGCGACAGGCCGTGTCGACGGCGCGTTCGTGTTTCACGCGCGCCTCAAAGAGAGTCAGCAAAGCAGAGGGGCTTGCCAGAGCCTCCGCCTGCCGGGGTTGCGGGTTGTTCGAAAGAGATACCGCGGCCCCGGAACGTAAAGGGCAATAGAAGGAACATGGGTGGGTTTTAGTCAGTACAACTCTGACATGCCCCCCCGCTCCACCCAGAGCGGGGGAAGTCATTGGATGATTTCCCACCCGAAAAAAAAAAAAAAAAAAAAAAAGTATGTTGCGATGTAGACAAGATGCCCATCTTGCCTACATCGCAACATATACATATACTAACCCGACACCGTAATGGTACACATAATGAAGTTATATGACTGACACGAGCAAATAAAAACGAGTTTAGACAAAGCGAGACAATGCAATTGTATCCTACATTATCATTTTCCTGTCCTTGTCCTATTCTATTTCAGGTCGGCGCAACACGTTTTTTCTTCCATTCTCCCCTATCAGACGTCACGGCATCATTTACTTCTTTCTCCTTCATATCATTCCTTACACAATCCATCCATCTTTTCTTTGGCCTTCCTCTCGCTCTCCATCCATCAACATTTAGATTCATCACTCTCTTAGTCACATGTGCTTCGTCCCTCCTCATTACATGTCTATACCAAGACAAACGACTCCTTTTCAATGTTTCTATAACAGGCGCAACTTTCAAACTTCCGCTAATATACTCATTCCTTACTTTATTAACCGACTTCAAAAAAGGAGGAGGTTCTCAATTCGACTGTATTTTTTTAATTTTTATTTTTGTGTTTGTTACCTCATAACTCTGGTCTGAGTGAACCGATTTTGATGATTCTTTTTTTATTCGAAAGCTGGTGGTTGTCGTTTGGTCCCATAAAAATATCAAGATCCGACAAGTAGTTTTTGAGTTATCTTTAATAATGCGTATTAGATTGACTTCGTGTACGTTGATGATATACGTATTTTAGAAGTTGTCGAAGACAAATGAACAAAAAGTGCTATGTACTATGGCTTGGAAGGTCATCGCAGTTTTTTGAGGTGATTGTATTTTAATTTGGTGATAGAACTTCAGTGATATACAACGGCACTCTTCAATAAATGACAGCAAATCTGCCGTGATTGCTGCAATCACATGTATAAGTCTTGTATGGGTTTCGCCAGGGTGGGCAGGCGAGTGCAGGGTAACCGTACCCCCTCCCCACCCCTCAGCTAGTCATTAAGAAACATAATCATCAGATCAAGTATCAGCTGTATCCCCTAGGCGATGATGCATATGATTTCTGAATTGGTTTTATACTAAAGCATAATATAGATACTTAGTATTTAATACTATAGCGTGATGTGGAACTAAAACTTGTATTTAAGACGGGACTAAAGCTAAAAATAAAAACATTTTAACCGTGTTTGCGTATTATATCATAATACTATAACTAAAAATGCTGAAATAAAAACTTTTCAGTAAAAAAATAAAACCGACTTTTAAAAAAAAACTAAAAAGTGCAAAATAACTTTATTTCCGGAAGTCGGTGGCTTTTGTTGCTTTCGTTGACTTTTTTGCCACCGACTTCCGGAAATAAAGTTATTTTGCACTTTTTAGTTTTTTTTTAAAAGTCGGTTTTATTTTTTTACTGAAAAGTTTTTATTTCAGCATTTTTAGTTATAGTATTATGATATAATACGCAAACACGGTTAAAATGTTTTTATTTTTAGCTTTAGTCCCGTCTTAAATACAAGTTTTAGTTCCACATCACGCTATAGTATTAAATACTAAGTATCTATATTATGCTTTAGTATAAAACCAATTCAGAAATCATATGCATCATCGCCTAGGGGATACAGCTGATACTTGATCTGATGATTATGTTTCTTAATGACTAGCTGAGGGGTGGGGAGGGGGTACGGTTACCCTGCACTCGCCTGCCCACCCTGGCGAAACCCATACAAGACTTATACATGTGATTGCAGCAATCACGGCAGATTTGCTGTCATTTATTGAAGAGTGCCGTTGTATATCACTGAAGTTCTATCACCAAATTAAAATACAATCACCTCAAAAAACTGCGATGACCTTCCAAGCCATAGTACATAGCACTTTTTGTTCATTTGTCTTCGACAACTTCTAAAATACGTATATCATCAACGTACACGAAGTCAATCTAATACGCATTATTAAAGATAACTCAAAAACTACTTGTCGGATCTTGATATTTTTATGGGACCAAACGACAACCACCAGCTTTCGAATAAAAAAAGAATCATCAAAATCGGTTCACTCAGACCAGAGTTATGAGGTAACAAACACAAAAATAAAAATTAAAAAAATACAGTCGAATTGAGAACCTCCTCCTTTTTTGAAGTCGGTTAATAAAGTAAGGAATGAGTATATTAGCGGAAGTTTGAAAGTTGCGCCTGTTATAGAAACATTGAAAAGGAGTCGTTTGTCTTGGTATAGACATGTAATGAGGAGGGACGAAGCACATGTGACTAAGAGAGTGATGAATCTAAATGTTGATGGATGGAGAGCGAGAGGAAGGCCAAAGAAAAGATGGATGGATTGTGTAAGGAATGATATGAAGGAGAAAGAAGTAAATGATGCCGTGACGTCTGATAGGGGAGAATGGAAGAAAAAACGTGTTGCGCCGACCTGAAATAGAATAGGACAAGGACAGGAAAATGATAATGTAGGATACAATTGCATTGTCTCGCTTTGTCTAAACTCGTTTTTATTTGCTCGTGTCAGTCATATAACTTCATTATGTGTACCATTACGGTGTCGGGTTAGTATATGTATATGTTGCGATGTAGGCAAGATGGGCATCTTGTCTACATCGCAACATACTTTTTTTTTTTTTTTTTTTTTTTCGGGTGGGAAATCATCCAATGACTTCCCCCGCTCTGGGTGGAGCGGGGGGGCATGTCAGAGTTGTACTGACTAAAACCCACCCATGTTCCTTCTATTGCCCTTTACGTTCCGGGGCCGCGGTATCTCTTTCGAACAACCCGCAACCCCGGCAGGCGGAGGCTCTGGCAAGCCCCTCTGCTTTGCTGACTCTCTTTGAGGCGCGCGTGAAACACGAACGCGCCGTCGACACGGCCTGTCGCCAATAGACGGACGGACGGTGAGCTACCCATTGCTCACCATCCACAGGCCCGCATCTACGGTGGCCGGAAGTCGTCTCGCGGCGCCCGGCGCCCTGGGCGTCTCCCGCGGCGGCTGGGTTGGGCAGATGTTCTCTCCCTCAAACGCCCGGCCACCTCCTTCGCTAGCATTACTGCTTCGCAGAAGGTGGTGACCGCTTCCCATTCCCTCTCGCTCCGGACCATGGCCTGAACCAGGGCCGGACGCGAGAGATCGCCGCCGCCGATCGCCTCCACGAGGGCACGGCGGTGCTCCGCCCAATCGCAACATTCTTCGATTATAATCTAGATATTTTTATTGATTACCTACTTTAAGACATACACAAACGGAAATCACAAACATTTAAATTTTTCGTAAATTACTTAGACTTAAAGAAGTGCGCAGTCATCAGAAAATATTTTTAAATTTAAAAAAAAAAGACGTTAATAGTGTACCGCTCAGGTAATACGGGTCTTTATCGACACCAAAATAATCCTATCACCTTTCAATAATAGCTATAAAAATTGATACAATTCCAAGTATCTGATGGCTATTAAAAATTAAAGGTTGGGTTTATAAAAGCTGCAATATTTTCATGTAATAAATTCAAGCTATAAACATTTTATGGTTGCGAAGATTTTTCTCAAAAGAATGTCTTTTGTTACATTTTATAGACACTAAGATGTTTTATTGAGAAAATTCATTATTTTGCCTGGGCCCTTATGCTCGAGTGTTATTTATTCATTATGTTTCAGGCGCCATCGCTGACCGCTAGGGTAGAGATATTCCTGAGTGAAGACCGTGAATTCTCACATTTAGTGTAAGTCTTCTTTTAGTTCTCAATCTAGATGGAGCGATAAGATAGTTGGTGAAGGCTGGAAGCAGCTGGATGACAGTAACTGAGGATCGAACGTAAATAGCGTGCAAAAGGACCGCTATAAGATGATGCAAATGGTGAGTAGGTACATCTCAAGGTAGACACCAGGTACATTAAAAATGCAATTTGCATAGCAAAAGCGTAGGTAAAGAAAAACAGAAGCAACGTATTATACAAGAATTACTTGTTTTCTTAGTAACATTATTTACCATCTTGTTTTTGCAAGCAAAGTAGGTACAAATTCTTTGATTATAAACTTGTTTTCTCCTTCATAACAAGCTCAGGTATTTCATCCTAACCTTTGTCCGTTAATTTCTGTTTTTAGAGCTTTTGTCTAATGAATTATTGTAAACTAGCTGTGCCCCGCGGTTGCATTGCGGTTGCGGTGCACTCGCATGATGATATAATATACAATATAATATATCTTAATTATAGCCTATGTGTTATTCTGATGAGCTATAATATTGTAAAGTTAGTTTTTGCCTGAAAGCGTAACAAACATCCATTGATCCATCCATCCATACAAACTTTCGTGTTTATAATATTATATTAGGATAATATAATATTAGTAGGATTCCGGCACTTGTGTTAATAAACCAGTCCGGTATATTTGCGGGAGCAACTAGCAGTAAATCCATTAAGCTGGGAGTCTGATGTTCGGTTGTAATCCCGCCTCCTAAGTACCGATAGTATTGGCAAGTGACCCCGGCCGCGTATTGCCATAATGTATACTAGCACAGACAGGGGTTGCTCTGTAATCGCACGCAATATGCTCTTGTAGCTAGAGAGCATACTGCATATCAGTACAGAGACAGACTGAAATAAAATACACTTTGCTCTAATTCGTGAGAGCAAAACACATACGAGTACAGACAATTTGGCTGCCGTAGTAGGCACCCCGACATGGACAGGTTAGGTTCGAAGGGGATGGCGGGGTCTGAAAGACCCCGCCATCCCCTTCGTGTTAGGTTACTTTAAACCTTGAATGCAGAGGTAGGAGCCCCGCGAAGCGGGGCTCCGTCGAGCCACTTTGATAGGTAGTAATCAGTGAGAGCTCGGGACTTGGGGCACCCCGACATGGACAGGTTAGGTTCGAAGGGGATGGCGGGGTCTGAAAGACCCCGCCATCCCCTTCGTGTTAGGTTACTTTAAACCTTGAATGCAGAGGTAGGAGCCCCGCGAAGCGGGGCTCCGTCGAGCCACTTTGATAGGTAGTAATCAGTGAGAGCACATTTTGCTTTAGACATATGCGAACAAACCGTATACTTATACAGACAGGTCTGTAGTCATACGTAGTTTGCTTTAAAAATATGCAAGCAAACTGTATACTTATACAGACTGGTCTGTAGTTATACGTAGTTTGCTTTAGAGTATTTGTTATTTTTAAGAGCACAAAGTGATCTAGTACAGACTATGGGTGTCTGTACTGATATACACAATGGCAATACGCACCCCGGCCGCTCCAGCCGCCCGGAGTGCGCTACAATACAGCCTACTGGGGTTTGATTAAGCAACGCTTTGTGTAAACGTACCACGTTATCACGACGAACGATGAGGCTTCCGTCCTGCACCTCTATTATTTGTAAATTTATCTTATAATCTCGGAAAGTATTCATTAACACTGTCGCTAAGAATTCCGTAACAGCAAAAACATTGTTTTATGTTAGTACTAGTTTCCGCCCGCGACTTCGTCCGCGTGGCATAGTTACTTTGGGCTAACGCTAACTTTAACCGGCGTGATGATCGAAAAAAAACTATCCTTCTCTCCCCTTTTCTTCCTTCTTTCTCCCCCTTTTGTCACTTTTAGCTTATGTCCGTCTCCAGGGTCCCAATTCATCAAAATCGGTTTGGCCATTTAGGCGTACAGACGAACAAACAAACAGATTCACTTTGGCTTTTATAATATTAAGTAAGCATTATTATTTTAAAAACTTGCTAGGGAGATCGCAGACGCTAAAGAGTTAAATAAAATCAATTATCTTGTAATTTGATATGACGTGCTCATCGTTTGCTTCTCGAATACTTTTATTAGAAAGTTAGACTCAAGTATTTGAATTATAGATGAATCAGTTTAAGCAAAAAAATATTGCGCCTTTAACGGTAAATCCATTACCTACTGCTCGAGATAGATAAGTTTGAAAATAATCCTCAAGTATTTTCGGGTAAAAATTCGAAGGCTAAAGAGACGCGAACTGATTTCACGGCGAAAGTCCATTACAATGGAGGGAATTTCCGCTGCCGCGGCATTCAGATTCTCCCTTCTACTCCGCCCAGAGTGGGAGAAGTCATTTGATGATGTCCCACCCGAACAAAAAAGGAGATGCGATTTCTTTAGGAACGCCTCTCGATTTCCAGTCTCCTATTGTAATTTGCTATAAGAACTAGTGAAGTGTGGAAAATTTATATTGGCACTTGAATTTAGAGTTACGCTTTTATTTGTATACTAGATATTTATTTACATAATCCCTTTCATGTAAAATTAGAGGCTTTTTAAACGACTTGACTTGTTCTAGTTAGGGCAAAATACTAAAGATCACAGAAAGGCTTTGACATCAAAAGTCATTTCGTAGGCTACGGACGACGTAAGCGTACTAACTATAGCTAAAAGTGTGAATTTTGCAAATGGGTCGCCTCCTGTTTAAGGGTTAATGAACAAATTAAGGCGGAATCCCCAGATGGCTGCGTTGTCCCCCAGGGCCCCAGGGCGCAGGGCCACTCTCAGTTCACCCGCTTTTAATTTCGTTAAAATGAGTTTTATCATAAAAAATTCACACCTCGCATTTTATGTGACGTGTCATTTAAAAGTTTTTAATTAAGTTGAGACTTGTATTACTTTAATGCAAGCTTTTATTTCAACAATAAACTAATATTGAGTGAATATTAGTCAAAGGTGGAGAAATTTGTATAATGACGACATTGAAGTAATCATTACGCTAAACCTACGCTTGACTTACCTGGGAAAAATACAGTAAACTTACTGTATTTATGCACTTGCGAATAAACGATAAAAAAGAACGATTCTTCTCGAGCTTTGAAGAGTGAAACCCCAATATTGCAGTCCACTTTGACGAAGTTTATCCAACAGTAATCAACGATAATCCTTGACAAGTTGATGGCAGGACTAAAATTAATTTGTGTCAAAAGCTATTTCAACAATTAATTCAAATAAGGAGTGGACATCGTCATTTAATCCACAATTATATGCGTAACACAAAGACTGGAATTAAGTTTGTTATCTGAGCGCGATTTTAATTAATACTATAAGTCCATTATGATCACGCACGCTTTGTAGTGGCGAATGAGTGTCAAGTAATTAGAGTGGGATTCATATCCCTACATAGTCGATAATACTGTGGATTTCTATTTAAACCGTAATAGAACCATGTTCAAGCGATGGCAATACACCTGCCATTTGACAAGGGCCTATTTTTAACTATTTTATTATACTCGTATACCTACTTGATTTCGGAAAGTTGTCGTTGCTAGATTTTTTATAAAACCTTATAAACTGTCTTGATACGAAGTATTATGAACATTTTCGTTTATGAATTAAGATTTTATTAAAGATATAGTCTTTTTTCGTAACAGTTGCCTATGGAAGCCAATAGCTTCCAAATTAAAGTTTAATTAAATCTCAAGTTATTATTGGGTTTGAGTTTATTCGATGAAAATATCCAATTTTATCAAACCTTTTTGAAAGCTGAACGAGTCTGAACCGACTTTCTGTTTCAATTAACTGTTTGTCCGATTTTTGTAATAGGTATTTTAAAATAACATTTATTTTTGGTGAACACATTTTGTTTTCGTTGCTATGTGACTTATTAACCAATTAAGACTGTTGAATGTTCATTGTAAATTAGTACCAAGAAATTCTAATTGCCGAAGGGCATGTAAATGATCACAGAACACAAGAAGCAGAATCAATATAAACGTTTAAATGAACATCAACTATGTATTAGATAAGAGCCCGTGATAATAACTGGATCTACATTGAATTCCGGGCTACGTTTGGGAAGCTCTCCTAAACCCCAAACACTTGCGAATTGCTCAAACAGCTCGCAAATTATCTATAAAACAAATCCCTGCTATTCAAAGCTGTCGGGTGTTTTCCTGTAACGGCACATCCTAAATTTATGATTCCCCGTTTGTTATATAAATCCATGAGAGAGGACTTCACGCCGTGCAGGTAACAAAATTGTGTCATTCCCAGAAACGTGGATCGAACAATAGAATTAATTATTCCGAGGAACAAAACAGAGGTGTACACTGTACCTACTTGGAAAACATAACACAGCGGATCTGAGCGCCTTAGAGATAGCGAATAGCAAAGCGATCGTCGAGAACTGTGTTTTACAATGAGAAATCTCTCACTAAATTATTTGATTGTAATTTCAGTTGACTTCATTAGGCAACCACTCAGCGTTTCATATTTAAATATATAATTGACGGCATGGCACCTATACCATCATGAGACTTACTACATAAATGATAATCCCATAAATATTTTCATAGTCACACCACTAAGCCAAACCCGACTGGCTTCAATAAAAGTAGTTTGCTTTTCCGTTTACTAAATTTGGTGATTATTTAAAGGTGTTTTAAGACAAAGTAAATAAACTGTGTTAAATGGAATAAATTATTATAGACTTTAATTAGTACTATAAAAACCCGTTTGCCACAGAAAATAATTATGTTCTATGCTGTTTACCATTAACCTACTATTAAAAAACAATACCGCGTGTTAACCTCATAAACGAATTAATGAACATGCCATTATTTACACAATAGAAAACAATAATCTCGTTTGCAAAAAAATGGGGCACAACAGTCTATTCATCAGAAAATTAAGGTCCAGGAAACAAAGGTCGTTTAATCAATACCTCGTGCAACCTTTCTATGTGGACTCTCGACGGGTGGCAATCGGAAAGACATATGAAAACTTGGAAACTGTTTCGTGTATCGGGAATGGACGGACGGATATGCTCTTTACATCCCAAGATAATTGAGTACTTTCATCGACAGGCAACGTGAAAACAGATTCTGTAGTTTACGTATCAAAAGCCTCAACATAGCAAGGATGATACAACGTCAGCGTACCAAACACAATTTCAATGCTAATCTCGGACATCAACGTAAGAGGATGTAGGTACTTTTATGACAGTATAGATAGTTCGATAAGCTAGCAATACGCTTTTAGCCACAATCTGTGCACGGACATAACATCAACTACTCGCATAATTTAGACCCCGTTAAATCCATTCTGTATCAAGCGCAAGATATGAATCTTGCGCTTGATACATAAAAATCGATTTTGACGTCATAATCATGAGATTATGACGTCAAAATCGATTTTTACACCAATACAAAAACACGCATCGCAAAATAAAGGAAGCAGTTCCGTTACAACTGAATACAAATATATAAATAAAATAAATTATAAAATAATCTTTTGAGTCAGCTGGGTCTTCGTGCGGCTCGTTTAATTAAAGCCCCCACTTCGCGTCGGGCGCAGGCTTGGCAAATAAACTTTCATGTAAATTGCGACGTCCATCTCCTCTGCCTCTTTTTCAATCGGTTTCTCTGCTTTAAATGTCATCTAAACCGGATTTACTTGAAAATTCCAACCTTTATTTTATGAAACTAAAGCGTTTTTATTTTTAAGCTTGCATTTGCTCTAAATATTTCACCTGATGTTAAGTGACGATCGGTCGAAAAACACTTCATATTTTATGTTTCGTGTTTACTAATAAAAGTGACTATATTTTGTTAGCTATGATATTCAATACGTGTTGGTGATCAGCGTTTACGACAACTTCATTGTCTTATCAATGTTTTTGGAGTTCATTTTCATTACATTGTTTGTAACGCAGATCTCATGCATGTATTTCCAGAGCTTTCGCTAACATTTTGCAAGAAAACAAACCACACGAGCAAACTGTAGATAAAATCCTCATTTAATATGCGGTGAAAACATAACACAAGCTTGTTTTATCTACACGATTCCAAAATGTATTTAAATTACGTATTTCTCTTGACGTAGTAATATTTTTGCGAAGTTCTAACTCACTTCCAGCGAGCTCTCCCACGCGCCGAGTCTTACACAAAACAGAAGCCGTCGAAGCTTGAATTCGTCAAAATCCCATAAGGAAGCTGAAATTTGATTACGAGAGATGAAAATATCCGGTAGGACTGCCTAAGGTTATCAAATGAGTGGTGTAGCTGAGCTTAGGGTAGCCAGTATAGCAGCGTAGGTATACAGAACATTTCTAACATTTTTTTTTTCTTTAATGAAAACGTTGCCCCACACTAGGTATTTCTCCTGTATCGTGGGTGCGTTTACAAACATTAAAACTCACATACACAAACAGCCAGGCCCGAAACAACTATCTGCAGGTCATACAAATATTTGTTCCGTGCGGGAATCGAACCCGCGACACGCAGCGCAGCAGTCGACCGCTCAGCCACTGCGCCAACCGTGCCGTCAATGATCATTGTGTTGTTATAGAAAGTAATAATTACTAGTACTATTAAATCTATCGAAGAGTCTTCTTCAACATTACACCAGTCTTCATTGATATCAATTAGTTATCTGAATAAAATTCAAATCGGAAATCGTAATTTCTTTGGCCATGATAAAAGAACATCCTATTTATAAAAATCTTGAGCAATTCTCGTCAAGGTTCCAACAAAGTGTCCGCACATTTCGTATAGTTTGGTTCGGCTACTATAATAGAGTTACAAGACTTCATTATCTCTAAAGAACTGAACAAACTTCAGCCGAAGTACATTAAAAGTCTGTGGTATGTTGTAAACCGCTTTATTGGAGTAACCAACCTAGGAACGTCTGGAATGTCATATTAGGTTCTGTTATAGCTTCTATGACTTATTTAGTATTACATGTATGAAATAAATGACAACATTAGATATATATTTGTTTTTTTTAAAGGAAAACTAGCTTAAACCTAGTAACTTAGTTACCCGAACGGAACAAAATTCAGATGGATTTTGTAAGCTTCAGAAGAAATAGCTCAAAAGGGAAATCGGACCAGCGCTATAGTCACCTGATTCATCTATTACTCAGAATTCAGAAATATATTTGACGTATCCCGAGAACTGTCGATACTAGGAACTATCCCTGCAATCAATTCAGCTACGTATTTAAACTCAGTTTGAGAAAATACCAATTAATATAATTATTGAATGAAACTCTAAAATAACACAATATTGTTGGATACAACAAACATCAAACAACGGTCACTGAGTTAGGGGCCGGCTCAATTTGGTGACCAAGTTTGTAAGATGTGTTAAACCCGTGTCACGGCACCTTGATTGATGTGTATACCTTGGTGAGGGATACATTACACAATATCAGGTACCGAACTGGCTAGTATTTCATCAGTGCAAATAGTGAGAAAAATGTCAAAACGATGGATGGATTGTCAAGAAAGGATTTTAATCTGTAAGGTTCAGGATGACGGATATAGATAAATAAAACCCGTCAAGTGCAAATCGTACTCGCAGGTATAAGGTGTTCCGCAGCAAAAAACACTATAATAATATTATTTTAAGGCTCATTCACACACAAATTTACACGAAACGGCAAAACTACGCTGCACAGCTTCTAAATGTTGTAGTGTGATGTTATATAACCTATATTACTTCCTTTTCGTTTTGCTTTCAATTGGTGAAAAAATGTCTAAAATCGGTTTAGTAGTCCAGTAAAAACAAAAATATATTTCCTCTTAATAAAAGTATATGAAATATATGTAGATATAATATAGTGTAGATAGCATGCTAATGAAAAAACAAACTTGCGCTGCAGTTTGACGTCCCATATATCAGATACCTATTCAAACCAATTTTCTTTGAAAGCTTGTTTAACGTTCTGCAAACCTAAATTCCTTCTCTTAATTTAGAAATACTTTTGTGAGGGCGACACAATTTTAAGAGCTTTAGAAGCGAATATCTCACCAACCATTGTTTTTAAGAGCTATTTTGGTGGCTCCACACACATACTCGTAGTTATTTTTTGTAATCTCCACATTTATGAAGGGAAACGCATATTATTAATTTATTTCATAATGTTACATCTTATTTGTGTAGCGGTTAATAGAAGTTACACAATTGGTTTACCGCTAATAATCCTTACTAATATTATAAAAGCGAAAGTGAGTTTGTTTGTTTCGTCTTCACGCCTAAATGGCAAGCCGTATAATAGTTGGAACCCTGGAGATGGACATAGGCTATTTAAAAAAAAGTGAGGTAAGGGGGTGAAAGAGGGAAGAAAAGGGAAGAGAAAGATATTTTTATTTCGATCATCACGCCTGGTTAAAGTTAGCGTTATCCCAAAGTAATTATGCCACGCGGACGAAGTCGCGGGTGGAAGCTAGTTTAGTATTAAATTAGAAAAAAAAGTGAATGAGATTTACTCTACCAAATGTCAAAAACAGTGAGTATGGCATAGTATTGAACCAAGAGAAACTGGAATTCGTCGAAAATATTTTCCTAAGGATAAAGCTCGATTCAAGGCTACAATGGGGTCCGTATAACTTCTTTTGCAGTATGCTTTAGTTCAGCAGTATATGCTGTTTGAATAATCTGTCAGTTTACTAGTTTCGGTTTTTATTTTCATAGTACAATGTCATACGGTATTTTACTTTGGGGACGGGCTGTAGACATCAAGTCTATTTTATTCTGCAGAAAAGAGCCATCAAAGCCATATATAATCTACATGGGTGAGATTCTTCAAGGGAACAGTTAAAGGATATTAACATCAGTACCTTGTCAATATATTGCGAAAACATCAAATATGTCAGAAAAAAAATGCATCTATTTAGTAAAAAAGGTGACAGATACAAGAATAATACTAAAAATAGGGACCAATTAGTTCAGCCAGATTTCAGTTTAGCTATAGTAGACCGATCATTTATGGGAAACTGTAGAAAATCATACTAATATTATAAATGCGAATGTTTGTGAGGATGGAAGGACTTATGGAGGTATGGATGTTTGTTACTATTTCACATCAATACGGCTGAATGAATCTTGATGAAATTTGGCACAGAGGTAGATTATAGTCCGGAATAACACATTAGATATTATTTTTCGATATCTCGCCGGCAAAGCTGCGGGCGCCAGCAAGTGTTACAAATAAAATACCTCCCCACATACTACAACTGAATGAGACGAAATTTAAAGCTTGTATGAGACGCACACTATTTAGGCAAGCATATTATAAGTTCGGGGACTATATTGAAGATAAAAATGCTCAATGGTCACATGGTCAGGTCCTGCACCACAACCATAGATTTAAACTCATCGATTAGCATTTGAAGTTATTGTGGAAGCTGTAGAAGATAGTAAGATTATGTTTGCATTGAATAGAATCAATTTCCTAGTATTTTTGAATTCTAAAGCCCATATCTGAGTACCATATACTATCATTGACTTGACGATGCCCTAGAGGCTTAGAGAATGTCATGCTCACTTAATTGTCTTGCTGATGGTGGCGGGTGTGTCGGGTCATTTAGTTCCCTTCAAAATGGTTGAGCTGAATGGGTCTGATATCTATATACGTCATGTTCGTGAACGGGCGCTATTAATGCGCACGTTTAACCATATCGTTCTCGCATATTTGTATAATCTTAACATGAATAATTTAACCATGATGTTGTAAAATTATTATGATTTAAAAGAGTGTCCATGGAGTTTCTTGCCCATTCTTCTTTATAGAGATCAACGCTTTGGAATGGGCAACTACAGTACTTTCACAAGTTATTATGTCTTGTGACTGTAGCTTCATCATTTTGTTTCTTGACTTTCAAAAGTGCCTGTAATGGTCTAAGTGAAATAAATGGTTTGAGTTTGAACCTACTGTCAAAATTTTAACTGTGTGTGTCACTAGTCTCGGAGTAAAATGATCACAGCCATTTTATATGTATGTCACAACATATGGACAGACAGACAAACGGAAAAGCGAATTTATAAGGGTTCTGTGGAGCCAACAGTCTTTTAGTTAAATGGCTGTGACATACAGACAGGCAGACAGGGCGAATCTATAAGAGTAAGGGTGAAAGGAATATGATCCATCATCCTGCACCACTATGTTTTAACTAACACTATAATATCATTTCAGGTTAAACCCCGACTCCTAAGATAGTAGAGTACGTAGTCTCGTTTCGACTTCCGTACGTTTTACTCACTTGACCACTGAAAACCAGCGCTGTGCTGTGGGCTCCCATGGCACAGCACCATGCTGAGTGACCTACCTGTCGCAGTCACGACGTGCAAGCTTTTTTTGTTATATCCCATTTATGTAAGTATTTGTAAATGTTTGTGATGCTTTGAATGTTTTTTTTTTATTATAATTATTATTTTGTGTGCTCTACGTAATTTGCGACAAATAAATGGTTTTTCTTTCTTTCTTTCTTCTTTCTTTCTAGTCTACACTCAACTTAGTCATAAGACGTCGGTAATATCCGCGGGATGTTAACTAATTTATAGATGAGAAGATTAGAAAGATTTCATCAAAATATTACAGCTAATTAGATCGCAAAAATATGTAAATTATATTCTGAACGAAAGCTTTTCCATCCATTGTAATTTGAATAGTATCAAATTGCAATTTTTGCGCGTATTCAGATTGAGAGTCCGGCGCTGAAATTGTGAATGTTCCGACAGTCACCTTTCCAACGTGTTTCATAAATGGGAATAGTCAACGATGGAAACACCGGACGAATAATTAAAAAGAACGGTCCTATGTACGTTGGTTTCAGCAACGATTTTTTGCAACAACTTTGAAATGAGGTTTACAGAAACCTTCAATAAATTATTTGGTAGTTTTATGTTTTGCAGTGTAGCAGTTAACCGCCACATTAAAGGCTATTTAAAACAAACGTTCTCTCTTGCATGTAATTTACCTTTTAAAACTACTTTACCATTAATCTTTGTGTGAATGAAGAGTTGCCCCATTAAGGCTTGACTGTTGGCACGCGGTGCTAATGTGCGGTGACTGCTCAAGTGCTAACTACAAATTAAAGTGTCCAATCACATCCCTGAGCGGAACGAATGCAAAGCTGCAATTAGGTGGCTTGAGGCCACTGCCTTCACATTTTGGCATTCGAACCTTACCTACACACACCGACATAACTCAGGACGGTGCAAAGTAAATCGGATACTCCAAGCACGTCCAGCTTGCCACTGTTTGTCATGAAAGTAATACAATATAAACAAGTATTGTATACAATTTCATCGGAAAACTTGCGAAGAACAAATAAGAAAATGTCTCCATCCAGAGAATGTTTTATTTGTAAATGAACACAATGTAGATCTGGTACTCGGTTGTGTACATCTGCTGTTTATTTAGTGTGTTATTATGTGTGTCGCTTTCCGTTTGCATTAGATACACATATGTATTTTGTTTTAGGTGGCATGCATTATTGTATTCAAACCTGCATCAATAATAATAATATGTTTCTAAGCATATAAGGCATTAATTGTTTAAATACTCAATGAAATAAATACGTAATTAATGATATTTTTACGACAAACATAAGACATAATATAAACAAAAACAAACAAATCGCACAAATAAAAGTTGACAATAAGCATTATCTTCTAAACAAAACTACTTGTGAAATTTAAGTTGGCACTTAATGTTACTTAAAAACTTACCTGGCCTCAAGCGAGATACATGATGAGGGCGCGGAGAATCCTTCGCTATCCGTTGGCACTCAGTAAACTTCGAACGATCTCAGTTCTTTTTCCGATATTCGAACTTAATTTGCGACGAACAGAACTCTTAAAAGGTTCTATTTCGAGAAAGATGTTTATTGTTTTCAGTGATGTTCAAAAATGGAACAAGTGAATTTGGTGCGTGATGAGGCGTAAGTGAGTCGAGTACACGGTCGGTGGTGCAGGGCGGCTGCCTCGCGATAACGTGCGTCGCGGAGGGCGGCTGGGCGGCGACTGGCGTCCTCTCCGGTCCTGCGAGCCTCGCCCGGGTGCCTTCCTGTTGATCGTGTACGCGACAGGTGATCTCAAACCTCTTTTAATCACTAACTTCTGTTTACAACTCTATCACATTATTGATTTATGGATTGTCATTTTGATGCTTTATTGGTGAAGCTTATCGCTACTAGTTTTTTTTTATAAAATGTCTGCAAAGGAAGGAAACACAAAACATTGCACATAGAATCTTAGCATACCTTGGCTATTTAACTGTGGTTTAGTATGTAATACGTCTGTAACAGAATTTATATTCAACATCCTATATATCTAAGTAGAATAAAAAAAACTATGCAACTATAACTCGCTTCGCCTGTCGCAAGCTTTCCATTTGTGAGTTCTGACGAAGAAGTTTAAGGAAATAATACGATAAATAAGTACTGGTCGGATTATACGTAACTTATAAATATTTATTTAATAAAAACTGCTTACTTACCTAAGTTGAATAAAATTTGCAACGCGAGCTTCGAGCTTTAATCTTTATCGATAAATGTGAAGTAAGAAGTCGCATTAGAGCCCAAAGAAACTACAGATACAAATATCGATCAATAGTTAGCAGATGTTGTTTTTATACTGAACGCAACTCATTTTTTTTATGCATCATAGTAAACGTGTAAACGTTGGCGAAGCATTCGTAGCAAGCGTAGCGTTCGTAGCAATCGTAGCAGCCGTAGTATTCGTAGCAGCGTTACTTTCTATTACAGAAAATTTACAAATAGAACGGAAAAATTTCAGCACATTCTGAAAATTCACAATTCAGAGCACGTTCAGGATGCACTGCTGGTCATAAGGAAGTATTTCACAAAAATAAACAAGATTTATATATTTTGTTGCGAAAGCACTTACAGATTGCACATTTTAAAACAAAGTAAACTTTTTTATTATCATATATTTTTTATCATATTTCTTTTATCATCACCGAAGTGAAACAAAAGCACTGTAAGCATCATTCATGGTTTATGGTATTATTGTTTCTGACAAACTACCACTTTCGCCACCTCACTGTATGTGATTATAGCCAATTTTCATCTTACCATCCACAATACCGAAAACATCGTATGCGTTACTACTTCAAAATCATATCTGAAATATTTATTTATCAGTAAAGTTTTGTTCGTTTAATCATCGAGCTTTTTCAAACCCTAATCGTGAACTCAACAGGCTCAGGTCCCAAGTAGTGGGGCGAAAAATCTAAACTCCGACTACTGAGGATGGATAAACACTTTTTCTGACCCGGGAATTGAACTTAGCGCCTCAACAGTTGCTCTTGCGACTACCAAGCCAACGAGGTAGTCATCCCAGTCAGACTTTATATCGATCTCTATATAACTTTTTATTGCAAAATAACTTGTTCGTCATCTTAATGTTTACATCCTTTGTCAGAGTTAATTGCTGTCATACGTGCTCATAGTTAAATAAGTTACAGTACATCTACCATCCCGCATGCATTCCGCGTAACTTCGCCCAGCACTTGAAGCTCTCATGTAGTTGTTAGCTTGTGGAGTTAGCCCGATTCCAGCACGAATATATTTAGGTAAGTGCCAACTTGACTGTGGTAACTTAATTACTTTGCGTAAAACTTTCCCGTGGTAATTTATTCTTAAGAGAGTGGTCGTTCGAACCGTGATTAGCAAAGTTTTGACTGCCACGTCGTTCGCCGATAAAACATGGAAAATGACTTTCATATTTTGCTGAATATATCAAACAGTTTGTGTTTTATTAGTTGTGTTTAAGGTTAGGTACTGGTTTGCCTTCAAATCAAATTAAAAGGTATTAAATTAAATTTATCTACTCATTATTTAAAAAAAAAAATACTTGTCATACAAGTTTTCTAAGCGTCTTGCAGATTGGCAAAGTACCGTAGTAGTAAACTTTCTAAACTCGTTGAAAGGTTATTAGAATTTGAGTAGTGCAGTGCACTTAAATCGAGTATTTTTCGAGAACCAATACCCAAGGGGATCGAATAGGTAGTGTATTCATAAAACCAAGTTTTTAGAAACAAAATCAATGACACAACAAATCCGATTGACTGTTGATAATTACACCATATGACGTGTGTTTGACACTTAGTTGCCAATTATGTTTGACCTTACCACGTAGCGCATGTCTTAACTATTACCTTAGAATATAAAAAATAAGAGGTAGAATAAAAAAAAACGTAGGAAAAAGGACTTAGTGGCGTGTCTAGGGGTTAACAATGCCTATGACAAGCAGGCTGTTCAGAAATCCTTACATCATGAAGAGTACTCACTTGGTTATAAGAGTAACCCAAGCTTTTGGGCTTGTATCAAAGTACCGCTACGAATTCGAAATGGATCAAATGCTCCGCCTTTAAATATATTTGGTACTTCAAATCCTTGCCGACATAGCCACGGGCTTCAGATAAACGATGATATTATTAATAGATTCGAATTAATTTTTGATACCGTGGGTCGCTAGAAAACCTACGAAAATATCATTTCACTACCCGAGTTGCGTGGGTTAGTCATTGTGTTGAAAGCTGGATACGGTAAAAGAATTAAAAGAAGTTTTTACCAAGGACTATTTCGCTTAGTTCAATATGTATTTGAGTGTTTGCTTAGTGCAAAGCTATTATTTAATTTACTAAGATGAAGAGGTTAAAGAAGTCACGCTGCTAAACCAACGTGCTATCTAAAATAATCAATCAAATATAACCCGAAAATATCCAAAAGTATTTAGCTTAATACACTTATCACAAATTAATTAATAGAGGACAAACAATTTCATATCATTAAACCACAAAATGTTTTAATTAGTAACGTGATCTGTGCATATGTTTAACACACAGACATTGTCACCACACTAGTACCTTATTGTTGACAAAGCAGGACATTTGTTTAGCGGTATTATAAAAACACTAGCTTCGCCCCGCGACTTCGTTCGCGTGGCATAGTTACTTTGGGCTAACGCTAACTTTAACCCGCGTGATGATCGAAAATAAATATCTTTTGTCTCCCCTTTTCTTCCCTCTTTCTCCCCCTTTTCTCACTTTTTTAACCTATGTCCGTCTCCAGGGTCCCAACTATCTCTGTACTAAAACTCGGTTTGGTTGGCCATTTAGGCGTTAGTCGTACAAACAAACTCACTTATGCTTTTATAAAATTAGTAAGGATTGTTTTGCTTTTCATCAAATGTGTGTATACCACGTGACAAGTGTCTGGTGCCGGCAATTCGTCAAGTAGATGGGCCCGGCACAAGGGGCCGCGTCAATATTGTAGTCAATAACAAAGATGACACCTTACCCTGTAAATAAAGATACATCGTCAATGTTACATTTACATATAAAATATACTCTTGGAATATTAGCACGAATGCAAGTTTTTTTGTCTTATAATAAAACTCCTGTTTGCGTGTACGTTATTCCTCTTGTCTTTAACGGTTTGATCGATTGATGACTGAGGGTTCACCTGGACAGTTCTAACTATAGTTGGACCCGGCAGGTGGCGAATTTTTTGACATACGAAACCTACGCAGAGTAACTCGCGAATAAGAGCTAGTTGTCTTATAAAATATACTTATGTAGATAAAGTACAAATATGGGCCTATTGTGATTATACCGGCCAGTGTCCGCAGGGTGACTTAAGTCAGCGTCTTTTGTTTGCCCCTCTGCCTAGACTGGCTGCGTCTTATCGAGCTCCAGCAGCGACGAGTCCAAGATCCAATTAATCAACTAATTTGAACGTTGCTTCATCCACTTTAATCGCTCGCAGATACCGACATATAATATCGTTAGCAGCTGAATATGCTTTAATTCCATCAATTATCGATAGCTTATAATGTCAACCAATTAAAAGTTCCTATAATACGACACTTTCACAATTTGTTTATATAAATAATGACATACTACCTGTATATAATTACGTAACAGAGCATTTAGTATAATTTTCATAAAAGCTTTTAATTTAATTAACTCGTCGTGATAGTACAAAGTTACTCCATGTCAACAAGGCCTGTGTCGGATGTGGGTAAACATTAAAGTAAACAACCTATTAGATAGCTTTCTGATTGTCTTCCCGTCATTACACACCAACTGCTGTAGGTGTTACGAGCGCGTAAATTAACACACGCCATAAAATTCGCATCCAGTTATACGAATTCTGAGTACTCGCGTAAAACATAGTACGTCAGAAGCAACAACACAGAAGATTATTACATGCGATAAACGTCCATAGAAAAAATATAAACAGGACCAACCTTCATCATGGAGCTTTATTACAATTCGGCGATAAAAATACATATTGAATGTTATCACTCATCAAACATGACAAGTGATAAAATGTGTAGATAGTACAAACAAGTTCTGAACATTGAGCTCTAGATATAAAATGTTATAAAAGGAAATTACGACGAACTCTACGCCACTGCAACCTTTGTCCCACGAGGTTGGTGTGAAATCGGTTTCGACTTATTCGCAGGAGAACCAAAAGTTGTAAAAGTCGAATAAAAAGGAAAAACAAAACATAAAGAAACGACCAGTCGCAGTTAAAAAATATAGCTTCTATTAAAACTAAGTTCAATACATGGGTATTCGCTGACACTGAATTGTTGGTAGCCTAGATTGATACCTACAGCACCTATTTGGAAGTTTGTAAACCTTTTGATTGCTTAAATGAATACGTACAGATAACGGTTTAGAAAGAAATGTGACCTTTTCGTCAAACTCCCAAATACGGACCCCAGTAGTACTTATTACTTACATTAAATGGTACATACCCTAATCTATAATAACATAAACATTTATCTAGATTACAAACTTAAATGGGATAATTATATGGTATAGGTAGGCGTGCGTGTCAAGGCAAGGCGTATATCCACAGGTCGCAAATCCAATCTAAGCAGAGTGCACATCAATGGATCTGATTATCGATTGGCGACCGGAAATGAGCGCGGCGAGTGACGGCCACGGGCCACTCCACTACTCCGTGGCATAAAGAACCCCAGAACACTTAATCTGAAGACAGAATGTAAACAGATTAGATTACCTAAAGCTTCAAATCAAACTAAATTCAGTCATGAAATTTTGTGTTGTTTAATTTTCCTGGTAACTTATAAAAAACTTTTTCCCAAAAAACATCACTTCCAGAAAAAAACTAAAAAGTGGAAAATAACTTTACTTCTGTTATTCAGTGACTTGTCAGTTTCGTTGACTTTTTTGCCACCGACATCGTTTATTTTTTAGAAATCGGTTTTTTTTTGCAAAAATGTTTTTTACTTCAGCAGTTTTAGTTATGGCATGTTAATATATATCACATAACTATTTATCGACTATTAATTTTCCATTGTTACCAAAAGATTAGCAGATCATCCATATAGAAATAAGAGAATGAAAATATATATCATAGACGATAACTCATAAACTACCCTAGCAATATAAATAAAATATATATCGGACCACGTCGGAAGTATACCCTTTCAAACCAAAAAAGAAATTATGAAAATCGGTCCACAGTTGGCGGAATAATCGGTGAACATAAAAAAAAATACGTTCGAACCTAGAAATATCAACTTTTAACCGACTTCAAAAAAGGAGGGCTTCTTTTTTGAAGTCCGTTAAAAGTTGATATTTATTAATAAGGATGTGATAAGATCTCGCTTAATTTTCACGTTAGATATATTGTCAGTCAGTTATGTTATGACCGATATCAGATTGTGGGAATCCAATGTTTGATTCATATTCCAAATTTTTGCCTTCCTATTTCTCCCGTCACGGCTGTTACACAATGCGTCATGTTTGTTTTAAATTTCCTTCAAGTTGATTCGTGCAATTCGTCATTGGTTTAATTTCCCGGTGAATGAGTTACGCGTAGACAATCGTTGCGTGCGTGTGTATGTGTCATCCGATAAATGCACGGACGCAAGTTTTCTTATCGTAATGTTACACTCTCTTCTCAAATTGTTGGGTTTTCGCGCACACAGAAGCGATTTTGTTTCTACCGACTCCTTAAAGGAGGATGTATATTTTTTCTGCACTGAGTATAGTGTTTCTTCTTAGTATTTGGTACTTTGTACGTTTGGTACTTTCTATTTGGTAGAGGCAGCTTTTTTTCATAAAAAAATATTAACTTCGCTTGTGTTTTATAACTTATATAATACGTAATTGCACTTTTTTGTGTTTTCTTTTGTAATATTTTCTCTAAGTAAACCTTCTATATTTACTCCTATTATGGGATCATTAGACTTAGTGCCGAGACCTCACTTCCTGCCAACTTACAATGTTTACCTTATACTAAGCACTACTAATTCATATGTTTGCAGCACTTTTGAAATGAGGAAAAATTTACACCTTAATGTTATCATTATCATTCATTGCAATCAGCTCTTGTCATTAAAATTGAATTTGTTAAACATTTTTGGCTCAAGTACTACAAAACCCATAAAAGTCGGTCTGATATGCGAGATAATTCCTGCGGAACTGAAATAATGAATTATTACTGACGGTAGTTTTGCAAATTGGGTTCAACACTTCCCTCAAAACTGTCTGTAATCCGAAAAGTTTGGGAAATAGTTTCAGTTGTTTGAACTTTCAATCGATAGTTAACGTAATCCATAAATTGAAAGCAATATGAGATAAAATGAAAGTCTATGAATATTTCCCGCTGCCGAAAGAAAAACAATGCTGTATCAATTTGCAGTAATACAATCAGACTGATCCTAACAGCTTAGCTGCAATGATCCGGACTACAATATCGGCACCGAAGCACTTATTGGAACCACAATCAACATAAATAGCTATCCGGCTGTACGGTAAACGTCTATAGGTAACTAACTATACGGCAAACATAAAGCAAAGACTAGTAACTGCGCAGTTAAAAGTCGCCAGTCAATCTAAACTACCCAAGTCTATCTATAACTGCAGTTATTGCGGTCTGGATATACCAGTAAAAGAAATGACGGTTGGCGCAGTGGCTGAGCGATCGACAAGTGCGCTGCGTGTCGCGGGTTTGATCCCCGCACGGAACAAATATTTGTATGTCCTACAGGTAGGTTGTTGTTTCTGGTCTGGCTGTTTGTGTATGTGAGTTTAAATATTTGTAAACGCACCCACAATACAGGAGAAATTTGTAGTGCTGGCCTAAGATTTTATTAAGAAAAAAAAGGAAATTTCTTTATTCAAAAGTTTATATTTTTATCGAATTCTGTTTGCCGTTTGTTGCCATTCGTGTTGAACGGGAAACTTATCTACTCGATTTTATGAGTAAGACGTGGACTATTGAAAGTATATAATATACTTACAGCAAATCTATCGAGAGTGCAGTAAGTATTGGTTACAATGTGGGCGCCGCGGCACAGGTGAGCGCTGCGAGTGTGCTCCGTGCCCGCGGTAGGACTCGCACTGAGCTTGACCCATATTTTAAACCTATTGATCGCACCGCTTTCGCAAGGACCCTTCACGCGAAGCCATTGCCAGCATGTTTATCTGGCGCAGTTAAAGGCTTTCTTAAGGAAAAACGCCAAGTTTCAGTTGAAGTTTTTTGGTTACTAAACGCCCAGTTTTGCTCTTTGCGAGGAAAGTATACTTGAATGCCTTATGGTTAAACGTATTATTTTAATTCCAATTTCCTGTTTACTTTCGACACATACTTTATACCTTATGACCAATATGCCAAAGATTGTGGACGTGCATTAATCACAAAAACTATTCGAGGAAAATCATTTTTTAGTCGCACATTCAATAGTCGAAATGTTGGTATGCTAAATCGTGGAAACGAAACAACGTTTTTTTTTTGTAAAGTTCTTTTAATATTTTCTGTCTATATAGAATAATATATATTCTATAGCCAATAATATAAAGTACATCATTACTCAGTCGGTAACCTGGTTGAGATAAATATCAAATAGCAATATGACGATTTCAAAGGTAACTCGCAGGATATTAAATTCTTAGGACGGGATAACATCTTATTCCGCCAACTTATGTAATACTAGACGGTTCCTGCTTCAGTCAAAAAATATATGTATCTTATGAAAATGTATAAATTGCATGCAATAATGAGTGGAAGCGAGCCGTACTCGGGTATTTCGCGCTCACCGCTATGACGTCTGCAAACCGCAAATTCCAATAAGTTGTTGTATCATTTACCTATGAATAATATATACCTATGTTAGTTGTTGTTTCCCGTTTCACATTACAGTATCATTTGAACCGCCAGTCTGTCTACTACCTTCAGGACAAACACAACACATTTGAAGTGCTTAATTGTGAATTAGTAAAACACGCCCATGTGGTCAAAATGTCGACGGAAACTGTGCCTACGATTGTTGATATCGACAATATCACGGACCTGCTGACGACGGTTGCGCCGATGGCCGCCGACACGCCGCTCAATGAAAGTGAATTGTTTGCAACAATTGCTGGTGATGAACAGTTTGCCGCCAATGGAAGTGATCTTTACGGTTCTAACTCAGAAAATCAGCTGTACAGTGAATACTCAATATTTGAGACTTTTGTTATGATCGAACTGGTTATGACGACTATAGAATTAATAATATCAGTAATTGCAGCTATCAAGATGCCAAAATGGAGAAGAAATTATAGAAACCAAATGTTAATGCAATTAACGTTTGCACGATTTATAAAAAGGATCATATTTACATTAAAATTTTTAGAATGCCAAGGAAATATAACATTTACCGAGACAATCGCTAATGTATTAAATTGCTTTTTGATTTATATAGATTTTGTAATAGTTGTTCTAGTATTCTTTTTTATAAAACACATGTATAACAGTTTAATAATAGTATTAGTTAAGATTAGCCACATGAGTTTCTATAGAGTACTGTCTTGTTCGTGGTTGATACCTGTTCCCATCAGCGTGGCGTGGACAGCCGTCATCATCACCAACATGATGGATAAGTGGTGGGTCAATTTGCTGATCTGCAGTATATTCCGATGGCCGCTGATATTCATCGGCACGGGGCTGTATATAGCTATAATCTACAGAGTGTTGTCAGATAAAATAAGACAGTTCGCCAGGAGTCTGGCAGTCGTTACATTCTTACTATGTTTGTCTATAAACGTAAATTTATTTTCCAAGGACGTTATAGAATTGTGGTGTTTGAAATCCCTAACGACATTACTCATAAGCTACATATCAGGTTTTCTCATGAACTTCTTGATTCTTGTTTTATATATAATTTTAATAATATTAAGTTATAATAATAAGACACAGTCTTCCAGAACACTACCTGATTATAGTTTAGCTGATGTTAATATGAAATGTTGAAACATTCCCCTTCCCAGTTTTGTGATTGGTTTGTGTGTGAGTGGTTTTAACTCTTATGAAATGATACTGTGTAACTGCATTGGTGGCTCCAGAATAATACTCATAACTATAATAAAAAATATAATTTATTTAAGACCAGATGTCGTTTGATTTTATTTAATTTTCTCAGACTTTTATAATAGCTCACGTAGAGCAGAGATATCTTACCAAGAACCGATAGCTTAACATTGTGATTAATGTAATAAATGAATGTAAAATATGTATGTGTAAAATATGAATTTGTAAAATATTCCTAATCACATACTGTGACCTAATATACCGGGTACATACTTAAACAAAAACTGTTTTAAATGGTAGTATGTACGTCAAAGGTCTCTTATTTCTCTATATTATCATTCGGTGCAACGACGGGGTATTTCAACTGTCATGCCATACAAGTACTGTTACATTCTGCAAGACAACGTTGGCAGTAGGAAATGGAAATAAGACCGAGCACCTTCCCGTAATTCTCTTACATAACGATATTGAGCGAGGAACTTACACTTAAACAAACGGCTCTTGTAACAGTTTCCCTTGAACAGGGGGCAATCGTGTTTGTAAGGAAATAGGAAACTCTAAAGACAACTGTGCTATGCTCTTTCTGTTTATTTCAGTACTAAAATGTTTTTATGTTGGATATAACGTTGCAGCAATGCCAATATTATGAAGCTAATAAAATCTGCGTCGCATCACAGTGCCCCATTTATAGGTAATGTGAAGTTACTTGGTTGGGATTGATACTCATTTTCGACTAATATTTCCCTTGTTAATTCAAGACTACATCTTTGCTCATCAGCTGGCGAAGCAAGCGCAACTCTGGACCTGAGGTCTTGGGGCGATTCCCGGGTCCAGAAACGTGTTATTGAGTTTTTCCATCAGTAGAGGAAAGTGACCAAATATGGGATAGTATCCCTAATATGGAATACCAGCATTTCTCATAAATGGAAACTCACACTTGAAATAAACAGTATCTGTCTCATACTTTTTATGCCCATTCGCGCGTACAAGTTGTCAACACGCCACTCGAGCGAGCTCTTTTACCATGGTGAGAGTGTTTTGTTTTGTCACTGCCGCAAAACTTTATGGCACGTAAAGTAGGTATATATATTGTTCGTACTAAAAGTGTACTCAGTGCTGTTTATATAGTTTGTAGAATTGCTAATATGTCCTATTTTATGTTTTAGTGGTATTTGTTTGTATTACTATCTCAATTATAAAAATATGAATGTCAGTTTGCAGTCGTTGAAAAATCCAAATATGGACCAAGTGCCTAATGTATGGGCTCTGGGCACATAATGATTGCGCCGGTCCAGAGTTTGATACTTGGATTTGTGATTTTTGTAAATAATTATGTTCATTTAGTTGTTAAACCAAAGTTTTCAAAGATTCTTATGTAAATTAAGGTTAAATTTTAATATTGTTAATAGAATTCCATATTTGGGGTACCTGTTCCATATTTAGATCCCTATATCATTATTTAGTAATAATAAAAAAAATATACTTAAAACTAATTATTATAACAAACAAATATATACGAAATATAGCTCAAATATTGATTGTTGATTATTACTACAAAAAGTTTTTTATTTATAACATTTGTGTAAATTATGTGTAAAAAACAAAATTGTATTCCATATTTGGTCACTTTCCTCTAGGGGTTTTTTTTGGGGTGGGAAATCATCAAATAACTTCCCCCGCTCTGGGCGGAGCGGGGGGGAGTGTCAGACTTGTACTGACTAAAACCCACCCATGTTCCTTCTATTGCCCTTTACGTTCCGGGGCCGCGGTATCTCATCAGTAAGATTACCATGACATCTTATAGCAGTACTTATTCCTGTGTGAGAAAGAGATGATGCTAGACACCCTGTATAGCTCTGTCTCTTTCCCTCACTGGAATAAGTTCTGTTTTAAGACGTCATGGTAGGGTAGCAGGGATTTCTCAGTAGCAGTCACGGATTTGGATTTGTGGTTGTTTGCAATCAGCTCGCCCTTATCACAAATAACTGGCGAAATGTATTTGTTCTATTAGGTACACCGCTGCCTACAGATTGATTACAGACGTAATATTATGATTTTAATTAATGTTAAACTAAACGAAGTGTCGATTACACACATGTTCATTTAATTTAATCCTATTTTGTAATCATAGTAGGGTTTGCCCTGTTTCCCGGGATATAGTGTTTGTTTCGAGATCTCTTTGAGCCCGCCAACTGTTCTGGATCGTTCGAACCACAAAATCATTAGTGGTCATTAACCACAACTGCACAACGACTCAATTAAAATCAAATTGTGAGTTATGTGTGCGTAGTGTGATCATTGACATTTGTTATTGAATTATAGGTACATCGACATGGCTATACAATACATACAGCAGTTGGTTGTCAAGTATGTACATTCGTAGTTCTTTGCGAGATACTTATGGTACATATTTTTTTAAATATAAAAACGTTATCTAAAAATAACGACTTACAATAAAAGCTCCTTTCGGATTACAGAACACATTGCTCTCTTTAAGTGCGTAGCGTTTTGCGAGCCTTGTTTTCTAGCCTTTGCCTCGGGGTTATGATGGACGACTGAACGTCTGAGACAGTCTGTGTTCTATTATGTTAGTAGAAGGTATCACAGTGTTACTGATTTAGTATATTATATACTATATATTTAATAATATATCGTACTAATATATGGTACTATATATTTAATAATATATAGTATATTCCTAATCCTAATATATAGTATATTCTTATAACCCGGTGTCAGAGTTTTTATAGCACATAGGCCTCTGACTTGGCTTAACACGAGAAATATCTCTTATTCATGCTGGTTTCTGCAAGGGCTGCGGCTGCGGGTTGTTCGAAAGAGATACCGCGGCCCCGAACATAAAGAGCAAAAGAAGAAACATGGGTGGCATTTAGTCAGTAAAAGTCTGACACTCCCCTCCGATCCGCCCAGAGAGGGGGAAGTTATTTCATGATTTTCTACCCGCAAAAGAAAAGATGTGGTATAGGAATGACAAGTGTCTCGAATTGCACCCCAAGTATCTGTGTCTCGTGTGGTAATAGGAAACTTATTGTGACGTCCGAAGATGTCCGAAGTCCCCGTAGTAATTGTAGTAAGGGTACCTTTCTGACGCATCATGACTCACGTTTAAATGTTTATCGTGAATGAAATATTATCTAAATCCCAGTTTACATTACGGCAGTTACTGCATCATGCATTAATCCCATCGAGTGTTTAGATGAAAACCGTGACATCATGGATTTATCATAGAATAAAGACAGATAGTAGGTTATCTTCATAAAAACGCACCGCGCGCGGCTTGTATGTGTGCGCCGTAGTATATATGCGTCGCCGCACGCACACTAAACAAGATCTCGGCTCATTTCGAGGTGCGCCAGTCGGGGCTAACACTGCACGAGGTTCGCGCGTCACGGCTTTTCGGCACCGCTAAATGAATCAAAAATGTCTGATAATCGCGGGAGAAAGTATTCCTGTGTGTTTGGGTGTCTTAATAATTCATCAATTCCAGAATTGTCTCTGTTCAGATTACCTAATGAACTTCCCTCGGTTTATTTTATCTTTTTTTATCACTAGGTACATAGTATAAAACAAAGTCGCTATCCGCCGTCTGTCTGTCCCTATGTATGCTTAGATCTTTAAAACTGCGCAACGGATTTTGATGCGGTTTTTTTTAATAGATAGAGTGATTCTTAAGGAAGGTTTTAGTATATAATTTGTTAAGTTTTTGTATTTATTTCTGTGTACATTAACGATATTTGTTGAAGATGTCGGCAAAAAGTATGCTGTCTGGGAGCTTTCAACGAAAACGCTGCCTAAACCCTTTAAGATATAACCAAATAATGTATGGTGTAATTGTGTATCTTATATAGGTCTACAGAAAAGCAGCGGTGACATATGTCTATATCTTAAGGATAACATACTATATCCATTTTAATACTTTAACAAATGGGCAATTATAAAGCGCTAACTTGAAAAGCTATTTACACAAATACAGTATTAATCCTTATCATTTTAAATAGGTTGGTTGGCATGAACATTTCATGAAGATTATTTTTTACCTTAACATCATGCAGATTAAATAAATACTTTAGGAGATATAGCAAAATCAAAATAACGCGCAACAGAATTAATTTCGTGTCGCCGTGACTAGGCTGGCCCGCGCGGGCGGGGTGAGGGAACAAGTCGCTCATCGCTCGAGTGCGCGACCCGAACACGGGCAGACGCGTGAGCACAGAGTAGGTACGTTGAGTTGACAGGTTCCTTACAAACTAAATTCAAATCCTTTATTTGTGAACATAGGTACAATAAGATCTAATTACATAAAATGTAATAAAACATAGGTTTTATGAAGTTTCATAATACATACCTATTAGTTAGATCCGTACCATTACCTATGGACGGACGGACAGCGAAGACTTAGTAATAGAGTTTTTACCCATTGGGGACGTAACCTTAAAAATGAGACGTACCTACCTAATTTTATTTATACTTCGATTTTGTTATTTTTGCTATAGGCTGCTTTTTATCAACATACCACGCGGGCGAAGCCGCGGGCGGAAGCTAGTTATAAATAATGCTGCTCTGTATCTTGAATACATTTCTATATTTGATAGGAAAACCATTGTTGAATTTTATTTACTAATAAGAGATGTGTTATCTGTGACAGGGCTGGGCTTTATTAATTAATTTTAAAATTAATTTAGCTAAAAGTGACAACCCTATGACAGTAGGCAATTATATCGCGGATTGGGCCGGAGATAACCTACTTCCCCTCTTTATACTATGGATTTATGGTGCGAGGTAAACACTAATATCGTCTGATTTACGTGATGAGTACTGATGAATGATCGATTTTGGTACAGTCATGCATGAGTACTGAGCACCGATATGTAAGTAGTAGGTATACACTTGTACACTTATACACTTGTATACCTACGTACCTTTTTTTTGGGGGAGATGATCAAATAAATTCCCCCGCTCTGGTCGGAGCGTGGGGGAGTGTCAGACTTTTACTGACTAAAACCAACCCATGTTCCTTCTATTGCCCTTTACGTTCCGGGGCCGCGGTATCTCTTTCGAACAACCCGCAACCCCGGCAGGTGGAGGCCCTGGCAAGACCCTGGCAAGCTCCTCGGCTTTGCTGACATCTCTTTGAGGCGCGCGTGAGACACAAACGCGCTTTCGACACGGCCTGTCGTCAATAGACGGACGGACGGTGAGCTACCCATTGCTCACCGTCCACAGGCCCGCATCTACGGCGGCCGGGAGTCGTCTCGCGGCGCCCGGCGCTACCTACGTACCTTGTCCACTGTTTTGGCTTCACCGTAATCAAGTTAAAAATCAGAAACAAAATACTTTTTTACTCGTAAAATAACTAATGCAAGTATGAGAAAAGTCCCACATCAAATTTAAAAAAATATAATAGCCACACGGGTCCTTCAGCAAGGTTAAACGGTACTTGCCAAGGTTGGTCCGTACATGGGTGAGTATTCATTTCATACCTCTTTCCTCCGTCTCTTTCTTTCGTCCGACTTACAACCAGTCTTACTGGTTGTAAGTCAAAATTCCACGGATAATACCTAGTACTAACTAGGTTCTAGAGGTTAAATAAGTAGCCGCTTCATTTAAAATACTCGTATTCAGCTACATCCGGTGTGACTGGAAACTAACCCACCCCAACATAGTTGGAAAAAACGTCAAAGCAGATAATAATGATGACAAAATAGGAAAATTCACTTTAAAAAGTAGGTAATTAACAAACTTAAACGGTGCTAAAGTACCCTTAACGAAACCGAAAGGTCCCCCGTCATTACGATACGATATTTTTGTTCTAGACCATACGTATAGTACTAAGCAAGGGGTTTTATACCTTAACCAAACCCGAATGCAGGCTGGTTGGCCATGACGTTCCAAAACTCAGATCGTAGACAATGGCGTGATTCTTGTGTGAGATGTATCGCTGAAATATGATTTATAATATTGAAAGACATCATTGTAGTACATTTGCATTCACATTACAATACCATAGTACGGAGATATTTGGATCCAAAGTTCCAACTTGTTCAAAAGTGTTTCTAATCCAATTTCTATTGTTATAACTTTACTTTAAATACCTCCTCAACAAACGTACTGTACAATGCATCCATCAGCACAAAGTTTTAATAGCGAAACTTTGAATTCTACCGTACAAAGTAATTTTTCACCCCAAAAAAAGTCTTTTGACTGCAATAATTTTGCGTGGAGTAATTAAGTTTGATGTACAAAATGCATGATTAACGGCTTCGTGGAGGGATTGTCTACACCGTGGATACTTGTTCCTACAGCGGGCCTCCACACAAGCACTCGTGTGTTTGTAGTCGGGTTACAAACATCGCGAAGCCAATTGTCTGACAACTGATACAACTTAAGATCCGTATCCAATACCGTAATTCAGGCACGTGGAATGTCATTGGAAACCGATCGATACACACGACTGAAGGAAGCTACATAACACTATTTCTTCATTTATAGTTTTTAGGAGTCACATAAAAAGTTTTATTCCATTCAAAATATTTAGGCTAAAGCCTTATTGATCAGACTAATATTATAAAATCGAAATTAACCCCTTTACGTTTAAACGTCTTAACGGATAATGTATGTAGATAGCTTGGATTGGATTAACACATAGGTTACTTATTGTCCCAGTCAGGTGAAACCGCGGGCAGCTAATAAGCTATATTTCAAGCGTCTTAACATTTTCTTACAAGATTATTCGTAAGGAGCGGTCAAATAAAACTTTCAGCCAAGTAAAACTAGTACAAATTTAATTTAGGATCACAATAATAGAATACAAAGATTGAATTAAATTTTACAATATCACCACTAGTTAATTAAGGAGCAAGGTATGTAGACAAGGTTTAAGAGTCCCTTCAGAAATAAATGCATTCCTATTTTACCCCAAACAAATGCAAATATTCTTATCCTAACATATCAGAGCTATTTTCTCAAAAACCAATTTACAACAAACAGAACAGAGTATGTTCGAGGTTGTGTATTAATCTTGCAGATGTAAATTGCATCGCCGACCTCCTCCCACTACCCCCACAATTACAACATGTACGTATGCGCCTAACACACGTACCTAATGTTAAAACTATTATTATACCTTACATATTGCATTCTCAAGTAGACAGTCGGTAATAGAAATTCAAAGGTACATCGAAACAGGAAACAAACGAACTATAAAATTTATAATTATTTAACAAACATAAAAATTTCCCATTAATACAACCTCTATACAGCGATAGGTAATTAAAACCATTATCGGAAACTCATGGATTAACAACTTTATTTACAGAAATGGTAAAGACAAGCTGTTATTATGTTAACTAACAGGTTTCATCAACAGAATATTTGAGATTTTAAAATGGACGGAAGAAGCGCTGTTGCGCTGCGGGCGCGAGGTGCGCGGGAGTGCGATACACCTCTACGGGCCGCAGCTGCAGGCGCAGCGCTTCACGCGCTTTTCGCTGTTCACCAAAGCGTCCACGCTACGGACTGAGCGGGGCTGCAGATCTACAAAAAATTGAAAGATGTGATTATTTTAGTAGCTCGGCACCGAATCAATAATGACGGTAGTCCATTTATAGATAGACAGGGACCGTACATAATGAACAATTTACGGTCCCATACCCCATAGCCACAACCCGTTCACATAATGCTCTTGTAAACAAATTAGGGCAAGATCAAGAGCAAGACATGCTGAGACTAATCTAGGTCAATAAACACTATTGCCCCGCATTACTTACCAATTATAAGGAATAAGTGACTGCAAGAGCGACCTAATTACTTGAAATTACGAGCATCGACGTCAACTGAACTGGGTAACTGTTTACTACGCATTTTCTACGATGTCTGTGTCGTCACTTAACTATGATTGTGTTGACTAACTCTTTTTGGAAAATACACTGAACATTATTAGTTGCATCCTGTTTGATTGACAAGTACTTACTAATACAACAGTGTAGTTCCAAATTGATTAATTTGAACTCAAATTACTGATCCATTATTAGACAAACAATGCTTGTTAACGAAGTTCTCGACCACACTCTCGCTACAAGTAGATTACGAAATGTATTCGTTTTAATGGTAAGGTATTACACGAACAGTTAAGTTACAAGTATATCAAATTCAAATTCAAATCCATTTTTTGTTTCAAAATAACAACAACGTCTGATTGAAATTGACATCCACGTGGCGTGAAAATGTGAATCATAAAAGCTTTATACACGAGCCGTTCGAACCGATGTGTCTGAAAATAAATTTCGTTGAGCTGTGAGAACATTGTAGTAACAATCAAGCTCACCAAGAGGTATATTATCGGCAACAATAATTTGATGAATCTATCATAATTATTCATGAATTTAATTAACAAAAAATACCTATATATACGTTATTTGTAGGACCTAATTTACTTTTGCAATGTTGTCTAGCGTTCTTTGGCACTTTCATTTATTACATTGCATGTACATTTTTTTTATGAATGGCTTCTTGCAGTTCAACCTAGGAGGTTGTCGTCTGCTTACCCGGGCGATTCCTGTGGATGCCTTAAAAATTAAAACATCTAGCCAGGGCAAAAAACTTACAAACTAAGCGACTACACACTAAGGGCCCTGTGGGGTACGAGCCTCGGCTTAGGTCGTCGCTGGGGGAGGACAGCAAAGGGACAGGCTGGATCTGAGTGAAGCGGCCTTTTACCGTGACGGGACCTTTATGTACAAATACCTCACCTGAACTTTGTAGGAGTTCAAAATTTTAGCGACTGACTACCGTCCATTACTTCTTACGTACCCACGCGGCCCTGATTTATTGGAAGTGATGTGACTCATCTGTTTTTGTGGTAGACTTCGTGTCTATTCATTCATTTCGTTTAAGGAAACATTGGATGAATGAGCAGTATGACTCTGCTAGCTAAATACGTGATAGTATTGGTCATGGAAATAGATAAATTTTAATGTGTTATCTATTCTGTTGGTATCTTTTAGTTTTTTTATTGTAATTGCTCTAATGTTATCAATCAGTCTTATAAAATACTCACAACCATAAGGTAATTATGCGAGTTGCTTCTGTTACAACTTGTGTATCACTATTTCAAAATCGTTGTTGTTTTGAATTTTCTAAACGACAAGTCATGAGATGTGGTTTCCCAAAATGTTTCGACTTGTGTTTTTTTTTTCACTAATGGTTTAATACGCTTGCCTGCTAATTGTACAATATTCCATACAACCTTACATTATTTTATAGATTCTTATATGTATCACATTTTCAAAAAAAAATCCTCTGCTGTTCCTTAGTGTTATCTTTCGTAACAACGAACTCTTAAGTAAAATGTTATATTTCAGACCCCAAAGCTGGCCATGCGTTTCTGTAAGTATATTAAGGCGGAAGTGCCCGAGTAACCCGCGAAATTCATCTAATCTTACGTTTTTTGCAATTTGTCTGTCAGTGTCAAACTGTACCTATGTTGAAAAATATGATAAAACTACAAAAACTGGCCAACGGCCATTCAGACTCGCGCACCGACGGCGACGGTTCCGTACAAACTTGCGACATAAACAGCTATATCTTTTGACTGCGTAGACTTAGAGGGTTGATTTTTAATTTCAACTCGATACCTCCACGCGTTCTCGATATAAAGGGTCTTCACAGACAGACAAAGGAACAAGAAAGTGATCCAATAAGGGTTCCGTTTTTGTCCTTTTGAACTACGGAATCAAATATGAATAAAATCATTAATAAAATCATTAATACAACCCTCTTGGTTAATGTAATCTCACTAAATGATTTTTTTATGTAAATTATGATCTACATACAGATCAGCTTAAAATAAATGTAGAGTTAGAAACATAGCAGATACTCAGACATACACATAGACGTGGCTTGTAAACAAGAGCAGACATGACAGCTGAGACGCAGTTAATAAATTAAAGTTTAAGCTCTCCTCTGCTCAAGGTGTATTTTTCATTTGGTAACCAGTTTATATCATTAGAGAATGTTAATGAAACTTTATATACCTACTGCTTTAAATATTGAATTTCAGAGACATAATATCTAGTAAGAAGGTTTTTAATACTTCTACAATAATTTAAATGCAGCGTAGCTTGTTTGATCGTATTTATAATAGGTAGGTATTGTAAATTCAATCGTAACATACTTGAAAATTTGTATGTGCTGAATTCTCTGAATTATACAGAACGAATAGAATATCGCTTCAATAATATGAAGGGATGTTTCCAGGTAATAATATGTATGGTTTCCACCGCCCGCGCCGCCAGCACACTCAGTAGCCAGCTAGCTATAACGTTATGCACAATTCCCGGTATCTTTTGGATACAATTAGGGTAGTTCCACGTAAACCAATTAATTTGGTCTGCTAATGTAACTTTAAGTTGGTTTACAGGTCCAGGAAAAACTTTAGTAAATGAAAACTTAATATCAGGTACCTAGACAGTATTCGGCTGCAAGCTTTCCACGTAAGTAGTTATGAAACTAAGTCTAGGTATGAATGATCATCAGCCTGGTACGTACAGTGCGGCCTCTCGTCCGAGGGCATGGGCATGTCCTGGGGCAGCAGCAGAGTGCGGGGCGCGCGAGGCGCATGCGTGAGGTCGGGTCTCGAATCATTCTGTTGCTCCTCGGCCTGAGCGCGCGCCTCTGCCTCGGCTTCAGCCTCCGCCGCCGCAGCCAGTGTCTTAACGATGGTCTTCACCTGCAAGAGTTAATACGTTCATTTATGGAAAAATTAGGGACATTGAACTTGGAGTTAGATTCTATGAACATACATATTATGAACATAAATATTTTAAATTCTAGTACGGTAGCAATATTTTCGTCTAAAAACATTCCTCTCTTTTGCTTAACATAAATATTTTTTACACAGCAGCCTGATTTCTTCTATAATTCTCTGATTAATCTCCTTATAATACTTTAACTACCTTTTAGGTATATTTTATAAAACTTCTTTTTTAATTCTTGTGCTACCAGACGCCCTTATGTACTGATAACGATTACGAATGATTTTTCTATATTCGTACGTTTAATTTATTCTCACTTGAAGTTAAACAGTGTTTCTCAAATATTTACATCTACAATAAACCAAATGTAGTTAGAAAGTAGACAAACTTTAAGCCTGCCGCGTCCCAGATGGCAAAAAAAATACTTTCGCTTAACCCTGCCGAGCGACGCGACCTTCCAAACTCCCAAGTTTTTATCAAGTGAGATACTTGTGTATTGAAAATCTTGTGCCTAAAGATACGCTCGCTTGGGTTCGAATATTTTTGTTATATTTATAAAACTACACACAATAAGAACATACATCGCACATACCTAAGTAACAATGTAGGTACAAATACTACGACAAGATTGACAGCCAGGAACATGTCTGCGAAAATCTGTTTCCATTTCTTAACGCATAAATATTACGGCAAAAAGACATACCATTTTATTTATAAGTAGGTACATAATTACTAAAGTGTTTCGTATGAAATATTAAATGACCAAGTACTTGCATTACCTTTGTTCATCCCAAGGGAGATTTGTGGATGGAAAACCAAGGTATATTAAGTAAGTGAACCACAGATTTAATAAACATGTGTAATATTTTAGGGACTTGTAATGAAAATCACGAAGGAAAGGGGTGTCTTTTGAGAAACATGAACGTTACTTGTTATAATAGAACACGGTAGTTTTTTACAATTTAGTTATTGAAAAGTGTTATTCTAAATAGAAAGTTCACTGACATTTTAGAATTATCCTCACTAATTTTATAAAAGCGAAAGTGAGTTTTTTTGTTTGTTTGTTACGTCTTCACGCTTTAATGACTTTTGATGAATTATGGTACAGAGATAATTGGGACCCTGGAGACGGACAAAGGCTATTTTTTTTTAAAGTGGGTAATGAAGGAGACAGAGGGGAGAAAAGGGAAAACTTAGCTTTGCTATTACAATTAATAAGGCGCAAGGACAAAAACTACAGTATACACCTACAGTAGCAGGTACCTGTAAATCAGGAAAGGGGAACTGTGTTACCCCGAATTTAACGAGAACGAAGCCGCGGGCAAAAGCTAGTAACAAATAAAATTGAAAAACCCAGAACGTAACATGTCGTCTGTCATTCCAAAAGCATTAGGTAGAGGTGAATCTTATGAACATCCCCATTTTTCAGTTATATTCTAGTCCCATATTATACCGAAAAACGTTGCGAAAGTGGTTAATACTGACATTAAATATTCTTGAACTGCAAGAGAAAGACGACTGGTCGATAGGTATTCTGAATTTACTGGACATCTGTCTTTGTTGCCAGTTTCTAACGGGCCTGTCATCTTTACCTGCCTATATTCTACTCATATATGAACAATATATATTTATTGTGAAATGAATTCGCAGTAGGTAATACCGGTTCAATTCAAGTTTCAGAAAAGCGTGTACCTACTATAACAGTTAACTATCAATTTTTTACCGGACCAAAACACTTGAGTTAATTCAAATAAAACAGCACTTAGTAATAGCGTCGTTAACTTTGAAATCATACCTACATGGCTAGAGCGCACAGTTGAATTGACTTATTTTCGAAGTCATACAAGAAGTTTTACTAAATAACCAATAACTTTATGACTGTGTGTGTTGTCCCGAGAAACTCATAATGACGCATATTTACTTAAAACGGACAGTTTTAAATGATCAATATGGCGTATGTTTGACCCAAATGAGCACTAGGTACTTGTGTTTGGCAGGAACAGAAAAGGATATACAAAGACACGATGAAAACCAAAGCGCTGCAATACAGTCCCAAATAAATAAAACAGTGAATAATCGTGTAAAACGGATTGTTTGAATTCTGTTATTGTCACAGAATACAATGGCGGTCAGTACAGCGAGGTTGAACCAGTAGGTTTGGTATCGATCTGTTGAACCGTCTAATTAGTATTTAAACAAAGGATAGTGACAACTCGCTGGTTGACACTTCGCACATAGTACCGCTATAAACACGGAAACATACAGGCCTCACTAACATCCAGTTATCTAGTTCATGACTGAAAGCATTGTGTGCTCTATATGTAAGACAAAGTTATCTTCGAGTATTTGGGAATATTGACCGATGCAATGCATCATATATTATAAAGAAGAAAGATTTGTTTGTTTGTATCGAATAGGCTCCAAAACTTCTATACCGATTTTAACATTTTTTTTTTCACTATATGGAAGGGCTTATTCGTCAACTCGCGCCTCATAAACTCGCGACTGCGCGCGAGTTAGCACCTTATGATTTTACCTATTTTAGGAATTTGAAAATCATTGAAAATCTGACGTATTTTTAAAGACAAAACACTTTTGTAGATGACTGTAAAAACGTCAGATTTTCACTCGGTCGCGAGTTGACTACAACAAAAATAGGTAAAATCGGAAAGTGCTAACTCGCGCGCAGTCGCGAGTTTATGAGGCGCGAGTTGACGAATAAGCCATTGGAAGCTACTTTATCTGGAAGTAATAACCTTCTTTCTTCTTGTTCATTCTTCATTGTTTATTCAGATTCTGAAAAAGGTCAATTAGTACAGGTAGGTAGGTACTATAATGATAAAAAGTGTTGTACTAATTTGGCTCTTTCAACTAAGCAGTAGGTAGTTTTAATGTTTATTTAGTTATAACTCTTACAGCTTTTAAATAAACAATTAGTCTGCGTTACCTTCTGACTGGCGATAGGTACCTAAAACTAATACATACACAATGCGTGTCATTTAGTACATTCAATTCGAGGATAATCATTTATAACCAGGTATCCGCCGAGCAGTTCAACATTTTCCTCTTAACAAAACACACATTCAATTAGTTCAATATAATTGTTTCTTATTAGTAGATAATAGAGATGGACCAAAATTCGTTTCACTTTCGGTAATACCAAAATTCGGTTTTCGGTCGAAATGCGGTTCATCGACCCAACATTCGGTTTACGTACTGAATATTCAGTTGAACAAATACTTAATAATAAGTAGGACTGACTATATGATAGTAGTCTATATCCTGCATTTTGCCAATTAGACTCACTGATGTGTAAACATATCAGATAGAAAACACATAATTCAAACTCTATTAGGTAACTACAATTGTTAAATGATAATATTCAAAACATAATTCTGTGGAATTGATTGCGTTACATCTTTTTTTAATCACTTTTCTATTTTCATTTAAGAAGAAACATTACATAAGAGCTATAAAACAGAAACATAATTATGATTTAATAACTTGAACTAATTATGCTAATAATGGGAGTAGCGGCAGACACTAAAACTAACAAATGAGATTAAACATGTCGCCGTCTAAGACACGAGAAGTTCAAGCCGAATATTCACCGACTTCGACAACTGGCAGAAACTACTTTCAGGTCATTTCAAATGGTTATTGCTGTGTGTTACCAATAATAAATAAATAATTTTAATACCTTTTACCTGTATTTACACAGGTTTATTTTGAACTAGGTACTGTAATATATTGGTGTGTAGTGGAAAGAAGATAAAATATGTACTTTAAGACTACATTTTAATTCATTGTTTCAGCAATACATGACAATAATGAAAATATAAAGCTAAGCCCTTCTATTCTTTCTAAATCTTTATTTAAAAACTTGAGTATTTAAATGTCTTTTCAAACCAGCCTGTACTTGGGTTTGGATAAGTTATGAAACCTCTACAGTACGGAATAAGCAAATTTTTTCCAATACGTCTGTTACGGCCGGTAAAATAATGGTATGTTTTTGATTGTGACCCAAATAAACTCTATAAAACTGCCTAGTCTCTAAGTAATGGGATACGTCAAACGTTAATATTGCGATGTAAATACTGCTGGATGTTAAGCATTTAAAACTTTCTATTTCCGATCCCGATAAGATCAAGAAACAGTGTTTACCTCCTGCATGTCGTTGTCGATCTGTTGCTCGCGGCGCTGGTTGGCGACGGCGTCCTCAGCCGTGCGGTGAATCATGTGCAGCTCCTCGGGACTCAGGTTCCACGGCAGGTTCATCTGCATATTACCATCCATGGGCATCTTTTGTACCTGCACATTACAAAGAACCCTTAAAGCAAACAACATTCCACGTTAAGGGAACGGGATAGCAAAGCATTCCTGAAAAGGGATAAAATAATTTTAATCTTTAAATAATGTTACTGCTTTGTACAGGTGTAAACGAACCTTTCACGAAACTGACAATTATGCATTTTGTACATCAAAAAGCAACTCATCATTGGTGAGAAACGACTTTGCGGTGGAATTAAACTTAATGTTACGCCATCAAAACATTGTGCTGATAAGGCAATGAATAGTACGGGGGTTGATCAGGTATTTAAAGTAGAGTTTTATTTGTGAAAAAGTTGGCATTTCGAACCCCAAAACCTCCATAACTAGAAGGTTCCGTACGTAAAATACGCGCCTCAGACGTAGAGTTGCGGACATCAGCCCGTTGTACAATACAACTAGAAGGTTCTCAGATATGGTCTACAATAAAGTGCATACAATCCAATTCGGCTTGGTACTTTTACACCCATTATAACAAAGACAAAACAAGAAACATGGTAATACAGCGACATACCAGAGGTATTAATTGTATTCACAAAAGGCAAAATATAAATAAATAACCCTTCTAAAAAAAAAACAAAATATAAATAAATAATCACTTCTAAAAGGCTCTTAACACTGTCAATGTCCTCGCTGTGGGTCTTACAACGTAAGTCGATGAGCTCTTGCGTTATATACATTTAGGATATTAAGTTGGTGCGAATTTCTTATGTACACATACAGAAATGCGATCTGTAAGCAGAACTCCTAATTTTGTTTAAAGAATGTTTTAGCCATTGAAACCTGTTGGACATTAAATGAAACTGAAAAACATTTAAGGTAACAATACCGTAAATGTGTCTAGTTTGTTTCAGTTTTGTACAAAGTGTTGGTCAATGAATCGTTGGAGCAATAGTATCGATTAATGACTTTATTGAAAACCAAGTATGGCATAATTATGGACTATATACATTTAAGATGATGAGTTAATCTATCTAGAGTTCTGGACTATTAAGGAGGACCTACCTCCGACTGGTCGAGTTCTTGTGTAGGGGCAGGCTGAGGAACGAATTGGTGGAGCACGGTGGGTTGCTGAAAAGGAGGAGAATATGATGTCAACCGTACATAATCTTATAAAAGTATGATAAAAGCTATCTAAAATCCATATAGGTACCCTTGTATAACAATCGTAAGGCACGCATGAACCGCGCCGCGATGCCATTTTGAGTTCTTTAACCTCTACTGAGAAAACGCTTCAGTGATCTTCAATGTTAGGTTTGTGTATATTCACTAATTCTTTATTCATTCGTTTATTTATATGTAAATCCTTTGTTGTAGATATTTATAGAGGATTCTTCATTTTACACAAGCCCTTAAAGCCCGTGCAATTCAATTTAGAATATTCTATGCAAATTGTATTTCAAAGAAATAAAATTTACATCAGTAAGATATTTAAATAAATATTCACTTTTGATGTGATGAGATCTACATGCATTTCAAATAAACATATCTATGTTAAATACTGTTGTTAATGAAATCTTTTTTTTTTTCTTAAAAATACGTTGCCCCACACTAGGAATTTCTCCTGTATCGTGAGTGCGTTTACAAACATTTAAATTCACATACACAAACAGCCAGACCCGGAACAACTATCTGTGGGCCACACAAATATCTGTTCTGTGCGGGGATCGAACCCGCGACACGCAGCGCAGCAGTCAATCGCTCAACTACTGCGCTAACCGTGCCGTCTAATCTATTTTAATCGGTTTTATAATATTGTTATGAATAAGGTAAACGATATTACGAGTCTACCCTGACATTCCTGACATATTTATTATTACATAATTACGATTCTTAAAGTGATACATAGGTTTATTTAAATTATTCAATATTGTTGGCAAGTGCTATTATCGAAGCACGTCCGTCCACACATACATAATGATACACTTATGCTTCCGTGTAACATCATCTCAATACTCGTTACAGAACTTGTAAATTGCCCGCTAACGGAATATTTTTTGTATCATGTGCTTAAAAGTTTTTCGACACCACGACTACTTGTTCGTGATTTTAAATTGTGTGGCGATTCCATTAATATATTCCAAAGGCATATTTATTTCAATTAAATCAAGAAAAAATGTTACAAAACATTGGTTACTCTACTTTAGGATATTTATAGATATATATATATTATTATTATTTTTGTTTGCTCCGTGATTAAATCGAGAATTTGATATTTAAAAGCAATCCGAAGCAAATAAATTCTGTAACACTAAAGTTTTATTTCAAGTAAGAAGTACGTGCTGAGACAGATAAAGACCTTAATCACCCTAACTTATAGTCGTTAAAACAAGTTCTATAATCATTTGAGGGCGTAAAATAATTACTAGTTGACCACACAAGTTTGGTATCAAATAATGTTAAACCAATTTCTGCTTAATTAAAAGCATATGTTTGTATTTTCATTAAGTTTTTAACGATGTTAATTCACAACTTTATCTGACCTTTACTAATATAAACAAAAGCTTACAAGCTACATATAGTTCATCGAGCACAAACATTGAATGCTGTTGTTTTTTTTTGTGTGTGGCATCTCGCAGGTCAACATAAGAGGTTGGTTGTGGATGCCTTGGGCGTAAGGTCTCCAGCTAGGGCAAAAAACTTTTTTTTGCGACTACACGCTAAGGGCACCTGCTCTGATATACAAGCCTCGATTTAACGCGTCGCTGATGGCCTGGTGCTGTTTATGTAGCAGGGCGTTCTGTTTAATTGTTTTTTACCCAACAAACAAGGAGTGTAATGTTTTTCACGCGAATGCTTGTGCATATGTGGGTACGTATGTTGGTTCGTTCTAAGTATAAGTATATAAACTCCTAAACATATATATAACCGATTTGTGATAAAATAATGTGCAAGGCAGCTTTCTTCAATCAGAAGGTTGTAAACCACAGATGAAGAAAGTCTGCTTATCCCTCGCCTATATGGTACTTACTTCGTTCTGGTCATGGCCTTGTGGTGGTGGTGGAGGAGGGGGCGCGAAAGGTCCCATGGTCTCCGGCGGGGGAGGCATGTTGTGCGGGGCGGGGATGGCAATTACGCGCTGCACGTGGATGCGCATCTCACGGGGTCCGCCCATCTGCTCCTCAGACGAGTCCCATGGCATCTAAACCAAAGAAACAACCATGTATGTAACCAGGGCGCAGTTCTTGCTAATATCTAAACTTAATAACCCATTAAAGTCAATCACAGTGGTGGTCACTGCATAATTTATGAGACCTCTAAATATAACCTCGACAAAAATCTTTCCATTATAATAGAGTCACCCAATAAAACGACATCAAGTTATCTGTGATAGGTAAGTGCATTAGCATTGTGATATGAAATTACTGGGGAACAAAGGATAATGGAGGCACGATCAAGTCGGTTATGAATTATGCATGGCGTACATTGCGCAAACGCAGCGGGAGCGTCACATCTCAGAGAGATAAACACGATCAGGAAGCAATGACCGCTGACACCCGAGGACGCGCCCGCGCCTGCCCGCTCCGAACCGCGGCCCGCTGCCTGGCCCGCACAGCGCAAAACAAAGCCGACGAACTCTTCGCGTCACGCCACACAGACATCGATGTGTCAAAACTAATAAACACCGACCGAGATAAAACCTCTACTCAAGACATTGTCAAGATATAATATTAGACCTTGGCCTATGTAGGTTCAAAATATTAAATATGCAAAAATGAAACATGAACTCTGATCCGGTACCGATCTATCCAAACTTAGTTGTTAAATGTTAGAGCAACAAAGGATCCTGTAGCAAAAACCTAACATTCTGTGGACAAAGAGCTCGACGAACATTGAATTAGGATAACGAATATTAATATTCTAATGATGATGCCGCTCGATGCGGATCGAGACAAAAACACGGAAGCAGCGACGGGCACAGTATTGTCCATTCATCCTTGTGTGTTGGCTTTTCTGACTTCGTACTGAGTGTGAAGACGAGCTCTGCACGGTGAACCATTGTCAGATGTAATTACAGAGAATACAGAGAACCGGCACCAACCACTTCGTTATCAAGAAGACAAGCATGATTAAATTAATTAGCGTCATTAGTTTCGCCGTCGGATTTATTCAAAACAGGCTCTACTCTGATATCGTCGACATATCTACACCTGTTAAAAGTTTCTTGCATACTAATGTTGTGGGCTTTTTTTATCACTTCATTAGATTGGTTATATTTACTGTATCTATAGTTTTCGCCAATCATTGAAGGGATCTGGTATTTATGAAAACATTTCGTTTCCTAAAGATGATAGCCAACAACTTTGAGCTAATGAGTTAGATCAACCTCTGCTCCGCGCATCTTAATATTTTAACGAAATAAAATTCCTCGCACAATTGAAAAGTTGTACCGGTATGACTTGGCAGTAAGTTGCTACTAAGATCACTGCAACTACAGATGTATGGAAAAAACCTGACACCTACTAAATTAGGTTATGATTATGATGCAAAATTATGAGCTATGGCCGAAAAAAGTTACGCATTTACGAATCAATTGATTATAAATAGGGAATAATAAAAAAGGCGATTAAGAAAGATTGCGACATTTATGAATAAATATTTTGCGCCGAATTGATATCGCAATCGGCTGATAAAGATTCGAGGTGGCTCCGTCCGCAACTCCTCGCCTTGGCTGCTTCCATTCCTTTCGAGCCACATTCACATCCACTATCCGCATGCTAACTGAACTTCCGTTTTTAATAAAACGATTTCCGTCCTAAGTAAACGAAACCTGTTCACTCATTACCATTTAATATAAATAGAACATAATATTTTAACGCGATACATATGCTAATGAAGTTTACTTCTACTGGCCCGGTAAATGCCTTTATTTATTAATTCTTAATATTTACTCGAATTACGATTTGTTTGGCTCCACACTAATCGGATGTGTGTTTGAAAACTTTTGATTTAATATTTGTCTTCCGCAATAATATTTATTACTCTTTTAACGCTAAATATTAAAGTGGTGAAGTCGCAATTTAAACACCTGTTTAAAAGAAAATAAAAAGCGAAAAGCGATGAATATCGAAAGTATATTAAAATTTCATTGAGCTTTTATATTTATATTTCCAATTTGTCAACTTATTAACATAATCATTTTAGACAAACATTTGAATAAAGGCGAGACAGACAAGAACCAGACTGACCACTTTCGTCCAACATTGTAAGTTAGCTGTGCATACATAAGTTTTCCCACAAACCGTGGAAAATGTATTCTGTTTACCGTAAGTATGTTTACATTATCATCAATTTTATCTTTATTCATTTAGGTACGTTATGTAATCACCGGACCAAGACAGATCTCGGAAGGTCGACAGCTTGCTCTGTATTTCCTGCATACATACGTACATATGTTGTACCACTAAGCTTCTACACTCCTATGTTTTGGAGATGGCCTCGACTATTCAGTTCCGGATGCTTTCTATTTTGAATTATTGTTGTAATTAATCATTTATTGGTTTCTTCTACCAAATAAGGATGAAGCATATGAATATTCATTGGTAGGAAGGACATATTTCGTGTTCAAAATTTCAAAATCGACAACTTGTATAATGAAGAGAGGCATAACGTTATTGAACATTAAAACTGGTGTAAGCGTTCTCTTGTACAAGGTATTACTATCATAGCGTTTGTTTATATAAACTGTAAGTAGAGTTGCTCTACGTTCCGTTTCTGAAGTATACATAAACAATCCAATCAAGGCTCATGACAGGGAGTAAAGAACGCTAGATTAGAGCAGCGAACCAGTTTGCTGCAATGTGCGTCACTTGCGGGCGACATCGCGTTATTATGCACTTAATTTGTACCTCGTCGTCTTTGCACCTACAATAGCATCTTCAATCTTTATTAAACAACTTCCTTATGACAATATATTGGCAACTAACAAAGGTTGTCTGTTATTGTCTGCGTACTATACATATTTTACTGTTTATTTAAGTTTTATTCAAATACTAAAAGATACCTAAATGATGTTTATTTTGCAAGTCTTGTATGTTTTCACAAACACTTTTACACGTCTTTGTTTTTTTTTTAACTAGATGAGGCCAGTGTTTCGTACCCGACTACTCTGAGAAGAAACAGCCGAAACAAACTCAGAGGTCAAAGTCTCTTTTAAGGTCCAGAAAAAAAAACTTGGTCAATTTACATGTGGACTATGCAGATAGTGTCTGAAATGGTCTTTTTAAGAAAGCACCACACAGATAAAACATATTTTACTTGCAAAGTTACCTATTCTTAAACTTTTCAGTTCTCCAAAGTGTTGCTCTATGTTATATTGAAAACGAAAACGTTAAAACTAGTTCCCAACTATCAGCCAAATAATAGAAACATCTCTCTCGAGCTCTTCTGTGTAAAAATAAGTTATCTGTAACAAGTACGACTAAAGTAAGATAGATAATAAGCACTTATGCGTGAGACAAAGTATGTAGCTGCGTTAAATGTTTACCCGCAGTCGTCGAAGCATTATCCTTGAACAAATCGTGCTCTATGTCTGTAAATGTGCAATTTGAGGTGGTTATGCTGGAGCACAAATTAAATATTTTAAATATGAAAACATTGCATAAATAATTTCTCAGACCAAGAATAAGCTCACTTTAAACTATGCACAAACAAAGATTAAAGCATATCTAGGCCTTATTTTATATAAATTGGTTCGTCTCTAGAAAATAATCAAGAGACAATAAGTTAACGAATAAAAAATATAATCACGATTGATATCGTTTTGAATGATAACAATCCACCTTAGCTATGTAACGGTCGCCTTGTGCCGCATGCCGCATGTCGGTGAGAACAACATCACTTAATGTTGGTTAATGTAAGTGGAACAAGGTTCATGAGCGTTCGTAGTCACCGGTGCATCAAATTATACGAATAATTGCATCGCGGACCGCGCGGCCCGGGGCCGGCGCCTCCTGCCGGCGCGGCGGGGGCCCACGGCATCTCCGCGACACGCTGCCAAGTTCAAGAGCGTCTCGAACACTACGATCACAAAAAAATAAATAAGAACCTACACAAATTGGGCACGAATGGTATCGATCGGTGGTATATATAAAAATGTTGTGTTCGAGCGCGGCTCATACACAAGGCCACACGGCCAATTACAGAGGGTGCAAGAAAGCACCCAAGTCCTCGGCCCCGCGTCTCGAAAAGAGAAGCAAGGCCCGACAGTTGAGAGAGTGCCCGACCCTCTCTGCCGAGCTCCCTTCGAGCCTCAGCCCTCAGCGCCCCAGTCCCTGGACCGCGCTCAACCACCAGACCCATTTCCCGGCCCTAAGGCCGGCTACTCAGGCTGCGGCGGCCACAACCGTCTCACCAACCCCGGCCCCAGCGCCCGCACGTACAGCGAGCGCAAGCCCACCCCCACCCACCCAGCCTTTCACTCAACATAACGTCATAGCGAGCACTCTAGGAGTGTTCTACACAAAACGTGCCCGTCAATTCAACCAAGCAATCATCGCTACCCGCGGTGACTTGGTTCTCCTTTCTTCCGTCCTCGCTGAGTTCGACGACGTAGCCCAATCCGTCCTCAACCTACCCCACTTTCGAGCGTAGGGACAATAATATCTCGAATCACTACAATACAAACACAGACCGCGATCCGTTCCGGCCTCATCGCAGAGGCCCGCCGCGTTAGTTCGATGTTAAAACTAGAGTCCGACCCTTTGCTATAATAGCCAACCCGCGAGTTGAGCTAGTAGTTTTAAAAGTCCCCAAATAATAACCCGACCTGGCCATTTTCATAGTTCTATCATGACCCTCTAAGCCGAGGCTCGACCCCGCAGGGGGTGCCCTTAGAGTGCGGTCATCGATTTCATCATAGTAGCTTAGAGCCCTGGCCGGGGGCCTTAAATTCTTAAGGTCACCACAGGATAGTCCGGTTGAGCAGATAAAAAACTCGAATATATGAGTTTAGCTGCGAGTGGCCCAATCAAAAAAAAAAAAAAAAAAAAAAAAAAAAAAAAAAAAAAAAAAAAAAAAAAAAAAAAAAAAAAAAAAAAAAAAAAAAACGCGGCTCATACACTCGACACACACCGCATCATGCACGCGTACCTCGCGCTAGTGATCGCACTGGTGGCGTCCGCGCTCGCCGCGCCCGCTCGCCTCGGCTATGAGCGAGAGATCGACTCCTCCAGGATGAACCTGCTGCACAAACGCCTGGAGCCCTACGTGCTCGACGGTGGCTTCGTCGCCTCACAGAAGAACAGAGCGAAACTCATCACCAGGCCAAGGCCCCAAGACATCGTAGCCGAAGATAATGTGTTATTAGAATCGAATGTGTTGAATATAGTGAGACCGGCGAAAAGAAACGTGGACAGCGAAGTGAGTGACGCGCTGGTTCGGCAGCGACGGGGATACAACCTGGAGAACGTGAGGGTTCCGGCGCGGTACCCGTACCTTCCCGTGCCCAACTACAGCCGTTTCCGGCGCTGGGGCTAGTGGCCGCTTGCTACCGGTGCACGCCTACACCAAATGTCAAGGCTGCGCTGATAGCTCACCAGTGAAGTAGTGACTAGAACGAGCTGCACCGCACTGCGTCGCGCGCGCATCCCCCGGCCGCGCGCGAACTGAGCTCAGACTGTACTTAAGTTTAATGTTATTTATATGAAGTGGCTGTGATCGAACGCTCAAGTTACGCCGTTACTGAACGGTTTAGTGGCAACGATTGACAGAAAATAGAATTTAATGTTAATTGCACGACGAAAGTGTAATTGGAAGCTATGTAATAGACACTAGATAATACACAATAATATTTAAAAACATATTTTTGACTTTAATTATGCTGAAATATTAACTGTTTAAATTGGCTTGATGACGAATTGATGACTTTGGTTCTATACGGCTTTAAATCCCATTCTAAATCAGTAAAGGTATTTTTTGCGTAACCCTGAATGATCTGAACATATTTTTAAATAAATATAAATTTTATTTAAAATAGGTATTTTGAAATGTTCAATCTTAAATTAAAATTTCAACTTACAAACATTCACTTGATAGAAGTCTTGATAGTGAGTATAGATTCACGTCACTGAATTAATCGTGGAAGGTCACGTATTTGAAGAACTTTTTTGTAGCTATTCGCAATCTTTTATATCTATATAATGGTTTTTGAAACGTGCTTGTAGACATCTACGATATAATATAATAGGTAGGTGCGAGATACAAAGTACCAATAATACAATCAAGACATCGCGTGTAAACACGAATAATCTCGCACAGACTACCTACCTATCATGTATTACAGTAATTAGACCCTATCATTTAGTAATGGGAACAATGAAATAATATAATGTATGCGAGGTTAAAATGCAGTTGCTACAATCGGTGTCAGCCGGGCCTGTTCTTAGATATTAAAGTTGAACACTGACTAGTTCTGAAGCCATGCTTGAATTGTTACAGTAATTACTTATTCAAACAATTGTTGCTCAAGCCGGGCCTATTGGAAATAATTAGGTCCATGCGATTAACTTCATATCATCACAGCGGCGAAAACTCAAGCCGACACACTTTCTAAAGTGAACTTGGGCCCTTCGTAGAAAAGCGGAGTAACTAATGAAAGTCGCTTACATAAAGATAATAGTTAATTTGTCTTTATTATAGAAAGCAGTCTGTAAGATAATAGACTCCGATTTCTGCAAATAATGGTAACTTTCGTGGTGCGTAACGGCTTAAAGCTTATTGAAGTTTTTAGAGTTACGATGAAGTTACGCGACCGTTAAGATAGTTCAGTGAATCAGTGAAGACTCTTTGTTTAACGATGGAATGCTAAAAGACTTTCTTCTTCTTCGATGACTTTTGATTAAGACAATTCGGAGACTCTTAGAGCGAACTTAATAAAGCTTTTGGATGAGCAGGGACATACTTTGGAGTCAAATATTTGCGGAGATTTAAGTAATTTTCGAGAGCTAATTGACCGAAAAACAATTAGTAGTTAGAACATGCTAACAAACAACAAAAGAGGAAACCAAATCGCAGTAGCCAAATAACGCAAACTTTAATGTTGTAATAGATATCAAGATTAATAATCGTATGAAGCAGACATCAAAATAAATACCCATAAATAATAATCTGTAGAAGATCGTCTAAACTTGCCTCATCACTGGAATTTGAATGGAACTGTTGCGGAGGAGCCGAATTTCCCAGCTGGTATAATTTGGAGGCATCAATTTTAATACAGTCTATTAACATTGAATACACGTCTAAACGTTGGTTGGGTAGTTATTTTCTATAATAAAAATATACGGTCGTACATAAAGTTCCTCATTACATAACTGAGAACTCCAAGGTAATATTTATCTTTTTAAAGTAAAATTCAAATCAGAGCTGGCTGGCTACTTCCGAATGTAAGTGCAGGGAACCTTGACGCTAACCTCACACGGAACCGGGCTCAGAATATACGCAGTATTCATGAAAACTTTATTTGGTATTCACAAGGGTTTCACGAATCGAATCAATACAACGTACCGAACAACGCGATTAGGAAGCAACCCTTACAATGTTACGAACGTCATTATTAGGTGTTGTGCCAACAGGCAACTAGATGTCAAAGTGTCGAGGCTATGCCTAGCTGACGCCGTGCAGTCTATCGCACTCACTGTTCACCCACAGCGAGCCCCCGGCCGACAAACGGGGCAGCTACCCTCCGCCTCAACTCCTACACAATTACTGTCAGATGCCTTCACTCAAACGCTCCAATAATAAAAAAAATACATTTTAATATTCTACGATGACAGATTTCAACGTATCAGTTAATATCATGTTTACATTAGTAACCTACGCTTTGTGTATTGCTGATATTAAAATATAAAGTTGAAGTCGTTTTGATTCAACTCTACTTATTATAACATCAAGTAATGTTAACAAGCAAAACTAGGCAGATCTTTCCCGAGTTTCGCCAATATTCCACCCCTTGAGCACCCTCTAAGCTTTTGTTACATTTGATAGAAAACAGCCCTCATGCGCGCATTATGCGATTTCATAAGAAAGCACATACAATATGCTCCATGTATGCTGATGAATATAAAAATGTGGGTGACGCCGAGAAAAGTTACTTTTTCTTTTTAAATATCTACAGGTGAAAAGAAATTTGTCATAAAGGAGAGAGTAAATAAATATAGGTACGTCGCAAATGCAGTTTATTTAAGAATTAAATCAGATCCTATACCGACTTTCACATCCCTTCAATCTTTTATGAGTTGAATACAGATAGAACTAGAGATATAGTATATACCTTTTGACTAGCAAAGGACTGCGACTAGCGACGTTGCGGACTGCGGTCACATTTTCATCTAGGAGAGGGATATTATTACAAGTTCAAGCCTGAGTTATTTACTAAAACAGACCAAGCGATTATTTATAGAAAGCGGAATATTCAAATTAGTTTTGATTTGCCTGAAAATCGAGCCATAAATGTCAAACAAACTTCAATCACTAAAGAGAATTTATCTTACACAAATTATCATTCATCTTTTGACAAAAGCTAGTTGAGCACATCAACGGAGATTAGTGAAATAGTATGAACCTGTGTAGTCAGTAGTACCTACACTAAATATGTGTTAAACCCAGAATCCATGAAAGTATTTAACAATCGTATGTAGATTGCCGAAAGTATTCAGTCTCACAATAAAAAGAAAAGTATATGAGTATAATATAGGGGTATAGTATACTTATATACTTTTCTTTAGAAAGGTTTCTCTCGACGTTTCATGCCTTTCAAACAAACAAAGGTGTACGCTTATAATGTTCGACAATAGTTGAGCTGTCAGACGTGTAAAAACGTCATGTACAGTTAACTTTCTGTACGAGATGAACGATTTGGCCGACTGACACCTAATTATTGTCTTAGGAGGTAGTCTCACGATCTAGTCCCGCTATTCACTAGCGATACAAGCAACCCAGCGGTACTTGCACTCCTTTTACATACATGTATTATTTGTACAATGACTATTCAGGACAAGACCGAGCCGTTGTGCCTACACAACCACCTGTTTAAATATAATTATCAATTATACACATACTTCCTCGCCTGTGAAGCTAAATTGGTTAGTAAATAACTCATTATTTTTATTGCGAGTTGACCTCATTTATGATCATCTTTCATCCATCTGAGCTCATTTAGAGTGAGAGTAGCCAACAGCTCCCCAGCGTTATCTCAAAACGAATTTGTTTTCTTCGCTTTAGAGATAAAATTCAAGACATCTTCGTAAAAGTTTGTACTGAAACCGTGTTGTATTTTTTGTTTTTTGCTACAAAACTCGAATAATCGTACATACGTATCAACCTCAATATTTCTAAGAATATAGGTTTAACAATGCCTGAACTGAAGGGCAGGTTCTTAGACCTCGCTAGCATGCGAATCATTAGAATTACTTTGAACACATATCAAAGGTTTAGTTCCATCATAGTTACTCATATATTGTGAACCTTTTTTGTTTGTGCTAGAGAAACACAAAGAGCAATAAAAGCATTCATATCTGGTCGAAATATCGCAGTGGCGAGCCCGCGCGCGCTCCCCCGCACCCTACGTGATCTTGTAATACTGCTGCTCCAGTGCGCCGATCTGTTATTTATGCCTGGGACATCCTTACAAGCATAACAACATTACAAACACAACAGCACAACGTTAACTCATCATTAAAAACTCAGAATAATACAAATTGCGACTTAACACGAACGTTTTTTACGAATTGTGAAATCGAACGCCACAAATAAAGAACAAAAACCACAGTATGAGAATAAATGAATACATAATTAGCACAGAAACATATTGCATTCATATGTATACCGGGCTGACCTATCCAAGGCCTAACCTATTAATTTGAAATACTTAATGTAGGTATAAAATAATAATAATGATATTATTCATAGCATAAATCAAAGTGGACGTAATCGTCCATGAGTGATATCAACGTGGGATGGAGTTAATATAATAATTGCCACAGAAATTACTTTGAGCAGGAAGTGTGGAATGTGCTTAACTAGCCAAAGAGAACTTGACCTGCATAGTCACTTCTGATCACAGGAAGTGTCTGTGAGAGGAACAGGCCTTTAGCCACCAATCACGCGGGCCCCGCGTGTAATGTTGGTGGATGCCAGATGTTTTTGATGTTTTTATTCCAGGAAATACCAGTTTTCTTGAAATGTTTTCCTGTCCCGTTTTAAGAGCAATGGTCATGCAAATAATTGAATAAAGTACCTAAGGTGCCTGGCTGGGATTGATACCACTAGTGACCATCGATTCGTCAGTCGGGCTGTTACCACCGAACCATCGCCGCTACTAAAGTCACACTTGATCTGACATGTGTGCAAAATAAAACTAGAACCTCTATTAGTGAACAATAAGCCGGTCATGAGGTGTAAGTCAATCGTTTGATAGCGTGACAAACTGTCCGCACTACCACTTGATACGTTTCAACATCGCAGAGAATTTATTTTTATTTTATTTCTTTAGGTGTCTTGTACTGGCGTCAGCGCAAGACAGCCCCTTCGGTGTATTATTGTAAATGTCATGTCAGTAAATGTGTCTTCGTGAGACAACGTGGCTATAACTTTGCTCTTCATAGATAATATTATGTGGAATCTTTTAAACCAGGTACACAAAAAGTCGCATAAAAAGCAATTATATGATTGTTAAGTAGTTAAGCAAGTTGTAAGTTGTTAAGCAGTTATATGGTTTGCGACTCTTATTACTCTAGATTTTTATCGATAAACCTAAGCTTCAAGTTAAATATGCAAAGCTGTGCCAGTGTACCTCAACAAACATTACAAAGCATACTTACACATTCTGTCACAAACTCCTATGTGAAAAACTTTGAATAAGTACTAAGTACATGAAAAACATATTTCTCTCAGTTTTTAATTTAGGTTTTTACTTAGAACGAATTAATAGCTTAGCATCAAAATCGATTTGAGTAACACCCGTAGGTATTTAGCATAATGCACAACGTCATGTAATCAGGTTTATGTTGTTTATATCATACAACTACGTATATTTATAGAAGTAGTGATTTATCTTTCTATCTAATTAATCTATCCGACGACGGAAAACATTTACTACAGACGAGTTGATTAATTAACAACTAAGCAAAAACTATGCGAGGAATAAAACATAATCTCGGAGGATTATAACAAGGCCTTCACCTTCAATCAATGATCGAAACTTAATTATAACATCTGTGCCGCGATCGTGTGCTAGAGCAGTGAAGCGCGGGGCGAGGCGGAGCGTCTCCACACCCGTTTGTTTGTTGTGATCGGGAACGTTTACATTTGTTTACGTTCGCGCGCCTATCCTCCGTGGCCAAACTCCAAATGCCTCGGCCCCACCCCATACCTGGCATCACCTCACCCCCGAAGAGGCGTCGAAGCGCCTGTCACCGCGAGATGTCCGCTAGGGATGGGGCATGGGGTACAATCCGCACAACACACATTTGAACTCGCGTGACTTGAATCATTTCATTCATATCTTCACCCTTGTCCCTTGCAAAGTAAGATAAAGTGTCACATCACTCTAACTTTATATCAAGTTTAATTCTACAGTTCTGCGTGTATTGTATTACCTCATTAGGGAAGTTTTAGGCGTCGCGATGGAAGCTTCAGTTCGCTTAGTTTGTGTAAATCAAAAGCAAAGAGTACAACGTAAAATGAAGTTGATCATTTCGTAATTATGTTCAGAAACTGTTGAAGCTTTCTGTAAACATCTATTATTTTATGTAATTCGACTAGCTTCTGATTTTATTTAAATTTTGTTTTTGTATTTTTACCTCGTGCAGGTGAAGAATATAAAACTATTTTTTTATTCGTTAAAACTTATTGATATTATCTTTTAAAAATTAAACTAGTTTTCAATTCAAATGATAGTGGTTCTGAAAGTTGCCATGTTTATCTTGATTTATAGAATATTTTTGCTATTATAGCAAGCACGACTTTTACAAGGAGAGATTTTAAGAACAACAATGCGTGTTTCCGATTTATTTCTTTTCAATTTTATTCTAAGAAAACATCGCTGGAAAGTAAACAGGAAAAACGATTACATGAAAACAGCAACGGGAATAAAGAAAATCGTTTGAGTGCCAACGTGCCCATTTTTCTACAACCTACGTATATTCATAGGTACCTATACACTGACCTGGAATTTTATTTCGGGGTTACAATTGTAGTCAGGAATGTTATTGTTTTATTTTTCAGAACTCTTTCTTCTACTTTATATTTGAACTAAATATGTTATTTCAATTGAGTTTTATCAAAACTAAATTATATAGGTTTACAAACTAACAAGAGAATAACATTATTGCCATGGTGGATGTGTGAAGGCACACACATGGAGTCAATATATTTCATATTAAAAATAATTCTCGCTGATCACGGAAAAAAGCTGGCGCGTAAGGTTGTTAACCGCTTTCTTACTGGTATAATTTTATTTTAATGTATCTAATGTTCCATAGATAGTAAGTCAATTTCCGCAGTTTTGTAAAAGTTCAGTTGGTCACACGCAATATGAGGCAATTCGGCCGTGTTCGCTTGATTTTTTGCTGCTGAGCTCGATAACGATAAATGAAAAGGTAAAACAAGTAAAGTGAGCCCGAAAACCGGAACGTTTGTGATTGCATAAGCACATGTGCACGCTGCAACCAGTGTCGGGGACTCGGGGCCGATGACCGAACGACCCTGATTTTTGCAAAAAATTCGGATACCACAACCACCCGGGAACTTTTAAAATACTTGCAGTTTTTCGCTGTACGGTTGCAGGTTAGTAGTATTTTCCTCGAAAAGTTTATATACATCAGCATCAGCTTAATGGTGTGAAAATGATTGATTGTTACATGGAATATTATTTTATGTTAGAAAGGAATTAAGCAGGATAGAAAGCGGTGAAGCCACAAATGCGTTGGCGTTGTCTGTGAACACGTGCCAAAATAATATGTTTGGTTTAAAGAACACAATGGAAGAAAGCTAAGCCGCGTGATCGTGTCGCCCACGAGTATTGTCGCAAAGCCATCTTTAAGGGCACAAGAAATTGCCACTTTTTCTCAAATCGGCTCGGAATGCAACTTACTAATGCATTACATTCTAGTACCAATAGACAACAGCATGGTACCAATTTTAGTAACTATATATTGTACCACACTGATTCTTAAAACAGGGGTATATTTAACATAAATGAACTAATTGGGCATTTAACATGGAGCTTATGAATGAAAGTTGTTTATAACTTTCTACGAATAATGTTGTACGGCCGACGTATTATTATTATCATCTTATGAGTACCACTAATGGACTTCTAAATAGGGGTGCTAATTAATAGGAATTTTCGTAAAGATGCAGGTACAATAGATAGGTATACAATGTATACTATACATACAGGGTACACTTTTATCTTAGGAGCGACACCGGTCAAGCTAGTTTTTGTTGCATTGCAGCGACAAGTAGCAACCTTTATAAAATTACTCGTTATTTTGGTAACCCTCCTTTGGATTATTTTATTTTGTAAGAGTCGAAACTACGTTGTGGTGTGACGCTTTGTTCTTTAGTATTTGATCAAAATGTTAAAACCTGGATCAGAGAACAAATAATTATAGATGTCAAGTTGTAAAAGTAACGATAGATACGCTTAAAAACATCCTCCTTAACAAGGGGTTTTAATAATTATGGAGAGTAAACAACCCTAAGCCAGAATTTAAAACAGCCCATTAAAAATAAATTTATTAATTAATAAATCCATAAATAACGTTGCAACATTGTGAGGAGGTTAGCTAGTTGCTACAATCAAGTAAACTGACTATGATACTAGTTATTGACATTTAATTTTAATTTAGACATAACATTTTTTATTAGTATTTGTAATATTTTTATTTTTTATAACCTGAATGAACAATTAAATTAATTAACCATTTTGTATGCCTTTCGGCGGGACATTGTAAGGATCAATTTTTTTTATATAACATCATAATATTGTACCCTGTGTTCACAAAATTAATAAATGAATTTGAATTTACAATGTTATTTCCATAGAACCTTGCCTGTGTCAGATAGCAACATGTAAACCGCACTTTCCTCATCCGCCCCTTTGGCTACACTAAACGCTTCCTTCTCGTGTGAAACATCATAATTGTGGATAGATTGAAGGAACCAGATGCCTGTGACGGAATTACAAGGTGGGTGTAAAAAAAACAAAGGGTGTAAAACCCTTAACAAAGCCGTAAGGCACTTGCTCAACCCTTTATTGTCCTGGGAACATTTTAGTTACGAAGATATTGGGGATCAGGGTTCTAACTCTTTCACATTTTTTTAAATCAAAATTATTAATGTTATAACTTTACTTTAAGTACCTCGCCGACCCCCATACTATTCTATTCATTATCAGCCCAATATTCTAACTGCATATCAGTGAATTATTCCATAAAACTAAATTTTTCACCCCCAAAAAAAGGCATTTTTTTTCATAGAGTTATTTAGTTTCATATACAGAATGTATGGTCGACGGCTCGTAAAGGCTTCGGTTACACAATATAGGCACTAGTCTACAAAAATGACAGTGTTTTTTTAATGGAAAATCATTAAGTAACCAACTCCCGCTCTGGGCACAGCGGAAGGGAGTGTCAGACTTTTACCGACTAAAGCCCATCCATGTTCCTTCTTTTGCACTTTGTGTTCCGGGGCCACGGTATCTCTTTCGAACAACCCGCAATCGAGGCAGACAGTAGACCTGGCGAGCCCCTCTGCTTTAGCGACATCTCTTTGAGGCGCGCGTAGAACATGAAAGCGCTGTCGACACGGCCTGTCGTCACTAGACGGACGGACGGTGAGCTACCTATTGCTCACCACCCACAGACCTGCGTCTACGGTGACTTAGTTGGTTCGAGGTTCACCCTTAAACGTCCAGCCACCTCCATCGCTAGCATAAGTGGTAGAGATGGCATAGTCTAAGTCATAAAGTCGCTGTCGTTTATGTGAAGTGCTATCAGATAAGCTGATACTGTCGCTGTGTTACTTTGTCGCTTCTGTCTGTCACAGTGCGACTCTGGAAAGTACGATCGTGCGGGTCAGGTGCGGACGCGCTTCATCACCCTTTTTTACTCTAACACTTCACTTCATACTACACGGTTTTACACTTTGTTACATTACAGTTTTCTTTTATAAATGCGAAATCTCTTAAAGAAAGGTATCACGACATGTTTGTACAAAATAGTAGTTTCTTCTCCGGAGTATCACTAACGTAATTAATAAATATTATAGTAGTTTTAAAAAATACTAAAAACTCTCGGATTCTTTACAGTAAATGCTTCCCATTTGAAAACCATGTCATTGGTGTGTTTAGATAAAACTAGTATACCATCTTTGGGAATCCACCATATTGGATTCAGAATGACCTCACTTGGCTAACCTTGCATTGCCATCCAAACTTAAGATGTATGCAAATTTTCAACTCTATCGGAATCCGGCAAGTACGTTATATTTAACTTCTATGTTTTTTTACACAGTAACATATGTAGTTAACAAGACTGTTACAGTAGGTAGAATCCTACTAATGCTGTAAATGCGAATGTTTGTGAGGATGGATGGATGGATGGATGTATGGATGTTTGTTACTCTTTCACGTCAAAACGGTTGAACGGATCGATTAAATTTGGCACACAGGTAGATTATAGTCTGGAATAACACATAGGATAATTTATTTTTTGATATCACGCGGGTGAAGCCGCGGGCACCACCTAGTATTTCATCAAAGCCGACTGAATTCAGAAACAATCAGACGACCATTAAAAGGTTTTACAGGAAAAATGTGTCCGGTTCTCTGACGCAATGTAGTCATAGAAACGTACCCGTGATGGGTACTGTTACAAAAAGCGTTTCTCTTTTACTTTACGGGGGAAGAACACGCGTGGTCGGATCTTAAGGAAACTTTCTCTTTGCATAGCTTTTCTAAACGTTTGGGAAACCGCGTCGGTGTTTCACGAAACGATGGCATTTTTAACAGCAAATGAAATTAAAGTACTCTACCGAAAATAATGAGAGAAAAGAGAATCGAGTGCGTAACGCTGCTGTTAACATTGGTAGGTACTTATAGCACATGTAGGCGTCTATATGTATGAAGTGGGCTCAGTAAGTAACAAGTATTTAATAAGTGATCGTAATTCATATGTCCTCGAACACACATTACGGATTTTTCTTACGATTACTGTTCAGTGCTCACGCCTAGTTAGACGTTTAATACTAGCCTTTTATGACATACATAATCCTACTAATATTACAAATGCGAATGTTTGTAAGGATGGATGGGCGTATGGATGTTTGTTACTCTTTCACGTCAAAACGGCTGAACGGATCTTAATGCAATTTCGCACAGAGGTAGATTATAGTCTGGAATAACACATAGGATATTTTGGTATTTTTTTTTATATCACGGGAGCTAAGCCGCGGACGCCACCCAATAAATTATAATTTAATTGACGACACGGTTGGCGCAGTGGCTATGCGTTGGACTACTGCGCTACGTGTCGCGGGTTCGATCCCCGCACGGAACAAATATTTACCTACCTACACATAGTTGATCCGGTGTGGCTGTTTGTGCGTGTAACTTTAAATATTTATAAACGCACCCACCATACAGGAGAAATTCCTAGGGTGGGGCAACGTTAAAAAAAATTAGAAGGTAGGTTTAATAGTGGTTACCACATATTTTGGCTCATTCAATTTCTAGTTCTCAGCGCATAAAAATACAACATAACTTAAATGTGTTATAAATGATTTCTTCTAAGGTAAATGTCTCTCAACTCAATATTATCAAATAAGGCTCACTTTCAGCACGTTCAAGTCATTCAGTCAAAATCACAAGAGATAGTTCCCCAATCCTAAAATCTCCTGTGCCACTTGACCCTTTTTGTTTCAGCATAGCAACAAACTATTTACAGCAAAATATAATCTCGTGGAGACACACGCGCTCATTACAAGAATACTCATCTTTATCAGTTTATTAATATTAGTTATGAAGTACCTAATGACGTCAAAACATAGAGAAGCCGTGTGCAACTATAAATGAACTCCTGAGTAACGTGACTGTCTTAGTGCGTAGGTAATGTTAATTAAAAATTTTCTGGTCTGCCAGTGATAATGGTTGCCGCCTCCGATCGGGAAAACCTAGGTGCAAATCAACTCCAGAAATAATACTTTGACGCACGAAGTCAATTTCCTCATCAGTATTCAGTTTTTAGACGGGATAATTTAATACGTGTTATATTTAGACCTGATAATTATTGCCCTGTTATAGGTTTTTTTACGTACTTAGACACTCCAATCATGAAAAATCAAAGAAAATTTTCCTTGGCATTTTTTTATGAAAATCAAACGGTGTAAACACCTTCTAATAATAATAAAACTCTATAAATTCCTTCCAATTTTATCAAAAACGAAGCTCAAACAAATCCGCCAACATAATTGGCATCGAATAAAGCTGATTTAAAATGGATCTCAGCGCGCAAAGCCTTTAGTTGAGTTGAGACGCACTTGATTAACTACCGAGCAGACGGAAAACTGGGAACCTACTGAAGAATTCATAAGTGGCAATGGCATGTAATGAACTTTGATGGCAATCTAACGAGCCGAGAACTAACTGCTTGTTCTAACGAACAGTTCATATACCTTTCCAGTAGTTAGGACATGTACCTATTACGAGCAATAGGTGTCCTAGTAATGAATGGAATGTACCCTAATACCACGATTGCCGATCTATTCGATCTAGGCATATTGATCACCAGTATCCAATTGTTCTTTGGTTCTTATTGCCAACAAAAGAAAGGTTGTTATTGCGTGACCTGACTCACTGTTGTGGAGTTCCACCTAATAACTTACACGTGTAAAATCTTATTTATTACGGAATAAAGCAAAGGACAAAGTTGTTTATCTTACGAGAAGAATCTTTTACTTAAAATACCTTCGCGACAATGACCGTTTTTGTTGTAAAAATAGGGAATGTTATTACAATAATAATCCCTTACATGGTACTTATTTCTGTTATGTTATAAACAGACATGTGGGTGGCTAAGAATGTTTGCAAATAAACCTGCGATAAAGACATCTCATTACGATTCTTTCAAAAAACATTTTCTACTACTTTCCGCCCGCAACTTCGTCCGCGTGGCATAGTTACTTTGGGCTAACGCTAACTTTAACCCGCGTGATGATCGAAAAAAAAAATCCTCTCTCCTTTTCTTCCCTCTTTCTCCCCCTTTTCTCACTTTTTTTAGCCTATGTCCGTCTCCAGGGTCCCAACTATCTCTGTACCTAAAATCATCAAAATCGGTATGACCATTTAGGCGTGAAGACGTAACAAACAAACAAACTCACTTTCGCTTTTATAATATTAGTAAGGATTACTCTAACTGCGATGTTCTGTGGTAGGAATGTTTCCCAGGAAAACAGGGTGGAGTGGTGGAAATCGTACGTAGCTATGACCAAACGAAACGAACCATATGACTTGACTGAGAAAACTAGTGTACATGTATAATAACAAAAAATAAACAATTAAACATACTGCGGTGTGTGTGAAGAAGGAATGCGGTCCTACTCCACGCTCGCTGTCTAAGAATTTCATAACTAATTTTCTTATGTTTGGGTACTCGTGACGTGAGATTTCAGATTTGTAGTATTAAGACATTCTTACTGTGAAAACATTTACATTCGAGCTTGGCATTTTAGCTATGTAATGTTTCAGTTTGATTAAATTTGTAGATACAATGATTCATTGTAAAAATGCTGTTACGAACGCAACTGCAGCGGTAAACAGCCCAATCAAAAAAAGTATTTTGTAAAAATTAAACCGACTTCCAAAAAATACCTGAAAGGTGGAAAATAACAGACTTTTTGTGTAAAATGACTCTTGTTGGTTTCGTTGACATTTTTGCCACCGACTTTCGGAAGTTAAGTAATTTTCCACTCTTTAGTTTTTTTTTGGTGGCCGGATTTATTTTTCACAAAAAAGTTTTTTATTTCAGCATTTTTAGCTATGGTATAATGACATAATTTTTATCGAGTATTGATTTTCCATTGTTATTAAAAGTCTAGCATATTATCCATATAGATTTAAAGAAAACAATATGGTATTATAGACGATAACTCATAAACTACCTAAGCAATATAAATAAAATTAATATGGGACCTATCAAACGAAAAAAAAAGTTTGCATATCGGTCCAGGTGTCTTTGAGTGACCGGTGAACGTACATAAAAAAAAATGATTCCGACGAATTGAGAACCTCCTTCTTTTTTGAAGTCGGTTAAAAATGTCAGTCTGCAACGACACGATTCTATGCACATATGAAAATAGCTACAGACGCCAATGTCGCCATCTGCAAAAGTGTTTTCTAGACTTACATAGAAACCAGCCGCAAAAAATAACAGTAACCATTTCAAAACACCATGAGATAGCAATCATTGTTGAGATGCATTAAAAAGCCCGGAAAATCCAAGGGACCATGATCAGAGGAGGTTTCAAACCATTTGATAAATTGAAACTTATTTTAATTAATACCTGAGTCTTAAAGCTCTTGAATGAGGTTCCTGTGGTAATTAAATATTTTGTAGTCTAACATAATTTCAGTAGGTATGTAAGTATTTCACTGCATTTGCTCCAGATTGTGAAATGGCGCGACTTTATGCGATTACGTACCGGCTCGCCGCAACGAGTCGCCGGCCTCATCACGTCGTTATCAACTTAATCGGTAATTTGATTTCCTCTCCAGCCAAAATAAACATCTGACCGAACATTTTGAATTGAAACACATTTTTTACGTAATTGGTGTTCTACCCAATAATGTATTTTATTGTTTCTATTTACTGTAAACGACTTACTAAAGTAAATATGGTGTGTTGATATGTAACTAAGGTCGGCAGGGTGGAAGGAATATCGAGGCACAAACGTTTACCCGTTTGTTTTTATATACTAGCTGTGCCAAGCGGTTCCGCCTGCTGCTCAGGTCCCCTTTTTACTTAGGGGTTTAAAAGATAGATAGTAGCCGATTCTCAGACTTAGTGAGTATGCATAAAAAAAATCATAAGAGTCGGTCGAGCCGTTTCGGAGGAGTTTGGGAACGAAAACTGTGACACGAGAATTTTATATATTAGATAATGCTTTTATAGTCAACAAGAAAAGCTCAATTTTTTATTTGCAGATTATTATGGGTGAATATCCCACGCGCTAATTTTACGTGTCCACGTTGAGAATCATGGTGTAAAATGATGGGATATTTCTTAATTTTTTTTCTAGTAAACTACTTAACTTATTCCACTTAGGGCCACAATTTTTTTTTAAATAGGCTTACCTATGGAGGATAGGAAAAATAAATAACTTTAAAATTCAAGTTTGGTGGCTTGTCCTAGCTCCATTTTTTGATATAAATCTATTTACCAAAGTAACAATTAAAAGTAAAGTAAAAAACAAATTATTTCATTGGTAAATGCATATGACACACTATCTAAAAACATCTAAATCATATTATAAAATTGATGTTAAAAGCACAGGATACTCGATTCAAGTTTGTCCTAGCAAAAATCATAATTTTGGTAGCACTTTTTCAATTTACATTATCATGAAGATTCGCGCGTGTGCGATCAATCGCTTTTTATGTTCTGTTTTTCTCAGTCGTGTGCAGGAAGTGGTGCGTAACAGGTGTGTGCTTAGTGCTGTAATTGCTCGCCAAAAAAAAAGTATCTTTCTTGGGTCGAACAGGGGACAAGAATTTGTCAATTTTGGTGGATCGATTTGCTGGTGATTTTTAAGTGTTTTAATAGTAAGCTACGTATTGTAGGTAGTGATTTGGGTAACTTATTTATCAGTGATATTTATTCTTTTGTATCTTAATAACTGTATTTTTTAAGATTTTTTTTATGCCTGGTTTCAATTTTGGTGGTTCAATTTTGGTGGATTTGGTGGCGATTTTCACCACCAAAATTGAAAATAAGCCACCAAATTTGAAGTATGTACTGTTTATATATTATTTGTACATATAAAGACAGTTTTTCACTGCACATTGTTCATTTATATGTATACGTTACTATTCTATTTGTTTCTGTTTGTTCTATTTATTAAAGTGCACATGCCATGCTATTTTTCTGCACTACTCTAAGGTCGACTGGCAATGGCTACTGAGACTGCACACCTCTCGGTTATGGAAGGTCTTCACGTTAAATAGGCCTCGACCTCCGCACTTCCGAAGGATATACAGCCTCATTACCGATGATCTTAGGTGATGCATCCTTCAGCAGTGTACGAACTCTCCTATCCAGGGCATCAAGTTCAGTCTGAGTCCATTTAAGTATGCCGAAAGAGTACATTAAAACCGTATTATAATTAGTATTATTGTCGTTTATTTCTTTGTATACATATTTTTTTATATTTTTACATATTTCTTATCAAAAACATATAAAAATAGTAGCCCACCGGTATCGGGAACAGTGTCCAAGCTACCGGCAATCAAGACTCCAGAGAAAGGAACCTCCTAACAATACGTACCCTGTCCAGGAGTACCGCTTTCTGTATCAAGCCCTTGATCCAGCTGCCTAACGAGAGCCTTCTCAGGTGTTGCTCTTGGCAATTAAGCCATTGGCTGTAACGACTATCGGCACAATGATCGCTGAGTCCACGTCCCACATGTCGACAACCTCGCGAGCCAAGTCAATATACTTGATTTGTTTATCTTTTTCGGCTTCCACAAGGTTCTCGTCATGTGGGACCGTTACGTCAACAATCATTGCGCGCCGCTCTGATCATCCACAGGTCTATTGTATGTCTGTTACCGGTCTGTTATGTATCAGGTTTATTTGCTACAATAGTCCTGTCAGTGATGATGGATCGATCCGAGTACAATTATGTGTACAGTTATAAATACTTATTTAAGTATTAATTATTTTTATATTACATGTTTTTTTTTGTAATAAAAACGACACAAGCTTCACGTTTAAGAACTATAATATTCTTTCTTGGATTTAATGACTGATATCATGCTGTGTGATTTTTGTTGATGGATTCTCTTAAGATTCTGCCTTGTGGTTTAATATTGTTATTTAATCATGTTTTCATACATATTATTATATATTTATTCATAGACATATTATTTCTGGTTGTTCTCGTCTAGCTAACGGCGAGTACTTGCATAGGCACAACCAAGTAGCCAGGATTATTCATCAGCAACTTGCCTTGAAATATAATCTTGTGGAATCTGAGGTACTGTACTACAAGTATGTGCCCGACCCAGTTCTCGAGAAAAACCATGTCACGCTGTACTGGGATCGGTCTATCATTACTGACAGGACTATTGTCGCCAATAAGCCTGACATCGTGGTGATAAGATGTAATCATCCCGCATGACGAAAACCTCGTAAAAGCTGAGAAAGAAAAACAACTAAAATATCTCGACTTGGCACACGAGGCGGTCGACCTGGGAATGTAAACTCGGCTATCATTGTGCCGATTGTCGTAACGGGTAATGGCTTGATTGCCAAGAGCCTTGACGAACATCTGTCGAAGGTCTCCTTAGGCGGTTGGAATAAGGGCCTGATTCAGAAGGCAGTTCTCCTCGTTGAACCGTATTGTGAGGAGGTTCCTGTGTCTGGAACTCTAACCACCGGTAGCTTCGACCCTGTCCCCGATGCCGGTGGGGTACTATTTTTTGTATTTTTAAATGTTTCTTTTTTATTTTCTATGTTTTTATTAAGAAATATTTAAAAAATTATATAAAATGTATGTAACTGAATAAACGAAATATTATTATAACAAGACTGAGTTTTATTAACTGATGGAGTTTTTTGGTCATTGAGCTTTATTAGAGAGATTTAAGTTTGTGACAAAAACTGATTTTTAATGTATTGTTTTAAGCACTTTCAATTTTGGTGGACCAATATCAATTTTGGTGGTCAACTTTCAATTTTGGTGGACAAGTTTCAATTTTGGTGGCTACACTAGTCTTTGAACTCAAATATCTCGAAAAGTTACCAGGATATTTTCTGACCTCATGAAGATTCCTGAAGCTTGAACTTTCTATTTTTGTCCTAGGTCAATAGTTTTCACGAAAAGTAAAGTAAAATTTTGCCACCAAAATTGACAAAAAATATGCACTTGTTGATATTCACCCTTATGTACCTATTAAGTCTGACGATAATTTACGATTTAAATGAAACAAACAAGCAGTTTTAATCAGTATATTCCCATGCCGATCGAATAATTAAAGAGAAACATGGAGTAATTATCTCGCGCGCAAGTTATAACAGTCAGTGGAGAGATATGGCGCCGTTAGTGCTCTACGCGGCTAATCACTTGAAGTTATGTGCTGGAGCGAACTTTAGCTCCAAACAAGATGTGCGTGCTGTACACTATACAACTTTGTATCAATACATATATATAAGAAACAAAATTGATCGATCTACACAATGTTTGCTAGTGTCTGACAATACAGCGTACAACAGAAACAATCATATTTAAATGAGTGTGGCTAATGACGGCACGGTTGGCCCAGTGGCTGAACGATATGGTCAGTGAATATAACAACAAATTAATTTTATTCGATGCATCGCAAAAATTTACCAGGACTTAGCTCACCTGCGTCGTATGCGACAAAAACATTTTTCTTTGGAATTAGAGGAAATACGCCGTATTTTGATGAATGATGTTTGTTTTGCAAGTAAGTTTTTACAAACACTTTTACGCGTCGTTTTTTTTTAAACAAGATGTGGTCTGTTTTTCGTACCCGACTACTCTGAGAAGAAACAGCCGAAACAAACTCAGAGATCGTAGTCTCTTTTAAAGTTCAGACAAAAATCTTGTTCAACTTACATGAGGACTACACAGATTAGTGTCTGAAATAGTCTTTTTAAGAAAGCACCACACAGATGTGAGTGGACCAGTGCAAGCATTTGTCAATTATCGTGTAGCTCGATTCATAACTCAAGGAGCTCAACGACATGACAAACAATAGCAAAAAAAGGACATTTGTGTAGGTCGCTTATAGTACTCACTGCCAGACAATGTACGTCAAAAACAAAAAAAAAGTAATATAACTTTTATGATAAATAAATTACTTGGCATAGCAAAATTAATCAGCGTTGTTAGGTCAAGGAGCTCAACGACATGAAAAACAATACCAAAAAAGGACATTTGTGTAGGTCGCTTATAGTAACTCACTGCCAGACAATCGTCAAAAACAGAAAAAAAGTAATATTTAACTTTTATGATAAATAAATTACTTGGTATAGCAAAATTAAAGCTACTATAATCCCCAAAAGAGTCGATCCTATCATGCCTTGACGTAATGGAATTATTATAGCAGCCATAACAGACAGACGCAATAAATGGTCTTTCGCCGTCGCAGCTCATTGTGCGGAAGACATCACTTTTATTGTTTAGCACTTCAAGCGCTTTGTGACCCGAATACATTACTTTAATAGTGCTACCAAACATCTTCATATTAGTACTTTTCCGGTCTATCAGTTTAAGAACTGTCTAGCATCTATACAGCTCTTAAACTTACGCTTCAAAGAAAATAACTATTTACACTCTAGATATATTTTTAGGGTTCCGTAGCTCAAAGAGAAAAAACGGAACTGTTATAGGATCACTTTGTTGTCCGTCTGTCTGTATGTCTATCAAGACCCTTTATCTCAGGAACGCGTGAAGATATCAAGTTGAATCAAAACCCACTATATATATACATATATTTGTAGTCCCTTTGTGCCCTGAAAAACTCAACACTCTAAGTCAACGGAGTCAAAAGATATGGCCGTTTATGTCGCAAGTTTGTACGGAACCCTTCGGTGCGCTAGTCTGACTCGCTGTTCGCCGGTTTTATTAGATTGATTTCAGGATTTTAACATCTGCTCTAAAGAGTACTTTTTTGTATAACTATTCAAATTGTAATTAATGTGCATATGAGCCCGTATTTGTATGAAACATTGAGGATATAAATAGAAACTACTTAAAAGCAAACAAAACAAACATTCAACCACAAATGACTACGCAATTACAGCAAAAACGTAAGATTGTGTTGGGTAGCAACTAACCGCAGTCCTACAGTCGAGTACACGAATCAGCAATAACAATAGAAATCATTTATGTTGGACGTCTCGAAAAGAAGTTCACGTACCGACTCTTATGGAACACAATGTGCTTAATTTCATCGTGTTTCACAAGGGTCGACATTACATGCGTTAGAATCGAACCATTAATTTAATGAATATCTACTCTCTTATGTAATAAAAATGTTTCGGTTTTAGGCTTACAGACGTGTGTCCTCTGTTTGATTAATTCTCAATCCTTTTTCCAATATTCACAAAGTCCATTTCGTGATTCATAGTCGGACCAACAACTGACGGATTTTTTTGTTAGAATGATAAAATAGATGCAAGTCTCACCTAACTCTAAATTAATTTTACTGACAGTCCTTTGAACTTAATTTCGTCTTGTAAAATATTTTGGCATTTCAGATAAGAAAATATCCGAGTTTGAACTTTAACCTTAAGTTCTTAAAGTCAAGTTCAAAGCCTGTTTCTACGATTTTTTTTCTAAACCTCCTTTGTACTGAGATGTTCGAAGCGAAAAAAGTGTTGAGGCCGTCCGCGCCGTCGCGCCAGCTGAAACTGTTAGAGCCCTTGGTCGATAAACGACACGATCGTAGGATAATCCCCAGCAATCACGGTCTCACTTGACCCAAATACCAATTCATATTACGTGCCTCTCTACCACATCAAACGTACGATTACATGCGGGGTCACAAGTCATCCCTTTCTGTCTTTGACAGAACCCTGCGACTTAGTTAGGTACTTACCTACTTCCTAAATTCCTAGTACATAAATATAATCGTTTCATGTCGCCATTACATTTATTACTTGAAGACTTGTTCCACGTCGATTACTTAATTAGTTATATAATGATTTATTCTTTACGACTCCGGAAGACGAGGCTAGCTATTATGGTCAATTACAAAGTTGTGATTTTCACATTAAGATGCCTCACTCGTTCATCACAAGGTGACCGCAGCTTCCGGGGCTTTATTAAGTCTGTTACAAGATTTTTTCTACAGTATTATTCTGTATGAACCGGTAGAATTCCATCGTGAATATTAAGTTTATTGTAAGTGAGAACAACAATGGTCGCAGGTTTAAGAAATTAGAAAGGTACTTACGGGTAGGGGGAATGGTGCCTGACGGTGACCTAGGGGTACAAAGCCAGGGGGCATGCGGGGTCCCTGTGGGCCAGCGGAGGGCGGCGCGGGCGCACGGTCGGGCTGCGGGCGCAGCGGCAGGCGCACGGGGCCGGTCAGCGGGAACGCAAACACCTGCGACTGTGGTTCCGGGAAGTTCATCGGTCTGGAAAAAAAATCTATCATCAATATTTTCGAACATGAAAAAATACTTCTACGTCCCAGTAACTTCATCTTATCTTATAAACAAAGACTTTATTTGCTAAACTAAATAATATTAGATCAGGTTATCATCTGATGATGATTCTCCTGCCCTTACCCCAAATTATTTTGAGGTATGAGCAGCATGTCGTCTTCTTCCATGATCGTATTACTCGTATTTCTATCAGACACTGTTTCTTTGGTCTTCCCGTACTCCTATACCCATCCACATTCATACTCGAAATTTTTCTCACGACATTTTCTTCATTCCTCTGCATCACATGCTCATACCAAGCCAACCGCACTACTTTTCAGATAACCTCTTATGGACTCGTTTCGTTTTCATCCATTCGCGTAACACCATACATCCCCTTAACATTCTCATCTTAGCCACGTGTCCCTTTTGTGGTCAACCACTGTTTTAAAAATCTTTCCCTTAAGTTGAAGCGGCATGCGTCGCAGATTGCTCCCGTGACCTGCCACCATTCCAACCACCAATCCAGTGGCCACCGTGATGCACTAGTTTACCGAGATACTGGAAGTCGAAGTAGACAGAAAAAAACGCGCCATCTAGCGCTATGACTCCAGGACTCGAGAAACCGCCAAAATTGCAAAACGTGTTTTCAGTTTATGTTCTGCTGATTTTCAAGCTAACATTCTTCAGCTACTGTGATTTTTTCTCCAATCTGCTATGGAACTCATGTCCATTTAGTCCGTAATATTAGATCTCGAACCACCAATTTTTTTTTTAACTAGGCTGTGTGACCCATTTAAACCCCGTCTACACATGATTGAATTAGCAGGAAATTAATTTACCAGCAGTTAAACGGCCTGGCAGTTAAAGCTCATAGTAAACCCCCATGCTCGTTCCTTTTATACTCCACTTAAGTGGATGACGCTTTAAAAATGTTATGCACACTTAAATTCCAGTTGGGACGACGATGGGGTTAGGCATCCGTGACGCGACAGGAGAGACATATCTCCACCATGACTAAAACCAAAGACTGCTTCACTCTTTAAATAAATATGAACGTGTTCAGATCTCTTGAACGAATGTAAAGCTAGACTAGATCCTGAATAAACTATCATACCGTAAAATGTGGTAGAAGAAGAGTTGGTTAAAAATGAATTAAAGTGAATTACAATACACTTTTTCTTTTGCACATGAAAGGTAAATGGCTGTGGTATTTGTAATCACCGAGAGCTAAATTTAGTTTTTTTTTGGTTTGCCTTGTGCAAGTCTAATAAACAGTTTTCTTTCTTTCTTACAATTATAAAACCAAGGTGCATAGCAAGGTGCTATACATTACTATAATATAGACATAAAGACCAATAATTGACCTTAATTTCATCTATCCAAAACTCACATTCGAAGCTCTAACGTCCTACTAAGGTACTATCACTTAGCTAATTGGTTGCCGTAGGCGTAGCAAAGATATAAGACATCACTTACGTTTACTAATGACTCCTTTTGTGTTCAAGTAATAAGATATCCAATCCTACTTTGAACTTCCAGAAAATTATAATTCAAAACGTGTCTTCGGCTCAAATTATTATCACTTTCAAACAGAGATCGTGAAATATATAATATTTATATATAATTAAGTTGTATAAGGCGGTGTATAATATGTGTGTGTATAAAAGCTTGATAAAGTTTAACTACTGTCTTCACGAGTAGGAGATTATGTCAGAAATGGTCGACAAAACCGTTAGGTACATCCTAAAACATGCCAGGGGATTCAAAGGGCAAAAAGGCGCTTCCGGTAGTCAAGTAAGAGAAAACATTGAGAGTTTACCGGTATTCACATAGATTTATTCTTCGATTCAATTTAAATCAATTCTTTGGCATCCCTTTCCAAGCATTGGCAACTTGTTATTTTAACATTGAATAAAACTAATATCAACCTCTGCATAGAAGGTCAGATATTTTTAAAGTTTTTTTTTCAGTTTGTATGTTTAGTATCTTTAGAGCAGTGTCACCTTGTCGTCGACATCAAAGCGGTATTCCCAAAGTTGGGGAAAAACAGACTCTCCTTTAAAAATACATTTCCGTTTATCAAGATAAAAGCTGCCTCTTCTTTTGGGGTCTATTAATGAAATAAACTAGAACTAAAATAAGAACAGAAAAACACCTTTCAGTTTTAGTTAAAGAATTTGATATCAATGAAATAATGATATTTTAAACTACCTGTGCCCTGCGGTTTTACCTGCTGCTCAGCTCCTAAGTGTCTTAGCATGATGTTATATAACATATATGTTATTACCTGATATTTTAGCTTTCTTTTAACGGAAGATGGTAAAAATCGGTCCAGAAATTTCAAAATTTATTCAGTCGAAACAAAAAAATCTTTCCTTTTTATTATCAGTATAGATGGTATACTAGTGAGCGTTCCTATCTATAGTTTGTCAAGAAGTCTCGATAGGCAAAACTATGAAAGTACTTTCGTAAGTAAGTCGTTAATTCCCAAGAGTATTACTGCCTGATAAAGTTTTACAACCAAGCTCGCAGGGACTCATTCTATTGCGAACTACTAGACTTTCACTTTGTCATCAGTATTGAAGACATACGTATGTTAGGCAATTAAGGCCTCTAATGACTGTGTTTGAATGATGATTACTTGATTAGTGACACGAAGGCACTTAATAAGACATGTAAGTATTTATAATGTCAAAGCGAACAAACGGTTACAAACAGGTAGTGGTTTTTTTGATGACTCAATTTGCGGAACATATTATCACAGTGTATACGGCGCCTGACTTAAAGCTACGCCTGACCTTCGCCTTCTATATATGTGTTTGTCGTATTAATCTATAACTTATAGAAGGCCATACACACAAATATAAACAAGACGATGCCTACAATAAAGCACGAAGAATGGAACGCGAAGCCTGAGGTTCTAAGAAACAGGAATAATCGGTCCACTCCGCCGCATTTCAATGCGAACCACGCAAAACACTCAACAAAAGAATTTAATCCGTATTCTTAGTTATATATGTTTTGTACGTTACGAAGACACGTTAAACCTCACACAATAATGTTACGTTTCCGTTAGTTTCTCGGATTTTTGAAGTAAAATATAAAAGCCTTCTTCAGTATTTATTAAATAAGCCGCAGGATGACCTCGCCAACAGTTTTTATTTACTCACATTGTGAGTCACGATGCGACATTACATAATATCTTTGATCTACCTTTATATAGTCAGCTACAAATGACAAACCTGTCTTGAACGTGATTTAAAATAAAAACAAAACAGAGTATAACATACAAGGCGTTCGGTTACCTAACAGCCTGCGAACATTGGATATAATGTTTGGTAATGCCGTAGAGAAAGTTCCACATCCGACTATGTATCACTTAAGATTGCTGATTAATTTCAGTGTCGTGTTTTTGTCTAGCAATATTAAACTCTCTCATCCCATATTAGTAAAAAATGTAATCGCTGTTGCCCAAAAAAATAGGCCAGATACTGAGATCACGACTGAGCCCACAGTCTACAGACACACCGCCCAATATCCTCCTTGATAATAGATTCTTATGTGCAGTGGGCGTTGCTGTATGTAGTTTAATTGTCACAATAAGCACAAACAGTACATTTAAACGTAATGAATTATTTACCTAGGCTCGTCGCCTCCGTGGCAGATGATAGCGATGCGCTCAGCCTGCGCGCTGCGCGGGGCGAAGGCTCCGAGGATGTTGAAGGGGAATCGTCTCTCCATCGGGTCGTCGCGGCGCCTCTCCACCACACAGTTCATGCGTCCCCTAGAAACAAACACATTTATTTTATAAGTAGTTTGAACTACAAATTTGACTACATTCTACACGCGACTTTGTGCCCGTGTTAAAAAAAACAGTACCTAGTCTCTGAGATCATCTCCTTATTCAAAGTTTTAAACTTTAGCTATTTTTGATATTGGGATAGATAAAACAAGATTTTTCCTCAAAAAAACTAAACCTAAAACGAGTTGTTTTTTGTAACCTTCAACCCGCTATTCTAGAACAAACAACAATACTCAAAACGTCTGATTGGCTGCTACTTTTTATGTGAATTCTGACTGTAAAATCCCTGGCTGGGTTTTCTCATTTTACTACGCAACCGATTTGTGAATGTAGAGCAGCAATTATAGCATTTATGTGCGGACTCATAGAAAGTTATAGAATGTTAACATTGCGATGAAATGTGATGAAAATCTGCAATTAGCTTCACGTCAAGCTTTAACATTGTTATTACGTGTCGCCGTTTATTTCTTAACAAATTATATTGTTTTATTTGGCGTTGGCAGTATTTTTTATTACATGACCTAATTTTATTACGTCATTTTATACAACTAATACTGACTTAAGTCAGCTTAGACAAGATAAGTAAAAAATTCAATAAGTGAACGTATAACGATTCATGTAACATCAGTATGATTGCTTATCTGTATAAATGAAACGCTTCGATCGTTGCAATATTCACCGGAGTGCATCGTCGATCGGAACCGTTAGGTCACATCACACATTGCTACAGATTACCAATGAGCTCGTATTAAGGTGATTACACAAGTTGCTCCGGCTCCTTCCGCCTGGCGCCGGCATGATGTTACACAACTACTCAAAACGTTATAATATGAGAACACAGGAAGAATAGAAGAACTCCATCGTGGTAAAACTCCGTCTATTTAAAATATTAGTCCATAGAAACCACACTAGTTGCATATGTCCTCTTTTTGTTTCTAATACCGTTTTTAATGGCTACTCTCTAGTGCCAACATTTGGGGTGTGTCCGTTATTACGGTGCTTTGGTCGATAGATATTCTCATTGAAATGAGTTCTAGTTGTCTCGTTGGTATTCAAATTTTGTTAATTAGGTAACCAACTGTTGTTTGGTACCATATGCTTTGTTTTTTTTTGTGGATGTATGAAATTTGAGTCCTTTTTACCTAACCCGGTGCAGTCAGATTTCTAAAGTAAATAAAGCTTGTAATAACAGTTGTTATCATAGTATTCGTACTATGTAGTATTGTACTGTGTTAAAACCATGTGCAAAACCCAATCAACAAAAGAAGTATTTAAATACGTTTATGGTGTTCGCTGTTTATAACAACAACACAACTGACCCGCGATTTTACTTTACGAGGCTTTGCACGATTTTTGACAAGGTTGTATAAATACAAACTGACTTAAACAAACGTTTGATATGTATCTGAGAGGAGCTTGACCTTGTTCCTAGTTACAAAGCAGAACATAAGTCTGTATAAACAACAAACGCATCAAACAACGTCTTTCATCTTAATCCTCGCTCCACCGTATAGTCCCCAGATTAACCATGTAAGTGCCGTTTTAGTTGTTTACCCGGTCCATAGGGAGAATATGTCAACCTATCTTACATACTGTGTTGTTAAAGGTGATTCGGATGTCTGGGAAGTTAATTACTCTGACCGACGTTTCAAACATTGTTTTCTCTATTGATTGTACCTAATATTGCAGTTTCGACGAGACAGGCGCTCAGGCAGCATTAAAAAGTAACCAAATTAATAGCTTTAAGATAACCAAGCCGTGTGCTTTATATTGCACATTCATTTTTGTACAACACAATCTGTCAAAATGACAGATATTTTATCTTGAATAAAAGATTAATATGAATAAAGTAAAAATAAATGTATCCAATACATATAAAAGATTAATATATAACGATCGTGTTAGCACAAAATATTTTTGCATACCTTTTCGTTTAGATTCGGACCTGAAGAGTTAATTAACGTCCAATTTGCCTTGGACAAATAGAAAAATATGACGCTTTGTCAACTCACTTCTGATTGTTGTTAGCCAGGAAAGCGCCGGCTAGCTCGTCGAGGTCGAACTGTACGGGCAGTTTGAGCATGGGCCGCACGGCGTCCAGCTCATCTTCCTCCTCGGCCGAACTGTCAGACTCCGAGCTGTCGTCGCTCGCTGAGTTCGGCGAGTCATTCCTCTCGTCGTCAATTTTCTGGAAACGTGGAGAAATATCATCGTGAAAAATACTTGGGGATGCTGTAGCAATTTACAGCGTTGGTTTACATTTACCTGCGAGTATTCTGATTTCAGAACGTAAGTTCATGTCACACGTACAATGTGAAGTGAACCGTCGTATTACGTGAAACAATCCACCATTCAATCCTTTACATTCACATTCGAATTAGAAACCCAGGAAATGAATGCCTGCAAATACTTGCGTACGTACATAAATTCCCTAGTAGCCTAGCTAAGGTGCACTGTAAAGACGGTATTAGCTCTACATGAGAAGCTCCGCGAGCTAACTTGACCTCTCACACATTTGACCTGACCAGCCCTAGAAAGGTAGCTTTCGCTTGCTGTAAACTGGAAAGGAAGCGAAAGCGGCGACATTTATTAAATTGATTAAAGATAATTTCTGCAGTGCAAATAAAGAGTAAATGTATATCATAAACGTCATAAAAATGCTGCGTTAAATTGCATTTCACACTTAATGGAGAAGTAACATGTGAAACAAGAACATAATATATCTCGTTCTGTGCTGTTTGCCTGGTACAATGGTTCGGACATCCTGCGCGAGACAATGCGCCGCGCGCCATTGTTTCACCGCCCTCCGTTTGTAAATATTACGAACATTCGGATAGATAGCTCATCGTTGAATCAGCCTGTCTATGCAAATCTTATTATTGTATCGAAAAAATATCAGCGCGACGTATTGTTTTCCTCCATGCATAAACGAGTACTGACTGCATGAGCCTCTTGTGTAAGAATGAAACGATGAACGTGAATGTCTACACGTGAAGCCTGTGTTAAGGGGTCAATATCTGGAATCAACTGTATAATAATAATATTTAACAACGACAAAATTCTAAAAATGGATAATAACTTTACTTCCGGAAGTCGGTGACTTTTGTTTATTTCATTGACTTTTTTGCCATGCAATCGGATATTTTATTTTGCAAAAGTTGCTTTTATTTCAACCTTTTTAGCTATGGTATGGTGGTATCTCACACAAATTCTTATCTAGTATTCATTTTCGATTGTTATTACTAACTGATATCAGCAAGAATTCATATACTTAGACATAAACGGACAACCACGAGAGGTTTCCCCGGGAATCGAAAATAATTTTGAAAATCGGCCCATGATTGACGGAGAACTCGAGTAACATACAGTCCAATTCTTTTTTTAAGTCGGTTAAATATATGACACATATGCAATTTGCAAATGTTGCGCGATTAATACGGATACATATAATAAAACCTATGCAACATAACTGGTAAAATTAATGAAGACATTCGAAAGCTGTTACTGAAATAAATAAACACTGAGCAAGTCATATTTCATTAGTCATCTGTATTCGTAACCTTAAATTCATATATCTGCAATGTGCATGTCATTTCGAGTTCCTCGACAATACCTGGGCAATACAAATAACACCAAGTGGTCGCTTTCACGTGATCGTGGTGCAACAGTCGCCTCCCTCCCCCCCGCCCCTACCGCCCGCTGCCCCACTGCTAGGTCCCCCCCCACTCACCGGCTGAGTGAAAGCTGACTGACGTCACCACTTGCACCCACTGACAAACGCACTTTTCTACCAAAATCATCTTCACTTAATACAATATCAATCTCGTTACTTTTTCGTCACTTCTGAAACCTAGCATAAGAAAGCTTTAATCGCATCGATTACTTATGTAAATAATGCAATTACATCCATTCAAATTTCTTTTACTTAATAACTAACTTCAGGCAAGCAGCAGGTAGATGACCTGCGTCTAATACGATTAAACTTTTCTTAGGCCTTTCACGCGTGAAACTACAGAGAGAAACCACTCGCTGGCCTTAACCAATCAGTTATTTGTCGACAGCACTTTTACTATTACAGGTAAGTTATTAAACTGAATGGCGTATTTTCTAGAAATCTTAGAACAAAAGAGGGATAGTTAATATTTCTTGGAACAGAGACTAGAGAGTCAAAGGAGATTGAGCATATTTGTATGGAGCTTGGGGACAAGCTTAAGATTGTTGTACATCAACCAAATGTAGGCTAGGATGTTGCTTACTTCGAGTAGTTTCTAGGATATATACTTTTTTTAATTTCTGTACTGTCTGAGCAAAGTGGATCAGGATAAGTAACCTAACCTAAGAGGTTAACCTCTCGTTATGATCCTTGTTATTATTTATCTATTTTAGTTTTATATCAATGCAACTACATTGAATTCACTGCACCTGAGAATTAAGTACATCCAATATGCACTGAATTCTAGGGAAATAGCATTCTAATCATAGAAAGTGAGGTAGGTATAGTAAACTGACATGAACGCAGGGGTAAGATTAACCGAACACGGATATTTCGGGAGGTTCCTGTGTGTGATTGGGAAGGTAGAAACGCCTGGGTGTCACCACTGTAACGATCGCCTTTTTTTTTTTTTGTTGTGGGAAATCATCAAATGACCCCCCCCCCCCCCGCCCTGGGCGGGATTTGTGAACAGTTTATGCACTCCACACGACTTTGTGGAGCCATGATTGGCTTTGCTCTAAGCCACAACACAGTACAGATAGATAATTGTCTATAAACACAAAAAATACAGAATAAGTTTTTAATTCGACGAAAAGACGATGACTGGACGACAACGCGGAGGAATAAGGACTCAACTCAACGCGATACCGACGGAAATATTCGTAGAAGTAAAATAACGAGGAACCGATAGTTCTACTCGGTACAATACAACTCGAAAATGCAAAGCAATATTGTCAAAAGTAGAGCGGGAACTACTGACAGTGACAATTTGACTTAATAATTTTTGACATTTGCATGTTTATGACAAATAAATCATTAAAAAAAAAGCAAACATACAACATTTTAATAAAAAATGCATAGCTTTTTTATTAAAATAAGTTCGTTTAGGTAAAGAGAGGGTAAGGTTAATAAAATAACTTCTAAACCCTAATTACTTACGTTAATGTTTTTTTTTTAATTTACCAAAATCTGTAATTGGCCAAAAGACTGGTGTCTATTTTGGTCAATTCCGGGCCAGAATGGGAAAGCGAGAGAGAGGAGAGAGAGAGATAAAAATAAAATAATAGAGCATAACCCATAAATCAAATCAATTATTTTACTTTTAATAAATTGTACTTTTTACAGACAGTACCAATATTGCTAAAACTTTCCATTCGATCATCTTTATTTAGTTAAAGATTTTCGGTAGTATTTTCGTTACTGTACAATTAACATATAAAAAGCCCTGATTTGCCCAATCTCCTTTAAGTTAAAAGACATTGACGAGACGCGCTGACTCATCATCGCGTCAGAACATCATTTTTGTTCGCACTACGTGTGTTTGTATTTAAAAAAAACTATACCATTTTGGTGTCTATCAATTTTACAGTAACTTGAATACAACATTCGAAGCTGGTTTCATCAAACGCTTTCTAGAACACTATAAAGTGCCCTTATAAAATGTAGGCACACATCTTGCGACAACAATACATAGACACACCAACTCCTTAGTATTCAAGCGGCAACACTGTGGGAAAACATATTCACCTGTAATTTGTCTTCGTCGATCTTGGACTCGGCATGGTTGAGTGCGTCGTCTTTGAGCTGGTTGGCGGGGACGGGCGGGTGCTGGCTGGGTTGCGCTGGCGCCGACAGCTCGGGCAACGCAGACGGCGGTGGCATGCCGTGCAGCGCGTGCGCACCGTTTATTGGTAGCGGCTCATCCTATAATAGACGAAATGATCATATTTTTAGATTATTGACAACAATTGGCCTCAGCAAACTTACTAAAAAACTGAAGTCTATGCAATATCCTGAAATTTTTCTCAAAGACAGAGATAAATTATATGTTTCATGTATTTTCCGAAAGTATTGACGGATTCGCCGTTTTTTTTTAAAGTTCGCAGTTTGTTGCTTTTGTATAAACTTCAGCCATACCGACGGATAGGATGGAAGGAGCTACATTTTGTAGCTTTTAAATCTTTTCTTAAAGCATTCACTCTACTACTACTTTTCTGGCGCAATAATATTTGAAATATTCCATAACAGGCTGAATAGAATAATGTCTTAAAATCAAATGTAATGTGTATTTTATATTGCACATTATGTTACCCTAGCTAAAAGGTCAGAATCAGTTAATTGAAACAAATAAGAAGGTCACGCTTAACTCCTATTGTGGTAACTGGTAACTGGCACTTACGACTACGCTACAAGTTCTAGAAACGTTAACCAAACCACGACTGTGTCAATGTTATTTTCCACGTAACCACTTTTTGTACAAGTCGTTTAAAGTTATTTAGGAAATCTTTGCAAAATCGTAATTTCTTCAACAAATTAAAGTTGAAGCATTGCCAACCTCGCCGCTCACTTTTCGCGCAAAAACCATCAAAGTGCTCATCGCAAAATGGCGGATGCCTTTAGCATGCAGCCAACCTCTTACGTAACCCGAGTACGTAGGCTATGTTCACGTACCTATGTATTTACCCACACGGTATCGCGTCTCATCATTGTTCATGTCAATTGTTGTATTCTCATTGGATAATGACTACAGTTGGCCGCTCGATCGACAGTCATGCAATGTGCTTAAAAAACACTCATAATTATAACAAAGTGCAAGGCTGCAGGCCTAACAGACCGGCCGACGGGCGACGATTGTTAAACGAAACGAATGAATTGAAGGACCCTTTACAAGTTTCGATACGCTTTTCAAAACAATTGATTACAAAGAATTACTTATTGAATGGTCACTGACTCTTTATTTACTTACAAAGGTCATAATAGCTGACTGAAATTGTCTACCGTACGTTGGTTTCATCTAAATACTGTTGAAAAGTGTCTGTTTTTATGTTTGACAAACAAAAATGAAAACGCTTCGTTGACTACTGATCCGATTAAAATATGTACTTATGTTCCTAGTGGGAAACCAAACTATTGCAAATACCCTGGATGACACTCAAACCACCCATAAGATACAGACGGAGACGGAAAGAGAAGCTCGAAATACAAGATAGATTGAGGTAATCTACTACAAGAAAGAGCATCCTTGGCCTCTTTCCAAAATCCAACTAGATTTAAAGTAAAAGGTTCTGTACAGCAATGTAACCTGAATCATTCAACCACAATTTAAGTGAAGCTGACAAAAGAAAGATGTCTTAACTAAAATCAGCAAGATTACTTTTTAGTTGAGAAACTTGTTACATGGTACAATTGGGCGCAGTTATAGGTGCGTTTATTTCTATAACTATTTTTAATCAACTTATAAAATGTTACTAAACCATACATATTTTATTTTATGTATTCCAAGCGCAATAGCTTGTATAATCATATGGGACTACACATTATTACAAGCACAAACGCTCTTGTTAGTATCTGACAAGTATCTTACTAAAGCAATCTTGTTTGAAATGAACTAGTAATGTACTTTTTTTTTGGTTTGTTGGTTTTTGACGATTATATGGCAGTTACTATAAGCTACCTACACAAATGTCCTTTTTTTGGAATTACATATCGTGTCGTTGAGCTACTAGAGTTATGAGTCGAGCTATACAATAACTGTCAAACGCTAGCACTGACTGAACAGGTCCACTCAAATCTATGTGGTGCTTTCTTAAAAAGACCATTTGAGACTCTAATCTGCAGAGTCCTCATGTAAGTAGACCAAGATTTTTGTCTGGACTTTAAAAGAAACTATGAGTTTGTTTCGGCTGTTTCTTCTCAGAGTAGTTGGGTACGAAAGACCAACCACATCTAGTTTAAAAAAAACAACCTGCAAAAGTGTTTGTAAAAACCTATTTTTATATATATCTTTCTTTATAGGTTAATTTTGCTTGTTGGAATATTCTCGATGTCAACCCAGACAGTCGCTAATTATTCTCGACTGATCGAAGTTGAACTTGAAAAATCAAGACTCCGCAGTTTCATTGTACACAATTGTTAGTCTTTGTAGAGAGGACTATTCAATTCAAAAATATTATGCTTGCCACGAGGACGACTCCCACGCAATCTTTTTGAAATCCATGGAAAATACAGCGATTAACAGTCAATTGCACACAGGTGGATCGCAGAGTTTAGTCATCTTCGGAGATACGTGTATCGTTCTGTTAGTACTGCGCTTATGACAAGTGATGCATTGTAGACATGTCGTGGAAACTTGTCAGATTTCGCGGAGATATATTCGTATCTTGGTGTGCAAATGATGTTTGTGCGCTGTCAAGTATCAGGGCGCAGCGGAGCGCGAAGTGTTTGCGACCGCAACTGATAGAAAACGACGATTACGTCGACAACTATTGTCGCATTGTGCACTACGCCCACAACACTTTTACTGGATTTACGAAACGTTTTAAACATTTAATAGTTATTGTTGCTTGCCGCACCAAACGTTGCGTGATAACGAGGAAATTGCGCCTCTCGCCAACCCAGAAAGTAAGTAATCGTCTATGAACAAAGAATCTTAAATGCTGTAGGAGAAAACAGTGGGCTTAGGTCACAATTATTAATATTGTGTTTACTCATAAGTTGTGCGTGCGTAAATAATATTCCTATACAATATCCCAAGCAGACCTATTGGAATTCTGTACACAATTTTATATATAAATACATAAGTAGCAGCTAGCAACGCTTGCACCGTGAATACAAATTGAGATCGTATATAAATATGTGAATGACACAACAAAAATAAATTATATGAAGCAAAATCAAATTGTTTTTTTTTATCCGTGGTAAAAAGCTATCATAGCATGAAAACTGCCTGTGTTAAACTCAAACATTTATTTTTACATTTAAAATAGGTAAAAAGGTACAAAGGACACACGAGTTTTTAAATAAATAGCTATCTAACAGATATGGTAAACCCGTTTTCGATATATGCCTACAGTTATCAAGGAATTTAACTCAGATGCGATGAAGTAAATTTATGCCAAAATCACGATACACGCGTAGATCCTTACTAATATTATAAAAGAGAAAAAAAATTGTTTGTCCGTCTTCACGCCTAAATAGCTAAACCGATTTTGGTGAATTGTGGTACAGAGATACTTGGGACCCTGGAGACGGACATGACAGAAATGAGGGAGAAAGAGGGAAGAAAAGGAAAAACTGAGCTTTGTTATTACATTAAATAAGGCGCAAGGGCAAGAACTACAGGTAGCAGGTACCTGCAAATCAGGAAAAAAACTGTGTTACGCCAAATTTAACGCGAGCGAAGTCGCGGGCAAAAGCTAGTAGTTCATAATTTGAGTGCCCCCAGAGGTCAGTTGCAGGCAGACATAATCATACATGTTCGACAATCAATGGCCATCATTATTATAATCGCTAAATAACATTCCAGCATACAGCAACGACTCCCCGCTACAGAGGAGGTGATTAAACTACAAGGTTGAAAGTGACTGCAACACAAGTAAAGAGGAATATGAGACTTTAGACATCATCAGAAGTCGTCAAGATGCAGTGTGCCTAAATAAATTGGTACTAACTATAAAAACTATAAAAGTATAAACTTGTGTAGTTTACACACACATTAATGAAAACAACTAGTTACCCAATATATATAATTATATAAACTTACGCCCCGTCGTAAGGATTACCAGTTAATTTCTTATGAAAGTTTCTCGGCTGAGTTGTATGTTTTTGTTTAGCTGTATTTCGGGGATTCAGAACTGTTAACTTAGTGGTTTTATTTAGTTGGAAACAATCTGGGTAAACAATGTCGGCATGATCCTTACAATGTTGTAATGAAACTGTATAATAATAATTATAGACACAGACTCCGCGGGCAAAAGCTAGTATACTAATAAACGTAGCGTAAGCTTTAAGGTCTCGTCTCGATCAGATCCTACATCTCCCGGGTGGTGTTTCTCTACTTACTGATAAATAGGTGGTTTTATTCTAAACCCTGATTAATCCTACTAATATTATAAATGCGAATGTTTGTGAGGATGTATGGATGGATGGATATATGGAAGTATGGATGTTTGTTACTATTTCACGTCAAAAAAGCTGAACGAATATTGATGAAATTTGGCACACAGATATAGTGGGTGTGTTTATAGTCTGGAGCAACACATACAGTATTTTATTTCGATATCCTGCGGGCGAAGTCGCGGGCGCCAGCTAGTATTTATATTCACAAGGAAAATAACTATTCTGGTATAATTAGCCAGTGTAATTAAAATGAATTATATTTATTAAAGGTTGCTTCGCTGGTGGTGCAGTGGTTGCAAGCGCAGCTGTTGAGCATGAGGTCCTGGGTTTGTTCTCCAGGTCGAGCAAACTGCTACTGGGATTTACCATCAGGATTTTTTGAGCAGCAGCCGAGATAATTAAACATAACTGGTGAATTGTGGGAGCTCTATTAGGTACACCTCTAACTATCCCTTCAGGGCAAACGTGATGTTATTTTATGTTACACATAATTGTAATGAATCATTTATAACAGCTCAACAATAATTTAAAATAATTTATTAGAAGTACCATACTGAAGCTGAAGTTTTGCTTTGGGAAAAAATCCCATTTTTAGTGGCAAGAACTAAACGAATAAGTTATACTTTTGTATACTTTTAAAAGCAAATAAAATATAACGAAGCGTCCGCGTTTCCCGCAGGTTGCACTAATGTAACTAGATACTTAGGTACTCCAGGGCGATCAAAGGTTCTCAGAGTAGCTTCAAATAGCGAAATCAATAGCATCGAGTCTTTCGAGAGAACAATACGCTTGTTGTTTCTTGCCTCGCTACGCTAATGTTTGCATTATGGATTATTAAAACATAATAGTAAACTTATAAATTATGACTGGTTTCAATAATAACAAACATTGCTAATCGAAAACTAAATTCTATCGTCATTGAACACCTGAAAGCGAAGCTAGCATTACATATAATAACATATGATCGAGTCTCAAGAGCACTTGCTGGAGTCACCCGAGCAGAAAGAATGTTAATTAAGTACGATGGCGAGTCAATAATTAGACGATGACAGCGCAGTGGGCGGGGCGCGGGTGGACGGATGCGGGAAAGATCATTGTGATGCGCGTGCGCGGAAAATCGGCGGCTTCCGCTCAACACGCACACACACACGCCGCACGAGAATTAAACATAAGTACGGCTATTTTTGTTGGTTTGTAAATTGTCACAGATAGCTTATACGTGGATAAAGTCTAGATGCGTCAATACATCGTCAAAACATATCGAACGGTTCATTTGTTTGCGATTTCATTTTCCCTCCTGATTTTTATATCAAATCAAAATAATAAATATTGAAATGAAGACTTATTTATAAATAAATATCAAGTCTTGTTTCATCCAATTATTTCAGAAAATATTGGCTTAGAGCTATGCGATCAGAAACGTCTATCAAAGAACTCACCTTCAACTCACTTTCAAATATGGTTCTGTTCTCCGGAGGCACTGAGCATTAAGTCTGACAAGTGTTCAGATATACAGTTTACGAAATAATGGCTGCCTAAGCAAATTAACAAAATCATTGCTGAAACAATTGGAAACAAAATCAGAAACTGAACAATCAAGACTTTGTTGCCGTTGTAAAGTTCTCATTGTAATAAGCAAGCGAAGTACCTACGTGTTAATTTTCAATACAATCGGTCACGGCGACTGACTCAAGGACTTCACGCCTTTTGAATGTTTACATTCCTATTCTCCGCCGGCATTGCCAAAAACACGCTGAATCAAACTTTATGAAACGTTAAATATATTGACAACGTAAATGTGAGTGGGAAGCAACTCGTCTGCATAGTTCTCATGAAAGTTGACCAAGTTTTTTTTTCTGGACCTTAAAAGAGACTATGACCTTTGAGTTTGTTACGGCTGTTTTTTATTAGAGTACGAAACACCAACCTCATCTAGTTTAAACAGACGACGTAAAAAATCTACTCGCAAAATAAACATCATTTTTCATTCAGAACATAGTTTACTTGGTACAATAGCCATTAACGTATAAACGAACTATATATATACATACATACGTGCGCAGGCTTCTTATGAAAACAATCCAGTTATGAAAACAACACATTTAAAATTAGTATGACCTATAATCGCGTTTCAACAACAACACAAAGTAGGAAACACCCTAAACCAATATCCTTGCTAAAATTATTGGGACTAAGAATTCAAAATACATAAATACATGGTATCTACTGACAAATATCAATAGATAAAGAAGATAACCCAGGGGTAACAATAGGATACAGGCAGCTATCAGTTGTCTCAACTGCCAACCTGATAGTAAAAAACCGGTCAAGTGCGACTAGGACTCGCGCACCGAAAAATCCAGAAAAACTTGCAACATAAACGGCCGTATCTTTAGACTGCGTAGACATAGAAGGTTGGTACAGAGCTCCAGGGGATCACAGACTTGATTACTTTTAGTATGGTTTTAATTTCAACTCAACACATAGACGCGCTCTCGACATAAATGGTTTTGACAGACAGAAGGACAACAAAGTGATCCAATAAGGGTTCCGTTTTTTTCCTTTTGAGGTTCGGTACCCTAATAAGAAAAGAAAACATCCAAGTAGACATGACAATATCATAAAAACATCTTGGTATTCTATTCATCTATTTATTGTCATACCTAGGTATATAAGCTATTGCCCTTCATATTATACAGCCTCTAGAGGCTGTATAATATGAAGGGCAATAGCTTATAACCTGCAATACAATTACAAGTGTTGCCCAATCGTGCTTGTAATTCCGGGAGCGGTAGAACTCACTGGACTAAAGGATCATTGTAAGCTTCCACAACAACGACACTATAACTATATACTTGGACACCCGGATTATCCATTCACGTCCTGAACACTACCGCTACCCTGGACTAACGACGGGTGAGGCCGTGTGTTTGGATCTGACCGTTATCATGGTTAGGAATTTAAGATGGCTGACACATACAAAGTCTTCTTCTTCTTCATACGAAGTGTGTGGTGTCTATGGGCTCTTAATTTAAAGCCCAGAGCAAAGTAAAGTATTTTTGCGAATTCAAATCCTGTGAAAACTAGTTCAGCAGTCGGCGCGTGTATATTAAACGGTTTTATTTAGCTCACCCCGTTTGTTTTATTTTTTATTTTTTTTCTTGGGTCATTTTATGTTATTTTTAACATATCGTCTATCCCTAAAAAGTACTAGTAAATATAAAAATGGAGTAAGTACAGCCTAGAAAAGTAAAACTAAATGATGTTAGAGAAAACAATCTAGCTACCTTTACAATAAATATTCTAGGACCATCTGTCGAAGCTCTCCTTAAGCGGTTGCAACAAGGGCCCGATTCAGAAAGCAGTAGGTACTCCTCGATACGACCCGTATTGTGAGGAGGTTTCTATCCCTGGAGCCCTTATCACCGGTAGCTTGGACCCCGCTCCGGGTAATGGCGAAAACCACTTTTTTAAATGTTTTTGAGAAATATTTAGAAATGTAAACAATGAGTATGAAAAATGAATAAAAAGAATAATTTAGCTCCTATGTTAAACGCTAGAAGTTTAGGTGCTCTTGAAGCACGGTCTAACTTAATCTTTTATTTTGTCTAGATAAGCTTTATCGATTGAACACAGTCAGATTCGCATAAAATTTGGTATTACACGAACAACTTTCAAAGTGAATCAACAAAGCTATGTTATGATCGACGACGTTGAAATCGTAACCAATTGGAAGATTTTATATAATAAGATCAACGACCTATGTCGATTAATAAAATGTTGAAACTTCTATCAGAGTAAAAATCAGTCAAGTTCACATATTAATAGTGAGTTTGGTTGGAACTTCATCTATTTTTATAGACATTCGTGGAAATTCCACTTGACGGAATGATGGGACAAACTAACATCAGAATAATTAACGCTAACACGCTTTGTCAATATAAAAATGATAACTCAAGTAAATAAAACGATTCTAGGTTTCACGACGGAAGAAGCCATTATTTAAGTGACGTGCTACTTTATAGTGATGATGTCATTTAACAACAATTTAAACTACAGTAGACTTACACAATACAAATATTTATGTCAGAGCTTTAACTTACAGGGCCGATACCTAAGATGTGGAGAACATCTTCCGAATAACAATGATGCTGAAAGTAACCGAGACACATGTGTCGTGTGGCAAACAACATTATGAATGTGAATGGGTTACAGGCCAGAAAGAAAACAAAGAAAAAAAGAAAGCTATTGAAACAATTGAAAGTATTGGAGAGCGGCTGAAACAAGCAAATATCGATCTGTGCCTAAATAACTCAGACTACAGTTACAACGTTACGGTAGAAAATATTTAGTGGCTTATGTTAGCTAGCTGTTGGGCAATGGTAATTAAAAAAACCTGAAATGTGCTAACGGAAATCATAGAAATATTTTTATGACCTGTGATACTTTCCCAACTATAGAAATATGGACCTACTTTCAGATGCAAAATATTATTTTATAAACCAATGCTTTGTATTTCTCGAGTGGAAATCAAAGTTTAATTACTTTAAATAAGTTAGTTAAATAACCTAGTAAGGTTAGGCTAGGTGTCCAAAATACACAGTTAGTCTGGCTACTCAAAAGTAAATGTTGAGTCTTTTGTCTCATTCATAGACATTTACCAATATTGGCAACACGTCATGCTCGTACGAACAAAGCAGAACGTGAAATCCTGCTCATTTAATTTTTGAATGCCTGTTTGTTTGCGGTATATGACGACATTCACTTTACTCACACACGTACCAGTTATGTATTTCGAAACCAATATTTATTTCGGAGTAACTATAGGTTCTCTTGACGGTGAAACTAAGACAAACTTATTGCAAGTCTATATGAATGCAATATGGAACTTTAATGCGATACATCGTCTGATCGTCAGGTAACGAGTGCGTGCCATACTCGAAACGCACTTCACATGACATTACCATGTGTCACGAATGATGCGCGCCAGGGTTCATCGACCCCGCCGCCAGTCGCTTTCGCTACAGATCCATAATCACTAACTCGGGCCAGGTATTCGTGTACTTCACATAAATCCTCTCTAGCCTGTCTAGATGAAGCGTCGCTGACCTTTGACTTAACCTCACTGCCATCCTTTGATCACTTGAAGTTTATTCTTAGTGCAGGTACACCTACGTACCTATATTACTTATTTTATACCAGACTGTTATGACTATCTCGAATGTAAACTATCTACCTATTTCACGCTGAAGTTAAACAAATAAAATCCAAGGCTGTCTGTTTAACTCATTTTCTCAAGCCTTCGTTGATCATTAAAATTTATTGTAACTCTCCGTGTTGTCAAAATTCTCGTAATGAGAGTATAAACAATCAGAAACTAGGAAAATAATGCTCCATGTAATGTATACTTTGTTTAGTAAACAAAGTTCTCGGAAAGGCACGAGAAACTAAGGGACCTAGCCTCAGGCTGAACAGCAAAATGTTTAAAGTTACCAGCTGCGACGGACTCTATAAATATGGCAGATAGGTACTAGAGATACGTCAACTTTCGCAATCGGATGTTATAGAAATCGTTAGATTAAAGCCACAAGTCAACTCTAAGTTCTGTATGGAAATTCAAGGTGATCCGGTCGCAACGCAACTAACTCGGTACCTCTTCGATGCTCCACGTCCACGGGCTCGGAGGAAACCTACAAACATCTACATACGTACAAGTATATATAAATTTAAGCAAATATTGCGCTACAATATTTCCTCATCGCGTGCCGACGTGTGCAGTTGTGGACCTATAAGAAAAACGTGTTGCTTGTTAACTCGCGTGAAGCTTCGAGCAGTACAAGTTACGTCATAGCCTTGTGTCACCTCGTTGTCCATTATTACATACGAGCTTCCCTTGTCCATTATTACAGACGAGCTTCCCGTCTCTGCAGAACACTAAAAATACTACGAACCCTAAAACCTAACCAGCAGTACCAAGATATTTATGTACTCAAGACTGGTCAATCAAACCTAGTTCAGTCATAAGAGCCGAGGCAAGAACATGTTGATGATAGAGAATGTTATTAAGGGATCTTCAAGGATAAGCGATTACGACTTGAATCTTCATCTGACATAAATCGTGAACCTTTTCTTTGAATCGTAGATTTTGTTCTAATGAAGGTCACACGGGGGTCGGTTGTTGACTCATGAAACACTTGGCATACCTAGTTGAATTGCTACGTATCACAATCCAAGGTGATAGATAGTACCTACTCTACTCTATGACCCTACACCATTAAAATTATCTATTATTTTTTTTATTTTAAAGTTACGTACCTATGGAAAAGCATAATACTCTTTTGTACCTATAGGATTTGTGCAAGATGGAGATAAGTACTCTTTAAAATCAGCATGAATTATTCTTTGTTTTTTTTTAAGTTATTTTTTTGGTAAAATACGATCGATACGATTTTCCATCATTTTGTGACAATAAAAATTGTAAATAGTCGTTATAGAGCTATAATATTGTTATCTCTACTTTTGTTTTATGTTTCCGTGCACAGCAATTACAGCAGCTAAGTGTCGCCCTATTACGGAACCAACACGACTCTACAGAGATTACATAACTTAGGTAAACATGAATACTACCTATGTATCAGTCACGGATGATGGACCTCATAATATTCACATTATTTTATCCTCTGCCAGTTTTTATAGTGAATCCCACACAAATGATAAAAAATGTCAAGCATGGCAAACTAACAAACTCAGTTGGAACTTAATGTTGTTGAATTCAAGGTTTCTTAAAGTTAACTATGTACATAACAACATTAATTATGCATTAATAGCGGAGCATAACGAGAAGTGTAATTACTGTAAAATGCCTATCCAACATGAACATTTAATGTTGAAATAAAATGCAATTGTGTGTGGAAATGCGCTGCGGCTACTAAATCAATACTTACGAGTACCTCGCGGTGTAACCACTCACGTCGTACTAACTATCAGACTACTTCACATAACAATATAATGTAATGGTCAACTTTCCTGCTAGCACTCAATTGCATTCAATGACTTGATAACAAGCTTTTAAATCTTAACAATGTTCTCATGTTAGATCCAAACCAAGTTTGGTTTAAATAACATCAGTTGTTATATGAACAAAATGCAACTCTTTATAACTGATGATGTTAGTTCAAGATTAATTAACAATAAAACACATGAAAAGAAGCGATAATATGCACAAGACAATCGTGCAAGTAGCCATTACTCGTCGTAGAGACGTGACTTCTCTTGATTTAGTAAACTGCAGACTCAATCGATATCTTCGCTGCCTGCCACTTCAATGCTAATGATAATAAAACACGTTACGGTCACAATACTTCGAATTATTTGTTTCGATTTGTACGAATTGATTTGATGTTAAGTAATAACTTATTTAGATTAGATTCCATTCGATTATGATTCCGATAGTATTAAATAAGCTTTGACCAGAACTTTGCCTTTTCGCAGTGCGTCAAATGATTGCCTGTGTCGGTAACTAAAAATCTAAAGCATTAGAAAGACTAACGCTGTTCACTTTAGATATCGTTAAATAAATTTTATATCTTGCCAATCGTTAATACCTGCTTGAATGACATAACATAATTACAATTATCACCAAATGCGTTGAGCGCTGCACGTGTTATAAAAATCGTTCTACTTCACTTTATCAATGAAAGATTACAGAGACAGGATAGTGTTTCAAAAATATTTGGGATAATAAATGGCCCTCTTTTTTTCTAATATGACACTGGGGACATGTCGACCTCGCGCTCCGAAACTAGCACCTAATCAAAACAATCTTTTTCGTCAAGTCCTTTTAAAAAAACAAGCTTAATTATTTTATGTAACTTTCAAATACTTTTCCGAGACATAATTTCATAGTAATACACGTTTGAAACCGTAACTTAGAGTCAGATTCGTGATTTTATTTTTTCGAGTCCACTATTGTATGTCGTGTATCATGTTTTGAATTTCACACAACGCGGACAACAATAATGAAATATTTTTCTGTTTGTGGATTTTCAGAGGTTCAATAAAATTCGAAATTGGTAATACCTCGCCATTACCCATCATCCTTTTTCCATCGGTCGTTAGAAAATGATAGGGTCAGAATGACGTTATGTTAGCGTTAAATGCATGTTACGGGTTTTAGCGTTTAATATATATTTTATAAGCATTTATCATAATTATTTAAATAATAGAAAAATCTCTATAACATTATTTTTCCGAAGATTTATCTTATGTTATTAACGTAGTACTGTAACTTGCGTATCGATAAGCTTTGCTTGATTTCATACATTGTAAATGTTTAGTTTTTGATCAACCTCTCTAGTTCTCTAAATTCATAAGTAAACTAAGTATGTATATTTTTATGTTAACACAAAATGTACATATGACGTAATTATAATTACTCTTTGCACCCTACAATAGGTACCCGATATGCCATGCACGTACAAAAACTAAAACTGATAGAAAGAAAAAAAAAGTTCTCCAAACCTAAAAGTACAAATAAAATTGAAATTGTCCCGAATATTGTATACTGCTTTTAGAGTATGTACACATTGAAACACTTAAAGCTGTAGGTAGTAAAACACTTAGCATTTAAAATGTATGAACTCTAACGTAGATACGGCTTACGTGTCAATATACCTGTAAGGTCAAAGGTTCTGACGGAAAGAGCAGCCGATCTGCCACGGATATAATGCTTTGAACAATATACTAAACATAAGTTTTAGCTGCTTCGGCTGTGATCGTAGCTTCTTGATAAAATAAGTGGCAGGTTAGCTGGCTTGCAATCGTGGTTAAATAACTCTTTAGGTTTTTGACTACGTTAAACAGTGATAAGATGGAGGGGTGATATTTTACCCTATAGTACTAAAAATAAATTACCAAATCAATTATTCAATTGTTTACGGAATCAGTGAAACAAGTCTGCTTGGCGCTACGTAGAAAAACAGATGACGAAATTGAGTATTATTTTACAGTGGCAGCCCAGTCTGGACCTGTACCTGGTCGATGGCGATATGTTCGCCTCCTATTTCAAATTGCGAAATGTACCTGAACTAAAGGTACACCTCTGCCTAACCATCTGAGAATTACAAGCGTCATTATTAAATAGGTAATGTTTGTACATGTAAACAACCAAGAGAGAAATCTACGTTGCGGAATACTTAAACGAAGATGGCACGATGTTTTAGATCGTTCTATGAAAATCTGAACCATGGCTGCGGGCATCCGAGGGAAGTGGAAAGAGTAGATGGAGGCCTTTACCCAGCAGAAGACCACCATTGGCTGATATAAATTAGCATGCTCTTTACTTGTCGTTTTTCTTTTCTTTTACTTTTGTGCACAGTGTAACCCCGAGGTTACATAAGAACACGCAAAGAGTAGAAGGTACTTACCGCCAGCAAGGCGTCGTTCCCGTACGCTCGTCCTTCAAGAGCCAGCTCTTTGTCGAGCATGGCATCGAGGTGCTCGAGCTGGTGGCACGAGGCTCGCGCCGCCACCCAGCTGGACGCCAGGATGAAGGCGCCCAGGATGAAGGATGCGGCCACCACCGTCAGCGCCGCGATGCGCGCAATTTGCACTGATGATGACACCCTCTGCCGGTAAGCCTGACGGTAAAAATCACATATAATTTATTCACTAACAATACACATTTTTATAAAACTTTGTTTAAGACTGTAGATACAGTGAAATGCTAAATGGTTTAACAACTTAAAGAAGTAAACTACCCTATACCTAATACGAGATCAGAAAGTAGGTGATCAAACTATACATATTGTCCCTTGTAATGGAACTACTTATACGTATAATTACACGTAGCTGTAAATGTGAGTAATTAAATGTTCCATTAAAATATATAACTAGCGACCTGCCCCGGCTTAGCACCGGTGCAATGTACGTACATACTAATATACTAATGTTATAGGTACATCTAAACCTTCGTCAAAAAAGGAAAATTAGATTCCTCAATTTCAGCAGTTCGTTCTCGACTTCTCAAATCGCAAATAAAAAAAAATCGTTATTTAAAAAAAACTTCCATTTTTACACAAACTGTATATTGTGTAAAACTAACGTGAAAATTTTGACCAGATCGTGTCAAGAGTTATTAATGTAAATATTATAATATTGTGTCCTCATGTTTTCAATAAAGAGTTCAACGCGTGTGCACTGAAAATAAATGGCACAACAGAATATACCTTTCTCGTTTAACATTTAAAAGTGGAACGGAATGATGGGGTTTGTTTTTTTTTGTTTTGAAACTTTGGTTTAGTTCCAGCTTATCATCATCATCTTCCTGCCCTTGTCCCATGGTACTTGGGTTTTGTGCACGTTTCTTCATCCTTCAACAGTCTCGCTATCGTACATCTTGTTCCTCATACAATCAGCCCATCTCTTATTTGACCTTCCTCTCTTGCTCCATCCATTAACATTTATATTCATTAGTTCCAGTTAATCATGCAAATGATTTCATATAATTTATGTTACTTTGTTGTTGCAATATTTTTTTAACTTATGTTCTAATAGGTGTTAGTAGTTAGTGAAACAACCTGAACTCCATAATAATTTAAATTATATTATCTATGTACGACATATCAAACCATAATGCCCAAAAAATAATGCCCATTACTGACCCTGGCTATAATGACTTTATATTATATTTTAACGAAACTAACATAATGTAGTTATAGCATTATTTTCCTGCTTGGCGACATGCTCGTGATAAAGATCCAATGTTTTATGAAGGCACATGTAGTAGGTACTATTATGTATCACGTGTTACCTATCCGGAAAATTAAGCTTATCATATTCTAAAAGTTACGAATGCTAAGCCTTTTGTGTCTATTTGTATGTTCAATCAGTAAAAGAGATAACTAACCAGACCAGGCTCGTCAGATTTTTTTTTCTAAGAAGTCGATGGACGTCTTCCACTCAAATAAAATTTATTTATTCGAAAACATTCATGCATTTTTAAGAAAATGACACTTGTATCTGATTAGTGTCGTTAGTTAGTTATCTATATACTTGGCTGTACATACAATATATTTTACGATGTGTAAATATGAATAAACTATAAGAAAACAAAAAAGATAAAGGTAATTTAAACCTTCTATTTTATTTATAAATTCTATTTTCATTTTAAAGCTATTTGATTTCGCCTCTACTAATTGTTTTCCACGAACCGTTCTTCCTTTCAGTTTCTAATAGCAAAGGCGTAAGCAGAACTACATTTAAATAAAGGTTGCAAACAGAAAAAAACATACAAAAATTGTGAAGCATTTGTTTTATGTGCCTACGATGAATGGAGTGAATAGAACAATACCAAAGTGTTATATTTTATGAAAATAAAAGTACTAATTGCTTATGATAGGACTATTTATTTTATAAAAGAACCACCAGCGACAATAGTATTTATAGCATCGGAAGGTGATCTCTGCTATCAATAGAATCGATTATTTAAAATAATGATTCAGTAATATGATAATATTATGAATTTATATTTGCTCTGAGAATATATCCAATATAATTATTTGTTTTGTTAACCTCAAGCTAAAGTAGGTGTAGAAGTCTTGATTTTTTATTTTCGATATGGGAAATCTCTAAATAACTTCCACCGCTCTGGGTGCGCGCGGGGGGGAGTGACATGGGTGGGTTTTAGTCAGTGTGAACTGACTAAAACCCAACCATGTTCCTTCTTTTGCCCTTTGTGTTTCAGGGCCGCAGTTTCTCCTTCGAACAAATCGCAACCCCGGCAGGCAGTAGCCCTGGCAGGCCCCTCCGCTTTGCTGACATGACATTATTAATGTAGGTGAGGACGCCGTGGCGCTTCTCCAGAGTAGGAGTGTCCCTTCAGGTAGACTCTAATCTTACTTTAGTGCCTTAGACAGACTAAAGTATGTTGTCACGTGACACCTATTTCTAAAAATAATAAATACATACAAGAAGTAGGATATCACAGTAAAGTTGTGTAGATAAATATATACAGTTTTTTTATTAAGTAAATAGTTAAAGACTGCATATCTGGTTTGCCACAAAGAGACATTAAATTAAATATTTTATAAGAAAGTACTTGCTGGTACTTTCATATATTTGAACAAAGAACATTTTTGTGGTATAAACACAATAGTACATAGATATCTCCCACACAATACCTATGTACATGAGAATTCATTACAGAAAAGCGCAACTGCAATAGCCTGAGAGTGCTTTGTCCTTAGCTACCTACTTAATGAAGTTGTAATTTACTAACAAACGGTACAGATACAGTGAACGATAAAACGTAGTTTTCATAATCTTAATCATTCTCCTGCCCTTATGCCAATATATTTGGGGTCGGTGCAGAATGTCCACTTCATCCATACTTCTCTATTTGCCGTCATCTAATCAGACACTTCCTTTTATTGACATAGGTAAAAGCAATGATGGATGGATTGTATGAACGAGGACATCCTTCATACAATCCATCCATCATTGCTTTTTCTTCCTCTACTCAACCACTTATACCCATCCACATTCATAGTTAAGAGTTTCCTCACGACTTTTTCCTCATTCCTCCTCTTGAAATGCCCATATAGTTTTCATAATTTTAATATTTTGGATGAGCATTTGATTAAAATCGAAACAAAAGAAAAATTACATGAAACCTCTTAGCACTTTAACTTATCAAAAGCTGAAATAATGTCCAATGGGATTTCCAATCGGCGAAAATGACAACGTTTTCCTCCCTTATGAACCCCGTTCAGATTGTTAATTATCACAAATCTTTCCTAAACGTATGTTGCATTAGAAACTCGGGCATTTTTTTTTATCTAGACTCAGGAGTTTGTTTTCTGCCAGTGAATTAAATAATTGAACTCCATAAGTAAATTTTTATGATGTCATTTTAGATGAGATTGATGGTAAAACCAGTGTTTATAATATTTTGTAATGAACTGTACTTTATACACAAAAGTTACATTTACAGTTACATAACCGCGGACGGGTAGGGTCGGTCACCGGCGCCGGCGCACGCGGGTCCATGCGGGACGAAGCGGAGGGGAAGGGGGGAAGGAGGAGCTCTGGTGAAAGTGTTTCTACTGATGCATTTGAGAAATCCATCATCTTAAGTAACTAGCTACAAAATGATGTCGATTTCAATCTTACGATTTGTTTAGGGCATCTTCATTAAACCGTATCGGAGTGCGTTATTAGCTACAGCTGGCTGGTCAATGACTTTCAATACTTTCGCACTTATTTGCACTACTGTGCAAATTTTACGAATTTAACGCCTTAATATAAAGGACATGTTTTAAAAATAATGTAAATGTTTTCATTCTGAATGGTAAAATATGGCTGAGCTTTGATTTATACTAAGAACTAGGCATTACAATATAACCCATATTTGCAAAATAAAATTCTATTGTATTCCAAATAGATTGTTCTTCACAACAAACGGCACATTGCAATGGAACATAACCATGTCAACAATATCATATGTTCTGCGCGTAATACATTCATAATACATAGTTATGTATTAAGTACAAGTTACGTTATAATACAGCTTTGACAACTTTCTACCCACCAGCCGTGTTTAAGGCTATCACAGTCAACTACATACTTTATGTATAGGATGCACGTCTTCCTCAAAGAGACAATTGCTTGACTAATGCCTTAAATACGGCCTGAAAATAATAAATTCAAAATAATCATGGGACAGTTTATGATATTTTTATACATAAACTGTCCCATGATTCTTTTGATTTTATTATTTTCAGGCCGTATTTAAGGCATTATCGTCATTATTTTTTTCTAAATTTCTCATTAACTACTTTTAAAATTTTTACATCATATTTTGTACCCAGAATCATTGCAAATAAATGTTTTCTTTCTTTCTATCCATTTGCAGAATAATTGCCACAAATGACAAGTTACATCTTAAAAATTAGTTACGTTCTAGCCCAAATTCGTACCCAGCTTTGTGTTTACGAATCTGTGTAGGTAAAACCACGTAGGTATATCACATAGTTACAATAATTATAATCACCATAATACCTAATATGTACCAAATACCATCTAATAAAAGTTTTCGTAAAATTGTGAAAACTTTTAATTACACAACCAATGAAATGTCCCATAATCACGTTCAAAGCATCATTATATGCATGTAAATGATTGCACTCGGTTCCTGTTACAGGTCGGCACGGTCAATCATGAAATTGTGTAATAGACAATTATATATCATTATGTATTTACTATCATCTCAAGCGTTATAATCGAGAAGGTTTTCTGTGCAATAACTACGTGAATCTCCATTTTAAAACGTTGACGTTGCAGTCATTCTTAGACACAAGTTCCGTGTAAACAATTATGTTTTTATAAACCTGTTGAATATGTTATGTAGTTGTGTTTCGTGCAAATATATAGTCTGCGAGCTGCCCGGCTCAGATGTGACGCAAGCACCATTGTGTCCACTTGCTCGACTGACCAATAACGATTTCACTCAGCTTGTACTGTTTATATTTTTTACTGTTCAGACTTTGAACTTGATTGCCTTGTACAAAACTTATTTAATTATGCAGCTCAGGTACTTAGTTTTCCTAAAAAGTTTGTACTATCATTTCAGTGATTGGTTTTTAAAACAATAGTTCTCATCCATTTGAAGCATAAGATTTTTTTTATTAGTATTTGGTATTATTCTGTAGAGAACTAACACAACTCTACTCAACAGTAAATTCAATCCAGTCTGAAACGGACTGACTACCACGGAACCTTACTCTATTATTTTACTTATTCAAGACACTGATATCCTTGTTTTTTTGAGTCACACGTTTTTCTGCTTAACCGTTTTGTATTTAAGAATTTTGAAAAAAAAATCTCTAATCCTAATTAGAGTATTTTTTTTTTATTATTCCGTGTCAATATTGATAACATTATACAATTATTATAGCCGCCCATCTTCTGTTTCACAACTGGATTTAGTAGCATTTCAATGATGTTTTCAGAAATGTGTACATTCTTGTTTATATAAACATGATTTTATGCATGCAAACGAACTTATTTAGTGCCGTTATTGAGATCTAAGAAGGCAGACATAGCAATTCTACTTTTGACCAGAAAAATGAACCAAGACATCAATTCTTATTATGCTAATTTTGAGCCCGTGCGGCCCTGGCCTCCCGTACTATGGGAGGTCCAAATCTGTAGTCCTTTAATTTAATCCCAAACTGCTTCATATTATATTTAGAAGCGAAATGTAGTTCGGCGGTCCTACATATAGGAATGAAAAAAAAAGTGCCCAAATTGCAAAAAAAAACTGATATAAATTACCTGTTTGATATCAGTGTTTATAACTAACCTACGTTAGGCATGTCAGAGATGCTCATTCCTAAATAGTTTCGTAGTAGCTAACTCCGCAGTGTCCTACTATTTATGGTGGTGCAATTTCTGACATCAGAGTTTTCCTAGTTGAGCATGTATTTAAATGATATGTAGGTACCTTTTTACTAGACTATGATGGAGTTGCGTGATAACTATGATAAGTGGCGAAGGCTATGTTAATAGATGGACAGAGACAATAGAACAATGATTTTTCCCACATAAACTTAGACATACCTACCACAATTCTCGGAAAGGGATATCTGTTCAAATAGGTATAAACACGAACATAGGTGAATTGATTGCTGAAAAGGACGTAAAACTACAACAACTCTCAATTTATGACTCAATTAATTTTACAACACCTTCGGCATGTAGGTAAACAAATAACCTGCCAAGCAAGAACCGGGTCAGTTAGGCATCAATGGGGGTTAACCCACAACATACTACGCCTTTATCGAAAAACTGGCACTGCTTTATTTGGGTATTGGGTTTTTTAGTTTCGATTTCAAGGCTCTATTCGAACACAGAAACACGTCGTATGCTCACCCCTTCCGGGACTACAAACGCCATCACGTGTGGCCATGTAGGCGTTTCATGTAGTTAAAAATTAAGGGAACTATCCAAAATATTAAATGAAAAACGAAACTAAGCGATACCTTAGTGAATGATCTACTTCAATTAAAAATTAATGCCAACACTGAACTGTTGGATATTCAACGTTTGGCGGAAAGTTAAAAATCCATAAAAATAAGAAACAACTGGTAATTTATTCAGGAATTTACTTAAGTAACGCCCACTGTTATTGAAAACAGTTTGTATGTTCTGAACTATACACTTCTACTATACTGCTACTTTCTGATTTTTTAAATGAACACTAGTGAATCGAACCACCATTCAGGTACCTAGTTAGTTAGTCCTTACCTAAACATGTTAACCACGGAGTCAACCTTTTTAAAGATAGCTTATAAAAATCAACATGACTGGGTCAAATTGGTGGTAAATAGGTAAAAATAACATTGATTTTGCCCATATTCAGCATCAATGGTAACTAAAGCATGTTTACAAACAACTAAGAAGCCGCTACGCGCCACTGGCCTCACTGACTCGTTGTTAACAGCCAAGTCCGAGAGAAAGGCGCTTTCCCGCAGTTATATCCCTCCCGCACTTACTCGCGCACTCAATTATTATATGTTTTATCTCTAAAGAAACAAAGATCATTATCTACAACATACACATACGAGTTTACAAATAGATACAGCACAACTCACTTGCTAAAACATTACACGAGCCTTTTTATGGTATAAGATTCCGTCGGCAACCAAATAAAGTCATGTTTTAGCCACAGTTTGCCGAGTGTCTACTAACTAGAACTTAATATGTAAAATACCAAAGCTTTGACTCCCAGTCACGGTGGTGACGGGCTGTCAGCAGCCTACCTCTATTCGTTACGTGTTTAACATTTATTCAAAGAGAATAACGGAAATTATCATACCGGTGGAGGTTCCGAGGTGCTGTACACTTCAGATGGTGGATATTCCGGTTTCATGGCGATGGTTGCCATCGAATCTGGTTGATGCTCCTTCTCCATCACGATTTAATCTTCACAAAAAAAAAGTAGAGCCAAGTATTGTCGCGCGCGTAATGTTAGACGTTCGGTGTAGAAGTGCGCGCGAGTGAACGGCGCTCTACCGCGTAGCCGCGTAGGCGCAGACGTCGTGTGGTGGAGGGGCTACGCGACACTGCTATAATCGCATTCACTTATTTTGACAATAGACCTTAGAAGTGATTGCTAAGATTCTGATTTGAGAATTTGAATAGAAATCTAGTTCTAACTCTTCTTATATGTTGAAGTACTTTATGCCTACATATAATAACACCTTCAGCCTTCTATGTAAATATGTAGCACTCGAAATTCAAAGTTTAAAACTTAAATAGGGTTGTAATCTTCAAACATACAACCATCAATTTGAAACCAAAAATTATCCAATTCCTTTCAACACTACTACTTAATTAGTGAGTTGGTACATCCTACCTAATGGCATGAAAAGATTGAGGATAAAATTGATGATAACACATTGATGGCCACTATCCCAACAGTGCAGCAAGAGTTTTGCGGTTTCAGAGTCAAAACTCCTTCATAACATTATTAAAACAGTTTTCTACAGAAAAAAGCCTTTTTCTTTTTTTATTGACTTCATCATCTTCCATCAAGTTTCATGAATCTTGCAGCAATCAACGGTGTGACAGTCTTCCACGGTGTGAAGGAAAGGTAGGTATGCAGGTTGTGAAACCAACATAATATGGTTAGTTGAAACTTAGTCGTATAAAAACAAAATTAAATGTCAATTTATCACATTAATATTATAAAGGCGAAAGTTTGTATGAGTGTATGTTTGTTACTCACGCGGCTAAATGTATTTGGATGATATTTGGTATTTAGATTGCTTGTACCTACCCTAGATTAACATATAGGCTATGCTTTTAATCCAGACTACGCATGTGAATCCGCGGGGCGCAGTTAGTAAATAATATACAGGGTGTCCCGAAACTCAACGTCAAGCGGGCACGGGGCGATAGGCTAGGTTATACTAGTTCTGGTAAAAATAAAAAAATATAATCTATGTTACTTGGTTAAGTGGTAAAAGGAATACTTTGATAATGTTTGAAAATCCACACCTTTGATCACATATTTAGGTGCTGTGATCACAAATTTCTTAATTTCGCAGTGTTTTTTTTTTACCGTAATCCCTAATAACTATGCCATTGATTGCAGTCACAAATGCAATAGTAATTATTGTCAGTTTAGTAAAAAAAAATAGTTTTATTGAGTCATGCTTCAAAAACATTTTATCAGATAACTTTGACAAATCATATTTAAAATAAAATGTACTATAGTACCATGGGCAAGTTATTTAAAAAAATGGCCCATTTAATCAAGATTTCGAAATGGTACAACACGTACTACTTATCTTTAAATAAAAAATATTATTGCTTACTTACTTGCAAAAGGACCTTATTTCGAAAAAGTTTTTTAGCTGAATAATTGTAATTTCGTGTACAAAAAGATATGCTTCGATATTGTGTAAGCGAGACAGACAAATGAGTTAGAGTGAGATAGAGAATGACACTGTTCCAAGTTCATTAAGAGACACAGAGACGACAGAAATTTTATAAAAAAAAAAATAAGTACGATATGATACCTTGTTATTGGTATTATTTAATCATAATGAAACAATAGCAAGAATTGTAATACATTTATTTTTTCTTTAAAACTAAATTAAATGTTCAAATTGTTTGCCTTCGGCACGAATACAGGCTCTACATCGTCTCATAAAAGATCTTTTCACTAGACGTGCGTATCTTCTTGTGTTTATTTCTTCTGCTGTTTCAGCAATTCTTTGGCGTAGTTCCGTCAGATTTTCTATATACAATGTGCATACCTATATTAGGTATACTTGTAGTAGTTTTTACAAATAGTGAAAGGATGACAATGACAATGGCTAGCCGACGCGCTTAAGCTTGGATAGTTTCTTAGGTACCTATATGATGTTCACGACATAATGTGAACTTTTTAGATATAAGTATTTATCTTTGGTTTGGATTTTATTTTTATTGTCTATTTTTGATACTTTGCTGTTTTTTGCACCTTTTGTCTGTTATTATAATTTTCTAGACCGAATGGCTGTTTTTCTTATACCTGAAATATTAAGAAATCTAACTTTTAGCCTACGAGTCGGATAAAGTGCTAAGAAACTATCCAAGCTTAAGCGCGTCGGCTAGCCATTGAACTAACTAACTAACTGCGCCCCGCGGATTCACATGCGTAGTTTGGATTAAAAGCATAGCCTATATGTTAATCTAGGGTAGGTACAAGCAATCTAAATACCAAATATCATTTCATAGGTATAATCATACCTAAGAAACTATCCATAGCTTAAGCGCGTCGGCTAGCCATTGACATCCTTTCACTATTTGTAAAAACTACTACAGGGATATTAAATCCATCATTATTTTACGCAAATCTCAAATATCATTGACGTACTACAACAACTCGTCTTTTTTTTGGGGTGGGAAATCATCGAATAACTTTCCCCGCTCTGGGCGGAGCGGGGGGGAGTGTCAGACTTTTACTGACTAAAACCTACCCATATTCCTTCTATTGCCCTTTGCGTTCCGGGGCCGCGGTATCTCTTTCGAACAACCCGCAACCCCGGCAGGGGGAGGCCCTAGCAAGCCCCTCTGCTTTGCTGACATCTCATTGAGGCGCGCGTGAAACACTAACGCGCCGTCGACACGGCCTGTCGTCAATAGACGGACGGAGGGTGAGCTACCCATTGCTCACCGTCCACAGGCTCGCATCTACGGTGGCCGGGAGTCGTCTCGCGGCGCCCGTCGCCCGGGGCGTCTCCCGCGGCGGCTGGGTTGATTTGAGGTTCTCTCCCTCAAACGTCCAGCCACCTCCTTCGCTAGCATTACTGCTTCGCAGAAGGAGGTGACCGCTTCCCATTCCCTCTCGCTCCGGACCATGGACTGAACCAAGGCCGGACGCGAGAGATCGCCGCCGCCGATCGCCTCTACGAGGACACAGCGGTGCTCCGTCCAAGCAGGGCAGACCGCCACTGTGTGCTCCACCGTGTCCTCCAGGCGATCGGCACAATGGTGACACCCGGGCGTTTCCTCCCGCCCGATTATGTGCAGGAACCTCCCTAAACTTCCGTGTCCGGTGAGTAGATGTGTCAGGCGGTAGGCTCCAGCCACTCTTCAAAGAGGGGACTTACCGCCACTATTGTGGCATGCCCTGCACGGGGTTGCGACAGTCGCTCTCTCCGTGCCACCATGAGATCGCACCGGAGGTCTGTCCGCTGGGCGGCAATTTGCCGCGGCAGCAGAGATTCCCCCGGTATAGTGCCTCCGCGCGCCACTCGTACAGGTGCGCGAGGACTATTGCTTCCAGATCCCAAGGTGGCAATCCGGCAAGGAGGCTCGCCGACTCGCCGGAGATCGAACGGTAGCCCCGGATCAGACTTATGGCTACCACCTTTTGTAGCGCGTTCAGGTAGTGGGCAGCGCGCCGCCCTAAAGAACGCGCCCATACCGGGGCCCCGTAAAGGGCCATGGACCGCGCGACTCCGGCATAGAGCCTACGGCAGGAGGCGTTTGGCCCCCAAGCCAGGCGTTTGGCCCTCGAGCGGGTCCTGCCCAATCTGAATTGGGCAGGACCCGCTTGAAAGCAGCCCCGGCCCGCTCGAGTTTGGGAGCCAAACGTCGGAAATGCTCCACGAAATTCCACCGGCTGTCGAGGACGATTCCAAGGTACTTCATCGTCGACCCGACGCCGATGCGAACCCCTCCTACCGTCAGCTGGGATCCCGACGGTGGCGTATTCCCTCGGCCATGAAAGACCATGGCCTCGGATTTGTGCAATGCCACCACGAGACCTAGTAGCCGGATCCCCTCCGCGACTTTCGCAACCCCGCGTGTCATTATGTCGGCCGCCGCCAGGTGCGACCCCCCTGTGCCAGAACGAGCGTGTCGTCAGCGTAACAAACCACACTGACGCCGCTAGGGACAACAACTCGTCTTAACATAACAACAATTATGTAGTGGGGTTCGGAATGATGTCCTGATTACGTGATAACCGTTTGTGTGACAGTAACTAGTAATAGGTTGTCACACTGATAACAAAAAAGATGGGATAGTTCATATCCATATAACCACTATAGCCTATACATCACCTTAGGTCACACATCACTGCCGTTGACTTGTATGATCATTGTTCTCTAAATGTATTCAAAAGAATGCACTGTTTATAATAAGTTACAAGTTGAGATTGTTATTGCGTAGGTACCTACACTACCGCTACCACTGTTAGACAAAACCTTTGGTATTAAACACGTAAGTTAAGTATAAATATTAATGAAATCAGTCTCCCTTTTTCAACCGCCTTTTAAGAAGTCGATTAAAATGATCTAAACAATGAAATAAAACTGCAGAGATGTACCTGTGGTACACCACAGTAAGGGGTGAGCCTATTCACATAATCCTGGCACAAATCCTGACTCCGTGTCTCCTGTCTAAAATGGTTACAGACGCAGCGCAGTTAATATTGTGAATTGTGACTTTGTGACCATTTTAAGAATTTTAACGTAATTCATATTATTATTATTTTCCTATTAAGATTCTGCTAAAGCGACCATTTTAGACCCTCTGTTTGTTTGTATATAAAATCAAGTTACATTATTTCTAACTTCACCCATTCCATGAAACTGAAAATATGCTTTTCCTCTTACTGTTACTGTTAGCCTGCGTCTTGCCACGGCTGGGGAAGGCCCAGTGGCGGATTTACAAATTTGGCGCCAGTAGGCTATACATTTTTTTCCGCCCCTACTGACCTTTGAAATTCAATAGGTACGCTAGTTTAGTTCACAATCATTTATTTACATTTATTCAGAAATTGTAACTTTATGGTTTGTGTTCTATCGTCCTCATTACATCGTCTTTTTCCCATTATTAGAATGATCGTTTACTGGGGGCTAGTTGTAACCGTTTCTAGATTATTATTGCAAAAAGACCAAATTTGCCGCCCCCTGGAATCTGCCGCCTTAGGCTCCAGCCTACTCACTACTGCTGGTAAATCCACCACTGGGAAGGCCTCTTCCCATGACTTCCAATTCTTTCGATGTACGGCTAATATGGTGGTCACACTAACCTTTGGTTTTGTCTGAATTCATCCTGCCATCTCCTAAACACGTTTTCCGTATCCCATAAATATATAAACCGAATTTGCGTTAACTATGAAACAAATAATTGAACGATAAATACGAATAACTACTGCCAATATTATTAGATCAGAACTCTACACTCCCACAGTTTTAGGAAACATGGTTCTTTGAAACACTTACTTATGTAGGTAATCCGATTTTTAAGCTGCGTCCATCACATCACCGATCTATATCGTTGCTAGATTCCCGGAACACTTTAGTATGCCTGAATCTTTTAAGTGTGTGCTGAAAATGAGAACCCGGTTTTTTTTGGGTGGGAAATCATCAAATAACTCGGGGGGGGGCGTGTCAGACTTTTACTGACGAAGACCCACCCATGTTCCTTCTATTGCCCTTTACGTTCCGGGACCGCAGTATCTCTTTCAAACAACCCGCAACCCCGGTAGGCGGAGGCTCTGGCAAGCCCCTCTGCTTTGCTGACATCTCTTTGAGGCGCGAGTGAAACACAAACGCGCCGTCGGCACGGCGAGAACCCGGTCTGCCTTCGTTTTTTTCAATATATTCACAGTTTCAGTAATATTTACCAACAGCTAACGCTACTTCGCACGCTACCTAAAAATATTCTGTTTAGTAACTTAAAGTCCGCTATAGCATACGACAGAACAAAATTAAAGCTGAAAAGAAGCATGGCTCTTCAATAATGTGAATTACAGGGTGCGTTGTTGCTAAACATTTAAGAAATGTACTAAAAATAAAATTGCATCGTTTGGCCCCGATTTTAGCAATGCAAACTTCATCAAAAGACCACTAGTTTCTGCAGTAGTTACTAATACCATGCTACTCCTCGTATATGTCATCTGTCAGTTTATAAACCATTTGTCACTGTCACCATCCTGATTTTAAAGTAATGTATTTCGAATAGTCACACATTGATCAAAAAGTGGTGCTACCTATTTAATAACTTGATAAAATCATTGCAATAATACATAGATACAATGGCAAATTCTGGAAAAGGCACTTTTCAACCAGTAAGTTAAGTTTTTAAATATAGTGAGGTTATTTTTTTAATCATGGTAACTAGTTAAACTTCTAACTATATTTCTAGGACTCAGATGTCCACATTTCGTTTGAAGATCAGCAGAAAATAAACAAATTTGCTCGTCTGAATGCCAAAGTAGATGACCTCAAAGAAGAACTGAAACTTAAACAGAATGATATGAAGAATTTAGAAGAAGCTGTGGAAGAACTCAGTCTAGCGGATGACGGTGAAAAGATTCCATACCTCATTGGTGAAATTTTTATATGTCAAGGGCTTGAAGATACTTTGGTGAGTGTGTATAACAGTAATTTTGATAGGCAAGGAAAATAAAAAGTGTATTTCTTTGATCTCCACCAGAGCTTCATCTTGCTCTATCCCCGTTCCTCTCATCATATACCTTATGATACTATTATCTTATGTATGTGTTATGCAATCAGACAAAAAAAGATCCTTGGAGTGGAGAACATTTTCTGTCACCTTAATAAATACTAGATACCCTTATATTAAAAAACTTCTGTGTGACCTCATCTGTTTAAAAGAAATACACTCTTTTGCAAAAAAAAACGGGCACCTAAGGAAATTTACGTTCTAAGGTCGATTCAAGTTAATTAAATAAAATTTATTTCTTTGACGTAGTCTCTATACTTATAATCGTGTAAATTATGCGCGTGAAGTCAATTCGGGCAATTAAAAGAAAAAAAAACGATGGATTCTTTAAAACCGATGTACACACGAAGACATATCAACCTATACAAAACCAGTTTATGCTGATCTCTTAACAACGGATCGTACACTGTGGATTTCCCGTACGATGAGAGATCCGCATAAATTGGTTTTGTATAGGATAATGTGTCGTCGTGGGTACACGCCTAAACAATAAGAAGTGGTTGGCAATAAAGACAAGATTTTTTTTTACTTTTTTTAATTAAATAAAGTTACAAATGTAAAAACCTAATAACAAGTGTGACCTCCTCTTGCCAAAATCACAGCTTGAATCCTTCTGGGCATGCTTTCCACGATGTTTTTAATAACGTTTTGAGGAATATGTTCCCACTCTTCTGCAATGACTCTTTTTAGTTCCCTGATGTTTTGTGGAGCAGGTTGCACTGACGTGACATCCCAGACATGCTCAATTAGATTGAGGTCAGGACTTCGAGCTGGCCAATCTAAACGACGGATCCCAACTTCTTGCATGTACGCTTCCACGTCGCCAGAACGTTGCGGGCGAGCATTGTCGTCCAATAAAAATGGAATCTTCCCCAAGTGCAGTCAATGTGGGTTGTGCATAATTATGGAATTAGGACTTCCATTATGTACCGGTGTGCATTTAATGTTCCATTTTCTATGAAAACTAACTCCGTACGCTCCGTCAAATTAATTGCTGCCCAAAACATAACGGAACCTCTGCCATAAGGAGTGATTTCTTCGAAACACACTTCCGCATAGCGTTCCCGTGGTCTTCGCAGCACTCGCCGGCGTCGGTCCTCTCCACACATAGAGATTCTAGCTTCATCAGAAAACAATATTTTATTCCAGTCCTCCAGAGTCCATGAAGCACAGTTCCGAGCAAACTGTAGTCGAGCAACACGGTGCTCACGGAGTAATTTAGGGCCCCGAGCTGGGTGGTAACTCCTGATATTGGCAGCCAAAAGCCTCCTCCTGACCGTACACAAGCTAACTTCTACTCCTCTTACTTCTTCAAGGCTCTTCTTCAGGTCCACACTTGACGCCTTACGATTCCGCAACGCCTGACTCACCAAAAAGCGGTCATTTCTTGGTTCTGTGCATCTTTTTCTTCCCGAACCGGGTCTTCTTTTGACCAAACCGGTCTCTTGATACCGTTGCCAAGTCCTCTGGACAGTTGAACGACTCACATTTAGCCGCTGAGACACGTAAGTTTGCTAACAACCTTCTTCAAGTAGGGCTATAATTTTACCGGCCCTTATCACTTTATCACTCATATCAAAAAGTGGTATTTAATGTAAAAAGAAAGATTAATTTGCAGAAAACATCCCAAAAGTTTTAAAATATCGTAATCAGTTAAAAATCGTTTCAGCAATTCGCGCCATTAGTAAAGCAATTTTAGAATAATCCACAATAGTCATTATTTTTCTTTTATTAATTTTAAATTTGGAACATAAAGAATCATGCTAGGATGCTTCAAATAACATGCCAATATATCGTCAAATTAATAAAACCTATTTCTTGTTCTTCTTCATTGAAGTAGAGAAAAAAATCTAAAGTGCCCATATTTTTGCAAAAGAGTTTATATTATGTAGATGCTAAGAGTACTACCGTTATTCAAATCAAATCACTTTTATTTGTTAACTTAGGTAAATAAAAGCCTCAAATACAAATCTTATATATAAAGAACAGAGCATAATGTTATGCCAGGAGGCCTACAAATATGGTGAAGTTCTTATAGAAACATGTAACTTTAGGCATAATACAGTGGCGGTAGCTACCTCTCGCATCCTGTCTAGAGCAAGAGGGAATGTAAAGCAGTTACCTCCTTCTGCAAGAGACATTTAAGGAAGGAGTTCCTCAATACGTCCCACCCACCACTGAAGACTTAAATATAATCTTATTTCTTTTACCACAAAACATAAACTAAGTGTTTATAACTGTGAAAGAAATGTTTCCATCTTGTTGTTATTAAAATTATCTTTCAGCATCTGTTTTCTCTTAAATATGTGGATTTTAACCAAACTATTTTATTTCCAGAAATCATTAGATGACGCTAAATCTAAGAAGCTAAATGAAATCAATCAAATTGAAGGCAAATGTGATGAGCTCAAATCACAAATGGGTGAATTAAAAGCACACTTGTATGGAAAATTTGGTAGTCACATCAATTTGGAAAATGAGGAAGATTGAACTGTATTACATTATTCTTTAAATATGTTTCAGCTTACTTGAATATTTTGTAATAACTCCTAATGGGTTGAAATGAACAAAAATGCTTTTGCACATAATACAAATATTTAATAGGTCAGTTTTAGTAATATTCTACATAATAATCATATAACAGCTACTTAACATGGTTCTTTATGTTTTAATAATGATTTATAGTTACTTCAACTGAATCTATTAGTACTAACTCTAACTTGATAATGTAAAAGAATACATTTAAAATATAAATATGCTATAATTACAGCATTTTTTTTTATACTAGCCATCTAATTTAATAGGATAAACTTAATTGATTTCTTTAAAAATAATATGACACCGTGTATCAACTATATTGTTTTTTTTTTCTTTAAGACTTAACAAAAGCATTATGTAGAAATAATTTTCTTTAATTGAGAAAAACTGATTCAAATTAAAGCTAATAATTAACAACACTTAAGTACATAGGTTTTTTTTTAAATGTCTATAATTACAAAATCACATTTAATGTGTATGTTTACATTATACAACCGAATACTACAATAGTGGCAAAAGTAATGTAACCATTAAATAAGCATAGATGCTTGATGCTTACGACGCCTTTCAGATGTCTCTTTATTATGCTACGCCTCAAGTTCTAGTTATGAGCATAGAACTAGGATTTCTTTGCAGTAATCATTTAAATAAAACACATAAATCTTTGGCGCTCACTATTGGCTAAATAATAATACTCTAGTCCTTTATCAATACTCAAATATATCACAATACTTGACTAAAATGTAATACTCAAATAGGAATAAAAAATAAAAATATGAACAATACACAAACTATACAAATGCTGAAATAAATAATAATATTAACTAACGTTACTAGAATGTGATTACAATTACAAATTACACTTTAAAAATATATACAAATACAGAACTTCACCTTTTTAAAGAAGTAGGTAAAATATTTTGCTAAAGCAATTTTACTAAAATTGTACCATTGTATTCATTGTGAACTTGTAAACCATGCTAATACATTATCTAATAAAGTAGTGTTTAACACTGCAAGCTATTCGAAAAAGGAAAGCCAACCAAATGCTGCCAAACAACTAGCTAAAAATTAACCAGCTGAAAACATGTGGTAAAGAGAAAGGAACCTTCTACAGAAATCAGCTCTATTTAACAATTACTTTTACTATTTCAATGTTATTAATATAGATATGAAGTATTTGTCAATTTGAACTAATGGCTGTATAAAGTCTATCTCACGAAATGAATACATATTGAGTTAATTTATACACCTCGCTGTAGACTCGTCTGAGAATTAGAATGAGAGCTCTGTTGCAGACTCTCTTCTTCATCAGTTTCTCGATCATTCGATATTTTTATAGCCTGATACCACTGGTTGGTAAGATCCGTCATTTGGCTTTTACAATCCTTCAACTCCTGAAAAATAAGTAGTTCAAATGTAAATAAATTGAAAACAATCTGTTCTTTTATTGATATAAAAATAATAATTTATTAAACAGGAAGACCTGCAGAGTAATCTTATTTCAGGTAATGTATATTCTTAACAGCCATGCCGTTGATTTGTAGTTAGGGCAAAAAAACAGGTTCCTAAGAACTTTATCTACCTCTCGTTTTGATTTTCAATAATTGAGTTCACATTTAAGATTTAAGTAACCTAATAAATAGCAATTGTTACCTGATGAGTGAATCTCCTCGTAAAGAATGGAGTCAGGTACTTCATGTCCAACCTCACGAAACCTCTCAGGCGCGTTGCGTGCGAATAATTAACCTGAAACATTTAAATAGTGATAAGTTTTAGGTGTATGGGTTCGATCAAGTTTAAGTTTCTTTTAATTTAAATTGTACATTTGTATGAATGCATAATGTGCCATGATGAAACCGATTATTTTCACTATCACTGTACCAGACTAGACAGGATGTTATGTTAATAAGACATCTTTTCTTAGGATGAGCAGTAAGTTCCTATTAGCAAATGTTTTGCTAATAGGAACTTACTGCTCATCCTAAGAAAAGATGTATGTAGAAAAGATGTCATAGGAAAATGTGCATAATTATAGAACGATCGAAGTGTCGTTTCTTAAGCTTATTAGAACCATTCTCTTTTTCAGGATTTTTTTATATTGGGTAATTTATCCGGTAGGTATATAATTTTACTAGCTTTTGCCCGCGACTTCGCTCGCGTTAAATTCGGGGTAACACAGTTCCCCTTTCCTGATTTGCAGATACCCGCTACCTGTAGTTTTTGCCGTTGCACCTTATTTATTGTAATAGCAAAGCTAAGTTTTCCATTTTCTTCCCTCTTTCTCCCTCATTTCTCACATTAAAAAAATAAGTTAGCCTTTGTCCGTATACAGGGTCCCAACTATCCTTGTACCAAAATTCATCAAAATCGGTTTAGCCATTTAGGCGTGAAGACGTACCTAACATACAAAACATACAAACTCACTTTCGCTTTTATAATATTAGTAAGGATTTATACAACCAATAAAGTTATTTTATTATGTTCAACATTTTTAAGACCAAATACTTTATGACGAATCGCGCAATCAATTACTATACTTCATTTACAAAACAGTCCTAACTGTTGTTAATTGACCTGGAAATACTGAGTATGTTTGTTGTGGTTTTTCATCAGTGATTTAACGTTGTTTGCGGTGTCTTAGATCTAACATTTAATTAATAATCTTTCTGACTAAATCACTTATACTACCTCATTGGACCCCGAACCCAAAGCTCAGAAGCCGCGCTTGCGTCCACGACACCAATGTACCACAAAGTAAGATATAGTTAGGGAAATAAATAGGTATTTATATCTCGTTCTCTTATACGTATTTGAAAATAAATGCTTTATTACTTTTTAAGGTTGAACGCCACCTGCACTTCCTTTCGTAAACAAATAAAATTTTTGCTTTACCACAAATAATAATATAGGTAGGTACGTATATGAGCATTGATCACCACCGTCTTTACCACGCTAGCTCAAGACGGGTTGGCGATTTCAGACTCATATTAATGAAATAATGACAAGTCCAGGTTTCCTCACGATGTTTTCCTTCACCGATGTCAATCTGATGTCCAAGATAACGTTAGAAAGTATATTTAAATTGAAAAATTCACATTGGACTTACCCGGATTTTAACAATTTTCATTGTTTCAACTTTTATGAAGATCTAATCTACTACCTAGTAGTTTTTCTCGTCAAAAGTGATGTTTTAAAGCCGAGAGTGTAGTAATTCACTCATTAATGTTAAATGCTCATGTTCATAACGATGACCCTTTCAGAAAAATTTGGAGCAGAAGGATTTCGACTATTATTTTCTCTTACCTCTAACTCCTCTTCTGTTATCTCAGACAAATGTTCTGAGTCTATAGCTTGGCCCCACTCTCTTGTTTTAGATAAACTCACTTCCTTCTGCTTACGTAATGATCTGGAACGCTTCGTTTTTTTGTTAGCCTATAAAAAGGGAAGTAAAATAAAGTTTTTATTTTAAATTCTATTTGTAATGTTCTTTTCATTTTGGACGGGCATAATTTAAGTAACAAATGAAAAAAATCAAGCCGCAGATGAGTTCACGGGCAAATTTTGATACGTAAAGGAAAACAGATAACCACGTCAAGTAAATCTCAATTAAATCAAGTAAATCTCAAAAATTGCTTCGGAAATACACAGCTACTTACTCGCAAAAACTTTAGTAAAGGCATTGTAGATCCACCGAAGAATAAAGTGGTGAATAGGACAATTATTAACGTAGTCGTAATAATGACATGTCGAGTTTCGTCAGAAAAGCCCAAATGAAGTGATAAAGCGTAGGAAATTGCACCTCTCAGTCCTAAAAATGAAACAAGAAGGTAGTATATTTCTGTATCATTGCTTCTTAGGCTAGGGTTGCCTTTAGTTCAGAGTCCGGAATACGGGGCAAGAAATCCAAGTTGAATTAAATACACAACTAACAAGAAAGCCTAGAATTTTCTTCAAATTTAGGATTTAACTCCGGGAATACATACACGGGTGGATCCCAGATCCCTATCTTAGTCCCTCTCACACAACAAATCTGCATTTCTAGAACTTAAAACGAAATCCTTATATATATGTTCGACCAGTCCGTCTGTTTGTATGTCACATCCATTTTACTCCGAGACTATTGGCACCACAAGCTAGAAATTACGAGAGTAGACTTCTAAGAACCGCTACACAAGTATGGTACGAAATTACAAACTCAAAGCATTTATTTCAATTAGACGATTACAGGCACTTTTTGAATGCCATAAAAACAAAAAGGATGCTGCTACAGATTATTATGTCTTGTGACTGGGAAGTCACAAGATATAATAACTTGTACAAGTACTTTTGTTGCCCATTCCAAAGTGTAGATCTCTATGGAGAAGAATGGGCAAGAAACTTCATGGACACTCTTAAAACATAATATTTTTACAAAGTCATGTATAATCTCAATTATACATTATGTGAGAACGATGTAGAAAAACGAGCATATTACGAGCGTCCAGAGTAAAAGAAAAATAAGAATTGATTAATTAAAACAAACCGAAGACGAGACGACATGACGCATAGATCACCCCTATTCGCTCAACCATTTTGAAGGGAACTAAATGATCCGCCACCATCAGCGAGACATTTAAATGGGCATGACAAGAGCCAAGCATTTTATCATTAATGTAGTCCCCCAACTTATAATATGCTTGCCTGCATAGTGTGCGTTTTATGTATTTTATTATAACATTTTATTCTTTCATGGAGTACTGACTCTATGAAAGAGGAGTCTACTTTAGCTAGCCTGAAACCTTGCTGACCTAGTTTTACCCTGTTTCTAGTATTATAATGGTGTCTGCCTGTCACCTCTTTACTAAAGAGATGCAGATTTTTCCTAACATAATTTCGTTCATACAAATGAGGGTTCAAAAGAAATATCTTTGTATACAACAGTGTTGGGTGTCTTACATTCTTTTTCTAAGGTAAATAAATGGTTGATGACATTTTTGTTTCTAAAGTCGTAAAAGATTGGTGATTTGGGGGGGGGGGGGGGTCTTTCTGAAATAAGAGGAGGACAATTCTGAAAACACACAAAACATTACTTTCATCAAACTGCGGCTGCAGCATTCAATTTTGTAAGTTTGTAAGTGTTAAAAATATTGTATGATACTACAAAACCCTGTGTGTGCGTGTCCGAATCGCTCTAGGCCGATATTTTAAATTGAAACTTGGCTAGAATAATTATCTAAAAAAGCAAAATAAATATTTCTACACAGGAATTACTTACCACTAAACCACATGATAAACATCATTTTCTTAGTTATCTTATGTTCACGGAATTTATTGCAAAGTAAAGCAAGTGGGAAGATATTAGCAGCTCTACCAACTAAGCACATCACTATACTCCATACTACCAGGGCAGGTTCCACACGATGTCTAAAGCTGTAAATATAACAAACAGTTAGGATAATATTTACTAGTTTCTTTGGGTTGTGCTAGTCTATGTGAAATCATAATAATTTTGTAAAATACCTGAATATAGCTAATCCTAAATAAGCAAACACACAGGTCTCAGCAATGAATGCCAGTGTTCTCATAGTCTGCTGCATAGTGACCTGTGTCACTGTTGATAAGTTGAAATGTGTGTAATGGGACATCACTACACCACAAAATAATATTGCCATTATTCCTGAAACAAAATGCAAAAGTACCACTAGAATAAAAAGAAAAACATTACAATAAAGTTTAAAAATCATAAACAAATCACCACAGTAATTAAAATAATTCAATAACAACAAGTAATTACCTGACAAATGAATACCTTCAGCCAGTACATATGGAGCGTAAGTGAATACTAACATCATACCAAATTCAAGAGATGGGTTCTTTCGCAGATCAACATGTTTCAATAGAAGTGCACTAACAAGTGCAAATAACACCCCAATACCCGCTGACGCAAAAAACATTAACCAAAACCTGTTGATTGCTGAAAGAATTGCTTCCCCAGTGGACATTAGAGGATCATTTGAGTCCAAAACAGCAGTTGTCAGAACAATGGCAATAGCATCATTTAGTATACTCTCTCCAAAAACCAACATGTTGAGTACGGGGTCTACATCAAGAGCATGGAAGATTGCCACTGTGGCCACTGGATCTACTGCTGATATTAGGGAGCCAAAGGCAAATGATTCAACAAAACTTAGTTTATACACTACTTGCGCTAACCCTAGCAAATATATACCAGCACCAATGACGAAAGCTGATATAGCAGTTCCAACAATAGCAAACAACAAGATTGATCCTATGTTTTGGAAGAAGTTACCCTTGTGTAGATTATAACCTGATTCAAATATAATTGGAGGCAACAGAACAAGGAAAAAAGCCGTTGGTGAAAATGCCTCTTCCTTTCTCCAATTTGCAATGTTTTTTATAGACATCAGGTTGATGATCATACCAATCAAAGCACCAAGAAACACTATTACCACACTCTCAGGGAGATATGAGAAACCAGTTTGGAGCATGAGATGAATCAGTAAAATGCCTAAAGCCAGCACACATAACACAAAGAATATGGCCATGGAACTGTTGTGCTCATCTTCTGCAGAACTCTTCTCGGGCAATGGTGCAGCATCAGAGGGACTTACAACTGAGGCATTTGGACTTGCTGATGAAGATATATTTACCAACACTACTGAAAGTATTGAAGATTCTTTATCATTTTTTTCTGTAGAAATATTTGAACTTTCAGTTGAGGAACTAGCTGTTGAATTCACAGGTAGACTAATCACAGGCGACTCACTAGAACTCTGTTCACTCTGATTGGATAAACTGGCTCGTTTTGACCTTGATAGTCCGAATTCGTGATCACTGTTGTAATTGTTATATACTTTTCCTTGAAAGTTAGTATGTGGTTCAGTAAATATCGACTTATGATTCCTCTTTTCACTCGATGAAAATGATGATTTCAGGTGCTCTCCCGAAGAGAAACTAATCAAACAAATAATGCCAATCCAAAAAACATTTTTTCGTATACAAGGCATTTTTTTAATATTAATATCCCCACAACAAAACTTGCACAATTTTTCACGTCATGTAATGATTTCGAATTGTATTTAATATCGTTCTCTGTCACTCAGTTCCTGTGTGTTTTGGATTTCGTAATTATAGAACTATAGGTACAAGTTCTAGTAATATTCAAAAACTCAGCTAAAGAACAAATCTTGAAGAACAGCTGACATTTTGCTACTGACAAGAGTGACAAGTGACATTTGACACGACTGAGGAACTTAATAACATCATGTGCCACGATTCAAAGCACAAGCTATCTTATTATGTGCGTTGCTACGAATAATAAATCCATGCATGTAGTTTGCGCCATAAGGTCTTCCAAGGTAATCGTACTGTGCTGTAGTTACTGTTGCGGCTGCTCGGAACCTCTAGAAACTATATTTTCGAGCCTTTTTTAAACCCGATCAAAAGCAAGTTTGAAGAGTAATTGATCGAGTTTGTTATATCTTTTGGAAAGTTTTTTTAATCAAAAATGATCATCGCTGTTGATGTCTAGTCCATGGTCCGGGGTGCGAAGGAATGGGAAGCGGTCACCTGCTTCTGCGAAGCAGCTAGCGAAAGAGGTGGCCGGACGTTTGATCGAGAAAACCTCAAACCGACCCAACCCCCACATTACAAATTCCGGACGTCGTCGGTTAACAAGGAACGACATCCAGCCACCGTAGACGCGGAACTGTGGACGTCCGTCCGTCTATTAACAACAAGTCCGTGTCGACAGCGCGTTCGCACGTCTAAGAGATGTCAGGAAAGCAGAGGGGCCTGCCAGGGCCACTGCCTGCTGGGGTTACGGGTTGTTCGAAAGAAATACCGCAACCCCGGAACACAAAGGGCAAAAGAAGGAACATGGATGGTTTTTAGGCAGTAAAGTCTGACACTCCGCCCCGCTCCGCATAAAGCGGGACAAGTTATTTGATGAAAAAAAACTTTGTCTAGAAAATCTGGTTGCTGATTGGATTTTCTTTATCATCTCATTTTTAGTTCATGAAAACCACCACGTCCAAATGTCTGATCCATTTATTTTGTTACTTGTCAATGAAATAATTACAAAAGGTATCATTTTGACTAATGCGTCAGCTGTTATAGTCTTCCATTTCTACAGGACGTTATTTACTCTTCAAGGAAACACTGATCTTCATGATTATAATTTTAATATGTAGTAGACTTATCAAAACAACCGGTTCATTGTAAAAAATTCTCTAAACCATATTATTCTACTCTGTGCTCTAAAACCAAACTCATCCCCAATTTTCTCATGACACATATCTTGTCAAAAAAAAAATTCTCAGTTTAAAATACATTTTCTTTTTATACAAAAGACAATTAAAATTTCTTTCTCTAACATCCCCTCTAAATTTTATATAACTCAAATAATATCTAATTTAAATCACCTTACATAAAACTTTAACAATCATTTAGGACAACCTGTTAATAACTTCAACAACACTCAACATAGGCCCATCATAAGCCCAACAACACATCACATAATACAAAAATAAAAACACATAGTAGTATTCACTTTCTAACAATAATACTACTAGTTTCTTCAATCAACTTGTCTGCATCTTCAAAGAAACATACAAAAATGTCCCCTCTCAAACTGACATTCACCATCAGTTGTTTTACTTCTTACAAAATTTCTCCCAACTTTTCTTCAATAACATACAAAACTTTATAAAAAATTGACCTTTAACATCAATTGTTTTTCTCCTCCTTCTTACAAAATCTTCACCAACATACAAAACTTTATAAAAAATTGACCTTCAACATCAATTGTTTTTCTCCTCCTTCTTACAAAATCTTCACCAACATACAAAACTTTATAAAAAATTGACCTTCAACATCAATTGTTTTTCTTTTCCTTCTTACAAAATCTGAAGTTTTCTACTCCCAAGTCTTCTTCAGCAACATATAAAAATCTTTATAAAACAATTGACATACAACATCAATTGTTTTTCTTCACCCAACTTTATCTTCTACTTCTTACAAAATCCGGAGTTTCCACTCCCAACTCTTATCTTCTTCTTCTTACAAAACCCGGAGTTTCCACTCCCAACTCTTATCTTCTTCTTCTTATAAAATCCGGAGTTTCCACTCCCAACTCTTATCTTCTTCTTCTTATAAAATCCGGAGTTTCCACTCCCAACTCTTATCTTCTTCTTCTTATAAAATCCGGAGTTTCCACTCCCATCTTCTTCTTCTTATAAAATCTTGTCTTTCTACTTCAAATAATTTACTCAAAAAAAACTCCGAAACATCATTGTCGCGCAGTGGAAGCGTGCTGGGCCCATAACCTGTTATAGTCTTCCATTTCTACAGGACGTTATTTACTCTTCAAGGAAACACTGATCTTCATGATTATAATTTTAATATGTAGTAGACTTATCAAAACAACCGGTTCATTGTAAAAAATTCTCTAAACCATATTATTAATTTTAAGTAGAAAGATAATCATGAAAAAAAAAAAAAAAAAATTCTCAGTTTAAAATACATTTTCTTTTTATACAAAAGACAATTAAAATTTCTTTCTCTAACATCAGCATAATCAGAAGTATAACCAACCCGCCAGAAGAACTCCTCAACGGTGTACGGCATCTACCTTGTGTTTGGGTTCATACGCTCCTAAGTTGGGAAGCCAGAGTATCACCTGATTCGCACTATTCTTTCTCCAGGGACTTTGTACTCTATGTAACCAGTTCTTTAACGAATTGCTATTTTTATTTTATCGTTTTTAGTTTAGTTATATTTGTTGAATACTATAAGTTTTAACCAGTAAATAAATACGGTTTCATGAGTAAGATACTGATCCAAGTTGTGATCTGTGCTCTTTGACAGATCTGTGGACTGCGTAATACATTGTCAAATGATGAACATGACGTAAACAAAATAAAGTCTCCAATTTATTTATTGTCAGTAAAGTATACGATTTTGTTATTTGCATGAATCCACATATCTAGTAGTGTAATGAAAGTTACTTTTTGTTCCTGTGTTATCAATCCGCTTTCTGACTTACTATCTAGCAAAGGAGCCCTCTGAAGTCTGGCAAGTAACCACTAACCCATAAACAAAGCATTATTTGGGTATGCGAATGCTCATTACATTGCTCATTGATTACTAATTTGTGCTGCTCGAAGAAGAAAGTGTAATTTCTCATAACTTCTTGCAGTATTTGATAATATTTTGGTTAAATAGTTTTGCATTCTAGAACAACGAGATAACTGTCCTGTAGTTAACAAAACTACATACACGGACAAACACGCTATTTTAATACTGATTGTTTACATGAATAGTGATTTAATAGCAGCAGAAAGAAAATAAAACATTTAAAAATTACAGTTCAATGAAAGTTGCAGTGCTAGTCTATTTGTTGATGCCAAAGCATTTAGAATAGAAACATGTTTCTAATCAGTTATTTTCGCAATGTAGACATTGTGTATTTGTACTGGCTGGAGTGAGAATGATTGCTATAATAATGCAATTGTTTGTTATTATATGATAACCAGGAATCACTGCTAGATTAATTTCTAGTACTTGCGATAAGCAATCAAAACATAGACATGCCTTTTTTAATTTGTTCTTCAACATTTATTTTATTATAATAATAATCAATAGCATTTGTCAAACCACCTACACCAAAAACTTAGTGAACTTGAATGGATAAATATATAACATTCATATTTGTTGTTGCAGTACTTGGAAACATGGATAAAGAAGACATATTACTAGGATTGGAAATGGGACGGCTAGAAATAGAACCACTATCAATAAGTAAGAGTAGAAGTAATGAAAACCCATTCATAAATCCACTGCAGAAAAGAAGCTTTTCCAAGATTACTGTCCTTCCCAAAGAAGCAAGATGCTCTTGTTCCTCTCAAAAAAAACTTAGACCTGGAATCTACAAAAAGAAACATAGTAAGATACTCAAAGAACCAGTATTACATATATTAAAAACATGTGGTAATGTTGTTAAATTGGATGCAGAGAAGTGCCAAGAAACAACCAGTAAAAAAATGACAGATATTGAGCAATGTGACCCATTAAGTTTATGCACTCTTGTTGATAACTGTAACCAGCTTACAATATCATCTAGTGCCAATGTACAAAATGTAGACCCCAATGAAAGCAGTGTGAGTAGATGGTGGAAACATGATGTATCTAGTTCTCAGGAGAATAGAGAACCAAAACAACAGAGTAGCAGATCTGGCAGCTGTTCGCAACAAGCCCTCAATCCACCCTGTGATGTCACCATTGACGAATTAGCAAGTTACTTTGAAACATTGGTTCACATACCAAAAAAAATGTCCTCTATGGCTGAAATGATGTACATATAATAATTATAAAATTGAAATAAAATTATATGAATTACCAACCAAAAATAAGAAACTCTTGGCAAGAGCAGAACTAAAATACTGTTGGGATTTTCCCAGTCACAGGAAGCCAAAAGCTACAATCTGATGACATATTATTTCTTAAAATAATTTTAATTTTGGTCCTGCAACCATATCTTCATCTTAAATTATTGCTACAATTACATTCTTGCTTTGCAATGTTCAAACATTGTCTGCTCTTTATTTAATGTAAGCAAACTTATGCCAGGTATACGAATGCAGCATTTGCTGTTGATTAAGAAAAACATTCTGTTGGTAATGTAGTGGTTGATCCATAAGAAAAATTAAAACAATCATTGTATTTGTGTAGTTTAGTCAATGAATCAAAACTTTTTTAATAGTACTAATCAAAGATGTGTGTACTGTTGTGCTATTGATGAATTGTAATAAATTATTTCCATCCCTGTTTTCACAAACGGTTCGTTTCGTTTCGTCAAGTCATCTGTTGAATCTTTCTTTTTCATTGTGTCAAAACTGAACGACATAGACATACGGCATTCCGAATCGAAAACAAATATCAAGTGTTTGTGAATACAGGAGCTGTTCTCTTGTAATTAACATTTGTAGATTTATTTGTCTGTGTTCCAATTTCGTGAAATTATTTTAAATCGCCTTTATTTGACTTCACGGTCTAGACAGTAGTTAATAGTAGAGTTGTTGGCTATAATAATAGTAGAGTTGTTGTACCAATGCTTAACCCTAGAGTCTTTCGATATTTAGAGCTATTAAATCACAGTATCGCCAGCAGTATTTTATCACAGCTAATTTACACACCGCACCGTGTACACTGGGTCCAAACAACTAAAGTCTGCGTCTATACCTGGCATTATAGGTACTTTAGATTTTAGTTTGGTGTTTAATTTGGTGTCATTCTATTCTTTTACAAACTACTATTGGTTTTATTTGTAATAAAACCTACAAATAATTTAAGATTCAAAATAAATGTAAAAATATAGTGAATGATAATAAATAATAACGTAATTTTATTATTCAGAAATAACTTCCAGTTGTTCGTTGGACAGTGCTATCGAAAAATAGTTACTTTTTGATCGAAAATGTCGCTATTCCCAAAACATCGATTCTATTGTGATTCGATCCAGTTGTTCCGTTCAAAAACCGAATAGTCTAATAAATCAGTATCGATTCGATCTTAATTCTCTCGCTTAAAGTAGAACTTCACATAAGACTAGATATCAAATATAGAGTATTTTTTCTCGACATCAAAATTGTTTGAATACTGTTTACTTTTGCCAAAAAAAGCGGTAGCGACATTATTAAGGGGCTTTACACATAGAGATGTCAATCTGTGAGCAACTTTCATAGCCGAGATCACAGAGTACTATAATTTAAAAGCCGAGATCAGGGGTAGGACACTTCCATACATTGACAGATTTAGGGTATTTTCTTTCAAAAAGCGGCATCTGTAATCGCCATCCGAAACAACTAGTTACTTTATATCACCAAAGGTGGCGACACCATGTATACGAGTTCAATTTGTTCCTAAAAATAAATTATTCAATTATGAATAATAATTAATTGATCAAATAAAATAATTAAGTAATGATAATTTCATTACTTAATCATTTTATTTAACACGTTTTGTAACTATTTGTAAATATTTGTGTAGTTTACACGCTCCATAATAATTTCGATAGCAACACAGTGAATTATTGATTTCTTGTCGATTTCGATTGTCAGATTGACAGCTCACGAATATGGCGACTGCTCCTTGCGTCAGCGCTTGTTGGTAGTTTTCGTTCCATGTATGTGCTTTTCTTCGTGAAATTTATCTGCCGATCCACGTTGAGTTTAGACCTCTCCTCCGTAGTGAAGTGTACGAATTATCCGAAGTTATTGTGCGAGACGAGCTTTGAGTTCCTCTGCCATTCTAGTGCAATCGTTTGTTTGCGACCTGGACGCTACTTTTGTGCTTCCTTTGTGATCTAAACACTTGTGATAATACCGCCTATTGTTTGTTCTGCTTATCTAAAGTGTACAATAAAGTATATTAAAGAAAAGTTGTTATTTTTTGTACCCATTCAAATGAAATTGATACTTTACTAATTTGCTTGTTTTTAATTTGACAAGTTTTACGTAATCTCATTCTTTCGCTTCTGTTAACAAATCATGGTAATACTTGTATCAAATTAAAAACAAGCAAATTAGTAAGGAAGCTGAAGTATAAGTACTATTGTATAGGTATACATACCTATAGCTATAAATATATATATATATATATAGCTTATATACCTATAGCTATACATATCACAAGTTTGTGGATGGCGATATCAGATGGCGCTATTTACCCGATCAATTGACATTAGCGGTTCACAAAAAGTTGTGCAAGGGGGCTCTCTATACCCGATATATTACTTTCCTCTATGGCCGAGATGCTCAATCTACGCAGCGATCAGCGTCCAGTGTCACGATGTATATTGAAAAAGCAGCACTTGCTCTCATTTAAAAAAAACGAACTTAATGGCTTTTGTGGACGAGAGATACCCAGTTTTTGCCAATAACACGTGTACTGGAAATAAACTATCAAACGCTGGAGAATATTTAGCAAGTAATCACAGTGATTAAAAAATATAAAAACAATAAACGTATTTCTTTGCAGATTTAGATTATCATTTCATATGAATGACAGAAAAGAAAAGAGACTATAAGTAAAAAAAAAATTGGTTGTTTGTAAAGTAGGTTTACGATCGAGATGTTTACGTGATAACGTCTTATTGGTGATATAAGTTATCACCAATAAGACGATCGATCGATCGCGCTCGTGAGGTTTTGGTGTGACACAAGATCGCGCTCGTGAGGTTTTGGTGTGACACAAGTTTCTGAACATGTCACCCGACTAAAACGATTTTAAAGACGTTATCACGTCAAAAAAAAAAAATAATAACGATCCAAAAAGTTACAACTTAATTTTATTAATTTCGATGAATTTACATAGTTTGAAAACAAAACGAGAAAACACAAAAGAAAGAAGACATTTAACAGAAGTTGGACGAGGGATATGAGGAGGAATGATTTCATGAAAAGAGAACCGCAATTTGGGACAGGAGAAAAATAAATGGTCCACGTTTCCTTCATCCAAACCGCATTCACAAAGAGAGCTATCCCTAATCCTAAGTTTGGCCAAGAAAAAAGGTTTAAAAAGTTGTGACACAATATAAATATGTAGTTGTGAGTTTGTGACAACTAGGAACAAACTTCGTCATCGATTACAGCAACTGAAAACTTGTCGATTACCGGAACTCGAGTCCAATCGAAAGTCTCAAATCGCAGTCCAATTGATATATATATATATATATAAACAGCTAGTTGCCAGTTGTTGCGATAATTGCTTAATATGCAAAACTATAAGATACTTTTTTATCATATTATAATATTCGATAAATAAATTCTTGGAGTACGACTACTGAATACTTCTTGGAGTGTGTTGCATCTGGCAACACCAAACTGTCAGTGTCAAGTGCGGAAATGCCATATTTTGTTTATTAATTTATTTATTGTGCCAATCATTTGTTTATACATGGACATGATAATGAATCAATGATTCTTTCCGTGCGTTGTATAATGTCAGTTCCTTATTGGTCACAATCAATAACAATAGCGCGCTAATAGAACTTTGTATTCCACATAATTCTCTCCATGCAATTTAACACACTTGCACGTAAAACAAAATTATGGTGAATTTTAGCGCCGGTTGTTGGTACAGTATATTCTTGGATGCTTATACCTATTCCACTAATTATTTAATTTTTACCATAACGGTGATTATTACTTCTATAGTATTAATATGGATTTATGAAAAACCTAAGTTTTACAAGGTATATTTTTTTAAGCATTTGCCATTTGACTATGATAACATCTTAACTACTACTGGCTATATTTTTCCAGATGTGGGATTAAAACTAAAATCCCTCTATATATGACACAGTGCAGCCTAAAAATATTCTTCCAGACTGACTCAGTCTTCTTATAATTTAATATAGCTATATTGTCAAGCTAACAAAATCAACATGAATTTCATTAAAATGTTCGATCATTTTTGTTGTTTTTAATTTGTACAGAGGGTATTGGATTTTATACTGATTTAAATCTATTTTGTAGCTTATATTCAAAAGGAGCAAGCATTCAAATATTTTAAGCCCAATAGAAAGTAATGAAGAACTTGAAACAAATTATAATGCTACACTGCTGGATGATAAATCAAGTTACCAAGAGGCAAAAAAGATGCCAGAAGTTATACCAGAAGTTAACTCGGAATCTGAATGTTCACATTAAATGTGTTTAAAAGCTGAAGTGTTGTTATTGAATTTCCTGGGTGGGAAGTTGTAGGAAGCTGTGGATTGTCATCATTTTCTTGCCCTTGTCCCATTCTATTTGGGGTCGGCGCAACACGTTTTCTAATTCGTTTGTTCCCGTTGAGTCACACCATTTTATGTAACACTGTTAGGGGCCATCCATAAAGTACGTCACATGTAAAGGGGGGGGGAGGGGGTCGACAAAATGTGACAAGGGGGGGGGGGGGGTCCTAGTTTTGTGACATCACATTTCAAATTTAATAAATTGAATCGCAAAATTTGAAATATTAAATTATTTTTTAGTTTTCTCTATAAATTAGGTATTATTAGATGTAAAATTGCAAATTTGTGACGTCACACTAGGGAGGGGGGGTCTCACAAATGTGACAAGGAGGGGGGAGGGGTCTAAAAATCATGAAATTCGTGTTACGTACTTTATGGATGGCCCCTTACCCATCGGGGAAAAATACCGATTAGTAACACTGTAACTCAAAGCCACATTTTTTTCCCGATTAGTAACAATGTACGTCATAGGGTTACAATATATCGAAAAAAAAATTGTAACGGGAACAAACGAAATTTGTATCTGTAGGCATACTATTTTCGTAAATATACTTGAATTATAACTTTATCATGGTTAACACCACGACCGAGTCGGTACTCTGAGTACCCCCACTCGGAGAGTTCGTGATTTTTTTTAACCATCCAGAAATAGGAGCCCCGCGAAACGGGGCTGCGTCGACCTATCTTATACTGGGACATCGCTGCTGCGGTGCAATTAAAACCACATAAATAAATGGTTTGTGAGGAACGGATTCAATTTCTGGCTTTATTATTTATATTATTATTATAATATTGAGCTCGGATTGTTGTGGTCCTGCCGTTGTTTCAAAGTGCATTTAACGATCAAACGTTTAGTTGATTTAAGAGGCACTCGTTATTGTGGGATAATCGTTGTATTAAGTGAATATGTATTTCAACAATGCTCGTTTCCTCAAGGTGATAACGGGAACACAGAGTTCCGTTGAGTTAAATTGTCAATCATAGGGGAGAAAAATTGGGCCTTTGAGTTACCGTGTTACTAATCGGTATTTTTTCCCAATGGGTAACAGTGTTACACAAAATGCTGTAACTCAACGGGTACAAACGATAAATTCACTGGATTCAGTACTCACTTTTTGCATGGTCCGTGTTGGAAATAAAACGAAAGGGAGTTGAGAGATATATGCGCAGATTTATATTGAGTAAAAATATGTTAAAACTGAAAAGACATTTTCTTCTAATGACAGAAACAGAATGTAGCTATGACGTAGCATACGACATTACTTATAAAATCTATGCTTAGACGTATGGAGGATAAACCTATTTACAACACGCCCACTGAATCCCCATACGTTGCAAACAAAACTTAAATTTAACACTGCCCAAACCTTTAGTTAGGGCATCAGCTGGCATAGAGCTAGTTTCACAATATTTGATGCAAACCACTTTGGATTCAGCTAATTCCTTAACATAGTGGTATTTAATGTTAATATGTTTAGACCTTTTACCAATAGGGTTATAAACCATCTTATTGGCACTTTGGCTATCACTAAACATATCGACAGTAACAAAATTTCCTGTTAGTTCCTCACAAAGGCCCTTAACACATACTACTTCTTTGGAAGCCTCACAAATAGCTATATATTCTGCTTCAGCTGTACTCAGCGCAACACATAGCTGTTTGTGTGCTTGCCATGACACTGCAGCACCACCAAAAACAAGAACATAACCAGTAAACGAATGCCCATCCGCGTTTTTCCCCCAATCCGCGTCGGCATAAGCAATTAACGGTTTGCCAGTCCTTTTATAAGCTAATTGGTAATCAATGGTACCTTTTAGGTATCTTAGTACCCTTTTTAGTGCCACCATGTGCTCATTTGACCAACACGAGTTAAACTGGCTCAAATAACTAACAGCGAATGTTATATCCGGTCTTGTACCACAAGACAAATACATTAGCGAACCCATTATTTCTTGGTAACGAAGATCCTCAGTCTTCTCCCCCTTTGCAAGCCGTAGGTTTGGTTCAATTGGAGTGACTACCGGTTTGCAATAAAGCATTCCATACTTATCTAGGATCTTCTTCACAAAATTGGTCTGAGAAAGGTGAATCTCTCCTTTAACCCGAGAAATATTGATTCCCAAACAATCTTTTGCCTCTCCTAAATCTTTTATTTTGAAGGCCTTTTCCATTGCCTTTTTGGTGTCCTCAATATCCTTCAATACGTTTCCGAAAATATAAAAATCATCGACGTACAATGCGATGGCAAGAATTGAGTCTTTCCCCTTTTTAAAATAAACACAAGGGTCATATTCTGACCTAGAAAATCCACTTCTAATAATATGATCATGTACTTTCACGTTCCAGCAACGTGCAGCCTGTTTTAACCCATATATTGCCTTTTTCAGCTTACATACTTTGCCCTGGTTTATCTTTGTGACAAAAGTCTCAGGTTGCTCCATATACAGATCTTCCTCCAAATCACCATGAAGGAATGCTGTTGTAATGTCTATATGGTGCACCTTTAAATCCATTTCTGCAGATAAACCTAGTAGTAAACGAATCGAAGATAATTTGACAACTGGAGCAAAAGTTTCTGTATAGTCCTCTCCAAACTTTTGTGAATAACCCTTCGCAACGAGTCGGGCTTTGTGCCGTTGGACTATGCCATCTGCACCAATTTTTAATTTGAATAGCCATTTGCATTTTACAACGTTAATGTCTCTTGGACGATTAACCAATTCCCAGGTTTTATTCTCCATCAGGGAGTCATATTCTTCTTTCATGGCTTTTATCCATAAATCCCTATCAGAACGGTCCATCGCTTCTTTAACCGAGCATGGGTTCGGATCATTCTGTATATGGTAATTATATACCATGTCCTCATCTCTTTTAGTTTTTCGATTCCTGAGAGGGTAGCGCCTAACAACAGGCTGGTTTTCCTCTAGTGATTCAGGATTCTCACAACTTATTGGATTTCGAACCTCTGTATCTATGGAGTCAAGAAACTCTTCTTCTGTAACATTTTCTACCGACGTTGTCGTCCCTGACTCTTCTAAGCTACTTCGGCACGGTAGAACTTCATTATGAGCGTCAGCCCTTGAAGTCTCCTCGTCAGGTTCCAACATGTCATTCAAAGGAATCTTTACCTCAACTGACTTTATCCTGGAAGTCACATTATAAGGCTTACCGCCGAGAGATTCATCTTTCTGTTTGATTGTTTTGAACCTCTCATTAAAAACGGCATCACGTGCAGTTATTATTTTACGCGGATTCTTCAAGTCGACAAACCTGTACCCTTTTGTGACTTCGCTATAACCAACGAAGACAAGCTCACAGGTCTTTGAGTCGAACTTCTTTCGACTACCATCTTTTATAAGTACCTGTGCTGTGGAACCAAATACTCTCAAGTTTGACACATCCACACGACGGTTTGTCCAAACTTCTTCGGGAACCTTTCCCACAAGAGCCATAGTCGGCGATCGATTCTTTAAATAGATAGCAGTAGCAACTGCTTCGCCCCAAAATTTCTTATTTAAATTACTGTCGTGAAGCATACATCTAGCCATCTCAGTAATTGTGCGAATACTCCTCTCCGCTACACCGTTCTGCTGTGGTGTGTAAGAGACGCTTCTCTGATGCACTATTCCACACTTTGCTAAATGGGCCTGAAAAGCTTTATTAGTATACTCTGTCCCATTATCACTCCTCAGCCGCTTAAGTTTCCTACCAGTCTGGTTTTCTACTAAAACCTGAAACTCTTTAAACTTCTGTAGCACTTCATCCTTCGATTTCAAAATAAATCCAAAAATTTTTCGGCTGAAATCATCGATAAATAATAGAAAATATCTATTTCCTCCGAAAGTCTCCACATTGACAGGACCAGCTACATCAGTATGAACTAATTCCAGTATATCAGAAGCTCTGAAACCTTTTTTCTTTCTAGGAAATTTCTGCACACACTGTTTGCCTTGACTGCAAGGAACACAAGGATCATTCTCAACCCTCTTATCATAGTGTAGGCCCATGACAATCTTTTTCAAAATCTCCATTTGAGGAGCAGATAAGTGGCCCAACCTACGGTGCCAGAGCTCAAAATTTTCTGAACTCTTACCTTCTAAAAAGACCGTCGCCCCATCACTATACGGATTTACAACATAAAGACCGTTTTTACGTGGTGCACAGAATAAAGGTTTTCCATCTACAAATACATTAGAATCGAAAATTTTACAATAATCTTTATCAAAAATACAAACTTTTCCTTGATCTGCAAGCTTACTTACAGACATCAAATTGGTTATTAATTCAGGAATGACTAAGGTATCGTTTAATTGTATTCCCAACTTACGACCCTCATGATGCACGCTCAGTTTGGCATTACCTTCAGAAATCGAAACTATCTTTTGATTATTCGCGCATGTAATTATTTTAGAACACGATTTAGTAGATTCCAAAAGTGTACGATTAGGCGTCATGTGGGACGTAGCACCAGAATCGATAACCCAACTACCACTACTGTCTGAAGCAGACAAAAAAGTTAAAAAGTCCGATTTAACATTATTACACGCTACCATATTTGTGTTCGAGTTTTTATCTTGCCGCTTGACCTTAAAGTGTTTGCATTGCCACTTGTAATGCCCTTTTTTCTTACAAGAATGACAAATAATTTCTCTTCGCTTCTGTCCGCCACTGCTGCTTGCGGCAGTATCAGTCACCAATGCCGAATCATCATCCTTTTGATTATCGCAGGATTGCTGACGTTGACCCTCCTTTAGTAGTGCTGATATAACCGACTCCGTTGTTATTTTCACACCAGAATGCTCGATTGCCATCACTAATGGATTATATGAATCTGTCAAACCTGCCAACATGATGATCCCGACAAATTCGTCGTCTAGAGCTGCACCGATGCTATGCAAGGCTTGTTGCGTTGCCTGTACCTCAGTGACATATACTTCCATATTTCGAGAACATGAGAGTTTCAAACTGAACATCTTTCTCAAAAGGGACAGCCTTCTCATCAAACCAGCATCGGCATATGCCTTCTGCAGAGCTAACCATGTTTCACGTGCCGTTTTAGCGTTAGTTATAAGAGGATACACATTTTCCGCAACTAATAGGCATATTTTAGCACGCGCCTTGGCATCTCGCCTTTTTTCAGCTTCTGTGTCTGCTGAAAATGTTTCTCCAACACAGTCCCATAAATCATGGTCTATCAGAAACATTTGAATTGCAAACGACCATGTTCCATAATTGGATTGGCCCATCAACTTTTGTAAGGTGACCGTTTCACTCTTCTGCATCTTGAGAAGAAATAATTTCTACTCACTCCCTACAAAATTAGCGTCAACTAAGCTATGGTCTGGGCCCATAACCTGTTGGAAATAAAACGAAAGGGAGTTGAGAGATATATGCGCAGATTTATATTGAGTAAAAATATGTTAAAACTGAAAAGACATTTTCTTCTAATGACAGAAACAGAATGTAGCTATGACGTAGCATACGACATTACTTATAAAATCTATGCTTAGACGTATGGAGGATAAACCTATTTACAACAGTCCGGGACCAGTTTATTATTTTTTCATTTCATCATACATCTGGTAACACTGCCTTGACAAAATGTCATGTCAAATCAAATTAGTTCGTCGAGTACCATTATAACCTAAAGTAATTGTATTGAGAATTTTAAAAATACTGTATAAACAATCAACTTGCCAGGTACCTTTAAATATATACATTCTAATGCACAGTAATTTTTTTTCAAAAGCTTTTTTAATATGGTTAATTTTATTTTACAGAAAAATGCAAAGAATTCTGTCCGTCGTGAAAACTTTGTCATCTGTTAGAAGTTTACCCGCCAGCAATAATCAGTTGTCGATGCTGAGTACATTTCAACAATTTGCACGAGAGCGACTATTACAGCCTTCTCTTCCTATGATCAATTCCATTTGTGGTTTTAAAGTAAAGGGTCGCGTGCGACGGCGTTGTAAATCATGTTATTTTGTTGTAAGAGATGAAAGGTTGTACGTGATTTGTCCAAAATCACCCCGTCACAAGCAGATGGCTATGAAACCAAAACCATTAAATACATACATATTAACACATGCTAGTCAGAGTCCTGTACGACCATGGTGATTTTTATGATTAAGCTTTTTGAATGTATTATAGGCGTAGCAGTTAATATTCATTAAAATTTTAGTTAGGTCCTGTATTAATGTTTTTTTTTGTAAACCTGCTATGTAGACAATATCAATGATTTGTAATAGCGATTACCAACGCATCAGGGGCCTAAGTCTGCTATTACAATAGTGTCAGAATGGTCGATCACTGATCGCATAATGGTTGATTTTGACAAGTTTAGTATGTAGTAGATTGCCAAAATAATAGCAGACTTAGGCCCAAGGTCAATTATTTATGATTACTTCAGATGTCTCTTGAACATATATTATAAGGCATCATGAGTAATCCTTAATTTTATTTTGTGTTCTCATATTATTTAACTAGGCGTCATTAATTTAAACAATTAGCAGTGAATTTTGTGTTGTGTTGTGCAGGTTTTGGCATAAGACAGTCTTTTTTTGTTGTTATCATTATTATTTTCCAACATGTTGGGGTTGCTTTACAGTGTAACTGAATGCAGCCGAATACCAATATATTACTTGCTAACTGCTTGTCTATATTGACAACTCAGTCACTGGGTGTTTCGGTAACACAATACTCATTATAGTCTAAGATCCCGATATAAAACTACCTTCACCAAGATGCTTATTTGATGAAACATAATTATTTTATATTCAATTTTATATGTCAATAATATTATTGCATTATGGGTTGCCTAATTTTCAGTCCAGGATATGATTAATTCATAATTAAAAAGTTTTTTTTTCACTGGTTGTCAAAGATCCACAAAATTAAATGACAGCCGGGACCAACACCTTAACATGCTTTCTGAAGCATGGACGACCCTCTACCCATGAAACATCCACAGACCAATCTACACAAGCATAGCTTAATCAAAAAAATACCCCAGAGCGGCTACTATTATTCCACAAGCTCCTCCTAATTATTTAAGTTAAGTAAGATTTAAAAATGTAATAATCTAAACATTAAACAACAACACACAGACATTTGATATGAGGTAAATACAAAGTTAGCTTTGTATTAGAGAGATTATTTCATTTTATTTTCCCTAAATTTTTATTTTTTCTAAGTTACTAAGGGGACATTTTGCGGAAGACACAATCCGCGAACGAGGCTTTTTGAGAGTCATGTTAACAGTTCTGAGGCCTACTTCTCTTTCTGATAATGTTGCTTTCGCAGCCTACTTAGTAGGCTATAAGAGCGAGCTTGAATTTTTTTAAATCTTGCTTCAAATAAATTCATGTGTGGAGACCAAAATTTCCACATAGATACTCCAATTTTTGCAACCTCCTTGGGGCAAAAGAGTTAAAAATTATTTCAGTCTGCCTATACTAATCGATCAATGATCATACGACAATCCAGACGCAAAAAATAGGCCAAGAGCGAGTCAGACTTGCGCACCGAGGGTTCCGCACAAACTTGTGACATAAACAGTCATATCTTTTGACTTACTACATATAAGGTTAATTATTATTTCACGGCATAAAGGGGCCACAGACTTGAGAATATACTTCTAATTTTAACTCGATACAAAGTGTTTTTTCCTTTTGAAGAACGGAACCCTAAAAAACTAGCCTCTATGATAATGTTTTATCGCAGGTTTCGAAGTACTCCCATGCATGGCACGCCAGAATAGTGGTGATGTCTCCTCGTAGAGACGATCGGCGGTGGCAACCTTTTACGTCCGGCCCTGGTTCAGAGGTCATGGTCATGGTCCGGTGCGAGAGGGAATGGGAAGCGGCCACTCAGTCACTGGGGCCCGCCAGAGCGACTGCCTGCCGGGGTTGCGGGTTATTCGAAAGAGATACCGGGGCCTCGGAACACAAAGAGCAAAAGCACACATGGTTGGTTTTTAGTCAGTAAAAGTCACACTCGGTTCTGCTTTAGGGAGAGAACCTCAAACCAACCCAGCCGCCGCAAGGACGTTTGCGCAGCTCCTTATTTTGGAGGTGGCCGTACGATATGACAAGTCTTTTCTTTAGCAGTGTTTTTTAAAAGAACCTCTAGTGGAAAATGGGAAAGCACTCTTTTATACAGTATGACCACATTAGGTTAGCAGTGCAAGGTGGCGCTGTTTATCCAGAAAAATGCATCGTCGTAGTTGGTAAGTAGGTAGGTAAATTTTTTTAAATTTTGTAATTTTCTGCCTGCGAAGGTATGAACATGTTGTTGTTGTCCCACCTATTTGACATTGACAGATACCTTCGAGGTATCTTTGTCAAGTCATTATATCCCATAGTCAATTATTTTTTGTGTTTACATAACAAGATTGTGTAATTGTATTTTATTCATGAAATAAGTAATAGTTACCTGTGATTTCACGTTCTAACTTATAACTTTCCCTGGCTTCACTCAGCGACTGAAAGTTTTCTGGCACACCTTTAGGGACATCTGATCACTCAAAAAATACCCAGTTTTCGTCTAAATTTTCTTGTTTCTATCTTCAGTGATATCTACAGTGCGTTTTCTGACAGTGAGGCAGTTACAGAACTGCTTTACCGTGACATGGGAAATATTACAGGGATCTGTCGGTCTTTACCTTTCGATTTTATTAGCATGCCTATCACATGTATTGTTGAATACCTGCCTACTACATCCAGACCGTAAAGTAGGTGCTTACCTATATTATGAAGATGGCTGATATCAGGTACAGAACTTTTGCCTGTTAAATTGTGTGTGCCGCCGCCCGAGAAGAAATTTATCATCATCATTATCAGCTCATTCCTGGACATTGGCCTCTCCCAAGGCTCTTCATTTTTCGAGCATCTAGGTAGGTAATTTTTTCCAGAGGAGATTTTTTATGATAAATTGAACGTCGATGCCATCTGACTAATTTCTAATCATGACGGATCCCATCGATTTGAATGTTTTGATGTCTGACTTCTTCTTCTAAATAATTATACATATTTAAGTAAAGCGACTCAGCTGATTTTCAACTTAGATATGGAGGTATGAGCAGGTTGTCTGGTTGGTTCGAATTATTGACTCCCGAAATCGTCGCTCGCTAACCACATCAGCTTTTGGCGGCCAGAGATCTTTGTGAGACCTGCGTAACCTGATACCTACAAAATAAGCAATGAAATTGTTGTTTCTGCCTTTTTGCGATCTCTTTCGCAAAGAGCGATGATAGCTTCCCACATGTTCTAACATGGACTGAACCACGACTGTGAACAAGACGCGACCTGCCGCGTTTGGTATATGGATAGCGTAAAGAGATACCACTATGTACACAACCGTCAGCTTGTAATTTATGCGATTGCTCGTAAAAGTCCTGCCAGACATACCTGCTCATACCTAGCTGAAGATACCTGGATATTAGATGCATGGCAATTGCGCCGTGCCGTGCAGTCTCCAGCCATCTCAATTGAATTACGTAATGGTTTCTGGGTGTGGTAGGTATGATAGATATTGTAGTTTTAAAAACACTTAAGTTCACATGAATGGAGCTCGTCTTTTGATGCAATAGTTTAATAAAAAACGTTATCCACTTTAAACAAAAAAATGCCAATACACCACTACTCTCCTTATGCATGATTAATTGATTATTATCAAATCAAATTAATTTATTTGCTTAATATTGGTAGATAGATGTTACTTGATGTATTATAAGTATCTATATTTATATAGATTATATGTATAGGTATACCGTGGCTAAATAATAGCGTGGTGGTGACCACCCGTTACTTATGTACCGAGTTTCCTCCGTGCCTCGGAAAGCACGTTTAGCCGTTGGTCCCGGCTGTCATTTGTAGATCTTTGACAGTCGTTACAGGTAGTCAGTGTTCAGAAAGTCTGACAACCAGTCTTACCAAGGGGTATCGCATTACCTAGTACTAACTGGGTTGTGGAGGTCAGATAGACAGTCGCTCCATGTAAAATACTGATATTCAGCTGCATCCGGTTAGACTGGAAGCCGACCCCAACACAGTTGGGAAAAGGCTAGGCAGATGATATGTATAGGTATACCTACCTAATAAATAATATGCTTTGTTTACATAAATAAATATAGGTAGGTAAGGTCAACCGGGGCTTTTGCGTCTTTGGGGTAATTGCGTTTAATTGAAATAATTTAATACAGGCTTGAAAACCAACTTCTCCCGCCATCTGGTTTTGTTTATTCTGAACGAAATCAAATCGTACATTTTCAATAGATGGCGTTGTACCTGGCAAATTAAAAATATCGGCCATAATGAAATTCACATGATTTTTGTCAAGCGGTGCAGCGTTAGGTGAGTGATCAAAATCGCTAATAATCCAGAGTTTTTCTTGGTTTCCTGTTTTTATTATGAAATGTACATAAATATTATATTATAGCCTATCTATACCAATAGTTATTTTTACTGAAATCGTTTTATTTACGGAAAAATGATGATTGCAATTTTTTAAGTTAGGTCTGGATTATTGGGGTAAATGCATCTGTTGTTGTGGGGTCATTGCGTCTGTATGACGCATTTGCCCCAATACCAGAGATTTTAAACCTTTTTGGGGTTTACGTTTTTGTATTAAGCGATGAACATTATTTCTTAAAGCTTTAACGATTAAGTAAAAATTTGTTTTTCTTAATATATTTTTTAAACTTTTTATGTTTTTTTTTGTTATAGTGAAGTTATGAATTTGTTGTGTTGCAGGTAAATTGGCATACGAACATAATGGTTTTTCTGAGAGCCATTGATATCGATAAATACAGAAATGAACTTTCAATATTATATCGATCAGAAACTTACGTGGCCGTGGTTTCACTTCACATTTCGGTGTAATGTTGAATAAAGGCTGTTTAAATTAAAGCATTTGATGCAGTACTGCACACGCTTCGCAAGCTTTAATCTTCAGTATTTGTTTTTTTTTTAAAAAACCTTATTCGACAGGTCATAGAGACATACATTGGTAATAAAAACTTTTTTTTTATTTAAACTTTGTAATATTTGTCAATTGTAACTTGAAATTGATTAAACTTATAAATTGTACATATTGCTTTTATGACTTTCGATTAATTTTGCTTTAACAATTAAAATGTTTAGAACGTCTGGAATTGACAGGGGGGTAAATGCGTCTACAAAAAAAAAGTTTTTTTAGACGCATTTTCCCAGTTTTTATAAAATCGCTTCGGATGTAATGTACATTTAATATTTTTGTAATTTTTTGAAAGATTTGTATACAAAACTTAAACTGAAGCAAAACTTATTTATTTCAACCTTCAAGCGTCACAGGATTAAAACTTAATTTATGAAGACGCTTTTACCCCAATAGGGGAAAAAGCGGCTAAAATTCCTCTTTTTAAAAAAAAGTTAAGTTACTCGTACTTACTGTTACTAATAGAAAGAAAGAATTAGCTGATGCTGCACACAGATAATTAATATACACATTCATATTTAAGATTTTTTGTTAAAAAATACAGTTATCGTGATATGATTTTTTAAAACTGTGTAGTCTATTTTTATAACGCAATTGCCCCGGTTGACCTTACATACATATATTTATTTACGTATGAAGTAAACAGTACCTACACCGCACAGACTAACTGCAGTAGGTATTGCTTCACCCTGTTCCTTTAATCCATCACAAGGTTGACTAGAAAATATTGCTTTTAGTGATAAAGCCACCCATTGTATCACCCTATTTTATTAAAAACTTTCTTTTATTTCAATTAAGATTTTTGTGGCGTAAATGATATCTAAAGATATTCTATAGAAGGGGAATATAATAATTGGAAAATGAGGTACAAAAAGAGCGTGGTAAAAAAACAATACGATTATTCGATTGTAGCAAATACATACAATGCTTCGTGAGTGTAGTAAATTTTAATAATTATAGCGCTTTCTCCGCCATTAGTGTCCCCAACCCGGCCAAGTGCAAAGCCCCCTTTTTTGTGGATAGGAAATCATCAAATAACTTCCCCGATCTGGGCGGAGCGGGGGGGAGTGTCATGCTTGTACTGACTAAAACCCACCCATGTTCCTTCCATTACCTTTTATGTTCCAGGGCTGCGCTGTCTCTTTCGAACAACCCGCAACCGTTGCAGGCGGTGGCCCTGGCAGGCTTTGCTGGCATCTCTTTGAGGTGCGCGTGGAAAACTAACGCGCCGTCGACACGGCCCGTCGTCACTGACGATAAGCTACCCATTGCTCACCGTCCAGAGGCCCGCATCTCCGGTGGCCGGGAGACGTCTAGCGACGGACGAACGCCCAGAGCGCCTCCCGCGGCGTCTGGGTTGGTTTGAAGATTAGAAAAACGCCCGGCTGACTGCTTCGCAGAAGGAAGTGACTGCTTCCCATTCCCTCTCATTCCGGAACATGGACTGAAGCAGGGCCGGACGCGAGAGATCGCCGCTGACACCACGAGGGCACGGCGGTGCTCCGCCTAAGCTGGATAGACCGCCACAGTGTCCACGCTGTCCTCCGTGCGATCGTGTCTATGGTGAAAACGTTTCCTCCAGCCCGATTATGTGCAGGAACCTCCCGAAACTTCCGTATCCGGTGAGGACCTGCGTCAGTCGGTGGGTGAGGACGCAATGGCGCCTCTCCAGCCACTCCTCAAAGACGGGACTTACCGCCATTATTGTGCAATAATGGCCCCCTTAAATATTTATTTTATTCTGTTTTTAGATTAATTTATTGTTATAGCCGTAAATACATCATCTGTTAATCAATCAATCTTAAGCTATCTGAAATCAAGATACGAGATTATTACTTAGTTTAGTGGAGCGGGCCCACAAACGTAGAAGCATTGTGACTTAAGCTCGTGCAAACCTTTGACCGAAATATATATTTGGCAGATGGATGATAAGTATTCTGTTTGGTCGACAGTCATCAAGAAACTACAAATAGATACGTCAGTCAAAAACAGAAGAAGAAATGCGAAAAAAAACTTCAAGAAGAATACGACCCTTAACACAGTCTTTACTTTACAGGAGTACCTACAATCGAAGTCTTACTACTGTCCCTCAGTTTTGATCATTATGTTAATTCATTCAATCAATTATTATGATTGACCATCAAAACTTGTTCGAGACTTTAAAATTGCATTTTTTCTATTAGGTATAGGTACTTAGGTACATAGCAAATTGTATACCTATAAGTAGTAGGTACTTACTCTGGACTCTGCTTTGATAATTACCTAGTTTAATAATGCATTCATGTGCAGATTCCGAACCACTGTCACCTACTGTAATTTAAAACGGAACCCATAAAGGATCACTTTATCCATCTAGCTGTCTGTCTGACGAGACCCTTCATCTCAGGAACGCGTGGAGATTTCGTGTTATCCGACTCGCACTTGGCCGGGTTTTTTTTTATTTTTTCTAGACACGCTCTTATTGTACACACTATACTGTATAAAACCTGCTCTTACAATACTGTATAAAACCTGCTCTTACAACTATCATCAAATCATAATAATATTCTAACCAAATGCAGAGGTAGAAAATATATGCATAAGCTTGACAAGATATCAAAAATGAATAAGTTGAAACCAGACACAACAACAATGAATATTCACAAAGTTACCAAGACGATCGTTACTTCGCCATATATCTATAAACCCGTTGGACCCTACAGGTTTGTTATTCAGATTTAAACGCAAAACTAACTTTGTTTTGTGTAATTATAGTTTTCTTCATATAATTGCTATTCAAAAACATATTTTAGGACTAATGATACAAGTAGGTCTCAATATTGCGTAAAAGTTGTGGGACCCTTTTTTGTAACGACCCTGGATTCGAAAAAATCCACCAGGTGTAACATAATAAACGCAAGACCTCGTGTGGTCTCTCGCACCATAATGCTGATCAACTTTTGTTTGACGAGTTTAACAAAATTGCAAAAAAAAAATATAGTTTAAGTAGGAACTGGCGTGATCACCTGATTAACATGATGGGTGGCAACAATTAAAAAAACCATGAATTTGGATAAGTGATAGAAAAAAGTTGGTCAGTTCCATGGTTTGAGAGACCAACCAGGAGCGCTTATTACACTGCACTTGTATAACATGCACGGATAAAAGATAACTATGCGTTTTACTCGGTTTCAGCCAAGCGATATTAGCTGATAAAACTCTTTACGTGTCTGGGGTACTCGGCATGGACCCTCAGGCACAGTTGGTATGCGGCGGTGCTGAGGCACAGGCTCGGCAGGCTCTCAGCAACCTGAAGTACGTGTTGGAGGCCGGCGGCGCTTCTCTCGCGTCTGTCGTGAAGATTACCATCCTGCTAGATCGAATGGGCGATTTCCAGGTTGTAAACCAAGTTTATGCAGAGTGTAAGTGCCTTGGCCTAGTTAGATACTTACACAGATTTGTCTTTTAATTAATAAATTATATAATTTAGTGTTGCAATTTTATATTATTCGACAACATACGAATGGCAAAACAGACGTAGGTATTTTTTATCCGACTGTTGCAAAGCGTAAAAGGAGACTTACTTGTATTTTTGCAATTTGTAATCAATTTTTAATATTTTTTGCGGATAACTTGTAAGTTAATGGTGTGAGGTAAGATCTCCGCCGACCTTTCTAATCCGTATTCTTTTCTTGTATTATTTTTTGTGTGTGGTTAGTGTTGGAACACAATCCTCGTGCCTTTCCAGTCTCTACACTAATTGCGCGAAATAGCATTCTCTGTATAACGTTGATTATGCTGGAGTAACTGGCCCACAGTCGAATTTCACTTTGAATGGAGACACACACTTTATGGTGGTTGTACACTCTCGCCGAGACATATCTTTGCAGGGCGAGCGCGAGATTGTGTTTATAGGATGGAAGGGACATGGACGCACTAACGATTACCACATATTCAGAATATTTAGATCTTACATCGTCCAAGAAAAATGGTTGTTTTTGGGCACCATATTGTGGAGATTCAAAATAAAAGTTTTGCGAGACGTCTCGACAAAGATCTCTCTGTAGACCGAGAAACATTACTGCCAAGAGACAGCTGTGTCATCATCTGCTTAGCCTTTTCCCAACTACTATTTCTAGAGAGAGCTATGTACAACCACGTCAACCACCATTACAGGTTGCAAATATAAAAAAAAAAACATATTTAAACTAAACTAAAATTTTACTAGCCTTTGCCCGCGGCTTCGCTCGTGTTAAATTCGGGGTAACACAGTTCCCCATTCCTTATTTGCAACTACCTGCTACCTGTAGTTTTTGCCCTTGCGCCTTATTTATTGTAATAGCAAAGCTAAGTTTCCCTTTTCTTCCCTCTTTCTCCCTCATATCTCAATCATTGTTTTTTTAAATAGCATATGTCCGTCTCTAGGGTCCCAACTATCTCTGTACCAACATTTATTAAAATAGGTTTAGCCATTTAGGCGTGAAGACGTAACAAACAAACTCACTTTCGCTTTTGTAATATTAGTAAGGAAGTAAGGATTTTGCTGTATATGTGCCAGTGTAAGGTCTTGTTGTTGGAAAATAAAAATAAGCGACACGGACGTCTAAGATCCGTTGTGTTACAGAATCACAACGTTAGATTTTTAACTTCTAAATATCTTTTCTCATCATCTTTAGGTTTTACTGCTCCAAACTTACATAGTTATCTTCTTTGACCCAACGTGCGCGGTTCGCAAGGACGAAGAGAGATTATCACAGAAGCGCCCCTCTTTTGTGTCTGTCTGACACATGATCGATCGATGAAATTCGACAGGGGTTAAATTAGTGATGGGTGCTGCAGGCGCACTTGCCGGCTCCTACCAAATCTCCGGGGTCCCCATGATAGCTGTAGGTGGCTATACATGGGAGTCATAAGATCAAATGGTCCTCTACGGAGCTCCTGTATGGGCCTGCGACATTACTAGTCGGGGTGCCGCTCTACAGCGCAAACCGCAACGAGTGATGGCAGTCCGTGCTATACGTGGATATCGCAAAATATCCGGCGAGGCAGCCTGTGCTCTGGCTGGGTCGGTGCTATGGGACTTGGAAGCAAGGTCACTAGCGACTTTATGTATTTAGCAAGGAAGTGGGGATACAGATCCCAACAAGAGTTTTGGAGCACCAACAAAGCCTGCTTCGAGACGCAGTGATGACAGAGTGGATGGAAAGATTGTTGTGGCCTGGGGCTGGCTTCAAGACCATCGAAGCTCTCCAACCAGTACTCTTGGAATGGATAGAAAGGCGCAACAGAGGACTTAGCTTTAGGCTGAAACAGGTACTCTCGGTGCACGGTAGAGAGACGACCACCCGTTGCCATCACCGTAACTGCAGCGAGGATACAGCACAGCATACCATCGACCTGTGCCCTGTGTGGGTGGACCAGCGCAACACCCTCGTAGCTGAAGTGGGGGCGGACCTCTCGCTTCCAGATAAAATAAGATTTTTGGCTAGAAGCGAAAGCTCATGGCTAGCAGTTGCAGCCTACGCTGAAGAAGTTATGGCAGCAAAAGAGGCAGCGGAAAGGGAGAGGGAGATGATTTCCACTGTACCTTCCCGCACCCGCACATCTGGGCGCAGGAGGAGGGCCGAACAATTCTAACCTGCAGCTTAGATGTTTTTAGTTCTTTCATTTTCATGATTTTATTTCACAGATAAGTCATCCAAGAACGCAATTCTTATTTCTAAATGAAGGGTTCGTTCTTATTCTTCTTTTTTTATTTAAGGCGACTAAGAAACATCTTTTTCTTAATAAAAATCTCCGTGTGTTTATAATTAAATCATAGGAACGCCAATATCATAGCAAATAGGTATTCAGTAAGAGTAAGAATCTACTCTTTTTTATTGTGTAATATAGTTCAATAGGTGTATGGCCGACGATACCGAACCAGTCAACTGTATCAAGATTGTACAGAAGTGAAAAGGTATCGAGGGACTGATGCCTTTAATCGGAGATCAATAGCAGCTGCTAACGTCTCACTTAAGAGACACACGAGCGCTTTTGGGGTTCCGTATAGTTATAGTTTCGCACTGTCCATTTATCCATCTTTTGTCGGTGCGGTTTAGGTCATTAATCTTATATTAATCACACTAAAAAAGTGGTCAAAGAAAATGTTTAATAAAAAAAAATCCTGACATGCAATTACGGAACCCTACACTGCGCGTGCCCGATTAGTCCATTGAAATGTTACATTTTTTAGGCCTAACCTTGCGTTTTTTAGAGGACGCAATTTTATTTTTTTGATGTGTAAAGGGGGTCAGTGTAAAGCTAAAACCAAGTTTGTGGGGTCGCCACTCTTGTCCCACGGCCGCCATCTTGAAAATAGGGGTTGAAATGGTTTTTACGATATATCTCTTAAACTATTTATTTGATAAAAAAAATTGTTAACATTTTTTGTTGCAAATTAAATTCTCTACAACTTTGGTCCAGTAACTTTTTGTCGTAAAACAATAAATAAAGAAGTTATAAGCGAAAATCTTCAGAAATTCGAGAAAAAAAATTATATTTTTTGATGTAACTTTTTTTATCATTTTACGAAAAAATGATATCTGATTAGGTTAAGTCTATGTGTAAATTTTTTCATCAGTTCAACTTTTGTTCCATCTGTCTGGATTGTTTGAAGCCTAGGTATTTATATGTACTGTGTTCATCCATTGGTTCAATAGATTCACCTGATCCGAGTGAGTAACTATTACTTTGTATTTTTCCTGCAGAAACTTCAAATAAAGTATTAACTAAATTAAGAGATATATCGTAAAAACCATTTCAACCCTTATTTTCAAGATGGCGGCCGTGGGACAAGGGTGGCGACCCCACAAACTTGGTTTTAGCTTTACACTGATCCTCCCTACACATCAAAAAAATAAAATTGCGTCCTCTAAAAAACGCAACCCCAAATGTAACTTTTCAATGGACTAGATACGAATTTGGCCGGTTAGATAAATTACTTTTTTTGCATGTTATAATAAAAAAAATTGACATTGATTGACATCATAATATTTTTTTGACATTACGCGGAAATATTGATGTAGGTACTCGGGTGATTGTTGTGTAATTGTATTCATCCATTTATCAGTACACACTTATCAGAAATGAACTGATGACCCCGATCGCGTAGGTGCTTAGTAAATTTATTCACGATGAGTACCGAGTCACAAAATATTCTGCCGGCCAAGATGAACGGTCGCAAAGTTACCAAGACGATTGTTACTTCGCCACATATATATAAGCCCGTTGGACCTTACAGGTTTGTTTTTTCCAGTATAAATTATAAAACAATAGATGGTACATACTTTACCAAACATTATTTACTTTATTATACTGTGCTGGTAGACAGTGTAAGTAAGTGTTTTCCATTGAAAATCTAACGGACTGTGTTGGGCAGACTTGAACAAGTGAACTTAGTAAATAAGGAGTTTTGTTTGCATAAAACTAATGTGTAGTGTTCTAGCTAGAAAGAGATGACAGTGCGCATTTCTGGTTTATTTACCATCCTCTTAAGTGGAGGCTACGGGTGAAATTACCGTTAGTTTCATTTTAAATCAAATGAGCTGTAATGCGGTTTCAGCCAGGCTATATTGGCGGATACAACTCTGTACGTGTCTGGAGTACTGGGCATGGATCCTACAGCAAAGTTAGTAGAAGGAGGCGCTGAGGCACAGGCCCGACAAGCTCTCGACAACCTAAGGCACGTGTTGGAGGCCGGCGGCGCTTCTCTGGAATCCGTCGTGAAGTGTACCATCCTGTTGGGTAAAATGGAAGACTTTCAGGCTGTGAATAAGATTTATGCCGAGTGTAAGTACCTAGGTATAACAAATGCTTTAGCCAACAATCATGCAGAACAACAGGTATGTTGTCGAATAATATTAAGCTGCTTATTTCCTTCATCAAAAATAAGTATTCCGGGCCCATTACTGATCTCAAACAAAATGCGTTGTGTAATTTTATTATTGTGATGTTATACATACTTAGTGATAAAAATAAATAATATTATGTAGAACTAAGCGTAGAGCAGCACAAGTAATACGCGAAAATGCCCAACTTTCGTATTGGTAAGTGAATTAGTGCATGTCACAACTGTCAAGTTGATTATAGGCGCGGGTGGCGCGACTTTAAAAAAGTTGTAGTGGTATGCCACTGGTGCGTAGGTATAAGTGTAAAACGTATGTGTGGTGCGGCCATTGCACGCGGTCTGACAAGTCGCCGCCGCGCCGTAGCCTCTGATGCGGCGGGCATGAGGACGCGCGCACTTGTAGTTTGACGTCTGAGGTCGTGAATGCCTGAAGCTGTCTTGTAGTTGAATATAAAGGGTGTAAAAGTCCCCTTAACGAAGCCGAAAGGCACTTGCTTTTCCCGTCATTGCGATCATGTTCGTTTTCAACGTGTTTTTTTTAAATCTGAGTTACTGCAATATTTTGATTGCACAACATTGAGATCTAAAAACCCCGTAAGTAAATAAAGATTAAAAAAAAACATTGTTTTCACCCCAAAAAAGTCATTTCCCAGCAATAATTTTTGCCTTTTACTTAGTTTGATGTAGGTACAGGCCACTGCAGGCTAATGGTTTCGTGAAGGGTTCATTTACACCCTCTACGCATTATAGACATCATTTTTTATAGTTCAAAATGCCCTCATTGTTATGGGCGGGAAAGCCTCTTAATAAGGTGATAAAAAAACGTTGATTAATGTGTCTGGAACTTGATTAATTAAAATAATATAATGTAAGGGCGATGTTTATGTTTCAGATTTCCCAAAAGATTTCCCGGCGCGAGCTACCTTTCAGGTGGGTAAGCTTCCTTTGGACGCAGCAGTGGAAATAGAAGCTATTGCACTCAGTGGAGATCTAGTTATCGCCGAAGCCGGCCCCTGCCCTTGTGCAAAGATTTAATATAGTAAGAGACGTTTATCTGGCAACACAAATTTTCATTAATTCCGCACCTATCAGTTTTTTTTTTTACTTTTAACACTGAAAATACCTGACAAGTATAGTTTTGAATTTACCGAATATCATTATTATTATTTTATTTTGATTTCTATCTTTTGTTGCAAAAAATTGTTCGTGTTTACACAATTATGAATTAAAACTATTTTTGTTCCTAAAAGGGTTTTCTTCTGTTACCAAGACGGTAACATGGTCCATACAGGTTGTTGGAGTATTAGTACTTAATGCTAATCTAAACTCAAACTCTTAAGTTCTGTCAAACGTCTTGATAGACTAATAAACGAGGAAGAGAGAGCACATATACCTGCCAAAAGATCACCAGCTGCTCGTACATTTATTTCATTGCAAAATAGGTGGTACTAGGCCATAGGAAATTACATACAGTCTACTGATAGTCAGCTTACTGAGCCGAATGGAAACAACTAACAATGGAAGGACCTGTCTATATATACTTTATTGTTATTTATTTATTAACTAGCTTTTTGCCCGCGGCTTCGCTCGCGTTAAATTCGGAACAACACAGTTCCCCTTTTCTGATTAACAGGTACCTGCTACCTGTAGTTTTTGCCCTTGCGCCTTATTTATTGTAAAAGCAATGCTAAGTTTTCCCTTTTCTTGTCTCTTTTTTCCTCAAACCTCAATCTTTAAAAAAAAATAGCCTATGTCCGTCTCCAGGGTCCGAACTATCTCTGTGCCAATATTTATCAAAATTGATTTTGGCATTTAGACGTGAAGACGTAACAAATAAACAAACAAACTCACTTTCGCTTTTATTATATTAGTAAGGATAACTAACTCGAATTAACAGTTAAACACCACACTATAGAGTAACATAGGTCAGTAAACATATAAGAAATAACAAAATTAAATTACTTAACATGAATATATTTATTTATTTAAACTTCATGTTCAATAGTGGTACATAGGCGGACTTAATGCCATAAGGCCAAAGGCATTCTCTACCAGTCAACCTTTGGGTAAAATACGACAACATTGTGATAGGGTACAAAAATTATATAATATATATATATATATATCTTAAACTATTTGTTAACGAAAACGTATATTTTATACGGATACTAATACACATATACATAACAAATAAACTAATAAATACATTTAAAAAAATGTGTGCGTGTACTAGCGTACACTCGTAAGAAGTGAAACTTCGACATTATTTTGTAAAAGTAATATGCAGAAAAGAACAGATTGTGATAGGAAGTAAATATGTCATTAAAAACATCATTATTCTGTTTCATTTTGGACTTATCAAAAGAACATCGTTTTCGTTTTCGTGTTCATCATCGTTTGGAAATTCGAGGATCGAAGGCACTTTGAATAAAACTCTATTACTGGACCCGTGTTGCTTAACCTGGCCCCCTGTGGTAACCCATCCATTTCCAAACCTTGGTGAGGGTTGCTTAACCTGGCTCCGTGTGGTAACCCATCCATTTTCAAACCTCGGCAAGGGTTGCTTAACCTGGCCCCATGTGGTAACCCATCCATTTCCAAACCTTGGTGAGGGTTGCTTAACCTGGCCCCCTGTGGTTACCCATCCATTTCCAAACCATCCATTTCCAAACCTCGGCAAGGGTTGCTTAACCTGTCCCCGTGTGGTAACCCATCCATTTCTAAACCTTGGCAAAGGTTGCTTAACCTGGCCCCCTGTGGTTACCCATCCATTTCCAAACCTCGGCAAGGGTTGCTTAACCTGTCCCCGTGTGGTAACCCATCCATTTCTAAACCTTGGCAAAGGTTGCTTAACCTGGCCCCCTGTGGTTACCCATCCATTTCCAAACCATCCATTTCCAAACCTCGGCAAGGGTTGCTTAACCTGTCCCCGTGTGGTAACCCATCCATTTCCAAACCTCGGCAAGGGTTGCTTAACCTGGCCCCCTGTGGTAACCCATCCATTTCCAAACCTTGGCAAAGGTTGCTTAACCTGGCCCCCTGTGGTTACCCATCCATTTCCAAACCTCGGCAAGGGTTGCTTAACCTGGCCCCCTGTGGTAACCCATCCATTCCCAAACCTTGGCAAGGGTTGCTTAACCTGGCCCCCTGTGGTAACCCATCCATTTCCAAACCTTGGTGAGGGTTGCTTAACCTGGCTCCGTATGGTAACCCATCCATTTTCAAACCTCGGCAAGGGTTGCTTAACCTGGCCCCGTGTGGTAACCCATCCATTTCCAAACCTTGGTGAGGGTTGCTTAACCTGGCTCCTTGTGTTAACCTATCCATTCCCAAACCTTGGCAAGGGTTGCTTAACCTGGCCCCCTGTGGTAACCCATCTATTTCCAAACCTTGGTGAGGGTTGCTTAACCTGGCTCCGTATGGTAACCCATCCATTTTCAAACCTCGGCAAGGGTTGCTTAACCTGGCCCCGTGTGGTAACCCATCCATTTCCAAACCTTGGTGAGGGTTGCTTAACCTGGCCCCCTGTGGTTACCCATCCATTTCCAAACCATCCATTTCCAAACCTTGGCAAGGGTTGCTTAACCTGGCCCCCTGTGGTAACCCATCCATTTCCAAACCTTGGCAAAGGTTGCTTAACCTGGCCCCCTGTGGTTACCCATCCATTTCCAAACCTCGGTAAGGGTTGCTTAACCTGGCCCCGTGTGGTAACCCATCCATTTCCAAACCTCGGCAAGGGTTGCTTAACCTGGCCCCCTGTGGTTACCCATCCATTTACAAAACTCGGCAAGGGTTGCTTAACCTGGCCCCCTGTGGTAACCCATCCATTTCCAATCCTCGGCAAGGGTTGCTTAACCTGTCCTGACGGGCCACAAAATACATTGGAGACATTTACCAATCCCTACTCCGCTGGAGAAAGTATACTTCGAATCACGCGTGGTAGGGATAAGAAAAAGATGGCGCGTTTCACTTCAAAAATAAATAAAAACGAGAACTTTAACAGTAATTTACTATGACTTTTAATTGGTAGACGGACATAAATAGTGGTTACGAACTTTTCTTTTAAAAATAAATTTACTTTCAGCTTTTTTAATGCCAAAAGGTAGCGCGTTCCAAAGCTTTATTGTTGAAATTACTTATGATTTGGACATAAAACCGGTGCGGTGTTAAGGAATTTGGAGGAATAGATTTTCGGAAGCCCGAGGGTTACGACTGTGAGAACTGCCCATCATCATCATCATTTTCCTGCCCTTGTCCCATTCTATTTGGGGTCGGCGCAACACGTTTTCTTCTTCCATTCTCCCCTATCAGACGTCACGGCATCATTTACTCCTTTCTCCTTCATATCATTCCTTACACAATCCATCCATCTTTTCTTTGGCCTTCCTCTCGCTCTCCGTCCATCAACATTCAGATCCATCACTCTTTTAGTCACATGTCCTTCATCCCTCCTCATTACATGTCCATACCAAGAAAAACGACTCCGGACTCCCTTTCAATTTTTCTGTAACAGGCGCAACTTTCAAACTTACTCGAATATATTCATTCCTTACTTTATCCATTCTTGTCACTACACACATCCATCTCAACATTCTCATCTCCGCTACATGCAATCGTTTTTCATCCACCTTTTTTACAGCCCAGCATTCTGACCCATACAGTACAACAGGTCTAATCACGGACTTATATATTTTCCCCTTTAACTTGAGGGGCATCCGTGGGTCACAAGTTGTTCCAGTGACCTGTCGCCATTTCATCTATCCTGCGTTGATCCGGTGCGTTACGTCCCGGTCTACTTCGCCATCCCCTTGGACAAGCGACCCGAGGTACCGGAAGTTGGAGCAAATCGGTATAGGCGTTCCGGCAAGGGTTATAGGCACAGGACTAGAGAGACCGCCGAAATCGCAGAACAAGTATTCGGTTTTAGTTCTGCTTAATTTCAGGCCAAAGTTCTCCGGTCTTTGCCACCACACTTCCAATCTGCTCTGGACCTCTTGGCCGCTCTCGGCAACCAACACAATGTCATCGGCAAACAGCATGCACCAGGGAGCCTCTTCCTGGATGTCTGACGTGAGAGCGTCCATTATCACCAGGAAGAGGTAAGGGCTAAGAGCCGACCCTTGGTGCAGGCCGACAGCCACATTGAAGGTGCCGGTAGTGCCCGCTGTGGACCGGACTTGGGTACTGCATCGACTGTACATCGCACGGATCAACTGCACATACTTCCCAGGTACACCTTTCTCCTTAAGAGCCCACCACAAAACTGCACGCGGTACCCGGTCGTATGCCTTTTCGAGGTCGATGAACACCATGTGCAAGTTCTTATGTGCACTTGCACTGTATTTTTCGCACAACTGGCGGGTAGCGAAAATGGCATCCGTGGTTCCCCGACCAGGCATAAAACCGAATTGGCTCTGTGTAATTTCGCTCTCTTCTCTCAGTCGCCTTTCAATAACTTTCTCCCAAACTTTCATACTGTGTGACATTAGCTTTATTCCTCTATAATTGTTGCAATCCAGCACATCACCTTTGTTTTTAAAGATGGGCACTAGCGAACTGTTACACCATTCGTCAGGTATGGCCTCTTCCAGCAACAGTTTATTGAAGAATAAAGCTAACCACGTCCATCCGTCCATCCGCAATAACTTCCATACTTCAACCGGTATTCCGTCCGGTCCTAATGCCTTACCATTCTTCATTCCATTCACTGCAATCCTCACTTCATCCATACTTACATTTCTTACTAGTCCCTCATTCACTGGTTTATTTTCAAGCACACCATTCCAGTCATTCTCTTCATTCATCAGTCTTTCAAAGTAACCTTTCCACCTATCCTTAATTTTCTCATCATCTGATATAACCATTCCAGCTTCGTCTTTTACGCATTTTATCCGACAAACATCCTTCGAATTTCTCTCTCTAGCTCTAGCAAGCCGGTAAAGGTTTTTTTGGCCTGCTGGACTATCCAGTGTGTCATAGAGTTGATTCTGGGCTTTCGCTCTCGCTATGGCCACAGCTCTTTTGGCTTTTTTCTTGAGAGCATCATACTCACTCTTCCTTAGAGCTTTCAAACTAGCACTCTCATTTCCAACACTCTGCCATTCTTTGAACTTCTTCTTTTTTTTCCTTCAGCACATTCTGTATCTCTGTCGACCACCACCACGTATCCCTGTCTATTGTGCCCTTTCCTTCCGTCTCTCCCAAAATACCTTTTGCTGCGCTCCTAATACACCTTGCCATCTCATTCCAACATTCATTTACACTTAGGTCAGTCAAATCACCCATCTCTACCATTTTGTCCACCACTCGGTCTATAAATTTCCTCGCACAATCAGGCTTCTCTAGCATATGCAATTTGATTTTAGGAGGAGGCCGCTCTTTTTGTTTATAAAGCCTTATTTCTATAACTACTTCCATAACCAGAAGTCTATGCTGTGAGACCAAGTCTTCTCCTGGCAGCACTTTACAATCTTTGATCTGCTTTAAATTGTTGCGTCTGACGAGGAAGTAGTCAATTTGCGTGTTATGCATACCACTTTTATAAGTTACTAGGTGTCCATCGGCTTTTTGGAACCAAGTGTTGGCTACTGCTAGATCAAATGCAGTAGCTGATTGTAATAAAGTTTCCCCCTTATTGTTTAATCTACCAAAACCCCATCCCCCGTGTACTCTTTCATAACATCCTTTTATTCTTCCCACATGTCCATTAAAATCACCTCCAACTATCAATTCCTCCTGCACCGGGATGGTCATCAAAACTGTATCAAAATCCTCCCAAAACTTCTCTTTCACTCTTTCTTCACATCTTACCTGTGGGGCATACGCACTAATCACGTTCAAGACCATATTTTCTAACATTACTTTCACAACTATTAACCTATCATTAATCCTTTTTACATCTATGACACTTTCTTTCAAATCACTATCTAGAACTATTCCCACGCCATTTCTTTTCCCATCACTTCCACAGTAGAAAAACTTGTATCCGTCACCAATTTCTCTTGCTTTTGTACCCTTCCATTTAGTTTCTTGTAAACACGCTACATTTATTCTTCTTCTTTTCAGCACATCCGCTAATTATCTGGCTCTTCCAGTCATTGTCCCAACATTCCAACTAGCATACCTCAATCTCACTTCCCGAGCTCGCTTCTTACGTCGCACCCGCCCGGGATGGTGCAACAACCCTTGTCCATTTCCCGCGGGGGCCGGGTGCTGCCCCTGCGCGTCGCCTGCGGGGTACGCCCTAACCCTATCGCGCATCTCATTCTGTCCATCCATGTTGCTTAAGGTTTTAGCTATCGTTTTATAGTCGGCCGCCTACCTGACACTAACCCTCCTAGGGAATGCTTTTGTTAGTGCATTACCCGTCACCATTCGGGTGACCCAATGTGCTTTGATACATCAGTGGTGCAAGTTGACTAGTGTTCACATTTCTCAAATAGTGCGAGCTACCAATGAGGATGGCCTGACATTTTCCCACGTTAACAGAAACCCCATATTTGCCAAACCATTCCTCAATAGTTCGGAGATCAGCATTAAGGGATGAAATGCATTCATCAAGGTTCGCAATATCTGATTGAGCGTATAGTTGCAAGTCATCAGCGTACAGATGGTAAGAACATTTGAGGATAGCAGTAATAGAGTTAATAAATAAAGAAATTATGAGAGGAGAGAGTATACCGCCTTGTGGAACGCCAGTCATCAGGTCGCACCAGTCAGAGTAATCCTGATCAACACGCACCGCCTGCTGGCGACCACGAGTACACGATAGTATGAAAAATAGAAAGTAAATCATAAGTAACAAACAGAATTCGAAGATATAATGAGAAACTAAATTATTAGTGTCAATAAATTATATATTGAATGTTACATACAATAAACTATAGTACAATCACAATTGCTTTCTTTGACTTCAATCTACTAGTCCAAGGACATTGTAGTAGGAGTAGCAACAGACTCCAGGGTAACGAGTAGCGAGTGCTATATTCTATAACCTAGGTAATAAAATATAGCATGACCGAGAGAGAGGTAAAGGCAATTATCCTGTATACATCGGTCGAATCCATCATCATTTTTAGGTAAATGATGGAAATGGTTTTCGTTCCAACAGAACGGCACGTCCTGTCCAGGGAGAGGAAATGGCAACCAACTCGGGAGTAAGTATATCTTTACAACACAATCAATTTTAGCGTATGCCATGTAGTCCACCCGACTCTCGCACACAAATTAAACAGTTCGCACAGCCGTCTTTGAAAACCCCGCATTTCCATCACGAGACTTGCGTGGGTTAGCAGTGTGAGTGTGGGTGGAACTGCTTTCCCAGCACCGAGTCCAGAACGAAGTAAAAATAAGACAAACAAGACAGTCATTCTCTGTAGCACTATAGGCTAAGGATCAGGGTCAGTTTCCCGCAAAATCCTCTATACAGCTTATGCAAATGACCAAAATCCGAGGCAGCCAACATTTTTATAACATTGAATAAAAAAATAACAGTACATTTGCGCTCAATTCTTTTGTTTTAATTATAATTGGCCTGCTATAAATATGTAAGTGGGGTTAACAAATAAAGCTTAGTGGCTAGTTAACGGTAAAAGCTCTTTGTTCTTAAACACACGCAATACCTGGCTTACGGCCGCTACCCCGTACCTAACATACACGTATAAATTATACCGTCTCCGCCTTACTAACGCTTCAGAATCTCCCATTCATGGAGCCAAAAAAAACACCGACTGGTCGTGCTGCTACTGTCATTGCTACAAAAGGTAATGAGTGGTAATTTGAACGGTTCCGTTTAAACTGCGGTTGGGTGTTTTAAACTGTCGGTGACACATTTGTCTGACGCACACGTGCCACAAATAACGACTCCTTTACAGAGAGAGTGCGCAGACGCCTCTCCGTGAACGGAAAATCTTTTTTGCAAAAACTTAACAGACTTCCAAAAAAAGAAAAAATGGAAAATATCTGTACTTCCGAAAGTCTTTGACTTTTGTTTGTTTCGTTTACTTTATTGCCACCTACTTCCGGAAGTAAAGCTATTTTCCACTTTTAGTTTTTGAAGTGAAACTTCTTTATCGGGGTTGGAAATAAATTTAGTGTAACGTTTTTCAGTTACGCGCCATCTTTTTTTTCCGTTACGCGCCATCTTTTTCTTATCCCTACGAACGTTCCTAAATTTTTTTCGTAATTCTTCGTACCATCAAAAAATATTTCATATTTTTGAGATATTATGAGACCTTACCTCCGGACTTGACGGAGTGACTTGAAGGTGTACTTCGGTGACTGCTACTGGAACTCCTCGACGGATTGAACTAGATGTGTCGAGTTTGGGCTCATTTTGTTAGTTATGATGAGACCTTACCTCTGGACTTGATGGAATGACCTGAAGGTCTACTTTGGTGACTGCTACTGGAACTCCTCGACGGATTGAACTAGATGTGTCGAGTTTGGGCTCATTTTGTTAGTTATGATGAGACCTTACCTCTAGACTTGATGGAATGACCTGAAGGTCTACTTTGGTGACTGCTACTGGAACTCCTCGACGGATTGAACTAGATGTGTCGAGTTTGGGCTCATTTTGTTAGTTATGATGAGACCTTACCTCTGGACTTGATGGAGTGACCTGAAGGTCTACTTTGGTGACTGCTACTGGAACTCCTCGACGGATTGAACTAGATGTGTCGAGTTTGGGCTCATTTTGTTAGTTATGATGAGACCTTACCTCCGGACTTGATGGAGTGACCTGAAGGTCTACTTCGGTGACTGCTACTGGAACTCCTCGACGGATTGAACTAGATGTTTCGAGTTTGGGCTCATTTTGTTAGTTATGATGAGACCTTAGCTCTGGACTTGATGGAATGACCTGAAGGTCTACTTTGGTGACTGCTACTGGAACTCCTCGACGGATTGAACTAGATGTGTCGAGTTTGGGCTCGTTTTGTTAGTTATGATAAATGTTTAAATGTCCTAGAACAAAAGTTGTTGATTATGATGTTAGTAACATGGTCCTGAGACGTTGCCAGTGTTTCACAAATAACCCTGTATATAACTCATAAACTGCCCTTAGTAATATAATAAAATTGATATGGAGGACAGCTTTTCGATTAATTGACGTTAAACTTGTCGAATTGAGAATCTATTTTTTTATAAAGTCGGTTAAAAACACAACACTTGCGCATCTGCGGACAACACTACATCCCAAGAAAGTAAAAGCTCTCATACATTGCCACAATTATGTTTCAATTTTTGTCTAGTCGCTGGTACTCATTTATCGACATCTTTAGAGGTGTCCGATGAAATTTTTTGTTGTGGTATGATGGTATCTTACTGAGTGTGGATTTCTATACCATTCGATTAATAATGGTTGATCAATTTTTTGATGTATATGCACCTGTTACTATCCTATCCTACCTAACGGGAAAAAAGTAGCTATCCTATGTCCGTCTCCTGGTTCTAAGCTACCTCCCAACAAATTTTAGCCAAATGGGTTCAGCCGATCTTTAGTTATAAATAGTGTAAGTAAATAACACGACTTTCTTTAATATCCTATTAATATTATAAATGCGAATGTTTGTAAGGATGGATGGATGTATGGATGTTTGTTACTCTATCACGTCAAAACGGCTGAACGGATCTTGATGAAATTTGGCACAGAGATAGATTATGGTCTGGAATAACATATAGGATACTTTTTTTTTTATCACGCGGGCGAAGCCGCGGGCGCCAGCTAGTATAGTTAAATAGTGGTTGTAAAATTACCCAGTCGGCGGTGGTTTTTGGTTTTTGCGGGTAGACTGTTTGCGCCTATAATTAGTAGGTTTGTCAAGGTATTTATATCATGCATGTAATGTTTAGTATTGTAATAAAATCGCGTCCACCAACAAACTTTTCAGCAATTGTTTATTTATACCAACGGCCATGATGTCTGCAAAAAAGCTTTTTTTGAGTGTCGTGGTTTTTCATTACAAAGCACATTGCTAGGCTATTTTTATTTATTTTCAGGTACAGGTTTCTTTCCCGGCACTTACAAAGTTAGGATTGCTGGCAGAAAGGTCAGACAACGATTTATTCATTTTATGGGAGAAAACGACAGCAATCTTCCATCTATGAAAAGCAGTTGTGTATAAGTAATAATTTTTATTCGACCTTCACATCAAAAAGGACTTGCTATCTGCCAGACTAATCGTTTCGTGCATGGCAAGCTTTACGTAAGTTGCCCGACGAGCGCCGTGCTGTAAACTACCGTTTTCATGACCACCCACTCTAGGTCACAGATTTAAAAATAGTGTCTTATTTATTTGAATAAATAGTCTTGCATTGCTAGTTAAGAGTAAGTCAGAAAAACCCTCAACAATCTAAGTAGGTATCAAAAAGGAGACTAAAGAACTTTTTTAGCCTTTATTTTGTTTGGGGTTCATACCTAGTAACAAGACAAAAAAACAATAACAATTTATTTACACACAGTAGACAAGACTGGAAAAAAGCGTAGAATAAATTTTGAGTACAACAGTACTGCTTATATCTAAAGTTTCTGCCAGCAGACGTGCGACAGGGTATTTGAGAACAAAAACTAATCATTAAATCTGATTCAAACCAATTTTCGTTGATAGTTTTTCTACGAGAACGTAGAAAGGAAAAAGAAAGAAAAAAATTCTGAAAAAATAGGTTTGTAGAAACAAACCTAATGTTCCAGAAATTTTCTCTTTTTACTTTAAAAATTAGAAGGACACTGTTTTTACGGTTTTAGAAACGAATATCTCGCCATGGTCAAGGTGTGGCTAAAATGTGTGGTCAAAATTATATCAAAGTTCCTCAAATACTTATATTTGAGGAACTTTGATATAATTTTCGAAGAGCTGTAAATAAGGCACTCCACACGGTTATACAAGGTGGAAGGGACACTTTGTGGTGCGATTCAGAACGATATACTGAATCCATTTTCGAGTCACTCCCTCCCGTCCCTCTTTCCATTTTAATGTCTAAAGATGTTTTGGACCAATCCTTTTGATAAGATTCCAACTCGTCATGTCGTCGTCTTTTTGGCGTAATATAGCACGGGTCCCATCGTCGATATCGTCTCCGTCCTAAGACAAGATTGCGGCCAAGGGCGCCGCGAGACGACTCCCGGCCACCGTAGATGCGGGCCTGTGGACGGTGAGCAATGGGTAGCTCACCGTCCGTCCGTCTATTCACGACAGGCCGTGTCGACGGCGCGTTTGTGTTTCACGCGCGCCTTAAAGAGATGTCAGCAAAGCAGAGGGGCTTGCCAGAGCCTCTGCCTGCCGGGGTTGCGGGTTGTTCGAAAGAGATACCGCGGCCCCGGAACGTAAAGGGCAACAGAAGGAACATGGGTGGGTTTTAGTCAATAAAAGTCTGACACTCCCCCCCGCTCCGCCCAGAGCGGGGGAAGTTATTTGATGATTTCCCACACAAAAAAAAGAGTGAGCCCATATTTAATAAAAAAATCATTTTTATGAACCGTTTCAGCTATGTATCCGACAACCACAATAAAATTTATGTGTATTACAGCCAACTAGCTTAATGTTAATAAGTCTTTCAGAGGATGATGACTATCAAGTTACGAGTGATCATAGGTACAGTGAGTACCTCTATCAACTAGTCGTAATTTTCTAATCTGTGCTGTGTTATAATTTGCATTCAGCAATTGTGACTGCGAGTCGGTCGGTCAGGATCGTCATAGAGCAGAGTCCGTAGGAACCTTTACTCGCTATACTACAGGTACGTTTGGGAGGCGACGGAATAGAGGTTGCGCCTGCAGCTTCCGGTTCTGAAACCTCAAAAAACCCCGGGCGAGCATTTATTGTCAATGATTCGCAATCTGACAGACTACCCTTTTTCTCCAAACACACTTCACCACAGGAAAGAAAGTAATTCAAGGTACTGCTAGATTTTTCGCGGAAACGCGGGAATTATTTTCTTAACGGCTAGATCACGTATCTTTGGTGCTAGGTTCTTTGTTGATTTTTAAGAGCCACCTAATTATGAACCTTTTATGAACTTATTTGGTGAAATGAACCCACCTAGTTTATTTTTTGAGAGAAACTCTCGTATACCTACTTAGTAGTAGTACAACAAAGTTAAAAAAACTGTATGTTAGTATTAATAATTGGTAGACCTTATGCTCTACCATCACTCTATTCGATCGAAGAACGGCAATTAAACCTAAAGAGTTAAGTAGGTAATTACGAAGTCGATTACGTATTCAGGAACGTAACTTAACTCTCTGGATCTCAATGATTATGATTCGAAAACTAATAATCCATAAATTAATTAAACGGAAGAAAGGTCTTTCACTAAACCATTTGCGAGTCAAAGAATTGTACAATGTTCGTATAATAGGAAAAACGCGATGGGGGTGCGAGGTCAGTTTAGCGGGCTGCCTCCTTCCATAATAGGTAGGTACGATACGATCTCGGGGAGTCGTGGAGCGGCCACGGCCAGTCGAGCCGAATTGCCGCGTACGGCTGGTCAAGCGTCCGCGCGCAAACAACATCGCGCCCAATATTCGCTCAGATACATCTTGCACAAAATTGCCTTTGTGCTAATGGCCACTAACTAATTCTGCAGTTTCTCGATCATGGGTTGTACCAGCAGTGCCCCAAACATGGTCAACTCAAGTACGGCAGGTATGGTAATGTGACATTTAGGGAACCCTTCTCATAGGTACCTACCTAGTTACAAAGTAGTATTGGTCTAACAAGTTATTTTATTTAACCACAATAAATATACATATTTATACTGTGATTTAACGCTCTTTATTGTAATTAAAGTACCTACTTGTTTCTTTTTTGTCATTTTAATGATCGGTGTGATTTTAATTACTAACAAATCCTACTGTAAAATAAACTTAATTTAAAAATCAAGCGTCTGATCAAATGTCTTTTGGACAACGCTACATTAATTTTATCAGAAATTGAGCAGTCGATGTGAAAGTTACAGATAAGTTAAGAGAAAGAAAAACGAGTTAGAAAACCGCCTGGAAAACTAGTGAAAAACAAACATGCAACTTTTATAGTTTGAGGATACATGACACAGGATTAAATATTGTAATCGTTATGTTTCAGAGAAAAGCATCCAGTCTGAAGAGGAAACGAGTGACGATCAGTCCAAAGATACAGAAGAAATAATTTATAGAGCGGGAAATGATCCAGACGATATAACCGTGCTTCCATCGTGTGATACTTTAGCAGAACTTAATATACATGTAGTTAGAAATAGATCTACTCCTAGTTTTAAAACAGAAAAAGGTATTTGACTTGGCATCATGACGTGTTGGTTAGGCATCGATTATCACTAAAATAATTCCTCGATGTTTTTGAAAATCTTGTTATTAAGGTAAATTATTTTTTATTGGGACTAAGTGGTACGTGGAGTAGTTTAGAAAATCATTCCGTTTATCTTTTTCCGAGAAAAAACAAGCAGTTACTGTATCGTATTGGAGTAGTACATGAAATAGACTCATTTTTTAGACCATTTTATGAAGCTTGTGACAAAGAGTTTAGTAGTTTTGTTATATCTACTTACAATCGTTTTCCAAGAAAATACTTTTGGTAGGTATTGAATTTAATTCTTTTTAATCAAAGTAGGTACCTATATAAAGTGGCCTGCAAAATGAAAACTCCCTTGAAATTTTTACTTCAGACGTTTTGTTAGGTACATTGTTTTGGTTGTAGTTTGCACCGTGAGCTTGTTATTGATCTTTTTTGTTTATATTAGACAACATGTTTTAATAATCTACATCGATGACACTTTCCAAAGCAGGGTCTTTGTTGCCTTAAATAACCATAACATAATATTTTCTAAGGTGATGTTTGCCAGAAAAAAACCGAAGTGATCGCTTAGTCTACAGGAGGTGTAGATTTGTTCTAGTACCCTCGTTTTTACGTCGGCTAACAAACAGTTACTTGGCTTTTATTCAATAAAAACTTAATTAAAGTAAACAGTGCATAGGTATTGAAAAGTATTTCTATGGTTCAGACATTTGAAACTTTTTAAATTAAGTATACCTGCCTAGTGTTAAAAGTTAGAAAATAAAACAATCTTTTGGAGGGCTCTGTACCTAAATAATGTCAAATCTAGTCAATGGTTTCGATCACAGCTACACATCTAGTATCCTTTGGGTTTGTCTACCCCTTCGTACTAAACCCCTATAGGGCCCTGTCGCACAACCTACACGTCGAATTCAGAACCTCTATCTTTTTTTCGTTGGTTAGAAAGGGATTATTTATCGTGCACTCACCTTAAATACAGCGTGATCTTACTAGGTAGGTACTTGTGAAACACGCACCTTAACAGCTGGTTAAGGTCATTGGAAACAAACCTCCCAGCGGGGCAATACCGTAAACTTAATTGCTTTTTAGTCGAGTGTAATTAGACAAAAAGGTGGAACAATCTTTATAATGGTTGGGTTTTATTATTGAGTTCCTAGAGGTGTGGAGAAGAAAGTTAAAAAACTTCGTTCGCTTTTGAAAAACTTGAAATTACGAATTTATATTGAGGCGTAATAGTGACATTTGTGCAATCATTAAGTGATTTTTATTTTACTTTGTATTTTACAAAATGCCAGTTTGGTCTGTTTATTTTTTTATTGTTTTGATGCATTTTTTTAACTTCTCTGCACTATAAACTTCGTTTCACTGATTGAGTATTTATTGGGGAACTGGGCTATTTGTATTGTGTAATAATTTCAGATTATTTACGCTATGACCGATTCGATCAATGAAACCTTTCATGATATATTGGTCCAGCCAATAGCTGTCAGAAACGGAAGGAGTTTACGCCTCTGTTTCTGACGGCGCCTTTGCTTAGCTGTGGGACAGTATGGATGATTTATTCTGATTATAGTACTTTATAGATAAATAAACGAAATAATATTAAAAACTGTCACAATAGTTTGATCAATTGTTTTGCTTAAGAAACATCTTGTAACATAGTATCAAGGAATCCCCGAAGGGTGAGGAGTTGTACTTAATTATAGAACACCCACATTTCGCCAGTTAGTTTAAGACTCATATAATAACCCTGTCTTTCAGAAAATCTAGCAGATGGACAGAGTACAGCGGTCAATAAAACAAATTCAAGCAATACACTACACGAAGACGAAATCCCACCAAAATTAGAACAAGTCGTTGAGAAAATAGTCGAGTTGCATTCTATAGAAAATTTAAACGAAACGTCACCAGGTTCTAAGAAACCGGATAAAACAGCAGAACAACCACAGCAAAGTAACGAAAATAAAGATAGCAGTAACTTGAAAGAAAGAAATGATGCACTAAATAATGAACAACATTCTGACATAGAACAGGATACAGAAAAGTTAGTAAACGATTTCCAATTTATCACACCAATATTATATAAGGCGATAGCTTGTATTTGTGCATGTTATGTGTATATGGTTGTTACTCCTTCACTCTCAAACGGAAGCGCCAGGGTGGACCGCGAAATTATTTTTTTTCGACGTCTTTTTTCATTTCGCGGGTCGGTTTTCGGTGGTATGTTGATCATAATTGGAATTATGACTGTTTATAATATGGGTTAACTGAATTATAATCATTTAAATCATCAATGCAGGCATCTAAGCTCGTTGACCCCATTAAGTGAGGCATGGTCATTTATTGGGGTGGAATGGTATTAATTATTATAACTCTGTAAAGCCATATTCGTTACTATCACAATTTTATATTTTAATCAACATGCAACTTAGCATAGGCATGCAGAAAAGCATGTAAAGAACAAAAGATATTTTGAGTTTTGCGGGCTGCTCTGGAGCTTCCATCCACTTTAATGGATTTTAACGAACATAGGCTTCTTATCCCGATCTACGCGAGGAAAACCATGGAGCTTAGCTAGTTCATGCTAAAGTTAAGTTTATACTAATAATAATTTGCACATTATCTATCATATTATTTTGTATGAATTGCTTGTTTTTGATGAAACATTACGTCATTTATTTAAAATCCAAGGTACAGGCGCCGATTAAGGCCCGCTTAAAAACCTCGTAAAATCTTACATATAAGTAAGTAAAGAAAAAAAGTTATGGAAGTTGTGATATATTTATTTGAGAAACAAGTCTTACTTTAAAAAATATTAAGCATTTTAACACAAACGTGAACACTTTAAAAAATATGGGTATTGGACTATCTTGGGAAGATGGTCGCTAAAGATGGCCCGAAAGATAAAAATCAAAATATGTGCGTTATTAGCACCTGAACACATAAAATATCTAAATTAAAACACATCCTTCTCATAACATTATTCATAAAAGGTAAAAAAATCAACCAAATAATTAAACGTGGGCTATCTTAAATCTAGGTACTAAAATAAAATTCAATTATAAAATAAAAACAAACTACTTAATCAAATTAAGTTTAACTTTGAGATATTAAAAGTAACTTATCAAATACTGAAATAACCCAGTTCTTTTTTCTGTTTTTTTTTTAGTGTCATTTGTAGGTATCTTAGGAATACTTAAAATAAATCAAAATACTTTACTTAATTAGTTAAAACAAAATAGACATCTTTAATTAAGTCCTAACAAAAAAAAACTGAAAAGACACTAACATTTTTAATTGCACTCTAAGCATATAAAATGCTCTTCGTCATCTTTGGTCAAACCTACACAGACTTCGTGATAACATTTTTGCATTCTTGGCATTGACGCATATCATCAACTTTGCATCCATGACAATACCAGCCATGTTTTTCGAGTGTTTCGGATTCCTTCTTCTTCCTGAAACGCAAAAATAAACTAAATAAAAGTACATTTCAATAATCTTAGAAAGGCCTGGGCTATGTTTGGGAACCATAATATGGCCCATGATAGGAAATTACATGCAGCTTGAGTATAATCTCATAAAATTACAAAAAAGGAAATAAAACTATAACACTTACCTGTAATTCACTGACAAATAGATTAAATTTGAAGTTTCACAGGTTAGAACAAAGACTTTTAAATTTTCAAAAATATTAAGATAACGATGTTTATAAAACGTGTATCGTCTTGACATGACGAAGCAAACTTTCATCTGACTTCAAAATGGCGACGCGCCGGTAATGAAACCACTTGCACTTTTGTATATGGTACTAATAGCATAAACCCACGAAAATTCAAAAGTTTCGAATAAACCAAACTGTATTTTTTTTTTAAGTGGGCCATCCTAGGCGCCGGGCCGTCTTCGGCGACACTACTTTAGATACTGTTTCACACAAGAGTGCAATGCTCACTACTCTGACAAATGTAGGTATATACTACTCTGTCAAGAAAGTACCGGGAAAATATCAATAATACACAAAATGTCTGTTATTCATCCAAATTTATTTTATCACCTTCAAAGTATGCTCCTTTAGAAACGATACACTTGCGCCAACGAATAATCCATTCATCAAAACATTTTTTAAACGCTGCTTCCGGAATTGAGTTCAGTTCTCGCCGCGAATTCTCGTTTATGTCTTCTATCGATTGAAAACGGGTGCCACGAAGTGGTAATTTGAGTTTAGGAAAAAGAAAAAAGTCAGCAGGAGCCATATCTGGTGAATATGGTGGTTGCTGGATGGTATTTGTTGAGTGTTTGGTCAAAAATTCGTTCACAATGATAGCCTTGTGCGAAGGCGCATTGTCGTGGTGCAAAATCCAAGAATTTTCTTTCCACAAACCTGGCCTTTTTCGTCGAATTTGCTCTCTTAAACGCCGCATAACGCTCAAATAATATTCTTTATTTACCGTTAGACCTTCCGGTAAGAATTCAGAGTGCACAACACCGCGATAGTAAAAGAAAACAGTCAACATGACTTTGACTTTTGATCGACTTTGGCGTGGTTTTTTCGGTTTCGGTTCAGTTGGAAGGCGCCACTCCGAAGCTTGTTGACTAGTTTGCATGTCAAACTCGTAAACCCACGTCTCGTCACCAGTAACAATGCGTTTCATGAATGTTGGGTCCGAACTGACTCGTTCTAGCATGTCCTCAGCGACTTTCATGCGATTGAGTTTTTGGAGAAAATTCAGATCTTTTGGGACTAGCCGAGCAGCAACATGTTTCATACCCAAATGATTAGTTACAATGGTACGGATCGACTCGTGAGATACAGAAAGTTCGGCGGCTATCTCTCTCAGAGTTGAATGGGGATTTTCAGTCACTATTTTCTTCACTTTTGCGATGTTAACTTCAGTTGCAGACGTTGACGGCCTACCAGAGCGAGGCAAATCTTCCATCACATCTCGACCGCTTTTGAACGCTTTGAACCACTCATAAGCACGAGTTTTTGATAAAGTCGATTCACCGTAAGCCTTCCGTAACATTTTTAGTGACTCCGAACACGAAATTCCATTGGCGATGCAAAATTTAAGACAAACTCTTTGTTCGATATTTTTGTCCATTATGAAATTCGCAATACACACTATATATGATATTACTAAAACCAGCACTGTATTTAATATAAATAACAGATGCAACTCAAACTCCGCGCCAAAATGGAAAACAGTTGTGCCAATCTAACAACTACAAAAAAAACAAAAATTTTAATTTGGAACCATAAACAAATCATCCATTCCCGATACTTTTTTGACTGAATGTATATACCGTAAACGCGGGTTACTTTAGCTACTTTTTTCATCTTTGTTTAGAAATTATTTTGTAGTAGGGAATACGGTGGATTTCTTAGCATTTTAATGTATTTTGTTCAAAGGTGTGGTTAGTAGTTAATAAGTAACAATGCTATTTTCCTCAATTTGTATGTGTATTTTTTTTTTTTTTTTAGTTTTGAGCCAATGTTGTTCTTTGAAGGGGGTTAGTTTGTCCTGCAGATTTTATTGACCCAAAAACGATATTTATGACAGCATTGAGCCAATGAAAGACCTATAAAATGATAGATAATAGAAATACCAATGTTGTACCAAAAAATCCGAGTTTAATTATCACTTATAATACCACAAGAGCTTCAAAATTATCGGGTATTTTCCGATAGGTTCGTTGCAAACAAATGAAGGAGTCAAGTTTTTCTTTTCAGGTTAAAAAATCACGAGCGCGAAGCGCGAGTGATTTTTCCTGAAAAACTTGACGATTTTATTTGTTTGCAGGGAACCTATCGGGAAATGCCAGATAATTTTGAAGCTCGTGTGGTATTTGGGGGATTATTTTTCCGTCCCAAATGTCGGCCAATAGAATTGCACCATGTTTTGTTTTTTATGCATAGCAACGACCAGAGAAAATTTTCAAAAAATTATCAGTATAATACCATGTAGGTTGTACCACGTGACGTCGAATGGTGCAATTCTATTGGTCGATATTTGGGTCGGAAAAATAATCAGTTATAATAATTTTTTTTTGGAAAATAACAAAAATTCAGAAATGCTTCAATATAATTTTAAGAAATAACGTAGGATAAATCAACAGTCTAAAACTAATCATAACAGTCTTAAAATTAAAAATCCATTGTTTTCTTATTTTACTACATTATTTTTGAAGTCTGACAACCAGTCTTACCAAGGGGTATCGTATTACCCAGTATTAACTGGGTTGTGGAGGTCAGATAGGCAGTCGCTCCATGTAAAATACTGATATTCAGCTGCATCCGGTTAGACTGGAAGCCGACCCCAACATAGTTGGGAAAAGGCTAGGCAGATGATGATTTTTGAACTGTGGCGCATTTCTACCTTGTGCCACGAGATAGTCTTTATTACCATTTTTAAGTCAAAATCGGTCATAGGAAAACCAAATTCCGAAAGGGCTGTTATATGTGCGACGAACGACTCAGTTTCTGTAAATACTGTTGGTCGGCCTGGTTTATTAGTAAATTTATTAGTTAACTTATTTTTTATAGTGCTCCACGGAATTTCGGACTGCTCCGAAGCAGCACGTTGGGTAAGGAGTTTGGACCTAACAGCATTCAAACATTCTTCTAATTGTGCCTCCGTGTAGTCAATATATCGACGGCTGCCAGCCTTCCGCTGATATTTTGACGGCATTGTGATGGCTGAAAGTCAGGGAACACCATTAATTTATCGAAATGAAATCAGGTTCGGTATATGGCTAAGGTTTCGTGTTACTTTGGCTCATGAGCCAAAGTTACCCAAAAGTATGAGACAAAGTAAAGCCACAATTTATTTTTAAGATTTTGGTACTAAGGATCGTAAAAAAAGTATAATTTTTATAGTGACTTTACTTGCTAACACATTTCTGACACAAACAATTTCATATAATATAGGAAACTTACCGAAACTCACGGTAACACTAGAAAGTTTGCAGCCGTAAAATATGCACGTTTTTATGCTGGTAATTTCGAATTCAACTGACAGGTTAAAACTTGCTTAAAGTTTGCTTGACCAATCAGAAACAGTTGCCTCTATTCGTTGTGTGCGCGATGACAGCGCCCCTAGTGGCCACAACTATTCAGGACTTGTCATCTCTCAAATCATGTCAAATAGATGCTAAGATATCTTTGTGATATTGATTTTCGACTACTTTTTCAACGAAATTGAAAAAAATAGTGTAAAAAGTGAGTGTGTATATTATACCTAGCGATTTTCTTCCTCGTGAAAAATATGGATATTATAATACGTACGGGATTTGAATCGATTAAGCATAAAATACATTTCCAACCTCAAACTGAGCAAAAAGGGAAAAAAATAGTATTAGCACAGCATGTGAGAGAAGTGGAAGAGCTTAGAACGAACGGGAAAAGCTTCTTAATAAGAGCTCTAATCATAAGACAAACGTCTGTGACACAAACTCCCTACAAAACATCATTAAATGTGAGTACATACCTACCTACATATCAAGTTATAGAAATAGTATATTTGAGTTAGCTTCATGTCAGCTTACTTATATTAATTATTTTATTGATTATTTTAATTCCAGATAAATGATGAACGTGTTGTTACAAATGTTAAGTGCGCCTGTGTTTACAACCAAAGTGGCAAGTGTAAGCATGTTGCTGCTTTGATACATTACATCAACACAGAAGAGAGCTTATCAAAAACAAGCAGCGAACAGCAGTGGGGAAAACCCAGCACTCGACAATTTGTCAAAAATAAATATACTAAAGGTTCGAAGAAATGTTCCCGCCAGTTGCAAATCATACCCGAAATTTCGCATCATATTTCGTTTTTGCATAATCATGTCGTTTTGGGTGCCATGGGAACCCATCAGCACTAAAACAAATAAAAAAGGACTGTAATTTTGGAACGCTTATTATTATTATTATAGTGTACTAGGTTAAATTTCTTACTTTTTTCTCTTCACAGCAGCTATCCATTTTTGTCTTTGCTGTAATGTCCACTTTGATGTTGGAAACGAATAAAACTTGCACGAACTGTTTTTCTCATTGTTTTTACAATTTACGACACAGCATGTACTATGACCCATATCGCAAATTTTTACGTTTTTACTTAAAATTATAAAGGAAGTTATGAAAATAAAGCAATTTGACACATGACAGCCCAGAATTAACTCACATTTCTGCCACGTCGTGCGCTACGATCGATTTGCCGTTCCCCACCACCCACTTCGCACATTGCGAATTGCCATCTAGTATTTGTGAATCGAACTAGACCGTTTGCTGTCATTTTACCGACAGGCGGGAAGTTCAAACTTTTTTCCGTTTTGAGCCAAAGTTCCCCCCCAGAGCTAAAGTAACCCGCATTTACGGTATTTAATATTTAGAATGCTATGATAACGATATGTGAAAATAGAACTTTACCAGCAAATACACTCGACAACGCGTCAATACTGTCAGACCATTTTGTTATTAACCAACTTCAAACAAGAAGAGGTTGTACGGTGTAGGTATTTCCCCATAGTACCTACTCAAGGCCGGTTTACATGTTTCTTAAAGTATTAGTAGTTATTCAGTAAAGATAGACCGCGCGGTGGTCCCGTACCTATAGCTACCTATAGCGGCTATAGCTTTTGTAACTTATTTAAGCTGTTTATGAGGTAGATACACAGACATAATATAATACCTACCGTGTTAATTCTTCTCTAGATCTCCCTTCTAATTGCAAAATGAACAAATGACGAGATTTTGTGTACGTAATACTTACTCTGATTTATCCTGTCTTTGTGTGGAAAACGCAATTAGCAAGGGTAAAATTTTATAAGCTTTTTGGAAAAAAAAACATTCATCTGGTTAAATGAAACACGAGAAAGTGGGAAATTACTTTCCTTTAGGAAGTCGCTGGCAAAAAAGTCAATGCATCGAACAAAATCCATTTGTTTAAGTTGCAACTTTGAGTGACCTATCCCTTTTATTGCTTTTACTAACTGTGTTCTTGTTTTAGGGACGATCTTACCGAGGAAGCCACTAGTCCGAGTCAATCACAGAGCAGTCGCGCGACTAGGTGGGAGGCTCTAGCGGACATAGCAGCAGAACTACCCCCGTCTCTTACAGTCGATCCTTTAACCGGGCAAATTTATGCACTTTCGAAATAAATTATTTATTTTTATTCGATTTTATATTTCCAGCACCATCACAGATGGTACACGGTACCTCTTTTTAATCTGAGTCAAAATACCATTGGTACCATCATTGGTATTATTATTTATCATTGGTATTGATTAATGGTATTTTACATGGAGCGAGCTATCTAACCTCCACAATACATTTACAGTTTAGGTATTACTGGGTAATACGATACCCATTGGTAAGATTAGTTGTCAGACTTTCGGGACACTATTTTACAGGTATGAAGAACAGGGTGTAAAGTTCTCCATCCTCTAAGGAAAAGGGAGGATCCTCCGACCAGACGGGTGTTGTGTCTGGTGGGCCACTGCCCGACGTTACTTGTCGGGCGCTCGTATATATGCTAACTGCGTGCACAACTTTACTTGCGCGATGTAGGATTTTGGCGTTTAGTACTTCAGTGGCTGGATAGATGGCGCTGTAGTTATTATTGCCACTTGCATCTTTGTGTCGCTACATCACTCCCCCCCGAAGACCAAGGTCGAGTCGTGGCTGACTGCCGGCGTCGACCGGGAGAGGATCTGCGTCAACTCTCAACCGTCGGGAGTGCAGTGTGCTGGCGCCATGGTCGCCGATCGGGAGCTGGAGGGAGTGATATCACGTCGGGGTCACCACTTTTGTTGTTCTTGGGGTTAGCAATAATGTAATATAATAAACTCGTTTCATAGGTAAAACTTTGTGTGTTTATTTTCCGAATTATCTTAGGCTGTTACATGAGAGTGGGAAACGACCAAACTCAGTGCCGGTAAGGAGAGTACTAGTTCCCGGCTCGCTCGGCGCTCGCGACCCACAGCTACAATAACTTGCTGTGTCGACATTTACAACATTGTGTCACCACACTATCTTTGACAGCACTTTTATAAGAATTTTTAAACTGTTGCTTCTTATCGTGCTTTCTGAGGCTCGGAGGACGGTAGTGTATTAGGTAAAAACCAACCTTGCCAAGCGCGGATTAACCTATAGATCAACCCAAGCGGCCGCTATTATAGAGCCCCGAGGTCTTTACTATATCTAAGTTATCAGGGCCGTGTTAAGTCTATTCAGCGCCGGGGTGCGGGACTCAGCCTGCGCCCTCGTTTTTTTTTTACACTGCAGCGTGGCACGCGACCGACGACACACTGCAGTATGAAAGGGGTCCTAGTCAACCAAGAAAACACAATACACGTAATTTTGATAATTTATTTATTTATTAGTCTAAAAAACAAAATTAAACTTAAAACTTCGATGACTAAATATCTATTTATTACATGTACCTACTCACTAATACATCAAACAAACTCAATTTTTCTTGCTTTTGAGTTGGCAAAGATTTTAATTAAATCATTTATTTCTATATCAATTTTGGATTCTATACTTATAATGGCTAAGTTTGTCAGTCTGTTTTGGGTCATGGTTGAACGAAGAAATTTTTTTATTAATTTTAATTTTGAAAAGGATCTTTCACCTTCTGCTACTGTAACAGGCAGTGTTAAATATATACGCAGAGCTGTTGAGATATTGGGAAATGAGGAAATTAAATTATTAGAATATACATAGCTTAAAATATTAGTGGGAGTACTTGTTGACGCTGTAAATTCAAATGAACTTACACCTAATTGTAGTGATTTAGATATCATTTCTCTTTAAGTGCGAGCGCCCGGACGGCTGTGTCAAAGGACGCAACAAGTGCCGCGCCGCACGGTGGGCTGAAAATCGGCTTTCATAGACTTAGGGATTTCAATTTGTAAGTGCTTGTTTTTATGCCGGATATCGCTTCTATTAGTCATTACTATGTACAAAAATGACACCCGAGTTAATTCTACCCAAAAACGAAGGAAATATAATTTTTTTACGAAAAATTTGTATGAAGCTAGTATGAAAAATCGAATTATCTCCTAAACGGCATGTTTAACCGTAATATCCTTGGAGATGGTCATAGTGCTAATTATTTATGATTTTTTGGTTGGCGATTGGACGAAAAATTTAATGCCGTTTTTTTTTAAAAATCGTCAAAATATTTTTATTTATTTTTACATGTAAAACGATCCCTTTTAGTGTCTAAGTTAAAAAGTTCGATATGTTATTAACCCAAATATTAAGAACACACGAAACAAGAAAAATAAAATAAAAAAATTGCTGTTTTTGACACATTTATATTAATTTAAATAAAAAAAGATTTATATTGAAGTAACATATGAAGTTATATTTTATACAAAATAAGTTAATTTAAGGAATTAATACTAAGCATTCGTAAAATAAAGTAAAATAAATAAAAAAAATAAAACATATAATTAAATATTACAAAAAAACCCAAACACACTCAAATACAAATTTACAAATATGTACATATATATCTTTTTTACGAATTTTCCTTATCACTCTCGTTGTCAGACTCCAATTCTGAGTCAGCATCCAGATTGGATATATCCAAAAATTCGAACTCAGTTTCCTGAAATTGAATTAAGTCGAGAGTTTCAGCAAAAAAGCTCTGCTTTTTCTTGGCATCTAACTTAGGCCTTTGTGCACTTAGCAAAGGGTCCGAAGAAACAACAAGCATATTTAAAATGTCTTGATTGGAATCCTGCCTGCTTCTTTTCCGCGAATGATGTTCTCGAAACCTCCTAAAATCTTTGTTTCGAGACTCTGAGGCTTCTTCCGAGAGAGTCCCAATCGGCACAATATTATTTTTCTCGATTATGTCAGCCCCATGGATTAGTAACTTATGAACGGTTGACGACATGTAGTACCAGTCGTATAGTAATACGTACTTTTCTGCTGTTTTGCGAGCATAATCTCTAAATTTTATTATATCGATCTGCTCTCCAGATGTAATTGCTTGTAAAATTACAGCAAATCTTTTGATGAGGTCTTCATCCAAACCGGTTATAGCTGCGGTTTTATTAGGAAACTCAAAGAATTTTCTTGCAGTATTCCCGTCATTGGTGGTTCCCGAGCCTTGTTTTACTATATCAATCAACAGATTGAGCTCATCTTTGAATTTATTTTGAATTATTTTCTTTCTTGTCTGTAGCATTTCTTTGTGCTCATCACTTCTCGCTGCCCACCGTTTGAAGTCCAGTCTGTATGCAATGTGTAACAGACATTCCATACAATTTATACGGGCGTGTAGGGATGACAAGCCAAACTCATACAGGTCCGAACACACAATTTTTGATGTTACAGCATCTAAGCGGTTCATTTCTGTAGGCTTTGCTAAGCACAGGTAGCACGATGCATTTGATCTAGCTTCAGAAAGGTAAGTACAGACTTTAGCGTCGATCATCGTCATCATTAGTTGATGAGTCACCCTATTATTATTATTGCACTCTGTGGGGATAAGGGCCTCAATTTCTTCATCCATTTGTTTTTTCAGCCCAAGGACAACTGCTTCACTCTCCTTTACAAAAGTAAACTGAACTGGACGACAATACAAAACTGAGCATGGTTTTGGGTTCGTCCATAAAATGTTGTCTCCATCTGTCAGTTTTAGTGGCACCAAGGAGGTCATGAAAATGCTTGAATCATCTTCCTCACCCTCAATTTTCTGCTTGTATCGGCTTTGGTTAGAAGCACCGTCAAATCCCCACTTGGATATCAGCTTCAACTGCTTGTTATGCTCTTCGTTAGAAAGGCTTTGAAGGATTCTTGTAACCGTGATATCAAGTAAAGCTTGAAGTGTAATCCTAGCCGATGAATCAGTAACTGTCACTGATTGCTTCGGAGGGTAGCAATCAAGCTTAGTTTGTTGCACTTTATAGTAAGATGGATAAATATCTTTAGCACCTTCTCGAATGGCAGCCTCACGCAACGTAATATATTGCCACTTTGAGAGTTTTAGCGAAAGAAGCAATCCAAGCGCCTTTTCTGGCGTAAATATGATTGTTTTCGCTGGTTTCTTAAGCGTTTCATTTAATTTAGCGGCTGCTTCAGGATTTTTCATCATGTATTCGATGACAGAGGCGATATCTCCATGCCCTTCTTCTTTTAAACGTGCTGCAGCTGCATATGCCAATTCACTGGAACCTTCGCCTGTGTGTTCATCAGATCTTCTCTTTTTTTGTTTACTTCCCAGGTCTTCGAATGGTTTACGGGATCTTTTCGTCATTGTTCCAATGGACGTTGATGTCGACGGTTCTGGAGAGACTGAGGGCGCTCTTGGTATCTCATCAACACTTGGTTCTTGATTAACTAAAGTTTGCACAAAACTCGGCCAATCAATATTTGCTCCCAACCAATTCTCGTACTTTCTCCTGAAATTATCAAGGAATCGGTTGGATTTCTCCCACCTTTATAAAGCGGCTCGCGTAAATCTCCGACAAAATTCTTTGAGAACAACATAATCTTCGTCAGACAGGCAATCGCCTATGCGGGATACAACTGCACTAAACAATACTTCATGATCAAATGAAGTACTCTCACTTCGTAGAAGAACAAACAAGTCTAAATTGGTCATTAAACTTTCCATTTTAAGATTTTATAGTCGCAGATTTAGTGTTAGCAGTTACACAGTTGTGAACAAATTAAATTATAAAACAAAACTTTAGCCCTTTTATTGCAAAACGACAATAATTAGGTAACTACCCTCATTAGTTATCTCCTCATTAGCTAATGAAAATCTATAATTGTCACTAACTATTCTTAGAACTCATAGCACTGCTAATTAACAAATTAGCTTACTTATCAGGAAATGTTAAATATAATCCATTGTCGTGAGATATTGAAAATCATTAAATCACCTATTAAGACTCATTAGAAGACCTAATCAGTGTAGTTACTTAATCACTTCTTTTTGGACTCATTAGAAGACAATTGGTAATTTGGTTGTATGAAAAGTTTTAAAACTCATTTTGTGTTGATAAATATCTAGCTCAAACATAGTTGGCTACGTGTGGGTGTACTATAAACCTCTGCCAACTCCTTCGGAAATATAGGAGTGATGCTATTTTATGTTATGTGTAGTTAAAAGTCCGTGTTCTTCAACATAAACACCAAAAGGAATCGTTTCATACGTAAAAACAAATAAAAATATTTTGACGATTTTTAAAAAAAAAACGGCATTAAAATTTTTGTCCAATCGTCAACCAAAAAATCATAAATAATTAGCACTATGACCATCTCTAAGGATATTACGGTTAAACATGCCGTTTAGGAGATAATTCGATTTTTCATACTAGCTTCATACAAATTTTTCGTAAAAAAATTATATTTCCTTCGGTTTTGAGCAGAATTAACTCGGGTGTCATTTTTGTACATAATAATGACTAATAGAAGCGATATCCGGCATAAAAACAAGCACTTGCAAATTGAAATCCCTAAGTCTATGAAAGCCGATTTTCAGCCCACCGTGCGCCGCGCGCCCATTTAAAATGAATGAACTTACACTTTATTGATTTAGACTTTAGAGATCATTTTGCTTCAAGTGCGGGCGACCGGGCGGCAATGTCAAAGGGCGCAACTACTCGCCTATGACAGACGCACAAGTGCCGCGCCGCGCGCCCATTTCAAATGAACTTACACTCTATTGACTTAGAGATCATTTTGCTCCAAGTGCGGGCGACCGGGCGGCAACGTGTCAAACGTACATACATACACTCTCTTTGGATAAGAGAGAGATTATTAAATAAAATTGTTATTTGTGTAGTCTAGTAGGTAATGCGGTATGTATGACAAGCGCCGAAAGCGTACCTAATAAGAGTAAAAAAATATTATTGTTGATGACTATTTTTTTTTGCTTGCGCATAAGTACATATTTGTCGTGAGTAACAAGTATATAAAACTGTGAAATGGCGTTAAGTTCAATGAAATATCCAAAAATTCAGCGCTCGACAGGCGCCCCCGGGCGCTCCGCGCCCGGGTGCACCGCACCCCTTGCACCCCCTGGTAAAGACGGCCCTGTAAGTTATAAAGGCAAAAAGAAAACGCCCAAACTACAAAGACTCGCCAAAAGACATTTGGGTTTGTTTTTTTATAGGTACCTGCTACCTACCTACCTTTTGTTAGGTGGTCGGCAACTTTTTTAATTAGCAGAGCCTAAAGTAGCAATAGATATGCAAAGTTTTTAACTGCTACTAAATAATCTTTTTATTTTTCACGACCTCCGTCCGTAGTCAAACATGGCGTTTTCAAGGCCCGATTCCCGGACGTCATTATCAGCAATTCAGCATGCGGCATTTCTTGTGTGCGTTCGCGCAGCGGAATGTTGTTGAATTTAAAGATTTTAATTATGCAGATATTTAGTGTATGACGTCGTATAATTGTGTATGGTAAAAAAAAATGTGCACGCAGCCATTGTGGAGAAATTCACCAAAAACTGATTCCGCTGGGCCAACGTTGTCCTGGCGGAACTTTTTTTAATCCATAGACTTTAGAAGAAAAGAGATGTGTCCAAAGTAGTAGAAAAAAAAGTAGTCCAAAGGAGTAGTTTAAAAAAGGAGACAGGCAAGATCCAAGCAACTATAGACCCATTGCACTTATTCCCGTGTTTTCTAAAGTTTTTGAAAAAATACTACATAAAAGTATATATTCCTTTCTTGAAACCAACAACATTTTAATCAAAGAACAATACGGTTTCAGGAAAAATAAAAGTATTAACTCCGCTATATATGCGCTTGTTGAACACGTTTTGACTAATATGGACAATAGAACTCCTGTAGTTGCATTATTTATGGATATGTCTAAGGCCTTTGATCACGTTAGCCATAATATACTGCTGAATAAGTTGGAAAAATGTAGCATCAGAGGCAACATCCTGGAGCTAATTAAATCATACCTTACGAATCGGCAACAATTTACTTCTATAAATAAAATCAGCCCCTCTACAAAAACAGAAATTACATATAATTCTAAACATCGTAAATGTTTAGTCGGTGTACCACAAGGTGTCCTTGCACCATTATTTTTCATCGTATATATTAATGACATGCCTAAAATTATTAATAATCCAATGATATTATTTGCAGACGATAGCACGATACTATTTAAAAGTCATAATGATGAGATATTCGAAGCTGAGATAAACAATGATCTTAATGACATAATAAATTGGCTAACCGAAAATAACCTTAAAATTAATCTAGAAAAAACAAACTATATTTCATTCGAACAAAGAACAAACAATAAAAAACCAGATATCCGATATATTGACAAAAATATACGGGACACTGATCATACTAAATTCTTAGGCATCTGGATTGATAGAAACATGAACTGGAAAGTACATATTGAAAACGTATGCAAAAAACTAAGTCAGTGTTCCTATGCTCTCTATAACCTAAGAAAAGTTTCAAATCAGGCAACTCTTTTAATGGCGTACCACGGATATGTCTCATCAACATTACGTTACGGTCTCATATTTTGGGGGAATTCACCCGACAGAGAAATGGCGTTTAAAGCACAGAAAAAATGTATTAGGGCAATATGTGGCATACAAAGCAGCGACAGTTGTAAGCCGCATTTTCACGAGCTAAAATTACTGACACTTCCATGTCTTTATATATATGAAGTAGTCAGCTTTGTTAAAGAAAATCTACATCTTTATAGCCACCCAAAAAGCATACGCTACAAAAATATGATATCCACAACACGACACAAAAAAGCAATTTTTAGTAAAAATCTATTAGGTATGGCCCCTAAAATCTATAATAAACTACCGAAGCATATCATTGATATCGACAATAAAGATCTTTTTAAAAAATGCTTAAATGAATTTCTGATTGCAAAATGTTACTATACAATAAACGATTATTTAAATGAAAGATAGAAGATCTAATATATCCGACTCATTACTATGTACTTATTATATCATTGTAAAAACGTTTTTTATTTTTTTTTATTTAATTCGATAAAAAAACCTAATTTTACGATATGATTTTTTTAACGATTATTTAATGTAATAATTTAACTACTATGTAACTTTTTTATTTTTCTCTCGTAATTCTGACATTCTATACCAATTTCTTTAATCAATTTGTAATAATGTATTACCAATTATGCAAAACAATACGTGACATGGACCTATTGTGAAAAAAATGTATAATTTTATTTATTACTGTGTGTTATTTAATTTTATTTAAAATTTGTAATAATTGTGAAGACACAGATTAATTTATTATTAATTGGCTATTAAATGGTACACCTGCATGTATTTGTACGCTTCAATGCAAGACATAGATGGACTAACTATATTATGTATTTAAAAAACACCTTCTTTAACCTATGTTTACAAATAAAGATTTCATTTTCATAAATTAGTGTGTATTTGTGTATGTATGAATAAAATTTGTGCATGCATAAACTTCGGAGAAATTAAAGTTTCCGCTACGCGTACGTTTGGCCATTAGCTAGTTTTCATATAAAGCGCTTACATAGAGAGCTGTAGATTTTTACATGGGTACGTTTTTTTGAATTTGTTTATATTTTGTAAAGGACATGGCCAGATCCTGCCCTGATAATGCACAGTAATGATTAGTTTATGAAAATACCTTTTGAAATAAATAAAAAATAATCCCATTAATTACATTTCCCTAAAATAGGCGAGAGAAAATGCAAAAAAAATATATGTTTGTTCATTGATTATGTGGTTTTATATTCTGACATTGCCTTGATTGACATTTACATTGTCGTCTTGCGTTGATTTTATAACTGGCGGTTCCTTCCCTGATAATGCACAGTAATGATTATTATATGAAAAATCCTTTTGAAATAAATAAAAAATAATCCCATTAATTACATTTCCCTAAAATAGGCGAGAGAAAATGCAAAAAAAATATATGTTTGTTCATCGATTGTGTGGTTTTATATTCTGACATTGCATTGATTGACATTTACATTGTCGTCTTGCGTTGATTTTATCACGTATTATCGTAATTTGTTTCTATTGAAACTAGACCACAAACTATCGTTTACTAATATTAATATACTGCTGTACTTATTAGACTTGCTAGTTTAAGTTACGTTTTACAAATATGTGGGTATCCAGAGAAAAAAAACACATTTATAAAACTGTCTCTAACATTTCACACTACTTTACTATTATATCATTTACATTACACTACTATGCATTTCACTCTTATAGTGAGTTTTGATCGCAGTAACGACTCTAGCCGAGTCTCTATAAAACTTGACACTGCAACAGCGGTAATCTCGACGCTGTTTTCTTGTAGAACAGCACGATAACTGTTTGCATGATATCGGCCTTCCTTGTGGAATTAGTTCCTTTTTATGAATAGCCTAGTCTATTAACTAAATGGCGTCTGAAAAGTCTTCCTCGTTTTGTTACGCCTATAAAACTCTGAATGTTTCATCATTGCTATTCAAATTGTCTAGGCGCTATTTTTGTTTTCTATTTAATTAAAGTGTCTCTCGCCTATTCTCTGATCATAAATCATAAACTATTGTAAAGCCCTGCATGTACGCTTTAAAATGACGTACTGTACATCAATGTACATGAATATTTTTTTGTTAGGGCATAGCTCTATACCCATTCTGGCCATGTCATTTCCGTGTCACAATGTTAGTTACCGTACTCCTCCGAAACGGCTCAACCGATTCTTATGAAATTTTGGGTACATATTGGGTAGGTCTGAGAATCGGCTAACATCTATTTTTCATACCCCTAAACCTCAGCGGGTGAAACCGCTGGGCACAGCTAGTTTGTTTATAAAACAGATTTAGAAAAAATAGTAGGGCTTAAAAGATAAAAATATAAACGTAAAATACGCTTATTAGGTCTTAGTTCTTAAAGTATGCACTTTGGGGTCTAGATTTTCACGTTTATACAAACCTTGTAAGTGTCTGCAACATGTTGCCAAGTATCAATGATGTTCAGTTAGTAATTAAAGAGTTATAGGACAATTTACCACAAAGCAGTCAAATATCACGACGTTCTAAAGGAATTGCATGGTAAAATGTATGCCAATAATTAGTTTATTCATTCAACTATTCACATGCAAAATTTCATGTCATTAAATTCAGTAATTAAAGAAAATCAATTATAATACTGACGAAGCATCGAAAACCTACATAACCCGACCAATTTCGGATAGCTACAAAAAAGCGGCCAAAGAGGCCAAAGTGCATACTTTAAGAACTAAGACCTAATAAGCGTATTTTACGTTTATATTTTTATCTTTTAAGCCCTACGATTTTTTCTAAATCTGTTTTATAAACAAATATAAACAAATTCAAAACAACGTATGTAAAAATCTACAGCTCTTTATGTAAGAGCTTTATATGAAAACTAGCTAATGGCCAAACGTTCGCGTAGCGGAAACTTGAATTTCTCCGAAGATTATGCATGCACTAATTTTGTTCATACATGCACAATTACACACTTTGGAAACATCTCTTTTCTTCTAAAGTCTATGGATTAAAAAAAGTTCCGCTAGGACGTTTGCCCAGCGGAATCAGTTTTTGGTGAATTTCTCCACAATGGCTGCGTGCACAATTTTTTTTTACCATACACAATTATACGACGTCATACACTAAATATCTGCATAATTAAAATCTTTAAATTCAACAACATTCCGCTGCGGGAACACACACGCATTTCTTTTATAGCTGTCCAGTTGTGCTGCACGACGTGCATGCATTTCTGGACTTTTACGTTGGTCTTGAGTTCTGTGAATTTGCCAATTCACAAATAAAATTTTTAAATCTACCAATTACATTTGAAAATGTTGATCTCATTTGTGTTGGGTGTGAACGCTAGAACTAAAACAACAGCAGTACGATGTGTGTGGTGGGGGTGAAACGCAAGTGGATGTGGCTAAACGACAGACTGTACCTTTTTTTTTAATAAACGTTGCCCCACACTAGGAATTTCTACTGTATCGTGGGTGCGTTTACAAACATATAAACTCACATACACAAACAGCCAGACCCGGAACAGCTATCTGTAGGTCAACTGCAGGGCACAGCTAGTCATAACTGCAGTACGATTAATTTAAGAACTTTTACTATTCAATAAGTTTTGTTTTGCTCTACATTCTTTGTAAATAAAATGTGATTACTAGAATGAAGTGAAGAATGAAATCAATGGTATGGAAATGTCTAGTCTCTTAATTTTTTTCTTTTTTAAACTAATTATTTAATTAATATTTCATTTTTTTTTGTTTGTTCTTATCATTTTAGCGGAATAAAAAAATAACAAATTCGATAATTCCAAGTAGGCACTTGGAGTTATCGACTATATATCTTGCGAGTATCGGTTATGTCCTCTAATGATAATGTTTAATAAAACTCGTGTCACCAGTGGTGCCTCTGTTTTGTTAATGGGAAATCATAGAATACCCCCAGACTTTTGAATAAAACCCACCCATGTTTCTTCTTTTGTCTTTTATGTTCCGGGCAGCGGTATCTCTTTCTTTTCGGCGGTGGCTCTGGAAGGCCCCTCTGCTTTGCTGACATCTCTTTCAGGCGAACGCGCCGTCGTCACTAGACGGACGGAGAGTGAGCTACCCATTGCTCACCGTCCACAGACTCGCATCTACGGTAGCCGGGAGTCGTCTCACGGCGCCCGACGCCTGAAGCGTCTCCCACGGCGGTTGGGGTGGTTGAGATTCTCTCCCTCAAAAACCGGCCACCTCCTTCGCTCACATAACTGCTTTGCAGAAGGAAGTAACCAATTCCCATTCCCTGTCGCACCGGACCATGGACTAATCCAGGGTTGGAGCCAGTGGTACGTAACGTGCATAATTTTAAAAGATGATTTTACCAGGAGAGTAATTTAAAAACTTATGTTGCTGTTCACCAGTGGTGAACAAGCTGGTGGTGGTCTTTGGGAATCATCAAAAATAATCTTTTCCCCAATGCCATTAATCAACAGGTTCATAGGCTTTTAAATAAAGTTCTAGTTTGATCCAGTGTTTTTATATTTTTATGTATATAACAATAAACTTTATTAAGTTACCTAATGGTTCTTTACTTTCATCAACCCCAATCCATTGTCTTCTGTAGTACCACCAAACACAACAACAAATAAAGCAGATGGCTCAAGACTGTCCCATATTGATTGTATCCACATGTCAACTTTTTTAATATGTTCTACTTCTTTATCATCACCAAAATCAAGTTTCAAATGAGCCATAGTCAAGTTATAATTAGTGACAGACCCTGTAAATGATGTGATTACTTCTTCAACACTGTCAACAGTTGCTAACTTTATCTTCTTGGGATTCCCCTTTTTTAGCTGTGCAGACATGCTCTCCTTTGCTTGGGTTAAATATGTGTGATAGTCGCCAGTTATATCATCACAGCCTATAATAACAGACGATTTCTTCTGTTCCAGCATGTGATTAAATATCGACAAAGCATACTGTGGTGTTTTTACCATTTTTATAATGTTTTCTTTAAATTTTTCTCTATTTGTATGCACTGCATCTCCAAACACTATACTATTGCTTAGCTTCAATTGTACCAGCTTAAGTGCTGCTAAGGAGTCTTCAGTGGAGCAGTGTCCTTCCTTACCCATTTGAATATCTTCTTTCAAAAATTCTCTAGCTAATGTTTTGAGTTTTGGCTTCCGAGTTCGTTCACCAGTAAAATTGTACAATAGACTGGTGTCTATTATGTAGGGATGCATCATTTTTAAAGCATGCATATCTGTGTTCAATGACTGGCCTACTAAAATAGCATCAGGAGGTAGTAATGCTCTTAAGTCATCCTGGACATCCTGAAGTCGTTTGCTAACATTGCTTAATAAAGATTTAGTAATACCTGAAAACCTAGTTAAATAATCCGTTATATCATTATAAGGTTTAACTAACGACTCATATATAACCTCATGCTTTTCATTAACTACAGAAATTCTAGTTAGTTCTGAACCTGCATGAGTTAGGCACATTTCACAGTCTATACCATACATAGGTGATATAGCAGTGACCGGAGCATATTCATCTTTGGTGAGTACATAATCGGCATATGCAGCACTCAATTTTCCCTTCAGAGGTACTGGATAGTTTTCTTCTATCAACTGCCAGGCTGACAACACCAACTGAGTTCTAGGAAACTTATCATCAGTAGTAAGAGTCACATCATTTGTGATACCATCTCCAATAGGAAATACAGCTTTCATCATTATCATCAAATCTTTCCTTGCTTCAAGTGCTAAGTTCATACTTCCAAATTTTTGAATAATGGTATCTTTTTCAGCCTCTGATAATGGCACTAAGGCAAGTTCTTCAACAAGTGAACCCCCATAAACTGAAGGAGTTAAAATTTCAACAGAATCAGTGAATATCTGTTTAGTTTGATTGAATTCATTATCATACTGTTCCCAGTGCTTAATGGATATACCTTCTAATACTAAACAAGCAGTTTTCTTAATTCCTTCGCATTTATCTAACACATACCAACGCGGAGGTTGAGTTAGGTTGAGGTTTCCTAGAAGTGAGTGTAGTAACAAATACTGTACATCTGTGAGTGTTAATGGAACCCTTTCAATAGACACAGTGGACAAAGAAGCATTTTCTCCATTTGCTTTTAAACGAAATTTTGGTAATGGTTTCTTCCGTCTTTTTAATACTGTATCAGATGTTTTGATGTTTTCTCCATTTTCTGTAGATAATTCTGAATCTGTAAATAAAGATAAAAATAATAACTTCTTTGCACTGTATTTATATATCTAGCTCATTTGGATAAATTATTAAACACTGTTTATTGAGAATGTTAAAAATACCTCTCCAATCAAGACATATCTACTTAAAAAAAGAATACATTTTGTGTGCTCAAAATGTAACCTGTTCATCAATGTAGTAGTTATTACTTACTACCTAGTTTTTCAATTTAATAGTTTTAGGTTACAAATACAATACTGTGTACTTAAGGGGTAAGTAGTAATTGAAATAATGATCATTTGAACGTTTAGAATACTAAAGGTATTAAATTATCAAAGAATATCACACTATTAGTTAAATATTGTGTTCTATGTAAAATTTCCATACGCGCAACAATAATAAAAAAAACAACAGTTTTAGTATTTATGTCAGTCACTTACTTTGTTGCAAATTGTTATGAGTACGTCGCTTTCTGGATACAGTAGTAGTATTCATTTTATTTGAATTAAGTTAACACACAAGCCACGACCCCAACAAAACAACTCAAGCATGCATGGAGTGAAATGTTTGAAATTCAATTGACAATCTGCCTGTCAAGTCAGTTCTTTTTTTTTTTTTTTTTTTAATATTGGCACACTCGGTTTGAGTATTCGCCACTGACGGATTTAAAAGCTAAGGAATCATTTTGAATGGAAAAGGAGATTTTGAACGGGATTGAAAGGAGATTCCAGTGTGCAGTGGAATGGTTTTAAGATAAGGGGTAAATAATTAGTCATGGATATAATATGTGCATTAAATATTTTTCCAAAATATAAATTACACAAAAATGAACCACAAAACAAAGTAGGTTTGCTTTTGTAAGACTATCAGTCATAACATTATACTGTATAATCTATGGTCATAACCGTACCGAAAAAGCCACTCAATTGCCAGAATACAAAAATGTTACGTAAGAAAAGGTACGAAAATTTATTAGCATTGAATTATTGTTTTTTTATACTTATATATGTAGGTATATAAGTTTACAATCCGTTCATAAAACTAATTAATTTATATCAAGTTTTTTTTTGACGTGATAACGTCTTTAAAATCGTTTTAGTCGGGTGACATGTTCAGAAACTTGTAAACCTCACGAGCGACATTTCATAAAGATGGTAGCGCCATCTGTTACTTGGCTCGAAAAAAAAACTTTAAATTAGTACTTAATTTCATTTTAGATGTCACTACTGGTGATAACTTATATCACCAATAAGACGTTATCACGTAAACATCTCGATCGTAAACCTACTTTACAAACAACCAATTTTTTTGTGATTATTTTGTGACTATCAATGGCGTCATATGGCGGAATGTCTTCATTTGAAGTCGGCAGATTTTTATATTATATTTATTATCATTCACTTTTCGTTTTATTTCCCTGTATTTGAATATACCCAAACACTGAGCAAGGCAATGGTTTGAGGGGCCTGTCGGGGTCACCGCCTAGCGGGGTTGCGGGATGTTTGAAAGAAATACTGCGGCCCCGGAACATAATGGGCAAACGAAGAAACATAAGTCGGACACTCCCCCCGTTCTGGGCGGAACAGGGGGAGTGTTATTTCATGATTTAGTTTGCTTTCAATTCTTTGGTATAATTGTGCGATTCCAAGACTGTCGGCCGCAGAACAACAGAGCCTGGAGACATTGTCTCTTCATTGGAGAATAAGAGACGTGACTGATACACTTACTGATCCGCTCTTTCAATCTGCCTATCTACATGCTCTAACTAACCCGACATGGACGACATGGTCCGTGACCTTATTGTCGTAATATAGCCCTATTTCATAAATTTATTTATTTATTAAAACTTTATGCACAAGTAACAAAACTGTACAAAGGCGGACTTAATGCCTTAGGCATTTTCTACCAGTCTACCTTAGGGTGATGCAGAGACAAAAACAGTAGGTGCGATAACAGAAAAAAAAGGATATTAGGAAATGAATATTAAAAATATATATATAACAAATATACATACATAAATATTAATAACTATAAATACTTATACAGTATGGGGACCACATTTATGCAATAAATTATACGACATACTTGTTATCGCCTTTTCTGACGCTATGCAAAAAATTAACGATATCGGTCCAGTAATTAGGTCAAAAAGTAGAGTTTTAATTTTGAACAAATTTAAACACTCTGTAGAATTGTATCACTAGGTCAAAGATTCAACGAACTTGAATCTTCTAACATTGAAAAGCGACGTTGCCACGCAGTGCAAATTACGAACTATCACCACACGCTGTTACGTACCTATTCTAGTTATTTGCCCAAATGTAAAATTGGTACACCTAAACGACAGGCTGGAATTTAATGTAACAAATTTTAATTCATTGTTCGAGTGCGCAAACTAAGCGTGTAAGAGGCCGCCGGCCACGGCTGCGGACCGCGCTGCCCGACTCCCACATTTATTTCGCTGCTATATGGATTTTAATACTGTGACGGTGCGGCCCACTACCTCTTTCTCACAGACAGAATACCAGTACAGACTGATTATTAAATTTAATGTTAATATTCTTTTTTTCTGTATACTAGTACTTCGAATTTCCTCTTGAACAACGTCCCTGATCTGCCACGGTCGAAACTTTGTTTTGCAATTTACACAAACACAATTTATCAATGGGACGCGCCTGTATTTCCTGCAGGTGTACGTCGGTAGCGGTGTCTTTTGGCGGCTTCCTCACTAGGCACGCGGCTTTTTTCAAAGGGAACGAATTGCTTTCGGCGCGGCGCCGGCGCGACTCGTGGCAGGCCGGCGGGGTGAGAGGGAGCGCTCGAGCGCGGGGTGCGCTCGCTCCACGTAGGGAAGGGCACCTGTTATTGACTATTAATAATAATCGATAAAAAGCTGTTTAGGTTTAAATACTTTAGGTGGTGTTTTTAGAATTATCGTGCTGTTATGATAATTCTAAAAAACACTGTGCCGTAAATATTTAAAGCTAAACTAAGCTAATTTTAAGTGTGTTCTTATTAAATATTATTAAGTAGATTTAGAAATCAAAATAAATAAAGTAAACAACAATAATTTATGAATTGCTTTTACCTATTAAAAAATCGCACCTACGAGCTTATTATTAGTTACTGAATTAAATTTCTATTGTTACCGATCGGCTTCCGGGCGATCGACAGAACCGTTTGATACTCAGGAACTCACAAAACGTTAGTTTCGTTTTTTACTGTTAATAATTTGTTAATTATTATAAATATTAAAACATTCGAATTACACAAAGATCTTGTATTCTAATGCCTTGTTTAGGTAGTAGGTAAATAAGTGTAAAAAGTTATCGATAAGCGATTACGATAATTACGCCGTTCGCCCTACATTACTTACCTATAACTTTTATTTTTTTCGCTATTTTGGATTTCGGAAGTTCCGTTCCGCTTTGTCAGTCACCGCTGGTCTTCCGGGATAGTGTGTGCCTTTCGCATCGATTTCGTAGACCTACTTGAGCGCATTGCTTCAAAACGCGATTTTAGACAATTACCTAAGTACCTACCTACTTAGTTTAATATTGTTTACAGTGAAATGGACACTTATTAGTTTATTAGTACTTGACTTTGTGTGTGTGTAAATTGTGTTTTTAAGTTTTATGTTGTGTGTTATTTTTTACGGTGAAATTGACACTTGACTTTTGTGTACGCGTGTTTTTTGTAACAAAATGCCAAGACAACAGCATTTTTACAGTCCTGCAGAGTACACAGACATGGTGTTATTGTATGGCGAATGCAGGCAAAATGCAGCCTTACCGCGTACCTATCTGTTTCTATTCTTTTTGGAACTAATGAGCAATATTTAATTTATTTAGTTCAGTTCAGTTATCGCGAAATAAACATGTGGCGGTAAACATTAACTTAGTGAATTTAATTTTCGTCGCACATTGTCAAACGAATCAAAGTGGCGCGCCGACATGCGTTGTTGCCGCACTTCGCTCCTGGGGTCAAGGTACGTTGTCTAAACAGAGTGTTTACTTTTACTGAATTTATTTTAATATTTATTTTGTTTGAAAATTTCACTTTTTTAATTTTCGGTTTTTAATTTAAAATTTATTTTCTACTAGCTTTCGCCCGCGGCTTCGCTCGCGTTAAATTCGGTAGCGCCTTATGGATTTGTAATAGCAACGCTAAGTTTTCCCGTTTCTTCCCTCTTTCTCCCTCGTATCCCTCTCTTTTTTAATAAAAAATAGCCTATGTCCGTCTCCTGGTTCCCAACTATCTCTGTACCAAAATTCATCAAAATCGGTTTAGCCATTAAAGCGTGAAGAGGTAACAAACAAACAAACAAACTCACTTTCGCTTTTATAATATTAGTAAGGATATACTTCTGTGGACTAGTATTACTTAAGGTTTCATTTATTGCCTAGAAGTGAGCTCCATACTGTATATATACATAAAACAAAATTATAATATTAAGTTTAGAGATCGTAACAAGACAACAACCACAGCTTATTTACGAGACGAATCTACCAATTTCTTGTAAATATGTTCACGAACTTTTCTTTTAAAAAAACTTTTTTGCAAAAAATAAAACCGACTTCCAAAAAAAAACTAAAAAGTGGAAAATAACTTTATTTCCGGAAGTCGGTGGCAAAAAAGTCAACGAAACCAACAAAAGCCACCGACTTCCGGAAATAAAGTTATTTTCCACTTTTTAGTTTTTTTTTGGAAGTCGGTTTTATTTTTTGCAAAAAAGTTTTTTATTTCAGCATTTTTAGTTATAGTTTTATGATATAATTCGCAAACATGGTTATTTTTAGCTTTTTAGTGCGTAGGTCCCGTCTCCTCCTCCTTTTTTTTAGAAGTCGGTTAAAAAAACTTCCCTCGATTTCGCCAAGATTCCATCATCAGATCCCGACTTGGTGACTATGGGAGCAATTTGGAAAGCATAGGCTTTAAATTTTTTTTTTGTTGATTTTTCAATAACCGCTTGTCCGATTTCGATAAAATTTTCATGGGACCATTTGGGAAGTATAACCTTTCCAACAAAAAAAGAATTTTTGAAATCGGTTGGCAAGCGACGGAGTTAAGCGCGAACAAACCTAAAAAAAAAAAAAAAAAAAAAACATACAAACATCCGAATTGAGAACCTCCTCCTTTTTTAGAAGTCGGTTAAAAAGTAAACGGACTGATTTCCATCCTGATACTCTGAGGGAGCTCATTCCAAAGGAAGACTGCCTGGACGAAGAAGGCAGATTTAATAAAACCAGAGCGGTGAGAAGGACATCGTAGAAGACGATTATTGGCGGAACGAAGATTCTTGCTGTGCGCAGAGCATAAGTATTGGCAATGAGAAGACAGATAAGAAGGTGAAGTGGGTTTGTTAAGAAGAGAAAATAGGGTCGTCAAAGCTGTCAATGCTCTGCGCTCCCGAATGGGTAACCATTTTAAGAGCGAACGATGTGCAGATACATGGTCATACTTGCGTATAAATGAGTATTCATCAACCGCAATTCCCTTTGAAATCAAAATAAGTAAAATGAATTATAAAGTAATGTGTCGTGTCGGCACAACTACTTCACTGTCGAGAAAGTATTCAATGCGGAGTATCATTTAACTAAATCTCTTACTACAAAACCAGGCAGAAAGTATACACTGTTACCAACAAATTCGTCCCTATAATTCAAACCCTTGTGTAGAGCTTTAGTGTTATCGGAAGGATCTAGGCTAGGCTAGACTAGGAAAACCATAGTTAGGTATAACAAAAGCAGCAATAGATACCTACTAAAATATTCAATATAAATTCAATGCAGTTATTTGACATGCTTATTTATTTACACTCTTATTTCAAGGTCTTAACTGCGCTACAATTTTATGTACTTACCTATGTCCATGCAAAATACCAGTTGCCATCGGTAGCTTGAGGTCGGCTTCTGTTTCCAGGGTCATAACCGAGACCACAATAGCAATTTTCTTGAAGTAAACGAAAGGCAAAAAATATGCAAAAGGAGTTTTTTTTTAATTTACATTTATAAACATTTACAATAATCACAGATTTTTAATGCAGTGTTTGGAACCATCGTAAATGAAGGGTCCTTCGGATTTGAGGCGCACCTACGGCACCCATCTCCTTGGTGCGCACGTGGAACACTGAAAGACTACTTCCTCTTGTATCGTGAGTTTACTTGTAAATCGATCAAGTAACTTATGTATGAAATATTTCAACCTGTCCAAGGTAGTGTGTTAAAATTCTCGAGCTTGCTTTTGCCTTGACGAGTCGATTGAGTAACATATAATTTTATATTTCTATATGGAAGGAATAAAGAAAATCTTAAATCTCTATAAAATCGAGTTTTTCCGCAGTTTTCTTCAAAACGCACGTTGACAATCGCAAATCTGGTTTTTAGTTTTAAAATTAATTTAGGAACTAATTAGAACCATGGCCTAGTTTAGAATAAAATTAAGGCGCTGTACAAAGCAAGCAAACACTTCGTAAAACGTCTAGATTTTCGTCGCAAAGTTAGCCGTATCTGTACATGCCACTAGCTAAAAGAAATTACCATGTATAGTTCAATATATAATTATAAAGTAAAGACTTAAACAAAATCAGTTTACAAAAGTAGTCTAGTACAACGAAAAAAAAAATGTATAAAAAGACCACGAAAAAAATTTTTTCTTCTCGAAATTCTCAATTTTTTCTGCGACAACTATCATATTTTTTATATCTATAACAAAGGAAATTTTATAGACTAAAGAGATATCTAAATTTTTTCAAACACGGAACTGTATTTTTTTTTATATTCAATTAAAACTGCAAAATGACCTACATTTTGGCGGACATGATATTCAAATAAAATCAAACACCGAAATATTTTCTACCTTATTTCTATTCTTTCGATGCAATACTGTCGTGTACTTGTGTTAGACCATGCCCAGTATGCAGCTAGCCTCACTTCCGCGAATACCTAAAGATTAGCTTGTTACCGCGCCCTAAAGAGTTGCTATTTTAAGTAATTGTCAAAACGTTTAATGAAAACAGGAACATCCAAATTCTTTCAATTCATCAAAAGTTCCCTTATTTCGTTTTTTTACTATTAGGTATATTTTTTATTGTGACTGTATTTAATTAGATTTTATGTTTAACCGATAACTTGTACGTGTGGTGTTAACTGTTAGTATAAGTTGGATAAAAACAAAATAAAATGCCCACATAATCATGCGGGCCCCGTCACCCTCTACGGGACGGTACACAACCGCAGTTTCTTCAGAGGCGGAGCCGAACACGGCGCTAATACCCACAACTTACACAATATAGCGTTAGGAAATCGTCGCTCCCCGGCGCCCTGTAGATCTACTGCAAATAAGAGGGAGCTTGCGAGTTCGAAAGTGATACCGTGGCCCCGGAATATATAGGGCAATAGAAAGAACATGGGTAGGTTTTAGTTAGTACAAGTCTGACACGGCCCGCCCAGAGCGGAGAAAGTTATTTGATGATTTCCCATCCGCAAAAAAAGGGAGGTTGTGTTCTTCCTCTACATTTACGTAACCTCCTTTGCGACCATCGCTTCCTTGAAAAGGGGGGGCGGGCGAGACTCGCACTTTCGCTTCCGCTCCGGCTAAGGAGTGAATCACGCCTGGAAGCGAGAGAGATTATCCACACCGTTGATCGTGTATAGCGTGCAGTTTCAATGGGATTCTATCGTATGTTTCAGTGTACCTAAAGTGGCTATTCATTTATTTGTATTCTCTACGCGCAGCCTTGCTTTGCCGCCAGTTCCCTTACCATTTATTACTTCCGTTTATCTATGTGCACTTGCAATTGATCACTTATTCAGTTGCTATAAGCAGAGTTAGGGTTGCGCTTGCGCCATATCTATCGGTACAGAATCGCAATTTTCCATGCGTAAGCTGAATTCATATTATTTATATATTCATGCGTAAAGAAGCAAGTTCCCGGGGTATGTTCACTGCGTAGTGCAAGAAAACCTACTATGGGCGAAAAGACTACTGGACCCGGACTTATGTCGTCAGTGATATTCACTTAGTGTAATTCATATCTCCTTGAATCACTTTTTACATGTGATTTTTTTACATTTTTGAAACCTATTTCTTAAAACAGACATATACAAAATACAGGGTTACTGGTAACTCGACGTATTCCTTGCACGACGTCATAGTAGGGTTAAAATGCAAAAAATTAAGCCACCAAATGTTCTACCGAAATTCAGTAGTTTTTGAGCTAGTTACATTTTCAGTTTTTTTATGAAAAATCCCAGATTAAATCATTTGGAGCCAATTTAAAAATGATTTACAGCGCGACTGTACTAAAATTTAAGTTAATATCATAGTTGATGCCGTAGCAGATCTTTCTTTATAATTAACAGTTCAAAAATGCCAGAAACCTTGGCGAATATCACTAAACAAACATTTATTTTTTTGTGATTTTTGCTGTTACTTCATACAAAATGTTGTCTAGTAAAAAATTTGTTGTTTGTAAAGTAGGTTTACGATCGAGATGTTTACGTGATAACGTCTTATTGCGATCGATCGATCGATCGCGCTCGTGAGGTTTTGGTGTGACACAAGTTTCTGAACATGTCACCCGACTAAAACGATTTTAAAGACGTTATCACGTCAAAAAAAAATTGGTTGTTTGTAAAGTAGGTTTACGATCGAGATGTTTACGTGATAACGTCTTATTGGTGATATAAGTTATCACCAATAAGACGATGATCGATCGATCGATCGCGCTCGTGAGGTTTTGGTGTGACACAAGTTTCTGAACATGTCACCCGACTAAAACGATTTTAAAGACGTTATCACGTCAAAAAATACTACGCCTTATGTACAAATTACTAGGAAAATATCCTCGTCTTATCAGCTATTTAGAAAGGTATGATTGTCAATACGTTTGCATGTGTGATAGGGAAGGGAAGAGTTTTATGGTCGTCAGTGGTAGTTAGTTTCAACTCTACGTTGCGCAAGCTCGTTTTTTTTTATCTAGCTATTTCCCTAACTGTTGCCGAGTATCTTGCTCTTGTGCTGTGCTGTGCCTTCGTAAGTGCTTACTATGGCTGCATATTTTAACCCTGAATACGCTGACATAATGTACTGTTACGGACTTAGTGACGGTAACGCTGCTCAGGCGCGGAGAGAATATCAACTTCGCTTTCCCGACCGCCGACTCCCACACGTTAGTGTTTTTGGATCGACTTATCGGCGATTATCTGAAACTGGCAGCGTCCAAAGAAGCAGGCAAATTGACACTGGTCGTTCTCGGAGATACACGGCTGAGGACGAGGAGCTGATTCTTCAACGTTTTATTGACGACCCCAACACATCGACAAACATCGTAGCGCGTGAGCTTGGTATGTCACAGTGGAAAGTCTGGTCTGTAGTTCATTGATCAGGCCGACATCCATACCACTATCAACCTGTTCAGTCATTAGAAGAGGGAGATCCGCCGAGACGGCTTGAATTTTGTCGTTTTATGTTAAGTACCGACGCCGAAAGCGAAAACTTTTTAAAAAACATTCTGTGGACCGATGAGTCATGTTTTGACCGTGATGGTATCACAAATTACCACAACTTACATTACTGGGCACCGAAAGCAGAAGCAATTACTAAGAAACTGAAACCAACCGCATCCCAGCGTAGGTTCTCGCTTAATGTTTGGATGGGTATTATCGACGACAAATTAATTGGCCCACATTTTTTACCCCGAACACTAAATGGGGAACTTTATGAAGATTTTCTAAGAAACCATTTAACACCACTGCTCACGGATGTACCGGAAGACAGAAGAGCAAACATGATCTATCAACATGACGGATGTCCAGCCCACTTCCGAATCACAATTCGACAATTGCTAGATGAAACCTATCCAAACCGATGGATAGGGCGTGGTGGTCCGATTCCGTGGCCTACACGGAGCCCAGATCTTACGCCGCTAGACTTTTACGTCTGGGGTCATATGAAAGAACTAGTTTATGTGACCCCAGTAAATTCAATTGAAAAACTAAGGGAGAGAATAACAGACGCAGCGGACCAGATGAGGGCAACAATCACATCAAGAATCACAAAAACCGAAGTGAGGAAGAGGATAAGAACATGTATTCGAAACCGAGGGCAGCACATCGAACAAGACGTGTGAATGTGTAATTAAAGTTTTTAAACTGATATTGATTAAAAATAATGTTAATAATTCACGAAATTGTTTTATTTGATTTTCCGAAAAATCACCTTTTTGTGGGCCGCACATAATGTAGTCCATAATTTTGTATTAACTTTCTAACTTTTTGGATAGCTGATAAGACAAGGATATTTTCCTAGTAATTTGTACATAAGGCGTAGTATTTTTTTTTTTTACTAGACAACATTTTGTATGAAGTAACAGGAAAAATCACAAAAAAATAAATGTTTATTTAGTGATATTCGCCAAGGTTTCTGGCATTTTTGAACTGTTAATTATGAACAAAGATCTGCTATGGCATCAACTATGATATTAACTTAAGTTTTAGTACAGTCGCGCTGTAAATCATTTTTAAATTGGCTCCAAATGATTTAATCTGGGATTTTTCATAAAAAACTGAAAATGTAACTAGCTCAAAAACTACTGAATTTCGGTAGAACATTTGGTGGCTTAATTTGTTGCATTTTAACCCTACTATGACGTCGTGCAAGGAATACGTCGAGTTACCAGTAACCCTGTATAAGAGTAGAAAATTTTGGTACGCCGGGAGCAGGATCCAAGCTAGCCGTGGTTAGGGCTACTGAAACCGGAATTTTGAATCAGGCCCTTGATACTGCTCTCAAAATTGAAAACAAAACATCATGAAGAAACCCGCATGGTTGTGAACGCTAAATAAAACAAGTGTTTTTTTAATGTATATATTTAAACCTGGGAGTTAATCGTAAAACTGTTATTTCTAAACAAAATATTTACATGAAGTTATAATATAATATTATGGTACCGCATTGTCAACTCAAGGAAATTAATTGTTCAGTACCTAAGTTGACTACGGACCCCGTAATCAAATGACCATAAATTATTATTCTTTGATAATTTATTGTAGTTAATGGCTATAAAGCGGAAAAATGGTATGGGATGTCAGTATCAATTTACTTTACAATTAATTTCCTTCATTTTTTTTAAATAAATGCTTAAGTACCTACAGAGTTAAAACCAGACACGTGCACATGGATGGTAACTGGGTAAGTTATAACTATTGATGAATTCTTCTACATGACAGACAGACAGACATTAAAAGCGATTTTTTTTTCTAAATTGAACCATGTCGCTTTTCCTTTCATGTTATTAGGCCCGATACAAGATCATCAAATCTACAAGGCTACAATGATTTAACTGTTCAACCTACTTACGGGAAAAACTTGTTTTAATTATTTTTATGGTTATGGACATTTTATTTACGGCTTAAAAACAATGCTTGAATGTTTTAAGAAAATCTTTAATTGGGTATTCTGCAATAAACTTACAAGAATATTGTACCTAACTTCATAGATGTATACAATTTGAAGACATTTTTAGGCAAAAACCTATTGTACCTAACTACCTTTTACTTTTGTATCTTACACTAAGGTATGCTTCGCAAAATTCAAATTGGAATAGGGAGGTCGCATGATAGCCAGAATATTAATTTACTAACAATAGTGTAACTCTATCAACGAGAAAAATAATTTCTGTACTTTTACAAGGGTTCTCTTCGAATCTTTCAAGCACCCAAGGTTTTTTCTATGAATGCTCTCATATCTTTAAGTTCCGCCTCTGAAGAACTATGTGTCAATCCTTGGTACGTTGTAAACTCAACATTTTTCATGAATGTTTTGAGAAATGACGCAGTCATTTGTCCCCATTTAAATGGAACTACTGGATCACAGTCACCATGAGCTTGAAATACCTAAAACAAAGAAAATTCGTTATTTTTTTGTTCATTTTTGGAATCGGAAACGTACACGCATTTAAGAACTCCTTTTCACTTATCCTTACTAATATTATAAAAAACTTTTTAACAAAAAATTGAACCGACGAAAAGTGAAAAATAAAAAACCTTTTAGTCTAGGTAAGCTCCAAAGTTAAAGTAGGTATGAAATTAATTTCAAGTCGGCGCCAAACAAGCATGAAAACTAATAAGGTAAAACGGGAAATATACTCAGCTTTATTGATCCTCGATCATTACATGTTGGCGCCCGCCGCCTCAAAATTAATTTCATACAGTACGACACAAAAGAGTTGAAAATAAATGAGGGCGCCACTTTCGTACATGTAGCAACCCAGCTAGTACGGCTTAATCCGTCTTGATACTTAATATTATTTAAAAGCTTATAATATTTCAAGGTAACGAACGCAAGTGTTTATCTTATCCTAGTAATATTATAAATGCGTAAGTTTCTTAGGATGGATGTATGGACGTTTGTTACTCTCACCTACCATCAGGTAAAATTTATGCTCATTATGTTACCTGAGTACAAATAAAATCAGCTATCACATTTATGGTATGATATATTTAAAATAGGGTATGATATATTGAAATAAAAAAACTGGCATGTACAACACATGCAAAACTTATTTATTTAAAAATAGGCTGAAATCAGAAATGTTACATTAGACAGCCCACCAAGTCACCCAAACTATCGTTATCGAGATATATTAAAGAAAATGTACTAGTACACTATTCTAATAGATCAAAATCTAAATATTCGACACCTTCAATTCCCTCAGAGTGTGACGTGCTTGCACCTTGGTTTATATCGTCTACTTGCTCCGACATTGATTCGTCACTGGACTCTATATAAGAGTCATCGTCACTGCTGTCTGCACCAACCTGGATAATTAAACTGTCTATGTCATTGTACAATGTTTTTCCACGATTATAATATTCTAACTCGATTTTCTTGACATGTTCGCAGCAGTTCTTCCAATCCTCTACTGTAATGGAATTGAATGCCTCTTCGGTTAGTTTTTTAACATCACTTGCACCCACATTACGCGAAGCAACCTTTCGTTTGGCTAGTGCCCAAATTAATTCTATAGGATTAAGATCACAGTGGTATGGTGGCAGCCTTACCACTGTGTGACCGTGTTGACCTAGAATCACATCAATCTCATATTCTGGCTCAGGTTTGTGTTTCTTAACCAGCTCCAAAAGAGAAGGTTTCCTTAAATCTACATCAAAAGGCACATTATTTTCTAAAAGCCATAATCGTATTTCATTGACTTTACTTGCTGATGTTGGAGCTTTATTCAGAACAACGGAATGATAAGGTGCATTGTCCATCACAATGATTGAGGGTTCTGTGACATTAGGGATAAGTTTTTCCTTCACCCATTTGGTAAAATTATGCTGGTTCATTTCGGAGTGATAATCTTCTTGTTTATTTACACCGCTAAAAATTAAAAGAGCATTAGGTACAAAGCCCTTTGCAGTACCAGCATGAACTACCAGCATGAATCCATCTCTTTCCTTTTGATATGTCTGTCGTAAAACCTTGAGTTTCAAGTGACTGCCAGCATTTTTTAAGTTTATAGCTGGAGTGGATGTAGCTTTCATCTAAATAAATTATGTCTTTTTGAAGCTCTTCAGGTAAATTTCTATTATCCATTATTATTTTTAGATACCGTTCTCTCTTATGAGCAATAACAGGTTTTTCAATCAAAGCTTGTCTGTTAGTTTTGCATTTTTTGTATAGAAATCCAATCTTTTTAAGGAGTTTTCGCAAGTGTTCTCGACTTCCGTCATAGTCTATATCTTCCTTTAATTGAGCTAGTAATTTCCCTATGGTTGGTACTTCTTTCTTAACAGTATAAAAAAAATGAACTTTTTGTCTTATAGCACATACGTCAAAGTCATCTAAAACCTTTGAAGGACGACCCTTTCTGTGTTTAGCTGGCGTCGAGAATTTTCCACCACTTGCGGCGCCATGCTGCACAATTCTTCGCACTGTGCTTACAGAAACACCTAGAACCAACAAGATAAAACAAAAAAGTTAAATAAGGCCCTTGGATGAAAGTATTTCTCATAATTTTATCTTCACTACTATCAGAACTGTGTGACTAAGTCTCATAGAAAATATGATTAATACAAAATTAAAAAAGAAAAACAAATAATTTGGTCTCATTAACACAAATTGTTGTATTGTTGTTATAGGGATTAAATACGTAACATTTTTGCTTTACATAATTCAAGATTGTTTAGTCGCACTATAAATACAGTGCCTTTGTTTATCATAGCATAACCTCAAAAACGATAAACAATAACTATTGTAAATAATAGTTAGCTTGAAAAATAAGCTCTCTGAATGTAACAATGACTTGTAATAGCTGTTTGATGAAACTTTTTTAGTTACTTACCAGTAAAATCAGCTGTGCGGTTATAAACATCGTCCAAATCGGTTAGCAGTTTCCCAGCTTGGAATTCTGCCATACATCGCATGAAAACTTTATATATAATTTCACGTGCACCACCACGAATCACCTTAGGCATGATTATTCTTCTTTCGCCTTCACAAATAAGAAAAACTACTCGAAAAACAGAATTATCGCGTAATAACAACTTATGATTGAAGAGTTTGACAGCTCACGTACTCACTTTAAGTGTTGCCAGAAAAAATCAATATGTTAGTTCCAAAATATTTAATTTCTTCTCTTTTATGTTGCACTGTACCTACTTTAACTTTGGAGCTTACCTAGACTAAAAGGTTTTTTATTTTTCACTTTTCGTCGGTTCAATTTTTTGTTAAAAAGTTTTTATTTATCTCTTTTTGGTTTTCTTTAACAGCAAATTTATGTTGCTTAACTTGACTCGAGGATGGTGCTTCGATAAGACTCTTCCCCACCGTCAAACAGTTTGACAAGTGCTAAGATGACTACCATGAATTCGAAACACCAACGCGTCCTTGGGATACCTCCAGATATTGTTGTACCTACCAAAAATCTAAAGAATTGTGGTACCGATGAAAGCAAACGAAATAGAGTGAAAGCGATGTCTGTGTTGCTAGACCTCTGTTGATTGTAATTTCTAAAATAATAAATATGTACTTAAAATGTTTTTGAACGCATGGTGTTGCCGGTAATTCTAAGCTGGGCTGTCAGGGTACATAAACTGCAAGAGTCGGCCCTCGATAAAGCATGAATTGACCTGGGACTGAAAGTTTTAGCTACATTATCAGATTTAGAACCAAATAAGGTGTTATTCTAACTGTATGATGAGCGCGCTGACTGAAGTGCAGAGACTGAAAGGTTAACCATGCCCTGCACATATACAGAAATTTAATTGTTGCCGTAATCTCTAAAAGAACCCTTTTTGGAACCCTTTTTTTGCGGATGGGAAATCATCAAATAACTTTCGGGGAGCATCAGACTTGTACTGAAAAAAACCCACCCATGTTCCTTCTATTGCCCTTTATGTTCCGGGGTATCTAGTTGTTCGAAAGAGATACCGTGCTCTTTGCTGGACCTGGCAAGCCTCTCTGCTTTGCTGACACCTCTTTAAGGAGGTAACCGCTTCCTATTCCCTCTCGCTTCGGACCATGGACTGAACATGTCCGTTTCAACCGCGCGGCCACCTCATAGTATTTGATGAAACTTTGCCAGGAATTAGTGTTAATTTGTTACTTTACACACTTCTTTTCGTGAATTTGTTACAAAAAAAACTAAGACGCTATGACAAAAAATAGTTGGCCGCTAGAACCGCCACTTGCCGTAATCATCGCCCGTGATTACACAGAAACTATATAATGCAGATAGACGAATGATGGATCAAAAGAAAGGCCATAAAATGTTCAATTTGTTACAAAAATAAAAAACGTCAAAACGTAAATAAACAAAAAGTTATGCAATATTTAGTTTTCAGGTTATGAGTAGGTAGTTATGTCACCATAAATATCAAATTAATAGAGGCTAATGTGTATGGACAATTAGTTACTAATTTGTTACAGCGAATAAACAGAAAAAATATATTAGAAAGTAGGTTCAATAATTTGTTAGAGTCGATTTTAGTTGGCCGCTCGGACGGCAATATGCCTAAAATACAATGGCGTTTATCTCGTAATTAAAAGTAGGTTTAAGCTTAGTTAAAGTACTAAGCGACGGGTAACGTAACCTAGTTTGGATAAATACGGCGAATATAACTGCAGCATTCATATTTTAAAAGATATTTACAAAAAACAGTAGTATGAAACCGTATGAGAGTAGGGTGACCATGATCACATTAGTACAAAGGCATGTTTTTAATGTTGTACTCTGTTTGAACGAATATGCGGTACGTTTTGCGGCCATATTGATGTCTATTGTTCTTAATTCTTTGAAGTATTTACTGATAAGATTTTCGTTTCATTGACTTTCCGCAGGTGTTTTATGATGGGAACGATTCCAGAAAAAGGATCTCTTTTGTTCCCAAACTATTGTTAAAAATATTTGTCGCACGGGGTTTAAAAAGCCATAATTTTTTGTTGTGAATATTGTCATTACTGTGCTGAATTTTGAAGTGTGTGCTCGTACGTATTTAATTCCCGTGATTTTCATACTACTAAGTTACTGAGACAATTAAAACTAAATTCAGAAGTGTCTAAAACTGCTTAGCTATGAGTTGTGCCCACTTATATATTGGATTTGTTAATGTAGAACTCACCACCAAAAAGTGTATTGCAGACTCAGAGGGATCGAAATCGACTGCGGTAAGTTTAATTTTTACAATTTTATGATGAGATCACGAAGAAGTCTTAAAAATATTCTTAGCTTAATAACTTACATTAATTTACCTGTATAATATAATTGTGGTAACCACACTCCTTTCGTTATTTAAAAAGTAATATTCGGCGCCAATTTCAAATCGGATAATATAGAACAGGATAAATCACGGCTTTTAAGTATTCTTTTTTTTAAACCAATGGCAGAGCTCTATTTAAAGGGCTCTTAAGTTCTGTCCAATCGCAAGCCTGCTTTTATATATGCGTTTCCCGCCAATTGTCTAGGTATAGTAAAAGAGTGACAATTCAGCCCACCCACGTTTCGTGTTTTCAAACAGTGAATACGTAAAATTTAAATTAACAAACTTATTAACTGCTATAGTGATTCCCTAGGGAAGAATTAACTGATAATTCACTTAACTGTGAACATTCTGTGTGAAAGTGCATCAACGTGCATCTTGAATCTTGAGACCTAGATCCAGGCAACCCCTAGTGACGAGCGTAATATCCAATGTAAGGATTTCTGTCTTAGGGACAGATTCTTAAGCGCTATAACTGGTCTCTACAATCCGGTGGCTGCTCCCAAATGAAAAAAATCTCCTTTTAAAAATTTTATTAATGTATTGTCGCTGTTAAATGACTATGGGGAATAAAAAAAAATGATATCGTTAATATTTACAAACATCAAAGAAATCTTTTTAAAATAACTCGCTGCATCAGTAACGTCGACTTTTCTTAATTATAGAAAGTTCTTGCCCTTAGTATGTACTTACATAGCAGTAATTGGTAGTACCTATGTATATTTTGTGTGTGATGCAGTCAACGGATGTTTGACCTTTGTATTCATATTATCAATTGTTTTATTGCAGCAAAAATGGGTAAAGCTGGACGAAAACCTATTGTTGAGAAATCAAAACAGAGAGAAGTTTTTATGAAATATGCCGACAAACTACTGGATGTTAAATTGAGAGACCCTATATTTGATACAATTGCAAGTGATTTGGATAATCTTATGACACCGGCAGCCCTTTACATGTCACTGAAAAGGAATTTCAGGGAGTTTCTAAACACTGAATGTAAGCAGCAAACTGTATGTCTGTCCTCGTCATCTTTATCATCATCCTCAAGCAATAGCCCGAGAACCTCGTCCAAAATATCACATTCTCATGTCGAGTCCAACCAGCATCATAGTGAAAACGACACAAAGAACTTCAAGTTTGAATTAGATATCTATGACTGGAAAAAACTGCAACCATTAAATGTCTTGTATAAAAGAAATGACTTGAGAACATGTACTCCATTTAAAAAATATAAAATACTGCCTAAGTACAAATGGGTGGATATTTTAAGAGAAAAGATTTGGCTTATTTCTAGATTACCATGCACATGGAATTTCAAAAGTTACAAAGTGGAGTCTGAGCATCATATTTTAGTAAAAGGTCAATGCAGTCAATGTAGCGCTTTTACAAAAATAGCGTGTCAAAAAATAACAGATAATATTATTGAAGGACAATGCCAAATCACAGTCGGAGAAAAAAATAAAAAACATGATCCGAGAAAAAAATATAGAATGAATGCATTGGTCAGACGAAAATTAGGTAAAAAGCTCAAACACGATTCAGCTTCTTTGGTTCATAAACAACTGGCAGCAAAAATGTCTAAACAAGGAATTACAGATACAGCACCAGTAATCCCAACACTCAATGCATTGCGAAAAATTAAGTACGAAGAACGAAAAAGAATGTGGTTACACAATAACGTTATTCTGAGCATTCTTACGATGGCTGTGACCAAACCAATTTTTTTACGTGATATACACTTTTTTCCTCGAATTCACATTTATTACTGGACTGATGAACAACAACAATACTGCCGTGAATATCAATCTTGTTTTCAAAGATTAACTATCACATTGGATGCTACAGGTTCAATCTTTCAACCTCTTAAATTACCAAATGGTTATGAATTGAGTAAGAGACTTTTCTTATACGTAATAATATTAATAAATCAATTCGATGTGTGTGTACCTTTATGTCAGATGATAACCGATTCACATGACACTGCGTCTGTTTCTGCATGGTTATTACAGTGGTTGAAAAATGTTCGTTGTCATCCTGACGAAGTTATAACAGACGATTCTTCTGCGTTAGTAGCAGCAAATGTTAGAACATTCAGTGATTTTACATGTGTGAAAGACTATTTACTTCGTTGTTTTAGTATTTTGAATGGAAATAAAGAAGAACTACCAAAAACATTTATTAGATTAGATACCAGTCATTTTAAAAGACTCTGTATAATTTGAATTGCTTCGAAAATGTTGACACAAAAATTAAAATGTATTATATTCATTGTATCCGCTACATTAAAGAATGTCAAGACTTTGCACTTGTAAAGGAAATCATTACAAAAATGATAAAACTTTGCCTACATCAAAATGATTTTGAAAACGATGATTCAGGTTTGAAGGAGAGCAAGCAAAACCTTGACAATTTGTTAAACAGTCATAAGTATGCTGATTTTAAAAATGTGGATCAAAATGAAGAATTTGAATATGATCAAATTGTCATTGATGATGCCGGCGTTCGAGACATTGTCGCATGGTTCGATCTGTTGGTAGATAATGAAAAAAAAAGTAACCCTGCAAATTCCTATGTTGGTAAAAGTAGTTCATATTATTTACCACTTTTCATCCCTACTTTAAAAAGATTATTTATAAAACTTCCTTTGTGGAGCAACGTAATGTGCTCTTATTTCAAATCGGAAACCTTAAACGCATCGTCTTCATGTGTAGAAAGCTATTTTCGCACTTTAAAACAGTTAGTTTTTAAAACAAAAATAGCGAGACAACGAATTGACGAATATTTGCAGCATCATTACGATTATATCAAAGGAGAATTGCATTTAGCATTAAATCAATTAAAAAACTTAGGTTCCACTACTTTACTAAAATCTAAATCACGCCGAACTAGGCGTGCCATGACTAAAAATATTTATAAAAAAGAAAAGGTAAATCCTAAAAAACAAATCCAACAAAAACAAAAAGAATTATATTTTTCCAGTGATTCTATATTTAGTGATAGACCATCCTATTTGGAGAACTGGCGAGGAGAATCGAATACACATAATCGCCTGAAAAAAGATGATGAAATAGTAATTATAAGAAACGGGAATTTAGCTTTGAAGGAAAGCTCGGGTTATTTCAATACATGTGCCTTCGATTCGGCATTTTATTTAATAGGTCAAGCCTGTATTAGAAGTTCTGCTTTCAAAAGCTTTTTGAGTGAATTAAAAGGAGATTGTGTTATTAATTACATTTTTATGCTTTTGAACGGAGCACATGATATAGAGCAAATTTACAATTGTAGATCAGAAATAACAAAAACTTTTTTCCAAAATAAAGACTGCAGTTGCAATGTGGCTTACATATTTGAAAAAATATTTATAAAATATTAGGTCCTTACATATGAAATTGGCGTTTTGTATGGAAGGAACAAAAAGTCGAATATTTTTTAATATAATATATTTAATTAATCAAAGTATGAACCATTGTTTTCAATGCACTTTTGCCATCTTATAGGTAGTTCATTGATCCCTTTACTAAAAAAACCAGTCGGACGGGAATCAATAAAATCTTTGAAGGCGATTTGGACTGCCCCATCGGAGTTGAATTTTTTCCCTTGCAAAAAGTTATCCAAATTGCGAAAAAAATGGTAATCTGTTGGAGCAAGGTCCGGGGAGTACGGAGGATGTCTAAGACATTCCAATTCAAGCTCTTCTAATTTGGTAGCCGTCTGTTGCGCAGTGTGTGGTCTGGCGTTGTCGTGAAGCAGCAGTGGCGTGGAGCGATTGACCAGCCTTGGTTGTTTAGCCGCTAGCTTTTCCATCATGGTTTGTAATTGCTGACAATAGACATCAGCTGTAATAGTCTGGCCAGATTTGAGAAAACTGTAATGAACAATACCGGCACTAGTCCACCAAACGCTTACAAGTAACTTTTTTGGGGTTAATTTTCGCTTGGGGCAGGATTTGGCTGGCTGGCCAGGATCCAACCATTGCGCTGAGCGCTTCCGATTATCGTAAAGAATCCATTTTTCATCACAGGTAATGATTCGGTTTAAAATACCTTCATTGTTGTGCCGGTTCAGTAATGTAACGCAGCAGTCGACGCGCGTTTGCCGGTTTGCTTCAGTCAATTCGTGAGGTACCCACCTTTCAAGCTTTTTAATCTTCCCAATTTGCTTCAAGTGAATTAAAACAGTTTTATCACTAACATCGAAGCCTGCAGCTAACTCGGACGTGGTTTGCGATGGGTCCGCTTCCACAATAGCCTTCAATTCTCCATTATCAACTTGGGTCTCAGGCCATCCACGGGGCTTGTTCTGCAGGTCGAAATTTCCAGAACGAAAACGTTGGAACCAAAAACGAACTGTGTTTTCTTTTGCAACATGACCGCCATACACATCATTCACCCTTCGAGTCGTTTCCGCAGCACTAGTGCCACGGCGGAACTCGTACTCGTAAATAATGCGATATTTTAAATTTTCCATTTTGTAAAATGAGTGACGCAAACAGAAAAAACAGAAGAAAAAAAACAAATGAATGACGGTCATCGAAGCACAAATACATGAGTAAATAGCTGTACAAATTTGAATTTGGAATTCCTTACCAAAGAGGAGAAATTCGTGATTAAAGTGGCCAGTACGAAAAACGCCAATTTCATATGTAAGGACCTAATATTTTACAAGTTCTCAATACTTGAAAACCTGTACAAATTGTAATTACATACAATTGAAAAGAGACCATGTATTTATTTTAATTAACCTTGATATTTTAAAGTTATTTGGAATATCAAGTTTAGAAGAAGCAATTTGTTTCGATGAAAAAATTAACACAATGTGTCAGAAATGTGACACACAGTTGAAAGGAGAACTTAAGTTAGGCGAGATCATAACATTTGATTTAAACGGAGCTGCAGACTCAGTCTTACTCACTGAGCTGCCGATTACTATTAACATTAAGGATAATTACTATTTCTTAGTTGGTACTATAGAATTTATACCAGGCACAAAAATAGGCCACTATAAATGTCATTTTTTAAATAACAATACATATTTTTGTTACGACGACAATTCTTTTAAAATCGACATAAGTACCTCTAAGAAAATTTGTCTACATTCTGTGTCATATATTCGAGTCAGTTAATTTATAAATATTATGTTAGTTTATAAAGTTTTTATATTTATCTTGTTGACTTTAATTACTTGATTGTTTTGCCTTTGTGTTGATTTTGAATAAAGAAATTTTAATCGATAACTGACTTTTACTTTTATGAAGTATGCTACAGGATGCCTTAACTTAAAATGTATTTATATAAGCACTCGCCCTAAAAAAATAAGATATAAATATCGAACATTACAACAGTCACTATTCAGTCTCACTTCATTGTGAAAATGCATGGTCACCCTACTCTCTTAAGGTTTCATACTACTGTTTTTTGTAAATATCTTTTAAAATATGAATGCTGCAGTTATATTCGCCGTATTTATCCAAACTAGGTTACGTTACCCGTCGCTTAGTACTTTAACTAAGCTTAAACCTACTTTTAATAACGAGATAAACGCCATTGTATTTTAGGCATATTGCCGTCCGAGCGGCCAACTAAAATCGACTCTAACAAATTATTGAACCTACTTTCTAATATATTTTTTCTATTTTTTCTATTTATTCGCTGTAACAAATTAGTAACTAATTGTCCATACACATTAGCCTCTATTAATTTGATATTTATGGTGACATAACTACCTACTCATAACCTGAAAACTAAATATTGCATAACTTTTTGTTTATTTACGTTTTGACGTTTTTTATTTTTGTAACAAATTGAACAAATTATGGCCTTTCTTTTGATCCATCATTCGTCTATCTGCATTATATAGTTTCTGTGTAATCACGGGCGATGATTACGGCAAGTGGCGGTTCTAGCGGCCAACTATTATTATTATAGCTATATTTTTGTCATAGCGTCTTAGTTTTTTTTGTAACAAATTCACGAAAAGAAGTGTGTAAAGTAACAAATTAACACTAATTCCTGGCAAAGTTTCATCAAATACTATGAGGTGGCCGCGCGGTTGAAACGGACATGACTGAACCGGGGCTATAAAGTTCAAGAAATGAGCCCAAGTGGCTTTATACTGTTCGGGACTTCTTGTAATTGTCTTCCGTTTCCACGGCCAGAGTTTCGAAGAAAACCATAATCCGGCAAGGTCAACAGTTCTCATCGAGGTACAAGAAATGAGCCTAAACTCAATACAACTGCTGTAAGCTATTGAGAACGTCTAGGAAATACTTTCCGTCTCCATCATCAGACCTTCTGTGACCGTAATTCTCCAGCTAGCTGTAAAGATCTCGTCAAGATGCATGAAAGGAGCCCAAACACGATATAGCTGCTGTAAACTGTTCAGAACTGTTGGAAATAAAACAAAAAGGAGTTGAGAGATATATGCGCAGATTTATATTGAGTAAAAAATATGTTAAAAACTGAAAGGACATTTTTCTTCTAATGACAGAAACAGAATGTAGCTATGACGTAGCATACGACATTACTTATGAAATCTATGCTTAGACGTATGGAGGATAAACCTATTTACAACACGCCCACTGAATCCCCATACGTTGCAAACAAAACTTAAATTTAACACTGCCCAAACCTTTAGTTAGGGCATCAGCTGGCATAGAGCTAGTTTCACAATATTTGATGCAAACCACTTTGGATTCAGCTAATTCCTTAACATAGTGGTATTTAATGTTAATATGTTTAGACCTTTTACCAATAGGGTTATAAACCATCTTATTGGCACTTTGGCTATCACTAAACATATCGACAGTAACAAAATTTCCTGTTAGTTCCTCACAAAGGCCCTTAACACATACTACTTCTTTGGAAGCCTCACAAATAGCTATATATTCTGCTTCAGCTGTACTCAGCGCAACACATAGCTGTTTGTGTGCTTGCCATGATACTGCAGCACCACCAAAAACAAGAACATAACCAGTAAACGAATGCCCATCTGCGTTTTTCCCCCAATCCGCGTCGGCATAAGCAATTAACGGTTTGCCAGTCCTTTTATAAACTAATTGGTAATCAATGGTACCTTTTAGGTATCTTAGTACCCTTTTTAGTGCCACCATGTGCTCATTTGACCAACACGAGTTAAACTGGCTCAAATAACTAACAGCGAATGTTATATCCGGTCTTGTACCACAAGACAAATACATTAGCGAACCCATTATTTCTTGGTAACGAAGATCCTCAGTCTTCTCCCCCTTTGCAAGCCGTAGGTTTGGCTCAATTGGAGTGACTACCGGTTTGCAATAAAGCATTCCATACTTATCTAGGATCTTCTTCACAAAATTGGTCTGAGAAAGGTGAATCTCTCCTTTAACCCGAGAAATATTGATTCCCAAACAATCTTTTGCCTCTCCTAAATCTTTTATTTTGAAGGCCTTTTCCATTGCCTTTTTGGTGTCCTCAATATCCTTCAATACGTTTCCGAAAATATAAAAATCATCGACGTACAATGCGATGGCAAGAATTAAGTCTTTCCCCTTTTTAAAATAAACACAAGGGTCATATTCTGACCTAGAAAATCCACTTCTAATAATATGATCATGTACTTTCACGTTCCAGCAACGTGCAGCCTGTTTTAACCCATATATTGCCTTTTTCAGCTTACATACTTTCCCCTGGTTTATCTTTGTGACAAAAGTCTCAGGTTGCTCCATATACAGATCTTCCTCCAAATCACCATGAAGGAATGCTGTTGTAATGTCTATATGGTGCACCTTTAAATCCATTTCTGCAGATAAACCTAGTAGTAAACGAATCGAAGATAATTTGACCACTGGAGCAAAAGTTTCTGTATAGTCCTCTCCAAACTTTTGTGAATAACCCTTCGCAACGAGTCGGGCTTTGTGCCGTTGGACTATGCCATCTGCACCAATTTTTAATTTGAATAGCCATTTGCATTTTACAACGTTAATGTCTCTTGGACGATTAACTAATTCCCAGGTTTTATTCTCCATCAGGGAGTCATATTCTTCTTTCATGGCTTTTATCCATAAATCCCTATCAGAACGGTCCATCGCTTCTTTAACCGAGCATGGGTTCGGATCATTCTGTATATGGTAATCATATACCATGTCCTCATCTCTTTTAGTTTTTCGATTCCTGAGAGGGTAGCGCCTAACAACAGGCTGGTTTTCCTCTAGTGATTCAGGATTCTCACAACTTATTGGATTTCGAACCTCTGTATCTATGGAGTCAAGAAACTCTTCTTCTGTAACATTTTCTACCGACGTTGTCGTCCCTGACTCTTCTAAGCTACTTCGGCACGGTAGAACTTCATTATGAGTGTCAGCCCTTGAAGTCTCCTCGTCAGGTTCCAACATGTCATTCAAAGGAATCTTTACCTCAACTGACTTTATCCTGGAAGTCACATTATAAGGCTTACCGCCGAGAGATTCATCTTTCTGTTTGATTGTTTTGAACCTCTCATTAAAAACGGCATCACGTGCAGTTATTATTTTACGCGGATTCTTCAAGTCGACAAACCTGTACCCTTTTGTGACTTCGCTATAACCAACGAAGACAAGTTCACATGTCTTTGAGTCGAACTTCTTTCGACTACCATCCTTTATAAGTACCTGTGCTGTGGAACCAAATACTCTCAAGTTTGACACATCCACACGACGGTTTGTCCAAACTTCTTCGGGAACCTTTCCCACTAGAGCCATAGTCGGCGATCGATTCTTTAAATAAATAGCAGTAGCAACTGCTTCGCCCCAAAATTTCTTATTTAAATTACTGTCGTGAAGCATACATCTAGCCATCTCAGTAATTGTGCGAATACTCCTCTCCGCTACACCGTTCTGCTGTGGTGTGTAAGAGACGCTTCTCTGATGCACTATTCCACACTTTGCTAAATGGGCCTGAAAAGCTTTTTTAGTATACTCTGTCCCATTATCACTCCTCAGCCGCTTAAGTTTCCTACCAGTCTGGTTTTCTACTAAAACCTGAAACTCTTTAAACTTCTGTAGCACTTCATCCTTCGATTTCAAAATAAATTTCAAGTAAATCAGAAGCTCTGAAACCTTTTTTCTTTCTAGGAAATTTCTGCACACAGTTTGCCTTGACTGCAAGGAACACAAGGATCATTCTCAACCCTCTTATCATAGTGTAGGCCCATGACAATCTTTTTCAAAATCTCCATTTGAGGAGCAGATAAATGGCCCAACCTATGGTGCCACAGTTCAAAATTTTCTGAACTCTTACCTTCTAAAAAGACCGTCGCTCCATCACTATACGGATTTACAACATAAAGACCGTTTTTACGTGGTGCACAGAATAAAGGTTTTCCATCTACAAATACATTAGAATCGAAAATTTTACAATAATCTTTATCAAAAATACAAACTTTTCCTTGATCTGCAAGCATACTTACAGACATCAAATTGGTTATTAATTCAGGAATGACTAAGGTATCGTTTAATTGTATTCCCAACTTACGACCCTCATGATGCACGCTCAGTTTGGCATTACCTTCAGAAATCGAAACTATCTTTTGATTATTCGCGCATGTAATTATTTTAGAACACGATTTAGTAGATTCCAAAAGTGTACGATTAGGCGTCATGTGGGACGTAGCACCAGAATCGATAACCCAACTACCACTACTGTCTGAAGCAGACAAAAAAGTTAAAAAGTCCGATTTAACATTATTACACGCTACCATATTTGTGTTCGAGTTTTTATCTTGCCGCTTGACCTTAAAGTATTTGCATTGCCACTTGTAATGCCCTTTTTTCTTACAAGAATGACAAATAATTTCTCTTCGCTTCTGTCCGCCACTGCTGCTTGCGGCAGTATCAGTCACCAATGCCGAATCATCATCCTTTTGATTATCGCAGGATTGCTGACGTTGACCCTCCTTTAGTAGTGCTGATATAACCGATTCCGTTGTTATTTTCACACCAGAATGCTCGATTGCCATCACTAATGGATTATATGAATCTGTCAAACCTGCCAACATGATGATCCCGACAAATTCGTCGTCTAGAGCTGCACCGATGCTATGCAAGGCTTGTTGCGTTGCCTGTACCTCAGTGACATATGCTTCCATATTTCGAGAAAATGAGAGTTTCAAACTGAACATCTTTCTCAAAAGGGACAGCCTTCTCATCAAACCAGCATCGGCATATGCCTTCTGCAGAGCTAACCATGTTTCACGTGCCGTTTTAGCGTTAGTTATAAGAGGATACACATTTTCCGCAACTAATAGGCATATTTTAGCACGCGCCTTGGCATCTCGCCTTTTTTCAGCTTCTGTGTCTGCTAAAAATGTTTCTCCAACACAGTCCCATAAATCATGGTCTATCAGAAACATTTGAATTGCAAACGACCATGTTCCATAATTGGATTGGCCCATCAACTTTTGTAAGGTGACCGTTTCACTCTTCTGCATCTTGAGAAGAAATAATTTCTACTCACTCCCTACAAATTTAGCGTCAACTAAGCTATGGTCTGGGCCCATAACCTGTTGGAAATAAAACGAAAAGGAGTTGAGAGATATATGCGCAGATTTATATTGAGTAAAAAATATGTTAAAAACTGAAAGGACATTTTTCTTCTAATGACAGAAACAGAATGTAGCTATGACGTAGCATACGACATTACTTATGAAATCTATGCTTAGACGTATGGAGGATAAACCTATTTACAACAAGAACCTCTTGCAAATACCTTCCGTCTCCATCGTTAGATCATCCGTGACAGTAATTATCCAGCTTGGCTCAAAGTTCTCTTTAAGGTGAATAAAAGGAGCCCAAACACAGAATGGCTACAGTAAATCCACGTGGACCTCTTGCAATTGCATTCCGTCTCCATCGTCAGACCTTCAATGACAGCGCCATCCTCCAGCAAGGTCTAAAGTTCTCTTCAACGTGCATGAAATGAGTTGTAACATGATATTTCACTACTTTAAACTGTTGAGGACCTCTAGCAAGTTGCAAGTGTTTTCCGTCTCCATCATCCATCATCAGATCTTTACGAACGTCGAATTGTCATCAGAACTACATATATTTGCCAAATTTAAACAAAATCAGTTCACAATTGAAAATTCAGTATGAAAAAAATCAATCACCCTCTATTTTCCCACCCTTAGGGGCCGATTTTTTATTTCAAATTAAAATGGGACCAACTTTGAAATATACTCTTTCCAATAAAAAAGAATTTTTAAAATCGCACGACTCAGTAAAAAGTTATGCGTGGTCATACATAAAAAAAATATATATACATGTCGAATTGAGAACCGCCTCTTTTTTTTTCGTCGGTTAAAAAGCGAAAGTGAGTTTGTTCCTTGGTTGCTCCTCTTCACGCTTTAATGGCTAAACCGATTTTGATAAATTTTGGTACAGAGATAGTTGGGAACCAGGAGACGGACATAATTTTTATTTAAAAAAAGTGGGATATGAGGGAGAACGAGGGAAGATAAGGGAAAACTTAGCGTTGCTATTACAAATCAATCAGGCGCAAGAGCAAAAACTGCAGGTCTGCTTGGTGTGTGATACCGAATTTAACGCGAGCGAAGCCGCGGGCGAAAGCTAGTTGTTAATAAAGTAATAATCATAGGCCAGGCCACAATAGTGGTGATAAGTCTCCCCTTTGAGGAGTGGCTGGAGATGCGCCATGGCGTCTTCACCTACCGCCTGGCGCAGGTCTTCACCGGACACGGAAATTTAGGGAAGATCCTGCACATAATCGGGTGTCCTCGTAGAGGCCATCGGCGGCGACGATCTCTCGGTTTCAGGCCCTGGTTCAGTCCATGGTCCAGAGCGAGAGGGAATGGGAAACGGTCACTTCCTTCTGCGAAGCAGTTATACTAGCGAAGGAGGTGGCCGGACTTTTGAGGGAGAGAATCTTAAACCAACACGCGACACGACTCCCGGCCACCGTAGATGCGGGTCTGTGGACGGTGAGCAATGTGTAGCTCAATGGGGGAATCATCAAATAACTTACCCCGCTCTAGGCGGAGCAGGGGGGTGTTAGTCAGTACAAGTCCGACACTCCCCCCAGAGTGTCGTACTTGTACTGACTAACACCCACCCATTTTTCTTCTATAGCCCTTTATGTTCTGAGGCCGCGGTATCCCTTTCGAACAACCCGCAACCCAAGCAGGCGGTGGCCCTGGCAAGCCCTTTTGCTTTGCTGACATCTCTTTGAGGCGCGCGTGGAACACTAACGCTCCGTCGATACTAATACCTGTCGTCACTGGACGGACGAACTGTCACGAACGGTTAGCTACCCATTGCACAACGTCCATAGGCCCGTATCTACTGTGGCCGGGAGTCGTCTCGCGGCGCCTCTCTCCCTAAAACGCCCGGCCACCTCCTTTGCTAGCATGACTGCTTTGCTAAAGGAGGCGATCACTTCCCATTCCCTCGCCACCGATCGCCTCTACCTCTACGAGGGCACAGGCACCTCTACGGTGCTCCGCCCACCAAGCTGGGCAGACCGCTACCGTGTCTTCCGGGCGATCGACACAATGGTGACAACCGGGGGTTTCCTCCCGCCCGATTATGTGCAGGAACCTCCGAAACATCCGTGTCCGGTGCGGACCTGCGTCAGGCGATAGGTGCGGACGCCATGGCGCCTCTCTAGCTACTCCTCAAAGAGGGGACTTACCGCCACCATAGTGACGTGACGTGGCCTGCACGGGGTTGCGACAGTCGCTCTCTCCATGCCGCCATACTATGAGATCGTAACGGAGGTCTGTCCGCTGAACGTCAATTTCCCGCGGCAGCGGAGATTCCCCCCGGTATAGCACCTCCGCGCGCCACTCGTAAAGGCGCGCGAGGACTATCGCCTCCAGATCCCACGGTGGCAATCCAGCAAGGAGGCTCGCCGCCTAGAGATCGTGCGGTAGCCCCGGATTGGCCTTATGGCTACAACGTTTTGGGGCGCGTTCAGGTAGTGGGCGGCGCGCCGCTCCAGAGAACGCGCCCATACTGGGGCCCCGTAAAAGACCATGGACCGCACGACTCCGGCAGACATTGACCCTACCGACTGCTACTTGCTATCAGAAATTATTATTTACCATTTGTATACCAATGCAAGGAAGAGGCCTCCCTTCTCGTGTCCCACTTATCCTTAACCATAGCTCTTATTGGCCAATCTATGAGAAATAAGTTGCTATCTCCTGGGTCTAGGTACCAATTAGTCGTGTGCTACTATTTGAGATCCATTGTATGGTTGCATTAGCGCATCATTCATCGAAAGTTCTATCGAGGCTGGCGCTGCTAAGTTGCTCAAGTATCAGGGTTCACTCGGCCTGATGTGTCCCTTTTTGAACTTGGTATGATCGATTTTTTTTATGGACAGCGACGCAAAAACGGTTTTCACGTATTGAGTACATCGTTCTGAAAATTTTAATATCGTGGCAACCGTTTGTGTGTCGGTCTCTTTTCCACCCTATATTATAGACCAATTACGTGTCTTCCGACACTTTATAAAGTTCTTACATCCATTTTGAGAGCTAAAATCACTAAACACATTGATGACAATTCAATCATGTCTGCTTCTCAAAATGGATGTAGGAACGGGTCCCGCGGTACTAAGGAGCTGCTCCTCATTGATATGGCTATTAGTCAACAGGTTCGCCGTTCCCGAAGGCATCTGTCGACATGTTGGATAGACTATAAGAAGGCCTATGACTCCGTACCACATACATGGCTCATGAGGGTGCTAGAGTTGTATAAAATTGATGCAACTCTGCGCACCTTCCTGATCTCGTGTATGAGGCAATGGAGTACAGTCCTTCGCTATCCAGGATGTCGGCAGATTCAGAGAAATAGTGAACCGATCAGGATAGAGCGAGGTATTTTCCAGGGTGATAGTTTGAGTCCACTTTGGTTCTGCTTAGCCTTGAATCCTCTAAGCACGCTGCTGGAGAATTCAGGTCTGGGCTATCGATTGAGGAGAGGTGGTCAGGTTATATCTCACCTTCTTTACATGGATGACCTGAAACTCTTTGCCCCCAACGATTTACAACTGATGGAGCTATTGAAGGTAACTGAAACTTTCAGTAGCTCTATCAGGATGGAATTTGGTGTGGACAAATGTGCGGTCATGCATGTAAAGCGAGGGGAAATTGTGGAATCTGTGGGAACCCAGCTCTCAGATTCCATAAACCTTAGATCCCTCTCAGCAACCGAAACCTACAAGTATTTGGGGATGTCGGAAGCGCTGGGCATCAATGTTGCTGACATGAAGCAATCGTTGAAGGAACGCTTCTTTGGCCGCCTGAGAAAAGTATTTAATAGTCTTTTATCAGGCGGAAACAAGGTGCGTGCTTTCAACGGTTGGGTCATGCCGGTTTTGATGTACTCTTTCGGCATACTCAAATGGACTCAAACAGAACTGGACGCCCTGGATAGGAAGGTCCGTACATTGTTAACGACATTTCGTATGCATCACCCACGTTCTTCGGTTATGAGACTGTATATCCCGCGGAGTTGCGGAGGTCGAGGCTTTTTAAACGCCAAGACTCTCCACAACCGCGAGATATGCAGTCTCAGGGAATATTTCCTAGAAACCGACGTGGGAATGCATCGGGATGTGGTTGCAGTGGACAAAGGCTTCACCCCGCTCTCCTTGGCTAAAGAGAACTGGCGCAAACCTGTAGTGCTTGACACTAACGACCGCAGGGAGGTATGGCAGAGTAAGGAGCTTCACGGACGCTTTTTCCGGGCCCTACATGGACCTGATGTAGATCAACCAGCGTCCGTAGCCTGGCTACGTTCCGGGGATCTCTTTGGAGAAACTGAAGGTTTTGTCTGTGCAATTATGGATGAAGTTATGATGACGAATAACTACCGGAGATTCATTGTGAAGGACGGCACGGTTGACATATGTCTGGCATGCCACCGTCCGGGTGAATCAATTCGACACATTATCTCCGGTTGTTCTCGTCTAGCTAACGGAGAGTACTTGCATAGACACAACCTTGTAGCCAGGATTATTCATCAGCAACTTGCTCTAAAATATAGCCTTGTGGAATCGGAAGTGCCGTACTACAGGTATGAGCCCGACCCAGTTCTCGAACATGGCAATATCACATTGTACTGGGATCGATCCATCATCACTGACAGGACTATTGTTGCCAACAAGCCTGATATAGTGGTGGTGGATCGATCAGAGCGGCGCGCAATGATTGTTGACATAACAGTCCCGCATGATGAGAACCTCGTGAAAGCCGAGAAAGATAAGCAAATCAAGTATATTGACTTGGCTCGCGAGGTTGTCGACATGTGGGATGTGGACTCAGCGATCATTGTGCCGATAGTCGTATCTGCCAATGGCTTAATTGCCAAGAGCCTCGAGCAACACCTGAGGAGGCTCTCGTTAGGCAGCTGGATCAAGGGTTTGATACAGAAAGCGGTACTCCTGGACACGGCTCGTATTGTTAGGAGGTTCCTTTCTCTGGAGCCCTGACCGCCGGTAGCTTGGACCCTGTTCCCGATACCGGTGGGCTACTATTTTTACATTTTTAAATGTTTTTTATTTGTTGTTTTTAAGAAATATTTAAAAATTTAATTATATGTATATAAAACAATAAATGGACGATATTCTCTTTTTATTTAATTAGGCTAAGTTACTTTACTACTAACAATATATGGATTTATCCGAAACAAATTATTTATTATAACAAATATTCCAATTCATTATTCAATCGATAATCAATTTTAAATTAAATAATATAAATAATTCAGATTAAGTTTTGTTATTGTATTACAATTTAGTAAGAAATATAAGGCTTTTTATTATTATTTATTACGTATTTAGGTGGCCGCTTAATTCATTGACTCTGATTTAAATGATTAATAGATGATTGTATGTTCCAAAGACCGTCGTGTAAAAAAGATTCAAAAGAAGCAAGTAGAAAAGGTTTCTTCAACGTACGAACCTAGGACCCATTTGCCGACCCGCGTTTTCGGTCCGTGTACTGATTTAAACCGGACATGGTCCGTAAGTCTCACCACAAAAATAAAACGTAATTTCTACAACATGCACTCATCAGTCGCAATGTGTGCCGGATCGTCCATTTTTTTAATAGGCCCATTTCCTGGTTTGATACAAGGACATGTCCGACAGTCCATTTTCAGTCAGGTCTGTCTGTCAGGTTTCATCTACGAAAAAATCCTAGTCGGTTGATTTTTGATATACACCTGTAAACACCGCGGTGTTTTAATGACTATTTGAAAAATCTACTAATTTAATTATTTAAATTCTTTCTATTGGTCGAAGATCAATTAAAAAACGTATGAAATTATTTTTCGCCATATTATCTACAAAAAAATGTCTTATGCATTTTCTGTACGATAAACCGTTTTTTGGAGACTGACTAGAACGCATTTACAAGCATTGTATATTTGTATACCTTACACCAAGGCGCAAAGTCTATTGCTTTTTATTCATGTTTTAAAGTATATCAAAATCTGATGTATGTCCGGTTATTTTCTGATAAATGGGGTACATTATTGATCGAAGCCTTTGATCTTTAATAACTTTTTAGCTGACATGATTTAAATATGGATTTTAAAAATTTTCAATAAATCATCGTATATATAATATTCGTTCGTTGTATATTATAATGATACAAAGCACTAGGAATTACGTTTTCTAACAAAACAAACCAAAGAACCCGACAGAATTGAAAGAGCAAAGTCAGGAGATACAAAACAGGTTTTTGTAAATTTCACTCGTTTAGCATAATTACATTAGCAATACAGGAGTCCAGGTAATTAACCTGGTCTTCCGCTAAGTATTAATAAACAACAATACATATTGATAACATTAAATGGATAGAGTACAATGAGTCTTGAATACACAAACCAGCCTTAGGGTCTAAAATGGCCGCCTTAGCAGAATCATGATCGGATAATAATAAGAATTACTTTATATTTTTTTTTATATTGACTTGGCTCGCGAGGTTGTCCACATGTGGGACGTGGACTCAGCGATCATTGTGTCGATAGTCGTTACAGCCAATGGCTTAATTGCCAAGAGCCTCGACCAACACCTGAGAAGGCTCTCGTTAGGCAGCTGGATCAAGGGCTTGATACAGATAGCGGTACTGTTGGACACGGCTCGTATTGTTAGGAGGTTCCTTTCTCTGGAGCCCTGACCGCCGGTAGCTTGGATCCTGTTCCCGATACCGGTGGGCTACTATTTTTATATTTTGAAATGTTTTTTTTACGCTTTTTTTTATTAAGAAATATTTAAAAATGTAATTATATGCAAAAAAAAAACAATGAAGAGAGAATTACTTTAAAATTCCTAAAATGGTTATAGACGAAGTTAATATTGTGAGTTGTCACTTTTTAAACATTACTGGAATTCAAGAAGAATTAACCGATTATGATTTGGCTTAAGCGGCCATTTTAGACCCCCTGAACCTCGAGTAAGCAATGAAAGTTATATTTTTAGCTATTTTTTCAGGTAAGTGTCAAGTTGTAAGGTTATGGATCCATTACGCGGCGCGTGGAGAGGACCGCTTCAAATTCAAACATAAAAATATGGCGAATTGGCGATATACAGGGTTATTTGTAAATCACCGTCAACCTTGCAGGACTGTATTACAATCATCATAAACAACAACTTTTGTTCTATGATTTTTTACAATATTTTATACATTTACTAAAAACAAATCTTCAAGATCGTTGTCCTATCTAACACATTTCAACTCCGTATTTTGCTGTACCTACATACCTACACCGCCGCTTGTAGGTACGTTTGCTTTGCATAGATTTCGTAACATTTAGAGCGTTCAATTTCAATATTTTTATTTTTGTATGAAAATCTGATGAACTAAAATATGATAAATGTTTAAATTGCCTAGAACAAAAGTTGTTGATTATGATGTTAGTAACATGGTCCTGAGACGTTGCCAGTGTTTTACAAATAACCCTGTTTAGGAGCGTTTCTAAACGTGTGTACTTGAATTGAGACGCAACGTTGCCACCACTACGTTGCACGCGGTCTTCAACGAGGTGTCAGTTTGTTTAGGATTCCCTAGCCAAATGTCTAAAACGGAATCGGCTCTATCCGTCTGACTGTCTGTCTGTTCGTATGTCACAGCCATTTTACTCCGAGACTGTTGGCATTAGATATGAGATTCACAGTGGGTGCTTCCTATGAACCGCAAGGGTATTGTCAAATTATGAGAAAAATAAAAATAGCTACGTAACCTTGTGTGTGCGAGTCCGACTCGCTCGCTTTGAATTACCTATTTGGCCTGCCTAACTTTCGCCATTTCATTTTATTTTTAAAGTAGCAGCCACGCACTGCGGCGATATACCTAAATACCAACAAGTCTTGTATGACACCAAATTTTCTAAAGCGTCACGTTTCCGAGATAACTCATCTATGTTACATGTTACAATCATTAGATAGGTATCATCAACACATCGCAACACATCGATAGCTTGCATTTCGGAAATGTGAAGCTTTACAGGATTTTGTATTTTTATTATTATTTTGTATATTTATTACTTGTTTGTATTGATTCCTGATTTGATTACACGTGGCCGCTATTTTTAAAATAAAATGATTACCTATGGTGAAAGACAGACATACAGACGAATAGATGGACATGACAAAATTATAAAGGATTTTAGGCTACGGAACTCTTAAATCCGACAGTCCTTCATTTCCTTTCTTTTTTTTTTTAATATATTAGTGCCGGGTGGGCCGCACGTATTCCTTCCCTCCTCCTACGAAGCCGCGTGCGCAGTTCTGAATTTTGATACTATCCTTTCTTGGGGGCATAGATATATCAAATATTTTCTGTACTATTATGCTACAGTAATTTTTGAACTTTTCACTACAAATTTGTATTTATAGAATAATTATATCATTGGAATTAGGAATACAATTTTCTAAGTTAGTGATAACTTAACCTTAATGTCATGATATTGATATGAGAAGAAGTTACAGATCTGTTTGACGATTTTATTGATTATATTTCAGTGAATAAATATTTTTAGTCACAAATTAATCAATCATCAACAATGTGATGTTTGCCATTGTCACTGCACTTGCAAACATCACAAAAATTGTTGTGTTATGGTGTGGTGTGGGTGTCATCCATTAACCACAGCACTATATCAGAATAACTTTGCCTCACAACTTACTGTGTAAAGGACTTTTAGTTATTATGCTGCAATCATGTTGACAATGCAGGAACAATAAAATTCATGATCAGAGTTGAGGTGATGAGTAAGAAATTCACTGTATTGACTGATATGCTTGGTAAGATGAGCTGTGAAGTTTTGGTAAGAAATTAATTCAACTATGTTAAATAGATTCAAATCACTGTACTTACCAGCAAATCTAAAGGAGCCTTAACTGCATCGGGGAAGTGTGCATGTCTAGGTAGCCAACAAGATAGTGACATGACTCCAGCTAATGGTTCTGGATATGTCAAACCTGCATGAAGTGCTAATGCACCTCCTTGAGAAAATCCACCCAGAAGTATCCTTTTGGGGTTTATGCCAGCCTGCAACAACAAACCAAAAATCATTTACTTACATATTTTCATTATAAGACTTGTGGTAAAAGCTCTTAACAAAATTCATCAATAATACAGAAAAAAAAACTAAATTTAAGATACAAAATTCATTTTTTTCTTGTTTTTTAACAATACAGGTCTGGGTCAGATTGTATGTTGATTAAAATATAAATTGCGACCATAACAAACATTGATCTACCATTGATGACCTTGCCGGATTATGGTTTTCTTCGAAACTCTGGCCGTGGAAACGGAAGACAATTACAAGAGGTCCCGAACAGTATAAAGCCACTTGGGCTCATTTCTTGAACTTTATAGCCCCGGTTCAGTCCATGGTCCGAAGCGAGAGGGAATAGGAAGCGGTTACCTCCTTAAAGAGGTGTCAGCAAAGCAGAGCTGCTTGCCAGGTCCAGCAAAGAGCACGGTATCTCTTTCGAACAACTAGAAACCCCGGAACATAAAGGGCAATAGAAGGAACATGGGTGGGTTTTTTTCAGTACAAGTCTTTGGTAGGTACAACAATATCTGGAGGTATCCCAAGGATGCGTTGGTGTTTCGAATTCATGGTAGTCATCTTAGCACTTGTCAAACTGTTTGACGGTGGGGAAGAGTCTTATCGAAGCACCATCCTCGAGTCAAGTTAAGCAACATAAATTTGCTGTTAAAGAAAACCAAAAAGAGATAAATAAAAACTTTTTAACAAAAAATTGAACCGACGAAAAGTGAAAAATAAAAAACCTTTTAGTCTAGGTAAGCTCCAAAGTTAAAGTAGGTATGAAATTAATTTTGAGGTGGCGCCAACATGTAATGATCGAGGATCAATAAAGCTGAGTATATTTCCCGTTTTACCTTATTAGTTTTCATGCTTGTTTGGCGCCGACTTGAAATTAATTTCATACCTACTTTAACTTTGGAGCTTACCTAGACTAAAAGGTTTTTTATTTTTCACTTTTCGTCGGTTCAATTTTTTGTTAAAAAGTTTTTATTACCTATGTAATGATAAATTTTATAAGATGTTTTTTCTTGAATTTGGAGTAACAATTACATTAATTATACAATCATCTCTAACTCACTCAATGCAGATTTATACTCTGAGTTTTCCAAATCACAAAGAATAACCATTGATTAGAAGAATTCAAACGCTATGTGATAATGATTAATCTACTCACTTTAATTTCATTTGCAATAAGACGATGAACATGCTCAGTTGCTCTTAATATTCCCTCTTCATCTTCAGGAGCAGTGGCATCTAATGTCCTTAAATCAAACCACGACGGCATACGGAAGCCTGCGTTTAGTGTCACCGGCATCGTTGCAGCAGTCGGACATATTACCTTTACGTGAGGACCACGAATAGCGGCAATGGTGTTTGCCCAACCATGGCTAGAAATATAAGTTTATCATTATTCAAGTCTATGTAAAACGATAATTACATAAGGAAACAAGCAATACATAACAGTCATACTAACCCAGTGTCACCGAGACCATGTAGAAATATAAGCTGAAATAAACACCGATAACGATTTATACAACAATACTCAAATATAAATAATTATCGAAATTTTATGATAATAGCTTACCGATGCCGTTTGCTTGGCTGTGGCAGCAATAATTACAGGATTCGGTTCCATTTTAAATACAACACGAGAAAATCAATACTTCTTTTATCTCACACTAACGGAACCAACCAAAACGGACAGTCAGTTCCTCCGCTAGGAGTATATTGTTCTGTGGTCAGTTCAGTCCACAGGTTCATTCAACAATTTTTTCCCAATCGGATTGGTCTGACTGACTGATTGATATTGATTGACTTAACTTTAGCTAGTGTTGCAATATTGAGAAATCGAGAATCGTGAAACTTGCCAGTTTAAAATCATGCAAAAGCATAAATTCTTTCGTACCATGTATCCACCACACCTTGGCAGTTATTATGACTCAGAAGAAACGTAGAACCGTATATTGATATTATAATGAATGATAACATAACATCATCATCACGCCTATAATCCGTGAAGGGTTGGTCAGAGAACAGTGCACATTTTACAGATATGTTAGTTAAAGTCCCATGTTATCGAGCCCATTACGATAAATCAGGCAGAAATAAAACACTCATCATCTGCCTAGCCTTTTCCCAACAATCTTGGGGTCGGCTTCCAGTCTAACCGGATGCAGCTGAATATCAGTATTTTACATGGAGCGACTGCCTACCTCCACAACCAGGTTAATACTGGGTAATACGATACCCCTTGGTTAGACTGGTTGTCAGACATTTGGAACACTGACTGCCTGTAACGACTGTCAAAGATCTACAAATGACAGCTGGGACCAACGGCTTAACGTGCTTTCCGAGGCACGGAGGAAACTCGGTATGTAACGGGTGGTCACCCATCCACAGACCAACCTAGGCAAGCGCGGCTTAACCTAAAGATCGACCCGAGCGGCTGCTATTATTTAGCCACGAGCTCCTCAGAAGAAGACACTGCTGCTGAAAAATTCCTAATGGAAAAACTCAATGACACTTGGCCCAACCAGGAAATGTAGAAAGAAATCCCACGAGGTAAAGCAGTTAAATACCGTTTAGAGAAGAAATAAATTAGGTACGCTGAGAAACACGTCTGCCTTGGTTCAAAACCCTTGGCCATAGAGGAACATGCTCTAGAGTTAGTTTGGCTGGACCCAACCATCTGCCAAAGTAACACGACAGCAGGTCAACCTGGGTCTGCGATACTTAAAAACGAACTGCCAATTTAAAACAAACTGCCAAAATTATCTGCTAATTAAGACCACGAGCACCCCTTTAAAAGACTATGACCTCTGAGTTTGTTTCGGCTGTTTCTTCTCAGAGTAGTCGGGTACGAAACACCGGCCTCATCTAGTTTTTAAAAAAGACGTGTAAAATTGTTTGTGAAAACCTACTTGCAAAATTAACATCATTTAACAGTATCATTTACACCCGATTCTTCATGTCTCTAAAAACCCTTTATCATTACCTATATCACTACCTATCTATAGGAATCAATTGTGATGAAACACCAAATGAGCACGTTGAGCTTATATATGTTATTTACCTAAGTAATACTTAGCTTTCATGCCTTTGAAGTTTGTTTATTCTTTCCTCTTCTAGACGCAGTATATTATGTCGCGCCTATTGAAATCACGGTATTAGCAAATCTACTTTTGAGATGGCGAGATTCAAGGTCTTCGCGTTTCTCGCGACATTAATGACAAATAAATAAATTTAAAAAGTGACCAGCGAAATTGCGTACATCAGTCGTAACGACAATATGTATGTATGTTACAAAAAAAATAATGAGACATTGTATTTTAATAAAAACATTTCAGTGCATATTTAGATATGTGTGTGACACGAAATACCATGTGATACAAATTTTATTTGATTCTTGAGAGCATTTTGTTTGTGACATAAAACGATACTTAATGCCTGTCGGTGAATGAACAAGTTACATAAAACATCGATGGTCTTAAGGTCAATGTGTCATACTCATACACACGACGGCACATCAACCTATACAAAACAATTTTAACCGGTACATACAGTGTGTGATCCATAGTAGAAATAGAGAGAAGGAGGAGGCAGTTCCACTCTTACGTAGGTTAGGTTCTGAGGCCGGGTTAGTAACATTTCGGGTTACAAACCTCGGGAGCAAGGAGTGGGCAGCCTCTAGTGTGAAATAAGGTTTATACGGATAACGGATTTCATAAACTTGGAGAATGTCGGTGAAAATGGGCATTGACCCTGTTTCCCTGGTCTTAGGTGACTACGATTGAGGTATACTCTATGGACTACACAGATCTTATTGTGATAGGTACTTACTAGATTATTGGTAATGCTTGAAATGTCAATGGTAACTAGTGAAAAAAAAATAAAGACATTGGTGTTTGTGGCCAGAAAATTCGTGGTTGTAGTGATTGTTACTGAAACTAATCGGATCTCTCTTTTACACTCGTCATTTATGTCTGGTCCACTAGCGCTCACTAATTGATTAGATACGCATTCTTGACTTTTATTTTCATTGCTTGTTATTCCTTGGTTATACGGTGAACTTCTTTTTATATTTTGTTGAATTTTGTTACAATGGATTCAACTTTACGTGAACAAGTCATGATAAATCAATTTGTGTTAGCAGCGGGATGTGCTCAAGAACAAGCAAAACAGTTATTGCAAGCTGCACACTGGCAATTCGAGGTAAATTCATAATATGTAAACAAACAGTATGTAATCATGAAATGGCTGCTACATATTTTGATTTACAACAGCCGTAAATAGATGTCACACATTGTTATCAAATAATAAGTATTTCGTAAATAAATTACATTATTCATATTTATTGTCGTAGATTATTGGGTAACATAATTCTAGAATCAACATTTAATTGTTTCTGTCCAAGTGACATAGTAGGTATTTATTTCGAGATAGATGATATGTACTCGTTAATCTATAAACTTACATCTTATTGATATTGAACAAAATAATACGCAATAAGTGATCGGAGTTTGTAGCATAACCTTGATGCAAATAACAAACATAAATGTTTGTATATGTAAAAGTACTAAGTCTCCCTTGTTGGATGCTGTAAAATGTAAATAATGATCATCCAGTCTCAAATGAAAATCCGTTCGTTATCTATTACTGGTTGATAGCAAGGATGAACATTATTACTTATAAAAAACATTAAATTAATTGTAATGAAGGTTATGTGTGTTGATAATAATAAACTTAGTATGGTTTTTAATTTGATCAACATCAATTTTTTCATCATAAAATACAATGTTAGTCTATTTATCCACACATAATAAATAAACATAAAGTAGTTAATTATAACAAAGCAAAATACATTATTATACACTGGTAATCAAGATACTAACTACGCTGCAGAAGTCTGTATACAGATATTGTGAACCCTGCCTCTCAAACTAGGTTAATCTGCATCTTATGAGACTGTAACATAGGTCTTGGCATACAAAATAGATTTTGTAGTAGTATAATTATATACTTTAATAATTTTAATCTATATGATGGTTTATGTGTGAATACATTTTAATACCTATTTAACTTAGATAAAGCACAGAAATGTCAATTCTGGAAAACTTATCAGGACTGTTCTACATGATCAGTAAGCCTTCTAATTTAAAATATTTTTACAACATGAAATCAATTGTTCTACATCCATTTAGGTCAATGGGCTTATTTGATGACTATTTGAAATGAGGTGCTTTTTTATAGCAGCCGTTTGAAAACATATACTCTCCAAATTTCAAGAGTGTGGTGACAACAGTCTCGGAATAAAAAGCCAAAAAAAGACAGACGGACAAAAATTTAGCCATTTGGCTATGGAACTTTAAAAAGAAGATAAAAAAATACATGACATGTCAGGACGGAATGACTGAGATTAATTAGAATGTATCAATCTTAACATATGGTATTTATTGTTTTACACGACTAAAATAATACAAATACTTGTTAAGTTTTTTTTTAGATTTTAATTTTTTTTGACGTGATAACGTCTTTAAAATCGTTTTAGTCGGGTGACATGTTCAGAAACTTGTGTCACACCAAAACCTCACAAGCGACATTTCATAAAGATGGTAGCGCCATCTGTTACTTGGCTCGAAAAAAAAAACTTTAAATTAGTACTTAATTTCATTTTAGATGTCACTACTGGCTTATAACTTATATCACCAATAAGACGTTATCACGTAAACATCTCGATCGTAAACCTACTTTACAAACAACCAATTTTTTTCTCAATGAAACCAACTCAAAAAATCAATCACTCAAAATAAATAGCTGAATTCAAACTATAATCAAACTTTATGGAGCATCTGCCCATCTGAAAACTTAGGGCAGTATTTAGAAACAAATCTCACATAATAATATGGTCTTGAGAAAAACTCGGTCTTAACGTAAGAAAATGCTCATAAGATGTTTCTTAATTAATAAATTTTGTAAAGTTTGCAATGACTTATTGTTGGGCCTACTCTGTCCTCTCATACTTAAGTACTAACACTGTAACAACAACATTTTAAAACCAAATGATTTTAAAAGAGTAACCATGGAGTTTCTTGCCGGTTCTTCTCCATAGGAAAAACCAACCCGAACCGTGCATCTTTTCTCGACGTTTTATAAGTGCCCATGTAAGCCTATGTGAAATAAAAATATTTTGATTTTGAAATACAGTATCAAGATCATCTCAGCTCTATACCCAGTCACACCAGATTGATACGAATTAATAGACAGTTTGAAAAGTGATCTCTATTTTACCATAGATAACATATAATCTGACATATTGATGCTATATAATCTGAAGTTGCCAGAACCTAGAATGTAATAAAAAAGTCCTATCTGTCAAAAAACTATTCTGAAGAAAGTTTCTGTTAGGAAATTCTTCTATTTAAACTTAAATTTTTTGTTTTTTTTTTAATCTTTTGTTACAAGTAAAACAAGTAGGTTTTTCACGTACCATACACAAACCAATACAAGTCAACCAGCTGTCTTATGTGATTTTAACGAGCATATAGTCTTAAGATTAGGTCCACCTTGTATTGAGACCATTTTAGTGATATAACCAATATATTACTCAGTAGTGGCTATTATTTGCCAACCAGAATAGAGCATACTATAATAATCATTTTTTTTTATACAAAGTCAATTTGAGTTGAGTTTTTTTGACGTGATAACGTCTTTAAAATCGTTTTAGTCGGGTGATATGTTCAGAAACTTGTGTCACACCAAAACCTCACAAGCGACATTTCATAAAGATGGTAGCGCCATCTGTTACTTGGCTCGAAAAAAAAACTTTAAATTAGTACTTAATTTCATTTTAGATGTCACTACTGGTGATAACTTATATCACCAATAAGACGTTTTCACGTAAACATCTCGATCGTAAACCTACTTTACAAACAACCAATTTTTTACCACAAAATAATCTGAGATTTAGACTGCCAACTTTTTTTGACCAGGTGGAAATAGTCCAAAAAAGTATGGAAGGTGGGTTATCTCTTTTATGTACTACTCTGTCAAGAAAGTACCGGGAAAAGATCAATAATACACAAAATGTCTGTTATTCATCCAAATTTATTTTATCACCTTCAAAGTATGCTCCTTTAGAAACGATACACTTGCGCCAACGAATAATCCATTCATCAAAACATTTTTTAAACGCTGCTTCCGGAATTGAGTTCAGTTCTCGCCGCGAATTCTCCTTTATGTCTTCTATCGATTGAAAACGGGTGCCACGAAGTGGTAATTTAAGTTTAGGAAAAAGAAAAAAGTCAGCAGGAGCCATATCTGGTGAATATGGTGGTTGCTGGATGGTATTTGTTGAGTGTTTGGTCAAAAATTCGTTCACAATGATAGCCTTGTGCGAAGGCGCATTGTCGTGGTGCAAAATCAAAGAATTTTCTTTCCACAAATCTGGCATTTTTCGTCGAATTTGCTCTCTTAAACACCGCATAACGCTCAAATAATATTCTTTATTTACCGTTAGACCTTCCGGTAAGAATTCAGAGTGCACAACACCGCGATAGTCAAAGAAAACAGTCAACATGACTTTGACTTTTGATCGACTTTGGCGTGGTTTTTTCGGTTTCGGTTCAGTTGGAAGGCGCCACTCCGAAGCTTGTTGACTAGTTTGCATGTCAAACTCGTAAACCCACGTCTCGTCACCAGTAACAATGCGTTTCATGAATGTTGGGTCCGAACTGACTCGTTCTAGCATGTCCTCAGCGACTTTCATGCGATTGAGTTTTTGGAGAAAATTCAGATCTTTTGGGACTAGCCGAGCAGCAACATGTTTCATACCCAAATGATTAGTTACAATGGTACGGATCGACTCGTGAGATACAGAAAGTTCGGCGGCTATCTCTCTCAGAGTTGAATGGGGATTTTCAGTCACTATTTTCTTCACTTTTGCGATGCAGACGTTGACGGCCTACCAGAGCGAGGCAAATCTTCCATCACATCTCGACCGCTTTTGAACGCTTCGAACTAGGGCTTTCAATCCGGAGTTCCGGAGTTTCGTAACTCCTGAGTTTCGAAGCGATTTTAAGCATTTTTCAAATCCGGAGTTGAAATAGAACACCGGAGTTGAAACCGGTTTTCAAAAACCATGCAAACATTATTTACAAAACGACGAAAAACGCATCTTAATTCTTGAGCGTAACGTAACCGGTTGTTTGATTCCTTCCTAAGTCCTTAGCACAACACTTCGGTATTATTCGGTAGTGCTCGGCTTGCGTCGGCCCGTCGACCGCGCCGCCGAAGCGCCGACCGCGTTCGCCAGTCACAAGTAAACAACACTCGTCTCCTCAGTCCTCACTGTTTGATTATTTCTATGTTAAGAGCCATTTCACAAAATGATTGCGTCCGAGTTTAGGCAAAAGAGTGCGTCATTGTTTATGTGTGCGTAGCGAGCCACACACGTGCAATATAAACAGTGTAACACGAGAGCAATCTTGAGCCGTAATCGTAATATGATTTGGTAAATTTTATTTTAGTATTGTATTAGTATTAATATGTTATTGTAATTTAGACTGATGTTCAAATTGATATTTTGACAAATTATATGCAAATATTTTCAAAATAACTATAGGGTTCGATTTCCCAAAGAACATAGATTATTTCTGAATAATTTTATTTTTATAATTACTATATATTTGAACCAAAAAACACGTAAAAAAAACAAAATAAAAGTTAAAAATTGGTCTAAGAATTTTTTTTTTTACTAATTAATGGTAATATAATTCAGGAATCTATTTCATTAAACGACGATTTAAATATATTTCTGAACCTGTATGTATTTTGTTTAGTTTCATTTATAAGTATTATTGATAGATTTAGGACTCAGAAGTAGACTCTGCGGCAATTTTTCAGTAAAATGGTTGTGGGAGATGTGTCATTATAAATTAAACAAACCGATTTTAGTAAATGTGTTACATTAAACGACACTATAAACGATTAATCTATATTTTGTATTCATTCAATAAATTCTAGATATTACTTAGATGGTAATAGAGAAGCTCAAAGTCTTAAAAATTTGGGCGAAAATGTGAAATGGCTCTTAACGCGCCCCCGTAAACGTCAAAACAATACGGAACTCTACACTACCTTCACGACTGCGAAGATTTTTTTTCATCAGAAGAAGATGATTCTTTTAGAAAACCAACTAATGAACATATGAATGAATCTGAGACAATTGTTGACGTTTTGAAAAGACTAAAATACCGCGTAAACTTGCCATCTACAACATCAACAGAATCACCAATGGAAACGTATGAACCAGAGTTGCACCTAAGTGTTGCAGAGCAACTGGAGCAGGAGTTAAGCAAATTAAAAAATAAAAAACAAAGCACCTCATTTGCTAATTTGGATCTGGATGGATTTGTAAGAGTAGAAAAAGCAATTTATGACAATGGCGGATGCAGAGGAAAATACCTTTCAGAAGCGTACCACTGTCTGTTGTGTGTCTTGCCGACGAGCGTGGAGTCAGAACGAGCATTCTCGGCAGCAGGCTTTTTCTGCACGAAACTTAGAAGTTCTCTTTCTGACTCCTCTTTAAATGCCTTATCGTTTCTCAAAACTTATTACCAAGAACTTCGATCTCAAAAAAAGTAGATTTTTTAGGTACCTACCTATAAGTTCATGATTATTATTTTATTGTAACTTGCCAAACAAATGTTGATTTTTTATGTTTGTTGATTTGTTTAATATTTTATAATGCGTATTAGTTGTCTATTACAACGTCTGTCTGTCAGACATAAAACTTTTAAACTAAAAGACTGATTCTTGTCTAATAAATGTTTATTTTTTATGATCGTTAATTGTTTTATAATGCGTATTAGTGGTCTATTATGACGTCTGCCTGTCAGACAGTAAATTTTTAAACAAAAAGACTGATTCTTGCTAAAAAAATGATTGTTTTAATATTTTGTAATGCGTAGATATTAGTTGGCTTTTATAACTTCTATCTGTCAGACAGTAAATTTTTAAACAAAAACATTGATTATTTAACAAATAAAACTTCTATTGATTAAAATAAAAGGCCTTTTTTATTAATTTCTACTAAATAATTCTAAATGCCAACTCCGGAGTTCCGGATTTGATTGCTCAACATCGTAACTAGCTCCGGAGTTGATAACTATCCGAGTTTGAATGCCCTACTTCGAACCACTCATAAGCACGAGTTTTTGATAAAGTCGATTCACCGTAAGCCTTCTGTAACATTTTCAGTGACTCCGAACACGAAATTCCATTGGCGATGCAAAATTTAAGACAAACTCTTTGTTCGATATTTTTGTCCATTATGAAATTCGCAATACACACTATATATGATATTACTAAAACCAGCACTGTATTTAATATAAATAACAGATGCAACTCAAATTCCGCGCCAAAATGGAAAACAGTTGTGCCAATCTAACAACTACAAAAAAAACAAAAAATTTAATTTGGAACCATAAACAAATCATCCATTCCCGATACTTTTTTGACTGAATGGTATGTGTATGAAATTAAATCTGTAAATATTCATTCTGACTACCAGAAAACTTAATAACGACACGCGCACTTGGCTGGTTATATTCATATTAATATCTATTTATTTTCAGACAGCGTTATCAATATTTTTTCAAGAAGTGGCTATTCCTGCTGGCGCTAATGGAATTGCTGCACCGCACTACCGTCAGGTACCGCATTTTTAATCGGAAGCATATTTATTTTAAAATTAACAAGGAAGTTGAAATCTCGCTTATTCGTGTATCCCACTCTAGTCACCTGCTAGTTACACTCATTGCGCCTTCCACTACAAAATCAGCGAAGCGAGGGCGAACATCGTAAAAAAATTAAAGACGTTGTTCTTTCTAATAAAGGTTATGGTTTATTAAACTTGTTCAGTCGAGGAAATGTCCCAATAATTTGCTTTCGAAAAAATGTATTATGTTCTAAGACAATCTCGTACAGATATGTCTGCGACTAAATTAAAACTCCCCACTGTGATAGTGACTTTTTATCTGGCTTGTACCTACTATGCCAGGCTGGACCAATACGCGTGGGCAAAAGACAGGCGCTCCGCGCTTCTACATCTGAATGCGCCTGTCTAAGAAAAAAATAATTATATCTTTGTCCACGATGTTGTTTTTTTGCCATTTCATTTAATAAAAAAAGATTATTACATACATCCGCAACGTCATGCCAGATGTAACCAGGCATGGCGAAATTCAAGCACTTCCTAGAACGACAATCGCTAAAGAGGATTTTATGGCAAAATGGTCCATTTTCGGGGAAAATATTCGAACGACAAACTGCTTTAAAAGATGGCACATTAACCAATTGGTAAAAAAAAAACACTTAATAAGTATGTTATTTAAACTCTATGAAAGTCTAAGTGTTGCAAAAAGGCGTTAACCTCAACCTTATAAAAATTAAAAGTGCTTTAAAAAAAAACGTTTGCATGCATGGAGTTATTTGTTGTGTTGTGACAAAAGACAATGTCCTAAATGAGTCTGCGATTTATAGGGTATCTTTTATGTTTAAGTTGCAAATACTTCTGTTACACGGACTAGCCAAAATGTACATACATTTTATAATATTTTACGCGACTAATAAGGTCCGCCAGCCGCCATCTATCTACCTATGTTAAATATTATTATTTGAATAGTTTCTATGCATTTTAATGTTGCACTTAAATCCAATTAAGCGTTAGAAAAGAAAAATGCATAGGTAGGTAGGTATTATAAATAGCTCAATGTATTATATCATTTTTCAGTTTCTTGAAAATCACTCGGAGGCGGAGCTATGAAAAATCATACATAATATTCGTTGTTATGGTTCGATTATAACCTCAAAAACTAGTCCTTACATTTTTTTAAAAATATCGATTCTGCTGCTAGTCCGCTATAAAAGCAAGATCTTATATGAGTTTACTTAATGATAGAGAATACAATACATCATTTTCCGATGCTTTTGGCTCCAGGGCCAACAATGTATGAGGGCAGAGCAATATCCTTAAATTGGCTACAAATTTGATGCTCACCGCTATTCCTGCAGGTTGTAGAACGTTTGGCGTGGAAAGGTTCGCTATTCAATTGATATAATATTATGATCCTTTTATTTGTATATTATGTTGTTTTACTATTTTATACTAACACACACACACACACACACACATACGAACGTCCGCAGTTCCAGTTAAATATTTCAACCGGGAAATATTTAAGATAAACCGTGGCAGCTAAGCGATGACCCGCCCCAACAGACAGCGCCCGTTCACAAATGTGACGCATGGATCAGCCACATTAAGCTCAACCATTTTAAAAGGAACTAAATGACCTGACCAACTCACCACCATCAGCGAGATAATTAGATGAGCATGACATTCTGTCAACCACCAGGGGTACATTCGAGCCAATGAAAGTACATAGTACTCACACATGGGCTTTACACATATAATTATGTTAGTTAGGTAAACCAAACATTTTAACCAAAAAACTTTAATACTTTGATAAAATTAAGTCTATGATAATTTCTGATAATTTCAGCAACTGATGACACCATGCAATACTCCAGCTACGCCTCCTAATTTCCCCGATGCGCTTGCGGCGTTCTCTCGGCTGTCAACAACTGGCAGTCCCAACAATGTGGGCAGCGGGGGGTGCGCAGGCGCGAGCGTGCCGCCGGTGTCCCCGCTCGCTACACACCCACCACCACCACCGCCGCCACCACACGTGCAAATGAACATGTTTCCTGGCACTCCAAATCCTCAGACAAATTATTCGTCAATTTCCTGCTCAACTGCCGTAAGTTCTCATTATTGACCAACAAGTTATTTATATCTGTCTTTCTTTAAGTTTATATTATATTTATGTATTACATACGCTAAATGGCCAAAAACGTCCAAGCCCGTCGTCCGTCAAGATCAACATCCAACACAGTCACGTTTCATTCATTGATGAACATAGGAAGGTGCTTGACAAGTAAATAACTATTTATAATCGGATGGTATTTAAAAGTACTTCAATTTATTCCCATTTCATTTACCTAACTTTGCCTGTGTAAGTGTTCCACCAAATATACTGAATGTGCACCAAAATATGTTAATTAAAATATGTCATAACGAGCATTTATTTAACAACTGTTGCAAAGGGGAATGCCCACTCTCCATGGTGTCCTAGGCCCAAGGTGGACATCAAATATTACAATAAAAGTTGATTGTTTTAAAATCTTAACTGTATTAGATATCTAAAAAATATATTCAAATTGACGCCACTATTTTAGAAATATTAAAAACAAATAACATTTTGGGGTTTATTTTCCATATAATAATGTCTTTGAGTGTGAGATTTTAATATGCTAAAATTTATGCATAAATTATTTTTTCTCTAGTCTGTTGTCCACTGTGGGCCTCGAATGGGCATTCCCCTTTGTAAAAATCGTAATACACCTAATTTTAAAAACAAGCATTTATTTTTTTAGTTTTACTTCAGATAATGCACTGCAATAGTTATTGTTACAATAGAATATTTGCAGCGCACTACAATAAAAAAGTGTTATATCTTGGTGTTAATTTGGAATTTCATACATTTTCTATTAATGCAAGTCGTTACTCCGGCCGCTACCGCGGCACCGCTCGCTCCGCTCGCTCGGCTCGTGCGCACTACGCAATTTTTTAACATTCAGGAATATTTGGTGCACGATCAGTATTTTCGGGGAAGAATAAAATAGTTATTGTTACAATAGAATATTTGCAGCGCACTACAATAAAAAACCCTACACTGAGCGTGGCAAAACGATTATTAAAAAAATATTTTTAACAATAATTATTAAAGCTAGTTTACGTCTCAACATATAAATATAAGTCTCAATATTTGACAACTTCAAAGCTATTGATTTGACATTATGTTTTCTCGACGATGAGTTAGAATGGTGTAAACCCTGTTTTTTTCATAGGTACTTATTATTGTAGCGTATTATATCTGGAATGCACGAAGACAGGTGTAGGCCAAGTATGAGTTTAATTATGTAAAATATTTAATAACGTAAACTAGTGGATATAGGTACTACTGCTTATAGTCTATGCGAATAACAGCGATGGAATATGACAACAATGGGTTGCTTATTTTCATAATAAGACTATAATTATGTTGATTAGATGTTCATAAAAGCGATTTACACAAACATAAAAGCCTTACGTATTTTGGAAACGCCGTATTAACAAGAGTTTTAATCGATAAAAAAACAAATCGATTTACTATTGGATTAAAAATAACTGATCTGGCAACATTTACTTGCGAATGTCACATGACATCACTTTGTTCTGAAATTCGTTTCGTTCGTGATTGCTTCGTTTAGATACCTACGTTGAGTTTTGAATCCCGTATTTACGTACGATACGTAATTAATTATGTCTTCATTACTTTGTGCATAAACATGCTTATAGTATGGAAATCTACATATAGTAATAATAGTGATGTATTACCTAGTCTATGTCAATTTGTAATTATAACCTAGATTTTTAAACAGAAAATTAATGATATCTCCTGAACCAGGGTGAATAAATGAGAAAAGGTTTCAGATTATGAAAATGCTATGTTTTTACTATTAGGTCAAATAAAATACTTCAGGGCACAAGCATTTTCCACTGGGACCGAACTTCCTTTACAAAACGGGCAATCTCCTTTCAGCTTTCTAGTGCTAACGGTCACAGAGATTAAGCGAGGACGGACGGACAGACAGACATGGCGAAACTATAAGGGTTCTGTTAGTTGACTACGGAACCCTAAAAAGTGTTATATCTTGGTGTTAATTTGGAATTTGTTTGATGTAACATATTTTGTTGGCCGAGTAGTTTAATTATAGTAAAACAATTAAACGGGTTTAAGATCAATATTTTAGAAATGCATACATAGATGTACCTTAAGATTTTTGGTGAACACAAAAATATTATCCTTTATAATCTAATAAATAGTTACTTAATTTTCAAGCGGGTTGTTCGAAAGAGATACCGCGACCCCGGAACATAAACGACAAAAGAAGGAACATGGGTGGGTTTTAGTCAGTAAAAGTCTGACCCTTTCCCCTGCTCCGCTTTGAACGGGGGAGGTTATTTGATGATTCATGCAAGAAAATAAAGCTGTGCAAGCTAAGGCGGAATTTAATTTTTTATATTGTCCCATGCTCCTTTAAAAAAATTCCGTACGCAAAATATATAGTATTATTCTACTTTTATCATTATGTATGTAATTTGGTAGGGCTATGTGATCCAAATTTGATAATTTACCTTATAGCGTTTTAGAACACCACACAAAATACTTGTTTTAATAATTAGTCCCTTAAAATGTAGTTTGTGGTGAACCCCACGCTACATTTTTTTTCACTTCACTACAATCATTGTATTCTTTTATTAACAGCAGTCGATTTTTTTAAATGTAAGTGTGAAAAAATATAACGAAAAAACTTTTTAACAAAAAATTGAACCGACGAAAAGTGAAAAATAAAAAAACCTTTTAGTCTAGGTAAGCTCCAAAGTTAAAGTAGGTATGAAATTAATTTCAAGTCGGCGCCAAACAAGCATGAAAACTAATAAGGTAAAACGGGAAATATACTCAGCTTTATTGATCCTCGATCATTACATGTTGGCGCCGCCTCAAAATTAATTTCATACCTACTTTAACTTTGGAGCTTACCTAGACTAAAAGGTTTTTTATTTTTCACTTTTCGTCGGTTCAATTTTTTGTTAAAAAGTTTTTATTTATCTCTTTTTGGTTTTCTTTAACAGCCAATTTATGTTGCTTAACTCGACTCGAGGATGGTGCTTCGATAAGACTCTTCCCCACCGTCAAACAGTTTGACAAGTGCTAAGATGACTACCATGAATTCGAAACACCAACGCGTCCTTGGGATACCTCCAGATATTGTTGTACCTACCAAAAATCTAAAGAATTGTGGTACCGATGAAAGCAAGCGAAATAGAGTGAAAGCGATGTCTGTGTTGCTAGACCTCTGTTGATTGTAATTTCTAAAATAATAAATATGTACTTAAAATGTTTTTGAACGCATGGTGTTGCCGGTAATTCTAAGCTGGGCTGTCAGGGTACATAAACTGCAAGAGTCGGCCCTCGATAAAGCATGAATTGACCTGGGACTGAAAGTTTTAGCTACATTATCAGATTTAGAACCAAATAAGGTGTTATTCTAACTGTATGATGAGCGCGCTGACTGAAGTGCAGAGACTGAAAGGTTAACCATGCCCTGCACATATACAGAAATTTAATTGTTGCCGTAATCTCTAAAAGAACCCTTTTTGGAACCCTTTTTTTGCGGATGGGAAATCATCAAATAACTTTCGGGGAGCATCAGACTTGTACTGAAAAAAACCCACCCATGTTCCTTCTATTGCCCTTTATGTTCCGGGGTTTCTAGTTGTTCGAAAGAGATACCGTGCTCTTTGCTGGACCTGGCAAGCCTCTCTGCTTTGCTGACACCTCTTTAAGGAGGTAACCGCTTCCTATTCCCTCTCGCTTCGGACCATGGACTGAACCGGGGCTATAAAGTTCAAGAAATGAGCCCAAGTGGCTTTATACTGTTCGGGACCTCTTGTAATTGTCTTCCGTTTCCACGGCCAGAGTTTCGAAGAAAACCATAATCCGGCAAGGTCAACAGTTCTCATCGAGGTACAAGAAATGAGCCTAAACTCAATACAACTGCTGTAAGCTATTGAGAACGTCTAGGATATACTTTCCGTCTCCATCATCAGACCTTCTGTGACCGTAATTCTCCAGCTAGCTGTAAAGATCTCGTCAAGATGCATGAAAGGAGCCCAAACACGATATAGCTGCTGTAAACTGTTCAGAACCTCTTGCAAATACCTTCCGTCTCCATCGTTAGATCATCCGTGACAGTAATTATCCAGCTTGGCTCAAAGTTCTCTTTAAGGTGAATAAAAGGAGCCCAAACACAGAATGGCTACTGTAAATCCACGTGGACCTCTTGCAATTGCATTCCGTCTCCATCGTCAGACCTTCAATGACAGCGCCATCCTCCAGCAAGGTCTAAAGTTCTCTTCAACGTGCATGAAATGAGTTGTAACATGATATTTCACTACTTTAAACTGTTGAGGACCTCTAGCAAGTTGCAAGTGTTTTCCGTCTCCATCATCCATCATCAGATCTTTACGAACGTCGAATTGTCATCAGAACCACATGAGTAGATAAACGGAACAGAGACAAAGCTTCATACAACCGCGCGAATCGGTTGCACTACTACAAGCACGCGGAGCATGTGTGCGTGACCACTGGCCGCTTGTCGCGTACGCGGCGAGACTGGAAAAAACCGGTTTACGTAGGCACAGCGACAGCCAGTTGACAATCTCAGGGTTCGTGCGACGCACGTTTTTTGTTTTGATATTTGCAAGTTTGAATATTTTCATATAACACGTGGTATTTTATTAATAATAATGGTTGTTTATTGTACTGTGTGTATGAATAATACTTTAAAAAATATATCATACTTTAACTATCCCAAGGAGTACAATAGGTAATTAAATATTTGATTATTACTTTTTCAAGTAAATACCTTTATTGTATTGCATGATCCTTTTTTAATAAGAAGAGGATACGGTGTGTTTTTACCTTTTTTTTATTATTCCAAGCTTTTACTAATCATTTGTAGGTATGTGGGTGGTTAAATTATAAAAATAAAATTATTAGAGTAAGTAATTTCTAAAGTATTATGCCATACTGAATAATAAAACTATTTAACAAATGTTTTTTTTTATTTGTCTTAACCTATTGTGACAACCCTACCAAAATAGGTAACAATTTTGGACGTTCTTAGGAAGCTTTGTCTCTGTTCCGTTTATCTACTCATGTGTCAGAACTACATATATTTGCCAAATTTAAACAAAATCAGTTCACAATTGAAAATTCAGTATGAAAAAAATCAATCATCCTCTATTTTCCCACCCTTAGGGGCCGATTTTTTATTTCAAATTAAAATGGGACCAACTTTGAAATATACTCTTTCCAATAAAAAAAGAATTTTTAAAATCGCACGACTCAGTAAAAAGTTATCGCGTGGTCATACATAAAAAAAAAAAATATATACATGTCGAATTGAGAACCTCCTCTTTTTTTTTTCGTCGGTTAAAAATACTGAATTTTGAAGTTCACGTCATCATATTTTTCTCGGTGGATTTCAATACGCAAAGAACTTTAAAAAAAAGAGACGCAACATTGTAAACGTCTGTTTGTAGTTGATTAAAAAAATCAGTAAATACTCGTTTTTCCTTTCAGATGTGCAGAGAAAACATGCCAAGATAAATTTGAAGGTAGTAGTTTAGGAGCATCTATAATTTATTTTTCTAATGGTGCGCAATGTGAGCTGTGGAATTGTGTATGAAATGTATATTACTTTAGTGAACACCCTATAGCAGCGTTGGTTTGCTGGACAATATTTGGGGTGCTGTACTGTAGTCAATCATGTTAAATTTATTACAAAATATCGTATCTACATTATAATTATGTATAAAGTGGTTGCAAAATGTGCACAATGAACCCTATGAATTGTGTTAGTTTTTGGTAATCGAAATTTATAATGTGATTGTAAAAAAATATTGTAACAGAAATGTAATGTAATCGTAAATAATCATGACTTTAATAACATACAGAGTGAGAATTTTGCTTTAGCTTCTAAAGTTATCGTCATACTTCGATAATTATTTTATAGTCATAATATGTAATAAAATAATATTGACACCCGCCATACCAGGAGGATATACCTATACACTTAATTCTAGTTATGATAATAAGAGTTGAAAATACTGTTTACTTAGCTCTTAAATGCAGTAGGTACTATCCACACATAACAGAGGATTAAAGATAGCCTTATTATTGTTACTTATTTAGGTACTAGTTTACATCAGCATGGATCAAATAATCCAGATCAAAGATCGAAACACTGGGACGGGTCAGCTTCACGGTAAACATAATAACGATCATTCGGGATATCTGAGTTGCATGTTGCCCGTCCCTGACGAGACATGGAACTCGGACCCCGAAGGATCTGGTCCTGGTATTTGTGGATAGACTCATGTCATTCACAGGTTCTCTATGTTAATAGTCAAGTCCAAGAGAAGTTTTCTTTTCTAAAGTTGTGTTGTGTTTGTGAACTTCAAAATCCATTATAACATAACATTACATTTTAATTATCTCCGGAAGAGTATGGCAGAGATGTGAAGAACACCCACATTCGCCAGTTATGTTAAAAATACATTATAAATAAGTAATAAATAATTGTGAATATTTAAAAATATAACTTACTCTTAAAAACAAACCTTCGACGTGAAGATAATATAAAAAATAACCACGCAACAACGATATACACAATCTCCCGTCTTGTTGCTCTCGACTCGATGCATGGCGTTCACCTCAGTCACTGTCATAAGTTCCATTTCATGGAAATTATCGCTGTAGCTTCAGACACGGATAGAATTTTTGTGTAATTTTAAGCGGATACAGAGGGGGAAATTGCACCCATTGCTCCCTTTGTATTCGCGCCTGGGTAGCTTTGGATGCGTTTGCACTGAAGCGGAGACGGGCGTAGTTGACAGGATTATCAATAGATGAGATGTGATATGGATTTTCACCGATGTGATAGATTCTTGCACGTCGCCTCTTCACTCCGCTCTTATCCGCATGTGAAATCATATAACTTCTGACCGAGTTCTATGTTGCCAGTAATGTTAATTTGTCAGAAAATAGGGCGTTTGGCGAGACTTTTTCTAGTAATTGAAGAATAATGTTTCATTATTCCCCGTTTAATTTTGTTTCATTGAAGCAATAAAGAAAAATAATTAAGTACGAATCTAATTAGTAACTAAATAAAAACAAAACATGTATAGTCAGCAAAAGAGAAGTAATCACGCTCGTCGGGTAAAATTGAAGTTGGAAGACTTTTGTATGAAGTGTGGCGTGCCTAAATCGTTTAGTAGGTAGGTACTTGTATTATTCAATAGTTGGTATCAAAACAAACACGTTTTTGGCAAAATCTTTAAATTTTTTAATAATACGTTCATAACATGTATTACTTGTTAATCAGGCACACCGTGCTTTCCCATGCACGGGGCTCATACCACCAATTTTCAAATTCCGGGCTTGAGAAAATTCTCAATGGGAAAACCCATTGTATTGTATTGTATAACGGGCTGGTGTCCGCAACTTCACGTCTGAGGCGCGTATTTTGCGTATGGAAAATGGGAAAACCCAATAACACTTTTTGTCAGACCCGGGAATCTAACCCAGGACCCCGGCTCAGCAGTCGCACCTGATCTCTCCAGTCCTGTCGGATTGTCGACCTATCGGATTCTGAGAGTGAGGGAATATAGGGTGCTCCTGTGCCTGCGCACACACTTGTGCACTATAATATCTCCCGCGCCGCTGGCTAATCTTCGCTGAGTTTGCCACCTTAACCAAAAAACGGTCAGGAGGACTATATTATACTTGTTAACACGTTATGAATGGCTAATAACATCAATGTTGGTGATTGGTGATGACTTTTATCTCCGAAACGTGACGCTTGCGAACAATTGGTATTACGCAAGACTTGTTTGTATTGATGCCAGCTATTGTCTAATAGCAGTTTAATGCATGTCTGCTTTTTTTTAAATCCATGAAAGTTTTCAAATAAATTAAATTCGAGTTGCTGACGACCATTGGTTTCTAAAAAGAAAACAACTTGGTGGTATACCTAGTGATCCTAGGTGGTATCTAACATCCCTAGATACCTACTTATCTCTTGCTGACTGCACCTAACTATTCAACATTTTTTTTGTCCTAAACTTCCGGAGCCAATTACACTGAACGGTATAGAGTTGCTATGGACACTTTAGTAGACATCCAACAAAACAAGTAGATTACTTGTTAATCACTATCTCATTACGATCGGTAACTAAAACATTGATTGATGGAGTTTGTGGAGAACTTTGAACGAACTAGCCTAGCGAAGCTGACTGCCGCCGGGGCCTGAGTGTACTGCAAAAGAGGAGACCAAGTTACCATGCTAAATGTTTTACATGAACTAGTTAATTTCGATACATCGTTGAAGCAAGAAGCGATTTTGAACCATATTCGGTGTAAAGTCCTTCGGCAAAATTATTTCTCCGTCACAACTTGCACATAGTTCAGGGGTTAAGTTGTATGGAACGTGCTAAACTGAACTTAGAACAGAGGTGGCCAAGTAACTAAGTAGCTAAGGTATCACTTTAAGTTATTTATTTCATCAATGGCTCTCAAAATATAGAAGGAAAACATTGTAAGTAAATCTTCATGTCAAAGAAACCAACATTCGAATACATGTGACTTCTTTCAACCCACATTGTGCCCACGTGGTGGATGACCGGGTATTCCCTCTCATGGAGAGCAAGTCTGTGACTTTGAACTCTGTAAATGATCAAACTAAACTGGCGTAGTGATTTCTTCTTTTCTATGTTATGAGAAAACTTCCCTTGTGTATGTCAATATTTTTAAAGGCACAATCTGACCCAAGCCTGTCTACCGCTACCCTGTGTTTTGTGTTGACCTTGGCCTGGATCTATTCCTTTAAATCCTGTTAGGCGCAAGTAGATGGGCAGGTGTGCGTTCGCGCAGGGGAATGTTGTTGAATTTAAAGATTTTAACTATGCAGATATTTAGTGTATGACGTCATATAATTGTGTATGGTAAAAAAAAAATTGTGCACGCAGCCATTGTGGAGAAATTCACCAAAAACTGATTCCGCTGGGCGAACGTTGTCCTAACGGAACTTTTTTTGAATATAGACTCAGTATAGTATAATGTACTCTGTGATATAGACTTTAGAAGAAAAGAGATGTGTCTAAAAATTAGTGTGTATTTGTGTAATTGTGTATGTATGAATAAAATTAGTGCATGCATAAACTTCGGAGAAATTCAAGTTTCCGCTGCGCGAACGTTTGGCCATTAGCTAGTTTTCATATAAAGCGCTTACATAAAGAGCTGTAGATTTTTACATACATTGTTTTGAATTTGTTTATATTTGTGTAAAAAACAGATTTAGAAAAAATCGCAGGGCTTAAAAGATAAAAATATAAACGTAAAATAAGCTTATTAGGTCTTAGTTCTTAAAGTCTGCACTTAGGGGTCTAGATTTTCACGTTTATACAAACCTTGTAAGTGTCTGCAACATGTTGCCAAGTATCAATGATGTTCCGTTAGTAATTAAAGAGTTATAGGACAATTTACCATGAATAGATCACTGTTTACAAAGCAGTCAAATATCACGACATTCTAAAGGAATTACATGGTAAAATGTATACCAATCATTAGTGTATTCATTCAACTATTCACATGCAAAATTTCATGTCATTAAATTCAGTAATTAAAGAAAAACAATTATAATACTGACGAAGCATCGAAAACCTACATAACCCGACCAAGTTCGGATGGCTACAAAAAAGCGGCCGTGCCATATATCTAACAAACGTTCTTAACCTTCCAATATAGTATTTATAAATTTGGTACAGTTGCGTACACACGCGCTAGGAAAAAATAAAACAATTGCATTTCTTGAATGAAAAATATTTTTAAATAATAACGCCACTATCTACGATAAAAATAAATCTTCAATTAACAAGTACTTCTCTATTTAAATATCCGTGTACAAAAATATTTTTAATTACATATAATAAAATAATTATGTAATTATAATAACGTTAACAAACGCTTGCAACGACAGCAATAGACTTAAACGTAAGTATAATATTTCGAGCTTCAATAAAAATTAAAATCACATCACATAACCAGATTGATCCGTGAAATCTTCAATAGAAATTAGTTGTATGAATTTTATTTGTCTGAAACAATATATCCAGATTATATCTCAAATCTCAAGCGCATACTTGAATAAAGTACCTACGTAAATAGTACCTACTTTCTGTCATGTCAAATACATTTAAAAAAGTAGGTGTACAAAAATAAATGACCTATAAATTATATCAAAACAACAATTGTGTTATCACTTATACCAATTCAATACCGGTATTATACTGTAAATTTTGGGATGTTACCTAAATATATTGCACGGTCGCTTTTTTGTAGCCATCCGAACTTGGTCGGGTTATGTAGGTTTTCGATGCTTCGTCAGTATTATAATTGTTTTTCTTTAATTACTGAATTTAATGACATGAAATTTTGCATGTGAATAGTTGAATGAATACACTAATTATTGGTATACATTTTACCATGTAATTCCTTTAGAACGTCGTGATATTTGACTGCTTTGTAAACAGTGATCTATTCATGGTAAATTGTCCTGTAACTCTTTAATTACGGATAATATTTTTGTGTTCACCAAAAATACTGATCGTGCACCAAATATTCTTTCCTGAATGTTAAAAAAATGCGTAGGTTAGGTTAGGTTAAAACTGTGACCCGTAACGACTTGCATTAATAGAAAATGGATAAAGATATAACACTTTTTTATTGTAGTGCGCTGATGCTCGTTATGACATGTTTTAATTAACATATTTTGGTGCACATTCAGTATATTTGGTGGAACACAGGTAAAATTAGGTAAATGAAATGGGAATAAAGTGAAGTACTTTTAAATACCATCCTTTAATTACTAACGGAACATCATTGATACTTGGCAACATGTTGCAGACACTTACAAGGTTTGTATAAACGTGAAAATCTAGACCACAAAGTGCAGACTTTAAGAACTAAGACCTAATAAGCTTATTTTACGTTTATATTTTTATCTTTTAAGCCCTGCGATTTTTTCTAAATCTGTTTTTTACACAAATATAAACAAATTCAAAACAATGTATGTAAAAATCTACAGCTCTTTATGTAAGCGCTTTATATGAAAACTAGCTAATGGCCAAACGTTCGCGCAGCGGAAACTTGAATTTCTCCGAAGTTTATGCATGCACTAATTTTATTCATACATACACAATTACACAAATACACACTAATTTTTAGACACATCTCTTTTCTTCTAAAGTCTATAATTCAAAAAAAGTTCCGCTAGGACAACGTTCGCCCAGCGGAATCAGTTTTTGGTGAATTTCTCCACAATGGCTGCGTGCACAAATTTTTTTTACCATACACAATTATACGACGTCATACACTAAATATCTGCATAATTAAAATCTTTAAATTCAACAACATTCCGCTGCGCGAACGCACACGATGGGCAGGACGATGGGGCATATCCTGAGGGGACAAAGGGGCTCCACACTCCACATTTGAAAGCCTTAACTTGTTCGCTTAGCTATAATTTAGTGTAGCGACACAAAGATGCAAGTGGCGATAATTACTACAGCGCCATCTATCCAGCCACTGAAGTACTAAACGGCAAAATCCTACATCGCGCAAGTAAAGTTGTGCATGCAGTTAGCATATATACGAGCGCCCGACAAGTAATTATCGGGCAGTGGCCCGCCAGACACAACACCCGTCTGGTCGGAGGATCCTCCCTTTTCCTTAGAGTATGGAGAACTTTACACTCTGTTCTTCATACCTCTAAATTAGCATGGTTCTTTTGGCGCTTGAATGACATAGGCGGGCGCTATTGGGTGAAAATTTGAGGACAGAACTGTCTGTGGAAATAATTGAAAAAACAAGATGGCGGCATTCGTTTCGACTCGAATGATGGTGTTTTGGGACTGGCAAGGCATGAAGTGGACCTCTATTAGTGAACTTCACTGTCATGACACTGTCCATAAAGGCCAAGTAAAGCGGTTGTTGATCTGCATTAAAATATTTATAGAATACGAAAAATATATCTATACCGCTTGAGTTGCATCTTGGGAGCGATTAGGATGGGAATTTTCTTCCATAGATAAGTGATGAGTTATCTATTGTCAAACACTCTTGATTTCGTATATAAGCTATAGACTATCCTTATTACAAAGCCTATTTAATACTAGTAACACCGGTTCGATAGAGGAAATTGACACAAGGCGATTACTTGTTATTCTTGATGTTAAAATGAAGTTGTTATTATTAATAAATCAATGTAGGTATCATAATAGCGAATGTGGTAAATGAAAAGGATGTCTTTAGTAGCCATAGCATTTTTGCACCTGTATGTTTTCTCAATGTTGATATTACTTTTTTATTTTATAGTTTTATTTCATATTGTCTTACTTTTATAAGACACTAATTTGCTTTTTCGGCTGTCACGAATAAAAATGATTGTATTATGAATGTGTTTTAAATGTTAAAATATCCCTCACACTGTACCTACTTCTTAACTAGTGTTGTGTGTTTTTGAACTGACGATGAATTAATTATTTTTCTTTCATATAGGTAGATTACTGCCTGTGAAGCAGGGGGAGAAAAGTTGCCTAAATTACACCTTAAAACATTAGCCATCTTCCACTAAAGGTCCCCTCAAAATCTGTCTGTTATGAAATTACAAACAGACATACAATTTTATTTATTTGTATAGAGTTCACGTTCCTTTTGTCATAGATAATATAATAGGGGAGGGGAACCGATTATCGGACACTTTTGGTTTAAAAATTAAAAAAAAATAGTAATATTGGCTCAGACCTTAAAAGTTGTCATTTTCACTATCTGCATTTTATATTCTATACGAAACCAGTAACTATTTAACGCATTACATTTAATTTATTAAAATTATATTTATTTTACAAAAATCGGTAGAAATTGTGGTTTTTAAAAAGGTTTCCCTTAATCGGATATCCGATAATAGGGCCCAATTACCATATCTGGTATTAGGCGACTAATTTTTTAATTAAAACGAGGTGCTTTATTTTTAAATTGTATTCATTTATTAACAATCATCAGTCTTATTAATTATTAAAATCAGTCTTTATTTTGTTCATTTCGATTAGGTAGGCGCATATTGTAAAGGTAGGGCGTTGGTGCGTCAATCAAACAAGCGTACTGTGCTAAGACTGCTTTATTCAACTACTTCCCCAGCTACCCACATTTACCAATCTCATCGCTAAGTCTCACATTTATTTATCAAGTACCTACAATCCCCTTCTAAAATTAATTTAAATAAGAAATTACATCACCTACCAATTGTTATCAGATTACATTTTTTTTTAAATTTCGGTATCATATATATATTCAACTTCTGTAGTATTCATAGTAATATTATAAGTACATTTACACATGCATGCATCCTTTACATTTTACATACAATTGACAATTTTTTTTTATTTACCTTACATAACTATATTAGATTGATTTTAAACATTAGATATTCAAATAATAGTATAACACATTTCATAATTCAATTTTAGATTCATATTTTTAATAAAAACATTCATGCATTACCTATAATTCTATTTCATTAAACATTCTTCGTGGTATAATATATTAATACCTTTCGTTTATTTCTTATTGATTGATTCATTAATAAATATTTTAAAAATAACATGATTAACACAAAATATAATATGATGCTTATGTGGTGTCTAGAGATTTAGGATTATGACCTATTTTTAGTACCTTGACGCCGGTGTCTGAAGTCCAGGGTATCCCCAGCGATCAGGAGGTCTCACTGTCCTGCCAGAACGAGTTTGGTAGTAGTTAGTATCATTGCGTAACTGTGTTTGTGTGGAAATTATTTGAGGAGGACTGGAGCCATGATCAACATTCGCTGTTTTAGTATTAATGTCATCGTATTGAAAGTAATTGTCGCCGTAATTTAAGTCATCATTTCGCCTTTGCGAATCGCTTATGATATGTCTTCTATTACGTCTTAAAATACGCCCTGTGTTCAATTTAATTAAATATGATCGACAACCCAGAACTTTTTCTATTGTTCCTGGCGTCCATCGACTATTTAGTTTTATTTTTACTTTTTGTTTCGGTATTAAAGGTTTCAACATTCTTGATCCCCTATCAAAGTATTTTTTCTGAAGTTCCTGGCGTTCTTTTAATTTACTTGTAACTCCCTGTTGTATTTTAGGCAAAAATAAGTTAGGCGGGCATGGAACGATACTTCGCAACTTTCTGTTATATAATAATTCTGCCGGTGATGCTAATTCGTTGCTGATGGGTGTATTAAGATATTCTAATATTGCTAAATCAAAATCTGACCCATTGTAAGTAGTTTTTCTCATCATATTTTTTATTGTTTGAATAATTCGTTCTACTTGACCATTTGATTGCGGGTACCTAGGGGATGATGTTGTATGTTCGAATTTCCAGCTCATTGAAAAGTCCTTAAACGATTCAGAGGAGAATTCAGGACCATTATCTGACATGACAATCTGAGGTATGCCGTGGCGTTTAAAAATATGTTTCAGTTGCTTTATTACTTCAGCTGAAGTATTCGATCGTAACTCAGTTATTTCTACAAATTTACTAAAATAATCGACCACAATTAAAAACGACTTCGTACTAAAGTGAAAAATATCAGTCCCAACCTTGTACCAAGCTCTGTCTGGTACTACATGTGACATAAGTGGTTCCTTTCTATTTTGTTTCCTATGAGACAAACAAGCCTGACAGTGAGACAGATAGTCTGTTAACTGTGAACTCATATTTGGCCATGATTTCTCTAGCCCTAAGCTTACATTTTTCTAAGCCTAAATGTCCTACATGTATGTTTTTTAAGATTGTGTTTCGCATGTACTTGGGTATCACGATCCTATTTCCTTTCCATACTAGACCATAATTTACTGTTAAGTTTTCTTTACTGTCCCAATATGGCTTCAAGATTTCACTAATTTCACTTTTATGCGTGGGCCAACCACGCTTTATAATCCTAATTAATTCCTGCATTTCTGTATCTTCCTTAGTGTACTTTTGTATCTGTAAAAAATGCGAGTCGGTGAGCGGGTTATCAGCTGATATTACACACACCTGCGCCTGCGCCTCTAGATGGTCGCGCGGTGTTATGTTATTCTCGGTGTCCGGTGCAACTGAGTGCGATTCACTAAGGCAAAACATCTTTACAACCAAGACATCATCGTTGAAACATCTGATGATAACAAATCGATATTCTTTAGATAAAAACTCCGCGATCGTAACGCCTCAACGATGTCAACGGCGCGACATAGAACTAAAAATGGTCCCGAATGTATGAAAAACGGTATTCACAAACACAAATCATCCTCGCCTTCAACGACAACGGCGCCTTCGCCTTCGATTTTAACTGTCAAACCGTAAAGCTTGTAAATTGTAGATGTTTCCTTGGATGTAGAGTTGAAGGCGATTAAAATGTAAGTAAAACTAGTTATTTTTAAAGTAAAATTATTATAACTATTGTTTTTTTGTTATCGTACTTAAATTAAATTCCTATTTATTGATTTCAGGGACTCCGGTTTTGCTCTTAGGCCATACATGATGGTTGGTTCCATGTAGCAACCCTGAGCCTGGATCAAGAGAAGAATATTATAATGATCTGCATGCCACGGCAAGAAATACTGCAGAACGAACCATTGGCATACTTATAGGCCGTTTTAGGTGCCTCTTGGTTCGTTGTGTTCTTCACTATGATCCTGAGATGGTGGGAAAAATTATAAAAACTTGTTGTGTGTTGCATAACATTTGCAATCAAGCTGGAGTTCCCCCAGTGGAATTACCAGCTCATTTACAGAGGTAAGAAGCGAGGGTGATCCGGTTATTAGAACAAGGAAGCCAGAACTAAGAGTGATTTGGACAGTGGACGTCTAATCGACTGTGGCGTGGACAAAATAGTTAATAAAGAAGTAAATACTAACAATAGACTTAATATATTACTAATTTAAGTTGTAAGACAGTTTGATAAAAATTGTAGTGTTAGTTAAATAGTAGTGTGTATTGTTCATCATAAAATATAGAAAGTGAATGTTTTTTCTTATGTATTTTACCTAAAGATAAAATTAAGATAGCCTAACGAAATAGTATGTACCTAGGCAAATTAATTTAAATATAATTAATTAATAAATAAAACAATGTTTTAACATATTAATAATATTACTAATCTAGGTTGTAACACAGTTTGTTTGTTAAAAAATATAGTCTTTGGCAAATAGTAGTGTATACTGTGTGTGTGTGTTAGTAGTGTATAATTATTGTTCATCATAAAATATAGAAAGTGAATGTTTTTTCTTATATATTTTAACTAAAAATAAAATTAAGATAGCCTAATGAAATAGTATGTATAGGCAAATTAATTTTAATATAATGAATTGATAAATAAAACAATATTTTAACATACATTTTATTTTTACTTTTATTAAATCTCTAATTGCACTACTTATTCTATCTAGAGCCTGAGCCATAGCCTGATGGCTACTTGACGACTAATTGCTTGGGAAATCAAGAGCTCCGCTTGTGCTTGACGTTCTTCTATGGCTATGAAACGCTCTGTGATGCTAACCATCTCAGAGTGATTTATTTCCAAGTTCTGATCTCCACAACCAAAACTTTCTCCTCCCATAACGGTTTGTATTTTGAACTCAATTTATTTCACTGAGTTCTGGCAAATCTTCAATGCCACCACCAGTGCGCCGCTTGGCGGCTGCAATTAAGCTGGACTTCCTCTTCACTGCTCCTTTTTTGTCCTTCCAGTACTGCAATACAAGAAAAAATTACATGATTTGATGTATTAAATAAATAGAAAACCTATTTGTTCGGTTTGGTTTAACTTTTCATTGCATTTTCAAATGCTTTTACAACTGCAATTCGAAGACTTAAGTTACAGTACATACTTGTAGTTTATACTAATTTAGTAAAAAAGAACATGCACAGGGGGCTGTCTATGTAAGAGGATACTATACCGTAGAAGGCTACCTAGTCAATGCAACAATACATATAATTAATTACCAACCTTACACCACTGTTTCGATGTTTTCGTACACCAACTACCATCACTGTTCAGGGCTGTTGCCTGTTGTTATTTCGGACCATGCCTGACGACGGCGAATGCGAGCATGGCCCATAGTCAACCATTGTATGCTTTCTAAAAAGCTTACTAGCGTTTCCAGCTGATTCAACGAAGGAGCTGCGTTGCGAGACACTAAAAAATAAATATTTTGGTTACATAGATATAATAGTTCCAGAAACTGTGTTGTATATTTAAATAGGAATGTTATCGTGTACTTACTTTCGATAGACTTGGAACCAACTAAAACTCGGAACAACTAGAACGCCTTAGGGTAGGGGTGCAGCATTTTTTAACAGTCCACTTAGTACCACTTGGAGCTTTGGAATTTCTTATTTTGATAAAAAAAAACTATAATCAAGATACGATCAAGTTGTTTGTTTTAAACCACTTTTGAAATAACACAGACTATACATAACCTACAATTACAAATGTCAAAGATTTGAATCATTATTTTCCAAATCGAAAATGATATAATTAATTTAATATTCGTTGCATAAAAAATATTACGTGTTTTATACATACGTATAGTGCATTTATATAAATTTAAAATGACGAAATAACTTAAAAATAGGTTAGTCGAGATTTTCTCGATTGTACACTAGATTAAATATAGCAACACTGTTAACATCGAACTCATCATCGTTGTTCAGCAGATCGTCGATGAGCATAAGTAGCTTAGCGAATACGGTTTTTATCAACGTTGTTTTTAAAAGCGATATTTACGATGAAACATCCGTGAACTCGTCGTTGTTAACATCTATGATGAGTCTGTTAGTGAATCGCATAGCTGCCCTCGATAGCGCATCAGCTATATATAGGTATCTACCTGGCTTATACACTAATGTGAATGAATACGGTTGGAGCCTCATTAACATTCTTTGTAATCGCGCCGGAGCATCCGATAATGATTTGTTTATTATATTTATCAACGGTTTATGGTCAGTTTCTATTATGACATCTTGGCGTCCGTAAATGTATGTATAAAACTTCTCACATGCAAAAACACAAGCATACAGCTCCTTCTCTATTTGTGCATAGTTTTGTTCAGTTTTTGTTAGAGATTTAGAAGCGTAACAAACGGGCAAATTATCCTGCATTAAGCATGCACCTAATCCGCTTTTACTTGCATCTACTGATCTAGAAAAACCGGTTGTGTTAACCGGTTTTTCTAAAGTATAGTATTTTAATATTGGAGGTTCACTTAATTGATCCTTAATTAATTCAAAACATTTCTCGTGTGTGTGATCCCAATGCCACGCGACATCCTTTTTTAATAACCCCCTAAGTGGGGCTGTTTTATCAGAGAAATTAGGGATAAAGTTACTAACATACGTTACAATTCCCAAAAATCGTTCTACTTCCTTTACAGTTTTTGGCCTGGGCATGTTTTTTATTGCAAAAACATGTTTACTGTCTGGATAAATACCATCTTTTGTTATTTTATGTCCTAAATAAGTGAGCTCGCTTAATCCTATCTTACATTTGGATTTATTTAGCTTGATATTAATTTCCCTACATTTTTGTAGTACAGCACGTAGTATTTGATCATGGCTTTCCTTTGTCTTAGCATAGATTAAAATATCATCTATGAATTGTATTACACCCTCTATATTCTCAAAGTATCTGCAGAGTCTTTTATGAAATATCTCCGATGCCGAACTAATACCATAGGGCACACGTAAAAATTTATATCTACCATATATAGTATTGAAAGTACATAGCTCTGTACTACTATTATCCAATTTTATATTCCAAAAACCTTGTTTTGCATCAATTGTACTAAAATATTTCGCACCTGATAGGTTTGCTGTTATTTCTTCTAGCGTGGGTAACTTGAAATGTTCTCGTTTTATTGACTTGTTTAAATCACGGGGGTCTAAACAGATACGAATATCCCCGTTTGGTTTTTTCACTACTGTCATACTATTGACCCAATCTGTCGGCCCTTCAACCTTTTCTATAATACCATCTTTTTCCATTTCTAATAATTTATTTTTTACCTGCTCCTTTAAGGCAACTGGTAATTTTCGCGGGGCGTGCACCACCGGCTGCACATCATTATTTAATACTATTTTGTATGTGCCCGGCAAACAACCCATACCAACAAACAAGTCAGGAAATTCATCTAAAATACTTGAACCATTTTTAGGTGATTCTGTAACTGCCATTACTCTTTTTATTAGTTTCAATTCCTCACAAGAGTTTCTTCCTAAAATTGGATTTGACTTCGTGTTAACCACCACAAATTGCAATATCCTACACATTATTTTTATATGTTACTTTCAGAAAACATTTGCCCACAACGTCTATGTTGCTCTCTGAATAACCTTGTAATTTTAAAGTTGTTTTAACAAGATCATTTTCTAATAAATTAAGTTTATTTAAATAATATTTTGGCAATATATTGACATCGGCTCCAGTATCCAACTTAAATTCAATTTTTTCATTATTTATCACCATTACTACTGACCACTTATTATCACGATTACAATTATTAACTGTAGTGTTATTTACCTGATCGCTTGAATTATCCTGTACTTCGTACACTCGACACATTCTAGCATAATGATTCATCCTCTTACAGGAATTACAACGTTGTCCATATGCCGGACAATTAAACTTTCCGTGATTAGATCCACACTTTCTACACGCTCTGTTGTTCTCGAACCTAAGATAGTTAAATCGGCTGTTATTATCACTTGTAGATGGCTGGTGGCGATCATACGAACGGACATTTTTGCTAGCATATTTTTGATGAGTTGTCCGCCATTTTGACTGACTTGGTTTTGCACCAAGTGAAGAACGTGGTTTAGTCCCTTTTACATAATACACATGTGTTGATGATGATGTTCTTTTTCTTGCTCCGCCGCAACGAGTTCATTAACATGATGCTCCTGCTTGTCTTGTTTTATGTTGTTGGCTTGAACACGCGATCTTTCCGCTAAAGTACAAATATCCACAGCCTTCGATAAGGACAAATCCGTTTCTCTCAGTAATCGTTCCCGAAGGGCTCCATCTCTGTTTCTTGTATGCGAATAATGTCCATCTAACAAAAGAATAACCGGTTTTTCCTTGCAGGGTTTCAATCAATAAAATGTTGAAACCATTTTGTGAAGATGTGTAGCTGAATCCACCCCGATTTATGCACATCGAACTTCAAACCAGGTGGTGCTCCATCTTCCAAATCTCTCTTCATATTTACTCTAGGGAAAATAAACAATGGAGGTACAAATATGCCGGAAGCTCCCATACAAAATACTAAAGTCACAAGAGCCCCTCTCTGCAGAAGTGATTCCACCTACTTGCTTTTGTCCTTTCAAACAAATTACTTTGCCATTTTCTTTAGTACAACAGTGACTTCCGTCTCATCCACATTAAAAATACGCATGGGATCATAATTTATTTTTTCCATCTCAGGACCCAATATTTCATCGAAGAAGTGTGCCACCTTCTCCATAGTAAAACCCCATGCTCTTAAAGCAGTGGTAGCTTCAGGTGTTCTAAAAGCAAGTTGTGGGTGCCTCTTCAAAAAACTAGCAAGCCACTTTTTCCAGCCTGACCCTTGTGGGAGAACTGATGCGGAATGTTATTTTTTACAGCGAGTTCAAATGCAATGTGTTTTATATCATTTGCCCGAAGCCCATAGTATTTTTTTACCATCTCAAGGCAGTATTCAACTAATTCTTCTTCAATTTCCTTGTCAAATGTAGGTTTTCTGCCTAATTTAGTTGCCAGGAGCTCATCTATGTCCTTGGGACTCTTAACATAGTCTTCTAAAGTGCTTTTGGGAACACCATATAATTTCGAAGCCTTAAGATAGGTACCCCATTTCTTTGTTTTTCACAGCAAGATAGGCAATTTTCATGGATTTGCTATCCCATGTTTTTCTATTTAATCTTCAAGACATGGTGAAACTGAAAGAAAAACATAAAACATTGTAATGACATGGACAACCAAAATTTTACAACATGTAAAAATGAGGCGCGTTATATCGGATATACGATTTTGGGCACGCGTAGGTATCCGATATTGAGATTTAACATGGCTGAATAAGAACAACTACAACTTTTCAAACATTGCTATTTTCTGCAATAAAATGCGTTTAAACAACAAAATAATTGCTACCCTTGATAAAACATAGCAATGACAAAAATAAATTGTACTTACTTCAATGAAAACAACACTTTTATACACAATAATATTTTTTTCATGTACGAGAGAAGTTGCGTCCGCTCACTGTTCCGCCGTTTTAGTTTCTAGACTGTCACACTTTCTGCAGTGGCGCTGTTTTACGATTACCATAAGAATATGAAATTAAAAATAGATGTCGCTTTATGAAAATTTCTAGATAGTCAACTATCCGAATTTGCGCAACTATCCGATATACGGTGCCTTTCCCCTACTATGCCAATTTTTTTTTGAGCGGTTTATAGAAGTCACCTGCTCTCCAAAGTGGTAGCAAGATCACGTGCGGTCACGTTTAGATCCTGTACATATTGGCTGTAATAATAGTCTTTATCAAAATACCAATCACATAAAAATATCAAAACACCAATCAAGGTTTTAAAGGTAAATTATTCCATAGCGTCACGTTTCAAAGTTGTTCTTAAGAAAAATGTCCGAAGATTGTAATTTTAATGGCTTATAACTCGAAAGAGTGACGCTTTTCTAGGGTTCTACATATAATAATAATAATAATTCATTTATTTCAGGAAATTTTCCCATACTTTGAGCAACAACTTATACAATCTATTACCTACACATACCTGATTACACAGGTCATTTTTTAAATTTTTGCTTTAAAATATAAATGTAAGTTAAAATAAAATTAGTGTTATAAGATTAAACATTGAATTGAATAAATTATTACATTATAAATATATTAATACCTAACATTTCACCGTTCAAAAATTGCATAAAAAATAATTAAGTTTAAGTTGGGGTTGAGTCAAAAATAGAATAAATTACATTAAATGATATTTTGTAACATGAAGCATGCAACAATTGTTAATGTAGTGACAGTCGAACCTCTCAGTCATCATCCTCAAGATGCTGGCTGGCGCGAACCCTGCGCACCAAGGATGTGCACCATTTCCGCATCGTCGCGTAGAAGCAGTCAATGCGTGACTCGGCGAACATCCCCGATGCACTGCAGTACCGAGGCAGCCCCAACAACATCCTGTAGGCATTGTTGTACTGGATTCGTAGGGCGCTGTACTGTTTTTGAGTATGGTTATCCCACAGGGCGCTCGTACAAAAGCAGGTGCAATACGCTCTGAAAAGAGTGTTTTTATCTCCTGCGAGCTATCATGTTCGCTCTAACAGACAACGTCCTACGTTCCCGCTCTATGTCCATATCGTATTTCAAGTCAGAGGTCACCAGGTGCCCAAGGTATTTGAAAGTGTCAACCCTTTTTAGCGGTCCTACACTATTTAATTTTGTTAGGAATACTGCCTGGACACCTACCCTTGGCTCGAAAAACCATACACTCACTTTTCTTGGTGTTATAGAGCAGGCCATGACTGAGAGCATATTCCTCAGAAATACCGAGCAGCTATAGACAGGCCATAGACCGAGGCGCTCAGCAGCACCATGTCGTCCACATAGCTAATATTGTTTAAACAAACTCCACCAACGTGACGCCCGACATGCGTGCTGCTAAGCCTCTCGATGAGTGCGTTTACAGAAAGGTTGAAAAGCGTTGGGGAGGTCAACCCAAGGGGGGTTGACCTCGCCTCATCCCGCACTCCAACCTGTATGGTTCAGACAGCGTACCCGACCATCGAACTACGCTGACCTGGTACCCATACCAGTACTTAAGAATACGAATACATTAACTTGGTAGGGATGTGTTGCTCAGTTTGTCCCATAGAATGTCATAGGAAACCAGGTCAAACGCTTTCGAAAGAACAAGGAAGCAAGCATAGACTGTAGTTTTGCGATTAAATAATACTTGACAGTTTGCTTCAAACACAGAATAGCTGTCTCAGTGGAAAGTCCTGATTTGAAACCGAATTGATTGTCATGTATCTCGAGACAGCCACTCATTAGGGTGTTAAGCAAACTGTCAAGAACCTTAGACATTACCGTAGCCAAAGAGATGGGTCTATAGTTGTTGGCATCGCTTATATCACCAGTTTTACTTTTTAGGGTTCCGTAGTCAACTAGGAACCCTTATAGTTTCGCCATGTCTGTCTGTCCGTCCGTCCGTCCGTCCTCGCTTAATCTCTGTGACCGTTAGCACTAGAAAGCTGAAATTTGGTACCAATATGTATATCAATCACGCCGACAAAGTGGTAAAATAAAAATTGGAAAAAAATGTTTTATTAGGGTAGCCACCCTATATGTAAAGTGGGAAGTGATTTTTTTTTAATTTCAACCCTAACGTGTGATATATTGTTGGAAAGGTATAAAAAATGAATAGGGGTTTACTAAAATCATTTTTTGATAATGTCTATAATTTCGGAAATAATCGCTCCAAAAGTAAAAAACAGTGTCCCCCCCCCTCTAACTTCTGAACCATAAGTTTAGAAAATATGAAAAAAATCTGAAAAGTAGAACTTTATAAGGACTTTCTAGGAAAATCATTTTGAACTTGATTGACACAACAGTTTTTGTACAAAAAAGACAAAAAGTTGTACAAAATAATTTCCTCCTCCACCTTTAAACTCATAAGTGGGAACACTTATTGTGACGGACGGGAAACTACGGAACCCTACACTGAGCGTGGCCCGACACGCTCTTGGCCGGTTTTTACGATTGGTACCACCACGGTCCGCATCATAGCTGTAGGTAGGTATGAATGTCCTAGACAGAGTAAAACATAACTAGAACCCTTGGTCATCCAGCCAGGCCATCAAGCATTTTTCGCTATTACTTACTTGTAGCTTCGGATTTGACTATTTATTTATTTATTAAACTTTATGCACATGTATAAAAACATTGTACAAAGGCGGACTTAATGCCTTGGGCATTTTCTACCAGTCTACCTTAGGGTGATGCAGAGAGAAAACATGAAACCGAAAAATTTATAAAATTTACAATAAAAAAAAAATTATAAGTACTTATATACCTACATACATACAAAAAATAAAATAAAAAGAGAGTTAAAAATACAAAGATACATGAAGAAAAACTACAACCATTTAATTAGGAGACGAATCTGCCAGCTTCTTAAGCAAATGTTCCCGAGCTTTCACTTTGAAAGTGAACCGATTGGTGGCCATCCTGGTATTCAGAGGGAGTGCATTCCACAGGAAGACCGCCTGGACAGGGAATGAAGCTTTGAGAAAACCAGAGCGGTGAGAAGGACATCGCAGAAGGCAGACTATTCACGCCCACCTGTAAAATTTACCCTTTACTACTGAAATTTCACGCCAGTTTGGTGCATAAATCTATACTAATAGGAATATACGCTAGCTGTCACTGTACCCCCGTCGGGGGGCACGCCGGCGGTACCGGGGACCATATTCCCCTTTGCCGCGGTAGCTCACCGTGTACGTTACTCCAGCAAGAAAGTATCTCCTAGAGTTATATGAGTAAAACGTATAGTTTGTGCCTTATCTGCTGTAAATGTGCCCCCACATAAAAATGTGTGCCCCCTGTCGTTTTGAAAAAAAAAAACGGAAAAACGATTCTTGCTGGGGTAACGTTTTTCTAGCAGGAAAATTCTAAACGAGTGATCGGAGAGAGAAAAATTGTGCATGGCCAGAGAGCTTATATGTGTGCCAAAATGTGCCCCCAAAAATAAAATCTGTGCCCCTTCAGGTTTTCGAGATATTGCGTTTCCTGCTGGAGTAACGTTTTGATGAATCGTATATCTCTAAAACCATTGCATGTGCCCCTGTAGAATAAACATACACGAGTAGCTCTTAATGTGTGCCCCTTAGTGCCCCAATTAGATGTAAGAAAATATTTATAGTTTTCAAGTTACCGTTTTATCAAAACCCGAAAAAACATCGCAGCGCCTAAATGAGGCAAGGCATAAGTTCACTGAAAACTGTATTCGGTCCTTTTTGGCGCTTATAATAACCATATAAAGTTTCAAAACTATTCATGCATGCGTTTTTGAATAATCTTGCTAAAAGTCAAAACGATGGTGTCATAACTTTGACGGCAAAATAACTCACGGAACTGGCTTTTTTTTTTTTTTTTTTCGTGTGGGAAATCATCCAATGACTTCCCCCGCTCTGGGTGGAGCGGGGGGGCATGTCAGACTTGTACTGACTAAAACCCACCCATGTTCCTTCTATTGCCCTTTACGTCCCCGGGCCGCGGTATCTCTTTCGAACAACCCGCAACCCCGGCAGGCGGAGGCTCTGGCAAGCCCCTCTGCTTTGCTGCTTTGGTGGAATTGGTCCAAAAAAGTTCCAATCTTTGTTACCCAACAAACGCAGGTAAGCTCAAATATTATTATTATTTCGCATGTAGAACCATTAAAGCTCTTAATCACGATTTCGTAAGTCAATCATAAACGAGTTCTAGTTTTAGTTGAACATGCGTACACAATTTTAATATTTATTACTATGTGATTTATAATAATAATTACGACGAAGTTTTAATTAAATAATATTACCTATATTGAATAAATTTTAGAAGGTAATATGCGAAATTGAATGGGAGCTTTGTTCATTTGTTTTCTGAAGTGTATATGTTGCAGTCAAAACTCTTAACCAGTCAAAAGTACTATTGACTAGCAAAATCAGTCAGTACTTTTGACTAGTTAAGAGTTTTGACTGCATCATATACATTTTTTTTGCTGGTGCTTAAAATTATTTTCATTCAAATAAAGTTTGGCCTGTACCAATGTGGTTGCTTATTAATCATTTAAAAAAAGCTTTTTATGTGTGAACGGTTATATTTTACAGCTCCGATTTAAAAATGCCTCTAACCCCGGCTGAAAACATAAAGCGGTATCGAGAAGGATTAAAAGAAAATTCTGAAAAGTTGGAAGAACAAAGGAAAAAGGACCTAGAAAAAATAAAATCGAAGTATGTACTTTTACAAAAAAAAAACAAGGAAATGACTGAAGGGGAAAAGAAGGTAAAAAGAAAAAAGTGGGGGGTCAGAAAAGAATTAGACAATGCAGAAAACGAAACCGCGACGCATAAACGTTCTTAACGTTCCTAATTATTAGATTTAATAATAAGAATCTTACTAAATGTCTCCTGACAGTGGTTTTTTAACAATACAATTCATTCAAAATATAAATTTGCACTACTGTGAAGTCTAGGCTTAAGAAATCCATCCACCAAAATTATATTTTTGTTATTGTCCCATAAAAGCGGGCGCATATTTCTTATGTTTTTTTAATATTGTATAACATATGAATATATTTTTGTGATAAAAACAAAACTAGGTATATAGTTCGTTTTAGCATTAAGTATGTATAAAAAATAATACAAAATAAAATAGACTCAATAATGTAAAGTTAATCAAGAGTTGTGGCCGAATACTAACGTAAAGGAAACATTACTGCCTATATTTTAAGATTTTTCTGTTAATATGGACTGACTTTTTAAAAACATATTAAATTTTGTTTTATTATCCCATTTAATCAAATAAAACTTCTAGTAATATAATTTAACATTCAATTTACGTGATCTAGTTATGGTAACAAAATAAGAATTTTTCTGCACCTTGGGTTTATTTTAATAGATTTTGCTATTATTTACGTTTTATATATCTGGAAAAAAACTCATATTTATAATCTTTAGACCTTCACCCATAGCTTAAAATAAATAAATCAGGTATATTTCAATATTTTCATTTTATCATATTTTCTAAGCAATGGTACAATTTTTTTGAGAAATGCTCAAATATTAGAAATAATTTGCACGTTGCCGTTGCGTGGTCATCATTATTATTTAAATCACAGATCAGTTCTTCATCTAAGTCTAACTTATAATTAGTAAATTCGCATCACAAAAAATCACAGATCAGTATTAAGTATAAGTTTAGTAATGTGTAAAAAAATATTAAATTTGAAATCACAGATAAATAATTCTCTTACGAGTAATTTGCTTATACATAGATTCAGATAAAGTAAACAAACAGTATCAGTGCAACTGCGTGACTCAACGTAACAGTGTCCTTGGCGTCATAACATAACTGCAACTGTTTACCCAATACCAAGTTACCAAGTAATAATCTAAACGGACTTCCTAGTCAATAAACACTTTGTACCTATTATTCATAATAGAGCGACGTTACACGTAACTGTCTCTGTCACACTAACACCGTACGCGTACTAGCTGTCTCACTTTCTCTAAGCTAGACAAAGCGACTCCTTGCGACACGACGTCAGCGGATGCCCAGCGGTGGGGAGGCGAAAAAAGGGAATCTTCTATTATGGTAAATGCTCCAACCAGCCCGCGAAATTCAATTTTTCTTACGTTTTTTGCAATTTGCAGGCCAGTTCTAGGTTGTACGTTGATTTAAATAATATTCGCGGCTGTAAGACTAGCTAGGTTGTCAACATACAACCTAGCTAGCACTGGCCTGCAAATTGCAAAAAACGCAAGAAATTTTGAATTTCGCGGTCTGGTTGGAGCATTCCCCTTAATGATGAAAAACTTACTGTTAATTTATCTAACCTATGGCTTATCAATAAATATATATACAGTATGTTAGTTTAAACGAGGGACATATTCAAACCCACAATAGTGCATACTTACATGATACTAATAAAAATATGAACAAAAAAATAAAAAATAAATAAAAGACAGAACCATACCAAAAATTTCGCTTAAGTCTCGCAACGTGTATATACCCTTGCGCTAGCGATTTAATAATACTATCGCAGAACATGTGTGCATGTCAATGACCTTTAGGTATAATCCATTTTCCCTTCATACTTTAAACCTGGCTTAGGACGCCTTTTCGGTAGAATCGGCGCGTAGGTATTTTGCCGCGTGATTTACTTCACTGTTTACAAGTTTACTACTCTCGCGCTCAGTTTTCATGAATAATGTATTTTATTGGACAATTACGTCAGAAATTAAGGTTATAGGTTTTTTACATATTTGGGACGAGAATCGAATACTGAATACCCTCCCTCAATAAGTCCCTCGTTTAAGGTGAAAGCTCCAACCTACCCGCGAAATTCAAATTTTCTTACGTTTTTTGCAATTTTCAGGCCAGTGCTAGGTTGTATGTTGATTAAAATATTATTCGCGGCTGTAAGACGTATGTAATTATAGAATTATAATCATCAAAATCACCAATACAACCCTCCAAGTTCATAAAGCTGTAGGAAAGACTTTTTCTGTTTTTTTTTTGTTCCTACGCCTTTATGAACTTGGAGGGTTGTATTGGTGATTTTGATGATTATAATTCTATAATTACATACGTCTTACAGCCGCGAATAATATTTTAATCAACATACAACCTAGCACTGGCCTGAAAATTGCAAAAAACGTAAGAAAATTTGAATTTCGCGGGTAGGTTGGAGCTTTCACCTTAACCTAACACTCTGTATAAAGACAAATACGGGCTTTTTATATATATGTCACCGGAAAATAACAAGATCCGTAAGTTTATCAATTTACTAGGAAGTTTATAAACATTCGTAAGATTCTAAACGGGAGATAAATTGTAATATTTTACGTCGTTACTGGCACTCGCCGGCCGCTGTCGCGGCACCGCTCGCTCGGCTCGTGCGTAGGGGGTCACAGTTTTAACCTAACCTAACCTACGCATTTTTTTAACATTCAGGAAGGAATATTTGGTGCACGAAATTGTGGACGTAAAATATTACAATTTATCTCCCGTTTAGAATCTTACGAAAGTTTATAAACTTCCTAGTAAATTGATAAACTTACGGATCTTATTATTTTCCGGTGACATATAATATATACAAAACGAGCTACCTCTTTTTAGTAGTAGGTATTCATCACACATTTCATGAACTATATTTTTTTTAAACATTGGGACCAATCAAATTTTGGGTCAAAGACCTGACAAATGGCAAATATCTGGATGTATTTCTTTCGTTCACACATACATTACTGGATGTATTTTAATTAAATTTAAAATGGAGAAGATAGCTTACCTTGGAATAGCACTTAGGCTACTATTTATAATGTACTTATTACTTAATCATGTGTAAGGTCATAGAAACAGCTAGTAGAACATAATCCAATAACAACTTTTTTTATTATTTATTACTTTTCTACTTCAGTGTACTCAGGCACAACACGTGTGAACCGGTTAGTGAGTTAAGTAAAGAAGGTCATCGATATGTATGGATCCGTCGTGCAGACCGGTGCAGACACATGGTTCCGATACATTTTCAACTCACGGGCATATCTCCTCCTTTCTGATATCTATGGGTAAACTAATAGTCAGTAGATTAGATTTTAGGTTTATCTTGAATTCTTGCACTTTATTTAAGCACAGCGAATCGCTCTGAACCACACTCGTCACGTTTATGAATTTATAAACCTGCAATTGATCCCCGGAGATATGTTTCGAAAATAAAAAATATTTTGATAACAATAAATAAGTATAATGTATTAACATACAATACAAAACCATACACCATGTAAAATTTACACAACAATATGCTTTTAGAAGTCATAATTATCAGGTATCTTCTCGATCGATTTCTCGGGAAACGTTTGGCTGTTGAAGAGTTACAGATCTGAAATCAGATAATTTAATATATTTTTTATTTATTCATCACTTGAGAAGGTATGTAACTTTCTTTTTGCGCACTTCAGGTTAGATTTTCGAGCTAAGGTTTAAGAATAGGGAGCATAACAGATGTTGCTACAGGAAAACTGTGTGGCTAACACTGGCATCGCCGCCATCAGGGATTTTAATTTTGATAACACTATTTTTTTTGTTAAGGTCGCAAAAATATCAGAATTTCAGTCACTGGTTCAAAAGTTATAAGGCTTTATAGATGGCCGACCAGGGGAGCATCTCCCCAGCTTTTGAGTTTGAATGTCAAAAGCTAGGGTACTTAGCGAAACTTTCCTAATGGATTTAATAGTTTTCACGAAACCCTTTCCTAAAAGTAGCTTTAGACTTATTTTTTATTTTACTTTATTAGGGAGAACAAACAATTGTACATTAGGTCTTACATCTAAGTATACAATAAAGTGGGTTAACGTACAATCAACAACGTCTCCACATATTACTCATCATCTGCCTAGCCTTTTCCCAACTATGTTGGGGTCGGCTTCCAGTCTAACCGGATGCAGCTGAATATCAGTATTTTACATGGAGCGACTGCCTATCTGACCTCCACAACCAGTTAATACTGGGTAATACGATACCCCTTGGTAAGACTGGTTGTCAGACTTTTGGAACACTGACTACCTGTAACGACTGTCAAAGATCTACAAATGACAGCCGGGACCAACGGCTTAACGTGCTTTCCGAGGCACAGAGGAAACTCGGTATGTAACGGGTGGTCACCCATCCACAGACCAACCTAGGCAAGCGCGGCTTAACCTAAAGATCGACCCGAGTGACTGCTATTATTTAGCCACGAGCTCCTCCACATATTACTATAAGTATTAATTTACTCACATACAGTATGGAAGAAAGGTAGGGCTTATTTTAATATTATACATAATTATTAGGTTTTAAGTGCATTAACTAATTCTTTTTTAAATACTTTATGAGCTAACGTAAATATGTCTATGTTAACAAAATGTTGGTTATATGTTTTTGGGTAATCTGTGAAGAGGCGCCCGTTCACCCGCATTTGTACAAATAGAGGTCGTAGCAAAGAGTGGATAAGCGCGTGCCTTCCGCCTTATTACAGTTCTGGGCACTATCCTTACTAATATTATAAAAGCGAAAGTGAGTTTGTTTGTTTATTTGTTTGTTACCTCTTCACGCTTTAATGGCTAAACCGATTTTGATGAATTTTGGTACAGAGATAGTTGGGAACCAGGAGACGGACATAGGCTAATTTTTATTTAAAAAAAATGGGATATGAGGGAGAACGAGGGCAGAAAAGGGAAAACTTAGCGTTGCTATTACAAATTAATCAGGCGCAAGAGCAAAAACTGCAGGTCTGCTTAATGTGTTAAATACCGAATTTAACGCGAGCGGAGCCGCGGACGAAAGCTAGTATAAAATATATTATTCACAAGTTCAGGGCAATCAAACTTGTTGTGTATCAGTCCACGGAGCATCATGGTTTGGAGTAACAGACGCCTTGAATGTAGTGTTAGTAGCTTAAATTTCTGCAACGACTCCTCATATGGCAGACGCTCCAAGTGACATTTAAACTGCATTGTTTTCAAGAACTTACGCTGATTTTTTTCTAATGCTTGATCATATTTTGCATAGTAGGGATCCCATATCATACACGCATACTCTACTTGCGGTCGTAATAAAAAGTTGAAAAGATGTAGATATGTGACTGGGCGTTTGAAATCTGATGACGATCTCATAACAAAATTGTACATTTTGAAAGCTTTAGCTATTATCTTTTGTATGTGTAAATTAAGGTGAAGTTTGCAATCCAAAAGTACACACAGATCACAAATTTCAGTTTCTTTAAGAAGGAGTTCGTCGCAGAGACAATAATTGTAGTTAATTATGTTTTTGTTTTTAGTAAAGTTAATGTATTTACATTTGTCGATGCTTAATTTTAGATTATTTTTGGTACAGTAATTTGACAATCTATTTAAATCGTCTTGAAGAAGATAACAATCGTTAATCGATAAAATTTTCTTAAAAATTTTTAGGTCATCAGCGTATAACAAAAAATTACTGTTTTGAAAGCAATTACCGATATCATTAATTTAAATAATAAACAACAAAGGACCCAAAATTGATCCCTGTGGAACTCCAGATGTTGCCAAAAATGTGTTAGAATGGTACCCATTACTTACTATAGTTTGACTGCGATTACTAATATAAGACTGGAACCAGCGCAATAAATTCCCCCTGATGCCATTATATGAAATTTTGTTTAATAGTATTATATGGTCAACTCTATCAAAAGCTTTTTTAAAGTCAGTGTAAATGGTGTCACTTTGAACTCAGATGTCCATATTTTTAAATAAGTAGGTAGTAAAAACCATTAAGTTGGTAACAGTAGACTTTCGTCTCACAAAGCCATGTTGCTCCGGAATTATACAATTTTGAATAAATGGATATATCTCGTGGTGAACAAGCTTTTCAAATAGTTTAGCTAGTGTAGAAAGAAGAGAAATGGGCCGATAATTCTCAATATTTTGTCTGGAGCCACCTTTATATACAGGAACTATATTAGCCTTTTTCCAGTTGGCAGAGAACGAACCTTTGTTAATACATTGATTGAAAATCCTAAATAATGGTTTGCATATTGTATTCGCTGACCATTTTAAAAAGCAAGGAGGTATCCCACCTGGCCCTGGCCCTTTATTTAAGTCTAATATCTTTAATTGTTTGCAAATTAACGAAAGGCTAAAATATAAGCTACAGAGAGATGTGTCGTTGACATTGGATTGTTCAGGGGCAGGGCTCCAGTCAGGTGTTAGACTAGGATGGCTCGTAAACTGACTGGAAAAAGGCTGAGAAGAAGTTACATATTGTAATAGGGTCACTAGATGTATCATCTTTGTAATACATTCTAGAAGGAATCCCGGATTTTCCTTTGCGATTAGCAATGTATGCCCAAAAGTGTTTGACATTTTGCGGAATACTGTCCTCAACACTATTAATATAGATACGATAGCATTTGATACACTCTGTTTTAAAACGATCTCTATTATAATCCTATAACATTAGGTATATGTTACTTGGAACGAAAAAAAGGGTAGTGATTAAAGCTCCGACAATAAAAGAAGAATTGTGCGTACTCAAAATATTTGTAAAGTACCTATTTAAGCCTAAAATAGGTACTAACTTTCCGACTACTTTTGTCCAAATAAAAATGACAAAACGACCGAATGAGATACTGATATCTTCGAAAACAACACATAATTTTTTTATTGCTATAATACTTTTCTACCAGCATAAATTACGTTCTATCATAGAGTACTATTATATAGATGAAATAGAGAGCCCACTTGACAGATTTTTTGGTACCCGTTGTTACTGCTGCCATCTGGTAGACCGCTCCTGAACTAATCCATATATGTGTATATACATACCTATAGCTAGTATAGCAAGCCATACATCTACTATGCCTATTGTCTGCTAAGGTGTTTAAAACGATGTAATTTTTTTGTTAAAGGTATTTAATGGAGAAAAAGGCAGTTTTCGCCATTAAAACCACTATCTGGAGTATTATAAACTCGAACAAAACAGAATATATCACAAAATGGAATAAAATCTACATAAATGCGCCAACGCAAGTCGTAGCCACCATTTTGTGATAATGTCAATAATGTGACAATGTTAGTGTTTTGACGTTTTTTGTTGAATGTTGTTTTGTGAGCATCGAATGCAATATTTTTATTGATATAAAAACAGTTTTAGGTACTCCAATCAAATAATTTGGCAATCTAGTTCAAAGAAACAAATAATTTCAAATAACATAAGTCTATTTGTGATTTGAATGCCATCTCACGGACTTGAATGTACTAATGTGATTTATTTCCAGGAACGGTGTAATAGATGGCGCTAGTATCTTTCAAATATTAAGTCACTATGGCATTGCCCCCCCCCCCCCTGCGTTCTACTGAAAACTATGCTTTGTAATTTTTATCTTTACTTGCCTACTATTAATTCATAAATTACCTTTCATATTTCATAGACTGTGGTGCTAATTTAACTGTAACTTTATACTGAAAATATTATTCTGAGTGGTTATACAGAAACTTATAAAAAATATAAAAATGTACTTGTTACAATAATTTTTACTTGCATCATATATCATGAATTTTAGTTACCACAGGTATGCTTCGATATTGGTACCTGTCTCAAATATACCTATATCCCAAAGAGTTACTATTAATACATCTCTAATATTTACAAATGATTACCACTTGCGCTAAGATAGGTTGACGGAACCCCGCATCGTGGGTCTCCTATTTCCGGGTGGTTTAAAAAAAATAACCACGAAGGCTAAGGCAGGAGCTCCGCTCCGCTTCGCTCCCGCCTTAGCCTTCTAACCTAACCTATCCGAGTCGGGGTACTCTGAGTCGTGGTGTTAACCATAATGAGGATATAATTCAAGTATATTTACCAAACAGTTCAAGTATTTTCACATATAATACCACAAGAGCTTCAAAATTATCGGGTATTTTCCGATAGGTTCGTTGCAAACAAATGAAGGAGTCAAGTTTTTCTTTTCAGGTTAAAAAATCACGAGCGCGAAGCGCGAGTGATTTTTCCTGAAAAACTTGACGATTTTATTTGTTTGCAGGGAACCTATCGGGAAATGCCAGATAATTTTGAAGCTCGTGTGGTATTCGGGGGATTATTTTTCCGACCCAAATATCGACCAATAGAATTGCACCATTCGACGTCACGTGGTACAACCTACATGGTATTATACTGAAATTTTTTTGAAAATTTTCTCTGGTCGTTGTTATGCATAAAAAACAAAACATCCAGTCAAATTAACCACACGTCAAACTGATGCAAACAAATAAAATGCAAACAAATAAAATCGTCTGCAAACAAATAAAATCGTCAAGTTTTTCAGGAAAAATCACTCGCGCTTCGCGCTCGTGATTTTTTAACCTGAAAAGAAAAACTTGACTCCTTCATTTGTTTGCAACGAACCTATCGGAAAATACCCGATAATTTTGAAGCTCTTGTGGTATTATATGTGATTATTTTTCCGTCCCAAATGTCGGCCAATAGAATTGCACAAACTCCAAATCGACTCATTTTCATGCAAAATCTCCAATTTTCACAATTGAATTCAACCTGTCAGTTTGACGTGTGGTTAATTTGACTGGATGTTTTGTTTTTTATGCATAACAACGACCAGAGAAAATTTTCAAAAAAATTTCAGTATAATACCATGTAGGTTGTACCACGTGACGTCGAATGGTGCAATTCTATTGGTCGATATTTGGGTCGGAAAAATAATCATCATTATTGAGAATAAAAAAATTTTATAACCAAAGAAATTAAAACAGTTCATGCAAATTGTAAAAATATGATTATTTTGACAAAACCTCTATTGTCGGTAACTTAGTAATTTTGTTGCAGGTTCAGTATTCTATCCAGAAGTGTTATTCGAAGATCCATTTTTTTTAGGACAAATAGTAATTTGAACATGCTCTTATTTGTTGTTAAATTGGATATTTTTTTTCGTTTATTTTTTGGGTTTTTTGTCGGTTATTCATTATAACGCTGGTTAATTAGAATAATAATAGGCCACAGATCGCTGGAGGTTAATTTGTTTTTCGGAACCATTATTATTTCCCCGAAAAAAATAGGCAACATTTAAAAAAATGTTTTCTTTGTTATATGTACCGTAAATATCCTCATATACATTTAGTAGTAATCTTATTAATTTCATTGATTGATTGATTTTATTAAGGGCGTATCGTATGACAGCTCAAATTAAAATTCCCCTACGACTATCCCTCTCACACAGTCAAAACGATTTTGTGGAGTGAACTACAATATTGTTATAATGATGATAGGTATAAATAGAATAAATGAATTTTATTGATTATTAGATTACTAAGAAATTTGTTTTTACTAAATGCATAATATGAAAGTTATAACAAAAATAACTTTTTATATATTTTTTTGTCTTTCTGTTTCTTCTTCCGGCTACTCTACGAAACGGCTAGGCTGATTTTGTCAGGACTTTTACTGAAAGATAGTTGATATTATAAGGAATAACTTCTCTTTTTTTACAAAAAGGATTGGGATTCCGTGCACAAATCATATAGCCAATAATGATCGTAATAATGAGATAGACTCAGTCATAACATTATGGTTTATACCATAATGTTATGCGTGCATTTTACGTGGGATGCCACAATTGATAGGCTGCGCTCATAGGTACTGAGTAGCCGTGTCGACGGCGATAGATATTGGCCCTGAAATACAAAGGGCAAAAGAAGGAGCATGGATGGATTTTAGTCAGTATAAGTCTGACATTCGCACTGGGAGAAGTCATTTGAAGATTCCCGGTCTAAAAAAAGGGCTGACAATAATTCGTTGCTTGCTTTAAGCTTAGAACAAGATGAAAGGTTGAAATATAAACCTGTTGATTCTGAGGTACCGTACTACAAGTATCTGTCACACAATGAAAACCTCGTGACTAGGTTACGAAAATTTATTTACATTTTTAAAACTTAAGACATTGTGAAGCGGCTGACCGAAAGTCTACTTCGCACTATGCTAATCTCTTATTTATAGGTACTGCGTCACATAACGGAGAGATACTTCCCTATGAAAACGGTTACTCACCTAATTCTATCAATAACATGATTGACATCTTCTTGATTTGTAGGAACCGGCTCAATGTAAACATTATATTCTTCATCACTAATTTCTATCACTTCATCTTCAGTTGGTACATGCACAACATCAGGTTCTTCATCATCACTTTTAACTTCCCTTCTAGTAGTATCATCAGTCTTTATTCCAGCTATTCCTGAGAATTAAAGAATACAAAGTAACGACACGTGAGTGAGTGTACTATGAGGTGTTAAGGCTCTGTCTAACCTTTCGGGAGTTTTTGAAGCTTTTTCACACATATTTCCGACAGTTATATTTTAGTCTCTTGCGATCAACCCGAAACATTTTTCCTTGTCTTTGTGTCGCTCCATTGCCATGAACCGTGGATAAACTCAACTTCAAACTGCTACTTATAAATCAAAAACACATTAACGCTTTACCTGGCCTCGGAAATCTAACTCAAGATCGCATGCTTATCGGTATCACTTGTAGACCACTTGATCAACGAGGCAATTTTATTAAGTACTTGATTTTATAAAGGTTTGAATAACCGGCCGGACCTGCGTCGAAGTATTTCAAATTATTGTCTAATTATATTGCTAATTCACCAACTAAACGTGAAACAGGACGTAAAGGGCTTGTAAGAAGTAGTCCGGAAGATTTCGCGCCATTAACATCCACATATTGGAATCTATTATTTAAGTAGGAGTCTGGAGAACAGGGTGTAAAGCTCTTCATCCCCTGTAGAAAAGGGAAAACCCTCCGGCCAGACGGGTGTCGGGTCTGGTGGGCCACTGGCCTACTGCTGTTGTCAATCTTAACTCGCGGATAATATTTTACTTGCGCGATGTAGGAATTGGCAGTAATTTTTCAGTGGTTGCATAGATGGCACTGTAGTACTTTTTGCCATGTTCAGAATTGTAGTGTCGCTACAAGTCTAACATTTAGTGCCTCGTTTTTGACACCGTAATGACGTAAATTAGGCAACAGCGTGTCATGGTGTACACAGACCAAAGGCTTTGGAAAGCTCACAGAAATCACCAATTGGATTCTGAGAGTTTATGCATTGAATATGTGTTTCAGCAGATCAACACCCGCATCTGTGGTCGAACAGTCTTTCGTTCGAACACTGAAGGAGGCTATTTAAATTAAAATGTCTAAGCAAATACTTGAGCATCGGGTAAGATGGATATTGGTCTGAAATTGCCAATATCATATTTATTGACTGATTTAAATAAAGTTTGACTTTACTGCTCCTCCTAACGCACCTATTGAAAGTAATAGCATGATAGGGATGTCTATTATATTGCTCAAAATATTGTTTCATGGAAATACCCCCGTACTCACCTGTGTTGGACAAACAAGAATAAGGATCACTTCGATGTCCGTTTGTCTGTATTACCGCCACTCGTTCTTGAGAAGAATAGCTGGCCATTCTTCTCAAGAACGAGTGGCGGTAAGATGAAGTTAATTGTTTTACCATTAATACAGGATGTAGTTACAAGTCCTAGAATAATCAAGAGCGCGAACATTTTAAGCTCTCTATGACTTGGTGTCTTAGATAGATTTTTTGTCATTCCATAGTATGACCACGTTTTCATTTATGGCTTGGTGTTCATCGCACGCGCTGTTCACTTCCGCCGCCGCAGCTGGGACCCCCCATCTTTTATTACCTGCTCCTTTTTGGTTTAATGCAGATTTGCAATTTGGCAGAAAGCTACCCGGTCCTAGATACGCTACGCGATATTTAGATAAGTAGCGAAATAGTTATACCTTTGGACGGGAACATTGGTGTATCTCGTCGCACTCGACGACGCCTAGTTTGGTCACTTCGCCTAACCTGTGTCATACTTTGAAAATCTATGTTGTATAACGTTCCAGCAAGCAGCAGTGTGCAATCGGGATCTCCAGCATTGAAAGCACTTTCTAATTCAAAGTTACTACGTTCATCATATTTCCACCATCCTAAAACAAATGCAGATGTAACCGTCAAAACGAGAGCTGTGATGGATGGGTAGGTACAGAAACCCTCAGTTTCGTACACCGCGCATTGGTAATCGAGAGCATTCTGCGAGGAGTATTTCAAACCTATGACAAAGTACCGAAAATCGTTTTAGCTTTTACGTTTCGACACAGAATTTTTCATAGGCATATACAAAGACCAAATGCGGTATGACTTGCAACAGTAGAGATGAGTCAGTTTTATACAGAAATTTAGAATAGGCTTCCCACTAAGTTAATCTGGCTGGAAGGACTTGATCATATCCGGTAAAAGTTAAAATTTAAATAAATGAAATATTTCTTCAACATGACAATAACATTGAAAGGAAGTCGTTTGTCTTGATATGGACAAGTAATGAGGAGGGACGACGCGATATGAATCTTTACAGATGGAGAGGAGAGGGAGAGGAAGGAAAGATGGATGAATTGTGTAAAGAATGATATGACGGAAAAAGGAGTAAATGATGCCGTGACGTCTGACAGGGGAGAATGGAAGAAGAATACGTGAATACGACCCGGGCAGGATAGAACGAATATATGAATTGGATAGAATGAGACAACGGCAGGAAAATGATGAAATGATGATGATAATGATAACATAACGATGAGCGAGCGTGACGACCAACAAGAAAACAGAATTACATAAATAGGCCCCATAAATTAAAAACGGCAAGAGAGTGGTAAAATCAGATATACATACCATTTCTACCCTCATAAAACCACTGGTATACTTCCTGGGTGGGACTAATGTTGTTTTGTTCAACAGACAATGTGCCTAGTAATATTGGATTATCCAGGTAAGTAATTGGTATATCAGCTCGGCACATTGCACACTTTTTACTTTGGAATGCAATGCCCTGAAACATAAAAGTATCTATATTGGTATGGTACTGTATTAGGGAGAATATTGAAATTTATAATTTTAAAGACACTTATGAAATAGGCAACAGGGTTGTGTAACGATATTTTTATGCTCATTTATTTGTTCCATTTACGCTCTTCCGCAAAACTTGTTCTTAATTATTATATCTTAATAATAAAACAAAGTTACCATTGCAGTTTGATGAAAAAGTCACACATCTCATAGACTAAACATCAAATCTTGTTCAAACCAATTTTCGTTGAATGTTTTTTTATACGTACTATACATTTTTTTCAGTAGTTTCTTCCTGTTACTTTAGAAATCCGAGGGGGAACCAAATTTTTACGACTTTCGAAGCAAATATCTCAGTTATATTAATATACAGAGATATGTATGTATGGAGAGCCACCCCTATTATTTATTTATTTTTATCATTTCGCATCATATTTGTGTAATGGTTCATAGAAGGCATCTATCTACTCTCCAAATCTCCAATTGTGGTGCCAATAGACTCGGAGTAAAATGGCTATGACAAATGGACAGGGGTTCAGGGGAATCTAATCATCTTAGTCTAGTCTTTTCCCAACTATATTGGAGTCGGCTTCCATTCTAACCGGATGCAGCTGAATATCAGTATTTTACATGGAGCGATTGCCTATCTGACCTCCACAACCCAGTTAGTACTGGGTAATACGATACCCCTTGGTAAGACTGGTTGTCAGACTTTCGGAACACTGACTACCAGTAACGACTGTCAGATCTACAAATGACAGCCGGGACCAACGGCTTAACGTGCTTTCCGAGCCACTGAAGAAACTCGGTATGTAACGGGTGGTCACCCATCCACAGACCAACCTAGGCAAGCGCGGCTTAAGAGCCATTTCACATTTTCGCCCAAATTTTTAAGACTTTGAGCTTCTCTATTACCATCTAAGTAATATCTAGAATTTATTGAATGAATACAAAATATAGATTAATCGTTTATAGTGTCGTTTAATGTAACACATTTACTAAAATCGGTTTGTTTAATTTATAATGACACATCTCCCACAACCATTTTACTGAAAAATTGCCGCAGAGTCTACTTCTGAGTCCTAAATCTATCAATAATACTTATAAATGAAACTAAACAAAATACATACAGGTTCAGACATATATTTAAATCGTCGTTTAATGAAATAGATTCCTGAATTATATTACCATTAATTAGTAAAAAAATAAATTCTTAGACCAATTTTTAACTTTTATTTTGTTTTTTTTACGTGTTTTTTGGTTCAAATACATAGTAATTATAAAAATATAATTATTCAGAAATAATCTATGTTCTTTGGGAAATCGAACCCTATAGTTATTTTGAAAATATTTGCATATAATTTGTCAAAATATCAATTTGAACATCAGTCTAAATTACAATAACATATTAATACTAATACAATACTAAAATAAAATTTACCAAATCATATTACGATTACGGCTCAAGATTGCTCTCGTGTTACACTGTTTATATTGCACGTGTGTGACTCGCTACGCACACATAAACAATGACGCACTCTTTTGCCTAAACTCGAGCGCAATCATTTTGTGAAATGGCTCTTAACCTTAAGATCGACCCGAGCGGCTGCTATTATTTAGCCACGAGCTCCACGAGTTCAGGGGAATCTAATATGATTCCATTTTAGTCAATTGGCAATGGCACCCTTAACAAATTGGTAGTTATTTCATATCAAGTTACATGCATTAAAACGAAGTGGGTGATAATGTTGGTGTAATAATTCCTTACAGTTTTTATACTTAATATAGTTAAGATATAATTATAATACCACTCATATTTATATATATATATATATTAATTAGTATATTTTATGTTTTAAATAAAGTGGTTACTAAAAATGTATAAATATATAAAAAATGAAATGATCTCACTATCTTACTTTATATGTCAAGTGTAACTGTAGTACATAGGTTTCAAACTTAAATTGTTATTGTTGTAATATTTTGACATTTAGATTATTTTTAATTTTAAGACTGTTGCTGTGCCCTAACAGGGTCCATAAATGTACTTTTAGCTTTAAGCCTTTTGTAACATCTACTACACACATTATGGTACGCAAATAAATGAATATGAATATGAATATGAATACTTTTGCAGTTTCTAATTGTCGTCATCACCACAATCGGTTAGTGCAACAAAAATGGTAAACAATCAGTTCCACTTCCCGTTTATTTAGCAGTTCATAAATGACGCCTTCTTTCCAAATTTGTGAAGTAAACAGACAGACATGGCAACGGAACCAAAAAAACATAAACTGTGGTTTTATTCTCCTTGCAAACCATGGTCATGATTACATAGGTGTTGGATTGTTTAGGATTTAACTCTGATGTAACTCATTAATATAAAAGTCATCCTGTATAAAATTATTTAATTCAGGCTGGAATGAGATTTGAGCTTTACTGTCATACAAAATGTAGTTTTTTGTTATTTTTACATACTGGCTAGATGTTACTGGCTAACGTTAGATGCCCCTGAAATAATTAATATGCATAATTGTCTCTTCAGTCCCTAATTGGAGTTTGGACAGATGGTGGTGGGTGGTGGGTTGTGGGTTCAAACCCGGGCAAGTACAAATCTAACTTTTTTATTCACGTTTTCTAAAATTTTTCTTATACATCACAGACATTGGTAAAGGTTAAAATTGTGAGGAAACCTGAACTTATAATTAACTAGCTTTTGCCCGCGGCTTCGCTCGCGTTAAATTCGGGGTAACACAGTTCCCCTTGCGCCTTATTGATTTGTAATAGCAACACTAAGTTTTCCCTTTACTTCCCTCTTTCTCCATCACATCCCACTTTTAAAAAAAAAATAGCCTATGTCCGTCTCCTGGTTCCCAACTATCTGTGTACCAAAATTCATCAAAATCGGTTTAGCCATTAAAGTGTGAAGAGGTAATAAACAAACAAACTCACTTTCGCTTTTATAATATTAGTAAGGATATAAGTCTCCAACCCATCTTGAGCAAGTGTGGGGGGATCAATGCTTATACCTCTGTTTTAAGGCCTTTGCCCAGCATTGGGACAGTTATAACCACATAACATTATATTAATTTATTCAATGTTCATTGCAGCCAAAAACCATATAACAAGAAAAACTTAGTTATTATACCAGTAAATTACATTTTACATTATGTTTTAAAGGAGTTCATGCAGATACCTTCAAAAATAAATTTTACAATGTGAATTAGTTTAAGTAGGTAATTAAATGGTTACAATATTTACCTTAACACATAGGAAACAAAAGACATGTCCACATGGTAACTGTGTTGGATGGTTACACTTTTGTAAGCAAACTGCGCAATCCAATTCTGTAAAGAAAAGCTAATATACAAATAAATACTAAGTTTAAACTCTCATAACCTAACTAGCAATGGATTTTCAGTAAATATTTGGCTACTTTTATTCTACTATTCCACCAATTAAGAATACTTAAGTAGTAATATATGTCTTAATATTGAGATAATAATTAATAATTATCCAAACGTGATATCCAGTAAGACTCATATCTAGTATGAAAACTCGATTTAATAACTCCTAAACTAATTAACATTCACTGTACAGTAAGTTGTATTTTGAACACTATAGCCCAAATAAGTATGATTTAAAATTGTTGATCTAACCCAGAAGACCATGAAGAAGCCTTATCTGTTGTAGACCCAAAATACTCCTGACCATATCCAGGTGGTATGGTGCTATGGTGGATATAAGTCAAGTTAATTCAACTTCACCACAAATTATTGTCATTTGATATGAGCTACATTAATCAAAACAATATTGTAAAGTAGCTTTTCTTTCATGTATCGTAAAGTATTTAGTACTTATCGTAAAGTAGATATCTACTTTAATATTGTTTCAAGTAAGTATAATGATTAAATTGTGAAAGAAAATATATACTAGTAAAAGTGTGTCCATTAGTTTGCTGAGTGGGAGAATCAGATGATTTATTTCGGTTATATAATTGTATCTTTATGATTCAACAGAACTGCTTGAAATTACTTACCACATTTAGGGCTGTTATTATCGTCGTCTTCATTCATATTGATATTTACTTAAAAAGCAACTGAAGGTTTGAACTTGATTACTAAACAACACAACGCACAGCTCCTTTCAAGGGCTTTCTTAGTTTAATAACTGCAGATAAACACTATTACTTCCTTCTACTAAGATAAATGCTTACCTACTACTTTCGAACAATTTCGATGAAAAAATGAAAAATTGCATTTGTGTCATTCCAAAACATTAAACATAAACTATAATATTGAAAGTATTGAATGAATGAAACCTCCGCGTTGGTGTTACCAGTACGAGTTACCATTGGTCTACGATTTTTTTTTTGTTTATTTTTGGAAGCAAGCTTAATAACACGGTACAAGCTTAATAATAATATTAGGTACAAGTTGTATCTAATATTATTATTAAGCTTGTACCGTTATACCGTACAAGATACCGGCACGGATCTTGAGCGCTCGGCGGAAGGGTGGGGATCGCTTTTGCGCATCGTACACATATGGCAAATAAAACGCACGCCCGTTGATTATTTATTTTTTCTAAGTTACCTACGTAATTTCTAACTGGTTCTATGGTTGAAAGAAAGATTAAATAATGATTCTTTAAATTGAGAAATGGAAATTGAGATCATAGAAGTAGGTAATTAACAAGTATTTCTAAATTAAAATTATAACTTAGTTCTTTTAGTTTGTCAAAAATTACTAAAAAAAACTACTACGTATTTTTTTTTCTTAGCATTTTTGACTTCGAATTTTATTTGTTGTAGATAAAAACTTTATCTATTGAATATAGTACATTTCGATACAAGTACAAATAAAATGATAAAAAAAAAAAAAAAATAATAATAATACATGGTGTGGATGAGATAGAGAAAACAACATTAGAAATAATGAATATGATAAAGAAAATCTTTAAAAGCGACATAAATATTGATATCGATGAAAATGCAATAAACAATTTATACCGATTAGGAAAAAAGAAAACAGAAGGTAGTAAACCGAGGCCAGTCTTCTGTTCTTTCGTAACCGGGTGGAAGAAGAACGAGATAATGAAAAATAAAAAAGGCCTGAAGGAGATATATGTCACGGAAGACTATCCAAAAGAAGTTCTGGCTAAAAGGAAGGCGTTACAGGCGGAATTGATAGAAGAAAGGAATAAGGGAAAAATAGCGTTTCTGAAATATGATAAGCTAACGCAAGCTAAATAAAGAAAACGGGAAACTTCTTCTTCACCGCATTCTTCAGGCTTTCAACCTAAAAAACAGCAAATTACCGTACCTTTTAAGGCGAATAGAACTAACGCATTTGACATGATGAGAATGAGATCTAACTCTCTTACTAACGTCCCTACAAACCAGCAACAGTAGCAACTAACCCTCGGCAACCGGAAAATACAACAAAATAATGGAACAAAACTACACTCAACAGGAAAATTACACCCTCCCCCAAGCCGACTGGTCATCGTGGGGGAAAACGACCAACACCCTCTAAGGATAGATAAACAAATTAAAACTTGCGACATACATATAGCGACGCTTAATACACGATCACTAAGAACCCCAGAGAAACTAATAGAACTTGAAACAGCAATCGACGAAATTAATTGGGATATTATTGGAATAAGCGAGGTAAGGAGACTGGGAGAAGGAATAGAAGATCACGGGAAGTATATACTGCACTATAAAGGAGAAACACCAGGCCAATACGGCGTTGGATTTATGATAAAAAAGAAATTTACCGACCGAATTGAAGAACTGAAAGGCATATCAGAAAGAATAGCACTACTCAACATAAAGCTTCCCATACAAAATAGCAGAGATGAATTATGGTCAATTATTCAGGTCTACTCGCCAACTGAAGCAATTAATAAACAAGATATAAAGAAAACAGAAGAATTCTACAAAAAACTACAAAACACTGTGGATACTGCTCACAAAACATAATAATAATGAGCGATTTCAATGGACAAATTGGGGAATGTCAAAGTGGCGAAGAGTTCACGATAGGAAGACACGGTCACGGCAGCAGGAGCAAGAATGGAACAAGATTGGTTAACTTCGGTTTAGAAAATAAACTAAGTATCCTAAATAGTTTCTTCAAAAAGAAAAAGAACAAAAAATGGACATGGATTTCCCCAAATGGACTCATTAAAAATGAAATCGATTAAATAAATAATAAACCCAAAACTTTTAAAAATCTGTCAATTATACATAACTTAAATTTTAACTCTGACCATAAAATGATTCGTGCTACGTTACGAGGGGCACACCTAAAGAAAAGTCGAAAGCTGCACATTGAATCGGTTCCTTATGTGGACACTAAAAATAAAGCAGATAATAAACAGATTAAGAGAAAGTCTGGAGAGAAGTGAAGGTAATGAACACAACAAACCAATCGAGGCGTCATACTGCGACTTTGTAAAAACTCTAAAAACTGAAGCTCGAAAAGTGTCTACAAATAATAAAGCCACACTATCCACCCTAACAATACAATTACTTAAAGAAAGAAAATCGCTTTTACAATGCAAGAAAAACAAAGAAAAACGAAAAGAGATTGCAGAAATAAGTAAAAATATCAATAAAAATATAAGGAAGGACAGAAAGGAAAAAAGGACAAACACTTTCCAATACCATATCAAGAAAACAGGAGGAGTAAAGAAAGCTTGTAAAGAATTAGAATCCACGAAGAATTGGATGCCAAATATGAAAGACAAAGAAGGAAAAAGTACCACAAAAAGATCGGATATATTAAATATTGCTACGGTATATTATAAGGAGTTATACAAAAGCAAAAACAACGAACTCGCTACGACTATGATAGAAGAAATACAAGATACTGAACCTATACCACCTATTCTAGAAGAAGAAACAGAAAGATCTATTAATACTCAGAAGTTAGGAAAAGCACCCGGTCCCGATCAAATCACCAATGAACTTCTTACTACTACTACTTCGTCTATGCCGATAATTGTCCCTAAATTAACCAAATTGTTTAACAAGATCATTTTAGAAGAAGCTATCCCAGACGATTGGACGAAATTAACGATAGTTTTGTTACACAAAAAAGGAGATAAAGGGGATATTAATAATTACAGGCCAATAAGCTTAATGTCCAACATATACAAAGCCTTTTTCTAAAATATTACTGTCCAGAATGACTAACACCCTTGATGAAAACCAGCCGATGGAGCAAGCCGGATTTAGGAGCAACTTCTCGACAATTGACCACATACACGTCTTACGCCAGATACTCCAAAAATATAGGGAATACAACAAAATATATTATTTGGGTTTCGTAGATTTCAACAAGGCGTTTGATTCTCTGGAACACCACTACATATGGGAATCACTAGAACAACAAGGGGTTCATAAAAAGTATATACGAATACTAAAAATAATTTATGGGAAAAGCACAGCTCAAATAAAACTGGAAAGGACAGGTGCAGAAATCCCGATTGAAAGAGGCGTTCGTCAAGGCGACCCTATTTCGCCGAAGATATTCTCAGCTGTGCTGGAGTTGATCTTTAGGAGATTGGGTTGGGATACTTTCGGACTCAACGTGAACGGAGACAAACTGAGTCATCTGAGATTCGCTGATGATCTAACACTTTTCTCCGAATGCCCGATGACCTTACAAAAAATGCTACAGCAATTATCAGACGAAAGTGCAAATGCAGGGCTCACAATGAACATAACAAAGACTAAAGTAATGACCAATTCCTCACAGAAAAATGCTATCATAGTCAATAATCAGCAGTTAGAATATGTAAACGAGTACATTTATTTGGGACAGCTAATATCACCAACACAGAGCATGCAGAAAGAAATAGAAAGGAGAATAGCAAATACTTGAAAAAGATTCTGGTCGTTGAGTGAAATAATGAAAAATAAGGAAATGCCTATGTCAGAGAAACGAAAGGTCTTCAATGCTTGCATACTGCCCTGCCTAACATATGGATGCCAAACTTGGGCCCTAACGGAACAACAACAAAATAAATTAAATATATGTCAGAATGGGATAGAGAGAAGCGTATTGGGAGTAAGAAGAAGGGACAAAATACAATTAAAAAATATAAAAGGAAAGACTAAGTTTGGAAAAGTGCAACCAATATGTAGGAAATTAAAATGGCGTTGGGCAGGACATATGCTAAGAGAAAAGAAAGAGAAATGGACCAGAATTATAACGGAGTGGTACCCTAGAGAAAGCACAAGAAGCAGAGGAAGGCAGCCTAAGCGATGAGAAGATGATCTGAAGCAAGTAGCTGGACCAGAATGGTTACGTACGGCAAGAGATAGGAATGAATGGAAATCCTTAGAGGAGGCCTTTGTCGAAAGACAAGCTGTTAAGAGGAGAGTAAAACCGAATGCCGAGAATATGTTTTAGTTAATTATTTTTTTATTTTTTTACCTTCTTTTTTATATATTGTTACCTATATCTTAAGTGATGTTTTGTTTAGTTAAATGTAAGTTAAAACTCTAACAGCAATAAAGGCTTATTTTATTTTTATTATATTTACAAATAAAATAATTGAATGAAAAATAGTTTTGCTAATTACAAACTGACATTATTTTTTTTCCCCGTTTTGCTTTCGATAAATATCACCTTTGATTATAATTCCAACGGTATATTTAATAAAAAATCACATAAAATATTTGAATAACATACACACATCAAAAGTATCTAGGGATCAACATATATTTTTGCAATAACTTTTCTCCTGATTGATATTAATTAAAATTTTCTTTAAGGATTCATCAAATAAAGTGTTTTCGTTTGTCACAGTAACGATAAACCAAGTCACCTTTGCATTAATAAAGAAATTTGCCATTTTCCTAATAAAGGGATTTTTGACATTTGAACCACTAACATTAAAGTTCGAAAAAAAGACTGAAATAACAGTTTTCTTTAAAATTTTATTGGGTAACTTAAACAATATTAATAATCCGTGTTTCTACCGCGAACACTAACAACACAAGAACATCGGTTTGGCATACTCAAAATGAGTTCATCCAAATCACGCTGTGGAATGGCCGCCCATGTTCGTTGCAACAACAAAAAAAGGTCTTCTTGCGACTGGATACCCTCCATATTCGGCAGAGCTCTTCTCTGTAGCATATCCCATGCATGCTCAATCGGGTTCAAGTCTGGCGACTGAGCAGGCCAGGGCAGGACATTGATGTTAGCTGCGGCGAGAGTCTGTCTTACAACTCTTGCGGTGTGCGGTCGTGCATTATCATGCATTAACTGAAATAAGGGACCGATTTGCACTTGTAGAGGAACGATGACGTCTGATACAATCGTCTCAGCATAAATTTGAGCGTTGAGGTTGCCTCTGATCCAAATCAACTCAGTTCTTCCGCCGATCCAAATACCCGCCCATACCATGATGGTTCCACCACTATAAGGATGGACTTCCTGGCAGGATTTTAATCGCTGTTGGCGTCCAGGGGTTCTCCAGTGTCGTATACTTCTTGTATCCGGTCTCATACCAAAACGAGACTCATCAGAAAAGCACACGAAACGCCATTGTTCTTCTGCCCAATTTCTGTGTTCAAGAGCCCATTGATATCGAATCCTACGATTGTGCATTGCTATAGGTGGTACCCGTAGCGGTCTTCGGGAATGAAGGTTCACTTCATGCAAGCGGTTTCTGACTGTTTGGTCGCTAATTAAGTTCCCTGAAGAGTGATGAAGCCTCACGGCTAACATCATGGCGGTTATTGTTGGAGCTCTTCGAGTTAAGATTTGAATGTATCGGTCTTGTCTCCGTGTGGTGCAGCGATACCGTCCTCCATGGCGCTCAGCCACGGTACCAGTGCTTCGGTAACGTGTCCAAAGTCGACTGATAACACTCTGACTTGTATTCAGAGCTAAAGCTACAGTACGTTGCCGGGAACCAGCTTCTATCATTCCCACGGCTCTGAGCATTTCTTCCCTGCTTAAATGACGTCGCCGCTCCATAATAACGTTGGTTTTAATCAGTAGTAGGGAAACAGTAGCACTAATAATGTCTTCAATGCGTTGTATGTTTTTATAGGGAAAATATTGACAGCTTATTTTCATCTTTTACTCGAATTTGATTGAGAGTTCCTGATTCAAATTATGAAATGCACCAAAAAGGATCCATATAAATTTATAAAATCATAAATTTATTACAAAGCCACATCTCAATCTCAAGAAATCCGCATAAAAATGCTTGATCCCTAGACACTTTTGATGTGTGTAATTTAAAAATGTTGTCTATTAAATTGGCCGGAATTGTACTCGTCGTCGTGAGGTACATGCAGCACGGAAAAGAACGAATCCCGAGTGACGTCTATGACACGATGCGCGACGGGCCAATCACTGCACTTTCCCTGTCCCCGCGCCTCACTTCATACCACCAAAGGGACCCAATAACTCACTTCTGCGCAAGTGAAGGTCAGCGCTCAAGAACCGTGCCGGTAACTAATAATAATAATAGTAAGCCGGTAATAGTAGGTATAAACCTACTACCATAAGTTAAATGTTATTAACGAGATCCGGTTGCAGAATGAGTGTACCCATCAAGATTTTGCTAAAAACAAATATTTTACACATATTTATGATTAGGACAATATATATCTACCAGGTTGCCTATCAAAATGTGGCCGCTAGTATTTTTAATTAAGTAAATTATTAATCATTCATATTCCGTAAGAAATCTCATTGACTTGTTTTTTTCAATAAAATGTCATCCACTTCACTGCAACATAGATCTATAAAGACTGAAAAATCATGGTTGCGGTTGCGCACCTGGCCGCACCTCTTCGCAGCCAGGTGTACACAGGTATGATTTTGTTACATTTGTACACCCACAACGTTACAAACATTCATAATTTATATAACAAATTAAAATATTTTTTTTCTTTTTATTATGAAATACGGTTGCCTAATTAAATCTGGCCGCAAATAAGGGTTGCTGTACCCTTACAATGAGTTGCCAAAGTAAGAAGACACCTGTAAATCATAGCAGGTACCTGTAAATCACGAAAGGTACCCATGATACCCCGAATTTACCTCGAGCGAAACCGCGGGCAAAAGCTAGTAAGTTATAATAAAATTATTTTCAAAATCAACGCGGCTTTTAACCTTTCTGCTTGGCAACACTTTGAAATGTGTCATACTAGCTGATATTCTCAAAAGCTCCTTCTATGAATTCAATGATCTTGTTAAATTTTATGGTAGCTTGCCACCTGATTTTGACGAGTTGAAAAAGTTTGCTAAGCAGTTCATTACAATTTTTCAATTACCTATAGAAAAAATAAATTATGCTTCTCGTCTTACAGATGAGCATTTGAGAGCTATTCTACAGCCAAAAATACCACCCCTGGACCCGATGGTTTGCTCGGCAAAACGTGGGTCCTGGACTTGGAGGCTCTCGGGCTCCGACTACTTGGGCTCCTGAGCGCATGCTTGGAGAGGAGCCAGTTCCCACTTCGTTCGATTTTTTAAGATTTTGTTAAGAAAAAGGTCACATTGTGATATCACAAATAAAAGAAGACATATATATGTCTTCTATTTCACATTTATGACTTTAAAATATTTACACTTCTGGACTCATCTATTGGCCCACCTTGTATTTTCAGTTTCGTTTGGTCCTAGCTAAAATTTTATATTAGGTCGAGCAAAAAGTTTTTATGCAGTTTTTAACCTGGCACATTCACAATTTCATTCAATAGTCTTTTTTTGAATTTCGAACACAGAATTTAAAGAAACAAAAGACAATTTGGAGCCTGTTTGTTGATATCAAACAATCGAATACTAAGAAAATCAGGTTTTATTGGTTTACTTGGATTTAATTCTTGAAAAAGTGATTGATATCTTTGGTTTTGCAACAAACATTACTTATTCTTAACATTAAGGTGAGGTTCTATCAATAATCTATGGATACTTCACCTGAAATTGCCGCCCAAGCTGTGGCACTTATTCAGGCCGGACACAGCCAAAGAAACGTGAGTGCTCAACTTAATTTAAGTCGATCTGCGGTCCGAAATGTTTATCGGAGGTACCTAGAGACTGGCGGCTTTGTTCGTCGCCAAGGAAGGCCACGATCTCGGGTCACAACTGAAAGGCAGGATCGATTCATCGTGACGACCAGCTTGAGAAATCGTCACCTTACCTCCATTGAGATACAAAACCAACTTCGCGACTTCCACGGAGTATCTGTAAGCGCTCGAACTGTTCGGAGAAGGTTAAAAGAACGCGATATGGTACCACACAAGCCAGCTAATGGGCCCAAACTAACGCGAGCCCACCGAACAGCGCGCCTTCATTTCGCACGCAGTCATTTAAATTGGACACAGCAAGATTGGAGCCGTGTACTCTTTTCTGATGAGTCTAAAATTGTGTTACATGGCAATGATGGAAGGAAGAAGGTCTACCGACGTAAGGGAGAGCGTTTCGCACAATGCTGCTTTGAAGAGAGGGTTGCTTATGGCGGTGGCTCATGGACTGTCTGGGGCGGTATATCCGCGAGCGGCAAAACTCAACTTGAGGTTGTTACAGGACCACGGCTGCCAACATTAAATGCTGAAAGGTACATTCGTAAGTGCTTAGAACCTCACGTGATGCCATACGCGGACTATGTGGGCCCAAATTTCCTTTTTATGCATGATAATGCAAGAGCCCATGCGGCCGGCATCGTCAGGGAATATCTTCGGGATGTGAACATCACAGTTATGGACTGGCCAGCCAGAAGCCCAGACATGAACCCTATTGAGCACATGTGGGACGAGCTAAAAAGACGTGTTAGGGCTCGTCAGCCAGTTGCCCAGACGATGCAGGAGTTGAAAACTGCCATAGAAGAGGAATGGGAGATGATCCCTCAAAATTTCATAGAGCGGTTGATAAACTCTATGCCTAATCGTATGAGAGCTGTGGTAGATGCCCATGGAGGCAACACGCGTTATTAAATTAAACCTTTATTTGATAAAACATGTTTTTTATTCAAAAATCAATTGCCTTTAACAAGGCGCATATCCGACTTGTTAGGCGTAGCTCCATGTCGTATGGTATTCTGAATTCAAATTTAAAACAATACGATCGAAAAAGATGGTAAAATGTATCAGGTTTAAAACTGCATCAACAGTTTTTGTTCAATCTAGCAATCATATTTCGGTAGGGGCCATCGAAACCTAAACTCTAAGGTGGGCCAATAGATGTGTCCAGAAGTGTAGTTGAAAAGGCATAATTGGCGCACGTTAAAATATAAAGGGCTTTTTTTTTTTTTCGGGTGCGAAATCATCCAATGACTTCCCCCGCTCTGGGCGGAGCGGGGGGGCATGTCAGACTTGTACTGACTAAAACCCACCCATGTTCCTTCTATTGCCCTTTACGTTCCGAGGCCGCGGTATCTCTTTCGAACAACCCGCAACCCCGGCAGGCGGAGGCTCTGGCAAGCCCCTCTGCTTTGCTGACTCTCTTTGAGGCGCGCGTGAAACACGAACGCGCCGTCGACACGGCCTGTCGTCAATCGACGGACGGACGGTGAACTACCCATTGCTCACCGCCCACAGGCCCGCATCTACGGTGGCCGGAAGTCGTCTCGCGGCGCCCGGCGCCCTGGGCGTCTCCCGCGGCGGCTGGGTTGGGCAGATGTTCTCTCCCTCAAACGCCCGGCCACCTCCTTTGCTAGCATTACTGCTTCGCCGAAGGTGGTGACCGCTTCCCATTCCCTCTCGCTCCGGACCATGGCCTGAACCAGGGCCGGACGCGAGAGATCGCCGCCGCCGATCGCCTCCACGAGGGCACGGCGGTGCTCCGCCCAAGCTGGGCAGACCGCCACTGTGTGCTCCACCGTGTCCTCCGGGCGATCGTCACAATGGTGACACCCGGGCGCTTCCTCCCGCCCGATGATGTGCAGGAACCTCCCGAAACTTCCGTGTCCGGTGAGGACCTGCGTCAGGCGGTAGGTGAGGACGCCATGACGCCTCTCCAGCCACTCCTCAAAGAGGGGACTTACCGCCGCTATTGTGGCGTGCCCTGCACGGGGTTGCGACAGTCGCTCTCTCCATGCCACCATGAGATCGCACCGGAGGTCTGCCCGCCGAGCGGCAACTTGCCGTGGCAGCGGGTTTTCCCCCCGGTGTAGTGCCTCCGCGCGCCACTCAAACAGGCGCGCGAGGACTATCGCCTCCAGATCCCACGGTGGCAGTCCGGCAAGGAGGCTCGCTGCCTCGCCGGAGATCGTGCGGTAGCCCCGGACAAGCCGTATGGCCACCACCTTTTGGGGCGCGTTCAGGTAGTGGGCGGCGCGCCGCCCTAAAGAACGCGCCCATACCTAGGCCCCGTAAAGGGCCATGGACCGCACGACTCCGGCATAGAGCCTACGGCAGGAGGCGTTTGGCCCCCTCAGATTGGGCAGGAGCCGCTTGAAAGCAGCCCCCGTCCGCTCGAGTTTGGGAGCCAAACGTCGAAAGTGTTCGACGAAGTTCCACCGGCTGTCGAGGACGATTCCCAGGTACTTCATCGTCGACCCGACGCCGATGCGAACCCCTCCTACCGTCAACTGGGATCCCGACGGTGGCGTGTTTCCGCGGCCATGAAAAACCATGGCCTCGGATTTGTGCAAGGCCACCTCGAGACCCAGTAGCCGGATCCTCTCCGCGACTATCGCAACCCCGCGTGTCATATTGTCGGCCGCCGCCTGGTGCGACCCCCCCTGAGCCAGGACGAGCGTGTCGTCAGTGTAGCAAACTACACTGACGCCGCTGGGGAGGTCGGCGCGCAGCACCCAGTCGTAACCGATGTCCCACAGGAGCGGCCCCAAGACCGATCCCTGTGGGACACCGCACGACATCTCTCGCCGGTTCCACTCTCCAGAGCGACCGGGGTATATGACGGCCCTGTCCGTCAGATATGCCCCGACCACACGACGAAGATAGGTCGGCATCCGGTGGTATTGGAGTGCCTCCCTGATGCAGCCCCAAGGCATGGTGTTAAACGCGTTGGCGATGTCGAGAGACACCGCCACGACAACCCCACCCCTGGACACTGCAGCCCCCGTCGTGAGGGCTCTCACGCGCATGATGGCGTCCACCGTCGAGCGCCCCTTGCGGAAACCATACTGGTGATCCGCAAGATCCGGCCCCGTCCCCACAAGGTGCCCGACGAGGCGGTTTGCAATTACTCTTTCAAAGAGCATGCCCACCTCGTCGAGCAGCACAATGGGCCGGAATGCGGACGGAGAGTCCGCAGGGCGCCCCGGCTTCTGTATGAGGACCAGCTTCCCCGTCTTCCAACGAAGTGGGAACTGGCCTCTCTCCAAGCATGCGCTTAGGAGCCCTAGTAGTCGGGGCCCGAGAGCCTCCAGGGCCAGGACCCAGGCTTTGCCATGCAAGCCATCGGGTCCCGGGGCGGTGTTTTTGGCTTTCAGCCTGCCCACCGCCGCTCTCAGATCTACCCCAGTCACCTCCGGAACGTCGTCGTCGTCGTTGTCCTCGTGGTCCGCTTGTGGCACCGCAAGCGGCGGAGCCATGGGCGGAGGAGCATGCTCCCCTCGCGAAGGGAACAGAGCGCTCACCACATCCTCAACTAGTTGGGGCCGGAGACTCTGCGTCAGCGGGGGGGCCCTGGTGCGGAGTTTATCCCGCACCATCTTGTATGGGCGCCCCCACGGATCCCCGTCCAGAGACTCCAGCATCTCCTCGCGGGCCAGATCCTTGGCCCGCAAGACACCTTCTAGGGGGGCGGTCTTCGCCGCTCTGTACCCCTCATACAGCTCCGCCTCGATGGTTGCCGCATCCGGTGCTCGAATGCGGAGCCTGCGGTGCCTGGCGTACAGGTGTCGCGCAGCGACGCATGCCTCTCGCAGTGCCGTCAGCTCGCGCGACCACCAGTACACCTGACGCCGGGCGCTTCCAGACCGGACTCGGGGCATTGCCACGTCACAGATCTCAGACATGGCCTCCTGGAACCAGTCCGCCTCGTGGTTGGTGTCGGCAGGCCTGTCCGGTGATGACACCCAGGCCTGCAATATAAAGGGCTTATGTGGCAATTGTGCTATTTTTTTAAACCAACACCTTAGCAAGAAATTTAGAAAGAAAGTCACAACTGGCGATTGTGTCTTTACTTCTTACCCTACTCCTTAATATTTTGTAAAAAAAATAGTCACACTGGCGGTTATGCCTTTACTACTTAACAGAGAAATGAAGTGAGGGGAGCGAGGTATGAGTGAGATTACGCCAGCCAGTTGTGCCTGGCGCACAGAGTACATTATTATAACTGGGCCTGGCGTGTCAAGACGAACCCAGCATGTGGTGCCGCGCTCTGGTAAGATTATATTTGTTACTTATTTCTATCGCCCATTCTACAATTATAAAGTCTAACAACCTAGTAATTTACATAACTGCATGTTTTTTTATCGGCAAAAATGACCGTTATTTGGGCTTACTATTATTAACTTTTTATTAGTTAATTAATCATATATTCTGTCTGTTTGTCTGTGTGTTATTTTGTCTAGTACCATCCACCCCGCTGAACGCCGTGGCCATCGCTAGCGGGGTCGTTGAAACTATTTTTTGAAACCATCTTATTTTTATTTATTTGTTATGAATTTTAAAATGCAATTTTTGTTTACATAGGTAATTATTTAATTTACAAATAATATATGAATTGAATATGCTTTATTGATATTATTACTAGGTAGGTACTGTAAAGTTATCAATAAATTATTGTATTGTATTGCATCCGTCCCGCTGGGCAGAGCCAGCGGGGTGGTTGTAAGTCATAAATACTTACTAATTGATTGAGCGAGCGCAGAGAGTGAAATCTCAGAATCAAGTGGGACGATTCGGCTTTCGTATGTTTGTTTGTAACAGCATAACTCTCGAACGCCTTCTCCGATTTTGGTGAAATTTAAACTGTGGGTAGATGTCGTGAACTAAAAGCGACTTTCGTCTGGGTTTTTTGAGACAGGGTGTAGTTTTAGAGATATTGGGTGTAAAAAAGTTAAAAGGGGAATAGCTTTTAAACCGCTATCGCAATGTTTGTGTATTTTAAAATGAAGACGTTACATGTCTAAACCACCGCCATAAATGAGTAGTTTTTGCTATTTTAAGAATCTGTCGTGTGAGGTATCAAAGGAACGATTTTGCGATCTCATTTTGTCATTTATGTTTTTAGGGTTCCGTAGTCAACTAGGAACCCTTATAGTTTCGCCATGTCTGTCTGTCCGTCCGTCCGTCCGTCCGTCCTCGCTTAATCTCTGTGACCGTTAGCACTAGAAAGCTGAAATTTGGTACCAATATGTATATCAATCACGCCGACAAAGTGGTAAAATAAAAATTGGAAAGAAATGTTTTATTAGGGTAGCCACCCTATATGTAAAGTGGGAAGTGATTTTTTTTTTTAATTTCAACCCTAACGTGTGATATATTGTTGGAAAGGTATTTAAAAATGAATAGGGGTTTACTAAAACCATTTTTTGATAATGTCTATAATTTCGGAAATAATCGCTCCAAAAGTAAAAAACAATGTGTCCCCCCCCCTCTAACTTTTGAACCATAAGTTTAGAAAATATGAAAAAAATCTGAAAAGTAGAACTTTATAAGGACTTTCTATGAAAATCATTTTGAACTTGATTGACACAACAGTTTTTGTACAAAAAAGACAATAAGTTGTACAAAAAAATTTCCTCCTCCTTCTTAAACTCATAAGTGGGAACACTTATTGTGACGGACGGGAAACTACGGAACCCTACACTGAGCGTGGCCCGACACGCTCTTGGCCGGTTTTTTTTTAAGTATGTTTTTTATGTCATCTATGTAATTTATAAATAATAGTGTCAGCAATGTAGCCATAACAAAGAAATTGAATTGTTTATTTTGGGGAATATGTCTTTTATGCCCATAGCGTCGCTTTGCGGAAGTTAGCATGTAATAAATAACCTTATTTATTTTCAGCAATATGTCACGAAGCGCAAGATTAGTCCATGCTGCTTTACGCAAAAGAGACTTAGATGAACAGCTACCCTACCATGACGTCTTAAAGTAGAACTTATTCCACTGAGGGAAAGAGACAGAGCTATACAGGGTGTCTAGCACCATCTCTTTCCCTCAGTGGAATAAGAACTGCTATAAGATGTCATGGTAACCCTTCAGGATCTTAGATGAACATGTACCATCCACAAGTGGGATACAAAACAATCGAGATCAAGCAGCAAGTGAGGAAGATTGGCTTGATGATTTTTATTAATAATAATTGTTCCATTCTTTTATAAGCTTTTTGAAATAGATTTTTGATTTTCTCGTAATTACCTTGTTTTATTCAAATAGAAGTAATTTCTAATATTTTACTGTATAAATCTATACTAATAATATTACAGTGAAAAGGCACAACTGAATAAATGTGCCTTTTCATTGTAACATTATAAAATTTTCCTCAAAATGTTACGTTAAAAAGGCGCATTTGGTTGTTTGTGCCTTTTAAACGTAATATTATTGTTTTTAACTTATTTTTTATGTTAAGATGAAATAAATTAAGTATTATAATTAAGTATTAATAATTAAGTATTAACTATTATATGCATTAAATTAAAAATTAAATATGATCATGGTGTTATATGTATGTACTATATAAATGCAGGTTTCGCCATTCACAAAATTACGAAAAACATAGTTTAGTGGTGTAATTTTCAATAAAAACTAAAAAAAAATTCAACCTGATTTTCTCAATATTTGCAAAATGTTAGTTGTGCCCTTCTTTCTTACGACGGCGGTATTCTCGGTCTCGGCCGAAAACAAAAACGCATCTCGGTCGAGCCTTACTTATTTTAGTTGTAAGATACTTTATTCAATTTAACTAACTAAGCATACAAACCAACAAACTAAATATAGACACAAACTAATAATATAAATAATTATGTACAAGTAAAAAATGGTAAATTACAGGGCGACAAAAAAATGTGTACGTTACTCCAGCAAGAAAGTATCTCCTAGAGTTATACGAGTAGAACGTATAGTTTGTGCCTTATCTGCTGTAAATGTGCCCCTACATAAAAAATGTGTGCCCCTTGTCGTTTTGAAAAAAAAACGGAAAAACGATTCTTGCTGGGGTAACGTTTTTCTAGCAGGAAAATTCTAAACGAGTGATCGGAGGGAAAAAAATTGTGCATGGCCAGAGAGCTTATATGTGTGCCAAAATGTGCCCCAAAAAATAAAATCTGTGCCCCTTCAGGTTTTCGAGTTATTGCGTTTCCTGCTGGAGTAACGTTTTGATGAATCGTATATCTCTAAAACCATTGCATGTGCCCCTGTAGAATAAACATACACGAGTAGCTCTTAATATGTGCCCATTTGTGCCCCAATTAGATTTAAGGAATAATTTATAGTTTTTAAGTTATCGAGGTTTTATCAAAACCCGAAAAAACATCGCAGCGCCTAAATGAGGCAAGGCATAAGTTCACTGAAAACTATATTCAGTCCTTCTTGGCTCTAATAATAACCACAGAAGTTTTAAGAGTTTCAAAACTGTTCATGCATGCGTTTTTGAATAATCTTGCTAAAAGTCAAAACGATGGTGTCACAACTTTGTCGGCAAAATACAAGGAACTGGCTCAATCTCAGATGTGTAGGTGTAAACCAAAATCATGTGCCTTTAGTCAAAAATATATGGTGAAAATATTAAGCTTGGAATGTTTCGCATTAAGTAAATATAAACAAAAAACCAAATTAAGTAAACAACGGCTGGTTATCCGACCAAATTAAAATGACTACTAAAAAGCGACGGATTCATACATATCGATGACCTTCTTTATTGGACGTATTATACCTAAGCTGTTGTCCGTACAGTTTCGTTCAAAAGTTTTGGGGGCTAATTAAAAAATATATTAAATGCACCTTGTTATAATTGTTATCATATTAATGAAACAGCTTGTTTATGTGGAAATTATTATTTACTTCCCTAAGTTTTAATTCTTAAAGTAATTATTGCATCAAATCACAGATCAAATTTCCTACGTATAAATATTAGAAATAATTTGCACAATAATAATGATGACCACACAATGTGGTCATCATTATTATTTAAATCACAGATCAGTTCTTCATCTAAGTCTAACTTATAATTAGTAAATTCGCATCACAAAAAATCACAGATCAGTATTAAGTAGGTATAAGTTTAGTATTGTGTAAAAAAATGTAAAATTTGAAATCACAGATAAATAATTCTCTTACGAGTAATTTTCTTATACATAGATTCAGATAAAGTGTGTTAATATAGTAAACCGTATAAAGATATAACTGTAAACATCGAATGTGTACAAATTATCTGATGGTATTTGGCTATAAATAAACATATTTATCCCATATACGTAACAACATTATCACCCTGACTGTGGAATGACACTTATATAATTATCTAAAACGCCATCAAATCAAAATTATGTGACACTACATCAGCTTTAATATAATCGTTGGTTAATAATTATAAATCCCACATAGGCACGTAATACGACATACAAAATGGAAACACGTTGCGACACAGATCATTGTGCGGTTGACTATAGGTATACACGAATTACAACTCTCAAAACTGTAGGTACCAAAATTTATTTGGTTAAGGTGAAACCTACCCGCGAAATTCAAATTTTCTTACGTTTTTTGCAATTTTCAGGCCAGTGCTAGGTTGTATGTTAATTAAAATATTATTCGCGGCTAAGACATGTAGTTACAGAATTATAATCAACAAAATCATCAATACAACGCTCTAATTTCATAAAGCTGTAGGAAAGACTTTTTCTGTTTTTTTTTTGTTCCTACTCCTTTATGAACTTGGAGGGTTGTATTGGTGATTTTGATGATTATAATTCTATAACTACATACGTCTTACAGCCGCGAATAATATTTTAACCAACAAACAACCTAGCTAGCACTGGCCTGCAAATTGCAAAAAACGCAAGAGATTTTGAATTTTGCGGGCTGGTTGGGGCATTCCCCTTAATGATGAAAAACTTACTGTTAATTTACCTAACCTACGGCTTATCAATAAATATATATATTATAAAGACAAATACGGGCTTTTTATTCATATACCAAAAAGAGCTACCTAATTTTAGTAGTAGATCATACATTTCATGAACTATATATTTTTTAAACATTGGGACCGATCAAATTTTGGGTCAAAGACCTGACATATGGCAAATATCTGGATGTATTTCTTTCGTTCTCACATAAATTACTGGATGTACCTATTTTAATGAAATTTAAAATGGAGAAGATAGCTTACCTTGGAATAGCACTTAGGCTACTATTTATAATGTACTTAATCATGTGTAAGGTCATAGAAACAGCTAGTAGAACATAATCCAATAACAACTTTATTTTATTATTTATTACTTTTCTACTTCAGTGTACTCAGGCACAACACGTGTGAACCGGTTAGTGAGTAAAGTAAAGAAGGTCATCGATATGTATGAATCCGTCGCTTTTTAGTAGTCATTTTAATTTGGTCGGATAACCAGCCGTTGTTTACTTAATTTGGTTTTTTGTTTATATTTACTTAATGCGAAACATTCCAAGCTTAATATTTTCACCATATATTTTTGACTAAAGGCACATGATTTTGGTTTACACCTACACATCTGAGATTGAGCCAGTTCCTTGTATTTTGCCGTCAAAGTTGTGACACCATCGTTTTGACTTATAACAAGATTACTCAAAAACGCATGCATGAACAGTTTTGAAACTTTCTATGGTTATTATTAGAGCCAAGAAGGACCGAATACAGTTTTCAGTGAACTTATGCCTTGCCTCATTTAGGCGCTGCGATGTTTTTTCGGGTTTTGATAAAACCTCGATAACTTAAAAACTATAAATTATTCCTTAAATCTAATTGGGGCACAAATGGGCACACATTATGAGCTACTCGTGTATGTTTATTCTACAGGGGCACATGCAATGGTTTTAGAGATATACGATTCATCAAAACGTTACTCCAGCAGGAAACGCAATAACTCGAAAACCTGAAGGGGCACAGATTTTATTTTTTGGGGCACATTTTGGCACACATATAAGCTCTCTGGCCATGCACAATTTTTTTCCCTCCGATCACTCGTTTAGAATTTTCCTGCTAGAAAAACGTTACCCCAGCAAGAATCGTTTTTCCGTTTTTTTGTCAAAACGACAAGGGGCACACATTTTTTATGTAGGGGCACATTTACAGCAGATAAGGCACAAACTATACGTTCTACTCATATAACTCTAGGAGATACTTTCTTGCTGGAGTAACGTACACCAAAAAAATCGTCCGCATCGCAGTCAACAGGAAAAGTGCCCTGGGGCCTTAGTCTGCTATTACAATAGTGTCAGAATGGTCGATCACTGATCGCATAATGGTTGATTTTGACATCTACTACATACTAAACTTGTCAAAATCAACCATTATGCGATCAGTGATCGACCATTCTGACACCATTGTAATAGCAGACAAAGGCCCCAGAAGTCTGACAGCATTACCGCGTTGGATGGCAATGCAAATTTTTTGGGCAAAAAACAGGCCAGCCCTCTGGTCACGAGAATAGTCGACCAACCGCTTGGCGATTTCTCGAAATACTATCTGGGCACTCGGATCCCATGACCCTAGTGTTTCAACACCTATCGGCTCAAACACATAACTACCAATCAAATTTTGATATTTGCGCCGTTTGAGGTTTTCAGCACCTGCAGCAGCAGCCCCAGTGCAGCCCACAGTGTGCAATGCTAGGAAGATGGGATGATGCAAGGTTGTCGACAGTTGCATCCCACATCAAAGATCTACCCAACTTCCATGGCATTATGGTCATACCATCTGGTCTCTTTCCATACAGAGATTACTTTTAGTAGAATGCATACTGAGCTGAAATAAATAGTTTCTGACAGTGTTTTATGTCATTTAATATCTGATGCATTGCAGGCACAGGTAGAAATTGGTGGTGTGTCCAATTTGTAGTATTGGGTGCCATTTGTTTACCATCTCGGCACTAGGGTCTCTTATGAAACTCCGAGTAAGATGGTCAGTAAGTTTGCAATACATGCACCAGCACCTCTGATCAAGTAAGACAGACATCAATGTCCAATATTGTGCAGTTTTGGTGGTGTGGTAAAGATTGATTTCATAAGTGATTCCTTGAATGTTTAACAAGAACACAGAAAAATGCATAATACAAATTGTGGTTCATAATATAGGGTTTGATAATTTGGCATGTGTAAAAATGAAACCAACTGTAAAACTATTGTAGAATTGAATGTTTAATCCCCAGCTTATAAAATATTACACAAAGTAATCTGGAATGAAGTTGAATTACGCAAGTAATAAAGAATTATTAATTTACTTTCACTTATCTAATTGAATTAAGTAAAAAATACCATGGATTTACTTGTCCCTTACTTTGATAAGATCATTTAGATCTAGTGCTACACAGATTTCCTTGGAGTCTGTGCGTGGATTCCGGTCCAGTATTTCAGTGATAGGGTAATAATTATCTCTGTTGTCAACATTCCAGCCAGAGTACTGTAAATAAAGATAATATATTGGCATATTGCATTTCTTTTTTGTTACATCATTATGTAACACTTGATCAAAGTAAAAATTAAGTTTGATTGCGGTCATCGTGAGTTTGTCTCTACAGCCTGGGAGTCCTGATATTAAAATTTTAAATTTATTACTATTAGCTGCGAGCATGCTCAAACAATTTATGTCAGTTTATATGATACTCACCACACATGTGCATTTGTGCAATATTTTACCATTTGATTCCATTGGAATAAATTTTTGCAGCAGAGCTTTTCCATCTATTTTCCACAAATTAAGTTCATCCAGCTTAGAGGTGATAGCGTCTCCATTCCATTTGACATCAGATTTTAACAATACAAAATTTCCCGACTGTAAATGTAATAAATAAAAATTGATTATGTTACCAAAGTTTATAAAAATAGCTTAACCTACAAGAATTATAAAATACTTAGCACTTACATGGAAATGTTTAGGTATATCTTTAGACTGACTTGAATCAGACTTGTTTCCATCAGACCCATTTTTCTCATCATCGGAGCCCTCTTCTTCATCTAGTTCTCCTTCTTCATCCTCAGCTTCTTCATCTTCCTCTCCTTCACCCTCACTTTCCTCAGATGAAGAGTTTTTGCGTTTCTTTTTGGTATTATTCACAGGCGGCTTCGACAACCGTTTCCGTGTTCCACGTGCGGGTTGTTCATTCTGGAGAAAATTTAAATAATATTGTAACTGTTGGCCTGCATCACCCATAGGCCTGTCTTAATCATCTATATCTTGTGATCCAGAGTTAATTCAGACCACTGGTCGATGGTATTGTCCAGTTCCTCTCGCTGTATTCTACGAGGTCTACCACGACGCTATCTAATAATGTCAGGAATCTACTTAATGGCTATTCAGTTTACGTATTTATCCATATCCATCAATCATATTTTCCGCCATAAAAGGGCGAAAAACAAGTTTAGCAACACAAAATAGGCTCTGTTATGCTAAAACAGATTTTAGCAGAAGTCACATAACCTAACATTATAATGAATATTTTTATTAAGACTAAACACAATAAAAATATGAATCGTTATTATGGAGCACAGATTTCGGTAAAAATTTATAATATTTTATTTAGGTACGAAGTGTTTGGATACACTTACAGAATCGGCATCCGGCGTCCAATCTTCACCCGAGTCTTGAAATTCTTCAGGTTCCGCTGCCGGTTCAGAACCATCAGAATCATCGTCATTCTTCTTTACTGATTTCCGTTTACGCATAATGTTGAAAATAACACAAATGGACAGGAAACAGAAATTCACAACCCACGCCAAGGCCTCGAAAAGGCAAGCAACAAGCAACTTTGGAAAAGAAAATTGATGCGCTGATTGAGGCGCTAGTATCGGGCAAACGGGCAACCAAAGGTTACTTTTTTTACTTGGTTTTGGCGTTGTTGCACTAATCGTGATATTGCCACAGACAAAATTGTATTTGACAACAACAAAAAATAAATATTTGATTACTAACGAAACGAAAAATTATAAGGCAATTTGGAAATAGAAAGGAGACTAGTTGTTATTAAATTCTTCGTATAGTCGCATCCGTCGGTATTAGCGAAGATTAGGTCAGAACAAAGCGTATGTATTTTACTCTTTGGTGCAAAACATGTGAGTAGCCAACCAACCAAGATGTGAAAGACGCACATTTGCTGTAAACCGAAGCTCATAGCTTCGCTTGCATGCTGGTGAAGTATTTGGTGGTCAGCCACATTGAGGGTAATGCGTGTTGTTGAACGGGCGTGTGCAATATTCCCAGAATTATTGGTTTTTGCTATTGGTTCTATTGATGTTGCCTGTGCAGCCAGTCCGTTACTTAACTGGAAATCTCCAGAGCCGAAGCGACTGCACAACTTTTCTTTTTATCTTACTAGCGGGTCACTATTAAGCCCCGGCAGGGGTGCAATGTAGATACTAATATCATACCTGCTCACCTTGAATCACTCTTTCAATTAAAAAAAACCAAAAACAAAGATCTAAGCATACATAGGGATCGACAGACAGCAGGCAGCGATTTTTTTACTATGTTATGTAGTAATAAAAAGACTTCTGAATTAAATGGCTGTAACGGAACACGTTTGCTTAGCGTCATAACTCTTCACACCTTGTTGATATCGAGTATGGGGGCAGTGGAGAAAGGCCTTTTTTATCTATTCAGAATGCCGACAGATTCCTGGGAACGATGATGAAGGATTGAGCGAGGAAGATTTCAGGGTGACAGTTGGCTTTGGTTTGGCTTAGCCTTAAATCAAAGAGTATAATAATAACACGGCCTTGTATCTCTGAGTACACTGCTATAGAATTATCCAGGTCTAGGCTACCGGTTGAGGAGGGCGGGTTAGGTTATATCTCACCTCCGTTACATGGGCGACTTGTAACACAATTTTTCAACTGATGGAGCTACTAAAGGTGACTGAAACTTTCAGTAGGGCCATCAGGATAGAATTCGTTCGACGGTGTGTTCGTGTTATACGCGCCACTAAGAGATGTCTGCAAAGCAGATGAGCCTGCCGGGGTTGCAGGTTATTCGAAAGAGATACCGCGGCCTTCTTTTCGCATACCCAAATGAACTTAGATGAAACTTGACACTCTGTCATGAAGTTCCACACACTGCTGGCTGTAAATCAGATGCATCACTCATGGCTATCGGTGATGAGACAGACTTAGATTGGCATCAAAGTAGGCAAAGACAACACAAAAAAAACACGTGGTAACGTGGCACGTCTCTTGGGGACATTCCCAGTAATGTATTTATTACATAGGAAATAAAACAATTGATGAATAAATAAAATGACACAATAACAAAACAGTAACGGTTGATTTTGCTTCATGTGCGTTTTTAACAATAGGATGGTCCAGGATGGATGCATATGTGTGTGCCTCCGGTGCTTATAACTCTATGTCCTGTGGATTTGATCTTTGATAAAGATAATTGCCGCGGAAGGACGATAGACTGAATTACCAACCATATAGTTTTTGCCACTTATTGCCCGCTAAGTAAACACAGACAGTACACATAATTATCTAAGTAATAAATCGAGATCTCACCATGTTTAGTAAGTTTAAACTGTTTTATTTTCTTTATTTATTTCTTTGGGAGTAAATCCAATAGAAAACAAATTGAAAATAGAAACTGAATGAATCCCGTGCTTAATTTATTGTTACGTCTTTTTTTCCTCGAGCTTGGTTTTTAAGTCCTTTTGGCAAAATTGTTTTTAAAAAGTGAGCACAGCTTTGGGTGGTTTAAGTCTGTATTTGGCTTTAAAAATATTGGTTGCCAACATATAAAAGAGAAAAATGCTTGTATTGCTTGTCATATCAGCTGATTGCGTCATTGCTTCGTATTCCTATAACGCAAAAACAAAAAACAAGTCGCAGTAGATACTGATCCGACTTTATTCGCGATAATTTTGAAAATTGTGGAGTGCACAACATCTCAACATGAAATTCCAATATAAAGAAGAACATTCTTTTGAGAAGAGAAAGACTGAAGGCGAAAAAATTCGCAGGAAGTATCCTGATCGTGTTCCGGTAATTGTTGAGAAAGCCCCGAAGGCTAGACTCGGAGACCTCGACAAAAAGAAATACTTGGTACCATCCGATCTAACAGTCGGACAATTCTATTTTCTGATCAGAAAACGTATTCATCTACGACCAGAGGATGCGCTGTTCTTCTTTGTCAACAATGTAATTCCTCCGACATCAGCCACAATGGGATCTCTTTATCAAGAGCATCATGATGAAGACTTCTTCCTTTACATAGCATTTTCTGATGAAAATGTTTATGGAAACTAACTTTCTTATACGATATTTTCATTATTTTAATTGTACTGTGTTGATTTATCTGACCATATGGTGAAACTTATTTTTAAGGTTTAGCTTAATGATGATGTATTATGTTAAAATGGTGATTATAATAATTATTGGCACTTTCACACTGTGTTATGATAATATAACATACCAATTTATGAAGAAAATATTGCAATGTTTCTAATTCTTTGTTTGGTTTAGGGCTTGTAATTATTCCTGTATCTAAACAATAAACATAAATAAATAGAACTTGTTTTCTTTAAAATTCCCAAGGTAAAATACCTTGCAAACTATAAAATACTTGATCATATACTATGTACCCACATAATAATAGTCAAATATTTCAGTTAGTTTTTACTCAACATAAATTTTATAAGTACCTACCTACATAGGTACGAAATCTAACATAACACTAAACCATTCACCACATTAAAAACAGTTTGTTTTACTATCTGACCTACCAACATCTCCTTTGTTAGTATTTCTCAAAATTGTTGTGCAACACAATGATTAACATTTGCAGTTGCGATTAGGCTATCAATTGGTGGTATTATACCATGAAACTACATATTTTGTGAAGTTTCTTTTATCAGCCTAATAGGATATGGTAGTGAGATCCTCGTCGCCATCATACGAATTTTGTTATATTTTAATTATTTTATGATAAAACATAGTAAATTAAAGTGGTCAGATGTTTTTCGTACGTATATTATTATCCACTTACTGACGGCATTATCTTCTAGCTAGCTAGGCAATGGGCATATGTAGAGATATGGTTAGTAGTTTAAGGTCATGTGAGCGTGCGTGGTGTATTTCTTGGACTACCTTCTCAATTACGTGGTTAACATCTACCGTAAAAAAGTTAACATAATGAGCTGAACGACGCCGACGTCATTAGAAATAATTACCTATATATTATGTAGTAATATATTCTATGTATCTACAAAAATATTATGTTCTTCACTTGTTTAAATAATATTTCATGATATTTTTGGCGTTCGATGACTCACTACATGCTAGCAGGCCTATGAGATAAGCGGTTTACCACACATTTACATGATATTTATTTATGTGCCTACGGTGGTCATGCTCAGTTAACGTCGAGGCTGCTGGGTCTGTACCCCGTTGTTATAAATCTAAAAATCAGCGCTGGGGCTACTGGCGGACTAAGCAGGACAAGGCAACAGGGTGGCAAAACTAAATAGCCCATTGACTGACATTAAATGACTTTAATAATCAGGGTAAATAAAGTCTATATTTAGTTATGGTAAATCGTGTGAAGGTTCCAGATTGAAGAGGAGCGGTTAATTTAACTAATGGCCCCGCACCATGCTTCGGCGAAAATAGTTATACTGGTACCTATGTATTTTTAGAAACTTTTGAGACCTCTACAGCGCAGTCTCGGGTCTCCTTGTAGGATGGAGTAAAATAAAATACAAAATATTGCAATTTCTGGTTATGGATATAATTCATAGATGGGGAGGTAGCGTTGCATTTCACATAATAAAATCAACAAATCAATCAATATTTCTATTAGTATGAAAGTTTTCTATATTGATAATGTTTTGTTTATTTTAGTTAGTGCTTAAGTTGTTTTTTTTTTTTACACACTATGTCTACGTGTTTTTTTTTCCATCTGTCCTATCGCAGGTCTGCTGGAAGAGATTTCTTTATGAAATAAGCAGTACCTTTGTGCTCTTTTTTCCTAATGTACTTTTTTATACATTGTTTAGTGTGTACATAAATAAATAAATAAATAATTTCTGGTCGATTGATTCATACCTGAACTTATTCTTTATGGATAATTATTTAATAATCTAAACGTCAGCAGGCTCAGAAGGGGTGGATCGAGTGGGGAAAAAATTTAATTATGTAAAAAAAAAAATGTAAACTGGTCGTTTGAAAATTTGAACAGCAATAGTTTAAACTATAATAATAATTATAGAAATAATCAGCAGTAAAGATAATGGCGGGTTGTACGTCAGCAGGTCATATCCGCACATATTAAAAACTAGCTTTTGCCCGCGGCTTCGCTCGCGTTAAATTCGGTAGCGCCTTATTGATTTGTAATAGCAACGCTAAGTTTTCCCGTTTCTTTCCCCTTTCTCCCTCATATCACACTCTTTTAAAAAAAAGTAATAGCCTATGTCCGGAAAGTCCCATTAAAATCGGTTTAGTAGATTCTGAGATTCAATTTCCTGCCTGCCCCCTAAGTTCATCGGCGTGATTATTTATATCCCAGTTTACTCTCCAGGTGATACTGAGTCAAATAAAAAAAGTCCCGTCAAAATCGGTCCAGTAGATTCTGAGATTAGCCCGGACAAACAGACAGACAGACAGACAGACAAAATTTTTAAAAATTGTTGTTTTGGCTTCTATTACGGTAATTAAGACCCCCTGTAACAATTTTTCATAAAAATCTTCAATGTACAGAAATCGATCTTTTACAGTCTTATTATATGTATAGATAATTATCTTCAATTCATTTCTGGTCGAATGAAATTGATATATATTATTCTTTCTGCTATTAAAATAATTAAAAAATGCTTCAGCAGACCTATTGATAGGGGTAAGTAAGATCGTCAGCAGGGGGATTATAAGTAACTATTTGTATTATCCAACTGACGACTTTCCCCTCTTCAATTATTTTGCTGACTATTTTTTTATTTAATATATTGTTTAAATTACTCTCAGTATTAATTTCAAGCGACCAGAAATTAATTTGAATATAAACAATGCCTTTTTTATTGCATATATAATCTATATACTATATGTCAGCTGGCGGACGACTTTCCCCTCTTCAATCACTATGCTGACTATCTTTTTTGTTTAATATATTGTTTATAATACGACCAGAAATTAATTTGATTATAAACAATGTCATTTTAACCCCTTCTTTATTGCATAATTATATTATTTATATACTATATGTCAACTGGTGGACCATTTTTCCCTCTTATTATTTAGACTGTTTTTTTTATTCTATATGATTATCGTTTTAATTTGTTAATATCTACATACAATTTGAACAGATAGGAATGTGAGGAACATCAAACAAATATGTACATACTATACAAATAAAATATGTTTTAAATTACGTTATTGAAACGCATCCTTTACAATCCTTACATTCCTAAGGATTGTACTACGTGTCTACGTGTTTTTTTTTCCATCTGTCCTATCGCAGGTCTGCTGGAAGAGATTTCTTTATGAAATAAGCAGTACCTTTGTGCTCTTTTTTCCTTATGTACTTTTTTATACATTGTTTTGTGTGTACATAAATAAATAAATAAATAATTTCTGGTCGATTGATTCATATCTGAACTTATTCTTTATGGATAATTATTTAATAATCTAAACGTCAGCAGGCTCAGAAGGGGTGGATCGAGTGGGGAAAAAATTTAATTATGTAAAAAAAAAAAATGTAAACTGGTCGTTTGAAAATTTGAACAGCAATAGTTTAAACAATAATAATAATTATAGAAATAATCAGCAGTAAAGATAATGGCGGGTTGTACGTCAGCAGCAAACAAAAAAGATAGTCAGCATAGTGATTGAAGAGGGGAAAGTCGTCCGCCAGCTAACATATAGTATATAGATTATATATGCAATAAAAAAGGCATTGTTAATAATCAAATCAATTTCTGGTCTTTTGAAATTAATAATAAGAGTATTTTAAACAACATATTAAACAAAAAAGATAGTCAGCATAGTGATTGAAGAGGGGAAAGTCGTCCGCCAGCTAACATATGGTATATAGATTATATATGCAATAAAAAAAGGCATTGTTAATAATCAAATTAATTTCTGGTCGTTTGAAATTAATATTAAGAGTATTTTAAACAACATATTAAACAAAAAAGATAGTCAGCATAGTGATTGAAGAGGGGAAAGTCGTCCGCCAGCTAACATATAGTATATATATAGATTAAATATGCAATAAAAAAGGCATTGTTAATAATCAAATTAATTTCTGGTCGCTTGAAATTAATACTGAAAGGAGATTGCCCGTTTTGTAAAGAAAGTTCGGTCCCAGTGGAAAATGCTTGTGCCCTGAAGTATTTTATTTTGCCTAATAGTAAAAACATAGCATTTTCATAATCTGAAACCTTTTTTCATTTATTCACCCTGGTTCAGGCGATATCATTAATTTTCTGTTTTAAAAATCTATAATTACAAATTGACATAGACTAGGTATACATCACTATTACTATATGCAGATTTCCATACTATAAGCATGTTTATGCACAAAGTAAAGAAGACATAATTAGGTATACTGTAGACATAATTACGTATCGTAAATAATAACTACGTAAATACGGGATTCAAAACTCAACGTAGGTATCTAAACGAAGCAATTCCGAACGAAACTAATCTCAGAACAAAGTGCTGTGACATGCGCAAGTAAATGTTGCCAGATCAATTATTTTTAATCCATTAGTAAATCGATTTCAGTTTTTTTTTATCGATTAAAACTCTTGTTAATACGGCGTTTCCAAAATACGTAAGGCTTTTATGTTTGTGTAAATCGCTTTTATGAACATCTAATCAACAATATAGACTTATTATGAAAATAAGCAACCTATTGTTGTCATATTCCATCGCTATTACTCGCATAGACTATAAGCAGTGTATATCCACTAGTACGTATTAAATATTTTACATAATTAAACTCATACTTGGCTTACACCTGTCTTCGTGCATTCCAGATATAATACGCTACAATAATAAGTACCTATGAAAAAACAGGGTTTACACCATTCTAACTCATCGTCGAGAAAACATAATGCCAAATCAGTAGCTTTGAAGTTGTCAAATATTGAGAAGTAAACTAGCTTTAATAATTATTGTTAAAAATATTTTTTTAATTATCGTTTTGTTTTGATATCGATTACTCCATTGATTACTATACGTCATTTTCGACAGTTATTTGTTTTCTGGCAACTTTTTTTTTGTACACCTATCAAACGGATGTCGACGTAAAGTTTAACTATTAATAATAATTAACTTTATTCCCAGGGTGAAAGAAATTGTATAAAAAATAATTTGCACACAAAAAAATAAATAAAATTTTTTGGTTATTATTCCAATCAGGCACACGATTGCACAAAAGGGACCTGCCCCGTGGCAATGTCCTTTAAACAATATATTAAATAAAAAAATAGTCAGCAGAATAATTGAAGAGGGGAAAGTCGTCAGTTGGATAATACAAATAGTTACTTATAATACCCCTGCTGACGATCTTACCCCTATCAATAGGTCGGCTGAGGCATTTTTTAATTATTTTAATAGCATAGAATAATATGTATCAATTTCATTCGACCAGAAATGAATTAAAGATAATTATCTATACATATAATAAGACTGTAAAAGATCGATTTCTATACATTGAAGATTTTTATGAAAAATTGTTACAGGGGGTCTTAATTACCGTAATAGAAGCCAAAACAACAATTTTTAAAATTTTTGTCTGTCTGTCTGTCTGTTTGTCCGGGCTAATCTCAGAATCTACTGGACCGATTTTGACGGGACTTTTTTTATTTGACTCAGAATCTGGAGAGTAAACTGGGATATAAATAATCACGCCGATGAACTTAGGGGGCAGGCAGGAAATTGAATCTCAGAATCTACTAAACCGATTTTAATGGGACTTTTTTTATTTGACTCAACATTACTTGGAAGGTAAAGAAGGATAGAAATAATCACGCCAATAGACTAAGGGGGTAGGCAGAAAATTTAATCTCGGAAACTACTGGGCCGATTTTAATGGGACTTTTTTTATTTGACTCAGCATCACTTGCAATAATCACGCCAATAGACTAAGAGGGTAGGCAGGAAATTGAATATCAGAAACAAAGTAACTATGCCACGCGGACGAAGTCGCGGGCGGAAGCTAGTTTTTAATATGTGCGGATATGACCTGCTGACGTACAACCCACCATTATCTTTACTGCTGATTATTTCTATAATTATTATTATTGTTTAAACTATTGCTGTTCAAATTTTCAAACGACCAGATTACACTTTTGGTTTTTTATTTTTTGACATAGGTAATAATATTTTTTTTCCCACTTGATCCACCCCGGGTGCGCCTGCTGACGCTTGATTCAATTATTGCCCATATCTAAGCTATCAATTTCAATCAAAATTTATCGTACAGAAATCACCATCAAAAATGCAACGCTACCTCCCCAGCTATCAAGAGCGAGTGAAGTCAGCTCGATAATAGTATTTGACCTTCGGTTACATAGCAATTTTCATTTAGCTTTTCGTACGGAAATAAAAGAAACAGCTAAATAGAAATATTAGCACCTCGAATTGGATTATAATCGAGGTGCAAAAATATTTGAATTTGTCAGTCGTATTGATTAGATTTTCTTTACTAATGGATGCTTGAAAAAGCCTAGGAATCCAGACACTGAAAATTTGTGTGAGCTCGTATATTGTAGCACCGTGCGTATATATAGGCTAACTTTTTTAATGTGCTGACGGGATGCCTTTAAAATAACTTAGTTATACCAATTTCCTGTTACAAAAATCCTCTACAACCTAGGATTAATTAAATCCGTTTATCCAGGGCGACTTTAATGTTACTTGATGTTGTACGAGTATAAACCGCAGCGTTTTGTAGAAAATTCTACCGTAGCGTCCCTGCACAATGTAAACCTCACATTCCACACAGTTAGCGGATTTGATTGGGCAAGTGCGAGTCGGACTGGCGCACCGAGGGTTCCGTACAAACTTGCGACATAAACTACCATATCTTTTGACTGCGTAGATTCAGAGTACATTTTTTTCACAGCTCCACCCTTGTCTCTACCACAGACTTGAGTATATGGTTTAAATTGTAATCTCTATGCGTTTCCGAGATAAAGGATCATGACAAACGGACGGAAAACAAAGTAATCCTATAAGGGTTCCGTTTTTTCCTCTTGAAGTACGGACCCAAAAGTAAGTAAGTTTAAAATTTCTTCCCGATATGAAATTTCTTTTAGGTTTAGTGGTGTTTGGTGTCATTGAAGACATACTGCAACTAAAAAAACCATTTGAGGAAAATGAAGTAGACAAGCCTGCTACCCTACCATGACGTCTTCTGGAGGAAAGAGACAAAGCTATACAGGGTGTCTAGCACCATTTCTTTCCCTCAGTGGAATAAGTTCTGCTTTAAGACGTCATGGTATGGTGCCGGGGTTGCGGGTTGTTCGAAAGAGATACCGCGGCCCCAGAACATAAAGGGCAATAGAGGGAACATGGGTGGGTTTTAGTCAGTAAAGTCTGACACGCCCCCCCGCTCCGCCCAGAGCGGGGGAAGTTATTTGATGATTTCCACCCCAAAAAAAAAAAGACGTTATGGTAGGCCTACAGATCTTCTTTGTTTCGCGTATCTATGTTTGCGACACGGCTACGGGATGAGTTTCCTAAACGATGATACAACTTATATTTACTACTTACAGAAGTCGGCAGTGCACTTAAGTTTGTTGTAATTATGTATCCCCACTGGTCTCACAACGGCGAGCGAAATAAATTGTAAGGAGGTATTCAGGCAATTAATTTCAAAGGATGTTGGTGAAACTTCATCCTATAAATACTATTTAACTGTTGTTTCTGTTAGCCTTGCAGCCAATAATAGGATAGCATAGGACTATTACAGTCTTTCATAAACGCGTAGAAATAAACGTTAGTTTAGACCCCGTTTTTCAGACGGGTTTGAACAGTATTTCGACGGAATAGAAAAGACTTGCATCATTTTGCATGTAATTTCATGTAAGAAGCATCCCAGTTTCCCGAAGCATGCTTGAAGTACGCCGTTTTTAGTTTAACCCAAGTTCAGTATATTTATAGCCAAACACATTTTTGAAAATGGCTTTGCTTCTTTTCTTCACTCGTAATTCAAAATAATAATAACAGTGCTTCATTAACTTATGCATTTAATTACATTTTAATAGATTTTACAAATGGAAATAATGGCTTATTTATCCTTTCAGATCAACCCAAGGACAAGGAGAAGATCGGTTTGTTGTCGGATTTATAATAATAAAAAAAATACAAAATTATATTTGAAAATTCTGCTTTGGCGGCAGCCTTATGCTAATAGAAACTATATAAGGTGCCACATTTAACAGTAATTTTAGAATTTTCAGGTTATTCCAAAGTTTTCCCAAACATATTACCTCGATTTCAGGGTTTTTATCGCTTATGTATAGTGATTATTAATCAATGTAAAAGGCCATTGCTAGGACACCAAAGAATTTTCTTGTTTTGTTTTACTATTAAATAATACTCAAATTAAGGACTTAAGAACATAACACAATGAAATGGAACAATGACATTGCAAAAAATATGTTTCGATCAATACACCATAGTCAAAATGTAAATACATATTAAGTAAGCTACCAACTGTCCAAATATTTTTTGTAATATAAAGTTTTTAAAACATTCATTCGACGCTGACAAATAATTATCTAATTTATTAGTTAAACACTCGTATAATTTTCAAGTATAGGTATACATAGTCATAGTTATAATAGAATTCAATTATGCAATTTAAACAAGGTATATTAATATTATGTAGTCTTTTTTTTAAATTTATTGCTGAATTGGACATTGTTTTTGTCAGGTCTACTTCTACAAAACCATTAGAGTCATTTTACACTTATAATACATCTCATTTTACATACATTCTAGTTCAATTAAAGTTGCTGTCAGAGGTAAAATAACTGTGAAACAACTGTACAAATGTGAGCATTGTGAAGCTCGTCTGGAAGCATCCATTCACTAATATATTGCATCACGTTGAGCTGTTAAGGCAACATGACAGCGAGATCAACAGTATAATTTTCTTGGTATTCTTGACATAGAATTCATACACCAACGAACCAGTTTACACAAAAATAACGGGGTAATATGTGTGGCGTAACGCTCGTTTAGTTTATAAAATAAATCGACCTTTATCTTACACGCAATTGTTCCCGGTTCAAACTCACCTTATTTCTTGTAATGTTTTTTTTTATTGTATGACTTGATACCAGGGCAAAAATGTGAAGACATAGACCATTTTCTCTGTCGTGTGGGCATCATTACGCACGCGGACTAGTACTGCTTTATATAGTTTCTACACTGGTTCCTACTATTGAAAATTCCAACACTACAGACAAATATATCACGTATAGGGGGCAATCTCGCGTGTTTGAGGAAATCTATTTGGCAGTAAAGCACCCTAAATCCTCACACTCACTTTGGAACAAGTTTAGCCACGCTGCGGGCAGATTTATGTAATGAATGTTTGTAATATAAGAAAAAATAAAATTGATAACCATGTCAAACTTTTATTTAATTATGAAAGTCACTACCTAGATTAATTAAGTAATTAACTAGTATTAGAAGATATTTTTGATGTGAAGGGATTTTTCGTCTTACAACTACACTTAAAAATTTAGAACCTCATATAATTGTGGGATCTTCTGGAAGGTCGACCACGGGATCGCATGCCACGGCCACGTGCTCCGCTCTCGCTGTCTGTGAAATTTACATTTATTATATTTAAACAGATGCCAGGTAACAAACACACATTGAAATGTTTCATTGTCATCATTTCTCAGCACATTTATTTCGATGATAAGTAATCAATTTACATAATGTTGGATTTATAAGGAAGCTTATTAAGTTAGGCTAAACACACAGTAATAAACGGCCATATCTTTAGACAGAGGGTTGATACAACAAGGTCCTATAAGGGTTCCGTTTCATCCTTTTGGGACAGGATCCCTAAAAGACAAGCATACTATGAGTCGATTTCTTATAATGTTGGTACTCCTGTGTAGGTTTTATAATGTAAGTCAATGGTGTCAATATTTCTATTGTGATTTTGATAATTGCCAAATAGTATAATTGGACCCATGTTTTCACTTCTTTTTTCACCAAATTCACCCAAGAACCAACCCACAGTAATTTGCTGTGGGTTGGTTCTTGTTTGCAAAAATGGGTCCAATTATAACAATGCTGATGTTTACATTATATGCAAGCGCGATGAGCATTTTGCCGCCCTAATTTTTATTATTTTCTACCTTAATGTTATTTTTTAAAATTTAAAGTACATTCAGTCAAAAAAGTATCGGGAATGGATGATTTGTTTATGGTTCCAAATTAAAATTTTTGTTTTTTTTTTGTAGTTGTTAGATTGGCACAACTGTTTTCCATTTTGGCGCGGAGTTTGAGTTGCATCTGTTATTTATATTAAATACAGTGCTGGTTTTAGTAATATCATATAGTGTGTATTGCGAATTTCATAATGGACAAAAATATCGAACAAAGAGTTTGTCTTAAATTTTGCATCGCTAATGGAATTTCGTGTTCGGAGTCACTGAAAATGTTACAGAAGGCTTACGGTGAATCGACTTTATCAAAAACTCGTGCTTATGAGTGGTTCAAAGCGTTCAAAAGCGGTCGAGATGTGATGGAAGATTTGCCTCGCTCTGGTAGGCCGTCAACGTCTGCAACTGAAGTTAACATCGCAAAAGTGAAGAAAATAGTGACTGAAAATCCCCATTCAACTCTGAGAGAGATAGCCGCCGAACTTTCTGTATCTCACGAGTCGATCCGTACCATTGTAACTAATCATTTGGGTATGAAACATGTTGCTGCTCGGCTAGTCCCAAAAGATCTGAATTTTCTCCAAAAACTCAATCGCATGAAAGTCGCTGAGGACATGCTAGAACGAGTCAGTTCGGACCCAACATTCATGAAACGCATTGTTACTGGTGACGAGACGTGGGTTTACGAGTTTGACATGCAAACTAGTCAACAAGCTTCGGAGTGGCGCCTTCCAACTGAACCAAAACCGAAAAAACCACGCCAAAGTCGATCAAAAGTCAAAGTCATGTTGACTGTTTTCTTTGACTATCGCGGTGTTGTGCACTCTGAATTCTTACCGGAAGGTCTAACGGTAAATAAAGAATATTATTTGAGCGTTATGCGGCGTTTAAGAGAGCAAATTCGACGAAAAAGGCCAGATTTGTGAAAAGAAAATTCTTGGATTTTGCACCACGACAATGCGCCTTCGCACAAGGCTATCATTGTGAACGAATTTTTGACCAAACACTCAACAAATACCATCCAGCAACCACCATATTCACCAGATATGGCTCCTGCTGACTTTTTTCTTTTTCCTAAACTCAAATTAACACTTCGTGGCACCCGTTTTCAATCGATAGAAGACATAAAGGAGAATTCGCGGCGAGAACTGAACTCAATTCCGGAAGCAGCGTTTAAAAAATGTTTTGATGAATGGATTATTCGTTGGCGCAAGTGTATCGTTTCTAAAGGAGCATACTTTGAAGGTGATAAAATAAATTTGGATGAATAACAGACAATTTGTGTATTATTGATCTTTTCCCGGTACTTTCTTGACAGAGTAGTATACAGCAATGCTTTTTCGTGACGAACTATTGGTCGGAAATACTTCGCCTTGGACGAAATAAAGTCACGCAAGAAATTGTGGCTAAACTTTTAATTATAAATTCTGAATCTAGAGACACTGCTGCATCAATGACTTTACCCTAAATTACTGACTATTATCAGATGACATCATTATTGTGTAAAGTGAAAACCGGTTAAGTCGTGCTGTTCCACAAAGTAGGAATTAACGTTCTCTAGATGTAAACGAAAGTATCCATGAGAACTGTAGTCTGCTAGAACTGAAGAAGTGTCTATGAACAAGAATATCCAAGAGCTAACGTCCGTCAGTCTTTTGTTGTATTTTCGTTAAACGAAGTTAACTTTTATATGTCGCTAACTTTCGTAGACTTATTTACCATACGAATCATTCTATCGAATGAACTCGTATCAAAACAAAAGCATCAATTAATTCTAAAGTAAACAGTAGACTATTGAGTACCTGCGGCGCGCATCCATCGCTGATTTTGCGAGTGCGGTGAATGAGGAGAGTGCGCATGCTGCTGCGCGTGAGCCCGACGCGCCACCCCGATTGGCGCACTCGCTTCGGCTTCCCGCCCTTCTTCTGCCACCTGCTTTTTGATGGTAATAATCAAATCAGTATAATTACAGTACTTATTGCTAAACAAGAAAACTGTTACTAAACTATCCAGTCTCCTTGTTTTACTACAATACATTCTTAAATTCAAAAGACTTAAGCCAAGTGAGTTAGGTCAAACATAAAAAGTCAAGCATGCTAAGAAACATTTAAAAACTCTATGGTGCACAGACATGGTCTTTGACGAACATCCAGCATGGAGCGCAGTCTGCTAGATGTTCAGTTAACGGATCATGTTCGAAACATAATAGTGCGCTCCAAAACTTTTATAGCTGCCGTGGCCCTTAAGGCTGAAAACTGAAATGGGACTGAGCAGGACATGTCTGCCGGACAAACTGTGGACTAAAATAGCCGAAAACTGGTGCCCTGACACAGTGAGGCGAGGTAGCGGTAGGCAACGGAGGAGATGGCGGGATTAACTGTATAGGTTCCTTTTGTGAGAGGTACTCCAATACCACAAAGTTTTATCGATGATTTAATAGAATGTATGCCCAGACGGATGCAGGCAGTTTTGACAGCAAGAGGAGGTAACACTAAGTACACTAAAGATTTGGAATCATAAAATGTATGTAATGTTTAATTTCTTCTATGAAAGGACTAACTAAAGTGATAATTTTCCGTATAACGACGAAAAACAAATAGTTGCATCTAATTTTTTGTCATACTTTTTTTTGTTGTTTAACAATTTTTATTGATCCCGTAAATATGTCTACGAGTATATTTTTACCAACCACTTACGTACCTATATGTCAACCTTATTAATAACTAGGTACTCAAGTTGCATAAAATACACTTCTGGACTCATCTATTGGCCCACCTTGTATTTTCAGTTTCGTTTGGTCCTAGCTAAAATTTTATATTAGGTCGAGCAAAAAGTTTTTATGCAGTTTTTAACCTGGCACATTCACAATTTCATTCAATAGTCTTTTTTTGAATTTCGAACACAGAATTTAAAGAAACAAAAGACAATTTGGAGCCTGTTTGTTGATATCAAACAATCGAATACTAAGAAAATCAGGTTTTATTGGTTTACTTGGATTTAATTCTTGAAAAAGTGATTGATATCTTTGGTTTTGCAACAAACATTACTTATTCTTAACATTAAGGTGAGGTTCTATCAATAATCTATGGATACTTCACCTGAAATTGCCACCCAAGCTGTGGCACTTATTCAGGCCGGACACAGCCAAAGAAACGTGAGTGCTCAACTTAATTTAAGTCGATCTGCGGTCCGAAATGTTTATCGGAGGTACCTAGAGACTGGCGGCTTTGTTCGTCGCCAAGGAAGGCCACGATCTCGGGTCACAACTGAAAGGCAGGATCGATTCATCGTGACGACCAGCTTGAGAAATCGTCACCTTACCTCCATTGAGATACAAAACCAACTTCGCGACTTCCACGGAGTATCTGTAAGCGCTCGAACTGTTCGGAGAAGGTTAAAAGAACGCGATATGGTACCACACAAGCCAGCTAATGGGCCCAAACTAACGCGAGCCCACCGAACAGCGCGCCTTCATTTCGCACGCAGTCATTTAAATTGGACACAGCAAGATTGGAGCCGTGTACTCTTTTCTGATGAGTCTAAAATTGTGTTACATGGCAATGATGGAAGGAAGAAGGTCTACCGACGTAAGGGAGAGCGTTTCGCACAATGCTGCTTTGAAGAGAGGGTTGCTTATGGCGGTGGCTCATGGACTGTCTGGGGCGGTATATCCGCGAGCGGCAAAACTCAACTTGAGGTTGTTACAGGACCACGGCTGCCAACATTAAATGCTGAAAGGTACATTCGTAAGTGCTTAGAACCTCACGTGATGCCATACGCGGACTATGTGGGCCCAAATTTCCTTTTTATGCATGATAATGCAAGAGCCCATGCGGCCGGCATCGTCAGGGAATATCTTCGGGATGTGAACATCACAGTTATGGACTGGCCAGCCAGAAGCCCAGACATGAACCCTATTGAGCACATGTGGGACGAGCTAAAAAGACGTGTTAGGGCTCGTCAGCCAGTTGCCCAGACGATGCAGGAGTTGAAAACTGCCATAGAAGAGGAATGGGAGATGATCCCTCAAAATTTCATAGAGCGGTTGATAAACTCTATGCCTAATCGTATGAGAGCTGTGGTAGATGCCCATGGAGGCAACACGCGTTATTAAATTAAACCTTTATTTGATAAAACATGTTTTTTATTCAAAAATCAATTGCCTTTAACAAGGCGCATATCCGACTTGTTAGGCGTAGCTCCATGTCGTATGGTATTCTGAATTCAAATTTAAAACAATACGATCGAAAAAGATGGTAAAATGTATCAGGTTTAAAACTGCATCAACAGTTTTTGTTCAATCTAGCAATCATATTTCGGTAGGGGCCATCGAAACCTAAACTCTAAGGTGGGCCAATAGATGTGTCCAGAAGTGTATTTGTTAATACGCGGCACTGCCATATTAAAACATATATTTTTAGTAGCCATAGAAATATTGAAAACTAGCTGTCACCCGCGACTTATACGCAATAGATTTTCGATTTACTTATATTGGTTTTTTACTCAGGACGTCTTTAATTCTATTTTTGTTTGCATTCTATACGTGTTGTCTCCAGTATACTACTAGTCTATTATGGTGCATGTCATGACATTTGTCAAATAGTTGAGAAATATGGTTATTAGCGTGATAGCCTATGCCCTTCTCCAGGTTGAATCTATCTCCTCGAGAAATTGAATTGATGACGATCCGATCAGCCGTTTATTCGTGAAAGGTGACATACATACAGAGTTAGTTTAACATCCTTACTAATATTATAAAAGCGAAAGTGAGTTTGTTTGTTTGTTTGTTTGTTACCTCTTCACGCTTTAATGGCTAAACCGATTTTGATGAATTTTGGTACAGAGATAGTTGGGAACCAGGAGACGGACATAGGCTATTATTTTTTTAAAAAGAGTGGGATATGAGGGAGTTAGAGGGAAGAAACGGGAAAACTTAGCGTTGCTATTACAAATCAATAAGGCGCTACCGAATTTAACGCGAGCGAAGCCGCGGGCAAAAGCTAGTTTATTATATTATTGTGTATGGATTAGTACAGATTTTATTAATAACTATAGTCTTTTAATTAGCTCTGGTGTTGGGCCCATTGACTACCACATCACTCTTATCACTCATTATTGACATCTTTACCAACAAAATATACCCTTTCATTCTAAAACATATAAAGTTGTTTCACCTAAAACACTACCAAGATATATCCAAATTCTTGATTTCATAAGTAAATATCAATAATATTCAGATTGACAAATGACATAAAATGGTTCCAAACCTGTTGCATGCAATACAATTTAAGAAAATAGCAGTACATTCTGCTGTAATTTAAAATGAAAATATATCATTAATATACCTACGCATATTAATTCGGCAAACTGGTTAGCTATCGAAATGTCCTGCTTGTTATTTAATTTAGGTAAATAACAATGTTTCAAAGCTACATTTTTGTCAGGGACAAACCTTGTTTTATCTGTGTATCTATTCATACGACTTTCACTTTTTAAAAGACTATTATGGGTACGTTGTTTGCTCTTGAAGGTTGTAAATTCTATGAAAATAATTGGTCTAACCGCCACCACCACTGTCGCAATTTTAATAAAAACCTGTATTGCGTATCTGTATTACGATGCGGCATTTTCATGTAGCTCTATGTCGACCTCTTAAAGATTGGACGGAACGATACCCCACTATACATGCGCATTGGCCAGCAAATAGGAAAGACAAAGGCCAGCATTTTGAAGATTTCGAGGTGTTGCTCCCCAGTTGGTGGATGTAAGGCAGCGAAGTAAGTTATTACGTGAACTAACTTTTCGCTTGGTGTTCAAATAATGTAAATTTATTTTAAAACATATCCAGAGTATTGTCAACACCTTGTCATGAGCTGCTGAGATTCTTGTTTGCTTCATGGTGGCGGCAATGGAAAAGAAAGCATTGAATTTTTGATGGATTAGTCCGTAGGCCGTGTTGTTCACGTTTTTGTAAAAATATGTACAAGATGTTTTTCAAGTGGTCTTCGATCTTTAACAGGAGTTTTCTGACTGTGTCATACGCCGCTGATAGTTCAACGAATACAACACCTGTCGCGTTATTTGCCTCCAAACCATCTTCAATGTGGTGCTGTGGCCTTTACGGGGCCCGGTGTGGGCACGTGCTTTGGGGCGGCGGCGTGCCGCTCACTACCTGAACGCGCCCCAAAAGCTAGTAGCCATAAGGCTGATACGGGGCTACCGCACGACCTCCGACGAGGCGGCAATCGTGCTTGCCGGATTGCTACCACAGGATCTGGAGGCGATAGTCCTCGCGCGTCTGTATGAGTAGAGCGCAGAGGCACTTCACCAGGGGGAATCTGCCGCGGCAAAACGCTGCTCAGCCGATAGACCTCCGGTGCGATCTAATGGAGAGAGCGACTGTCGCTACCCCGTGCAGGTCACGCCGTCACAATAGTGGCGATAAATCCCCTCTTTGGAGAGGCGCCACGGCGCCCTTACTTGTCGCCTTACGCAGGTTCTCACTGGACACAAAGTTTCGGGAGGTTCCTGCACATAATCGGGAGGGAGAAACGCTCAGGTGTCACCACTTTGACGATAGCAAGTCATTATACTTGATTTACTTTTCTTTATCGGCTGTCGCGAGGTTCTCGTCATGCGGAACTATTATGTCAATGTCAATCATTGCCCGCCGCTGATCGATTCACCACCACTATATCAGGTTTATTATCCACAATCGTCTTGTCAGTGATGATGGATTGACCACAGTACAATGTGATATTGCCATTTTCGAGAACTGGGTCGGGCACATACGTAAAGTACGGCAAGTAATTTACGTTATCTAGCTAGACGAAAGTATCCAAAAATAATGTGACGAATTGATTCGCCCGGACGGTGGCATTGATCGACAATCGCGCCGTCCTCACAATAAATATTCTGATTATTCGACTAAATATCTTCTTTCATGATTGCACTGTCAAATCCTTAATTTTCCCCAAAAAGGTCCCCTGAACGTAGCCAGGCTACAGATGTTGGTTGGTCGACATTGGGCTCACGCAGGGCAAAGCGTCCTTGGACCTCCTTACTTTGCCATACCTCCCTATTGTCGTTAGTGTGAAGCACTATAGGTTTGCGCCAGTTTTCTTTAGTCAAATACAGCGGGGTGGGACCCTATACTGCAACCACATCTCGCAGCATCCCCATGTCGGCTTCTAGAAAATATTCCCTGAGACTGCATGTCTCGCGATTGTGGAGAGACTTAGCGTTAAAAAAGCCTGGACTTCCACAAACCCGTGGGATATAGCCTTAGAACTACAGAACGTGGATGATGCATTTGATATGGTGTCAACAATGTACGGTACTGTACCTTCAAGGTCATCTAGTTTTGTTCGAGTCCATTTGAGTATGCCGAAAGAGTACATCAAAACCGGCATGACCCAACTATTGAAAGCACGCACATGGTTTCCGCCTAGTATATAACTATTAAATACTTTTCTCAGGTGGTGAAGGGCTAGTGCTAGTTTTTTGCATGATAACGGTTTTCGAAAATTTATTTCGCTCAAAAAGAATACAATTATTCACTTTTATGAGGAAAAACATAATAATTAAGACCGACGACGGTTTCGCATAGTTATAAACTAAAATAAGGTTAAAACAAAAATGGTAAAAAACTTAAAATTATTTTACACTAGCTTTTGCCCGCGTTAAATTCGGGCTAACACAGTTCCCCTTGCGCCTTATTGATTTGTAATAGCAACGCTAAGTTTTCCCTTTTATTCGCTCACATCCCACTTTAAAAAAAAACCTATGTCCGTCTCCTAACTCGGTTGTTCAGGTGGTGCTTGAGTAGCCTGTTGAAAGTTGGAAGTGATTTTGATTCCTTATATTTGATTCGTTTGAAAGTAAACATAATGGGTTTACAAATTCCTACTCTTACGTATGACTAGATGTATGAATGTGGACGAGGCACGATTCACACAAGGAGTATGAAATACTCCTTGTATGAAAGGATCGTAACTGGTGACGTTCTCTGGTTTCTGCCTTTTATCCACATAAGGGATAAACGTAGGTGTCAACCTCACCGCAGTGCAATAGAAACGTCTCGCTCTTGGGGAACCGCCTTCTTGAACCCCACGGGAAAAACACGTGAGTGGAATGGGACGAAGCCGAAGAGCATTTGTTTTCCCATCATTGCGTTGTTTTTTTTGTTCTGGCCTATACATGGGAACCTACTAGTGACTAGGAGATATTAGAGGTCAAAGTTTTAATTTTTACGCAACATTTTTTTATGCTTTAACTTCACTTAAAATGCTTCCATAACTGTGACTGTATTGAGCGTCATCTTGACGTATGTGAGAATGGCAGTTCCATTAATAAACTAAATTAAACTAAACTTATAAATAAATTAAAAAATAGCGTCAAAAAATTCGTCCTCAACGCTGTCAGTTGGCAATGTCCCCAAGAGACTGGCCGCGTTGCCACGTTGTATGGCAACGCTAAGCCTCTGGCCAAAGTAAAAGCCAGCCCTTGGGTCACGGGAAGTGTCAACCAAACGTTTAGATATTTCCTTAAAAAGCCTGTGAGCACAAGGACCCCACGGTCCCATAGTTTCAACCCCAAACGGCTCGAAAATATAGTTACCAATAAGGTTACTATATTTACGCTGTTATTTACTATAGTTACTATATTTTAATAAATGAAAGTTTCATGTTGCAAATGACAGGAGTTTAAGTATTAAAACATGTTTTGTGATGAGTACTTGAAATGGCTTTTTATGGGTACATACTTGTTGATGTGGGGATGAAGGCTCGCTGCCCTGTGAACTAACAGCGGTCGCTTCTTCTTCAACTCGCGACTCCTCCCAGTCTCTTGTCTCACCTCCTTCTGCACCTAAATTGGTACAATGAGCTTTCACTTAAGTTTATTTTCTTCTACATTCTTACAATGACTTTTATTTGATAACTGTTGGATAAGCATTCCTTAGTACACAGGGATTACTCAATGAGCAAAGGGTAGCAATCTTCCATTTATGATCTTAGCTTACATTTATGTTTTTGGCCCATCATTATATGATGTGAATACGATAGAACTTACAGATTTAAATGAAAGACAGCAGTGGCGATTAAATAAATAACACTAAGTATTGAGCTGTATGTGTTTGAAACCACGACTTGCACTCGTCAAGTCGGGGCCTGGTCAATAATGTAGTGTTGTTGCAATGTACTGACGTTCGTTCGGGCTGGCGCGCGGCTGCGGCGCGGGCGGCAGCGCGGCGGCCAGGTCGGCGTGCGTGTCCAGGTGCGCGGCCTGCGCGAACGTGAAGCGCGCGCCGCCCGCGCCCGCGCCGCCGCCCACCGGCGACACCACCGCCTCGCCGAACCTGCCAACCAAATCATTTGTAAGTAAACTAGCTATTGCGAGCGACCTACAAGTGTCGAATTATTATATAAATACTTAAAAAGGTCTCTAAAAGGTGCACGGTTCAAATTGGAAGGAAAAAAACGAGCAGGAAATTCAATTGTTACTCTTTTAAAATTATTTGTTTTTACAATGTCGTTGTTACAGCGTTAGTACTTAATATGAGAGGACAGCGTAGCGACTTGCTTACTTGTTTGCTACAAAACAAAAAAAAGATAACAAAATTAAATAGCGTCTAGGAATCTAGTCTAGGAATCACAAAAAAACGCTTTTTGTTAACTATTTCATGGGTTTTAACACTAGAAGCGCGGGCGTCCCATATTTGACCCATTTCAATGTTCTTCCTGCTCTAGTATATAATTATTACGCGTTTAATCCTAAATTTTTATGAGTTTTCATGAAATATGATGATTATTATTTATACTAGATTTCAACCACATAAATGCAATAAATTTTTTTTATAACTAAATTCACCTCTAAGCGCGGTTGGGTCAATTTTGACCCAGTCTTGGATATTAGAGTATAAGTATATCTTTCTTCAAAGATAAACGAAATGTCGTTGATTCTCAATGTAGGTACCAACGCGCCATATAAAACGTTATGTAGATGAAACCTGCAGTAGTGCTTGGCGACTTATAATTGACGCAAACATTTTGTAACGTGTTTTATCTTCCACCATACCAGAAGCCAGACGTACTCACTCTGCCGACTGGCTATTATTTATGTACGTGGGGCAATAAAAGCAAAATATTTGGATCTAGATGCACAATAGTCAGTCAAATGGGGTAATGATTTTGGAAAAGCCACCATGTCGCAGGAGAGATTTCTGGAGACTATGAAGTTTTTGAGATTTGACGTGAGATCTACAAAAACACAAATACTGACAACTGACAAGTTTGGATTGATATCTGAAGTGTGATATATTTATATTTCTAATGCACAAAGTTATGAGTACTGCCTTCTGAATCAGGCCCTTGATCCAACCGCCTAAGGAGAGCTTCGACAGATGTTCATCGAGGCTCTTGGCTATCAAGCCATTGCCCGTTACGACAATCGGCTCAGTGATAGCCGAGTTCTCATTCCACATATCGCCAACCTCGTGTGCCAAGTCAATGTTATTTTATTTTCCTTTATACACTTTACATCTAAAAATTACATTATTAAATATTTCTTAGAAAATAAATATTAAAAAAAAGCATTTAAAAATATAAAAATAGGTTACCGCGGGTAACGGGAGGAGGGTTCAAGCTACCGGTGGTTATGGCTCCAGAGACACTCCTCACGATGCGGACCGTTTCGAGGAGTTCTGCCTTCTGTATAAAGCCCTTGATCCAATCACCTAAGGAGACTTCGACTTCGACAGATGTTCGTCGAGGTTTTTGGCAATTAAGCCATTGGCAGTTACGACAATCGGCACAATCAATCGTTCACATTCCACATGTCGACAACCTCGTGTGCCAAGTCATAGTTATTTTATATATTTTTATGTTCGGATAACAACCACACAACTTTCGTATATAAATTGTTTACATATCTTCACAATTACGGTAGGAAACATAAAATGGACAATTTTGACCCATCCGCGCTTCTAGGGGGGTCAGAATATTCCGCGCTTCTAGTGTTAATTGTATTGCACGAAACCCTAATCTTTTTTATTAAATAAAATTAGCCTAAGTACCCCTTATCTCCAGCTATACGCCAGTAAAACAAGTGTGCTCTGTGCAACTTTCACCGATATAGTGCCTAGTCTAGAAATAAAATGCTTTGTTTATTATATTTGGGTACGGAACCCAATACAAGGAAGAAACAAAATGTTTATTTGGGCATTACTACATGCTTACCCCAAAACCGTCTTTGGCGTTTTGAGATCAATAAGGCGTGTATAACTCACTACAATATATAATCTATAGATTTTTATCCTCACCCGTCGTTGCGTCTCGGTACATAAAGTGTAGGTGTAGATGGCACTATACTGTCGTCCCCGTCGTCACCGTTGTTACCACCCAAAGATAACGCTCCACTTTCTAAAAATAAATAAATAACAAAACAAAATTAAATAACGTATCTTAAATAAAACCGGTCAACTGCGTAATTAATGAAAGTACCGAACATTGCTCCAGAAAAAGATGAACTATTGAAGACAACTTTATTTTGCTTTTGGTTATATGTATACATCCCCATACATCGACATAAGTTGCGGTTAATTTACCAACTGCAATTAAGTATATCATTTTTATTCTACCAATATATTTTTTTCCCTTTACTGGTGCTCCATGATATTACTTCTATCTAGCTAACGTAAAACTACCGTGACACCAGACAGGCAGATTACACAATTATGCATTAATGAATGAATTAATGAATTGAATATCTTCAGCGTACTTGGCTAGTTACTATTGAGAGGACCGAAACTAGATCAAGAAGAAATGTTTTTAATTTACGAATTATTTTTTGTTACCAGCTACCAATGGCATGAGAAATTTAAACTATCGTATTAGGCGCGGCGGGCTCGTAAGGTAAAGAGCACTTACGTTCAGTGCCGCTGCTAATGGCTTCGATCTGCTGGACGGGCGCGGCGGGCTCGCTGTCGGGCTCGGCGCGCGCGGCCGCGGCGCGTTGCTCCGCGTCGTCGCCCGCCGTCGGCGACTGCGCCGGGGATTCCTGTGTATGGATTATCTAAACTTTAATTCGGAACTTAGAGCAGTAAGACCACAAATGCAATGAAAGGTGCAAGTTTAAATTCCATTGAAACCGTTGCAGAAAATTTATGCAGGCCAGGGCCCATACTACAATATTTGATCCTCTTTGGCCCGATTTTCGCAAGTATTTCAGAATATGTAGTACATTTTAATAGTTTTTGCTTTCACCTTTTTATGCAGCTATCTGCAGCATAACTTTGTACTAATTTACGGTATTTGAATGAGTTATGCTATTTTTGCTGATTAGCCGTTGGCGCACATACGTAATTATGATTATTTTCTGTTTTCATTTAGCAAAATATTTTCTGTGAGTTATGTGTATTTGCTAAAAATACGTCTTACTTCTTACTCAGTACTACATTCACATCTTAGATTGAAACTGTTCAACTATAACTATGAATATTCCGTCTTGATGATTTATAAGACCCGTATTAATTGTAAATATTTGTGGATTGATCGTTTTTGCAAAATTACTTTGTTATGTACCTGTCGGGCGGCGTTCTCTGCGTCGTCTCCTTCTACCTCCTCCTCTTCCTCGCCGGCCTCAACTTCTTGTTCCTCCTCCATATCCTCTTCTTCTTCTTCGCCCTCCTAAGAATAATGAAAAGTAAGAATGATTTTTTGTATTACTATGACGTAAAAAACTAATCGAAGCTTAGCTAAAACCATACCCTGTACATAGTGCCAGTGCATCGCTCATCGTCCTCTTCAGAGTCTACGACGATGACGCCCTCGTCGTCTTGATCGCAGCGTGACGAAGTCGGTACTTGGTATTCTACTTCCACTGACCTTTCAAATCCCTGAAACATTCAAAAATCATCTAAAATAAGTAAGCTATTCCGATAGTAGAGACTAAAGAACTGAAGTTCTATCACAAAACTTTCAGTTATTTCATGTCATAAAATACCAGGCACTTATTTAAACTTACTATTGGATTGGAAAGGGAAATATTTAATTGATCCTGTAAAAACCTGTTGATTTTTTTATGGTCTCCTCTTTTCAAAAAAATAAACTAAGACCCACACCCAAATAAATGGTATACGCCCTCTGCCTAGGCACTTAGATTAGAACTGTGACCATAGCGAGGCGGTGCGAAGGCAGTGGCTGTCGAGCCTAGCCCCTGTTTAATAAAGCAGACAATCCCAAATGTAATGTCAATATGTCAACAACTGTCAATTTTCCGGGTAATAAAACTTACAGACAACAAAATCGTCAAGGTGGAAAATTCTTACTAATATTATAAAAGCGAAAGAGAGTTTGTTTGTTTATTTTTTTCGTCTGCACGCTTATATTGCAAAACCGATTTTGATGAATTTTGGTATAGGTAGTGGACCCTGGAGACTTTTCTTTTTTTTTAAAGGAGAAAAGGGGAGAAAAAGGGAAGAGAAAGACATTTTTTTATAATCACGCGGGTTAAAGTTAGCCCAAAGTAACTGCCAAGCGAACGAAGTCGCGGGCGGAAGCTTCATAATAATATGCAGCGACAATCCGCCATAACTTTTTAAAAGGTAGTAGCTAGTACGCGGGCCAAAGGCAACAGTGATTTTAGAAACAGTGTGTCTGTTTTTAAGTGTGTTTGTTGTCATATTTTGTACTATGTATAAGATAAACCGTTCCTTTTCAATCTAGAAAGTTATCACGATTTACAATCATGACTGTATTTTGTAGCTGCGCCATGAATATCGTAGTCGTAAAATCAGTATTAAACTGCAGTAGTCCTCCCTCAGCGACGCCTTAGCGACTAGTGCCTTGCCTAACGCCGTGTGAACGGTTTGGTTGCTTGCTGATTTTAAACAATTTAAAACGTCACTTAGAGAAAATAATATTGAAAGTGACAGTTCGAAATACGTGACAAGTGGTGTCGTGTTGTGTGTGACGTATAAACAAATATTTTGGTAAGTTAAACCTTATTGTTATTGTTATTATACATCAAAATAAACGTGAAGATATTTCCTTTGCGAAATATGCATTATTACGACGATCTCGATACGTTTACATAGTATAATTTCGTTGGAAAAGTTACGTGATCACGTCGCCATATTTGTTTGATATTTCTCTGCATAAAATGTATTCTAATAGTTAAAAATAATAGTCTAAAGTTAAATAACTGCTATCCATCCGAGACTTCTTCACTATTAGCACATTATTGGCAATTTACAAATTGCATTTGTCAATTTGTCAATCATTCAAATATTTTGAAATATTTTGATTACCGGACCGAGGTCAATGTCCTCTTGATAAAAGTGCATAACTTTGTTTATTTTTTTTATGGCAGAAAACTAAATATTTGTATTAAGTTATTGGTGTCATTTTAAAAAGTATATACTGTATTATTATCATAAAAAAATATGTTCACCAGTAACCACTAAATTTTTCGTAAAGCTCGAAACAATAATAAATACGATGTTTTTTTGTTATATCCTCAACTTTAAACTGTTTTTTCGTCCTTTATTATTAGTTTTAGTAATTTACTTAAATTCAAATAAAATGCTGTTTTCTTTGAGCTTTGCGTGGGTATTTTTTATTTGAATGTAGCTATAGCAGTTTTGCAGTAATAACCGTTTTTGAAACGAAAGAAGAAGAAAGAAGAATATCTTCTGTTGACATTTCTAGCACGGACGTGTAAGCAGAGTGTCGCCGCGCGGTTTGGACGCTTGAGTCCAAATCATCAATCCGTCAAATCGATTCATACGTTTCAAACGTGTTTTATAGATAATCGCATTCTAAGGCTTAACCATGTACTATATGTATACCATGTACACGCGATTCAACACTTTTCTTTGTCAGGTGGAAATATTGTCATATAACGTACCTGTACCCTTGTCCTCTTGGCAGCGAGCGGTCTCTGTTGCAAGCGTCGTTTGGCAGGACGTGCATCAGGCGGCGCGTGAGACGTGCTGACTCCTGGCGGTGCGTGAGACGTGCTGACACCGGGCGGGGCGTGAGACGTACTGACTCCGGGCGGCGCGTGTGAAGTGCTGACGCCGGGCGGAGCGTGCGACGTGCTGACGCCGGGCGGCGCGTGCGATGTGCTCACGCCGGCCACTGGCTGCGAGGTGCTTACGCCGGGAGGAGCGTGGGACGTGCTCACGCTAGCGGATGCTTGCGACACCGGCCCGGAAGTTGACGGTGCTGCTGTAGCTCCTATTTAACAACATGTTCAATATTGTTATGCAACGATTTCAATAAATGGTATAGTTAGATTCATCCACGTATTTAAAAGTGCCCACAATTTTATTGTGTTAAAACCCATGAGTTAATAAATATTAACAAACAAACGTACACACCCGTCGAAACACACACATATATATAAACTTACTTACGGCTTTATAATATTATAGCGTGATTGTCCTACGACAAAAAACTGCTAGTGCCGTGGCATTAGCAATGAGGTATACATTTGTCATCCATAAATGATTAAATGAATAACTGAAATCATAGTTTTTTGTATTTTATACTAGAATTATTTAAAATTTACTCATGTCGTGTTTTGTGACATAAGACTATATATACACAATGGTGTCCGTCAGCGAATGAGTTATAAATAACGTCTATAGTCTTATGACCAATGTACTTTGGCAGTGGGGTAGGTCCAGCTATACCATCTCCATAGCTATTTACTCTGAGACGGAAAAAAATATGCAAATATACTGTGTTACTCTAGTACCCGATAAAAAAAACTAATTTTCAGCTGCACCCGGTTAGACTGGAAGCCGACCTCAACATAGCTGGGAGGCTAGACAGATGATGACTCTAGTACCTGATATTGGAGGTGCGGATGCGGCAGGCGTTGGCACGCTGGACGCCGCTGCCGAGCTCGCCGTGGTGACGCCCGTCACACTGCCGGACGTCGCCCCGCTGGGCTGCTCGATACGTGGCATCACCATCGCCACTGCCTACGAATAGGTAAAATAGTAAACATTGTTAATAATAATTCATTTGTCACACAACCGTCAAAACGCCTTTGGACTATTTCTTGTGGGGCCATGTTAAGGCTCATGTCTACAGGGATAAACCAGCAACGATTGACGCACTGGGAGCCAATATTGAAGCATTTATTCGTGATATACCGGCTGAAATGTTGGAGAGAGTGTGCCGAAATTGGGCCTTGCGAATGGGCCATCTAAACCGGAGCCGCGGCCAGCATTTGCATGAAATCATCTTCAAACATTAAATTATATTGATCGTTCTATCGATTCCAATAAAGATTTCATCAAATTTTTCGTGTTTTTTTTTGAAAATAAAATCCTATACCTCTTAAAAAATCACCCGTTATAAGTTTGTAAAGATTCACTTAATTATGATTAGTTGATCTTTTTGATACGGTGAATAATATTGTACCTACTGAACTTAACCACAAACCGGAAATATTCCTATTAATTAAAAAAATTGGTTGTTTGTAAAGTAGGTTTACGATCGAGATGTTTACGTGATAACGTCTTATTGGTGATATAAGTTATCACCAGTAGTGACATCTAAAATGAAATTAAGTACTAATTTAAAGTTTTTTTTTCGAGCCAAGTAACAGATGGCGCTACCATCTTTATGAAATGTCGCTTGTGAGGTTTTGGTGTGACACAAGTTTCTGAACATGTCACCCGACTAAAACGATTTTAAAGACGTTATCACGTCAAAAATATTTAAACATTTTCATTTAATTTTTAATGTGTACTTATTTATTTCTTTTTATAGATAAGATTCAATTTAATTGCTAAAAAGATTCAAAATGTCAGCAGCCTGAAATTCACAAGATTTAAAAAAACAATAAAAAAACTTGTTCACCGAAAACCGGGTTTTATATTATGAAACCCAGAAAAAAAACTAATTCCCTAGTAAATATGCATCCAATGATCCAATTATCCCATCCCTAATAATAATTGACTTTAGTTGTAACTGAAACACACCTTTTAGAGCTGCTGTCTTGGATGGACCAGAATGTTGGGCTACAAATGGGATGAATGAATGAAAGGCATGTCGCTAAAATGAGACTCTGAAGGATGTGTATAATTACGCGAATAAATTAAAAAACTAAAATGTTGTTTTTTTTTTATTAAAAAAATTGGTTGTTTGTAAAGTAGGTTTACGATCGAGATGTTTACGTGATAACGTCTTATTGGTGATATAAGTTATCACCAGTAGTGACATCTAAAATGAAATTAAGTAATAATTTAAAGTTTTTTTTTCGAGCCAAGTAACAGATGGCGCTACCATCTTTATGAAATGTCGCTTGTGAGGTTTTGGTGTGACACAAGTTTCTGAACATGTCACCCGACTAAAACGATTTTAAAGACGTTATCACGTCAAAAAACGACATTTGTTTTTTTTTTCTTATTTATAGCATGCAATTATAGATTAGCTTTTGGTGCACCAACCTGTTGTGGAGCTTGAGAATGTGTTGAAGGCTGTGCTGTACTGTCACTTGAACCGGAACTGCCCATGCCTGCCTCACTGGTATCCATGTCCTGAAATGTATTTAAAACATACGAGAATTTAAATTAATGCCATCATTTTGGCTTATAAAACTTATACAAACATAATAGTGGCTACTACAATTTGTATAAAAAAAACACTGTCGGAGATTCTATTTATGTTAGTAGTAGTAGTAAGTAAATGAAATATACAAATATTAAATAAAATGTACTAAAATGAGGAAAAGCGATACAGTGGCAATGGCAATACAGTAGGGCGGGCGATGACGTTCTGGTCGTTTCTCGGTTAGGAAGTTGGTGTTGTCATCGTTTTAAAGGTTTGTTAGAATTTAGAGAAATGGTCATTTGGGACAATTGTATAGAATCCGAGCCTCATAATCGTAAATTCTTAATCTAACCCAAAAACATCAGATATTATCACTAACCTGTGTAGACTCTGGCGGTGCCGTAGACGCTGCTAGGGCAGCTCGAGGTAGAGGTCGAGACGACGAGGCCGGCATGTACTCCGTCGTGTGAGCATCGTGAGGCGCCGTCGGTCCCACTTGAGCCATCGGACGAATTGATGCCAAAGGTGTCTCACCCCCGCGCCGACTCGCAGTCACACTTTGTTGAGCTACCCCTAATCGTGTTTGGAACTGTTTACTTTTTTGTGCTCACTATGTATGTATGATAGGGGAGAGTGGAAGAAAAAATCTGTTTTTCTTTTTATTTTATTTATTGCAAGAAACAGCTGGCAAAATGCAAAAAAAAATATAATTCGCCTGCTACCCGAATGCTGCAACCATATTTGTTTTATAACGTCATCCAAATCTCACAAGGCATAAACACTGCCCAACCTAGGAGTCAAACCCAGGATCTCATGTCCAACATGTACAGTGTAAACTCTTTATAACGTTATCCTTTATAACAATAAACTCCCTGTAACGTTGAAATGAGTCCAACTTGGTTGGTTTGCGTTAAAACCCACATATTGAAACACTCTTTATAGCGATACGCCATTCTTTATTACGAAGAAATGTGTTCATATTTGTAGACAGTAAATATTTATTATCGGTATTATTGTTTATGTTATGTTATCAGGTAACAAAAGACTTTGAAGCTCCGAAACATTCGAGGTTGGTCTAGCTTTTGTTATCCTTAATTGCCTTGAACACGTGCAGTATGACGCATTTTTTTCTCGGAAGTAAAAATTCTTGTTAATTTTGTTGTTTTTTTGTTCACTCCATATAACGATAACTCTCTATAACGACAAAAAATGCTCAGTCCCTTGAGTTTCGTTATAAAGAGATTACACTGTACTTGCAACCAAAGAGGGTAATACAGGGTTTGGCACAATTAAAAGGCAATGTGATAATTTTACTCACCTGCCATAGGTTTTATATTAGCAGTGGGTGGATCAGTTGTAGTTTTTTCTGTGATTGCTTGTTGTTTTGAGGCAGATGCTTGACTTGCGAGTTGTCGCTGAAGTATAGTTACTTTTTGATGCAGTGCTTCCAACTCTCGGGCCTTTTCAGCTTGTGCTTCACTTCGCTCTTTCTCTAACCGCGAGAGACGACCCTCGTATTGAGATTTTATTAGAGCCAATCTCACATCTTGTTCATCACGTGTACTTTGCTCAATTGCCCCTATTTTATTACGAGACTCCTCTAAGTCTCTGCTTAACGTATTTTTGAGCTCTGTTAGTTGAACAATTTTACTTTTAGCTTGCTTCAAAACTTGTTTAGATTTTTCTTCTTTTTCCATATTTGCTGTCCTAAGTGTTTCTAGTTCTTGTTTTAATTTGTCGGTATTAACCTTTTCTGTTTCGAGTTTTGCTTGAAGCTCAGCTATCTGTTCCTCGAATTTCTTATTAGTTTCCGTCAAAGCGGCATCAGCAGCAGCAATATCACCTTCACTTTTTTTCTTATCTTCCTCTACTATCTTCACCAATTCTTCATATTGGGCTTTGTACTTTTTAGCAATTTTTCTGATCTGATTTTCTTTATTTCTGATATCAGTTAACGATGCATCCTTGTTGGACAATTCATCTGTTAATTTTGAGTTTGCATGGACGGTCGCAGAATTTTCAGATCTAAGTTTAGTGACTTCTTCAGTAATACGAGCCATATCTTCCCTAAGAATCTGCAATTCTTCATTAAGTTTCTTGTTGTCCTCTGCCAAAGTATTTTGCTGTCTTGATAGAATCGAATACTGTTCCTCTATTTTCATCTTGTCTACTTTAATACTACTGAGTTCCTCATTTAGTTTCCTGACGTTTTCTTTTTCATTTGTCAACATTTTTGCTAAGGTCTCCCTTTCATTTTGAAGTCGTTTCCAATCTTCAGGACTAGTTTTGTTAGCACGTTCTACTAAAGCATTCACTCTGGTTCTCCACCTTGCACAATCTGCCTTCAAAGCATTATTTTCTGATTGTAAAGTTTCATTTTTCGAAGAAAGATCAGCAATTTTATCCTGCAATGGTGCTAGCTGAGATTCCATTTCTTTTGCAGTTGCTGCAAGCTCTTCCACCCGAGACGATAATAAGTCACGCTCCTCTCTTAAGATTCTGTTACTATCTGTCAAGGCATTTAATGTTTCAACTTTTCTCAAAATATCTGATTGCCTATTTACAGTTACCATGCTCACTTCTGTCTTTTCCCTCTCTGCTGCTAGTGTCAATTTTGTGTTATCAAGCTGTTTCTCAGTTATTTCTAACTGTGATTTAAGTCTCATAGTTTCCGCTTGCAGTATGTCAAATTTGGCCATAGCAATATCTTTTTCTTTCCTTAAAAACTTGACAATTTGGAACAATTGTTCTGATGATTTCCCATCTTCTTCATTCACTGAGATGTTAATGTTAGAATCATTGCCAGATTCGTTAAAGCTCTCTGATCGCGATTGGGATGCATGTGTAACAGACAGCTGTGTACCTAATGCTTGTATTTGGTCATGTAATAGAGTATTTTGATCATTCAAGTCTTTCAAGCGCTCAGTTAGCTGGGCATTTTCACTGACAAGTATTTTTTGTCTATCTAGCCAAGATTTCTTTTCGGTTTCTAAATCTTCTATGGCGCGCTGTTTTAAGGCAGTCAATTCATTTATTTGATTTTGGGCGATAAGTAATTCTGCCTTTACATGGGATAACACTTGTATATCACTGGAATGTAGAATCATTTCATGTGTATATTTATCTTCAGCATTCTGTACTGCTTCTGACAACTTAGTTATTTCAGCACGTGCGGCTTCAAGTTCTGTACGATAACCATTTGCTTGAAGTAAAGCATTGGTCAATTCTTCTTTTAGATTGGATAGTTCATTTTTCAGTGCATTGTTACTGGTAGAATGTTCTCCATTGGCATGCAATGATAACTCAGCTTCTAGCTCTGAACATTTATCCTCTAAAGTCTGTAGTTTACTGGCATAGTCATTTACTTTTGCTTCAGTCTCCGTTTTATAAGCTTCATATTCACTGTTCAGAGTTTTTAATTCTTTTTCAGCACTCTCTGATATATCGCAATATTGTTTTATATGTTCTTTTGCTACATTTAGTTGCTCCTGGAGAGATTGAACTTCAGCATGTGCTTCTGACAGTTTATTCTCTAAATCTCTAATTTTTTTAACTGTATCATATGACCCATCTGTGTTAGGAGAAAGGGCCATTTTGAGTTTCTTACTAAGTTCTTCATTTGCCTTGCTTTTCTCTAATAGGTCTTGTCTCATATCTGTCATTTCTTTTCTTAAGGTATCCGCCGCATCTTTTTCTTCTTGCATTCTTTCTTTGGCAGTATCCTTCTGCCGTTTGAGATGATCTGCTAACTCTCTAAAGCGGTCTTGTTCTTCCTGGAGTCTTCTCCGTAAAGCTGAACATTCTCTTGTAGCCTCGTCTAACCTTGTTTCGATTTTGGCGCGATTTTCAGCCTCCACACGTTCCAAACTAGCTTTGATTAATTCCAAATTTTTAAGCAGTAAAGATTGGCCTTGTCTTTCTCTGTTTAACATTTCCTTTTCTGTTTGAATACGTAATTCAGCATCTTTAACCAATTTGAGTTCGAGTTTTAAATTTTCAAGTTGAATTTCAGCTGCAGCAAGTTTACTCTGAGCATTTAAAGCTTCGTCCCTTAAATGTTGCAAAGAGACTTCATGTTTTGCAATAGTTGCATTGTATGCTTTATTCTTTTCTTCTAAGGAAGAAATTTGTTTCTTGTATGTTGTGATATTTGTTTGCAAAATTTTAAGTCTTTCATTATTGTACTCTGAAGTTGAAGCACATTTACTGTTTGCAGCCGTGAGTTTTCCTATCTCTTGCCTCATATTATCAATTTGTTCAAATAGCATTCTTTCATTTGTCACTTTTTCCTCTTTATAGGTTTTATATTCTTCCTTCAACATTTCTAATTGCTTCTCGGTTTCTTTGTATTTTATTTCAAATGAAGGTACCTCTGGAATAGGTTGTTTGGAGACATTTTCAGGTGTAGTGTCCATTGAATATATACCGCTCTTTTCCAATTCTGAGATCTCCAATGCCGACAATTCATGACGTTTGCCCTTCATATGATCGTGGTAAAGTTTCTTAAACATGTCTCTTTGTCTGATAAGACCATTAACCATTTTAGTTTGACGTTCTTGAGCTTCAGTTAACTCAGCTACTCTATTTTTTAATGATTCTATTTTATTCTGCATTTCACCACTTTCAAATTGTTCTTTATTCCGTTCATATTCTTCTTGCTTGTCTGTCATTTCACGAATCATTCGTAAAAGTTTCTGATTATTAGATTGTAGTTCTTGAATATCACTAAATGTTACTAAGGTTTTAGAAATAATTCTTGATGAGCTTAAATCTGATGTGTTAGAAGCTGTTTGAGAGGAATCATGATCACCATTCGGCAATAATCCTCCCCGACTATGTTCTATTTCTTTCAACAAGAAACAAACTTGCCTTCCTAAATCAGCCAATTCACCTTTAAATTTAGTATTTTCACGACTATAGTGATTAGCAATTTTAGATGATTCACTGTAATCGTCTCGAAGTCTATTACATTCAATCACTAGAGAATCTATTTGCTGGGACAAAGCTGTATTACTTTCTAAGGCTTCCTCAAATTCCAGTTTTTGTTTCTGTAGTAGAGGAGCCTTTTCTTCTAACTCTTGGACAATTGTGTTGATGGTGTTGTTAAGTCGTCTATTATCTTCCTTCTCGTGAGACAGTTCGTCAGTAACTTTAACCAGCTGAGAGTAAATTTGAGTGAGAGACATACCCGATTTCAAAAGCTTACTAGCTGTTGCTGCCGATGGGGCTAAATCACTTAAAGCCATATCAAGATTTTGTGCATTGGCAGCTTTTAATAAGTCATTTGCATGTTCTAATTCGTTCTTTAAAGAACTTATAATTTCATTTTTCTTTTCCATTAATTCTTCATGATCCAAATCAGCTTGTTTGTATTTTGTCTCTAGTTCACCATACCTCTCAGTAGCTTCATTCAACAATTTTTGTAATTCTGCTATTCCTTCAGTTAACTCTAATGTTTTAGCTTCAGCATCATCATGCATTGTTTTGAATAAGTCTGCTAGTTTAGTTTTAGCCTCTAATTCTTTTTTGTAATTTTCTGCCATTTTATTTTCTATTTCCCTTTGTTCCATCAAGCGTTGGGTAAGACTTTCAGCTCTATTATTAAGGCTTTTTTTAACATCATTTAACTGCGTAATAGTTTCATTTGCAGCATTCAACTCCTCAATTTTTTCGGTTAACTTGGTTTCTAAGTTCACCGAACGGCTGGTATTGTTTAATCTTACTGTTTGTAGTTCGGAAGTTAGTCGATTTACTTCCTCAGTCAAGCCAGCAATTTGTGAATTAAGTAAAGTTCTTTCCTGTTCAATGCGTTTTTCGCGATATTGCAGGGAAAGCTCTTTGCTTTGTATGTCATCATTCAACGATAGGGCTTCGCATTTAGCATCTATTGCTGCGCGCAATTGTTGGGATAGAGCAGCTTCACTTGAAATTAATCTTTCAATTTCTGCATCTCGCCTTTGTAGGATTCTTGTCAGGTCATTTCTTTCATCAACAGCAGCATCTCTTGAACTTTTGAGGGAAATAATATCATTCTCAAGGCGGCTTATTTTATCTCGAGCCTTTTCTAATTCCGTGTTCAAAGATTCAACTTGATGTGTCAGTTCAGTAATGGTTTCGTCAGAAGTTGACAATTTCTTGACTGCATCGTCATATTTTGCCGTAACTTCAAGAATTTGAGCTTCTAACGTTGATACCTTATCCCCTAAAACAATAATATGGGTGAGCATTTAAAAATATAATTTATAATAAAATATAGCATGTTTCAGGATATGATTCATATTCATACCATCACTCTGAACAAAGCTGTCCCTCAGTCAAGTTAACATTGACATTGTTTTATAAGTGTAATGTCATGTTTTAATCCATCATTTATATTAGTACTAGCTGTGCCCAGAGGTTTCACACCCTGTTCAGCTACTAAGTTTCGTAACGTCTATTATATAGCCTAAATCTTACTTTATAAATCAGCTCACTAATTAGTATCTTAACTTATTGTGGAAGCTGCAGAAGATTGTAAGACTATCTTTGCAACATATAGAATCAATTCTCTAGTATTGTATAATTATTTTTAACACCCTTGCTCGTAAAGCTGATGTAATTCCACCGGTTTTAAATATGTAAAGAGGGTCATAAAAAACGCGTGTGTTATCAAAGCAAATAGTTAAGTTATAGCACATGAGTAGATAAACGGAACAGAGACAAAGCTTCATACAACCGCGCGAATCGGTTGCACTACTACAAGCACGCGGAGCATGTGTGCGCGACCACTGGCCGCTTGTCGCGTACGCGGCGAGACTGGAAAAAACCGGTTTACGTAGGCACAGCCAGTTGACAATCTCAGGGTTCGTGCGACGCACGTTTTTTGTTTTGTTATTTGCAAGTTTGAATATTTTAATATAAAACGTGGTATTTTATTAATAATTATGGTTGTTTATTGTACTGTGTGTATGAATAATACTTTAAAAAATAAAAATATATCATACTTTAACTATCCCAAGGAGTACAATAGGTAATTAAATATTTGATTATTACTTTTTCAAGTAAATACCTTTATTGTATTGCATGATCCTTTTTTTTAATAAGAAGAGGATACTATACGGTGTGTTTTTACCTTTTTATTATTATTACAAGCTTTTACTAATAATTTGTAGGTATGTGGGTGGGTAAATTATAAAAAGAAAATTATTAGAGTAAGTAATTTCTAAAGTATTATATCATACTGAATAATAAAACTATTTAACAAATGTTTTTTTTTATTTGTCTTAACCTATTGTGACAACCCTACCAAAATAGGTAACAATTTTGGACGTTCTTAGGAAGCTTTGTCTCTGTTCCGTTTATCTACTCATGTGGTTATAAATAAATAAAATAAAATAAAAAAGCCTTTTATTTCTTGCTAAAAAATAAAAAATAAAAATACATTTAAAACTAAGTATCCGTTACAAAAGGTGTTTTAGTATTTGAGTTAGGAATGTATACCTATTGTTAAGATAATAACTTGTAAGTTCCTAATTTCTAACTGATTGTTATTATATTCATAGTTTAAATGCAAGAACCCCTCTCTTGGAAGGTGAAGGCCTCCTCCAGAGATAGCCAGTGTTTTCTATCTTCTGCTACTCGCATCCAGTTTTTTCCTGCTATTTTTAAGATGTCGTCTGTCCAGCGTGCATTTGGTTTACCCTTTCTTCTTTGACCTGAAGGTCCTAACCATGATGTTGTTTTTCTGGTCCAACGGTTGTCACTGAGTCTAGCTACATGTCCTGCCCATCGCCATTTTAATTTCTGTGCGTAACTGAGAGCATCGATGACTTTAGTTTTCTGTCTTATGTCTATATGGCGGATTTTTTGGAGTTTTCTAATTTTCAGAATACTTCTCTCCATACTTCTTTGAGTTGTTGTAATCTTGTTTTTTATTTTCTTTGTAAGTTTCCATGTTTGACAGGCATATGTTAGAGAGGGTAGTAGGCAGGTATTCATGACTTTGCTTTTCAGCTTTATGGTCATGTCGCTTTTCAGAATTTCCTTGAGACTCCAGAATTTTTTCCAAGTGATGTTGACTCTTCTCTCTACCTCTCTTGCGTTATTGTGTGGGTTGAATGAGATTTGTTTTCCCAGGTAAATGTAGTTGTCAACATAGGTTAAAGGTCGATTTTCAAGGTATATAGGTATTTTAGTGTGGTTCGTCATAACATTTGTTTTATTTAAGTTGATTTCCAATCCTACTTTTCGACTTTCTTCGTGTAGAGAGTTTATCATCAATTGTAGCTGGTTTGAGTTTTCAGATAGTAAAACTAAGTCGTCAGCAAATCTGAGATGACTCAAGTAACTGCCATTTATATATATGCCGGCTTTCTTCCAGTTTAGGTTGCGGAAGATGGACTCTAGTACCGCTATAAAGATTGTTGGGGAGATAGGGTCTCCTTGCCTGACGCCTCTTTTTATTTGTATTACTGGCCCAGTGGTCTCTAGCTTGACTCTACTAGTATTGTTGTCATAGATATTTTTCAGGACTTGTATGTAATCTATTGCTACTTCTTGAGAGAGTAGAGCTTTCCAGATCGACGGGTGAAGTAAAGTGTCGAAGGCTTTTTGATAATCAATAAAAACGGCATAGAGTGGTCTGTTGAACTCTTGAAATTTTTCTATAACCATCTCTAGCGAGTGTATATGGTCAGTCGTAGAAAAACCTCGTCTAAAGCCTGCCTGTTCTATAGGTTGGAATTTTTCTGTGGTTTCCTTTATTTTTTTCTCTAATAAGGAGGAAAAAAGTTTATATAATGAAGGTAGTAGGCTAATCGGTCTATAATTACTAATGTCATTTGGATCACCCTTTTTGTAGAGCAAAATGATTTCCGACTCTGACCATTGGCGTGGAGAGTTTTTGCAGCTAAGTATCTTGTTAAACAGTCTAGTTAGAGGTTGGACTAGATGCTTGCATCCTAATTTTATGGCTTCATTGGTAATCCTGTCAGGTCCGGGGCTTTTATCTGATTTTAACGCTTTAATTCCTTTCAGCACTTCGTCTTCATCAATAGTTGCTTTCGGCTCTTCCTCTGTATTGCTCGGTAATTTATATGGTGGTTGATTTGGCGAGCTATAAAGGTTTCTGTAGAAATCTGTTGCTATTTTGAGTATTTCTGTTCGATTTTGTGTATTGTTCGATTTACTTTTCAACTCTTCAATCCATGATTTATGTGTTCTCAGTTCTTTGTACGCCTTCTTGACGCTTCCCGTGACATGAAGATGTTTTTCAATAGTTTGTGTGCGATGAGCCTTATAGTCTTGGTTGATACGTTTGCTAATGAGCTTATATAGAGCTCGTAGTTCGTTTTTCATAGCTCTTGATTTCGGTTTTAACTTATGTAAAGCTTGCCTTCTGCTGATTAGTACTTTTGTACGTGCTGATAAAACTTGGTTTTTCTTTGTGGCGGTGTTGGAGGTCAGTTCATGTGCTTTTTTTAAGCTGGTATTAATTGCGTTTGTTATTTTATCGTAGTCATTCTGTACGTCATCCCAGTCTTCGAGCAGATTTGTGACACAACTGCTCAGTGATTTGACGTAAGTTTGTACTTCATTCTCATTCCTTAACTGTGATCTGGTGCCTTGGCCGAATTGACTACGGTTTTTTGGTTTTGAGAAAATATTGAAATTTACCCTAATCGGTCTATGGTCCGAAGGGTAAGTGATATTTAAGACTTGTATGTTGTCTACGTTTTTTGGTAAGTTTGTTAAAATGAAGTCTATTTCATTTTTTGTATAACCATTCGGTGATTTCCAGGTCCATCTCTGTTTGTTGTTCTTTTTGAAATAAGTATTCATAATGCTTAAGTTGTTCGCTTGCGCAAAATCAATGAGTCGACTTCCTCTACCATTTCTTTCTCCGTAGCCGTATTTTCCCGTGATGGTTTCGTTTGGTTTAGGTTGCCCAACTCTGGCGTTGAAGTCGCCCATGACTATAAGGTTATTTCCTGAAAGTTGTATGGCGCTATCGACAGTATTGTAGAAAAGCTCTATTTCTTCTTTTTTCGCAGATTCTGTTGGGGCGTAGGCTTGAATGATACTTAGGTCTAAGTTATTGATATGTATCTTTAGTAGCGCTACTCTTTCTGATAGTCCCTTAAAACATATTATATTTTTCTTTAAATGTTTTTTGATAATAAAGCCTACTCCATACAATCCTGGCGTACTTCCAATATGATAGAGAATGAACTCTTCATGTTCTTCTATTTTGTTGCCGAGTCTTCTGGTTTCAGAGAGACCTATAATATCGTATTTTACGCTTCTTAAGGATTCTGTTAGCTCCAGTAGACGTGGATAAGTTGATAGGGTTCTAACATTGTAGGTCATTATATTTAAGATGTCGTGACGATGGATTCTTGCTGGTGTTTCCTCTGGAGGGTTTTGGTCGTAATCTTCCACGGGGACCGGCCGGATTGGAAGATGTGGTTTGGTGTTCGTTTTTGTTTGTAATTTGTTCTTCGTAAGAGAGGGTCGTAATTGCTATTGTTTTTCATTTTGGTTTATTTGGGCGTTTGGTACAATGTTTTCGTTGTTAGTGGTTCGGGTATTAGTTGTTAGGAAACCGAGTATTCCTGGTTTGATCACCCCTTCTGATATGCTTGATGATCTTTGTATTCTTGTTCCAGTTCTGTTCTTTTTATTAGCCTGTGCTTTTGGTTCTGCTTGCGATAGATCTTTGAAATTTGGTGATATAGGTAGTGCCCTTTTTTTAGTGTTTGAATAATCTGTATTTTTGTTGTGTATTATCAGTTTGTCGTACTGGATAGTGGCGAAGTTTCCTTTTTCTTTTTCAATGTTTACCTGTTCTTGCAGTTCTCTTCTTTTTTCTAGAACATGTCGTGGAAAATCTTCTTTTATGTAGTAAGCGGTGTCTTTTAATACACTTCTCCTTTTAAAAATTTCAATTTTCGTGCCCAGTGTTGTAAATGTTACCGTGATCGGCCGGGGCTTTTCTCCTTTCTTCCCTATTCTTCTGGTTACTTGTATATCTCTTAGTTCTAGTCCAGCAGAGAAATGTTGATTAACGAAACTTAGTATTGTTGTTTCTAAATCTTTATATGATTTTTCAGCTTCCGGTAAGCCAAAAATTACAATGTTCCTCTGTCTTGACTGTTTTTCGAGAATATTTAATCTTATTTCTTGGTTTTCCAGCTTTTCTTTGAGGTTTTCGTATTTTCCCTCCATGGTTTTAAACTTTTCTTCTAATGTATAGTTTATATTTTGCGTTACTTGTTCCGTAACTTTCTCAGCGGATTGCACAATAGTTGCTTTTTGTTCATTCAATTCGATTTGAATATTTTTTAGCATATTCATTACTTCCTCCATGGTTGTCGGTTATAGGTGCTCGTAAATTTATGATAATAAAGTGATAGGTTATTTCGACTTTGGTACTAGTACCGCCCTCTGTTGGTTCGGCTTGTTACTAGAAGGCGAGCTTTAAGTATTTCCTCTATATGGCGCTGAGATTACTTCTACTTTTATGCTATTGCTGCCCTCTGTTGGTTCGTCGTGGTACTAGAAGGCGAGCCAGCTGTTAGGTGGTCGATGGTCCAAGTAACTATAAGTGTTTTCTCTAGATGGCGCTGCTTTATTGATCAAAATTGCAGAATCATTCTCGATTTTATTTAGTTTTGGAAGTTGTACACTTGAATGATGTAAATTATCGTTTTGCACTTCGTTCATCTGTTTTGTGAACCACTGATAGCAATTTGATGCAGAAAAAGTCACTAATAGTTCGGATTTTAGGTAGATTTCATTCCACTGTTTTGCATGTAAGTTAGTTTGTTATTCACTATTCTTAGCTTTTGTCCACATTATATATCAATATTCACTTGTTTATGATTCTATTACACTTATTTTTAATATGAAATAACACTTATTTATATTTTAATTTCGCACTAACTACGGAACTGATGTTTATCATGGCACAGTAGCGCCATATCATGTGGTTATAGTCCATACAAATTCCTTAACAGTATTATTTGCCATTTCAAATTTGGAACTGATCGCCCCGCCGCACGACTCCAGCTAGTGAGCAGCGCGCTGTTGCTATTCTTTTTCTTTTTTTTTAATTCATATAAAGGGTTTTGTCGCTTAGCGCTGTTGCTATTCAAATTTCGAACTAATTCGAAAGTAGGCAGCGCTAGCTCGCTGTTAAAATGGCGGGAAGCAACAATGTGCATTCACAGATTGAGTTTATTTAAAATGTTTTTTTTTCTGTTTCCTCGCAAATGTGTTAAAAAACGTCGTACGATATACGTGCGTATTGGTTATAACATGCTCGGCTCAATTACGCCCTCGCCTACGGCTCGGGCTGAAATTCCGACTCGCATGTTATAACCATCTTAACGCACTAATTTCGTAATGTACTATAAGCCCATATGTGAGTGCTATGTATTATCTTATTAGTATTAGTAGCTGAATGGGGCTGATCCATACGTCATGTTCGTGAACGGGCGCTGTCAGTTGGGACTGGTCATTTTTTAGCTGCCACGGTTCATTTTTATTTTATTTAGATTGTTATATTGAATTTTGTTTTTTACTCTGGACGCTCTTACTGTGCACGTCTTCCTACATCGTTCTCACATATTTGTATAATCTCAACACGAATGATGTAAATACGATTTTGTAATAATATTCTAATTTAAAAAAGTGTCTATGGAGTTTCTTGCCCATTCTTCTCCATAGAGATCAACACTTTGGAATGGGCAACTACAGTACTTTCACAAGTTATTATATCTTGTGACCGAGACTGTAGCTTTAACATTTTGTTTTTTTTGACATTCGAAAATGCCTGTAATGGTCTGATTGAAATAAATGATTTTGATTGATTTTGGCTATCCAAAACGAAAATTTTCAATGCGAACGAGAAAAATTGTGTGCATGGATAAGTGATGTTACGATTATTCAATACCAATTTTATTTATAAAGTACTAGCGACCCGCCCCCGGTCCCCCTCGGCTTCGCACGGGTGCAATAGTAGATACTATATACATATTAACCTTCCTCTTGAATCACTATCTATTGCTGAAAAATAAAAGCAAACGGACAGCGGAAGCGACTTAATTTTATACGATGTAAAAATAATGGTAATTTCATATTACGTCAGGAATAGTCAGTGGATTTTTCTGTCTTGGACTTAGCACTAATCTATCAATGGAACCAGACGGAAGGTCAACAAAAAAACAACAATCGGGTTCCTTCGGATCTTCTCAACAATTATTTATGCGATACAAAAAATATGTGAGCGTTCGATACACGAGGCGATTTAGAAGTCAATATGAAGACATCGTAATGGCACCAGATTTAAAAAAAAAATCGCGTAATATATAGCATATATTCGCGAATGCCTATGCGAACGCAACATAGAGCACTTTTTGCATCATTTTATATTATTTGAGTATGGCAAGATGTCAAAGAGAGCGCCCCGCAGACATGATTTCCTTTTATTTTTCTGTTCAAAACCCATTATACTCGCCTGGGGTAGAATTTTTTTTTATTGCTCAATACAGAATCAAATTACTTTGCATGCAAACCGATTTTCGGCTTTTATGGCTAATTTCTCGATGGCAACGAACTAAAGTGTTAAGTTATTTTAGTACAAGCCATAGTTAACATAATAAAACAGGTGAGGAAAAATACTTATAGGCAGTTAATTGTGTCTGTGAGTCTATTACATAGCCCACTCTTCCTCTGGTTGAAATTCTCCTTGCCAAATTTCATAACAATCCTATGAGTCATTTAGGCTTTTTACTTTACAAGACTATGTAAAGTAACAAACAAACAGAGTTACTTTCACATTTATATTATTAGCTGAATCTCACAGTTACACCCACATAGACCATGATACAAAAGTCTATGTTAATCCAGGGTTGAGTTTTCTACATACCAAATGCTATTCAAGTCCATTCAGCTGTTTGAGCATGAAGGAGTAAGTAACATTCACTCACACATTTTATTTTTTAATATTAGTGTAGTGAAGTAGGATCCTTTACTTTTTCATTGCTTATTGTTTGAAACAATACTTAATAAATGCATTGTTACTTTACAGAGGTTGCGTCTGATAAAAATTAAATGGAAAATTATTGTGAACAATCAGTCAAACCTTTCTGGACATTGACTGTTAGGGTCACTACTGGCTGTGTAGTATCATTCAATTTGGTTTCACATATATTGTCTATTCTAAATCTGCACCAATCTTCCATTTCATGTAAATAGTGCCAATATAAATTCATGCACTTTTTTTCTGTGTAAGATAGGGGAAAGAAGAGGGTTACAGGGGTAAATACTGCCACCCACAGACACTCACAACATTCAGGGCAGTCATGGTTGCTGACTCTTTAAAAAGTGTAAGTTCTTTTCTTAAAGGTTCCTAAATTATCAACAACAATTTGTTTCCACAAGATGATGCAAGGGTAAAAAAGACCATAGAAAACACACAACATCCAGATGGTGAGGAAGACATCCAAAGAGAACTGCTGGTAGGACAGTGACGAAAATCGGGAGGTTATATTCCAAACAATTCTTAGACACTTGAGAAATCCTCTTAATAAGCAATACAACAGGCAATTCATTTATCCAATCTATGCTCAATCTCTTTTAACTATGTATAGGGTAAACATCCAAGGAGATGCTACACAGCCCAATCTTTCTCTTGTACAAAACCAGTCAGTATATTCCCCTTTTTATTCTAACACAAACACTAGAATCCTCATGTAAAGTGTTTGTATCAAGCACCTGATGACATCATACATAGATAGTGTTAACCCCAGCTTGTCCTGTTTGCAATTTTAGAAGATCCAGATAGCGTATCTATATACTTTGAGTAGCTACTGTGAACCTTTTCCCTTTCGCAGCATTAAACAGAAAGGTATTCATATTCAAGGATGGTGTGACTACCAATCAAATATAGGCATCTACATTTTGATGTTTGGATCTTGATTTGGAATGGAATACAGACAGAGCACATTGGCGATAATAATTTTGTTATAGATGTTTCACCAACAGAAATGCATTGTCTGAATTTACCTAAAAGTAGCTGCTGTTGGTTATTCAACCCACTGGTTGAATAACCAACAGCAGCTACTTTTACTTACTCTTGTTACTTCTTGTTACTTTATCACTATAAAGTCACACATTTTCCACATGAGGGTAGATACAAAAATGCTACAGAATGCCATCTGCTGCTATCATTTGTTTTACATTTGATATTCTTGAAACAAATTATCAGTAAGCAGTGAGTACGAATGAAGTGAAATGGAATGCTTAAACATCACCAATTACATGAGCCGCATGTTTAGATACTAAGGTAAACAGTCATCAGTGTCAACGTCGCAGGCAGTAATAGTTCAAAATACCTACTACCAAAAACACCACAAATTCAAAAAAATGGTCTACAAACATTGGAGAATTAGGGTTACCTCCAAGATAAAAGAATAAACAATTAAAATAGCCAATAGGAACGTTGTCCTGAAATGCAAAACAAAGTACAACTTGTATAAATGTCAATCAATCAAGAAAACAAATAGATCAGAAGGTAAAAAAAAATGATTTCCAAATTTTTGCTACATGGATAATGAAGCATTGAATGAAAGCGTCAGGAAACACCGGTTTACTTACCTATCTGGGACTTATTACTTTCATGTAGCGCTTTGGATGTTAAGTATTGTTCAAATGTTGAATCAATATATGCGTTAATCTTCCCTGCAATGAGCGTAGGTAAATTAGCGATTTCCTCGTCTGATAAAACATTATTCAAATGTGTTTTAACACCGGCTTCAGATTCTGCGGCCTCCATCTTCGACCGATATTCACAAATCACACCACAGAGAATCAGCAGAGAAGAGCAAAGAGTACAGAGTACAGAACCACCGCAATGTTGCCAACTTATTTTTAAGAAATGTTACTAAATAAAATACAGTTTTTTGCACTGACCGCAAATTGCAGGCATTCTATAGACAACATATGATTTATATTTGCTTATAAATCATATTTTGTTCATCATAGTTTAATTGATTCCAATTACTATTATTTAAAAGGTTGCTAGCACTCGCAACCGGTGTGTGTGTGTTTGAGATGTATAAACGTGGAAGAAACAAAATAAGTATGCAAGGATCGCAAGCAGGTGGCGTTCTTTGGTTTCTACCTTGAAAAAGAAGAGTGAGTTTATGTATGTACTAGCTTTCGCCCGCGGCTTCGCTCGCGTTAAATTCGGTATAACACACCAAGCAGACCTGCAGTTTTTGCTCTTGCGCCTGATTGATTTGTAATAGCAACGCTAAGTTTTCCCTTTTCTTCCCTCGTTCTCCCTCATATCCCACTTTTTTTTAAATAAAAATTAGCCTATGTCCGTCTCCTGGTTCCCAACTATCTCTGTACCAAAATTCATCCAAATCGGTTCAGCCATTAAAGCGTGAAGAGGTAACAAACAAACAAACTCACTTTCGCTTTTATAATATTAGTAAGGATGACTGATTATTTCATGAAAAAGTTTGTCAATGGGAGCGAGCAGAAAAGATTCTCTACGGCACTGATCAGCATAGCTATTCACAAACTATCCAATCATAACCGTAATCGATAATCGACACTACATAGTTCTCGTAATCCAATCGTCAAACCGGAAGAAAGCTATTACAGATATTGTTTTTTTTTTTAAACATGGCAAGGTATGTTTAATTCGGTACGTTATAATTATAATGGTAGCGAATTCAGGGGGGGGGACAGTTGCCTACATCAAGCTTGGCGATAAATGAAGCAGCGCTATCTATATTTTAGAGGGATGAAACGTATGTTTAGTTTTATTGCAGTCAGCAATAGATGTCTCTGTATCAACCTAAAAACAACATTTTTAATTTTTAAACTAATATAATGTTAGTTTAAATATATTCAACTCTTCATTTAATCAATTAATTATGTTGATGTTTATAATATCTTAAAATAATTTAATATTACGGAAATAATAGCAACACTGCCCTAATATTCGCTTCGCTTGTCTCAACATCTGATTTTAATGTCAATGACAAACTGACAAACGTAAAATGGTCGCCATTGCCTGCGCACACGCTTGATATTTGCATTTAGCCAGTATTTCCCCGTACCGAACTTTGTTCTTACTTTCTTGATGTGAATATTTGATTTCCTAAATATTTGTATTTTTATAAAAAAATATTCGGTACTGGGAAATACAAGGCTCTTAGAAATAATCTAATTTTAATTACATTAGTGTGTATAGGGATGTAGGTAAACGTGTGCGTGTGTGTGTGATTGATCGGTAGTTCTAGCTCAGAAATGGAGATGGCGCTTCAAACATGTCATGGCTAAAAGTCACGAGAGAGGGCACTCTTTTGCTTTTATATTATAGTCATAGAGGAAAGTAATATTATCGGGTATAGAGAACCCCCTTGCAGAACTTTTTGTGAACCGCTAATGTCAATTGATCTGGTAAATAGCGCCATCTATTATCGCCATCCAGAAACTTGTGATAGATCTTGTCTTACAATATTATACTTCAGGTTCCTTACTAATTTGCTTGTTTTTAATTTGATACAAGTTTTACTATGAATGATTTGTTAACAGAAGCGAACGAATAAGATTAAGTAAAACTTGACAAATTAAAAACAAGCAAATTAGTAAAGAAGCATCAATTTCATTTGAATGGGTACAAAAAATAACAACTTTTCTTTAATATACTTTATTGTACACCTTATATAAACAGAACAAACATAGATCTATAATTAAAATAGGCGGCATTATCACAAGTGTTTAGATCACGAAGGAAGCACAAAAGCACTAGAATGGCGGAGGAACTCAAAGCTCGTTTCGCACAATAACTTCGGATAATTCGTACACTTCACTACGGAAGAGAGGTTTAAACTCAACAGGGATCGGCGGATAAATTTCACGAAGAAAAGCACATACATGGAACGAAAACAAGCGCATACGCAAAGAGCAGTCGCCATATTCGTGAGCTCATGAGCTGTCAATTTGACAAATTGACAATCGAAATCGACAAGAAATGTTTAATTCACTGTGTTGCTATCGTAATTATTATGGAGCGTGTAAACTACACAAATATTTACGAATAGTTACAAAACGTGTTAAATAAAATGACTAAGTAATGAAAAATTGAATTCGTATACTCTCAAATTGAATTTGTATATTTGTAAATTGAATTTGTATATTTGTAAATTGAATTTTTCGCCATCTGTGGTGATATAAAGTAACTAATTGTTTCGGATGGCGATTACAGATGCCGCTTTTTGAAAAAAAAAATACCCTAAATCTGTCAATGTATGGAACTGTCCTACCCCTGATTATAGTACTCTGTGGTAGCAAATATTTTGTGGTAGAAAATTAAAAGTGATAAACGGCTTCGCTCGCTTTAAATTCGGGGTAACACAGTTCCCCTTTCCTCATTTGCAGGTACCTGCTACCTGTAGTTTTTGCCCTTGCGCCTTATTTATTGTAATAGCAAAGCTAAGTTTTCCCTTTTCTTCCTTCTTGCTCCCTCATTCCTCATTTAAAAAAAAAGTTGCCTATGTCCGTCTCCAGGGTCCCAACTATCTCTGTACATATCAAAATCAGTTTAGCCATTAAGACGTAACAAACAAACTCACTTTCGCTTTTATAATATTAGTAAGGATTCTTGTTGTTAATTGTTTTTCAATTCGTATTTATCTAAAAATGAGTGGTCCTCGTCGGGCAATCTCCGCTCTCACATTTCCACCGCCCAAAAAAACGCTCCAAAAGAGGAGCTCGTCTTCTGAGGAGCAGATCGTGATAAATGTGTGGTTGTAAACATTACTATTACAATATATTATGTTATCATGTGAAACTTTGACGATTTCGTATTTAAATACCGCCATTTGAATAAGCTATGGTAAGAGTTAGGCATTTATACATGACCCTGTGATGAATAAACGATTTTAAAACGAATTTATTTCAATTAAAACCCAAAAAATACAACTGTAATTAAAAGACTTTCACCCCCGAGTCAAGTCGGCACGGTTGGCGCAGTGGTTGAGCGATCGACTGCTGCGCTGCGTGTCGCGGGTTCGATTCCCGCACGGAATTAATATTTGTATGACCTGCAGATAGTTGTTTCGGGTCTGGCCGTTTGTGTATGTGAGTTTAAATGTTTGTTAACGCACCCACGATACAGGAGAAATTCCTAGTGGGGCAACGTGTTAAAAAAAAAAATTTTAGCTACCCTTTAGTTAACTCCTTAGTCCAACTTTATATCATAGTTAAAGTCAATTAACATGCAAAATTTTAAAAACAAAATAATTTATTCATTTGTGAGATTTTTCTTCAATACTTGAATTTTGGGGGATTTCGTGTTATTTTGATAATTTCTTTATTGAATCATACTCCCGGTGGAATTAAACTGCTATAAAATAAACACTCTAAGACATTTTAATATTAATACATAGACACAACCTTGTAGCCAGGATTATCCATCAGCAACTTGCTCTAAAATACAACCTTGTGGAATCGGAAGTGCCGTACTACAGGTATGAGCCCGACCCAGTTCTTGAACATGGCAATATCACATTGTACTGGGATCGCTCCATCATCACTGACAGGACTGTTGTTGCCAACAAGCCTGATATAGTGGTGGTGGATCGATCAGAGCGGCGCGCAATGATTATTGACATAACAGTCCCGCATGATGAGAACCTCGTGAAAGCCGAGAAAGATAAACAAATCAAGTATATTGACTTGGCTCGCGAGGTTGTCGACATGTGGGATGTGGACTCAGCGATCATTGTGCCGATAGTCGTATCTGCCAATGGCTTAATTGCCAAGAGCCTCGACCAATACCTGAGGAGGCTCTCGTTAGGCAGCTGGATCAAGGGCTTGATACAGAAAGCGGTACTCCTGGACACGGCTCGTATTGTTAGGCGGTTCCTTTCTCTGGAGCCCTGACCGCCGGTAGCTTGGACCCTGTTCCCGATACCGGTGGGCTACTATTTTTATATTTTTAAATGTTTTTTTTATGTTTTTAAGAAATATTTAAAAATTTAATGATATGTGGAGAAAGAAATAAATGAACGAATACATCAATAAAAACATTTCCTAAAATAAATTACATTTTATATCTGCAAACTCTTCAAAACCCAAACTGACCCAAACTAACAAGAGTAGTATAATTTTCTGACAAGAAGCTCTTGCTTGTAACCGTTCTGCATTTAAAAAGCATTTCTTCCTTTTACCAAAGACAAATACATAATAAAATTCCTTTCTTTAGCATTTCGGGTTTGCGGGAACGTTAAACAGACTAACAGACAGTCCAATACAGTCGTCTGGCAACACTGCATGTATCATGTCAGTAATGGCCGCCATAGACGTTCAAATAATTTGATCAAACAGGCTGGTTCAAACGGTTTGATCAAATTGGCATGAATGTCTGTGGTAAAATTTGATCAAATTTAATGAGTAATCAAATGGCTTGAAGAAATATGAATTTTCGTATTTTTATTTGATCAAACGGTTTGATCAAACTGTTTGGATAAAAAATTTGAGCGTGTGTGTTGCAAGCGCTCAGTTGTTGCTGCGGAAGTGTTACCTTGTTATTTTCACAGAAACACAACAACGCTTCTTACGATTAGATACTGAACTGACACCGCTTCAAGCCTGCGTGAAGGTGTGTGGTCGCTTGAAAGATCATGCCAATTTGATCAAATTGTTTGAACCAGTCTGTTTGATCAAATTTCTTGAACGTCTATGGCGGCCATAAGAGAGCTCAAAGCAAGATCATTTAGCATTATATGTATTTCATGTTCTTAACACCTTATGTTACAGTTATCAATCGTGAGTAATTACAGAAGTTTTAATCGTGTAGTGGACTCTACAGTCACGGTGCATACGTGTGTCTAGAGTGTAGTATAAAAAATGGAAGAGGAACAATGTTTACATGAGTGTGAAAGCTACATTCAGAGTCATAATATATCTTTATTATTAAAAGAATGCATAGTGCAGTTATGTGTGAACAAGCCTGAAAATCCTGTGGCTTTTTTAAGACAGTATTTTCAGAAATTAGAACGGGTGAGTCTTGATGTAAATAGTAAATAAAGATTAAGATCTTGTACTACTTATGTCATCTGTGAGCCTTCTTAAAATATCTAATTGAAAACCTAGGCTTCTAAATTGTGGACAATCTTTTACTTGATTGTTTCTTTCACCTGTTTTATTCACTGTTGAATGAGAACTCTTTTGCCAGAGGACCTAGATTTGATCCACAGGTACTCACCTCAAATTTAATTGCTTGGAAAGATGGTCTTTATATCCTACCTCCAGCAATGCACTACTTTTACAGTAGGTTACTGGTAGTTGATAGATTAGCCTCAAACATTAGTTCTACTTGTTTTAAATACTACTAGCTTTTGCCCGCGGCTTCGCTAGCGTTAAATTCGGGGTAACACAGGTCCCCTTTCCTGATTTGCAGGTACCTGCTACCAGTAGTTTTTGCCCTTGCACTTTATTTATTGTAATAATAAAGCTTAGTTTTCCTATTTCTTTCCAATTTCTCCATCAATTTTCACTTTAAAAAAAATTGCCTATGTCCGTCTCCAGGGTCCCAACTATCTCTGTACCAAAATTCATCAAAATCGGTTAAGCCATTTAGGAGTAAAAATGAAACAAACAACTCACTTTTGCTTTTATAATATTAGTAGGATATTGCACTAGAATACAGCTAAAATTAAAAGAGTAGCTGTACAAAAATGATCCTTACATTGTCAGTTTACTCATTTATGGGCTCATACTTGACAAGACAATTAAGAATGTAAATATGTTTTAATTAAAAAGAAAAACTGAAACCGGTATGACCACATGTAAGAATGTGGATGAAGTAAAAGAGGTACATGTTTTCATGAAGCAGACATTCCTTGATTTCTGCCTACCTTAATGGAAAAGGCTTGAGTTAGTGTATTTCAAGAACTAAAGTATCCTAACAAAGTTTTTTTTTTTTCTCATATGGGCTCACTAAAAAATATACCTATCACTGTTTTGATTCCATACAGTATTGTTATTATTAGTTACCTCTAACATTGAGGACAATATTCACTTCTTTTAATTAATGTATATTTTCCTGTAACATCATATTACTCATATGTTTGTTAAATGATAAGCTTATGAAAAACTTGTATGCAGTCATAATTAAATATAATAGTAACCATAAAAGAATCGTGGCCATACCATCACCTGGACTTGGAAGTGCTATTTAATTGTCAACAAAACAAAGTGGATCCCAGTTTGTATTTGTGTAAACAAAATACTGTAGTAAACACAGATAATTATGTCAAAACTCAACCTGTGTTTGATGGCAAGTAGATGTATTTTTTACAAGACATGTGTTGTTTGTCCCTTTCTTTATACATACATTTATTTAAACATTGATGATAGAGTACTCTTCTAGGCACAAGAAAAAAAAATATGATTTCATGATGATTTGTGACAGGGTATGAGTACATGACTGTATGCCTATAGCCTGGTTGGTTCACAGTATTTCTATTGTTTGTCAGGGAATTTTGCATAGTTTATGTGGTTTTCTCTATTGCAAAAATTTCATTCTATCAATCCTACAATTTCATTGTAGGATGAAGTAAAAGCTGCCCAAGCCGCTGCAGCTGCATCAGAAGGTGAGGCTGATGGAGAACTCTCACCACTGCCGGTACCAGGTGGACAACCTCCGCGCAGGCGTGGCGGTATCAGTGCTGAACCAGTGACAGAGGAAGATGCTACTAGCTATGTTAAGAAGGCAAGACTTTCACCCAAACTATAAATAATCCCTAAGCCCTTTTTTAATTTATGGTTTCAACTAATAAGTTACCAATACTATTTCTAATGTGCATAATATTGACACTGAAGGTTCAATGTCAGGAACTCGTTTGTTGCATTTGTGAACATTTTTACAGTACCTATGTGTTGTTTAGTAGAGGGCACAGTTTAACAAATAGGGAAGTTCAAGCTTTACATGTACAAGTCTTTAAACTGACATGGTTACTAACATTATAATTAACACTTGAAACGGGATATTTACCATGTTTGTTATTTGTATCGAGTTTCCGATATTACGGCGATGTTTTTGTCGATACAAATACATGGTAGGTAAATATCCACTACACAATATCCCGTTTCAAGTGTTAATTATAATATACATGTACGCACAGGATATACAAAACAAAAAAATAATATAAAAAGGTGTGAAAAAAAGCAAACAGGAAACTCATGAAAGCTTTAATTTTTAGGTGGTTCCAAAAGATTACAAGACAATGGGTGCTCTTTCGCGTGCTATAGCTTCTAATGTTCTCTTTACCCATTTGGATGAATCTGAACGAGCGGACATGTTCGACGCCATGTTTCCAGTGCAATGTCTACCTGGCGAAACGGTCATCAGACAGGGAGACGAAGGAGACAACTTTTACATTATTGATTCTGGAGAAGTCGAAGTAAGCTTTAGCTTTATTATAGCAAGTACCCATGTCGCAGTAAGATGGTTTTAACCGTGAACTGTGATATGAAGGCGATTTATAACTATCCATCACTACCATAACCATGTTTCTGCGACACCTACATAATGAATAAGGAAATACATATTATAATTATGGATCTTTAGGTCCTAGTGAATGGGGAACCAGTTACAACAATTGGGGAAGGAGGCAGTTTTGGCGAACTGGCTCTGATATACGGCACACCGCGAGCAGCCACTGTGCGGGCTCGCACTTCTTTGAAGCTGTGGGGCTTGGATCGTGACTCATACCGACGTATTTTAATGGGTTCCACTATTAGGAAAAGACGTATGTACGACGAATTCTTGTCGCGCGTCTCAATATTAGGTAAGCGATATAAATCTTTTATTTTTTAGCTAGGTGTCATATTTTTACTTAGTAAACTTTCACTAAAAGTTTAAAAAAAGTAGTTTTTAAAAGGAAATAAGGTCGCTAGTTAAGAATTGAGGACCGTCTCCGATTTTTTTTTTTGCATAAGGAGCTGCGGTTTTTGTAGAATTAGCTAGTGCATCATTTAATAATATTCCATGATATTAGATAATTATCACCTTGCCATCACTATAAAAATGATATAGGTATCCAATTAATATTGAGTTATGCTACTCTTCTAGCACAGTAAGAGTGAAATGGCTGTAATTCTGTGAAAGGATAATATTCCAGAAGAAGGCACTATAGAGCGAGTCAAAGAGGCAACTAACTTAGTTTAACACCCCAAGGTTGAGCTAGAGACTAGCTAGACTGCATATCTGAACCTAGCGCAGCTAGGATAATACTACGCCGCTAATCGTTTAAGCGACCCTTTGACGCGGCGACGGTGATTGAACTTTGCAAAACATGTCCAAAATAATTGAACATGACCAAAGTAGAGGGTCCTCATTCATTGTTCTTCTGTTTTTTTTTTCAGAAAGTTTAGAGAAATGGGAACGGCTAACAGTAGCAGACGCCTTAGAGCCTGTATCTTTCACGGACGGTGAGATTATTGTCAGGCAAGGTGAACCTGGCAACGACTTTTACATAATAGTGGAAGGTAATATTCTACTTTGTATTAAAGTTGTTTCTTAGTCGTAGCAGTAATCATGCGTAGGTAGCCGTATGTATTACTTTATTTTGGTAAATGGTATTTATTTATTTATTTAAACTTCATGTACAATAGTGGTACATAGGCGGACTTGACTGGTAGAGAATGCCATAATATTAAGGCATGACCTGTAATGTGAAGAAGTTTCAAAAAAAGTTCTATACAGTGCCGGTTCTACTCCTCTCAGCGCTCTGGGCAAATTTTCAGCGGCGCCCCCTAACTGCAATTTAAATACTGCAAAAAGGCAAAGGATATAATGAAACTCAGAGGTTCCCGGCAAAAAAACGACGAATCAAACAAAAGTCAGTGATCTGATTTTTGCGTTTGGTTTTCATTTTGGCAGAAGAAGGTTGTGTTGATATCATACTTCACGTCACAAAGTAAAATGTTTATATGACAAGTTTGTGTAATAGGACATCTTAACTAAAAAACAAACAGGTTTGTAACAATAAACAACCACCTTCCAAAAAAAGTATAAAATAACTTTACTTCTTCTAGTCTAGTCAACAAGACGTGCTTTTTTAGTCAAATTTTTTAAAAGTCTCGGAAAAATATGGTTGAGGGCTCATTCGATTCGGGATCAAAACTAGAAACTTTTTGAAAAAATTCAAGACCCGCTCGAAAAAATTGCAAAAGTTATTAACAAATTAGTAAACAAAAAAAATGGGTTTAGTTTTTTTGGTACATCTCGAAAACTATTTGATATATTTTGATTTTAAAAAAAGATTCAAAAAGAGGAGAAAATTTCCTAAAAAAAACTCCCCACTCGCGTAATTGTAGGACCAATATTAAAAATTTTACAGGGAGCTGAAAATACGCCTGAAAACGGGTACTCGGGTTTCCGCAAGCCACGCCCCCTTCGAGCGCTTTAATGAAAAATATTATTTAAACATATTAAATGTTGATATTAAAATTTGAAAAAATTCAGACATGTACAGGACAAATTAAGGAATGAAATGCCGTAGAAAAAATATTTTTATCGCGATTTTATAAAATGTTATCCATAAATTAATTAACTATTTCTTCCGACTGGGCTATAAACATTGCAAGTTGCATAATTGTTAAACCAGAAATCTCAATTTTTTTTCCTCTCGTGGAGCTATTCTTCAAATATTAAAAAAAGGATTTCCGTTGAGTAAATTAAAAAATTGTTAATTTTCGATTTGTTATTTACAAATTACCTAGGCGGCAAATTAAATATTTAAATAAATGTTACAAGAATTATTTTTTTTTCCAATGTCGATGATCATTCGTTTTTCTATCGATAAAAGCTACCTAAAAATATTTTTTTATAAATTTTAATTCTTTTTGTTTATAAAATTGTTATAAACAAATAGATTATTTATAAGATAATTGAAAATTTTTTTTTGAAAATAGATTCCTCGTAAAAAATTATGAATTTTAAGACTAAAACGATCCTTAAAAAAAAAAATTATTGCTAAAAAACCGTTTTGTTAATTAACATTTTTTTTTTACCACTTGTTAATAATATTAAGGTACGCTTTTTTTAAAAATATCATTAGTTATTATCCTCCTTTATAAACAAAAAAAATATTTCGTTTTTTTATAAATTTTCATTGTTTATTAAATAAACAATTTGTTATAAACAATTTTTTTTTTGTACAATTTTTTTAGAATTCTTTGCACTAAACTAAAACCGACTAATTACCTTTTTGCAAAAAATATATTTATATTTATCATCGAATTAATTTTTTTTTCCGCAAAAAGGTCGGTTTTATTTTAGTGTAAAGAATTCTAAAAAAATTATACAAAAAAAAATTTATTGCTTATAACAAATTGTTTACTTAATAAACAATGAAAATTTATAAAAAAAGGATTTTTTTTTTGATTATTAAGGAGGATAATAAATAATGATATTTTAAAAAAAAAGCGTACCTTAATATTATTAACAAGTGGTAAAAAAAAATTGTTAATTAACAAAACGGTTTTTTAGAAACAAAAAAATATTTTTAAGGATCGTTTTTTATCTTAAAATTCATATTTTTTTACGAGTAATCTATTTCCAAAAAAAAATTACAATTATCTTATAAATAATCTATTTTTTATAACAATTTTATAAACAAAAAGAGATAAAATTTATAAAAAATAATTTTTAGGTAAGTAGTTTTTATTTATAGAAAAACGAATGATCATCGATATTAGAAAAAAAAATTCTTGTAACATTTATTTAAATATTGAATTTGCCGCCTAGGTAATTTGTTAATAACAAATCGAAAATTAATAATTTTTTAATTTACTCGACGGAAATCCTTTCTTTAATCTTTGAAGAATAGCTCCACGAGAGGAAAAAAAAATGAGATTTCTGGTTTAACAATTATGCAACTTGCAATGTTTATAGCCCAGTCGGAAGAAATTGTTATTTAATTAATGGATAACATTTTATAAAATCGGGATAAAAATATTTTTTCTACGGCATTTGATTCTTTAATTTGTCTTGTATATGTCTGAATTTTTTCAAATTTTAATACCACCATTTAGTATGTTAAAAATATATTTTTCATTAAAGCGCTCGAAGGGGGCGTGGCTTGCGGAAACCCGAGTACCCGTTTTCGGGCGTATTTTCAGCTCCCTGTAAAAATGATTAATATTGGTCCTACAATTTCGGAAGTCCAGAGTTTTTTTTAGGAAATTTCCTCCTCTTTTTGAATCTTGTTTTAAAATCAAAATATCTCAAATAGTTTTCGGGATATATCAAAAAAACTAAACCCCTTTGTTTACTAATTTGTTAATAACTTTTGCAATTTTTTCGAGCGGGTCTTGAAATTTTTCAAAAACTTTCTAGATGCGATCCCGAATCGAATGAGCCCTCAACCATATTTTTCCGAGACTTTTAAAAAGTTTTGACTAAAAAAGCACTTGTTGACTAGACTATTCAGTCGGTGGCAATAAAGTTAATGAAACAAATGAAGACACTGACAACGGTTAGTTCTTTTGCAAAAATAAATTGAGAAAAAGGGTTAAGCCGGCTGGAATACTGTAAAAAACAACAAGGGGGTCCTGTTTTTGTTCTATTGAATGTGCCTTAGTCACTCGTACCTACCGGCAGAACTAATGAAAACGATTATGGTACCGTTTGTCAAAAACAGGACAGGGGATATCTCGGACAAGGCAAACTACCGGCTAATCTCGCTTTCAACTACCATTGCTAAAATATGGGACAGTATGCTTGATTCGTGCTTGGAGAAACATCTGAACTTGCACGACTCACAGTTTGGGTTTTAACGTGAGTTGTCCACTGAAAGTGCAATCCTAAGTCTCAAGAACACTGTCCAATATTATACAGATCGTAAAACGGTGTATGCCTTTTTCTTGATTTTTCCAGAGTTACACAATTCAAGTATCTGGGACATATGCTTACCGACGACCTGAAAGATAATGTGGTTATTCAGAGGGAGCGCAGGGCTTTAGTGGTTCGCGCTAATATGTTGGCTCGTAGATTCGCCCATACCACGGACCATGTCAAGTCTGTACACGGGTGGTCTGTGAATCTTTTGGTGTAGTTGACACCAAAAGATCGCTAGATATCCTGCGCGTCCAGTACCTACAACAATGTTTTTAGAATGCTCTTGAGATTGCCCCGGTTCTGTAGTGCGTCAGAGAGGTTTGCACAGAACCGTACTGACGGCTTCCACGCAATCGTACGGAAGAAAATAGCGTCTGTGGCATTTAGAACCCGGGCCAGTTCTAGTAACAGTTACCGATAGTGTGTTTTCCCCCTTTTTTGAGGCATTTTGTGGAGAAGATGACCGCCTGAGGAACTGCTTTTCATCTTCTGTACAAAGTGACTCATACTCAAATTGTTTTTTATTCATGCATGTACTAACACTAGATATAAGGCATGCTACTAACACTATGGAACTCTGTTACCTGAAAATAAATTATTATTATATTATACACAATCTATTTGACACAATTTTTGTTATATAATCCTGTCTCTAATATTTATCATGTTATATGTCATGCATACCTGTTATTTGCATGGTTACCGAAATGCAGTTTTTATATGTTAGTTATTTTCTATTTCTTTGTATGTAACCGTGCTGTTGGTGTGCTTATTATAAATAAATAAATACTCTGGTCGCTTCTCTGGTAGTGACGCCATAAACAAAAAATAACATGCGAACACAGTAATGCCGCAAATTGTGTTATCGCGTTTAAAAGTTAGAATTTAGGAATTCACTGGAATATTTGAGAATAAAATCATTATTATTTATTTAAAACGGGATATTTACCTTACATTATGTGTGCCGAAAAAGTTCGCGACCGGATACAGTAAGTTTCATGTGTCGAGAACAGAATCGATTTGCGAGTGAGAATGGTAGCGTACTAAACTACTCAGAATTAATAGTAAACATAGTAAATATCGCGTTTCAAATGTTATAAATAATATCAGTGACCATGTCAATTTAAAAAATTATACAAAATCATGTAGATATTTTAAAATTCATTAATACATTCACCTATGTAAACATTTTGTGTTTCTTATTTTATTGGCAATGTCATATTATGTATATGTAAAGAAAAACCACTAGTATGTACTACTCTGTCAAGAAAGTACCGGGAAAAGATCAATAATACACAAAATGTCTGTTATTCATCCAAATTTATTTTATCACCTTCAAAGTATGCTCCTTTAGAAACGATACACTTGCGCCAACGAATAATCCATTCATCAAAACATTTTTTAAACGCTGCTTCCGGAATGCCGCGAATTCTCCTTTATGTCTTCTATCGATTGAAAACGGGTGCCACGAAGTGGTAATTTGAGTTTAGGAAAAAGAAAAAAGTCAGCAGGAGCCATATCTGGTGAATATGGTGGTTGCTGGATGGTAGGTATTTGTTGAGTGTTTGGTCAAAAATTCGTTCACAATGATAGCCTTGTGCGAAGGCGCATTGTCGTGGTGCAAAATCCAAGAATTTTCTTTCCACAAATCTGGCCTTTTTCGTCGAATTTGCTCTCTTAAACGCCGCATAACGCTCAAACAATATTCTTTATTTACCGTTAGACCTTCCGGTAAGAATTCAGAGTGCACAACACCGCGATAGTCAAAGAAAACAGTCAACATGACTTTGACTTTTGATCGACTTTGGCGTGGTTTTTTCGGTTTTGGTTCAGTTGGAAGGCGCCACTCCGAAGCTTGTTGACTAGTTTGCATGTCAAACTCGTAAATCCACGTCTCGTCACCAGTAACAATGCGTTTCATGAATGTTGGGTCCGAACTGACTCGTTCTAGCATGTCCTCAGCGACTTTCATGCGATTGAGTTTTTGGAGAAAATTCAGATCTTTTGGGACTAGCCGAGCAGCAACATGTTTCATACCCAAATGATTAGTTACAATGGTACGGATCGACTCGTGAGATACAGAAAGTTCGGCGGCTATCTCTCTCAGAGTTGAATGGGGATTTTCAGTCACTATTTTTTTCACTTTTGCGATGTTAACTTCAGTTGCAGACGTTGACGGCCTACCAGAGCGAGGCAAATCTTCCATCACATCTCGACCGCTTTTGAACGCTTTGAACCACTCATAAGCGCGAGTTTTTGATAAAGTCGATTCACCGTAAGCCTTCTGTAACATTTTCAGTGACTCCGAACACGAAATTCCATTGGTGATGCAAAATTTAAGATAAACTCTTTGTTCGATATTTTTGTCCATTATGAAATTCGCAATACACACTATATATGATATTACTAAAACCAGCACTGTATTTAATATAAATAACAATTCAATTCAATTATTTATTTAATGGCGTTTGTGGAAGGAGACACCACAATTTTGCCAATATCACGTAGGTACTATGGTAGACAATCAAACGCTGGAGATTTTATCAGTAATTATTATTGTTGAATAGAACACAACAAAGAGATTAAAATATTTTAACAAACAAATAATGAACCATTTTCTGCACAGACATTTCAGACATTTTGTTCAAAGAAAAAAAAAAAGAAAAAAGATGTTAGTTATCAGTTGTTATAATTTACAACTTTATTTTATTAACTTCAACAAACTTACACAGTTTATTTACAAAACGAGAGAAGACAAGGGAGAGGAGACATTTAACCGATGTGGGACGAGGGATATGAGGGGGAATAATTTCGTGTAAAGAGAATTTCAATTTAGGACAGCAGAAAAGTAAATGGTCCACGTTTCCATCATCCAAACCGCATTCACAAATAGAGCTATCCTTAATCCTAAGTTTGGCCAGAAAAGAGGGGGAGCAACAATGATTCAAACGTAGACGGCAGATAGTCGATGTAGTTAATTTATTTGCCAACTTGTATTTAAAAAACCAAGGTTTATGGGGAATGACAGGTTGAATATCTCCATAATATTTACCTTTCACAGACTTAGAGTCTAAAGACCATGTTTTAAACAAAATTGACGGTAAAGTGGCACAAATGTCATGAAAGTAAATTTCAAAATGGGCTAAGGAGCCTGTGAGAACAGCATTTTTAGCACATGAATCAACTGATTCATTCCCATGAATACCAACATGACCTGGGATCCACGCTAAAACAGTTTTAATACCTAGTTTGTGGCATTCAAACAGCAAATCTCTAATTTTCAGAATAATAGGGAATCTTGATTTACATTTAAAAGGGTTAGATATAATAGATTGAAGACAACTCTTTGAGTCAGAAAATATTATGGAATTATTCATGTTGTGAGATTTAACAAATGAAATGGCTTCAAAAATTGCTATTGCTTCACCTGTAAAAACAGATATAATCGAGGGGCACTTGTAATTTAAAATAATTTTTGTAGATGGAATCCAAACAGCTACACCAACTGGGCCATTATCAGAGGATTTTGAAGCATCAGTAAAAATAGTAACCCAGTTGTGGAAATCAACAGAAACTCTATTATTAAACACCGAATTTGCTTCCACTGTGCTTTTATTAATACCAAAGTCCAAGAGGACATCAGGGTGGAAAACTAGAGTATTATAGGGGGTAGAATAAAGAGGCAAAATACGGCATTGAAAGAGTGGGCTAGGAAGACGGGAGAATTGAAGGTAGGCACGGAGAAGACAAGGAACTTTTAAATTATAGCGAAGACTGCCAGAGTCAAAAATAGAAGATAATTGGTCCAGCTTACCGAGAAGGGGATGGTCAGAATTTTGAACAAGTTTGAAGAAAAACCTATTAGCAAGAAATTGTCTACGAATAGACAGAGGAGAATCAACACATTCGACTTGCATAGCATTAATAGGAGACGACTTCATCGCCCCAATAATGATGCGCAAGCATTTTGATTGAATTTTGTCAAGTTTTTGAAGCCCAGATTGATTACAGGGCTCTAATAAGAACAATCCGTAATCAAAATGACTTCGAACTATAGCATTATAAATAAGTTTTTGCGTGAATGGATGAGCCCCCCACCAAACCCCAGACAGAGATCGGAGAACGTTGATGTTTCTTTCACATTTTTGGGCAACATAATCATTGTGAGCAATACCCGATAATTTTGAATCAAGCCAAATACCTAGGAATTTAACTTTGTTTTCCTGGGGAATAAGCTCACCATTTATTTTAATAATAACAGGAGAAACTAGTCTTTTTTTTTGTAAAAACAATGGTAGTGCTTTTAGCGGCTGACAAGGACAAACCGTGTTGAATGAGCCAATCATGCAAATACCCCAGAGCAGAATTTAGGCGCTCAGAAGCTTCTTCCAGAGAAGAAGCAGGAGAGTATATAGCCAAATCATCCGCATACTGCAAAACTTGACAAAATGAGTCTACAGAAAGGTGTAAGTCGAAAGTGTAAAGATTGAAAAGAAGAGAACTCAAGACTGAGCCTTGTGGTAAGCCTTTCCAGATAGTCCTAGGGGAAAGAAGAGAATCTTGGGACTTAATAGAGATGGATCTCTCCATCAATAAGTTGCATATAAAACGAACTAACTTCACAGGGATATTTAACTGATGGACAAGTTTGTGTTTGAGCACTGGAAGTTGAACGTTATCATAAGCTGATGTAATGTCTAGAAAAGCACCTAGTAAATACTGTTTCTTTAACAGAGAGATTCGAATATCAGAAATTAATATGCTAAGACTATCTATAGTGCTCATACCTTTTCGGAATCCAAACTGTGATACGGGCAATAAGTTTCCATTTTCAACAAACCACTCAAGCCGGTGTTTGATCATATGTTCGGCAATCTTACACAGAACTGACGACAGAGCAATGAGTCTATAGCTATTTGATTCTGACGGGTTTTTGCCGGGTTTAATAACTGGAATGATAATTTGGTTCTTCCACGGTTGAGGTATAAAATCAAGTTCAAAAAAGTTATTAAGCAGATCTAAATAATATTGTTTGGATAAATTAAAGGCATTTTTTAAAAATGAGTACGGAATACCATCTATCCCAGGAGAGGAATCCATGAGACCATCAAGTGCCAGTTGGAGTTCAGTAAATGTAAACGGAGAATCAAAATCATTTAGGGAAGGAAGAGGAACTAAAGGAGAGGGAAAGCAGTCTAAATTTGGGACTGAAGGAGGAGATAGTTTATCAGAAAAGGAATCAAGCCATGAGGAAGGATCATTTGCTAAAATAACAGGAATATTACAAGAACCTCTATATCTTTTAATATGTTTCCAAACCTGGGAAGAAGGAGATCGAGGAGATAAACTCTGGCAATAGCGGAGCTATCCCTCTTTTTTCTTTTTAGAAAGAAGTCTAGTGGCAAAGGCAGCTTTCCTTTGATAAATAAAAAAGTTTGAAAAATTCATTGAACCATTATAATTCTCCTCTGCTATTTTCCTGGCTTTGACAGCTGATGTGCATTCAGAGTCCCACCAGGGAGTGGAAACTCTAAAGCTGAAAGGTTTTTTGAGAGGGAAATTTTCATCAGCGCTGGCAGATAGCGAATCCACAAACTTAGAGTAAGAATCAACAAGGTTGTTGTGGTCAGGAGAAGGGAGTGTTTCTATTTTATTATCCAAAGAGGCAGAATAATTAGACCACTTGTCAGTCTTTAGTCTATACTTAAGGGAAGGGTTGAAGTTACGTACTGGCACTACTCTGTCTGAAATAGACACAAGAATAGGAAAATGATCGCTACCATGAGAATTGGGCAAGATATTCCAGGAAAGAATAGAAGCTAGAGAGGCCGAGCACACTGTAAGATCGACGGCTGAATTGGGATTTTGAGTAGGACGAACTCTCCTAGTAGGGGAACCATTATTAATAACACAGACATTTGCTTCATCAAAAATTTCGAGGAGAGAAAGACCAATACTATCATCATAGCTCGAACCCCACGAGCGATGGTGGGCATTTAAATCACCCATGAGAACGATTGGAGAAGGGACAGATGAAAGAATGCATAAAAGATCAGGGGTTAAACGGGAATGGGGATGAGGGATGTATGCCGAGAGGAAAGTAATATCAAAAGCTCTTACGGCAACAATGTTAATTTCAGGGGATATAGAAGGGAGAGGGATAAAGGAGAACGGAAGAGAGCGCCTAACTAGAAGGGCACTTCCTGCATACCCATCAGCCCTATCATCACGTAGACAAGAGTAACCCGGAATCCTGAAATGAGAACCAGGAACCAACCATGTCTCCGAGATGGCAATGACAGACGGGTGAAATTTGTTAATTAAGTAAAAAAGATCAGGCTTTTTCGGTCGTATGCTTTTCGCGTTCCACTGAAGGAGGACTAGGTCCATAATTGGATGCTGAAAGAAGATGAGTAAGTTTATGGGCAACGTGGGGCGGTAAATGGGAATTGTTACGGGAAAGAAGACTAACAATGAGAGATAAAAGCAGTTCTAACAGACTATCCTCTTGAGGAGGCCCTGCAGGAGAATTCTGTTGGAGAAAGGTATACCCGTTGGGGAGAGATGACGGAACATAAGCGACGATAGCGTTGTGAGCGTCTCTGTCGAATGACTTGCCCAAAGGAGCTCTGGGGCGAGGAGAGGAGAAAACAGTTTTTCTGTAAGACGTAGAGGTTGAAGGGGAAATAGGAACGGATTGGGAAGAAGCATTGGAATATTGGGAAGATGGAAAAAATTTTGTCGCTTCAGAGTAAAGATTAGAGGTCTTCGGAATAGATCGTGAAGCCTCTTCATAAGATAAATTATTTTGAGACATTAAGATTTTGATTGACCTCTGTCTACCCTGTTCAGGACAGCTATTACTATAAAAGTAGTGCTGCCCCAAACAGTGGACACAAGAGGCCATCGACTCCACCACATTGCAAGAATCCCGTATGCGGTTGAGTGCACTTAAAGCACCTTGCTTTAGAACGACACTGGGCCTTCACATGACCGAAACGACAACAATTAAGGCATTGGATAGTGGGAAATTGATACGTCTCCACAGGGAGAGAAGTATGGAAGCAGAATATTCTTTGGGGTAGAACTTGACCTTGGAAAGTCAGGACGATAGATTGTGTCGGGAGCCAAGAGGTCTTCCCCTCCTCTTTAACTTTACGGTTCAATCTACGGGCTTTTAAAATAATACCGCATTCGACAGGGAGGATGAGAGACTCTACAAACTCATCCATCGACATGTCCACCGGCACTTGACGGCAGGGGCGAAGGTCCTATAGAAGCCATAAGCCAGGCTTGCCCTAATATCAAACTCAATACCTATATATAAAAAACCCTACAAAACAATGTTCAAAATAAAAATAACATCAAATTCCGCGCCAAACGCATTGTGATGCAATGCGAGGTTGCCAGGTTTACTCACTCACTGAACACCTGTGTCACTCGAACATTCGCGCGACGTTGCCAAATTTTTTCTGCGAAATTCGATACTCGACCTCGCTCTAACACTATACAAAAAAAGAGTTCAAGTATATGCAGCACGTGTCTACGGTCAGTGACACCATTGTGCTAATGCTTTCTCGCTCGCACTCGTTGGCTTCTTATGGGGCTTGTAAACTTCTCACTTTTTCCTAGCAAAATATTTACGTTTTGATAAAATTGTTATGACGTCATTTGAAAATTTGTATGGAGTTAAATGCCGGGCTTTTTTATGACTGTGTGCGTGTAAATCAGTGTAAGTTCGAAGGAGAATGTGTGTGATGCGCGATGCGCGAATTTTGATAGAAAGTTTAGAAATTTCAAATTAGTTCATATTTGTTTTGAGCGGTTACTGGTGCATTTCTTTTTTTGTGATATTATTTTCTCAATTTCTAGTAATTTTAAAGTTTAGTGATTACTTTTTGGTGCAATTAACTTTGTTATAAAGTGATTACAGTTTCATAAAAATAAAAATGAATTCGAAAACGCATGCAATTGTTCCTTGTGAAGGTTTAAAGTGTGTGAAATCGTTATTGGGCAAGGTAAATAGTTTGAGTTTTACAGAAAAATATAATCTCGTTACTTCACCAAAACCTACCCCTGACTTGGATATTTATCAGAAAACTAAATCCCATAGTAGGCAGTTTAATCGATCAGTGTACAATATTCAATGGGTGGTCGGCTGCTCTCATTTAAACAAATTTTTCTGTTGGCCTTGTTTATTTTTCTCTAAAGATAATAATGCTTGGAATGTATCAGGTTACAATGATTTAAATAACTTCTCTGGTGCCACGAAAAAATATGCCTTCTGTGTGCTTTGTTGTTTGTCATCTGTCCGTGGTAAAGAATGAAGAGTTAGTGGGTGTTTACATTGTGAGTAGTTACAAATGTTTTCAACAATGTGTGGTGAGAAAGCAATTTATTATTTGTGCGCCATCTTGCGGTAAGTGCTTTTATTTTTTTTGCATAGCGACCGTAGAGATCGAGCGAAATATTAGGAATCGAATCGAACTATAGTTGTTACATTCAACTCAATAGATGGCTCTTTTATCATTTACTTAAAACTGCGCGTATTATAAAATTACTATATCTGTTTTTCATTACTGTTTGTGCTTTTTTTTTTTAAATTTAGGCATATTTAATTCCTAATAGGAAAATAAAACCGGCGTTATCAAAAAAAAAAAAAAAAATTTTTTTTTCAGCCTGAAAAAAGGCTGAAAAAGCTATTGTAATAACTTGGCTTTACCTTCATAAACAAACCTCTTTCGCCACTGCTTGACGGACGACACCCATTTTAGTGATATTATATTAGTGATATTATATGATGGGATTGAAGCAACATATTTTTGAACTTCTAGGACCGGAAGATCTAGAAACTTATTGGCCGCAGCACCAGATGTGAATTCGACAGAGATTTTATTTCTGCCCACTCTTTTAATACCGTCTGTGCAAATATTTTTAATATTATTTTGTGCTAAAAACTGGCCGAACTTTATGGGACGAATGGTAGTCCCGGCGGATGGATCTGGTTCAACTCTGGACACGTGGACAATAAATGGACCTTTGTCATTGGTATTGTAAGCCTTAACGCCCACTACAAGTGACGGGTGAACATATAAAGTTTGGATAGATGGAACTGACCTTTCTTTATCTGTTTTCTTTTTTAAGCTCGGCTCAGCTTCGATGGCTTCGTCATCCATAAGGCGACGCTTACCTAAACTCGGAGAAGGAGAGAAGACGTCATCTGGGGGATCAGGAGGTTCAGGCGGAGGACTCAAGTCCATCTTGAAAGAGCTAGCTATAGGAAGTGTCTTAAGTCTGTGCAGAAAAAGAGAGATTGACTACTAAATAGTTAAAATTACAAAATTTACAGATTTTTTTTCTCACTGACGCGTGTGACAGCTGCCACCTCCCCACGTGGAAAAACAAATATAAATAACAGATGCAACTCAAACTCCGCGCCAAAATGGAAAACAGTTGTGCCAATCTAACAACTACAAAAAAAAACAAAAAATTTAATTTGGAACCATAAACAAATCATCCATTCCCGATACTTTTTTGACTGAATGTATTAAACCAATATTTGCCAATGCCTAGCTACACGTAGGTAAAATAATAAAATTAAACTGGCTTTATGTTATGATCTGTTGCATAAAAGAGCAGCAGTTTATTAACTGCTGCTTTTAAACTTAAAAGAAAGTTAGGAATATAAAACTAACTATAAGAAATTCCATTTACATATTGAAAAGAACATTAATCGTTCTGCAGGTACTGCAGTGGTGCTTCAACAAAGAAACGGCCAGGGGGAAGGTTCTGCGGTAGAAGTGGGTCGCTTGGGGCCCTCGGATTACTTCGGAGAGATCGCCTTGTTACTAGACAGACCACGGGCGGCCACCGTTCGCGCTGATGGGTCACTTAAATGTGTCAAGCTTGATCGTGCCAGGTGAATATGAAACAGTTTACATAATTATAATAGTATGTTTTTAGAACATTTATTTTTATATTTTTAAGTCTGTTAATGCGAATGCATCATAACTCCGAAATGTTCCAAAATAATGGGTTTTCATCTGAAGAGTCAGTCCACATTCAATTTTGAGCTTTTGAATGAGTCTGCCTTTAGTAACAGTTCTGAAGCAATTGTAAATTTAGCCTCTAGTTTCTAAAATTTAAAGAGAAATAATAACAACGAATACTGACAACAATATTATTATTACTGGGCGGACGATAAGGTAGCCAGAACCAATTTGCTGGCGAAAACTCTCCTCACCAGAACAATTCGTGTTGTGAACGAACTTCACGAGCGGCTGGATTTATTAAATACTAGCTGCAACCCGCAGTTTCACCCACATAGACTGGGATATTATACTTATGAATTTTCCTCTTGTATGTGTGTATAATATCATATTGTTATGTTTAAGTTTCATTATTATTAGGCTTGCAACGAATATTCGGTATTCGGCCTATTCGGCTACTTTTATTATATTCAGCCGAATACCGAATATCGACATATTATTCGGCTGAATACCGAATACTTAAATAATATATTTTGTTATAGGGAGATAAATGGTTAAATGAAAAACAAAGATTATTTATTTATTTATTAAGGGCACTTCAACGACTTACTCACTTACATATAGCTACACAAAATCACAAACAATGAAGCCATAGTGAGTTCGTCATTTACAGAAGTGCACAGCACTTGCAGAATCATAAAATTATAAAAGAGAACACCAAGATTATATTTATAAATTATACAATTTGCAAAAGAAAATATTGTATTAAATTAGACGATGAGAAAATGTAAAATGATGATTAAAAAATAATAATAGGAAAAATATAAATTAGATATTTTACACTCATCATAAATTGGACACAACAAAAAAAAATAGATAGAGAAAAAGCGTTCATTAAGCGATTCATAGGTGCGGTAATACCAAAGTTAGTACGACTAGCGGTGGTAGCAAAGGTTATGGTTTCTCGACCAGATCTAAATGTTTTGTGTCGAGGTACAGCTATTCTTAGTTCAGCCAAAAGTTAAGGGACCATTTACTAAGCCGTCCACTATTTTAAAGAGTAGGATCTGGTCCGTTACGCCTTTTCGGTGTTCAAGTGAACACATATTGAAAAAACTGAGTCTGTCACCATAAGAGGAGCCCCGATGGCAGCTGGAGCTCTTAAAACGAAGATATCTTGTAAAGCTCCTTTGGATGCCTTCAATCGTGTTTACGTGGACGCGGTATGTGGGGTTCCAAACTGGAGATGCATAGTCCAGTATTCTTCTCACAAGGGTATTGAACAACAGCACCTTTAATGTAGAGATGGACTGGAAATCTCAACAAATTTTTTTTACAAAGCCAGACATTTTAGCAGCTTTCGCAGTGATGTTGTCAATGTGGTTTGTGAATGTGAGTTTAGAATCAAGTTGGACTCCCAGGTCGCGAATCGAGTCCACTTTTTGTAGTGTAACCCCGTTTATAAAGTAAGACATTTGTAACGGTTTCCGTTTCTTAGTAATGTTATGTGGTAGCACTTTTTAACATTCAAGGACATCTGATTTTTAGGCGCGTAAATATTCTTCTCATTGCTCTTAAATCATTTAAGTAGTCATTGGTACATAACACTGGTACATAATCATCTTCTGTATCTATTATCAAAGTTGGTGAAAAGTTCATGTATTTGAGTTAATGTCGTAATCAAAATTTAGAAGGGTAAGGTTCATTCGTTAATTTTCAATATATCTACCGCGCAGAACAAACGCAGCTGCGCGCGGGCGGTGAGTAGATTAGAACAAACACGTCTGTACAAATTTTGGCGCTAAAATCCGGCCGAATACTTTTGCCTAATATTCGGCTATTCGGTCTGGAGGCTCGCCGAATAGCGGTATACTGCCGAATTTACTATTTGTTGCAAGCCTAGTTATTATGTTATGGTTAGGTACTTAGAAATTAAGATTAAGATGTGATTTAAAGCGATTTTTTAGGTTTAAGTTTATTAGTCGATCTATACTTAAAATCTAATATTCATCTCTGCTACAAAACTCTTTAATGTGCATGGTCCGATGCTCTTTTGCCAGTTATTTTGCACTTACCTGAAGGCTAGAAGTTTGTATATTCAACCATGTACTCAGATTATTTCTGTTTCATTTTCAGATTTGAAAGAGTGCTGGGATTATGTGCTGACATCTTGAAACGAAACATTGCTCAGTATAATAGTTTTGTGTCACTGTCCGTATAACAAGTTGATGAAGATAATAGATGATTAAGAAGCTGAATAGATATTAGTTACGCGAAAGTGATTGTGGCAGTACTTAAGTATGTTTTAATTAATATATTCAAGAACAAATATTGGTTACCACCATTGTAAATTCGATTAATTTTATAATAATATATACCTACTTGCCAATGGGAATGTTGAAATATTGTTTTATTCTTTCAAATGACACGTGTTTCTAATCTGTTGGTGGGTGGGGACGTTTCTTCCCATGGTCCTTTGACCATAATACTATGTATTACTAGCGATAGTTCTAAAAGCCTTTTAGATTTAAACTAAAAGTTTCGGAACCTGGAACTAGGTTGACAGAAAGTTATTTAATAACTGTATAATAAGTATGTTATAATACTGCGGTAATAAGCCGTAAAAAATACAACAAACAGATTTTAAATTAAATTTGAAAGCAGGGGACAGTTCCATCCTTCGCTTGCACCCATCTTTTAAATTAGTTACCGTAAAAAAAAATATTCTCACATTTTCGAAGGCTAGAATTAGCATTTTCTATGATAGAAGAATGGTTACAAGACAGGTTATTTTACGAAAGCAACGAAAATGTTAAAACAGGAGACTAGCTGCCTAGCATTTTCAAATTACTGGCATCCATACTAGCCAACCAACTGTACAACCATTGTCATTACGGTCAATATTAATAATATTGTATATATATTTTTTTTGTACACTATTACAATGTTGTCGTATTTTACCCAAAGGTTGACTGGTAGAGAATGCCTTATGGCATTAAGTCCGCCTATGTACTACTATTGTACATGAAGTTTAAATAAATAAATAAATACGGCGTGAAGCCCGGGGATGTAAAGACCACATCATGCTCATAGATAGATATCGGATAAAAGCACTAATATTCACAATCAAAATGCTATCCATAATCAGGTTTTTTCATATAAGTACCTATAATAAAATTAATGTAGTAGTTAACTAAAATAATATAATAATGTAGGGTAGTGTAGTTGTAATTCTTATGACACTACACAAATCTTTTTCAAGATCTTTTTAGTGCAAGTTTGCTACGTTTGAATAATAATTTGTGGGTAAATCTCTTTGTCAGTGATTTTAGAAGATAGAACTTGAAATTTGGTTCCATTTGTGCAGCAGGCCGCTGTTGTTGAAATATGCTTTAACTGTTTTTGTTCCTTAAATGCCCAGGTATATTAACAGCGTATTTTACCACTAAAATAAGCACTATCGATGATACGTACCAAAATATGCAACAACGAAAAAAAATGCGTTCTATGCATTTGCATAATGCAAACATGAACCCGATATCTAGTCATGGTAAAGGCAATTTTGGAGCACGCATTCATCAGCAGGGCTATTGCGTATCTCTGTTAACAGCTCATAGTGATGATCCCAAACAACTAGTTTCAAATCTTCAGTGACCAACTGAGATGGCGTCATGAGCACCGGCTATCGCCGATAGTCGCCATGACCCTTTTTGACAGATACAATTGTATCGGTACTTGTAAGATTGCGATTGCCTAAGCTTTTAATGGTTCTAGTGATCATCAAATTGATGTGCTGTGACTGTGCTCGTTATAATTTTCGTTAAAGACGCTACTCTAAGGCAGTGTTTTATAATTTTAATGCAGTACAAGATTAATTTGAGTATGGCGTGGAAAGATTATCAGAAGGTATTCGATAGTGTCTCAGGTCTCACGAATGGCTCCTGAAAATCCTTGATAAAATCAAAAGTTGTTTGTTCAAATTAAGTTGATAATCAGTGCACTTCAAAATCTATAATAACAGTCCCCCAAATCGCCCGCCCTTTGCCCTGTTTCCAGTCTTCTAGCAAAAAGTGTTTTTCCAGTGGTTTTTTGAAAAAGTGGCTGACTAAACTCCCAGTTGTCTGTTAGGTTTGAAAAACCAGATATAGAAATAAGTAAGATATACAAACAATGTATTTTTAAAGTTATGTGTATAACTTCATTCTCTATCTATAGAATAGGGGCCGATTCTCCAACCAGACTGTGTCGTGTCTGGTGGGTCACTGCCCGAAATACGCTAGCTGTCGCTGTACCCCCGTCGGGGGGCACGCTGGCGGTACCTACCGGGGTACTATACCCCTTATCCGCGGTGGCTCACCGGCCCCGCAACTGGTGCTGTACCGGTGCTAGGGCTGGGTATTTGGGGTGGTCATAACATGGACCAAGGGCGTGTGGTGCGAGTTGCACCTCGCACCTGTGAGTGTGGATGCAGTGTGTGTTACCGCAGGGGCGCTACAGTGCTGTGGGACAGCGCTGCTTTCTTCACGGCACCTCCGGCGGTCAGTCCCCGCCAGGTGAGACCCCCGGTTGCCCGAGGGAAGCCCAGCGGAGGACGACCAGCGACGAGAGGTGCCGACTCGGCGCTCCTGCGGTTAGGATGAGTGCCCCCCCCCCCGCTTCCAGAGCGAGCCGGTTGCGGTCGGGGCTAAGGGGCCGTATGTGTGTATGGGCGGTATTGTTCTGTGTAACACCGCCCATGTGGTGCACGGAGGCACGGACCCGCGCCACACTTCCGCGCGTAAGTCTGTGTGTGTACAGTGGCGTCTGTCTGGAAGCGCTACGTGACGTGCCTATATTAACTTAGAACACGCCACGCAGCTGAGTATGTCGTTATGTGTAGTAGCCGTGTACAGGCAAGCTGCGTGTAAACCGGGAACAGCTTACCTGCGGTCAAATCCGGTAGTTTCCCCCGGAGGTAGCGGCGGTGGCCGACCTGGGCGGACGCGGGCTGCGCGCGGGCCGCCGCCGAGGGACTAGTCGCTGTAGATGGCGAGGAGGTCGGCCAGCCCCTCGAAGGCGACCAGCTGCACGTCCTGCTCTTCCCCGATGCCTGTAAAAGGCGCATCACGATGCGGATGGCGCAGGCTGTTACTTGCTGTCTTCTTTCCGCAGAGGCGGCCGCGGGCGCGCCGTCGCCTCGCGGAGGCAGCGATGGCTTGGGTGGGGCCGGCGGCTGCGCGACAGTGGCGCTGCCTGCCGGCCTAGCAGCAGGTGGTGGTGGGACAGCCTGCGCCTCCTGGGAGGTCAGGTCGCCCTGGCGGACGTCTTCGGGTGTGGGGGGCGGTGCGAGTTTCTTGCCCCCGCGCTTCTTCTTCTTCTTGTTCCGCCGCTTGATGGGAGGAGCGTCCCCCCGGACTGAGGGCCCGTTTGCCGTCGCCATCAGCGACGCGCCAGGTTCCTCAGTGGCATCGACCTAAGGTCGGGGAATTGGGGCCGTAGATCGGCCGGAGGCGGTCGTGGTGGCGACGGTGCCCGCTCGCCTGTTACGTGCCTCCGCCTTGAAGACGGGGCACGTCACGTGCGACGCTGGGTGATGACCCCCACAGTTGGCGCATGTTGCCGGTGCCTCCCGCGGGCGGGGGCAATAACGCGCAGCGTGTTCACCACCGCAGCGGACACAGGCGAGCGTCCGGTGGCAGTGGTGTGACAAGTGCTGGAATTTATGGCACCGGTGGCATTGGGCGGGCCCTCGTTTGCTCCGCCATATCTCAACCTTGACACCCCGCATGTTTAAAAACACGGAGGTGTCATAAATCGTCCTGAAGTCCGGGGTCCTTTTCAAGACCACGTGGAACACGCAGCCGGGTCTGCCCGCGCGCGCCTTGATGTGGCGCACGTACTCAGGCTGGTGTCCCAACGTGCGGAGCTCCTCCTCTATCTCCTCCGGGGGCGTGTCAGCGGGTAGCCCCCTGAGGGCCACCTTCACGCTTCGCTCCGCCGGTGGCGAATAGGCGAACCAAGACAGGCCAATCTCCTTTTCCAGGCCCGTTAGGTACCGCTGGACCACCCTGTACTCCTCATCCGACTGAGGGGTGAACCGAACGCCCCCCTGGTATGGGCGGGCGTTCGGAGGGTGACCCAGCTTGTCCCTGAGGGCCCTAAAGTGGGTGGCCCATGCTGGTTGCTTCTCCACCACTAGCGCAGGATACCTCCGCCGCTGCTGCGGCTTCAGCGTAGAGCTGGCCCCGGCCGCGTTTCCGCTGGGGGCCGCCGCTGGTGGGGTCAAGGCAGATAATTGTGAGGCACTCACCCTGTCCGCAGAGCGCGTCGACGTTGAAGGCGTCGGCGTCGGGGGTGGTGAGCGCCTGGCTGCGTCCGCGAAGGTGGAGGGCGAGGCGGCAGCGTCCCGGGCGCGCGGTGGAGCGCACTCGCGCTGCGGTCGCGGCGGGTCGAGGCAGTACCGCTTCGCCGCCTCCTCGGATTAATCCGTGCCGCGTTGTCGTCGTTGCGGTCTCGGGTCCGGGTAGGGCACGGGTCCGTGCTGCGGCGACGACGGGGTCTTCATCAGGCCGACGACGACGAGCCGAGTGTGCCTACTCGGGAGAGGCGCCCCCTCTCCCGAGTAGGCACACTCGGCTCGTCGTCACTGTCGGTGGCGGTGACCGAGCCGACAGATGCGATAACCATGCACGAGCCGGCTAGCGACGCGCGAGCATGCCGACCACGCTGCCGGTGAGTCAAACGCCGAGGCGCGGGGAGGCGCAGGTGAGTCCGGTACGGCAGAGGCTTGGGGGGCCGACATCACTGGCGGCACCGACGTCTTCTGCCGGAGTCTAGGGTCGCGCTTCGCTGCAGATGGCCCGGTGGTAGGGGCCGAGGCCTGCCTCGACGAAGGCGGCGCGTCCGCGGCACGGAGACGGCTCGACTACGCGGAGGGCGCACCGCGCGCAGGCGCCGACGACGTCGCTGGGCCGGACACGGAGGCAGCCGCACTCGTCGTGGCCGGGTGTTCGGGCCTCTTCTCGGCCTTCTTGGGTGGTGGTGGCGGCTTCTTCTTGGTTCCCAGGGGGGGGCGGGGACCGACGGGGTCCGGGCCGAGCGACTCGGGGCCAATGTTGGGCATCGACTCCGACATCACCCGGTCCGAACCCCGCAGGGACTCGCTTCCCTCGTTGGAGCCGGCGCCTCCGTGGCCTAGGGAGGCACGGGCGCCAGGCTGGGGCTTCGGCTTCATCTTCTGGCTAGCTTCTCACTTTGGGAGAGGTCTCCCGCGACCACTTGCAGTGCTGGTAGCACCGGGCGTGGGGCTTCGCCCTGTGTTCGTACCGGCACCGGCAGGCACCAATACACAGGAAAAAGTAAGGTGGGCGGTCCGAACGGTGCGGCTCTCGTCAAGGTAACGTTCCCCAGGTGGGGATGCTACTCGACGAGAGCCGTGACGTAGGTGGACGCACCAATTACTCGCGTCGAATTGTTGAGGTGTACCCCCCGACCCCCCTCGCTTCCAGGTCGGAGGTAGCGCCGCGACTCTTCTGCCCGCCGGCGGAGCCCGAGGAAACTACACCGGCTGGCTGCTCGTGGCGATTGGACGTCTTCCTTCTTCGACCTCTGGCGGTCCCCACTGCCCGACAGGTCGGGTACTCGTATATAAGCTGTACTCGCGGAAAACTCTGTTTGTGAGATGTAGGAATTCGCAGTTTTTTCTTCAATGGTCGCATAGATGGCGCTGTAATACTTTTTACCACGTTCATTATTGTGTCGCTACACATTTATATTATTGTCACAAGCTAGCACACACCAATAATCTATATCTTAACAAATAAATAAAATTGAAGTGTCCGTTTGTAATTTCAAAAGAACATCTTTTTACTGAATGCATGTGAAGTTTATACGGTACTTATGTCTGTCTGTTTGTTCCGGCTAATCTCCGAAATGGCTGGACCTCTGGCTCTCTCTGGCTGAAATGGCTGGATCTAATATATATTCTTTCATTCAAAAAAAAAAATCCAAATCGGTTCACAATTTGCGAAGAATATTTGTTGGGAAGCCTATTAAAAATTGCTTTTTAGAGTCGATGGACTTTTTTCCTCCAGCTGTTGTTGTGACATTGTTTTAGCAGCAAATAGGCCAAGTATATATACTACTCAAAACAAAATAAGGGCCCCGAGGTATTTTTTTATTTTGGTGTAATTTATTAGACATTTACATATTGAAAGTAGTAAAATAATGAGTATACAAACTCTTTGAAACCTAAACTTTTTAATATTGTAGTATTCATCTAATGCTGGCAACAATTTTAAATAAAATTTGATATAAAATTCTTTTTGAAAATTTTGATTCCATTTTCTTTGACGATTTGCTTTCCTTAGCTTCTTGGTTTATTAGAAACTAGCTTCCGCCCGCGGCTTCGCCCGCGTGGTGTGTTGATAAAAAGCAGCCTATAGCAAAAATTACAAAATCGAAGTATAAATAAAATTAGGTACGTCTCATTTTTAAGGTTACGTCCCCAATGGGTAAAAACTCTATTACTAAGTCTTCGCTGTCCGGCCGTCCATATGGTACGAATCTAACTAATACGAAACTTCATAAAACCTATGTTTTATTACATTTTATGTAATTAGATCTTATTGTACCTATATGTTCACAAATAAAGGATTTGAATTTAGTTTGTAAGGAACGTGTCAACTCAACGTACTCTGTGCTCACGCGTCTGCCCGTGTTCGGGTCGCGCACTCAGCGATGAGCGACTTGTTCCCTACACCGCGCCCGAGCGGGCCAGCCTAGTCACGGCGACATGAAATTAATTTTGTTGCGCGTTATTTTGATTTTGCTATATCTCCTAAAGTATTTATTTAATCTGCATGATGTAAAAGGAAAAAATAATCTTCATGAAATGTTCATGCCAACCAACCTATTTAAAATGATAAGGATTAATACTGTATTTGTGTAAATAGCTTTCCAAGTTAGCGCTTTATAATTGCCCATTTGTTAAAGTATTAAAATGGATATAGTATGTTATCCTTAAGATATAGACATATGTCACCGCTGACTTTTCTGTGGACCTATATAAGATACACAATTACACCATACATTATTTTGTTATATCTTAAAGGGTTTAGGCAGCGTTTTCGTTGAAAGCTCCCAGACAGCATACTTTTTGCCGACATCTTCAACCAATATAGTTAATGTACACAGAAATAAATACAAAAACTTAACAAATTATATACTAAAACCTTCCTTAAGAATCACTCTATCTATTACTAAAAACCGCATCAAAATCCGTTGCGTAGTTTTAAAGATTTAAGCATACAAAGGGACATAGGGACAGAGAAAGCGACTTTGTTTTATACTATGTAGTGATTATCAGACTTCATTGATATCTTGAGTCAGAAACATCTTCACGCAGGCGTCATATGGACTCGCTGACAGCAACCAGAGCCGTTACAATGATTGAAGAAGGTCATTCGCGGCGATCTGTGGGTTTGCAATTGGGATTTTCTCGAAGAGCTATTCAAAATCTATGGAATCGTTTCCAAGAGACCGGCAGAGTTAGAAGAAGACCTGGTTCGGGCAGAGTTAGCATTACAACAGCTCAAGAGGATCGTTACATTCGATTAAGTGCGCGCCGAGATCGCACAACGACGGCCCGTAAGCTGCAAAATCGTTTACGGCTGACAACGGGTACTCGTGTCAGTGACCAAACTATTCGTAATCGATTGCATGAAGACCAGCAGGCATCAAGAAGGCGAGTTGTCCGTGTTCCATTAACCAGAAATCATCGTGCAGATCGTTTAAGATTTTCCCGTCAACATTTGGACTGGCACATAAACCAATGGCGCATGGTGCTCTTCACAGACGAATGCAAAGTTAATTTTTTTAACGACGATCGGCGTATTAGAGTATGGAGAAAACGCGGCGAGAGATTTACAGAAGCCTGCATCCATGAAGTCGATCGTTTTGGTGGTCCAAATGTAATGATTTGGGGCGGGATAAGCTTACACGGCAAAACTGAGCTCGCTATTTTTAATGAAGGTACTGTTACTGCTCAGCGGTATATTGAGGAAGTAGTCAGACCATATGTGATCCCATTTGCACAGCGAGCGGGTCCTGGATTCATCTTGATGCAAGACAATGCTCGTGCACACAACGGCTCAAGCGCCTCGGTTTGTACTGGAAGCCTCTCAAATTCAAGTCTTGCCGTGGCCGGCGAACAGTCCGGACTCAAATCCAATAGAGCACATGTGGGATCAGTTGAAATGAAGAGTTAGAGACGGTGATCAGGAAATCCACAACCAACAGCAACTCATCAACTCTGTTAAAAGGGCCTGGGAAGAGATTACAATGGAAAATGTCAGGCATTTGATTGAGAGCATGCACTCCAGGCTTCAGGAGTGCGTAGCTAAACGAGGGGGCATACCCGTTACTAAAAGATGAGCATGGAGTATTTTCTTTTGTTTTCAGTAACTTTACATTGTTTTTATTTTTAATCTAAAATGTGTTTTTTCTTTCAAAAGCAAATAAACTTTTTAATCATTATTATTTGAATAAATTTATTGGTCTATTATACGGTAAAAACAACATTAGTTTTCGTTATGGATACAAAAACATATACAGGGTGGCCAGTTGATAGGCGTCCAAAGAAAAAAATTAGATGCCTTATGCTAAGGGGTACCTGAATTACCCCCATGTATGTTCCGCGATTTTTTGTAGTTTAGGAGCTAGAATTTTTTTAAGTACTATTTTCAAAATTTTCACCTATCATTGGTTTTTATTTTTTATCTCTTTATTCCTATCATTTTTAGATATTCTTTTTTGTGGAATCTATTAGCAATAGCTACCATGCAAAAAAATCCGTTTGCCTAGGTATTGTAGAACTTACCACAAAATTAGTCCAAAGTTCAAAATTACCATTAGTGTTCGGTAATGGAAAATGTTCAGAGCTTAAAAAAAAATAAGTTAGAGGTGCCAGAGGTTTCTAAATTTTTTTTTTATTTATTTACGGGGTTTTTTTCTGTTAAGAATATGTCACCCCGATGATTGAATACAATAAAATTACATAAACTAATACTAGACTAGCCTACCCGCAACCTTAAACCCATAATAATAATATGATAAAGCGTTCTAGCCTCATCTGACAATGGTGAGGCCAGAACGCTATTATAGAATCCTACATTGGAATTATTTACAAACGTTTGACGTCTTTGAACCTCCACACGAACACATTCTGCCAGGATATGATGCACATCTTCAATGACTCCACAGGCAGTACAGTTTGGAGAATCTACTTTGCGCATCATAAATCCGAAGCTATTGAGCGGTATGTGTCCGGACCGGAGTCGCAAAGCCGTCACAACTTCTTGCCTACTCATCCTGCCCTCGCTGAACCAAGGCACCCGTGGAAGAGATGGCTGAATCGTTCTGTACCATATACCCTTAGTCAAAGACCTTTCATCAAAATATTCTGTCCATTGTTGAATACATCTGTTTCTAATCAAGGGTAAAAGTTCAGTGTGCCAAGGACGACACGGATATATATCTCCATCAGAGCCCGCTTCATTTGCCAAACGATCAACCATCTCATTTCCTTCCAGTCCAACGTGGGATGGAATCCACTGCAATACAATTTTTTTACGTTTGGCAACAAAATCCGTTATTGTTTTTAATATATTGTACGCCAGTGGAAGCCCTCTAAAAGATGAAGTACTCGTGCATCTCATCAGATGAAAAAGAGCACTTTTTGAGTCTGTGAAAATGACAAATCGATCACCGGCCAAAGATTCAGCATAAGCCAGAGCTTCAGCTATAGCAATTAGCTCCAAGTGCATAATTGATACTTTGGATATAATTTTAAATTTAAGAGAGGCCCCTATTTGTGAATCGAAAAGGCGGCGCCACAGTAATAATCGTGTCTGGATCCGTCCGTATACAAACAGTAAAAGCCAGAGTACTGTGAATTTAAAGATTTACAACATATTGATCTAAGGTTATTTACATTATAACAATGCTTAGGTTTATCTACGGAATCTAAACTAGGTTTTACTATACCAGATAAGTCCACATTGCTGACCCAAGTGTCCATGGAGAACATGCCAATTTTATTGTTGATGTGCATTTGTTCCCGCTTCAGAATATCGTGAGACAAAACTAACAGTGGTTTTTTCTTATTTCTCCAGTAAATATTATTGTAACAAAAGCCATGAAGCTTATTTATTAAATCGATTAAAGGTAAATCGTAACACTTGGATTTTAAATAAAATTTACCAGCTAAATAACGGCGGCGAATAAAAAGGGGAGGCAATATTAATTCAGACTCCATTACGTGGATGGGAGTGCTTTTGATAAATCCACCGATTAACCCACCCAGGTCCCACTAAAACCCTAAAAATATTAATTAATTTAAGTACTCGCCCACGGACCTCATTCACATGTTTCTTCCATCGGAGTCCCCTATCCAACCACAATCCTAGGTACTTAACGTGGTCTACAAACTCTAACAATGCCCCATTCAAACTAACTTCTATAACTGGTTTTCTAAAACCTCTACTAAACAAACAGATTTTACTTTTACTGGGCGAAATATCTAATCCAAGATGCGTCAGAATGCTGTTGATGCGATCAAGTGCAGACTGGATCTTGAGTCGTCCCTCGTTAATAGAAGAACACTGCACATATTTAGCGAAGTCATCCGCGTACTGGGATATACAAATATTGTTTTGCGCATATTTACAAATTTCTGACGTTACTATATTAAACAATATTGGGGATAACGGATCACCCTGAGCCAAACCACTACCAGATTGTCGATTAATAAAGCTATTACCAGATCTTATCTTGAGTACTCTTCTATAGAGAAAATTCCATAGATATCTACAGATACGGGAACCGACCTTGTAGCTATCTAAAATATTTATTAAAACAGGAATATTTACATTATTGTACGCATTATTTATATCTAAAAAACAACCCAAAGTAGAACACCCCTCAGAAAAACCAGTTTGAATTGTGGTTATTAGGCAGCTCAAGCCGTCTAAACACGACCTTCCCCTACGAAAGCCAACTGTGTTCACAGAAAAGGTGTTACTTTTTTCAAAAAACCATTCGAATCTTCGATATAAAACATAATGGAAAATTTTGCATATGCACGACAATAATGAAATAGGTCGAAATGAAGAAATTTTACTAGGGTCACGTCCAGGTTTTGGAATAGGGACGATACAAATGTCGCGCCATTGAGTAGGGACAAAACTGTGCTTAAAAAAATTGTTAAATAGAGTAAGAAGTACAAATTTACCTACATCAGGTAGATTCTTAATCATGGAATAAGATATGTCATCGCATCCAGGAGATGTATCCTTAGATTTGATACATTTGTCTAGCTCCTGGATAGAGATCTCGCACTCTAATGTAGGATTGCTGTGATGAACGGAAGGGGTCGCTGGGGACACATAATCGGGTGCTAAGGAATTTAATAGGTCTGTAGCACTTTGAGAGTCTACAAAATGTCTCGGCGATCGGTACCCTTTCAACCATCTCATTTTGCGCCACATTTCACTTGATGATGTCGTGTGATCAACTGACGAACAAAAAGTTTGAAAGTTCAGTCCCCTTGCCTGTCGTATTAACCTTTGGGATATATTTATCCTACTTTTAAGAGTATCCAGGTTTTGGGGTGTGGGATTACGCCTAAATTTGGATAAAGCTAACCTACGATGAGCCACAGTTTGTGACAGTTCGGCAGTCCAATATGGTTTCGGGGTGAAATTTGAATTAGGGTTTTGATTAAATTTAAAGATCGGGATGAATTTATCAGCGGCGTCATTTAGGTTATCTAAAAATGTATTATAGGCGCTTTGGAGGTCATTCGGTAAATGTAAATTTTGAAATTTTTCTTCTAAATATTTTTTATAAGAAGTCCAATCTGCTTTTCTAAAATTTCTTTTAATAACTGAAGGAACGCATGTCGTACACAATGTTGAAATTTTAATAACTAAATGATCGCTGCCTAGGTTTTCATTGAGAACGGTCCAATTAAAATTTAACGCAATATCTATAGAAACCAGTGAAATATCTGGGGATGACTGTTGTAAGATGTTGTCAACTAATCGAACACGTGTATGTGTTCCATCGTTCAAAGAAATAAAGTTGTTATCTATTAGCGAGTCGTGAATAAGATTGCCTTTGCGATCACTTTTATAGGACCAACTGGAGTGATGGGCGTTAAAATCACCAAGAATTAAAGTTTTGGATGGCCATATCGAAAATAGACTATCCCAATCTTGCTGAGTGGTTATAATCCTAGATGGACAATAAATAGACACAATATTTTGAAGCGGGTCACAATTAAATAATTGAACGCACACTACCTCCATATGAGTCATCCCGGTCCGCGCGATAAACATCATAACAATTAACTTTAAAATTGCTTTCTGGTTCAAGCCACGTTTCACTAAGGACAGCAATATATACTTTTGCCTGCCACAATAGTTCATAAAATGATGCTAACTTTGGCCGAATACTTTGGGCATTCCACTGCAATATATTTAATTTGATCGATTTCTAAAGCCATCACAAGGAACAAAAAAGTTAAACAATGCTTTAATCCACGGCCACTCTGAAACAAAACTCACTGACACTAATGTTAACCATTCTAGGCACAACTGAAACACACACTTCACTTTGTTAATCAAACCTGTCTTTTTGAGGTAAATAACCTCCTTTATTCGAGAACACAGCTCTTTAAAAGAAGGACATTCATCTTTGCCAACATCTTCTTTAACAGGCAATTCATGAACCTCACCTTCGTCTGCATCTGCCGTCCAAAACATCCAGTCTTCTTTAAGGGGGTTTTTCTTGTTTTTCGGAGGCTTTGTGGTATCATTGTCCCTACTAGCCGTGGAAGGGGTTTGTACCATTTTGTACCTTGTGGACTGTGGCTTTTGTTTGAACAACTTCGGCAAAGGTAGGATTCCTGGTGTATACAGACACGTGACCAGCAGGAGAAGAAGAGTATATGCTATTTCCAAGTGTTATAGTGGCTGGAAGAGGGACGCTAGTATTAGGGGAAGCGGGGTTTTCGGGGGGTACATAACATTCTATGGCTTTCCTATATGTGCATCCAAACTCCGACATTATTTCTCCAAGTCTTCTCTCTTTCTTATAGACTGGACAAGACCTGTGGTTACCCTTGCAGTTTACACATGAAAAAGTTAAGGTATCGCAATTCTCGTGATGCCCACCACATTTCGGACAAATCACGCTTTTTGAGGGGCACATTTTCCGCATATGGCCTAACCTCCAACATTGGGAACATTGCGATACTTGATGTATGTAAGGGAAGACTTTTAAATTTATGTCCCAAACACGTACTGATACTGGCAGGTGATCACCATCAAAGCAAAGTCGAAGGGTCTCGCTAGGGCACCAACCACCTTCATCTCTGTTGCGACGGTCTAGCCTCTTAATAGATAAAAGTTTTGCAGGGGCCGGACATGTTTTATTTTTGATGATCTCGTCATCAGTAAATTCGAGGTCTACATCCTTAATCATGCCATAACCAACAGACAGCTGCATAGCCTTCTGGAGCCTCCATCCTTTCTCCAAAAACTTCTCGCACATAAGAAGGTTCTGAGCAGCCGATTCGCATTCAAATTGGAAACGTATTTTAAAAGGGCTTAAATATTTAACTTCAATTATTTTAGTAATGTTATTGTCTTTCAGAATACGTGCCATTGCAAATTGTTTCGGTAAACGTTCTTTATGTGATAAGTATACCTCATACTTTTCCTGGTTTACAGAATTCCTGCTACCGTGACAGATCTTTTTCTTACTCGTTTTTCCAACTTCTTTCCAACCCTCTTCATCTTCAGTACTGTCCTCCCCTTTCCTTTTTTCCGTTCTTGAATGCTCCTCTTTATTTTTACTATCATCCTCAGTGGCATCCATGTCAGAAGAATCATTTAATAAACTCTGTATGTCATTACTAAATACGGGAATAACACGGCGCGGTGAAACGCTTTCGTTATCAGTCATAGCGAGCGCGATCGTGCTAGGCAAGCGCAGCCGGTAGGTCCGGCGCACACCTGTGGCACGTGACAATACAATGCGTAAACAACTATTTGAGCAGTATGGATAGCTATTAGATCCGCAACAAAAAGCACAACCAGACCGCACGAGTGCCGGTACGGCTATGAGAGGTTTCTAAATGATCTTAAAAACTTCTATGGACCTTCAGCAGACAAAATTGTTAAAAAAATATAGAGCTTGATAGGGGTTTATTTCCTGTAATTAGCTTTGATAGCAATAAAGGTATTTTTACAGATACTAACCTAACCTAAACTTATTTTTTTGTCGATGTGGAAATCCTCATGGATGTCCCCCGTCCTTGGGGAGGACGGGGGGGTCTGTCAGACTCTACTGACTAAAACCACACCGGAGTTCCTTCTCACACTTGCGTCAGGGGGCAGCGGGAACAAGTGCGACTTCCGCTGCCCCGGACTAGTGTGGCCCGCTTGACCTGTGCGGGCCTCGTCCCAAAGGGGAGGAGTGAGGTGCCAGACTCCCTCCGCTACGTCTGAGAGGCGCGCGTGAAACACATCGCGCCACCGTCTAGGGTCCAATGTGATAGGGGGCGACGGATGTCTCCGAATCCGCCGCCCCTGGAGCTATTTATGGGGGCTGGAAGAGGGCGTTGTCGCGAGGGCGAGAGCTGGTCATCTCCCTTTCCCTTTCCGCAGCTTCCTTCTGTGACATGACGGTTTCGCAGTTGATAGGCGTCCAAAGAAAAAAATTAGATGCCTTATGCTAAGGGGTACCTGAATTACCCCCATGTATGTTGCGCGATTTTTTGTAGTTTAGTTTTTTTAGGTTTTTTTTAGTTTTTTTGAGACGGAAAATTGAAGAAGCGGTAAGATGTCAGAGAAGTCTTTTAGACAACTAAAAGACAATTTCCTTCGTAGATGTAGATTGTGCATTTCTGTGGTAGGGCGGCATTTTGAAAACCTTTTGTAGGGAGTTTTAATAAAATTTGTAAACTATCTACCGTATTTTTTTATCATAACAGTGTAAAAAATAACGAAATCACAAATTATAACAATATCTTACCTTTACTTAAATTATACCTTTACTGCTATCAAAGCTAATTACAGGAAACAAACCCCTACTAAGCTTTATTTTTTTTTAACGAATTTGTCTGTTGAAGGTCCATAGAAGTTTTTAAGATCATTTAGAAACCTCTGGCACAACTTACTTATTTTTTTTTAAGCTCTGAACATTTTTGATTAGTGAACTCTAACGATAATTTTGAACTTTGGACTAATTTTGTGGTAAGTTCTACAATGTCTAGGCAAACGGTTTTTTTTTACATGGCAGCTATTGCTATTGCTAATAGATTCCATAAAGAAAAATATCTGGAAATGATAAGAATAAAGAGATAAAAAATAAAAACCAACGTTAGGTGCACATTTTGAAAATAGTACTTAAAAAAATTCTAGCTCCTAAACTACAAAAAATCGCGGAACAAACATGGGGGTAATTCAGGTACCCCTTAGCATAAGGCATCTAATTTTTTTCTTTGGACGCCTATCAACTGGCCACCCTGTATATTGGTTTTATTATTTTCATGGTACGGAACTACGGACAAAATACCTCGTGGCCCTTATTTTGTGTTGAGTAGTATATATAACGGGTGATTTTTTAAGAGGTATTTATAGGATTTGATTTTCAAAAAAAAACACAAAAAATTTGATGAAATCGTTATTGGAATCGATAGAACGATCAATATAATTTAATGTTTGAAGATGATTTCATGCAAATGCTGGCCGCGGCTCCGGTTTAGATGGCCCATTCGCAAGGCCCAATTTCGGCACACTCTCTCCAACATTTCAGCCGGTATATCACGAATAAATGCTTCAATATTGGCTCCCAGTGCGTCAATCGTTGCTGGTTTATCCCTGTAGACATGAGCCTTAACATGGCCCCACAAGAAATAGTCCAAAGGCGTTAGATCACACGATCTAAGCGCCCAATTGACGTCAGGTCGGAACAACTAGACTCGAAAAAAGAGATGTTGGCGTTTGTCGGAACGCACTGCATTTAAAGTTATCGGTCGGGTGATCTTCAAGTAAATCACTTATTAACCTATGGACTGGGCATACCTACTAGCTGGGGAGGTAGCGTTGCATTTTTGATGGTGATTTCTGTACGATTAATTTTGATTGAAATTGATAGCTTAGATATGGGCAATAATTGAATCAAGCGTCAGCAGGCGCACCCGGGGTGGATCAAGTGGGAAAAAAAATATTATTATGTCAAAAAATAAAAAACCAAAAGTGTAATCTGGTCGTTTGAAAATTTGAACAGCAATAGTTTAAACAATAATAATAATTATAGAAATAATCAGCAGTAAAGATAATGGTGGGTTGTACGTCAGCAGGTCATATCCGCACATATTAAAAATAATTATCTTCAATTCATTTCTGGTCGAATGAAATTGATACATATTATTATTTATGCTATTAAAATAATTAAAAAATGCCTCAGCCGACCTATTGATAGGGGTAAGATCGTCAGCAGGGGGATTATAAGTAACTATTTGTATTATCCAACTGACGACTTTCCCCTCTTCAATCACTATGCTGACTATCTTTTTTGTTTAATATGTTGTTTAAAATACTCTTAATATTAATTTCAAGCGACTCGAAATCAATTTATTTATAAAATTATCGTTTTAATTTATCTACATACAATTTGAACAGATAGGAATGTAAGGATTGTAAAGGATGCGTTTCAATAACGTAATTTAAAACATATTTTATTTGTATAGTATGTACATATTTGTTTGATGTTCCTCACATTCCTATCTGTTCAAATTGTATGTAGATATTAACAAATTAAAACGATAATTTTTATAATTAAATTGATTTCGAGTCGCTGGAAATTAATGTTAAGAGTAATTTAAACATCATATAGAATAAAAAAAAACAGTCTAAATAATAAGAGGGAAAAATGGTCCGCCAGCTGACATATAGTATATAAATTATATAATCCTTACTAATATTATAAAAGCGAAAGTGAGTTTGTTTGTTTATTTGTTTGTTTGTTACCTCTTCACGCTTTAATGGCTAAACCGATTTTGATGAATTTTGGTACAGAGATAGTTGGGAACCAGGAGACGGACATAGGCTAATTTTTATTTAAAAAAAGTGGGATATGAGGGAGAACGAGGGAAGAAAAGGGAAAACTTAGCGTTGCTATTACAAATCAATCAGGCGCAAGAGCAAAAACTGCAGGTCTGCTTGGTGTGTTATACCGAATTTAACGCGAGCGAAGCCGCGGGCGAAAGCTAGTTATGCAATAAAGAAGGGATTAAAATGACATTGTTTATAATCAAATTAATTTCTGGTCGTTTTTTAAACAATATATTAAACAAAAAAGATAGTCAGCATAGTGATTGAAGAGGGGAAAGTCGTCCGCCAGCTGACATATAGTATATAGATTATATATGCAATAAAAAAGGCATTGTTTATATTCAAATTAATTTCTGGTCGCTTGAAATTAATACTGAGAGTAATTTAAACAATATATTAAATAAAAAATAGTCAGCAAAATAATTGAAGAGGGGAAAGTCGTCAGTTGGATAATACAAATAGTTACTTATAATCCCCCTGCTGACGATCTTACCCCTATCAATAGGTCGGCTGAGGCATTTTTTAATTATTTTAATAGCATAAAGAATAATATGTATCAATTTCATTCGACCAGAAATGAATTGAAGATAATTATTTTTAATATGTGCGGATATGACCTCAAATCAAATCAAATCAAAATGTTTTTATTTTACATAGGCCTACATGGGCACTTATAAAACGTCGAGAAAAGATGCACGGTTCGGGTTGGTCGTTTCCTATGGAGAAGAACCGGCAAGAAACTCCATGGTTACTCTTTTAAAATCATTTAGTTTTACAATGTTGTTGTTGTTACAGCGTTAGCACTTAAGTATGAGAGGACAGCGTAGGCCCGACAATAAGTCATTGCTTACTTTACAAAAAGTAAAATAAAATAATACGTTAACAAAAGTTAACAAGCGTCTAAGAATCTACAAGGCCAACCATGTCCACTCATTCACAACTAATAGGTAGAAAAGAATCTATACAAAAGTAAAAAAATAAATAAAAAAAATATTGCAAAAACAAAATAATAACTAAAAGACGAGTCACACAGATGTTGCTATCAGTACTGTAACTATTCAGAACAAGGGTGATATAAATATGTGATTTGACAACTATTGAAAAAAAAAAAAAAACAAAATGATTAAAGAGATCACACAAATAAATAAGATTGAGAATAGTTAGAGACATCCACAAATTTGTGCTGATTATAGCTACCAGGGAAGCCGCATGCGCAGAAGGAACTATAGCCAAACTTCTTTATCTTCAACGTAGTCCTTGATTTTGTAATATGCGTTTTTAATAAGGACACGTTTTATGTAGTTTTTGAACTTTCCATCTGTCAGTTCTATAACTGATTTTGGCAACTTGTTATAAAAGCGTATACTGTTTATTAGAAATGACTTGCTAGTTTTTGTTAATCTAAATTTAGGAATTACAATTTCGTGTTTACTGCGAGTATTAATATTGTGGTAGTCGCTCCTAATTTTGAAAAACCCCCGATTTTTACGGACATACAATAAACATTCTAAGATATAAAGTGAGGGCAGAGTCAGTATATCGATCTCTTTAAATTTTTCTCTGAGGGACTCGCGAGGACCCATTTTATAGATCGCGCGGACTGCCCTCTTTTGTAATATAAAAACTGAATCGACGTCTGCTGCTGATCCCCACAGGAGAACGCCATAGGACATAATACTGTGAAAGTAAGCATAGTATACTAACCTAGCTGTATCTACATCAGTTAACTGCCTTATTTTCCTTACTGCATATGCAGCTGAGCTGAGCCTACCCGAAAGAGTTCTTATGTGCGCGCCCCATTGCAGTTTAGAATCAATAGTCATCCCCACTCGGGCGCTCAAAATGGCTGCCTTTCTATAGGGTTGTAATTTAAAGCCACATGAGTACCTAGTTTATATCGATATTTTAGACCAATATCAATTTGTTATTTCAATAATTATTCGAATATGTTTTATTTAAGTAAGTATTTTTAAAAATGCATGGCTGATTTTTCAATCGTTAGATACCTTTTCTGAGGAACATAAATATGACTGACAGCTTTATGGCTTCTGTATCATTTAAATGAAGTCAGCCCGCCTATTAATTCTTCGTTTATAATATTTGACGGTTGCAATATAAACCTTTAAATGAATTAATATTTTCTGATATTTTTATTAGCTCTGCTTCAGATTGACATAATATATCTGCTGCTAGACATAGGGCTTTCCAACTATTACCACAAACTAAATCAACATCTTGTACAGTGTAATGGTAGGTACATCTATCTTCCTATGTGAGGTAAGTATGTATTTTGTTTTGTGAAAGGGTTTTTATTTTACACTTTTTAATAGTGGTACCTCTCAGCATAGAATATAATCATCCAAACCACTTGAAATTGAATATTGGAATTGTCATGCTATGTAGGTATGTACTTATTTTGAAAATTCCAATAAGCCCAAACACGGCTACGATACATTGATTTATTACAGAGTACCGTTGCTTACCTTCCGGTTTCATCGTCAGATCAGTTAAAATTACTCCTTCACCATCTTCTTTCAGTCAGTTATTGAATACAAGCTTATCAAAGTAATTTTACTTGTTACGACAGTTTTGCTATGATCGTATAAGGAGTTCCATTCCATGTCTTTGAAGTTCATCATAATATGATGACAATATTTATATGAGACCAATTCGGGAGTATCTTTCAATTAAAAAAAAAAACATTTTTCACAATAAAATTGACTGAGAATAGGTAAATACATACAACCGAACATATTATAACCCTATTTTTCTAAATTCCGTTACAAATTGAATAATGCGAAATCTCTTAAAATCTAAATCTAAATCCCTTACAGAAACTATATGTAACTAAATGTGACATTTAGTTACATATAGTTTCTGTAAGGGATTTATTGAAATAAAAAGACCTTTCACGTTAAAAGAACATGTTTTTATTTATGCATAAAAAGAAAAACACTTTAGAAACACATAACTAAGTAGTAAAACCATAGTATAAAGAGGGGAAGTACGTTATCTTCATACAAACGCATAGCGCGCGGCTTGTATGTGTGCGCCGTAGTATCTATGCGTCGCCGCACGCACACTAAACAAAATCTCGGCTCCTTTCGAGGTGCGCCAGTCGGGGCTAACACTGCACGAGGTTCGCGCGTCACGGCTTTTCGGCACCGCTAAACGAATAAAAAATGTCTGATAACCGCGGGAGAAAGTATTGCTGTGTGTTTGGGTGTCTTAATAATTCATCAATTCCAGAATTGTCTCAGTTCAAATTACCTATTGAACAGGAAAGGTAAGCTACTCACTTATTCTAGCATAATTCAATTTTTTACTTCATAATGAGATACCTATCTACTGACTTCTTTTTGTTGTATTAGCATATTAGTTTTCTATCACACAGAGGAAGTAGAATAGAATAGAATAGAATATACTTTATTGCACACCAAAATCTACGAAACAAAACTGTTTTACAAAAAGATGTTAAATCTATGGTTACAATGGCGGTCTTATCGCTAAGAAGTACCGCGAGTTATCGCGAAGTAGGTAGGTAGGTAGGTCTACTTTCCCACTAGAATGTTTGTACTTTTGTTCTGTCAACTGATTTACCGCTATTGCTTTGTTTACGTTTAGTTGTGCCGATTTCTCAGTATTGTAGGTATATTAACTAAGTACCTAACTACCCGCAGTTATGAAATCGTAATTAAAAATAAGTTATTGACTAATTTTAAATAATATACATATATACATATAAAGCAAAGTTCGAATCATAACAACAGATTTGATTATAGTCTAAGAGACAGGCAGAGAGTAGACAGACAGTTTTGAATGTTGTTTTACGGTGTTTTTTGTTTAATTATAATATTTTAGTCACTTTAAAATAAAAGTAAAAAATACAACTTCTCGACCCTTGCCAATTTATAGGTACTGAATTAAAATTTAGCTAAAAGTGACAACCCTATGACAGTAGGCAATTATATCGCGAATTGGGCCGGAGATAACCTACTTCCCCTCTATTTACTTTGGTAAAACATTCGCTTTTGTGTTTTATTAGTGCTAGTTTTATCAACCGACATTATAATGTCAGTTGATATTTATTCATTTCTGAACAAAATTAATTAGTTAAAATAATTTCTATATGAAATCATGCTTGATGTAGGTTGTAAAAAACAGATTGGTTTAGGCTGAAAAATAACAATATTATTAGTCACACAATCTAATAACCTACCTACTATAATATGATCAAATTAGCCTTTACAAAATTATTTTAATTTAACATCGTAAATGGCTCTTGAGCCATTTCAATTGAAAAACATTTGTTTTATTCGCCTCATTGTTTTTTTTTGTCATCCCTGACATGTTTAGATGTGTGGAGGCATAAGATTATTTAATGAGGCAGCACAACATTAGCTTTCTTAAGTCTCCTTATATAATTCGGCATCAATAGTGAATGTGAAAGGGAACAATATTAACCCTAGAACCCTACATGGGGTACTGGTGTACCCCAGACAGATTTCTTTTCTAAATATCACAGTTGCTTTACTATCCATGGATTCGCGCCTCGGAGTATTTTAGTTTAGTGGTGAACGCTCGTGATTCGTCAGGGCTGCGATGACAGCCGCGCCGCGTAGTCGCCTGCGCAAATGTTGTGGGGTGCGCATGTACCCCAGTGACCCCAGTGTAGGAAAATCGTAAGTATTTTTGTTTACTATATTTTATATTGAAAATTTTCAATGGATTTGTTTGTTAGTATATAAAAAATACCTGTTTCGATTATTTTTTAATGAAATACCTTGATAGATGCATGAAGAGATATATGAAGACGTTTTTGACGCAAAATGACCAAAAAATAATTCTGTCCAAAGGAAAACCAAACGTTGGCAAATGTCTATATTTTATGGGCTGCTGAATGCGGTTGAAATTAATTCTAGGGTTCTATTTCAGTGTTCTCCAGCAAACAACAAGAAAAACATAAAATTTCGGCGTACATTTTTGAAACAATTAGGCTAAGAGCTGATTCACGAACATTAGGAGGAACGTTTCCGGATGCCAACTTTGAGGCGGGATATAAAAGTTTCTATTGGAGCGATTCCTAAAAAAACCATAGGCACCTGCAAGGACAGTTCCTTCGCGTTCGACGCCTGGACTGTGTGCATTTTATCCAAGGTCCAAGGACAGAAATACTAGGAAAATATGCCAAAGGTGCAAAATACCTATTTGTTTGGAGCATCAAACAAAAGTTTGTACTAAGTGTTCAAATTAAGATTAATTTTATGTTATAAGGTTGATTTGTGATCTCATGTTTCTAATTACTTATAAATAAACATTATTTTCATTAACTGATTTATTATTTTAAAAATTACAGACATTTTATTATGGGGTACTCCAGTACACCATAGTAGCAATAATGTGTGTGCTAGATAGTGTAGGGTTCTAGGGTTAAGGTGGTTCAGGATTCTTTTTTTAAATAAAACAATTTAAGGTGACATGAGGTTCACCCTGTCATCTACACAACAAAATAAAGTATACGAGAAAAACCTACCACTAGAGGACGAGGGCACTGCGCTGTCACGTAACCTTGTCACATCGAGAGTTTTAATAAAGCATGATTCGTCGAAGTGCAATGAGCAGACATACCACATTTTTGTCGGGGGTTAATATTTCCAATGCCAATAACAGCTAACCATTTTTTCTTCAAAATTTAATTTACTGGGAATCTGTCGAACAAAAAACCATATAAACATTTTACACAATTTCGTCCATTTATTGTTTTCTATACATATAATTAAATTTTTAAATATTTCTTAAAAACAAAAAATAAAAAACATTTAAAAATGTAAAAATAGTAGCCCACCGGTATCGGGAACAGGGTCCAAGCTACCGGCGGTCAGGGCTCCAGAGAAAGGAACCTCCTAACAATACGAGCCGTGTCCAGGAGCACCGCTTTCTGTATCAAGCCCTTGATCCAGCTGCCTAACGAGAGCCTCCTCAGGTGTTGGTCGAGGCTCTTGGCAATTAAGCCATTGGCAGATACGACTATCGGCACAATGATCGCTGAGTCCACATCCCACATGTCGACAACCTCGCGAGCCAAGTCAATATACTTGATTTGCTTATCTTTCTCGGCTTTCACGAGGTTCTCATCATGCGGGACTGTTATGTCAACAATCATTGCGCGCCGCTCTGATCGATCCACCACCACTATATCAGGCTTGTTGGCAACAATAGTCCTGTCAGTGATGATGGATCGATCCCAGTACAATGTGATATTGCCATGTTCGAGAACTGGGTCGGGCTCATACCTGTAGTACGGCACTTCCGATTCCACAAGGCTATATTTTAGAGCAAGTTGCTGATGAATAATCCTGGCTACAAGGTTGTGTCTATGCAAGTACTCTCCGTTAGCTAGACGAGAACAACCGGAGATAATGTGTCGAATTGATTCACCCGGACGGTGGCATGCCCGACATATGTCAACCGTGCCGTCCTTCACAATAAATCTCCGGTAGTTATTCGTCATCATAACTTCATCCATAATTGCACAGACAAAACCTTCAGTTTCTCCAAAGAGATCCCCGGAACGTAGCCAGGCTACGGACGCTGGTTGATCTACATCGGGTCCATGTAGGGCCCGGAAAAAGCGTCCGTGAAGCTCCTTACTCTGCCATACCTCCCTGCGGTCGTTAGTGTCAAGCACTACAGGTTTGCGCCAGTTCTCTTTAGCCAAGGAGAGCGGGGTAAAGCCCTTGTCCACCGTAACCACATCTCGATGCATCCCCACGTCGGCTTCCAAGAAATACTCCCTGAGACTGCATATCTCACGATTGTGGAGAGTCTTGGCGTTTAAAAAGCCTCGACCACCACAACTCCGTGGGATATACAGTCTCATAACCGAAGACCGTGGGTGATGCATACGATATTACATTAGATATTATCGATACTTCGACATCGCTGATTGTAAGCGTCCATCGCTAAGTTCACTATGTATGTAAACAATGCAATGAAATAAAGAAAATAACAACGTTTGAAGCTATACAAAACTGGCAAACCCGTTGCACGATTGTTTACAAAAATGTAGGGTAACAATGTATGTAAACTTTGCACCCGTGTGCACACTTACTAATATCTTAATACCTTTCCAAAGATCATCTTGTAACAAAACATCATACCTACATAATTCGTGAAAAAGCAATGAAAACTTGGTTTTCCTTGCACCACACTGTATTATGCAACACGAAGGCATGATTAATTGTTTATAGCAAAGCCCAGTGCACCACAATAACTAGTTATTTAAAGCCGTATTTTTCAATAAAACAACAAAAAATATCAACTTCAACTCTTCATTAATTGGCGCGCAACTGTTTGACAGTTGATGTACCACAAAATTCTTTTTTTTTTTTTTTTTACCCCGAAGTGATGGCTATAGTCTTTCGACCATATTGCCTAGTCTTACGTCCATCCACGGCGCAAATCATGGAGAATCGGTCACGCATAGATAGGCTTATGACGTCACATGAAAGTGTTGCCAAAATGAGCACTTGACAAACTGTAGGTACTTGTCTTTCTTTTCTTATGCAGCTACAGCTTTATTAAAAATAGACAACACTGTTTTTCACATACGTGTGTCGATTTTATAGATATTTATATAACTATTCTTTCTATAGTAGAATATGCCGTCTCCATAGGTATATCTCAATGAGTAAAATATTTCAACCTTACGTCTATGGTTTCACATATCTCATTGGACAGTTACTTCCCCTCCCACTGTCCGCACTTCTGTATGTTCAATTAAGGTGAAAGCTCCAACCTACCCGCGAAATTCAAATTTTCTTACGTTTTTTGCAATTTTCAGGCCAGTGCTAGGTTGTATGTTGATTAAAATATTATTCGCGGCTGTAAGACGTATGTAATTATAGAATTATAATCATCAAAATCACCAATACAACCCTCCAAGTTCATAAAGGCGTAGGAACAAAAAAAAAACAGAAAAAGTCTTTCCTACAGCTTTATGAACTTGGAGGGTTGTATTGGTGATTTTGATGATTATAATTCTATAATTACATATGTACGTCTTACAGCCGCGAATAATATTTTAATCAACATACAACCTAGCACTGGCCTGAAAATTGCAAAAAACGTAAGAAAATTTGAATTTCGCGGGTAGGTTGGAGCTTTCACCTTAAAGGGATGCTCGTTCCAGTTGCTTTGTATCGATATTTTGGATTGCAAAGGATCGTAACGCAGAGTATAGATTACACGGATTGATCCGTTATTGAATACCAACAGAAGTTATTGAATTAACACAGAATACCCATTTAGTTACAACCAGTTACATGCTCTGAGATTAACTTTAACCGACGGCTAATATTTCCGTATTTTTATAAACAAACATTAAAATAAACATTTGAGGCTGAATAGGACCACGCCATTGCTTAAATACCCGCGCAGGTGATTTGGAAATTAAAAAAGAATAAGCTGTCATATATGATATGTGAACCTAACGCACGTCGATTTTTGTTCTCTATGGGAGTGCCCGTCTGAACTAGTCTGAAGCTATATCATCTCTCTCTTCTGTGTGTCTGTGGTTGTAGAGTATAATAATTATGTTCTGTGAAATGAAGTTACTGAGCAATAGTTTATGTTTTCTATTCTATTCATAAAAGATTGAAATTGTATTAATTCAGTTAAAAAGATCGGTCGAATTAAAGTGTAATTAAATGCAAAGATTTAATACACTAATATCCTAGCGAATTAAATGGTTACTAGGAATCCTAACTTTTCACCAGTACACCTAAGGAAATACTGAAATATAAATAAACACTATTACTGAACAAGTGAATCCGGCGCGGTAAGTAACCGATTGTGTAATGGATATTATTGAAACAATAAAGAAAGACAAAGCATATTTGAAATGCAAGCTCATAGTAAAAAGTTGGGAAAAGGAATTCAAGTTAAAATATAGTCGAACACCTACGAAATTCGACATCAAGGAAGCGCCGGCAAAAATTAAATATGCCTACAAGAAATATTTTCAACTTAAGAGCAGTGCTCTTGAGAACTCAATGTCGATTTGTGATAATATTGACGATGAACCAATCATGTCGCCAGAACCTGCACATCAACTGGAACAGGTTGCCGGCATCGCCAAGTCTACAAGTCCGCAACTAGATATTCCTGCTCTACCAACTGGCCAAGAATTAGAGAAGTTATTATTAAATTCAGATCTCCAAAAAAATAGTAAAACATTAAGTCCATTCACTGAAAACCTATCCAAAAAATTGTTTCAAAACCGAAAATTTTCTCTAAGAAATCCTAGAAAGCTTTCACTACCTAGAAGTCAGCATACAAGTGAAAACAAATCCTTAAGTACTGAACATGAAACATTTACAAGCAAAGAACAAATACCATTTAATAGTGATACTAAAGAGGAGTTTAAAAAATTACAAATTAATTCTGTGTTACACAGTTCACTTCAAATATCTGAAGAGCATAATATCAGTGAAAAAGTTGTGATGACTGGCTATGTATCCAGAAAATCAGAATTTAAACCATTGACGAGACAATTAAATGATGCATGGCTTGATAGAGCTACTGGTGTTGAAGCAGCAAGGACTGAACATACAAATCAGCCTGAAAAATTTGGATTAGGAAACATAAAAGTTTTGGATATCAAAGAAAAAAATTGTGATTATGTAGAAAATAGTGAGTCTGAAGATGATGATATTGTCTGTAGCAAGTTGAAACCTGCTTTGAAGAAGCGAAAAATAGAAAATAGTACTAAAGAAGATATTATGCTTCAACATAACCCTGGAAATAAAAAAGAAACAATGCAAGACCATCCTCGTCAAACAAACAATACACAAGTGGGAGTAACTGAGTCTAAGAATCTTAACAAAAATAATGATTGTAGTGCAGAACAACCTTTGGATATCCAAGAATATGTACCTTATGGTTTAGAAAAAGATATACAGCCTCGTCACTTGCAAATATCCAATATGCTCAAGACAGTAAACTCTGTTGATAAGTATGACAACCTTGAAGACTCTAAAGAGAACAATAGTTTAGACTCTAAAATCAAATCTGGAACCTTAAATGAGAACTTTGTCAAAATAAACATTGAAAAAAAAGTTTTTGTACGAGGAAAGAAAAACATCAACTATAGCAAATACAAAAAACAACTATGGAAAAGTAAGAAGTCTCTACATGGTGGTATGGAATTTCCAGAGTCTGGGAAGATTGCATGTTTTAAGTGTGGAGAAACTGGGCACATGGCTAGGTACTGTAGAGCCCATAAAGGAGAAACACTTTTACCACTAGATAGTTACAATGAAAATGATATTCCTACTTTAGAAGATATGCAAAAGTATGCATCTGAACCATCTAGCAGTAATCAATCAATAACTGACCAATTGCATGAATCTATGTTTGAATCAATGTTTGAACCTAGTCAAATTCCAGATTCTTTTATGAAAATGTTAGCAGAAACTACAAATAATGATGACAGTGACATCAAACCTCTGTATAACAATGATGAAGAAAATATGTTACTAGATTTAAAGCAAGCTCTTCATAAGTTTGGCCATCAATCATTTCGCCCTGGACAAGAAAACGCCATAAAGCGTATTTTGTGTGGAAAGTCTACTTTACTTATTTTGTCTACAGGAGGTGGAAAATCACTTTGTTATCAACTCCCTGCTTATCTCTACAGTCAACGATATAGATGTATTACATTGGTGATTTCTCCATTGGTTTCCCTTATGGAGGATCAAGTGTTGAATGTACCAGAATTCATCAAGGCTGGTTGTTACCATACAAATCAATCTCAGACACAGAGAGGTAAAATCTTGCAGTGTTTGAAGGATGGTTTGTTAAATATCCTTCTAATATCTCCTGAAGCCTTAATAGCAGGTGATTCATCAAATGGATTATCAAGCCTGTTTAAGTCTCTTCCTCCTATCGCTTTTGCATGTATAGATGAAGCACATTGTGTTTCACAATGGAGTCACAATTTCAGGCCAAGTTATCTTATGATTTGCCGGGTTCTAAGAGAAAAACTGAAAGTAAATTGTATTTTGGGATTAACGGCTACTGCAAGTCAGTCAACCATAAAAAGTATAATCAGTCATATCAATATACCTGATGGGGCTGATGGAGTTATTAGGAATCCAGCCCTACCTGATAACCTTTGCCTATCAGTTTCTATTGAAAAGGAAAAAGATAAAGCACTGGTGTCATACTTGTTGTCAGAACAAATAATGCATTTTAATGCAATAATAGTATATTGCATAAGGAGAGATGAGTGTGAAAGGGTTGCAGCTGTGTTACGATCTTGTCTACAAGAAACTGGGAAAGTCACCATGGAAAGCAAAAAAAACAAAAGGAAAAGAATGTCTTATATTGCAGAAGCTTATCATGCTGGCATGTCTGCAGCACAGAGGAAAAAAATACAAAAACATTTTATGGATGGCACACTTAGAATAATAGTTGCAACTGTTGCTTTTGGTATGGGCATAAACAAATCTGATATTCGATGTATTATACATTACAACATGCCTAGCAGTTTCGAATCTTATGTACAAGAAGTTGGAAGAGCAGGTAGGGATGGCCAACTTGCATACTGCCACATAATTTTAAGTAATGGAAAAAGTGACAAAAATGAACTTTTAAAACATATACATGCAAATTCAATCGATAGACCGACAATAAGAAAATTACTTTCGAAGTTGTTCATTCCTTGTGAGTGTGCAAAAGATGACAAAGTTCCATCACATAACTCTTGTAAGGGCCATGAAGTAGGAATCCCTACTGATGCAACAGTGGAAGAACTAGACTTGCCTTCGGAAAATATTGCTACTTTACTATGTTATGTTGAACTTCATCCTAAGCAGTACATTAAATTTCTCAATAATGCTTACATAAACTGTAAAATTTCATCTTATGGAGGTCCGAAAAAAATACATGATGCTGCAAAATCATGTCGGCCTCTCGCAATGGCACTTTTACTTGAAAATAAAAGAGATCCTGGAATTATGACTAGCAGTGTCCTGGAATTTAACGTCATCGAGGTAGCAGCAGCTATTGGCTGGGAGAGTGGCATAACCAAATACCAATTAAAAAATTTAGAGTGGAATACTGAATTTGGGACGTCACAAAGATCTCATTTAAAAGTAGAGTTTAATACTCTTGGTTTTAGAGTCAGAGCTAGAGGAGACTTAAGTCCAGCAGAACTTGACAGTATTTTGGATGATTTACATAATATTGTGATTTCTCAAGAGAAAGCACGTTTATACCAGTTAGAAGAATGTAATATAGCTTTCCACAAAATAGGAAATTATTCTTTGGAAAATATACAGTTATCTGATGATACTCTGTTTCAAATTTCCAATGAGTTAAAAAGTACAATAAGAAACTATTTTGATAGAGAAAATTTACCAGCTCATATGACTTTGGAAGAAAGACCCTTGGATGTGGAGAGAGTCATATCAGATGTTCGATCTATAATATGCATATACAAAGATTGTAATTTTTCTGGGAGAAGTATAGCAAGAATATTTCAAGGAATCTCATCACCCAATTATTCTGCTATTGTGTGGGGCAGATGTAAATTTTGGAGGTCTCATTTGCACGAAGACTTTAATGGATTGATCAAATTAGCGACTCAGCAAATAATTCAAATGAAAATGTAAATTTTATTTTTACTTATTAAATAATAGTTGTATTTTACACGGATGTTGGGACGCGAAGATAGCTGCATAGATGTCGTGCCCGTAACTAGTATGTTTTTGTCGAAGCATAAACAATGATCAAAACAAGCAATACTTTTACAATTACAATTTAAAGTTCAAATTGGCGAATATGTTATGAAAGCATCAAGTTTGCGACCTAATACTAAATAAGGGAAAGACAATAAAAAATAATTTCTTAATTAATATAATGTTTTTTATTTATTTCTTTACTTACACCTAAAAAAGTACTTAACCGACCGATAACAGCTGACTAGTCGGTTTCTGAATCGAGTTACTAATTTATTGAAGTAAGGGATTGGCGCTGTCGCCAGCATAGGAATAGGGAAATTGTAATTTTGTCACGTTTTTTCAATTTCCACGGCAGTATAAAGTTGTATGCTGATAAAAATATGATTTACGACTAACACATACTTATTTTGACGGGCCTGTTGGTCTAGTGGTTAGTGGCCCTGACTGCTGAGCCGGAGGTCGTGGGTTCGATTCCCACCCAGGACAAACTTTGTGTGATGAGCATGATTGTTTGTTCTGTGTCTGGGTGTGATTTATCTATAATATGTATGTATTTATAAATTATATAAGTATGTATATCAGTTGTCTGGTTACCATAACACAAGCTCTGCTTAGCTTGGGATCAGATAGCCGTGTGTGAGTTGTCCCAAGATATTTATTTATTTTATTTATTTATTTTCTAAATTTTAATCATTATAAAATCATCCAACAACCCTTTTTTTGGATATCTTCAAATTACTTCCCCCGCTCTAGGCGGAGTGGTAACACGGGGAGTGTCAGACTTTTAGGGCAGTATTTAGAAACAAACCTCACTCGTGGTTCTGAGAAAAACTCGGTATCAATGTAAGAATATGCTCTTATGCTGTTTCTTAATAGATACAGTATCAAGATCATTTCAACTCTATACCCAGTCGCACCACATTATTTTGATACCTACGAATTAATAGATTTGAAATGTGATCTCTATTTTACCACAGATAACATAGAATCTGTCATATTCATGCTCAAAAGGCCGAAGTTGGCAGAATCTAGAACGTAATAAAAAGTCTGTCATAAAACTATTCCGAAGAAAGTTTCTGTTAAGAAATTCTTCTATTTTAATTTTTTATTAATTAGTCGCGATCACACGCGTCGCGTCACAAATAACAAGTAGTTTTTTCACGTACCGTACACGAGTCAACCAACTGTCAAACGTGATTTTAACGAACAGATGGTCTTAAGCTAAGGTCTACCATGTCTTGAGACCATCTTAGCGATGGAACCGATAATTAATCAGTAGTGATCAAACTTGAAAATCGAGACGCAAACCATGTTCCTGGTTTTGCCTTTTGTGTTCTGAGGCCGCGGTATCTCTTTCGAGCAACCCGCAACCCTAGCAGGCTCATCTGCTTTGCTGACATTTCTGAGGCATGCGTGAAACACGAACGCGCCGTCGACACTGCCTCGTCGTCAATAGACGGACGGACGGTGAGCTACCCATTGCTCACCATCCACAGACCCGCGTCTATGGTGGCCGGAAGTCGTTTCGCGATCAAAACAACCCTATTAAGGTGAAAGCTCCAACCTACCCGCGAAATTCAAATTTTCTTACGTTTTTTGCAATTTTCAGGCCAGTGCTAGGTTGTATGTTGATTAAAATATTATTCGCGGCTGTAAGACGTATGTAATTATAGAATTATAATCATCAAAATCACCAATACAACCCTCCAAGTTCATAAAGCTGTAGGAAAGACTTTTTCTGTTTTTTTTTGTTCCTACGCCTTTATGAACTTGGAGGGTTGTATTGGTGATTTTGATGATTATAATTCTATAATTACATACGTCTTACAGCCGCGAATAATATTTTAATCAACATACAACCTAGCACTGGCCTGAAAATTGCAAAAAACGTAAGAAAATTTGAATTTCGCGGGTAGGTTGGAGCTTTCACCTTAAGTTCATTTTATTCCATCTTTACTAATATTATAAAAGCGAAAGTGAGTTTGTTTGTTACGTCTTCACGCCTAAATGGCTAAACCGATTTCGATGAATTTTGGTACAAAGATAGTTGGGACCCTGGCTATTTTTAGGGTTCCGTAGTCAACTAGGAACCCTTATAGTTTCACCATGTCTGTCTGTCTGTCCGTCCGTCCGTCCGTCCATCCTCGCTTAATCTCTGTGACCGTTAGCACTAGAAAGCTGAAATTTGGTACCAATATGTATATCAATCACGCCGACAAAGTGGTAAAATAAAAATTGGAAAAAAATGTTTTATTAGGGTAGCCACCCTATATGTAAAGTGGGAAGTGATTTTTTTTTTAATTTCAACCCTAACGTGTGATATATTGTTGGAAAGGTATTTAAAAATGAATAGGGGTTTACTAAAATCATTTTTTGATAATGTCAATAATTTCAGAAATAATCGCTCCAAAAGTAAAAAACAATGTGTCCCCCCCCCTCTAACTTTTGAACCATAAGTTTAGAAAATATGAAAAAAATCTGAAAAGTAGAACTTTATTAGGACTTTCTAGGAAAATTATTTTGAACTTGATTGACACAACAGTTTTTGTACAAAAAAGACAAAAAGTTGTACAAAATAATTTCTGGACTAAGTTTTATAATCGTATATGCAAGCATTTTTTTTAACTTCGTTTACATATTTTATTGTCCTGAACGTATCTTTTTTTAAACAAAAAAGAATTATTGAAATCTGTTCTCGCAATCCAAAATTACCACCGAAAACTTCTTGCACGTCTTTGTATTAATTAGTAACCCAATTCCCCGAGAGATGGCGCTGTAGGTACTTATTACATTGGATCGGGTATTACCGAATTGTTTGGTTGGTCTCTCCTTGGCATTGGCGGTATCTTATAACTACATAAAACTTCTATCAAGAACATGCTAAGGCAATTTAGAACAAAACTAAAATTCATTTTTTTACACATCAAAATGTTAAGGTAAAAACCAGTTCATAAATGGTTCGATAGATGGCGTTGCGTAATGACGTCATTTTTTTAAAAGTCGATGTTAAGATTGTCCGTGCTTTCATGACCTACCGTGGTAAAGTAAGTTGCACTTAAATATATTCGTAATTTTATTTATGAGTGCATGCATAATCTAATTAGTCGACGAGGTTTGATTTTGATTTGTCCGGTATATTGTGACGGACGGGAAACTACGGAACCCTACACTGAGCGTGGCCCGACACGCTCTTGGCCGGTTTTTTAAAATTATTGAGATAAGAGGTAGAAAGAGGGAGGAAAAGGGAAAACTTATCATTGTTATTACAATAAATAAGGCGCAAGGACAAAAACTAGAAACAAGTAGTGGTAGATACCTGTAAATCAGGAAAGGGGAACTGTGTCACCCCGAATTTAACGCGAGCGAAGCCGCGGGCAAAAGCTAGTTAGATGAATATTTCATGAAAAAGTCATTCAATGCGATCAGTTTTGTACGTTATTTCAGGTATCCAGTACTCCATACTTTATACCAGCCTATAAAGTACGCAAAAATAAGAATTTTGCGTAAAACAGAACGATAGAATATGTTTTTATTTATTTTAATTTAAATGTTGAATGTAAAGATGCTGTGAAGATTTTAAGATAAGTGGGAATAATTATTTGACAAAGTTCTTTATTTTGACACAGTGTACCTATTTTATTTTCCTACACTTCATTGCCAATGCACTTTATTTGGACAAAAAAAGGTGGCAACCATAACTGAGGGCTGTATTTTTTATTGATGATTTTAATGATTATAATATAATTCAGCAAAATCATATTTGTAACGGTCGCAAATCATGTTTACTAAGTACCTGACACTGATCTGCAAAAAACGTAAAAAAATATATAACTTCGCGGGATTCTCTACAGACCTTTTATTAGAGATTACAATGTAGCATCACTATTATGAGTTCTTAGTCTGTGGTCTTGACTATGGTAACTCTCTCGTATAATGGCGGTTGCGTTGTATAGCGGTATGTGTTGTGTTCAATTAATTAATAAAAGGTTTTTCAAGTAACACTTCCTTTCTCTGGTATCCCATATACTCCAACAGGTTATGGGCCCAGGCATGAAAGATTGAGAGAACCTATTTTGCGAGTTTGATTCGATTAAGTCGCGGTGTAGCAAAGGTTGGAGCCCTACGTAGCCCGTGGTTCGAACAAGCAAACAAGAAGTTTAATGGCGGCAGTGGTTTGCGCGGCAATTCTATTTGTGTGAGATTGCGTGCATCTTAACAAAAATGTCGAGTTCGGAGAGTCATAAGACGATCGTTCTTAATGGTCGCAATTGGCAAGCGTGGCGTTTTCAAACAACAATAGTTCTTCGTTCAAAGAAGTTATTGGGAATCGTGACAGGCACTGAAGTGAGGCCTGCGGAAGCTGGTAAAACACAAGAATTATGGGATGAGAGAGAAAATAAAGCCCAAGAGGTGATCGTTACTAGAGTCGAGGAGACAGTGATGACGTATTTGATTTCGTGTTCCAGTAGTCGTGAAATGTGGCAGAAGTTATGTACCTTATATGAACCGGCAACGAGAGTCGGGGTGCATTTGTTGCAACAGAGATTTTTTAATATAAAGTATGAGGACCCAATAGCTGTGTTCATAACGAAGGTTGAGGAGTGTGTTAACCAGTTGGCATCAGCAGGAGAAAAGATATCAGAAAATATGATAACAACAAAGATACTTATGTCATTACCTGACAAATACAAACATTTTGCCTCAGCTTGGGAAAGTATTCCAGAAGAAAAACGGACATTGCAGGAGCTGACAGGCAGGTTGCTAGTTGAAGAGGAGCGCAGTGGCAATGGTGCCATCTCCAGTGCTAGTAGCAGCGGACAGCAAAATTCTGCATTGGTAGCCGGTGCACAGCATACTATAAAGTGCTTTGAGTGTGGTAAAATAGGCCATAAAAGGAGTGAGTGTAGAAATAGAAAGTGTAATAACTGTCACAAGGTGGGTCATTTAATGAAAGACTGTAAGTTTCAGAAAAATAAACCTATTGAGAAAAATATGAAAACCAATTCAAAAACTTCTTTTGTAACAAGAGAGATTCAAGGTAATTTATTAAATTCAAAGAATTTTGTGTTAGATTCAGGGGCAAGTGACCATATGTGTTATATTAAAGAGATGTATTCAGAGTTTTCTGAAATAAATACTAAAAGATTTGTTACAATTGGTAATGGTAATAATTTAGAAGTTTTAGGTATTGGAAAAGTTGATGTGTATGCCTATAATGATTCAGAGTATACTCTGTGTACTTTACATGATGTGTTGTATGTGCCTCAATTAAATGTGAATTTGTTTTCTCTCGGGTCAGCCATTAATAAAGGTCACAAGATGGTTTCAGATTCTAATGGATGTAAGTTTTATAAAAATGGTTCCGTAACTGGTGTAGCTGAGAAATATGATAAAATGTATGTGATGAAATTTAAATTTAGTGATGTAGCTTTGTTAACTTTGACAGATTGGCATAGTAAGATGGCACACCAAAATTATCAGTATGTAAAAGAGTTTTTAGATTTAAAAGGCATAAAATATGAAGGGCAGACTGATCAGTGTTTACCGTGTATCCAGGGAAAACAGCATAGGTTACCCTTTCATCAGAGTAGTAGTAGGTCAGTTGAACCAGGTGAACTCATACACATGGATCTATGCGGTCCAATGGAGGAAGTGTCAATAGGGGGCTCTTCATATTTTCTTTTATTGAAGGATGATTATAGTAGTTACAGATTTGTTTATTTTATCAAGAACAAGTACGAAATTAAAGAGAAAATTGTGGAATTTATAGAGCTGTTTGAAAATGAGTTTAGGCGTAAAATAAAAAGATTTAGGTCAGATAACGGAACAGAGTTTGTGAATAGAGTAGTAGAGAATTTATTTAAGACAAAAGGTATAGTACATGAGTTAACAGTTAGTTATACTCCTGAGCAAAATGGTAGAATTGAGCGTGAGATGCGTACTGTAGTTGAGTCTGCGAGAACAATGATTATTCAGTCTGGTTTAGGGAAAGAACTTTGGGCTGAAGCAGTGAATACAGCGGTGTTTACAATAAATAGGACAGGTAAAAGTAAGGTGAGTGGGAAGACACCGTATGAGTTGTTGTATAATAAGAGTTTTGATGTTACTTTATTGAGAGATTTTGGTTCTAAGGTATGTACACATGTACCTAAACAGCTTAGATTGAAGTGGGACTCTAAGAGTAAATTAGGAGTTTTTGTGGGTTATGGTGATCGTACAAAAGGATACAGAGTGTGGTATTCTAACACAAGAAGAGTAGAAACTCATAGGGATGTTGTATTTATCAAAAACACAAAAGAACTAGTAGAGAACAATATAAGTTCAAGCATTTTACTAACAGATGAAGATGTTATTGTACAAGAACCCCCTCTTGATATAGACAACAGGGAACAGAATCAAGAAGATAAACAAGTGGAGGAAGAAAATAAAGAGATTGAGATAGAAAAATGCAAAGAAGTTGAACAGCACGAAGACGGGCTAGGAAGTAATGTAGAAGATGAAAGATCAAGTGAAGTTGACATGATGGAAGAGTACTTAGAGGAAGAATTCTTAGATGCAGAAGAAGAGACATCTGAAGAAAATACAATTTCTAGAAGTAGAAGGAAAGTGAAGAAGCCTGTATGGACAAAAGATTACGAGATGGCATTGATAGCACAAGGAGAAGAACAATTAACTTATGAAGAAGCTGTTAGTGGAGAACATAAAGAAGAATGGCTAAAAGCAATAGAAGTAGAGTTAGAAGCACTAAACAAAAATAATACATGGAAAGAAGTTAGTTTACCAGAAGGCAAGAAATTAATTGATACTAAGTGGGTATTTAAAATCAAGAAAGAAGGAAATAAAGATCTTTATAAAGCTAGATTAGTTGTAAGAGGCTTTAAGCAAGAAGATAAGTTTGATCACTCGGAGATTTATGCTCCAGTAGCTAAACTACCTACACTGCGGATTTTATTAGCAATAGCTAGTGAATATAACATGGATATTCATCAGATGGATGTCAGAAGTGCATTTTTATATGGGAACATAGAGGAGGAGGTGTTTGTGGAGAAACCAAAAGGTATGAAGAAAGATGGCAAAGTATTGAAATTACAACGGTCTTTGTATGGATTAAAGAAATCTCCAAGATATTGGAATGACAAATTTAATCAATTTATGGTTCAGGAAGGGTTCCAAAGAAACCAGAGTGATTACTGTTTATATTATAAGAAGGATAAGAAGTTCTATATCTTACTTTATGTTGATGATTTGATTTTACTTTGTGAAGATGAACAAGAGATAAAAATATTTAAAGAAGCATTACAAGAAAAATTTGATATGAAAGACTTAGGGAGTAATAATTTAAAATATCTAGGAATAAATATAACTAAGAAGAATGATGTAATTGAGTTAAACCAAGAGCAGTATTTAACGAATTTATTGAAGAAGTATAATATGGAAGGATGTAAGCCTATAGCAACACCCATAGAACAAGGTTTAGTCTTAGAAAAAGAAGTGACTACAGATAAAGAATTGATAAAAAGGTGCAGACAGTTAATAGGAAGTCTCATGTATGCCATGTTAGGAACACGTCCAGATTTGTGTTATGCATTGAGTTATCTAAGTCGTTTTCAATGTTGTGCTAATGAGAGCTTATGGAAGGCATTAAAAAGAATTTTGAGATATATCAAGGGTACTATAGGATTAAAACTAATTTATAGAAAAAGAGTAGATGTGCCGTTAGAAGGGTATACAGATGCTGATTGGGCAGGAGATCAAGGGGATAGGAAATCTACATCAGGGTATATAATTAAAGTTTTTGGTAACATAGTGTCATGGTCTTCTAATAAACAGCAGTGTATATCATTGTCAAGTACAGAATCAGAATATGTAGCATTAGGAAAGGGAATCGCAGAGGGTTGCTGGATTAGGAATTTATTAGGAGAAATAGGAGTTGATTGTAAAAGTTTTATTATAAAAATTGATAATCAGTCTGCAATTCATGTTGCAAAAAACCCAGAATATCATAAGCGCCTTAAACATATAGATATTAAGTATCATTTTGTGAGACAGAAAGTTGAGAATAAAATTGTATGTTTGGAGTATGTACCTTCAGGGGATCAGCTTGCTGATATATGTACTAAAGGATTATGTAAAGTTACCTTTGTTAAGTTGAGAGAAATGTTGTTCTCTTAGTATTATAAGTTTGGATTTTTTAATTATAGTAGTTTGTAATGTAGAGTCAGTATTGAAGTAATAGTTGCATTGAAGTAATAGTTGCATTGAAGTATTGTGATGAAAGTTAGTTTTATGATTGTGAGTGATGTTTACATTGAGGAAGGGTATTAGAGATTACAATGTAGCATCACTATTATGAGTTCTTAGTCTGTGGTCTTGACTATGGTAACTCTCTCGTATAATGGCGGTTGCGTTGTATAGCGGTATGTGTTGTGTTCAATTAATTAATAAAAGGTTTTTCAAGTAACACTTCCTTTCTCTGGTATCCCATATACTCCAACACCTTTCCCAGTTAGTTCATGTTTGACAGCAGAACAAAAACTTAACGCCAACAATATTATTGTTTAAAAAAAAATAAATCACTGTAATTTGACCGACTTATCAGAGGCAGTTACCGAACAAAAACCACAATAGAAAGAAACTAAAGATCACTAGTTGTGCATCACTAGTTGGGGATGCAGTAAAAAAAACCTAGTAGTTTTGATTTTATAGGCATTCAAAGTTTCGAAAAATATCGAGCCCGCTAACAGTCACGTGACCGCTTGTGATGTCATTCAATGCGCCGCGCGTTGTATTTTTTACATTTAGGCACAACACATGATTTCCTAGTATTTAGATTGGACTTTTTTAAAAGTATTTATTTATAATTGATTTTATAGGCATTCAAAGTTTCGAAAAATATTGAGCCCGCTAACAGTCACGTGACCGCTTGTGATGTCATTCAATGCGCCGCGCGTTGTATTTTTTACATTTAGGCACAACACATGATTTCCTAGTATTTAGATTGGACTTTTTTAAAAGTATTTATTTATAACTAGCTTTTGCCCGCGGCTTCGCTCGCGTTAAATTCGGGGTAACACAGTTCCCCTTGCGCCTTATTGATTTGTAATAGCAACGCTAAGTTTTCCCTTTTCTTCCCTCTTTCTCCCTCACATCCCACTTTTTTATAAAAATATATTAGCCTATGTCCGTCTCCTGGTTCCCAACTATCTCTGTACCAAAATTCATCAAAATCGGTTTAGCCATTAAAGCGTGAAGAGGTAACAAACAAACAAACAAACAAACAAACTCACTTTCGCTTTTATAATATTAGTAAGGAAGTAAGGATTTCAAACGGTAAGGGCGCGCGACCACGAGCGGACTGAATGAGCCAGACTGAGCATGTTGTGTGATGACGTCAAATCGTAACCGGCAGCCCGCGTCTTGTTTTACTTCTAAATCGGAAACTAATTGACAAAATATTTAAGTAATTCTTTCACTAGTATTTTTTATTTTTGACAGAGAATATGGACTGCTAATAATCAAATTCATTATTATGCTTTTCTGTACAATTTGCTAAAGTTAGTTACTCTTATTTCTATTACTGTTTGATTATAAGAAAACCTAACCTATCTGACTCGAAGCTAAAAGGCCAATGAGCAAAACTTATGGTTATTTGTGTTTTGACAACCTTAAGAGAAACTATATGAATTACATCATAAGTACCTGTTATCTGCGAAGGGTTAGGTAGAGGTGTACTTCAAAGTAAACCACATTTTGCCAGGTGAAAGCTCCAACCTACCCGCGAAATTCAAATTTTCTTACGTTTTTTGCAATTTTCAGGCCAGTGCTAGGTTGTATGTTGATTAAAATATTATTCGCGGCTGTAAGACGTATGTAATTATAGAATTATAATCATCAAAATCACCAATACAACCCTCCAAGTTCATAAAGGCGTAGGAACAAAAAAAAACAGAAAAAGTCTTTCCTACAGCTTTATGAACTTGGAGGGTTGTATTGGTGATTTTGATGATTATAATTCTATAATTACATACGTCTTACAGCCGCGAATAATATTTTAATCAACATACAACCTAGCATTGGCCTGAAAATTGCAAAAAACGTAAGAAAATTTGAATTTCGCGGGTAGGTTGGAGCTTTCACCTTAAGTTTGACACCCGTAGATACCTACCTATCTATATACATATATTATAAATAAGTCAAAGTGATTACCTACTTGAGTAAATCTTTTTGACACAATTTTTATTCTATTGATTAGTAATTGCTTGAAGTTAGAACTTTCAAAAGTTATAAATATTAGCTTTGTTTTTAACTGTTCTTACTTCGTTTCTATAGGTATTATTATTTTTTAAATAATACTGCGCCATTCTTCTACAGTTTTACTAAACTCCCAGTCTTATTTTCGAATTAAACAAGAAAGTGGGTATCTAGCGATTCGCTAATATAATTAAAAATACAATGTGTTGAGTGCACTAGAGTGTGGCTGTGATCGAACAGTATATTCCCGTTGTCCCCGTATGCCATATCCCCGTCACGGGGACAGCGGGACGTGATTAAATTTATTTCCAATTGTCCCCGTAACGTACATTCGGCTAACGGGGACAACGGGAAGTAAACTTTTCACGAGTCGTTGTCCTCTTAAATCTGCATTGGTTAGGTTAGGTTAAAACTGTGACCTCCTACGCACGAGCCGAGCGAGCGAAGCGAGCGGTGCCGCGGCAGCGGCCGGCGAGTGCTAGAAACGACTTGCATTAATAGAAAAAAGAGATTGTTTTTAGTAGGTTACACGGAACTGAACTATTTAGATTAGTATAATTACTTATTGTATTAAATGACATTATTTCAAATTCAATTAAATAATAACTAAAATAAATCACATTATTTTGAAGATTTAAATAATTAAAATAAATGACAACAAATAACGACAAAGATGATTCTAACTATAAACTTTCTGCGATATGACAATTCTCAATTTCGGGAGGGGACAACGGGAAGTATTTTTAAATATTTAATTGAAGTACCGCTGTCCCCGTAGGACGGGGACAGTGTACGGGGACAACGGGAAGTATTTTTAAATATTTAATTGAAGTACCGCTGTCCCCGTAGGACGGGGACACGGTGTACGGGGACAGCGGGAATAAACCGATCGAACGAAATAAAAATTATAATTGTTGCCATTGCGAATACCGCCGTCTTTATTTTGACTTAAATTTATAAAAATACGTCGTGAATATTTTCTGCATTATAGCACAATAAATCCTTTCTATAAAGTGTGAAAGGTTATTTAGTCCAGATGAAGAATTTATAACTTCTGCTAATTTTGACTAAAATTAAAGCTACAAATTAAAATAATTGTTTGTTTTGTGGTGCATTAGATGATTACCATTTTATTTGTATGATTTTGGCGACAGCTGTTCCTATAGTTCCTCTGCTTTTCTCTTCATGAGGTTATTCATCTCTCTTGTTGACTGTACTAGGGCGGAGCCTGTTATCGTCAAACGACAACCAGCCATAAATACATGAATGAAAAAACCATTCTGATTTTTCTCTTTACGTGCTCTATGATATTGCTTCTTGCCAAATTTCATGATTCTAAGTCAATGGGAGGTATTTACCCTACAAGTTTTGATTCCCTTTGCAAATGTATGAAAAATGCGACGTAAACGGCCATATGTTTTGACTGCGTTTATTTAGAGGGTTGATTTTTTACAGCTCCAAGGAACTACAGATTTAAGTATTATGGGTTTAATTTCAACTCGATGACTTTACGCTTTACCTGACATAAAGGGTATTGACAGACGGAAAACAAAGAGATCCTATTAGGGTTCCGTTCCGTTCTTTTCCTTTTGAGGTACGGAACTCTAATGAAACAGAATCGATCCCTCATGACTGAATAAAATTATAAAAAATGTGAGTTGTCACGGGACGCCTAGTTGTGAAACATCGACATTATTTTGTAAAAGTAATATGCAGAGGAGAACAGATTGTTATAGGAACTAAATGTCATTGAAAACATCATTATTCTGTTTCATTGTGGACTTACCAAAAGGACATCGTTTTCGTGTTCATCATCGTTTATGAATTCGAGGATCGAAGGCACTTTGAATAATCTCTATTACTAGCCCCGTGTGGTAACCCATCCATTTCCAAACCTTGGTAAGGGTTGCTTAACCTGGCCCCCTGTGGTAACCCATCCATTTCCAAACCTTGGTGAGGGTTGCTTAACCTGGCCCCTGTGGTAACCCATCCAATTCCAAACCTTGGCAAAGGTTGCTTAACCTGGCCCCTGTGGTAACCCATCCATTTCCAAACCTTGGCAAAGGTTGCTTAACCTGGCCCCCTGTGGTAACCCATCCGTTTCCAAACCTTGGCAAGGGTTGCTTAACCTGGCCCCCTGTGGTAACCCATCCGTTTCCAAACCTTGGCAAGGGTCGCTTAACCTGGCCCCCTGTGGTAACCCATCCATTTCCAAACCTTGGTGAGGGTTGCTTAACCTGGCCCCGTGTAGGAACCCATCCATTTCCAAACCTTGGCAAAGGTTGCTTAACCTGGCCCCCTGTTGTAACCCATCCATTTCCAAACCTTGGTGAGGGTGGCTTAACCTGGCCCCCTGTGGTAACCCATCCATTTACAAACCTAGGCAAGTATTGCTTAACCTAGCCCCTGTGGTAACCCATCCATTTCCAAACCTAGGCAAGTATTGCTTAATCTGGCCCCTGTGGTAACCCATCCATTTCCAAACCTTGGCAAAGGTTGCTTAACCTGGCCTCGTGTGGTAGGTAACCCATACATTTCCAAACTTTGGCAAGGGTTGCTTAACCTGGCCCCCTGTGGTAACCCATCCATTTTCAAACCTTGGTGAGAGTTGCTTAACCTGGCCGCCTGTGGTAACCCATCCATTTCCAAACCTTGGCAAGGGTTGCTTTACCTGGCTCGTGTGGTATGGTAACCCATCCATTTCCAAACCTTGGTGAGGGTTGCTCAACCTGGCCCCCTGTGGTAACCCATCCATTTCCAAACCTTGGTGAGAGTTGCTTAACCTGGCCCCCTGTGGTAGCCCATCCATTTCCAAACCTTGGCAAGGGTTGCTTTACCTGGCTCGTGTGGTAACCCATCCATTTCCAAACCTTGGTGAGGGTTGCTTAACCTGGCCCGTGTGGTAACCCATCCATTTCCAAACCTTGGTGAGGAGCGGCCAGTCGTGTAAACGAGTGTGATGAAAACCATGACCCGCCGTTTACACCTCTGGAGCTGAAAACCGCGGTGGATAGTTTCAACCCGAAGAAGGCACCCGGGGCAGACGGTCTCACAGCCGATATCTGCGCTCAGGCTATTTCTCGGGACCCAGGGACGTTCCTTGCACTGGCCAACAAGTGCCTGGAGCACGGACACTTCCCTGGGGCCTGGAAAGTGGCCACGGTGGTAGTCCTCCGGAAGCCTGGTAAGGAATCCTACACCACCCCAAAATCATACAGGCCAATCGGCCTCCTACCGGTCCTAGGCAAAGTGCTAGAAAAAATGCTAGTAGCCAGGCTGAAATGGCATCTCATACCGCGGCTCAGTACTCGCCAGTATGGCTTCATGCCACAAAAGAGCACCGAGGACGCCCTCTATAACATGATACAATACATCAAAGGGAAGTTGGACAAAAAGAAACTGATCACTGTTGTATCACTCGATATAGCCTTCGACAGTGCATGGTGGCCGGCAATTAGAACCAGACTGGCTGAGGAAAAGTGCCCGGTGAATGTCAGGCGGATGCTAGACAGCTACTTGACCGGTAGGAGAGTGCGACTTAGGTACGCGGGTGTGGAGTGCCTGAGGCACACGAATAAGGGGTGTGTGCAAGGATCTATTGGCGGTCCGATCCTTTGGAACCTTATACTAGACCCTTTGCTGAAGGGGCTGGAGGAGCGGGGTGACCACTGCCAGGCTTTCGCCAATGACGTGGTCATGATCTTCGACGGTGACACAGCATTGGAAGTTCAAGGACGGGCCAATGCCGCCCTCGATTATGTTCGGGAGTGGGGCATCCGAAGTAAGCTGAAATTTGCACCACACAAAACTTGTGCAATGGTAATAACCAAAAAGCTAAAGTACGATGTCCCACTTCTGAGCATGGGCGGGGTAGACATTGGCATGTCCAAGGAAATGAAAATACTGAGCCTCACTGTCGACCACCAGCTCACTTTTAACAGCCAGTAGCCAATGTTTGCAGAAAAGCTGTAAACATCTACAAACAGCTGGCACGAGCGGCAAAAGTGAGCTGAGGCCTCCACCCGGAGATCATCCGCGACATCTATACGGCAGCGGGCGAACCGATCATCTTGTACACCGCCAGCGTATGGGCACCTGCCGCTAAAAAAGATAGATAGATAGATAGAATATTCTTTATTATGTACACCATGCAAGAACAAGAATAACACTAGACAAACTTATAAATAGGGTGACACAATGGGCGGTCTTATCGCTAAAAGCGATCTTTTCAAGTCAACCTTTGGATGGATTTAAGAGGAGAAACAGTACTGTAGGTAGTCTGTGGCGTAACATTTTTCAAAATATATTTCAAACAATTTTTTAAAAATTACAAAAACAAATACTTATATTATATAAATACATAAAAAAAAAATAATCATGAAGATGAAGAGCAAAGAAATATTTCTTGTTGTTGTTTAGCGCTCCTTACAGACACGGGCAGGGCATTCCATAGCCGTACAGCTTGAACTGTAAAGGATTTATCATAAAAGCTAGTAGAATGCACCGGCATCTCCAGTCTCAGGTTCTCCGATGACCTCAGATATCTATTATGTGTGTCATGAAAGAACTTAAAACGTTCTTTAAGATAAGGGGGGGTTCTAGGATTAAACAAAATATTGTATAGCTGAAACAGGATATGAGTATTCTGGCGAAGTCTTATGGGAAGCCACTTGAGCTTTATACGAAAATCAGAGACATGATCATATTTGCGCAAGCCTAATATAAATCTTATGCAGACATTCTGAAGTCGCTCAAGTTTATCTAGTTGTGCCTCAGTGAGATCAAGATAACTGACATCGGCGTAATCAAGGATGGGAAGTAATAGGGATTGAGCAAGCGCAGTTTGAAGAAAGTTTCGCAATCGTCTCAGGGATTTAGCCGATGCAAAAATTTTGCGACATATACGTCCTGCAGCTGAGGACCCCAAGAAAGATGCCGGTCGAATTTAAGAACTTAACTTTGTCACTTATTGGTATTGTAGTTCCATTAAACTGAACCTGGGGAAGCTGCGTCCAATTTATCTTGGGGAACATCCTTGAGCTGCCAACAACAATGACCTGAGTCTTTGCAGGGTTTACCTGCAACCCATGGGCCCCACTCCATAAAAAAATATCCATAAAAAATTAGGGGTTGTAAAGCAACTCGGCGTGGTCCAAAGGGGATTAGCACAGAAGCTGTGCAAAGCCTACCGCACGGTCTTCCTAAACTCGGCAATGGTGCTGGCTGGAATACTCCCGCTTGACCTACGTGTAAGGGAAGTTGCGGCTCTATACGAGGCTAAGAGGGGGGTACCTCAGCCAGTGCTGGGAGACAGGGAGATCGAACGGATGGCTCCAGCAGTAGAGGCACCGCACCCCGCGGGCCTCGTGGAACTGGAGTTCGGAAGCCTGGTAGACGAGGACCAATACAACGACCACAGCGACTTCGCTGTGCGTATTTTCACAGACGGCAGCAAGATTAAGGGCAAGGTTGGGGCGGCGCTATCTTTGTGGAATGGAACCACCGAAACAAAGGCCCTCAAGCTTGTTTTGCCGTCTTACAGCACCGTCTACCAGGCCGAGCTTCTGTCCTTACAAAGAGCGGCAGCCGAGGTGCTCAAGCGCAGGGAAAGTACATTCAGCATTTTCAGCGACTCCAGGGCGGCCCTTCAGTCGGTCGTAAACGTCAGATCCTCCCACCCCTTAGCGGTGGAAACAAGGAACGCCATTAGACCCTGCAAGCTCCAGAACAAGAGCGTCTCCCTGTTCTGGATAAAAGCCCACGCGGGGTTGGAGGGAAACGAACGAGCCGACCAACTTGCGAAGGAAGCTGCCTTGAAGTCGAAGAAGAGGCCGGATTACGACTTGTGCCCCGTATCATTCGTCAAGCGGCAGATCCGTATGGAGTCGCTTGACGAGTGGAACCGGAGATACAAGAACGGCGACACAGCCTCTGTCACCAAAATCTTCCTCCCAGATGCGATCGACGCCCACAAAATAGTGTTAAGACTTCAACCAGTGGGAATAGTCACACAGATCTTGACGGGGCACGGTGGGTTCTCCGAATACTTGCATCGTTTCAAGTGCCCATCGTGCATCTGTGATCCGATTGGAGTGAAGTCGATCGCACATATTTTGATGGAATGCCCGGTTTTTGAAAAGGAGCGATACATTACAGAGCAGACACTACAAACCAAAATAGATACTCCCAACATAAGCAAGATGATGATACAGAGGAAAACAAGAGATATTCTGTTAGAATTATGCATAAAGGCAGCGACAGTGGTCAGAAACAGAAATAAAAACAGTTAAAATATAACTATGCTTTCTTATATATAAATACTAGCTGACCCGGCGAACTCTATTCCGCCTTAAAGGCAATAAATAATAAGCCGATTTTCAAATTTAGTAAGTTAAATTTTTCTTAGAAAAAAAAAGAAGTACCTACATTAATCATTTAAAATTGTTTCTGTATTTCAGTACATAATAGGTTGAGTACCTTGTGATACACGACATTTTTTGTTTTCTTATCAGGCGCAAAAACAAACAACGCAGATGGTCTTCCGACCCGTGAACATGCCACATATAATTGACCTTGTGAAAAACATGGATGTTCTAGATTCAAACCACAAACTTTTAAGGATTGGCCTTGTGATTTTTGTTTTTGTGTTGATAAATCTCTTGTTCTGCGTCGCAAATTATCTATTTGTTGACCTCAGTTGTTCGCTCGACGATTTTGCATTGTCGACCGAGCCGTTTCACGGGCTGCCTCACTTTGCTCTTGTGATTGAGAAGCACGAAGTCGAGCCATACTAACGCCCATCCAGTGACCACCTGTTACATACCGAGTTTCCTCCGTGCCTCGGAAAGCACGTTAAGCCGTTGGTCCCGGCTGTCATTTGTAGATCTTTGACAGTCGTAACAGGTAGTCAGTGTTCCAAAAGTCTGACAACCAGTCTTACCAAGGGGTATCGTATTACCCAGTATTAACTGGTTGTGGAGGTCAGATAGGCAGTCGCTCCATGTAAAATACTGATATTCAGCTGCATCCGGTTAGACTGGAAACCGACCCCAACATAGTTGGGAAAAGGCTAGGCAGATGATGAATAATTGTGAAATTATAAGAACCAAAATATTATCCTTGACAATCGTAGAGCTATACCCCCCCTCCGCGTCGCCCGCAAGCAACGCCTCTCCTCGCCCATGCCCAGCGTCATGTTTTGCACATCATGCGGCGCGTGTGAATTTTATATCGGAGTTATTTTAAAATTGTAATATCTTCTAAGATGTTCATTGAAATTAAGTGATGTCAAAGACAATTTTGTTCACAATTAAATACTGTTAATCAACAACACATTTATTTGGATAAAGATTAATATTATTATGTTGAAACAACTCTAACAAATAATTGGTAATCATGCATTAATTTTGACCAAATTTGATTACCATAAAAACGAGTGTGATACGTGACTTAGAAAAGTGTAACACCGAATAACACGTCCCCGTAAGTTCACGAATACGAAACACTTAACAACGAATGCACGCTACCACTAAAAACTGAACACCGTAACAATTGTGATCTCGAATAACAAAACCTCTAAAAGTCATCGTAAAAAGTCTTTATTCATATAACAATCATCCTCCTCCTCTAGCTCCTGTCCGCCCAAGCTGGGCAGAACACCGCCGTGCCCTCGTGGAGGCGATCGGCGGAGGCGATCTCCGGCCCTGGTTCAGGCCATGGTCCGGAGCGAGAGGGAATGGGAAGCGGTCACCTCCGCGTGCGAAGCAGTAATGCTAGCAAAGGAGGTGGCCGGGCGTTTGAGGGAGAGAACATCTAGCCAACCTAGCCGCCGCGGGAGACGCCCCGGGCGCCGGGCGCCGCGAGACGACTCCCGGCCACCGTAGATGCGGGCCTGTGGACGGTGAGCAATGGGTAGCTCACCGTCCGTCCGTCAATTGACGACAGGCCGTGTCGACGGCGCGTTCGTGTTTCACGCGCGCCTCAAAGAGATGTCAACAAAGCACAGGGGCTTGCCAGAGCCTCCGCCTGCCGGGGTTGCGGGTTGTTCGAAAGAGATACCGCGGCCCCGGAACGTAAAGGGCAATAGAAGGAACATGGTTGGGTTTTAGTCAGTAAAAGTCTGACATGCCCTCCTGCTCCGCCCAGAGCAGGGGAAGTCATTTGATGATATCCCACCCGAGAAAAAACAAAAAAAAGGTTGCAAATTGGTTCCAAATTGAGATGCTCGCGACTTGAGAAGCTCAAAAAATAAGCAATGAATTCTCTCATTTTTGTTGGACAGGAGCTAGAGGAGGAGGATGATTGTTATATGAATAAAGACTTTTTACGATGACTTTTAGAGGTTTTGTTATTCGAGCGAGATCACAATTGTTACGGTGTTCAGTTTTTAGTGGTAGCGTGCATTCGTTGTTAAGTGTTTCGAAAAAGTGAACATTAGATATTTAGTTATTCGAGATCACATTGCTACGGCGTTAAGTTTTTCGTGGTAGCGTGCATTCGTTGTTAAGTGTTTCGTATTCGTGAACTTACGGGGACGTGTTATTCGGTGTTACACTTTTCTAAGTCACGTATCACACTCCATAAAAACGGTTCTAGTGACTTAATCTTAAAAGAGAGACATATACCGTCACGGACATTTTTTTAGATAATTTGAAGAGGAAAAATTCTTTTCTACATATTTTTTTGATATCTTGAACCGTTTTCGCAGCGCACGCAACGGAAGCCCTCAAAGATGAATAATTTTCCCCGTTTTTTTCACATTTTCCATTGTTTCTTCGCTCCTATTAGTCGCAGCGTTATGTTATATAGCCTAAATTAGTAGTAAGTAGTAATTAGCCTGAATTTTTCAATTCGAACCAGTAGTTCCCGAGATTAGCGCGTTCAAACAAACAAACTCTTCAGCTTTATAATATTAGTATAGATATATAGATTTATTCAATAATAAAGGCAGTATATACATCCCAAAGCATATTTATTTATATTAACTTTAAAAAACAAACAGATGAATAATTAAAAACTGAAAATTAAAACTTTTAAACTACTATAAAACATCAAACGTTAATAATTGACCAAAGACTAAAAAGGTCTCTGACCATGTCAGAGGGACACGAGCAGAGCAGGAGGGTGGTTTTAGTCGGTTCGAGTCCGCGACTACCTCGACTGACTCACAGCCTGTGAGGCAGTCGAGGTGTCCGCGGGGATTTCCCCCTCCTGCCAAAACAAAAAAAACCTTGGTGAGGGTTGATTAACCTGGCCCGTGTGGGAACCCATCCATTTCCAAACCTTGGTGAGAGTTGCTTAACCTGGCCCCCTGTGGTAACCCATACATTTCCAAACCTTGGCAAGGGTTGCTTTACCTGGCTCGTGTGGTAACCCATCCATTTCCAAACCTTGGTAAGCGTTGTTTAACCTGGCCCGTGTGGTAACCCATCCATTTCCAAACCTTGGTGAGGGTTGCTTAACCTGGCCCGTGTGGGCACCCATCCATTTACAAACCTTGGCAAAGGTTGCTTAACCTGGCCCCGTGTGGTAACTCATCCATTTACAAACCTTGGCAAGGGTTGCTTAACCTGACCCCCCGTGCTAACCCATCCATTTCCAAACCTTGGCAAAGGTTGCTTGACCTGGCCCCGTGTGGTAACCCATCCATTTCCAAACCTTGGCAAAGGTTGGCTCTCGTGTGGTGAATAAAAATCTAATATGCGAGAGAGATGGCTTAACGCCGGATCGAGTGGGAGAGAATCGCACAGTCGATTGCGCATGGCGACGGGTCGCCACACCGTACACAATACTGCTTATAGACTGTATATATACTTCTCAAAACAAAATAAGGGCTAAAAAGTTTTTTTTTTTTATTTTTGGTGTAATTTATTAAACATTTACATATTGAAAGTAGTAAAATATTGAGTATACAAACCCTTTGACACCTAAACTTTTTAATATTGTAGTATTCATTTAATGCTGGCAACAATTTTAAATAAAATTTGATTTAAAATTCTTTTTGAAAATTTTGATTCCATTTTCTTTGACGTTTTGCTTTCCTTAGCTTCTTGGTTTATTAGAAATTATCCGAGTTCATTGATATCTTGAGTCAGAAACATCCTTTTCAATATGCCACAAGCACGCAGGCGTCATATGGACTCGCTGACAGCAACCAGAGCCGTTACAATGTTTGAAGAAGGTCATTTGCAGCGATCTGTGGGTTTGCAATTGGGATTTTCTCGAGGAGCTATTCAAAATCTATGGAATCGTTTCCAAGAGACCGGCAGTGTTAGAAGAAGACCTGGTTCGGGCAGAGTTTGCATTACAACAGCTCAAGAGGATCGTTACATTCGATTAAGTGCGCGCCGAGATCGCACAACGACGGCCCGCAACCTGCAAAATCGTTTACGGCTGACAACGGGTACTCGTGTCAGTGACCAAACTATTTGTAATCGATTGTATGAAGACCAGCAGGCATCAAGAAGGCGAGTTGTCCATGTTCCATTAACCAGAAATCATCGTGCAAATCGTTTAAGATTTTCCCGTCATCTTTTGGACTGGGACATAAACCAATGGCGCATGGTGCTCTTCACAGACGAATGCAAAGTTAAATTTTTTAACGACGATCGGCGTATTAGAGTATGGAGAAGACGCGTTGAGAGATTTTCAGAAGCCTGCATCCATGAAGCCGATCGTTTTGGTGGTCCAAATGTAATGATTTGGGGCGGGATAAGCTTACACGGCAAAACTGAGCTCGCTATTTTAAATGAGGGTACTGTTACTGCTCAGCGGTATATTGAGGAAGTTGTCAGACCACATGTGATCCCATTTGCACAGCGAGCGGGTCCTGGATTCATCTTGATGCAAAACAATGCTCGTGCACACACGGCTCAAGCGAGTCGGTTTGTACTGAAAGCCTCTCAAATTCAAGTCTTGCCGTGGCCGGCGAACAGTCCGGACTTAAATCCAATAGAGCACATGTGGGATCAGTTGAAACGAAGAGTTACGAGACGGTGATCAGGAAATCCACAAACAACAGCAACTCATCAACGCTGTTAAAAGGGCCTGGGAAGAGATTCCAATGGAAAATGTCAGGCATTTGATTGAGAGCATGCACTCCAAGCTTTAGGAGTGCGTAGCTAAACGAGGGGGCATACCCGTTACTAAAAGATGAGCATGGAGTATTTTCTTTTGTTTTCAGTAACTTTACATTGTTTTTATTTTAAACCTAAAATGTGTTTTTTCTTTCAAAAGCAAATAAACTTTTTAATCATTATTATTTGAATAAATTTATTGGTCTACGTGGTAAAAACAACATTAGTTTTCGTTATGGAGACAAAAAAAATATAAACCCTTTTGCAAAAAAAACGGGCACTTTAGATTTTTTTTCTCTACTTCAATGAAGAAGAACAAGAAATAGGTTTTATTAATTTGACGATATATTGGCATGTTATTTGAAGCATCCTGGCATGATTCTTTACGTTCCAAATTTAAAATTAATAAAAGAAAAATAATGATTATTGTGGTTATTCTAAAATTGTTTTACTAATGGCGCGAATTGCTGAAACGATTTTTAACTGATTACGATATTTTAAAACGTTTTGGATATTTTCTGCAAATTAAACAATTTAATCTTTTTTTTTACATTAAATACCACTTTTTGATATGAGTGATAAAGTGATAAGGGCCGGTAAAATTATAGCCCTACTTGAAAAAACTTACGTGTCTCAGCGGCTAAATGTGAGTCGTTCAACTGTCCAGAGGACTTGGCAACGGTATCAAGAGACCGGTTCGGTCAAAAGAAGACCCGGTTCGGGAAGAAAACGATGCACAGAACCAAGAGATGACCGGTTTTTGGTGAGTCAGGCGTTGCGGAATCGTAAGGCGTCAAGTGTGGACCTGAAGAAGAGCCTTGAAGAAGTAAGAGGAGTAGAAGTTAGCTTGTGGACGGTCAGGAGGAGGCTTTTGGCTGCCAATATCAGGAGTTACCGCCCAACTCGGGGCCTTAAATTACTCCGTGAGCACTGTGTTGCTCGACTTCAGTTTGCTCGGAACTGTGCTTCATGGACTCTGGAGGACTGGAATAAAGTATTGTTTTCTGATGAAGCTATAATCTCTTTGTGTGGAGAGGACCGACGCCGGCGAGTGCTGCGAAGACCACGGGAACGCTATGCGGAAGTGTGTTTCGAAGAAATCACTCCTTATGGCGGAGGCTCCGTTAAGTCTTGGGCAGCAATTAATTTGACGAAGCGTACGGAGTTAGTTTTCATAGAAAATGGAACATTATGCACACCGGTACATAATGGAAGTCGTAATTCCATATGCACAACCCTCATTGACTGCACTTGGGGAAGAAACCATTTTTATGGACGACAATGCTCGCCCGCACCGTTCTGGCGACGTGGAAGCGTACATGCAAGAAGTTGGGATCCGTCGTTTAGATTGGCCAGCTCGAAGTCCTGACCTCAATCCAATTGAGCATGTCTGGGATGTTCTAAAGAGACGGGTAAGATCAGTGCAACCTGCTCCACAAAACATCAGGGAGGTAAAAAGAGTCATTGCAGAAGAGTGGGAACGTATTCCTCAAAACGTTATTAAAAACATCGTGGAAAGCATGCCCAGAAGGATTCAAGCTGTGATTTTGGCAAGAGGAGGTCACACTCGTTATTAGGTTTTTACATTTGTAACTTTATTTAATTAAAAAAGTAAAAAAAAATCTTGTCTTTATTGCCGACCACTTCTTATTGTTTGGGCGTGTACATCGGTTTTAAAAAATCAATCGTGTTTTTTTCTTTTAATTGCCCGCATTCACTTCACGCGCATTAATTTACACGATTATAAGTAGGTATATAGACTACGTCAAAGAAATAAATTTCATTTAATTAACTCAAATCGACCTTAGAACATAATGAATGGCAGAATGGCGAATGGCAGGGTTGTATGGGAGTTTAGTACCCCTAATAAAATATCGTGTTTTGGATATATTTTTGTTTCAATTGGTAGTCAATACGATAGGCAAGCCCTTTTGAAATTCTTAGATTTTTAGGAATTGGGACCTAAAAGTTATAACCAGTATAACGCGGGGAATAATATTAAGTAGGCTGTGGTTTGTAAGCTGCTGTTGTTACGCTGTGCCATGCCACGTGACACACCCCTCCTCCGCCGCACGCGAGCTGCAAAGCGCCCGCGCCGGCCGCGGACGCAGAGAGAGAACTCAGAGAACCCCCCAAAGACTACTATAGTATATGGAACCCCCGATCGCCAACGAGGTCAGACGGAAGAAGTGTCTCCGCGACTCTCGGGTGTGCGCGAAAGCCCTATATTGTTAATCTCGTCTCAGTATGTTGTGCTGATAGACTGTACTATTGTATTTGATGAGTGCTTCTATGAATAAATGATTTTAAAGGTATAAACGCCTTTTAAACCAGTTTTATTTTTGAGGTTATGTCCTAAAAAATATTATTATGTGTAAGCACATAAACATTGTTTTGGTGAAAAACGATGTTCTAGATAGCTGGTGCTATCTTTGTAATGTTTTACTTATCATTAAGTTAGCAAATTGACATGAGAATTGTACCTATTCAGTAGAGTGCTTTAGGAGACCTACGTCCACCAGTGGTCTGCAATAGTTTGATGATGATGAATGATGAAGCGCTGATGCAGTTTTGAGTGTGGGTAAATAAAACAACTTTGTTTTTGCAGGAACTTACATTAATTTTATTGTTGTTATAATTACCTAATTGATTCTTAATATTATTTTATCTAAGAAAGGGGCAGGTCGGGTCATACCTTCATGGCAAGCGTTACTAAGGTACCAAATAATGCTCATAACATGTGAGCAGCATCCCATCCAGTTACAAAAACCATTAAATTCAGTTGCGTTTAATAAATCACTCATTATGGTGGCATTATTTGTAGTGGCACTATATGGTCCGCGTACATCTATAATATATCCATCAGAGGCATAGAGGACAAATGACTTTAATAAATTCCTATATTTATGAAGGGAATATGTATCCTTTTGGAATAAGTAATTACTATTTTTTTGTATGTATATTTATATTGCATCAGCTATTGTGATTGCAGGTTTTTGATCAGCTGGTGCATTAGGCTCACAAAAATGTGATCGGCAATGTATGAATTTTTTGCTGCCACTTGCTCCCTTCTTAAATGAGAAAAACCAAGAAATCCTGGAACATAATCAGTTAGCAAAATATTTATTGCTACAGACATTAATGTCTCTAGGGTCCTTATCGGAACTTGAAATAGATATGACAATCTGTCCTCTGAATCCCCAGTCCTTAATTTACACAATAAGGCTGTTAATGCAAAACTATCCCGATGCATATTCCTAAGCCTCGGTGTAACATCCAATATTTGTTGATGTTGTTTATTTATGCCTATAAAGTACTGTACTTGGTTATCGGGGTAGTTTTGAATATTCTCATAAGAGATGTTACTTAACCCTTCCATTAAAATAAAAATTATCTCCTCTGTGTGTGGAAGTAAAGCTATTAAGGCTATACTCAGCAGTATACAGGTTTTCATAATTAGCGTCCTGTCTATGTAAGGAGCAAATACGAGCTCCTCTTGGTACAAAATATTGATACTTAACCAATACAGCTTGCCTGGTTTCTTTAGGCACAATATTTGGCTCTGGTTCCAAGCACTCTTTGGAAAATGCAGTGTCTTGGTGTTTCAGCTGCTCTTCTTATATTGGGCAATACAATATGTTGGGGTCTTTCTTCTGGTTCATATATCTGGAACATAGAAGCTTAAATCTCAAGCTTGGCCCCAGCAAACTCCACAAACTTCATTCATGGATGACATCTGTAAATAAATAACATTGATGAAATACAAATTAAACACTAAGTTTGATAAGATATAAATTGCGCCCATCATGACCAAGCTACAGAATAGTTTATAACATCCAATGATTGGTTTTCACCTTACAGAAAACCTTTACCAAAAATATGTATGTTGTGTTAATATGAGAAAAAGGGCTATGTGACAATGGAAAAACCAGTATCCTTTTGTTGATAGTAGAGCCAACATCATGACTGTCCCAGATTTAACAACATAAAATAGTAATTGCCATTTGCATGACACATTTTTATAAGCTAATTACTATAAATATAATTATGTGTTGTTGCGATTCCACTCTTGATCTGATTTTGGGGTGGATAGACTGACCACATACAGCACACATCAAATCATAATGATCACCCTCCAGATGATCAGGCACAATGGGTTGAATATTTTTATTTGGTGAAACAACTCTAGTTCTTCTAGCTCTTGGACAACACGGTACACAAGCTTCATCTTCAGAATGAAGCTAAAATAAAAAATATTAATAAAGAATAGCTTGCATTTAAAAATGCATGGTATTAGTGGAAAATAATTTACATTGTTTTAACACATACATACATCAAATCAAGATATATGTGTAAATGATATATACCTCTCGTGGTTGGATCCATGTAGCAACTGTGTTAGCCATTATTTGTTCTTTTCATTTGCATCTTTAATCAAAATCCTGCGTCAACTGATTCATAGTATGGATTGTCCGCATACAACACAAACACTTAGATGACATATTATGCTTCTCCTCGGCATATTATCAGAAGAATGTGAATGAGTAAGTCAGCAGGTGTTATCTGAAAATAATTAAGTGATTTTGAGTGAACAACATTGCTTTATATGACACTACAACATTGCTTTATATGACTATGACACTATGACAGTCATACTAACAGAGTAATAACTATTATAACAGGCAAGTAAACAATACATGTAAACGATCACTCAAGTGTTTATACAGGATATAGGACACATTATATAGGACAAAATGTAAATATTTATACAACCACAAGTGTTTATTTTTTCAAATAATGTTTAGATTTGTTTTAGTATACACATTTTATTTTAAACGGTTTTATTTAGTATCATATCGCGTAGATTAAATGGTAAGGACTACTTTTTAACACGTAAAAGTTATCACTTAACGTAACTGACACACGCGTACGCAAAATGTTATTTGGAAACTACTTACATCTCTAGGATATACCCACAGCCGATTAGTATTGACGATATCTTCACTCTCATCGGATACAGCGTCCTTTCGCGAAAGTACTATCAACAGATAGAGTACGGAGCACCAGTAGCTCAACTCAACGTAAAAATGGCCAGATAATTTGCTATATCTCTCGTATGTAGTTTGTAGCTCAGATACAGTTACAAACTACAAACCATAACAACACAGCATTGACAGCACAAGAAAAGATTCTCGGGATTTTTCTATCCTGTCAAAAAAATTGCCAATACAAAAAAACTTTGATGGCGAAAATAATTCCTATAGTTAAATAGTTAATAATTAAGATTGTATGCAATAATTATTCATTGTTAGGTATAATGTGTAATAGGTTAATTTTATTTACGCTTATTTCAATTTTTAAATAATCATTTATCATTTTAAACCTCGTGATATTTTACAAATGGCCACTTCTAAAAACATAACCACATTTAGTTGCGTTCAGTTTAAGATTATATTACATTAAATACTTAAATCTTTTAATTGATATAATTCAATAATGCGGTGTTCTAAAAATACTAACGTTACATGAAAATGAATGGTTTAGTTGCCTTAATAAGTGGTACAAATTCTATCACATAACAACAAAAAAAGTATGCGGTACGAATTTTGCCGTTCGCCTTTAGGTGCCCGTTTTTTTTTGCAAAAGAGCGTATATTGGTTTTATTATTTTCATGGTACAGACAAAATACCTCGTGGCCCTTATTTTTTGCTTTGAGTAGTAGGTATATATTATACCATCATATAGCGTGGCGTCGCCACGGCATGCGTAGTCACCCCAGAAATCGGTTATACGTGCGGCTATAGATGTTTCACATCAAAAAACCGGCCAAGAGCGTGTCGGGCCACGATCAGTGTAGGGTTCCGTCGTTTCCCGTCCGTCACAATAAGTGTTCCCACTTATGAGTTTAAAGGTGGAGGAGGAAATTATTTTGTACAACTTTTTGTCTTTTTTGTACAAAAACTGTTGTGTCAATCAAGTTCAAAATGATTTTCCTAGAAAGTCCTTATAAAGTTCTACTTTTCAGATTTTTTTCATATTTTCTAAACTTATGGTTCAAAAGTTAGAGGGGGGGGGACACATTATTTTTTACTTTTGGAGCGATTATTTCCGAAATTATAGACATTATCAAAAAATGATTTTAGTAAACCCCTATTCATTTTTAAATACCTTTCCAACAATATGTCACACGTTAGGGTTGAAATTAAAAAAAAAATCACTTCCCACTTTACATATAGGGTGGCTACCCTAATAAAACATTTTTTTCCAATTTTTATTTTACCACTTTGTCGGCGTGATTGATATACATATTGGTACCAAATTTCAGCTTTCTAGTGCTAACGGTCACAGAGATTAAGCGAGGACGGACGGACGGACGGACAGACAGACATGGCGAAACTATAAGGGTTCCTAGTTGACTACGGAACCCTAAAAACGAATGCTGCTGTTTTATTTTACTCCAAAAATCTAGCTTTAGTTTTGGATTTAGCATTGATTAGTTAACGTAAAAGAAATCGCATTTATACACCGATCGTACCTACTTATTTTTTTATAAAACGTTGCCCCGCACTAATAATTTCTCCTGTATCGTGGGTGCGTTTACAAACATTTAAACTCACATACACAAACAGCCAGACCCGTAACAACTACCTGAAGATCATATATGTTCCGTTCGGGGATCGAACCCGCGACACACAGCGCAGCAGTCAATCATTCACCCACTGCGCCAACCGTGCCATCAAAAGTTTGATTAGTGGCTTAAAAAATGGCACCATTGGTCATTGGCATTTCAAGTAAGGAGGGTCGATACCGATAGGTAATAATAAATACAATTGTAAAATGAGCCATAAAAATAAAATGATTTAATTAATGCTCGTAACGTAAATATGTGCAAAGTAGTAACAATTATAAAAGAATGAAAACTTAACTAAATCGACTAAACAGAGCAATCCACTCAGAGAGCTGCCTGTCCATTGCATCAGAGTAGTGCAGGTATAAAATGATTATCTAATACATTTATACAGTATGTTTGGTTAAGGGACCGACACTTTAATTTTATTTGTACACTGTTTAAAAAAACTCCTAACCCAAAACTAGGAGTTTTTTTTTATCAAACGTGTACTTGTCGATAGAACTGAATATACAGGTGTAAAACAACCCTTCACGAAGCCGTTAACCATGCATTCATTATGTAACCAGTAACTCCACGTAAAATACTGCTGCGAAACGACTTTTTTTGGGGTGAAAAATTACGTTTTACCGGCAGAACTCTACGCACTTAAAAATTGTGCTGATGCATGCATTACGTGTAAAAAAGGAGCAATAACATCAAAGGGGCATACAGCTAAAGTGATAAGCAGTCTATGTGCATGTTCCCAGGTTCTCAAATACTCTTTTACGGGAAAAGACATTTTACTTTCTTTTGCACGAACTCCGTGCGACAACCCTAAAATCAGCTGAGAGCTTTTTGGAGTTTACTCCTTAAGAATCGATTTTCATTTATAAGGCGCCCGGTATGAGAAAAATGTGAGGTGTAAAATCTACTGACGAATGACCTCGTTACGTTTTTGGTGCATGTGCACTACAAACGTAAGCCACACCGTGTCCCCACTCCGACGGGCACGGAGGTGTGGCTTGTCTAACGTCGTTTACACAATACGGTCAGTTATTTCAATCCCGATACTAATGTTCTAATAGCGTGTTTGGTAGAGAATCGGATAGTCAATCGACATTACGCTGGATCATATCCAAGGTCTTGTTTTTCTTTTTGCGACTTCTTTTCATTGGAAGTACTTTTTAAATATTATATTTAGTTTTTTATTTATTGTCTAAGTTGATTAAAAAATGTTTCTTTTTGCGACTTCTTTTCATTGGAAGTACTTATTAAATATTTTATTTAGATTGTTTTTATTTATTGCAAAAGTTGATTAAAATGCTATTTATGATTTTTTTTTTGTACATAAGGAGTAAACTCTAGTCGTGCGTCGGAACTGACACACACACTTTTTTATTTCAAGTTTGTTTAATTAGGTATGTATATCTACATCCAGCATGTTATTCATGTCGGTAAGAACTTTAGGAAAAAAAATCATGTAACCAGCGCATTCGTACTTAATATATTTAGTACCTATCGTCGACCATTGACCTGAATACTAGGGTCGTAGCAGTGAAGTAAAATGAAAAAAAACTTTTTTGCAAAAAACAATACCGACTTCCAAAAAAAAAACTAAAAGGAAAATAACTTTATTTCCGGAAGTCGGTGGGTTTTGTTGGTTTCGTTGACTTTTTTGCCAACGAAACAAGGCTTTTGTTGGTTTCGTTGACTTTTATGCCACCGACTTCCGGAAATAAAGTTATTTTCCACCTTTTAGTCGTTAGTAAGTCGGTTTAATTTTTTGCAAAAAAGTTTTTTATTTCAGCATTTTTAGTTATAGTATTATGATATAACTAAAAATGCAAACACGGTTATTTTTAGCTTTTTAGTGCGTAGGTCCCGTCTTAAATACAAGCTTTTCCACATCACGCTATAGTATTAAATACTATCTAAATTATGCTTTAGTTTAAAACCAATTCAGAAATCATATATTATGCATAATCGCCTATGGGATACAGCTGATACTAAACTTGATCTGATGATTGTTTCTTAATGACTAGGTGAGGGGTGGGGAGGGGGTACGGGCACCCTGCTCCCACTCGCCTGCCTACCCTGGCGAAACCCATACTTATACATGTGATTGCAGCAATCACGACAGATTTGCTGTCATTTATTGAAGAGTTCCGTTGTATATCACTGAAGATCTATCACCCAATTAAAATACAATCACCTCAAAAAACTGCGATGACCTTCCAAATCATAGTACATAGCGTTTTTTGTTCATTTGTCTTCGACAACTTAAATACGTATATCATCAACGTACACGAAGTCAATCTAATACGCATTATTAAAGATAACTCAAAAACTACTGGCCGGATCTTGATATTTGTTTAATGGGACCAAACGACAACCCGACCGAAATCGGTTCACACAGACCAGAGTTATGAGGTAACAAACACAAAAAAAAATACAGTCGAATTGAGAACCTCCTCCTTTTTTGAAGTCGGTTAAAAAAAAATGGAAAATTGAATCATTGATTTTAATTATGATTCTTTCACAGTGTCTTCTTTACATGATATTTATGGCTTCCTATTTGTATTAGTGCTCCTTTTTTACACGTTGTATAGTACAGGGGCCTAAGTCTGCTATTACTGGAGTGAAGCAGTACCTACTTTTAACGGTCATTCAAATTAAATGGAAATTTACACTCAACCGCCAAAGTAAATTTGTATCTAGTTACTATATACATAACGAAAACGTATACTTAATGAAAAACAAAGCTAGTATGGCTGTTGGTTCGTGAAAAAGTGCCATATTATCTCAATTACAAACCAATTTTCGTTGCGAGGTTTTTTTATGCGTATTACCAATCAATATTTTTTAAGCCCTTAGTTGCATGTGTCGAGGGCTCCCATTTATTTATTTTTATATTCGCATCATTTTTGTGTTGCGGTTCATAAAAGGTATCTCTACTCTCCAAACAAGCATGTGTGTGTTAACAGTCTAGGAGTAAAATGCCTGTGACATCCGGAGAGACAGACGAACAGGGCTAAATTATACCGGGTTCCGTTTTTGTCATTTGGCAACGGAACCCTAAAAATGATCGCAATGATGGGGAACACGTGCCTTTCGGCTGCGTTATCTTACAAGGGTACTTTCCCCCTTTACTAATGTCCTTGGAGTATCGGCAACCGTCAACCAAACACACTGTGGTTAATAATTGGGCCTCTTCCCTCCGCTACATTAGACAAGCAACCCTAGCGCTCATTACAGTTTAGGATCGTTTATAAACACTTATAGATAGGTACAGTTTTATTTAAAACTATAACTTTATATAAAACTGTAGGTCATTTTATTGGTTGGTGTTATACAGTATGCATCCCCTTTCATTTTCAATAAGTAGCTTAAGTACTGTTCATACATCACGGAAACCGCACGGTTGCCGCTCGATTGATTATTACACAAGTATTTTCATATTTGTTACGATGTAATCGCGCGGTTTCTGTGCTGTTTGAAGTTGTATTTGAGGTACCTCTGAGGCACCAAAATCTTGGGTATGTTGGTACCTAATAAATTAGTTTAACTATGTAAAATTAACACAAAATATGAAATCATTATTTGTCACACTCTTTCCATTCTCCCAGTTAACTTATTAAGTTTTCCTATTGTACTTTTAGGATCCGGTGATAAGGAACTCCACTGCGTTAAATGACAATTTTCAAATTTATAATTTCCACATTTCAATTTATCATCGATCTCATTATTTAACATGACGCATGAACCTAATACATTAAAAAAATCTAAATTCAGTCCATCTATCCACTCTTTTAAATCTTGGTTTACTCTCTGGATATTTGATTGAGTTATTTTTTGTAATAATATACTCTCTTCATGACCAGGAAGAAAGTTCTTTGGTTTTATATTTGAAAAGTTTTTGTATGAATTTTGAGATCCACTATGAATTATACTAGATTCTTGAAATGACAAGTCCTTACCAGAAAAGTATTCTAGCGGTGATATTAGAAACTTAGTTGCTACAATGATTGTATTTTGTTCAAATAAGCCTACTTTCCAAATTCCAGGTAAAAGTGGAGCCTTTAAGTTGGGTTTTATGAAGTTTGTAAGATTGCTTTCATCTACATGTATTATGTTAACATCAGCAATGGCTCCAGTGGGATCCAACCAAATTAAAGTCATATTTTCACTCTTCTTATCTATTTGAGTTGAAAATTCATAAAGTAAAATGGGTTCAGACAACGGACCTAAAACATTAGCTAAATTCCTAAATGTCATTTCTTTCTGATCATAATCGGAACTTACTTTAAACAATTTAATATTATCTACATAATTATTCTCCAAATTTAATTCTAAGTGTTTTTTAGGTTTATACCAAGTCTCTACTAATATTTCTCTGTGGTCCTGTACAATTGCTTTATGTAATATTAAATTACCCTTATAGATATCTGCATAATTATAAGAAGAAATTTCAATAATTTCGTAAGGTTTTATTCTACAACCTTCTTCTAAAAGAATCCTAGCGTTATGTCGAATAATGCTTCCTGCGTGAGTTAATATTAAGTCATCTGAACTAGCTGTCAAATCTTCTATATTATATATACTTTGCCAATATGCCTCTAAATTAGGCATCAAATAATGATCTTTAAATCCAATATATTTCTCTACTCTGTTTATTATTTCTTGATTTATTATAGGTTCAAACTTGCGAGCAAAAAATAATTGTCGGTCTTGAGTATTTTGAATTCTAGGCCAGTCTTCTGTCCTGAAGTCGTTAGGAGAACACCCACACCAATCAACCACGTGTTTATATTGGCATTTGCATCCCAATTTCCTTTTCCAATTGGTAACATGCAAATTATTATCGACATACGAATCACAAAATTGAGAATTTCTTAATACTGTATGGAAAAATGACTCTGCTGGCAGCAGAGTATGTTGAAATATTACATCCAATCCAATTAAAAGCTCATCTTGTTTTCCGACTACATATGAAACGAACTCTGGCGACAACGCAATCCAATCGCTTCCACCGTCTATTACTATACCTCTTGGTAACTTTCTTTCACCGACACGCCACATATGCGTGTCACATTCAATAAATGTTTTGTCAAGGCCCTGTTTTTTGATGAACCTCTGTACTTCTCGTCCATGTGATTTGACAAAGTTAAGGCCTTTATTCGCAGACAAGAAGTTTTCTAACTCTTCTAATGACTTTATGGGAAAATCACTTTCACTCAAATTTATTACAAAATCCCATTTCCAGCCCAATGCCATAAAGTCTTTCATAGCTGAAATTAACATTTTAAGCAAAGATGCACCTCCCCATATGGTGGAATATCTTCTTGGAGCTAATTTTATATTTGGAAACTGTTCTAAGGCAGATAGTTTCCTGTGCAAATAATCTTGACGCTGAAACAAGGAAAAATAATGGTATCAATGATAAACCTACACAATAAAGAAGTCAAATTAAGCTTGTATTTTGTCAAACGCTGTTTTGTCTCTTCGCGCTTAGTGCGCCTTTGCCTGGTAATTTTACCAGGCAGAGGCGCACTAATACCTGGTAATACTTCCACGCATGAGCCATTTTCAAAATTCATTAAGACGAATTTTTCAAACGTGTTAGATAAGCAGTGTATTTCTTCATAATACGATAGAAAAGTATGTTACGCAATTGGGGTGCTGCTTGGCGCTAAAGTACAGAACCCGTCGATAAAGGGATGAGCGACTGCACCGCAAAATAATAGGTCTTTACCTATGAAATTGCCGTTTTGTATGAAAAAATTTAAACGAATTTATTTCATGTATTTTTTATTTGTATTAATCGAAGTAATCACCCATGCAATCAATGCATCTTTGCCAACGCAGTGGCAGTTTATTGATGCCCTTCTTAAAGAAGTCAGCTGGACGGGAGGCAACAAATTCTTCAAAGGCATTTTGTACTGCCTCTCGGGTATTGAATTTTTTTCCCGCCAAGAAGTTATCAAAATTCTGGAAAAAGTAGTAGTCTGTAGACACAAGGTCTGGTGAGTAGGGCGGATGACGGAGAGCTTCCAACCCCAGTTCTTGCAACTTGGAGACCGTCTGCTGTGCAGTATGAGGTCGCGCGTTGTCGTGCAGGAGCAGCGGAGACGAGCGATTGACCAATGCTGGTTGGAGATGTGCCAGCTTCTCCATCATTGTGTTCAGTTCTTCACAGTACACATCTGCAGTAATGCTCACCCCGTTTGGTAAGAAGCTGTGATGAATCACACCGGCGCTAGACCACCAAACAGTGACCATCACTTTTCTAGGGGTAAGTTTTCGTTTAGGGCATTGTTTAGGTGCTGAACCAGGATCCAACCAACTTGCTGAGCGCTTGCGGTTATCAAACAGAATCCATTTTTCATCGCAGGTAACAATGCGGTCAAAATTCCTTCATTTGTGTGTCTGTTGAGCAGTGCAAGGTACGTCTCGACACGTACTTCGCGCTGGCGATCATTGAGTTCGTGGGGCACCCATTTGTCAAGCTTTTTTACCTTGCCAATTTGACGCAAATGGAGCAATATTGTTTTGACGCTAACGTCGAAAGCTGCTGCTAATTCAGCCGTAGATTGTGTATCATCAGCTTCCACAATCGCCTTTAATTCGTCATTGTCGACCAAAGTCTTCGGACGACCGCGAGGTTCATTTTTCAGGTCCAAATTTCCAGAACGGAAGCGAGCAAACCAATAACAGGTGGTGCGTTGGTTTGTAGTGTTAGCTCCGTAAACGTCGTTCATGTTGCGTGCCGCTTGTGCCGCGTTGCTGCCACGACGTTACTCATATTCCATAATTACTCGAATTTTTAACGTATCCATGATGCCGAAAAAGATTGAAATGCGATGAAAATGTAACACTAATCAATAAACAAATGACTACTTTTGGAAAAAAAAAAACATGTTTTAAAATAAAATTAATTTGAAATTAGAATTCTTAGCCAAACAAAAATTATTTTGATTTGAAATGGCCAGTACTGCAGAACGGCAATTTCATAGGTAAAGACCTAATATTACAGCTATTTCGAAAGACAATTAGTCCATTGAAATGTTACATTTTTAGGCCTTTTTTTTTACGGGTGGGAAATCATCCAATGACTTCCCCCGCTCTGGGTGGAGCGGGGGGGCATGTCAGACTTGTACTGACTAAAACCCACCCATGTTCTTTCTATTGCCCTTTACGTTCCGGGGCCGCGGTATCTCTTTCGAACAACCCGCAACCCCGGCAGGCGGAGGCTCTGGCAAGCCCCTCTGCTTTGCTGACTCTCTTTGAGGCGCGCGTGAAACACGAACGCGCCGTCGACACGGCCTGTCGTCAATCGACGGACGGACGGTGAGCTACCCATTGCTCACCGTCCACAGGCCCGCTTCTACGGTGGCCGGAAGTCGTCTCGCGGCGCCCGGCGCCCTGGGCGTCTCCCGCGGCGGCTGGGTTGGGCAGATGTTCTCTCCCTCAAACGCCCGGCCACCTCCTTTGCTAGCATTACTGCTTCGCAGAAGGTGGTGACCGCTTCCCATTCCCTATCGCTCCGGACCATGGCCTGAACCAGGGCCGGACGCGAGAGATCGCCGCCGCCGATCGCTTCCACGAGGGCACGGCGGTGCTCCGCCCAAGCTGGGCAGACCGCCACTGTGTGCTCCACCGTGTCCTCCGGGCGATCGTCACAATGGTGACACCCGGGCGCTTCCTCCCGCCCGATGATGTGCAGGAACCTCCCGAAACTTCCGTGTCCGGTGAGGACCTGCGTCAGGCGGTAGGTGAGGACGCCATGACGCCTCTCCAGCCACTCCTCAAAGAGGGGACTTACCGCCGCTATTGTGGCGTGCCCTGCACGGGGTTGCGACAGTCGCTCTCTCCATGCCACCATGAGATCGCACCGGAGGTCTGCCCGCCGAGCGGCAACTTGCCGTGGCAGCGGGTTTTCCCCCCGGTGTAGTGCCTCCGCGCGCCACTCAAACAGGCGCGCGAGGACTATCGCCTCCAGATCCCACGGTGGCAGTCCGGCAAGGAGGCTCGCTGCCTCGCCGGAGATCGTGCGGTAGCCCCGGACAAGCCGTATGGCCACCACCTTTTGGGGCGCGTTCAGGTAGTGGGCGGCGCGCCGCCCTAAAGAACGCGCCCATACCGGGGCCCCGTAAAGGGCCATGGACCGCACGACTCCGGCATAGAGCCTACGGCAGGAGGCGTTTGGCCCCCTCAGATTGGGCAGGAGCCTCTTGAAAGCAGCCCCCGTCCGCTCGAGCTTGGGAGCCAAACGTCGGAAATGTTCGACGAAGTTCCACCGGCTGTCGAGGACGATTCCCAGGTACTTCATCGTCGACCCGACGCCGATGCGAACCCCTCCTACCGTCAACTGGGATCCCGACGGTGGCGTGTTTCCGCGGCCATGAAAGACCATGGCCTCGGATTTGTGCAAGGCCACCTCGAGACCCAGCAGCCGGATCCTCTCTGCGACTATCGCAACCCCGCGTGTCATGATGTCGGCCGCCGCCTGGTGCGACCCCCCCTGAGCCAGAACGAGCGTGTCGTCAGCGTAGCAAACTACGCTGACGCCGCTGGGGAGGTCGGCGCGCAGCACCCAGTCGTAACCGATGTCCCACAGGAGCGGCCCCAAGACCGATCCCTGTGGGACACCGCACGACATCTCTCGCCGGTTCCACTCTCCAGAGCGACCGGGGTATATGACGGCCCTGTCCGTCAGATATGCCCCGACCACACGACGAAGATAGGTCGGCATCCGGTGGTATTGGAGTGCCTCCCTGATGCAGCCCCAAGGCATGGTGTTAAACGCGTTGGCGATGTCGAGAGACACCGCCACGACAACCCCACCCCTGGACACTGCAGCCCCCGTCGTGAGGGCTCTCACGCGCATGATGGCATCCACCGTAGAGCGCCCCTTGCGGAAACCATACTGGTGTTCCGCAAGATCCGGCCCCGTCCCCACAAGGTGCCCGACGAGGCGGTTTGCAATTACTCTTTCAAAGAGCTTGCCCACCTCGCCGAGCAGCACAATGGGCCGGAATGCGGACGGAGAGTCCGCAGGGCGCCCCGACATTTTTAGGCCTTACCTTGCGTTTTATAGAGGACGCAATTTTATTTTTTTGATTTGTAGGGGGGGTCAGTGTAAAGCTAAAAACAAGTTTGTGGGGTCGCAACCCTTGACCCACGGCCGCCATCTTGAAAATAGGGGTTGAAATGGTTTTTACGATATATCTCTGAAACTATTTGTTTGAAAAAAAAATATTAACATTTTTTGTTGCAAATTAAATTCTCTACAACTTTGATCCAGTAACTTTTTGTCGTAGAACTATAAATAAAAAAGTTATACTTAAGCGAAAATCTTTAGAAATTCCAGAAAAAAAAAATCGATGTAATTTTTTTTATCATTTTACGAAATAATGATATCTGACCATTTTTGTAGATCGTTTTTTGAGGAACAACTTTTATTCGCAACATTTTTTCATTAAGTCAATAACTAAGGCTTTACAGCGCTCCGAAGTGAGTACTATTTTTCACATCAAAAAAATAAAATTGCGTCCTCTAAAAAACGCAACCCCAAATGTAACTTTTCAATGGACTAAATGTCAGTCAGTAAGAACGACTCTCAATTATTTTCAATAACTCAAAATCGATGGGTGCTTAAAGTAGGCAGGTACTTCATTTCTCCGGGAGTGAAAATAAATTAAGCTTATAAACCTTTCGCGTGAACTAAAATTATAATCTTAAAGTATTTTATGTTCTTTCAATTACGTATATCACCAGTTTCTTACAATTGGTGGAATAACACTCAATCCTCAGTGAAATCAACTTTACAAACATGGGGCATAACCTTGGTAAAGTATGTTGAGTTGACACAATTGGTGCAGCTGATGGTTGAAGTCCGATAGTTCAGTCAATATGGACTGTTAATATATAAAATAATTTTATTTAATACAATGAATAACCTGGAACATTGACATAATAATTATGAAAACTGCACTTTATCATCTTTCAAGTCCTTGAGACTCAATCGCGTTCGATGGAGTCAAAGATAATGATGTAAAGTTTTGAAATGAATGAAGTACTCATATATTTGTTTAGGGGTACGTATTGCAGCCTTTCCGGGTTTTGCTACGATAAAATTCCAATACTTTGATATAAGATTTGTTGTGATTTTTGGAAAATATAACTGTCATAACTATAAATGAGTGTGAAACTGTTTTTATACCGGCCATCGTATTGAAACTACCTCTCCAGAGGCGTACCCGTTCCGACAATTTCCCCCATAGGTAGGATACTCTGGTTTAGGTAAAGGTAAGAGGACTTTGACTACTCAAACTTAATGAATAAAAATTAGGTTTCATTTAAGATCTACGTTGATCCTTTTATTCAAAACTCTGAGCTACGCCCACCCTAGGTGTAGCTAATGTAGAGGTTTAATAACATTGAACACCGTTAACAGTGCAGGCTGGTTTGCAGACGTTCGAATACTCAAGTTTTTAAAGTAAGTTTAATGTGTTACTGTATTGGTGAATCGATAAACTAAGATTAGAATCTTAAAATATTTTATGTTCTTTTAATTACGAATAAGGACCATTTTCTTACAGTACCTACCTAAAACTTAGATTTTACATACAGGTTGGCCAGATCGCTTATCAATCTTTGCGCGGACAGTAGAAGTTGAAGAGAAAAATACGGATATCTATCGAAATGGTTCGCAAATAAAAATCTCTTACGCTCTCTCTCTTTACCAAATGTACTACAACATGATCTAAATTTAAATCTTGACACCAAAAAAGCTTGATGCTATAGCGGAAACTGCATTCTTCGGTATGATACCAAAACTGCAATGGGGCAAGCAGTACCTCTCTCCAACAACAATACAATATAAAATATTTCTTTGCCCTTCATGATTATTATTTTATATGTATATGTTACTGTAAAAGCTCGAACTACGGTAAATCTTAAGATTTTCCAGTAAAACCTAAGATTTACCGAGTATGTATGGTAAATGTCCATAATAGTTTGGGATTCGAACTTTTACCATCATTCACTTGGTAAATCTTAGGATTTACATTAAAGGAACGGTAAATGCAGAAAAAATCGGGTCCACCCTTTATAGCAGACCTTTTTTGTCATAATTTTATTTTGCATAACAACGGATAGCATAAACTTCGTTTCGCAGAAAATTGTTTGGCAGATACTCATTTAACATACATTCAAAACTCATAATTTTGTAAGTCAGAATCATCTCTAGACATAAATTTCATATCCATAATATTTAAAAGTAGAAACATCATATCGCAGAAAGTTCACAGTCAGAATCGTCTTTTGGTATATATTTCATATCGATAATCATTAAACGGCAGAATTGTCATATCGCAGAAAGTTTATAGTTAGAATCATCTTTGTCATTATTTGTTGTCATTTATTTTAATTATTTATTTCTTTGAAATAATGTCATTTAATTCAATAAGTAATTTAATTTTTTGAATTAAATGACAGTTCAATGAGGGTTCAGTTCCGGGTAAGCTACTAAAAACAATCTCTTTTTTCTATTAATGCAAGTCGTTTCTGCCTAGGGGGTCACAGTTTTAACTTAACCTAACCTACTCATTTCTTTTTTTAAGGAATTAACCTAATCTAAATGGTTGAGTTCCGGGTAACCTACTAAAAACAATATCATTTTTTCTATACCTATTATTCCCAAAAAATCTTATTTTTGTCTTAATATTTTTTGTATAATTCTAACTCACTGTATCAGTTCACGCCAAAATATTGGAAACTCAAAAAAAACGAAATGAATAACAAACATGGTAAATACCCCGTTTTAACTGTTAATAATAATGTTAGTGACCATGTCAGTTTAAAGACTTATATGCATATTAAAGTTATTCTTAATGAAATTCTGTCATCTGCATAGTATGAAAAGTGAAATTATACCAAATAATCATCGCTCTAAAATACTCTAAATGAACATTATGCTAAACGATATTATGCTAAATTTGAACTCTGCCAATCGTAATTATACTAAATGTCATTCTGCCATCTTAAAAGTATGCCATTGTCAATTCGGAGTTTTAAACATTATGCCAAACGATAATTATATCAAATAATTTTTACGCCTTTTTATTATTCCTAAAACCAACATTTACCAGTCCACATTGGTAAAACCTAGCATGTACTGAATTGGAACGGCAAAAGTCCGATATTATATGTATAAGTATTTGTTTTTTAAATGTAGCTATTAATTTTGAAAAATGTTTCGCCACAGACTACCTACAGTACTGTTTCTCCTCCTTTAAATCCATCCAAAGGTTGCCTTGAAAATTGCTTTTAGCGATAAGACCGCCCATTGTGTCACCCTATTTATAAGTTGTTTAATGTTATTCTTTTTCTTGTGGTAGGCTCAGCTCAGTTGCGTTAAAGAAAATAAGGCAGTTAACTGATGTAGACTACACAGCTAGGTTAGTACCTATACTATTACTATGCTTATTTACACAGTATTATGTCTTAAGGCGTTCTGCTGTGGTAACGGCAGCAAACGTCGATTTAGGTATTTATTTTTTTCAAAAGAGGGCAGTCCGAGCTATCTATAGAATGGATCCTCTCAAGTCCTTCAGAGAAAATTTTCTCTGCCTTCTCTTTATATCTTAGAATGTACGTTATATATATATTTAGGATATATATTAAAAAAAAACGTTGTCCCACACTAAGAATTTCTCCTGTATCGTGGGTGCGTTTACAAACATTTAAGCTTACATACACAAACAGCCAGACCCGGAACAACCATATGTAGGCCGTACAAATATTTTTACCGTGCGGGAATCGAACCCGCGACACGCAGCGCAGCAGTCGATCGCTCAGCCACTGCGCCAACTGTGTCGTCAAAAAATATATATATTATGTCGTCGTATATGACTTATATGTCGGCAAAAATCAGGGGCATAATATAAATACATGCAGTAAAAATGAAATTGTAATTCCCAAATATAGATTAATAATAAATAGCAAGACAATTCTAATAAACAGTAAACGGTTTTATAGTTGCCAAAGTCAGTTACAGAACTGACCGATGGAAAGTTTAAAACTACATCAGACGTGTCCTTAATAAAAAAAAAAAACATTAAAATCAAGGACTACGTTGAAGAAAAAGAAGTTTCTTCTGCGAATGGGGCTTCCCTGGTAGCTCAAAAATTCTCACATATAATACCACAAGAGCTTCAAAATTATCGGGTATTTTCCGATAGGTTCGTTGCAAACAAATGAAGGAGTCAAGTTTTCCTTTACAGGTTAAAAAATCACGAGCGCGAAGCGCGAGTGATTTTTCCTGAAAAACTTGACGATTTTATTTGTTTGCAGGGAACCTATCGGGAAATGCCAGATAATTTTGAAGCTCGTGTAGTATTCGGGGGATTATTTTTCCGTCCCAATGTCGGCCAATAGAATTGCACAAACTCCAAATCGACTCATTTTCATGCAAAATCTCCAATTTTCACAATTGAATTCAACCTGTCAGTTTGACGTGTGGTTAATTTGACTGGATGTTTTGTTTTTTATGCATAACAACGACCAGAGAAAATTTTCAAAAAATTTTCAGTATAATACCATGTAGGTTGTACCACGTGACGTCGAATGGTGCAATTCTATTGGTCGATATTTGGGTCGGAAAAATAATCAATCTTATTTTTTTTTTACAATATACAATATGTCAATGGTACATTTTAATTCAAGTGAGGAAACTTTACCGTTGCGTTCGAGGCAGAATTAAACAACGAGCCGAACACAACGAAGAGTATTTTTATCATTAATCGCTATGAAACTATAATTTAATTTGTATTTTAACCGCGCTTTTCCTTCTAAGGCCGAAGAAAAAGCAAAAGTATTACGCCTTTTAACAGCCTAATATCAAAAATAAGATTTTTTTTTTTTACTTACATAAATAAATTAAGTACCTACTACTTTGTTATAATCAGTTAATACATTTCTTTTTTAAATAAATGCCTTAAAGACGCGCCCCCATGCATGCTTTTATTAAAAAAAAACTCCGCCGGTTATAGGGAATCGAGCAGATGTTTCTTGTTATCCGTGGTGAAATGAAAATTACTTATTTATCCAACCTTTGTTCTGAGTAGTTACAGTACTGATGGCAACATCTGTGTCATTTGTTTCATATACCTAGTTCTTTTTAACACGCTTTTATTAGCTTCACTTGTTTCTATGTATGTAAGAAAATATTGGAATCTTAATTTGACCCACTTCTTGGTCTTCGATTAGGATGAAATTTTGCACACGCTTTGAGTTCTGATGACATATATACATGACTAGCTAAGAAACGACATTAAATAAATAAATATCTTGGGACAACTCACACTCGGCTATCTGATCCCAAGCTAAGCAGAGCTTGTGTTATGGTAACCAGACAACTGATATACATACTTATATAATTTATAAATACATACATATTATAGATAAATTACATTACATACATTACAAATCCAATATGGCGGCCTCATCAAGATGGCGGACTGGCTGTTTGAAATCCATCCCCATGATATGAATATCAAATTAAAGGGTCAGGTGACTTAAATCCAAGATGGTGGACGTTCAAGATGGCGGACAGTCTATTTGAAATGCACCCCCATTTTTGGACAAAACGCTCCATTTATTATTTTTTGTGCGTGCTAAAGGCGTGTTTTTAGTTTTTTAAACTATTTTTGTAATATATTTCCTATTTCTTGTACTTATATTATATTAAAAAAATTGTATAAATATTAAAAAACCGTGCAAGAGTTGATATTGAACAGTGTGCACAAAAGTAAATAAAAACTATGTGAGAGGTAAACAGTCTACTAATAATAATAAAGGATGGAAACAAAAAAAAAATTAAATAAAAAAAATACCTACTTATAATTCTGCAGAAGTTTTTGAAAAGTAAATAACCTGGTCACGAGGGTTTCAATGTGTGTTTTAAAGGACAGATGTTGGTCAATAGTGACTCCGAGGTATTTTATATTCGCGGTCCTTTTAAAGGGAAAGACAAGGTAATCGTTAGAGTTGAGAGTGGGAACAAGTTGGATCTTCTTCTCGTCGCTGAGAGAGTAATTTATCTTTACTCGCTGTTTCCTGGCAGAAAGATGGTCCTCCATGAGTTTCAGGCAGATTCCTCTGATACCGAGACGTGCAAGCTTTTCAAGCAGGTGCGGAATAGACACTGTGTTAAACGCCTTTGCAAGGTCGAGGAACACTGTAAGGCATCTTCTTCTGTCATCCAAGTTGACCACAATAGGGTTCCAACTCGTGGACTGCATCATTGGTACTTTTTCCAGTTCTAAAGTCAAATTGTGAAGACGAAAGGACATTATTTGCTTCCAAGAACCTAATAAGACGTTGATTTATAAGGCGTTCTAGTATTTTGGACAGAGCTGGTAGAATGAAGATGGGCCGGTAACTATTGACAGTCCTTTTTTTTACCAGCCTTATATATGGGTTTAATAATAGCTGTTTTAAAAGCTTGAGGAAAAATCCCTGTTGATATTGAGAGATTGCAGATATGTGATATGGGAGAAGTAAGCGTATCTCTTAATAATTTTGCTGCTAATCTCATCAATTCCCACTGCACAATCTTCCCTCAGGCCCTTTATGAGGTTGCAAATTTCTTGTTCATTGGTAGGAAGAATTACAAGCGAGTTGCAAGGAGTTATCGATGTGTGATCACTGGTATGGGTAAGAGTTTGTTCGTTGTTACGTATGACGTCGTTTATATCTGCCTCGGGACGATCAGATGACAAGAGACATGACGAGTAGTCTGCCATCTTATCAGAACCACTAATTTTTTTAATGACAACCTATAACTGTTTTTATTACCCCTAGCATTTTCAATTTCCTGTCTTTCATACCTCTTCTTTGCTTTTTAAGCAGCGAGGAGCAAAAATTTCTATAGCGTTTGTATGATAGTTTTAGTATCTCATCGTCAGGAGTACTTTTTAATTTTTTGTGCAAGTTATCCCTATTTCTCACGTCAGGAGTCCTGTAATTATCCATGGTTTGGTAATTAGTTTTCTTTTTGATGTTTTAACTATGCTGGTATATTTTTTTATTGCTGAAGATAGGTGAGCCACGAGGAGATCAGTCGATACGTTAGTGTCCTGACAGTCCAGGATAAGCAGGTAGTCCATGTTTTGAATTATTTTATCCAATTTTTCGTAGTTAACCGAGCTATATGTTTTATTGAGAGATTTTAGAGTCGTTTTAGAACTACAACAAATAACTACACTCTCGTGGTCGGTGAAAGATGTTTCAAGAACAAAACAGCAAGCGTCCATTTTAGTCATCAGCATCATGTGGTCTAGACCTGTTGATCCGTGCGTTGGTAGCGTATGAGCCGGGAGTAGGCCATAGCTAGCTAAGCTGTTGAGGTAGTCTTAGTTTGGCCCTATATTAATATTGCCACAAAAGAAAATGTTTTTAAAAGTTTTTAGATTATCTAGTAGAGTGTTCATTGAGTCGATAAATTCTGCAGTATTTGTTTGACTAGGTGGGCGATATAAGCCTACGACGCAAGTATCTCGATCAAGTTTTAATACCAGGCAATTCAAGTCAGTAACTGTAGGTTCCTCGGATATTATATTAAGAATATTATTATAGTAGATGACAACGCCTTCGTTTTGCGTTTTGTGTGACGTAGTCGCTATATGATTGTAGTTGTCGAGAGCAGGGATGTACATACTTTGCAGACGGAAGCCAACATTCTGTAAGTACTAAAATATCCCAGGGTATTTCAAATCTTTGGAGAAGGGTAACAAAATTGGGCATATTACAGTTTATGCTACGAATATTTTGAGACAGGATATTATAGTACTTTTATTCATTCTAATATGATTCTTTGCACTTTCTATGTCACAGGTTAAAGCTTTAGATCAGAATTTATTGCGTTAATGGTTTCTATAGACGTCATTTGATTGTACTTATGAGAAAAATACAGTTACGCCTAATACGTGACGTGATGTTGAATATGAAGTTGAATATCGTTCGATCGGTTCATTGTAGGTCAGGACCGAGAATGGATTGGTTCGGTACCTGACACAATGATACCAAAATTATTAAATTTAGGAAATACTTAAGAATAGAAAGATTCAAGATTGTGTAAATAGCAGTAGATTAAAAACATATGATTAAAAGTATTGATTATGTTGGAATGTTTTGTAATCAATCGAATCAAATTTCAGATCAAATTAGTGTATTTGTATTGTTCGATTAAGATAAGATAGGATAGGATTTGTTTGTTTGCTCAAACATGTGTTTACATACAAAAAAAATGCATGTATGATGATAAAAAAATAAAAATGGTTCAGACATGTTTGCCATATACCATAGCGTGCAAATGTTTTAAATTTTAAAATTGTGTCGTCATTAAATAATCACATACCAATATAATTAATTTTAAGTGAAATTAGCAAAAGCCTAGAAATGTTAATTATACATGGCAAAAGTAAAATTAAGTTATTGTATTTATAAACAGAATTAGTCAACTGGCAGAGTGTAAGGTTTAATATGTCAGCGTACATGGGGGCATGCACGTCATCAGGATGGTCGAGTGTAAGGTTTAAATAATTATATAAAACAGTTTTTAACGTTATTTGTTTTGACTATTTCCGATTTTGACTTGTCACGGGGTCTCAACCAGGTGACGTTTGTAAGGTTTAATTAATTATATGAAACAGCTTCTAACATTATTGGTTGTCAATTTGACTATTTCCGATTTAACTAGTCACGTGGTCTCAACCAGGTGACGTTTGTTGCACTCTAAGAGGGGGAATATGGAGAGAGAAAGGACAGTGGACGATTGGTGGAGCGAACAGGCGGGTGTTTCGGTGGTTCTAAATATTTAAGCTTAAGTGTATCATTGCTTTGGAAGTTACTGTAAGCTGAAATCTAAGTGTGCTGGATTAATGTATATGAACAAGTAATAAAGTGTACATTGTGATTTTAAAACTGGAGTTTTTTTTTGGGTGTTTCTTACAGTAGGTTCGCCAGGCTGCACGAAACTCGGTGGTCACCAGGCCATCAAGGTTGGCAAATGGATAGATGGTAAACATTCTATTTTTTAAATTAACGTATCATGATTATAATATGTAATCGTTCTAGATTTTTTTAAATTTAATTTTATAATTATTGTAAAATGTATTATAACAAGTTGGCTATATCGGCGATAAGATAAGGACAAAACATAAACATTAGTTTGTGTCTAATTGGGCAGTAATTTAAAAAAAATATTTTGACCTGATTTAAGTTCATTTCTGTTGATAATTAAAATAAAAACGTTGGATGTGTCCTCGACAACGAAACAGTTGCGGGGGATTGTCAGACCTTTACTGACTAAAACCCAGCCATTTTCCTTCTTTTGCTCTTTATGTTCTTATTTTTTGTGATCTCTTTAATTTGTTATATTTGTACAATAGTTGTCAAATCACATATTTATACAACCTATGTTCTGAATAGTTGCAGTACAAATGGCAACAATATGTCACATGTTCCATATAGTTTTTTTTCAATATCTTTTTACCTATCAGACAAAATTATCATCACATGCTTACTTAATAACGCATCTTTCAAATTTTATCAATTAGTAAAAAACATTTGTAGATGTAGTAGATCGGTACACTAACTGAGGCAAATTTCAAATCAACCACAAATAAAAACAAAATCGTTTGGTTCTAAAACGTTGGCCTAAATTGACTAACCAAAATCAAAATATTTTTATTTCACATAGGCCTAGATGGGGACTTATAAAACTTCGAGAAAAGATGCACGATTCGGGTCGGTTTTCTATGGTGAAGAATCAGCAAAAAAAACTCCATAGTTACTCTTTTAAAATCATATGGTTTTACAATGTTGTTGTTACAGCGTTACTTATTACATGGGAGAACAGCTTAGGGCACGACAACAATTTATGGAACAAGTGACACAGGTGTTGCCATCAGTACTGTAACTATCTGGAATTCTGGACCAATAACTATTCTAACAATGCGCTATTATTATTATTACGGGCGAGCAGGCTCGCGCGCCATGCCTACAGTAAGTCAACCTCAGGTTATAACTACCTTAATCCTACCTACGTACAGGTTTAATGAAATATCTAAGATAGAATTGCAATGAAACGTAATTTAAAGCAAAACTAACATTTTATTAATTTGCTGATAACCGCCGTACTCGTTAACAGCAAGCACGTATTTTTTTACGTTCGCATGAATTTATATTTTATTTGGCGAGAATACTTTCATATTTTTTTTTGAATTTTAAGCATGTTTAAAAATTGCTTAATTCATCATAACATTACGCCTTTAACCCACGAAGGGTGAGGTGCCACTGCCCAAAAAAACCCTACATTAAATTTTGTTATTAGAAAGTTTAGAAAGCAACGTTTTTCCCGGGAATTCCGGGACTGGACTGAGTCTCGATTTAATTTTCCCGGGACTCGAGTCTGAAACGAGATTGGAAGACCTAGTAGGTGCCTATACATATGCCTAAAAACTTTTTGTCTTTCGAGGAGGAGATAGCACAAAAACGCCGTCATGCTTTCATGTCAAGTCGTTAAAAATAAAAGCTAATTTGGAATTTCTAAAAAACATAGGTATTATTTTACTTTTGATTTATAGCAGGCATCAATTAAAATCTTTAAATCAATGCTAACATCACACACATCCATACAATAAAATCAGGCTTTACCAGAGTAAATACATTTCCTATAATAAATAGTAAGTCATAATCAATCATATCTACTTGAAATAAAAACTCGATAGAAATTTTCGTGGGTAGGGTAGGAACACGCGTGCGACACTACTGAATTAGCCTGTAGCCACGTAAAAGTGGTCGCTAAGCGTAGGTACATGCATTATTATGCCTACAGCATAGCGGAGTGCGCCAGGCCTGGTGTTACGGTGGTAGTTTACCAATTTTTAAATATGCAGTGCGGCCCACAACACAATAATTTGTACACTTTTTTACCGTTTTTGAAGCACTCATCGCACCTAGTTTTGTTGTTCAAAGATATAACCGCAAAAAAAAGATATTTAATTTGTAATCCCACCTTGCCACATTATTATCTATTCATTACGTTTGGAAAATAATTAAAGGCATATAAACATAACAGAAACAAAGTTTTTGTAAGCACAAAACGAAGGCAACTTACCTTATCAACATGTATGTAAAAGTAATGATTGCTTCTGAACAAAGCGTTAATCAGTCGATGTACTTGTCTCAGTGCACGCCCGTTGAGTGTCAAAAGAAACACAATTTGAATGGGCTCTTCTTTTATACCCGTGGTTTTAGGTACTCTAGGCGTAAATTCTGAAAATCAAAACAAGAATACTTAAAATTATTTTTTTTCAATTTCGGTATAATTGTGTCTGACTAAGCTGGCCGGTTTGGCACAATTTTACCGGAGGAAATACCCACGCAAGCAGATGCTTGAAATACATTATTTTGGAACCCCAGACGTGCGGCTAACTCAAAGGTTTAATAAATAACCCTTAGAGGAAATTCAGTTAAATATTGACTTTTTTACAGCTCCAAGGGACTACAGATTTGAGTATATGGTTTTTAATTTCAACTCGATACCTTCACGCGTTTCCGAGTTAAAGGGTCTTGTCAGACAGATCGACTAACAACACACACTCACAACTCTTCAACACACACACACACAAACAAAACAATAGATAAACTTTTTGCAATAGTTGTTGTAGTGGCTACACTATAATCTGGTGTTTGGCTCGGCAACGCACCACCACGTCTTTACGGGTTGACGGTCGGACAACGACTGACTCCCACTCAGCCCTCGCCTTGTGACGTATGCGCTCGAGACAAATCATAAGTTTATCTACATACACTACATCCCTTCCTTATTTTACTTTATTGAATTTAAATAAGAATACTACCTGTATTGATTTATATTAATCTTGACGTATAGATAATATACTTATGCTTTGCATTATAAAGTATTTCTCAAGTTACCAACAGTCGGTTTGGTATAGATTGTACCATTTTTATGAACTTAAAGAATGACTACATAATTTGCAATTCATAACTAATTATTTTGATTCAATCATTAATTTACCTTCCATCTCCTCCCCAAAATGTTTATTGAATCAGTCTTTATTATTTGGCGGAGGTGGAGCTTGTGAATTACATTTCTATATTTTTTTTCAAATATACATACTTTATCTCCTGGTATCAAGTCACTTTCTTTTGCCTTCCATTTCGTATCTGAATATTCTTTACGTAAAGGTTTTTTTTTTGTTTTTTTTTCCATATCTCTTACCTCTTCGTCTTTCAGTTGACAGTTAATGTCACTGACTGTTATACGGTAGGTTCTTTTTTTTACAATACGGTATTACACCCATTTTTAAAAAGTATCTCATTTTGATCCTAGGGTCCTAGTGAACCACCAAAAAACCAAAACATTTTAATCAATCGATAAGTGCCATTAAACTGCATTTCAATTTTACAATTTCTATTTTCGCGCGTAAAATCACAAAAACTCTTGACGCCATGTTATCTGTGGTCATGACGTCAGTTGGTCATGTAAACAAATGCGCTGTTATTAGTCTTTCAGTTTCGTTGTATATTTTATTCTTGGTAAATTTGTACTGTCTTTTTTTTATGAAACCGTCTTCCATGGTATTATTACTATTATTTTAATAAAAATAAAATATAAAGTTTTTTTTTTTTTAATACAAAAATAACAAACGTTGCTCAGTTGACAGTTGTCACTTTTTGTTTACATGACCGTATGAAGTAATAATCATGGCGGACACACTCTTTGGCGGACACTGTTTCACTTAGTAAAACAACAGACTAAAAAGTGAAAACTTTGAAATCAATTTTAAAATTGATTTAGTTATTTTATAACTAAACTATACCGGACGGTATGCGGTATGCTGCGGCTGCAGAGGACCTCAAGCGGCGTAAATATAGTAACCTTATTGGGAACTATATTTTTGAGCCGTTTGGGGTTGAAACTCTGGGACCGTGGGGTCCTTGTGCTCACAGCCTTTTTAAGGAAATTTCAAAACGCTTGGTTGACACTTCCCGTGACCCAAGGGCTGGCTTTTACTTTGGCCAGAGGCTTAGCGTTGCCATACAACGTGGCAACGCGGCCAGTCTCTTGGGGACACTGCCAACTTACAGCGTTGAGGACGAACTCCTTGACGCTATTTTTTAATTTATCTATAAGTTTAGTTTAATAATTTTAGTTTATAACACACTTATTTAAGTTAGAACTTAATTAATTATTTTGTCCGTTATTTTATTAACTAAATCTAACATTTTCCGACTGCTTATTGCCTAAGCTATCTGAATTGTATATTTTTAGAATTTCTTTCATATAGAGTAAAATACCCTATTCTGTGGCAGAAGTTTCAAAACCTTAAACCCAAGAATGTTTTGTTTTGTTCTTTTGTTTTGCAACTTCTTGCTTTATTCGTTTTCAGATAGTTCCAAACTTTGTCAAATAACTAATTTAAATTGAGAACTACAACGTAAATCAATAACTATCATCAGTTTACTCCTCTAACATCACATGTTATCTTCTATCAATACATTGTACTACTTTTTTATTATAATTACTTTGTGTACTTCAATACATATCTAGTAGATTCCGTCATTATGAGTTTATTTTAATTTTCAATATCCTCGGTAGTAATTTATTTCATTATCTGCCTAGCCCTTTCCCAGCCATGTTGGAGCCGACTTAAAATCACCGGATGCAACCGAACACCAGCATCTCACTCGGAGCGCCTCCACAACTCAGCTAGTACTGGCAATACGACACGACACCCCTGTCGGCACCACAACTAAACGTGACGGGCGGTCATCCATCCACAGACCACCCCCGGCAAGCGCGGCCCAACCCAGAGATGGATTCGAGCGGCTTCTACGATTTAGCCACTGACTGCCATAATTTCTTCGGACAGACAAACCTCTAATAATAACCCTAGTAACGCCCGATCTCATAATAAATACAGTTGTGACACTTTTTCCTTTAGACGCACCAAGCCTGAGGCTTGTGTGCACCACTCCCATATCCAGTCCAATTCAATCCTTCGCAACATTGAATCCCTCAAACATCATAACTCTTACCTACTCCTGGGAGTTATAGAAAATCTCCTTTTGCTTTTCCTTCTCCTTCTCCTCCTTTTTACTTTTTAGTTATTTTTTTCGATATTATTTTTCAGTGGCCTCTAACTAATTTGGAAAATATCTCTATTACTTTTTTTTCTGCTTGAAAATCAAATGTCTACGGTGGTGGTATACTAGGCTTATAAGCCTGAAATGATGAGACAATTTGATGTCGAGTAATTTTTATCCAATACTTCATACACTTTTCATTTGTATCCTGAAGCTCTCCTATTTTTACGTTAAACCATGTTCGTTGATATATTTTTATGTCCGCACTTGTATTACTATATTTTTTTTTTTTTAACTGGTAAAATTCGAATTTCCGAGCCACAAGAATGCGCGAATTTAATGGATAGCCAATGCGTCCAATTTAATGGATAGCCAATGCGTCCAATTTAATGGATAGCCAATGCTCCCAATTTAATGGATAGCCATTGCACCCAATTTAATGGATAGCCAATGCGTCCAATTTAATGGATAGCCATGCGTCCAATTTAATGGATAGCGATGCGTCCAATTTAATGGATAGCCATTGCACCTAATTTAATGGATAGCCAATGCGCCCAATTTATGATGCTCGTAAGCTACCGTACTAAAACAGTGTATGGTATATGTCGCATGCCTTAGTAGCATTGGTTCTAGGACATGCCGGTTTCCTCGCGAGGTTTTCCTTTACCGTTTAAAGAGCATTGGTGATGAGTGACAACACATAAAGCCTGCCTGGTTTCGAACCCACGACCTTGGTCGGACTAGGCCATCACCACTCTGGATAAATTTAATACAAACAACATACATTGAGGTGTGTTGTTGTTACATAAAACTTATATGTATATATTTGATAAGTTTAACTAATTATTTACTTTTTTATAAATGTCATACTAATTAATATAGTATAATAATTAATATAGTATATTACATTTACATTAGTCCCACATTAAAGTTAGTACCTACTTGCAACTCAGTACCCTGTGAACTAATTTATTTATTCGTTAATAAGCAGGCCTCTTCACTATATCCAACTTATTCCAATTTAAAAATTGCAAAATTGTCAAACAGTATTTACATATCTTGTTTATTATTTAAGTGATTATTATATTTAATTATTTATATTTCCTTCCTCCTTTCATGTATGAGAGACTCTTTCTATATAATGTAATTTGTTGGTATTATTTAAAACCACCACTTTGATCAAGTCACTAACACTTTTGAATTTTTTTTTTTTAAAAAAAACGTCCCAAAGCGTAGTTCTCTATAAAGAGGAATGGACAAAAACTCCATGGACACTCTAGTTTCACTCTTATTGTTTACACAAACTTGATGACTACTAATATTCATATGGAAACTACAGACATACAAGTTCTATAAATGAACCTGACTAGAGTACCTTTCACAGCGCACTGTGTAGCTAAAGTTAACGCATCCCACAGACCTTTTGTACGAGTATAAGCTAAACGAGCCATAATTATGAAATAATACTGGCACACAGTCAGGTGGCAAATACGAGCAACAAACAGCAATATAAACTGCGACTTTATAGCTACATCAGAGAACACAGAGGATTATCTTGAGTGTACACTGACTGATGGTTTTCTCCTTATTGACATCCACAATTTGCAACGATAAGCCGTTGATCTATAACTTCTTCTCTATCAATCCTCAACGCAGCATGAAAACGTTAACTTTTACTTCCCTATAATTCAAGAGTAATTCTTGAATTAACGAACAGCCCCGTAAAGGCCTAATGTCCTTCATAAACTTTGCTCTGTTTGGGAGTAAAGTAAGTATCAAGTTCATCGATTGCAATCTGGAAGACGTCTGCTCCATCTGTGGCAGATACATCAGGAACATTATAAAATATTTGTTGCAGTTCTAAACCGCCAAAATCCATTAAGCTTGCCCTTTTCTTCTTGCACTTACAATACCAGAAACATCGAGATAAATAACGTCTGGCTCCAACCGAAGGTTCTCCTTCGCAGTCGAACTTCTCAAGCATCAGTTACGACATGTTAATGTTATATCTGGAACCAGCCAGTTTATTGTTAGTTCAATATCAATTTAATGATCAGAAATATCTGCTCTTTTATCACGTCAATTTAATGACCATTATATACAATATATAATGCTGTTGAGGATATATTATTTCCTCTGAATAATGTCAAACGTTTACAATTGAATGACCAGCTATGCTGCTTCTATCTCATTATGTTGATATCAATTAAATGATCAGTATTAATGTATAAGTAAACTGCTTTACGAAAATGCAAAATAACTTTGTCATTTCTTTTGTGTCAATTAAATGACTAAGCCAGCTTACTTGCTTGATTGTGTTTGAAATTAATTCAAAATAACCACCAATCAAACACCTCTGCCTTTCTCTTCGAGAAATATAAGAATGATGTTTTGTCAAAATAACAGAATCACACATCTTCCGACTTAACGTAGCCGGCGGAATCTAAAAAGTTACTTGTTAGGTACACCTCTGCCTTACCCTTCGAGGATCCACTTCATACTTCACACTTCGAAAATCCACTAATCACTTTTTATGTATTTTTTTTTTTTCAATTAACCTCAATTATGATCACTTTAGCAAAAGTTACTAATTACTAATAAAATAACCAAGTTAATCGTTCTTAAAACGTGTTATCAGTGCTGGTGCGTTCCAATGTAATGAGTCATAGCACATCTCAGCGTAAACAAGTGAGTTATTTTATAAGGCCATGTTGTCGCCTCCGTTATTTATGAAATTATTTCGAATATTCGAATCATAACGGCTGTTTAGTAATTCAAATAACTTAATAGTCTAAAATATAATAATTTAAGGTAAATAAGTTATTTTGGTAAATGTAAATGAGACTAAACTAAAAGTGTTGTGTAAACGCACTTTCTAATATTTCTCTACACCATACTAAGTATTATTTCACTGCAGGCACCAGTCTTTTGTTTTTTTTTTTTTTTTTACGTTTTATTGATTTATCCTCGTCGCCAAATGTAGTGGCTACACTATAATCTGGTGTTTGGCTCGGCAACGCACCACCACGTCTTTACGGGTTGACGGTCGGACAACGACTGACTCCCACTCAGCCCTCGCCTTGTGACGTATGCGCTCGAGACAAATCATAAGTTTATCTACATACACTACAGTTGTCAAATCACATATTTATATCACCCTTGTTCTGAATAGTTACAGTACTGATAGCAACATCTGTGTGACTCGTCTTTTAGTTATTATTTTGTTTTTGCAATATTGTTTTTTTTTTTTTTTTTACTCTTGTATAGATTCTTTTCTACCTATTCGTTGTGAATGAGTGGACATGGTTGGCCTTGTAGATTCTTAGACGCTTGTTAACTTTTGTTAACGTATTATTTTATTTTACTTTTTGTAAAGTAAGCAATGACTTATTGTCGGGCCTACGCTGTCCTCTCATACTTAAGTGCTAACGCTGTAACAACAACAACATTGTAAAACTAAATGATTTTAAAAGAGTAACCATGGAGTTTCTTGCCGGTTCTTCTCCATAGGAAACGACCAACCCGAACCGAACCGTGCATCTTTTCTCGACGTTTTATAAGTGCCCATGTAGGCCTATGTAAAATAAAAATATTTTGATTTGATTTGCTTCGAATGATAAAACTACAGGTGCGCATAACTACAGCCGCCATTACTGCACAAGGCTCAGAGTCACAGTCAGAGCCCAGTGCCGCGCCAGCATGGAGGTAGACGAGACAGCAGCCCACGTGCTTCTGGCCCACGGCCGATCCACAGCCCAGAGGTTGCCCCATGCAGGGCAAAATACTACGGTGACCTAGGTACACAACGCAAGATCGCCTTCAAAATCAAGACGTTGCTGTCCTTGCTGGGGTGGATCGAATAATATTCCCGCCAGTCCGCAAAATACGCGCCTTGTACTTGGGAGTTGCGGACAGTTGCCGGCCCGTTATACAATACAACCTTTGATTTCAGTTGAAGGTTGTGGCGATAGTTTTCGGACACTACCTACCTAACTAGCACACAAGAACTATAACAGGAGCTGGACAAAGTGTTTTTCATAGCGACCTGGAGCCATTATTAAAAAAATATAGTGGTTCTACAAGCCGCTACAGATCTCTTGTAGCGTCAAATAGGCCCATACTGTACAGCTTATAGCTCTAGAATGATCGCAAATGGCAATTATATTGGTGGCACTATGGAGGTGGTTAGGGCTACGATAATTCGAAAAATCTCTTGTAGCGCTATAATGCCACCTCCACTCCACCTTATTCGGCGCTCCTGTATTGTCAAAGCTCTAAAGTAGTAATATGATGGATGAAAACTATTTTATAAAAAATAAAAAACATACATACAGTGGCCAAGTCACAAAATTATTAAAATACCTAAACGGGTAATTCAAACATTGTTTTAATTCTGTAGTTTGCTGTTGATATACATATACGTATTTTCTTCAAAATTTACGCGCGCTCTCTTATTATTCAGTTTTACGAAAAAATTAAAAATTGATATTATGTTGATTTATCGATGCGATTGCTTGTTCTTTTGACGCTATAGGAAATATTGTTGCTACTGAACAGCTACTGTACCACTTAGGTGTAAAAGGGTTTTTAAATATGATACTATACATCTCAAGGAAAATTTTACAGCCATTGAACAGCTCTTATGTAACTACTAGGCTGGCTACCTAAGGCAGACCACCTATCACATTTTATCATATTAGCAGGGACAGTTGCAAGATAAATTTTGTCTTTGCAAAAGTTCTAGGATTCTCTCAGATCAGAAAGAAGTTATGTGATTTGATTATGCTATGCTTTTGTTTAATTTTGTAATATGCATAATGTCATGCAAACGTAGCTCTTATTCATCAAACTTTAATATTATCTTACTTTACATTACTCTAGCATTTATCTATTGAAATATAAGTACTGAGTTTGAAATAACTTACTAGATAAACCAGTTTCATAAATATTCATTGTAAAGTAACCACCGCAATGCTGAGTTACATTTCCAGGGCATTTCATGTCACACAGATGGTCAGCAACAGCTGCTGAAGTTTGTGGTTGGTTCTCGCCACAAAAACACTCTGATCTGAAAAACATACTAATAGTAAACTTTTTTTGTTTTTCTCGTAAAGAGCATTTGAATAAAATACCCTTTCCATAAGTTATTTTTTGTGTAATTTCTGAAAACTTTGGCTTATTTGAAACTATTATTAAGGTGAAAGTTTGAATGTGTATGTCTATATTACTCTTTCACTCTCTTGTAGATAAATACTTCATGTTAAATACTGGTATTAAGCTAAATCCAGTCAGACTGGAAGCTGATCCCAAAAAATAAATAAATAAATACTTGGAAAGGGCTATAGGCAGGTGGCAACAATGACAATATTAATTCATACTTATGCTTTTAATAAAACATCTAGTATTGGTGATTTGCATGAGAAGATAATTTAAGATGTTTAATTTAAAATGTTTCGTTCTGAACTGCGACTTGTAGAAATAAAAAGTGGTTTCAAACTTACGCATACTGTACTCCAGCAAACAGAAATCCGGCTTGTATGCATATATCCAAACATGCAGTTGGTGAATTAGTGTTTGCATAATTGCCATAGAAACCTGTAAGTAATCTTAATTTCTTCTCATCTGCATAGCATCCCAAGTATTTGCCATAAGTAGTCTGTCCATGAAGGCACCCATTAGGTAATTCAACCGGATAAAAACTTCCACTTTGTATAAGGCATGTTTTATTAACAATTTGCTGTTTGCACTTTTGTGTCTTAGCACGGTGAATAGCAGATATAGCTTCTCTACTCTTTATTTCACAAGGGGGTTTGAAGTCCAGTTCTTCTAGCCTTAAGTATGTCAAGAGTTTGTTGTGATTTTTATTATTTGAAGACAAATCTTCATCATCACTATAACCAATACTGTTCTTCCTGGCCGAAACTTCACCCAAAACTTGTCGCGCAGTAGATACATAACCATTCTTTTTCAATAAATTATCATTTATTGACGGAAATAAACTAAGTGCGATATAAATATGTATAAAAAAAGCTAGTAAAACTGTTATCACTATACACTTTGTATATTTATAATAATACTTTCTAAAATTAAACGCCATATCAACGAAGTTTGTAAAATACTAAAAACTCTGTATAGGTAACATAGAATAAATTCCTACATTTTCTACTAATAAGATACGAATCTGAGCACAAGTCAAGACAAAATAACCCAACAAAAATACCACTGCCGACCACTGCCAGTTGTTTTTGTTGTGGTTGTCAGAATAGTAATGTGCTTAGCACAGACTCACTATTTTCTTTGAGGCTTTGTTAGCGTAGACCACAGATAATATAATACCAGCGTAGACATACTCTACAAACTGGGTTGAGCACGCTACTTGAAAATCGTGCCGAGAGAGATATCTATTACAAAGGCTGTCGTCTTTTTCTAATAGGGTAATGAAACATTATTATATTAAACTAGCTTTTGCCCGCGGCTTCGCTCGCGTTAAATTCGGGGTAACACAGTTCCCCTTTCCTGTTTTACAGGTACCTGCTACCTGTAGTTTTTGCCCTTGCGCCTTATTTATTGTAATAGCAATGCTAAGTTTTAGCCTATGTCCGTCTCCAGGGCCCAACTATCTCTGTACCAAAATTCAGCAAAATCGGTTTAGCCATTTAGGCGTGAAGACGTAACAAACAAACAAACTCACTTTCGCTTTTATAATATTAGTAAGGATAAATGGCGACACGGAACAAAACTAAACGAATAGGAAATAAAGAAAACAAACACACAATTATAACTTTTCAACAACACGTGTGGTTCGGCTTTTTAGCTAAAGTCTGCTAAAGAAATAGTAGGCAAGACGGTGCGGGGGGAGGAGCTCAGCGATCGCGTCAAGCAAAGCGACTGAAGAGCGCGAATCTATCGCGTGGATTTAATTTTGAGAATTAATAAACTTATGATAACTTTCAAATGGTACGTCAGATTTAAATGATTCAAAAAGTAATTTACAGATAATGATATAGCCTTGAACACAAATTAATTCTGATAAGCATTAATACCGTAATTATGTAGATAGCTTTCCAATAAACGCTTCATGAATTCCAATTTTTAATAGTAGTAAAAAGGATATAGTATGTTATCCTTAAAAGGCCTATTCTATTACTTTAGAAATAAAGTCGAAAATCTATCAAATTGATAGATTTTCGACTTTATTTCTAAAGTATTAGGTTCAAGGTTCATTGGGAAAAATTGACAGTTTCGGGTAGCTTGATGTGCAGGCGTCTGTACATACCCACTGGGTTTTCTCTGCCGCAGACGGTAGCGAATACCGCATAGGTCTGAATAGCTACCGCGCGTTATTCTACCCACAAGGATAGCGAAATCCGCTTTGGTGTGAACAGTAATATTACCGCATAGCCACTGGGTTTTCTCTGTCGCAGACGGTAGCGAATACCGCTTAGGTCTGAATAGGCCTTTTAAGGATAACATACTATATCCTTTTTACTACTATTAAAAATTGGAATTCATGAAGCGTTTATTGGAAAGCTATCTACATAATTACGGTATTAATGCTTATCAGAATTAATTTGTGTTCAAGGCTATATCATTATCTGTAAATTACTTTTTGATAGTATCAAAGAAATCTGACAGATTGTAGTAGCTTGATGTGCAGGCGTCTGTACCTCTACCCACAGCGGCAGCGAATATCTCTCAGGTCGCTCTAGCCGCGGTACTTGATACTAAATACCTGAGCGAAACCCGCGCGGTATTTAAGTACCTCTACCCACAGCGGCAGCGAATACCGCTTAGGTCTGAATAGGCCTTAAGAGATAGACATATGTCACCGCTGACTATTCTGTAGACCTATATAAGATACACAATTCCACTTTACATTATTTTGTTATATCTAAAAGGGTTAAGGGATTTCGTTGAAAGGTCCCAAACAGCTTATTTTTTACCGACATCTTCCACAAATATCGTTAATGTACACAGAAATAAATACAAAAACTTAACAAATGATATACTAAAGCCTTCCTCAAGAATCACACTATCGAGTGAAGAAAATCGCTTGAAAATCGGTGCAGTAGTATTTGAGTTTATCGCGAACCTCCAGACAGACAGACAGACGCGGCGGGGGACTTTGTTTTATAATATGTATAGATATAGACTAACAGCGCCCTGCCGTTTACCCGCATAGACTGGGATAATAATAACCGATGTGTTAATCCAGGGTAAAAGCTATCAACATGCCAAATTTCATCTAAATCGGACCAGACGTTTGAGCGCGAAGAAGCAACATATTTGTTACTTCTATACTTCTCTCTCTTCTATACACATCAAACATACATACAACATCACATACAAACTTTCACATTTTTTTTGGGTTTTTTTTTTTTTTTTTCTTCTTTGGCAACTGAGCCGATGTCGACTATTCTGCCAGGGTCACGTGGTGACGGCAACTATCTTGGTGAGCCGTCGAACTTTACTTTTGGTAGTGTTAGTAGCTGTAAAGACAGGACATTTTTGTTAGTTAACACGTAATAATATATATATAGTATTTTATATGTATAAATTTATAATCAATAGGACATCATAAATTAAAACGGTTAGATAGAAACATAGGATTAGTATTACACGCCAGATTACATCTTCATGTCATTTAAAAATTTAGACAGAATTTGGACTAATTTAGGGGAAAAATTTGTCAGGAGATAATGGAAATTGGTAGGTAGGGTGATTTTAATTTTGGGGAGCTTATGGTACAAGTCAAAGGACTGGGAATATAGAGGGCATGAGAAAAAGATATGGTCCAGAGTACCGTCGTCAAGACCGCATTCACATAATGAGCTGTCTCGGACGTGAATCTTATTTAAAAATACTGGGCTGCAGCAGTGACCGAGTCTCAGTCTACACAAGGACGAAACAGTTCTTTTGGACAGTTTAGTGCATTTAAAAAACCAAGGTTTCCGCTGGACTTCCGGTTGAATACTGGCATAGTACGCACCCTTAAGCCTCGAACTTACTTGCCAAACTGCTGACCTCGAATTATGCAGCTTCTGTTTAGTGTCGGCCCGTAAGTCGTAGCTATGGACTACATAATGTTTTAGATCAACTGGATTGGAAGTTGCGAATTTAGCGAGAGAATCCGCGCACTCGTTGCCACCTATACCCGAGTGACTCGGAACCCAAGCTATTTCAATGTTTAAACCGTTGTTGAAGCAAGAAAAGAGTAGATTTTTAATGTCTAAAATGATTTTACTGTGGATCTTTGATTTTAATTGATTTTGACTTAAAGCTTGAATGCTACTGCGAGAATCTGAGAAGATGACAGAATTTTGAATATTGTGTGATTTAATAAAATTAATTGCTTCTAAAATGCCAATACACTCCCCTGTGAAAACCGATACCTCTGGAGGGCACTGAAAGAGAAGAGCAATTTTGGAATTCTGGAAGTAAGTAGAAATTCCTGTGCATCCTGTAGGTGTTAATTTGGATGCATCTGTGTAAAATAAATTCCATCCCTTCCAGTACCTCTCGATGGCCCGATCAAAGTCTCCCTTTACGTCCTCGGAATCTTTTGAGATGCCAAGTCCAAGAATGACTTTGGGTTTAAAATGAACCACCTCGTATGTGGAAGAAAAGACTGGCAAGGTAGGATACTGGCTAACAGGCGAGGAGAGGTTTTTATTAGAGATTACAATGTAGCATCACTATTATGAGTTCTTAGTCTGTGGTCTTGACTATGGTAACTCTCTCGTATAATGGCGGTTGCGTTGTATAGCGGTATGTGTTGTGTTCAATTAATTAATAAAAGGTTTTTCAAGTAACACTTCCTTTCTCTGGTATCCCATATACTCCAACAGGTTATGGGCCCAGGCATGAAAGATTGAGAGAACCTATTTTGCGAGTTTGATTCGATTAAGTCGCGGTGTAGCAAAGGTTGGAGCCCTACGTAGCCCGTGGTTCGAACAAGCAAACAAGAAGTTTAATGGCGGCAGTGGTTTGCGCGGCAATTCTATTTGTGTGAGATTGCGTGCATCTTAACAAAAATGTCGAGTTCGGAGAGTCATAAGACGATCGTTCTTAATGGTCGCAATTGGCAAGCGTGGCGTTTTCAAACAACAATAGTTCTTCGTTCAAAGAAGTTATTGGGAATCGTGACAGGCACTGAAGTGAGGCCTGCGGAAGCTGGTAAAACACAAGAATTATGGGATGAGAGAGAAAATAAAGCCCAAGAGGTGATCGTTACTAGAGTCGAGGAGACAGTGATGACGTATTTGATTTCGTGTTCCAGTAGTCGTGAAATGTGGCAGAAGTTATGTACCTTATATGAACCGGCAACGAGAGTCGGGGTGCATTTGTTGCAACAGAGATTTTTTAATATAAAGTATGAGGACCCAATAGCTGTGTTCATAACGAAGGTTGAGGAGTGTGTTAACCAGTTGGCATCAGCAGGAGAAAAGATATCAGAAAATATGATAACAACAAAGATACTTATGTCATTACCTGACAAATACAAACATTTTGCCTCAGCTTGGGAAAGTATTCCAGAAGAAAAACGGACATTGCAGGAGCTGACAGGCAGGTTGCTAGTTGAAGAGGAGCGCAGTGGCAATGGTGCCATTTCCAGTGCTAGTAGCAGCGGACAGCAAAATTCTGCATTGGTAGCCGGTGCACAGCATACTATAAAGTGCTTTGAGTGTGGTAAAATAGGCCATAAAAGGAGTGAGTGTAGAAATAGAAAGTGTAATAACTGTCACAAGGTGGGTCATTTAATGAAAGACTGTAAGTTTCAGAAAAATAAACCTATTGAGAAAAATATGAAAACCAATTCAAAAACTTCTTTTGTAACAAGAGAGATTCAAGGTAATTTATTAAATTCAAAGAATTTTGTGTTAGATTCAGGGGCAAGTGACCATATGTGTTATATTAAAGAGATGTATTCAGAGTTTTCTGAAATAAATACTAAAAGATTTGTTACAATTGGTAATGGTAATAATTTAGAAGTTTTAGGTATTGGAAAAGTTGATGTGTATGCCTATAATGATTCAGAGTATACTCTGTGTACTTTACATGATGTGTTGTATGTGCCTCAATTAAATGTGAATTTGTTTTCTCTCGGGTCAGCCATTAATAAAGGTCACAAGATGGTTTCAGACTCTAATGGATGTAAGTTTTATAAAAATGGTTCCGTAACTGGTGTAGCTGAGAAATATGATAAAATGTATGTGATGAAATTTAAATTTAGTGATGTAGCTTTGTTAACTTTGACAGATTGGCATAGTAAGATGGCACACCAAAATTATCAGTATGTAAAAGAGTTTTTAGATTTAAAAGGCATAAAATATGAAGGGCAGACTGATCAGTGTTTACCGTGTATCCAGGGAAAACAGCATAGGTTACCCTTTCATCAGAGTAGTAGTAGGTCAGTTGAACCAGGTGAACTCATACACATGGATCTATGCGGTCCAATGGAGGAAGTGTCAATAGGGGGCTCTTCATATTTTCTTTTATTGAAGGATGATTATAGTAGTTACAGATTTGTTTATTTTATCAAGAACAAGTACGAAATTAAAGAGAAAATTGTGGAATTTATAGAGCTGTTTGAAAATGAGTTTAGGCGTAAAATAAAAAGATTTAGGTCAGATAACGGAACAGAGTTTGTGAATAGAGTAGTAGAGAATTTATTTAAGACAAAAGGTATAGTACATGAGTTAACAGTTAGTTATACTCCTGAGCAAAATGGTAGAATTGAGCGTGAGATGCGTACTGTAGTTGAGTCTGCGAGAACAATGATTATTCAGTCTGGTTTAGGGAAAGAACTTTGGGCTGAAGCAGTGAATACAGCGGTGTTTACAATAAATAGGACAGGTAAAAGTAAGGTGAGTGGGAAGACACCGTATGAGTTGTTGTATAATAAGAGTTTTGATGTTACTTTATTGAGAGATTTTGGTTCTAAGGTATGTACACATGTACCTAAACAGCTTAGATTGAAGTGGGACTCTAAGAGTAAATTAGGAGTTTTTGTGGGTTATGGTGATCGTACAAAAGGATACAGAGTGTGGTATTCTAACACAAGAAGAGTAGAAACTCATAGGGATGTTGTATTTATCAAAAACACAAAAGAACTAGTAGAGAACAATATAAGTTCAAGCATTTTACTAACAGATGAAGATGTTATTGTACAAGAACCCCCTCTTGATATAGACAACAGGGAACAGAATCAAGAAGATAAACAAGTGGAGGAAGAAAATAAAGAGATTGAGATAGAAAAATGCAAAGAAGTTGAACAGCACGAAGACGGGCTAGGAAGTAATGTAGAAGATGAAAGATCAAGTGAAGTTGACATGATGGAAGAGTACTTAGAGGAAGAATTCTTAGATGCAGAAGAAGAGACATCTGAAGAAAATACAATTTCTAGAAGTAGAAGGAAAGTGAAGAAGCCTGTATGGACAAAAGATTACGAGATGGCATTGATAGCACAAGGAGAAGAACAATTAACTTATGAAGAAGCTGTTAGTGGAGAACATAAAGAAGAATGGCTAAAAGCAATAGAAGTAGAGTTAGAAGCACTAAACAAAAATAATACATGGAAAGAAGTTAGTTTACCAGAAGGCAAGAAATTAATTGATACTAAGTGGGTATTTAAAATCAAGAAAGAAGGAAATAAAGATCTTTATAAAGCTAGATTAGTTGTAAGAGGCTTTAAGCAAGAAGATAAGTTTGATCACTCGGAGATTTATGCTCCAGTAGCTAAACTACCTACACTGCGGATTTTATTAGCAATAGCTAGTGAATATAACATGGATATTCATCAGATGGATGTCAGAAGTGCATTTTTATATGGGAACATAGAGGAGGAGGTGTTTGTGGAGAAACCAAAAGGTATGAAGAAAGATGGCAAAGTATTGAAATTACAACGGTCTTTGTATGGATTAAAGAAATCTCCAAGATATTGGAATGACAAATTTAATCAATTTATGGTTCAGGAAGGGTTCCAAAGAAACCAGAGTGATTACTGTTTATATTATAAGAAGGATAAGAAGTTCTATATCTTACTTTATGTTGATGATTTGATTTTACTTTGTGAAGATGAACAAGAGATAAAAAATATTTAAAGAAGCATTACAAGAAAAATTTGATATGAAAGACTTAGGGAGTAATAATTTAAAATATCTAGGAATAAATATAACTAAGAAGAATGATGTAATTGAGTTAAACCAAGAGCAGTATTTAACGAATTTATTGAAGAAGTATAATATGGAAGGATGTAAGCCTATAGCAACACCCATAGAACAAGGTTTAGTCTTAGAAAAAGAAGTGACTACAGATAAAGAATTGATAAAAAGGTGCAGACAGTTAATAGGAAGTCTCATGTATGCCATGTTAGGAACACGTCCAGATTTGTGTTATGCATTGAGTTATCTAAGTCGTTTTCAATGTTGTGCTAATGAGAGCTTATGGAAGGCATTAAAAAGAATTTTGAGATATATCAAGGGTACTATAGGATTAAAACTAATTTATAGAAAAAGAGTAGATGTGCCGTTAGAAGGGTATACAGATGCTGATTGGGCAGGAGATCAAGGGGATAGGAAATCTACATCAGGGTATATAATTAAAGTTTTTGGTAACATAGTGTCATGGTCTTCTAATAAACAGCAGTGTATATCATTGTCAAGTACAGAATCAGAATATGTAGCATTAGGAAAGGGAATCGCAGAGGGTTGCTGGATTAGGAATTTATTAGGAGAAATAGGAGTTGATTGTAAAAGTTTTATTATAAAAATTGATAATCAGTCTGCAATTCATGTTGCAAAAAACCCAGAATATCATAAGCGCCTTAAACATATAGATATTAAGTATCATTTTGTGAGACAGAAAGTTGAGAATAAAATTGTATGTTTGGAGTATGTACCTTCAGGGGATCAGCTTGCTGATATATGTACTAAAGGATTATGTAAAGTTACCTTTGTTAAGTTGAGAGAAATGTTGTTCTCTTAGTATTATAAGTTTGGATTTTTTAAATATAGTAGTTTGTAATGTAGAGTCAGTATTGAAGTAATAGTTGCATTGAAGTAATAGTTGCATTGAAGTATTGTGATGAAAGTTAGTTTTATGATTGTGAGTGATGTTTACATTGAGGAAGGGTATTAGAGATTACAATGTAGCATCACTATTATGAGTTCTTAGTCTGTGGTCTTGACTATGGTAACTCTCTCGTATAATGGCGGTTGCGTTGTATAGCGGTATGTGTTGTGTTCAATTAATTAATAAAAGGTTTTTCAAGTAACACTTCCTTTCTCTGGTATCCCATATACTCCAACAGTTTTTAAGCTCTCTGTACCTATTCATTAACGGAGGTAATGATTTATTCTTCCAGTAAGAAGATACTTCTAACGAGAGGTGGATTTCTTCTAGTATGGGAAGTAAGGGGTGGGACGAGAGAGCAAAAACTTTTGACAAAAAACGATCAGCTAAGTATTGTCTTCGAAGATTAAGGGGAGGCTCTGCACATTCTACCTGGAGGGCATTAATAGGAGAAGATTTCATTGCACCTAATATAATTCTGAGGCATTTGGATTGGATAGCATCTAGCTTGCGAAGTGCCTCTTTATTACAGGGCTCAAGTAAGAAGCAGCAATAGTCCATTACACTTCTGACCAGAGCGTTGTACACTAACTTGAGAGTGTAAGGGTGTGCTCCCCACCAGACCCCAGACAAAGCCTTGAGGACCGATATTGAGCGCTCACACTTTTTTACCGCGTTGTTGATGTGGTGAACTCCTGACATTTTGGAATCTAAAGTAACTCCCAGAAACCTGGCCTTGTCTTCAATGGGGATAACTTGACCGTCTATATTAATTATAATCTGGGGGATTACCCGCCTGCGAGTAAAAATAATAGCAGTACTCTTAGGAGCACTCAAACACAACCCATGACCGAGTAACCATTGGTTTAATGAGGCTAAAGAGACATTCAAAGATTGGGCGGAATCCTCAATGGAACTTCCTGGGACCAATAAAGCAATATCGTCAGCATACTGGAGGATTTTACAGTTATAATTTAAGCAAGAAGGGAGATCTAAAGTGTAGATGTTATATAAAATAGGACTTATGACGGAACCCTGCGGTAATCCTCGCCAAGCAACCCTCCTCTCACAGTTGTCCCCTGGGATCCTAAGCTGCAGGGTTCGGCTTGAAAGAATTGCACAAATGATTTGAATGATCCTACCCGGTATTCTCAGCTCTTGCAGCTGTGGCGGATTGTGTCACAACCCTAGTTTGATATTTGTGGCGGATTGTGTCACAACACTAGATTTTAGTTTAGATTATCTGTGCAGCGGATTAGCGCCAACACTCTCGCTCAACGCACACGTTCCGACCTGACGGACGCGTCGATCTATGCAAAAGGATTGTAATATGAATAAATGAATATACAATTAGTCCTGTGGTGTCCTGACTCTCAATCGAGATAGTGGGTCTCAAGATCCGACCCATACCCCAAATTGGTGACCCCGACGTGATCTGAACACGTAACCGGTAAGCAGCAGTACACCACGTGGAACCGGACTTCTGCAGCGAGCCACGCTATGATCTTCAGCCTGTTCCATCGAACGACGCCGCAACGTTCCCAGGCTGGTTTTACCTCTAACCGCCGGGAAAATCGTGAAAGTCGTCGAGAGATACCTACCGGCTCAACCAGGCGCGCCACGTGCTCCTCTTCGTGAGTTGGAAATTGGAAAGTGCATCGGCAGATTGCAGCGTGTTTTGGGTTCTTAGTGCATCACTAAAGAACAGTGTTTACCATCATACAAATCGCTGTAGGATTTCGTGAATATTAAAATTTTAAACGCTCCGAGGTCAACGACCCAGAATCCCATCGTGCGTGAGTTGCGCATGCGCCACCTATCGGGGAGTAGCGAGACTACCCACTGACCTAATAGCTGAAACGTCACTGGCTGGCATTGCATCGCGGATTCGCGGAAAAGCTTCTGAAGTAACCAGTGCCTGCATGTTGCTACAAATACCGCTGTACATAAATAATTTGTGGAGTATTGGTTCTAAGCTAATTCATAACCAGGTGTTGGTATGTGTTCTAACATAAGTTTGTTTTGTTTACATATTTTCAATTACCTTTTACTGCATGTGTTTGGCTACTAGCTATGACTTGTTTATTCAGTCATTAGCGCACAAGGCATTGCACTCTATTGCAACAAGTTTGGTAACATTTAAGTGTTTATAATTATTATTTGTTTACATATTTATGTGGGAAACACCTGTTAGTTTTAAGTTGCCTGTTATTGTACTAGTTTTAATTTGCCTGTACTAGTTTTAAGTGACCTGACTGTGTGGCAACTGCAACTATTAATTGAACATATTTCATAATTAATCATTATTAATTCAGTCCTTAGTTTACAATATGGAGAATCAACAAATTGAGGAGAGACTCAATCAAATTTTAGCGAACAATGAAAAACTGATTCAACAGAATGCGGATTTGCAGGCGCAACTAAACACCCATAGTGTTCAAAACCCTGCAGCATATGCAGTCCGGCCTAAACTGCCACCCTTTTGGCAGGAGCATCCCGCTGGGTGGTTTGCTCACCTTGAATCACAATTTGTACTGTGTCAGATTACTGTTGATGAAACTAAGTATAACTATGTTGTTTCACAGTTCGACTCTAGGATCTCACACGAGGTTGAGGACCTTGTGACCAACCCACCTGCTAAAGGCGGCCGGTACGAGTGGATAAAAACGGAGGTCATCAAACGGTTTTCCACCTCCGAGTCACAAAAGGTCAGACAACTGTTATCAGGTGAGGAACTTGGCGACCGAAAGCCAACCCAGTTTCTTCGTCACCTTAAGTCTCTGGCTGGAAAAACATTTACAGATGACAAAATTATCAGAGAACTGTGGCTCCAGCGCCTGCCCAAAAATGTGCAAGCCATTTTGACTGCGCAAGGGGATCTCACGTTAGACAAAGTTGCTGAATTGGCTGATAAAATTTTAGAAGTCAACCCCGTCTCTGTACATGCTATTTCTCAGGTTCCACCTAGTGCCCCTGATCTTGCTGCCATAACAGTGCAGATTCAAGAGCTTACACGTCAGGTGGCCACTTTAACAGCAGGGCACTCCAATTCTAGATACCGTTCTAGTTCCAGGTCTCAATCAAAACCTAGGTCCAGATCTGCATCCCAGGTGGCCCGACAGCCTATTTGTTGGTATCATCAAAAATTCGGTGCGAAGGCAAGACCAGGCAAATGTAATAAACCATGTTCTTGGTCGGAAAACCAACAGAGCAATCCGTAGCAGCGGCGACTGATTGTTTTGCTAGTAGCCGCTTATTTGTAGTAGACAAAGAGACTAAATTCCGATTTTTGTTAGATACAGGATCTGACATTTGCTGTTTTCCTAAAAAACTGTTAGGTAACAAAGTAGCAGATGCTAACTACAACTTGTGTGCTGCAAATGGCAGTTCCATTAAAACTTATGGCTGTCACACATTCACACTAAATCTTGGTCTCCGCCGTGCATTTAAATGGAACTTCATCATAGCTGATGTTGATACTGCCATAATTGGTGCAGATTTCATGGCTTTCTACAACCTACTTCCGGACTGCAAAAACAAAATATTACGCTGTGGAGTTACTGGTCTTACTGCTCCAGCCTCCATAGCGAAATTTTATCAGCTTAGTGTAAAAACTGTTGAAATTGAAAATTCAGAATTTCATAAAATCTTATCTCAATTTCCAGTGATCACGAGACCCCCTGGCATCCATCGCGAGGTAAAGCACAACACAGTGCATTACATCAAGACGACCGACGGCCCAACAGTGGTGTCACGGCCGCGCCGCCTCGCGCCGGACAAACTGCGCGCCGCGCAGAAGGAGTTCGCGGAAATGGTGCAAGCCGGTACCGCGCGCCCCTCTAAGAGTCCGTGGTCCTCGCCACTGCATCTAGCGCAGAAGAAAGACTCTTCATGGCGCCCCTGCGGCGACTATAGAACGCTGAATGCCCGTACTGTACCAGACAGATATCCCGTGCGCCATATAGGAGATTTTGGCCATGCTCTCGCTGGTTCCACCATTTTTAGTACTATTGATTTAGTCAAAGCTTATCAACAGATACCAGTGGAGCCAGCTGATGTTTGCAAAACTGCCATTACAACACCATTTGGTTTGTTTGAATTCCCTTATATGACGTTCGGTCTCAGAAATGCTGGACAAACCTTCCAGCGTTTCATGGATGAAATTGTCTGGGGCTTGGATTTTTGTTTTCCATATGTGGACGATATCCTCATATTTTCCAGGGATGCTACGGAGCATTGTAACCACCTACGCACTCTCTTTGAACGTTTGGCTAACTATGGCGTAGTGGTCAATCCTACAAAGTGTGTGTTAGGTGCACCTGAGGTTATTTTCCTCGGTTATAAAGTCTCCAAGGAAGGCATAAGCCCCCCGGAAGAAAAAGTCCAAGCCTTAAAAGATTTCCCTCTGCCTAAAACAGCTCAAGGTCTCCGCAGGTTCTTAGGTATGATAAATTACTACCGACAGTTCCTGCCCAATGCTGCCGAGACTCAAGCCCCGCTCATTGACTTCCTTACGGCGACGAAGCTCAAGGGAGCCAAGCCCATGCCCTGGAATCCTGAACTGGAGCACGCCTTCCAGGCATGCAAGGACAGCCTCTCACATGTCACCAGATTAGCACATCCTGTACCTAACGCCCAGTTGGCTTTGTACACAGATGCGTCCGGCACTCAGGTGGGTGCGTGCTTACAGCAACAAACTGACCTGGGCGAGCAACCACTTGCTTTCTTTAGCAAGAAACTTACGGCGAGTCAGTCAGTGTGGCCAGCTTATTACAGGGAACTGCTGGCAGTATATTCGGCGGTGCAGCATTTCCGACATATATTAGAGGCGCAACACGCCACAATATATACGGATCACAAACCTTTATTATATGCGTTCAAGCAACGTAGAGAAAAACTGCCACCCAGCCAACTTAACCAGCTCACCTTTATCTCCCAATTCACTACCGACATACGGCACGTCAAGGGAGATGACAACGTCGTCGCTGACACGATGTCTCGCATTGAGGCCGTCTCACTCGATTACGACTATTCCGCGTTGGCTCGAGAACAAGAAGCCGACGACGAGCTTAAAACTTTGTCCGACTCGTCTCTCAATATACAACGTACATTAATTCCAGGCACGGACATCACCATCCAGTGTGACGTCTCAACAGGCAAACCGCGGCCCTACCTGCCATCACCGCTGCGCCGCGCCGTGTTCGACGGTCTGCATGCGCTCAGTCATCCCGGCGGCCGCGCCAGCGCACGCCTCGTGGCACAGCGCTACGTGTGGCCCGGCGTGACGCGTGACTGCCGCGCCTGGGCAAAGGAATGTCTCCACTGCCAGCGCGCCAAAGTGACACGCCACGTGTCCGCGCCGCTTGGAAGCTTCGCCTCACCATCATCTAGGTTCCGTCATGTCCATTTAGATATAATCGGCCCTATGCCAACATCAAGGGGTTACTCGTATTGCCTAACGGCGATCGACCGTTTTTCTCGATGGCCCGAGGCCTGGCCAATGGTTTCGATAACCGCCGAGGAGGTGGCCGATCGGTTCGTAGACGGTTGGATTGCACGCTTCGGCGTTCCTACCACGGTCACTACTGACCAAGGCCGCCAGTTCGAGTCTGATCTTTTCAAACGGCTCATGAACGTTGGCGCGACCGAGCGTAGGCGAACCACCGGCTACCATCCTCAAGCCAATGGCATGATAGAACGCTTTCACAGACAATTGAAAGCCGCTCTCATGTGCCACAGCGACACCTGGCACCGAGCCCTACCGGTCGTGCTTCTGGGCATTCGATCCGCCTTAAAGGAGGATCTTAAGTGCTCGCCGGCCGAGCTCGTTTATGGGGAGCCGCTGCGCCTACCGGGAGAGTTCCTGGTATCCAGCACCTCCTATACCAGCGACAACGTCAACGACTTCGTGACGGTCTTGCGCGCGAAGATGGCGAACCTCTGTCCGATACCGGCGTCGCGACACACGCGGCCGGCGTCCTTTATTTTTAAGGACCTCCAGGATGCCTCTCATGTCCTCCTCCGGGACGACACCGTGCGCCGGTCGTTGCAGCCGCCCTATACTGGTCCTTACAAGGTAATGTCACGGACCGACAAATTAATCGATATTGACATTGCAGGTAAACGTGTGACGGTCACAATTGACCGCGTGAAGCCTGCATATATTGCACCTGACCCAGAGAGCGACCTTTCCCGGGCAATCGCTCCGCAACAACCTGCCGCTCCCGCGTTTTCCGAGGCCGCACAGTCGCCTGTGCCTTCTGTTACAGAACAGCCAGTTACCACCCGGTCAGGTCGCACTGTTAGATTTAAGAATAGATTAGATCTTTAGCTTAAGTGTTTATTTTTACCGATTGTGTTGTCTACCATTTATGTTTATTTACGTCTTTGTTTTTTCTATATCGTGTTTATAAATAACTTGTTATTTTCTCCGTAGGGGGGTGGTTGTGGCGGATTGTGTCACAACCCTAGTTTGATATTTGTGGCGGATTGTGTCACAACACTAGATTTTAGTTTAGATTATCTGTGCAGCGGATTAGCGCCAACACTCTCGCTCAACGCACACGTTCCGACCTGACGGACGCGTCGATCTATGCAAAAGGATTGTAATATGAATAAATGAATATACAATTAGTCCTGTGGTGTCCTGACTCTCAATCGAGATAGTGGGTCTCAAGATCCGACCCATACCCCAAACAGCTTTTGCCTGAGAACTGGGAGGAGAACAGAATCATATGCAGCAGATACGTCCAGAAATACGGCTACCACAGACTTATTCCTACTAAGGGCCAGTCGAATCTCTGATGTGAGGATACCCACACTATCAGTTGTACCCAAACCTTTCCTAAAGCCGAACTGAGTCATTGGGAGCAGCTTCCTACTTTCTACAAGCCATTCTAATCTGTTTTTAATTAAATGTTCCAAAAGTTTAATGAGTACTGACGATAGAGCGATTGGTCTGTAAGAGCAATGATCACTAGGATCTTTGCCAGGCTTTAATATCGGAATAACCACTTGCACCTTCCAAGCTGGAGGAATATACCCAGAACAGAAACAAAAATTAACCAAATCCAGGTAATATTGGTGACTTTTTATACCCGCTTTAGCAATGAAAGAGTAAGGGAATCCATCCACACCAGGAGAGGAACCCTTAACATAATTAAGAACTGTTTTCAGTTCATCCAGGGTGAATGGCTTATCTAGAGGGTCATTTGAGGATACAGGACCTGTACAATTTAATTCCTCCTCACCTGGGACATAGTCCGGGGCGACCCGACTGAAGAACTGATATCCCAGGTCATCGGATAAAATGTTTGTGTGAGGCGGTTTTAAGCAGCTTCTGTAGCTTTTTACCCTTTGCCATACCATCGACGCTGGAGTGGATGGACTCAGGGAACTGCAAAATGATACCCAGCCTGCTCTTTTCTACAGAATTTCCTGGATTTGGCCAATGTCTGTTTGAAGGCGATGAGATTATGCAGGTTCATTTCATGGTTGAAAGTCTCTTCAGCCTCATTCCTGGTTCTGATCATAGCGGTGCACTCACCATCCCACCAAGGCGGGGAGGGGATTCTGCCGGAAGGGGGTTTTTTAGAAGGGAAGCAATCATCAGCTGTAGTGGATATGGTGTTGGAAAAAGACAAGAAACATTCCTGAGCATTTTCAGCATTTATGGATGGAAGAGAAGAGATACGGAGATCTAATATTTTGGAGTAAAGATCCCAATCCACCGAATACAGCCGATACTTTAGCAAGGGAGGGGAGGATTTTTCGGGAAGGGTTTTAGAAGGAATTTTAACCATGATGGGATAGTGATCACTACCGTAGGTTGTATTCAAACGACTCCAAATTAAGAGGCTGGCCATGCCAGATGAACAGAATGTCAAGTCTACACAACTATTACTTGACTGTAAGCCATGCCTACGAGTTGGACTGCCATCATTAATTATACATAGGTCAAGGTCATCCATCATATCCACTAAACTCACACCGGTACTATCACAGGAATCTGATCCCCAGCGATAATGATGGCAGTTGAAATCTCCCATGACAAGTAACGGGCCATTAACATTACTTAGAATGTTTTTTATTGAGTCAATATCTTCTAAACGTGGGCGTGTAATATAAAAGGAAAAAATGTTTATGCCCTCAACCTTAACAGCGACAACATTAAGGTTGTCGCCAACGAAAGGTAGAGGGATCTGGGAGAATGGTACTTTGTTATTAATGAACAAAGCACATCCTCCGTATCCATCAGGCCTGTCATGACGGACACCACTGAAGCATGGAATCCTGAAATTACTTCCAGGAAGTAGCCATGTCTCAGCAATGGCACAGACTGATGGTTTAAATTTATTTATTAGAAAGAAGAGGTCAGGCTTGCTGGGAGAAATACTCCTCACGTTCCATTGCAGGAATGTCAGGGGAGTGAATGTTATTTATTTGATAAACAATTGTTTTCAATTTGTTGGCAACGTGGTCAGGTAGAGATTGTGCAGGGTTGGATAATACTGATATTAGCATATTAGCTATCATGTTGAGGATTTGTTCGGACTTATCCACAGGACTACTGGTACCTTCTTTTGGGAAGGCACAACCATTTTGGGAAGGAGAGAAGGAGTAATCCTGGGTAAGGGCTTGATGAGCCTGTCTATCATAGCTAGGAGAAAGGGGGGCATGGGACTTTGGTTTAAGAAAGACTGTTTTACGGTATGATTTTGGTTGGGAAGCTGGACTAGGATATTGTGAGGGGGCAGTTGTTGATTTATGTTTTTGGGACATACTTGACACTTCAGCATATGATCGTGACACTGCAGGGAAAGCCTGACTTGCTTCCACATACGAGACAGATTTTTCAGCCATAAAAGCTTTTATGCCCTTCTGTCGACCTAGTTCAGGGCAAGACTTATCATTGGCAAAATGATTGCCTGAACACAAAACACAAATAGCACACTCAGATGGAATATGGCAACCATCACCTGGGTGATCTTGACCGCATTTAAAGCAACGTGGTTGTGAGCGACATACAGTACGTGTGTGACCAAAGCGACAACAGTTGTAGCATTGAATGCATGGGTACATATACCTCTCGACCGAAAGGGCAGAATAAAAACAATAAACTCTTTTGGGAAGTACTTGCCCATCAAAAGTGAGAACAACAGTTTGAGTGGGTTTCCACTCTGTAACACCCAGAGAAGTCACCTTTCGGCTCATTCTCCTTGCCTTAATTACAGGGCCGCATCCAGCAGGAACCTTGATGTTCTCAATCACCTCATCCTCTGTCCATTCAGTTGGTACATCTCTAACAAGACCTAAACGTGTCACATTAAATTGTGGAATTGATGCCACGTAGTTGTGTTGCAATAATGTTCCACTAATTAAAAAACTGTTTGCGTCCTGATGAGACTTAAATTCCACTGCCACTCGGTTTCTACCTAGACGTTTCACACTGCCTAAAAGGATGTTGCTATAGTTGTTTTTCGTGAGAAACATACCAAATTTAACTGGGTGCAACACAGTACCTGGGGTCTGACCATCTTTCAGAGAAACATGCACAACATATTGAGGGTTATCCCTCTGTGTGTATATTTGTCTGCCATAATCTTTTTTCAAAACTTTAGGATTAGAGGGATTCGTCACGTTAGTCAGGGGAGAAGTCGCCACACGTTTTCTGCTAGATGATTCGGAGTCCATGACTTCAGTTTGCGTATTGTCTTCGGGAAGGGTAATGGTTAAAAATGGCTGAAGATCAAAAGCGTCAGGATCAGGTGGTTTTTTGACGTCCTTTTCAAAACTTTAGGATTAGAGGGATTCGTCACGTTAGTCAGGGGAGAAGTCGCCACACGTTTTCTGCTAGATGATTCGGAGTCCATGACTTCAGTTTGCGTATTGTCTTCGGGAAGGGTAATGGTTAAAAATGGCTGAAGATCAAAAGCGTCAGGATCAGGTGGTTTTTTGACGTCCATGATGGACGCCGGGTAAAATACTTACAACTATCAAAATTAAGGGTTAAAACACAGTTAACAAACCTACTGATAAAACACAAACACAATTAAAACTATCGTTTGAAGTTCGCACTAAAAGAGGACACTTAAACGACAATTTTCCACACAAAAACAAAGTAACACAAAAACACGATGCTTTCACCTTCACCGTTCTACCAAAAGTCCTTTTTTTTTGGGTTGGTAAATCATCTAATAACTTCCCCTGACATCACTCCCAGCTCTGGGCGGAGCGGAGGGGAGTGTCAGACTTGTACTGACTAAAACCCACCCATGTTCCTTCTATTCCCCTTTTACGTTCCAGGGCCGCGGTACCTCTTTCAAACAATAAATTTTCACCTTAATAATATTATGTCTAGTGTGATGTGTTTGAAGTTCATATTCACATTCTTGACAAATAAAAACAAAATCTTTGGTTTAGTGTGTATTTCTTGTGTTATTTATTTCTTGTATGAATTCTTTTTATCCAATTCTCTGTGAATGAGTGGACATTGTTCGCCTTATAGATTCTTAGACGATTGCTAACTTTTGTTAACTTCTAATCTTATTTTACGTTTTGTAAAGTACCTATGCAATGACTTGTTGTGGGGCCTACGCTGCCCTCTCATATATATCTATAGTACTAATGCACAACAACATTGTACATTATATTTATTTAAATCCAATGACAATATATGTTACATCCGCGACTACGCCCGCGTGATCTCGAAAAAAAAGTAGGTATCCTATGTGTTATTCCTAACCATAATCTACCTCTGTGCCATTTTTCATCAAAATACGTTCAACCGTGTTGACGTGAAAGAGTAACAAATATCCATACATCCAACCATCCTCACAAATATTCGCGTTTATAATATTATTTTAGTATGATTAGCATCGATAACAGTGAGAAAAGTCGAAAATTACGATCTATCTATAACTGTAGTCATTTTTATATCCCGACAACCCTAGGAATGTCAGTTTGACATAATATGTCGCAGAGATTGTGCATGATGTGCACAGTGCACTTGTGCCTGTGCTTGTGCCAAAGAGTAAAGTAAATAAAGGCTCAGTGCTACCCTCTATATTATTATACTCTTTGCTCAGTCAGTGCTGTCTAACTGTCTAGTAGTAGTCTATTTAATTTTGTGCTGTTGTTTGTTGTTGATCTTGTTTTTCGTGTTTGTAGTATAGTATAGACATGGGTCGTACTTGCAAAATCGTGTACCAGGGCTTCGAAGTACGTCTACTTTAAGAAACCACGTCCTAAAACCAGGGCTCGGGATACTTTCAAGTATTTTTTATGTACACAGGAAATTGATCCCTAACGTCATAGTATAAAGAGGGGAAGTACGATAACTTCATACAAACGCGTAGCGCGCGGCTTGTATGTGTGCGCCGTAGTATCTATGCGTCGCCGCACGCACACTAAACAAAATCTCGGCTCCTTTCGCGCTGCGCCAGTCGGGGCTAACACTGCACGAGGTTCGCGCGTCACGGCTTTTCGGCACCGCTAAACGAATAAAAAATGTCTGATAACCGCGGGAGAAAGTATTGCTGTGTGTTTGGGTGTCTTAATAATTCATCAATTCCAGAATTGTCTCAGTTCAAATTACCTATTGAACAGGAAAGGTAAGCTACTCACTTATTCTAGCATAATTCAATTTTTTACTTCATAATGAGATACCTACCTACCTACTGACTTCTTTTTGTTGTATTAGCATATTAGTTTTCTATCACACAGAGGAAGTAGAATAGAATAGAATATACTTTATTGCACACCAAAATCTACGAAACATAACTGTTTTACAAAAAGATGTTAAATCTATGGTTACAATGGCGGTCTTATCGCTAAGAAGTACCGCGAGTTATCGCGAAGTAGGTAGGTAGGTAGGTCTACTTTCCCACTAGAATGTTTGTACTTTTGATCTGTCAACTGATTTACCGCTATTGCTTTGTTTACGTTTAGTTGTGCCGATTTCTCAGTATTGTAGGTATATTAACTAAGTACCTAACTACCCACAGTTATGAAATCGTAATTAAAAATAAGTTATTGACTAATTTTAAATTATATACAACATTATTTTTAGTATATGCGAAACCTGAATATAGTTTGTTCAGAATAAGTAACTGAATCGATTCCAATAGTTTTTACACCATGTTATATTTTGTCCCAAAAATATTAATAAAAGGTTACGAGTTGGACACTTAGTAGGCATACGAAATCATACGGCGCGCAACAAGGTCACGGCATAACTTAAAAGCTTATAACTTAAAAGTGACAACCCTATGACAGTAGGCAATTATATCGCGAATTGGGCCGGAGATAACCTACTTCCCCTCTATTTACTTTGCTAACGTTGTACAAAGTAGGAGCACAATCGCGTTTTCAAATAAATACCTACTTACAAGTCAAGTCCTGTTGGTATAAAAAATACTTGCATAGGAAATTGAAACGTGAGATACTATAAATAAGGAGCACAAACGCGTGTATACAAATAAATACTTGCAAAGACAAACCGTAACCGTACCTACTGCTTTTGAGCAACAGAGGGCACACCAATTTTGGCAAATAGGTATTCTAGAAAAATCAAATAGCATATTTGTTCCTTACTTCCGTATATTTAAAGTTAACTTTCCAAGTGAGTCATCTTTAGAGTGAAAAGTACGAGCGAGAACGATGTATCATTTCTTAGTGCAAAGAGCGCGTGCTGCTCTAAACCCGAACGCGGCCGAAACGGGCCGACGCGCGACGTCCGAACCCGAAGCCACGCTCGGGTCCGGCGAGTGTCGAGCCCCGAACGACGCACGACGGAGAGTCCGAGTAGCCGTATAAAATACTTTGATTGAAGTCTTGCAAGTCTTTCGGGTCGGTACCTGGTGTACGTACTTGGAAGCAAAAACCTGGTACAAAAACGTGGTCGCGTAAATACGTACCTTCCCTAGCTATAGTATGTACGAAACAAGCAAAAGTAAAAATGCAGATGTGGCAATAGACTGACGGCCTGACGCCTTTTTACCGATCTTATGAGGTTACTGGATATTAATCTCAAACGTATCGTATGATACAGAAGCCGTGACTTATTTTTTATTACAAAATCGAATGTTCTAAGTTGAAGAAAATTCTTGAATATAATGACAATTCATATCAACTTCAACTTCAACTCTTCATTAGTGGCTTTTGTGGACGAGAGATACCACAATTTTGCCAATAACACGTGTAAATAATATAAAATACACTTCACTTCACTTATTTATTTAATGGCGTTTGTGGAAGGAGACACCACAATTTTGCCAATATCACGTAGGTAATTATTCTAGGTCTTTGCGTAGGTACTATGGTAGACAATCAAACGCTGGAGACTATATCAATAATTATCATTAGACAATTCATATCACCCCGCCGAATTAGTTGATGTGTCATGTGTCAAGATCCTGTCGGGCATAGTAGTAAAATGTTTCAATCAATCAAAATTATATCAAAGCCAAATAATTTGATCAAGCTGAACCCGTATAATTTAAGTGCCCGTGAGGCACATAGTTCTAGGTTTAAAGGAAAAGTGGCAATAGTAACAGCCTCGACTGCAGGGTGAGTTTTATGTTTATTTTGAACTTTACTTTCTTGGCACAAAGGTTCTGTTTACATGGTTTACTTTAAATCAACTAGTGAAGTTTGATCTAGGGTGCAAAGACCAATAAGTCAGACTTATAATTAATGAAATGAAATCAAAAATTGTATTGAGTGAAAAGGTAAAAAACAAAGCTTATACACCTGCATGACACAAGCCTGCAGTAATTTATTGTGCATACAAGTAACAATTCATAAATACCAAATGGATTAATAATCATGGTTGAGCAGTGTGTTTAGCAAATTGATTGAATATCAATATTTGTACCAGTTGTTGTCAAATATTCGATTTTATAACATCCACTTAGCATGTGAGGGGCTTTAAATAAAGTCTTATGACATTTTAGTGTCAAAATCAAGTTATGAATATATTTATGACTAAAAACATGGTTAAATATCTTATTCTACTTTAAATAGGATGTATTACAGCACACCAGACTGGAATATAGGGAGGTAAATAAAAAAAGCCGTTTTGTATTTTTACATCATCTCATGTTTTTTGGACTAACTAGAGCATTAATTTCTTCAACAAAACCTTGTTTGTTCATGTTTACATTTTAGCATAGAAGCATACTAATCATAGAATTTCAAAAGCCTTTAATAGTACTGTCCAAGAGATGTATGATTATTTAGAAACACATATCAATATTTCTGCTAATAAACACATCCCCAAAATTAAATTGTGCAGTAACCCGTAAAAAAACTTCAAACCAAAAAAATATTGGAAACCAGAATTATCGGAAGCTGTCGCTTTAAGAAGACTGGCACTTAAAATTTTTAGACAAAATCTGACTCCGGTTAACCTTACAATATTAGAAAATAAAATTGAACAAGCTCGTTCACTAATTACTCAACACCGCTCTCGAGATTATAAGGATTTTTGTTCAAGTATTAATGAATGTACGTCAGCATCAAACATGTGGAGTAAAATGAAGTGGCAAAAAATTATCGTAAACCTACATTTTTTGTGCCGACATGTAAAAGTAAAGACTTGTTGTACAGTCTTACACCAGATATTGCTTTGAATAGTCCACACTCAATTGTTTCTAATAATCAATCGCTGGAAGTACCTTTTAAAATGTGCGAGTTAAGTAAATGTTTGAAGAAGAAGGATACTGCTCCCGGAACTGATAGGATAACATATTCTATGATATACTATTTACCAAATAGCACCAAAATATTCCTACTGCATTTATTTAATACGATCCTTGCAACTGGTTCAATACCAGATCAGTGGAGAACTTTTCAGATTATCCCAATACCAAAAGCAACAAGCGCTAGTAATAGCCCAAAACTAAGACCTATCTCTTTGATGTCATGTCTGTGCAAGACCTTTCATAACTTGTTGTTGAAAAGATTGGAATGGTACGTGGAAAAGAATTTAATTTTGTCCCGTAACACAACAGGATTCTGCAGAGGTCAATCATGTTTGGATAACTTAACCAGATTCATAACACCTATTCAAATAGGGTTTGCGAAAAAGTTATCGACTGTTGCTTGTTTTTTAGACGTGGAAAATGCCTATAACAATGTACTGACAGAAAAAGTTATAAAAAAGTTGGATGAATTAAAATTCGGCTATCGCATCTGTAATTACATTTCGTCATTTTTAAGTGCGCGATGCTTAATGATTAAGGACAGATTTACCAATAACACAGTTTGTTCTAGGTGGACTGGCGTGGGCCTAGCTCAGGGGGACCCAATCTCTCCGTTATTATTTAATTTAGCAACTTATGATATATGTTTAGGCAATGAGGATCCACAAGTAATGATATCCCAATATGCGGATGACTTTGTATTTTATATAAGTCATAAGCATCCTGATTATTGTAAAAACAAGCTGCAAACATTATTAGACTTGGTAACGGACAAACTAAACTGTATTGGACTGGATATATCGCCAATTAAGACTAAAGTGTGTATATTTAACCGGAGACGCAGAGAACAAACTATAGATTTGACGATAAATAGTAGCATTATTCAACCGGTAGATAACATTAAATATTTAGGTATGTGGGTCGATAAAGCCTTACTTTGGAGTAAACACATTAATGAAATAGCTCAGAAAACTTCAAGAAATTTAAATTTACTAAAAATGCTATCGGGTCCCTCGTGGGGTGTGCACCCTAAACATTTGCGTAGTCTGTATATAGCCTTGTTACGAAGTAGGCTCGATTATGGTTCTTTTTTATACGACCACAGTGCAAAATCCCACTTGTACAAGTTAGACAAAATTCAAAATCAGGCACTTAGAATTATTGGTGGTTATATCAGGAGTACTCCCATACATGTTATGGAGGCTGAGTTAGCACTACCCCCTTTGTATAATAGAAGACTATATCTCGCGTATAAATATTCGGTTAAATGTATGTCTTGGACTAATAATGAAACAATAGAGATAATTAAGGAGTTAACCACTTTAGAAAATTGTCGGTATTGGCGAAACAAAAGGAAGCCGTCACTCTGTGCTGTCTACCATGATTGCAAACTATATGATATTGATTCGGCCTATCCACTAAACATGTTTTCATTTGATATTTGGACGGCATATATAGATGAAAAAGAAATTATACACAGTAGCCTTGATTGTGTTAATCAAAGCAAGAGGAATTTTGAAAATTCAGTTATTCACTCAGAGGTTGTCAAAGAATTATATGAAAAATATGAGGGATGGCACAAAGTTTTCACCGATGGGTCCAAAACCTCTAATGGTCAGGGAGCCGCATATTACGATGTAAGTCATAAGACATCATCTATGTTTAAGGTCAATAATTGTAATGCATCAATTATGACGTTGGAGCTCATTGCAGTTTTAGAAGCAATCAATAGTAGCAGTAATTTAGATTGTAATAAAATTGTAATTTTTACTGATAGCAAAAGTGCTTTACAGCATATAGCTCGTTGCGCCTCTGGTTACAGAGGTGCATCGCTAGCTTATGCAATATTAAAGCAAATGTATAATTTAAAAAACTGTGGCCGTGATCTAAGACTGCAATGGGTTCCTTCTCATATTGGGTTAAAAGGAAACGAGGAGGCTGACAGATGGGCAAAATTATCAATTACCGATGGATGTGAATACAATTTAAAATTATTTTATACAGAATACCTACCTAAAGTTAAAAAAAAATGTTATGACATATTTAAAGAGTATTTCAATGAGAGAAGTAAAGAGAAGGGAATTTGGTTCAAAACAATACAATGTCAGCCTCCTCGAACTCCATGGTTCATCAACTGTAAAATTTGTAGGAATATTATAGTCATAGGAAATAGGTTACGTTCAGGACATTATCCCTCTAACAAATTTGGTTATTTAATGAAAAAAGTAAATTCCCCCAATTGCGAAATATGTGGAGTGCTTGATGATGTACAACACTTACTGTTAGATTGTAAGAAATATGCGAGTAACAGGGAATTACTGATGCGTGAATTTAAATTAAATTTAATGGAAGTTGGCATAATTACATCTGTACTAGGAAATCCCACGTCACCTGCTGCAGTTACGTTATTTAGGATGTTCACGCGTCAGTAAGGTCTTGTTATTCCTTGATATGATACTGTATAATTTTGTGTTATTTATTTAGATAAATATGACTCAACGGGGCTGACATGTTCTTAAAGAACAAAAGCCCCTAAAAATAAAGATAAAAAAAAAAAAAAAATTCAAAAGTCACATTTATTTATAAATCAGAATTAGGGTGTCATAGAGCCATAGGCTTCTCGAAAGTTAAGTGGAAGCTAGCTCCAACTAACTACCGTATTATCTCGGGATTGCTAGAAATGGTGACTATTGGCAACATAAATAGTTATCACAGAAAGAACTTTTGCCACTCGGATCTCTCAACTAAAAGATAACTAAAATTATATTAGTCCGTAATTAGACCTATCATACTTTATGAATCGAAATTCTACAAATGAAGATATGGATGAAAAAACATTGTATATAGAGGAGACGGAGGTCAGAATGTTGAGATGAATGTGTAGCAACGAGAAAAGAAATAAATGAGTAGGTAGGTACCTATATTAGAGGAATATTGAAAGTGTCTGGGAGGAGCCATAAATGGCTACTAAAAAAGTGGTGAAAATGAGTTGATATAGATTGTGTTACTACAGAACTATACAAGCCTTAGCCAGCAAAAGAGGCAGTGATGGACGAATGTGTTAATGAGGGCCGAGCCACGCATGCATATGGAAGTCCATAAATGCATAAATTTACCTTTTAGAGTTTACAAAGTAATAAAACAGATATGAATTTTCATACAACATTCAAAACTTTAAAAAAAGAACAAATTAACACCTCCTTGGCCCATATTAACACATTGGTCCAACAATGTTTTTTTTTGCAGCCTGCTGCATTAATTTACTATAAAATTATATTGTGATAGCTGGTAGGAGACAATCAATAGAAGAAAAACATTTGTTGCGCTGACCCCAAGTAGAACACTGACTATAAAATAACTACTTTTTATAGCATTGGTTACGCTATAGCTCAGCGATTGGGAAATGAAGGAGCTTCTGTTGTGATAAGCAGTAGAAAACAACAAAATGTGGAAGCAGCAGTCAAACGTTTACGTAGTGAAGGCATTACGGTCGAGGGTGTTGTGTGCCACGTAGGAAACGCAGATCAACGGAAAAACTTATTTGATGTAGTAAGTATAGATCATTGTCATTCTCTTGCTCTCGTCCCAAATGTATTTAGGCTCGACACATAATACTTTTTCTTCCATAGATAGGTACTTCTGTATTTGTCATCTTAAAACTTCCTTTTAGTCATAATATCTTTAACACATTCATTCACTGTTTAATTGAACTTCCCTTACTCTTTTAGACATCCACATTCATATGTTTACAAAAAAACTATTCCCACGACAATTTTAGTTATTTAGTTTTAGTTATCGGGTGTACAAATTAGGTCTCATCACCCTTTTCAAGGAATGCATCGAATTACAAACCATCTGTATAGTTATTTTCAGTAATCGTCGAAAAACAAAAGTAACACAAAGTTTGCGATGTTTAATTATATGTGAATACTTTTCTAAAGTTCTTTACCCAAAGGGCGCCAACCGAACCCTGTTGCTATAGTTCCGCTGTGTCTGTCCGTCATGTTACAGGTCTGCATGTTTTAAAGTGTAATTGATCCGACACTTGAAAAATCAATTACATATTACCAATTTTGTTATTCGCCCGTACATCATCACAGCTAAATCCAGAACCAGGGGTAATAGAGCAACCTTCTATACGAATCTCTAATATCCAAATTATAATTTTATTTCAGACGAAAAGCAAATTCGGTGGTTTTGACATACTCGTTTCTAATGCTGCAGTTAATCCTGGTGTGACGCTGATTTTAGAGGTAGGTTTACAGGAAAGCACAACAATAGTGGTTTTAATAAAATAGTACTGTCGTAGTCTAAATTACTGGTAAAACTTATTGAAGATACTATATGTTCCTCAAACAATTTTCTGTTCTTTTGAATGGTTTTTTTTAAACTAGCTTTTACCTGTGGCTCACTCGCATGGACGTCAGAAATTAGTACCGAGAGAAAACAAATCCTGTTTATCGTTCCATCAAAATTCATTCCGCCGTTTAGGACCAAAAAGAAAATAGAACCGAAGAGAGACCATATATATATAGTTACTTTCGCATTATAATATTAGTCTAAATTAAGTGACCACACGGTTGGCGCAGTGGTTGAGCGATCGACTGCTGCGCTGCGTGTCGCGGGTTCGATTCCCGCACGGAACAAATATTTGTATGGCCTACAGATAGTTGTTTCGGGTCTGGCTGTTTGTGTATGTGAGTTTATATGTTTGTAAACGCACCCACGATACAGGAGAAATTCCTAGTGTTATACTGTAGCTTTCTACCAGTGTTTTTGGGGTTCCGTAGCTCAAAAGGAAAAACGGAACCCTTATTGGATCACTTTGTTAAGTTTGTTATCTGTCCGTCCGACTCGCACTTGGCCTGTTTTTTTAATATTTATTGTAATCGGCTTAGTACAGATTTTCCAATACATTATTGAGTTTGTTCCCTTTGAGTTACACCATTTTGTGTTACACTTTTACCCATTGGGGAAAAAAATACCGATTAGTAACACTGTAACTAAAAGCCACCGTTTTTCCCATCAATATACACTGTACGTAATAGGGTAACATATCGGGAACAAAATGTCCCAAAGAGTTACAGAACTTTATTGTTCAATTAAAGATTGAATAAATCCATTGAAATCCAAAATTATTTTTTAATGAGTAGGTATAACCATTTAGAATGATTTTAATGTTGTTGAAAACATAAATGATAGGTACATAAATCATTGTAGATACATAATCATAATTAAATTTAAACATGTAGGCAATAGGCATACTATTTTCGTAAATATACTTGAAATAACCTCATTATGGTTAACACCACGACTCGAGAGTACCCCGACTCGGATAGGATTATTATACTTAGATTCTTTTTTTTAACCACCCAGAAATAGGAGCCCTATCTTGGCTTTGGTGGTAATCAGTTGTAAATATTAGAGATGTATTAATAGTAACTCTTTGGGACATTTTGTTTCCAATATTTAACTCTATTACGTACAGTGTAAATCGATGGGAAAAAATGTGGCTTTAAGTTACAGTGTTACTAATCGGTATTTTTTTTCCCAATAGGTAACAGTGTAACACAAAATGGTGTAACTCAACGGGAACAAAGGCATTATTGTAAGTTCTTCTTACCATAATAAAATCAGATAATGTTGTTATAGATAAAATACAGTTTGGTACCTAAATACCTACCTAAGCGAAGAGCTGAAGTTCAGGTCACACTCATATTGTACCTAGCGAATGGTTTTACCAGTATTATAGTATTTCCATATACATTACATCACACTGGCTAGCAGAAGTACAAACCGGTCAGTATAAGCAACATAGTAGAAATAGAAAATGTTTTTAATCATTTCCAAAAAAAAAACACAAAAACTTGGAAAATACTTCTGTAAGTCGTTGGCCAATAAGTCGATGAAACAAACAAGCCACTGTGATACATACTTACGCGCATAATAAGTTTCTTTTTCTGTAGCAGACTACCTACTAATAAATATAACTTACCTACCAAAAAAAAAAACAAAAAAGCTGATACCTATGAAATGTTGCATTTGTAGACTGAGGAAGCCGTATGGGACAAGATATTCGAAATCAATGTGAAATGCGCTTGGCTATTGGCAAAGGATGCATATACCGAACTTGTTAAGAGAGGAGGTGGAAATATCGTATTTATTTCGTCAATCGCAGGTTACCAACCAATGGAGGTAGTAGTCTGTTTTTTTTTTAATTTTTATAAAGTTATCATTTCGAACCTTTTTTTGCTAACCTAAATTGTTTGCTCTCAGCCGCTAGGTGCTTACAGTGTCAGTAAAACAACTCTTTTGGGACTGACCAAAGCAATAGCTAATGAAGTTGTCCATGATAACATCAGAGTTAATTGTGTCGCTCCTGGGATAGTCGCTACGAAGTTTGCATCGGCTGTAAGTACCCAGTTATCAACTTATGTTGAGTATATAATTATAAAACTGCTCGATAATATACCACGAACTCGCCTTTTTGTATTTTTTTTTAGATCACCTCATCTGAAGCATCAAAAGAAAAAACCTTGTCCATTGTACCAATGAAAAGATTTGGAAAACCTGAAGAAATAGCAAGCTCAGTCGCGTTTTTAGCTTCAGATGATGCCAGTTACATAACTGGTGAAACTATAGTGACGGCTGGAGGCACTTATGCTCATCTTTGAATTTCGAAAGGTGTCGGAGTAAAGATTTTATGGTTTCTAAATCAAAAAAGAATCTCTCAGATATTGTTTAATTTCTCGCATAAGCACGTAAGCAATGGAAATGTTTTACGACCTTAATCATCATCGCAGTCCAAGAATTCAGTTTTGTTTACCCCCATAGACCGCAATAAGTTGCTTGACGGTCCTGTTGATGCTCTTTCTTCTTTCATACTTTGTACAATGTTTTATTGTATTTTAACGTTTCAGTTAAGCCATTTTGTAATTCAGCTTAAAGTTCTCTGTCGCAGTCGTCATTTTCATCATCTTCATAGAACATATCATCAAATTCGTCTTGACTGCCTTCATTCAACATTTTTTCATAGTTTATCTGCTATCCGGTTAAAACTAAGCTTGTCTTGGGCTAATACCTAGCTATAATAACTTATTTCAAAAAAATTATAATTTGTTTTCTTACAACTCCCAACCCTGCAATAGAAGAGCGCATCACGTGAGGTACGCGGTTTACGCTTGTGCGATAAAACTGTACTGCGACACACTCTAGTTCATATGCACACTAATTGTGCGACAAACTGAAGGTCGGCATCACGCTAGTGCGACATGAATCTGTGCTAACTACATTAAAGTCAGTTTATCCGAGAGATCACACAATAACAAGTTCTCACTGAAAATTTTGTTAGATAAAGCAATCCAGGAATCGATTTATTAGGTAAGTATATCGTAAAAGGGAGTGTTGCTTGTTAGGTTTCAGCGAAATGCTAAAGCAAAACCTTTTTTTTCGGTTTCGGGTAAAAACTCCGAATTGCAGATTTACTTGGATACCATTGGCAAAACATTGCATACACATCGTTCAAAATTCTAATTTATGGGATAGGTACTAGATTTACCCGCGTTTTAATTTTTAGAGGCATGAAGAACAGGGTGTAAAGTTCTCCATCGTCTATGGAAAAAGGAGAATCTTCCGACCAGACGGATGTCGTGTCTGGCGTGCCACTGCCCGACAGTTGTTCGTCGGGTGCTCGTATGCTTAACTCGCGGATAACTTTGCTTGCGAGATGTAGGAATTCGCCGTTAGTTCTTCAGTGGTTGCATAGATGGTGCTGTAGAACTTTTTGCCACATTTATATATTTGTGTCGCTACAAATTTAATCTCTCAAGGACTGCCATTATTTACGTCAACTATCCGTCAAGCACCGCCGGGCGGGCTCTTATCGTAAGCGTAATCTGACCCCGTCACAAAAACTGTTATTGCTCCGTTTCTTGCTTCTATTCACACACTCTAAACGGTGTCGGTTGTTCAATGATGTGGCTATGAAATACAATGTAAACAAGATTCGGATTAGACCTCAAGAAATAAACATAATCTTGAAATCGGAGTAAGTACTTGCCGAATATAGTTATGTTGCTGCTATGTCGATTTCTGACTAAACTGTGTGATCAATTTACACGAAATTTTGGGAACTGACTCATGAATAGACTAGTAATTTAATGAATTATTTTACGAGTTCTGTATCCGATTCCTGCTATATTCAAACTCGAACTTTATAGCGCGCGAACACGAAATTTTTGTACTAACTTCACGCTTATTTTTTAAATGTTACCTTCAATATTTTTAGTTTCTATCTTTGTTGTAAAATATTATCTGCCGTCGAGAACATTCGTTCAGATACAATTTTTAAGACTTATCTTTACTGCAAATACAGTTTTAAATCGGTCGGGGTTTGGTAGCATTTGTTGTTGGTTGGTTTGGTGCCAGCGGGGCTCAACGGTAATACTTGTTTACTTGCACGTAGGTATTTGTGCCGCTGGGGCTCTAGAGGTTAATAATAATATTTGTACTTGAATAGGTAATAAATGTGAGTAACAGCAAAAAAGTAAGGTCGAATTAGATCGGCAGCAAATACATTATGTATACGGCAAGAGCGGCCACTCAATGGGTGCCAGGAGGTGGACGGTGTCGCGCGGACGGCGGCGGCGGTGTCGGCGCTTGCAATAGATGGCGTGATGACTAAGACGTGTTACCACCAGGGCTGGTTCAAGACAACATGACAAAAGAAGTGGGACAGCGTGGGCTAGGAAAGAAAATAACTCCGCTACTCCTTGACCGTTACAATTTAGGATAAAAAACAGAGCATTATTTGACGACGCTACTGTAGGTACACTATATTGAATGTCCTTCCATTTGGTGCTAATAAATACAAATTTCGGGCACTGGACACTCTCGAACATGCTATATACAGCTACCCATGGGAAAAAACATGGCTTTTCCAAATGTACGCCTACTACTTGTAGTTTATAGCAAAGGTAATTTTTCCCTTTTCTTCCCTCTTTCTGAGGGAGAAAGAGGGAAGAAAATGGAAAACTTAGCTTTCTCTCTTTTTCAAAATTCATCAAAATCGGTCAATCAAAGAAACAAGCTCACTTTCGCTTTTATAATATTAGTAATGATTTTCGGTAGGAGCTCTTGTCTAAATAATAGCAACCATCAGTTCAACTCACCCTGTGCCTCGGAAAGAACGTTAAGCTGTTGGTCCCGGCTGTCATTAGTAGATCTTTGACATTCGTTACAGATAGTCAGTGTCCGGAAAGTCTGACAACCAATCTTACCAAGGGGTATCGTATTACACAGTAGGTACCAACTGTGTGTGTGAAGGTCAGATAGGCAGTTGCACCATGTAAAATACTGATATTCAGTTGCATCCGGTTTGACTGGAAACCACCCCTAAGTAATAAGGGGCCACCCTAATTACTTAGGGGTGGTTTCTACAGAAAAGGAGCTGAGCAGCGGGTGAAACCGCTGGGTACAGTTAGTATTATTATGTAGCTGCAATGCATCAACACATCCGTCCGCTGCCGTCGCCATCGGGTTTTGGAGCCCTACGCGCCCGCGGGGGGTATTCATACATGCGACACTGCTTAGCGCGCTCCTAGCAAGAGATCAACGATTGCGAACGCCGCGCCACCACACATATTATTTAGGAACTAGATTTGTGTATAAATGTCAGCTCGTTCCTATTGGCCGTGGATATGTAACGGGAGACCTGTTACTCCCACCATTATATCTTAGTATTAAGCCTTGTACATATTCCTGTAACCCTCAGTCTATTCGCTACGCTACCTCTACCTCAATACATCTCGCTACACCTAAGTACATCTGGAGTATTATTTACCACACACCACCTAAGCGCTACAGTGGTGACCCCGACGTGATTAAGAAAATATACCGACGTGCGTGATCAAGAGAATATACCGACGTGATTAAGAAAATATACCGACGTGCGTGATCAAGTGAAAACCTCCAGATAACATCATGGCCAACCAAGAAGACCCAGAACTCTAAGCCGTGTCGACGTCGCTGCGCATTCCACCTCTCTGGCGCGACAGAATACGTTTGTGGTTCGCGCAATTCGAAGCCATTATGTCCCCACAGAAGAAGGGTGATCAAGCCATGTTTGACCTCGTCATCGGACACCTTGAGCGACAAGATCTCGATGAAATATCCGACATAATTCTCCATCCACCGGAAAATCGTCGGTATGAGGCATTGAAGAGTCGGCTATTCCATGTGTACGAGCTACGCTGTACATTCAACTAACTTGTCCTACTTACAGTGAAACGTTGCAGTTTATTTAATCCAACAATAATCGTACATTATTACTTTTGTAACATGTTATTTTTAGTAGCAATAAAACCTTTATACCAATCGGTTGTTTACTCATTCAAACATAACATAACAGGTTTAATAAACCAGCATAACATTTTTACTGTTGGGAGTTACGCCCCAACATATGGTCCTTCGAGCAATTTTGTGTTGTGCGAGTGATACCTTTTACGGTCGCGAATCGGTTGGACTGGTCTCTCAGAAGTGAGTCGAGTCAGTAACCAATTGAGAAGGCGCATATCGTACAGGGGAGAGGTTGCACAACACGAAGAACCAGGAGTGTGGAGAAACAGTCAACACTCGGAACAGAGGAGTTTATCTTGAAGTCAACAATACAACATTAACAACATGTCGTCAGCTGATTTATACCAGAATCAGAACGAGCTCTACGACAGCATAAAGAAGATCGGAATAAATATTAAGAAAGATGGTTGGGACAGAAAAAACCCCGACTATTTCAAACGCCGTATGGCAATGTTGGAAAACTTGTGGTCAAATTACCAATTCAATCATGACCGTCTGTCTTCAGAACAAAGTGTAAGTGATCCCTACTTTACGAATGACTGCTATAAACTAACGCTGCAGTGCTACAAGGAGGTAAAGGAGCTTATTCTTCAACAACACCAACAACTTACGACACTCGCTCGTTCTCCGAGGGAGCAGTCGGTACAAACAAACCCATTGGGAGGTGCCAACCAACAAACAGGGGAAGGTACCTCAGATCAGACAAAACAGGAACAAGAAGCCTTGAAGAGTGAGGTGGCAGAACAAGCTAGGGATGCCAATCAAGATAATCAAAACAGAGAACCATCACCTACTCGGCGAGAACAACAAAACATTGCGAAAAAAGACACGGGATCCAATAGCAAGCTGGACGACATGATGCGGAAACAGACGGCAAACTTCAAAGCCTTCATGCGAGCAGTGGCAAACATAAACGTGGAATTTCTTTCTGAAAGATGGGAATTTCAAGACGCGCTGCAAACACTACAAACGCGCTGGTCAGCAATTGACAACCTTCACTGGGAGATAGAGTGTGAAACTAACGGAGAGAAGATAACAGTGTACGAGGACCGCTACACCAGGTATGAAAACCAGTTCCATGAACTTAAAAAGGCTTTGAATACTAAAATGTGGTCCGGCGCGCATCGTGAGAAAACAACACCGAAATTAGAGATACCAGTCTTCCACGGTAACTACAACCAGTGGATCCCATTTAAAGACCTTTTCACGGAAGCAATACACAACAACAATTCCCTTTCATCTGCTCAGAAGATGCAGTTTCTGAAGAGTAAGGTGCATGGAGAAGCGGAACGCTTGATTCAACACCTACAGATAAGTTCGGATAACTACCTCGTGTGTTGGGATATCCTCAATCACCGATATAATAATGAAAAACTTATCTTCACATCGCATATCAACATGATTTTCAATCTGCCAAACATGCAACAACAGTCAGAGGCCCAAGTAAAGAAAATCCATGACGTCAGCATAGAATGCTTACATGCGATAAAGAATTTAGGAGTGGATGTCGACACTTGGGATCCTATTCTTGTACATATATTATCGCAGAAATTAGACGCAGACACACATTCAGAGTACAATGACTCGCTGAAGAGTTGCCGAAAGCTGCCAATACTGAAAGATCTGTTAGATTTCCTAGAAGCGAAATTTACATCGTTGGAAGCATCGCGCCGCAAACAAGAAAACAACAAAAAACCAAATACGTCATCAAGTCAACATCAAAATTCTTTGTACTCTAAAAAACAATACAGCAGTAATCAGGCAACTAGCAACAAGAAAATTACGAAATCATTCCATGCGTCAACATTTAGATGCCCTCTTTGCGATGACGAACATGGCATGTACAATTGTGCAAAGTTTTTAGAAATGCCGAATCACTTAAAACTTAGCACAGTAAATAAAATGAACATTTGTGTAAATTGCCTGTTCAGCCATAACGGAAAAACATGTACGTCAACTCACCGATGTCGCAAGTGCGCGGGTCAACATAACACATTAATACACGATGCATGTATTAAGAACAAAACAGAAAAACAAACAAATTCTTCCCATGTATCAAAGGATGATGATACTTCGGAAATACTACTAGCAACCGCTGTAGTAAACATAGAAACAGCTGATGGGACCCAAATCAAGTTGCGAGCCCTCATCGATCAAGGGTCTCAAATATCTTTAATCACGGAACATGCCGCTCAACTTCTCGGTGTCAAGCGCAACAGATGTAAAGGAGTCATCTTTGGAGTTGGACACAAGGAAAACCACTGCAAAGGAATGACTACAATAACTTGCAGTTCGGTCTACAACGACTTCAAGTTCCAAACGTCTGTCTTCATTATGAACAACTTGATTAAAAACCTGCCAAATAAGACCTTTGCAAAACCATCTTGGTCCCACATACAGAACATCCATCTAGCAGATCCAGACTTCCATAACAGCCGTCAGGTGGATTTACTATTTGGAGCAGACATTTATTCGCAAATTATGCTAGGAGGAATGATAAAAGGCGATGACGTCACTCAACCTATGGCACAACAAACCTACCTAGGTTGGCTTTTATGCGGCAATGTCAAAACTTTTCACTGCAATGTGGTCATAAACAATTTGGAAGACATCAAACAATTCTGGGAAACCGAAGACATCACGGATCAATCCAACCTATCAGTGGAAAATGAAACATGTATTCAATACTACACCAACACTACGCAACGCTTGGAGAGTGGGAAATATGAAGTCAGACTACCAATGAAGAATGAACTTGAGAGTAGACTGGGGTCATCCAAGCCAATGGCTATCGCCCAATTCAAAACTTTAGAAAGAAAGTTGGAAAAACAAACACATTTGGCAAAAGCCTATAAAGACTTCATGGCTGAATATATTGATCTAGGTCATATGAAGCAATCAACAGTCGGTAACAAAACACTCGAGTGTTACTTACCTCACCACGGCGTGCAACGCGCTGAATCAACAACAACAAAGTACAGAGTGGTGTTCAACGCATCAGCAAAAACTTCTACAGGATGCAGTTTGAACGACCTCATGTACAAAGGTCCCAATCTTCAACAAGACCTACAAACATTATTGATGAAATGGAGGCAATACAAATATGCGTTTACAGCGGACATAGAGAAGATGTTTCGTGCTATTTGGGTGGCTCCTGCAGACCAACAACTACAACAAATTGTATGGCGGGAATCGGTGGAACAACCTATCCGCTCATATCAACTAACAACCGTAACATATGGTACCAAGGCAGCGCCGTTCCTAGCCATGATGACACTCAGGAGATTGGCGACAGATGAACGAGAACAGTTTCCGGAGGCTTCAAACGTGTTGGAAGAATCATTCTACATGGATGACCTCGTTCATGGGACACATACAATGGAAAAAGGAAAGAAATTGATCGCTGACCTGATACAATTATTAAAAAATGGAGGGTTTAACCTTCGAAAATGGTCTGCAAACAGTCAAGAACTTTTAGAAGACATCTCCGAACAACATAACAACGATAAGATTGTCTTCAACTTCAGAACAGAAAATACACTAAAAACGTTGGGCTTGTGCTGGAACTCAAGAGAGGATAAATTCACCTTTCAATGCACAATTTCGGACGTGAACAAGAAACAAACAAAACGCAGCCTACTAGCCGAAATATCTAAACTATTTGACCCACTCGGCTGGCTGGCTCCCGTATCAACAAAATTGAAATTATTATTTCAAAAACTGTGGGATGGAAACTTACAATGGGACGACGAAGTATCCGACAACATACATGCGGAGTGGTGCAAGATACAAGCGGACGTAAGGGCGATAAACTCTTGCGAAATACCTAGATGGCTTAAGTGTGGCGAAAAGCAGACAATGGAGCTACATGGGTTCAGTGACGCCTCTCTGGATGCTTATGCCTGTGTCATCTACGCACGGGTCCACTCATCAACAATTCTAGTAGCCGCAAAGTCAAAGATTGTACCACACCGAAAAACAACAACACTGCCTAGACTGGAATTGAATGGAGCGCACCTTCTATCACAACTAATGCGCAAAGTCAAACAGTCACTGAATCAACATGAAGTACACGTCTACGGCTGGACCGATTCCATGGTGGTTCTGGGTTGGTTACAAGGAGACCCGTCCCGCTGGAAAGCATACGTGGAAAACAGAGTACGAAGTATTACTGACGTCATACCACGATCGGCATGGAACTACGTCAATACAAAAGAAAATCCCGCTGACGCCGCAAGCAGAGGTCAATACGCTAGTCAGCTGAAAGAAAATCAACTGTGGTGGCAAGGGCCTACATGGCTACCATCGCTTCAAACAAAGAACATAGAACAACATAATTATAGTACAGACAAAGAAGAAAAAACAGTCCGAAAACAAGTTAATGTATCCCAACACAACAAAGAAAATCCGAGCATTGTGGAAAAACTATTGCAAAATCACAGCTCTATCGAACATATTATTCGCATTGTCGCATGGATACTCAGACCATTGAACCCGAAACGGCGACAACAACCAAAATATCTGACGTTGCACGAATTGGATAACGCAACGAAAGTGCTCGTAAAACAAACTCAACAACAATTATTTGACACAGATATTTGTTATTTACGAAAACATAACATGGTGCAATCTAACAGTAAAATTAAAGCGCTCACTCCGTTCATTGACCATCAAGACTGTTGTAACATCACTATTTAGTATGTTACTAATATGGTCTTCACTAGTAAATGTATTATCTGTGGTCTGCGGCACTCTGCCACACTTCATGTCATGATGTAGTCTTGTGTGTATCTCTTGTCCTGTGTCTCCTGCCAATAAACCTGTATCATACCCAACGGACTATCATTTATAAGCATCAAACATAACATGGTGTCAGAAGTGGTTTAAGAAGAATCATTCAAGAAAAAGTCGAGGTCGTCGAAGAAAATGCCGGACCAAGCGGACGTCAGCCATGATGGTGAGACAAATTTTCAAACACGTGTGAAGCAATTAAATATTTCGTCAGATACCACGAACAATAACGCTGAAACGTGGAAAAGATGGTGGCAACAACTTGAGTTATATTTGTTAGCCACAGGTCTAGATAAGTCAAGCGAGAAACGGAAAATCGCAATTCTGTTACATTGCATTGGAGAACGAGGTCTCAATATATTTAACTCATTTAACCTCAAAATAGACAAGAGCACGCTTGACGAAGTCAAATCGAAATTTGACAAATTCTTCGAGCCAAGAAGAAACGTGACCATGTGCAGGTATCTATTCTTCACACGAAAGCAGGAAAAATCCGAAAGCATCGACGAATTCCTCACGGATTTGGAGAATAGAAGCAGAGAATGTGAGTTTGGCACGCTCAGGGAATCGCTCATCAAAGATATTTTCATTGCAAACCTCAATTTAGACTTGTCACATGTGCGTCAAAGGTTACTGCAAGAACATGACTTAACCTATCAGAGAATGCAAGAGCTAGCGAGGACGCTCATAGTCGCACAGCAAGATGCTGAGAAAATAGTCAAAGGAAGCAGCATCGCCAGTCAACGAACGTCAGAAAACGTCATGCATCTCAGTCGGAGGAGCCGTAGTCGGGGAGATCGTCGACAGCGAGCTCCCAGTCGCAAGTCAGCTTCAAGCAGTCGCAAGCCAGCTTCAGGCAGTCGCGAGTCACCTTCAGCTTCAGGCAGCTTGAAGACATGTAGCCGCTGTGGGCAGTCTCATCGCTACAAGTGTCCAGCCCAAGGAGTTCAATGCAGGTCATGTAAATCTTACAATCATTTTGCTAAATTTTGTCACAAAAATAAAAAAGTCAGTCAGTTGCAATCGTTTAATTCAGATAATGGTAGTCAAGATTATTTCGTTGGTATGCTGAATAGTCAAAGTCATAATGGTCACAGTCATAATAGTCATTCTCACAGTCATAATAGTCATTCTCACAGTCATAATAGTCATTCTCACAGTCAGTCACTCAGTCAGAGACACAGGAACACACAGACACACAGTAAGACATCACATCCATCCATCCATCCCTATGATGAGAAAAGTGACATGTCGGAGAGATTTATTATCCAGTCAAATAGTCAGAGTCCCAATTCATATCACATGTATGAAAACAATTACATGTCGGATAGATTTATTATCCAGTCAAATAGTCAGAGTCCCAATTCATATCACATGTATGAAAACAATTACATGTCGGATAGATTTTTTATCCAGTCAAATAGTCAGAGTCCCAATTCATATCACATATATGAAAAAAATGTCATGTCTGAGAGATCCAATGTCCAGTCAAAAAGTCAAAAGAAAAAATGTCAGAGTCTCAATGATGAAATCAGTCACATGTCTGAGGGATTTCACAATAAGGCACAGTCGTCCAGTCAGTCACAAAATGGATCATCAGTCGTCAATACTTTGAATCATTCAAAGCAGTCGTGGGAAATTAGCTTATTGGTAGGTGATACAAAGGTTAAATGTATCATAGACTCAGGAGCAGATGTCAACATAATGTCAAAACAAACATTTAAAAATGTTAAAAGTCAAAATAAGCTGTCAAAATTGTCACTTGTCAAATGTCAAGTAAATGTCACAGGATTTGGTGGAAAATCCATTCCGATTTTAGGCAAAGTCAACTTAATTTGTAATTTTTGCTTAAACAATAAGAACATTGTTGAAAACATAATGTTTATTATACCAGATATAGAGTGTCCAAATGTCCTTGGTCTCCCAATTTGTGAAAAGTTAGGTATAATAAAACGTGTCTTTTCAGTGTCAAAACAAGACTTTTGTGAGCAAATTCATACACAATATAATGATGTATTCCAGGGTCTTGGCTGTCTGCCTCCAGTCTGTCATCTGAAACTCAAGCCTGATGCAGTACCATGTGTGGATCCGCCCAGGAAAGTCCCATTCGCATTACAAGGGAAACTGCGTGAGGAGTTGGATCGCATGGAGAAAATGCAAGTCATAGTAAAGGTTACAAAACCTACAGAGTGGGTTAATTCAGTCGTTGTAACAGTAAAAAGTTCAGGTCAGTTACGAATTTGTCTTGATCCCAGAAATTTAAATAAAAATATCATGAGGGAACATTATCCACTCAAGTCAATTGATGAGATTAGGTCTCAGCTCGAAGGGGCTGTATGTTTTTCTCACTTAGATGCATTTTCAGGATTTTGGATGCTACGTTTAGATGAATATAGTTCAGAATTATGTACTTTTCAAACACCATTTGGTAGATATAAGTATTTAAGATTACCCTATGGCATAAATGCCTCGTCTGAAATATTTCAAAGAGTCATGATGAATCTATTTGGTGACATAGAAGGCGTACTTATATTCATCGATGATATCTTAGTCTATGGACCAAATGAGTCAGTTCATAATGAAAGATTACATAAAGTCATGCAAAGAGCTCGTCAAGTCAATTTAAAATTTAACAAGTCAAAATGTAAATTTTCACTGTCAGAAGTATGTTTTTTAGGTTATGTCTTCAGTAAAGACGGTGCAAGGGCAGATCTTGAGAAGGTCAAAGCAATTGTCAACATGCCTACACCGCAAAATGTCAAAGAGTTACAGAGAATACTAGGTATGATAAACTACCTAGGACCTTTTATAAGTAACCTGTCAGAAAAAACACAAATATTAAGAAATCTTTTGAAAAAAGATTCAGTCTGGACTTGGGATGAGAATCATAGTCAATGTCTGAGGAAACTGAAAGATGAAATCACAAATTCACCAGTTTTAGCTCATTATAATCCCAAGATTCCATTAGTCCTGTCAGTCGATTCGTCAAAGTCAGCGTTAGGCGCAGTCATTTTACAGAAAAATAAACCAATAGCATACAGTTCAAAAACCTTAACTGAAACGCAAGAAAGGTATGCTCAAATAGAGAAGGAGCTGCTAGCAATTCAATTTGGTTGTGAAAAATTTCACCAATATGTATATGGTAATAGAGTCACAGTTCATACTGATCACAAACCTTTAGTCTATCTATTTAAAAAACCATTACATGATGTCCCAGCTAGATTACAGCGTATGATGTTAACTTGTCAAAAATATGATTTAGAAGTTATACATGTCCCAGGCAAAGAAATGTTCATATCAGACACATTGTCAAGAGCAGCTTTGAAAGAACATTATAGGCCTGAAAATGAATCAGAAATGTCTTGTCATGTCAATCTAATGTATGCTAACTTAGCAATTACAGATGAATATAGCACAAAATTGGCTCAGGAAACTAAGAAAGATGAAACCCTGCAGCTATTAATAAAGTATTACAATGAAGGTTGGCCAAAAAACAAAAATAGTGTCAGTCCATTAATAAAACCATTCTGGAATATACAAGGAGAAATCCATAAAATTAGAGATTTAGTATTCAAAGGCTCAAAATTAATAGTACCACAGTCAATGCATAAAGAAATGTTAGTAAAAATTCACAAAGGTCACCAAGGTATAAATAAATGTCTAAACTTAGCTAAAGAATCTCTTTATTGGCCAAATATGTCTAGTGATATTAAGAATTTAGTAGAACAATGTCTAGTATGTGCAAAATTCAAACCATGTAACCAAAAGGAACCACTACAGAATTATGAAATAAGCAAATATCCATGGCAACAAGTCGGTATTGATTTAATGCATTTCGATAGCTTAGTATATTTAATTGTCACTGATTATTATTCAAAATTTATAGAAATTGCATTATTAAATAACAACAGTACATCAAAAAATGTAATAACTCATTTAAAGTCTATATTTGCTCGTCATGGAATACCATTGTCACTGGTATCAGATGGTGGACCTCCTTTTCAGTCAGTTGATTTTAAAAATTTTATGGAAGAATGGGACATAGAACATATTGTAACTAGCCCATATCATTCACAGTCTAATGGACAAGCAGAGAGTTCAGTCAAAATCATAAAAAACATGCTAAGAAAATGCAAAGAAAATGGATCAGATCCATACATAGCATTGTTACAATACAGAAATACAGGTAAGAATAATTTTTCATCACCAGCACAGTTACTCATGTCTAGGAACTTAAGAGATAACATTCCAACATCATATAAGAAGTTGAAGCCAAAAGTGGTAACATTTAAAGATTACAAAGAGTCTGTCAAGAAAAATGATAAAAATAAGTCAAAATACTACAATAAAAATGCCAAGTCAATGTCTATGTTACATCATAATGATCATGTCTATTTTAAGAGAAACCCAAGTAGCAACTGGGAACAAGCTATTGTTAAGCAAAGATTGTCAAATAATAGATCATATGTTGTTGAGGATGTCAATGGAGTTAGGTATAGGAGGAATAGAATACACTTAAGACATAAATATTCTCATAATTGTGCTAACCCTCCCATGCAATCCAACTCGTCACAAAGGGGAGAGGAAGGTGACAGACAGGAGTCTAGGCATCAAGAATCCTCATCTCAGCAATCCTCAAATGTAACAACTAGGTCAGGTCGTATTGTAAAACCTACCAGAAGGTTAATTGAAGAAATGGATTAAGTTAAATTATAAATAGAGTCATAAGTAAAGTTAAAGTAACTATAAGTATAATTAAGCATGTTGTCTTGTATAAAATTAAATACCATAGCACTTATATTAATTGTCAGTCAGGGGTCTAATTTGAACTCAACAAGGGGGATGTTGTAACATCACTATTTAGTATGTTACTAATATGGTCTTCACTAGTAAATGTATTATCTGTGGTCTGCGGCACTCTGCCACACTTCATGTCATGATGTAGTCTTGTGTGTATCTCTTGTCCTGTGTCTCCTGCCAATAAACCTGTATCATACCCAACGGACTATCATTTCTAAGCATCAAACATAACTACGAGTAGGAGGAAGATTAAAAAACGCCTTACTAACCGAAAACATGAAACACCCGATGATCATTCCACACGACAGTCGATTAACACATCTTCTCATCGACCAAGCTCATCGAATGACGTTTCACGGCGGCCCGAGACTTACCCTATCACACTTACGTGAGAAATATTGGATCGTCGGCGGAAACCGAACCACGAAGATGCAAATCAGAAAATGTGTGACGTGCCGCAAAAACAACCCAACAAAAGAACACCAACTGATGGGTAACCTACCGAGCGCAAGAGCAAATCAAGCGCCACCCTTTCACCATACAGGGGTAGATTACACTGGATTTGTGGACGTCAAAATGAACAAAGGCAGAGGAGCAAAAACAACGAAGGGTTACATAGCAGTCTTCATATGCATGGTGACCAAAGCTGTACATATTGAACTGGTATCAGATCTCACCAGTTCAGCATTCTTGGCAGCCTTAAACAGGATGGCAGCAAGAAGAGGAGCCCCTCGTCACTTATACAGTGACAACGGAACAAACTTTGTCGGCGCAAACCGCCAACTTGTGGAACAATACGAAGAAATTGAACATACATACAAAAGCGATCAACTACAAAGGGAAATCGCAGAGATGAAGATTGAGTGGCATTTTAATGCCCCCGCTTGGCCATCAGCGGGAGGGTTGTGGGAGCGAGCAGTCCGAAGCCTGAAACACCACTTAAAACGAGTAGTAGGAGAACAAAAATTAACATTTGAGGAGTTTACAACAATCCTAACAAGACTGGAGGCCTGTTTGAATTCCAGACCTTTGTGTCCACTGAGTGAAAACACAGACGATCTAGACTGTCTGACGCCGGCACATTTCTTATCGGGTAGACCGGGGCTGACAGTCATCGAAACAAGGGAGGATGCAAGAACAAGATGGGAACTAACAAGAAAGATCTTCGTAGAAATCTGGAAGAGATGGAGGAACGAATACCTGTGCCAACTATTAACTAGATCAAAGTGGCAGGAACCACAGAAAAATCTGAAGATAGGCGATCTGGTGATTATTCATGATGATCATATACCAGCCGGTAAATGGCTCATGGGAAGAATAACAGAGCTTCACCCTGGGAACGATGGATATGTTCGGGTCGTTAGCCTAAAAACAAAAAATGGACACATGAAAAGACCTGTTACAAAACTATCCGTCTTACCTATCAACGGTGACGAAACTACCAAACAGCAAAACACCTCAAAAACAAACGAAAATGAGTCATACCTACAAACAAACAGCGAGTCGCCAAATTCACGACGATGCAAAACAACAAACAGAAAAATAAACTTTATTGGACTGGTCATGGCAATGCTGTATTTGCTAAACCCTGTCGCGGCCGCTAACACAACAAACATTGTCGAGCTTCAACAAGGTCTATACTTTGATAAAGTGACCAATATGCAACTAATACGCGGCGAGTGGAAGATTATCGTATACTATGACGTCAAGCCTTACTGGCACGGTATAGAAGTATCCAGTAAATTCACCAATCATCTAGAAAACATCTGCGAGAAAATAAAACAGAAAACACAATGTAACGTAATTTTAACACAACTACAACACTCGACCGACGAAATCGGACACTACAACCATATGTTGCTGAATCCGCAAGGCCGAGCGAATACGAGAAGCAAACGTGGGCTTATCAACGGTGTTGGTTCCATCGCGCGCTCCCTGTTCGGAGTATTAGATGACGAATTCGCAAAACAATATCAAGAAGACATTGACCTGGTCAAGGCTAACGAGAAACACCTGGCACTGTTGATAAGAAATCAAACATCCGTGATCGAAGCAGAATACAATCTACTAAAAAGGTCGGAAGATGCAGTTGAAAAACAGTACAAACAGTTTAACCAACATCTGCTAAACTTTGAGAAGTTTACGAACAATCTCAAAAAGGAACTGGACTCTCAAGAACTGTCCATCGAATTTGTGATGTCCGCTATTACGGCAAATAGCCTGATAGAGCATCTAAGAAACGTCCAGGAGACCCTTATAGAGACTGTAACAAACATATATAACGGCAAGATGAACCTACACCTCATCGCACCGGAACAGCTTCGGGATGAATTGAATATAATCTCGGGTCAACTGTCCAAGGATTTAGTCCTACCCATCACCAACATTCAAACAGAGTTGTTTCGCCTATATCATCTTTTACAAGTAAAGGCAAAAATGACTGAACGATACCTAATAATCGAGGTAAAAGTACCCTTGATCAGCAGAGACAACTTCGAGATCTACAGAACAATACCTATACCGAAAAACAATGTCGTAGATATGGTCACCCTAATACCTATTGCTGAAATATTAGCAATAAACATACAAAAAGATTCGTACATTCCAATGACGGAATCCGAAATACATCAATGCGTGCAGAATGACGCGACCACTCGATTGTGTCCACTACAGAAACCCGTATACCGCATGAAGTCGGACGAGAGCCTCTGCATGAAAAACAAGGAATCTCCTCACTGCGAAACCAAACATGAAACCTGCCGAGACAAGTGGATGGAATTGAACAATGTAAATTAATACCTATATTTTTGCTGTCAACAATGCAAAATACGTATTATTTGTGGACATCAAGTTTCAACGCAGCTACTACACAAGGCCGGTGTCATAACCCTAAATGCCAATTGCATAATTAGTAGTGAAACATTTACTGTTTATCCTCAAAGGCAACAAATAACCAAACTTCAAGCCCAGATCGACGCAGGTCCGGCAGAAATTCCTTCAATCAACAATATCATCAACCTACCTGTACAGGTTCCAAAACTTGTTGACGAGAATGAGACAGTAACAGACCAGAGAGCATTACTGCAAGAGCTTGGCAAACAAGTAGAGCAAATGAAAGTCGCAACATCAAAAGACATCCTGTCAGATCATGCAACATACCACGATGTCCACCAATACGTCGTCATCTACATATTAGCTGCTGCAGCAGCGTTCGCGGGCGCGATCTACGCATACAACCGCCTACGCAAGCATTGGGCAAGTCGACGGATACCAGAAGCTCCATCTGTTCCCAACCCGATGCCCCGAAGAAGGTCGACAGCGAGCATAGTGGACAACGCTGCACTTGACGTCACAGACGACAGTAGCGCAGAGCACTTATCGAGTGCACGCACACTTAATAAAGCAACGTCGCCTATTGCGCGTTGTGAATTTCCTTAATAACTTATGACATTGTTTGTATTTACTTTTTTACATTTTTACATTTTAACTTGATTTTGTTACAATTTCCGTATGTACATTTAAGTTAGCTTTGTGAGTGGGCAATATGTACGAGCTACGCTGTACATTCAACTAACTTGTCCTACTTACAGTGAAACGTTGCAGTTTATTTAATCCAACAATAATCGTACATTATTACTTTTGTAACATGTTATTTTTAGTAGCAATAAAACCTTTATACCAATCGGTTGTTTACTCATTCAAACATAACATAACAGGTTTAATAAACCAGCATAACATTTTTACTGTTGGGAGTTACGCCCCAACACCATGTTTACGAGGAATCCGAGCAGCGGCAAATACAGAGATTGCTGTCCGAGATGCAACTGGGCGACATGAAGCCTTCACAGCTGCTACGCCGCATGAAAAACCTCGCCGCTGACAACATCTCTGATTCAGCGCTGCGAATCATGTGGACCAACCACCTGCCACAATCAATTCGCGCAGTCCTCGCGGTCAGCGATAATATCGCCAAGAAAGCCGACATCCACGCTCTGGCAATGATGGCTGACAAGATACTCGAGCAGACGCAACCGTACGGCACAGTCGCGGCAGTTTCATCCGCTCCCACCACCCCGCATGCATCTAAGTCAATTGAGGAGAAGATCGACGCGCTTGCAAGAGAAATAGCAGAATTAAAGATGAAACAATCGCATTATATTCATAATAGCTATCGACGCAGACCGTTCTACAGGCGACACTCACGGTCGCGGTCGTCAAGCCGGACCAAGCACGATCGCGCGCCTAACGACCAATCAGCGATCTGTTTTTATCACCGTAAGTTCGGCAAAGAAGCGCGAAGATGCACGCGTCCGTGTAGTTTTGAAGACAGAAATGCCCGCTCGGGAAACTAACACCTGCGTTGGCCGAGGCGGGAACCGGCGCAAGCAACTCCTACCGCCTATTTATAAACGACAAAAACTCAGGTTTGTCTTTTCGAATTGATACTGCTGCCAACGTGTCTGTGATACCTAAGAGAAAAGGCGGGAAAACAACACCAACCGATATCTGTTTGTATGCGGCGAACAACACGGTCATTCCAACGTACGGAGAGAAGACATTACAACTGGATCTCAACCTACGCAGACCGTATACCTGGAAATTCATTATCGCCGCAGTCAGCAAGCCCATTATCGGTGCTGATTTCCTAAAACGTCACCAACTTCTTGTCGACGTAGCCGGCCGATGTCTCGTCGACAAAGTAACCAACCTCACCGCCAGAACACCAGTCACCTACTTCGCCGAACCAACAGTGAGAAGTATTGATGTTGATCAGCCGTTCCACCAGCTACTCAGCAAATATCCCGACATTCTTCGACCATCATGCATGAAGGATAGTCCAAAACACCGCGTCGAACACTACATTGAAACTACCGGTCCACCAGTATACAGCAAGACCAGGCCTTTACCACCACATCGATACCTATCCGTGAAAAAGGAATTCGAGACAATGATGCAGCAAGGGTTATGCCGTCCCAGCAAAAGTCTATGGTCCAGTCCGCTACACGTCGTCCCAAAGAAAAACGGCGAAATACGCGTGTGCGGCGATTACCGCAGACTCAATGACGTCACCAAACCCGACCGCTATCCAGTGCCACGTCTCAAAGATTTCACCTACCTACTTCACGGAAAGAAGATATTCACTACGCTTGACCTGAATCGTGCGTACCAACAATTGTGCGTATATGAACCGGACATCGAGAAGACCGCTATTACTACTCCATTCGGCCTATTCGAATTTCCTCGAATGTGTCCAGGACTCAGAAATGCCGGACAGACATTCCAACGTTTCATCAACGAAGTGCTCAACGGTATAGATTACGCATTTTCATTCATTGATGACGTAATTATCGCATCTGACAATGAAGCAAGCCACATCGAAGACCTACAACAAGTGTTACGCAGATTAGACGACTATGTAATCACCATAAACCCTTCGAAATGCGTCTTCAGCAGAGAAAGTGTCAAGTTCCTCGGTTATGAGGTGTCAAGTAACGGAATCAAGCCACTACAAGATAAGGTCACTGCAATCACTGCTTACCCCAAACCCGAGACGATTCACGACCTACGACGATTTATTGGGATGATCAACTTCTACCGCGACAATATTCCAAACGCAGCACACATACAAGCACCACTCAACGCGTACCTACATAATTCCAAGAAACGTGACAAAACCAAAATCGAATGGAACAAAGAAGCCTCACAAGCATTCGAGTTGTGCAAAGTCGGCATTCAAAACGCCGCCTTGCTCGCTCACCCATCTCCATTACCAAACGACGCCGTATCATTAATGTGTGACGCATCGAACACCTGCGCCGGCGCCGTATTACAACAATTTGTAAACAAGAAATGGATACCACTGGGATACTTTTCAAAGAAGTTCTCCGACACACAACAGCGATATAGTACATTCGACAGAGAATTACTATCAATATAACATGGCAATCAAACACTTAAGAAAAATGTTCGAAGGAAGAGAACTTATTGTTTACACTGACCACAAGCCGCTGACTTACGCTATTCGCAAGCCACCGTCAGATAACGACACGCAAAGACGCACTCGTCAGCTGTTATTTATCAGCGAGTTCACAACGGACATTCGTCATGTGAGCGGAGTAAACAATGTTGTTGCTGACGCACTCTCACGCATCGAAACCGTCGAATTACCGTCGCCAATCAACTACGATGAAGTAATGCAAGCGCAAGAAAAGGACAGCAACATACCCAAATTATTGCAACAAACGAATATCCAACTGAAAAAAATCGTCATGCCCGGTACAAACAAGCCCATATTCTGCGAAACGTCTACGTCACACGTTCGACCGTACCTACCAACTGACTTTCGTCGCATCGCATTCAACGCTGTGCACAATACAAGTCACCCTGGTTTACGAGCTACACGCAAGCTTATGCAAGAACGCTACTTCTGGCCAGCAATGAATACCGACATTGGCGATTGGGCGAAATCATGCACACCCTGTCAACGTTCAAAAATACAACGTCACAACCACAGTGAAGTCGCAGCATTCCCGCCAAGCGAACGATTTTAACATGTACACATCGATATGATATCGTTGGACCGCTACCTACTTCTTCGTGCGGACATCGATATCTGCTGACAATGATCGACCGCTGTACACGATGGCCCGAAGCAGTACCGCTGAAAGAAATAACTGCCGATACCGTCGCAAGTAAACTGTACGAAACATGGATATCTCGTTACGGGTGCCCTACAAGAATAACGACTGACCAAGGACGACAGTTCGAAAGTCAATTATCCCGAGACCTCGCACAACTGCTGGGGGTAGACCGAACCCGTACTACTGCCTACCACCCGCAAAGCAACGGCATCGTCGAACGCTGGCACCGAACACTGAAGACTGCACTCATGACTCGGCTAGAAAACAGCAATAAATGGATTTCCGAGCTACCTACAGTGCTACTGGGATTACGAGCCGCCGTGCGCACAGATACCAACACCAGCCCCGCGCAGCTCACCTACGGTCAAGCATTGCGCTTACCTGGCGATTTCATAGCACCATCACCAGCAGCAACGAAATTGGATCACAACTACGTCGATCACCTACACGACGTAATCATGAAGCTGACGCCTACATACAAACCGCATTCCAACAAGCGATGTATGTTCGTCCACAACGACCTTCAAACATGCAGCCACGTGTTAATACGCGATGACACCGTCCGCAAACCGCTACAACATCCATACAAAGGTCCGTATAAGGTAATCGAGCGCAACGAGAAGTATTTCACCATACAACTACCACGAAGATCCAGCACCATATCGATCGATCGACTCAAACCGGCATACACTGTCAACATCGAAGATCACGAAAACCAAGCTAGTGAGACAACTCAGTCAGCTGCAGCTACCACCGAAGATCACTTCAGCATACTCCCGGCGAACACCAACGAAAACCGCACAAGATCAGGCAGAATAGTGAAGATGCCTGTACGCTTTTGCTAGGGGGGGAGTACTGTAGCTGCAATGCATCAACACATCCGTCCGCTGCCGTCGCCATCGGGTATTGGAGCCCTACGCGCCCGCGGGGGGTATTCATACATGCGACACTGCTTAGCGCGCTCCTAGCAAGAGATCAACGATTGCGAACGCCGCGCCACCACACATATTATTTAGGAACTAGATTTGTGTATAAATGTCAGCTCGTTCCTATTGGCCGTGGATATGTAACGGGAGACCTGTTACTCCCACCATTATATCTTAGTATTAAGCCTTGTACATATTCCTGTAACCCTCAGTCTATTCGCTACCTCTACCTCAATATATCTCGCTACACCTAAGTACATCTGGAGTATTATTTACCACACACCACCTAAGCGTTACAATTACAAACAAATATACAAAGAGCACAGTGATAACAGTTTTACTTTACCTTGGTCCATTCGAAACGAGTTTTGACGCATCAACATTGCTGCGCGCTAGCGTGTCTCGGAACCAGGCGGAGGACAGTTGCCTACAGTCGCATTTTCAAAAGAAAGTGGCGCCGCCCTATGTTTTATTTCCGTCAAAGTTTGATAAAAGTGTCGATAGATGGCACTCAAATAGCATTTTATTATAAAAATTAAACTGAAAAGTCATGGATTACATAATTATTAATCAGAAAATTATCGTCATATTGTAGAGTTAAGTAGATAAAAAGTTATATCAATTTAAGAACAAACTTTTTAATGGTAATAATGAAATTGGCCTAAAATGGGGAGGCCATTTTTGATTTGACATTTACAAAGTGTTGACTACTTGATGCGTGTGCGCGTATTTCTTGTTGTCCCACTTTGTTGTGTATTTAGTTCATTATTACAACATACAATTCATATTACTACTAGATTTTTACGACTAGTTCACTATGTCTAACGAATATTAATTTTTGAAAAATTATGTAGGTATATTCATTGGAGTTGTTATATCAATAATGTGCTATTTTTTGTTCCATATTACTATTTCTTTGTATATTTGTAAAATTCTTACGCTTAAACAGTTCGAATCATGTCGACAGGAACAGAAAAATAGTACATTATCGATATTTGTAACTTTTCCAATGAATACACAATTCAACATAAAACACTTAACTACATATATATATAAATATATATAGCTATAGTATACAGGCTATGTAAGGACACGTTTTCTAGATGCCGCTAGTGTCGCAAAATGGCGTCAATTGTTTAACAAAAAAAGTCACAAGAGGGCACTCTTCTCCTGTATAGGTATATTATTTTACTGGGTTCCCTCTATCTGGCAGAATCTTGATGCTCCGAATTTTTTTTGGCATAACACACTTAGCGTAATTTTCTTTAAACGAACATTTTAAAGGCATAAAACTTATTTGCTATAATTATCGTTTGGCATAATGTTTAAAACTTCGAATTAACAATGGCATACTTTTAATGGCAGAATGACATTTAGTATAATTACGATTGGCAGAGTTCAAATTTCGCATAATATATTATTTGGTATAATTTCACTTGGCATGACTATGCAGACGGCAGTAATGGCTAGGTTAGGTTAGGTTGAAACTGTGACCTCCTACGTGTGTGACCAGAAACGGCTTGCATTAATAGAAAAAAGAGATTGTTTTAAGTAGGTTATCCGGAACTGAACTAGTTAGATTAGGATAATTACTTATTGAATTCAATGACATTATTTCAAATTCAATTAAACAATAACTAAAATAAATAACATTATTTTAAAGAAATAATTAATTAAAATAAATGACAACTCATAATGACAAAGATGATCCTAAGTATAAACTTTCTGCGATATGACAATTCTGATGTTTAATGATTATCGATATAAAATATATGCCAAAAGACGATTCTGACTGTGAACTTTCTGCGATATGATGTTTCTACTTTTAAAATATTATGGATATTAAGTTTATGCCTAGAGATGATTCTGACTTACAAAATTATGAGTTTAGACTGTATGATAAATGAGTGTCTGCTAAACAATTTTCTGCGAAGTGAATTTTATGCCATCCGTTGTTATGCAAAATAAAATTATGACATAAAAAGTTCTGCTTTAAAGGGTGGACCCTATTTTACTCTGTGCTCGGAACGCACTGTGTGTACAGTACAACATAGAGCACTACACTATGAGAAAAAAAAGTATCATTCCTGACCAAACATGGAACTAATAGTTACTAAGTTGACATACAGAGTAGTACTTGAGGATTTGTAAGTACGGATAACTTACTGACAAATCTTCTGAATTACTTTTTAATGTCATTCCACTTTCTCCAGCCTGACTGCTACTTTGGTCTAGTGGTGGCAACTGCGACTGTTGAGTATAAGGTTCTGGGTCCAATTCCCTGCTCATACAGTGTTATTGGGTTATTCATGTAAATAATTCGCAGTAGTAAAGTCACGAAGTCTGAATTTTAGCCTATTGATGGCATTGAGCTGAGCAAGCATATTAAATGGGACATAGGTACTTACATAAAATATAACTGGCGAAACGTGACTGTATTATTATGTGCACCTAAGCTTTACTTTCCGAGTATTACAGACGCTAGACGTAATGATATGATACATTATCCAGAGTTTTCACATGGATACGTGTGCTCCTTTTACTCCCTTTAACCGTTTTGCGGCTTTAGTCGAAAACATTTTTTTATTAATAACCTCTCCTCTTACGTTTTAGCCTCTATGTCGTTGGTTGGCGGCGGTTGACCTTGTTGTTTATCCGGTTATCAAATTTGGCAAGAATGATGTATGTACCTGCTTTACGCATACTTATCTTTATCTAAACTTTGTATTTAGTCATTCAGAGATTACTTGTCTACACCAGACACGAAAATATTTTGTTCTGTACCTACACACAAGGCATTGTGAGCTACTTTAATAAAATGTTTCAAACAATCAAAATGATATCAAAGCCAAATAATTTGATTAAGCTGAATCCGTATAATTTGAGTGCACGTGAAGCACATAGTTCTAGGTTTAAAGGAAAAGTGGCAATAGTTACAGCCTCGACTGAAGGGTGAGTTTTATAAATGTTATTTTTACCTTAACCTTCTAGGCAAATAGGTATCATGGTGTCCAACAACTTGAACCATGTGAATACCTACTTTACAACGAATCTGTGGTTTAATTTAAAACATCTAGTGAAGTTTGATCTAGAGGTCAAAGGCCAGTGAGTCAGTTTGAATTAATGAAATGAAACCACTAATTAAATTGGTTGAAAAGGTAAAACCAATATACCTACCTGTATGACATTAAATATTTAATACTGATATTCAGCTGCATCCGGTTAGACTGGAAGCCGACCCCAACATAGTTGGGAAAAGGCTAGGCAGATGATGATGATGACATTAAATATTTGTCTTTAGAAGTAATAATTTATGAATACTGGAATGTAGGTACCTACTAATAATTATTATAGATGAGCTGTGTGCATAGCAATATTTGTACTAACTGTAAAATATGTTCTTTTTTATTATTGGAAATCCTATGGACACACATCGAATTTATTTTCCTAAAATATACCTACCTATTATTACTAGATATGTCCAATAGTAAAATACGCGCGCCTTGGACGTGGACTTACGGACATCAGCCCGTTAAACTACCTACAATATTGTTGTTTGACAAATAGGTACTAGATTTTTAATCTTTTCTATTAGCATATACCTTCAACTTCAACTCTTCATTAATGGCTTTTGTGGACGAGAGATACCACAATTTTGTCAATAACAGGTGCACTGGAAATAAACTATCAAACGCTGGAGAATATTTAGCAAGTAATCACAGTAATTAAAAGCATATACCTATAAGGGCGTTAAAATAAAGTCTTATGACATTTTAATGTCGAAATTATGTTATTGCTATGAATAATACGAATTATATTATATTACTAGGTGTGCCTCATTGCAATTGCAATGCAATTTTCTATCTTTCTCCCTATCTGCCTACCCTACCTACCCTATCTTTTAAGTTGGATCAAACTGCACACGGTGTGCATATTTTTCGGTTAAGTAGTTTAGGAGTCCATCGCGGACAAACAATGTGACACGTGATTTATATATATTAAGATTATAATATTGTATGACAAAATCTTGGTTTAATAACTTGTAGCTTGTACCTACTTATTCCTTATAAGTATATCCTGTACCTACACCAGACTGGTCAGTGTCGCCTAGGGGCGGCTTGATGGAGTAGGTACCCCTTAAAGATACTCATGAAAAAGATGGACAAATAGAAAAATGTAGGGTAGTTAAAATAAAAGAAGTCGCTTTCTTCTGTTTTTACATCATCTCATGTTTTTGGACAAGAGCTACTGTTACTTAATTTCTTTACCGTCACCCTTTTTCTTTCGTGTTAAAATTTTTGAAATAGGAGCATAGGTATCACAGAATTTCGAAGGCATATTCATTTTTCGGAATCAGTGTGTCGTCGAAGCTTATCAAAAATAACTTCTTAACACCTAATCGGGCCGAACAAAAAAATCTACTTTTCATGGTTTACGTGCAAGTTTAGATAATTATCATGTGAGATGACAGTGTATCTACATAAAATACTAAGTATATAAATTACTGAAACTGAAAAAAGGGTTTTTCTTGAGTGGGTAATTATTTCCCTTTGCCCGTTTAGGGATAACCCAAGTGTGAAATAATTTCTCTTTGTCCGATTACGTTTATAAATTTTTAATAGACTAGTAACTAGGGTAAGTAACTAGTCTATTGACTTGACTTTTAAATTTAAGTTCCGCAACCCTCAAATAAATGACACAGAGTTGTTTATTTGAAAGTGAGGTAGAGGTAAGACCAGTGTGCGAATAAGGAATTCGATAAAAAATTAAAATAATTTGAAATTACATTTACAAAAATAAAACTAAACTTCCGGATTATCTCAGGATCGACGAAATGGCGACATAAAAGGTAGCACTGAATCAACTTTCGCTACATAGATGCCCCTCACTCAACTTAAAGGCGAACATATTTTTAGTCCGTGATTAGACCTATCATACCTACTTTATGAATTTTGTTTGTTTGTTTTTTTCAATAAACAGAGAAATTTAAATCAAAGCTTTCATAAGTTAACTCTTTGGTTGCCATGTTTTGGAGTAAAAGAACGTTCCATTTTTGATTTACCTACACGACACATATGAGTTTACATAGTATTTTTTTGGCCGCTAAAACAAGACAATGGATTCAATATCATACAATTTTTAAAATAAATGACCACTTTGACTTCGGCCCACATTTACACGTTCTATATTCTCTAATATAAAAATGAATCTATAAAGCGCAAATCTCGAGAACAGCTGAACCGATTTCGCTAATTCTTTTTTAATTGTGTTGGTTAATGTCAGAAGAGGCATAATAAGTAGTGTGGAGATAGGGTAGGTAGGTAGAGCAGTTAAGGTAGGTAGGTAGAAAAATTGCTTTGTAACGCATGCCGGGCACAGCTAGTTTGCTATAAAAATATAATATCATGATGACAGGCCGGCTGGAGACAATCAATGGAAAAGAAAAAAAAATTGCGTAGACCCTCAAGTTGAACGATGACAATAGATTATATACTTACCTACTTTTTATAGCATTGGTTACGCTATAGCTCAGCGATTGGGAAATGAAGGAGCTTCTGTTGTAATAAGCAGTAGAAAACAGCAAAATGTGGAAGCAGCAGTCAAAAGTTTGCGTAGTGAAGGCATTACGGTCGAGGGTGTTGTATGCCACGTAGGAAACGCAGATCAACGAAAAAACTTATTTGATGTAGTAAGTATAGATTATTACCATTCTCCTGCTCCTATCCCAAATGTATTTAGGGTCGACACAGAATACTTTTTCTTTCATATTTATTTTTGAAATTTGAAATTAGAATACGTAAAACGTCCCATCCAACATTTCCGTTATTTCGTTTAGTTGTCGGATGTGCAAAATACTGTCTTATCATTCTTTTCAAGGTAACAAACCACCTTTTCAGTAAACTGCGTCGAAATAAAAAGAGGCTTTTTATAACGCAAAGTTTGCGACGTGTAATTACCAAAAGTTACCTAAATGTGGGTAAATACTTTTATAAGAACCAATAAACAACAACGGAACCCTGTTGCTATAGTTCCGCTGTGTCTGACCGGCATGTCACAGGGCTGTCGTAATCTTTTTAACAGTAATTGATCGACACTTGAAAAATCAATTACTTACCAATTTCGTTATTCGTCCATACGGCATCAGAGCTCAAACCGGAACAAGGGGTAATAAGAGCAAACTTGTATTTGATCCCTGTATGATTTTTTGTAAAAACCGCCGAGAAATCAAGTTCGATTCAACCACTAGCAAGTTACGAATCTTTAATAACAAAATTATAATTTTATTTCAGACGAAAAGTAAATTCGGAGGTTTTGACATACTCGTTTCCAATGCTGCAGTTAATCCTGGCGTGGCGCCGGTTTTAGAGGTAGGTTGTACAGGAAAGCACAAAGGTGGTGGTTTTAATAAAATAATAATTTCGTAGTCCAAATTATAGGTAAAACTCTTAAGAATCTACAAGTTCCTCTCATACTTTTCTACTCTTTTGAATGGTTTATTTAAAACTAGCTTTAAATAACTCACATTCAGTTCAACCGTTTTGAATGGAATTAAACCCGACGCACCCGCCACTATCAGCGAGACATTTATGTGAGCAAGAAATTCTCTCAACCACCAGAGCATAGTCGAGTCAATGATAGTACATGGTAGGCATGTTTATGTGGGACTACCCACATATACCTGCAAATAAAAAAGCCTTCATAAAAAATAAAAGTTAATATGATGTCTTATTGCATTTGTAGACTGAGGAAGTCGTATGGGACAAGATATTTGAAATCAATGTGAAATGCGCCTGGCTGTTGGCAAAGGAAGCATATCCCGAACTTGTTAAGAGAGGAGGTGGAAATATTGTATTTATTTCGTCAATTGCAGCTTATCAACCAATGGAGGTAAGTGTGTCTGATAGTTTTTATTTTTTTATAAAAATAGGTATTTATCATTTCTTACAACCTTTTGGTAAAATATTGTTTGTTTTCAGCCGCTAGGTGCTTACAGTGTCAGTAAGACAAGTCTTTTGGGACTGACCAAAGCAATAGCAAAGGAAGTTACCCATGATAACATCAGAGTTAATTGTGTCGCTCCTGGTATAGTCGCTACGAAGTTTGCATCGGCTGTAAGTTCCCAGTTATTAACTTATGTTCTGTTAAGTACATTTAAAAACTTCTCGGTAATTAATCACAAACACGCCTTTTTGTATTTTATTTTAGATTACTACCTCTGAAGCCGGTAAAGAAAAAAGTTTGTCCATAGTACCAATGAATAGATTTGGAAAGCCTGAAGAGATTGCTAGCTCAGTCGCCTTTTTAGCTTCAGATGATGCCAGTTACATAACTGGTGAAACTATAGTGACGGCTGGAGGCGCTTATGCTCATCTTTGAACTTTGAAAAGTGCTGGTAAAGGTTTTATAACTTCTTAATAAAAAGCAAATCTGTGAGAAATAAAATTGTTTAATTTCTTGCACAACTCTGTATACGCAACGAAAGCGTTCTTCTGCTGAATTTATGCAGGTGAACAATGGAAATGTTTTACGACCTTAATCATCATCAGAGTCCAGGAATTCAGTTTTGCTTACCCCTATAGACCGCAATAAGTTGCTTGACGGTCCTGTTGATGCCCTTTCTTCTTTCATGCTTTGTATAATGTTCCCAAGTACAATTTGATTGTATTTTAAAGTTTCGGTTGAGCCATTTTGTAATTCGCTTTGAAGTTCTCTGTCGCAGTCTTCATTATCATCGTTTTCATCATCTTCGTAGCACATATCATCAAAGTCATCTTGACTGTCTTCACTTTCAGTGTCCTGTTTACCCCCTGTACTCATTTTTTTTAACATTTTCTCTATAGATGAAACAAATTCATCCGGTTCAAACTCAATGTTGTCTTGTGCGGCAGATATTTCTCCGCGGTCTTGTTCTATTCCTTCAAAATCTGACGTTTGCTTCAGAAATGAAGACAGTTCTTCTGTTATTCTTTGCGAAGTTAAGGAATCATCATTTTTAAGTTTAGATTTCTTGCCATAGCGTGTTTTCAATAATTCATTTAACTGTGTTGGATTTACATTTAACCAGTCGTCATTGTCTTCTTCATAACCCAATGCTTCAACCGATGTCGTGGCCTTTAGTGATTTTTTTACCTTAGTAAATTCATCTGATACTAAAAGTTCAGATATTTTATGGGATACATTAGAATTAACAGGACATTCCACAACAGAAAAATATTGCTGTGCTTTTTCTAGTAAATAATTGTACTCTTTAGAACCCTGAATATTATTCTTGAAATATCCATTTTCCTGTAAGCTATTGAGAAACCGATAATATTCTTTTGATGAATATATGTCTGTTCCCGAGACCTTGTTCATAATAATCTGATAACCACACATTAACTTCAAACTCAGAACGTTTTTCTTATCATTTTCCTTTTCAATATAATGTTTAACAACATTTATAAGTTTGGAATGCATCAATGAAGCATACAAATATTTCGTGAATTTTATTTGAATTGTAACACAGTCATCTAAATCTATATTTTTACAACATTTTGCATCTATAATGTCGTGATTACAATAAGCATCGACAATTGGTGCAATAAGAGAAGGTTGTAGTGTCAGTAATGTCGCAAGGTTGGAAGGCAACTTTACTACAGCTTTATGAATATGTTCGTTTATTTTATCAGGATAGTTTCCTATTCGATTTAAAATACTTTGTTGTATTTCACTTGATGCCTGTGTTAATAGTGGTGTTTCATAAATAATTTTCAAAGCTTTTTGTAAATCCAACTTGGTATCCAATGTAGCCACTTCTGGTGGTATTATATGAATATGATTATCATAAATGAAAACCTGAAACACAATAACATGAAATTAAATTCACGGTAAAGCAAAAGGGCGAACCAGACTCACGCACTATGTGATCCGTACCTAACAGAAATATTTTATTAAAAACTTTAGGGGTTTATAAGACACGAATTTTTCACATTTTTAGGAAATATTCAGTCATTGAAGATACAAAATGGAGCATCATATTCAATAAAAAAGTGTCTTAATTAAACCCGCGCTACTGAACAATGGTCCGATGAGAACACTGGCTGGTGGTGTTGACAAAAATCTGCCGGAAATATTCGCTCCTACTGGTCAATGAAAATAAAATAGTCGGGGCGACTGGCGCGTGCGTGGCGTACGCACGCGCCAGTCGCCCCGACTATTTTATTTTTAGACGCGTGCCTGTCCTGACCTGTGCTACAGATGTTCAAATAGATGCGGACGCTCCGCAATCGATGCAGCTGCGAATATTCGCAACATCTCTGGTACTTAAGTACCTTGGTTGTTATTAGGGTAGCGTACCTCAAAAAAAAAGAAAAAAACGGAACCCTTATTGGATCACTTTCTTGTCTGTCTGTGTCAAGAACCTTTATCTCGGGATCGCGTGGAGGTATTGAGTTGTAATTAAAACCATGAACCTACTCAACTCTGTAGTCCCTTTGTGTTGTGAAAAATCAACCCTCTACGTCTACGCAGTCAAAAGATATAGCTGTTTATGTCGCAAGTTTCGCTCCTGGCCGGTTTTTTATCTTATTTTATGGGCCCGCATAGTTAAAGGAGATCGCCAGAAATCCATACATTGTTGGGCCAAATGTGAACAGTAACAATTTATGTGTTGTTTAATAGATAAAACACGTACATATTAATATCAGAAAGATTTTTTTCAAAATTCTATGGGAATTAGGAAGAAAATAAGTGTCTGGGTCACTAGGTTAGGTTATACGGCAGATGGTAAGAATAATTGTATTTATAATGCCAAAATGCATTTTAAACACCATAATCAAATAGTCACATTGATTTAATTGTTTAAAAACATAGTTTTACGTTACTATTAGCATATTATTGCGTAGCACACAAAAGGAATTAGGTAGGTAAAATAAAAAACAAGATACGTGCACGAGTACGAAAACGAATGACGGGACTTGACGGGAGTGACGTGCATTGACACTTTGACAAACATCGATATTTTTTCGTTTTGAAACAGTCGCCCGATACACGATTTTGAACGAAGTTTTTGTTAAATAAATAAATAACTATTACTAAAACTAAAATAATGTCATCAAATGTCCTTTTTCGTTTATAAATGATTATAATGTCCATGATAGATGCTAAAACAAAATAGATATCGTTTTTTTAATAACTTCTTTAGAACTACTAGTTTTAGAACGATCTTAAAATGACCTGACAGCTTGTTTACGGACCTAGTTTTAGACGAACATTAAATTAACACGTTCAATGCCGCCGACACGCCTAGCGTGTTCTTGCGAATTTCTATAACTACGCCTCGAACACGCCAGGCGTGTCCTAAATGTTTCAGTGATATTTCGAAAATAGCCAAAATTGCCTTTTGAAATACTCAGTACATAATCCTTTAGCTATATCCTAAGGATTTTTGAGGTGGCCCCCGGAAAAATCTCTTAATTAGTTTTTTTTTTTTAAGTGATTATGTGACGCCGAGAACCCGCCAGGCGTGTCCACCTAAACAAGTTAATCAGAGATTGTCAACCTTTGTACTAAGACGTATAATATAGCTAAAATAATGTACATTTTTACAAAAATCAATTAATATGAAGATAATTTTTAATTATAATATACTTATACTTATTTTAATTAATTTTTTTAAATTTATTATTATAAATTATAATAATAAATTTTAAAAAAACGTTTCGAAAGCTTTTCAGCGTTCGTGGTTCGTGGTCTGCCTGCGACCACGAACGCTGAAACGTCAAGAGTATATAAATGATTTGTACCGTATATAAAAATCGTTTTATTAAATAAATTATCATTTAGGAGGGTACCTAATGTTTTGTTTGCCGTAACATCATTTGTACCTAATAATACTGTTTTCCATAATCGTCCCCGCTCATAATATTTATTTGCTATTATCATTTATTCTGTTATTCGCAGCCATGCACCCGGCTGCATAGTTGCGTATTTATGCCTCCCTTACCCCTATTTTTGGCAATTAATTTTAAAAAAATATATCCTATGTGAGAAAATTATGGAAAACAATAAATTAAATAAATACGCTATCTTCAACTAAAATATAATAGGTACCTAACCTATCGTTCCTTAAAATTGCAATAATTGAGTTATCTAAGTTAATATTATGAAATATTTCAAAATAACCACAAAATGTTTATGATCTCTTACAAAATTACGATAATTAATTACCTAAAAAACTATTTTCAGCCATAATTCCAGGTTAAATCTCACGACCGTATTTGAATCACCTTTATTCTTGCTCAGCGAATGGCAAACTAACTAATACTCATCGCTAAACCGAAAAAAAGACAGATTTAGAATTTAACTCTATCGAGGTGCCACTGGACACGCCTAGCGTGTCCATGTTTAACGAGATGCAGTGCCGCCGACACGCCTGGCGTGTCCGCGTGATTTTATAGGGCGGCATCGCTATGAACTTAAAGAAAAATGTGGTGGCAGTGAACGTGTTAAAAACCATATCTAAAATTATAATTTTTAGCTCATTCCAGTAGAAAGTTATTATTGTTACATGTTGTTTTAATTCAGTAAAAAATCTAGTTTTTTTTAATATCTCTGTCATGAAAGTACCGGGAAAAGATCAATAATACACAAAATGTCTGTTATTCATCCAAATTTATTTTATCACCTTCAAAGTATGCTCCTTTAGAAACGATACACTTGCGCCAACGAATAATCCATTCGTCAAAACATTTTTTAAACGCTGCTTCCGGAATTGAGTTCAGTTCTCGCCGCGAATTCTCCTTTATGTCTTCTATCGATTGAAAACGGGTGCCACGAAGTGGTAATTTGAGTTTAGGAAAAAGAAAAAAGTCAGCAGGAGCCTTATCTGGTGAATATGGTGGTTGCTGGATGGTATTTGTTGAGTGTTTGGTCAAAAATTCGTTCACAATGATAGCCTTGTGCGAAGGCGCATTGTCGTGGTGCAAAATCCAAGAATTTTCTTTCCACAAATCTGGCCTTTTTCGTCGAATTTGCTCTCTTAAACGCCGCATAACGCTCAAATAATATTCTTTATTTACCGTTAGACCTTCCGGTAAGAATTCAGAGTGCACAACACCGCGATAGTCAAAGAAAACAGTCAACATGACTTTGACTTTTGATCGACTTTGGCGTGGTTTTTTCGGTTTCGGTTCAGTTGGAAGGCGCCACTCCGAAGCTTGTTGACTAGTTTGCATGTCAAACTCGTAAACCCACGTCTCGTCACCAGTAACAATGCGTTTCATGAATGTTGGGTCCGAACTGACTCGTTCTAGCATGTCCTCAGCGACTTTCATGCGATTGAGTTTTTGGAGAAAATTCAGATCTTTTGGGACTAGCCGAGCAGCAACATGTTTCATACCCAAATGATTAGTTACAATGGTACGGATCCACTCGTGAGATACAGAAAGTTCGGCGGCTATCTCTCTCAGAGTTGAATGGGGATTTTCAGTCACTTTTGCGATGTTAACTTCAGTTGCAGACGTTGACGGCCTACTAGAGCGAGGCAAATCTTCCATCACATCTCGACCGCTTTTGAACGCTTTGAACCACTCATAAGCACGAGTTTTTGATAAAGTCGATTCACCGTAAGCCTTCTGTAACATTTTCAGTGACTCCGAACACGAAATTCCATTGGCGATGCAAAATTTAAGACAAAGTCTTTGTTCGATATTTTTGTCCATTATGAAATTCGCAATACACACTATACAGGGTGTTTGGTGCATCGTTTGCCAAATTGAATTGGCCGAAAGAAGAGGTCATTTGCTATCGCTTCAGGCTCAAGTACTCATTTTTGGCCACACCGGTTTTTTTATTACAACTTTCTAATTTTTATTTTGAAAAAATCCAAAACTCAGCATTAAAGCTTAAATTAAAAAAAAAGTTTTAAGTGTAGTCGTCAAATTTCATTTTTATTTACATATGTACTGTTGTATGGCTCTATCAAATTTAAAATTACTTGCCAGTTACATCTAGTTTTTTTTTAATAAATCACAAAGTTTTTGGAAAAATAAAAAATTAACTTAAAACTCAACTTTAAATAGCTATAAAAAAAAAACTAAAAGCGATCGGGATCTTCGAATTATTTTAAAAAGTTCTCTAGTCTATCCCCTTTCCAACGGTATGCAATGTGTTTAAAAAATGTTTCAGTAAGTTCACTAATACGCTAAGTTTGTGTATCGGGACGCACCATCAAACTATTGCATATTCGGGATAAATAAGTGTTTTCGCGTAAACAATACATACGAAGCAGGTAAAGCCTGCTATCTCCCTCCTACACAGTAGAATTCATTATCTGTCTCTTTTTGTTATTGGGTTGGCCGCAAATTGGTTAAGTTTGTTAGTCGTTATTTGACTGTCTCTGAAAACTAACCCCTTGTTGTTGTTGTGTTATTTTCTGTTACTGTTAATTTCTGTTACTGTTATCTTTTCATTGAGTTTTGTGGGTGTTTGTGTTAACTTTCGTGATTTTTTTTGTGTTACAATATGGCTACATTCTCTAATGAAGAATACGCTGATATTTTGATGGCTTATGGAAGAGCCGATGGTGTTGCTCGCGAAGCACAAAGAATTTATCAGGAACGCTTTCCCAATAGACGATTGCCTTCCCGCCATACTTTCCAGAACACTTATCGACGCTTACGTGAGACTGGTAATTTGACTGCTAGTGAACCAAGAGGGATTGTAGTGCGTCATAATGTTGACGTAGATGAACAGATTCTGGCACTGTTTGAAGAAGATCCCACTAGAAGCATAAGAAATGTAGCTGCATTACTGGGAATTTCGATCTGGAAAGTATGGCGAGTACTTCGCCAAAATAACAAACATGCTTTCCATTACACTCCGGTGCAAGGTACGTAATTTTTAAATTAATAGACTCACAACCGTAGGCGCTAACGTAGATTGCGAACCCTTTCTAGCTTTACCGCGTACCCGACGCAGCAGCAGGTAGCGGCTTTGACGTCACTCTGCCAGATGTCATAAACCTTCAGCGGTCAGGCCATTGTCTTTTACATTGTACTGCCCGTACTTTTTACAAACAATAAAAAAAAATCTTGCGAGAAAGTAATGCATTCTTACGCGTATTTTATTTGTTGTAGGTCTCGAGAATCAAGACTTTGATAACCGTGTCCAGTTTTGTCGTTTTTTACTGCATTCAGACGTGGATAATCCGGTCTTTTTAAAAAGAATTCTGTGGACGGATGAGTCCAAATTTACTAAAGAGGGAATCCTCAATTTACATAACTTACACCACTGGACAGCAAAAGATCAAAACCCACGCGTAAAACGACAAAGGTCATTCCAGAGACGATTTAGTGTGAACGTTTGGGCAGGAGTCATTGCAAATCATGTAATTGGACCACACTACTTACCTGACAACCTGAACGGGGATAATTACTTAGAATTTCTGCAAACAGAGTTGCCCTTATTATTAGCTGATTTGCCAATTTTCAGTGAAGACAGGTCTTTTGTTTTCCAACATGACGGTTGTCCCGCTCATTGGAGAATAACCGTCAGGGAGTACTTGAATGGTGCATTCCCGGACTCATGGATTGGGAGGGATGGCCCTATTCCTTGGCCTCCACGTTCTCCAGACTTAACTCCGTTGGATTTTTACGTCTGGGGACGGGCCAAAGAACTCGTCTACGCCACGGAAGTTGAGACAAGAGATGATTTAGTCCAACGCATTGAGGCGGCTTTCATGACGATCAAAGCAGAAATGCGTTTACGCACCACTACAGTTGAGATAAGACGAAGATGTCGCGCGTGCATACGCAATAGTGGTAGACAGTTTGAACAAGACTTGTAAGATTAGTATGTAATTAAATTACTTATTAATAAATGATTATTTTTGTAATAATGTATTTTTTTTTCAATTTCGAGGAAAGTTCCCTATGTAAGAACGAGATAAGAGACTACGTAAGACGTGAGATAACAGTATCTATCTACTAATAGCATGTAATTTATGCGAAAACTAGTGTTTTAAACGTAATATCCAATATCAGCCTGATGTGTCTCGACTACACATTTAGCTAATTATTAAAGATATTAAAAGAGTTTTTTAACACATTACATACCGTTGGAAAGGGGATAGACTAGAGAACTTTTTAAAATAATTCGAAGATCCCGATCGCTTTTAGTTTTTTTTTTATAGCTATTTAAAGTTGAGTTTTAAGTTCATTTTTTATTTTTCCAAAAACTTTGTGATTTATTAAAAAAAAACTAGATGTTACTTGCAAGTAATTTTAAATTTGATAGAGCCATACAACAGTACATATGTAAATAAAAATGAAATTTGAAGACTACACTTAAAACTTTTTTTTTAATTTAAGCTTTAATGCTGAGTTTTGGATTTTTTCAAAATAAAAATTAGAAAGTTGTAATAAAAAAACCGGTGTGGCCAAAAATGAGTACTTGAGCCTGAGGCGATAGCAAATGACCTCTTCTTTCGGCCAATTCAATTTGGCAAACGATGCACCAAACACCCTGTATATGATATTACTAAAACCAGCACTGTATTTAATATAAATAACAGATGCAACTCAAACTCCGCGTCAAAATGGAAAACATTTGTGCCAATCTAACAACTACAAAAAAACAAAAAAATTAATTTGGAAGCATAAACAAATCATCCATTCCCGATACTTTTTTGACTGAATGTACATATCGTTTCTGTACATACTTTAGCCCAAAACTGGCGATCTCCTTTGGTTGTAAAAGGTTTTTGATAACTAGAAAAGTGGTAATTAGAGAAGACAATTTCTTTATTTAAAAAAATCAAAAAACATTGCGCCACGCTAGGAATTTCTCCTACATATGTATGTCTTTTTGCCTGATGAACCTGTCCTTTATTGCGATCGCGGCTACCGGAAGCGATGAATGATATCTACGGTGGAATAAGCATGCTTTGAACTTAATTTGCAATGAGATACACACTTAAGCTGTGTGGATCATAAATATGGAGGATAGCGCTGAATACGTACTAGGGCTTTCAATACCGGTATTACGGGATCCCGTAATACCGTAATCACGGATATATTTTGGTCTTTTTTCAATACCGGTACTGACGAGCCAATACCGTGATTACGGTATTACAATAATTTTATAATTTTAATTATTAGACATTAATAGTAGAATGCAAGACAACATGGAGCAGTATGGCTGATACGATTGGACGCTTTTTGAAACTAAAGGATTGTGTTTTAAAAGTTTTAATCGATCTAAAATTAAACTCCGATTTTGAATTAGACGAATTCGATTTGACAATTTAAAAAAATATTTACAACAGCCTTTCTGTAGTCAAAGTAACTGTATTAGAAATTTGTAAACGGGATGCCAATTTACTAAAAGCGGATATTGCGCTAAAATTTATGTTGACAAAGTTAGATGGTCAAGCTAATGACTTAAGCCAAAATCTTGCAAAAACACTTCGAAGACGCATAAAGGAGCGACGATTTTTAATATCTGGAGTATTACAATATGTATTTGCATGACCCTGAAACTTTTTTCAGTAATGATGATAGCTATAAAGGGAGATTTCTAAATTGCCTAAAAGTAAGGATGCTGCCTCGGCTGTAACCACAAGCACTGATTTTAGATCAATAATAAGAGTAGAGATTTGTGTCTTTGAAACGGCTGGGGGTGGACGTGAGATATTTCTATCGGCGGCATACAAATATTTACTGTCTGTTGTACCGGCAAGTGTTGAAGCAGAGCGTGCTTTTTCGTCAGCAGGCTATTTATTTAACAGGCTAAAAAGTTCGCTTTCTGATTCGACCTTAAATGCACTTTCTTTTTTGCGATCACACTTTCAAAATAAAAAAAAAACGAAAATATCTTTTGATTAAAAATGTTTCAATATGATACATTTAAGTTAAGATTTTTATTATTGTTTGTCAGCAAATTTGCAAAATACTATTTGATTTATTTTGTTACTTGTTTAATTTTTTTGGATTTTATGATTGTTTTTTTTTTAATAAACATAATAGCGTTAGTAAAATGAAAACCTAATGATTGCTGTAATAATAAATATAAGTATAGATCTCATTATCATTGTAATTGGCATATTCTATGTAAACGTAAACTAAACGTAATCAAAACTTAAACTAAATGTGATATCGCAGTAGGCAATTACTACTGCGATATTACATTTAGTTTAAGTTTTGATTACGTTTATAAATCCTAGTCCTATAATCAATCAATACCAAATTGTTATGCTATTAAAAGAGAATAAAGACTGATTTGGAAACAAAAATACGTATCTAAAGGGTTTTATTAATGCCCTAATTAAAGTTCTTATAAACCTTAGAAGAATCCCTTAGAAAGGATGACAGTCAAGCGCTAGTTTTTTTTTTTTTTAAAAAGCTTGAAAAACTTGAGTTCAATACCGTGATCACGTGATCACGGTATTGGAATTTCTAATACCGGTACTGATACCGGTATTGAAAAAATCCGGTATTTGAAAGCCCTAATACGTACTACATACTGGTCAGGAGGTCAGCTATGTATGAATTGAATCCTCAAAAATGTATGGCAGTCTAGGAGTGGAATAATGGTGGTTTTACGTCCGGGAGCTTGTCATATTTTTATTAACAATTTCAGATACGACCTGTTAAACTGATACTGATTTTGTAATCTACTGTAATTACGTGGGGCACCTTATAGGGGCTTCACCTTAAGAGTTTTAAAAACATATCCAGGTTTTAGGCGTGTCGACGGCGCGTCTCAAAGAGTTGTTAGCAAAGCAGAGGGGCCTGCCAGATCTACCGCCTGCCGGGGTTGCGGATTGTTTGAAAGATATACTGCGGCCCCGGAACATAAAGAGTAGGTAAAAGAAGGAACATGGTTGGGTTTTAGTTTGTAAAAGTCTGACACTCCCCCCCGCTCCTACCAGAGAGGGTGAAGTTATTTGATGATTTCCTATTCCTATTCCTAAAAAAAAAGCTATTGTTTTGCAAACTCAATGAGATTACTATGCTAATGATTTCAAGTGTCGTAACTATCAGGTACAGAACCCTAAAAATCGATTGCGAGAAAACTATGGTGACTAGCAAGAAAACAGGCCAATTTAATGGCAATGATTTGTTTTTAAATTACTTATCATAAAATATTCTCAGCTTTAAAGCAATCCACACAATTATTAAATATACATAATAACAAACAATATTTTATAATAAGTACTGAACTGCTAAAGGCGAACGGCAGAATTCGTACCGCATACTTTTTTTGTTGTTTTGTGATAGAATTTGTACCACTTATTAAGGCAACTAAACCTTTCATTTTCATGTAACGTTAGTATTTTTAAAACACTGAATTAATGAATTATATCAATTAAAAGATTAAGTAATTAAATGTAATATCATCTTAAACTGAACGCAACCAAATGTGGTTATGTTTTTTAAGGTGGCATTTGTAAAATATCACGAGGTTCAAAATGATAAATGATTATTTAAAAATAGAAATAAGAGTAAATAAAATTAACCTATTACACATTATACCTTACAATGAATAATTATTGCATACAATCTTAATTATTAACTATTTAACTATAGGAATTATTTTCGCCATCAAAGTTTTTTTGTGTTGGCAATTTTTTTGACAGGATAGAAAAATCCCGAAAATCTTTTCTTGTGTGTGCTTTGTTGTTTTTTTGGTTTATAGTTTGTAACTGCATCTGAGCAATATGGCAAATTATCTGGCCATTTTTACGTTGAGTTGAACTACTGGTGCTCCGTACTCTATCTGTTGATAGTACTTTCGCGAAAGGACGCTGTATCCGATGAGAGTGAAGATATTGTCAATACTAATCGGCTGTGGGTATATCCTAGAGATGTAAGTAGTTTCCAAATAACATTTTGCGTACGAGTGTGTCAGTTACGTTAAGTTATAACTTTTACGTGTTAAAAAGTAGTCCTTACCATTTAATCTACGCGATATGATACTAAAATAAAATGTGTATACTAAAACAAATCTAAACATTATTTGAAAAAATAACAAACACTTGTGGTTGTATAAATATTTACATTTTGTCCTATATCCTGTATAAACACTTGAGTGATCGTTTATATGTATTGTTTACTTGCCTGTTATAATAGTTATTACTCTGTTAGTATGACTGTCATAGTGTCATAGTCATATAAAACAATGTTGTTCACTCAAAATCACTTAATCATTTTCAGATAACACCTGCTGACTTACTCATTCACATTCTTCTGATAATATGCCGAGGAGAAGCATAATAATGCCATCTAAGTGTTTGTGTTGTGTGCGGACACTATGAATCAGTTGACGCAGGATTTTGATTAAAGATGCAAATGAAAAGAACAAAGAATGGCTAACACAGTTGCTACATGGATCCAACCACGAGAGGTATAGCATATATCATATACACATATATCTTGATTTGATGTATGTATGTGTTAAAACAATGTAAATTATTTTCCACTAATACCATGCATTTTTAAATGCAAGCTTTTCTTTATTAATAATTTTAGCTTCGTTCTGAAGATGAAGCTTATGTACCGTGTTGTCTAAGAGCTAGAAGAACTAGGGTTGTTTCACCAAATAAAAATATTCAACTCATTGTGCCTGATCATCTGGAGGGTGATCATTATGATTTGATGTGTGCTGTATGTGGTCAGTCTATCCACCCCAAAATCAGATCAAGAGTGGAATCGCGACAACACTGCTCGATTGTTGTAGCACCAGCAGGTATATATGAAATAATAATTATATTTAATTTATAGTAATTAGCTTATAAAAATGTGTCATGCAAATGGCAATTACTATTTTATAATGCTAAATCTGGGACAGTCATGATGGCTCTACTATCAACAAAATATACTGGTTTCACCATTTTCACATAGCCCTTCTCTCTCATATTAACACAACATAGATATTTTTGGTAAAGGTTTTCTGTAAGGTGAAACCAATCATTGGATGTTATAAACTATTCTGTAGCTTGGTCATGATGGGCGCAATTTATGTCTATCAAACTTAGTGTTTAATTTGTATTTCATAAATGTTATTTATTTACAGATGTCATCCATGAATGAAGTTTGTGGAGTTTGCTGGGGCCAAGCTCGAGATTTGAGCTTTTATGTTCCAGAAGAACCAGAAGAAAGATCCCAACATATTGTGTTGCTCAATATAAGAAGAGCGGCTGAAACACCAAGACACTGCATTTTCCAAAGAGTGCATGGAACCAGAGCGAAATACTGTGCCTGAAGAAACCAGGCAAGCTGTATTGGTTAAGTATCAATATTTTATACCAAGAGGAGCTCGTATTTGCTCCTTACATAGACAGGACGCTAATTTTATTATGAAAACCTGTATACTGCTGAGTATAGCCTTAATAGCTGTACTTCCACACACATAGAGGAAATAATTTTTATTTTAATGGAAGGGTTAAGTAACATCTCTTATGAGAATATTCAAAACTACTCCGATGACCAAGTACAGTACTTTATAGGCATAAATAAACAACATCAACAAATATTGGATGTTACAACGAGGCTTAGGAATATGCATCGGGATAGTTTTGTATTAACAGCCTTATTGTGTAAATTAAGGACTGGGGATTCAGAGGACAGATTGTCATATCTATTTCAAGTTCCGATAAGGACCCTAGAGACATTAATGTCTGTAGCAATAAATATTTTGCTAACTGATTATGTTCCAGGATTTCTTGGTTTTTCTCATTTAAGAAGGAAGCACGTGGCAGCAAGAAATTCATACATTGCCGATCACATTTTTGTGAGCCTAATGCACCAGCTGATGAGAGACAATAGCTGATGCAATATAAATATATACACAAAAAAGTAGTAATTACTTATTTCAAAAGGATACATTTTCCCTTCATAAATATAGGAATTTATTAAAGCCATTTGTCCTCTGTGCCTCTGATGGATATATTATAGATGTACGCGGACCATATAGTGCCACTACAAATAATGCCACCATAGAGAGATTTATTAAACGAAACTGAATTTAATGATTTTTGTAACTGGATGGGATGCTGCTCACATGTTATGAGCATTATTTGGTACCTTAGTTACGCTTGCCATGAAGATATGACCCGACCTGCCCCTTTCTTAGATAAAATAATATTAAGAATCAATTAGGTAATTATAACAACAATAAAATTAATGTAAGTTCTGCAAAAACAAAGTTGTTTTATTTACCCACACTCAAAACTGCATCAGCACTTCATCATTCATCATCATCAAACTATTACAGACCACTGCTGGACGTAGGTCTCCTAAAGCACTCTACTGAATAGGTACAGTTCTCATGTCAATTTGCTAACTTAATGATAAGTAAGTAAAACACTACAAAGATAGCACCAGCTATCTAGAACATATCGTTTTTCGCCAAAACAATGTTTATGTGCTTACACGTAATAATATTTTTAGGACATAACCTCAAAAATAAAACTGGTTATAACTTTTAGGTCCCAACTCCTAAAAATCTAAGAATTTCAAAAGGGCTTGACTATCGTATTGACTACCAATTTAAACGAAAATATATCCAAAACACGATATTTTATTAGGGGTACTAAACTCCCATACAACCCTGCCGTTCGCCTTTATTTACTATGTTTCAAAGGGACTTCATAATGTAATTCACCTAAAATTATTTGTCCTTAATTAGTTGACTACAACTGTAGGTATATGATAAACATGGGATACCTTTTATCCCAGCACTACACTCCCCTGGGATAAATTTTCATCTCCACATGTGTGAAGTTGTGGGCAAAACTAGTCAGGTATAAAATCAATACATTTGTTGCAAATAAATGAGCACCTACTGAATTTTGATGAACTATGCCTTACATTACCTGTGTGCCTATTTCAATACCTACCTATATAAATCATTTTAAACATCCATAAAATAAGTTGGTCTTTTCTTATATTGTTCCTAATTGTGTAAAGGTAGGCAGGTAGAATTGTGTATATGAAATTGAATATTGAAACTTGTGGCTTATACTCAGATAATTATACTTGTTTGGGCTTTAGCCTCACTATATATTTATAGCAAAAAATAAGTATTCTAACTTACTCTGTTTTCAGTGTTTTCCGGATTGGCCCAAGATTGTAAGAAGTTTGCAGCTTCTATCAAAAGAAAATCACCATCATTGTCTTTCAGTTGGATGATTAAATCTCTGTATTCCTTGGATATTTCAAAAATTACATGGACAATAAACCATTCATCTTCTAGGTTATCACCAAAACAAGTTGTACTGCTAAGGTGATTTGGAAGTCCTGTAAATGTTAAAAACAACAATCAATGCCTATTTTACATAACACTATTAGTTTTCAAAGTAATGTTTATTTCAGAGAAAATGAGCTCAAAACATTGTTTTAAAAATATTGATCCTGTGAGACACAAAAATGTTCAGCCATTCATTTTATGAATATTATAAAAATAACCCACAGGTATCAAGAACAGTAATGCTATTCTATAAGAATAAAACGTCAAGCCTAGTGCTGTTATAGTCTTCCATTTCTGCAGGACGTTATTTACTCTTCAAGGAAACACTGATCTTTAATACTGCATAATATACTTTTAATAACGTAAACTTATAAAACAATCATGACCGGTCTTCGTAAATAACTCTAAACATATGATCCCACTCTGTGCTCAAAAACCCAACTGAACCCCAATTTTCTCATGACACATCTCTTGTCAAATAAACATTCTCAGTTTAAAATACATTTTCTTTTTATACAAAAGACAATTAAAATTTCTTTCTCTAACATCCCCTCTAAATTTTATATAACTCAAATAATATCTAATTTAAATCACCTTACATAAAACTTTAACAATCATTTAGGACAACCTGTTAATAACTTCAACAACACTCAACATAGGCCCATCATAAGCCCAACAACACATCACATAATACAAAAATAAAAACACATAGTAGTATTCACTTTCTAACAATAATACTACTAGTTTCTTCAATTAACTTGTCTGCATCTTCAAAGAAACATACAAAAATGTCCCCTCTCAAACTGACATTCACCATCAGTTGTTTTGCTTCTTACAAAATTTGTCCCAACTTTTCTTCAACAACATACAAAACTTTATAAAAAATTGACCTTTAACATCAATTGTTTTTCTCCTCCTTCTTACAAAATCTTCACCAACATACAAAACTTTATAAAAAATTGACCTTCAACATCAATTGTTTTTCTTCTCCTTCTTACAAAATCTGAAGTTTTCTACTCCCAAGTCTTCTTCAGCAACATATAAAAATCTTTATAAAAAAATTGACATTCAACATCAATTGTTTTTCTCCTCCTTCTTACAAAATCTGGAGATTTTCTACTCCCAACTCTTCTTCAACAACATATAATTGTTTTTCTTATCACAAATCTTCAACAACATATAATTGTTTTTCTTATCACAAATCTTTAACAACATATAATTGTTTTTCATATCACAAATCTTCAACAACATATAATTGTTTTTCTTATCACAAATCTTATCTTCTTCTTCTTACAAAACCCCCCGGAGTTTCCACTCCCATCTTCTTCTTCTTATAAAATCTTGTCTTTCTACTTCAAATTAATTTACTCAAATTTAAAAACTCCGAAACATTGTCGCGCAGTGGAAGCGTGCTGGGCCCATAACCTGTTATAGTCTTCCATTTCTGCAGGACGTTATTTACTCTTCAAGGAAACACTGATCTTTAATACTGCATAATATACTTTTAATAACGTAAACTTATAAAACAATCATGACTGGTCTTCGTAAATAACTCTAAACATATGATCCCACTCTGTGCTCAAAAACCCAACTGAACCCCAATTTTCTCATGACACATCTCTTGTCAAATAAACATTCTCAGTTTAAAATACATTTTCTTTTTATACAAAAGACAATTAAAATTTCTTTCTCTAACAAGTGCTTTCACAGCATCATGGTATATAGTTGTCCAAGGTTGTCTCAGAGTTCTTAGAAAATAGCTCTACAAGGTGGATGATACTGCTTATGGGCATTCCACACTGGATGCCATATACAGGAGTACTGCTTTCTGTATCAGACCAGTTGATCAAGTTGTGCTGTGAACCTTAAGGTCAACACCTTGTTGCAGAGTTTACTCATACACTTAAAAATCATCCTGTGTTTGTCATCTTACATTATTCGCTTTGGACTGATTTTAAAACAATCGTTCTAGATCTAAATCGGCTTACCTGTTACATTATCTTCAACAATAGGAACATATATTTGAAACTCATCTCGATGCCAAATATAACTTTTAGTTAAGTTCTTTATAGAATTATTTAGCTGCAGACACAATTCTTCCCATAGTGATAAATCCGAACCAAGTTTAGGAGAAAAAAACAAACACTGCATGGTATCATCATTGGCCGGTTCCTGAAGTTGTTTACCATTGCTTGACATTTTCAATCAAAATTCCTGTGAATCGTATTTTTTCCTGTCGACCTTGTAATTTTCTGCAATGAGGATTACAATCAGATGTTCCACGGCTTAAATATTGTCAATTCTTGCAAGAGCGGGCGAGAAGCACACGAGCTCACTTGACAAGCGCTGTGAAAGCGTGTTCGTAAATGATAAGACGGTCTAACTTCAACCCTTTATTAGCGGCTATTGTGGAAAAACAGAATACATATATAGACAACAGGGTTTTTACAGCGTTTTGTTTAGGCCTAATCAAAGACTACTATAGTATACTGGGTACTAATACAAAGAGACCGAAAAATATTCTTGATTGTCCTGTCCTTTTTCCTTCCAACTTTAACTTGACAGATGGAGGGAATGGAGGGGAGGGATTGATTGAAGTTGAAGCACAGACCACAGCAGAGTTATTATATACGTACGACTACCTTATTTTATTACTAGCAACCCGCTCCGGCATCGCACCAGGCAGGGTAACAATGATGTCAAGAAATCGTTGATGGTCGCGCTCACGTCGGAACGAATTTTAACGCGTCAACCTAGCTACGTGATGATGGCGACATAGAACGCGAGAGCTGGGCGTTGGCGGTGCGGGGCAATATGCTCGCACGTAGGTTCGCTCGCTACACGGCAGACTTCAAAGAGTTTATTTAAGGCGTTCTGTCAATCCTTCTACTCGAGCGGCCTACAGGTGTCATATTATTGATTGTCGCGGCATTGTAGTGCGTCGGGAATGTTTGCTACAGCTCACACGGATGGCTTCCATGCTATCATGCGCAAGAAAGCGGCTTCCTTACTGCAACGCTTGCGAACTCTCGGAACAGCATCCTGAAAATGATTGCTCTTAGACCCGATTGCCCCATTCAAAGGCACTGGGTCAAATTAGCTATAGGTTCATGTTATTAAGTAGTACCAATAACACTAACATAGCATATTTAGCATATTCTGTTATTAATTCACTAACAAATTAAGGAATCTACTGTGTCTGAAATAAAGTTTAATTTACACACAACACAAACACACATGCACTAGGAAGTGGCGAAGGGCAAGGCGTTTTTGTGGGACCAGGGACTGTCTCTTGAAATGTGACGTTCAAAAAGTGCTGATTATCAGCCTAATTTGAATAAATGACTTTTGATTTTGATTTTTTAACAACGCTGCTGGCGAGTTTCGGAACACACTGCACATGTACCTAGTTATCTTATCTGTGCAACTTATTGTCATTCGTGTCATTGTGTCCAGCTCATTGAATATTTTTAACGAAAGTATCGTATTTTCATAGGTACGTACAGTGATTTATAATATTCTGATGTTTACTAATACATTATGTCAGCATTATCCTATATATGTGATGAATATGGATCTAATTCAGAGGATAGTGAAACAGATAGTAAACACAACGAACCTGATAGGTAATAGAACATTATTAGAATACGAGCAAGAGTTTTAGATATAAGTACTGTAGTTACTTGGAGTACATGCTTAGGGGTCTATAAACCGTTTAAAGTATCAATTTTCTTTTTTGCTTCTTTGTTTGCAAGTAGTAAATAGGTATAAGAATAGTATTAATAAGTTTTAGGGATTAAGTGATTTTAATAAACGTTCCATTACTTACGTCATAAAAATATTATTATTCCAATAACTGTTCGTAAACGAGGTACTAAACCACTTGTGATAACCTACCCTGTCCTTGTTAAAAATATTAATATTATGGTGTTCTTTAATCTGTATGATTATATTTGTATTTTAAACTGTAATTTGCCTTTTCAGACCGAAGCTTCCTGCTCCCAATCTGAGCAAAGTGCCAGTTGTGCCGTCGAACATACACATAGATGATCCACAGTTTCATGGTGGCAGATCCCGAACATTTCCGCATGTGAGGGGAAACTGGGCTACCTTTGTTTACGTGAATTGTATGTATCTTCAATATTTTTATGAACCAAAAGGGAATTCATCTTTTTGATTAATATGAATTATTTTTGTTTTAGATTGTCAAATAGATGCTGTCTGTGATTTGATAGATAAATTGGAGGATGCAGTAGTAACAAAAGTTGAATCATGTCATCGCTGTGATGATTTTCATATCAGTTTGTCTAAAACTTTTGTATTGAAGTATCATTTGATCTCAGCATTTAGTTCATCACTCCACAAAAGCCTTACTGATATTGAAAGGTATGTTCAGCCTTATACTTTACCAGCCCACTGTGACTACTATTCATAAATTTCATTTTAAATATTAATATTTGTTGGATTCTTTAAATCCAATAGCAAAAAACAATACCTTAATTTTAGCAATCAAAAACATAACTGTTTACATGTCACATTATACCAAAAGTAAGATGTTCTTCTTAGCCTGTCTATGACTATCTTAATTGATTCATTACCTATACTCACACCCCACACAGTACAAACACCCAGCCACACCATCCACAAATATCAGTCACCCCCACATCACAACACACTACTTCTACACACAATCTTCCTACCTTACACTCCTCCTACCTTGCATACAAACACACATTGGTACTATAGAATTAAACATCTTTTGTAAAATGTTGTAGTTTTTAATTGCCTTATAGTCTAGTTAAAAAAGAGTGGCATCTTCTAGCACAGGCATTATCTGCTTAAAACGAGCCCCATGCGCCAACATTTAGTTGGCGCATGGGGCCTCCTTTTAAGTATGTACAACTATGGTCACAAAATAAATATATTAATTTAATTTTAATTCAGCCAAAAATTTGGCACTTTGAGCAGTGTACATGAGCTCTTGTGCTGTGTAGACAGTTGGACAGGCAAGAACCAGTATCAAATGTCTTATTGTTTGAGTTTTATTAACACTCCTAGAAAGAGTTATCTATGAGTCTCCACTTGAACAGGTTTTCTATGCTTCAGCCAACTTGTGTTGGAAAAGACTTTCAGTTTGGTTGACATGAGTTCAGGTGAGGGTTGTTTAAAAAGTAATAACTTCTTAAGAATAGTAATACAGATTAAATCTGATCAGATTAAATTTGGTTGGTTTTTGACAAGATTGAGATCAAGAGTAGGTCCATCAAATAAAAATAAATGTGATAAACAAACATAGGATGATAATATGGGTTTTTATGTTTATATCATCATGATATAAACATAAAAACCCGTTTCACCTTAACATGTGACTATTTTACCAATAGTTTGCAGAAACTTGTTTCTGAGTTTTTCCTGGTAACACTGACAAGAAAATAATATTATTTTTTGGACAAAGGAAGGCATAATCTTCCATAAAAATGGTTATACTAAAAAAATCCTGCATATCCTACATAAAATAAAATCATACTGAAATGAAGTCCAAATACCTAAACATTAATAAAAAAAAAATGGGAGGGTTTAAAATCCTTTTCAAGTATATGTCCACCAGCACTAATAATTAGTTGGTTATTGAAAACGAAATTTATCTATGGAATACACTTTGATACAAAGACATGCCTTGCATTCTTCCTTTGCAATGTCTACTTTTATCTTATACTAGCTGTCGCCCGCGGCTGCGCTCGCGTTAAATTCGATATAACACACCAAGCAGACCTGCATATTTTGCTCTTGCGCCTGATTGATTTGTAATAGCAATGCTAAGTTTTCCCTTTTCTTCCCTCGTTCTCCCTCATATCCCACTTTAAAAAAAAAAAAAAAATTAGCCTATGTCCGTCTCCTGGTTCCCAACTATCTCAGTACCAAAATTCATCAAAATCGGTTTAGCCATTAAAGCGTGAAGAGGTAACAAAAAAAAACAAACAAACTCACTTTCTCTTTTATAATATTAGTAACCTGCATATCCTACATAAAATAAAATCATACTGAAATGAAGTCCAAATACCTAAAACATTAATAAAAAAAAAATGGGAGTGTTTAAAATCCTTTTCAAGTAGGTATATGTCCACCAGCACTAATAATTAGTTGGTTATTGAAAACGAAATTTATCTATGGAATTCACTTTGATACAAAGACATGCCTTGCATTCTTCCTTTGCAATGTCTACTTTTATGCACTTCTGAAAAGATTCGTCTGCTTTGTAAAGCAGATAGAGTTAAGGACATTTCCTTTTAGGGCATCACCCTCACACACATACATTTTGTTGACTATACCACAATCATCTTTTACATTTTGTCTGTCTTCTAACTAGGACATCAACCAGGTTTCGGTCCCATAGCAAAAGCACGAAAAGCCGGGTTTTATGAGGGTTATGTAAACCATGTTTCAATGCTCTACTTCTAACCGATTATACCTACAACTTTGTAATTCTATTATATCTATATTCAATCTATATGGTTACATAAATGACAATACATACATAAATAAGCATAAAATTATTAACGTTTTTTTTTCAGTTTTGATCTTGGGTTTGCTGCAGTAAAAGTATATTGTAATGAAGATCACTCAAGGACATTTATTTCTCTTGATGTGGATCCTTTTACACAAAAACACTTACTAAATGTGTCCAAAAAGATTGATGATGTATTAACTGAATTTCAGTTGCCTACATTTTATGAGGTGCGTAAAGTTAGATTTTGAATTTAATAAAAACTTACGTATTTTCTAATTATTATAAAGCAAACAGAAAATCTTTTGCTATTGTGAACCGGTTTTTTGCAAAAATGTCATTTTGGTTCAAACTAATTATTATTTCTAACCTGTTAATGGCAGTGTCAAAAAAATTTCAAACTCACTATGCTCACCCATGCAAAGCTTACTTTCTCTTGAATTTTGACAGTGTCTGTAAGTCAACTAAGTAACTCCTGTATTGTAACTTCCTCTTGGTTGAAACCAATCATACCAGCCGCCTCCAATCGCACTAATATGTTGCTCTGTCAAGTTTCTGATTCAAAAAATTAACCCTTGTATTGACTTCTAGTTTTTTTGGCAGATACTAATATGTTTTAATTTTTTTTTCAGAATCCTTCGTTTCATATGAGTATACTGTGGGTGAAGGGGGATAAGAAAACCCAGCTTATTAGCATTATAGATGAATTAAATGAACTCTTATCTCAGGAGTTAGACAAATCTCTGAATACTGTTTTAATAGAGACAATTAACTGTAAAAGTGGTAATAAATACTTCCAGTACTCATTGAGTTGATATGGCTGTTGAAAATAAATCAAAAACAATACTAAATATGAATTCTCTAAAAAATAGTAAAAACAAGGTTTATATTAACCCGAATTTCAATAGGTCACGGATAAATAATTATCTCAGCAGCACTATGCATGTTAATCCAAAGTTCTCTCAACTTGTAGCGACCAACAGTCAAAGCAATATACAAAATACGAACAAAATTTACATTAACCCCAATTTTATAAAATCTAGAACTGTTGGTGATGTTGGTAACCAATGCATTTCTAATTCTGTCATTAATAACGTTATTTCTGATGTAGAAAGTCCAGTCAGTAACTCATTGAACTCTCATCAGCATCACTCAGTGTATAAGGAAGCAACAGGTCTTTCGCCGCCAGCTACACAATCTCGTTATAGTTTAGTTAGGCAGAATGTAGCTAATAAACCGACAAATGAAACAGCGTTAGAGAAAGCTAAATACACATTCAAATTAAACAAGTATAAAACTGTGTCATGGAAAGACGTCAAAATAAATCTTGCTAATTCTAAAAACGTTACAAATATTAACGTGAAACGTTTTGATACGAATTTCCAGACAACAATGAACAAAAAGATCTCTAATTCATTAGTGCTCAGTAGAAAAAATAATCAATTCAAAATTACTAATTATAATTATGCATCTCCTATTAAGCAAGACAAAATAAAAACAAAAGTAAACATAGAAGTTCATAAAAAAATGCAACAATCCAATCAAGCGAATCAATCAAGACTAAAGAAAATGAAAGGAAGTTTAAAGAAAAATAATATTCCTTGCCCCCTGTTCCGAAAATTCGGAAAGTGTTTAAGAAATGCACATGGAAGGTGTGAATTTCTACATGACTTGAAACACGTCTCCATTTGTCGAAAATTCATCAAAGGCCTGTGTCACGACAAAGACTGCCTTCTGTCTCATGACTTAACGACAAAGAAAATGCCAACTTGTTATTTCTATTTACAAGGATTGTGCACTAAAGCAGAATGTCCATATTTGCATGTTAAATTGAATGAAAAAACAAAGATTTGTCCAGATTTTGTGAAAGGTTATTGTGAGAAGGGTAGCAAATGTTTACAACGCCATATCAACGTTCGTATTGAAAGCAAGAAGCCGATTTCTCAAACAAAAGATTCATTCAGAAAGAAATACAATGAATCAAGAATATGTCAAGGTGTTGTGAAAAAAAAATATCGTCAAGCCACAGAAGAGCTTCAGAAAATAGAAAAACCTAGCGTCAAAAGTGCTAAAACATTTTCAACTAAGGGTGAAAGTTCTGAAAATAGATATTACGATGAACACGGAGACGATGGTAACACCAACGAGGGATTTGAAACAATAAAACCCATGAGATGTAAATTAGGGACATTACCCTCATTTATACAGCTATAATTGATTGCTTAGTTTCATCGCCAATTCACATATCAGGGAGTAAGTGCCTCGGTCTTCATCTTCTTAGCCTTTTACCAACATATTGGGGTCGGCTTCCAGTCTAACCGGCTGCAGCTGAATACCAGTATAGGTTTTGTGTCAGTGAACCCCCTTAAAATGAAGCGTTTGATTCCAATATTAAACTTTAAAAACATGGTTTATCTGATGTAGGTACTGATTGTAACTTCGCGTTGAAGGGGGTTATTTTTCACACAAGCTGAGTAGAAAATAAGGTAAAGCTCCTGAATACTCAATTAGTAGTTGAAAAGGATCGTTCCCTAACCGCTAGATCGCTATCGCCAATTTCTTTTTTACCTGTCAAGCTAATATCGGATTTAGCTTACCAAAACTTGGCGAAGTCGGGATTAACCATATCAAACCGCCTACTTCTTGAAATAAAGAATTAACCTAAGCATTCTTCAGCAAAACAAGCTTGTTAGAGACAGCGGGCCCATAAATATCAAACTCTTCGATTAACAAATGCTACTAAGTATTACTTATCTAGGTTGTTTACTATACAACTACTAAAGCGCAGTAACTACATATTAGCATTTGTTTTCGTCTATAGTTGCACTTCACGAGCGCGTTGATGACATAGGTATAATGGAAAACATTATCGGAAAAGTACGCGCTTCTGTTATGATATTCCCCCGTATGTGAAAAGCTTTCAACGAAATCTAATATTGAAATAGTAGATACTTCCATTGTTAGCATGGAATATAACTTTGCGCCATGGTCTCAGAATTGGATTTTCGTTGAAATATGCATATGAATTCAGACTTTTATGCAGGGACTATGGAGATAATAATTTAATTGTAATATGTTTTTGAATGCCATTTTTTTCATCCCAATTGTATTTATTTCCGCCAAATCGAAATAAACTGTTGTTACAAAAAAGGAGTTTATTATTTGTTTGATTTAAATAGTGTCTAAGTATCTACTTAAGAGTTGTTTGAAATTGTTGTGATGTAAAAGAGGTAAACATAAAAAAGAAACATCACATCTAATAATTACCTCTAGGGTATATATTATTATATATATTATACAAAGGGCCATAAAAGAATGGGGTAGGCAGAAACCACCGCACGGCACCTGCTACGATCCTATTTCTTTTTCCGATGGGGAACTGTCAAATAACTTCTCCCGCTATATGCGGAGCGGAAGGAAATGCCAGCCTTTTTTTACTGCAGACCGCCACAGTGTGCTCTCCTTGTGTCCTCTGGGCGAATGTCACAGTGGATGACTTGTTACGTGCAGGAACCTCATGAAACTTCCGTATCCAGTGAGAACCTGCGGTAGGTGAGGTGACGCCTCTCCAGCCACTGCTCAAAGAGGGTACTTATCGATACTATTGTGGCATGCCCTGCTCGCGGTTGTGGCAGTCGCTCTCTCCATACCACCACGAGACCCTACTTCGCAATTTACATACTCTTTCGCCTCATCCACTACCTGCCTACATCAAGTCCTAAGCGCACGCGGGTTGCAAGTGCTTCTAGGGTGTTCCACCCTACGTTACCAGTCACATCTGCCTTAATATTTTTGTTAGTTGTCCATCTCTTATTCCCATGATCAAACCATCTATGCATAGGTACCTAAGTAGGTAGCTACATAATATTTTCAATCACTGCTTACTTAGCTATAGAAAGAAAAAAAAGTACCTATACATACCTACATCTTCTTTTAAATCAACTGTCAGTACAGATATATTAGCTACAAATAACTTCTTGTATCTAGTTATATAAAATTGAGTAAGATATTATAAAAGTTAGCATCACAACACTTTATCAAGATTGTAAAATGATATAATAAGCAGGTACTCTAGTGACACGTCCACTATTACAGAACATTAGATAGGTAGTGATCGATGCACTAAGCACAAAAATAACATTATATTCTGAACAAGAACCAAACTAAATTGTTCGGTAATTAAGTTCCATCCGTAAAAACGATGTATGCCCCAAAACCAGGTTAAGGACTGAAACTGCGTTAAACGGACACGCGCGCGGGACACCCACTTTCGCTTTTATAATATTAGTAAGGATAAGTCGTTTGATGAAAAACTTGTGAAAATGTCTTTCGACAGAGCAAGAGTAATTAATTGTTGAACTGTAGTGTTGCTCTGTCATATGAGGCCAAGCGAAGGAACTCAGTAGGCACTTGTGACAGGGTCCTTCTCATACCCCAGAGCCCACCCTTGCAGACACGCGTCGGGTGTCTGTCGCGGGTGCCCGTTTAACGCAGTTTCAGCCCTAAGGGTTACAGATCTAGCATCTGTATAACATAACCTGGTGGACAATCAATAGATTTTTGAAGTGCGTGTGAGATAGTTCCACCTATATAAGTAGGTACGTACCTATACTTAGAGGTTTCACACTTAGGTACATCATTGGTAGGCAAGAGTCGGACAGACAGTTGTTTAAATGAAACAATGATCTGGAATTGAAACATTAAATATGGCTTAAAGAGTTCGATCTGTTTTTATGAACCTAAAAACTGAAAACTCTTGAAATGACGCCTGTAATAGTAGCAAAAATAATATGTAACTTCCCACCCCCAAAAAGGTAGACAACTGATGATGCAACCGTTAACCAGGTAGCAACTTGCAGCAATAGTTAGTGATCACTCATGCATTAGGTATGTATCTTGTAGTAAATACTGATGACTCATCCGCTTGGCAGGTAGCAAAATTAACATTCTTGAAAAATTGCAGAACAATTGTTGTCACTCATACAAAAAGCTACCGAATGAAATTTTTTTCGACACCAAAATATTGTCTTTCATCGAATGACCAACATTTTAGAGTTCCGTGCCTCAAATGAAAAATACAAATTAAAACCCCTAATCACTTTGTTGTTCGTCTGTCTGTCGACCTTTATCTCGGGATCGCGTAGATTTATCGAGTTGATATTAAAACTCGAGGTGGTTCCTTGGAGATGTAAAAAAATCAATCCTCTAAGTCTCCTAAAAGATATGGCCATTTATGTCGCAAATTTGTATTTGTAACCCTCGGTGGGTGAGTCCAACTAGCACTTGGCCAGTTTTTAAGGTTCCGTACCCAAAGGGTAAAACTCCGCTGTCCGTCTGTCACCAACTCTCCAGGCTGTATATCATGAACCGTGATAGTTAGTCAGTTGAAATTTTCACAGATGATGTATTTTTTTTTCATATCTGTACTTCCTGCAATGTCCAAGGTCCTGGAAAGGATAATTAATTCTAGGCTGGTTGCATTTATGGAATCTCGCAAACTATTGTCGATTAACCAATTTGGTTTTCGAAAAAATCTGTCTACTGCTGACGCTGTTCATAAACTGGTTAATCACATTGCTAAAAACCTTGATATCGGTAAGAAATGCGTTGCGTTGTTCCTAGATTTAGCGAAGGCATTCGACACGGTCTCGATTCCCATCTTAATATCTAAGCTCGAGTGTCTAACAGTGAAAGTTGGGTACCTCGAATACCTAGATTCGAGGTACCCAACTTTCACTGTTTCAGAGCTACCTTACAAATAGAACACAATGTGTGAAAATTGGAACCCACACTAGCTCCGATTTAAACTTCACATTTGGTGTACCACAAGGCAGTATTCTTGGTCCCAGTTTATTTTTAATCTACATGAATGACCTGTGTTGCCTCAGCCTAGAAAACGGTTCAATTTTCTCGTATGCGGACGATACAGCACTTGTATTTGCATCTGATAGTTGGGAGGACACATACCGTCATGCACAAAGGGGTTTTGACATGGTCAGTGAATGGCTTAGAAACAATCTGCTCACACTGAATATCCCGAAAACAAAAATATTAAATTTTACTATTCGCAATACTAATGTTCCAGCAGCTAGTTCACTATATGTTGCTTCCCAGCTGACTCATTCAAATGGTAGTAGCGACGGTAATGGCACTCATGTTCACAGTATCTGCAAAATCGAACGAGTCTCATCGAAAAGTATCTTGGTATTGTGATTGACTGCAACCTTACTTTTAAAGATTACATAATACACCTCTCAAATAGGGTTCGCAAATTAATCTACATTTTTAAACAACTACGCCAGTCAGCTGATGCTGATGTCATGAAAATGACCTATCAGGCACTGTGCCAATCAGTTCTGGTATATTGTATCTCCTCCTGGGGCGGTGCGGCAAAATCCCACTATATTCAGATCGAACGCGCACAGAGCTGTGCTTAAGGTGTGCTGTTTTAAGCCAAGACTTTATTCCACCGTTAAGCTCTATGAATATTGTCAAGTTCTTACCGTTAGACAATTGTTCGTTTTGGCCACTGCTATCAAACAACACGCTATAACCAACTACTCTCAGGAAACCAATCGCCGCAACAATCTTGTAGCTAGAGCTACTCCTCTTAAAACCTCTTTTAGTCATAGATTTTTTATTTTCCTTGGTCCTTATCTTTACAATAAATTGCACAGAATTCTTGCCCTTCACTCTATGAACAAATATAATTTTAAAATCGCTCTACAAACCTGGCTCCAAAGCCAAACATACACTGCTACAGAAGCTCTCTTTGACGTATTAGTCTAATTCTGTCTAATCACACAAACCACCATTACACATACACACACCCCAACAACACTCCTCAAACACAATCGTACACACATGACAACCTCCCCATACATACCTACACATTTTGTTTTATTTATTTTTTTCTAATTGTTTTTTACTTATATTTCTCATGTGCTTACTAAACTCACTTATTTATTTGAAACTTGTATTACCTGCTAACTAAATTTAAGCTACTAGTTGTGTTACTCGGAACAGGTGGGGAATGGTGACCTGTACTACAGGTGTTACTACCTACCACAGGCACCAGCGATCCACAACCAAAAATTGTCAGCTAATGGTTCTTTGTGTCAATATTGTCTGTATTTTTTGGCTTGTGGTGAGAAATAAACATTATATTATTATTTCTTTCTGCTATAACTATAAATATAATAAAAAGAATAATAAACGTTATTATAGATAATGGTACGAAACCCTTTTTGCGCAAGTCCGATTCTTTTTTTTTAAATTACCGCTTAAAGTTTATAATGTGGGGGGTAACTGTGTGTGCGACGATGCCCCTTACAAAATAACTGTTAAGTAAAGTTATAAATACGAGGAAAAATAAAAAAGGAGTTTAATATATAATTGTTTATTTTGTATTCTAAAACGCAGTTTTGCCGACGTGGTTAGACGTGTGATGCACATTTGTCCATACTTAATAACGGCGTTCAAAAGGTTAATTCATTTTAAAATGGAAAATTACAGAAGATACGAGTATATTTTATCTGACAATGTAAAGAGGTTAGATGATTTTTGTATGAAGCGTCGTGGCCTACTTCCGCCATTTTTTTTTATAAAAGCTGTCAATAATGTAATCAATTATTGGTACACACGACGACAGATCAACCTATACAAAACCAGTTTAAGCGGATATCTCGTCGTACGGGAAATCTACGGCGTACGATTCGTAGTTGAAAGATCAGCATAAACTGGTTTTGTATAGGTTGATCTGTCGTCGTGTGTACTTATTAACCACTCTGCACGACAGGATTTTGACATATGACACATCAGCTGAATCGGTGGGGTGAAGCGAATTGTCATGAAATTCAAGATTTTTCATCAATTTACAGCATTCAATTTTGTTATTAAAAATAAATCACAGCGGCTGTTTCATACGATAAGTTTGAGGTTTATATTTCCAAAAACCTCATATGGTCGATAAAACGGCGTCAATCTATTGCAAAATGTGTGTAAAATACATATTACTACACCCTTCCAAAAATTAGGTACTTTAAAAACGCTGGAAATAATGTACATACACAAGATAACCATTTGATAATAAAATCGGAAATCTAAAATAAAAACAGTGACATTCCATCTGCATTCTTATTTTTGCCATTTAACATATAAATTAATAAAAAAACACGATACAAATCTCGACAAAAAATACTACAAAATGTGTTGCAATATGACATTTCTTAGTGCTGACCGTAATACTAAGTTTCATCATTACGATTAAAAAGTTCCATTCAACCTAATCGATAATCGTAATAGAGTAAACTTTAAAAAAAAGTTTTGGGACCATTGCGGAATTTACCTATGGAGGTGGCATAATATTCTACTATAGATATTATAGTAAGTTGTACAAATATCTATGATATCGATTATAAAAGAAAGACATTTTGTCACGTGCTTTTTTATTATGCTATAATTATTTTGTTATGCGCCCAGATTTGAGGTACATTGGCTGTCAAACGGTTTCGCGGTTAAAGATTTTGGCTGTTTTCTTGAATGACGATAAATGAAAATGGCGGCCAATTTTGTAGGTCATGCTAATTCTGTAGGTAGCCAGCCAGGCAGCCCAGCCGGCACAACCATACCGTACAGCACCTAGAAAGCCATGCCTCCGCAGTAGAGCCTTGTTTTAGACATACAGGGACTCCGTACACAAGTACCTTTGTTCGCAACGAGTCACACTAAATCGTGTCACCGTGTGACTGGTTGAGAAAAATATTCGCATGGAGTAACAGTGTGACTCAATGCGAATTTTTATTCTCATCTAGTAACACTAGTACACGAGTAGTGTTACTCGTTCGGAAAACCAAATCGCATGGAGTAGCAGCGTCATTCGATGCGAATTTTTATTCTCAACTAGTAACATTTTTCAGAATGTCTATTTGACAACGATTCATTTAATACAATAAGTAATTATACTAATCTAAATAGTTCAGTTCCGTGTAACCTACTAAAAACAATCTCTTTTTTCTATTAATGCAAGTCGTTTCTAGCACTCGCCGGCCGCTGCCGCGGCACCGCTCGCTTCGCTCGCTCGGCTCGTGCGTAGGAGGTCACAGTTTTAACCTAACCTAACCTAGTCATTACTGCCATCTGCATAGTATGCCAAGTGAAATTATACCAAATAATAATCGCTCTAAATGAACATTATGCTAAACGAAGAGGACAACGACTCGTGAAAAGTTTACTTCCCGTTGTCCCCGTTAGCCGAATGTACGTTACGGGGACAATTGGAAATAAATTTAATCACGTCCCGCTGTCCCCGTGACGGGGATATGGCATACGGGGACAACGGGAATAAACTGTCAAATAGACATTCTGAAAAATGTTACTAGTTGAGAATAAAAATTCGCATCGAATGACGCTGCTACTCCATGCGATTTGGTTTTCCGAACGAGTAACACTACTCGTGTACTAGTGTTACTAGATGAGAATAAAAATTCGCATTGAGTCACACTGTTACTCCATGCGAATATTTTTCTCAACCAGTCACACGGTGACACGATTTAGTGTGACTCGTTGCGAACATACTCACAAGTACATATCGGGGCTCTAAAATATTGACACTTAAAAGTATTGGTTGGATAAAAAAATTAGAAAGGTGGAGACCTTTGCGTATCAGTAAGCGGTTCAGCCTATTAAAAATAGACCAGCCAAATGCGAGTCGGACTCACGCACCAAGGGTTCCGTACAAACTGACGACATAAACGGTCATATCTTTTCTCTACGTAGACTTGGAGGGTTGTTTTTTTCACAGCTTCAAGGGACCACAGATTTGATATTTGGGTTCTGTTATTTATTATGAGGTACGGAACCCTAAAAAGTATTTTTAAATAGTGTTTCTCTCTTTTTTGGAATTTAAGGACTTCTTTAGGAATTTAAAGGAGGCCTCCTTTAAATTCCGCCATTTACTATATATCGGTCTTGCGCCACTTGGATGGGAAATCATCAATTAATATCCGCTTCTGTTAAACTTTGAACAAAAAGTCGTTGTCATCTCGCGGCGCCCGACCCCTGTAGCGTCTCCCGCGGTGGCTGGCTTGGTTTGAGGTTCTCTCCTTCAAACTTCACCATCTCCTCCGGGACAGAGCGGTGCTCCGCTCAAAAGAGCGGACTGCCTGTGTGCTCCAACGTGTCCTCCGGGCGATAGTCACATTGGTGACACCTGGGTGTTTCCTCCCGCCCGATGATGTGCAGGAACGTCCCGAAACTTTGGTGCCCGGTGAAGATCTGCGTCAGGTGGTAGAGGAGGATGCCGTGGCGCCTCACTTCCCCCGCTCTGGGCGGAGCGGGGGGGAGTGTCAGACTCGCAACCCCGGTAGGGTCCTGCCGGGATTGCGGGTTGTTCGAAAGAGATACCGCAGCCCCGAGTAAAAGAAGGAACATCGATCGGTGGACATTAGTCAGTAAAAGTCTGACATTCCCCCCCGCTTCGCCTAGAGCGGGGGAAGTTATTTGATGATTTCCCACCCCAAAAAAAACCCCGGTACACGACATTAAGAAAACTCCAGGTACAAAATGGACCCATTTTGAACCTGGAGTTTTCTTGATGTGTACCGGGGTTTTTTTTCCATCTCAATTGTGGTCTCCCTCTAGGCCATTTTTACCCCAAGGCTTCCACTCCAAGAAAACTGGCCTACGAGCCATGTTTTAGGAAAGAATAAAAACGCTTTCCAAATAACTAATCCAACCATACTACAAACAATTTTGTCGAACAAATATAATTTATCTTGGCTGATTTTTTTTACTGTGCCTACCAAGATCATAATAAGGGCGTTCTATTTTCAACCTTATTTATTTCTATTTGCAATTCACATTCAAATAGTAGGTACAAAACCAAATTATTAATAAAATAGCAAATAAACATTTTAATATAAATTCGAACAGCGAGCGCATTCCTTATTTGAATTTTATCTGAAAATAAAATTGGCGCGAATTTAGCCATAGATCAGATTCTACTGTTTGTTGTTGAGTCGGCTTTAGTGGCGTAAAAAATATTATTATCAATATTTATAGTATTTTACACGTATTACAATATTATTCTGATTTTCATCTATAAATTTCTGATATTCCTTAATTTAATTATTCGAGTTGATTGATTTACAAGAAAATAATCGATTGAAATAATCGCATTAACACATCACAAAATAAAAAAAAAGAAATGGACGTCATTTTCGAAAGTGAATTTAGTAGTGGTTATGAATATTACGTGTTATTGGTCCTATTATTGCAAATTACGATAAGATCTGGGCATGTTCATGTTATTTATAATATTTGCAATGATATTTGGCTCATTTATTATAGAATCTATTCGCGTCCGTGTGATATAATGTGGAATGAAAAATGTAAACAAGCACGATTGGCGCGAAACTTCGACATTAGATTTCAAAATGTATCATTACCACTGCTAATTTAAGTTCAATTACGAATGATTTCTGCACGTAATAAAAGGACACGTTAATCAGGCCCAACAATGTGGAGCTTATATGTCCGAAAACCATTTTTTTATGATTTTTAGCGTCGACCTACACTGCCATCAAAATGGCTATGATCGTAATTTACGCACATGGATTTTATAAAGGTTAATTAAGAAACTTGCTCAATAATTAAAGAACTTCTAACGACGTTTACATATGAGATTTTTATTCTACTATCTTAATGAATGCACACCCATATTATTTTTTAACCAGAAAATAAAATATTTACAAAAATAATGAGGAGGTCGTATGACTTAAATGTTCGACCCCTTTCGGGGCCAGTACCGAGCCAGCGGAGGTTTGAATGTCGAGCCCCCGAAGGGGTCCGTACCGAACTATACGGTTAAAATTATACTGTAGCAGCTGGCATCAACATCCGCGCATCGTGTGCACGGTCTTAGAATTTATAGTTCGGGCATATACGTCCCGCTCCTATGTGGGTGGCCGAAATATATTATTCTAGGTCTGCTACTTCGTCTTTTAGTCATCTCATGATACTTACTGGTAAAGTGGTGACCTCGGCCAACAAGCACGATACCACTATTTGTATAAAAACGTCACGTTTCCGATGTGTAAGCTATCAAAGTTGCGCTTATGGCGAAGATTGGAATTGGAATTGTAACGCTTGGAAGATTTGGTCTCATGGAAACTTGTTATTTGTTTGTATTGTTGCCAGCTATTGATATATTCTCGTGGAGGCGATCTCTCACGTCCGGTCTCCGTTCAGTAAATGGTCCGGAGCGAGAGGGAATGGAAAGCGGTCACCTTCTTGTGCGAAGCAGTTATATTAGCGATGGATGTGGCCGGATGTTTCAGGAAGAGGACCTCAATCTAACCTAGCTGCCGCGACAGACGCTCCGGCGTCGGCGTCGGGTACCGCGAGACGACTCCCGGCCACCGTAGATGCGGGTCCACGTATTATATATTGATTATTAAGTTGCATTCTCCTACGAAACATCTTGACTAATTTTTATGGAATTTCACGTGTATCTCCGGTAGGTCTGAGATTAGGTCGTTATCTATTTATTTTTTATTTTAACTGAGCAACAGGTGAAACCGCTGAGCACAGCTAGCTAAATAATATAATTCAAGGAATCAGAATGCAAATTAAAATTTAATTCACTAGTGAAAGTCCGCAGATTTGACTGGTATTGAAAGCACAGGGTATAACAGAATTAGCGCAATACCTCATTAAGTGATTCAGACCATAAAATTGGACAATGAACCATGGGCATTTTTCTATGAACTCTGGCATAAGACCAACAAAATTGAAATATCTTAAAAATTAAAAAAAATTATAATTTAAATGATAATAATGCAGTAAACCCATATTTTAAACGGTCGCAATTCATATTTTGATCAACATACTGACCTGCCAAATACATAAAACGTCGAAAAATTGAATCTTGCGGGCTACCCTGGCGTTTTCACCATAAAGAGTTCAGAGTGAATTTTAAGACACAGCATGTTTCGTTACATGGAGTTTAGCTAGTTTATAAAATGTGATCCTGTATAAAAAATGGATTTGAATAATTTGACTTGCCTAACTTTCACTAATTACTTTATTTTCAAATTAAATACCTGCCATAAAACCCACTTACTTACTAAACCGGCATCAATACTAACAAAGTATTTATGAGACTCTCTGCTAAACTTAACGCTTTAAATAAAAAAAATATTTAAAAAAATAAAAAACCCGACTGCGTAAAAAGTGAAACAAACTAAACAGTCGGGACCCATTAAAATCTGGAACGGCTCACACTCCAATAATGGGTCCCGACTGTTCTTCATAGTCTAGATTACAGTACTTGTTTTTCTCTTTTCAGTTTTATTTTTATTAGGTGTGTAGTTTGTTTCACTTTTTACGCAGTCGGGTTTTTTATTTTTTTAAATATTTTTTTATTTTTGACTTTTTAGTTATGAGTATCTATTAGGTATTCATTATTTATGAGATTAATATTTTTGGATCCCCCCTTTATAGCAGAACTTTTTATGTCATAATTTTATTTTGCATAACAACGTATAGCATAAACTTCACTTCGCAGAAAATTGTTTGGCAGACACTCATTTATCATACATTCAAAACTCATAATTTTGTAAGTCAGAATCATCTCTAGACATAAATTTCATCATTTTATTTAATAAGTAATTATCCTAATCTTAATAGTTCAGTTCCGGGTAACCTACTAAAAACAATATCTTTTCTCTATTAATGCAAGTCGTTTCCGTAGATGGTCACAGTTTTAACCTAACCTAACCTAGCCATCTGAATTACAAGCATGAAGCTTTCAGTCTCCGGGAAGAGCTCGCGTCGTTTAAGCCATGCGTTCGACGCTTCCTTGTCGACATAATTTTGACTTAAATCTTGGTAATGCCTTCCGTGCAAAGATTTCTGGCTCCATTCTAGTAGTTTGGTTTTGTTATCGCTTACTTGTTTGTTTTTCTGTTCGGATTTATCTTTTAAATTTAGAGGTGTAGATTGTTGGTCGCTGTTTGTAATAATTTTGTAAAGTGTAGAAGTTCCAGCTTTAGAAACGAAATATTGTCTTAGTGATGCGATTTGCTTGTTGTGTCAGTTTAAAATGTCGATGAACCCTCTGCCTTCTTCTTTCCTTGGTAATGTTAACCTTTGCACACACGATCTTGGGTGATACTTGCGGAATTTGGTCATTACCATGACCAAAAATACCGTAGGTTTTTTTAAGTCTGTTTTGGTCCAGTTTATTATGCCGAAAGAATAGGTATATAAGATACATGCGCCGCCCGGACACCGCTGCGGCCGGCCGCATCGATATGTCTCTGCATTTTTAAACTGTAATATCTTCGGAAATATTCATTTAAATTATATGCTGTAAAGGGCCATATTGATCTATATTAAATAGACAATGTATTTAAGGTACTTAATTGGATAAAAATTAATGCTGTATTGTTTAAATACATATGTAAATACATGACGGCCTACATTTTAATTATTTATAAATAAATAGTCACTTGAATCGAAAAGTGATGTAAGAAAACTATTAATGATTTTTAAATACCTATTCGACGATACCCCCCACTTGACATATTTTTTTGGTTTTAATTTTTTTCTTTTTCACAATATGGTGTCTCATGGTCGCCATTTTATTTTTTTATTAATTTCATATCTTTAGTGACACTCGCAGGACTAAGAGGAATCGATTGACGTGTCAATCATAAAAATCGGCCCAGGCGTTTAGTCTGTATAGTGCTTCAAAGGAACAAACATACATACATACATACATAGACTGATGAACACATAACCCTCCTTTGCGGTGCGCAGTCGGGTAAAAAGACTTTGTTTGTAAGATTTATGCATTGCTGTTTTTTTTAAATAAAATTAATGGCGGAAGCTATGTAGGCTTTATACAAAAATATACCGAACCCTTTGAGGTATAAGCAAATGTAGCTAATTGAAAAATGTGTTAGTCATGGTCGACAGGAACGGTGCACGCACGCTTTTTTAAGTTTCAATTCTTAAACCATTTCGGCAATCTGCTACTCTTAGATGTGGAAGCAACAGGTTTCTGCGAACTCTGGGAGGTATCTTCTTGTTTTCTTCTTGAGGGAGCCCTAAGAAACAAAACAGATTGATTAAAATAAATGTTTTCCATTTTTATCACAGCAGGTATTGAAAAAAATAATAAAAAAGAGGTAACAAATTATTTTCAGTAAAAATGGTAAAGGGCTTAAAAGTGGGATCTTAATACTTAAAACTTGCCACACTAGGCTGAGAAATCATACATTTTTAAAACTTATAACTACCCGTCAAGATTCCCTTAGAGTGCCTTAGACCGTTTCGGTACTAAAGGATACAGAAGTTTTGCACGCTTCGTTATAACTCGAAACGGTCAAATACAATTAGAACATCGAGTACGGTTTTTCCCGTTTCTTTAAAAAAAGGGAAAATATATTGATGATTTTAATTATTATAACTATGTGAAGTCATATTTGTTACATTCATAATTTATATTTAAATCAACATGCAACCTGGCACTGGTCTGCAATTTGCAAATAACATAAGTAATTTTGAGTTTCGCATGCTACCCTGGCGATTCCACCTTAAGTGCTATGTAATAGGGGTCGAGCATAGGCTCGGTATAGGTAATAGTGCCATCAAAAGGGCACAATTCCAGACTCCGTAGATGTAACCCGAACTTCTCACCAGACCCCGAGCCACTTCGACTGATTCATTTTAATACTCAATACTTTATTGCCATTACAGCGGGTAATTGTTATCCAGCCATTTTCGCTAACCTCGATAAAAGTGAGCTGCACCTATCGTGCTGGTACATCATTATTAAATTTTCTCGTAGCATCAAAAGTTCAGTCGCTTCTACCAAATTTATTGCCATGTGACTTATCTCACATAAAGGACTTAATGGACTCTACAGCAGCGCCATCTACTTAAAAGTTGAGGTACAGGATTTTGGCAGCTTCCGAACACATAAATATTTCATTTTCAAGTCTTCTATTATGGATGTCGCTGATGTAGTGTGTAAGTGACAGTGAGTGAAGTACGTACGTAGCAGGTCGCGTGTTGTTACGGCAGGCAATTTGAATCTGTTCAAATTTGTAATATTTGTTTACTGTTTTTTTTTTGTAAGTATTAAACTTTATCAAATGAAATTTTTACTTCTTTTTCTTCCTTTTCTACGCCTTTTCGAGTGAATTCAATTTATAAATCAAAATTAGAAGTTTCACATGAGTAGTTTTTGAAAAACCGATGAAAAAGTTATTAATATTAGTTTCGTATTGAAAAGCTTATGAAGTCAGTTAGCCATTTTACTAATATGTTTGACCCGCGTTTGGTCGTAACTCGCCTGATGCTCGCGATGATGCAGCTTAGGGAAGACTAGTAGCATGCTTGCCTAGAAGAAACTGATTTACTCGAGCTGCTGGTAAATAATATTTAAAGTTGAAGTTATCCAGAAAACAATTGAAAGTTACCTAAACCAAAAAGGTTTTCAACGGCAGCACAAAGGTGACAATATTGAATAAGCCACAGCATAAATTCATCTAAATACAAGGCATTCGGAAAGAAAACAAAAAAAAAGGAAAAAGAAAAATGCAATTCATTCATCAACCTGCCTTTATCCCATGTTACGTATACTTGGGTTAGAAGAAAAACGTTTTTGTTTCGTTCTCCTCTGCTGCTATTCACCCCTCTTTTCTTTTATATCATCCCTCACACAATTCTTTTTTTTCTATTTTCATTCTCCATCCATGAACAATGTTACCTGTATTTGGACGCCAAGATACCGGCTGCGTCTGAAGCCGTTTTCTTTTGATATATGTCATCTTTCAGATAGGGCTGCTTTGTCTTGTCCTCTTCCACCCACTTAAAATGCATGTGAACGCAAGGCACGAATTTTGCATCCAGTAATGTCATTTTGGGCTCAAGAACTTCTTTTAGAGGAGTGATGACTGCAAAATAATACTTATATTAATGCACTGTATAATGATGACCTACAAATGGCATTCGTTTATTTAAGTCGAAAGCGTTAAGTTGGTATAGGGCGGTGAATACTTTAATAATTTCAGGTACTATGCTTAATAATTCTTAGGGAGTACGCTGAAACTGGCGCGGTTGTACGCACAGGGGATTTTTAAAAAAAAAATTAACGCAAACTGGCGCGGACAATAGGCTCGACCCCAATATATCCAGATATATTTTGAGTCCTATATAATAAAATATAAATAAAAAAATATAAATATCTTGGGACAACTCACACATGGCTATCTGATCCCAAGCTAAGCAGAGCTTGTGTTATGGTAACCAGACAACCTGACATACATACTTATATAATTTATAAATACATACATATTATAGATAAATCACACCCAGACACAGAACAAACAATCATGCTCATCACACAAAGTTTGTCCTGGGTGGGAATCGAACCCACGACCTCCGGCTCAGCAGTCAGGGCCACTAACCACTAGACCAACAGGCCCGTCAAATAATATAGGACTCAAAATATATCTGGCAAAAAGTGTGTGTACTACTGTACACTTCTGCCTACCCCTTCGAGGATTACAGTATGGTGTTATGTCACTACTGATCCACATGATTTTTTAAAAATATTGTGTTGATGTCAAATACCGTTACAAAATTCGGGGGTTAAAATTATATAATGTATGCTTGCTTACATATATGGAATTTTTTGTTTGGATTCCGTAAATGTTCTTTTATAAAATCTGTCACATCTTCGATCGTGTCCGTAGGAGTAAAAATTCCTTGAAGAATTATATGGTCGGGAAATTGTACACGAACCACCACATTCTTGTATAAATTAAGCTTTTGTAGGGATGCCTGTAAAAAAATATGTTTAGTTTCAACAGACTGATTAAGTTCAGTAAGAAATATTTGAGGGTGGGATGGGGGGAGAGAATACCAAAAACTTCTACAACGCCCTCAATGTCATCCTTAGGAGCATAAGGAAACAAGACCACCCAGGTCTAGGCAAAGGTTGGGAGCGCTAATACTATGGGATTACAGGGACTTTAAGACATTTCAGACAAAATTACCACCTTGCCATTGGTTCCAAAAGGCGTTCTTCTTTGCTTGATGTTCGCAACTGCAGGTGATGTAGACAACAACTATCATCTAGTGTTTGCTGAACACCGGTTCAAGGTAGCAGAGGCCCACGCAACTGGAGGACCCCGCAAGGGAAGAAAGTTCCACGTGAGGAAACTATGTAACTCTGACACTTGACTTTCCGGCCTCGAAGCTACTCACTTGACGAGGAGACGCTATAGTCTGACCAGCTCCATCGTTCAATCACTTAACTACCCATTCTCTCGAAAAGTGAATGTCACAACACCCATGGAGCCTTTAGAAGACAATAAATCTGCATCTGTAACTGCTGGAGACACGTGATATCGACGACATCATCAATCCATTAACTTACATAGAATTTGAAATCTGCAGTCGGATTGGTGTCCATGTTGCTAACATAATGGAATTTGATTGTGAAGATACGTCATGACATGACGTCTATTAAAAGTATTTGTATCAAAAGTTCAATAATTATTTTTATATTGATTTGTTTACCTGTTCTTTAAACTCGTTCTTTTTAGTTGAAGTTACAAGTGGTGTATTTTCTAAGCTAATACGATGTTGCTGTAAGTCATGATACAATCTTCGTACTTCTTCTATACTTAATTCATAAAAGTCATCTGGCAGATCGTCAATATCCTCTTCTATGGAATCTGGTTGCATAAACGCTATAGCTTTTTGAGCTCCCAACTAAAAACAAATATTTTATTTGTTTTCAAACAATCTAATCTAACCATTGATGAAAAATTACAAAAATGTGCCAGAGAATGTAAAAAATGTGCCCTTAGACACAATATTGTATTTTTTTAGTTTCCCTTAAATTAAGTACATGTAGAACGGATATTTTCAAGTTTAAACAATTTTCATAATACATTTCTCAATACTAATTCTATGGAATAGTACTCGGTAGTAGTCAGTAAATAACATATCTTTTCTGTAGTACATATTTCAATCTGATGTTGCATATTTGGACTAGGTACTTTTGTAGCACATTTCGAGCATTTATGATGCATATTACGACTTTTTTATGTTTTATACAAACATTTGCATATAATCTGGTCTTCATTTTTTAGTATCTACATGCTGAAAATTGGACATTTTCATAAAAGATTTAGGTGAAATAAAAAAAAAGACTCACAAAAGTGACTTCTTCTTCAATTTTTAACCGCCTTTCTAAATATTCCCTTGATTGAGAAGAGAAAGACATATTGGGTTGTGGTACATCAGTATCCATCAATTCATCTTTAATCGATGGCTCTTCTTCTTTAGCTGAACTTTCACCTTGTTCCATTGCTATAATCTCTGTGTTATGTTTCTGTTGGAGAGTACTTTCCTTAAACTTACTTATAATATCAGGTGTTTGTTGTGGTTGATGTTGGTTGTGTTTATTTCTGTTTGAAGGCCCTAAATCAGGTTTGTGTTCCGTTTGTTGTTTAGTTATTTCTTTTTTATGATCTGCCAATTTTTCTTCAATAACCGGTCGGCGATAAACAGCAGAGACATTAGCCTGTCTAAGAATAGAATTTATATCAGAACGGAAAACATACAGCACAGCATAATATTTTTAATTGATTTTGCTTGATGATATTACCTTGATTCAGTTTGTTTATCAAGCAGCCTGAGAATGGCTCTACCCTTTATTAATCCTAATTGCCGCAAAGTCTTTTCTTTGAGTGCATTTTCTCCCACAACTTCTTGACGCATGTATAGAATAGTAGGATGCTCCAGTGAATTTAATGCACTTGGGGCCAATGATATTACTAAATCATATAAAGCTGTGTTGGGAGCAAAATCTGCTGTTTTTCTTTCACCTGTAAGAGAATAACTTCAAACTATAAAGAAGGTTTTATTCAAGGTTTTATTTTTCTTTTTAATCTATATCCAAGCAACTCTACACCCTGCCGGGGTTACGGGTTGTTCGAAAGAGATACCGCAGCCCCGGAACGTAAAGGGCAATAAAAGGAACATGGGTGGGTTTTAGTCAGTACAAGTCTGACACTCCCCCCCGCTCCGCCCAGAGCGGGGGAAGTTATTTGATGGTTTCCCGCCCCAAAAAAAACCATACTTCTCAACCAGTAGGAACAACATTGGCGGCTTAAAAGAAAATGGCAGAACAAACTAGATAACTTTTTCTCCATAAAGCCTCATCATCATAAGATAATATTGAAAATTTGGTTGAAATATTGCTAGATTACGAAAGTATTCAATGTAACTATACCATCTTCCAATTGCAATCCAATGGTGACATTTGATTCTTCTCTTTTCCTTTCTGTTTCTACCATTTCCAACATAGCCTTGTTAGGAAGATTGGAAAACCTGACAGTAGTTGTTAAATCCAAAATATGGTTATGATGCTTTAAATCATAATCAGAAGGTTGGAAACCTTGCTTTTGGCAGACATCTTCTAACACCTAAAATCAAATATCATTTTTTTAAACAATAACATAATAAATGAATAAACAGAATAATAATATAAATATTATCAATTAATAATTGAAAAGGTGCAGTGTAAATTAATAAATAAAGACCCTCTATAGTACCCGTTACGAGAAGCTATAAATTATGTAAACAAACACCTTTTACTAAGTAAACATTTTATACTATAAATTGACCATATTCAATCGACATGAAATATAGACGGGTTATATGAAAGTAACGACCTATTTAATTAGTCGGATCATATTTTAACGACGCAAAGCGCTATCTTTTGTGTTTCTTGGTACCGGTCGCAGGGATTGTAAACTATCGGGACGCTATTTTGAAATAAACGCGTCATTCGAGTTTCGAATGCGTACGAGTTTGTTTCATTGCTTTGCATATATCGCGGATCTGGTTGTTATTGTTAATTTCGTTATTGTTTCGTTATCACTTTTTTATTGTTGTTACTTTAATTGTTGCGTTAATTTATTTGTTATTACGTATAATGGAGCCAGTAGCCAGTACATCTAAGGAAATAAATTCGCCACGATAAAAACTTCAAAAGGTGCGTAATACAATTTATCTAGTAAAAAATGTTAAAGACAATTTTAAAACTTATGTAGTGGACCAGCTCGCAAAAAATATTGGAAGTATTGAGACTCCCGCCATATCATTGTGAGCTTAATCCAATTGAGCTAATTTGGGCCAACGTAAAAGGATAAATGTTGCTCGCAAAAATACAAATTTTAAATTTGACGAGGTAAAACAATTATTACAAGAGGGACTGCAGCTGATTACTTCGGAAAATTGGAAGCGTTGTGTGGAGCATGTTATCAAGGAAGAAGATAATTTTTATTCCAAAATCGATGAGATGATTGATAAAACTGTAGACAGCTTCTTGATACATGTCACTGATTCTGACACAGAAATGGAAACATCTGAATCTGACAAATAATTATTCTTAAATAATGTATATTAATTAATATTTGTTACTTAATAATTTATTAAATCTTAAACAAATTCATTTTTTTTGTTGGTCCAAATGTTGTGAACTCCTGAACACTTGTTTACAAAATTTATAGCTTCTCGTGACGGGTACTTTAGTTAGTGTGCCATACTGTCATTATTAATTGATCAGGGCCCCTCACTGCAGTTCAGCTGTAGAGGTGACACTGGTTAAGGGTTGTAAAATAGGTGTGCAATTTATAGAACTCTGGATTTGGAATACCACACCAAATCCAGAGTTCTATAGCTCATTAATACAACACTAAATCTGGTTGGGGGAAATGTAGTGGTGGTGGTTTCAAATTTTTTTTTTGTGTTTCTCTACCCAAATCCATTTAGAAATAACAACAAACATTAAGTGAGGTCATACAGGGCACATTCCCATAGTTTGCTTTGTGCAATAATAACAAAATAATGAAACCGTGTTATGTGCCATACCTACCTAGTATTAAGGTCTTCTATAAGTACAGATCTAGACACAACTTTAAAAGGTCTTGGAAAAAGGTGTAATTAAAATTTTCTAATTAGTCTGGACTGCACTTTTTGATCAAGTCCTAAAATACCCTTCACATGCAAAATTCGGAAAAATGACAAAACCGGACGGTCTAGACAGGGGCCAAAAAGCAACAATCGATCAATTTATAATGGAAATAAAATGTTCCTTTGCTGATTTAATGTAAAAACGAAAATTATATTCTTTATACTACGTATTTCTCATACTTACCTGTAAAATACTTGTATCAGGAGTACAGTGTACTTTTTGCCTCCTTCCATTTGGCGTAATAACAGTTATATCTTTAGACATGATTAAAAACAAATTAATAACGAAATTTCACTATCAGCGAATACAAGATGTTGATAAAATATTAGCAAATTCCAAATTGTGATAGTCATTACGTTACGCCGCGCCGGCTGGTAGTAGGTGTAAGTTATGTCAATGTCAGTGTCATTATGTCAATTTTTGACATTGAGTACTGCCATTTGCCAATCTCAATGTTGCCGACTCAAAGAAAAATAAACCCTTGGTCAGCGTGCCGTCGCCGTTCCAACATATTATGTACGGCAGAGGGAGGATTTCCTAATAGTATTTGATTTAAAAATTGGTCTCATCATAATACGCACTTCGAGAAGGATTAGGGATAATAACAACAGGTGTTTGAAACAAGGTAGTATTTTTATTTTTAACGTAATGGTTATGGATGATGGCTTGCTTGTCTTAGAATTGATATCAGTGTGTCTTTGTTTATCATGGTTGTCTGGTCCATTGCGATAAGTCCTAGGACGCCGAAAAATATACACACCCAAAGATTGACCATAGTTTAACATTTTTTGGAAGCATAAATTCTCAGGTCATTTAGAGAGAACGCCACTATATCTAGACTGGTAAGAGAAGCAATGGAGATTACCAAATATAGGAACTTAATAGGGATGATGGGTATGCACTGTCAAGATACTGGAATCTAGTGTTTCAATTGTGTGAAAAAAGTGCCGAAAAAGGTTTGCGACAGGACAGTAAGTTTTTTTTTTGTGTCGAGGACAGTGTGAATGTTAGCGGTGCCGAGCGTAAAAACGTATAAGGACTCCCTATAAACATCAACCCGCAACAACTTTAGTTTTCCTGCAGTCATTATAACAGCGTCGAAATATCAGGAACTCATAACAAATATCCCATTTCGAATGTTATTAATTAATTAATTATCAATTTTGGCCAAAAGGAGGAATATTTCCAAAAAAATACTCCAAAACCACTTAGATTGGACCCCCTTGCAAATAAGCCCTCACTCTGTATATTATTACATTGGTTAAACGAAGTGGAGTGTTAAAAATTAAAACAATTAATATTGTCCAAAAAATATATTTTATTGTAGTAGACAACACGGGGGCGCGCGCCCGGCGCCCAGCCTGCACCGCGCGCGAGTCCCACAACAACGCTTCGCTATCTACGTCCAGCTCTCTGTTTTAATAATTGTAATAGTTTATTTAATAATTACAACGTTTTTTTATGTGTCCGTATTTTAACATTAGGTATAACTAAGTTCGTTTTGTATAACTTGGTGTAAGAACAGCCTTCAGGAATTGAAATAGGGTGGCGCTATACACGCCTCACAGCACTGTTTCCATTTCCACTCGCGTCCGCTCTCTGAAAAGATTGAATTGAAGTTTACTATATATATTTAGACATTTAAGCAACTGCTGAGCATAAGGTCCGATTCCCAGGTAAGGCAGAGTTTTATTGGAACTACTATAATAGCATTCACAGACTCTGGATTTGTGGTCAATGGCAGTAGGCGAGACCATATATTACATGGGACTAAAAACTGGCCAAGTGTACTCCTTTAAGGGATTACCTACTGACGTGATGTAAAGTTAAGTTATACCTACTTCATCCGTGAATTTATATAACGGAACGGCACGTAGGTTTATAAATACACACAGCGTCACAAAAATCGCACCTCCTCGAAAATAAGTTTTAAGCATGCCAGCAACGAATACATTTAACCCAATTAATATTGATATCAATTGAAAGTATGTACCTTGAAATTAACAATAGTTAGAATTCGTAAACACAACAGATCTCATTAGCACGTAACGTTAAAATGTGGTCAAAATACGCATTACAACAAAAATAAGCATATTGCAAGAAAAATATCCAGAAGATGAATGCTACTGCAGATGAAACCGCCCAAGTCATTGCACTACTGCAATCAGGGATGCGGCAATATGATGTTGCTCGGCAACTAAACTTGCGTCGTTTTTCCGTTCGACGAGTATTCCAACGCTTCCAAGAGACTGGTGGCAATATCCGAAGACGTGGATCTGGAAGACACCGGTGCACATCCGAAAGAAACGATCACTTCATTGTTTCGACGTCTTTATGTAATCGGTTCTCCATTGCTGTTGAGCTGCAACAACAATGAATGCGATCAGCTCGCAGAACTTCTGTAAGCGTCTCTACGATTAGAAGTAGAATGCGGGAGAAGAAAATTGAAGTTCATAGGGCTGCTACAGGGCCAAAATTGAATGCACAGCATAAGAGAGACCGGTTGCAATTTGCCCGTGATCATGTGGATTGGACAATAGACCAATGGAGGGCTGTGCTCTTCTCGGATGAGACGAGGGTGTGTCTATTCTGTGTGCCTATGACAGGCGTCGAAGAGTGTTCAGAAGGCTAGGGGAACGATTCACACGAGCCTATATTCAAGAGACAGTGGAATACGGGGGTGGCTCGTGCATGTTCTGGGGCGGCATCTCAATCGACGGCAAAACGAACCTTGTGGGTGTTTCTGGACTTGAAGTGCTTGCGGGCAAGGGTGGCTGATTGCTCCTCGGTACATAACAGAGATCTGAGAGGAGCAGGTTGACCCTTATGCGGGTTTGTTGGCAATGGGTTCACGTTAATGCACGATAACGCCCGTTGTCACGCCGCTTTTTTGTAAGAGACTACAAGCAAGAAGTTGGGATCCCTGTTATGCGCTGGCCGGCACGAAGTCCAGACCTGAACCCTATTAAGCTTTGGGATGAACTGAATCGGCGAGTACGGGCACGTGATCGGGCTCCTACCACTCTCCAAGACCTCCAAGATGCCGTCGTTGCAGAATGGGACAACATGCCTTAAGAGACTGTTGTCACATTAATTAGATCCATGAGAGAGCGCATGGAAGCAGTCATCAGCGCTGTGGGGGGGGGGGGGACACTAGGTTTTAAGTTGTTTTTAAGGACTTTGTTTTTTGTGACCGATAAAATAAAATTTAACTTTTTAATCATTTGCATTAGCTTGTCTTTTTTATTCCCTGGTAAACAAAAAACCAAATCTATTGATTTATTCTGAAAATAAATAAATTGCCTTTCCAATGATACCTTATAGTCATATGTCTACCATTGATTAAAAAATGACTTTGAAGGGAATTCTTAAAGAGGTGCGATTTTTGTGACGCTAGTAGTTTGTTCATTCCTTATTTCTACGTTATACTGTCCTGTGCTAGACAAATTGAGAATACCTTGTGGCATTAACCCGTTTATGTAACAGTCTTATACTTGAAGTTTAAGTGAATAAATGAAGACTTCGTAACCTAACCACTGAGAACAAAAATAAAGGCACCGGAAATATGTTGCCTTTTATGTTTTTACCAAAGATTTTCCCTAAAGTTTTTAAAGTGACATATTAATAACATTATTATTTACTTATTATTTTAAATTGAGAACAGAATCGAGTTGTCTTGTAAGTGACAGTAGTGGCGGTACCGAACGCAAGAAACCGAGGGTAGTTCGTTGTGTTTGCAATAACTTCAGTTTACCATTGTGCCGATTGTCGTAACGGCCAATGGCCAAGAGCCTCGACTACCATCTGTCAAAGCTCTTCTAGGCGGTTGGATCAAGGGCTTGATTCACAGGCAGTATTTCTCGATTCGGCCCGACAGCCCTAACCACCGCGGTAGATTGGACCCTGCTTCCGATAAAATAAATGTTTTTTTTTTTAATGTAAATTTATGAAATTCTAGCCGTGCCTAGCTGTTTCACCCGCTGCTCACGTCCCCTTCTGAAGAGCGCCACCTTTATCACTTAGGGGTATAAACATAGATTACGTAGATTAGGACAGACCTACCGAATATACATATAAAATTTCATAAAAATCGATCAAACCGTTTCGCAGGGGTATGGCAACCAAAACTGTAACACAAGAATTTTATATAAGAAGAAAGATTTAAAATAGTTACGCCAACGGCCAACAGTACAAACATCAATCATTCACCATCAAAAAATACAGGAAATTCCAACATTTTCAATTAGTCGTAACACTGGTCTCCGGCGACTGTGTGTGTACTTGTCGCAGTAGTATGAATAATTCAAATTCATGGATTTGCGTTCTATAATTTATTTTTACTTACGCCTGTTTACCTTAAAGCTTCGTATCCACTGGGCAACATTTAATGCGCAACACTTGACACTCAGTTCGGCAACGTTACAGTACAATTAAGTAAACTAAGTAGATAAAACTTTTGTTTTTAATGTTTCAGTTCAATAAAAGCCAAAGAATTTAGGTATGCTTTTACCAAAATACAGAGTCTTTTAAATATCCTGCCCCCATTCAGTGGCGGATTTACCAGTAGGCTGAGTAGGCTGGAGCCTAGGGCGGTAGATTACAAGGGGCGGCAAATTTGGTCCATTTTTTTTTTTGTGCAAAAATAATCTAGAAACTGTTACAACTATCCCCTAGTTCACGATCATTCTAATAATGGGAAAGAGCCGATGTAATGAGGATGATAGAACACAAACCATAAAGTTGCAATTTCAGAATAAATGTAAATAAATGATTGTGAACTAAACTAGCGTACCTATTGAATTTCAAAGGTCAGTAGGGGCGGCAAAAATTGTATAGCCTACTGGCGGCAAATTTGTAAATCCGCCACTGCCCCCATTATTGAAACAATGATATAACACCACGCCACGCAATCCGCAAAGTGTTGGGCAGAAGTGTACCTATTTAGATATGATAAAGTGTGTGAATTTTGCACAAAGTACTTTGACTTAAAACTAAACTTTGGTTATGCAGCATATTTTTTCTTTATCAACCATCACGTAATTATTCTCACAATGCATTCATGGTTTCTATAGTGTTCCGCTCTCTCTCTATCCAGCCCTCTTTGCACGCACTAGTTTTGGAATTAAACGAATACCTTGAGCGTAAATCGCCGCAAGAGAGCGGCCTGTCGAGATCGGGCAGTAAGTCTGCGGGCGGGCGCAACGTGCGCACGTGCGTGGCGTCGTGCCGGCCCGCCAGCAGCGCGCCCGCGGATGCCAGGCGGCGCGGCGGCGCGGCCAGCCCGTGCGCCGCCAGCGCCGCCGCTAGTTGCCGCGCGCGTGCCACGGCGATATCGCGCTCGTGCCGCGCTCGCCATATCTAAGCAAACGCGCGCATATGAGAACCAATAGGTAAGTATGCGTTTTCTAGTGAAACAACAATCGCATCTTTGAACATGTCATAAGACCTCAGTATTTAGTAATAATGTGGGTTCCGAAGTATTACATTACTTTGGATTGGAACCCACATTATGCTATGCATTGTCAAGTAACAACAAGAAACATCAATCACAAACTTACATTTTGACATTAGGGATCGTGATTTTAGAGTCGCATTCCTAATATTTTCTTAACTATGGTACACTGTTAGTTTTTGTTTTTAAGCGCCCAATGTTACAACTGACAAACAACAATAGTTTTTTGTGTAAACGTGCAGGCGCCCCAGGGTTTTTCAGTTACTGTGTTACCCGGTCGACTTACAGCTAATATCAAAATTGAAGAATAGGTTGCAAGTTGCTAGAATTTAATTTTGACTTGGACAGGTTAGGATTGTTTAATAATAATAATATTAAAATAGATCTGTGGCCCGACTGTCAAAGTGACATGACGTATTTTCTTCACTTTCAATAAATTTTAAACATTTTTACAAATAATTATACACTGGAACCGCCTACACCGAAACCGCAACTAGTTAAAATAAACCAATAAATAGCCATAATAATAAAATGAAAACAGAACGAGAAATGAAAAGAAGAAAATGGATTTTAACAATGAATGTTAACACGTCAACATGCTGACCAGACGTCGAGCCCAGGAACAGCAGGCACTCCCACCATCTCCGGGCTCGCCGCTCAGCTCCGCCTCGCAGCCGCCGGGACGCGCTACACGCGTGAGCGCCGTGTCGCCGGTCGCTGCAGTTGCGTCGAGCTCGAGCGACGATTTTTTCTTCCCGCCGTCGTCACCACCACCACCAACACGACAACGACGAGGAAGAGGACGGCCAGCAGCGGGCTTGGGATCTAGGGGCCCACAGGCCCCGATCAGGGTCCCCGCTGCCGGTGGATATGTGTCGCGCATGCGATGGACTTCGTCAATCAACGCGAATGTCATGCGCTTATATTATGGGTCTACAGAGGGGGGAACTAACCTCACTGCGGACCGTGTTAGGATGCTGTCTCTGTTCCAGGACCTAGAACCAACCATCAACGTTTCGGCCCAACGACTGTCGGATCAGGTGCGGGTCATCCAACGCAATCACATGTTGGACGATGCTGCACTTGATAGGCTGCGCTCAGAAGTACTGAGCAACCGTGTCATCTTGACTACGCCACAAACCGCGGTGCAAGCGTCAGCAATTGATGTGACGCAGCCGCGGTCCAACCCCGCTGTCGTAGAGGAGGATGATAGGGTTGCTATGGTAAGTAGCCAGTGCAACGACCGATTGAGGAGCGCACTGGAGGATGCGCTTCGCGACTATCGATCCACTCCAGCCGAACTTAGACCCCGATTACCACGGTTACCCATGCATAAAAAAAATAGGGCGCTGGTGTGTGCCCTGGACTCGCAGCTCAAGAATTTATTCGAAAGTAGCGAGGATCTCCTTGATACGCACTCGATCCTGTACTGTGGGGCTGTTGCGGTATGTCGTTTAGCTAACGTCAAATTTCCAAATTGTGACGTAGCTACTCGACCAAAACCATCCGTACCAGCCTGGCAGTGCAGGATCGAGCGGCGTATCGACGTGGCCAGGGTACTCATCGGTAAACTATACTGCTTCAGGAAGGGCAATACAAGACCACATGTGATGCGCTTTGTGAGACGGGCATTCTCGGGGACTGGAACCAGTCCCTCAGAATATATGTCTCGTGCCACAGAGCGCATCGACTTCCTGAAGCAGAAAGTTTATGCATGGGCAAACCGTATTCGGCGGTATAAGCGGCGGGTTGATCGGTATTCGCAGAATCACATGTTCCGGAGCGATGAGAGGTGGGTATACAGAGCTTGGGAGCGACCCGAACAAAGTGTGACTGACGTGTGCCGACTGGATGATGTAGCCACGAGTTCTTTATGGCACAGCACCTGGTCGGTGCCTGTCTGTCATACTGAGGCTAACTGGATGCGTGATGTTGAGCGTGTGTGTGAAACTATTCCAGAAATGGAGGCAATATCAATAAACTCATTAGATTTAGCCAGTGCAGTTCGTCCGTTACCGAACTGGAAGTCTCCAGGACCGGATGGACTGCACAACTTTTGGCTCAAATGGCTTAGTAGTTCACACACTCGCCTGGCATCTCAATTTCAGTCTTGCCTTGACTTCTTACGTCCATTTTGAGAGCGAAAATTATTTCACACATTGACAAAAAATCAATTATGTCTACCTCTCAGAATGGATGTAGGAACGGGTCTCGCGGTACTAAGGAGCTACTCCTCATCGACATGGCCATTAGCCAACAGGTTCGTCGATCCCGCAAAGATTTGTCGACATGTTGGATAGATTATAAGAAGGCCTACGACTCAGTGCCACATACATGGCTCAAGAGGGTGCTGGAGTTGTACAAGATAGATGCAACTCTACGCGCCTTTCTTGAATCGTGTATGGGACAATGGAGGACGGTCCTTCGATATCCAGGATGTCGACAAATCCAGGGGAACGATGAGCCTGTATGGATCAAACGGGGAATATTTCAGGGCGACAGTTTGAGTTCGCTTTGGTTCTGTCTAGCACTGAATCCTCTAAGCACATTGCTGGAGGATTCAGGTCTAGGCTATCGGTTGAGAAGAGGTGGTCAGGTCATATCTCACCTCCTTTACATGAATGATCTGAAACTCTTTGCCCCCAACAAATTCCGACTGATGGAACTACTGAAAGTAACTGAAACTTTTAGTAACGCCATCAGGATGGAATTTGGTGTGGACAAATGTGCAGTCATGTATGTGAAACGAGGGGAGATTATGGAATCCGAAGGAATTCAACTCTCCGATTCCATACACCTCAGATCCCTTTCCTCATCCGAAAGCTATAAGTATTTGGGTATGTCGGAAGCGTTAGGTATTAACGTAGCTGACATGAAGCAATTGTTGAGGGAGCGTTTCTTTGGTCGCCTGAAGAAGGTATTAAAAAGCCTTCTTTGGGGCGGGAACAAGGTGCGCGCCTTCAACAGTTGGGTCATGCCGGTTTTAATGTACTCTTTCGGCATACTCAAATGGACGCAGACTGAACTCGATGCCCTGGATAGGAGAGTCCGTACACTGCTGACTGCAAATCGGATGCATCACCCACGATCATCGGTGATGAGACTGTACATCCCACGGAAGTGTGGGGGTCGAGGCTTTTTAAACGCAAAGACCCTCCCCAACCGAGAGGTGTGCAGTCTCAGGGAATATTTCTTAAAAGCCGACGTGGGTATGCACAGAGATGTAATCGCAGTGGACAAGGGACTCACCCCGCTGTCCATGGCTAAAGAGAATTGGCGCAAACCTGTAGTACCTACTACCGATGACCACAAGGAAGTATGGCAAGGTAAGGAGCTTCACGGGCGCTTCTACAAGGCTCTTCATGGGCCCGATGTAGATTTTCTAGCGTCCGTGTCCTGGCTACGATTCGGTGACCTATTTGGGGAATCTGAAGGGTTTGTCTGTGCGATTATGGACGAAGTTATGTTGACGAACAACTACCGAAAATATATTATGAAGGACGGCACGGTTGACGTGTGTCGGGCATGCCACCGTCCTGGTGAGTCCATCAGACATATTATTTCTGGTTGTTCTCGTCTAGCTAACAGCGAGTACTTGCATAGGCACAACCAAGTAGCCAGGATTATTCATCAGCAACTTGCCTTGAAATATAATCTTGTTGAATCTGAGGTACCGTAGTACAAGTATGTGCCCGACCCAGTTCTCGAGAAAGACCATGTCACGCTGTACTGGGATCGGTCTATCATTACTGACAGGACTATTGTCGCCAATAAGCCTGACATAGTGGTGATAGACCGATCAGCGCGCCGCGTAATGATAATCGATGCTACCATCCCACATGACGAGAACCTCGTGAAAGCTGAGAAAGAAAAACAACTAAAATATCTTGACTTGGCACACGAGGTTGTTCACATGTGGAATGTGAGCTCGGCTGTCATTGTGCCGATTGTCGTAACGGCCAATGGCTTAATTGCCAAGAGCCTCGACGAACATCTGTCGAAGCTCTCCTTAGGTGATTGGATCAAGGGCCTGATTCAGAAGGCAGTACTCCTCGATACGGCCCGCATCCTGTCTCTGGAGCCCTAACCACCGGTAGCTTGGACCCTGCTCCCGTATTAAGTAGGAAAACCCGTAGGAAACCTATTTTTATATTTTTAAATGTTTTTTTTTAAATTTATTTGCTAAGAAATATTTAAAAATGTAAGTATAAGATGTAAAGTAAATAAAGGAGATAATAATAATAATACACGGCCGACTATAGGGGTTTGAACAGTTGTTTACTGTAAAATAAAAACAAAACAAACATAGGTACATAACATAAATGAAAAAAAAACACGCGTGTGAATCTAATCGTAGTGTAATAAATAAGATCCAGTTGTCGGGGAAGTGTTTTGAATTTTTTTTTTTTTTAATTTAGATATGTTAAATGTTCACGTACTTTAGTTTTTGCAACCTTGTGACATACCGGTCGATGATACGCCAATCTAAGTAGATTGCCAATCCAGAGGCAGAAAAAAGCAGGCTTTGTGATCAAAAGTTTGTTTGCAAGGTTCAAAGTTCGGACAGCGCGTATTGGACAAAAAAAATTGTAAGTTGTTATCGCTACTGTACGGTATAATTTAGACGTACCTATTTAAAATCTGTGTCATTAGGTCGGGAAAGTCATAAATTAACATTAAAACCTGACTTTCTTTACAAATATTTAAACTCACAGACATAGTAAGCTCCATTTAAAATATAAGATTTATCAAACATACCTGAGCAGCACAAACTGCGGAGCGACAATGACTCCGTTCTCCGAAACCACGCGCCGCTGCTTCTACGACGGCGCCATGGAACGTAAGGGATTGACCTGTCAATTATATTAAACTTTTATTTAACTGTTTAGCGATTCATCATCTGCTAAGCTTTTATTTGAACTATGTTGGGCTCTGCTTCCAGTCTCACCAGAGACGGTTACCTATAGTTTACATGAAACGATTGCTTTTGCCTTACTCAATAGTTATTGATTGATTGTTAACAACTATTGAGTAAGACTGATAGTCAGGAGTTCGGGCTTTTGTTGACCCATTGCCTTGAAAAAATAACACGTTATTCTGAGTTCAACAAACAATGTTTAATTGGCCGGATAATGATTCAACCAGTTTTAGATTGTTGAATTATATTATCTAGTGAAACTACGCAGACGGGATGTGAGGTCGCGACAGCTAAACACTACACCACTACTAGCTACACCCTGCCATCTAACCCAAAACATAAAATATTAAATGTAAATTAAATATAAACATATTTAATTTACATTTTAACAAATCTCATCAGTCAAATTTCATCATGTTTTTATACCCATAGATAAAGACACCAGCGCACAACAGGAGCCCACTTTGGACGCGGCGAGGTGTGAGCGCAGGTATCGGAAGTAGACGTGCTCCAGCAGCAGCAGCAGCGCCGCCAGCAGGATGCCCGCCATCAGCAAAAGGAATGCTGATAAAAATTGTTCCAAAGCCAGGGGGTCGGATGACTTGTGTTCTTGCTTGTTAGGTTTACAAGTACCCGTCATCCAATATCTGTAAAGAAAAACATGATTGTTTCCTAAAAGCAGGCGTAGGTAGAAGAATTGATGACTCAAGTATACTATATTATAAAGAGGCTTTTTTTGTTTTACGAACTAACAAAAAAACCTCGAATAGGCTCCGAAACTACTTGAACGATTAATATTTTTATCACCAATAGATAGTTAGTGTATTGCGTTTTGTTTCCGTTTTCCCAGAGCACGAATCGCAAAAAGTTTAGATTTTAGATTAGATCATCATTTTAGTTTCGAGTGGATCATCAGAATTTTGTGCAATTAATTGGTTTACAAACCAAAAGCCTAAATGAATTTAGTTTGACGCATTTTTACATTCTTGTTTATATGTTTAGTTTGCAGTCTGCACACAAGTATCAGCTATGATAAGGATTTGAACAGTTATTTATTACCTGTGGTAAAATCAGGAAAAAATTAAAGCCCTCATTGCGATAAATGAGAAAAAAACACGCGTGAGAAATACATTGCATGTTGAACCTAATTGTAGTGCAATAAGACCAGAGAGACCAGTTTTAGCAGTAGGTAGTGTTTTGAAGAATAAATTAATTATCAACAACATTGTTTGTGACCTGTCATTGCGGGTTTTGTGAGTAAAGAATCCAAAGAACGCTACTTTCTACGATACCCTCGATTTTTTGTAAAATCCATGCATAATTATAAAACGATTGACTTACCTCCGTAGCCTCTCTAGATCTCCATTAGCTCTTAAGTCGAGTAATCTTTTATTGAACATACTGACATATTTAGAATTACGAGTAAATGCTAATCCATATCCGGACATTGCGTACCACGCACCTACAGTCAAAAGTCTGCAGTCTTCATCCTGAAAAAAAAAAGCGTTGAAGAAAATAGTAAAAAAACAAAATAGATCAACCTAAATCTCTTTCGCCATAAAGTTATCTAATAAAAACAATTCTGGTAGTTTTCTTATCATCACGCCTGCAATACCCCGCAGAGGTGCACCGGGTAGTACCCACGGCGACACAAAGCTATACAATTACAATGTCTCATGGCGCGGGCGTTGCATTGTTTAGATGTCCCGTACAATGAAAGATCCGCACAGTTTTTTAATAGCTTGATTATCTGTTGTGCGTACACCCACTTTTATTGCACCAGTTACTACCCCCTAGGCCCTAGAATATATTGCCACCTAATGGGCACAGAAATTCATGAAGGAAAACTCTAACTCATTTCTCAACTCTATCACATCGAGAGAGTTTTCATTTCAAAACGAAATTATACTTTACTTGCGTTTAACTGAATGATTTTATTACTTTTATTTGGATGCGCAGACTTTTAATATTTAAGTTTAACTTACTTGAGATACTAAATAGTCTAGTACAGTGCCGTCGTAGATGAAGGCGTCGAGCTCACCCGTGAGTACACTTGTGACGCCCGCACTGACCGTACTGCGATTATACCTGGACACAATTTAATAATGCAGATAGAACAAACTACAAAAGGATTGTCTTTAAATCTGGGGGAACTACTGTGTAGAAGTTTTAACCAATTAGATAACTACATTACTTTGTAGTACCTACTACAAAGTAATGTGTAGTAGTAGCGAAGAATCTAATTAGCTAAACCTCCACGATCAGTGACTGAATGAATACTGTGATAGATGTTTTTTTAAATGGTATCTTTAAGTAAGGCCAGTTAACAGTTTAACGGGCACTAGTGTAAGTTTTGAGGTGAAGCGAGATCAAAATTAAAAAAGTATAAACACCTACCGAGCCATATAAGCATGCGGCTCTGTGAAGTATTTGGCAAGGGTTGCATCTGTGTGCGACCATGGTACTGTTCCAAACTTCAGCGGCGGCCGCTGAGTCAAAGGCCTCGCTATCCGAGGGTCGTCTAACCCGCTCAACTCGTGGTATTCCTCGCGTGTGATCATGAACGCAGCTAGGTTGGCAGTGTAGATGGCTAGAAATACTACTGCAAACATAGCCCACATATTGGTCATAAAACGGGCAGTGAAGCCTCGAGGTGAGTCTACGTGTACCGACGCCTGCAAGTTTAAACAAAAAAAGTTAGTGTATGTGTGTACGGGAGTTTGTATTACCAAACTAATAAATCGGATTAGAGGTTCTTAAGATAATTATTTCTGTAGTTATTTTAATTACTTACTTGAAATAGTACTGCCCAAACAATCCAATATGTTCGACATAAAGAAAATCGATTCTGTGGCACACGTTTTGAATTATTGCCAGTTGAACAGTCAAATCCACTGGGAGACAACCACTCGAAGAAAAATATGGAGAAGGTAGCCGCTTGGATCGCTACGGCCCCCACAAGCATCCAAGAGGCTGTATCGAACGGCTCCAAGAAAGCTGTTGGGGATATGATGCCAGTTCGCTTGGCCACTACTATTGCAACTCCCGTTTCCATAAAAGGTACGCTGAAGTCCACCACAGCCTCTCTGTCTGAATTTATAATCAGAGATGTTAGTACCTGAAATTTTTTAATAAAATGTTTTATTATAATTTTTATTACAATAATAAAAAACTTTTTCATCTCAGCAGCTTAAACTTAAATTTTAAAGTGAGACAAAGTAATTTTATTTTTTTCAATCAAGAGAGTTACTGCGCAACTCTCTTGATTGAAAAAAATAAAAGGTAAAGTGTTTGTTACGTTCGGAAACGCGTAATAACCTAAACTTTAAATATATATTGTACTAGCTTTCGCCCGCGGCTTCGCTCGCGTTAAATTCGGTAGCGCCTTATGGATTTGTAATAGCAACGCTAAGTTTTCCCGTTTCTTCCCTCTTTCTCCCTCGTATCCCACTCTTTTTTAATAAAAAATAGCCTATGTCCGTCTCCTGGTTCCCAACTATCTCTGTACCAAAATTCATCAAAATCGGTTTAGCCATTAAAGCGTGAAGAGGTAACAAACAAACAAACAAACTCACTTTCGCTTTTATAATATTAGTAAGGATTTTTTTTTTGTAATTTGATTTTTTATTTTATTAATGTTTTTAAACGAACTGATTGAATTCAATCTTTTTCTGTCAATGCCTAATCATTGTTTTATTTTGATTAGGCACTCACTACCCTACGAAAAAAAGAACATGGAATAAAACTTTAGTTTTAAAAACATCTCACCTAAACGAGAGCAAAATTATTTGCATCTCGTGTCTTTGAATCCTGAGTGGTGGCGAACCACCACTCAGGATTAGAATCCTGAGTACTCTAAATTAGACTTTAGAATCCAAAGCTTTCGCTTGTTCGGGACTCAAAATTCGTGCTCGGCAAAATATAACTTTGCTCTTTAATTGCACAAATTACTATATTTTTCATGATTATGAATATTAGGGAATTTCGAAAACAAGCCTGTCGTATGTCCATGTCATTGCATTACTACTAGGTAATCATGTCCTTTACGAAATTCCACTTTCTACGAGTAAGTCGGACCCGAGGGTCTCGTTCGAACGCGCAATGCAAATTCGAACGCTGTTTTTTTTTCAAATCTTTGCCCCGCTCTATTTTGTTCTCCTGTATCGTGGTTGTGTTTATGTATTTACAAACATTTGAACGCACATACACAAACAGACAGACCCGGAACAACTACCTGTAGGCCATATATATATATTTGTTCCATGCGAGGATCGAACTCACAGCGCAGCATTTAAATCGCTTAGCCACTGCCCTAACCGTGCCGCCGTAAATTAAAAATAGTCAATACTTCATGCATAATATATGGGTGATATTGTATTTGCAGCAAAACGAACAACAACAAACCAAAACCTAGAGAATAGTTGTACCTTCAGATAGGTTACGGGCGGCAATCTCTCCGGATATTATTCTGACGATATAGGTTATAGTATGTAAGGGTGTGCGCAGATTGGCATTCTATTCATCCTCCCATAATAAATTAAGGCAATCTTTTTCAAGGCGCTATGGCAGGGTTGTTTTGAGTGAGTATTAAATTCCAAAAGGTAAAACGAAATAACACTGACCGACCTGGGAATCGAAACCCCCTCACTAAGTACTCCCTTTTTTACACTAGGGTATACTAGACAAATAATATATTAATATTTTCTTAGCGTGGCTATCTTCATCAAAACGGCTCAGTAAATTTATGGCGATATAATTTACGATTTTGGTATGTTCAGTATCAAATAATGTGTTTACCATGTCTGTTTTCTTATTGACGAGATCTGAGATGAGTCCATTCCACTTGCCGTGGTGCAGTGTGCCCCAGCGGCCGTCCTCGACGCGCACGAGCTCATACGTAAAGCCCAACTGCTCCGCCAGCTGCTGCAGCAGGTCGATGCAAAAGCCGCTGCAACACTGGTACAACGAGCTATTCCCGTGCGCCGCACCCGCTTCTAACCTGCGTTCGACAACTTATTAAATTAACTGGTCAAACTTCAAAGACGGACAGAAATAATAATGGAACGTTGAGCCCCCTGGACAGTAGTACCCAAATACAAATATAAAACGAAGTTAACCAATTTCAGTCTAAGTTTTTTTTTCAATATGAATATTTATTCCGTCCCAGATATCGAACCAATACACGTGCCACAAAACCGAATTCCAAAGAGAACACTAAAAAGTCATTTTTTTTTATTTTAGTTAGATCACCCATAAATTTGTCAGTTTTTTCAACCTATGTTAGTATTATTGACTAAAATTGACTAGAAACACAATAAATGAGGACATTTTAAAAATTCTACTTAATTACGTCACATTCTGGGGACACCTGGCAACAGTAAACGCACTAAGCACAAGTGTGCATTTGTTTAGGACACATTAGGTGACCTTCTGTCTTACAAGCAACAATGCTCAGAAGAATGTCAAAGTAACAAACAAAAACATCGATTTCTGAAAGATTGCAAAGTTTATTTTCTTTTTTTAGTTTCCTACTCAAATTTTTGTCATGAATTCATTTTACAAGCTATTACGGGACAATTTAAGTGACACCATTGATCAAACGAAGAAAAAAAAACACGTAAATCTGTCAAAAAATCACACAGTAATCGGTGAACATACATGAAAATCAGATCGACTGCCTAAAAATTTTAAAGAAAACACAGATTATTGTCAGTTTATAAATTACGTTTGAAACGGGATACTTACCAAGTTTTTTTATTTAATCTAAGGATCCCGTTGTGACCTGCTGCTCATCTCGGTTGTCTTTTGTAAATCTTTGATGATCGTTACAGATTGGCAGTGCCCCGAAAATCTAGCAACCAGTCTTGCTAACAGTACTGGTTACCATTTAGTATTGGGCATCGTATTACCCAGTACTAATGGTTGTAAAGGTCAGATAGGCAGTCGCTCCATGTAAAATACTGGTATTTAGTTACCGGTTAGACTGGAAACCGACATAGTTAAGAAAACGCTAGACAGATGATGTTTCGCTCTTTCAGCGGTCTTCGCCATGGGTAGAGAACGCGCGTGTTACGGCTGAACGAGGCCCTACGACGTAGAGAACAGCTACGAGTACTACGACGGAACTAGGGTTGCCAACTATTTCGATAAAAAAAAGTATAAAATGGTTTAGATAGGAAAAAAAAAGTATTTGAATTAAAAAAAAGTATTTTTCAAATTTTATGTTTTTATTGCTTTAAAAACGTAACAAAAAATAAATATAACAAAAAATAGTTAGCATAACTATTTTTTGTTATATTTAAATGTTTCAAAGCTTGTTCGACAATCAAAATTTAAATAAATAAACAATTCGTTTTAAATTAAATTCATTAGCGCTCTATTTCTCTCTTCTCGCCTCTTTAAATTCATTACTGAAAAAAACTCTTTCACGTGAAAGCTCACAGTAAAGGTTGAAAATAAAGTATTTCCACATACTTTATTTGTCTGCAAAAGTATAAAAGTATAATTACCAAAAATAAAGTAGGATACGTTATATTTATTATAAAGTATGGTTGGCAACCCTAGACGGAACGAAACCCTACGACAAAGACAACTAATACGACAGGTACGACGGAACGAGTCACAACGACGGCGACGTAGAAAACTACTACGAGTGCTACGACGGAACCAACCCCTACAATATAGCTGAGACAAAACGAGCCCCTAAGATGATGCACTAAAACAAATTCGAGTGCTACGACGCGGGGCGAGACACTGCGAGCGATGATGCCGCGACGACGACGCGACGACGGCGACGCGACGTTGAAATCAGCTACGAGTGCTACGAGCCCCTACGATATAGCTACGAGTGCTACGGAAAGCGAGCCCCTACGATGTAGTACGAATAGTCACGAGTGCTACGACAAAACGAGACCCTACGACAACGCAGAAATCAGCTACGAGTGCTACGACGGAACCAGCCTCTGCAATATGGCTACGAATAGTTACGAGTGCTACGAAAAAACAAGCCCCTACAACGATGTAGAACAGATTCGAGTGCTACGACCGCGACGCGGGGCGAGCCGCTACGATGCCGCGATGTTGAGAACGGCTACGGGTGCTATAAGGTGGTCGGCGTCGGGCCGACGACGCGACGACTGCTTTACAGCTTAATATGCGTTTTGATTGCTACTAATATCGTTGGGTAAACATAATTATAACCTAACGTAAATATAAAAATAACTATAATCAGTCACCCTGCCACTTCAACTTCGGGCGCGACGCGGCAGATTACGCCACGGTCGAGCGAGCAGCGGCCGCTCACGGGGTCTGGCGGCGCTAGGTTGATATACGGCGGTTCCTCCAGGAACGTTATCCGCATGTGGAACTTCTCCGGCACGCCCTGAGGTGGCGTGTGCAAGCCACCCGGCCACACTATGTCTTTGATGATTAGCCTTTCTCTTGGATAAGAATTCCACGTACCGATTTCTTCCCACACCAACTGTGAAATTGAATATAAAAATGTAAATAAAAACTCTTCCAAGTAGAGATTTCAATGTTGCAAATGTCACCTGTTCTCCAAGAGCCGGACGCAGGTTCATTATTTTTAATTCGGCCGCTTTCAGTTCTCCGTCTGGCGTAAATTCAATGCTAGGGCGTCCTGTCTCGCCCTCAACGCTGACGTTGCGCAGGTGGCGGTAGAAGCGCTCGCCGGTAGACCAGCGTGCCTCCCCCGCCCCCGCGCCGCTGCACGACAACCGCGTCCCCAGAGGATACCTTATGTTCTCAGGTTCCGAAATATATGACTCGACTCCATACGCAAAAACTTTTACCGCTGTGGCTATTTCGGCAATCAGCGATGAACTTGATGTATCAAAATGAACACCTAAAATAAGATGTTAACTAAGTATAAACAGTAATAGAAAATAAGATGTATTTTTAAATGTTTTTTTTTAATGACAAATATCTAAAGATGTAAAAAATTGAAAAAAAAATCTATAAACGGAATAAGATGTTAACTTAGTATGAGTATAAACATTAGGTCAGATACTTAAAACCAGTAATAGTAGTTTTTTTTAGCTAGAATACAAATCGTTTTCAAAGTGTTTTACACAAAAATCGGCAGAATTATTAATATGTCTTTTGTGAACGTGTTTTTAATGTATTGAAGGTTGTCTAAATCAGGTACCTGCTATAACACATTTGGCAAATTCTATGAAAATCCCATCGACTTTTTACTTTAATCTAAGTCCAAAATTAAGTTCTTAAGTCACTGTACAAATGATGTGATGCTAAATTTTTTGAAGTTATACTTCTTTTGGCGCGATGGAGAAAAATGATGAGAGTGAATTTTTACGATTCGATTCGATACGAGTTAGTTCTAGGTGGCTTGAAAATCGATATCTATGTTCAAGTTGTTTATTCTAGTATTTTTATATTTAGAACACGTGTTTCGTAACAGTATAAATATTATTTTGGTGTTTTCATTAAATCAATTTCACATACTTACGACGGTAATAGTATTTACTAATAATTTAATTTAATCTTTAATCTTAACTATTTGTTAAAGAATCATGACCATCAACGGTACTGGTTTTTCTCATGCATCAAGATAAAAATTATATTACAATTATTTTCTTTATTTTTGAAGTCATTCTGCAATTAGAATGCCAATTTTGTATAGGGGTTTATTTTGTAAACTTAATAAGTTATGAAATTGTTTTGATAAAATGAATAACCTACTGCCGCCGGCTATTCTTACGTTAAAGTGTTGCCATAATCAAAATAAGTAAATATATTGACAACTCTAATCGATTTTTTTTGTATACGATTACAAATTAATATAAATGTAAAGTCATTGGAAAGGTAAATCGCGGGGTTTTTATAAATAATTAATAATTTTTTTTTTTCAAATTGAATTGTCATTGTCAAAAAGTTCAATGTCAATTGCGCGTGGTGCATGCTAAGTTTGTTCATTGCGATTTAAATATTACAGTTTTTTTGTGTTGATCGAGTCCTACTCTCCACAGTAATTGTGATATTCATTGTAACTATTTGTTTATTTCTTGTTTTTCTATAGGCCAAAGAAGTATAACTTCTAACGCGTGTACATAAGTACACACACTCTTTTTTTATAATTAGAAAAGGATAGAAACATACCGAGCATTCCAACGGGAAACTTGTTGGGCTGTTGCATGGAGCCGAGTACACTCTGCGTGACGATCCACACAAAATTCTCGTTGGTTAGGTGCAGGTCGCCTGCGGCCGACAAAATCTCAGCCGCCTCTTCGCGCGTCGCGTACAGCAACATTACGCGTGCTTCGCTGGTCACCAGCTCGTTCAAGTCCGAGGACCGTTTCACCACAATTGCGTTCAGTATCGTGAACTTAAATCGATCCTGTAAATAAATAAATACAGTTTTAAAATGTCGAACGTAATCGAAACAGATTCCTGATAATATCTCACATACTGTTCTTCTATGGACTACAGAAAGTCACGTTTTATTCATTATTATTTATCATCTCTTCACGCTATTACAAATGATTTGCTCAGAATACATACTTGTAAGGCTGTAACTCTTTCACGCACAGCCTGTATAAAATCGTCATGGCCTGCTATTGCTGAAGTAACGACACTAAACTGATGCCACTTGTATCGCTCTAGTATTGACAGCATAGCCGACGTCTGATGTTCTATTGAAGGAGCGAGCTGTAATCGCAATGACGCATGTGACGCCCGCTTTTCAAGACCACTGTTGTCTGCGTTCCACGCAATAACCTATAAGTACAAAGAACAGCTCATCTGAATTTATCCCATTTAGTATAAATATATGTATAATTTATAAGCATGATTTTATATCAAAGTATGCATAGATAAAATGTTTTACCGGTATGCCAAGATAGCCGGCGAGTTGTAGAAAATACTGTGCAGAGGCAGTAGAGCGCCCATATTGTTCATGATTCATAAGATAGAGGATAGCAGACACATTGACTGCTAGAAATTCTTTACATAGCGAATCCAGGATAGCTGAAAGCGTTCAGAAATTAGTAAACTAGAAATGACAGCGTTTGTAATGACGTGTTTTAAGAAAGTTATGAAGTTATCTAAGCTTTAGAAGTACTTCAAAATACTATCACTTACACATAGGACTAGGCGTCAAGCCTTGCGTAGAAAGCGTAATATTTAGGCGCACGTGCGAGAAGAGTTTTAGTTTACGCGGCAATTTTGACAGCGCTGCCTTCTCGGCCTTAGTGTAATCACGAGTGCCAAAGGCTTTATGTGGCACGACAAGCGCTGCTGTGATGGACGACGGAGCCCGCGGCGGGGGCGGGGCAGGTGAAGTGCGCGGGCGCCGCAGCCCATCGACGCCGACACGCACGCCGCCGCCGCGCCCGGAGTCGCGCGCGCCTCCACCAGCGCCCCCGCCGCCCACCTTGATGCCACTGCCCCGCTCCGCTGCCGCCGCTGTTGCCGCCGCCGCCGCCAGCGCTCCCAGCGCCGCTAGCGCCATCAGCGCTGTGCGCGTCTGCATCTCCACTCTTGATGCTAAAATAAACACAAGATTTTTTATTGGCTACAAGCCCTACAAAAAAATATATTTCAACTTCTTAATATATTCCTCGTGTGCATGCACCGTACCTATACAACATACCCGCGTAGACCCAAATAAAAAGTAGCCTGTATATACAGTTTTTTTTTTAAGAAAACGTTGCCCCACACTACGAATTTCTCCTGTACCGTGTAAGTGCGTTTAAACTCACATACATTAACAGCCAGACCCGCAACAACTACCTGTAGTAGGTCATACAAATATTTGACCGTGCGGGGATCGAACCCGCGACACGCAGCCAGCAGTCGATCGCTCAACTACTGGGCCAAATAATGTAAAGTAATGTATGCTTAGTAACCGAGGGTACTTGACAAGCTTTCTACATATCAAATTACATCTACATCGGTTCAGACGTTTGAGCGTGAAGGAGTAATTTTGATTATTTTAATGTGATTGCTTAAACGCTTTTTAACCAACTTCAAAAAAGGGGGAGGTTGTTAATTCGGATGTTTATATATATTTTTTATTGTTTACATATTGCATGTTCGGGCATAAGTCCGTCGTGTACTTATATTTTTGTGGATTTTGGAAATGGATAATTTTTTGTTTTGAAAGAGGTTTTTATTTTAAAATTTATAAACACAAAAAAGCATATAAAATATATTTTTGTAGTATAAATATATTGTTTATTCCGAAATGGTCCATTATAATTTTGTGACGATCTGTTGATGACTTTTGGAGACAGCCAACGGAACTGTATTATAAATAACAGGAAATCTCCCGCGATTGCTGCAATCGTTTGGATTATTATTGTTTGTATGTTGTATATATGTTTGTTTTACACATAACATTACGCCTAAATATTGCATTAAAATAGAGTAGAGTGTGAATAAATACGCCTGTATGATAAAATACCCCCATTTCGCCATTTATGTTTAAGTTCCATTTAATAAGGGATAACCCTGTAACTATGTAAATAAATAATGCATGGCAGTCAGTATTTGTTAATATTACAATTATTTTTGTGGTAGTGTTGTGTGCTGATTAAAGTTACAGGATTAATAAAAACATTATAAAAACCCTTATTGTCATGGATTAAATTTCGAGCATGTTGGTGAAATGAGACTGTTCCAGCCTAAATATACTTAGTTTAAGAGTTTCCGTTCAGTGCTAACCTATAATAATTATGTTTATTAATTTCGTTTATACATTTTTACCCATATATTTTTTAAATTTGACTGCCGCGCTGCGTGTCGCGGGTTCGATTCCCGCACGGAACAAATATTTGTATGGCCTACAAATAGTTGTTTCGGGTCTGGCTGTTTGTGTATGTGAGTTTAATTGTTTGTAAACGCATCCATGATACAGGAGTAATTCCTAGTCTAGGGCAAGGCTTTTTTTGACGTGATAACGTCTTTAAAATCGTTTTAGTCGGGTGACATGTTCAGAAACTTGTGTCACACCAAAACCTCACGAGCGCGATCGATCGATCGATCGATCGATCGATCGATCGCGCTCGTGAGGTTTAGTTATCACGTAAACATCTCGATCGTAAACCTACTTTACAAACAACCAATTTTTAAAAAAAAAAAACACTTATTTCCTATTAAAAATAAAATGTTTTTCATTATTACCTTGACTCAGACGCATACACAATGCGTCTTTACGACAAACCTCTAACTAGCGTAAAAAAGCACCTGTATCTACAGTATGTTGGGTAGATCTACAGTAAGTAGATTATAATATTTAAGCACCCAAATTTCGGATCGGATTGATAATTGAGGTAACAAGCTCCTTTATATCTATGTTATTGGACGACTATAATTACACTATAAATTAATTATAGTAGTGCTGAAAACACCAAAAAAAATGATCTTCTTTCGGAAGTTAGTGTCAAAAAAGCTAATGAAACAAACAAAGTCACCGACTATCGAAGTCGGTTCTATTTTCTTTCAATTAAATAATGCATTTTTTTAAATGCTTTTTATTACTTTATACAACTTTAAGAGAATGAACTTGTATCTAAATAATAACAGCCGCTCTGGTCGATGTTCAGGTTAAGCCACGTTTGCATAAATTGGTCTGTAGATAGGTGACCACCCGTTACATACCGAGTTTCAAAATATATTTTGTAGTTATCTTCCGAGTTAAGTCTACTGTAAATTTATGACAAATTCCGTTTAGTAGTTTTTTTACATTAAATTTATCTATATATCCATTACTTTAATTATTTATTTTAAAAAATGATCTAAGTCTACCTATATCTATTTGCCCCGTAATTTTAGATTACATATTTTTATAATTATTTTATGATGTACCTATGTGTGGTTAATAATATTTTAAGTATCAAAATTATTTGAATGTAATTGATATGCAAATAATTTAAATACGTGCATTATCGTAATATTGAGAGTAAGTAGGGAGATACATCTTTCTCAAGATGGAACTCATTTTGAAGTGTTCAATTTTCTCAATCATGCAATGCCTCTATTCTTCTACTAATACCGCCTATTCAATATTAAAGCATACCAGATCTAAAGTGGATAAGTACCTAAATAATTGATCAGCTTTGAAAATAATTGTCCAATATGCGAAATAATAATACATATAGTAAGTAATAGTAGGAGAGTTGATACTAATGTAAGTAGGTAGAAGTGCAATGTATGTTGTACAATGAACGACAATAATGATTGGTAAATAAATAAGTACCTAAATAATATAAAACAAAGTTTCTTTTTTAATGGTTTTGTCTTTTTAAATAATTATTACACGCACAAGTCTATGATTACCGACGTATACCTACTTATAACAAACTTAACATTCAAAACTTCGTAGCCATATGTACCTGCTGCGTTACCTATCTGGAGTTGACCAAAATCAAAACAGTAGGGTTAGTTTTAATTATATAATAAGTAAGAGGTAAGGTTCCCGTTTCTACTGAAAGCATTAAGTGCACCATGGAAACAATTCAAACAAGAGTAAATCAAATAGTTTCATAAACTTACGTTATCATTTTAAATAAGAAGTGCAATAGAATTACACGATTATGAAGCAGAAAGAAGCCGATGCTAGAAGATAATATCTACATAATACGATGGATGGAACGGCCACAAACCCCCATCGTATGATCTCTAACTCAACACGAATGAAACAGGCCTTTGTAGACAGCCATTTACAACGACGCGCGTTTATTTTACAACTTCACGAATTACACATTGGATGGGAGTAAATAAGTTATTTAATTTGATTTGAATCTTGGCCACCCAGTCTCGAAAATAATAATTTAGGTATATATTTTATGTTATAAAATGAGTACCTATAAGCGCGTTAATCGGCGGTGGTGACAGTGGCAGCGGCGGCCGCGCGGCAGTCTGCGCGCTACTATCCACATAAACTTAGGTGGCGGCGCGGGCCAACATGGGGTCGTTCGAGGACGGACAGTGGCGCGGCACCGCGCCGCCTGCAACACTAGCTGTGTGCCACGCGTGTTTACGTAAGCGCCACGCCCCGAGCCACGCTCCGGCTGTTTGGGGCGCGGCGCGAAGCGCGAAGCACCTCCAGACGCCGAGGGCCGACTGACGCGACCTCACCCCCGCGCGCCATCCGGACTCGCGCCTGCGCTAGCTACTTACAAATCCACGAGCCTCCCATGTCCTGTTACATAATAGGACTAAACATTCACTGATCCCTGATATAGAGAGTAGAGAGCACACATTAACAATGAACAACTTGACATGATCTCTAATAACTCGAACCTCAAATGTTTCTGTGTTTAAGATTTCATATAAGTATCTATGAAAGATTAAATTGTAATATATGTAATATGAAATTGAAACATACCTACTATCTACTTAATTAGCTACTCAAAATGAAAATTTGCACTTAATTCGTTTAGAGTGGACTCAATAGACCGGGCCGTATCATACGTATTTTTTACATCGTTTTCCTTTAAGAACATTAAACTTAAGCAATTGTAGACAGGCCACTCACCCCTAGCATCTGCCTAAGCTTGCTTGTAAGATTTTAGATTTTTTCATTAGACCTTTTCTAGCTTACTGCATCTCGGTCTGCTATATCGAGTGATTCTTTCAAGCACTGGAGTATTAATACAGACGTGCTTATACCTGATACTGATACACCGATAGTTCTACAGTGACAGCGATATCACGAACGCAGGACCCCGGTTCGACAACATACTGAACGGCTACTCCTCGGCGACACTCGACCCCCGTATAGCTCAACACCGACCGTTCGACCATAAACCCCCTTACCCCCGAATTCTAAATGGTCATTCTAAGCGAAAAACGATGAGAGAAACCATAAGATGATTTCAAATACATACTCGTATTGGAAGATACAACCCAACCGACATTATTCGACGATTGTTTTATTTTTCAATTTTAATTTTATCAATGTCATGTCTTTAGTAACATTACCAAGTCAATACAATTCAATTGACGTCAGTATAATTAAAATCGCTATGTATGAAGCACTCTACCACCTAACGTGGGGCGTGTGCTACATAGGGACAGACATACATAATATAGTCTGATGAACACATTACCTCCCGTCAGTCGGGTAATAAAGTAGTGCAGGTTGTAGTGTACACGAGTATAAGAACGACTGTTATTATAGCTTACCCACTTAATACCACCAAATATTCATTCACATTATTATTATTATTCATACACCTAAATTCCCGCTCGGGCTCTAACCCCGACCAGTCCCCTCCCACAAAGGGATTACTGACTAGAGGAAAGTCAGCGCAAAGCTGAAATCTATCTGGTCACCTCACCTGGATGCTATTCCTGACCGCCAACACTCAGTCGCAAACACAACGGCTGCCATCTACTTACTCGTTTACAGACCACTTACAATCCGTATTGGCTGATTGTTCACGGGAAGTTCCAGTGATAGAAGATCATTGCTGGAAACTACCCACTGACGTACATGAACTGTTGCTGTTGAACCTCGACGAACCCAGCCGTACGTGCCTATGTCAATTTTCCCTGCGAAACGAATTACGCCCGCTATTTACAGAATGCCGTAAATAAACGCATTAGTGAGCTGTGTTATACTCACTGGGAAAAGACGCCCAGCGACCTTGAGCCCACCCACTTAGCCTACTGGCAGCTGCTTAGGAAGTTGCGCGCCACTGATAAGGAGACAATGCTTTCTATCGTGGCGTGTGACAAGAGCGTTGCCCTTAACGATTCAGAAAAATCAGAATGCTACGCTGGCAGTAGACAAGCATCATCTTGATGAGGTGAACGTTGAGGTCGATCGCCCTTCCCCCCGTAAAAGACTCTGATGACCCTATGCCTCTCGTCACAACTGTTGAGGTGTAAGACATCATGAAAAAGCTTCAGCCTCGCAAAGCGCCTGGCTCTGACGGTATCACTAATAAGGTAATCAAACGCCTACCCGCCCAGCTCATAATGCTTTTGGATATTATCTCCAATGATGCCCTATACCTTAACAATAACATCTTCCCCCATATCTGGAAAGAAACTACGGTCATTGGTATTCTCAAACCTGGCAAACAACCAAGACTTTCTGTCGAATCGCGCGTTCCGAGCTAGTGTCCCACAGGGATCCGTTCTCCCCCCACTAATCTTTACGCCATTAACCAGCGACATCACTAAGAGCAAACAGGCTTAACTATACCTTTTCGTGGACGACTCAGCCATTTATTACACTAGCCGCTGTTCTGAAGCCATAGCTCGCTAACTCCAAACCGATGCCAACACCCTAGGGAAATGGAGAATCGAGGTTAGCCCCGATAAGAGCCAAACGGTTCTCTTTCACCCCGAAGTACGGCGTAAACCTACTACTCCCAGCCCGGTTACTCAGTACGGCAAACCTATACCTTGGGAGAAGCAAGCCAAGTATCTAGGTGTGATCCTCGATGATTGCCTAACATTCCCAAGCCACATCAAAGAAGCTGGTAACCAGAATAGATTTTAAGAGCCCCGTTCTATGTCCGTAACAACAATTTACACATCGATCTCAGAGTGCCCAAAGTTGGCTTTCTTAGAAGATAGGTTTCATGAACTGGGCTATATCAGTTCATGAAACCTATCTTCTCAAAAAGCCAACTTTCGCTACACGTTTTAGCTGTGCGGGGGCTCATAGTAACCCGGACCCAGTGGGGGAGACAATATACGTTCGTCGCTTGTGAATAAAAAAAATACGAGGTATGTTGTTCTTTGAATATTTTCGAGTAGCCATGGTCAAGAAACTTTCATGCGCATATTTAGAAGGATAACATTTATCATTAACCACATAATTTTGAATCAAGGAATAAGTTAGATCTTCGAAACTATTTCCAAGTTTTTTGTTTGTTGATTTACCAACAACTTTCATCGTAATTCTAAATAAAAAATTAGAAATTTTCGTAACTTTCATGGCACAACTTCCGTGGTAAGTTATATATCTCCATTATATAATAACTATAGATTGATGCATAGATTGTTGTGACGCCGTAGATGAATTTACTCGATTATTACGAAGCACTAAATAAAGGTCTAAATTATTTATAAAAGTTAATACGTATGTGTTTTACTTTTTTTTTCTTGTAACGACTCCTATACCTAATGTTTTTCTGGTTGTAGGTACTTACGTATGACAATTTACCCCACCCCAAAATGGGCTGCTTCGCCTTTAGCTTCAAAACTCTTAACGCTATTCGTCTTTCTTTCTAATTGCTTTGTACCTTCTTGAATGTAGAATATTGCAACAAAAAAAAAGTAATGTAATTTTTTTTGATAATATATTTTCATATTACGTTCAAACTGACAATATGCCACCGCAAACTGCAAACGAGCGACGGCAGAAAAAATCACAAACTGAGATAAAAAGAAACAATTTGTAACGATGACATCACAACATACACCATAACGACACCAAGCTTGGTGACAATATCTCAAGGATGTGTAATGCAGTCTAAAGACATAACCATCTATGCCCATCGTCAGTATACAAGCAGCTTGAAAATGAACTACGAGTTGACAGCACCTTCTCTCGACACATCCATATATAAACAAAATTTGTAAATTTGACATTTCGCTACGCACCAAACACGCTTCAATCATCATCTACAAGTCTTAAAGTGGCTAAGATTGAAGAGAAGATTAAAGCACAAAGGGAGAATGAAGCTCAACAGACCACAATTACAACACACGACATACACCAATACGCCATCTGCTACTTTCTGTTGACAGCGGCGATCATTGCGGTACTTGTGGCGGTTGGGAGGAAGCTTTATCTCCACGGTTTCAAAAGCAGGTCATGTAACTCAACTACTGGACTACAGGAAGATATTGAGCTTAAGATCATCGGTCCAAGGAACCACAGTCAAAATGAAAGAGCTGAAACATCATCACGGAGTAAGATTGGCAGCGTGGAGCCTCGCCCCGAGACATCTCGCCGCAGCAACACCGGAACTAGAAACATTGCGTTCAGCTTTGATAATTAATGACTTAAATTACTGCGTTGTGATGGCTTTTCCTTATCTTTGTTGTTTTCCTCTGGGGTTGCCAAGATGTACAGTCTTAAACTGTTCATAACTTTAGCTGACGCTGCGATCGGTACGAACGTGCGTCATATTATCTAGTTATTTAAGGCCCATTTCAACTAATTAACGAGTAGTGTGACACAGCTAATAACTAATTAAGTAAACAACCGAGAAAGGAATCGCCAACTGTGCATTTTTGTATATTACTTGGGTACATTAAACTATTCTAAGTCTTATCAACGCCGTGATCTTTTCTCTTCACACTCCAACAACATCAACAACTGTGTAAGTGTACGACGTTACGAACCGTACACCCTATATATATTGACGGCCATCAATCCAGGCGGAACAAGTAAATCCAGATCTAACTCATGTTCAAGCACTGCAGATAATTCAGTTTAACTGTGCCACCGCTTTCTGCCGCCAACGCAGATGTGTTTATATCCAACTGGTGTATTTCAGGAACCACCTCCTTTACGAGACTGTTATCCTGGTCTTGAGAATTTCTGCCCGACCAACCTGTACGGCCGCAGTAAAACCCCGAGTGCAGTGCATTTTTAAAAGGGAACGCCCCGGTCTGTTGTCCGGGCTTTTCATTATTTTAAATATTCAGTGGTGTGCAGTGTGTCCGAGGTTCAAGTCCCATGTGACGCCAGCGCTTTCAAATCGGTGAGTACGCTTTTACCTTAAGTTTATCGCGAACCCTTCCACCGCTTTTAACATATATCAGTGAAAGAACTTTGTGCCTCGCTCTGGTCCGACACAAAACGCTCTTCATCACTCCCGTTAAAATTAATCGTTCCCTTGCAGAATTAAAGTTATGTCCTATAAAAACCGCATTCCAACAAGCGATGTATGTTCGTCCATAACGACCTCCAAACATGCAGCCACGTGTTAATACGCGATGACACCGTCATAGTATAAAGAGGGGAAGTAGGTTATCTCCGGCCCAATCCGCGATATAATTGCCTACTGTCATAGGGTTGTCACTTTTAGCTAAATTTTAATTCAGTACCTATAAATTGGCAAGGGTCGAGAAGTTGTATCTCCCGCGTGGTATGTTGATAAAAAGCAGCCTATAGCAAAAATAACAAAATCGAAGTATAAATAAAATTAGGTAGGTACGTCTCATTATTAAGGTTACGTCCCCAAATGGGTAAAAACTCTATTACTAAGTCTTCGCTGTCCGACGTCCGTCCGTCCATAGGTAATGGTACGGATGATCTAACTAATAGGTATGTATTATGAAACTTCATAAAACCTATGTTTTATTACATTTTATGTAATTAGATCTTATTGTACCTATGTTCACAAATAAAGGATTTGAATTTAGTTACACACTAGCAACGTGTCAACTCAACGTACTCTGTGCTCACGCGTCTGCCCGTGTTCGGGTCGAACACTCGAGCGATGAGCGACTTGTTCTATATCTCCTAAAGTATTTATTTAATCTGCATGATGTAAAGGTAAAAAATAATCTTCATGAAATGTTCATGCCAACCAACCTATTTAAAATGATAAGGATTAATACTGTATTTGTGTAAATAGCTTTCCAAGTTAGCGCTTTATAATTGCCCATTTGTTAAAGTATTAAAATGGATATAGTATGTTATCCTTAAGATATAGACATATGTCACCGCTGACTTTTCTATGGACCTATATAAGATACACAATTACACCATACATTATTTGGTTATATCTTAAAGGGTTTAGGCAGCGTTTTCGTTGAAAGCTCCCAGACAGCATACTTTTTGCCGACATCTTCAACAAATATCGTTAATGTACACAGAAATAAATACAAAAACTTAACAAATTATATACTAAAACCTTCCTTAAGAATCACTCTATCTATTAAAAAAAACCGCATCAAAATCCGTTGCGTAGTTTTAAAGATCTAAGCATACATAGGGACAGACAGACGGCGGATAGCGACTTTGTTTTATACTATGTACCTAGTGATAAAAAAAAAAAGATAAAATAAACCGAGCGAAGTTCATTAGGTAATCTGAACAGAGACAATTCTGGAATTGATGAATTATTAAGACACCCAAACACACAGGAATACTTTCTCCCGCGATTATCAGACATTTTTGATTCATTTAGCGGTGCCGAAAAGCCGTGACGCGCGAACCTCGTGCAGTGTTAGCCCCGACTGGCGCACCTCGAAATGAGCCGAGATCTTGTTTAGTGTGCGTGCGGCGACGCATAGATACTACGGCGCACACATACAAGCCGCGCGCGGTGCGTTTGTATGAAGATAACCTACTATCTGTCTTTATTCTATGACACCGTCCGCAAACCGCTGCAACATCCATACAAAGGTCCGTATAAGGTCATCGAGCGCAACGCGAAGTATTTCACCATGCAACTACCAGGAAGATCAAGCACCATATCGATCGATCGACTCAAACCGGCATACACTGTCAACATCGAAGATTACGAAAACCAAGCTAGTGAGACAACTCAGCCAGCTGCAGCTACCACCGAAGATCACTCCAGCATACTCCCGGCGAACACCAACGAAAACCGCACAAGATCAGGCAGAATAGTGAAGATGCCTGTACGCTTTTGCTAGGGGGGGAGTACTGTAGCTGCAATGCATCAACACATCCGTCCGCTGCCGTCGCCATCGGGTATTGGAGCCCTACGCGCCCGCGGGGGTATTCATACATGCATACAGGTAGTTCAGAACAAAGCATTAAAAACTTCATTCAATACACCATTACGGACTAATCTTAAAACATTACATACTGAATTAAATTTCCCAACATTAAAACAATTCATTACAAAAGTCACAAAGAAGTTTTATCTGGTAACTAACCCTAAACATCATAACCCCCTTATTTCTTCCAAACTCAAACTCAAACTCAAAGCATTTATTTCAATTAGACCATTACAGGCACTTTTGAATGTCATAAAAACAAGAACAAAAAGATGATGCTGCTACAATCCCGGTCACAAGGCATAATAACTTGTGAAAGTACTGTAGTTGCCCATTCCAAAGCGTTGATCTCTATGGAGAAGAATGGGCAAGAAACTCCATGGACACTCTTTTAAATTATAATATTTTTACAAAATCGTATTTACATCATTCGTGTTGAGATTATACAAATATGTGAGAACGATGTAGAAAGACGTGCACAGTAAGAGCGTCCAGAGTAAATAAAAAGCAAAATTTAATTTTAAATCTAAATAAGTTAAAAATGAACCGTGGTAGCTAAAAAATGACCAGTCCCAACTGACAGCGCCCGTTCACGAACATGACGTATGGATCAGCCCCATTCAGCTCGACCATTTTGAAGGGAGCTAAATGACCCGACACACCCGCCACCATCAGCGAGACATTTAAGTGAGCATGACACTATCAACCACCACACACAGGGCTTCGTCAAGTCAATGGTAATACATAGCACTCACATATGGGCTTAATAATTATACAATACTAGAGAATTGATTCATACATTGCAAAGATAGTCTTACAATCTTCTGCAGCTTCCACTATAGCTTCGGATACTAATTAGTGAGTTTACCCCTATGCTTGTGGAGCAGGACCAGCATTGAGCCAAGCATTTTTATCATCAATATAATCCCCCAACTTATAATATGCTTGCCTACATAGTGTGCGTTTGATACAAGATTTAAATTTCGTTTCATTCAGTTGAAGAATGTGGGGAGGTATTTTATTGTAGCATTTCAAACAGTACCCCATGAAAGATGAGTCTACTTTAGCTAACCTGAAACCTGGTTGAACTAATTGGTCCCTATTTCTAGTATTATAATTGTGTCTGTCACCTCTTTTACTAAAAAGATGCAAGTTTTTCCTGACATACATGATGTTTTCATAAATATATTGACAAGGTACTGTCATGATGTTAATTTCCTTAAACTGTTCTCTTAGAGAATCTCGCCTACGTAGATTATAAATGGCTCTAATGGCTCTTTTCTGCAGAATAAATACAGACTCGATGTCTGCAGCCCGTCCCCAAAGTAAAATACCGTATGACATTATACTATGAAAATAACTAAAATAGACTAGCCTCGCGGTATCTGCATCAGTAAACTGACGGATTTTTCTGACAGCATATGCTGCTGAACTAAGCCGTCCTGCAAAAGATGTTATATGCGGACCCCATTGTAGCCTTGAATCGAGCGTTATCCCCAGGAAAACAGTTTTATTGACGAATTCTAGTTTCTCTTGATTCAATACTATGTCACAATCACTACTTTTGACGTTTGGCAGAGCAAATCTTATGCACTTCGTTTTTTTCCCATTTAATACCAAATCATTGGCGGTGAACCAATCATTTACCTGTAATAGGGCGTTATTTAAGTCGTCTAGATTTGTGGCACGTCTATTTATCTTAAATATTAAAGAAGTATCGTCAGCAAACAACACCATTTGTGGTTGGTTTTTAAATAAATGGGGTAGATCATTAATATATACTAAAAAGAGGAAGGGACCTAATATCGATCCTTGTGGTACACCCATCTTTACATTTAAACCCATTGAATTGACACCATTTATTTGCACTTGCTGCTGTCTATCATTTAAATATGATTTTACTAAACTAAGCGCAAGTTTTCCTAGGCCGTAATGTTCAAGTTTCAAGAGTAGGGTTTCGTGGCTAACACAATCAAACGCTTTTGAAAGGTCACAAAAAATTCCTATGGCATCCTGTGCCTCTTCCCACGCAGTAAATATGTGTTTTAACAAGGTAACACCAGCGTCAGTCGTACAACGTCCTTTGGTGAAACCATACTGTTTTTCATGTAAGATCTTATTGGTGTTAAAGTGGTTGAGCATTTGATTAAGCATTACCTTTTCAAACACCTTGCTGAAAACCGGCAAAACGGATACGGGTCTATAGTTATTGGTGTCTTTACTATCCCCAGATTTGAAAAGGGGTATAACTTTACTGTATTTCATAAGGTCCGGAAAAACTCCTTGGTCCACACACAAATTGAATATTATGGCTAAGTACGGTGCTATTGTCTCAATAATAGCTTGACAAACTTTAATAGACATTCCCCAAAGATCTTCGGTTAATTTGATTTTGATTTGCTTGAAAGCTTTAATGACTGCAGTGGGGTTAATATGCTTAAATTGAAACTCAACCGGACATGGTGAAACGTTTGCTCTTAATAAATCAATGGAAAGCAAGGGTGAAGAATTTAATGTTTCAGTAGTTTTAAGTGGGATACTAGTAAATAAATCTACAAATTCTTGAGCAACTTCGTTTTTAGTGGTTAGAAGACCACGCGAAGACTCTAGTGTGATCTCATTATTACATTTTTTGTTTCTGTTAGTTTCACTATTAATGATTTTCCAAACCGTCTTAATTTTATTATCGGCGGATTTAATCTTGTTGCTAATGAATAAAGATTTAGCTAATTGGCAGGTGTTTTTAAAAATTTTTGAGTAAGTTGCAACATAGTGATTGAAAGTTTCTGAGTTGAAGTAAGGCTTAAGGCCGTAAAGCTCAAACAATCGTTCCCTACTTTTTCTTATACCCTTAGTTGCCCAATCACTAAACATAAACTTTGGGCTAATAGATTTAGTTTTTATTTTTAACGTATCATTGAACTCTGTGTAGACCACCGAAAAGAATTCCTCATAAAATTGATTTACATTTTCAATATTAAATTCCGTAGTGCTTAAATTACTAATTAAATTATTATTAAATTTATTCAAAGTGCTGGGTGCTATTTGTCTAGATTTTATCTGGGTTTTTTGTGACGGTGTGTAAGACTCGAAAACGACGGTTTGACCGCTGTGATCAGATGGAAGGTAATTTACAATGGCTTTATTTAAGTAGTCGCAGCAACAAAAGACATTATCAATACATGTAGCAGTGTCTGTAGTAATTCGGGTAGGCTCCGAAAAGACATTTATCAAATTAAATGATTTAAAAAGATGTAAGAATCTACTGCTATTTGAATTTATATCTAAAATATTAATATTAAAGTCACCACAGATAACTAGTAATTTATTACCTTTTGCAAGTTTTGCTAAAGCATCTTCCATTACTGACTCAAATACAGAGTAGTTTTGATAATTTGGGGGTCTGTAAACGCACACTATGACATGCTTATCTAGCTCAACACAAGACATTTCAATATTATGTTCAACCGAAAGATCAATTATATCATTACGAGTTTTAAATTTAATGCCATTTTTAATTAAGATAAGTGAACCCCCACGCATCTTAGATTTGCGGTTAAAGGAACTGCCTACACTGTAATTCTCAAAGTTAATTAACATTTCATGATCTTTTAGCCAATGTTCGGTGAAACATACAATATCAAACTTGGTTTTTTCTAAAAACAATTCAATCTCTAGTTGTTTCGAAGAGAAACCTTGAATATTTTGATGGAATAATTTCAAGGAATTCTGCTTAGCCCCTTTTTTAAATTTAATTATTTGAGAGCAAGAAGGTACCTTGGTGTTAGTGAGTGTAACACTTATGTTATTTATATCTTCTGTTGTCTTACTAGCTAGTTTAAATGAGCCGGAGTGAGTGACAATACTCCCCCGCCTTCCTTGTAAAAAGGTATATTAGTATAAGTACTAATAGTCGCAGTGTTAATAATAGAAGAAAACATAGACATAATATTTATGTCCGAGTGAATATTATAAGCTAATAGCCTAGCTATTTTGTGTCTACAACTAGTAGGTAGAAACACATTACCCCGTGTCGACCTAAGTTTATCAACAACATTGTTAATATCCAGATACATGAGTTTGTCACAATAGTGACCTACCAAAAAATGAACATGCTTATTCAGCATGTGAATATAATTGTTAATTCGTTTCGATAATCTTTCAAAATATGGAAAAGCACACAATATTATTTTACGACAGTTCAACTTTAACAACTCAGTTACACTATCTGTGATGTCTTCTTTTGTAATTTTTGAACTATTTCCTATAAATATAGTTAAATCAGTATTTTTACTACAAACATTTCCAGTTACTAATGCCATTATCTGTTTATAAGTTAACCCTGGCATACAATTATTTTGACTGGGAAAACTCAGGTTATTACTTAATAATTTACCTACACCCCTTCCTATACTATCTGAAAACATTACTGAGTGAGAACATTCACAACTATCATATATCTCAGTTTGTACCACTTGTAAATTATTTTGTGGAATATTAACTGCATCTTGGTTGAGTATACAGTCCAGAGGCAAATTCTCAGCCTGGGACGGGTCCTCTATTACCTCAGGCTGGGTAGTGTCATGGTTAGAAACCGTATGGCAACTACATTGACTCATTACCAACTCATTTGCTGCAAGAATATGTTCCCTTATTTGGTTTTGAGAACTCACATATTTACTAGAAAGGGAACGAAGTGAGTCCTGAAGTACCTCTATTTCAGACTGCAATTGCTGAGTATCTATATTATATATTTTAATACTGTCTTCTAACTTTATTTGATAATTTTTTAACTTGTTCACTAAATCAACACGTTCTTTCCTTAGTGGAATGTTTTTAGAAAAGTGTTTATATTGTTTTTTAAATTGATTACATTTTTTAATTAGTCTATTTAACTTGGCATATTTTTTTATTTTCTTATTGCTTACTGAATAATTTGGTTTTAGTAAGGAATCTTCAGTCAAATCAATAGTTATTAAGGAAGGGGAGGTACAATTACTATTTAACAATTCCTTATATAAGTGGTTAGTTTCAATAACCTGACTAGTTTGTCTTTCTCTCTGTAACTTTAAAATACAACTATTGGCATGAATCAATTCATCTTCTAGGTCCCTAATCCTACATAAAGCCTCCTCATATAAATTACTGCAATTGCTGAAATCATCTGTGACCACCTTTAGCTGATCCCGTTCATCAACAACGTCCAAGTATTGCTGATGAAGGTCTACTAACTGCCTTTTCAAGGAAGAGTTTTTGCTGTTGATTTTAACGACTTCCACCTCACTTTCTTCTCTCTCCTGTAACAGTTGTTGGACTTGGAGTTTTGATTCTTTAAGCTCTTGGAGGGCCGTTCTCAACCTGTGCTCCATCTCCTGAGCAGCAGCCTTACGGGTCATCACAGGCATGGTTTCAGGATTAGTTACTGAAAAATAGAAATAAAGAAACGGTGAGAACTAACAGAATAGACAAATACAGAAAAGTTAGCGGTGAAAGGGGAAAAAAAAAACAAAGGGCAAAAAGTTCAGATATGTAATTAAATGAGGTAGGATGTTATTTATATTAAGTTTAAAAGATTATCTTTATATTAAATTAATCTAAAAGAATATTGAATTTAACTGGTTTTTATCAACCTATTTATACTTTTTCTTAAGTGGGCCTACCCACTGCTTTGATAAAAAACAAAAAAAAATGAATGTAGTTCATTCAAATACTTATTATTTTTAGACAAAATTATCATTAATGTTATTAATAAGCTTGGATGTAAGAATAACAGAGTTATGGAAAGACTATCATAATGTTGTTGTGTTTTTCAATTACAATCTTAGGTTGTCAACAAAGCGATTAAGAACCATTATAGGGTAATAAATAAGCACAAAATTAAATCTGGAATTGGCATAGATGTGCTATATAGTTAAAGTGACGAGTGTGTGCTATTATTTAATAAAAGTAACAATACTTCCCTGAATTGTCCGTATATTAAGTGCAGGTAAAAACGTCAGCTGATGTTTGTAGGTTACCGGTAACGATGTGTTACCGAAAAACGTTATGGATTATCGGGAAAACAATAATCCTGGGTCCATCGGTCTAACCCGTTCCTCAAACTTAAAATATATCGACACTTATCATCGATACCGTCTCCCACATCACTTACTATTGTTTGACTAACGAAGGCGATGCGACAACACGATCGAACTTTTTTCTGATATTCGTTTGAATGTAGGTAGATTTACAACGAATCACTCACTTAGTTTACGTAGCTCATTAGCACTTGGAATACTTAATAATATTGAGTGAAACTAAATTGAATTAATTAAAGGTTTATACAATCTTGTATAAAATATGCAGTCATTTAGACAAGAGTACCTAATAAAGTGCGTATATGTGTCTAATCATCGCGCTGTACAGTACAATGTGTTTAACGTAAGTATTGAGATAGGTATGATTACAACGAGAAAGATTTACACATTACATATTGTTTGTATTTTTTAAATATTTTATAAAGGCGCCATAGCCTGCACAAAATATAGAATAATACCTGTTGTAATGCTTTTAGAATAAGATCCGAATGTCATTTATCTGTTTTGTTTATGTTAAAAATAAAGAAATTTCAAAAATTCAAAAAAAAAAATCAAAAAATTCATACATGCGACACTGCTTAGCGCGCTCCTAGCAAGAGATCTACGATTGCGATCGACGCGCCACCACACATATTATTTAGGAACTAGATTTGTTTATAATTGTCAGCTCGTTCCTATTGGCCGTGGATATTTAACGATAGACCTGTTACTCCCACCATTATATTTTAGTATTAAGCCTTGTACATATTCCTGGTAACCCCTATCGCCCGTACTCTCCAGACCTCAGCCGACGTCCTAGGCGCTTGGTTCAGGCAATGGAGAATCGAGGTGAATCCCGGTAAAAGTCAGGCGGTTATTTACTCCAAACCGCGCTTTAATCCCCCGATCCCCAGTCCGATCTCTATGTACGGCAAGCCTATCCCCTGGGAGAAGCAAGCCAAATACTTAGGTGTCATTCTCGACAGTCACTTGTCCTTCGCGGCACATATCAAAGTTGCTCGTTCGCGCGCTGCCTTTGCTATGGGTAGGCTTCACTTTTTAATTCAGGCAAAAAGCAAATTGTCACTCAAGTGCAAATTGCGTTTATACACCGCGGTCATCCGTCCCATCATGACATACGCATGTGTCGTGTTCGCCCACTCCAACCCGCGTAGCCTTCATAAGATGCAGGTCTTGCAAAACCGATTCCTTCGTAAAATCACGGGAGCCCCTTTTTACGTCCGTAACGATAGTCTTCACTTAGACTTAAGAATCCCCACCGTCGTTCAATTCATGAAGCTCCTTACCAAGCGCTTCTTTGACTCCGCGTTAAAACATCGCAACCCCCTTATCGCATCGGCCGCTCGATACGATCCCTCGCGAATAAGTAAAATTCGTCGTCCCCGTCATACCCTCGTCACTCCTGACAATGCTATAACCCTGCTCCAGGAGAGCAGCAGGGAGACTAGCACTATTCGCAAATTCAGACGCAAAGCGCCGTCATTCCGTCCTCGCCGACGAGGCCCGTCGCGACGTCCCGGTAACTGCCCCACCCGTCCCTTGCAAGAGCCAGTAAGTTAAAATAGTCCATAAATAATATATCTCAGATCCAGCCTGTCCCTTGCTGTCCCTCAGTGACTCCCTAAGCCGAGGCTCGTACCCCACAGGGGGTGCCCTTAGCGTGTAGTCGCTTAGTTTATAAGTTTTTACCCTGGCTGGAGGTCTTAATTTTTAAGGCACGCACAGGATTCGCCCGGTTAAGCAGACGACAAACTCCTTGGTTGAACTGCGAGATGCCATTCATAAAAAAAAAACTGGTAACCCGCAGTCTATTCGCTACCTCAATATAACTCGTTACACCTAAGTACATCTGGAGTATTATTTACCACACACCACCTAAGCGCTACAGTAGTAAATGATCACCAAATCTTGCTGACTGAACGTCATTTAGCATTGTCGTTGAATGGGATATAATAGCCGACTTTGTAATGGCGTATTAATAGGTAATAAATTCACACTATTTTATTACGAATAAGTCACTTTATAAACGTAAATATACTTGAATTATAACCTCATTATGGTTAACACCACGACTCAGAGTACCCTGACCGCGACTCGGATAGAATAGGTTGGAAGGCTAAGGCGAGAGCGTAGCGGAGCGGAGCTCCCGCTTTAGCCTTCGTGGTTTTTTTTAAACCACCCAGAAATAAAAACTTTGGTTATAATTTTACTTTAAAATGCTGGTTTAATTTTTGTGATCACTTACTATTGTTGGGTTAACCACGATTTATTTGGAGTCATTTTGTTTAAATAGGATGGCAAAGTGTTAAAACTTTAGTTATAATTTTACATTAAAATGCGGGTTTCATTTTGGTGATCATTTACTATTTTTGTCTGCTATTTGTTACTATATCGGGTGGTACCTAAGTTAAACAAGCCTTTTATTAGTAAAAGAAATTCAAATAACTAAAAAAGGTTTGTACATCTGTTCAAACATCTATATTTGGAATAAAATAAAATTAAATAAAATGGCCTTACGTATTGTAAGTAAGTAAAAAAATACAAAAAAGGTTTAGTACATCTGTAACGTTCAACCCACTACATCTACATAAGCACCTATCCTACTTCCTACTAATATTATAAATGCGAAAGTTTGTGAGTCTGTGTGTGTGTGTGTTTGTTATCTTTCACGAGAAAACTACTGAACGGATCTGGACCAAGTCTGGAATAACACATAGGCTACTTTTAATCCTGGGAAAATGTACAGATCCCGAAGGAAACGGGGCCGATGCTGCTGGCGGAAGCTAGTTTGCAATAAATCAATGTATGTAATATTCATTTAAATTTACTAAGAAGAGCGGTACCTACTTATATATGCAAACGTACCTACCAATAGCTCCAAAACTATAATACTCATTTGTTGTCTTTAACGTAAAAAATTAATGAAAAAAAAGAAAAATTAAAAAGGTAGCTGTACTTCTACTATTTGAGTTGCATTCTTCCGTTACGAACTTACGACATTAGTTGGGAATTTTGTTTTAATAAAATAATTTAGAACAGATAAACTATTATGCATGAAATCATTATTTATTGATTAATTATGCGCAACCATTATTAATCCATTTATTTTAGGTAGATTATCCGACTGCCCTTTTGAAATCGAATCCTTCCCTCCATCCTTCCATCCTCGTATCCTTCTTCCATTTAATTAATCGAATAATATTTACTATTATTATACTAGGTATTAACTTAATACGCGAACGAAAACCAACATAACAAAACACTGCGCAAGCTATAACACCTACTAAAACTGCTGGCGACTTGATACTAAGGCTGGTTTTAGTGTCATGCGTACCGTCAGTACGGATCGCTCCGCGTAGACATATCTATACAAGCTTCAGGGAGCGTTTTAGAGTAATACGAAGGGGCCCGTACGGACGATCGTCCGCGCGGACAACTCCGGAGCAATCCGTACCTACAGCGCGTCTGCACCGCGGAGCTATCCGCGCGGACCGTCGCTTGCGCGTTTCTGGCATCAGTGAGCGTTATAGTTTCGTGCGGAGCGCACGCATCACCTCAGTACTCAGTACAATCATGGCGAGCCGTGATCAATCCAATGCGGACACGAGCCGAGTGATTGATGAAGTTCGGCTGAGAAGGTGTTTATGCTGATGATGCTTTTGATCCGCAATATAAAATACAAGACGCTAGAAATAAAGGTATAAGTATAAGGTATAGGCAGACGTCGTAAGCTGCAACAAACCAGTTTATTTCTTGTCTTTGACAGTAGTTCGTCAAAACTTCTGGTCGACATACGAAAGTAGTTGTATTGTATAACGGGCTGGTGTCCGCAACTCCACGTCTGAGGCGCGTATTTTGCGTATGGTACGAAAGTAGTTAAAGAACTTTGTTTCGTCAGCCCTCAAACTGCCGTATAACGTCACGAATTCCCCCGCGACGGCTTTCTGCTCTATTAAAGGGTGAACATGTAGTCTCCTCCTTCGTACTATATAGTCCCGATTGACTATGACTACGAGGCTGATGCCTGGTCCCGCTTGTGGTTTCCAGGCCCGCTTACTGCTGTCCCCTGAATCGCGCCGCCCCGTGGGGCTATTCCCAGTTCATTCCCATTACTTCGATTCATTAGTTCGATCGTGGAACTAGTGAGTTTTTTTTTTCTCAGTTGTTCGACCGTCGAACTAGTGAGAAATTTTTTCCTCATATGTTCGACCGTCGAATTAATTAGATTTAAAAACAGTTCTACTACATTTAAATGTTCTACTAATTTCGTAATAAAATAAAAAACGCTTGGTTCGTCAAAAAATATATATTCGTGTACTTATATTTGTACATCTATAGCATGTCTTTGATCAAATAAACAGTTGAAAAACTTATTAGCTTAGGTTAGAAGGATTTTGATTCCTTCGTGGTTGTTTTTTTTAAACCACCCAGAAGGTAGGGGACCCGCAGTCGACTACCCCGTCAACAGACTTGGGGGCACCCCGACTCGGATAGATTTAGGTTAGAAGGAGGTGGCGGGGTCGGGTCGTAGTGAGCGAGCGAACAGACCTCGCCACCTCCTTCGTGGTTGTTTTTTTTAAACCACCCAGAAGTAGAGGCCTTTTAAGCAATATTTGAGTGTTATTCTCACTAGTTCGACAGTCGAACCACTGAGAAAAAAAAATATCACTAGTTCCACGATCGAACTAATGAATCGAAGTAATGGGAATGAACGCTATTCCCACAATTTTGTTTTTGACATTGGCATTGTTCCGTACCTACATCACGATGACTAAACTTAATAGATCCAGTCCATGTCCAATTTGGTTCGAATCGGAGATCATCAAAATTGGTTTGAATAAGATTAAAAAATACTCCTAAATCGAGCCACCTAGCATAATGATTTAGTAACGTCCATAACTTTAAAAAATTGTATGAATGATCAAAAAGTTTTTATGTTTTGCCATTGTACAGACTAAGATATTTGTTTTAATTTTAAAGAAAAAATGGTTTAGTCAAAAAAATCTTTTTATTCAATAACTTGTATTGCCTCCTAATGAAGTTGAAGCATTAATGACAGCATTCATGCGATTTGGCATCGAATTAATCAATGTTAAAATCACATGTTGAGGGATATTCTCCCATTCTTCTTCGATAGCAGTTTTCAGTTCCTGTAATGTTTGTGGGGCTGGATGGCGAGCTCGAACGCGTCGCTTTAATTCGTCCCACAGGTGCTTAATTGGGTTCATGTCGGGACTTCTTGATGGCCATTCCATTACGGTGATACCAATGTCTTGGAGATAATTACTGACGATTCCTGCTGTGTGGGGTCTGGCATTGTCATGCATAAAAATGAAGTTTGGACCTACAAACTCGGCATACGGCATTACATGAGTCTCCAAACATTGGCGTATATAACGGTCAGCATTTAGTGATGGCATCCGAGGCCCAGACACAAACTCAAGTGCAGTTTTGCCTGCGGCGGAAATGCCTCCCCACAGCACTGCACGAATCGTTCTCCCTGCCTACGGTAGACCTTCCTCCTTCCATCGTTACCATGAAGCATGATTTTACTCTCGTCACTAAAGAGCACCTGGCTCCAATTCCTTTGTGCCCAGGGTGAATGTTGGCGCGCAAACTGAAGGCGCGACATTCGGTGAGCACGCTCTAATTTGGGCCCATTGGCTGGCTTATGCGGTCTTAGTCCACGTTCTGCAAGTCTTCTCCTCACAGTACGAGCACTAACAGCTACTCCATGAAAGTCTCGAAGCTGTTCCTGGGTCTGGACTGAAGTGAGGTGACGATTTCTCAAACTGGTCGTAACCATAAATCGATCCTGTCGTTCTGTTGTTACCCGAAGTCGTGGTCCACGTAAACGACGAACAACGACGACCAGTCTCTAAGAACCTGTGGTACACTCTTTGAACAGCGGATCGGCTTATGTGGAGTTGCGTACTCACGTTTCTCTGGCTTAAACCGGACTGAAGAAGAGCCACAGCTTGAGCCGCTACTTCAGGCGAAGTATCCATAATTTCAAACCAGAAACGATAAAAAAATTGACAAAAGCAATTGAGGAACTTTTTCAACCCGTAGATACGAAAAAATCAATAATCAAAGCTTTCAGGTTTCCTAAACACAACAAAAACTACAGCTCTTCATTTGTTTTTCGAGATTACCAATTTAAATTTAGAACCAATTGCATTTCAACTAGGCGACAAATATGCCAGCTACAAAATTGCATAAAGACTTTTTGATCATTCATACAATTTTTTAAAGTTATGGACGTTACTAAATCATTATGCTAGGTGGCTCGATTTAGGAGTCCGGGAGTGTATATTTTTTAATCTTATTCAAACCAATTTTGATGATCTCCAATTCGAACCAAATTGGACATGGACTGGATCTATTAAGTTTGGTCATCGTGATGTAGGTACGGAACAATGCCAATGTCAAAAACAAAATATTGCCGCAATTGCGTACTGTGGGAATAGCGTTCATTCCCATTACTTCGATCATGGAACTAGTGAGTTTTTTTTTCTCAGTTGTTCGACTGTCGAACTAGTGAGAATAACACTCAAATATTGCTTAAAAGGCCTCTACTTCTGGGTGGTTTAAAAAAAACAACCACGAAGGAGGTGGCGAGGTCTGTTCGCTCGCTCACTACGACCCGACCCCGCCACCTCCTTCTAACCTAAATCTATCCGAGTCGGGGTGCCCCCAAGTCTGTTGACGGGGTAGTCGTGTTACCAGATTCAAATTATCAACTACCGTGCTGACAGATTAAAAATACCATGTTTTAGGCTAAAGTACCGTGCATAATTCAAAAAAATACTGTGTAATTACCGTGTATAATGAAAGAAAAACCGTTATGAATTTATTGATTTAATATTTGAATTTAACAATACTATAACAGATTTACTGACCTAATCTGACAGGCCTGTTGGTCTAGTGGTTAGTGGCCCTGACTGCTGAGCCGGAGGTCGTGGGTTCGATTCCCACCCAGGACAAACTTTGTGTGATGAGCATGATTGTTTGTTCTGTGTCTGGGTGTGATTTATCTATAATATGTATGTATTTATAAATTATATAAGTATGTATATCAGTTGTCTGGTTACCATAACACAAGCTCTGCTTAGCTTGGGATCAGATAGCCGTGTGTGAGTTGTCCCAAGATATTTATATATTTATATTTATTTATATTATCTAAAATTATCAATTCTTGCTCATATACATATACTTGCAGTCATTTTCATTACCATGTCTTTAGATGGTACAAAATCCACACAGCTATTTCCATTCATTTCATTTAGATTGTTGAGAAAGTATAAGTATTCCCTTTTATGGTTTTTGTGATTAATTTATTTCTTTTCTTGGTTTTTATGTCATTCACTTGACTAAATATTCTTTCACATGATGCATTTGAATGGGGCAAGGAAAGAGAAAGAAAGCTTCTTTATCTGTCTCATAGCTATCAGTATCACTGCTCATTATATATATATATGTTACTGTAAAAGCTCGAAATACGGTAAATCTTAAGATTTTCCAGTAAAACCTAAGATTTACCGACATGAGTTGGTAAATGTAAGTATTTATTATAAAGTGACGACTTTTTCGGACTTTTGCCATTCCAATTCAGGACATGCTAGGTTTTACCAATGTGGACTGGTAAATGTTGGTTTTAGGAATAATAAGGCGTAAAAATTATTTGATATAATTATCGTTTGGTTGTTTAAAACTCCGAATTTACAATGGCATACTTTTAAGATGGCAGAATTAAATTTAGTATAATTTACGTTTGGCAGAGTTCAAATTTAGCATTATATCGTTTAGCATAATGTTCATTTAGAGCGATGATTATTTGGTATAATTTCACTTTTCATATTATACAGATGGCAGAATATCATTAAGAATAATTTTAAAAGGCATATAAGTCTTTAAACTGACATGGTCACTAACATTATTATTAACGGTTAAAACGGGGTATTTACCATGTTTGTTATTTATTTTGAGTTTCCAATATTTTGGCGTGAACTGATACAGTGAGTTACATTATACAAATATATTAAGGCAAAAATAAGATTTTTTGGGAATAATATAGAAAAAAAGATATTGTTTTTAACAGGTTATCCGGAACTCAACTATTTAGATTAGGTTAATTCCTTTAAAAAAAAGAAATGGGTAGGTTAGGTTAGGTTAAAACTGTGACCCCCTACGCACGAGCCGAGCGAGCGTAGCGAGCTGTGCCGCGGCAGCGGCCGGCGAGTGGCAGAAACGACTTGCATTAATGGAAAAAAGAGATTGTTTATAGTAGGTTACTCAGAACTGAACTATTTAGATTAGGATAATTACTTATTGAATAAAATGACATTATTTCCAAGAAATAAATAATTAAAATAAATGACAACAAATAGGTATAATGACAAAGATGATTCTAACTATAAACTTTCTGCGATATGACAATTCTGCCGTTTAATGATTATTGGTATGAAATATATGCCAAAAGACGATTCTGTCTGAACTTTCTGCGCTATGATGTTTCTACTTTTAAATATTATGGATATGAAATTTATATCTAGAGATAATTCTGACTTACAAAATTATGAGTTTTGAATGTATGTTAAATGAGTGTCTGCCAAACAATTTTCTGCGAAATGAAGTTTATGCTATCCATTGTTATGCAAAATAAAATTATGACATAAAAAGTTCTGCTATAAAGGGTGGACCCGATTTTATTCAACATTTACCGTTCCTTTAATGTAAATCCTAAGATTTACCAAGTAAATGATGGTAAAAGTTCGAATCCCAAACTTATATGGACATTTACCATTCATAATCGGTAAATCTTAGGTTTTACTGGAAAATCTTAAGATTTACCGTAGTTCGGGCTTTTACAGTAACATATATATCACTTATATCGCCGTACGAGATTATTAAATTTGATATCGGCTAAGTTAACTTTGACCTGAATTCTGCACTCATCATACACCAAGTAAAAAAGAAAGGTTCATTCATCATATACGACCAATTTGCAATATAGACGAAACAAGTGGACTTAACAGCTAACGTAAAACCTTTTTTATTTATTCATATTACATAATCGTACTAAGTTCGGGGACGGAGAGTCCCCAATGGGGATTCTTTCCCTGCAACAGTATATTGTTCTGTGCCCTGCAATGACAAGAACAAATAGTGTTGCGACAGAATACTGTAATTGCGTTTCGTTTCACGTATTATTTTATAAAATTGAACTAGTTATTTTATAATAATTTACACGGTAATTTAAAATTAAAAATAACGTAGAGACCTTGTTCTAGCCAAAAATACCGTGCTTCTACGGTAATTACCGTGTATCTGGTAACACTGGCCGGTAGTCGACTGCGGGTCCCCTACCTTCTGGGTGGTTTAAAAAAAACAACCACGAAGGAATCAAAATCCTTCTAACCTAAGCTAATAAGTTTTTCAACTGTTTATTTGATCAAAGACATGCTATAGATGTACATTTGGGGATGACTATTGATTCTAAACTGCAATGGGGCGCGCACATAAGAACTCTTTCGGGTAGGCTCAGCTCAGCTGCATATGGAGTAAGGAAAATAAGGCAGTTAACTGATGTAGATACAGCTAGGTTAGTATACTATGCTTACTTTCACAGTATTATGTCCTATGGCGTTCTCCTGTGGGGATCAGCAGCAGACGTCGATTCAGTTTTTATATTACAAAAGAGGGCAGTCCGCGCGATCTATAAAATGGGTCCTCGCGAGTCCCTCAGAGAAAAATTTAAAGAGATCGATATACTGACTCTGCCTTCGCTTTATATATTAGAATGTATATTGTATGTCCGTAAAAATCAGGGGCTTTTCAAAATTAGGAGCGACTACCACAATATTAATACACGCAGTAAACACGAAATTGTAATTCCTAAATTTAGATTAACAAAAACTAGCAAGTCATTTCTAATAAACAGTATACGCTTTTATAACAAGTTGCCAAAATCAGTTATAGAACTGACAGATGGAAAGTTTAAAAACTACATAAAACGTGTCCTTATTAAAAACGCATATTACAAAATCAAGGACTACGTTGAAGATAAAGAAGTTTGGCTATAGTTCCTTCTGCGCATGCGGCTTCCCTGGTAGCTATAATCAGCACTTTGTGGATGTCTCTAACTATTCTCAATCTTATTTATTTTTGTGATCTCTTTAATCATTTTTTTTTTTTTGCAATAGTTTTCAAATCACATATCTATATCACCCTTGTTCTGAATAGTTACAGTACTGATAGCAACATCTGTGTGACTCGTCTTTTAGTTATTATTTTGTTTTTGCAATTTTTTTTTTTTTACTCTTGTATAGATTCTTTTCTACCTATTCGTTGTGAATGAGTGGACATGGTTGGCCTTGTAGATTCTTAGACGCTTGTTAACTTTTGTTAACGTATTATTTTATTTTACTTTTTGCAAAGTAAGCAATGACTTATTGTCGGGCCTACGCTGTCCTCTCATACTTAAGTGCTAACGCTGTAACAACAACAACATTGTAAAACTAAATTATTTTAAAAGAGTAACCATGGAGTTTCTTGCCGGTTCTTCTCCATAGGAAACGACCAACCCGAACCGTGCATCTTTTTTCGACGTTTTATAAGTGCCCATGTAGGCCTATGTAAAATAAAAATATTTTGATTGATTGATTGATCATACAAATATAAGTATACGAATATATATTTTTTGACGAAGCAAGCGTTTTTTATTTTATTACGAAATTAGTAAAACATTTAAATGTAGTAGAACTGTTTTTAAATCTAATTAATTCGACGGTCGAACATATGAGGAAAAAATTTCTCACTAGTTCGACGATCGAACTAATGAATCGAAGTAATGGGAATGAACTGGGAATAGCCCCACGGGGCGGCGCGATTCAGGGGACAGCAGTAAGCGGGCCTGGAAACCACAAGCGGGACCAGGCATCAGCCTCGTAGTCATAGTCAATCGGGACTATATAGGTAGTAGAAACAAGAAACAAGGACGTCCGAGCAGTGGCGGTATCTACTTTAGTATAATACACTGGCCCAAGGCGGCAGACTGCGCCACCCTTTTCATTCAAGCTTACGTATGTTCTGGTCTGTCAACCGGTATTTTAACTGCATTCTAAAAGGAGATAGCACCAGTATCCTTTTCTGAGTCTTATATTTTTCATCTACGTACAGTCGTAAAGGAGATAAATAACCAGACTCGTCAGATATGATAAAAAAATCTTAGAAACCGATAGACATTTAACTTAACTTAAGATAGATATTTAACTCTAATTAAATTTATTTAATGATTTGTTTTTTTGTTATCAAATAAATATATTTTTGAAGTGAAAACTTCTTTAGCGGCGTTGAGCACTTTTTCTGTAATGGGTATAAAATCTTAAACTCGCGTCAGGACACGTGACCTGATCGAAAAAGCGTAAGACGGATGGAGAGTAGACAGCTATCCCCTCTCTCTCCCGTACCGCGCCAGTCGGCCATGGTCGGCCGCAGCGCGCCTGAGAGCACTTGTGTACAACTTTTTTGCGTCCGTTGTCACCGACTACCCAAGAGAATTTATAAGCGTATATTGACACCTAAATACAAAAATGGTGAACAAAAATAATAAAACTTAACCTTCAACATTTTATGGTTTAAAATCATTTAAAGAAATTTTTAAATGTTTCCAATCAACTTTGAACCTAATGCTTTAGGGATAAAGCTGACAAATCTATTAAATAAATTGCCACCGCCGCGAAACCTAGTCCTCTGGCTATCTTCATCGTCCTTAAGATTGTGATAGAACCGTGGTCTTTGGGGGATTCGCACCGTGCTAACTACGAAGGTAATTTACGTGCTATTTACAAACGTTACGTACCTGTAGGTATGTTAGTGTAGCTAAAATTCCGTATTTCCTTGCAATTTTATTGATTGACGCATAATGACAAGAGATTCTAAAATCAATAAGACAGTGTTGTCTTTGAGTTTGCAGCTTTCTTAGTATCTAGTAGCTATTAAAAGTACTTGTGAAGGCTTTTAAGATGCAAGCACAATCATGATAATAAAATAAAAAAGGAAATCGTTCAATCGCAATAAGTACCTTCCGAGTATTAAATTGCTAAACATTTTCACTAAGGCGTTTGTTGTTTGGTAAAATAAAGTTCAGTTTATTTAAAAACCTGCTTTAAAAATAATTTGATTACAAGTATTTACAAGAAAGTAAAAAGCACGAGTGTTATTGGTATAGGAAACCGATAAATTCTCAGCTAATTCTGTAGTAAGATCGAATGTGACGTTCCTGCTTACGTGCTTACTAAGCGCCTGTGAAAAGATGTATCGCACACATTTTTATGTGCGACAGATTACTTCCACACTTTTAATTACAAATTCTTTAGGCAGGATTCAATGATAACATAACATCCTGTAATCCCCGAAGGCTCAGGCAGGGGTGCACCGAATAGTACACCCACATTTCGCAAGTTATGTTTTAAGTCTTTTTATTCATTTATTTACTTCATTTATTTTTGTAATCACTGGGATTACAAAAATAAATTGAATAAATTGTCATGTTTGTGTACGATAGCGCAATAAATGAATATTGTATTCTAACACATAAATGATAGTACTTTTATACTGATAAAGCAATTGGTGCAAAATTATTCCCTAACCATTCCAAAATATCAAACATGCTCAACGTTAATAATCAAGTTTTCACTTCTGCCGGCACTCCCGGAGTGCAACCCGTCATTTTTTTTATTCCATAACATTCACGGATATAAAAAAAACATTATCGGGCAAGCCTGGTTACTTATTTCTTTTGCTGACTGTACACAGATTACTAAACCGATTTATTTGATTATTTTTTCGTTTGCTAGAGATAGCTAGGGCAGATTTCATTTACTTTGCCTTTAATCGAGTCATACTTTTATTGTGCATATTTATTCTTCATCTATTTGATATTGTGCTTAGTTACGATGTAAAAATTGATACTTGACACGGATTTGTGTAAAATATCGTAACTTCAAATCTTTTTTTTTTTAATAAGTCATGGTCCCTCACTAGGAATTTCTCCTGTGTAGTGGGTGCGTTTACAAACATTTAAACTAACATACACAAACAGCCAAACCCGAAAAAACTATTTCTAGGCCATACAAATGCTTGTTTCGTGCAGGATTCGAACCCGCGTCACGCAGCGCAGTAGCCGATCGCTCAGCCACCGTGCCGTCTGTCTTTAATGGTGAAAAAAAACTGATAAGTATATCTATCCGAACCGGGATACTAAAATTTTCAAGCTCATTTCGATCTTGGATTTTAATACTAGCTTTGATGCATAAATTGAGAAAACAAAAGTTACATTACTGAAACCGTAATTTATCCGAGCAGCTAAACGAACAATAAGTGAATTTACTCATGGCTATTGTATTTACAATAGGTACCCGCGTCGAGTACCCATGCCTAATGCCTCAGTAAGTTCTACTATGTTCTGTTAAGCCTCACAGTACGTAGACAGGCAACCGTCTACCTTCTTATCAATCTTAAATTATGCAGGCTGGTTATGGTACAACTGGCCGCATTTGGCAATTATAGAATGTGATATATTTCTTTTGTTTTTCAATTGTATTCTATAGCATAAATTGTTAAAGTTTCAGAAAGGCTTTTTTCATACTACTACTACTGTTTAAAAAAATGCCTGATAAACCTCAGGTATATTACAGTCCCTACTACAACTAGTCTATAAAACTGAGAAATCACTCTATAATCCAATAGTATTGAATAAGTTAAATTGATGTGTAAGAACAATTTTGGTCTGATTTAAACTAAAATAAATAAGTATGATGCTGGAAAAACTCATAACATAAGAATAAACATCCTTCAAATACATTAAAATGCAATTTTGGAATCTGTTTCTTTGGATGATATGTATTTGCCAAAGCAGGCACAGCATATATTGTATACTAGCTGTGCCCGCGACTTCGTCCGCGTGGAATAGTATTTTGGGCATCATATTTATTTTTGCAAACAACCTCCTCAGCTTTATAAATTATAACTGTTACCCACGACTTTGTCCGCGTCTTAGCCCAAGTTCCGGAATTCTGTGAGGATAAACGTTGAGAACGTTCAGCGCTTGATTCCCGTAGTCGGTTCACCAAAGTTCGAGAACTCTGTGAGGCTAAACGTTGAGAACGTTCAGCGCTTGATTTCCGTAGTCGGTTCACCAAAGTTCGAGAACTCTGTGAGGCTAAACGTTGAGAACGTTCAGCGCTTGATTCCCGTTCTCGGTTTATCAAAGTTCGGAAATTTTGTAAGGATAAACGTTCAGCGCTTGATTGCCGTTGACGGTTTGCCGAAGTTCGGAAATTTTGTAAGGATAAACGTTCAGCGCTTGCTTCCCGTTGACGGTTTGCCGAAGTTCGGAAATTTTGTGAGGCTAGATACTGCGAACGTTCAACGATCGATTCATTAGCACGGTTTTGTTCACTGATTCCTCGTTGAGTAGGCAACCTATGCATATTTTCATTCTCTGTTTCACTGCTGCGCAAAGCTCGCAGCCGCTTTGCGGTAACAGTCTGCCGAGAAAGCTGAGTTCTTTTTCTAGGCATTATAGTGACGAAGAAAGAAAATAGGAAATGAAAACTTAACCAAACCGTAACTCGTAATCAAGAAAAAACAAACGTAAGGTTAATAATTAGGATCCTAATTATTGTTACCTGTATTTGGTACTTACGTAAAATATAAGGTTAACTAACAGTGAAACTAAAACCTAACTTTAAGGGCTGATTTTTTAATAGTCAGATAATTTTTATCTGAGGAATAAAATAGCAGTTTGACATATTTTCTATAGATGAGCTGTCAAACCGCCATTTTTATTCCTCAGATAAAAGTTATCTATCTGACTATTGAATAAACAGCCCTAAGAATAATTATGTAGATGACACCTATTTACAGGTATTATCTACAATTTTTTTTTAATAATTGTGAAATTTATAAAAAAAAATAGCTCATGAGGAGCTCGTGGCTAAATAATAGCAGCCGCCACGGTCGATCTTTAGGTTAAGCCGCGCTTGCCTAGGTTGGTCTGTGGATGGGTGACCAGTGACCACCCGTTACATACCGAGTTTCCTCCGTGCCTCGGAAAGCACGTTAAGCCGTTGGTCCCGGCTGTCATTTGTAGATCTTTGACAGTCGTAACAGGTAGTCAGTGTTCCAAAAGTCTGACAACCAGTCTTACCAAGGGGTATCGTATTACCCAGTATTAACTGGTTGTGGAGGTCAGATAGGCAGTCGCTCCATGTAAAATACTGATATTCAGCTGTATCCGGTTAGACTGGAAACCGACCCCAACATAGTTGGGAAAAGGCTAGGCAGATGATGAATAATTGTGAAATTATTAGAACCAATATATTACTTACGTAACTTACACTTACGTAAGAAGTTGGCAGACTCTTCTCAAAATTAAAAAGTTGTCAGTTTTTCATCATTTTTAGTAGTTTTTACCTCACTTTACTTTTGTATATTTTCTATGTATATATATATGTATTTATTATTAATAGAATTGATATTTCCTGTCACATTGCACCTACTATGTCTTTGTCTCTGCATCACCCTAAGGTTGACTGGTAGAAAATGTCCAAGGCATTAAGTCCGCCTTTGTACAATGTTTTTGTGCATGAAGTTTTAATAAATAAATAAATAAAATATTATCCTTGACAATCGTAGAGCTATACCCCCCCTCCGCGTCGCCCGCAAGCAACGCCTCTCCTCGCCCATGCCCAGCGTCATGTTTTGCACATCATGCGGCGCGTGTGAATTTTATATCGGAGTTATTTTAAAATTGTAATATCTTCTAAGATGTTCATTGAAATTAAGTGATGTCAAAGACAATTTTGTTCACAATTAAATACTGTTAATCAACAACACATTTATTTGGATAAAGATTAATATTATTATGTTGAAACAACTCTAACAAATAATTGGTAATCATGCATTAATTTTGACTAAATTTGATTACCATAAAAACGGTTCTAGTGACTTAATCTTAAAAGATAGACATATACCGTCACGGACATTTTTTTAGATCATTTCAAGAGGAATAATTCTTTTCTACATATTTTTTTTTTGATATCTTGAACCGTTTTCGCAGCGCACGCAACGGAAGCCCTCAAAGATGAATAATTTTCCCCGTTTTTTTCACATTTTCCATTGTTTCTTCGCTCCTATTAGTCGCAGCGTGATGTTATATAGCCTAAAGCCTTCCTCGATAAATGGTCTATTCAACACAAAAAGAATTTTTCAATTCGAACCAGTAGTTCCTGAGATTAGCGCGTTCAAACAAACAAACAAACAAACAAACTCTTCAGCTTTATAATATTAGTATAGATAATCTAACAGATAATTAAGTGGAAATATCATATCACAGTTAAGTATTTACACAACCATTTCAAGTTGTTCAAAATTAGTAATTCTTATTAAGACGATTAATTTCTTGATCTGTAACATTACCCAAGTGCAAATGTAGTTCATAACTACATTTTTGCTGTTAATATTTGGCTAATGTTACACTTTCACTACATCAAGAAAAAATTGCTAAGTTATGAAAACAACACTTTCATAATTATTTTTCATCATATACCCTGTAAATAGAGATTTCTCACATTAAATATGTAAAACTCCACTAATAGTACCTAGTTTTCATTAGTTCCATTTGTTTTACCTATTCAAAGTGTCCAAATTTGTACCAGTAAAGTTCAAGATCATTATTATCATAGTTCACCACAACACTCAAGATTATTTTGCTCATCAATAAAGTTCAAAGTTCAAACACAATTATTTTATTAGCATTTACCAGGTAATATATCAATACATTAGGCGTTGATACGGTTTCATCGTCGATCACGGTATGATCTGTGCGATTCACGTTCACGACTACGAGCACGAGAACGATCAGAAGTACGCCACAAAAACTCATCCACTGAACGTTCATAAGACCGTTTATCATAAACCAACACTGAACGAGGATAGTCAGCTAATTCATAGTATCGTGGAGGAGGTGGCGGTGGTGGTGGGGGTATGCCATCGTAGGTAGCAAGTGCACCACTAAATCCTGGTGGGGGCACATAAGGCAATGGTGGCAACTGATGATGCATTGATCGCATATACTCAGCTACATAAGCTTCTGCTGCAGAGCTACCACTGTTATAAGCGTCACGGTTTCGACCAAACCAAATTGGTAAGCGTTCTCTCATGTATGGTGATGGAGAACGACGCTTATAAGAACTTGATGAAATACGATTCCTTGGAGGCAAAAACATCTTTCTCCTACTCCTAGATGAAGTGTTCAAGCGGTTTCTAAAGTTCGATCCTCTTGATGACAATGGAGCTCGATATGTCCTGTAGTTGCCACCACTTTTTAAGTAGCCTTTTTTTGATGCTTCCTTGGATTTTCTAAGAATCGGAGTCATTTCCAGCCCTTCATCTTCCGGAAAGAGCCTACATAATTCTTCAGCAACTTTAGGCTCAATTTCTTGGCCATCCCTTCCAATTTTGACTGGCTTTCCTTCATTCCATGGATTATATAAGTGAAGGGTGCTACTGAAAGGTAGCTCTTTTCTACAAATCCAATCCACTTTGAAGACCCCATCTAAAACCTTCGCAGACAAACCAGGTGGTAGCACCCATGATATTGGGGCAACATCTCGTCGTGATTCACTACCTAAACGAGCGAAACCAGCAAACTTGCCACTTTCTTTAACTGAAAATATTAAAAGCACATTTCTGGATTCCCTATAAGCTTGGTTTAAATTAGCTTCATTTTGTGGCAGTGTTGACCACACACCTTTCGCTTTTGACAATGTTATGTTTTCTGCATTGTTTGATTTTATCAAAAAGAAACGGGTATCTCTGAACAGATAGTTCAACTTAGTCAAATAATCGTATGTCTTTGCTTTGCTGCTGGTGGATGTAAGGCATCGTCGTTTATTTTGTACGGGTGAATGGCTTGCTGACTTGGTTCGTTTACGATTTACGCGTCTCTCTTTGGATTTAGTGCTAACTGAACTAATACTTGGCGTGCTCGATTCGCTTGAAGATGTACTAGTCACTTCACTCCGTGTATCAAAATCTTTTCCTTCCTCCAATTGTTTTAATTCCTCGCCAATTTCTGCTTCTACTTCACCAACGCCAAGGTTGACGGCGTCGGTGTTGTTGGAGACCTCCATTTTCAGTTCTATCTATTTTGTTGATAAAAAGTATATCGGGAACAGAATCAAATTACTATGCCAACACTTAATTTTAAGCATAGTATTTTATCTAAAAAGAACGTTGCTATGTATTAAATAATAACATTATTAAATTAATAAAAATAACAAGAAACAATCAAATTGTACGTTCACATGAACTTCAAGCTTCAAGAATCAAATCAAGCACTCAGTGCTGCCAATAAAAAAATCTCGATTACCCGCGTCAGTGGTGTCAATTCCCCGAAATTCCCCGCTTGTTTTGATTAATTCCTCACATATTCCCAAAAAATATATTTTTGGAATAAAAACACTGTTTTATTAAAATTTGTTTAGTATTAAACAAGTTTTGAATAAAACAGTGTTAAAACTTTTATAAATTATACCATATAAAAAAATACATAAAAGTTTACAGACTACATCAATACTTATCAAAATAAAGTAAGGGCCACTGCTTATTTATAATGCAGGTACAAAAAACGTTTTCATTTTAATCTTTAGTGGCCGTTACTTTATTTGGGATAGTAGTTTATTATTTTTGCCATATTTTCGCAGTAATCATATTTAATGATGTAGAAATAGATGCGTTCAGAAATACGAAATCGTGTTCAAATGACAGTTGAGCAGGAATTTTTTAGTTGTAAGGTATTTTATACCCGACATAATATTGTTTTAGCCGAATTGGTCTGGATTCCCCGAAATTCCCCGATTTATGTCATTCCCCGGGCTCTCCCCGCCCTAACCGTCAATTCCCCGCAAATCGGGGATTATCCCCGCGATTGGCAGCACAGCACGCAAAGCAAGCAGCAATGGATAATGTCAGAGACCACAGATTAAGAATACCAAAAGGCCTAGTGCCTAGATTAGTCATGTACCGGTATGCACGAAACCAATACAGTATCAAGCACAGACTATCTAGCTTGTGGCAAGAAAAATCTCGACTCGGAGTATCAGACAGAGGTGCATTTGGTTTTTCATAGGGGAATGAGTCCAGCTATGCTATCTCTATATAATAAATAGCAATTACTTCAAGAATGTGAACGGAGGCTTTATGGACAGTGTTTCCGGCGGATGCTTTCCGCCTGGCTAATGTCAGTCAGCTGATTTTTATATTGTAATGTTGGTAGCATTTATTGAAGGCAAAAAAACCGCGTAGAAGTTTGAAGAATTGTATTGTTAAATGTATGTAGCAGCAGTAGACCAGTAGATTTATCTGGCTTAGATTAGTGTTTTTTTTGAAGTTTTTAACTGAAAAATGCATTATGTTCAAAAATATTTGGAGAAATTACCAATACCATCATTTAATATTAATGCAAATGCCGGTAAAAAATCATCAAACATTTCTCTATACTGTAATTATTACAGCTTTTACTCACAAAAGGTAAGACTTGTTTGGACTTCATCATAATTATTGCCGCTTACTTTACTTAGCCTGGTTCAATATTATATTGTGGTTCACCAAAAATGTTGTGGACTTTCCCTTTGAGCTCTAGCTCATCTTTCTACTTCTATAACTTTTTATTGTGAGCTATGATATCGTTGATGATCTAGCCGGGGTCTTAATAGTTAAGAGGGGGCGAGCCTGTTATCTATTTTGTTGATGATGTTTTCTGAATCTCTAATCTACAAGGAACTCCATAGATTTATGTAATTTTACAGGTTCTGATGACTCTTTACGAAAAGAATATATGTTTTGAGCCATTGATTGTGGACATAATAAAAGGCGAGCAATATTCTTCGTGGTTCCTGGATATAAACCCTCGTGGTGAAATACCGGTATTAAAAGTTAAAAATGAAGTGATACCTGACTCCACCAGAATTATGGATTACTTGGAATTTTATTTAGATCCAGGTTTGTTTATTAAAAAACAAAATAATCAGTAATGTACATTATATTATTCTAATATTTTTTTTTTTTTAGAATTAACATCATTGATTAATGTGTCAACGGATACTAAAGTCCTAGACAACATCAATAGATTCCGTGAAATGTTAGAGGCACTACCGGCTGGCTTGATTACAGTGGGTTCATTTTTTCACCCCCATTTGAGTGGTACACCTAGGTTACCATTTGTTTTGCCAGTTCGAGAAATACTTAAAAGTAAGTAGGTAGGTGTGTAATCTGTGTTTTATTTAAAGGGTTGCCTTGGCTTATGACAATATTTCATCACAGCCCAAGAAACTAAAATGAGTTGTTATCTTTAAGTCGAGTTAGAGACTCATGGGCAGCATAAAAACTGTCACCAGGTTAGACACTAACCACATAAAAAAGTAAGAAAGAAATATTGTATTAGTAGTCCAAGCCAACTTAATTATCTTATGTTATCTCTCATATTATCTAGTTCTCTGTTTGTAGGTGGAGACTTAGGTAATTCTTCAAATTTAAGGAAACTAGCTGAAGAAAACCCTAAAGCTAGAAGTATATTACTCTACAAAGCTGAGATACAAGATCGTAAACATGAAATAATAACTAATGAAGAGGAGTATTCTAAAGTACTCAATATTATTGATCAAGTTTTGACTCATGTTGAAGAGCAGTTGAAAAAGCAGTCTGAAGGTAATATATAATTTTAACATGTCTATTGTTATACTTCTAAAGCCTTTTCTTCTGTTTGAAATGGATATGAAAATAAAACACAATTTCTACTTGAAACTTGTTTCAGCTATGTTGCCATAAATAAGGCTTATTGTGTCATTGACCTCTCACCTATACAGGTGTATTTGAGATGGGGTAGTAACTTGAGCAAGTGTTTTGGGTAACATATTATTATGCTTATTTTCATTGACCTTGTGCAAATAGTGTCAAGTTAATGTTAAAGTTTGAATGACCTGCCTAGCAATAATTTCTTTTGCCAAAGTTGTGGCCTCGCATAATTATGTCCTGTATTAATCAATAGCTAGGAATCAATACAAACTCGTTTAAAGCGTCATGTTTCCGAGCCATCATAATAAGAATGAAGTCGTTGATGGCACTATCAGTATAAATTTGATTTTATTAGTCACACATTAAGCCTATTTTAATAAATAGTTGATTTCGATTACTGGCTCAGACAGAAGCCTGGTAAAAAATACAGTTATTATTTTTGTTCAAAATCAAGGTCATCAGTTCCTTAGTCTTCTTGCTACGACTTTTTCATAACATCCTTTGTATCTTTGTACCAAATTTTTAAATGCGAATAAATATATTTACAGTTTTAGATTTAGCCCTGGAGCTCGTTGCTAAATAATAGCAACCGCTCGGGTCGATCTTTAGGATAAGCCGCGCTTACCTAGGTTGGTCTGTGGATGGGTGACCACCCGAAACATACCGAGTTTCCTCCGTGCCTCGGAATTAAGCTGTTGGTCCCGGCTGTCATTTGTAGATCTTTGAAAGTCGTTACAGCTAGTCACTGTCCCGATAGTCTGACAACCGGTCTTCCAAGGGGTTTCATATTACCCAGTACTAACTGGGTTATGGAGGTCAGATAGGTAGTCGCTCCATGTATTATAATACTGGTTTTCAGCTGCATCCGGTAAGACTGGAATTTACAAGGTCCAGTTGAAATGGTTTCCATTTGGCGCAGCCGTGAGACACACAATAATTTAAACGTTATTTTATTAGTGTTTAGAAGTCAGTTTTATTATTTTATTAAGTACTGTGTGCATTTATGGCTTGTGCCAAATAAACTTGTTTTTTTTTCTCTTTCTTTACAAATTTATATTAATATGTATTTCCTCCACAAGTTAATGGTCGGCCTAACGTCCGCCAGTGTTGCCTGTCAATGATTTATCAGTTTCAAGCACGCATAATAAACCTATATTTTTATCGATATCAATTAAAAATGTTTTGTACAAGACATAATTATCTTTTTTTCTTCAGTAGCCGTGGATTTTATTCTTCTTTGGATAGCTTTTTAAATTGGTACCTATGGATACCATTCTTTGAAGACCAAACGGAAAGACCGGAAACGTGACGTGGCGCTTGCAAACATTATTAGGTCTCATGCAAAACTTGTCTGTAATTATGAAAACAATACCGATTTGGATTAAGCAATTCGGATTTAGTAATAAGGCATGTGCGCTATTGTAAAATAAAAATAGAAGTTAGGCCGGCCAAAGAATTATAAGCACTTTAAGGCTCTCCCCAACACGTACCGAGGGACGGAAATATATGCAGTGATAATGCGTGTGGGTTAGATCGCTGGATCCCACAAAATGCGAAAGTTTGTTAGATGTTTGTTAGGTACTTTTTCAGGACCTAGGTACTCACTCAACGCATTTTGGTAAATTTCGCCGACAGATGGTTTATAATCTGGATTAACACCAGCGTAATTATACTGCTTTTATACAAATAGGTTTTTAATCCTGGTTAGGCTCCCTTGGGAAAAATTTAATGTAGGCATGTGGGAAGAACCGGGGGCAACAGCTAGTTTTTAGTTAAAAGGTTATCATATATCTAACAAGCTGCGCCCCGAAGTTTCACCGGAGACCGGGATAAAAGTAATCTGCATTACTCCAGGGTGGGTATATAGGTAGCAATCTACATAGGTACCAAATTTTCATCCAAATCCGTTTGAGCGTGAAGGAATAACAGATGCACACTAACACAGACTGTCGCCTTTATAATAATATTAAGTGTGATGTCTGATAGCACCACTAAAAGGACGCCCCTACTCTAAGCCTAACGTCGAAATTGAAGCAATGCACTTTTGATGCTAAATTCCTCTTGATGAAGAACATTGTGTTTTTTGTCAAAATAATAGGTTTGCCCTATTATTTTGACAAAAAACACAATGTTCTTCATCTGGCCGGGAATAATAAAAACGCGCAGTCCAACTAAGTATCCCTTCCTACATGCCACTCTTTCATAAATCTCAAACACGCCGCTGTCGCAGCGTGTATGTGAGCAGTCGGAAAATCAACCAGATATTTACGTTTACTTTGTTTTTAGGTAACTGGCTTTGCTGTGAAAAATTCACTATTGCTGATATTAATCTAGCTATTCTCCTTCAACGTCTTTGGGAACTTGGATATGAAGGTAGATATTGGGAGGCAGGTAAACGCCCTTTACTAGAGAATTACTACAATCGTGTGAAACAACGAGAATCCTTCAAAAAAACAATACCTAATTTACCAGTTCATCTTAAAATGATTTTAATGTCACAACCAAAAGCATATTTAGGTGCTGCCGGTGCTGCATCTATTGGCGTTGTATTTGCCATTGTATATATCTTTAAAAAAATTATACACTAATTTACAACTACTTTCTACACAATATGTACCGAATAAAAACACCTATTATATAGAATTATTTTCTATGTACGTAAGTGTAATAAAAATGCGCTGTGGACGTGGAGTTCTGACACCAGCCCATTATACAGTATAATACCTACCTATCATGATTAGCCTTGTAATTTTATGTATATCTAATTATCTGTTTTGGTAGGTATAAAATTAAAAGTACAATTTCATGGCCACGTGTTTTCAAAATTGCTTTCTGCGTCCGAATTTGTTAACGTCGTTAATTTCAATGAGGTACATAAAATATTTAATCGACCTTGTTGTTGAAGTAGAATTAATTCAATAGTATACCTACTACAGGGTGAGCTATAGGTACATATTATGTGTATGATTATAAATTAAAAAAATAAAATTGGAATTTACATTTATGACGATTTGATGGAAAAAAATATACCTGGGCTGACAGTTGACTAAGACTGGTGGACATTAGAAATAAAAAACGGAGAAGACAGCTTCCAGTCAATTCATAATTTCTCATATTTTAAAAACTGTTCTTATTTTACCTATAAACCAATTAAAGTACAATAAGATTTCAATCTGTTTTGTCCTGTTGAAAAGCAAAATATTATTATTAGATTTAGAAAACAGCATAAGATGCTCATTTAGCTCACAAAAACAATAATAAAAAAGGATGGAGCAGGGATAAGATGAAATTAATTGTGTGAATTAAAAAAAGAAGACCTACTTTTTGTCACAAAGATAACAAAACAAACACACGGACGCAGACGCGCCGGCCACAACACGCTACTGGCAATATTTTGATCTGCTTTTGACCATGTACTGGTATACTTATATATTAAAAGAATATATATGCACTAGGTTTAATAATGTAGTGATATGCAATAAAACAGTATTATTTACCTTTGTTATTAGATATATTTATTAAAATGATAACACACATTTTCTTTTTCTTTGCGAACTTTAATCATTTCATTGCCACAGACTTCAATAGAAGTTAAGAAGTTATATTTTAAGAAATATTGAAGTTTGTGCCAGTGAAAAGGTTAATATGAACCTGAATTAGGTTTATTTCTGTTAAACACCATGTTACATATAAGTAAAATAAGAGATGAATAAATAACAATGCCCATATAACATTTTAAATTGGGAAATATTTATCATGTCTTCAAGGACTTTCAATAAGTGCATTAAATAACTGAACTAAAATAACAAAACAAAAATATTTAAAACACACAAACTGATTACTTGTATGTATAACACACAAAAGTAAAAAAATGCAAAATGGTTTCCACTACATACCAAGTGCGTAGTATTTTTTTTTTGTAAAAACAAGGCACACATTACCAAAGATAGTCGAGTTTTTTATTTAACTAAAGCATTGGGCTAATCTGTACATCAGAGATCTCTGACACTGTTTTGGTATACCACTCTTTTTTATGGATAATAAAATAAGTAAAACCGACCTGAAAGAACACTAATGGTACCTGTTATTAAAAAAATTGTATGTGCCAAATGTTTTGTATCATTGGATTAGATGCAAATTCTCACCTTAACTTAAAATAATATAAAATTATCAACCATTAACATTACTTAGACCCAAAGATCCAAAATCTTTAATTCCAAACAAATTTATTCCCATACTACAAAACTAATACCCATACCTAATTTAAACAACCGTCAACTATCTGGCTTCTTCTTTAGTGTTTTCTGAATCTTGGTTGGCATTAATTGGCATACCCATAAAATGTTTGCCATTTGTAGAACTTCTTTTTCGATGAGGTGTAGCAGGTACTGGTTTGTTCTTATTATTGTATCTGAATATACCTTCACCTGGTAAATTAGGCACAATATTTGGTATGGTGTACCATACCCTATAAGTAACAAACCAAGTCAATATTGCTATAATCCCACTGATAAATTTTTCCACCATAATATGGTAGTATATTATTGTTGAAACCAGCATTACATCCCATAGCAACTGCAATAAAGCAATGGCTATAAAAAATCCTCTTACATATGGTGTATAATTCTCATATGAAATCTTTAAAATATTTAATTCATCTGTAGTAATATTCTTTAAAGGATTTACACTGGCTGACCTGTCATCAATACTGCGAGCATACTTCTCATCTCTTATATAGTCTTTTATTCTTTCCCAGCCATTGATTGCTTTTGCTTCTTCTATCAGCACCAAACTTGAGTAAATTAGTATAAAACAGTGGCCAGATATGTCAAACCCATTCCAAAAATGTCCATTCTGTAAGCATGATATTTTGTTATCATACATTTTAGTATTACAGCGTCCATAACTAGTTTCTATCATATTGAAAACAGTTGTCCATAAATACCAAAACACAGTAGCAACAAAAAGTCTTGATAAATGAGCCATTCCTATTATTCTTCTCTTTCCACAGCATGTTGTGTAGGATGTTAATAAAACATAAGGCACAGTCATAAACAGTGTCCAAAACCATCCTATTTTTACGAAATATTGGTTAAATATGTTATCACTCCTTGAAAAATATGTTTTGGGGAACGTCAAAACGTCCGCAACAATCGATAGTAGAAAGAGAGCTCCTAAATATACAGCTATTTTTAAATTGGTGTCGAAGAACAAAATCTTTTTACAAATGTGCACGATCATTAAGACAAAAACTTCAAGTATTGACGATTCTTCACGGGTTGGCTTGGTACCTTTACTATCCAGCTGTTCATTTTGCACTTTAAAGTTCATTCGAGCGCCTTTAAAACTTCCTCGGCTAGTCATTATTTGAAGATTTTCATTTGCACTATGCACTTGCGAATTTTACTGACAAACATAAATGTTTCTAGTTAAACCAGCAAAAATAACTTTCATTGCAAAGATTGATTAATCATGCGCAAATATTTTTAGAATCTTCGTAGCTTTCGATATATGATTATCAGCTAGAATTATAGAACGAACTCGATGTCGAAGTTGAAAGTCACCAGATGACCAGAAACAGAAAAGGAAAAAAACTGTCATGTCAAAGTCATAATCACACAGGTCGACCATGTCAGACTGATGTTTTACTCTATGGAATATTGCAACAAGGGCATAATAAAATTACGGAGTGCTGTTGGAAACACCTTAGAGTAATTTAGTGGAGCGCCGTTTTTAATTCTTCGGAATCCGGGGCCAGTTAATAAATCTTAAAAAACTTTTGAAATGTTTCTTTAACAATATATCCTTAAATACATACGATCTTATATTTTTTAAATATTGTTGTAAATTTTGAAGAATTATAGACTGATCACATTTTTGTCGACAGTCCCAAAATAAATTTCCTAAGAAGTCTCGCGTCTATGTATGTACTAAGGGTCTCGCGGTACTAAGAAGCTACTCCTCATCGACATGGACATAAGCCAGCAAGTTCGGTGACCTCACAAGGAGCGCCGTTTTTAATTCTTCGGAATCCGGGGCCAGTTAATAAATCTTAAAAAACTTTTGAAATGTTTCTTTAACAATATATCCTTAAATACATACGATCTTATTTTTTTTAAATATTGTTGTAAATTTTGAAGAATTATAGACTGATCACATTTTTGTCGACAGTCCCAAAATAAATTTACTAAGAAGTCTCGCGTCTATGTATGTACTAAGGGTCTCGCGGTACTAAGAAGCTACTCCTCATCGACATGGACATAAGCCAGCAAGTTCGGTGACCTCACAAGGAGCTGTCGACATGTTGGATAGATTATACGAAGGCCTCTGTGCGACACACATAGCTCATGAGGGTGCTGGAGTTGTGTACGATAGATGCAACTCTACGCGCCTTCCTTGAGTCATTTACGGTGAATAGGAGGACGGTCCGGATCCGGGATCGAGAGATCCAGGGGAACTATGAAGCTGGGTGACAGTTTAAGTTCACTTTAGTGAGTTCATTTTAGTTGACTCTGTCTAGCCCTGAATCCTCTAGTAGGCCCCTCTGCTTTGCTGACATCTCTTAGAGGCGCGCGTGGAATAAGAACGCATCGTCAACACGGCCACCAACTTGCCTTGAAATATAAGCTTGTGGAATCGCGGGTCACCCGCGCGGTTTCGTACAAAAGTGAACCGACGCGGGGACACGCGCGGGGCCCGCCAGCGGTAACACGCGCGGGCTTGTTCAGTCAATAACGCTTGATGAAAAGCTTATGAAAATGTCTTTCGACAAAGAAAAAGTAATTGTGATACTACAGTGTCGGTCTGCCATATGAGGCCAGCGAATGAACTCTTTAGGCACCTGTGGCAGGGTCCTTCACATACCCACAGAGCCCACGCTTGCAGACACGCGGCGGGTGACTGTCGCGGGTGCCCGTTTAACGCAGTTTCAGCCCTAAGGTTCCGTACTACTAGTATGTGCCCGACCCAGTTCTCGAGAAAGACCAAGTCACGCTGTACTGGGATCAGTATAATCATCAGTCGCAGAACTATTGTCGCCAATAAGCCTGACATAGCGGTGATAGACCGATCAGCGTGCTGCGTAGTGATAATTGATGTTACCATCTCACACGATGAGAACTTCGTGAAAGCTGAGAAATAGAAGACCATAAAATTATTTTTTACGACTTGGCACACGTGGTAGTCGACACGTGAAATGTGAACTCTGCTATCATTGTACCGGTTGTCGTAAAAGCCAATGGCCTGGTAGCCAAGAGCCTCGACGGCCATCTGTCGAAGCTCTCCTGATGCGGTTGGATCAAGGGCTCGATTCTGAAGGCAGTATTCCTCGATACGACAGAGGCGGACCGTGAGTTGTGGGGCCCTAGACTAATACTATTTGGGGGCCTGCTTAATTAACCAAGTAACCCTTATGTCAAAAAACTGTTTTCGATAAGGATATATTTCGATAGTTTTTAGGTGTTTTGTGTTTGGTAAGGTAACATAAGAGAGTTGTATACCTGCCAAATTACAGGGATTGTTTTTTTTTAATGCACAATTGTCTATTGTCTTATGTGGTAAATGGGGGCCTTTCACCCTCAAGGGGCCCTGAGCTACAGCCTCAAAAGAACTTATTTACATCCGCCTCAGATTCTATATTCTACTATTCTTTAATTTTATTTATTTTTTATACCTACTGATCCTATGTCCCAAATTCCGTTTTAAATAAAATTTATAAATTCCGGTTTCTACTTTGTCTCAAACGCTAAAATTTTACATGACATTGGCTAAATGTACAAAACGTGCGAAGCCAGAAAAAAAAAAACAAGCATAGCCGTAGGCCCGTAGCGTACCCAATCACTATCTGCCTGTAAGTACCAAGGATTTTCCCTCCTTTCCTGTAGCATCAATCATTTGCTATTAAATAATATTGTTAGCGTGCATTAGTGGATCACAACATATTGCCAAAATGCGTAAGATATCAAAGAGCCGTAAAGAGGATGACGAAGTGATATCGTCTACAAATGGGTCTGTTATTCATGATGAGCATGCCGCCGACGCTACTGAACAACGCCAAGCTGACCCAGATGAGAAAGAGCCCGCATCAGAATTGCCTGAAAATGTCGAAATAAATGAAAATGTTTCGACAAGTTCTACCAAAGAATCTCCGAAAAAAGGCAAAGCTAAAAACAAGTCTAAAAAAAGAAAATCGGAGAAAAATGTCGTCGAAGAGGAATACGAGGTTTGTTTAAATAATGTTTGTAAACAACAATATTTTATTTTATCATTTTATGCAAACAATACTATGTCCGGAAAGTAGCTTATGGTCAATTAATGATGTACAAACTGCGGTTTTGATATTCTTAAGCGTAGCGAAAAGGTATTTTCTTCACACCTTATTACAATGTAAATGAAAGTGGTAAATTTTCTACGAATTATGAATTGTAGCAAAAAACGGACGAGATTTTTCTAATCCGCTAAGACTTGTGTTATATTAGTTACATGATGAGGTTCCAATGTCTGAGTAGTTAAACCAATGTATTCATACCTAACATTATACTTCATCAAACATGAAGTTAACATTTGAAAATCTATCATTTGTTAGATTTGACCAAAAATGCATTAATTGCATTTATTTCTATTGTTGAACAAAATAGCTTGGCTTTAATTTATTTGAATGTCTTTTGTTCTTTCTCTCACTTATAGTCAACTTTGTTTGTCATTTCTTGGTATAAATTAAATTTTATTTGTACACAAACATTTAAGGTTGAAAAAGTGGTTGACTCGAAAAAAATCAAAGGAAAACTTCACTTCTTAATTCGTTGGAAGGGTTATTCTGCAGATAATGACACCTGGGAACCTGAAAACACCCTATCATGTCCTGAACTAATTAACAAGTATAATGATGAGGTAAGTGTTTTTGAAAAATAAAAATATGCTCACTCATATATTATGTATTGTTACTTTTATTGTTATTGTTTTAGAAAGAGAATTCTAAAAACAAAGAAAGTAAAACTGAGAAGAAGAATAACAAGAGAAAAGCAAAAAAAGAAACTAAAGTGCCTGCTAAAAGGGCAAAAACTGATTGGGATGGTAGTAATGATGATGAAAATGCTGAGTATGAAGTAAGTAAATAATCAATTAACAGAATTGTATAAACAGGTCTTGCACATTTACATTTGTATCTGTTTAATAGTATAAAACAAAGATATAGTTTACCTTACCCTATGACAGCAACAACAAGGTTAAGTTTGTGATTAAAATGTATCAGGTTAAGTTTGTGATTAAAATGTATCTATGAATCTGAGTGGAACTCTTAGCTGCCATGAAAATTTCAATGTGGTGAAGCCGTTGACAGCCTCGGACACCATGGTCTTCTCGCAGTAAAAGTGCAGATCAGATAGCAGGGTATGCCAGTATTAATGGCATCATCTGTCTTGCTTTGAGCCACCGCCGAGGTGCCATTCATTTAAGAACCATTTAGCATGCGACAATGGCAAGAGACCAGACAGTATAACCACAATGCTTTGGAAGTTGGGATAGTCTTTGGTGTGTGTGCAACATGTGTCGAAACTTTTGCGCCATCCCATCTCTCTAGGACGGTGGACTGTGCTGGGTGCTGCAGGTGCTGAAAACCTCAAATGGCCAAAATATAATAGAGCCTTTGACATTGAAACACTAGGACCATGGGGTTGGAAAGCTCGCCTGGTTTTTCGGAATATTGCCAAGCGGTTGGTCAAATATTCACGTGACCAGAGGGCTGGCCTTATTTTGACCAATGAATCAAATCAGCATTGCCATCCAATGTGGAAGGCCTGCCATCCTTCGGGGCATTTTTTTTTTGGCAGCAATGTAATTATATTCCCTTTTTGAGACTTTCAAATTTTATTTTATTAAATTACACTAAATTATTATCTTCTTCATTATAGTTTACTCGTATCACAGTTATAGTTGCCATATTCCTTCGGAACGGCTTGACCAATTTATACGAAATTTTATTTGTATATTCAGTAGGAGAATTAGGTCGTTATCTATTTTTCATACCCTTTCAAGAGGGAGTCTTCAGAAGGCGACCTGAGCAGCGGGTGAAACTGCCGGGTACAGCTAGTAGATTATAATGTATTTTTAATCTCGAAAACGGCTAAGCACGTTTTTTTTATTTTTGAAGTTTAAAACTCTTCAAATAAAAGATCTTAAAGAATCAGTCCTTTTTTAGGTTGATCGCATATTAGAAGTTCGTCATAAGAAAAATGGGAAGAGGGAGTTCTTTATTCATTGGAAAGGATGGTCAAGTAAATTTGATTCTTGGGAACCTGAGAACAACTTAAATTGCCCTGAGCTGATAAAGAAATTTATGGATAAGGTAAGTTTGTATCTAAGGAGAACATGGTGTGAATAGTTAAAAAAGAAAACTGATAATTTTTGGTGTATACAGGTGAGCAAGGCCCGTTCTGTAGATTCCCGGAACTTGAGAGTGGCCCCAGAAACTACAAATCGCTTCACATTGCAGGACCCTTCATCTGGACGTCGTTTGAGTAAAAGACGTGGTCAGCGCCAAAGGTGAGCTAAACTTAATTATTATCCTTGCCCTTTACCATATTGGCTCAGCGAATACTTAATTATTAGTAGCTTATCATGTTTACCTGATCCACTTTTTTTTGCGGATGGGAAAGCAGATGATGATCCATACTCGGGAAATTCGGGAATCCAAGCAAAATGATTATTTTTTATCTCGAGGCTCTAACGGACTTAATGTTGTTTTTTATCTGATGGAACACATAAATTTATGAAATTAGAAATCTAAAGATGATTTTTAAAAACTTGTTCAATGATGCTTTCACTATTTTTTTCTTTCTTTTGCTTCTTTTTTCTTCACTTATTTTACAATTAACTATTTTATGTTGCGTGTTTTTGGTCAAACAGAACGCAAACTCAAAACGCATCGTTTACGATAATCCCAGTCTAAAGCCATTTGAATAAAATTATACAATTTTTAAAATTATTCTATTGAGTGCTAAAATTAGATGTTAAAAAGTAGATCGTCGTAAATGACACCACATCATGGCCGCAACAGTCACAGGCGTTTTAACTGTAATGGAAAATTGTTGGAGAATATATTTTTTTACCGACAAGTAGTACTTGCTCACTAGGCCCGGTTCCAATAAACAAAAACGACTCGTTTTTGTTTATTGGAACCGGGCTAAATAAAAACCGGGTTAAATGTCTCGCTGATGGTGGCGGGTGTGTCGGGTCATTTAGTTCCCTTCAAAATGGTTGAGCTGAATGGGGCTGATCCATACGTCATGTTCGTGAACGGGCGCTGTCAGTTGGGACTGGTCATTTTTTAGGTACCACGGTTAATTTTTAATTTATTTAGATTTTAAATTGAATTTTGCTTTTTATTTACTCTGGGCGCTCTTACTGTGCACGTCTTTCTATATCGTTCTCACATATTTGCATAATCTCAACATGAATGATGTAAATCAGATTTTGTAATAATTTTATAAATTAAAAGAGTATCCATGGAGTTTCTTGCCCATTCTTCTCCATAGAGATTAACGCTTTGGAATGGGGAACTACAGTACTTTCACAAGTTATTATGCCTTGTGACCGGGACTGTAGATTCATTTTGTTTCTTGACATTCAAAAGTGCCTGTAATAGTCTAATTCAGCGGTCGGCAACCCGCGGCCCGTAAATGTTTTGTAAAAAATTATAATTATCAAAATCAACGCATTAAGTAAGCGCGCCTTTTAACCTCTCTGCTCGGCAACACTTTGAAATGTGTCATACTAGCTGATGTTCTGAAAAGCACCTATGAAATCAATGATCTTGTTATGGTAGTTTGCCATCTGATTTTGACGAGTTGAAAAAGTTTGCTAAGCATTTCAGTACAATTTCTGGTAGCACTTATTTCTGCGACCAAACATTTTCAATTATCAATTATAGAAAAAACAAATATGCTTCTCATCTTCTCACAGATGAGCATTTGAGAGATATTCTACAGCCAAAAATACCGCTCCCGGACCCGAAGGCTTGCACGGCAAAGCCTGGGTCCTGCCTTGGAGGCTCTCGGGCCCCGACTACTGGGGCTCCTAAGTGCAAGCTTGGAGAAGGGCCAGTGCCCACTTCGTTGGAAGATGGGGAAGCTGGTCCTCATACAGAGGCCAGGGTGCCCTGTGGACTCTCCATCCGCATTCCGGCCCATCGTGCTGTTCGACGAGGTGGCCAAGCTCTTTGAAAGATTATTTGCAAACCGCCTCATCGGGCACCTTGTGGGGACGGGGCCGGATCTTGCGGAGCACCAGTATGGTTTCCGCAAAGGGCGCTCGAAAGTAGACGCCATCATGCGCGTGAGAGTCCTCACGACGGGGGCTGCAGTGTCCAGGGGTGGATTTGTCGTGGCAGTGTCTCTCGATATCGTTCGGCGTTCAACACCATGCCTTGGGGCTGCATCAGGAAGGCACTCCGGTACCACCAGACCTACTTTCGTCGTGTGGTCGGGGCATATCTGACGGATAGGGTCATCATTTAGCCCGGTCACTCCGGAGAGTGGAATCGGTGAGAGATGTCGTACGGTGCCCCACAGGGATTGGCCTTGGGGCCGCTCCTGTGGGACATCGGTTACGACTGGGTGCTGCGCGCCTACCTTCCTAGTGGCGTCAGCGTAGTTTGCTACGCTGACGCCACTAGGAAGGTAGGGTCCTGTGCCAGTACGTGCACCAGGCGCCGACCGAATCAATGACACGCGGGGTTGCGATAGTCAAATACAAATATTTTATTTGTTAAACATAGGTGAGTGTAGATATTATTATTAATTTTGATGAACGCTATGTCTAGCCGTGATCGGCGTACAAATATTTTTGGCACAAGCATGCTGATTTTAACAAATTATGAAATTGTATTAAATTAGGATATGACTATAAACAAGAGAAATAAAAATAAACTATCATTATTATCACATTTCAATAGTTCAAATTCAAAATGTCAACATAGAAAATATAAACATTATAATTTTAAAAAGTAAAAAAATCTGCCGTACATTGTTTAAAATACGGTTAAACCCATAAAGTAGTTTCAGAGATATCGGACAAAAACCTGCGAAATGATGTCTCTTCCAAACGAATAAAGATATAAAAATCTTTCTAAGAGACAAATGTCACTGGTTTATCAACGATTTTTTTTTGGGGTATGAAAACTGAAAACATCTTTCAGTCTTACAATAAAACAGATATTTGTAATTAAGCTTAGCATTTCTTCCCAGTTTAGTAATTAAATACTGCATAATAATAGGGCTAACCCTACTCTAACGGTATTATAACGTAGTAATTGCTTTAGAATTGTACTACTAAAAAAATTATTTAAAGTTATCAAAAAATACGTCATTACAATACGGCTAAGCTGCATAACTATGATATAATCAAGTAATGACTGTAAAATTAAGGTTTAGCCCCTTGGTTTATAAACAAGTTAAGGCACTTAGTGATCATTATAATCAAGTAATTGTGTAATAATATATTAAGCGGCGTCAAGTTAAACGGTATTGCTTACTTAAAACAAGGCTACTCATACTTCGCTCGCGGTTAGCCGTTTTATAGATAAGCAATGACTTACAATTCCTCATTCCCGAGCCGAGTGAAAGATATATTCATTGATTTTAAGTGAGATCGATATAAGTCATAACTGAGTTTTGACTCGGGATTTTTTGAACAAAAGTCTTTATACATAAAATTTATATTAATGTCATTGGGCAAATAACGCCGATTTGGTGCGTGCTCTCTACGGTAATGAGGAGCGCTGGGATTGAATGATTCAACATGTTGGTTGAGTAAATCACGATTAAACGCCGGTTTCTTGGTATGTTTACCACGTTTATCTGTATCTTTTTCAGTATCGAGACAGGTGGTAAGTATAAGATCATTGTTTCTATTGAAACCTAAAGTTGTTGAAAAAAAAATTTTACATACTTGTCTTACGGTTCCGTCATTTTTCTGCAGCGTAAAAGTTCTTTTGGGGTTTCTTTTAGGGTCAGATGTGTACTTACGCTTGGGAATGGCTACAATATAGTTTGACCTTATAAACATTCTCATTTCCCCGCGTTGCAGACTCCAATATGTTTTATTTATATTCTCACGTTCAGATTCATCAAATACAGAACTACATTTTTTTATACATTTCTCGTCACATCCAGGTTTTACAGTATATTTCAAAAGTTTTTGTTTTTTTCTTTGGATTTCTCGCTGTTTCACACTGCTATAATTGTACTTTTTTCGTTTCCGCGCTGTTGAACCTTCTTCACCTTCATTATCACTGGTGGCTGGGTTGTCAAATGGTGGCATTGATATAATAACAGCAGCATCAGTCGACGCTCGTCTCTTTTTGAAAACAGGATCGTGAACAGCAGCTCTTTCGCCATTGTTAAATGAGTGACGTCGAGATATAACTTTATTGGGAAAGGAAGGCACACATTTTTCTTTCTCTGCTTTAGAGCTTCTCTTACCTTTTCTTTGAGATATGCATTTTATTTGGGACTTATGAGCAAGTGTTTTTTTAATATTCCTGTCCGTATCACTCTCTTCACTTGAATCGACGTAATTAGATGTAACCTCGTAGTCCTTGTCCTTAACCGAATCATCCGAATCAAAGTCACAGAAGATTGGAGACAGAGAATGTAAAGACGGCGGTATAGTTTCATCGCAGTACAGGAAACTGGAATCCGAAACTTTTGATGTACCAGGTTGAGGATTTGCATATAAATCGATGCCATTATTAGCTGAAGGACTAGAAGGATCACTTTCATTTAATGAATTTGGCATGCTTGTTAAGCCAATGATTTGTTCTTGAATACGTAATTTGGGTGGTTCGACAGGTACGACCTCTCTATTCACAATGCTCATCATGTTCTGAATTCTTTGTGGAACCCCGGAGCGTCTACAATAATGACAGACACAATTAGTTAAATACCTAATTAAAAAAAAAAAAAAAATTAAAAAAAACTTATAGGTAGGTACTTTATTATTCTATATCCTCGTCGTCAACGCAATAATGCGTAAGAATAGGAAAGAAGGTAAAAAGCAAAAAAGCGCGCGAAAGCCCATGTCCGATAGGTATTCGTTTCAAACATACCGCCCCAACGCGCTAAAGGTTATATACCTGTCACCTACCACTACGTAATTGAATGAATGTAATACTTATTTTAAGAAAATATTATAAATATCGATTATCTACATACTAATTACATAGGTTATTAAATTCACTGATGCATCTATTCTATTTAGTGAAATTATAAAAACCTTACCTTGAGTACGTATGACGCGACATGGTAAAACATTTATGGCGCGCCGCCGCTCCGCTCCACACACACACGAGCGCTCCCCGTCGTCGCTGGTAGCGAAATGGCCGAGGAAACCGGGAACGCGGGGGACCGCGGTTCAAAAATGTTCCTGGGTTTAACTAGATTTTAATCTAGCATATCTGTATAGTCGTATTTTAGTAAAGAATTTTACACTTTAATCCATCGATAAACTTTATTGAAAAAAGGCTAAATGCCTATAACTATAATGTAATGTATTATTCTATAGTAACTTTATTATAACATAGTTTTTGTTCTCAGACACACCTGTAAGTACTTGATTATAACACGGTTATGGTCGTATAGCTTAATTTAAGTGCAGCATTGTGTGATAACTGTATTATAATAAATTAATATCGCTTGGAACGATCCGTGATAATAACGTTACCATCCTTTTGCCGTGTTATAACATAAATTTGAGGAATAGCTGTTAAATAATAAAGTAAACTGTAAAAAATATGTTACTTAACGGTTCACACCCGCTCTATATCTCGGAAAGTAAAAGTCGTACAGTAATGGGACCCAGCACAAAAGATAGAGAATTTTTCAAAACGTAATGTGTGATTCAAAACTAAAAAATGGCAGTTTGAGGCTTAACCGTGTTTTAAGTAACGTACGGCAGAAATAACAAATTTTAACGTCAATTTAAAACAAAAAAATTCAAAGTTTGTCAGTTAGGTATCGTTCACCGTATAATATGCTTTTTCAAGTAATATTTTCAGGAAGGCCTTTTTAAAATCGTAAATATTTTTGATTGCGATAGTCGCGGAGAGATCCGGCTACTGGGTCTCGAGGTGGCATTGCACAAATCCGAGGCCATGGTCTTTCATGACCGCGGAAATGGAAATACGCCACCGTCGGGATCCCGACTGATGGTAGGAGCGGTTCGCATCGGCGTCGGGTCGACGATGAAGTACCTGGGAATAGTCCTCGACAGCCGGTGGAATTTCGTGGAGCATTTCCGACGTTTAGCTCCCAAATTCGAGCGGGCCGGGGCCACTTTCAACTGCTCCTGCCCAATCTGAGGGGCCCAAACGCCTCCTGCCATAGGCTCTATGCCGGAGTCGTGCGGTCCATGGCATTTACGGGGCCCCGGTATGGACGCGTTCGTTAGGGCGGAGGGCCGCCCACTACCTGAACGCGCCCCAAAAGGTGGCCATTAGGCTAATCTGGGGCTACCGTACGATCTCCGGCGAGGCGGCGAGCCTTCTTACCGGATTGCCACCGTGGGATCTGGAGGCGATAGCACTTGCGAGCCTATACGAGTGGCGCGCGGAGTCACTACACTGGGGGGAATCTCTGCTGCCGCGGAAAATTGTCGCGCAGCGGACAGACTTCCGGTGCGATCTCATGGTGGCATGGAGAGAGCGACTGTCGTAACCCCGTGCAGGGTACGTAACAATAGTGGCGGTAAGTCCTCTCTTTGAGGAGTGGCTGGAGAGGCACCATGGCGTTCTCACTTACCGTCTGACGCAGGTCCTCACCGGACACGGTAGTTTCGGGAGGTTCCTGCACATAATCGGGCGGGAGGAAACGCTCGGGTGTCACCATGTGTGGCGGTCTGCCTAGCGCAGTGCCCGAGCTAGAGGCCGGCCCTGGTGCAGTCCATGGTACGGAACGAGAGGGAATGGGAAGCGGTCACCTCCTGCGAAGCAGTCATGCTAGCGAAAGAGGTGGCCGGGCGTTTGAGGGAGAGAACCTCAAACCAACCCAACCGCGACGCCGCGAGACGACTCTCGGCCACCATAGATGCGGGCCTATGGACGATGAGCAATGTGTAGCACACCGTCCGTCCGTCTATTGGCGACGCGTTAGTGTTCCACGCGCGCCTCATGCAAAGCAGAGGGGCCTGCCAGGGACCCCGCCTGCCGGGGTAGAGGTGAGATAACGCGGCCCCGGAACGTAAAAGGCAATAGAAGGAACATGATTGAGTTTTACAAGTCTAACCCTCCCCCCCGTTCCACCCAGAGCGGGGGAAGTTCTTTGATGATTTCCCATCCCTAAAAATTTAAGAGCTATTCTACGAATTGTCACGACAAATATGACTGCTAACATACAAGAAATACCTCCGCCACCCTACTGCCTCTCAAATGCAACCTCAGACATCACACTAAAATTTGTGTTAAATCGGTTTCCCATTTAGGTAGCTAGTAGTTTGCATTTCTTTATTTTTTTCTTGTTTTTTTTTTATAGCTATTAAGCCCAGACATAAACATAATGTACGTATTACGTGTACGAATTAAATTCCGTATTTTTTAACTATTTTCAATGAGATTTTGTGTCACTGACTCTGGCAGAGCCACCATCAGGGATTTTCATTTTGAAAACACAAAAAAATTGTCGCTAATTAGTCGAAATTTGTCGCCAAATATCAGAATTTGTCGGTCACTGGTTCAAAAGATATAGGGGTTTATAGGTGGCCGATCTGGAGAGTCTCCCCAGCAGGGCCACATTTATATCTCAAAAACTAGGGCACCTAGCAAATATCTCTTTTCTCCCATAATTTGTCGCCAATTAGTCGGAATCAGTCGCCAAATATCAGAGTTTGTCGGTCACTGGTTCAAAAGATACAAGGGTTTATAGGTGGCCGATCTGGAGAGAGTCTCCCCAGCAGGGCCACATTTATATCTCAAAAACTAGGACACCTAGCGAAGATGTGTTTTCTCCCATATTTTGTCGCCAATTAGTCGCAATTTGTCGCCAAGTCACAGATTTAATCGGATCTTAGTTTAGGAGATATAATGAGTTCAATTAGTAAGGTATAGTCCAAGAGCTAGGTCGAAGAGTTCACGAAAAATACCAAGAAAAAAATATTTCTATTAATATGTGTAATATACTTCTAGTTTTATCGGTCTAAAGTCTTTAGAAATGTCCGAGAGAGATAAATTCTCAATTTAATTCATGTTTTTATGTTTTAAATTACTAGGTTAGAGTGGCTTAAACTTCTTTGAAAACATTAAACCTTGCTCTTGGTCTATTTGGTGAAAGATGTACAGTCGCATGCAACTGTTTTACCACTTTACAATGTTAAGCTCTAATTAACTTTAGAATAATAAATAAATGTCGTACCTTTAGTAAAATGTTTAAAATACTTAAACGTTGAAAAAGTATTTAATTGTCAATTGTAATCAAATTTTATTATATAAAAATGAATTTCCATAAAGTTCGTTTGATGTGTGTTGTGTTGGTGTGTATTTTGAGGTGATTGCGAGTGTTGTGTTGTGGGTATGGACGGGTTGAGTTTTTATTTTATCTTAATTGAGGTTAGAATAATAAAACTTCTGTTGTCGAAATATAAAATGATTTATTACCTTAAAATTATTGTACTTTCAGAAAATGTTACAAATAGGTATTTGTAACATTTATAAGTAGGTAAATATATAAATAAATAATTTAAAAGTGCATAATTTCTCTTTAAGCTCATAAATATTGAATCCTTAGACATTTGTTTGTTAAATTTTTTAAACAGAAGATCATAAATTGCGTCATTTCTTTTTGGCTGTATTGGGTAAAGTACATCTTTATGTTCAAGATATACGGTTTTCTGGCTGTCTATGTTAACTTTTAATCGGCGACCGCGTCTTGACATTTTCTATGGTTTCTGAAAGTAAAAAAGGGACTAACTGAGTACCTACGTTATATGTGGGTGAACGATTAGGTACACCTCTGCCTAACCCTTCGGGAATTACAGGCGTGATGTTATGTTATGTACCTATGTTTATTTTACTACATAGGTACAAATCTATTGAATTTTAGTTATAATATACTAAATGGTTCGGCCTGAATGAAAATATCCTCGCGAGGATAAACAACATGTAACTGGAATAATGCACACCCTGCCTGATACACCCCAATTAGAAAATTAAGTTACAATCATAATTTATGCACTGAAACACCTAAGTATTGTTTTTATTTAAATTAGCTATCCTAATTGTAGCTAAATAATATATGGACATCGACGGCTTACTTTAGCAGGTAGCGCCTCGGTATTGGTATCTAAGGACGCACACACAAACACGCTAGTGACGTGAAAAATCAAGGTAACTTACATATTAATCTGCACTCATACGGTGTCCTCTTTTCAAAACACTCTCAAATTGTCCACTAACTTGTTCAATGCACTTAAACACCCGTATTCGTAATTGTTCTTTTAATTTTTCACACAAACAAACCTTCTCGCTGTACTTCCGGTGGATGACTAAAGAAAAAATCCTTTAGAGCAAGTTTGTTTGTTTACCTATTTTTTTTTAAGTAGCTACTTTGAGCGGCGGGCGCGAACGCCGACGCGCCGCACCCGTGACGTACAGCAGGTGACACCCTCGTTATATCTCGCTCGTTTCTCCGTTTTTGTATTTTCGGAATACCTAGAGATAACAACACTCGAGTTCGTAACTATTCATAATAAGTTCCACTTTAATTAAACTGGCTGACTTCAACTTACGTGACGGGCAACTCGTTCGAAGCAGCTCATCTGTACACGCGCATCTATCTCTTTCTTACTTACCGTAAATGAAACGGAGCGCAGCGATCTATCTGCCAGCGACTTAAGTGGTAAGTGCACATTGTGTTAGATAAATAATTACATAATTATATGTATTGTAGATTTGTTTATAGGTAATGAATACAGCTTTCCTATGGTGGGTTGAAATTATAGAATAAGTTTACATTTATTTAATTCGAAACAAACATTCCTCCTTAAGACGTCATAGATACTGTCTAGAAACTACATAAAGTATTTTGTACTCGCTTGTACCACTGTATGGGGAAATTGAATTCTTTAATATCTTTTTAATTACACACCGACTAAATCTGTAACTTTGCGACAAATTGCGACTAATTGGCGACAAAATATGGGAGAAAACACATCTTCGCTAGGTGTCCTAGTTTTTGAGATATAAATGTGGCCCTGCTGGGGAGACTCTCTCCAGATCGGCCACCTATAAACTCTTGTATCTTTTGAACCAGTGACCGACAAACTCTGATATTTGGCGACTGATTCCGACTAATTGGCGACAAATTATGGGAGAAAAGAGATATTTGCTAGGTGCCCTAGTTTTTGAGATATAAATGTGGCCCTGCTGGGGAGACTCTCTCCAGATCGGCCACCTATAAACCCTTATATCTTTTGAACCAGTGACCGACAAATTCTAATATTTGGCGACAAATTTCGACTAATTAGCGACAATTTTTTTGTGTTTTCAAAATGAAAATCCCTGATGGTGGCTCTGCCAGAGTCAGTGACACTGAGATTTTTTTATTTTTATGGAATATGACCAATTATTATGAGTATAATGACTGCGGCCCGCCTTTAGTTTATTTTGTCACCTTGTGGCCCTTGCTTGCCAAGAGGTTGCCGACCCCTGGTCTAATTGAAATAAATGATTTGATTTGCTTGAACTTTAATTACTTTTACTGTATATCATTGATCAAAGTGAACAAGAAATTAATATTAATGAGTGAAAGGGACTTCTTTGATTCACGCCATTTTTGCTAGGCCACTATACGTAGAGCTCTACTAGGAATGGTGGGCTTTTATAATTTTGCTTAACAGTGGAATGTGGATCCCATTTTTATAGTTCGTGTTCCTAGGTGATTTTCCACACCACACACAGGGTGGCATTTATTAAACGTAAAACTGTTTCGTAAAAAAAAACTCAAAATTGTTAGCGTCCCAGGCTCTTAATGTCTACACGACCCTGAAGTGATAAATATGAACATTTAGTCTATGTGGAATCTAGAGGAAATTACCTGTGGTCAGGACAAACGATTTAATGTGTATAAATTAAGACCAATTCGGCAATACCTTCAGGGATCGCAAGTTCCTAGTGCGAAACTGTTAAAAACGCTATTAAACCATCCGTCCCAATATTTAGCTCATTGTACTCATAACTTTATTAGTAGCAAGTGTATCGTGCTAAATAATATAATTTTCATATTTATTTGCAGAGTGCGTTACGACGATGCTGAATAATGACTTTTTAAACTTCTGTTTTCGGAAATGGTATGTTTACCTACCAAATGAATCATTTATTTAAGGTTATTGCAGTGTTAAATTTCATACAAATAGTAGATATTATTTTATGAAAAAATGTATTGCTTTTTTCACATTGTTATATAATTCGTGTATGTATGTGTGTACAGTCGCGTAGGGTTGACAACCCATATTCGAGTCTGTAGATAAATGATTGTCCCAGCCTTCAAGTTACCCTGCTTTCACACCAGGATGTAAAACATGAATGCTAAATACTTTCAAGTTTTTCCGTTGAATGCTTGCACTTAAAACAAGTCTTAGACTTTATTGACAAATAAACTGAACAAAATAGTAATAGAATATTCAGCATGTACTTTTTGGCCAAAATGTGTACCACTGTGCACATCATAGTTCTGAGATATCCTGGAACATCCACGTCAATACATGTTTTATACCGGTTTTTTGTACTTGTTAAACTGTTGTGTTCCAATATTTATTGAAACAAGCATCGCAAGTTGTAATTGGTTGTAAACGCAGGGTAATACATGTTTTTATTGCGAGGCTTAATTGGACATCATTTTTTAGTTATGGTCTTTATGTATGTATAGGTAAACATAATATTATGTCCAAATTATTTTATGTGACAGCCTGCAGTAAATACTGATAAGTATAATTAGTAATAGGTCAGAAAAGGGCATGCTATTGCATTGAAATTACGATACCTCTACTGTGAAATGTAACCGTTTTATTAACGCTGGTTAATGATATAGGTTTATTTGCAGGACGGTTGAAATTTCTGGTATAAAAATATCCGTGATAAAAACGCTCCCAAACAATGAATGTTCAGTACCATTTAACATTTCTAGAGACGTTACTCTGAATTAGTGCCTCTAGCAGCAAATTCAATTTTCTACACGATATTATCTAGAAACAGGTCATCGGTAAGTGGGATCTCACAATGCGATGCGTCTCGTGGCGGGCGCGTTTGTCGCCCCGCCTCACATGCACGTGGCACGTCGCAGTTGTGATCCGCCTGAGCTGCACGTTAGCGTGCAATCTAAGGTTTTGTATTAATATCAGTCAAGCAAACTTATATTTTTTTATTTGCAATAAGTACACATTTAAATAAATTTATGATATCTGTATAAAAATAAATAATGCTAGTTTAAAAAGGTACGAACTTAGTTATAATTAAACTACATTTATTTATTCTTATACATCTATGCAAGTAATAAAACTTAAATACACATGCTATGATAAAAGCATCCCTAACTTGTTTGCAACTAATTTGGTTAAATGTTCATTTACAGAAGTGTAATTTTTTTTGGTATAAAATAAACAGGTGCTAATATGCTTCTTTTGTTTGTGTGGGAGAATAACGGGTAAATTGTTGCAGAAATTAATGTTTTCTATGAAAGGAATGTACCTGTGTTAGATTGTACTAATGTTACAAAAAATGAATATAGTTATAAAAAAATTCAATGTACCTCCATGAAACAAGAACAATTATAATTGTACAGTGAGCCATAGTCCTGTAATATATATTTTATGGTTATCTTGTATTCATATTTTTTTAATTAAAATGGTATACTACCAGGTCCTATTATTATACATATATCTCGTGACTGAGCTCGCGCCATCGTCTGACCTTTATCTGTAATTTGACATATAAAGTATGGTTAGCAAAAACATGTTACTTACGCATTTTTTTTTTATCATTTTGTTAATATTTGCTTCAAATTATTTTCTAATCAAACACCACCTAGGAAACTCAGCCACGATTAACATTTTCGGTTGTTTCTAATGTTCCTTGAAAGGCATTGCATAATTATATTACATTAACTTCTTTATTTTGCTTTTACTCTCATTTTTACATTTTTAAATATTTCTTAAAAAAAATAAACATAAAAACAAACATTTAAAAATATAAAAAAGTGGTCTGCCGGTATCGGGAGCACGGTCCAAGCTACCGGTGGTTAGGGCTCCAGAGACAGGAACCTCCTCCCAATGCGAGCCGTGTCCAGGAGTATTGCCTTCTGAATCAGGCCCATGATCCAACCGCCTAAGGAGAGCTTCGACAGATATTCGTCGAGGCTCTCGATAAAAAGTATATTCAAGAACATTGGTGGTACATTCCTTTCATAGAAAACATAATTCATATCTGTAACAATAAAATTCATCCGTCATTTTGAATCACACCTTTGTTTGGTTTTGTGCTACTAAATAGCACGTGTATTTCAGTCTTGATCTTACTTGTAGGTGTTGATATGTTTTTTTTATGTTTTGAGTAATATAAATAGTATACACTATAGCCTTTATTGTAAAAGAATTTATCGAGATTTTCGGTATGGAGGATGCAGTGTAAAAGTGTTGACCATCCTTGCCGATTGTGAGTTAGTTTTTCTTTATAAATATACAGGAGCGTTTTTGAGATAGTTATTCAGGACTAACAGCTAGTAACCCAATAAATTGAATTCTATTTTCGTTTTAATTTTTCATTTCACATGAAATTGTTGATATAAGATAACGAATCGTCTATCTACACATTTAATGACTTTTCTCATTTCGGTCAGTCTTATCACAAAAACAAATCCAGACTTCACCCACTTAACTCACTCCATAAGAATAGATAATTTTTTTTAGCAAAAATATGTAAAAATTAAATTAGAAATTGTTATTGATAAATAAATATATCTATACATTTTGGTCAATATTTTGATTGGACGTTTTAGCACGATTTATGAGTCGACTCACAACTGGTGTTCTTAACAAATATCTGTAAATTTAAAGAGGTATACGCTGTTATCGGTCGCGATCAGCACTCCCTTTATTAATGTGCGTGTGCTTAGCTTAGGTGCATTAAGTAATCAGAGCTCTCGATTTAATATTAGCCTTTCTTTACAGTGAATTACGTGGGTACATCGAAAACATGCGGATTGCGCAATATGTATATTTGTGACTGCCAAGTTTGTCATTAATTATAACGTACCTAATCAAAATAAGGGTGCTCTACGATTCGCTATGGGCGTCACTAAAGTACACACTTTTCATTTCGCTTCGCTGTTTATTCATTTAGTACATATCTTTAAAGACCAACTCCTGTATTTGGAAGTTTAATCAATGTTTTATACATACAAAAAACCTCCCGAAAATAACTAAATTATGGTGAGAGCTGCAGAACAGTTCTGAAAAACAAATCGGCCACATAGGTATATGTAATTAATTTGACCGAAGTACATATTCCTTTTAATAAAAAATAAAATGAACAGTCACTTGAGTAAAGAGTTGGATATCTTTGATTTAGGGTCAGTAAATGCCGCCGTGTGCGGCATTATTGCAGTCACTGAAACTGTTTTAACCCTCGGTATACCTGGTGGCGAGAAGTGACGCGGTATGCCTGGTGGGTCTGACAGACCCAGTTTTGGATCACTATTTCATATATATATTGCAGTAAATAAATAAAAATATTTGTTTTATAATGAAATTACATACTAATATTAGGATTAGAAATAAAAATCGTTTTACAAATCAACGATCTTTATTTTTTAAATTTGTTCGTTTTAATCATAAAATTAAGCTTTGAGCTTTTGGTTAACAATTATTATGAATTAAAAGTAGAGAGAGCACTTTAAACAAGTCTGTTCGATGTGGGAACGCGTCCCGGAATGAGGTAGTCAGGTAGCGGGCGGAAAGCATTGAGTAGTTCGTAACGGCCAGCTACAGCTTGCGGGTGCGCGAATAAAATACAACGGCTTTTCTGCCGTGGTGGGTCTGACAAACCCTACCAGGTATACCGAGGGTTAACTGTGCACGTCTTTTCACGTGACCTAGACGTTTGGTGTAACGACCCTTAAAAACGCGGTTACAGTTAATAGAACTTAAGTCTATGGAGTTGATACAAATGTAAACAAACCCAATTTTAAACAATCTATCTAAATTGCTACTTTTTTCTTTATAAAAAAATATAAAGACATCATTGTTTGAGAACATTTATTTACTTAAATATAACTGTAATATAGATCTAACAAACTGTTTTGGTCCATCCGTTAAATAAATAACTATCATGGGTACTATTTCTAGCAATATAATGATAAAACAAATATGTACTAACCCTTTTTTTTTCTTAACTGTAAAGGTAAACAAGTGTATAACTAATGGCCAATTATTTAATGTGATTTAAAAATCAGATGACCGTCCACTGTCGCAGGTATGGAGTTTGTTTGCATTCATATCATTGAATTGAAATAGGTTGTGCTTTTAAGGTTACGAACAGATCTGGCTGGGTTGGAAAGCCTATAGAATAAGCAGGACTTCAAAACATATAGAAACACGTACTTTTAACTATCTAGTTGGTTGTTTATCGTTTAATTGTTAAATGTATTTTTTTCATCATTTTCCAAAGAAATACTTGTAATATTTTGCTGTATGGCAGAATAAAATTTAAGAGATCCATTATTTGACACAAATATACAAATGAGCGCGCACTGTCGCTGGCTTGAGAGTGGAATCACTAGCGAATGATACATCTTCATTCATTTCATCAACGTTTAACAAAAAAAAATGTACCCTTTTAATTTCTACCTTGGTCGCTGAGCCGATCTGATTATTTATGGCATTATAAGTTATATATGTGTCGTGTATTTTAACCTAGAAAATAGGTGGTTTAGACAAAATGTTTTTTTTTTTCATTGAGTTTCGGGCCTATGGCCGCCAACTGTTCAGATTTTGTCAAAATCACTAAGTTCATTAATATAAAGCATAGTATTGTATTGACGGCATATACCTGCAATCTTTTCGTGTTATTTTTCGGAAATAATATGGTTAACATTTTTATTCTGACACTGTATAATGTGTTAAATGTGTAAATGGTTTAATGTGTGCATTTAATTTGAAAACTATTATATTAAGTAGTACTAACTAAAAATACGTATTACTCAGGGACGTAACTTTGAATCAATCAATGCAATAATTGATATTTGCAGAAATCGGAACACTGTCATGTCGATCAACAGCATTACAGACCAAACAATGTGACAGCAAACAATGTGCTGTGTGCTGTTGGTTGAATTATTTTATCTAAGTTACGATCCTGAGTGCGACAGTAACATAGATAAGTATAATGGAAGATTAAAAATATGCAAAAATATGTCTGTTTTTAATTATCAGAGCTGTTATAATTTATTACTTCTCTAAAGGTGAAAACCCAGAATGCGTATTGATCCTAGCGAATGCTTTCGAATTTATAAGTAAGATATTTGTTCTTAAAAAAAATTGGTTGTCTGTAAAGTCGGTTTACTGACGATAGTTGAACGTGACAACGTCTTAAGAAAATACTGATGGAATGGTAGCATTCTTCAAAAGAATACAATCGCTGCACTAGCGGACCGGTGCTATTCATTTTAATGATGAAAGCACGAATATTCGACAATATATCACTGAATATATAATTAACCCTTAAATTCGCGATTTTTTATTTTTTAATGATTTTTTTTTTCTGTCTCAAAATGATGCCTAGAATACAGAAACATATAAATACAGTATGGAGCTCACTTCTAGGCAATAAATGAAACCTCAAGTAATACTAGTCCACAGAAGTATATAGAAAATAAATTTTAAATTAAAAACCGAAAATTAAAAAAGTGAAATTTTCAAACAAAATAAATATCAAAATAAATTCAGTAAAAGTAAACACTCTGTTTAGACAACGTACCTTGACCCCAGGAGCGAAGTGCGGCAACAACGCATGTCGGCGCGCCACTTTGATTCGTTTGACAATGTGCGACGAAAATTAAATTCACTAAGTTAATGTTTACCGCCACATGTTTATTTCGCGATAACTGAACTGAATTAAATAAATTAAATATTGCTCATTAGTTACAAAAAGAATAGAAACAGATAGGTACGTATAGTTAAGGCTGCATTTTGCCTGCATTCGCCATACAATAACACCATGTCTGTGTACTCTGCAGCACTGTAAAAATGCTGTTGTCTTGGCATTTTGTTACAAAAAACACGCGTACACAAAAGTCAAGTGTCAATTTCACCGTAAAAAATAACACACAACATAAAACTTAAAAACACAATTTATACACACACAAAGTCAAGTACTTACTAATAAACTAATAAGTGTCCATTTCACTGTAAACAATATTAAACTAAGTAGGTACTTAGGTAATTGTCTAAAATCGCGTTTTGAAGCAATGCGCTCAAGTAGGTCTACGAAATCTATGCGAAAGGCACACACTATCCCGGAAGACCAGCGGTGACTGACAAAGCGGAACGGAACTTCCGAAATCCAAAATAGCGAAAAAAATAAAAGTTATAGGTAAGTAATGTAGGGCGAACGGCGTAATTATCGTAATCGCTTATCGATAACTTTTTACACTTATTTACCTACTACCTAAACAAGGCATTAGAATACAAGATCTTTGTGTAATTCGAATGTTTTAATATTTTTAATAATTAAAAACAGTAAAAAACTAAACTAACGTTTTGTGAGTTCCTGAGTATCAAACGGTTCTGTCGATCGCCCGGGAGCCGATCGGTAACAATAGAAATTTAATTCAGTAACTAATAATAAGCTCGTAGGTCTGTACGATTTTTGAATAGGTAAAAGCAATTCATAAATTATTGTTGTTTACTTTATTTATTTTGATCCTCTAATTCTACTTAATAATATTTAATAAGAACACACTTAAAATTAGCTTAGTTTAGCTTTAAATATTTACGGCACAGTGTTTTTTAGAATTATCATAACAACACGATAATTCTAAAAACACCACCTAAAGTATTTAAAGCTAAACAGCTTTTTATCGATCATTATTAATAGTCAATAACAGGTGCCCTTCCCTACGTGGAGCGAGCGCACCCCGCGCTCGCGCGCTCCCACCCCGCCGGCCTGCCACGAGTCGCGCCGGCGCCGCGCCGAAAGCAATTCGTTCCCTTTGAAAAAAGCCGCGTGCCTAGTGAGGAAGCCGCCAAAAGACACCGCTACCGACGTACACCTGCAGGAAATGCAGGCGCGTCCCATTGATAAATTGTGTTTGTGTAAATTGCAAAACAAAGTTTCGATCGTGGCAGATCAGGGACATTGTTCAAGAGGAAATTCGAAGTACTAGTATACAGAAACAATATTAACATTAAATTTAATAATCAGTCTGTACTGGTCTTCTGTCTGTGAGAAAGAGGTAGTGGGCCGCACCGTCACAGTATTAAAATCCATATAGCAGCGAAATAAATGTGGGAGTCGGGCAGCGCGGTTCGCGGCCGCGGCCTCTTACACGCTTAGTTTGCGCACTCGAACAATGAATTAAAATTTGTTACTTTAAATTCCAGCCTGTCGTTTAGGTGTACCAATTTTACATTTAGGCAAATAACTAGAATAGGTACGTAACAGCGTGTGGTGATAGTTCGTAGTTTTGCACTGCGTGGCAACGTCGCTTTTCAATGTTAGAGGATTCAAGTTCGTTGAATCTTTGACCTAGTGATACAATTCTACAGAGAGTTTAAATTTGTTCAAAATCAAAACTCTACATTTTGACCTAATTACTGGACCGATATCGTTAATTTTTTGCATAGCGTCAGAAAAGGCGATAACAAGTATGTCGTATAATTTATTGCATATATGTGGTCCCCATACTGTATAGTGACTTTCCATACCTACAAACCTTGAAAAAACTGAAAAATGCTTTGATTCATATCTGCAACATTGCGCATTTACTATCAACTTTACCCTTAACTTTGTATCTGTATAAAAGTTGAAATAAAACAATGTAAATATATATAAACTTTTATTTTTTAGTTATTAAATTTATAAAAACAATTATTTTCTCTATTGTAACATAGGCTGACCCTAAATTTTTCACATTTAGTATAAGTATACCCCTTACACCCAGGATATTTACACCTGGCTCTGTCACCAAAGACTTGCCAGTGTCCTGTGCAATCTAGGCGGACATTTTTAGGTGGCACAGGCTGTGCTGGTCCCCTTTTTCTTTTTTGAAGTAACTCAGCCTCTAATGAACTGGTGCCAGGGCGGCCACGTTTTCCGTTGCTAGATGGTCCACCTATATTGCATAGGGCATTGGCTAACTACAGCCTAAAATTGCACAAGTTTAGTGGCTTTTTATTTATAGTAAGTCAACTCCGCCCATGTGGGCATTGTAATCTTTTATAATATGGGGACAGGTCTCAGGTACTCTTAGTTTCGTTTAGTTGAGGGTCTTCATCCACCACCTCTTCAGCCTCCTCATCTTCTAAAGCTTGAAGCTACTCCAAATCACTTCTAAAGAATGCCTCTTCATCATCGTCTGATGACTACATTCCATCTTTGGAATCGTACAAGGTACTCAAATAGTGTTCTATGTCTCCATCTGATATATTTCGCGGCATCCTAGAAAAATATATGCTATACAAGTAAAACATTTGAAAAAAATATCACTAATTTCAGAAGGTAGTTCAAATAGTAGTTGTAGAAATAAAAATACCCAACAGTGCGCAATGTTGCAGAAATAAATCGAACCGACTTTTCCTCATTACAATAGTAAAACAGATAAATAATTGAAAACTAGTATTACTTTGTTTAGGAATATCTAAATAATCAATAAATAAAAAAAACAATAACCATCTTACCTGGAAAAACTCTCGAAAAACACAAATCACAACTTAGAAAATTCGTTTCACTTGGCGCCAACCGAGTCGCAGGTTTTTTTTTTTTAATTCAAATTTGAAAACAGGTTGTTGCCGCCAATTGTCAAAAATGAAAAAAAAAATATTCATATATGAATATTTTTATATTCATATTCATATATTTTATATATTCATTCATGGAATATTCGTTCAAAAATAAATGTCAATCATTTCTTTTATATTTTCACAGACTAAAAAGGGTATGTTGCAGATATGTGTCAGTTTTTCATTATATTTAGTAGTTTTTATCTCTCTTTACTTTTTTATATTTTCTATGTATGTATATATGTATTTATTATAAATAAAATTGATATTTCCTGTCACATTGCACCTACTATGTCTTTGTCTCTGCATCACCCTAAGGTTGACTGGTAGAAAATGCCCAAGGCATTAAGTCCGCCTTTGTACAATGTTTTTGTTACTTGTGCATGAAGTTTTAATAAATAAATATGCATCTGTGCGAATTTAAGGGTTAATATAATCGTTCGAATCATTCCTTTATCGCTGTAATTATCGTTGCTATAAACAATTGACACCACATTCACTTTTCACTGCACTTGATACTCGATCAAAACATGTAAATGTACTATAGTATAGCAGCTGTCCACGCAGACGCATCGCTTACTCAAGTAGGAGAGAGACGGATTTCGAACGCTGCCGAACGCAAAGGCCGATTGTGCTTCTTTGTCGCTCGTTCCGCGCTCTCGCTTGCACTTCAAGCCTTACATGGAACGCCTCAGAGCGAGGTAACGCCGCATGAGTCATGTTTTTTCGTGCGTGCAGCCGGCTCTATCGAATTATAAGACGTTGTCACGTTAAAGGTAAAGTCACTTACTGGAGCACAAGAGAGCTTTCTGCTCATATTACCAATATAACAGGTTAATCACTGCTTTTAACTTATTATCCAGTGCATTAGAGAGTGTACGTTACTCCAGCAAGAAAGTATCTCCTAGAGTTATATGAGTAGAACGTATAGTTTGTGCCTTATCTGCTGTAAATGTGCCCCTACATAAAAAATGTGTGCCCCCTGTCGTTTTGAAAAAAAAAACGGAAAAACGATTCTTGCTGGGGTAACGTTTTTCTAGCAGGAAAATTCTAAACGAGTGATCGGAGGGAAAAAAATTGTGCATGGCCAGAGAGCTTATATGTGTGCCAAAATGTGCCCCAAAAAATAAAATCTGTGCCCCTTCAGGTTTTCGAGTTATTGCGTTTCCTGCTGGAGTAACGTTTTGATGAATCGTATATCTCTAAAACCATTGCATGTGCCCCTGTAGAATAAACATACACGAGTAGCTCTTAATATGTGCCCATTTGTGCCCCAATTAGATTTAAGGAATAATTTATAGTTTTTAAGTTATCGCGGTTTTATCAAAACCCGAAAAAACATCGCAGCGCCTAAATGAGGCAAGGCATAAGTTCACTGAAAACTGTATTCGGTCCTTCTTGGCGCTAATAATAACCATAGAAAGTTTCAAAACTGTTCATGCATGCGTTTTTGAGTAATCTTGCTAAAAGTCAAAACGATGGTGTCATAACTTTGACGGCAAAATACAAGGAACTGGCTCAATCTCAGATGTGTAGGTGTAAACCAAAATCATGTGCCTTTAGTCAAAAATATATGGTGAAAATATTAAGCTTGGCATGTTTCGCATTAAGTAAATATAAACAAAAAACCAAATTAAGTAAACAACGGCTGGTTATCCGAACAAATTAAAATGACTACTAAAAAGCGACGGATTCATACATATCGATGACCTTCTTTACTTAACTCACTAACCGGTTCACACGTGTTGTGCCTGAGTACACTGAAGTAGAAAAGTAATAAATAATAAAATAAAGTTGTTATTGGATTATGTTCTACTAGCTGTTTCTATGACCTTACACATGATTAAGTACATTATAAATAGTAGCCTAAGTGCTATTCCAAGGTAAGCTATCTTCTCCATTTTAAATTTCATTAAAATACATCCAGTAATTTATGTGTGAACGAAAGAAATACATCCAGATATTTGCCATTTGTCAGGTCTTTGACCCAAAATTTGATTGGTCCCAATGTTTAAAAAATATATAGTTCATGAAATGTATGATCTACTACTAAAAAGAGGTAGCTCTTTTTGGCAAATAAATAAAAAGCCCGTATTTGTCTTTAGAATATAATATATATATTTATTGATAAGCCGTAGGTTAGGTAAATTAACAGTAAGTTTTTCATCATTAAGGGGAATGCCCCAGCCAGCCCGCGAAATTCAAAATCTAAACGCTCTAAGTTCATAAAGCTGTAGGAAAGACTTTTTCTGTTTTGTTTTGTTCCTACGCCTTTATGAACTTGGAGGGTTGTATTGATGATTTTGTTGATTATAATTCTGTAACTACATATCTTACAGCCGCGAATAATATTTTAATGAACATACAACCTAGCTAGCACTGGCCTGCAAATTGCAAAAAACGTAAGAAAATTTGAATTTCGCGGGTAGGTTGGAGCTTTCACCTTAACCAAATAAATTTTGGTACCTACAGTTTTGAGAGTTGTAATTCGTGTATACCTATAGTCAACCGCACAATGATCTGTGTCGCAACGTGTTCCCATTTTGTATGTCGTATTACGTGCCTATGTGGGATTTATAATTATTAACCAACGATTATATTAAAGCTGATGTAGTGTCTCATAATTTTGATTTGATGGCGTTTTAGATAATTATATAAGTGTCATTCCACAGTCAGGTGATAATGTTGTTACGTAGGTACCTATATGGGATAAATACGTTTATTTATAGCCAAATACCATCAGATAATTTGTACACATTCGATGTTTACAGTTATATCTTTATGCGGTTTACTATAATAACACACTTTATCTGAATCTATGGATAAGCAAATTACTCGTGAGAGAATTATTTATCTGTGATTTCAAATTTAACATTTTTTTTACACAATCCTAAACTTATACCTACTTAATACTGATCTGTGATTTTTTGTGATGCGAATTTACTAATTATAAGTTAGACTTAGATGAAGAACTGATCTGTGATTTAAATAATAATGATGACCACACAACGTGCAAATTATTTCTAATATTTAAACGTAGGAAATTTGATCTGTGATTTGATGCAATAATTACTTTAAGAATTAAAACTTAGGTAAGTAAATAATAATTTCCACATAAACAAGCTGTTATATTAATATGATAACAATATAACAAGGTGCATTTAATATATTTTTTAATTAGCCCCCAAAACTTTTGAACGCAACTGTACGGACAACAGCTTAGGTATAATACGTCCAATAAAGAAGGTCATCGATATGTATGAATCCGTCGCTTTTTAGTAGTTATTTTAATTTGGTCGGATAACCAGCCGTTGTTTACTTAATTTGGTTTTTTGTTTATATTTACTTAATGCGAAACAATCCAAGCTTAATATTTTCACCATATATTTTTGACTAAAGGCACATGATTTTGGTTTACACCTACACATCTGAGATTGAGCCAGTTCCTTGTATTTTGCCGTCAAAGTTATGACACCATCGTTTTGACTTTTAGCAAGATTACTCAAAAACGCATGCATGAACAGTTTTGAAACTTTCTATGGTTATTATTAGCGCCAAGAAGGACCGAATACAGTTTTCAGTGAACTTATGCCTTGCCTCATTTAGGCGCTGCGATGTTTTTTCGGGTTTTGATAAAACCGCGATAACTTAAAAACTATAAATTATTCCTTAAATCTAATTGGGGCACAAATGGGCACATATTAAGAGCTACTCGTGTATGTTTATTCTACAGGGGCACATGCAATGGTTTTAGAGATATACGATTCATCAAAACGTTACTCCAGCAGGAAACGCAATAACTCGAAAACCTGAAGGGGCACAGATTTTATTTTTTGGGGCACATTTTGGCACACATATAAGCTCTCTGGCCATGCACAATTTTTTTCCCTCCGATCACTCGTTTAGAATTTTCCTGCTAGAAAAACGTTACCCCAGCAAGAATCGTTTTTCCGTTTTTTTTTCAAAACGACAGGGGGCACACATTTTTTATGTAGGGGCACATTTACAGCAGATAAGGCACAAACTATACGTTCTACTCATATAACTCTAGGAGATACTTTCTTGCTGGAGTAACGTACACCATTAGAGATAGATACCAGCACGTTTTAACGAATTTTATCTCATTTGGGAAACTGCCCAATATGCTCAGTGCCCTGCTGTTTTATTGGGAAACAGATACACTACACTACACTATTGTAACTTATGAAATTAAATTCCTCTGTTAATGATTTAAAAACAATAAACTACAAGACGCTCACATATTTTAACAATAGACCTTACGGTACAGTGCTGCCACCTCGTGGACAAAAATCCTCATGTAAAATGAGAAACGAAATTTTGCGATCGAGTGAGTCATCTCGAGTGGTAAAAATAAGTTTACAGCTTGAAACTTTTACGATTATTAGGTTTTATAATTTATTTGCATACATCATTACATGAGTGTTCTAGGGCCAAAAACAACCACATTCACTATCTACATGATTACCTGTTTGACATTTATCTACTCAGATGCGTAAACTTTTGTAGAAAACTCCGACGCGACTTGGATGGCAGTTTGGTGAGTCATTGTACGCTGATCGTAGGTTTAGGCCGATACCACTACGCTCCCTGGATATCGGGCCTCGGTGGAGCCAGCAGGGATAGCTCAAAGTCTTGCGGCGGCGACGAGCGACAAGATGGTGCGCGCGGCGCCAACGTCACCTCTGCTGCACTCACGCGCCGCCCGCACAGCCCGCAATAGGCCTCCGCCTCGCAGTCCGCGTGAACCGCGCGCGCGCAGTGGCCCGTGCGCACCGTGCGCTCCGCCAGACGCCGCGCGCAGCGCACACAGCGCCCGCGCACCGCCAGCCCGCGCCGCGCCGCCCACAGCGCGCGCGCCAGCCCCGCGTGCGCCTCCCGCGCCGCCGCCCGCGCCGCACACTGCCAGGACGCGCGCCGCCCCGCCGCCGCCGCCAGCAGCGCCCTGGCCGCACGCGCACTCGCGCCTGCGCCCTCCAGCGCGACGGCCGCGGGCAGGTAGGCCGCCGCTTCCAGCAAGAGCGCAGGCGGCGGCGCGCGAGCGCGTCTCAGCAAGCGCGCCCACAAGTCGGCGGCGGCGCCGGGCGGCAGGCCGGGCGAAGCGCGCGCACACAGCTCTCCGCCCGCCGTCACCCAGTGCGCAGAGACAAGCTCATCATCGTTCGCGGCGAGTCGCAGTATCGCATCGAGAGCGGCGCTCGGGTCGCCGACCGCTTCGAGACAAAACGGCTCGGCTTCGGGCGGGCCCTCGGCGCGGACTATAGCCAGCGCCTCTTCCGGTCGTACGAGACCGACGTTATCGGCTAGAAAAGATTGCACGTCCTTGGATTGGTGGCGGCAAAGGTTTCGTAAGTGTGAGGCGGCTGAGACACCTCGCAAGTGACCCGCCTCGAGGAGACTCTGGCCGAATTGTATGATCTGGTCGTTCGATATTGACTGCAGAATCGACGAACCGGCGTCGGAAAGGTGATCGCCAGCAAGACGAGCCGCAGCCCGCGGTCGGAGGTTGATTAGGGCCGGAAGGTACGATTCGAGTAATTTTTTCACGTCATCGTTTGCTTCCAAAAGAGGACGAAGGTACTCAAAGAGTTCATCTATGTCGGTGTTGGATGGTGTAATTATATTAAAGAACTCTGTAAGTGCGCGTTCATGTCGACCTAATGTCGCATCGATCCGCCATAAAACACGCGGACGTTGGTCGGCTGCGCAGTACTGCTCCTCTAGAAGTTCGCACTGCATACGTCCTCTGGTTAGAAGCGCGAGCCAAGCACGATCAGCTCGCTCGCAATTGGTAATTGCGGCCAGTTCCCGAAGACTGTTTATTACTTCTTGATCGCTCGGCAGAGCACCTGAATTCAATTGCCCTGTCAAAAATTCCAGAATCTCTATGCGATCGTCGGGTTCCTGAAAAGATTTGACTATTATTTAAAATTAAACAATTTGAATATTAAAAAGGAAATGCAGCGTATTTTTAGTGATTAAAGAACAATCTGACACGGGTTTCATGTATTTTTATTTGCAGTGGGACACAAATGGCTGATAAATTCGTAACAAAAAATGTGTGACCACATAGAGGATGTAGAAAACATCTAATCTAAGCATTCTGCAGGCACATCTAGTGCAATCAAAAACAAAAGCAAAACTAGGATCAACCTATAAATGAGCGATAACAAGCTGTTAAGCTCGTATATGCCTTTATTTTCGCGTTCTTAAAGAAATACCCAATCTCATTAACCTTTTCACCGCCACGGACATCAATAGAAGCTCCGGATTTTCGTGCCACCAGCGCCACGACTACATTAGAAGCGCTTAATTTTATCTATGTTATAAAAATAAATTTACTGAATTTAACAGGTTTTTTCCATTTCATAATTTAAAAGCACTGTCTAATACCCTGTTTTTTTATTTTTCGACACAAAAGAAGCCATTAGATCAGATCTGCCTAGCCTTTTCCCAACTATGTTGGGGTCGGCTTCCAGTCTAACCGGATGCAGCTGAATATCAGTATTTTACATGGAGCGACTGCCTATCTGACCTCCACAACCCAGTTAATACTGGGTAATACGATACCCCTTGGTAAGACTGGTTGTCAGACTTTCGGAAAACTGACTACCTGTAACGACTGTCAAAGATCTACAAATGACAGCCGGGACCAATGGCTTAACGTGCTTTCCGAGGCACGGAGGAAACTCGGTATGTAACGGGTGGTCACCCATCCACAGACCAACCTAGGCAAGCGCGGCTTAACCTAAAGATCGACCCGAGCGGCTACTATTTATTTAGCCACGAGCTCCTCCAAAAGAAGCCATTAATTGTCATAAAATTGGCAAAAACAAAAACTCCGAAAATTTTTGATATCCCCAGAAAGCCAAGGACTTGATATACAATATGTTAGTTTAAACGAGGGACGTATTCAAACCCATAATAGTGCATACTTACATGATACTAATAAAAATATGAACAAAAAAAAAACACTAATAAATAAAAGACAGAACCCTACCAAAAATTTCGCATAAGTCTCGCAACGTGTATACTATATACCCTTGCGCTAGCGATTTAATACTATCGCAGAACATGTGTGCGTGTCAATGACCTTTAGGTATAATCCATTTTCCCTTCATACTTTAAACCTGGCTTAGGCGCCTTTTCGGTAGAATCGGCGCGTAGGTATTTTGCCGCGTTAAATCACGCGTGATTTACTTCACTGTTTACAAGTTTACTTCTCTCGCGCTCAGTGTTCATGAATAATGTATTTTATTGGACAATTACGTCAGAAATTAAGGTTATAGGTTTTTTACATATTTGGGACGAGAATCGAATACTGAATACCCTCCCTCAATAAGTCCCTCGTTTAACCTAACACTGTGTATAGTCGGCCAGTGATGTGACGCGAAAGTTAACACTGTTTGATTTCACCCGATGAAATATTTAGAAACGTTATTATCGAAAACAATTTGAGGTCAGTAAAATATGAACTTAGATAACTACATTAAAACGAAGGGAAATTAGAGGAATTAATTAAATAGTCATTGCGTTTTCGCTTCAATTCTGTAATGAGAGATGAGATGCATTCAAACGCGCTCAAATTATGAATTAAAAAAAACCACGCGCTTAAACCGCGGTGCTTAAATCCAAACTTACTTTCCATTTCGAAAAACACGACGAAATACACAATACAATGCTACTGAATATACAATACAATGGTAATGAAAAGTTCTGCCGGTTTTGTACGGTAAAAATGTTGACCGAAGTAGTGTAAAAATCACGGCAGTAGACAAACATCGAAAAAATACATACACATCCCTAATCAGAATAGAAGGATGACGGCATGAAACAATTAGTGATGTGCCTCATTTGATCATTTCTTATGGCTCTAATTGAGTTATGTATTTGTTTCTTTGATATTTGTTATTTATATTGTTTTTCTTATCAAGGATACTGGGAAATAAAACAAATATGGCAATATTTAATCGGTTTTTATTTAAATCCGTAAAATTATAAATATAACAACGTGTATAATTCTCATTCATCGATATGACGCTACCCTCATCACTACTGTTTACGATACATTTCGTTATACATGTATAGCTTGGCGTGAGGCGAGGCATCGCGTTCTGTGTACGCTGGCGGTGAAAAGGTTAAATCTCGTGTCTGCTTCGAAAGAAATTGAAGGTCCTAAGACTTAGACCGAGATTGGTACATTTTGATTCAAATGACGAAACCTTCTCATTACGTACGAGGCGAAATCATCACACGAGCCGTTAGGCGAAGGTGTTATAGAGCCGAGAACAGCGGTGAAAAATTCCCACGTAAATCAAATGACGTTTTGCAATACACACAGAGAACAGAACGACAGGTGTATTTTTTTGTCTAAAACAAGCGGGAAATGCTTGATACGACAAAATTGATGATATTTAATCAACAAATTGTTGTTTAAACGGTTGTCGTCAGTCCCATGTGTTTATATTTATTTATAATCACGATTATAATATTATGATTATTGCTTTGTATGTTGATGGCATAATGCTATTTTCGTCAAATACTTTAACAAGAAAAATATCATTAAGAAACTTATCGAGTGGATTTGAAATAAAGGATCTAGGTTCTGCTAGTCACATTCTAGGCATAACAATTACCAGAAAATAGAATAGTAACATTATATCGGTTCAAGCAAACTACATCAGACGTTTTTGTTATGCACGATTAATAATATATATAATAAGGACTCCTATTAAAGGTAGTTGTTAAATTAGAAAGGGAAGAAAACTCAACCCAAACTAACCATGATTACAGAAGCCTTGTTGGATATTTGATGTATTTGGCTGTATGCTCTTGATATGATATGATAGCACACACTGTGAACCATTTAAGTCAGTTCAATAACTGCTACGGAGTTACGGAGAATTATACTAGAAAGTTGCAAATAAGAATGTTTCGTTATTTACAAGGGCACTCGGGATTAGTCTTGTTTTTGTAAAAATGTATTTCAGAAATAACATTCATACATAATAGTAATATAGAGATGCAGATTGGGGTGGTGATCATTTGGACTGCAGATCATATTCTGGTATGTGTACTTACTTACTTAGTAAATCCATAATTTCTTGGGAAAGCTGAGTATATGGCAATTTTCTAAACTTTTGTTCAGAAATGTACTGGTAACAGTTGTAATATTAACATGTTTAACAATTTTATTTATTTGTACCTATTGGCTTAGTGTTATAAAGTTTAGATAAATTATTTATGTTTTGTTTTGTGTCGCTACGTAAACGTAACACAATATGTCACTCACCCGAGTGACATATTGTGTTAAACAGTCCACATTGACCCCAATGTGGACTGTTTGACACTATGGCAACCGGTGTTTTAAGTATCGTACATCCTTTTCATAATTCATATGCCACGCGGACGAAGTCGCGGGCGAAAGTTAGTTTGCATATAATTTAAAAAGCGTTAAAAATATTGTTGGCACAAATAGGGGTTTCTTTTATTTTTTCACGATGTTGTGTCAATGGTCTCCAAGTAAAATATTTGTGTGCAATCCAGACATGAATAGATTTGCTTAATAAAATTATAAGATTTTTGGCTGCGTAACGCTAAAAACCGTAAATAGTACTTGGTTGTTGTAGGGTACTGCCGTCAGAAGTAAAATAACTGTAAAGGACTAAATGTATTATTTCAACAAAAAATAAGCTGTCATGGAGACGAATTCCCTGAGGCCGACATACCTACGTTATTTAAGTAGGTATATATTACGTCACGATATAAAGTGTTCGGCGTGTTCTATATGGAAATTATACAAAGGCCTTGTGCCTTTGTATTATTTTGGTGGCATGGTTCACCACAAAGACTTTATGCGTGTTACGTCTCTTTTTAGACCCGTCAAGGATATTGTGTTGTTACAGAGTGGGTATTTCACCCTCTCTGTTACCTCAACCTCTTTTCTTTTGGATCAACATTGATTTTTAAGTATTCATATTTCGGATTTCATTCTTTCATTTCATCTTCAACAATGATTTTTTTGGCTCATTTCGTTTTGATCACGGCTAGCAGCCACAAGTGCTGAATTATTGTTTTAAAGCTGTTTTAAATCTATTAAACCTATCTCCATTTATAAAATCAGCTTGTGCTTCAAAAACCAGTTTCATTCATCATCAGTTTAGTATTAGTTTACAGTGCTGTTTTATTGTGTTAAAAGGTATTTTTTAAATTATTTCAGATTGTATTAGTTTTCTACTTCTCCAGGTCTTGATGACCGTCATATTGTGTAATAGTGTTATTAAAATAAAGCACGTACCGGTAAATCTCGTGCAAAGGTGAGCAAAACCCGGGCGACTCTGAGCCTGTTCTGTTTTCCGAGCGGCCCCACGAAGGGCGGGTCGCGAGTGCTCTGCTCCAGGAGCCGCACTGCCGCGGCCGCGTCGTGCTCGACCATTACTTTTAGAGGCGATCGTCCCTCGTTTTCGTTCTGAAACAAAAAACATTATATTTTATAATGATGTCATTGATTCGATTTCGGCTACAGCGACTGTCCATTTCGCATCTTTGGAAATGTCTATTTAGAACATCCTTAATCCGTCAGTGTAAACGTTAGATAAACTGACCAACCACGTTTCCGTTTTCGTTCCTGGATCATTACACTAAGTGCTGTGAGACAGCTCCTTCAGCTTCAGGATGGCTGGACCATGCAGATAGACCAACACAGATAGACAGACAGCCAGATTTTGCAGTTTTGAACATTCCCAAATGTTTGTTGAGAAGAAACATGTATGGTACATATAGACATCAAATAACTCTAAAGAGGGAAAACTATAACGAGGATAGTGGCCATCCATTCTAACGTCAGAATGGCTAGAGACACATCGGCTTCACCTAGTTGTGGGCGTTATTATGATTTAAAACGTGATTTTCTCAATTTTTTGCCAAGCGAAATACATTCAGTCAAAAAAGTATCGGGAATGGATGATTTGTTTATGGTTCCAAATAAAAATTTTTGTTTTTTTTTGTAGTTGTTACATTGGCACAACTGTTTTCCATTTTGGCGCGGAGTTTGAGTTGCATCTGTTATTTATATTAAATACAGTGCTGGTTTTAGTTATATCATATATAGTGTGTATTGCGAATTTCATAATGGACAAAAATATCGAACAAAGAGTTTGTCTTAAATTTTGCATCGCCAATGGAATTTCGTGTTCGGAGTCACTGAAAATGTTACAGAAGGCTTACGGTGAATCGACTTTATCAAAAACTCGTGCTTATGAGTGGTTCAAAGCGTTCAAAAGCGGTCGAGATGTGATGGAAGATTTGCCTCGCTCTGGTAGGCCGTCAACGTCTGCAACTGAAGTTAACATCGCAAAAGTGAAGAAAATAGTGACTGAAAATCCCCATTCAACTCTGAGAGAGATAGCCGCCGAACTTTCTGTATCTCACGAGTCGATCCGTACCATTGTAACTAATCATTTGGGTATGAAACATGTTGCTGCTCGGCTAGTCCCAAAAGATCTGAATTTTCTCCAAAAACTCAATCGCATGAAAGTCGCTGAGGACATGCTAGAACGAGTCAGTTCGGACCCAACATTCATGAAACGCATTGTTACTGGTGACGAGACGTGGGTTTACGAGTTTGACATGCTTCGGAGTGGCGCCTTCCAACTGAACCGAAACCGAAAAAACCACGCCAAAGTCGATCAAAAGTCATGTTGACTGTTTTCTTTGACTATCGCGGTGTTGTGCACTCTGAATTCTTACCGTAAGTTCTAACGGTAAATAAAGAATATTATTTGAGCGTTATGCGGCGTTTAAGAGAGCAAATTCGACGAAAAAGGCCAGATTTGTGGAAAGAAAATTCTTGGATTTTGCACCACGACAATGCGCCTTCGCACAAGGCTATCATTGTGAACGAATTTTTGACCAAACACTCAACAAATATCATCCAGCAACCACCATATTCACCAGATATGGCTCCTGCTGACTTTTTTCTTTTTCCTAAACTCAAATTACCACTTCGTGGCACCCGTTTTCAATCAATAGAAGACATAAAGGAGAATTCGCGGCGAGAACTGAACTCAATTCCGGAAGCAGCGTTTAAAAAATGTTTTGATGAATGGATTATTCGTTGGCGCAAGTGTATCGTTTCTAAAGGAGCATACTTTGAAGGTGATAAAATAAATTTGGATGAATAACAGACATTTTGTGTTTTATTGATCTTTTCCCGGTACTTTCTTGACAGAGTAGTAGGTATATGTTATATTGAGCACGGAGCCGACCGGTAAAAAGCCGTTGTGAGATGTTTAATGAAAGAGGATAAAATGTTTACTACACCTACTTGTTTCTTAAAAGAAATAATGAGTTCTTTTATGACTGAATCTGCAAAAGAAAAGTATTGCTACTCGCCCCGTGAATATTAGACGCCCCAAATCGCCTCCAATAGTGCGTAACTACTGTCAAAAAAAATATTGGTCTAATTGAAATGAATACATACTTTGGAGTTTGAACTACATTTTAACTTTTGGTTAAATGCTGTGAAATTGTGGATGTGTTTGGTTTATGTGGACGATATAATAATTACTTATGAGACTTGAGCATTTGTAACAACGTTATCTGTACGCAAAAAGCTTGAGCATCGTTCACATGTGCCCAACGACGCAACGTGACAAGACGCACTCACGCGCACATGTAATTCTTTTACTAGCTGCAAAAAAAAAACTAATGACCGCTCTAATATCTTTAAAAGCTGCATGGATACGGTAGTGCTCTGTGGGAGATATGTATCCGAGTTAGCCTGTGAGGGTAAAGGAGCGGACGATCCGCTGTTCAAGTACGTTCGATAATTTTATTGGTTTTTGGTAGGTATCTACAAGAATTGAAAATCTTTCTAATATTCTATCTTATACAGTGAGCGGTGTCACTGGTACAACACCGATATTTTTCCCTAGCTTAGGTCGAGAACCAGTTGTCTTTATTTTTAGCTCTTTAAGTTACCCCCCTACTGCTATCGAACCTGTAACTCCCGGACGTTCGTAACGTTCCCGCCGTGACTTCCTGCTTGCCCTGATCGGACAATAGTCCATCAACCGAGTCCTACGTTGAAGCCGAGGCTGAGATCTGTGTGTACCAGATTATTTTTGTATACCTGATAATCTATTTATTGTAGTAGTAGGTTATGTTTCACATATTTCACGCTTATTTACTTTTAAATTTCTTTCGTAAAATTCTTTCATCCTAAATAATTTTGCTCATTGATTTTCACAAAACGTCTTTAGGGTTTATCCTTGTGAACATGGCAAGTTAACCGCCATTTGAAATCCTAAATACACTACTAATAATTAGGTATATATTTATTCTACGACGTTTACTTTTTATCTAATTTTTGAATTCTTTAAATTGTACATTTTAATTAAATATAATATACGTAAAGTGGCGGATACTGTGGATTTTATCAAACTCAAACTCAAAACTCAAAGCATTTATTTCAATTAGACCATTACAGGCACTTTTGAATGTCATAAAAACAAGAACAAAAAAATGATGCTGCTACAGTCCCGGTCACAAGGCATAATAACTTGTGAAAGTACTGTAGTTGCCCATTCCAAAGCGTTGATCTCTATGGAGAAGAATGGGCAAGAAACTCCATGGACACTCTTTTAAATTATAATATTTTAACAAAATCGTATTTACATCATTCATGTTGAGATTATACAAATATGTGAGAACGATGTAGAAAGACGTGCACAGTAAGAGCGTCCAGAGTAAATAAAAAGCAAAATTTAATTTTAAATCTAAATAAGTTTAAAAATGAACCTTGGTAGCTAAAAAATGACCAGTCCCAACTGACAGCGCCCGTTCACGAACATGACGTATGGATCAGCCCCATTCAGCTCGACCATTTTGAAGGGAGCTAAATGACCCGACACACCCGCCACCATCAGCGAGACATTTAAGTGAGCATGACACTATCAACCACCAGGGCTTCGTCAAGTCAATGATAATACATAGCACTCACACATGGGCTTAATAATTATACAATACTAGAGAATTGATTCTATACATTGCAAAGATAGTCTTACAATCTTCTGCAGCTTCCACTATAGCTTCGGATACTGAGTTTACCCCTATGCTTGTGGAGCAGGACCAGCATTGAGCCAAGCATTTTTATCATCAATATAATCCCCCAACTTATAATATGCTTGCCTACATAGTGTGCGTTTAATACAAGATTTAAATTTCGTTTCATTCAGTTGAAGAATGTGGGGAGGTATTTTATTGTAGCATTTCAAACAGTACCCCATGAAAGATGAGTCTACTTTAGCTAACCTGAAACCTGGTTGAACTAATTGGTCCCTATTTCTAGTATTATAATTGTGTCTGTCACCTCTTTTACTAAAAAGATGCAAGTTTTTCCTGACATACATGATGTTTTCATAAATATATTGACAAGGTACTGTCATGATGTTAATATCCTTAAACTGTTCCCTTAAAGAATCTCGCCTACGTAGGTTATATATGGCTCTGATGGCTCTTTTCTGCAGAATAAATATAGACTCGATGTCTGCAGCCCGTCCCCAAAGTAAAATACCGTATGACATTATACTATGAAAATAACTAAAATAGACTAGTCTCGCGGTATCTACATCAGTAAACTGACGGATTTTTCTAACAGCATATGCTGCTGAACTAAGGCGTCCTGCAAGAGATGTTATATGCGGACCCCATTGTAGCTTTGAATCGAGTGTTATTCCCAAGAAAACAGTTTTTTCGACGAATTCTAGTTTCTCTTGATTCAATACTATGTCACACTCACTGTTTTTGACATTTGGTAGAGCAAATCTTATGCATTTCGTTTTTTTCCCATTTAATACTAAATTATTAGCGGTAAACCAATTATGTACCTGCATTAGGGCATTATTTACGTCGTCAAGATTTGAGGCACGTCTGTTTATCTTAAATATTAAAGAAGTATCGTCAGCAAATAACACCATTTGTGGTTGGTTTTTAAACAAATGGGGTAGATCATTAATATATACTAAAAAGAGGAAGGGACCTAATATCGATCCTTGTGGTACACCCATTTTTACATTTAAACCCATTGAATTGACACCATTTATTTGTACTTGCTGCAGTCTATCATTTAAATACGATTTAACTAAACTAAGGGCAAGTTTCCCTAGGCCGTAATGTTCAAGTTTTAAGAGAAGGGTTTCGTGGTTCACGCAATCAAATGCTTTTGAGAGGTCACAAAAGATCCCTATGGCATCCTGTGCTTCTTCCCACGCAGTAAATATGTGTTTTAATAGGGTGACACCGGCGTCAGTCGTACAACGTCCTTTGGTGAAACCATACTGCTTCTCATGTAAGATTTTATTGGTGTTAAAGTGGTTGAGCATTTGGTTAAGCATTACCTTTTCAAACACCTTGCTGAAAACCGGCAAAACGGATACGGGTCTATAATTATTGGTGTCTTTACTGTCCCCAGATTTGAAAAGTGGTATTACCTTGCTGTATTTCATAAGGTCCGGGAAGACTCCTTGGTCCACACACAAATTAAATATAAAGGCTAAGTACGGTGCTATAGTCTCAATGATAGCTTGACAAACTTTAATAGACAATCCCCAAAGGTCTTCGGTTAATTTGATTTTTATTTGTTTAAAAGCTTTAATGACTACAGTGGGGTTAATATGCTTAAACTGAAACTCAACCGGGCATGGTAAAACGTTTGCTCTTAATAAGTCAACAGAAAGTAAGGGTGAGGAATTTAACGTTTCTGTAGTTTTAATTGGGATACTAGTAAAGAAATCCACAAATTCTTGAGCAACTTCGTTTTTAGTGGTTAGAAGACCACGTGAAGATTCTAGTGTTATATCATTATTATATTTTTTATTTCTATTAGTTTCACTATTGATTATTTTCCAAACCGTCTTAATTTTATTATCAGCGGATTTAATCTTGTTGCTTATGAATAAGGCTTTAGCTACCTTGCAGGTGTTTTTAAACATTTTTGAGTAAGTAGCAACATAGCGATTGAATGTTTCCGAGTTGATGTAAGGCTTAAGGCCGTAAAGCTCAAACAGTCGTTCCCTACTTTTTCTTATACCCTTAGTTGCCCAATCACTAAATATAAACTTTGGGCTAATAGATTTAGTTTTTATTTTTAGCGTATCATTGAACTCTGTGTAGACAACCGAAAAGAATTCCTCATAAAAATGATTTACATTATTAATATCATATCCCGGAATGCCTAGATTACTTATTAAATTATTATTAAATTTATTTAAATTGCTGGGTGTTATTTGTCTGGACTGTATCTGAATTTTTTGTGATGATGTGTAGGACTCGAAAACAACGGTTTGACCGCTGTGATCAGAGGGAAGGTAATTTACAATGGATTTATCTAAGAAGTCGCAGCAACAGAAAACATTATCAATACATGTAGCGGTATTTGTAGTAATTCGGGTTGGCTCCGAAAACACATTCAACAAATTAAATGATTTAAAAAGATTTAAGAATCTACTGCTATTTGAATTTTCATCTAAAATATTGATGTTAAAGTCACCACAGATGACTAGCGACTTATTACCCGTTGCAAGTTTTGCCAAAGCATCTTCCATTACTGACTCAAATATCGAGTAGTTTTGATAATTTGGGGGCCTGTAAACGCACACTATGACATGCTTATCTAGCTCAACACAAGACAATTCAATATTATGTTCAACCGATAGATCAACTATATCAATACGACTTCTAAATTTAATACTATTTTTGACTAAGATTAGTGAACCCCCACGCATCTTAGATTTACGGTTAAAGCAACTGCCTACACTGTAATTTTCATAATTAATTAACATTTCATGATCTTTTAACCAATGTTCGGTGAAACAAACAATATCAAACTTAGTTTTTTCTAAAAACAATTCAATCTCTAGTTGTTTTGAAGAGAAACCTTGAATATTTTGATGAAATAATTTCAAGGAATTCTGCTTAGCCCCTTTTTTAAATTTAACTATTTGAGAGCCAGAAGGTACTTTGGTGTCTGTTGTCTTACTAGCTAGTTTAAATGAGCCGGAGTGAGCGACAATACTCCCCCGCCTTCCTTGTAAAAAGGTATATTAGTATAAGTACTAATATTCGCAGTGTTAATAATAGTACAAAACATAGACATACTATTTATGTCCGAGTGAATATTATAAGCTAATAGCCTAGCTATTTTGTGTCTACAACTAGTAGGTAGAAACACACTACCCCGTGTCGACCTAAGTTTATCAACAACAGTGTTGATATCAAGATATACAAGTTTGTCACAATAGTGACCTACCAAGAAGTGTACATGCTTATTCAGCATGTGAATGTAATTGTTTTGTTTGTTTGACGATTTATATAAGTATGGAAAAGCACACAATATTATTTTTCGACAATTTAACTTTAACAACTCAGTTACACTGTCTGTGATGTCTTCTTTTGTAATTTTAGAACAATTTCCTATAAATATAGTTAAATCAGTACTTTTACTATAAACATTTCCAGTCACTAATGCCATTATCTGTTTATAAGTTGACCCTGGCATACAAGTATTTTGACTGGGAAAACTTAGGTTATTACTTAATAATTTACCTACACCCCTTCCTATACTATCTGAGAACATTACAGAGTTAGAACAATCATGACTATCATGTATCTCAGTCTGTACCACTTGTAAATTAATTTGTGACATATTAGCTGCATCTTGGTTGAGGATACAGTCCGGAGGCAAATTCTCAGCCTGGGATGGGTCCTCCATTACCTCAGGCTGGACAGTTTCATGGTTGGAAACTGTCTGACAACTACATTGAGACATTACTAATTCGTTTGCTGCAAGAATATGTTCCCTAATTTGGTTCTGAGAACTCAAATACCTACTGGAAATGGAACTAAGTGAGTCCTGAAGTACCTCTATTTCAGACTGCAATTGCTGAGTATCTATATTATATATTTTAATACTATCTTCTAACTTTATTTGATAATTTTTTAACTTGTTCACTAAATCAACACGTTCTTTTCTCAGTGGAATGTTTTTGGAAAAGTGTTTATGTTGTTTTTTAAATTGATAACACTTTTTAATTAGTCTATTTAACTTAGCATATTTCTTAATTTTCTTATTGCTTACTGAATAATTTTGTTTCAGTAAGGAATCTTCAGTCAAATCAATAGTTATTAAGGAAGGGGAGTTACAATTACTATTTAACAATTCTTTATATAAGCGGTTAGTTTCAATAACCTGAGTACTATTATTTATTTCGCTACAATAGGGAGATGATTATTTAGGAAATATATATTTATAATCGAATGTTTTATTAACAAATGAATATACTTACAAGTATACAATTATATACTACTCAAAACAAAATAAGGGCCACGAGGTATTTTGTCTGTACCATGAAAATAATAAAACCAATATATATTTTTTTGTCTCCATAACGAAAACTAATGTTGTTTTTACCATGTAGACCAATAAATTTATTCAAATAATAATGATTAAACAGTTTATTTGCTTTTGAAAGAAAAACACATATTAGGTTAAAAATATAAACAATGTAAAGTTACTGAAAACATAAGAAAATACTCCATGCTCATCTTTTAGTAACAGGTATACCCCCCTCGTTTAGCTAGGTACGCACTCCTGAAGCCTGGAGTGCATGCTCTCAATCAAATGCCTGACATTTTCCAATGGAATCTCTTCCCAGGCCCTTTTAACAGCGTTGATGAGTTGCTGTTGGTTGTGGATTTCCTGATCACCGTCTCTAACTCTTCGTTTCAACTGATCCCACATGTGCTCTATTGGATTTAAGTCCGGACTGTTCGCCGGCCACGGCAAGACTTGAATTTGAGAGGCTTCCAGTACAAACCGAGTCGCTTGAGCCGTGTGTGCACGAGCATTGTCTTGCATCAAGATGAATCCAGGACCCGCTCGCTGTGCAAATGGGATCACATGTGGTCTGACAACTTCCTCAATATACCGCTGAGCAGTAACAGTACCCTCATTTAAAATAGCGAGCTCACTTTTTGCCGTGTAAGCTTATCCCGCCCCAAATCATTACATTTGGACCACCAAAACAATCGACTTCATGGATGCAGGCTTCTGAAAATCTCTCGCCGCGTCTTCTCCATACTCTAATACGCCGATCGTTGTTAAAAAAATTAACTTTGCATTCGTCTGTGAAGAGCACCATGCCCCATTGGTTTATGTCCCAGTCCAAATGTTGACGGGAAAATCTTAAACGATTTGCACGATGATTTCTGGTTAATGGAACACGGACAACTCGCCTTCTTGATGCCTGCTGGTCTTCATGCAATCGATTACGAATAGTTTGGTCACTGACACGAGTACCCGTTGTCAGCCGTAAACGATTTTGCAGCTTGCGGGCCGTCGTTGTGCGATCTCCGCGCGCACTTAATCGAATGTAACGATCCTCTTGAGCTGTTGTAATGCGAACTCTGCCCGAACCAGGTCTTCTTCTAACACTGCCGATCTCCATATTCCATAGATTTTGAATAGCTCTTCGAGAAAATCCCAATTGCAAACCCACAGATCGCTGCGAATGACCTTCTTCAATCATTGTAACGGCTCTGGTTGTTGTCAGCGAGTCCATATGACGCCTGCGTGCTTGTGGCAAAAGATGTTTCTGACTCAAGATATCAATGAACTCTGATAATTTCTAATAAACCAAGAAGCTAAGGAAAGCAAAACGTCAAAGAAAATGGAATCAAAATTTTCAAAAAGAATTTTAAATCAAATTTTATTTAAAATTGTTGCCAGCATTAGATGAATACTACAATATTAAAAAGTTTAAGTTTCAAAGAGTTTGTATACTCAATATTTTACTACTTTCAATATGTAAATGTTTAATAAATTACACCAAAATGAAAAAATACTTTGTGGCCCTTATTTTGTTTTGAGTAGTATGCATACACTCAGTGTCATAGAAATTCAACACGCTGTGAGGTTAAAATCACCGAATAATAATGGTTGTCACCATCTACCTGCCCTAACCTTGGGGTCGAAGCAACACGTTTTTTAATTTGAATGATTTTGAATTTATAATTAGTCGTCAACAGTGGTAAGGAGCATAGTTACCTCTTGGCTAGCGAGCAGCGCGTGCAGCGCGTCGTGTCTTGCGGAGGGGCGCGCGTGCGCCGGCAGCGGGCGGCCCGCCGCGCCGCGCCCCGCCAGCGCGTCGGCCGCCGCCAGCACCAGCGCGCCGCCCGCGCACGCGCACGCCCCGCGCGGGCACTGCGCCGACACGTGCGCCGCCAGCGATCGCATTGCGCCGCCGCCGCCGCCTGCGACAGACGTACCAACAATAAAAAAAGCAATTGACAGTGGACAAAATAACTGTAACTACTCAAATAGTCTTGTTTTTTAAATATGCTACTGGTCACAAATAGGCATGAAACTTTTTGTAAAATACCCATAGTGGGTAATGCTGAATTTTAAAATTTACCCATAACGAATATTAATTTAATCTGGAGTTTTATGTTAACAGGTTTGCAAACGCCACTACGGCGTTTGCAAACCACTCCATGTCACAATCATGTATAGAATGTTCCATTTAAAAGGAATATTTGTACAGAAGACATGTTATATTAGGTCTTTACCTATGAAATTGCCGTTCTGCAGTACTGGCCATTTCAAATCAAAATAATTTTTGTTTGGCTAAGAATTCTAATTTCAAATTAATTTTATTTTAAAAACATGTTTTTTTTTCCCAAAGTAGTCATTTGTTTGTTGATTAGTGTTACATTTTCATCGCATTTCAATCTTTTTCGTCATGATGGATACGTTAAAAAATCGAGTCATTATGGAATATGAGTACCGTCGTGGCAGCAACGCGGCACAAGCGGCACGCAACATCAACGACATTTACGGAGCTAACACTACAAACCAACGCACCACCTGTTATTGCTTTGCTCGCTTCCGTTCTGGAAATTTCGACCTGAAAAATTAACCTCGCGGTCGTCCGAAGACTTTGGTCGACAATGACGAATTAAAGGCGATTGTGGAAGCTGAGGATACACAATCTACGGCTGAATTAGCAGCAGCTTTCGACGTTAGCGTCAAAACAATATTGGTCCATTTGCGTCAAATTGGCAAGGTAAAAAAGCTTGACAAATGGGTGCCCCACGAACTCAATGATCGCCAGCGCGAAGTACGCGTCGAGACGTGCCTTGCACTGCTCAACAGACACACAAATGAAGGAATTTTGAACCGCATTGTTACCTGCGATGAAAAACAGAATCCCTGTTTGATAACCGCAAGCGCTCATCAAGTTGGTTGGATCCTGGTTCAGCACCTAAACAATGCCCTAACTAAAGAAAACTTACCCCTAGAAAAGTGGGGTGTGTAACGATTGACATAATAACAAAATATCTAACGTTCACTTGACATAATTTTAGTTAACATAATTTTGTTTAACATAACGATCAGTTGACATAATGAATTGTTGATATAATTTCATTTTACCTAATTTCATATGACATAATGAACATTTTCCTATAATGCACATTTCACATAATATTCATTTAGCATAGTATTCATTTACTATAATATTCATAATCTCATAGTTAATATTCATAGTTTAAACAAAAAGGAGCGAAACGATAATATTCTTAAAAAAAAGGAATACACTGAAATTTATTAAATAAATATTGTATTAAGTTTTTTTTTCCTCACTTTATACCCTATACACCTGCCACCCTCAACTGTTGTTACCAGGAGAAACTGGATGCATCTGGACTTTAGGGCACCCCGACTCGGATAGGTTTGGTTAGAAGGGGATGGCGGGGTCGTGTGAGCGAGTGAAGCGAGCGAATAGACCCCGCTATCCCCTTCGTGGTTATTATTTTATAAACCACCCAAAAATAGGAGCCCCGCGAAGCGGAGCTCCGTCGACCAAGCCCACCCTCGACCATGCATAGAATATTTTAAGGTTTAGTTAAGGCGCTGTACAAAGCAAACACTTCGCAAAACGTCTAGATTTTCGTCGCAAAGTTAGCCGTATCTGTACATGCCACTAGCCAAAAAAAATTACCGTGTATAGTTAAATACACAGACTTAAACAAAATCAGTTTACAAAAGTGGTCTAGTACTACGAATAAAAAATGTTTAAAAACACCACGAATAAAATTATTTCGTCTCGAAATTCTCAATTTTTTCAGCGACAACCATCATCTTTTTTATATCTATAACAAAGGAAATTTTATAGACTAAAGAGATATCTAAAATTATTAAAATTTTTCAAACACGGAACTGTATTTTTTTTTTATAATCAATTAAAACTGCAAAATGACCTACATTTTGGCGGACATGATATTCAAATAAAATCACACACCGAAACATTTTCTACCTTATTTCTATTCTTTCGATGCAGTACTATCGTGTACTTGTGTCAGACCATGCCCAGTAGGCAGCTAGCCTCACTTCCGCGAATACCTAAAGATTAGCTTGTTACCGCGCCTTAAGTGCCATTTAAGTTAGGCTAGAACTGTGCCCATTAAACATGAATTTTAGGTCAAATGAACGTTATACCAAATGTTATTATGTTAAATGAATATTATATGATATGAAACATTAGGTCATATGAATTTATGTCATTTGATATTATGTCATACTAGCTGTTCCTCGCGGTTTCACCCACGCTGCTCAGCACCTGTTGGTCGTAGCGTGATGTTATATAGCCTATAGCCTTCCTCAAGAAATGGAATATCTAACACTAAAAGAATTTTTCAATTCGAACCAGTACTTCCTGAGATTAGCGCGTTCAAACAAACAAACTCTTCAGCTTTATAATATTAGTATAGATGAACGTTAGTTCAAGTGAAATTAGAGCATTTGTTATTATGCCAAACATTACACACCCAGAAAAGTGATGGTCAGTGTTTGGTGGTCTAACGCCGGTGTGATTCATCACAGCTTCTTACCAAACGGGGTGAGCATTACTGCAGATGTGTACTGTGAAGAACTGAACACAATGATGGAGAAGCTGGCATATCTCCAACCAGCATTGGTCAATCGCTCGTCTCCGCTGCTCCTGCACGACAACGCGCGACCTCATACTGCACAGCAGACGGTCTCAAAGTTGCAAGAACTGGGGTTGGAAGCTCTCCGTCATCCGCCCTACTCACCAGACCTTGCGCCTACAGACTACTACTTTTTCCAGAATTTGGATAACTTCTTGGCGGGAAAAAAATCCAATACCCGAGAGGCAGTACAAAATGCCTTTGAAGAATTTATTGCCTCCCGTCTAGCTGATTTATTTAAGAAGGGCATCAATAAACTGCCACTGCGTTGGCAAAGATGCATTGATTGCATGGGTGATTACTTCGATTAATACAAATAAAAAATACATGAAAAAATTTAAACGAATTTTTTTCATGTATTTTTATAACAGCAAACTGAGAATGTGGCAAAATCTTTGTTTATGTACAATAATTTGTCTGTCCTTCAGGTCAGGTTGATTAAGAATTTGGATATTTATCTGGCACTGCAGATGGTCAGCTTTTCTTTAAATTGCGTTTAATAGACAAATAAATGCTCTTTAAATTTAGGTATTAAAACTTTATAGTATCAAATCACGCTATCTAGTGGTCTGTAACTAGTACTCTGCAACAGTTTTTGTTTTTAAGTATAGGTAGATCGGTATTACCGAGTGCTGCGGCTACGGCTCCAACCGCTTGCCACAGGCCTTTCTCCCTCGTCAGGACGCTTGCTCGGTGAGGATCAAGGGACGTTAGCGGCAACGAAGCTATGACACGTTCAACTAAGGCCGGCTCAATATCAGCTAGTTTCTCAATCAATGCCTGAAAAAAGGGAATTATAACTTCAATATGATCTAATTTTAAGTAGAAACTGAAGCTGTATAATTATGGTTAAATCACCTGTGTGGAGTCAGGTGAGGGAGCCAACTCAGCCGTCGATAAATCACCGCGGGCCGCCGCTTCGCCTAATGCTTCAACAAAGGCTTTTTCGTCAGAACACTGTTCCCATAAGCGAGTCCACAGCTCCTCCCTAAACGTTTATAAATTATAAATGATAAGAATAATAACTGAAGAAGGCATTTAGATAGAAAACAATACAGTATACTTAATTAAATTCTACAAACCTTAGATTATACTTTAAACACAATTTTACAGTTTGGTCTGCAAGTTGCTTGTTACTCAAGATGTGTGGTCGGTCCGAAATGTCGTCAATAAATTGATAAGCTAATGATTTCGCCTCAGCTCCCTGGGTAGAACAGAGTAAGCGTAAAGCATTCAAATGCCGGCCTGAAGACAAGAATGCCTGTGCCCTCGCTAGGAGGTGCCGAGGTCGCACTCGGACGATACCGCGCCGCCCTAGTAAGGACAACGCGCCAGCCGAGACGCATGCGCCTCCTAGGGCACTCACGCCGGCTGTACACATTGCTCGCGACACGCGTCCATCGGTCCAATGCCCCTGAAACAAGATAATAAAGAGCTCAAGCATAGGATGGTCTAGGCAATCAGCAGTCATTTCACAGCTTTCATGCTTTTAGAGCGACTTTAGCTTTTTTCTTTTTAATAAATTTTGGTCAAATTTATTTCAAAATGCTATTCAGTGCTAATTTGAGTTAGAAATCTTGACTGAACTCGGCCACCACGTTAAGTAAAGCATCACTGTTCTGACGCCATTTTATTCAAATAAAGATCTCGAATGCCTCAGCTAAAAAATATGAGGCTGTTACTTCATACTTTACCAACCTCACAACCTCTTTTTTTGCGGATGGGAAATAATCAAATACCTTCCCCCGCTCTGGTTGGAGCGGGGGGTAGTGTCAGACTAGTCAGACTTGTACTGACTAAAGCCCACCCCTTATATTGCTCTTTATGTTCCGAGGCCTTGGTATCTCTTTCGAACAATCCGCAACCCCGACCTCTCAACCTTTTGAACGCCATTCAATACATGTGACCACATTTGAGGTAAAGATAGTTTATGGCGTGGAGGGCATGCGCGTGCGTTGTGTCGTGGCGTTTAAAAGGCTCTGTAAATGCGAACACAGGCCAAAGGTAGCGTGGATCTTTCCCACGATAAAACGTTTATACCTCACCTATGCAGATGTTGCGAGCTGTGGTATATACACACCGTATTTTTTCTTATTGTACAATTTTTAATAAGAGATCAGGTAAGACAAATTCATTACGATTTTGGTGTAATATCGGCTTTGCTCCAAATTGCAGGCGTTAAACGTGGCTCTAAACTTTTTGGGCAAATTATCTATTGATTCTATTTGTTCTCTTGTGAATAGTCTGTAAATTAAATTATACCATACCTTGAAAAACGCAGATGCATAGACTGGTTCCATATGTGATAAATCCAAAGGTTTATCGTAGTCATCCCCCCACAATCTTAGATTTTCATCGGCGTCGAAAATAGCCAGATTACCTCCGAGCCAGCCAAGCCATAAGGGACTTGTCACCAATTCTACTCTCTGGATTGGTTTCAAAGATATAGATGAACCGGTTATGGTCAATGACAGCCATTGCAATGTTTTAGAACGACCACATACTAGTACTCGCTCGTCTGTTTCACTCCACTCTAAAACAGGGAGAGTGTCTGGAGGACCTGTGAGACGTAATCCCGCAGCCCGCCCTCCAGCTACGATAATAACACGCGACAACGTAGCTAGTGCCAAAATACGAGCGTCTCGAGCTGCCATCGCTACTACTTCTCCTCGAGCACCGGAGAATAGGCAAGAGGAACGAGCAGACCGCACTCCTAAAGGTCGTGAAAACTTGATCAACCAGACAGATCCGCCGGTATCCAGGGCCAGTCCAGATGTACCAGCCCACGTGACACGTAATGTCCCCCATAATTCTCCACCTAAAGTAACTCGTCTCAATATAATTCCATGTACACTTTCGTACTGACATATGAGCCCTCTAGCGTATCCAGCGAGGAGTCGAGTGCAATCTTGATTGTATGCCAAGCAAGATACTGCTCCTCGGTCAGTATTTATATCACAGACCCATCTCAATGTTTGTTCATGAAATGAGAGCAAGTGACCATGTGCTGTTCCTACAGTTAATTTTGTTTCGGTTCCAACACTCAACGCCGTTGCTGTACCTGCTGATGATCTCTCCTATAAATAAAACATATTAGACATTTACATTGGTTTGTGTATTCAACAACAAATCTTAATTTTTTTCCTGTTAGCAAAGCGAGGCTAAACGTTGCAAAAGATAGGGTGTTTTTTCCCAACCATTTTTGGATTGGCTTCTAGTTGTGTTATATTATAAACTAGCTACCGCCCGCGACTTCGTCCGCGTGGCATAGTTACTTTGGGTTAACGCTAACTTTAACCCACGTGATGATCGAAAAAAAAAATTTTTCTCTCCTCTTTTCTTCCCCTTTTCTCACTTTTTTTTGGCCTATGTTCGTCTTCAGATAGTTGGGACCCAACTATCTCTGTACTAAAATTCATCGAAATCGGTTTGGCCATTTAGGCGTGAAGACGTAACAAACAACTTTCGCTGTTATATTAAATACTAGCTTTTGCCCGCGGCTTCGCTCGCGTTAAATTCGGTAGCGCCTTATTGATTTGTAATAGCAACGCTAAGTTTTCCAGTTTCTTCCCTCTTTCTCCCTCATATCCCTATCTTTTTAAAAAAATAATAGCCTATGTCCGTCTCCTGGTTCCCAACTATCTCTGTACCAAAATTCATCAAAATCGGTTTAGCCATTAAAGCGTGAAGAGGTAACAAACAAACAAACAAACAAACAAACAAACAAACTCACTTTCGCTTTTATAATATTAGTAAGGATTAAGTAAGGATTTTACCAACTAAGGCAAGCACACAAGACGGTACGCAACGCTAGGCTAGGGAGCTGTTTCAAATATTTTTGTCAATTTAAATAACATGCAAAAGAGAATATAGTATAACTGTCACCGTAAAATTGCAAATACCGTTAGATCACAATCTATCTCGCGATAATGAGAGATAGATTGTGATGTGAACTATGTTACATCACAATCTAAATAAAGAGAATGTAAACTGCGATAGGTTAGATTAGGTTGTAATCTCGCGAGATTATAACTTAAAGGTTTTTTTCAATTTACCGGTGACATAGCCACAGTTTAGCAAAACATACTTGTGCCTGTGAAAGCTGTTGAGATACACCCTGTAAAAAATCCACTTGTAATGCAGAGCAAGCTGCAGGATCTTCAATGTATTTGTTTTCTTTGTTTTTAACATCGTCCTCTTCTGTAGATAATACTTCAGCTAGTGTTGGTGCTTCACTTGCCGGTAAAGCATATTCAATCTCATCTAACTGAAAAATACATCTTGGATCGTTAACAAGTTTACAGAAGCATTATTATTTTTTTAAAACCTGTCCATTGATTAAATACAGAGCTATATAGCTAGACTTGTCATACTTTGAGACTTTGACGGCATGATTGGCGCCTTGGTTTAGCGATTGACTGCTGCGTTGCGTGTTTCGGGTTCGATTCCCGCACGGATAAAATATTTGTATTACCTAGAGATTGTTGTTTTGGGTCCGGCTGTTTGCGGACCCTCGGTACCGTTACTTTAGTATCAATACTAAAAAAAATACTTTACCGAAACCAACACACTCCAAGTCATTATCAAATCTCTGTAAAGGAGATACTACTACTATAACGGGTATCCCTGGAGGTATGGATCAAATCGAATTGAGATGTGGCCGGCAAGGCCATTACAAAACTATCAAAACTGATGACCAATTTAGTTTACCTCAATCCCTTCGCATAGTGCTAAAATATTACCTAACTGCAACCAGTTCTACATAGTTACGAAAACCAAGACATCATGAATAAAAATACATTTGGAATGGAAATTCCAAGCTTAATAAAAAAAAAACGAAGTGAAATAAGAAAATCAACTTAGGTACGCACTAATTGTTTTAAATATTGTTAAAAATAACCCTTCTGTTATTCGAGTCTAAATACGTGTGCGTTCGCGCAGCGAATGTTGTTGAATTTAAAGATTTTAATTATGCAGATATTTAGTGTATGAGGTCGTATAATTGTGTATGGTAAAAAAAATTGTACACGCAGTCATTGTGGAGAAATTCACCAAAAACTGATTCCGCTGGGCAAACGTTGTCCTGGCGGAACTTTTTTTAATCCATAGACTTTAGAAGAAAAGAGATGTGTCCAAAAATTAGTGTGTAATTGTGTATGTATGAATAAAATTAGTGCATGCATAAACTTCGGAGAAATTCAAGTTTCCGCTACGCGAACGTTTGGTCATTAGGTAGTTTTCATATAAAGCGCTTACATAGAGAGCTGTAGATTTTTACATACGTTGTTTTGAATTTGTTTAAAAAACAGATTTAGAAAAAATCGTAGGGCTTAATAGATAAAAATATAAACGTAAAATACGCTTATTAGGTCTTAGTTCTTAAAGTAGGTATGAACTTTGGAATCTAGATTTTTACGTTTATACAAACCTTGTAAGTGTCTGCAACATGTTGCCAAGTATCATGATGTTCCGTTAGTAATTAAAGAGTTATAGGACAATTTACCATGAATAGATCACTGTTTACAAAGCAGTCAAATATCACGACGTTCTAAAGGAATTGCATGGTAAAACGTATGCCAATAATTAGTGTATTCATTCAACTATTCACATGGAAAATATCATGTCATTAAATTCAGTAATTAAAGAAAAACAATTATAATACTGACGAAGCATCGAAAACCTACATAACCCGACCAAGTTCGGATAGCTACAAAAAAGCGGCCGTGCAATATATTTAGATAACATCCCAAAATTTACAGTATAATACCGGTATTGAATTGGTGATAACACAATTTTGTTGTTTCGATATAATTTATAGGTCATTTATTTTTGTACACCTACTTTTTTAAATGTATTTATATGACAGAAAGTAGGTTCTATTTACGTAGGTACTATAATTAAGTATGCGCTTGAGACTTGAGATATAGTAATCTAGATAGGTACCTATATGATATATTATTTAAGACAAATAAAATTCATACAGGTAATTTCTATTGAAGATTTCACGGATCAGGATTCTAACTATAGACCCCTTAGGGAAATTAAATAATTACCACATGTAAGTACTACTGTTTAGGTAAATATTTATCATATTGTAGCTTATTACACTATTTAACTAATGGACTAGGCATGCACGAGCGTTCCCCTTTGCAACTTTAGTGGATCAAACTGACGGTCCCTACGTACATACAAAGACATGTCGAAAATGGCATTTTTTTTATTGTATCATTGGCTTTAGGTTGTCTATGCGCACATGCTGACATACGATTTTTATTTAATTTATTTACCTTGTTTAGAAATCGTATAAGAGAACAAGTCTTATAAATACAATGAATAAGTGTCGTACAAACGGTCATCTCTCAGTTTTTCTAAGAAAACGTGAAAAAATTAAATATTTATGTGTAAATGGCATCATAAAGCTCTTATAACTGTTAAAATATTGTAGAAAGAAAATATTTATTATTGCTCATAGAATTATTTCTAGGGCGTGTTGAACACAAATTACGCTCTCCTGTAAACCTCGGTTTTTGACTTAACCTTATGTACGTAGGGACCGTCGAAACAATCTAATAACTTAAAAAAAACTACTTCTTGAATCGATTTTTTAATTGATGTATACCGTTGTACTGCTACCCTACCACGACTTCTTAAAGCAGAACTTATTCCGCTGAGGGAAAGAGACAGAGCTATACAGGGTGTCTAGCACCATCTCTTTCACTCAGTGGAATAAGTTCTGCTTTAAGACGTCATAGTAGGCCTACTGGTAGTGACTTATGTATGTGAGTGAGCGTGTTCCCCCGCACCCCACCAAAATATGCAGAATTATTTTGTTCGAAGCGGTGCGCTTAAGGCTAGTCCTTTGGTTAAATAGTCTAAATATCGTAGTTATGAATTGATCAAAAATATTCTAGTGTGAAAAATGGGCAACGCGCTGCGCGCAACGAGTGATAGGCGGCTTCCCGCTTGAAACGGTACTTCCATCCTTGAAGAAAAGAGAGGGCAATATGTTTTCATTAGCCGTTTTCTTTTTCCTAACGCTTGTGTACGCAACTGTACCATAGTAATAAATACTATATTGGAAGGTTAAGAACGTTTCTTAGATGTATGGCACGGCCGCTTTTTTGTAGCCATCCGAACTTGGTCGGGTTATGTTGGTTTTCGATGCTTCGTCAGTATTATAATTGTTTTTCTTTAATTACTGAATTTAATGACATGATATTTTCCATGTGAATAGTTGAATGAATACACTAATTATTGGCATACGTTTTACCATGCAATTCCTTTAGAACGTCGTGATATTTGACTGCTTTGTAAACAGTGATCTATTCATGGTAAATTGTCCTATAACTCTTTAATTACTAACGGAACATCATGATACTTGGCAACATGTTGCAGACACTTACAAGGTTTGTATAAACGTAAAAATCTAGACTCCAAAGTTCATACCTACTTTAAGAACTAAGACCTAATAAGCGTATTTTACGTTTATATTTTTATCTTTTAAGCCCTACGATTTTTTCTAAATCTGTTCTTTAAACAAATTCAAAACAACGTATGTAAAAATCTACAGCTCTCTATGTAAGCGCTTTATATGAAAACTACCTAATGGGCAAACGTTCGCGTAGCGGAAACATGAATTTCTCCGAAGTTTATGCATGCACTAATTTTATTCATACATACACAATTACACACAAATTTTTGGACACATCTCTTTTCTTCTAAAGTCTATGGATTAAAAAAAGTTCCGCCAGGACAACGTTCGCCCAGCGGAATCAGTTTTTGGTGAATTTCTCCACAATGGCTGCGTGCACAAATTTTTTTTTACCATACACGATTATACGACGTCATACACTAAATATCTGCATAATTAAAATCTTTAAATTCAACAACATTCCGCTGCGCGAACGCACACTAAAAATACACACTTCACACATTACGAGTATCGTACGTAAGTTTAACAAACATACAAAGACCAAACATAGGCGGGCGGTTAATTTGTGTCTGTGAGTTTAGTAACGCCCTTACGTTACTAAACTCACAAGCACAAATTAAACGCCGCCGGTTGGAAGATTTTTGTATGAAACGTGGGCTTAATATTTTCTCTAAGTTATAGCTATGCATATGACCTTTAGCTTTATTAATCAATAGAATAGCTGATATCAATACAAACTAGTTATAGATGAGACAACATCTTGTAAAGCTGTCGATATAGCTATCAAGGATAGAATCTACTCATTGCCGTCATCTTATGCAACCTTATTTTTAGTTGCCACGCATAAAACTTGATGGCATCACTACAATTAAGTATTTCATAGGAAAAAGGTAAAAAAGTCATGTTTTTGAGATATAAGTATGAGCTATCAAAGTTATAAAAAGACTAAAAATAGTGATCAAAAATTCGACTTTAAGGTTGTGTTGCCACATTTTATGGCAACGCTTGGCGTCTGGCCAACGCAAAAGTCAGCCCTTGCATCACAGGAACTATCAACTAAACGTTTTGCAATATCCTTAAAAGGGTGTGATCACAAGGACCCCACAATCCCGGAGTTTCAACTCCAAATGGCTCGAAAAAATAGTTACCAATAAAGATACTATATTTACGGCGCTTGAGATTCCACCAGCCGCAGGAACAGTGCTAGCACAGCATGAAGAGCTAGGAAGATGGGATGGCACAAGAGTATCAACACATATTGCGCCCCACACTAAACAGATGGCATGTCTTTATTTTGTGGAAGGTGGTCTACCTTCCATGGAAATAAAGACCTGCTATCCGGTCTTTAGCCATAGTCGCATGCCAAGCCATTGAGTTCTAATACATGATACAGCTGGAACGCCAACGGTGATAAGAGCTCATTGGATGATGTCGTTAATATAAGCATGCCACGCAAAATGTCCCACACTCCAGCTGTAAAACAGGCCATGGCCATTCTTTTTAAAATACAACTAAACGGTAGAACTTAGGTTGGCCTGACTTCATTAGCTTGATACAAAAATGTTCCAGCTTTAGTTTTCCAACACAACTTTTTTTTTTGTTAGTAGGTAAGCATTAACATTTGGCAACAGGAAGTAACTTTTCATTATTTAGACCACCACACTTAGTAATAAATTCTTTTGACATGTAAATTAATACCCAAAAATACTTGTATTTTTTTATTACAAACTCAGTTTGAAGTAGAAAATAATTTATGAAACAGTAGATAGATTTCACAAAAGCGAGAGGTGGGCGTAACAGGTGATAACTCTATGTCTCATTGTAAAATGTAGATGAGTTTGTGGTCAAATGCAAAAAAGTACCTATGTATTATTATGTTTGAATTTTAACCTAGTACTTTTTTTGAAAAATGAACAAGAAGAATGTCAGTGTATTAATAAATAAGTAAACAAATGGAATTACCTCTTCAATATCCAAATCCAAATACTGAAGACTTTCCACAGATTCCAAGTCAGAGTCCAACAAAGACTGAACAGACGGTGTTTTTAATAAATCCATCACCTGATACACGAGATAATCAAGAAATATCTGTAAAAAAGAGTGTGTTAACTAATAAATTATACTGGCTAATTGTGTAGAACTTAAAAACAAGATGTTTTTACAGGTAAAAACAAATATTATTATGAAATGGATAACAAATTCCTACACTGAAGAGATCCTCAAGACTAAACTAGTCACTGGTAATTGATTTAAATATTTGGGATTTATTTCATTTGCCGGTACTCAACGCACACAATTAATACAATAATTATTAATTAAATAATGACGTGAAATGACGTCACAGCAAGATCAAGATAGAATTGTCATTTTTGACAAATACACTCGCTCGACAGAGAAAAATAATTCAAGTTTTTTTTACCCGTCGCACAGTGGTTTGAAAATCGACTCTCTTAGACATATAATACTTTTTTCCCAAATGTCCACTTTTATGACTTGGAAATGTTTTGGGAGACTAATAACATGCCTAAAAATATCAACATTATAGAATAGCATTGCAAACAACGCAAACAGATTTTTTTCATTAAAAATTACTATGGAGCTGGCATGAAAAAGTCTTATATTTCCGCCATCGTTCAATTGGCCCTAATTCCCTTGCAGGTGATTAAACCTTGAAATATTCAGAATTTATTGACATACTTTTCGAACCTGTCAGAGTCCCGAACTTTTTTTTAAAATCGATTTCGATTTAATATTTTCAAAAAATATTTTTTTTCTAATGTTTAACTTAATTTAAGCTTAAAATCTACACGGACTACTTAAACGAGGAACCCAATCAATTCTTTGTATAAACACGCCACATGATCGTAAAAAAATAAATTTCAAAGACCTAATTATGTAACGATCTTTATTATCGTCATTATTTTATGAGTTTAAGTAATATTGTTATTCGTATCTACACGTACAGTTTACTTTTATTAAAGAAAGTGAAGCAGTCGTGAAGGCAGAAGAACAGAAAATGAAGGATGAAATATCTGCCCTACGACCAACTGAGTGCAACAGCAATACAATTAGCCACAAGCCCTTAATGACGATGATCGATGCTAAGATATGCACATACTTTTCAGCAACTAGATCAAACGCGTCTTGCTACATATGCCTAGCGAAACCGTCTGAGCTAAACAATTTAGAAGCAGTCTCAAAACTGGCAACATCGGCTGAAATGATGGAGTTTGGGATTTCTTCACTTCATGCGCGTATTAATATGATGGAATGCCTTTTACACATATCCTACAGATTGGACATTAAAAAGTGTCACACGAAAAAAAAAAAAAAAAAAGCCTCTAAAAGCACTACCATTGTTTTTAGAAAAAAAAAGACTAGTTTCTCCTGTTATTATTAAAATAAATGGTGAGCTTATTCCTCAGGCAAACAAAGTAAAATTCCTAGGTATTTGGCTTGATTCTAAATTATCGGGTATTGCTCACAATGATTATGTTGCCCAAAAATGTGAAAGAAACATCAACGTTCTCCGATCTCTGTCTGGGGTTTGGTGGGGGGCTCATCCATACACTCAAAAACTTATTTATAATGCTATAGTTCGAAGTCATTTTGATTACGGACTATTCTTATTAGAACCCTGTAATAAATCTGGGCTTCAAAAACTTGACAAAATTCAATCAAAATGCTTACGCATCATTATTGGGGGGGTGAAGTCGTCTCTTATTAATGCTATGCAAGTCGAATGTGTCGATCCTCCTCTGTCTATTCGTAGACAATTTCTTGCTAATAGGTTTTTCTTCAAACTTGTTCAAAATTCTGACCATCCCCTTCTCGGTAAGCTGGACCAATTTTCTTCCATTTTTGACTCTTGCAGTCTTCGCTATAATTTGAAAGTTCCTTGCCTTCTCCGTGCCTACCTTCAATTCTCCCGTCTTCCTACCCCACTCTTTCAATGCCGTATTTTGCCTCTTTATTCTACACCCTATAATGCTCTAGTTTTCCGCCCTGATGTCCTCTTAGACTTTGGTATTAATAAAAGTACAGTGGAAGCAAATTCGGTGTTTAATAATAGAGTTTCCGTTGATTTCCACAACTAGTCCAGTCATTTAAGCTTAAATAAGGTAAGAATCTCGAAATTCGAGATACCCAGCTGTAAATCTGTAAATACTTGTATATTGACACCCTAAAAGTTGTCTCAAAACCTACATATGATAGGGTGTGCGCAACTATTAAATTTCTAGGTCAAAGGTCACAAAAATCGTTTTTTTGCGCTTTTCTTGTAAATATTCTCATTTCCTATGGGTTTTTTGCTATTTGTATCTTCATGAATATTGTAGAATACAAAATTCTCTACAAAATTCTCTACAAATTTTGCCTACATTTTTTTTTATACGGTGAACCGTTTTCGAGATCGAGGGCGAAGAGCGCGCGGTCACAGCATCACTTCATTCATAATTCATAATCTATAATGGCAGTCTATAATGCTCCGAAATCTGTGAAAAGTCTTGATCATCTTCGTTATATGCATTACGTCAAATCTACAAAGCTTAATAAACCTGTGAAACTTTCAAATATTCCACCAACAAGAGCAGCTGCTCATCAACATTTCAAACGTGTATATTATCAAGTTCAAACTTGGTTAGGGCATGATTTGGAACCCCAGGTATGGGGTTGGGCAATGCGAAACAATTTTCTGGAGGCTATCCCAACAATTTTACCACCTGCTCCAGAAGATTTGCTAAATACAATTTTCTGCAACTGCAAGAGTGGTTGTGGCTCGCGATGCGGGTGCAGGAAAGCGGGCTTGCAATGCTCTTTAGCTTGTGGCCAATGTAATGGGCAAGCTTGTCTCAATGCTCTACCATATCAGAGCGACATTAACGAAGATGGAACCTTTGACCCCGAAATCATGGAAGAACTTGAGACAAATGTCGTTGAAGACGATAATGAAGACCAGTTTAAAATTTACCAGCTGCCGGAAGACGACGATGAAGAGGTAGAAGATGATTAAAATTATAAATTGTAGTTTGTGTACCTTTTATTCCATTTTTTTTACTTTTAATAAAAATAAATGTGTTGAATGTAATTTGTTATAAAAAGATTAATTCATAATTTATTTGTTTTTGTTTTCATCATGTAAGAAGTTATTAATATTAATTAGGTTAAAATTAAAATACAATTCCTATATTTTTATTAACAATTCTGCCATTACATTGGCAGGTAAGTGTTGTTGAATAAATTATTACTGAATATAAATTGGATAGGTTAGGAAAAATATAATAAAATAGTTAATAAAAATTGACAAATATTTATAATCATTGATTTATCGATAGTTCATCAACTATATGTAAATGGCTGTTTTCGATCGGAGGCACCGGTTGACCTGAAGGGATGTTGTGACCGCGCGCTCTTCGCCCTCTATCTCGAAAACGGTTCACTGTATATTAAAAAAAAATTGGCAAAATTTGTAGAGAATTTTGTATTCTACAATATTTATGAAGATACAAATAGCAAAAAACCCATAGGAAATGAGATATTTAAAAGAAAATCGCAAAAAAACGATTTTTGTGACCTTTGACCTCGAAATTTAATAGTTGCGCACACCCTACCATATGTAGGTTTTGAGGCAACTTATAAGGTGTCAATATACAATTATTTACAGACTTACAGCTGGGTATCTCGAATTCCGAGGTGAACTTACTAAAATGACTGGACTAAACTGGGTAACTATTTTTACTGATGCTTCAAAAGCCTCTGATGATCCAGACGGTCCAGTTGGTGTAGCTGTTTGGATTCCATCCACAAAAAATATTTTAAACTTGCCTTGCCCCTCGATTACATCTGTTTTTACAGGTGAATCAATAGCAATTTTTGAAGCCATTTCATTTGTTAAATCTCACAACATGAATAATTCCATAATATTTTCTGACTCAAAGAGTTGTCTTCAATCTATTTTATCTAACCCTTTATGTAAATCAAGATTCCCTATTATTCTGAAAATTAGAGATTTGCTGTTTGAATGCCACAAACTAGGTATTAAAACTGTTTTAGCGTGGATCCCAGGTCATGTTGGTATTCATGGGAATGAATCAGTTGATTCCTGTGCTAAAAATGCTGTTCTCACAGGCTCCTTAGCCCATTCTGAAATTTACTTTCATGACATTTGTACCACTTTACCGACAATTTTGTTTAAAACATGGTCTTTAGAGTGGCAAATCTCTAAGTCTGTGAAAGGTAAATATTATGGCGATATTCAACCTATCATTCCCCATAAACCTTGGTTTTTCAAATACAAGTTGGCAAATAAATTAACTACATCGACTATCTGCCGTCTACGTTTGAATCATTGTTGCTCCCCCTCTTTTCTGGCCAAACTTAGGATTAGGGATAGCTCCATTTGTGAATGCGGTTTGGATGACGGAAACGTGGACCATTTACTTTTCTGTTGTCCTAAATTGAGATTCTCTTTACACGAAATTATTCCCCCTCATATCCCTCGTCCCACATCCGTTAAATGTCTCCTCTCCCTTGTGTTTTCTCGTTTTGTATATAAACTGTGTAAGTTTGTTGAAATGAATAAAATAAAGTTGTAATTTATAACAACTTTTAACCTTTTTTGTCTTTTTTTTTCTTAGAGCACTGTGTCTGAAATGTCTGTGCAGAAAATGGTTCATTATTTGTTTGTTGAAATATTTTAAATCATTTAATCTCTTTGCTGTGTTCTATACAACAATAATAATTACTGATATAATCTCCAGCGTTTGATTATCTACCATAGTACCTACGTGATATTGGCAAAATTGTGGTGTCTCTTTCCACAAACGCCATTAAATAAAAAAGTGAAGTGAAGTGAATAATTCAAACAGTTGCCAAAGATGATAAAAAAACAATAATTGTAGAGTGCACGTACAGACACCAGCCACCACCAATGAACCTTAAACCTAATACTTTAGAAATAAAGTCGAAAATCTATCAAAGAAATCTGACAGATTGTAGTAGCTTCAACAATCTGCCGCGACTGTTGGCGTGTTTCAATGAATTCTACCTACCAGGGCCAGCACTTTAATCACTTTCGGCATAATGTGGTATAAATAATTTTCAAAGTAATTAATCGTAAACATAAATTATTATATCTAAGGGGCTATTTACTCTATGGCTCGTTCGCTCCTGTGGACATAATGTTATAGACTGGACCTGGACCAAACACTACCAGAAAAACGTGCTGAGAGTGATGAAATGATTATAAGCGTAGACAGAGAACTACGATTATAAGAGGCTGTTTGTCTCTTTCTAATAGGGTGACCAAACATTTTATATAAAACTGGGATAAATAGCCTAATGTGTTGAAAGCAGGGTATAAACTACAATTTCCGAAATTTCTTGTAAATTAATCCAGACGTTTGAGCGTGAAGGAGTAACAAACATCCACATACACATTCGAACTTTCGGCTACTTAATATAATGTGATGATAATATTTATCCGGTAGGAATGCATGTCATAAATTAAAGCAACAAGGGTGCTTACAGAATGTCGTTGAGGACGATGGCCTTTTTTTTTTTTTTTCGGGTGGGAAATCATCAAATGACTTCTCCCGCTCTGGGCGGAGCGGGGGGGGGGGGCATGTCAGACTTTTACTGACTAAAACCCACCCATGTTCCTTCTGTTGCCCTTTACGTTCCGGGGCCGCGGTATCTCTTTCGAACAACCCGCAAACATTTGACGCCTTACGATTCCGCAACGCCTGACTCACCAAAAAGCGGTCATCTCTTGGTTCTGTGCATCGTTTTCTTCCCGAACCGGGTCTTCTTTTGACCGAACAGTCTCTTGATACCGTTGCCAAGTCCTCTGGACAGTTGAACGACTCACATTTAGCCACTGAGACACGTAAGTTTGCGAACAACCTTCTTCAAGTAGGGCTATAATTTTACCGGCCCTTATCACTTTATCACTCATATCAAAAAGTGGTATTTAATGTAAAAAGAAAGATTAAATTGTTTAATTTGCAGAAAATATCCAAAAAGTTTTAAAATATCGTAATCAGTTAAAAAGTCGTTTCAGCAATTCGCGCCATTAGTAAAGCAATTTTAGAATAATCCACAATAATCATTATTTTTCTTTTATTAATTTCAAATTTTAAAGGTCATTGGGCATTTTGTTTGAACATTTGACCCACGGCGTACACAAACGAAATAGGGCAAGGTATATAGCTAAATGTATCTGCAACCCAGTGGTATGGGTCGCATTCTTGTGGGCCGTGGGATTGAGAAAAAAGTATTTTATTATTTTTTACATATATTTTCATATTTTCACATATTTCTTATAAAACAAAAATAAAAACTTAAATATAAAAATTTTAATCATTAAAAGATAATATTCATAGTCTACCAGCATCGGGAACAGGGTCCGAGCTACCGGTGGTCGGGATATTGAGATAGGAACCTCCTAACAATACACGCCGTGTCCAGAAGTACTGCTTTTAGAATCAAGCCCTTGATCCAGCTGCCAAGGGATAGCCTCCTCAGATGTTAGTCATGGCTATTGGCTATAAAGCCATTGTCCGATACGACAATCGGCACAATGACTGCTGTATTCACGTGCCACATACTTGAATTGCTTACTTTTCTTTGCTTTCACGAGGTTCTCGTCATGCGGAACCGTTATATCAACAATCATTGCGCGATGCTTCAATCGATTTATCACCACAATGTCAGGCTTATTGGCAAAAATAGTTCTGTCAGTGACGATAGATTAATCCCAATACAACTAAATATTACAGTCTTCGAGAACTGGGTCGGGTACATACTTATAGTACGGCACTTTTGATTCCACAAATTCTTCAAAGCCAGTTGCTGGTGGATAATCCTGGCAACGAGGTTGTGTCTATGCAAGTTTTCTCCGTCAACCTGACGAGAACACCCAGAAATAGTGTGACAGATCGATTCTCCCGGACGGTGGTACTTCACTACATAGTATAAAACAAAGTCGCTTTCTCTGTCCCTATGTCCCTTTGTATGCTTAAATCTTTAAAACTACGCAACGGATTTTGATGCGGTTTTTAGTAATAGATAGAGTGATTCTTAAGGAAGGTTTTAGTATATATCACTACATAGTATAAAACAAAGTCGCTTTCTCTGTCCCTATGTCCCTTTGTATGCTTAAATCTTTAAAACTACGCAACGGATTTTGATGCGGTTTTTAGTAATAGATAGAGTGATTCTTAAGGAAGGTTTTAGTATATAATTTGTTAAGTTTTTGTATGTATTTCTGTGTACATTAACTATATTTGTTGAAGATGTCGGCAAAAAGTATGCTGTCTGGGAGCTTTCAACGAAAACGCTGCCTAAACCCTTTAAGATATAACAAAATAATGTATGGTGTAATTGTGTATCTTATATAGGTCCACAGAAAAGTCAGCGGTGACATATGTCTATATCTTAAGGATAACATACTATATCCATTTTAATACTTTAACAAATGGGCAATTATAAAGCGCTAACTTGGAAAGCTATTTACACAAATACAGTATTAATCCTTATCATTTTAAATAGGTTGGTTGGCATGAACATTTCATGGAGATTATTTTTTCCTTTTACATCATGCAGATTAAATAAATACTTTAGGAGATATAGCAAAATCAAAATAACGCGCAACAAAATTAATTTCATGTCGCCGTGACTAGGCTGGCCCGCTCGGGCGCGGTGTAGGGAACAAGTCGCTCATCGCTGAGTGCGCGACCCGAACACGGGCAGACGCGTGAGCACAGAGTACGTTGAGTTGACACGTTCCTTACAAACTAAATTCAAATCCTTTATTTGTGAACATATAGGTACAATAAGATCTAATTACATAAAATGTAATAAAACATAGGTTTTATGAAGTTTCATAATACATACCTATTAGTTAGATTCGTACCATTACCTATGGACGGACGGACAGCGAAGACTTAGTAATAGAGTTTTTACCCATTGGGGACGTAACCTTAAAAATGAGACGTACCTAATTTTATTTATACTTCGATTTTGTTATTTTTGCTATAGGCTGCTTTTTATCAACACACCACGCGGGCGAAGCCGCGGGCGGAAGCTAGTAAATAATATTTTACTCTGTTTGATCAAGATCTATTGTTATTTCACCTAAAAAGGCCGCAGTTGCATCTATAACATCTTGATACGTGGCCCATAATATAAAGTAAACTATGCTTACAACATGCGCACAGCTTCAAACAGTACGGCGGCCGTGTTTACATGAGCAGTAATACTGTTCAGTGCCATTTCTTCCAATTCGTGTGGGATCTACTAATATAATATGTATACTATTATTTGCAACCGACATGTCGCGACATTTTCTTTCGACCTCTTATTAGTATCTTGTTTTCAATAACTTCTTGGTGTCGGTATGTTTTGATGTAATAAGCTCCATTCAAACGCATAATAATATGGTCGTAGCAATATGACCTCGCGATTCTCAAGTGGTAGGTACGATCCCAACGTAAATAACATTAATTCTTCCTATGTAAGCCGCAAAAAGTCTTCAAAATCCGGAACTTTTCCATCGAGTGGCACGAACGCTACTCTCTGCCTGTTCCACGCGCGCCTCAAAGAGATGTCAGCAAAGTAGAAACGTTTGTTTCGGGATGTTCGAAAAAGACACCGTGACTATCATTACGCTGATGGAAAACACACGGAAGGTGGATTTTAGTCAGTACAAGTCTGACACTCCCCCCGCTCCTTAACCGGACAATTCCTGTGGATGCCTCGAGAGTAAGGCCCGGCAACCCCTGTGGGGTACGAGCCTCGGCTTAGGTAAGACAGGCTGGATCAGCATCATCATTTTCTGAAAAACTGTGTTGATTTCAGGCCATTTGAGTCTGACGACATGTTGTCAAAAATGAATAAGTCCATTTACGAAAAAGATACTGTTGTGCTAGGAGAGTCTGATTCAGAATAATATTAATGTTGAATTTTGCATGTTTCACGTGTTATTTTTTTTTAAATTAATTATTTAAAAAGCAAATAGTGTTTTGATTCATTTCATAATCATGTTTTTTTTTCAGTTGAAAAATTACACGGTAATTTAAACGGTACACTTTTGGTCTAGAAACACCGTATTTTTACTCTAGCAACACGGTAACTCTCGATTTACATAATTATGGAGAGACACTTTATTAGTTTCGTATAAAAAAATATTTGCCATATTATGTGGAGTTTTTTTCTTCAAAAAATTATTTTTGGGGAGAGCGCGAGACGATGGTCTGGCAACACTGCTCCTGTGTGTGGCGTGCGGCGCGCGTGCGCCTCAGATTCCATTGTGATGCCAACTTGGGGGTTTTCTCCCTAAATTTAGGGAGAAAAAATCTCGACAGGCAGTTTTTAGGGGGAAAATTTTTTTAGGGGTATTTTTAGGGATAAAATTTTAATTGCTTTTTTTTAATTGCACTACTCTCCATACTCCATACTTCTATTCTATCAAAGTTTATAAAAAAAATTGAATGGATCAAATGACACTACTGTCATTGATGGTCGTCAGGCGCCGTCAGGGGGTTTTAGTTTGAATTTAGTGGGTTTTGAAATTGCTTTAGGGGGAAAGTTTTCAAACAGTTGGCGACACTGTACATAGTGTACATTCAAATTCAATTTGCTCGCTCGCTCGCTGAGGCTCGCTCGTCTCGTCGTCTTATTGGTAGATGATTATGCGCGTGAATCTTTTCATCACGACATTCACGACGTTTGTCGATTCATAATTTCGATCGTGGCTGCTCAAACTTACTGAAAACTCAAGATTAAAACTGGAGTAGTGAACGGCTTACGACGGGATAACGTGCAAATCTGCAACAAAAAGTGTTATGGGTAACTTTGATAAATGTCGTCGCCATTTTGTTATAGGTCCAATAATTATTATTATAAGATTTAATCAGTGAACTGCAGTGAACTGTATTCAACTGAAGTGAATAGACGCCATTGTTATTCATCATGGCTGACAATAACTCAAAAGAACCTCCGATACAAACTGTAAGTGGTCTGCCGCCTAATCATAATCCCTGGCTTTACAATATGTACCACCAATACAACGGATATCACGGTGGAATGTACCCACCGTATTATAACCAGTATTTCAATCAAATGGCCAACAATAACGGAGGGTTTCCGAATAATCCTAATCAATTTCACCAAAACAAGGACCAGAAGCTGGATCTTAGCCATCCTCAATTCTTGAAGCCGCCACCAAGTACTCCCTTGCTTGGAATGTCCCCCCTTGACACTAATCGACCATTTTTTAATCAACCTCCTATCAGATTTAATTTAAATAACATAAGGAAACCTGCACCAATACCTCTTAATGAAAATCCACTCCTTTCGAACAATAATGGCCCTAATAAAAAGAAACGCAAGAAGTCTAACAGGTTCAATGAAGATAGGACTGAAAACACAAATGATGTGCAACCTCCATTGCCAGATCATCCTCCTCCACTGCCACCACTTCCTCCCCCAGACATTCCCAAGCCTCCACCCCCTCCTCTTGATGTGCCATTGCCTCCTCCATTGGCAACAGAAGATATACCTCAACCACCAGAAACAGAAGAGCTCAAATTGATCAAAACAAAAAATGTAGGAGATGAAGAAAGTATTATTAAAAATAACAATTCTTCAATTTTTTTCAAATCGACTACAATAGTCTCATGGCCTGAAAGCTTAGAGAGATATATCAAACGATGCTATGAAAAATGTAAATCTGGTTTTGATCGCGATCAAATTGAAATCTGTTTGAAAGGGAGAATAACAGCTGCTGCTAATAAAGATGAAATGTGGACAAGGAATTGGGATGAGGAACCAATACCAAGTGTACATAGTGAACGTAATAATTTGACAGTTAAACCTGTTCGTGGTACTTTAAGTTTGTATCAAAAATTAGAAAATGCTCAGGAATTTCCTAAAAACAGGGGTATGTTAAACGCTCGGAGTTTTAATGGTCATAAGAGCTCTCCACAGCGCAGAAGACGCCCCAGCCTTAGGAGCAGATCAAGGTCTAGGAGCCCTCCTAGAAAAAGGCTGAGGTATGTTTATTTTAAAACCATACATAATTTAATTTTGAAAATGAGTTAAATCTTTTTTTTCATAATATAAGGGTAGCTATGAAACAGCTTATATATATGAAATATTTGTTTTTCTTTTCAGTGCTTCTTCTAATTCTGGTGATGAGATTGAAGAAAAAAAGAGTACCAAAGGCAAGGGGCGTCAGAAAGTCAAAGACAGACTGTCTTTAGACCAAAAGAAAGTATATCAGAAAAATACAAACAAAAAGAAACCTTCATTTGACCAATTTGTTGTTGAAGATTTTCAGGGTAATGCTGAGAAACTGCTCAAACGAGCTGAGCGATTTGGTAATGTTGTAAATAATGTTCCTTCCATAGCAAGCTCTTTGCAGGGTGGGATCAAAAAAGAGGAACCAACGGTAAGAAGGTCCTTCATCCAGGATTGTGAAGGCGATTATGAAGTTAATAACATGCACATAGTAGGGACTTGTTCAGACATTGAAAAGTCATTCCTACGTCTTACTAAAGCACCAGAGCCATGTGAGGTCCGGCCTGTGCCAGTTCTGAGAAATTCCCTCAAGAATGTCAAAGAGAGATGGATAGACAAACAAGATTACAGATATGCTTGTGATCAATTGAAATCAATTAGGCAAGATTTAACAGTAAGTATTTTTACACCTTTCTTACACATTTCATTTGCTTGCACTGTTTCAACTGGATTCCAAGTACAGCCAGCATACTCTATATAAGCTACAACACACTCAAGGGGCCATACATATTTTGACGTAATAGAGAGTTGTTGTTAAATGGAGAGAAATATTGTAATAATATAATGTTGTTAAATAGAAAAAGTTTATTTCAGACTAGTATTAGTAATTTGTTAAATATGAGCAACTAAGAGGATAATGTTCAGATAATCCATGACTCCTAATATCAGCAGTCTACACATGCTAGCAATCCCAATTTGTAAACAAAGAAATAATAACTTAAAAAGTTAAGTACCTATGTATGATGCTGCTACTAATGACAGTTGAGTTTATTATGGGCAAGGATAATAAAGCAACAAAAGAACATACACAGCTGCACAGTTTTTTACTTATTTTGGCAACTTAAAAAGTACTTTTATAATTCAAGTCTTGTCATTATTGAGAGTGGACACCCAATCTCAATGCTATATAGAGTGTATCTTTGTATAGAAGACAAGCTAAAGCAACCAGAGCCAATTTATTTTGTCACTTTAGTTTAGGGAGCTTTTCATTAAATCAAGTGCCATAATATCGAGTTAACACTATGTCTGTTAGTGATAGTGATCTTGCCACTGAAAATGTTTTCTGGATCAGCTCTTGTATAAAAAATAAAGACAAAAATTGATTTAAATTTTCCTTAAACTCTGGATTGTTTTTTAATTCTATACCCTACTACTTTATTGGTGTACAGACTGACTGCTTAAAAGTTTTCCTCTAGCCTTATTTTGACTGACTAGTAAAATGTAGGGTCTAGTATAACAGTAAATTGATTATCACACAAATAAGAACACCTACAATAATATGTATAATTAATCAGTGTAAAACATATTGTTACAATGTTATTTTTTCTCTAGGTGCAAGGAATACGAGACAATTTCACAGTTGAAGTTTATGAGACGCATGCGCGAATTGCTTTAGAGAAAGGTGATCATGAAGAATTCAATCAATGCCAGACACAACTTAAAATGCTATACAGTGAATTGCCTGAATGCAAATCCAATGCACCAGAATTTACTGCATACAGGATACTGTATTATATTTTTACAAAAAATACATTAGGTATGTTGTGTTTATTTTTGTAGTTAATTCTTTAAAAGATATCTAGTTTGTTTCTATGCTACTAGTATCCTCAAAATAAAGGCAAAATTGGTTGATGAAATCATTGATTTATTGAAGAAATTCAGATACTTACTTAATTTTATTTTTAGTTAAAAAATAATGTAATGACTTGTTTTTTTGAAGTTGTTAACAATAGATGTCATGTTAGCCTTATTCCCAATTAAATGACAAATAAAGACAAATTGGTCAACATACTTAAAAAAAACCATGCAGCTGAACATAGAACCTTCTGTTAGAAGTCTGTTAAAATGAACTTTCAACTAAAAATGGTTTGAACAAGATTTGATATTTCGAAATTTAATTTTGTTTCTCAGTGGAGTGTGAATTGTACTATGCATAAAAAATCTTGTTAATATTATTGTTTAGTGCCACAGAACCCTTTTGCGTGCGAGTCCGACTCTCACTTGACCGGGTTTTTTTAACCATTCATTTTTTGCTTGTTTTTATTTTCAGATTTAACCACGATATTTCAGTTTCTTTCAAAAGAAGATAGACAAAACGAGTGCATCAAACATGCACTACAAACAAGATGTGCTTGGGCTACAGGCAACCTGCATAAATTTTTCTTGCTTTATAAAACAGCTCCTTTGATGGCAGGATATCTTATGGACTGGTTTGTTGATCGAGAACGCAAGCAATACCTGAGATACATCATAAAGTCGTACGTCCTTTATTTTTTTATCATCTTACATTTTAATTTTGATCTGGTGCTAAGTTTTACGGTTATAAGGCGTTGCGAGGCATTTGTCCCGTAATATTATATATATTAGGGTACAAATATGTACATTTATATGTAAATATAAATGCAGTTCAAGAAACTTATTCCAAAAATCACCGAACTTCTAATATTTTGTTTATTGAACCGCCTTTTAAAGAGTTGCACTATTTGGAAATAAAGTTATTTACTTATAATGCTCATATAGCAAGAACACAAGACACGTTAAGAAGAAAAGCAAGCAAGTTACATCGTTTAAATTTTTTTTATTCCAATTTGCCAACGGCGCTATTTTATTTAGGAGCGGTCGGTACAACAATCATCACGTCACGTATTAGGGAGTAAACTCGATCTTATTTTTCACAACTTGATTATTGTCTAGGTCGCTCCCTTACCGGGAGCAACCGCCCAAAGCGTAATAATCCAATGTTCTATTTTGCACAGAAACAAATGAATCTGAACCCATTATATCCTATAAGCTCCCGGTAAGGGATCGCTAATACCACCACGTTCTACGCGCCTTACTATTCCTCCACCGTTTCGGGTGAGGCCGCGGGCGAGGCTTTTGCCCTGCAGTGGGTAATAATAAGCTAATATTATAATTTGTGTTAACCCTTAATCGGGCCGAACAAAAAAAATAACTTTTCATGGTTTAAGTGTAAGTTCTTGTATCCTGTTAGATAGCACTGGACATAAAAAACAATATAAATTACTGAAACTGAAAAAAAAGGTTTTTTTTCGTGTGGGAAATTAGTTCCCTTTGCCCGTATAAGGATAACCCCAGTGGGAAATTATTTCCCTTTGCCCGATTACGTCTATATATTTTCCTAGACTAGTAACTTACCCTGACTTTACTTTTGAATTAATGTTCCGTTGGTTCGTTCGATAAAAGTAAAGGTGGTGTAGTAAGCGGCGGCGGCTCAAAAACTGAACTTGTTGGGATAGTTGATGAAATCAATGTTGGCGTAGAATGTGGTGGTGAAGAAGAAGAAGTACATGGCCTGGATGTTGAAGGTCCTTGTAAAATGTCTACGAGTGAGGATGTAGGTAGCTCTGTTTTGTTTGTAGTGTCATTTGATACAGGGTCTAAAGTTTGTTTACCAAATATTTCCTCTAAACGCCTCTCGACTAAGTCGTCTGAGTTTAAACGGTAAAATGAATCCGTTGGACTTATCAGGCAATCACCATAAATATTGTCATCATCAGAAGTATCGATGTCTGATAAATCAGAAATATTCTCTAATATATTTTCAAGTGTTTTATCATTAATTCTTCTATTAAAAGACATGATCTAAAACAATTAAAACCAACAATTATAAACGATAAAACAGGTCAAGTACATAATCCTCCTTTTTTGGCTTAATGGCCCTACCGCAGTCGGGTAATAAACAAAAATAAAAAGTCGACAGAAATAAATCCCTACATTTTATATATATTGATGCAATATGGAGTTCAGGAACGGGCAATCGCAACTATTTTCCCACTTGCGAGGCAATATTTCAAATGAATATAATCCACACAAATATAACATTTTTGTATTGAATATCATAACAATGTTACACAGAATATAGTATACTAGTCAATAACGGAACAAATATCTACTTACCAGAATTTTTCTTGAAGAAACTTAACAGAATTATGTCTCCACTACATGAAAAACGAGCAATTTTTTCAAAAGTGACCTTAATTTGATTCTGACGTTGACATTTGACATTTGAAAGAGTGGGGTTGTCAATAAAATAAATCAGTAACTAATCAAGAATATATTTAGGAAAAAAATAGACTGGCGAGTTGCCATTTTAAAAATATACGACTGTTTATGACGGATGGGAAAATACTTCCCTGTGCCCGATTAAGGGTTAAACTGGGTGTAAGGGATGGTGTGTCATCCAAAATAATGAGTCATAAAAGTAAATACTAGTTTCCGCAGTCCGACTTTAGTCTGTATCTATGCTGCTGCTATTCGTGCGTATGATTACATAATCATAAGGAGCTTCGCGAATGGCCTCTATGATAACTCGACCACAAGCCGATTCTAAAAACAAATACATTGTTTAAAGAAGTAACGTTTGACTTGAGTTCAGTTCATACTTGGCTGACATTCAGATTTGAGACCGAATGCCTTACATAACAAATGAGTGACTGAACGCTTCGATCGCATAGGATCTGTAAAAATCAGTGCTCAGCCGCTCGAGCCGATCTTTAGGTTAAGTCGCGATTGCCTAAGTTGGTTCGTGGATGGGTGACCCTAACCACTCATTACGTAATTATAGAGTTTCTTCTGTACCCACGAAAGTCTGACGTATTTTTTAAATTTATCATTATAGTCTCCGACAACTTACAGTCATGCTAGATTCTGATTGTATTTTTTTTTACTGTATTCATTCTATTTACGAGTATAATTCCTAATATAAGGATTTTTCTTTACTGCAAAAATCAATTTCGTCACTAGAATTCATTTTACAAATTTCCGACGCACTAGTGGAACTATCTGTGGTCAAGCATTTAGTTGTGGAAGAGTCAGTCGCTTCATGTAAAATACTGGTATTCAAGCCGCACCCGGTTAGACTGGCGACCGACTCCAATATACATAGTTGAGAAAACTGTAGGCAGATGATTATGAAGTACTTTTTTTATACAAAAATGTTATAAATGATACATTTACACACGTCATCAGTACAACATTGGGTTTATTTTGATGACGTATGAGCTGTATTGTTGTAAAGTTTTATCAAAATCCGTTCTGTAGAAGTATCAAACGTCCAGCCACGTACCTTCACAAACGTACAGTACTATATTAGTAAGGTTAAAGCCGCCTGAGAAAGGTCGTATTGGTCTGATAAGATAGGAGTACTTTCGGAATAGTAGTAATTACAAGTTACTTGGAGGATGCATTAAGAGACTCGTGGTGCAATCGAGCCTAAGTATCTGTTGCTTAAGTGCGTCATTATTGTACGGGACTTATACATTAAGGCCGGTTGCACACACACACACACACAAATTCGCATTAGACTAGTATCGTAGTAGGGAGACGCTACCGTGATCATGACGGGGACGATAGAAGCCAGCATAGCTACTATATTTCGAGTACACAGCAGTAACAGTCTAACGAAATTAGCAGCTCCTATGTAATAAGATCTTAACTTTAGCTGATTCGGGTATCTTCCGATTAGATCGTTTTTTCTCTATTCTTGACACCTTCCATTATACCCAATATAGCCAGGCACACTAAAAGTATGGCATTCATGATCTTGAACTATCTTGCCAGCGTTGCTGGTCGTGTTTTATTAACTTTTACTTTATATGTGCAGCTACAGACAAAGTGTTCCTGTGGACTTCATCATTCGAGAGTTGGCGTTCGATTCAAGCTCTAAAGCAATTGAATTCTTAAGTCAATACCCACTTTGTTATACTGACAGCGATCAATCAATGTTAGATTGCAAGGCCAGTCTTCCAGCTGTTCCAGGCATTTAACATTCCATATTTAATATCCGTCCTAGTTTATTAGCGTGTTGTTGCGTGGTGATGTAACACGCTGCCTTCCGTTTGCTGCGCTGCAGGCTAGTCAGCCAGTCGTTTTCATCGCTCAACATAATTAACATCTTAATTTTAAGCGCTTTGCTAGGATGAGGAGGCTCAATGAAAAGCCGCATATTCAGTTGTACAGCAGAAATGGATTGAACATTGAAGATATTGCCGAGAAGAAAAACAATCGGAAATTAATGCTGCCATGCGTGAAATAAAGTGGGATTTTATGCAACAAACATTTATAGTGAAAGTGATCAAGGACTGAAGACTGTTTGTTCATGTACACAATGGACTCAAGTGTTAATTATATCATATAGTTTTTGTAAATATTCTTATTTTATGTTTGTCTATTTCAAGTTTCATCTGTTGATATGAATAATTATGAAGTATTTTTAAACGCACGCTAACCGTTAATACCGGTAAAGGGTTCAAGCACGCAAATTATATTTTAGAGATAGTCAATAAATGATTCTGTTTTTACTAATTTGTTTCATTTTTACTTCACCAGTCAAAGTTTTCAGATGAACTCTCAGGGGGGGTCTACTCAGGCATGCAACAGCAATGTGACTAAGAGGTCTCAGTCCCGCGGGATCCTGGTATTTTCGGGATCCCGCATGTTTCTGAAAGTCATTGAGAAAAGAGAGAAATCCTGTATCATTCATGCATCTAGAACTAAAAATGAGACAAAATAAATATTTAAAATTATGTACATATTGAGAGATTAATAAACAGATATACATAATAAAAGGATACAAATTATAATAAAGAGAATAGGTACCTAGTTAAGGCATTATTTTGAAAATAGCTGCGCATAAAACATGTTGATAGTCTTGTCTGCCAAACAATTCCTGACTTTACTTGCCAGATAGCCAGCAGCAGAAAACGCTCGTCCTGCTTCCACGCTTGTAGGCACAACTGTCATTAAAACGCTGTAGGTAGTAGTAGTCTGGTGGATTAAAAATCTTCAGTTCCCAGATTTTTAATCCACCAGACTCAGAAAAATTGATTTCTTTCTTTAAGAGAATGAAGTCCAGAATGAGTTCGACAAGCAGTTTTAAAACGTGTGCGTTCGCGCAGCGGAATGTTGAATTTAAAGATTTTAATTATGCAGATATTTAGTGTATGACGTCGTGTAATTGTGTATGGTAAAAAAAAAATTGTGCACGCAGCTATTGTGGGTGTGCGTTCGCGCAGCGGAATGTTGTTGAATTTAAAGATTTTAATTATGCAGATATTTAGTGTATGACGTCGTATAATTGCGTATGGTAAAAAAAAAATTGTGCACGCAGCCATTGTGGAGAAATTCACCAAAAACTGATTCCGCTGCGCGAACGTTGTCCTAGCGGAACTTTTTTTGAAATATAGACTTTAGAAGAAAAGAGACGTGTCTAAAAATTAGTGTGTATTTGTGTATGTATGAATAAAATTAGTGCATGCATAAACTTCGGAGAAATTCAAGTTTCCGCTGCGCGAACGTTTGGCCATTAGCTAGTTTTCATATAAAGCGCATACATAAAGAGCTGTAGATTTTTACATACATTGTTTTGAATTTGTTTATATTTGTGTAAAAAACAGATTTAGAAAAAATCGCAGGGCTAAAAAGATAAAAATATAAACGTAAAATACGCTTATTAGGTCTTAGTTCTTAAAGTCTCCACTTTGGGGTCTAGATTTTCACGTTTATACAAACCTTGTAAGTGTCTGCAACGTGTTGCCAAGTATCAATGATGGTCCGTTAGTAATTAAAGAGTTATAGGACAATTTACCATGAATAGATCACTGTTTACAAAGCAGTCAAATATCACGACGTTCTAAAGGAATTACATGGTAAAATGTAGGTATACCAATAATTAGTGTATTCATTCAACTATTCACATGCAAAATTTTATGTCATTAAATTCAGTAATTAAAGAAAAACAATTATAATACTGACGAAGCATCGAAAACCTACATAACCCGACCAAGTTCGGATGGCTACAAAAAAGCGGCCGTGCAATATATTTAGGTAACATCCCAAAATTTACAGTATAATACCGGTATTGAATTGGTATAAGTGATAACACAATTGTTGTTTCGATATAATTTATAGGTCATCAGGCGTAGGAACAAAAAAAAAACAGAAAAAGTCTTTCCTACAGCTTTATGAACTTGGAGGGTTGTATTGGTGATTTTGATGATTATAATTCTATAATTACTTAAGTCTTACAGCCGCGAATAATATTTTAATCAACATACAACCTAGCACTGGCCTGAAAATTGCAAAAAACGTAAGAAAATTTGAATTTCGCGGGTAGGTTGGAGCTTTCACCTTATGTATGCGCTTGAGATTTGAGATATAATCTGGATATATTGTTTAAGACAAATAAAATTCATACAACTAATTTCTATTGAAGATTTCACGGATCAGTCTAGTTATGTGATGTGATTTTAATTTTATTGAAGCTCGAAATATTATACTTACGTTTAAGTCTGTTGCTGTCGTTGCAAGCGTTTGTTAACGTTATTATAATTACATAATTATTTTATTATATGTAATTAAAAATATTTTTGTACACGGATATTTAAATAGAGAAGTACTTGTTAATTGAAGATTTATTTTAGTCGTAGATAGTGGCGTTATTATTAAAAAATATTTTTCATTAAAGAAATGCAATTGTTTTATTTTTTCCAAGCGCTTGTGTACGCAACTGTACCAAATCAACAAATACCTACTATATTGGAAGGTTAAGAACGTTTGTTAGATATATGGCACGGCCGCTTTTTTGTAGCCATCCGAACTTGGTCGGGTTATGTAGGTTTTCGATGCTTCGTCAGTATTATAATTGTTTTTCTTTAATTACTGAATTTAATGACATAAAATTTTGCATGTGAATAGTTGAATGAAAACACTAATTATTGGTATACCTACATTTTACCATGTAATTCCTTTAGAACGTCGTTATATTTGACTGCTTTGTAAACAGTGATCTATTCATGGTAAATTGTCCTATAACTCTTTAATTACTAACGGAACATCATTGATACTTGGCAACATGTTGCAGACACTTACAAGGTTTGTATAAACGTGAAAATCTAGACCCCAAAGTGCAGATTTTAAGAACTAAGACCTAATAAGCGTATTTTACGTTTATATTTTTATCTTTTAAGCCCTGCGATTTTTTCTAAATCTGTTTTTTACACAAATATAAACAAATTCAAAACAATGTATGTAAAAATCTACAGCTCTTTATGTATGCGCTTTATATGAAAATTAGCTAATGGCCAAACGTTCGCGCAGCGGAAACTTGAATTTCTTCGAAGTTTATGCATGCACTAATTTTATTCATACATACACAATTACACACAAATACACACTAATTTTTAGACACATCTCTTTTCTTCTAAAGTCTATATTTCAAAAAAAGTTCCGCTAGGATAACGTTCGCGCAGCAGAATCAGTTTTTGGTGAATTTCTCCACAATGGCTGCGTGCACAAATTTTTTTTTACCATAGGTACACAATTATACGACGTCATACACTAAATATCTGCATAATTAAAATCTTTACATTCACCAACATTCCGCTGCGCGAACGCACACCCATTGTGGAGAAATTCACCAAAAACTGATTCCGCTGGGGGAACGTTGTCCTAGCGGAACTTTTTTTGAATTATAGACTTTAGAAGAAAAGAGATGTGTCTAAAAATTAGTGTATTTGTGTGTACAGTGTAATTGTGTATGTATGAATAAAATTAGTGCATGCATAAACTTCGGAGAAATTCAAGTTTCCGCTGCGCGAACGTTTGGCCATTAGCTAGTTTTCATATAAAGCGCATACATAAAGAGCTGTAGATTTTTACATACATTGTTTTGAATTTGTTTATATTTGTGTAAAAACAGATTTAGAAAAAATCGCAGGGCTTAAAAGATAAAAATATAAACGTAAAATACGCTTATTAGGTCTTAGTTCTTAACCCTCAATTGGGCGCGCCTAAAAAGTTGCATAAGCAGTCGCGAGGGGTGTTTGACACCCCAGATTTAGGAAATTAAATAAAATACGAAATACATGCAAAATCTGACTTTTATTATTTAGAACGTTTGAACTTACATATTAATCAACTTTTAAACGTATTTTTAACATAATTATCTTTTTTTTAAATATGAAAAATATTTTTTTACTAATCCTAGTTTTTATCGTCACAATTTTGACAGACTATATTCATATTGGTCATTGCACACATGTTTTTGGCATTTCGAACATTGAGTCTTTGTTTTCCTGTCCTTACTTCTTGGACATACATGGCACCTTTTGTATGATTGCGATCGGCCTCCTTCAGAAATAGATTCTTGGTCCTGAATTCCATGTTGTTTTTAGTCGTTTTTGCAGCGGTCGTGGTAGTGTGGGTATGCTGGCTCTTGATATTTGGTGAGGTTTGACTAAATCAACATCCAGTCGCTTTAAAAATACTCTTTGGGATATATATATATACCTGTGATATTGAAAATATGAAAAAATATCACCATCGGCCATCTTTTGGTTCGTCTTCCTACATTATAACTGGCGCACATTTGGTCGTTTGTATCAACTCCCCCTTCGTTTTATTATAAAAATGAATAATTTCGGGCTTTCTTTTCTCACCCTCAATATTATTATCGTGGTGCATTGTCGATATAAGCAGACTGCTTTTCTTGGTTTCGGTACATATGAGCACAAAGTCATATCTTTTTGGAAACCAAATATGCTAGAAGTCGCCTCTCGTGTTTTATCCGATAAGAAACACTTTGGTATTTCGGGCTTGTTTTTTCTTAGTGTGTCCACCATGGTAAATGTATGTTCATCTTAAAGCGATTTGGCCAGTGGGACACTAGTAAACCAGTTGTCCATGGTAACATTTCTTCCAGTTCCGGAAATAGGTTCACACAATCGTTTTACTAAACTTTTGGTATCAGAGGGCTGTTTGAATGGTCTGAACTGGTTTGAACCTCAAAAATGTCGAAGTATTATAACTGAACAGTTTTAACATTTATTACTTGTCAAATTACAATGTTTTAAAACGGATATAATGAAATTAACAATCATCCACTACCTCGGAATTTAGACCACACTAACAGTCACCTGGGGTGTCGTGCACCCCAAACACGCTCTCCGAGTCCAACCGTCCACAACAGAGCGTCGCTCGCAACTGAATCGTGTACGTTTTAAGTGTTTACGAAGCTACCTAGAAGGCCAACGCGCTAAATTCAAATTTTAAAAAGTTGTGAGCCTGAAAACCTGCTCTGGGGTGCATGACACCCCACGCGACCAATTAAGGGTTAAAGTCTGCACTTTGGGTCTAGATTTTCACGTTTATACAAACCTTGTTAAAGTGTCTGCAACATGTTGCCAAGTATCAATGATGTTCCGTTAGTAATTAAAGAGTTATAGGACAATTTACCATGAATAGATCACTGTTTACAAAGCAGTCAAATATAACGACGTTCTAAAGGAATTACATGGTAAAATGTAGGTATACCAATAATTAGTGTTTTCATTCAACTATTCACATGCAAAATTTTATGTCATTAAATTCAGTAATTAAAGAAAAACAATTATAATACTGACGAAGCATCGAAAACCTACATAACCCGACCAAGTTCGAATGGCTACAAAAAGCGGCCGTGCAATATATTTAGGTAACATCCCAAAATTTACAGTATAATACCGGTATTGAATTTGTATAAGTGATAACACAATTGTTGTTTCGATATAATTTATAGGTCATTTATTTTTGTACACCTACTTTTTTAAATGTATTTGACTATGACAGAAAGTAGGTACTATTTACGTAGGTACTTTATTTAAGTATGCGCTTGAGATTTGAGATATAATCTGGATATATTGTTTAAGACAAATAAAATTCATACAACTAATTTCTATTGAAGATTTCACGGATCAGTCTAGTTATGTGATGTGATTTTAATTTTTATTGAAGCTCGAAATATTATACTTACGTTTAAGTCTGTTGCTGTCGTTGCAAGCGTTTGTTAACGTTATTATAATTACATAATTATTTTATTATATTATGTAATTAAAAATATTTTTGTACACGGATATTTTAATAGAGAAGTACTTGTTAATGATTATCGATATAAAATATATGCCAAAAGACGATTCTGGCTGTGAACTTTCTGCGATATGATGTTTCTACTTTTTAAATATTATGGATATGAAGTTTATGCCTAGACATGATTCTGAATTACAAAATTATGAGTTTTGAATGTATGATAAATGAGTGTCTGCCAAACAATTTTCTGCGAAGTGAAGTTTATGCCATCCGTTGTTATGCAAAATAAAATTATGACATAAAAAGTTCTGCTATAAAGGGTGGACTCGACTGACAGGTAAGCAGCAGCAGCTGTCAGCTCTGTTTCCATTAAACCGAACAATGGTAATTAAGTAGTTTTATTTAAAACATTTCAAATTCTAGAGTAGGTAAATAAAATTCTAATAAAATATATCTAAATTTTATTTTACACAACAAATATATTATCTTATATAGAATGTATATCTTACATCAAAACTATCACTTTCAATGCCTGGCACCAACTGGTGGGTTGGTTGATGGTTCACTTAACATGTAGGTAGGTAGGTCAAAAAATGTAAAAATTAAAATTTCTAAAATAAATTTATTTTTAAACAATTTTGACCTATTCCTAGATACTGAGGAATAACATGGTAGCCATGGTATTTTAGGGATGGCAAACCATTGCAAGATTTTAAATATTTATTAAATTATTTTGAGACACGAGAATGAATTAAACATCGAGGCTTCGTATTGCAGTGCTTAAAACTTATGGTGCGACTTCGCATGCCTGTCCATTCGTCTGCTACAGCTAAATATTTCAGGAACTCCCAACGTTTACGAATTGTTGATCTCATTATCACATCTCTATTTTACCATCTATATCAGGGTTTTAAATCCTTGTTTTACCCTAGTACAGGAAGCACTTCATTTTGGTTCAGTTTTGCTCAAACATGACACCAGTAATCAACCTGCAGGGTCAACTAGAAAAATGTATGGCGGGATATGAGCTCCATGAAAAGTAGGTAGATTAGAAAGTGTTAAGTATAATACCATAGCAATTTTATTTTAACATCTATACTAAAAGTGAGGCAGGCACACTTTGCCCGCAAATAATTCTGATATCACAGTAATCCAAAGAGAGAGAACAAATAAGATGTATGATATGCCAACTTGGTGGCTGTTTGGTAGCTGGTATGGTTGACCTCCAATTTCATCCACATGGAATCCCATAGGAAATATGACTGCTGCTAGACAAAATACTACCACTGGAAAAGAAACATATTTTTTTAAAATTTAAAACATTATTATTTTATTTTAATCATAAAGAGAACAAGATTTCGATGACATACTTGCTGCAAATCCAACCCATCTTGCGTAAGGTATCACATTTCTGTCAAAATGGCTGGATGCTAGTAGTATCACAGTAGTGGTTATGCATATGCAACCAATGAATATGCAAATCAAAGCAAGTAACCATTCAGGCTGTAGGTCAGGAGTGTAACAGACTTGCGGTCGGTTGTATAGCGTTATGCAGGACCACATCAAACCCAGCCTTGTGTCACCTGAAAATAAGGGAAAATTAAACTTAAAAATAAATAAACACTGCTGACCATAAATCGCATTTCGGTCAGGCTTTTGAAGGCCCTGCACACCCAAAACGTATGCAATCTCAGGGACTACTTCTTAGAAGCTGAAGTGAGCTTAAACCCTGTTCCCGATGCTGATGGACTGCTATTTTTTTTTGTTTTTAATTAATTTTAGTTTTAACAGTGGAATCCGTTTATAATTATATTGAAGGGAAAATACAAACACGTCATACTAAGCGGACATCAGACAAAGCATTTTTGAGAAAATAATTAATCTCCAACATGAAATAGAATAATCAATCAGTATGTATGGAGATAATGAGTAACAAACATTGCGGGACCTTCAACTATCAAAAGCGAGTGGGGTAAGGCCCTTTTCCTCTTAGACTCAAAACAAAAAAAGTGTAATTACTTCATAATAAGATGTGGAGTCATAATTAAAAGATTCTACTAGGTACTTATATTTTGTTATTTTTATTTAAGTAATATTCAATTATAATGTTAATTGTTAGGTAAGTGTGCTATCATTTTGCATAAATCAATAATGTACAATTTATTTTTGGTTTGAAATAATGCAATACTTAAAGGTGATTCTACAAAAGTTGGGTAACTCTTAAGGATATTTTGTTTACTACAGTTATTAAATCAAATCTCTACAAAATCGGGTATTTATGATAGCTAATCAAATGAATAATATATTGTTCCAAATCGGGCCAGTCACTTTTTTACGTAGATTGTGAGATATTTAGAAAAAACAGAATTTGACTGCCAGGGGACTGACGAGGGTGACATAGTACCTACTGATAAAAAACACAATTTCTTGAGAATTATAATGGAATTTAATAGAACTTAGTACAAGTCTTTTAGGATTTAATAATGGCACATATTTTTTAGGTATTAAAATCATAAAAGCAATTAAAAATACTATCTTAGTCGTCTAAACAGCCTTAGTATTATTTTGAGGTAATTTTACATAACAATATGTATTTTTCTATTTATTGTTTACCTATTTCTTAAAGCTGTTGATTCTCCTATTTATAAATGAATAAATCAAGTAAATATAATGAGCTTTGCACCAAAAAACTATAAACAATTATTTAAGATTAGAAAACATCTTTTTCCTTTAATTGGTAAATAACTCTATTCCCTTTTGTTATGAGGTTGGGTTCGGGTAGTTTTTTTTATTATTTGATCCACTGGAACATCTGACACATCTCTTTCATGCAATTTAAACAGTGTGCCATTCTGGTTACTAATTTTGACGAAAGTCACTCTCAATTCGCCGTCTTCATCATCAAACAAAGAACAAATCGCCATTTTTTTTTTCTGGTGGGGAATCATCAAATAACTTCCCCCGCTCTGGGCGTAGCGAGGGGGGAGTGTCAGACTTGTATGAGTAAAACCCACCCATGCTCCTTCTATTACCCTTTACGTTCCGGGGCCGCGGTATCTCTTTTGAACAACCCGCAACCCCGGCAGGCGGAGGCCCTGGCAGGCTCCTCTGCTTAGCTGACATCTCTTTGAGGTGCGCGTAAAACACTAACGCGCCGTCGACACGGCCTGTCGTCAATAGACGGACGGGCGGACGGTGAGCTACCCATTGCTCACCGTCCACAGGCTCGCATCTACGTTGGCCGGGAGTCGTCTCGCGGTGCCCGACGTCCGGGGCGTCTCCCGCGGCGGCTAGGTTGGTTTGAGGTTCTCTCCCTCAAACGCCCGGCCACCTCCTTCGCTAGCATCACTGCTTCGCACGCGGAGGTGACCGCTTCCCATTCCCTCTCGCTCCGGACCATGGACTGAACCAGGGCCGGACGCTTCAGATCGCCGCCGCCGATCGCCTCTAGCTCGGGCACCGCTTGGGGCAGACCGCCACTGTGTGCTCCACCGTGTCCTCCGGGCGATCGTCACAATGGTGACACCCGGGCGTTTCCTCCCGCCCGATTATGTGCAGGCACCTCCCGAAATTTCCGTGTCCGGTGAGGACCTGCGTCAGGCGGTAGGTGAGGACGCTATGACGCCTCTCCAGCCACTCCTCAAAGAGGGGACGTACCGCCACTATTGTGGTGTGCCCTGATCCAAATGTACCATGGCATCGGTTTTAGATAAAGACTCTTTTTATAGTTTATTCCCGTTGTCCCCGTATGCCATATCCCCGTCACGGGGACAGCGGGACGTGATTAAATTTATTTCCAATTGTCCCCGTAACGTACATTCGGCTAACGGGGACAACGGGAAGTAAACTTTTCACGAGTCGTTGTCCTCTTAAATCTGCATTGTTTAAGCTTAGTTTTTTAGCATGGGAAAAAGAAAAGGGGAATAAAACAAAATTTATTTATTTGTATTCGAATTTTAATTTGAGGTAAAAAAAAACAATTATTAAATTTACACAAATAACACAACTTGAGCATTATAAATATAGTAGTAGTTACAGGCAGAATTACATTTAGTATAATTACGATTGGCAGAGTTCAAATTTCGCATAATATCGTTTAGCATAATGTTCATTTAGAGCGATTATTATTTGGTATAATTTCACTTGGCATACTATGCAGATGGCAGTAATGACTAGGTTAGGTTAGGTTAAAACGAGTGTGATACGTGACTTAGAAAAGTGTAACACCTAATAACACGTCCCCGTAAGTTCACGAATACGAAACACTTAACAACGAATGCACGCTACCACGAAAAACTTAACGCCGTAGCAATGTGATCTAGAATAACTAAATGTCTAATGTTCACTTTTTCGAAACACTTAACAACGAATGCACGCTACCACTAAAAACTGAACACCGTAGCAATGTGAGCTCGAATAACAAAACCTCTAAAAGTCATCGTAAAAAGTCTTTATTCATATAACAATCATCCTCCTCCTCTAGCTCCTGTCCACCCAAGCTGGACAGAGCACCGCCGTGCCCTCGTGGAGGCGATCGGCGGCGGCGATCTCTCGCGTCCGGCCCTGGTTTAGGCCATGGTCCGGAGCGAGAGGGAATGGGAAGCGGTCACCTCCTTCTGCGAAGCAGTAATGCTAGCAAAAGAGGTGGCCGGGCGTTTGAGGGAGAGAACATCTAGTCAACCCAGCCGCCGCGGGAGACGCCCCGGGCGCCGGGCGCCGCGAGACGACTCCCGGCCGCCGTAGACGCGGGCCTGTGGACGATGAGCAATGGGTAGCTCACCGTCCGTCCGTCGATTGACGACAGGCCGTGTCGACGGCGCGTTCGTGTTTCACGCGCGCGCGTGCGCGTGTTATACCGCGGCCCCGGAACGTAAAGGGCAATAGAAGGAACATGGTTGGGTTTTAGTCAGTAAAAGTCTGACATGCCCCCCCGCTGCTCCTAGAGCGGGGGAAGTCATTTGATGACTTCCCACCCGAGAAAAAAACATTGGTTCCAAATTGAGATGCTCGCGACTTGAGAAGCTCAAAAAATAAGCAATAAATTCTCTCATTTTTGTTGGACAGGAGCTAGAGGAGGAGGATGATTGTTGTATGAATAAAGACTTTTTACGATGACTTTTAGAGGTTTTGTTATTCGAGCTCACATTGTTACGGTGTTCAGTTTTTAGTGGTAGCGTGCATTCGTTGTTAAGTGTTTCGAAAAAGTGAACATTAGACATTTAGTTATTCGAGATCACATTGCTACGGCGTTAAGTTTTTCGTGGTAGCGTGCATTCGTTGTTAAGTGTTTCGTATTCGTGAACTTACGGGGACGTGTTATTAGGTGTTACACTTTTCTAAGTCACGTATCACACTCGGTTAAAACTGTGACCTCCTACGCACGAGCCGGTTTATTCCCGCTGTCCCCGTACACCGTGTCCCCGTCCTACGTGGACAGCGGTACTTCAATTAAATATTTAAAAATACTTCCCGTTGTCCCCGTACACTGTCCCCGTCCTACGGGGACAGCGGTACTTCAATTAAATATTTAAAAATACTTCCCGTTGTCCCCTCCCGAAATTGAGAATTGTCATATCGCAGAAAGTTTATAGTTAGAATCATCTTTGTCGTTATTTGTTGTCATTTATTTTAATTATTTAAATCTTCAAAATAATGTCATTTATTTTAGTTATTATTTAATTGAATTTGAAATAATGTCATTTAATACAATAAGTAATTATACTAATCTAAATAGTTCAGTTCCGTGTAACCTACTAAAAACAATCTCTTTTTTCTATTAATGCAAGTCGTTTCTAGCACTCGCGGGCCGCTGCCGCGGCACCGCTCGCTTCGCTCGCTCGGCTCGTGCGTAGGAGGTCACAGTTTTAACCTAACCTAACCTAGTCATTACTGCCATCTGCATAGTATGCCAAGTGAAATTATACCAAATAATAATCGCTCTAAATGAACATTATGCTAAACGATATTATGCGAAATTTGAACTCTGCCAATCGTAATTATACTAAATGTAATTCTGCCTGTAACTACTACTATATTTATAATGCTCAAGTTGTGTTATTTGTGTAAATTTAATAATTGTTTTTTTTTACCTCAAATTAAAATTCGAATACAAATAAATAAATTTTGTTTTATTCCCCTTTTCTTTTTCCCATGCTAAAAAACTAAGCTTAAACAATGCAGATTTAAGAGGACAACGACTCGTGAAAAGTTTACTTCCCGTTGTCCCCGTTAGCCGAATGTACGTTACGGGGACAATTGGAAATAAATTTAATCACGTCCCGCTGTCCCCGTGACGGGGATATGGCATACGGGGACAACGGGAATAAACTCGACGCAACATAATTATATTTGACAGCCGATATATTCAAAGTTCTCAGCTTACGATGATAAAACACATAGATTTGGAGCGGGTAGACTATAAAAATGACGGATGGTTGGCCACTTAGTATGTACGGCGAGTGGCTGGGCCAGGCTGGGCCATTTATCAACCGTTGTCCGCGCCCCGTGTTCCAAGCCTGTTTTCAGCTTTGTTTCATCGCTGGGTGTTTCAAGCGTGTTGCGAGCTTTGTTTTATACTCGCAGCTGGGACACAATACAAATAATTGTACTCGTCGGTAGTTTGTACTCTTTGTATGCGACGGCCCACTTGCCTGGCTTCAGAAGTTATCAAGTATGGAAGTTTGTTTTGTGATTCTGAAGTAGCAGTACCTACCTACAGTGTTTTCTTTACTAAGTACAGACTCTGTGAAAATGGGTTATTGTCTCTGGTGTTACATTATGTTTTCTAACATTCCTAGTAGGTTCTAGAAGAATCGGTTGGTATATTCTATTGCTTGTTCAATTTACTTGAACGCTCACGACTCCACAGTTTTCGGAATCATCAGTCAAATTCGAAGAACCGCCAATTGCGGCAAAAAATAAAACATTTTAGTGAGTGTTTTGAACCGTTGTCATGACGACTCTTGTCAAACTGAGTCGAGTCGAGTCCAAACGTGGAGCCAATTGCTCGAGTCATCAGATTGAAGAGGTAGAGTAAATCTTCTAAATATTTAAAGTTACATGTCATTCATAGAAAGTATTGTATTGCGTAATATCGTACTTACATAGTATAGAAGCAACTTGAAACTTTGGCTCAAACAGCGCATAACATGTTCTCGTAGAAAATTGAATTCAAAACATTCCAAATAAGTCACTATTTTTTCTCGAAAATACAGAGCATCCAATATTTACACGTTTACGACATCGTATTTTAAATAAACACTGCAATAAACTTGAATGCTGTATTTGGTGCAGCAATCTCTCTCCGAGATAAACAGTTTATTCCCGTTGTCCCCGTATGCCATATCCCCGTCACGGGGACAGCGGGACGTGATTAAATTTATTTCCAATTGTCCCCGTAACGTACATTCGGCTAACGGGGACAACGGGAAGTAAACTTTTCACGAGTCGTTGTCCTCTTAAATCTGCATTGTTTAAGCTTAGTTTTTTAGCATGGGAAAAAGAAAAGGGGAATAAAACAAAATTTATTTATTTGTATTCGAATTTTAATTTGAGGTAAAAAAAAACAATTATTAAATTTACACAAATAACACAACTTGAGCATTATAAATATAGTAGTAGTTACAGGCAGAATTACATTTAGTATAATTACGATTGGCAGAGTTCAAATTTCGCATAATATCGTTTAGCATAATGTTCATTTAGAGCGATTATTATTTGGTATAATTTCACTTGGCATACTATGCAGATGGCAGTAATGACTAGGTTAGGTTAGGTTAAAACTGTGACCTCCTACGCACGAGCCGAGCGAGCGAAGCGAGCGGTGCCGCGGCAGCGGCCCGCGAGTGCTAGAAACGACTTGCATTAATAGAAAAAAGAGATTGTTTTTAGTAGGTTACACGGAACTGAACTATTTAGATTAGTATAATTACTTATTGTATTAAATGACATTATTTCAAATTCAATTAAATAATAACTAAAACAAATGACATTATTTTGAAGATTTAAATAATTAAAATAAATGACAACAAATAACGACAAAGATGATTCTAACTATAAACTTTCTGCGATATGACAATTCTCAATTTCGGGAGGGGACAACGGGAAGTATTTTTAAATATTTAATTGAAGTACCGCTGTCCCCGTAGGACGGGGACAGTGTACGGGGACAACGGGAAGTATTTTTAAATATTTAATTGAAGTACCGCTGTCCCCGTAGGACGGGGACACGGTGTACGGGGACAGCGGGAATAAACCCTTTTTATTGCTAAATATAATGATGTTTTTGTTTTTCTTTGTATTCTGCTAATATAATGGGGTCACTTTTAATTCTGGCCAAGCGAGCCTTTTCGGTTTCTCTCTTTTTCTTACTATATTTTCTGTAGTGAATTTGTATTTAACGTGCCGCATGATGTTTTAAACTGAAATATGAAATAGAAATGCTTATACATGGTAGCAATTAACATAAAAGTGCTCTAAAACAAATAAAAACATCAGTACCGTGGAAACATGTCAGTCTTCTGGCGCTATATCTGACAAAAGACTGACGCCAGCGGACTGACAAAAAAGACATTAATTTGAGTTTATAATCAGAACTAATGTTTTTTTGGTAGTTTCGAATATCAAACAACTACATTTTGACAAATCATAGTTAAATATGTGTAAATCAAAATAAACCTCAGGTTATCAAGAAAATAACGACTCACCAAAAGACTGATATTTTGACTGGATCAGCACGTGAATACGACGTAAACTCAACTCTAGCACTGGTTCAGCAATGGTGGCCATGAAATGTTGCAGTCCACAAACAACTTCATTACCAACTTTAATATTTAAACAGGGTTTTGATCTTGAGTCGGTGATATTTGGCGAGAATTTTAAACTTAAACAACACACAACGGACTGAAAAAAACTAAACACAAAGTTTATTTCTTTTTTTTTCATAAAGTGGTTAATATTACGTTATGAAAGTTGCAGTATACATTACTGTGTACATACATCACAGATTGTAGAGAATTTAAAACTTTCCTTAAATCAATGATACTGTTTTATACATAGTCGGTTGATTGCTGGTTTTAGAGATTGTGACATGCCAAAGGACTGACATTTTAAGGATTTATTGTATTTTTTTATTAATTTGTATTTCAAATAAAGAGCTGAAGTTGGGGGGCCATATAAAGGACTTATAATTGTTTGAAAATTAAATGTAATAACACTTTGTATCTATCGGCTGATGACATTGAGTTACCCAATTTTTGTATATTCACCCTTAAGCAGTTTTTCTAAAATATCACAATATTTAAAATATTCCTTTCAATTATTTTTATTTTAAGTCACAATAGAAATGGTGATTTAATTTGCAAATAACAAAGCCTATTTTTTTTTTGTAACTCTTTAACACTTTATTCTCGAAGCTTTGTAGAACTTCACATTTGAGTGGCTTGCTGATGGAGTTGAATGCCGTATGTCCACATTGGTTTTATTATACTTTTGTATATGAGAAGTTTATTTTCCAGACTTAGCGATGACTGTCTACCTATTAGCTTATACAATTCACAAAACTTTTTGTTTGCCTGATCTCTTTTGGTCTTTATGTGCTCTCGCCAAGTAAGCCTTCTGTCTAGATGCATACCCAGGTATCTGAATGTTGAGTTTTGCGGCAAGACAGCATCTTCAAGTGCCACAGGTGGGCAGTCCCCTCTTTTTAATGCAAATGTTATGTGCACCGATTTTGTAGGGCTAGGTTTTATTCTCCATTTCTTCAGCCACAATCCAATTTTATCCAGATGCTCTTGTAATTTGATGGATGCTGTAGTAGGATTTTTGTGACTGGAGAGGACTGCGGTATCATCTGCATAAGTTGCAGTCATTACTTCTTCTGAAAGAGACTGAACCCTGGGGTACTCCTGCTTCTATTTGGGAGATGGATGAGAGGCAACCCTCACATTTAACCTGGAATGTCCGATGTTGCAGGTAGGACTTCACAAGCATGTAGACAGTATTTGGCAACTGAAGTTTTATCTTGTATAAGAGGCCTTTATGCCAGACACGGTCGAAAGCCTGCTGGATATTGAGGAAGACTGCTGAGCAATACTCTTTTCTTTCTAGTGTCTGCCGTATTTTGTGAGCTACTCGATGTATTTGCTCTATCGTTCCATGATGACCACGAAAACCAAATTGATGGTCTGGTATTATATTTTGCTTTTCAAGAACTGGGAGAAGGCGTCTTAAGAATAGCTTTTCGAGAAGTTTCGACAGTAAGGGGAGAAGACTTATTGGCCTGTAAGATGTGGCTTCTGTAGCAGGCTTTCCCAGCTTGGGAATCATATTTATAATGGACACTTTCCACAGCTTTGGAAAATATTAAAGTCTCAATACTGCATTGAAGAGAATCGTAAGCAGGACTATTCCCTTTTTGGTAATTGTTTCAGCACTTCCGCTGTTATCAGGTCAAATCCTGGTGCCTTCTTTTGCTTTAGATGTGATATGGCTTTCCTGACTTCTACTGGTGTAATCAGCTTTAGTGGTAATGAGAGTTGTTGGTCGCTGTCTAGGATTTTATTAGGGTTGGGTTTAGTATTCAGCTGCAGGCGGAGAGAGCGGGGGGCGGGGGGAGGGGAGGGGGGGGGTTGTCCCCTACCCCCCGGTACCACTCCCATATCAAGGTAATGCACCGTTTTTGAGAAAAACCCATTTTTGTAACTTAACCTAAAAACTCGTTAGTCACATAAAAAGTGTATTCCAGAAATTTGGTATTGTTTAGCATAAGGAAGGAGGTGCCCCTGTGTCTTTACTCATGTAAAGGCAATGCCTAAATCACTGATTACTACCTATCAAAGTGGCTGGACGGTTGTTTCTTTTATCAAAACCTATAAATGTAGAATGTATGTGTTACAGTTAAAACCTGTCTCATTTCATATAAAGTTAGTTAGAGTTCGGGACTTGGGGCACCCCGACATGGACAGGTTAGGTTCGAAGGGGGATGGCGGGGTCTTTCAGACCCCGCCATCCCCTTCGTGTTAGGTTACTTTTAACCTTGAATGCAGAGGTAGGAGCCCCGCGAAGCGGGGCTCCGTCGAGCCACTTTGATAGGTAGTAATCAGTGACAGCTCGGGACTTGGGGCACCCCGACGTGGACAGGTTAGGTTCGAAGGGGATGGCGGGGTCTTTCAGACCCCGCCATCCCCTTCGTGTTAGGTTACTTTAAACCTTGAACGCAGAAGTAGGAGCCCCGCGAAGCGGGGCTCCGTCGAACCACTTTGATAGGTAGTAATCAGTGATTTAGGCATTGCCTTTACATCAGAGTGGTGCCAGGACACAGAGGGCACCTCCTTCCTTATGCTAAACGATACCAAATTTCTGGAAAACACTTTTTATGTGACAATAACGAGTTTTGAGGTTAGGTTACAAAAATGGGTTTTTCTCAAGAACGGTGCATTACCTTGATATGGGAGTGGTACCGGGGGGTAGGGGGCACTCCCCCCCCTCCCCTCCCCCCACCCCCCACTCCCTCCGCCTGCGGCTGAATACTAAACTTTACCCTTTTATTAATTTCATCTTCCGAGTGTGTGATATCAGATTCATTGGGTTTAAAGACATCATTTAGAAATTTAGCAAAAAACTCTGCTTTATCAGCGGGTGTTCTTGACCAATTTCCGTTTGATTGCTTTAGTGTAGGTATATGTTTCTTTGGCCTTTTCAATGATTTAGTCATCTTCCAAAGTGAATAGTCTGCTGCTTTGTGGGGAGATAAGGTCTTGAGTTTATCTTGGAGAGTATTATTTTCATTTTCTTTAAGTAGTTCTTTCAGATTTTTTGTGCCCTATTCAACGCTCTTTTATCTTGTCCAAAGCCTATTTTAAGTAAATTAAAACAACCCACTGACCGAACATTGATTTAAAAGTTTCAACATTGTCAGTTCTAATGATGGGTTTTGCATGCAAACAGCTGTAGTTTTACTAGTAACACATTTTATTGCTTACCTACATTACTAGTAATGTAAACAATAAAATCAGTGAATGTGTGTCCAGACAATTATTTCTGAGATATCACATTTAGAATCAATCCACTAATTGCACCATCTCAGTCAACTATAACTTATTAGTCATACATAAATCCCGTATTATTGTGAGGAGCCAAATCTTCTAAAACCTGTAATTTCTTAGAATAAGCAATCAAAGTTGTAATCTTCACCATCAGTACAACTTTAATAGCGTAATTTGGAAATACAATGTATTGGAAGTAGAATCGTTTATAGTAGTGTCCCTGTTATTTACAACAATATAACAACCAAGGTCGTAATGTCTGCATGCACCTATTCTAGATGATTATAGTGCAAAGCTGATTCAAGTACTTACCTCCAACTTCGGTAATTATCCAGTCGGGCATAGCAAGACTTACTATGGCAAAAACATCAGCTGCCATAAATAATGTTCCTGATATTACGGTGAGTTTATCCATGACGGAAATTGAATAAATTTATTTTCACTCCTTGATGTTATTCACTTATTTTCATATTGATTGAGGGATGATAGTTTAAAAAATACAAAAGTAGACTGTTGTGACTGTGCTTATTAGGCTGGGTACCTTTTCTTGAATTATATTAACGTTTATTGTGATAATAATCAAATAAATCTCACTCAAATTAGCTGAGTAACTTATGTTTCTTCAGATCATTTTTCCTACTGACAGTGGTCAGTGACACAAACAAGTCAAACAACTGACAACAATGTCAATTGTCAATAACAGTGCGTTCCGAAACAGGCCAACCTCGTTGTTGACGCGTTAAAACTTGTAACGAATGCGAATGGACATTTGCGTCTATCTATGATTTTTTGATACATCGATACGACGCCATCTTGAGATTACACTGGATCGCCCCTCAGTTGACAGACAGACCTCCGTTGTGATTTCATGATGGCATGGAGGGCAAGGGCGGATCCAGGGGAGGCGGGGTCCTGAGCTCCAGGATCTAAGTAGACCACTAATTAAAATTGTTAAACATTGTGTTTTCTTTTTTTGTAGATTTCTGACCTTATTTTAAATTGAGATATAAGTTTCCTAAAATAAGTTTTTTTTTAACATATTATGGCTACACTGCCTGTTAGTGTAGCGACAGTGGAAAGATCTTGCTCGAATCGAAAAATTAAATCGTGGCTAGGAACAATGGTTGAAGTCTAACCGGACTGGCACTTTTACTTACACGGTCATAAAAACGTACCCTTTTTTTTATCGGGTGGGAAATCATCCAATGACTTCCCCCACTCTGGGTGGAGCGGGGGGGCATGTCAGACTTGTACTGACTAAAACCCCGCCATGTTTCTTCTATTGCCCTTTACGTTCCGGGGCCGCGGTATCTCTTTCGAACAACCCGCAACCTCGGCAGGCGGAGGCTCTGGCAAGCCCCTCTGCTTTGCTGACTGTCTTTGAGGCGCGCGTGAAACACGAACGCGCCGTCGACACGGCCTGACGTCAATCGACGGACGGACGGTGAGCTACCCATTGCTCACCGTCCACAGGCCCGCATCTACGGTGGCCGGGAGTCGTCTCGCGGCGCCCGGCGCCCGGGGCGTCTCCCGCGGCGGCTGGGTTGGGCAGATGTTCTCTCCCTCAAACGCCCGGCCACCTCCTTTGCTAGCATTACTGCTTCGCAGAAGGTGGTGACCGCTTCGAGGTGGTGACCGCTTCAGGTGGTGACCGCTTCGACCCTTCGAAGCAGATAAAGTGATAACGCGTTTCGAGAGAAGACGTAAAATAGTGGCGATAGTTCCCTTCTTTGAGGAGTGACTGGAAAGGCGCCGCGGCGTCGCACCTACCACCTGACGCAGGACCTTACCGGACACGAAAGTTTCGGCAGGTTCCTGCACATAATCGGGCAGAAGGAAACGTCCGGGTGTCACTACTGTGACGATTGCCCGGCCCGATTGTGTTCCATACGCGCCTCTAAGCGATATTAGCAAAGCAGAGGGGCCTGCCAAGGCCATCGCCTGTAAAAGTCTGACACTCCCTTCCACTGCGCCCAAACGGGGAAGTTATTTGATGATTACCCATTCTCAGATAAAACCAGCTAAGCAAATGCTCTCCGTTAGACAGACGAGATTACATAGAAATAATGTGGTGGATCGATCCCCCCGGACAGTGGCATGGCCGACATATATGTCAACCGTGGCACGGTTCATAACTTCGTCCATTATTGGACACAGACAAAACCATCAGTTCAAGTGGGTTATTCCTGTCGTCCAGAACTGGGGCAGACTGACAGACACAATCCTGTACTGCCAAGCTATATGCCATGCTGCCTCTACAGTTGCACTGTACAATTATGCTGCTATCAACACGACTTGACAGCTGCGAATCTAGAGCATACATCACAGCTTTGTTTTTCTTGTGCATAGGCAACCAAAGTTTTTATGGTCTAAGTTCAGGCGATGTAGAACGATACTGTCGAAACACACCCTCCAAAGCACTCCTCAATTATAATATGTTGCATTGGGTACTCACAGATATAACTTTGACATCATCCTCTTAAGCACCGTGTTTGAATAGCGGCGGAGCACTGGATACATTTAGCACCTGCACCGCAGTCACTGGCGACGCAGGCGTAATTAGGTTATCTCGTAATTGGCGTAGTCGATCAAGTACGGTGTCGTCCAACAAATGATTGACCTGCACCTAGTCGCTGGATCAGGTTGTGCAGACGTTACGCCGACACGCCAACAGCTAGTTCAAGCACCTGAAACAGCATCGGCATATCCGGCACCACGGTACGCAGTGAATTTGCTTCCCCCTCAGTAGCCCACTATATGCGCGCATGACATTCCATTAATGAGACTGAGTCCATCACACGAGCGACACATTTCCACCGGCTGTGGGAACCCTGGTCGGGGCTTGGGCTTCGAGGGCTCAAGCCTGCTGGTGGCCGTCTTCTTCCTTGTCCTCATGGTGGTAGTGGCGGAGTTAACGGCGGCGGCGGGGGGAAAAACTCGTCGCTGTAGCTCTCCGCAACAACAGCGACAGGAGACACGGCGCTCGCGGCTGATGACGAGTCCGGAGATGGTGGGAGTGCCTGTTTTTAGCCCGGTGTCTTGTAAGCACAGATAATTTTTCGTAATTTTTCGTCTTAGTCCATTGAAATGTTACATTTTTAGGCCTTACCTTGCGTTTTTTAGAGGACGCAATTTTATTTTTTTGATGTGTATGGGGGGGGTCAGTATAAAGCTAAAAACAAGTTTGTGGGTATTCTTAACTATACCTATATTATACGTATGTATTAATAATGTGTCATCAGTAATTGTTTTTTTTTATTTATAAATTTTGCAATATTATTAAAAAATAGAAGATTAGATGCTGAGCCGCAGCCTGGTCCATCGAAACGACTGTGAACGGAGTAGTTCTAATTTAAAAAACCGGCTAAGAGCGTGACGGGCCACGCTCAGTGTAGGGTTCCGTAGTTTCCCGTCCGTCACAATAAGTGTTCTTTACCACGGTAGGTCATGAAAGCACGGAAAATCTTAACATCGACTTTTAAAAAAATGACGTCATTACGCAACGCCATCTATCGAACCATTTATGAACTGGTTTTTACCTTAACATTTTGATGGTGTTAAAAAAATGAATTTTAGTTTTGTTCTAAATTGCCTTAGCATGTTCTTGATAGCAGTTTTATGTAGTTATAAGATACCGCCAATGCCAAGGAGAGACCAACCGAACAATTCGGTAATACCCGATCCAACCCTCGTGGAGGCGATCGGCGGCGGCGATCTCTCGCGTCCGGCCCTGGTTCAGGCCATGGTCCGGAGCGAGAGGGAATGGGAAGCGGTCACCACCTTCTGCGAAGCAGTAATGCTAGCAAAGGAGGTGGCCGGGCGTTTGAGGGAGAGAACATCTGCCCAACCCAGCCGCCGCGGGAGACGCCCATGGCGCCGGGCGCCGCGAGACGACTTCCGGCCACCGTAGATGCGGGCCTGTGGGCGGTGAGCAATGGGTAGTTCACCGTCCGTCCGTCGATTGACGACAGGCCGTGTCGACGGCGCGTTCGTGTTTCACGCGCGCCTCAAAGAGAGTCAGCCAAGCAGAGGGGCTTGCCAGAGCCTCCGCCTGCCGGGGTTGCGGGTTGTTCGAAAGAGATACCGCGGCCCCGGAACGTAAAGGGCAATAGAAGGAACATGGGTGGGTTTTAGTCAGTACAAGTCTGACATGCCCCCCCGCTCCACCCAGAGCGGGGGAAGTCATTGGATGATTTCCCACCCGAAAAAAAAAAAAAAAATACCCGATCCAATGTAATAAGTACCTACAGCGCCATCTCTCGGGGAATTGGGTTACAAAGACGTGCAAGGAGGTAATTTTGGATTGCGAGAACCGATTTCAATAATTCTTTTTTTGTTTGAAAAAAAATACGTTCAGGATAATAAAATATGTAAACGAAGTTAAAAAAATGCTTGCATATACGATTATACTACAAACTTAGTCCAGAAATTATTTTGTACAACTTTTTGTCTTTTTTGTACAAAAACTGTTGTGTCAATCAAGTTCAAAATAATTTTCCTAGAAAGTCCTTATAAAGTTCTACTTTTCAGATTTTTTTCATATTTTCTAAACTTATGGTTCAAAAGTTAGAGGGGGGGGGACACATTGTTTTTTACTTTTGGAGCAATTATTTCCGAAATTATTGACATTATCAAAAAATTATTTTAGTAAACCCCTATTCATTTTTAAATACCTTTCCAACAATATATCACACGTTAGGGTTGAAATTAAAAAAAAAAACACTTCCCACTTTACATATAGGGTGGCTACCCTAATAAAACATTTTTTCCAATTTTTATTTTACCACTTTGTCGGCATGATTGATATACATATTGGTACCAAATTTCAGCTTTCTAGTGCTAACGGTCACAGAGATTAAGCGAGGACGGACGGACGGACGGACGGACAGACAGACATGGCGAAACTATAAGGGTTCCTAGTTGACTACGGAACCCTAAAAAATCCGTGGACTATGCCCATTTGGGATACCACGTAAAAAAAACGCGCCTCTAGACTCACCTCGTGGGTAGGGAAAAGAGTCAAAAATTAATTATTAAAAATATTGCAAAATTTGTAATTTAAAATAAAACAATAAATGATGACACATTATTAGGAGTACTGAAAAATAGTACTCATATAGGAGCGCTGTAAAACCTTAGCTATTAACTTACTGAAAAAATGATGCGAATAAAAGTTGTTTCTCAATAAACGATCTACAAAAATGGTCACATTTAATTTTTTCGTAAAATGATAAAAAAAGTTATATCGAAAAATATTTTTTTTTCTGGAATTTCTGAAGATTTTCGCTTATAACTTTTTTATTTATAGTTCTACGACAAAAAGTTACTGGACTAAAGTTGTAGACAATTTAATTTGCAACAAAAAATTTTTTTTGTCAAATAAATAGTTTAAGAGATATATCGTAAAAACCATTTCAACCACTATATTCAAGATGGCGGCAGTGGGACAAGGGTGGCGACCCCACAAACTTGGTTTTAGTTCTACACTGACCCCCCCTACACATCAAAAAAATAAAATTGCGTCCTCTAAAAAACGCAACTCCAAATGTAACTTTTCAATGGACTACTATTTTATTATTTTGATTTAATTCATTGTGTTCTCATTAATTTAATTTTGTAAATAATTACCTATTCATTTTATTTCTTTATTGTGAATGTGAGGGTACTTTTTTATTAAGCTATTGTATAGCTTCTATCGCGGGCCTTGAGCGCGGGGACCGAATCCAGAAATTCCGTAACGAAAAAAAACCTGACGCTCCCCACTCCGACGGGCACGGAGGTGTGGCTTGAAGGCCGTGCATTGTCTAACGTCGTTTACACAATACGGTCAGTTATTTGAATCACGATTCTAATGTTCTAATAGTGTTTTTGGTAGAGAATCGGATAGTCAATCGACATTACGCTGGATAAAACCCAAGGTCTTGTTTTTCTTTTGGCGACTTCTTTTCATTGGAAGTACTTTACTTACTTTATTTAGATTGTTTTTATTTATTGCATAAGTTGATAAAAAATGCTATGCAATAGCTTTACTGCGGCAGTCCCCGAGTGCCACACGTATTTTTTTTTTGCTTAGCTCGTTTTCTACGATTGTCTGGCAGTTTGAGTACTATAGGCGACCTATAGTCTAGATAACAAGTGCGTTTTTAGTCAAAACTTTTTAAAAGTCTCGGAATATGGTTGAGGGCTCATTCGATTCGGGATCGCATCTAGAAAGTTTTTGAAAAAATTCAAGACCCGCTCAAAAAAATTGCAAAGTTATTAACAAATTAGTAAACAAAAATAAAAGCCGTTTAGTTTTTTGGGTATATCTCGAAAACTATTTGATATATTTTGATTTTTTCAAAAACGTTCTAGATGCGATCCCGAATCAAATGAGCCCTCAGCCATATTTTTCCGAGACTTTTAAAAAGTTTTGACTAAAAAAGCCCTTGTTGACTATACTACTACACAAATGTCCTTTTTTGATATTGTTCGTCGTGACGTTGAGCTTCTTGTGTTATGAGTCGAACTACCTACAAGATAAGTGCTAAATGCTTTTTGCTTACTGGAAAGGTCCACTCAAATATGTATGGTTCTTTCTTTAAAAAAAACATCTCAGACACTAACGTGCATAGTAATCATTGTAAGGTAACCAAAATTTTTAATTGGACCTTGAAAAAGACTATGACCTCTGAGTTTGTATCGGCTGTTTCTTCTCAGAGTAGTCGGGTACGAAACACCGTTTCGTTTTCACAACTAGTAAAAAAAAGACGCGTAAAAATGTCTGTAAAAACCTACTTGCAAATAAACCACATTTATAAATTATTTGTCTGGCATTATATAACCTTTAGCACATCTAGAACGTGTTCTGGCAAAAATGAAATCCGACCTACAACTCACTCTTAACCTAGGTACGCATCTCCTTTTTTCTGTTATGCTTAATGAATTTAATGCTTAAATCTAAAATGATTAGGAGGACGTGGAACTAAAATTTGAATTTAGTTAATGTTAAAAATCATCATCAAAGATTCAAAGTCGTCCGGTGTTGGAAATGGGTCTCGGGACTAAGCACACTTTAAAGTTAAAATTAAACAATAACTTTGACTTCATCATTTGTATTGCATGTAAATAATTGAGTTACACATCTAAGTTACATGGTTAGAACATTAATAATAATATTTCAGTCCGTTAAACATGCCGTTGTCGTTGTGTAAGTAGAAGAAGTACCTATCTATCCATGATTTACTGGGAAAAAAGAGTGTTACCTATAACTTATTTATAATCAATAGCCCTATTGTCATATTTTAAGTGCCTATAATAATTAATTACCAATTTTGTTTTACAATCCTATCCCAGTTTGTTATAGGTGCTCTCATCAAGATTTACCAAAACCACTATGACATGGCATTGACTCGGCGCCCAAGAAAATTATAATATACCTATAATCAACTAAAATATGTTTTCTTTTTGGTTAGCAGCGTGTCTCTCATTTTGAGCTTAAATTAATATATTTAAAAAATAAATCGCAGCGTTTAGGCAGGCGCTGCGGCTGGATTACTGGACACAGTGTTGCTAGTTGCAGTCGAGACGGTATCGTCCGGCTCTTGAATCTGCAGCCACGGCATGCGGCGTTGAAGTTCTTGCCTGTAAATTTAAATTCGTGAATGATTTTGATGTGTCACTTGAGTCTTTGGCATAATCTGAAACTTTGATAGTTAAATGTTTATAAGGACCCAACAATGAGGTCGATTTTGGAAAATGAGTCAGATGAGATTTGGTTTGTTCATTTGTTGTTAAGGTTTAGTTTAGAGATATCTAGACATAGGTACATTTTTAGAAAATAAAATATATAGATTGCCTATTGTCTAAACTCCTGCGGCTTTCCCCAGGGCATTAAATTAAGACCCCCTTTTGTTTTAGCTAAACACCAACGATTTGCCCAACGTAATCCCAAATTCATGCATTCTTTACGCCGACGATACAACACTTAGTATTTAAATTATCGATAACAATCGACAAACAGATTAATGACACGTTATACAAAATTATAGAGTGGCTTAATGACAACATTCTACATGTAAATATTACCAAAACTAGACTTAACCAAAACAATAGTAAAGTCACGAAATAAGATTTTCAAATTACGTTATAGAAGAGGTTGAAAGTGCTAGTTATTTCAAATCAAATCAAATCATTTATTTCAATTAGACCATTACAAGCACTTTTGAATGTCAAGAAACAAAATTAATCTACAGTCCCGGTCACAAGGCATAATAACTTGTGAAAGTACTATAGTTGCCCACTCCAAAGCGATGATCTCTATGGAGAAGAATGGGCAAGAAACTCCATGGACACTTTTAAATTATAATATTTTTACAAAATCGTATTTACATCATTCATGTTGAGATTATACAAATATGTGAGAACGATGTAGAAAGACGTGCACAGTAAGAGCGTCCAGAGTAAATAAAAAGCAAAATATAATTTTAAATCTAAATAAGTTAAAAATGAACCGTGGTAGCTAAAAAATGACCAGTCCCAACTGACAGCGCCCGTTCACGAACATGACGTATGGATCAGCCCCATTCAGCTCGACCATTTTGAAGGGAGCTAAATGACCCGACACACCCGCCACCATCAGCGAGACATTTAAGTGAGCATGACACTATCAACCACCACACACAGGGCTTCGTCAAGTCAATGATAATACATAGCACTCACATATGGGCTTAATAATTATACAATACTAGAGAATTGATTCATACATTGCAAAGATAGTCTTACAATCTTCTGCAGCTTCCACTATAGCTTCGGATACTAATTAATGAGTTTACCCCTATGCTTGTGGAGCAGGACCAGCATTGAGCCAAGCATTTTTATCATCAATATAATCCACCAACTTATAATATGCTTGCCTACATAGTGTGCGTTTGATACAAGATTTAAATTTCGTTTCATTCAGTTGAAGAATGTGGGGAGGTATTTTATTGTAGCATTTCAAACAGTACCCCATGAAAGATGAGTCTACTTTAGCTAACCTGAAACCTGGTTGAACTAATTGGTCCCTATTTCTAGTATTATAATTGTGTCTGTCACCTCTTTTACTAAAAAGATGCAAGTTTTTCCTGACATACATGATGTTTTCATAAATATATTGACAAGGTACTGTCACGATGTTAATATCCTTAAACTGTTCCCTTAAAGAATCTCGCCTACGTAGGTTATATATGGCTCTGATGGCTCTTTTCTGCAGAATAAATATAGACTCGATGTCTGCAGCCCGTCCCCAAAGTAAAATACCGTATGACATTATACTATGAAAATAACTAAAATAGACTAGCCTCGCGGTATCTACATCAGTAAACTGACGGATTTTTCTAACAGCATATGCTGCTGAACTAAAGCGTCCTGCAAGAGATGTTATATGCCCATTGTAGCTTTGAATCGAGTGTTATTCCCAAGAAAACAGATTTTTCGACGAATTGTAGTTTCTCTTGATTCAATACTATGTCACTGTTTTTGACATTTGGTAGAGCAAATCTTATACACTTCGTTTTTTCCCATTTAATACTAAATTATTAGCGGTAAACCAATTATGTACCTGCATTAGGGCATTATTTACGTCGTCAAGATTTGTAGCACGTCTGTTTATCTTAAATATTAAAGAGGTATCGTCAGCAAACAACACCATTTGTGGTTGGTTTTTAAATAAATGGGGTAGATCATTAATATATACTAAAAAGAGGAAGGGACCTAATATCGATCCTTGTGGCACACCCATCTTTACATTTAAACCCATTGAATTGACACCATTTATTTGTACTTGCTGCTGTCTATCATTTAAATACGATTTAACTAAACTAAGGGCAAGTTTCCCTAGGCCGTAATGTTCAAGTTTTAAGAGAAGGGTATTTTAGATATCATTAGATAAATTTTGTATTGCATCTAGAACGTACCCGTTTAATTTATCACGGTTACATTGATAAATTATGCACTGGACTGCAAAAATTGTATTTGTCTTTTACAAAATAAATCACGTGGCTGGTATCAATTCAGCAATTATGATGAAATTATTAAAGCCCATTGCATAAATGTAAACTACTCAAGAGTTTTTAGGGTTCCGTAGTCAACTAGGAACCCTTATAGTTTCGCCATGTCTGTCTGTCCGTCCGTCCGTCCGTCCGTCCGTCCGTCCTCGCTTAATCTCTGTGACCGTTAGCACTAGAAAGCTGAAATTTAGTACCAATATGTATATCAATCACGCCGACAAAGTGGTAAAATAAAAATTGGAAAAAATGTTTTATTAGGGTAGCCACCCTATATGTAAAGTGGGAAGTGTTTTTTTTTTAATTTCAACCCTAACGTGTGATATATTGTTGGAAAGGTATTTAAAAATGAATAGGGGTTTACTAAAATCATTTTTTGATAATGTCTATAATTTCGGAAATAATCGCTCCAAAAGTAAAAAACATTGTGTCCCCCCCCCCTCTAACTTTTGAACCATAAGTTTAGAAAATATGAAAAAAATCTGAAAAGTAGAACTTTATAAGGACTTTCTAGGAAAATTATTTTGAACTTGATTGACACAACAGTTTTTGTACAAAAAAGACAAAAAGTTGTACAAAATAATTTCCTCCTGAACCTTTAAACTCATAAGTGGGAACACTTATTGTGACGGACGGGAAACTACGGAACCCTACACTGAGCGTGGCCCGACACGCTCTTGGCCGGTTTTTTATTAAATAAAAAAAGTATTCAAAATTTAAATTAAACGACGACTAGCCTATTCATAATATTTAAATCTAATTTAATATCTATGACACTGTAATGAATAGTTTTTTCCATTGCATTTAATTATTCTTGACATTATATTTAATAATCCTTGGCATTGTATTTGTTGGTCTTAGGTAGTAAACGTTTTTATTATTCTTGAAATGTGTATGGCCTAAACAATTAAATTTGATTGGTTGTTATACCTACATCTAATCACACATTTAATTATAATTCTCTGAAATATTTGTACGCTAGAAACGGTAGAATATTATGGATTTCATATTATGTGTAACTACACAGTATTAACAACAATTTTAGGCAAATATCGAATTTGCTATTTTTGTAAAATAACACCAACTTATGTTATTAGCACCACATTTAATATATTTAAATACATCTAAGTATAATTTTGGTGTCTATTTACCTGTACTTTGGATGACTGATGGCATAAACCCACGGATCTATGCAGGCAACAGCTTTGCATGCCACAGCTGGAATCATTGTAACCTGTGAACAAAAATCATTCTTCTTATGAATTTAATCATGAAAGGGCAGTAGGTACGTTTGCAAGGTCTCCTTGAGACTGTACACGGTCTACCTTACACAGGGTGTGCGAAGGTCATATTATAGCAGTACTAACTGATGTAGCGAACCCTACTAATATTATAAACGCGAAAGTTTGTATAGATGTTTGTTACTCTTTCACGCAAAAACTACTGAATGGATTTTAATGAATTTTTACATTAATATAGTTTATACAGCATCAGAATAACACAAACTCATAAAGATATATTTTATATTCTATCACCACGCGACTGAAACCGCGGGGCGCAGCTAGTATACTTATAATTGAATAGTAAGAAATCGTGGGAAAGGACACCGAGGGGATGTAACGTTTTAGTAATGGGACCGCCGCCCGATTATGAATATATAAATACTAGCTTTTGCCCGCGGCTTCGGTCGCGTTAAATTTGGGGTAACACATTCCTGATTTGCAGGTACCTGCTACCTGCAGTTTTTGAAGAGGTAACAAACAAACAAACTCACTTTCGCTTTTATAATATTAGTAAGGAAGTAAGGACTAGCAACCCGCCCAGCGGTTTCACCCGCTGCTCACCTCCTAAGAGTCATAGCGCGAAGTATTAAAAAAAAACCGCATCAACATCCGTTGCGCAGTTTTAAAGATTTAAGCATACATACGCCATAGCAACAGACAGACAGCGACTTTGTTTTATACTATGTAGTGATATATATAACTATGAATATAAGAATTAAGAGTCGACTTCTGTTATTCCAAAATTAAATCTGTAATAAGCGTAGACTTTATCTCTGGTTATACCCTACCCATCTCATCATCATCATAGTACGGGTCCTATGGATCAAGTTTTGAAAGTCATCAAAGAAAAGTGTTAGGTTCATGGAATGGCTGTCGAATAATAGACAACGAAAGACTTAATAAAACTGAGACTTCTTAGCATTTAAAGTATTTACCCCAGGAGTAAGAAGTTGTTGGTTGCCAAAAGCTCCTATAAGCGACATGACTCCGTAAGGAGTCCATGATGCTACGAACAAAAAGCACACGGTGAGAGCAGCTTTAGCTATTCGGATTTCGGCTGTTTCTGCATTTGCATTCTGGTTCGATCGAAGTGATTCAACGTTCATCTTTTTGGCTTGTTCTCTAGAAAAAAACAATTGTTTATTTTAATCTCCAAGACTCCAAGTGTTTTAATTTTTTTTTTGCCCCACACTAGGATGATTTCTCCTGTATCGTGGGTGCGTTTACAAACATTATAACTCACATACACAATCAGCCAGACCCGAAACAATTATCTGTAGGCCATTCAAATATTTGTTCCGTGCGGGGATTGAACCCGCGACACGCAGCGCAGCAGTCGATTGCTGAGCCACTACACCAATCGAGTCGTCAAATCCATCCAATTCATCCATCGTCACTCTTAGTTATAAATCTAGTTTTCAAAATAGTAGGTACCTTAAAGCAGCTTCATGTGCAAACACCTGCTTTACGATTCCACTGTAAAAATATATGATCATCGACATGGGAAAGAGGTAGCTGCAGACGAAAATGCACGCGACGAATAATTTAGTATCGAAAGTATCCGTCAGGTAATCGAACGAACATGATGTCAAATAACCCTCTGAAAAAAAAATTAAGCATAAAACTAGGATATATTGCATGAAAGCAGAAAATTTAAAATCAAATAAGACGAACAAACCTGGAACAAATCTGCCCCAGATTTTGAAAAGTGGTAGTAATACCCATGGTGTAGTGTATATCCAGATAAATGCAATCATCAGAAGAACTTTGCCACGGGATAATCGCCCATCCAAGGGGCGAGTGATTGTGGAATGCCTGTAATGTTAAATATACTTAAATCAGACGTTATGTAACCAACTCTTAAAAAAATGCTTATCTATGCTTATCTACATGCGTGGCAGTATCTTCTATATATACCTACCTATATAAAATGGATAATCTACAGAAGATCATAATCATCCAGTAACTGTATTTGTATTTACCTGTCGTAAGCTATGCAAGCATTGGTCATACCAGCGCCAATACCACTATATGAGCCCATCAACGCGAATAGTTGACAGCCAAAAGTTCCGGTGGCAAAGCCTCGCATTGCACTGTTGTAAATAAATATTGGAGCTTTAGCCATCATAATGAAGTCTAAAATTGATAGCTGCAGAATAAGAAGATTGCTCGAAGTTCTTAAGCTTTTCGTTCTGAAAAAAAAATGTAGGTATAAATAGGTAGCAGTAGATAAAAAATATTAGGTGCATAAATTATGAAACTAACGTGGAAAATATGAAAATAACTAGTCCATTTCCTATTAAAGCAGCCGCAGTGAAGAATACGTAAAGAAGCGCAAGTGCATAGTGCGCGCTGGCCGGCGGTGCTGGGAATGACAGCCAGTGCTCCGGCACCATGGCCAAGTCGTCCCCCGTCAGGCCATCGGCCAGCATCTCCACGCCACTCGGACCTCCAGACCTGGACAGTCATCACCATTCATAAATAACAATGGTTTATTTTATTAAAGTTCAAAGAACATTATATATGAAAATTAGAGTAAGTATATATATATTATCTATAATAATTTAGCAGAACTGTAAAATAATAAAATAAAAATATAGTACAAGTTCCAAAAAGGGGAAAAGAATTACAAAAAATTCATCCACAACGCTGTAGATAGGAAAAGTGCCCAGGAGGCTGGCAGTAGTGATAAGTTGGATTGCAACGCTGATTCTTTGGTCACGTGATAGTCGACTAACCGCTTGGCGATATCCCGAGATACTAGGCGATCAATCGGACTCCATAGCCGTAGTGTTTGAGACCCAAATGGCTTACGCCGTTTGAGGTTTCAGCACCTGCAGCAGCCGCCCCAGCACAGCAAGCCATGCTAGGAAGATGGGATGGCGCAAGGATATCGACACATGTTGCATCCCGCAGCAACGGCGGCGGTCCTAACTTCCAAAGTATTAGGGTCATACCGTCTGGTCTCTTACCATCATCGCGCTATAAGCCGTTGGGTTCTAAAATGGCTGACACGACAAGTGGCAAGAGCACGACACGACGGATGATGTCATTAATGCTGGCGTGCCGTGATATCCGACCTGCACTTTAACTGCAAGAAGAACCATGGTGTCCGAGGCTGTCGACTGTGGTTAACCACATTGACAACGATGTGAGTTCCCGGAAGGAGAGCTCAAACGCAGGCAAGTAGAGAGCCTAAAGTGGTATCACCCAGCATAGATCCTTCATATGCTAGGTGATGGTAGTGCCTGAAGCCAGAAGCCCTACTGCCATGCGCCCACAGCCAGCGGGCTGATTAGTATCTGAGCAAGCCACTTTCCAGGCGTTAATATATTTATTAAATGTTACTTACTTGAAAGGTGCAAAGTGTGCATCATAGTAGGAATTTTCTGTTTGGTTAAACATTTTGAATGAATGTTGGGCAGAAGTGAGCAGTCCTCGGTAGTGTGCCTGACTGCCCACTGCACTGACTGACTGCTGCCGGTAACGGTTCACTCTTTGCTTTTATATCACACATTCCTAACCAGATTTAATGGATTATCCGCTGTGACACCTTTTATAGGATTAGTAGAGATTTGCCTCACATGGGTAGAGATTTCTGTTGATGTAGTTCGTAATGTGTTTAAAGCCAAAGCGGATGTAATGTTTTTATATAGGGCATAGTAGGAAGCCCCACAGCTTTAGTTATAATTAATGAACTAGTAAGTAGTACCGAAAGGGAATGTTTTTTAAAACTACGTTGTAAAATTAACCAAGTATGAAAATGTATAGTTTAACCGGTAACCACGGCAGGCAGTGGCCCTGACGAGCTCATTTGTTTGATGACATTTCTTTAAGGTGCGCGTGGAACACGGACGCGCGATCGACACGGCCTTTCATCATTGGACCGACGAACGATGAGGTACCCATCTCACTGTCGCGGCTCCCGTTCCAGGCTGGGTTGTTTTGATGTTCTCTCCCTTCTTCGGCCAATCCCACAGGGACAGTACTCTACAACCTAAGTGCCTCTCATAACTTGATAAACTGAACCCATCGCTCCTATGGAGCCTACTCATTTTCCCTACAACCCCATGTTCAGGATTGCATTGCAATCCTGCACATTACATTTATTGTTGAAAATGGACACTAGCGAACAATTGCACCATTCTTGTTTGATCGCTCCTTCATACAACCACTTATTACTCTATTTATTTATTTATTTAATATTAGGCTTCTCAACAATGAGTACGCTATTACATTGAATTTACACATTGCCAACTTAAGTCTAAGCGCCTCATTTCTTATAGAAAAGCACAGCATGCACTACATTTTGCGCAGATAATAACATAAATTAATTTATTAAAACAATTAATACAGATATTAGAGAAAAAAAAACAATACATACTATGAATACTTTAAAAACAACTATTAAATGTTAAATTGATTACAATAAATAAAATTAAAATAAATTACTAAACTTAATTACAATAAAGAACACATTTTAAATTACATTGGAATAAAATTTTAATAATAAAATTAAGTTAGAATAGAATTACTTTAATTAAATGAGAAATGATTTTGTTGCTTATAATATAAGAATGAGTAAATATTTGATAATGAAACAATTAAAACAGGGATGACAATTAACTAGCAAGCACGGCTTTTTTAACAGCTGGAACTGATGAGTTAAAGAGGTCAATGACCTCTTCGTGCTCTTTGTATGTCATTCTAGAAAGTGGACAGTAATGTCTCAAGTTGGTATGACATCTAGGCATGCAGAAAAGTCTCCTATTCGAACTTCTTGGCAGACTACGTGGCACATGGAATGAGACCCTACTGAGCAAATCGGGACAATCTAGAGAGCCCGTTAGTAGCTTCTTAAGGAAAACCAAATCCAGCATGTTCCTACGTTTCTCCAACGACTCCATCTTAATATACTTAAGTCGCTGTTGATACGACTTGAGCTTATTGCCCATATAATTGGTGTATGTAAGATGCCATACGAACCGCTTTTGTAACCGCTTTTGTCTCTAATATTATTGATGGAGGTTGTATTGTATATCTGAAACTAATTTAATATTAGAGCTAATCTGTCTTGCTCTATGTCAATCATCATTCGTCATTGTCGCAGGTTGTACAGTTGATATTATGTTAGGACTTTCGAAGGCGATAGCTGTCACACGTGTCGGAGAGATCATTTTTTTTTCCAAAAACAGTTGAATCTTTTTATTTTATTTATTTCTTTGCAGATTTTAGTTTTTTCAGTATCTTAGTGTAAAAATATGGATTATCCTCTCCCCCCTCCAGCTCCTCCTGACCCTCCTGACCCTCCTGACGCCGTTTCATCATCCTCCAAGACGCTCGGTAAGCGACGTCTTATTGTTGACTCTGAAACCATTGAGGTGGTTTAAAAAAAAAACCATAATTAATAGAGACATGGCCGTTGCGTCAATACAAGCAATTTATGTCCACCCTTCTTTGGAAGCCGGGATTAATTCGTACGACCTATCGGACAAAGGTCCTTTCTTAGTCCATGTTTCCAGATCCGAACCCGATCCTTCTGCCGGGACGTCGATACGTCCTATTAAGTTTGGCCAATTTTTATATCAAAATAATATACGTAAAATTAATAGAGATGGTGTTAAAAAAGTGGGCGGGAATAAAATCTCTGTCGAACCCGATTTTAGAGACATGTAAATATACTTCTTCTATTCCGTCGTATAACATTACAAAAATGGGTATCGTCCGTCAAGTGCCGGTCGATATGTCCATGGATGAGTTTGTCGAGGCTTTGATTCTACCAGATGGGTGTGGAATCGTATTGAAGGCGCGTAGATTAAATCGAAAAAACAAAGAGGATAGTCTGAGTAGGGATCCAGGAGGTCTTGCCTGGATCCCTACTCAGACTATTGTGGTAACATTCAAAGGGCAAATTCTCCCTCAAGGAGTCTTTTTATATGCCACAATAGTGGCGGTAAGTCCCCTCTGAGGAGTGGCTGGAGAGGCGCCATGGCTTCCTCACGTACCGCCTGACGCAGGTCCCCACCGAACATGGAAGTTTTGGGAGGTTCCTGCACATAATCGGGCGGGAGGAAACGCCCGGGTGTCACCATTGTGACGGTCGCCCGGAGGACACGATGGAGCAAACAGTGGCGGTAGATGCGGGCCTGCGGGCGGTGAGCAATGGGTAGCTCACCGTCCGTCCGTCTATTAACGACAGGCCGTGTCGAAGGCACGTTAGTGTTCCACGCGCGCCTCAGAGATGTCAGCAAAGCGGAGGGGCGGGCCTGCCAGGGTCGGCCAACGCTTGTCGGGGTTGCAGGTTGTACGAAAGAGATACCGCGGCCCCGAAACATAAAGGGCAATGGAAGGGACATGGGTGTGTTTTACTTCTCTTCCAGTGGAGGTGTATTGATCAATACCACACCATTCAATGTCAAAATTGTTGCCGTTTTGGTCACATTAAGGCTCAGTGTCGGTCCAAACCAAGATGTTTCAAGTGCTCACAACCTCACACCGGTGATGATACTTGTGACGTGGTAGAGTCCAATTCCACCTGTATTCATTGTTTGGGCCGTCACTTTGCCTTCTATGGTGGCTGTCCTGAACAAGGGAGACAAAAATCAATAAAAATATTAATGTCTCAGGATAATCTTTCTTACGATGAAGCATCTCGGTCTCTTCCAAATGTCAAAAAATCATATTCTGAAGTCGCTCAAAATTTCCCGTCGCCTTCTTTCTCTGCTTCCCAATCGGGTATCCTTACTCCTCCTTCCTCTTACAGGAAAACTGTGTTTTCCTCACCCAAGCCTAGAGCTCCTCTAGGTAAATCTTATGATAGAGCTGCTCATAGAGCTATTATTGCAGAGAATCCGTCATCCTTGCCCAATGGTTTCTCTCTTCTTTCTCAAATTACTTCCACCCCAGTGTCTCCTCAAGAGGATAGTCTCTTAGAATTACTATTATCATTGGTTATTAGTCTTGTATCCCGTGATAATTCCCCTTTACCGTCCCACGTTGCCCAGAAACTTTCTCAAATTCTCTCACATAATAATGGATCATCCAGTCTCCGCTCTTCAGTGGAACAGCTAAAGCGTTCGGCCGAAGAAGCCTGAACTTTTGTTTTTAATAAATAAATGTCCCCTCAGTCATTGCCATTTCGGAGTCTTGGTTAGTGCCTGGTTCACACTTTCGGGTTCCAGGATACTCTTGTCTTCGGAATGACAGGGCTGATGGGTATGCAGGTAGTGCTCTTCTTGTTAGGCGTTCCCTTCCCTTCTCTCTTATTTCTCTACCCCCTTCTTCTCCTGACATTAATATTGTTGCTGTTAGGGCTTTTAATATAATTTTTCTCTCTGCATACATTTCCCATCCCCATTCTAGGTTAATTCCAGACCTTCTATGTATATTTTCCTCAGTTCCCTCTCCAATCATTTTTATGGGGGATTTAAATGCTCATCATCGCTCATGGGGTTCGAGCCATGAAGACAATTTTGGTCTTGCCCTTCTTGAAATTTTTGATGAAGTTGATCTATGCGTCATTAATAACGGTTCTCCCACTAGGAGGGTTCGTCCTTCTCAAAACCCAAACTCGGCTGTGGATATTACAGTATGCTCTGCCTCTCTTGCTTCCATTCTTTCCTGGAATATCTTGCCTCATTCTTATGGTAGTGACCACTTTCCTATCCTTGTCTCTATCTCTGATAGAGTTGTTCCAATGCGTAATTTTAATCCCTCTCTTAAGTACAGATTAAAGGATGCAAGCTGGTCCTCATATTCTGATTCTCTTGAAAATAAGTTAGCTTCTCTTCCCCCTCCCGATAGAAATAATCTTGTTGATTGTTATTCCAAATTTGTAGATTCTATTATCTCCAGTGCTGATGACAATTTTCCCCAAAAGAAACCCTACAAGTTTAAAGTCTCTACTCCTTGGTGGGATTCAGAATGTACTTCCGCTATCAAGGAAAGAAAAATAGCAGAGGATATTTATTCGAATTCATAGACTCCTCAAAATTTTTTAGTTTACCAAGAAAGGCTGCCATTACCATAAGATTTGTTTTTTCTTTTTTTTTCTTTCAAAAAAGAAAAAAAAAGGTTGGCTCAACTATTGTCAAAGTTTATCTCCTTGTTCCCCTTCTTCCCTAGTATGAAAGCAAATTAAAAGGTACAGAGGCTCCTGCAATATTGTCGATATTTCAGCCAACGATCCTTCTTCCTGGATTGAATCTTTCTCGGATAAACTTTCTCCCCCTTCAGTTCCAAGTTTAGACTCTTTTCCCTCTTTACCGGGTTTCCTTCCTTCCGAAAATAACTTTGATAGCAAAATTCTTTTTCTGAACTTCGAATGGCACTTGACGGTCTCGTGGATTTCTCTCCTGGTACAGATGGGATTCCTTACTCATTTTTGAAAAACGCCTCAACAACAACAACAAAGCAATACTATTTAGATCTTGTGAATAACTTCTTTGAGTCTGGTTTTGTTCCTCAACCGTGGAAACTACAAACTATTATTCCTGTTATTAAACCTGGCAAAAATCCGGCAGACCCAAACAGCTACAGGCCTATTGCTTTGTCGTCTGTTTTGTGTAAGGTTGCTGAACATATGATTAAACACAGACTTGAGTGGTTTGTTGAAAACAGGAACTTGTTGCCCGCTTCCCAGTTTGGATTCCGAAAAGGTATGAGCACTATGGATAGTCTTAGCATCTTAACTTCTGATATTCGTATCTCTCTGCTACGTAAACAACTATTAATCGGAGCCTTTTTGGACATTTCCGCTGCATATGATAACGTTTTACTTTCGGTGCTCAGGGATAAACTTTTGCATCAATTAAATATACCTAGGAGATTGGTTCGTTTCATTTGTAATTTGTTGATGGAGAGAACCATCTCTATAAAAACTCAAGACTCCTCTCTTCCCCCTAGGACTATCTGGAAAGGCTTACCACAAGGATCAGTCTTAAGTCCTCTTCTATTTAGCCTTTATACTTTTGATTTACATTTCTCTGTTGATTCTTTTTGTCAAATATTACAGTATGCTGATGATTTGGCATTGTACTTTTCCGGAAAATCTCTGGTCGAGGCTAGTGATCATTTAAATTCCGCTCTTGGATATCTATCTATTTGGCTCCTTAAACACGGTTTGTCATTATCAGCCTCTAAGAGCTCCGTAGTCGTGTTTACAAGAAAAAGGCTTGTTCCACCTGTTGACATTAAAGTTAACGGAGAAAATATTTCCCAGGTGAACAATGTTAAATTCTTAGGAATTTGGTTAGATTCTAAATTATCAGGAATTGTTCATACAGACTACGTTGCTCAAAAATGCGAAAGAAACATTAATGTTCTTCGCTCTCTTTCTGGTGTTTGGTGGGGTGCCCATCCATATACACTAAAACTGATTTACAATGCTATAGTTCGTAGTCACTTGGATTATGGTATGTTCTTATTAGATCCTTGTAATAAAACTGGCCTGCAAAAACTTGATAAAATTCAATTAAAGTGTTTACGTATTATTCGTATTATTGGGGCGATGAAGTCGTCCCCTATTAATGCTATGCAAGTTGAGTGTGTTGAACCTCCCCTTTCGATTCGTAGACAATTTCTTGCAAATAGATTTATTTTTAAACTGGTGCAAAATTCTGGTCATCCCTTGCTTGGTAAGCTAGACCAATTATCTTCCATCTTTGACTCTTGTCGGCGTTCTAATATAGAACTTCCTTGTCTTCTTCGTGCCTACCTTCAATTCTCACGTCTTTCTAGCCCACTTTTTCAAAACCCTATTTTATATATATATACAGTACCTTATAATGCGTTGGTGTTCCAACCTGTTGTCATCTTGGACTTTGGAATTAACAAAAACACCTTGGAAGCAAATCAGATTTTTGCTCAAAAAGTTTCGTCTCATTATAATAATTGGACTACTATATTTACTGACGCCTCCAAAGTCTCTGATGATAGCCCTGTTGGAGCTGCAGTTTGGATTCCTCATACAAAAATTATTTTAAATTACAAGTGTCCTTCAGTTACATCAGTTTTTACAGGTGAATCAATTGCCATTTTAGAAGCCATTTCATTTGTTTTGTCTCATAAGTTGAATAACTCCATTATTTTCTCTGACTCAAAGAGTTGCCTTCAAGCCATTTTATGTAATCTTTTCAGATCTAAGTCAAGATTTCCTATAATTTAAAAAATTAGAGATTTGCTATTTCAATGTCATGAACTTCATATTAATGTGGTTTTAGCTTGGATTCCCGGTCATGTCGGTATTCTTGGTAATGAAACAGCTGATTCATGCGCCAAAAATGCGGTTCTCTCAGGTTCTCTCGACCACTCTGAAAATTCACATGACATTTGTACGATATTACCTCAATCTATGCTTAAGTCTTGGTCCAATCAATGGCAAATCTCTAAGTCCATAAAAGGTAAATTTTATGGAGATATTCAACCTGAGATACCCCACAAACTTTGGTTTTTCAAATATCAATTGGGAAAAAAATAACGACCTCAACTATCTGTCGTTTACGGTTAAATCATTGTTGTACTCCTTATTTCTTGGCCAAACTTAGGATTAGGGATAGCTCTCTTTGTGAATGCGGTTTGGATGAAGGAAACGTGGACCATTTATTTTTCTCCTGTCCCAAATTGCGGTTCTCTTTCATGAAATCATTCCTCCTCATATCCCTCGTCCAACTTCTGTTAAATGTCTTCTTTCTTTTGTGTTTTCTCGTTTTGTTTTCAAATTATGTAAATTCATCGAAATTAATAAAATTAAGTTGTAACTTTTTGGATCGTTATTTTTTTTTTTTACTTGTAGTCTCTAGTCTCTTTTCTTTTCTGTTTCTGTCATTTTGTCATATGAATTGATAATCTAAATCTGCAAAGAAATACTTTTATTGTTTTTATATTTTTTAATTACTGTGATTACTTGCTAAATATTCTCTAGCGTTTGATAGTTTATTTCCAGTACACGTGTTATTGGCAAAATTGTGGTATCTCTCGTCCACAAAAGCCATTAATGAAGAGTTGAAGTTGATATTATGTTAGAAAATAAATGTTGATTCGACTTTCGAAGGCGATAGCTGTCACACGTGCCGGAGAGATCTTTTTTTTTCCAAAAATTCTTCTTTTAGAAAATAACAGTTGAATCTTTTTATTTTATGTATTTCTTTGCAAATTTTAGATTTTTCATTATCTTAGTGCTTTAATAATATGGATCATCCTCTCCTCCCTCCAGCTCCTCCTGACCCTCCTGACGCTGTTTCATCATCCCTCAAGACGCTCGGTAAGCGACGACTTAGTGTTGATTCTGAAACTATTGAGGTGGTAGTAAAAAAAAACATAATTGATAGAGACATGGCCGTTGCATCAATTCAAGCATGTACTTATATGTCCACCCTACTTTTGAAGCCGGGATCAATTCATTCATACGATCTATCGGACAAAGGTCCTTTCTTATTCCACGTTTCCAGATCCGAACCCGATCCTTCTGCCGGGACGTCGATTCGTCCTATTTAGTTTGGCCAATTTTTGTATAAAAATAATATAGGTAAAATTAATAGAGATGGTATTAAAAAAGTGGGCAGGAATAAAATCTCTGTCGAATTCTCCTCTGGAGATGCGGCCGATAAATTTATGTCTAACCCGATCTTAGAGGCATGTAAATATACTTCTACTATACCGTCGTATAATATAAGAAAAATGGGTATCGTCCGTCAAGTGCCGGTCGATATGTCTATGGATGAATTTGTGGAGGCTTTGATTCTACCTGATGGGTGTGGAATCGTATTAAAAGTGCGTAGATTAAACAGAAAAAACAAAGAGGAGGGCAAGACCTCCTGGATCCCTACTCAGACTATTGTTGTAACATTCAAAGGTCAAATTCTCCCTCAACGAGTCTTTTTTTATCACACTTCACTTGAGGTGTATCAATACCCCACCATTCAATGCCAAAATTGTTGCCGTTTTGGTCACATGAAGGCTCAGTGTCAGTCCAAACCAAGATTTTTCAAGTGCTCACAACCTCACACCGGTGATACTTGTGACGTGGTAGAGTCCAATTCCACCTGTATTCATTGTTTGGGCCGTCACTTTGCCTTCTACGGTGGCTGTCCTGAACAAGGGAGACAAAAATCAATAAAAATATTAATGTCTCAGGATAATCTTTCTTACGATGAAGCATCTCGGTCTCTTCCAAATGTCAAAAAATCATATTCTGAGTCGCTCAAAATTTCCCGTCGCCTTCTTTCTCTGCTTCCGAATCGGGTAACCTTACTCCTCCTGCCTCTTACAGGAAAACTGTGTTTTCCTCCCCCAAGCCTAGAGTTCCTCTAGGTAAATCTTATGATAGAGCTACTCATAGAGCTATTATTGCAGAGGATCCGTCATCCTTGCCCAATGGTTTCTCTATTCTTTCTCAAATTGCTTCCACCCCAGTGTCTCCTTAAGAGGATAGCCTCTTAGAATTACTATTATCGTTAGTTATAAGTCTTGTATCCCGTGATAATTCCCCTCTACCGTCCCACGTTGCCCAGAAACTTTTTCAAATTCTCTCACATAATAATGGATCATCCAGTCTCCACTCTTCAGTGGAACAGCCAAAGCGTTCGGCCGAAGAAGCCTGAACTTTTGTTTTTAATAAATAAATGTCCCCTCAGTCATTGCCATTTCGGAGTCTTGGTTAGTGCCTGGTTCACACTTTCGGGTTCCAGGATACTCTTGTCTTCGGAATGACAGGGCTGATGGGTATGCAAGTAGTGCTCTTCTTGTTAGGCGCTCCCTTCCCTTCTCCTTTATTTATCGCCCCTTTATCTCCTGACATTGATATTGTTGCTGTTAGGGCTTTTAATATAACTTTTCTCTCCGCATACATTTCCCATCCTCATTCTAGGTTAATTCCAGACCTTCTATGTATATTTTCTTCAGTTCCCTCTCCAATCATTTTTATGGGGGATTTAAATGCTCATCATCGCTCATGGGGTTCGAGCCATGGTGATAACTTTGGTCTTGCCCTCCTTGAAATTTTTGATGATGTTGATCTATGCGGCATTAATAACGGTTCTCCTTCTCAAAACCCAAACTCGGCTGTGAATATTACAGTATGCTCTGCCTCTCTTGCTTCCATTCTTTCCTGGAATATCTTTCCTCATTCTTATGGTAGTGACCACTTTCCTATCCTTGTCTCTATCTCTGATTGAGTTGTTCCAATGCGTAATTTTAATCCATCTCTTAAGTACAGATTAAAGGATGCAAGCTGGTCCTCATATTCTGCTTCTCTTGAAAATAAGTTAGTTTCTCCCTCCCTATTTTTTTTTTCGGGTGGGAAATTACCAATTAACTTCCCCCGCTCTGGGCGGAGCGGGGGAAGGGCATGTCAGACTTTTACTGACTAAAACCCACCCATGTTTCTTCTCCTCCCTCTCGCGATAGAAATAATCTTGTTGATTGTTATTCCTCTGTAGATTCTATTATCTCTAGTGCTGATGACAATTTTTCCCAAAAGAAATCCTACAAGTTTAAAGTCTCTACTCCTTGGTGGGATTCAGAATGTACTTCCGCTGGTGAAAGAAAAATAGCAGAGGATATTTATTCAAATTCAATGACTCCTAAAATTTTTTTAGTTTACCAAAGAAAAGCTGCCATTATCATAAGACTTCTTTCAAAAAAGAAAAAAAAAGGTTGGCTCAGCTATTGCCAAAGTTTATCTCCTTGTTCCCCTTCTTCCCTAGTATGGAAGCAAATTAAAAGGTACAGAGGCTCCTGTAATGTTGTCGATATTTCAGCCAACGATCCATCTTGGCACCTTAGATTGAATCTTTCTCGGATAAACGTTCTCCCCCTTCAGATCCAAGTTTAAACTCTTTTCCCTCTTTATCGGGTTTTCTTCCTTCCGAAAATAATTTTGATGCCAAATTTTCGTTTTCTGAACTTCGAATGGCACTCGTCGATTCCTCTCCTGGTGCAGATGGGATTCCTTAGGTACTCATTTTTAAAAAAAACCGGCCAAGAGCGTGTCGGGCCACGCTCAGTGTAGGGTTCCGTAGTTTCCCGTCCGTCACAATAAGTGTTCCCACTTATGAGTTTAAAGGTGGAGGAGCGTGCAATGTTGCACGTTCCGCGGTAGGCGCTCCAACAGTTTTTGTACAAAAAAGACAAAAAGTTGTACAAAATACAACTTTTTGTCTTTTTTGTACAAACTGTTGTGTCAATCAAGTTCAAAATGATTTTCCTAGAAAGTCCTTATAAAGTTCTACTTTTCAGATTTTTTTCATATTTTCTAAACTTATGGTTCAAAAGTTAGAGGGGGGGGGACACATTGTTTTTTACTTTTAAAGCGATTATTTCCGAAATTATTGACATTATCAAAAAAAGATTTCAGTATTCATTTTTAAATACCTTTCCAACAATATATCACACGTTAGGGTTGAAATTAAAAAAAAAATCACTTCCCACTTTACATATAGGGTGGCTACCCTAATAAAACATTTTTATTTTACCACTTTGTCGGCGTAATTGATATACATATTGGTACCAAATTTCAGCTTTCTAGTGCTAACGGTCACAGAGATTAAGCGAGGACGGACGGACGGACGGACGGACAGACAGACAGACATGGCGAAACTATAAGGGTTCCTAGTTGACTACGGAACCCTAAAAACGGAAAGGCTTACGACAAGTATCAGTCTTAAGTCCACTTCTATTTAGCCTTTATACTTTTGATTTACATTTCTCTGTTGATTCTTTTTGTAAAATATTACAGAATGCTGATGATTTGCCATTGTACTTTTCCGGAAAATCTCTGGTCGAGGCTAGTGATCGTTTAAATTCCACTCTTCTGTTTGGCTCAACACGCCTCTAAGAGCTCCGTAATCATGTTTACAAAAAAAAGGCTTGTTCCACCTGTTGAGATTAAAGTTAACGGAGAAAATATTTCCCAGGTGAACAATGTTAAATTCTTAGGAATTTGGTTAGATTCTAAATTATCAGGAATTGTTCATACAGACTACGTTGCTCAAAAATGCGAAAGAAACATTAATGTTCTTCGCTCTCTTTCTGGTGTTTGGGGGGGTGCCCACCCACATACATAAAAACTGATTTACAATGCTATAGTTCGAAGTCACTTTGATTATGGTATGTTTTTATTAGATCCTTGTAATAAATCTGGCCAGCAAAAACTTGATAAAATTCAATCAAAGTATTTACGTATTATTCTTGGGGCGATGAAGTCGTCTCCTATTAATGCTATGCAAGTTGAGTGTGTTGAACCACCCCTTTCGATTCGTAGACGATTGTAGGCAAATAGATTTATTTAAAACTGGTGCAAAATTCTGATCATCTCTTGCTTGGTTAGCTGGACCAATTATCTTCCATCTTTGATTCTTGTCGGCGTTCTAATATAGAACTTCCTTGTCTTCTTCGTGCCTACCTTCAATTCTCTCGTCTTTCTAGCCCACTTTATCAAAACCCTATTTTATATTTATACTAGCTTTTACCCACGGCTTCGCTCGCGTTTAATTCGGGTAACACAGTTCCCCTTTCCTGATTTACTGGTACCTGCTACTCGAGTTTTTGCCCTAGCGCCTTATTTTTGACATTATTGTAATAGCAATGCTAAGTTTTCCCTTTTCTTCCCTCTTTCTCCCTCATATCTGAAGCTTTTTTTTAAATAGCCTATGTCCGTCTCCAGGATCTCAACTATCTCTGTACCAAAATTCATCAAAATCGGTTTAGCCATTTAGGCGTGAAGAGGTAACAAACAAACAAACAAACTCACTTTCGCTTTTATAATATTAGTAAGGATACAGTACCTACCTTATAAAGCGTTAGTCTTCCAACCTGTTGTCATCTTGGACTTTGGAATTAACAAAATTACCTTGGAAGCAAATAAGATTTTTGCTCAAAAAGTTTCGTCTGATTATAATAATTGGACTACTATATTTACTGACGCCATTTTAGAAGCCATTTCATTTGTTTTGTCTCATAAGTTGAATAACTCCATTATTTTCTCCGACTCAAAGAGTTAGTGAAACCCTTTCAGATCTAAGTCAAGATTTCCTATAATTTTAAAAATTAGAGATATGCTATTTCAATGTCATGAACTTCATATTAATAATGTTGTTTTAGCTTGGATTCTCGGTCATTTTGGTATTCTTGGTAATGAAACAGCTGATTCATGCGCCAAAAATGCGGTTCTCTCAGGTTCTCTCGACCACTCTGAAATTTATTCCCATGACATTTATATGACGATAATACCTCAATCTATGCTTAAGTCTTGCTCCAATCAATCTCTAAGTCCATAAAAGGTAAATTTTATGGAGATATTCAACCTGAGATACCCCACAAACCTTGGTTTTTCAAATATCAATTGGTAAAAAAATAACTACCTCAACTATCTGTCGTTTACGGTTAAATCATTGTTGTACTCCTTATTTCTTGGCCAAACTTAGGATTAGGGATAGCTCTCTTTGTGAATGCGGTTTGGATGAAGGAAACGTGGCCCATTTATTTTTCTCCTGTCCCAAATTGCGGTTCTCTTTTCATGAAATCATTCCTCCTCATATCCCTCGTCCAACTTCTATTAAATGGCTTCTTTCTTTTGTGTTTTCTTGTTTTGTTTTCAAACTATGTAAATTCATCGAAATTAATAAAATTAAGTTGTAACTTTTTGGATCATTTTTTTTTTGACTAATCTCTGTTCTGTTTCTGTCATGAATTGATAATCTAAAATATTAGTGTATAAGCTTTTTCGTTTGTAAAAAAAGTAAACGGACAAAACCGATTTAAAGAAAATAGAGGTTTATGTATTTATTTCATAATACAAAAAAACGGAGTTACATTAACAAACCCAAATGATATAGCGAACGCATTTAACGATCACTTTGTGAACCAAGCAGAATTACTCTCGAAGGCCTCAAGATCTGTGATCTATGAGACCCCGAATACATGCTGTGAATCAATGTTCTTGGCCCCGACTACACCTAATGAAGTATATCGAATAGTACAGGATTTAAAAAATAAAGGTAGCGTAGGGTATGATGATATTTCAACAAGAGTACTAAAATGTGTTTCCGATGTGATATCTGGCCCCATTTGCCACATCATTAATGTTAGTATCTACTCTGGAACTTACCCTGATAAGCTAAAACCAACTATAATTAAGCCCTTATTTAAAAAACTTGACAAAACTGATATGAATAACTACAGACCCATAGCCCTAATACCAGTTATATCAAAAATATTTGAGAAGGCTATTTATCACCGAATGTATTCTTTTTTCACAAAACATGACATCTTAGTAAAGGAACAGAAGGGTTTTAGAAAAAACAAATCTATAAATATGGCTATCTATGATTTTCTTAATATTATAATGACAGATGTTGACGAAAGAAATCCTACTAGCGCTATATTTATGGACATGACGAAGGCATTCGACCTAGTTGATCATAATATCCTATTACAAAAACTTAATGCATGCGGAATAAGGGGCAATGCACTTTCTCTTATACAGTCTTATTTGGACAATAGAACGCAGTGTACAGAAATTAGACGGATTTCTAAAAAAGATAAAAAAGAATTTAAATATACTTCAGGAAAACGTAAAATCACTTTCGGTGTACCACAGGGAAGCGTATTAGCTCCACCATTATTTTTAGCTTACATAAATGACTTTCCAAAACACGTAGCTTTTCCCATGGTTCTTTTTGCTGATGACAGCACGATAATTGTAAGAAATAACAAAAATAGAAACTATGAATGTGATATCAAAGACGCATTGAAACAATCAATTAACTGGCTTGAACATAATAATTTAAAATTAAATCTAAATAAAACTAAAATTATGCAGTTTCGACAAAGATTGACCGCTCCTGACATAAATATAACTTTTGACGAAAACAGAATTGAAGAAGTAGAGCAAATAATAGAAATTTTATTTGCTCTACTTCGCTCGGCTTGACAATTGACTCTAAACTGACTTGGAAACAACATGCATCAAATCTTATAACAAAATTAAGTAGGTTCGCCTTTGCTCTATACAAACTTAAGAAAATTGTAAATCAGGCAGCTGTTGTATCTGCATATTATGGCTATGTAGATTCCATACTACGATACGGAGTAATATTTTGGGCTAACTCCTGCGAAAAAAATAATATTTTTAAAGCACAGAAAAGGTGCATTAGGTCGATATGTGGTCTTAAACCTACGGATAGTTGCAAACCGCACTTCAAAACACTAAAAATACTGACATTACCTTGTCTTTACGTATACGAGACCGCATTATTCGTTAAGAAAAATAGTGAGCTGTTTAGAAAAGCTTCAGAGCAAAGCTATAGATCAAAAAGACAAGAATATCGTCACGAATTATGTCTAAGAGCCTCAAAGACCGCCCTTATGCATAAAAGCATCCTATGCATGGCTCCGAAGATATTCAATAAAATACCTAACGCCATTAAGGACTTAAACTTGACGCAATTTAAACGGAGACTAAATATTTTCTTAATTGACAAATGCTACTATACCATTGACGAATTCCTTCTTGACAAAATGTAATAAACTTAATGAAATTGTATATATGATTGAAATTTAAAAACATAACATCAATTGTTGTGAATATTTATTATAATAATTAAATGTACCTATTGTTAATGAATGTAAGTTATTGTTAATGTGTTTTATAACTGTATTATTGAAATGTAAATTAATTTGTATTATTGTTATTTTTATTTTAAACTGAATTGTTAAATAGTGTATGCCCTAGTGGGTAGTTTTTGAGGTACCATAAAATAACTGTAAGACCTATGTATTCACCAAATATCACACTAATAAATACTTTTGACTTTTGACTTTGACTTTGACTTTCTACCTTTGTAATAGTCCTAGGCAAATTATATTTTTGCCACAACCCAATAACTACCTATTAAATACTAAAAAAAATAACTCCGAACAATATAACTTTTTTCAATCACCGAAGACAAAGAATAAGTCATTTGGGAAATTCACTCACTTCCATCTTTGAAATATTTCCATACTTCTACTGGTATTTCGTCGACGCCTATGGCCTTTCCATTTTCATATTTTGCACTGTTTCCTTGCTTCACTATATGCACGCTAATTTCCCTCACCAAACCCATATGTAAGTACTTATTCGAGCACAACATTCCACTCATTTTCTGAATTCGTTAACTTTTCAAAATAATCCATCGCTATTTATGTCACAATCTCTTCACATACACATCTTACTATCCAGGATCACTTTAACAGCTCTATCTCTCACTATTTTAATTTCACATTGTTTCAACAATGTAAAGCGATTCACACACAATTTCAATCTTTCCATCCCACAATAAAACATATTTATACTATAATACTAATATCCTTCTTCTATCTCTCTTGCCTTCTTTCCACGTACAGATACGTAGGTACAGATCTTGCAGATACACCATTTTGATCTGTCGCCATTTTCGAACATTTGCTAACTCTTTTTCTTGTCCATTAATCGTACCTACATATTTTCATAATAATGCAAGAAAATGCTTGGCGTCTTAAGGCACCAGCAGGATGAGATGGGGTGGTGATATTTTTCAAATATATCGGCACCAAACCACCCGGACTAGATATTGGTAAAAACATATATTTCCATTTGGGGTTAAAACCGTTGGGCCGGAGTGCTCGCTGCTGAAACAGTTAGACGACGCTTATTGTGAGCCAAGGGCTGACTTTTACCTTGACCAGTTCTATTGGGTGGCATTTCATATCGTTGAGGATTGAAAAATTGTAAAAAGCTACATTTTAAATAGAAAAGTCGAATCAATTTGTCCAACAATAAAACTCGCCTGTACCCAATTGAATCTCATGTGTAAATGTAGGCTCCCAGTCTAGCCAGCCTTTAGGAACGGTAATTAAGTATCTATTTTACGAGACACCCTACCCACCTTATGTCGCTTTATTTATTAACTAGCTCCCGCCCGCGACTTCGTCCGCGTGGCATAGTTACTTTGGGCTCACGCTAACTGCCCGCGTGATGATAAAAAAAAACTTTATCTTTCTCTTCCCTTTCTTTTCCTCTTTCTCCTTAAATTAGGCTATGTCTGTCTCCAGGGTTCCAACTATCTCTATACCAAAATTCATCAAAATCGGTTTGGCCATTTAGACGTGAAGACGTAAAAAACAAACTCACTTTCACTTTTATATAATATTAGTAATGATTCTGATTGCATATAACAATAATCCCAAAGCTGGGACCTCTGTCTATATAGGCATATCTATCTATAAGAGGGAGTGGGCTGTAATCCAAAACCTTTACTTAAAACACAGAAGCTGTTATCAAATATTTTTTTAATAAAAAATAAATTACTTAATGGATCCGATTTTTTTTCTGTGAAATGCCCGTTTTCCCACCAAGTTTAACTTTACCGTTATGAGAGTAGTGGTGGAATAAAAAAGTACGCAAAGTAAAGGATCAGCTTTGTTTCGAACCTATATTTCGGGACCGGAACCATTGGGCCATCCCTACTCATTTCGCTTCAAATATGGGGCAGGATTTAATGAAACAAAATAAATAATCAACAATTTTAATAGACATCACAACAACCATTTGGATTGAATACACATTGCTAATTATACAAAATAATAACTAATATATTTACAAGATTTTTTACACAGACCGTATAAAACGCTTTATAAGTTTTTATATTATAAAAGTACAATTCATATTTTCGCGGATCAGTCAGCACGCGACTGCATTGTCGATTCTTATAACATATCCTCTAAATATTCCCAAGAGCTAGTTGAAGATGGAAACGCCTACCTCCCTTGTAATTTTGTTCCAAGCCTAGAGTACAGAGTAACTAGCCGATTTTCACACATTAATTAGGCCCACTGCTCCGCGCGTTCCATAAATCTCAGCGCCATTACGTGTTACTGTCGTCGTCCCTTTGATATAAAGTTGATGACAATATAATAAAATGATACCTATGCGGTACTCACATTGCGTCTACCTACTCTACAATGTATACCAGAGAAGCAAATACAGAACAGAATTCAATCATTTATTACCACGTTTTCTTTTCTTAGATAATGCAACATTTTTTGGTGTTGTCATTTCACGACACAATCACACGTAATCTAAGTATTTTTGGCATTTATTGTATACTATAATTTCGTAATATCTATAAGTATTTGTCCCAAAAAAAAAATTATGAGCTGTTCTTTTTTTCTGTTTCAGTGAAAACTTATAAATATATGTAACCAAATTAGTATTTCTTTCAAAATGCTCGGATCTTATGTCAGAAATAAGGTAAACATTCTAAATGTGCATGAGTAAGAAATTGATAGGACAGATATCACACAAGTTAAGACTCTTCCTTTCAGTTAACTTCAAGTACCTATATTATTATTTTATTATACAATATGTTATATAATTTTTGGCACGATCGAATCTGTTTTAATTTAAAAAAAAGCAACATCTTATTAAACTTTATTAGGTTTTGACTCGACTACACATTCTCATTTGTGTAAGTGAAAACTCTTAGCTATATTTGCTGTGTTATTAATATTAAAAATCGAGCACGTACAAATAGTACATACATTAATATACAAGTGCAGGTCGCTTTTATCAAGAACCTGGCTTGGAAAAAGCAATTACAATGAAAATGACTTATGATGGCTCGTAGACTTGTGCTGCTATGCATAAACCGATTAACACTTGTATGTACTATTTATTTGAGTAATAACACAATTCCTACCTTTGCAATTGGGTTATTATTACAAGATAAACATTAATATGTATAAACATTTTACCATTTTGCCCAGAAGTTTTCCTTATTCATTATTGCTTCCTCAGAGTTATGAGGCTCCATCCAAATATGGGACTTTGTAGTTTAATCAAATAACAGAATTGGTATAAGATGAAGATGGAAGTACTGAGTTTATTGCTTCATGCTGCTTTTTATTCTTACAAGCTTACATACAATACAATCACATCACCAATACTAACACTACTCCTTCGTTTACAAACGTTTCGCGTAAGTAAGTTAAAAAAAGAAAATTATATTATTTTACTTCAGGTTAGGCCTTCAGCGAGTTTTCTTAAAAATATGTAATTATTATCTTCACATTACATTCTGTTAATTTTTTTTTCACAATTAATATAATTGTAAAAAAAACAAATATTGATTACGTAAAATACCTGTATGAATCATTTAGGTATAGACTTTGGACGTAACAATCAAGATTTAATGTAACCACGCCTCGGCCGACTCTCTTACTAGCCTATCTATATCTTTCTCCATAGGTTTATGTTGTTATGTTCAAATCTAACCAATCATTTTATATAGATATGTGACGTATGGAAAACATCTAGAAAAGCTAGTGGGTCCATGAAGATAAAATAAACTAGATAGATAAACTCATCGAAATATGTATCCTGCGCATCTTAACATACGCCGCCGCTCAGACTTGGTCGGAAGTTCCGCTTTGATGCGTGTCAAAGAGCAATGGAGCGCAGCTTTCTGGACGTAAAAATATGAGACAGAGAAAACGGAGCACCACTCTGCGCTCCAAATCATGAGCTATTGACTTAGACAAAAAGGTTGCCAGTCATATTGGGCAGGTCACGTAAGCCTCATGAAGGTGACGGGATAACCTGGCGCCCTGCTATTGCTAGGTTCGTTCGTTCGTTCGTTGGCGCACGAAAATAGAACCGTAGTAGCAAATGAAGGAGGCCAGGCCTTTGCCAGGCAGTGGGACATTAACAGCTAATAACAATGTGAATTGAGTTGTACTGATTAATTCATTAGAAATCCGTATAACACAAAAAAAATTCTATCTATGTCCGTTATAGATTTTGACAGTATGGACTTATTTATGGAATCGCAATTAGGGTTCCGCAGTTAAAGGTCAAATAACGGAACCCTTTTATTTTTTTAAACCTTAACATTCTCACTCTCAAATATAAACAGAAACTACGTAATGAGCTAACATAATTATGTTACGTTTTGTGTATTTACAAACTTTTTTTATTTTACCAAAACAAATAATAATTTAATGTTTTCAATATTAATAAGTGGAATATTATGCATGCAATTTTATAAGAATATGTACGTACTGTACCGTATATTCTCTAAAACGCTTATCTAAAACGTTTTTAATGGCATTTTAATTGTAAAGTTATGTGTTTTTTTAAGAAATTCGCTTTTATCAGTCTTTTAATTTAAGAACGGATGACAAATTAAAATGGATTTAATTATTTAGTTGATTATTGTTTTTAGTCTTATATATTTATGACAACAGCGGTATTGATCTTGAGAACGAGTGAATTGATTGCAATATTTTAAAGATCAGAATACAGAAATATTATATTTATCAAACGATGTCTCTTCTGCACTTAGCCGTCCGCTTTAATATTCAGTAAGTTGTTAAGGCAACAATGCCACAACTAGTATAATTTTAATTGTCTGCGCATAGAAAATACATCGTATGTAAGGCTCATAGCAACACCACAAATTTCATAACACCTTCTATTATACCCCATTCAAAAACTATGACAATAATAATTAACACTTGGGTCCACGATGCTACGCGATTCTACGCGGTACTACGAGGTGCTACGAGGTGCTACGAACGGTAACTGACTACGGTAAGTGTGCATATTATAGCATCTGTTTGAGAAAATCGTTCAAGACTATATACATGTCTTTAATTATATTGATCTTAACACAATATGTTAAAAATCCCTGCCCTATCCGAAAGACCCACACACTGCAATAACATTATCAAAGAAAAAAAGTATTAAAACACGTTTCACGAACATTGTAGCTTTCCTGAAACTCACGAATAACGAATAGACGCTTAGCTCTATACCTAACAACACCCTCACATCGATGGGGATCGGACAGGTTTTTTAACTTATTACTCTGGTTGTTTCTTACTCTCTTACCAGAGACTTACTGGTTAACAGTTCAAACTCGAACAAATTAATACATCTACTTATACATCACCTTAAAACATAATATATCCATTTTTTCCTACGGCACCATAATATTTAGATTGAAAGATATAATAATATAGTTCGCCAATGTTTAGGCCTACATCTTTCTGCCTTCTTAATTCATATAAATGTCCTTATCTTAGGTAGATACACCAATAATAATTATAATACTTTACAATAGTAGGGTCTAAAAAATAGATAATAACTGTCATCAGTTTCATGAAGACACATCGAAAACTCGGTAAGTAGTAATGTACTTATTTTTGTACATTTCTTCCAAAGTAACTGAAAAATTGTATATTTCATACAAAACTGTTTGAATAAGAGTCGTCTGGTCTTACAGCATGTTGGAGAGTCTCGTCGGGGCGAGACTGAGCTAGTTCTCATTGGTCAGGGGGAGGCGGGTCTTCTGCGGCTTCATGCGAGGGCTCTATGGTGATACAGGTCTCCGGCGGCGTGGTGGGGGATTCCGGGAAGGGTGACGTCACGACGAGGCGCGGCGAGGGCGGCGGAGACGGCTGCGCGGGGGGCGCGGGCGGGGCGCTGCTCGCGCGCTCCTCTTTCTCTGCACTTGATTGCAATGGGTCTATGTTGTTTTTACTTAGGTCTTCTTCATCCGGTCTAAAATGAGAGGACGTGCAAAATGAGATAAGTAAAATGATGGATCAGATGGATCTCTTCATTGTACACCATTGTACCTACATCAACTGTCTGTGTAATGGCATTGGTTGGTTTGGATTGGTCTTTTCCAAGACCCTGAGAAACAAAATAAATGTAATCTTATTACCTGAATGTGGATTCTTCCATATTATTGATGTTGTTTACACTTGCCACAGGAGTTGCTGAAACAAAAAGAAAATATATCTGACGTCTTTATAATCTACACTATCGTCTGCGACAACATCTTTAATATATGTTGAATATTTCGTAATTTGGGGTTTCTAACTTTTAAGACCGCGGTCTACCAATGACACATATATAACGCTGCAGTAGGGAAACGCCATTATATTTTTTGGCCCAGGCCACGTAGTAAGTTGCAGAAAGGTTACTAAGTAAAATAATAATTTTATATTCACTAAGCAGTCAGTTCTCGAGTACATCGACAAGTTGCTTAACCTGCCTTGTTAAACCAGAGTTTTTCTTTGGTATTTTGACATAGAATGATTAATTTGATAGTCAATATGTGTGTCGACGTAGGTACAAACTTCAATACTAACGATGTACGGTATCGTCTCTGAGGCGCTGCTGGCGAGCGAGCGGGCGGCGGCGCGTGTTGTCGCGCACGCGCAATGTGATGCCAGCGCACGCGCCGCTGCCGTGCAGGTCCAACGCAAGCGACGACTGCGAGCCGCACTCCGACTCCACCGCACTTACGCTAACAACCCAAAAAAAAAACTTTGTATACACACTACATTATATTTTATTTTGAGGCAGTATGAGACTGCAACGCAAACGCGACGAGGCGCGAACCCGTCGTCATTAGCGTTGTTTGCAAGTAGAAAACCAGTGACAAGTGAAAAAGCTTTTCTGAACAAGTCGTTGACCCGTAAACAAACACGGCGGGCATTTCATTCATCATTGTGAGTAATAACAGGAAAAACATATTACAAGCAAGGTCTTAAAGGGAAGACGTACTAAGCGGAAATAGTAAAATACTTCAATGAAGATTGTGTAGAATAGCGTCGGTGATGTACGTGAAAATTACCTAACGGCTGAGTGCGGCGGCTCGTCTACGGAGAGCGCGTAGCGGCGCAGCGGCCGGCGCAGCGCGCTCACCGGCATGGCGGCGCGCGCGCTCGCGCTATGCAGGTCGGGCGCAGAGCCGAACCGAGCACGGATCTTCCCTCTTTCTCCAGCAATTCTGTGTCACATACACTGACTGCCCTCATCATCGTCCTAGTTGTTTGTCGAGTATGTTCGAATAACCAGTGGCGGCTGTGTTTCACTATCTCATAATGTGCATGTCATCAGACTTTTGGAACCAATAGCAAAAACGTCAGTCTTCATCCGAATCGCCCGCTTCTATGACATGACATGCTTACAAGTGTAGAACTGTATTCTTGTAACGTGAAGCAAGTTGTGTACTTGTGTTATATTAACAAGACTACAAGTGCGACCAATTGGTTCAGCCGGGTTTCAGGTTAGCTAAAGTAGACTCATCTTTCATGGGGTACTGTTTGAAATGCTACAATAAAATACCTCCCCACATTCTTCAACTGAATGAAACGAAATTTAAATCTTGTATTAAACGCACACTATGTAGGCAAGCATATTATAAGTTGGGGGATTATATTGATGATAAAAATGCTTGGCTCAATGCTGGTCCTGCTCCTCAAGCATAGGGGTAAACTCATTGATAAGTATCCGAAGCTATAGTGGAAGCTGCAGAAGATTGTAAGACTATCTTTGCAATGTATAGAATCAATTCTCTAGTATTGTGTGGTTGTTAGGCCCATATGTGAGTGCTATGTATTATTATTGACTTGACGAAGCCCTGGTGGTTGATGGTGTCATGCTCGCTTGAATGTCTCGCTGATGGTGGCGGGTGTGTCGGGTCATTTAGCTCCCTTCAAAATGGTCGAGCTGAATGGGGCTGATCCATACGTCATGTTCGTGAACGGGCGCTGTCAGTTGGGACTGGTCATTTTTTTAACTACCACGGTCATTTTTTTTTACTTATTTAGATTTTATATTGAATTTTGCTTTTTATTTACTCTGGACGCTCTTACTGTGCACGTCTTTCTACATCGTTCTCACATATTTGTATAATCTCAACACGAATGATGTAAATACGATTTTGTAAAAATATTATAATTTAAAAGAGTGTCCATGGAGTTTCTTGCCCATTCTTCTCCATAGAGATCAACGCTTTGGAATGGGCAACTACAGTACTTTCACAAGTTATTATGCCTTGTGACCGGGATTGTAGCAGCATCATTTTTTTGTTCTTGTTTTTATGACATTCAAAAGTGCCTGTAATGGTCTAATTGAAATAAATGCTTTGAGTTTGAGTTGAGTGTGTTGGTGCTCGCTCCGCCGATCGGTAAGCAATGACGTGAATAAATTAGTGATCGTAGCTGAGGCGTTGAAGCGACAAATAGCTTAGCTACAGGGAGGGTATCTACTGTCTGACATATTGTTGGTCTTAAAACGACGCGTGCTTACTTATATAAACATGCTTTTACGAATAAATTAATAATTTATAGTAAATGATTTGCTCAGGCTGGCCGCCTTTAGTCATTTGTTGTTGTCTATTGAGCGTGTACAATTAACACGACAACAATTTGGGCATGTGCATTGGATGTTGCAAACTATAATAGTTGATGTTTTTAGTGTGGAAATTGTGGTTATCCTTCTACATTATAATTTATTCGTACGAACACAGAAATAAAGGCCGATAACATCCAAAAATGTCATCGACAGTTTTCTTTTACTGAGGAAAAAACAATACATACCATAGAATATATTTATTACGGGTTCTTAAAAGTATAGAGTAAAGGGCGATGACTACTATTGACATATTTTTTTCACCTACATGTTTGAGTGTAGTGTACGGTGTGTACCTGTGGTGGCTCGGCCGATGGTGCGAGTGGTGCGGGTGGCGGTGCGGCAGTGGCGCCAGCGGCAGCGCGTGTGGCAGCGGCAGCGCGTGCGGCAGCCGGTACACGCCCAGCGTGTCAAGACGCGCAGCCGCGCACGCCGGCCCGCGCCGGGGCAGCGGCCGCGGTAACGCCTGCGGATACGGTTCGCCTATTAAGCTGGATATTTGCTAAAAATATAAAAAAAAACATGTTGTAGTATTGTCAACAGATTTGAAACGGAATTATTAAACAAATTGTGTAGGGTAGATTATTCAGAGCTCAGTCAAACTAACATGACCGGACTCCGGACTGACTGCAGACACTGGACTTTGCCAGATGCTGTAATATAAGTATTAGATATATTATGAGGATGGCTAGCTATTATTTGAATTTTTTGTATGATGTTGTGAGCATCTGTGGCATGTGTGCCAAAAAAAAATATATTTTCTTTATTTTCATAATCACATGTCCAGAGTCCGGTCCGCAGCCTGTCCGTATAGGTTTGATAATATTTTTAGTTACCTACTATTTAAATCTCCAAAAAATATTATATATAACATTTAAGACGGCATATTTACCATGTTTACTATTTACTTTGACTTCCGATATTTCGGCGAAGTTGCACACGGCATCGCCATGATCAGCCATGATCACGGATGAACTGAAGTTATTGCAGCGTGAATGTTTATAAGCAGACAAACGATCTATCCTTTTCCTGTTTCGTTTTTTTGCGCTCGATACGCTTTTGTTCTGCCGATTCTGTTTTCGAGACACAAAACTCACTGTATCCGGTGGCAACCTTTTTTCGTTTTTTTTTTGGTTTTACAAAATTGACAGTTGAAACCTATATACCTACCTCCCATTTGAAGTTCCTATATTTGGTAATCTCGATTGCTTCTCTTACCAGTCTATATAGAGGCATTCTGTAGAGATGACCTGAGGGTTTCAACCTCAATCCAGTGATATCCCGTCTTAAATGTTAGTGCATGTCAGTATAAAAACTTATTCCGAAAAATACCATCAAACATTGAAAAGTATGGTAAATTTTAAGTGGTAAGTCGGAGCTTACCTGAGGACGCGCCGGCGTCACCTTGGCAGCGCTGTCTCGCGCCTCAAATGTCATCACGCAAGCTGCTACCACGATGAAACCTTTAAACATTTGAACGAAACTGAGTTTTATTGTTCAAAATATAAAGTGCATTCGTATTGATAAACTCGTCAGAAAAATGGAGAATCATTGTGAGTTATGATCGTCATATCCCAAGCTTACATCAAAGCATAAAAAAAAATGTTTCAGCAGGTACCCCACATTATTGCTGTTTCTATAGTGTCTACATCTTTCGTTCATAAAGGAGACTTCTTGTAGACTTGTACACAAAAAAGCGATCCATACTCCGCTTGCTTCGTCCACATTCATAATAACATACAATCACGTGACGATGTTATTAAAATAGTATAATATTATTTGTGCAACGAGAGAGTTGTTTTTTGCTACGAGTTCAGATTTTTTTAGAATCCTGAGCCTGGCAAAGGGTTCAAAAGCACAAATTGCAAATTATTTTGCTCGAGGCAGGGCATGGAATCCTATGACAACCATCCTCATAGTCTCTGCGCGCAAAAGTAACGAGCATTTATGAACAAACATCTCACAAACTTTTATAATATTAGTAATTAGTAAAACAAGCATTTATGATATTAGTAAACGGCGCTGGTGAGATACTAAGCTTAGCCTAGGCCGCTGTGGGCATTTACTACTATTTTGAGTGATTTAGGATGTTGAGCTGATTAGTACATGAACTAAGTAAAATTAATACTGAAATACAGGTTTTATTTCAGTCTTCATCCAAATGACAGAAAACATTTCGAAGCATTTCAAAAAGCTCTATGTTTAGGTTGTTTGGGTAATATGGTTACCTCCGAAGCCCATGACGATCGGTCCAGCGTAGGATAGGTTGTTGAGGTGGAAACCGCGCGCCTCGTCCTTTACTGACACGGTCGCGTTGCCGCGTATCTCCTGCGCCACCGACAGCGTGTCGGCGTAGTAGCCTGAAACAGAGCACAGATCACATTTTTATCTCATATTTGGTCAAGAGGATAATTCAACCATTTGTTATGGAGGTCTAGGCAGTGGAACAAAAAAAAATGTAAAATTCAACATTTACAACTCAGGCAACGGCAACGAAATGTGTCAACAATTATTGAAAAGTTAACCATAGTGTACAGTTTTCTTAAAATTTAATCCATTCTTTTAAGGTTTTTGGTCAGTATATTTTGCTATCGAGTATTTCATTTTCGAGAGCATACTTTTCGTATCAATCAGGTAGGTATGCATGGTACAGTACGGAAGTATTTAATAAATGAACTTTTATCTAAATTAGGTTTTGTAATATTTAAGTTATATTTCCTATAGGTACTGAACAGTTATAATACAGAACAATTAATTTCCAATAATTTAATATCATTGTCAAAGAGTTACAGATACTGCAAGCATACAGCAATCAGTAAATGGATCGCAGAAACAACAATAGCTGACACGGTTGTATGGAGCTTCATCAATAAGCAGGTAGGACGCGAGGGACCGGGGCTCCAGCCGGAAGCGTCAGCCGTCACGTGCGCCAGCGGAAGCGCTTCCTACCCGCAACACACACATTGCATCACGTAAATATCGTACAAGTTTACTCATACTCATGTATGTTTGCAACCCCTTGCCGCTTTGTAAAAAGGCACGTATTGAATACTTAACGTGGCAAACGTGCCGGTGATATACGTAGTTTTCAACCGACTTAAAAGAGGAAGAGGTTCTTAATTCGACTGTATATAAGTCGGTGTTTTTGGAAATAAGTGTTTTGGAAATTGTGTGTTTAATAGGAACATGGATAATATTCCCGTAACGTAACATCTAGATAACATAACATCTCGAGATATTTTCGTGCTACTTGGCCAATTCAAAAGTAGAATGGAGCTAACCTCTACTGCAACTAGTTTAACGAAACCAGTTTCATCGTAGTGTTTTCAGATTCAATTAAAATAAGCATTATCGAATGCTTACTTCAATATTTGATTAACATGTAGACCCATCTACATGAGACAAAGGTTTTTGTAAAGGATTTTGCACAAATGGCAGAATTTTTTAGTACTACAAAATATTTAGTTAAACGCAATTTTATTTTGTATTGTCACAAAAAATACACGGCTAATTTAATTTAATCAATATGATTTGTGGAAACAAAACGTGAATACTAATAATTAGCAGCACTTTTGTGTGTATATTTGTACCTATGCATATTTTGGAATTTTGATAGTGCACATAATCCGATGACATATTAGGTACCAATTAAGTAAAGAATGTTTTGTCATGATATCACACTATATATCGCGTCGAATGTCGTCAAATCCCACAGTGGAACTTAACGGATATGGGTATTCAAATAAAAAAAAGGCCAAATGCGAATCAGACCCGCGCACCGAGGGCTCTGTACAAACTTGCAACTATGCTTTCCGTGATGAAAGGGCTTAACAGACAGCCAGACGGACAACAAAGTGATCCAATAAGGGTTCCGTTTTTTCCTTTTAAGGTACAGAACCCTAAAAATCGACAATCAATGAGAATTTTTATAGGTTCTTTCTCTTTCCACTCAAACGGCCTATCGGATTTGGATGGGTACGCAGATAGCTTATACCCTGGACGAAAACAGTCATGGGTTTACTTGTTGTCCCGGTCTACGCGGATGAAACCGCGAGCCGCAACTAGCCACTATACACTCGTAGAAATAGACATTATGATTGAGAGGTCTATTTTTTAATCATTGTGCTAATTGCTGTGAGAAAAATTGCATTTCGCTCAAAACAAGTCAAAATCACCAAAAAATACTTTCACACTCTACCTGCTTGTAAACTTTAAATTAAATGAAATGTTAACCTGAAGTAAAGCAACTCAATAATGCCCTGGCTTCAGCCGGGCAGTAATATTGTACTGAATTTCATTACTGCACGCTGGGAAATAATGTGTTTTGAATTTGGAACCTCAAATAAAGAAATAGCATGACCAATGACAATGTTACTAAAGAGTTTTCGCTACGTAGGCTTATTTGCCGTCGATGAACAAAATAATTAAATTGGGTAATTTAATAGTAATAGACAAAACAAAATTAGTTTCAAGTCCAAAATGATTGCCTTTAGCTTTTTATCTATAGCGGTAATGACGGCAAGTCAATCACACCCAACTGCTGATTGGCAGCAGTAGTACGCTTCCTAGTGTTTCTAGATCGAGTTTCAGAATTTTTCTTATTTTAAATGTTTGCAACTTTTTTTCGAATTTAATTTTTCAAACAGGTAATGACACATAGATATAAAACTGTTTTCATTCTCACAAAATACCACTTTGTCTCGAAATTTGTGACTGTTGTCTGATCCCGTTTACGCACGATATCCTGCAAACGGCTTATAATACGCAGGTTATAGTTACAAGTTACTAATTCGGCTGAAAAATGTCTCTTGCTTTACTAAATTATAGGATACTAGCTTCCGCCCGCGACTTCGTCCGCGTAGAATAGTTACTTTGGGCTAACGCTAACTTTAACCCACGACTTCGATTATATGTATAGGTGAGTAAGTACTAGGTCTGGGTCATAAGCAATGTTGCCTGCGAGTTCTATTCATAGGATATTGTTGTGCAACGCCATGGTTTGAAAATCGAATTGGTTTTTTATTTACTAGCAGTAGGTGTCAAAAGTAGAGTACACTCCTCGGGTATAAAAGTGACTTCGTCTTGGGCTTACATAAATCCGTAACTTCCTTCAGGATTCTAGTCAAAGCTCCCTCGCTCCTCTCGGAAATCCTAGAATTCGGGATTCAAATTAGTGCCCGTGACGTAAGACACTGGTGCATAATCTTCTATTGCTCTTTTATTTCAGATATAAATAACTATTATCATATATATTTTTTGTTCCAAATGAACAACTTATAGGTTATTAAAGGTTCTAATATAAAAATTTGCAATTATTTATTTATTTATTAAAACTTCATGCACAAGTAACAAAAACATTGTACAAAGGCGGACTTAATGCCTTGGGCATTTTCTACCAGTCAACCTTAGGGTGATGCAGAGACAAAGACATAGTAGGTGCAATGTGACAGGAAATGTTAATTTTATTAATAATATTAAAATTATGTGGGACAACGGCTTGTTGGACTTAGCGGCACGGGTTCAATGACTTCCTTTTTGCGATTTCGGGAAGATATTCGTTTTCAATTCGAAGTTAGCGGCCTGTGATTATTTATCTGTGTAGGTTTTTTAATTTTTTTTACATAACTAGTATTATAATAATAAAAAAGCTCTCTCTTCGAGGTGTGGTTGCGGTGCTCAAGGTCCTCATCCTTGGCTAAAGAGGCTGGCGCAAACCTGTAAGTTCTTGACAGCAATGACCGCAGGCAGGTATAGAAGAGTAAGGAGTGTCCGTGGCCTGGCTACGTTCGTTCGTACGTGTGGAATCATGGATAAAGTTGTGATGAATAACTACCGGAGATTTATTGTGAAGGACGGCACGGTTGACATATATCGGCCATGCCACCTTCCGGTTGAATCAATTCGTCACATTATCTCCGGTTGTTCTCGTCTAGCTAATGGAGAGGACTCGCAAAAACCCTTGCAGCCAAGATTATCCATCAGCAACTTGCTTTAAAATACATTCTTGTGCCCGACCCAGTTCTCGAACATGGCAATATCACATTGTACTGGGATCAATCCATCAACACTAACAGGACTATTGTGGTGCTGGATCGATCAGAGTCACGCGGGATGATAACATAGCGACGCAGAACGAGAACGACGAGAACCTCGTTAAAGCCGAAAAAGATAAACCAATCAAGTATATTGACTTGGCTCGTGAGATTTTCGACATGTGGGATGTGGCATCTGCGATCATTGTACCTATAGTCGCATCTGCCAATGGCCTTATTACCAACAGCTTCGACCAGAAAGCGGCACTCTTGGACACGGCTCGTATTGTTAGGAGGTTCCTTTCTCTGGAGCCCTGACCGCCGGCAGCTTGAACCCTGTTCCCGATAACGGTGGACTATTTTTTTTTGGGTTTCTTTTTATAATATTTTAAAATACTGGTTACTAATGAATAATCAGAATAAAAACCGACCAAGAACGAGTCGGACTCGCGTACCGAGGGTTTCGTACAAACTTGCGACATAAATGGCCATATCTTTTGACTTCGTGGAGTTAGACAGTAGATTTTTTCACAGCTGCTCCAAGGGACCACAGATTTGAGTATAAGGTTTGTCTGTCTAAAACCTCATACTCAAATCTGTTTGAATTCTGACCGACTACAAAGTCATCATAAAAAGGTTCCGTTTTTCCCTAAGGAACCCTAAAAATAATACTAAGTTTTGTTTATAAACATATTTATCAATGTAAAATAATATGTGCACAAAATAAGTGAATGAGAACAATGCTATACTACACGAGACCACGAACAGTAAAGTTCTGTTTATTGCCACGGTTTGCATAATAAGTTCAGTTAGAGTTCAACTATTGATTCCAATCAATTCCATAACTTTTGATACGACAATCAAGCCAGTTGTTTTTTACTGAGAACATCGACGGAATTCGAATAAGCAAGTTTGAAATGTAACAGAGCAGAGGATATTGTTACCTATTACAGCCATCGCAGCTCCCAGCAGCATCAGCAGCAAGCCAGCTGACAGTGCTCGACAGGCATGCCATAAACAGGTGGAACTCATCTTGCCCTTCACCACCTGAACAAAACCACATAAAATCTCATGAAGTTATCGTTATCAACTAGGATTAGAACTCGGCGATCATAGTTTAACATGAAATCATCGAACTAGTGGTCTTAGTGTATAATGCTATAAAATAGTAGAGAAGGAACACAGAATTGGCGATGATTTATTAGTCAAAACAATTTTGTAATATTACGAGAACATTATTTGCTAGTTCAGTTATGTTTGTGAGTGAGGCATTGAAACACAATATAGTTTCACTTTGTATATTAGAACTGGTGCACTGAAACTGAAAACAATATGTGAGAGCGCGCGGATTTCACGCTCGGCTGTCACGTACATACTCGACACACATTCAACGCCGTCGTTTCACCATTCACCAAAATAAATATGTATACATATTAGAATAATAACCAAATGTAGATTGGAGCCATTTTAATGTTGTGATCAGTGGACACAGCCATAAACGAGCAAATCAACTAACTTTATGTACCTAACACAATAGTATTTCTCTCCATGAACATATACCTATTTTGCATAATTCGTTTTAAATGTGTATACACACATTTTCAACTGATTAATATATTGTTGTTTATTTATATTTTTAGTTTTCTTCAAAAAAGATATGTTACTCTTATTCTAAACGATATTTAAGTAGATGATAATTTTAATGTATTCAAAGATGAGGAAAGTTCATCGTGCAACAAGTCCTCGGCCAACTGTTGAGTTCCAGCATCCTGCGATCATATTCACGAGGTGATTACAGTACACTGATTCAGAGCCTAGCTGTCCCAGAGGTTGCTGTGAGGGGTTTCGAGGATACACAGACGTAGCGCGGGAGACAGTCTGTTAGCAGATGAGGGGACAGATTAAGTGGTGGCGGGTGGAAGTACCTGGACGTTCCAGGTGGCGCCCGAGGCCGGGTGGGCGCGGCGCAGCGGCCCGGTAACGCTTCGCGCGCGCCTCATGCCGACTGGCGCGCACCCTGCCTGGTCGGCGGTGGCGGCGGGTGGCGGCGGCCGCTGCGCACGCATGCAGCCTCTCAGCTCCAGTCCACCTGCGTCCTAATTCCGTTAATAAAAATTACGATGCTTGAGAACTGTACAGATGATGCTTCAGTCGAACGGGGTCGCAGGGACGAATGATTAACGATTACTGAGATTACGACAGTAGGTGCCTTGCGATTACAAGTGTTTCGAATTTATAAAGGTTTTTAATTCAAATTATTATTTAAATATTAACTATTATAATTGTAAAAAAAAACACACACACATAAATTTAACTTTTGTTAGGACCCATCCTAACAGAAGTTTGATTTATTTTTGTGTGTTTTTTTTTCTACAATATATAGGGTATAAACAACGAAATGAGACCAATTAGATAAAATAAAATTACTATTAAAAATCTTATTTCTTTAATAAGCCTCGTTATGGAAGTACTCAGTTAGACGAACCTGAAGTTCGAATTAAAGTACCAACTCGCAGATCTGAGATCTAATTAAATAAAGATTTATTTTTACATTTCATACGCTAAGACAGCTTGATCCTGAGGTCATTACAAAATAGATCACCTCAGCTTGAATATTGATATCAGTCCGTTATTACATCTATAAGAGCTCATAACAAGCTTTCTAAAGTAAAACTTATTTCAAGTTATGAAATTGTAATATGATTTGTGAGAACGTGGAGTTGCGTGTGTCAAATGCTTGCGAACTAAACCGCAACACGAGATTCACATTTAACTTTAGAACCGCATTCGTACGTAAACTAGCAGTTACACTTCATTTTATACATATTAGGTAGGCGTCGCACAGGCTAGCACCAGGAGGCCTATACTGAGCAGTGGGTGGAACAAGGCAATGATGATAATGAGGGAGTAACTGTGTGACTGTGCATTTTAATCGTGGTTTAAGACATGGTCCGTGCATTACCCAAATAAAATTCGCCGCTCATCGATTATTACAGCCCGTCTGGAAAACAAAACACAAAAACTTCCCTCCATTCTTGGCACAATAGGTACCTCGTATGATTATGGTATTACCAAACAACCATATTACCACGACCAAATACCGACATGGTTAGGCTTCTCCTTGATTTTTCTAGTCTAGTTCATTCATACGGAACCGGCCCCAACTAATAGTTGAGTAACGGCTGGGCAGATGAAAATGATTCAAATGCAATGACCTGAAAAGTGTCTTCAAACATAAAGCAAGAATGAGCGAAGATCATTGTCGGCATTGTCCCATCAAATTGGTTAAAAAAAATAATTTGGATCATGCTTCCCATGAAGAAGACCACTTAGGTTATATTCTTTGCTGGAATGGTTTTCATGAACCTGACTACCAACCCAGGCCAGTGTTTCTCAAACATTCAGTTGGAAAATCACCCGTTCATCTATTTTTTATAAATATTTAGGCAATAATTTAATTTAGATTTTCCACCTTCTGCCCACAAGAGCTGGGTACGCCCATGATGCACCAAGACTGCTTTTCATACGACCAAATTCTTCCAATAAACCGCTTCAATACCTATGTGACCCCGACGAAATCGGTAAGCACCAATATTAAGTACAGACCTACCTATATTTTATATTCAACAATATCGCAAAACTTTCAGTTCTCAAACGATTTTGAAAACGATTCCGATAACCCAGTGAATCAGGTTTTCCATTTAATCTGCAATTCAATTTCCGTGTAATGTACCTACTTCGCTGAGTTAATTGATGGTTGACGATTGTGCATCTGAGAGACGTGTCCGGCGGTGAGAGTCGCAGCGGGCTGGTGAGGTGCGCGGGCGGGACGGAGGGACGGGAGGGGGGCGCGCGGGCTGTCACGTGGAGCTCGAGGCGCCGGCGCGGCCGGGCCGCCCGGGTCTCGCACCCGGCCGAGCTCGCGGCGCGGCATTCCCCAGCCGGCAGGCGCCCGCCACGCTATGCGCGCCGACACGCGACAGTCCGCGCGAGCCGCGGTTCGCCGCTTTTCGGGGGTAGGGCCCCAAGCTTGCTGCGAGGGCCGCGTCGCCGGCGCCTCAGCGCGCTAGCCGCCGGTGTATGGTGGAGCGCGCCAGGAGGGGGGCGGGGAGGCAGGTGGCGTCGCGCAGGTGCGGCCCGCGCCCGGCCCGGGGCCGCATTCGCAGCGCGCGGAGGCGCGGGCACGCCGCGGCGCGCGCCCGCCCGCCTCGACGCGCTCATGGAGCCGCCGTGGGAGATCGAGCTGGAGTTGCGACGGCACATCGAGACCTGTCAATGCACATGCGACCACATGGGCTACGGGAACTACATGGACTACCAGGTGGCGCCGGCGGCGCACGCCTGCCTGTGCCGCGCGATCACCTCGCCGCACGCCCACGTACGTGTTGTTTGCCCGCGCCCGCTCCCCGCGCGCCCGCTCGCCGCGCGCTTGCATCCTTCGGCCCTCTCCCGCATGATCTAGCCGCGGTCCGCTAGGGGCCGTCTTCACGCTGATTTGTTTGTAGTGCTCGTATCATGTCATTTCAACTGCATAACGTAGTGCTCGGTTTGTACCTGTGATTATTGTAACATTGATGTACCTACTTATGTTATAGTGAAGTTATCACAATATAATTTACTCATTCATCTCGTTTTATTTACATTTCAAGCTTTAATTACTGTTTTGCGTGGATTCAGATACAACATACTTGCCAACACGAATACAAGTTTTATTGTCAGTTATATAGTACTAGTTATAACTGCTCACACAAGCAAGTACCAAAATAAAAAGGGAACGTAAGATAGGTACCGTTCCGCTTTCGACTTGAACATGATTGATGTTTTCCTCGACTCTCAAGTCACATAATTGTTTTGCCATTATATTCATGTTTGTGTTGTTCATTCCCGCACTTCATGTTCGTTCCAATATCTTACAAAGTAGTACAAACTTGTTAAAATCTGTGTGCGTGCATGTTTAGTAGTAGTTTTAGACAAAATAAATGTTTTTTAGTGTTTGTATCCTAGACTTTGTTGATGTCAGTCCCTTACCTTTCACGGAGAAAACATGGAGCTTCTCAGACACAGTATACATAGATTAGGTACCTAATTTACGGTATAGCAATCATGAACCTCCTTTATCAAGAAAACACTTATATTTTTTTTTATTATTTCCTTTATGTATCTAGAGCGTCTCTTTCTGACGCGCTGTCATAACATACAGGTTTATGTTCTATAAGAATATTATCTTTGCCTTAGGTTTCACTCACATTGGATGGTTTCTTAATTTCCCCTGGAGCTGATGTTTTCTTCCGGAGTACAGTAAGTCGCTTTCTAACCGGATCTTCAACTTCCTGTTGGTAGAAATTTCATTACAGTATCAAGAGGTTCCTCCGCGTCTGTATTCTATAAAACATTTTATTTTGTGTAACGCGAAGGACAGAAAATAAACGGTTACCGGAGAGATATAATTTTATTTATTCTTTAATTTTACTCCTGCCTATTTAAACCAAAACATCAAATAAAGGTTATTTGTAAGTTAAAAAACTAAAAAAGTTAAAAACATACATTACAAAGTAAAGTTATGTGCATGATACTTGCGTGTTGTCTAAAGAAAATGTGTTTGGTCACTTTGATCTTAACACAGATTTATATAACTTTCTAATATAACTTCAAACGATGCACTTGACGTTTATATTAAACTTTGTGCTGCTCGCAGCCCTACTCACCCCGCTACGAACAAACAGCGTGTAAGTACCGATCCGGCTTTGATGGAGAAAGGCTTGCTTTTTATCTAATTTGCTTAAATTACTAAATTGGACGCCGCGTGGTGAATACATAAATTAGCGGCATCAGGGAGGGTTGCCACTGTAACGGGATTGTGTATTTATTATTGTGGCAAATAAAAGATAACCGCTTCACATATTGTCATTCACGCCGAGTTATTATTGACCATGCTGGTTCAGTGGTTTGTTATTTTGTCCGTGAATTTCAGGATTGTTAATTTTAATCGGTTGTTTCACTCGTATATTCGTATATATGCATGGAACAGTTTATGTACTTGTAATTCATGAAGTCTGCCTAGAAAAGCCTAAAAATATATACCTACAATACTAGGTATATATTTTTTATATGTGATATTCACGCCCAACGCACGAAAGGTCTACGTTCATTTATAGCAGATCTAATTATACGTTACCATAAGGCAGAATCTGTATAATAGGTATACCGTAAATACCTTAGTATAAATAGGGCTCTGTAAAGGTAACACAAACTCGTCCCAGCAATGCGTAACGTCAGAGAACCGCGTGACAGCAACGCCAACATTCTTCACCGCAATCTGTCTTCGGTTATGCGTTGTTTTCAGTTGACGCTTCCTCAAAGCGATTAACCTAACTTTTATTGTATTCATAAATTATATCAAAACCGTCGTCTTATACGCCACACGCAATATTTAATTGCATTTAATTTGCTACATTATTAAAAAATACAGTTAGTCAATGCTTGTTAGTTGATATTTTTAAAATCGTTTATTCTTTTTGTAATGCATTCTAATATATTTAAACAAGATGGACGCGTTTTTTGTTTGGAAAAACTGAAACACTTTTCTTTTCAATTTGCTTCGGTAGCGTAACATAGTAATCGTGCTTTCATCGCAACTAAAATTCTGTTGACGCGGCAATAACGCCAAAAATATGTCAAAAACCGATACGCTAGATAGGAATGCTGACTTGGTATCATTCCTGTAAACGACTATTAATCAGAGGTACTAATGAATCATTAAAAGTGTCATCCCTACGTTAAGCAACAGCCTAAGGCAAAAATTGAATAAGGAAAAGCCGTATAAAAACAACCGCCTATTTGTACATTTTATTGTAGCACATTAGGTTGTGGGCTCATAAACTGGCACACGTGTGAGCTCGTGTCGGCCCGTCAGGACACTTCTCTACTTTACATCTCAATTCCGTCGGCATTCAATTTTATTGCACTAAAAAGATTTACCGCCACAATTCTTTCCAAGTTCCCCTATTTTATTCTTACGAAATACACGAGAGACGGAGCATAAGCATAAAATTGAATAGATTTCAGGGCGTAATTTAGAGTTTGTAAAACAAGTACGTCGCGCTTTGATGTTTATCTTCCTCTAACATAAAATCATGTAAATATTTGAGACTAGCAAGTACCAGTTTAGTGATGAACTTTGTTCGGCTCCATCGAACTTACATTTATGCTGTACGAACTTAATGTAGTAACAATTATCTAAGATGGCAGGATAAAAGTACGAACAGATACAGTTTGGTATTTTTCATTTAAACTCGGCAGCTTTATTTGTATCTGTTACTCGGTCTCATTTCTGGTGAGCGGGTTACATCTAATTAAATTGGTCACGGATGTTTGGAGATAAAGATTAACTGGGATTTAAAACTAGGTATAAGTACACACAACGAGTTGTTTTGTGAATCGAAAAAAGTCGCATAAAAGTAATTATAACACAATAGAATCTACTGCGTGTTTATATTTATTAATAGAATTATGTATCAATATAATCAATGTATTCAGAGTTAATTGTTAATAAACTAAATTTTTAATTGAAAAGATACTAATATACTACTATACTACTCTATTAATGAGTTTTTAGATGATCAAAACATAAGATAAAGCTATTTTGCTTATGAAGCGGTTTTACCCTACCCTATTTTTACGCTTTGCAAGGCAAAACGTAGTGAAATAACACAAATTTTATACCATGATTACCTATGTTTAACAAATAAATAACTTTGACTTTAAAGTGTTCGACGTACAACTTTTTCTTTTATGAGTAAATTAGTTTTTGCTTCACCCATGTTATTCTGTATACTAGCGGACAAGATATCGTATGATCAGAACTAGATAAGCGTCTAAAAAGGTACCTTAATTGGCCTTAATTTTTACATTTCTAACATTAGATAGGATACTAAAACTATTTTAGTCCATCCTCTGACGTGTCTTGAATCATAATAAATTGTCCGTAATAATTTTGAAGCAGTAACTCGCATAAATAACGTCTTGAGATATGCTAAATAATAGTGAACGAGCGTGTTCCCTCAGACTTGTGCCACTAAAGCCTCTTCCACACCTGGCCCAAGTGGCAATGCACGACACTTCAGTCCCAAGACATGGTTAAACGTCAGATAGTTTTCTTAGAGACCATTGGTGAGTTGCAGCTTTTTTATCTATTCTTAACTATCGCAATGATTTAATTTAGAGTCAGACTTAACTACTCGAGCATATAATATGTCGTATTTGACTCGATATTGTAATGCTATGAATCAAACTAGAGCTGTCTGTTATTACCAGCCTACTGTGGGGAACATTCGCACACGCACTGGTAGTCCTGATTATAAAAAAAATAGATAGTAAGATATTTACATAGTTATTCATTACACTTAGATGGCGAATAAAAGCAATTAATAGAAGAGTGTGAGTAAATATTTCTTATTCTTTTTTATTCTTTCTTTCTACCCATCTACCGGTAACTACTGCACTGTACATTAAGACCTAGTCAGCAATAACCAGGACTTAGTTTTCCATTTGTCTAGTCATTTCTAATAAACCGTTTATGTAGTCGTACAGGTAAGAGGTAGGTCCAGAAAGGAAGGAAAACATCAGATATCTCTTCCTTAATCATGGCGGGTAAGCGGCGTACCGCGCGCACCGCTTTTAACAAATATTTTCCTGGAACCTTTTATGAGTTCCTTTTGGTGTACTTAGGTATTAGGAGAAACTTGACGTTGAAAATATCGCCTTGTTCACGCATCACTGTTTATGTATAGCCGACATCAAAGTGGTCCGCGGTTTACTTAGAAGTTTTATCTTTCCCCTTGTCAACTCGCTATTTGCACTGTTCGGAACAGACGGTCCATATTGAGATATCGATCTGAGCTATCTTTGTGGAACATTAGAGCAGCCGTGTGCTCATGAGGGTCCGCGTCCACCATCTAATTTTAAGGGATGACCTAGTTGAAAAATTCGGTCATCCAAAAGAGAATTTACTTAATACAATGACGCCAGCGGCGGATATTTATACAAGAATGTGGTGTTATACTTATACCTTATTCACACGTATAGCCGCGCCGGGGACGTATTAAATTTAACGTCGCTTTAGGTGTCTACGGAAGGCGAAAATGTGCGTTGGACAATAAGCAGCTACTTTGTTTAGAATAGGTTACTTTTACGAAAATGTTATGGTAGCGTTATACTAATTGTTGAGATAATTTTGTAATGGATTGTGTTTATGTGCTTAGTATATTTTTACTTGTATGTAGAAAAGTTGGTTAGGGCTTTTGGTGCATGATATCGGATGGTGGATCGCGTCTTATTCACACCGATTTTCCGAAGTAGACATAAATGTGTACGACAATCTTCTTGGGGAACCTTAGCCTAGTCAAGTAACTAAATTGCACATTAAAAAAAATGGTAGCAAGTAGCTTAAGTAAAGTGGTACGAAAAATAAAATATAAACATAGTTTGAGAAAATGTAAGTAACAAAAACTTAGTATTTAGTACCTTTCTGTTCGTTTATCGCACGTTTCCACGTTAGCGCTACGTTTTCGTAGCGCGTCTACGCAATTGCTACGATTTCGTAGTGCGTCTACGAAACAGCTACGCTGCCGTAGACTCGTAGCCCATCGACAGTATGTAGTACGATTAGGAATATAAAATTAAGCTTTCAATATTTAATTCACTCACGTGTTATAAATAGTGTTTACGGTGGTCATTGATTAAATGAGCGTGTAAATTGGCGTTAACCACAATATTGATGTCAATAAAGTTTGGTGCTGACTACCATTAAACATCAATAACTGTTTTAATAATTTAATAGCCGATTGTGTTCGACGATTAAAACGTGATTTATTTCATTAAACGGTCATTCACTGTGGTAATCAACATGATAGCATATTATATGTAAATATAGAATAAGAGTTTTATTAAAAAATATATTTATATAAATAGTTTTTAGAAGTATGTCCTCTTTTGCAAATCTCGCAATCAATGAAAGTTTGCTCTAAGAAAACCCAATCCAGGGTTTAATTCGCCGTTGTACATAAGCTATATATTGTCATTTGTGTACATATATTGTGAGCTATAAAGGAAAATATTAATGTAAACTTATTTAACTGAAATATAGATTAAAAAAAATAGAAAGAAATAAGGTTTATCCAAAGAAACATAATATTTGTACCATCTCACCATAGGTATTGGGGGTTGTGAAATAAAATAATGTTGGGTCTCAAAACTATAAATAACCTAACAGGTTTTTGTGATAGTTTAGAATGTATTTATGCGGTAAAATTCCTTGAATGTCTCCTCAACGTAATGCACGCCGTGTCTATGCGCGAGGAAAACGTTCAAAATTAGTTATCTCAAATATGTTCTGCAAAAGAAAGAAAACCTGTTTATTTGGCACTTGCCACTATTACACACAACAATAAAAAATCTTAACCCTACAAATATATAGCAAAATAAATGATCTTTTTTGTTTTAATATATTGATAATAGCTTTTGCCCGCGGCTTCGCTCGTGTTAAATATGGTGTAACACAGTTCCCCTTTCCTGATTTGCAGGTACCTGCTACCTGTAGTTTTCGCCCTTGCGCCTTAATTATTGTAATAGCAATGCTAAGTTTTCTCTCTTTCTCCCTCATATATCAATCTTTTTTTTAAAAAAAATAGCCTATCTCCGTCTACAGGGTCCCAACTATCTCTGTTCTTCAAAATCGGTTTAGCCATTTAGGCATGAAGACGTAACAAACAAACACACTTTCGCTTTTATAAATATTAGTAAGGATTGTTAAGTAATTTTACTGAATGACATGGGTAAAATAGTGCTAGGAGTGCTACGCAGAGCTGTACTTAACAAACCAGTTATGTTTAAGTTCCTTGTATTAGAGTCGAGCCTATTGCCATCAACTTGTCACAAATACATCTGTATTTGACCGTGACCTCCTACTGAAAAATTTCTAGTGGAAAAACCCAATAACAATTAGTCCTACCCAGGAATCAAACCCACCGACTTCATGTTCAGCAGTCGCCATAGCGACCCAGAAATACTTGAGAGATTTAAACAAGCATATATAATTATTATATTGTATTATTTTGTCAAATTAAAGAAATACTTACTAGTAGAATGTGAAGTTCAATTATAAATCCTTTATGTAATACAGACATAGTACGACACTCGGAGCTGCTCGCTCCGACTCGCCGCCACATTTCTTTCGGAAATGTGATTTGTATCAGCGTGGAGTTGTTGAAGCGATCTTGATTGTTTCTTCCTCGGCATCTGATCGTCTTTACGTGTTGTGGTGTTATTTAAGTGTATCTTTACCAAAACACACGTCGTAGGAAAATTGGGTAAATCGAATGTAATGTAATATCGAAATTCAAATGGATAATACTTGTTCGTAAACACTATAACCTCCGAAAGCACTCAACCAATTTCAACTATTTACTGTAATTTGTGTAGTTGCTTTCAGCTTAAAAGATAGAATTTTGGACCCAATAGATGGCACCCTGCGAAGATGTGTTGAACGCCAGTGTATCTTTCTGTGTTTACCAATCCTGGTTGAGTATTTGGGGATTCAATATTGGCATGACACTTCTTAATGCCATGAATTTGAAACACCTGTAATTCGTTTCTTTAATGTTTTTCTTTAAATAATGATGGATAATCATCTCGTGACTTAATAATGGTGTTGGTATTTAGTGTTTAGATCTCTTTTTAAGCGCCGCGAGACCAAACCTCTAGTTAATACGAGTTCTCTTCTCTGTAATGGTAGAGTTTTTCATCGAATACCGGTTCCTGTTAGCATAATAGTAGATTTAAACCGAGTGAAGATCAAGCTTACATTGTAAGATACTATAGCGGAAGCCACAGAGCACTTAGTTTGAAACGATTCAACAATTAAATAACTTAATTGAAATTGACTATGTGTTTACTGACAGTGTGCGCGAGACTACTAATCAAACATCCGCTATGAGAATGGGAAGACCATGTAAGCCGGGCAACTTTAGGCAGTAGCTATGATAGCGATGACGGGAGAAAATTGTTCTAAATCCGATTTGTGGGAAAAGTTAAATAGAAAACCGGTAAAGCGCGAGCTTGCTTCGCCTAGAAAGGGACCCGTAGCTCCAAAAAAAAATAATAACTTCATGGATACATGTATAAATTGATTTTTTCTTTGTATGTTAATGAAAATTTATATGGCATCTGCAGTTTTCCAAAACAAACCATGTCCATGTCTCAAACACATGTTTATCAGGATTATTTCTCATACTTTAAAAATTAGGTTATTTACGACTTTATAATCAAATAACTACTTAATTTTGAAAAAAAGTGTTTAGCAAATTTTAGAGCTATCATATCGAATTCTATTCTCTATATGACATTTTTTTCACCATCTTTTTTTCCTAATTTCGCATCACATTCGTGTAGCGGTTCATGGAGGATCCTACTCTCCAAATTTCAATGTAAATTTTAAATCCCTGTGGCCTATGGATGGACAAACAGACAGGTGGACAGGAAGAATCTTTTAAAATTTAGTGTTACCATCTAAAAAACTACATCCATCAACAAAGCCTTGTTGAAAGGTTGTCAACAAGTCTACTTGACCTTTCCCTTACCACAATAACTCAGTGTTACTTCAATCACATTTCCATGAACCGTGTCTTCGCCAATGTGAAACAACAACGGTTAAGGTAATTTTCCCCAAGCCGTTTTAGTAAACCACCATGCCTTTATGATCGTGAAATTGAACTAAACAGAAAGTTTGAATCCTTCAATCGTGATTTATTCAAGAGAATTACAAAAATGAATCAGCAGTTGAGTGCCACTCATATTGCATTCCCCAACCATGCAAGTATTTTTCTCATATGCGACGTCTTATAAGTGCTCATGTAGCATGGTGTACAGTTCAAATTTGTCATTTTCTACATTCTAATACGTATGAAAATGTCGGTACTGGTACCGTAACCGTATATATGGCTCCATGTTTTCATTACGAGGTTAATTAAAGCTAGATCAAGTCACATTTAATAGAAGGCTGATGATAAGAAACAATAAAACGAATTGGATGCGGCATGTCACGTGTGTGATTCACACTCGGTCCATATAGCATCCAGGTCCGTGCTCCATAAAGGCGTTACGGACGGACGGCTAGTCGTAGGTAAGGTTACAATGGGGGCGCAAATTTCACGCAACATTATGTCGTTGCGGGGGCCAGCCGGGCCACAGAGCCGCGGCGTGGGCCGTGGCCTGTGAGCCGTGGCTGCGGCCGGGCTAAACTCCGGGGCCCGCGATCCCGCTGTCTGACATGCAGCGAATCGATGCAGCTCCGCCCCCGCACCTGTCTCGCCCCGCCAGCTGTTTTCATGATTTTTCGTACAATTTCACAGTAAACATTACTAATATCTTGCATACATTACACGATAATTAATAATACGGCATAATTTAACGTGTAAACTTTGATAACTCGTCACTCGTTTAACATGAAGCCTGTCAATGACTTTGAATCTCGGAATTTAGTACCTCCTCATTGTTGTCTGAGCTCTATATTTCTCTCGAGATCTATATTAATTCAGATAACCAGTGTTAACGTTATTCCAAATCCTTAGTCAACGCTATTCACACTCACAGAGAGATAGTTTCAGGCATGAAAAAACTGACTAAAGGCATTCGGACAGCCAGTCCAATTAGTGTATTCCCGTATTCATTATCTGCAAGTAAATGTCTAATCCTTAAAGGAGCACGAAAAGTTAAGTCTCACTTTGATACTCGGGAGCGCGACGATCCGGGAGCTATAACATTCCACTTGAAATTGACTCGCATAACTTTGTGTTATCATATTTATTTTTATTTATTTATTAAACTTCATGTACAATAGTGGTACATAGGCGGACTTAATGCCATAAGGCATTCTCTACCAGTCAACTATCAACAAATAAAGCTAATCAATTATGAACTCCTATAATATCCGCGCCCACTAAGTAATATCCGATAATATGGACAATCGTTAATTGGCTAAATAATCACTATAGATTGGTAACAGCATTTCGGTAGTTACGCAGATTTATAGGATATAGTAATCTATTTCGTATGCGTTACAAATAACAATCTCTTAACTAAGAAGTATTATGTTATCTTTACTTATGCAATATTAAACACATCCCCATATAGTATAGATAACGGATTTCACTGACGTAACATCTTGAATACAAATAGAGCAATGTACTATGACGTAGCAATAGCATTTGGCATAGTGCAATGGAGTAATGTGGATGCTGGAAATAATGCCTGAAACTGGCACATCTTACGTACGATCCACGATGATAGATCGCTATGGCAGAGGACTTGTTTACGTAGCAAAAGGGACGACAAGAGCGTTTTTTGAGCGTTTAAGAGTTTTTGGGTAGCCGTAGAACAAGTAGTCTGGTAATTGTGTCGATTGAATTATATCTACAATTTAATTGAAAGTGTAAGAGTTCTGGAGTTTTAGCACGTTATTTCTAAATTGACTAAACTGAAACCATATTTTAGTAGCAGATTAATTTGCAGATTTTTTAAAATTCTTTTATAACTTATTGCAAAATCTGTATTAATTTGTAGTGATGTGTAAAATTAGAAGGTATCTTAGCTCAATATATAAAGTTAGTCGTTAATTAATGAGTACTTTAAGCTTAATACTTATTTCACCGATTCAAACAAAATCTAACCCTAATACGAGTACAAGATGGAGTTCAAAATATGAGCATCGTAATTAGAATGGAGGTTTTTAGTTAAGACTGAAATCCAGGCGACTGGGGCCTTCGCGCCAGTTCTCTCTGTAAATGGGTCAGAAGCTATTCAGGCTCACCCTGCGCCCCTTTCCACTGCCTCGTCCCCTAACTGTGTGTGCCCCTTGCATAATTGAACACGCGGCAAATTATTGTCACGCCTGAATCGACTGATATGAACGCTTACAATATTCTCCTTTCAAATCACGCTGAAAAATTCGTGGGAAAATTGTGAGCGGATTTCCTTTTATTGTTTATCGCGTACCTACGTTTATTTTCTACTATTATGAAACATTCACGTAAATGCGAATAACGTCTGTTTCAGCAGTTAGCTATAAATTAATTACGGCGTTCATGAACATACAGCATGTATATGTTAACGCTTAGTTAAGTCGTGTGCCGTAGCAACGTTAATGTGTCAGTCATTTAAATCCATTGTACTTTAACCGCCTCGCGTCTGCAAGGTTATATTTAATCAGGAAACATGATGTGGGATAAAACAGACGGGCGGTGTCGTAATAAGTCACTTAAGTTAGGTATTTTCGTGGATACCCAACTGAATTTACCTACTTGTTGAATTTGCCTAGGTCTATTTGCTGTATGTAGGGTTTTGAGAGTTTAAGCACCACCCTTCCCAAAATCTCGAACTTCTATAGAGCAACCAACGCATTATTTGCTCGCCAATACAACCTGAATTCTGTATGAATTGTAGGTAGTTTCTGCTATTCTCATTGTTGCATGAATAAACAATAAAACCAAAATCCAAGAAGAAGTATTCGAGCTCGCTCTGATTCTTTTAATTAATTCAAATGCTGTATTATTTCATTATTAATTCAAACTTTTCAAATTCGAGCTGGGTGTTAAAGTTTTCCAGCTCTTAGCGCTTGCTCTTCTGAATTCTGACTTTTCCCTATTGCTAGATTTTTCTGTATAAGTCGACAAAGTTAGTCTTTGTATTATTCGACACCGCCAAACGGAAACCTAACACGTCAATTGTGGAGTAGTGAGCTCTTTTCATTAAACTGAAAAATATTATATTTAAGGATTGTATTAGTGCAACTATCCTGGAAATAATCCTGTCCCATGGTTCTATAATTACCTACATATTAATTGCCTCAGATATACCAGCCCCACTGCGGTATGCCCCCCTCACTCCATATCAGCTTTTTTATACAGGGTAAAACGACTCTCAAAAGACATTCCTGCAAAATTGATGTTACAAATGTCGTCGTATTTAAATATATACTTATTTGTGTCGTGTATATCATTAACCTTTGCGTTGTACTGTTAAAGCTCCACATAAACATTGTAATCCATTTTCCTTGCACCATTAATATTACATGCTTGTAGAAATTTTTTAAAAGAAGCGCAGGATTTTTCCTACTTTTTGCAAGCAACTGATTGCCGATGAGTGACCTGCTATTTACTGCATTTTACATAACTAATAATTATAGTCGAAATTAGAAAAATACAGCTAACATGCAATTAGCTAATAGGTACTTGAAAGAGTCCCACAATTAGGTCAATTTGGGTCAAAGTTAAATGAGATGCTTATATACATAATGGCCATTGTTGGCGCAGTTTCGACATTCCTACATATGTATCTAGATTAATTGATTTTTCAGAATAGGTTCAATAAATAAAAATATTAAATAAGTACATATTATGAAAAACATTATTCGACACGAGTAATCAGTCCAAAAATATGATATACGTTTTATTTGATAATTCATAATATTATTTTTTTCTGTTTGCAGGCCGCAGTGCCAGAAGGTATGACGTTTCCAGGCCCGCTGCCGGACGTGGCCGAGCGGTGCGGGCGCTGGGCGCCTGACTCGCTGTCAGCGTCGGCGTCGGGCAGTTCGGACGAGAAGACAGTGCCGCGTCGGCCGCGCTGGCGCATCGCCCTCGCGGCGCTGGTCGTGCTAGCTGCGCTCGGCGCCGCGCTGGCGCTGCCCCTCGCCCTCGGTGGCGGTGGGCGCGCTACTCCGGAACAGCGACTCACTACTATTCGTCGAATGCTACGAGATTCGCCCCTGGTTGACGGTCATAATGACTTAGCGTGGAACGTTCGAAAGTTTTTACATAATAAAATTGGTGACTTCAATTTGAGTGCCGGCCTCGACGGAATTGAACCTTGGGCGCGGTCGCGCTGGTCGCACACTGATATCCCGCGCCTGAGACTCGGCCAGGTCGGTGCTCAATTTTGGTCAGCGTACGTGCCATGTGGTGCGAGAGATCGTGACGCAGTTCAATTGGCTCTCGAACAGATGGACGTTATCAAGCGTATTGTAGAACTAAATGCAGCGCACTTGGCGCTAGTGACCGATGCAGGCGAACTTCTGGATGCGCATCGTGACGGGCGCATCGCTTCCCTTATTGGTGTGGAGGGTGGGCACGCTCTTGGAGATTCGCTTGCAGTACTCCGGGCGTTCTACCAGCTTGGTGCTCGTTACCTAACAGTTACACACACGTGTGATACCAGATGGGCGCGAGCTGCAGGCACAGCGGGAGGACTCAGCGAATTTGGGAGAGCGGTCGTCCGTGAAATGAATCGGCTCGGCATGATTGTAGATCTGTCGCATGCGGGAGAAGAGACCGCACGCGACGCTTTAGAAACGTCACAGGCGCCTGTAGTTTTTTCGCATTCAGGAGCTGCAGCACTATGCAACTCGAGTAGGAACGTTAACGACGACTTACTTCGTTTGATTGCTGCGAACGGTGGCGTCGTCATGATAAATTTCTATGCAAAACTAGTAACGTGTGGGGAGCGCGCCACTCTAGAAGACGTGGTGGCACACATAAACCACGTGCGGAGGGTGGCCGGCGTGGAACACGTGGGGCTGGGCGCGGGCTACGATGGCATCGACGCGCCGCCCGAGGGTCTGGAGGACGTGTCGCGGTATCCGCACTTGCTGGCCGAGCTGCTACGCGACCCCGATTGGAGCGAGGAAGACGTGCGCAAGCTGGCCGGCATGAACGTGGTGCGTGTACTGCAACATGTGGAGCGCGTGCGCGACCAGTGGCGGCGCGCTGCCGTGCTGCCGGGCGAGGAGACGGCGGGCGCGCGCCGCGGTGACTGCGTGTACGGGCCGGCGTGACGCAGGCTACGAGCCGCGCGCTCCCGCGGCCCCCCTCGTACTGCTCAATATTGACACTTGTTGAACGTAGTTATACATGTATATTAGTGTCCAAATGTGATTTAGCGAATAAAGTAATCTCTACCTGAACCTCGATGCACAAATTGTTTAGCTAAGGAAACGCGCGCGCTGGGCGCTTCGTCTCGGCGTCGCGCGTCGGCCGCGGATAGTCCGCTGAACTCTTCTCCATCCATGCACTCGACTTCGTTGACGAAAGCCCAATGCGATTCGCGATTTATAAATGATGTCAACAATTGATGATATAAAAGGATAATGTGTTTATAGAAAAATAAATATTCTTTATTTATAATATACGTGATTTTTATTAGAAGCATACAATTATATTTAGTACTTATACCTAGATACATTTAAAATACCTACAACGCGTCATAACTTTCGTTTCGTTCGTAGGTAGGTCACCACTTGTGGTTATCTAATATTCGCAAGTTATTTGTGGTAGGTAGAAAAAGCTGGGTTTGATCCCCAAGCAAAGCAAGGCGAAATGGGACTTTTCATTCAGGATTTTTTTTAGTAGATAGCACTTGGATAATAATGCCCGGTTGATGGCAACAGGACCAACCCCTGTAACATTGTTAATTAGTGGTAACTATAACGTCACTGCATACTGTAGGTACACATTCGAGAAATGTACGGCACGGGTACTCTCCGGTCATATGGTTAATTAATTGTAAACTTATTTTGGAACAGTTGGTATTTCTTAGACTGCCTCGTTGATATGACTTTCTAAGTAGCAGCCACGATTTGCCTGGTTGGTGGCAATTACATTTAAAATAGCAGCGGAAGGGTTTATGGCTAGAGGGGCTTGCCAGGGCTATTGCTTGCTAGGGTTGCAGGTTGTTCGAAAGAGATACCGCCGCCCGGAACACAAAGGGCAAAAGAAGGAACATAGATGGGTTTTAGTCAGTAAAAGTCTGGCACTCCCCCCGCTCTGGGTGGAGCGGGGGGAGCGTCAAAATCGTGTTAGTAGTATAAGGCCACTAATTCTATACAAATCAGCCGTGGGAAATCTAAACGGCTTGAAATACATAACTTTTAAAAGTGACCTTAGGGCTCTTTCTAGCTCTAGAAATTTAATTTTGGTGGCCCCTCCTCAAACCGGTAAGCAGTATGTGATTACTAACTGCGCAAGTGCCTTATAAATGTCGTTGAGTGTCTTTTGAAGCATCAAATGTCATAGATTATTAAAAATCCCTATAAACTTTCTAACCCGTGACATTATAACCTCGACCTGTGAGACGCCACGTTAGACACCCGTCAACTATGACACCAAGATATTTTGTAGACGGCACTTGTTTGATAGGGTTACAGTCACAATTTGGTTCTAAACTGCCTGCACAGGTATGGATACGGATCTTGAAATTAGGTTCCTGGCTTAGACCTAGCGCTTGGAGAGAAACAAATGTAATTAGTTTGGCAAAATTGAGGGTCAGCAGATTTGCTTTGAGCCACCCATCCACAACAACCAACTCCTGTTCGGCTTTACTACGAACTTCTTCCCATGTGGAGCCAATATAGACAATGCCGTATCATCAGCATATGAAAGGATTTCTTCTCCACAGCTTCCTAGGTTACAGAACTTGATAATATACAACAAAAACGGCGGCGGGCCGAGTACGGAGCCCTGTGGAACACCGAAAATAACCTCTTCCTCATTGCTATAAAAATCGCCTATTTTAACCTGTTATTTCCTACCCTGGAGATAAGTTTCAAAAAGAGAAAATGCTTTACCTCTAATCCCTACAGCCTCAAGTCTCGAACAAGGATAAGGACAGATACGGTGTCAAAAGCTTTTTTTAAGTCCTAAACACCGAGACGCACTCATATACTACTTTATCTGTGATGATTTCAGACGTTAGGGCTATAACTGCGTCCTGAGTTGACCGACCCTGTCTAAAACTATACTGGGAATCTGAAAGAAGTTAACCGGAACATTTTGGACGTCAATGCCACCCTGTATTCTGTTCAAATAATTGACAAGCATTTTACTTTTTTTTTTCTATAATTTTTGTAATTGACGGAGACTGGTCAATGATTATTGACATCGCTATTATCCCGCTCTTGTGCACAGGTACGTTAGTATTATATTATCTGTGGCACAGGCATGTATAGATCGATTCAGCGCATTACGGAATATACCAGTTTCAAAACACAGATTAGTTAGCCTACAAATGAGTGGAACCACAAGGTCTCGAGCCAGCTTGAGAAAGCTTACGAATATGCCATCCCACCCCGTAGTCAAGTACTACACGAGTCAAGTGCCATGAGTGTACTACCCACTTCGGCTGGATCTATGTCCAGTAACACAAATGAATTGGCTTGAGAAGTTGTACCTATGGAGACAAAAACTGATCTCAGTTCTTGCCCAGTTAGAGTCATGATTTCATTCGATAATGTTTTCCCAATGGATACAAAGAAATGATTTACACGGTTTAACGAGTCAAGTGGATGTGGAGTAATGTGAAGTAGATCTGTGCTAGATGTTGTGAGCTTTTTTTTTATAATGGGTTATATCATTAATTCTTTGCCAAAATAGATTAGGATTTTTCACGGAAGATAGAATTTGGTTCTTATAATATTGTCTTTTGAGTTAAAACGTTAAAAAGAACGGAAATACTTAAGTTGTTGTAAGTTTTTTTATCGAAAATACAATCATCCTTTAGCATTTTAATTGAATTGTATGTAACAAGTAGGGTAAAATCGGAATAGATGCCAGACTGTATTAGTATAAGATCCCGCTATAAAACGACCTTCACCGAGATGCTTATTTATTGAAACGTATTTTATATTTAATTTAATATGTCAATAAATATAATGCATATGGGTTGCCTAGCAAATTTCAGTCCAGAGTATGTTTAATTAATAATGAAAAAAAATTTTTTTTAAACATTTGACCGGTATGATTATTAGATAAATTCTATACCAATCGAAAGTATGAAGACCATAGAATATGCAAATGTTAGGTTGCCTATTCTTTTCCGGTGACAACTATCGGGTTGCCAGGTATAAACAGGTAAATCTGTACCTACTAGCATTTTGCAACGGTCTGTTTATTGAATGAAATTTAAATGAAATTAATGATTATTTTATTCTGAACACGGTGGTATAGGGTTGCTTGCGAAAAATCAGTCCAGAATTGCGGTTGTCGAATTTTAAAAAGTAAAATATTGCTCCGAGTGAATGTGTGCGACCGAGAGGTCCCAACCAACCATCCCATGCGATAGAAGAGGGCAGAGCATAGCAGCTGTTTAAAGTCCGCCCATTTAAAGAAAGAGAGTGCGCATGCTATTTGGCCTTGGTAAAGAAAAGGATAGCGATAGACTCGTATATACTATGCATCATTTTGGAGTAGTTTATTATTTAAATCGAGAAATAGATTTTTTTTTAATCAATTCATTATTTATGTGTATATTTTTTATGTGACACTAAAGTATATACAGAGTGTTAGGTTAAACGAGGGACTTATTGAGGGAGGGTATTCAGTATTCGATTCTCGTACCAAATATGTAAAAAACCTATAACCTTTATTTCTGTCGTAATTGTCCAATAAAATACATTATTCATGAACACTGAGCGCGAGAGAAGTAAACTTGTAAACAGTGAAGTAAATCACGCGGCAAAATACCTACGCGCCGATTCTACCGAAAAGGCGTCCTAAGCCAGGTTTAAAGTATGAAGGGAAAATGGATTATACCTAAAGGTCATTGACACGCACACATGTTCTGCGATAGTATTAAATCGCTAGCGCAAGGGTATATACACGTTGCGAGACTTATGCGAAATTTTTGGTAGGGTTCTGTCTTTTATTTATTAGTGTTTTTTTTTGTTCATATTTTTATTAGTATCATGTAAGTATGCACTATTGTGGGTTTGAATACGTCCCTCGTTTAAACTAACATACTGTATGACATCTTTAGTAAAAAACCGGCCAAGAGCGTGTCGGGCCACGCTCAGTGTATGGTTCCGTAGTTTCCCGTCCGTCACAATAAGTGTTCCCACTTATGAGTTTAAAGGTGGAGGAGGAAATTATTTTGTACAACTTTTTGTCTTTTTTGTACAAAAACTGTTGTGTCAATCAAGTTCAAAATGATTTTCATAGAAAGTCCTTATAAAGTTCTACTTTTCAGATTTTTTTCATATTTTCTAAACTTATGGTTCAAAAGTTAAAGGGGGGGGGACACATTGTTTTTTACTTTTGGAGCGATTATTTCCGAAATTATAGACATTATCAAAAAATGATTTTAGTAAACCCCTATTCATTTTTAAATACCTTTCCGACAATATATCACACGTTAGGGTTGAAATTAAAAAAAAAATCACTTCCCACTTTACATATAGGGTGGCTACCCTAATAAAACATTTTTTTCCAATTTTTATTTTACCACTTTGTCGGCGTAATTGATGTACATATTGGTACCAAATTTCAGCTTTCTAGTGCTAACGGTCACAGAGATTAAGCGAGGACGGACGGACGGACGGACGGACAGACAGACATGGCGAAACTATAAGGGTTCCTAGTTGACTACGGAACCCTAAAAAAGAAGGTTATAGTGATACATTTAATTTTTGCGATTAAATGAAAATGTTAGATATATAAATTTTATAAACTTCTTGATAAGAATAGTTGATTGAAAACATCCTCATTAATTATTACAAAAAAAAAGGAAATCAGATTATTTTCTTGTTTAATTTATAAATTACCGTATTTAAGTAAATTACAAAAAAAATATGTGAGTCGAAAATTAACAAAACCATAGGTGAATTTTACTAACAATTATTTAAACATGAAAAAAATATAGAAGATGTATTAGCTAAGATAATTTTAAAGATTCAATTATTATGTACAGACGCCTGCACATCAAGCTACTACAATCTGTCAGATTTCTTTGATAGATTTTCGACTTTATTTCTAAACAATTAGGTAGGTTTAAGGTTCATTGGGAAAAATTAACAGTTTCGGGTATGTAGCTTGACCTGCTGGCGTCTGTACTTACTGTATATTCAGCACTAAAATTAAGAAATTCTTCGTTATATTTTTTATTCAAGACGGTCACTTTTTTGTAGCACGTGGTATTATAACCTACAAATTGAAGAGACGCACTGGGTAGCTCAACAAAATTGTATTTACAGTGTTTTTTTTTACGAAAAGCTAACTTTAATACACAGTTTTTAAAAGTTTCATCATTAAAATCAATTATTTCATCATCCGATCCACACAAAAAATACTTTTTTTGCGATTTTTTCCAACAATAAATAGTAGTACTTTTTTTTATGAATGGCATCTCGCAGTTCAACCAAGGAGGTTGTCGTCTGCTTAACCGGGCGAATCCTGTGGATGCCTTAAGAAATTAAGACATCCAGCCAGGGTGAATAGTAGCACGTTTTTTCAATTGTATATAAAGCGACACTCTACTCCAAAATGATGCATAGTATATACGAGTCTATCGCTATCCTTTTCTTTACCAAGGCCAAATAGCATGCGCACTCTCTTTCTTTAAATGGGCGGACTTTAAACAGCTGCTATGCTCTGCCCTCTTCTATCGCATGGGATGGTTGGTTGGGACCTCTCGGTCGCACACATTCACTCGGAGCAATATTTTACTTAATTCGACAACCGCAATTCTGGACTGATTTTTCGCAAGCAACCCTATACCACCGTGTTCAGAATAAAATAATCATTAATTTCATTTAAATTTCATTCAATAAACAGACCGTTGCAAAATGCTAGTACAGATTTACCTGTTTATACCTGGCAACCCGATAGTTGTCACCGGAAAAGAATAGGCAACCTAACATTTGCATATTCTATGGTCTTCATACTTTCGATTGGTATAGAATTTATCTAATAATCATACCGGTCAAATGTTTAAAAAAAATTTTTTTTCATTATTAATTAAACATACTCTGGACTGAAATTTGCTAGGCAACCCATATGCATTATATTTATTGACATATTAAATTAAATATAAAATACGTTTCATTAAATAAGCATCTCGGTGAAGGTCGTTTTATAGCGGGATCTTAGACTATATAGTGGGAACTACAAAAATCTAAAAAATATTTTGATTTTTGGTAAACTGGCAAGTTTGGTTTCTATCTACAAATTCATGAAAAGTAAAAAAGTATCTTTGATATTTCTAGAGTAGTACAAGCGATTTCTGCACACCTCTACTTTTTGCGTCCATATAAATTACGTTTAGGATTGACGACCCCCTGAAAAGCAAGGCATATGCGTTGCTTAATTTCCCAATTGCGAAATTCCCACAAAACTTTGATCGCAATCTGCCTTCCCCTGCAATAGCACAGAGCCAAATGCCACGGTCCACTTAGTAGTAGCCGGAAAATCTTATCGATAGACAGAAGAAATAGCAAGCGATCCAAGCTATGAATCAAGTAATTACAATCGAGAAACAAGTATCTTGTATTTTCAAACATCGACGTATTTTTGTTACTTATACACTGTGCGTTTGTTCTAGGGCCTCTGTCGTCCGAACAGTCAGAAGGTTTATAGCGGACAAGCTACTACTGCTTAGAACATGGGTTAAGTTAGAGGTTACAGCACTCGGTTTATTTATACGGCAGCTTTCTGTTAGTGAAAGTTTTAATTTTAGATTCAAAGTGTTTCGGAGCTTACCTACGCCAATATGTAGAAAAAAATGATTTTGATTTTGTACAATAGGTTTAGTAAAATTCTTAATATGAATGTAATAGGAATAAGAAAAGTTATGCAGAGATGTAACAGTGTGGTGTTACACCTCTGCATAACTTTTCTTATTCCTATTACTTTGCTATACAATGTGTGAAGTGTAAGAAAGAGGGAAACTTTCATTTTTTTAAATAGACTTTAGCTTAGTTTATTTATTTATGTAACTGAAACACTTTGTACATACATATTATGGTCATGAATAAAAATAATTAAAAAAAAAACTTTAATGTGTCACTGTCGTCTATTGTCACTGTCATTGATAAAGAGTGTCAGACACCAACCACCACTGTCCGTCCTGTACTCCTGTCTGTCAGTCAGGATTATTCCACTGCTGCATCAGTGGGTTGTAAATACGTATTTTTTTAATAAATTGATTTAATGATTAAATCAGACGTAAACTACCAAGAAAAAGGATTTTAGTGAAATTATTGTTGAAAGGGATTTTTTGCAACCTTTGCTTATTTCGTTGAAGGATTTTGAAAACAGATTTGCTATATTCAAGGTAAGTCATGATCATGAATATATTTGATGTAGTATTTTCGTTTCTGGAAAATTGTAGGTATTATAAAAGTATTTGTGACCATCGAACGCATCTTGCACGTTAATTCATGAACTTCCTCGTATTGCATGCAGCGTTACCTTTACTGGGGATGGATCCTAAACAAGGTTGGTTTCACCAGCTACATTACCGTAGTGTATTTCTTGTTATAGATATCATGAACAAACACAAATTGCCATTTCCAAATATTAAATCCAACAGTAACGTAAATCATTGCTTTTTGCTATTTCTATGTACTTTGGTGTGTAAATAATAAATGCTAATTATGGCTTGGATATTGATTACGATGTTCCAAAAGGTAGGTACTTTCCCTAATTTAAGTAGCATAGGTTAAAATTTCCTTTACGGGCCGTCGATTTAAGGGTCGCGGGGGGTTGGAGGGGGTGGGGGGGAGAGGGGGCTACCCCCCTGTCCCACCCCCAACCCGCGGAGCCCCATGGTTATGGAGATATCCATGGTTAAAGTTTTTGAGGTTATGTTACTTTCAAACACTAATATCTATCAATTTGTACTCTAATTTCAATAGATTTATGGGGCGGGGAGGGCGAGGGTGCTAGGGGCCTACCACAGTACCATCCTCATCCCGCGAAACCCCATGGTTACGGAGATATCTGGGGTGAAAATGTTGAGATTGGGTTAGGGTGTTTTTAGGATAGTAAGTTAGAATAAAACACAAGGAATATTATTAATCATTTATTGATCATATTTATACACATGTTTAATAGCATTTATTAATTCCTCATATGGATCCAAGTGTTCAATCATGTTTCTCCGTCTCCATACATACTCGCACAACCATTGTGTGAAATCTTGTTTGTGTTGTTGTTGTCTGAATTTTTGTGCTACTCCACTGGGACCAGCAACCGGTTCGTTGAGGACCGAAGACCAGTTCAACGTAGATCTGAACAAATAAAAAATGATTTAAATTAAAAGTTCTCCGAAAAGGGGCTCCTACTTCTGGGTGGTTTAAAAAAAAATAACCACGAAGGAGGTGGCGGGGTCTGTTCGCTCGCTTCGCTCGCTCACTACGACCCCGCCACCTCCTTCTAACCTAACCTGTCCGAGTCGGGGTGCCCTAAAATTCTGAGCTTGCTTCGCTCGCTCTTGGACTAACGGTCCTAATCTGTTATGAGTGTACTTTAACAGACTCAATCAGAAAAGCTACAGATTAACAACTCACATTAGCAATAACATATATACAATAATTCAAAACTTACTGTAACTCATCCGAGTAAGGATTGATCCTTCTGCCAGAAGACCCAGTAGGCCTGGGCATCGCAGGAGCAATGTCCTCATCCTCGTCCTCCGAAGAACTAGCGACAGCTGGTAAGCTACCACTAGATCCCGCTGCTACTCCACTGGGACCAGCAACTGGTTCGTCGAGGACCGACGACGACACACACGGGAGCACAAGCGGCTCTATTGAGTCCATCACTCGCGCACTACTAGAAGGCACAAGCACTGAAGAGGAGGCCGTGACAAGCGGCTCATTTAAGTCCAACACTTGCACATCACTCGACTCTTCAGACACAGAAGCATAGGGCTTCGGAGACGCCAAACAACAAAATAGCATCACTAAACGTTCCGTTCCAGAGTGTAAATATTCATAAATATTTTTTTTGTAAAAAACTCAATTTGCGTTATTTTTATGTAAAAAAGTAAATGTAATTGCATAATACAACGCATTATTAGTGCACATTAATTATATATCAAATTTACTATATGAAATACATAATTATATTAAAAACATAATATGATAAAATTTTATGAATAACACGTCCACCATAAACGGAACGTAAAACGTCAATTTTGACATTACTGTGACATTTTAAGTAACCTAAATTGCGTATTATTTTGGAAACTTTAAAAAATTATATCTCGTAAACCGTGCGTCTCCGCAACTTAAAACTTTGTAAAAAGCCTTCTGTTAATGAGTACTATCTACAAAAAAAAAATGAACTTCCAACTCGACGGCCCGTAAAGGAAAGTTTAGCCAATAGTTTTTTAAAATGTTGTTTTAACCAAAACTACCAGGGTATTGTTAAGTTAATGTACTTCTTATATACTTTAGTGTCTACAATACTATAGATATTTTCATTGTCTTTCAATAATGCAATTTGTAGTTCAGATGCATAAAAAATGTCATTGTGTAATTTTAAAAATAAGTGCAAATATTTCCTGTAAGTAGTATTTGTCTTAATTTTTATGTTATGTTTTTAGATACATTTAATGAGTCTGTGTCAACAATAATAGAAAGGAAAGTTAGAGGTTGGCTAAGTGGAGTAATAGACGACATGCGGCGCAGTAGTCCAGTACAACAGTGGCTGGATTCCTTGCCAGCTGACACAGTCGCCGAAACTGAGAACACTAGCGAAGAGGTGAAGATCACTGAGCCCAAGTCTGATGATAGCAAACCTGATGAATCAGTGACTGAAAACACGGTCATTGAACCTATCAAAGAAAAAGTTGAAGAGGACCAAAACTTAGAAGTTCCTTTAAAAGAGGCATGGAAGAGGAAATCACTTGATAGTGCACTTTTGACTAGCACTCCCCAGAGAACAAATGTCAAGAGACTGCAGCGGGACCACTCAATACAGTCAGAGGGATATTCTCCCAAGTTTAAAAATCCATTGCTTAGAGATCATTCCCTCCAGGTAACTGTCATGCCTTTTGCAATTATGCTGAATACAGGACTACATCTACCTGTGTGTTCAAAAAGCTATATAATACATTATATATTTATTGTCTACCTTATTTTCAGTCTGATAATAGTGGTTCCAGTGGCAGCTCAGTTTTAAATGTGTTGGGAGCTCGGAAAGTTGATGCTGAATCAGTTTTGCTTGCTCTGGGCTTTGGGCCAAGTGAAAAGCAGCAGAAATTGCAAAGAATACCAGACAGATTTTTAGCTCCATCTAAAGTTAGTATTTATATGCCTGTTTTCCTTAAGTTGCAATATTTTATTAGTTAATTGTGCTTATTTTTTTTAAACATTTTAATATTTTATAGCTTAAAGGAATAAGCACTGAAGATTTCATCAAAAAAGAGCAGCATTCAATGCGTATGCATGATTGTGGCATATTTGGTTACAGAGGCCTTACAGGTAAGAGTCATCTACCATTACACAGTGGGAAACTTGGTATAACATGGCATTGCGATTAAGTCTGTCTATGGAGGATTTTTAACAAAAATAAAAGTCTGAAGAAGAATTAAATAAAATACATGATTTATATGTGTCCGGTAGGTACTGCCAAAATGAATAGAAAAAAAAAACCTAGTACAAATGTCAAGTGACGCAGTGTCGCGCATCTAAAAACTGCCATATGGACCTAATAGCCAAATTTTGTCTACAAGCTGTTATTATAGTCGTAAAATTTTGCTAGTAAAAATTCTCCATAAAATGACGTCACTAACAACACATTTTAATAGTTCATGATCAGATTAACAAAATGTATTTTTGGAATTGAGTAATTCATGGCAATAACATTATTTAACCTTACTGACTTTGAAACACGAGACACTGTGTTCCAAAATATTATCCTGTTTTATATACAAGGAGGTATATAATTATTATCCTATACTGTAAAATGAGCAATATTTGTAAAGGTATATTTAAATATAATCGAAAACTTTATTTTTATGAAAGTTGTTATAAAGGGGATTGCAAAGGCCAGGTCACATAATAATAATATTTGGGGAAATTAGTTTTCTTTATTTTCAACTGAGCAGAGCTTGGTCGCCCAGGTACTACGCATTATTTGAGCAATTTCAAATAAATTCTGTGGTTAGCGGTAATCATAAACCTAAATCAAGATATATGGAACCTTATTAAATTAAAGGTATACCTCTGACAATCTATGTATTTGTTTTGGTAAATGGCTATAATTGGTAATAATTAAATAATCTCGTTTGGTCTATTTATCACAGTTGTACACAGATAATAATAAATATCAATTTCTAGCAAACTTAAGTAGCTGACAAAAATCTATGTCCCAAAATAGCACGATTCATAAACCATCATGGATTTTTAAGCCATGTATTAATTTTTCCTGGTTTATTTGGTGAAGGAGTTATCACTAACAACAGTAACAATTTAATAAACTTACTAACAGACCACTGCACGCCTGTATGCCGCTTTATGAAACCCGTTTCTGCAAGTTGTCATAGGTCATATCAAGTTCCTGAGATTGCAGTGCAGTAAGTACTTACTAACATTATTGTGGTGTCTGTGTTGTGGGTAGTTTTTTTTTTTTCGGTTGGGAAATTATCAAATAACTTCCCCCCCTCTGGGCGGAGCCGGGGCATGTCAGACTTTTACTGACTAAAACCCACCCATGTTTCTTCTATTGCCCTTTACGTTCCGGGGCCGCGGTATCTCTTTCGAACAACCCGCTACCCCGGATGTTGTGGGTAGTTTAGAACAAAAGATGAAGAATGTGTTTAGTTGGTCGAGATATGTTCTTCAACTTTTTACAGAAAAATGGGGTACTTGATTAAGTTTTATTACATAAAAAGGACAACAAAAAAAATAGGTAATAATGTTACTGTGACTATGTTTACTGTGACTATGTTAACAACAAAAAAATACTTAATGGCATTTGAATGCTACCTAATAAAACCGAATAATACCAAAACCCTTCAACTACCCTGTTTATACTTAAATGTATCTTATTTATTGCGTACTTCAGTCTATAATTATTTACAGCCAGGAAAATTTATAACTACCCGCCTAGTCTCTGGTAGGAATTTACCATTGTGCTGTGGCTAGAACTAAATGTTTATTCTCTGAAGTAAGGACGCACAGCATAACTAAATACATTTGCTTTAAATTACATTCTCAAACAACTCCTATTTGTTCATTTGTTTTCGTTACACTGTCATAAGATCATAGATATCTAGTTGTTTGTGCGATTTCAGGGAATCCTCATGTTCCACCGTCGACAATTGTAGCTAAAATAATTGGATGCATTCTTCAAGATGAAGTAATTCGCGAAGAGGCGTTCATAAAAGCCAGGCATTCTATAGCGGACATGCGAACTCAGCCTAACCTCAGTGCAATCCTCGCGGCGCGTACGCGCACCAGCTACTGAAGGGTGGTCACCCAACGTATAAACAACACTTATCCGAATTTATAAGCTCATTATTTAATTCGTGGACCGTGTAAATTATATGACTTGTTATAATATATTTTGTTATTGACTAAGTAATGCAATGTAATTTCCAAGTTAGCTCAAAATTCTACGCTCAAATGAACCTAATTGGTGAAGGGATTTTTTGTACATTATTATAATATTAAAATACTATACCATAAAATGGAACAATTAAATAGTAATATGGATTGTTAATCACAAAACTAAATCACAATTATGCAATTTCCATAATAAGACAAAGAATTTTGATTAAAACGTTGAAATTTAGATATTTTATCATATTAACCTGAGATTCGTATATATTTCTTGCAATTCATAAATAAGGATATGAATGATAATTTTTGACACGTTTTAAATACTTAGCTTAATTTAATTACAGGAGGTTCGTTCTTCATTATTATAAACTCTATTAGTAGTTACTAAAATCCTTAAATGCAGTAAATTCTCTTAATCTAAGACTATTGTAAATGTTAGAGATCTTTAATTCGTGAATCTTTTATATATTTTTCTATAAGTAAGTAGGTATCGGAGCTTATTGTAACTAATTTTAAAATATACTTACGGCTCTTAAATCTTTTAGAAAATACGTAAAATTGAGCCAAATCGTGTACATGGGGAATCTACGTGTGGATGTGGACTATGTACTTATCGTTTGAAATAATGTATAGTTCAAACACTACTTATGTAATATATATTGCTTGTTTATAGTATATTTAGATATTTGAATGGGTCATATCAAACTTGCCTGACATAAGTATATGATAATAATGTAAATAGATGTTATATTTTCATGTTATATTGGTATTTATTGATAAATCATCTCTCCATATTTCTAATTAAGACGCAAATGATTTATTAGTTAATGAGTTTTTGTATATGTAATAAATTTCATTATATAATCATGCATTTTGTTGTCTGCTGCCAAATTTTAATAAAAAATATTTCAGAGATCCGTTTACATATCAAAGAAAAACTGTTTGAAGTTAATAGTTACGCTGTTGTAAGTTTTTAGGTACATAGCTATCATTTTAAGTTATTGCTAAGCCATCAGAGCAGTGTCAATTAAAAGAATGACTACTTGTTCGATCAAAATATTATAAACCACATATATTGATCTGTTACTCTTTTGTTTTTAAGTAATTATTATGAGTACTATATGCTTACTGTTATTTGTTTAGAATCATGAATTTTATAGGGGATATTGAAATAGCTTTTAATTAGTCGTGCCTTTTCTGAATGGGTACTTTCATAATTTAAGAAAAGTGAAATCATTCCTTTGTCTACAAGCGCATTTCATTTTATTTACCTTAAATGTCGTTGTTGATCCGATGAAACGTGTACCTAATCATGATTATTATCTACCATTACTGTGTGATTGTACCAAACCAAAGTTTTTACTCTCTGAAAGCGATTGAAAGGTATTTTCATACTTAGGTACTTTTTAGAATTAGAAAAATTACTTGCTTTAGAGATATTAAAAACAACATTCCTATTCGGGAAGTGAAAATGCGGCACAAATACTTTGTAGGCTCGTTTTGATGAGATATGGATCCTTAGATAAAGCGAAGTTTTAAAGGAACAATTTATTAATTTCTTTACTTTTATTTAGCGTAAGAGCCTACAGTAGCGTCCGCTCACTTCCTGTAACCAAGGTCCGTAGACATGCTGACCTTACACTATTGTGATGTTGTTAATGTGACCTGATCCTGATATGTCATATTATTTTTGCTCATTAAATTAGGTACTTAACTGTTTAACTTGTATTATTTGAAGATGTGTGGGATAATATTATGTAAAGAAAAAAACCAGTAAACTCCTATTATCTGGATGCTTTTGTTTTATTTAGACATTTTAAATCCACTATCACCGATTCAATTAAAAATAAACAGCTATTAATGCCAATATAAACCAGTATATCATCTATCAACTAAAAATATAACAGTTATCAGCGGATGCAGCGTACTTACATTACTGTGTTTTTGTTCCTTAAATTAGAACAGGAAACTTTATCATTAGGGAAGTATTTAATATTATGAAGGTTGAACAATATTAATAATACGTTAACATATTAAACCATCCTCTAAAAAGTCTTTTTCTAATACAATATTTTCTAAATTCGTCGGACACAAACATAAAGCAACAGAAGGGTATAGCCAGGAACCACCTGGGGGTAAGAAAACTCTGTTTTAGAACAATGATAAATACCAAACCGTAGTATCTAATAAAAATACAAATAAATGTTGCATCAGTACCATCTTAGTTTGAGAGGATAAGTATGAAAAAAATCATTCACTCCGGGTATGTAACAGATAGCGATTGTAAGTAGCAGCTCAAATACAAGTCCCAGATTTAAAACTTTATTCTTCATTCCTGGTAATCACAGAGAGATTATTCATTTTAATTGTGTTATTAAAGAATTATTGAGCTTCAACATTGGCAGGAGCCCAACATTTAATTATAGAAGTTCCGTTACTCTCACCAACGTGGTACAAAGAGTTATATCTGGTCTTGCAAATGACGCCATTCATCATCTGCGTGAGTACCACGGCTACGAAGTACGCCGCTTGAGAAGCTCGCTCTATCTCTTTACGTTCCGCATAAGTCCACTCTTGACCGAAAGAATCTTGTAAGTCGGTCACTGCTTCGTTGTCCCACCTTTCTCTTATACCTGGATCACACCAAGAAGAAATGGTTCTGTAATATCTGTAGGTATTCGTATTTCCTAATCTTAAAAGTCTTTATTAGCCAAGCTTACGTCTTACCAAATAAGTTTTCAGGATAGAAGCCGTGTTCAGCCATGACAACGAAGTAGGCGTACATACCAGCAGCGAATTCAACGAGACCCAAGTGTCCGTACACTAATCGTAACATTCGTGCAGACACGAGGCGTTCGCGGATGCGAACTTGTCGCGTCATGACGTCACTTTCAGCACGTTCGTATGAGAGCGCCACTGCCGGCCACATGTCCGTGCCTAAGTCTACGCACAATATGGTCATTACACCTTCAACAAAAAATTATTTTAACTTGATTTAAAACGATAAAAATAGATCATTATAAACACATACATACTTATAACATACCCAATGGTAAAGGAACAGAAAGCAAGATAAACATTAAAACAGGAGCGATTTCAGGCACATTAGAAATGAGTATGTAGCAAACAGATTTTTTAAGGTTGTCGAATATCCTCCTCCCTTCTTCGATACCTATCACGATGGTAGCGAAATTATCGTCCATCAAAATTATATCCGCCGTTTGTTTCGACACCTGTAAAGAAATTTGAGGTCCTTGAACTATCTACCGCAACATTTTTCTCTACTACTAGAAGAAACTTGAATGAATGCCTATTAATGAGTATGAATAACAGGGTGTAAGGTCCTTCATCCCCTTAGAAAAGAAATTTCCGACCAGATGGGTGTTGTGTCGAGTGGGCTATTGCCTAACCGTTGCTGTCGGGTTTTTCTCTTTATGGTCATAAGTCGCGGTAAAATGGAATACCGCGATTCAGAATTTTGATTTTAGTTCTTCGTTTGTGTGATAGACGGCGCTATAGTACTACTTTTTGTACTATGTTGCTATAATAGATACTTAACACCTAAATCAAACCACACTGTTGAATTTTCAATGCTCTGCTTAGTCCAGAAAGGTAAAAATCGAACAACGATCATTAATTTAGGTTTTCCATAGTCTTAGTAAAAATGTGCATTTGTTTAAACTTTAAAAGTTTATTATATCAGTTACCTGAGACCCAGTAATACCCATGGAGATGCCGATATCCGCTCGTTTAATCGCGGGCGCATCGTTGACGCCGTCGCCGGTCACCGCCACCACGGCGCCCTTCCTCTGACAAGCCTCCACTATCTGCAGCTTTTGTGTCGGAGAAGTCCTCGCAAACACTTTATAACACAGATCATTTGAAGATTTTGGATGTTTTGTGTAAATGCCTAAATACTTACTTATTTGAAAAAATAAGAGCTTATTCATCAACAAAACTGAAAACGATAGACGACGGCGGTCAAGGGTCTGTCTCAATACTTATTTCATAGCAGATAAGAGACACACTTGAATGCTCTTTAGACATGTTGATTTCAGGTTCAGTATCAATGATGAAATTCACCCTTAATATTTAACTATCCTTATACCGATTTTATTTGTAACAAACCGATTTCATAATGTTTTTCAATCGTCCAATGTAATAATTCAGGGGTCATGCTTCTTAGTTCGCTGCCAGTGACAACATGACATTTATCGCTAGTGGCGATGCCGACCTTGACAGCTACAGCGCGCGCGGTGGCGGGGTGGTCACCGGTGACCATCATCACCCGCACCCCGGCCTCACGCACACGGCCTATTGCTGTACGCACCTAAGACAAAGTCTCATATTAACATTAGGTGCCAACTGTTCGAAGTCTCGTGTCTTTGTGCTTCCAAATGCCAATGTTCTTCAGGTTTCGTTACTGAGTGTTTACAAAGTCGCTACTGATAGTCGATTCGAACAGTGTGAAAAACCGAACCCTACCATTGCGAAATTCTCATACTCAAGACTACATACTAAGTTGTAAAAACGGTAGGTACAGGCTAAAGTCAAGTTGTGGCTAACCTCCTCTCGAGGCGGATCCATGAGACCCATTATTCCAAGCAGACGTAGGTCTTTTACGGGAAAGTTAATGTTTTCCGTATCGAATGGAAAGTTTAATGGGTATTGTTTCGAATCCAGGATCAGATCAGCAAAAGCCATAATTCTTTCACCTTAAAATTGAGCAAGAAATGTTAGGTTTTTACATACGATTTTTTTTAGGTTGAATAATATCTAAACTGAAGTCTTACGGCTCAACACTGACTGACCAACAACAAACAGCCACACCTACTAGCCTGCAACATAGAGACCTACATCGGATTTTGGTGTGTTTATAATGCAAATATGATATCAACCATAACAGCGCAAACTTATTTTAATCTCTTGCAAATAAATAGCGGTGGGAAACCAATTTGTTACGGTTACGGTAGACAGCATATTTTTCACCGACTTCAAAAAAAGGTGTTCTCAATTCGATTGCAATTGTTACGCAATATCTCCGTAAATTTTAAACACATTTTTAAAATTCTTTTATCAAAAGGGTGTATTCCCGAGGTGGTCCCATATCAATTTTATTAATATTGCGTCATCGGTAGTTTATGAGTTATCTTCTTTAACCCAATGAATGTCGTTATGAGCCTACGGGGGCACATAAAGGCATATAAAATTATGCTCTGGCGCGTGAAATGAGCCTTTAAATATTATTTTTAATATATAATATTGTTGTTGAATTATTTGTTTTTTGTAGACTACACAAACAAACTCATAAATACCAAAAGGTACTGACCAGTATTGGCTAACTTTTCAGTAACTATGTCGGCAGTTTTTTTCATATCGTTTGAAAAAATAATATCTTTTGTTTCGGTAGCCACGGTGTGACAGCGAGCAAATATAATCTCCGGCGCACCTTTCATCACCACGATAAATTGCGCCGACAAAGTATCGAGGTGCACACTGACCTATATTTATATAAATAAATTCGTCATTAAAAATTAGGTCATTTTTATCTAGATTATATTATCGTTAACTAGTTATAATGTAAGTATTAATAGAAGCACGGAAACAGGAAAAAGCTTCATTCATTTCATTTTTACTGGGAAGTTGGTACCGCCACTTCTTCTTCCCAGCTAAAACTAGGAAGTGGCGAAGGGCGGGCGTTTTGTAGGACTGCTTCTTGTAATTTGACGTTCAAAAAGTGCTGATTATCAGACAAATTAGAATAAATGACTTCTGATTGTCTAAAAAGAAAAAGAAATGGTTTTCGTAACGGGGACAGTCCTTTATAAATCGCATAATGTTATCATTGGAATGGTGTGTATCTAGAATGACTGTCGAATACGGGACTGACTGTCTGTACCATTTTTTTGCGGATTGGTAATCATCAAATAACTTCCCCCGCTCTGGGTGGAGTGGGGGAAGCGGTATCTCTTTCGAACAACCCGCAATCCCGGTACTGTCTGTGCCTATCTCACTGTTTTGTACTTTGTTGCTGTAGTTGGTTTTCAAATTACCTACTTATAGGTTTGATCTGTATCTCTTACTTGATATTTATTAAGGGAATTGAATGGAAGTTCAGCCACTTTGGGAATTCTTTTCCTAATACCCATAGGGTCGTTGTATTTGAACAGAAAATTTAAAATGGCGGCCTCAGACGCGTCCCCGCGAATTCCACCGTCATTCTTAAAATCCGCGTTACTGCACAACGCGCCACATATTTTTAAATAGTTGTAGGCTGAAAAGAGAAACCATTTCAGCTAAACTTTTGGATATTATTGAGACTCAGATAAAGAAGAAACAAGCTACAAATCATCCGACACTAGATCTATACTATACATATTTCTATTAGGGTTGCGGTTTTGAGCGACAGCAAAAGATAGGAGCATGGAAAAGACCGATACCGCGTGCTCTCAGATGAGGGTCAACCCCCTTGCTAGTCCATAATCATTGGTATTTCATACAAATAATCAACTTTTTTCTTACCTTGATTGTTTTGAACTGCACCTGCAAGCAAAGTGAATATTTACACTCAATCAGTAGCATAATTAGGGTAGTTAGTGTCTATACTTATCTATTTACAATACGGGGTCAATTAACGGATCTCTAATGGACTCACTGATAAAACTACCTACGCGTCGTTTGGATAGTTGTTAATAATTTTATTTTAATATCATCGGCCTAGCCTTTTCTCAACTACACTCTAGAGCAATGAATCCAGGTCACTTAAAGAAACTTATAAATTAACTTAACTCGAAAAATACGAATGCTAACTTAATGAAATAAATTGTGTGTACATTGCTCTCGAGTGTATGTTGGGTTTGGTTTCCAGTCTAACCGGATGAAGCTGAATACTAGTATTTAAATGGAGCGACTGCCTCTGACCTCAACAACCCAGTTACTACCTACTAACTGGGTTAAAATAAAATAAAATTATTCGAAAAACTTGTGGTTAAGTAATGTACAACTCAGACAAACTAAACATGTATCAATTATTGTCAATTAAATAAAGAAATATATCTACCTTATGTATTTTCACCAAATTACAAATAAAATCATGAAATCAATCAATCTTTAAAAATATAATGAAAGTCTTTACTATTAAAATTAGAGTCTGGCACATAGAAAATTTTATTCCATGTCCAAATGTGGTGCACGATCATTTTATTCTCAGTCAGTGTGCCAGTCTTGTCAGAACAAATAATGCTGCAAGCGCCCAAAGCTTCTATGGCCTCTAAGTTCTTTACCAGACAGTTCTTTCTCACCATACGCTTAGCAGTTATCGTTAAAGACGCTGTTATAGTTGGTTGCAAGCCTACAACAACAAGAACAGCAATAAGATTTTGTAAAGTAAGGTACCCAAATGCCGGGTTTCCTGACAAATTTATAGTACTAGTACCTACCTTCAGGTATATTAGCGACGACTATACCGATCACGAATATAATAGTATCCATGAAAGGATAACCGAGAGCTAAGCACGCCGTAGCTATAAACAAACCGAGTCCTAGGGCCCATATGGACATGTAACACATGAAGCGGCGTAGCTCTCGATTTAACGGAGACGGGGCTGGGGTCAGTCTCGCTGCCAAGCCGGCCACGCGACCCAGTGCCGTTAGATCTCCGCAGCATAATACGACACCTGCAACATTATCAAACGACTTCAAGTGCTGAACGTAAGGTGCCTATACTGGTTATTACGACTCTTCTCTTTTTTTTCGAAATAAGTACACTAGAAATGTTTATTCGATTGCTTTCCACTGGTTGTTCCTACACTTAGAGATAGTATACAGATTTCCTGAAACGATACGTTAAAGGTTTACCCAAAGCCCAGCCTTCCACACATTGGGTCGAAAAGAAAGCAACATTTCCTGATTCATGGATGTTCTGATGTCCTTCGGTATTACTTCGACTTACTGCCACAGACTCACCAGTCAACGATGAGTTATCAACCTACGAATAGATAACCTTTACAATACTATGAACCTGACACGTGCATCTTATATCCTCGGAATGTGCACGTGTTAGTTACAGAGATAATGCTTTGATGATGCGTAATTACTTTGAATCCCTTGCTGTCGATAATGCGTATGTCGGCTGGCACAATATCTCCGGCTTGGACGTTCACGATATCACCTTTAACGATCTCACGGACTGGTATGTCAGATTGGAGCACTCCGTCTCGAACACAGGTCGCGTAAGTTGGTATCATACTGTTGAAAGTCTTCATTATCTAAAATGGGCGGTAAAATATTGTAGGCGTAATAAATGCATGGTTACAGTGGATATGAAACTACCGCTCAATTATTTGCAGAGACAAACGTGGGCGGCAAACAATTGATGTTCTCCACTTACAAACCACGTTGAACTACTAATAGGTAGTTTACCTATACTTTCTTACCTTACCCCCGAATACTGAAACGTCACTCAAAATTTGAGAGCTGCTTAACATTTGAGCAGCTCTTAAACTTTAGATTTTGTATTGTCAAACGTCACTTTTGAGGATCTGTTAAATTTAAGTGGTACTTAAATTTTGAGTGACGTTTCAGTATTCGGGGGTTAGTGATCTATGCTGATTTTATAAATAGGTTTGGTACTTATTTATTTGTTGTTTCAATCGAAGGATGACGTAAGTCTTTTTATGGACTTCATACCTATGTAGGTACCTAGTAAGTACCTAGTTAGTTTATGGTGGATACACCGTAGGTCCGTAGTATATGAATAATAAAAGCGTCTTCCCATAAGCGGGACAGTGGGATACCAACCTACAGTTATTGCTTTCAGGATTTTTAAAGTTTTATTTTTTCCTGCCAGTTCTCACGGAATTTATTAGCACGTAATTAATTGTAGCGTACTGTTGTAGAATAAAAAAATATATTGAGGCAATATTTTTAAGGTTAAAAATGAGGAAATGAGAAAAAAAATTCGAGCACGCGTCGCTAGTTCTTGCAGCCTACGTCTTCTTGAATCTTCACTTTGTTTAAAACTTGATCTAGTAACTCCTATATGAAAACCGGCCAAGAGCGTGTCAGGCCACGCTCAGTGTAGGGTTCCGTAGTTTCCCGTCCGTCACAATAAGTGTTCTTTACCACGGTAGGTCATGAAAGCACGGAAAATCTTAACATCGATTTTGATGGTGTTAAAAAATGAATTTTAGTTTTGTTCTAAATTGCCTTAGCATGTTCTTGATAGAAGTTTTATGTAGTTATAAGATACCGCCAATGCCAAGGAGAGACCAACCGAACAATTCGGTAATACCCGATCCAATGTAATAAGTACCTACAGCGCCATCTCTCGGGGAATTGGGTTACTAATTAATACAAAGATGTGCAAGTAGTTTTCGGTGGTAATTTTGGATTGCGAGAACCGATTTCAATAATTCTTTTTTTGTTTGAAAAAAGATACGTTCAGGATAATAAAATATGTAAACGAAGTTAAAAAAAATGGTTGCATATACGATTATACTACAAACTTAGTCCAGAAATTATTTTGTACAACTTTTTGTCTTTTTTGTACAAAAACTGTTGTGTCAATCAAGTTCAAAATAATTTTCATAGAAAGTCCTTATAAAGTTCTACTTTTCAGATTTTTTTCATATTTTCTAAACTTATGGTTCAAAAGTTAGAGGGGGGGGGACACATTGTTTTTTACTTTTGGAGCGATTATTTCCGAAATTATTGACATTATCAAAAAATGATTTTAGTAAACCCCTATTCATTTTTAAATACCTTTCCAACAATATATCACACGTTAGGGTTGAAATTAAAAAAAAAATCACTTCCCACTTTACATATAGGGTGGCTACCCTAATAAAACATTTTTTTCCAATTTTTATTTTACCACTTTGTCGGCGTGATTGATATACATATTGGTACCAAATTTCAGCTTTCTAGTGCTAACGGTCACAGAGATTAAGCGAGGACGGACGGACGGACGGACAGACAGACATGGCGAAACTATAAGGGTTCCTAGTTGACTACGGAACCCTAAAAATCGAAACAATTCTAACCTGATCAAGGCGGGGTGTGAAAAACGTTCATGTTCTCCCCCTTTCTTTAAAGCTGGCGACGCGCTTAGCCATTAGGCTATAAGGTATGGTATTTAAATAGCTAAGTTACAAAAATAAAGTCAAACCTTGGAACTTTTATAGTTATGATAGAAACTGAAGATCCCACATATGACGTCGACGCCAATCAACACGCAGCCGAGATAGAGATTTTCAAGAGAAGCGTCCGCCCTTGATGACGATTCTATGACGTACGCCAGCAAACACAACAGTGCACCCAACCAGATTAGTATTGAGAAACCTAGGCATAGTAGAAATACAAGTAGGTAAGAGCATTACCAGCTAAAGTCGTAACAATTCGACATTATTAGCGGCTTTGTTTCGTAGCAATAAGGGCGTTTTTATAATGTTCAAGTAAACAAGTGATACCATACCATACTAAGTACTGAATCCACGGACGTACTAAATCCGGATCATATTTTTGTTTGAAATAAACGCAAAACATTTTTCCAACAAATTAGGAGCGTGGTAAGTATTGAACAAACAAAACGCGCAATGCAATACATATTTGATTACAATCATATTTTTACCTTCTGACGCAGAGGCATACCTACCTGTACACATAGACCTCAACAACACTATGGGCCATCCATTTTCTGTTGCAGGTGTGAGAGTATTTGGGCCATGGTATGCTAGCCGATCTTGCGCATTCTCCGTCGTCAGCCCATTTACAGGGTCTGTCTGCAGCAGGTCGTATAATTCGTCTACAAAATCAGATTGTAGTACTCCATGCCTACCCATACCTAAATATAATGTGTTCTAGACCAGTCCGAAAAAAACCACTTTATCGATAGAGTGACATTATTTTAAATATACCTACCATCACGTATGTTTTCCCATGAAGGGTTAGTCCAAGGTGTCAATTTTGAAACTAATTGGGAACAAATCCAAAACCCGGGATTCTACTGAAATTTGGTTGTTTGAAAAGTTCAATAACTAGTTTCCCAGCCTAAGGCATGCTTAATCTGCCACCGTGGGATCTGGAGGCGATAGTCCTCGCGCGCCTGTTTGAGTGGCGCGCGGAGGCACTACACCGGGGGGAAAACCCGCTGCCGCGGCAAGTTGCCGCTCGGCGGGCAGACCTCCGGTGCGATCTCATGGTGGCATGGAGAGAGCGACTGTCGCAACCCCGTGCAGGGCACGCCACAATAGTGGCGGTAAGTCCCCTCTTTGAGGAGTGGCTGGAGAGGCGTCATGGCGTCCTCACCTACCGCCTGACGCAGGTCCTCACCGGACACGGAAGTTTCGGGAGGTTCCTGCACATCATCAGGCGGGAGGAAACGCCCGGGTGTCACCATTGTGGCGATCTGCCCAGCGTGGGCGGAGCACCGCCGTGCCCTCGTGGAGGCGATCGGCGGCGGCGATCTCTCGCGTCCGGCCCTGGATCAGGCTATGGTTCGGAGCGAGAGGGAATGGGAAGCGGTCACCTCCTTCTGCGAAGCAGTAATGCTAGCAAAGGAGGAGGCCGGGCGTTTGAGGGAGAGAACATCAGGCCAACCCAGCCGCCGCGGGAGACGCCCAGGGCGCCGGGCGCCGCGAGACGACTCCCGGGCACCGTAAATGCGGGCCTGTGGACGGCTGAGCAATGGGTAGCTCACCGTCCGTCCGTCTATTGACGACAGGCCGTGTCGACGGCGCGTTCGTGTTTCACGCGCGCCTCAAAGAGAGTCAGCAAAGCAGAGGGGCTTGCCAGGGCCTCCGCCTGCCGGGGTTGCGGGTTGTTCGAAAGAGATACCGCGGCCTCGGAAAGTAAAGGGCAATAGAAGAAACATGGGTGGGTTTTAGTCAGTACAAGTCTGACATGCCCCCCCGCTCCGCCCAGAGCGGGGGAAGTCATTGGATGATTTCCCACCCGAAAAAAAAAAAAAAGGCATGCTTAATAGGCAATGGTCAGAGATTAAAATACAGCCCAGATTAGTAGCCAGACACCAGCAAAATTCATAGAGTGATTCCTTTCTCTTCCTAAAATTAGCTACCTGTGAGCTATAACGTCAGCACTTCTAATGGTCAACTGGACTTCTCGACTGTCGCAACGTAGAATAGTGTATATACATATTTCAGAATCATTTGAGACATGAAGCCAGTTTAAATTATCCAGTTACAAGTGTGTGAGTTAGGCACTTACGGCTAGGCAGTAGATACTTACTTAACGGTATCAGATGCAATTCTGTCTGTATTTCTTTCTTCAATAGATTTAGCCGCGTGTGACTCAAATCCTTTGACCTCAAACCTTTCGGTCTAATCGGACGAAAAAATTCGGACAACGAAGCGCTACTCGAAGTAACCGAAGTCATTTTTGGAATGTTTCGGAAGCTAATTTATAACAATAGATGTTCATTTACGAGAAAGATATCAAACGCTTACCTACATAATTTATTTTTGAGGTAGTCTAGTTGGTTTAGCTGAATGACACCACGGCGCACACTGTTTAACCGTAGAATGAGCTAGCTGGACAAAAACGTTTTTAGCCTTTTTATTAATGAAGTTTCTTCCTCATTTATTTACATATACATATACCTTTTACCCATATCTTTAATCTTTTTTTCAAATATTTTATAAAATTACAATACATTTAAAAAATAATAAAAAAAACCGGCCAAGAGCGTGTCGGGCCACGCTCAGTGTAGGGTTCCGTAGTTTCCCGCGGCAGGCGCTCCAACAGTTTTTGTACAAAAAAGACAAAAAGTTGTATGACCACTATAACCGACTCGTAGGCTACAAGTTAGATTTCTTAATATTTGAGGTATAAGAAAAACAGCCATTCGGTCTAGAAAATTATAATGACAGACAAAAGGTCTAAAAAACAGCAAAGCATCAAAAATAGACAATAAAAATAAAATCCAAATCAAAGATAAATACTTATATCTAAAAAGTTCACATTATGTCGTGAACATCCTCGTACAACTTTTTGTCTTTTTTGTACAAAAACTGTTGTGTCAATCAAGTTCAAAATGATTTTGATAGAAAGTCCTTAAAAAGTTCTACTTTTCAGATTTTTTTCATATTTTCTAAACTTATGGTTCAAAAGTTAGAGGGGGGGGGGACACATTGTTTTTTACTTTTGGAGCGATTATTTCCGAAATTATTGACATTATCAAAAAATGATTTTAGTAAACCCCTATTCATTTTTAAATACCTTTCCAACAATATATCACACGTTAGGGTTGAAACTTAAAAAAAAATCACTTCCCACTTTACATATAGGGTGGCTACCCTAATAAAACATTTTTTTCCAATTTTTATTTTACCACTTTGTCGGCGTGATTGATATACATATTGGTACCAAATTTCAGCTTTCTAGTGCTAACGGTCACAGAGGTTAAGCGAGGACGGACGGACGGACGGACAGACAGACATGGCGAAACTATAAGGGTTCCTAGTTGACTACGGAACCCTAAAAAGTAGTCCGCTGGTATCAGGAGCAGGGTCCAAACTACCGGTGGATAGAGTTCCAGGGACAGAAACTCCTCACAATGCGGGCCCTATCGAGGAGTATGAATTGAATTAATTGTTATTGTTGTAGTAAACAGGGAACTCCTAAAGTTTCACCATGTCCGTCTGTCTGTTTGTCTTTCCGCAGAGTGGGTATAATTTTTTTGCGCACCTCCCTTTAAATATAATTTTCGTACCACTTGCTCAAAAAAGTGACATTCTATGCCACAAAAAGCGAACATAACAACAGTCATTTTTAATCTGTTAAAAACAGGGAAAGAAAATTGTACTGAATTTCATTCATGCTCTAGGGAGAGAATGTGATTTAAATTTGGAATACTTATCGTTTATACTGAACTACATCTGTGTTTACACCATTGAGTTTGTAAATAAAGCATTATACATCTTTTTGGAAAAGGAATACGCATTTATTATGCAGTTATGATTATTAAATAAAACTACGAAAACCGACGAGGCCGTATGAGCCTTGATGCCTTTGCTTTTCCGACAAAAAATATTGGTCTAGGAATTTGTCGTATTTTTGTTTTCTTCACCTACTTAGACGTTAAGTTTATTTAATTTTTTTTTATAAATAAGTTAATGTTCTAAAAATACATTACGATGTTAAATCAAAGCGACAGTGACAGTGAATTGTCGGATTCCATCAGTGCAAATGCTGCCGCAATTATACTCATCAACAATAAATGTACCAAACAAAAATGTAACTCTCTCTATCAATAATTGGACCAATGTTTCGAATTTTAACTTTTACTTGTCATTATTTTTAATAAATGCTTATCTCATAATATTACTGTGTTAATTTTTTCGCAAATGGTACGAAAAGTATAGTATTTTCCTCGGTGATAAAGCTGTCTTAGTCTTGGGTGAACTTAAATCTCTCGCTACACTCAGGACTCGTCTTAAATCCCTCGCTTCGCTCGTGATTTAAGTTTTTAACACCCTCGCTACGCTCGGGAGTAAACCTCGAGTCCTTCGTTACTCTCGGGATTTAAATCGTCACCCGCGACAGAAGACACTGCTTTATCCCCTTGGTTAATAATCTACTATTTCGTACCACTTGCTCAAAAAAGTGACATTCTATGCCACAAAAAAAATGAAAAATAAATAATAGTTTAAAAAACTAACAAAACACGCTTTTATAGAAAATCTAACTAAAAATTAGAAAATAAAATCTAATAAATTCGGATTAAGAATAGTGTAAATAAGAAATAAATGTACATTATTGTAAAAAAGCGTGGGGTGCATAGTGTCAATAGTTATAAACATTTATTGACAGATGAGTAGAAGGATCATCACTTTGATAATATCATAAAAAGCACTTCAGATGCACCCCACGCTTTTTTGCAATAATGTACATTTATTTCTTATTTACACTATTCTTAATCCGAATTTATTAGATTTTATTTTCTAATTTTTAGTTAGATTTTCTATAAAAGCGTGTTTTGTTAGTTTTTTTAAACTATTATTTATTTTTCATTTTTTAGTTAAATTTTTTAAACTATAAATTATTTAGTTCGATTTGCTAACTATCAACCGCCCTTAATATGTACAAATGTGTTCTGATTGTATCTTGGTTAAGAACACATATAATATTTAAAGATTTCTATGATGCCAATATAAACAGTGAGACACAGAGGTGTAACCTTATTTACATATATATACAATCAGTCACAGTCACATTAATGCTTGGGTATGGAATTTTCAATCCGTAACCACTCTACAATTCTACATGATATAATTATGATTATAATATCATGTAGAGTGGTTACGGATTGAAAATTCCATACCCAAGCATTAATGTGACTGATTGTAAATCACATGGCCAGAATGGGTATAGAGCTATGCCCTAGCAAAAAAATATTCATGTACATTGATGTACAGTACGTCATTTTAAAGCTTACATGCAGGGCTTTACAATAGTTTATGATTTATGATCAGAGAATAGGCGAGAGACACAATAAATAGAAAACAAAAATAGCGCCTTGGCAATTTGAATAGCAATGATGAAATATTCAGAGTTTTATAGGCGTAACAAAACGAGGAAGACTATTCAAACGCCATTTAGTAAATAAACTAGGCTAGTCATAAAAAGGAACTAATTCCACAAGGAAGGCCGATATCATGCAAACAGTTATCGTGCTATTCTACAAGAAAACAGCGTCGAGATTACCGCTGCTGCAGTGTCAAGTTTTATAGAGACTCGGCTGGAGTCGTCGCTGCGATTAAAACTCACTACAAGAGTGAAATGCATAGTAGTGTAATGTAAATGATATAATATTAAAGTAGTGTGAAATGTTAGAGACAGTTTAATAAACGTGCTTTTTTTCTCTGGATACCCATATATTTGTAAAACGTAACTTGAACTAACAAGTCTAATAAGGTACAGCAGAATATTAATATTAGTAAACGATAGTTTGTGGTCTAGTTTCAATAGTAACAAATTACGATAATACGTGATAAAATCAACGCAAGACGACAAAATGTAAGGGCCTATGCACACCACGTTTAACAAACGCGCCGTCGACGCGCGTTTTGGGAACGCGCGTCGCCGGCGCGTTTTTATCCTGCAGAGCAGTTTGTTTTCGTTTGTATCGATACAAACGCGCGGCACCGGCGCGTCTGTATCGATTCAAACGCGCGAGACCGATACGAGCGCTAGCGCGCGCGCCTTCCCTACCGACGGGGTTTCTTCCGCAACGAGGGAAAGGGAGGTGTCATCGCGTCTGCATCGCTACACACGCGCGTCTGTATCACGTCTGTATCGCTACAAACGCGCGTCGACGGCGCGTTTAAAAAACGTGGTGTGCGTAGGCCCTTAATGTCAATCAATGCAATGTCAGAATATAAAACCACACAATCGACGAACAAACATATATTTTTTTGCATTTTCTCTCGCCTATTTTAGGGAAATGTAATTAATGGGATTATTTTTTATTTATTTCAAAAGGATTTTTCATATATTAATCAGTACTGTGCATTATCAGGGCAGGAGCCGCTAGTGATAAAATCAACGCAAGACGACAATGTAAATGTCAATCAATGCAATGTCAGGATATAAAACCACATAATCAATGAACAAACATATTTTTTTTTGCATTTTCTCTCGCCTATTTTAGGGAAATGTAATTGTTGGGATTATTTTTTATTTATTTAAAAAGGAATTTTCATATATTAATTATTACTGTGCATTATCAGGGCAGGATCTGGCCATGTCCATTAATTAATTAAGAAATTAATTAATCCTGGCGAATCTAATTAGGATAATCGGATATTTTGATCGGATTATTGCATTGTCATCGATCCTTGACAGGTATGCAAAGTTTGAATTAAATCTGATCGTTCAAAGTAGGACAAAATCGAGCTCAAAGGGGTCGGTTACAAACATACATACATACAAACATACAGGTGAAGCTAATAAAAGCGTGTTAAAAAGCGAACATAACAATAGTCATTTTTAATCTGTTAAAAACAGGGAAAGAATGTTGTAGGTACTGAATTTCATTCATCCTCTAGGGGGAGAATGTGATTTAAATTTGGAATGCTTAGCGAAATTTATACTGAACTAAGTACATACATCTGTGTTTACACCATTGAGTTTGTATATAAAGCATTATACATATTTTTGAAAAAGGAATACGCATTTATTAAGCAGTTATGATTATTAAATAAAATTACGAAAACTGACGAGGCCGTATGAGCTTGATACCTTTACTTTTCCGACAAAAAAATGTTAGTCGAGGAATTTGCCGCGTTTATGTTTTCTTCAAATACATAAACATTAAGTTGATTTTAATTTATTTTTATAAATAAGTTAATGTTCTAAAAATACGTTACGATGTTAATTATCTCATATTATTATTGTGTTAATTTTTTCGCAAATGGTACGAAAAGTAGAGTATTTTCCTCGGTGATAAAGCTGTCTTAGTCTTGGGTGAATTTAAATCCCTCGCTACACTCAGGACTCGTCTTAAATCCCTCGCTTCGCTCGTGATTTAAGTTTTTATCACCCTCGCTACGCTCGGGAGTAAACTTCGGGTCCTTCGTTACACTCGTGATTTTAATCGTCACCCGCGACAGAAGACACTGCTTTATCCCCTTGGTTAATAATCTACTATTTAATATGTCTATGTCCAATGTCAATGTCCTTTTTTTGGTATTGTTCGTCGTGTCGTTGAGCTCCTTGGGTTATGAGTCGAGCTACACGTTAACTGACAAATGCTTGCACTGACTGGACAGGTCCACTCAATCTGTGTGGTGCTTTCTTAAAAAGACCATTTCAGACACTAATCTGCATAGTCCTCATGTAAGTTGACCAAGATTTTTTGTCTGGACTTTAAAAGAGACTATGACCTCTGAGTTTGTTTCGGCTGTTTCTTCTCAGAGTAGTCGGGTACGAAACACCGGCCTCATCTAGTTTTTAAAAAAGACGTGTAAAAGTGTCTGTGAAAACCTACTTGCAAAATAAAGATCATTTATCAATATAAAATAGGATCTTCTCCTACTCCTGGCTCAAAAAAATATGTTTTTAAAGGACCATGGGAAGAAATGTCCCCACCAACCAACAGATTAGAAACACGTGTCATTTGAAAGATCTACTAGAATAGAGAACTTTTTACTATGGCGACATAATTATATTATGTCAAATAAGTGGGGTATAGGTTTTATGATATATATTATTTTTTATATATTTTTTTTTTCTATTTTACTAACACATTTCCTTAGTGTGCGATAAATAGGGTTAGAATATGGCGATCATAATAATGTTTTCAATTAAAGAAAACGTACGTGTTTTAATTCTGTTGGATGGTAGGATCCAACAGGATTAAAACAAGTGTCATTTGAAAGATCAAGCTACTAGTATAGACAGCTTTCTATAATATTCATTTTGTTTCCTTATCAGATCGTGCGCAGAGATCCTGCAAACCTATTAACAATCCAGGAGACGCCCAACCAAACGCTGAAGAGTTCCCAATTCTTCTCGAACCTGCATTATACCGGCATTGCAGAAGTCTGAATCTGAGACGAATCCCAGCGTCTATAAGGCTGTAGTGTTTCTTTTCGCGCTAGGGAGCTATCATATTACCCAGAGTGGGGTGACGTTGGCGGTTAATTTGGATATCGTTAATGCCTTTAACTCTCTGCCTTGGGATGCTATCAGGGTGGCATTAGTTTATCACAGAGTGCCACCTTACCTGCACTGCATCATCGGGGCTTATCTTCGTGACAGATATGTTTGCTATGTGGATCGGGACGGTAGCGTTCATCGCAGGAAGATTATGTGCCGAGTTCCGCAGGGATCTGTTTTAGGACCTCTCTTATGGAACCTCGCTTACGATGTGGTTCTGCGTACTGATCTCCCCGTTGGCGTTAATATCGTTTGCTACGCGGATGATACCCTGGTGGGGACACTGCCGATGAGACTATTCAGCTTGCAGAGCTGGGACTAGAAAAGGTCGTGGCGTCGATCCGCGAAGTGGGTCTAGAGATAGCGCCACATAAAACTGAGGCGCTTTGTTTCCATCAGCTGCCAAGGACCAGAGAGCCAGTTCAGGTGGAACGATACGTTAAATACCTTGGCCTGACTTTGGACGGTCGGTGGGGATTCGAAGAGCACTTCGAGCGCCTAGTTCCCTGAGTTGGAAAGGTAGTAGGCGCTTTGCACAGACTGTTATCCAATCTAATCTTGGGGGGGCACGAGAAGAAGTTCGCCGCCTTTACGCGTGGGTTGTGCGATAGATGGTCCTTTATGGGGCACCTGTTTGGTCAAATAGGCTGTCAGGCGTCCGACGCTGCAGGACTAAAATTAACAGTCTGCAACGGAAAATAGCTTGCTTCGGTGAGTACCTGAATAGGATTGGAAGAGAGGCCACAGCAAGCTGTCATCATTGTGGAGGCGGTTTGGACTCTGCGCAGCATACGTGCAAGGAGTGCCCTGCGTGGGTCTTGGAACGAAGGGTCCTGGTAGCTAGGATCGGGCAAGATCTGTCTCTTCCAGCCGTAGTTGGGGCTATACTGACGAACTCTGAGCGTTCAATGAGAGACCTCAGAGATGACCGGCAGCACCGTGGTCACGTGCTGTCGTGCATACATGCGCAGCGAGGCTCAGGGGTGACCTATGTGTAGTCGCCCCAGGGATGTGCCTTAACAAGCGTTGCACAGAGGGGGCTCCGGACAGATGTATTAAGAGGAAACGGGGCCTCCTCTCATGTACAGATGGTGATCACCGGGGTGGGGTTTAGTGCGGTAAAAGCCCCACACTGTCCGGCCTTGCCCCAAAGACCGGTCGCCTTTTGAAGGTTTCCCCCCAACAACAAAAAAAAGAAAAGGGAGCTATTATATTAAACTTACGATTGCCTACGATCTATGGGTAGCACTATATAATCAATCTCAGTACATAAGACTAAGGTAATGACATTCAATCAAAAAATAATGAAACCAAATCTTAATATAAAATATGAGAACGTAGCAATCTTTGAAAGCGATACCATAAAATTTCTAGGCCTCTACTTGGACAATCATTTGACATGGAAACCTCATATCGATGCTCTATCAAAGAAGCTTAGCCAGTTTGCATATACTTTGTTTAAGTTATCAAAGACGGTTAACCGCTTTACAGTAGTAATAGCTTACAATGCCTACGTGGCGTCTAGCATTAGGTACGGCATAATCTTCTGGGGTAACTCGACTGACAGGGATACTGCTTTTAAAGCCCAGAAAAAATGTTTGCGATCTTTAACTAAGTCGCAATCTACTGATAGCTGCAAACCATTATTTAAGTAATTTTTTTTTTGTACGGTAGCGCTGAACAGGTACTTATGAAATTGGCGAAAGCAATCAAGCGGTTAGACACCTATGTTTTACAAAATAAATGATTTGATTTGACACTATGGGAAGTTGTACGCACATTATATTCATTGTATTTTATATAATGTGCGTATAAGGGCGACATAATGACTTTATCGAACCAGCACAAATGCATAATAGTATTTTAATAGATGAACTCGCAATATAAAAATCAGAGCTTAACTTAAGCTAGTAGTGTATCCCTAGCAGTGTCAGCGTAGCAAACTACGCTGACGACACGCTCGTCCTGGCACAGGGGGGGTGGCACCGTCGCACCAGGCGGCGGCCGAAGTAATGACACGCCGGGTTGCGATAGTCGCGGAGAGGATCCAGCAAATGGGTCTCGAGGTGGCATTGCACAAATCCGAAGCCATTGTCTTTCATGGCCGCGGGAATACGCCTCCGTCGGGATCCCAGCTGACGGTAGGAGGGGTTCGCATCGGTGTCGGGTCGATGATCAAGTACCTGGGAATCATCCTCGACAGCCAGTGGTACTTCGTGGAGCATTTCCGACGTTTGGCTCCCAAACTCGAGCGGACCGGGGCTGCTCCTGCCCAATCTGAGGGGACCAAACGCCTCTTGCCGGAGTCGTGCAGTCCATGGCCCTTTACGGGGCCCCGATATGGGCGCGTTCTTTAGGGCGCCGCGCCACCCACTACCTGAACGCGCCTCAAAAGGTGGCAGCAATAAGGCTGATTCGGGGCTACCGCACGATATCCGGTGAGACGGCGAGCCTCCTTGCCGGATTGCCACCGTGGGATCTGGAGGCGATGGACATCGTGCGCCTGTACGAGTGGCGTGCGGAAGCACTACAGGGGGGGGGGGGGGGGGGGGTTTCAGCTGCAAAAGCAAATTTTCGACCAGACAGACCTCCGGTGCGAACTCATGGTGGCATGGAGAGAGCGACTGTCGCAACCCCGTGCACGACACGCCACAATAGTGGCGGTAAGTCCCCTCTTTGAGGAGAGGCTGGAGAGGCGCCATGGCGTCCTCACCTACCGCCTGACGCAGGTCCTCACCGAACATGGAAGTTGCAGGAAGTTCCTGCACATAATAGGGCGGGAGGAAACGCCCGGGTGTTACCATTGTGACGATCGCCGGGAGGTCACGGTGGAGCACACAGTGGCGGTCTGCCCAGCTATGGCGGAGCACCGCCGTACCCTAGTAGAGGTGATCAGCGGCGGCGATCTCTCGCGTCCGGCCCTGGTTCAATCCATGGTCTGGAGCGAGAGGGAATGAAAAGCGGTCACCTCCGAAGCAGAAATGCTAGCGGACGTCGGGCGCCGCGAGACGACTTCCGGCCACCGTAGATGCGGGGCCTGTGGGCGGTGAGCAATGGGTAGCTCACCGTCCGTCCATCTATTGACGACAAACCGTGTCGACGGCGCGTTAGTGTTCCACGCGCGCCTCAAAGATATGTCAGCAATGCAAAGGGGCCTGCCAGAGCCACCGCCCGTCTGGGTTGCGGGTTGGTCGAAAGAGATACCGCGGCCCCGGAGCGTAAGGGCAATAGAAGGAACATGGGTGAGTTTTAATCAGTAGTATTTGGAGTTGGAAAGACTCGTGTTGTTTCGGAAATTTGTCGTTGCATCGTACCTAGCCGTCATTCAGTTTGGTCGAAGGGGTCGGAGTGACTCGGATATAGAATATGTTGTTTTTTATTACAGCTAGAGAATTGATAATTTATATCTGAAGATATATGTGTCCGGAGTTACCCATGCTTAATCCTTTGGAAAAACTGGTTCTCAGACTGTCGGGACACAGACTATCTGTAACGACTATCAAAGATCTTCAAATAACAGCCGGGACCACAGACCAACCTAAGCAAGCGCGGCTTATGACCGCGGAAATGATCGCTCGACCCGATCGGCTGTTATAATTTAGCCACGAGATCCTCGAAGATTTCGAACTATTAAGGATAATATCCCTCTGTGACCCCCAATTTGTACCACCAGTGAGACAAAGTACAATATTCCTTAAATATGTAAGTAATGGTATCCCGGATAAAAACAGTGTTTCAAATTTCATCCAAATACCGTTCATTTATTTTTGCATGAAAGAGTAACAAACATACCCATCCATCCTTCCTCACAAAGTTTCGCATTTATAATATTAGTAGGACTTACTATCCGTCCCTTAAATTCTGATAACCACCTTTACCACTACGAAATAGCTGCACAAAAACAATACAATGACAAAATGTATAAAGTAGTTTGTTTATTAACCATAATCTACATATTATATTATGGACAAATATTCTTTTTAAACTTACAAGTATGTAAGTACATAAATATTTACAAAAATAATACAGTTAGAGCATTATTAGACAACATATTTAAATACTATAGATATGTGGCTGCGCTGCATGTGACTCCTGTTGTCGTTATAATACGGCATAAATTCGATTAAATGACATGCGTTCAAGAAATGCAACACCGATTAGATTGGAGGTTATAATCACGATGAAAAAAAGTAGAGAACATTTTTAACTTATTTATAGGTACATTGGGAATGTTCGCGAGCGTTCGCATTGAATGGTTATATGCCAAAAAGGTGACCTCGATAATGAATAGAGTGCAGGAGAGTTAAGTGTTCGCTAACAGGTTGGACAGGCATTTCATGCAGAACAGGCTGGCCTTACATGCACCCATGTATAGGGCCTATGGCAGATAAAAAAAAATGAAAAATAATTAGGTACCATAAATTAATAGCGTAAAATATAATATGATTCTGAATATGTATTATTTAAATTTGATATTATATAAATAAATTGGAATTTATATAAAATGAGTTATTGAATATTTTAATTTAATCACAATTTTAATCTGTTTAGAATTTAACCTTTCTACCACTGCAGACTTCAATATCACTCCATGTCCATGACGGTGAAAAGGTTAAAATTGTTTTTAATATAATTGTGAATATAAAACTATGTCTGAATATTACTGAATACTATCATTGTAAATACAAGTTTATAAAAGAGGTATAAATGCCAACACAACAAGTGTTTCAAATGCTTCAAGTTTAAATTAAATGACAATAATGCTAGTTTACAGTTTTTTCCTTCCTCTATCCATCCTAAGGTTGTCTTGAAAAGATTTTGTTTTTAGCGATAAGATAAGAATTGTGTCCCCTATATGAAATGTTTTTCTTTTATGTAAATTGAAATTTGTATGGTGTACATTATAAAGAAATCTCTTATCTATCTACACTATGTGATGTTCTTAGAATATAGTTTGTTAAACTTAATGTTTAATCTATATTTTACTTTTGTTCATGTTTCTCAACCAGATAGCATTGAGTTCATCCATTTCTTTATCATTGGCTTTCAATAGCTCTCCTCTCACAGCATCCCTAAAAAGCTTTTTAGTGGCAGTGACACAGTAGTTGGGAAGCTTGGATACCTCCACTATTTTATCCCAAACCTTACTTTGAAGCTCCTCTGGTTTGTAAATGTAATTCACAAAGCCATACTCCAGTGCTTCTGTGGCAGGCATCCTGTAGTTACATAGTAACATTTCTAGGGCCTGGAATTTGAAAAATGTTACTAAGTAGGTGTGTGCAGTGGAAAAATAATGTTATTATTACCAAGTAACAACTGATCAGGGTTGGGGAATGTATTATAATGATGATCAGGAGTGAGATAGTAGATTGACATAAATACAGTCTGTAATTTTTGTTAGTATAGACACCTTTTTTTCACCTAGGATCCTTGGAAAAGTAAATGTTGAACACCCTTCAGCTACAATACCCAGCTTTGAGAATGGAGTGTAGAAGTATGACTGAAACAGCAAAATTTATAAAAAAAAAATATGCTTATAGGAACAATAAAAACTTGTTGAACATTCACTTTGTTTATTGAACTTACATGCTCTGAAGCAAAGACTAGGTCACACAATGCTAAAGTGGTAGCGGCTATGCCAATTGCTGGACCATTCACAATCGCAACCAGTAATTTCGGAAACATTATAAAGGCATTGATGTACTCCTTGAGAATACTTAAATGGTTGCCTGTACTTGAGTCTGGTGGAGTGGAAAAGTCATTCCCACTGCTGTAAAAATCTCCAGTACCCGTGAGGACCATCACAGAAATATTATCATCATTAGCTGCGTCATTCAATATGCTTATCACTCGCTTGTACATATCACCGTCTATAGCATTTTTCTTGTTAGGCTTATTGTATTGAACGATTTTAATACCTCCTTGGTGAGTTTCAATAATAGTCTCTCTAATATCCATCTTGCTGGATAAAAGGTTGAAAGCACACTGTGTCCAAAATCCGTTGTGTTCAAAGTCCAAACAGTTATATTTCTTTATCAAATCCTTAACTTTCTACCAAGGATAAAATTATGGCTAAGCTTTCCATTGACGTCCATCGAGTTTGGGGTTGATATTTTTTTTACAGAAAGGTTAAATTATTATAAGAACACACGTAAAGTCTCAACATGCGGAGACGCGTACTTTTTGAGAAAAAAAATGTTGAAAATAAATATTTTTGCAGTATTTATATCAATTCCTACCACAGATTATATAGAATTCTCGCTATTGAACGTTTCGTTTCACCAACGGTTAAGTTGTCTTACGTTTGGTAACATTTTATTTTATATAAATTTACGTAAATAATAATATTTTGTACTAGTTTAAATAGTTTTCATGCACACATAATATATTTAACAGTTTATATATAAATTACAGCATTATTTTCAGTACGAAATAAAAAAAAAATGTTAAGTGTTTACCGTTTTTTGTCGGCTTGTGGAACGAAACGTAAAACTGACGCTATTTTGTATTGTCAGTTGTCACTGTCATCGTCAGTCATCGTTTGTGTCCCTAGCAGTTGAGATCGTTTACGTACTCCTGTCGGTGAAAACAACGTTTGACTACCACCATGGCGTCCCCGAAGCCCCAGGTTTCGTGTTCTGCTGTGCCGTCTGTAGAATCGAGTGTAGTGCAAGTGTTGGACTCTAGTGAGCCACTTGTCGCGAGCTCTTCTGCAGACCCCCCGTGTGTGCAAGTGTTGGACTCTAGTGAGCCACTTGTGCCCATGACTGTGCCATCGGAACCAGTAGCTGGTAGTTCTCGCGCCGCCGTTCCCAGTGCCGTGTCCGCACTGCCGCCTGCGTCTCCGACGTCGTCTGAGAGCAGCGTGGGTGATGCGGAACCTCGAGCTTCTGGGTCATCTGGCCGAAGAGTCCATTACCATGCCGAGGAAATAAGGTGGGTTCACTGTGTTTTCTTATATAGCCACATATGTAAACTTCACAGAAAAAGCCGACAAGTAAAGCATTAATTAGATTTCTAATATGAACATTTTGCTTGTTTTAGGTGCCACTGGAACATGTTTAAAATAGTCACCCGGCTCAACACTCCAGCTCAATGTATTGCATTTGCTGAAGAGCATAGGCTCCTTCCTACAGAAAAAATGTGCACATACCACAGAAGACCTATGTCATTAAACTGCAGCAATAAGACAGGGCTGTTTGGCATCTTCCGATGCAGGAAGAGCAACTGTCGCTCTAGGACGGTGAGTCGTACAGCGGGAACATGGTTCGAGAATGCGCGGCTGTCTATTGAACTACAATTTTTATTAAAGTATATGTTCAGTCAAAAGTACAGCTACCATCAAGTACAATTAGAGACAGCCCGTGAAGATAGAGAAACAATTTTATCAACAAGGACAATAGCTGATTGGTTTTCTTACTGTCGGGAGACAGTAGTTGTTTATGAGCTGGAGCACCAAGAAGTTAACAGCAAGATTGGTGGTCCAGGCAAAATAGTACAAATTGATGAATCAAAATTTGGAAAAAGAAAGTACAATAGAGGGAGACATATTGAAGGCCACTGGGTGCTGGGCATGATAGAAAATGGGAAAGATGATTTAAGATTAGAAGTGTGTCCCGATAATGATAGATCTGCGGAAATGTTGGTGCCATTAATACAAAAGCATGTGGAGGTAGGCACTGAAATCCATACCGATTTTTGGAGAGCCTATGATTGCCTACCTCAATATGGATACATTCATAAGAAGGTAAATCACAGCGACCCTATAAATAAATTTGTGGCACCAGACGGGACACACACACAAAGAATAGAAAGCCACTGGCGAGATTTAAAATTGATGTTTGGTAAGGACAGCTACAAAGGAAACTTTACGGACTGGCTTATCGAATATTCTTGGCGAAGAAAAATAAAAATAGCACATAAAGATGTTTTCGAAGAATTAATTAAAGCAATACAATATGTGTATAAAATTGATGAATAAATTATTAATTATATTTAATTTGTTTTATTTTAACAGTACCTTTAGGGCAGATAACAAATAAATTGATTGACAACGACTCCACCTGGTACGAGTCTGTCCTACCCCTAGAGTGTTTTTATAGAGCTGGAGGTGCTTAGGGAGAGCAGTCCGCAGCGGCTGAGGCTGGTCGCCCAAGGCGACCAACAAGCCGCAGCTGCAGATTATTATTACTTTATAGGAGAAACTGATTGCAATCTGGACTTTAGGGCACCCCGACTCGGATAGGTTAGGTTAGAAGGGGATGGCGGGGTCGTGTGAGCGAGCGAAGCGAGCGAATAGACCCCGCCATCCCCTTCGTGGTTATTTTTTTATAAACCACCCAGAAGTAGGAGCCCCGCGGAGCGGGGCTCCGTCGACCAAGCCCGCCCTCGACCATGCATAAAATATTTTAGGGTTTGGCTTGGCTGGTAGGTAGTTATGAAACGTGCCATTTATAATTTTTAACTTACCAAAACCGCTATTTACAACTGCCTCTTTAAATCAGTGCCACTTTTTTGATGAAGGGGGATTTTCCCTTCTGTAGGGGGAGAACCCCCTTCCCCCCTAAGGGGTCCCCCATGGTTTTTTACACTTACTATTAATTTTAATTCATAAAATGGGAAAAATTTCCTCAGACTTAAAAATTAAAAAAACTCGAAAAGGGGGGGGCTCCGCAACTTTTCCCTTTAAGGGGGGGTAGTACCCTCCCCCCCCCTCCCCCCCACCCCCTCTCCCCACCCTTAATTCGATGGACGTCAATGGAAAGTCGAACCCGATTTTAGCGGCTATCTCATGTCTGTCTGCCGCATAGATAGATATAGATAATAGATAGATACTTAATATTACTTTCCTCTATGACTCTATGGATAGATATGAGAATGGCATTGACAGCTGTCATGTCATAGTTTCTTTTTTCTTATAGGAAAACTTTGCGAAAAAGCGAATCACTCAACATTCATGTATTTTTTAAACGCATCAAACTAAATCATCCACACAATGAATGGTGTGAATAATAATTTAGAAACAAATGACCTACTAAAATAAATGAACTGCTGTTGAATTTAAGAAATAAATAAATGCAGAATATATCTGCGTAAGGGATTAATAACAAGAATATGTACGAACACGATTGAATTTATTTCATGAAACATTAAATTAACATAGTTTCATAATTAAAACATGCTGTATACTTGGGTTTATTTCTTTCCCATTTATATGACGCTACAAGTGGCTCATACTCAGCGCACACTTACATCTAATATATAAAATTCTCGTGTCACAGTTTTCGTTCCCATACTCCTCCGAAACGGCTCGACCGATTCTTATGAAATTTTATATGCATATTCAGTAGGTCTGAGAATCGGCCAACATCTATTTTTCATACCCCTAAACCTCAGCGGGTGAAACCGCTGGGCACAGCTAGTTTTATATAAAATCGTTTACATACTTTAGTATTATTTTACTAATTTACATTTACATAAACAAGAAAACCTATTCAAACTGAAAACTAAACTATAGAACATTTATTCGTTCGCGTCGTCCGATACCCTATCCCAAATTACCTAAATGCCTACATGTTATATAGTAGGTATATACATGATTGTGTCACGATTTTTTTACTCACGTGTGAAAAGAAAATTCTGGTTTTGCAGATTTGAAATAGCCAATGGTTATTTATTATTGAAAAAAAAAACTGTTTAATCATACATCATGACATTGACAGTATTATCATTTCAAAAAAACGTCAATTAAGGAAATGAAGAATGATAAGAACTGACACATTTGACCTAGCCTAGCCCTCTACAGACTTACGCGAACGGGAATGCATAAATTGCTTATTCAAATCCTTAAAATTAACAGCTTGCATTGTTCAAAAGTACATGGCAAAGTTATAGTGCCACTTAGACATAGAAATTTTAGTACATGTGGCACCATGTTTAAGTCAGCGGTATTCAATCTTCAAGATGCATCGAAAGACCAAGTTCAAGAGTTCTTAGACTCCTTTGATACAGTATTAACTGATTGTGATGGTAAGGAATAACCACTTTTTTTTCTATATAACATGTCACAGCTACCTCTTCTCGTCAAACGAATGTTCGGAATAGTTAGATCAGATCATTTTCGTGGTTTATAGTAATTCATGTTTATGACAAGAAAACCTTTCAATCAACTCGGTGCATAATACATTCGTCTGTTAGTCTGAAATAATTACCTACTTGTTTAACTTTTAATCAATCATTGTTATAGGTGTGCTGTGGATCGATAACAATGCTATCGCCGGTGCAGCAGATGCTATGAACCATTTCAGAAAGTTAGGAAAGAAAATATTTTATGTGACAAACAATTCTACTAAAATCCGCAGTGAATTTGCAACCAAAGCTACACAATTGGGCTTTATTGCTAGTCAGGTAAGGTTTTAATATTATTTTTAGCTAGCATTTTATTGATAGAATTATAGAACATATACAGCAATTTCAAAATTAATCATGAACTAACACTGATACTCAGCCCACAAATGACACGGCTGGAATTGGTATAGAGCTGTGCCCTAACAAAAAAAATATTAATGTACATTGATGTACAGTACGTCATTTTAAAGCTTACATGTAGGGCTTTACAATTGGTTATGTTTTATGATCAGAGAATAGGTGGGAGAATAGTAACATAGTATGATAATACATGATAAAATCAACGCAAGATGACAAGTAAATGTCAATCAATGCAATGTCAGAATATAAAACCGCACAATCAATGAACAAACATTTTTTTTTTGCATTTTCTCTCGCCTATTTTAGGGAAATGTTATTAATGCAGTTATTTTTTATTTATTTTAAAAGGAATTTTCATAAATTAATCATTACTGTGCATTATCAGGGCAGGATCCGGGCATGTCCTTTCAATTGCTGGACTATGAAAGTGTTAAACTAGAGATAGAGGCCAAAGTATAAACAACAACAATCATGAAGATGGAGAGCCGCATTTGTGTTTGTTCTCAAAGTGGGCGAAATGTCTGTTAAATGGAAATTCTCCTGTTTATTTGAAACAATGAAAAGGCCAGAGAAATCATAAATGGCTTTTGCAGAATTATATGAATGAAAGAACAAAACATGTTTCCCTTACCAAAACTAACTGGGGCAAAGGCAGAAACATTCTTATATTTTTATCATTTATTATGACTATGAATTTATATGTTTTCAAAACATTTTTTAATTGCAGGATGAAATCCTCTCGACTGCATATTTAGTAGCTCATTACCTCAAAGGTATTGGGTTCACCAAGAAGGTATATTTACTGGGATCCAATGGCATTGGAGAAGAATTGAAAGCTGTTGGTATTAGATATATTGGTGTTGGGGTGAGTGAATTAAACATCCATACACTTCTAAAACTAGCACTTGGATAACATAAGATATGACAACACAAATGTTAGTAGTCACTAATACAAGAGTGGTCAGTGCTTTTACATGTACAGACGCCAGCAGGTCAAGCTACCCGAAACTGTCAATTTTTCCCAATGAACCTTGAACTTTAGAAATAAAGTCGAAAATCTATCAAAGAAATCTGACAGATTGTAGTAGCTTGATGTGCAGGCGTCTGTACAAGGCACATACTTAAATGTATTGCACTGTTTTGCATTTACGGGGATTAAGAAACTTATGGCATATTTTTTCAGTGCAAATGATGATGTCAAAACGAGATTCAGTTGCACCCAATAAACCTTTGCACACATTAAGAAATTGACTAGCACTGCAATGTCATATGCTCATATAGAACAGGCATAGCCAGGAATTTATTGCGCAGGATTTAACTAAGCATAAAAAAGGCTGACCTGTGGAGAGGGAGTACTCTACAAGCAATGTGTTTGATTTTGGTTTAGTGGTGTTGATTCTTACAAGAGGTAAATGTATCAACTGATACAGGATTCGAAAAATTTGGCACCCGCCTCGAATTGGACTGGAATTGGAAATATATAGAATTTATGAAAATTTATTATGAACAAAATTTAAAATACGCCATGTGAACACTCTAATACTATCTACTCTAAATCTAATATTTCATACTTCAATTCTTTGAAATGATAGGATGAGATAACATTTGATTTTTAACAGCTCTAAAATAAAGCCAGAACAATTTGTTATTTTGCAGCCTGACCATGTGAAACCTGAGTTCAAATCAATGCAGCCATCGGAACTAGACCCAGAGGTCGGCGCCGTGGTTGTGGGCTTCGACGAACATGTCAGCTACCCAAAATTTATGAAGGCTGCCTCCTACCTCGCTTCTGAAGAATGTTTGTTTATAGCCACAAATACTGATGAAAGGTTTCCTAAAGGTGGTTCCATTGTAGTGCCCGGTACTGGCACCTTGGTCAGAGCTGTTGAAACTTGTTCAGAGAGGAGGGCTTTGGTACTTGGGAAGCCTCATAGCTATGTGAGGAAGTATCTTGAATCTTGTGGACTGAATCCTGCGAGGACTCTGATGATTGGAGACAGGTATGATGTTTTACTTCTGTAGCATAATTATTATTTATAGAGTTCATCGCAATTAAAGGTGGCAAGTGTTTACCATTTGGATAAAATCCTTACTAATATTATAAAACCGAAAGTGAGTTTGTTTGTTACCTCTTCACGCTTTAATGGCTAAACCGATTTTGATGAATTTTGGTACAGAGATAGTTGGGAACCAGGAGACGGTTCATTTTTTTTTAAAGTGGGATGTGAGGGTGAATGAGGGAAGAAAAGGGAAAACTTAGCGTTGCTATTACAAATCAATAAGGCGCAAGGGGAACTGTGTTACCCCGAATTTAACGCGAGCGAAGCCGCGGGCAAAAGCTAGTCATTAATAATGGTGGAATCATAAAAATTAAAAGCAATTTTCTCAAGTAGCTAATTAAAGTCACGCCAAGGCCTGAGCTATCGCGAGACTTTAAATGTAACATTGTAGCTATTGTTGCCATTATTGGACTTAGAAGTGCAAACGAATTAGAACTCCAATAAATAGAGATAAAGTTAAAAATGTATTAATTAAAGCTTCACAATGATTTTGCACTATATTTCAAGGAGGCTCAATCCTCGTCATGCAAATAAAATAACTAAGCTCATTGTTTTATGCCGTTTCAGATGTAACACTGACATTGAGTTGGGCGTTCGCTGCGGCTTCCAGACACTCCTGGTCATGTCAGGCGTCACCAACACCAAGGAGTTAGAGAAACTGCGCACGGACAAGACACCGCCACTACCAGACGTCGTTCTACCCAAGCTTGGCGACCTTCTCCCTCTTATACCATAGTTCAACACTTAGACAAAACAAATAGACAATTATAGTAGAATGTTCAAAGCATAGGTCAATTCTAAAGCAAGGGTAGTTATTCATAAGCAGTGTACTCACACATGTATTATTAAGTTACAATAGACTATTCAAAATAGAAAATGCATTAGATAAGTACAAAGATTAACCAGGACACTCCTATATGAGCTTTGTTTTTATTTATTATCTAGCTTAATTTAACTAATGTCGTTACTGGCACGCTCACTGTGTTTTATCTATCTGTGATTTTTTTACATAGCTATAGGTAAACTAACAACCGGTTTTTGTAACGTAAATTATCATGTTAAGTGATAGTTGACAATTTTTGTGTTGATGTTCGTACCAGAAATCGGGGGTTAGCAAAGCAATATTAATGGGGCCCACCAATGCTTCTCCATGGGTGTCTGTTATAAATTATGTAGTATATTAGAACTTAGAACATCATCGTATTCGTTCGTTGATGAATTTTAGGTGTAGTAAATAATTTGCACCTAAAATCAATCAACGAACTGTTGAACCTAGCGTCACTTTAGCAGCACCTTAGCTTTTAGAAGTCAAAACACGATACTTTTCATGTATATTTCTATACCCTGGAACTCAGCAGTTAATTTTGGTTTTGTTCGTATTACACGTGCTTGCCATTTTCTGACTCTTTTTACAACATCAACAACTGTGTAAGTGAACGACGTTACAAACCGTACATTGTGTATAGCTTTTCCATAGGCACTGGTTCCAATAAATGGTCTAAATAAAAGCGATGATTGTAATCTACGAAATCGATTCTATCTCTCGATAATTCGTCTTGCTATTTACTAGTTATGCTCTCTGACTCCTCCGGAGTAAAAAAAACATAACTGACAATATGTGGGTGTACTATAAGTATATTATCTTTGCGCAACCCTGAGGGAAATGCAGGTACGATGTTATTTTAGGTTCGTCCAGACCAATGGACTCCAATTGATTTTCTTGACCTCGACTTGAATCTGAGACTGACGCCTCACACTTTCTTTATTCAAATAGCTAATCTTCCTTCCCATAATTATTTAGCAAACAAGTCTTTTAACTCTACTGCAACTTGCAAGTCACATAACGTCATTTAAATCAAGTGATTCAGATTGCGGCGGTCATATTATGTTTCAGTTCCTATCACTTGATTAAAGTAGTTACTAACAGCATTAATTTACCTACTACTAATGTATAATATTAGCGTACTGTATCTATATCATTATCTATAAGATACATATTTCCAAGTGTATGCATATGAATACTATTTATTTAAGTAACGCATTAGACAGTTACTGCATACTTATTTATGTTTCCCCATGCTCTTTTTAGTCCCAGTGACATAATTATTTCATTTTTTCCTATTCTTGAGTAAGATAAATATTGTGAGAACTTAAAAAAACGAATACGAAGGGATCCTTCAACGCCTAACTGTAAAACAATAATATTATGTAAAGGGATTATTATAATAATATTATGTAAGTATTTATTGTATCGGATATAACGAAAGTTAATTTATTATAAGTAGTTTTATATTATTTAAAACGACTTTGTTGACTCATCACTGTATGTGTTCATTCGTATACAGATAAATTAATATTTTATTACAGTTGTGGAATATAAATGTACAATGTTGCTTTTAATAAAATATTTACATCGTTCGTGAAAGTTTTATTGAACTGGTTAAGGGTTTTGATGGAAGTTCAAGCAGCAAAATGCGAACGGACGGTGTTTTAAACACAGTGTTCAGTTTCGTCTAGTACAATCAGCAACGAAAGTTGAGACAGTACGCTTTAGTAAATCGATACCACCGTTCAATAATACAGAGACAGGTCGGGCTTTAGTAGTACGTATTGTTTCGTCTAAAATCTTGTGATTAAAAAAAAAAACCTGCATTGTTCCAAGCACATATGAATTACCAATGAATGGTATCTAATATAAATAGTAACTATACTGTATCTGCTATAACCGGATATCTTATGTGCTTCATAGTACCTAGGTAGATAGGTACCTACATATCCGGCTTAAATTAGAATGCCAGCCCACAAACGAATTTGGGACAAGATAACTCCATGCGGTATATGCTCTCAGGGATTATAAGATAGTGTTTGCTCGCTTCATGGGGCGTATATTGGGCCGAAGCCATCGAGACGGCAGACGCGGCATGGCGGTACGTTGGTTGTGCTGCGCATGCGTAGTACCGTATCGCAATTCGCCGCGCATCTCTGGGCTTGTCAACATTCGGTCCCCTCCGTTTCGCGCCAGACTGCCAGCCAGTATCGGTGCAACCGCGATAGATACGCGCCGCCACGAATAGCGCTCGCTACGCACACGCTAGTTCATGTGATCTCATTTATTTCACTCATATCCTGAAACATTGATGTGAGTCTATATTTATTTTTATTATTGATGTAATCTTCCCATATTAAAACAGTTGTTGTTAATATTGAAGGGGAACAGCCTGTAAGTGAAGATTTCCTCTCAGAAAAGATGGAATCCTGAAAGAATCCCTTCTAATTTTACGACATTTTTATGGACCTTATTTATAGCATCATAAATATTTACCTACCGATCAGCAATAGGATTTATATCGCGATCTAGTTGTGCTGACAAGTTTCAGTGTCAACGAGAGTCCATCTAAGCCTCCCTCGATTGTTTTAGAAAAACAAAGAAAGCGTTAGGGTGGCATATTTCGGCTATATAGAGGGGTGTTAAATCTTTCCCCTTCCGCGTCGAACTCTTCGAATCATATACTTACTCTAAGGGAAATAATAGCTGTTCTATATTAATTAGTTCCAGCTTTTTACACATTTTCTGCTTAGGCCCCTATTTTTAGCTTCACAATCGCGGAAATGTACCTATTCAGCTGTCCATCAATTGGAACTAAAATATTTCTACGGCTCTTGCATCACATTCATAAATATTTGGATGTATTTAATACAGCTGCGATAACGGTAAATAAGTGATTAAACGCTGAAAAGTTTCCTGACGATAAATACTTTATCTGGAGTAGTATCGGCGCACTCAAAATTCATCGTGCAATTATGTGATAACAAGTTACAGTCACGGTAGTTGGTACAACCTTCATCAACACTAAACAACGCAAACATTTTGATAATCACTCAATAAGCTGCATAGTTTCCGTAACACACATTGTCACAAGTGCGTGTTAAAGACTATCTATCCTTTGATCCATAGGTTGTGGATTAACCAGGTGCTTGCCTGCGTACTGGATAAATTGATTGTATTAATTGGCGATCTATTTCAGTAATAAATAAACTTATTAAGTATATCGATGACAATGATAAAATATTGTAGATAATATATAAATTAATAATTCTACATTGATTTATTATCCCTATTCCTTTCGATGACATCAACATACAATTAGGTAAGTACCTACCTACCTACCTGTTAAAACCTTAGTACCTATTGTTATTTATGTATGAAAATAGGTACTTATACAAAAAAAGATTTCTAATTAATGTAAATATCTTGGACTACAGTCTTGGCAGTTGCTATGGCTATATTGCAGACTTTACAACACGGCCAAGCCGTTATTGAAAGCCTGTTTGAAGTTTATGTTAGGAGGTGATATCATCTAACTGCTATTACGATGTTGCTGTAGAAAATGCGCATAATTCTAAGAGGCTTTTTTACAACATTTAATTTTCCAAGAATAACAATAAAGGCAAATAAAGTTACAAAGTTTTCAACACTTAAATAGGTAATTCTTTGAACAGAATTTCCAGAATTGCAATTTTTTTGTTTGATGACCTTGTATGATGTCATTTTCACCTTCAGATATTAACTTTAGGTACTTACATACTACAATCACATACCTAAGTAAGTAGGTACCTGGGTGAATTTCCCAAACGACTTTTTTTTTTGTCTTCATTTAAATTAGTATTTGAAAAAAGGAATATTGTTCTGTACTATTTTTTTTGTATTCATTAGGTATTTATTGGGTTGTGGCATAAAATATTATTTGTCTAAGTCTATTTACAAAGGTAGAAATAAATACATAAACCTCTATTTTTGTCACATCGGTGCTGTCCCTCTACTTTTTTTACAAGCAAAAACGCTTATATCGTTATAAAAATAAGTAACTTAAGAATATAACTTATTCTATTTCATAGAATATTAGTTTTATTATTAATATGTAGCATATTTTATTACGTAATTCATAATATTTATTACTGAGAGGCATAAATGTACTTGTCTCGCAAAATTTTGTCATATCGCTGCACAAAAGTAATTTAAACCTAACTTTGCATCGATGAGTCCGACAGTGTCCCCACCCCAATTTTATTTCCCTCGTTAGTGTGTGCTAGTGCGCAGTCAGGACGGACGTGTGTCAAATCGCTGCATATTCCCGCCAATTACGTAAGTACGACATTTCAGTTACTTCCAAGCAATTATTTTATATTATCGGTGGTTGCATTTTTCTAGTGTAATGTGAAGTTTTATTACGATTGTTTGGTTCTAACAGACATAGTAAGTAAATTAGCATCATTATAGGTACTTGAATTTAGCCTAAATATTATACATTTTTCATAATTTTCAAAAAAGTCGATAATTTCTCACGTCGCTGTTCTCATATCGCTGTAATCGGTGGTCTTTTTTACCACCGATGTGATAATTTACACCGATGTGATAAGAAAAATCAATCGGTGTCTTAAATATCATATCGGTGTTTTGATTCATGATCGACGCATAGTTTTGTCACATCGGTGGATTGTTTTATCACATCGGTAGATCATATTATCACCTCGGTGTAATTTTATCATATTGGTAGACATAGTGTCATTTCATTAAAGTAAACAAAAAAACAATGGAGCATACCTACAACCATACATTATATACATACATATACACATATTATATTTTTTAACTTTCATAAATATTAACTTGTGTGCAGCTCGTGCCGCACACAATTCGTTCGAGTAATTTTGTTTAAGATTAATTTTGTTTAAGAATGCTGAAATCAAAACTAAACGAGGAGGAGAAAAAAGAGAGAAAGAGGTTGATGGAAAGAATAAGAAAAGCTAAAATCAAAAGTGATCCTGTGTTAAGAGAGCAGCATTTAAGAAAAGACAGAGAACGCTTAGCTAAAAGAAAGGCAGCTGGACTTATCCTAACCCGAAGCCAAATGACTGCACATGCACGTCGCAATGCACAAAAGAAAAACCGAATCAGTGCCCGTGCATATTATCAGCGGAAAAAAAATAAGGCAAATGGTGCCCGCAACAACCCAACAAGTGTTTCAGAGACCAATGACGCAGAATCGCTACCGAAAAATCAAGATAATGAGCCCGGTATTTCTCAAGAACTAATAGGACCTCATAGCCCACGGCTATTGCGACAGAATGTTCGATGTAATAGTCCTAATTTGCGTATTGATGCCATAGTAGCGAGTAGTTCCCACTATTTACGTACAAGCAGTCCCCTAGATTTATCAATAGCATCTCCTTTACGAACGCCAAGTATTAGTTCTATAAATTCAGAAGAATCAACATTACGCCCAAATAGTCCTAACTTAGACACATCCTTTAATACTGTTAAATTCAAACAAGACATTAAAATGAAATTTCGTAAATATCAAAACGTTAAAACTCAGCAAATACACGATTTAAGAAAACAATTGACAAAGGCTAATAAAGAGAAACTAATGTACAAAAAGAGATACATGAGACTACATCAAGAATTTAAGAAATTAAAACAGAGTAATTTAGAAGTGAGACGAATCCCAACGAAGCCAAAAAATATAGACCTGCAAAAACGTATCCGTAAGATTGTTGTTCAGTTTTTTGAGGATGATGAAAATTCAAATCTTTGCCCAGGTAAAAAGGATACTGTCACACAAAATGGAGTAAAAAAACAGAAAAGGCTGATGAAAGACACAATTAAAAATTTACACAAAAAGTATTTGACTTCGGGCTACCCTCCAATCAGTTACGTCACTTTTACAAGAATGAGGCCGTTTTGGGTCACGCAGCCAAAATTAAACTTGAGAAATACATGCCTATGTGAGAAACATGAGAACATGGATCTTGTTATATCATCTTTAAAAAGAAATCGTATCATAAAAGAAAACACCACGACTGAAATTCTAAGTAGTATTTGCTGTGATATTTTTAAGGTAGAATGCCTGCAAAGAACATGTCCTGTCTGTAAGAATCGTCATTTAAATTATCAAGAATTTGATAACTCCAAAGATGTTATTTATTGGAATTGGAAGAAGATAAAAAAGAATTACAAAAAAAATGGAGTCGATAAAATAGCCGTTAATGTAGAAAAAGTAAAAATAACCGTTAAACCATTACAACTAATCAAAATATTTGAAAACAATCTGAAACCGTTCTTAACACATTGTAGTAATATACGAAATCAAAGTCAAGCTTTTAAGCACTACAAACAAAACATGACTGAAAAGGATTGTGTCGTTCACATTGACTTTAGTGAGAACTATAGCTCCAAGTACGGGTCCGAAATACAATCTATGCACTTTGGTGGCAGTCGTCAACAATTCACATTACACACTGCTGTAATTTACTATAAAAATAAGGAAGAGAATATAACAACTCAATGTTTCTGCACTATTAGTTCTTCACTGCGCCATGATGCTGCCGCCGTTTGGGCTCACCTTGTTCCAATATTAGAAGAAATTAAACAGGAAGCTCCAATTGTTCAGAATCTTATTATTATTTCTGATTCTCCATCAGGCCAGTATCGGAATAAGAAAATTTTTTATATTATGTCCCAACTCAGTATTTACTGCTCTTCTCTGACTAACATAATATGGAACTATAGTGAATGTGGTCATGGAAAAGGTGCGCCAGATGGAGTAGGTGGGCTACTGAAGCGAACGGCGGATCGATTTGTTGCACACGATGGTGATATGAATAATATAGACTCTTTTGTAAACTATTTAAAATCTGCTGTCCAAGGCGTGAAAATTAGTACTGTAGAAGAATATGAAGTTGAAGAAAAGGACTGGCTTCTCCCTACAAATTTGAACACATTTCGTGGAACATTGCAAGTCAAACAAGTCATTTGGACTAAAGAAGCTAAAAATCGTATAGTTTTACGTCGACTTTCTTGTATAGAAGATGAATGTATGAAATATGTTGTTAAATGTCCACATGGCAAACATCTAGACTTCCACAATTTGTCAACCGAACACGAAATTAAGTCTAAACCTCAACTTTCTACTTCGAGTAATAAAAAATCCAGAACTAAATCCAAAATAGATATCACTAAAATGCGACCAGTAAAGTTAACTGACAAATTAATTTTGTTCCCACAGCCATCACATTCAAAGTATTTTACACCATCAAATACATTAAAAATCTCGGAAAATGCGGCACCCAGATCATCCTCTTCGACAAAAATGTCTGAAAATTTGCTATTGAACTATGTAGATCTTGATCAAAGTACTCCTGCCTGTTCATTTTTAGAGAAAATTGACACGAACATTTTAGTTGGTTTAGAGGAATCAACTCAATTCGTAAATAAAGAGGATACGGTAAAAGCATCTAATAGATTTTCAAGTCCTACCGTGGAAGACAGTGACACCGATGAGGAAATATTTAGAATAAAATCTAAAATTAACTTTAAAAAAGAAAAAAATGAGCCACGTAAACCAACTCCTGACATCAAACAGAGATTTAATTATATATTTGGTTGCAGTGACACTGATGATGACTTATTTTGATCTGGGCTGATTTGTTTTTAAAATTTTTATTTTTATTGTTTTTAGTTTTAATTGAAAAAAAAAGGTTTAATTGTTGTAACAGATAATAATTATAAAAGTACGTAATTAAGTGCTGTGATTAACTATAGGTATACTACATAGTCTTCTATGACTTAAAAGTCTAATTATGGTGCAATTTAATAAAAGTGGAGTACGAAGACGGTTCAAGTTCTGTAGTGATTTATGTTGAACTTAAAGGCTGATTAACATAATAACCAAATTATACTGACAGATTTAATTTAAGTTTTTTTTTTAAGGGTAAAGATTATTTGCTAGATGTAAGATATAAGCGATCTCTATGTAATCTATGATACTTACGCACTGAGAACAAAGATTTTAAAAATATTAAATTAAGTGATAATTAAAGCTGTGATTATTGTAGTGTTGTTATGATTAAGGTTAAACTTAAAAGGCTGATTAATTAGGTATATAAAGTTTTCTTATATAAAGTTTCTATTCTTAGTATTGTTGAACCTAGAACGCCACAATGTTTTAAGTGTACACATGGCAAAACAATTAGCTTGATCGCCACATTAATAAATGTGTATTGTACAATAACGTACAAGAAATTTTTGTTTTTTATACTTCTTTTAAATAAACACAATGATAATAAAAAAAAACATTATTTTTTATTCTAAGAAAATAATACCCTTAGTTCAGGTATTCAGTTCTTAGTCACTCCTTCAAAAATGTATAAGCCTACTATTTCTTTTTTGATGTTCAAAGGTGGATAGATTATCATATCGCTGTATATGTATATCACATCGGTGAATAAATTTATCATATCGGTGTACAGAAAAGATAATCGGTGCCGGATTGTCACATCGGTGGAAACCAGAATTCAAACTGAATTTTCTCCATAGTCTTAAAAGATACGTTGATGGTTACCAATAAGGGAGTATTTAGTATCCTAAATATTACATTAAACATGAAAAAAATAAAAAATATATATAAATGAAAAAGTTCACCGATATGATAAGAAAAATGGCATTTGTTGAAATTCACCCACCTACTTATAAAACGTCAGTAAAAGACAAACTAGGTACACGATGCAAGTAGGTCATCAACAGCAGTAACAGCTTCGGCAGGCCAGCCAGGATGCCTTAGGCAAGCGGGCGGGTTAATATGCCTAAACCCTTCAACAAAATATGGAAAGTCACAACAGCTTCAATATGAAGTTACTGTGTTTTTTCAGGAATTGGTACACCCGGATTATTTTTGTGTTCACCAGTAATTTAAAAACTATGCAAGCTAATTAGGTAGGCTACCAAAGTGGCTGCATAATATTCACATTTGTTTTCTCATATAGGTACTAATAATTTCGTCGTGTTCGTGTTTAGCTCGTTACAGGTTAACCGGGCAAACAAAGAGCGCTAACGTTAGTACATGGTTACATACATTAGGTACTACCTACTTACCTACATACTGATAGGTCCTACTACTAATATGTATGAAGATGAACATGTTACATCTTTAATCTATGGAAACAATGGCTTGTAGAAGCGTTTAGTGACTATTGTGTTACATGTCTTAGCGATTACACATATTATATTTTATGATCAGTAAATCTCACTGGCCAACCTTGACTGAAGACTTTAAAATTTTCGCAAATAATAGATGTAGGTACCTAGGCAACGAAAGTTACACTTTCTTACACATTGGTAGGTACCAAGTGGTGATAAACACTATAATGTCTGCAAACAGGGTCTAAATGACAAATACAATAATAACCCGTTGACTGTAAACTCGATCAAATAAAAATAAATGTCTCGCTAAAAAACCTATACATCCATGTGTGTTCAACCTTTTTACAATAGCTACTCTACTGCGAAAACTGGCAATTGTTGCTGAAAATTCAAGAAATGGCATTAAAATCTTCATAAAGTTATTTTTCTTTTGTGACTAATGGCCAAATTAGCCTGACAATGACAATTTATTTCAAGATAAAAAGAAAATAATTAATTATTTTGTATTGTATCATTTTCTATCTCATCTCATCATTCATAAAGCTTAGTTATTATAATATGTAGGTAGGTATAGCTGCTCCAATATTCTATATTCCGTTTTAAACATAATGATTATGTTCCCGTTTCTTTGTCTCCTAGGTATTTAGTATAGGAGACATGTCAATAGCTAAATGCACAAACAATATGAAGCCAGGAAAAGAAACCTCTTTTACTTTAAGTAGCTGTTCGGTTCAGGAGAATTGCCGCGCGCTTAGATCCCTCATTTATTGTTTTTTTTTTGTTTGTGCGCTGTAAGCAATGGCCGCTAAGTTAATTCATACACTACATTAGGTATATAGTATATAAATGAAGTAGGTAACTATGTATGTACAACATTATTTTTAGTATATGCGAAACCTGAATATAGTTTGTTCAGAATAAGTAGGTAACTAAATCGATTCCAATAATTTTTACACCATGTTATATTTTGTCCCAAAAATATATGTTTTTGTACGGACAGCCAATGATGTTTGCGGACAGCCAGGTAAAATAACAAGCTTATAACTTTCTGATTTTTCATGATAAAGTTCTGAAATTTTGTACATAGATTCTTCACATAAACATACTAGACACGTGTTTCGGGTTTCGCATAAAGTAAAACTAATGTTGTATAAGATTAGACTGAAGACTGGCCATAACAAGTACGAATTACCCGAGTACCCGACTTATTTTCAAGTGTAATCAGGTGGACATAATATGTGAATATTAAATAACAACTACCTACATTTGTTTACCTAGTCTTACCAAACAACTCTGTGAGGAAAGCCATGAGTGGTTCTGTACCTAAAGATATTTGTTTGTCCAAATGACCAAACTATTCAATGAATGTTCCCTCAGGTTTTCGTTTCAGTACCTATTGTATAGAGTACGTGTTCATATAGGTAATCGAAAAAAGCCGTATTAGCATGTTTTGATCCATACGTCATGTTCGTGAACGGGCGCTGTCAGTTGGGACTGGTCATTAACTTATTTAGATTTTAAATGGAATTTTGCTTTTTATTTACTCTGGACGCTCTTACTGTGCACGTATTATAATTCAAAAGAGTGTCCATGGCAACGACCATGGAGTTTCTTGCCCATTCTTCTCCATAGAGATCAACGCTTTGGAATGGGCAACTACAGTACTTTCACAAGTTATTATGCCTTGTGACCGGGACTGTAGATTCATTTTGTTTCTTGACATTCAAAAGTGCCTGTAATGGTCTAATTGAAATAAATGATTTGATTTGATTTATAGCGTAATGTTTCACGGGTATTGTTATATCTATTGTGTCTACTTTGTGAACAGTGAAAGTGTTATGATGAGATTATACGTAGGGTCATGTGTTCAACAATGAAACACTAATAATTCAAAGTCTCATACACCTTTTGATTTTACAGATAGAAGTCTAATTTTTTACAGGTATATAGGCAATTTTATTGGGTATCAGATGCTGTTTATGGTTTTTTAAATTAAAGTGTAATCAATCAACAAAAAAATAAAAACAAAAAAATAAAAAATGTGTCATTGTGTCCACAGTGGTGTACACAATGAAACACCATAAATTCAACAATGAAACATAATAATTTTATTAATAGTGTTTGTCTCATATTTTGTGAAATGTATGGAGTAGGTGAATGATAAAAAATGCTTGAGTCCAATCAAAAAAGGATTTATTACTTATTTCACTATAATCAGTCTCTTCAGGTTACTTTTAATTGGTAATAACAAATTAAGATAACGCCCTACTATTTTGATTTTTGGTTTCTTTTTTCCTCCTTTCCTTTCCGCCTTTCTTTCTTTTTAGAGATTTCGTACGCGCCATCTTAAAACAAAAACAAATATCAAGTGATAAAATTATTTTCTAGCCTCAAAAATGATTAATTTGCACGAAAAAAAGATGTGGTTAGCTGTTTCATTGTGTCCATTGTGCAACTGTTTCATTGTTGACTACATAGGGTTTATTTTACTAACCTCAAAAAAAGAAAACTAAATTGTAACACTTTTAACATTATGATCTATTCCACATAACCTACGAAATATGTTTAACGCTACGTAATCATGAAAAATATGAATTTTTCAACCATAATTTAATGAAAAATCTTTAAAGAATGCTAAAAATACTTACATTTTTGTCAAAAAACTTAACATGCTCCACAGACACGTCTTCTCCCACGTGGCGCCGACGCAAACTGGGGTAGGGCGGGGGGTTCTCGAGAGTGTCCTTACGCGATCTAATGGACGGACTGGCAACGCAGCGTTTTAGAAATATCACTGTGTTTTATTGTGTACCACTGTTTCATTGTTGAACATCTGACCTAATTATAGGAGGCATGTAGGTTTACATAATCATTAAGTAAACCTCATGCCTAATTAATATTCTTAATTTGATGTAAGTACCTTCCAAGTTACCCCTCTTTACTGTTCATGAGATCTTGCTCTCAATGGTATCTTAGGAAAACCATATCTGTGACGAGGTACGTTTGCAAAAGTTTTAACATGGTGGAATTATAAACACCGTACCTATATTTAGGTATAAGCCGATGAAACAGGTTTGCTTAGCATTGTAGGCAGCGGGGAAAGTTTATGCAGAACATTTAGCTATCAACTTCAATATAGAAACTTGCAAGGCCGTTCACATTCTGTCTAGTTTTTCGCACGCTACCGCACTTTCCCGATTTCCCTCCATTTGTAGTTTATGTGAAGGCAGTTCGCTACATAGTTGTCGAAACTGTGCGTCCAACGAGTTCTTATCAATTCCATATTAATGCTGCTTGTTGATACGAAGTACCACATACCTACTTGAAATTGCTGGATGAAATTATGGTTATTGGTACTTAAGCCCCCTCAATCATCGAAGTTGTATGATCTGCAGCCGTTTACTTAATTGGGGAAATGTGTGCAAGGGAGAATGAGCATAGTTTAAACGACATTCAACACCTAGATGTAAAAGCGTTTCTAAACGGCTTCTGAACTTATCTGTCATACTCGAAAGATTTAATTGAACGATTATAATATTATACTATGCACTTTCAAAAACTGAATTCTGTTACTGTTAGAGTTAGGTATAGAACCGATTAATAGTGAATTTATTTATCTAGGTAATCTAAAGTATAGCTAGGGACCTATAAAATAGCAGCTGTACTGAACTTGATGTTGCAAACCTTCCTTAATCCTTAGGTATTTTTTGATGATGATTATGATTTTGACAGCATCCACACATTGCGGTGTTCATAATATTTTATCAGAGTAAGATGACCGAGCGCAATATTTCAAGATTCTGTGTCCACCAACTGAACTAGGACTTGAACGACTTTTTAACCGGGACACAACGTCTTAAATAGGGATGTAAGGCAGCCCTAGATAACTGGCTAACCAGCTCAAAATCTCTTTTTAGAAAATCATTATTTTTTCATTCGATGTTTTGTTCGATCGTTCCGAATTGCTGCGGACTGCCAGACAGGGCTTCCTTGCTTATTAACAGGGGGACGATATCTGATTTGCCGCACTCAGTGTGGAATTTAGAAAGGTCACGACAAGTCACGCTACGAAACCGTTCTTTATGCTTTATTGTAACCTTAGTGATCGCTTTTCTCTTGCAATGAACCGTATTTTATCTAGCCTACATAAACTGACTATTTGCTTTTAGAAATCCTTTAGGTATATACATTTAGCTCTATCCGGATTGTTTTGGAATAGGTTAGCTAAAAACCTACGTACGTACTAACACTGTTTAATCGATATGTTCAAAGTTCAAACAGACAAAAGTTGCAGCTAGGCCGGCCTTGTCTTTTCAGTGCCACCCGCCACTTGCACTATCGCCTTAGGTGTTTTATTATATTCTAGAAACAACTACTAAATTATCGAGTCAGAAAAAGCCTTGAAGCTTTCAACTTATAAATATTTTTGTTGTAAAACCTGACACACAATAAACAACAAAAAGTTCATGGCTAAAAGCAAGGTATCAATATCCGTTAGCGGGTGTGGCCAAAGTGACAGTTTTCAAATTATGTGAAACACGTTTATGGAGCAAACCTTACCCATATCCTAGTAGCGAACTATAATACGAGTAAACACTGCAATTTTTTTATTATTATTAATGTATAGTTTAAATCAGAATTCAGAAAGGAGTATAATCCCCCAGAATCTTAAAGTAGCCCAAGTAGGTATCAAGAAAGCATCGCAGCTTGCTTACAAAACTTAACTACTAGACCGTCTGTCATCTTAAACATGACATCATGCTCAAGTAAATATAGCTACATCATGTTAAATGTGTGAGTCTTAACTCATTAGACACACAAATCACGTCCGAAGATGAACGTAGCCCAATGAGTTGCCTCCTATTGTGCCGTTTTCGACCGAATCATAATTATGTTAAGGACGCTGCGCTGTCTTGAACAGTACTGAATTCGTTTTTCCTAGTCCTAGTACATTGTCTATATGAACTTAGAGCATATTATTATCTGTTGTACCTAAAGGTGAATAGTAGCAAAGTTTCTAAAACCCGTTTTCACAATTTTCAAACGTGTATTCTGATTCGTTTTAGTCACGCGAAGGAAGCCCACAGCACAGAAACCGTAGATGTCTAAGGGGAAAGTAAAATACTTTGAGTTAATATTATAGGGCGTATGCGTTATATTATTAAAAGAATGACTCATTGCTAGAGGGCATTTATGGTGATGGGGTGACGTCAACCTCGGTCACTAGGATACAGCTATTTTATACGGGAACATAATAGGTAGATACCCACCCACATGACTGTTCCTGTTTCTGAATTCAGCATAATATTCTTTGTAATTATGTAAGTTTGTAAACTTTTAGTCTCAAAGATATCCTAAATGCTCAAAAAAATCTTAATTTCGGTGTTCTTTCTTTTCAGCTTGATAAGATTAGATAGTTCACATCATGTGTTGTTAATTTTATCAGCATTTGATTACAGTATATGACGGATTTCTTAGATAGTGCATGCAGTTGCATTATCAAAAGGCACGTGTCTGTTTTGTGTATGAATAGGGCGGCGCAACTATGAGCTCAGTGTAAACAGACCGCGCGCAGGCAGAGAGCTATGACCGGAATTGTATAAATATGGGTTAAAGCAAGAAGTAGGTCGGAGAGGTGCCACCAAGCCGTCCACTTCCATTGTGTGTACGGCTGACATAAATGCAGTACCGCGCCTATAAGGCTGGTGTGCGTATTCTGTATGGAACTAAATAGGTAACCGACCCAGGTAGAGACATAACATGTTCAACAAATCGCAATATCATAAAAATTATTATTTCTACAAATATACACGTGTTGTCCTTGTCTTGCTATTACAATACGCACTGCGACTTTTTACTTTTAATAAAATCAACAAAGGCGTCACAACTAATATCAGTCAAGGGCGCTCCTTTGTGTTTATGCAAATTTCGAACCCCTACTGTCTACCCAACTGAGTAGGTGCAAAAAGGGTAATAGATTATTTGTTGTAAGCAGTTACGATTGGTATTTCGTTTAAACATACGGGGATGGGTTCGGTCTCAGTACTTATCATTTAAAAATAAACCAGGGTCGACCTATGAAATTAATTATGATCTGATAAGTTTTCGTGGGTCGCATAGATCTATTTCAATTTTGAATGATTCATCGAGTCCTGGAACAAATCAAGTCGCATTTATGATCAGCCTTGATCTCCAGCTTGTGTAGGTCAAACCACTTAGTCTAGATATAATATAATATGCGAGCACCCACAGTGACAAATCAGCGGAGGTGTAATAGCATATTGTTCCTCCTGAGCCCCCACAAGCTTGTCAAGGAGTGATTAATGAATTTGTGTGTTTATATCCACATTGTCTTCAGGATAAGACCAGCCACCGAGGTCAGACTGCCAAATCAGGCATTAAGTCATTTCCTTAGTTGAATAAAACGGCTACGTAGTTTTATTTGTGTTACCGACAAACCTGAAGAGAGACGTAGGAGGCAACTAGTTTATTTATTTAAGCACTTACATACCTACTTAATGCAAGTTTGGAATCTCAGCTGATGTTTACAGCAAGTTGCCGGCATCGTTTGGTCGGCAAGGTCAGTGATGTAATTGCCACTTTTAGCACTGGAACGTGAGCCACTACGAGTCGCGTTATCCTATGATATGCTGCGGTAGATATAATAAAGACAACTGTATGTTTGGATGTTCACGTAGGTATGACATCATCCGTCATCAGCTGCAATAGTGTTAATTGGTCATCATAATTATTCATTTTTTTTATTTATGTTGGTATCCTTTCTTACTTATGGAGAAGCTCGTAGCTAATTAATAGCAGCCACGCGGGTCTATCTTCTGGTTAAGTCGAATTAAATAATTTATTTGCATAATAAAGCCGCGTTTGCTTTTATGTTGGTCCGTGAATATGTGACCACTCATTACTCACCGCGTTTCTTTAAGGTGAAAGCTCCAACCTACCCGCGAAATTCAAATTTTCTTACGTTTTTTGCAATTTTCAGGCCAGTGCTAGGTTGTATGTTGATTAAAATATTATTCGCGGCTGTAAGACGTATGTAATTATAGAATTATAATCATCAAAATCACCAATACAACCCTCCAAGTTCATAAAGGCGTAGGAACAAAAAAAAAACAGAAAAAGTCTTTCCTACAGCTTTATGAACTTGGAGGGTTGTATTGGTGATTTTGATGATTATAATTCTATAATTACATACGTCTTACAGCCGCGAATAATATTTTAATCAACATACAACCTAGCACTGGCCTGAAAATTGCAAAAAACGTAAGAAAATTTGAATTTCGCGGGTAGGTTGGAGCTTTCACCTTAATGGTATAGTATAAGCAAAGTAAATAGAGGGGAAGTAGGTTATCTCCGGCCCAATTCGCGATATAATTGCCTACTGTCATAGGGTTGTCACTGTCGCTTTGACCTGCCGTGACCTTGTTGCGCGCCGTATGATTTCGTATGCCTACTAAGTGTCCAACTCGTAACCTTTTATTAATATTTTTGGGACAAAATATAACATGGTGTAAAAACTATTGGAATCGATTCAGTTACTTATTCTGAACAAACTATATTCAGGTTTCGCATATACTAAAAATAATGTTGTATATAATTTAAAATTAGTCAATAACTTATTTTTAATTACGATTTCATAACTGTGGGTAGTTAGGTACTTAGTTAATATACCTACAATACTGAGAAATCGGCACAACTAAACGTAAACAAAGCAATAGCGGTAAATCAGTTGACAGATCAAAAGTACAAACATTCTAGTGGGAAAGTAGACCTACCTACCTACCTACTTCGCGATAACTCGCGGTACTTCTTAGCGATAAGACCGCCATTGTAACCATAGATTTAACATCTTTTTGTAAAACAGTTTTGTTTCGTAGATTTTGGTGTGCAATAAAGTATATTCTATTCTATTCTATTCTACTTCCTCTGTGTGATAGAAAACTAATATGCTAATACAACAAAAAAAAGTCAGTAGGTAGGTAGGTATCTCATTATGAAGTAAAAAATTGAATTATGCTAGAATAAGTGAGTAGCTTACCTTTCCTGTTCAATAGGTAATTTGAACTGAGACAATTCTGGAATTGATGAATTATTAAGACACCCAAACACACAGCAATACTTTCTCCCGCGGTTATCAGACATTTTTTATTCGTTTAGCGGTGCCGAAAAGCCCTGACGCGCGAACCTCGTGCAGTGTTAGCCCCGACTGGCGCAGCGCGAAAGGAGCCGAGATTTTGTTTAGTGTGCGTGCGGCGACGCATAGATACTACGGCGCACACATACAAGCCGCGCGCTACGCATTTGTATGAAGTTATCGTACTTCCCCTCTTTATACTATGGTATAAGTTAATTCCTTCTGACATTTATAGTAGAATAACAGTCGTTACAGGAAGTCAGTGGCCCGAAAGTCTGACAGTCAGTCTTACTAAGGAAGGGGTATCTTATTATTCAGTAGGTACTATCTGGGTTGTGGAGGTCAGATAAAGCTCCATGTAAAATACTATTCAGATGCATCCGGTTGGACTGAAGTCGACCCTAACATAGTTGGGAAGAGGCTAGACAGATGATGACCGTACTTACATTCTTCTTCTTAATCGTACACTCTTGACAGAGTGGTCGTGATCATGGTATGTCCTTGGTGGCTGCCCTTGCGATTTCTCTCCACTTTTTTTCTGTTAGTGGCATTCCTCGCGCACTCCACTATTGAGCTGGATGTCACTGATTTTATAAGGTCCGTCCATCTAGTTGGTGACCGACCGCGCGGACGCTGCCCCTCTATTCGCCCTTGCACCACCAATCGTTCCATTGAGTCTTCGTTTCGGATGATATGCCCAAACATTTTAAGCGTTCTTGCTCGCACAATCGAAGAAAGTCTTTGTTTGATGCGAAGCTCTTTTAATATAGATACATTGGTGCGATGCGCAGTAAAATACTGATATTCAGCTGCATCCGGTTAGACTGGAAGCCGACCCCAACATAGTTGGGAAAAAGGCTAGGCAGATGATGGTGCGATGCGCAGTCCAGCTTATCCTCAGTAGTCGTCTCCAGCACCACATTTCCAACGCGTCTATTCTGCCGCGATCTCTTTGACGAATCGTCCATGTTTCCGCTCCGTAGAGAAAGATGGGGAAAACTAAGCACCGTATAAGTCTAACCTTGGTATTTTTGGTTATGCGCCTATCTTTCCAAATCTTCCTGAGCTTTTCTACAGCTGAACGTGTCACGGCACATCGCCTTCGTATCTCTTCCTCACAACTTCCAGTGTTGGTAATAGTAGAACCCAAGTATATGTAACTTTGGACCACTTCACAGTTACCTATGCTGTTGATCTCAGGTCTGTTACCCGTTTTGCGATCCACAATCATCATTTTGGTTTTCTCGCGGTTTATAGTGAGTCCAAATTCGAGGCTGGTACATTCTAGAAGTTGGAGAAGGTGTTCTATGTCAGGCAGTGAGGAAGCCAGAAGAGTGGTGTCGTCGGCGTACCTAAGATTGGAGATCATGCGACCCCCCACCGATATCCCTTTATCCCATTGATCCAGTACCTTGCGCATGATGTACTCTGTGTAGATATTAAATAACAACGGGGAAAGAATGCATCCTTGCCGGACACCTGCCAGCGTCTTGAAATTGGCTGAGTCAACCCCATCCACCCGAACTACCGCTGTTTATTTATTTATTTATTTATTTAGGATTACCAACGAGTAACATTACATACATCTTTTACAAAGTTAAAATTGCTCAATATAATGTCCTGCAATGCACACTCAATTACAGGTAACCACAGCTTACACATTATCGAGTAGGTAAACATGCTATAAATATACATTATTTAATAAAATGAATACATGCTACAATTATACAATCATGCTATTATTTAGGATTAAAATATCAAGAAAATTTAAATACATTCAAATTAAATTGCAATTTCAATAATATTATGTCAGAATGAGAATAAAATTACAACACACAAAAACACAAATTGAAATACATAAATTAAATTATTATTAAGGGTAATAAGATATTATTTAATTAATTAATTATTCTTTGGAATTCAAATGTCCTCTAACTGAAAGTACTTATATAATTTCTTCTTAAATATGTTGAGACTGTCATGGTTAATATCGACATCAGCTTTGCGCCATATAGCGTTGTACAGTTTGGTTGCCCTTGTAAGGGGAGAATTATCACCCAAATTGGTTTTATGAAAAGACTGTCTAAAGAGATAATAAGTATTTGTCCGAGGTAACCTGTTAGGAACATTAAATGATATTTTTGACAGAAGGTCTGTATTTGTTTTGGATGTCATCAATTTGTGAAGAAAACAAAGATCCAAAACTTTTCTGCGATTATTGAGACTGTGGAGTTTAAAGTGATGAACACGGTCCTTATAAGACTTGAATTGTTGCAGTTGGGTTTTATTTTGTGAGCATAAATGATACAAAAACCTTCTTTGGACTCTCTCAATACGTTGCTTATGAACGTTATAGTGAGGTGACCATACTTGTGAACAGTATTCTAGATTACTGCGAACCAAAGTCTGGTATAGTATAATTTTTGTCTTGGAGTTGTTGAATGGCTTAGAGGTCCTTAATACAAAACCTAGCAGTTTGTTTGCATTACATATGATTGTATCTATATGCTTATTGTATGTCAATTTGCTATCCATCAAGATTCCTAGGTCCCGGATACTATTCACTTCCTTGAGAGTGTTGTCCAAAATGGAGTATTCCGTATTATAAATGTTTTTATTTCGACAAAATTTAATATGTAAACATTTTTCTAAATTTAAGTTCATTCTATTTTCTTTGCACCACCCAACTAACCTATCCAAGTCAGCCTGTAATAAATAAGAATCCTGCATAGATTTTATAGGCAAAGTCAATTTCAGGTCGTCTGCAAATAGATAGGATTCTGCGTGGTGGAAACAGTGAATTATAGTGTTAATAAAAACATTGAAAAGCAACGGTCCCAGGTGAGATCCTTGTGGCACCCCAGAAGTCACAAGAAAATCCTCAGATCGGGCCCCATTCAAAACAACGAACGACATACGTTCTCTTAGGTATGACTGAAACCATATCAATAGAGGACCATGGATTCCGAGGTTCTCTAGTCTCTGTATCAACAGTTGGTGGTCCACTTTGTCGAATGCCTTACTAAAATCAGTGTAAACTGCGTCAACTTGAATGCGTTGGTCAACATACCCTATCACATTCTCTGAGAAAGCGACCAGATTGGAGTGAGTAGATCTACCTCGAAAGAAACCATGCTGGTTGTCTACTATGTCGTTTTTCAAGTGATTGTACAGATAAGGATAAATTAATAACTCGAAAACTTTAGGGATGGTGGAAATAATCGATATTGGTCTATAATTTTTAATATCGTTTTTGCGACCATTTTTGTAAATAGGGACTATTTTAACCCTCTTCCACGCAGTTGGGAAACAACCTGACTCGAGGGAACGGTTATATATATAACTTAAGGGCGTCGCGAATGACTTGGCACACTTAGCAAGAAGAATTGGTGGAAGTTGATCAGGACCTGGTCCTTTGCGAACGTCCAGACTTTTCAGTTTGCAAGCAACCATTTCCTCCGTAAGTGAAATAGAACTTAAAACATTCAGACTGCCACAGTGCAATAAAACTCCCGATGTGTTGTTTTGCTGTTTAGGGGTGTTCTGATTGTACACAGATGAAAAGTTTTTTGCGTAAAGTTGACAGACATCGGCACTGTTGTCAGCTACTTCATTGTCTAAGATCATTTTTCCGGTATTGTGCTTTTATTTTTACGCTTGTGTTTAATATATGTCCAAAAGTATTTGGAATTCGTTTTAATTCTAGCTTCTATAGTTTTAATATAGTTATTATAAGATGATTTGTTTAATAACCGGCATCTTTCCTTCAAGAACCCTAAACTAATCTTATCCATAGCATTGTTATATTTTTTTACTCGAATTCTAAGGTTATACGTTTGCTTAAGTAGTTTATTGAGGTCTTTCGTAAACCACGGTGGTTGTTTATTTTTATTTACTTTATATGAAAAAGGAACGTGGTTTGTTATAGCACCCATGACCTTTTTGTAAAATATTTCAACCATGTCGTCTATGGATCCGCAGCTTTCCAATGTTGATGTCCAGTCAATAGAGTCAAGATTTTGTGTTATGGCTTGGTAATCAGCCTTGTGATAGTTACGGGTAGGCAACATACTGGAATTGAGGGTTCTTTCGAGGCTTATATTTAAGTTGATCAATAGAGGAGGGTGATGTGTGTCTAACTTAGATAGGGAATCATTGCATTCTTTCACCCTAATATCAGCTATATTAGCTAAAACTAGGTCTAAGACCCTTGATTTACTATTCTTGACATTATTGAACTGTTCTAAGCCATTCAACGCAACAAACTCCGTAAAAAGATGGCTAGTTAAACAATTTGTGGTTTCAGGGACTAGGAAGCTACAGTCATCGCTGTTTAGCCAATTGATGCCAGTCAGATTAAAGTCTCCTGCAATGAAAGTGTTACCTTCTTTACTAATTACTTTGCCTGCATTCTCCATATAATGCTCCAGAACATTAATATTAACTGGTGATGGAATATAGACCGCACAGAAACAGAGACTGATAGTATTGTGATTAGTTTTGACTTGAACTTTAACCCACAGATCTTCGCATAAACTATTATAAAAAGACATGTCAATAGATTTATGTTTCTTTAAAATAGCGATCAGTACCCCACCTCCAGTCCTCTTCCTGCAGAGCTCGCTAATTTCACGGTCTCTTCTATATACATCGTAACGGTCATCAAATAATTCTGTACTGAATATATCATCACTAAGCCAAGTTTCCGTAAGAATTATAACATCGTAATTATTCATTAAAATATTGTGATACAAATCATGCGTTTTTGTCTTCAGACCTCTGGTATTTTGGTAATAAATTTGAAAATCTGCGAATTTTATATTGTTGGTTCATTAATCATTCAGTCAAGATAGAAGATCGTGTTAAGTTAATTTAACCAGAGAGTCAATGTCTTTGATTAGAAGACGTTCGGAACCTTCGCTTTTTTTTACAAAAATACGACCATTTCGTACCCATACAAATTTGTAGTTTTTCTCCTTAGCCGCTATCCTAGTAGCATGGTGCAGAGCCCGTTCCCGTTGTAATGGTTGAGCATAACTGACTGCAACGTCTGTTGCATTACTAGAGTCAGTGAAAAGGGACCTACAGTAGTCTTCCCATACTTTCACGATCAGTTTAATATCCACAACAGATTCTCCAGCAGTGTTCTCTACCGCCCAAGTTCTGGTCTTAAACTGACGTGTGATGATTTTTATTTTCGTGTGCAAATCCTTGGTTTCAAACTTTTGTGAATGTCTTTCCAACTCAGTGCATATGTTTTTCAGCTCTGTATTCCGGTCTCTACGACATGCAGCTTGAATCTGAGAACCTGAGGAATTTAGTTCTTGTACACTGGCACCATTGGCTTTAGCATCACGTCGTTGGGTAACTAGTTTCCACGTATCATTAGACATCCAATGTTGACGCTTGGCACAAACTGTTTTCGGTTGAGACATTTGCATGGAAGTTTTGATGAAATTTTTGGCAGATTGCCACATAGAATTCGATGTTTTGTTCTCGCTGTCGGTCATCCATGCATGCTGTCCATCTTGGATAGTTTTAACAAAAGTCTCTTTATCCAGTATTTGCAACCGCTGTAGTGATTTCCTGGTAATTGTATTTTGCAACTTCATCTTCAGGCTACACACCAAGAACTGGTGGTCTGAAAGGCAGTCTGCTCCTGGTAACGTGTGTGCATTAGACACAGTGCTTCGCCATCTTGATCGGATCATGATGTAGTCGATCTGGTTACGGTGTTTGCCATCAGGGCTAGTCCACGTGTACAGTCGTCTAGAGTGGTGCTTGAAGACTGTATTCAAAATGGTCAAACTATTATCGGCTGCGAATTGTATCAGGCGTTCACCTCTTTCGTTCCGCACTCCTAGCCCGTATTGTCCAATTATGTTCTGTAAGCCGGTGTCGTCCTTAGTGTTGCCCACTTTCGCATTGAAGTCACCAAACACCAGCAACAGTTCCCTATTTGGTACTTTAGCGATGCAAGTTTCCAGCTGCATGTAGAACTCATCAACGACATCATCATTAGCGGCAGAAGTAGGTGCATAGGCCTGAATAATGTTAATTGGGGTCGGTGATGCACTCAACTTTATAGATATTACTAGCTTTCGCCCGCGGCTTCGCTCGCGTTAAATTCGGTAGCGCCTTATCGATTTGTAATAGCAACGCTAAGTTTTCCCGTTTCTTCCCTCTTTCTCCCTCATATCCCACTCTTTTTAAAAAAATAATAGCCTATGTCCGTCTCCTGGTTCCCAACTATCTCTGTACCAAAATTCATCAAAATCGGTTTAGCCATTAAAGCGTGAAGAGGTAACAAACAAACAAACAAACAAACAAACTCACTTTCGCTTTTATAATATTAGTAAGGATTCTATCGCTTATGGGATCATAGCTTAAAACGGAACCAGTCCACACTTTCGGTATTGCTATGGCCACTCCAGCAAAGCTGTTATTGTCATTACCAGAGAAATAAATGGTGTGTTTATCGGTGTTAAAGTGACCGCTGTTCTTCCAGTGGGTTTCGCTCAATCCGGTGATTGTGGATTTACATCGCTCTAGCTCTTCTTCGAGAATTCGGAGTTTTCCCTCAGCTAGGAGGCCACGAACATTCCAAGTACCGACGCGGATCTTGTTGCGCAGTTGTATTTTTGGTCTTCCAGTAGCATTGTTTCCAGGGGGTGCCTGGTTGCCTGCACCGGCCTGGCCTGTAGCTAATTTCACACCATGCTTCCCAGACAAGTCATGGCGCCGGTCGCTACGCGGATCGCTAGGCATCGTATTCCCTTTATCTGACATTTCCATGACTCTCTTGGGATATTTAATACAGTGGTTTCCCGTTGCCTTCTGTATCGGTTCTTTTAGGGGTTATTTGGCCCCAAGGTCACCGCAGCCTCATCCGGTATCCGGGTGTATGGTTATCCCGCCACTGTTCGGTCGCCATTGCCTCGTCCGTTATCTAGCAGGGAGCACCACGGCAACCTATTGGCAGCCGTCGCCTGCAGGCGCGTGCAGGTGAGGATGACGTTTGGGCCGGTGTCTGATCTTAGTTACCGTTCTCCCCTTCCCCCTTACTCCCGTTCTCCCCGTACTTACATACGTAGTTATATTAAGTTGGAATTGCCTAGATGTGCTCGACAGTTTGGTCATGTCAAAATTATACCTTTTAATTGGTAATTTAATAAAAAAACACCTACTTACCTACTTTTTGACAAATCATCGTGAGGAAACCAGGTTGCTTGAGAGATAGTTCTCGACAGCATGTCAAGCCAAGTCAGAGGCCCATGGCCGGCTTAAAAACTGACACCACTCACCACACCATTAAGCAAAAGTAGGTAGGTACCAACTTGCTAACTACAACTAACTAAAGGTGTTAGCAGTTTTAACGACATAATCGGCTTTGATGGTTGACAACTCTCAGCAGGTGGTGTTGGACGTCGTATTTCTAATTTCTGACTATAAAGAAAATAAGACTTTGTAATAAGATGTAGTGGAGGATGAACAGCACAAAAATCCAACATACCTACTGCACGTATTTTTTTCATAGAGGAACAAGGACAGTTAAACTGTCCTTCGTATGTACATAGTTAGGTATTATGAATCATGATCTTGTTACAATAGAAACGCAATTTTATTTATTCAATTTTCTCTAACTTTATGATCTAGTTGGCTTAGCCATAAGATAAGATATTTATTTCCACCGAAAAACTGAACCACTTCCCGAACCTAAACTGACTCCCGACTAAATCTTCAGAAAAATGTAATTTTCTATATATAGGTAATTAATTAAATTTTTCAATTCCCGTTTAAATAAAGGAAGATGTCGGAGACAGCACAGGCAGACGCCGCGGTGGAGCAGGTGACGCAGGAAGTGAAGGACGTCAAGCTAGAGAACGGGACAGCTTCGGGCGCAACCAACGGAACGGCCAAAGCTGCAGAAGCGATCTCGCTAAAGGTACCTATTATGAACACTTGTTAAAATATTCAAGAATTATTGTAAATGGATAGGGTATAGGAGGGTTAGTTACGTACCTGCCTATGTAAATTCTACGGCTTTAAAGTTAGACTTATATCTATAATAATTATAGTTACATTTACGTATATAAGTATATCTATTATAGTTATAGGAGAATGCCGATTTAGTTAGGAGTTTTGGCCCCTTAAAAAATTCGCGTGTCTCGGTGGTTTTAACTTGGTATTGTAGAACTTGAATTGCCTTTTCAGATCCTGAAATCGATTTTCAATTTTTCACCCTAGTTTAAGAGAAATCTTATTTTTTCAGATGCTGAAATTGAGGTTATAAAACAATATTCTTTTATTTTAGACATATTTCAAATTAAAATAATATTGTTTAAGATTGAAAGAAACAAATTAAAAAAAAAAAGCTTTTCTTTTCGGAGTGGCTAAATAATAACAGCTGCTCGGGTCGATTATTAGGTTAACCGCTTGCCTAGGTTGGTCTATGGATTGGTGACTACAAGTTACATACCGAGTTTCCACCGCGCCTCGGAGCAAGAGCTGGGACCAACAGACAAAAGTTGTTACAGATAGTCAGTGTCCCGAAAGTCTTACAACCAGTCTTATCAAGGGGTGCCGTCCAGTTCCAGTCCGTTCTAGTACTAACTGAATTGTGGAGGCTAGATAGGCAGTCGTTCCGTGTAAAATACTGGTATTCAGCTGCATCCACTTTGACTGGAAGCCGACCCCAACAGAGTTGGAAAAAGGCTAAGCAGATGATGATCAGATTGTAGTTTTCGCTCATTCATCTACAAATGAAGTCCTTATTTGTAGATGAATGAGCGGAAAACGAGTAATGAAATCGGACTTGCGCCTTGCTTGGAGACACCTACCCGGACTGGAAATTGTATTGAGTTTCCTTTACTTTTCGTGTGTTAGCTTCTTAACTCAAATGTAAGTCAGTGCATAGAAATTGCACGATTAGTTTTAGATTACCAATGTAGGCTAAAAGCAATAGTGCCAACAGGTTACTAACCCACAGCCATACAACTGCAAAATTAACCTATTTCTCTAAAGCAACATAGTGCACGCGATTATGCCTAGACCGTATCTACGTAAGCTTAGTCTTAGATTAGATACCCCACCTTTGGTTTGATCCATTGCTCTATTTTCTTCAGGACGCGTTCAAAGCATTCTCCAAATTCGGAGATATAAAATCAGATGGCAAAACTATAACGCTGTCACAAAGCGACAAATGGATGAAGCAGGCAAAGGTGATCGATGGTAAGAAGATCACAACGACAGATACCGCGATTCACTTTAAGAAGCTGAAGACATTGAAACTTGGCATCGATGATTATCAGAAATTCCTCGAAGACCTCGCTAAAAGTAAAAAGGTAGAGCTAGATGACATTAAGAAGAAGCTCACAAGCTGTGGACAGCCAGGCTTGACGTCACACGTAAGTTTTTATACAAGCGTTTATTTAAACCGATGAATGCTCAATAACGTGAAAAATCGTTGAGGTTTATCGTCAGTCAATAGGTTAGGTACAGACGTGCTGTTTAAGATTTCAAATTGTGTAAAACAATTATTTTTTCTTCAAGTCACACACGCAAATATGACGTCGTCTTTTAGTCATTTAATGCTCTTAAATAAAACGCAACTACTAAATTAAATGGACGATGGAAGGTAATATGTTTGTATATTATTTTACTATAGAATTGTATTTACAAACGATTCGATTCGACAAGTTAGTGGTACGTCTTGCTTGATTTTGCTGAAAAAATACAATAAATTAAGTACCACTTTGTTAAACTGAACATCAAATCGTAGAACGTACATACATACATAAGTCGAATATAAAGGCATCACCTTGCCTATTCAGTGAAAAGCTCTTAACAACATCTATGCTATTTTGGGAAATGTTAAATAACAAAAATAGTGTAGACACAAATTACGAATTTTTCATTACGATAATAAAACGCAATCTAAATAAATATATTCCAATAAAAAGAATAAAATGCAAACCAAAAAAAGGATGGCTTACTAAGGGTCTTAGAAAATCATGCGAACATAAAAGAATATTAAGAACTATTTTTAATGAAAGTAAGAGCAATGTTATAAAAAAATACTATAAACTATTTAGTAAAATATTAAAATCGAGTACTTATTAAAAAATCAAAAAGACTAACATATATTAGACAAATGCAAAAAACAGATAATAAGGTAAAGACAATGTGGAATATAATAAACTCAAAAACAGGGAAGACAAAAATAAATAAACGCGAAAATATATCACTAAAAATAGATAATGAAGAAGCAAAATGCCCGTTAACTATATCCAACAGATTCAACGAATTCTTTGCAACGGTAGGGCACAACCAAACAACTGATTCGAACAACAACTTCGGACAACCCGTCGTCAACCCCTCCACTTGTTCGATGTATTTACGCCCGGTAGACCAAAAGGAAATAGTAAATATAATTAAATCAATTAAAAATAAACATAGCTGCGGTATAGATGACATCCCACCAATGTTATTAAAGCAATGTGCAATAGAACTTTCCTTTCCTTTGATGTCTTTAGTAAATCAAAGCTTTCAAGACGGCCAATTTCCAGACGCACTAAAAATAGCTTTAGTAAAACCAGTGCATAAAAAAGGGGACAAGCAGATCCCAAGCAATTATAGACCCATAGCACTTTTACCAACTTTTTCCAAAATATTTGAAAAAGCTATGTGCAACCGGCTATACGCTATACGTTCTTAGAAAAGTTCAATATTCTAGACGACGCACAAAATGGATTTAAAAAATGTAGATCGACAACATTAGCAGTGTACAAATATGTTCAACAAGCTCTATAATATATAAACGACAAACAACCTGTAATTGGGCTACTACTTGACATGACTAAAGCATACGACAGAGTTCTTTATGACATTTTACTTATTAAACTATATGGCTGCGGTGTACGAGGACCAGCTTATTCGTGGTTTAAATCATATTTTTAACACCCTTGCTCGTAAAGCTGATGTAATCCCACCGGTTTTAAATATGTAAAGAGGGTCATAAAAAACGCGTGTGTTATCAAAGCAAATAGTTAAGTTATAGTCTATACAAATTCCATAACAGTATTATTTGCCATTTCAAATTTGGAACTGATCGCCGCCGCACGACTGACCAGCTAGTGAGCAGCGCGCTGTTGCTATTCAAATTTCAAACTAATTGCCATTTTAAAGCAACCACGAAAGCAACAGTGTGCATTGACAGATTGAGGTTATTTAAAATTTAAAAAAAAAACAGTTTATTCGGTAATTTAAAAACTTGGCTGCATGCTCTAGTGAAGTCTAGTGTCTTTGCCAACATGTTCACGCAGCCACGGCAGAAAATAATCCTCGCGCCATTTTTCTCAAATTTTCTTTTCTTTGTACTTTGTATTGTGAAATGTTTTTTTTCTGTTTCCTCGCAAATGTGTTAAAAAACGTCGTACGATATACGTGCGTATTGGTTATAACATGCTCGGCTCGATTACGCCCTCGCCTTCGGCTCGGGCTGAAATTCCGCCTCGCATGTTATAACCATCATAACGCACTAATATCGTAATGTACTATTACAGAATAGGACTCAAATAGTACAAATTGAAAATTACGACCATTGTAAAAATTAGATTAAAACCATTCGATCACAAGAAAAAAGAATTACTTGCTCTATCCCACAAGGAAGCGTGTTAGGATGCCCATTATTTCTAATTTATATAAACGACCTTCCGAAAATATTAAATAAAGAAAATACTTTACCCGTACTATTTGCAGACGATATTTCGATATTAATAAAATGTGATAATTTAAATAACCCTAGTCTACAAATACAAAATACCCTCCAAATTGTTGATACTTGGCTCCAGAACCACAACCTGGAGATTAATAGTAATAAAACTAAAATAATGCAATTTAGATCATACAAAAAATCACCTCTCAATCTTATGACAACATTTAAAAACACTCAAATAGAAGAAGTGAATACGTTTAGCCTGCTTGGCTTAAATATTGACACCCACATTAACTGGAAGTCTCACATAGAACATATAAAAGCAAAACTCTCCAAATTCATTTACGCTCTTTTCCAAATAAAACAAAGCACTAACACACAAACAGCTATGGCTGCTTAGTACACATACGCATACTCATGGCTGAGATATGGCGTCATGTTATGGGGCAATAGTGTTAACGTAAACGAATTATTCATTTTGCAAAAGAAATGTATCAGGATTATAGCCCAAATAGACAATACTGAGAGTTGCAAATCATATTTCATAAAATACCAGATTCTAACTCTGCCGTCAATATACATACTTGAAATTTGCGTATTTGTTTTTAAAAATATCGACAAGTTTATTAAAGTAGAAGATACACACAACGTAAACACTCGCCATAAAAAAAGGCTGTGTGCTCCATTTTCAAGGATAAAAATGCTAAGCAATAGCCCGTATCATATGTCGATAAAAATATTTAATAAGTTGCCCAACATATTTAAAACTGAAAAATCAATAATAATATTTCAGAAAAGGCTAAAATCTTACTTAATCCAAAAATGCTTCTACTCAGTAAAAGAATATTTAGAAAACTTTCCTTCACATACAAAAGTGGCGATCTGTCCTATATAAATAACAAAATTTATATTAATTTAGAAATGAGAATTATTTTAAGAGTGTTTATTTAAGAAAACATTTATTTTGACATTGCTGTATAATTGAATCAAATTAATTATCTATTGACATTATTATTATTATTAATTTTACATGACATTAACTACTATCACTTTGATGACATTAATTGTAATGAATAATAATTATTATTGCATGCTAAATTGAGTTGTTATGGGCAGGCGGATAATATTAATTGCAATGCTTGAAAAAGGCCACTGAGTCATAAGCACTTACCTAATATAATGCCAACTTTGTACACTTGGTTTGCAATAAAGATTTTGACTTTGACTTTGACTTTTGACTATTCCAGGTGACCAAATCTCCAGCAGCTGCCGCAGCCGTGGATCGTCTGACAGACACCAGCAAGTACACAGGCTCGCACAAGCAACGGTTCGACGAGACAGGCAAGGGCAAGGGCATCGCGGGCAGGAAGGATGTCGTCGACGCCTCGGGCTACGTGTCAGGCTATCAGCATAAGGACTCTTACAACAAGTCCCATTAACCACCAACATATTCACACGGCTTACAGTTACAACTTTTTAATATAGGTACCCGGGAGCCCGAACCTCAACCTTGAAGACTTTTTGATCAGGAGAGTCAGTAACAGCTGTATGTTTAAGACAAGGATAAAGCCGCATTTACACTAGGAGATTTTCTTGACCATAGAGTGAATTGCCATAAAATATCACTTCTCGACGATCGAGTAAAGCTCCTCGTTTTAAGGTGAAACCGCCAGTATGGCCCGCTAAATTCAGTATTTTTGATGTGTATTGCATTTTGTGGGTCAATGTTGATTAAAATATGAATTGTGACCGTTTATTTTATGGGCTTAATTAACGCGACACTGGTCTGCAAATTACAAAGAACGTAAGAATTTTTGATTTCGCGGATAGCCCTGCCGCATCCACCTTAACGAGATTTCATTGTTTATGACATCTAAAAACATGAACAAACGCTTATCCTTCAGAAATACCATTTGAAAGCTTCTCTTTACATTAATATAACTTTTTGCAATAAGTACGAAATTATTGTACATTTTTTCTTAAAGTACATGGTACTAGATTTAATGCATTTAACAATCCAATGCTTTGTATGTTGTGCGAAAGACATTCCTTCCTTAGAGAGTACCTATACGTTAGAGTAAGTTGGAACGTATCGATATTTATCACTTCTCTATTTTTGTCTAATCTGTTCGTCTAGTCGTGTGTAGAGTTAGATTCTTTACAAAATATTGAAAAGTTTCAATGTATTTTTAAAATTGAAATGGTCATAAGATGATGGTATTTTTTGTATTGTATCTTTCGTATTTCCTAAAAAACATAGTACAAAACATCTACTGTACTATATTCAAAGTACGTACTAGACCTACGTAACGTACCCACTTATAGATAAGAGGTATTTATTAATGTTTCCTTTTATTACATTTTCGAAAGAATTTCAATGTGTCATAATTATAACGTAAGTGCACGGTTATTTATAAGTTCTTAAGATTCTTATTGGTTCTCAATATTAATATTGGTAAAATAAGCCTACTTTTAATATACCTACTGTAAATGTATCTACCTTAAATTTATTTTGTTATCATAATTAATAAAATACATACATTATTCTATTGTAGTTTCCTTCAAAAGTTTGGTGGTTTAAATTCAAAGTAAAATCAAATGAGATGTCGATTGGTACAATTTATTTGACTTATAACTACAAATACATGTGTAAAGCACTAACATTTCATGAAATAACTAATAGTCAATTATACATGGTTTTATTAAATGGTGGTACTATAAATTTTATTTACTGAAAGCAAATAACGCAGGACTTAATTAATTCACATATTGTTCGATTATTATAGTTAAACTATACAATGTAATAATTATAATAACACAAACATTGACTGCTAGCCCTTACTACCTTCCGATATAATAATATATTGTTTAAATAAAAATTAACAAAACAAAGAATAGAATGCAAAAGATTAAATAATAGGTACAGATACTTGTGCACGTCATAATACAGCTTGTAAACGATAACCCGACTTTCCTGTTAATCGCGTTCAATATTCACATAATTATACCTATACAAATTAAACACGAAAGATCGTAAATATTTAGGGTCAACAATTACTTTAACCACGAAGAAGTTATAGTTTAACGCACGCAAATATCAAATGGATGGATAGGCGTAACTAAATAAATCTTTATCGAGGTTTTTTCATATTCCCAACCCCGAACTCTTGCAGTGCAGTATACAAATGATGTGATAGGCAGATCCACTTTGAGAAGACTCAGTTACAAGCCCATCTCCTTACGTAGAGAAAAAAAATAGTCATAAAAAACCCATGAACGTAATATTAGATATTTTAATCGCGATATTTTATGTATTTTTCAAAATTATTTTTTTATGTTTATATTTTTTACTTCTGCATCAATGGTTGCTATAATCAATTATCTCGATAAAAAAAAACACAGTAAAGTCGCGGTTTCCGTGTACACCATAAAAATAATAGTTTGTTTCCCCGACTGTAAAGAAGTTATTATTTTTATTTAGAACACCCGCCATGTACACGAGGAATGCTGTAGCAAATTTAAGGCTTCACCGTCACTCATCTAAACTTTACAAATTTCAGCACCAAATATTAGTTGTGGAGTAAACTTATGGACTCGAAAACGTTATCTTAACTTATTTTTTTGTTAATGAGTGATCTCGTTAGTTATGCTTTGTTTTAGAAGCACAATATCGCTGGTTTCGACTTTATAGCATACCCGATGTTCACATATTGTGCTTGTTGCCCTTGGACTATATTTTAACGTCGCGCGTCGGTCAACAGCGTTGACTAGTCGATGACGCGATGAAACCAACAATGAATGAGTGACGACGAATATTTGATAGCTATTTATAATTATATTAATTTATTAATGAAGTCAGTCTACAATTCTAAAAGTTAGTAAATTTACTTGCATTTGTTGTATATGATTTTTATATGATTCTGTACAGTTAGCCTTGGGAAGTCTTTACAATCTTTAAACTTAGCTCATTTGAATATGGAAATATTTCAAACGAGTAATACGATTTCATGTTATAGGTATATATTCAAATTTATGTTATTACAAAGGCTTTCTATGAGTAAATGGAATTTTAACCTCTAGTGACAAATTGGTTGTAGACTTCAGTCAGAATAATCTACAGCAGTATATCTGATATATCGCAATAAATAATTAAAACTGACATAAATACTGATATATCATATTTTGAAGTCTAGTATGTCAGAGATTTTTATAAAATACAAATATTTACAATTTGCTTGCATATTTAGACAGAATTGCAAGCTGAATATCATGACAACTTCAATTATAAACAATCTGCAAATAAATAAGCTAGACGGCAAATAATATCACCCTGTATAAATAATACCCTTTTATAAATTTTGAACATCCAACATAAAGTGCTAAATACAAAATATAATAATCTCATAACTAAATTTATTATTGCCATTGAAGAGCAATGCTAGAGATGATGAGAAAAAGCTGTTATTTATTACTTTAAAGCACATGTATGACTGCAACATGGATCAATGAATTTCTTATAAGGATTTGAGATTCCTTATGAATATAAGGCTTATCCATTGCAGTACAAATACATATCAACCAACTATTATAACACATAATTGCAAGAGATGAACTAGAATCCCAGATACAACACTGTTTGTCAAATATGCATCTTAACAAGATTAAATTACTCATATACAATGGCATCGTCCACAGCTAAGAAAAGGGCACAACTTACCTACACTTTATTCGATTTAATAACATAATTTTCTCCCCAAGATTATTTTAGGTACACATTACAATGCAATATCAACGCCAACTAATCATCAAATAGAACAATCTCGGCTCTATATTGAGATGGTTTAAATATACTTGGGAAACCAAGCTCTTATAACAATGCTATATGGAATTGAGAATTTTCTATATAATATATTTTCGAGTCATACAAATTTTATCACAAAGTCGAGTGACTTGACGGCTATTACATTGGGCCTTCAATAGTGCTCACTTTCATGGCGAAGTAGTAGACAGCTCGACTGCCGAGGATAAAGGCGAGCAGGAAGCCTCCGACGTAGGCGACGTAGATGCCGCCACCGTGGCTCTTGGCGGCCGCCAGCGTGCCCAGCGTGACGCCCAGCGCGATGGCCAGGAACACGAGCGACAGGACCGCGAAGATCGCGCCGCGCATGCGGGCCATGCGCGCTCCTACCGACGACACCTTGCGGCAGTGCGGACACCGCACCGGCGCATTCTTCAGCAGCTGATACTGAAACACCACCATCAAATAAATAAATACTTACATAATTCATATTTATCTAAGGTCAATGACTTTAATGAACTCTGAGTATCTAATAAAATATGTATGTCACAGCAATGGTGATAATATATTTCGCCATTATCAAACTAGGAACATAAATAAATAACACATTCATACTCACTTATGAAAGACAAGAAACTTTGTTATAAACAAAAATCAATGTAGGCGTGCTGTACATTTTTTTAATACAAACATGTTAAGGATGTCGGTTTTATATTTCTAAACCAATTTTATGATGCCATATAAATGCTAAGGACATTGTGGTCATTATCAACAAGTAGGTTAATTGATGCACTTAATATAGGGCTAATAAGATCAACTTGGGTAAAGTTTATTACTTTATTAAGATTAACATGGTTTTAGTTAAAAACGCAGATTGCAAATAAAAATAGTTAGTAAGGATAAATAAATCAAGTCTTACACAGAATCTGTACTTTTTGCTAAAATCACCTGGACAATGCTCAATAGAAATACATTTGGAATGTTTATGAATAAACACTAAGAAAACTGTTAAATGTTTACAAACTTGCAGAACAGTTGTAAGTCTATTTGCTATAAGGTTGTAAATTCACAACAAGAGTAGTACAGTTGCATTTTTGTGTCAATAAACAGATAAAAAGATCACAATATTTGTGAATAGTCATTGTCATTACACAAATGTTTTTAAATTACTGCATTTTTTCAAGCCGTGAAACAGGCACCAATCCAGATAAAGGTTGTGGTCATGGCCACCAGAAAATCGGCCAAACGCCATGGAACAAAAATTAGAAAGGAATATTCACTACCACCAGTGTGGTAGTAGTTTAATCACGAACTTTACAAGCAGAAACAATAAAAGTTGGTAAATTACAATTGCAAGCAATTTTGCTATATTTCTGTCCCAGATATAGGTTTCAAAGTTTCTTTTTTTATTGAAAAAAAAAATGAAACAGTTAACAGCTTGTAGAATTCAGGAGCAAGCATAAGGTCAAAATTTTTTGCAGTTCTCCGGTTTGTAAAAGCATTTACTTTACTTTCTTTTTTGTATGGAAATAATAATATATTGTTTTTTCTACATACAGTTGTGTCTTTTTTAGAAGTTAATAAGTCAGTGCAAAACTGGGGAGGTGACTTTCCTATTTATTAAAAAATATGTACAGTACGCTCATGTTCATTATGGTAATACATACATACAGTCTTTTTAACAAATTACAATACAGACTATTGTACCTGTTATAGCTTAGTTACAAAGCAAGTGCTCTGATAGAGGTTATTATAATGACATGCGTCTTATTATAATTTAAATAATAAGCAAAAATGGTATGCTTCATAAGTTGACTCTATGTGAAAAGAGTAATTACTAGTGTTTGATAGTTGAAAGTATTATAAATTGCAATTCAGGCCAGCCGCAATAAAGGAATGTTCCAAAACAAGTATGGATTAATTGAATTAATAAAATTGCTTTTGAATTCATAAAAGCTTGTAGATATTTATGCTTGTTAATGTAGGTACTTACTAGAAATGTGTCCTGACAGTGAGCACAGATGACCCTGCACATTCCAGGCAGGGTTGGCACAGGTGGAGTAACAGGTGATGGTGCCAAGTTGATGATCCTCTTGCAGTCTGCACGGGGGCACGCAATACGCTGTGATGATGACTTGCAAATTAACAAGCAGTTGCAAGGGCAGCGCACATATTTCTTGCCAGGAGGAGCATTCCTTATGGGCTGAAAAAAGAAAACAGATCAAATAAAATATCAACAGACCAAGTAAAGTATAATCTCCAGTGTTATGAGTCAGTGAACTGATTAATAAGAACAAACAAAAACTTTGATAAACAAAGAAAGGAATTACAAATATAATCAACAGTAAGATTGTCAAAATAATGAAGGCATTTTGACCTAAACTTATTTGTCTTAGTTTGATGAATTAAAACCTATCAAGTTGCACTTTTCCTGTTGACAGCAGTGCAGAAGAGCTTTTTGATGCCCTGTAATTATTTTACCATTTTAAACAAGTTTGACTACAATACTTACTGTGGCTTCGTTGCATTCTGAACATTTAACGACATGCTGTTCTCGCTTCCCAGATATGTCGATCATAGCCTGGCACACGCGACATGTTACCATCGGCATTCCCGCTTGCTGGTACGGTGGAGGCAGCTCGTCAGGTCCGATGGGAGATATTGTGCTGACATTTACCTCCTCTGTCACAAAAACATTACATTCGCGTGTTAGTTACGAAGTTAGAAATACATAACCAATCATGTAATAGCTGGTAAATCTGTTGCACAACACAGGCAATTTGATGATCTACGTAGCGGCTGCTTCGTTCCATCTTTTTCCATTGTTTAGCAACAAAAATCACAAGAACTATTAGTTGAATCATCAGCTGTCAAAACAATAAAAGCAAGTAAATACTTACCATCCCTTAGTAATGGTTTGGTTTCACTTTGACCGTCCCCCATTGTTCAAAAAATTAACTTTTGATAGTGTAGTATGCAAATATCCAATAATTAAATCACGATTTTTGACGAAAATATGTACTAGTACTGCAATCCCACAAACTTGATTTTTTTGGTTTTTTTTCGTTTTTTTTTTTACGATCTGGAACTTGGATACACAGCTATAAGGCCATTTCTAAGTCTGTTGTTATTACGCCTCCAGTTGTTAACGGAAATAAACTTTGTATTTATTATATTTATTTACACGAATAGTAAAAGTAAAAATAGGAATGTATAACAAGCCTAGCTTTCCATTCAGTCCATAATGTCAGCCTCTATCCGCTCTAATATTTTCCGCTGCTCCATAAATGTTTCTTCACCTTATCTATCCATATTTTCAGATTAACATAATATTACGCCTACAATCCCCTCAGGCATCGACAAAGGTATAATTAATTATTTTTTAATATTTTATATTAATTCATTTCAGTTTATTGCTGTAGTATATGCTAAAAAAAATATATATGATAAATGAAAATAAATATATGATTTACTGGCTTCGCTCGCGTTAAATTCGGGGTAACACAGTTCCCTTTTCCTGATTTTGCAGGTACCTGCTATCTATAGTTTTTGCCCTTGCGCCTTATTTATTGAATAGCAAAGCTAAGTTTCCCTTTTCTTCCCTCTTTCTCCCACATTTCTCACTTGCCTAGCCTATGTCCGTCTCCAGGGACCCAACTAACTCTATACCAAAATTCATCAAAATCGGTTTAGCCATTTAGGCGTCATCTTAGGGGCGGATTACTTTCACTTTTATAATATGTATTAGTAACGATATACTACAGATACTTCGTATTTCATAATACCAAACCTGAGCACCTTACTCAACCATCGTGTGTTGAAGCCGAAAAGGGAACTGAATAGTTCCATTTCCATGCATTATACAAATGACATTGACAAGTGTCATTTGTCATGTGTGTGTTACAGGTTATGTTGTGTACATTGCATGTGATTTTAAAGTTCTAAAAACCATATAAATAAATAGTTCTTGCAATGGGTAGCAAGGTACACAGGGTTCGTTATTATAATCCGAAACCGCAACCAATCAACTGTGTTTCGTTTAATAAAACAAGCAGACAAATCGCCGTTGCGCGGTAGGTTTTCGACCAAAATAATACAATGTTTATGTTGTTATTTCTATAAAATTAACTTGAATTTTCGTACTTTATTTCAGAGGAGATGCTTCTATTGAGATATGGGATTTAAATTATGCGCCGTATCTCCTCAAGTTTATTCCTGGTGTGAAGAATGGTTCTGTGGAAGCACTGGGTTGGGTGAGGGACAGGCTACTATCAACAGGTCTCGGGGGAGCTTTGATTGAATGGGACCTAGAGAAACTATGCCTGAAGACAACAGTATTGTTAACAGGTTATGCAGCTTGGTGTCTAGATGTGAATTCAGACAACAGTCTAGTAGCCGTGGGCACTGAGCAAGGATATGTGAACCTGTACAGTGTAGATAATGATGAGATCATTTACAACAAGTTATTTGATAAACAAGAAGGCAGAATATTGTGTTGTAAATTTAGCAACACAGGAAATGTGCTTGTTACAGGTATGGATTTATGACATGTTTGATCAAAAAAGGTCCTTTTTGTTTAGTTGTACATTTTTTTTCCTTTCGAAAATTTTCCACAAATCTAACTAATTGAAATTGAAATATGATTGTTTTCTACAAGTAACAATTCAATATTTCAGGCTCAATAAACACAATACGGGTGTGGAATGTGGAGACTGGACATGCAATGACCCGCATGTCTGTGAGCCGGCGCGGCAGAGAGGTAATAGTATGGTGTCTGGGAATACTCTCAGATAACACAATTGTGTCTGGAGACAGTCTGGGCAGACTTATATTTTGGGATGGAACTCTTGGTGATCAGGTAAGAATGTAATATCATTCAAGTTTTTCATGGAAATTAAGTTCCAGGGAACAGCTAGTAGTGAACAGAATGTAGGGTTTGATAAACACTAGTAACACAAGGATATTTAAACTGTCTGGGTCATTTATGAGGGGAGAATAAAGTGAAAAACCTGTTTCATTTAGTCATTACATTAATATTTAAATCTTTACAAATTAAGCTAGGTGACAATGTACTGAAATTACAGCTTGAATCATACTCTACACACAAAGCAGACATCCTGGCTATAGCTGTGTCTGATGATGAGAAGAGTTTGTTCTGTAGTGGAGTGGACCCAGTTATCATGAACTTTATAAAAGTAAACAAGAACACCGGCAAGCAGACTGAAGCTCAGTGGGTCAAGAATGTGCAGAGAAACATTCATGAACATGATGTCAGGTAGGATTGATCACTTTCATTAAGAAGGAATGATTATGTACTTACTATAGTCTTGTTGTCTTCAGCATATTTAATTTACAGCTATACATGGGCATCACCAAGAGGGGAGGGGGAGAGAAATCCTGAGCTTTTAGGCTCATCATTTTTCGTGACAAAGAGTTAATGAGTATTTAATAAATTATAGCACACTGTAGTAGAATCACCCTCAAATTGTAATATTTTTTGTGTATTTACTGCAAAAAACTACACATTTTCTTTTAAAGGATATGCACAGTTGGTACTTACCCTGTCAAAAATATTTTATTGCGTCTGGCTTTTCGTATTATCGGCCGGTATAGATAGGCTGATATATTAAATAACTCCAGTATATAGAGAGTTGGGTCGCTAGTATTACAATAATGTTATAACTTTTTTCAGAGGACTTGTAATTCATGGTGAGAAGTTAATCTCAATTGGCGTTGATGGCTACCTCACGTTCTCGAGCTATCCTCCAAAGTGGGTGATGAGGCTGCCTCCCATGATACCAGCACCCAGGTCTTCAGTTTGCAGTCGAAAGAAATTACTACTGTTAAGGTACTTATTCTTACTTTTTTATAGAGCATGTTTAAAAAACGTCATTCAGAAAAATATGACAAAGTCAAAATAAAATGGGTCAGTCGACCCCCCTTCGCCCTTACTGAGATGTCGTGAGATCCGACTTGCTTGACCCTACCAGCCGGTCATTTGAATAAGTAAAGAATACATTAATCTGTGTTTGATTGCGTTGGATTTATTTAAAATAAAACTTTGTATTGTATAAATAAAACTTTATTTAATTAGTTATTTAAAAAAAATATTATTAAACATTATTGTGTAGGATTTAGCCATATTTTTGAATAGGAAAACGTGTTTACTTAAATAAACCCACCTTTCTCGCAAATTTACACTGTTTGTTGGGAGAAAAATATGTGGTTTTATAATAACACCCCTCTCCTTCGTGAGATTGGGCTCGGATCCTCGCCTTAAACACCTCATTTAATCATCCAGTGATTAAATGAGGTGTTTAAGGAGAGGTTCCAAGCCCAATCTCGCCCCTAAACTAAGATTCAAATGGGTCAGTTTGTTATGTTTATCTCATTTTCAGATACAGCAGTCATCTAGAAGTGTGGAAGCTAGGCTCATATGCAACCCACAACAATGGCAATGTGTTGGTGTCCAACTTTAATACTAAACTAGATAACAGTCAAACGGAAAACAATGAACTGGAACAAGATTCAACAATCGACATAATCAACAAAGCTAAGATAGAAAACACTCAGCAACAAAGTTTGAAACTGACAGAAAAGCCAGTGAAGTTAGTGTCTATTCAGACCAAAGAGAAGAAGCAAATACGATGCTGTGCAATGTCACCTAATGGAGAACTAGTTGTTTATTCCACAGCCAGCAATCTCAGGATGCTCAAATTGGATGCTGTAAGTATGAATATTCCTGCTGCAAGCTAATATATAAAAAGTAATGACTGTATTTCCTGAAGAGTGAAACAGAGTTGTAAAGTCATGTTAGTGTTGCCAGTAACTCAAATCTATACTATTACATATTATAAAGAGGAAATAATTTTTTGTTGTTGTACTAAATAGGCTCCGAAACTATTGGACCGATTTTAACCATTTTAAATTATCTGTACGTAACAAAGACTATATAACACCACGCCACGATACTTAGGAGCTGCGCAGTGGGTGTAGCCGTTGGATATAGCTAGTCATAGATAAAAGTGATGAATTTAATTCCAGGATGAAGAGCAGTCCAACATATCTGTATCAAAAGTGCTGATCAACGGTCTACCAGATGGCGCGTGCGACCGCGTGGCCTTCACCGACGACTCGTGTTCGCTGCTGGTGCACGCGGGCGGCACGCTGCACGTGCTACAAGTGGACCCGGAAGCGGGCGCCACGCCTGTGCAGACTATCTCTTTAGAAAAATGTGAGTTATTTTTATTTTTGAATCTGTTGAATCAAAGTGTTATTAGGCGTTGAGATAGCAGCATACAATTACAAAGTCAGTCATACTAGTAAAACCAGTTTTAGAATAAAATCACGTCTCGTCTTTTTAGTCATAATTAATGTTAGACAGAAGGGTTTGCTCTATTAAATATATCGGAGGAAACGCTAGTAGTTGACCGTAGAGGTCCGGCCAAGTCTTTTTTTACGTTTTCGTCCGTTTTTATTTCCATTTCCAAAATGTTTTCTAATTAAGTTATTATTGCATTGCAGATTTGAAAGCTAAGTCAATATTACACCTCCACATTTCCAAGAGAAGTCCGAACGGGGTGACGTATTTAGTTGTAGCGGACACACTCGGCTCTATAGCAGTTTGGACACAGAATAACAAGAAGTTTGAGTTTTACGTCAGTTTACCGAAATACCAGTGCGTCCCGTCGGCACTTACTGTTGATAGTCACAGAGAAAACCTCATCGTGACGTATGTTGATCAAAAAGTAAGTTATCTAACTTATAATTAGCATAAGTATATTTTGTTGCGCTTTACATCACTATATACCTGACTAGCTGCGCCTCGCGGTTTCACTCGCGTGGTGATAAAATCCTTATCCTTACTAATATTATAAAAGCGAAAGTGAGTTTGTTTGTTTGTTACGTCTTCACGCTTAAATGGCTAAACCGATTTTGATGAATTTTGGTACAGAGATAGTTGGGACCCTGGGGACGGACATAGGCTATTTTTATTTATTTTATTATTTAATTAAAAAAGATTGATATATGAGGGAGAAAGAGGGAAGAAAAGGGAAAACTTAGCATTGCTAATACAATAAATAAGGCGCAAGGGTAAAAACTACAGGTAGCTTGTACCTGTAAATCAGGAAAGGGGAACTGTGTTACCCCGAATTTAACGTGAACGAAGCCGCGGGCTAAAGCTAGTATACAATATATCTTAATGAATTGTAGCCTGTGTGTTGTTCTGATGTATAAGCTAAATTATTTTAAAGTTTCATTAATATCCACTCAGTAGTTTTTGCGTCAAAGAGTAACAAACCTCCATACAAACTTTCACATTTATAATTAGTAGGCAGTAGGATAGTAGGACTGGGCTACAGCATCAGAAATTCCAGTCTTTTACTTTGTGTACAAACTATGCAAAGACCATAACAACAGTTGTATTTGCAAAAATCGGACATAAGAAACACCAATCGATTGTCCTATAACTTGGGCTATAACGATAATGCCCATTTCGCGATTGTTTTTAAATTCTTTCTACTTGATTGTATAACTGATATCGATGATCTGAAAGTGCAATTAACACTATAAAATATTTTTTTAATTCGATTTCTAGGAAACCAATTTATAAAAAAACAAATGTACTTCTGACACGTATTATGTAGGTACATCATCTCTATAGAATAATGCAGAATGTCCATTTTTTATTACCAGAGCATACACACCTGCAAATTACTTGTGCATTAGACTTCACAAAATTAAGACAGTTTAAGTAGAAATAAAATCATTGCAGTATCCATAATATTTGTCTCAAAAGAATAATCTATTTTTCCGTGCGTTAGATAGTAGAATACGAGCTAAAAGAGAAGCGCTTCACAAAATGGCCGGGCTCGGCGCTGCCTCCGTCGTGGCTGTCGCGCCGGTCGGCCGTGTCGTCCGTGTGCGTGCATCCCTCGCGCGACGCTGTCGTGTTCCAGGACGAGACCTCGCTGTGGACCATGGAGAAAACTGCTACACAGGTCAGTTTCATTAGTAACAATTATTAGTGCGATGCTATTTAGCAAGTTTATTATGTGTAACGTAACTCTCGTTGGTGTAGTGGCCTCAAGCGCAACTGCTGAGAGTCAGGTCTTGGGTACGATACCCAGGTCGGGCAGCGTTATTGGGTTTCTCAGCAGTAGCAAGCGGAGCCTGGATTTGTTACTCAGAACTTCAAAAATAACATAAATTTGCTCTTGCGGCGCCCGTGTAACGAAACAATTGTTCCCTCTTAATTTATATCTGTTTATTTTCAGGATGTAGCTGAACCAGTCACCAAGAGAAAATCTAAACCTGGCAGTCTGAACGTCGCTCTAAAAATTGTACCCATTAAGGTGAGCAGAATCCATAGTAATATTATAAATGTGAAAGTAATTCCGTATGTAAGTTTGTTTGGTATGTATGTAACTATGTATATTTGTTACTTTTTCTCGACTAAACGGCTAGTTGCATCGTAATGAAATTTGGCAAGGAGATAGGCCATATATTATCACGTGTTCGTCAACGCACGCAAACACACTTTCGTCAATTTGTGTGTACGAACATAGTGGCACGAAATTGTTCTATTTAAAAAGGATTTTTACGACATCCACACGATGTCATTTCATGACGTTATCGACCTTTGGTATTTCCAACAAGATCTTCAAAAGTTTACTACTTTACTTTGCTAAATTTCTGTCATTGCACCCCAACTGTTTGGTACCAAATTATCACAAACTAAACTAGGCCAATCGCAATAGTACGAAACAACACGCTATCAAATTCACAGAGGCGGGTACCGTTTAAGACCAAAGCTTAACTATTAGGCATGTGCCATACTCGGTAACAAATACTTTGTAGGATATCTTGGCAGATCCATGGCTAACAAATTATTATGACTACCCTGCACTGCCCCAGTGTGTAAAGGCGTATCCCCATACTTTTACAATTTAACCAAGCAGTCCTCTCAAATATTTTAGGTAATAAAAAAGATTATTTTTAAAATTAGTTTAGGGGCTAAACTAATTTTAAAAATAATCTTTTATTCACTAAGATTTTTTCCTGTATCGTAGGTGCGTTTACAAACATTTAAATTCACATAGGCAGGCCCGAAAGAACTACCTGTAGGTCATACAAATATTTGTTTCGTTTGGGAAGCGAAACCGCGACACGCAGCGCAGCAGTCGAGCGCTCAGCCACTGCACCAACCGTGCCGTCAAATTCATGCAAGTCGTCATGCAAGTCGCCATGGTTATAAAACCAATACATGTTATTTTATTTTCTAGTACTTGGCTGATTTCCACTGGCTCGACAAAGATGAAGCTGTTACGCTGGAAGTGTTACCAGAGAACATCGTCTCACAGTTGCCGCCCATCGCCGCTACAAAACGACATGGACACATATAATGTAAATAAATGACATTTATAACGGTTTACTTTGTGTTTATTTATAAATTGTTCATAGATACATAGGTCACAGATCTCAATTTTCTAGGTTAATTATAATTTTTTTAAACATCTTGACCTATGCAATCTCTTGCTTAAATACTAGTTGCTCAGTCAGGCCTATTATTTCAAGTTCACAATAGTTACAAGTTCACAATAAAAGATTGTTAGAATAAGAGACAATTGAAATATCGAGTTTATAATCAATATGTTCACAAAGAGTTATAAAAGTGCACAAGAAGTTTGGAGAGATATTAAACTGACTGCGTGAGGAAGAGTTATCATATCAAAAGTCACGTATACAAGGTGGTGATGACAATAGTTGAAAACACTGATATTATTTATATAATCGTCCTGACTGTTTTCGGCCACGGTCGCCAATATCAGCGGAGATTAGCCATTTGCGTGGGAGATATTATAGAGCACAAGTGTGTGCGCAGGCACAGGGACACTGTTTCCGCGCTTTCATAGTCCGATGGGACGACAATAAGACAAGACCGCAGAGGAGCAGGCGCAAGATCTTACCGCAACCTTCCAAACTCTGGGCTTCTTCTATGAAATTCCAAATGGAAAAACCCAATAACACTTTTTGCTAGGACCCCGTGCTCAGCTAGCAATGAGACCAACGGTGCAGTCAACACTGCTATTACCACTATCACCATCTGCCTAACCTGTTTCCAACTTTGTTGAGAATACCAGTATTTTACATGGAGCGACTGCTTAGTTGACCTGCACATCCTTGTTAATAATTGAGCAATACGATACTCCTTGGTAAAACTGGCTGTCAGACTCTCGACCCACTGACTACCTGTACGACTGTCAAATATTTACAAATGACAACCGGGAACATCGGCTTTACTATACCATCTATATTGTTATACTCTTTGGACATAACGTGCTTTCTGAAGCACGGAGAAATCTCGGTATGGGTGGTAAGTGTGAACCTCTAGATCAGCCATACTCAACCTGCGGCCCGCGGGCCGCATGCGGCCCACGGTCCTTTTTTGTGCGGCCCGAGCCGCGGTATAGCCCAGTACTTTTATTTTTACAGTACCTAGTATTACAAATAATTAACGCCTACGTCAAATTAACGTATTAAGTAATTCTGGCATTCACTCATGATTTCTTCCTTATTGCGAACACACAGAACACAGGATATTACTACCTATCTCTGTACCAAAATTCATCAAAATCGGTTTGGCCATTTAGGCGTGAAGACGTAACAAACAAACTCACTTTCGCTTTTATAATATTAGTAAGGATTACTTAGTTTCCTTAAGCAACGACTTTCTGAAAAGATTTCAGGATTTACGTATAATAAAGAAATGTCTTCTCTTAATTGAAAATACCTGGCACTTAGAAGTAGGTACAAGTACACTACAACATAGCTTGCAGTATTAGCTTTTGAAAATGTAAAATTATCTGATGAGAATCAATCAATGATTTAAAAAATGATAGGAGTCTGCAGGCGATTTATAAAGAGAAAAGAGAGACATATCAATATGAAGAATATTTGAAAATTAGTTTGAAATTGTTTGTGTCAACATACCTACATAAGTGAATATTCATATTAAAAAAAAAAATATGCGAAAAATGTCTACAGATCTCGGCTTACTGATTCGCATCTAGACGACGTTTTGAGAGTATCATGGACTATTATGTCCCAGATTTAACAAAAATAGTCCAAAGTTTGTTACAATGTCAAAAGTCTGTTTACTTAAGTTTACTGTATGCATAATCCCCAATTCCCCACTAATATTACAAATGCAAAAATAAACAGTTTGTCTGTTACGCTACTAAACCACTGGATCGATTTTGATGAAATTTGGTACATAGACTATTATAGCTCGGGAAAGGACATTGGCGACATAGGTACGTAGGTAAATTACTGCGGCCCGCAAGATTACACAGTAGATATTAATTATGTGGCCCAGGGTAAAAAAAGGTTGAGTATGACTGCTCTAGATCGACCCAATGGTGTGGTTGTAGTTGATGAAATAAATCCTAACATCGTTTTTTTTTCATATAAACTAAATGGGTATCAAAAAAATTATAGTAAAATAAACACCTAGGTATATTTAATACGTAGGTATCCTTACTTATCCTTACTAATATTATAAAAGCGAAAGTGAGTTTGTTTGTTTGTTACCTCTTCACGCTTTAATGGCTAAACCGATTTTGATGAATTTTGGTACAGAGATAGTTGGGAACCAGGAGACGGACATAGGCTATTATTTTTTTAAAAAGAGTGGGATATGAGGGAGAAAGAGGGAAGGAAAGGGAAAAGTTAGCGTTGCTATTACAAATCAATAAGGCGCAAGGGGAACTGTGTTACCCCGAATTTAACGCGAGCAAAGCCGCGGGCAAAAGCTAGTATTATAATAAATGCGAAAGTGAGTTTGTGATTTGTTTGTTACGTCTTTACGCCTAAATGGTAATTTTTTTTTAAAAGTGGGATGTGAGGGAGAAAGAGGGAAGAAAAGGGAAAACTTAGCGTTGCTATTACAAATCAATAAGGCGCAAGAGCAAAAACTGCAGGTAGCAGGTACTTGCAAATCAGGAAAGGGGAACTGTGTTACCCCGAATTTAACTAAAAAAAGTGAGAAAAGGGGGAGAAAATAGAAGAAAAAGATTATCGCGCGGGTTAAAGTTAACATCAGCCCAAAGTAACTATGCCACGCAGACGAAGTCGTTGGCGGAAGCTAGTAAATATTATATAAATCTTGGGTATAATTTGCACTAATTCGCATCTGGAAATAACATAAAAGAAAGAATTTTGCAAAGGTTTTTGAAAGTATCCAGCATTAACATGTGTTTATTGCCGATGCCGGGGTCGGGGGCTAGTCAATTAATCTACATCATGTAGAAAGAGCTTAAAAGAAAAATTATAATCTGTGTAACTACTGGATATAATTTTATTGTTTTTTTTTTGTATGCAATCTGGGTATTGCATGACAAATTCATTAAGAGGACAATTTTAAAAAGATTTGTGCTTAAGATTAGAGAAGGGTTCGCCATATTATAATAATTTTTATTCAGTCTCATTAGTTTCATTCATGATTCTCTCCAAGTTGTCCCAGCCGAGGGCGGACACAGTCATCTGATGGGGGCACGCCCACATCTCGTCAGTTATCTCGCATCGTGACGACGGCAATTTGTATGATATTGGGTCACCGTCCACGCTCCTGTAAAAAAATTCGTTCAAAACGTATCTACAGTAGGCAAAGGAGATAATTTACCATGTTCGTCAGGTACAGTTGAAATTTTCTCAAAAATCAAAAAGAATACAAGAAGTCCATCGGTTTCTAAGAAAAAAAAAACAACTATATCTGAAGAGCCTGGTTACTTATGCCTTTAGCCGACTGTAAATTGCACAATTAAACAGTCCCGCGAAGTAAATACAGCAAAACATCCCCTACTATATTAGTAAAAATGAGTTTAGGTCTCGTCTCTTCACTATACATTACGCACACTTATACAGTGTGTCCCATAAGTCCTTTGAAATTTAGTTTTTGAATAAAATACAAATGGCGCGCAGGAATGGCGCGTGGGGTGCGGTGGAAGCACCAATGGTCTTTCGGAGTTTGGTCGCCATGGAACGTTTCACCAGAGCGGACCGTGCTTTTTGTGTGCGTGAGTTTTATCGTAACAATGATTCGGCCACCATTGCGCGGCGTAAATTTAGAGAGTATCGCAATTCACGCACGTTTAATGGCTGTCCTAGTGTTCAAACGATTATGAATTGGGTTCAAAAGTTTGAGGAGACTGGCTCTACGTTGGATAAACAACGATCGGGCCGACCAAGGACATCACGGATGGGAGAAAACATGACGACGTAGTCAGTTTGTGAAAATCCTACTCAACCCATTCGTAAGCGTTCCAGTGCATTAAATATACCCAGATCGACGTTACAGCGCATTTTAAAGACTGACAAGAAACTTTATCCATACAAAATTCAGTTAGTACAGGAATTAAAATATACTGATCCTACCAATAGACTTAATTTTGTGTGTAATTGAAAATTTTAGTCGTCGTTTACAGGAGTGCCAAGAACGAAATAGAGCACAATTAGATGAAGAGATTTAAAAAAAAATAATACCCTTTTAATGTAAATTACTAAACAATAAATAAAAAATTGATATTGTACAGTCATAGTGTTTTTTTATATATTTTTTCAGTTCAAAGGACTTATGGGACACCCTGTATTTGGTAAAAATTGAAAAATTAATCCAAATATCGCCCTGTCTTTTTAATGTTTCCCATTAGAAATAGTAATCGAACCTCGCAGTTAGTTGTCATCTCCGAAAGACTTAAAAAACAGCTGGACACAAGCCTCCTCCAAGTGTAACCACAAGTACTTGGCTTGTGCTTCTCGCTTCCAGCTAGTTTAGCTGTACCTCCTGCTGTATGTAGTCGCCACCTCAAAAATGTCCAGCTTTTGGCTCGTCGTTCCAATAAACAAAAACGACTCGTTTTGCTTACGGATAGTTGTACATATTTTGACATAAGTTCTTTTTTGTTTATTGGAACGGGGCATTTGTCGTCCAGAGCATTTAATGCCCATCTAATTATTTAATAAATTCAATACTACTATGTTGGCAAGGGAACTGGAGCTCTACTCTGTAAGTACGAAATGTGTAGTTTCGGGGCCGAAGCTACGATCATTTCCTACTCCGTATCATTTACGGACATATTTAAGATCAATTAGGGGCCTCAATTAAAAATGAATGAACCGATTGCACAGTTGTCCCTACTCCTGATGTCTTTTCGAACTTTATGTATCCGGCATGAGTAGGGTTAATTTCAAAGTATTGAGCTACGTTCGATATTGCCAGTATTTTCGTTAACGAACTTGGAGAGTAGACCCCGGATTTTTACACGATGTAAGCTTTTCAGCGAGGTTTAAATATGTTATCATAGCTGTTTCAGAACATCTGACCTTGCTAAAAAGGCTCCAGAGATCCTTATAAAGTAGGTAATAACGAAAGACCCGAAGACAGTGATACATTCTAGCACGTGTAATTTACGAGTTCTAAGCTGTTAAAATAGGCTATGTTGGTGAAGTAATACGCACCCTAAGAATACAACTGTCTGTTTGTAAGGGTCGTAAATTTGTCCGGGCCTTAATGGTGGGCGGAGCGGATAATCTCGGTCGGTTTTCACCAGACGACCGAAGCGCTCCAAAGGGCACTGCGCGCGTCGCCCGATCATAGCTGGAATAAAGTTTCTAAAATGTTGTACTTGGCTTAATAAAAATATTTTTCAATTGAAAAGTTCTTTCTTCTTTTTAAATATCTTGTAGACTTTTAATATTTTACATCGTGGTCTTAACTTTTTGCGTTTAGCGACTAAAGCTCCATTCGGTCACCTTACTTACACTCAAGGACTTTGGATTTCGTTAACACTCAGGGACATTAAAAGTTCTAATTAACTTTCTTAATTTATGATCAGATATACTTTATCCTATATTTTATTTTATTCTCCACTGTCTGTCTTATGTCTATTGTACTGTGGAACAACTCTCGACTCGACTTATAATGAGTTGACTCGATTAATGTAAGGTCCTATTGAGTCTACGCTTTAATGGGCGCTTGCCTCCGCTTTTTTTTGGGGACCATACGTACCTGCTGAAGTGGGTGGTAAAGGCGATGGAGACGGGTCCACCGTCACTGGGTATTGCTTGGGCTCCAGTTGGTTGTTGTGTGATTGCAAGGCTGCACGATATTCTTCAACAGTCATGCCTGATACGTTACAAATAAAAAAAATTGTAAAGAAAACAAGATAATGTGAAAGACAGGCTTCGGAAATGAAAAACACGGAGTAGGAATTCAGAATTGTAGTTATTTTTATAACCCAATTAGTGGGTAACATTACTGGGCCAAGGCTTCGGTTCTCTGCTATTGTGCAGTCCTTTCGTTCGGACTCAAGTTCCACCTTCAGTCTGCCACATTGTGGCCTAAAATTTATGAAACTCAATGAATGGTTTTATAATGTATCTACAAGCCGTCAGATCACCTAATAACTGTTTAGCAGCTTTTAAGTTTGTAAAGCAGGATGTCAGTTTACTACTTACCGCATTTTTGAGCTTCCTCTTCCTGTATTTCTCTAATTTTGCTATAAAAATACCATCTCTGTGGCCAGAGCTTTGCTGCAGTTTTCGACTTTCGCATTACTGAATTCCTGAAATAGTATTTAAGAACATTAACATGTCGTAACTACTTTGCGATTTCCTTTATAGAGGACTTCTATTCTCTATCCTAGAATATCTTCAGTTTTGCACGACAAAAACCCATGACCGCCCGGCGCGCGGCGTGGCCTAGTGGGATGACCAGAGATACCGACTCTAACATGTGGACCCTTTCTGTCTTTTACTTGACAACGGGAAATCCAAAAGGAAGGGTTATTATTGTTCCGTGTCGACGGCGCGTTGGTGTTCCACGCGCGCCTCAAAGAGATGTCAGCAAAGCAGAGGGGCCTGCCAGGGCTACCGTCAGCCAGGGTTGCGGGTTGTTCGAAAGAGATACTGCGGCCCCGGAACATAAAAAGGCAAAATAAGGAACATGGGTGGGTTTTAGTCAGTACAAGTCTGACAATCTCCCCGTTCCGCCCTGAGCGGGGAAAGTTATTTGATGATTTTGATTACCCATCCCAAAAAAAATTGTAATAATTATTGTATTTTACACTGTGTCTACGTCTGTTATACAACTCTCCGATCGCAGGTTTGCTTGAAGTTTTCAATGAAATAAGCAGTGCTTAAGTACTTTTGTGCTCTTCTTATTTCTTTTTCTTATATACGGTTTAAAATCCTTTATTTCTCAAAGATTACAAATCACTTATGAGGACAAATAAGATATAAAACAAATCTTAAATGATTAGAAGTATAGATGCGCGTAGACGGTATTCTATTTATGACGTTTTCTGTATTTTTGTGTGGTGTGTGTTGTTGTGGTTGTTTGTTATATAAATATATATTTAAAGGTAGCTACGGTTTTACTTACTGCCTTCAAAAACTAGAATAAAGAGTAATTTTCCACTCATTCAGAACTAGAAAAGTTAAATAATTTTTACTACTCAAGGAACAGCCTGATAGAACGCAACTTGAATTGTTTTTACTGTAGACAGTCACTAGCGGTGTTTACAAAAACAAAGAAACACTTACAATATGCCTTGAGCTTTCACAGGATCAGTCGAAGGCTCCCGGCGACCGCCTATATTACCGGGAGCAGGTGCTGATGCTGCCTCCATTTTATATTAAATTCAAAGTTCAAATAGCAGCCGTTACTAGAACTAAACTGTATTCTTGCAGGTATTCGAAACTACTAGATAAAACTTCCGACCCTTCAGTTCCTTATGCAGAATGTTGCTCGGGTGATGAATGGAATCGATCAAGCAATAAAAAGGAATTATTAATACCTATTTAACAATCAAAAGTCACGGTGAAGGAAGTTTATTCAATCCGTTGATGTCATGCGATTGGTAACATTAGTCAAGTAACTGTTTTTAGAGTTTTGTCGTTTATAGGTAGTTAGGCAGTAGCTAGTTACTATTACTGCTTACCTACCTATACCTGCCGGTGTTCGTGTCTTTGGTAACTAGGAAGGGGAAATACTACATCCAATGTTTGTTGATGATGAAATATTTTATAGGTTCTGCGAAAGAAGTTGCGTGGTTTTGGTAGGTAAGTTCTTTTTAGGGTTCCGTACTTCAAAAGGAGAAAACGGAACCCATAATGGATCACTTTGTTCCCCGTCTCTCGGTCTGTGTCTGTCTGTCTGTCAAGACCCGTTATCTCGGGAACGCCTAGAGGTATTGAGTTGAAATTAAAAAAATATATAGGTACCTATACCTACTCAACTCTGTGGTCGCTTTGTGCTGTGAGAATTTACCCTCTAATTCCACGCAGTTAAAAGATATGGTTTATGACGCAAGATTGTACGGAACCCTCGGTAAGCGAGTCTGACTCGCTCTTGGCCAGTTTTTATAATTATGTACCTACCTACCTAAAACTTAAAAAAATGAACGTGAAAAGCCATTTTTAAAAATATTCATTTCTAGCAGTAGATGGAATAAAAGCAAAGCGATTAAACAATGAAACCATCTCACTTTCCACCAATTAGAAAACTTATCCGTGTTTTGTGGACTTTTTAATTAGACCGGGGGACCTGACCTACCCACATACCAACATTAACGTATGACATATAACTACAATATTATATAATATAAGTACATGAATTAGGTTATTACTTTGTTAATTTACAAGGTTTGGTGAAATTTTAGATAAGTGGTATCCTTTAAATTTAAATAGCATGACATGGTTGATTAAGTTGCCGGGGCTGCGGTTGTTCTAAAGTAATACCGTGGCCACGAAACATAAAGGGTAAAAGAAGGAACATGACATCATTTTAGTCGGTACAAGTCTATCCCTTTCATTCCGCCCAGAGCGAGAGAAGACAATTGAAAATTTCCCAGCCGTAAAACAATTTTTAGACTAAGTGCGATCAGTAGGTAAGAATGGTCTACTAAGTCTGTCATGTTTACATTACTTTCCTGTTTCATTAGAATCGACGAATAATGATAGCAAAAACCGCTTTTCAACATTTTAGTTAATGTTAATTATGTTCCAATAAAATTAATTATTTTGATCAAAATTTCTCATGTGAAGTCCGCACTAAAATCTCACAAAAATCTTGTAAAATCCTTCATCTACATTCCACAGTAATTAAACTGTAAGTAGTGTCATGTCTCCTTCGCTTTATTTCGCAAGAGCGACGTCAATTACAAATTCAAAGTTTTGTTAGCGACGCGACGTGTTCGGTGTTGTGTCAAGCGAGACGAGGTTCGGCGGGACGTCTAGACCAGACAGCCTATAAACTTTCTCAAGCATATTACTTTTATTTACCTACGGCATTTACGCGAATGGAAAAGCTGGCTCTATTCTAAAAGGTCAAAAGATGTGACCTACGCCGCGCCGCCCTGAACTAACGCTTAGTAACCTTATTGTTATGCTGGTTCGACTTTAATTTAAACGTCCTTTCCTTTCTACCTTTAATTTATTAAAATTGGAGACCCGGTGTGTGGGTTCTATTTGTGATGGAACACGTCACAACTTGTAAATGTGTATTGTGTTTTTGCACTAGCGTTTTCTTTTAATTATACAAATTTATTAAGCACTCAAATTGCTATAATCGGGTAATCTCACCAACGCTATTTTTCAAAGTAGGTACCTATATGGAAAAAATGAAATGTGAATATTAATGCATGTAAAACATGTACTTTTCAGACTAAATTAAATGAAAAAAAAACTCCAATGATGTGTAAATGACGCACTAGGCATCCATATTTTTTAACCTTATCGTCTGTGAGCAGTTATGGATTCGCGTTTTTGTTCAAAACACAATTTAGTTCAGTGTGTCTGTGGTATTCAAAAGTCCACGTACCAGAGTTTAAGTGTGCGTAGAATATCGTGATAGCCTAGAAAGACAGACAAAGGGCGACGGAAGGGCAGACAGTTTGCACTGCGATAGACTTACTTTATTCGCAATGTTTCGCTTCAAAAAAGTAAACAACGTTCAAGGCACGGCACATTATTGTTTACAGTTTACGTTTTATGTTTTGTCTGCTGTAGGCACATGTATGAAGACTGACACCAAGTTATATTCTCATAAGAAATCATTGGTTTTAAATCACCTTTTACAATGGAAATGGGTTACAGATTTTCCAACAGGAATATATTAGTAAAAGCCACGGAGACTGGACTTAATGCATAACTGGAAAAATGTGGGATTACAGGTGTGATGTTATGTAAGTATGTATGTTGTCCAAAAAGGTTGCTTATGAAAGCCAGGCACCTTGACTAAAACTGAATAAGAAAAGGTAACCTACGGCCGACATTAAGATAGAATAAACAAAGCCTCGCAGCAACTGTACGAACATAGAATAACATCCTTTACTCAAAGTTTACATTGTTACAACACTAAGAAACAGGCCGAAGACCTATACATGTAGAGAGAGTCTGTAGACGCCATAGTTATGTCAGTTATGTAGTAAATGCCGTTGACTTGTTGCGTATACTAACTAGGTGCTCCATAAAGTCTAGACACTCGCACTGTGATAACGTTATCGTCCGCTCTCAAAGACTATGTTATTATCAGTCACAAATATTTAATCACTTCTCTTCATAATATTGAACTAGTTCATGTAATATCTATCTGGTTCAAAGAATGGCACTGTAAACGCAGCAACAGTCTGCCCTTTAATTATCTTGAGGTTCAAAGTAACTACATTGTATGTAGGAGCGTAGCTAGTCCTAGCAGGGCCCTGTATATTTGTAACTCTATATCAGGGATGGCCTACCGGTCGATTGCGATCGACCGGTCGATCCAGACAAGGCAAACAAAATAAATACGTCCAACAGATACGCAACCTAATGACGTATCTAAATAGTGATTTTTAATAAAAATAAATATAGGTATAGATACTAAACTACACTGTTTCATTAAGAAATTAGTTTAAAAAGTATGCCATTTTACTTTTTACGTACGAAACGATTTTTTTAAGAAGTATGCAAAATTTTTAAAGTAGATCTTGGATTTATTCAAGTTGGCCACCCCTGCTCTATATAACCTGTGTTTATGGGGCCTTATGAACCCAAGTGCGGTGAAGCCCAAAAAATGAAAAATAAACCATTAGTAGGTACCTATTTATAAACCATTTTTGCAAAACAAAGTAAACGGCACCCGAGTTCCATCTCTTTAGGTGTCACTAATTGTAGTCAGAGAATGTATTAGCGAGTACTTTTACTTACTTTTATTGTCGTAGGTCTAGTGATCGCAAAGGCAACTGCTGAATATAAGTACTGGGTATGATTCCCAGGTCGCGCAGCATTATTAGGTATTTCTGCATAAGGAATTTCCCAGGGAATAGCTACTACTGTGTTTTGTATTCGTTTGATGGTAATATGGTTATTATTATGTACATGACACTTGAATCTCTGCTTTAAATCTCAGGCATACTTAATGTCATTTGATCGCTTATTTAGTTTGTTCAGGCAATCTAGAAGTATAGGTCATTATCTGTTATATTGTACCCAAGTTTCTTACGCGTAATACAATCTGAGTGCTCATGATGAATTTGTTTACACCAACAGCTTGGAGTACTCCAATTCACTGTACTTAATAAATAAGTGCCTACTAATTCCTCTGGTATAATAAAGTGCTAGTCTTAATACTTATACCTAGACTACTGAATTGATAAAATTGTATAGAAGTCAATCGATGACGCAAAGATTCCACAATCATCCGACACAGCTCTGTTTTCTTAAGTAAAGCAATAAACAGCAGTGGTGGCTCAATCGTAGCGTACGGCTTACGTGTCGTAGGTCGTGGATTCGATCCCAGGCAGACACTTTCCCGGAGGACACGGTGGATCACACTGTGGCGGTTATGTCCTCGTAGGGGCGATCGGCGGCGGCGATCTCTCGCGTCTGGCTCTGGTTCAGCCCATATTCCGGAGCGAGAGGGAATGGGAAAGCTGTCACCTCCTTCTGTGAAGCAGTTATGCTAGCGAACCGTTCGTCCGTCCAGCGATGACAGGCCGTGTCGACGGCGCCTTCGTATTCAACGCTTGCCCCAAAGATATGCCAGCAAAGCAGAGTGGCCTGCCAGGGGTTGCGCGTTATTCGAAAGAGATACCGCGGCCCTGGGACATAAAGGGCAATAGAAGGAACATGGGTGGGTTATTTCAATACAAATCTGACACTCCCCCCCGCTCCGCCCAGAGCAGGGGAAGTTATTTGATGATTTAATAAAAGGCAGACACTACTTTTAATCATTTAAATCATCACCACACCAATAATTCACCTATATAATCACTGCCGAAGCAAGTTTAGAAAGAGGTGGCGAAACAATCGGAACGCGCACCACGAAGTCTGGTTCGAGGTGGCGTAGAAAAATGGACCTGGAACGATAACGGGAAGGCCATTGTCTAACAGGGTTATTAAAAAAACAGTACCACTGTCTCAGAACGGTAAAGTTAAAACATTGAGAAGAGACAGACTTATCCTAATTGTTTGAACACTTGTTCATACATAACTGGGCCCCCGTGGTGGATTATGAATCCACTCCATATCTAAGAGAAAAGCCCTGTGTCCCAGCAGAGTGTTAATATATCTTGTAATTAAATTGTAGGCTAATTTAAATAAAAAATCCCAACTGACATGTATTTGTAAATACCTTGTATCGATAGCAGGTTAGTTATTAATAACGAGAATGCCCTAATTTTACCGAATATTATATTGATGTCGTGTATAGAATTGGTTTGGAAACAGATTTTGCGGCCTGACCTGAGCGACCTTCTCCTAAAGTTAGCACTATGTATCTATACATAGCTGTGTTAATATCTGTAGAATCAAGCTCGTGTTAAACGAAGTCTAGACACTATTAGTAACACATATTAGACCTATACAATTAGACACACTTCAGATACGTGATACACGTCTGCACATATTTTTCAGTGAACGCTCGCGTATATTGCCTATACTTAAGTATTATACACATTAAATCTTCCTAGACAAAACATCAAGTTCAGTCTATAAATAACTTGTTAATCATGAGTTCATGACTTGAACTTTACGGATATAAAATTGCTTGCAATAATATTATTCTCATTAGTAAGATAGATCGTTGCTACCATAGAAACTACAGTTATACCATTTTGTACAAATTTTTGTTTTAAAAATACACATGGAACTATCTTTTCATGATTGTCCGCCTGAAAAATATAGGTTTAACCGGGGTGAGATATATGTTTGAATAGGGCGGCTGATAAAAGCAGTTAATAAGACAGTTTTATTGCGCTCATATCAAGAACAAGTAAATGGGAGTGAGCTATAAGTAACAGCGTTCAGGTTTTATTTCATAAGTCAATAAAATCGTAAGCGGAAACAACCGTCTGCGCGGCTGTCGGGTCAGACTCCGGACGTGTCAGACGTTGTCTGTTCATTGTACTACTTATCTTCACTCAACCGATTTATTGTTATTCTAGTATCGTTCTGCATTTATCTTTATAAATATTATTTATTTTAACCATCAATTTAGTATCAATTTTAACAAAAGACAGCAGATTATCCTGAAGAAAATGAACTTGACATTAAGAAAGCGTCTTAGGAAAACTGCTTTACATTTCCAATAGATCTTACAATTTTTTGTGGCAAAAATTTAGGTTTGTGTGTGTGACCTAATTCCGCATACAACGACACTGAAGGGTCGTAAGGAAAGGGCTCGTGGTGCGTACCTATGTAACCTCTGCGCACGTTCGCCCCCGCGTCTAGACGCCAGCCAACACAAACATAGCCTGTATAGTAACTGCACGCAATTCACTGATACCTCGGAGTCTGAATACTAATATATACCAATCATTCACTATTCATGTTCTTTCATTTTGTTTAAAATTGGAATGGAAATAAAGTTTTTTTTCTAAAGATTCTATACGCAAATTGGGGATTTCGTTCATTTTTCTAATGGTACATGTGTACCTATTAGTTCTGACAAATACAAAACGAGTTGTATTTTGAACAAGGTTAAATTATCGTAATATCAAACGTATTTTCCGAATTAAGACGATGTATATGAGTCATACAGTAAGACTCAGTTTTTGTAGCGAGGAGTCTAGGCTAATTTGTTTTTGTTGCTAAATGCAGCAACTTTTATGGACTCGGTGTGCTATGATACAGTTATTTTGTCTGGCAATTTGACGATGCAATTTGATGCAAAGTAGTGTATTGAATACTGGTATTATAATTTACTAGCTTTTGCCCGCGGCTTCGCTCGCGTTAAATTCGGTATAACACAGTAGATACCTGTTACCTGCAGTTTCTGCCCTTGCGCCTTATTGATTTGTAATAGCAACGCTAAGTTTTCCCTTTTCTTCCCTCGTTCTCCCTCACATCCCATTAAAAAAAAAATATGTGTGTCTCCTGGTTCCCAACTTCATGAAAATCGGTTTAGCCATTAAAGCGTGAAGAGGTAACAAACAAACAAACTCACTTTCGCTTTTATAATATTAGTAAGTATTTTGTGCCGAGCGAAGGTCAGAAAAACCTAAAGTACTCAAAAAAAAAAAACAAAAAAGTTCTCGAAAACGTGGTAACGTTTAAACTTAAAGTACTGTTACTTGGTATTAAATATTACTTTACACTTTCCTGGTAAAAAATAGTGACAGTCATAGATACGGTACGTGCCAAGGTCATTTAATGATGTTACTGTAAAACGCACCCTATACAGACATCAACCAGTCAATAGTCGCCGGTTACACGTTTGTGGGTCTAGTAAGTGTAGTTCCTTAAACTTTCTAAGAATTAATTATTATTCTGTTTTTCGATCATTCTTTAATAGATTCTTTACCATACTTCTATAGCAGATATAAGCCATTGACATGATTTTTATGTTATATAAACGATCTTCCGAAAACCATACCACATCCTATGACCCTATTTGCTGATGACTGTACTGTAGTGTTTTCTGGGAAAAATACAGACACTTATGAAAATAACATAAACAGTAGCTTAAGTTTAATTATTCAATGGCTAAATAATAACAATTTACAGATTAATCTAAATAAAACTCAAATAATGACATTTAAACAAAGAACTAATCCTACAATTCTTGACATTAATTATAACCAAAATAAGATTATTAAAACCAAACGAACCAAATTTCTGGGAATCTGGCTAGATGAAAATATGACATGGAAAACACACATGGACATTATGATTAAAAAAATCAATCAATTCTGCTACGCTCTACACAATTTAAATAAAGTTGCAAACCGTAATACTGTTCTCATTGCATATCATGCATATGTCTCCACAACTCTTCGCTACGGCATTATGTTTTGGGGCAACTCTACCAACAGAGAAATGGCATTTAAAGCCCAAAAACAATGTCTTCGAGCCATATGCAAGTTAAAAGTCACCGAAAGCTGCAAACCATATTTCGTTAACCTAAAAATACTTACGCTTCCATCTCTATACATTTACGAAATTGCAATATTTGTTAAAGACAATCTGAATAAATTTGACACACTCAATACTAGACGTCATCAAAGCACACTTAAGTCGAAAAGACATAATACTGCGCTTTTCTCTAAGAGTTGTCTAGGCATGTGTCCTAAGATTTTTAATAAGCTACCAAATAAGTTAAAAAGTATATCCACAACAAAGCATTTTAAATCTAATCTGAAAATATTCTTAGCGGAAAAGGCATACTACTCTATTAATGAGTTTTTAGAGGATAAAACATAAAATAAAACTGTCCGATCTATGTGTTTTTTTTTTCTATTTTGTTTTGAAACTTTTTCTTGTAATTAATTTGTACGCCTTGCAAGGCAAAACATAGTGAGACAACAAAATTCTTTATACCATAAACCATGTACCTATGTTTCACAAATAAATAACTTTGACTTTGACTTTGACTTTGACTATGATTAGTCATTTAAATGAAGGACATCAAGGGAAAACACGTCACAATAAACCAATTTGCGACTTTACAACAAAGTATGCGCCGTCATGCTTTAAACAAAGCTAAATATTTGAGTTAGGTTCAAGTATAGGTACGCTAACTGAAGTCTGTGACAAAGGGGTGCGTTCGCGGTGCACGGCGTGGGGGGCGGGAGTAGGCTGTCTAGACGCTGGCCGCACCGCCGCCTGCGCCCTCTATCCTCTGTACACGCCACTAATTAATATTACCGTCCGTCTGTTGCACGAGTGTGTACTGTGCTCGCTAATTGCCCTTAAGCCTTCGATTAACTTAAACGATGCCTCGCTTCAAGTTATCAGACAGGGAACTGGTTAATGAGCAGGTTTGTGGTATTAACTATGGAGGTTTGTAATTGAAAACCTTTGCAGTAGGCAAGTTTAACTTTTCAAGTTTGACATCCTGGACAAGTTTAATTTTAATCATTACACTAATGATTTCTTATGAACTGGGCAATGTGGGTACTAAACAATAAACAAACCGTAAGAAAACAACGGCATAGATTGTCGTACTTTTTTATAAACGAACAAATAGTCGTGCAATTTCACATGGATAAAAACAGACACCGATAAGTACGAAATTATACGAATAGCAAATATAACTTTGTTGAATTGTCAGTCGCCTAGGATTTAGGCGGCCAGACGGTCCAGAATGCATTTAGTCGTAAAAGGCAATGGAGAGGCCTTCGCTTCACCTCCAGACGCTCGGTACGCTTCGTGTGTTCTCCTCCACTCCGCCTGCTCTGTCTAGACTAGACAAACAGCTATCGCCACCGACTTGACGTCATCTAATTTAGAGCTAAAAGGTAGGTATATTGACGGATATTACCGTAGACAGCCAGAGCTAAACAGCCCGATATTAATGCAGTTTCTTTACCTATCACTTGTAGGTACTGCAAAACAAAACCTTATCTATACCTGCGTCATTATATTTGAGAGCATGTTTACACTGACAAGTGTAGGCGTAAACCTAGTTTAATTGGCAACTAGGCTAATCGTTGATTTGATGCCATTAATTGAAACGACATCAAATTCATCAAAATTCTGTTTTTTGTGAAATTGACATTTAATTTTAGGACTTCATTACCTGTATATTGTTCTTAATTAACTATGAGTCTGACTACTGTATTTAAGAGCGTGTGTATCCGTTATCTGTCGAGACTGCAGACAAATATTAGAAACAAACTAAGCATACCGCAAAAAGTCAAGTAAAAGTCTGACACTCCCCCCGCTCCGCCCAGAGCGGGGGAAGTTATTTGATGATTTCCCAACCCAAAAAAAAGCATACCGCAGCGTAACTTTATAAAAGTAAACAATTGAAATCGTATTCACATCTAGTTGGTAAATGATTGTATCAGGCGTTTGACATTGGTGCGTGTGTTAATGAGCTATGTATAAGGTGGTAAGTCGTCGCTGCGTTCTCTCAATAAGTGCACTTGCATTACGACTTGGTTCACCTCTAGACGGTCGCCTTTCGGCACGCGCCCGGCGAGCGCACTTCGTCTAGTCTAGACGAATTGCATTATGTAAATTTATATACCTAGACGCCTATTTTCAAGACTTGAAGATTATGCTTTTGCTATACAAGTACTTTGATATACGTATTTGATCGTGTGAATTGCTTTATTATGTACCTTATATTTCATATCGATGTTGTTGATTGAAGCGATTTCTTTTTATTGGTACCTAAATAGTAACATCGGACGCTGTATAACGTACAAGTACGATAGAGACATAAGACAATATAATTCTGTTCGTAGGCTTTGAGAAAATTGGTTTAAACAGTTCGCCTTGACCTAGGGACTGAGAAAAGTATGCAGCAATGGCGTAAGTAAAGCATATTTTTCATTTGAAAAGCTGTTAATTACTTTTGAACATCAGCAATGCAAATGTAAGTTGGAGGAGTAGTATCTACACCAATTAACTAGTGTCATTCACAGCAAACGGTTTGTAATCTGTTTTTGGCGAAAACAACCGTAAAAACTGACCCGATAATCTGGGTGTTGTGCCAGACAGCCGTAATTGATAACTCGCTTACGACTTAATGTTCTGTAGTGTCTGGTGTCTGGCTAGGTGCGTGCCGATTTAAACAAATCTACGAATATTGCTCGTAACACGTGTTTTAGTTTCATAAAACTTTTAGTGCCGCATTTTTTCATTGTGGAATTTTACTAGGGTTTTTTGTTTATTTTTCCGAAGCGTAGGTACCATTAATAATGTTATCTAATTATTAATGCTACAATGCTATTTCACTCGACATCGCAGGACATCACGCCATTCGGTGCAGATGGGGCCTATACAGATAACAGGGAAGGTTGATTAATGATCCTCTTATACTACAGATTAACTATTTCAGTATAGGTTATTTTTGCAGCACTCACAGGGTGTTAATATGAAACAAGTGAGAGGAATTATTACTCAACATTTAATATGTATAGATTGCGTCGTTGGTCAAGTGGACGCAAAACTAATGCACATTATTATATCTTTCTCGCAGACTTAGATAGGTACATCCTGGTTGGAATACTGCATGGTTCACTATTGATGACTTTCACTGTACTCTGATATATTTAGTTTTTATAGTATTTTCTTTTAAAATAGGAAAAACCATTTGCTATTTTGCTTGTGATATTTTTAAATGTTGTATGTACCGAATTGAAGAGGCAAACCAAGCCACAAGAGATTTGCTGCAGATAGTCCTTATTAGTTTGGAGTCAGGTTGAGTGAAGAGGCGAGGGAGCGCGACCCCACGCGTCGTGGCCGGCAGCCGGGCGGCGACGGCGGCGGCGGCGCGTCCTATTTCGTACCGCGTCCGCGTGGCAGATTGTCGCAATCGCGCACAGACGTCGCCGCGCCAACCGTTAGTTACGACCGTTCCACTTTAAACCTCATCCATTTTAATTTAACAAAAGTGCCGGCCGATAGCGCGGAGGAAGGACTCATATCCGTCGACCGGCGTCGGCGGTTCACAACTGACGCATGACTCTCTAAAATCATGGAAAAGTACCTCCTTACCGAAAACTGCCATGATTGCGCCCGCCGCCGGTTCTTGAGATTTAATATGAAGTCTCGTCATATTTTTTTCCTAAATGTCTATCTTGCACCGATTCGGGAAAAGATTTGATTACCACAATCTAATATTTTTAACCCGCTGCACGATTGTTTACAAAAATGTAGGGTAACAATGTATGTAAACTTTGCACCCGTCTGCACACTTTGTCGCGCAAAGGTTTAACAATACAATTAAGTACAAAACATATTTCATTTAAAGATATATCCTGTATTTGTGCCTTTCGAATAAGTCCGGTTACATAAAAATATTTTATACTTATCATAATAATTACTTACATTTGAATTAACCAAAATTTTGCCATACTCTGATGTTACTCAATAAATGTAAAAGGTATGTACATACCTACACAGTTTTTGTTAAAAGCAAACCTAACCAAGTAATAAGTTAATTCGTTTTTTTAAATTACTTATTTGTGGAAAACTGTAAAGATTTTCGTCATCATTCTTGAAATGCCGTAATTGAAATGTGAAACAATAGAGACATAAGCGATAAATGAATGTGTTATTTCATTCGTTGTTACATAACAAGTTTGGTCGCACCGCGCCGCACGCACCTCACCGCGCACAGAGGGCGTGCGGTTCGTTGCCGGGCGGCAGCGCGCCATTACGCCGCGTCCCCTTACACAAGGTAGCCTGTGACGTCACTTAATAGCATTTCGTCTGCGACGTCGGACAGTCTGCCAGAGCAAACTTGTGCACGCTCAGTAGGCACGGCACGGCATAGCTTCCTATAGTCTCAAATGGAATCGATAATGATACCTTCTTACACTAGTAGTAGAGCGCACAGGTAAGAGTGAGAAAATAGCAGTTGCAGTCGACATTGCTGAACGTTTCGATATCGAAGATTGATAATATGCCAACGTCGTATTACCGTTTTCGCCCGCCCTTTACGTTTTAGTTAATACTTTTTCATTATGGTTTGTTCGCAAATTCACTGCAATATTAACCTATTCCAGAACCAATTTACATATTTTGTTACAGCATGATATCTACGACGAAAGCTCATAAAAAATAGTCAACAGGTTGGTAGGACAACTTACTGTCTAGTCTCAGTACATCAAACGAATTTCGGCTAAACGTAAGCCTATTCGTGACGTTTGGCCGATATTCGTGTGATGTGTAGCGATGATGACGACGATGAGCTTGGAAGAAATCCAGAATTACCTATTTTCCACCGTCTATTATTACAATGTCGAAATTATATTATTTAATTTAAAAAGTCCCAAGTTTAGGGGCAGTATTTACAAACAAATCTCACTTCTGGAACCCGGTCGCGAGACCACATTTGAGATATCGATATAATTAAAACAAATGTTGAGACCCAAATTGCGAAGTGACTCTATTTTACTTGGAAGAAATCCAGAATTACCTATTATCCACCGTCTATTATTACAATGTCGAAATTATATTATTTAATTTAAAATGTCACAAGTCTAGGGGCAGTATTTACAAACAAATCTCACTTCTGGAACCCGGTCGTGTGACCACATTTGAGATATCGATATAATTAAAACAAATGTTGAGACCCAAATTGCGAAGTGACTCTATTTTCAAGTAAGATCACTACTGATTAATATATCGGTTCTATAGCTAAGATAGTCTCAAGACATCAGACATGGTAGACCATCTGCTCCTTAAAATCACGTTTGACAGTTGGTTTGTGTACTGTACCTGAAAAAACTGATTGTTATTTGTGACGCGACGCGTGTGAACGCGAGTATTAACAGTAATTATCAAAATATTAAAGTTAGAATAGAAAAATTTCTTAAGAGATACTTTCTTCGGTATAGTTTTTTGACAGATCAGACTTTTTTTTATTACGTTCTAGGTTTTGGCAACTTCAGCCTTTTGAGTATCTATAAGACAGATTCTATGTTATCTGTGGTAAAATAGAGATCACATTTCAAACTGTCTATTAATTTGTATCAAAATTAAATGTGGTCTGATCGGGTATAGAGCTGAGATGATCTTGAGACTGTTTACATCTCATTATGAGCCGACATTCATTGCAAATAAATGTATGTGTTCTTCTAAATCGTTTTGTTCCGGCGACTTGGACCACCTATAAATTAAATTAAAAGCAAAAACAGTACAGTCAAACGAAAAAAATGTTTCAAGTAATAATTCAACATTTCTAGCGGTTCAACGTTTCATTTATCAAAGCGGTTCGACTTCTACCTGATAAGAAGACTATGTATGTACACATGACGGCACTTTAACCTACACAAAACCATTTTAACCTGATCTCTCTACTACGGTGTGCGATCCGTAGTAGAAAGATCAGGTTATAATAGTTTCGAAATGGTTGACCTGCCGTCGTCTATACAAGGTAGGTTTTAAGGTGCCGTAGTCGACCAGGAACCTTATAGTTTCGGCATGTTCATCAGTCTGTCCGTGGTTTAGCTCAAAGATATAACACTAGAAAGTTAGAATTTGGTATAGGTTACACTGAAAAAGTATCTAAGTACCTACTACTATAACATCTTTAAAAATCATGTTTTGACAGGACACCCCTACATCTACCATAATGTGGGGTGTCGTTAAATAGATTGTTTAAAAATATTGAGGGTGTGCTAGAACTATTATTCCAAGAATACGTTCACAAAAATTCAAGATTTTACGTGCTATGTTTTAGTCATGCTCCACCCTACTTGGAGAATAAAAGAAAGTTGAAGTAGCAGATTATTTAGTTAATTTAAAAGGAAAACTATCACAGCTAAGTAGGCTTTACAAGTTAATGTGTAATAGTTGACCAACCTTGTATTTGGAGAAGAAAAAATCGTACAAATTCCATTGAAAAAAGCACCATTGTAAGTGGGCAATAAAATTGTGACGTAAAACTACGGAACCCTATACTGCGCGTGGCTGTTATACGCACTTGCCCGGATTTTTTGAACTTATAAAAGCCAGACACTCGCTTGGGAGCAGGCTCAAAACCGATTCCTTCTTAAAATCACGGGAACCCCTTTTTACGTCCGTAACGATAGTCTACACTTACACTTAAGAATCCCACCGTCGCGTCGTTCAATTCATGAAGCGCCTTTCCAAGCGTTTTTTTGACTCCGCGTTAAAACATCGCAAACCCCTTATCGCTTCGGCCGCTCGATACGAACCTTCGCGAATAAGCAAAATTCATCGTCCTCGACATACTCTCGTCACTTCTGACGATGCTATAACCCTGCTACAGGAAAGCAGCAGGGAAACTAGCACTTTACGTAAATTCAGACGCAAAGCGCCGTCATTTCGTCCTCGCCGAAGAGGCCCCTCGCGTCGTCGTCCCGGTAACTGTCACACCCGTCCCTTGCTAGTGCCAGCCCGCGCTGCTGAGACAGTAAGTTCAAATCAGTCCCCAATTAATATCACTCAAATTCAGCCAGTCCCTTTGCTGTCCTCCCTCATGACGCCCTAAGCCGAGGCTCGTACTCCACAGGGGGTGCCCTTAGCGTGTAGTCGCTTATTTTGTAAGTTTTTTGCCCTGGTTGGAGGTCTTAATTTTTAAGGCATCCACAGGAATCGCCCGGGTAAGCAGACGACAACCTCCTAGGTTGGACTGCGAGATACCATTCAGAAAAGAAAATTGGGTGCAGGCTGTAATGATTTCGAAGTTTCATTAATAAAAGCAGTTTAAAATGTTTCCTGCGAATTATAATTTTCACTTCATACAAAGTCGTTGGTGTAAAGCGAAGGACCTGTGCGCTAACATAACTCAATCAGGAAGGGAACACCTTCAACTTTGTTCGTCTCTTTCTTATCTTCCACCAGATATGGATGATGATGGCTGGCTGTATGTCGTGGAAGAGGCACCCATTAGTGCAGAAGTTACAAAGCTTAATAGCTACTTCCTCCAAACTTGGGTTGAGAATTCGATACTCGCATGTACTTTTACGGGGTTACTCGCATCTATGGGGAACTAAACAAATAAATAATGCTTCCGAGCAACAGTCACATTACAAAGTATTCTAAACTAAAACCAAACATTGTCCATTGCTTCAAACATGTTTTCATTTGACTGTACTGTTTTTGGTTTGACAATAGATTGTTTTATCTTCTTCTAATATATAAAATTTCCGTGTCACAATGTTAGTTACCGTACTCCTCCGAAACGGCTGGACCGATTCTTATGAAATTTTGGGTACATATTGGGTAGGTCTAAGAATCGGCTAACATCTATTTTTCATACCCCTAAACCTCAGCGGGTGAAACCGCTGGGCACAGCTAGTTTATATATAAAACTGATCGCTTAAAGAAAAATATTAAAAACAAATGAATCCGGCAACTGAGACCGCCGCGCCCGCGCCGTATGAGTTAATTGCGGACCCAGTTGCCGCCGGTATCCTCCAAATTTTAACCAACACACGTAGAGTTATTAATGTTAAATAAAAATCAAAATAATACAAATGCATTATAATCTATTGTCATTCCTAACAAGTGGCGATGAAAAAAAGGTTCACTGCTAATTTAAAACAGCGTCACGGACTAAAATTATGGTGCTAACGCCATGTGATTTTGTTATAGGAAGAGCCATGCACTATACCTGTAAATGAAACGTTGATGGCTTCCAAGTTTTTGGTGAATTGATGTCATCAGTCAACTTGTTTAGGATACAGGATGAAATTTTGTAGTATTGTATGCCAATGATGTGATGAATAGATGCTAAAAGAGTTAACTAGGGATAAACAAAACACAGTTTCATACTTTTGAATTTAGCTTTTGGATGTTGATTAGCTAAGGTTAAGTTTAAGTTAGGTGGTTCCAAAATTTTTGAAATACTCTTAAATTTTTATTTATTTGTGATAAAAATATAATAAATAAATAAATATCTTGGGACAACTCACACACGGCTATCTGATCCCAAGCTAAGCAGAGCTTGTGTTATGGTAACCAGACAACTGATATACATACTTATATAATTTATAAATACATACATATTATAGATAAATCACACCCAGACACAGAACAAACAATCATGCTCATCGCACAAAGTTTGTCCTGGGTGGGAATCGAACCCACGACCTCCGGCTCAGCAGTCAGGGCCACTAACCACTAGACCAACAAGCCCGTCAAACCGATACACCCGAAGATATTAATGACGATGACGCAGCCTAACCCCTTTAGATTTAAGTTTAGCGCAGAGGGTTGTGTGCAGGGTGCAGGTGCGTCAGTGAGTTGTGTATAAGTATCATTAGGGCGTGCGTGTGGCTGGAGGGGAGGCGGGGGGGGGGGGGGGGTGGCCTTAACCTTGAACGCCGCCGTCTGACCCCCAGCGGCGTCATCACGACGCCCTGCCACCCTCGCGACCCCTTCCTTACTCGTCTCGACACTCGATAAATGAAGCTGAAAGTCGTGTTAAATACACGCAACAACGTCTAGTCACATTGTATTGATTTGAAAACTTGTATTGTTTTATGTATTAAGTTCTTGTATCATTTTCAATCAAGTAGATAGGTGCTCCATCTAGGTAAGTAAACATACGATATTGGTTTGTACAATATTTCGGTGTGCTGCAAAATTATATTTTTCTACGTTTTCCGAAAAAGTTTTATCCTAGATTAAGTTTTGGAAACTTAATCTAGGATAAAACTTATTATTTCTATTATTACATTGTCCTCGAGGTTTTCTGCTCGTTTCACAGTGTATCAAAAGTGTCTTCTTTTGATGCCGACCGTTTAATTTTCGGTCGGTATGCTTAAATTTTATTTGACTTGACGCTCGCCAAGAGTCAGCAAAATATGTTTGCCGTCGTTTGCTATTTCATTTATCTACTTACTACTACTACACATTCAAAAATGTTGTAATGCTAAACGATATTAATTTCTGTTAGTTGTTTTAAATCTTGTACATCCAGAATAAAATGTGTTTTATTTTTTTTATTACATGAAAGTTTAATTCATTTTTATAAAGAAATAATGTTGACAGTTTTTTAGATTAAAAAAGAAAGAAGCAAATAGGACAATAATTGCAGTAACGAATGTAACCTTCAAAGAACTTGTACTGAGCAAGTACTTATAGTGTAGTGTTTACTGTCTGCGTCTCGATTTCTTCAGGCAGTCCAGACGAGGAATATTTACGTGCTTTCTTGTTTATTTAGTCTACAACCCACCGTTCTCAGCCGTTCATTGAAACAGAGTCACTCAATGAGATGTTTCAATCTCAATGTAACATTTATTCCTTCGTTTTTATGCCGAATGATCTTTGATGGTTTCGCATTCTTTGCTATTGCTTCCAATAGGCATCATTTTAATAACAGATGATGTAACAAACATAACAGCACATTACGCTTGTATTACCTGAAGGGATAGGTAGAGATGCACTTGCAATGCATGATGCAGTAATAGTACATTTAGATTCGAGTAAGGAAACTTTGTCATTGCAGATTAACGCACGAGCCGCCAGTCGAGAGCGTTATAGAGCCGAGAAAAGCAACGACAAAGTTTCCTCACTCGAATCTAAATGTACTATTTCTGCATCATGCATTGCAACTGCATCTCTACCTATCCCTTCAGGTAATACGTGAATTACGACCTCACGTGAATTAAACGACGACGTCTTCCAATACACTTCGGAGAAATTCAATAACAGAATTAAAAGTACCTTTTTCATTAATCAATATGAAACGCGCTTTGTTTTCTCATACTAAAGGAGAAACAAAGGCATGACATTGCTAAACAACCTAATATTAAAAATAAGTTTTTTTTTTAATTTAGAACACAAATAAAAAATCAATTAGTTGTTATTAACAAATTATTTTATAAATGATCATGTTTATTTATGATATTCTATTGATAAACACAATTTTTTTTTTAAATAATTTTATGAAGGCCTTAAAAACAAACGCCTCCTTGATCTAAAAAAAAATACTGCCAGCTATGCGTGAATGCCGTGATGAAACAGAAAAAATGAAAACCCTTGTTGTGATAAATGAGGAAAAAGTACGTGTGTGAAATACATCGCATGTTGAACCTAATCGTAGTGCAATAAGAGCCAGCTTTCGAGGAAGTGTATTGAACAATATTTTCCATAATATCATTACAGCCTGTAAGTTTCATGTAATAAAGATGTGCTCCAGTAACAAGAGACCAGAATACCCTGGGGTATGTAACAGGTTAATTATATCGTATTTATTAAATGCAGTAAATACTATTGATTTTAAAGAAGATATTTTTAATTTCAAGCAGATGAGATTGCAATCAATTTCTGAACGAACGCCGTTCTATTGACTAGTAGATTTCAGTGTCGAATTCAATGACGTCTAATGTGAATTGATGGTCGACCTGACCGCGTGTCCTCTAGACGGCAGACAGCAGACGGCATGGCGACCATACGAGGTCGGTTGCACCTGACGCGGGCGACGTACTATTTTAATTATAATGACGTGCCATGACCGAGGCCCGCGGCTATGCATTCGTGTTTGTCTTACAAACCTTTATTTAAGGGTCATGCTGTATATGACTTTAGACCTTTAGACTGTTATCGTATTACTTGAAAGGCATATCTAATTGAATTAAAATTAACTACTGGCGGCGGTTTTGCCCGCAATTATCCTGCGGGATCGATTGATTGTTCGTCATTAGGACGTGAAGACGTATAAAATAGACAGAGCTAAAAACATACGATTTGAATATTTATTATTGGTCAAAAGACTATATTTCTATTTTTATATATATTTATTTTTATTATATATATATTTTTCTATTCTCGTTTTTTTTAATATATATTTTAAGGTAATATTAATAGAAGAGTGGGCTACACATAGCTGTTCACAAATTACTGACACCAGCTGTATTATGTACCTACACTTTCCTGTGATCCACAATAAACATGATTTGATTTAATTTGATCTACTTTGTGCTTTACTTTATTAGCTTTTTTCTTTCTTTCGCATTAAACATTTAGTTTGTAATATATATGTACAAAAAGGTGAACATGCTGCGTGAATCTATGATATGAAAAAGTTGCCTTGACGAGCATAAAAAAGGTAGTTTTTTCAGAAAAACATATCCATTAAAAAATCCATGTACAGACGCCTGCACATCAAGCTACTACAATCTGTCAGATTTCTTTGATAGATTTTCGACTTTATTTCTAAAGTATTAGGTTCAAGGTTCATTGGGAAAAATTGTCAGTTTCGGGTAGCTTGATGTGCAGGCGTCTGTACATTCGAAGAAAAAGCATATATTACAGAAGATAACGTGAATTACACAAGCAATATAGATAAAATTCATATGGGACCTTTCGATTATAAAAATAAATTCGAAAACCGGCCCACTTGACTGAGGTACCGCGTAACATACATACTAAAAAACAGTTGAATTGAGAACCTCGAAGTTCTCAAAATTCCTGCTTTTTGGAAGTTGGTTAAAAAGAAGTATGCAAGATGAAGGCGTGCTGCGCCGACCTCTGATAAATTGGTAAAAGGGCAAGAGAATGATGATGATGAAACATACAAAAAGGTATGTGTTTTTCACGCTTTATTTGCGTCTAATTCTAGTTATCTTTTGACATTCCTCTAATTTTATAATTATTTTAAATGCACTGCGTTGTTTCCTTTTGTCAGACAGATATGGTAGATCGTAAAAGTAAATGTTTTATCGATAAATAAGTATTTAAATGCATGTTTTGAATTCTCTACTTCTAATGCGTACCGTAGCCCTAATATAAAATATTGCGTTTTAACGTAAATCGTCAAAGTGTTCCAAGTGTTCGTAAACATGTTTCCTCTCAAACATGCTGTTATCTTTTTTATTCTGCAAAATACAGTACCTTCATCCTGCTTTGTCAAAGACCTCTATAATGGAAAAGACTATCCTGACAGTATGAAATCTATGACCAGCGATGACTCAACGGATTTTCATGGTAAAGTAATTCAATATTAATTTTTAAACCGACATGGTCACTGATATTATTTATTACATTTGAAGCGGGATATTTACCATGTTTACTATTATTAATGAGCTTCCAATATTCCGGCGCGTTTGAACACGTCATGATCACAGATAAACTGAAGTTATTGCGGGTGGATGTTTATAAGCAGACAAACCTGTCAAAATAGTAAACATTTTCAATATCCCTTTTTAAATATTAGATAAGGAATTAGCTTTTGCCCGCGGCTTCGCTCGCATTTAAGTCGGTGTAACACAGTTGTCCTTTCTTGATTTGCAGGTACCTGCTACCTATAGTTTTTCCCCTTTTTTTTTTTTTTTTTTTTCGGGTGGGAAATCATCCTATGACTTCCCCCGCTCTGGGTGGAGCGGGGGGGCATGTCAGACTTGTACTGACTAAAACCCACCCATGTTCCTTCTATTGCCCTTTACGTTCCGGGGCCGCGGTATCTCTTTCGAACAACCCGCAACCCCGGCAGGCGGAGGCTCTGGCAAGCCCCTCTGCTTTGCTGACTCTCTTTGAGGCGCGCGTGAAACACGAACGCGCCGTCGACACGGCCTGTCGTCAATCGACGGACGGACGGTGAACTACCCATTGCTCACCGCCCACAGGCCCGCATCTACGGTGGCCGGAAGTCGTCTCGCGGCGCCCGGCGCCATGGGCGTCTCCCGCGGCGGCTGGGTTGGGCAGATGTTCTCTCCCTCAAACGCCCGGCCACCTCCTTTGCTAGCATTACTGCTTCGCAGAAGGTGGTGACCGCTTCCCATTCCCTCTCGCTCCGGACCATGGCCTGAACCAGGGCCGGACGCGAGAGATCGCCGCCGCCGATCGCCTCCACGAGGGCACGGCGGTGCTCCGCCCAAGCTGGGCAGACCGCCACTGTGTGCTCCACCGTGTCCTCCGGGCGATCGTCACAATGGTGACACCCGGGCGCTTCCTCCCGCCCGATGATGTGCAGGAACCTCCCGAAACTTCCGTGTCCGGTGAGGACCTGCGTCAGGCGGTAGGTAGGTGAGGACGCCATGACGCCTCTCCAATAGTTTTTGCCCTTGCGCCTTATTTATTGTAATAGCAATGCTAAGTTTTCCCTTTCCTCCTTCCCTCTTTCACCCTCATTTCTATTTTTTTAAATAAGTTAGCCTTTGTCCGTCTCCAGGGTCCCAAATATTACTATATCAAAATTCATCAAAATCGGTTTAGCCGTTTAGGCGTGAAGACGTAACAAACAAACTCACTTTCGCTATTATAATATTAGTAAGGATATAAAAATAATTTATAAATATCAATACAATTAACGTGCTCGCTTTAATATTCTCATATCTAGATGATGGGGATGAATCTCCAGATGATCATTACATCGGCCTATTGGCGTCCACTGCTGAACGTAAGACCCCGAAGAACGGTAACCATCCCGGACTTGTGAATAATTTCATCCAGTTCCCGAACGATTCAAATGAAGATCCAGAGACTGGTTCAATAGAAAATTCAAACGAAAATCCAGATTATAATAACAATTACCAACCAGATTTAAATAATAGCAATGAAAGACCTGAGGATGATCACAATAATATAAAAATGAATAATTTTACAGCTTTATGCCCTAAAGATCACAGTATAATAAGCCATGGCGATATAAATTATTTGATTGAGCAAAATGCAGAAATATTAAAAATTCAGCAACACTTTGTGAACAGTTCTTACCCTGACGCGGAAGAATTAATTACAAAGTATGAGGGCGAATTGGAAGAATTCTTGAAAAAATGTGTTGAGCGTCCGGACCATTTGAGACACATACTCCACAAAATGGCAGCTTTACGCCTGAAACTACACCCAGAGGTAAAGAAGATTGAATCACAGTTGGGATTATTCGCAACCCTTGAATCTGACATGAATATTGTTGCAGAACGCTCCGATAACAAGTTGAGACAACTTGAAAAGTATAAAAACTTATGTCAAATGAACTGTGAAGAAATCAAAAACAGTATGTACATTTTTATATTAAGTTTTTTGTTTTTTTTTCATTAACTTAGGTATAATATATTTATGCAGTAGTAGCCCACCGATATAGGGAATACGATCCAAGCTACCGGCTGCGGTGGTCAGGGCTCTTGAGAGAGGAACCTCCTAACAATACGCGCCGTGTCCAAGCCTTTTTATTTGTTTATTTAGGCGGATAGGAAACCACCAAATAACTTCCCCCGGGCGGAGCGGGTAGGAGTGTCAGACTTGTACTGGCTAAAACGCACCCATGTTCCTTTAATTGCCCTTTATGTTCCGGGGCCCCGGTATCTCTTTCGAACAACCGGCAACCCCCGCAGGCGATGGCTCTTGCAGGCCCCTCTGCTTTGCTGACATATCTTTCCTCCCGCCCGATTTGAATCAAGCCCTTGATCCAGCTGCCGAGCGATAAGCTTCTCAGATGTTGGCAAGGTTTGGCTATTAAACAATTGGCCGATACGACTATCGGCACAATGACTACTGTATTAACGTGCCACATGTCGACAACCTCGCGAGCCAGATCTGAATAATTGAATTGCTTATCTTTCTCTGCTTTCACAAGGTTCTCGTCATGCGGAACCGTTATATCAACAATCGTGTAGTAAAAAAGTAGTGCGACGCTCCAATCGATCTATCACCACAATGTCAGGCTTATTGGCAACAATAGTCATGTCAGAGACGATAGATCGATCCTAATACAACGAGATATTACCATCTTCGAGAACTGGGTCGGGCACATATATTAGAAAAACATAATATTATATTTTTTTATTTTTAGAAGCCCTTCGAAGGACCGTTTTCGGCTGAAAATCCTGTGTCGGTGTCCGTGCAACTCTTGTAAAATTATTAATTACACATGTTTTTTTAGGGTTTGGACAAAACAATAATAACTATCCCTTCTTAGTTTCACAATCTACCAGTGGCATGTATTGCATTAGACTTGAAGATCTTCATAATGTAATTAATGAAAACTTAAGAGAGGTGCAAGCGCCACATAATGACAGTTTGTATGTACATCTCGATGTTACCGAACAGATGTACGCAAAAGAAATGTTAAAATTAAAAGATAATTTAAAAAATTCTGCAGTCAAACTGTTTGGTTCGACGATGTACGATGTTTTAAATCTTCAAGATGATTATCATCATTTCGTCAACAATTTAGAACAAATAAGTATTTCCTTCAATACAAATAATATACGGAAAAATATTGCTGAAATTGACTTTAAGCTCATTGGACTTCAAACCGATTTGGAGAAATATCGGCAATATTGTTTGAACTGTGCTGTAAACCAAAGGACCAAACGCAGTAAGTGCTCACTTAAAAACTGTTTTTTTTTATCCGCCTTTAATAAGGATTTTTAACTTAGGTTTATGTCTAAAAGTAATTCGAAATAGATTTAAAAAAAATTAAAAACATCGTAACAGAACAAAAAAGTGAAATACTATTACTGTCCCACAACTGGGCAAGTTTGACCGATCGATAAAAGTAAAATGGATTAATTAATTCAATTTTACCAATTCCTTCCATGAGCTCTTATCCTTTATTTTTCCCTAAAAAAAACAATAATTCAAAAGCTTTTTTTTGTTTTGTTCAGAAATTGACTCTTCTAGAGAATTATCACATCAATTTGAATGTTTAACTACGTATTTTTTGTGACTACGTTTTGCTTTGTTTATATTGTTTTTTTTACTTGCTTGATTTTTATTATTTATCTAATCGGGATTAAATATACCTACACTTCTTCTTAAAAAAATACCTACACTTAATCTTTGTATCATTACAGATGTCATTGATTTACGTGATAGCAGCACATCGAACGAAGTACAAGAACGGTTTGATGTATCATTAGACAATATAGCAGATGTGGAAACTGTCGTAATTGAGTTAATAAACGTTAAAGTTGGCGAAATCAGCAAAAATATCGAACGTAATTTAACAGTTATGTTTGAGGAACTAAACAGAAAACTTAATGATTCTAAAGTTATTGACGATTATTTGAAACGACTAGACCCAATACAAAATCAAATTACGAACGAAGTAAAATTGGAAGTAGCTGAATTGAAAGAGCTGAAAAAAAATATCCCACAAGCGTCAGTAGATAGAGTTCTCGAGTTATCAAAGAAGTCTAAACAAACTATACAGGACCTGGACGCTGCTAAACAGTTTATTGATAATTTTATTAAAACTAAATATTCTAGAGGATTGTAAATGTATGATTTATGCGCATCGTTTAATAAAATATTTCTTTTATATTGGTGTCATTAGGCTACCAAATATTTAGTGCCACCTACTAATTTCAAAAATCATGACGATGATTCTAAAAAGTTAAGAGACAATAGACAAAAAAAGTTTGCCAAAGGAACGTATTAACGTTCCTTTGGCAGCATTGATAATGACGGGTTACCGACCGGCCGGATAGTCGATTACCGATTCAGCTCTTCAATAAATCTGAATAGGTATTGTGCGCGGACGCATACAAAAGTGTTGTACTTATCATGAATAAAATTTGCGAAGCGAGGGTTCAAAGAGCCGTTGACATCAATTTGCAGGACGTGTTATGATTGCCACATGACCAAGTGTGCCGACCGCACGCGCCGGGCAGTGTACACTCAACCTGGGATAACTTATTTAACTATACAGGAAGTAAAGTCAAATATTTTTTCAATACACTTCCTCGAAAACTGGCATTATTGCACTACGATAAAGTTCAACATACAATGGCTTTCGCATGCGTGCTTTTTCCTAATTTACGGAAAAATTAAAATCAATCATTTATCGCATCAAGGGCTGTAATTTTTCTATTTCATCGTTTCATCACAAATAACAATAAACAACTGCTCATTGAACGAGCGTGTGATCCAATACCAGATATGGGGGCAATCATCATCAGCCCCCAAGATGTAGCTCGTGCAGTCCGTCCGTTGCCAAACTGGAAATCTCCAGGACCGGACGGGCTGCAAAACTTTTGGATTAAATGGTTTCAAAGATCGCACGCTCGCTTGGCTTCCCAGTTTCAATCAGCTTTAGAGTCAGGGTCACTTCCCCAGTTCTTGACGACAGGAATAACCCACCTGCTCTATAAATCGGGTAGTACTACGGAGCCCAAAAATTATAGACCAATCACTTGTCTACCAACGATCTATAAAGTTCTTACGTCCATTCTGAGATCTAAAATCAACCAACATATTGAGAGTAATTCTATCATATCGCCCTCTCAGAATGGATGTAGGAACGGGTCCCGTCACCCGTGGTACTAAGGAGCTGCTCCTCATTGATATGGCCATTAGCCAGCAGGTTCGTCGTTCCCGAAAAAATCAATCGACATGCTGGATAGATTATAAGAAAGCCTATGATTCGGTGCCCCACACATGGCTCATGAGGGTGCTGGAGTTGTATAAAGTAGATGCAACTCTGCATCTACGTACCTTCCTGATGCCATGTATGGGGCGCTGGCGAACGGTTCTTCGCTATTCTGGATGTCGACAGATGCAGAGGAACAGTGAACCAATAAGGATTGAGCGTGGCATTTTCCAGGGTGATAGTCTGAGTCCATTGTGGTTTTGTCTAGCCTTGAACCCTCTCAGCACACTGCTGGAAGGCTCAGGTCTGGGCTATCGGTTGAGAAGAGGTGGTCAGGTCATATCTCACCTGCTTTACATGGATGATCTAAAACTCATTGCCCCCAACAATTTGCAACTGATGAAATTACTGAAGGTAACAGAAACTTTCAGTAGATCCATCAGGATGGAAAAATGTGCAGTCATGCATGTGAAGCGAGGGGAGATTATGGAATCCGCGGGAATTCAACTCTCGGATTCCATTCACCTTAGATCTCTCTCCTCAACAGAAACCTACAAGTATTTGGGTATGTCGGAAGCATTAGGTATTAATACTGCCGACTGAAACAATCGCTGAAGGAGCGTTTCTTTGGCCGCCTGAAAAAGGTGTTAAGCAGTCTTTTGTCAGGCGGAAACAAGGTGCGCACCTTTAATGGTTGGGTCATGCCGGTGTTGATGTATTCTTTCGGCATACTCAAATGGACTCAGGCGGAACTTGATGCCGTGGATAGGAGGGTCCGCACACTGCTGACCGCAAATCGGATGCATCACCCACGGTCGTCGGTGATGAGACTGTATATCCCACGGAAGTGTGGGGGTCGTGGCTTCCTAAACGCTAAAACCCTGCACAACCGTGAGGTATGCAGTCTCAAGGAATACTTCTTAGAAGCCGATGTGGAGATGCACCGAGATGTGGTATCAGTGGACAAGGGCCTCACCCTGCTCTCCCTGGCTAACGAGAACTGGCGCAAGTCTAAAGTATTAGACACCAATGATCGCAAGGAGGTATGGCAGAGCAAGGAGCTTCATGGGCGCTTTAACCGGGCCCTTCATGGGCCTGATGTAGATTTCTCAGCGTCCGTATCCTGGCTACGCTTTGGTAATCTTTTCGGGGAACCCGAAGGATTTGTTTGTGCAATAATGGACGAAGTTATGATGACGAACAACTACCGGAAATACTTTGTGAAGGATGGCACGGTTGACATATGTCGGGCATGTCACCGTCCGGGAGAATCGATCCGTCACATTATTTCTGGGTGTTCTCGTCTGGCTAACGGAAAGTACTTGCATAGACACAACCTAGTTGCCAGGATTATCCACCAGCAACTTGCTTTGAAGTACAACCTTGTGGAATCAGAAGTGCCGTACTATAAGTATGTGCGAGATATTACCATCTTCAAGAACTGGGTCGGCCCAGTTCTTGAAGATGGTAATATCTCGTTGTATTGGGATCGATCTATTGTCACTGACAGGACTATTGTTGCCAATAAGCCTGATATTGTGGTGATAGATCGATTGGAGCGTCGTGCAATGATTGTTGATATAACGGTTCCGCACGACGAGAACCTCGTGTAGGCAGAGAAAGATAAACAAATCAAGTATCTAGATCTGGCTCGCGAGGTTGTCGACATGTGGCACGTAAATACAGCAGTCATTGTGCCGATAGTCGTGTCGGCCAATGGCTTAATAGCCAATAGCCTTGACCAACATCTGAGGAGGCTATCGCTTGGCAGCTGGATCAAGGGCTTGATTCAGAAAGCAGTACTTCTGGACACGGCCCGTATTGTTAGGAGGTTCCTCTCTCAAGAGCCCTGACCACCGGTAGCTCGGACCCTGTTCCCGATGCTAGTGGACTACTATTTTTTATATTTTTAAATGTTTTTTTTATAAGAATATGTAAAAATATAACAAATATGTATAGAAATGAATAAACGACACAAATGCTCATAACCCTATAGCCATATTTTTACAGCAAAGAGGCGCTTGTTTGTAAGGCCATCATATTTATTAGAAAAAATAAATTGAGTTACCAACAGAATACCACAAATAAACATGATCATTTATAAAATAACTAGCTTTTGCCCGCGGCTTCGCTCGCGTTAAATTCGGGGTAACACAGTTCCCCTTTCCTGATTTGCAAGTACCTGCTACCTGCAGTTTTTGCTCTTGCGGCTTATTGATTTGTAATAGCAACGCTAAGTTTTTCCTTTTCTAATTTTCTTCCCTGTTTCTCCCTCACATCCCACTTTAAAAAAAAAATAGCCTATGTCCGTCTCCTGGTTCCCAACTATCTCTGTACCAAAATTCATCAAAATCGATTTAGCCATTAAAGCGTGAAGAGGTAACAAACAAACAAACAAACTCACTTTCGCTTTTATAATATTAGTAAGGATTTGCTTATAACAACAAAATTATATTTTTTGAGTTCTGAATTCAAAAAATATTTGAATTTCTTATTTTTTAATATTAGGCTGTTTATGGATGCCGCCTTTGTTTTTCCTTCAGTATGGGAAGACAGCGCGGGTAAAAATCGAATTAAATCATAGTTTCATATTGATCAATAACAAAAGTACTTTTTGTTCTGTTATTTAATTTCTCCGAAGTGAATGAAAAACGTCGTTTCACGTGATTATTTTTCCGACCCAAATATCGACCAATAGAATTGCACCATTCGACGTCACGTGGTACAACCTACATGGTATTATACTGAAAATTTTTTGAAAATTTTCTCTGGTCGTTGTTATGCATAAAAAACAAAACATGGTGCAATTCTATTGGCCGACATTTGGGACGGAAAAATAATCCCCCGAATACCACACGAGCTTCAAAATTATCTGGCATTTCCCGATAGGTTCCCTGCAAACAAATAAAATCGTCAAGTTTTTCAGGAAAAATCACTTGCGCTTCGCGCTCGTGATTTTTTAACCTGAAAAGAAAAACTTGACTCCTTCATTTGTTTGCAACGAACCTATCGGAAAATACTTGATAATTTTGAAGCTCTTGTGGTATTATATGTGAGAATTTATCACTGCTGTTCTCGGCTCTATTAAACGCTCTCTCCTTCCGCCTCGGCTGCAATGACAAAGCTTCCTCACTTCAATCAACATCCTAATATAGACAGAGACAGGTGTAAAAATAAATAAAGTATAAGATTTTAAATATGTGAATATATTTAATCAGAAAATATGCAAAATGTAATGCAACCCTCATGTAAGTAGGTAAACTGGTATTCAGAGTTTACCAGATCCTAATTGTTGTCCACATTCCCATCAATAAAGTTAGGCCATTTTAAACAAACGTTCATAGATATGTATGATGGAAATTAAAATTTCCAACAGTAATCTAGTAAATAAGAATCCTGTGTCTTGTTCAGCATCACAGCAAAATGCAATACCTAATCATATCAATGCAGCTTTATGTAAAAATAATGGGATGAAATAAGAAAAACAACGATTTTCCCGTCGCGGCTGGACATGCAAGTCAAAAACGTTATTAAAATGCAGCATCACGACGAGTGAATGTACCGGAGTCGGCCGGGGGCACGGTAGGGGGGGGGGGGAGATGAGGGCCGATGCATGGTCACAGACAAGGAAAACTAGTAATACAACTACGTGATTTCTTCATTAACCATCCTTATCTTTGAATGTGAGGGAATGGAGGTAAATGGCCTTTGAACGCAAAACAAAAGGAAAGAAATCTAGGTTATTGTTGCGTACATTGGAGTTGAAATTATCCTTAATTGAGGAAATCCTTGTGAAGCGTTTGTTAACTTGAATTTTACTTACAAGAGAATTTTACAGTACACGTTCGAATACGATTTACTGAATTGTTTGCAAGACTGCGAAGCAAAACTGTCGAACGACTTACCAAAACGGATTCGGTTTAGATAACGTTGTGTTATTCCTGAGCTCTCAACACTACAAGCCATACTTAAAAGAGTAAGAGAGAAGTTGTGGGTTCCCAATGTTTCTTAGACAAGTTTGAGTTCTGAATGAGAAAATAAAACTCATCTCTGCACATACCATCGAACCTGTTTGGCATAAAATCGGAATTTATTCCAACTTGTCTTTTGCAATACTTTCCACAAAACTATTTCATATATTTACCGATGACACGTTTCTGTCAACGTCATTCAAGAGCCATATGTTGTCTAAATCGAAGTTGTGCTACTGTTAGCGGCTGTGCTGTCTAACAGTCTGTCTGTACACAGGGTGCATGCACCGTGCGTCCGCAAGGACACAGAGGGCGCTGCAAGCGATGCGCCCTCGCCCACGACCCACCGACCTGCGCGCCCCCTACTGCTGCAAGTCTGCAACCCGATGCTCACTGTCAGCCAGTCACACGCTCCGCACAGCCATAGGTACATTTTCACGGGTAGATGAAATTAAAAGTTCGTGTTATTCAGTAATTATCTCACTGAGACCGGTTAAGTTGAGCTTTCGATATGTTTCATAATTATATCATGCTCTTGCCACATTTTTTAATATTGGGTTGCAGCGGCATATTGTTTAAAATCGTGTTTAATGGCAGTATAACCCATTACCTCCCACTGTTTAATATGGTATGCTTATAGGTACTGTTTGTCGTGTGTATTGATTGGTGATAACTTTAGATATAAAATACTTCTTTAGGAGATCTTAATTCATTTACTTCATTAGAGTCAGAAGAAAACTTAGTAAAATCATTTTCTTGTGTTGATTAAAGTGGTTTGCTTATTGTGCGAACAATCTTTTTTGAAATATTGTTCATTCACTACCCAGGGTGCCCATAGGTTTAGAAAAGGGCCACCTTTAACACTTACTTAGGGGTATAATAAATAGATTACGACCTATTTTCAGACCTATACAAGGAATATTTGGTAATTTTTATAAAATTTCATATGTCACATGAAATTTCATAAAAATCGATCAAGCCGTTTCGGAGGAGCATGACAACTCAAACTATGACACGAGAATATAAAATTCTCGTGTTCATATAACAAAAAAGATTAAGTATAGAACTATAGATAAATCGAATGATGTGTGGTCAATATCCACTGGCGGGGGTAGTCATCTATCACTTGGAGACTTAAAACGTTTAAGATTCTACAAACCCTGAAAGTTCTCATATGATTTCATCTAATCCTTACAACAAACAAAAATGAACACAAAGAAAAATGTTTTAAAATGGGGTGTTTAGCTTAATACATTATTTTCAGTTTCTTAAGTCAGGCAAGAGAAATAAGTTTTCATACACACGATGACGTTCATAATTAACCACTGAAACCTGAATGTGACTTTCTCAGTACACTACGAAGCGCAGTACGAGACTGGTCACCGCAAGGACGGCGGGCGTCGCCTCAGTGTCGTCGTCACCACGTGACCACGACCAACTAATTAATATTGACCACTTTTTGCAGTCAGACTGCATTCGACTTTCAATTTTTAACAATGTTTATCGAGCCATCCCGCAGTTTCATTCATTGTAGGTGCGCCGTTGAATTCACTTGTTTGTAGAAATAGAGATAAAACATAGTCCCCTACAGCACGTGTCTGTCTGTCTCATTCGGTTGCTATTTATAATTAGCGGATGCATGATTTCATCAATTTGTAGAAATAACGAATTACCACCTCGTTTATTATCCATACTCAAGCAAATAAATATTTTGAATTTGTAGTATAATCTGCCAAGCTTTTTCCCTCATAATTTGGGGTCGGGTTCCAATTCAAATGGATGCTAAAGTCAAAGTGATTTTTACTTCCCCTTGGTAAGACTGATTGTCAGACTTTCGGGCCACTGACCACTTATCGACTGTAAAAGCCTACTAACTACTACTAACCTAGGCACGGAGGAAACTCGGTATGTTATGCCCAGGTTGCTTCAGGATCGACCTGAGGGGCAGATATTATGTAGCCTCGCCCTCCTCTTATAGAATGATGTATATTGATAATTACAATATATTTAGCTGATTAAATTCCCAATAGTGAGAAGACTTTAATTGTTATTATCACGTTATTAGTTTTACGCTATAATTTTCTTAAGTAAAAATGTATTTTAATGGATGTAAGTATTTCTATAATATCTATGCTGCCAAATCACCAAGCTTCTACGACAGTTACACCTCCATGCGGCTTCGACACGATGTCTGCAGGACTATGGTGGTGCTATAATGGTAGCGCGTCTACGCTTTCGCGGCTATGGTGCTACGGTTACTATGCATAAAATGCGAGTATATGCCTCTTAACCTACTATACATCCTCACTAATATTATAAAAGCGAAAGTGAGTTTGTTTGTTTGTTACCTCTTCACGCTTTAATGGCTACACCGATTTTGATGAATTTTGGTACAGAGATAGTTGGGAACCAGGAGACGGACATAGGCTACTTTTTCAAAAAAAGTGGGATGTGAGGGAGAAAGAGGGAAGAAAAGGGAAAACTTAGCGTTGCTATTATAAATAAATAAGGCGCAAGGGGAACTGTGTTACCCCGAATTTAACGCGAGCGAAGCCGCGGCCAATAGCTCGTTACTTATAATATTAGAAATGTGAATGTTTGTGAGAATGGATGTATGGATGTTTGTTACTCAATCACGTCAAAATGGCTGAACGGATCTTGATGAAATTTGGCACAGAGTTAGATTATAGTCTGGAAAAACACATAGGATAGTTTTTTTCGATCATCACGCGGGCAAAGCCGCGGGTGCCAGCTAGTAAGGTATAAAATAACTTAAAAAAAAGAAATGTCGGTTACTTTCGTTTGTTTTCTTGACTTTTTTGCCACCGACTTCAGAAAGAAAAGTTATTTTTGCAACTTTTTTTTATAAATTCAGGTTTCTTTTTTAAAGTAACCCTGTTGTAAACCTCTGAAAGACTTGAAACAATACAACATCATAATCTTACAGATAGCAATCTTAAACATGCTAACTGCCAAGTAGGTGACCCTACCATCATCATCACCTCACCTCAGTAACTTAAGTCATGACGTATCTGCATTATTAAGAGATTTTCCGCTAACTCTTAATTTTTAAGGACTTAATTACCTAAATAACTTCAAAAAATATAAGTTACACGTTATACGTGCCTAAAAAAATGGTTTATTTTCGTTGGATCCCAGTTTGTGATCCCACTTTAATATTTTTAGCGTTGGATCCCACAACACATTATTATATATTTCCCTTGGATCCAAAATTTGAAAAATACTAAAAAAATACGTTTTATTGCCATTGAATCCCAAAAACTATTTCCGTTGGATCCCAGATGTTTAAAAACATCTGAATGCGGGTACATCCACCAACAAAATCACAATAATATTTTAAGGCGAAATTTTGTAACACGCTCAAACATCTAGACTGATTTTGGATGAAATTTGGGTATTTGCATAGGTTATATGTTAGAATAACGGGTGCCTGCCGTTTTTCCGAAAAGATTTTGACAAAATGTCATTACCCAAAACAAATTATAGGAACCGGGTACTAGGTTAGGTTAGGTTAAAACTGTGACCTCCTACGAAACGCCAGAAACGACCTGCATTTATAGAAAAAAGAGATGCCAGAAACGGCCATATAATATAAAAAAAATATGGAAAAACTATGACGGCAGTATTTTTTTAAGAGCTAAGAGGCGCTTGTTTTGAAGGCCTTCATATGTATTTATTTATAAACAGAACATTACAAATAAACCTGATCATTTTGAACTCATGCCAGCCTAGTACTATTTGGAGTACATCATTTGTCTCATTTATTCCTCAGTGGCAACAATCCTGAAAAATCCAAAATACACACACGGTGCTTTTGAAATATTTGATAAACTAAATCACTTTTCTTCTGAAATGTACACATGTTGTCATAACATGGGATTCAATGGTAATATCAAATGGGGCTCATCGTTAATACCTAAAAAATTGGATCAAATACTGGGATCCAACGAAAATAAATCAAAAAAATTGAGGATTGCCCGCGATTTCTGTAAGTTCCCATCATCAGATCGTGACTTGGTGACAATGGGGCCACCTGAGGAGTTAGGCATAGGTTTGAAAATCGCTAGTTGGCGGAGTAATCGAAGAACATACATTAAAAAAAATACGGTTAAACATAGAACTTTCTTCTTTTTTGAAGTCGGTTATCCTATTAATATTATAAAAGCGAATGTTTGTGAGGATGTACGTGTGTTTGTTGCTTTCTTTTACGCAAAAACTATTGAATGGATTTTGATGAAACTTTATAATAATATAGTTTAAATATCAGAATAACATAGGCTGCGATTCATAAAGATATATTGTATATTTCATCACCACGCAAGTGAAACCTTTAAGTAGTTTTCGTAAAATTTATCAATGCAACATACCTTGCAGGGTACGCTACACGATTGCTAAAGCTGTTTTTTACCTTTCCATCTTTATCAACTCTTGCCAAGGCTTGCTGAGGTTTGGAAAGGGATGGGTTCCCTAACCGATTCAGGTTAAGCTAGTCTTTTCAGACTTGGGCATGGATGGATTACCTCACCGGTCTGGGTTACGCAACTCATGCCAGGGTGCCGAAAGCGGTGGGTTCTCATACCTCCCAGGTTACAAATCTTGGCTAAGTTTGAAAAAGGATCAAGACGCTGGCGGAAATATGTATACCTGCAAACAGCCGACGTATACAGGGATTACCTAAGGAGTAAACACACAATTTTGTAAACAATGGCTTTCTAGTCATTACAACAAAATCCGATTATTACTCTCATTCAATTTATGATAAATGAATTTAGGCACAAAACCGTATTTTACGGGCCAAGCCAATCAGGCGTACACATCGTATCAGACAAAAGAGTATTGTGATATTCAGCGTTTAGCTTCAATGACAGACTGTAGGACGTAGCAAAGTCGACCCTTATTTTTTATCATTTAAAGTAATTAAATATTGAATTGTGAGTCATTTAGTGAAATCACAAGATTTGTAGAAGATAATACATGTGTTTAATTTGAAAGCCACAATGAACGATGTTAATGAATAGAATCAAGATTTCAGATACATCCCTTTTATTTTATTTTCTTTGAAAAACTATAGGGGTGGGGGTGAGGGGGTGACGAATATCTTAGTTGGAGCACTTGCAGCATAAACCTATTTTAGACATCCACATAGTAATTACTTCCTGGAAGTATAAGAAAATATGGGTGCTCTACGTATTCCGATCTTATATATTATGATATATATTATATATTTATTATTATATTTATTTATTCTTATGATATTCTGTGGTAGTCTTGTTGTGTAAATGACTGGCGTATTGAATCCTTTGTAAATCAGATACATACGAACAGGACATATGAATGTGACTTTGACGCACGAAAATATACCTCTCATGTTTTCATCCAAGACAGGTATACTTTTTTTAATGAATGTTTGTCATTCCTTATGCGTTGTATTACAATTAAAATGTTGCAGTTATGGTACGATGTGACATCAAATCATAGAGGACGCTGGAAGGACGTTGCGAAACATCTATCAAAATCAAACTTGGTGTAAACGTGTACGTTACAGTAACAGCTACAAATTTGCTAATCCGGACACTATTGACTAATAGATACTTCCATTGCTTTATCATTTTGAGATCAGGTTGCGGACCGGCTGCGGCGGACGGACAGACGGACACCAGACACCATTCATCACATTCCTCATTCTTCCGTCGATCTCCGGTGTTCGAAATCGTGGAATACTGCACCTTCTGTTTCTTTTTCCGCTCTATCCTGAAAAACCAACAACTCTTTAAAAGCGAACTTATTTACCATGCAGAGCGTAGTCTAAAAAATATTTTTTACCAACCTCAGAATAAATGCAATAAGGGCAACAGAGGGGGATGCAGTGCAGGTGTCAGAGGGGGAGGGGGGGCTGGTACCTACCGATTGAACTACATGGTTGGTGTTTTAGCGCACATCCGGCACCGCGCGAGTGTTTTCACGCGGCGCTGCCCGAACAAGGCTTCCATCTTAACGTTCCGACGTCACATTTCCGGTGTCATGTACTTATTGCTCATTTCTTATAGCCTGTTTTGTTTTCTTTTAATCAGTACACTGCTTACATACAGGAAATACCTTAAAAGGCATTGCCTTTTATCTCTGGTGTTAAGTGAAGACGAGAAATACGAAAAGTTTCCGTTAAGAAATCTAAACTACCATAAGTAGAAGACACCACTGCTAATATATATTATATAAGTCATAAACTAGCAGCCCTATTTTAAATTATAAAATTATATATACGCTGCACCTATAAATATGAGCACACCTTCCTGGTACAGCTTTATAAATGGTTTAAACAAAGAAAATTAGAGAAGACATTTCTTCTTCAGGTCTGTTAATACTAAAAGCTTAAAAGTTACTTCCTGTTTTCGTTACTGCTTATTAATTTGCTTTAATTATAAATAGCCTGATGAATAAAAAACATTTCACAAACTTATCTTTTGATAAAATCAGTTTTTTTTTGCGTTGGTTAAGACAGCTTTTGAAATCTTCTTCTTAGCGAGAAATTATTATTATCATTTTTCAAACTTATTTCCAAGCCTTTTTTATCTTGAATATATGTGCCAGTAAAGCGGCTTATACTGTCCCATACATTGTAAGATTGCTTAATTCATTTGGCAATAAATTCAGTATAAAATGTTATGTGTGCTTGAGACAGCAAACACGTAATTTATTTACCGTCAAATATTTTATATGTCAGCGATAACGACAGGGCACGATAAATCGAGCCTTTTTATTACTGCACATGTTTGAACACGAATTGCATCGCAACTTCGAAAGCTTTGTCAAAAATGTTATAAAATCGTCTTAACAATTTAGAGTCCCTGGCCACGGGGCGTTGACCTAGGGTTTCGGAACTTGTCCACACTATTCATCGACATGAGAAGAAATTATTATAATAAGCTTGTTATATTACCATGTACAGAAATAAATTATCTTAAACGCGACTCTAGAAGTTTAATTTTGAACGCAATGTCCTTTCGACGAAAGCTGTATTATTAAGACAAGGTCCATATTCTTTTGTTTTTCCTTAATGAGGACAAAATAAGGAAGTGGGTAGGTACTTAAAATGTCCATGCATTATTCTAGTACCGTAATTAAAGCCTCCACGGCGGAGACTAGGAGAGCAGCATTAGGCGCTCCATTTAGAAAGCGGTCTATAAATCAGGCGAATAGGAACGTTACAGGTACTAGTGGGAGAGCTACTGCTTTTATTTGTTCTATCTTCTGGTTAGCAAATGGTATTCCAGTATTGAATGTTTCAGTTAAGATATATTGAAGAGACACTTGTAAATTATAATCATGTTTTAGAAACTACGTACGCCTTTTCTTTTGTTTAAAGGCTAGTCCTTTATACGATAATCTTTAGGCATTAGACTGAGGAATGTGGGATTATTAACTCACAATAACCACTTAGTGGTCACAATCTGCACATGAGAGGAGGCACGATTTTCTCTTAGAAGACCTGTGCAACGCCTGTTAAGGCACATGCCTGGGGACGTATAGGTATTTGGCAAAATTATTGACAACAAGTCGCTATGCTTTATATTGAATGCAGCGAACAATGATTTTCTAATCGTTTGTATGTGTGTTATGTAAAAGACGGTTCTGAAAACAGTCTTAAGACTAGCTAGCCTACTAACTTTAGTGTTTTATATATTTGAATTCTAGTTAACTTTTCATAAATCGCTCTGTTTTTCCGCAAATAGGAAATTGGAAAATGTTCATGGAAGCAGTAACAGAGCACAGGCGAAATGTATTATGTTAACATGTTTGTTAAATATATTACAAGGAAACTGCGATGTTCTTGGCTTAGGTACATTACAAGTAAGTTTCATCGTCACGATTATTCCGTGTTTTATAAAAAATTCTTATAGGCTAATAGGTACTCTTATTCCTCATAATGCCAAAACATCAACAGAATCATAACTGCATTTAAAAAGATGTGCTCAGCATTACAATAATAAATATCAATATTCGTTCACAAATCGGTGAGGTGCAATGCAGACATTTAAATGATCATCTTTTGCAGATTTCTCTTCACATGTCCATCGGATAACGTAATGTAAAGACTTCGTAAGTGCTGGTGAAATCGGTGGCAATGGCCAGCGGGGGCGCCGGGCGACGCCCTACGGCCCGGGGACCCGGGTGCATTGTACACCGTGGTGCATCGAATGCAGTGTGCACCACGCCCCGCTCCCCGCCGCACCCCTCACCCCACACTTAAGTACATCAATTCACTCTTCTCGAATAATCCGTGCATTGACGTCGCACTCGTAATCTCAAAGTTTGTACATCGACGTGCAATGTGCATTCACTCGCAATATGCAACCGACGCTGACCATCTCATTTAAACATTTTACGACCTCTAAAACGAAACGACGAGACATAACTAGATGAATTCCTAAAAATAAAACCGAGTCGGGTGTGACAAGTGTGAGTCCAATATACATGGTCCAATGTTCTATGTACCTACATAATGTTCCAATTGACGTAACATCAATGATTGTAAGAAGACAATATTATTCAAAGCTTACGTACCGTAATTCAGATCTGGATATTCGATGACCCCGTAAGTTGAATCTGCATATAACTTAGACTAGGCTGCTAACAATTTACAATAGAATTTCTTGATGTAAATCCTCACGAATATTATAAAAGCAAAAGTGAGTTTGTTTGTTATGTCTTAACGCCTAAATGGCCAAACCGATTTTGATGAATTTTGGTACAGAGATATTTGGGACCCTGGAGACGGACAAAGGCTAAAAAAGGTGAGAAAAGGAGGAGCAAGAGGGAAGAAAAGTTTTTGTTTTTCGATCATAAAGTTAGCGTTAGCCCAAAGTAACTATGCCACGCGGACGAAGTCGCGGGCGGAACCTAGTATATGTAGAAATACATTTAAAAGATAAAACGCAACCTTCTCCAATAGCTGAAGAAAAGCTTTAATACTTAAAATGTACGTGGCAACTCCATGATCAGGGTCAAACCTTGAGTGCTAATAATCCTAGGCTTACAAAAGGCGATGCGGCGGCATGTTTAGTTCAATAACTCACTTTGTAAAACATGTTCAATCCTCAATCGAATTGAATGAGAATAGGGCCAAGTTCAAACTGACTTGGTATCATCCTGCACTGAAGCACTAACGTTTTACTGCGATTGAGGCAATAAAACCGTGACCCGTCAGGGCTATCTTTGTTGAGGTTTATGGGGTGACCCGTGGAACCATGGCAACCACGATGCAATACATGTATAAGGTAAACCTGGAGACACACCGGAAAAACAAATATGTTGACGAAAATACTCTGTTAAAAACCGTAATTTATTAATTTAAATACCATGACACAAGTCATCGTCATTATCCTGCCCTTGTCCCATTATATTTGGGGTCGGCGCAACACGTTTTCTTCTTCTATTCTTTCCTATCAGACGTCACTGCATCATTTACTCCTTTTTCCTTCATATCATTCCTTACACAATCCACCCATCTTTTCTTTGGCCTTCCAAACTACATACCGAATAAAAATAAAACTGAAAAGACAAAAACAAGTACTGTAATCTGGAACTATGAAGAATAACTATCAAGGTAATTAAATAAAAAAATAAGTCTATTGTAACTTAAACTTTTTAATGGAGATGGATGGAGAGCAAGAGTGCTCGCCATCCATCAACATTCAGATCCGTCACTCTTTTAGTCACAAGAAATACCATGACACAAGTCCTGGAAAAAAATCTGCAAAAATGAATTCGTGGCAAACGTTGGTAGTCAAAAAAATTAATTAAGTTGTTTTTGTTTAGAAGAATCGCAATTGCGTTTATCGAACCGAGTTTTAATACAGGTTCGCAGGCCTAGCTTTTAACAAACTATGTTAGGGTCTACAATGGATATGCATACCATGAAAAGGTTGTTTGGAAGATTAAGGAAGTTAGAACTATCAGCGATAAGACCGCCAAGCCACTGTAATCATAGAATTAGCGTTTCTAAAAAAATTATGTTTCAAATTTGGTGTGCAATATATTCTATTCTGTTCTTTTTCAACATAATAACATAGTGCTGACTATCCGACCTCCACAACCCAGTCTGTACTGCCATAGCATAAGTAATAGGTACTGGGTAAAAGCCGTTTTAATACAGCTACTAAGAATGATTCAAGCTACTACATTTTCTTCATTTTCATTGTACAATGCTTCATATTAACAAAGTAAAAACTTTAGTATTGCTGCTATTATATCATCGCGCTACCACCGAGTGCCGACTACCAACACTATATGGTTATGGGCCATTAAATCCGTGAGTAGTAGCCGTGTGTATATCCTAGTCCGTCGACTGTGGTACTATATCATACGGTCCGTAAAAGGCGTGCCGCGGTGCTTTCCGGTAACGTCTGCCTTTATTTACACATTTTCAGGTTTTAGTAGAGTGCATGACCGTTGTTTATAAGAATAGAATAATCGCAATTTGACCTGGTAGCAGAATTTAAACAGACCACACAGAATAATATTAATCGTCTGTATTTCAGCCATTACAACGCATAATTAAACGTACGTTACAAGTCTATAAATAAAATGCAAATTAGATATTCGATATATCAAAGATTCAGGCAGAACTGTGATTCAAAAAACTGTTCAGCTTTTTACAAAATTTCCGTGCAAGACACACAATTTACTAAAGCTCGATGTTGATTTGGAATTTTTCAGAACGGCGTTGACAGCAGCCTTCCTGAAACCTTCATTCTGGCTGGCGGGCATTCGACATCAGGCTTTCGAAGTGACGTCAGGTCTGGCGTGGCGCAATCATCGCGTCAATCACCTGCCTACTTAATTCACAGACTGGTTGTGGTTCCTTATATTTCGATGCAACTTTAATTTTGCAGAACAACTTGTATTTAAATGGCTAGTTCAACTTTTACTTAATTGTAAGTACTTAATTATGTATGTCTGAGGGCTAAATAGCATTTTGCAATAAGTTTGTACTTCTTGTGACAGGTACCGTAGCGTAAAGGCAAATTAAAAAATACTTCATAATGTTTCTTTCTTTCTTTAATTCCATTTATTACTATTGGAATTTTATTCATATATTTTTGGAATTATTGATATTAATAGACCTACCTGACCATTTTTTAAAAAAAAATCCTGCTCCCCACACTAGGATTTTCTCGTGCATCGTGTGTGTGTTTACAAACATTTAAACTCACATACACAAACAGCCAGACCCGAAACAACAACCTGTAGGTCATACAAATATTTGTTCCGTGTGGGGATCGAACCCGCGACACGCAGCGCAGCCGTCGATCGCTCAGCCACTGCGCCAACATAGATAAATCATCATTATTTTCCTGCCCTTGTCTCATTCTATTTGGGGTTGGCGCAACACGTTTTCTTCTTCCATTCTCCCCTATCGGATGTCACGGTATCATTTACTCCTCTCTTCTTTATTTCATTCCTTACACAATCCATCCATCTATTCTTCGGCCTTCCTCTCGCTCTCTGTCTATCAACATTCAGATCCATCACTCTTTTAGTCACATGTCCTTCATCCCTCCTCATTACATATCCATACCAAGACAAACGACTCCCTTTAATTTTTTCTGTAACAGGCGTAACTTTCAAACTTCCTTTAATATACTCCTTCCTTACTTTATCCATTCTTGTCACTCCACACATCCATCTCAGCAATCTCATCTTCGCTACATTCAATCGTTATATCTATAGATAGATATTAGGTGCAAAAAGATATTAATAGATAGATACGTAATTACAAAAGAAGATGTCAGTTAATGAAGAGTTGTGAGCTAATCGGTAATCCTGGTATGGAATCGTGATGCAGAGGACTGAGGAAAATGTTGAGTATAGATGTGGATGGCTATAAGAGGGGAGGAAAAACAAATAATCTATAGGTGTCATTGTGGAGTTTAAGATCTAAGCGAACAGACAGCGGAAGCCACTTCATTTTATACAACGTTTGTAAACAAGATAAGATTACATAAATATATAAAGTTGTTTTATGAAACCACTATACTTCTTTAAATCGAGGAAAATCCACAAGTGGGTCACACCAATTTATACAAGATAATCTCTGTCATTATTTAAATGATCTCACGAATTGCGTCGCCCATTGTCAACGCCATAATTACGTCTACAGAGACAAGATAGCGCAATTCAAACAATCACGGACGTTTCAATAGTATAATTCTATGTGGAACAAATTGGTGGACCGCTACTTGAATCGGTTCCGCCGAACAAGCTTGCACGTAACCCGACTCGTAAGTCGAGTCGCGCCATCAGCCCGTCAAGCGGCATGCGTCGTGTCTCGTGGTGACGCATCAATAAATCCGTGTCGAGGCAAGGTCGGGCCGAGGGCGCGCGCCTAGTTCGCACAACGGCCGGCGCCCGCAGCGCCAAACATCGGGCAGACAGCGGGCATGTGAGTCAGCCTCGTCGAGCCCGCAGCCCGCCATCATCAGCGCCGCGCGCCTCCGCCGCCCGGTCCGCTGACCACTGACGTGTTTACGTGGCCTGTGACACCTCGTAATCACCTGACTGCAACTATACACCACGACGATCTACATGTAATATACATAATTAAAACGCAGTGTGCATGAAGCGAGAAATTAATGTCAGTTACACTTAAACACGTCGGCTGCGAACATACGTTAAAATAGTAGAGCTGGTGTGTAATGGCCGAAACGCGGCCATTTTCAGGACAGTTTTTCTAAAGAGTTCAGTTTCGTATCATTTTGTTTTCAGTACTAAATCCGCTAAAGATTGTCTGTATTTATGGATACATAAGTATAACTAAAACGATCGGATCAGTCGGTTGAAAATCTGCCGTGATAAAGTTTCCTTCATCATAAAAAGCTTTCAATCTCTAGCAAAGCTCTGACTTAGTAATTTCGTTGACGACTTTTGATAATATAAAATAATTCGATTCGATCGAATTATTTCGCTCGACTTCTTCGCGATTTCGTTCCTTTATTCTTCGTCAACGAGTCAACCTTTAAATCTATCAAAAAAAACAGACAACAATGTCTAGGTTCACCGGAAGACGAGAAAACATCGATAAATTTGTCTATTATTAGATTATTTTATACGTTAATTGTCCGGAAATTAGTCCCGCAAGTCTGGCTAGACTAGTCACGCTACAAACTTACTGAAATGTAAGGTCAATAGGTACTATTACTTATTCTGTGCGAAAGGCTCACCTCACTGACTGGCTAGCTCGGTGGTGTATTATTCGAAGGTAAGTTTTACAAAATGATAAGTGAGAAAAGAAGACGTGAAGGAACTCGAGGAGGCTTTGGCCCAGCAGTGGGGCAGCACGGACTAAAAACTAAAAATCTTTTCACCTAATTGGGCTCGCTTGTAAGACAGATCTCTAAATACCTTTTACACCAAACGTATTTATTTAAACATCATATAATTTCTGTCAATCATTTCGAATTGACTGACACATATCTATGTTGTTTTGTTAAGCGCTAAATATTTAATTGATTAGAGGTTCAAAACCTCGACCGTTCGGTCGAGATTGGAATCAATTTATCGTATGTTTTCCTGTCCCACAATTCCCCAACAATGCGAGTTGATGTCTGACTAAACAAAAACTTTCTATCTTCCAACCATGTTCAGAATGTAAACTAAGCAACAATCATTAATTAATAACGATCTTAATAAATAGTAAATCTAAATACCATACATACATAAACTCACGCCTTTTCCCATTGGGGTAAGCAGACACGCCATTCTTACATATTCCTTTTGCCTCGTCCACATTCATACATCTGTAGGGTTACCATGACATCTTATAGCAGTTCTTATTCCTTTGTGAGAAAGAGATGGTGCTAGACACCCTGTTTAGCTCTGTCTCTTTCCCTCAGTGGAATAAGTTCTGCTCTAAGACGTCATGGTAGGGTAGCTGGTCATTCAAGCACGCCGGTTGCGCATACTACGCACCTGATCTTTCTGAAGAACCTCCCCCTCGATGTACTAATAACTATAAATCTATAATAATCTCTCAACATCGTTATGAGATAACTTAATAAAACCGGAAAGCACCGGTTTGTAGCTCAGCAACATAATTAAATTGTAAGTATGCTCTTCAAGCTGTTATTATCATTTATGTTTATTTAATCAACAAAGAAAGTGAAATCCATGTCTTAATTTTATGTACTTCTGTTTGAATTTAAGTGTCACCAAACTGGAATGTTGTGAATAAAATTTATAATAATGAAGTCATTTCATGTACCTATGTGAGGTGAGGTATTGATTACTTCATACAAAAAGTTCTATTAAATGATTGCATTAGATAAAATTTATATACACGTTGGCTAACGTGTAAATAAAATTATGTATTTTTTGTATGTGTGTCTGTGCCATTTTTAACACACGTACCCTTGCAATTTATTCGTAAATCTAAAAATAACATAGTAATGTATGCAACTATGCAGACTAGCTGTAGCTAATTAATTGATTTGAATTCAAAAATATTTCCAAACAAATAACATTGGTGAATGACTCAAGGTTACTAATCAAGTAATCATTCATGCAAAGTGTCTACGATGCTAAGACTATAATTGTAAGAATTGCATAAAGCTCTCTGTCATGTTTTACGATTTAAATGAATTCAATATGGACCCATAGTAAATTACTTAAATTGAATTAAATTCATATTTAGAAAGGAGGTGGAAAATCTTGAGCAGTTAATTAGTTGAAATGTGTATTATACAAAAAACCGTTATATTTTTCTAAAGGAAATCCTAAAATACAGTTTTAGTTCCTATCTAGTAAACGAGAAAAGTAAATTTAAGTTATTTAATTAAATAATAGTCTAATACATAACTAAATTCTTAGTAATCGAAAATGAATAAATCGGTAATACCTCATAAAATGAATGAAAATAGAGTGACAAGGGTTTTGTGGAATCGATCTTCTGTTGGCAATACTGGTCACCGACTGACAGATATCACCGCAAAAAAAACGCATTTCCAGGTTTTAGTAACGCCAAGATTTTTGGATAAGTATTATAAAAGACTATCCGACGGATCTTGCTACTTTAAATTACCTGGCTCTCATGCTTGGACACATGATTTCGCCATTTTTTTTCTGATGGGAAACTATCTTAAAACTAATCTCGTATGGCTGTGTGTATTTTTGAGGTTTTCTCCCTCAAACGTCCAGTCACTAGCCTACTTCAACTGATTAAGCCTATTGATCGGATATTCACGACATGGATCACTGTGTGTATTGTGCTATTGCAACTGATTTCGTGTAACTCTATGGCAGAAGAGTCTTGGACAAAGAGGCGATTTTATCAGTTACTCGTCAGTGGTGTGCATCCTGGTTGAATCGTGGTTCTTGGTAATTGCAGGGACATTTATAATCCGGCTAAACATAGGTAGTCCCAAAATATAGGTATTTTGTTTACATTTAAGTTAACAGCTGTTCAAGACGACGAGATTTATTAGGATATTATTGTAATGATTGTATTATAGAAAGAAGGACTGTAGGCTACTGTGCCAATGTAAGGTGCATAATATGGTATCTCAGTTGGACAAGATACCAAGAAAATATCGTACCTCCTACACAATTCTTAGACGATATCTCATAATTATTCGAGAATGAATCCTTACTAATATTATAAAAGCGGAAGTGAGTTTGTTTGTTTGTTTGTTACCTCTTCACGCTTTAATGGCTAAACCGATTTTGATGAATTTTGGTACAGAGGTAGTTGGGACCCAGGAGACGGACATAAGCTATTTTTAAAAAAAGTGGGATGTGAGGGAGAAAGAGGGAAGGAAAGGGAAAACTTAGCGTTGCTATTACAAATCAATAAGGCGCAAGGGGAACTGTGTTACCCCGAATTTAACGCGAGCGAAGCCGCGGGCAAAAGCTAGTAATAAATATTTTACACATAAAATATTAGTGTTATACATATATATTGGTGTTTTATTTCACGTCCCCTTCCCTCTTCTCATTAAGGTAGGTACCTAGTGCTTTCGAGTGCAGGATATTGGATGTAGAGGCTTGTCTTCGCCTGTGGCGACTGTTCAGGGGGTGCCAACCAAACGTGTCAGATCTACGACATGTCACACATGGAGGCTCTCTACTTGCACTGCATGCATAAAACCATTACAAATCAGAAGCCACTCAACAATATTTCGTGTAAAACATTAAAAAACTACAATGAAACGTAACTATTACTGTTACGGTACTTCTTATAACTTGATTCCTGGATAGCCAAATTGCACCAAATTTTTGGTGAGTCCTTGTTATTATATCCTCATTCAAATAATGCTATTTTGATTGAGAAAACACCTGGGCCCAGGAAACTACAGAGACTTTCCCTTCTCCTTTATACACTTACATAAAAATAAAACAATATTTGATATGCTAATGTAATTTGATAATCATGAATTATTCATTTGAATATTTTGTTATGTTATTTAATGTTATGCATGCGCAATTATAATAATCTTATGATATATTTGTTTTATAAGAATGTTTCAAAGTCATTCACTACGAAAATGAAGAAGCCACTACACATATTATTTTATTATTAATACTTTAATAACAGGCCTTGACAAATAGACATTCTATCAACAAAAACTGTAAAGGGCCGAAAAATGTATGGGATTGACACAAGCTACCGTCAGTCATGTTGAGGGTCGTTGCAGAAATACGAAACGCCTTCAATGCGGTTGTCTCTTGTGTAGGTCCGCCAGTCTAGTCCTCACGTTAGACAAGTTTCCGTGTCAAAGCCAGTCGATTCATCAAATATATGATAAAAACAAGTTTTCACAAATGGGAACTTAACATTCGTTTAGTCTGTCAAGTACCTAGCCTGGATGTTTATCAACGAGTCGTGACAGTAATACCGTTGTCACTGATATGATACGAGTTGCCGAGATTGGCTAGGAAACGAGGTAACCTAACTATGGCGAGATTCTTAGATAGCATTGTAAGGTTGACTGGTGCGTGACGACACATACATAATGTGTTGCATATTTACTGTTGCAATTTTGATGCAAGGTTTTATTTGACGTAGGTATTCATGTAGAATAAATACTTACATTGTGTATGAATCTATGAATTTTCATTAAGTATCATTTTAGACAAACTAAAAGTAGTTATAAAAATATAACCAAATAATAAAAAAATATATTAAAATATGATGGCACGGTCGGTGCAGTCGCTGCGTGTCGCAGGTTCGATCCCCGCAATATTTGTATAACTTACAGGTTGATTTTCGGGTCTGACCCACGATATAGGAGAAATTCACAGTGTTGGGAAACGTTAAAAATAAATAAATATGTAAGTTTAAAAATAAAAAAATAAATAAGAAAATGTTTTTTGACGACCTTTAATATACTTACCAGTCATTAATAAATATTAGGTACATCGTTGTCAATAGGAATAGTGGCAAAAATAGGCCAAAAGAAAATTCTAATACATCAGCGCCGCATTTTGCGGGAGCGACGAAATATGATGATTTACATGGATGTGATGATAAACTTTAGCCGACAACTTATGTAATAAATTCGATGAATTCATCATTTGTTTGGCTAGACATGTTGAGACTTTTCGTGAACTCAGCACGTAATATTTTATTCACGACTCTTTTTTGTTTGCCTAAGCTGACATTTACTGTTCTGCAAAAACTTAAATTAAACATTTGAGAGCTTTAAAATAATTTCTTGTTGTATTGCGAACGGTCGTCATCGTCGCCGCGTGGTTGGTACATAAAACGTGTCAACCAAGATTACTGCTGCAAATATCTCATTACGTCTAGCTGATCGTAATCTAAAAATAGTAAAATTTACATGAAATGCAATTATTTATAACTTTTGAAACGGGATATTTACTGTGTTTAATTATTATTACGGGATATTTAATATTTATTTTGAGTTTCCGATATTAGGCGCAGTTGCACACGCCATGATCGCGGATAAACTGAAGTTATGGCGTATGGATGTTTACCTATAAGCAGACAAAACGGTCTTCCTGATTCGTTATACTGTTTGACAGCCAGCTCGAGGTGAAACAAAAGATCAACACCAAGCAAAATCACAAGTCGACGTAAAGGCAATGTCATCCTGCCGGGGTTGCGGGTTGTTAGAAAAACATACCGCGGCCCCGGAACGTAAAGGGCAATAGAAAGAACATGGGTGGGTTTTAGTCAGTACAAGTCCCACACTCCCCCCCGCTCCGCCCAGAGCGGGGCAAGTTATTTGATGATTTCCCACCCCAAAAAAAGGCAATGTACAAAGCGGGAAAGATTTAATTTTTCTGTTTAACCATACCTTTTTTGATTAAATTTTAGAGGAATTGCCGCATAGGGGAATGGATGCATTAAAATAATTATTATTGAAATGTCAATTATCCACTCGCCACTTCGTTACGTGCAAATTTTAATTGAAAGGGGCGAGATCTACAATCACACCATGATATTACTGGTGTAATGTTATGATGATGATGATTTAAAATAACATTCTAATACTGCGTATTGATATTAATTAAACTTGCAATTTATTATTCATTGCAAGTTTAACACGATTCCGTTTACTTAGGTTGCGTTCAACGACTGAACTCAAAACGCAAGCGTGCATATTGCTTCTACACGAGTGGAAAAAAAATGATATGAATTCATGAGTTCGTGTTTATATCAAGTTCATTATTTATAGTTGTAGATCATGTTAAGATAGGCAACAATGTTACACAAAATAAAGAACTCGCAGACTTAAGTTTTTACAGTACAAATAAGAAGTTGAAGTTTTTCCAGAAACAGAAAGAATCACTAATGATTCTTTCTGTTTCTGGAAAAACAAGAAAAATCTGCTCTAAAAGTTTTTACCTAAGTAAAAACTTTTAGAGCAGATTTTTCTTAAGCCTTAAAGCTATATTTTGTCTGAGGAATAACTATTGAAGTTTGACAGTTTTTGTTTAAAAAATGTTTGTATTAACAAACTCATAATATTTCATCATCATCGACATTGTCGTGTCTGTCCAGGCTGTCATGCTGGAAAATCGAACTAAGTGGCGCCTTAGCCCGATCTTCGGCTACATGCATCCAGATCCAGCTGCTGAAAGCCACCGCGCGCATCTGAAGCAACAAGCTCCAGCTGGCCGGGGAGCGTCCCACATTACGCATACCTAATCGCGGTGTCAACTACAGAACATGCTAACTCCTGCGGTTATACGTTCTACAACAAATGTGACCGGCCAACTGCCAATTCAGTTTGCTGATTCGTGTGGCTATGTCGGTTTGGTTCTCTGACGGATAACTTCATGCCGAATTTTATCTCTCAGAGAGATTCCGAGCATACACTCTTGTTTAGCGATTTTTAACCCGCGGACCAAACCTACCGACAGTGTGCAAGTTTCAGCGCCGTACGTTGAAGACGCACTGGTGGTGGTGACTTTTGTCTTTAAGCTTTACGGTATGGTCGACTTGAGAACATGAAGTAGCTTTCGATACGCCACACAGCTTAACTGAACTGGAGGAAGAAGTTGTTTCTTCCAGAGATACTAAATCAATGCTGATCGGTCCAGACATGGTATGCGATAAATATATGACTTTCGTCTTAACTAAATTCGTGCACAGACCGGTTGTTGGGAGGATTCTTTTAGGCTGCTTAACATTTCTTGCAACTCCCTCAGTGACTTTGCAGTATAGGCGATGAGACGTGCATAAATATTCCCATTATATCGTTAACGTCTCCTGTTAACGATATATGTAAATATTAACGTTATCATGTTTATGCTGTAAAGATTACTGAAAAATATACCCTTACATCCAAAAGGGCAAGTTAACACAATTTAAGTGACATAAGTGCTTAGATATATAATGGCAATACCTACCCTACGAATACGAGTACGAGAGTGTCGTCACATAACATTTGTCTGCCGACGACTTATCATCGGCGCCTTCGTTATCAGCGTCGATAGTAGGTACTTGATACCTCCGATACGGTGCGTTTGCACGGTTTCACTTGTCTGCGCTAATGTTTGTTTAGCTATGCTCTGTCTACCCGCTAATGAGGTCAACATCACCTTGTGTAACTGTAGTGGAAATATTCAACCTGGGAACATTTACCTTTAATGTTTATATTATAGTCTGATTGCCGTTTGGTCACCAATGTGTGTGGTGTTCATTTAACCGCTAGTCATATTTGAGTGGATGGTTCAAGTAATATACACTTACAAAATTTCATCACCCGGTCCTACCCTGTCGTTTTTGCCCCGTAGCGTAAGCAGTGTTATCAATTGTACTACTATCTGTTTCACTAAATTCAAAAGTCAAAATGACAGGATTTTACGGATACGAGAATTCTGCAATTAAAAAATACTCTTAAACATTTAGCCCCTAATTGCATTATAAAAACAATTTGTTTAATGCATTTTTTTATTTAAATTTAATCCAGTAACCCACTAATAAAACTAGAGGACAGCAAGGATAGCTTTTTTTTCAATAATCGTTAATGGCCGGTGAAAAATAATGAGGTTATCTGAAGATCAAACGTCAAGAGCCAAATTATAGATCAAGTCCCTTGTTATTTTATTCAGAGGAGCAGATTAACTTTCAGATAAGATTTATAAATGTATAAATAAGTGAAGTGCTAAAATCAAATCAAAAATTGTCTTTCAATGTCAACAGATTTATATTACTGGCAAATTACAACAATATGTTTTTCTAATTCTTATTAAATGTATCTAACATATAAGTTATTAAAACTGAAATGGTTACTTATATTATCACTAACAGCTGAAACGGGGTATTTACCATCACCATGTATGTAATTTTTTATAACACTTTCTACAAAAGTGGCCTTTATTGCAATACTAGGTTTTGCCCGGGACTTCGTCTTCGTGGCATAGTTACTTTGGGCTAACGTTAACTTTAACCCGCATGATGATCGAACACTAAAACTATCTCTCCCCTTTTCTTCCCTTTTTCTAACTTTTTTCTCACTTTTTTTAGCCCATGTCTGTTTCCAGGGTCCTAACTTTGGTACAGAGATCTGTACCAAAATTCATCAAAATCGGTTTAACCAATTAGGTGTGAAGACGTAACAAACAAACACTTTCGCTTTTATAATATTAGTAAGGATATTAGGATTAAAATGGAATAGGTCAGTGGGTCATCTTAAGGGCGGAATTAGAAACAAATCGCATCTCCGAAACCCAGTCGTGAGACCACATTTGAGATATCGATATAATAAACAAAAATTGAGACCTGGTTTGCGGGTCGATTTTCAAGTGAGAACACTATCTACTGATTAATATATTGGTTCTATCGCTAAGATGTTCTCAAGACATGACACACCTTCTCTTTAGACCATCTGCCCGTTGTTAATTACAAGTTTGACTGTTGGTTGACTTGTGTTGGTTTGTGTATGTGAAAAAACTACTTGTTATGTGTGACGCAACGCGTGTGAACGCGAGTAATTAACATATTATTAAAGTTAAAATAGAAGAATCTCTTAACAGAATCTTTCTTCGGAATAGTTTTTGCAGATTAAACTTTTTTAAAACGTTCTAGGTTCTGGTAACTTCGGCCTTTTGAGCATCAATATGACAGATTGGTTGGCGATGTTATCTATGGTACAATAGAAATCGCATTTCAAACTGTCTATTATATCGTATCAAATGTGGAGCGTAGGTATGTGTATAGAGCTGAGGTGATGTTGAGACTGTATTCATTAATTATGAAACATCTTAAGAGCATGGTTTTACGTTAAGACCGACTTTTTCTCAAGACTACGAGTAAGATTTGTTTCTAAATACTCTTCTAGAGTTTTATTTCTTCTGTAAACCTCGACAGGTTAGGCAGGGGTGTACCTAATAGTATACCCTCACACGCCTTTATTTCTACTAGTGTTTTATTTATGCAGATATACATTCATAATATAATTATTCAATTTCTGTACTCGGCGCCTCGACGGTTGCAGCTCAGTAAAAAGGCGCATGTTTTTAAGGCCTTTATATTTAATGAATATTTAAATTAAATTTGGAAATAGAATCATAAATGATCCTTATTAATTAATTTGAAAACCAAATGAAATATCAATTTGTGTTTGAAATTAAAAAAAAACTTGTTTTTTTAATTATTATTTTGTAATACTAGGTTGCTTTGAATTCAGCCCTGACCGTATGACCATTGCATGTGTATGTGACCATTGCATGGTTATGACATAACCATTGCATTGTATTCACACTTATGCCAAAAGGTACAACATATGTTTATTTCTATATATTTCGTCATTGTTGTAAGCGCCATGATCGATCACGGATAAACATACATTACATTTTTGACCGACTTTTTTTTGTAAAATCGCGTAACAAACATTTGTTACGCGATGTTCCGGTCGATTGTGGGTCGATTCTTAAAATTCTTTTTTTTTTCTAATAAATATGGACAATGTGCTGATAATATCTCATCGTAGCAATGAAAAATAAAAACTCGTTAAGTATTTGTGTGAGATAACATCATACCACAACTAAAAAGGCTGTAATAAAAACGTTTTCGCCAAAAAAAAACCGACTTTCAACAAAACACTAAAAAGGCGGAAATTATATTTACTTCCGGAAGTCGGTGGCATAAAAACACCGACTTCTGGATGTGTTTTACAAATATATTTCCAAAAACGTTAATAAGCTATCAGACAACATACAGAGGTAGAGTAAAACCATAGAAATCTACCAATAAAGGCTAACCTCATTAATACGAAAGAAGCTTACGTACTAAAACAAGTAGGTTTTAATAGCAGCTTCTTTAATATTTTTGGTCCAACACCCGATTCCTAAACTCTTGCAAAACTTTTAAATTAAAAGTCCTCATTCGTATAAAGAGGAGTTTAATAGTAACGTCAACATATCTTCAATCTTTTTCAAAGAAAAGAACCAATTAGTATTGACGAGAAAATAAAATAGCTACGATTGTTTGGAGCCCATAGGAACTACGCGTTGAAACATAAACACATACAAGTGCCTCAATGTGTGATACAAGACAGAATCGTAAAACCCTACGCTTCAATAAAACAGCGAGATACTACTCTCACAGCTTTCATGACGCAACATTGTAAAATGTCAGCTCAGCAGACGGATTTAATCAGAGCGAGTCGTTTTATTTTCGGACAATTAATTATTATCATTAAGCATGTTTCAAATTTAAATATTCGCAATTTTTCATCACACCAATTAACAGTAGTTATCAAATAATTTGAATCTCTGTGGGAATGTCACAGTGTAAATTTTGGGCTTGAATTAAAAAGCCCCTTCAAGTACCCTTGGAAAGGCCTTCGTTTCTAAGAAAGTCTCATAATGAAATTCGTAATTTAAATTGTGCCAGCATTTACGCACGACTTTCCTAGGTTTGATATTTTTGAAATACTTAAATACTACTTAAGTAAGTTTATCTGCAGTTTTAATACGTTGTTACAGAATTTAATCGTAGACAAGTATGGCGTAGCCAAACGTAGCACTGATAACAAACTTCCGTATTTACAAGGGCTTGCGTAGAACGTGGTTTTTCCAATGCGTAACCAAACACTTTATATAACTGATAACAAACTATTTACTGGGATATAGAAAACAAAACGTACGTAGGTGTTTATTTTATTAAGTAAGTACCAGCCTACAACTTTTAACCTAAACACAAGAATCACGAACGGCTTTCAGGATTAAAAGTGGTCTGAGCAATCAACAGAAAGCCATTAAAGCCACGGATTACAGTAATGTTTTTTGTATAGTGCGTTGTACCTAGTTGATTTGTGTGAACTCTACCGTATATAGGTAAGTAGAGGCCGCCTGCCGTCGACGAGGCGCGGGCGGCGGTGGCGGCGGCGGCGCGCGGCGCTGGGGAGAGGAATTTTGGCGGCCTTCCTGAAGAGCCTTCAGGTGACGCGACGGGCCGTCTAGACGTCTGGCGCCTACCATGTGTCGCAAGCCTCACGTGACTTCATTGTCACGTCACTTTTGATGTCGAACGAATCGAATGCAAACAATCGAAACTCTATAGTCTACGTGATGTGACATTCGAAACGTATTCGCATTTTCTAAAGAGGTTTATAATAGCAATTAGATAATACAGTTTGTTTTACCTGTTTAAACTAATTTTGACAAATATGAGTAATAGCATCACTATTTATAGTGTTGTAAAGTCATTAGTCATGTTATGTGTAATACAATAGAAATCGTCTGAGTTGGGGAAATTATAATATGATATGATAGATTTGACAGGTATGGATAACACTCTCATTTGCGAGTGTTGAAAATTATCATATCAATTTATCCGTAGATACTGAAATACTAATTATTGTCGAACAGAAATAAATATGTCGCACACGGTGTCTTGGGGTGAAGCCGTGAAAACAGTGGAATCTAAAGATAGTCTGCATATTATATTATCAATTATTTTACATAATAAATATAAAATAATACTACAGATCTTGTATTGATACGGTATATAAGCCATTTGCAATGTGATTTTTTATAATAGAAAAAAAACAAGTACAAAATAAAATAGTGATTTTGAAAAGATGCGTATCGTTGTTCTTACATCAATCAAAACGTAAGTAACACACACAATTATTTTAATAACGGAACGATTTACAAAGGAAAATTATTCTTATTGTATTTCTTTTTACCTATGTTACCCACGAGTCTTACATAGTAATGACAAATGTAGACATCTATCAAAGTAATTATTTATCAAATTTAGTTCGTCTTAAAGCTATTATCTGAATGTGATTCTAAAACTATTTCTATTGAAACTATTATGCTGGTAGACACATTTTTCTCAGGCAGCGGAGCGTGGCGTCTGGTCTGGCTAGATTCCATACACTGAGGGCGAAAGCGGACGCGCTGGATACTCAACAGGAAGTAGATTATTTAGACAAAGGTGCGACCAGACTACAGTTTTATTGCAGTCTGCTAGTAATTCGGAGCGCTCACCGAAGCGACTTTACATAAAGCGTGCAGTTAGCTTGTTTGGATTTATATTTATGCCATTATGGAATTAGAAAACATTGCAAAGCTACTAAGTTACTTTTATTATTTGTACCTACAGTCATGTAATTGTAGAGTGATTTTGTCTGAAGTACCTAGGGTTCTGAAAATTAGTAAACGAATTGAATTGAAAACGATGTTCATAATGCAGTTGCAGTCTTTTCTGTTAGTTTCTTCGTTTGTTTATGTACATTTAAAAGCGTTCTAGTTTTAGTCTTAATTGCAGTTTTAGTGTACAATATCCCTAATTTAGTGCCATATAGTTTTGGTATTGATTGTTCTTTTTTGTGAGTGAATGTGAATGAACGGCGCGTGTGTATCGCGGCCAGGGCCGGTTGCCGCTTCCTTGACTACTCGCGCTGCGCATACTATTCACTGGTCACAGTGTGACCATGACACTAAACAATAAAACAACGGTTACTAACTCGAGTGAAGCTGCAGCCGTTCGCGCGTACACTATTCTATTTTTAAAATATTGTTACGAACAATGTTGTGCCTCTTAATTTTACGCGTCTCTCTTCATTCTTTTATTATTTTTTGAAGAACGATGAAGTAATGTCAGTTTTTGCTGGTAGTTAACTTTGTCGATATTGAAACGGAAACGTTTACATCAGCAGATTCAAATTCATTTATAATTTCTTTTACATGGTCGAGAACCGTGGTTTCATAAAATAATAGACGCTAAAGTAGGTTATCAAAATTGACATTATCTACCTACTTCATTTTATATATCTCATCTTAAAACTTAATAGCACGGGCGAATGATTATCAAGACTTGAGACCAAGTTTAATAACATGTGTCACCTAAAATATTGTTACGAGTTCACGCTTTAACTTTTATGTAAGAACATGGAGGCGTGTAATCTCTGAACGTTTAACAGTTTTGACAAGTTAACATTCTGACATTTATTCAGCTCTGAGGAAACGGAAGTCGATTAACATACTGCATAGCTCACTAATTAATCATGATAGACATGACAGCGAATTACGTTGGATTAGTTAACAATGTTTAATTTTTTTATGCGGAGATCTAAATATATGCGGGTTGTTTATCTCGATTGTTGTGGACTATCGTGTGATTGAAGATGCGTTGTGGTGCTCAGCCTTGTACCAACAACTAAGTGTGCGTGTCTACTCGTCTACTCGTCTAGACAGGTGTGCCCGTTTCTTCGGACACAGTCGTATCACAAGGTAATGTGAATGTTAAATTGACCGCAACGCATTATTAATGTGAAGAGCGCTTCGTTTGCCTCTAATTGTGCAATCATTTATTCTAACTGCTTACAAATGTGTTATGGTAAGTACATGAAAGTAAGTTAGCGTAACGACGGTAATGTACCAACATGATACGTACATAATCGAGTGTGTATTTTTTCAATTCTGATGCAATATTCTTGAAATTGTCTACTATCGTTTTCAAGATTACCGCGTCTGGTATAATGGTTATCGTAGAAGATAAACCATACTGTTAAGTCATAAAACTAATTGCTCGTTATGACTAGATAAATAATTCTAATTATATGATTTAAATTATAATTAGGTGATCGTTTTAACGCTGACGCAGTGATGCAACCATGGGCAAATTGGTAAAACAATAACGACCTATGTAAATAGAAATGCTGTTCTTCATATTTAATTATTTCAATTTATTATGGTTCCTCAATAAATGAAATTATGAACTCTGCACAAAAGGATTTAGAGAAACTACATGAATGGTTTCAGTATAATTTGTACGAACTATATATTATGTGTACCTAAGGCTAAAGAATAACCGACTTCAAAATAATTAAAAAACGTGGAAAATAACTTAAATTCCGGAAGTCGGTGACTTTGTTTGTTTCGTTGCCTTTTTGCCTTAATCGATTAGAAAATATATTAGCAGAACATTATGGTTTACAAAAGGATTTATAGAGACTACATGAATGGTTCCAGTATAATTTATACAAGCTATATTATACATTTTCATCCATATAGACGTAGAAGAAAAAATATGTATTATAGACGATAACTCAACAACTACCCAAGTAATTTAAGTAAAAATTATATGGGACAACCTCAAAAGTATACCCTTTCGAATCAAAAAGAATTACGAAAATCGGTTCACAGTTGGTGGAGTAATCGGAATACGGTCACACATAGAACCTCGCCTATTTAAAGTTTTTTAAAACAAACGTTCACAAAGTTACCCTAAGCTCCATATGTAAATAATACTCAGTTAAAGAAATCGAGCGAAGAAAAATACTTAGGCTTGATTTCGTATGGTGGATTGACATGGAAGTCGCATATAAATAAAATAACATCTACATTGTCATCACTATCAGGGCGCACATTAATAAATTTTTGTCTTTCACATAAATCGTATTCGTAATATTGAGTATGTTAGTTAAGTTACCTAAATATAACTTTTTTTATTTTAAATCGTAAATATATGAAAGAAGATTGAATGTGAAATGTCGATCTTTCAATGGTCTTTTAGTTTTGAGATAAATTACGTTTACCTTGTGTTATTTATGTATTACTAGCTCTGCTTACTAATTTTGGTATTCGTAAGATGAATTCTCTCATAAAGTGAAATAGTTTGTAAATTTCTTTTGAGTAATAAAGTTTCTTTACCACAATAAATAAAAATCTCCATTGCGGGAGATCAGTTTTTTGATCATAGTAACAGTTTGCTGAAAGATAGACGACTAACAGATTTTGAAGGATATATTGCTATAGCTATCTGTGCAACAAGAGAGCAAAATAAATTAATTTTATGCCGAGAGTGCTGGTTTTCAGTCCTGAGCAAGCGAAGGAATCTATGATTGATGCAAGAGCGTGGCAAGTGATTCTAAAGTTTAATCCTGAGCGTGGCGAGGGATCCAAAGGCACAAAATGCAAATAATTTTTCTCTCGTGTAACTCACATAACTTTTCACTTCAGCAGCGAGAACACTCTGATATCATCACGCATTTTTTTTATTAATTATTGGATTAAAATGACAATTAGTATTTATTGAAGCAGATGAAATTAATATATTTACGCTTAAAAGATATAGCCCGTGAAGAAATAGTTTTTGACATATCTTTACGGAAATAAGATATTTTATAAATTGTTATTGTTGCGACATGTAATTTCTAATTAGGTACTACAACATTAGCGACGAGAAGTATAATTTTGCGTTATAATCAAAACCATTTTTCCTGCTTAATAGCAATTAATTATAGCCTACACAATTGATAATCCGGATTGTTGTCGCTAGTCATAACATTGGTGATTTGAATGACAGCAAATAACTCGGACTGAACGGAAGTATACATTCTTCACTTCCAATTGTTTACGGGGGTTTATTAACAACAAATACTTTGAACACCACGTTTCTATAATAGCAACACCAAGGCACTTGGCACGAGCAGATAATTTTGGATCACCCATATAGGAGATCTAGAAAGTTAGGTCGAGATCTAAGAATAGCTCTACCAGTTTTCAAGTTCGATTCTTTTTCATACTATTTGCAATTAAGTCTGAAATGCCATATCAATCAAGGTACTTATTACTTTTTAAAAGTTATGAAGCAGCGATATTAACAACAAGTTTATATCACTTTCCGATGACGAACATCATTTCTGAATTTATTTGACACAGTATTGCATTTCTTGAAGTGACATTAATTATTTGTCTGAACGACGAGATGGTTTTTTTTAAACTCGAAACTAATTATTTCATTAGTAAATAAAATGGCAAGTTGGCAACAAAGAGCTGAAATAATAGTTCTCTTTGAAGAGGTCTAAATATTATACCGGCTGTCATTTGAAAATCTTTGACAGGCATTACAGACTTACAGAACATCGCTGTCCCGAAAGTTTGAAAACCAGTCTTAACAAGGGGTATCGTATTATCCAGTACTAACTGGATTGTAGAGTCGTTTGACTGTTCATTTAGACTGGAAAAAAGCTGGAAACTGATCCTAACATGGTTAGATAAAGCCTAAGAACAATGACAATGACGCGTTTTTAATGTGAAATCATCAAAATGACTTCTCCCGCAATGGGTACAAAGTGTCAGACTTGTACTTGTGTGTTGTGCCCTTTGCGTTCCGTGCGGTATCTCTTTCGAACAACCCGCAACCCAAAGCTTGCAGTAGTCCTGACGGGCCTCTGCTTTGCTGACACCTCTTTGAAGGCGCCGTAGCGGCCTGACGGCCTGTAGACGAACGGACGGCTGAGCCACCCATTGCTCACCGTCTCTAGACCAGCGGTGATCTAGAATCTGCGGTGGCCGGGAGCCGTTTTACAGATCCCGACGCCCGGAACGTCTCCCGCGGCGGCAGGGTTGGTTTGAGGATCTGTCCCTCAAACATCTAGCCACCTCCTTCGCTAGCATAACTGTTTCGCAGAAGGACGACGGTGACTGCTTCCCATTCCCTTTCCTTTCGAGAGATCGCGCCAACGATCACCTCTACGAGGACCCAGCGGGCTCCATCTAAGCGGGGCAGACATGATGACGCGATAGTGTAGGTGGTTACATATATGAAAATATATATGTTACTGTGTTTTCGACACCGGAAGTTTCACTAGGTTACTAATATTATGTATATTTAAATATGCAGATGAATTTATTATTTGACACTGTCTGCACTTTGTTTGGTATTTATAATTGGGTAGGTACATATGACGGTAACAATTGATCATTAATTGATTAAACATATTGTGTAATTAGGTTACATACAAAATTATTAAGACGCAATATGAGGCAAACTTTTCCTTCACAGTGTTGCTTGTGTTTTTTTTTTTAATTTTCATGTGTTTTCAAATTATTCAAGGTAGGTACATACGTAGGCAAGATATTATTATCAGGTCCATAAATATAATATGTATTATATATTTTCTAGGGGCAACGTCTCCAGGGTTAACAGACACCTCTATTATCTTTATTTTTTTTTACTCGGTCGTCTGCCAAACCGGTTGCTAGCGAAGGGAGCCACCCTTCTTAATTAACATTGTCCCAATTTATGAGCGCGTGCCCCATTTTTACTTCCAAGCTACTGTGTAGAGGGTCTTTTGATCTTTTTTTAGATCGAAAACCCCGAATGTTGTCTTCTACTTGGATTGCATTATTGGTTCCCCTTGTTCCGATCCGACTACTAAGAATTTTATTTAATAACGAATTTCGACATTGGGACTTCGAAAATTAAAAAATAATATACCAATGTAGGTATTAATTATTCCATTATTTGAGATGAGTTTACAAAATGTAAACTGAAATCCTAAATTTTCGCACAGTCACTTAGGTCTGCATAAATTACCGAGATTTTAATCTACCTGCGTATGAATTTATATTGTTGCAGGTATAAGTGCCTGTATCTTGACGACCATTGAAGTCTTTATAGTTTGCAGCAAACAGGACATTGAGCAAATCATAGAAGTTGAATACATAAAGAGTTGGATCGCAATTTCGCACTATCATGCTGAATATTTCCTACTAAGCTAGACATGAAGCAGACAGTTGAACTGTTGATAGTCTACAATAACCGATTGCCAGACAATGTGAAAGTTGAAAGAAACCCGTAAGGATCACATTAAGTAACATTGAAGCGAAACTGATACCTAATTGGTGTATAACATTTTAAAATTTATTGTTGCGAGAGTTAGATATTCGAATCGTTTGGTATTTCATTCTTCGAATGTTTAGAGTTATGCGGATTAACATACAAATGCCAAGTAGATGATTGATTAAGTTGATGAACACGAGAAGATCCGAATAGCAATAGAGATGTTTAGCTCACCTATGGCAAAACCACCACATATACCTACACAGTACATTACAAGTTACAGTAGAACTCTCCACGATTGCAAAAACAAATAGAGCTCCAACTTTAAACCAACACCTATCACTAATTTAGTTCAAGTCTGTATATGCACTTGGGGACTGTTCAACTACTCAACAACATTGAGGGGACTGTTCTAAACCAGATCTGGTACAAGTCCCATGTCGGACACCGCATTTGTAAAGTAATTTACGAGCGGTGGTTGAGCCGTGAGAGCAAAATGACTTCATTGTCACACATAAGTTATATATCTGTGCGTCCTACATTCCGGCACATGCTTTGCTAAATAATTCTACATTGTTACATAAAACTAACGAACTTAAACGTTGGACGTGCTGCATAATGTTCAATTTTTCAATTAAGGTTTCGTGAAGATCGCTCTTTAGTTTTCATCAGGGTTATGCATTGGAGGGTTACTACACCATGAGTACCTAATTATTAGACCACGTACGAACATAAACTGCTGAATTTACAGTACGCAAACGCCATAGTGGTTCATAACCGGACGCTATCTTTCCGCCTACAAATGTCATTATTACGGGATTCTCTCTGATATGTCTGACAAAATTCAGACGTAAATAAACTCGACTCGATGCTTAATTTCGTTTCCATAAGGAAAAAGTATCAATTAACCGCGACACTCGTACTCGACTAACCTTATTCGATCCAAAAATAGCAAATTGACACGCATTGTCTCATTCTTCTGCAAGCGGTATGTGTGTCTATGTGCTTGATGTCTGGTAACTAGGTGTGTGAGAGATAACGTATAAACATAAGATAAGCAGCAAACAGTTTCTGAACACTATCATCGTAATGTACAAACAGTTCAGAAGACAAACAATATGAGCCGCCTAACGCAGCCAGTCCTTATATGTTTACAAAATATTCAAAATAAACAGCTCACTGGTTTTATATTACGTTACCTGCTCAATGTAAATTAAAATTCATTGAGCATTCTATGAAAGGAATTGCGTACTAATACGATGCATCCGTGTTGCGTGTGCTCAATAAAGTGTATCACGCGTGGACTTTCACAAGCTAGTTAACGTAATTTTTGCTCGCTTCGATGCCAATAGGTACTATTTAGGGTGATAGGTACATATTACAATAATGATTGAACATAATCGATATAAAGTCACTATTGTTGGCGCGGTCACCTAAAATACAGATGGTCATCTGAACGACCTCCACGTTTATCGTGGCGAGTAACAACTCCACTCATTAGCGTTTCGTCTATGGACACCACAATGACTGACAGTACACGTCATTCATGAATGCACCTCAAATTGTTGTTTGTTTTAATAACAGACGTAACGGAGAATTCGAAACAAAGTTACAAGAATGAATACGCACAAAATACTTTTGGCTCGGCTTGTTACATTCGTTTGTACGAGAACTTTCATAAAAGAGTTCTTATGGATTCTTATGAATGAACGTATTTTTTTTAACTTTATCAAAGCACATCTGTTTACTACAGAAACCATATGCCTACATGTGTGATGATGTAGCGGGTGGGTCGATTCAACATCTGTGTGCTGCGAGGTGCTTCACAACACGCGCTCTTTAGTGGTGCTGCGGTGCATGTGCAGCACTGGAGGTGCAGCGTCATCGGCATTGGGCCAGAGCAGGGTGACCGGTGATCGCTCCGGTGCGGCGTGCCGGGTGCCATATTCGGTCAGTGCACATTGTTGTTTACCGGCGCGGTATCGCGAGGCCGCGTGACGTAGCGTCTAGACGGGCGCCTGCCCCGCGCCCTCCGCCCCGCGTCGCGCCCCCCGTCTGCCATCCGACAGCTATGCACTGACTGTTTCGATCAGCAACTTATGTTTTCAAACAGTATTGCTGCACTATACCGATGCCCTCGACGATAACGATCGACGGTGACCATAGACGACACATGAGCACATGACACCCTGCACCACGACACGCTCCGTGTTGTGACATGACGACCCGTGGACCAAGAGACATCACGTGAAACAAAAATAGATTTACTTTTACCACTTTTACTGTTTATTATCATTCGCCCAAGCATCTGCTATTAGCGACAACAATAGACAATGACACTCACAGTAATGAGACACATTATGTGTTAACAACGCATACTATTATTTAGTGAATAGAGCAAACCCATAAACTGACTGCTATGTTGTAGTAAAGAAGCAATATTTCGTCTAAATCAGAACGCAATCATTCACAATTAAAAATATAATTATATCATCGTTGGAACGTTTCAACGTTGATCGACCAGCCAAACTCATGTCACCTTTAGGTCTAAGTACCTACTAAAAACAGTTTCATTTTCATTTGGCATCTTATGTAAGAGAAACAACATTATAGCATTTTCGTACATGCAAAACATAAAAGCCCCAGATATATTAATTTACGAATTATAAACCTAACGAAATAGTGGAAGATGGTACTAACGACATACTGTTTATTGAATAGCTTTTATACTACATGCACAAGTTCATTCATTTCTTTCTTTAATTTCCATGAACTTAGCTTATTTAATTTAATACTTTTACACCAGAAATTATAATATTTGTGAATCAATGCACCACATACTCAGAAATAAAAATGTATTTCTCTCAAAATACACTATCCAATGCAGAGTGCATTCCGTTTTGCAGAGAAAATATAAAGGGGATTATCAATATATCCGGTATGCGACACTTTCCACGCCTTTTTTATAAATATTATTAAATGCATTCACCACAGAAGCGAACATATATTAATATATATTCAACAACGGCATCATATTAAAACCTACAGGTGCATTGCAGCATTGCCGACACAAGTAAACCTTGTACAGATTCACCAAAAAAAAAGAGCAAAGAAACCAGACGGAGTTTTTATTAAAAACAGTAGCGGACGCAGTATCATGTGCTGGACACAGTATAAATAAATTATAACATAGCAATTAACAAGAATATGATTAGAATCCGACTCAAACGGGCAAAAAATAACTACTTGCTCTGTGTTTAAACTGATTCATGGTGAGATAGAGAGGAAGCAGGTGATTATTGAAGATAGGAATCAATGAAGCCAGACGGGGTCATAGTTTTTAATGTAGGTGTATCCGTTCGAAATAGTCCATAACGAATTAATAGTTCATGATATGGGTTCACAATAACGATAACATTCCACTTGACAAGCCTGAAGCTTGAAACAGTCACAATTGGCGAATTTGATAGCATTACACCATTGTATTGTATTAGTCGGAAGTTCGGCAGACGACCGTAGCGTGTTCGATGTCAAGGCAAAACTTAGTCGGGTTTTAAATTTAGAATTTAGATAATTCTCGGTTGCAGAACTTACGAGTTTGGGATTGTAATAGGCTTTGTCCTTGATTGAAAAATCAATATGAAATCCTTCATAACTGTATGTAGGTTTAATATGGTGTATGTAATTCGGCAATGGATAAGATCGGATGTATTTCTCATATCAATGGGATATTTTATGTTACACGCGTCGAGTTAGTCTTACATCTTTAAATCGAGGTCTTTGATCTGTTATATTTTATGACGCCAAGATGTTATGTGAAGTCTAGACACGTTACAAAGTCTAGGGTATAGACAAGCCACGTAATTGAATAAATACTAAGAGACTTTGTACTTTGAGTCTGAGCTTCGTCAATAGATACTCAGGGTAATGCCCGTGAAAGGTCACCAAAATAATGTAGGTAGCACAGTAGGTGGGAAGATTGGGTGACTACTGAGATTACAAATTATTTAAAGAAATATGAAAAGGACAAACATGTTTTATAATAAACTAGCTGTGCCCCAGCATGCGTTGCAATGCAATTTTCTACCTTTCTACCTACACTTCCTACCCTACCTACCCTATCTTTCAAGTTGGATCAAACTGCACATAGTGTGCAAATTTAATTTAAAATCGATTAAGTAGTTTAGGTGTCTATCGCGGACAAACAACGTGACACGTGATTTATATATATTAAGATACTATATATATATATATATTTATATATATTATATATTTTTTATATATATTATTATAATTATAATATTATAATTTATAATTTTTATAATTTATAATTATATTATAAAGCTGAAGAGTTTGTTTGTTTGTTTGTTTGAACGCGCTAATCTCAGGAACTACTGGTTCAAATTGAAAAATTCTTTTTGTGTTGAATAGACCATTTATCGAGGAAGGCTTTAGGCTATATAACATCACGCTGCGACTAATAGGAGCGAAGAAACAATGGGAAATGTAAAAAAAAACGGGAAAATTATTCATCTTTGAGGGCTTCCGTTGCGTGCGCTGCGAAAACGGTTCAAGATACCAAAAAAATATGTATCAAAGAATTATCTATACTAATATTATAAAGCTGAAGAGTTTGTTTGTTTGTTTGTTTGAACGCGCTAATCTCAGGAACTACTGGTTCAAATTGAAAAATTCTTTTTGTGTTGAATAGACCTAATAATTTCATAATTATTAAAAAAAAATGTTGTAGATAATACCTGTAAATAGGTGTCATCTACTTAATTATTCTTAGGGCTGTTTATTCAATAGTCAAATAACTTTTATCTGAGGAATAAAAATGGCGGTTTGACAGCTCATCTATAGAAAATATGTCAAGCTGCTATTTTTATTCCTCAGATAAAAGTTATCTGACTATTAAAAATCAGCCCTTATTAGGTTAGGTTTTAGTTTAAGCACACAGTTAGTTTACCTTATGTTTTACGTAAGTACCAAATACAGGTTAAAATATTTAGGATCCTAATTATTAACCTTACCGTTTGTTTTTTCTTGATTACGAGTTACGGTTTGGTTAAGTTTTCATTTCCTATTTTCTTTCTTCGTCTCTAGAATGCCTAGAAAAAGAACTCAGTTTTCTCGGCAGGCTGCTACCGCAAAGCGGCTGCAAGCTTTGTGCAGCAATGAAACAGAGGATGCAAATATGCATAGGTTGGCTACTCAACGAGGAATCATTGAACAAAACCGTGCTAATGAATCGATCGTTGAACGTTCGCAGTATCTAGCCTCACAAAATTTCCGAACTTTGGCAAACCGTCAACGGGAAGCAAGCGCTGAACGTTTATCCTTACAAAATTTCCGAACTTCGGCAAACCGTCAACGGGAATCAAGCGCTGAACGTTTATCCTTACAAAATTCCCGAACTTTGATAAACCGAGAACGGGAATCAAGCGCTGAACGTTCTCAACGTTTAGCCTCACAGAGTTCTCGAACTTTGGTGAACCGACTACATAGTCTAGTCAACAAGTGCTTTTTTAGTCAAAACTTTTTAAAAGGCTCGGAAAAATATGGTTGAGGGCTCATTCGATTCGGGATCGAATCTAGAAAGTTTTTGAAAAAATTCAAGACCCGCTCGAAAAAATTGCAAAAGTTATTAACAAATTAGTAAACAAAAAAAAAGGGGTTTAGTTTTTTTGGTATATCTCGAAAACTATTTGATATATTTTGATTTTGAAAAAAGATTCAAAAAGAGGAGAAAATTTCCTAAAAAAACTTTCAACTCGCGAAATTGTAGGACCAATATTAAAAATTTTACAGGGAGCTGAAATTACGCCTGAAAACGGGTACTCGGGTTTCCGCACGCCACGCCCCCTTAGAGCGCTTTAATGAAAACTATTATTTAAACATATTAAATTTTGATATTAAAATTTGAAAAAATTCAGACATGTTCAGGACAAATTAAAGAATGAAATGCCGTAGAAAAAATATTTTTATCGCGATTTTATAAAATGTTATCTATAAATTAATTAACAATTTCTTCCGACTGGGCTATAAACATTGCAAGTTGCATAATTTTTAAACCAGAAATCTCAATTTTTTTTCCTCTCGTGGAGCTATTCTTCAAAGATTAAAGAAAGGATTTCCGTTGAGTAAATTAAAAAATTGTTAATTTTCGATTTGTTATTAACAAATTACCTAGGCGGCAAATTAAATATTTAAATAAATGTTATCTACAAGAATTATTTTTTTTTCCAATGTCGATGATCACTCGTTTTTCTATCAATAAAAGCTACCTAAAAATATTTTTTTATAAATTTTAATTATTTTTGTTTATAAAATTGTTATAAACAAATAGATTATTTATAAGATAATTGAATTTTTTTTTGAAAATAGATTCCTCGTAAAAAATTATGAATTTTAAGATAAAAAACGATCCTTAAAAAAAAAAATTATTGCTAAAAAACCGTTTTGTTAATTAACAATTTTTTTTACCACTTGTTAATAATATCAAGGTACGCTTTTTTTTAAAATATCATTATTTATTATCCTCCCTAATAATCAAAAACAAAATTTCGTTTTTTTATAAATTTTCATTGTTTATTAAATAAACAATTTGTTATAAACAATTAATTTTTTTTTGTATAATTTTTTAGAATTCTTTACACTAAAATAAAACCGACCAATTACCTTTATGCGGAAAAAAAAATTATTCGATAATAAATATAAATATATATTTTTTTTTTGCAAAAAGGTAATTAGTCGGTTTTATTTTAGTGTAAAGAATTCTAAAAAAATTATACAAAAAAAAAATTGTTTATAACAAATTGTTTATTTAATAAACAATGTAAATTTATAAAAAAACAAAATTTTTTTTTATTATTAGGGAGGATAATAAATAATGATATTTTAAAAAAAAGCGTACCTTGATATTATTAACAAGTGGTAAAAAAAAAATTGTTTATTAACAAAACGGTTTTTTAGCAATAATTTTTTTTATAAGGATCGTTTTTTATCTTAAAATTCATAATTTTAAACGAGGAATCTATTTTCAAAAAAAACAATTCAATTATCTTATAAATAATCTATTTGTTTATAACAATTTTATAAACAAAAAGAATTAAAATTTATAAAAAAATATTTTTAGGTAGCTTTTATTGATAGAAAAACGAATGATCATCGACATTGGAAAAAAAAAAATTCTTGTAACATTTATTTAAATATTTAATTTGCCGCCTAGGTAATTTGTTAATAACAAATCGAAAATTAACAATTTTTTAATTTACTCAACGGAAATCCTTTCTTTAATCTTTGAAGAATAGCTCCACGAGAGGAAAAAAAATTGAGATTTCTGGTTTAACAATTATGCAACTTGCAATGTTTATAGCCCAGTCGGAAGAAATTGTTAATTAATTTATGGATAACATTTTATAAAATCGCGATAAAAATATTTTTTCTACGGCATTTCATTCTTTAATTTGTCCTGTACATGTATGATTTTTTTCAAATTTTAATATCAACAGTTAATATGTTTAAATAATAGTTTTCATTAAAGCGCTCGAAGGGGGCGTGGCGTGCGGAAACCCGAGTACCCGTTTTCAGGCGTATTTTCAGCTCCCTGTAAATTTTTTTATATTGGTCCTACAATTTCGCGAGTTGGGAGTTTTTTTTAGGAAATTTTCTCCTCTTTTTGAATCTTTTTTCAAAATCAAAATATATCAAATAGTTTTCGAGATATACCAAAAAAACTAAACCCCTTTTTTTTTGTTTACTAATTTGTTAATAACTTTTGCAATTTTTTCGAGCGGGTCTTGAATTTTTTCAAAAACTTTCTAGATTCGATCCCGAATCGAATAAGCCCTCAACCATATTTTTCCGAGCCTTTTAAAAAGTTTTGACTAAAAAAGCACTTGTTGACTAGACGGAATCAAGCGCTGAACGTTCTCAACGTTTATCCTCACAGAATTCTGGAACTTAGGCTAAGACGCGGACAAAGTCGTGGGTAACAGTTATAATTTATAAAGCTTAGGAGGTTGTTTGCAAAAATAAATATGATGCCCAAAATACTATTCCACGCGGACGAAGTCGCGGGCACAGCTAGTATTAAGATAAGAAGATGGAATAAAAACAGATCGATGATGAAAAATAACATAAGGGACGCGTCTGTATGATAGTCAAAAAAGCATTATCATGGACGAAAATCAATGTTGAATCAAATGAACTCTCAACGTTTTAAAGGCCCTGTGAAAACTTATCTTTATCTTGAAAAAAAAGCAGAACAATACTTGATTGGAAACTCTAATGGTTAAAATATGGGTAATTTCAATCATAATTATCATTCGGAAATGTAACTGGTTCTCTGTATAGTTTGACCAAGCCCATTCAACCAGAGCATAAATAACAAAGCTCTGTTGAATAATATAATTTAAATATATATATATATAATTCCTCAGTACTAGGTCGATATCAATAAATTAAATCACTTAATTATATATTCCAAAGTTTTCAGATGTACTCCGTATAGATTGTAGAAGCTTAACTTTCCATTATCTGATAACTTACTCTCTGCTAACTTTCTAGACTTTTACAAAAACAATACACGATCAAAGTGAAAAGGACGTGAATTTCTGATTGTGAAGAACTTCTCCTTGCTTATCCCAATCGCTTTCACAAAACAACTCTTTTCAAGCTTTAATATGAAGAGACGAAACAGTAGATGACGAGACGTCAAAATGTTGTTCTAATGAAAATTACCTCGGGTAGCCATTATCCTACATAAGCCTTCATAAAGTTTCATCCCTGTTCATTACGTCTCCACAACAGAAATGGCCAATATTTGTAACGTTGGTACCCATGGCTTCGTCTAAAGTTTCTATAAACGATAACCTACTTTAATATAAACCAGGACGTTCACCATAACCAACGATTTTCATATTCATGTCCCATTAAACGTACTTCCATTACGTAAGCAACGTAATATATTGTGGAGACTACTTATAATGAAATTGTGACTCCTCCATTTAGGTCATTGACCTGGGCCTTGTAAGTATTTTAAATAGGTTCCTATAATATAATCGTTTATTATTTAATTATCAGATTAATTAACATGTACGTATTGTACGTTGATAAGAGCCGGTGGGATTTAAAACTAGTATTATCTGTTGTACTTGTAAAGCAACGTAATAGTTAGGTACTAGAGCACGGAACTGAAAATAGTCAATCGGGGAAGGTTTATCACCAATAGCTTCTACCGTTTAAGAGTTGCTGAAGACTGATGCTACTTAAAAGCCTCCGACCGTGAAAAGTTAAATTATAAAAAATATATAAATCTATAAAAGTAATCTAGAATGCTCACGAAAATATAAACAAAAATTATGTGATCTGTGTAAGTTTAATTTAGAATATAAAAAAATTTATTTGCTTATAAACATGGTAAAATAAGATAGTTAAATATAATATGTGGTTGAATCTGTTTTTGAGCAAAAAAATCGTGTGTATTTAGTGGAAAGACAAAGAATTTAAAACAATAAAATTGAAGTTGTTATCACAAGCACATTCTTCACATTATCACTTCCTGGAAGTATTATGACAAAGATTAAGAATATAATTTTGTGGCTACTCAATTTACATATGCATGATTCACTAAATGGAAAATCTATGTGAATCATGCGTTGCCTGTAGTTCTATGAGAACGACACATGAAAGTCAAATGATCAGTATTTACCAGAAAATAGTAAGAAAAACACTTTAAAGGTCTACACTATAAAGAACGAAATCGAAACGTGCTACGTGAAAAAGACGAAGACCATAAGTAGCGTCTTTTTAAGGTCCTGCCTATTTATTTTGTCATAGCTTCGTAGTTTTATTTCTGTCATTCATTCAACTCGTTTAATTACGTACTTTAAATTTTGTCACTTTACGACAAAGATAAACCACTCCTAAACTCAGCAAGGCTCACTCTACAGCTACAAAACTATTACAAATTAAGGGTTTGTTTAGGAAGATATATATTACTAGCTTTTGCCCGCGGCTTCGCTCGCGTTAAATTCGGGGTAACTCAGTTCCCCTTGCACCTTATTGATTTGTAATAGCAACGCTAAGTTTTCCTTTTTCTTCCCACTTTCTCCCTCAAATCCCACTTAAAAAAAAAGCCTATGTCCGTCTCCTGGTTCCCAACTATCTCTGTACCAAAATTCATCAAAATCGGTGTAGCCATTAAAGCGTGAAGAGGTAACAAACAAACTCACTTTCGCTTTTATAATACATATTAGTAAGGATATATAGTAAGGATGTACATTGCACAATACCGCCTTTATGTACCGATGAAACGATATCATCATCGTTTAGTTTTACAATGGATATTGATTCTTCACGATCATCGCATAAGTCCGTGCGTCATACAAATCAGTGCAATAACCTGATATTTGTTAAGCACTTCTTGAAATCACTGCACAATAAAGAACAAACATTCAATGTGTCCTTATGTCCTATTATCATTTTCTTCTGAGCATCAGTTTTCTCGCTATTCAACATTATTTTGTTGAATAGCGTATGTGCAATAAAAACGTTTCTCACGTAAGTAAATGTACGTACAATGCTCAAATTATATTATTTTAGCTCTTGTTGTACAAACGAAATGACCTAGACAGAGTTATCACGTCTGTCTGGCGCATAATTGTCTGCTATGTAATTAAACTCTGTCTATGAAACTGTACCTAGCTAATACTGAGCTGGCTCCGGGAGCTGCCGCTTGGCGTCGCCACCAGCTCGGGAAATTCCGATTCATTCATTTCATGTTAAGATATGTAAAATGCGCAGACAGACCCTGAAGAATTTTAATGGATATAATTAATATAATAGGTAAGCAAAGTGCAACCTATAATTTGGAAGCGAATTCTGTACTGTAAGGAACGTAAAAATTGCGCTTAATTGGATGGCTAGCGTTAATTGTTACGAATTTTCCACCACTCCGCTTTTTATGAAGTATGTAATGTCATAATTTCAAATTCAGCGTAGTTAAAATAATGCTAGGTATATAAATGTAGGTAATATAAAAGCTTAGTCTAACCAAATCGTACACTATCATGAAAATGATATAATTTCATTAACTTAATTTTGTTAACGACGCTCGACGGGTATGATACATTATACTAGGTTTTACGAGATCGTTGCGGTGTAAAAGAAGATGTAGTGACAAAAACAAGACAAGTGCCAGTCGGACAAGTGGACCAAGGGTTCCGTACAAACATGTGATTTGTATGTGACTAATGAAAGGGCCGAACATTCCTCAAACAAAAAAATAAACTGTAACGAAGGACGAACTTTTCCGTTGGAAAACAATTGTCCGCCAACAATGACATAGGTCGTGTTTAGTTTACCAGTTTATTATCTTTCTTTTTATTGTGATGCATCTAGAAATACGGTTTGTGGGATGTTTCTTTTTACTTTTTTATGATATCGCTTCTTGTAAAATTTCATCATTCTAGGTAACGGGAAGTTCCCTATAGGTTTTGTTTATTATATAGATATTTTATTATTGCGTAGACTTAGAGGGTTGATTTTTATAGCTCCAAAGGAACGCAGAGCTCAATATTATAAATTTTGATTCGACACACGCTTTCCTGAGATAATGGGTCTTGACAGACAGACGCATAGACAGACAACGAAGTGATCCTTTAAGGGCTTCGTTTTTATTTCCGGGGCTGCGGGTTGTTCGAAAGAGATACCGCGGCCCCGGAACATAAAGGGCAATAGAATGAACATGGTGGGTTTTAGTCAGTACAAGTCTGACACAAGCCCCCGTTCCGCCCAGAGCGGGGGACGTTATTTGATGATTTCCCATCCGCAAAAGATGATCTGAAGTAACGAACATGTTATAAGAGTAAGCTTAGATGGTTTGAGCATGTAAAGAGGATGAGTGAAAGGTGACTAACAAAAGGTATTTACAAAGCAGATGTGAGTGACAAGGCCTGGCAAGGGGAGGGGACGGCTTAGAAGGACCTAGCCCGACTTTATTGGTGAGGTTCTTTAGACAGTCCAGAAAGATCAGATGTATGACAATGGATGAGGAAAAAGAAAGGATTGTAGCAGGTAGCATTCTGTAGTTTCTGCCTGTCCCCATGGCCAAAACGCGTGAGTATATGTATGTATGTAACTGCTTATTAACAAATACTTATTTGTATCTATAAAATATCAGTTCTTGTATTGGTAATACCTACTAGACAATTTCAAATGTGTATGACCCCATGGGCCCAACCCATCAATTGATTAAATCGTTTAGTTGAATGAATAACTCGATTGTTATTTGTAATCAATGGAACATGTTGTAGAGCAGCGTTCAAATTAATAATACCAATCGATATTATGTACCCGTAGATAACTGTTCTAGTTTAAAGAAAAATATAGATACATATATCTATACATAAACTCAAGCCTTTTTGTCCCAGGGGCAGGCGGGAAGAACAGAACGCCGCCTTGTTTCACATTATTTGATGAGATTGTATCAAAATCGTTTTAAATCTCATAAATTACTGTATTCTTAATTAAATTATCATAAATCTGGATCTCTTCAAAGTTCAGTGAATCGGTTTCTTCTAAGCAAGCGTCTTGCACATTAGGCTGCATCATCGCAGGCGACTTGCGGCCAAACGCAAACATATTAAGTAAGTACGTAATAAAAACGTATTAAAAAAAAATTGGTTGTTTGTAAAGTAGGTTTACGATCGAGATGTTTACGTGATAACGTCTTATTGCGATCGATTTGTTCAGGATCGATCGATCGATCGATCGATCGCGCTCGTGAGGTTTTGGTGTGACACAAGTTTCTGAACATGTCACCCGACTAAAACGATTTTAAAGACGTTATCACGTCAAAAAATTGCATATTAGTTTCAACTTTATCTCATAGTAGAAGATGATTAAATAAAAATCGTTCCAACACACGGCTGCAGACTGCGCTGCGGGTATAGTCATGTGAGCAGGATCAATTCATTTCAGACAATAATGATGTATAGGTACATAATGCGGTCACGATGGTCCTGTGAATACGTTGCACTCGGTGCCCGTATTATTGATTTTGTCCCGAACGAGTGCAGGTACAACCCTAAACACTTCCTATGGACAGGTGTTAATCGAAATGTACTACAAACTATTTTTTATCGTTCCGTATCTCAAAAGGAAAAATACGGGTCCCTCATAAGATCACTTTGTTGTCCGTCTGTCAGTTTGTCAAGGCACTTTATCTGGGGAACGCCTTGATGTATCGAGTTGAAATTAGCCCATATATACCACTAAACCACATACTCAAGTCTGTGGTCCCTTAGAGCTGTGAAAAAATCAACCTTCTAAGTCTACGTATTCAACCATATCTTTTGATTGTGGGTTTGTATGGAACCCTCGGTGTGCGAGTCCGACTAGCACTTGTTTATTGTTACAGATACTATTTACATGAAGCATGATAAAGTTTCATTCTTCGAGAAACACATTGTAGTCATAGTCAAGCCACTCATTCATAGACTGACAGTGAGAAGAATTTAGACGTTATCTGTTGAGTGTAGTCTTGTCAATTTTGCATAACCTATTAAATATTTCGCTACATCAATAACTGCTCCAAAATATGCATATATAATGTCGGTGATTAACACAGTGGTCTCCTTCTCTTACAAGTACCGGCATGGTTCCGAAGAACGCTGTTATCGATCCCACGAGCGGGCCCATCGCCCTTTACAGCGAAGACGTGGCAAAGCCACCTCGGCGTCCACCGCAGCTCTAGACCTAAGCGTATAGCTCGTGCCCTACATGGTCACTGCTAAGACTTTAAGAGGCATGTAGTGATGCATTATAAACACTGATAAACTGAAGATATTAGCTTTATTTAACTTAAAATAGTACGTAATTAAGACATCGATAAATTGACAGAGAAAACAAGTGAGGACAGTTGTCAGTAAATATCATAGATAAATATATAGATGTATTGAGCAACCAAGAAGTTCACATCATTCACCCTCCCATCTAAGTGGTGTCGTAGCTCTGAAGGTATGAGGGGGGCTTTCGTTCTCGGCCAGAGCGACGGACCTGAATAGGTTGAGCATCCTCAACAATCAAACCAGGAGATGGATCGTCGTCACTAGACTGAGCTCTTTCAGTGTCTGGAGTTAGGTATTCATCATCAGACGAACTTTCTTCAGCCACTGGACGTGGTGCTAAACGTCTGTTAGAGACGGTTGTCTCGCGTCCATCTGGTTATCTGATATAAGAATAATCAGGGTTGCTCTGTAGAAGCTCGACTTCTTCAACGGCTGGATCATATTTTGAGTTCCTCACGTTTTTCTTCATATAAACAGGTCCCGGCGACAGTAACCAGGTTGGCATTGATTGGCCATTTCAAGAGCGTCGGGGATGGTTGAACATTCTCTCGTGTGGCGTTTCGTTTATTCCGGTGGACAATAGAGATCGTATGCAGTGCAGAGCCACAGGTAGTGCCCTCTCCCATTCGGTGATCTCCCGTTCGGCAGAGCGAAGGTGCAGCTGAATAGTTCGCCACAATGTTCCGTTAAGTCGCTCGACTAGGCCATTTCCACGGGGATTATAAGGAGTCGTGCGGCTGCAGGCTATGCCAAGAGATGTCAGAAACTTCTTTAATTCTTCAGATAAGAAGGACGATCCTCTATCGGCATGTATGTAGGCTGGAGTCCCAAATAAGGAGAAAAGTTCTCGAAGACATTTTTCCACAGTTTCTGATGACATATCTTTACAGGCGAAAGCAAAGGGAAACCGACTATATTCGTCAATTATAGTTAGAATATATCGATTGGAAGTATTCGACGGAAGAGGTCCTTTGAAGTCTATGTTAAGACGCTCGAAAGGTGACGTCGCTTTTATGAGTTGTCCTTCATTTTTGGCATATCTAGGTTTTATTTCAGCGCAAACTGGGCATGCAGCGGTTATCCTCTTTACTTCCTCAACAGAGTACGGCAAGTTCTTTGCTCGGATCCAGTGTATCATTCTTGTGATGCCTGGGTGACACAAGGAATTATGCAGTTCCGTAAGTTTAAGCAGCAAGTACAAATAAATGGTGTCAATTCAATGGGTTTAAATGTAAAGATGGGTGTACCACAAGGATCGATATTAGGTCCCTTCCTCTTTTTAGTGTATATTAATGATCTACCCCATTTATTTAAAAACCAACCACAAATGGTGTTGTTTGCTGACGATACCTCTTTAATATTTAAGATAAACAGACGTGCCACAAATCTTGACGACGTAAATAATGCCCTAATGCAGGTACATAATTGGTTTACCGCTAATAATTTAGTATTAAATGGGAAAAAAACGAAGTGTATAAGATTTGCTCTACCAAATGTCAAAAACAGTGAGTGTGACATAGTATTGAATCAAGAGAAACTAGAATTCGTCGAAAAAACTGTTTTCTTGGGAATAACACTCGATTCAAAGCTACAATGGGGTCCGCATATAACATCTCTTGCAGGACGCCTTAGTTCAGCAGCATATGCTGTTAGAAAAATCCGTCAGTTTACTGATGTAGATACCGCGAGGCTAGTCTACTTTAGTTATTTTCATAGTATCATGTCATACGGTATTTTACTTTGGGGACGGGGTGCAGACATCGAGTCTATATTTATTCTGCAGAAAAGAGCCATCAGAGCCATATATAACCTACGAAGGCGAGATTCTTTAAGGGAACAGTTTAAGGATATTAACATCATGACAGTACCTTGTCAATATATTTATGAAAACATCATGTATGTCAGGAAAAACTTGCATATTTTTAGTAAAAGAGGTGACAGACACAATTATAATACTAGAAATAGGGACCAATTAGTTCAACCAGGTTTCAGGTTAGCTAAAGTAGACTCATCTTTCATGGGGTACTGTTTAAAATGCTACAATAAAATACCTCCCCACATTCTTCAACTGAATGAAACGAAATTTAAATCTTGTATTAAACGCACACTATGTAGGCAAGCATATTATAAGTTGGGGGATTATATTGATGATAAAAATGCTTGGCTTAATGCTGGTCCTGCTCCAGAAGAATAGGGGTAAACTCATTGATTGGTATCCGAAGCTATAGTGAAAGCTGCAGAAGATTGTAAGACTATCTTTGCAATGTATAGAATCAATTCTCTAGTATTGTATAATTATTAAGCCCATATGTGAGTGCTATGTATTATTATTGACTTGACGAAGCCCTGGTGGTTGATAGTGTCATGCTCACTTAAATGTCTTGCTGATGGTGGCGGGTGTGTCGGGTCATTTAGCTCCCTTCAAAATGGTCGAGCTGAATGGGGCTGATCCATACGTCATGTTCGTGAACGGGCGCTGTCAGTTGGGACTGGTCATTTTTAGCTACCACGGTTCATTTTTAACTTATTTAGATTTAAAATTAAATTTTGCTTTTTATTTACTCTGGACGCTCTTACTGTGCACGTCTTTCTACATCGTTCTCACATATTTGTATAATTTCAACATGAATGATGTAAATACAATTTTGTAAAAATATTATAATTTAAAAGAGTGTCCATGGAGTTTCTTGCCCATTCTTCTCCATAGAGATCAACGCTTTGGAATGGGCAACTACAGTACTTTCACAAGTTATTATGCCTTGTGACCGGGACTGTAGATTAGTTTTGTTTCTTGACATTCAAAAGTGCCTGTAATGGTCTAATTGAAATAAATGGTTTTGACTTTGACTTTTGACTTGACTTGACTTTATTGGAAGAAGTGTTTATTAAAGCACATACTCTGGACAATGTATCAGCAGCTACATTTTGCTTTCCTGGACGATATATAATGTCGTATTTATAACATGACAGTTCTAGACGCCACCTTTGAATCTTTTCGTTTTTGATTTTGCTCGAATGAGTTTGGTCAAACATGAATGAGACTGACTGTTGATCAGTGACGAGCAAAAAGTGTCTTCCTATCAAGAAATGGCGCCATTTTCGCAAGGCTTCTACGATGGCACTGGCTTCTTTTTCTATGGAGGGGTGTCGACGTTCAGAGTTATTGAGTGAACGTGAAAAGAATGCGACAGGTCGACCTCCTTGTGAAAGAATTGCGGCTATAGCATGCTCAGAAGCATCAGTTTCAACCGAAAATAGTTGTTTATCATCGATTGCGGCGAGGGTTGATTCAGCGACGTCAGACTTCAGACTAATGAAACAATTTATTGATTCTTTTGATAGTGGGAATGTTGCTTCCACCAATGGTCTGATCTTGGCAGAAAAGTTGACTATCCACTTTGAATAGTGAGCAAACAGTCCTAATGCTCTCTTCAAGGAAGCTGCATTCGAAGGAATCGGTAGATTTATTAGTAGATCCAATCTGGATTTGTCGGGTTTGATTGAGTTTTTGTGAATTGTATAGCCAAGAATACTGATAGATTCCGATCCAAAGACACATTTTTCCGTGTTAAGAGTGAGTTGATATTTTTCAGCAGCCGCCATGAATCTGCGTAAGTTAGTGTCATGGTCTTGCCGGTCCTTTCCACAGACAGTTACGTCATCTAAGTATGCATAGGTTCCTTGTAATTTCTCAGAGTTTATAATATAGTGAAGGGTTCTTTGGAATGCAGCGACTCCATTCGTTATTCCAAAAGGTATTCTCGTAAATTGGTAAAGATTTCCGCATGCTTCGAATGCTGTATAAATCTTTTCTTTAGGAAGGATTTTGACCTGATGGTAAGCGCTCTTTAGGTCTATTTGACTAAAATAGTTATTTTTGGCGACTTGAGTAACGATAGAATCTATGCTGGGTAAAGGATAAGCATCTAACGTGATGATTTGATTTATGGTTTGCGATTAGTCAATAACAAGGCGTTTCCTGTGGCTACCTCCACCAGTAACCAGGACTTGTGCTCTCCAAGGCGATACACTGGGCTCAATGACATTGTCTTTAAGAAGATTAGAAATTTCATGTGATATGAATACCTGGTCTTCTTCTGAGTGGCGTCTGGATCGAATGGCGATCGGTCTTATTTTAGGCGATAGATGTGTAAATACTGATGCAGGTGGGACAGAGGCTTCTAGTACGTTGCAGATTTTTAGTGGTTCTTTGTCACCACCAAACTGAATTTCCATAGATGAATGATTCTTCAGAAGATCGTGCCCGATAATAATGTCTGCGCAGAGATCGTTTACGATGAGCAATTGTTGATGTTTGTAAATATGACGATCGATTTGTATGGTTGCATAGCACAGTCCATTGACATAAGAGATGTGGTTGACAGAAGCCAGAGTCACGGCTTGATTACAAGGCGTTCTTTTGATTTTCATAGTTTGTGCTAGCTTATTATCTATGAAGCTAATTGAACTTCCTGAATCTACTAGGGCGTCAGTTCGATAATTATTGTCAATTATTGATATCGTTGCTTGCCGTAAGCTTGAAGGTGCAGCTGCCGATATTGCTGTTAAGTGTGGCTCTTCAGTGCCACCATCTGCCCAAGCAGCAGCATTACTGTTTTGTTGTTTTTGATTAGAACGACAAACTTTCGCAAAATGTCCTCTTTTAGAGCAAAGTTGGCAGTCTTCTTTAAATGCAGGGCACTTTATTCTTTGATGGATGCTACCTCCACAAAAGAAACATTTTCTGCGGTTATTTTGATACGTGGCCGCTGACACAGGTGTTCGAGGTCTCTCTTGAGTTACTGCTTCCGTAACAGCATTAAAAGAAACAGGGCAAGCTTTGGCTTCGATTGCTTGGGAAGTGTTTTCTGCACTCAAGAGAGATCATCATCTGCCTAGCCTTTTCCCAACTATGTTGGGGTCGGCTTCCAGTCTAACCGGATGCAGCTGAATATCAGTATTTTACATGGAGCGACTGCCTATCTGACCTCCGCAACCCAGTTAGTACTGGGTAATACGATACCCCTTGGTAAGACTGGTTGTCAGACTTTCGGAACACTGACTACCTGTAACGACTGTCAAAGATCTACAAATGACAGCCGGGACCAACGGCTTAACGTGCTTTCCGAGGCACGGAGGAAACTCGGTATGTAACGGGTGGTCACCCATCCACAGACCAACCTAGGCAAGCGCGGCTTAACCTAAAGATCGACCCGAGCGGCTACTATTATTTAGCCACGAGCTGCACTTTCAAGAGAGATAGTTAAGTTTAATGTTTCATCTAGAGTTGACGTGCATTTTTCTAACAATCGTTCTCTAATTTTGTTGGAGGTAAGCCCTGCGATAAGTACGCCACGAATAGATTCGTTTTGATATTCTTTGGCAGTTACTGCTTTGAAGTGGCAGTCATGAACGAGTAAGTTAAGAGCTCTTGAATATTCTGTTATCGATTCTCCTACTAGTTGTTTTCTAGAATTCAAATGGTGACGGGCCAAAGTAATATTTCGCCGTTTCTCATAAGTATCGTTCAGCACTTGAATGGCGGTACTATACTCATTACAGTCTCTTATGAAAGTGAATATAGTGGGCGAAATATGGTTGACGAGAATCATAATATTTGTACTTTTCAGTAGCCAACGGCATTTCTTCAGATATAAAATTTTCGAAAGAATACCGCCAATGAATCCATTTTAAATCCGAAGCAGCAGCAGTAGGCTCGACGTCGAAACGTTCGGGCCGTAAGTATCGCGATGTATGCGAAAACGGCAAGGCCGTTTGTTTTAGTTTTTCTTCAGACATGTTTTGTATAAATCTAAGTTAAAAAAATTGATGCATTATAAACACTGATAAACTGAAGATATTAGCTTTATTTAACTTAAAATAGTACGTAATTAAGACATCGATAAATTGACAGAGAAAACAAGTGAGGACAGTTGTCAGTAAATATCATAGATAAATATATAGATGTATTGAGCAACCAAGAAGTTCACATCATGTAGTGTTGTGGGCGTCCAGGACTTCTGTTGTCGACCCTCGCAAAACGGTTACGTCTGGTCACATGCCACAGCCATGACGTCATAAGCTAGTGATGGTATCGAGATAAACGAATAAAAGTATAAGAATAACGGTCTATCTTGATTTCATTTGTTTCATAAGATCGGGACCAGAAGATTAAGTAAAGATAAACATTTCAGCGAACTGAATGTGATAGCGTTATCTCTGCGTTTCGTTCTGAAAGACAGCCCTATCTGTAATCAATACATCAAGTTAGTAAAACATCAAAAAGATACTAGAGGCGCTAAAAATGTTTGGAAATGAAATCTTGACTCACCCTTGTAGAGCCTCAAAGAAGTTTTGAATCTTTCAGAATGTTACGCGAGTCTCCAGGAATCTCGACTGGTGTGAATCACCTTCTGAATATGAGTCATCACTTCATCAGTATTGTTAACCAATTTCGAAAAAAGTGATCTTGAAGGTACTCGTATGCATGCAGGTATTCTTATTCTTCTTTTTTGAGATCCACTGTTTCTGGGATCATAGCTGACAGCAGTTTAATGTGATGCCAGGGTTAGTGAAGTGGCTGAGCGATCGACTGCTGCGCTACGTGTTGCGCGGAACAAATATTTTTATGGCCTACAGATAGTAATGTCACGTATGTTTGTTTCTCAAACTAAATGGCAATTATAAAATAAGAGCGTTAATAACTAACTTAACTTTAAGCCCCTTTTTGTAAACATTTTAGTTCTCTTTAGACACCCTCTAGCTAGTATGTCAATGATTTAATCTGAAACGAACTCTTCCGAAGTGACCTCACTTTGACTGATAAGTTGTCAACATGTTTAATGAATGTTATATCGGCGCAAACATAATCGCTTACAAAATAAATACAACAATAGTAATTTGTTGTAGTAAATAAATTCTTCTCTAAAGATTACAGATAGGAAACGCTACACCCATAAAACAACAATTTATGTAACACCCTTTATTACACAGCATTATATGTATCTTCTGCAGATTTACAAAACTGAAAAATGTATAGACTGTATCTGTCTACTACACCTACAACGATCGTTAATGTGTCAACTTCACACATTTGTTACATATACAAACACGTATGTATATACCTATACCACGTATATAAAGTTCGTGTGTGTGTGTGTGTTTTATCATATCAGCAACATCGGTACCGTCTACTCGTCACACCTATTATGCGATACGTGCATTGTTATCAGCCTCTATAAGTACCTGTCTAGTCCGTGTAATTGTGTCGCTGATGCGTAACATTAATTGTGTTGGTATAGCGAACTCTTTATTACGATAAACATTAAACAAAGAAGCAGTTTACCATGTAACCAGAAACACTACAAAGGTTATCGGCATGAGGAAAAGGATGTTTGCCATTGGTTAAATCGGTTGCAGTTATTAAATAATTCGCGTATTCAGCTGTGCTTTTACGATTTGTAAAATATTCGTTCACATCAGTATCGGTATATTCCAGTAGGAAATAAATAGAACATTTCGTTCTAAATTACTTATCGTTGGCCTGCTCCCTGAAAAAAATACGAAATTTGGGAACACCTCACAATTAACTACCCCCTTAATCGTCAGTTTACCTTCAGAACCTTCTGATTTGACCTAAATCCATACTGTATGCGGTAATTACGGCAAGATCGATAGATACTTACCGTAATTACTGCACGTATGTGCACGCATCCGATCGGCGAACTTGCGCAGATTCGTTCATTCAGCTAGATTTGCCCATAGAAAAAAATTAAATCATTCCGAAAACAGTAAGCATGTACTTAGCAAGTACCTTAGTCCTTAAATCATTATTACTTAGATTCAGCAATTATTTGCGCATTGGCCATTGTTTTTACAACTTTCGTTGTGATCATTATTTGCCTAACCTTTTCCTATGATGGGATCGACTTTTAGAGTAACCGGATGCTGCTAAATACATATCCAATCGCATTTTTTTTCAATACCACAATTTGACTTTTATTGCACTACGATTAGGTTCATCATGTAATGACGAAACAAAGGCTTTAATATTTCCTGATTTCGCCACAAATAACAATAAACAACCGTTCAAATCCCTATAGCCAGCGGTGATTTTTTTTTCACTGCAGGGAGGCGCTTGTTTTAAGTTCTGCATATTATTTAATGAAAGTAAAAATTGTATTTATCAACAGAATATTAAAAAAATCATAAGTTTATTTATATAAAGATAAATTATTTTTATAACGACAAATTGACATTTATTTCAGTTTTATATAAAAAAAACATTTCATTTTTTTATGTTGTCTGTTTCGCGGCTTCATATTTTTGCTTCTCCATTAAAGCGAGGGGTTAAAAGCATGTTAAATCATAGTTTTTTGTGATTAATGTCAAAAATACTTTTCGTTCTGTTTTTTAATTTCTCCGTAAATGTACTGAAAAACGTCGTTTGACTCACGTGGGAATTTCTTACTGTTATTCTTTGCTCCATCCGCTTCAGCGCAACAACAAAGTTTCGTCACTTGAATCAAAATGCAAGTAAGTAAGTAAGTACTTAAAAATATCTAAAATATTTTTTTTAAAAATCATAGCTATTAAAGCGTGGAGAGAATTACAATACGACGAATTTAGGTATTATAAAGTATTTTGGAAAATCAAATGGTGAGTTTATGTCTGAAATAAACAGTCGCGGTTAAGAACTACAATAGAATAACTTTCCTATTCATATCCGGACTTATATCTTCGACCTTTATAATAATGTATTGAAAAGTATTGTGTGGTGCTTTCGTAAAAATTGTGAGAGGTAACTAACAGTTAAATCCTTCTTAGTATGAAAATACAGACAGTTTAATACCTAAACTAATCGACTAAAGAAACTTGATAAATTATTTACTATTAATTTGAAACACTAAAAGTTACTAAATAGTAATTTGCAGTCATTAATTTTATCGAATTCAAAACTCGATTTAATTCGCTGATTGCCAAAAAGGAATGCGTAAAAAAGACCTTTTTTGTCCTGATCAATATAAGATATCGCATATCTATTATCTATCACAAACGTCTAGATAGGCACTTAAAGATAAATGATAATGCTTGGCTTCCTTGTATTTTAAATGTAAGTACCTACCTATGAAGAGTAAATCAATGGTTTGGTAAGTCGTTCGTTAGTTAGTCAAGAGATCATAGGTAGTGCCTGGTGAAGGTATGAATGTCACGCTATATGTTGCTGTCGAATCACGCTATTTCGTGGTAATGATAAGGTATCAATTAGGAACCGTATTGATTGTTATCAACTGCCACGCGTGTGTTGAAGGACGCGGAAGCAATACATTACACGCTAATAAATTATAGCTTTAAAAACAGCTGGCAATGTTTAATTACATAATAATTAAAATTGAATTTCTGTTTACTTATTTCAGTAAATAATTTGGATGATGTAACGCGTCTGGCGTTTCAACCTTATCATTTTAAATGTGGAATGTTAACATTGTTAACACTACAAACTACAAGTAGACGCTTTTCGTGCCTGATTCCTGTTGTTTATTTTTAAACAAGATGAGGTTTTCGATTTTTTTTTTGTCATTGAATACTGGTGAATATAAACGTTCTTCGATGTCAATGAGCTACTGGATTCTGGATCATACAGTAATTTGAAGGTATCCTTAAAAGTAAATTATCTAAACAAATCATTACCGAGGTACCTAACCTAACTTTACAAAACACACAAGAACAAAACATAACCAATATTTGATTAACAACTTCATTTTAATTTAGACAGCAATACTACAATGTTTTCGATTGAAAGTTACCTGTAGGTACTTTAGGAGGTACCTGTTTTTTTCATGACTTCTTTCGAATTTAAATGTGATACATTGAGACGTGATTGTAATTAAATATTGCCCAAAAAAATGGCGTATTAAATTTGTAAAGATTTTTACTCAGCTACCATTTTCTTTTTTCAACTAAGCCAGGCTTTTTGACTAATTAACTGGAATGAATAAGTTCCTTTATAGTTAAAACAATTATTAGTGTTAAAACAATTGTTGATAAAGAAAAGTGTGACACGAGAGTGACTAACCGCTCGATTATAGCCGCTGCAGTCGCGCGCACGCGTGCTGATTACATACAGCCGAATTTCTGCGCCCGCGACCCGCCCAACACGACGACGGCGACGGTCGTCGTTGGGAGAGATCGTGCATTCGTGCCAGACGGCTACCGAAATTTGGGTTAGGCGCTTTTTTGCGAGACGCGGGCGCCGCTGTGGAAGCGCTCGCGCCGAGGTCGATGAGCCCCGAGCTGCCCCGCGCCCCTCCCACCCCCACCGACCAGTTCCACCACAAGGTGCAGCGGTCGCTCTGACCAACCGACCAGCCCTACATACCTACCACCTGCCAGACACTAAGCAAGTATAACATAATGAACCAGCCTGAACACTACGTACGTCCACTTTCGAGATCAACTGGAAAACTGGACGCGATGCAACACAGCAACCTTTTAAAAAACAGGTTTTAAAAAATCGTTATTGAATAATTGAACATTTTAGGAATAAGTAAATGATTAACACTTAGATAGCACACACATAAAATTGCAAAGAAACCAATAGGGCTCTTGTGTTTAGATTCATGGCAACAAAGGCGATTTCAAAGCATTTTTATGAAAATTAACACAGGTACTCAATGTTAAACAATTTATAAATTAAATCCTTAAGCCTCTGCCTTGCCTAATTTCATTGCGATTGAGGCCAAAGTGGATTTAATTTTTTTGCAAAAAAACGTAAGTAAAAAAAGTTTAATTTACTAAGGATTCCCGTGGATTTAATCGCCGAGTGTTCTAGATAGGTTTTATTACTGGAAGCTTTAACGTACCCTTTCCGACTGATGAAAACTATGCGTAGAGGTACGTTTGTCCAACCCTTGCCAGTCTGGTCCTTGCCTAACTTGGCAATTTTTTTTTCCAAAGCATGGCATCAACTCTTAAACCTAATGCTTGATAATCCGGCTCCATCGCTACTACCCACCTGTGAAGAGTCTATAACAATACTAAAATGTGTCACTTGTGTCTGAATCACTAACAGGTAGCATCAGAGGGATCTTTATAGTTTGACGAAGACAAAGCGCTTATGAAAATATCAAGTTTTATAAACATTCTGAATTGTGTACACAATGGTTGAGACAATTCGCAATCAAACAAGTAAAGTTGTGTAGTGTCTGCCTGTCTGGTCGCAAAGTGTCCAACAATTTACAGCTGTTAATTGACGTCTGTATTTTCTGCAGCTCCGCGAGACTGATATTTTTTACGGTCGCCGATCAAGATCAGTCTGGGGATAGACGAATATGAATTGTGTGTCTAGACGAGCCATCCGCCTCGGCTAAGCCGCGCATATGCTCTTGTTATTTGTCTACCGCACAAAAAAAGAACAGCATAATGTGCATTGAATATTATAATGATTGACACACCAAATATTTTGCACCAAATGCCATTGGCTTTTTACAATCGTTGTCTCTGCACGACGCTATGAATAAAAATGAATGTAATCATGTCTGGAGATACATATCAGACACAAGCCATAACGATTTCAAATTAGATTTTAATAGGCGATCCACTGCATCCACGTCTGTGAACAAACGTACGTCATAATATAAACAAGAAATGTTAGCAGTAGGTACATATTTATGTATGCGAATGTTTCGACGATAATGGAATTTAAAATGAAGCATTTCAAGCACATCTCGAATTCCGTGCCCAGGTATAGTCTCCCTATTGTTTAACCTAATGTTTGTGAATTTCACGATTTGTAGAATCGTTTTTAGTTACGCCTATTACTTAGGACGTGAGACGAGACGGTTTATTGTTTTCGATGCTATCTAGTTTTCTCACAAAAAGTCGTCTCGGTTTCTTCTTCACCCAAGACTGCCCAAATAGGTACGTCGATTGCGAAGGTAAAGATGGTCTGCTAGGTTTATATGTTCAAAAACTTTATAAATCTCATAATTTATTTCATTTTTGACGCTCGTATATTCGTAAAGAGTACAAAACGGGTTTCGTTTGTAGACACAACACTAACAAGAGAGGTAGGTATTCGCAAACAGTGCAGTGTGCAGAGAGGTGCAGCGACTTCGCCAGAAGTTAACTTGGAGAGAGCGACGACTCGTAGACGAGAGGTGTCTAGAGAGTTTAAATTATCAAACGACTTACCACGACTTGTAAACTAGACATGACTGTACTTTGTACGAGAACTGTGTTCATCATGCAAGCAAAGTGCTTTGTTGGCGAATTCAAATCAAAATACTAGTTTATGGGCTCCTAACCAGCCAGTCTGACGTCCATTTAAATTTTGAATACGATATAGTCTTGCGGTCGTATTCAGTTGAGGTACTAAGTAAACTTTAATGGAAAGGTAACAAAGTAAATGAAGCCTTAATTCGAGTTTCCTTGCTGTAAATGTTCGTTTTAAAATAAACGTCCATACTACTCTGGTACCTGTTGGAAGCTGTTCATCGATTAGCATTTTCATTTAATTACTAGGTATCGGTTGCTTTCATTTCTGCGAATTTTAGTTACCTCACGGTTTTGCCGGAAACGTTTTGCGTAGTACTTAGGTTATTTATAACAGAAGGTAGCTTACTGGAGTCATAATCTGAAATCTTGAAATCTAACCAAACAATACAAACAAGCTAAGCATCAACGATTTAGTACAATTCATTTTATTAGCGTATAGGTAACAGACCAAATTTCATCGAACTGTATTTCATCAGTCATGCACCAGGCGAAAATTATAATAGTACACAAAACACTCGTCTAGACACCGGCCACTCGGAATGTATTAAGCGGACTTTATAATAACAAACGGATACATAATACATAGGTACATTATTCTCAGACGCCGAAATCAATCCCTAATTCTATACGAGCTAGATGCATAAGTTGAGTGGATGTTTGTGGTGGACCGATGGCGCGGATGACGACACAGTGTAAACGGAGCGCGTCTAGACGGGCCGCAGACGAATTTTTAATACAGGCACGAGCGGGCTCGGCTCGCGGCTGCCTACTGCAGCCACTCAGCCAGTACCTACGTGACACGTGATTCGTACCCGCACTACCTATACATACTAATAATTTACTTTGATAGATTCAGGTACACTTCATACGATTTAAAACTCTATACTTAATAAATAAGGGTTAGGCAGAGCTATAACTACTATAACCTACCTAGTAAACCCAGATTCCGCCAGTTATTTTTAAGTCCTATGTAATAGAGGACGAGCCTATTGCCATCACCCGGGCACAAATCCAGACTCCGTGGCTGCTACTAAGAGAATCCTAGTGGAAAAACCAATAACACTTCGGTCGACCTCGACAGGACTGCATGCACAGCAGTCTGGCCAGTGATCATAATTGTAATCAGAGTGCATGTAACTGAGCTATCAAATTAATCTTGCAATCAACATAATTTTTAACCATACATTCCGCACAGTACAATAACCTCTGCTTACCTATCATGACATGACATTGAAAAACACATTTCAATTGTAATGCATATTGTTTCAAAACATCATTGTCATAAGCCCAAAGTTGTTTCAAGGTATCCTCTTGTAATTAATTCCGAACTTGAAACAATTTACACCAAGCTGTTCAAAAAAAGAAAAGAAGCAATGACATTGACCGTGCCCTCTCGAATATCGCAGTTGTTGTTAAAAGCTCGAGAATAAGGACAAAAATAAATGTACGCGTTTTAGTAATGGTGGAGTTGTGCGCGTCAGGCCAAGGTCGTGATTACGACACGTCTGGAGGATAATCATTAGTCCGCCACTTAGTACTAATCCAAAACAATGGGCCACGTCGCGAAATATATCGTAGTCTGCCGTGGACGCCATCAATTCAGAATAGTTATATTTTAATTAAAGTGAGAAACTTTGTCAGGCAAGGGTGTTACGAAACCGAGCGCAGCAGTTAACAGTTATCAGGTGAATTAAATGACGTTTTTCAATACACTTACGAAGAAATTAAATAACAGAACGAAAAGCGTTTTTGCCATTAAACACTATGACACTATGATCATTTTTTCTGATTTTATCTGTGGTGAAATCAGAATAAAAGACAACCCCCGTTGCGATAAATGAGAAAAAATCACACGTGTGAGCATTGCATGTTGAACCTAATCGTAGTGTTATTGGACCCAATTTTCGAAGAAGTGGATTGAAAAATAAATTAACATTTAGTGGAAATTCAATAAATAAATTACTTTGGCCACTTTTTCTGTTCAACTTGTGTAGAATGAATTCGTGGTATATTGGATCTCGTTATTTAAAATAACAAATAACCCAATCCAATACCAAGATGTTTAAAATGCAAAATTTTATTTGCAGTTTCAGTTAGCAAAGTTTGATGCCCCAACAAGACCAACGCAACGACAGACTGTTATTAACGACGTCATTATTTTGCTTCAATGCATGTGTGGGGTATTAAAAGGAAAGAGTAAAAGATTATATGCTGTAAAGTAAATCGTTAATAAAGAAGTAAAACAATATTCTTACAGAAATAGCTAAAGGTTTCATTTGGTGTGCACTAATTTCACGAAACAAATTAAACCAACCCGCTTACTAAATCTGGTTTTTGATCACTTGAAACTCAATAAGTTTAAATACATAATATATCGTTCGATGTGTCAGCATTCACGCTCAGGTAGACGAGGTAAACAGGTCCATGAGTTCGACCCGGACTTTAAGTGCCAACTGCGAATTTAACTTCATTAAATCTGTAATTTATTAGGGATATAAAGTTGCCGAAATAGACCGAATGAAACACTGTTACCATATAGGTCTAAATATTTTGATCAATAAAAAAACAAGCGTAGCATTGAAAATCAAATATGGATCCGCTTTGGCCTTTTACACAAACAACTAAGTACTAACTACTTTGGTAATAAAAACACTTATTTAATTTTAGTCTGTTCAGTGTAACGTTTAGTTTTTTCCAGTGGTGTTGCGATCCGTCTAGACGGGATTCCTGTATCCACGGACACTATTACGCAATCACTCCAATTGGATTTGGTTACAACTCGGTGGTTTAATGAGTTGTTGCAGTGCAGTGACGCACGCGGCCTAACATCATCGTTTTTGTGGCGAGGGGAAAGCCCGCCTATTTAACAGCACGTACGAGTATCTAGACTGAGTATGCGTCTAGACGTCTGTTCCAGGAGGTCGTGAGCTAACCGACCGCTTTCACATATTTATTCAGACACCGAAACGGGGCTCCCGACACAATCGACGATTACGTGACGTAATTTAGAATTAATAGTCGTCTGCGACTATTTTAACTGATTCACCCGCACCGCAGGTATTTCACGTTTAGTCTAGGTCTACGGTGATGTGTCTTTTATTTTAAACTTCCCAGAAATTGATGTCAGACGGCTCGGCTTGTTCTTATGGGAGCTATAAATTTGTCAAGCTGTCCGCTTTTCCGCGAAAGAATTAGAATAGGGGGCCGAAATTCAGTAAAAGATATTTCCTTCTGTTACGAAATTCTGTTAAAACATTACAATATTTTCCTTATGCTGTCGATCACGAGCAGGGTGCATGTTATCTGTCCGCTTCGATAAAAGTGATTGACGTGAGCACACCAAACATGTCTGTCGTCTGGTGACTAACACCAGACAACTATTAATTATCATATTATTTGGTTGGTGGTAAAAGAGCTGTACAAACTGCACATGCCAGATTATTACAGGTTACAATGATTCATGTATTTCTAGAAAATTTAATCGGTAAATCATCATCAGCCAGTATGAAATCACCGCTGAATCTGCTACCTGTTTATAATCATCATCTTATTTGTGTGCTCGTTTATTACTGCCCATGTTCATATCTGATTTGGTAAGCGTAGCTGATTAACTATCACGATCCGTTTTGTATTTCATGGATTAACAAGTGAGGTTTTCCTTTTCTACGTGTCTCCTGAATTCCAAAGCGTGGTTTAAATTCCAGTAAAACGTTTTTGCTGTAAACAGACTAAATATTGTCAATTTGCTAAATGCTAATATTGGTTTACAATTAAATAATTCCCTAATCCTTTAGGTACGAAACCAACTAATCATAACATGTAATATGACATCGACGGTTACGTCCCATGTGCACTCGGCAGCCACGGCAGGTGGTCACATCACACGTACCTCCACATCTATTTATAGCTACCTGTCTACATAGTTATAGGTACAGCGCACACTGCAACATTGTATCGACTCCTCTTATTTATTATGTTGCTTGGAGCGGGTGCCGGGCGGTGGCCGGCGCAGCTTGCAACTCGCAAAGCCGGCCCGAGACTAATCTCATTCTACGCTCACTTCAACCTTTTTGCCCGTCTGCACCCTGCAGAGCTTGCAAATAAAGAATTAAACACACAAAGGTGGATGCGTACTTAAAATTGAGTATCAACGTTACGTAGGAACTGCAGTTGTTTGCTTAAATTGTATACTTCTTTGACTTTAACGGAAGTTCAAGTCTTATAATAAAATCAGATTTTGCAATAAAAGTTGTATGTTATTTTAAATGCCAATTTCAAATCTTTGTTTTTTTTTAACATCTAAGCTTATCAACTGACATAGAAAGCTCTTATTTATCAAAAACAGTGGTTATAGCTAGCCGATAACTACTTACTTACTTAAATGCTAAATAAAACGTTTATGAAAAAAGCAAACTTTTTAAAATAATTTCTACCTAACATTAATTCTGCCTGCTTAATTATTTCTCATCACATGTGTTATCGCTGCCTCTTTTCCGCTTAGTCCCGAGCGATAAAGCTGCATGTCTTAGAGTCACGCATGTGTGAACTTTAGAGCTTTCAGGAATGCTTATAATGACGTGTTTACGATCCATTGCTAATAACAACAACACTTTTACATGTAAGTGCTCGGATTCTTACACAGATTACCAGCTAGCTCATTACCAGTTGCTATCATAAATTGTATCGAAAATTTAAACAAAAAAATAAAAACTTGTATGTTTTGTTCAGATCTCTGTAATAATATAGTTGGTAACAGGAATAAGATATAAATCTCTAGAATAATAAAGAACTAGTTGTCCGTTACGGCTTTTTGGATATTATGTTTTTGTGAAAGCTGAAATGTACAATTCTGTATGTAGTGTGCAGTCCACATAATCGGATTGATTATATCATTGGATCTGAAACTCTTTTTAGTTATTTACAAAAAGTTTAAGAAAAAGAAATTATTTAGGTAAACTTAATGTCTGTAAGCTATGAACGATTTCATAACAAGTCTTAATGGACGTTTTATGTCATAACATTGTAAACTATTACTGGCGTGATTACAACAAAACCACATAGGATTATATTGAAGCCTGACCAAATGAAATTGTTAGCAAGTAGTGTTAACCACAGCAGAGCGGGGCTGGGCGGTGCGCGGGCGGCGCGGCAGGGGAGGGGGGGTGTCTAGACAGGCCGCAGACGCATGGAGGCTGCGCCGCGCGGCTGCCACAGGCCACTCACGCACACCGCCGCGCGGTGCATCGCCCGATTTCATTCGACACACACAGGCGCATCGCACGTTGCAGTCTGACGCTGACCTCTGCCTCTCAGACGGACATTGCATTACCTACGTGTTTCTAATGCATCCTTTTGGAAATATGCATATAATGACTCCGAGGTTTTTAGACGTTGTTGCGCGTCGGTCGGCAATAAAATAACTTAGCGCTGGTGCCGTCCGTTTGCAAGTCCTTGTACCCGTCATGCGGGCGGGATCGATACCCTACTGTATGAATATTTTAAATAAACTAAATTCAGGACATTATTTTTGATGTGAAGTTCAAGTGGTTTAATTCGCCGATGTTTACTGACAACTCTGCTGAACATAAAAACTAATAGGTACGATACGTGTTAAATTAAATATGAACGTTTTAAAATACCAAATCGACAGACACTCACAATAAAGGTCGGTAATCTTATAAAAAAAACACAAAAAACGTTTATGTACAGATGTGTATAGAGTACATACATACATTGTATCAAGTTGCGAAGTCGGATGGTCGAGACGGACCAGGAAGTCGGTTGGTTTTTTTATCGGCGGTCGCGGTCGCCGCGGGAAGGCATCGGGTTGCTCAACTTGCAATGCAAACCGACCGGCAAGGTGTACGTCATTCTACATATATGTAGCTATTGCACATCCTCGACCGTTGAAATGCACTTTTTTTTTCTTAAAAACCGCATTTTACATGGTGTCCCTTTTTTAGCAATGGTAATGTTCTAGAGCTTTAGGTCTAAAAATCACCGTGACGCACGAATATTTTTTTAGGGCTTTGTAACTCTTATCAAAATGGGCATTGAAAAAAAATACTTTCGATTCAAGATTACGCTCAACAAATCATGTATTAAACGTATACGGAGGAGAGATTGAGTCCATTAATTTAAGATGAAACTTTCGCTTAAACGCATGAAAAGTATTTCTACAAGATCATTAATATCAAGATTCTAAAGTGGCTGACGACAATGAATGGAATATTGGCACATGAAATAGAGAAGAATTCGAAGCTACATGTCGAAATAAATACCACGACATTAATTTAATTGGCCGTTCCAATCACTTTGTTATTAACATTTCATATAGTCTAGACATTGTGGGGGCATCACAACACCGGTCGGTCATTGTATCTCTTTTGAATTGAGCTGTGAACATGATCGCTTTGACTTATCTATAGCTAAGGTTGTTTGTTTGTTTGAAAAAGATTATATCGAGAAACACATGTCTGATTATAAACATTCTGTCACTGATAGATATCTAACACTATCACGAAGGGCAATGGCTATGCGTAACCTATTTACACGGTTTTTGTTGGGATAGTTCACGAGAACGAACCCGCGAGTAAAAACTAGTTTTCAAATACATCGTCAACCACGATTACCATTTACTAGATGAGTCGTATATCTAGTGATCTAGACGACACCAATAAAACTTCAACAGAGCACAGGCAGGGACGAAATACATCATATCATAAGAGTGTCATGTAAACTTTCGAGATAGTACCTATAAGATATAATAATATTATAAAATTATGCATAAATAATAAAATTCGTCTGGAAGGACGAGACGAGATAGACTGATGGCATTTTCTAGAATCTAGATGATAGCTCATTTTATTACGAGTGCGAATGTTGGAACATAGATGCTTGTGTTGAAAAATAACTAAAATACTTTTGTAATACGTTTTTTATTAACTAACTAAGCTTACCTTTGTCCTCGTACCAAACTTTACGCATCAGGTAATTGAAATAAAACTAACGCCAGTGTGATGGGATCGTGAGAGCATCAGAGACTACACCTACGTTCTGCCAAATGAGAAGCTAGTCGCTGGAGTAGTCGTCGTGAAGAATAACGTATAACGCTGAATATACTAATTAGGGGGTATTAGTATATTCAGCACAAAAGTCCAATTATGAATATTACACTCTAATACTGATACGGCACCCAGATTATAGCAAAATATGTTATTGGCATACAATTAATTGCGTATATGTGTGTACAAAGTCAGCGTGGAATTGAGAACAAAGCGGAACACCGGGTGCACAGCGAGCGATAAGCGCGGCCGCGGATGGGACCGCGGTGACGCCCGGGCCGGGGTGCGCGGGGCGAGGGCCCGGGGGTGCAGGGGCGAGGGCGCGGGGGCGCGAGGTCGACGCTCCACACGTAAACAGATAACTCCGATTGATTACACGACACTGCCCACTCTTTAATGCAACTCGCTCGATACAGCTCAAACAAAAGGCTACACTTCCTTTTATGTCTGCGCCATTCTCACGCACCTAATACTTATTATGCATAAACGAATAGAGAATGGATCATAGACAAAATATGGTCGGAAAAAATAAACTCGTCTGATTTTAAGCTTATTCCTTATAAAGAGTATTTATTTAGCAAAACATTTTAGTGCTGCATATTCAGGTGAAACAAGTTTTCGTTGCATAAGGGATTTTGTAAAAAATATGAACATTCGAGAGGGCTTCTTGCATCAGTCTGAGCAATGCTTTCACTAGGTTTTTGGCTTGAGCTTCAAAAAATTTGGTAATAGATTCTGTCAAATTTTTGTAGCACAGCAATTGTTTTCACATTAATTAAAACTCAAACTCAAAGCATTAATTAATATCAATTAAACCATTACAGGTACTTTTGAATGCCATAAAAACAAAAAATATGCTGCTACAGCCCCAGTCACAAGACATAATAACTTGTGAAAGAACTGTAGTTGCTCATTTCATGTATACTTACCTGTTATCCATGTGTCACGATCAACTCAAAATCATTGGAGTAGGTATTGTATCTCTGAGTACAAATACCATGAAGATAACATTACACAACCTCCAGCGAAAGTGGGTATACAGCTAATTACCTATTACATCGAATGATAATAATAAGAACATAATTAATTACAATTGGAGTAAAACAATATTTGCAGTGCCTTTGTTTTTATTTGAACATTTATAATGTGCATACTACTAAAACAGTTGATAAACATATTTTTTTCTGAATAGGAAATCATGAAATGACTTCTCCCGCTCTGGGTGGAGTGGAAGGGAGTGTCAGACTTGTACTAACTAAAAACCCATCCATGTCCCTTATTTTGCTCTTAAAGTCTGATTCAAAGTAATGAGTCGTATATTTTGCAAATTTTAAAGCAAAAGCCACGCTACATGATGGAGATTATACATTCACACTTCACAAAATGATGCTGTGGACAAAGGCGGTTGAAAAGTTCACACCCCGACTGTCAACTGCCAAGAAACTTACGTACGGTTTTGTGCAACCGAACAATAGAAAGGTACCATGCAGGATTTCATTCTTCCGATCTGTGTCTATAATAGAAAAGACTAGACTACCAAAAAAGATGACGAGGCACCTGACAATTTACAAATACGTACATACCTAGCCACATTGTGCTGCCAGCACATATAATGTGTTAAATCTGACTTTTCTTATACTGGCTTTATCAATAAATAAACTGTAAGTGAAGATAATAAATTGGTAGTATCGAATAAAAATATAATGAGATTCCCGCAAATATTGGTGAGGATGATGTTGAGTTCAGCTTTCTGAGCTTCACCAATTTTGGAAAAAATGCTGCTGAGTGCAACTGACTCCCTCGACTTTTCTCTCGTAAGTCTTGTGATCGAATCGCTACTGCCTGAGGTTCTCTGTTTAATTCCTAGATCAAGAATAGTGTTATTAGTCTTGCCAATCAAGAACTTCTCATTTGCAGGCCGGAGTCTGGAAACGCATTTGATTTACGGCAATACCCTCTATTTCATGCGAGTTGAGCACAACTGGTGAAATGTATAATGGCATAACTGCCTACTTGCACTTTTGTCTAACCTCTTTAGGGGATTACTGGCGTGATGATATTGGGTTATGTTTTTAAATAATTAACCAAATAATACTCTGGCAAGTATATCGTGTCTCATTTTACGTCATAAGCCGCACACTTCACAAAATGTTGCTCTAACTTCCGTACCTCGAACAAAGGCTGCAGGCGTACTTAGTTAACTGGCGTAGGAGAAGCTCGATACCGTGTGAAAAGCAAACCCGCCACCAACAACCATGAAAGTTTCGCGGTAACGGCCAGAACTCTGAAACTTCCAGGCCGGGAACAATCTCCGTAATTAGAATTATATTTCCAAAATATTCGCATGACAAAAGTTATACACGTAACATCCCAATAAAAAATAAGCTTTAAATAATCTCAAATATTTGAGATGAATACGTAATTTTTTTCGAGAAATGCTTGCAAAATTAAGTCATTTTGGAGTCGTAGGCCTTTCAAAATGCAAACTACATCTACTTATACACTCGAGAGCAATGAATCCGCGTCACTTCATTGCTCTAGAGTGTGTGTGAATCAAGACTTTAAAATTATACATTATGCAAAATGGAGCTGAATAAAATGAAACATAGGTTGGATTGATATTCAAATATTAATTATATTCTCAATAACGATCAGATCCATAGCGCCTTGGCAGTGGTTTCCAACCGGCACTGCAATGTCTCGAGCAAGTCCACCACACGTTATAAAAGTAGCATCAATATCTTCCTGCCCTTGTCCCATTCTCTTTAAGGTCGGCGCAACCCTTTTTCCTCCTTCCATTGTACCAAATGATAAGACATCATTTACTTCTGTCTCGTTCATGTCATACCTACACAATTCATTCATCTTTTCTTTGGCCTTCTTCTCCCTCTCCATCCATCAACATTTATATCTATCACTCTTTTGTCCGTCGTCCCTCCTTATTATGATATTCTTTGTAAAGGTAGACGTACTTATTATGTCTGACCATAGTCCCTTCCATGCTCATAGCACTTTACAATCTGGTTGCGTAGCTTGTGGTTTTCGGAAAGGATGCAAAGAAGACGCTATTATTTTCCTACATTGTAAAGTTATGTCGTAGAACTTGAGTCAATAATTCTATAAATGACACTAAATTAGAAAAAAAAATGCAGCGAAAATCTCTAGATTTGTTATGTTTTAATTTTCAATCGATATTAAAGTTACTGAAATCGTCAATAGAACAAAAGACATCAACGCGCTAGACGTTAAAATAATCCGAAATTATGTCATTTCGATTTCTTTTTATCTAACAAAATAATGAGCTCGGTTTCTCATTACAATAGGAATAGCAGCAAAGATAATAAAATTTTGATTAATTTTATTCAAACAAAAGAAGTTTGTCACAGATTGATTTTTAACACGCGAAAAAATCTTTTTGAAAATATAAAATTGTTTTATAACATGTTCTAAATCAAAGAAGCAATTAAAGCAGGTTGGCAGTAGAGCAAGTGTTCACGAAAGGATACATCGTAAATAAAAAGACAATTCGTAAATTGCAAAATGTAATTGCAGACGTTGTCGACGCCCGGGCGGCGAGAGGCGGGCGGCGATCCGCCGCCGCGCTAATGAAAATTTAAAGTAACCGGTGCAAGCGGACCAAGGCGTCTGAACATATAAGCATAGCGGATACCCTTAAATGTTTTAAAAAGTTTTAAAGGAATATGTTTACTGTAAATCATTTAATTAGCCTGGTAACTAACTGTAGGTTATTGACAATTTAACATTTTTCAGACTGCCTGCATGCCAAGCCTCAGCTGCAGTATAAATTCAGTTATTCAATAAATTTTACTTCTCTTTGCGTGATTGCTGAGTGGCGTACGAGTTTGAGTCAGGAAAAATGTATTTCTCCATTGTTTTTTTTACAGCAAAGGCCTGAATTATTTATTTGCGGTCGAATAACCTATTATATTGAATGTAGGTGTCTCTGCAGTGTAGTGGAATACTTAATTTTTGGTTATGATTCTTCAAAGTACCGTAAATTACGGTCTCGGTGGTGCATGATATTAAGTTAGCCCACGTTACATCTCAACAACAGCCTAGAGCCTGTCCCTGTCCAATTGACACAATGAGGTCGGACTTCAACGAGACTAACTGTGAGTGTACACCTCTGCTTAATCCTTCGGGTATTACAGTTGTGATGTTATGAATAGACAAGATTATTTGCTGTACTTGACTACAGGTTCCAGGTCACTAGGCAAATTTTGGGAAGGTTTTGAAGTTTCTTTGAAAGATCGAATCGAAAACGAGGTGATCCCGCACATAATAAGGCTATGTACAGCCCTATCACAGGATATGCACCACCTTTCAGTATTCTAACGAAGCCAATGTTAGATATAAATTCTCAGTAAGTATTTATGAGTGGCAAAATTTGAATGTAATCGAAACTTGGGGAAAAATATCTATAATTCGCTGTTCTCCCATGTCTTATTCGCAAGGCTGTGCTGGCAAGGGGGTGCGGAGTGCGGGAGGGCGCCAAGTGGCCACATGCTCCGGTGCATCGCGACCTCAGTGCAGTGACCGCTCTGCCTCGCCACCGCGCCCCGCCTGGCACAGCCTGCGATGTCACATGAGCACATTGCACTTCATACAACCTCCACTGTTTTGAAGCCTTCCTACCATACCGTACATAGAGAATACCTAACATAATCATGTGACCAACGCTCCTGTATTCCTTGAAATGGTAGGCAAAGTTCTGTAGCCAGCTGAATTCTGCAAGCACACTGAAACTTTTGACTTTGACTGTACATTCTCATAATAATTAATTACTATTAGACCAGTTTTAGTCATTCCTTTCAAAATAAATCAATTTTTACTTTCCTAAATTAGTTTCTTATTTCTCGTAGATAAGCGATAAAGATATAGAAATATATGTACATATGAGCGAGTAAAGATAGAGCTGAGAGCCTACACAAGTGGCAGTCGCATTCAAAGCGCTTCGTGTATTTACTATATTCAATAACATTATCGATTAACATAAAAGTTTTCAGTAGCTTAAGCATAAATGTGCAATGGGAAAGTTATCAATGTGTGAGTGGGAAAGTTTCCCACTGCATGGAGAAGTGGGGAAGTTATAAACTGATAATACTACGGACGGGGTTCTTTATGTGCAGCACCTATCTTACATAACAGATGTCTTTTAAAAGACGCTTCCTACGTGAAGTACTAGCACCACACTTATGACGGTGTTTCCATTTGACGGGGTATAATATATAATGGGTTATAAATAAGGTGTTCGTTGGTCTAGTGGTTAGTGGCCCTGACTGCTGAGCCGGAGGTCGTGGGTTCGATTCCCACCCAGGACAAACTTTGTGTGATGAGCATGATTGTTTGTTCTGTGTCTGGGTGTGATTTATCTATAATATGTATGTATTTATAAATTATATAAGTATGTATATCAGTTGTCTGGTTACCATAACACAAGCTCTGCTTAGCTTGGGATCAGATAGCCGTGTGTGAGTTGTCCCAAGATATTTATTATTATCTATAATATTATATATTATATTATATATTATATTATATATTATATAATATTATAAAGCTGAAGAGTTTGTTTGTTTGTTTGTTTGAACGCGCTAATCTCAGGAAGTACTGGTTCGAATTGAAATATTCTTTTAGTGTTGGATAGTCCATTTCTTGAGGAAGGCTATAGGCTATATAACATCACGCTACGACCAACAGGTGCTGAGCAGCGTGGGTGAAACCGCGAGGAACAGCTAGTTTATAATGTAATTAAGAGCAAAATAGACATTTCAACTTTGTATCGGGATGATAAAGAACCTGCTAAACCTAATGGCCTGTAGTCCACACAAGGATATCTCTTTGCATATCGATTTTTCTTAATACCCCTTTTTTGGGGTGGGAAATCATCAAATAACTTCCCTCGCTCTGGGTGGAGCGGTGGGGGGAACGTTAGACTTGTACTGACTAAAACCCACCCATGTTCTCTTCCATTGGATATCCGCGCCGCGGTATCTCTTTGGAACAACCAGCCACCCCGGCAGGCGTTGGCCCTGGCATGCCCCTCTGATTTGCTGACATCTCTTTTAGGCGCGCGTGTAACACTAACGCGCCGTCGTCGACACGGTCTGTCGTCAATAGACGGACGAACGGTGAGCTATTTTTAATACCTTTATATTTAAATACTGTAACCCCGTAGTTACATAAGGACTCGCAACAAGGGCCCCAACCAGGTAGTCAAAATCAAAAGTCATATATTCAAACTAGGACGATGGTCAGCTTTTTGAACGTTTTATTACACAAGAAAGTCTCCCAAAAACCACCCTTAGCCACTTCCTAGTGTTTTAGCTGGGAAGAAGAAGTGGCGGAACAAATTCCCCAGCAACACAAATGTCTGGAATGTTTAATGAATCCTGGCTGCCTACTGATAAGGTGGCCGTCCTTTTACAAAAAAAAATGATAGTATGAATGTATAGATGACGATGTTGATGTGTGTGTATATAGTGAGTGTGCATGTGTAGTTGATGTGAATACGAATGTTTGTTTGTTTTGTTTAAGTAACGTAAACGAGTTACAACTTTCACAAGCATCTGCGGCCCCAGCTGTCAAAGAAATAGATGTCTAGTGTCAATCGTAGCCAAAGGATTGTGTGCTCACAGTTTTTCAGCTGAAACGGCATTTTTCTTTGTACCAAAACTGTGTGAGATAAAAAAAACGTAAGCATATCATTCCGAAACGTGTCGTGTCGGCTGTTATGTCGTGTCACTTGTCGTGTGTACTCTCGGTAAGGCTGAACCGTAAGTTCAAGCGCACTGAGTGAACTGTGCAAAAGGCTTTACTTTACGTTTATTTGAGGGATTGAATACGGAACGAAATGATCTTGATAAGAATAAAGTGGCTTCCATTAATGCCAATGGCAATTGGCCACAAGGCAATAGACTGCAGCAGTCTACTGCCCATAGCCACTGCTACTAGAATAGGGTGTATGACAGCAAGTAAATTTCCTTGAAATAATTTGTGTGTATAATATACCTAAATACTGGATTAAAAAACACTGATTCTTTTTATAATTAAACGCAGGATTAATATTTTATTGAAAAAATAAAATCACTAAATACGGCAATCCGCCATGATATCTTGAACGGCATTCAGAGCGCGTGACGTCACGTTAGAGTACTTTCTTTCTGTTTACTTGTAATTCAGTACATATTCTTCGTTTTTATCATTAAATACACCGTTTTTACTTTATTATAACTAAATCTTTTGTGTAAATTGATTATGAAGCACTGAGTCATGGAAAAAGGATATATAAAGTTTTCCAGCGCAAATTTACCAAGAATCGACTTGTTAACCCTAGTTACTTTCCTGGGATCAAACAAAAATTTTGTTTAGCAGAATTTAGAAATATTAAGACTTCCATGTAAGTATCCTATATTTAACAGTAAGTTAATCAGTTACTTTAAATCATAAAAATAAGTACAAAGCATAGCGTTTGTACCTGGTTCAGTATAATATCCAATGTTTGAGGTTATGTTTATGTTAAATATTTATTTTTGCAACTCAATATTTACCATTGCTTTATTTCTATTCTATTTTTATTTAATGGCAATTAGAGCCGATGTCGACTATTCTGCCAATGTCAGAAGTGAATTTGGAGTAGCAAGTGTGGGAAATGTAAAAAAATAAAAAAAATAGCTAGACAGATCAATAAGAGAAAAAAAAACAAAAATAGAGTGATTTATGGGCTTATTGTAGTTTGGTTAGTGTCGGACTGAAACAAACAGAAAAATATAGGTAAATAAATATCAAAATATTGTTAAAACATTAAAATCATATACCATATCCACATTTAAACAGGACTCATAATTTAATATTATTGTGACAAATGTTCCATTGCTTTATTTATTTCAGGTCCGCTATGCCATGGCATCTTATGGTGATGATGCTGTAAGCTATGTTCAGCTCAGACGCGAATGAAATTTGTGCACAATAAAAGCTAAGATCTGCCCAGTACATTAAGTTCATGCAAAGTGAAAGAAACAGTGAAATCAGTAAAATGTCATGAGTGTGTGGCTTCACAAGGAGGCTGCAAACATGCCATGGCATTCTTAATGTGGGTTCATCGTAGGAGTGAGGACCGGCTTGCACATCCATAGAATGCTATTGGATAAAATCCAAGCTTTCCAGGGTTGAGAGTACCCTTAAATACATAACTGGTAAGGAATCATCTAAGGGCAGCCCTAGCTTACCGTCAAATACTAAAGTTTTTGAAAAGTCTTTAAAGGAAGAGAAGAGAAGAAAGTTTAATGAAATACCAAAATGAATATGTTTTGGATAGACTAAAAAGTCTTTCGATGGACAATTTCGTGTTGTAATATAAAGAAAAATCATGTGATAAATTTTTGGAAAGAGTAATATTTTCTGATGCTGACATCAGCAATGTAGAAGAAGAAATAAGGGAGCAGCATAAAAGCAGGCTTTGGTACAAATTGAGGTATGGCAGAGTGACCGCTTCAGGAGCCTATGAATTCAGTAGGTGTGTAACCAGTGATGGCACTCTGATGGCTGTAATAATGGGTTATAATGTACTCTAAAGTGACGTCACAAGTGACGCCATGACACTTTGAAGTGTTTTGGTTCTTTTAAATTTATGAATTAAAATGTAGTTTTTAAATACTAAACCTAAATTTTCAGCAGAAATATTATGTTATTTGTAATTAATATGTATTTGCAAAGATTATAAAACAGTTTCTCAAAATTTGTCATCATGTGTCTATTATGATGATTACACAAAGCTTTTGTTTTAGAGTAGTTAGATTTAGTTTAAAAAAAACGAAATCTCCGAACGTCTTAATTTATCTGTACTTTAAATAACAGATTTAAGTTTCAGTGAATTTAGATGGAGTCTTCATTTATTAATTAAACTTCATCATCACGAGGTATATTTTTTAAGCGTAGGTAAAATAAAGGTATAGTGGTAGGACTTTCTCAGTATTAATTTGATCCTATTTCCTGTTATTTCCAAAATGAGAAAGTGCTTTTCATAAGACAATGATATTGTAGGAATTCTATATAAACAATTAATATAGTTGTTTCGCCGTGTTGTAGTTATAAACTTGAAAGATTTGCTAACTAACATTTCAAACATTACGCTCCTGTGGCACAGAATATTTATACAGGTGGAGGTTCCCGACGTATGAGAGTTCAACGTAATGTCAAACACCTATCTATATCAGAAATAATTTTACGTCTAAATATAAACCGTGCATAAGAATTCACAACACAGAGAGCGCGAGACAGTGAGATAGTGCGAGTCTCTGTTTCCTTGCCAATAGCTGCGACATTGTATCTATTGACACGGGCCAGCAGCACGTTCGCCGCCGACTATTTTGAGTAGACGGGTGGCGCACGTGTCGAGCGACGGCGGCGAGCGGCGGTGCGGCGTGCGCGCGGCGTGCTGGTCCGCGCCCTTAACACCTCCTCCCAAAAAAACCCTCTCAATGAAAAAGACAAATCCTCGCAGAATGTTATTGAGCAGCGCACCGGTGGCGCAGATGCAGGTGGCCGCGGCGTGGTACATATCGCATCACCGCCCGCCCGCAATTTCGCGTAAAATTGGCAGCGTGCGGTGGCGGGCGGGCGGCGGCAGCGGCGCGAAGCGTCGCTCCCGAAATAGTGTTCGGGCGCGGTCGTACGCTCTCGGGAACGGCGCTTCAGTCGCCGTGTGGCCGCGCGCGCGCACCCGCGTCGCCTCGCCAGCCGTCCCGACGCCGCACGAATACCCGGGTGAGGGAGCGAGCTCGCCGGTGCACGAGTCAACGGTGCGCGTATTTCGGTCGCGAGAGGGCCCCGGGCCGCGTCGGGCGCGCTGCCCGCGCGCTGGCCGCCGTGCTCTGGTGGTGGTGCGTGGCGCTGCTGCGGCTGGTCGCGCTCTGCGCGCCTCCCCCCGGCCCGTCGCCGCCGCCCCCCGCCCGCGCCGCGGAAGATGCGCCGTCGGCGGCCGCCTGCGCGAGCGCGCCGACCAACACCACCGAGCCGACACCGCCGCCCGAGCCACCCGCGCCGCCCGCGCACACCGGTCAGTACACCTGCGCCCGCACACACACGCCCATCACACGCCGCGCCGCCGCCACCCTCACGCACCGCTCTACCGGTGTACTGCACTGCACGGCCTATGGTTTTAATTATCAATTTCAACTGCAAGCACGTGGCTTGACGCCTAACGTACCACAACACAAAACAAATACGTTTCATTATTTTTTTTATTTTACTTTTTCTAACGACCTTTTGGGATTGCGTTATTATTATTTGTTTAGATAAAAGCAAAATGAAGAAAAAGAAATATAGTAAAAAAATGTGCCATAATAAAACATACAACAGGAATGGTACGTACACAACATACCATACAGACATGAAACTGAATTCACTAAGTAGGTGTGTTGAACTGATAACTGTGATAACATTATTATCAGTTGGTAGAAAACAAACAATGCTATGGATGTGGCTAACATAAATATTTACCAAAAGATATTTTTAATTAGGTGAGTGTTGGTGACAATGATTTAAATTAAGATTCTTTTAAAACCAAGGATGTTCTCCTAATTTGTTGTTTTTAAACAATTTCATTTGCCACCAACATGTAAAAATATTCTGTCGGTTCGTTTCTTATATCATTCATCACAGTATTCATTTATTCAATGAAAATAAGTTGATTATAGGAATGCACCCATCACTGTTGCAGGTGGTGTACCTGTAACAGTAATGGGTGCAGTGGAAGCATGTATTCGCTATCACATTGTACTACACTGTTTGAATTACCTCTTTCACCATACGAGTACAATGATACCACTTATTGCTTGTATTTTCTAAAATAAAATTAAGAGTTATGAGGACGAAAAAGTGCTGTAATGATCGTTTTCATTGAGACGCTGAATGTAGAAAGTAATGCGTTAGAGGGCGCGGCGGCGGCGGCGGGGCGGCGGGGCGCGCGGATGTGGGTCATCAGGGCGAAGGTTCCGTCTGCCAGCCCTCGCCCTCAGTCACCCTGCGCGCCTGCCCCAGCCGGCTGCCTCCCCGGCTCACGCCGAGCCCAATCCGCCACAGCCCACACGCACTGCGCAACCGACCCCTCTCGACACAACACTTATTATTTCTGTAGGTACTGAACAAGTCAAGATATCAACAAAGACAAAACAATTGAACCGCGATTCTCAGAATCGTGACCATAAAATGAAGATTTATCGAACAGACAGGTCACAGAGGCAATTAACTGACGATAAGTGTACATACAAGTTAACACACATGCAAATACCGATAGGCATAGTGAAGCGTGATTCAATTTGCTAATTAGGCCGCTCACTAATAAGACCATGTCTAAGGTCTTGTAACTGCGATAATTTTATCAATTTAATTGACTACTATTTAACATAATGAGGTATAATAAGCAACGGTAAAAGTATAAGTGACCGATAAATAGTTATTATATATCAATCATGAGTATAAAACAATGATAATGTTTTAAAATATTACTGCATTATTAATACTCACAAAGCATGTGTCGCAGGAATCCTACAACTTTTATACGTTCCCCTTATATTTTAGTCATTTCCAATTTCTAACTATCCTGGTTAAAGTCTAAAAAATATATATTAATTAACTGTACAGTCAAGGCGTAACATACGCAAATGACTTAATTAGAATGATCAATGTCCATGTACACAGTAATTATTTACGTCAATCTTCACGTAGGTAAGTACGTCAAGCTCCAACAATGTCAACAAAGCTATATCGATATTCTGAAATTGCCGACACATTCACTCCTATCTGAGATCAAATATAATCCAATTATCATCTCCACATCGTCGGTCAGTGAGTACGTAAGTAGGTACAAATAATGTCAAACATTTTCCTCTTTAACAGATCCTAATGCTTGATTTTATAAGCTTAAATATCTTTCTGGCATAAAGTAGTATTCCAGGAGCTTTCTATTACAGGTTAGATTTACAACAACAAAAAAAACAGAAATCAATTTCCCGGATTATGCGTAGCATGCATTGAGTGTAAATTATATTTGTTTGAACGGAACGGAAGACTGAATAAATAGTCAACCTACGACACCCTATCTAGTATGGCAAAGGTTTCGTCATGCAAAGGGCACAAATCGAACACCACAAGAAAACTAAAGCAATTCAGGCCTCTGATCTGTTCAGATATCAGAAAGCACAGATATTCATAATGGTTAATATGCATTAATCAACCAGGATATGGTAATTACAATGATACTCTTGACTCATATCAGCTTCATTGCCTCGTCATAACTCCTAAACTGATTAAGATAATCTCTTTGTGTAGCAAATACATACTAACTAATACACGAACGACATTTGCGTAAACTATGTTTGGAGGCTTAGGTGACTAGTATTTCGGTTGATTTTATCTCTTCATCTGTATAACAATTGTTAGGTATCAGTTCCGGCTAAGAAAATATCTGCTATCACAGCTGATTATCTACCTATACAAATGCTGTGTGTTTATGATGCGTACCACAGTTTGTATGTGAAACAAATAATAGTCAACAAAAAACAATTTTTGCATGTAACATGAGAACTTTTGTCTAGTTATGTTTAGGAGAATGATAAGGATACTTGAAATAAAATTAAAATGCTTCAAATACGAAGAGTTTTTTTGTAATACCATTATATAACATTTTAGAAATTTTGAATTTTTATAAACAAAAAGAAGTTATTTCGATTTGTTGCAACATTAATATGAATTTACTTTTATGATTTTCGTCTGTATTTTGCTTCAGGAACGTCTCGTTTTAATGTCCAACAGTAATCCGCTAACATACGTGGGCTCCACTTGCCCTGATATCGTTTTTCTATGGTAGAAATGTCTTGATGGAATCTTTCACCGTGTTCATCGCTGACGGCGCCCAAATTTTCAGGAAAGAAGTCTAAATGTGAATGTAGAAAATGTATTTTCAATGACATATTACAGCCCAAAGCCTTATACGTAGATAAAAGCTCCGCGATAATACATTTATAGTCACTTGATCGGCGATTTCCTAGAAAATTGGAAGTTACTTTCATGAAAGATTTCCAAGCTGATTTTTCTAAATTACTAAGCTTTTTTTAAATATATCTTCTTTCATCAATTGCCTAATTTCCACAAATTTTCCAGTTGTGTTCGTTATACTAATTTTTTTCCAAGATAAATTTAATAGTTTCATAAGACTCTTTAGTAGTAGTAGTAGCTGTAACACGAAAACTAGATCTGATGGAATCAAAATAAATATGGTTATAAATGAGGGTAGGTAGGTAATTTAAAAACAGTCAGTAAATTTCTTGTTACAAAATTTTGTTGACCAGAATTTGACAAACAAATAAATAATGTAATACCACTCGGCTTAATAACTCTGGTGCAAAGCAGGTATCTAGATTACAGATATCTATATTTCAAAGGATTTTTAGTCGTGCGTTTAGCGAGAAGATAAAATAATAAATGGAACAAGTACATTAGACGAAGTCTGAAAGTGAAATCGTTGAAAAAAAAACAAATTGGTAAACTGTTATCGTGGTATGAAACGTGATGTGGATGAACGAAGAAAATGTTGAGTATGAATTTGAATGGCTTTATAGCCATACTCTTATGAGTAGAGAAAGACATAAGAAAAGATGGATGGACTGTGTGAAGGGTGACATTTCTGGAAAAGAGGTGACTGCTGAGAACGCGACTAATAGAGAAATATGGCAGAAAAAGACAATTTTTTTTTTCTTTTTATGACAACGTTGCCCCACACGAGGATTGTTTCCTGTATGGTGGGTGCATTTACTAACATTTAAACTCACATACACAAAACAGCCAGACTCGAAACAACTACCTGTAGGCCATACAAATATTGGTTCCGTGCGGGAATCCAACCCGCGACACGCAGCGCCGCAGTCAATCGCTCAGCCACTGCGTCAAAACATACATGCTACGCAGAATCCCAATAAATTTACATAACGGCAGGTGTTCTATATTTTATAAAAAGACTCGTTAATCCTTTAAAAAATATGAAATATCATGAACATGTTACATGCAAGTTATGTAAAATTACGAATGAGTAAAATAAATATTCTCTATGAATAGACACAGATAAGTTATCAAGCGTTTATGTAATAGCCATTTAAATAATCTACTAAACCGTATCTAGTAAGTTCTATTATCATTAGAGTAAATCGCAATATTTTCATAACTAATTTTTTTTAGGATTAGTGTATCATCCGTCTTATAAGACCGATTTGTATTATGTTTTTTCGTTGTTTTTATAACTCGGACTTCCTTTTTGGTTTATTTAAACCTCATAAACAGTAGAGTTAATATCCCAAGTCATTCTCTACCAGTCAATCTTTGGATTAAATAGTTTAACATTACGTTCAAAAGGTTTGTTCAGAATAACAAACCTTTTCATTTGTAATGAGTATGAATTTAAAACAACTAGAACGCCATCTTTGATATTCCGCCATGCTTTGTTATCCAAACCGTACATGTATGCAAAATTTCAGCTTAATCGGAAACCTGAAAATGGGCCAAATTAAACTTCCATTTTTATAGGCAAAGCTGAAAAGTGTGGGATAAAACAATACATATATTTATGTTTGTTAATTTTTTTCCGTTATTTTCTTTTATGTCTCTAGAAAATTCGAGTATTGTCTTTTTCTGAAAAGAGCACCTTTTTCATCCCTAAAGAACGATACTCTAATAGCCTCTAATTAACGCTTCCTTTTAGAGCATTTTTGCGCAATGCGACGTAAACATTACTTGGGATGACGACGGTTCTTCATTTCACAAATAATAAGCCACACCTAAACGCATTTTCGTTTCCAGCCATCAGAACATAACTGTACACCGTAAACACCATAACACAAAGCAAAACAGTGCTCACGAATTCGTTCTTTTATCTCGAGAATACTTAAGCATGTAGCAAAGACTTCACTTCAACGCATGTGTACTACAAAGTCTCAAACGATCCCAAAATTAGCGTGTATCTACTCGCAGGTTCTTTGAAGTGTGTTCTTCGAATGTATTCACTCACGTTATGCGCATGCGCTTGATTGATGTGTCTTCTGCCTACTTACGACCAGCAAAGCAGTACGTCCAACGTGAGCATTCGATACTTAGTGCAGAAATCAGTTCTAAGTCGGTTTCCTGCAACGAGTAAGTGTTCTTGACAGGCAAAGAAGGCACTCGAATGTATATGCGTAGTAAAACATAAGTAACCACTGCCATGGTAAAAGATTATTTTATAAAGGGTTAAGGTTCAGGGTGCCAAAAAAATCGTCCAAATCAACAGAAAAATTGCCCATAGGGCTGGCAGCATTACCACGTTTGTTTGGGTGACATTGCCAAATCACTAATAACAAATACAAGTTTTACACAAACGGGCCCGGTGATCTTGACATGCCATAGCTCATAGCCGTAGCACGTAGCACGCTACGGTGCTACGAAGGTTAGTTGCAACATGCAACTATTGATATAACATAGTTAAATTGGTTCTACTTATAGCTACAAGGGCTGCCCCACCAAATGTAAACCCTGGTAAAAATCTCAATAGAAATCTCGTTTTTATTTTAATCCAGGCCCGTCTTATAGCGTTGTACAGTTTCTAGTATTGCTGTTTCTGCTGGCAAGAAGTATTTACTAGTATTTTGGACGATTTGATTAAGGCATGTATTTAAATCGATATCTGTATATTCCCTTTTTTCGATCAAAATATTTCAAAGTTAAACCAAAAATACTGACTTGCACTCAAATTATGCACACTAAATAAATCAAATTCGATATACTGTTTAATGGTATTTGCAGAACTGTTTTACTGAACGAATAACTATTATCAAAATAGTATATCTAACAATTCTATAATTCAACAAACATATTAAACCTTTTTTAAGGAAAACCATCACCTAATTTACTTTTAGGAACATCGTTTATTCTAAATAAAACCCAATTTAATCAGTCATCTTTATATAATTAGGTACACAAAAAAATAATCAAGTGCTCACTTAACATGCACCAAACATTGGCACACTGAGTGGTAACTCAGTTTAGAAAAAACACTTTAGAAAGGATGGTATTTAAAAGTACTTCAATTTATTCCCATTTCATTTACCTAATTTTACCTGTGTTCCACCAAATATACTGAATGTGCACCAAAATATGTTAATTAAAATATGTCATAACGAGCATCAGCGCACTACAATAAAAAAGTGTTATATCTTTATCCATTTTCTATTAATGCAAGTCGTAGGTCACACACAGGTCACAGTTTTAACCTAACCTAACCTACGCATTTTTTTAACATTCAGGAAATAATATTTGGTGCACGATCAGTATTTTTGGTGAACACAAAAATATTATCCCTTTAGAAACAATACTGAGAAATTCCATAGTAAGAAAGTACAATTTAGAGTGCAAGTTAGTATTTTTGATAAGCAATTCGTATTTTTGTTTTATAAATCATATATCCGATGTACGAACCACATTTTTGGTGTGAATTCGATAAAAAAGGTCATCTCGTTTTGTGTTATTTTTAGTTTTTTTTGCAGTACTTGTTTAGTTAATCAATTGGTTTTTTTGCACAGCATTCATTTTTCTGGTATGCATTCAGTTAATTAGTGGAGTTACCTAGTGTGCTGAAAAAAATATACAGATGTGCATTTAAAAATATCCCTTTGATTAATAGTATGCATGAAAATATCCTTGGAACCTTAGTTGATCACACCTCGGTGACTCAAAGAGCATTACTTCAGTTTCGTTAAGTGTGTTATATCCACTTGTACCTGAGGCGTATGAAATGAAATGAAACTTCTGGTCAGTAAGTGATTTCTGTGCCTCGAACATAATTATATCTAGCGCGAATTGAACCTGTTTCGCGACATATCTTTCTTCGTTATTTTTCTGTTCTATCAATATTTTTTTAGCTGTTTTTTGTTCTTCTTTAAAATCAACTATCGTTGTGTGTGGTTCTCAAATGACTGTGAAATAACATTAATACAAACGAGCCACACAATTGGTCTTTTCAGCGTAACAATATCTGGCTATGCAAACATTCATGTTCGAAGATAACGCTCGTTTTACTTTGTTATGTTAACAAACGGATATAATTCATACAGAAGATATTATAATACTACATTGGCGCAAAAAATAGTTTTACTCCAGATCGATCCTGATTCCTGGCTAAACTACACACTAGTTTAACCAGGAATCAGGTAATTTTTTTTTATTCAAATGTGGCCTTTTTGCTGCTATTTCTTTTTTTTAGCATGATTTCTACGCAATGGTAGGTACTCGTCTTGAGAGTCGGGTGAGGTCGGGCGACCACTAGGCTGTTAACTATGTTGTCATTCTCATTAGCTAAGTGTATGGGTATGCACCTGTTTACCTACATGTTCTAAGAATTCTGTCACCGTGTAGGCGGTGCGAGGGAGTTTATGGGTTTAATTTTCTTCGACATTTTATTATTAGGTAACAACATTATTATCGTTACTTATTTTTTTACTAGCTGGCGCCCGCGACTTCGCCCGCGTGATATCGAAAAAAAATGATCCTATGTGGTATTCCAGACTATAATCTACCTCTGAGCCAAATTTTATCAAGATCCGTTCAGCCGTTTTGACGTGAAAGAGTAACAAACATCCATACATCGATGCATCCATCCTCACAAACATTCGTATTTATAATATTAGTAGGATGATAATTGGTTTTTTATTATTATTATTTTGCTTAATTTGGGAAATAGCGAACAATAACCGTCTTTTATACGAGTAGGGTAGCCGCGTTCTCTACCGTGACAAATGTTCGCAGTAGTGCTGTGTCAAGTTTAAACGTGGTGTAAAATCATAACAAAATAGCTTCTCAACTGCTCTATGATCTTGTATTCCAACTAGGTCTTGGTAATACTATACCTAGTATCTAATATCGCTCACCTACGCAACATAACACGAATAAGTTCTCAGATAATTAAGTACACAAACCCTGTCGTCAGTCGAACATGCTAAATCGAATAAAAATATCATCTATATATGTATTGTTATGTAATTCATACTGCCACAAAGGCCACCGTTTTACATGATTTAGTTTTCTCGTTCGCATAACGCATATTAAATTATGAATTCTATTACAACACCGCCATCACTCACCTACACATAGTGTGACTTTCATTTCGCACATCCCACTCCGAAAAGAATTTTCACTAGAACTCAGAGAATTAATAGTTGATTATGTTGAAGAATCAATTCTGAATCATATCAAATCATATCATATCTATTGGATGATTGGTTTAGGGAAGGACCTTTTCTAAGAATCAAGGATTTGGAATGATGCGTGCACGGTAGTAGGATCTGGTAGGGAAGGACGGGCAGGGGGCGCGAGGGTGTGGGGCGGGGAGAGATTTGTTATGGCGGCGGCAGGAAGCGCCCGGTGGCACGACTGGCACGTGTAAGAGCGGCCTTGAGACGGTAGGTCGTCGAACGCGCCGCGCCGCCGCCGCAGATACTGTCGCCTGTCGCCCTCTGGCCAACCGCGACACCATAGCCTTTATCGCATCGCCAGCGCCATCGCACCAGCGCCTCTCCGCACCTTGCCCAATATTTACATCAACAACACACGCGCCATCGCCTCGCTACTCCTCCAACCGATCGATTAGATACCCGCCGATCGATTGTAAATATTCGTCTACTATATCGCGACAAGCGATTTCAGATTCGCGGAAAGGTCAGCCATGTTGCACTATTACATCGTTCATATGTGAATTATGCATTTCGAATATCGTTTGAATCCGATTAACCAGGACAGGTTTTAAAGTAGCTTAGATAAATCTCAGCTCATGTTGGACACGAGTAAAAAATCTGGTAACCCCGCTTTTGAGTTGGGTCATCGCAACAATACGCGAGATATTTTAGATGACGTCATTGTTTTCGCGATATTAATGCTGTGCTAACTCTTTTCAGCTTTTTGTACGCATGGAGTTGTTTTTGTGTTTAACTAAGTTAATAAGCAAATGTATACTGTAAAATAATAAACAAGTATAAGTAGTTGATAATGATTGGTGCTTGCGCACCGAGTGGCTGCGGGCTAGTGCAGGAGCAGGCCGACTTCTTGTTATCACTGTGATAAAGGAGTGTGGGACAGGGGAGGGCTTGCTCGTGGGGGGCAGGGGGTGAGGGAGGAAGTGGGTCGCGGGGCCGACGCCCGAGCCCGGCCTCTGCCGACGACCTACGACCGCCGCTACCCCTGAGCTCAACGTTTCGCACTCCGACTTAAGAGATGTTTATATAATAATAAATTCAGCTCCAAAATGTGTTGAATCCGTTTAACAGTTACATAAAGCGTAGTCGGATAATCCACGATTCTAGTGATGAAATATTTTAGATTAACATAATTAATAACGTATTCTTACCAAAAGTATCAGATCTCTTGATTGTGCGTATTGTGACCTCTTTTTACCGACGGAAGACGAATAGAAATGTTATAAGAACAGATTTCGAAAAAAAAAATTATAGAGATGACTTAATAATAGCTTAGTCTTCAGTTTCCTACGTAATAAGTATTGCAATAACATTAACATAAATGAGATAAGGCATAACATATGACCATAGTTTGCTTACCCTGTGATCGATATTTGCTATTTCAACCTAATAATATCATATTAACCAAACGCTATCTCTCTTTGCTCTACCAAAACTTTCTTAGTTATTAAAACCATAGCATAACCGTAAATAATAAGTTGATTGCGCTATAATACCTACTAAAAACGAAACATCTTCATTTTCCTATCAAACATCAACTATGATTAAAATCTCCGAAGTTAAAAATATTACATAAGTCAACGCTATAAGAATATCCCTAAACATTTTCATTCCGAATATCTATAGTCGTTGATTTAAAGCTCTATCAAAATATACTACATCGACGATCGAATATCAAGTGTTGTAGTGGTAGCGTTGTGGACAGTCCGACGCGCGCGAGTGGCTTGCACTGCCACAGCGCACGCGCCCGAAATAACCCGCGAAACACGACGAAAACAATCGAGACCGCGCTTGCGGCCTCATGCGCGCGCAAAAATGACGGGGAAATATGCACACCACGGTCCAGCTCACCGGCTCACCGGCCCTGATGCACGGAGAAAGTGCCACCGAGTGCCACGAAGGGCCGCGCCCACCGCTCGCACCGCGCTCACGTACACGCATACTCGTAGGACAAGCACCACTACCACAGCCGCCGCACTGACAGGGCCGCGTAACTCATCGTTTACGAGATGACCAGCGACCTCTTCATCATATTGTCGCATCTAAAATAGAAACATCATGACTCACATGCCGAATATAGGATTTCTTCTTAATTCAAAAATAGTCCGCAACGGTAACGGTAGGCCGTTTTCTTTGAACTGACTAGCAAACAACAAAGCCGAATACAAGTACTTCAATTAATATCGTTGTGCCAAACTATGTGACTTTTCAGTTTCCAGTTATACTAGTAAATTTCGCGGGCATCGTCCCAGAACGGTGCGGCGCGTACCGCCGTGTCGCATTCCTGCTGCATCCCTACGCGGCCCGCATCTCACGGCACAAAATCGATTTTGCAAACTCGACCTCAAAATGATTTTATAAAAGTACTCACACACACACGAGATATGGAGTGGATAGGGACACTCTACAATACAAGTTAAAATGATTTCCACCTGAAACCTCTACCTACTATATTTTTGTTACGCGAATTATTATTGAGATTATGTTAAATGCCCCATCCTTGACTTCTGTGTAGTAAATGTGTGCGTTTCAATACACATATTTACTTGTACCTATTACGTAGGTAACATACAATATGTGCAACATGTAACATGTTTGTTACCAAGAGTTAACCTGATTTCTCCGACCATGACCTATCTGTTATCGCTTCAAGTCTGAGATTATGATTTGGTACAACAATTCTGTAACATAGGTACACATTTATGAATATGTTACCACGACTTTACTGCTGGAACTATGAAAAAATGTATATTATTAATAGGTATCGACAGTCCCATTGAACTGTTGAGATATGTCATAACAATGATCCAATGAAAATATTACTTAAACGAATCGCATTAGAGAAAAGAAAGAATATTTACGAAAACGTTTTGAGAAAACATAGCTAACTAACATAGCATAACTTAGTTCTGCGAGTGATGTACAAATTGTCTTGTCATTAATATTCTAGACAATTTTCAGTAAGTAGGTACCTACAGAGATTCAACAGTCTTGCTAGTCCCCATGTATAAATATAACACCAAATCGAGTTCGTAGTAAGAAGTCACTCCTCACAACAATGTTGTCGTACTCGAAGGATTTACTTGGAGGGCCGCGGGATCGATAGAAATAACCGGCTATTTACCGCCACCAGGCGCGGCTCCCTACTATACACTGAGTTGTACTTGCCTGTAAATGTACTGTCGTACAAATGTCAATTTCTGTTCAATTCTACCATGTAGGAAAGTCTGATTGTTGTTTATTTAGTAAAATAAAATTCAGCAATATCATCAACACAGTTATTGACTTATCTGCAAACCAGTATAATTGCAAGTTAGTCAGTTGTCTATAGATACAATAAATGTAAACTCAAAAACTAGCAGTCATTTCGTCAAAGGCAGACAGACGACATAAACGTATTAACAACGTAACAAAACGGTACGACACACGCCATTCATCCTAAATGCATTTACGTCCCTGAACATCGGCGTTTCGTTGCATTCACATAGACAATGGCGATTGTTTGCGAGACCATTATTTCGCGCAAAGTGACGGCGAAGACGCGGCGCGCTGCTTATGTTATTTATTTATAGCTAGCGACCGGCGGCACCAGTCCACGGCGACGTTGACAAACAACTCGCATTAGCAGCATCTCCGCGGCCGTCGCTCGCTCCGCAGAGGAACACGACCATTACTCCGCACATCCTCTGTTGTAATGACCTTCAACAAAGTGTCATTCGCAGCGTCCCGAATGACAATGACACGCGCGTGTATCATCTATGTAGGCAGAGTAACAACAATATTATGTCTTGTCCTACATTATGTACATATGTGTTATATTGAAAAAAAACGTATCCTAAGTGTTATTCCAGACCATAATCTACTTCTGTGCCAAATTTCATCAAGATCCGTTCAGCCGTTTCAACGTGAAAGAGTAACAAACATCCATACATCCATCCATCCTCACAAACATTCGCATTTATAATATTAGCGTATGTTGCTACGTGGTTTATCCGTCAGTTTAGTTCGTGGTTATTGTTTCGTAACAAGGTTGCTAATACAATACAAGTACCTTAATTCCTAGAGCTGACCTAACCCAACCGATCATTATTTAGGTAAAGTCCAACCCTCAACCATCCCCAACAATAAACTGAAAGTAAAGTTATGATAAAGCCAACAACTCGAACTTGATTTAGTGTTAACATCCTTAGCCATTTGACTGATAAAACCAAAGATGAAGACATAATTTTTGTTCAAACATGTTCGAGAATCGTAGTTCGCTAAATAATGAATCCTGGTCAATCAATTGTTGGGCGTCTTATCAATTAATCATGGTCAAAGCCTTGCGCCCAATGAACTATACGCACAATGGTCCACTGCAAGGACTAAGTGCGGAAACCGGACCCCCCCAAGAAGCGGGGCCCACATAAAGAAAAAGAAGAAGCCTTGCGCCCTGGCCACGAATATTCAACCAGAGCTTTTCTTAAAGGATTGTAATTGGTACTAGTGTAATGATGATGTCATTACACAAGTAGATACCAATTACACCTCTTTTTATGGTTACGTAACTCAAAAGGAAAACACGGCACACTTATAGGATCACTTTGTTGTCTGTCTGTCTGAGTGTTTGTCAAGACCCTTTATCACGGGAAGGCGTTGAGGTATCTAATCGAACCATATAACTATATACTCAAGTCTGTGATCTCTTGGAACTGTGAAAAATTCAACATTCTAAGGATATTACGCAGTTAAAAGATATGGCCGTTTATCTCGCAAGTGTGTACGGAACCCTAGGTGAGTGAGTCCGACTCGTATTTGGCCTGTTTTTTATTTGTGAGCGTCACTTTTTAATCCAATCGGTGTAGCAGGTAGTCTCTACCTATGCATTTTGTCTGGCGATCGCCACTTCATCTAGCCGAGGAATACTCTGCCCATGATATTCTGGCTCCTTAACTACGTAACAAAGAGACAGAGTGTAAACATACAAAGAATAGGCTGAATCTTTTGTGTGTCAATAATCTTTTAATTAGTGATATGATGTGACACGTCACCTGAGACACAACACGACATTAATGAACAGATAAAATACCTTGAGGCAAAAAAGTAGAACATTCTGAAAATACAGAAATAACAAAACACAGGTAAGTATAGTTTTTAATCTAATAACAACCTTTACTGAAGAAATGCGTAACAATTGTATTGTTTAATTTAGATTACTAACAAAAGTAAATATTTTAGTCATAATTATAAATGCTCATTCTGTAAAACGATTTAAGCAACTTAACAATACTAAAAATGCATCCTGTTGTACATTTCACTAACGAAACGTCAGAAAGAATGATTACATAAAGTTTATTTACTCATGAATAGGTACAGCACAGTAGATATGCCAGAAAAATAGTGAGATAAACAAGTCGAAATCCGCGAGACACGTCATTGAACCGTTTCGAGGACACAGACCGATATAACAAGTACAGACAAATAAAATTTCCTTCATGCTGCTACGATGCTCTAGAATTCAGTCGATACTCCATTCCCACAGGTTACTACGAACTTTTTCATCCAATTATGTTGGTACATTTCTGTCTTCATGATTGAGATCCGTCTACGTCGTTGAGACGAATTCTAAGAATTTAGCTTTATACTGAGAATCAAAGGTTTCCCCTAGAAAGAAGACCCTAGCTAGGACATCCTTTGTACATGGTGGAAGAGTCATCGCTGTTTCCTATTCGGTCAATATGTATAGAACAGCAGTGGTTTTGTAAACTGCAGTTTTTTTTTAAATTACCGATGAATAATTTATGTCTGTCAGAATGAGTGGGAACCGTTTGTGAACCGGTGTCTCTATCGCCCTGTATTTAATGGCTGGTTGAATGTGAAACCAGTGTACGTAATTTACCTGTTATATTAATTAGAGGTGACGCAAGGTTCGGGGCGGGCTGGGCTCGTCCGCGTCTGCCTACGCTCACCTTCCTAATTACGCCGCGTCTAGACGAGCCGCCAGCCTCCTCCCACACCCCAGGCCACCCCCTTATCAAATACGGCTTAGAATTTTGCACATATTTGTACTTATTCGGTGAGCTCTTTACTATCTTTTTCTGGGGCGCTACAAGGCGCTGTAGTTTTATTTAGAAATACTTACTTAACTACTCTCAGCCAGTTAGCTATCCTACCGGGGTTGCCGGTTGTTAGAAAAAAATATCATATCGGAACATAAAGAGCAAAAGAAAGATGAAACATGGGTGGGTTAGTCAGTAAAAGTCTGGCACTACCCCCGCTTCGGGCGGGAGAAAATATTTGATGATATGACATCCGCAAAAAAAACCTAGACTATTCTCAGTATGCACACTGCGCAAAAGAATTCACTTATTATCGTTGTGAAACTGCGACATATTATTATACAATTCTGAAACTTATGTAGGTCAGCATTGTTCTATATTTAAAGATTTGGGTTTGTTCATTAAGATAAAACAAGATAAATATATGCCGAATGCGTGATAATGACAATATAACGTGGCCGTACATCAGCTGGTTGCTGGTTATCGTCTAGGAACAGTCAATAAAATATAGTAGTAGTATAATATAAAGAATATTACCGTATTAACGTTTAACGCATCCCTGTCTACTAGTGTCGTAAGAGAGCCGATAACTCATGTAACGATTGAACAAAGTACAAAATACTAAATGAATTATGTTTCAGAACTTAGTTTATTGACCACCAACATTGTGCTAAACTGGCGAAATGGTTTCTGGCGAAATGGTTTCTGTGAAGACAACCAAGACACTTTTTCATTCTCATACAGTTCTTGATTTATGGAAGGACTAATAAGAATGTCGTTTGCTCCCGTAAGCGAAAGTCTATTGGTTCTGTCTAATCCCCAAATCGACGAGGGATTTGGAATTTTAATACGTCTGAATACTAATGATTTCTTCGGTACTAAGTATAACATTAGTTCCACACGTGCGAGTCCGATAGCTGATTCATGGATATTTCAACGGTTTGATTGAGCGTTATCATACATACTGATAAGTTATTTAAAACTCATAAATTACGTCCGATACTACTTACATTATCTAAACTGTATGATCATTATTTTTAATTAATTATTTTAAATAATTCCTCGTGCCTTTGACGTGATTCCTGCGCTCTCCGTTTCTAATCATTATCAGGCACTAGTTATTGGTATAAATATTCGTAACCTGATAGCTAGGTTTGTATATGACGAAGCTAATACTTGACATATTTGTAGATATTGCGATTTCTTTACCTTTACTCACTACTACAATTATGAACTCACTCACACGGAACACACGCAGAAGTCGACAAGCAACACAGCTTGTTAACTAGAAAATCAATCTAGCTCATAGCCCCATAAATACGATTTAGTCTACCCTGATTCTGTAAGAGTGTTGCCTACCATAAAATTATAGCGTTTCGCAAACATCCCGCTTTAATTTACTGTTCTTGCACAGTTAACCTCTAATGAAATGAAATCTTTGTACCTATGCTGTATTATAAACTTGTTTTTAAGAAGCCCTTAACTTCTATCACTTTGGGATCTACGAACCGGCGAAGAAATACTTAATAACAAATACAAGGCAGGCGAGAATCTGTTAGTTTCCAGTCTGCCTTGAATCACGTTCACGTAGTTCCTTAACGTCAAGCTTCTTGCGACAAGAACATACACTGGTATTAGACAGGTGTTATATTGAACGTAGGTATAGAGCACAATTCGTCTGCGACGCACAGAGAGTTGATGCCCAACGTGATAATTGGCACTCTCCATACTCTTAGCCGTCAGGGCACTAAACGCGTCAAACTTTTAAAAATGTGTTTTCGTTTCTCCGCCATGTTTTCAGTCACCATCTGGTATCGAACTTCAGACTAGACTGCTGAAGTAAATAATATGTATTATTATCATTTATTCTCATAAAACTATAATGCCTATCTGTCACACCTCTTGTTATATACGATCGCAGCCGTTAGCCAAATGTTCCTGGGTAGAAATCATCAGTCTATATATTAAAGACACTTTCAGCCATCAGATACGATCGACTTTTTATCGAACAATATAATCATTTCAACAATGAATAGGACTGAATTCGAACCATATTGAGACAACACAGTTGTCGAATCGAATAAAATTGGCAGGATCAGCAAAATGGTAATGTTTGATTATATAGTATATTCCTTTTTATTGACATAAATTTCCAAAAAAGGGTTTAGATTGAGCTCAAACTAGGCTAAGCTTTTTTTCCCCACCAATACGCCAAGAATTTGCCTTATGTGCTTATTATGCTCTAATATTCATAAACACAAAATAATTGGTGAGTGAGCCAATCGATTCTAAAATGGTTTGAATCAACATATCCACGTTCTTCAAAACACGATATGTATTAAAAAGAAAGAATAACATAATTATTATTACCTACTAAGAATGCGTGTGTTAAGTCGACTAGGTTAACGTGAAACTTTGGCGAATTAAACCAGTCGTTCTATGGTGGCGTTTGATTCAACACTTCAACGCTTTGAGATAAACGAAAAGATTAACAAGATAAATATAATTTATTCGCAAAAATAACCCTTTTTGCTAGCCATACTTTTAAAGTGACTGTTGACAGAGGTCATTCACGTTCCTGTTCTTTTATGAAACGCATTATACGATCAGTCCACCACGTTTATGATTGACACTGTGATACCGTCGAATTGTCTACAAATTATAATTACACAATTACCAGAAAACAGTCTAGTCAATCATCAGCGAGGGCCCTTCGCGCTTATGTGCTTCAATTTAACATCGTTAAGATGTAGTATACTAGAAATGTCAGCGTCATGGCTGTAGGCGTGGTGCTTTTACGACACTAGCTTAGAAGAGGCGTGGAGTAGTGGCTTACAAAGATCAGGCAGGTAAGCCAGCACATGACGAGTGAGTTCGCGCCACGTGGCCAGGTACCGCCAGCTGGAGAAGCTATTTCGGTGATCGGCGGCAGGCCCCGGCAGACCGACACCAGACGTCGCCGCCGCCCCCGCGCTCCTCCCAACCACTATAAATAACCGCACTGTGCATTCTTGGGCGAACGATGTCGAATTTTTGTCGAGTACGCGCGACCACATGCCGTTTGTTGTGGCCTCAACGGCCGACGGCAACCCGCGGCCGCTACCTCCTGCTGAACGAAATCCAGCTCACGAACTGCTCACAAGATGCAAGGGGACTAACGCATCCTTCGTGAAATTTATGGTAGCTATTACATTATATGCGGCATCGATATTATATCTCCGCCACGATTACGAGTATACATAGTTCGGTAAAATTACTCATCGAACCAGAATAATTGCAATCACAGTCATAGCCATCATTTGATGGTACTCGAAGTAGGTACTATTCAGAAATGCTTACATAAGTCTTATAGCGATAAATAGCTCGATAACAATATAAAAAATAAGCAAAGACTTTTTAAATTATTATTACGTTTGTACGGACTTAATTTTATGAGCTACGTCATTCCACAAATATGTACCATAATTATATTATAACCCATACAAAGTATGCTGGTACATACCGTACAATTAAGTTATGAATACGAGCGCTCGGTTTTACTCCGGCCGCCCGTCAAGAGAGATATTCTGATTAAGCTTTACTATATTTAGCCCAACGAAACCACGCAAACAAACCCTGGGCAAAAATAGAATGGCACATAATGCGAAACTGCATTAACCTAAGAATTTATAACGAATGTTTTGACATTGATTACGAAAATAAAGCATCGTTGTTCAAATAAAATGGATACATTTTTGTTTGATTACGTTTCCGGAACTTGAAGCATAGCTTCGTAAGTAAGTACGTGCAGTGCACTGACTATATGGTTTGATCTACGTTGCTACGACACGTCTACGCACGTGCTACGTAACGCTACGAAAAGGCAGTTTTTAACTTTTCTACTTGCACTGTCTGCTATTATATTTTATGTAATATTAGTATGTTTTGCTTGTATTGTTTTCTTTTTGCGATAAATTCGCAAAATGAATATTAAAAAAGGCAAATTATGTCCTTTATGAAAACCTGATTCTATAGTTACTGATTTTTTCAAGAATAGTCAGTTTCTTGTAAAGAAAATTATGATTAAACTTATATTTTATTACAACGGTTTCTGAAAACTAAAGAAGGGCTTCAAATGATGTTCAAATTTATTTTCGAGCTACGAACTTGAAATTGAAGTATCAAAGAAATTGTAAAAGGGAAACCTCTATTTTTTTTATAATTAATCAAATAAAATTATGAAAAACCTACATGATGAATAGAAATAACATCAGCGTCCCGAGCGGAGACTGTGCTTGATGGTCGAAAATAATGAATATTATTGGTAGATTTGTCAGAGCTCACTCATTCCTGCTGAGTAGCAGACTTAAAAGGGAGGTTACGTAAACCGTCCTAATTGTAAATGTGGCTCCTAAATACCTTTCGGTACTTGAGCCAATTTCTTACAAACGAAGCGGCTGATGTTTACAACGATGCATTCTTTGTCTTTGTTAAACCTGTTAATTATTCAGGGTGATATAAGTGTCGCTCTCTGTCACTGCTGAAAAATGTTAAAACTCATTATTCGCATTGTACGCATTTACAATATTGTTATCCTCATTTTTCTAACTGTAGTCGATCTTATAGGACAACAAAAAAGAAGTTGTTTTTCTACAGCGACCAATTGTAAGTTATCCATGATTGAAAACTGAGTTCATTCCCTTTACTTCGATTCATTAGTTCGATCGTGGAACTCGTGAGATTTTTTTTTCTCAATTGTTCGACCGTCGAATTAATTAAATTTAAAAACAGTTCTACTACATTTAAATGTTTTACTAATTTCGTAATAAAATAAAAAACGCTTGGTTCGTCAAAAAATATATATTCGTGTACTTATATTATTTTGTACATCTATAGCATGTCTTTGATCAAATAAACAGTTGAAAAACTTATTAGTTTAGGTTAGAAGGAGGTGGCGGGGTCGTAGTGAGCGAGCGAAGTGAGCGAACAGACCCCGCCACCTCCTTCGTGGTTGTTTTTTTTTTTAAACCACCCAGAAGTAGAGGCCTTTTAAGCAATATTTGAGTGTTTTGAGGTTAGTTAACAAAATATCGTTTTTCTCGGAAACGGTGAGTTACCTTGTCATGGGAGTGGTACTAGGGGGGAGGGGTCAAATATTAGATTACATTTAATATTTCATTATTACATTATTTTCTGTTAGGTAAGGAAAGCCAGCTTATAATTTATAAGTTTTTCAACTGTTTATTTGATCAAAGACATGCTATAGATGTACAAATATATATTTTTAGACGAACCAAGTGTTTTTTTATTTTATTACGAAATTAGTAAAACATTTAAATGTAGTAGAACTGTTTTTAAATCTAATTAATTCGACGGTCGAACATATAAGGAAAAAAATTCTTACTAGTTCGACGGTCGAACAACTGAGAAAAAAAATCTCACTAGTTCCACGATCGAACTAATGAATCGAAGTAATGGGAATGAACGGAAAACTGTACCTAACTGCGATGCTGATAAAAGTATTATTTGAATTGTAGGTGCGTGTTGTATCTATCATGCTATAAGTCACCTACGTAAGATTTTGTTCAGTCATCATGGCATATCGCTTTCTTAATTAAGCTTATACCTACTGAAATATTGGATTTCCGATAAAGTTGCATTTGATATGAAGATTGCAATTATTTTACCTAGATTACCAACATATAAATTTTAGCTTACCAAGGAAAGGTTCCCTTGTAAGCTACAAATCTCTTGAAATACACTTCATTTTTCAATAATTCCCCCGTTATCTATGGTAATCAAAGTTCTCTTTTAAGCTGGCACTGAAACTACTGAAAATGTGTGAATATTTAATTACACACCTAAATGTAACGACGTACGTAGATATTCAAGAAGACAAGGTACAGCAGGTACTTAGGCTAGATTACCCACTGAGGTATCAGGGTACAGATTAAACAATCAATTTCCATCTTGAAAAGATCGCATTAAGCAAGTGTCACCCTATTTAAAGTACATTCAGTCAAAAAAGTATCGGGAATGGATGATTTGTTTATGGTTCCAAATTAAATTTTTTGTTTTTTTTGTAGTTGTTAGATTGGCACAACTGTTTTCTATTTTGGCGCGGAGTTTGAGTTGCATCTGTTATTTATATTAAATACAGTGCTGGTTTTAGTAATATCATATATAGTGTGTATTGCGAATTTCATAATGGACAAAAATATCGAACAAAGAGTTTGTCTTAAATTTTGCATCGCCAATGGAATTTCGTGTTCGGAGTCACTGAAAATGTTACAGAGCGCTTACGGTGAATCGACTTTATCAAAAACTCGTGCTTATGAGTGGTTCAAAGCGTTCAAAAGCGGTCGAGATGTGATGGAAGATTTGCCTCGCTCTGGTAGGCCGTCAACGTCTGCAACTGAAGTTAACATCGCAAAAGTGAAGAAAATAGTGACTGAACATCCCCATTCAACTCTGAGAGAGATAGCCGCCGAACTTTCTGTATCTCACGAGTCGATCCGTACCATTGTAACTAATCATTTGGGTATGAAACATGTTGCTGCTCGGCTAGTCCCAAAAGATCTGAATTTTCTCCAAAAACTCAATCGCATGAAAGTCGCTGAGGACATGCTAGAACGAGTCAGTTCGGACCCAACATTCATGAAACGCATTGTTACTGGTGACGAGACGTGGGTTTACGAGTTTGACATGCAAACTAGTCAACAAGCTTCGGAGTGGCGCCTTCCAACTGAACCGAAACCGAAAAAACCACGTCAAAGTCGATCAAAAGTCAAAGTCATGTTGACTGTTTTCTTTGACTATCGCGGTGTTGTGCACTCTGAATTCTTAAATTTCGGAAGGTCTAACGGTAAATAAAGAATATTATTTGAGCGTTATGCGGCGTTTAAGAGAGCAAATTCGACGAAAAAGGCCAGTTTTGTGGAAAGAAAATTCTTGGATTTTGCACCACGACAATGCACCTTCGCACAAGGCTATCATTGTGAACGAATTTTTGACCAAACACTCTACAAATACCATCCAGCAACCACCATATTCACCAGATATGGCTCCTGCTGACTTTTTTCTTTTTCCTAAACTCAAATTACCACTTCGTGGCACTCGTTTTCAATCGATAGAAGACATAAAGGAGAATTCGCGGCGAGAACTGAACTCAATTCCGGAAGCAGCGTTTAAAAAATGTTTTGATGAATGTATTATTCGTTGGCGCAAGTGTATCGTTTCTAAAGGAGCATACTTTGAAGGTGATAAAATAAATTTGGATAATTAACAGACATTTTGTGTATTATTGATCTTTTCCCGGTACTTTCTTGACAGAGTAGTAAGTTCTAAACTGTTTCCTGTCATTTGTATGGTGTACATAGTAAAGAATATCTAATGTATAAAATTCTCGTGTCACAGTTTTCGTTCCCATACTCCTCCGAAACGGCTGGACCGATTTAAACGAAATTTTGTGTACATATCGGGTAGGTCTGAGAATCGGCCAACATCTATTTTTCATACCCCTAAGTGAGCAGCGGGTGAAACCGCTGGGCCCAGCTAGTTCTATTCTATAAATGCCTCAAACAAATATTTTACTGAATACCACCTTTTTCCACTTGACATAATTTCGTCAGTTTTTTTTTTATAGTGACAGGTTTTATAACTCATTGAGCATTTATCACAAAACATTGTCATATTTTATAGTTTAGCTTGGGAATTTCGCAAGTTAGAATACCGTTTTTTTTACTTATTACTTAGCTTCCAAATAATTCGTCAACAACTAGCGTGACCAAATGATTCACATTCAATTATATAACATGTTGTAAATGCAATAAGTTTAGCTGCCAATGCCTATTTGCAAAATAAATTATGTAGCATAAATACCAAAAATATATAAACAACACTTGTGTTTATGTAGTCATACAGTGTATTATATTTTTCTTTACATGCATAAGTTCATGACACTATTTTCCATAGAGTCACCTTTGATAACATCGACAGATTCTTTGATGTTTTCGATCGAACGTCCAAACCCAGACATAAACATCCAATATCCGCTCAACCTTTCGATTTCATTTAGCTTTTAATACCTATCTCCACTTAGTGTTAATTGAGTTCAAATCAAACAATTGCTTTGTTTATAGATTATTATTTTAGTGTAGGTACTTAAGTTTAGCTATTCAAGGAATTAATTCTTGGGTACCTACTTTTTAATCACATTTGCAATATCAGATACGACCGAAATGTTTTCCTCATCAATTTTACCTCATTTACGTAAGTAATAAACGAGAAAGTCATGCGCGCATAATACGGGTCTTCAAAGAGAGGACCTACCCTCAATGCGTACCGTATTAGGATGCTGTCTCTTTTTTAGGAACTTGAATCAAGTACATACATGCAGGACGGGGCACTTGATAGGCTGCGCTCAGAGGTACTGAGAAACCATATCATTTTGACTCCGTCGTATATATATTCGTACTTTTTGAACTGCAGACTTAAGACCCAGCTTAGCCGTGTGTTTTTTTGTATTGCATAGTCTTAGGTGGTCGTCGAAAGTCAAGCTTTGGTACTTTGAATACCAGCATCCACAACTAGAAATTCTTTAATTTCTTGTTTCGATTAATATTTTTTTCAGTTAGTTTCATTTTAATGTTTGATTCTAACTCGGTTGCCAAAGTTCTTGTTAGAAAGATACACGTCACAACGCTGCATTCGCTATGCTTTCGTTTAGCCAAATCAAATTAAATAATCTTTATTGTGGATTATAAGTAAGTGTACATAATACATTTGGTGTCAATAAATAATTTGTGAACATCTGTGTCCCACCCTTTGGGCGTACAATAATAAGCAAAGTCAGAATTTACATGCATGTCAACAATATTAATATTACGTTAAAATATGTATAAAATTAAATTAAATATAAAATTAAATAATTAGTACCTGCTCGATGTAAAAGAAAACAAAGGTTAACAACTACCAAGTTTTCAAACAATTTTCTTTCCCTATGACGTGCAATCACATGCATATGTATCTAACTGTTTACAAAACAGAAACACTGAAGATTGGGAAATAACTTTAGTTCCACAAGGCGGTGACTTCTGTCTGTTTTATTATTTTTTTTGGCAACGACTTCCGGTAGTAAGGTTATTTTCCAATTTAAGGTGAAAGCTCCAACCTACCCGCGAAATTCAAATTTTCTTACGTTTTTTGCAATTTTCAGGCCAGTGCTAGGTTGTATGTTGATTAAAATATTATTCGCGGCTGTAAGACGTATGTAATTATAGAATTATAATCATCAAAATCACCAATACAACCCTCCAAGTTCATAAAGGCGTAGGAACAAAAAAAAAACAGAAAAAGTCTTTCCTACAGCTTTATGAACTTGGAGGGTTGTATTGGTGATTTTGATGATTATAATTCTATAATTACATACGTCTTACAGCCGCGAATAATATTTTAATCAACATACAACCTAGCACTGGCCTGAAAATAGCAAAAAACGTAAGAAAATTTGAATTTCGCGGGTAGGTTGGAGCTTTCACCTTAAGTGTGTTTTTTGGAAGTCGGTTATTTTTTAGATGTGTTGTCATGGTAATGCACATAAATTCTTAGTGCGAGTAGGTACTTATTTTCATTAACTACTAAAAGTTATTAGCGGTTCGTCCACATTAAAACACGTTTTCCTTGTTACTGATACACCCTTTTTTTTCGGGTGGGAAATCATCAAATGACTTCCCCCGCTCTGGGCGGAGCGGGGGGGCATGTCAGACTTGTACTGACTAAAACCCACCCATGTTCCTTCTATTGCCCTTTACGTTCCGGGGCCGCGGTATCTCTTTCGAACAACCCGCAACACCGGCAGGCGGAGGCTCTGGCAAGCCCCTCTGCTTTGCTGACATCTCTTTGAGGCGCGCGTGAAACACGAACGCGCCGAACGGACGGTGAGCTACCCATTGCTCACCGTCCACAGGCCCGCATCTACGGTGGCCGGGAGTCGTCTCGCGGCGCCCGGCGCCCGGGGTGTCTCCCGCGGCGCCACTGATACACCCTCAACTCTCTATCTCAAAAACAACTGAACCGATTTTAATAAAACTTACACTGTTCCCTCAAGTTGAAGAACAAGATTTTTTGCAATTCCACTGATAGTTTTTGAGAAATGCGCGGACAAGCATACACACACGCTTTTTATATTAAGCACATGTATTTACACGCTGGTATCGGCTGAATATTACATATATTCGGGCCCTGGTGTAATTAATAACCTCCTTTTCTGCTGTTTTGAAGTTGGTTAAAAACAAGCATATTAAATTAGGTTTAATATCAGCATTTGCCTATTTCTATAGTTATTTCAACAATCACCTCTTTTTTTGTTTTATTACATAACATATATGTATCTACCTATCTTTCATTCTGTTACCATATATTCAAAACCTAGGTATAGTAAGTTATCTTCTCGTGGTATTCTTCTCTAGACATCACTTCACAAAGCCATCAACATTCATACTTAAACCTTTTTTTAAAACGTAGGTCATAGACACCCTCTATTAGAATTTGTCTTTGTAAGTGAACCTAATAAAAGCTTTCATCAAATTCGAACGCATTATCAGAAATGAATCCCAAAAATAATGCGAGACCAAATTGACAAAAAACTCATAATTTCCTCCATTTTGCAAAATCTCTTTACCTGCCCACGATCACATTTATAGTATGTAATATTAAAACGAAAGTTTATACATGACATTAATATTTAAAAGTTGAATTGCTGTAGTGATGTCTAATTTCATATAATTGATTACAAAGAAAAAACAATTGGATAAATCAAAGAGAGTTTTTTTCTTTTGTTAAATTTGTAACGCATATTTTTCAGAGTGGTGGTGGGCGGGCGCATGCGTTGGCGCCGCTGTGCTGGTGTGTGCGGCCGCGGGCGCGCTGGCCCGCCCGCACTTGCGCCGCCAACACGCTACCGCCGCAGCCGCCGCCGCCAACCCCGTGAGTCGTTGTCATCCAACTTACACATGGGTATAAAACACACCGCTGTCGTCATGATAACTAATATACGTACAATTGCTATATTTTAATACAAAAAAACGTCAATGTGTCAATGCCGTTTTGACTAGGTCTTGTAGCCGGTTCTACTGTGGTACTAACTGTTGAGGCAGAGGCTGTAGATGTTGGTTATTATTTGATGCCAGAAGGTCTCTGGTTCTCTCAATAAAAATACATAGAACACCATTTAATAAAAATGGATTCAAATGTTTACTTTCAGATACCTGTCTTTCTGATTGAATGGCGTAAACTATTTGTCGTTGGTGCAATGGTTTGCCACTTATGTTATTTTTCTTGTGACTATCTGACACTATTATGTTTTTTAAATAAAAATTGAAATGTAGTTTTTTTACAACTTTGCCATCCCAATATGACATGGGAAGTTCCATTACATACTGCGTTAAGCCCTGTTATTATTCATAGATATTTAGGTACAACAATTACGGGATCAGAAGCCAGACAGTAAGTATGACAAGCAGTATTGACATAAAAGGGGTATCGTGTTTGCCAATAACTGGGTTTTAAAGATCAGATAGAATAGAATAGAATAGAAAATTCTTTATTAAGTACACAAAAACAAATAACATAATTACGGAAAACATTTCACCTAGGGTGAGACAAAGGGCGGTCTTATCGCTAAAACCGATCTTATCAAGTCAACCTGTGGGTAGATTACAGGAAGACGGAGAGACAATACTGTATCTAGTCTGGGATGTACCAACTACATATCAAAAACATACATACATGCATACACACAGCAAATAGAAATCTTTATAAAAATATAATGATCATGTAAAGTGTGGAGAGAGGTAGTGATTTATGACCATATTTTTGAAAAAAGCAAGGAGGCAAGGTTTTGGTGCGCCTTACTGACAGTTGAGATAGGCAATCTAATACATAGCCAATCTGCTACGACTGTAAAAAACTTGTCGTAGAACCTGGTAGAGTGCATTGGCATCCCCAGTCTCAAGTTTTCCGATGACCTCAGATATCTATTATGTGTATCATGAAGGAACTTAAAACGTTCTATAAGATAGTTACTAGCGTTGAAGGATTTAACAGAATGCTGTAAAACTGAAACAAGATATGAGTAATAAAACGATTTTCTTGAAAATCAACATTCGTCATATAAAATAGTAGGTAGGAACCTACATAACAATATAACGTATACATATATATATATGATAGAAAAATTGGTGTAGAACAACTACATACCACGAATACGAAAATGGTAGTCCCACTAACCCAAAATTATACCTGCTTCAGAAAATCGCCTCGGAAAATCGCATCAACGATAAATAATTTTAATAATAACAATAGAACTATAGAGCCATGAGAAGAAACATAAGAAGAATAGAAAACTGATTATTTTAATTTACAATAATAGTAATAAAGTACCTAATAAATAAAAAACTAATACATATATTTAACGTATTTGCTTAATATTATTGTATAACTTTTGTTCTCTAAAAATAATTATTATATAAACTACATTTTAATAATAGAAAAAAAACCGTGCCCATAGGATTATTGGTTACGTACATTCTATGACTACAACTCGATCATTGAGCAATGCCAACCGTCTCGTCTCGCGAGCCGACAAACGCGTCATCGCTCACTATTACAGTTATAGGTGCGCATACATAACAACTACGACGACCGACGGTAGCAGCAATCGAGCTTCTCCTACGTATGTGTGCCAGCTCATATGCACACACACGGTACGTTCGCTATAATCTACAAACACACTCATTCGCACTAGCTACATCGTATCATCGCACCTACCAAAGTACCGATTGAGCACACAAAGTGAACTAGACAGATTATTTGGATGTGTGAGAGAGCAATGTTACACACTACAAACTGTGTAGTGTGCGGCGACATCGGGGCAGCCGGTGCACCGCCCGCCCGCCCGTCCTCCCCGCTACGCGACTGCGAACGAACACCGCGCCGCGTCCGTTCGCGTCATTGAACAACAAGACTCGCTCGATGGCAGGCGTCTTTCTGCCAATATGAAAAAAGGAGTTAAAAAACTCCATCACAATACACGCGATAGTGGAATTTATACGTTATTCATAATTGATAAATAATTTTATTTTTATAGTGTTAATGCATTGAATAGCATATTTTCATTTATTAGTGAATGATAGTTAATTATTGTAAACGCGCTAGTCTCTCTATAGTGCCCTGTGATTGTTTTGTTTAAAATATTTACAGCTTCAACAAAACAAATGCAAATGTCAGTGACTGTGTAGTGTAATTATTATCAAACAGAACATTTATGTTCGTGATCGATTCACTTATTTGTGTTTCGATTGGTGTGCCATTGAATTTGGATTTAAGCACATCACTAACTGTCATCCATAGGTGGAAAACCTACAAAAATTGTGGACGACACTGCTTCAAATAGTAAGTAGTGTTGATAAAGTCATTATGTATTTTGATTGCAAAAATAATTTAGTAAAACGTTATTCATTATATACAAACGTTGCCATTATTTTTAGTTTAATAGCAGTGCGAAATTTTCAAGCGTTAGCTAGTAAATATTATGTGGAATATGGACAGAATTGAAGAATGTTTGTACTGGAGTAGAGTGAGGCCCGAGGCGACTCGGATGGCCGCGAGACGGCGGGAGCGTGCCAAGTGATAAGAGGCGCGCCGATAGCGACGTCACACCCAGACGTTGTTTGTGTGAATTTAAATAAATTTTCATGACAGACAGTTCCGTAATCACCTCTTGCTGTATCATAGTCGTGACATGCCAACTCGATAATATGTGCACAAGTTGAAAATATGCTCGTCAAAAACAGTGGGTATACTCAAGTTACTAAAATTATTAAAATATTAATGTCATTCATGCACTAGATAATTTTTAGATAGTTTAAGCATTCGAAAAAAGAATGTGTCAATATTGAGTGTAAAGGGAATCTCTGATTATAATCTTATCACAACAAATAGGTTAGGAATTGTATTGTAAGACAATATTGGCTTACAATATAGTCATCTTAATCTACAATGATAAATACTAAATCATTTATCATTGCACAGTAGTAAACTCATTGATGTTGCACTTTCTTTTGATAACAACCTGCTTTCAAGACTGTTGAATTAAATCTTCATTTTGTAAAGGTACAGTAGTACTTTGGTTATGGACATTTCAAAGTTTGATTACCTTGAGAAATATATTAAAACCACTCTCCTACACATTTATGTTTACTTAGAGTTGGTATTTTGATAAGGAAAGTGGAAACAAAAAGATAAAAATGTTGATAATCTATAAAAATTGTTGAGTGATACCAATGACATTTCAATAGGCTTGTGTTATCACACAGTAGAACCTTAAGAGAAACTAAGTAGCACTCTGTAAAAGCATGATTTAAGTTAAAATGTCACTCAATGGTTAAACTGTATGATATTTGCATATTCAAAACTATCATATTTTTAGGTTATTTTCAATGCAAGGATTTTATTTGAGAACATTTTGTTGTGTACATTTTCTGATATCCTTGTAAATACAAATTGGGAATCAGAACATTAATATGTGTGCAGAAAGACAATAATGAAACACAGGACACCTTGGAGTTCTTTAAACATAAAATGATCACAACAAGTTTGAGATCTTATATTGTTCTTACCATTTACTAACCTGATTATTAGCAGTGTTATCTAAATAATAAGGTGAATGAAGCAAAATAATAATATTGAGTAAAACCTATCTAAAATGATAATCTGTTACCAAAGTTATAGAATCAAAGAATACCAATACCAACATTGAAATCTTAATATTGTACAATGTATGTTGTAGTACCTATATTCTTATAGATACATGTCTGATTGCCGAAAGCTGATTGGATTCAGTAAAATGAAATCATGGTTATATTCAATGTGACACTTTCTTTTAAATAATAAGGTAACCAAATACTTGCCTGCAATATTCATTAACACTGAATATGTGTAAAGGACATTGCCCTTTTCAAGTTATATTTTGATTAAGATAAGTATAATCATTTGAGTGATGTCTTTGTATGTTTATTCTTATCAAAATATTAGTTTGTATTTGTGAAACACAATATGATACAAAATCATTTTCTGGGTTCATAACTGATTATTCGTCCAAACAAAAGAATGTGGTGGTGCATTGACCTTTCTTTCTACCTAAATACTTGTTTACTATTCTAAAGATATCAAAAATTATCAATAACAAAGTTAAAAACATATGATATACTCACCGAGTACTGTTATATTATGTTTGGCTTATCATGTAAATTAAAATAAGAAAAGAAAACAATATTGTTGATCAACAGCAAAAATAGCCAAAATTGAAATACAACATCATTCAATTTGTTATTTATGTAAACAAAACAAGGTATTTTATTGTTGCCAGTCACTTATCACAAATTGAGTAAGCAATGGTAAAACTAGTAGTTTGATCAAGTATTTTCCAAACACATTAGTTATGATAAAGGCAAGTCATAAAAAGTAAATATTCATTATAAAATATGTAAAAATTGCTAATTGCTCTCTGTCTCTCTGACTTTGGGAAAATATTTCTGTCAGTAAGAAAAACACAATTTTCACACCAATAATCCTTTAAAGGATGAATATTATAATAAAATGTAGATTAATATGGTGATTAATATTATGCCATTCCTGGACTTCAAATGGAAAAGATTCACTGCCATTTAAACCGTGAAATAAAAAAAAACAAACAAATTAGGTATATTGATAAACCTTCGGAAATCTCTATAGATGCCCAAACTGTTAATCGTTATGTATCTCTTTATAAGAAAATTTATAGTAATAATGTTTAATTTCAACAATAACTATAAGCCATCAAATTTACTCTTACTTTGTTATATCAAAGAAAAAAAAAATATGAGAACCAATAAAAAATTTCAAATCATTCAGCTAATAGCTGTAAACAGATTCTTTTTTCGATTTCCAATCTCAAATTACTTATATTTCTAGATGTTTGTGAATTAAGGTGACTTTGTATCAATTTAGAATAATTATCCAAGTTAATAATAGGACTAATTATTTGCAAATAATGTTCCATTTAAAATTTCATTATTACATAAGGTAAAATGGACTCTTAATTAATATTACACAATATCCTGTTCAGATAAATTATAATCCTCTTTAATGAGAGTAGGTTTTATATGAACTTTTGTGTTTAAATCTAAATGCTGATCTGAATAAATAAATGTTTTCTGTTTATGGATAAAATTAAATAAATACATATATCTCATATTTTCGCTGTACTGGTAATAACAAATCCACTTTTAGATTCTACAAAGTATTATATTATGACTGTGATAATTATTAACTAACAATTAGCTTTGTTAACTAAATAATATTGCAGCAGTAAACAGGTCAATACTAGCCATTAGTGAACAATGACTTTGTCCATTAACTAAGCCTGACCCATGACCAAACATATAGATGTCACAGCTCTAATCCACATAATTTGAGGATTGGCCAGATGTTCACTGCAGCACACCTGCAACTGTTTTCTGATCATAGCATTAGGTCCGATGAAATTCACTATTTATAATTTAGCTACTGAGACGATTCTCTTAGCAGAATGAAATTTAATCTGAGTTGGATTTCTAGGAAACCTTTTTTTCTGGTTGATGACAATATGCTTGCTTCCTATTACATGGGATACATACATGACATAAGTGGTGAATTGTGGTTGTACTATTAAATACCTACCTAGCCCATCTCAATTCTAAACCCTTCGAATTTCTAGGACAGACTATTTGTTCTGGAAATCCTAACTTGGGCGCAATGAAGTAATACTTATTATACTGGCGATGCCTATGGATCGCCAGTATTATTGGGTGTCAGAATCACTCTTAAATTAAAATGCTTTTGAAAAACTCTACAAATAAACGAGACAGACTAAAAACTTCTAGGCCCGAGGCCTTAATAGGCAATTATGGCATACCTACACAAGCTTGCAAAAAATAGAGCATGTAGACATATTGATTTCCACATTTGAGTTTTTTAGAGGCAAGATATAAATATTTTCGAGCCTCGAATCTTTCGGGAGTCCTGTATCGAAGGGTCGAAACAATCCTAACCTGTCCAGTGACTAACGTAGGATACTTAAATTAGCGAGCTCGCTCTTGCAGACTACTTCCTCCTCAATCTTAACTTTGTCTAAAAGTCGACCAATTAATTCCTGGATGAATGAACGAAAGAATTCTGACCTGTCCAAGGTAGGGAAGCTCAAAAGCTTTTCGAGCTTGTAACGCTCGCTCTAACAGTCCACAAATAAGTTCTGTATGAAGGGTCCAAACATTTCTAACCTGGTAGAGAGTTGAAATTTTCGAGCGTGCTCCGCTCACTCTTAAAGCCTTATAAATTTATGATATCTAAATAATTTTTTTTCAGGAAAACTTGTCTGGAGAAGAGCTCTAATTTTCATATCGTTCCTATACTTTTCTAATAACTCGACAAAATTAACTTCTAAGTACTTATTTATTATGGAAAATATAACAAAAAACATAATAAAATATAACCAATCCGAGGTACTAACATTAACTGCTACAGCAATAGCCTAGGTGAAAAGCTGGCGACGCCCTTGCTGGCGACTGAAATCCTAAGCGTTTCAATATGAAAGTAGTTCTTATAGTGATAAAATATTAACCCCGAGGATAACCACATAAGTGAGAGTAGTGTGTTGTGATTTGCAGATGCTTTCGGTACAAGTGCCGGGGTGCGCGGGCATGGAGCGGCTGGGCGCGCCGGGGGGACCGCGCCTACGGCACGATCACAGACATCACCATTCCACATTGTGAGTATATTTCTACACTCTAGCCGAAATATTCTGGTTTTCGTTAATGCCTATGTTCTAGCTTGTCTCAAAAATAGAAATATGTACTTTCAAATGAACCAGTAAGAATGGTTATCCTGTCGCAACTTTAACACAATTATGACAACTCTAACTAGTGTGTCTTGCTCCGCTGTCTATCCTTCAGGAAATTTAGGCGAGACGTAGACGTGACGTTTTGTCTTATCGTCAGCTGTTGGTGTTGCTTTACCTCTTATTACACGTCACAATATTAATACCACTCCGTAGGTACTGTTTGTATATGAGTATATGCCTATACTAGCTTTTGCCCGCGGCTTCGCTCGCGTTAAATTCGGTAGCGCCTTATTGATTTGTAGAGGCAACGCTAAGTTTTCCCGTTTCTTCCCTCTTTCTCCCTCATATCCCACTCTTTTTAAAAAAAAATATAGCCTATGTCCGTCTCCTGGTTCCCAACTATCTCTGTACCAAAATTCATCAAAATCGGTTTAGCCATTAAAGCGTGAATAGGTAACAAACAAACAAACTCACTTTCGCTTTTATAATATTAGTAAGGATGACGTATACTTAGTTCAATATAAGTTTAAAAAAAAAAAAAATCTTGGGACAACTCACACACGGCTATCTGATCCCAAGCTAAGCAGAGCTTGTGTTATGGTAACCAGACAACTGATATACATACTTATATAATTTATAAATACATACATATTATAGATAAATCACACCCAGACACAGAACAAACAATCATGCTCATCACACAAAGTTTTTCCTGGGCTCAGCAGTCAGGGCCACTAACCACTAGACCAACAGGCCCGTCAGAGTTCTCAGTTTAGATAACCAGCGCATAGCACACGTCACGTTTTTCTGGTGTGCAATAACAGCATCGCATTTAATTTACTCTTTGACGTGTCAGTAAAAAAAATAACTAGATAAAGTGGAAATATTTGCATTATTACAACTGAAAGTAACTGCTCGTAAATAATACTTATTATTTCTGTCGGATGAAAAATGTAATGAATATGCTATATAGTTGCTTGTTTCGATGATGAAGAACCACAAACTAAGTACTACAATGAGAGAATGTTAATATAAATTTGTCATGAAGCACTCTTTTTCGTAGCGCCTTTCTTGCTAACTGCTTAATCCATTTACCTGCACCCTTAACGATCTGAACAACCCTACCTATGAGACCCGAACAGTATAGAATAGCTAGAAGAAGACTTTTTATTTTGACTGAAAATGAAGACACTGTTTTAATCGACGATTGTCACTTTCCAGGGAATGGGAAAAGGAGCAGAGGTGGCGAGAGGCGATGGTGGGACGTCTGCAAGAGATTGTGGAGCAAGATGCGCGCGCGCGGTCGGCTGCCGCGGCCGAGCGCCTCGGCCTTCCGCCCAGCATACAGCTGCCCGACGGCGAGTACGGACAGGACGTACATCTACAGTTACGAGTCCCTTATCAGGTAAACACTATACCACTTTTTTTTAAACTGACTCCTTCATCTTCATTTCGGTTGCACACTAGCATTCTTATTTCTGAAATCAAGCAAGGTTGTTGTGTTTTAGTTTGAAGGCTTTGTGTGGCAGTTTAGTTACAGGTATATGAAATATATTAGCTACGTCCCTGGGACACTCAGCTGCAATGCGTGGTTAATCTATTAAGAGAGATTGTTTGCACTTCAATAACATAAACAAAACCCATTGTAAAAGCTGCCTAACATGACAGATCCATCATCAGTTTCACTTCTTCGCTTATAAATCCTGTCGTCGTTAAAACAACCACTTTTGAGACGATCATGAATCCAATCTCCTAAAACCGAACCTTTGGTTTGCAGCAAGCCGAGCTGACGAGAAGCAGCTTCCAGCCTCCACCAAACAAGTGCGTGAGCGACGTGCCGGAGTGGGCGGGCGGCGCGGAAGCGGGCGCGGCGCGGCGCAAGAAGGACGGGCTGCTGCAGAAGGCCACGCGCTGGCTGCGCATGGGCGCGCGCGCCGCGCCGCCGGGCCCCGGGCCGTGCGCGCCGTGCGTGCCGTGCGTGCCGTGCGCGCCGTGCGTGCCGTGCGTGGCGCCGTGCGTCATGCCGTGCGTCATGGTGCCGCGCGCCGGTCCGCCACCCGACGCGTGACGCGCCGCGCACACATATCACGCTTACATTCCATTATCGGGACGGTCGGCCGAGCGCGTCCCGGAGTATTATAGACTTGGTATTTATTTATTCGGGAGCGCGGCCGCGCCCGTCGCGCGTCGGGCCGCTCCGCCGGGCCGCTCGAGTCGCTCCGTCGGTTCGCTCGGGTCGCTCCGCCGGGCCGCTCGGGTCGCTCCGCCGGGCCGTTCAGGCCGCTCCGCCGGGCGCGCCCGTGTTCCGAGCGCCGTCTAAGAGTTTCGCGAAAACTAAGACTGAGATAAAGTAAAAAGATATAACGTTATAAAGTCTACGTTGAAGTATGTTGTCTTAGGTGAAATTGATACAGATAGAAACGATTAAAGGTATATTATAATATTTAATGAATCTTTCGACGGCCGCCCTCGATGATATCGTGTATTAGCCGGGGGCCCGTCGACGATGTGCTGATGTCTTGCAGTGTACAGTTTCATGTTTAAGTGACCTATTTTAAAGTTTAATTTCTATCCAGCAGCTATAAATCTGTGTTTAAACAACTTTTATATTTATTTATAATTGTATGTAAAGGATGCATATCAGTACAGTAAACGCAAGGAATATTAATTTACGTTGCATAGTTACTATTTTATTGTAAATATTGTCTCTAATTTAATGTTATTAGATTAATTATGGCCGCACGCCAGAACCCGGGGTCTTTTCAATTGAGTGTTTGCTACATTCCATATTTATGTTGAAATAATCTCGATAATACTTACTGTACTAGTTGCTTCCACCTATCTGTAGTCCTTGTATGTCTGTATCCAGCACCACGGCTGTCTGTGTGGGCGAGAGTGCATCGCCTGGCGATACCTAGTCATGCTGACAATAATTGACAATCGATTAGTGACTGATATTTAAAATGCAGATGAATAGAAATCTCATTAGAAAATAAAGAAAAATATTAAATGAATTAGTTATAAATTAGCTGTTTATTATTTATATTAATGGGTCGGCAGTACATGTCCTGCACGTGGCGACCACAGAGTGGCTGCCTGATGTTTGTACGACATGTTAGTACTACTTGGTCGCTGCTGTTTGCAGAATATGTTTTGTCGGTCGTTATTAAAGTGTCACGACAGTCATTAACCTGTTTACTATCCATGATATCATCAACAGATGAAGTTAAATGGTGTTTTTTCATAACCATTACATTAAATACACATGCAAAGAAAAATACTGTCTTAGTCCATTGCATAGTAATGGGCACTCGCCTCATCATCCATACTTAAGTCGATAGTTTGCAGTGAACACTTGTAATTTTCCTGTACATAATAATAACGTCAAAAAGTGTTACGATTTTTAATACAATACGGGTCTTAAGCCTACCACTTGCCGTTAGTTACCTACAATGCTGGACGCTAAGTATTTTACAATAAAATGGCGCAATAGATGTAACTTTTAACTGTTATAAATATTGCAATTTTCACAAGCTTCTTTATATGATGAGAAACACTTAAAAGATATATTATATTAATTTAGATGTTTAATTCTAGTCGCTATCACATTTAGTTTGATTCTGTCCCAAAATGTTTTATAACTTACTCATGAAAGCTTGAGAATCTTCGTATTTATAACGTTGTCTGGAATTGTATGCAGCACAATACAAACAAAGGAAGTAAATTGAAATGTGGCCTATTTTCCAAATAGCTATAACATAAGTACGTTGTTGTTACTTAGGAGATAGTGTAGTGCATTATTATCGCGAGTGTGGACATGTGCGCCTGTGCGTTGCCTCATTGTGTATATGAAACGAACCACTCCTTTGTCTGTATCGTTAGTAAAATGGCACAAAAGTCAGCGCATTTTATTGAATCTATTACATTGACAGCATTGGAGTGCTACACGCGGCCATTTTTACGGACTGAAACATAATGTAATGTTCAAAATATTAAAAGAAATAAGTAATTATAATTACTTAAAACTGATTTGTTTTGTATATTTATTGTTTGTCTTCGATGTTTAAATATGGCGATTGATAAATAGTTCATTGAAAGACAATCTAGTATTTATTTTAAACTATTTGTATATACTTAAATATAAAATATAAGAAACTATTGTTTGGCCTACACCTTAAAATAGAGGGGTCTGTTCATCACGCAAACAGATGATCACATATAAACGTACAATGTGCATGAAAGGAATCTCTCTATTACGTTTTCTCAGCGCTGTAATGCAATGAGCGGAACGAATTGAACATCATCCCTATATGATCGAGTTGTACAGTATTCTGCATAACAGGACAAAAGTATAGAAATTCACTTTCTTATTTCTATATTTTTGTTTTTTATTTTACGGTCACAAGTATTCTAATACTTAATAAAGCAGCTTATCATTTTATTATGTCCCGCCATGTCTTTTGTTGCCTTAAAATTATAATTAGTGTCGAAAATGCTATTTTAGCAATGGTTGTACAAAATGCTGATGGAAATATAAAAGTTGTTTAAATAGTCTCACAGAATAGATATTTAATCTAGATATCAAACAATATTCCATTTGTCATATTAATAAGTAAAAGCAGAAGCAAATGTTTAATAATAAAAGAAAACTGCATTAAATTATGACCTACCAATAATGAAAAACGATTTTCATTTCCAAATTCCATAAATTAAATATTTATTTTATACCTATTCAACATAATACGTCAATTGGCCTGCCAACAAAATTCGTGGCAGAGATGACTACCCAGAATGAGCAGGTTGGTATAGTTACAGCAAATATAAACTTTATATGCAACACTGCTGCTCTAGGTAACCTATTCCATTTTCCAATTCCCTTTTCTGCTGTTTCACTCCCACTTTAAGAACTTCTTAACCTGCTCAAGCAAAGAACAGGGTACCTGAGACAATGTGGAGTCTATGCGCTGGGGCAGGGCTATGTTCAAAAGTCTATTATCTAAACAAGTGTGATTGAGCCAATATTTTTATATCACTTTGTAAATTAGCTCAAATACTTGTGATTTAACATATAATCATATGCATTCGGGGATAATTTTGCAGTCGAACCAAATAATAGTAAATGTGTAAAATTACGTATTTCATGCTTTTTGTGCAAAGTATTTTATTATTTATTTATAAAAGGTAGGATAGTCTTGACGTATCCTTGCAATAAGGATATTTGCACGCCTATACTGGTTTTGTATAGGTTGATGTGTCGTCGTGTGTACACGTTTTGGTCTACAACCCAGTTACGAACTGAATAGATTTAAAGATGTTTCATTTTAGCATTTCATTCAACATACCATAGATCATAGGCATGGCTCTGGCAGACATGCCGCTATTCCAATTCCTGTACGAAAATTGTATGTAATTAATTATGACTGATTATGTAAGTAAATTTATTTATTCGAACGAAATTAAATTAAATGATTTGTCTATGCAATTTAATGTGCTGGACAGTAAAGTTAATCTAATTATAATCGAATACATTTTAATTTTATTTTAATAGTCTAAGGGCAGTATTTAGAAACAAATCTCATTCATAGTCTTGAGAAAGCGCCAGTGCAATCGTCAGCGCAAGCGTCAGCGTGGCCTTCTTGCAGACCATATTACCGTACCGCATAGCAAACAAAGTCAAACGTTTTAGGCACAGATAATACGTATAATACTAGCGTAGTTTTAGGTAACTTTTCAGGTAAATTGGCTTCATAAAAATCTTGTACGACAGAATAATAATCCTACGGTTAGTATATTAATCAGCAACATGCCTTGAAAGAAAATGTTGTGGAATCTGAGGTACGGTACTACATGTATGTGCCCAACCCAGTTATAGAGAAAGGCCATGTCACGCTGTGGTAATAGACCGAAATTAACGAACTCATATTAAACGGTTGACGATGTTATTATCGCAAAAATATAGCAGTAGGTAGTACATAAATAAGGCAGTACTCCTCGATACAGCCCGCATCATAGAGGAAAGTAATACATGCCCGCATTGTGAGGAGGTTTCTGTCTCTGGAGCCCTAACCACCGGTAGCTTAGACCCTGCTCCCGATACCGGCGAACCACTATTTTTAAATGTTTGTTTTTAAATGGTTTTTTAAAGAAATATAGAACGTGAAGCGTTTAAGAAGATGTAAAAATGAGAGGGAAAGCAAAATAAATTAGAAAAGTATAATAAAATAGCGGGTGTTTGTTTCTTTTTCAATTTTAGTTGGTTTGAGTCCCGGGCGAAGCCAGCGAGTTTTAGATAGGTAATCTTATAGTAGGGGAGCCCACGATGCTAAATGGGGATTTACTCGAGCGTCGTAGAGACCTATTGGGATGCAAAGCTTAGATGATAAGAAGAAAAAAATGTTATGTGATTATACCTTTACATCGGTGGGGGAAGCAGCTATAGATTTTTAAATATGTAAAAAAAAACTGTTGCATGGACATCCTCGAGCGCGTCAGATATTGATAGCATCAATGCCCTACGTATTTTTAATAATGTACGTATGTTAATCTGATCGTTTGCACGGTGCGGGTGGTTGTATTTAAGGGTTGAAAATGAAAAAAAAAAAAAAAATATCGAGCGCGTCAGATTTTCTAAAGGAGTGTTAAGTGCACCAAATAAAAGCTCTCATTCACTAATCTGACGATTTCGATGGGACGCAAACTCGCGGCCATTTTCATATTGTGCAAAAAAAAATCGCCATTTTGAAATACTCAAGCGCGTCAGATTAAGATATATATGGTTCATCTTTATGTTCTAAACGTACTGTCTCATAATCTGACGATTATTATCTAGAGGGATTCGCCTGATCTGATAAAAAAAAATTAGAAAAACGGTTCACCTTAAAGGCCATCCCTGCAACATCCCGCTAATTCCATTCCTGGGCGGATATTTTGAGCTCGCTTAGTTAAAGAAATAATATTTCTATGCATTTGAGCTCTCCCAGCTCGAAAGTCTGATAGCAGTTTCATAGAACACTATTTTTGGAATTTTCAAACCGCAATAACATTTGAATGGATCAAGCAATTTTCACGCGGTTAGCGGCACTCGACGCAGTTTTATCATCCTCATAAGTAATTTTGCAACCGATTTTGACCAGCTTGGTGGCGATCAAGGTGGTTTTTCATGTTCAAAGGCGGATAAGTTTTTGAAGTTAATCGATAAAGCCGGTTAAAAGTTATTCCAAAAAAACCACTTTCAAAAAAAAAAAAAACTTATTTTTTTTGAGATATTTCAAAATTTCTCAAAATCTATCGGTCCGAATTGGTTCAAATTCACAGGACATCTAATTTTGAGGGAAATCTTTAGAACGCCGTTTAGTGTATTCCGATCGGTTTAGTCGTTCAAAAGTTATATAAGCGAGTCACATACTCACACACACACACATTTAATAATTGTACATATAGACATAGTGATAACATCACGGGGGTAGTCAGGGAAGCTTCCTATGACCTTAAAACGTCAAGATCTGATGAAAACTCGATTTTCGCAAAACGGGGTAAAACCAATAACTTCCCGAATTCCTGTGATGGCGTCATGGCAGCAGAAATCAGAGTGGAGACGGAGTGAGAGAGTAATAGATAGAGAAAGAGTGAGAGAGGAATAGAAACGCGGAGAAGGAAATGTAGGCATCACGCAGCTGCACGCATTTAACTTTATCGACGAGTTTTTGTTATTTCGGCTTGCGGAAATCGTCAGATTATATATTTTTCATTATTCTTGAATTATTTCCTTCAAAATAAAAAAAATTTAGCTACGCTCGAGAATGTCGAGATGACGTTTTTTTTACAACTTTGTTGCCCTCCCCTTTTTTTACGTCACTCTCAAATTGTCAGATTAGTGGAATATACACTTTTTAGGATGTAATTAACTCACCCTACCTTAATCAGACGCGCTCGAGAATTTCTGATGGTCAATTTTTTTTTACTAATCTGATCCTGTATCCTTCACGGGCGGCCTTATACCTATATGTGCCTCATGTTTTGTGGAGGTACTTAACCGGGTACAAGGTATCCCCCTGTATATTAATCTGCCGCGCTTTAGTAAATCCCGAAATCCCCGCATGGGCTCCCCTACCATAGAATGCAGTTTTGTTTTTGAAGTGAAACTTCTTTAGAATCATTGTGATTTCAAACCGGATGCAACGGAAAAAACGACAGGTAAGAGACACAAATACAAAAAGCTTTGACAAATCATAGACAAATAATTGCGTCTCGCTCTAACACATTAATTTACCATTTGCAAAAAACGTACCACTATTTTTTAAATATTTTTGGATTTCTCAAGGAAAGAATGCGATGCACGGGTACCAAATACAGCCATGCGTTTAAAAAAGCTTTAATGCTTTACGATAAGTTCTAAATTTCCGCAACTAATATGTTTTTAACGCAACTAGTTTGAGTGAATTATAAATACATTCGTGCATTTGAAAAGTCTTTATGTCTTTGAGTTAAGGTCACAATTTCTTTAAACAAAATGTATTTTTACCTTGTTATGACGCGGTGGACATAATTTCAATTAGATGAAAGATTTTTTCGTGAAAAATTAACACATAAAAATATGACGGAAAAGCGTTTCAATTTGTATCGTATTTTAGTTATCATAAGCCTCTTGTATCATTTGTTGGAACTGAAAATATGGAACTTGAGCAATAAATTATGTAGGTAACATTATTGTGTCATCTAGTATCAAAACCCGCCAGATCCAATAAAGTAAATCTAATATATAAAATTCTCGTGTCACAATGTTCGTTCTCATACTCCACCAAAACGGCTCGACCGATTCTTATGTAATTTTGTGGGCATATCGGGTAGGTCTGAGAATCGGCTAACATCTATTTTTCATACCCCTAAACCTCAGCGGGTGAAACCGCTGGGCACAGCTAGTTTTACAATAAATTACTTTTTTTCTCTATTACAGTTACAAATGACGAACCATTTTATACATTTTAAGTAAATTTACTTCGTTCGAATTTCCGACTAGTCTAAGTTAAATTATTTTCAGGTTTTAAATTATGCAACTAAATTACCTATAGGTAAAAAAATGCACGTAGCGGATATTGATATTGAATTATGGATCTGACGGATTTTGTTACTCAGCTCATTGGATGTAGCGGATTTTGACATTCACTTTCCTAACATACAGGATGTATTAAAAGAGTGGCATTAGTGACTCTGGTTTGAAAAAGATATACGTAAGTGAATAAGCAGAAAAAATGTTATTATATAAAATTTTCGCTTTCTTCCAGAGCGACACATTGAAGTTCCTCATGTTCTTCTAAATTGTCATTATTATCTTCTATTTCTTTAAAATATTTCAAACTGTCGATAGTCCTCCAGTCTTCACCGATGTGCTTTTTCAAAAGGTTAGCAACATCAAGTATTTTCTTAGGGTTTACTTTATTGCCGCTCTGTAAAATTGCATTCACTCCGATAATTTTCTTCTCCTTGCACGCTAACATTCTGTCGACCCCTGTGCAGCATAAAACGTTTCGAGGGGTTGAACTTGAAATGCCAAGATCCTGGATTTTTTAGTATTTTATTGATTTCTTTCTTCCAGTCACGCACTTCGACGTCCTCATCGCCTAGAATCCTAGATGATAAACAGTCACATGTTCCTTGAATAAATTCATATTAATTTGTGGATCGCATATGGTGGATTTTTTCTTGGTTTACTTTTCAATCTTTGCAAATATGCGGTCTGGTGGTAAAAACGAGTGTCCCACCATGGGAAATATAATTTCAAGTTGCTTTTCATGTGATGGTGCATGAGAAAATAACCAACTGGAGCACATGCCCAAAAGAGTTGTATTCTTATTCTGGCCTCCACAGCCATCAGCGAATAGTCTTATTTTATAAACATTTTCAGTAATTTCAAGATTGGCCAATGTACGAAAGAGTGCACTTGCAATTTCATTCGACGATTTTGAGTGTTCGTTTTCACACCAATAGTATGTGCGTACATTATTTAATGCTGATTTGGAGGTGCCGATAACAACTGTAAAGTTATTCATATTAAATTGTCTACTGAAGTAAGCCGCTTGATCGGACAATTTGGGTAGTGGATTGTTTTTTTGGCAATCAAAGGAGAGTGACATTGTATTTTCTGGCTCAATTTTTAGTAATTCATAAAAAGCTTTAGCTTTTAAGATGTGAATTCGTTTTTGTGTCATAAATGTTACCTTTTCCTGGCTTGTCGAGGAAGTTTCTATTTTTCTAGTTATAGTCTAGTCAACAAGTGCTTTTTTAATCAAAACTTTTTAAAAGTCTCGGAAAAATATGGTTGAGGGCTCATTCGATTCGGGATCGAATCTAGAAAGTTTTTGAAAAAAATCAAGACCCGCTCGAAAAAATTGCAAAAGTTATTAACAAATTAGTAAACAAAAAAAGAGGGGTTTAGTTTTTTTGGTATATCTCGAAAACTATTTGATATATTTTGATTTTGAAAAAAGATTCAAAAAGAGGCGAAAATTTCCTAAAAAAAACTCTCAACTCGCGAAATTGTAGGACCAATATTAAAAATTTTACAGGGAGCTGAAAATACGCCTGAAAACGGGTACTCGGGTTTCCGCAAGCCACGCCCCCTTCGAGCGCTTTAATGAAAAATATTATTTAAACATATTAAATGTTGATATTAAAATTTGAAAAAATTCAGACACGTACAAGACAAATTAAAGAATGAAATGCCGTAGATAAAATATTTATATCGCGATTTTATAAAATGTTATCCATAAATTAATTAACAATTTCTTCCGACTGGGCCTATAAACATTGCAAGTTGCATAATTGTTAAACCAGAAATCTCAATTTTTTTTCCTCTCGTGGAGCTATTCTTCAAAGATTAAAGAAAGGATTTCCGTTAAGTAAATTAAAAAAATGTTAATTTTCGATTTGTTATTAACAAATTACCTAGGTGGCAAATTAAATATTTAAATAAATGTTACAAGAATTATTTTTTTTCCAATGTCGATGATCATTCGTTTTTCTATCAATAAAAGCTACCTAAAAATATTTTTTTATAAATTTTAATTCTATTTGTTTATAAAATTGTTATAAACAAATAGATTAGTTATAAGATAATATAATTTTTTTTTTGAAAATAGATTCCTCGTAAAAAATTATGAATTTTAAGATAAGAAACGATCCTTAAAAAAAATTTTTTATTGCTAAAAAACCGTTTTGTTAATTAACATTTTTTTTTTACCACTTGTTAATAATATCAAGGTACGCTTTTTTTTAAATATCATTATTTATTATCCTCCTTAATAATCAAAAAAAAAATTCGTTTTTTTATAAATTTTCATTGTTTATTAAATAAAAAAACTAAATTTTATTAAAGTTAATTAACATTTTTTTTTTAACAAGTGGTAAAAAAAAATTGTTAATTAACAAAACGGTTTTTTAGCAATAATTTTTTTTTTTTAAGGATCGTTTTTTATCTTAAAATTCATAATTTTTTACGAGGAATCTATTTTCAAAAAAAACATTCAATTATCTTATAAATAATCTATTTGTTTATAACAATTTTTTAAACAAAAAGAATTAAAATTTATAAAAAAATATTTTTAGGTAGTGTAGGAAGTATTTGTAGGGGTTTCGAACTCGAAGAAAACACGGGGTGAAGTCGCAGCAGGCGGTGTATTCAGTCAACAGTTACAGGTGATTTAACTTATAATAGTGGTGCAGAAGTGATGAAATATTTACAGAAGAGAAGAGAAGATGATGTAGATAAAACAACAGGGATAGTTCCACCCGACCAAGACCTTAGGACGAAGGTCGGGGAATGAGTCCCTCTATCCAAAAGTTCCTTACGGATTATACTGAGCAACGACTAGCAGAGGTGTCCCTAGTGACTTTTCCAAGTAGGACGAAGTCCCAGAATGCACTCTCTACGTAGCTGTTTTTTTTTTTAAGGAGATTCACTGATCCAGCGAGGGTCATTAGGTCATGGAGAATCTTAACACCGCGATTCAGGAATGAGCGTCATATGCACAACGCCATCTAGGGATAAGTAGTAAAACTAATAAGTTACGGTACTTATTAAGTGACGGGAGAATCTTAACACCGCGATTCAGGAATGCGCGTCATATGCACAACGCCATCTAGTGGTGAGTAGCGGATCTTTTTTTACGAACAACTGGATCAATGAACTTCTATTACTTATATCTCTAATACAGGATTGATGTACATAATAAATAGTAAACTAAACGTGTGTTACAATCTCCCCCTCAGTCCTCAGAGACGTCTCGGCGTGATGGACTGGATAGTGGGATTACTGTTTCCTCGGGCGCCCACGTCCTCGTTTGGGCCCTGGTGAAGGCTTGTTGGCAACCTTCTCCTTCCTTGGTCGTCCTCTTCTTCGAAGTGGCTGCACAGGTTCGGGAACTGTTTCACGGCTTTCACCTTTGTATGGAGTCAAAGCGGAAACATGATAGAGGCCGATTGGGGTAGTAGGATCGTTTGGAGAAGCTACTTTAAAAGAGGTGGGTCCATGTTTGTTAATGATGACGTATGGTCCATCTCTACGTGGCGCAAATTTGGCGGTTACACCTTGAGCTCCCTTGCTCACGGGGTGTAAGTTAACAAGTACCAAATCGCCGGGTTGATACTGCGGTTGTTCCCGCCTATGCTCATCAACATAGGCCTTGCGTGACTCCTCCTTCATTTCTTGTACTTCTCTCGCCTTGATTAAGGTCTCCGCTAGTTGTACAAGTTTTGGAGTTATCTCTGGTATTATATTTTCAGAAGTCACTATATTTCTGAAGTCAACTTCGTTGTCACGTGGGGATCTTAGTTCCCTTCCGAACGTCAAATACGCCGGGGTTTTACTTGTTGTAGAACCTGTAGTACTATTCATAGCGAAACGAATCGCCGGCAAGAGCTCTGACCATACATTATGTTTTCCTCTTTGTACCATTATAGCAAGTTGGGTCTTTAAGTCGCGATTCTTGCGTTCGACAGGGTTCGCTTCAGGGTGATACAACGGGGTATACTGGTGCTTTATGTTCAGGCTGTACATAACCTGTTGCATCACAGCACTCACAAACTGAGTTCCATTGTCACTTATTACTCGGCGCGGCATCCCATATCTTAGAAAAACTTCGTTGATCAGAGTCATTGCACAGGTTTCAGCGGTGGCGGTGACTAAAGCGAAAAGCTCCACCCAACGGGTAGCGACATCCTCAACGATTAAAATCCAAGTTTTTCCATCTTCCGTTTGTGGTAGAGGCCCAAACAAATCAAAAGAAACTACTTCAAATCGTTGGCACATGCTTGTAGTTTGTAGTAATCCAGCCGGCTTCTGATTACTGGGTTTATACCGTTGGCACTCCAAGCAATTCTTCACGTAACTTGCAACATAGCTACGCATTCCACTCCAATAGTACCTGTTGGCTATCTTCTTGTAAGTTTTCTCAGCCCCATAGTGTCCTGCTAAAGGGTCATCATGGTAGGCACTGAGAACGTTTGCCCACTCGTGACCGGGTACCACCAGTTGAGCATCATCAGCTTCGGTATCAGGATGTAACCTGTACAGCATCCCATTATTCATAAGGTATCCTTTGTTACTCCAGTATACAGCATCATCTGGTCCTGTAGTTTCCTCTAGGGCTCCTATTATTTTCTGAATTTTGGCATCCTTCATTTGTTCTTCTCGGATTCCTTTAGGACTCCTCGTGGGCATATCCACGATTACAGAACATATATCACAGGTAGTGTTATCTTCACAACACGGTGGTTTGGACAATGCATCAGCCACAGTATTCAGTTTACCAGGTTGGTAGTTAATATTGATGATGTTGAATGTTTGGAGTTGTAATGCCCATCTAGCCAAACGTCCGGTTGGCGATTTTAAGTTCATTAACCATTTTAAGGCTTGGTGATCAGTTACCACAGTTACAGGTTGTCCTTCAACATAGGCTCTAAATTTATTTAATGCCCAGATCACGGCTAACGCTTCTCGTTCAGTAGTGGAGTAGTTTTTCTCAGCGGTTGTGAGCAATCTACTAGCGTATTCCACAGGATGCTCATCTTCCTTCTCCCCCTGGACCAGAACTGCTCCAAGCGCATAGCTACTGACATCAGTTTTGAGGATGTAGGACTTTGTTTCGTCGGCCTGCCGTAACACAGGGGCCGTTGTTAACCGGGTTTTAAGCATGTTGTAGGCCTCTTCCTGTTCAGTATTCCATACCCAACGGGCTTCCTTCTTGGTTAATTTCGTCAGAGGTTGGGCTATAGCGGAAAAATTCTCAATAAAACGTCGGTACCAAGAGCACATTTGTAGAAAAGATATGAGCTGTTGAAGATTCTTGGGTGTTGGCCTTTCTAAGATAGCCTTGGTTTTATCTGAATCTGGCTTTAGTCCTTCAGGCGTTATGATGTGACCTAAGTATTTTATCGACGAGCAGAAAAATCTACATTTGTCTTTGTTTACAGTGAGGTTTTATTCTCTCATCCTTTGTAGTACGTCCTTCAGGTCGGAAAGGTGACTTTCAAAGGTGCTGGAGAATATGAGCAAGTCATCCAGATAGGCCAGCATGTTCACATGTTCTAGGGTAACACGGAATCTATCGACAAGTCGCTGGAAGGTAGCCGGTGCATTGCGTAAGCCAAAAGGCATCCTCTTGAATTTATATAGACCAAAAGGGGTGATGAATGCTGTTTTCTCTTCGTCCTCTTTCCTGATTCTTATTTGCCAGTAACCAGATTTCAGGTCGAGTGATGTCATGTAAGGCGTTGGCTTTGCAGCGTGCAACAAGTCGTCTATTCGTGGAATAGGGTAAGTGTCGGGCACAGTGATAGCGTTTAGGCGTCGGTAATCGATACATACTCTAACTTTTCCATTAGGTTTCGGTACCATAACCACTGGTGAAGCCCAGGGCGAAGAGCAGGGCTCAATAATAGACTTCTCCATCATTTCATGTAATTCACCTTTAAGCAAATCTTTCTTTGTCTGAGATAATCTGTAGGGAGGTACAGATATTGGGACATCGTTATTTGTCACGATGCAGTGCTCCCCAAGCAAGGACGGTTTATTGTTATCAATGAAAACATCTTGATAGTCGCCAAGAATTTTATTTAACATTTCCCTTTGATTATCATCTATATCAACACTACAGAAATAATAATCACCCTCGGAGTCTGTAGGTTCGTTTGCGTTAGGAAAGAGTTGGCTTGAATGCGGGGATAATCTGACTTCCGCTTCTGTGACGTTCTTTTCCGCATCACGCATCATAAATTCTGCAAAAGCAGGTAAGTAACCATCGAAGACCCGTTTTGCTTTCTTAGGAGGGGACATCTCAAGTGGTATCAATTTATACCCTGAAGAACTCTCGGGAAGAGCGGCAGCACTTGAGGATGCAATGGCTGCTGAAGGCATCCTCTTGGTGGTAGTAAGAGCAACACTGGCTGAGTTGCTACTCGTAGTCTCGAAGGTCACAAAGTCCTCCTCATATAGCTCATAGATCGAGTCGGCGTCAAGGAATTCCCAAGTGAATTGAGGGAGGTTAAGTAAAATTTTTGCGTCTTGCATAAACCCGACGCCTAGTAGGGTTCGGTTGTCCTTTGTGTTAGGTAACACTATGAAGCTGGTCGGAATGATGCGGTCCTCCAACTTCACCGAAACTGTAATTTTCTTAACCTTTTGGTTTTTCCCGATGCCATCTGCCAGAGTGATCCTTGCTATTTCTTCGTGGAACTTGTGTCCCTTATCCACCAGCTGTTGATATAGTTGATACGATGCGATGCTGGTCCTCGCACAACTATCAACGAATGCTGTCCCTTTGATGCCTTCGACCTCAACGAACACTACTGGCCTGTTTCTCACATCCGTGCTCACGTCAACCGGACAAAAGGCTAGGTCTGTTGAAGGCAGTGACTGTCGTTTATTGGTGCAGCATGTTGGTCAGCTACTGCGAACTACCCCGGGCGTACCACAGCCGTAACAGGTCAACTTGGGTGCGGATGGAGATGGAGCCTGCGTCGTTTTAGTAGTAGCTGGTGCGCCTTGACTCTCAGGGACAGGCTCAGCTGCTTCCAATTCTCGCTGTTTCTTTTTCAATTTTCTACACTTCTCGGTAGCGTGGCCCAAGAAATGACAAAACCCGCACTTCACCTTAGGTTTCAAGGTGGGGTTTGTCTTCACTTCCTTATGTTCTTCACCGTTATTTGGTTTGTCAACCCACATTTGTTCGACACCCCGAGCTAATTCCAGTAACTCTTCGTAAGTTGTAACTGAGTTGCGCGGAATTTTGTCGCGTATACGGTGTTTCAGTTGACCGTATATCATGTGGAGTTGATGGGATTCCGGTATTTCGGGTTCTGGAAGTTGTGCAAAAAGCATTCGCTTATGTGCGATGAAGCTTTCCGTGGTTGCTCGTGGGTCTTGCTTTTCTCTAACGATTTCCTGGAATATCACATAAGCAGGTTTCCTTGGGGCAAAAGCATGACGGAGACGTTCTTCGAAATCCGTCCATGTGGAGACATGCTTTTTAACGCCTTGCCACCACACTGCAGCTTCACCCTTGAGGAGCAGTGGTAATCCAGTGAGCGCTTCTGCATCACTTACGTTTTCAATTTGTTTGAAGACTGTTACTGCCGCCAAAAAAGCTTCCGTCACTTCAGAGTCTTTGGTCCCGTCGAATGCAGCTTTACAGGTTGTAAACGAGCCGTGTCTTACTGGTGAAAGCTTCGACAGTAGCGCCTCGAACTGAGAATCGGACATGGTCACCGACATCTCTGCTTTCTTCCTTCCTGTAGCTGGTGTCGTTGTTGTTCGTCCGTAGCGTGTGACGTACTTCGGTTTCGCCTTATCTTCGGGCCCACAGTTGGTCGCCAGATTGTAGGAGGTATTTGTAGGGGTTTCGAACTCGAAGAAAACACGGGGTGAAGTCGCAGCAGGCGGTGTATTCAGTCAACAGTTACAGGTGATTTAACTTATAATAGTGGTGCAGAAGTGATGAAATATTTACAGAAGAGAAGAGAAGAGAAGATGATGTAGATAAAACAACAGGGATAGTTCCACCCGACCAAGACCTTAGGACGAAGGTCGGGGAATGAGTCCCTCTATCCAAAAGTTCCTTACGGATTATACTGAGCAACGACTAGCAGAGGTGTCCCTAGTGACTTTTCCAAGTAGGACGAAGTCCCAGAATGCACTCTCTACGTAGCTGTTTTTTTTTTTAAGGAGATTCACTGATCCAGCGAGGGTCATTAGTAGACATGGGTGATAAATAACGTCACAGTGAAAAAATCACCGTGATCTGCCACCTGAGAGTATCACAGTGACTTTTTGTATAATATCGTCGTTCCAAAATAACGTTGTTCCTTTCCGTCACATTTACACCGTCTCACTCCCGTCACGATGCGCGATGGTTAATGTTAAATAATATGGAACGAGAATAAATCGGAACGTGTCCGCCCGCGCCCCGCCTGCGCCGCGGCCGTTCGGAGATAGTCGTATACTTTCGTGAAAAACGAGTATCGATGCAATTCTACAAGATACCGGCACGGATCTTGAGCGCTCGGCGGAAGGGTGGGGATCGCTTTGCGCATCGTACACATATGGCAAATAAAACGCACGCCCGTTGATTATTTATTTTTTCTAAGTTAACTACGTAATTTTTTACTGGTTCTATGGTTGAAAGAAAGATTAAATAATGATTCATTAAATTGAGAAATGGAAATTGAGATCAAAGAAGTAGGTAATTAACAAGTGTTTCTAAATTAAAATTATAACTTAGTTCTTGTAGTTTGTCAAAAATTACTAAAAAAAACTAAGTCTACGTATTTTTTCTTGTTAGCATTTTTGACTTCGAATTTTATTTGTTGTAGATAAAAACTTTATCTATTGAATATAGTACATTTCGATACAAGTACAAATAAAATAATTGAATGAAAAATAGTTTTGCTAATTACAAACTGACATTATTTTTTCCCCGTTTTGCTTTCGATAAATATCACCTTTGATTATAATTCCAACGGTATATTTAATAAAAAATCACATTACAATATTTGAATAACATAATTTAAAAATGTGGTCTATTAAATTGGCCGGAATTGTACTCGTCGTCGTGAGGTACATGCAGCAGGAAAAGAACGAATCCCGAGTGACGTCTATGACGCGATGCGCTACGGGCCAATCACTGCACTTTCTCCGCCCCCGCGCCTCACTTCATACATACCACTAAAGGGACCCAATAACTCACTTCTGCGCAAGTGAAGGTCAGCGCTCAAGAACCGTGCCGGTAACTTATAACGTGCATGACCTCGAACTTTGACAGTCAGTTGACTCAGTTTAGTTTACTCATTGTAATTTGTCATATTTGTGCACCTATAAATTTGGCGCTATTTTTTTTCTTTCATTTTCTTTGCGCGTTTATGCAAAGTAGGTACTACGTGCAGTGTTAGTACCTACCTACTTAGTTTGTTCTTGTTTATTCGTTGTGTAAATAACAATAATTAGTGAATAGTTCAGTGTATTTAGTGTAGATATAGTATAAAAACTGATCTTTGCCATTATGGCGGACTCAAGAAAAATTAAAACTAGTAATTTATGGAATTGTTTCGAAGATTTTGGAGACAGTGTAAATAAGATCGCAATTTGTAAATTATGTAAAGTTAAGTATAGCTACAAATCTTCAACTTCTAATTTAAAAAAACACTTGGAGCGAAAACATCCAACTGTTCAGTTTGTTTCTACAAAACAGCAGTCAGTTCCTGTTGCACCAACTACGTCAGAATCAAACCCGCAACCACCGTCGGACTCTACGCTGGCTTCCACCTCCAGCGCGAATGTGCAGCAACTACAAAATTCAAATGTGCCAACTACGTCAATGTCCAATTCTGATATTATGACAAATTGTATAAGTAATACCAACATACAAAACGTAAATTCCCGTATAGTATTACAGAATCAATCTATGACTAAATATCTAAAAAGAAAACTTACACCAAACGAAAAAAAAAGGTTAGATGATCTGTTGATGCTGCTATTTATTTATGATTATCAGCCTTTTTCAATCGTCGAAGATAGAGGATTTAAGGCCTTTGTTGAAGGATTGAATCCCTCGTACACCTTACCGAACAGGAAAGTACTCTCAAACAATTATCTACCTGCACTTTACGAGACATGTTTAACAGAAACTAAAGAGAAACTTGAGCGTGAAGCACTTAGTGTTTGTTTAACTTCAGATATTTGGACTTCTAGCAACAACGATGCGTATTTAGGACTCACAGCCCACTATATTGATGAGGAGTTTACTTTGAAGTCAGTCTTATTAGAATGCGCACCTCTGAGTGGTTCACATACGGCCGAAAATATCAAAGAAAATGTACTACGTATTCTTCAAAATTGGAAACTGAAAGACAAAGTTCTAATCGTTGTCACAGACAATGCTAGTAATATGAAATCTGCTGTCGAAAAAATGGGCTATAGGCATTTCGGATGTTATGCCCATTCAATAAATCTAATAGTAAGAAGTTGTACCACTGAAAGCACTGCAAACGAAACAATATCAGGAGTAATCACGAAAGTGAAAAGTATTGTAGCACATTACAAACGAAGTGTAAAAGCCACTGAAAAGTTACTAATATACCAAAAACAAAATAATATTGCAATCCCAAGAAAGGTACTTCAGGATGTATCTACTAGGTGGAATTCTACTTTAAAGATGTCACAACGCTTTGTGGATTTGGAAGAAGCTATTAAAGCTACAATGGCTTTGACTGACGAGGAATGGGATACCTTGTCAGCCGAAGAATGGCGTATATGTCGCGAGTTATGCACTGTTCTCAAGCCTTTTGAACAGATAACTGAAGCGATGAGCGTGGAAAAATACGTATCCGGGAGTCAAATACTCATTTTAACTAGAGGTCTGATTTCGGCACTAAATAAAATGCTTCAGATTACTGAAGACCCAATGGAGGAAAACTTTTCGGACAGTCTTCACGAAATAACCAAAAACCTAATAAGTTCTTTGAGATCGGAGACTGAAAGAAGATTCGCTAATATCGAGGCTAGTAAGACGATTGGTGTTTCGACAGTGCTAGATCCACGATTTAAACTACATGTGTTTAGAAACCAGGTTTACGCAGCTGATATTAAAAAAACAGTAATTGACCTGGTCACTGCCACTATAAATAAAAATTTGCCAGTTCAGCAAAGAGAAGATGTGGAAGCCCCTGAAGAACCCGTATCAAAAAGAAATAAATTTGATATTTGGGACGAATATGATACTATAGTTAAGACAGTGCGCCCTGAAGGTACACCTAGGTCGCAGGCAGTGCTGGAAGTACAGAGATACCTAGAGTTACCCGTTACGGGAAGACAGCAAGATCCATTAGAATGGTGGAAGACTTTCAAGCATAGCTTTCCTAATTTAGCAGTTTTGGCCAGAAGTAAATTAAATTTTATGGCTACTTCTGTACCCTGTGAGAGGCTCTTTTCTAAAGCAGGGAGTATTATGAACGAGAGACGTACAAGGCTTGGCATTAGAAAAATGCAACAGCTTTTATTTTTAAATTCCAATTATAATCCCAATTAAAAATTTGAAAAAAAAAAAAGTATATAATAGTAAACATGTAAATATGTCCATATGTAAATAGTTGATCAAAATATAAAACACGCCGCTTCGTTTTCAAAATTATGCGACAGTCCTAAGCCTGTGTAAAGTGTGAAGGATATTATGATTACCTATTAAGTACTAATTATTAGGATATAATAAAACCGAGATGTACTTTTTTCTTTATTCTGCATTGCAGCTACAGGCGATAGTTTTTATTGATAATAGCGAATAAGCGAATTAATTATCAAATCGTTCGTGTTAGTCACATTACAAAACGTTTTAGATATCTATTACCTATCCGACGTGATCGAACGTTTTAGATATCTATCTATTACCTATCTGACGTGATCGACGTGACAAAGTCACGGTGATTTTTCACCGTGAAATTATTATAACTGGAACAACAGTCACGGTGAATGAAATATAACGACTTTGCCCATGTCTAGTCATTAGGTCATGGAGAATCTTAACACCGCGATTCAGGAATGAGCGTCATATGCACAACGCCATCTAGGGATAAGTAGTAAAACTAATAAGTTACGGTACTTATTAAGTGACGGGAGAATCTTAACACCGCGATTCAGGAATGCGCGTCATATGCACAACGCCATCTAGTGGTGAGTAGCGGATCTTTTTTTACGAACAACTGGATCAATGAACTTCTATTACTTATATCTCTAATACAGGATTGATGTACATAATAAATAGTAAACTAAACGTGTGTTACAGTAGCTTTTATTGATAGAAAAACGAATTATCATCGACATTGGAAAAAAAAATAATTCTTGTAACATTTATTTAAATATTTAATTTGCCACGTAGGTAATTTGTTAATAACAAATCTAAAATTAACATTTTTTTAATATACTCAACGGAAATCCTTTCTTTAATCTTTGAAGAATAGCTCCACGAGAGGAAAAAAAATCGAGATTTCTGGTTTAACAATTATGCAACTTGCAATGTTTATAGCCCAGTCGGAAGAAATTGTTAATTAATTTATGGATAACATTTTATAAAATCGCGATAAAAATATTTTATCTACGGCATTTCATTCTTTAATTTATCTTGTACATGTCTGAATTTTTTCAAATTTTAATATCAACATTTAATATGTTTAAATAATATTTTTCATTAAAGCGCTCGAAGGGGGCGTGGCTTGCGGAAACCCGAGTACCCGTTTTCAGGCGTATTTTCAGCTCCCTGTAAAATTTTTAATATTGGTCCTACAATTTCGCGAGTTGAGTTTTTTTTAGGAAATTTTCGCCTCTTTTTGAATCTTTTTCCAAAATCAAAATATATCAAATAGTTTTCGAGATATACCAAAAAAACTAAACCCCTCTTTTTTTGTTTACTAATTTGTTAATAACTTTTGCAATTTTTTCGAGCGGGTCTTGATTTTTTTCAAAAACTTTCTAGATTCGATCCCGAATCGAATGAGCCCTCAACCATATTTTTCCGAGACTTTTAAAAAGTTTTGACTAAAAAAGCATTTGTTGACTAGACTATTAACTCAATACATCGAGAGCAAGTATCCTTTAATGGCGATCCAAATCCAACATTATATTTTTTGATAAAAATGGATCTGACCGGTTTTGATACTAGACGACACATAATATGTTAAATAAATTATAAAATATATTTTAAAATTAATCAAAATACTTTCATTTTTAAACAAATAATCCTACCCTTGTGATATATATTCATCTCATTCTTTTGTCGATTTACTGAAGTTTCACTTCTATCGTATGCGAATCGCACACACACCTTTTTTTTTGTTGTGCTGGTTCTAAAGAAAAAAAAGTAAGGAAGGTAGGGAGCAAAGAGTATAATAATATGTAGGGAGTTAAAAGCACATAGAGATAGCAGTAGATAGAAAAATTGCATTGCAACGCTTTATTTTTAATTGGCGCAGCTAGTTTGCAATAAAAAAATTTTCGCATTATTTTTATTTGTGGTACTTTTCAATTGAAGCAGCGATTTAGTTTCATTAATTAAGTTACGTTCTGATTGGACATTTAATGAAAAACTTGATTGAAAATTAAGTGGTGTTTTAGTTGATGCACAGCAATCATCCATCACACAACATTTATCTTCCTCACACACACCTAAGACAGATCCGTGTGGTCTCGGAGTTTAAGAATTCGGCCACCCCATCTCATCCCGTGGGTTTCGTAAAAGGCGAATAAGGGAACTTATGACCCAGCACAAACTATCGAGCACATGGGGTCTCAGCTGAGTGGTGACGGGTAATGCACCAACAAAAGCATTCCCAAGGAGGGTTAGTGTCAGGTAGACGGCCGACTATAAAACTTAAGCTAAAACCTTGAGCAACATGTTTAGCAAAATGAGATGCGCGATAGGGTTAAGGTGTACCCCGCAGGCGACGCGCAGGGGTAGCACCCGGCCCACGCGGGAAATGGACGAGGATGTTACACCATCCGAGGCGGGTGCGATGTACGAAGTGAGCTCGGGAAGTGAGATTGAGATATGCTAGTTGGAATGTTGGGACAATGACTGGAAGAGCCAGAGAATTAACGGATGCGTTGAAAAGAAGAAGAATAAATGTGGCGTGTTTACAAGAAACTAAATGTAAGGGTACACAAGCAAGAGAAATTGGTAAAGGATACAAGTTTTTCTACTGTGGAAGTTATGGGAAAAGAAATGATTTTTTATAACACCAATAAAATCTTACATGAAAAACAGTATGGTTTCACCAAAGGACGCTGTACGACTGACGCCGGTGTGTCACCTTAATAAAAACACATATTTACTGCGTGAGAAGAGGCACAAGATGCCATAGGAATCTTCTGTGACCTTTCAAAGGCATTCGATTGCGTTAATCATGAAACCCTGCTTTTGAAACTTGAGCATAACGGTTTAGGTAAACTTGCGCTCAGTCTAGTAAAATCTTATTTAAATGAAAGACAGCAACAAGTGCAAATTAATGGCGTCAATTTAATGGGTTTAGAAGTTAAAATGGGTGTACCACAAGGTTCCATATTAGGTCATTTCCTCTTTTTAGTACATATTAAAGATCTACCCCATTAAAATAACCAACCTCAAATGGTTTTGTATGCTGACGATACTTCCTTAATATTTAAGATAAACAGACCTGCAACAAATCTTGACGCCTTAAATAACGCGCTAATGCAGGTCCATAATTGGTTTACTGCTAATAATTTAGTATTGAATGGGAAAAAAACAAAGTGCATAAGATTTGCTCTGCCAAACGCCAAAAGTAGTGAATGTGACATAGCATTAAATCAAGAGAAACTAAAATTCGTCGATAAAACTGTTTTCTTAGGCATCACGCTCGACTTGAGGCTACAATGGGGTCCTCATTTAACATCTCTTGCAGGACAGTTGAGTTCAGCAGCATATGCTGTAAGGAAAATCCGTCAATTTACTGACGTAGATACCGCGCGACTAGTCTATTTTAGTTATTTTCATAGCATAGTGTCATACGGTATTTTACTATGGGGACGAGCTGCAGACATTGAGTCTATATTTATTCTGCAGAAAAGAGCCATCCGAGCCATATATAATCTATGTAGGTGGGATTCCCTAAGAGAGTGTTTAAGAAAATTAACATCATGACAGTACCTTGTTAATACAATATGAAAACATGTACGTTAGGAAAAATCTGCATCTATTTAGTAAAAAGAAGTGACAGACACCACTATAATACTAGAAACAGGGACCAACTAGTTCAGCCAGGTTTCAGGCTAGCTAAAGTAGACTCCTCTTTTATGGGGTACTGTTTAAAATGTTACTACAAAATACCTCCAAACATGGTCGTATGTACATACAATTGAATGAATCGAAGTTTAAATCTTGTATTAAACGCACACTATGTAGGCAAGCATTTTATAATTTGGGGGATTACATTAATGATATAAATGCTTGGCTCAATGCCGATCGTGCTCCACAGCCATAGGGGCAAACTAATTGATCAGCATCTGAAGTTATTGTGGCAGCTGTAGAAGATTATAAGACTATCTTTGCATTGCATAGACTCAATTTCCTAATCTTGTATAATTGTAATGCCCATGTGTGAGTACTGTGTAGTTTAATTGACTCGACGGTTGCCCTGGTGGTTGAGAGATTGTCATGCTCACTTAAATGTCTCGCTGATGGTGGCGTGTATGTTGGGTCATTTAGTTCCCTTCAAAATAGTTGAGCTGAATGGGGCTGATCCATACATCATGTTCGTGAACGGGCGCTGTCAGTTGGGACTGGTCATCTATTAGCCGCCACGGTTTGTTTTGATTAATTTATTTTTCTATTTAACTCTTGTTTTTGCTTTTACTCTGGACGCTCTTAATGTGCTCGTTTTTCTACATCGTTCTCATATGTATTTATAATCACAACATGAATGATGTATCCATGGTTTTGTAAAAATATTATGATTTAAAAGAGTGTCCATGAAGTTTCTTGCCCATTCTTCTCCATAGAGATCTACGCCTTGGAATGGACAACTACAGTACTTTCACAAGTTATTTTGATCTCATTTGATTTTAATTATGTATATGAGTAATTTGAAAGAAAGTGTGATAGATGTAAAAAGGATTAATGATAGGTTAATAGTTGTGAAAGTTATGTTAGAAAATATGGTCTTGAACGTGCTTAGTGCGTTTGCCCCTCAGGTAGGATCTAAAGAAAGAGTGAAAGAAGTTTTGGGAGGATTTCGATACAGTTTTGATGACCATTCCGGTGCAGAAGGAATTTATAGTTGGAGGTGACTTTAATGGACATGTGGGAAGAATAAAAGGAAGTTATGAGAGAGTACAAGGGGGGATGGGGTATTGGTCGATTAAACAATGAGGGGCAAACTATATTACAATCAGCTACTGCATTTGATCTAGCAGTAGCTAACACTTGGTTCCAAAAAGCCGATGGACACCTAGTAACTTATAAAAGTGGTATGCATAACATGCAAATTGACTATTTCCTTGTCAGACGCAACAATTTAAAAGCACATCAAAGACTGTAAAGTGCTGCCAGGAGAAGATTTGGTCTCACAGCATAGATTCGTGGTTATGGAAGTAGTTATACAAATAAAGCTCCCAAAATCAAATGGCATAGGTATGCTAGAGAAGCTTGGTTGTGCGAAGAAAATAGACCGAGTGGTGGACAAAATGGTAGAGATGGGTGATATGAATGACCTAAGGAGCGCAGCAAATATATTTTGGGAGAGACGAAAGGAAAGGGCACAATAGAAAGGGATACGTGGTGGTGGTCGACAGAGATACAGAATGTGCTGCAGAAAAAAAAGAAGAAGTTCAAAGAATGGTAGAGGGTTGGAAATGAGAGTGCTAGTTTGACAGCTGTAAGGAAGAATGAGTATGATGCTCTCAAGAAAAGGTCAAAAGAGCTGTGGCCATAGCGAGAGCAAAAGCCCAGAACAAACTCTATGACACACTTGATAGTCCAACACGCCAAAAACACCTGTACCGGCTACCTAATACACCAATAAATTCATCAACCACACAAGGCACAACTAACACTCGAAGAAGAAGAGGAAGGAGATACAGATACGAATAAATATCTTTTTTCTTGAGGGTAAAACCGACGCATGGTCGAGTATCGTAAAACCGAAAAAAAACACCACAATATTAGTAAGATTTACGTTTACCAACTTTTGGCAACATTAACTGATTGGTTGTCAGTGCCAACTGCCAAACCAAAAATCAACAAAATGACAAAATCGATTTGTGACTTCGATCATCAGTGATCATCAGCGTTAAATAATATTAGATTTTGTTAAATATTTTATTTTACAAGAAGTGTGTTAACATTTTTGTAGTACAGTTTAAAATACAGTGTATAAGGATCATGCAAATATACATTGACTGGTTGGTATACAATAAAGTTTATAACCTTAAAAATAAGCAAAACTTTTTGTAAACAAAAATAAACGTGATTCATTTCGAAGAAGTTTTGTTTAGTTTGTTAAATTTTCTGTTTTCGTTTGTTTTGTGTGTGTTTTAACGTTTCGAATTAGAACTTAGAACCCACGAATGCTCTCGACCCTCAAGCTAAACATTTTAAAATATATAGGTACTATATGTATATAAATAATACATTTTGTCATCTAGAACTTAATCATTTGATACGCCATGCAGTTTACCTTTACAATAAATTATTCGTGTATTATTTTTGTAGTTTACACTTTTTTTCTCAGATTTTTTGTACCTACTTCAATTATTATTATTCTAACTAACTTTTAATTATTAGGACAATGAATTATAAAGCGTCAGCTGGGATCACAATAGAATTCAGCAGCACAATGGTAGACCACAACTTCCGCAATAAGCATTCCAACCTCATCTGTTTGGCCTATAGTTAGTTACTATAGGCCTACTATAGTATAGTAGTCCAGTAGTCCAGTTATTGTGATTGAATACAATTGAATTGAATAAACAATGAACAAGATTAATTTCAGCGGCTAATTTTATTCTGGGGATAAATAGTCCATCGGGTCCTAGGAGTACACGTCAACTTCGACTCTTCATTAAAAGCTTTTGTGGACGAGAGGTATCACAATTTTGCCAATATCACGTGTAAACTGGTATTTAATAAGATAGGAGTACACGTCAAATTGGAATTAATCGGTTTTATTAGTATGGCAATAACTAATGTTGTAGCATGCGTCAACGTGACAGCTCACAGCTGTCAACACGATATCACGTCAACGTCAGTGTGTTGTGTGAATGAATGTGTCACAATTAGTCACAAACGACACAAACATAAATTCACATAAATTGCTGGAAAACTGTTTGATAGACACGTTTATTAGCAGCTCTAAAAGAAAATATCGGAAATTATATTAGATTTAAGATAGCAGATTTCGCTTGTTATATGATTCTTAATTACTCTCTCAATACATATAAAAAGTTAATAAGAACTGGTAAGTACCAATTAAAAATAATTCTATAGTATGTTTTTGTAATTTTGGTAAATTATTGAATGTTCCTTGCTGTTGAGAGTCCAGTATATTTTGTACAACAAAATAATAAAAAAATACAACTGAAAAGTTTATCAACTTATTTTAGGTGTGGGCGACAAGCTTGACAACAGCTAATTTCTATCAAAGGAAATAAAACATCTCTATTATTCAAATTAAATTATAGCCACAATATGGGACCTCCAAAGAAGTTCAAAAAATATGATTCGAGGACAGGAAGTGATAGATCAGGTGAGCTATGGTTTTATTAACTGGGTTTTTACATTAAAATTTGTACTAAACTACAAAATAAAAAATCTATTCTTAGTGAATAGATGGATTTCCTCATTTGTTTTAGCTAAAAAGAAGCTCTATTAGCAATGTTAGGTGTTATAATAGAGAAAAATATTATTAAATTGCACAATAGTTTTTATGTCAACAAGTTTGGACTTGATCTTTTTTTTCATCCCAATCATTTGGAATAATATTGAAATTGCTCTCAACAGGCAAGAAAAAGAAAGTAGAAGAAGAAATGACCATAGACTTAGTAGATGATGACAATTCAGAAAATGTTGGTGTGCCTGGTGCTGCTATGCAGGATGCTGAGAAAAATGATCAAGTGCCTGAGGATGAATTTGGTGCCAAAGATTATAGGTTAAACTGTTTCTATTCTTTGACTAGTTGTCGCTCATTGGCGCAAAATAAAAAGAGAAATACCAGTAGTCCAGTCTGAGTCAGGTGATGGCTAACCCACTTGACCATGGCCTACCCCCTCTTACAAAGAGTATCATCTCTGTGTGCAGTGGTAAGATTGTAGTACAACAGAAATAGCCTGGTCTGTGGTAAAATAAGGCTGACTGCAGACACATGCAGCTGTATATCATCTTTACTCATTTGCTAGTTCCATTGCTTTAAAGTATAGCTGCTTTGTTATATTACGTTCACTAATCTTGAATATTTTCATTTTCTAGAAGTCAAATGGCATTAAAGGCTGACAATTCCAGTCGTCCATTGTGGGTGGCACCAAATGGTCACATATTCTTGGAAGCATTCTCACCCGTGTACAAACATGCTCATGATTTTCTCATTGCTATAGCTGAACCTGTGTGTCGGTATGTATCTAAATAAGTTAATTTTGTCTGTGTGTTCTCACCGGCGAAACATGTATCCATGTAGCTCTTTTTTATACTAGGGCCTAGCACTAGGCAAAAGAGAGGGTGTCTTCTTCTTATTTTCTTCTCTTAGTTGAAGTCTTTGATTTTATGAGAAAACATGTGTTATGTATGTTACTGATTCTCTGGAAATAATCATAATAAATATAAAATATAAAATTTATAATGTAAAGGAAACAGGAAATTTAGAAATATATGGATTTTCATCATAGAGGAGCTCGTGGCTTAATAATAGCAGCCGCTCAGGTCGATCTTTAGGTTAAGCCGCGCTTGCCTAGGTTGGTCTGTGGATGGGTGACCACCCGTTACATACCGAGTTCCCTCCGTGCCTCGGAAAGCACGTTAAGCCGTTGGTCCCGGCTGTCATTTGTAGATCTTTGACAGTCGTTACAGGTCAGTGTTCCGAAAGTCTGACAACCAGTCTTACCAAGGGGTATTGCATTACCCAGTACTAACTGGGTTGTGGAGGTCAGATAGGCAGTCGCTCCATGTATAATACTGATATTCAGCTGCATCCGGTTAGACTGGAAGCCGACCCCAACATAGTTGGAAAAAGGCTAGGCAGATAATGATGTATTTTCATCTTCATGTTGACAGTAACGTAATAATAATTAAGATTCATTGACATATTTTTTGTTTTTAGGCCACAACACATTCATGAATACAAGCTGACAGCATACAGTCTATACGCTGCTGTGTCCGTGGGCTTACAGACTAACGATATTATTGAATACCTTCAAAGGCTCAGCAAGTGTGCAGTACCGGCTGGGATCATAGAGTTCATACAGCTGTGTACACTGTCATATGGCAAGGTGAAGCTTGTGCTCAAACACAATAGGTGAGTAAAGTTCATTTATTTTAGTTAGGCAACACAGTTCCAATAATGTAAATGTGAAAATTTTAGTTCTAAAAAAAATTGACATCAGTTCAATCAATGAGCGCATACTCACGAACCCAGACATGTGAACAGCATCTGCAATTGGCTCGAAACCTACCCATGATGGTTATTTAATGTCACAAAACAAATTTCTCATCAAACAAAAACCTAATAAGTAATTTTTTTATTTATTTATAATTCTACAAAAAAGTACATACATAATTTAAATGACACTGAACCCCACACTAGGATATCCCGTGTCATGGGGTTCAGTCACTTTTGTCTATTGTGGAACAATATACAATCGTTATTTTATTAGTGTGTGTTTTTTTTGGAGTCTACGTGCGGATAATGGAGTCCTATCATCATCATAGTGTGTGTTTGCTGTAGATATCTTGTGGAGAGCAAGCACGTGGAGGTGCTCCAGAAGTTACTGCGCGACCCAGTGATCCAGCAGTGCCGGCTGCGACGCGACGGAGATGACGACTTTTTGTCATCAGCACTGCCTGACAAAGCGAATGCTGCGCTAAAACCAGGTTGGTCAAACTTGAATTGCTCTCATCAAAAAGCACTATAAACAAACGTAATGTCATAAAGTGTAGTGTCAGTATGTCGATGTCGTGAGCCTAAACATTCCAAAAAAGTTGCATCACACTTTGAAATGTTTAAATTAATAATAATAATAAAGCTTTATTTCATAAATGGTGTTGCAGTAAATTGACATAGACTTTATATTACTAGTACGTTATATGACAGTAAGGGGTGTTTAGAATTACTAAGGACCAGCTAAGCGTAACGTACTTGATATACAATGATGATGCATAATTTATTTTGACTATTCAATAACATTCATTGCGATATTTACGTTTTCAAAAAGACAAATTTTCCAAATATTAGCCCTGGAATAGGAATCTTCCGTACCAATAATATCGTATGTTCTAAGGCGAGACTAGCGACAAGCCGCCGGCGGCTAATGGCGCGGTGCCGGACGACATCAGCCAATTCTACCAGCAGTTGGACAAGGAGGACGACGATGACGAAGCTACTGACATTACCGCTAACACCGCCGTCGCTTTTGAAGTCGATCCTGATAAGATTGAGGTAGTACACATGTTCCTTACACTTATGACGTAACTAAATGGATATTTCATCACTAAAATTCCCGTGAAATTTAGTTCAGCCATTTTGGGGATTAGCTGGAACAAACAAAGCAAAATTTAGATGATGATGCATTCAGTAAAAAGCTGTTTTACCAAAAAATACCAACAGAAACTTTATTTGGATGCATAGATAAATTTATTAAATTTTACTTGAATGCTCTATTCCTAAAATGTATCACATCCAGTTTCTATGTATACCTTACCAATATCAAACCAGGCTTACATGATACATTTTTATAAAAAATGAAAATAGGGCTATTTTAAAATGAGAACATAAGATTGAATTTCAATGTATGCCTCTGTATTTATTTCGAACCATTTCTAGTCAGTACCCCGATTTACAGACATAAGTTTGTAAGTAGAATACATGTAATAAATCCCCCAATCTTTATAGGTAATACAAAAGCGTTGCATCGAGCTTGAACACCCGCTGTTGGCAGAATATGATTTCCGTAACGACACCATCAACCCTGACATCAACATAGATCTGAAACCCACCGCCGTGCTGAGACCCTACCAGGAGAAGAGCCTTCGGAAGATGTTTGGAAATGGTCGAGCGCGGTACATATACAAACTGTTCTGTTCATGTTCTCTTTCATCTTCTTTTTAGGTTGTTAGTAAAACACCTCCATTCTTTGCATATAAATGATTTGATAAACCGGACTGTAAAGACATAGTTTATAATTTGGCGACATATTTGTATACAGAACTTTACTATTAAATAGTGTTCGGTCGAAGGGCCATTTAGCTAAGCCGAAGACTTGGCCGTAGGTGAAGGTTCGGCCGGACACTATTATTAGATTATGCATGCATTTCTGTGATTCCCTTTACAACCATCACCTTTTATTATGTTTGTATGTAACAGTTCAGGAGTCATAGTCCTCCCTTGCGGCGCGGGCAAGTCGCTGGTGGGAGTGACGGCGGTGTGCACGGTCCGCAAGCGGGCGCTGGTGCTGTGCAACTCCGGCGTCTCCGTGGAGCAGTGGAAGCAACAGTTCAAGTGCTGGTCCACCGCGGATGACAGCATGATCTGCAGGTATCACTAAAGCGCAAGTCGGTGATGAGTGTGATAGCATGATCTGCAGATAAATTTAAGTTTTAAACATTCCACCTTGCCTTACTTGCCTTAGATTTCATCTACAAAAAAAGGTAAATCTGTCCGTAACTTTTGGGCAGCCCCTTGTCAATCTCTTCCGGAATGCGCCTTCGTGCATTGCTTACCGAATTTATAGTTGGTATTTCCAGACGACACAGACATGTCTCTGTTGTGTTGGTAATCACTAGACTGATATTACTGTGAAAAAAAATCTTAGAATCTGCTGTCTTGCCTCCTGCGGCGTAAGACTTAATGTTGGCCTTAAATTAGCAAAAGAATTGTTAATTTTGGCATTTTTGTCTGTAGATTCACATCAGAAGCCAAGGATAAGCCGATGGGAGCAGGCATCCTCATCACGACATACTCTATGATCACTCACGGCCAACGCCGGTCGTGGGAAGCCGAGCAGACCATGAAGTGGCTGCAGGCGCAGGAGTGGGGACTGGTCGTGCTGGACGAGGTGCACACCATCCCCGCCAAGATGTTCCGACGAGTGCTCACTATAGTGCACTCGCACGCCAAGCTAGGTGCGTTACTTCATCTGCGCTTAGTCGCTTCGGCAAGTTAAATGTTCTGGTGGGCGTAATTCCGCTCAGCTGCGCGTCCCAAACGAATAATATTGATAAACGCTTTTGAAAGAAAATCCACTCGGCTTAGCTCGAATTGTGTAAACCCGGCTCGATCATGATTTTAGAGATGGTGAATACCCGACGGAGTTCGCCTAACGGCGTGACCCGAATAGAGGTAATTAGGTTACAGGCACGTACAGTAGGTTTAAAAAAAGATTACATATTATAAATACATCATAAAGTTGTAAGTATTGAACTATTCACACCCTAATTAAAATTACTTCTATGTTGTAGGTTTAACTGCAACACTACTTCGAGAAGACGACAAGATCGCCGATCTGAACTTCTTGATCGGTCCGAAGCTGTATGAGGCCAACTGGCTGGAGCTGCAAGCGAACGGGTACATCGCGCGCGTGCAGTGCGCAGAAGTGTGGTGTCCCATGACGCCAGAGTTCTACAGGGAATATCTTATACAGAAGTAAATGCGAATCTTTTATGATGAGGTTTCATTTTTTTTTAAGAATTTTCTTCCATCTTTACAAGTCAGTCTTTTTGACCTGTGTCTCAATTAAATGTTAATTGGTTAAAATAATAATTCCTTATCCTTTAATGTAAAACATCACTTGTACAGTCAAGTGCAGTAAAACATTTTGAACTACCGAAGCACACTGTATGACTATGTAATAAGTATTCTGACAGAGTCAAATGTCAAATTGCTAATATTCCTGATATTATAAAAACAACCCACCCTACTCATTCTGTTTCATTTATTTACAGAATAAACAAGAAAATGTTGCTATACGTAATGAATCCATCAAAATTCCGCGCATGTCAGTTCCTGGTGAGATACCACGAGCGACGCGGCGACAAGACCATAGTATTCTCCGACAACGTATTCGCCCTCCGACATTACGCCGTCAAAATGAACAAACCATACATCTACGGTCCCACCTCACAGAGCGAAAGGATTCAGATATTGCAGAATTTCAAATTTAACCCTAAAGTGAACACCATATTTGTCAGTAAAGTCGCCGATACCAGTTTTGATTTGCCTGAAGCAAACGTCTTGATTCAAATTTCATCTCACGGCGGTTCTCGCAGACAAGAAGCTCAGCGTTTAGGTAAGAATAAGTTTTAAATTGTTTTGTCTTTCTTTCACGCAGCCAAGGGCCGACGATTGACAATATGCTACTTGTTATCTCTGTGAAAAACCCCTAAAAGTGTGAAAATGGGTGGTGAAATTAAATACAACTAAATACGTAAGTCAACATCCATTAAAAAGTATCGAAATGGTATTTTTAGGTCGTATCTTGAGAGCTAAAAAAGGTGCTTTAGCGGAGGAATACAACGCGTTCTTCTACACGCTGGTGTCACAGGACACGCTGGAAATGGCGTACAGTCGGAAGAGACAACGGTTCCTTGTCAACCAGGGATACAGTTATAAGGTAAATGGGATCTCTTGTAGTATTATTATTTACTCGCTGCGCCCAGCGTTTTCACCCGCTTAGACCGGGATAAAAAGCCTATGTGTTAATCCAGAGCATAAGCTGCCTAAAAACTAAATTTTATGCAAATCCATTTAGTCGTTTGAGCGTGAAGGAGTAACAAACAAACAAGCACAGACATATACAAACTTTCGACTCTATAATGTCAGTTTTGTTTTTTTTTTCTAGAAAAATAATTATGTTTGGGAAGCAGCCTGGAGGCTTAGGTTTAACACCGTTATATGGCGAAAAGGTCGCGTCTTATAACATGGGAGTTAAATATTAAAGAAATATAGGTTTTTTATACGTAAACCTCTCCCTCGACCGAAAATAGACGTGATGTTACGTTTGTTGTGAAATATTATTACTATTTCTTATTCCTCTATCTTATTCCACTATCCATGTATTTCCAGGTCATCACAGAACTAAAAGGAATGGACACGGAGCCGGACTTATTTTACGGCACACGAGAGGAGCAGGGCATGCTACTTCAACAGGTTCGAAAAACTACTCTAAAGATGCGTTTTCTGTTCTAGCTTTTTCTTATTTAGTCAGATTCAACAAAATATTGTTGCGAAATCAATGACACGTTCTAGTTCTCGAGTACACATTCTAAAGATATACAAAGGGTTATTAGTGGGGGAGACCAATGAATAAGTGTTCATTTGTTTATCTATAACTAGCCGAAAGTCTACTCTTCTTGTGAATGATTTAGGCACGCTATTGTCCTGTCCTGATGTATCTAACCATTCTAAGATTACAGTTGAGATGTTTTATTGTAACTATTCGAAAATACATCTTTATAAATTACAAGCACGATATCTTTACAAGTATTAGATATCCGGTGGTTCGGCAAAACAGTAAGAATGTCTTTGTGCAGGTATTGGCAGCATCGGAGACGGAGTGCGAAGAGGAGCGCGAGGGCGGCGTGGGCGGCGCCGGCGTGGCGCGGCGGCCGGGCGCGCTGGCGTCGCTGGCGGGCGCGGACGACGCGCTGTACCTGGAGCATCGCCGGAACGCTAACGCGCAGAAGCACCCGCTTTTCAAGAAGTTCCGATACTAACAGCGCTAGACTAACACTGTACGTCGCCGACCGATTCACCAATCTCGTCGCTCGTTACGGCGGAGTATTGTTTAACGACCGTAGTGGGGCGATTTAAAGACATTATTTGAGATAGTAGAAAAAATTGGAACCCGGAACATACAAGAACAGTAAAAAGAACATGGGTGGATTTTAGTCAGTACAAGCCTGACACTCCGCTTCCCTCGCTCCGCCCAGAGTGGGGGAAATTATTGATGATTTCCCGCCCCAAAAAAAAGAGTAGAAATTATTTCAATATTGCATGATGTTCAGAACCAACGGAGCATTTTACATCATGCTTGCACTAAAAACTATCAAGCTACTCTTTGACGACAATAAATTCCATAAACACCATTCCATTTTTGTTTTATTTAGTTCCCTGTTCGCTCATGTTTTTGTAACCCACTTTTATGAAACTTTCTATCTTTTCAGTAAAAATGAAAATGAAGGCGGAGTACCAGAGTGGGCGATAGTTGAGCTTCAGGGTCTCATTCAAACGAAAAAGGAGGGGATTACAGAGGCTACGGTGGTCGGCGATCTGCATTATAGCAATAGAAACAAACACCCAGTTTTAGTTCTCGGCCACCACATCCTCAATGGCAAAGAACAAAAATTGGAGCAACCGATGGCGGTGATTGAAAAAGTCGTTGATGAAGACAAAACAAGCTATAAAGTGAAGGCTATTGTCAAAAAGAAATTGTTATTCAAATCTAGACCTAAGCCTATTATTTCTAATGTAGCAGAAAAAGTGTGATAAACTGATAAGAAAATAAAATGGAACTAGAATATATCTTGTTTTATTTGTAGTTGAGACTTGCCGATCAAAATAAACGCAGTATTATCAAAAACAAGCAGCTATGCCCCGCGGTGAAAAATCATATTTGAAAATAACCAAATTATGTAGGTAAACATGCAAAAAATAGGTAAGCGAATTGTTAAAAAAAACTGCCAAGTGCGAGTCGGACTCGCGCACCGAGAATTCCGTACAAACTTGCGACATAAATGGCCATATCTTTTACTGTCATAGCTCTAAGGCCCTGCTGTATCGGCTGTCTTGAAAATGCTTCGGCATTCTTCGGTACGCCCACGGCGCCGAGGCAATATATACCTACGTATATCGCGTTGCTTCCAAAGGTTGTTCACCCAAAAGCTTTTTGATTGATTAGATTTCTCTTCTTCTTCAGCAAGAGCTGCTATGAGCACTAGATCCCAGTGCACCATTATTAAATACAACTCAGACAACTATATTGTAACAACTCAGACTGTTTTGACGAGAAATACGATATTGAGACGCTTCGGCAAGCTACAGGACGGGACGGTGCGGCATGCTTAAGGACGCCTCGTCATCCCTAAGAACGTTGCAGCATAGTTTCCGACAGTGTGAGCTTGCATATAGGATGCCGAAGGATCCTTTTCCTTGCCGATGCAGATAATGGGCGCCGGGCCTAAGGGACCACAGACTTGAGTATATGGTTTTAACTAGCGGGCGCCATAATCTACCTCTGTGCCAAATTTCATCAAGATCCGTTCAGCAGTTTATACATAATATTAGTAAGATAGCTGGCCCCCGCGTGATATCGAAAAAAAAGTATCCTATGTGTTATTCCAGACCATAATCTACCTCTGTGCGAAATTTCATCAAGAACCGTTCAGCCGTTTTGACGTGAAAGAGTAACAAACATCCATACATCCAGCTTCACAAACATTCGCATTTATAATATTAGTAGGATTTCAACTGGGTACCTCCACGCGTTCCTGAGATGAAGGGTCTTGACAGACAGACAGACAGACAACAAAGTTATCTTCTATATAGGGACCGTATTTTCCTTCTGAAGGTATGGAACGCTAAAAACACTAGGATTCGCATCTGGAACCGTAGTGTTATTCGTGGAACTTCCCAAATAACCTGTCGGGGGCGAATATTGGCAGAAGGGGAAGGGGGGAACGTGAGTGTAACCCTAGTAGGTGAAAAACAATTTACAGCAACCGCAAAAGATACAGAATAATTTGTAAGAAATGAAAGGCATGTTACAGTACTTAATATTTATAATTACACTATTCACATGCTCTGATGTGTCATAATTCTGTGACTTAAAACTATTTAACCCATAATTTAAATTACCTTAACTTTAAGGATGTTTATTTCAGATACAGGTGTTTTGTCCAAATAAAACGAAAGAATTGTTATTTTTTGGAAAACATGTAATTAAATTAGCTATGCTTCTAACCTGTTTTTAGAAATATATATTGGTAACAAGAGCGTCGCCAGATTTCAAGTAGGGGAGGGCAAAACGGTGCGTATAGAACATTCGTTTTTGTTTATGAGAACCCCGTAACGTGTCAAGTACTTTCATGTAAAATGTATTTTTGATTAATAATCTACGTACAAAATTTCAATTTTAAAAGTTATTATTTTGTCATGCTATGTTACGCAAGGGGCACCTCTAAAATGCGAGTACTTCGAATTGGTTCGACTTTCTATACTTGCTCAAAGTAGAAGTAACATAACAAAGCATAAATAAACTATAAGCTCTCTACTCCTTAGGTCTGAGCCTACAAGGTCAGGATTTAAAAAAAACTTTTCCTTAATGCTGCCACACAATTAGTATGTGCGTAATAAATTATAGCGCGCAGTAGAATCACTCCCAAACTAAAATGTTTTAATGCTATAAGTGAGCCTCGTGAGTACTATGTAGTTTGAGAAATATAGAGTAAATAATGTGATATGAAACAAACTGTTTATTGCAATCTTTGCAGTCTGTCTCTCGGTCGACCACGCGAAAATCCAATAGGAGTGCAAATCCAGAGGCAGAAAAGAGGGAGCATCTGTAATAAAAGCTTCGTTCGCAGAGTTCAAAGAACGGATTGCGCGCGTTTTTCAAAGAATATGAGAAAGTTAATAGAGGTAGTACAAGCACTTAGAGGCTCGTTTTCAAAATTAAAAATATTTTAGCTGGACAGTGACTCTACTGTGCGCTATTATTTATTACTTACTTACTAATTCAAATATATTGAGCCTCCAGGTGGAAGGGGTTAGCTACCACCTCTTGCTGGCGACGCCAATGATTGTTAACAGTTAGTTGATTTGACACGGCAACTTCCAAAACTGCTGTGACAAAGCAGCTAACTTTTTTACAGTTCAAATATACCTACATTTTTTTTATAAACAACTTGTAATTGTAATCGTAATATACATAATATACGAACCTTACGAAAGAGCAATTGGTGACATCACAAATACAACATTTGCAAAAAATAATGACTGATATCGAAATATTCCAAGCGATTTGTTAATGACGCTAAAGAGCTGTTAATGAATATTGTAAAGTTAAATGATGCACATTAGTGAACCAGCAAGTCTGGTCGAACACAAACAAAAATGTTACTTTTATACTACAATAAAATAACACATGGTACTTTCCTATATCATTAAACATTATGGTGTCAACATCCATTAAAAAGTATTAAATCCGTCAAAATTAAATCCATATGTACACATTTTTACTTCATTTGAATCAACATCTTACCGAAAAATCGAGTTACAATATTTTAACATCATCGCCAAACCCTTTTCACCACGAAGTATTTACACATTCAACATTTCAATCCAAAGTAATCTTTATCAACTAACACATCTAATCGTGCTTGAATAACAACTTTTATACTATTTGCGACATTCGCCTCCCATTCCAATAATATTGTTTGTACCATGTGGTGAAAGTGCAACATTACTCGCGCATCTCAAGCACATAACCTGCTTGCGTTCCTTTTGATATATAATCAGTGCACATAGTCGTTCCTTTCCTCAAAAACTATACAGCTAATTGGGGGGGTGTCAATTTTGGTAATGTGGCCATAACGTTAATTTCTTGTGATGCCATTATGCACCAATTATTATCTTTTAAAAATCATTCATTTGGTCGGTATTCTAATCATTTAATATATGTATAGTATATTTTAAGTTTCAATCAAAATATAATAGATTTCGATATCATAAAAGGCACTTTATTTTAACCCAAAAAGAAATAAATTACCACTAGGTACACTTATAAATATATAATATTTTGGAATTTAAACAAAAATGAATTATAACAATAATCAGTTTAGTTTTCATACCAAATTGGAATGAAGAATACTAAGTTTAATCAATAGTAATTATAACCAAGGACAGACGCATTTTTATTATGAAATAACATTGACTGCTTTACTCATTAACATTTTTTTTTCCTTTATGTCCAGACCTATCTGCAACAATGTATTGCCGCGGTATCCAAAGTTTCACAAATTATCAAAGTGTTTGTAAATAAAGCCGTTAATGCAAACTTTGGCTGAAAAAAGAAAATTATGCTAAACCTTAAATTATAAACTCATAAAAATCTAAAACAAGGACATAAACAATTTCATCTATAACATAATATAATTTTCTATGACTAAAATATAATTACCACCAAGGATCTAACCTGCCGTAAACATAAATCAACCGGTTCTTTAATAAACTTCGTTTGCATTCACACCCTCTCATTAATAGCAGTCTTTACACAATACCTCATCCCTACACATTCGTAGAGCGCATGCTAATTAGTTTTTACAGTAATTTTGATGTCAGTCTGACAATTTGTCATTAATTTAAATCTCCAGCCATTGCATAATATATGAATAAAATAATATATCCTTATGTCAAAAGAATACCATAGATATGCAAGTTTTTTCTTAATTAGTGTTCTTTTTTTTAAATGGTGCTATTAACGAACAAAATGTCCTTGCAGAAAAAAAGCTTCTTCACAGGTCGTTGTATTTTTTACCAACACTTAAGTTTCGACAAATTAATAAAAGGTTACTGTGAATTTAATATCGTTTACTGGTTGTTAAGTAACAGGAAAGTAAAAGTTTAGGCGTTGTACGACGCACGTAAGATCTCTTGTCCTTCGACCGAGGTCCAGTACTCGACGAGAAGATCACGCTCCTTCTCCAAATGCGCTAGGAATGTCGTCTCCGACCCACTCTTTTTCATATTCAGCAGTTGTTTTTTTAACCAGATATTCTGTGAATAAAATATAAGAATATATAGCCACAAGATAAACAAAATTACTCTCAAACAAACTACATTAAAAAAAAACGTATACGAAGAAAGGACAAATCAAATTCAAACAATACTTTAAGAACAAGTGAAGATTATTCCGTGTCTATTTTTACTATAGATATGACTAATAAGATGGCGGCTAATACCTCCGCATAAATAATTGTAAGGGATGATGATTATTCTCATTATAACATTGCTATTGTAAAGGGACCTTGTAGAGTTGTTGAGTAAACAGTCCTAGTTTACTTGATACTGCAGTACTAAATTCAGTTACAAATCTACTTTCGTTACAAGGTTATCTTATCGACATGGGTTGCGACCTATTAAGCAGCTTAGTTAAGAGAGTTAAGTATGCATTACAGTAGTAATTACCATGTGGTTAAACATACTATTGCTATTGGTGCTTAATACTTGTGTCAAGCCGAGTGATGATTACGATGAGCCTGTGTTGTATTACTATGGACTTGTAAGTACTTTACATCACGGAATTCACGGTCTTCGAAGACGGAAATCAAATTACTATTTTTAAGTAACCTTTAAAAGTGATATTGTATACGATATCATATACAGTCATAGTCAACTAATTAAGGACAAACAATTTTTGTGAATTTCATTATCAAGTCCTAAGGAAGCCGTAAAATAATTCTTTCATTTGTGTCTGTAATTGTTAATCTGTTTCATTTATTTCTATACACATTATAAACATTCTAAATATTTCATTAAAAAAAAACATTTAAGAATCTAAAAAATAGTAGTCTGCTGGTTTCGGGAGCAGGGTCCAAGCTACCGGTGGTTAGGGCTCCAGAGACAGGAACCTGTTCACAATGCGGGCCGTATCCAGGAGTACTGGACAGGAGCCGTTGATCCGCTCGCCTAAGCTTCGACAGATAGTCGTCGAGGCTCTTGACCATCGGGCTATTAGCCGTTACGACAATCTGCACAATGATAGCCGAATTCACATTCCACATGACAACAACCTCAACATATCCTACTTATTTTTAAATTAAATATGGGGCGTTATAATAAGAGTTGTGAAACAATGTGGAAAATAATAATTCATTTATATCAACATAAATGGCCGTACCGTAAAATTGCCACAAGAAAAACTAGGTACTCCGCAAGACGATCTCAGAATGGTGGCGCAGCGAAAATGAACCTATTTATGGGTTCTGTACTCATTAAAGCAGAAGTATTCGGACCAGAACATTGCGCTGGAATATCTGCAAAAACAATCGACGACGACTACTGACAGCTAAGTTCGGCAGAGTTGCCTAAAAGTTCCATTGCTGAATAAAGAATAAAGGCTTGCACGGTTGGCATCCCTAGAAAGTACGGACATTAGACATCTTATTTTATCAGGAGGTAGACAGTATGTGCGGCGTCCTAAAAAAACAGAAATGGATCCCAAATACACCAGAAAACAAGTTAAACACAGAGGAGGCAACATTTAAGTATGGGGTTGTTTTTCTGAACATGAGGTGGGACCTATAAAACAAATTTAATACAGAGAAAAATGACAAGAAATCATGCTGCCGTATGCTGAAGAAACCCTTCCGTCATTTTAACACACAACATACTGCACTGTCTGTTAGATCATTCACCACCGATGAGTTGGTATTGATTTTAGATTGGCGTGCCATTATCCCAGACCTGAATCCTTTAGAACATCTGTAGTACGAAGTAAAGAAAAAGGTCGCAACTAAACATACTGGTAATTTAAATCAACTCTACACGTTTCGTAGTAGTATGGCAACTAAAACTGTAACATGAGAATTTACATATAAGAAGAAAGATTAACGAAAGCATCAAAGTCTCGCGCAAATTTAAATTACAGGAAATAGAAAATAAATGTTACTCAGTGTGTGTATCAACGTCCCTAATTAGTTGACCACTACTGTATTTATTTACATGTAAGTATATGTTAAAAAAAGTACCCAGAACTCTCTAAAGTAGAGAAGAGTTTTTAAAGTCAAAATTAATAAACCTAAAGAATAATTAAATACGTCCTACCACCATATTCATAATACATATACTACCGCTATCATAACAAAGTAGATTTTGTTCACAGCTACGTAGGTTTTACGTATATGCACAGAATGCTTAAGAATACAAGTATTCAAAAAGTCAATATCGAGAGCTAATCATGCATATAATCATGCTATCCACTTCTAGGAAGAGAGTGAACGCAGCCTGCCGGCGTGCAGCCCGCGACAGGCTTGCTCCGCGCTAGTACTGCGGTACTGGCGCGCGCCTGCACTAGTGCGCCTGTGCCGGTGCCAGCGGCGCATGCGCTGCGATACTCGCGCCAACAACGACAGCCTCGTTGAACTGAACAACCGAGCTTATTTACAGGTAAAGTTTACCTGATCTATTGATGATGAATGCTGATGTTATTGCATCGAGCGTAGTGATAATTCCAAGGCTGTTTAGCTTTCATTCCTAAAGATCTGAGTGTGGGACTTTTATACGCCACTAGACTGCTAAAGTGTAAGTTAGTACTAGACCAATAGATATTTACCTAAACATGTATTTAAGTTCAAAATTTCGCTTTCAGTTCTGCCAACCCGTCACTGACTGGCCCGAATGTTCCAAAAACGACACCGCCCTGAATGTGACCACGACCTATCAACGTATTAATCCCGATGAACTGGAAGAGATGCATCACGTGAACATGCAGCTTGTCCCGCCAAACATTACGTTTAGCTGTCGCTGTCGTAGTCCCAACTGTTGGAAACTTACTGCTGCTAGTGTAAATAACACTCGTACATATCGATGTTCGGCACTTTCACTCTGTAAGTCCGGGGAGTTTTGCGGAAACGTCAACTACGATCTGAACGCTCTGTACCAGTCTTGTCTCTGCCCCAGACACCATATTTGTGTGCACAACGGAGGCATAACTCACACGGTCATCTCGGAACTGCTTTATGAAGGGAGAGGGTGGAAAGCTTACTGCCAACGCATTGAAGACGACTACAGTTACGAAGATGATTAACTTACTTGCGCGGGTTGAGCTGCAATATCTTTGGCGATAGTGTGGACTTGTTCATTGAAGTTTTCAGGCCATAGTGTGCGGCTCACCAAACCGCCTTGCAAGGCTTCAGATGCGGTCAACCGACGGCCAAACACGACCAAGTCGTTTAACTGCAACAAAAAGTTGAAGTTATAATAAAGTAGAACAGAAAAATAATTTTGTTAATTTCTTAAAAGTCCAGAAAAGTTTTTTTCTTACTTTATGTAAAGTCGTATATTTTATAAAAAGACTACCATATAAACTTACTAGAGGTTGAGACAGGAGTCTATAAGTAGTGAATGCTGATACGCCGGGCTCTATCGGTGCTACTGACGCATGTGACTTGGGGCTGATCGAGAAGCTGGATCGTTCCGAGGCCAGCGCTACGTCGCTGAGGCCGATCAACGCCAGGCCAATGCCAGAACATCGACCACTCATACCTGAGCATAACAGCTTGCTATGCTGTTCCACTGCTTGTAAGAGAGACCTGTAATTGTTTACGAGTTTTAAATCTGAAACTGTGGCCTGTAATGTATAACGGGCTGCTGTCCGCCACTCCACGTCTAAAACACGTCAACAAAAAACTGCTTCAAAAATATAGAAATAATGAAGTAATCATATGAGGCAAAAGCACTCAGCTTTACGTATGATATTTATTTATCAGTAGCAATATAAAGTAGAGATCTATAAATTACGGCCCGGTTGGCGCAGTTGCTGAGCATTCGACTGCTGCGCTGCATGTCGCAGTTTCGATCCCTGCGCCGTCGTTTCGGGTCTGGCTGTTTGTGCATGTGAGTTTAGGAAAGTGAAAGGTTAGGAAAGTGTTGCACAATTGCTAAACTACAAGTGCAAGATAGACACAAAAATGTCAAACTCAAAGCATGATCTAAGTACATTTATAGATCTGAACTTAGTACTGTGTTATAAGTTGCAAAATAGAAATAGATATATGTACTATGTGTGAACTACGTCTGCTACAGTTATTCATAGCTTTCTTATCTTAAGAGCTTGGTGCTTTGCAACAAAGCTATAAACAAATGCATTCAATGAGATAAACTACCTTAGTCTTTTTGGAATCATAATGATGGATCATTTTGTGAAATGCAACATTAGCTTTGATAATACCAAGAAAGGTTGATTTTACTAAGATAGATAGATAGATAGATAGATAGAATATTCTTTATTATGTACACCATACAAGTAACAAGAATAATACTGGACAAACTTATAAATAGGGTGACACAATGGGCGGTCTTATCGCTAAAAGCGATCTTTTCAAGACAACCTTTGGATGGATTTAAGAAGAGGAGAAACAGTACTAGTTAAATTTAAAAATGGATATTTTTACAACTTACCTAATTGCTTCTGCCATTTCATAAGCAAAGTTTGTTGCTTTTTCCATATTGTCATCCAACAAAGGTCGTAAATCTAAATCAGAATAAGTAGTCCCACATTCAGATGCCAATAGGGTCACAGATATGTCTTTCCTTGATTCAATCAATTGCAGTGCTTTTTCTAATTCCTTTATTATCTGCCAAGGAAAATAATGTCTTCTTGTTTAATACATTTACATATACAATAGAATTCAAGAGAACAAGTTTGTTGTAGGTTTTTAATTGCATGAAGATGAGAAGAGACACAAAACTTACCTCAATACTACAGTTGAACCCTGATTTCTGAACACATATTTCAGCCAATCTTTGATCAAAGTTAATGGCCAAGTATTTAAAATCATCACTATTTACAATGGTTTTGTCATCAGTTTTCATAACTTTTTTTACTTTTGCTGGTTTTTCAGGTTTTGAATTGTCACGCTTCCTCTTATTTAGGGCAAGATTTAACTTAGAGTTTAGTTTTTCTTTTATGGACAAGCAATCATCTTTATTAATAGTGTCTGTCCTGATACCATCTGAGTTGTCTGGCATGAACATGTCAGCTATTGGACGATTGCTAACAATGGTACCAGACTGGTTCTGAACATCAGGCTGAGCAACTTGTGAAGCTTTACCTGAGCCTCCCTGATTGCTTGACTCCACATCGCTTAGCCGTCGTGGACTCATACAGGAGCTTGAATAGGAACTTGATGAATGCCGTCTGTAGATAATGGAATCATCAGCACTGTGTGCCTCAAAGTCTTCACTAACTGATGGCGATTTGACTGAACTGCTAAGGGAGGACCTGTGCTTGCCACCAAGAATTCTTTTAGCTTCTCCTTCTTCATACTTTGATTCTTTTTTTCTTTCGCGAAATTTCATTTCTTTTGAGTCTGGTGTAGAGCTCTGTAACTTTTTGATAAATTCTGCTTTGGTTTTCATGTTCTTTTTTCCCTTAGGTGCCTCAGGTGTCAGCTGATATATCATATTCACAGCTCCTTCATCCATCAATAATTTATCAACTTCTGTCAATCGTTTATTCTGTTTGCAGTTTTTAGGTGAAGGCTTTTTCCAGAGCAAATTTTTTGGCAAAGGTGCTTTGCCAGCCATCTGGAAAGTTTGCTCAGTCTTAATTTTCTTTGAAGGAGTTATGTCTTTCTCAATACTAGGTTCCTTGCTTTTAATAATAGTTTTAGTTTTTGTAAAAGTGTCAGGATTATCAGGATCAAATATAACCTTTTTCTTTATAACTCTACCAAGTCTCCTTTGTGGTTGGTTTTCATCACTGCTCTTATTTACAGCTGGAGTTTTTCCATCACTTGATGAATCAATGGATGTCCGAGCAGAGGCTTCCTCTTCTTCTTTACTGACATCTTCTTGAGGTTTTACAACTGGGTCAGTACTTTCTTGGGAGGCTTCACTCTTGTCCAACTTGTTAGACTTATCACCTTCAGAGGCATCTTCATCATCCCACTCTTTAACCAGTACATTAACTATATTTTCCTCAGGTTTACCTTCTGCTGGTACTTTTTGATCTTGTTTCACTACTTTTTCAGCTTTATCACTTTTTGCTACTTTATCACTTTTTGATACTTTAGGACTCTTTGCTTCTTTTTCAGTTTTTATTATTTTATCACTCTGTTTGTTTCTAGAAAGTCGTTCAACATTGCGTTTTTTTGTGGTTCTTTTCAATCTAGAAAGCTGTTGCAAAGCTATTTGAGTTTCTAGAAGCTTTTTAGAGTGAATATCTTTATCAAAGTTTGGTGGAAGTAGGTTATGAGGCTGTCCCTCATCATTCCCTTCTAAAATATCTAATAGTTCCTCTTTATTGAAAACTTCCTGTCTTACAGCACAGTTATTATTTTCTACACTATCAGTAATATCTGACGACCGTAAAGCTTCACTTAATTCAATACTTTGACCAAGTCCACTAAGTAGATTATTGGAATCGTGATCTTCAATAATAGTTTCTTCTGTGATAGTCTCAATCATCTCATTATCATTTGTTTCAATTAAAATTTCAGTCTGAAAAGTCACTCTGTCGGAGGGTGTTTCAACAATAATATCTTCTAAAATAGTTGTTTCTTCTAATTGGGTTTCTTCTGTTTCTGTACCACTGATTTTATCTATTGCATCTGCCTCGTCTTTTACCGCCTCTGCGATAGTGGGAGACGGATTATCAGTGGGATCTTTGTTTTGAATGACGTCGCTAACAATTAGATCTGTAGTGCTATTGGTTTCAGGCACAGCAGATACCGCCGGTTCATCAATGTTTTCTTGTGCATCATTCTTCACCTCTACTGACGTTTCAATTTCACACTTACTGTCTTCGTAAGGTGCTGTGTTACTTTCCACTGCAGCTACTTCTGCAGACTCGGAATCCGCGACACCGTTCGATTTGTGACATACATCCGTTGCTACCGAAGCCACGGCATTTTCGTCTTTTTCATCAAATACAACTGTTATTTTCATGCCATCCACAGGAGCATTATGAAGTGGAGGCTCTTCTACAGCTTCCATTCTATCAAAACCGTCACTAAAATAATGAAAAGGGTTTATTATTGCTTTTATTAAGGATAACCTAAATTATGTTGACGAATGCAAACGACCGAGCGATGGTGCCATAGCAACATCAAGTTGATTTTTTCTTTATTTTTAAGTTGCACTAAAAGATGTTAAATGATCACCAACAATCACCTAGTTTCAAATAAAGATAAATTCAGTAAAGACAAAGTTTGCTTTGGGTTGCGTCTGTACGTCCATTACATTACGCGCACTAGAGAGGAGAGTAGGAGAGTGTCCATCGGTTATCGGTACTCGGTACGTCGAGGATCGACCTAAAAGTGGTGAAATACTCGACTAATTATTATTTTTTCCAACCAACTATGGGGCATATTTTAATTATGAAAATTGTGTTAATCTAATGTGTAATTAAATAAATGAATATAGACATTATCGGACGTATTGTTGTTATGCCTAACCTTCACAGTGATGCTGGTCACTTATTACATTTTTTATATATTTTTTTTATCAACAAATTAATAAAAATCTTGTTAATTTATTCATGGATTATGAATGAAATACCATCAATTGGTTGTGCCTCATCACTAGAACGTTTTGGATACTGTTATAGGACCTGCAGAATTAGCTACAAAAATCTGTCGTATAAAATGGCCGCCATTTTCATTCCTCATCATTAAAGAAAACAACCAGAAATATTTTAAAGCAAAACCGTTTGACAGCAAAAGTACCACAAAACTCGACGCATTACATGGTGACACGTACAGGAAACCATGACCTTATAACTTATGAAAATAAGCACTTGACAAACAGTTGAGCCTGACTGCCGTGTCAAAAAAATGAACTAAAAAGAAAAAAACAAGATGTTAGTTTCAACAAAAAATCTCATCGCAGTCGGGGGACTTTTTATGCAAGAAAGTATTCTACAGATATTCTACAGATTGGTCCCCCGACTGCGATGAAAATTTTTGTTGAAACTAACATCTTGTTTTTTCTTATTAGTTCATTTTTTTGACACGGCAGTCGTGTTTTTTAATTTTTTAAATTATATATTTTTATTTTAAACCTTTTAGTGATAAGTTTTATATAAAAATATATCATAAAACACAATATAATTTGTAAGCATTAAGTAAGAAAAATTGAACTTTTAAAGGATGTCGTGTTTTAAATGTTATCTGTATTCAACTGCCTATATCTGCTTCGAAGTTCGAACCTAGCTACTGAGCCAATTAAGTTTAAGTTTGGCACACATTATTATGATTTTCTGGGATAGAAATAGATTATTTATAAATCTACTCGTCACTAGTTCTTCTAATTGCCACTAGATGGCGCACCTTGTTTGTTTTCAACGAATCCACTATGGGATAAATACGACTTTTTTATCGATTGTTTTGATTTACAATGTAACATATTTATGTTTTTGGAATCCACTCGTCAAATCCTAGACGATAATCACATGCATTAACAGAATAAATTATAAAAAAATATATGTGGGTGTTCAATTATTGATCATACCCGCCACATTGGATTTCTAAACTTTTTCACTAGCCTATGTTACTCGGGACGATGCAAGGATTCTAACGATACCCCATACATGTAAATCGGTTCAGGCGTTTAGAAGTTATGATGGAATAAAGAAACTCACAAACATACATGAACCCTAAAAACATAACACTCCTTTTTTGGGGCAGTCGTATAAATAAGCACTTGACAAACAGTTGAAGTCTCTATATTTTTATGCAGCTGCATACATATTTTGTATAACTATTGTTTCTGTAGTAGAAGATGGCGCGAATATATATTTATCAATAGGTACGTACTGCAAAAAGTGCAGTTCGCGCTGTGCTATCTCTAGAGTTGTTAACTCTATGACGTCAAGCCACCTCTGTCGAGCAATGCAACGTAATAGTCGAACCGAATATTGATGTATGTACACTTCACTTTTTTATTTAATGGCGTTTGTGGAAAGAGACACCACAATTTTGCCAAATATTGATGTAACAACACTAGTGTCTAGTCTCATGTTTTGACATGACAGTAATGACGTACCGGCTACCGCTGACATTGACATTATCTGTATTGCGCTTGCATTGTTGTGAGGTTGTGAGCGTTGTGAATGTGGACATGAGCCGCTGGCAACAATGAATATTCTTCCAAAGAAAAGGTACGGAGGAATACTAATTTGAGCCAAATTCCTGAGTTTTTATTAATAATTATTAGCGTTCAATCGTGTGCGCAATAATTCATAAAAAATATTGTGTATCACACAAAGACCCAGCTTGTTTGACTGTACTCATTTTCATTTCATCCAAATGTGTAACTAACAACCAGAATTGGCATGTAAAGTCCAATCATCATTAGTTTTTATTTGAGAAATGAATAATGTACTATTGGAATTATATGAAAAATATTTGACAATCTTCCTTACTTTCTGTGCCATCCTTTCCTGCCGCTGTACTCACAAATGCTTCAATTTTGATTTGCAAAGACTTATGTCCACCTGGCTCGCTTTCGTAATAACATAAAAAGATAAACGTACGACTTGACACATCAAATGATGTTGATTATGGTTGAGGACAGTGAGAAATCCCATCTGACCACATCAAATTGTATGGTTTATTGCATTTTTTATCTTTTAATATTATCATGTAATTATTTATAGATGGCATGTAAGAACAAAAGAGAATATAGCCCGAGTAAGGAAAGATGAAACGGAAGCTGCAGAAAAAGAGTGTCAGGAAAAATTAAGAGTTGAACAAGCTGACCGTGAGGCCCGACTTAGTGTGTTAAAACATAAGAGTAAGCAAAAGTTACAGGAATATGGCATTCAGGAGCCAGAAATCCAGCCTACACAACTAGCAGCTGCCGAACATATTAACTTATTTGCAAATTTTGAGGATGCTGTAAAAACCACTAATAAGGAACATGAGAAGGATGTTAAAGAAAAGAAAGAAGAATATGAGAAAAAAATTGGGTACTTGACATATCTTGGACAAGACACAAATGAGGCTCTTGGTAAAAAGAATTGGTATGAAGTACCACCAGAGACAGCTGGGACCTCTAGATCAAGTAATATTAAAGATACCTATGACAAGTTGGTTTTGAAAGATCAAGATGGAAAACCTAAAATTAGAGAGCCAGATGAAAAAAATGGAGAAGTAGGTTGGAAAAAGAAGCAAATGCTTGATCCAATAAATGCATTTAAGCATCTTCATGATAATACTTATAAAAAACAAAAGACCACTATAACTAGTGCTAAAACAAAAACAGTGACCCATAATATTACTAATGATAAAAAACATAAGAAAAACAAACACAAAAAAGATAAAAGTGAAGATAAAGAAAAAAAAATACAAAAGCTTAGAGAAGCTCGAATAAAACGTGAGCAACAAGAAAAATATAGGACAGAGTTATTTCTGAAGAGTCTTCATAAACCTCACAATGTAGAAGTTGAAAAAGATGTTGGTTTAAAAGCAAAATACAATTCCCAGTTCAATCCAGAACTTGCAAGACAAAATTATAGGTAAATGTGCCTTATGATGCTAGTACTGTATCATATTTTATTTATTTCAAAGAAAATTAAAAACCATTTTAGTCAAATAAATATAGTAAAAATATATTACATACAATAAAATCAGTTAACAGTTAGTCAACATTGTTTAATTTGCAAGCACAATCCCTAAGGGTTCATTTACGGGCACGTGGTGCGGTCCGCTGCGGTCGTTTACGGAGTACTGTAAACAAGATCGTACATTGCCATAATGTTCGTGTTTGCACGTGTAGTAACAATAATTTTATCGGGTTACTTTTGCAGAGTATGGGTTAGCAATATTAGAGGAAGTTTATCTTCAAGTCTGTCGAAAGGATAATTGAATGTCTCGGAAAATAATTGCAGTATCCTTACAATAGCAGCACCATCATTTAATGATTCTGCATGTTTGATTCTGAAATATAATATAAGTATAAAATTTAATATAATATAAGTCTTGTTAGGCAGTTTACAATATCTTAAACATTATGTACCTACGCCTATTATTTCCTCTTAAAAGATTAGTCAGAGGTGATCTATAGCACGCCAACATTTCATCAGGTATGTTTCAGTCCCATAAAATACGACGCGAGCAATTTGTTTTCAACAGGGCACTAATTCAAACACCAGCAAAAAGTTATTAAACCCAATAACTTTTAACTCATCCTGGGAATCGAACCCAGTATTACATGCTCAGCAGTCGCGCTTGCAAGCCAATTCAAATTTTATATATGTAATTTTTTTTTTTTTGCGCATGGGAAATTATCAAATAACTTCCCCTTTCAGGTGAAGCAGGGGGAGTGTCAGACTTACTGTCTAAAACCCACCCATGAAAGGAACATGGGTGGGTTTGTCTTTTGCGTTTTATGTCCCGGAGCCGCGGTATCTCATTTGAAATACCCGCAACCCCGGCAGGATAATAAAGGTTAAAACAACATTATGTAACATCGCGCCTGTATTCCCCGTAGCTGTAGACAGTTGTACCTACTATAGATACACCTCTGCCTAGCTACAAGGTATGGTCAAAGTACAATAGGATTGTAAAATGTAATTAATTACTAACCTCACATATGTGCATAAGGAATCTACAAATATATCAACATTTTCACTTTTACTTTGGCGTAAGAGAGAGTAGATACCGACTAATAGGGGATAGCCATCTATATTGTCTCCAGTTCTTCTCACAATAAGGTCACCTGAAAAATAAAAAGGTATAATAATATGCTAGTAGTATTAACTGCTAATAACATATCCGAAGAAACATAGCATTAGAAATTAAACAATAATCGGGCGATGATTATACTTCAGTAGGTAGATAGATACCTACATTTATTTACTGATGACCTGAATCAACGAAAACGCTATGAGCAGGGTCGAAATTTTTAAAAAGGAAGTTTGTGTTTGCATTTGTTGGAGATAAGGAAATTCAGAGAAAAGTATGACTAACGAAGTTCATATTATGGATCGATAGCGTGAACAAACCAATGCTATCTGGTAAATGACATCATTACAATAAATCACGTCTTTAATAGTTTATCTTTTTTTAAAAAGAGAAACAGTTTAACTTAGTAAATTACGCGAATATTATGGACAAACCACAACAAGACTACGAAACCATGGTGGATTCGCGCATTTCCCTTTAACTTAAGGGCATGTTTTTTACAAGAATGGTTAGGACCGGGGTCGGTCCTAAAATGCCGGTTTAGCCGAATCGTAATAGGATTGTATTGTATAACGGGCTGGTGACCGCAACTCCACGTCCAAGACGCGTATTTTGTTTAGGTACAGATCATTATCACATATATAATATTATAAAGGCGAAAGTTTGTGTGTATGTTTGTTAGTTTTTCACGCTCAAACGTCAGGACGTATGTACTAGTGACAAGTTATACCCTGGATTAACGTATTGACTCCTTTTTAGGGTTCCGTAGTCAACTAGGCACCCTTATAGTTTCGCCATGTCTGTCTGTCCGTCCGTCCGTCCTCGCTTAATCTCTGTGACCGTTAGCACTAGAAAGCTGAAATTTGGTACCAATATGTATATCAATCACGCCGACAAAGTGGTAAAATAAAAATTGGAAAAAAATGTTTTATTAGGGTAGCCACCCTATATGTAAAGTGGGAAGTGATTTTTTTTTTAATTTCAACCCTAACGTGTGATATATTGTTGGAAAGGTATTTTAAAATGAATAGGGGTTTACTAAAATCATTTTTTGATAATGTCAATAATTTCGGAAATAATCGCTCCAAAAGTAAAAAACAATGTGTCCCCCCCCCTCTAACTTTTGAACCATAAGTTTAGAAAATATGAAAAAAATCTGAAAAGTAGAACTTTATAAGGACTTTCTAGGAAAATTATTTTGAACTTGATTGACACAACAGTTTTTGTACAAAAAAGACAAAAAGTTGTACAAAATAATTTCTGGACTAAGTTTGTAGTATAATCGTATATGCAAGCATTTTTTTTAACTTCGTTTACATATTTTATTATCCTGAACGTATCTTTTTTCAAACAAAAAAAGAATTATTGAAATCGGTTCGCGCAATCCAAAATAACCACCGAAATCGTCTTGCACGTCTTTGTATTAATTAGTAACCCAATTCCCCGAGAGATGGCGCTGTAGGTACTTATTACATTGGATCGAGTATTACCGAATTGTTCGGTTGGTCTCTCCTTGGCATTGGCGGTATCTTATTACTGCATAAAACTTTTATTAAGAACATGCTAAGGCAATTTAGAACAAAACTAACATTCATTTTTTAACACCATTAAAATGTTAAGGTAAAAACCAGTTCATAAATGGTTCGATAGATGGCGTTGTGTAAAAACGTAATTTTTTTAAAAGTCGATTTTAAGATTTTCCGTGCTTTCATGACCTACCGTGGTAAAGTAAGTTGCACCTTAAATATATTCGTAATTTTATTTATGAGTGCATAATCTAATTAGTCGTCGAGGTTTGAGCGCTCCCCTTTCAGCCTCTTTGTGTTCGCGCTAAAAACCGTCACAAGTCGGAGCCGGAGCGCCTGCCGCGGACTCGCGGAGCGTGCAATGTTGCACGCTCCTCCACCTTTAAACTCATAAGTGGGAACACTTATTGTGACGGACGGAAAACTACGGAACCCTACACTGAGCGTGGCCCGACACGCTCTTGGCCGGTTTTTTTATCCCTATTCCAGTCTAAGCGGGTGAAACCGCGAGCCGCTAGCTTGTAGGATAACAATATGTGAAGGATGATATTATGTCAAGAAAGCAGGTGTCTGTAAAAGTATGGGAGAAGGCATGCTGCGCTGACCCCAAGTAAATTAGTAGAGAGAATAATGATGAGATATGGTAGATTTACCGTTATGTAGATCTTTTACGGGTATTCTGAACCGACAAGGAAACTTTTCGAGGAAGGTCGGGTGGTAAGACTGACCAATGACGGCCGCCATCAGTCACGTACAATACAATGATCCACCAGAAAGACTAATTGCGGAAAATCAAACCTGATATCATAGAACCGTGACGGTACATAGTTACTGTAATAAAGCAATATAATAATCATACCAGATGTATAACATAGTTGCATTCTTGGTAATTGCGAAATTAACAGTGCAACAAGAATGCGTCCCATATCAGCATTCAGCAACTCCTGCGCATGTTTCAGGTAGATCTTTTCGTATGGTTCATAGATGCCACATCTCACTAAATACTCTTCCAGATTTTGCATTAGTAACGAAGATACTTTTGGCGGTGTTTCAGAATGTGTTGATATCTTCAATTCGTTCATTATAGACCTGCAAGTTTAAATTAATCAACAGATGAGTGTGTTTCATTGATAATTTGATTCAAGCCCTATCCAATCTTATTTTTTACTGTTTCTTTGAGATTTTGCGTCTCTGATTTGAATAAACCTAAATTGAACAGGTGATGGTAAATCTTAATTTTACATACTCATTCATGGTCCTTAGTGATGCCTCTAACTGCGCCGAGTCAAATTTGCAACTTGTATTCAACTGATAAGCAATATGCCTTCTTATAATCTGCAAGGTTCCTATCAAAATGAGCACATCTGATAGTTGTTGGAATGTTTTATATCCTTTAGTAATAATCTGTTCCATATCTTTCATATCGGCACTCATATTCCCTAGGAGCATCTTGTCTTGTCTAAATATATCTTGGACATTTTGCATTTGGTTTTTGACCATGAAACCATATAAGATATCTAATCCATGAAGACCCACTACTCCAACAGCATCATTTAATTTTCCGAAAGTTTTGTTATTTATTATTTCATTTTGAGATCTTACGTCGTACCAAGCAGCGCAAATGCTAACGTATGTGCAGATTCTGTAACGAAGATATATTTTTAGTAAACTTTTTATTTATAAAATGTAACATATCAAATATGTATGCAAATAGATATCAAGCCTCATGTACCTTGCGTCTACTAACTGCGGTATTTGTCGAGCTAGGCTGCCCATGAAGCCCGCTGAGGGACTATACAATGTAACTCCTTTCCGAAAACTAATCTCCTTGGCGACACTTTCATTAATGATTGCTGTTATCTAAAATTTAAATAAATTATTAAGACAAGTGCATTTAAGTTTATATAGTGACTCCTCTTGGTTTTGTAGCGTGTAAACATACCTGTTTTTGCCAAATTCTTAAACCATGAATATTAATATAGTCCTGAATATATTCAAGAGATCTTCGATAGCCATCCATACTTTCAGCCAGCTTCTGCAGTCGCGACATCAAATTACCTGCTGTTGGCTGGTACTTTTTCCCTTGAGGTTCTAAAAATTCTACAAACTTCTTGCTGATGTGTCTGTCTAATTCCTTTAATAATCCCTCTTCTAATAATTCCGCCGGGTCTACTCGTATTACACCTACCAATGTAGACCGCATGTCCAAAATTCCTAAAAAGAACAGATATTTATGTTGCAGGAACACATAATTATATTCATTTTATTTTATTTATTTATTTGGGAAAATAAACAGTTTTACATTAATCTTATACTTATAAATATACAATAGTTATAAATGTATAACCTACGACATTTTCCACAACATTTATTAGAAATTATAAATGCGCTATTCTAAGCTGTTAAAACAAAAGTAGTAAAGGTAAACTTAAACATAGACAGGCAAGCAAGAGACAGAGAAAGAGAAGTAATAAACTATATAAGAAACGAATAATAAACTATTAAATTAACTAGGTATTACAATCCAGATTTTTATTACGGATAACACATCAAAATTTTTGAGCAGTGATAGAAAAGAAGTCGATGGCCACAAAGATCTTGTTGTATTGAATGGTAAGGCGTCGTAAGGGTGCACGCACGCCTGCGTTTGTACGACAAGAACTCACTGCAAATAAAGGTCTTGCGCGCACCCCACGGCATATCGTTGTTCTGGGTACAACATAACTTATTTTGTTGCGAATATCAATACAATCATAAGTATTGCACAGATCATACAAAAAAATAGTTTCCAACATAGTTCGTCTAGGTTTTCAGGTTTTATTTCTTCAATAGGTCATTATAGGATGCATAAGTGCGATAGCAACGAAAATGCATGGCCTTTAAAAAATTTCTTTGCACTTTTTCGACCATGTCGGAATATTTACCATAATGGGGACTCCATACTGAAACAGCATACTCCAGCTGAGAGCGAACCAACGATTTATACAGATACAAGTAGGTAGAAGATCAAGTAAATACTGTACCGGTTCTCATGATAAAACCAAACATACGGAAGGCATTATTGTCAATTTTGTTTATATGGGAATCCAAATGAAGTTTGTCATCCAACATAATTCCAAAATCACGGACCAGGGTTTCTCTCTTTTCACTCTTTTTAGAATTTGGTTTTTTAATGTGTAGGGATTTAGTAAGATGTTTTTATTTTTGGTGAAACTTATGACATGACACTTGGATACATTAAGCTGAAGTTTGTTGCGTGTACAGTATGCCGTGAATGCATCTAAATCTTCCTGTAAGAGAGAACAATCATGGTAACCTTTAATGGCCCTGAATATTTTAATATCGTCAGCGTACAAAAGTAGTTTTGAGTTTTTGAAACATGTATCGACATCATTAATAAATAAAATGAACATGAGAGGTCCCAAAATGGAGCCCTGTGGTACTCCGGAAGTAACATCTACGGTGGCAGAGCAAAAACCATTTATGACAACTCTCTGTGTTCTATTGCAAACATATGAATAGAACCATTTCAAAAGGTCGCCACCTATCCCATTGAACGCAATTTTCTGCAAAAGCAGTTCATGGTCAACCTTGTCAAAGGCTTTCTTGAAATCAGTATATATGGTATCAACTTGGAACACGGGCATCCAAGCTGTTAAACAAATAATCTGCAAAGGTCACCAAGTTTGTCGCGTTGCTGCTGATGTTGCTGTGGTAATAAAACGTTGTGAATTAGCGGGTACACCTTATCGTGTACTAATCTCTCAAAAACCTTTGACAAAGCTGACAATATTGATATAGGTCGATAGTACTTGACGTCATGCCTAGGTCCAGACTTGTAGACTGGGGTTATATTTGCAAGTTTCCAAGCCTGCGGGAAAATACCCTGTGAAATGGATAAATTGAATATGGTATGCAAATATGCAATGGTATGCAGAGATTAGTGGCAGTCATTTTTATAAATAATACTGGCAAACCGTCTGGTCCAGGTCCTTTAGCAGGGTCTAATGACTTGAGCGCACTCTGCGCACTCAGTACATCAACTACCGAAAGTTGAATGTCACTTATGAGCAAGCAGTTAGGAGAGCATTCGGTATGTAAGGACGGTACACTTTTTAAGGTGGACGGTTCATACACAGAATGAAAAAAGTCAGAAAAAATATTGCAAATGTCTTCGGGGTTATTACAGGGCTGATTATTGTATTTCACAGTGGAGGGAATTCCAGTCATGGATTTTTGCTTGGAAATAAATGTCCAGAAATGCTTAATAGACCAGGGTAGAAGCCTTTAAAAAGAATACAAAGTGAAAAAAAATAATAGTAGAATGAAACCCATTAGAAAAGGAGGGGAATATGATCAAAATGAAAGGAAAAATAAATTACGGTCGATCCGAGTTCGGGAAGGGGATGGGGGGGATGTTTAAGGGTAAAAAACGTTTTTTCTCGATTTCCGGCAAAACTAAAAGTCCTATCGAAAAAAGTCAAATGGCAAAGTTGTAGGTAATAAAAAGATGTAAAACTTTTGCACTCACACTTTTTTCACATAACCTCAAAATTTATGTGAAAAATTCAAAAAAGCAAGTTTTTGGTTTTTTATCTTTTACAAAAATTATTTTTTTATAACGTTTGGTGAAAACTTACCTTATTATGTCCCAAATACACTGTAATTTATTTGATTTAAAATATTTATTTTTTCGCCTTATTTTAACTTAATATCAAAAAAGTACCCTAATTTTCAATCGAAAATTCTGACGTCAAAATATCAGCCCCCCATCCCCTTCCCGAACTCGGATCGACCGTAATTGATTTTTCCTTTCATTTTGATCATATTCCCCTCCTTTTCTAATGGGTTTCATCCTACTGTATTTTTTTTTGGTTTCAAAAATGATCGACCCTGGTCTATAATGTTATCGCGGATACCATACTCTACTGAAGTAATGTATTTTTTATATGACTCTGCATACAGACTGAAATCTCGCGCGGAATATTGACAACTGCTCGTAATCAGATAAATTCTTATACATTTTCCATCTGACTCACGCTTTGGCTTTGTTTTTATAAATACGTATGAGAGATTTCGAGAACCAAACAGGAAAATCTGTGACCTACTACTAACCAAAGGTACATGTTGTCTTATTATGCCAAAAATAATGTTATAGAAAATGCTTAAATACTCATCAGGCGTTTGATCATTTAAAAACATATCTTCCCAGTTTATTTCTTTTAAATCTTGATTAATCTTATCATAATTTGCTTTAAAATAATTAATTTTTGGAGTTTACTCCTTAAGAATCGATTTTCATATACAATATGTTGATTTGCATCCTCGTCAAAATTTAGGAGGTGCTAGTAAAAGTCATAAATAATCAATGAAAATTACGGTACCTGATCAATAATAATATACGGCGCTTTTATGATCTGTCTCTGTGTGTTTAAATTTAACAGTATTACAGAATATTTCACTTCAAAAGTAGAGAATCACCTACAGAACACACAGAACAGTGTGCGTGAGCGTCGGCGCATACGTATCACACAGCGGCATGCACGCACCTGTGTGCACTTACCGATTTCTGAAAATACGAAAATTTGACGAGGATGCAAAACAACACGCTGTATAAGGCGCCCGGTATGAGAAAAATGTGAGGTGTAAAATCTACTGATGAATGACCTCGAAGCCACACCTCCGTGCCCGTCGGAGTGTCCCCACTCCGACGGGCACGGAGGTGTGGCTTGTCTAACGTCGTTTACACAATACGGTCAGTTATTTCCATCTCGATTCTAATGTTCTAATAGCGTGTTTGGTAGAGAATCGGATAGTGAATCGACATTACGCTGGATCAAACCCAAGGTCTTGTTTTTCTTTTTGCGACTTCTTTTCATTGGAAGTACTTTTTAAATATTATTATTAGATTTTTATTTATTGTCTAAGTTGATAAAAAAAAATGTTTCTTTTTGCGACTTCTTTTCATTGGAAGTACCTACTTTTTAAATATTTTATTTAGATTGTTTTTATTTATTGCATAAGTTGATAAAAATGCTATGCAATAGCTTTACCGCGGCAGTCCCCGAGTGCCACACGTATTTTTTTTTGTACGTAAGGAGTAAACTCCAGTCGTGCGTCGGAGCTGACACACACACTTTTTTTTAATTGTCTTACGAGTCATTAAATTATTGGGTAACGAAACAGATATCAACATACAAAATGGGGGATGATGGTTATCTAATTGTAGCAAATAATCTGTGGGCGAGTATGTGGTGCAGTCATCGTTACTAATGGCCAAGTCCAATATTCTCCCATTCAGATCCCTTGCATAATTAAGTTGGTGAGCATCGAAAAAGGACATGAACTGACGTAGGTGAGTTCATGTAGGAGAATTACCTGTACAAATCTGACCAGCTTGTGAGGTACCCGCGGTGCACGTGACCTTCATCTCTTAATCCTATTTGGATACACATACGAACCTGTTGTGAATGTAGATGCAGAATGAGTTAGTCTGGCAACTTCCATCCTGTCTTCTAACTGTGCGTAATCTCGTAATCTTTCTTTTTCCAATCTAGTTGGCACTTCTTTTATTGCAAAAGTTTGTAAGTCAATTATTTTCTCCACAATATTAAAAACCATTTCCGGAATTATTTGCAACACTTTTTGGATGTACTTTATAAGTTCATTGCTGAAATATTGTGATACTGACACCAAGTCATCACTGTGGGCTTGATTAATTCTAAGTAAAGGTATCTCCATCGCACTTGCTAGCTTTAGGAAAAGTGCTCTAAGCCTGCTGGTTACAGCTGGATTTTCCTTAATGCTATTTTGCATATGCTTTGTGTATAAATCAATTGTACACCAAGCATAGCTCACGTCAGCAATCGTTTCCAAAGTAACCAAAGAATCTTCTTTCAAAGAAGCAGCTCTCAGAAGATTTTTCAATGCATCTTTACTATCAGACAGATACTGAACAATAGTAGAAGTGCTTTTTATGCCATGAAATTCTTCCACTTCATCTAAAGCTTGTAGTAGTTGAGTTACTTTTTTAATTGATTTTGTTGAACTAGGTTCACCTAGAGATGCTATTTGTTTAGAAATATTATCAAACCAAAGTTTTAATTGTTCATTTTCTTGTATCTTAGCTACAGGTTTTGCTCCAGAAAAAAGCTCAGATAGACTATCCACTGCTTCAATAGCCAGAGATTTATTTGTATTCCATGAAGACTCTCTATTATCAAGCAATTTGTTTAATATCTCTCTGACTTTTAATTCCAGCTCTGCAGTACTTATTAGCAGTTCCAAAATTTTCAATGGTTCATAATTGGATTCTTTCAATACCAGATCTTTAAGTTGTTTACTCTTTTTGTTGTGGTCATAAAATGTGACATCAGTGTTGTGCAGAAGAAGCCACCTTAAAACTAGATTGGAGTTCAACAAGAGATTTAGAATTTTGCTTATATTGTCTAGAACAAAATCATCAGTTAGAGTTCCTTCTTTTAATAGTTGATGTGTTTTAGTGGTTAGCATTGGTACTGAAGCACCTCTTTTAGCAAATATCTCTTTGATCATTTTGCCATTACATGTATTGACAAGAGCAGATTTAGCTGCCTTGAAATTTTCCCAATAATCGATAATGTTCATAGTGACACCCATGTAAACTGGTATAACCCAGTTACTGGGGAAAAATTTATCAACAATTTCTCTCATTTTGGATGTATCTGTGTGGAGATAATGAGGAGTAAAGAATAAACAGATGGCAAGCATGCTGGCCTGTGTGCCCAATGCTGATGCTTGATGTTCTGGAATTGTGTACACTGCAAGTTGATTGTAAATATCTTCTGATCTTAGTTTTCCTACGACTTTTTCAACAAATTCAGTACGAATATAGACACGGCTGAAAAAATAACAAAAAGTAGTACATTTTTTGTAAAAGTATATTAAATGGTTATGTTATATTTCAAATTAAAAATTCAAGCTCACCTAAAGTATTCCACAGGATAATCAGCAGGTCTTCTTCCATTTTGCTGATCATAGCCAGTATCTCTTAGGAGTTTGCACACATCATCAATGTTGGACTGAGATTGGCTTGTACTGTACCGGTAAAATGCTACAAGCAGTCTTTCCCTGATTGGACCTGGCATGTACAGGTCACATAACAGAAGCATAGCTCCATATAAGTATAAACTCTCACACTGTAAATTTTAAATTAGGTTTTACAATTATTACCTATATTGATCCTCTAATTAAATATCTAATGTATAATATAAAAATCTCACCTGTCTCTTGGTACAGTGGAAGTTTATATTCTCAAAAATATAACATGTTGAACTGTATTTAAATGCTGTTAGAATGCACTAAGACTAAACTATGACCAACTAGCTTTTGCCCGCGGCTTCGCTCGCGTTAAATTCGATAGCGCCTTATTGATTTGTTATAGCAACGCTAAGTTTTCCGTTTCGTCCCTCTTTCTCCCTCATAACCCGCTCTTTTTAAAAAAAAAATAGCCTATGTCCGTCTCCTGGTTCCCAACCATCTCTGTGCCAAAATTCATCAAAATCGGTTTAGCCATTAAAGCGTGAAGAGGTAACAAACAAACAAACTCACTTTCGCTTTTATAATATTAGTAAGGACTTCATCTGAACTAGCCTGTATGTAACACCTAAGAGAAAATAACTTTGTATTAACTATAGGTAAATTGGCACAGCACTAAGAAATGTTATGTTGACACACAATTTAAGTATTTTTTGTCGAGACTTGGATCGTGTTTTTATGAATTTATATGTAAAACTAGCTTTCGCCCGCGGCTTCGCTCGCGTTTAATTCGGTATAACACACCAAGCAGGCAGTTTTTGCTCTTGCGCCTTCTTCCCTCGTTCTTCCTCATATCCCACTTATTTTTAATAAAAATTAGCGTACGTCCGTATCCTGGTTCCCAACTATCTCTGTACCAAAATTCATCAAAATCGGTTTAGCCATTAAAGCGTGAAGAGGTAACAAACAAACAAACTCACTTTCGCTTTTATAATATTAGTAAGGACTTCATCTGAACTAGCCTGTATGTAACACCTAAGAGAAAATAACTTTGTATTACTTACCAAAAGCTGTTTACCTTCTACATCTTTTAAAACTGTTTCCATATTTTGTTGGATGAAGGTATTATCACTTAACTGTTCCCCAAATGAGTTCAAATCAACAATATATTGATAAATATTCTCAAAAAGTAAATAAAACCTATTTACTATCTCCAAGTATTTTTCTTTCAATTCATCATCCAAATCTTGCAATTTCTGAAAACATGTTAAATTATTTTAAAAAGTGTTTATCAATTATTTTTCTAATGAAGTAAGCCTAAATAAATGTTTAAAAATATGATGTTACAGTTTTTGTTGTTTTTTAGGGTTCCATACCTCAAAGGCAAAAAAGTACCTTTATAGGATCAGTATGTTGTCCATCTGTCTAGACCCTTTATCTCGAAAATGTGTGAAGGAATTGAGGTTTATTATTTTTTTGTCTTTAAAAAACTTTTTCCCACACTAGGATTTTCTTCTGTATCGTGGGTGCGTTAACAAACATTTAAACTCACATACACAAACAGCCAGACCCAAAACAACTATCTGCAGGTCATACAAATATTTGTTCCATGCAGGGATCGAACCCGCGACACACAGCGCAGCAGTCAATTGCTCAGTCACTGCGCCAACCGTGCCCCATCTGGCTGACTGTGTCGAGTGTTAGCTTAGGTTTATAGTTACAAAGCATACTCACATAATTAGCATTAATTTTCTTCTCTTGTGCATCTGATACTTTAAAATAACTGAAATCCATTATGACATCTTGGTACTTTTGAAGAGCATCTCTACTATCTAATCTGTAAAGTTAACAATATTAACGTCATTTAGTTTACCTGCCTATATATTATTATTTTTTGTAATAAATAGTTCGAAAAAATTCTGTTAAAAAAGTAGTAATGCACTTACAGATATGCAGTAGGTTTATGATCTTTTAACCTTAATATCTCAGCAACTATAGCATTTCCATGAGACACTAGTTTTAGTAAGTTCTGAGCACATAGATTATCTTCCGACACAAACACCTTCATCGTTTTTAATTCAATCAAAGCTTCGTTGAAATAATTTTGGACACAAAACAAGAACTTTGACAGCTGATGATGGGCAGCACAATGGGCAGTGAAGTGATACAGAAATGGCTTGGCTAGGTACTTTAAAAGAGATGTTCTTAATAATAATTATTCAACAAAACATTCAGCGTGGCTTTTGCGTTTGAAAAACATTCTTTTCTGGCAATAAAACTAATAACCAGTATAGGCTGTTTTATAATATCCCAAACCAATTAACATAAACTATAATATACTTTTGGGCTAGTCGTGGTGGAACAAGATTTTAATAACTTCACTTCACTTATTTGGCGTTTGTGGAGATTTTAATAACAAACTTTTTTTTTATTTGTTTTACTCTTGTCAAAACCTTGACAGCTTTGACCACTGCTTTGACCGACAGTATAAACCACAGACTGAACACCTCTGCACAGACTTCGTGCTGTTCAGTGTGAAGTTTCGTTCACTGTTTTCGTTCAATCAATTTCCCAGTGATTTTGTCTAATCTATTCTATAACCAGTCTGTGAGTACTCCACACTCATGAACAGTACACCATAGATGACCAGTTCCTTTTATATTATAGTACTCTGTGATCAGTACACCGAGATACGCTGACCGTGGTAGTCATGTAACTAAAAAATAATATAATAATATATTTTCAAGGCAACCTAACGGGGGCAGGGTCAAAGTGCGATGAATCTCGATTAATGTTTGTGTTCATTTGAGTGGTTTGCAGTTTATTACAAGTAAAAATGGCATCCTCATTATTCAGTTACGAAACTCTAGTACATGCTATAGCAGGAGCTACGGTACGTTTTTATTATCTGATAATAAATATTTTTTGGAAACGCATGACTTGTATATAATCCATAATTTAATTAAAATAGTATTCTCTAAAACATGCTGATACTTAATCCCTTTTATTAATTATTTCAGGGCAGCGTAGTCGGCATGGCTGTTTTTTATCCATTGGACACTTTGAGATCAAGAATACAAGGTAATTCAGATATTTAGGTACAAATAACTATTATAGAAAACAAACATTTTATTTTCATTTATTTTTTATAATGTAGTAGTGAAGTTAAACCTATGCAAGTGCCATGAAACGTCCGTACTCGATTGTTGCGGTTTCTCTTCACAGGAAGTTTCTTATTTATTTATCCTCTACAGCAGAATTAAGGATACTTGTCCAGTGGCGCTAATGTTGTTTGTGATATTAATGTAACTAGTGATTTTTTCAACCACAAGCTGTATCTACCCTGATTACCTACCGCGAATAAAACCTTAAAAATGCTCCTTTTACATAACATACGCCTGGAATCCCCAAAGTTTCGCCAGTTGAGCCTATTGCTATCAACCGGGCACAAATCCAGATTCCGTAGCTGCTACTAAGAAATTCCTGATGATGGGAAAAACCCAATAACACTTTGCCCGATCTGGGAATCAAACCCAGGAACATTTTATCTGTACTCCTTTTGTACTCTTACCTTCATACTTAATTTTATACCTTGCTGAAGTTTGTTGACATTGTTTACTGATTTTAAGGTGTCATCCATCGAAGTTGGGTGACATCATTTAACGTATTTACGATGTCATCCATCACAACTCAATAATAATTCAGCTATTCTAAAAACAAATTAAATTATCTTATCTAAAAAACAAAAGTCAAATCAAAACATTGGACGTGCCCTAAATAAATTGGTCTAATAAATAATTTAATCACAGCAAAATTACTAGAAATAATGAAATTCCTAACGCGTGGTAAATAGTAATATTTGGTACGCCTATTTCCTTTCTTTGAATGCATTTTGCACTAGGCACATATGACATCTTTTTTTCCTGAACCTTTTCTACCTGTGATGCTTATTTCTGTGGAGTCGACTGCTCTAGACCAGCGGTCGGCAACCTTTTGGCAAGCAAGGGCCACAAGGTGACAAATTAAACAAAAGGCGGGCCGCAGCGCAGTCATTTTACTCGCATAAACCCAAGAAGCCCAATATACCTGCTCAATTGGTCATATTCTATAAAAAAAATTCCATTGAAAATTGTTAAAACATAGGGAATTTAATTCGTACACGTAATACTTACATTATGTTTATAATTATGTTTGGACTTTATAGCTATAAAACAAGAGAAAAATAAAGAAATGCAAACTACAAGCTACCTACCGAAATAGGAAACCGATTTTACACAAATAGTGTGATGTCTGATGTTGCATTTGAGAGGCGGTAGGGCGGAGGAGGTATTTCTTGTATGTTAGCAGTCATATTTGTCGTGACAAATCGTAGAATAGCTCTTTTTTGTAGATGGAAATTCATCAAATAACTTCCCCCGCTCTGGGTGGAGCTGGGGGGAGTGTCAGACTTGTACTGACTAAAACCCACCCATGTTCCTTCTATTACCCTTTACGTTCCGGGGCCGTGGTATCTCTTTCGAACAACCCGCAACCCCGGCAGGCGGTGGCCCTGGCGGGTCCACCTATTTGCTGACATCTCTTTGAGGCGCGCGTGGAAAACTAACGCGCCGTCGACACGGCCTGTCGTCAATAGACGGACAGACGGTGAGCTACCCATTGCTCACCGTCCACAGGCCCGCATCTAGGGTGGCCGGGAGTCGACTCGCGGCGTCCGACAACCGGGGTGTCTCCCGCGGTGGTTGGGTTGGTTTGAGGTTCTCTCCCTCAAACACCCGGGCACCTCCTTCGCTAGCATGACGGCTTCGCAGAAGGAGGTGACCGCTTCCCATCCCGCTCCGCTCCGAACCATAGAGGCAATTTGCCGCGGCAGCAGAGATGCCCCCCGGTGCAGTGCCTCCGCGCGCCATTCGTACAGGCGCGCGAGGACTATCGCTTCCAGATCCCACGGTGGCAATCCGACAAGAAGCTCGCCGCCTCACCGGAGATCGTGCGATAGCCCCGAATTAGCCTAATAGCTACCACCTTTTGGGGCGCGTTCAGGTAGTGTCGGAGCGCCGCCCTTAAGAACGCGCCTATTCCGGGGCCCCGTCAAGGGCCATGAACCGCACGACTCCGGCATAGAGCCTACGGCAGGAGGCGTTGGGCCCCCTCATATTGGGCAGGAGCCGCTTGAAAGCAGCCCTAGCCCGCTTGAGTTTAGGACCCAAACGTCGGAAATGCTCCACGAAAATCCTCCGGCGGTTGAGAACGATTCTCATATACTTCATCGTCGACCCGACACCGATGCAAACCCCTCATACCATCAGCTGGGATCCCGACGGTGGCGTATTCCCGCGGCCTTGAAAGACCATGTCCTCGGATTTGTGCAATGCCACCTCAAGACCCAGTAGCCGGATCATCTTCGCGACTATCGCAACCCCGCTTGTCATTGTTTCGGCCGCCGCCTGGAGCGACCCTCCCTGTGCCAGGACGAGCGTGTCGTCAGCGTAGCAAACTGAGTTGACGCCGCTAGGGAGGTAGGCGCGCAGCACCCAGTCGTAACCGATGAGGAGGAGAGGAGGAGCGGCCCCAAGGCCGATTCCTGTGGGACACCGCACGACATGTCTCGCCGCTTCCACTCTCCAGAGCGACAGGGGTAGATGACGGCCCTGTCCGTCAGATATGCCCCAACCACACGACGAAGGTAGGTCGGCATCCGGTCGTACCGGAGTGCCTCCCTAATGCAGCCCCAAGGCATGGTGTTGAACGCGTTGGCTATGTCGAGAGACACTGCCACGACGACCCTACCCCTGGACACTGCAGCCCCCGTCGTGAGTGCTCTTACGCGCATGATGGCGTCCAACGTCGAGCGCTCCCCGCGGAGACCATACTGGTGCTCCGCAAGATCCGGCCCCGTCCTCACAATGTGCCCGACGAGGCGGTTTACAATAACTCTTTCAAAGAGCTGGCCCACCTCGTCGAGCAGCACGATGGGCCGGAATGCGGACGGAGAGTCCGCAGGGCGCCCCGGCTTCTGTATGAAGACCAGCTTCCCCGTCTTCCAACGAAGTGGGAACTGGCCCCTCTCCAAGCATGCAAACATCTTAGGAGCCCTAGTAGTCGGGGCCCGAGAGCCTCCAAGGCCAGGCCAGGCCGTGCAAGCCATTGGGTCCCGGGGTGGTATTTTTAGCTGTAGAATAGTGATCAAATGCTCATCTGTAAGACGAGAAGCATATAAATTTTTTCTATAATTGACAATTGAAAAATTGTAATGAACTGCTTGGCAAACGTTTTCAACTCGTCAAAATCAGATGGCAATAACAAGATCATTTCATAGGAGCTTTGAGAATATCAGCTAGTATGACACATTTGCCGGGCAGAGGGGTTAAAAGGCGCGCTTACTTAATGCGTTGATTTTGATAATTATAACTTACTAGCTTTTGCCCGCGGCTTCGCTCGCGTTAAATTCGGTAGCGCCTTATTGATTTGTAATAGCAACGCTAAGTTTTCCCGTTTCTTCCCTCTAACTCCCTCATATCCCACTCTTTTTAAAAAAATAATAGCCTATGTCCGTCTCCTGGTTCCCAACTATCTCTGTACCAAAATTCATCAAAATCGGTTTAGCCATTAAAGCGTGAAGAGGTAACAAACAAACAAACAAACAAACAAACTCACTTTCGCTTTTATAATATTAGTAAGGATTTACAAAACATTCACGGGCCGCAAGGAAGACGTCCGCGAGCCGCGGGTTGCCGACCCCTGCTCTAGACTATCATCATCGCAAATTATGAATAGTAACAACTTAATAATGAAGGTGTTTCTTGGGTTTTTGGTAAATTGATATCTACTGATAACAACAGAGTCAATAAAACTTAAACGTAAAGTCGGTTCACTTGGTCTATCCAAGTGAACTGCCGACTTTACGTTTTGTGAGGGTTTGTTTGTAAGCGAGAACGCGATTCCTAGGCCGGGTTGACTTCTTTACATAGTATAAAGTAAGTCGCTTCCGCTGTCCACTCAACGAATTGTAATGCAGTTTTGCAAATGTAAAAGATAGAGTGATTAAAGAAGAAACTTTTTATGTATAACTAGCTTCCGCCCGCGACTTCGTCCGCGTGGCATAGTTACTTTGGGCTAACAGTAACTTTAACCCGCGTGATGATCGAAAAAAGAATATCTTTCTCTCCCCTTTTCTTCCCTCTTTCTCCCCTTTTCTCTGGCCTATGCCGTCTTCAGGGTCCCAACTATCTCTGTACCAAAATTCATCAAAATCGGTTTGGCCATTTAGGCGTAAAGACGTAACAAACAAACTCACTTTCGCTTTTATAATATTAGTAAGGATATCCCAGTCGAAACCGCGGGGTGCAGCTGGTGAATGATGAAACTACTAGGATTGCATGAAATGCTCGGGTGGTAATCATTCCAACAGTTTGAACTGTACATAAAAGTTCTGCGCAGGGCGTAGCTTTAGGGTATATAACATTACGCTACAATACTTAGAAGCTGAGTAGCGGGTGGAACCGCTCGGCAAATCTATATAAAGAATATTAGCTCTCGCAAAACCCATCGCCATGCATCGTAGGAAGCAATAAATCTCTTTCTTTTAACCGACAATGCCTACCTATTTATGTACTTAGTACTTACTACCTACTTAACACTTTTGGGGTTTAAAATTCTAGTTTCTTTTTGTTTTCGTTTGGTTCTGAGGTTTCACCAACTAACAAATGCCTGTTTTGTTTACAGTTGAAGATTCCAAAAAACTACAAGGATCATCTTTTGAGCTCCTATTGAAGCTGGCGAGTGAAGAAGGCTTGGAGTCTTTATACCGAGGTTTGGCACCAGTTTTACAGTCACTCTCTGTGTCCAACTTTGTATATTTTTATACATTCCATGGTTTACGAAAAATGTCGACAAAAGATACATCAGCATTAAGAGACTTGATGTTTGGCTTGATTGCTGGCAGTATTAACGTTCTTCTCACTTCGCCTCTATGGGTTGTTAACACTAGAATGAAGCTGGAAAAATCGTCCTACAGCAGTTTAACACAAGGACTTAAAGAACTCTTTAAAAAGGAAGGAGCCAAGGGGCTGTGGTCTGGAACAGTGCCATCTTTATTGCTAGTCTCCAATCCAGCTATTCAATTTATGGTTTACGAAGCTTTGAAGAGGCATCTAGTATCTAAGGGTCAGTTTGATACCTTTTCTGCATTTCTTGTAGGCGCTGTTGCAAAAGCAGTTGCCACAACGTTGACTTATCCACTTCAATTAGTACAATCAAGGCTTCGCGCTGGAGCAAGTTTAAAACCTCTGTTTAAAGATGTGAAATCGAAGCCCCTACTAGCATTCCGTGGGTTAGAAGCTAAATTATTGCAAACGATTATGACAGCTGCTCTTATGTTTATCATTTATGAAAAGCTAGTCCGACTAGTTCTTACAATCATGCGAGTAAGAATGGCGAGACGTTGAAACGTTAGGTCTTAATATGTGGGAATATGATCGATAAATAATATCATTCAAGTAAAAACCAGTTTCGTTAGTTAATTGCATAGTTCCGAAAATACAAGGTCGCGTATTTAGTCATTATTGCATGGGATTTATCAATCAAGGTTAATAATATAAACTTAACTTTAATTTTATTTTTAATAACAAACCAATATCTTCGATGGATATTGATGTTATTAAAAACAAAGTTATTAGACGATAAGGTAATAATAGGATAGGATTGTGCCAAATACAGACATACCTTACAACGCAAAAATGGCATTAAAAGTAACCTACCATTTTGGTACAAAATAATTCACACTATGTAGCACTAGTAGGTACACATATTTACAATGTAAGTACCTAAGCATTATAAAATGATCAAGCGACCTTGAGTTTCTTAACAAATGTGTGTTAAGTCGAGGTTATTAGGAAAAACATTCATATGTATAGGTAAACTCAAGTTTAAAAAAAAAACTAGCAATATTATTCAAAATCCTCTTCATTGAACGAGACAATCAGGAAAGGTCGCAAAAAGGTTTGAATGATTTTGGTTGAAAAATATTTTGTAGGTAAATGTGCAATTTGTGCTCTCTTTCAAATTAGATCCATATTTGTATTTATTGTATAATGGGCTCGTGTGTGCAACTCGTATGTCTAAAGCGGATACATATTTTGCTTGGGATTATTTATGTAGTAACAAATATTAAGCTACTATTTTTTTGTGGCACGCACCAGGTCAATGGACTTTGGCCATGTGTGTTTTTGTTCTTTGACTGGCAGTTTGGCGCGGACGACGGGCGTTCACTGCACTGTTTTGACAATACTGCGTTTGTTGCACTTGTTTATTGCTTAGCTCAATTAAAAATAAAACTGTTATACGATCGACCCAAGGTGACTGGTTGTCCAAATGTTGTATTTATTTAAGCTATTTAAAATTTCCATGTAAGCTTAAGAATTTGAACAAAGGTGTGAATGAAAACATGGCTCTACTGCTTTAGAGGCAATTTCCTAAACCATCCGTCACTTACGTCATGGAGTGACGTCATTATGGTTTTTGGTCAGTAAATAATATTTTTAATGGTGTAAGATATTATTATAAGATGGTTTTAAAGGAGGTGACGGATTAAAACGTTTTTGTATTTATTGTTTTGTAAATAAAACGAATTAATAATAAACAAGAGTTTTTATTTAATTATTATTAATCATTACATTACATTAACCATTACTTATATCATTACATCGTGTCCAACCGAGCTAGCTTCATATCTTCAGAGATCCTTATTACAACTTTAGTGTACTCCTTTACAAGGCCGTCTAAATCATTGTAAATCTGAAACATAACGATAAAATATTTGGTGTGAAGGAAATAAAAAACAAATGACACACGTAATGACGAAATAGTCTGTGAAGGAGCCATTGAACTAGACTCTAGATCAATAGTTCATCAAAAAATCTTTTGTTATTTGCATTATGGGAATTGGTACTACATATAATATACTACGTATAATTAATTATACTAACACTTGCCGATAAACGTCGGTTGAAAAGAATATTGATAAGGTTTCGCAAGCATTTATTACAAACGTGTTGACTAGGAGAGTCAACACGTTTGTAATAAAAACGGCTTCTTTCATTGTTTTGAGGTCGAGCAACATCATAACGATTGATGTCGCAAAAAAATGGATAAAGGAGTGCTTACTTCCATCATGCTTGAGCTAAATTCGAGCCTCGAATGGCGCATAACGTAAGAAATAGGGTCATAGTTTATGAGCACACGTAAATGACCTTAAATGGTAAACACGTCAGAGATAACACATGTACACTCGCGTGAAAAAGTGTGTAACCATTTGGAGAAAATGATAAGCCCTTTTATACGTATAAAATTGCGAGTAGAATCTGCAAGCATTTCAATTATCTTTCACAAGTTAAAATCACACATTATTAAATCAAGGCTATGCGTATTTTAACAATGTGCATAATCTTGTTGTAAAATATATAGAATTACTCCTGGGTCAATGATCAAGATTATCTAAGAAAGGATTAACTTCGCACGTCTGTAGGTAGCCACGAGAGTTATTGGAGTGTGGCCTTGTTTATTATCTTATTGCAATAACATTTTAAACGTGTTCGATCAGGTTTTGCATTAATTTGTGAATTTGTAGAATGAACTTTGTAGTTTGATATTAGGTACAGGGTTAAATAAAATAACCTATTATATTGGCACCGCATATGTGTTGGGTATCGATGTTTGAGCACGTTGAAGCAAAAATGTGTTATTATAACTTACACTACCTGCGGTCGTTGACTCAAAAAACAAAAATAAGGCTTGTTTCATTTTAGAATAGTAACTCATCTTCTCTTCCTCTGAGTTTCACTAGCATATTTTCAGTAGATTGTATTGCTAGTAATAGTAGTGTTACCTGCTGCACGTAAGGGTCGGAGGTGTGGTGCGCTAGCTCCGCCAGCAGCAGGTCGGCGAGCGCGAGCGGCGCGGCGCGCGGCGCGGCGGGCGCGTGCGGCAGCAGCACGTGCAGCGCGCGGCGCAGGCCGGCGCCCGCCAGCGAGTAATAGTAGTGTTACCTGCTGCACGTAGGGGTCGCAGGTGTGGTGCGCTAGCTCCGCCAGCAGCAGGTCGGCGAGCGCGAGCGGCGCGGCGCGCGGCGCGGCGGGCGCGTGCGGCAGCAGCACGTGCAGCGCGCGGCGCAGGCCGGCGCCCGCCAGCGAGTAATAGTAGTGTTACCTGCTGCACGTAGGGGTCGCAGGTGTGGTGCGCTAGCTCCGCCAGCAGCAGGTCGGCGAGCGCGAGCGGCGCGGCGCGCGGCGCGGCGGGCGCGTGCGGCAGCAGCACGTGCAGCGCGCGGCGCAGGCCGGCGCCCGCCAGCGAGTAATAGTAGTGTTACCTGCTGCACGTAGGGGTCGCAGGTGTGGTGCGCTAGCTCCGCCAGCAGCAGGTCGGCGAGCGCGAGCGGCGCGGCGCGCGGCGCGGCGGGCGCGTGCGGCAGCAGCACGTGCAGCGCGCGGCGCAGGCCGGCGCCCGCCAGCGAGTAATAGTAGTGTTACCTGCTGCACGTAGGGGTCGCAGGTGTGGTGCGCTAGCTCCGCCAGCAGCAGGTCGGCGAGCGCGAGCGGCGCGGCGCGCGGCGCGGCGGGCGCGTGCGGCAGCAGCACGTGCAGCGCGCGGCGCAGGCCGGCGCCCGCCAGCGAGTAATAGTAGTGTTACCTGCTGCACGTAGGGGTCGCAGGTGTGGTGCGCTAGCTCCGCCAGCAGCAGGTCGGCGAGCGCGAGCGGCGCGGCGCGCGGCGCGGCGGGCGCGTGCGGCAGCAGCACGTGCAGCGCGCGGCGCAGGCCGGCGCCCGCCAGCGAGTAATAGTAGTGTTACCTGCTGCACGTAGGGGTCGCAGGTGTGGTGCGCTAGCTCCGCCAGCAGCAGGTCGGCGAGCGCGAGCGGCGCGGCGCGCGGCGCGGCGGGCGCGTGCGGCAGCAGCACGTGCAGCGCGCGGCGCAGGCCGGCGCCCGCCAGCGCGCCCGCCTCGGCCGCGCGCCCGCCGCTCAGCAGCGCGCGCACCACGCCCGCGCCATCCACCTCCTGCCATGGGGTATGGTTAATGAATCTCAAATCGTTTCCAAACACATCAAACTTTTGGAAAATCATATTTAACCACTCTGCACGACAGGATTTTGACACATGACACATCAGCTGAATCGGTGGGGTGCGAATTGTCATGAAATTCCAGAATTTTCTTCAATTTACAGCATTCAATTTTGTAATTAAATAAATCACAGCGGCTGTTTCATACGATATATAACTTTAAGGTTTATATTTCCAAAAACCTTATCAGTAAACGTCGTCGGTAAAACAGCGTCAATCTATTGCAAAATGTGTGGAAAGTACATATTACTACACCCTTCCAAAAATTAGGTAAGTACTTTAAATACGCTGGAAATAATGTACATACACAAGATAACCCTTTCATAATAGTAGGGAGACCTTTGCGTAGCAGTAAGCTGTTCAGCCTATTTAAAAAAACCGGACTCGGGCACCAAGGGTTCCGTACAAACTGACGACATAAACGGTCATATCTTTCTCTACGTAGACTTGGAGAGTTGCTTATTTCACAGCTCCAATGTCCACAGAAGTACGGGTTTATATGAGGACGGAACACTAAAAAGTATTTTTAAATTGTGTATCTCTCTCTTTTTCTTGGCCATTCTCAACAGATTTTGTGTAGGCCTCCTTTAACCTCCGCCAATATCAGTCTTGCGCCACTTACATTTATTTTGACCTTTTTTTCCGGATGCGAAATCAAATATTCCCTCTCCGGTCTGGGCGGAGCTGGGAGCAGTGACAAACTTTTTGCTTTGCTGAAATCTCTTTAAGGCGCGCGTAGAACACGAATGTGCCGTTGACACGGCCTGTCTTCACCAGACGGATGGACGGTGAGCTACCAATTGCTCACCGTCCACAGACCCACGTCTACGGTGAGCAAGTGTCGTTTCGCGGCGCCCAACGCCCGGAGTGTCTCCCGCGGTGGCTGGGTTGGTTGGAGGTTCTCCGCCCAAAAGGGCAGACTGCCAGTACGCTCCACCATATCCTCCAGGCGATCGTTTCATTGGTGACACCTGGGCGTTTCCTCCCGCCCGATGATGTGCAGGAACCTCCCGAAACTTTTGTGCTCGGTGAAGACCTGCGTCAGGCGGTAGGTGAGGATACCGTGGCGCCTAACTTCCCAGCTACGCTCCGCTCAGAGCGGGGGGAGTGTCCGACTTTTACTGACTAAAACCCACCCATGTTCCTTCTTTAACCCGAGGCCGGTATCTCTTTCGAACAACCCGCAATCCTCCTCTCGGCAGGGTCCATTTTGACCTTCGAGTTTTCTTGATGTCGTGTTTCCATCTCAATTGTGGTCGTCCTCTAGGCTATTTTTACCCCAAGGCTTCCACTCCAAAAACACTTTGCCCCACGAGCCATGTTTTAGAAAAGAGTGAATACGTTTTCCAAATAAACAATCCAACCATACTACAAACAATTTTGTCGAACAAATATAATTTATTTTTGTGGATGTTTTACTGTGCCTACCAAGATCAAAATTAAAGCGTTCTATATTCAACCTTATTTTTTTTTTTCGAAACACATTCAGATAGTAGGTACAAAACCAAATTATTATTATAATAGCAAATAAACATTTTAATATAAATTTAAACTGCGAGCGCATTCCTCATTTATTTTTTTATCTGAAAATAAAATTGGCGCGAACTTAGCCAGACAGTTTGTGCTGTTTGCTGTTGAGTCGGTTTTAGTGGCGTAAGAAATATTATAATCAATATTTATAGTATTTTACGCGTATTACAAAATTATTTTAATTTTCATCTATCAATTTCTGAAATTCTTTAATTTAATTATTCGAGTAGTTGATTGATTTACAAAAAAATAATCGATTGAAATAAAAAAAAAGAAATGGACGTCAATTTCGAAAGTGAATTGAGTAGTGGTTATGAATATATAAGATCTGGGCATGTTCATGTTATTTATAATATTTGTCTCATTTGTTATTATGGAATCTATGTGATATAATGTGGAATTAAAAATGTAAACACGCACGATTGGCGAGAAACTTTGACTTTAGATTTCAAAATGTATCATTTACCACTGCTAATTTAAGTTGAATTACGAATGATTTCTACACGTAATAAAAGGACACGTTAGTCATGCCCAATAATGTGGAGCGTATATGTCCGAAAACCACATTTTTTATGATTTTTAGCGTCCCTACACTACACCTACACTGCCATCAAAATGGCGATCATCGTAATTTACGCACTTGAATTTTATAAGGGTTAATTAAGAAACTTGCTCAATAATTAAAGAACTTCTAATGACGTTTATATATGAGATTTTTATGCTACTATCTTAATGAATGCACACCCATATTATTTTTTAACCCGAAAATAAACATATTTACTAAAATAATGAGGAGGTCGTATGACTTAAATGTTCGACCCCTTTCGGGGCCAGTACCGAGCCAGCGGAGGTTTGAATGTCGAGCCCCTGAAGGGGTCCGTACCGAACTATACGGTTAATACCCACATATGAAGTCAATTTGCGATTTAACTTTAAGCATTGTTGTCTTTTAAGTCCCATATTAAACAGGACGAGCTTATTACCGTCTACGAGCACAAATCCAGAATCCATATCTCCTACAAAGAAATTCTTTATGGAAAAACCAATCACACTTTGCCCGACCTGGGAATCGAACCCAGAATCTTGTGCTCGACATTCGCGCTTGCAACTACTAAACCAACGAATTCAAAACATTCATAGTGCAATAAATAAAGTGTTGAGCGTAAATCTGCTAATACTCCACTTACCATGTATCTCTGCAGGAACCAGTGTGGTAGGAATTGGTCAGTACTAATCGCCCTTTTAAGGACAGCCAATAGTGTTTCTGGGTCGGCCTCTTTCAGTCTTAGGTATAACGCATCAAAATCTATGTTATCGCCTTCTATAATAAATAAAAAAAACGTATTATGGGTTAAACGTTTTAGATTGCCTTATAAAATATTTCCAACGATTTTTTACGATATTTTAATAGCGCGACAATCTTGGGAAGAAAAATGCGTTTACTGGCATTAAAAAAAAACACTAAAAGACAACTTACTAAGTAGAGCTTGTTGAACTGGATCCAACGAGTCGGGGTCTTCTTCCCGAAGCTCTGCGGCCAATTCCTCTGGTCCGATAACCTGACAACAATATAATAAGTATACTTTCTAGTCTTTTTATACCAATTAGACTTGTGCTTGGCCGTAAGTCGCCTGATTTGAAACGATGATGCAGCCTGGGGTGGAGCACGTTTGCCTAGAAGAAATAGATTCACTCGAAATTTGCAGAGATCCAGATTATAATGATAAGGAAACGGAGATGAGTGAATTCCAGATGGCGATTCGCACAATAATTGATGTGGAAGTAAGAATGTGAGTACCAATACAAACCATTTATTGGTTGTAATGGTACAAAATCAATTTGAAATTGTCATACGTATATCCTTACTTCCTTACTAATATTATAAAAGCGAAAGTGAGTTTGTTTGTTTGTTTGTTTGTTACCTCTTCACGCTTTAATGGCTACACCGATTTTGATGAAATTTGGTACAGAGATAGTTGGGATCCAGGAGACGGACATAGGCTAATTTTTATTTAAAAAAAGTGGGATGTGAGGGAGAAAGAGGGAAGAAAATGGAAAACTTAGCGTTGCTATTACAAATCAATAAGGCGCTACCGAATTTAACGCGAGCGAAGCCGCGGGCAAAAGCTAGTGAATAAATAAAAAAAAGTACTTAAAGTTTGTACATATTTGTAGAGCTCATCTCAGTGGTTGATGTTTCGTTTGACTCTAGTAAAGCTTTCACTTGTACCGTTGTGGCCATTTAAGACGTGTAACGTGTTATATTAAAAACATATAACATACTAGCAGGCGCCCGCGACTTGGCCCGCGTGATGATCGAAAAAAAGTATCCTATGTGTTATTACTCTTTTTTTCGATGAAATTTGGTATTGATTATAGTGTACTATAATCTACCACTGTGCCAAATTTCATCATGATCCGTCCAGCCGTTTTGAGGTGAAAGAGTAACAAACAAACATCCTTACATCCTCACAAACATTCGTATTTATAATATGAAGTAGGATTAACAAAAATAACATTGTATCTAAAAACGGGCAAGTACGAATCGCTCTCGCGCACCGAGGATTCCCTGCCAACTTGCGACATAAACGGCTATATCTGTAGACTGCGTAGGCTTAGACGGTTGATGTCGCTCTGAGGGGCCACAACCTTGAGTATATGCTTTTAGTTTCAACTCAACAAAGACAGACAACAAAGTGATCCTATAAGGGTGTTTCCTTTTAAGATAACGAACCTTAAAAATTGAGAACAAAATAAAATGTTGTTCTTGCCGTCTTTTACAACGTAATGCTCAAAATATATGCTAAATTATACACGAATGCTCCGGCGAGAGAATCTGTACGGTGAACTGCACCACATAAGTAACACTAGAACTCAGAGAACTCATTTTTTTAAGATTCTACAGACTAAGTTACACTAGTACGAGTGAAGGGGACGTTTGTGTTCCGCCGCCGTCACCGGGACGACCGCTAGGACTCGAGCCGAGATTGTGACGTAGGCTCTGTTGCGAGCGGCTGCCGTGAGTCGGTCGGTAAGACAAACCTGCAAGTGCTTCCCGGCGGCGGCCGGGCGCGCGAGGAAGGCGTGGTCGGGCTGCGCCAGCCGCAGGCACGTGAGCGCCGCGCCCAGGCAGCGCCGCCGCACCGCGCCCGCGCCGCCCGCGCGCTCCGCACCGCACCGCGCCGCTCGCTCGTACATTACTGCGGCCGCTGCAACATTCATTACATTCATTACTCGATTTCAATTCAGGTGGTGGTGAAATCACTTTATCGAAACTTCAGTTTGTTATACCTGAAAGAAACTTACCCTTTCTGTAATGGTGCCGTGAGACATGCAAGGCGTACAGGAAGTCGTAGTAAGGGTTGTGCGCGTGCGCGTCGTGCAGCTTGGCGCGTGCCGCGGCCGCACGCTCCGCATCGCCGGCCAGAGCCGAACAAGAGACAAGTGCGCCTAACTCCTTACGCGATGCTATAAAGATTATATTAACACTGAACATTACTATTTCATGGTAAGGTGTGTCGCCATTGGGGGGAAAACTTAAATGAAGCTAACACACAGGAACGTGGAGATTTCTAGCCGATCCTGGAGGAGTGGGTGTGGAGGCAGCACAGGGCGCTGTCCTACCAAACAGTGCTACGGTACTGCTGTCGGCTTGTATGCTTCGGTAGGCGCCTGACGGACACGCCATCTCCCATGTGCCACCATTGTGATTACAACGAGGACATGACCCAGCATACCCACGAGTCCCGCTTGAGTGGAGCAGCGTCGTGTTTTCGCGACAATATTTGGAGAAGACTTGCGCTGGGCTGACAGTGAGAGTAGTAACGAGACAGTAAAGTTTAGAGCGATAGATAGAAGGGCTAAGAGTAATCAGAATATCAGCATCTGGAATAACTGTACTCAGCCAACATACACTTTCAGTGCGAAGGCATCCAGCATATGGGTCGTACAATAATTCGTTCATGTGCCCAAAACCCACTTCGCGAGTCGTTTTATTCGTAGCTATAGATGACTTGTGCTGATGCCCAGGACCCGACTAGAGATAAAATCTACTTTAATCTAATCACTGAGCGACGGACCGGCTGGCGTCATGGCGTGTAATGATGCGTATTCATCGCGGCGATGGACTCGAGTGTCGTGTATATATAAAAGGTTAGCAAGAATGTTAAGAAGTGTTGTGTTCGACATCCATTTTTGTAAAACGATACAAAATCACATTCACGCTCCGTACCGTCCGACGCGACGTGCTCACGCCCCGCCGGCAGTGTGACTACTACATACGTAAACCAAACAACACAAAGCGTCGGCGTCCTGAGGGCGCTGCGCTCGCGTCCCGCCGCGCCCGTCCCCGCCGCTTCTGACTTGTATTCCCGCTCGGCGCGGCGGCGGCGTGGCGCGACGGTTACCGTCGCGTCGAGCGGGACGGCTCTGTGTGGCGTCGTCCGTACAGATACCGGCACGGATCTTGAGCGCTCGGCGGAAGGGTGGGGATCGCTTTGCGCATCGTACACATATGGCAAATAAAACGCACGCCCGTTGATTATTTATTTTTTCTAAGTTACCTACGTAATTTCTTACTGGTTCTATGGTTGAAAGAAAGATTAAATAATGATTCATTAAATTGAGAAATGGAAATTGAGATCAAAGAAGTAGGTAATTAACAAGTATTTCTAAATTAAAATTTTAACTTAGTTCTTGTAGTTTGTCGAAAATTACAAAAAAAAACTACTACGTATTTTTTTGTTAGCATTTTTGACTTAGAATTTTATTTGTTGTAGATAAAAACTTTATCTATTGAATATAGTAGGTACATTTCGATACAAGTACAAATAAAATAATTGAATGAAAAATAGTTTTGCTAATTACAAACTGACATTATTTTTTTTCCCCGTTTTGCTTTCGATAAATATCACCTTTGATTATAATTCCAACGGTATATTTAATAAAAAAATCACATAAAATATTTGAATAACATAATTTAAAAATGTTGTCTATTAAATTGGCCGGAATAGGCGTGACGAAAGATTTTAAAATCCTCTTCCATAATGTGGGTACTTACACTTTTACTATTTATAAAAAAGCCTTTATTTCGGTAATAAACTTAAGTTTAACAAAGTTTGAAGCCATTTTTCTCATAATTTTTCAATAGGGCCCGAAAACAGCTCGCATGTGTCTTGGTGTCGGCATGACGTCACAGTTAAATAAAAATGACATTGTTTCTATAGCAACGTCCCATAAATCACATAACTGTGACGTCATACGCTGAGATCGGTGTTTCAGTCAAAATGGCCGATTGCAGTATTTTAATGTTTTATTTTATTGAAAATCTTAATAATCTGTTATTTTTAAATAAAACTAAACCTGTGTTTACTTTTTTTTTAATATGACTTCTCCCCTGTCATCACTGAATCAGCGATTTTTTTATACTGTCGTCATGCCTATTGTACTCGTCGTCGTGAGGTACATTGCAGCAGGAAAAGAACGAATCCCGAGTGACGTCTATGACGCGATGCGCTACGGGCCAATCACTGCACTTTCCCCGCCCCCGCGCCTCACTTCATACCACCAAAGGGACCCAATAACTCACTTCTGCGCAAGTGAAGGTCAGCGCTCAAGATCCGTGCCGGTAACTATAATATCTAGTACATTACAACTGCTCAGTGTCGCGTCGCCGTCCCGTCCCGCCACGCCGCGCCCGCTGTGTGCAGAGACCTGAACACTGTGTGGAATCATACCGAGCGTGGTGAGCAGCGCGGCGGCGGCGGCGTGGCGCGCGTGCGGCGCCGGGCTGGCGGCCGCCGCGGACAGCGCGCCCGCCCGCCAGGTGCCACTTGAACACTGTGTGGAATCATACCGAGCGTGGTGAGCAGCGCGGCGGCGGCGGCGTGGCGCGCGTGCGGCGCCGGGCTGGCGGCCGCCGCGGACAGCGCGCGCGCCGTGCGCCCGCCCGCCAGGTGCCACTTGAACACTGTGTGGAATCATACCGAGCGTGGTGAGCAGCGCGGCGGCGGCGGCGTGGCGCGCGTGCGGCGCCGGGCTGGCGGCCGCCGCGGACAGCGCGCCCGCCCGCCAGGTGCCACTTGAACACTGTGTGGAATCATACCGAGCGTGGTGAGCAGCGCGGCGGCGGCGGCGTGGCGCGCGTGCGGCGCCGGGCTGGCGGCCGCCGCGGACAGCGCGCGCGCCGTGCGCCCGCCCGCCAGGTGCCACTTGAACACTGTGTGGAATCATACCGAGCGTGGTGAGCAGCGCGGCGGCGGCGGCGTGGCGCGCGTGCGGCGCCGGGCTGGCGGCCGCCGCGGACAGCGCGCCCGCCCGCCAGGTGCCACTTGAACACTGTGTGGAATCATACCGAGCGTGGTGAGCAGCGCGGCGGCGGCGGCGTGGCGCGCGTGCGGCGCCGGGCTGGCGGCCGCCGCGGACAGCGCGCCCGCCCGCCAGGTGCCACTTGAACACTGTGTGGAATCATACCGAGCGTGGTGAGCAGCGCGGCGGCGGCGGCGTGGCGCGCGTGCGGCGCCGGGCTGGCGGCCGCCGCGGACAGCGCGCGCGCCGTGCGCCCGCCCGCCAGGTGCCACTTGAACACTGTGTGGAATCATACCGAGCGTGGTGAGCAGCGCGGCGGCGGCGGCGTGGCGCGCGTGCGGCGCCGGGCTGGCGGCCGCCGCGGACAGCGCGCCCGCCCGCCAGGTGCCACTTGAACACTGTGTGGAATCATACCGAGCGTGGTGAGCAGCGCGGCGGCGGCGGCGTGGCGCGCGTGCGGCGCCGGGCTGGCGGCCGCCGCGGACAGCGCGCCCGCCCGCCAGGTGCCACTTGAACACTGTGTGGAATCATACCGAGCGTGGTGAGCAGCGCGGCGGCGGCGGCGTGGCGCGCGTGCGGCGCCGGGCTGGCGGCCGCCGCGGACAGCGCGCCCGCCCGCCAGGTGCCACTTGAACACTGTGTGGAATCATACCGAGCGTGGTGAGCAGCGCGGCGGCGGCGGCGTGGCGCGCGTGCGGCGCCGGGCTGGCGGCCGCCGCGGACAGCGCGCGCGCCGTGCGCCCGCCCGCCAGGTGCCACTTGAACACTGTGTGGAATCATACCGAGCGTGGTGAGCAGCGCGGCGGCGGCGGCGTGGCGCGCGTGCGGCGCCGGGCTGGCGGCCGCCGCGGACAGCGCGCCCGCCCGCCAGGTGCCACTTGAACACTGTGTGGAATCATACCGAGCGTGGTGAGCAGCGCGGCGGCGGCGGCGTGGCGCGCGTGCGGCGCCGGGCTGGCGGCCGCCGCGGACAGCGCGCCCGCCCGCCAGGTGCCACTTGAACACTGTGTGGAATCATACCGAGCGTGGTGAGCAGCGCGGCGGCGGCGGCGTGGCGCGCGTGCGGCGCCGGGCTGGCGGCCGCCGCGGACAGCGCGCCCGCCCGCCAGGTGCCACTTGAACACTGTGTGGAATCATACCGAGCGTGGTGAGCAGCGCGGCGGCGGCGGCGTGGCGCGCGTGCGGCGCCGGGCTGGCGGCCGCCGCGGACAGCGCGCCCGCCCGCCAGGTGCCACTTGAACACTGTGTGGAATCATACCGAGCGTGGTGAGCAGCGCGGCGGCGGCGGCGTGGCGCGCGTGCGGCGCCGGGCTGGCGGCCGCCGCGGACAGCGCGCCCGCCCGCCAGGTGCCACTTGAACACTGTGTGGAATCATACCGAGCGTGGTGAGCAGCGCGGCGGCGGCGGCGTGGCGCGCGTGCGGCGCCGGGCTGGCGGCCACCGCGGACAGCGCGCCCGCCCGCCAGGTGCCACTTGAACACTGTGTGGAATCATACCGAGCGTGGTGAGCAGCGCGGCGGCGGCGGCGTGGCGCGCGTGCGGCGCCGGGCTGGCGGCCGCCGCGGACAGCGCGCGCGCCGTGCGCCCGCCCGCCAGGTGCCACTTGAACACTGTGTGGAATCATACCGAGCGTGGTGAGCAGCGCGGCGGCGGCGGCGTGGCGCGCGTGCGGCGCCGGGCTGGCGGCCGCCGCGGACAGCGCGCCCGCCCGCCAGGTGCCACTTGAACACTGTGTGGAATCATACCGAGCGTGGTGAGCAGCGCGGCGGCGGCGGCGTGGCGCGCGTGCGGCGCCGGGCTGGCGGCCGCCGCGGACAGCGCGCCCGCCCGCCAGGTGCCACTTGAACACTGTGTGGAATCATACCGAGCGTGGTGAGCAGCGCGGCGGCGGCGGCGTGGCGCGCGTGCGGCGCCGGGCTGGCGGCCGCCGCGGACAGCGCGCGCGCCGTGCGCCCGCCCGCCAGGTGCCACTTGAACACTGTGTGGAATCATACCGAGCGTGGTGAGCAGCGCGGCGGCGGCGGCGTGGCGCGCGTGCGGCGCCGGGCTGGCGGCCGCCGCGGACAGCGCGCCCGCCCGCCAGGTGCCACTTGAACACTGTGTGGAATCATACCGAGCGTGGTGAGCAGCGCGGCGGCGGCGGCGTGGCGCGCGTGCGGCGCCGGGCTGGCGGCCGCCGCGGACAGCGCGCGCGCCGTGCGCCCGCCCGCCAGGTGCCACTTGAACACTGTGTGGAATCATACCGAGCGTGGTGAGCAGCGCGGCGGCGGCGGCGTGGCGCGCGTGCGGCGCCGGGCTGGCGGCCGCCGCGGACAGCGCGCCCGCCCGCCAGGTGCCACTTGAACACTGTGTGGAATCATACCGAGCGTGGTGAGCAGCGCGGCGGCGGCGGCGTGGCGCGCGTGCGGCGCCGGGCTGGCGGCCGCCGCGGACAGCGCGCGCGCCGTGCGCCCGCCCGCCAGGTGCCACTTGAACACTGTGTGGAATCATACCGAGCGTGGTGAGCAGCGCGGCGGCGGCGGCGTGGCGCGCGTGCGGCGCCGGGCTGGCGGCCGCCGCGGACAGCGCGCGCGCCGTGCGCCCGCCCGCCAGGTGCCACTTGAACACTGTGTGGAATCATACCGAGCGTGGTGAGCAGCGCGGCGGCGGCGGCGTGGCGCGCGTGCGGCGCCGGGCTGGCGGCCGCCGCGGACAGCGCGCGCGCCGTGCGCCCGCCCGCCAGGTGCCACTTGAACACTGTGTGGAATCATACCGAGCGTGGTGAGCAGCGCGGCGGCGGCGGCGTGGCGCGCGTGCGGCGCCGGGCTGGCGGCCGCCGCGGACAGCGCGCCCGCCCGCCAGGTGCCACTTGAACACTGTGTGGAATCATACCGAGCGTGGTGAGCAGCGCGGCGGCGGCGGCGTGGCGCGCGTGCGGCGCCGGGCTGGCGGCCGCCGCGGACAGCGCGCCCGCCCGCCAGGTGCCACTTGAACACTGTGTGGAATCATACCGAGCGTGGTGAGCAGCGCGGCGGCGGCGGCGTGGCGCGCGTGCGGCGCCGGGCTGGCGGCCGCCGCGGACAGCGCGCCCGCCCGCCAGGTGCCACTTGAACACTGTGTGGAATCATACCGAGCGTGGTGAGCAGCGCGGCGGCGGCGGCGTGGCGCGCGTGCGGCGCCGGGCTGGCGGCCGCCGCGGACAGCGCGCCCGCCCGCCAGGTGCCACTTGAACACTGTGTGGAATCATACCGAGCGTGGTGAGCAGCGCGGCGGCGGCGGCGTGGCGCGCGTGCGGCGCCGGGCTGGCGGCCGCCGCGGACAGCGCGCGCGCCGTGCGCCCGCCCGCCAGGTGCCACTTGAACACCACCCACTGGAACATCGCCTGCACGCACAACACACACTTAACTATACTAAACTCCATTTAACTAGTTGAACTCCGTCCCCTCAGCTATTTCTAATTATATGTCTAGCATATTCTCCTCTGCGCTTGACGTCACAAAAAAGCAGCAGATTTGCATCGAAAGTATTTATTGAACATTTTATCAATGTGACTACTATAAACGGGTAATTTCAGTTTCTCAATGACTCCTGTTATAGACATACTTGTGCCAGGCGTAATTTAACACAATGCACTTTAAATTCTATTGAACCAAAACAAAAGAGGTTACTTCCAATGAGTTTGAGACAAAGGTTATAAAGTATGAATAATCGACACGAAAAGAAGAAGTACTCACCAAATTCGGATCGTCCTTATCAGCAATGCTAATTGCAGTTTCCGCGAGACGTACTACACATGCGCCCGCGTCGTGTATTTCAAATAATTTTATCACCTGGAAACATTAGTGATAATTGACATTGAATAACACATAATCGAAACAAGCCTATAAACCACTATACACACCTATGAGGAGCACTGCACTGGATCTCCTTATCAAATATTTTTACTGGGCTCTCCGGTTCCGAAGCTATAAGTGCACTTCATTTCAATATAGGTTTATAGAAACAATCAGGGGCTATGCTGATACCGTACGCTTATAACTATGCGTCTAAATAAATTATTTCCTACATGATTACAGTTCAAACAAACCTTCATATAATATAGAACGAGGGCTTGATGCTGCGTGAGACGTGCGTCAGGTGCGGCCACGAGTTTCCTTAAGAACGGTTCAGTGCTCACGCCCTTAGCGGCTTTGCAGAAGGCTGTGTATGCGTTCTCAGCATCATCTTGGTCGAGTAGAGCAAGACCGAGGATAAATTGACCTACAAACACAAATGGTAAATCATGTACTGCGGTCATCACGATCATCATTAATTTGGCGATAGCACTAATTTGGTAAAGTAGGAATAACTTTCGAGGAAACGATTGCAGGGTGTGGGCTTTCATCTTTACCTGCTTGCCTTTTGTAGGAACCAAAAGCAAGGCGGCCTTTGCTCAACGACAACAATGCTGTATTGAATAGGCCGACAAAATCCTTATTAATATTATAAAAGCGAAAGTGAGTTTGTTTGTTACCTCTTCACGCTTTAATGGCTAAACAGATTTAAATGAATTTTCGTACAGAGATAGTTGAGAACCAGGAGACGGACATAGACTATTTTTTTTTAAAGTGGGATGTGAGGGAAAAAGAGGGAATAAAAGGGAAAACTGAGCGTTGCTATTACAAATCTATAAGGCGCAAGGGGAACTGTGTTACCCCGAATTTAACGCGAGCGAAGCCGCGGGCAAAAGCTAGTATCGATATAAAACAGGAGCGGTTACAGTAACAGGTGCATTTCCCGCTGCTGGGCAAAACGACATGATAACATAACATAATATTGACGGCACGGTTGGCGCAATGGCTGAGCGATCGACTGCTGCGCTGCGTGTCGCGGGTTCGATTCCCGAACGGAACAAATATTTGTATGACCTGCAGATAGTTGTTTCGGGTCTGGGTGTTTGTGTATGTGAGTTTAAATGTTTGTAAACACACCCACGATACAGGAGAAATTCCTATAGTGGGGCAACGTTTTTTTAAAAAGAAAGAAAGAAGAAAAGAATAATATACTAACGTGAGCAAGCATTCCATTCACACCAGGGCTCCAGCATGTTGACGTAGTTCTGTACCAATCGCGGCTGGTCGATACTAGCCAGCCACCAACTGAACTCGAAACCCCCGCTAACTGCCCAACTGTGTTTGCGTTCAGGAAAATAATATTTTTGTTTTAATCCGCTAAATCAGGTCTAATAACGCGTAGACAAAACAAGTTGCGTTGATGCGTCGTCAATTGTGCGTTTGTGCAGCGGCGTGTAAGCGTTTGTCGAATATGTAATATGTCGTATTGCATGTACGAGTCGCTTACGCTGGGTCATCGTCCTTCTTTTTATATATTTTTAAACACTAATACTGTTACGTCAGTTAAACTAACGAAATGAATTTCTTCTTTTAACTGGCAGATAACAGACGGAACATACTTCATAGGAGTTTTTTTTTTTTCGTAGGATGTAGTAAAAGGATACAGTTGATGCGCGAGATGGTAGGCCAGCAGCGGCAGCGCCTGGTGCCACGTGGTGGGCGCGCGCGCGGCCCGCAGGTGTGCGCGCGCGCGCCGCCCGCCCGCCGCGCGCACGTAGCCCCACACGCAGCCGCCGCGCACGCAGCCCAGCACAGCGTCGCCCGGCTCCGCGCCTAGCGCGCTCACCTTTAGGCGGAATGCCTCAGATGATCCTGCCGCCCTTTACGCACGAACGTGAATCAATGTCAATAGTCTATTTCATTGTTGTCATCTTAGTTGAGTATAGTGTCCGATCCAAATAACTCGAAGTTTTGGCCGAATTCAAAGGTTTCTTATACAAACTGAAACTTATGTAAAAGCGAGAGCGCGATTACATTTTGTTAAGTTTCATTATTTGTGAGTGTTTACAAACATCATATAGAGGTAACTTACTGCGGTTGCAGAGTAGCAGCTCTGAGCCACAGAAGCGCGCGGTAGGCCTGCCAGTGCACGGCGCAGTGGCCCGCGCCCGGCACGCCGCCCGCGCCGCGCCACGCGCCCAGCGCGCACATCGCGCCGCGGACTACGCGCGATCTACGAACATACATTAACATCACAGGAGGCGCACAAAGTTTTTGTTACATTTTTGTTTTTCTTCTTTTTTTAATTAATAAATTAATTGTGATGATTAAAACGTATAGCCCAAATAAAGCATTTTTATATAATCACTCAACAAAATCGTAAATAGTTTTAAATGCCGAAATTCCTTTTATATTTAGTGTCAGTTGAAGCAACTGAAATATCGATTGCTTAGAATAATAACAGTAAGTGGTAAGTTACTGCTGTTTTATAAGCAACTCATACTAGGATTAGGTTAAAAACAAGTGTTAGATAAAAATCGTGTAAAAAAGGAGCAATAACATTTAGGGACATGCCGCTTAGGTGATATGCAGTCGAACAGTCGTAACAGCGAAGTAAAATGAAAAAAATGTATGGAAAGTTGAATCATTGATTTTAATTATGATTCTTTCAGTGTATTCTTTACATGATATATGTGTAAGTAGTAAGTATAAGTGCTCCTCTTTTTTACACGTTGTATATTGACTTACGTATTATGTATAACCTAACTTTGCCCGCGGCTTCGCTCGCGTTAAATTCGGTAGCGCCTTATTGATTTGTTATAGCATCGCTAAGTTTTCCCGTTTCGTCCCTCTTTCTCCCTCATAAACCGCTCTTTTTTAAAAAAAAACAGCCTATGTCTGTCTCCTGGTTCCCAACTATCTCTGTGCCAAAATTCATCAAATCGGTTTAGTCATTAAAGCGTGAAGAGGTAACAAACAAACTCACTTTCGCTTTTATAACATTAGTAAGGAAGTAAGGATAACTAGAAGTTTCACTAGGTCTAAGTTTACTTGGTAAAATAGTTTAGACAATAAAGTTTTTAGAAAAAAATGTGAAAAAACGCGAAATAAAATGCGTCGGAAACCACGTTAAGCTGTTAGTCCCGGCTGTTATTCGTAGATCTTTGACAGTCGTTACTGATAATCAGTGTCCTGAAAGTCTGTCAATCAGTCTTACCAATGGGTATCGTATCGTAACCCCGGACGAACTGGGTTGTGGTGGTCAGATAGGCAGTCGCTTCATGTAAAATACGATTTACGAGTACGATTTTAGCTGCTTTTTAAAGTTTTTTTTAAAAAAAATTATTTACATGAATTAAAATGAATATAAAGTAATAATAATAATAGTAGTTAGTGGGTAATATTTTAGTTTTTGTACCTCATCTCAGCCATCTGTCGAATCGCTTCAGTGACAATGGCTACACCGAGATCACTTGCCATCAGACCGTCATACTCGCCCGTGTCCTCCTCATCATCTGCGAAAACATACAGTTCCATGGATGTTTGTACTACAAGCGTACGTGGTTGGTTCCTGTATCTGATAATATTTTTGTATATTGTACGTCTTACTGTACACGTCTTTCTACATCGTTCTCACATATTTGTATAATCTCAACATGAATGATGTAAATACAATTTTGTAAAAATATTATAATTTAAAAGAGTGTCCATGGAGTTTCTTGCCCATTCTTCTCCATAGAGATCAACACTTTGGAATGGGCAACTACAGTACTTTCACAAGTTATTATGCCTTGTGACCGGGACTGTAGATTAGTTTTGTTTCTTGACATCAAGCTAACTGCTGAGCACTAAAATCAGTCATAAATGGTAAAGTAATTACCAATCTCAAGTACTTTAGTCATTACTAAAGAGAATCTTAAGTAGCCTCCCTCCTCCTTAACTCATAATTATATCTGAAGTGTTTTGTTGATACTTGTACTGTATCTTGTTTCTCTCAAGATAAACTTACTTGTAGTGAAGGTTTATGCACCTATTATTCAAAACTATCTACAAGTATATCTGTTTGGTATCTCAGTAATAATAATATTTGCATTTTTCTGGAGTTTCAACATTCAAAAGTGCCTGTAATGGTCTAATTGAAATAAATGGTTTTGAATTTTTTTTTGAATTTCTTATCAAACTACTAAGGCACCTTAGGTTGCCACGTTAATCATGTAGTGACGTGAAGCGTGTTTTAAGTCATATAAAGTGCACACTTTGCTCTTTCAGATTGAGATTGTAGGATCTCTAAAGCCCATATTATGCCAAATTGTGTTTACAGCAGCAGCCTACTTGGGTGCACAATCGATCCTATCTACACTAGTATTATTAAGAGATAAGTTAATACATTTTGATGAAGGAGGTAGTCCACGAACTCGACATCCCATATCAAAGGTTCACGGATAAAAACCTACACTATCAGTAACTCACTTTTAGTAGTATCTATTTCAGGTCCGTCCAGTCGAAGTGCATCGTTCAATTCGAGCACAGCACTCTGTAGGTCCCTGATTGGCTCCAGAATGGACGTGAGGTCATCGATCTGTTGCGGTGTTAACGTCTGAAATCAAAATTTAAGTATCATTGCGACTTGAAGATTTGTCATGTGACAGGCGCCGCTCTAGTTCAGCAGTGCACTAACACTTACGGGCGCGGGGTTGTCCTGCGACTGCGTGGGGTTGGGCGCGAGCAGCAGGTGCAGCAGCCGAGGCAGCAGGCGGTGTTGTGGCGCGGCGCATGCGAACAGGCGCCGCTCTAGTTCAGCGGCTGCACCGGCCGCAGCTCGCTCCCAGCGCGCTCCCGCCACTACTATGCGGACTGCGTCGGCAGACAGCTCGCCGGTTTCGCCACCTAAACCAAATCCCTCATAAGCCCCAATGCTGCGTAAGTCGAAAGTGTGCAATGGAAGCCTCATCTTATGTAGTAGAAATAAAACCACATGCGAACTAACCGTCGCGAACGTAACAGACGTTCGGAACACAAACGAAGTTTTTATCGTACTTACTAAAAATCTGTCTTTGCACAATAAATAATCAGAGATCACTGAGGTTAAATACTACTGCAAAACTATAAAATTAACCACGTACCACCTCCGTCGAGCATTGGTACGTCCGGTGACAACATCATCCTCTCGAGCGGCTCCAGTTCACAGATGAGCGATATCCCGGCGCGACGGACAACGGCGCACCACCAACCGCACTCCACATCGGATTCCTAAGGTAAAAAATAATATGTAGTTTGAAACTACAGTCTCTACACATGAATAGGATAGACACTACATGATCACTGGTTCAGACAAATTGTGGACCACCTGCGGATAAGACATTGACGATGTCGGATACTATTGTATGGTGCTTTTCGTGGTCAGACTGGCGTCCGCAATTATTCCGTAACGGCTTGATTGAACATACAAAATAATTTATTATAAAATGTCTAAAAAATACACTTCACGGGACCAATAGTCACTCGTTTTACCCGTCATTGTAATCATACTCAATAACTTTATTGCTTTCCTTAATGTGTACCTAGGTGGTAGTATATCCGGGGTTGCAGGTTGTTCGAAAGAGATACCGCGACCCCGGAACAAAGGGTAAAAGATGTAATATAAGTGGGTTTTAGTTAATAAAAGTCTGACACTCCACCCTTCCCGCTACGCCCAGAACGGGGGAAGTTATTTGAAGATTACCCACCCACAAAAAGTGGTGGTAGTTTATAATTTAAACCATTATGAACCCTGTAAGGCATTGCAATATTTTTATTCTTTACTATATCTGGAAACCTAGTTACCGAAATATTGGGCGTCAAAGTTCCAATATTTTACCAACACCTGAGAAGGCTCTCGTTAGGCAGCTGGATCAAGGGCTGGACACGGCCCGTATTGTTAGGAGGTTCCTTTCTCTGGACCCCTGACTGCCGGTAGCTTGGACCCTGTTCCCGATACCGGTGGGCTACTATTTTTATATTTTTAATGTTTTGGATAAGAAGTATGTAAAAATATTAAAAAGATGTATACAAATAAATAAAGGACAATATTTTTTAGCACAAAAGTTACTTAGTTCCATATACAAAGTGCTTGGTTGACAGCATCATGACGGGTGCATTTATGCCTTGTATAAGATTGGTTTTGTTTTGTGACGTCATAACAGCAATGCAATACTTTTGACTTACGAGATACTACAATAAAACACGGGAAAGGCCAATCATATGAGTATAATACTTACTTGTTTCGACACCATGAGCCCGAGTGGTTTCTGTAAACTTTCCATGTACTGCATGCACCAGCTATACAACTCCGACCAGCATCTGAAACAATTGCGAAACGCAAGATAGTCAGTTCTCTAATATGTAAAGCTGAAATTACACTCACTCAACAATCAGTATTCCGTAAATGTGTCACATTCGATCACTTACTGGTCTATTTACTGGAAAGAAGAAGAAGCTTGCTTGCAAGCATTCTTGGTCAATTAAGCGACCAAATCTACAGTTTGTTTTTAATTCAAATCCAGTTATCATTTTCTTTTTTTTATAGTGTGAACTTCTAAACCTGAGCCATTTTAAAATTACGTTTACCCTAGATCTATCTAAAATATATGTAAAATTCGTAATCATCACATCAGATAAATAAGTAGAATTATACTTGTGCATAAGATGAGCGTGGTCGGGCGAAGCGGTGCGCGCGGTGAGGTGTCGCAGGCGCGCTTGCACCGCGTTCGTGGCCGCGTCCCCCAGGTCGCCGTCGCCTCCTGTGTCAGTGCTGCCCCATGTGCGGTTGTAGATCTGGCAATATAAGGTGGTTGTAGGAATTATTTTCAAATCTTTATTGAAACTTACAAATATATTAAACAAGGTGTTAGATAATAAACAGCTCTACCGTGTGATCTCTCGGATCATGAAACTAAGCACTTTTGTCCCACGAGTTTTTGACATTTGCAAAAAAAAATTATGGAAAAAAGTTATGAGTTTCCAAAAGTCATAAAAAGTTCCAGTTTCATGGTCTGAGACACCACATCGCACACGAGATGCTTTGGCGTTTATTACGTTACACCCTGTATACACTCTCGTCGATCGTACTTTGACCACTATAAATCAATTTAAAACATTTGCGATGTTCTCTGTACTAAAAGAGAGTGATCTCATCACTAGTGGTATACTTACCACAAGTGCTTTCCTGATGACAGCGGGCGGGAAGAGGCCGGGTGCCAGGAGTCGGTCGCGGTACTGCTGGTGCGAGCCCAGCACAGGCAGCGCACCCGCAGCCTCGCGCCCCGCCACCGCACGCCACCATGCTTCCGCGCCCACAAACACATCTAGGGAAGCAAGGATTTTTTTAACATTTTATACCTACTTTTTTAAAGGTACATATTCTATTGATCTGAGCAAAGCTGGGCCAAATTGTACCTTATCTTTAAGCCAATTGCAGGATCTTCACACATTATAGAATGCAAATAAAGATGTGAATACAATTCTAATTTAGAATAAAATTTCCTCATGACGTTAAAAAACACACTATATTTTCAATGCAACAAAGTTATAAACTATTTGGTAATTGCAACAGTGTTTATCAACTCATTATCCGACACGAGATTTTAAAAATTATGAACAGAGGTTTTTTTAATGCTATGAATACATCGTCAACTTAGTGCTTTTTAGGATCTTCGTAAGCCAGTGATAGTCGGTCTTGACTAACATCAGTTGTTTATGAGGTTTGATTTAAAATGTCAGAATACTAACTTGTAATAATAGTATCGCCATCTGGTTGACTCCATAGAGCCCATATTACATTGCTTCCGTCTCCGTAACCAATCGCATAATCAAGGAGGTCCAGCTACAAAATAAATTAAATTTAACACACAGAAAAATATTGTCAAAATAAAATGATTATTAAAAATAAATCTTTACCTGAGGTCCAAAGATGCGGCTAATATGCGAAAACCTCACGCCTCCAGAGCCTCCGTCGTGCATTTTCATGACGACGAATTCACATTCATTAGGAAAAGACAAATATGCTACTAATATGACACTTCCATCTGATCCAATTGTTCTTTGCAACATGTGTCCATGGGCTGAAAAAAAAATTCTTAATAAGAAATATGTTTGACATACACTTTTTTATAAAAGCAACTTGCAGGAGCAATTTTGTAGCAAATAAAACCAATAACACATGTCTTACGGGGTGGTTTTGGCCTGACCAATGTCTGTGAAAGTGGAGTAGACACTGCAATGGGTGCACCACCCTCGTCCAATGGCCATGCTCGAAGGCAAGTGTCGCCACATATTGCTACTGCCAAACCACTGGTCAGTACCACTCCATAGGTTTCAACTCCATCAGTGCTACTCTTTCCCCTAAAATCAAACACATTTGTAGTGTCTAAATATAAAATCTGAGAAAGAAGAGGAGTTTTAGTTGTTTACTTCATCATTGTAGATTTTTTTAATACATCTTATTACCTCAAAGCTCCAGTGATTCCTGACAAAAACCTCGGTACTGTAGACTCTCGCTTCAACACAGTGGTGACAGCAGATCCAGTCACAGGCAACTTGACAAGTAAAAGTCCTCCTTCACCACCATGTCCAAATGCAAGTGCAAATATTGCTTCACCATTGTCTCGTAATAGGGATGAGCAAGTGTGAGCAACACCAGTAGCTGGTAGAACAAAATAATAGTTTGCAATATGCTAGTGCTGATCAGCATTAAATGGTTTGACAACAAGAGAAGTTTAATTTTATATGCAGTGAATTAACTGCTAGTTTTTGCAACTAATATTAAAACGGTTTATAAAAATTCACTACTGCCTGTAGTAAGGTTCAGATGTGTATAGTTAGATTGTGTCAGTTGCAGGCATTTAATTTGAAAAAACCAGTCAAGTGCGAGTGAGACTCAATTTTGATAAAAAAAAATAATGTTCATGCAAATTGAATGGAACACTAAAATCAAATATCTTTGTTCTAAATGTTTTTTTTTTTCAATTTTCCTCTTTTTTGCTTTAAAATTACAGCAAACCACAGAAAATTAAAAAAAAAAAGGAAAAACAGCCCTCTATATATTTTTTTAAGACTTAACAATAGACATCCCAAACAGTTATATACAATTTTTTTCCCAGTTTTATACATGGAATACCACCCCTATTTAATTATATCCTGCTTTTGTCCCATTCTATTTAGGGTTAGCGCAACATGTTTTCTTCTTCCAAAATGTAGTGGCAATAGTCTAAGAATAATATGGCTGTGACCTATGGACAGACAGACAGGACAAACCCATAAGGGTTATTTTTTTAGCAATAGAATCCTAGAGACGTTTGATTTCTTCTTCTTCTTCTTTTAAAATAAAAAAAGTTGCCCCACACTAGGATTTCTCCTGTATCGTGGGTGCGTTTACAAACATTTAAACTCACATACACAAACACCCAGCCCCGAAACAACTATCTGCAGGTCATACAAATATTTGTTCCGTGCGGGAATCGAACCCGCGACACGCAGCGCAGCAGTCGATCGCTCAGCCATTGCACCAACCGTGTCGTCAATTTGTGATGGTGATGGCGTTTGATTTTGAATGATGCAGAAGAAGGATGATGATGGTAGTGCTGGCATACGTTTGGATGAATACTTTGAATTTGAAAATGCTTATCAATACTTACTTGCATTAGAATACTGGTTAAGAATATAGTAATTGCTTGGATTGTTTATAGAACTTGTATCATGGAATATTGATGGAGAAGAACTGCTCAGAGATCCAAAGGTTGACTGAAAATAATGAAAAAGTAACTAAAAGCATTTGCTAAGCTATATAAAAGGCATCAAATCACATAACACATTCTTCAAATATCTCTGGAATCTTATATAACAATAATGTGTCTGGCAAAGTATTTGTACACAATTTGAAACAAAAGTACATAATATGTAACTCATATATTACCTTTTTATCTAATGTCCCTGGGTGTGGAAATATAAGTCTATGTACAGATGAGACAGTGGCGGCTAGTATGACCACATCACGATAGGCACTTCTCTCATACACAGTAATACTGCTCAGTGGAGGGGTGCCTGGGGCTACCTTACATCTCAAATTAGATGATGATAGGTTTATATCTAGGGATGCTTCAGATAGCTCTATTGCGTCTGATGTTGTTTGCCTAGAATTTAAAAAATGGACTGTTTATACCAATTTGGAGTTCAGCAAATATTACTTTTATTAAAATTATATAGTTACAGACCATTTCAAAAAACTAGAGTTAGCAAGCATCATATTACATAGTTCTTATGAGACAAAACACAGTACTTTCGATTGAATTACACATTAGACAACCAACAAATCCAATACCAACCACAATAATATACATTGATGATGATGAATCTGAATTCATCTTCTTATAACAAAGTAACTCACCAATATATAAAACGATTTCGAGTGTAGACCTTTTTGGAATCTTTGTACCAATATCCACCAGCTTTTTGAGGCAATTTGATGTCTTGCAAAGTGCTATGTGTACCTCCTGTAAGAAGTTTATTATGAAGCGGCGAAGATTTAGTAGTACGATATTTTAAAAAGTATAGAAAACCAAACTAAAATTTGGCAAATACCTGTATTCAAAATAATTTCCTTCCACTTTTCAGTTAAACTGTAATTAGGTGTAATTTCCTTGAAAGTTACTGGCATAGCCTCTAAGAACTCCATGGTTATCCAAGTTTATTCTGACTTAAAAGAAACAAAATGTTTTAATCCAAGATATACGTATATTTACAACATAACACAATTTATATCGGAATAATGGGTATTTTTGATTTAATTCCGCAGAGTTCGTAGTCAAAATTTCAATTTATAGGTTACAAATTCAACGGATTCACAATCAATCAAAGCAACCGCAACAAATCAACGAATGAACGAACTACCTAGAGGTGGGCGTTGAATCAACAAACTGTTTTTTTTAACGACTTTTCATTCGTCAACGAGTTAACTGTTATTCATTAATGAAATAACAGGTTGAAAATATTAGCTGTTAATTTACGTCAACATGTCTTTACACATTACTTTATTCAATAATCTTCAATATTACTTGCAACAAAATTGTTATTGATCGAAAACGTTGACATTCTCTAATGAACGTCAATCAACGTCAACGTTGTCAACTTTAAAAATCTTCTACCAAAATTTTTTAATTTAATACTCCTAATATTCTTCAATAAACTGTTTACAACAAAACGTTACGTTAACTCATGGAATGGCATAACATTAATAATATTGATTTAACATTAATAATTTAACAGTTTTTTCAACCTGTTGACCATTGATGATTAACAGTTAAATTACGTTAACCATAAAACCGTCAATGACACACGTCTAGAACTACCCGATATATTACTTTCCTCTATGGAATGAACGAAGTTACAGCATACAGAATTGACAGCTGACTCGATTATCGAAAACTCTATGGATTCAAAACATCCAAATTTCACTTTTTGATTGAGGGTTAAAAACAACTATGGATTTAAGGGCTGCTCTTACTAAAACATTATTTGTGTGGCCTAGTACAGTAGGTACGTAACTACCAGTAGGTAGTCACCAAAGAAGCCACAACCGTAACCTTAATTCAGTGGTTTTGCCCACTCTTTTTTGTTTTTTTTTGCGCTAAGATCCGAAAGTCCGAACCCAAGGCGGCTTTAGTCGATTTCAACCGATTCACTGAAATCGATTTGTAAATTCAAACTGACACAAAAAATAAATGTTTTTCAATGACGTGCGTGCGTACTGGACTACACTAGTAATGAGTTCGTGAGCGTTTTTTGTACATACTATTTTTCTCGTGCGAATTCTTAATAATTTTGAAAGATCTTGTTATATTTTCAATGTTGAATGAATAATATTAAAGTTTTATTAAAACTCGAGAGTACAGACATCGGACGATGGTTTTTCTTTGTTCAGAAAAGGACGTAAAGGTAAAACTCAAAGCGCATCGATTTTTTTATTTATTTTTATATTTTGAAAATTATTTGTTAAAAACTGTTATTGGTGATAAAATTTAGTAAGGATGCACATTGTGACTATTTATGTAGTGCAGTATTAATTGAATTTGCCCTACGCGTTTTAGAATTAGTTTACTCAAACCATAAGATGTTTTCAGCTTAGTCAAAGCGTAACAGTTATTCCTGTAATAAAATGAATACACATTAAGTAATGTGTAACATCGTGTTCTTTTATTTACGTGATATACATTAATATGCAAACATAGAAAAAAACTGAATAAAAAAATCACACAAATGTGGGCTCTCTTTCTCATATGGAAATCACCTTCATAAGGTATCGTTAGAGCCTCTGAATTTGTGGAAATTAATATTACAGCACAATGAATTTAATAATAAGAAAACAGAACAGAAAAGGTTGTATTTTTCCTAATAGATGACAACCTAGTAACATAATTATATCAAGTAATTTAAGTTACACCTGAACTAAAGTTGTTACTGTTGTTTCACAAAAGTTCACAGTTATTAATCTTTCCTAATTTATGTAATTAAATAATCTATCAACTTGCATTGAGTCCTGCATGCAGTGGAATCCTGTGTCCGTGCAGTAGGAGTGCAAACATACAGGCAGTTTAGTGCACCACTGTTTACTTTGACCAACTGTTAAGAGGCTGCCATAATTTTTACATATAGATCTCTTCATGTAGAATGTATTTTACAAAAATTTACTTCTAAATGGCAAAAAAAGGAACATAGATGCTTTTTAGTTAGAAAAACTGACACTCTCTCCCCTCATCTCTCCCTTCCATTCCTCCAAGAGCGAGGGAAATTATTTGATGATTAGCCCTAACAAAAAAGGTGTAATCTTCATCATTCCATCAATCTCAGTTAAGTCTGCTAGGCAACTGGTGGAATAGGGCTTGTTAATTTGAAAGTCCTAATTCTGCAGTTCCTAATCAAGAAAATCTATCTAAATAAGTAATAAGTTTAATCTATCTAGATAAATCATGTACAAAATATGTATTGTGTTTTCTAAAATAATAATAGAATTGTTGCAAGGGACTCCATTTCTTGCATCCAATATTTATTATTATTAGTAAAATCATCCTGCCCTTGCCACATTTTTACTTCTTTTTTTAAATGTAATTCCTCACACAATCTATCCATCATTTCTTTGGGCTTCCTGTCCCTCTCTTTTTACCAAGAATAATATTCATCACTTGTATAGGTGACGTCACAGGCAACTGTGAGGTCACACAGTTAATTCTTGTTCATCTTTTCTGCAATTGGAGTTTCTTTCAAACTTCCTCTAATATACTCATTCCCTTTGTTCATTCTTGTCACACCACACATTCGACATATAAATATTCCCATCTTTTTTCATACATCTTTATAATTCAGCATCTTCCCCTTTAACTTGAGGGACAGTCTTGCAATGCAGTTCAGCTCTCTGTCAATGCAGAGGGTGTGTCGCATGTGGTCAGATGAAAAGTCGCCATTTAAAAAAACCGGCCAAGTGCAAGTCGTGCACCGAGGGTTCCGTACAAACTTGCAAGTTAGGTGGATTTTTTGCACACCTCCAAGGGACTGCCGACTTGCCGGTTTTAATTTCAATTCGAATAATAATAAAAATAAACTGTAATAACAACCCTCAGAGATAAAAGGTCAACAGACAGCCAAACAACCAAAGTGATCCTATAAAAGATGTGTCATGTTTTTTCCATTTGAGGTATGGGACCCTAAAAATGGCTTGACAGAATGTATTTAAATATATCGTATTGTGTTAACAGTAGCGCGGTGGCGGGTTGTGAGCACGGCGCGGGAGGCGCGGGGTCGGGCGGCGGCCGGCCGGCGGCGGACACCATTCGCCGTGTCAAGGTGAAGATGTCATCAGTGTCGGCGCAGGGCGTCGTGGAGCGAGCCTCGGCCGAGCTGTCGCGCCGCATCACGGGCCTGGGCCTGCGCGGCCGCAAGCGCTCCCCCGGCGTGGTGGAGCGCGTCGCTAACGCGCTGTGCGGCCCGGCCACCGCCGCAGCCGCCGCGCCGAGAGTACCGCGGCGGCGCAGACCTTCACCCAGACCTCTATCTTGGAACCAATTTGTAGTAGAAGAGAGATTTCTTGAAAAGTTTTTTCTGTACTTTAATGCCAATGATAGAAGATCACTTGCGCAAGTGTGTACTCGATGGCGTGACATATTATACTCGTCGCCACGCTGGTGGAACGGGCTCGTGGCGGTGCTCGACTGTCGCGAGCTACGCTCTGCCACAGTTTGCTGTATGCAGAGGTTCTACAATTCTCTAGTCAGGAGGGGTATTCGCGGAGTGGTCCTAGTTTCGGCTTCTGATGATGATGTAAATGAATTTATACGACAATTCCCTTTGTCAGCTCATCATATTCATGCTATTGGTTTGAAAGGGTGTACAATAACTGACAGAGGCCTAGAAGCTGTTTTGGATCACCTTCAGGTAATCAGTCATTTTAATTTACTAAAAAAACGTTTTGACTTTGCATTTATAATCACTTAATGCCAGTAAATTATGATCATCTTCTTCAAAACAATGATAGATAAATAATAATGATTTGCATGTTTTGGAGTATTAGTCTAGTTGACAAGTTGAAAATGGTACAAAATAGAGATACTGCTCTTAAAATTATGTGCGATAGCTCATTGGATCCGGAATGACGCCTAGAAAAATGTGCTAAAAGCGTGTATTAGCACATAAAAAATTGCAAAAGTTATAAACAAAGATGAAAAAAAAATGGCATTTCGTTTTTTGCCAATATTTCATAAACTATTAATATTTAAGAAATTTTGAAAAAAGATTCTGAAAGAAAAGGAAATTTCCAATAAAAAACTCCTAACTTCCGAAACTCTATCTCCATTATTTATAACTTTAATTTAACGCTGAAAATAGGTCTGCGCGCGACATTTTTAGGTTGCGCGCGTGGCGTCAAAAGCGAGTACGGCACATTAATTAATTTATTTAAGGTATTGAATATTGTTTTATAAATTTGAAAAAAATATGGTGTGTTCTGAACACTATAAATAATTTATTCCCGTTGGATATTTATCTTAAAGTTAATTTTTCAACAAGTTAAACAATTGTTAACTAATAAAATTTTCTCGAACTAGCGTCTTAATTGTAAGTAAAAAAAAAACGGCCAAGAGCGTGTCGGGCCACGCTCAGTGTAGGGTTCCGTAGTTTCCCGTCCGTCACAATAAGTGTTCCCACTTATGAGTTTAAAGGTGGAGGAGCGTGCAATGTTGCACGTTCCGCGGTAGGCGCTCCAACAGTTTTTGTACAAAAAAGACAAAATACAACTTTTTGTCTTTTTAAAACTAAAAAGTAAGTTCTACTTTTCAGATTTTTTTCATATTTTCTAAACTTATGGTTCAAAAGTTAGAGGGGGGGGGGGACACATTGTTTTTTTACTTTTGGAGCGATTATTTCCGAAATTATTGACATTATCAAAAAATTATAATAGTAAACCCCTATTCATTTTTAAATACCTTTCCAACAATATATCACACGTTAGGGTTGAAATTAAAAAAAAAAACACTTCCCACTTTACATATAGGGTGGCTACCCTAATAAAACATTTTTTTCCAATTTTTATTTTACCACTTTGTCGGCGTGATTGATATACATATTTTTACCAAATTTCAGCTTTCTAGTGCTAACGGTCACAGAGATTAAGTGAGGACGGACAGACAGACAGACATGGCGAAACTATAAGGGTTCCTAGTTGACTACGGAACCCTAAAAAAGGTTTAAATAATGGTCGTAAAAAAATTTCGCTTCGTAGAGCCTTTCTTACATACATACTTAACAAGATGGTGCCATAAAAGTTAAAAAAAATATTTATACCTTGTTTAAAACAATTTTTTTACTTGAACTAAAACTTAAACATCGAAGTAAAGTTGTAAAAAAAAAAAAAAAATTATTAATCATTATTTTATCGTTTTTTTATTAATACAAGATATTTAATGATTTGCAAAAAAAATATTCCCGCCATGTTATAAACAAATTGATTAAATCAATATTTTGAAAACAATTTTTTTTCACAACTTTATTACATTACAAATATTAGGATTTAAAAAAAAATCCTTAATTACAATTTTTAATTGGTTATAAGCGTTTTTTATTTTTTTTTTTTTTTTTTTTTTTTTTATTTATAATGAACTCACTCTTGACCTCGATCTCGCCTGATGGTAAGCGACAGATGAGGTCTACGATGGAGCGAGCGAGCCCAGAAGATGCCTATTAACTCTTGTTTTGAAGGCAGACGGGTCGTATGTGGTAGGGAACACAGAAGCTGGCAGAGAGTTCCACACCTTGGCCGTGCGCCATATATTTATATTTCTATTGTTTAAATAATTAGGTACTTAAGAAATTATTTTTTTCTAAAAATAATTAATAGATAAATAGTATATTAATTGATAGACCTCTATAAAATAACAAAAAAAAATTTATCAACAATTCTATTGTTTATTAACTTACCAATTTGTTATAAACAACTTTTTATTTTTTTTTCTAAAACTTCTAAAATGTTATTAACCAATTAAAAATTGTTATTAAGGATTTTTTTTTAAATCATAATATTTGTAATGTAATAAAGTTGTGAAAAAAATTGGTTTTAAAAATATTGATTTAATCAATTTGTTTATAACAAATTTATCAACAAATGGCGGGAATTTTTTTTTTTGCAAATCAATAAATATCTTGTATTAATAAAAAAACGATAATATAATGATTAAAAAAATATTTTTTTAACAACATTACTTCGATATTTAAGTTTTAGTTCAAGTAAAAAAATTGTTATAAACAAAGTATAAATATTTTTTTAACTTTTATGGCACCATCTTGTTAAGTATAGTATGTAAGAAAGGCTCTACGAAGCGAATTTTTTTTACGACCATTATTTAAACATTTTTTTTCACTTACAATTAAGATGCTACTTAGAGAAAATTTTATTAGTTAACAATTGTTTAACTTGTTGAAAAATTTACTTTAAGAAAAATTTCCAACGGGAATAAATTATTTATAGTGTTCAGAACACACCATATTTTTTTCAAATTTAAAAAACAATATTCACTACCTTAAATAAATTAATTAATGTGCCGTACTCGCTTTTGACGCCACGCGCGCAACCTAAAAATGTCGCGCGGACCTATTTTCAGCGTTTAATTAAAATTATAAATAATGGAGATAGAGTTCCGGGAGTTGGGAGTTTTTTATTGGAAATGTCCTCTTCTTTCAGAATCTTTTTTTGAAATTTCTTAAATATTAATAGTTTATGAAATATTGGCAAAAAACGAAATGCCATTTTTTTTTTTCATCCTTAATTGTTTATAACTTTTGCAATTTTTTATGTGCTAATACACGCTTTTAGCACATTTTTCTAGGCGTCATTCCGGATCCAATGAGCTATCGCACATAATTTTAAGAGCAGTATCTCTATTTTGTACCATGTTCAACTTGTCGACTAGACTAGTATAGCATTTCCTATTCACACATTTGGAGGCAAACTAAGGCCGATTAATCTAGGAAAATAATATGTTTTAGGTTCTCTTTGAGCTCGAACTAACTGGATGCAATGAAATAACCGAGGCTGGTTTGTGGGCATGCCTAACTCCACGGATTGTTTCCCTCACGCTTACTGATTGCATTAACATTGCTGACGAAGCTGTAAGTACCATTTATCAATTAAACACCTGGAACATAGTATAGGTCATGATTTGAACTGAACAATGACATATTTAAACTAATGGCTTCAATACTTAATTCAGTGTAGAAACCATGCAAGCGGAATATTTACTCCAAATAACAAGTTTGGCCAGCTTTCATTCGATTTTCCATGAAGCAATAAACATAACATTCTAAGACTCATTACATGCATACACAATGCGTGGCGAACGCAGCTCGAAGCTTGCCTCGTGGCTGGTCATAAGGCTTAGCACAGACGAGGCACGTGTTGCGTATAGGCCTCTCAATAAACGTACGCTGTTTGCATCTTATCGTTGTTAATTGTGGCGCTTGTATACAGAGCATGTAACATGCTGCCATAATCAGGTACCAGTAATGTTTTAATGGACTGTTGTTATTATAGACTACAGTGTAAATAAGTGCTCGGGTTTTTCTTTATAAGCAAGGAAACCAGCTGGTCAACAAGAAAATCTGTTGATTGATTATTGCATTCGGTTCTGCCCAACCCTCGTGGAAGATAGCGTAGAAAATTTTTCGTATATAAAATCTAGCTGTTCCCAATAGTTTCACCCGCTGCTTACCACCCTTATCACTTAGGGGTTTGAAAGATAGATTTTAGCCGATTCTATTACTTACTGAATATGCATACTCATGGGAACAAACATCGTGATACGAGAACTTTATATATTGGATTACGTGGCACTATTCTCACGCTAATCTCCAACCGTTTTCGACATTTTGTGACTGAATTGGCGGTTCCATCTTGACCACCGTCTTGAAGCAGGGGTGGGTCGCTAGTGGGATACCTTTATGAAATGTTAACTAAAGGTATTTTTGCAGGTTGGAGCAGTAGCACAACTACTGCCGTCCCTGTATGAGTTCTCTCTGCAAGCGTACCACGTGACGGACGCAGCCCTGGGATACTTCTCGCCGAAGCAGAGCGCCTCACTCAGTGTTCTGCGTCTGCATAGCTGCTGGGAGCTCACCAATCATGGCGTTGTAAATATTGGTAAGACTTACTCTAATGTTAGCCGTGGGGTTGCGGGTTGTTCGAAAGAGATACCGCGGCTCCGGAACGTAAAGGGCAATAGAAGGAACATGGGTGGGTTTTAGTCAGTACAAGTCTGACATGCCCCCCCGCTCCACCCAGAGCGGGGGAAGTCATTTGATGATTTCCCACGCGAAAAAAAAATGTTAGCTGTTTCAGCACTCTCGGGGCAGTATTTAGAAACAAATTTCACTCGTGGTCTTGAGAAAAACTCGGTCTCAACGTTAGATCATGCTCTTAAGATTTTTCTTAATTAATAAAAACAGTATCAACATCATTTCAGCTCTAAACCCTACTGGGTTTAGGTTTTTTACGAAACCACCACATTTGAGACGAACTAATAGATAATTTGAAATGTGATCTCTACTACTACTATACACACACACACATATTTCACATTCAGTCACTCTGACATAGTAACACGGGGTGTGTTTCTGTGTCAGAGTGAGTTTATATAACTTACTTCTCACAACACTGTACTTGCCGCAACTAAAGGTGTATTGTTTTAGTACGTCCCGACATTGTCACTCGGGGTGGGATCCTGGTATAGGACACCTTAGCTTAGGCACCAGTCTCCCACAATATTATAGTATGTTCTTATTAAATTAGTTACTAAACAATATCTCAATGTAATCTTTTAATATTGTGGTGAGATATAAATGAATTATTTCTCGTCCATTTATTGTTTTCAATACTTACATAAAATTAAATTTTTAAATATTCCTTAAATACAAAAAAAATACTTTTAAAATATAAAAATAGTAGCCCACCGGTACCGGAAACAGGGTCCAAGCTACCGGCGGCGGTCAGGGCTCCAGAGAAAGGAACCTCCTAACAATACGAGCCGTATCCAGGACTACTGCTTTCTGTATCAAGCCCTTGATCCAGCTGCCTAACGAGAGCCTCCTCAGGTATTGGTCCAGGCTCTTGGCAATTAAGCCATTGGCAGATACGACTATCGGCACAATGATCGCTGAGTCCACATTCCACATGTCGACAATCTCGCGAGCCAAGTCAATATACTTAATTTGCTTATCTTTCTCGGCTTTCACGAGGTTCTCATCATGCGGAACTGTTATGTCAACAATCATTGCGCGCCGCTCTGATCGATCCACCACCACTATATCAGGCTTGTTGGCAACAATAGCCTTGTCAGTGATGATGGAGCGGTCCCAGTACAATGTGATATTGCCATGTTCAAGAACTGGGTCGGGCTCATACCTGTAGTACGGCACTTCCGATTCCACAAGGCTGTATTTTAGAGCAAGTTGCTGATGGATAATCCTGGCTACAAGGTTGTGTCTATTATGCAAGTACTCTCCGTTAGCTAGACGAGAACAACCGGAGATAATGTGTCGAATTGATTCACCCGGACGGTGGCATGCCCGACATATGTCAATTGTCAACCATGCCGTCCTTCACAATAAATCTCCGATAGTTATTCGTCATCATAACTTCATCCATAATTGCACAGACAAAACCTTCAGTTTCTCCAAAGATATCCCCGGAACGTAGCCAGGCTACGGACGCTGATTGATCTACATCGGGCCCGGAAAAAGCGTCCGTGAAGCTCCTACTCTGACTACGAGAGTCCTCCAGTGAGTGAAAAGCCTCGACCTCCACAACTCCACGAGATATACAGTCTCATAACCGAAGAGCGTGGGTGATGCATACGAAATGCCGTTAACAATGTACGGACCTTCCTAACCAGGGCGTCCAGTTCTGTTTGAGTCCATTTGAGTATGCCGAAAGAGTACATCAAAACCGGCATCATGACCCAACCGTTGGAAGCACGCACCTTGTTTCCACCTGATAAAAGACTATTAAATACTTTTCTCAGGCGGCCAAAGAAGCGCTCCTTTAACGATTGCTTCATGCCAGCAACATTGATGCCCAGCGCTTCCGACATCCTCAAATACTTGTAGGTTTCGGTTGCTGAGAGAGATCTAAGGTTTATGAAATCTGAGAGCTGGGTTCCCACAGATTCCACAATTTCCCCTCGCTTTACATGCATGACCGCACATTTGTCCACACCAAATTCCATCCTGATGGCGCTACTGAAAGTTTCAGTTACCTTCAGTAGCTTCATCAGCTGCAAATCGTTGGGGGCAAAGAGTTTCAGGTCATCCATGTAAAGAATGTGAGATATAGCCTGACCACCTCTCCTCAATCGATAGCCCAGACCTGAATTCTCCAGCAGCGTGCTTAGAGGATTCAAGGCTAACCAGAACCAAAGTGGACTCAAACTATCGCCCTGGAATATACCTCGCTCTATCCTTATCGGCTCACTATTTCTCTGAATCTGCCGACATCCTGGATAGCTAAGGACTACTCCATTGCCTCATACACGAAATCAGGAAGGTGCGCAGAGTTGCATCAACTTTATACAACTTTAGCACCCTCATGAGCCATGTATGTGGCACGGAATGATGAATTATTATTATAATATTATTATTTAACCTTAGATAACATAGAATCTGTGATATTGATGCTCAAAAAGCAGAAGTTGCTAGAACCTAATAAAAAAGTCTGATCTGTCAAAAATCTATTCCGAAGAAAGTTTTTGTTTAGAAGAAAAAAAATAAAAAATCATTTTATTAAAAAATTATATCATCCAGGACTTAACTGGAATGTGTTTACTCCACAATAAATACTGGAATTCAGCTGCACGCGGTTAGACTGAAAGCTGAGCCCAAAATAGTTTGGAAAAAGTTACCACCAAGCAGAAGATGATGATCATCACTTATAATAATTAATTCCTAGTAATATCATAACTGTAAGTCTATACTTTTCATTCGTAATTAAAAGAATACTAGAATATATTCTATTTTCAGAAACACAATACCCAATTACTTCGAGTCGATCCCGGCTGAGTCGCGTGTGTATTAGGGTCAAGGGTCATCAGCCGTGTTAGCTCGCCTAAAGGGCCCTTAGGAGGGTTTACCTGGCTTAGTATTAGCACGTTCACGAGAAGTGATGAAAATAAGAATTTACATTTAAAATTAAACGTGATTTATTTACTAAGTTTTTAGACTACAATTTTTTAACTATGCGCTGCATTAGATATTCCCCTGTATTATGGGTAAGGTTGCAAACATCTAATCTAATATACACAAACATAGCGACACACTATATTAGTGCTTACAAATAAAAAAAAATCCTTAGAGAATCTAACTCGCGACACGCAGCTTAGCAGCCCCCATGCCGCCTAGAGCGGGGGCTGCTGCTAGTGTCAGACTTTTACTGACCAAATCCCATCCATGTTGCTTCTTGTGCCCTTTGTGTTCCGGGGCCGCGTTATCTCTTTCGAACAACCCGCAATCCCGGCAGGCAGTGGCTTGGCAGGCTCATCTGCTTTGAGGCGCGCGTGAAACACGAACGCACCTTCGGTTCAGGCCTGACATCAGACGGACGGTGAAATACCCACTGCTCACCGTCCACAGATTCGCGTTTACGGTGACCGGGAGTCGTCTTGCGGCACCTGGAGCGTCTGTTGCGGCGGCTGGGTTGATTTGAGGTTCACTCCCTTAAACGTCCAGCCACCTCCTTCGCTAGCATAACTGCTTCGCAGAAGAAGGTGACCGCTTCCCATTCCTTCTCGCTCCGTTAGGCCTGAACCAGGGCCAGACGGGAAAGGTTGGCGCTGCCGATCGCCTCTACACAGCAGTGCTCCGCTCAAGCGGGGCAAACCGCCACAGTATGCTCCACTGTGTCCTCCGGGCGATCGTCACAGTGGTGACACGTGGGTGTTATATGCAGGAACCGCCCGAAACTTCCGTGTCCAGTGAGGACCTGCGGTGGGTAAGGAAGCTGTGGCGGCTCTCCAGCCACTCCTCGAAGAGGGTACTTATCACCACTATTGTCTCGTACCCTGCACGGGGTTACGGTAGGCTCTCTATGCCAACATGAGAGCGCACCGAAGGTTTGGCAACGGAGTTTACTCCCATTTAGTGCCTCCGGATCCCACGGTGGCAATCCGGCTAGGAGATTTGCCGCCTTGTCGAAGATCGTGTTGAAGCCCCGGATCCGCCTTATGGACTTTTGGGGAGCGTTCAGGTAGTGAACGATACGCCACCCCAAACAACACGCCCACACCGGGGCCCCATAAATGGCCATGGACCGCACTTCAGCGTACAGCCTACGGCAGGAGGCGTTTGGCTCCCTTTTTAGTACTTCTGAACACCGTATAAATGTTTTATTTTGCATCATTAATACTTCTTTCTATTATAACATTTGTGCTTAGTTGATTCTGCTTAGCCACAAAAAGAATTGCAACTTTAGGCTGATCCCACACCCGGAGTTACGGGTTGTTCGAAAGAGATACCGCGGCCCCGGAACATAAAGGTCAAAAGTAGAAACATGGATGGGTTTAAATCAGTAAAATACTGACTTCTTTCTGACATATGTACTTGACCATGTACCCTATTTCTTTAAACAGTGCACTCTCTACCGAACCTGACGGTGCTCTCTCTAAGCGGGTGCAGCAAGGTGACGGACGAGGGCGTGGAGCTCCTGGCAGAGAACCTGCCGCGCTTGCGCAGTCTTGACCTCAGCTGGTGCCCGCGCGTCACCGACAACGCGCTCGAGTACATCGCCTGCGATCTTAACCATCTTGAGGAACTTACGTTGGACAGGTAATGAGAATTGATGTTTTCATCTTTTCCTACTTGACAAAGTCTGGGTGCTTTATAGCTCCACTCGGCCTAAACTTCGGGGGTTATTTAAATGAATACCGTTTTTATTACACCTCTTCACCTTTCCTTCAACTTAACCAGAGATAAAGTAGTTTGTAGTGACTCATCAAACTGTATAGTAGATCTGTGATAAACTGGCAAACCAAAATCTGTCACAAAAGCATGCGTGATAATGCTCTAAAAAACCGCTTATGTTAAATTGCATATGGCCTTTCATTAACTGGAATCTCTCGTACCTACCACCAGCCATCATCGTCAAAACTACGGTCTCGTATCATCGTCTAACAGGCCAGTTTCCCCTTTTAAGCCAATACCAAGCTGTTACTTGAAAGTTTACTCCAGAATCATTCAAGTACAAACCATCAAAATCATTTGCCTAGCCGCCCTAGCCTTTTCTCGTCTATGTTGAAGTCGACTTCCAGTCTAACCGTATGGCGCTGAATAGCAGTCACCAATAGTCTTCACTAATATTATAAAGAGGTAAGTAAGTTTTAATGTAGGTCCCTCTAAAACGATTTAAAAAATATCTTTCACTTATGGAAAGCTTCATTATTATCGAGTAGTATATGCTTCATTGATGCGGGCGAAATCGCAGGAGTATAAAACTAAAATAGTTGTATTTTATATGGAGGTTCGCCTCTCTCCATTGATCGTTCATGTACGTTGTCGATAGATGTGTGCACATAACGGACATCGGCGTGGGCTACATCAGCACGATGCAGTCTCTGGTCGCGCTGTTCCTACGCTGGTGCTCCCAAGTGCGCGACTTCGGTGTACAACACTTGTGCGGCATGCGGTCGCTACAGCTGTTGTCTCTGGCCGGTGAGTTTAAGATCTGTTTGAACTATTGGCGGTTACAACGACACTCATACAAACTCTATAAACTGAAATGATGTTGTGAAACTTGTGTTTCCTTTCGTTTATTTTGTATAGTTAAACTTTATGTTGGTAGAAGCACTACACATTGTGTAGCTCGCTCCCATGTTTGACCAACACCTAACATTTGCGAACTTACAGGAGGGAAAAAAAAACAAATAAACATAATGTAATAATTTCGTAGGTTGTCCATTACTAACGTCTGGCGGTCTGTCGAGCCTCATACAACTGCGGCAGCTGCGCGAGCTGGAGCTCACGAACTGTCCCGGCGCGTCGCCCGAACTCTTCGACTACCTGCACGAACACTTACCGAGATGCCTCATCATAGAGTAAGCTACTATAGTCCTCTTTTATGTCGATCGCATTTATCCTAAACTGTGTTCTTCTTCACTTGCCTTATTTGGTAAGTAAACAGACTGTGATATCGGTTTTGTGAAAATGAATGTAGAGCTGAAGCAGTTTTTAATATTATTATACAAGATGTGTTTCTTAACTGTTCAAGACGTACATACATACCTACCTGTGTTTTTATACAAAATTCAGTATTTTTGTACCGTGTTTGTTTACCAAATATGACATGTCGAGAAAAATACACCACCTTTGACTTTAACACGTTCAAAACATCGCATTTTGTGCTATTTAAAATTATAAATTAGCTTCACAATATGTAGTTGGCACGAGGTACTGAACAGTTAGTGCAGTCTTCTTATGATACATGTAGCTGTCCGATTGGTTGCAGTCGTTTTTTGATAGCTACGCGGAAGCAGTTCAGAATATTACGAAAAGTATCTTTGTTCGACATAAATTTAGGCGTATAATTAATCCGACAGTTTTAAAAGATGACATGCGCCCACCCACTGGCAAGGGCGGATTCAGGGTGGGTCATGGGGGTCAAGACCCCCACCCCCTGGGCTGACACCAGGACCTAAATGAATGGACCACTAGTTAAACATGAGGTTTTTTTTCGATTACTGACCTTATTTTAAGGCTAAGAACAGGTTGAAAAACGTCCCGGGCTAGCACGTATCCACGATCGTAAAAAGTACCCATTAAAGTAAAAAAAAGTGATAACGCGAGAACACGTAAGTGAAAAAATGAAATAAAGGTATAGTAAGGTATTTTTAAGTACAATACTTACATACATTAGTATTGTAACTACTTTTTACCTGTATTTATTGTGATCCCTGATGCCAAAGCTGGATCCGCCCTGGGCCACGGGGTGAATGTAACTTTTAACAAATTGTATTCCAAAATCACAAGAAGCATGTATATTTTGGTTCTACCTTAATTGTTTAAAAAAATCTACCAAAATGAGTCGCTCAAAGAAGAGTATGAGTTAATAGAGAGCTTGTAAATTGAGAAAAATATGAAGAATGTAACGATAGCTGAGTACTGTTTCGTTGCAAGTTTTCTTAATAGATACGTTAGTCAATCGAGTATCGACCTCTACCTCCATACAATATGGAGTTTGTAGCAGGTATTTTTGAACTTGTAATTGCTTTAACACTTGGCAAATGGATTGAAAGTCCAGTTGATGTTGAAAGTAAAACCAAAAATAAACCTTGACTTTGTATGAAGATCAGGCATTCAACATAAATGTGGTGCAGCAATTATGAGAACAACTACACGCGAGAACAAAACCGTGTTGTATACTATACTGACGGTCACAACAGTTACGAATTATATCAACGTAATAACTCAAGTCTTCACGCTTCTAGTCCTAGTTTCAAATAAATGAAGAACCTGTAGTTATAAGCGATAAACCCACCAATTATACACGTTCTTAAAATTAACAATTTCAACTATGCTTGATAGTTTGTATCGCTCCTATATTAGAGGTATCATTAAAAGGTTCACATCATTTTAATTTATTTTAGTTTTTGATCTCTATTCATTGATTATGAGTTATTTACGACCTCCTTATTTTTTAACAATTATTGCTCAAATTGTGTGATGTCATGTCGAGATGGAAAATTTTAAAAATATGATTATAGTTAGTATTTTAAGTCACTTTAAATCATCTTGTGACATTATTTCTGTGCAAACTTCATAGGCTGGATTGGCTCAGTGTATCGCTGTTTAAGTCATTTTAGAGCCTGTGTAATGTGTATATCCAAGTCTTCTTCCATCTTTAAAGATGTTGTAAAAAAACTATAACTTACTTACCGACGTGACTTCATATTTTACGAGTTAAGATTAAAGTTTATTAATATTAAACCTTGATATAAAATATAAAAGAAGATATTCATTTACTTACATAAATTACAAGTATAATAAACAAATGAATAACCTACATTTTTATCTAAGTAAAAGTACATGCCCATATAATTCTCATACAGTTCCAGAAAAGTAACCAGGTTAAATACCTAAAAAATTATGTGAAATATATTATTATATTTTAAATATTGTAAGAAAAATCGTTTATTAGATAATTTGTGTGAATTTATGTATAATGTAATTCATTTAAAATCAAATCACACGATTTGATCATGTCCATTAGTTAAATGTAATTTGTACAGATAAGAATATTAATTCTCGAAATAAAATTTTCATATTAATCAGTTATCATTATGTAAATAAATATCTACAGTGTACATTTCAAATCTACTATGCTGGCTTTGTAATTTATCTAAAATACTGGTATTTCTGTATCCTGTTTTAATTCTTGTAAATACTGCAAAAAATATTGCAAGTTAAGTCTGTACCTTTTCATACTGTGTACTTATAAAAATTATTATGAAGTATTTTAATAAATGCAATATCTTCAGTTCAAATATAAATGTCATGATAGACTAATATTTTTTTATTGCAGTTATTTTCATTTGATTATCCCACAATTTTCTATCTTATCTCTGTCTCTAGTCAGTTTTTATACGTTTTTTAAATGTTTGCAAACTACTTCATAAAACATAGTGTTAGAGTAATGTGTTTTTTAGTAAAAAAAGTGTGAAGTTATTATTATTGTTTCTAGATGAATAGTGTATAGTACAGAAGACGCAGTATATAATCAGTAACAAATATTAAATCTTTACCTGTTGTTGTAATTATGTATTCATATTTAGACTGTTACTTGGAAATAGCATACAATGAAATTCAATAAAATATTTACTGTATGTAATTCTTCTAATTAAAAAGAGTGCTCAGATCAGGACTTTAGAAATGTAACTTGTTTACATAATTATGAATGTAAACATTTATGTACCTTAACTTGTGATTTTTATGTTATGATTACCTGTTATGAACGACTTATTAAAAAGCTATGTAGATGTCATAAGACATCTGCCTAAGTGGTGCTCATAATAAATCAGAACTTTTAATTGATTATTTGTTTCGACATTTGATTTTATATAATTATGAGATTTTGTGTTATAAATGTGTTAAGAACAAAGGCAGTACGTCCCGCGAAAACAATTTACTATACAGCACCTGTCGTTCTAGGCAGCTGCCTTTGATCACAACACATTATGTTCACCAAGCTGTACCGAATAAATACCGTCCGAAATAATATTAACGTAATTTACTTGTACTGCAAGTAAGTACAGACTTTCTTTCTCTGTACTTAACATAACTTAGTACAGTCAGCATTAAACGATTTTAATATTCCAAGTGGCTGACTCTCCTGTAAGTATATACTGCTTCGCAATCGTTCAAAACGGTAAAATAAATTTAAATATTCTGTAAGCTAGAATAATTTATATTTTGAATAAAAGAGAGTTGAATATTTTTGCAAGTATTTAATGCTGATGGTACTATACATCTGGTACGAAAGATAAGAGATTTGAGTGTTTAGTAGATAAAGTTTTACTATTATAGAATCTGAATGATCACTGATCCCTTTCGAACGTTCACTTATTTATAATTGCTTCAAAATGTTGCGATTATTTTTAGATTTTATTGGAGTCTACTCCTTATTTATCGGTTCATATATAGAAAAATAGACGTGAATTAAGCGTTAACAAAAAGTGAAGCCGTGATGCCTTCCTTTGCGTAACTTACCCACGCAACTCATAGCGCTCCGCGCTCCTCAGCGCCATTACCCTCTCTTTCGCCACTATCTCTTTCTAAAAATGTGCGATACTTAGATGTAAAATTTTGCGTTATTATCAACAATAACTATCGTTACATTTAAATTGTGTGTGAGATATATTAGTGTAATTCATTGACAAGATATAAAAATAATAGTACATTAGAATACTTCTCATGTAGCAACTCGTAGCCCTCGTTGCTGTTAAGATTGTTCCGACAGCATGACGTCATCTTTTGTGATTGAATAATGACAGACTGTGTAAAATGATCTCTCATTACATAGTGTAGGCCAGGGGGGGTACAGTTAGAACATCAGTAGCAAAAGTAAAAATACTAGTGACATCTGTTATTCTTAACAGCGATAATAAATATTGGTTCTCTTAGCAGTGCCGATAGGTGCCGCTGTATTAAAATTTAAAATCAAAGCATATATATTTTTATTATAATGGCAATCTATTTTTATTTTTTTTTAATATTTTTTGGTAATGTAAACACTGGCACACACAATATGGTCGTCACGACTTGCGCTTGCGTTTGTTTGTTTCGTATTCATTTTGTGTGTATTTCTTGGTTTTCGAGTAAATTTCTGTATTACAGACGTTGAGTTGAGATCTCTTGCGACCTCCTCCGTCCTGATAATCAGGCTTACCCGGAAACCAGTTCAACCTTCGCAGTGTTGCACCTGTGCCCTGTGCGCTGTGATTTGTTTTGTTGTGATTTCACAAGAAATTGTGAGATACACTATTACTTAGTATTAGAATTGCGAAAAGACGCTTGTGTTCTGTGTGTGTGTCTTGTAAAATAGACAAAATGCCGCATCGCTGTGCGCTTGGATGTAAGAACACTGGTAAGTAATTATAACCCCTTGGTAACCGGCATTTTTTGTTTGGCGATCCAAAATCAGTAGAGATTTCTGCCTATAGCTTCTCCTTCGAAAAAGCTATTTATGTTCCCCCCCCCCCCCCCCTTGTTAAAACTCACTAACTAGGCACATGTTCATCCTAAAACTTCTTTTAAGCATTCTATCAGTTTGTGATATTTTTCTGCCACTTATCTTAGGGATATGGTATGATGGTCAGCATATCAAGAGCTGCCTACTACAATCTGACAATTAATAACTTTAATAAATTTTAGACTATCACCAAAGTCAGTTCAAAAACGATCTGGAAGTACCTATGTAGTTTTTAATTTAGATTTTAGCTTGTGGATATTTATTATGGCTTTACCAAACAAAGCAGAAGTTTAAACTTCCTTGATTTAACATGACATGAAATTGAAAAATAATTGCAGTAACTATTATATGTATAAACTCAAACTCGAAAGTGTTTATTGCATTCATGTGTATGATTTGCTTTTTGTTTATAACAAGTGTATGCAATTGTTGGTGAACCAAATAAATAAATGTGTACATTTGTTGTTACAATATAATTATACCTAACTAATATGTGATTTAAGGAGCCATCCCTTTTTTTTACTTGAAAACATCAATACTATTCATTTTACTCATCTTAAATTTGAATTTGTATCTTTTATCTTGATTCAAGACTGAAATTTAAAAAAAAGTATGTTAACAAAGTCAACAGAATAGCAAACTACAACATTAGCAGAATAATCACAGTGATGCTTTTCTTGTTTTCAGATGTTGTAATGCATGTGTTTCCAAATCCTGACAAATTTCCTGAGCGCTTTAAAGCTTGGGTTGATCTTGTTAGAGAAAGACTGGAAATACCCTTGGACGATGAATATTTCAAGAAAATGAGAATTTGTGATATTCACTTCATTCCTGAACACAGAAATCGGAATAAACGTCTCAATGCATTAGCAATGCCAATACTACATTTGCCTGGTGAGTTATAAATTGCTTCACATAAAAACACTATGAGATCCTGCATTGAGAGATCTTCAGAGTTTAATATTTCGTATTCTGTTCCAGGTATACCTATGTCTCGGGAAATTGAGAACCGTGATGATAACCAGCCTAGTACTTCATTTGCTGCTGCTGATGTTATTGCATCAGGTAACTGAGTCATTATTCAGACAGTCGGTATTAATAATGTTAGCACATTGTCGTCTGCATGGACACTAGTCTAGTCAAATTGGCAAAAAGATTGGAAGTAATTCCTGTAGTTGTAATTTTTTGTGGAATCATTAGAAGACATGAATATTAGGATTCTCTGAGTTTGCACCATTCCTGTGATGTATGGAACATCGTTAAATATTAGGTATTAACATTTAAGTCCTAAAATTAAAAAAATATATTAATAATAATTTGTGTCTAATGTCCCCTTTAATATGACCCCTTTCATGTATAATTACTTTTCACGAAAAAAGTGTGCGGTATGTTCTGTCTGTTACGCTTTCACGCCTAAACCACTGACACTAACTGTTTTCTTTATTTTATTTACAGGTGAATCTGTCCCTCAAGAGTCGGAGAACCATGGCGGAGATACACAACCTGACACTTCAAATATTGAATCCACTTTTATTGCATCAGGTAGCTATACATACATATTAATATTTCTGGTACTATGCTCATCAATTTTTATTCATATAGGAAAAAACTATGATAATTACTTGAATGACATTAAAATGGCAGATGCATCTAAAAGGGGAAGCACAATTGCTGCTATATTTTGAGTATGGCCTATTAGAAGCACCTTTGAAAACATATTTTTTAGTTCTAGGTACTCTCAGGAATGCTCGAATGTAGTTATTGCAAATTAGTTCTAAATATATATATTAACTAGAATAGAAATATATATAAATGAACGTAAAATCTATGTTACAGGTTTACGGCATCATGGTGTTACAGGGGCTACTGTGACAAAGGAGCATAATTATTGTATGCTGAGCAATCCCAATCAGACTCCGTTTGTTGAAGGTATTTATTATTATATTTGGTTTGTTTCCAGTAGTTCTACAATATGAGGTGTAAGAAAATAGTAAAACTAGTGGGAAAAAACCCACTAGTTCTACCAAACAGTTCCACAGTAACAACTGATATCCTGCTTCCCTGGTACCTCTCAGCCTCAACAGATATTGAATTGTCAGATAACTGAGAACTAATTTCCTGCATCACTGGTACCTCTATGCCCCAACAGCAGTTTCGGTTCAGTATTCCGGCCGACCACTAAGCAGAGAGCGGACCAAGGTGCGAGGCTGAGCGGTACCGGGAATGCATTATATCAGTTCTCAGTTATCCACTTGTCTGGCCTCGGTACGGTTTGTCGACCACTGAACTTACAAGTTGACTACAACCATACCACAGATTAAATAACAAAATCATCAGACATCACATTGACATGTGTGTCGTTAATGACAGGCCAGATCAGTGGTTACATGACTTGCCGATGAGGCTGAGGGGTACTAGGAATGCAGGATATAACTATGTCCTCCCGTGGAACTAGTTGGTTTTTTTCCCACTAGTTCTACTATTTTGTTACACCTCATATTGTAAAACTACTGGGAACAAACCTCACACTCACGCGCCTAAACTACTGAATCGATTTAACCTTTGACTACCACATCAAAACACCGAAATCGTGCCCTCAGCCCCTAGCTATTTAAATACGTATAGAAATTTGTGGTGTGCTGGGCACATTTTGGTTTGTCATCTATACATGACTATGGTGGCCAAAAGATTAAATGAAATTTGGTACAGAGATAGTCTACCCATAACATAGTCTGAAAAAGAACATAAGACAGTTTTTATCCCAGAAATCCCACGGGAACGACGCAGTTAAAACGCGGGGGACAGCTAATTTTCACAAAAATATCCTTTAATCAAGTTGGACATTCAATATAAAAGTAAATTAATAATCATTGGTGACAATTTTTAGGGTCCCGTTCCCAGAGGGTAAAAACGGGACCCTATTACTAAGACTTCGCTGTCCGTCTGTCTGTCTGTAAAAATAGAATTAAGTAGAAATTTAACAGGGGCCCCATACAACAAACGTGATTTTTTTTGCCGATAATGGTACGGAACCCTCCATGCGCGAGTCTAACTCGCATTTAGCCGGTTTTTTGTCTAATTATTTGAATTAAATTTTTGGTTTTATAATCAAATTTCAAATCCAGAAAGGACATTTTTATCATTAATTTCTTTACTATTTCAGGTGGTTCCAAAACAACTGCAGTTTACAAATGCATGCAGATGAAACCATTGCAGACGAAGATTAAATATTTACGTAGTGAAATATCTCGTTTACGAAAAAAAGGCAAGTCCTTTGCAGAACGATTGGCGAATGCAGACAAATTATCGAAAGACCTTACATTGCAACGTATTACCCAACAGGTGACAAACCCAGCACAACTGTTTATACGAATGCAACTTCAAACAAAAAAGAAGCCTAAGGGTAGACGTTTTTCAATTGACGAAAAAATCTTGTCTTTGGCTCTCTTCAAAAAGAGCCCGAAGTGTTACAGATTATTGTCAAGTTTATTCACACTACCATCTGCAAAGGCAATGAAAAGCCTACTTAGTCAAATTAAGGTGTCTCCAGGCATCAATCCCTTAATATTTGAACGTATAAAATGTACTGTTCAACATAAAGTTACTTCAGACCGCTTGTGCAGCCTTATTTTTGATGAGATGTCAATTACACCGCAGGTTAATTATAATTGTCATAAAGACCAATTGGAAGGTTTTGCAATGAACAAAGAGAACAAGTTTTCAGATCATGTCCTTGTTTTTATGGTTAAGGGCATTAAATGTAACTTTAAGCAACCCGTAGCTTACTATTTCACCAATTCAATAAATAAATCAGAATTAAAAACAATAATAAAAACTGTAATTCAAAATTGTATTAAGTCGGGATTGGTAATTGTATGCACGGTGTGTGATCAAAGCCAGGTTAATGTTGGTGCCATCAATGAACTGGTCAATGATACCAAAACTAGTTTTTTACAGCACCAAAAAGAGTGGCATAGTGATTTAATATCAATAAAAGGCCAAATTATAATTCCACTATTTGATACACCACATTTAATAAAAGGTCTTAGAAATAATTTAATATCTAAAGACCTTATATATTATATAGGCCAAGAAAAGAAAATTATTAAATGGGACTATTACCAAATGGTTTATGAAGCAGATAAGTTGTATGGAGAGCTGCGGTTGCTAAATAAACTAACTGAAGAACACGTTAATCCCGATAAAATAAATAAAATGCGTGTAAAATCGGCTACACAATTATTTAGCCATAGTGTTGCAGTTGTAACAAATCATTTGACGGCAAGAGGAGATCTTCCTGAGGAATGCCGTCAATTGATAGACTTTACTATTTTAATAGATAATCTTTTTGATTCTTTAAATGTAAGCAGTCTCTCCATACCTGATGGAAAAAATTTTAAAGGGCCTGTGAAAAGGAATTCGCCTCACCATGAATTATGGCGAAAAGCCAAAAATATATTAAACACTATCAAATATGTGAAAAAAAGAAAGGTTGGTGATAAAATTCAATTGACGGAGACAGTTGTGCCATCAATTACAAATTTAATTAAGACTATAGTGGGAATGGAATTTCTATGGAAAGTGTTGTCTAATAAATATGGTTTTGATGCAATGTTGACCAGAAATTTCAACCAAGACCCAGTTGAAAATTTCTTTGGGAGCATCAGGAGTTATGGGGCACGAAATATTGCACCAAACACATTAGCCTTTGAAGGGGCATTTAAAGCCTTAATGCTAAATAATTTGAATTCCCCACATTCAAGAAAGGCAAATTGTGAAGAGGACTCCAATGAGTGCCTCCAAAATTTAGACTTTTTTTTAAAAGAAAAAACAAGAACTCCTGATGCTCCTGAAGAAAATGAAATAATTCATTTTGATAATGAAATATGTTTAATTCAATCATGTGAAGAGGATGCGGGTCAAAGCAATTATGTTTGTGGTTGGGTAATAAAGAAATGTCTTACAAGCATTGTAAAAGGATGTCAACATTGTAAATTAAATTTACTTGACAACACATGTAGTAATAGTAATAATAGTTATATAAAAGCCAAAGAATATCAAAATAAAAAGTGGCTAGTCTATCCTAATAAAGAAACAGAAAAATTCTTTAGAGATTCCCAAACTATTGTTTGCTCATTTTTAAAAAAGAATATTCCGAAAAAAAAATTAAAACGGACAATATTATCATTTATAGATATGTTCGTAGACTGTAATTTTAGCTGTCCAAAACATAAAACTTGTTTAAAAGAAATGTTTTTAAATACGATGGTAAATATTTTAACATACAGTTGGTGTCGATCCGTCAATCGTATTTTATCAGGCAAACTAATTAATTATGATGGTGAGGACGAAATTAAAATTGCTGCCCAAATCTACTATAATAAACATAGGAATTATAAAAATAGAAAATAAGAACTTAACTAATGTAAGTTACTTTGTAATCAATGACAAATGTTTTTGTCATTGTTTTTTTGAAATAATAATAAAAAAGTTATTTTGTTATTTTATTATGTGGTTTTATTTCTATTATTGAGTTACTTACCTTAGTAATCATTTCGTTAGAGATATTAATGTTTCTTCCCAAAGCTATTTTGTTTTAGTAATTTATAGTCTCTATAACTTGCTAAACCAAAATAGCTTTTTGGGAAGTAACATTAATAACTCTTATCAGAAGGACTATGCGATATACCTACATATAGCTATAGTATGGGTATATATATTGGCGTTAGTTCTTGTTCAGAATATCAGGGGGCGCTTTCAATCGATATGCTTAAAATTTCCTCGAGAGGGCTCTCTTTACCCTCTATATTATTATACTCTTTGGTGTAGGCTTTATTTTTATCTTCCTAGGCAGCCATAATATGTTCTTGACAAAACAATAAATCATGATAGGAAATCCATAGGCAGTATTATTTTAATGTATGAAATTTATTTAGCTTTAAATCTATAGTAGTCTGATTTCGATTTTTGTACTGACTAACGACAAAGTAGTGTCAATATTTTGAAGCAATTAAGAAGCAAGAGTATAATTAAGAAACACTATGGACATTCCATAGTGTTTCGTAATTATAATAAGTAGGAGTACCTATTATAATGTTTTCAAGTTGCCTTCAGTCTTAGGAATATGGTATCTAAAGAGATGTTGCTGAATTTGTCAATTTACGCAAAACTACTGCAACTGCAGTAATATATTATAATAAAGCAATAAGTTTGAGCATGGCGAGTTACGATTTGTTTACATAGAATGTTTGGAAAATAACTGCTGCTTTCTCTCAAACGTGTTTGTTCATCAGTGGTACATTACAGTCCCAGCAAAATAGTAAAAAGGCTGCATATTTTCCAAACATGTATGTTGCAGTGAAGGTAAGGTGTACTATATGAACAGTAAATAGTATTAATATTATCTGTATGTATATATACAACTGTAACAAACTATCTGTTTAATAATCAAACCTCCCCTATTGCACCTTTGGATTTCTTTATAATTGTGTGTGTTCCATTCCATGTGTAAATCTGTTTCTTTATGTAAATATTAATTATAAATAATGAGTAAGAAGTCTATTATGTGTAGTAATGAAGTTTAATGTTGTTGAAAGGTCCGACTTCTGCATTAAAAAAGGTTGTAATTAAAATCATATGTATATTACGTACAAGCAATAGATTAAAGCCTATGTAATTAATATACTCGTAAACGTAAATGTTTGGGAATCGACTTGACTCGTCTAATCTTAGCTACTTTGAACTAGTTTACACATAGTTTAACGAGGCGCAATAATATTCATATTGTGTGACTTAAGAAAACGAATTATTTCAAAATAAATTAGACTATGTGGAGTTCTGAATAATGTAGTGCACATGCAATGCTTATGTTAAATGCCAAATAGGCCGCTGCCGTTCGTCTTGTTTCTACAGTAATGCAATTTCTAAGTGTTTATTCAACCGAACAATTACTTGATTTATCTGTTTTTTGTATTGGTAATATTGGTGTGTTACAAGAATTGTTCGTGTCCTATGTTCTCGTGTACCCATTAGTTTGTGTTGTGAAATGCACCCGCTAGCTATTTAATTGGCATCACTGTGTAATGTTTGTATTTTAGTCTAATCCATTTTCGTAATAACGATACACGATTTGTACAATACTCAGTGAGATGTTATAGTGCAATATAGATGTACTGTTTTATATATTGTTTTATTTTTTACATCAACACAATGTTTACCACATTTTACATATGGATATTGGAACGCATTTCCATTTTACTGTTCCGTAAAATCTGCAGCGAGTCTCATTTAACTTCTCAATATTAGGTCACTTTACTGTACGGCTCTTATTTGACAGACGAGAGCTCACTTTGTGGAAGGCTTGTATCTAACAGAATTTATGAACTATTTAATTACACACATATATAAGTATAAAACGATAGTTATACAACGATATCGTTAGTAATTAAATAGATCAAATTCGTAGTTTATTTTCTGCCTTATTAAAGAGCGCCAAAGAATATTTGTATGGGATACAGGCAGTTGTTTTGGGTCTGGCTGTTTGTGTCTGTGAGTTTAAATGTTTGTAAACGCACCCACGATACAGGAGAAATTCCTAGTGTGGGGCAACATTTAAAAAAAAAGTCATCCTCATCGCTGACAGCGGGGAAAGCATTGTCACCATAGAGAATATAACCACTAGAGAACTTAACTAAAGTGCACAACTCACTTCGCCGGGCCGGGGGACGAGGAAGAACGCGTGGCTGCAATTGGTCAATTCAAGGTCAAGTTGCATAGGTATTCCATCGTTAGCCCCTATACCTACCCCATTTTATCGACATCGACTATTTTCCCTTAATCTATTATGGGAAAATAGTCGATGTCGATAAAATGGATTTAAACATGTTAATAAATACTGAATTAAAATAGGAAAAGATATTTAATCAAAATCACTCAATTAATAAAAACCATGTATTCTGTTATTATTGATTTTTAAAATGAATTAATTTGGTACCTATATGTTTTTCGAATTAAAATTGAAGGGTTCTGACTGTTCTTCGTAAAAAATGATAAACGAGCATCAACATATTTCTGAATGATTGAAGTCGATTAAAAGTAAATATGTATGTCTTTGCAGTATTTGAACTAAATAAATATTTGTATTAATTTTATTATTTTCGATATCGAGTTATCGACTTCAGATGATAAAGGTAGCAGCACAGATTTTTACGATAAAGGCACAAAGAGAAAGAAAGAGATAGAAGCATTAGAATTGTGTAATGAAAGAGCGAGACTTTTCCAAAAGACATCAACGCGGGATACAATTTGTGTGCTTTTTCACCCAGCCACCATTTTATCTAGATCCCCGAAGTCGCTCATAATCTGGTTAATTAAATCTAACATAATTTTCATACTGTTTAGTTACCGGTAAAAAATTATGCCATCCTTTTTGTAACTAGATGTCTTGGAATGTTCCCCACACCATTTCACCGCGCGTGAAGGCATTTTGATGCTTTATGATTGCTTAGGACGTTATAATTTCTTTTAATAGTTTTGCGTAGACACAGCTCTAACACTTGGACACGACTAAAATGGTCACCACTACCGTAGCCTATATCAGCCTATATATAGGCGAATAAATACTAATACTTTTCGTGCGTCGGGGCACCGTATGCGCAGTCAAGTGGTTTTATAGTCTTTGATTGTCACGGTGGATAGCAATGGCTTATGCACTATACGAGGTGACACCACGCTGAGAATCGAATTAGAATGACTTACCTAAATGGCGCTCCTTGCGAGGCCTGACATCGCTGTTACTATGACGTAGCAGTCGACTGCCTCAGATATCATGGTACAGTTACAGTCTAAGTCGGATAGCACGGCACGCCAACATTAATATCAGCGTGCATCATCCGTGCACCGCCGGGGTGCCGGCTGTTATAGAGCCCAACGGCTTAGCACGCGATGGCAGAAAGAGGCCAGTCGGTATACCGATGTTTAGGCTTTGTTTGTGTAATGTAACAGGTGTTTTACCGAAACTTCGGCTTCGGACACCTGCAGCCAATAAATCATATTGGGTCAAACCGTCAGCCTAACTAAAAACTTTGTTTTGGCCAAATCCAAAAATTTCTAACAAACGTCGAAATTTAACAATATACGAGAGACCGCGATGAAGGAGGCAACGCGCGAGAAGGGGCGGCGTTACACCTATCGATCGAAGTGTTATTATTGTTGACAAGTTGCAAGATTTAACCTTTTCCAAATCAAAAGTCATTTCTTCAAATTAGGCTGATATTCAGACATAGTCCAACGAAACGCCCGCCTGCTGGGAAGCTGGGAAGAAGTGGCGGAACAAATTCCACAGCAACACATCTGTCTGTCAGGTTAGAAAAATAGAAGTTAAATTATCCTACTAATATTATAAATGCGAATGTTTGTAAGGATGGATGTATGTTACTGTTTCACGTCTAAACGGCTGAACGGATCTCTTGTGAATTTGGCACAGAGGTAGATTATAGTCTGGAATAACACGTAGCATACTTTTATTTTCGATATCACGTGGGCGCCAACTAGTAAGTGATATTGAAGTCCGTGGTGATGAAAAGGTTAGTCATTTCATAAAGGTCAACATTCGACTTGTAAAATCAGAATTTGACTAGCCTTTTCCCCCCAACTATGGTGTGCGTTCGCGCAGCGGAATGTTGTTGAATTTAAAGATTTTAATTATGCAGATATTTAGTGTATGAGGTCGTGTAATTGTGTATGGTAAAAAAAAAAATTGTGCATGCAGCCATTGTGGAGAAATTCACCAAAAACTGATTCCGCTGCGCGAACGTTGTCCTAGCGGAACTTTTTTTGAAATATAGACTTTAGACGAAAAGAGATGTGTCTAAAAATTAGTGTGTATTTGTGTGTAATTGTGTATGTATGAATAAAATTAGTGCATGCATAAACTTCGGAGATATTCAAGTTTCCGCTGCGCGAACGTTTGGCCATTAGCTAGTTTTCATATAAAGCGCTTACATAGAGAGCTGTAGATTTTTACATACATTGTTTTGAATTTGTGTATATTTGTGTAAAAAACAGATTTAGAAAAAATCGCAGCGTTTAAAAGATAAAAATATAAACGTAAAAAACGCTTATTAGGTCTTAGTTCTTAAAGTCTGCACTTTGGGGTCTAGATTTTCACGTTTATACAAACCTTGTAAGTTGTAAGTGTCTCCAACATGTTGCCAAGTATCAATGATGTTCCGTTAGTAATTAAAGAGTTATAGGACAATTTACCATGAATAGATCACTGTTTACAAAGCAGTCAAATATCACGACGTTCTAAAAGAATTACATGGTAAAATGTAATTGTAAAAAATATTTTATCTCCACTTTTGTTCTCTATTTTTATAGATCTCATAACTACCGAACTTCAGTGTGCGTATCATCTTTACGCTGACGACTTACAGCTGTATTGTCAGGCGGGTGTTGACAGCTTATCTGGTGCGATTGAGGAGCTAAACCGGAATTTACGTGTGGTTAAGGACTGGTCTTATCGGTTCGGGGTGGCAGTTAACCCGACCAAGTGTCAGGCTATTATTGTTGGGAGCCCCCATAGCTTGCGGAGGCTGAATAGTGTGCCACCGCTCACCTTTGACGGCGCAGTCATTCCTGGTCATTCCGTTTAGTTCTGATGTCAAGGATCTCGGTTTGCATGTTGACACTTGCCTTGACTGGCGTAAGCAGGTCGCGATTGTGAGCAAGAAGGTCACCGGAACGTTGCGGTCATTCTATCGTCTGAAAAATATTCTCCCTTCTCACATTAAAGCAACGCTTGTACAGTCCCTTATCTTCCCTATTATTGATTATGCTGATGTGTGTTACTACGACCTGAATGCAGATCTCCTCAATAAACTAGACCGACTTCTTAATAACTGCATTCGATTCGTTTTTAATTTACGCAAATATGACCATGTATCTGCACATCGTTCCCTCTTAAAATGGTTACCCATTCGTGAGCGCAGAGCATTGAGAGCTTTGACGACCTTATTTTCTTTGCTAAACAAACCCACTTCACCTTCCTATCTATCTTCTCATTGTCAATATTTATGCTCTGCGCACAGCAAGAATCTTCGTTCCGCCAATAATCGTCTTTTACGATGTCCTTCTCACCGCTCTGGTTTTATTAAATCTGCTTTCTTCGTCCAGGCAGTCTTCCTTTGGAATGAGCTCCCTCAGAATATTAGGATGGTAACCAGTCCGTTTACTTTTAAAAGGAAAGTTCGCGAATACATTTGCAAGAAGCTGGTAGATTTGTCTCGTGATTAAGTTGTGGTTGTTGTCTTTTTACGGTCTCTTAACTTTATATAATTTTGTTGTATGTATGTATTTAAGTATTTATAGTTATTCTTATATGTATTATTATTATTATTTTTTTTTTATTTTTTTTCTAATATCCTTTACTTCTGCTATCGCACCTACTGTGTTTTATCTCTGCATCACCCTAAGGTAGACTGGTAGAAAATGCCTAAGGCATTAAGTCCGCCTTTGTACAGTTTTTACTTGTGCATAAAGTTTTAATAAATAAATAAATAAAATGTATACCAATAATTAGTGTATTCATTCAACTATTCACATGCAAAATTTCATGTCATTAAATTCAGTAATTAAAGAAAAACAATTAAAATACTGACGAAGCATCGAAAACCTACATAACCCGACATTTTTTGTAAACAGTGATCTATTCATGGTAAATTGTCCTATAACTCTTTAATTACTAACGGAACATCATTGATACTTGGCAACATGTTGGAGACACTTACAACTTACAAGGTTTGTATAAACGTGAAAATCTAGACCCCAAAGTGCAGACTTTAAGAACTAAGACCTAATAAGCGTTTTTTACGTTTATATTTTTATCTTTTAAACGCTGCGATTTTTTCTAAATCTGTTTTTTACACAAATATACACAAATTCAAAACAATGTATGTAAAAATCTACAGCTCTCTATGTAAGCGCTTTATATGAAAACTAGCTAATGGCCAAACGTTCGCGCAGCGGAAACTTGAATATCTCCGAAGTTTATGCATGCACTAATTTTATTCATACATACACAATTACACACAAATACACACTAATTTTTAGACACATCTCTTTTCGTCTAAAGTCTATATTTCAAAAAAAGTTCCGCTAGGACAACGTTCGCGCAGCGGAATCAGTTTTTGGTGAATTTCTCCACAATGGCTGCATGCACAAATTTTTTTTTTACCATACACAATTACACGACCTCATACACTAAATATCTGCATAATTAAAATCTTTAAATTCAACAACATTCCGCTGCGCGAACGCACACCCAACTATGTTCGATGGTCTGCTTCCTGTTTAACCGAATACAGTTAAACTGCTAAACACCAATATTTTACATGGAGCGATTGCGTATCTAACTTCCACAACTCAGTTAGTAGGGGGTATTACGATAACCTTTGGTAAGAGTGGTTGCCCGACTTGGATAATTGACTACCTATTTTTTGTGTGTATATTGCCTGTTACATACATTTTTGGCCGCAGAAGCGACTTAGTCGGTCCAAGAAGGTTTGATCGCACGACCAGCTTAGTTCAAGATTGCCACCAATCATGGGACAACTCGGTGGTCCGTGGCCGCGTAGTGCTGCTTCGGTCAGACTCTAGCCAACACCCCAACGTCCTAGCATGATGGACTGTGCTGTGTTTGAGCAGTTTCGGGTAATACACGAGACCATGGGCGGAGTACTACTGGCTGATCGTGGAACTTATAAATTAAACAACATTTTATTTTGTACGATTTATTGCGATAACACAGTCTTACAAAACAAATCAGTGATGACAACAAATGCGACGCTAATGGTAACTTTAAATTGTTATAGCCCCAAAATCACAATTTTGACTAAGCATGTCAACAAATAAATAAACTGGGATGATTTGAACACGCATTATTTTACATACCTACAAATTCAACAAATTTTTAACCATGCACATTTTTTTTAAATAACGTTACTAGTTTTTATAATATTTTAATTAGTAACTTTTCAGAAATAAAACAATGCGTCTTGAAATAATTTATCCCCAAATAAATTACTTTAAGTATAATGCAATTTTTTATATAAAATAATTGCACGAGTTTAAATGGGCGTCTGTAAGAATACGCACCAAAATATTACTTGGTCCTACAGAACGGAAACTAAATAAAACTGCACTCAGCACCAGTATTAAAACACTCAACATGTTTAACAAAAATTAAATAATAATAAACAACCTTACAAAAAAAAAAATGTAGGCCTGTAGGTCGCGCTAGGCGGAACTAGATGCAAAATTATTTCATTCTAATTTACTGTATCGAGGTGATAACACCCCAACTTACCATATTGTAATCAACTTACATCGCAAGCGATAGAGCTGTAGTAGCAATCTATGAGCATTGATAAATACAAAATAGGCCAAATGCAAAATGTCAACAACAGCTTTGTAAAGATATCTACGTACTTATGAAAGAATAGTTCATTCTGTGCACACAACTTCTAGCAAAAATGCATCCAGTATTGGAAATCAATGCAGCTCTTGAATGCTTCTACATGTACAAATTTACTAACTCTATGTTTACAGTGTTAACTTATATGTTTGACCGAACAAAGCTACAGTTCAACTATTACTTTTGTAATGAAACAAAACTGTTGCATTATGTCTATTGACCAAAAATAAATCAAAACAAAATTCTTCAGTCAGTAAAACCATCCACAATATTAAGTAAACTATTTAAAAAAAAAATATAGCACAATGAACCAGTTGAAGTACATAATGTCAACTGTTTATTCAGTAGACTATATACTTGATGTTATAACATAATTGAAAATAAATAGAGCTGGATGAAACATTACTGTAGATTTCGTTGTAGTTTTCAGTCTTGTGTCATTTGGTCCTGCAAATAATATACTATTGGTAATAACAAAATAATAATAAATTCGGCGGCAGGTTATATTATAAACGATAAAAATAAGCTTAGAATCGTAAAGTTACAGGGGATGTACCGGTCGTGGTCAATGGTAGGACTGTAGGTATGTGGTGGTGGAGGCGAGGTCACGCCGCAGCCACGCCGCGTTGAGCCGCACGGTCTCCAGCGCCTGCTGCACCGAGCGCTCCGTGCCCGGCGAGTGGTGCGTGCGGAAGAACTGCTCGATCTCTTGCGCACTAGTTTCCGATGCGAAGTTCTCCGTTGTTGACTTTACCAGTCGAGCGAGTAAAAAGCCACCCTGTAATTAACAAGAAAGCGCATGAGTACAAGTGATACAGAAGGACACGCCAAAATGTATTATAATAATATGTTATAATTATGACGTATAGTAATATGATAACTTACCTGGTACCGATCCATGAATTGTTGCCAGTGATCCTTGAAGAACTGCCAGGCGAGATCGCGGCCATTTTTACTGACTGCTACCGAAACTATTACGAAGACAGTATCTTGCGACCTAACTTCATCCTGTAAAAGTAACGAGAAAGATTTGATTGATGTTTTTTTTTTATATCGTATTCCAATCCGTCGTAATATTCGCAAACACTGGCTTTGCAATGAGGCATGAGTAATTTTTTTGTACTTTCACTCTTGAGTGCGTGCATGACGCATTCGCCTTCAAATACACGTGGTGGTTACGGTAAGTTTGTATGTGATACTGATCACGTTAATGGCGGCGGCAGTTACACCGTTATGGGGATACTCACCGAGATAGCGAACTCCAGCACTTTGTTGAGCAGCGCCGGATCGTTGACCGCGCCGAGCGCTCGGCTGATGCGATCCTTCTCCTCGTGCAGGTCGGCGGCGCGGTACAGCCCCAGGAAGCGCTGGAACGTGGCCTCGTCCGCGTCCGCCAGCACCGCGCGGTAGCACGCTGAGCGCAGGTCCGCCGGCAGCGTGCACGCGCCCGACAGGTGCTTCTCGAAACTGCCACAAAATTATTGTGTCAATAATAATAAAAATCTTTTGGTAAAAACTGATTTAGAGGTCTTTAAAATATCACTTACCGACTCTTGGCTTCTTTAATAGTATCTGGATCTTCAAAACTAATCATCTTGTTGAGCACCAAACTTCTAAGCAATGTGTCGAGATGGCTCTCTTTTTCCTCAGCATCCCAACCCAGGCGTCGGGAGATATTCGAGAATAGCTTGCGGCCATAGTTTTTCAAGGGCTTGTCAAGAGGTGTATGCGAGAATAATGCACTCAGTTTCGACATGCAATTAGAAACTGAAGACCACACTGTGAAGTTTGTTTCATTGGTGAATGCTTCAATAAGTTTCAACGACTGAAAAATAAAAGGACATTTTTAACACACCAGTGCCTCGTACCTAGATTGGCCGCACCTACACTACATGAGGTTCTGATTTCGATTGTTGGGTGTTTCCAAGATTTTCCATCAGAAATTTATTAGTAGCACTAACAGTCCACACACACGCACAAATCCAGCCTGGATTTGCGCTCATAGGTGGCAATAGGCTTGCTACATATTACATAAAAGTTAAAAATACAACAAAATGCGGGTGTGCTATTAGGTACTCCTCTACCTAAACTTTCGGAGATTATAAGCGTTATGTTAGTTAAAACATCAACAAAAAAAAATTGGCAATATATGAACAATTTGTTTTTCAGGTACCTCTGCAGTTTGTGTGTGTCCAGCTTGCACCAAAGCGAAGCAGTCGTCGAGAAGGCCGAGCCTGTCAAGCGGAGGCAGCGAACCGTCACGGATAGCCGTCACCAACAACGCCAGCATCGACGCGGGGTAGCGAGTGCGGTAGTATCCAACCTGAAGGGAAATTAATACTCTTTATACAGTCTTTTTTATACCTGCAGAAAGAAGCAAAAGGAGTCTGTAGAGAGGTCTCTTTGTAGTTCCTACCTATGCCCCAGTCCTCATGGAAAAAACGCGTGTTTATGTAAGATATTAATTATCCTAATTCTATTCAATAGTATATTGAACCACTGCTCCATAACTTTAAAATGGGCTATTGTAAGACAACCAAGTGAATTAAAACAACTGGCAATAAACAATAAGGTTTATCCACTGCATACTTCTGAAATCTCTATTAATTGAAGAACAAAATGAATGAATGTAGTGAGGAACAAAAGGGTACAAGCAGCTATCAGTTGTCACAACTACCGGTCTAATGATAAATAAACAAATACATTATTAGCTTTAAAACTTACTGTGCCAGGATTGAGCTTGACCCATGAACTCTCAGAGACATCTTTCAGCACAACATCCTGTGTTCTCTTTTCCAATACAGTAGATAAAGCTACCTGAAATACATAAACCTCAAATATATTAACACATACAGATAATACATTGTATGGCCATTTAGTGCCAGTTTTCTGTACACATTCCCATTTTCATGTTTTGAGATTGCCATGAAAATTATTTCATACAATACCGATTATTGTATTAGGGTGTTGATTGAGCATTTAATTCATGATAAATTATGAAAAATTTGTCAAATTTAAATATATTTAAGCTAATTCAGGCCACCGATTCATAATTATTTTGATTATTAGTAAGTAACATTAGATATGAATACTAACATTATTTGGATCTATACTCTGAAATAAAGAATTATTGTTATTAATCTAATTATACTGTTATCAAGTCAATTATCAACTTTCATTTATCAATTGTGTTGATTAACAAACTAATTCTATCAACAAACTAATTCTGTTATCCAACTAAGTTTCAAAGAAAATATATACAATATTATAAGACTTACCTTTGAAGGTTGTTCTTGTGTTGAGATAGTGATAGGCACCATCCAGAGCATGTCTCCACCTTGACTACCATCTGCACAGAATTTCTGCTGTGTCAATTTCAGAAGTCTGTCTGGACCTTGCTGCTCTGAGCTCACCTAAAATAGGATATTTTTAATTTGTAAATCCTTCTCCAGCATCCAAAATCATGCACTATAGCTATTGAAAAATTGCTACTCTAAATATATTTTTGAAATCCAATTAACCGCAAACCACATTGAATGTGAATAGAATAATTAATAAATTACATTATTATGTTAAAAAATTGCCACACCAACCTCAACAACTGGGAATCCCATCTGTTTGGTCCATGTTGACATCACAGCTCCAACGGGCTTGTTCGAGGCTTCCTCCAAAGCAGCCCATAGATCCTCTGTGAATGTGTTTTTGTACTGAAAATGCAAGCAAATCCCTCAATTTGACTTATTGTTATATATTTCATGGCGCATGAGTGTATGGAGTTTGTACATAACTGTACATACATATGTACATCTGTAAAATATTTCTAAAAGATAACCCATATGAAAACACAATTATTGTTTTGTGCAAATACAATGCTATCATTACAATATTAAATAGAGCATAATGCCTTTATCAGTACAATAAGATGATACTCAGTAAGTTTAGTGGTTGATATTTTGTTGAAATAGTAACTCTTTGGCTAAAACAAGCTGTTAACAATATATGCTTATCTGTGTTCTGGATACTTACTAATACACTACTTAATAGTCCTTCATGTTATGGTATTTAACAATAAATATTTGCAAGATGATGATGCATTTACCTGATGTCTAGTGAGATAAATGTTCATGCCTTTACGGAAGTCATCATCACCAATGTATTTATGCAGCATGCGGATTACAGATGCACCTTTGTTGTAAGATATATCATCAAATATTTCATCAATTTCTGATGGGTGTCCAACAGGGACTTCTATGGGATGTGAATTCTTCAAACAATCCAGCTCTAATGCTCTGAAATTTCAAAACTCATGTAGGTCAATCATACATAATGAATGAGACCTGAAGTGAGCTGGCTGATTAAACACATTCTATTGTTCTCTTGTGTTTACAAGGTCAATGACTTTACAACAGTTTACATAGCTGGCGAACATCCAAAGAATATGCAATAAACATTTGCACAAACAAAGAAATGATAAATAAAACCGTATCAAGTAATTGCTGGTTCAAGTATGTACCAAGTTCTAGATGTACACTGCAGATAAACATTACCTCAGCCGGTAAAGGGTTTTATTATTTATACAAATGTTACATATATGACAATAATCCTAGCAATATTATTCATACATACCTAATGTAATTCTCAGTGACAAATTGAGTCCAAATATCATATTCTGGGAATAGATGGTTCACACAGAGGAACTCAACAAAAGAGGCATAGCCTTCATTTAACCAAAGATGTGTCCACCATTCCATAGTAACCAGGTTTCCAAACCACTGGTGAGCAAGCTCATGGCCAACCACCAATGCAATCCACTGCCTCCTGACAGCCGATGTGTGTTCCTCATCAACCAGTAGGCAAGTCTCTCTGTATGTGACCAAACCCCAGTTCTCCATAGCACCAGCAGAGAAATCTGCTATAGCAATCAAGTCAATCTTTGGCAGAGGGTAGGCTATATCAAAATACTCCTTATAATAGGGAAGGACCCGAGCTGCCACCTCCAGAGCAAATACACCTTGTTTGCTCTTCCCCACAGGTGTGTAAACTCTTACTAAAACACCATCACGGGACTTCTTTTCCACATAGTCATATTCACCCACAACAAAGGCTACAAGATAAGTAGACATTATAGGAGTAGTATCATAGTGGATCCTTTTAGTTTCACCACTAAGTTTCTCTTCCTTGACAGGCATATTAGATAGCGCTACTCGGTCAGCAGGCACCTCTAGTGTTATATCAAATGTAGCTTTGATAGCTGGTTCATCCCAGCATGGGAAGCAGCGCCGGGCATCTGTTGCTTCGAATTGCGTGACTGCGGCGTAGCGCTCTTCGCCTGCAGGCGTCAAGTACTTGCTGCGGTACAGACCCTTCATCTTGTCGTTGATCTCTCCTTTGAATTCGCAGTGCAATTTCGCATCACCTTCCTGGAGTGGTTTATCAAACACAATGGTCGCTGTCTCGTCTGCTGCATTGAGTCGGACTTCGGTCGGTTTGATGAAGTCTGTGCCTCCATCCTCATACTGCAACTTGACGTTTTTAAGTTCCAAATCCAAACAATTTAGCACTATTTCACTCGTTGAGCTCAATATCTAAAAGGCAGTGGGTAAGATCACATTAGCAAGACACATGGAAACGTTTTTTTTTTGCATCGTCAATGATGAAATTTTCACTTACCGATACTTTCACTGCTGTTTTTCCAGTGAATGTGAATTCCTGTAGATTCGGCACCAATTCTAAATCATAATGTTTGGGCACCACTAATCGAGGAAGACGCTGAAATTGTTTGTTTTCGGGCATTGTCACTTTTTCTTTCACGATCGAGAATGTAGGACGCGATGTACAGAAATACCGTAATGACCGAGTGACAGAGTGAACTCGCGCTTCAACGGCGCTGCTGATACGTACCCCCCTCGCGCGTCTCAACCCCCACTCCGAATAACGGTATTCGCTACGTAAGAACCTACAATGGCGGCCAAAATGATGTGAATAATTTTCTCTTGGTAATACAAATGAATTACGTATGACGCGTAGTATTTGCAGCGTCATGGAAAACAGTTAACTAAAGCTTTGAATAAGTGAAAGTTATGTGTAAGTGTTTTACTCTATGCAACAAACAAAATTGAATTTAAATTTGAGGTTACACAAATGTCAATTTTCGAGTAGTGTTACCAAACTAGAAAAAGTATCGGGAGAAAATTCAAGACAAGGCCTATTTGGTATCTAATGATCCCATGGTTGAACCCATGGATATACAATAAAGAATACTAACAGGGCTGAGTACTCATACTATTTAAATTTTTCGTCGTTTTTTGCAAATTGCAGGTCAGTATCAAGTAATACAGGCACTCCAAAACCATCGTCTTATTTAGTTAAAATTAACAAAAGAATAAACAAGTAGGACTTACAACCTATCTCAACATTGAACAATATACTTGTTATCAGCAATGTATTTACCTACCTATTACATTATATCTTAGTCTTAATGTAAATTATATCAAAGAATAATAACGTTATCTCATAACTCCCAAGTTTCAAGTTCCAACCTTACAACAGGACCGGTCAGCTTAAAAGCGCATTACGTGCCGCGTAGTAATACAAAATCTAGCAACACGGACTCGTTACGAGTGCGCCTATCCTCGTTAGGCTATATAATGAAGGAAATGACGTCCGTGTCGTGTGAGGTATTATGAGCATTAGCCACGTTGTTATTTAGTTTAAATTCGCGTGTTTGCAATCACTGAGTTCAATTTCTGTACTTGTACTAATTATTCTGTGGTGCAGCCTTCAGTTCAAGCCAGCGGAATCAGAATCATTTATTTGCATATTTCGGATTTTTATACTGTAGTTTTTATCATAGAGTCTTAGTTTAATTTCCCTCTATTTATTAACCCAAACACTGAGCCACTGAGCAAGGCCATGGTCCTCCGAGGTTGCGGGTGTGTGTCTGTTTGTTACTTCTTTACGCTCAGGTTCGATTTAGATGAAATCGATTTAAATGATTATCGGAGATAAATTGCGTCGCTGATGAGCCCTTTCGGCGAAGAGTCCTGTCGGCGAAGAGTCCCGTCGAAGTAAAGTCTTGTCGGTGTTCAGTCTGTCGGCGTAGTGTCTGTCGGCGTTTAGTCGTACACTTAGCTAGATGTGTCGCCGTGTGTACACTACCATAAGACCATAGACCTTATACAAAATTAGTTTATTCACTAACAGACATTGTTTATCCTTTTATGTCGCGTGTCGCAAACAAGTAGTCTCTAAAAATGGTTTAAATAGCGCAAAAAAACGATCTGCCACTTCTAATCTGCACAACCATGGTGTTTCGTATCACATGCGAACAACATACCTATGCAGTAAAATCCTTACTAATATTATGAAAGAGAAAGTAAATTTGTTTGTTTGTTTATTTGTTTATTACGTCTTCACGTTTACATGGCTAAACAGATTTTGATGAATTTTGGTACAGAGATAGTTGGGACCCTGGAGACGGATATAGGCTAACTTTTTTTAAAAAAAAAGATTGAGTCATGAGGGAGAAAGAGGGAAGAAAAGGGAAAACTTAGCATTGCTATGCTATTACAATAAATAAAGTGCTAGGGCAAAAACAACAAGTAGCTGGTAACTGCAAATCAGGAAAGGGGAACTGTGTTACCCCGAATTTAACGCGAATCCGCGGGCAAAAGCTAGTTGTTTTATAAATGTACTCGTACACATACAATCAATACAATGTCGATATTTTTTCATGGTATGTGAGCCACCCATTGCTCATCTGGTTTTGTATCTGGTTTTTTAATCGAAGAAATACTCACATATCCGATCGCCATAATAAATAATGAAAACTAGTGGCACAAAATAAGTTATGAATAAATTATGTTTATTGAGTAATTCTTTGAGTGTTACGGTGGGTTTTACGGTATATCCTTCGAGTAATTATATATAGGTATGTACAACTTAAACAAACAGGTAACAATTGTTTTATTAATGATTTTTGTTTATGGCATGGTGGAACGACGAGCGATGTTAGGGTGCTTGTACACGGTGCATGTAGCTTGCGCATGTTGAGGCACTCGCGCGGGTTAAATGCATCGAAAGGTAAAATAATCATTTCAATTGAACTTTACTCCCTTACTTATAAAAACTTGTGTTGCTTAGCAAACGATTAAACATCACCTGTCATGGTCATTTCTATTTCAAATGAATAGAGATGGCAACCGTTCCAACTAAAGCCACTCGCCACAAGATCCACGGACTTGTTTAAATTGAAGTGGGCATGTCTTCTGCAACCATGGTCACCCAGTATATTTTCTCGTATATTGTTAACTACGGTTTTTTGGTTAGCATGTAGAACCGACCCGTGATGCTTCTGAACGAGTCAACCCGTGTTGTGTATTAGTAAAACACTAGAATTTCCGTTTATTTAGTTATAGTTCGCGCACGTTATATCTAAGCCAGAGAGGTGATTTGTATCTCTGGACTATCCTTCAGGCGGGATGAAACGCCCGGTGAACACGGTGAAGTACACTCTGGTCTACCCCGCTTGGGTGGAGCACCACTTTGTCCTAGTAAAGCCGATCGGCAGTGGCGACCTTTCGCGTTCGGCCCTGGTTCAGTCCATGGTCTGGGTTGAGAATGAGCAATGGGACGCTGTTACCTCCTTCTGCGAATCAGATAAGTTAGCGAAGGAGGTGGCTGGACATTTGAGGGAGACAATCTCAAACCAATCCTGCCGCTGCGGGAGACGATCCGAGCGTTGGGCACCGCGACACGATTCCCAACCACCGTAGACGCAGGTTTATGGACGGTGTGCAATGAGTAGCTCACCGTCCGTCCGTCTAGTGACAACGGGTCGTGTCGACAGCGCGTTCGTGTTCCACGCGCGCTTTAAAGTAATGTCAGCAAAGCAGAGGGGTCTGCTAGGACCACTGCCTGCCGTAGTTGCGAGTGGTTCGGAAGTGGTTCGCCCGAGCAGTCAAGTTATTTAATGATTTCCCATCAAGCAACTTTCTCTATAAAATATTGTGATGTGAACCAGCACCTGTAATTATTGATGAAGAGATAAATAAAGATTTATGATATCGATACAGATAAAAAATATTAAGTCAAAGTAGATTACTATATTAAACAAAGTTGATTCTGGCTAGTAATTGCAATGCTTATCAGCTAAAATAAGTCTTAGTATACTTACACGATTTTATAAAATTATTGATGGGGGATTTAATAGTCATCCTACTAAGGATGACCGAGTCAAAAACTATTAATTCCATAGAGTAGAGAGGAATGACATTTGTCAAAGTCAACAAAAAACTGCTAACCTTCCTTTTTTTCTCTTTGAGTGAAAAAATCAAGGAATAAATGGGAATTAATTTCATCATATTATAATTATTAGTTATTGGATGCTCAGGTGCAAAAAGCGGGTAAACGATTTGCATAGTAAATGCCTGCTTATTATATCTTAAAACAATACACTTTTTTCGCTAGGTAGTGCGCGCCGGTGAAATTGTGATCATGGCGAATCCGTCATCAGGCGTTGGTAAGTTTTTGTTTTATTTGATAAATGAATTTATTTTGTAGCAAGCTGTGTACATTTATTTTTTAGTTTTCGACTGCTTTGTTCTTGCATTATTATAATCATTCTCTTTTTTGGGCAGTGGTTCCTCGAAACTTTCGTCTTCTAGAAGAACTTGAACAAGGCCAAAAGGGAGTGGGCGATGGTACCATATCTTGGGGCCTCGAGAGTGATGATGATATGACCCTCACTCATTGGACTGGCATGATAATTGGCCCCCCTAGGGTAAATAAAAAGATTGTTTTTATAATCATGTCATTCACTGCTCATATTGTTTTCAACCTAATTATATGTTCTTTTTCAGACGCCTTATGAAAATAGGATGTATTCACTTAAAATTGAGTGTGGTACCAGATACCCTGATGAACCTCCAACTGCTCGCTTTATTTCTAGAATCAACATGAACTGTGTGAACAGTCAGACTGGGCTTGTAAGTACTTTAATAATAAAGATAATCAATTCAAATCCATAATACTTGTTACAATTTATTTTGTTCTTTGGTACAGGTGGATAACAGACAAGTTCCAATTCTTGCTAGATGGCAACGTGATTACACTATCAAGACAGTTCTGCAGGAACTGAGACGTCTCATGACATTGAAGGAAAACATGAAGCTGTCACAGCCACCAGAGGGAAGCACTTTCTAGTTTCTCTTCAGAAAACTTTTCTCAATAGACCCAATCTACCTATTTTTCACCTTAAATCCACACTATACTGTAATATTATCTGTTTCACTTGATTTTATATGTAAGCAATGATGATGTGCATCAAAATTAATTTTGACTTCAATTTAAGTAATACTATGCTAGTGTGTATCTTAGATTTGTATAATTAATGCATTTATTGTGCTCTGAGTCAGTCTTTTGTGCAAGATTACTTTGGTTTAATAATTGTAGATTGGGTGAATAAGTAAGAATTCATTTTACATAGCTCTTCAATTACCCATATAGAGGGTAACACCCATTTATTTATCATATTACCTAAATTATTGTGGCCTTTAAAAAGTTAAACTTGCTTTTGGTATTATTAAGGCTAGTTTTACTGATGTCTTTGTTTAGGTAAATGGTCTTATGCCCAAGCTATAATACAACTAATTGTTTTATTCTGACTTCTTGTGAAACAGTATCTGCATTTTTGTTGTTTATATTTCTGGGCATAATGTATTTTTAATCTTATATCCCCTGTCTGAAATGTAAAGGTTCAAGTTTTGATTTCTATGTAATTAGTCATAACTGATTTCGTGTGGCAGAAAATTGCTTAATTTTTTAATAGTTTAACTTGATCAAGTGTAAAATATTGTAGGAAATTTTTATTTCTTAGGAACATAAGATAAAGTACTACTGGTTCATTTCCAAGCTTTGCATCAGGTTAAATGTTTCTCTCAAACACATAACTAATGCATGTAATGCAATCTCTTTAAAGCTACAACCTATCAAGTAGCTTGTCAATTTGGGAACTACATAATTATTACATTAGTTCCCATGCATCTGTTATGCATGAATTTAATGTTACAAACCAAATGCTAAGTCAAATTGTTTCATAGCATTAAATATTTTTACCAATGTATAACTAGCAAAAATAAATAAATCAAATAACACTGTCATAAATCGTCTTTTTAAAAACAAAACATTTAGTATTATTGGCTTGGCCAGTTTACATTTATTATTTACTAGCGACCCGCCACGGCTTCGCACAGATGAAATGTAGGTACTAATACTTTACATCCTTCCTCTTGAATCACATCTATTAAAACCATTGCGTAGATCTAAACATACAAAGGGACAGACAGCGGGAATGGACTTTTCATACTATGTAGTGAAGTTACTGAATGACGAGTTCAGCAACAAGACGGATACCCAAAGACCTAATCAGAAAGATAAAACCGTGCGTCTTTGTCTCTCACACTTTGGAGGTAGATTCAGAACTTGAGGGCCTATAGAATAATAATATTAATTACCTACGTTACAATTCATGCAATGGTCATAACATAAATACAAATAATGTGTGTGCATGTGAAAGTACTCTTGTATCTCTCACCTTACAAAATTAGGTTAACCTCAAACAGTTATTTTTTTTTCCACTCATGGCCAGGGTCGTAGGCGGGGGAGGGGGGACAGGTTTATCATTCAAGCACCCCCCCTCCCCTCTCAATCTCGGACAACTAAGATACATTTTTTTTTAACCAAAAGTTTTGGGGTAGTTTTGCTCGTTCTTACCTTCTCTTGTTGTTGACAAAGTATCTGCATAACTGAATGGTCAGGAGAAAATTTTACCTACCCTAGGTGGAAAGCAAAGATTATTGTAAGTGTTCTTTACGTTACCTACGCGTTTTGGATCTATAATTTCGTAATTTAATTTGGTTTTTTCAGTAGATATGTTAATGACAAACAAAGTTCCTACTGAAGTTTAACTTGAGTTTAACGAAAAAGTAAGTTAACTCTAAAACTATAAACACTACACTAACTAAATATCATAGACCATTTATATACTAATTTATCGTTGAAAGATTTTTCTATTCAACAATCCTACCAACCAGTGACTTGAGAAAAAATATGTTTTAGGATCTTCAAGCAAAATTTTTTAAATAACCGTCGATAGTTAGCTACTCCACATAGTTACCCTACGTTTTTAGGGTTCCGTAGTCAACTAGGAACCCTTATAGTTTCGCCATGTCTGTCTGTCCGTCCGTCCGTCCGTCCTCGCTTAATCTCTGTGACCGTTAGCACTAGAAAGCTGAAATTTGGTACCAATATGTATATCAATCACGCTGACAAAGTGGTAAAATAAAAATTGGAAAAAAATGTTTTATTAGGGTAGCCACCCTATATGTAAAGTGGGAAGTGATTTTTTTTAATTTCAACCCTAACGTGTAATATATTGTTGGAAAGGTATTTAAAAATGAATAGGGGTTTACTAAAATCATTTTTTGATAATGTCTATAATTTCGGAAATAATCGCTCCAAAAGTAAAAAACAATGTGTCCCCCCCCCTCTAACTTTTGAACCATAAGTTTAGAAAATATGAAAAAAATCTGAAAAGTAGAACTTTATAAGGACTTTCTAGGAAAATCATTTTGAACTTGATTGACACAACAGTTTTTGTACAAAAAAGACAAAAAGTTGTACAAAATAATTTCCTCCTCCACAAGTGGGAACACTTATTGTGACGGACGGGAAACTACGGAACCCTATACTGAGCGTGGCCCGACACGCTCTTGGCCGGTTTTTTTTTTACACTTGATTTACATGTATGGATTCCGTCCTTTAACATTAAAATCATTTTGGTGTATAGGCTCCAAATAACTATGGTGTCAACAATTTCTGAGAAAAATAGCTGTGAAACACGGACAACGGAGAGTTTATAAATAAGGGTTTCGTCATTTGGCTACGGAGGCACACAAAAAGAGGTTTATGAGTTGCGAGAGACTGAACTTTTTATTTGTGCTTCCACTACCGATTGCCTCGATTTCCTGTGCAAAAAGAAAGATGGGGGTTCTCAATTCGCATTTATAAGTCACGTCCTATAATCATTACCTACATTTGAAGCTAGCGTTTAAAACTTGTGTCGCGAGTGTGCGTGGCTTTAGTCAGAATGAGTTTGACAAACTTCCCAGCTCCCCGGAGGAAATCAATTGTAGATTTACACCTCGAGCAAAATATGAATTTGGCCGGTTCTCTTGCGTTCTATTAATATTGTGATGATCGTTTCCGATTATTATTAACTAGCTTACGCCGAGTTACGCCCCGCGACTTCGTCCGAGTGGCACAGTTACTTTGGGCTAAAGCTAACTTTAATCCGCGTGATAATCGAAAAAATAAATCTTTCTCTCCCCTTTCCTTCCCTCTTTCTCACTTTTTTTAGCCTATGTCCGTCTCCAGGGTCCCAACTATCTCTGTACCAAAATTAATCAAAATCGGTTTGGCCATTTAGGCGTGAAGACGTAACCAACTCACTTTCGCTTTTAAAATATTAGTAAGGATATCTCCTCGTTGAGTAATGTACTTGTGTTTGTCGGTGTGTAGGTTGAATATATAATAAGTGAATTATAATTGTTATAAAACTCACACCAAGCTTGCTGCTGATGACTGACGACGCGATGGATCCTGTTCCATCATCAGTTTTAATGCTTCTAGAGTCTATAGGAACCAAAATTGTGAACTGAGGGTTTAGCACGAGCGCACGAAGTAAACTCAAGGGGCTCGCACATTAAGTTTGAAAATATACGTTTTCAAATAGTACCTATAAAGGTCACAACAAAAATCCAAAAATAAAAAATACCACAGTTACCTCTATAAAGAATTTGAAATGGATAAATGAAAAAAAAAACATTGAAGAACGTGAATCAAAGCATCATTAGCATATATTTTTTTGGGAATTTTGAGTTGCCTTTATATGGCTTTGGTACCTGGTACCATTTGAAAAAAGTACACTACCGTTCAAAAGTTTGGAAGCAGCAAGGTAAAATCAAAAATTTTTGCTCCGCGTCGATTCCGGACGAAACAACGTGATGACGGCGATTATTCAAAAACTACCCGTAAATGTTTTAATCGATTCTGGGTCTAATATTTCACTTATTTGTGGATCAGTTTTAAAGCATTTTAGTTTTAATCAATTGCCAACCTATCGTAGATTGCGAGGTATCGGTAGTCAAGATATCAAGTCTACTTCTTTTGTTAAGACAATAATTGAGTTCCCTGAATTATCATTAGAGGCGGATCTCTATGTAGTACCACCAGATTGCATTCGGGCACCTGTCTTGGTAGGGACTGACATTTTAAATCGCGATGGTGTCACCTACATTAGGACGAGTAACTCTCAACGATTGATGAGAGTTGATCATGTGTCATCTGTGGAGCTGGCTGACCAAGTGAAGACACCCTTAGTTGGTGATGACAAGAAACGTTTGTTATCTTTGATTGACGAGTTTTCTGAAACGTTCACCACTGGCACAGCGACCTCCACAGTAAACACTGGGAGCATGGGGATTAGGCTTAACAGTGACAGTCCGATAAGTTATCGACCGTACAAGCTTTCTGCAGACGAGAAGTTACGCGTTCGCGGCATAATTGGTGATCTTTTGAGTAAGGGCATCATACGAGAATCCCAATCAGACTATGCAAGTCCTATCATCCTCGTAAAGAAAAAGAACGGGGAGGATAGGATGTGCGTAGACTACAGAGCCTTAAACGCTGTCACTGTTAAGGAGAGATTTCCATTGCCACTGATCGATGACCACATCGATAAATTAGGCAACTTCAAGTATTTTACCAGTCTTGACATGGCTACTGGCTTTCATCAAGTACCAATGAAAGACGATGCCTCTATTTGTAAAACTGCCTTTGTGACGCCTGAAGGGCGTTATGAGTATTTGAAAATGCCCTATGGGCTGGCTAACGCCCCTGTCGTGTATCAGCGTATTATCACAAAGACACTCACTCAAGCATCTTATAGACACTGGCCATGTATTGACCTATATTGATGACGTACTGATCATGTCCAATTCAATCGACGAAGGCCTAAAGGTATTGCGAGAGGTTTTAAAAACCCTTTCAGCGGCAGGTTTCTCGGTCAATCTGAAGAAATGTACGTTTTTAGATACGGAGGTTGAATACTTAGGACGGCTGATTGGTCATGGTCAGGTACGGCCGAGTCCGAGTAAAACTGATTGTCTAGTTAAGTCCCCGAAACCCACAAATGTAAAAGAGGTGCGTCAGTTCTTGGGGCTGGCAGGTTATTTCCGCAGGTACATTCCTGGATATGCCTCAAAGACTGCTAGTATTGCCAAGCTACTGAGAAAAGGTGTGCCTTTTATTTGGGGACCGGAACAAGATGTCGCTCGCGACTATATCATTAAGTGCTTAACTGAGGAGCCAGTTTTAGCAATTTTCAATCCCAGTCTGCCCACAGAACTACATACCGATGCTAGTTCGATAGGATTCGGGGCTATTTTGCTTCAGGAACATGAAGGAAAACGTAAGCGAGTTGTAGGGTATTACAGTAAGTCCACCCAGGGAGCGGAATCAAAATATCACAGCTACGAATTAGAGACCTTAGCTGTGGTACGTGCTTTACAACACTTTCGGCATTATTTGATCGGTATAAAATTCAAAATTGTTACTGATTGCAATTCTTTAAAATTAACTGAACGCAAAAAGGATTTACTGCCTCGTGTAGCTCGCTGGTGGGTCTACATGCAGGATTTTCAGTTTTCTTTGGAGTACCGAAAGGGTTGCAACATGCAGCATGCTGACTTTCTCAGCAGACAGCCTGCTCACGTGTTCCAAATCCAGAATCCACGAAACTGGGCGAAAATTGCTCAAACTGCCGACTTGGAGACTCAGGATCTAATGCAGAAGGTTCGAGAAGGCCAGTTAGATAGCAGTCGATTTTTTATTAAAAATGACTTGCTGTACTATAAGTACACGCCTACTGGTGAAGACTCGCGCCTTCTGTGTTTCATACCGAAAGGGCATAGGCTTAGTCTTTTAAGAGTCTTCCATGACGATCACGATCACATAGGCGTCGATAAGACTGTTGATTTGATACTGCGTCACTTTTGGTTCCCTGGCCTTAGACATTTTGTTAAAAAGTATGTTGGCCATTGTATAGTTTGCTTAGCACATAAGAAAGTGCCCCGAGCACCTCACCAACCAATCGAGTCTTGGACAAAACCGGACATTCCCTTTTCCGTGTTACATGCCGATGTTCTTGGGCCGTTAACAGAGTCCAACGGTTATAAATACATCCTCATAGTTGTAGACTCATTTTCAAAATTTTGCTTATTGTACGCGTTATACCGGCAAGACGCGGATGATTCGAAAAGGGCGTTTTCCAATGCCGTCTCACTGTTTGGCACTCCGTCAACTATAGTGTGTGACAGAGCTAGGATGTTTGAAAGTGCTGCGTTTCAAGAGTGGGTAACTGAGCTTGGGTCCTCTATACACCTTATAACACCTGAGATGCATCGCGAGAACGGCCAAGTCGAACGGTACTGCCGCACAGTCCTCAACATGCTGCGCATAGAGGTAAACAGCAAGGGTGCTTCTTGGTCCAACGCCTTATGGAAAGTGCAGCTAACCCTTAACATCACAAAGCAGGCAACAACTCGCACCTCTGCCCTGCAGCTGCTGACCGGTGTTGAAGGAACCACTCCGGTCCTACGATCGCTGGTCCGAGACATTGCGCTGAGTGACTCTCATCCGAACCGAGAAGCCCTGCAGACTCTGAGGAGACAGAGGGTCTCGGAACTGCTTACTGCCAACCAGCAACGACAGGACGCCTACGTTAATGAGGGTCGTCGACAGCCCCGTACTTTTTCTGTTGGCAGTTTTGTGTTCGTCAGCAAGAGTTCACAAAGTACCGGCAAACTAGATTCCGGGATGCGTGGTCCGTACAAAGTTGTCCGGGCATTGCCTCATCACCGTTACGAGCTTGAGTTGTTGGCAGGCTCATACGGAAAGAAGACTCAGAGCGCCGCAGAACATATGGTTCAGTGGCGGGGTGAGTGGACCCCGGATACATGCGAGGCATTCTTCGGAACTGGTGAGTGAGCTGTGTTGTCCTGGTGTCCATGAGTGGCAGCCAGAGTGTCACGCAGGTGACTTTTGTGTTGTTTACCTGGTACCCTTGAGGGGTAGCCAGAACGTCACGTAGGTGACCATGTGAGTGATTACCTGGTGCCCTTGTGGGGTAGCCAGGATGTCACGCTGCTAACCTGATACTCCTCGATGCGGAGGTTTATCAGAGGGCCTCGGAAGTGGCTTCTTGATTTGTTGTTTTATGTGTTGTCCTGGCGGTTGCCAGAGGGCCACTTTCGAGAGCTTCTTGTTTCACTGTTGCTCATATCTTGTTTGCTGACATCGTTCATGAGTAGAGCTCCTCATTGATGATGCCATCTTGCTTTGGTTACCCTTTGTAAGGGGATTGCTTGAGTGCACGCTTGCTGTCCGTTTGCAATGAGTATCCAAAGCCAAAATAATACGTCACTACAATGTTGTTTCAACATTTCAGAAGAAAATGACGTTGATGAAGAACCATCAAATGAGGATGGACTACAAAGGGGTGCTGCTGCAGAAGTCCAAGCTGACGAGGCCGTTCAGCTGTCAGGAACGGCCGTCTTAGAGGAAAACCCCTCTCAACCTAGTACATCTGCGCGATGACGTCAGGTGGAAGGGATAGCGACATGAGAACGGACCAGCGCCGTGCGGCACTTCACTTTTGCGTCGGCGCTCGGACGAGACGGTTGTGTGGTGGTGCTCTCAAGTGCTATTTGTATTATTGGTGACAGCTAACTTTGATTTCAGTTATTTGTGCTAATTTTGTTACTTTTAGTTCTGATTTAGGTTATTTTGTGATTTTGCTCATGTTAAGATTATTTGAATAATTAAAGAGAGGTTAGGATAGTTAGTGTGTTTCTTTTTAAAAACTTAATTTGATAAGACGTTTGTAAGAATATATAGTATTATCTGTATATTTTAGTTATTAGAAACCTTCCGCAACTAACAACTAGCTTCGTAAATGCACATTTATAATCAAGTATGATGCGGGTAGTTGATAAAAATTTGCAAATTATTCACTGTTTCCTGATTAATCATACGAGCTTCATAGCTTGCAAATACAAACAACATTTCCCATCGGTTACTGATAAATCAGTAACCGATGGGAAATGTTGTTTGTATTAACAAAACACTTTTTTCTGTTCGTTTAAATCAACAACATTTTTTTTCCGCGTTTCATATTTATTTATTCTACAACATTATTTTTAGTTTATGCGAAAGCCGAAACACCTGTCAAGTATTTTTATATATAAAGAATCTATGCACAAAATTTCAAAACTGTATCATGAAAAACCACAAATATTAGGGTCGGCTTCCAGTCTAACCTGATGCAGCTGAACACCAGTATTTTACATGGAGCGACTGCCTATCTGACCTCCAAAAAAAAATCTATATAATTATTATCATGATATTTATAGTGTTTAGTTTTACAAAATACGTTTGTTTTATTTCTCAGAAACTATTCAACTTTTCAATTGTATGTTTTCTATTAATTGAGGTACTTTTTAGGTACAATTTTTTGGTGTAATTATATTTAATGCGTAATGGTTAAATAATAAAACATTATAGTACACCCGCCATCTTGACTGTCAATGTGGCGGGTGTACCTTATTTTCTAAATAATTTCGTTGTGAAAGAGGTACAATTTTTTTTGACCTAGGTACTTAATAGTACATTTTAGGTACATTTTTTTAGTAATTAGTACAATTTAATTCGCTATGGTACACCCGCCATCTTGACTCTCACGTTCACCAGTATCGGGAGCAGGGTCCAAGCTACCGGTGGTTAGGGCTCCAGAGACAGGAACCTCCTCGCAATGCGAGCCGTATCAAGGAGTACTGCCTTCTGAATCAGGCCCTTGATCCAACCGCCTAAGGAGGGCTTCGACATGTGTTCGTCGAGGCTCTTGGCAATCAAGCCATTGGCCGTTACGACAATCGGCACAATGATAGCAGAGTTTACATTCCACATGTCGACAACCTCGTGTGCCAAGTCGAGATATTTTAGTTGTTTTTCTTTCTCAGCTTTCACGAGGTTCTCGTCATGCGGGATGGTAACATCGATTACACAGGTCAACAAAAGGGAAAAAAAATTTTGGTGCCGCAATCTTGTTAGAGGTTTGTATTAGGTATCCATTGGCAACACCTAAAAATATTTTTTACTTTTTTTTCCTACGTGTAGTTTTGGGTCTACCCTCTGTTTTTTTAATTTTCTATCATTAGTACTTTCGGGAACACTTTTTTAAGTCTTATTAATACCTTTCCATAAATAAATCGTTTTAGATATCATGTCTTCATCGCGGAGAAGTTGTCTCAGTGATCCACATGTGTTTTGTAACATTTGTGGGGAATACACAATCAAAAAGTTCAGGATACGTACAACAGATTTGATAAAAAATTCCTATTCTTCGTACTTCCAGTCGCAAATTGTAGAAGAAAAGAAGTCTTGGATATCTCAAATTGTTTGCAAAATGTGCTATGAACACTTTAGACAGTGGGTCAGTGGTAAAAGGAGCCGTATAATGTTCGGGGTGCCTATGCAATGGAGTGAACAAAAAAATCACTTCGATGTCTGTTACTTCTGCTTTGTCAATTTGTGTGGGGTTAATGTTAAAAAAATCTTTATCCAGACTTACAATCACCTAAAAGACCTTTACCACATTCAGAGGAAGTACCAGTTCCAACATTTTGTTCTGACCGTGAACCACCATTAGAGAAACCTAGTAAAATGTCTAGTGATAGCGATATCGAAGAAATAGCGTCTGCAGGGCCAAAAAAAAGTGCAAAGAAAGTGCATTATCTCCATAGTCACCTTGACCAATTTCCCGACAACCTTGGTGCCCAGAGCGAAGAACAAGGCGAGTGGTTTCATCAGGACCTAAAAACTATGGAGGAGAGCCTACCAAGGCCGATGGGATTAGCATATGATGGCTGACTACTGCTGGGGGATGTAACGTGTCCTGCTACACCTCATTCACGAAAATCGCGTAAAAGAAAGTTTTTATGTACATAAGAATTAAATGAATATTGTTTTTGGTGTAAACATTTTATTTTCTTTAATGTTTAAAATCTAAAAAACTACACGTAAAAAATCTTAAATTTGCCATAAATGTAATTAGTTAATGGTTCTAAATCAAAAAAATATTGCAGCTTCCTGGCACCAAAACCACTCTTGACCAGTGTTATCATTGCGCGGCGCGCTGATCGGTCTATCACCACTAGGTATGTCAGGCTTATTGGCGACAATAGTCCTGTCAGTAATGATAGACCCAAAGACTATAAAACCACTTGACTGCGCATACGGTGCACCGACGCTCGATAAGTATTAGTAATTTTTCGCCTATGTATAGGCTACGGTAGTGGTGACCATTTTAGTCGTGTCCAAGTGTTAGAGCTGTGTGTGCGCAAAACTATTAAAAGAAATTATAACGTCTTAAGCAATCATAACGCATCAAAATGCCTTCACGCGCGGTGAAATGGTGTGGGAAACATTCCAAGATATCTAGTTACAAAAAGAATGGCATAACTTTTCACTGGTAACTAAACAGTATGAAAATTATTTTAGATTTAATCAGATTATGAGCGACTTCGGGGATCTAGATAAAATGGTGGCTGGGTGAAAAAGCACACAAATAATTGTAGCCCGCGTTGATGTCTTTTGGAAAAGTCTCGCTCTTTCATTACACAATTCTAATGCTTCTATCCCTTTGTCCCTTTATCGTAAAAATCTGTGCTGCTACCTTTATCATCTGAAGTCGATAACTCGATATCGAAAATAATAAAATTAATACAAATATTTATTTAGTTCAAATACTGCAAAGAAATAATTTACTTTTAACCGACTTCAATCATTCAGAAATAATTATGTTGATGATCGTTTATCATTTTTTACGAAGAACAGTCAGGACCCTAAAACTTTAATTCAAAAAACAGTACCAAATTTATTCATTTTAAAAATCAATAATAACAGAATACATAGTTTTTATTAATTGAGTGATTTTGATTAAATATCTTTTCCTATTTTAATTCAGTATTTATTATCATGTTTAAATCCATTTTATCGACATCGACATCCCTAAATCTAGGGGAGCCGCCCTAACGATGGAATACCTATGCAACTTGACCTTGAATTGACCAATTGCAGCCACGCGTTCTACCTCGTCCCCCGGCCCCACGTAGTGAGTTGTGTACTTAGAAGAAATCGGCCTATAAGTTCTCTAGTGGTTATATTCTCTATGGATAGACCGATCCCAGTACAGCGTGACATGGTCTTTCTCGAGAACTGGGTCGGGCACATACTTGTAGTACGGTACCTCAGATTTCACAAGATTGTATTTCAAGGCAAGTTGCTGATGAATAATCTTGGCTACTTGGTTGTGTCTGTGCAAGTACTCGCCGTTAGCTAGACGAGAACAACCAGAAATAATGTCTGATGGACTCACACGGACGGTGGCATGCCCGACACACATTAACCGTCCCGTCCTTCTTAATATATTTCCGGTAGTTGTTCGTCAACATAACTTCGTCCATAATCGCACAGACAAAACCTTCAGTTTCCCCAAAAAGGTCGCTGAATCGTAGCCAGGATACGGATGCTAGAATAATATAATATACATAATTATTATGAATAGTTATTATAAAAGAAAATGGACGTGGGAATTTCCCAAGGGAAAATTAGGAAATGAGATAGATTTCATAACTACAAATAAATCGAAACTTTCTTAAACGTAGAAGTTCCAATCTATGGATGTCAGACAGGAAGTTGTACAAAGAAAAATATCAAAGCACTAGAAACCTGTCAACACTGAATCGAAAGAAGTAGTTAGGTATACTCAATATTAAATTGGAAAGAATAGAAAAGTGGACGAACAGTATAACGGAATGGTGCCCTAGATATAAGAGAAGCAAAGGCAGGCAGCATCGAAGATCGGAAGATGATTTAAGGAAGTAGCAGGACCTTGCTGGATGAGGAAAGCGAGATTTAGATAGTTGTGGAGAAAACTTGGGGATAGGCCAATGTTGCCATTGGCCTATCCCCAAGAGAGAGCAAGACAATCATGAAACCAATATGTCGCTACCATAAAAAGAAATAAAAACATATTTTTTAATAATAGTAATAGGTACATAAGATCTAGGCATATAAGTAAAATGTAACATATACGATTGTAAACAAAGGATTTTATTTATTGTTTTCTATCAAGTAAATTTAACTTTATTCGGAAAACGGTCAAGAATGTTTAAGAACATTTCATCTGTCTCTGACAAGCTTGGTTAATTATCGCTTTTGCTGCCTAGTTATATTCTCAAGTGCGCGTTGTTTAGTATGTATCTTTGTATTCTAAAAGAAAACAATTATTACATTCATAAGTGCGATATACTGAATATAAATAAATGTCGTATTAGATTTTACTTTTATACTTTTAATAATATCTCCAAATATTAATCTCGACCATTATTTAAATAACAAGCACCGACACAAAATATACTAGGGAAACAGCGGTTCACACACGTGTCTGAATTTTACCATAATTATACAATTTATATTTAAGTTGGCACCGAACAGCACAAGAATAGGAAATGCATTAACACACAATTTCTTTAAATCTTTGGTCTGGGTATAATTATTGCAAACTTAGAGCACCACTAGAGTGTCAAAATGATCCAACGTTTTAAGTGTAATACACAATCGTTAATTTTACAACGTCAACCTAGTAACATATTATTGTATGCGACATTGCTTTATTTATATAAACTAAAAGTTACTTAATTATGTAGTATTTGAGATAGACTATTTATTTACAACAATTTAAATATGTACATAGATTTTTAAATACACAACATTAACTTACTTAAAAAAATGTAACCATTCTAAGGATGAATACAATCTACAAATCAATAAACAATTTTTATTTTCACAATCTAATATAACTAACATTTATGAAATGCGTCAAACTTCTTGAAAGTTATCATGAGTTAGCGACGATGTACAGACGCCTGCACCACAGAGTACCCTTCACGCGTGGAAATTGCTTCGAAAAGGGTGAACTAATAAGTGCAGGTTTCTGTACATACACAAAACTATATAAGCTTTTAAAACACTGGACACGCTCATATCTATGTGTTGATATTGAGAATAATTAGGATTATAATAGTTTTGCAGAGATTGAGCGCTAGCGGTTGTCTAGCTTTAAGAGTTTGACTCTACCATTTATGTTTAACAATCATAAACACTCAGTACAAACTTATGAATATTTTACAGATATTTAAAACAATTTTTAATCATTTGCAATGATAGCTCTGATAATAATGCAGTCATAATAGAGGTAGAAAATATGCTACAATATGTACCTAATTATTTACCAGTCTGATATATAAGATCTGACGCCCGACTTATCATGAATTCGTTAAAGATGGTAGCAATACGTTTCGTTAATCAATTTCTAGACGTTCTTTGAGCTTATCATATTACGTAGCACTTAACCCTTTGCAACGATGGAAGTAACTACTTTAAATTAATATAACGGCTTGCGAAGTCGCATCGAGCGCGGTGACGTCACCGCCGTCGACGCGTCCATTCGTAAAATATAAATTGATCAAGTAAAGTCGGTGCCAGACTGCAGCTCAAGGGCCAACCGTATCCATCAAAAGTTTGTTACAACAATATTTATCAGAGGCGAAGACTAACTACTATTCTTTAAAATATACTAAATTGTTCTTTTTACTAATACGGACGGGCCATCTTGACGCAAAACAAAAGTAACTATCTAAAAAGTAACACTTGTATTATTTATTAAATAACATTAAATTCAGATTTATTATAAAATGTATTAGTCGACATGCAGTATACATACCGTGACCATACTTCCCGCTTCCGCTGGGACAGTGCCGCTTTCAGGATGTCTGTCCTGCTGTCCCAAGCGAGGGCAAAAACGTTCTACTTTCTCAAATAGAGTTAACGTTAATTTTGCCAATTGATTACTAAGATCACCATCATCAAATCGCGTAATGAGTTTCATTCCTACTTGATAATTTTAAACTGATTTATTCCGCTGACAGTTCATACAAAACCACTGGCTAGACATTAGGAGTCTTGTCAAAGAGGCTTTTCAACTCAACTGTCATGTAAAACCAACACATTTTATAAAATTATAATATAAATACTAATATTATATACATATAAACCTTCCCCTTGAATCACTCTGTTGCTGAAAACTGCATTAAATCCCAGTCGGTTACATATATATAGTTTAAAAGATCTAAGCGAACAGACAGCTGAAGCGACTTCATTTTATACTATGAAAAGATTAATGACCATCTAAATAAAACTTGTAAAATTCAAAAACGCTTTTTTATTTAATTAAGGAAGCCTCCCGCTATGACGAAAATAATTAATGGTCACGCTAAGTATAAAAACATTGCCATCTGCTACAATGCTAAAGGTGCGTTTACGCTAGGCGAGTCGAGCACGAGTACGAGTGGAGCACGAGCCGAGCCTCGTTGTTCGCGGCGGTAATGTGGACGTGCAAATGTGCGTCTACGCTAGGCGACCCCAGCACAAGCCTCGTTCACGGCGCAAATATAGACGTAGCGCGCGTTTGGATGGTCGTAACGCTCGTTCGAAGCTTGCCAGCTGATCCATACTACACAAATTTGTGTTCGGGTCGCCTAGCGTAGACGCACATTTAAATCCTCTTTTAAGTAGTACTAAATTACGAAAAACGGGGTGGAAGGCGCAAACTGTTACCACGTATTCAGTAAATCATTCCGAATCCACCATATAGTACAAACTTTCCAAAGGTAATTATAAAAAAAGATCTGATGTTCAATTTTAAAGCCAGCTTTTTTTTCTTTCTTTTTTAATTAAACGTCCCACATTAGGAATTTCTCCTGTGTCGTGGTTGAGTTTAAAAACATTTAAACTCACATACACAAACAGACCCTGAACAATTATCTGTAAAATATTTGTTCCGTGCGGGGATTGAACCCGCGACACGCAGCGTAGTAGTCGATTGCACAGCCACTGCGCCAACCGTGACGTCGCTCTTTAATTTTATTCATAAAATATTCCTTGTGGAGCGTGTTCGTCATGATGTGCTGAACACAAAGTAATCGTTTGTGTGTCGATGTCCCTTCCTCCCTGTATACATAAGAGAATGTAAGTACAATAAATTACTGGAAAATTTTAGGAAAGTAACATCAAAACATGAAAAATCACTGCTGTTTTACATTCATAAATACATAAACAAACGCTTTTTTCCATAGGGGTTGGTAAAAACCACAGAATGCCACCTGCTATGATCCTTCCATACTCCTTCTGCCTCGTCCACATTCACACTGCTTTATTATTACATGTATAAACAGTATTTAAAAACTGATAATTACAAAAGGTGCAGATAAATTTCTTAGAATTAAGAGGAAAATATATATTATTTGGGGTAAAAAAACTATCTTGACAACCAAGATACAGCAACGACTCGCTACACATATAAGCCAGTACATTGCAGGCACGACTAAACTACCCAAGTATCTATGTTTACTCAGCGATTCCTAAGATTTAAAGGCAATTTTATAAGAAAAAAAAAACCGCCATTGATAAAATAATGACTGATTTACATGTTTTTTTTTAATACGATCTCGTTTCCTGTCAAAATGCAAAAGAGTAGTGGGTAAGAGACATGTCTATGTTGAATGCTACTTATGTCAATATCCATTAATATGAAGAAACGGGATAAAGCAGGCATGATTATATTTTTAGTCACGAGTATAGCTGTTATTGTTATAGAATTTGCGTCAATAATCCAGTGGTTCAAGTCATCCTATTTCGGTTACAAAACAATATTTTAATGTTTTTGATTGGTCAACTTTTTCTAAAAGAAATGTTTATACTTAACCCTGTTTAACCTAACGAATGACCAAGAAGACGAGATAATGAATATGCATCAGTCAATAGATAATGTACAACCATAGGTACAACAAGAAGTAAAACAATTTATTACTCTTCGTCATTACGTTGCCATTACCACTCATGAATTTGAATTTTACTCTTTAACTGAACCATTAGAAACCCTGTTTACCTGTTGGGATAATCTATAAAAATACAATGAGTAGAAACATTTCTGATACCAGACAGCATAAAATCGACAGCGGTCTCACGCGTTCAGATAACATTGTAATTCCTTTTAGCTTTACTTATGTACTCGATGATAACTCGGACGATAATTTTTTTTACGGACGCGATTCGACTGTCGACGCCCGGGGTACAAATATCCATCGACGGTACTTTCTACTAAAAAGCCGGAAATCAAACATCGTCGATCACACGGAGAAGCCGTCGTGGGGACCGTCAGCGTAATATATAATCTCGAGAATTGCCCCATAATGGATCTACCGGCAAGGAGAAGCCGAGCTCATGAGGCGACGGTCGGCGGGATCGATAGGTGCGCGGCTAGCACGGCCCACGCAGGCGCCGGCGCGACCTAGCAGAGCCCGAGACGCCTCGCGGCTAGCGCAGCCCACGCAGGCGTCCCACGGCTAGCACGGTCCGCGCAGGCGCCGCGCGGCTAGCACAGCCCGTGCAGGCGCCGCGCCGAGGGCGGGGGCCGCGCGGCAGCTAGCAGGCGCAGCAGTGGCCGCCCGCACAGCGCCACCAGCCCGCCACCCGCCCAGCGCGCGGTTCCGCTCGCTTCCTCCACCTCCGCGATGCGGTTCAGCGAGCGCGACTCGCGCAATCGGCTCTCCTTGCGCGCCGCGCGTCGCCGCCGCCCACCCGCCGCGCCCGCGCCCCCCGCGCGCCCGTCCCCTGCCGCGCCGCCCGCGCCGCGCTCGGCGGGCGCCGGCGGGGGCGCGGCGGGGCGTGCGGCCCCGCGACTGCCCCCCAGCGCGCCGGCACCGCCGCCGCGCTCCTGGCTATCGCTGGAATCGTCGTGCGAGTCACGGCGCGCGCGTTCCGGCGGTCCGTCGGCGTGCTCGGCCGCACGCTTCTTCTTTTCAGAGTCGTCGTCGGACAGATCTGAAGATGAACAAGAACCGGCGCGTGCGCGTCGCCGCCGGCACTCGAGGCGCTGACGTCGCGCAGGCGGGGGCGCCGGGGGCGGGGCTCCGCGAGCCTTCTGTTCCGCACTGCCTTCGTCATCCAAGTTCACCTGCGACAAGGTATAAATCGGTCGGTGTCGTCTTCTGGTCGCCGGGCGCCGTGGCCGGGGCTCGCGACAGGTTTCTGACCTTGGTGAGGTTGTCGGCAAGGTGCGCAGGTCGTTGCGCGGGCGGAGGGGCGGGGTGCGCGGTGCGGGCGGCGAGATGCAGGCGTCCTTCGGAGCGCGAGCCACGCCGTGCGTCAGATGCGCGAGTGCCGCAACCACCGGCGACGGCTCCCTCCTCGTCGTCCTCTTCTTCGCGAACGATACTGCACTTACGGGAACGCTATGAACAGACCGATATCGAAGAAAAAGATTAGAAGCAAAAAATTACAGAATTCAGCAAATGTTAGCATAGCATATTTCCAGCTAAATATACTGTTCTTCGAATTAAGACAGTATTTATCTAAGTTCCTGTTCAATTTATTTTTCTAAATTACCTACCACTATTGAAACTTAAGTGATCGCAAATCACTTAAGTCGGCCATTTTTACAGAAATGTACTTTATACTCTCTAGTTAAAATTAGGGAGTATAAACTACATTCCTGTAAATATTTTAAAAAAACTTTCCCTGTTAAATAAAAAAAAACATTCTTTATTTTCAAGTTACGGAACCTCAAAATAATAAATTTTAATAGGGAGCTGTCGAATTTTACACAGACAGGACACTGGTTGTGTCGGTCCCTCGGATATTCTACTAGCGCAACGTGCATGTACACGCCGCGCTGGCTCATTGTATTTTTTATAACTTTATTTCGGCGTTTTTATTATTTTACGGGATACAATATACGTAAACACTCTGTATTGAGCTGACTACCAACAATAAATGTTGTATTAGGTCATACTTTGCTAGATAGGTTTTTATTAAAGTTTTTACTTGTTTTTTTTTTTGTATTTACTTGGGTAATGTAGGTGCACTATTTGGTACACTTCTGCCTAACCCTTCGGGGATTATAGGCGTGATGTATTGTTGTTGTATTTTTTATTTAGTTTCAACTGTCTCTTTGTCTATGTTTGTAATCAAATCTTGCAAACCAAATTAAACCCAGATACCATTAGGTATTAGACTGAGCTGAAACTTCACAAATACTTATGTGGATTGGGTTACAATGCAATGTTATGGTAGCAAAGACTTGATGTCACGTTGAAGCCGGAAGGACGACAAAGAAATTCTGTGATAAAACAACATAACCCTACCAACAGAACATTATGTATGTCTCTATTTACTACGTAGGTCTGTACGTCAATTGTTGGAGACAAAAGATGGCACCACGACGACCGGAGGGCGACAGCGGCTTGCGGGGAGCGGGGGATTGGTCCTTTGAGCCGGATCTGAACCAGCGACCTATGGATCATATGTTGGTGAGACTCAGATGGTAGAAATAAAATAGCGGACTGTAAATATAGTAAGGTTCTTGTATTCGATTATAAAAACGCGCGCCTATGGTCCGTGTCGTTTGAGTGAGTGGCAGAGCGTGTTAGCAGCGGCGGTGGCGGCTCTCAGCACCTCATCCCCCGCTCCCCGCAAGCCGCTGTCGCCCTCCGGTCGTCGTGGTGCCATGTTTTGTCTCCAACATCAATTGTGGCAATAACATAAGCAAAGATAATTTATACTGAATAGAATATGTCTTCTATGTATACAACATTAGTTTTACTTTATGCGAAACCCGAAACACGTGTCTAGTATGTTTATGTGAAGAATCTATATACAAAATTTCAGAACTTTATCATGAAAAATCAGAAAGTTATAAGCCTGTTATTTTACCTGGCTGTCCGTACAAAAACATGGTCACCGCGCGGCTCAAACGGCGACGCACGTGTGTACTGTCGCTTTGACCTGCCGTGACCTTGTTGCGCGCCGTATTATTTCGTATACGTACTAAGTGTCCAACTCGTAACCTTTTATTAATATTTTTGGGACAAAATATAACATGGTGTAAAAAAATATTTATTTAACGATTTATGTACATACACACTGAATACAGATAATATAGACACACATAAAACATAGAAAATAAAACACAGGAACAGAAAATAGGTACAAAGGTATAGGTAAAAAAAAAGAGAAAAAAAAGAATACATAAAAACATAAGCAAATATTTTTTTTATTTTTTTTATTCTTTTATTTTTTTGGAGGCTTTTATCCTCAAAGGCAAGTCAGCCTCATCATAACTTAAACTAAATTATAAACTACACTACACACTTATGATACAAATTGTCTATTAATCTACACTAAACAAATCAGCAAGGAGAATTGCTATTTCCAGTGAGGGTTGTGCTAAAATTTGAACATATGGACCGATATCGTATTCATTTAATTTTAAGTTACTCCACAGAGTTTCTCTTTCTTTCTTTTTCTTAGGACACTCTACAAGTATATGATGAACATCTTCAACCGTTCCACACGTTTCACAGTTAGGAGAATTTACTTTTTTCATTAAAAATCCAAACTTCCGGGATGGAAAGTGACCAGAGCGCGATCTATGAAGCAAAACAATATGAGACCTGCTCATTTCTTTGATGGCAAACCATGGTATACGAAAAGGCTGATATTGTATCGTTTTATACCAGATACCCTTTTCCCTGCTTCGTTCATCAAAGTACTCTTTAAACCTATCATAGCAAATTATTTTGCATTTACTTATTACTTCTAAATAATTAGGTACTACATTAAATTCTTGACCCTGAATAACCGCTAATTTTGCTAATCTATCAGCCTCTTCGTTGCCCCTCAAACCTACATGAGATGGAACCCATTGCAATCTTAGCTCTATGCCATTGTTTGTAAGTTGTATTATCGTACTTAATATGGAGTAAGCTATCGAAATACCTCTGAAGCCAGAGGCACAGCGAGCTAAATGTTGCAGACCACTCTTACTATCTGTGAAAATTACACAATAGCGATCTCCCGAGTTGTAGGCATGTTTGATGGCTTCATAGATTGCAATGAGCTCCATCGTCATTATAGACACATTACTTTTTACTTTGTACATAAATGAATTATTCCTATTAACATCATAAAACGCTGCTCCCAAACCATCTTTACACTTAGAACCATCCGTAAAATATTTATTATACTGACGGTATTTATCGTGAATTTCTTTTATAATTTCAAATTTAAGACAAGAAAAATTTAACGAGTTTTTAGGACCTATTACACTTTCTAAATTACATAAAATGATATTATCTATTTTAATATTTGTTACCCAAACATCTAGCGAAAACATTTCCAAACAATCCGAAGAATGCACACGAAAAGATTCACATTCTTCAAGTATTAACACGAGTAAAGGTTTTTTTTTGTTATGCCAAAATCTTGTCTGCATAAGAACATTTAATTCTGTGAGAAGTCGCATGATTATACTGTTTGACCAAGACATACTTTTCAGACAGAACTTATATGTAAGAAATAGTCTTCTAATATGCAAAGGGGGTAAACACAGTTCGCTTTCCATAACATGAATGGGACTGCTTTTAATGAAACCTCCGATAATTCTTGCAGCCTGATTTTGAATTTTATCTAATTTATATAAATGAACATTAGCACAACTACCGAACAAAAAACATCCATAATCCAATCTACTTCTAATCACCGAAATGTATAACGTACGTAAATACTTTGGATGCATTCCCCATTTAGAACCCGCTAAAACTTTCAAAAGCTTCAAAAATTTCAAGACCTCAGCTATTTCATTAACATGTTTACCCCATAGTAGGGATCGATCAAGCCACATACCTAAATATTTAAAGTTTTCAACAGTACAAATAACATGCTCATTGATTTTTACATCTATTTTGTCCCTTCTTCGGCCTCTAGTAAAAATACAAACTTTAGATTTATTAGGGGAAACTTCTAAACCTACTTTAATAAGCTTAGCTATCATGTCATTAACTGCTAATTGTAAAGTACTTTCGCAAAATTGTATATCTCTGTGCTTTAAATAAAATACCAAATCATCGGCATACTGCAGTATAGAAACGTTTTCAATCTCATGACAGATTTTATATGTGGTTAAATTAAAAAGTAAAGGGGAAAGTGGATCGCCCTGAGCCAAACCCCTACTTGTCCATCTACTTATAAAATTCTCCCCAGAATTTACTTTTATCATTAAACATCTTGCATTCAAGAACTCCCAAATATATTTACAAATGCTGGAACCAAAATGTAATTGATCTAGTGTAGTCACGACACTATCAACTAAAACGTTGTTATATGCATTCTCTATGTCCAAAAAGCAAGCTACAGTAGGGATATTGTACGACAATCCTATTTGAATATCAGTAACGAGTCTCGCAAGACAATCCAAGCAGGATTGTCCTTTCCGAAAACCAGATGTAGCAGCAGATAATAACTTATTTTTCTCCGTATACCACTCCAGTCTCTTTACTAACATTGTATGAAATATTTTACAAACGCATGAGATGAGAGATATCGGCCTAAGCTTTGGTTCTGCGTCAGCACTGCTGGCAGTCTTAGGTATCGGAATAACACTTATTTCCCGCCATTGGCGTGGAATATACCCAGATGTAAAAATCCTATTATATAAGTTAAGTAAAAATACTTTGCCTGCAGAAGGTAAGTTATAAATCATGGAGTAAGTTATTCCATCATTGCCTGGAGCAGTATCCTTCTTTTTTTTTAAACAGTGTTTCATTTCTTGTAAACTAAACGGTGATTCCAATAAACTATTACTAGATGTGAAGAAAGGTTGTTTGTTTGTTACTGAATCTGGTGCTAAAGCACTTAATAATTCTTTTTGTTTAGTTTCAGATGGATAAGATTTCGTCTGTTTATATCCTTTAAACCAACGCATTTTCCGCCACATTTCAGACACCGAAGTAGTCTCATTTATACTGCTACAAAAATATTTCCAATTATGAGATCTAGCTTTACTTATCAAAGCGTGTGCTTCCTCAGTTCTATCCTCTAGAGTTTTGAGATTAACAGGAGTAGGATTACGTCTAAAAGTACTCAAAGCTAGTCTACGTTCGGCTACTGCTCTGGACAGTGAAGGATCCCAATAATCTTTAGGTCTGAAATTCGCGGTTGGATTAGTGCAAATCTTTGTCTCAGGTATATTTTTATTAGCTGACTGATTAATGTGATCCTCAAAATAATCATATTGAACTTGAATATCTACAACATAATCAAAATCGGAAAATGCCTGTTGAAGATTTTCGTTAAACGCTTTCCAATTTGCTTTTTTATAATTGCGTTTCTTAATATGACTTTTAGATTCAAAATAGTTAAGTTTTAGTTTAATAATAAGGTGATCACTTCCCAGGTTTTCATTAAATACTTTCCAATCACAATTAATTGCTAAATCTGAAGATGCAAACGTAATATCAGGTGAAGACCTCTTCACTATTCCATTTACTAATTTTATCCTTGTAGAATCACCGTTATTCAAAGAAATCCAGCCATTATCCAATGATGATTCCAAGAGTTGAGTTCCTCTTTGATCTATTTTGTACGACCAATTCGTGTGGTGACCATTAAAATCCCCCGCAATCAAAGTGTTGTTAAGTTTTATATTAAACAGCCTATCCCAGTCGGAAGAGCGTGTAACAACAGAAGAAGGGCAGTAAATTGATATAATATTACTAAGACTTTTACAATTCAAAATTTTGACGTGAATAATTTCTATGCCTGGATTTAATAGATTAATGGGACTAATTCGTGAATGCAATGATTTATGGATAATAATAGCAACTCCTCCATAAGAATCTGGTCTATCTTTTCTAAATATATTGTATCCAGTTAAATTGAAATTAATACTTGGATCAAGCCATGTTTCACTCAAAATAGCAATATGAATCTTTTCCTGATTTAAAAATATTTCAAAGCTATTTAATTTGGGTTTCAGACTTTGTGCATTCCATTGACATATTTTTAACGACATCTCGTTTGGCGTACTATCCATTATTTTTAAATGAAAATATATTAAACATATCCTTGTCCATAAAACTACTAAGTAAAAATAATTTAACTTCCCCACATATCATTTTAAACATCGACTTAATTTTTTCCATTAGATCCTGCTCCTTCGAGAACACAATTTCCATAATATTTCTCCAAATTTTCTTCCATTGAAATTTCCACTCGTTTTTATCTCTCTTTTCTTCCTCTTGATTTTGAATGTTTTCTAAACCTTCTGAAGGAACCGAAATATTAGTACAGTCATGCAAATTTTTATTATTTTTCTTTTGAGGTAAATTAGATTCTTGTTTTCGATTTTTTCCGGTTTTGTTTCTTACTACAGTCGCGTACTCTTTTTGTCTTTCTTCTAAAATAACTGGTTCTTCATCAGTAACTTTTTCGATGTGGTTAACCTGTTCAGCAGAAGGGCTAATATTTGTAGGACTGCTCACATCCGTTTGTTCCAAAACCTGCTTGTAAGATTCCTTTTTTTCATTCAAATAAATTTTCAACGCGATTTTGTACGTAGTATTTTTTAAACTCATGATCTCACGAATCCGCTTCTCTTTGATAAAAAATGGGCATGTTTTATTTATGGCCATATGTGGACCATTACAATTTAAACATGAAAATGTTTGCGCCTCACAATTCAAGTGCTCTTTTCCGCATTTTGGGCAAAGGTTTTTATTGATTGAACAACATTTTTTATGATGTCCAAACTTCCAACATCCTGAGCACTGGGTTACGGGGAAAACGTATTTCTCAACCCTAAATCTACACCCATATGCATACACATAGTCTGGTACAGTTTGGGTTTTAAAACCTAACCTGATGGTCTCACTGTCAATCCATTTGCCGACTTCATTCAACCGTTTTAACCTCCTGACAGATATGACTTCAAATGAGCAGCTGAATGAATCTAACATTTCCTCATCCGTTATTTCTTGTTCAATCCCTTTGATTATTCCGTAGGATAGTTCAACCTCATCTGTGAATTGTGCTCTAATATCTAGATCCTTATTTTTAGGTAAATAAAGTAATTTTTCAGCTTGTTTTCTCTCATCAAATAGCACAAAAACTTTATAAGGGCTTTTATATTTGATCCTGATTATATTTTGAATATTTCCGTTTCTTAACCATTTAGCCAAGGCCATCTGTTTAGGTAAAACTTTTAAAGAGGTCAAACATATCTCAAACGTACTATTATTTATTGTGTCAGTTTTCTCCGCGGCATTACTTAATTGGATACTGTTGTTCAATTCAAACCTGTTTGTGCTAGAATTTTCATTCGGTATACTTCGAATGAGTTTCTTTGGTCGTCTCCTATTAACTGTAGTAAAACTTTCTTCACTACTATCTTCACTCTTTTCCCGAGATCTTTTCTCTGATCTTATCATAATTTGTTGTTCAACATCCATCGTACCCGTCATCATCAACAACTCACGCTCGCATTCATTGATTATATCTGAATCGCTTGAATCGGTCACCGCATTTGTAATTCTTCCTGCCTCCATTTTCACCGGTAGCGGGTTCACCCGCACCGAAAATGATAAATAGATACACTGATATAATTGTTTTTAATAAGCACGTACACATAAAACACTATTTCTAATTAAACCAATTTAATTTACAAATTGGAAAAAAAATCCTGCCATTTTCTATTTGACCAAGCAAATAATGACTAAATACAATGTAAGAATATACTAACATACATACAAATACAAAGACAAATATATAACATAAATACAATATAAAATATAATAACAAATACCTATGCAACTATGGTGAAATAGAAAGATAATGTTCTTTCACTCTTCGCTTAAAAACTGAAACAGTTTTGCAGTCCCTAATGTCAGGCGGAAGCGAATTCCACAACCGCACAGCGTGACCAGTAAAGGAGTAGGAGTAGAAGTCGGTAGAGTGGGGAGGGGGTTTAAGGAGATTCCTAAGATGCGATCTACAAGGAGCATCAGAAGGTCGGGAATATGAAAAACGTTCCCGCAGATAGAATGGCGTTTTAGGGTTATGAAGGATGTTAAAAAGCAAACACAATATTCGAGAGTTCCGGCGAAGTCGAATTGGGAGCCACTTGAGTATTTTGCGAAAGTTGGAAACATGATCATATATTCTAAGGTTAAAAACAAAATGGATACAGATATTTTGCAAACGCTCAAGTTTATTTAAGAGCTCCTCGGTGGCATCCAAATAACAAGCATCGGCGTAGTCTATGATGGGCTGGATGAGAGTCTGTGCAAGAGAGATTTTAGTCTTCAGAGGCAGAAAGCTCTGGAGAAATTTGAGCGAGTGGAATGTGTAATGCACTTTTCGGCTTACTTCAGCAACCTGGAAAGTCCAAGACAAATATGAATCCATAATTACCCCCAAGTTTTTAGCCTTAGTTGCGTAATCTATCTGAACTCCATTCAGACAGAGTGGCGACAGCGACGCAACATCGAGCCTATTCCGCATATACCTGTCACCGATAATCAAAGCCTGAGACTGATCAGCAGTCCAAAGGACCGCGACCACTCACCAATTAAATCCAGATCCTTGTTCATGGCAGATACCGCGGCTTCTGCATCTTCCCTCACAAAATGTCGGTACAGCTGCAAATCGTCTGCATACAGATGGACGAAGGAAGTAATGACTCTGGTGACAGAGTTAATGAAAATAGAAAAAATGAGAGGAGAGAGAACGCCACCCTGAAGCACACCTGCATCAAGTGAGCACCAATCAAAAAAAGACTCATCAAGACGAACACGCTGCGAGCGGCCTTTCAGATAGGAGTCGAACCAAGATACAGTGGAAGAAGAGAAATTAATGGATTTGAGGATCTCAAGAAGGATGTCAAAATCAACAGAGTTGAAGGCACTGCTGAAGTCCAGAAGTACTAGTACAGTGAGAGATTTGTGGTCCATAGCGCAGCGGATATCATCGGTAACCTTTAAAAGAGCCGTTACAGTGCTATGACCAGGACGAAAACCAGATTGAAAATTGCTCAAAAGGCTATTCCTAGATAGGAAGGCGGTGAGCTGCTGATGTACAATGTGCTCAAGAACTTTAGAGAGATAAGGAAGTATGGAAATGGGTCTAAAATCGGTCGGAGACACTGGGTTTGGAATTTTAGGTAAAGGGATAATATGAGCTTGTTTCCAGACCTCGGGAACTGTGCAGGAAAACAAGGAGAAATTAAAAATGTGAGTCAATACGGGAAGAATTGCGGGAAGGATAGGAGATATCATTCTTGAGCAAACTTGGTCATTACCAACTGCAGAGGAGGAAATGGCACTAATAGATTTCTTAACCTCACACTCATTCACTGGGCTTAAATTAAACGAAGAACATTGCGGCAAAGGCAAACCGGAAAGTTTATTCAATGTAGCTGACTTGACTTGTGGATCTAAAGTTACAGGGGGTAGTGAGAAATGATTGTTAAGAGCGCACAAGTCAATGTCAGTTCCAGAAAGAACTGACGATTTGCCAATGCCGACAGTTTTTAGAAACTTCTGTGGAGTTGCGGTTGTCGAGAGAATTGTGGAAGTTGCGTCTCTTAGCATCTCTACACAAAGTACTGCAGCGATTCCGCAACATTCTGTACGCAGTTAGATTGCGTTCAGAAGGACAGCGTTTCAACCTCCTTTTGGCTCTATCCCTACCTGCCATCGCATCCCTAATGGAAGGGGTAAGCCAGGGAGCAGGAACATATTTGATCTTTACTCGACGAATAGGGACATGACGATCGTATAAACCAAGCATTATACTATTAAAAGTACGAACCATATCGTCGATACACGAGCACTCAAAGATATCCGCCCAATCAATGCTACCAGCATCAAGTAGCAAAGCTTCCAGGTCTATGCCCTTGTAGTTTCTAAGTTGTGTGTTTCTTGTAAATTATTGGAATCGATTCAGTTACTTATTCTGAACAAACTATATTCAGGTTTCGCATATACATACTAAAAATAATGTTGTATATGGCTAGGTAACTGCACGCCAAATACCTACTGGAAGATATTTTTAACTTTTTAGTTTATTATTTTAGATCAAAGTTTATTAAAAAGTAGCATATTTTGATTTAAATGAGAAAACTTTGTCATTGCGTTCCGACTCACCAGGCAATTATTTATGGAGCAATGACAAATTCACACTTGAGTTTTAATGGCTTTTGTTTTTTTTTTCATAGATTATTTTGCCACCGAATTCAGTAAGTAAATATATTTTCCATCTTATTAGTGCCTCTTTGAAAGCCGGTTTATATTTTGGAAACAAAGTTTTTTATTTCAGGCTTTTTAGTTATGGTTGGATGGTATAATGGTAATTCTTATCGAGTATTCTTTTTTAGTTACCTTAAAATTGGATTGTGTTAAACAACTAATTTAACACAATCCTTTTACTTGCCTTAGAATTGGTACATATGCCAGAAGTGGGTACTTAATTATGGCTCCAGCTCCTGAATGAGATCCCGATAAACACTTTTATTTAGTCTACTTAGACCAATACTGTGCCAGAAAGAACTCGTGGCGGCATCATTTGGGTGGCATACGTTCGCCATATTTTGCTCGGGTTGCTTCCAAGCTCTATATACATACATTTTCAGCTTCAGTAAGTCGATGCACTCTGTGACACGAGACATGTATTCTTGAGGACTGATTCCAGTCCTCGAGAATGGCCGCCTCGCAAAGACCCATTACACGTGGTCGTGTACTGAGCTCTCTAAAGCAGTATAGTTTGCCGATGAGTACCCTGGCCCGTTGTCGATACGGCTCTCGATCCGGCTCTCGATCCTGCACCGCCAGACTGGTACAGCTGGTTTTGCTCGCATAGCTTCATCACAATTTGGAAATTTGACATTAGCTAAACGACAAGCCGAAACAGCCCCACAGGCCCACAATACAAGATCGAGTGTGCATCAGCGAGGTCCTCGCTAGTCTCGAAAAGATTCTTGAGTTGTAAGTGCAAGGCACGCACCACCGCCCATTTGTCTTATGCATTGGAAACCACGGTAATCGCGTCCTAAGTTCTGTAGGGAACTCACGAAGCGCATTCTCCAATGCACTTATCAATCTAACATTGTACTGGGTTAATTACCCAGTGTGTGGCATACTTATCATCTTTCTCTATAAAAGCAGGATTAGACTGCGGTGGTATTGCGTCAAATGCTGATGCTTGCACGGCGGTTTGTGCCAAAGTCCATCTCATTATTCGATTTATATAAGTATTTTTACAATTAACTTTAATCCTCTTTCTAAAATAAACAGAGTTATTCCTTTAACCCGTCGCACGATATCAAATATCTTTAATAAGGTCCCGTTAAAATCGGACGAGCCGTTTCGGAGATACAGCTGTTGTTTTAAAAGTACAAAAAGACATTTTATTTGCGTAAGAAGTAGAAGGTAAAATTCGATTAATACATTTTACTGTGGAACAAAAAAATAATATTGTAAAAAAAAATCCTTTGTCACCTGCCGTCATTCTATCAATAGTGTGGTTAACGCCAACAAAATTTTATTTTGCATTGGAAATTGTTTTTCACATTTAGCATTTTCGCCTAGAGCGACCAATCTCTTGCTCTACCCCACAAGACTGCTGGCAAGAGTAATGTGCACAAAACTGGTGAAACATACGAATTCACAAAATAAATATTCAATATTTTGTTTGGTTCTACTAAATTTTAGACCAACCAAGAAATTCAGGGTAGATTGCCGAATCTACTCTGAACTTTTTGGCCACTATCGGCAACCAGCACAATGTCGTCGACAAACAGCTTACTCCAGGGAGCCGTGCAGAATGTATGGTTACGCGTCTATATTTTTTCGGCTTAGGTACGTGTTACTAGGTATTCCCCCGGCTTCGCCCGCGTAGATGTCGGAATTTATCTCATGGGTGATTACCGACATAAAAGTAGTCTATGTGTTATTCCGGGTTATAAATTGTGTCTCAAATGAAAACGAAATTCGTTCAACATTCTCACCTTTCGCATTTTTATTATTAGAAGGAAATCGGATTTCCGCAGTTCTTGATGGTAAAGTCTTGATAGTAAGTTATTATTCAAAATGGCAGTCATCAAATAAAATGATAGCACAAAATATGTGTGACTCACGGGCGGCACATCTTGAGGCGTGCGCGGCGCGGCCGACAGCGCGGGCGGCGCCAGCAGCGAGCGCGCCTGCGGGCCCGGGGCCGCGCCGCGCACGCCCAGCGCCTCGGGCCGCCGGGCGCGCAGCGTGGCTTCCTGCCTGCGGACACCGATGGACATTCAATTATCTTGCAATTATATGTATATTGAGTCGCATGCTGATTCAAGTATTGCCTAATAAAACAAAGATTTTAAGAGACTTTCTAAAAAAAAAAAATTGTACCTTTTGGATCTAAGTTTTCTTTCGGCCAACAGGTAGTATGTGGCAGTTAAGTGATTATATTCATTTTTCTCTAAAGCATCCAAGATCTCCTCTTTGGAAGCAATGGGACCATTAACCATTTTTTGAACTATGGCTGAGCGATCTTCCTCTGAAAGCTGCTCTTTTGCCACTAATGGTGTGTCAAAATCTTCCACGGTCACTCCTTCACCAGCTGTAACCCATGGGTCAGTAGCAATTTCTGAGAGAGTGGCGCGTTTTTCAGGTTCCCTTACTAGCATTCTTCCTATAAGCCTGTAATTTGAAAAATAAAACATTACAAAATCTGTTAGATTAACTATGAAGTTAAACTTGAGTATGTGAAGCCTTCAATATTTTCCCGCGCCTGTACGAGTGGCAGCACTCGTAAATCGCCGCTCATCGGACACACCTCCGATGCGATCTAATGGTGGAGAAGAGAGGGGTCCGCCACTGCCTGCCAGGGTAGCGGGTTGTTAGAAAGAAATACTGAGGCCCCGGAACACAAAGGGCAAAATAAGGAACATGGATAGGTTTTAATCAGTAAAAATGTGACACTCCAGAGAAGTTCGGCCCAGAGAAGTTATTTAACTTTTTCGCTGCCCAGTCCAAATTATACCATATATTTTGGCCTTATACACTGAGTTCTGGGCAGCGAAAGTGTTAAAGAATTACCATCCGAAAAAAAAAGCCTTGAAGATTTACTTATACATATAATTAATGTAAAAACAGCACAGCCCAGTTCTAACTCAAATAAGTCATATTGTGGAAGCATATCCAGTAGATACCATCATTTTTAAAGAAAATATGGTTAAATTACGTTATTAATATAGATTGTGCATAAATCATACCTTTTACATGAATTTGATATATGTTGAGGAATAGTATATTTACAATCCATAATCATTGTTAATGTTTCACTATCATTAGCTTCTTGAAATGGAGCTTGACCACAAACAAGCATGTAGAGTATCACTCCAAGAGACCAAACATCAACTGCAGGAGCATCATATGAGTCACCAAGAAGAATTTCTGGAGCCGAATATGCCAGTGAACCACATGAAGTTTCCAATTTCTGACCAGGACAGAACTTATTACTAAATCCAAAGTCAGTCAATTTCACTACGCCTAGTTTTTCAAAAAATACTACATTTTCAGGTTTTAGATCACGATGCACCACATGTAATCTGAATAAGAGAAAATAAAACTATTAGAATTTGGCAGTAAAAAAAAATAACAGTAACAAATAGTAAAAGATGAACATTACCTATGACAATATGAAATTGCACGAACAATTTGACGGAAATAATCACGAGCAAGAGATTCAGACAGTCCAGATTCATGTCTCATAATGTAATCATACAAGTCGCCACCATCTCCTAATTCCAGTATTAAATACAGTTTAGTTTGTGTGTCTATAACTTCGTACAGGCGCACTACATTTGGATGCTGTACCAATTTCATGCAGCGAACCTGAAAATAAAGCACCATGTTATAGTAAGACCTCAGATATGACTCAAATCATATTCAATGCTAGTAATAACAGCTGTGATTAATTGTCTTCTTTAATTCATTCTTTCACTTATCCTCAAGTAGACACCAAGATTGGTTGGCAATACAATGCTGCAATGTGCAATGCCACAAGTCCTCAGTTTTTATTTTGCACTATCATAGTAACTGAGTAAATCACCCCTGAACATCTCCAACTGATAATTTGAATGATGTCTCTCACTAATCAAATAATAAAGATTTATTTATACTTCTTTAATTATTTTAGCAACTTACCTCTTGAAACAAATGAGATTTGGAGACATCATCCAGTTTACTTTTATCAATAACTTTAACTGCTACTTTTTCTCCAGTGAAGACATGGCGAGCTAGTTTAACCACAGCAAAGTGACCTGAGCCCAAAGTATCCAGTAGATCATACAAGCCTGCTATTTTAGCATCATAAGCACCCCCTCCTCCTCCTACAGCACCTGCTCCAACTCCAGCACAGTTGTTATTCATATTTGTATCCTAAAATCATGTTCTTATTAGACATTGCAAAGAGGACTAAGTTTAATATTACAAACAAAATAGGAATAAAAAACTGAGTTGTAAAATGTTGTGTTACAACTTGCCATGTAGCTCTAAGATACTCATAGGACATCCATTACTTGGTAGAAGACAGAAGCTGGTTTTATGACTACTTTGACAAATATCAGAATAGTAAATATACAACTCAGACCATTCAGTAGGTATATACTTTATTTGTGTATTATTTTCATGACCTACATATGAATTAGAATGAACTTAAATATGTCTAAAATATATGTTTATTAAAGGAGAGTTATAAGAAATTAATTATTCAAACAGCTTAAACAACTACAGCGCAACATAATTAATAAAATTGAAAACTGCGCTTACCTATGTAGTTTTTGTTTCGCAAGGAAACCTAACACTTGATTGACAAAAATGTAATCAACTGGTTTCGTATATCATAATAGAAGAAAGTCAATAACCGATACGGATCTTTTAAATTAAATACACACACTCAAATATTCCACTATACTGCATATTTTCCATATAAAATTGTTATTCAAATAAAATAAATTGATCCACAAGAATCACAAATTCGCCATTTCACAAAACTCCGTTCAGAAACTTCACTAGAAACTTGGTCTAGTTTTAGTTTATGGCCCATTCCCATTCTAGAGACAACACTGACTGACACAGAATAAATAATATTTTCGATTCGGTATGTCATTGGTGAGAGTAGTCAGCTGTCCTTCAACGTCAACTTTATACCCACTTTTTTCGCGTTTACGATTTCTATATGGATGGAAGTTGTTCAGTTGAACATAGCATATCCGCAAATATGACACTTTTTTGCCACACGCTGTATTTTCTATCGACTGATATTCGATTTTTAACCAACTGTCGTAAGGTATGTTTTTCTACCCGACTGCGGAAAAGAAGTTATATTTTTTGGTTATGTCGAAGTTGCAACTATTAGTACCTAGTAATACTAATATACCCATGGGCGTAACGAGGGAGGGGCAGGGGTGGGCAGCTGCCCCCCCTGGATATTGCTTACGTCCGTAATATATATCTACTTTTTATCGATAAAAGTTAAAAATAAACGAACATTTTGCCATTCGAAATAAAATATACCTACACAAATATTTTAACATTATTATAAAAACTTTTTAACAAAAAATTTAACCGACGAAAAGTGAAAAATAAAAAACCATTTAGTCTAGCTAAGTTCCAAAGTATGAGATTAGGGCACGAAGCTCCTGTATAGGTAAATTATTTTACTCTGTGGCACGAAGTATATACTTCGTGCTTAATAGTAGCTGTCATTTCATCTTCAACAGTATTTTTTGGCTCTACGTTTTTGAATCACGGCTAGCAGCCACATGAGCTAGTTGTTGTTTTTTTACAGCTTAGTAAAAATGAAATGACAGAATGAAATTCGAAATCTGAATATTTGAAGATTTCATTATCAATGTTGATCCAAAAGGAAAGAGGTTGAGGCAACAGAGAGGGTAAAATACCCACTCTGTTACACCTTCAATGGCAGCGCCATTCTCCATCTATAGGTATAAAGTTGTCGTCAGCGTGCATGAAATGAGTTGAAACACGATATATCGCTGCTTTAAACTGTTGAGGATCTCTTGCAACTATTTTTCGTGTCCATCATCCATCATCATATCATTATAACGCCGATTTGTAATCAGAACTACATATGTGTACCAAATTTAAACAAAATTGGTACACAATTGAAAAATCAGCATGAAAAAATCAATCACCCCCTATTTTTCCACCCATAGGGGCGGATTTTTTTTTCAATTTCAAATGGGACCAACTTTGGAATATACGCTCTCCAATAAAATAAGGATTTTTAAAATCGGACGTCTTAGTATAAAATTATGCGGGGTAATACATAAAAAAAAAATATATATACATGTCGAATTGAGAACCTCCTTTTTTTGGTCGTTTAAAAAATCTGGTTTGCCCCTCCCTGGCTCAGAACCTGGTTACGCCCATGAATATACCTTTTTTCAAGGAAGGCGAAGGAGTCTTGTCGCTCACTCCTGCTCATTTAAACTAGCTAATAAGATACAAATAATATTAGTGTTACACTCACCAACACCAAGGTACATTCTTGCTCTAAAATAGTTTTATTTTAAAAAAGGCGCTAGGTAGATTTCCTTGAAATTATTTCATCAAAATATTCAAGGTATCTCTTCAAAACAACTAGAGATTTAGTTGTTTTTAGAAAAACCAGTTCCTTTAACCGCAAATCTAAGATGCGTGGGGATTCAGTAATATTAATTAATCTTAGTAAAAATTGCATCGAATTTAAAACTCGTACCTAATGATATAGTTGATCTTTTGGTTGAACATAATATTGAATTGTCTTGTGTTGAGCTTGATAAGCAGGTCATAGTGTGCGTTTACAGACCCCCAAATTATCAAAACTACTCTATATTTAGAATGCTTTAGCAAAACTTGCAACAGGTAATAAATCACTATAATTATATTTATATATATTTGCCTAAAAATGTTTAATTATAGGAGTTTTTAAAGCGTTTTTGATGGTGTTCCAAAATAAATAAATAAATATCTTGGGACAACTTCACACACGGCTATCTGATCCCAAGCTAAGCAGAGCTTGTGTTATGGTAACCAGACAACTGATATACATACTTATATAATTTATAAATACATACATATTATAGATAAATCACACCCAGACACAGAACAAACAATCATGCTCATCACACAAAGTTTGTCCTGGGTGGGAATCGAACCCACGACCTCCGGCTCAGCAGTCAGGGTCACTAACCACTAGACCAACAGGCCCGTCAAAATCATCAAGTCAGTTCAAAATGAGCGTAACATTGCCAAATGCTGTAGACTGATTCTTCATTTTTTTTTAATACCTATAAGACAAATCTGCAAAATGGTCGTTTTATTGAGTCACATGCATCCATTAGTAAATAAATACATACACCAATGTTACCCAGATTGATAAAAATAATACTTATTACTACTTTTTTATGCATGGCTCTGTGTGTGTCAAAGTTACCCATTTTATGAAGGTAACTTTGACAGGGCACAGAATAGGCATGACGACAGTATAAAAAAATCGCTGATTCAGTGATGACAGGGCAGAAGTCATATTAAAAAAAAAGTAAACACAGGTTTAGTTTTATTTAAAAATAACAGATTATTAAGATTTTCAATAAAATAAAACATTAAAATACTGCAATCGGCCATTTTGACTGAAACACCGATCACAGCGTATGACGTCACGGTTATGTGATTTATGGGACGTTGTTATAGAAACAATGTCATTTTTATTTAACTGTGACGTCATGCCGACGCCATGAGACATGCGAGCTGTTTTCGGGCACTATTGAAAAATTATGAGAAAAATGGCTTCAAACTTTGTTAAACTTAAGTTTATTACCGAAATAAAGGCTTTTTTGTAAATAGTAAAAGTGTACCCACATTATGGAAGAGGATTTTAAAATCTTTCGTCACGCCTATTGAGATTTTCTACTATATTGGTATGTTTTATAAACTTTCTGTGAATTTCTATAGATGGAAAGTAATACGAGAGCACTGATAAAATAAAAAACACTCGAGTGATAGGCGTAAATTTTTTAAATATAGTTTATATAAATATCGCCCTTATCTGTCAAAGTTACCCAGATTGACTGTATCTTTTTAAATAATTTAATTTGTTAAATGTGGTATGTTATGTTGTGTGATGCAACTTAAGGTTTTATGAAATAATGGAACATGAATGTACATATCATTTGTCTAACCAAATAATGGGAATGAATTATTTTGATGTCATTATAAAAATGTGGTCATATGGCCAATTGGACTTTGGCAGAGGGGTTAGCTGTTGGGGTCTTTCAGCTTTACTAGCTCTAGGGGCAACTTACTCTGAGGTGCTTTCACTAAGCATGTTTTGTCCCATTCCCATCTGTCATTCACAATTTTAAATTTGACATATTGACATTTAAATGCTGACTTGTGTTCATGTTCACTACTTTTTGTCGCGATTCAGGAATATCTGATTTTATATTTTAAAAGTTCCAACTAACTGATGAGTTTCATGTGGTGTGCAATTAGTTATTTGTGAATTTCAATCATGGTTCTTGCCCACGATATTAATGAAGGGTTAAGAACTCAAGATGTTCAAATATCAGAAGATGTTACTTTCGACACAATGCTGCTTTTACCAAATACGGTAGAAGGACTAACTAATTGCGGTTTTTATAAACCTTCTCCAATTCAGTTACATGGCATACCTTTAGGAAAATGTGGATTTGGTAAGATGTGGCTAAGTTTTATTTAAGCATTGTAAGAGCCCTTTTTTGTTATCCGCTGGAAGTTTTCTGCTCTGATTCTTCTATGATTAATTGATTAAGGTACATATATTTGATGCAAAATAAATAAAACAATAATTTACAATATGAACATCAATTAATCATAGAAAATATGAATCAATATTTGCATCAAATTCTTGAAAATGGTTCCAACGATTTAAATGAAAAAGTAGCTGGGCCTCAAATCTGGGGAAATTTGTGTTCTCTATTTCCACCGAGCAGAGCTCCGTCACCCAGGTGCTGGAAAAGTTTAGTCACATAATTAATCATTGTTTTTAATTACATGTTTTTATTTTAGATCTATTAATTGAAGCTAAGTCTGGAACTGGTAAAACAGCTGTTTTTACAGTCATTGCACTGGAAAAATTGAACCTGGAGAAAGGCTTACAAACTGTTATCTTGGCACCTACTAGGGAAATTGCGGCGCAAATATGTGATGTAATTTCTCAAATTGGTTCCAATTTGAAAAGTAAGTAGAGATAGTAGCCAGGTATTTTTGTACCATATTCAGTGTGGCACTTTTTGTTGCCAACTTCAAAATCCAGTTCAACTTGTATTCTCAAGTTTACCTACTTTAATGCACACCAGCCCACTGTGTGTAATTTTGGTTTATATGTAGTCAATTTTTTAAAAATTCTATGGAAAATTTATTAATACTTTATGAAAAAATGATATTTTTGTGAAAGGACTTCAATTAAAATTCTATATATTTTTTATTCCCAAAATCAGAAATGTAGCTATAATACTAAAATACCTATTTATGATTTTATTATTTCTACTTTTTATTGTTTTTTAATTTAACCTTGTTGCAATATAAAAATTGTGTGTGTTGTTGTTTATAATGTCCTAAAAAAGGACATTTGACAATAAATAGGAGATAAATCTTTTCTAATTATTTCAGAAATTTCTTTAGAAATAAAGTTGTCTAAAAGTAACTATAGAAATAATGATGTTATTGATGAGCAGGATATAAGAATAATAATAAATAAATGTTCATAGAAAAGTGACAACCCTAAACAAAACTAGGAAATCACATCTCATCACCCATTTTTTTTTTATTAGCTGTTATTTTATAAACTAGTATATTATTATATGAAGATTCTTCCCATTTAAAATTAAATCCTACCATTAAGAAGCTGTCACACAAAAAGTGGGTTTATGTTATTGTTAAAAATAATATTTGTGGCTTAATTAACCATGGTTTATGTATAATATTAAATTATGGCAAGATTTTTTTCTATGAAGCTCTTTTATGAGAACATATATTATTTATTCGCAAATAATGTACCTAGATTGCATTTGAATAATATTGCATTTTATGGTTTCTATGGGTTATCACAATCACAGCAACTTTAATAATAATGTTAAAAAAAAACCGCTGTCAACTCGTCAACGTCAGTCCTGTGCAAAAAAATAATTTTAAAATATATATCTCACTTTTAACACATACATAATCAAAATTTGTTCATAAAATATCTCCATTAAAAAATACTAATGTTATCTGGAATATTAATAAAGTGGATCTTGGAAATTTTACAATAAGCAACTCCAAATGACACCATGGCAGACACACGTCACATGCGCTGTCAAGAAAAAATATCTGTAAATGCATGATAAGGATGATTACAAGATCAGCGGCTCGCCGTGATGCACGCCTTCCACCTCCGGGCCCGTCGCTCAGCTCCGCCTCGCCGCCGCCGGAACCCAGCCTCGTCGTGAGCGCTGTGACACCGGCCGTGGCAGTTGCGTCGAGCTCGAGCGACGAGTATATTTCCCCGCCCACGACGCCACCACCTGCTCGTCGACGGGGAGGACGCCGGCCGCCGGATGGTTTAGGACTTCGAGGCCCACCGGCCTCTGATAGGGTCCCAGCTCCCGGCGGAAGTGTGCAGCGCATGCGATGGACTAGTTCCATCAACGAAAATGTCATGCGCTCATACTATGGGGCTACAGAGGGGGAAAACAACCTGACTGCGTACCGGGTTCGGATGCTCTCTCTGTTTCAGGTGCTTGAGCCAGCTGTCAACGTGTCGGCGCAACGACTATCGGATCAGGTGCGGGTTATCCAGCGTAATCGTATGTTGGATGACACCGTACTTGATCGCTTACGAACTGAAATGCAGAGTAGCCAAGTCATTACCTCTTCGTCGCAGGCTGTGGTACTACCACAGTCCCACCAACTAGCTAGTCACGCTGACGAGGTAAGTAATGACATGGCTACTAATGTAAGTACCCAGTGCAATGAGGAAATGAGGAGTGCTTTGGAGGGTGCGATTCGAGAATATCGGTACATATCGCCCGAACTTAGACCACGCTTATCTCGTTTGCCCATGCATAATAAAAATAGAGCGCTGGTGGCTGTTCTGGATTCGCAGTTGTCAAACTATTTTGACAACTGCGAAAACCTCACTGATGCTCACTCAATCCTGTATTGTGCGGCTGTAGCAGCGTGTCGTGTAGCTCACGTTAAATTTCCTGATGACAGAGCTACACGACCGAAACCAGCTGTACCATTCTGGCAGTGCAGGATTGAGCGGCGCATTGGTGTGGCTAGAGCACTCATCGGCAAACTAATCAGTTTCAGGGAGGGCAACACTCGAACTCGAGTGATGCGCTTTGTGAGGCGGGCATTTGCAGGGACTGACATAAGTCCTCAAGACTATATGTCCCGCATCACAGAGCGCATCGACTTTCTGAAACAGAAAGTATATGCATGGGCAAACCGTATTCGTAGGTATAAGCGGCGGGTGGAACGATACACTTTGAATCGCACATTCCAAAGCGATTAAAGGTGGGTGTATAGAGCATGGGAGCGACCGGACCAAGGTGTGTCTGACACGCACCTACCGGATGATGACGCCATGTGTTTGTTTTGGCGCAGCATATGGTCGGTGCCTGTCAGTCATACCGAAGGTGAATGGACTCGGGAAGTCGAGCGAGCGTGTGATCCCTTACCAGAAATGGGGGCCTTAACAATCAGCCCCCAAGATGTAGCTTGTGTGGATCGTCCGTTGCCTAATTGGAAATCTCCAGGGCCGGACGGACTGCACAACTTCTGGATAAAGTACATTCAGAGGTCTCACGCTTGTTTGGCGGCCCTATTCCAGTCGGTCTTAGAGTCAGGCTCGCTACCCAAGTTCCTGACAACTGGTATAACCCACCTGCTCCATAAATCGGGTAGTACGGCGGAACCCAAAAATTATAGACCAATTACGTGTCTTCCGACACTTTATAAAGTTCTTACATCCATTTTGAGAGCTAAAATCACTAAACACATTGATGACAATTCTATCATGTCTGCTTCTCAAAATGGATGTAGGAACGGGTCCCACGGTACTAAGGAGCTGCTCCTCATTGATATGGCCATTAGTCAACAGGTTCGCCGTTCCCGAAGGCATCTGTCGACATGTTGGATAGACTATAAGAAGGCCTATGCTCCGTGCCACATACATGGCTCATGAGGGTGCTAGAATTGTATAAAGTTGATGCAACTCTGCGCACCTTCCTGAGCTCGTGTATGAGGCAATGGAATACGGTCCTTCGCTATCCAGGATCTCGGCAGATCCAGAGGAATAGTGAACCGATAAGGATTGAGCGAGGTATATTCCAGGGCGATAGTTTGAGTCCACTTTGGTTCTGCTTAGCCTTGAATCCTCTAAGCACGTTGCTGGAGGATTCAGGTCTGGGCTATCGATTGAGGAGAGGTGGTCAGGTTATATCTCACCTCCTTTAAATGGATGACCTGAAATTCTTTGCCCCCAACGATTTGCAGCTGATGGAGCCACTGAAGGTAACTGAAACTTTCAGTAGCGCCATCAGGATGGAATTTGGTGTGGACAAATGTGCGATCATGCATGTAAAGCGAGGGGAAATTGTGGAATCTGTGGGAACCCAGCTCTCAAATTCCATAAACCTTAGATCCCTCTCAGCAACCGAAACCTACAAGTATTTGGGGATGTCGGAAGCGCTGGGCATCAATGTTGCTGACATGAAGCAATCGTTGAAGGAACGCTTCTTTAGCCGCCTGAGAAAAGTATTTGATAGTCTTTTATCAGGCGGAAACAAGGTGCGTGCTTTCAACGGTTGGGTCATGCCGGTTTTGATGTACTCTTTCGGCATACTCAAATGGACTCAAACAGAACTGGACGCCCTGGATAGGAAGGTCCGTACATTGTTAACAGCATTTCGTATGCATCTCCCACGCTCTTCGGTTATGAGACTGTATATCCCGCGGAGTTGTGGAGGTCGAGGCTTTTTAAACGCCAAGACTGTCCACAATCGCGAGATAAGCAGTCTCAGGGAATATTTCCTAGAAACCGACGTGGGAATGCATCGGGATGTGGTTGCAGTGGACAAAGGCCTCACCCCGCTCTCCTTGGCTAAAGAGAACTGGCGCAAACCTGTAGTGCTTGACACTAACGACCGCAGGGAGGTATGGCAGAGTAAGGAGCTTCACGGACGCTTTTTCAGGGCCCTACATGGACCCGATATAGATCAATCAGCGTCCGTAGCCTGGCTACGTTCCGGGGACCTCTTTGGAGAAACCGCAGGTTTTGTCTGTGCAATTATGGATGAAGTTATGATGACGAATAACTACCGGAGATTTATTGTGAAGGACGGCACGGTTGACATATGTCGGGCATGCCACCGTCTGGGAGAATCAATACGACACATTATCTCCGGTTGTTCTCGTCTAGCTAACGGAGTGTACTTGCATAGACACAACCTTGTAGCCAGGATTATCCATCAGCAATTAGCTCTAAAATACAACCTTGTGGAATCGGAAGTGCCGTACTACAGGTATGAGCCCGACCCAGTTCTTGAACATGGCAATATCACATTGTACTGGGATCGCTCCATCATCACTGACAGGACTATTGTTGCCAACAAGCCTGATATAGTGGTGGTGGATCGATCAGAGCGGCGCGCAATGATTGTTGACATAACAGTCCCGCATTATGAGAACCTCGTGAAAGCCGAGAAAGATAAGCAAATCAAGTATATTGACTTGGCTCGCGAGGTTGTCGACATGTGGGATGTGGACTCAGCGATCATTGTGCCGATAGTCGTATCTGCCAATGGCTTAATTGCCAAAAGCCTCGACCAATATCTGAGGAGGCTCTCGTTAGGCAGCTGGATCAAGGGCTTGATACAGAAAGCGGTACTCCTGGATACGGCTCGTATTGTTAGGAGGTTCCTTTCTCTGGAGCTCTGACCGCCGTAGCTTGGACCCTGTTCCCGATACCGGTGGGCTACTATTTTTATATTTTTAAGAAATATTTAAAAAATTAATTATATGTAAAGAAAACAATAAATGGACGAAATGTTAAAAAATATGTCATTGTCCTTGTCAAACCCTTACAATAAAAAGCTATCAAATAAACAAAAACTATAGATGACCACAACTTACTTAAGCTAAAACTACATACTACAGCCGGGCACAGGGTTGTCCAAAATAGTTCTCAAATTAAAAATGTATTGCTCAGTTTGAACACCCCTTGAAGCCTACTTAGATTTGGGTCAATTTGGGTGTTTAGTCGTCTGTTCGTGATTGTGGACATGAGCACAAGTCATCTATAGCTCTGTATAGTAACAGCAGGTTGGGAGCACATGAATAAATTCTTCTCTAACCCATATGCTAGGTGCTTGCACTGGGTGAAATCTTTGACTACCACCTTAACCTACATACAAATCTTGTAAGGGCTTTATTTATTGTTACTGAGTTTTTGTTTTGGCATACACTCGAATTTGTTATGCTATGCTAGCTATGTTTTTTGTAATCAAAATAAAACCAAACCTACAAATTACAGTACATATTTTGTTGCAGATTTACGTGTTGAAGTGGTAATAGGTGGATTGCCTTATGAAGAGGATATAAAAAAATTCAAAAATAAAGTGCATATAGTAGTTGGCAGCCCTGGGCGGCTAAGACATTTAATTCAAGCAAATCAGATTGATGTAAAAGCTGTGCGACTATTGGTTCTTGATGAAGCAGATAAATTAATGGCTAAAAGTTTTCAGGCAGATATTAACTATATATTTTCAGTTCTACCTAAAGAAAAGCAAGTTATTATGAGTAGTGCTACATATCCCGATTTGTTGAAGTCTTGTATGAGTAAATATGTTCAAAATGCTCAACATATTTGCCCTGACAGTACAACTGTTCTCTTGGGAATCAAACAATTAATTACTACTGTAAAGAGCAACTCTAATATTGTCAGACAAACACAAAACAGATTTAATGAACTACTCAAAATATTATCTAGCAAGAACTTTAAGCAATGTTTGATTTTCTGTAATTATCAAGTGAGAGTGACAGACTTGTGCAAAAAGCTTCTACGCGAAAATTGGCCTACCGAACAATTACATGGTCAACAGGGACAAAATGATCGTTTGGATGCATTGAAAATGTTGCAAGATTATAAATGCAGAATATTAGTATCTACAGACCTAGCAGCAAGAGGTATAGATGCCTCAAATATTGATTTAGTCATTAACTTTGAGCCTCCATATGAATGGCAAACATATTTACATAGAATTGGTAGGGCTGGGAGATTTGGCTCGTATGGTATAGCTGCTACAATACTAAGTGAAGGACAACAGGAGACAGACTTTAAAACAATGATTAAGTCAATTAATGGATTAATCCTGAAAAACTTTTGGGATGAAGAAAATGTCGATCCTCATGAATGTGTTTCGACGCCAGATACCTTATACCAACATATAGAAAACAATGATGCCTACCATGAACTAATCGAAAAGTTAACAAATGGAGATGCTAAATCTAATGAAGAAACTGAAAGCTTTGAAACATTATGCAACTCATTTGCGAACGCTAAAGAAAGTGAAATAGAATCTTTTAACGATTTAGTGACTTGTTTTAAATCCCATAAAGAAAATACCGATGGTTCTTCTTTCAACAATGTTTCTACAGAGTCCCATACTGTGAGTGTACCAACCTTGAAAACGCTTAAGAATGCTCCTGTACAATTAAATATGAACTCTGAAATAGAAGGCACCTTAAGCACACTAAAATACCTTATTGAACAATTAAATGATAGTCATAATATCAAGAAAAATGAAAAAGAACTTGGTAAACCTGATAAAACACCAGAGACTATAAGAGAGTATGCATCACTAAGCAACTCTATCACAAATGGGACACCTAAACAGAAACAAGAGATTACTTTAGACAATGGATTGTGTGATCATGAATTTGATGAATCAGTCTCAAACAAAGCGTTGTTAGATGCAGGGCTTCCAACATCTTTTCGGTCGTCGAAATGTAATAATAACGTTAAAACATATTCAAATTATCCACAAAGATCAAACCATATTAAATACAAGGAAGCTGGAAACAAGAATAGAACTCCGCCAAAGGAAAGAAAAGCATACAAAAAGCTCGAAAGTGTAAAATATTCTAGTGAAGGAAGTGAAACAGATTCGTCTAGTAGCATTATTCATTCAAAAGACTCATTAAAGAAAGTAAGTTTTAGGAAATCAATAAAAAACAAGAATTACAAGGAAAATAATAACGTTAATAATCGATTCAGAAGACATCTACAAACAAGTGATGATGAGGTAAAAAATAATTGGGATAGTCATACTAAATATGAGATTTGGTACACCCAGTTGAAAACTCACATAGAGCAAATTCGAATGGCTTTGTATATAAAGGAACTGTCTACGATGTAGTATTTGAAATACCTTTCTTTAATATAAAAATACTTTTCTTCTACTTGTAAGCTTGTTATTCCAGAATAACACCTATTTCCATAAGAATAAATAAAAGTGTACTTCAGAAAAAGAATATTTTATTTAAATCCACATTACCAAATTTAATTTTATTGAGGTATAGTTTGCTGTACGTCAACATATTATAGTCTAAGATCCCGTATAAAACGACCTTCACCGAGATGCTTATTTAATGAAACGTATTTTATATTTAATTTAATATGTCAATAAATATAATGCATATGGGTTGCCTAGCAAATTTCAGTCCAGAGTATGTTTAATTAATAATTAAAAAAATATATTTTTTTAAACATTTCACCGGTATGATTATTAGATAAATTCTATACCAATCGAAAGTATGAAGCCCGTAGAATATGCAAACGTTAGGTTGTCTATTCTTTTCCGGTCACAACTATCGGGTTGCCAGGTATAAACAGGTAAATCTGTACTAGCATTTTGCAACGGTCTGTTTATTGAATGAAATTTAAATGAAATTAAAGATTATTTTATTCTGAACACGGTGGTATAGGGTTGCCTGCGAAAAAACAGTCCAGAATTGCGGTTGTCGAATTTTAAAAAGTAAAATATTGCTCCGAGTGAATGTGTGCGACTGAGAGGTCTCAACCAACCATCCCATGAGATAGAAGAGGACACAGCATAGCAGCTGTTTAAAGTCCGCACATTTAGGATTTCATTAAGAATAATTTTAATAGGCATATAAGTCTTTAAACTGACATGGTCACTAACATTATTATTAATGGTTAAAACGGGGTATTTACCATGATTGTTATTTATTTTGAGTTCCCAATATTTTGGCGTGAACTGATACAGTGAGTTACAATTATACAATTTTTTTTTTGGAATAATATAGAAAAAAAGATATTGTTTTGAGTAGGTTACCCGGACCTCAACCATTTAGATTAGGTTAATTCCTTAAAAAAAATAAATGTGTAGGTTAGGTTAGGTTAAAACTGTGACCCCCTACGCACGAGCCGAGCGAGCGGAGCGAGCGTTGCCGCGGCAGCGGCCAACGAGTGGCTGAAACGACTTGCATTAATAGAAAAAACTTTTTTGCAAAAAATAAAACCGACTTCCAAAAAAAAACTAAAAAGTGGAAAATAACTTTATTTCCGGAAGTCGGTGGCTTTTGTTGGTTTCGTTGACTTTTTTGCCACTTTTTTTGGTTTTATTTTTTGCAAAAAAGTTTTTTATTTCAGCATTTTTAGTTATAGTATTATGATATAATTCGCAAACATGGTTATTTTTAGCTTTTTAGTGCGTAGGTCCCGTCTTAAATACAAGCTTTAGTTCCACATCACGCTATAGTATTAAGGCGCTGTACAAAGCAAAAACTTCGTAAAACGTCTAGATTTTCGTCGCAAAGTTAGCCGCATCTGTACATGCCACTAGCCAAAAAAAAATAACGTGTATAGTTCAATACATAAAGTAAAGACTTAAACAAAACTTGTTTACAAAAAGTGCTCTAGTACTACGAAAAAAAAAAGTTTAAAAAGAGCAAGAAAAAAATTTTTTCGTCTCGAAATTCTCAATTTTTTCAGCGACAACTATCATATTTTTTATATCTATAACAAAGGAAATTGTTTAAACTAAAGAGATATCTAAAAATTTTCAAACTCGGAGCTGTATTTTTTTTTATATTCAATAAAAACTGCCCTAGATTTTGGCGGACATGATATTCAAATAAAATCAAACGCCGAAATATTTTCGACCTTATTTCTATTCTTTCGATGCAATACTGTCGTGTACTTGTGTCAGACCATGCCCAGTATGCAGCTAGCCTTACTTCCGCGAATACCTAAAGATTAGATTGTTACCGCGCCTTAAATACTACCTATCTAAATTATGCTTTAGTTTAAAACTAATTCAGAAATCATATGCATCATCGCCTAGGGGAGACAGCTGATACTTGATCTGATTATTATGTTTCTTAATGACTAGGTGAGGGGGGGGGAGGGGGTACGGGCACCCTGCTCCCACTCGCCTGCCTACCCTGGCGAAACCAATACTTATACATGTGATTGCAGCAATCACGGCAGATTTGCTGTCATTTATTGAAGAGTTCCGTTGTATATCACTGAAGATCTATCACCAAATTAAAATACAATCACCTCAAAAAACTGCGATGACCTTCCAAATCATAGTGCATAGCGTTTTTTTTGTTCATTTGTCTTCGACAACCTTTAAAATTATATCATCAACGTAGACGAAGTCAATCTAATACGCATTATTAAAGATAACTCAAAAACTACTGGCCAGATCTTGATATTTTTTTTATGGGACCAAACGACAATCACCAGCTTTCGAATAAAAAAAGAACCATCAAAATCGGTTCAGCCAGACCAGAGTTATGAGGTAACAAACACAAAAAAAATAAAAAAATACAGTCGAATTGAGAACCTCCTCCTTTTTTGAAGTCGGTTAAAAAAGAGATTGTTTTTAGTAGGTTACCCGGAACTGAACTATTAAGATTAGGATAATTACCTACTTATTGAATTAATGACATTATTTCAAAGAAATAAATAGTTAAAATAAATGACAACAAATAATGACAAAGATGTTTATGACAATTCTGCCGTTTAATGATTAATTATTATCGATATGAAAAATATGTCAAAAGACGATTCTGACTGTAAACCTTCTCCGATATGATGTTTCTACTTTTAAATATTATGGATATGGAATTTATGTCTAGAGATAATTCTGACTTACAAAATTATGAGTTTTGAATGTATGTTAAATGAGTGTCTGCCAAACAATTTTCTGCGAAATTAAGTTTATGCTATCCGTTGTTTTGCAAAATAAAATTATGAGATAAAAAGTTCTGCTATAAAGGGTGGACCCGATTTTTTTCGACATTTACCGTTTCTTTAATGTAAATCCTAAGATTTACCAAATGAATGATGGTAAAAGTTCGAATCCCAAACTTTTATGGACATTTACCATTCATAATCGGTAAATCTTAGGTTTTACTTGAAAATCTTAAGATTTACCGTAGTTCGAGCTTTTACAGTAACATATATATACTTTAGTGTCACAATAATTGTCTTTTATATTGTAAAAACAATAGCTTCGGACAAACATATCATATGTATACTTGCGCAGCTTGTTCTTTCGTTACCGTAAACTTATTACATTATAATAATTATTCATGCATGCAACGCTCAACACACATCCACATACTTTTACCTACTCAAAAACATACCAACAACACTCATTCCACACATGAATACACTAAAAACAAACCGTTTCAAATTTTGTATAAAGCTAAGGAAATCCATCATATTCTTACACTTTTAATAACACAACTTGATAGCACGTCCTTTGTATCAAAAAAATTGTCTAATGGGTGACTCATTGCAAACCCTTAATGATATTGATAGCATTGAAATTGCGCGCAGTATTGAATGTGACTGTTCAGAGTTACCTAAGCGCATAAACATAAAAAGAAACGACTTCACTGTTGTCGCTCAAAATATAAGGAGTATTTCTCGCAACTTTGACGACTTCATACTTACTCTTTCGAATTTTAAGTTCGAAACCGATGTTATCATACTAACTGAATGTCGACTCACTTCTGGAATAATTATCCCTCATCTCAATAATTACTCGTCCTACAGCACTTCACACCGGCTGAATCAAAACGATGGGGTAGTTGTCTACATAAAAAATAATCTAAAATCTAAAATTAAGGAAATAAAAATATCCCAAGCGTCTTGTCTGCAGCTGGACATATTAAATAATATTTTACTCTGCATTTATAGATCCCCTTCTAACAGAAACACTGAAGCTTTCATCAGCTCCTTAAGTTCACATCTAGATACTCTACCAACCCAGAAAAACATTATCATTGCTGGAGATATCAATATAAACATTAGATCCAAAGATGTAGAATCTTCTCTTGAACACAAAAACAGAACTAATTACCTTAGCGCTCTGTCCCTGTACGGAATATTACCTGGGCATACTCTACCTACCAGAAATGAAAACTGTTTAGATCATTTTATGCTTAAATTAAACAAACAAAAGATCTCAGCATCCATCGCTATATTACACACTAGTATTACGGATCACTACACTACACTTCTATCCTTATCAAAAATAAAATATACTCCAATTGGTAACAAAACTAAATCCACTGTAAATTTCGAGCAAGCACTTAAGTACATACAAGAAAGTAATATAGCAGATTTACTATTCTGTAATGACCCCGAAACTCTAACTAACCTTCTCGTAAACAAACTAGCTGAAACTCTAAATAAAAATACTATTATTACTAAAATCCCCAATAGCATGCGCATTATAAAACCATGGATAACCCCAGGAATTTTACGTTGTATTAAAAACCGTAACAAGCTTCAAAAAGATAATAAAAGAGATCCATTCAATGACATATTAAAAATTACATATATTAGGTATAGAAATCACTGTAACAATCTTATCAAAAAAATTAAAAGGAAATACGAAAGGGAATTAATTACAAAATCAGTCACTAACAATAAACTACTTTGGAAGAACATTAAAACCATAACATTTACAAATAAACCCAACAATTGTAATTCAGACTTACTTAGTATTAAATCGACTCCTTCAGAATCAGTTAATTATATTAATGAATATTTTGCGAATATTGGTAAGAACCTTGCTCAAAAGATTCAGCCAACCTTGGTCAATGATCACGATAACTTACACTCTACACAACCCAACTCTTTCGTTATGTTAGACACTGACGATGTTGAAGTGAATCATATCCTAATGAGTCTTAAATCGGACAGTGCGTCCGGTTGGGATAATGTTTCTACTGCATTTCTGAAACACATAAAAAAGGAGGTTGTCCCCATCATCACACACCTTGCAAATCTTTGCTTTGGTAAAGGCATCTTCCCGACTTCCTTGAAACTGGCCATTATTACGCCAGTGTACAAGGGTGGGGACAGAGACGATGTCTCTAACTTCAGACCCATTTCTGTATTACCTTCTATATCCAAAGTAATGGAAAAACTTATCAATATAAGACTTTTGACATACCTGAATGACTACAATATAGTCTCTAAATCACAATTTGGCTTTCGTCGAGGAGTCTCCACTGAGGATGCAGTTACTGAACTAAGTACTCATATTACTGAAATGCTTGATAAAGGTAAAAAATGCATAACTGCGTTCTTAGATTTAAAAAAAGCATTTGATACCGTCTCTGTCCCAATCCTAATAAGAAAACTGGAAGATATCGGAGTTCGCGGAATACCTCTAAGACTTTTCAAGGATTATCTTACAAGCAGGAAACAGAGGGTTAGAGTAGGTCAGTACACTAGTGAAGACGTAAGCACGACATACGGCGTCCCGCAGGGAAGCGTACTGGGACCTACACTGTTCCTTATTTACGTCAATGAACTCTGTAACATTAATGTCTCAAACGCGAAAGTATTTTCTTACGCGGATGATACTGCTGTCGTCTTCACTGGTGATACTTGGCAGGATGTTAGGCTTGGCGCTGAGAGAGGCCTGACTAGAATTGCGAGGTGGTTAACAATTAATTTGCTTACGTTAAACATCACAAAAACAAATTACATCTGTTTCAGTGTCTGCCAACGTACACAACCAGACAAAGATTTTAATATAAGAATACACACTTGCAATAATAATAGCAATAGTTGTGACTGCTCGATAATCAACAAAGTGCCTTATATTAAGTATCTAGGTGTTATCGTGGACCAGAGACTAACTTGGTACCCACACATTGAGCAGGTTGCAAATAGAGTCAGGAAGCTAACCTGGATATTCAAAACTCTCAGATATGTCGTCCCTAAGACCACCGCTAATCATTCAGGCCACCAAAAAGACTTCCTTAAAACGATTTATGCCGCGCTAGTCCAGTCAGTACTTTCATATTGTATACCTGTCTGGGGTGGCGCAGCAAAAACGAAATTTCTAACGGTCGAAAGAGCACAACGCGCTCTTATCAAGTGCATGTATTTTAAAAGACGGAGATATCCCACTGAAGACCTGTTTCGACTTAGTAACCTGCTCTCAGTAAGGAAACTTTACATTATGCTAATTATATTAAAGAAACATAAGTCTCTTTCCTATGATTCTAGCATACTCTTAAAAAGAAGGAAAGACTTGATATTTAACATACCCAGGACAAGGACTTTACTGGCCAGTATGCAATATAACAAACGATCTGCTGCGCTGTACAATAAAATCAATAAATATATTTATATCTATCCCAAAAACTCCTATGACACTAAAAAATTAATAATAGAATGGATACAAACCCTTACTTACAATGATACCGAAACATTTCTGAAACCCTGACACATTAACATACTTACACTCACTTACTCTCTGGCACACCTACCATATAGGCTACACACTCTATTACTCACATGTACACTCACACACACACACACATACATCACACCCAGACCCAGTCATGCATACTTTTGATTTTACGAAAAGATCTGTTTATTTCATGTTTTTAATTTTAGTAATTAAGCTTTAGCATAATAATTATATTTATATTTTTGCTATTTGTATTTCACGTCTTGATATGGAAGAGCGGACTCTCCTAATACAGGCACTATCTGCCTAAAAGGAGAATCCAATCACAAAATTTTGTTTAGACCTAAATTTGTTTTACCAATAAACTATTTTATTATTATTTTTCGTCCATTTATTGTTTTATATACATATAATTAAATTTTTAAATATTTCTTAAAAACAACAAATAAAAAACATTTAAAAATGTAAAAATAGTAGCCCACCGGTATCGGGAACAGGGTCCAAGCTACCGGCGGTCAGGGCTCCAGAGAAAGGAACCTCCTAACAATACGAGCCGTGTCCAGGAGTACCGCTTTCTGTATCAAGCCCTTGATCCAGCTGCCTAACGAGAGCCTCCTCAGGTGTTGGTCGAGGCTCTTGGCAATTAAGCCATTGGCAGATACGACTATCGGCACAATGATCGCTGATTCCACATCCCACATGTCGACAACCTCGCGAGCCAAGTCAATATACTTGATTTGCTTATCTTTCTCGGCTTTCACGAGGTTCTCATCATGCGGGACTGTTATGTCAACAATCATTGCGCGCCGCTCTGATCGATCCACCACCACTATATCAGGCTTGTTGGCAACAATAGTCCTGTCAGTGATGATGGATCGATCCCAGTACAATGTGATATTGCCATGTTCGAGAACCCATATGCATTATATTTATTGACATATTAAATTAAATATACAATACGTTTCATTAAATAAGCATCTCGGTGAAGGTCGTTTTATACGGGATCTCATACTATTATTGAAACACAGTTAACATAAAATGCTCATGCCTGTTTGGCATTTTTTTTTATAAAAAAAAAACTTAGCACTTCATTTGGAATTTCTCCTGTATCGTGGGAGCGTTTACAAATATTTAAAAATTAGGTAAGTATATTTATCTCGTCTTAGACTTCTAGAGATGGGATAATCGGATACAGTCATATTTACCTAATACACTTCTGGACACATCTATTGGCCCACCTTAGAGTTTAGGTTTCGATGGCCCCTACCGAAATATGATTGCTAGATTGAACAAAAACTGTTGATGCAGTTTTAAACCTGATACATTTTACCATCTTTTTCGATCGTATTGTTTTAAATTTGAATTCAGAATACCATACGACATGGAGCTACGCCTAACAAGTCGGATATGCGCCTTGTTAAAGGCAATTGATTTTTGAATAAAAAACATGTTTTATCAAATAAAGGTTTAATTTAATAACGCGTGTTGCCTCCATGGGCATCTACCACAGCTCTCATACGATTAGGCATAGAGTTTATCAACCGCTCTATGAAATTTTGAGGGATCATCTCCCATTCCTCTTCTATGGCAGTTTTCAACTCCTGCATCGTCTGGGCAACTGGCTGACGAGCCCTAACACGTCTTTTTAGCTCGTCCCACATGTGCTCAATAGGGTTCATGTCTGGGCTTCTGGCTGGCCAGTCCATAACTGTGATGTTCACATCCCGAAGATATTCCCTGACGATGCCGGCCGCATGGGCTCTTGCATTATTATGTATAAAAAGGAAAGGAGACGACTAAAAGTGGGCCTTTATTCCGAAGAAATTAGAACAGCAATATGATATACCTTATTAGAAAGCTTATTTATTATGCTACTCGATTATATATAAATATGATTTTTTCAGCCCCCCGTTTTTGTAAAAAACTGAAAAGTGTATTAGTAAAAACAAAACGCACATTTTGTTTTATTTTGGTTTTTGAAACATATAGTTATTTAAAATAGTTCTTAAATTGAGTTTTATACTTAATACTTCTTGATCTTATGATGATTTAAGCTACAGTAACATGCAATTGAGACGAAAATATGTATTATCATAATATTGCAATATCAAAACGTGGCAGAAAAGACAAATTCGTAAATGTCAGATTGACAATTTGTCAAATAATCGACTTGACGTCAATTGTCGTTTGACATTAAAATAAATTGTTGATGGGAAATGCAAATTACAATCAATATTATATAATTCCAGATTGAAATGAGCTTTATGATTACCCGCAAAGTACTTCATTGCGCCTCGCTGATGGCAAACTAGTCGACACCGGCTCAGTTGCTAAAAGGATGTTTATCTAGCACACATGGATGTGTTGTACGGTTTCGAACAAACGATAGTCCAAATCGCAAAGAATATCAGTCCAGTTAACACAAGCGGTAGGTTGATCACTAAAGAGGGTTCGGAGTCCGTAGAGCAGATGCAAAGGTCAAATGGAAGTAAAAACACACCACCACGATAACACTCATGATCACAACACGGTAAAAACGATGTCGGAAAGTCGTCAGATTGTTTTGTTTACATTTTGTTGTCGCCACCACAGATATATATAATTACCACAGATATACAAAATATACCGTCCTGGCAATTGCTACAGGGTTGCTAGCCCTTTAAAATAATGTTTGTAGGGTTACAAGCTTATATTTTTTCAACTTCGTTTTATAAATAAACGGCGGCCTGTAAAATCTTATTTAATGCCTCAAAAAATCAAAATAATTACGCTCTTTCAACCTGTATAGGTCAGCTTGCTGTTCAAATTTAAAATTATTTTAGGTCCAAGCCCCATACATTTGTTGAACGTCTCCTTTGGGCCCACATAGTCCGCGTATGGCATCACGTGAGGTTCTAAGCACTTACGAATGTACCTTTCAGCATTTAATGTTGGCAGCCGTGGTCCTGTAACAACCTCAAGTTGAGTTTTGCCGCTCGCGGATATACCGCCCCAGACAGTCCATGAGCCACCGCCATAAGCAACCCTCTCTTCAAAGCAGCATTGTGCGAAACGCTCTCCCTTACGTCGGTAGACCTTCTTCCTTCCATCATTGCCATGTAACACAATTTTAGACTCATCAGAAAAGAGTACACGGCTCCAATCTTGCTGTGTCCAATTTAAATGACTGCGTGCGAAATGAAGGCGCGCTGTTCGGTGGGCTCGCGTTAGTTTGGGCCCATTAGCTGGCTTGTGTGGTACCATATCGCGTTCTTTTAACCTTCTCCGAACAGTTCGAGCGCTTACAGATACTCCGTGGAAGTCGCGAAGTTGGTTTTGTATCTCAATGGAGGTAAGGTGACGATTTCTCAAGCTGGTCGTCACGATGAATCGATCCTGCCTTTCAGTTGTGACCCGAGATCGTGGCCTTCCTTGGCGACGAACAAAGCCGCCAGTCTCTAGGTACCTCCGATAAACATTTCGGACCGCAGATCGACTTAAATTAAGTTGAGCACTCACGTTTCTTTGGCTGTGTCCGGCCTGAATAAGTGCCACAGCTTGGGCGGCAATTTCAGGTGAAGTATCCATAGATTATTGATAGAACCTCACCTTAATGTTAAGAATAAGTAATGTTTGTTGCAAAACCAAAGATATCAATCACTTTTTCAAGAATTAAATCCAAGTAAACCAATAAAACCTGATTTTCTTAGTATTCGATTGTTTGATATCAACAAACAGGCTCCAAATTGTCTTTTGTTTCTTTAAATTCTGTGTTCGAAATTCAAAAAAAGACTATTGAATGAAATTGTGAATGTGCCAGGTTAAAAACTGCATAAAAACTTTTTGCTCGACCTAATATAAAATTTTAGCTAGGACCAAACGAAACTGAAAATACAAGGTGGGCCAATAGATGAGTCCAGAAGTGTATATTTCGGAATATTTACTCTACAAATGGGACCGATTTGACATTTGTTGCAAATCTCGTTAAAAAATCACTGACAATAAATGTAGGGAAAACCCAGCCATATGACGTTGTAACAGGGCAAGTCATATGTGTCAAATTAGGTTCACTATATCTCACGGAGTAGACACTAAAATTTAATTTCCCGGGATCGGTAAGTTCTTTTCGATAAAAACTGCTTTCTCAACTTTAGGTTAATACGAATCCGAATATCCCATCTTATAGTAATAAGATATACAAGAACTTATAAACGAAGTATTCTGTCCGTAATGAGAATCTTGCCTCATGCCTTTTACCTAAATATCTAATTACTTTGACTTGTCTTGTTTAGGTATAGATACTGGTGTTAGATGGATCGTCGTAATCTTTGGTATATTGACTCTGACTTCTTTCTAATTTATAATAAAATAGACTAGCAATTACAAAACAACGTTTAATAATATTAAGACATCATGTTTATAAGTTATAATACTAGGTGAAAAAACAAAAAATAGGATCTTAAAACAATACTTAGAGAAAGTGAGATAAACATGATTCACGTAAAAAATTACTTCCGTAAATATTAAGCAAGATAAATTCTTGACAAAGCTTGAATTTGATTACTCATTATGCTTTAAAACAGACGATAAAAGTAAATATAAGAGTCGCAAAGAAAGTAGGTTTCAAGATAAAATCAGCCAAAACTCGACATATTATCGCGTAATATAAGGAAATTTTGCCCTTTAGTACCTATCTAAAAGCTCCGCCTCAGTTAGTGTGGATCTACTGACTTAGCCTGCACGTGCTGGCCAAGTCTATACCTATCACTCGCCACTTTCATTTAAGATGCTCATAATATGCTTAGTGAGCTATGAACATCCAGTTCAAATACTCTTCTTGCCCCCATCCGTTATTAGCTAAGCCGCAAACTTATATACTTGCTTTGTACTCTAAATATGACTAGGTACATGATTGTGTAATCAACAAGTTTTAAGTGTAAAACCAAAATTTATAATTCAGGCATGATTAAATACTGTAAGGAAGTAACGAATCCCAAAGAACATTGAAAAATATGCCTTATCACGCAACTAAAGCAATATTTCTGACAAGCAACCCTTTCGTTTTTTTCTTCAGTATTGTACAAATACTAAAAATGCCGATTTCCGAGCTTGATGAGTTGGGTTGTCTAGTCCTTCTTCTCGTGTGTTTCTGAAAATAAAATATTTTTATTAATAGAGCAAGGGATTTGGTTCGGGGCTTTTACCCTTTATACCCAACTATAGATTTTCTTTAACTCTAAAGAAAACAGTTGGGAAGTGGTTTGAATTTAATGGCCTGCCTAACACTACTTCCCAAAAATTGATCCTTATTAGCAACACTGAATGATGCAAAAATATAGCATTTTTCAAAATCAATGGGTTCGAATCCTGGCTCTGAATTTAGATTGCTGATGATGCTGTATACAAATAATCCTTACTTAAAATTATAAAAGCGAAAGTGAGTTTGTTTGTTTGTTACGTCTTCACGCCTAAATGGCTAAACCGATTTGATGAATTTTGGCACAGTTATAGTTGGGACCCTGGAGACGGACATAGGCTTTTTTAAGTTAGAAATGAGGGAAGGAAAGGGAAAAACTTAGTTTTGCTATTACAATAAATAAGACGCAAGCCCAAAAACTACAGGTAGCAAGTACCTGCAAATCAGGAAAGGGGAACTGTGTTACCCCGAATTTAACGCGAGCGAAGCCGCGGGCAAAAGCTAGTACTAATATAATTTGGAGTATTTTTATTCCTCATAGTTTTAAGAATTGTCCTTCCACTTAAAAAATCATCCTTTATATCTTGTTCATTCCACATTTTTGTCTAATTTCAGTCGACTAATAATTGAAATAAATGATTTTCCTTAGTCGATTAATACAGATATAAGACCAAGCTTTATACAACATTATTTTTAGTATATGCGAAACCTGAATATAGTTTGTTCAGAATAAGCAACTGAATCGATTCCAATCATTTTTACAACATGTTATATGTTTATAATATGGACACCATGCGACACTAAGTAGGTAGGTAGTAGGCAAAAAAATACGCGCGAGTCACAGTGCGCAGCGGGGGGACCAGTCAGTCGCCCGGCTAATTAGCCGGGCGACTGACTGGTCCATGTGCATCAACTCGTATTAATACGAGTTGATGCACACGTCGCGTCACACCCCTTTCCCTAAAATACGCGATCCCGCGCGTGATATCGAATAACGAATAATCATGTCATTTGCCTACACAAACGTAGAGTACACGGAAATGGTGCGAACATTAGCAGTTTGTGGTGATAATGTTTTACCGGGAGCAGTTCGGCATCAGAGTGTCGTGGAACACGATGCTTGCAGCCACACAGAGATGCAGGGACTACGGTAGCTTTCGTATATTATTGTAAATAATGGTGATTAACATTTTTAAACACGCCAAAATGTTTTATTGTAGAAAGTTATTATGTACGTACAGTCAACTGTGTTAACATATCAATGCGATTTTTAACTTCAAGTGGTTGGCATAAGGAGCAACAAATCGCATCGACTAAATGTTATCACTTACGGCTGCATTTACGAATAAAGTACATAATAATATCTACCTACACTTGACCATTACGACACTCCAAAGCCTGCAAGACAGTGTGATGGAAAATGTTATCACCAGTTAATTACAATACAAACTGAGAAATTATTATTATCAATGAACACAAGGCGCGCGGCGCGGTGACGCCGCCGTGCGCCGTTATTTTCAGCCCACTGTGGGCTGAAAATAACGTTTCATAGACATACAAATTGTTTTTCAATTTTGACCAGTTTCTTTATTGGAATCTGTTAAGACATGCTTCTTATTAATATGTTCTAAGTATGAAGTCATACACCACAGGAAAAGATACACTTTAGATTTTTTTTCAGAAACTTTGTATGGAGAAAACCTTAAAATAAGCTATATCTCGGCTGTCGCGTGAGTGCGGGTTATTTTCTTTCACATGATTTTTGCTAATTTTTGATGTATAACACCACCCTCGCAGAAGTGCGATTACTGAGAAAAAAATAATTAAAAAGTTTTGAAATTTTGTACATAGATTCTTTATATAAAAATACTGGACAGGTGTTTCGGCTTTCGCATAAACTAAAAATAATGTTGTATATAGCTATAGTGCGATTTTATAAAGAAAGGTTTATAAACAACAACAAAAACATAGGATTACAAAGCGAGCTCGAAAAATATAGCATTCCATCTAGGGTAGGTTACATTGCCTCCTGACCATTCATTGCAGGAATTGCAGTTAAGTAGGTATTTTGCCGTTTAATGCATAATACTAGTCCAAAACTAGCTCTAATAATATGTTGAACGCTTCTTCAGAATATTTAGTTAGCTCTAGCATAGGTTGATTTATATGTTGACATAGCCTTGGCAGCGCCTAGGCTTTTACTGTATCTGTGCTTGTTAGTGCTAGCACAATTACTCTGGTAAACCTAGCCCTTGTTCTACACAAAGGCAAGACAGACAGGACAGGATGCGAGGCGAATTTCCCTCGCACCGATTTCGTCAACAAACTTGTACAGAGTATTTAACTGGCGCGGATAACCGCCTTACTCCTTATGTATAAAAATAATGAACACCCCATTCGCAGATTCCCTTTAGTTTGGCCAGAGCACCTTAAAAATAATGTAGGTTACTGAAACCTTCTGTGGCACCATCAGGATGGAATTTGGTGTGGACAAATGTGCGGTCATGCATGTAAAGCGAGAGGAAATTGTGGAGTCTGTGAGAACCCAGCTCTTGGATTCCATAATCAAAAAACCTAAAATCCCTCTCGGCAACGGAAACCTTCAGGTATTTGGGTATGTCGGAAGCACTAGGCATCATTGTGACTGACATGAAGCAATCGTTGAAGGAGCGCTTCTTTGGTCGCCTGAGAAAAGTATTCAATAGTCTACTCTTTTATCAGGCGGAAACAAAGTGCGCGCTTTCAACGGTTGGGTCATGCCGATTTTAATGTACTCTTTCGGCATACTAAAATGGACTCAAACGGTAACTCTCCACAATCGTGAGATATGCAGTCTCAGGGAATATTTCTTAGAAGCAGACTTGGGGATGCATCGAGTTGTGGTTGCGGTGGCCAAGGGCCTCACCCCGCTTTCCTTGGCTAAAGAGAACTGGCGCGAACCAGTACTTGACACTAACGACGGCAGGGAGGTTTGGCAGAGTAAGGAGCTTCACGGACGCTTTTTCCGGGCCCTAAATGGACCCGTTGTAAATAAATCAGCGTCCGTTGCCTGTAGGCCTACCATCAACTTTTAGTTAACCATTCACTTCCGATGTAATCCAGTATAAGTACCTAAACTAAATCGCGCAGATTCGTACCATGAAGTGCCTTTAGCTGACAGGAGTTTGAATCTTCACAGACTGAATGAAAGATCGAAATTTGTCTGTGGTCCGCGGTGTGAGAAAGAGATGACGCTATACAGACGTTGCATAAGTCTGTCTCTTTTACTCACACCATATGCGTTGCGTTTCGAAGCTCAATCTGTATAAATATTACAACAAAAACATTTTCAAATTACGTTTTCTAGCTTCAAATTATATACTATTACGCCATATTTAGTACTCATTAAATAATAGTAGTTTATATAATTATTTAATTAAGAAATATAAAAGGTTTGCTTAGTGTTGTTGTTAAAATAAATTGATTAAGACGAGTTAGGAACGCACCTCCACAGACTAAGTAACCTGTCGATGACAAATGACGTTCTGTTATACGTAGTTGAACAAAACGTTGATCTTACATAATTATTTTTTATGACAAGAATCCGTAATAAAAATCAGTATATTAATTGATTTAATGTTGGGACGGAATAATGGCTGAAATACCTTGAATTACGTATAATAACACAATATTTATAAAGTTATTAACAAAACGACTCATTTCACGCCAATAAATAGCAACTTTTTTTGAATTAGTTACTTTGACACATAAGCTATCCTTTTCAGGTTGATAGGTCACGTCATGGTATGAAAAATGAATGAACGAAAACAGTTTCGAAGCAATTGTCGACTTGATTTGGCGTTGCCTAAACTGGATCATATTAAGGATATTGTGGTATGAAATAGCAAAACAGTTTATTTTAGGCCATCAATTGAATCGCAATAACAGTTGATGGTAAGCCTCCTGTTGCTACATTCCGGGGAAGGTTTTGTCTGTGCAATCATGGATGAAGTTACGATGACGAATAACTACCGGAGATTTATTGTGAAGGATGGTATGGTTCACATATTATGTCGGGTATGCCACCGTCCGGGTGAATCAATTCGTCACATTATCTCTGGTTGTTCTCGTCTTGCTAACGGAGAGTACTTGCATAGACACAACCTTGTAGCCAGGATTATCCATCAGCAACTTGCTCTAAAATCCAGCCTTGTGGAATCGGAAGTGCCATACTAAAGGCCCGACCCAGTTCTCGAACATGGCAATATCACTATGTACTGGGAGCGATCCATTATCACTGACAGGACTATTGTTGCCAATAAACCTGATATTGTGGTGGTGGATCGATCAGAGCGGCGCGCAATGATTGTTGACATAGCGGTTCCGCATGACAAGAACCTCCTACCCTGATAGAGTGGTAGAGAATGCCTTATGGCAGCGGTCGGCAACCTCTTGGCAAGCAAGGGCCACAAGGTGACAAATTAAACTAAAGGCCCAATATACCTGCTCATAATAATTGGTCATATTTCACAAAAAAAAATAAAAATGCCATTGTGTGGGATGAGTGGGGAGTGAGGATGCCATGGCACCTCTCCAGCCACTCCTCAAAGAGGGGACTTACCGCCACTATGGTGACGTGCCCTGCACGGGGTTGCGACAGTCGCTCTCTCTATGCCACCATGAAATCTCACCGGAGATTCCCCCCGGCGGTGTAGTGCCTCAACGCGCTACTCGTACAGGCGCGCGAGGACTATCGCCTCCAGATCCCACGTTGGCATTCCGACAAGAAGGCTCGCCGCCTCACCGGAGATCGTGCGGTAGCCCCGGATTAGGCTAATGGCTACCACCTTTTGGGGCGCGTTCAGGTAGTGGATCACTCAGTGGATGGAGCGCCGCCCTAAAGAACGCGCCTATTCTGGGGCCCCATAAAGGGCCATGAACCGCACGACTCCGGCATAGAGCCTACGGCAGGAGGCGTTTGGTCCCCTCAGATTGAGCAGGAGCCGTTTGAAAGCAGCCTTAGCCCGCTCGAGTTTATAAGCCAAACGTCGGAAATGCTCCACGAAAATCCTCCGGCTGTTGAGAACGATTTTCAGGTACTTCATCGTCGACCCGACACCGATGCAAACCCCTCATACCATCAGCTGGGATCCCGACGGTGGCGTATTCCCGCGGCCATGAAAGACCATGTCAATTGGCATTGCACAAATCCGAGGACATGGTCTTTCAAAGATCCGGGAAGAAAGGAGAGGATTCAGCTACGGCTACATAGCCGTAGCTGGATCTTCTCCGCGACTATCGCAACCCCGCGTGTCATTGTTTCGACCGCCGCCTAGTGCGACCCCCCCTGTGCCAGGACGAGCGTGTCTTCAGCGTAGCAAACTACGCTGACGCCGCTATGGAGGTAGGCGCGCAGCACCCAGTCGTAACAGATGAGGAGGAGAGGAGGATGAAGGCCGATGACTGTGGGACACCGCACGACATGTCTCGCCGATTCAACTCTCCAGAGCGACCGGGGTAGATGACGGCCCTGTCCGTCAGATATGCGGTGTTGGTATACAGTGGTACCGGAGTGCCTCCCTGATGCAGCCCCAAGGCATGGTGTTGAACGCGTTGGCAATGTCGAGACACTGAAGATGACACCATGACGACCCCACCCCTGGACACTGCAGCCCCCGTTGTGAGGACTCTTACGCGCATGATGGCGTCCAACGTCGAGTGCCCCCGCGGAAACCATACTAGTGCTCCGCAAGATCCGGCCTCGTCCCCACAAGGTGCCCGACGAGGCGGTTTGCACCTACTCTTTCAAAGAGCTTGGCTACCTCGTCGAGCACGCACGATGGGTCGGAATGCGGACGGAGAGTCCGCAGGGCGTCCCGGCTTCTGTATGAGGACCAGTCTTCCAACGAAGTGGCAACTGGCCCCTCTCCAAGCATGCAAGCATCTTAGGAGCCCTAGTAGTCGGGGCCCGAGAGCCTCCAAGGCCAGGACCCAGGCTTTGCCGTGCAAGCCATTGGGTCCCGGGGTGGTATTTTAGGCTGTAGAATAGTGCTCAAATGCTCATCTGTAAGACGAGAAGCATATTTATTTTTTCTATAACTGACAATTGAAAAATTGTAATGAACTGCTTAGCGAACTTTTTCAACTCGTCAAAATCAGATGGCATCTAACAAGATCATTGGATTCAAAGAAGGAACTTTGAGAATATCAGCTAGTACGACACATTTCAAAGTGTTGCCGAGCAGAGGGGTGCGTTAATTTTGATAATAATTATAACTTATTTACAAAACATTCACGGGCCGCAAGGAAGACGTCCGCGGGCCGCATGCGGCCCGCGGGCCGCGGGTTGCCGACCCCTGCCTTATGGCATTAAGTCCGCCTATGTACTATTGCACATGAAGTTTAAATAAATAAATAAACCTCGTGTAAGCCGAGAAAGATAAACAAATCAAGTATATTGACTTGGCTCGTGAGGTTGTCGACATGTGGGATGTGTACTCAGCGATTATTGTGTCGATAGTCGTATCTACCAATGGTTTAATTACCAAGAGCTTCGACCAACACCTTAAGAAGGCTCTCGTAAGGCAGCTGGATCAAGGGTTTGATACAAAAAGCGGTACTTCTGGACACGGCTCGTATCGTTAGGATGTTTCTCTCTCTGGAGCCCTGACTTTCGGTAGCATGGACCCTGTTCCCGATACCGGTGGGCTACTATTTTTATATATTTTTTAATGTTTTTTATTTATTATTGAATATGTAAAAATATAAAAAAATATGTGCAAAAATGAGTAAACGAAAAATGATAATGCAGTAAATATTTATTCACCTGCAATTTCGTCTTCTTCAGCATCGAGTATATCAGCGCAGCACACTGAGTAGCATATAAGAGATAAGAAGCCGAGAGGTAGCCCGAACACTAGCGCCGTCAATACCGGATTCCCACGCCACATACTCGTCAATGTAGTCCTAGCTTCATAAAAGCTTCTATAGAAACGCATTGGCAAACTGTTGCCTCCATAAGTCTGTGGGAGCGAAAAACATAATTATTTTGGTCTGATAAGTCATGGAAATTAATTGAGCATCTATCAGGTTACACGCGATAGTGAAATTTCACGACTAAAAAGCTTGACAAAACTTGTGATCTGATGAGAGTTTGATGAATATTTAAGTTGTTGTCAATTTGTTCCGTGACTGTACATTATGGCAGCTATAAGAGTTGCGCGTTTTCTGGCAGCACTGAAACCTTTTTCTGTCGCACAGAACGCATCGTCGATACTGCCGCGTGCGATAGCAGTCCACGTTCCTAGATGAGGCGCAACCTAAGTAAAACTAAGAATTACCGGTGCAACTTGGTTATGTATCTGGTCAAGGAAGATTGAAACTGCTTCCGGTGTCATGAGCACAGGATCATCATCAGGCATGTGGTGGTGGCCTGTAGTTGAGTTGAGAACCAGTAGGTGAGGCGTTGTCAGTTCATACATCGCTATTGAGTTTGCCAAGTCCGGAGATCCCATCCAACCAAATTGGAATCTGTCATGCAGGTCTCGTTTTCTTTTCCTGTGTAAACATTTCATTTTGTATATCATATCACACATTAAAATAATGAATGCAAAATTAATCTATCAAAACAATTTTTTAATTATTTATTTGAATAATACTTACTTGACAATACTCTCAATCATATCTTTGAAATCTTTCTCTGTTTGAGTGATTTCATTCAACTTATTTTCAGAGACAATAGCAATTACTATGTATTTTTGAATATTCATTAGTTCATGTATATTTGAATGAGTGACCTTTGGGAATGACCCAAATCTCTCAGAATTAATCCATTTGTCCAGTGTTACATTTAAGGTTTCTCTATCTTCAATTAATGGTGGATTTGCTGTAAATCAAGGTAGCCTTTAAAGTTATTAACAATTAGATATTATGCAAAAACATTGTTTTGATGTTAAATACCTTCAAAAAAGTAGGGTTCATCCTCTTTGTAAACAAATACAGCAGTTTCATTAGGTATTTTAACATCATTTTTCAACAGATCATGTGACATGGCATAAAACCATGTATGTGGCTGATACTTCTCAGCATGCTGTGTAAACATTTCCTGTAACAACGCGGAAATTCACTAGATACTACTATAAATATTATTTTTAATAATGTATCCTCTTTACATATTATTTTACATTAAAAAAAATATTATCCATTCTTCTGGTTCTTTTTTCTCTTTCTGGAGCCCTGACCACCGGCAACCAAAATCTACTTTTTTATATGGGTACTATATATCCATTAGTACTTTTTATTTAAATGACATAATAAAATAACATTGGTGAACCCACTCCCTTCCCAAAACCGTAGACTGGCGCAAACCACCCGCTGCAAAACAGCTCAAGAGTTTGAAGTGGCATTGCTGACAAATGTCGGGCTTCGGGCTCAAATGATTTCATTTGTGTAGTCGCTACACAGTCTATTGTACAGTGACCGACTGAAATCCGATCTTGTAACTTGAAATGACCATGATATATTGATGATATATTCAAAAAAAGTTTGAAAACGTCCGTTTTTCAAAAAGGCATCAAAAAAACCCAAAAACAATGACCCAACCCAACCCAAGACCATGAAACAATGCTTTGTTTCATGGTCTTCAATGTTTATTTCATATATTGTTTATTGAAATAAATACAGGCCATATTAAAAATGACATTTTTTGTCCAAATGATTCAACTTCTTAACCTGTGTTAATCAACATAAAATTTATACCTATAGCTAGAGAATTTAATGATAGTGTATTAATACTTTTTTTTGTTGAGATAATAGCATTTTTTTAAAAAGCCAGAATAACCCCAAATAGGGTAGATGACACCATTAACCAATAATTTAAAGACACAATTTATCTGAAAGAACACGTTATTCTAGACCTGAGAACTCCATTCATTTCAAAATAACTTTAAAATTCGATTTTTAGTTGCTTTTAAATCAATAAATAGTTGCGTCATTGACTTGACAAAATAGTGACGTCATCGTTTGCGAGTCCCATACAAAATCTATGGGGGAATCGCGTTTTGACAGCTCATAAAAAGTATGTCAATTGATTGGTGGTGTCATCTACCCTATTGTGAATTTGGAATGGCTCTTGTTTTATTTTTAGTAATATTCATCATTCACACTATAATGATTAGAATATAGCAAAGTTGAGGATTACTTCTTCTATGTTTTGAAAACACAATTTTTACATTTTACAATAAAAAATACCAAAGTGAAGTAAAAAGAATTTCAAATGGATAATATTCAAATTTAGCCATAATTTACTGATTGGTTTGTTAGCCTTGTCTTTCCCATACACATTGAAATAGGCGAAAATAAGACATATTATATAAATAGCATTGGCAATATTTGTAGCAATTCCATACAAGGAACCTCAAAGTGGTTGTAAGTCAGACTTTCGTATTTATGATGCAACCATTTTGTGGTTGCTAGTCAGTAGATGCATTAGCAGTATAATATTTTAAGGAAAACATAGACTTTCAGTTATGTTCTTGCATGAGTACAAATTAACTGACTAATTTCCTAACATTGGTGCAGAAATTATGACAGTGAAAAGGCTTGGTTTTATAACATTTACATGATATCAATTCTAAGTAAACTGAACTTACCCACAATGGTCCTTGTTGTTTGCCAACATATCCAAAGAAAACAGGGTGTGTTTCTTTCAAATACCCGAGACTGTCAGCTTGTGACAGTCTTTGAACGGCAGGCTGAGACATGCGTAGAGCATAATTGACCATCTCATCTTTAACTCTTTCTCCAACATACTCATGGTGATAAGGACCTTTAATACTGTAAGAAATAAATCAAATATGTGCTTAAGAGTGTGCTATTAAAAGAAATACTTTTGATATATCACTGGCATGATAACTTACAACATTATTGTAGGGTATGCTCTGACTTTGAAATGCGTCGCTACAGCCATGAACCTAGTGCAATCAACCTTCGCCACCTTGACAGGGCTGTTGAAGAGCGATTGAGCGACATGGGCCCAAATAGGCTCTATTCTGCGGCAGTGGGCGCACCATGGCGCGTAGAACTTCACAAACCACATACCTTCATTACTTATGTCCACAAATTTGTCACTTAATTCTAAAACTCTAGACGACGAGACCCCGCAAAGCACTGAAAACCCAGAGTTAACATCTTAAGATAACACACATAATAGAAATATATCAAACCGTTCAATATACTTGGATTAAAAATACATGATTAAATATTTAATTGGTATGCAAATAATATTTTAAATAAATGATGATATTAAGAAACGAACAAAATAATTCGATTAATTTGTAAAGTAAATATTCTGACCTGCTAAAATCATAAAACACTGTCCGGCTAAAAAATTCATTATGAATGTAATAAATTTAATTTAACAGAATATAATAAATACTATAATCTCATATTAGAAACGACGAATTTTTATTTCATGATCCAAATCGATAAATACAAATTTCGACAAATTAAATGAATGAAAGCGACGCGACATTTTGACAGCCGCGAGAGGGGCTGCGATGAGTGCGATGCCAGTATCAGTGTTACCAACAATATGTTGCATTTTGGGAGGTTTCTTTATAGAAAACAATGCCCGTCTTGGTATAATTTAACTTTTAATTAGTTTATTTTTTATTATTTAGCTTTGTATGTCCCACTGCAGAGCACAGGACAAACTTATTTTAAAAAACCACTATTAATCTTTGCGCAGCTTCGTACTCACCACGAAGCTGCGCAAAGATAAATAGTGGCACACGAAAAACTGTGAAAGACTGGCGCCGGCGCGGCGGCGCCGCCGCCGGCCACGCTCATAAATGAAAATATGAGGGATAAGCTATCAGACTTGTACTGACTAACCCACCCATGTTTCTTCTATTGCCCTTTACGTTCCGGGGCCGCGGTATCTCTTTCGAACAATCCGCAACCCCGGCAGGCGGAGTCTCTGGCAAGCTCATCTGCTTTGCTGGCATCTCTTTGAGGCGCGCATGAAACACTAACGCACCGTCGGTACTGCCTGTCGTCAATAAATGGCCTCAAACACCCGGCCACCTCTTTCGCTATCATGACTGCTTCGCAGAAGGAGGTAACCGCTTCCCAGTCCCTCTCTCTCTGGACCATGAACTGAACCAGGGCCGAACGTGAGAGATCGCCGCCGCCGATCGCCTCTACGAGGATACGGTGGTGCTCCGCCCAAGCTGGGCAAACCACCACTGTGTGCTCTACCGCGTCTCCGGGCGATCGTCATAATGGTGACACTCGGGCGTTTCCGGGAGGAAACGGGAGGGAGCGGGAGCTCGATTATGTGCAGAAACCTTCCAAAACTTCCGTGTCCGGTAAGGACTTGCATCAGACGGCAGGTGAGGACGCCAAGGCAGCTCTCCAGCCGCTCCACAAAGATAAGAAATAAGCTTCATATTCCCTTGATAAAATCAAAGGGTAATTTTATTTTTTAAGTAATTTCGGCTTCACAAGTTATAGGGCTTCTCAAAAGTAGATACAGAGAACAGGGTCTTTTTAGGATTCCTAAGTGACAGCTTGGTCCATCTCCTGTCGCCACAGTTTATTGCCGGCTAATCCTCGAGTAACCAGCACAAATATGATAAGAGAGTTGGTAGGTTTGCAAACATTAGTCAGTCAGCGGTCCAATTGGTCCTGATGTTTCGATCAGCGATAAAGCTGGCCACCTTATGCTGTATTATAAACATAAGTCACAAAGATTATTTTATGTAAATACTCTGAAGTTGCAAGAGATCCAGCAAATACCAAATTAGATTATAATAAGTATTATAACCGCTTGTGTGCCGGAATTACAGACACAATTAAAAACGCATTGTCTCGCGTAGATCTACGTTCCCGGCATACAAGGGGATAACAGGTATTGGTTAGATATGCTTTTTCTTTTTTTTAAAAGGTTTAAAAGTTATGGCAACATTGCTAGGTTGTCGTGCGTGGACCAGTCGAGGTTGAATCGTTTCGTTTTCCTTTTTACTGCCTATTATTTTAAAATACACATGTTTACCGGGTTGTTAGAAGACGTTCTGATAAATATCTGTTTGTGTTACATATGAACTTGTAAATTAAATCATGAAGTGCTTTGTGCTTTGATAACATAACGTGATAGTGCAATTTTGGAGGTAAAATGCCCGCTTCCATTTGCGACCCCGTAACTAGCGCATTGCGTTTATCTCTTACCCCAGACGAATCTCAAAGTTCCTCAATATTGGATAGCAGACTATACTCATCTGCTAAAAGTGTGCTGTTGTCCAAGATAGAGTTTGAAGAGTCTGGTGATTATCAAAGCAATGTTCTCGACGGACTGAAATCTAAGTACGTGGTGATCCGACCTAAAAAACCAGTGCATGATAGTAAACTGCTGAAAAAAGAGTGTAATACTGCCGGCCAAGCATCAGGTAACTAGCTGTATTTTAAAGATACAGAAAATAATGTAGGTTTGTTTGTTATCTACATGCGCGATAAGATCAATTTAGAGGTTATATCTTATGGTCACTTGTCAATAAACGTCATGGAACCATTGAACGAATTCTGATTACATCTAACATAATAAATTAATAATAGATTTAATAGAATTCCAACTAACTCCGAAAAACATATGATCGTATGTATAATTTTCGGTCTACTTAAATTTTAACAGGTTCTTTCCCCAAATACTTATTTAGTAAGATTTAAATAATTTTAACTCCAATGTTTTGTTTTAATCTTAAATCTTTCTAAAGATGATGTTGTGTTTTCTGTAAATGATGATGAGTAAAACATTTATGGTTGCTTTACTTTATCCTTCTTTACTTATTATTATGGATTAACACTATTACAGAATGATGTAAGCACATGTCTATTTTTATTAAATTGTTCTGTCTGTATTTATTATTTACACCACTACTCTTACTGTTTAGTCACGTGTCTGCCTAGTTACTAATCAAATAAATAATGTACTTTTCCTAATAAAACTTCATGGTACATAAGAATGGCAGGTAGGTAACTATATACAGACACCTAAAAAAACCGTAACGGTACCTACAAATATTATGTAAATAATTTGATTCTATGAGGTCTTAAGTCAATTTATTGCAATGTTAGCTTTTTTTTAAAATCTTTTAGATACTATTAATTAATATTCAGAATGAGGTTATAAGAAGTTATACTAGAATCATTTATTATTACATTTTCAGAAGGCAACAAAACTCTGGAAGATGGCTTGCCCAAACCTAAAAGGGTTTTATTTCCTGTTGAAAAAGTTCACTTGGGATGGCAAAATGCATGGGCGGCTGGTGCCGGCATGCAAAATGTGGGTAACACATGCTATTTGAATTCTACCCTGCAGGCTCTGTTCCATGTGCCTGCTTTTGCTAACTGGTTGGTCATGGAAGTGACTCATGCTGAGAAATGTAATCAACAAGGTGAGCTTATGTACTGATTTCTCCCTGAATATTATAGTAATGATTAACTAACTTGGATTGAGTAACACAACATTTAATTGACTTGTTGTTCTCAATTGGAGTAAATGAAAAATGTGTAAGTTTGTTGTTTTGGGGGGTTATCTTGAGTAAGTTAGATGTTCAAAAAGTGTTGATTTGAAATAAATTATTTCATTTGTAATCTAGTCTTCAACACTAATTAGATTATTATTTAACACTTAAATTTAGGGAGTGAGGTAATTACTAAACTGATCTTTTAAAATAAATTGTGGGTCTATGAAGTTTTAAATGTATATATTGATAATAAAGAGCAATATAATGTGTTAACAGTTTTTTATTGGATGTTCCAGAAGCATGTGTGATTTGTGGGATGCGTGCCACATTGATGGCTACCCAAAAAAGTGGTGGAGCACCTATCAAACCCTGGCAGGTGTACTCCAAGTTACGTCTAATATGTAGACACCTCACACCAGGCAGACAAGAGGATGCACATGAGTTTTTGAGGTATTTAATGAAAAATTTCAATAAGTGTATAAATTGTTGCAATTGTTTAACTTATCATTTTTATGTATTCATCACTTTCAATCTGTTTTAGATATTTGGTGGAGGCAATGGAAAAATGCTATTTAAACCGGTTTGTTAACCATGACAAATTTGACCAGTACAGCAAAGAGACAACACCATTGAATCAGATTCTTGGTGGATACTTACGCTCTACAGTCCGGTGTCTTGCATGCCATCATCTTTCCACTACCTATCAGCATTTTCAGGTAACTTAAACTGTTTAAAACTATATGCTAATTCATTGATTATTTCTTAAATTGAAAGTTAATGTTTTTATTATTTTTCCAGGACTTACTCTTAGATATAAGAAAACACTCGACATTAGATGAAGCATTAGATTCTTTTTTTTCTCGTGAAAGATTAGAAGATTTAGGTTACAAATGTGAGGCATGCAATAAAAAGGTATGTTATATTTTTACATAAAGGCTTTGATGATGAAAATAAGAAAAATTCATTACTGTAAAATGTGCATAGGTTGCTGCATGAAAAGGAATAATAACCTAAACCTAACTCAAACTTTTTTTAAGGTATCTGCTACGAAGCAATTCTTCGTTGAGCGTGCCCCTATGGTTCTCTGCATAGCACTGAAACGGTTCTCATTAGCTGGAGGCAAGCTCTCCAAACACGTGCAATTTAGGAAGAAGATCACCCTTAACAAATATATGTACAACAAAAGTCACCAACAGTTGGTAAGTTTGAATTTATTATCATCTCATTATAAGGATAATTATTTTTATCCTGGATTCTTACTTTTTTTTTTCCAAATACAAGTCTTTTTAATTGAATTTAAAAACATTATTTTGTTTCAGTCTTATAAACTAGTAAGTTTAGTCACGCATCTTGGGCCATCACAGAATTGTGGTCATTACACTGCTATAGGACAAGCACCAAATAGCAATTATTACCAGTTTGATGACAGTTGTGTTCGACCATTACCTCTGTCTGCTGTGCTGGGCACAAACGCCTACATTATGTTCTTTGAAAAAGACAATACTGATGAGGCATCCACCTCAGCTGCGTCATCTTCTTCGAGTGTTGTGTATGGCCCACAGTTGCCAGATAATATACTAAATAGAGATAAAAGTCCTTTAAAACTGACATTCTATAAAAGTGATGAGAGAAAGCCAGTTCTACTTAATAGCACTTCAGTAGAAGTTCCTAAACCTGATGTCAAACCCATAATTCTAAATAGCACACTTGGGAAGTCAACAGACACTAATAATTCCAATTCTGAACCATGGGTGGTGAAACAAAATGGTGAAGTAGAGAAAATTGTTCAACCACCAAAGACTCTGAATGGCATCGAAAAAAATGGTAATAAAGTCGATGAAGATAAGAAGATAAGCTTTGTAATAAAACGGCAAAATGGTGATGAGAGCCAAGTGAAATCCAAGTTATCTAAGAGTGAGTCTGATCTCAGATCCATCATAAACTCAAAAGCAGTCGAAAAAGCTGCGTCCACAGGCAAATTAGTCAAGACACCTAAATCCCCCTTAGAAAAACTGGAGGAACAAATGAACAGGAGTGATTCATCGGGTTTGTCGCCGAGGAACGGCTGCACGGGATCGAGGTTGGTCCCGTATGATTCTGAATCAAGTGGGGATGAGCGAAACGATAGATTAAACGAGGACGGAGCGAGAAGGGACGACGGGCGCCGGCCCAAGCCTAGCCGCTGCGAGTCGCCTCGCGCGCTCGTCGTCACCACCAAGAGCATGCATCACGCCTGGACCGTCTCCAGCGAGAACAGCGGCCCGCTGCTCAGCCCTAGTCTCAACGGCGTCACCAACAAAAAGTACGTGTGGGGGACACCTACGCAATTAACGATCAACTTCAATCTTTCCGTGCTACTCTACTATTCCGAAAGTTAACAAGATATTACAATAGGTATACAATAGTGGTTTTCTAACCCCATCACATTTAATATTCTCTTAATACTTTTTCAGGTTAAAAGAAAAAGAGGAGCGACGATCAGAAAATGATCAAAGTCCTAACACGAGTGTGAGTAGTATGTCACCGCTGAGTGACCGCAGCGGCGCGGGCGCGACGCCTAGTACAGCGGTCGCGCCCGCGCCCGCGCCCACCAGTGCGCTCGCGCCGCTGGACACGATGCGACACCTGCAGGCTGCTTCGCATCGTGGGTACGGCGCGCCCGTTTCTTCTTGGAATGGTAATCACAGCGCTCTCTCGCGACAGGTGAGCTATTTCTTTGGCAAGTTTTATTTATTTCAAACTTCGCCTTTTTTTTGTTATGCCCTGTTGTTTTCTTGTTCCTGTACCTCATTAATATGTTCTCTTCCACTAAAGGTGTTTGAAGAACGTCGAGACGAGCGCAAGCGAGCCCTTGACGCTTCGGATGAAATGGATCGAGGGCGCAACAAAAAAGTGAAAAAATTCCATAATTATAATAATCGCTTCAACAACAGTAGAAATGGTTACAATCCCTTCCAGGTAAATAAAGTAAAATGTTTATTTACTGTCCATACCTCATTCAAATTTATTAAAAAGGGCAAAATGTTCTCTAATAAAAGTTTTTGTTTAAATAAAAACTACGTTTTTCAGGAGAAACAGAATAAGTCTCATTGGGGCGGAAACTTCAATAAATATCGCAACGAGCGACGCCCTCCTCACCACTTCAATAAACATCACAACAACAAGTACAAACGATTTAACAGGTAATTTTTAAATGTTCATATAAATTAAATTAAATAAGTGTTGCACTTTATAAATATAATAATTTAAAATCTATGCTTGATCCCTAACTGGCATATTATTTCAGGTACAGTAATAATGGTCACCACTACCCGAGGCATCATTGACCCGCGGCCGGCTTGTTTCCATTTATTTGTGTAAATAGTTAGCATACGGACTTAAATTCATAGTTTAATAAGCCTTCATGAATACGAAAAATAGTTACAGTTACGACATTATTGGAGTCATTGGTTTGCCACCGCCATACAGTCCAATCTGAGCAATTTATGGAAGTTAGTATTATTATTAATTCTAGTAGGCAGATATTTAAAAATTAAGTATAAAGATGAGTAATTACTGCCAGTTTCAGCCTTTACCTGTAACCGCAAATAGTGACCTCATAAGATGTTAATAGTTATAGCTAAATTATAAATATTGTGATTTGAGCAAAAACAACATTAGCTTGCATGTTTATCGACTGCAGTTTAAAGGTCATGTAGTTAATGAAATATTAAAATCTATTATATTAAGAATAATTGATTGGTATCGTCGCAAACAAAAGTAATAGAAATAAGGATTTAACCTTATTTATAACAACCAGCCTTATCAAGTATAGAATTTTCCATGTGATCATTTACTCCAATATGCTGTTTTAGAAGCTATGAAAGAAAAGCTTTAGCTGCTTATCCCGCGGGTGTAGTAAGAGCTACCAAGCGATTATTGTTGTACTAGGATAAGCAATGGGTGCAGAAACCTGTGACGTTTTAGTGCATTTTTATTTATTTCTCTACATTCATGCCCAATCTGAATAGAACAGCCCTATTGTTACTTCTAAACCCATTAGCGATTGATAGCGTGATCTTATAATAATGTCTTGTTTTTATAGTTAAATAATATGTGTAATTTGATTTTTGTTTTTTTAAATAGAATCCATTGAGGGCGGCAGCTGTTATAAAATGAGTTTATTTTTACACTGCTCAAATTGTTATTACAGTTTTCTTTTGTTGACACCCATAATAGAATATGTAATGGAAATATGACTGAAAGTAATTATGTTTTAGTTTAGTTACTGTTACCTTTGTAATATGTAGTTATATCTTCCCAAGGTAAATAAACAGGTACTCATTATTTTTCATATAAACTTTATATTTTAAATAAGTACCTCTCTCTTAGTTCGTTTTATATTATAGAAAAAAAAGATACGTATGTCAATACAAAAATATTGTATGCTTATTGTTCTGAACTTATACTGATAATAGAGGCGCATAACTTTGTTTGGAGGGTGATTGAAATTATTTAGTTTTGTTTACAAAATAATACTTATTTATACCATTCTTTAAACAGCAATTATTTGACATTAACTTGAAATATTTAATTTGTGCAAACTTTGAAGTTACTGCCAGTGAGGTTTTAGTACAAGGGCACAACTTTATTTTGACGAGATCTTGAACTTTTATATGGTTTTAGTGAAAATGATCTCTAAAAAGGATTGTTTTGGAAATAGTAACATAAGCAATAAATTATAATATATTTTCACACATTGTTAATAGTTGAAGACAGCAATACTGAATAAGAAATCCTTCTCCAGTTGAAATATAATAATGTAGTGTATGGGATTAACTAAAAGTGACGATTCTATGAAACATTACGTTTTGTGACTGACATTGTAACAAAAATAAAACGAATTATCGTAACTATAAGGTAAACCCTGTAAAAGGTATTGTTTCATAGAATATAGTCGTGGTTGTGAAGATTCTGGTTCATTTGTTATGAGAAAATTATTTGTAATGTGAAAGTCTAAGGCCGTGAGCTGCGTTAGGCGTGCGCACGGCGCGGGCGCCCGCGTGGCGGGCTGTTTCATGTAATAGGCCGTGCGCTGCGTTAAGCGGGCGACCCGCTTCACGCAGCGCTGATCTATGAGATTACATGGAAACAACACGCCACGCGGGCGCCCGCGCCGTGCGCACGCCTAACGCCGCGCACGGCCTTAGAGCTTAGAACTCGGCTACTAAGATGGTAGAAAAATATTGAAGACTTTTATTACTTCCGTTTGAAATTTAATAGTGAAATATTACTATGGCGCAATTTTTAAGTGAACAAACAAAACATTATCACGGAAATACTAAGTTTTATTTATGAACTAAACTAACGTCCCCACTTCCCCTCACAGACATACCAACTAATATAACTTATCTCCCAAGATGTTTAACTCACAATGTGGACGAGGATTTTTATGTTACTCAGGAATCCTCCGCACTAGTCCAACAAGTCGGATATTGCGAAAAATGCCTTTTTTACGTTTAGTAAAACGTGAGACAGTTGTATGACCTCATAATTAATGCATATATACGAAACACATGGACGCCAAGAACAAGTATTAGATATCATAACGTGCAGATTATCGTTCGGTCATAAATTGACCAATAGGAACACCCAACCAACCAATCTTGTTGATTCCAGTTTTCCCCGTAATACCAGACTGCGTAACCGATAAAAAAAAAACTTTATTATAGATAAGCCGTCCTGGAGGCTTACCATCAACTGTTATTGCGATTCAATTGATGGCCTAAAATAAACTGTTTTGCTATTTCATACCACAATATCCTTAATATGATCCAGTTTAGGCAACGCCAAATCAAGTCGACAATTGCTTCGAAACTGTTTTCGTTCATTCATTTTTCATACCATGACGTGACCTATCAACCTGAAAAGGATAGCTTATGTGTCAAAGTAACTAATTCAAAAAAAGTTGCTATTTATTGGCGTGAAATGAGTCGTTTTGTTAATAACTTTATAAAAATTGTGATAATATACGTAATTCAAGGTATTTCAGCCATTATTCCGTCCCAACATTAAATCAATTAATATACTGATTTTTATTACGGATTCTTGTCATCCTTACTATCCTTACGAATATTATAAAAGCGAAAGTGAGTTTGTTTGTTTGTTTATTTGTTTGTTTGTTTGTTACCTCTTCACGCTTTAATGGCTAAACCGATTTTGATGAATTTTGGTACAGAGATAGTTGGGAACCAGGAGACGGACATAGGCTAATTTTTATTAAAAAAAAGTGGGATATGAGGGAGAACGAGGGAAGAAAAGGGAAAACTTAACGTTGCTATTACAAATCAATCAGGCGCAAGAGCAAAAACTGCAGGTCTGCTTGGTGTGTTATACCGAATTTAACGCGAGCGAAGCCGCGGGCGAAAGCTAGTAAAAAATAATTATGTAAGATCAACGTTTTGTTCAACTACGTATAACAGAACGTCATTTGTCATCGACAGGTTACTTAGTCTGTGGAGGTGCGTTCCTAACTCGTCTTAATCAATTTATTTTAACAACAACACTAAGCAAACCTTTTATATTTCTTAATTAAATAATTATATAAACTACTATTATTTAATGAGTACTAAATATGGCGTAATAGTATATAATTTGAAGCTAGAAAACGTAATTTGAAAATGTTTTTGTTGTAATATTTATACAGATTGAGCTTCGAAACGCAACGCATATGGTGTGAGTAAAAGAGACAGACTTATGCAACGTCTGTATAGCGTCATCTCTTTCTCACACCGCGGACCACAGACAAATTTCGATCTTTCATTCAGTCTGTGAAGATTCAAACTCCTGTCAGCTAAAGGCACTTCATGGTACGAATCTGCGCGATTTAGTTTAGGTACTTATACTGGATTACATCGGAAGTGAATGGTTAACTAAAAGTTGATGGTAGGCCTACTGATCTGTTTGCGTCTGTCTGCCCATATATCACAGCCATTTTACTTCGACACATCTAGTTGAAAGGGCATGGCCGGATTCTGCCCTGATAATGCACAGTAATGATGATTGATATATTAAAATTACTTTTAAATTAAATAAAAATTAATCGCATGTAATTATATTTCCCTAAAATAGGTGAGAGAAAAGTGTACGTTACTCCAGCAAGAAAGTATCTCCTAAAGTTATATGAGTAAAACGTATAGTTTGTGCCTTATCTGCTGTAAATGTGCCCCACATAAAAATGTGTGCCCCCTGTCGTTTTGAAAAAAAAAAAATCGGCCAAGAGCGTGTCGGGCCACGCTCAGTGTAGGGTTCCGTAGTTTCCCGTCCGTCACAATATACCGGACAAATCAAAATCAAACCTCGACGACTAATTAGGTTATGCACTCATAAATAAATTTACGAATATATTTAAGTGCAACTTACTTTACCACGGTAGGTCATGAAAGCGCGGAAAATCTTAACATCGACTTTTAAAAAAATGACGTCATTACGCAACGCCATCTATAGAACCAAGCCATATCAGCCCACGTGAAAAACGTATGTGGCCCAAATGTACCAATTAAAGTAGACAAAATTAAACACAAAACAGAGCGAGATTACTCGTCTTTTATTGTAGCAGTTCCTGAGCAATGTTATGACAAATTGAACCAATCAGAAGTCTGGCCCATGAACGCGGAATTTAATGAGTGGATTTGGTTTCGGAAGTCAACGAAAACAACACCCAACGAATAGCATAGAAATTTTTTACCAAAACGTTAGAGGGCTTCGAACAAAGTTGGAAGAGTTCAGAAATAATATTGATTCAGTAAATTTTGACATTTACGCAATCACAGAATCCGGTTGCAATGAGTCGATTCAAGATCCGGAAATTATCCCACCGGGATATCACATACTTCGTTGTGATCGAGCGGACGGTCGGAAACAGGGCGGCGCGTTTCTCGTGGCCACACACCGATATGAGCTACGACAAGTACCTATCGCGGACGCGTCGATAGACACCTGCGTTTTTGAAATGGTTTGTGCAACGATTTATTTAAATAGTAGATTTTTGTTTTTGTGTTGTGTCATTTATATCCCGCCTAGTAGTTCAGAGAATGATTATTTGGTTTTATTTAGAATAATAGAAAAGTTATGTGATAGATACAAAGAAGTTATTGTGATAGGAGATTTTAATTTATATTCGTGTCCTGTTAATATTAGTAATTATTATGAATGTTTTGTGTCCTATTGCGAGTTCACTCAAAGCAACGCAGTACCCAATTGTTTAGGTCGTCAGCTGGATTTGGTTTTGAGTACAGGTTTTAGAGGGAAGGTATCAGTAGTGGCGGCAGACGAGCCGCTCGTGCCCATCGACGTGCATCACCCGCCGCTCGCGGTTAGTGTGAGTCTCGCCCCCGCCCCCGCCCCCGCGTCGGCATCCACGCCGGAGATTCCCGCTGGTGCCGTAGACGCCAACAGCGACAGGGACAATAATAGACCGCAGTGGAATTTTTATAAAGCCGATTTTCAGCTGTTATACTCCTCTTTGACTTCTGCTGAGTGGAGTGCAATCTATGAGGTCCACGATGTGTGTGAAATGTTAAATGTCTTTTATGATAAACTAAATTATATCTTAGATAAATGTGTACCCCGTAAAAAACTTAGTCGTGTAAATTCACCGTACGTGTATCCTGTATGGTACACTAGAGATATTATTAAAAACATAAAGATTAAAGCCCAACTTCATAGGAATTTCAAAAATACCAAGTTAGATTCCGATTACTACGAATTTGCAAAATATAGAGCCCTTGTTAAAAAATCAATAGAAAAGGCACACAAGGAACACAAAATTAAAATTCAGTACCAATTCGCAAAAGATCCAAAATCATTCTGGCAATACATAAAATCAAAAAGAAGTACAGTAAATAGGCAGAGTATCATAAAGGACGGTCAACATCTTACCGAGGTGGAGTGTGCGAGGCAGTTCGCGGAATTTTTTGAGTCTGTGTACAATAAGGAAGCTCCTCGACTAGACGCGCGGGCTGCAGCGGAGGAGGTCGGAGCGACCAGCGCAAGAGTACATGTAGGGACTCTAAACCTTCGAGAAGTAAGCGAAGCGCTGGTAAATCTCAAGCCGAAGCGGTCATCTGGCCCTGACGGAATTCCAGCGTTTCTGTTCAGAGACTGTGGCCGGGTGTTAGCAGAACCACTGCATCATATTTTTAACTCCTGTTTAAAACAAGCGACATTTCCGGCTCGGTGGAAGATCACGCGTGTCATTCCGGTCCCTAAGGGTAAAGCAGGTCCAGATGTCAGTGGCTATAGACCAGTGGCTGTACTGTCAACGCCAGCAAAAGTGTTCGAGTCCGCCATCCAGCGTTGTGTACATCGACAGGTGCGAGCGCAACTGTCGGATGCGCAGCACGGTTTCAGGCCGGAGCGCAGTACGGCCACCAATCTACTCAACTTCATGGCAAAGGTAATACCAGCAGTCGATGCTGGTGTGCAGGTAGACGCGGCATACTTTGATTTCAAAAAGGCATTCGATACCGTCGACAATGACGTCTTGTTAAGAAAGCTTGCAAAAGTCGGCTGTACACCACACTTATTGCAGTTCTTCGTTAGCTACATGAAAGATAGGCAGCAGTATGTAGACTACAATGGTTATGAGTCCGAACTATATTTCACAAGGTCCGGAGTGAGCCAAGGCAGCAATTTGGGGCCTCTCGAATTTATTATAATGATAAACGACATGCCGGAGGTCGTCAGACATAGCTTATGTTTATTGTTTGCAGATGACCTGAAATTGCTACACGAGGTTAAAGATGTGTCCGATTGTGAACGTTTACAGGAGGATATTGACAAAGTGGTAGAGTGGAGTCATAAAAACAAACTCTACTTTAATGTTGGCAAGTGCTCGGTAATAACGTTCACTCGCGCGCGGACGCCTATACGCTACCAGTACAAAGTAGAAGCAGCGCCGTTGCAACGGGTGTCACAAGTACGAGATCTAGGTGTATGCCTCACTTCGGAACTCACCTTTCGCGAGCATGTTGTTAAGGTCTGTAAGAAGGCTTACAGAAACCTAGGTTTCGTGCTGAGACAGTCAAATGGGTTTACCAGTATTGCCACTCTCAAGGTGCTGTATGACGCTCTAGTCAGAAGCCATCTTGAACATAGTGCGGTCATTTGGAATCCACATGAAGAGAAATACAGTGTCATGTTGGAACGGGTTCAAAACAAATTTACGAGACATTTGTTTTGCAAATTGTATGGAGTATATCCATTTTATCCGCTAATGTACCCAACACTATTTGTGCTGGGTATGGTAGGGTATAACGAGCTTAGGGTGCGTAGGGAATTTGCTCTCGCCACGTATGTGGTAAAGCTACTGCGGGGAGTAGCACATAACCCGGGAGTGCTGCGTCACCTAAAACTCAACGTGCCGGACCGGTACGTGTGGAGGCGGCGACGCCCGCAACTACTGAACATTCCTGTAGCCAGAACCAATCTGTTGGCGAAAACACCCCTCAGCAGAACGATTCGCGTTATAAACGAACTTCACGAGCGATTGGATGTTTTCTCGTGCACTTTGAGTGACTTCGCAAGAGTTTTATTAAATATAGTTAGTTATGTAAGACCATAAGGAAGCAGAAATATGTTATTTTATTTTGTTTTGTATAATTAGGTAGGTACTTAGAAATTAAGAGATTTGATGTAAATTGTTTAATTTTTTAGCTTTATTTTTATTAGTTGATAGCTTCACTGTCGCATTAGGTTAAGGCCTGTAATGATAGTTGTAAGAAGGATAAATAAATAAATAAAATAAATAAATAAATAAATTTATGAACTGGTTTTTACCTTAACATTTTGATGGTGTTAAAAAAATGAATTTTATTTTTGTTCTAAATTGCCTTAGCATGTTCTTGATAGAAGTTTTATGTAGTTATAAGATCCCGCCAATGCCAAGGAGAGACCAACCGAACAATTCGGTAATACCCGATCCAATGTAATAAGTACCTACAGCGCCATCTCTCGGGGAATTGGGTTACTAATTAATACAAAGACGTGCAAGAAGTTTTCGGTGGTAATTTTGGATTGCGAGAACCGATTTCAATAATTCTTTTTTTGTTTGAAAAAAGATACGTTCAGGATAATAAAATATGTAAACGAAGTTAAAAAAAATGCTTGCATATACGATTATACTACAAACTTAGTCCAGAAATTATTTTGTACAACTTTTTGTCTTTTTTGTACAAAAACTGTTGTGTCAATCAAGTTCAAAATAATTTTCCTAGAAAGTCCTTATAAAGTTCTACTTTTCAGATTTTTTTCATATTTTCTAAACTTATGGTTCAAAAGTTAGAGGGGGGGGGGACACATTGTTTTTTACTTTTGGATCGATTATTTCCGAAATTATTGACATTATCAAAAAATGATTTTAGTAAACCCCTATTCATTTTTAAATACCTTTCCAACAATATATCACACGTTAGGGTTGAAATTAAAAAAAAATCACTTCCCACTTTCCATATAGGGTGGCTACCCTAATAAAACATTTTTTTCCAATTTTTATTTTACCACTTTGTCGGCGTGATTGATATACATATTGGTACCAAATTTCGGCTTTCTAGTGCTAACGGTCACAGAGATTAAGCGAGGACGGACGGACGGACGGACAGACAGACATGGCGAAACTATAAGGGTTCCTAGTTGACTACGGAACCCTAAAAACGGAAAAACGATTCTTGCTGGGGTAACGTTTTTCTAGCAGGAAAATTCTAAACGAGTGATCGGAGAGAGAAAAATTGTGAATGGCCAGAGAGCTTATATGTGTGCCAAAATGTGCCCCCAAAAATAAAATCTGTGCCCCTTCAGGTTTTCGAGATATTGCGTTTCCTGCTGGAGTAACGTTTTGATGAATCGTATATCTCTAAAACCATTGTATGTGCCCCTGTAGAATAAACATACACGAGTAGCTCTTAATATGTGCCCCTTAGTACCCCAATTAGATTTAAGATAATATTAATAGTTTTCAAGTTATCGCGGTTTTATCAAAACCCGAAAAAACATCGCAGCGCCTAAATGAGGCAAGGCATAAGTTCACTGAAAACTGTATTCGGTTCTTCTTGGCGCTAATAATAACCATAGAAAGTTTCAAAACTGTTCATGCATGCGTTTTTGAATAATCTTGCTAAAAGTCAAAACGATGGTGTCATAACTTTGACGGCAAAATACCAGGAACTGGCTCAATCTCAGATGTAGGTGTAAACCAAAATCATGTGCCTTTAATAATGTCTTTAGGTACAGAATTATAATCAACAAAATCATCAATACAACGCTCTAAATTTGGTCGGATAACGAGCCGTTGTTTACTTAATTTGGTTTTTTGTTTATATTTACATAATGCGAAACATTCCAAGCTCAATATTTTCACCATATTTTTTTGACTAAAGGCACATGATTTTGCATGATCATGATGAGCAAAATGTACATACCTTGTAAATGTACATGTGAGATACTTAATAAAATTCAAAGCCAAATGGCTTTAAAATTTTATTACTGGTTAATTGCCTATCCAATTGTTAATATTTTGAAAAGTCATCGCTATCGCGGCCTGCCAATGACGACGTTTGAAAAAACTTCTTAGCCCTTTTCAACGGCATAAGTGAATTTTCAGTTTATGCCACTTCACACTATTTTAGGCGACTTCTATTCTTTCACTCCTCCTACAGAGAGCCTTAAGTGTAGCGCTCCAGACGAGTCCCTATGAAACTTGACGCTGCGGCGGCGCTAAGTTCGACGCAGTATTCTTCTGATGTCATACCAGCACATCTTTGGCCTTCTTTGTGGAATAGGTAAGCCGTTTAATGAATGCCTAGGCTATTTACTAAAAGCCGCCTGAATAGTATTTCTTGTATTATTTATTATACGCCCTATAGAACTCTGACTGAATCTTTTATAAATAGGAAACAAAAAAGCGCCTTAACAAAATGATCATAAAACAAAATCTATTGTAAAACCGGCTGTACATGTCCGGCGAGGCGGCGAGCCTCCTTGCCGGACTGCCACCGTGGGATCTGGAGGCGATGGTCCTCGCGCGCCTGTATGAGTGGCGCGCGGAGGCATTACACCAGGGGGCATCTTTGCTGCCGCGGCAAATTGCCGACCTGCGGTGCGATCTCATGGTGGCATGGAGAGAGCGACTGTCGCAGCCCCGTGCAGGGCACGCCACAATAGTGGCGGTAAATCCCCTCTTTGAGCAGTGGCTGGAGAGGCGCCATGGCGTCCTCACCTACCGCCTGACGCAGGTCCTCACCGGACACGAAATTTCGGGAGGTTCCTGCACATCATCGGGCGGGAGGAAACGCCCGGGTGTCACCACTGTGACGCTGATCTGTGATCGCCCGGAGAACACGGTGGAGCACACAGTGGCGGTCTGCCCAGCTTGGGCGGAGCACCGCCGTTCCCTAGTAGAGGCGATCGGCGGCGGCGATCTCTCGCGTCCGGCCAGGTTCAGTCCATGGTCCGGAGCCAGAGGGAATGGGAAGCGGTAACCTCCTTCTGCGAAGCAGTAATGCTAGCGGAGGAGGTGGCCGGGCGTTTGAGGGAGAGAACCTCAAACCAAACCAGCCGCCGCGGGAGACGACTCCCAGCCACCGTAGATGCGGGCCTGTGGACGGTGAGCAATGGGTTGCTCATCGTCCGTCCGTCTATTGACAACAGGCCGTGTCGACGGTGCGTTAGTGTTTTACGCGTGCCTCAAAGAGATGTCAGCAAAGCAGAGGGGCCTGCCGGGGTTGCGGGTTGTTCGAAAGAGATACCGCGGCCCCGGAACGTAAAGGGCAATAGAAGGAACATGGGTGGGTTTTAGTCAGTACAAGTCTGACACTCCTGAGATATTTGAATAAAAAAACAACGTGTTGCTCATACAGTAGTTTAATGTGGACTGCCCGTCCTTCCCCAGTCTACAAGGTTGCGGCGCTGTCGTAAGCGCGCGCACACAGATTATACACACATACATTACACCCTCACCCTTATTTCTAACACGCGTTTATTATATTATACTTAAGAATAACTTGCTTACCTAATATTACAATTATATACTTAATCAGGGTACCTCTAATACATAAACACTGACTTAGATAACTATGAATAATTTACATAACTACAAACAAAAAACAACATCCTTATCATAACTTATAATTAGTTGGCTTATTAATTCTACATCTCCGGAGGGGACGAGACTGGGTCGGCTCAGGGGAAGGTAAAGAGGTTTGTGTTTCCGGTTCGACACAATCATCAACATGCTGTTGTTCCCTGACCTCCTGCTGAGTCTTTGCTGCGGCTGAGTCACCGAAGGCCGGATCGCTCGGACCGGGCGTTTCCTGGTCCATCACGACCGCCCCCGTCTCTGATTTCTCTCTAACCGGGCTGGAAGGACAGATTAATGAACTCCGCATTCGTTGTTTTAGCTGATCAACATGTTTATGAGTCTCCCTACCTAACGAATCCACTACTTTATAATCAGTGGTTCCTAACTTTTCTGTTACCTTTCCTGATACCCATTTATCTTGCCCCGTATACTGACGCAACCAGACTTCTTCTCCCGTACGCAATTGACGTGACCCAGTTGCGCCATACTTCTGTTGCCGCGACTGAGCATCTCTTACTTAATTGTCCCTATTGGGTCTCAGCGCGTCGAATCTAGTGCGCAACCTACGGCCGAACATGAGAAACGCCGGTGTTTCACCGGTTGTACAATGTTCCGTGTTCCTATAATATAGTAGAAATTTATTTATAAATAACGGTATGTTTAAATTTTCCCTAATAGCTTTCTTAATCGCCCTTTTTACCGTATGTACTGCATTTTCCGCTGCCCCGTTTGAAGCAGGGTGATACGGCGCTGAGAATATGTGTTCAATGCCATTGGCATTAAGAAACCGTGAAAACTCATGACTTGTAAATGGTGGTCCGTTGTCCGAGACTATTTGTCTAGGTAAACCAAAACGTGCGCACACGTCACTTAAAACGCTGATTGTGTGAGAAGCCGCTGTACTAGGTACTTGACTAACTTCTAGCCACTTGGTTCTAGCGTCAACCATAACTAAAAACATCCGCCCCGCAATGGGGCCTAAAAAATCAACATGTATACGGGCCCACGGTCTATCTGGCCAGGGCCAAGAGCAGGGCATATGTCGCGGCGGCGCCTCACTTTCCACAGCACAGACACGGCAACCCCGGCACGTATTTTCTATTGCTTCGTCCATTCCCGGCCACCAAACATAGCTCCTAGCAAAAGCTTTTGTTTTAACTATGCCCATATGGGCCTCATGTAAACCAATTAGAACCTTATCCCTACAGACCTCCGGCACGACCACCCTATGGCCCCACATCACACAGCCTAATTCCTCATACAGTTCTTTCCTGCGATTGAAATAAGGTTGGAGCGATTTTATGTCGTTATCCGCCGGCCATTCGTCGCGAAGATATGTTAAAACTCGGCCCAATAACTGGTCTCTGCTTGTCTGTTTTTTAATTTCATTGTAGTCTAACAACATTGCATTTTGTGCGAAATGTAAATACGACTGTTCCGGAATTTTTGTTTGTTTACTCGCAGAAACAGCTGGCAATCGCGATAGGCCGTCCGCCCCGTTCTGCTTGGAAGTAACGTACTCAACTCAATATCATAAGTATATGCTGACAACTTTATTGCCCATCTTTGTAATCGACTTGCGGCCATGGATGGTATACCTTGCTTAGGTCCAAAAATCGTGACCAACGGTTTGTGATCCGTGCGTAGTGTAAAACGCCGACCGTATAGATACTGGTGTAATTTTTCTAAGCAAAACACAATCGCTAATGCCTCGCGTTCAATTTGAGAATAATGTTTCTCCGCTGCGCTAAGTGCGCGCGATACATACACTACCGGCCGCTCGCGCACGCCGACCGAGCCGCTGCTGCTATCCTGCTCGCACGTCTGACTTAACACGCCGCCTATGCCTCTCGCGCTCGCATCACATGTTAAGAACAACGGTTTGTTTGGATCATAATGAGCGAGGACGTCTGCGGTAATTAAAACGTTTTTAATTTTCTTAAAAGCTGACTCACATTCTATGTCCCATCTCCAAGTTACTCCTTTCCCTAATAATCTATACAATGGCGCGAGCATAGTGCTCAAGTTGTTGACGAATTTCGCATAATAATTTATTGTTCCTAGGAAAGCCCGTAAATCAGTGATATTTTCGGGTCGAGGAATGTTTAAGATACCTTCTACCTTTTCCGGGTCTACTTTAATTCCCTCGTGGGAAACAATAAAACCTAAGTACTTCACCTCATTAGTCATAAACACACACTTATTCTGTTTTAGTTTCATTCCGTTATTATGTAATCGCTTTAAAACTTTGTCCAGTATAACTAAATGTTCCCTAACATTGGGTGATCCAACGATAATATCGTCGAGAAATACTTCTACGTTTGGAATATCGTTGAGTAGGTTCGCCATAATTCTTTGGAAAATACCTGGACTCGAGGATAGGCCATAAACTAATCTTTTATACTTAAAAAGTCCCTTGTGGGTATTAATAACCGTACAATTATCGGGGTCATCCAATTCTATTTGGTTATATGCTTGTGATAAATCAATTTTCGTAAATATCTTCGAACCGTTTAATTTAACTAACAAGTCATCAATGCGGGGTAATGGATATTTGTCTACCAATAAAACGGGATTTAATGTTATTTTATAATCAGCACAGATACGGAGTCCACCATCCGCCTTACGTACCGGTACGAGTGGGGTAGCCCAATCCGCGTTCTCCACGGGCTCGATGACACCAGCGCGCAACATACCTTCCAATTCTGCCTCAACGCACTCGCGCAGCGCGTACGGCACAGGCCGTGCACGGCAAAATACCGGCACCGCTCCCTCGCGTATTCGTAACCGAGCCTTTCCTCCCGTGAACCGGCCCAGTTCATCCGTAAACAGGTCCTTATATCTGTGAAGTAATAAGGTTAATTCTTTATTACTTGAGTTATTACAATTAGCTCGGTCTGCGTTCATGGTCAACATACTTTGATACATCGGTATTTTAATACCTAATTCTGTAAGCCATTGTCTGCCTAACAATGACGTGGTACCCCCATTGGTTTTATTATAGTACCATCGTAGAATCTAAATACCAAATTCGAATTTTCTAAAGGTCTATGTTTAAACAATTTATAATACATTTCCCCACTGATGCATGACACCAACGACCCCGTATCAATTTCCATACCTAACTTGATTCCATCGACACACATGGTTAGGCTCACCGGTTTATAACTATTTAAGCTGAGCTGATGGAAGTCTTCTACCGTCTCCCAGTCTCCATCGTCTGACGCCGGCGGTTCATCGTCCCCCGACTGGTCCGCAGGGGACCTGGCTGCTCCGCTCGTCGCTCGCACCTGCGCCGCCATGTTGTTGGTGTCGTATCGATCTTGGGGCTGTCGGCCCCCTGTCCGCATCGGACATACCCGACGTAGATGGCCCTTCTGCCTACATCTACCGCAGATAAAGCGATTGTATCTACATCCTTCACTCTGATGGCCAGAAGCCCCACAAGCAGTACAACTGGTTCTCGATTCGTCGGCGTTGCCCTTCCGCGTGCCTGCCGATATTCCGCCTCTGCCTCCACGGCCTCGCCGGCCGCGGCCACCCCGCATCGGCGTGGCCACCACGTGCAACGCTCCGGCCGTGGCATCTCCGCCCCCGCCCGGCTCGGTATTGCTCCCGACTGCGTGTTCCACTGCCGCTGCATCTCTTTCCGCCACTTCCATGGTACATGCAATTTTTACGGCATTTGAATATTGCAGATTTTCTTCCGTAAACAGTCGCTGCCTGATTGCTTCGCTTCTCAGTCCACATACTAGCTGATCACGTAAATTCTCTTCTAACACAGCTTTAAATTCGCAAAATTTTGACATTCTCTTAAGTTCCGATATATACAGGATGTAACGGAAAGGGTATATACATACCAATAGCGAGGCTTCTTTTTTTTTTTCTTTCTTTCTTTCTTTTTTTTTTTTTTTTTTTTATATTTAGCTGAAACCCTTGCGATATCGTTTGATAAGCCTTGAAGAAGCCTTGCTCTTGATATGTATATACCCTTTCCGTTACACGTTGTATAGTAAAATGGATTCACCCGCATTTTGCCTTCTCTGACGGAAACGGTACCTTTCTGCCATAAACGACGGTTTTGGTTGCAAGTGATCCGCCATGATTTTCACCACCATTGTATACGTTTTTGCGCTCGGTTTATCCGGACTTGTTAAATTACTTAACAGTTCATAAGCTTCGTCACCCATCGTTGCAATCAACGTAGGTAACCAAAGTTCCTCCTCAACGCTGTTCACTTTAAAAAACATCTCCATGCGTTCCACGTACATTGTCCAGTTTCCCGATCTCACGTTATACTCCGATAACTTCCCGATCGACATTTTAAAATAGTTTTATCCTCGTCGCCACTGAGATATTTGAATAAAAAAACAACGTGTTGCTCATACAGTAGTTTAATGTGGACTGCCCGTCCTTCCCCAGTCTACAAGGATGCGGCGCTGTCGTAAGCGCGCGCACACAGATTATACACACATACATTACAACTCCCCCCCCGCTCCGCCCAGAGCGGGGGAAGTTATTTGAAGACTACCCACCCAAAAAAAAACCCTGCATATAAGCTTTAAAATTACGTACTTATATCATTGTATATGAATATTTTTTGTTAGGGTATCCTTACTAATATTATAAAAGCGAAAGTGAGTTTGTTTGTTTGTTACGTCTTCACGCCTACATGACTAAGCCGATTTTGATGAATTTTGGTACAGCGATAGATGGGACCCTGGAGACGGATATAGGCTAACTTTTCTTATAAAAAGTGATAAATGAGGGAGAAAGAGGGTAAAAAAGGAAAACTTAGCTTTGCTATTACAATGAATAAGGCGCTAGGGCAAAAACTACAAGTAGCAGGTACCTGCAAATCAGCAAAAGGGGAACTGTGTTACCCCGAATTAAACGCGAGCGAAGCCGCGGGAAAAAGCTAGTAGGTCTAAACAAATTCCGGCGGCATCATTTGGAGAGTGCCTTGCCATGCCTTCTATGAACAACGCTGCACAAATAAGACCCTCCATCATTCATGCAACTGGATTGAACAAAAAAAAGTTAACAGTGGGGTGTCTATCGATGCCGCGATGGTCTTAAAAAGAGCAAATATCTGAAAAAGTAGGTTTGTAGAACGTAGGTATAAAAAACATCCATCCAAAATTGGTTTGAACAAGGTTTGATAATTAGTTTTTTAAGATATAGGACTTTACATCAAAGTGAAGCTATGACTTGTTTTTCATTAAGATTTGAAGAACATATTTTGCTGTTGTTTTTTATCTTGGGACAACTCACACACGGCTATCTGATCCCAAGCTAAGCAGAGCTTGTGTTATGGTAACCAGACAACTGATATACATACTTATGTAATTTATAAATACATACATATTATAGATAAAATCACACCCAGACACAGAACAAACAATCATGCTTATCACACAAAGTTTGTCCTGGGTGGGAATCGAACCCACGACCTCCGGCTTAGCAGTCAGGGCCACTAACCACTAGACCAACAGGCCCGTCAAAGTTGTTGGATGCTACAGAACCCTGTGTGTGCGAGTATGAAGTCATACTCACAGGGTTCAACCAAGTTCAAATGCACTTGGCAGGTATTTCCTGCTTATTAAATAAATGAGTCATACAATGACAATAAGTTCTACCGTGCCTACAGGATTGAATTGAAACAGCATAATAAAACAATATAAATTATTATATTGACCTTGTAAATGTTTTACATATGGTAGATTTCTGTACACTTAAACTTTTCATTTATATATGATGGGTTTACCTAGTAGTTCAATTATTTTTATCTAAATATTACCAAATTGCCTAGGTCTGAAAAACTTTTAATGGATAAAATACCAAATTGTATAGCTATGATATTTATTATTATGTATTACGTTGTAAGAACTAACGAACACTTCGGTAATATAAAGATCAAACAAACAAGACAAATAATATAATAAACACACATTTTAAGGCAAATAAGTACAACATACGGATTCGGATAGGGTTATTATTTAGGACATAAAGTAATACTTAAATATAATGTTTGGTTTTTATTGAGAAATATTGTAAAGAAAGCTATCTGTAAATTTTAACAACATAAGCAACATTTATACCCGAGCGCCTAGCTAGCTAAGGAATGATTTCCGCAACCCTATTTCCGTTATCGAACTTTCTATGCAGTGTTTGAAAATTTAAGACGAACGATTTATATTGTGTCCTGCGTGCTCCGCATTTGACACGTTGCAGGACGCACGTTATTATTATTATTAAAAAAAGACTGTGCTACGTGTCGCGGGTTCGATCCACGCACGCGCACGGAACAAATATTTGTATGACTTCTGGATAGTTGTTTTGGGTCTGGCTGTTCACACATACATGTGTGAGTTTAAATGATTGTAACCAACGATACAGGTAAAGTTCATAGTGTCTAAATTCAAGATCTGCGCCCTGCATTAGAAAAAAAAAACAATAAGTATGAATTTTAATAACGGTATTGCTACACTTATATTTCTTTTACCACAACGCAAAGCTAACCCGCGACACGATGGAAGAATATTTTCACCCTAAATAACAATTTCATTTTGCGTTAGTGGAAATACGCCTTTAGCAAAGCATACCTCTTGTACCAGTCGGAAGCTTACGTATATAACTATAATATGCATACGTAGTTAAAGCACTAAATCCTACAGACTTCATCACAGATCAATATCCGGTTCCACATCATATAAACAAGCAACGCTGGACTAAACAGATGTAGACAAAACTTTGAAACATCACGTAAGTCACTAAGCTTTCAAGCTCTAGCTATCAGTCTTTGGGCGAACTACAAACTCATCCTATTTGAGTAATGATGGTCGTACAAGATCATGTCACAATCATTCTCCTACAACACACGCCCATCCGTAATCATTTCCTCTCACCCACATTCAAATGCCTTTCATCCATCCCTTTTGCCGCCTAACATTCTGATTCATACAAGACAGCTGCCCCCATATTCGCACAATTCGATCCATACAAGAAGTATAAAGGCTGACTTTTTTTGACAGTACGTAAGCCAGATATGACATACGTTTTCCAAATCGAAATCAAATCGAAGTGTGTGAATACGGGGGCAGGTTTAATTTTTTTTTATGAATGGGAATTGGGGTGTCGCAGGTTTCCGTAACCTGGCCCCACTTCATTAATCTATGCAAGATCAAATGTGTGGTCTAATTTGCATGACAATTCATCATCAATCATTCATGACGCATCGTGCAGACTACAACCTGTGTGCGTAGGCAATATAAACCGAACGATGGTGATTTCAACTGTTATATATACTTGATCGTATATCGGCGAATAATAGATTCGACAAATTAAGTTGATCCTGTATGACTGCCTTTAAAGACCAACATTTTTCTCTTATCAGTTCTTTCAATAATGGCACGGTGCCTTTAAAACTTTCGTCAATTAGAACTTCTTTCTAAACTAGATACGACATTTTGCCAAAAACTTACTAACAAGAAGTTACATAGAAAATAATCATTATAAAGAATAACGTCTTAAAACAATACACATAATGATCTAATTACAAAACTTAAGACAACTTAATGAATGGAAACAGTGAATAAGCTTATTTTTGCCCGACTGCAAAATACACAGCAAGACGGCAGTGTACTAAAACATTTTTTGTGATATAGGTATCGCCTGCATTAACTAGGAAATCAGCAGGATAGAATCATATCACCTATTTTTGAAATTCGTTTCTATATGTCAATACGTAAATCCACTTAGTTGTGGATCTTTCTTACGAATTTAGTTTGATACCACAATGACATAATTATGTACTTTAGAATTGTTAAGTATACCCAATTCATGAACCAATCATCGGTGAATGATGCAACCATAAGTTGTTGAAATAGTAACTAAGGACTAGACGGAAAATCTTTTTTCAAAACACGGTTTCAGCGATATCAAAAAGCATACAGGTAACGATGGCATTTCATAGTGAAACTTGTTTAGTACGAGTATGACAAGCAGAATGCTGGCGACGTTGAAGTTTGACGTTGCTGGAGACTAAATCGTCACTCTGTATAATAGTAGAATATTGTAAATATGGTTTTATTTGGCAGATGAAGGTATATTAGCATAGCTCACCGTCCGTCCGTCTATTGACGACAGGCCGTGTCGACGGCGCGTTGGTGTTTCACGCGCGTCTCAAAGAGATGTCAGCAAAGCAGAGGGACTTGCCAGGGCCTCCGCCTGCCGGGGTTGGGGGTTGTTCGAAAGAGATACCGCGGCCCCGGAACATAAAAGGCAATAGAAGGAACATGGGTGGGTTTTAGTCAGTACAAGTCTGACACTCCCCCCCGCTCCGCCCAGAGCGGGGAAAGTTATTTGGTGATTTCCCACCCAAAAAAAAAGTATTTTAGCATTCTCCATCATCATAAGACCGAATTAACGATGATGCTGATTGTTATGTTTTTTAAATACGATATAATCCAAAATGTTATCACTGGGCACCTGTGCTGCCGTTATTGGTTGGCACATCTTATGTGGAAGTATTTTGAACATGTTTCTTTTTTGCGCATCTTCAAAAAGTGTTTTCCATTGCGGGTTTTTCTGAAAGAAATTTAAACAAGTATTTAGTATATTGTTATTTAGAAAATATATAACATAAAGCTTAAAATCCTTGAAGGGTTAGGCAGAGGTTTACGGTTAAGGAGCTAGTTTTAAATAATAAATTAATACAAATGGAATATTAGGCATATTAGTAACTGTTCGGATACTATCAATAATTACTCGGATTTAACCGCACGAAAATAAAAAGAGCTGCCTCCCCCCCCTTGTAAGTAAATTCTGTTCACACGAAATTCTCAGATCATCGTCCAATGCGATGTGGAACAATAGGCTCTCCCCATAATAAACCTTATTCTAGTGCGAAGAATAAATAATAATAATGAGTAGTTACAAGCAACGCGTTATGGTTGAGGCAGACGAGCAGCGAATGTCTCGCACGCGTGAGCATGACGTTCATGCGGCCCGCGTCCGTCAGGAAGCCCACGCCGTGCGAGCGCGCCAGCGACACCAGCACCACGTCGCGCTCCTGGCCCTGGAAGCTGTCCACTGTGTTCACCTCCACCTGGCCCTCCGCCCTGCACCGATCAACACACACTAAATTACGCACTGTTGAAGCACTTGAAGATGGAGAACATACATAGGAAATAAAATCACTGTTGGTGGCCATCCTTTACTTAACTTTATTAGCAAAAAAGTAAATAAGTATATCAAAACTAGGTCAACTTGTGATTGGAGTAGCCTATTCAGCTAATATAAAAGTAATCAACTAATATCCAAGTACTTTTTAAGGTACTTAACTACAGTACTGTCACAAGTTATTATGTTTTGTGACCGGGACTGTAGCTTCAACATTTTGTTTCTTGACATACAAAAGTGCCTGTAATGTCTAATTAAAATAAATGCTTTTGAGTTTGAGTTTGGTAAAAACCGAAAATCTGGCGATGCTCGTACATGCTTTTCCAATAAATAATAATGTATACTTAGTTGAAAAATATGTTTTCTCGTATTCTTGTCAGCAACCCCTTTTCATTTGATACCCCTTAAACCCTTTTCATTTGATACCCATTACATGGGAATGCAAAAAAATAACTGGACCGTCATATTTGGTTTGCAATTACGTTACTTAGATAACCATGCATTGTCATCCAAACCATAATATGTATCCAACCGGGAAGTGAGTCAAAAACTGTTTGTTTACTTAGGGGCCATCCATAAAGGCGGTAACACGAATTTCATGATTTTTAGACCCCTCCCCCCTCCTTGTCACAGGTGGTCACATTTGTGAGACCCCCCCTCCCTAGTGTGACGTCACTTTGCAATTTTACATCTAAAAATACCTAATTTCTAGAGAAAACTAAAAAATAATTTAATATTTCAAATTTCGCGATTCAATTTATTAAATTTGAAATGTGATGTCACAAAACTAGGAACCCCCCCACCCCTTGTCACACCATGTCACATAACGTCGACTCCCTCCCCCCCCTTTACATGTGACGTACTTTATGGATGGCCCCTTACAGGTTAAGTGAGACAAAGAAAGGAATGTTAAAAGTGCTATTGAAAAATCTTATTTAGGTAAACAAGAAAACAAAAGATCCCTTTGCCTTACATTATATTTATCTACACTTCTGGACTCATCTATTGGCCCACCTTGTATTTTCAGTTTCGTTTGGTCCTAGCTAAAATTTTATATTAGGTCGAGCAAAAAGTTTTTATGCAGTTTTTAACCTGGCACATTCACAATTTCATTCAATAGTCTTTTTTTGAATTTCGAACACAGAATTTAAAGAAACAAAAGACAATTTGGAGCCTGTTTGTTGATATCAAACAATCGAATACTAAGAAAATCAGGTTTTATTGGTTTACTTGGATTTAATTCTTGAAAAAGTGATTGATATCTTTGGTTTTGCAACAAACATTACTTATTCTTAACATTAAGGTGAGGTTCTATCAATAATCTATGGATACTTCACCTGAAATTGCCGCCCAAGCTGTGGCACTTATTCAGGCCGGACACAGCCAAAGAAACGTGAGTGCTCAACTTAATTTAAGTCGATCTGCGGTCCGAAATGTTTATCGGAGGTACCTAGAGACTGGCGGCTTTGTTCGTCGCCAAGGAAGGCCACGATCTCGGGTCACAACTGAAAGGCAGGATCGATTCATCGTGACGACCAGCTTGAGAAATCGTCACCTTACCTCCATTGAGATACAAAACCAACTTCGCGACTTCCACGGAGTATCTGTAAGCGCTCGAACTGTTCGGAGAAGGTTAAAAGAACGCGATATGGTACCACACAAGCCAGCTAATGGGCCCAAACTAACGCGAGCCCACCGAACAGCGCGCCTTCATTTCGCACGCAGTCATTTAAATTGGACACAGCAAGATTGGAGCCGTGTACTCTTTTCTGATGAGTCTAAAATTGTGTTACATGGCAATGATGGAAGGAAGAAGGTCTACCGACGTAAGGGAGAGCGTTTCGCACAATGCTGCTTTGAAGAGAGGGTTGCTTATGGCGGTGGCTCATGGACTGTCTGGGGCGGTATATCCGCGAGCGGCAAAACTCAACTTGAGGTTGTTACAGGACCACGGCTGCCAACATTAAATGCTGAAAGGTACATTCGTAAGTGCTTAGAACCTCACGTGATGCCATACGCGGACTATGTGGGCCCAAATTTCCTTTTTATGCATGATAATGCAAGAGCCCATGCGGCCGGCATCGTCAGGGAATATCTTCGGGATGTGAACATCACAGTTATGGACTGGCCAGCCAGAAGCCCAGACATGAACCCTATTGAGCACATGTGGGACGAGCTAAAAAGACGTGTTAGGGCTCGTCAGCCAGTTGCCCAGACGATGCAGGAGTTGAAAACTGCCATAGAAGAGGAATGGGAGATGATCCCTCAAAATTTCATAGAGCGGTTGATAAACTCTATGCCTAATCGTATGAGAGCTGTGGTAGATGCCCATGGAGGCAACACGCGTTATTAAATTAAACCTTTATTTGATAAAACATGTTTTTTATTCAAAAATCAATTGCCTTTAACAAGGCGCATATCCGACTTGTTAGGCGTAGCTCCATGTCGTATGGTATTCTGAATTCAAATTTAAAACAATACGATCGAAAAAGATGGTAAAATGTATCAGGTTTAAAACTGCATCAACAGTTTTTGTTCAATCTAGCAATCATATTTCGGTAGGGGCCATCGAAACCTAAACTCTAAGGTGGGCCAATAGATGTGTCCAGAAGTGTATTATTAGTAATTACAACAATACGAGGTAAGTAATAGCAGGTTTCTATTGCTCTACCTACATTAATTAATAGAGTAATATTAGGTCTTTACCTATGAAATTGCCGTTCTACAGTACTGGCCATTTAGTCCGGTCAATTTAGACCAAAAAATGAGAGTGAAGTTACATAAAGTCCCAACAAGCTGAATTTTAGTGAAACCTTTTTTTCTACCTTTGACCTTGAATATTTTTTTTTCCTTACAGGGGAATGATGGGGAACTTCTATACATTGTTAATAATTATGTTTTGAACAATTTCACAAAAATTCAGCTTGTTGGGACTTTATGTAACTTCGAATGTCTAAATTGACCAGACTACATTTCAAATCAAAATAATTTTTGTTTGGCTAAGAATTCTAATTTCATTTTTTTTTTAAAAACATGTTTTTTTTTTTCCAAAAGTAGTCATTTGTTTATTGATTAGTGTTACATTTTCATCGTATTCAATCTTTTTCGTCATCATGGATACGTTAAAAAATCGAGTAATAAAATTATGGAATATGAGTACCATCGTGGCAGCAACGCGGCACAAGCGGCACGCAACATCAACGACATTTACGGAGCTAACACTACAAACCAACGAACCACCTGTTAGTGGTTTGCTCGCTTCCGTTCTGGAAATATCGACCTGAAAAATGAACCTCGCGGTCGTCCGAAGACTTTGGTCGACAATGACGAATTAAAAGCGATTGTGGAAGTTGATGATACACAATCTACGGCTAAATTAGCAGCAGCTTTCGACGTCAGCGTCAAAACAATATTGGTCCATTTGCGTCAAATTGGCAAGGTAAAAAAGCTTGACAAATGGGTGCCCCACGAACTCAATGATCGCCAGCGCGAAGTACGCGTCGAGACGTGCCTTGCACTGCTCAACAGACACACAAATGAAGGAGTTTTGAACCGCATTGTTACCTGCGATGAAAAATGGATTCTGTTTGATAACCGCAAGCGCTCAGCAAGTTGGTTGGATCTTGGTTCAGCACCTAAACAATGCCCTAAACGAAAACTTACCCCTAGAAAAGTGATAGTCACTGTTCGGTGGCCTAGCGCCGGTGTGATTCATCACAGCTTCTTACCAAACGGGGTGAGCATTACTGCAGATGTGTACTGTGAAGAACTGAACACAATGATGGAGAAGCTGGCACATCTCCAACCAGCATTGGTTAATCGCTCGTCTCCGCTGCTCCTGCACGACAACGCGCGACCTCATACTGCACAGCAGACGGTCTCCAAGTTGCAAGAACTGGGGTTGGAAGCTCTCCGTCATCCGCCCTACTCACCAGACCTTGCGCCTACAGACTACTACTTTTTTCGGATTGGATAACTTCTTGGCGGGAAAAAAATTCAATACCCGAGAGGCAGCACAAAATGCCTTTGAAGAATTTGTTGCCTCCCGTCCAGCTGATTTCTTTAAGAAGGGCATCAATAAACTGCCACTGCGTTGGCAAAGATACATTGATTGCATGGGTGATTACTTCGATTAATACAAATAAAAAATACATGAAAAAAATTCGTTTACATTTTTTCATACAAAACGGCAATTTCATAGGTAAGAGCCCATTCACGACTTCGGTCTTAGCGGCGAGCGGCGCGGCGGGCGGCGCGGCGGCGGCAAGCGGTGCGTTTTACACGCCACGTACTCTCAGTAGCGGCGAGCGGCAGCGGCCGAAGTGGACGGATTTAGGTAGTCAGAACGTGCTCATAATAATGGCGTTATCAAAATTATCCCTTCTGTGTTTAGAGAGCAGTATATTTTTAAAACAAGATATTCTTAATATGAGCAAAGGAATGCACGAACTTAATAAAGATCGATATTTAAATGGCGAATTTCGTGACCTATACGGAAGATTACAGAAAATATGTTGTTGTGTGTTGGGGATGTCTGACATCCGTATAGGGGGTCGATTTAAATTTTCTGATATAAACGCCTCGGTATCCATTACCGACACAAAATCATCTAAAAAAATTTTTATAAGTTCGCCGCCGAGTTCGTCCCGCCTACACCGCTGTCCGCGCCGCTCCGTTTCGTTCGCTTGTACTTTTGATCCCGCCGCGCCCCGCACCGCGCGCCGCTATGGCGATTCGCTCGGACAAAACCGCGCGCGTTTTCGCTATGAGCGGCGACTCGTGGCGTGCTTCAAACATTTCCATACTTTTGTTCTCACCGCTCGCCGCCACCGCTTTCGCCGCCGCTCACCGCGGCAAGGTCGTGAACGGGCCGTAAAGCCTATGTTACTAAAAACCTATTATTAAATTCCTAAAAATCCAAGAAATGAAGAGGCATATCCATTCGTCTTCTATGTTCTTCTTCTTCTTAGAATGTTTTATATGTTGGTTTTTGAAGTAAAAAGTGTTATGTACTACTTTATCTAAATAACGTATTTTTTTCTATGCTGAGATTTCGGATCTGTGCAACCCTAAGTGGAAAACTCACAGTTGTAAAGTTCTGAGGTGTCTCTTGATGAGTTCCTTGTGCGCGTTGTAGGGCGTGATGACGGCGAGGCGCAGGCCGTGCGGCCGCAGCGCTGCGTGCAGCGCCAGCACCAGGCGCGACACGCCCCACGCCTCCATCTCGTTGGCGCCCGACACTCCTGCGCACACAACAACACATCATAATATTTACAAAACAAGATCCTATATGTTTCTTTATAAACAGGCTTTTTATAGAAAACACTTTTTTCATCGAGGTTAGGAAAGATTTTAAATGTATTCAGAAGACATAAGTTGAAACCGAATCAGTAGAAATTTTGAACTGTCTGTTTTAGCCGAGCTGAAAAGTATGCGGTAAAAACGGGCGTGCGAACGTAGGCTAGGTGCGCGTATCTCTGATGCACTTAGGTTTTTTTTCAACACACTTCCGAAATATTACAGTGTATATACGAACTTGAAATATAAAATATAGAAGCGTTACGTTATTGTCATTACATTAAAAGCTTACCTTGTCCTTTATCGCCACTGGAAATACTAATAATATTGTACGGAGGGATATCTATATCCGGCCTTTTGGGTGGGATACTCAATATCTTGCCGTCGTAGAAGGCCTTGCTAGGATAGTCAGCGATGTCAGGATGCATGCGATACTGCTGGTTGAGCAGCACTACGGGACTGCCGCCTGGCCAGTGCTCGGAACACGAGCTTAGACGAGAAAAAAGGCTCTCGTTGAGGCCATGTTTTTTCGCCCTCTGGAAGAAAAAAAGTAATAAATGTAGGTAGTGGAATTGCCTGTTTGTGTGGTATACTTTTATCATTAAATAATAAATCAATTTATTTCAGGCATCGAAGGCCCATACATACTATACACAAATAATCTTAAATATATAAACTAATACATATTTTATAAAATTAAAAACTATTGCACACGAGGTGACGGCTTCGTGTTTCGCTGCGAGTTCGGTATCCTTCCACGAAAACGTCGATTCACGACACCCTTCGGCCAAAACTCTCCTTTGAGGAAGGTGTCCAATTGACTAGTCGGCACCCGCACCACACGACTTAAAATTAATGTCATGGCGCGACTCCAACTGCACGACTCTCAAAGTCCAGTTTGTCTTTACATGTACATACTCCACTAATTAAAGGGAGACACCTCACTAGTTGACGCGAAATCGGTTAGAACCGATCAGAAATACTTACTTCATATCCATGCAATCAAAGCGAATAATAATATAACGACACGGTGTCAATGTCAATGTAAGAAAACTTTGCCCCACACTAGGAATTTCTCCTGTATCGTAGCCGTATCCGAAAGAACTACATATCTGTACATACAAATATGTGTTCCGTGCGGAAATCGAACCCGCGACACATAGCGCAGCAGTCAAACGCTTATCCACTGCGTCAACCATGTCGAAGTTGCGTTGTCTGAACCGCCGAATCAAACAGCATAGAGCGGTTTCTGACCTCTTGCATAAGGCTGCATATTGAGGTTTTTGTGGAATATGCAAATAATAGGACAATTTAATATGTACGTGTTACGTCTGACGTTGCAACACTGCAGGAATCGGTGCGGTTAATAAAGTGCGGTTTCACTGAACGTATGAGCTCGTTTTGGATGTGTGTATACTCGCACCTATTGTTTCACGACTGACTCAAACGAACTGCATAGCGCGTATACCCATAGTGCATTCGTTATTTAGAAGAGCGTGTGTAGAAGCTTATACGTGCTACAAAACACACTACTCTTAAACCGGTATAGGAAACTTAAGGAGACGGACGCGCTAAGAAAAAGCGTACAAACCTGCGAACAAATAAACCCGGGCAGCTGCTGCGGGTCCCCGATGAGCGTGAGTCGCGTTACGTCGAGCGTGAGCGGGATGAGCGTCTCCGGCTCGATCACCTGCCCAGCCTCGTCTATGATGCACAGTGCTATGCGACGCTTTAGTCTACAACAGATACATTACGATTATAGTGCTGCAGGCTCTTTTGGCGGGATAGCTTGGCGCTTCTTCCTTAAATAAAAATTGCAGAAATGTGTATGAACAGCGCCCTCCTGAAAGTGTCAGTAAAACGTCAAAGGAATTTCGATGCGTTCATTAATTTTTTTTGAACGCAGCTTGTTAAGTACCCCGAAACTCAAAGGGCAAAGAAGGAACATGGATGGGTTTTAGTCAGTACATGTCTGATATACCCCGTCCCGCTCCGCCCAATGCTCCCGAGACTTAATTTGATAATTTCCCATCCGAAAAAAAAAGCTTTGTAAAGTGTCAATAATTTAAATATCTTGGGACAACTCACACACTCACACGGCTATCTGATCCCAAGCTAAGCAGAGCTTGTGTTATGGTAACCAGACAACTGATATACATACTTATATAATTTATAAATACATACATATTATAGATAAATCACACCCAGACACAGAACAAACAATCATGCTCATCACACAAAGTTTGTCCTGGGTGGGAATCGAACCCACGACCTCCGGCTCAGTAGTCAGGGCCACTAACCATTAGACCAACAGGCCCGTCAATGGTTACAGTGCTGCTGCTAATCTTTTGCCGCACGGGGGAATTTGATAGGGAGTGTTGTAAAAATAATAAATTAAAAGAATTACATGGTATTGTGTTCAAAATTAAGATGGCGGTGTTAGTTAAGGCTTTTAGCATGAGCTCGTACAAACATTTCATTTGTGAACATGAATCTATTGGTTCTTGTTCACAAATGGAAAATTATAATAACTTAGTCACGAAAAATTTGATCACAACAACAATGAGAATATTAAACATTTTATCGAATGAATGGCAAAACTAACCCTTTCATCTTGTAGTTCTGCGCGCTGGCGAGCGTGGTAACAACGATGTCAGCGCCCTCTATGATGCGCCGCTCCACCTGCGCGATCTGCTCGGGCCGCACGCTGTCCGCGCCGCCGCGACCCGAGCCTGAGCGCAGCTGCGCCACAAAATATTGTAAATAAATATAGGACTTGCTTGCGTAAAATACTTCTTTGTCGCATTTCCAAGTACGACGATGAAAGAACGCAATCCGTTTTTAAAATAGCAGTATTGGGAATGAAGGCAAATAATTCCGACGAACAAAAATACTCAACAGATATACCATTCAGCAGTTTAATTTTTGTGCGATAAATAATTATAAAATTAATTTACCAGACTGTAATAAACTTCCCTTATAGTGAGTAGTGTTGTATAATTAAAATACAATGACTTACCAAGTTAATCCTCCTCTCGAGTTCAGCGACCTTTCCCTGGCAGTACGCCTTTCGCGCTGGGTCCTTCGCGTCCTTCTCCTGGCTCTTCCACATATTTACCCTCGCCTCAACATGTAGAATCTGCAGCAATAGAACATAATATTACGGTACCTACTTGAAATACAACATTATTTTTAGTATATGCGAAACCTGAATATAGTTTGTTCAGAATAAGTAACTGAATGGATTCCAATCATTTTTACACCATGTTATATTTTTTCCCAAAAATATTTAAAAAAGTTTATAATATGGACACCATGCGACACTAAGTACCTATTCGCAAGCGCTACCCTACACTTGACCATTACGACAGTCCAAAGCCTGCCAGACAGTGTGATGGAAAATGTATCACCAGTTAATTACCTACAATACAAACTGAGACATTATTATTATCAATGAAAGCAAGACGCGCGGCGCGGGGACGCCGCCGCCGCCGTACGCCGTTGGTGACAGTGAATTTGTACGGACATCCAGGTAACATAACAAGCTTATAACTTTGTGGTTTTTCATGATACAGTTTTGAAATTTTGTGCATAGATTCTTTATATAAAAATACTGGACAGGTGTTTCGGCTTACGCATAAACTAAAAATAATGTTGTATAGAGATGGTGAAGTAAAATTCTTGTAAAATGTCGATATAAAAATCCCAAGCACCCAGCGCGCCCATTTGTAATATGCGATAATGTGGGAAGAAAGAAGTTCTTTAGAAGGAGAAAGAAGATCTTTTTTTATTTGGACTAAGCGCATGTGTGAATTGGCTTGCTAGCCTGTTTAGTGTAACGACGGGTCGATATTTATTGTGAATATTTTCAAGATAATTCCATAGACGACTCCTAACAGTCCACAATGAATGATCTAGAGAAAAGATAGAAGCTCACGTACCTCTTCGGTAAGGCCGGCGGGCGCGACGGGTTGCTCAGAGTTGATTCGGGCGATGTCGCGCTGCGCCAGCTGCTGTGAGCTGATGTTGGCGGCGTCGGGATGCATGGCTTCCTCGCGACCCACGCGCACCATGCGAAACCTTTCCTCTGCCAACATTAATAGTACCAACATTCCGATTTTAATAAACGTCCTGAAATGGGAAAGTTCGGTCAAAATTTACTGTAGATTGCGCGTTTATTTAATTCCTAATACGACTCATAAGTCGTATAAAGATCAAGTCAAGCTATTTAAATAAAAAAAATAAATATAAAAATATATTTACATATTTTAAATGAGTCTGTTGGGAACTATAGCCAACATTCCGATTTTAATAAACGTCCTGAAATGGGAAAGTTCGGTCAAAATTTACTGTAGATTGCGCGTTTATTTAATTCCTAATACGACTCATAAGTCGTATAAAGATCAAGTCAAGCTATTTAAATAAAAAAAATAAATATAAAATTATATTTACATATTTTAAATGAGTCTGTTGGGAACTATAGCTACGCTAGCGCCAGTTGAAAAAGATTAGCGCCGCAGTTAGAGCGGTTTCCGGCAAGCGTATCTACCCCAAGTAACACAGACGTGCTGAATAATGATTGAGTAGAGCAATCATCAAGAGCATTAAGCTGAATACGAAGCTGAATAACGTCTGAGTACCGTCTATTCAGCTGTTATTCAAGCAAAAAGGCCCCCAATTTTGAATGCTTATTAGAATAACATCTGAGCACCATCTGAGTAGGAGCTTAATAAATTTTGAATAACAGCTCACATTGTTTTTATTAAGCTCTTACAACTGAGTTATTCAGTTTAGTCGAATTGGTTATTGTATTCAGAATTTATTAAGATTGTTCACATTTTTGCAAACTTTATTCATACAAATTGTGAAAATAATTCAATATTGGATTTTAATGTCGATATGTTGAATTTAATGTTGATTTGACATCCGCCGGCGAACTTATAAAATCGAAAACTTATAAATTTAAATTTACTAAGTTAGAGGTCTGCTAGTATGTTAATTGTTAGTGCGCAAGTAATTTTGTCGTGAATATATTGTTTTTTTTTTCATTACTCGACGCGCCGCGTGAATAATCAAGATAACAGATAGTAAATAGTATAAAATATGCCATAAATGAGTTGAAAATGTTGTTGTTGTGAGATTAAGCATTTTGGTTATTCGTAAATTCCTTTTAAGTATAAGTTACAAAGATTTTTAATGGCGATCGATAGTTTTTGCTTTATAATGCTGAATAAAAGTGCACACATGTCTTGTTACTAAGCTATAACTTTAAAAAGAGGTAGTCTCGTTACACTAACTTCTGAATAACAATTATATAGGTAGTTTGATCACATTTCTACATTCAGATTTTTAGGGTTCTCTTATCGAACGAACAAAAACCTTTTATAATGTGGAATTTTCCCGCCCGGCTTTCACTAAATTGAACTATTGAAAATTGGAAGACCATCCATGTTTATATTCAGTGATATCTTTTCTGGCACAACGTTTGTGTTAATCAATATGTTTTTAAGTATCTCAATGACGCCATTGTGCCAGTATTCACCTTGCTCAATAGACTTTATGTGGACTTGTTTCGGTGTATTTAAAATTGTCCTTGGATCATTAGGTACAATGTCTGGGAATATTTGATTTAATATTTCTGCCAAATCCTTTAGTGCTACTTGTGTAATGTTTTTTTCGACAGCCCATTTTCTGATTTTTTCTCGAAATATCAAATTTTTCATGTGTTCGGTACATTGTTCTTCTTCGATATCTGTACAGCTACCATCAGATGCACTCTCTTCTTGCGTAAATCGCAATGCTGTTTGGCTTATTTGGGGGACGGAACCCTCATCATTGCACGGCAAACACGCATGATGGCTGGGACCGGGTTCAGTTTTGTTCAAACTATTTTCACTTGGACAATTACTACTTCTGATATTTAAATATTCTTTTAACAATTTTCTTTTGATATTACCGGTTCTCTTACGTTTTTTCCACGACTTTCGATCCATAACGCAAAAAATAAATACGTACAATAATACTTTAATTAAGCTGGTATTAAGCTATGGACGCTATAACAATACAAATATGGTATATAATTTGAATAAATAGTTTGAAACTCTCTATTATACTGAAAAAAGCTTAATAAATAATATTGTTTATTCAGCAGCTGAATAATTAGTAAAACTTAGAATCTTATCCAATTTAAAGATAAAATAAAGACAATTATTCAGTATCAAGCTGTATAATAGAATTATGTAACAATATTATTCAGAAGGTGATACTTTATTCAGCAAATAGCTATTTCAAACGCTACTAGCTTAGTACTGCTTTAATAATAGCAGGACAGATTATGGTTATTCAGATAAATGCTGCCGACGGGGCTGTTTTTCAGCTTTAAGCCACCTGGAATGCGTAATGCTAAATAACGTCTGTATAATAATTTTACGGTGATTGGTTATTAAGCCTAAAAAAGGGATGGGCAGAAATGGGCATTTTCACTAAAACGTGCACCCTTCACTTTTACGCTGTCCCACGTTTTCGAAGTTGAATTGTATTTTAATATGAAAGTCCATATATATATATTTTTAATAAATCGATCCCAAATGTATTAAATGTGTTTTTGATTAACAATCGTTGCGTATATATACTAAATTAATTTAATTATGAACAAGTCGAATACTAAAAGAAGCCATTTTTTACTTGTCCCAGTGCTTAACCGCTTTGAGTAAACCTAAATTACCGGAAATTTTCCTACAAAAACGTTGTCAAATTTTTGTTCTAAATATAGTAGGTTCCTTTTTCCAACTCACTAATTAAAATTAATAGTAAAACCCTAATATTACAGACGTAAATTTCATTTTTGTAAAGGACCTCAAAACTCGATCCGACCGGACATGTCAGCACAGTGACGGTCCAAATGCAAATATTTTTTCTACTACTACTGCGTTTTAATTATAAAAACTTGCAACACTATCCAGTAAGGATCATCCAGACTTTTTTAAACCTGTCAGTTTGCTAAATTTGTGAAGTAAAGAGGGTGTTTTGTTGGTGTTGGCAATTGGTCGCAATTTGGGAAGTCATGTTTGAAGCCTTTTTTCTTATTACGTGTTTGTGTCACAGTATTGAACTACTTTTTTTTTTTTTTTTTTTTTTTTTTTTTTTTTTTTTTTTTTCGGGTGGGAAATCATCCAATGACTTCCCCCGCTCTGGGTGGAGCGGGGGGGCATGTCAGACTTATACTGACTAAAACCCACCCATGTTCCTTCTGTTGCCCTTTACGTTCCGAGGCCGCGGTATCTCTTTCGAACAACCCGCAACCCCGGCAGGCGGAGGCTCTGGCAAGCCCCTCTGCTTTGCTGACTCTCTTTGAGGCGCGCGTGAAACACGAACGCGCCGTCGACACGGCCTGTCGTCAATCGACGGACGGACGGTGAACTACCCATTGCTCACCGCCCACAGGCCCGCATCTACGGTGGCCGGAAGTCGTCTCGCGGCGCCCGGCGCCATGGGCGTCTCCCGCGGCGGCTGGGTTGGGCAGATGTTCTCTCCCTCAAACGCCCGGCCACCTCCTTTGCTAGCATTACTGCTTCGCAGAAGGTGGTGACCGCTTCCCATTCCCTCTCGCTCCGGACCATGGCCTGAACCAGGGCCGGACGCGAGAGATCGCCGCCGCCGATCGCCTCCACGAGGGCACGGCGGTGCTCCGCCCAAGCTGGGCAGACCGCCACTGTGTGCTCCACCGTGTCCTCCGGGCGATCGTCACAATGGTGACACCCGGGCGCTTCCTCCCGCCCGATGATGTGCAGGAACCTCCCGAAACTTCCGTGTCCGGTGAGGACCTGCGTCAGGCGGTAGGTGAGGACGCCATGACGCCTCTCCAGCCACTCCTCAAAGAGGGGACTTACCGCCGCTATTGTGGCGTGCCCTGCACGGGGTTGCGACAGTCGCTCTCTCCATGCCACCATGAGATCGCACCGGAGGTCTGCCCGCCGAGCGGCAACTTGCCGTGGCAGCGGGTTTTCCCCCCGGTGTAGTGCCTCCGCGCGCCACTCAAACAGGCGCGCGAGGACTATCGCCTCCAGATCCCACGGTGGCAGTCCGGCAAGGAGGCTCGCTGCCTCGCCGGAGATCGTGCGGTAGCCCCGGACAAGCCGTATGGCCACCACCTTTTGGGGCGCGTTCAGGTAGTGGGCGGCGCGCCGCCCTAAAGAACGCGCCCATACCGGGGCCCCGTAAAGGGCCATGGACCGCACGACTCCGGCATAGAGCCTACGGCAGGAGGCGTTTGGCCCCCTCAGATTGGGCAGGAGCCGCTTGAAAGCAGCCCCCGTCCGCTCGAGTTTGGGAGCCAAACGTCGAAAGTGTTCGACGAAGTTCCACCGGCTGTCGAGGACGATTCCCAGGTACTTCATCGTCGACCCGACGCCGATGCGAACCCCTCCTACCGTCAACTGGGATCCCGACGGTGGCGTGTTTCCGCGGCCATGAAAAACCATGGCCTCGGATTTGTGCAAGGCCACCTCGAGACCCAGTAGCCGGATCCTCTCCGCGACTATCGCAACCCCGCGTGTCATGTTGTCGGCCGCCGCCTGGTGCGACCCCCCCTGAGCCAGGACGAGCGTGTCGTCAGCGTAGCAAACTACACTGACGCCGCTGGGGAGGTCGGCGCGCAGCACCCAGTCGTAACCGATGTCCCACAGGAGCGGCCCCAAGACCGATCCCTGTGGGACACCGCACGACATCTCTCGCCGGTTCCACTCTCCAGAGCGACCGGGGTATATGACGGCCCTGTCCGTCAGATATGCCCCGACCACACGACGAAGATAGGTCGGGATCCGGTGGTATTGGAGTGCCTCCCTGATGCAGCCCCAAGGCATGGTGTTAAACGCGTTGGCGATGTCGAGAGACACCGCCACGACAACCCCACCCCTGGACACTGCAGCCCCCGTCGTGAGGGCTCTCACGCGCATGATGGCATCCACCGTAGAGCGCCCCTTGCGGAAACCATACTGGTGTTCCGCAAGATCCGGCCCCGTCCCCACAAGGTGCCCGACGAGGCGGTTTGCAATTACTCTTTCAAAGAGCTTGCCCACCTCGTCGAGCAGCACAATGGGCCGGAATGCGGACGGAGAGTCCGCAGGGCGCCCCGGCTTCTGTATGAGGACCAGTTTCCCCGTCTTCCACCGAAGTGGGAACTGGCCTCTCTCCAAGCACGCGCTTAGGAGCCCTAGTAGTCGGGGCCCGAGAGCCTCCAGGGCCAGGACCCAGGCTTTGCCATGCAAGCCATCAGGTCCCGGGGCGGTGTTTTTGGCTTTCAGCCTGCCCACCGCCGCTCTCAGATCTACCCCAGTCACCTCCGGAACGTCGTCGTCGTCGTTGTCCTCGTGGTCCGCTTGTGGCACCGCAAGCGGCGGAGCCATGGGCGGAGGAGCATGCTCCCCTCGCGAAGGGAACAGAGCGCTCACCACATCCTCAACTAGTTGGGGCCGGAGACTCTGCGTCAGCGGGGGGGCCCTGGTGCGGAGTTTATCCCGCACCATCTTGTACGGGCGCCCCCACGGATCCCCGTCCGTATTGAACTACTTTCCATTGATTTTTGGTTTTATTTAAGAAATGGTTTTATTAGTAATATTAGAAAAATATAATTTTATTTGGTGCGAAAGGATTTTTTTTTTTTTTTTTTTTTTTTTTTTTTTTCCTTTCACTTGGATAATGTGACAGTCAGTTCAGTGACGTTTTGTGTTGTCACATATAGGGCGGACCAATATAGTCACCAAACTGACTCATAAGGCTGGTTATACATCATTTTTTTTTGGCACTTTAAAAAAATATTAAAATGCCACTAAGTGGTGCTGAAAGAACTCAACGATATAGAGAAAGGCTTAAACAAAATCGTCCTGACGAGTTTGAAAGACAGAAAAAACAGAATTTAGCTAAAGTTAAGTCGAAAAAAAAAAAAAAAAAAAAAAAAAAAAAAAAAAAAAAAAAAAAAAAGTATCAGAACTCAAACTAGAGGAAGCCGAAATTGGACGAAAAAGGAAAAGCCGGCAAAAGCAAGGGAAAGCCAAGAAACACGACTATCCTCAAGATAACATTAGTTCAATACACGAGCCTAGTAGTTAGTAGTACACAACAAGAAAACTTAAAATATAATTTAATTTATATTTAAATTAAGTGACAGATTTTTGTTATTTCTCCTTATTATAACATAAAATGTTATTAATAGATAATTAAAGTAAGAAATAAATGTTCCTATAAAAAAACCTGACTTTTATTTCTAATTTGTATATCATGTAGCCTCAACCTAAGGATTTTAGATGTGTCAGTTTGGTGACTGTCCCAATTTTCACGTGGTTTGTTTTACTGATAATAATTTTGTTTAAATGTTTGCATAATATATTTTTTTCTTATATTGTTTCAAATAGTTTAAGATAGAATATACAAATTATAAATTTAAAAAACAGGCTCTTAAACACAAAATTAAAAAGAAAATAATGATCGCAATGGAATCACTCGTCACAAAACCGAATCTAAAAATTAATTTTAAGAAATTTTAAACCATTTCTATATTACCATGTATTTTTTTAATGATAAATTCAAGTATTTGAAACTAATTAAAGGTGAAAAACGTCATAATTCCCTTTATTTTAATTACTAGCTTTTGCCCGCGGCTTCGCTCGCGTTAAATTCGGTATAACACACCAAGCAGACCTGCAGTTTTTGCTCTTGCGCCTGATGGATTTGTAATAGCAACGCTAAGTTTTCCCTTTTTCTTCCCTCGTTCTCCCTTATATCCTACTTTTTTAAAATAAAAAAGCCTATGTCCGTCTCCTGGTTCCCAACTATCTTTGTACCAAAATTCATCCAAATCGGTTTAGCCATTAAAGCGTGAAGAGGTAACAAACAAACAAACTCACTTTCGCTTTTATAATATTAGTAAGGATTATAACCGTTTTTCAATGTCACCAAACTGACCATTATTTTGCTATAGTGTCCACTTAAAAATTGTTTTTACAATTAAATTAAGCTATTTGTCAGAAATAAAGTGTAATTTTCAGTTTGTAATACTAACAAAAATATTGTGAAAACCTCAAACAACTCAAAAACACACCTGTAAAAAATCTCCTCAGTTTTCAGACGGGTGCATTTCTAAGTAAAAATGCCCAAATACAGAATTTATTAAGCGTTAAGAATTTTAAGGCTCCGAACTCAACCTAATTCAGCATTTGGCTATTCCCAAAGCTCTTATACAAACTATATTCATCTTTGAACTGTAAAATGTTCTTAATGCGTACTGTTATCTTGCTTATGTGTTACTTGGGACTTGGGACGCGTATCAGCAAACATTCGCGAGCACGCCACTTTTTGCGTTTCATAAAATGCGTGCTTATTTGTTGAAATTGTCTCTCGCGGCTCGCACTGGCGGTTGTACGGATTGTGCATGTCGCAAAAAGCCCGCATACATGCACCTATACAAGTTTCTAAAAACGAACATAGGTTTGCCGAAAATACGACAATCTAAAACGGGCGGTTTTAGATTAGCCTATTTTTTATTTTTATCTTTCTCATTCGTAGTTTGTTAAAAAATAATAAACAGTTTTGGTAGTCGTTTTGTACTTACGTTTAGGTAAGCTCGCCCTCAGTTTCAGTAACCTAACGACTAGTCCATCGACCGCGGCGTTGCTTGTGGCACAGATTAATATTTTACCCCTGTTCTGTTGCTTCCTAGCTTGTTCATAGAAGTATGTCATGACTATCGCGCATATAACACTTGACTTTCCTGTGGAAAAGAACAATAAGTAAGGATCACAATACAATACATTGCACGATTTACATACGGGCCTAAAATAGACGCTTTAGCAGAACCATAATAGGATAATTATATGAATTACGTTAAAATTAATTAAAACACGCAGTTAGTATTGTAAATTGTCACCGTATGACCATTTTATGAATGGTTAAGTAATTCACATTATTGACATATTTTGATTCTGCTTACGCGGCCATCTTAGACGTGGTCGATTTGACGTTAGCCGTGGTCGATTGGAGGTACCATCGATGATGACCGTTGGACCATCAGTCCACTGACCACTGATGCAGTAGAATAAAACAAACTACCGTGGTTTGTTCTGTACAATGCTGGATTAATCTCAGTGGTTGAGGTCATCCATCAATCGCAAAGTGGTTAAAACTTTATGAACTGAACTGGCTATATTTGGACGACGTTTAGAACTAATCAATTTAGCATAAAAGGCTAGTGGAGTTTGCTAGTCGCGTAACATTAAAATTAGTGTAGTAAAACTGTCGCTTGATTTTTAAGTTTTTAACGTAGTCCATTTTAGTAATGCTTACCAGTGCCGGGAGGTCCCTGTACCATCTGTATGGAGGGCTTGTCGCTCAGTGCGGCCGACACTGAAGAGTTAACCGCCGTCAGCTGACTCGCGTTTAGAGTCGTTGTCCACTGTAAAATACGACAGTCCCATTTCATACTTATAGGTATAGATACTTCCATTTTTAGGCCATTGCCCTATTTTTTTTTTAAATTCATTAACTGGTTTGACTATAATATTTCGGATACACGGGCCCCGAACAACCCCACTCAATTAGGCAGTTAGAAATGATCTACAAAAAACCCACCCACCCGACTTCACCATTTTCATATTTTTAAAAGACAGCTCGGAGATACACACCTGAGATCTTAAATTAATTGTTTGAGTTTGTTGAGTCACAATAAAGTGATGAGGTTCTGGTCTCAGTATTGCATCACTAAGGGGGGAGCCCGCCAAATATTCCATAGCTTCAAACAGCTGTAATTCTTTATTGATGTAGGCTAGGTTTACGCCCATCATCAATTCCCCTATCTTCAACGACTTCAATTTGTCCGCAAATGTAGCATGTAGAGATACACTGTAGAATGCGTGCCTGTTGCCTGCAAAATAATTACCATTTATGATTAGAGGACAGTTTATTGCACACCATAATTATGAATGATATACAAACAAATTCTTTTTTAGTCTTTTCGCAATGAACCCGAGAAACTCAAATAGGAATGATCGAGGACAGAAGCAGTAAACAATGACTCACACTGATTTACAATTCAGATCAATCAGTGACCAAATCGTATAGATGAATCATCAACAATATTATGTATTGATGCAAATACTTAAGAAGGAGCAGGCTGCAAGGAATTTGAACAATAGGTAGTTAGAGAAATTATTGCTGTCGCGCTTTGCCCGAACAATACAGTGTAATTAGTTTAATAATTGTAAATGAATTTTGCAGACCATTCAAAAGTGATCCTAGACTTTCAATGGTCTGATATATTAACGAAATATACGAAGAGACTTACTCGAAGGTGATGGTAGACATCTTACATTGTGCACAAAGAAGAATCTTTGGGTTCTGTTTTGATCTGGCCCAAAAGAAACAAGAAGTACTTCTCCTACTCTCGGAACAGTTTTTGATGCAGTCGCAGGAACAGAAACTGTAAAATAAATTGTTGATGTAAAAAATTTATCTAATATATAAAGGAGAAAGAGGTTGTCAAGCTAAAGAAAAAAATAAAATCTATGAGCGAGGCATTCACTACCGGCTAGCGGTACGAGGCTCGGCTTTGTGGCAGATCACAGATTCAGATATATTTATTTGTATTGAAATCGTATAACTCCAACGCACTATCTCAATCGTAATATATGTATTTATTTATGGATATATATTTAAGCATTATGTATTCATACTAGTATTTATTAATATTTACTTATATATGTAAGTTATAATAGGTTAAGGCACACACAAATATTTTTCTAATTCTCTCTCACACACTATCGTCTACATTTCGTTCTCATATCTCCTTTCGCAGGTCTGCTGGCAGAAATTTCTTAAGAAATAAGCAGCACCTTTGTACTCAAATTTTATGTGTTTTTATCCTGTCTGATTTACTGTGTGTACATAAATAGTTAAATAAATAAATAACTTGACCAAGACTAGAGCGTGTCAGTGCATCGCAGCCGTATCAAAAATGGCGGCGGGCTGCAATATGTAGTGTTTTTCTTTTTTTTTTTGATAGAACACAAACAGTGCACTAAATAAATAAGTTAGAGGCATCAATCCGTTTCTAAGGAAAATTCTACTGTATCTGACGAGCCTGATTACTTATTTCATTTGCTGACTGTACCATGAACGTCTGAACTTAAAGTTATGATTGCTTCGAAGATAGGCGCTTCAACCAGTGCATCCTGGTCATTATGACTTACGGGGCCGAAACACGGACACTCACGATAGGGTTGGTCCATAAATTTAAGGTAGCTCAGTGAGCTATGGAGCGGGCTATGTTCGGAGTGCCTCTGAAAGATCGCATCCGGAACGAGGTGATCTGACAGAATACCAGAGCACTCGATAAAGCTCATAAAATAAGCAAGTAAAAGTAGCAATGGGCTATACATATAAGCCGTAGTTACTTATGACCGTTGGAAAAGACGTGTTCAGTGGAGACCGTTGAGGAAGACGTGTTCTTAAGTGGAGACCGCGAATGGGCAAGGGTAATATGGGACGCCCTTAGGCTCGGTAGAACGACGTTCTACGCTGGGTGGCAAGTAGCAACTGAATGAGAGTTGCCGAAAATCGAATTAATTGGCTTTCGATTTAAGAGGCCTAGGTCCAGCAGTGGACTGATGTAGGCTGGTGATGATGACATGTTTTATTATATATTACTAGCTTTTGACCGCGGCTTTGCTCGCGTTAAATTCGGGATAACACAGTTCCCCTTTCCTGATTTACAGGTACCTGCTACCTGTAGTTTTTGCCCTTGCGCCTTATTTATTGTAATAGCAATGCTATTTTTTCCCTTTTTCTCCCTTATATCTCAATCATTTAAAAAAAGGGTCCCAACTATCTCTGTACCAAAATCCATCAAAATCGGTTTAGCCATTTAGGCGTGAAGACGTAACAAACAAACAAACTCACTTTCGCTTTTATAATATTAGTAAGGATAAGGATTATTGTTTACAAAAAGTTTAATAATCCATCTACTGCACATAAACTACATAGGTACTAGAAGCCATGCCAACATGAGTTACCTGCGAAGGTTGATGTTTTATTTAATAATAAGAAGTTATAGTACGAAGTAGATGTGTTTACGGAGCACCGTTGCAGCATTGCAACGTAGTGCGTTGTAGTTGTTACACTTCCTAGTGAAACAGGGATTTAGAACGCTTGCGCATCATCCGATTCGAATTCAGTGGCGTATTACCAACGTCACTGAAACCCTGTTTTGTATTTTAGTGTGTATGAGTTTATAAGCCACGTGCGGGAAGTGGGCTATTATTTTGTCAGTATCAGCGGAGGCATATATGACACATCGAAAATAAGAATATTACACTAAGCGAATTTCTATAACAGCAGCTAATCTCTACGGAAATAAGATATACGCAGGAGGTATATAAATAATGAGGCGAGTCCCCCCGTTTCTGTTATTTTTTTTTTTGTGTCCCCTTTCTTTCATCGTGATTCTGTCGGATTGCTAGTCTGGAGGTTAGGCGCAGTACCGTGGAGTGGTATATGGGGCATGGATGTCACACATACGAAGAATAAAAATAAACCTCACCCATCGGTTGTGGCAGACTTTAAGCACTCTTCGCATTAGTGTTTCACTTTAACTTGTGAAACATTAACAAAGTAGCAAAAAAACTTTAGAATAAACAAGTCAAATCAACCATGTAAACTAACTTTGATGTTGAGTTGAACTCAACTTGATGGAAAAGTATGTCAAAAAAAAAATCTTACTATTAACACTAAGGCTAAATAGCTCAAGGCATCTTTCTTGTGGAGGTATGGGTGGCAATGACTCTACTCTCATTTCTATTCCACTGTTTTGATTACGAATCTTCATGTATGCTATTGTTAAGCATTCCCAGATCTCCATTAAAAGTAAGTCACCAACCAACCTGGAATTTACAAACATATTAGCTGCTTTAATCATCAATCCATTGGGTGATTATAGTTCAAGTTTCATCCCATTATTATTATATATATTATTTATTTATATACACGTCCGTGAATAGACCTCTTGTACTGTATGGATCAGAATGCTGGGCTGTAAAAAAGGTGGATGAAAAACGATTGCATGTAGCGGAGATGAGAATGTTGAGATGGATGTGTGGAGTGACAAGAATGGATAAAGTAAGGAATGAATATATTTGAGGAAGTTTGAAAGTTACGCCTGTTACAGAAAAATTGAAAGGGAGTCGTTTGTCTTGGTATGGACATGTAATGAGGAGGGATGAAGGACATGTGACTAAAAGGGTGATGGATCTGAATATTGATGGACGGAGAGCGAGAGGAAGGCCAAAGAAAAAATGGATGGATTGTGTAAGGAATGATATGCAAGAGAAAGGAGTAAATGATGCCGTGACGTCTGATAGGGGAGAATGGAAGAAGAAAACGTGTTGCGCCGACCCCAAATAGAATGGGACATGGGCAGGACAATGATGATGATACACATCTTTTTACATTTTTAAATATTTAATAAATTACATTAAAAATACATTTAAAAGTATAAAAAACTGTTGTCCACCGGTATCGGGAGCAAGGTCCAAGGTGCTGTTTAATTATTATGGGGCCGAAAATAAGAGGAGACTTACCACATACACCACTAACATTGGGAAAGAACACAACATGGAAAAAAATATGCTCAACTACTTTTAAATGATAAAGTTACTTACTGCACATATTGATTGTGATTTACAAATGAGTGGAAAACTGACATAGGTGTGTTATTGTGGCCCAAAATAGGAGGGGGCTCTCTGAAAGTCATCTGCTCATCTAACCACTGAGGATTCCAGCGAAGAATTTTCATTAGTGTAATTTTTTCTAATGAAAACACAGGAGCTTGTCGGACATCTACCAATGTTGTTTTCACTGAACTGGTCTTCTTCATTTTGTTGCCTGGTTCAATTTCAAATTCTAATACTTGGGGTGCTGTTTCTGAAAAACGCACCTTTTTTTTGGGTTTAGCTGTCTGCATTGGACCCACTTTAGAAACAGGTTTTCCAGAATAAGTATCTTCACGATCTAGCAATGGTTTTAAACTCTTGAGAGGCATTCTTGTGTCTTTCCTTAAGGCCTTTGTTGTAGATTTCTCTGGTTTATGCTCTGTTCTGCTATGATCTTTAGCTCTATTTAATTTTGAGTCTTTGCTTTTATCCTTATTTGTTCTTTCTGGTTCTTTTCTTTTGTTCTCAAGGTCTTCAATAACATCTTTATTCCTTGTTTCTTTTGATTTTGGTGATGTCTCTACAACATTATCCTTGCTTTTACGTGTGTGTTCAATTCTTTTCACAGGACTAACTACTGCTTGTGCAAAATCAGTTAAAAAGGCTCCTCGGTTTGAAGTGGTAACTTTAACATTTGTTGATAGTGGTTTGCTGGCTTCTGAAGGATCTGTTCTTAGTTTTAATTCTTCCTTTTCCTTGCAAGCTAATTCCCTAAGTTTCTTTTTACGCTCTTCTTTTAGAGTGCTAGATAAGTTCTGTTTTGATGATGATTTATCTTTACTATGCTTGTGTAAAGAGCTTTTTGGTTTTACTGAAAAAGCAATTCATAAAAATGTTAATACATGCAGTATTTTTTAACATATAGGCTCGCCTCCTATAACATATAGGAAATAAATACAAATCTGGCAAAAGTGAGAGTACTATTAGGTACACCTCTCCCAAACCCTTCGGGGATTGCAGTCTTAATGTTAAGTATATTTTGAAATCTTTCATTAAGATAGGTACTAAACTTGCTATTAAAAACGGCTATGCCACACACTATTAATATGAGGTCAAAATCATAAAGAAAATGTTGTAAATTCAGAACTTACTTTCCATAACACGATTTGTTGTTTTAGGTTTTGTTAAGAGAGCCATAGGGCGAATCATTTGTGCCTTTTTTAGTGCATCAGATTCTGTTATTTGTATTTTCTTCGGTGGATCTGGTTCCATCACCAGGGCTGCCTTCAATGAATCAGGCTCTACAGACTGTATCTTCTTTTTCGACTCATGTATAGGTGATTTTATAAGACTATCTGCTTCTTTTAATAAATCTTCAACATTGTACCCATCAAGTTCATCTGTTCTTGTGTCTATTTCAGATGTAGGCTGGATAGCCTGGATGTCTTCAAAGTCGGAATCAATATCCTCAACTAAAGGTGCAGTGACAGTACTCTGAACAGGTACTCCATGTTGCAGACCAGGTAATTTTATAAGATCATCAACAAAATCTTCATCATCTTCTTCACTTGTACAAATAAAATCATCCAGCTGACTGTAGGAATCTTCCTGTAGGGCTTCTGATTTAGGTGTTTTAGCAATTTTCAAAAAAGGTTTCCCAGGTGAACTTTGGGATAGCCTTATGAGCCATTGCTCAGATTCACTATCACTTTCGCTATCAATCTGTATTGGTTCATCATATCCTAAATACTCTTGTTTTACATTAAAAGCCTCAAATTCTAACAAATCATTTTCAATCTTAATGCCAGTATCTTTAAGCATTTGTTTTGATTGGTCTTCACATTTTGGTTCCAGCTTTGGTTTTTTTATACCAGTTTCTTGTTTGCCATGAAGATCATTATCACTGTCAGATATTACTATTTCTAACTCATTACCAAGATTGTCATTATTACTTTTAGGTTCTTCTTTTAAAAGATTTTTAATGTAGTTTTTGTCTAGTTTTCTTTTAAGAGGCATTTTATTGCTAATCACAGGTGATTTGTTGGTTTCCTTTTTATCAGTAGATTTTTCCTCCTTTACAATGCTATCTAATTCAGCAATTCTTGTTTCAATTTCATCCAATTCATTTTCATTTTGAAATCTTATTTTACTTGTTATAGATAATCCACATTTTTCTTTGATGAATTTAAAAACATATTTTTCACAGTCTTTTATGTTGACAAGCGGTGCTCCCATTGTCCATCCTAATCCAATAGTATCTGAATCTTGTATCACATATGGGGTGTTTGGTGGTATCTTAGTGGATCCAACATACACTCCATTAGAACTCTAAAAAAGTAAATTTATAGTTTTAACCTAGCACTATGCATATTTATAAAGATAAAATAAAGCATAGGTTGTTATTATCTATATAGCTGATGGGGTTTATCTTTACTGCTTGAATTATCAATCTCTATCTAGTTAAGTTCTGGAAATACCAATACTATGAATCAACAGAATTTAAAAAATAAGTATATTATGAATGGCACTGAAGAAGTAACCAAAACATAAGCAGATTTTTGTAACCATATGAGTATTTAAATATAATTCTCATACCTTTGAATATATTTTGATTTGATAGAAGGTTCAAATAGGAGACACTGCTGTATTAGGGTTTTTTAATCAAGTCTTATAATATTTTTCAAAATTGTCTGTTGTTAGGTATGGTTTCCTAGGTTCAAAATTGATAAACATTATCTAAAATACCTGTTAACGGAAAAGTACACCCCTAAGATGACCCACTGACCTACAGAAATGCATGTAAAATGTACCTGTAAATCTATGATGAGCGCTTTATTGTTTTGAACATGTATTACACAATGATTCCTTGATATTACTACGCTTGAAAGCGTTATAACGTTGTTAATTCCTCTGCCGACGGTTACTTTTTCGCCCTCCGAAAGCGTGTATTCTTCAGTCCCAAATTTGAGGCGAGTTAACTTCCATTTAGCCATTTTGATGCGCTAAATTTAATACTTTACGTTAAAAGTTTTTCAGAAATGTGTCAGGAGAACACTACATCATATTCTAATAAATGTATACCGATTGGATGGATTGATTACAAAGAAACCAGCTTCTAACGAGCCGCAAACGAACTTTGATGATTGATTTGACATTGACAGTTTAAACTTTAAAGTTGAACTGAGTTTGACAGCAAGTATTGCCAGTCCGCAAACAGCAGCGAATAAGCATAAATAGTCGCTGGGATTTTATGAAGTCACTGCCATGTTCTTATAATTCAAACAAGACTGAGTACTTGAACACGTATTTCCAGAAAATCAACCAGTTTGCTTTTGCTCATAAGCCTAAAAGAGCTGCCGCTAGTGAAGCTGTGGCTCTTACAGCTTACCACACTGATATGATTTTCTTTTCTCAGGTATGTTATCTAAAGGAGCTCGTGGCTAAATAAATAGTACCTAGCCGCTCGGGTCGATCTTTAGGTTAAGCCGCGCTTGCCTAGGTTGGTCTGTGGATGGGTGACCACCCGTTACATACCGAGTTTCCTCCGTGCCTCGGAAAGCACGTTAAGCCGTTGGTCCCGGCTGTCATTTGTAGATCTTTGACAGTCGTTACAGGTAGTCTGTGTTCCGAAAGTCTGACAACCAGTTTTACCAAGGGGTATCGTATTACCCAGTATTAACTGGGTTGTGGAGGTCAATCAGATAGGCAGTCGCTCCATGTAAAATACTGATATTCAGCTGCATCCGGTTAGACTGGAAGCCGACCCCAACATAGTTGGGAAAAGGCTAGGCAGATGATGATGTTATCTACATAATTTGGGAGAACTCCACAAATGTAAGTAAAGCGGTAAAAGGCTAATAAAATCTTGAAGATCATTTAAAAAAAAAACCATTATAGCATGATTATGGCTTTCTTAATGTAGGCTAGTATTTTTGTGAAGGAGAACTCCTTTTTTATGTCGTGACGTCTATCACGTTTGTATTATAATAGACGAGATCTCACAATTTCAACAATCATAAAAAACATCAATCAACATTATGCCAAAAAAATCGTTATCACTAATAAATTCATTTAATTTACTGAAAATGCTTGTTGATAGGTGTATTTAATTGTGAGAAAGATTTTTTGATAAAAAAGGATTGATAGATATGGCTACTTAGTTCTAGAAAGTGTTATACGTTTATATTCCTATTGCCGTTCACTGGTGAACGTAAGCCTCCGCAATACCGTAAAGAACACCGACCTTTTTAACCGTATAGTTCGGTACGGACCCCTTCGGGGGCTCGACATTCAAACCTCCGCTGGCGGGGCCAGTACCGCCCCGAAAGGGGTCGAACATTTAAGTCATACGACCTCCTCATTATTTTTGTAAATATTTTATTTTCTGGTTAAAAAATAATATGGGTGTGCATTCATTAAGATAGTAGAATAAAAATCTCATATGTAAACGTCGTTCGAAGTTCTTTAATTATTGAGCAAGTTTCTTAATTAACCTTTAAAAAATCCATGTGCGTAAATTACGATCATAGCCATTTTGATAGCAGTGTAGGTCGACGCTAAAAATCATAAAAAAAATGGTTTTCGGACATATAAGCTCCACATTGTTGGGCCTGATTAACGTGTCCTTTTATTACGTGCAGAAATCATTCGTAATTGAACATAAATTAGCAGTGGTAATGATAAATTTTGAAATCTAAAGTCGAAGTTTCGCGCCAATCGTGCTTGTTTACATTTTTCATTCCACATTATATCACACGGACGCGAATAGATTCTATAACAAATGAGACAAATATCATTGCAAATATTATAAATAACATGAACATGCCCAGATCTTATCGTAATTTGCAATAATAGGACCATTAACACGTACTATTCATAACCACTACTAAATTCACTTTCGAAAATGACGTCCATTTCTTTTTTTTTTAATTTGTGATGTGTAAATGCGATTATTTCAATCGATTATTTTCTTGTAAATCAATCAACTCGAATAATTAAATTATGGAATATCAGAAATTGATAGATTAAAATAAGAATAATTTTGTAATACGTGTAAAATACTATAAATATTGATAATAATATTTTTACGCCACTAAAACCGACTCAACAACAAACAGTAGAATCTGATCTATGGCTAAATTCGCGCCAATTTTATGTTCAGATAAAAATTCAAATAAGGAATGCGCTCGCTGTTCGAATTTATATTAAAATGTTTATTTGCTATTCTATTAATAATTTGGTTTTGTACCTACTATTTGAATGTGAATTGCAAACAGAAATAAATAAGGTTGAATATAGAACGCCCTTATTATGATCTTGGTAGGCACAGTAAAAAAATCAGCCAAGATAAATTACATTTGTTCGACAAAATTGTTTGTAGTATGGTTTGATTAGTTATTTGGAAAGCGTTTTCATTCTTTCTCAAAACATGGCTCGTAGGCCAAAGTGTTCTTGGAGTGGAAGCCTTGGGGTAAAAAGGAGTTTGGAGTTTTCTTGATGTCGTGTACCGGGTTTTTTTTTTGGGGTGGGAAATCATCAGATAACTTCCCCGCTCTAGGCGAAGCGGGGGGGAGTGTCAGACTTTTACTGACTAATGTCCACCGATCGATGTTCCTTCTTTTACTCGGGGCCGCGGTATCTCTTTCGAACAACCCACAATCCCGGCAGGACCCTACCGGGGTTGCGGGTTTGACACTCCCCCCCGCTCCGCCCAGAGCGGGGGAAGTGAGGCGCCACGGCATCCTCACCTACCACCTGCGGGAGACGCTACAGGGGTCAGGCGCCGCGAGACGACAACGACTTTTTGTTAAAAGTTTAACAGGAGCGGATATTTGATGATTTCCCATCCAAGTGGCGCAAGACGCCCCGTACGTACGTTTCCCGGCCACCGTAGATGCGGGCCTGTGGACGGTGAGCAATGGGTGGCTCACCGTCCGTCCGTCTATTGACGACAGGCCGTGTCGACGGCGCGTTCGTGTTTCACGCGCGCCTCATAGAGAGTCAGCAAAGCAGAGGGGCTTGCCAGAGCCTCCGCCTGCCGGGGTTGCGGGTTGTTCGAAAGAGATACCGCGGCCCCGGAACGTAAAGGGCAATAGAAGGAACATGGGTGGGTTTTAGTCAGTACAAGTCTGACATGCCCCCCCGCTCCACCCAGAGCGGGGGAAGTCATTGGATGATTTCACACCCGAAAAAAAAAAAAAAAAAAAAAAAATGGCGCAAGACCGATATAAATCGCGGAATTTAAAGTAGGCCACCTTTAAATTCCTAAAGAAGTTTATGAGAAGGCCTCCTTTAAATTCCTAAAGAAGTCCTTAAATTCCAAAAAAGAGAGATACACTATTTAAAAATACTTTTTAGGGTTCCGTACCTCATAAAAAATAACCCAAATATCAAATCTGTGGTCCCTTGAAGCTGTGAAAAAAACAACCCTCCAAGTCTACGTAGAGAAAAGATGACCGTTTATGTCGTCAGTTTGTACGGAACCCTTGGTGCGTGAGTCCGACTCGCATTTGGCCGGTCTGTTTTTAATAGGCTGAACCGCTTACTGCTACGCAAAGGTCTCCCTATACCTTTCTAATTTTTTTTATCCAACCAATACTTTTAAGTGTCAATATTTTAGAGCCCCGATGTGTACTTGTGTACGGAGTCCCTGTATGTCTAAATAGGCTCTACTGCGGAGGCATGGCTTTCTAGGTCCGGTACGGTATTGTTGTGCCGGCTGGGCTGCCTGACTGGCTACCTACAGAATTAGCATGACCTACAAAATTGACCGCCATTTTCATTTATCGTCATTCAAGAAAACAGCCAAAATCTTTTACCGCGAAACCGTTTGACAGCAAATGTACCTCAAATCTGGGCGCATAACAAAATAATTATAGCATAATAAAAAAAACCGGCCAAGAGCGTGTCGGGCCACGCTCAGTGTAGGGTTCCGTAGTTTCCCGTCCGTCACAATAAGTGTTCCCACTTATGAGTTTAAAGGTGGAGGAGGAAATTATTTTGTACATCTTTTTGTCTTTTTTGTACAAAAACTGTTGTGTCAATCAAGTTCAAAATAATTTTCCTAGAAAGTCCTTATAAAGTTCTACTTTTCAGATTTTTTTCATATTTTCTAAACTTATGGTTCAAAAGTTAGAGGGGGGGGGACACATTGTTTTTTACTTTTGGAGCGATTATTTCCGAAATTATAGACATTATCAAAAAATGATTTTAGTAAACCCCTATTCATTTTTAAATATCTTTCCAACAATATATCACACGTTAGGGTTGAAATTAAAAAAAAAATCACTTCCCACTTTACATATAGGGTGGCTACCCTAATAAAACATGTTTTTCCAATTTTTATTTTACCACTTTGTCGGCGTGATTGAAATACATATTGGTACCAAATTTCAGCTTTCTAGTGCAAACGGTCACAGAGATTAAGCGAGGACGGACGGACGGACGGACAGACAGACATGGCGAAACTATAAGGGTTCCTAGTTGACTACGGAACCCTAAAAAAGCACGTGACAAAATGTTGTTGTCTTTCATTTATTATCGATATCACAGATATTTGTACAACTAAAATATCTAAGTATAGTAGAATGATATGCCATCTCCATAGGTAATTTCCTCAGTGGTCCCAAAACTTTTCTTTAAAGTTTACTCTATTACGATTATCGATTAGGTTGAATGCAACTTTTTAATCGTAATGATGAAACTTAGTTTTACGGTCAGCACTAAGAAATGTCATATTGCAACACACTTTGTAGTATTTTTTGTCGAGATTTGTATCGTGTTTTTTTATTAATTTATATGTAAAATGGCAAAAATAAGAATCCAGATGGAATGTCACTGTTTTTATTTTAGATTTCCGACTTTATTATCAAATGGTTATCTTGTGTATGTACATTATTTCCAGCGTTTTTAAAGTATCTAATTTTTGGAAGGGTGTAGTAATATGTATTTTACACACATATTGCAATAGATTGACGCCGTTTTATCGACCTTATGAGGTTTTTGGAAATATAAACCTCAAACCTATCGTATGAAACAGCCGCTGTGATTTATTTTTAATAGCAAAATTGAATGCTGTAAATTGATGAAAAATCTTGAATTTCATGACAATTCGCGTCACCCCACCGATTCAGCTGATGTGTCATATGTCAAAATCCTGTCGTGCAGAGTGGTTAAAATATTATCTGTACATAACACTTTCAATATCATTCGGGTAACACTGAAATCTGTCATCTTTGGTATTGTTGCGGTATTTTCAACTTCAAAAGTAATCTCTTTGCTGTGTTTTAGACAACAATAATAATTACTGATAAAATCTCCAGCGTTTGATTGTCTACCATAGTACCTACGTGATATTGGCAAAATTGTGGTGTCTCCTTCCACAAACGCCATTAAATAAATAATTGAATTGAATTGAACTTCAAAAGTAGCTTTTGTGATATTTTATTTTTATAGACTTGGTTGGTTTTTCCGTGGGAATGGTATAAAAGTGGTTTAACGTGTTTAGTTTATAAGATTTCATTAAAAATATTTTGTCCCCAAAAAATACTTTTATTTTCATAATACAAGCAAGTAGGTACTTGTTTACACTTTCGCTTCCACATTTATTACTTTACTTGGTTCACTTTCACGGCGTTATTGTAATGAAATACATCGAATTTTGAATTGAAAATACAATAATCCTGTAGAATTTAAGTTAAATTATTTAAACAAGCATACTCAGTTTTACCCATAGAAATGAATAAATTATAGTCTTAAAAAGCCAGTATTTTTAATTTTATAATTGACGTAGGTATTTCGTCACTTTAGCGCCGCGAACTCATGTTTGGACCTCGGGTCGTTCAACGAGCGATAAAAAGAGCTATGTTTGGAATTTCCCTACGAGTTTGAATCAGAAATGAGGAGATCCGTAGGAGAGTTAAAGTTGCCAACATTTCTCGACGAATAGCAAAGCTAAATTGACAATTGTTGTTTATTGATGTATTGTTGCAACATAGCACGAACAAAACGGCCGAAAAGGTTCTCGAGTGGCAGCCGCTTACCAGGAAAAGCAGCGTTGTGCGGTCCGGCGCCAGAGGGACGGAAGACGTGTACGGACGGACGACGTTTAAGCCCTCCTACCTTTCTTCCATACTGTATGTAAGTATAAGCCCTACCTTTCTTCCATACTGTATGTAAGTAAATTAATACTTATAGTAATATGTGGAGACGTTGTTGATTGTACGTTAACCCACTTTATTGTATACTTAGATGTAAGACAAAATGTACATACAATTGTTTGTTCTCCCTAATAAAATAAAATAAAAAGACGTGAATGTTGCAGGGCGTCTAGTGTCGATGGCGCGTTCGTGTTCTACGCGCACTTCATAGAGATGTCAGCAAAGCAGAGATACCTGCCAGGGCCGCTGCCTGCCGGGGTTTCGGGTTGTTCGAAAGATATTCCGCGGCCCCGGACCACAAAGGGCAGAAGAAGGAATATGGATGAGTTTTAATCAGTAAAAGTCTGATAATCCCTTCTGCTCCGCCCAGAGCGGGAGAAGTTTAAAATTTTACAAAAAAACAAAGAAGGGTTTTACTGGTTGCAGGTGGAACAAGATCGCACGCTGTGGCAAAAGTTAGGTGAGGCATATGCTTCACCCGGCGTTGCGGGACGTTCGAAAGAGATACCGCGGCCCCGGAACGTAAAGGGCAATAGAAGGAACATGGGTGGGTTTTAGTCAGTACAAGTCTGACCCTCCCCCCCCGCTCCGCCCAGAGCGGGGGAAGTTATTTGATGATTTACCATCCGCAAAAAAAAGGCCTATGACTATGCCGGCAGTGGACATCCATAGGCTGATATGATAATGGTATTTTCTGTGTACAACAATGCTTTGTTTTGAGTAAATAAATATTATTATAGTGTACTAGCTTTTGCCCGCGGCAGCCGCGGCTTCGCTCGCATTAAATTCGGGGTAACACAGTTCCCCTTTCCTGATTTGCAGGTACTTGTTACCAGTAGTTTTTACCCTTGCGCCTTATTTATTGTACACTTCTGGACTCATCTATTGGCCCACCTTGTATTTTCAGTTTCGTTTGGTCCTAGCTAAAATTTTATATTAGGTCGAGCAAAAAGTTTTTATGCAGTTTTTAACCTGGCACATTCACAATTTCATTCAATAGTCTTTTTTTGAATTTCGAACACAGAATTTAAAGAAACAAAAGACAATTTGGAGCCTGTTTGTTGATATCAAACAATCGAATACTAAGAAAATCAGGTTTTATTGGTTTACTTGGATTTAATTCTTGAAAAAGTGATTGATATCTTTGGTTTTGCAACAAACATTACTTATTCTTAACATTAAGGTGAGGTTCTATCAATAATCTATGGATACTTCACCTGAAATTGCCGCCCAAGCTGTGGCACTTATTCAGGCCGGACACAGCCAAAGAAACGTGAGTGCTCAACTTAATTTAAGTCGATCTGCGGTCCGAAATGTTTATCGGAGGTACCTAGAGACTGGCGGCTTTGTTCGTCGCCAAGGAAGGCCACGATCTCGGGTCACAACTGAAAGGCAGGATCGATTCATCGTGACGACCAGCTTGAGAAATCGTCACCTTACCTCCATTGAGATACAAAACCAACTTCGCGACTTCCACGGAGTATCTGTAAGCGCTCGAACTGTTCGGAGAAGGTTAAAAGAACGCGATATGGTACCACACAAGCCAGCTAATGGGCCCAAACTAACGCGAGCCCACCGAACAGCGCGCCTTCATTTCGCACGCAGTCATTTAAATTGGACACAGCAAGATTGGAGCCGTGTACTCTTTTCTGATGAGTCTAAAATTGTGTTACATGGCAATGATGGAAGGAAGAAGGTCTACCGACGTAAGGGAGAGCGTTTCGCACAATGCTGCTTTGAAGAGAGGGTTGCTTATGGCGGTGGCTCATGGACTGTCTGGGGCGGTATATCCGCGAGCGGCAAAACTCAACTTGAGGTTGTTACAGGACCACGGCTGCCAACATTAAATACTGAAAGGTACATTCGTAAGTGCTTAGAACCTCACGTGATGCCATACGCGGACTATGTGGGCCCAAATTTCCTTTTTATGCATGATAATGCAAGAGCCCATGCGGCCGGCATCGTCAGGGAATATCTTCGGGATGTGAACATCACAGTTATGGACTGGCCAGCCAGAAGCCCAGACATGAACCCTATTGAGCACATGTGGGACGAGCTAAAAAGACGTGTTAGGGCTCGTCAGCCAGTTGCCCAGACGATGCAGGAGTTGAAAACTGCCATAGAAGAGGAATGGGAGATGATCCCTCAAAATTTCATAGAGCGGTTGATAAACTCTATGCCTAATCGTATGAGAGCTGTGGTAGATGCCCATGGAGGCAACACGCGTTATTAAATTAAACCTTTATTTGATAAAACATGTTTTTTATTCAAAAATCAATTGCCTTTAACAAGGCGCATATCCGACTTGTTAGGCGTAGCTCCATGTCGTATGGTATTCTGAATTCAAATTTAAAACAATACGATCGAAAAAGATGGTAAAATGTATCAGGTTTAAAACTGCATCAACAGTTTTTGTTCAATCTAGCAATCATATTTCGGTAGGGGCCATCGAAACCTAAACTCTAAGGTGGGCCAATAGATGTGTCCAGAAGTGTAGTAGCAAAGCTAAGTTTTCTCTTTCGTAACAACCCGCAACCCCGGCAATTTGTAATAAGCTCAATGTTTGCAACGCGAAATTACTCATCATGTTACTTGTTCGATTCGATTAAGACGTTGGATCAGTAAAGTCATTACGGTAAGCCCAGTTGTTTATAAACTAAATAGGCTTGCGTTTGGCCGCATGTAAAGCGATGTCGTTGTCGAGGTCCAGGGTGGAGCTCGCTAGTTTTACACCAAAGCGGCGTACTGCTAAGCTACTGCGCTGCGTACCTACACATTATTTTATTATGAATGTGTTTTTTTTTATCATATAGATATAATGACGAAATCATAGTTGGTGATCCTAGATGTGATTCTTTTATGTAAAAAAAAGAGAAGAGATTGTTTGTTCCAACGCGTTAATCTCTTTAACTACCACGGATTTGAAAATGTTTGAGGCAGGTTGTTGTAGGCTATTTGATATCACGGAACGACGCAAAGAGAAACGGGGACTGAAAGCGCAGGGCACAGTTAGGCTTTTTTATAGTATTTTGCATAAACAAGCTTTTCACAGCGATGCTAAATAAAGGGTTTCTTTTCGTAATTTCTTTTATAACATTAGGATAATAAACAACATTATTTTTAGTTTATGCGAATGCCGAAACACCTGTCCAGTATTTTTATATAAAGAATCTATGTTCAAAATTTCAAAACTGTATCATGAAAAACCACAAGGTCTAAGCTTGTTATGTTACCTGGATATTCGTACAAATTAACTGTCACCAACGGCGCACGGCGCGGCGTCACCGCGCCGCGCGCCTTGTATTCATTGATAATAATAATTTCTCAGTTTGTAGGTATTGTAATTAACTGGTGATAACATTTTCCATCACACTGTCTTGCAGGCTTTGGACTGTCGTAATAGTCAAGTGTAGGTAGATAGTATTATGTACTTTATTCGTAAATGCAGCCGTAAGTAATAACATTATGTCGATGCGATTTGTTGCTCCTTATGCCAACCACTTAAAGTTAAAAATCGCATTGACATGTTAACACAGCTGACTGTAGGTACATAATAACTTTCTACAATAAAACATTTTGGCGTGTTTAAAAATGTTAATCATCATTATTTACAATAATTCACTTATTTATAATAATACACGAAAGCTACCGTAGTCCCTGCATCTCTGTGTGGCTGCAAGCATCGTGTTCCACGACACTCTGATGCCGAACTGCTCCCGGTACCGCTGCACTGGCAGTGAAACATTATCACCACAAACTGCTAACGTTCGCACCATTTCCGTGTACTGGACGTTTGTGTGTGTAGGCAAATGACATGATTATTCGTTATTCGATATCACGCGCGGAATCGCGTATTTTAGGGAATGGGCTGTGACGTGACGTGTGCATCAACTCGTATTAGCCGGGCGACTGACTGGTCCCAAAGACTACAATAATATATATGAGACTATATGACTATATGAGACTGGTCCCCCCGCTATGCACTGTGACTCGCGCGCATTTTTTTTGCCGGTGCCTACTTACTACTTAGTGTCGCATGGTGTCCATCCATATTATAAACTTTATTAAATATTTTTGGGAAAAAATATAACATGGTGTAAAAATGATTGGAATCGATTCAGTTGCTTAAGCTGAACAAACTATAATCAGGTTTCGCATATACTAAAAATAATGTTGTAGAACGTGCAATGTGAAATGTATGAATAATGCCCACTATGCAGTGCATTTGTTACAGACTACGTATTTCAAGAAACATTAAGCCTACTTTTATTAAAAAAAAGAATAGCCAGAATATTCAGGTTCATTTCCTTTCCTTTCTTTTTTTCTTTTATTGTAGGTGTGTTCCTGACAGTCGAGTTTGAATTATAAGACTGTTTAGTGAATTAGGTTGTAACCTAGGTGTAAATAAGTCATAAGAGCTAGTTTGTTGATGATTAGAACATTGAACAACAACAAGACCAAACTAAATATTTGTAAATATAGGTAGATACCTACCTATAATAGTTAATTATTAATTTATCGTTAGTTAAGTAGAAACGTTTATTACCTAACCGGTAACAAAGCAGTGGCCGCGTAAGTAATCAAAAGTGCAATAATTAGGTAAGCAAAGGTCAATAACTTGATTGAGTATTCTTGGAGTGAGTAACTTACCTTTTACAGAAATAAAGTACGTAAAAATAGAATTTCGTGACTTTATTACTCTTTGTAAAATAGGTAGTTAATTGTTTTGTGAGTCTTCAAACGTTTCAATTGTTACACTGCCGCTTTTGTTCTCAGCAAGTCAGCACCGCATAGAAATTAATTAGGTACCTACTGATAACATATGAGAGTTATGAGACTGATTAGCAGACATACAGTGTAGTGAAGAATGATCAGTAATAATATGATTACTTCGAGTATGCATGTATAAGGTAATTTTCTTGGGTTATCGGACAACAGAACGGGCATTCGACGGGCATTCTTACTAATATTATAAAAGCGAAAGTGAGTTTGTTTGTTTGTTACCTCTTCACGCTTTAATGGCTAAATCGATTTTGATGAATTTTGGTACAGAGATAGTTGGGAACCAGGAGACGGACATAGGCTATTTTTTTAAAAAAGGATTGGGATATAAGGGAGAAAGAGGGAAGAAACGGGAAATCTTAGCGTTGCTATTACAAATCAATAAGGCGCTACCGAATTTAACGCGAGCGAAGCCGCTGGCAAAAGCTAGTGTTAAATAAAAATGATTTACGTTCTTTCCATTTGAATTCTTGAATAAATATATTCCTTTAAATCTATTTAAGAGATATTTAAAATCCTATTAAAAATAACATAAGTACCTACTTAATAAAGAAGAAAAAAATAGAAACAAATTCTTCTCTCTCTGTTAGTTACCTTACCTAAGTACATGAAATGCTGAAAAACAGTGTGATGATTTAAATTTTACATTTTATGTAGCCTAACTTACCTACAGCGATTTTTTTAACCTAAACTGGTACTAGGTACCTACTTACTAAATGTAAAATATTAATTATTTTATTTTAACTGACTTATAAAAGAGGTTGCATATTTTTTTTCATGTATTTACACCGATTACCATGCCGATTTAGGTACATGGTTCTTCATATGGTCGAGGAAGCCCGCGCGGGTCTTTATGAGTTATAGGTACTACTCTATAATATGCATTTTTTCTTCTTCGTCTATGTGGATATTGTGCTAATCCATTCTAGTTACAATGTAAAATTGCTGTCACTTGACAACGATTTGTGGAGAAAAAGCAATAAAACAAATTAAAGTTCGAAAAGTAAAGTTATTTTCCACATTTCCATGATTATTAAACTACAGTTAACTTCGGCTTTCGTTATTGATCTGCATGACGTTGTTAATAAATAATAAACGGCCACAGGTTTGCTCATCGTCGTCAGGTAGGTAGGTACTTAGCTGTTCATCTAGCATTTAATCTTCATGAAAGATTTTTTTCCGCCAAAGAAATATGAATGCGAGGTGCCTATGTGTAAGTAGGTACCACATCGTATGCCACACAACACTAGGTACACAATTAATCCTCCGTCATTATGTTTTTATGTAAGCCATCGAAAACAGTTACAGGTGGAATAAAGAAATGTTTGTTGTTGCGCTGCGCAGAGAAAGCTCTGGGCGGGCGGGGCGGGCGGCAAGCGGGCGCAGTGGGCGCAAATAGCGGCAGCGCGCGACGCCGAGTCGGCCGAACACTCGGCTCGACGCTCGGCCAGTCCGCGTCCGACGCCCGAAGCCCGCGCGCCCCCGCACTCTCAGCGCCACGCGCTCACGAGCCCGCGACCTGCCGCACCGAAATCATCACTCGCGAACCTCACGTGCGAATCCTGTCATCTCTGTGAACTTCTCTGTCACTTCAACCCACTCGTGATCCCACCCCGGCGTTATTTCCCAACTACTAGTGTGTTAAACCCTTGTTGTGCAATTGTGACACCTTCACGGAATCCTGGCCTCATCAGCGCTGGTGGTTCAACTGTTAGCAGGCAGACGTGGCTTCAGGATCAATAGCGGACACGACGCTCCTCATTGTCTCTTACATCTCAAGGTCACAACGGCAGGTAAACATTTCACTTTCATTCATCATTAATATTTCCAGTGATCGTAATGAATGGGAACTGTTATTCGGTAATGGATGTCAGATGTGTAATGTTTCAAAACTGTTTAAACGCCGCTGAATGTTTGTTATTGAACAATTTCGTAGATAAGAATGTGAGCACGAATTACGAATGATACTGAAACAAAAATAATCGCATCCACAAATCCTGTTGGCAGATTCTGGCGACGTATTCATATCTATATAATAGAAACATAAAGGTGAAATTGCATCGATTGTTGTACACTGCATGGCATGTATTCCATCCGGTGACCCATTTTCGCAACTTTGACATTCGGCCACAACGGTTGGCAATAGGTAGATGGGACAATTTTATTCTTGCTATTTTCTAAAGATATTTTGAGAAAATAAAATGTGTGTTACTTTGTAATGCCACAGTGCTACACACTCCACACTGAAAATAATGACGATTTCCGATGTTTTGTAAAGTAATCGGAAGTTATAGGATGCCATTGCTATTTGGTACCTAGGTGTTTGGCAAATAGTTCCCATCGTCAAGTTTAATATCTACTTATAATATTATGTCATGTCCTGCCGGGGTTGCGGGTTGTTCGAAAGAGATACCGCGGCCCCGGAACGTAAAGGGCAATAGAAGGAACTTGGGTGGGTTTTAGTCAGTACAAGTCTGACATGCCCCCCCGCTCCACCCAGAGCGGGGGAAGTCATTGGATGATTTCCCACCCGAAAAAAAAAAAAATATTATGTCATGTTTCCGTTTCTCTCCTAGAGATTTTTGTGTAGGTATGTGAACTTTTATACCAGTTTTCCAACGTTTGCCAAATTGAAAGCTTTTGTGAAGCTCCGCATATTACAATTATATGAGTTGAGAGCTGGCATTTTGTTTAATTTAATCTCGTAATGAAACAACACAAAATCGAGGGATTAGATATATTAATAATTTAATATATTATTATGTACGTTACGTTCGCGTTCCTTTGTACGTTACGAGGAAGTAAGATTAAAATTATAAGATCCTAACGGTGTGTAGTAGTAGCTAGTTTCTCTGTTTGGCGCAAAAGCTCACTTATTTGTTTTTTTTTGGATGATGTGATATTGCAATTTTGCATGTCATTAATAAGTAGCTATATTATCAATTAAGTAATTCTGATACAGTTTTTAAACAAAAAAATACGAGAATAACAAGAGTTCATGAAAAGAGGTGTGAAAAGTGTGGTTGTACCTAGGTTTATTCGCTGATTTTCTTAATTTAATAAAGAATGAGTCGTACATAGAATTGTTGTTGGTAAGTAATTTTTCTGTGTCTTGTATCTCGTTATTCGGTACTCGGAACTATTATTTATTGTCGGCCGAGAAGCAGCCACGATTAGTTAGTAAATGTTCGCTCTATCAACAAACTCCTTCGAATAAATACTATCGGTTCACCGAAGCTCCCATTGTTTGCACGACGGTTGCGTGCACGGCCTATTATATGCTTATTGCGTTATATACTACACTATGACACGGATTATTAAGTTAGGGACTATTTATAGGAATAATTCAATGATTTTAATTTGATTAATATGAAAGTATCCTCGTTTTTGTCATTATGAAATTACTAAAGCCACTTCAGAAGGGAAACAAGTATAATGATACCTACTCTGCTTCTTTGTCGATGGTTGTTGACTTGTTTATGCTATGTTATGAAACCATTTTATGCACTAGTCCTATAAATATCCAGTTATGAAAAAATATAGGAGATAAAACTACATACCTACCTGAGAAATAATTTCGATTGTAAAGACCATTCAATTGACTACTGTGTTTACCGGAACAGTCTTAGAATTGTAGATCAAAGGACCAAATGATACAATAAATGATGTGTACAAAAATACGCCTCTGTGGAGTATTGTCAAGAGCGATTAATACACACGTGATACTAAGTTTTATGATGTTAACATTCTCTAATTATGATAGTGTTTAATATGTCACCAGATGTGATTACATTGACTGTTAAAAGTATTCGCGTGATTGTTAAAAAATATATGAACTTACTAGCTTTTGCACGCGGCTTCGCTCGCGTTAATATCGGGGTAACACAGTTCCCCTTTTTTGATTTGCAGATATCTGCTCCCTGTAGTTTTTGCCCTAGCTCCTGATTTATTGTTATAGCAAAGCTAAGTTTTCCCTTTTCTTCCCCCTTTCTCACTCATTTCTCACTATTATTTTTTAAAAATAGCCTATATCGGTCTCCAGGGTCCAAACTATCTCTGTACCAAAATTCATCAAAATCGGTTTAGCCATTCAGGCGGGAAGACGTAACAAACAAATAAACAAACTTTCGCTTTTATAATATTAGTAAGGAGTAAGGATAATACCTATGTTGTATTATTCTCATTGAATGTGAAACAATACCTACAAGTATGGCTAATTGCACGCCTTTTGTAAACTTGCATTGTTTACAAAAGTTAGATAAGAACAGTTTTACTTGACTATAATTAACAAAGTATAATCATAACAGAATTAATTAAGTATAAGTAGGTACCTACCAAAAGTAGAAAAGAAGTAGCAAGGCATTAAAAAAAACAAAACAAATTTTATTACTAAATTATATGAGGCATTTGTAAACGTCGAGTTAAGTAAAACCGAGCTACAATTGCAATGCGATGTACTTAAGGTAAATCGTACTGAAGATAATTAGCATAAGAAGGAAACTATTCGCCGAAGTGGGCAGTAAGGGCACTTTTTACCCGGTCTGCAAATTGTTAAACTGTAACTCGCATTACTATTTTTTTTTCTTCTGACAAAGCCTTCCTTTGTTTTCCTATAGACTGTTTATATATTAGTAGAAGGTTCTCTACCTATAATAGATTTACCGGCTTTAGCTGGGTGACGGGTAGATTCGCTTTGAAGGAAGTGGATTAATTAGACCACTATTGAATTGAACCGTGAAGTGGAACAGCGATTAAAGACTGTACAACAATACCGCTTTAAAAGGGTATCGTTGTACCTACTAAGGAAACGAAACTAATATAAGTTGCATGGACCCAACACAATCGATACTTTAAATAGGTTATTACTAAACGCTGGCTGAAATAGCTAATGGCTACGTAATTGAGAAGAAAAAAGCAAAAGTTACCGACGATTACCTATAGCAAGACATTTTCATGTCGGACTTACTGTTATCTAGATTATGATAACAGTATAAATACATGTTATACGCCAGAATCATTTACGATATCGCAACGTTAGCTATCTTAAATTATGATGTTCTTGTGCATTTAGTAGTAATGGAAGCTACACTGGGCGTGATAAAGCAGGAATCTTATATGCCAGTCGGTTGGGGAAGCTTTGGAAAGTAAGAGGAAATCATTAGATCGCTTTTTTCGACTCTCTCGAAAGGATCGCATTTATATCTATAATGTGTAGGAAAATGTATTTATGTAAGTTATCGCTATGAATACGAATAAGAAGAATTTTTTGTAGTTTTAATTTTGATTGTTCATTTGTCCATTTCTGCTGAAGAATAAACAGGATTGTTACGGAAATTCCGCATTTTAATTGCTAGTAGAAAACCAGCCTAATAACTGGTGAAGTCGCTGAAATGAAGCCTACGAATAATACAAACTTCTTTAGTGTAATATCGGAATACGCATTACAGTCAATAACATTTTGTGGACGTGAAAAAGCTCTGGATCCCGTGACACACGCGGCACGCCGCCGTGCAACTTACATGAATACCAACGTAAACCAATATTGATCCAACGTCTTACGTCGTCGTCGCTGCCGGCGTGCTATCTATTATTGATTAGTTTCATTAGTAAACACTTAGCTGAGTACACTGTACAGCTACAATACTGCAACAAGATCGCTGAACGATATTGAAGTTTTGCAAGTAAACATGCTAAAAGGTGCTTGGGTTTGTTACCTATATAAATTCCATTTAAGTTTGCGTACCTAAACTTATTTTATAGGCAAATATTTCAGGGACAACATATAAATATTTTTGAAAGATGTCGTCTCAATTAAATTAAAAATTCATTCCAGTTCCGTTAGCAGTTACGTTATCTTTCACTATTTATTTTCATTCATATCCCACTTAGTATCTTCTATTCTTCATTCCTTTCGCCAGCCAATCTATTTTACTCGAATCGTTTCTCACTAATTATTACATTATAAACGTCACCAAAAGGTTTAAATGTTTTTTTTTTGTCTCAAGCTTGGTAGGTAGTGTTTTTTATGAGTGTAGTTAAGGCTTATATTGACTCATTTTGATTCAAGAGAGGAAACTTTGTCAGGCCATTCGATCCGAACCCCATTTTATCCATAGGACGCAGACCCTTCAAAATCGATTCTTACGTAAAATCACGGGAACCCCACTTTACGTCCGCAATGACAGTCCACACTTGGACTTATAAATCCCCACTGTGCTCCAATTCATGAAGCGCCTTTCCATGCGTTTCTTTGACTCTGCATTAAAACATCGCAACCCTCTTATCACCCGATACGAACCCTCGCGAATTAATAAGATTCGTCGTCCTAGGCATAATTCGTAAATCCTGATGACGCTAGAACCCTTCTACAGGAGAGCAGTGGGGAAATTTGAGGGCCCAAAACAAAATGCACCTCCTTGCTATAAAAAAAATCACCTCCAGCTATAGGGATTTGTTTATTGTTATCCGTGGTGAAATCAGAAAAAATTAAAGCTTTCGTTCGCAACGAAAGCTTTAATTTTTTCTGATTTCACATGAGAAACGAGTAGGTACGCATGTGTTATACATTGCATGTTGAACCTAATAGTATTGCAATAATAGATAGTTTTCGAGCAAGCGTATTGAAAATTGTATTTTTCATTGAAGTGTGCAAAGAGGTATATATAACTAAATATTCGTACATACAAGTTCTCTTCAAAGTTTTGCCTAGGGGAAAGTGAACTGAATTAATCGTACACGATGGAGGTGCTGTGTGTGACATATTCTGAGCGTTTCCCGTACGGAGGCGAGCTTATTATGATTATTGGAATCTTAGTGTTCCGCATACGATATACTCATGTGCGAATTAATTATTTTAAGTTCATCGGAATTTTACCGCAAAAGCTTTTGTTTTTCTTTGGAAAATCATGTTCTGGGTGATATCGACAAAGAATTTATTTAACCAAATACTTATTGTAATCCATATTTTTGATACAGCGCGGCAGCGTGTAAACGAATCCTTCACGAATCCATAATCTATTTGCATTCTGTACATCAAACTTAGAAAATCCGCAAAAAATGCTGGGAAACGATTTGTATTTTTGAGGTGAATTTGTAATGAATATTCTTTTTTTATATTAAACGTTGCCCCACACTAGGAATTTCTCCTGTATCGTGGGTGCGTTTACAAACATTCAAACAATCAGCCTATAGAACAGCATATTGAAGGTGGTATGTACTTGGCATGCTGCACACATACAAATTATGTAGTTGTTATAAAAAGAAGTTATATACTTGGTATGTGCAGTACGGTATAATAAAAAGAGATGATCAGTTTAATCAGTCTGCTAATTGTTAATACCATCATTTTAATTTCCATCATATTATATCATAAATTTTTATTAAAAATTTCATACATTTCAAAATATTTCTTACAAAAATACATTGAAATATTAAAATAGTGGGTCTCTGGTGGCTAGAGCAGCATCCAAGTAACAAGTAGTAAAGCCTCCAGAGAGAGCAAGCTCCTCACAGTGCGGTTCGTATTAAAGAATACCTACTGCCTGTAATTAATCTATTTCTCCGTCGTTACTCTTCTTCGAGAGCAAGGTAAACAAAACCAGTATATTGATTGACAAGACCGAGAAAATACGAAGAGAAGATAGGATTATCTTTTACGACTGAGGTTTTTAAAACTTCGCTTATCCGGCTAAAGCGTTATAATATATAAGCCCTTATACACATTTAGTGGATGAAACGCGACACTAATACATACCAACACTTACAGCTAATACTCTGTAATCTCAAATTATTATGCGTTTGAAAAATATTAGTCCAGAAAATAAATAGAGGGTGCTCCGAAGAAGTTTTCGCGAAAATTCAATACAGCATCTTTATGTATATCATGAGTAATTTCTGTTAGCCGACTTCTTACAGTTCCCGGGGAGGCTTTAGCTGGCAAATATCCAGCAAGTCAGCCATGACATAATATCGTGTTTGCCAAAAGGCTTTATTTTCTGTCTTTATGAAATAGGTTCTTGTTTATTTGTGCTAGTAGGTCTCCTATGTGGGATAATGAAAGCAGTAGTGCTAAAAGATATTAGGTATCTCTATTTTCGAGACTAGTCGTCTAGCCCAGGGACCGGGTGATTAACATTTTCGTGGATTTCTTTTCTAAGTTGTTTTTTTTTCAGCTATGCATGTTGAATGTGTAATACGTAAAGCCGTTGCTTCCAGCTGCCATTTGTACATAGGTCTTTATGGTCTTTATCATAGAGTCCGTCCCCATTTTGTTGGGTAAACGCTAGGCAGAAAATGATGTTTAATGTGTGTGTGTATGTGAAAGCGTCATCCACTATGACTCATGATTCTCTAGATTGATGTGGCATACATACTCGGTGTTTTCTAAAACGAACAAATGTTATAAAATTCTATTGATCAAATACTAATTATAATAATTAAACGATACAACGTTCGGTCTTAGTATGTCTTTGTTTCACGATGACTTAATTGTTTAATCGATCCAACAATTAAGTTAAAATAGAGATTTTAATAAATACCGGTGTTGCGACACATTTTCTTTTTACGTAGGGAAAATAACTATTATTAAAATATAACAACTTATAACTACCTAACTTCAATCTAATGGTAGCAATATCAAGTTTTAATATCAACATTATATTCAGCACAAAGGATCTAATCGTAACCTATATATCGTGAAAAACCCATATCAATATACCATCCCATTAAAAATAAATATGCGGGGTTTATATGGGCTGAGCAGTGAACACTCGCACTCAATCATAAGCTGGAGTGTCTACGAGGTTGCGTGCTGTATTATGTCCTATGATTCACTTCACATTCATCATTCGTTGAAATAGTCTACGAAAATATTGCGAAATGGTCTGCCCAATAGTAGGGAAGTAATAAATACATCAGTTCACACTTCATTGTAATAACCACCCACGGCGATGTTTATAGTTGTATGTCACGAGTTTCGTTTTACGGCTACACACGCTATAGCCAATCCTCGCAGTTATACACATGTTTAGCCAACTAATTAACATCGTGTTTAAAACATAGATAACTAAGTATTTATAAATTTATTTCTGTAATAAGTTGATTCAAACAATAATCTAGATGTGTCTCGAGTAAAATTGGAAAATGTGATTTAAATCGCACGTTAAACTTGGTATTTAACTGTGTTACTGAAACTGAAGAAACATCAACAAATCATTAAAACTAAAAAAACGCGTTTTCCCTTGCAATATTTGTTTACTTTTACTGAAGGATTTATTACTTATAGTCCATCGGTGTTTAGCTGTCATAATAAAAATATACAGCTTACGTAGTACGTGACTTTAGATATCTTTTTAATTGAAGCATTTAGACTTTACAATAACTAACTGACTATTAGGCAACCCGATTACTGATACAATTTATGATGATAATGTCGGCAGCTAAATAACGAGCTTTTGTTATAATGCTGACAGCTATGTGATAGCCGTACGTCAAACAAGTTTTCAAACGAACAACATTTCATAATATACTATTAGGCTGACCCCACATTAGGCGTGCGCGATCCTCGGGCGTGTGTGTAGCGCGGGCGCCGCGCACGCGTCGCGAGTGCGCTGTGTGAGCGTCGCGTTTTCTGCCCTGCGGTGTGTGTGAAGAGTAAAAGCGACGCGCACGCGGCGCTCGCGTCGCGTTCTTACCCCTTCGCCCGCTATCCCCGCTGCCCGCTATTCCCGCTGCCCGCTACTGTTTCGGTCAAAATATAGTACCTAATCACTTTCTTGTGAACAAGAAGACCATAATGTATCTTGCCAGAGGCGTTTAGGCTTTTTATTACGTGTCTTATTTCTTTTTAGTAGCAAAGCTAACAGTAGTGTTTCCTCGTCTGAGTCCATTTTGTTAGCAATTGTAAAACAGCAACGTAACGACGTGGGCTAACACGACACTGTCCAAATTGTGACTGACTTGACTAAAGGGGGTTAACGTCAAGGCGAACGCCGCGTGCGCGCCGCGGGCTCGCTGCACACACGTCACACGTTGGCAACACGCGACGCTCTCGCAGCGTGCTCGCGACGCGCGCGCGGCGCCCGCGCTACACACACGCCCGAGGATCGCGCACGCCTAATGTGGGGTCAGCCAGGTCGTGTAGCGACCATCTCACATGTAAAGAAAGAAAGCGGTTCAAAAGCGATTGTTTTTCCAATCAATACTTATTGTCAAACGAAGCTTAGCCCAAACTTTTGGACATTGAAATCTGAGCTCTGAGCTGCAGTTTTTTTATAATGTAGGCAAATAAGTCTGAAACAGTGTGGTCCAGTGTGAGACGTGTTAGTTTTATCACACGTGGGGTCCCACTAGAGTTAGAAATGTATATGGGGCCCACAAAATCCATGGTGTTTATTTATTTGTACACACAAAACAAATATTCTAGAAAAAAATACATACAGACAAAAGAGCACATAGGTACCGTTTATTTCATTAAGATTTTGTGTTTTTTTTTATTTTCTCTGCCTTTAACACTACTGTATAATTGACGTAATCAAAAAATAAGTCTTCAAAGTTAGGGAGGTTCGAAAAATTAAAATTGCATAAGTTTTCTCTAAATTCGACCATATTTTTCCGAATTTCCAGTATGAATATAGTGTTCTTTTTTTTTTTTTTTTTTTTTTTTTGGGTGGGAAATCATCCAATGACTTCCCCCGCTCTGGGCGGAGCGGGGGGGCATGTCAGACTTGTACTGACTAAAACCCACCCATGTTCCTTCTGTTGCCCTTTACGTTCCGGGGCCGCGGTATCTCTTTCGAACAACCCGCAACCCCGGCAGGAATATAGTGTCCTTTATTCGTAACTTGAATGCCTTTCATTACAAGATTAACGTTGGTCTCGCGGTCGCAAGCACGACTGCTGAGCACGGGGTTGCCTGCTGTGGGTTCAATCCCCGGGTTGAGCATAAAGTGATATTGGGTTATTCCACTAGAAATTTCATAGTAGCAGCCCGGATTTTGCAAGTTGGCGGTAAGATACCCCCATATGTTGAACTGTCCTGGTAACGTGTAGGAAAGTTTTATTGTTTAAAGGTTTAAAAAAAAAACAAAATCTACAATTTTTTAATATTTAATTATGCAGAGACCCATTGTGGAAAAGTCCAAGCATTCTAATGAACCATGTCAGTTTTAGAGTTAAATAAAATAGCATAAATTAAAAGCACGTGTGTAAAAGTCCAGGGTCTAGCGTAAGCCAACCTTTTTGTTACAATAAATCGGAAGATATTCAAAAAATGAAGAATGATTGTGAAGAAAGTTAACTTGAAATAATAACCGTATAAAAGTTTATATATGAAATCACTAACAGGACTGTGCTAATTTGCTTAGCTTGTTGGATTGTACCTAGGCTTTGTGTGCTGACCGGCTCTTTACCGCACACATGATTCGCGTTCTGTAGGCTGTAATCGGATTTGCAGGCGGGGAATGGCTTTACACTATCCTGCATTCTGGTCATATTTTAGTCAAATCCAGTACTAGTATAACAAAAAAAAATTGGTTGTTTGTAAAGTAGGTTTACGATCGAGATGTTTACGTGATAACGTCTTATTGGTGATATAAGTTATCACCAGTAGTGACATCTAAAATGAAATTAAGTACTAATTTGAAGTTTTTTTTTCGAGCCAAGTAACAGATGGCGCTACCATCTTTATGAAATGTCGCTCGTGAGGTTTACAAGTTTCTGAACATGTCACCCGACTAAAACGATTTTAAAGACGTTATCACGTCAAAAAAAAACCTGGAAATTATGAAACTGTAACTATTTAGTTAGAAATAGATATGAAATCCGCCATTTAAATGTAATGAGAAATACGTGTTTGAGTTTCCTTTTACTTGCATACATGAACAGAAGGACTAGCTAAAAGCAATTTATGTCTTTAATCTTTATTGACCGAGAATAAATCGATATAATATTATGTATGTCAAAAGTTCAAAACTGATACGTGTCCAAATTAGCCTTAATGTCAAGGTAGTCTGTATCCGCAGTCAGTATGTAACGTGGCTTGTTCCACATTTGGCTATTTTCCAGCTGCCTATGTACATGTAGTGACGTGACCGATCCGGCGCCGGTCCGGAATTTAATGTCGAACCCACGGAACTCGATGTTAGGTAGTTTTATAGTGAGTTGTGGCAAACGTCGTTCGTGTAGTAAATGTGACTTAAAGTTTTCTACCAAAATGTAGCTTATCCTTTGCTTGCGAATTGCTTTGCGTCATTAATTTTCTATTTTAGGTAATCTTCAGCCTAATTTCTAGAGCTGATATGATTTCGGTCTGTTGCATCACTAGAATAGGTAATACCTCTAGGAGTCCTTTTTTGAAAACACTGGAAAGCAATTTCGGCTCTAGTCAATGAATGCAGCAAATATTGTGTAAGAGGACGGGTGGAGAGGGGAAGGAGGACAATGCGGGGTAGGTTCTGGGAATCCCGGGGAGCAGGTGCAGCATCTGAGGTAGATTGCTATTAGCTATCACTCGAGTGGAACCGGAGTGAGGTTTACCATTAATAAATCTAAATAGAAAGAAAATCGTTAAATGTTTGTAGTTTCGAAGACGACGGTGTTTATCTGAAATTGAAACTTACTTATATTGAGTGTTTGAGCGTCTCGTCTGTACCTAGAGATGGTCTCGCAGGTGGATCGTTTATGTAGAAAACCACTCCACAATATTAGTATATTGTTTTGTTTATTTACTCTACCTACAGAGAAATATGAGTAGGGTAGGTAGGTACCAAAATATAATAACAGGAATTTGGAGTACAAAAACAGTTATTTCTATATGCGTATTGTGGTTAATACTGCTATAAAAATACATTCAAAATTATATCATTCATATAATGCCACTGTTTCACTTTCAGTAATATCTATTTGCACGTTTATTTTTTACGTATAACGTAAACATACTTAATGTTTTGACTGATTTGTTATGAACAGATTTCGTGTGATCTACCCGCGTTCACGTAACGATAAATAAACTTATGAGTTATACGAATAAAATGATTCAAAACGGAAAATTACGTTGTTGCACCAGCCAAGCAAACTTAAATACATTAAGAACTTTGAAACCCAGTAGGGGTTATATTTTCACGTCAATAAACAACTTTCACTAATTAAGAACTTAAATTAGTGTTTAGTATATTTATGGCAGAGGGCTGTGTTTCACTCAGTGGAAATCACTCTAGGTAATTAACCTTCTAAATGAGATTACCCGAACTTGAGACAAAGCTTGAATGGTTCTTTAGAGTGTTGGGAGTAAAAAATAACATTTTTGGGGTACCGGGCCTCAAAAGGGAATCCATATATATGTGGCCTCTTAGAACTGTGAAACAATTAACCCTCTAAGTAAGCCGTCAAAAAATATGGCAATTTAAGTCGCAAGTTTGTATGGAACGCTCTTGGCCGATTTTTTAAACCTAGAGTGTAAAAATAATGAGTGCATTTAATTAGCTAGTGGGGCTAATCAGTGGGACAGTTAGACAGGTAAATTATTGAGTTTACACCGGACAAAAGTGTATATCTTGGACTTGGAGCGAATATTGATCGCATGCCGTGCGAGCGGCGAGAACAAAGGGCTGGCGGCGTTGTTCGGCCCACGCTCCCTTGTGCTCGTCACCCAGTGGCCAGCGACTGCCTGCTTAGCCCAAACATGACGCTTATCCTAGCGTCTAGTTATCGCCTCGGGAACCTACATCAAACAAGTTAGCATCGATTCTGAAGTTGCGCACTTCTCAATCCTATATGAATATGAGGAAACTACAAATGTTTACGAATTGGAATTTCAAGCTAAAAATATTTGTAAACATTAAGACTTGCAATAAAATTTATGATTTCGAAGTGGGAAACCTATTAGAAATGAAGTGTTCCAAGACAATGTAAAGCTATAAAGTCGATTGCCAATAATTTACGGCTAGATTCATAGAGTTAAATAAAACAGATTGTTGCGGCCGGTGCAGAAGATAAACTGTTTCATAAGGAACTCATTCGACGTATATAACGTGTTTGTTAGGAGCTTGCCTAATATTACCAACCACACAGGTCGATTTTCAAGGTAAAGCCGCACTTGTCAAGGTCGGTCTGTTCATAGCTGACCATAATTACATCCCCAGCTTCCTCCGTACCACAAATAGCACGTTGAGCCATTAGTCCCGGCAGTCATTAATAAATATTTGACAGTAATTACAGGTAGTCAGTGGCCTGAAAGTCTGATAACCACTCTGACCAAGGGGTACAGTATAACCCAGTACTACCTGGCTTGTGGAGCTTAGATAGCACTCGCTGAATATAATATACTGGTAGGTACTCAGTTCCATTTGGTGAGATTAGAAGCTGACTACAATAGACCACAATAGAGGCTTTTTTTGTGGATGGAAAATCATCAAATAACTTCCTCCGCTCTGGGCGGAGCGTCGTGGGAGTGCCGGACTTGTACTGACTAAAACCAACCCATGTTCCTTCTATTGCCCTTTACGTTCCGGGGCCGCGGTATCTCTTTCGAACAACCCGCAACCCCGGCAGGCGGTGGCTCTGGCAGGCCCCTCTGCTTTGCTGACATCTTTTTGAGGCGCGCGTGGAACAGTAAGGCGCCGTCGACACGGCCTATCGTCAATAGACGGAAGGATGGTGAGCTACCCATTGCTCACCGTCCACAGGCCCACATCTACGGTGACCGGGAGTCGTCTCGTGGCGCCCGACGCCCGGGGCTTCTCCCGCGGCGGCTGGGTTGGTTTGAGGTTCTCTCCCTCAAACGCTCGGCCAGCTCCTTCGCGAGCGCTGCTTCGCAGAAGGAGGTGACCGCTTTCTGGAAAAGGCTAAGCTGATGATTAACGTGTTTGTTGCTTGCTACATACACAGGCCAACACTAATAAAGATAAGAAGCTTGATAATGAGTGTTATCACTTCCCTATTGATGTCTGCGCACGAAATACTTACTGGCCAATAAGCGAACGGTCAATGTGTACAATGAATGAAAACATTGTTATGAATTTATGACCTGATATGATTTAGCGTTAATTTAACAATAAGAGATCAACTTGTATCTGTGATAAAGGAAATACTCGTAATTACATACAATTTACTAAACGTTATTTTGTTCTCATACAGCACTTAGTTCTGCTGACTGCATAAAAGTTCTGCGTTGTTGCCATCTTGCACAGCAATTTATTATAATTTCTGAAGTACGCCTCTTATAGATTGTCAAATGATAATAGTGTGACACGGTAATAGATAACACATTATATTTATTGCAATTTCAGTACATGCTGACATTATTAGATAGGTATTAAGTATGTAGGTTCAGTACCTTTTAAGCGACATAGTCTGTTCCTGTCTGGTATCTACGTACGGCGAACTATGATATTGTTGGACTTGGCTACGGAAATACACAGTTGCACCGTATAAAGGATTTTATAAAAAAAAATAATAGACATGAACAAACTTACCTAAAATACAATTTTATAATAAGTTCCTTCGTTGGTCGTTATTGCGACTGCTGAACAGGAGGCCCCGGTTTCGATTCCCAGGCCGAGCAAAGTATGGTTGGGATTTTCCAGGAATTTATCTGTAGCTGGCACGGAGTATGGAATTGCAGATGGCAATAGATTGGTCCCCTATTACACGGGACTTAAATATAATTGGCCAATCGTGTTTGTACTATTAAGTGCATCTCTCCCTTATTTAAAGGCGACTACAGGTATGATGTTATGTTATGTAATAATGTTTCTACGTAAATTAATACGGAAGATACGTAATACGGCAGTGGAAGAAAAGCCTTTATTGTTTTGCGGATTGAAAATCATCAAATAATTTTCCCTACCCTTGACGCGGGGGGAGCGTCAGACTTACTAACTAAAACCCACCCATGTTCCTTCTTTTGACCTTTATGTTCCGGGACCGCGGCATCTTAGACTTTAGCCTGAGGTGAAAAAACCTAGTCTGATATAAACGTCACACATACATTGTTACTTTGCACTTTTAATGAAAATTCAGCCCCGCTTTCACACGCAGCACCGAATATACTTACACTGAAATTATCTGATACGATCTACAGAGGTCGTAGCATGTGCCTAACAACATTACGTACAAGCCCATCAGGCTGCCACTCACACCGAACAGTCGCACGGGTTGTCAACGTCACCCTCGCATGCACACCGTACTTGTTTATCATAAACCATGTTTGTTTTTTCGAGGACCGCTATTTTATAACCGTAACGATTAATCCTACAACGGTTAACCGTAACGATAAAAAAATCGACTGCAATTAATCGTTTTATGAGAGTAATATTCAGGTAGCGGTACGTGAAACAGTAATTTACACGAACGTAACATTTTACTGCAAGTATTAAAGTTGACTCGATCTTCAACGGTCCTCTGGGAGGACTACATGCGCAACTAATATTAAGTGCTTTTACAGATCTATAAAGTTATTATTGTCTGGAAACTAATATTCTCAAACAAGTATTTAACATTTTTTTTATGATCATGATTCACGTGGATGAGCTCTTTGTTGAATAATAACAGCCGCCCGGGTAGATCTTTAGGTTGGGCCGCGTTTGCCTAGGTCGGTCTGTGGATAGCACCACACGGTTCATACCGAGTTTTACCTCAAAAACACGTTGAGCCGTTAAGCTCTCAGCGGCTGTCATTTGTAGATCTTCGGCTTGAAAGTAATACAACCAGTCCTACCAAAGGGTGTCGTATTAACCGGTACTAACTGGGTGTTGGAGGTCAGATAGTCTCTCGGTCTGTGTAAAATAAAGGCAAGGCAGATGATGTTTACGGCCGTGGCTGTCCCACGGATGCTTTGATTTTGAAGCGTTTTATTCAAGTAAAAACAAATTTAAATAAATGAATTTTTCCCTTTCAAACGTTTCCTGAAATCTGTTCCGGGTTTGGAGCTGGGTCTATGGGTGATCTATTGGCACAGCACGCTTCGCACTTAATGTGGACGAATCCTGCATACAAATTTTTGTAACACTTTCCATCTAATTAACGATTTACCTACATTCCATTTTCCTGACCTAAAACGATTTGGAGAATGGAAAGTAGGTAATTCTAAACATGAACGAGGAAAATTACATTTTAAAGTACGTTAAGTGTTTTCTTGTAAGATTCAAGCTTTTTGGCCAAAATTATAATAAAAGCAAGCTTTAAACTATATAATGAATTTAGAAGCTAGAAGTTTTGTTCGTGGCTATTAATGAGTTCATCAAACACGCTTTAATGCTGTTAATTGCCGATGAGCGTTGAGTATTCTCGTTAATATTCCACACGGGGACGAGTGCCAAATAGCTGTTTATACGTAATCATCAAGGATTTTTAGAGATTTCGATTGGGGTATATTATGTTTATTCAGTGTGACCGGATTCTAATGGGATCCATTTGATACAAACTGTACATCTAGATATCACATAAAATCCAACCAAGACTTGTTCGTCCATGTCAAAATTATGATATACACGGATACACACGGTGGAAGCATTTTCATCCATTTATCAATGTGTTCGATGAAAACAAGGAACAAAATCTCCGTAAATAAAGCTAGCGTCATGAGAGTTTTCGATTACCGACTCCGAATTGATACGAGTGGGTGAGATCATTGTTTGCATGGGAATTTGGTTTAAATAAATACAGTATTTGGAGAACACAGTATACTTTTGTTGTTTATGTCTCAGGCATGGTCCGTGAGACTCCTAACTAGCACCTTATTTACAGTAACGATCGTAAAAACGGATTAAGACAAAGGGCTGTTCACAGTAAAGTTGCCCGTGCAAAGAAAATAATTGAAAAAAAAAAATCTTTCAAAGAATGTGCCATTGAAAGCTTCAATGTATACAAAAAAGCTTACATTGCTTTCAATGGGACCCTAATGAGTTTCTTCAATTAGTTTGCCCTAAGCTTTAACTTTCTTGTAGTTATTATATGTATAGAGCTAGTTTCATATGGTATGCTTGTTTCATGGTTGGCCTTGTAGATTCTTAGACGTTTGTTAACTTATGATTTTATTTTACGTTTTGTAAAGTAAGTAATGACTTATGTCGGGCCTACTCTGTCCTCTCATACTTAAGTACTAACGTTGTAACAACAACATTGTAAAACCAAAAAAAAATCAAAGAGTAACCATGGAGTTTCTTGCCGGTTCTTCTCCATTGGAAGCGACCAACCCGAACCGTGTACCTTTTCTCGACGTTTACTAAGTACCCATGTAGGCCTATGTGAAATAAAATCTTTTTGATTTTGACGTGCCATCATCATCTGTCTAACTTTTCCCAACTTCACAAGTTGCGGTCGGCTTTTAGTCTGATCAGATGTACCATGGAGCGACTGATGTCATAGACCATGGTTACACTGAATTTCATAGCAAATCTCTTTTAAGACTTCCAGAAATAGACACAACACGACTGACAATCAAATAACTTCGCTAGATATAGCTCTTATATGAATTTAAGCTTCATGATAACCTTGCTCAAACAAAGTACATAGCTAGTTACATGTAGCAAACACAAACTGGAGCGCATTTAACGTTCCCGTTATAGTTTATTTCGATATGCATATCAGAAAATCATTTCCATCATGCATTTAGAAAATACCACATTATCCACGCTCTGTGTGAATCGTGTGTCATCTCTATAGATATTCGAATTTTCAAGTGCTTACCTACTATTGAATATTCTTGATAAGGTACATACATATATGGATTTATAAGACAAGTCGAAGTCCCGTTGACTAAAATGTTTTCGATCTAATTTATCATTTAAATATGGGAAACTGAAATTTTGTTATAAGCTATAAGCAAAACCAATATTATGTGAGCCGACCTTGTTACAGTAAATAAGCTAGAGCACCCTGACCAAAAGTATTAGGTTAGAACTGTGATCAAAGGGAAAAATCCAAGTTTGATTATAACTAAAGTACGGACGCGAAGCAGAAAGAATTTCGAACGTTGACCTGTTATTACCTGTCTCTGTCACTCCCACGTAAATATAATGCGTCTCGCTCGCACAGTTGCAATGGCGGCCGTTCTCAGGGATTGTAAACCTTTTACCTGTGACTAAGGTTTGTTCTTGTTTGCATGTGGTTTTTTGATTGGCCTTGAGTCACGACAAAAAGTCCATACTTGCAATGACATAATTTTTAAATAACGAACGAATGACATTCCATCTTGGGATGCGTTAGTGATAGCTCAGTTTTCGGACACAGTTATCTATTCCTAGTTTGTTGTTAAGTAAAAATGCTCAGTCCCTTGAGTTTCGTTTTAAAAAGTTTACACTGTACACAATTTATTTAATAATTTGGTTGTTTTTTTTGCTTCAAATATTTCCTGTAAACCACACGTAATACAAAAATGTTTGTAACCACTGGCAGTAGGTAAAGAGGTCATTGTACGAAATTCTTTCTGCTCCGTGACTGGACTTTAATTCTAATCAAACTACCTAACGAATATTATAAAGTAAGAATATATAGTTTATAACCTGGAAAAGTATAGTATTATATGTGTTACATATAATATTTTTCGTACCACTTGCTCAAAAAAGTGACATTCTATGCCACAAAAAGCGAACATAACAATAGTCATTTTTAATCTGTTAAAAACAGGGAAAGAAAATTGTACTGAATTTCATTCATCCTCTAGGGCCTAGGGGGAGAATGTGATTTAAATTTGGAATACTTACCGAAATTTATACAGAACTACATCTGTGTTTACACCATTGAGTTTGTATATAAAGCATTATACATCTTTTTGAAAAATGAATACGCATTTATTATGCTGTTATGATTATTAAATAAAATTACGAAAACCGACGAGGCCGTATGAGCTTGATGCCTTTGCTTTTCCGGAAAAAAAAATATTAGTCTAGTTTGCCGCGTTTTTGTTTTCTTCAAATACATAAACGTTACAGTCAATCTGGGTAACTTTGACAGATAAGGGCGATATTTTATACTATATTTTAAAAATTTACGCCTATCACTCGAGTGTTTTTTATTTTATCAGTGCTCTCGTATTACTTTCCATCTATAGAAATTCACATAAAGTTTATAAAACATACCAATATAGTAGAAAATCTCACTTATGTGCCCTGTCAAAGTTACCTTCATAAAATGGGTAACTTTGACACACACAGAGCCATGCATAAAAAAGTAGTAATAAGTATTATTTTTATCAATCTGGGTAACATTGGTGTATGTATTTATTAACTAATGGGTGCATGTGACTCAATAAAACGACCATTTTGCAGATTTGTCTTATATTAAAAAAAAAAATGAAGAATCAGTCTACAGCATTTGGCAACGTTACGCTCAATTTTGAACACCATCAAAAACGCTTTAAAAACTCCTATAATTAAACATTTTTAGGCAAATTAAAAAGAAAACAAGCAAAAATAATTAAAACAATTTTTTTTTTTTGTTAAATCTTGAGCATAAAATTGTCTATTCACTGGACACTCCATATAGAGCAAATCGTCATTAATTGTGTAGAGCCCAGGCTGTTTTATACTGATTTTACTGTTATCTACTGTAGATACAACATCATCATATATAATTTTAATAATTTCTCTTTTGTCTGGCCATTTCCAAACCAAAGCAAACTTGAATTCGCGCGGTATATTCAGAAAAAAAGTTTTTTAAGGTGCGTTTACGTTGCAAATCTAAAATAAACATTTATGAATAGTGTTGGCTTCATGCGAAAAAATAATCAAAACTAGTTCATGGTCCCGCTGTCAAAGTTACCCGAACGAATCAAAGTTACCCAAATTGACTGTAAGTTTATTTTAATTTATTTTTATAAATAAGTTAATGTTCTAAAAATACGTTACGATGTTAAATCAAAGCGACAGTGATAGTGAATTGTCGGATTCCATCAGTGCAAATGTTGCCGCAATTATAAATAATTTGCTTCCAACAAATTCCAAGGAAAATTATTTAAAAACTTATGAAGAATTTTCAACGTGGAGAAGCAATATTTCTACAATGAAACGCAAGTTCCTCAGACGCAAGAACAGAGAAATACTCAAATCAACTAATCAACAATAAATGTACCAAACAAAAATGTAACTCTATCAATAATTGGACCAAATGTTTCGAATGTTCACTTTTACATTTAATTGTCATTATTTTTAATAAATGCTTATCTCATATTATTATTGTGTTAATTTTTTCGCAAATGGTACGAAAAGTAGAGTATTTTCCTCGGTGATAAAGCTGTTTCTGTCTTGGGTGAACTTAAATCCCTCGCTACTCTCAGGACTCGTCTTAAACCCCTCGCTTCGCTCATGATTTAAGTTTTAATCACCCTCGCTGCACTCGGGAGTAAACCTCGAGTCCTTCGTTACACTCGCGATTTAAATCGTCACCCGCGACAGAAGACACTGCTTTATCCCCTTAGTTAAAAATCTACTAATACTTTTTATCCCGATATAACGATCCCGTGGGAAAATTACCGAACTCCACGAGAGTCAAACCGTGGCCAGGACAGGGCCTGGGCAAAAGTTAGTACTTACACTATAAAACCAAATGGATTTTCAAAGCGATCGGTGTGACCATTCTACATTTTATAGCGAAGGGAAGGGGTTGCGGTTAAGCATAAGTTTAGCCGGATAATCTTAAGGTTATCGTAAATCTCATCTTAAACCGTAACACTACCGCACTATAATCGTGCAGCACCTTTCCTTCGTGGATCTTCATTACGTTCGCATAAAATCAGCCACCAAGACAAAGAAGATGCGCGTAGACGGCAAAACAGAGTGTTGCGATGACACAATGGATAACCAGCTTTAGAAATACAGTACCATGACGTAACTATAGCTACTACCAACTTAATGTACTTTCGTTTGATTCAGATACAGCAGTTGATAACATAGGATTGCCTGTCAGTGAACGGCCAAGCGTTTTGTTATCACACCATTAACAGCTGATAGCACAGTAATCTTACTACACATCTAATTAATCGATGGGATTATTCCCAACAAGTGTTATTTGTCCATGTCCCAATGATTGATTAATGGTTATGAACAGTTAATGTTTTCATTTTGCAGATAGATGCCAATAATGATGCTTTTTTGATGTCGAACAACTGTTTTAGGTACGCGAGCAGCTAGAACTTTTATAACTAGAGCCATTGTCATTAGGGTTAAAGTAGAAATAGAGTAGAGCTTGGAAATCCCATCACTTGTAATGGGTTTCACTAAGCCTCTTAAAAGGAAACACGCAGAAAAAGTTTCGGTGGACAAAATATGAGGTTGTATAATCTCCTTGGAGAGCAGACGTCAGCTATCTAATAAATATCCCCCATCGTGGATTTAATAATATGACGTAGTAAGAGATCTGTGCTGATGATAAGTTTGAGTACACACATGCGCAGTGCAAGTGACACGACAGGGAACTCACAAAAGGACCGAACTTCCACTTAATTAGTTTTATTAAAGAAAGGCCTCGCTCTACAAGCCAAGGTATTATTTGTTCGTACCTATAGTAAGTAAGGTAAGATATTTGTTATTCGCTGGCGCCAGCCCCTGAGTCCGTGACCCATTTCAGAAAGCCTTCGGTGATGTTTCACTTCAGATACGAGTCGAGCCAAACAATTTATTACCCTTTTCCGCTACTGCTCGAGTTTGCCATCGCTAAACGATGATCTTTCACGTTTACTCATGCAAAGTAGCAATCGGTGGAACGCATTCTGGACGCCTATCGTGTATCTTTAAATAGGTTACCAAGTAGAAGGGAAATGTACGTATCTATGTTATGCCAAAGAAGTAAATTGAATTTAAAATATAGTTCACGTTTTCTATTCAATGTATAGTGAAATGTCGGAACACATCAGCAGATATCGGTGTTGACATTTTGCGCTCGCTGCGGAAGGGGTCGTGGCAGCGGCGGCGGCGGCGGCGGCCGGTTGCCGACATCTCATCAATTTCAAGCTGCTCCAGTATTTTAAACACAGTTACTATAAAATATAAATAAAAACTGAATACATACAGTAAGCTTAAAAAGTTTTACGAGTGTAAACATCGTAGGTATTTAAATAATATGAAACGTCAAAAGAGCTTCCGAAAGAAGATTTATGAATTTACTTTTATTCGCTGAAACTGTTCAGTAGATAAGTTATATTTTTGAAGGAGGTACATTATTTTTGCATCGTTACGCTATGAACGATTGTGGAGTCGACTGCGCCTGTTCACCCAGTTGGCAGGCCAGGCTGGCAGGTCACCAGCGTCCCCGCCCGGGGTGGCTTCACTTTGCTGACAGTGTATTTCTGTGGGTACACGTCATCGCTAAACTCTCTGCGGTTGCGCTGCGGCATGCGTTGCATTACGGCCTCACATTTGGCCGTTGTGCTGTTGCGTTCGTTGCGTCACATGCGGCTGTCAGAGCACTAATTAGAGTCACGACTCGCATAGTAGGTAGGTGACGTCGCTGTATTATCTAGTTCAAAATTATCTGCAGTTCTATAATTAGGGCTGCTAAACATAGCATCTTCATAAGATCGTTATTGAACAACTAGCCAGTGTTCCATAGTTCAGGCTAACAGTGATAAAAAGGTTTCCTTGTACAGGCAACGAAGGGAGGAAAATAAATATTTTTGAGGTTCATAATGCAAGATGTTACGTGATTTAAAATAGTAGAAATAACCGTTATAATACTTAGTGCTAATGGACCAGTTGATTACTAATCAAATATGTATCGTGGAACTGATCAAAGCCGAAAAATGTATGTAGATTTAAAAGCATTAATATCAAATTAGCCGTTGTTGAGTTGCTAGGTTCATAACAAGTACATGAGTCACTGAACCCGAATTTATACGATACAAAAGCCGTGTTGAGCCAAGTGAGGCGGAACGAATATATATGTATTGGTGATTATATTCAATATTATGTCAGTTACGGATCGTCACGCATTGCTCCAACTGTCGACGATGAACTATCTGACGAGATTAACGTTCGGCAATATTAATCATTAACTGATGAAGTGATGATATATAACTGCATGCGTAGGCCGTAGATTGATACTAATAATATCGTTGCAACATAGATATAAGGTGCAAAAAAAATGTTTTATTAATTCCAAAAGTATGAACAGAACGGATTTTATATCTATTCTACATTCAGAATAGTGAAGAATTTTGAAAAGATTATTTAAATCCACTAATAAGTTCGATATTTCAGCACCAGTTATACGTTATATGCGAGGTTTCAGTAATCCGATCGATATTCCAACAACTTTAATTGGGCCAAGACTTTCTCTTTCCGAAAAGCACGTAAAGACGAAATTTGTAAAACAGAGCTATATTGTAGCATATAGTGTTACGATATAGCGGTCGCCGCTTAATTTAACTTTCAGAAAAACCTTTGAGCTGCGGTTTAATTAAAGGGAATTCCTTTTTCCGCACATGGTCCGTCACAAGTGGAAAGCCACGTTAGCTCGGACGGAAAGCGACCTGCAGTGACAGCCGCTTTAGTCGATCTTTAGGTTATGCCGCGCCTGTCTATTGTAATCCGTGGATACCCATAACAATCCAAGTTTTCTCCGTGCCTCTCAAACCACGTGAAACCGTTGATCCCGCCTGTCATTTGTTGGTCTTGCACAATCTTTAGTGGTAATCGGTGTCCCGACAGTCTGACAACCAGTCAGCTACATCCGCTTGGATAGGAAGCCGACATCGACATAGTAGGGTAGGGCTAGACAAATAACTCAAATATCTTCAGGCTGATGAATAGAAGGCATGTGATAAAGATCTTTTAGACATTTGTGTATAAGGATTCATAAAGTTATGGTTATGTTTGTAAGCAAGAATCAAACAAAAATGTAAGCAATTAAGTCCTGCCTACATTCTGCATCTTTCGGTCTTATGTTTTAACTTTAAGCTCTTGAAGTCGTGTGTAAAATCCACACGATATTTTATTCCCCTGGGTACGATTCTCTTTAAGAACTTGACCGTACTTTGAAAGTGGTAAAACATTCAGAAAAAGACGTCAGTTTATCGAGTTGGCGTTATCTAATTTAGTTAAAGTTTCGGCAACTATCTGAAGTTGTATCGTAAAGCTGTGTGGAAGTGTAGTTTGAAGTGTGTGACAGGAACAGCAAGAGCTGGCTGAGTGCCAGGCGGAGTCGGCTCACTTCCGACGATACTTCCTTAATATTTCTTTCAAAAGCAGTCTCTACCGCTCCAATGATTTGTATAAATAATATCAAGCTTTATTAAACTTTAGCTGTAATAAGAATTAAATTCCCATTTCTGTTCCATTGAAAAAGTGAATTTATTAAAAAACATTGTCTCTTTGTTTGGACTAGCCTCTGGGTATTGTTTTGTTCGATGTCGTTCCTTTTAATTGCATACTACTTCAATTTTCTGCTGTTATTAAAACTTGTGGCATTATAATGTCGTTTTATTAATTGAAAATGGCACGTTGTTTGAAACTATGCTATCATGGAATAACTTTTTCTATCACATAGCAAAGTCTACACTGTGTGTTAACATTGAACAATTAAAATATCCTCTTGGTTGGTATTGTTGTTCTTGTGTCGTAAACGTTTTTTACTTTCTTAGATAACAGGATTATAGATAACTTTCAATGTGCATCGTGTAGGATTTCAAACACTTAAAATATTTATTCATTTGGTTATTTTATTCTGAACTTTTCATTTTACACCGCGGGAATATAAATAGTGATTCATTCGCTATAACATTATATTTAGATTGCAGAAACTGATGTTATACGTTTTGATATGTATTTTATGCATATATTTATTTAAGGGGTATCCGGGGAACTGAATTGAAAACATAGAACATAATGTTGAGAAATCGTTTGCGGCTAAAATAATTTCGTTGTTTAGGGAAAGGATATGTTGCGAGATACATATTTATAAGAGAGGCCGTTCAAATATCGTCATGTTACATAATACAATTCTATCGTAAGTCTAGTTTCGGATCGCTACCGCTTTAAAGGTCTTGGCTCGGTTCGGGCGGGGGCGGACCAAGTGTAATTGGGGCTTTCTCGTAGACAGTATTCGGTTATAGCACGGGATTGGGCCGCCTGATAAATGACAATAGACCCTCTCTCTATCTCATAGAATTTAAAAAGGTTATTGATAGACTATGCTATTCTATTCTTAATTCTAAAAACGGATCGATGTGAATTGTTACTTAGATATAGATATGCAAATGTTTAGTACGTTAGGTAGATTAGTAATTCTCAACTCATTGATCTTATAAACATTTTGAAGCATCCGGTTCAGTCACTTGAAAACAAATAGATACTTTTTTGTATAAGCTTCAAAAGCCTGGCACAGAACCGACGAAACGCTGAAAATTAATAAACTATAAAGCATATGTTCGCAAACATAGTTGACTCCTAAAAGCCCTAACTCACTAAGGTTGTATTCCAGGTAATTTGTAAGGTCAAACATCAGTGAATGTTTCAATTTTATTAAGTAAAAGTCCTGCATCAACGATAAATGTTCATTAGAGGAAAATAATGACGATTGGATAGATTTACATATTGTTTATGGTTCAAGTTCCCTTGACACACAATTAATGTACACTTTTTATCATACACCGACGTCATACGAGTATGTCTACTTTTATTTATTAGAAAATAAACCGATTATGTTTTGGAAATAAACTTTGAAAACTGATTGAGCTTTAAATCGTTTGGAGGTCAGTTTAATCCTTACAAGTTAAAAAGGCTACAAAAAGAACCTCACAAATTAGAGGATCTGTAGCGTATAATAAATACCGACACGCTTAGTGGTAGGGCGAGTGGTGGCGGGAGCGCGCTCGGTCATATTAATGGACTGAGCGCTCACTCGCTTCTGGTCCGCCGTGCTAGTAAGACGTGCTCATTGGAGACAGACTGTTGTTTAATTTAACATACCTAACACCCTAATAGTGTAACCTGTACAAGTGGCGACCCTGCCAGGATTACATAAGTGTAAGGTATGTACCAAAATTCAAAACATATTGTGAATAAAGAGGTAAATCAGTGACTAATCAGTTTTTATTCATTGAGATGTTCCATGTAGCCCATAACTGGGTTTTAAAATGAATTAATTACTTACTTTTAATCTGGGTACGTAATTATTAAATTGTTACGTAATTATTGAAATAAAATAACGAATTTAAATATAATTTTGGTTATGACACAATAATTAAAACGATTGGCTTATTTAGCTTACGTATGCTATTATTTTAGAAACCAGCATTCTAATTAATTTACGTTATTTGTGTGCTTTGAGATCACAAAAGGAATATTTCAAGATAAATCTGATTTTGTTACTTGGTTGGTACCTAAATAGTCGTTATTGACTAATCGAAGTACCTGTACATCAAAATATACCACAAATGAAAGTCGTTGACAGAACAAAACTATCAAAGGTGTTAATTAATAATTTGAATGTCAGTGTTTTCGAAGTAGCTATTGTTACAATACACGATTTCATAAATATTATGAATAATAATAAATTATTTATTGGCATAAACAAGTTAATACATATTTGTGAATCACTGGTGCCTGTGGTGGGTATTGAAACACCTGTATCACCGGTCACCGGGTATTATATTATAAAATCTTATTCATTAGACAAACTTTATGAGAACTTATGGCTTACTTACCTGTATACAGTATAACACTAAATATGTTTTTCTTTTATATAATTTTTACATACACAACAATATAGTAATATAGTTACAATAACTTGATAAGTGTGAGTGTAACTGATATTAAATAACTCACTGTAGTTTATTATGTTATTTTACTTTTGTTCTGTCAACAAAAACGTGGTTATTAGAGGTAGTTTGGGTAACCAAACAGTACCTAAATGGTCTTGTAAAATAAGATCAAGGGAAGTTCGATGAAAATCGGAACGGTACCTATAAAGGAAGTAATTCCTTAGAGAGGTAGTTTGGGTAACCAAACAGTACCTAAATGGTCTTGTAAAATAGGATCAAGGGAAGTTCGATGAAAATCGGAACGGTACCTATAAAGGAAGTCATTCCTTATAGAGGTAGTTTGGGTAACCAAACAGTACCTAAATGGTCTTGTAAAATAAGATCAAGGGAAGTTCGATGAAAATCGGAACGGTACCTATAAAGGAAGTAATTCCTTAGAGAGGTAGTTTGGGTAACCAAACAGTACCTAAATGGTCTTGTAAAATAAGATCAAGGGAAGTTCGATGAAAATCGGAACGGTACCTATAAAGGAAATAATTCTTTCAAGAGGTAGTTTGGGTAACCAAACAGTACCTAAATGATCTTGTGAAATAAGATCAAGGGAAGTTCGATGAAAATCGGAACGGTACCTATAATGGAAGTAATTCCGTCGAAAAAAAAAAAAAAAAAAAAAAAAAAAAAAAAAAAAAAAAACAATGTCGACGGTCCCTGCGTGCATGAGGACATGTCGAAAATGGCATTTTATTATTGTATCATCGGCTTAAGATTATAAATTATCTATGCCTACATGCTGAACTTGTTTTTATTCAATAAAGCAAACTAACAACCTTGCACAATTCAACTTACTTACAAATAAGCAGTAGAGGTAGTAGACACTTTTTGTCGGTACTCATTATAGATGGTTGTTAACACAGAACTGATTCACTCTGTTCCCCCCGTACTAGTATAAACTGTATTACGGTGGAACAGTTTTCCTCGCTATGTTATTTTATTTATGGTAGCAGACTTGTGACAAAATAATTACTTATTAGTTGAAATAATTAATACATACGATTTTTATTTAACTTATTTACCGTGTTTTAGAAATCGTATAAGACGTATAAAAAGTATTATAAATACAACGAATAAGTGTCGTATAAATGGTCATCTATAAGTTTTTCAAAAAAAAAAAAACGTGGAAAAAATAAAATACCTATGTACGTAGGAACCGTCGAAATACACCTACCGCCACTAGACTCGAGCGTGCGCCTGAGTTGTACTTGATCGCTACTAATGTAGCAAAGTCAAAAAAAAAAAAAAAAACGGAACGGATTGCGATGTTCGCATCTGTGTACATATGATATGAGAGCCAATCGAGCTATCATTAGGGAAAAGCATCCTTTGCCCACTATGGAACGAAGCGACGAGGCCGAACATAGCACAGGCTTACAAAATATGTCTTACGGGTTTTAAAAGATAACAATGTTCTGCTAAACGAATCAAAACGCGCTTAATAAAAACCCTTTAAAATAAAAGCTCTGGATTGTTCAAACTGAATTATACACAAATTTAACGTTATTCATTTTGAAACTTTCATGCATTAGAAAAAAGGAAAATTAATGACTGAATTAACGTTTTAAATAATGCGCTAGGCATGTGAACGTCGTGGGAATTTAAAAAATGTACTTTGTTTATTGTATTTTCCTTTGAAAACATGGCGTCGGTAATTACTAAGCGAAGGCTATGTTTTTATCAAAGTAAAGTAAGATGGCTGATTGTCTAGTCAATAAACTGTTTTAGTTGACATAAAATCACGCGTATAATCTCTGGAGGGTTAAGCAGAGGTCAAACTCAAAGCATTTATTACGATTAGACCTTTACAGGCATATTGAATGTCATGAAAATAAAAAGGATTGTGCTACAGTCCCAATCACGAGACATAGTAGCTTGTGAAAAATTAAATACTGTAGTTGCCATTCCAAAGCGCAGATCTCTGTGGAGATGAATGCGCAGAGGGCTCCGTGAACGCTCTTTTAAATCATAATATTTTTACAAAATCATGGATATATCATTCATGTTGAGATTATGCATACATGTGAGAACGATGTACAAAAACGAGCACATTAAGAGCGTCCAGAGTAAAAGCAAAAACAAGAGTTTAATAGATGAATGAACGAATTAATTTAAACAAAACCGTGGCGGCTAATAGTCGACTGTCAGTGCCCGTTCATGAACATGACGGCAGCCCCGTTCAACCATTTTGAAGGGAACTAAATGACCCGATACTGATAGAATCGTTGCGAGTGCCAACAGTAATTGGAAGGTACAAAGCTTCTTAGGGCTAGTATATTATGTAGGAAAATGGATCCCTTATTCAGCTTCATAGACCGAATCCTTGCGCGAACTTTTAAGACTAAAACTAGGCAAAGATACGGATATCATCTCTTATTGGCACGATACACAAACACAAGCTTTTGATGATGATAATAGGGTGGATGACACCACCAATCATTTGACATACTTTTTATGAGCTGTCAAAACGCGATTCCCCCATAGATTTTGTATGGGACTCGCAAACGATGACGTCACTAAGTTGTCAAGTCAATGACGCAACTATTTATTGATTTAAAAGCAACTAAAAATCGAATTTTAAAGTTATTTTGAAATTAATGCAGTTCTCAGGTCTAGAATAACGTGTTCTTTCAGAAAAATTGTGTCTTTAAATTATTGGTTGATGGTGTCAGCTACCCAATTATTTATACTTGGTAGTTGATCAATATCATCCTGTAGCAATTACTTTGCGTGAATAAAGGCAAGCCTGTGAGGGAGATTCAGAGCTAAAGTTAGTCAGGAATGGAATATAGAACAATAGTTGGGCGAATTGTATATCCATTAAATTGGACGAATTGGCCATCCATTAAATTGGACGCATTGGCTATCCATTAAATTGGACGCATGGCTATCCATTGGCGCATTCTTGTGGCCAAAGCCACCCGGGCATTGTAGCCATGAAAATGAGACTACGTTCCAAAGTGGACAGTGATGGTGAACATTGTAGAGATTACTTTGGATAAGCCAAACCAAAAAGGTGAACTGACATCCAAATTCAAATTAGGTCACAATTGCAAAGGCGTTTCACAGGGCAATATTTTAGGCCCACCCTTTTTATATATATCAATGACCTGACAAAAGTAACTGATGATCCTTGCGTAGTCTTTGCAGACGATATGTCCGTAACCATTCCTAAAAATGAAGTAAACTTTAAATGAGGAAATCAATAGTAATGTGAGCAAAGTAATAACTAAGAAAAAAAAAGAAACTTTAACCTCTAGAGCCCCAGCGGCACAAAAACGTGCCAGTAAACAAGTATTACCGTTGAGCCCCGCTGGCACAAATTCGTGCCACCAAACCTCGATCGATTGAAAACTGTATTTGTAGTAAAGACAAGTCTTAAAATCAGATTACACATACGATAAGAATCCGCCCGGCGGTGCTTGACGGATAGTTGACGTAAATAATGGGGGTCCTTGAGAGGTTAAACCCAACATAGAAAAACCTAATATGTCCAATTTTGTAACAATAATTGAAATAAAATAAATTTGAACATCAATTATAAAAGTATACAACAATCAGATAGTATGACTTTTCTTGGGACAGATCTAGATCATAAATGTTCCTGGATTAGTCATATTGACAAGATATGTGAAACGCTCAGTAAAAAAAGAGGGGGAAAGAAAAGGGAATGTTTAGCTTTGCTATTACAATAAATAAGGCGCAAGGGTAAACACTAGTATGTGTGTGGCAGCTGTATGTAGCATGGTCGCGAGTGTCCAGTGCCCGAAATCTATATTTATCAGCACCAAATGGAAAGACATTCAATATAGTTTACAGTAGCGTCCTAAAATAATGCTGTTACTCACATTTATTATTCAAGTACAAATATTATTAGTAAATTAAAGTACATATATTAGGCTAGTAGTAGATATAAACAAATGAAAACCTTTAACGTAGACTCTGCACACTCCAAGCTTAAAGAGGTATTTTCTTGGTTAGGTGCACCCGTAAGCGTTACCGCTGATCATGGTCGGCAGTTTGTTAGTTCAATTTGAAAGTTTTTGTAAAGAATTTGGTATCCAGTTGTTCCAAACAGAAATTTCCAAATGTCGAAGTTAAGAGGCAGAACTGTTTGATTCTTTATAAGCAATTTATTGTGAATGAGTGGACATTGTTGGCCTTGTAGATTCTTAGACGCTTGTTAACTTATTATTTTATTTTGCGTTTTATAAAGCAAGCAATGACTTATTGCCTGGCCTACGCTGTCCTCTCATATCTAAGTACTAACGCTGTAACAACCACATTGTAAAACCAAATGATTTTAAAAGAGTGACTATGGAGTTTCTTGCCGGTTCTTCTCCATAGGAAACGACCAACCCGAACCGTGCACCTTTTCTCGAATGTTATTTATAAGTGCCCATGTAGGCCAATGTGACATAAAAATATTTTGATTTTGACTAAAAACATAGATTCTGCAAAGAAAAGAAAATGCAGATAGCAAGAGGAAAGCAACAGAATCTAGGAAAGATATTGGGAAAAAAGTATATGTTGAGAATACAATAAAGAAAACAAGTTATCCACCACATTCAAGGATACGACACACATTGGTGAATAAATAGTGGACAGCGGTTGCGCAGAAATATAGTAAAGAAAGTGGGAAGTTTGACCAAATAAGGATAATAAGCTTTCAGAAAATAGCGATACCGCCTGTAACAACGTGTGTGACGAAAATGAATAAGTGATTGTTTAACGGAATATTATTAAAATTATTTGATGATTATTCTTGAAATAAACTCATTTGTATGTTATTATATTTATACGAAATTATGCTATTTTTAAAATTTTGTAAAAGGTAGATGTAGCGTATAATAAATACCGACACGCTTAGTGGTAGGGCGAGTGGTGGCGGGAGCGCGCTCGGTCATATTAATGGACTGAGCGCTCACTCGCTTCTGGTCCGCCGTGCTAGTAAGACGTGCTCATTGGAGACAGACTGTTGTTTAATTTAACATACCTAACACCCTAATAGTGTAACCTGTACAGGATCCTTTAGGAAGTTGGTCAAAAACAACAAAAGTTGTTGTTAAACACATGTTAATAATACCACAGAATGGAACAACACATGTTTGTACAAAACCAAAAAAATATTTCTTTGTTTGTTGTGAAATGCCAAGAATTTAGTCCACTTAACATTTTCCGTACGCCGAGTTCGTTTTGTAAAAATACTTACAAATGTACGTGCGGAATACCAACACTCAGAACTAAGAAAGAAATGCATTTTTAAAGTCATGCTGAATGTTTGAAAAGTCTAAATGAGTGCGTTTGTGATGAAACCAACAATGCTTTGATTGTTGGTTTTTCGTAATGCCTGCATTGTGTTGTATTGACAGGCATCAACACAGTCGATTTTTTCGTCAATCGCTTGCTGAAAATAGGCTCTGCTATGTAACGTGCCTATTTACGTCATATTAACACTTAGTGACGTTGGTGCCTCGTGACGTAGACGAACCGACCAACTGAATATCTGAACCCGTTTTTTTTTGCATATTTGGTAACTCAGCGGTTTATGAGCTGCTGTATTTAAGTAAAAGGCATGCAAAGACTTCCTTACTATACTATACTATACTATACTATACTATATATATATATACTACACATATATACTATATATATACTATATTAATTTTATATTTTATTATTAATATTATAAAGGCGAAAGTGAGTCTGTTTGTTTGTTTATTGTTTGTTTGTTTGTTACGTCTTCACGCCTAAATGGCTAAACTGATTTTGATGAATTTTGGTACACAGATAGTTGGGAACCAGGAGACGGACATAGGCTATTTTTTTTTAAAAAAAAGATTGAGATATGCGAGAGAAAGAGGGAAAAATAGGGAAAACTTAGCTTTGCTATTACAATAAATCAGGCGCTTAACCCGAATTGAACGCGAGCGAAGCCGCGGGCAAAAGCTAGTAACCTATATATTTTAAATTATGACATGCCAGACCTAAAATCACCATGAAAAACAGCCATCTATTATTTTTTAATTCAAAGTTATATCTAATGACTCTGAGCTCCTGTATGTAACTCGGCCTATAAAATAGCTACCCTGCATAATTGAAGGTTGATTGGAAGGTATACTAACTGCACTGTGTAGTTGTCCATAGGTAGTTCTGCTGTATCGACCAGTGGATAGAAATAGTAGCTGTACTCGTCCTATACACTACATTCTGCTTATATTTCTCAGTACATTGTTGCTTAATGACTTAACTAGCATACCAGTTTATCGTTTCCCTTTTTCAAGCTTATTAAGAAGTCACATTTTTTTCCGACTCACATTGTTCTTTTTTAACGAGAAAAAATGCAAGATTACCTTCAAAAGTTGGTAGAAAACTAGCAACGTGGCTGGTGACCGTAATATCCTTACTAATATTATAAAAGCGAAAGTGAGTTTGTTTGTTTGTTACCTCTTCACGCCTAAATGGCTAAACCGATTTTGATGAATTAAAATCGATCGAAAAAACCCTGGAGACGGACATAGGCTATTTTTTTTTAAATAAAAGTGAGATTTGAGGGAGAAAGAGGGAAGAAAAGGGAAAACTTAGCTCTGATATTACAATAAATCAGGCGCAAGGGCGAGCGAAGCCGCGGGCAAAAGCTAGTATTATACATATATTAGTTCATAGAGTAGAGTACTTGCAGACACGTGAACCTAAATACAGTATTCATTCATCCTCAGGTTACAGCACTAGACTAACAAGGCCAGGTACAAAGTTTACGACCCTAATCGAAACTCCATGAGCAACGCAATTAAGGTGCCGCACTATTTACAGTTCCGGCTCTATGTTTACATTAACATTGCCTTTAGAAGCGCGGACGTTGGAAAATGGCTGGGTAAAAAAAAAACGAGAAAGGTATTCCCTTAATTTTTATTTTTTAAGTTTTGGGTGCGTCAATCAGGTCTTTAATATATTTAAGTGTACATTAAATGCAACAGTTTGTACATGCTACAGTTGCTTGTTTAAAAACTCATAAACGAAACATTAATTGTTGATTGTATCAAATAGCATCATCATTCTCCTGCCCTTATCCCAAGTTATTTGGTCGGCGCAGCATATACCTACCTATTCTTCAATACTACTCTGTTCTTCGTTATTTTATCGGACACCTCCTTATTATATCCCTATAACATCTTTTACACAGTCCATTCATCGTTTCTTTGGCGTTCCTCTTGATTGTATCAAATATATGACACCTAAATTAATAGCAAAGGTTCATTCTCATTTAACTAACGACCTATCCATCAAACACCGTGACACTTAATTAACGATTGATTGGCTGACGCGTGGCCTTATTTAGGTTAAATTCCGTGCCATGAAGAGCATGGTAATTTTTACAATCCCATCAGGTTGTGTACATCAACTTAATAGGAAGATCCCCATAAATCATTGCAATGAATGATCCAGTGGCATATTCCTCTAAACCCAGCTTTGTTGACGCATTTGTTTGGTATAGCAGTCTAATCTAAATAATTATTCAGTGGGTAGGGAGAGGAACCGATTATCGGACACTTTTGTTTTAAAAATTAAAAAAAATAGTAAATATTGGCTCAGACCTTAAAAGTTGACATTTTCACTATCCGCATTTTATATTCTATACGAAACCAGTTACTATTTAACGCATTACATTTAATTTATTAAAATTATATATATTTTACAAAAATCGGTAGAAATTGTGGTTTTTAAAAAGGTTTCCCTTAATCGGATATCCGATAATAGGCCCCAATTACAATATCTGGTATTATGCGACTACTTTTTTAAATAAAACGAGGTGCTTAATTTTTACATTGTATTCATTTATTAACAATCATCAGTCTTATTAATTATTAAAATCAGTCTTTATTTTGTTCATTTCGATTAGGTAAGCGCATATTGCCTCCTATCTTCAAAAATCTCACTTAAATATAATTCTCTTAAAGCTTCAGGTGTTCTAAAAGCAAGTTGTGGGTGCCTCTTCAAAAAACTAGCAAGCCACTTTTTTCCAGCCTGACTCTTGTGGGAGAACTGATGCGGAATGTTATTTTTTACAGCGAGTTCAAATGCAATGTGTTTTATATCATTTGCCCGAGCCCATAGTATTTTTTTACCATCTCAAGGCAGTATTCAACTAATTCTTCTTCTATTTCCTTGTCAAATGTAGGTTTTCTGCCTAATTTAGTTGCCAGGAGCTCATCTTTGTCCTTGGGACTCTTAACATAGTCTTCTAAAGTGCTTTTGGGAACACCATATAATTTCGAAGCCTTAAGATACCCCATTTCTTTGTTTTTCACAGCAAGATAGGCAATTTTCATGGATTTGCTATCCCATGTTTTTCTATTTAATCTTGGTGAAACTGAAAGAAAAACATAAAACATTGTAATGACATGGACAACCAAAATTTTACAACATTTAAAAATGAGGCGCGTTATATCGGATATCCGATTTTGGGCACGCGTAGGTATCCGATATTGAGATTTAACATGGCTGAATAAGAACGACTACATCTTTTCAAACATTGCTATTTTCTGCAATAAAATGCGTTTAAACAACAAAATAAATGCTACCCTTGATAAAACATAGCAATGACAAAAATAAATTGTACTTACTTCAATGAAAACAACAATTTTATACACAATAATATATTTTCACGTACGAGGGAAGTTGCGTCCGCTCACTGTTCCGCCGTTTTAGTTTCTAGACTGTCACACTTTCTGCAGTGGCGCTTTTTTACGATTACCTATAAGTATATGAAATTAAAAATAGATGTCGCTTTATGAAAATTTCGAGATAGTCAACTATCCGAATTTGCGCAACTATCCGATATACGGTGCCTTTCCCTACTGCCAACCTATCCCCATATTTTATTATCATGCCCTTCATCGCTTCGGCCGGAAGGAAGATCTATTCAGCGGTGACATGTATGGGGAACGATTAACAACGACATTCTTTAAGTGTTAATGGCTTTTACGGAGTGCGTTTCTTTATTTGTGTTGTTTAAAGTTGCCATATTAATTGTTTGTTGTTTTTCAAACTTTTTGTCAGTTCAATATGCAGTCGTTACCGACTTTTTAAAGCATAGAAGCACAGGGAAGCTTTTTTTATGGCTATAGCAACAAGGGTAACGTAACGAAGATAAACTCATGACGATATTTGACATAGTGTTCTGTCAAACGTCATGTATCATAACCCTTACTTTAATGCTAACGTGACCTGCCCGTAAAAAAGGATGAGACGGCGACACAGATCCGGAACCCTAATATTATTGGGCGCGCATCTGTCCCCACTATTTACATAACTTCCAATCTCGTCTCATCTTAAAATTAGAAGACATTCACACTGACCATCGTAAACCCTGATATAAATATTTACGACTGTCAAGGTCGGCTCTATTAGCGTCGGATTAACAGTGAGACGGTTAATTTTGTAGGGAACGGAACAGGGAACCAGTCCGTTCACATTCTAAGAAAATGTGCTCCGTCGCACTCGCGGTGGGAAGCCGGCGTTGTGTTTACAATGTCGGAGTGATCGAGTTTCTTTGATGTTAAAGGGGCGAATATAGCGCACTTTATAATACAGGATGCATTATAATTAAACTATACTGCAGATGCTATATCATCAACCAAGGATCGTTGATCTTAGAAATCAAGATAAACTTAAACTGAATCAAATCTAGCCTTCAAATTTGCTTTAACGTTTTAGTATTAGTTTCAACATTCATGTTATTTAATGCCTGCCTGTGACAAGGTTGGGTCCGATGACCTTTCGTTTTCTGACGTCAGGATTCCTAACGTTTTATTTATTTAAGCCGAAGTTTAGTTTTATGTTATGTACACATTATAAATCACGCAAATATACTCCGTACATCCGTATTAAAATATCAACATTATTCGCACATAAATTATTCTGGAGAAACGTCAGTGACAGCGAATGAATCGAAACCGAAGCCAAACTTTACTTGTGAAAAGTGTAAAAACAGTTAAATGGAAATGTCCAAACATTTTGCTTTTTACGTTAGCTTTATAGCTGTCAATTAGGGCGTAATTGTTGGCAAACATACAAAATAAACCATTATTCAGCGGAAAAAATCCTCATTTTTTTCTGGACATGTATTTCTGATAGCTTTTCCTTCCCCATCTTTGCTAATAGAAAAAGTTCCCTAGTGGCGGTCGTTGAATTTGGAACTAATTTTGTGAAAGTGTATTATATAGAGTTGAGAGCTTTGGTACATTAGATGCAGATCATTCGACGTGAACGTAAGCAAACACACACGAGTGTGCGCGTGATACGTTTTGTTCGACCTACTGACGTACTTACATTGTCGTTCGCCGCCACTACCAGACGTAATACAAATTTTACAATTCAACGTACATCGAATCCATTGCAGTTTTTATTTAGCTTTTAAATAGACAGTGTAATATACACACCGTAGTGGACTAGGAATTAACAATAAAGTATCTAGTAACGCCTTGAACGAGGCGCTCATTCGTCCAGCTCAGTCATTCATCAATTATGTGCTCGAAGCTTCGAAAACCCGTCAATAAAAGATACGAGTCGTGCCGTGCTATCTAACTGCATATAATTTATGGCTTACTTTAACCTGGCACAACGTGTTAGTCAAAAGTTCATCCTCTATATAATTTACTAGGTTTACTCTAGTAATATACAAGTCTGACAAACGACTACGAATACGAATAGCCATAAAGATGTTCAAAGAGAGAACGAATGCTGGGAGTAGAACATAAATCATGTGTGTAGTAACAACGCCTTATCTTTTGTAAGCGCAGCATACTAGCTACTAGCTGTGGTAATTAAAACTATCCGATAAGGAAGGCCTACGATGCTACGACGCTACGGCTACGAGCGACTGCTACGATTTTTTAAATAATTTCGTACCTCCTTCCCGGAGCCCCGTTAATGACCCCTTTTATGCAAGTCAGACTTTTTGAAAGCTTTGAATGCTTTGGTATATAAGTTTTATAAGTTTCTTTTTTTATAGGTAGTTATTAATGTTTTGGGTTCTGTATCAACTGGAAATGTTTTAAGATCTAAGAGTACAAAACGACATAATACTATAAATGAGGTCTGGCCACTGTCTGAATGTCTGTTTATTGTAAATGGTTGTGAATGTCGTTTAAGTAGAGGCAACACCGCCAGGTGTTCGAAGGTCAGTGAACTTTCACACGCTCACAGTCCCTCGTTTTTGTCTACACATATTTGATGGTGGTAATTGTCTAGATCACTTACACTAACAAACTCGATTTATTAGACATTTGTGTATAATTTAAACAGTAAACTGTTACGTAACTCGATCTCTGGAGTTAAAACGTTCATTAAATGGATTTTAATCGACAACTCTGTAGATACTTAGTGATTCGGAAAATCGGAGCTGATGTAATTTAAAGTACGCGTTTGGGTGTGAGCTTTGGCTATTTATCAATCTAATACTTAAGCAGCTATTTTACATTTCATCACTTACTGAATGCAATTGGCAATTGCGTTCCATGTCTAATAAATTTAATGGAAACATTGCCACAATTAGTTGCCTTTTGCTTCTTACGATTAATATTGAAACCATCGTTTGTCGTGAGACAATGAACACGCACTATATCGGCTGCTTGCCAATATGCCGTAAATTGGTAGGATGACTCGTAAACTTGCCCATTATTGACAGCCATTAAATCGGAGTCTTTATGAGTCGCGCGGTGACGGCAGCCCATGGCGCGTCTCGCGGCCGGGATTACAAATTAAGTCTTTCTCAATGTTGCTCTTGAAAGAAGCTTTTTACTGCACTCTTGCGGTTGTATAACTGCAGGTAAAATGCTTATGTCAGAGAAGGGACGGCCACTCATCAATATTCGCCATGTTTCCTATTGCTTGTCGGCTATTAGATGAAGTTTAGTCTACCTTTGCCGAGGATGTTTTCCAGCACCTCCAGCCAGTGATGTCGAAGATTAATGTGCAGTAAAATCGGAAGAGTCGCTCACGTATTTGGTACCAAGAATAGCTAAGTTTGGATTTATAATGTCATGCTTGAAAAGTAGTTTCGCAGGCATTCGTGATATTTAGGTCAGTATCCAGTGGAAAGACTCGGAATTTTTCATTCTTGGTTTTCTTTGTTTATCCACAGTTATACATTAAAAGAATTCTTAGAGAAGTTATTATAAATATTAAGAAGTGTTTGTACGAGCATTATCTAATATATAAAATTTCTGTGTCACAATGTTAGTTACCGTACTCCTCCGAAACGGCTCGACCGATTCTTATGAAATTTTGGGTACATATTGGGAAGGTCTGAGAATCGGCTAACATCTATTTTTCATACCCCTAAACCTCAGCGGGTGAAACCGCTGGGCACAGCTAGTAACATATAAAATAAGTACATACAGGTACACGTTGAAGTGTAATTTTGGTATCGCAACCGCTAAGAATTTGCGGAACCTTTATTACAAAGAGTTATTTTTACAGAATAATTTGAATTAAGTATTTTCTGAAGCGTCAAGAAATAAATCAAACCAGTCAGCATACTTACCTAAGTTGCTACCTACCTTTTGTTTACTTTCTTTTTCCCTACTGACATTATGGGGAACTTGTTATTTTCCTTATCTTGATTTGGAAGTCGTACAAGTGGATGAAAAATTAACGATAATAATGATTACCTACTGTACAATATTTTTTGATAATCTACTTTACGTAAGTAGCAGCCTCATTGGAATACAATAGGTTTCCCAATTATTAATATTTATTGATAACTAGGTCAGTGTTGTGTGGACGAGCCCGCTAAACCGTCTAATAGAGACATCATTACCGGCGTTCAAACTAGAAACAAACGAATGCACTCAGTGGTAATACGTCACTAAGTTTGTTGCTGTTTTCAAACGGTTCACGTGGGGGAAACAAATGTATCCAAAACATACACACATCTGCTCTAGGTAGCGTTGCGTCGGCATCGCCTGGCTTATTTAAACATGTCCTAGTGGTTGTACCCAAAATATAACGAGGAATTCTTTACTTCTTTAACTACTAAAGTACGAATCCGTCAGCTTATCTATCACATACATTTAATTTTAGTATGTTTTACTACAAATAAATTCAATTACGGTCATACAATTGTTTACGACCGGACGGTGTAAAATCTATTTTATAGTGTTATAAATACAGTTGTAATTTATTGGAAAATCATATTCGACAACCACGAAATGTTTATAACTAAATTATTAACATTGTGAACATAATGTTGTGTGCTTAAAAATAGAATATTAAAGGTAGTAAAGAATTTAAATGCCAACATGATTATAAGATTGAGTCGTTTGAGTTAACACTGTAGCTCGTATTAACGCATTCCTCGGAGATAAAAGTCTAAACGAGTTACAGTTTGTGTTCATTTCTTTGAAATATAGCACAAAGCGGTCCCTCTCTCGGCATTACTTTTACGTGACGCCTTCCCGCTTTCATAGTTATATATAACGTATACATATATATCTATGTAGGGCATATACATAATGATAGGTTGCTCGGCAATCGTTTAAGTGTCATGTTCATGTGTCATATTGGTCCATGTCGGGCATGTTTTAGTAACCATTGATGAATTAATAACGATTATGTTGACGTATAAAATGGCATGGAAAATAAACGTGAAATTTAACAGAATTTACAGTGCATAGCGCAGTACTTAGCATTGAAATTATATTTACGAAAATTCATAAAATAAGTTTATTTCAAAAGCGACGAATAAGATAGAGCATCCGCCATCTGACCTCCAAAACCAAATTAGTGTAAGGAACCAGTATATTAGGCGTGCATTGATGTATAGACACGTATTTGAATGCGTTCATACCATACCTCCTCAATATTTACATTAAAAGCGTTCATTTGCACTCGGATCCGTACTCATTAATAAACATTTGGGTAATAAGAATAAAAATGTTCTAAAGCTGTAAGTTCGCAGAAATTGTGAGAGTAATGTAACATAAAGACGGCAAACTTTGAATGAATTGCAGTGCACATTTAATTTAAACCGACAAAAATTACAGCTCTTAAAGCCGGTTGAATTCAGTGACCCTAACAGTGAGATTTCTTGAGTAAGAAGACCAAATAGTTTGGTTACTAAAACAATCACCTTACAGTTCTGTCATCGTAAAATTATGCGTGGACGCTGTTCCTCAGTGGCAACGATATTCTTAACTCAAACTGTGACAATTTCACGTAGCTGTGTAATGCTATGTATTGTTTACGTGGAAAGTTTGCGAGTTCACTACAGATGTACGCGCTCGCTTGTCGATCGATGTGTGGATGTGCCAGATGAGTCGCGGTCGCATGCTACAGCTGCTCGGCAAAAATATCTCCACTCGGCATATATTCGTAATAGCTCACTACGTATCTAAAGCACTGTACGCGTTCCTAATGCCGATAGTCGGACAAATAGATAGGTCAATGTCTTGAGCCGGATCGAGCGCGCATACCGCTCACCCTTGCTGTTATCTATGACAAAGCTTAACCGTTTAATCACATGGCTTTAATCATGGAAAGTTTTAAAAATGATCTACGAAGCAAACGAACATCTATACCGAAGATTAATATCGGATGATATAAGACATAAAACATTGGCGCCGCGTTCGACGTGACTCGCAGCTTTTTATAAGTGGGCATTACTTGTCTGGAAGTTGTCAGTGGGATTGGAGTTCGAATAGGAATCGGAATATCGGCATGCTCCGCGAGTGACGGTATAGTTAATATTAAACTGCCGCGTATGATATGCGGTAGCCCTGTATCAAGGCGAGGACGAAAATACTCGTCTTGACCTACGTCGCCGGCGCCACACGTATCCATGTTATTTGGAGATCAACATGTCGTAACTGACGGTGTCGATGGACTTTAACATAGCCTGGCTAATTAGTCGCACGCGTGTATGACAAATTTATGATAAGCAATAACTTTGCCTGGCAATTATAGTACTAATGGAAGCTCTTAGAGCTTCTACGTAGCGTAGAGTTGAAGACTTCCTTTTTAACGGCAGATGATTTCTGATCTGTAACCTACATGTAAATCTTAGACTAGATAGTCGCTAGAAAGCATTGCAAAAACTTCTTAACCCAATTTTAACACGGTTGATAATCAGTTTGTTTCAAAAGCGAATCAACAGTTTGTTTCTGAGGTATTTAATAAGAAGGCAGGCTGGCTCATTAGCGTGTGATCAAAGACACTTAACCTGTTGAGGCTAACGACGGTCGAGCCGGCTGTCCATGCATAATCGACTATTTGTCTGTTTCTTTTGTGACCATTCTGTTGGACTGTTAAAAGCTCCCCTCCTCCGAATTCAAGCACGCAACGTGGCTTCATGCAATCGTTAATTCTACCCCTGGGACGGTCACGATCTCCGCCTAGATCGTTATAAGGGTTGACATTATGTACACGGTACTTGTTTTTGCAATATTGACACAGACGCAGTATTTAATATTGTTGTGTTACTACATATACATCAATACATACTTATAAAAGCAAAAACATTATAAAAGCAGATACACGTACATTTGAGTGGCGTTGGCGGAACAAAGAATCATAAAATAAGCTAAGTATTGTTTACGACAAAGCTCGCAGAAGACTCGGTCGGTCAGGCTTAGTCACTCAGTTGAAGATCCTCTAATGATGTTATGATTGCTCTCGTTGTCATCTTGCGTAGTAAACGTTCTGGAGCGTGGTGGGCTGAGTAGCGGGAGACAAACGGGAAGAACATCGTGCGTCGTGCCAAAAACACTGGTCGTGCTAAATGTAGCGGACACGTCACGCGAGAGTCCCGCGCGAACTGTCACGCGTCGCCACCGCACTGCGCCCGCGCTCGCGCCGCCGCGCACTTCTTTCAGTTAATTTCATAATTACTTGCGTGTTTATCCTTGTCGTATATGTGACATGTGTTTATTTAGCGTCAAAATCAAACTAAACATGATTGTTCTCCTTGAAAAACTAATGGATTCTCTGTTACTTCCTGAACGGCAAACATTTTTTAAGATTATTTTAGTATTTGGTGCAGGTATTCAGTTATTTACTAAAGCAAAATGAGTAAAATTTCACAATTTGTAATACATTTTTGACGACGCGCAGTGAGCCTTATCACGAAATCTATTGGAACGTTTCCACCTCACATACATTTTTAAAACGTTTTCGGCGTGCGTGTGTATGTCAATAACACGGCTACATGTGTCAGCCACTGCCACTTTACATGCGTGACACCCCAAAATGAACTGAAATTTGTACTTCGACTTTCTTTATTACCCACACAGATAAAAACGTCGATTTTTCCATAACGAGGAGTGTTAGAATAGAGTGTTTTTAGACATTAATCTTACTTAAAAAGGCCCAAATTACATAGTGTCTCGATGATAGCCAAATTTTTACTTACTGCACTTTAAACAGTTTTGTATTTGACACTAACTAAACTAGCGTAGTACATTAGAGGTACTACAAACATTTGACATCCATTCAACATCCGGAATTCCGGACACCTGGGATTCTGTTTGCTCGGCAATCTACAGAAAGTACGGATTAGCGCAGATCATTTTGCTAGTCTGCTGTATAGCAGACAGCTGTATAGAAGCAGACTGAGTAATGTTGATCAGTTATCTTTGTCCACCTGTACCTAATAATTGTAATTCTACTGTTTTCTGAAGGGGTGCATCCGTCATTGCTAAAGTACAAAAAGATTAGTTACCTATGCGACCAAATTGCTGAATTGGTAAATTCCTGAAACGATCTGTGGACTGGTATATTTTTGACCATTATCGACGTCGGGAGGTTAAGGTTAAGGCTTTCGTATCTTACACGGAACCCTTATAAGATCACTTTGTTGTCCGTCTGTCTGATTGTCAAAAACCTTTATTTTGGGAATGCGGGGAGGTATCTAGTTGACCATAAACGTTCGAGTGGCTGAGGGAATCAAAACAATTGATGAGGGACGAGGCAAATGTGACTGAAAGAGTAGATGGATCTGAATATTGATGGTTGGAGAGGGACAGGAAGAAGAAAACGTCTTGCACCGATCCTAAATAGAATGGGACAAGGGCAGGAAAATTATGGACTAATAGAGTATAGCAACACAGCCATTGCTATCAGTCTATTTCTTATGCTTTCATCGTTACCACAATTGTTCAGATTTTCCGGTACTACAATGTCTGGGGGTCTTTTCCTAAGGGAACGGTAGTCATCTTGCTACAGTACTTGTCAAATTGTTTGACGGTAGGGAACGTTCTTATCGTAACACCATCCTTGAATTCTTTATCTTACACCTCTCTTCGCCTGTCAAGGGTTTTTTAAATATTAATTGCAACCGATTTGCGGAGGCTATTGCCCCGCAGTGGAACAATGTGGGCTACAATGTAAGCAGCCAAAAATTGAGCACCAACTAGATTTCAGCAAAAAATCGTAGAAAAAGGAAATTAAAATACAAACAAAACACAAAAAACACAATGTTTTCAAACCCAAAAATTTAGAATTTTTAGTAACAACCAAAAATGTACTACGAATTAGATTAAATAAATAATATCAAATAACAAATTAATTTTATTTTAGAACACTAAAAAGAGAATAAAATCTTTAGTCAAAAAAAAACTTATTTCACGCTTTAGGTACGTTATTAATTTTCTTGTTTGTTTGGCGCCGACTTGAAATCAATTGCTTACTTTCACTTTTAGTCTTAGTTAGACTTATCGGTATTTTTTATTTTTCACTTTTCGTCGGTTCAATTTTTTGTTAAATTTTTTTATCTAGAATTATACACGTATGTTCTATTCATAAATACCTAAAGCATATCAATATCACAGTTTTTAAAAGGACAATAGATATTATGGGTACTAATTATTCAATAATAGGTGTGTATTAAATCAAAATAATGATTGGCGATACTGTATACCATGAATATAAACGCGATAATAATATTCTGCTCCAGTAGAAACTGTACCGATTCTAATAATATGTACATATATAATAAATATATAATAATGTATCGAGTACTTACAGTACGTCAATGGCGCTGTAAAGGGCAGATAAACAATGTGGTAATTGGCGTCATTAGTTCTTCAGCCACTCGCTGTAATTCAAATCAATTTAATGGACCAGAAAATTTATTCTATTGCCCTCGGAACTTTCGAGTGAACACACAGAATAAAATAAGCGTATTTATTCATGTTGTAGATATACTTACCTACCTACGTAAGCGGGCTGTAATAGTGTGCTACGTAAGTTTAGATTGAACTGATAATGATGAATAATTCTGAAAGCTTTCCTTTGTATTTGCATGCTGCGCTTATCTAAATAACCATTATCTTATCATTATGGTTATGTTAAATACAAAGCTCATATAATATTTATTGCGCCGTTATTGATGCCAAATAATTTACAGGAACCCAAATACATATAACTGTTGCATTTGTTAGTGAACGCATAATTTTTAGGGTTCCGTACGTCAAAAGGAAGAAACGGAACCCTTATGATTACTTTGGATTAACGGATTACTTTGTTGCCCGTATGTCTGTCTGTCAAGATCGTTTATCTCGGGAACGCCTGGAGGTATCGAGTTCAAATTAAAACCATACACTCAAATCATTGGTCCCTTGGAGCTGTGAATAAATCAACGCTCTTAGCCTACGTAGTCAAAGATATGGCCGTTTATGTCGCAATTTGTACGAAACTCTCGATGCGCAAGTCCGACTCGTACTTGGAAGGTTTTTTTTTTATGATCAGGCTAGCAATGACATGGACGTAACGACATAATGAATACCCCGTGCATGATAGACGCAAAATTACCACCAATTTAAAACATGATACATAGACCCGTAATTGGCGCTCGATCGGTATTCATTATATTCACATTACGGGTTGGAGAATTTAATAGCCCGCTCACTTTACCGGATGTTCTAGTTATGTGTGTGCGAATGGTTAATCATTGGTGGAGTTACATTTATTGAGTGATCTTTCAATGTTATGGTTGGTGGTAAAACGTATTAGCCGTTGTAGCCAGGTATTATGCGCGTGTCGTTCAAAGGCTGGTATTAAAATGGTTTATTCATGCACACGTGCTCTGGATTCAATTACTGGAAGCTCAGTGTAGAGGGGTTGTGGAGGCTACATTAACCGGAACGGGCCGGTGGGCGGCGCGGGCGCGTCGATAAAGGTCAGAGGTTACGGGACCGCGTAGCACCCTGCTACGAATCGGTTGCGCTCTACGCCTCGTAGCAGTCGTGTAACGACCGTGCTACAGACCAATCATTGCGCTAATAGAAGCCTGAATATTGTGTAATATTCATGTACGTGGGTCAGTGTAACTGTAACCGATTTCTTAATACAACATATGCGTTTGTTAATTTACTGCAGCTTACTCAAAAAGTAGAATACTACCAGTAGGATTACTGTTTATTTTTAAGTATGTGCACTCTGCTCTTTACCGACAGTTAAAAATAAAAAACATTTGGTAAATCTCTATGAAAAGTTGTGGTCTCGTTAGACTTTTTTACAAAGAAGGATTTACTTCCCCTCAGGCGCACAGGCGTAAATAATAACCACTCTTGCCCTCCGCATACTTAGCAGAGGGTCGAGTGCAATTATCTGTATCGTCTTACAATGTTATCGTGAGCAATAGTCGCGTTTTCACATGAAGAGAGCGGTTTAGTGAAGCGGGTACTGATGTGTGTGTGTGTGTCGCTGTTGACGCGAACAAATAAAAGTAGTCAGGCGATGATAAAAGTTTGCGAAGCCAAAGCTTCGCAAACTTTTACTTATTCACTAGTGGCGGCGGTTGTCCCGTTCACGACTTGAGATCAATACGGAGCCAGTCTCCACCCTCGTCCCAAGCAAGCCTATTAAGCAGTTATGTAGTTCCGTCCCGCTCTTACCAACATAAAATACAGAAAGTAACAGAATTACTCAACTCAAAATATATTCCGAACAGTTTATTTGTACGTCAGGTATGTATACTAGCCGTAGGTATGATTGTGAGTAGCTCTGTGCGACGGTAGGCCTCGCAGACGGAGTGGCGTCGAGATAATGGCTGGCTCCGGATATAAACGTCACGTGACCTATATTGTAACAGTAGATATACAGGCTAAATAGAACTTTCGCCGCAACCGACCCATTACCAGGACAAGATACTAGTTTGTTCTTATTGGGTGAACGCTTTTGTGGTCGCCCGCACTGAGAGGATATCTTGGTTATTGTGTTTATGGTAACAAATATATAATATACCATACATTATAAGTATACCGTCGCCAGCTTTGAAGAGGTTGTCACATTTGCTCCCATGAGCAACATAAAAGCTATTAGGGGCTATACTGGGGTGAGCTGCAACATGATCTTTGGTACTGCGAGTACGATTACAAACCCTTGTAAATGTTATGGTTATAGCAATATCGCAAGGTTTTTGTTCCCTACAATGGAAAAGATAAGCTCAACTCCTGATAGCTCTTTGTCCAATAGTGGTCTATGACTGTGTGACAGCTCAGTTCATTGATCCACGTTGGGGAGGCTTTTGTTCCACGTTGGAGTTTTATCGTCTGTTGTGTGTCACCTATCGACGTCCCAGTTTTCCGGGTTGAGTGAGATAAAAAGGGTCCGCATTCTGAATACCTTTTATTCCTTTCAGCTGTATTCGTAGTTACATAACAGGAGTATACGTCCAACATATCACATAAAATCATGTTTACGATTCCCGCAGTGGGCCCCGCAGCAATATTTCGGTAATATTGTTATGGCATTTCAGGCCTACGTACGTATAAAAGTGGTAATTTTAAGTAAATTGGTGATGAATATATTGTTTCATAGTAGGCATGCATATGATGGAAAAGCACCGCAGTGCTTTATGAAATGAAAATGTGATTGATTGAATCACAGTCCCAGTTTGAAGTTGGTAAAAAGTTTATAAAAAGCGGTCCATTACGCTAAGCCGTCTAAGCAACCCTAACTTTAACTTGGTAAATTGAATGCACACCCCATTTGTCGGTTGTCAGTGCTGGTGGTCGCTTCAGTATGTCTAACCATATAGAGGGGACGTTAGTAAGTTCGTTGTTTTACTTTTCTTATTTAAACTTTTAATTCGCTCGAGGTCTTTCGCTTTGAGTCTACGTCTGCGATAGCTTGCAATAGTTTGCTGTGATATAAGAGTAAAAGTAGCTTAAAGTAAAATGCAGGTAGTTAGTGTTGTTTTATGAATGCCCTAGCATTAAAAAAACAAGCAGACTCTTCTTTTCTATAATATTGGATATGGTTTGTAATGCAAAGATACTGCCAGTGTATCTACTTATAAATCCTACTAATATTATAAATGCGAATGTTTGCGAGAGTGGATGGATGTATGGATGTTTGTTACTCTTTCACGTCAAAACGGCTGAACAGATGGAACAGAGGTAGATTATAGTCTGGAATAACACATAGGATATTTTTTTTTTCGATATCACGCGGGCGAAGCCGCGGGCGCCAGCTAGTATTATTATATTTTCTCCTATTTTTCAAAACAGTATTCCTGAAAAGGCTTCTAGTTTAGTTAAACTGTCTAATAATACGAGAGGGGGAGCAATGGCCTACATTATGCTAGCACACCCCTCGTATTTGTCGAACGCTGTAGTTTTTCTACCAACATATACTTTAAGACAATATAATTTCGCCAATCTGGGCATACATGTGAACATTCAATAGATCGTTTATTTTACTAGCATTTTCTGGAATGTGTTTCTTTTATAAACCGACATAAGGAAGTTATCAGTTCAACCTGTACCCGTTCTAGGCGTTTTGGGGAAATTGGGAAATAGTGTAAGTTTCATTTAAATCGGATTGATAATTTTTGAGATGGATAGTTAAGTGTGTATCAGTAACTACGAAAAGGTCTATGTAAATGCTATGCTAATATTTTTAGTAGCAATTGAATATGAATTCTCGATAAAAAAATGTGTAGGACGCTCTGGACGCTCTGGACGCTCTAAATGTGCTCGTTTTTCTACATCGTTCTCACATTATGTATAATCTCAACATGAATGATGTATCCATGATTTTATAAAACATTATGATTTAAAAGAGTGTCCATGGAGTTTCTTGCCCATTCTTCTCCATAGAGATCTACGCTTTGGAATGGGCAACTACAGTACTTTCACAAGTTATTATGTCTTGTGACTGGGACTGTAGCAGCATCATTTTTTGTTCTTATTTTTATGACATTCAAAAGTGCCTGTAATGGTCTAATTGAAATAAATGATTTGAGTTTGAGTTTGTAAGATAACATCACAACACAAAAATTCTGAAATAAAAAACTTTAATCCAAAAAAAGTCAATATAACAAACAAACAAAATTGATGTCACTGAATTCTGGAAGTGTGGTCCCATTTTTTGTGTTTTTTTTTTAAAACGGTTATTTTTTTCAATAAATATAGACAAAGATAGAGAGATTCGACAGTTTTAGGCTATTTCCTCTCTTGAAATACTATACACACGAGCGTGGGATGCAGTAGGATTTCCAAATAGGTTTCTTCTAAAGCCCCGTTCCAATAAACAAAAACGAGTCGTTTTGCTTACGGATAGTAAGATCACCATCCGTAAGCAAAACGAGTCGTTTTTGTTTACTGGAACGGGGCTTAAGACAGTTTGACATAAATGAACGCAGTGGCACATCGCATCCCTGATTATTCAAGCAATTAAGCTGAAAAAGTTCCCTAAATGTGTTAAAAAGCTACAATAATGCTACAGGCAGTGGCCAAGTAACGTTATTACGTGAACCTTAAACTAGGTTACCTATTTTCCTCTCACAGTTTGTACGGAAATAGCGGAAACGGAAACATTTCTTCAAATAGCAAAATTTTATAAATGTTTCGCAAGTTCGCGTACTGTGCTTCAGTTTTATTACCAGGTTTATAGTTCCAGACTTTATTGCGATTTCAAACTTACAAAAAGTGATATGTAGATGGATTTCGACTCAAAGTTGATTTTGGATATTTTAATCTAAAACTTACTGAAAAACACATACAGCTCAGATACATATCGTTCGTTCAACAGCACCTACCATTCTACGATATCGATTACAGTAATTCATATATCAATGTTTTGTAAACTAGAATACAAACAAAGGGTAGACAAGTAACGTTTGTGTGGAGGACGTTACCATGATGTCTATTATTAGATTAGGGTCGGTCAGAAGGCTTGATAAGCTCGGGTCGCGGGGCGCGCCACGCGAGCCAGTAATCGATTGCTGACCACCCACCGGTTCTCACTTCTCTCGGACTCTCCAGCAAATATATACCTACCCGACTTCTATTTATTTTACTTCGGTAGTTTTATGACGGCTCCGATTGAATAGTAAATTAGGATCTCGACTTGTTTATCCTACGCCCCCCTGATCTGTGACCCGTAATGATTTTTGTTTTTGTTATTCAAACGTCGGGATCAGATTCGATCGAGGTTCTCGTTTGTGATATTTTTGTTTTTACATTGGTATTATTTCCAAGTCGTTTTTATACTAGAATGTTAGCATTGTGCATATTATTGAGCATACCAACTAATGTTACGTGGTGACGGGTGTTATAAAAAACTTGTTGAGCTTTTAGTGTCGCACACAGTTCCATATGTTCAGCTGAATGAAATGAAATATTATTTCTGTGTTCTGTTACGAGCATCTACATTACGTAGGTGTATTTGATTGAAATACTAACGCAAACATTCATAATTGCTCTAAATCTGCCAAGAGAATGTAGGTACAAGATAACAAAATGAAAGCAACTATTTATGTTTTCCACTTCGAACTATTTTGTTTTATATTTTCTTTTCCGTTGAGTTACAAGTGCTTGTCGAGTATTTCTTTACGTATTGATGTATTCAGATCGTCATGGACGTGATGTTTCAAGGAATAGCAGCCGTAAAGTTCTAGTGGATCGATGCGACCGGACTGCCTCGAATTAATTATTTAATAGCAGCGCCTTTGTTGGAGTGCTTTGGCTTTACATAATGGTTCGTGCCGTACGAAGCCTTGACAGCTTTATAACGCCGTTTAATTTTATTTTGTAATAATTATCATACAAACTATTTTGCCTTTTCCTAATCGAATCGTTAACACCAATTTCTACCTTAATTACGCTGTTTTAAGAACACCGACCTTTAATTGAAACTATATATTTTAGTAGTTGGAATTATCTATGAAAATAGTGAACAACGGCAAACCTCGAGCAAAGTATATAACATAAATTAGCATCGGTTGACTTTACCTACTTGTGATACCACTTTCAGGGTGAATAACCTTTTGTTTTTGTGAGACCTCTTTTCTAAGTCTTTTTGGTCAAGAATCCCGGCGATATTAGTTTTGAAAGAAAGTATAATATGATTAACTACCTACTTTTTGGGGTTCTTTTGCCATCACGGAACCCTTGTAGATTCACCCTGTTTGTTGAAACGATTTGTAAGAGTAAAGAGGAGAAAATGTTCTGAAAAAAAAATAGGTTTGTAGAACGTAAAAAATCTTTTAACAAAAATGTACTTGAATAACATTTGATGTTCGGTTTTTGAGATATAAGACTTTATAGTTAAACTGCAGCAGTAACCTACTTTTTCATTACCATACTATGGAAATTATCATTTTGCTTTGTTGTTCTTGTTGAATATTTATTTACACATGAATAAGCGTTAAAAAGTTGTGATTATTTTGTCAGTTTTCCATTATTTTACCGCACTCTAGTAGCCAGCAATGTTGCTTGAATGCTGCAATTACAATAAGGGACGTGCCTTTTTGCGAATCTAAACACGCACAGAAATCATGCAATTCGGACTGCTTCTAAGAAGAAGCTATGAAACATACTCATCAAAAAGCTTCTTCATATTTACCAATCATACGCTAGAAGAAAAATAAGTTTATCTTCAAGAGGACCAAATGTCATTAGGATCCGAGATCATAAGGAGAGGATTGGAGGCACTTGCGTTTACCTTCAGACTTTGACCGTTGGGGCTGCGGAAGTAATCCATCAATGTTTGTGAGTGAGTGGGTTTCATAACGATACGACGCCGAAGTCACGACGCTTGCCTTGAAAGTTCAGTGGGTACAGTGGGTTTACATTCATTATATAACACAGTTATGTTATTTTCTTTACTTGTACGCAATATTTTTACCCCGCTATTACAAAGTTAAGAAGTCTGAAAAGACAAATTTTCCCTATCTGTGTGAGATTTAATCTTCTAATTATTACTATTAAGAATCGATGAAAAAAATACTCTCGTAATTCATTCATAACGTTCTCCTTTTTGAAACCAGTTAAATACATTTTGAATACACATCGTTCAAATACGTATTGAGCACATGAAAGGATGCCAGTTGGGATGGGGCAGGATTTACTAAAAATGAATTAGGGAGAGGTCAAGGGTAGTGAATTTGAAAGGGATGTTGTTCACCGACCGACGGTTCGACACAAACGACAGTAGCCGTTACACAATGTAGTTTGTGTCAGTTTAGCTGTTATTACAGATTTACGTACTTTACTTTATTCCGGATTTATGAAAAGAATAAACCGTCTTAACGTACAGGTTTTTTTATCGAATGCTTCTTTCCTCGTTTTAAGTTTAACTGAATTGTAACGGGTGGGCTTATTCTACACCACAATAAAGGACTATCAATAGAGGATACTATTGCTTATTGTGAATATAAGCCATTTCTAGACTGTGCTACGTCTTTGCTACGCTTGGGCCTACGGCGTAGATGTTTCGGTGTGGATAATTAATCGGCTTGCATATTTCTAATGTTAATAGTTAAAGCATAGAGCCCATATTGTAGTAAATACTGTATTATCAGTAAAAGAGTGCTTTGCTGTTTATGCGTAAATAAAGCCATTTGTAGACTGTGCTACGCCGTAGCTATGCGTTTCAATGAGGTTCCGATGTGGAGCACCGGTTCTATAATTAGGTATGTTAATGTCCAAAGGAAGGAATCCCCCGGGTAGTAAGATCAATGATCAATGATCGGCCTATCAATGCAAAACAGCCTCGCAGAGTAGATATAAGTTATTGTTAATAGACTGTGGCTACGCCAGGGTCTACGGCGTAGAGGCTTTAGTGTTAATAATCGGAGTATCGCTTATATTAATTATATTTCTCTTAAAACAAAGGAGTTTTCAGAATAGTAAGGACTATGTATCGACGTTTTAGAAAATGCTTTGCCATGTGAATATAAGTATTTGCAGACTGTGCTACGCGGCTGCTACGCCGAGGCCTACGGCGTAGAGACTCTGGGGCGGGCTTGTTACAAAGACTCATTTAATTTGTTTTATTATTATAAGGATAAGGATAAGGTACTAAATAAATGATCACGGAAACTAAAGAGGGAATAATTATTATTGATCTGTACGGAATGTTCACAGTAGATTTTAATGGGTTTTATTTTTTGCAGTTCATTAACCATAAAATGTTATTATTGCCAGATTCCTGGAGTACATGTGCACCATTCGGAACCGATGAGGCGACGGCGCCTGGCGCCATGAGCTAGCGGGAATGGGGGGCGAGGGGGCGGGCCGCGGCGCCGCGCGCTGGCACGTGGGCGACTCGCCCCCGCGCGCGCCCATGGGCTTCGCGGCGCCCGCGCAGGATGCGCCGCTCGACCGTGGCTTGGCGCCGGCGCCCGCGCCCGCGCCCGCCGGCAACGCGGTGCTCCAGCGGACGCACTCCAGGTACTGCTATTTGCTTACATAAATCTGGTCATAAGTAGCAATTGGCCGGCCTATACCGGAATATACTTACCCCAAATATCCGATGCCTGTTGGGGTAAATGTGTTCTTAAGTGTACATCGCAAATCACCACATTTTTGTTTTACTTAAATAGACACGTAACGTAAAACAATGGTAGGACGTTCAGACTGGATAAAGCGATGAAAACTGGGTAACTGGATGAGAGTTACCGAAAAGCGGGTTAAATGGCCCGCGAGCCGTGGATTGTTATAAAATATTGATAATGACATAAAATACTCATTTAAAGTCCCTCATTTTGTTTGCTTAATATCATTATGCTTATTATTTTCACTTGGAAAATGGTAAATATACTGTTTGACACAGTTCATTCGCTTGAGTGATGTTGATGCCCATTAAAAAAAGCTAATTAGTTCCTAAAATATACTGCCTGCCATTAGGCAGATACATAGCATTCACTTCTGTAAGCTGAATAACGAATATCTCCCTTAGGAACATCCCTACAACTCGTTCACGGAATTTATGTCAAGGCTAGGCCATACAGTTAAATTGAACGAGACAGAACTCTTGGTATTCGTTGCGAGCTTTTTAAACTTTCTGGAAATTGGACACAGCGGGCGACGTTGTATTCCCGCCATGCAAAATGCCGATCCGTTGCAATTCCCCCGCCTCCAATTGATTTTCCGCGCGCGTTCGAGGAATTCCTATAATAGATAGAGTAGTCCATTCATTTGTTTGAAGGTTCTTTTCAATGAAATGTGTTTTCAATCATTCTCGTTACATTGCATAAACTCGTTGACTTATTTGTAATGATACCCGTATTGCAAGCAGTACAATGTTTCCGCCCTACCAAAAGATACGCTTCCGAGTTAACCACATTACGGATTATTGAAACTACATATAAGGTCATGAGGTTCTGGGTTCGATCCCCAGGTCAGGTAAAGCGTTATTGGGTATTTTTCTTTAGGAATTTCTCAGGAGCCGTTTTGACTTGAGCCTACAGATGTGATGTTATATTATGTGAATATCTTCTACCGGGACATTTCATCACATTACCAACTTACTGCCAACGACACACACTTGCAGATCGATGTCATCGCTACCACCGGAGCCGTTTATGATGCTCCGCGCGAAAGCGCTCAGCAAGCGAGTGATCATCAACGTCGGTGGCGTGAGGCACGAGGTGCTCTGGCGCACGCTGGAGCGTCTGCCGCACACGCGCCTCGGGCGCCTTCGGGACTGCAACACGCACGAAGCCATCACCGAACTCTGCGACGACTACTCGTTACAAGACAACGAGTATTTTTTTGATAGGTACGCTGTTTATGTTCCTCACAACGTAAGTGTATCACAGTGACCATTACTGGTTTACAATCGCAGTTAGCTGATTTTTTCCTTGATAAGAATGATCTATTCCTGTTCTATACGCTACAAGAGCATACATAACTTCCTACAAAATTCAAAGTCCGTAGTTTTTGGAACGAAGTTCCTTATCGCGCGTTGCGAAAGGGGGTTAGACGGAAAAAATTAAGACCAAAAGTTGTAACGTCACTTTTTGCTATATTTGTAAGCCGTGCGGGCGTGTTTCTATGTCTGTCTCTCTCTCATAGAAAGCAAGCCAGTTATTTACGTTTCGTTTTTCTATTTCGAATTGAACAGTGTGGTGTCGCGACGATTATTTTTGATGAGTGTAAACAGGTTTTTTGTACATAATAAATAATAACTTCGTTCCATCCGGATGTCCCTTGACACCTCTCAAGTTTTTAAACTAATAATTTCATTTAGCAATATTTTACAATGTATTCTCACACAATACCTATGTTGCACTTTGCCCAGAACTGCATCTCAACACAGCTCTTTAATCTTTCCAGGCACCCGAAGAGCTTCAGTTCAATACTCAATTTTTATCGGACTGGAAAGTTACATTTAGTTGATGAAATGTGTGTGTTGGCGTTTAGCGACGATCTCGAGTATTGGGGCGTGGACGAACTGTACCTGGAGTCGTGTTGCCAGCACAAGTACCACCAGCGTAAGGAGCACGTGCACGAGGAGATGCGCAAGGAGGCCGAGAGCTTGCGCCAGCGGGAGGAGGAGGAGTTCGGCCAGGGCACGTGCGCTCAGTACCAGAAGTGGCTCTGGGACCTCCTCGAGAAACCCACCACCAGTATCGCAGCCAGGGTAACGTATCGCAGCGCATTCAACCAACATAATAACATTTTATCGAAATTATTAACCCTGCCACTCTAGCAAAGCTGCCGAGGATAGTTTAGTGTAAGGGTACTTAAGGGTTATAGTTTTTTTTAATCTATAAAATTTTAGATAGATGCTTTTGTGAGTTTTGAGTAAAGTTCTTGAAATGTCCATGTGCGCAAGATTTGTACTGTTACTTGGTAGATATTTGCAGAAGTAGTTTTTTTGTTCAACTTTTAAATATAACAATAAAAAGCACCTTTAAATGATACTATTCTCACCTAAGTTTAGGTACACTAAGCACTGTAAGCACACTCACTGTCTACTGTACATCCATGAACATAAAACATTCTGTATCTAATGTCCTCTTTCATTCCACCATTTCTTGTTTACTCATATAAATATTAAATATTTAAAGTATGTACTGGTATACAAACACCTACTTCCTAAATGTACATAAAAGGCTTGTTTCGTAATCCGTACATATTTCACTCTTCGACACGTTGTTTCAAGGATTTGACACTTTCAATACTGAGCTTCATGAATAAATGCATTTAGGAAACAAGCTTGGTATAAAAACTTATATTTATATGTGTTGTGTTGTGGTGCATGAATAACATCTATCGCTGGCTCCCCTTCAGTGTCGCAAGTCAGTTTGTTGGTTGTCGTTAATGGAATGTGGTGTTGTGTTCCATGTGAATGTTGTGTCGTGTTTGTGATCGTAATTCGTAACCTTTGATCGCTTTTGTCGAATCGATATTGTGTTGTGTTTGTTTGAGCACCTTTCAGCTTACTTCGTAGCGATACTTTTCAACTTTTTATTTAAAATTTCGACAACAGCGGTGCATCTATATACGTATGTAAGTACAAACTTAAAATAGTATTTGGTTCTTTTTTATTTATTATGTACTTGCAAGTTATTAAATATTAACGTATTTGTTCTTTCTATCGACTTAATTCCACATGAAAGTTCAGCAAACACTGCTTAAGTGCATTGCATACTTTATTTATGTACTATTAAGTATTTTTGATTCTATGTATTTATTAATTATTGTATTATTATAATACTACACCTTGTTATATTAAGTTTAAACCAAGTTATAGAAACCAGTTTTGTTGATTGAGATTTGAGAAAGTATTCCACAACACAAGATTTAGAATTAATTGTGTACCTACCTACGAATAATTAGTTATTGTTTTGTGCTAACTATAGTGGTAACACTGATTGTGTTGTGGTCTACAGACGACGGGAAGAATTTGAAAAGGAGTTCTTTAATGATAATAAGTATTTGTTAGCTGCGTTTTTTAAAGGCAATTAGATTGTTGATTTGTTATTCTTTCAATAGGTACCTACAGTACAACTTCTTTTCAAATCATCAAACTGAACTTATGCTTTTTCCAAGCCATATGTTTCAATTTACGGCAATCTTCAGGATTGTAAATAATATTTTATTACAGTAAATTTTATAAATGTTCACAGCCACGTCGAAAGTTCTCGATAGGGAACTTTTTAAAAACAAAGCTTAATTGTTGTCGCAAAGTTGCAAAGATGGGATGGGCTTACGCGATGTGACCAGCCGCCGCTGAGGCGGCGCACAGTGGCCGGCGTGCGGGGTGGCACGGGACGGTAACGGCGCGCGCCGGACGCGACCCTCCGGGGGTCCGGTGTGCGCCGTGCTGCGCCCGCGCCGCCTCCCACCACGGCGTGGCGCCGCCCGCCGGCGTCCCCCCTCCCCCGCCTGCCCGATCCCGTTCCCGCTCGCCTCCCGCTCTACTCCACTACTCCACCAGCGCTTCCGCTTCGTGATACTGACTCGACTAACCGAGCGATGCGGCCTATGGACGGACGAGCGTCTGCTTCGTTCCGCCTCCCACTCCAGGGCTAGGCGCATACATATAGTCTGAATTCGGACGCGCGTCCGTTCACCCACACTTTTTATATTAATTACCTACTTATCTACACCAAAACCACACAACACTACTAACATAGTCACACGAATAGATGTTATTTCTACACCAAAATTTAAGATTATTCTTAAGACATTTGTTACATACGATATTGGCTTTTACCGTTTGACTGTAAATACATACCTAATGACATATCTTACAAATATTTAAGTAGCATACTACCGATGTACAAACATGTAGGAAGATTAGTTCTGTATAAACACTGGCATATAACTGACCGATCTAACACAATGTGACGACTGGCTATCACAGTATCACTAGGTACCGAGGTAGTGGCACAGTGTGGCGGCGCGGTGGCGGCGAGCGCGGGTCCACGGGCCCGCCGCTCGCCGCTCACTGGTGCGTGCTTGCAGGTCATCGCAGTCATCTCGATCCTCTTCATCGTGCTGTCCACGATAGGGCTCACTCTCAACACGATACCCCAGATGCAAGTGTATGACGACAAGGGCGCGCCCATGGATAACCCGCAGCTGGCCATGGTCGAGGCGGTGTGCATCACGTGGTTCACGCTCGAGTACGTGCTGCGGTTCAGTGCTTCGCCGGATAAATGGAAGTTCTTCAAGGGTGGACTAAACGTGATAGACTTACTGGCTATATTGCCTTACTTTGTATCTCTCTTCCTGCTCGAAACAAATAAGAACGCCACTGATCAGTTTCAAGACGTGCGGCGTGTTGTGCAAATTTTCCGTATCATGCGAATATTGCGTATCCTCAAACTCGCCCGACACTCGACCGGGCTCCAGTCGCTCGGGTTCACACTCAGAAACTCTTATAAGGAGCTCGGATTGCTCATGTTGTTCCTTGCAATGGGAGTGCTCATATTCTCCTCATTGGCATACTTCGCTGAGAAAGAAGAGCCGGGAACTAAATTTATATCTATTCCGGAAACGTTTTGGTGGGCCGGCATCACCATGACCACAGTCGGATACGGTGACATTTACCCCACGACCCCGTTGGGCAAGGTCATCGGCTCAGTTTGCTGTATTTGCGGCGTGTTGGTAATTGCGTTACCCATCCCCATTATCGTCAACAATTTCGCCGAGTTTTACAAGAACCAGATGCGGCGCGAAAAGGCGCTCAAGCGACGGGAGGCGTTGGAACGCGCCAAGCGCGAGGGCTCCATCGTTTCCTTCCACCATATTAACTTGCGCGACGCCTTCGCCAAGAGCATGGACCTCATCGACGTCATCGTGGACACAGGTCAGTATCGCGTAGGCCACTCGCTTTGCCGCTTGTCCATGTCATATGTCTCTCGCTCTGAATGCACGTTAACTCTATCTATCTCAGTGCACGCATGCCTTTCGTGCTCAAACAGTGTTTGTGTTTATTGGATGCAATGAATGTTGAATGTGTGCACGTCGCATCGATATAGCTCTCCGGACTCGCAGACATCTTGAGATCAAACAAACAGTTCACGATACATCGAAGCTACAGCTATGTTCACTTGTTGGTTGCGGCGAGGTGCACTCAAGAGAGTTTTATTCCTTGTCTTCAGGTGACAAGTGCGTCCTCATTGAGGCGAGAGACGACGCCAGATGAGCATCTTGCCACTGTCACAGTGGTCACACTCGACCCCTTTATATTAAGTCGTTACTCGGGGTCGGGTTGCGTCGCGTGTAGCTAGCGATGTGCGACGAAGACTATAATCTAAGGTCCATTACATTGTCAGCGTAAGCCTAACGCTTCTTAGAACTAACATTCCTCTTCTGTGGACTGTCTGATGTGTGTATCCGGAGGACGCTGGATTCTGTGTACTGTACTGTTCGTGTGGAATGTGTGTTGTGTAGTTTACGCCGTTACGTTTGTCATGTTTTAAATGTTTCTTCATACTATTAATAAATAAAATAAATATATACGGGGACAATAGTGAACCATATGGAATACGTCGCTACTCACAGTGGTATGTGTCTTCAGGACACAACTTGTCGCAGGCGGACGCCACTAGCCTGGAGGGCGAGGCCCCGGCCACCACCGGCTGCTACAAACAGTACGAACACGCCATCACCAATAAGCTGCCTCAGAGTACTGACTCCGGCCAGGTAATAACACTTGCTCACAACCCTATGGGTACGTCCAACCATCATCTTGCCTATCGAAGGGTGAGCTCTAACCAGCCTTTAAGTAGTCATTTTTAACTGCCAATTCATAAGTCTAGTCATTGCAATTTCACGACACAATCTGTTTTTGCTTCAGCAGATATCAGCAGTGCGCTAGTGGAGGGGGAGAATCAAAATTCTAAATTGTTTTCGCTTAAGCTTTGGACGGACCCTTTTGAAGCTGTAGTCAGATTGCAGCAATAAGCTTTCCGCTAACACTGTAGGTAACAGTTTCAGAGCAGCCCTCAGAAAGAACGCCGTTACTCGAACGAGGGGCTCGGCTCGCCGGAGAAACGCTTGCTCATAAATCCTGAACCTACACCAGTAAGTTATCATCTTTGTTACATCTTTGCTAACACTCGTCACCGGACAATTAATCATTGTAGAACTGTCATAGTTGCCTGTTTGTCAAAGCCAAATTAAAAACGCAGCACAGATTTAAGCTTTCGTGAACCGTCGGCGATTGTATTTCCGTATCATTTCTTCGGAGCGATACAACACTTTGTCGATGGTTTGAGCTGACGCACTACTTATTTTCTAACCTTAGGCTAGGAACGAGAATAACTAGTTACTAATGATTTCTCTTTTTCTAGGAAAAGAAGATGGCTGACAAACAGCTTGACTTGGATCAGCTGCCTTCTGAGTTTGAATGTTGTTTTTGCACGTTCAAGGTACTAAGATACTAACGCATCCACGGTTTTGTAGACGCCTCATTATTGATTACCTAATTATGCGTTTTTTTTTTAAATTATGATTTTATGTATGTAATACTTGACTAATGACAATATTTGCATTTAGCATTAACCTGTAAGTATTTACTTGCTTATTATTTTAGATAAGTGTAAAAATTTAATAACTACCCATCCGCTGTTTTATAATTTCTTTCTTTCGGTTTAAATGTTTGCAGCTAATCATTTTATTAACATAGGACCCTTCAAGGTAATTTTTGTCAAACATATTATTGATTCGTCAAACGCAAAATTTCTTTTGTTGGCGTCCATAACTCAAATATAAAATGTTGGTCCTACAAAACCTGCAACTGAAAATGAAATGTAAACGTTCAGAAACCTAAGATCGGAATAATATCACAAAAAAAATGTTTCTTCTATAATCGGAGTTAATAGTGCGTGTAACACTTTGGTGTAGGGGTATAAGGAGTTCATTGACGCGGAGCAGCTGATGCCGATGTCGACGTCGGATCTGCGGCAGCCGGTGTGCGTGGAGTTGGCGTGTCTACAGCGGCACCCTGCGCCCAAAGCACTGCCCGAGGCCACACCCAACAGCCTCGACAGCCCAGGTATAAACACACTTTCTATAATTTCCTCTTTCCTTACTTTTATATAAACAACAGAATACTTTAAAACATATTTTATAAAGCGTCAATTTATTCTCCTGTTTTCTCTGTTGTTTACAAGACTTGTTCATATTGTCTTTTAAAAATAATAAAAATTTGTTTGTTTAAGTGTTTTTTTTATATATGTGTTATCAACCCGTAGTAGTAGAATCGGATCAATTATTTTCACTATCTTGTCCTTCTTCGTTCAGTGTTGTAACGTCGATGTCCTTTTGGCACATACGTGTACCCAGTGTACTCTAACCATACGTATTGTATGATATGTGTATAAGAGCAGCATACGGCATATGGTCATGTGCGGCTCCATGTACGTATTATGTCTTACGTTACAGATACATTTGCATCATGCCTTACGCACCCTTTTCCTTCAGAGGGCGACATCGCATGCGAGAACGACTCATCAAACTTGTATGTGAATCCTCTGGACGGTAGCGGCGGTGGCGGCGCGGGCGGGGGTGGGGGCGGGGTGAACGCTGACTTTAATGGAGTGCGCAGGAGTGCATCTGGGGATGGAAGCGTGTTGTGTGCCAAAGGTTCACAGGGCGAAGGGTCGCCGCGAGGCTCGCGGGCCAGCCTGGCGGGCGCGGGCGCCGCTCCGGTTCCGTGCGCGGGCGTCCGGCCGCTGGACACGTCGCGCACCAGCCTGCCGCAGCCGCTAGACGAGCCGCCCGCCGACGACGCCAAGCCCAAACACAGGAAGGCCCGCTTCCAACAGGTGAGCGATGGCGATCCGCAGCGCCGCTCACCGACTACACACAGCTTGTGGCAAATGGTTCGATAGTATGTCCGAATGCTCTCTCCTCCCCAACCTTGTCCGACGTTGTGTTTGCATGATGTAGGCACAGTTTGACTAATACTTCAATGTGTTCTAAATGCATGAGTTGTTTGAGTGCTTTCATATTATGACGATGCTTATTCAATGGTCATGTGGGTAACGCGAACATGATCGTTTGTCCCACAGGACTGGACGGAGGAAGAGAGGAAGCCGCCGAGAGGGATAGCTACGAGGATCATTAATCATCACATCCTTTTCGGTTCGTCTCATTTTAAATACGCCTACCTACCATATATACCCTGTACATGATATTTAAAACGCTTTGCAGTCCAGTGGAAATAACAATATGTAGAAAAGAAAAACCTAAAGAAAAACCTTTATAGGTTTTTCTTTTGATGACCCACATATGGTGCGCTATCTATTATGATTACCTACACGACCTCTGAGACAGAAGTCAGGGCGTGTCCATAATCTGCATACCACTCTTTCTTTATTACGACTCCAAAAAAGAGAAAACATTACTGCTGGAAAACTTAGTACTAGCTTTGCTTGCCTACGTGGTGCTAATTTCATGAAACTTTTGGGAACGGGTAGATAGGTGATGACCACAAGATTCAGTCAAAGGCAGGTGTAAAGCTTATACACATCTCATCATTTGTGCCGTTTCATCAACTGAATAACGAGGCGTTAAGAGTGTGGTTTGTTTACTATGCAGTAACAATCAAATAAGTTTGATTTTAATCCACGATTTTAACAATTTGAATGGAGATGTGTATTGATGTTTTTATGGGGCTGGTGCATCTACGTTTAAAATAGGGGTTAATTTAGGGCTCATTGCAATTAATTATGATTTGTTATACTGATGATTTTGAATAACGTGTAGTTTTACAGGACTCCTACCTTGATAAAGAAAACACGTCCCACTTTACTTATATGAGACCTGACCTCATGCGACTAGGTATATGATTGACCTCTTGTTTTAGTTGTCCGTGATGTCTAACGTAACCGACAATCAAAAATGGATTGGATCCCTAGAGCATAAAAACCAAGAAAAGGCCAGTTTTGTCAATATTTTTTGAATCTGTGTAAATAGGTAAGAACGGCAACAAACGCGGCGGCGGCTGGCCGCTAGAGGGCGACTCTCGCTCGCGCTCCATCCTCAAGAACAAGGAGTCCCGGGGCACCGACAGCGAGCTGCTACTACAGGAGACCACCTCGCTTGGTGCTAACGTAAGCAAATAACATACATCTAAAGCTGAGCTAGAAAGGGATAAGAGCTGTATCTACTAGACGTATGGATCCATTATTTCTTCGATAGGGTTTAGGGTTTCATGAAATTGTCGTAGCAACATAGTAGACGACAGTAACGATCACGGAAATTAATATTGCAAGGCCCCGGATATGTAACTTAGCGTTTACTCACAGACTGAACGGTTGATGATGATTTATTTATTTAGCTTTATTCTATAGTTTTTCTTGTCTATTATTCAATGTGTTGTGTACTTATTTATTGGTCATGTTAGTTTTTGTTCTTAAAACATGGTTAGTAAGGGCCGGTTTTTGCGATTAAATCCCCCTCCAAACTGTTCCAGCTGACTCTGTTTTTTGCCATTTTGGCCCATAGGTCAGTGTCACGGCTGTGCGAGTAATTTTGTTGATGATGATCACAATAACATGATGTTTCAGGGCGATTCCGGCAGCGAGTCATCGCCAATTAGATTGAAAGACTTCAAGGGCCAGAACCACAAGGGCGGCGCCACTGAGAGAGACAACCTAGTCACGTAGTGTGTAGAGGGCGCTTCTTGCTTGACGCGACAGAGGGCGCCGCGACGCGACTGATGCGACTCGTCCGACCCTTAGCGTAGACACGCGACACTACACTCGCCCCGCCCCACACACGGCGCGAACTTAATACTTAGAATGCAATAACATTAAAATTATATAAAAATAATTTTAACATATCATTGGGCGATTGTGACTGCTTGTTGAATAGATTTTCATTTCGTAGAGTTATAAATATTGTAAAAAATATTACTTATTGTAATAATCGTTCATTCCAATCGAAAAGTTGAAGAAACCTATTTGTTAAGTTTTTTTACGTGCAATTATTAATTGCTAATTCTAATGTAAGCGATATAGTTTGTACAGCATAGTTGATGAAAAATGAAGCAATTATTAAAATTAAACATTTTCTGAAATTGTTACAGATTGTTTCACTCAAACCTTTTCACAACAATTATTGGGTGTGCAAACAAAAATACAATTTAGTCAACAATGATATTTATTTGGAAGCTAAAACCTTTCTATTTTAGAGTTTTAAACATAGAATTATAACGTAAAATTTCCATTTATCATTAGGAACGTGCTATATTATAGAAAAAGGACTTTTAACACACAATGTCGACCTTATTATTACAATTTTGCAAAAAGTTTAAAATAATTCGAAATAATTATTTAAATGATGATAATATCACAAATTACAAAACGTAATCAACTATCATGACTGCTTTTGGAATTTATACAAATAATTTAAAAATGGTCCAAACAATAATACTCAATTTTCACATTAACGATAAACATTAATTGTATTAATACTTAATTATAAAAGAATAAAACATCGAGTGTATGAGTGATAACAAAACTAAGATATTAAAATACTTTGGTTCATGTGAGTACATTCATAAATCTACGTACACTGGTTTGACTGAATGCTGAAATAAATTGTTCTGAAGTGCCCAAAATATACACGTATGACAGACAGCTAATTTAGTAACCATTTATCGGCTAGACAGTGTAAAATTCATTAAAAGCTTTGAGAGAAAAGGCCTCCCTAAGGCTTACACATCAATTATTGTAGGCAATGCCATGTATCGGAGAGATTGTTCAGCTTCAGTTTCACACGCTTATAAATTGTATTAGAAACTTTATAAACTGAACAAACTCTTAAATATCTTACTGTAATACTTCACAAGACATGGAGACGTGAAACAAAGAATACGACAGCCTTCTTTTGATAATATTAATTGTAAATTCGTCTTATTCGTAATCTGTACAATGCCTATTTATAATAATTCGATAAAAAACTATTTACATAAATTACTAGTTCTTTTAATTTACAGTAACCTAAGTAAAGAAGTTTCTATGGTATTGTGTAGTATTAGAGTAATATATAATACACTAGAGAAGCTTCAATAATGGACGTACTCTCTGGGTCACAAACAGATATCAGCATTATTATTACGTAGGCAGACCACTGCTTTATTTTACAATAAAATAAAGTGAAAGGCACATTATAATTATCATTAGGTTTTATGCCCTAATAATGGATACGTCCCAAGAGCTGAAGACGTAACAATTGGGCAACACAAGACTATATTATTATAGAATGATTTATGTACCAGTCAGTTTTAACCTTGCCAGTATCACGCGACTTCGCGAAAATGTCAAAGGTCTGATAATATCTAAAGCAATTAACCATGAATGCACTGAGTAGGCACTTACCTACACTATGTCATAATAACTTGCTTGTTCGCAAATTGTATATATCAGTACTTTATCCAGTGATTGCCACTGAGATGTGAATCCACCAAATACGAATGGTCACTGATAACTGTTTCGCCCTCATCGGCAGTCTCTCCGTAGTGTTCGTATTGCTCTCGCGTAGCCGATACAGGTATTGCTCATAAAAAAGAATGTTATTGTTACAATATTATTGTTTATCCGTACATTATGTCTTACATTGAACACGCAGGCACCTTACTTAGTAATCTTGGCAGTATATCATGGCACGTGACACTTTGTTGTATTCCTGTAGCATTCGATGCTGTCCTTAATACTCAAACAAACGCAACTATTTTAAACCAAATTATATTCTTGTGTAAAATGTGTTAATTCTTTGTTCGTATATTTTGAAAATACAATGAATTATTCAATTTAAAGCTTTGAGTAATAAAAATATCACAAATAACTTTGTCAGTTTAATATATGAAGCCAAATTGATGCCCCGTTGGGGTCTATTGTTTGTTCGAGTTTGTTCATGTTTGGTGTTGATCCTTTTATTCTAGATACGTTTAATATAAAAATATGCACAGCGATCGTGTTATTAATTGTTGTGCTAAAATACTTTTTATCAAATTTGGCTTCAAGTCAATGTACAAAAACAATAAACAGTGCTCTCTATAAATAAATCCATAACTTAGTGATATTTCATAAATTCTCTCGTTCAATCACTGCTTACACACTGCACTTCTACGTTTTGTGGAAATTTCTGAAAACGTAGCAAAATTGTAAACCAAGTCAATAAAGTTTCCCAATTCTTATGATGAGACAAGTCTAACGGAATGCGTAGAGTTAGAAACACAATGCAAAATATTTAACTTAAAAACTAAAATAGTAACAGTTGTAACAATCCTTTTAAAAAGTGCCAGTTGTTTTACTGTTACGTCTAAGGAAAATCATTGGGTGAGTGTTATTTGTTCGACCGACGTATTCAACCACAATTAAACATGCTTTGGAGAATGACAAAATATATCTAGATTAAAAGACTACCGAAATTATTGCGCATTATTAGCTCGTTAGAAGTTACTGTATTGCTAAACATTGAACCTGCGCATGTATAGTTCTATACATATCACATACAACCACGTAACAGACACATGCCAGACGCAGCCAGTCGTACACGTAATCGCAAATACAATTTTGGACTAGGTATTTACATAGGAATCAATCCGAACACTGACGAAACCAACGAGCTGAAGCACGAGCTCGGCTGGCTGTCACACACGGGTATATACAGTTAGTATCCGGCCGGCCGGGCCTGGCGCCCACTACCTGTGCCAGGCGATGGTGAGCGCGGTGCGCAGCTTGCCCCACAGCCACGGGTACAGGCCGCCGCCGCGCCAGGCCGCGCGCGCCACGTACTTCACGTAGTCCGCCAGTCCCCACGGCGCGTGCCCGCCGTTCACGTAGTACACGTACGTGAACCCGTCTTTACATCGCCCCTTGATCGAATAGTAGTACGGCAGAAATGAGTGCAGACGGAATCTACGGAACAAAATATTTACACGTTTTTATTAATGAGGTCCTGGATTCGGCTGGTGGTGGCAAGAGTGAATGCTAAGCGATTGTTCGATTCGTAGATAGGAAAAGTCTGCTGCTACTTTACTAGGTAATTAAACATGACTATCTTTCATAACATCACGCCGGTAATCTCGGAAGGGTAACCCAGAGGTGTACCTAATAGTATCCCCTGCTTAGTCTCCATCCAGTTAAATTTAATATGAACCCTACTATTTAGATATATTATATTATATAATATTATAATTGCGAATGTTTTTGAGGATGGATGCAACAAACGGTTTTTGTTATAAATACATCATCATCGTCATTATCCTGTCCTTAATTAATATAATATGTCTTACTTACATCCTACTAATATTATTAATGCGAATGTTTGTGAGGATGTATGGATGTTTGTTACTTTTTCACGTCAAAACGGCTAAACGGATCTTGATGAAATTTGGCACAGAGGTAGATTATAGTCTGAATAACACATAGGATACTTTTTTTTCAATATCTCATGGGCGAAGCCGCGGGCACCAGCTAGTGAATCATAGTAATTAGATATATCACAGCTTATTATTCTGTTTCGCATTTTTCTGGCTGTCCATTCAAATATGTATTTTGATAATTACAGGAGCTGGTTATTGAAAAACTTGCATCATTATAACATTCGCAAGTAATTTTCACTTATAATACCACAAGAGAAGTGATTTTTCCTGAAAAACTTGACGATTTTATTTGTTTGCAGGGAACCTATCGGGAAATGCCAGATAATTTTGAAGCTCGTGTGGTATTCGGGGGATTATTTTTCCGTCCCAAATGTCGGCCAATAGAATTGCACCATGTTTTGTTTTTTATGCATAACAACGACCACAGAAAATTTTCAAAAAATTTTCAGTATAATACCATGTAGGTTGTACCACGTGACGTCGAATGGTGCAATTCTATTGGTCGATATTTGGGTCGGAAAAATAATCATAGCTATTATACAGGTCAAGGAAAAAATAATCTATGGACATAACTATCAGATAAGATAAATATACGAACATGCGTACAGATAAAACGGAAACGTTTAAAATAGTAGATATACTTATATGATGTGGATAATATTATACTTGAGATAACGTAGGTTCTCGCTACAACGAAATAACCATTTACTATGAGCAAATTGTTTATTTATCTTTGCGAAATGCTGTGTGCCTCTCAGCCTAAGAATGCACGAACGCAGTAGATACAAGGTGAACTCAACTGAGAGTGTTCACTGCGTAAATATTTATTTCGAAATTAGCTATAAGAGATAATTACTTAAACAACGTTCACAATATTTGAAACTTAACAATAAATAAGATACTATTTAGACAGTTGTTACTAAACCTTACTAATATTATAAAAGCGAATGTGAGTTTGTTTGTTACGTCACTTCACGTAAGTACCCACCGGTTTACCAATAAAGGAATCAAATATCCGCTTCAAAAACGAATAAAATTAACGGAAGGTATTTCCTTCCAGTCGGCGTAAGTATTTTTTACAGGATGGGAAACTAAATGGTCGTAATCCTGCAATAATGTTACCGATGTATACTTATGTACAGTAGTGGTAGGTATACAATGTGTCCGGTCATGGACTAGCGATATTCTAGCTAGATACTTATGTAACGAGTGTTTAAATATACTATTACGAGACACACTTGGGTCTAATTCACTTTCCCGCTTTTTGGCAGCCATTATGAGTTATTTTCTATGCGTGTACAAAAAATAATGAAATCTCTCAAAGCTTTGGTCTTACTGAGACGAAAATAGGTTTATTCAGAGGGCAACATTATTGTCTATCGTTTAAATTAAGAAATGATGAGCTTACATTTTTGTAACTTTAGAAAACAAAATTAAAGTCCAAAAAAATAAGCAAATCGACGAAAGTTTTATAAGCTTTTATGTGAAAAAAATGGTAGTTTTTTTTTTAAATCAATAAATTTGAGTACTAGACTGTTTGTTTTACATATAATATTGCTAGTACGGACTAGCGATATTCTATGTACTTATAAAACAATGTGTCCTGTCACGGGTCGGGACACATTGTATATAGGCAGGTGAACTTAATCCAACAAGGGATTCTGTACCTAAAAAGCTAACAGTTTGTGTAATGTTGTCTAACATTACACAAACTGTTAGCTTTTAATTCATTTCTAAATAAATATACAAATCTCCCACAATCGGTGTGCGTGTATGACCAATTGATATGTGGACATATTGTGGACGTGACAAAATGAGTACCTATATAAGAATCGTAGTAGGTGGCCTTCTGTGGTTTCTGTCTATCCCCGCGGGAAAACGGTCAGTTTATGTATGTACCTATTGGAAACATGTGAAACAATCCAACGACATTAACTATGCAGACGATTATATTCGCAGCATAATAATTATACTCCTTTGTACTGTCTAAACTAAGGCAATGTTGAAATACCTTTAGCACAAAACATATAATTTTTAATATTTACATATCTAGTATAAAACGTCTGTTAAAAACTGTCTGTTCGCTTAGATCTTTTAAACTACTCAAGGGATTTGAATGCAGTTTTCAGCAATAGATAGATAGATTCAAAAGGAAAGTTTAGATGTATAATATCCCCGTCTACGTTGGTGAAACCGGGGCGTGCAGCTAGTATATAATAATCGTATCGTTATATTCGCCCAGTCGAGTTGGAGGGCATCAATTACTTCTATATAAAATAATAATCTCTGTAAAGATTAATAAACACAATCTTACTTTAACAAGTTGTCTCTATCTTCGTAATATTTGTAAGTCGATATAAAATGGGTCATATCTCAGATTCTTAGTAAAGATAAAAAGAGATTGTCGTATTACACATGATGTGTGGTTTCATTGTGGACCTTATGTAAGAGAAATAAAAGTCATCGACTCATCATGACATTCAACGACTGGAAGGACACTTTGGGTACAATACAGTTTTTCAGCATGATCCAAAAAAAAAAAAACTAATAAGCTAGAACTAAATCCAGATTAAATCGGCCGGAAAGAACAAACAAACAAAAATTTTGCGTTACGTTACACAGCATTGCCTCATTACACCTACGCTAGACAGCCTTGTTTAATAAACGCGCTGACTAATCTAGTCACATAATACCTACAATATTTTCATTACTTATTCATAGAATAAGCTCAATCAACCTGTAATATTTCCCATGCCTCCTCTCTGCTCGAGGGAGTGGGTCGCAATCGCACACGAACCGATCGCAGGTTGTTAAAAACGCGCACGAGAAATCGGAAAGAGCAAGTCGCACATACAGGGTTCCGTAGCAACAAACAGTGTAATAAATTAGAGGGGCGAGGGGTAGAGGGCAAAATGTTTATGGCTTTAGAAGCAAATATGTCATCAACCATTGATTAAAGAAAACAGGTGTTTTAGAAACCTCGATATCGTTTTTAGAAGACCTTTTGATTCCCACACAGTTATATATTGATTGTTTTACATACAGTACAGCCACCTATTTTTTTTTTTCATAGTTTTACATTACTATTTTATGGTGGTTCATAGGAGACACCTACTTATCAAATTTCAACTGTGTGGTGCCAACAGCAAGAAAGTATGCTACAGTACTCACCTTCTGTGTTCATAAAAAAGTATAGCCTCTGTGTTGGTGGTGAGTACGTGCAAGAATATGGCCTTGACGCGATGCTCATGAGGCGGCTGCGGCACCGGCCCCGCCAGGTGGTTGATGAGTACGTCGAGCAGCATCGTCGCCACGCCCGAGCGCCGGAACGAGCGCGTCACTCCTGGAGCGAGACATACAATACTGTTATTTGATGACCATAGACCATTGAACCAACATATAATAATGGCGTCGAATGACTGAGTTATGGATATACTGGTCAATGGTCATAGTGACACTCTAAATCAACAATGATCTCATTCTATCAGTTCATTTCTGGATATAGGCTTCAAACCGAACTGTGCCAAGACTGGATAAGATAGACACAGAATAGCAGTCTGTGTCTACCGCATCTTGTCTTTGCAGTCACCTTTTTTAAGTTTGTGATCACATGTATATTACACTTACGGTCGCGAAAATTAACATAGAAACTGGATTAGGTTAGATTGATGAAGCACTTCAAATCACTATAGCTTAGTAATGCAATTAGTACTATTTACTAGAACATAAGTAAGCAGGAGGAAAATGTAATTATTGGTAACATTGTTACATTGTGTGAGGCACTAAGAGCTACAAAAAAATAACAAAAAAAAATACCTAAAGACAGTATGTAAGCAACAAGTGTGTCCTTTGAAGCAAACCATCTTGAAAGTATCCCCCGGTCCTCTGCATTCAGTTTCAAGTAAGGCTTTATTTCGGCCACAATAAGGCCTATAATTTCACTTTTGTGCACTGCTGCTAGGGCAAAAAACCTATCTGAAGAAGTAATGTCCTCATACCATGACTGAGGGTATTCTATCGGAAACCAATCTCTGCAAAGAGATCTCACCTGAAACATGTAAAAATCATTGCTGGCATGTTGGCATAGTTGTAATCATATCCATTTTGGTTCTTGGTAATACTTTGGTAATACTGAAACGTCACTCAAAATTTAAGTACCACTTAAATTTAACAGATACTCAAAAGTGACGTTTGACAATACAAAATTTAAAGTTTAAGAGCTGCTCAAATGTTAAGCAGCCCTCAAATTTTGAGTGACGTTTCAGTATTTGGGGGTATGTGTCTCAATTTGTCAAATGTCTCATCAAACTCTCTAACATGATTTGATGTATCTATTAAAAAAGACTTAATATTCTGAAATAGTAGTATGAACACTGAGTACTTATTTGCCAACCTTGTGTACAGTTACTAAATTTGAAATACAAACATATTGTTAAAAACAAAATAGTGCAGGTAATGATAATATCCCATAATAAATGAGTGTCAGACATGAAAGGCTTTTTGACCTTCAATGTTGAATTAAAATTCACAGAGTCAGGAAACAAAAGTTAAACACTGAGAAACAATGGTTTTGGAGTACTCATTGTAATAAATAATATATACATGCACTGTCTGTTATTGGATTTTAAGGAAACTTTAATTATTTTGCAAGACAGATAAATGACTCATATTGGTTGCTCATCCAAATTATTTCATTACTCAATAAGCTTATTACTCATATGGTTTAACCAACAAGAGAAAAATAATTATTTTGTCAAATAAAAAATTTAGTTTCCTGTATCATCTATATGAGCTATGAAAACAATTAAAATAAAATTTTGTATTCCTAGGAATTTACTTCTTAAAATTAAATTATAAGTTCACAAGATTTAAAAGTCTGTGTTATTTTATAATGTTGTGAAACTTCTACAAAACACTGTCAATACGCTACAGTACTATGACTTAATCTCTCAAATTGGTTTGTCTCTATGAAACCACAGGGTCAAATTTATTTTGGACATGTCAGATGTTGTGCTAATTAGTACTAACCTCCTCTAGGTCATCAGGGCACAAGAAACGCAACTGAATATCTTTTAGAGAGCATTTTGCATCCTTCGACGACTTTTCGATAATTACTTGGAAGCCTTCAGAAAGGTACCTGAAAAAAAACATGATTTGTACATATATGTATAATTGACACATAATTTGGAATCAGAACCTGAAGGGTTTCCTTTCACTAGTAACAGTTACAATCTGTTTAATTGACTTTACGATATCCTTTATTGACCATGGAACCAAATGCCACTTTCCCATTCATACAAAAATATATCAACGTTATAAACACGCATAGTGCAACAGGACACAACGATTGCATTTGAATCTCAAAACAAATATAGAGTACCTTGCCCGCTCAATTGAACAATTTATCCAATTATAGAGTTCAAGGGAGACAATACAGGCACACAAACAACTGCGAAACCATGAATTGAATCCCGATAATTAGAGGAAGGAATCAATCAAACTTACCAGCTGAACCCAGCCATTCGGTAAATCGGCCATTAATACAATCACTCAATAATCTTCATGAGTAAACATGTTATCACTTCCAAAAACTTTCATACTATTGCAAAGTGAGAACTTTAATCACAAACGCGATAACATTTTCCTTTTGACTAAATAAATTCGATTTGACAATCGTCATTTGACAACTTTGACAACCGAATGATTTGACAGAGTATACATTCTGCAATATTTGTTTTTTTTTAAATATTAAATTTAATTGAATATTATTTATCGTAATGCTTATTCATGATTTTGAAATAATTGTATATTGAATATTCAATTGTAACCTTAATTCATTATTTTTATAAGAGTTTTTTTTTACAAATATGTTCAATAACCTGTCATTTATGACACCGTAACCTGAAACGCTTATTTCAGAAGTGCCAACCAAAAGACATACTTTTTTTGGTAATGGCTACACCTTTTTTTTCATTTCTGTGCTCAAAATTTAAAAGTAATACGTAGATAAAACAATTTTATAGTTCTAGAGAAGATTATGATTTTTATCATCATCTTCGACATCATTCTGCCTAATTCCCAATTTATTTAGGGTCGTTTTATAATATCTTTTTCTTAGTTTGTCATTTTTATGCTGAAAAAAATAACAACCCGCCTTTGCTTTGCATGGGCAAAGCAATGAAAATATTAAGGTAAAACATCGAGATTTAAGCAAGATTTACAAATGAAAATAGGGCTACATCGGGTCCAAAATATCTATTTAAGCTGGAGCCATTATAGGAGCCATACATTTTCAGTTTACAACTCACGTTTCATACACTATTCATTTCACAAACAACAAATGTTTCATAATAGGACCTATTATGAAACATTTGTCTATATGATTCAAAATGATGCAAAATGTCTATATGATTAAATATCATACACCTGGTGTATGATATTTAATCATATAGATATTTTGCTTTCAATACTTTGATACCTACTTTTGGCAAAATCGTATTTAGTGTAAACATAATTTAATGATAAATCTTCCGAACTAGTCAGAAAGTAATCATGAGGGTACGTTATTTTATTTGCAAACATGTAAAAAACTAGTAAGTAGGCGTACACAGAAGCCGTACTCAAAATGCGCGCAAGGGACGTAGAGTCAGAGAGGATCCGGCTACTGGGTCTCGAGGTGGCCTTGCACAAATCCGAGGCCATGGTATTTCATTCATGGCCGCGGAAACACGCCACCGTCGGAATCCCAGTTGACGGTAGGAGGGGTTCGCATCGGCGTCGGGTCGCCGATGAAGTACCTGGGAATCGTCCTCGACAGCCGGTAGAATTTCGTGGAGCACTTCCGACGTTTGGCTCCCAAACTCGAGCGGACGGGGGCTGCTTTCAAGCGGCTCCTGCCCAATCTGAGGGGGCCAAACGCCTCCTGCCGTAGTCTCTATGCCGGAGTCGTGCGGTCCATGGCCCTTTACGGGGCCCCGGTATGGGCGCGTTCTTTGGGGCGGCGCGCCGCCCACTACCTGAACGCGCCCCATAAGGTGGTAGCTATTAGGCTGATCCGGGGCTACCGCACGATCTCCGGCGAGGCAGCGAGCCTCCTTGCCGGATTGCCACCGTGGGATCTGAAGGCGATAGTCCTCGCGTCCATGTTAAAATGGCGCGCGGAGGCATTACACCGGGGGGAAACTCCGCTGCCGCGGCAAATTGCCGCTCAGCGGACAGACCTCCGGTGCGATCTCATGGTGGCATGGAGAGAGCGACTGTCGCAACCCCGTGCAGGGCACGACACAATAGTGGCGGTAAGTCCCCTCTTTGAGGAGTGGCTGGAGAGGCGTCATGGCGTCCTCACTTACCGCCTGACGCAGGTCCTCACCGGACACGGAAGTTTCGGGAGGTTCCTGCACATAATCGGGCGGGAGGAAACGCCCGGGTGTCACCATTGTGACGATCGCCCGGAGGACACGGTGGAGCACACAGTGGCGGTCTGCCCAGCCTGGGCGGAGCACCGCCGTGCCCTCGTAGAGGCGATCGGCGGCGGCGATCTCTCGCGTCCGGCCCTGGTTCAGGCTATGGTCCGGAGCGAGAGGGAATGGGAAGCGGTCACCTCCTTCTGCGAAGCAGTAATGCTAGTGAAGGAGGAGGCCGGGCGTTTGAGGGAGAGAACCTCAAACCAACCCAGCCGCCGCGGGAGACGCCTCGGGCGCCGGGCGCCGCGAGACGACTCCCGGCCACCGTAGATGCGGGCCTGTGGACGGTGAGCAATGGGTAGTTCACCGTCCGTCCGTCTATTGACGACAGGCCGTGTCGACGGCGCGTTCGTGTTTCACGCGCGCCTCAAAGAGATGTCAGCAAAGCAGAGGGGCTTGCCAGAGCCTCCGCCTGCCGGGGTTGCGGGTTGTTCGAAAGAGATACCGCGGCCCCGGAACAAAAAGGGCACTAGAAGGAACATGGGTGGGTTTTAGTCAGTACAAGTCTGACATGTACCCCCCCCCGCTCCGCCCAGAGCGGGGGAAGTCGTTTGATGATTTCCCACCCGGGAAAAAAATAAAGGGGACGTGGAGTCCGGTGGAGTTCCTTCAAAATATCTACAGTAAAATAGTCAAAGTGCGTAATCCTACCTACTTTTCTTTAAGTACCTTTTTTTTTAGTACACACGACGACACATCAACCTATACAAAACCAGTTTATGCGGATCTCTCATTGTACTTGAAATCTATGGTGTACGATCCGTTGTTTAGAGAGCAGCATAAACTGGTTTTGTATAGGTTGATGTGTCGTCGTGTGTACCATTATGTTATAGGTACCCATTGATATAAATAAAAATAAAAAAGCCTTTATTTGACTTCGCTTACAAAAAAAGTTATTTATTCTTAGATACTATGTTATATTACTTATACATATCTAAATAATATTTTTTTATATTTATAAATACCTATCTACTATTGAATTTATCTTAGATACTTATACCTATTACTTTCTTATAACTAGATAATAATAAAATGTTTATGCTTGTTTACAAAACTACTACTTATTTTACTTTTCTTAGTGCTTAGTTATGTTATTTACTTATATCTAGATAATAGTGTTTATAACTGCTATTTAGTCAATTATTAAGGTCCCCAGAATGGGGAAAGGCCTCCTCCAAATATTTCCACCTATCTCTGTCAGTAGTATAAGTTTATAAATCAATGCAGTTGCGAGCAACTGCACTGATTTATGAACACTTATAATACAAGTTTGAAGCACCCATTACTTGTGCCAGTAACTTGCACATAACTTTGCAAGAAGCTTGCTTCCCATTGAGCTTTAACACCAAATATTCTGTTTGGTGAGTGTTACAAACGCGTCCCTTATATTTGCACACTCACGCATTACGCATTTAAGTAGATCGATCCCCGCAGAAATCGTCGTCATTGTCAGGTTTTTTGATAAAGACCTCTTCAAGTAGGTACCTAGTTCCTTTGACGTGTTGGATAATTTATGTGTTGATCATCCAGACCCATAGAGAATATAACCCAGACCTTATTGATTTCAACTCAACGTTGTATGGAGCAGATTTCGTTAAAAAAGTAAGTAGTGCAAGTAGTCTAAGAATGTGTGGGCACTTAACAATCAGCACCATACGTAAGTACATCGTCTTTCTAGTGGAAATAATTAAACGCAATGATTCCACATGTGTCGGTATCAGCGGGTACTTACATTGTAGTGTAGGATTTGATTCCTCGATGTTCCCCAGACGCCGTCGTATCGCCTTACGCTGAGCAGTGAGCGTGCCACAGATGGACTATGTTCACACGAAATGTCGCTCGATGACTCCACTTGAGTTGGACTGTTTAGTTTTATACTGTGGCGGTATGGCCGAATGCTTCGCTACTTTCCAACTTGAGTCAGACCAATCGGTGTATTTACATCAGCTGCATCTTTTTAGATAGGTTGGTACATGTTTTGGTACAGTTTGAACGTAGATGTAGGTTCATCTGCTTTATTACGACGTGGAACATCACAAAATATAATTACTATAACCGCTCGAGATGATGGATCATCCACATACCTAGTGTTTGTATTTTGATCTGAAGCGAAGATCTTTGCTTTAACTCCACTTTTTGTTAAAAGATTGTTAACCACTGTTTTATGTTAATGTGGTGGTAATCCGCTCGACGGATAGAAACAAAAAACACAAAGATTAAAGCGTAAAATTGAGCATGCTGCTCTCCGCCTCTGTAATTAATATCTTATGTGTTGGCGCACAAAAAGTGTGTTAGTCAAAGTATAGGGTATCGTCGACCGTCCGTCGGCCCATGTGTATCGTATGTGTAACACGAGCCGCCGCCCTGCGCACGCGCCTCGCGCTTCATTTGCACTCAATCTTAATATTGCAGGCTCGATGCACCATTACAAATTCATAACAACCTTTTTGTACAATGTTTTTGTTTCTCTGGAAGCTTGAAATCTCGGAACTGTAACATTAGTCATGCCATGATAAATTAACAATGTTATAATCGATAAGGTCGTGTTGAAATTTTGCTAGAGTTTAATTAAATTATTAGATAGGCACCAACATGCCATAATTCCTTTAAAGTTAGCATTATTATTATGTATCGATGTCAAACGGATGCAAGTGAATCGATGCTTCCAAGTTTATCGGTAGTCGGTAACATCATAAACAGTGCCTGCGATAAATCAGCCTTATTTCTCATAAATTCTCTTAAAGTATCATAATTACATAATTGGCCGATATGTTTATTGGCCTCATTAGTGTCGGTCGCGAAAAATGTGAGAGTGATAAGATAGGGGTGAGAACAAGAGAGGCGTTGTGCGCCGGGGCGGGCGCGGTCCGCGACCCGCCGGCCCGGGCTGCGCGCGGCCGGAAGCGGCGGACGGCCAGGGGTCGCCGCCTATCGCACGCTACGCTCGAGGACCAGTAGGTACCTACACGAGCAGCACTTCGCAAAAACGTTAACCATTCGCGCAAATTAATATCAGAGAGATAACTACTTTTTGGGACTGCAACAAAGAAAATAATAAGCATTTTTTTATCTTCTAGTCCTGTGTCCTAACAGAGTTTTATGAGTAACTTGGTCGGTTACATGGTCATCGTCGCCAACTTTTTTCATAGGAGGGTTTCATACAAAACTCAGGCTTAGTGTAGAACATAGAAAAATATATTTATTAAACAACATAATTGTTACGAGCTACAACTAATAAATCACAACAATAACTTATCAGATATTATAGTCACTGTATTACTAACATATTTATGTCAAACTTATTCTAACTATCTATTTAACATTTTAAGCTTTGGAACTAGAGGAATTTCGTAAAGTACCCAACTAATGTAACAGTTACTCATAAGATTTTTGAATGTTATAAATTTGTATTAAGTCTAAAAATCCTTTAAACACTGGTGAAAGGTGTGTTTCAGTACCATAGAAATATTAAAGATATATATGTTCAGGAACAATCCTACCATAAACATAAAGTTAGCCAAAATTATGTCAGTGCGTTCTCATACAAATAGGCACAAAAGGCTGAAAGTACGTTTTTTTACTAATTCATAATGAAGTTGATACCTAATTAGTATTTACCAAAACGACTTTTTTATGATTTTCAGTAACTGAATAAGTAGTGAACATCTTTTACTCTCTGCATCAATTATTATTTTTATAATCCGCTTAGTTAACATATAACTTGAGAACATACGATGTTTATCTACGTGGATAGCATGACATTTTGGTCTGATATAATGTACTTAACAAAAAATAATAATTTACCCAAACCTAAACCTAATAAATATTTATTCAGCTTACACAAATTAAACCCACGTGCGAGTCGTCGCTTCGTGTAGCACTTACATGTCTACCCAATTATATTTACAACAGCTACGTGACCTATTTTAATAAGTTACAAAAAAATATGAGCGGTGATAAAATATTCCGATCTTTTGATAAAGCTTATTGATATTACTAAAAGTCTTTGAGACACTAACGCGCAATCACGACACTGTTTTGAAAATAGATTTATTTTAAAATATCTTTTTAGGGGTGTCCCGTGTACTGCCAATCTGCACACGAGGGGTGGAGGTGTGTTGGTACGGGCGCGTACAGCGGCGGGGGCACGTGGTGGAGGCTGTGCGCGGCGTACCGCGGCTGCAGCTCATGGTATTCTGCCACCGAGCCCGGCTTCAAGTACTGTTCGAGCTCGGCGTTGTCCGGCGGGCCGTCCGCTAGGAGCGCTGGCGAAATGTCCGGCATGCCGGCGAAATCGATCTGATCCCTCTCCGGAGAAGGCTCTCTCTTCGGCCGCACTGCGGACGTCGGCTGAGGCTTGCGACGTCGTGGTTGGTACTTGTAATCTGGATACTCTTTTTTGTGCTGCGACCGGAGCTTATCAGCTTCTTTGATAAAGGGCAACTTCTCATCTTCGCTCAAATTCCTGTAAAAGAAGTAATCGGTTATTTGAAATCGAGATGAATTTAATGAGTGAGAGCGAGAGTTTGAAACTGCTGAGTCAGTGCGGTTTTTTAAGAGGCGTTTCAACGTGACTATTTCCAGATGCAGCGCGTCACTACTAATGTGCCGTGTTCTCTGGTCAATGCACACCACTTAAACTTGTCTTGTCGCGCTAGTACTTACACATTCCATACAAAGTGTATGATAGTTAATTTATGAGCTTTCGATAGGTGTTCGTAGTGGTTTTATTTAAAACTCAGTTCATTAATGTTATATATAATACTCCTAGTTGTTGCACATTATTTGTAAAAAAAAACTATTTCCTACGTCAAACGTCACGTCACGACGAGCTTTCGTACCAATTTTTTTTGTTATTATCTAACCATTCGATTTCGTAAATATGAAGGCAATCGAGCACATCTCTCCGACCTTTGACCTTGCTAATCTACTTGATCGAGATCTGCATCTTGAGAGGTGAGCGCGATGACAGTTTAAGAGAGCCCACCAATCACAACAGAGCAATCAGGCTCACTTCACCGACTGTTTTCTTTGATGATTCGAGAGTTTACACTATGGCCAAGTGTATAAAAGACGTAGAGCGCCTATGACGCTGCATGGCCGGGCCGCGTATTGCCATTGTGTATATCAGTACAGACACCCATAGTCTGTACTAGATCACTTTGTGCTCTTAAAAATAACAAATACTCTAAAGCAAACTACGTATAACTACAGACCAGTCTGTATAAGTATACAGTTTGCTTGCATATTTTTAAAGCAAACTACGTATGACTACAGACCTGTCTGTATAAGTATACGGTTTGTTCGCATATGTCTAAAGCAAAATGTGCTCTCACTGATTACTACCTATCAAAGTGGCTCGACGGAGCCCCGCTTCGCGGGGCTCCTACCTCTGCATTCAAGGTTTAAAGTAACCTAACACGAAGGGGATGGCGGGGTCTTTCAGACCCCGCCATCCCCTTCGAACCTAACCTGTCCATGTCGGGGTGCCCCAAGTCCCGAGCTCTCACTGATTACTACCTATCAAAGTGGCTCGACGGAGCCCCGCTTCGCGGGGCTCCTACCTCTGCATTCAAGGTTTAAAGTAACCTAACACGAAGGGGATGGCGGGGTCTTTCAGACCCCGCCATCCCCTTCGAACCTAACCTGTCCATGTCGGGGTGCCTACTACGGCAGCCAAATTGTCTGTACTCGTATGTGTTTTGCTCTCACGAATTAGAGCAAAGTGTATTTTATTTCAGTCTGTCTCTGTACTGATATGCAGTATGCTCTCTAGCTACAAGAGCATATTGCGTGCGATTACAGAGCAACCCCTGTCTGTGCTAGTATACATTATGGCAATACGCGGCCGGGCCGCGCCCCCGGTCAGCTAACAAACGTATTTTAAACAACTAATCGAAGATTTACTCTTTTTTAAAATGCCAAGTCATGGTGCCCAAATTGTTTATATTAAACGATTTAACGTTATAGTTTAAAAAATATTAATGATACTAGCAAAATATAATTTTATTCAATTAAGTAGAAACTAAACTGTTTTTTAACAAACAAAAAATATCTATCCATATCAATCCCAATCCCACCAATCATATGAGCGCTACATCTTATTCATACTTCCTTAGCTATGTCATTCTCGTCATCGTAGCATCGCTCCGAGTGCGCGCGCAGTGCGCGGGTGGCCTACGACAAGTTGCTTTTACGATCGTTGAGCAGTACTTAGTGCTTATTTGATCCCAATGTTCGGAAATAGTACTTGCTTCAAAGAATTCGCATAGTCATGCTGCATGCAAGCGCCTGAGTAAAAATATGAATTTTGTTGGTTGCTACGCACTTGCTACGAGATTATTTCGTAGATCTTAGAGTAATGTTTTGGTCACGTCTATCTACATATTATTTAGAATAAATAAATACCAATTAATTTGTTGAAAATTCATATATAAACCAGATCCCAGTGTTTCATGAATGACTTGGCGGTAAATTGCTGTAGTTCTGTATCCCCAAATCACGGCCAGTTATTTTTGCTAAGTTACTACGGTTCAGCATTCAACGGGTTTTGGGTATTTTGACCGACTATGTGAATACAAAGTTATGCACAAGGCTAACATCTTGTAGAGTAATGAAATTGTTGACATTTACGTTTTAACTTTGTTTCCTAGTTTTGATTAGTAAATTTAGCTTAGCTTAGTATGTATAACAGACTCGAACCGAGATTGTTTTCGATGCGAATTTGTTGTTCCACTATTTTCTATCAGAGCGAGCCGAAGTGAACCGAACTGAGCCGAAGTGGAAACAGTTAGAGATGTTATCGCGTCGGTTAGCGGCGATAGCATTTTAATGAGTAAACAATCGATGCACGCCGCGCTGTGGGACGCCGCACGCGCACCGCGCCGGCAACCTCTCCACCAGGCGAATGTACGGCGGCAGGGCGGGTATTCGGATACATATTATCATACTATCAGCCTTACTTGGGTAGTTGGATTATGACTTGTGGAATGTGATCATGATGAAACTTAGCTTGGGTACTAAATCTGGCGTAAAATTAAGCTAGTCGTCGGTAAAGAGTACCTACCTTAGGTAGGTTAAATGAAGTTTGATGGGATTAAGGTTTCCAAATGGGACTTGACGTTAGGCATGAAGGAACAAACCTCCTAAGTAGGTACTCAATCGTATTGAAGACGTTTTCAATTTATTCTTTAACTTTATTAACGAATATTAACTAAGAAAGTTAACTAACTTCAGAAACCTCCAAACCCAACCAACGGCTGTCACAACGCTTCGTTTTTCATAAGCTTTATGTCAGTCCGATACATTTTGAACATTTCTGTCGTCGCGTCGTTGCTAATAGTTTCACTTTGACCCGGCCTTCTAAATCCTTTAGAACTCCAAAAATTGCCTGTAAATATTTTTTTACTCACTTCCACATAGTTCCTAGCGACTTGCTGAGCTCGGCGTTGTGCAGCGCAGGCCGCTGCTCGGAGAGACGCCTACGCATAGCCTGGGCGAAAACCATGAAGGCGTTCATGGGCCTCTTGACGTGTGCCCGACGCATGCAGCCGCCGCCCCTGTGTGGTCAACAGTGATTTGTGAGAACTTCATAATTGTTGTAATGGGTCCTGTAATCAACCCTTGTGGGTTTCTGTGAGAGAACGTGTGAATACACATTGCGGGTTTGGTGCAGGTTGGTGATAGTATTTGGTATTTATCTAGCGTCTCCTACATTGCTCCACCGAAGATCGGGGATAAATAAGGCACAGGACTAACCGCTAATAAGTATACGTAAATGTAGGTAAATTGAATTTTCTTAATAGAAAATTCGACCCCAAACGAAATAAATTCTGGCGGCACGCTCAGCAACCGCGCTTACAACAAGCGCAATAAAAAATAGAAGTCAAAAAGAAATGTACCTATCATTTATAGTTTTTGTTCTCAACTCACACATACTTACATTACATTGTTCACATAGTATTTGCTGGTGATAATATTGAACTGAAAACATCATACAATACTAATACTAATCCATTCTAGAACACTGATCTACGCCTCTTTACTAAAACGATAATTTGACAAATGCATTGAGTCATTATAATTTACTCACAATCCTGTCTCTCCATTTGACGTGACTCAATAGAAAAAAACGTATCTATCTATCTAGAACTACAGTGCCCGCGACGGTGAGAGTAAAAGCTAGCACAGAAAGTTTCTTTGCCGTGTCTAAATAACTAAGTTTCTTCAATATAGGTAGTTAATAAATAATAATAATAAATATCTTGGGACAACTCACACGCGGCTATCTGATCCCAAGCTAAGCAGAGCTTGTGTTATGGTAACCAGACAACTGATATACATACTTATATAATTTATAAATACATACATATATGTAATAGATAAATCACACCCACAGTTACGTAATTTTTTTTACGTTTATGATAGGTACCTTTGTTACTAAATCTCTCAAGATTCCGTTGATTCAGAAATTGTAAAACCAACCAACAAATGTCGAACAGCAAGCTGTTTTGTTTGGTAACTGAGCTATAAATAGTTTTGAAGTTTAGACCCATATCCGAACAAAAAAGCTGGTATTGACATAAACAATATGAAATGCGCACTTGAGCGGGCGCGCCCGACGCTACTCAAATTGGTTTCGCTTTCGGCTCGCGCTCGATAATTACTAGGTAACCAAACCCATCAAGCGTCGACGACCAACGACTATAAAGAAAATAAATTACGATTTACCCTTTATGTACAGCAGTGAACAGTGGTGCGCACCACTGTTCACTGCGCAGCGAACGTCTGTAAACAGCCCAAGTGGCGCGGCCGCACGACTCACGTCATTTTACGCTCGTAAACATCTCTTATTTTATTACTTTTTTATTTTCTAATGCCCGTTCGGGTTTCCTTGCGATCTGAATGCTGACAATAAATTATGTTTTTTTCTTCAAACACTGACACGCCACTAAAAGTCGATCGATTTCTAACGGATTACTCTCGGGAAGTAATCTGAGGAGAAATAATCACCTCCAGCTTCGCCGAACTTCAGCGGTTTCCTTGTTTATTACTCAGAACGAGTTCTCATAATGTAAAACATTTTTATTACACTAATACTAAACTGAGGAATGAGTAGACTGGACTGATTAGACTGGTAGATTTCATATTTCTACCCATGTAGAACACGAACACACTCGAAGGTTCACAGCCCACAACACTAAGTTGACTTATGGTATTTTTCAAAAGCCAACGGAATGGTCTAATGTCATTTTCAATATTAAATATATAACTAATTAATGTTCACCTAAATATTAAAAAAAACTTGACAAATTAAAGCGCTTAGTTTGTCTGTATCTCAGCCCCGTAGTACATATGGGCGCTTCCTTTTGTGTTACAGATTGAGTACTAGTTTTTGCTGCGACAGACCCTCCGCGCGTCGCCATCTGGTTAGTAACATCGGCCTCCTGACAATCGCTGATAGCAGCCGGGATGCTTTAATTGCTACAGCTTACATTATGTTCTCAAAGTACTACCTACTCATAGCGCGCCCAGTGATTTATATGGCACCGTTTGTCATTATAGAAATTGGAGAATTTTTATCGATATGTCACCTACTTATAACCGATATACACAACTCGATTTTCATAAGAACTTACAAAAAACTTACAGGAAATAAACTTACATTCGGTAATCCTCAAAAATATTATTACTGAAGAGATACTAGTTTTCGTTCCTTTCGTTGTTTTTTTAAATACAATATTTAATGACCAAATAGCGCACTGAAAGGAGAAATATAAAATTATGACGAAAGCTTATTCTTTGGTATAGTCCCATCGACTATTTCCACCGATTCGTTCACCCTTTACGTAATAATAGAAACAACTATTACGCCATTAAAGTTTAATTTAAAAATCTTAATAGGACGACATGTCAATGACAAAAAGTTTTATCGTCGTGCACACAATGATTTACTGCCAGATTTCACAGCCATCCGTCTGCCATACATGTGTACATGTGTATACGCTAAGGATTATAAGAGCCATAAGTATTAGTTAACTATACGCACCTATTTTATCTACAAGTGCTTCGGTTTTAGGCACAGAGGGCACGTGTTTATTATATCCGCGTTACTCAATCTTGTTTAAGTATGTTTTTGTTTTGGACTGCGAGTTTGTTTCAGAATTGGTGTTGATAAATGCGTATTGATAAAGAACTAAGTTCCCTAAGAGTTTTGGTTTTAAAGGTGCATCATGCCTTCTGGTTATGGCTATGGTGTTTGGGATTTTCACTACAAACTTAAAAAAGCTTTCACTTTGTAGAGATGTGCAACAACATGGTTTGGCCAAAGTAGACTGCAGCACGGAATCAATTTAACTCCATCATTGAATTATGCAAGTATTGTAAGCTACCTCATTGGTCGAATGGTTCCAAACGCGTATGTTAAAAAGGCAAAGTACTGTTGGGCTATTCGATCAGGAATTTCTCAGTAACGGCCACGGAGTCTGGAGTCTAGTCGTTCCCGGTTGGCAATAGCCTGCTAGGGGGGCAGGCTATTGCCATCAACCGGGAACGACTTACATGGGACTAAAACATAAATGGCATAATGTGGTGGGATAACAATCTGCCTTACCCTACGGGGATAACATTTTGCTATTGTAAACTATGACTTTAGTTTACATTTAAGTCATTAGTATTTTTTGTTTGAAATGAGGTCAAAACATTCTCTTCAAAACAGTGGTTTAGTGCCACTGTTTTGAAGAGAATGTTATGACCACTTACCTACTTACTTTAAAAACAATTGAACGAAATAACGTTCCATCAAGGCTACACACCAAACACGTGTCGAATTTAGGCATGTTTTAACATTATGTAGAGCTGAGGTATGCTTAGGTGTTATTAGCTATTGTTTATACAAGCTCAGTAACGCGACGGTAGTGCTTGTACCCAGTAAGCAGTAACTAACATTGATTGATGTGTCCAAACAAAGATACGGTTACATTAGAAGCGGTATTGCCTAGTTTCAAACTATTGTTTAATACTATTTTGCAGACCTTAAAACACGTTCGTAAGTTATCGCATGAATTGGTTGAGTTTGAATTTCTGTTTAGATGTTTTCAAGCCTGATTATAGACGCCTGCCATTTATAGCATTTCGAAAGCTTGTGTAGTCTCTACTTATTGGACCTATTAGGACACTTATTATGTCAAAGAAAAAACGGTCGTCTGTGATCGTTTTTTTATGGATTGAAAATCATGAAATAACTTCCTCCGCTTTGGGCGCGGGGGAGAGTGTCAGCCTTTTACTGACTAAAACCTTTTTTGTTTCTTCTTTTAGCCTTGATCCATGTTCGTTCCGGGGACGCGGTATCTCTTTCACTCACTCTTCCAGTGTTAGTTAACACTACCTAAATTAATGCCTAAATGGAAGTCACTTCGTGTTCGTAAAAACAGGCATATTCATTTGTTTTAACACCGCTACGTGCCCAAGACCAAAGTAAATGCTAGAACTCAAAGGTATTTAAGGATATTTTTAGGTAGGTACCTACATATTACCAATATAAAATTGGCCTAGGCTAGGTATGCACTTGCGTGCGCCTTGAGGCCATTGGCTGAGGAAGTCATAAACAGAACAGATAGCTGTCATCTGTGAAGAGCCCGCCCACGCTATTTCTGCTTTCAGTATTGCGCCGACGCAACCGCCCACCGTACTTAGGTATTAGTGTATTATTGCACATAAATTTGCGAAGGGTACGTGTATAGGATAGTTTGTTGCCGCCAAAGTGTATTTGTTGCAACATTCCTGTTGTCAATTTTGACTTATGCTTGTCTGTAACTTCCTATACTGCAGACTGCGTATCTTGGGCTTTCGTTCGTGAAGTAGGTAATATTGAAGATATGTACCATTATAACGTGAATTTGGAAAATAAATCTTTAAAGGCATTGTGTACACATTGTTTCGCACCCTTCGCGGTAGTTGGGTGAACATATGAAGATATATTCAGGATTCGGAAATAATCGACGTTCAAATAATGCTTCCAATTACAACATTTATAGATTTAACGTTAGTTGAAGTTAACGAAGGCTGAACAATAACGAAATGAGTCAAACAAACAGTTTTTAATCATAGGTCTGAATCTGAAGCTGTCGTTGAGCTGTGTTGAGATTTGAAAAACACGATAATTAGTATTTGAGAAATGGTAATTACTTATACTACGTGTGTAGTAATCCATCCATTTTGCTGATACATAAATGCAAGATTGCAACCTGAGGAAGGATATTATAGGCTATAACGAAGCCAAAAGGAGTTTTTTTTTATTTTTTTATAGGACACCTCGGGACGGTCGACGGGGGGTTAGATCCTGTGAAAACCTGTGTGTGAAAAGCTGTTCGGGGCAAGGGGCGGGGGTTAAATAATGAATAAAGCACTAATCAAAACAGGCGATTGGAAACAAACTTTTTTTTAAATGACTTACGCGACGGACGACCGTCTGGTTTGGGATTGACCTCAACATTGTGATTATGTACGCCGGAAGGGTTATTTACCGAGGGGTGCATTTAAGAAATACCTAATTTTACATCTCACTAAAATCACATCTCACTGAAAGGGCCACGTATTTGCACATGTTCTAAGAATCACCCAATTAGGTACTATTCTAAACTATTACGAAGAAAGACGGATCGCACACCGTAGTAGAGAGATCAGGTTAAATTGGTTTTGTATAGGTTGATGTGCCGTCGTCCGTACATACGTACATACATTTTTCCGAATTGTTTTAGTATGTAAATCATTAAGTAAAGGCACCTATTGGCTTGCCTATTATAATGTATTTTTAAAGATTTAAAGTAAAAAAAAAACAGGAGAGATTCATGTGGAAAATGAAAACCATCTGCTGTTCGTAGAACAGATCGTGAGAAACATTACAATATGGTCGGCCCTATTTTATCGTAATCAAGAAGATTTAGAATAATTAATTTCAATTATTATAAATTAGCCCCCTTGTGGCACTAAGGCCGAATTTCACCAATAAACCTAAATTGGTAAAATCCGCTTCAAATAAAATATAATTCTCTTAGATAACAAACAACTTGAAAACATCCATAGGTATTTATTATTTGTTGGTCAAGCTCGAGCATTGGGAGGTCGAGCATTGATTAGTCAGAAATATATTTAAAACGGGTCTTTCCAATAAGATCACATTTGTAATAGGTACCTACTTTCTTCGACATTTGCTACGCCAACATGGCAACGGTACTAAAATCTCTGATTAGCTTGGTTCAAGATGTCTTTTGCCGAAAAACACTAAACCTCTCAAGATTGATGGTTTAGTTTATTAGAGGTTTTACAGTTTTGATTTGGCATATTTTAAGTGAGCAGGGAAATGCTCGTAGCACTATCTACGAAATAACTACGACAAAAACAATTACTTATTTTAAGAAGACTTGCTTTATTAACGAAACGAAAGGCTCTACCTATATATCTTTTATAGAATCCCATGTTAGCAAATCAATGTTAAAATCAAACCGAGATGTTTACATTTAAACCGGCACTAAAAGTCTCCCTTCAGTCTTAAACGTCTTGAAATCTTTTATAAACATCCCCACGACCGCAGTTATCTCCGCAGTGGATGTAACAGTGGCTATAAAACAATTAATGGCGCTGTAAAACTCGACGGTAGCTAAAAGATGACTTTCAAAATCATTATTGTACCACTCGAGCGTGTTTTATCATCGAATAATTACCTAGTGATTAGATTACTAGCACCTGCTTCAAGTGTCCCTGGGAAAATCGGTATCGGTATCGATTTATAGGGGTGGTGTTAGGGATAGATACCGTGTATCGGAATCCGATTGAAAAGGGGAAAATTTTCTCACAGTATTCCCTGCACAGTAAACGTTGTGGTTTTGTGGAATTATCACGCCCTGAATTGAATTCCGATGAAGGGTGAGGGTTCTTGTCGAAACATTTTCGGCTTATAAAATGGGAAGGTGCAAAATAAACCTGTTTACAAGTAGGTAAGTGATTTATTAATCAAAATTAAGTTATTAAAGCAAACCGAGCTTGCCTACTTCTAAAACTGGTACCGGTATTCTCTTCAGGCTGCAGTGCAAATAGATTCTGAACCACTTCATATTTTGCTAATATCTATTATTGCATAGCTGTATTATAGGTAGTATAATCAAAATGCAGTCGGCTTTGTTTGAACACGAGTAGAGACAGGGCGCGCCTACCTACAGATGCGCCCTGTTTGTGGATGATAAGCAGCCGCCGTTCCGCGAATACAATCTGATTGGACCTCACATCCCGGAAGTGGAGGAATTTTATAATAATTTTTTCAATATGTTAAGAATATTGTCGGTTAAGGTTGAGTTAAGTTAGGTCTTGTTTCAAAGTGTTCAGATTCGCAAAGCTTCTACATTTGAGTTAAAAGCTTTACAAAATATTCATTCTGATTAATTTCAGCTATTTCGATCAAAAGTTTTGACCATTCTTTCCAATGTAGAAGGATTTTTTACAATTGATTATAAATTAGCCACCAAAAGGTGCAGCCACGCTCCTCAATCAAGGTATGGTAGGTAATCGATACTGTGTTTAAGCTATATCATTAGGTACTCATCCCATGAAAATATCAAAACATAGTCCAATAAGTCCTTGACTTACATTAGGACGATCAATTACCGACCACAAGGAGGGTGGCGATGCATGGGAACCCGCAGACTACATCTGTGTCCACAAAACACTGATAGTGGCCAATCGGCCCGGTATCTTTGTCAACAAGTAGGTACGTAAGCACTGGGTCTCACCTAGCTAAGTCGTGATACTGGGGAAGTACGTCAGAACATAGGTACAAGACTAGGGCTAAACATAATTTTGTTTGCTTTCATGATTAGGAATTTTCCTTTATTTCATTTATGTTATATTATGTTTGTTGTTATGATCTGAAAACTAGCTTGGTAATTGACATCATCAGACTGCCTATCTAACTTCCGCAGCACACACATACATTAATTAATAATACAATACCCCCTTGGCAAGACTGATTGTCAGTCCTTCTGGCCACTGCCTGCCAATACCTGTTACGACTGTCAAATATCTACAAATGACAGTGGTATGTAATGGATGGTCACTCATCCACAAACTGACCTTGGCAAGCGCGTTTCAACGTTTGACTTGATTTAAGCCACAAGCCAAAAGTTGTTTTTAATAAGCTTGCGTTTGGCCACAACTCGCCTGATGTGAAGCGATGATGCGGCCTAGGGCGGAACATACACGAAACCGATTCACTCGAACTTTGAAGAGTTCAGTATCTATAAGGTAGATATTTTAATTGTTTTTGGATTTCTAAGAAATTATATCGTAAACATTTTTTAATTTACCCATAAAATAATACTTCAAATATTTGTTACACGAGCTAGATGTCGACAATGAAGAGCAGGCAAACTCGGCAACGTTAGTAACGAAGGTAGAGCTTTAAAAACTTTCTATAAGAACGGCCTATCCAGTTTGCCTTATATTTAGCTTCATGTGTTTTTTTTTAGGTTTATTCGGGCTAGGAGTTACAGTATAACAAGTTTTCATATTACTATTGCCAACATTAAGATCTACATAACTTCATCCAATTATAGGTATGGGCAATCGTTGCGTAGTCCGTAGAAGGCATCGCGAATAACGTTTAGCGCGTAGTGTTGTACTTGTACCAGATAGTAGGGCTGCGGTAATGAGCCGGTGCGCAGACGCAGCGGCGGTGTTAACCGAGCACATTACCGGGCCTCCGCTAACCAACACACGGTGCCGGCCAGATTACACTCTGTCAATATTTGAAACTATCCCGCACTCCCGGAACATGCGATGCGATGAAGTCATTCTGAACTGTGCCAGTTGCATACGAGTAGATGTTACTAAGCTCTTGGTTTGATTAAAATAAGATACTAAGAATCCACTTTAGGATAAACTTCTTTCAGTGTTGCGGGTTGTTCGCAAGAGATACCGCGGCCCCGGAACGCAAAGGACAAAAGAAGGAACATGGATGGGTTTTAGTCGGTAAAATTCTGACACTCCCTTCCGCTCCGCCCAGAGCGGGAGAAATTATTTGATGATTACCCATCCGAAAAAAAAGGATAAGCTACATAATTGAACCGGACAAGCAATAACGAAAGATTATACATTCTAGCAAGGTAAAAATATAAATCATACAGTAGGTACCTATATATCTACAATTCTACAATCTTGTGTGCTTATCAGCCGATCCTGTCACTTCAAACCAAAAGGGATTGAGAGCAATAAACACTTATCCCGCACGCATGAATGGAACCCGCGGCCAAACTTTGATTATAAGTTCAAATGTCAAGATGTAACAAGTGAGCCGGAGGGCGCGAAGTGGCCTGATCAAACAGGGGTTGTGTTCCGGCGGCACCTGTGTGTCTGTTTGTCTGTGTGTCTGTTTGCGCACACACTTACACGCCGGGCTACAATCACTGCGCAAACCAACGGGATGTTTGCTCGCACCGGTGAGATCAACGCAGGCGAGGAAATCTTAATCTGGCGGAGCTTTGAACTTACTCAATGCGGAGGACCTAGTAAAGTGATCGAAGAATTCGATGGATTGATTGTTTTAAGTTAGGGACGCAGAAGATGTTCATAGTTCGCAGAATTCACATACGAGAAGTCTACTATTTTAGAGGTCTACTGACTAGTTTCTAGAGAATACATATTGTAAGTAGCCATTAGAAAAGCACAGTATCTACAATCTGTTTAAAACTACTAAACAAAAACCTGTGAAGGTAATAATAAACGGAAATAGTTATTATGTTGCCGAAAATGACTCTTTCGCATGCGTGTTCTAATTTGAAGTTTATACGAATGTATCCGATTCTCATACAAGTCGATGATTTAAAGCGAGGCAATGTTTGGTAGCAATCGGGCACACTAGGAGCTCGGGGACTCCCTGCCGTCGGCTGAGATAAGCGCCCTATAGTGGGAATGTTTGCGCAGGCGTATTTATCGCTGCGCCGCGCGGAAATAAATTGGGACCAGGCAGGAAGGGAACTTGACAAATATTGTCACACGATTTTACGTGGCCTAGTAGAGCAAAAGCTTTTTAGCTGAAGAGGATACGTGCCTACACCTACATCTAAATCCTTCCATACCGTACCGTAATATGGAAAACCCTAATTAATTATTATTGGAAATACAGTATTATGAAGAACAACCGTAGTGAGTCATCCCGGTTTGGTGTATGGCTATACTTTTCACTCATCATCTGCCAAACCTTTTCTCAACTATGTTGAAGCTGCTTCCAGTCTAACGGGATCCAGTTAAATATATTTGACGGGCCTGTTGGTCTAGTGGTTAGTGGCCCTGACTGCTGAGCCGGAGGTCGTGGGTTCGATTCCCACCCAGGACAAACTTTGTGTGATGAGCATGATTGTTTGTTCTGTGTCTGGGTGTGATTTATCTATAATATGTATGTATTTATAAATTATATAAGTATGTATATCAGTTGTCTGGTTACCATAACACAAGCTCTGCTTAGCTTGGGATCAGATAGCCGTGTGTGAGTTGTCCCAAGATATTTATTTTATTTATTATTTATTTATTTCAGTATCTTACACGTACCTACACGTTCCACAGCCCAGTTAGTAGGTACAGGGTAAAACTCTTTTCACTATCACCATCGAGGTTAAAAACAATCTTATTAACTTTTGCTGATCATTAGAAAACAGATTTCAGCATGTCCACTGGATGATATCATAATTGATACTTTGATTTTAAAGAAACTATCAATTTTATCTTGTTACTGGGGGTTCATATTCTTGAATTTAAAATAGGTAACAAAGTTTAACCGTTAAGTACTGGCAAAATTAAGATTTAATCTTCATGGGATATCTTTTATTTCCTCCTTTCTAATATTACGGTTTACAAAAAATATAAATGGGCCCATCTCAAAACACAGACTACCCCATGAATAATAACTAATTTAATCTTGTCACGTCCATTATTGATGATACCGGATTTTCCGAAAAGAATTAATTCTATTATATTGGAATGCAAAGGCGAAAACCTAATCTGAATGATTTACAGAGGCAGTTTATCGCGTAGCTCTCCCCACTTTCCGAACTTTTCCTCTTGATATTAGATCAACTTATTTACATAATATTTTATCTAAGCATCTAAATATGTATGTATCACTAAAAAGCAGTATACGGTACTGTAAGAGGTTTTATACCTTAGCCAAACCCGAGTGCAGGCTGGTTTTACCATGACATTCCAATACTCAAAGTTTCAAATAAAGAATTTAGAAGAAGACTAGAAAATGGCGTAATTCTTGTGTGAGATGTGTCGGTGAAATCTAATATATAAAATTTCCGTGTCACAATGTTAGTTACCGTACTCCTCCGAAAAGGCTCGACCGGTTCTTATGAAATTTTGGGTACATATTGGGCAGGTCTGAGAATCGGCTAACATCTATTATACTCCTAAACCTCAGCGGGTGAAACCGCTGGGCACAGCTAGTAAAATATAAAATATAATCTTGAAAGGATTTCATGCGTTTTTCATTGTAGTAGGTACATTGCGCAGACGTCACAGTACCGAACTAGAATCTAGCTACTATAAAATTGGTGTAAAAGCTTTACTTCTTTAGCTACTTATATAAGCTTTGCTACACGTATGCAGTAGGTACCTACCTACTTAAGTGTGTTAAGATAATATCCCTTAAAGTATTGTAGTTCTCAGAAAAAGTATTTGAATTCACCGCCACAAGAAAAGAAGATAGTACCAGCTATTAACATAGTCTTGAAGTCCCGAAAAGAGCCGATGTAAGAAGCCGACGCGGTTGATAGGAGAGGAAATTAATAAACAAGGAGCAGATAACATAGTGCCTATTCAATTAGAGGCGGTAATCGCTTGACGTTTTCTTGTACACCGCCCAGCTGACCCCGGGTCGGCGTTAGCTAGATATTACTCTATCTATTTAGGTATTTAAGTTACTAATTACGGAATAATTCATGTTATACGAGGTCACTTCAGCAATAAATAATATTACGATAAACAAATGAGCGTTTAAAGCGAATTTATTGTTCTTTAATTATTTATGCGCTGTAACCACTAGGTAACCTCTATCTTTGGTTCTCATTGGATTATCGTCGTAATGTTTTTGAACGCATCAGTTTTGGACTATAATTTCTTGAATATAACCCTTGAAATAGATGTCAAATTGTTGGAAATTTACAAGAACTCAATTAATTATTGGGACTTGGTTATAATATATCTGGTACCTACTTATTGAACTAGGAAGAGCTCTGGAGCTTTATAAGGGGTTTTGCGGTAGTTAATGGTTATAAAAAAGTATTCAATGTCAAGGTCAAGCAAAACTCCGATGGTAACGCATTCTACGCAGAGAAAGTACCTATTTCCTATAACGATGATTGTTTACCGTAATATGTTCATTAATATTCAATAATGTTTTTTATAGCATTTAGCAAACCTTAAATCGTGCTGGCTGTTATGCATTGAGGTTCACATTTACACACTCAAATTTTTAAATAGAGAAGAGAAAACTGAAAACTAGCTGACGCCCGCGGCTTCGCCCGCGTGATATCGATAAAAAAAGTATCTTATGTGTTATTCCAGAGCATAATCTACCTCTGTGACATATTTCATCAAGATCCGTTCAGCCGTTTTGACGTGAAAGAGTACCTAACAAATATCCAAACATCCATCCATCCTCACAAACATTCACATTTGTAATAAACAAGCTTTTGCCCGCGGCTTCGCTCGCGTTAAATTCGGGGTAACACAGTTCCCCTTTCCTGATTTGCAGGTACCTGCTACCTGTAGTTTTTGCCCTTGCGCCTTATTGATTGTAGGTAATAGCAAAGCAAAGCTTTCCCTTTTCTTCGCTCTTTCTCCCTCAGATCTCAATTTTTTTGAGAGATTGCCTATGTCCGTCTCCAGGGTCCCACTACCTCTGTACCAAAATTCATCAAAATCGGTTTAGTCAATTACGCGTGAAGACGTAACAAACTCACTTTAGCTTTTATAATATTAGATATTAAGAATAATAACTCCTGTAACTATAATGTAAAGTAAATGTAAAATGACAAAAGTCTACAATATTATCTATAAGTAGTATGAAAATCTTCTTTTATTACGAACCTACACTAACATAAAACAAAAGATTGTAGCACCTATAGTCGCTAAAGACGAACAAAGTTTTTCACAGCCCTCTCATACTTACTTAAGGCCGTACCCTACGCAAATAACCTTGAGCATTCGTTTCCCTCTTTGCCGCGCAGGAGTGAGTGAGAGAGAGCAGTAGTGAATAATGCCTATTTTTTGGAATAAAATTAAGTATTGGGTTTTTGGAAAAAATATTTCTACTAAAATGTTCATTATAGAATTGTGTATCCATTAGTGTCAGTAGCAAAATTAAACAATGTTTACTTTACGAGGAGATGCATGTTATTGATATTTATTCTCATTTCTGGGGCTTTGTTGTAAGGAGATTTACTAAATAATGACTCAATATAAATAAAAACTAAACAATAATGGAATCAAGATTATAAAGAAATTTAATGTATTTTTTTTGTTACTTAGTTCGTTTTAAATAACAAGTAGATAGCTCTAGAAAACTGTTCAAAAACGGCTTGCGCGGCGTTTTGGTCGGGGTGGCGCCTTAAAGCCCCGTTCCAATAAACAAAAACGACTCGTGTAAGATTTTGACATAAGTCTCATAGAACTTATTTCAAAATACTACCATCCGTAAGCAAAACGACTCGTTTTTGTTTATTGGAACGGGGCTTAAAATACTTGGTCACCCACATATATGAAATAGATAACACCCTCTTCGTAGATGTTTTTTGCCCGTTTTTAGTAGCTAGGTATCTATTGGTGTAAATCCTACAAATAAGATATCAAGTTTTAAAAGAATATTGGAAAACGGATAGCGAGAAAAACTTTTTAAAATATCTACCTACTTAGGTACTTATTCCTACTTTCTAGGTACCATCGAATCACCGAACAATGATAAGGACTCTACTCAAAATAACCACAATGGAATACTTAGGCAGTATCCATCGCAGCGGAAAGGCGAACATGCGTCATCACTTCATCAGTCAGTCATCATCATGTCAGGCAATCAGAGTAATTTCTCCTAAAAAGGGATTTTGCTTTGTAGGAGGTATACCTTTATTATTATTTTGCTGTTAGCCGTATACATTTAAAAAAAAAAAGAAAAAAAAGGTTATAGAAATATGGAAAACTAGCTGCGCCCCGCGGTTTCACTCGCGTATTGATAGAATATATATCTTTATAAATTGTAACCTATGTGTTATTCTAATGAATACGCTATATTATTGAAAATTTTCGGTAAAATCCATTCAGTAGTTTTTGCGTGAAAGAGTAACAAACATACATACATCAATACAAACTTTCGCGTTTATAATACATAATTAAAAGTAGAATGTGTGTGCGTGTGTGTGACAATAAATTTATATGTATTTTATTTATTTATATTAGCTTTGTTTCTAAAAGCTGTTGTTGTATCTCATACAAATTCTTAACGAGTACCTACCTTTATTATTCATTTTTCATTGCTAGGTTAGGCAAACGTACGCATAAAATGTACATCAAAATTTAAAACCATAAAATATATCATAAAAGTTAGAATAAAGAAAGCTTTTCCATCAGGCACTCTAAGTTTTCTTAAAAACTCTGTAGAAAAACTTGACTCTGCGATTTTTCTTAACTTTCCGAGCTAAAATATTTTAGAAACATGGGCCAAATCTGTAGTTATTAGATAAGAGGTACACTACCAAAAATAACGTAAACAATTACATACCTCGTCGGTTGTGGTACAATGCTGTCATAATTGAAGCTTTCCAACAGTTTTCCGACCGCCTCATTGATTTCCAGCTTGTCACAGGGCCGGTCGCGATCTTGGTCCCAGCTCATTGTCACCAAAAACTTATTATAAAAACTTTATAGAACGAATTCAAATACCGCGAAGAGCTTTTTTTTAAACGTCGCAAGATGAATGCGCGTGCGGCCGACTCGCGCGCATAGTCTATAAAGAGTTCCTTATGCTCTGCGCATAACTATAAAAATGTTTGACAGAAGGGGCGCGCGCGCCGCTCGCTGATACGTCGGACTCGTATTTGTTTACTTATCGATTACTCATTATTATATTGCTTTTTAAAGTAAATAAACTTATGAATGTTAACAAGAAAACATAATCGCCGACTGCAGACTGAGTTTCGAAAAGAATTATTACAGCGCTTAATTATCTCGAAAGTATCAAACTGCTATTTTAATATTTTGTAATTTAATAACTTAAAAAAATACTCTTTTTGTAATAATGAAAAATAATTATTAATGTTAATATATTGTTAAATCAGCGACCATCAATGACTCTTAAATCTTATGTCAACGCGAGAGTATTAAAAGTTTTCCAAGTTTTCCCTTCAGCGGTGTAAGTGGGCGGTGCGCGCGCGCCGTAGCGCCGCCTCGCCTCGTCATTGGCTCGCGCGGCCGGCCGCTCTGACGTCACAGCGCCCGGGCCTTTATCACCGTGACTACTGGTGAAGCTAGGCCGACCCCTGATAGCGAGGTTCACGTTCAGTATGTATAGAACTGCTGCTTACACTACTCAAAAGGTTGATTCGAAGAAAATAAAAAAGTATTCATATCTAATTCTACCTACTGAATAAACTGTTTCACAGTGAAAGTAAGTAAGTATATTTTATTCAGGCAGATGTTTTTAATGCGAAAATAGCACCAAAATCGTAAAGGTGAAGTGTTAATATCAGGTACGTGTTATGGCCACGTTACATGATCGACGGTCCACTAACACATGCAATTAGTTGCTTTTCATTAAACCTTCCACTTCGTAGCAATTAGCACGATCTAATTTTGTGCCCACTTCGTGCAATGGAACCGCTAATTGAGTTGTCAAGGTATGCGGTAGGTAGGTAAGCTATCGTCTGGCGTGTTAGCGAAACATTTTACTGTCTTGCTACGTTATCTAAGTACTTATATGGATATTATAAAGAGGTAAAATTTGTTCGTAAATTTGAATGGAGGCGGTTATCTTTGGGACCACTGATCCAAATCCGAAAACTGTGTTACTAACGACAAGCTAAGTATATTATTCCCAAGTGTCATACAAGCGGCTACATTTGAAACGTCCCCGTGCATAACGGGAGCGAAGCTGCGAGCAAAAGCAAGTAATCCATTTTACATAAGTAGGTAGGTAGGTACATCTCGATCTCTTTATAAATCTAGCTATTAATTATGCAAGCTAGAGTATTACAAGAACACATTTTCACGCGGTTACCATAACTTCATGAAAATTGGCACAAGAACAATTATTTGATAAACAGCTCTTCAGCATCCTTACCTACTATCCATACTAATATTATAAAAACGAAAGTGAGTTTGTTTGCTACGTCTTCACGCCTACATGGCTAAACCGATTTTGATGAATTGGCACAGAGATAGGTAGTTGGGACCCTGGAGAAGGACATAGCCTAACTTTTTTTTTAAAGTGTGAAATGAGGGAGAAAGAGGGAAGAAAAGGGAAAACTTAGCTTTGCTATTACAATAAATAAGGCGCTAGGGCAAAAACTACAGGTAGCGGGTACCTGCAAATCAGGAAAATGGAACTGTGTTACCCTGAATTAAACGCGAGCGAAACCGCGGGCATAAGCTAGTTACATATAATAATATTCAATTATATTTCTTAGGTATTCTAGGTTAGAATCAATTATGATTTCAAAACGGTCCTATTTAATTTTAAATTGCCCCACTTAATTTCAGTGGAAGCTAATTATTGGCACTTCGCTGTCTTAGTTGAATATGTCGTAGACATTGTAGAGTTTATAAAATACTGGCTTTTGCCCGCGGCTTTGCTCGCGTTAAATTCGGTAGCGCCTTATTGATTTGTAATAGCAACGCTAAGTTTTCCCGTTTCTTCCCTCTTTCTCCCTCATATCTCACTCTTTTTTTAAAAAAGTAGTAGCCTATGTCCGTCTCCTGGTTCCCCACTATCTCTGTACCAAAATTCATCAAAATCGGTTTAGCCATTAAAGCGTGAAGAGGTAACAAACAAACAAACAAACTCACTTTCGCTTTTATAATATTAGTAAGGATTTCTAAATCTTCTTGTTGCTACGTAGCGCTACGAAGTGCTACGAATATGAAATCATCAATCTTTTTATTTGTGAAAAAAATAAATAATAGGTATTTCTGTTGAAGTCACTAATAATATTTAAGATACTTAACCAATGCATTAGGATTTGGTACCTTCCTTAAGGTTTGGTTACTTTCTTGTAAGTATTTTAACCGTATCGACGCTTGAGACCTTTCACACTGGAAAACAGGTTGACCACAATTCGGGTTACTTTTTATCACTGCGGCGAGAATTTGCCAGCATTTAAGTTATAAGTGACAGATAAAGTCAATATGGCGCGAGCTCAGCCACTTTCTCATTGTAAACGTTTTGTACTTATTGTACATAAGTTTTCGTGAGGTCTCTCACCTAAGGTGATACTATTTTATAAACCTTTATAATTTTATGATTAGGCATGCAAAACTTACGGGCCGGTACCGCACAGTATACCTACAGATACCTAGATCTACCGTAATAAATACAATGGTCGAGAAACCTCTTAGCTCTTAGAGTACCTACTTATGATAGTACGCTTATTATTATTCGCTATCCTTGGCAAAACAATCGTGGCTTTGCCAAGAATTTTCCGGTGTTGTTAAGCTGTAGCCGGAGGTCATCCTAAGTATGGCACCCGACGGTATTTCCACCCATAGGTCAAAACTCCCGTCACTTCTTCTTAGCGTGTCGATTACAACGCTCGGGTGCCCGTCACCACTGTGACGATCGCCTGGAGGACACGGGCGGAGCACACTGTGCCTGTGGCTGTCTGTCCCGCTTGGGCAGAGCATCGCTGTGTCCTCGTAGAGGCGATCGGCGGCGGTGACCTCTCGCGTCCGGCCCTAGTTCAGTCCATGGTCCGAAACGAGAGGGAATGGGAAGCGGTCAGTAGTTCCTTCTGCGAAGCAGTTATGCTGACGAATTAGTTAGGTCGCTGGATGTTTGAGAGAGATTGACTGCTGGCTGCGCTGCGTGTCGCGGGTTCGTTCTCCGCACGGAACAAATATTTGTATGTCCTACAGGTAGTTGTTTCCGGTCTGCCTGTTTGTGTATGTGAGTTTAAATGTTTATAAAGGCGGGGTGCGTTTAAAAAAATATATAATGTGAGTCGAAAGTTTTTTTCAAAGAAAAAAATAGCCTGAAACCAACTCAGACGCGACCGCGGTAGCGCGTGACGACTCCCGGCCACCGTAGACGTGGGTATGTGTGTGTCCGTCCGTTCGTGAGTGACGACAGGGCGTGTCAACGACGCGTTCGTGTTCCACGCGCGCTTTAAAGATACGACAGCAAAGGAGAAGTACAGAAGGGACTCCTAGCGCCACTGCCTGGCTAGGTTGCGGGTAGCTCTAAAGAGATATGGCGCCCCCGGAACACAAACGGCAAAAGAAGGAACATTAAAGGTCAAAAACTGGTCATTATTACATGCAGGGGGTAAACAGCACCTTCACGAAGCCGTAATCCTTACTATAATATCTATTATAAAAGCGAAAGTGAGTTTGTTTGTTTGTTACCTCTTCACGCCTTAATGGCTAAACCGATTTAGATGAATTTTGGTACAGAGATAGTTAGGACCCAGGTGACGGACATAGGCTATTTTTTTTAAATGGGATATGAGGTAGAAAGAGGGAAGTAAAGGGAAAACTTAGCTTTGCTATTACATATCAATAAGGCGGGAAAGGGGAACTGTGTTATCCCAAATTTAACACGAGCGAAGCCGCGGGCAAAACCTAGTCCTCCATAATATAGAAACTCTAAGCAAAAATAGGTAATTGCTGCGAAACTACTTTTTTTGGGGTTAAAAATCACGTTTTACGGTAGAACTCAATGTAAACCACTCAAAACAGTGTGTTCATGTGTTGGGTGTATTGGTATGGGGGTCGTGGAGGTATTTAAGGTTAAAGCGCTACTGCCTGCCGGGGTTGCAGGTTGTCGAAAGAGATACCTATATACCACGGCTCCGGATCATAAAGGACAAAAGAAGAAACATGGGTGGGTTTTAGTCAGTAAAAGTCTGCACTATTTTTGATATATCTACTTTAAGTAGGTACCATGTATCCTATTTCTTTATACAGTGCACTCTCTACCGAACCTGACGGTGCTCTCTCTAAGCGGGTGCAGCAAGGTGACGGACCAGGAGCTAGGTACCTACTATCCACCCAGGGTAGTAGCTTCGCCGAGAGCGGGGGAAGTTATTTGATGATTTCCAAAAAAAAGCGTGTTGATGACAATCTAAATTGAGGTGCATGAAAACAGTCATCAAATGACGTACCTATCCATCGATCCACTGTACGTTCGGCTGTGGGGGCGACTGGCTAATCCTTTCACCACGATGACAATCCCAATACCTCCTGTAACTCATTGGTGTATATTCACAATTCGAATAGTAAGATGTTATCAATACGGCCTTACCTATCTGGAGATATAAATATCAGGGCTATTTACTTCAATTAACACTTATTTAGCGACCTTGAAAGTGAACGCATCTTAGGTATTGTTGTTGCTCGGTACCTAACGGTGACTGTGAATTGGTAATCCTTACTAATATTATAAACCGAAAAGTGAGTTTGTTTGTTACGTCTTCACGCCTAAATGGCTAAACCGATTTTGATGAATTTTGGTACAGATATAGGTATCTACTTTAGACCCTGGAGACAGACACAGGCAATTTTTTTTAAGGGAGAAATAAAAGAGAAAGAGGGAAGAAAAGGGAAAACTTAGCTTTTCTATTACAGGTAGCAGATACCTGCAAATCAGGAAAGGGGAACTGTGTTACCCCGAATTTAACGCGAGCGAAGCCGCGATAAAAAGCTTAGTTATTTGTATGTTTTGTGAATTTTCGATCCATATCGCTCTTTCTTGGTTTAGTTTAATATGGTGGTACATCTAACCACTTTATTTGCAACATCATTAATGTTGCACTAATTTCGCCCGCGCGACCGTAATGTGTCGCAATTGCTACGTTTTGTTAATCAGCTATTAAAATCAGATGTGCTTTTTCAAGGAGGCATTTATTTGAGCTGTGGTGTTCAGAAGAACCGTAAGAAATATATTTCAGATCTTAAAAAAATACTCTTATTTATGTCAAAAATGTAGACTTTAGTCTTATTCTGCAACGCTGACACCGCTAGGGAGGTCGGTGGGCAGTATCTGTCTAGTCGTAAGCGATGTTCAACAGGAGCGGCCCCAAACCCCTATATTTGTGGAACGGCACGACATCTCTCGCCGGTTTCACTCTCCGGGGTAGATTACCGCTCTATCAGTCAGATAAGCCCCGACCACACGGGAAAGGGAGATCGGTATCCGGTGGCAATTACTTGGTCTAAATTTAATTGAATGTTAATTTTGGAGTAAGTTTGCCCTTGGTACCCGAGTGACTTTGCACTTCTGCGTTGGAACTCAATCCACTCCGTTGCAACTGCGACAATCCTTATAGCTGTTTTTTTAATGCCGGTTGGCATAAAAAAAAATACAATCTTTGTCAACTTTGTGGTATATAATATATTTTTTCTTTTCTATTCTCTGTTGACTATGCTGTCAATGTCAATGTCAAAACTTGTTTATGGTGTTCTGTATTCAGAATCGATTGAGGTTAGCTGTTTGTTGTTATGCATAAATAAATGTCGTTGTAATTGTAATAAGTGTTTGTTCTTTCTTATATTAATATTATTTCGTATAGGTTCGTCTACTGAAAAATCTTATTAGAGAACTACATTCTTGGACTTATTAAGTCATCAATAATGAAAATAGCTGTAGAAGGATGCGCCCATGGCGAACTTGAAAAGATATACGAGTGTATTGAAACAATACAAGCAAGAGAAGGCATAAAAATTGACCTGTTAATATGTTGTGGTGACTTCCAATCTGTTCGAAACTATGAAGATCTAGGGGCAATGGCTGTGCCTGAGAAATACCAAAATATGTGCTCATTTTATAAGTAAGATACCTCAGTTGTTTATGATTTTCTTAATCTCTGTTACGAACAAGAAATCATCAAAGCCTTTTCGTTACATTATTTTCATTATGAATGCATCATAATTGTAGAAAATGTTTACAGATACTACAGTGGTGAGAAAACAGCCCCAATTATGACAATATTTATTGGCGGTAACCATGAAGCTTCCAACTACTTACAAGAACTCCCATATGGTGGTTGGGTGGCGCCAAACATATATTATTTAGGCCGAGCTGGTGTTGTGAAGTTTGGAGGCCTAAGAATTGGAGGTTTGTAATATATTTCTATGAGATTTGTCTTATAACTTACCCTGCCTCCATAATACACTGATATGTCATAGAGTACCTGAAATTATTATCAATATGTACTAACGTGTTCTAATTTTCAGGAATGTCAGGGATTTATAAAGGTCAGGACTATCTTCAAGGACACTGGGAGTGCCTACCTTACTCTGGAAAGTCACTACGGACAGTTTACCATATCAGAAGTTTAGAAGTCTTCCGATTAAGCCAAATAAAAGAGAAACTTCATGTTATGTTATCTCATGATTGGCCTAGGGGAATTACAGATTATGGCAATACAGAAAATTTATTAAGAAGAAAATCTTTTTTGAGGTAAATTAATTATCATGTCATTAAAACAGGCTGCTGTTCCAATGTTTAAATGTTTTTTAAGACTCAAATATTTTTACACTAAAAATACAATACAAACATAAATTATTGATGTTTACCATATAAAGTATGCTCAAATAAACTTTTAATGTTTCAGGGAAGATATAGAATCAAACCAATTAGGCAGTGTTCCGGCTATGAAACTACTTCTTACTCTGAAGCCAGACTATTGGTTTGCTGCACATTTGCATTGCCAGTATGCAGCACTCATCCAACATGAGACTGAAGCAGAGACCAAATTTTTGGCACTGGATAAATGTTTGCCCAAACGCAGACACTTACAGATTTTGGATGTACAGTCAGCATTTGATGGTGAATTGTCCCTAAGGCATGACGTAGAATGGCTAGCAATATTAAAGAATACAAACCATTTGTTGACTGTGAAAAATATCAATTGTCACATGCCTGGACCAGGTGGTAAGGAGAGGTTAGTATTTATATTAATCTGTAAGTTTAGGATCTCTATAAATAATTATAATTTTAGATCTCTTAATGAATTTGTAAATAATTGCAGGCATGATTTTACACCTACACAAGAAGAGAAAGATAATGTTGTTAAACTACTTGGAAGTCTACTAATAAAAGAAGATAGTTTTGTTAGAACTGCTCCTGTTTACAATCCAGAAATCCAAAAAACTATTCCAATGGTGCCAATAATGAACCCACAAACAGTTGAACTGTGTGAGAAACTAGGGATTGATGATCCAGTACAAGTACTCATGGCACGGTCGGGTCATACAATGAAACAGCCATATGTTGAAATTTCACTAAGTGAAGACTTGAAGTCCAATTCACCCGTAGAGATTGTAAGTTCATCTATGAGAGAAAGTCCAGTAATGCAAAATGCTGTAACACAAAGTTCAGTTATTCAAACTCCAGTCAAAACATCCAAGCTGTCACTACTACTTCCTGCGCCTGTCACACCCAGTGAAAATGAAAAGTCCCCACCGTTGTCTACACCTGACACTTCTTCAGTGGCAAACAGTTTTGACAGTTTAATTTTTGAGTGTAAGACACCAATGTCAGCTGGCCCTAAAAAGACATTCAAAAGACGTAACATGTCAATTTATAATACTCCAGATGCAGATGGAAGTGCAGACTCCAGTTCCTTAGTGGATGTAGATAGTCCTACATCAAGTAAATACACTTGTCGAGGAAGTGAATTGTGTGACTAATTTGGCAGTATCCTTTTTGTTACAGCATTCTGTCACCAGGAGCATTCGCCTGTAATGTAACCCCAGTGAAGGAGTGCCTTTAAGTACATATTTATAACTTAAACATTTTCACCCATTCAATGTAGTCTCTCACCACCAGTAGGTGAAACCTTGAAAATATTCATTAATGTATTTACTAGATAGTGATCAAATGACAACATCATCAACGTTTTAGCTGATTGGTGCTGGGACTGTAAAAGGTGATGAAGTTTTAGCTCAATTTAGATTTTAACAGAAAATGATATTATTAAGTTGAATGTCAATATGGATTTAGGCAATAAATAAAGTGCAATGTAAGGAAATTGTTTTACTAGGATTAAAATAATTAAAACTTACAAGAATATTTTAATTTTTCTACTATGTTTTAGCATAATTTTTTATTCAATGTATTTGCACTTAAATAAACATAAAAATCAAAGTTATGTTTTCAGAAATTAATTATCATAACTGTTAATTATCATAACTGTCTGTAATAAATTATAATATGTTTTAAACAAAACTGTTTATGACCTAATAAGAATGAATTGGACTTAGTTATGCAAAACGGATCCAACCCACAAAAACCATTTTTTGAATTACTGTCATTAATGACATCTACACTACAAACTTTGAATATGCTAAAAATATCCAAGCCGCAAAGTATCTTTTTTCTATTTAATCTCTTTGCTGTGTTCTATTCAACAATAATAATTACTGATAAAATCTCCAGCGTTTGATTGTCTACCATAGTACCTACGTGATATTGGCAAAATTGTGGTGTCTCCTTCCACAAACGCCATTAAATAAAAAATTGAATTGAATTGATTGAATCTTTTTTCTAATAAAAACACTGACATTAATGATATCATAACAGAATATTGTGCATTATTGCAGAGTTAAAATAGAACCATGTGTCAAGGTAACTTAGATAATTAATGGGTTAAAAGACAGGAAAAAAAGATCCAAACTACATTGGATCTGTAAGTTAAATCGATTTTTTACTATAAAACAGGAACCATGCCATTTGGATCTATTTTGCAAATTAATTTTGTGGTAAGAATTATGAACTGGAGCGATTCATGTGGTGGACAGAATTGAAATATTAAATTAGTTTTAATTCAAAAAGCGGTATTAAATGATCATCCATCTTTGGAAGACATGTTTCAGTTTTTTGGAATCAGGACACAGTTTCCTTCCAAACGATAATAATGATTTTGCTAAAATAGAATGTGCTTTAAAGCAGCACCAAAGGATTTACTTACCCAAAGATTACATATATATTCTTATAAGTGTTTTATTGCCTAAGCTTAAAACAAAAAGATTCATCCCACATTTTTAGTATTGTAAAAACGATCCAAAGACAATTTTACTGAAAAAAAAGTATATATTAACATGAAACTCATTAAACAATAGGTACTATGCAGGAAATAGATAACAATACCCAATATTTAAGAAGAATTAGAAAACAAACTATGGTCTAGTTATTTTGCTATATCAATTTTACAAAAACTCCTGTTTTCTCAAAACTAAGTTTTTGTGGCTGGATCCATTTTGCATAACTACGTCCAATTCCCGGCTGATAGATCTTAAATTTCAGAAGTTTTCTCTTGCAAGTGAACATTTTATTCATAAAACTATCAGCCGGGAATTGGACGTAGTTATGCAAAATGGATCCAGCCACAAAAACTTGTCTTGCCAACAAAATTATAAAAGTAAGAGAATAATAATCAAGTTCTACTTTTTAATGTGTTAGTAAATGTTCTTTAAGTTGTGGCATATTTTTAGGTTTGTATGTACATTGGTTACATTGCAGCCTAGTAGCCATCAGACTCTTGTATAATTCTGGAGACATTTTATCAATACAACCTTTTTCTTTTAATTCTGTAAGCAAATCTGCAACAGGAAAAGTTTTAAATATAATACTTTTTACTCTTAGAATGTTGCACATTATTTTATTTGTGTTTGTTGTACCATTTTGTCCAATTATTAGGTTTTTCTTAGTAACAATAACAAACTGGCTGTTTTACTACTTCCTTTAGCTATGACTGTTTATATTTAACTTACCAGCATAAGGTTTAAAATATTCAGTAGTAAAGCTATTCCAATGCACTTTTGTTTTCAAGCAAGAGGACACCATATCTGTGCTTATTATGTGCATGTGCAACCTCTGCATGCTGGGAACAGCATGAAAACCAGCTCTTAGTGGAAGATCAGTCTCATTTTGTATCTCCTTGTATAAATCTCCAAATTCTTCTAAAAGCTTGACATGGGACTTATCTAACTTGTAAATACTATTGATATCTTCATAAGGCATTACTAAATAGTGAATTTTAGCTTTGGGATATTTATCTGTAATAACAACAGCTTGTTTCGTTTTTTTCACAATACTTGCGGGATCTTTCATCGATTCCAGTAAACCTAAAGACCAATGTTTTGGTTTCTTCGAGTTAATATTAGCCGCTGCAATAGTTGCATTTCTTTTGCTCATTTTCTTAACTTATTATAATAAGATAAATTTCTAATGTTCAATTCAATTCAATTTTTTATTTAATTAATGGCGTTGTGGAATTTCTAATGTTAGAGATTGACAATTCGATCGACAGCTGTAATGCGAAATTGACAAATTGAAATAGTCATGTCAATGTCAAAAATGACAGCAGGTAGGTTGGCATATAATAGTTTTTTTTTACTGACGTCCACTATTCTGCCAGCGTCCTGCGATGTTTACATAGTAGTCCAGTCAAAATAGACATTCCAGCTTGCATTAATTCCCAACTAGCTGGATTTTGTGCAGGCCTTGAATACGTCATTACAAATGATATGTCAAAAGTCCCCATCGATCCCGCTTGTGTGTTGTTTTTTTTTGTTCGAGGTTAAAGGTCACAAATCTGCGTTTTTTGCGTATATCTCTGAAACAACGAGAGTTATCTAAAAATGGTTCTGACACAGTTTGTAGATCGTAAAATTTTCTACAAAGAAGATCTAAACACTTTTCTTCTACAAAGCATCGCTTTCGAGATATCGTGACTTTAGACCGCAGGAAAGTCGTATTTTCAACTATACTATTGCTGCAGCTGCTTCAAGTATTCTTAACCGCTCTTACTTTTCATATTGCTTTTTATTCTCATACAAAGCTTTGCTGAGGACGTCATGCTGATTGTCGATGAAGCAAATGAATGTTGAACTTCCCAATTTCTCAGTTATAATGTTCTATTACCATACTTTAACTTGAGTTTTGACTTAATTGTTCTATTATCGATCGATGGTTTTTGCAAATATCTTTCAATTCTTGTACTTATTAAAAATTGACAATCATCATGATTTTCTATAAATGCAAATATTTCTTCCATCGCTGAAGTAATAGAATCACTTATTAGTGGAGGTAAAATCGGTCGTCCTGAACGACCGATTTTACCTCCACTAATGGGTTTCAGAAACGAAGTGTAACAATCACTGTGGTACATACTTAGTCTCAGCAGCAACTAAGTCATATTCATACTGAATGTAATGACACTTCTTGCTAGCTCATCAGAACGAGTCTGAGCTTCAAGATGGTTTTCTTGAAGTCAAGGGTTGAGACACTTCGTCGAAGATGCTTCGCTTTTTTCATTTCTGCCGTTTTATCTGCTTCATTGCCACAGAACAAACAGTATTTCTTGAAACAAAAAGTATTACTCGTGCTAGTACGCGGAGGACTAATCCCAGATGTGGTTGCTATCTCCGCCTCACGCTGCCTTTTAGCTGCAGCGATGCTGCACTTCCGGGTGTATGCTTTACGACACTGCTTATATATTCATCGAACCCATCACCCCTTTCAGTACTTGAATCCATTAAAGTCTTTAGCCCACGATCAACAACCACAATTTCACTTTCAGTCAAAGATTCATTGCAAATAAAGCCAACTTCTGACATTTTTACAAAATTTTGTAACGGCACTGTTTAAAAAGAGACTCGACACGACACGTCTATTCACTACGAAAAATCGTTCAAAACTAACTGCATTTACTAGAGCTATGTCCTTCAGGAAAAGCAGTTATACGCTGGTTTCGACCCGAAAAATAGAGTGTCGCAGGCAGATGTTTCTCAAGGCCAACCGCCCAATAGAATTAGGGACGGACGATCACTCACTCAGAATTGTATATTTTTCACGTTCTTGTGTGCATGGGGCAAATAAAACTATGTTCTAATATGTTTTGTTTAAATGGTTAACCCGATGATGCATACTGGCCATGTATGAGTGCATATTAGTATTTTCTATGTTTAAAATAGCCATAATTCGAGAACAGTGCACCGTAGAAGAAAAAGTGTTGAAATCTTTTTTGTAGACAATTTTACGATCTACAAACTTTGTTTGAACCATTTTTCGGTAGCTCTCATTGTTTCAAAGATATACGCAAAAAATGCAAATTTGTGACAAAGGTCACAAATTTGCATTTTTTGCGTATATCTCTTATACCTCGAATAAAAAACAACGCACAAGCGGGATCGATGGAGACTTTTGACATGTCATTTGTAATGACGCATCCAAGGCCTGCACAAATTTTCATGGCCGCGGAAACACGCCACCGTCGGGATCCCAGTTGACGGTAGGAGGGGTTCGCATCGGCGTCGGGTCGACGATGAAGTACCTGGGAATCGTCCTCGACAGCCGGTGGAACTTCGTCGAACACTTTCGACGTTTGGCTCCCAAACTCGAGCGGACGGGGGCTGCTTTCAAGCGGCTCCTGCCCAATCTGAGGGGGCCAAACGCCTCCTGCCGTAGGCTCTATGCCGGAGTCGTGCGGTCCATGGCCCTTTACGGGGCCCCGGTATGGGCGCGTTCTTTAGGGCGGCGCGCCGCCCACTACCTGAACGCGCCCCAAAAGGTGGTGGCCATACGGCTTGTCCGGGGCTACCGCACGATCTCCGGCGAGGCAGCGAGCCTCCTTGCCGGACTGCCACCGTGGGATCTGGAGGCGAGAGTCCTCGCGCGCCTATTTGAGTGGCGCGCGGAGGCACTACACCGGGGGGAAAACCCGCTGCCACGGCAAGTTGCCGCTCGGCGGGCAGACCTCCGGTGCGATCTCATGGTGGCATGGAGAGAGCGACTGTCGCAACCCCGTGCAGGGCACGCCACAATAGCGGCGGTAAGTCCCCTCTTTGAGGAGTGGCTGGAGAGGCGTCATGGCGTCCTCACCTACCGCCTGACGCAGGTCCTCACCGGACACGGAAGTTTCGGGAGGTTCCTGCACATCATCGGGCGGGAGGAAGCGCCCGGGTGTCACCATTGTGACGATCGCCCGGAGGACACGGTGGAGCACACAGTGGCGGTCTGCCCAGCTTGGGCGGAGCACCGCCGTGCCCTCGTGGAGGCGATCGGCGGCGGAGATCTCTCGCGTCCGGCCCTGGTTCAGGCCATGGTCCGGAGCGAGAGGGAATGGGAAGCGGTCACCACCTTCTGCGAAGCAGTAATGCTAGCAAAGGAGGTGGCCGGGCGTTTGAGGGAGAGAACATCTGCCCAACCCAGCCGCCGCGGGAGACGCCCAGGGCGCCGGGCGCCGCGAGACGACTTCCGGCCACCGTAGATGCGGGCCTGTGGACGGTGAGCAATGTGTAGCTCACCGTCCGTCCGTCGATTGACGACAGGCCGTGTCGACGGCGCGTTCGTGTTTCACGCGCGCCTCAAAGAGAGTCAGCAAAGCAGAGGGGCTTGCCAGAGCCTCCGCCTGCCGGGGTTGCGGGTTGTTCGAAAGAGATACCGCGGCCCCGGAACGTAAAGGGCAATAGAAGGAACATGGGTGGGTTTTAGTCAGTACAAGTCTGACATGCCCCCCCGCTCCACCCAGAGCGGGGGAAGTCATAGGATGATTTCCCACCCGAAAAAAAAAAAAAAAAAAAAAAAAGGCCTGCACAAAAATCCGGCTTGTTGGGAATTAATGCAAACTGGAATCATAATTTAGTCTATTTTGATTGGACTAATAGATTTCCTTGGGAAAATAGAGATACTCGATTAGAAATGCTAGAGTACATTAATAATTTTCTGATTTTACCAGCCACTGAAAATGAGTTTCGACTGAAGTTTAAGTAGGTAGTTAATTGTATTCATTATGCTAAACAACTACAGCTGCTACTACTGCAGCAACTGTTACCACCTATTGATTAATACAGGTTTAATGGTGTTTAGTGGGTATGATGCTCTCAAGAAAAAAGCCAAAAGAGCTATGGCCATAGCGAGAGCGAAAGCCCAGAACCAACTCTATGACACACTGGATAGTCCAGCAGGCAAAAAACAACTTTACCGGCTTGCTAGAGCTAGAGAGAGAAAGTCGAAGGATGTTTGTCGGATAAAATGCGTAAGAGACGAAGCTGGAATGGTTATATCAGATGATGAGAAAATTAAGGATAGGTGGAAAGGTTACTTTGAAAGACTGATGAATGAAGAGAATGACTGGAATAGTGTGCTTGAAAATAAACCAGTGAATGAGGGACTAGTAAGAAATGTTAGTATGGATGAAGTGAGGATTGCAGTGAATGGAATGAAGAATGGCTTGGTTAGCTTTGTTTTTCAATAAACTGTTGCTGGAAGAGGCCATACCTGACGAATGGTGTAACAGTTCGCTGGTGCCCATCTTTATAAACAAAGGTGAAGTGCTGGAGTGCAACAATTATAAAGGAATAAAGCTAATGTCACACAGTATGAAAGATTGGGAGAAAGTTATTGAAAGGCCACTGAGAGAAGAGAGCGAAATCACACAGAGCCAATTCGGTTTTATGCCTGGTCGGGGAACGACGGATGCCATTTTCGCTATCCGCCAGTTGTGCGAAAAATACAGAAGTGCACATAAGAACTTGCACATGGTGTTCATCGACCTCGAAAAGGCATACGACTGGGTACCGCGTGCGGTTTTGTGGTGGGCTCTTAAGGAGAAAGGTGTGCCTGGGAAGTATGTGCAGTTGATCCGTGCGATGTACAGTAGATGCAGTACCCAAGTCCGGTCCACAGCGGGCACTACCTTCAATGTGGCTGTCGGTCTGCAGGGTCGGCTCTTAGCCCTTACCTCTTCTTTGTGATAATGGACGCTCTCACGTCGGACATCCAGGAAGAGGCTCCCTGGTGCATGCTGTTTGCCGATGACATTGTATTGGTTGCCGAGAGCGGCCAAGAGGTCCAGAGCAGATTGGAAGTGTGGTGGCAAAGACTGGAGAACGTTGGCCTGAAATTAAGCAGAACTAAAACAGAATACTTGTTCTGCGATTTCGGCGGTCTTTCCAGTCCTGTGCCCATAACCCTTGCCGGAACGCCTATACCGATCTGCTCCAACTTCCGGTACCTCGGGTCGCTTGTCCAAGGGGATGGCGAAGTAGACCGGGACGTAACGCACCGGATCAACGCAGGATGGATGAAATGGCGACAGGTCACTGGAACAACTTGTGACCCACGGATGTTAAACTGACCCACAAGTTAAAGGGGAAAATATATAAGTCCGTGATTAGACCTGTTGTACTGTATGGGTCAGAATGCTGGGCTGTAAAAAAGGTGGATGAAAAACGATTGCATGTAGTGCAGTGACAAGAATGGATAAAGTAAGGAATGAATATATTCGAGGAAGTTTGAAAGTTACACCTGTTACAGAAAAAATTAAAGGGAGTCGTTTGTCTTGGTATGGACATGTAATGAGGAGGGATGAAGGACATGTAACTAAAAGAATGATGGATCTGAATGTTGATGGACGGAGAGCGAGAGGAAGGCCAAAGAAAAGATGGATGGATTGTGTAAGGAATGATATGAGAGAGAAAGGAGTAAATGATGCCGTGACGTCTGATAGGGGAGAATGAAAGAAGAAAACGTGTTGCGCCAACCCCAAATAGAATGGGACAAGGGCAGGAAAATGATGAATGGTGTGGCTGCAATTGAAAGTTAAATAAAATACCTTTTCATTCTGCGGGCTACGCTGGCACAGGGGCTTTCATCTTATATCAAACCGAAAACAAAAGCAACGTTAAAAACGGAAACGCAAGTGGCCGAAAGCGGAAGTCTTCTTCTTTTCCCTTGCTTCTTTCCGTTACGTGCGTTTTAATCCTTTTGACGCCATTCCTTTTGCTGAAAAGCATCATCGTCAATGAAGCCTAACCTTTGCATGTTATTCCGGACATTTTTCATTGAGGTAGTCTGCAGTCTACCTCTCCCTCTCTTTTTTGTGGCCATGTAAAAATCGAAAACAATGAGATAAATGACGTGTCTTATTGTTTTGGAATTTACGATCGCAACATTTGATGATTTCCATCCAAAAAAGGGAATAAAACAAAGCAGGTATATTTGTTTATTTTAATCTAAATATAACTTAAAAAATATTAATAAATTATCTTAAATATATTAAATTATCTTATTACAAATGTGACAGTCATGACTGAAAAAATAACCAAGCTTTTTGCTTAAAGTTGAACTTGCGATTTTTCAGTCATAAGTTTTATTAACTATTTGTTTCGTATTTTATTTTTAAATAACCTACACTACCTACTAATATTTGTCAAGGTAACCTACTTAGTCAAAAACCCGATTTTATTGTTCAAAAGTATCTAAGCACTAGATATGCTAGTTAAAAATGGTAGTTAAATTTTGAATGGTCTGTAATGCTACCTATAGGGTGCAACCATTAAGCAAAAGTGGGCACAAGCCTTGTGCTACGCACAGCGCAGTACAATTATTCGGTACGTTAACTCATTGCCGTGGACATGTATTGAGCAGCTAAGTTTAACTATTTATGGTACTTTTTCGCCGCAATCTGAATACATGAATGATATCTTAGTTTGAGATTTATGCATCGCGAGAAGCTTTGAAAATATTGTTTACGAAATATGAAAAGAAATCCTTTGTTTACTATCAGAAAGGAATCGGCGTATCTACAAAATAGTTAAATCAATGAGCACCATCTTGTTAAATACTAAGAACTTGTTATCACATCTATCACTGCACAGTTGGACGGCCAGTGTACCCCGTGTCTGGTAGTGAGTGATGCGCCAGTTCCCGTAAGATCTGCTCGAACCCTTTTCCTGACGGTGACTGCAGATTGCTGTTCTTCAACATAGTCGAGTTTAGTTTCGTTGCTAAATAGCACATCTGGAAGAATAAAAATGCAGTTCAGTTGATGTGCTTGTACAAAAATCCCGGCCACTTGCTATCCTTGGCACAGAAGGTGACTGGAGAGAAAAGGAAAAACAGACAATCATCCGCTATGGACCATGCATTGTGTTAAACGAATTTCTCCACAGGATAGTTTAATGTTTTAAAACCCCAACGTTTTTGGTTATGCCAGTGCTTTTGATTGATCAAATGAATAAAATATGTTACTTAGGTGTAACTTACTAGCAAAGCAGACATGAACAGGAGCGCTCCCAAAGCCACCGCTACCATCATCGAGGTGGCACAAGTGGCTTCTATAGGTGTTCTATGGAACAGTTCCCCGGGCATCACTACGGAGTATTCCAAGTTTTCTTTGAACCGTGTGAATGGAGTCGTCGAATTGTCAGCCACTAATGCCGAACTCGTGATGTTATGACTGTGGGAACCCTCCGGCAGCGATCTTCGGCGACGACCATGTCCTATTAAAGTAAATAATTACATATAATACTTACGACAACTATTAGATACAATAGGGGAAATTGATTGGCCATGGCTCATAAATACTAAGAGAGTTCTAAACGGTAATAGCCCAACTATTCAAAGTGCATCGAATTTACGTAGCAAACGCTTATAAGTGTGGAAGGAGAAAAAGTGGAATAGTTTAATAATGGTAGGTACATGAGAGGTGATTTCTAAGTCAAGTTTTATCATAATATCCAACAATTGCTAAAAACTAAATAGGAAGATTGGAGTGAAAAATGGAACTCGCTTTCGCATTTTGGCAAAAAATCCGGGTATCTTTGTAAGGCGACAATGAATGGTTACGATAGTTTTACCTGAAGGCTCAAACAAATCTAAGCAGTAGTCCGGCTGGCAGTCAGCGGCGTCCATGCAAGCCTTGATCTGCGAGTGAATCCACAGCGTGGAGCGTTCCTTCATAGAAGCAAGAAGGAAAGCTTCGAAGTCCAGGAATACCTCATTGTGCCTCTCTCGATATCGCGCGGGTTGGTGCGGGATAATTGAGGCGAAGTCTCGGTTTCTGCAGCTGTCGGGAGTATAGTATCTAAGTAAGTATTTCATCAAGCTTCCATTTCTCTGTTGAACTAGCATAGACAATTGGATATAAAGAGATCTTTTGACCAACTCAAGCCGTTCCGCGTAGATAAGTGTGGTCATTCCCAACCTACTATTTAGAAGTTATGTACGTAATGGTTGGCTTAGAAATAAAAAATAGTCTGCTAAAGTGTACTTAATTACAAATAGCACAGGTTGCTAGGTTTTTGGAACATTCTCTAATCAGTGCTACAAATCCCCTTTCTTATTTCTAATGAGAAATTATCAAATGACTTCTCTCGCTCTGGGTGGAGCGAAAGGCAGTACCTATCAGTAGACAGCATCATATGTTTGCCCATTAGTTCTGGGGCTGCGAGATCTCTTTCGAACATTCCGCAACTCCGGGATCCACTGGAAGTTAGTTTCATTAAAACATATATATTTTTAAAATAAAAATCTAACTAAAGTGATTTTTGAGGCTGAAATCAACTGAAACGAGCTTGCCTGCTATGCGTTCATCGTTTAGGAATTTTCCTTATCCAACTTGGAACCCATCCGTTAAAAATTAATAAAAAATAGCATTTTAGCAACATTTACCCATCTTTGACGAGCAGCACGGCGCCTGGCGCGTGCGGTCGATCAGGGTCAGGCGAAACGGCCACCTCCAGCAGCTTGATATGCCGCCACGCCGAGTCCGGGTTGATGCGCGCGCGTAACTGGAGTTTCGTGCCGATTGGCACCGCCTGAACGATTAACGGTTCTATTATTATCCATTTATAAGTATCACAACGAAATATTTTCTGTAATGTGTCTATGAATTTACACGGTTATCAATATTTTATATTAAATGATAGCTGGTTATTCGATACAGAAAAGAGTAGCGGTAAAATAGAATTAATGATGAAGACAGTCGTTCTTTGGTTTATTGTAGGTCTTTTTACTTTTCAATTCAAAATGTACCAGTAGCCGTGGTGGCCGATAGGGGAATCGATCCACCAGCGAGTGACGGTTAGAAGAAAGTTATTAATATGCTTCGTCAATGTAAAATGGTTACTCCATAACTTAGTATGAAACCTTAAGCAGGAAAATGAATAAGAAGCAGTTGGCTGTTGCATTTAAGAAAAAAAAAAGAAATCAAGGGAACGTACACCAGTTACCTGATCAACAGGCAAGTCAACGGAGTGGTTGTTGTGTCGTGTGACGGGAGGCGCCTCCTTGTACAGCGCCACTTCGTACTCCAGGCGGCCTGGCGTCTCCTCTACTACGCCTGATACCCTCGCGCCATGGGGACTGTAACAGGAATATGCAAATCATCAGAAAATAAGCTGATTAAAATTTGGTTTTTATCTGAATCTCCTGCTACAAAGTGTGAACTTTATCCCGTTTCAATCCCTGAGCATGGGCCTAGGGATTGGGTTGGGGAGGGATAAACTTTAAGCTTGTAAAAAATCATGAATAACCCACTCCGGATTGGAACTGCGACTATCAATAATCATGAATGACAAGTGCAAAAGTTAATTTCAGTAGAGTTGGTAAGAACACACATCAGCTTATAAAAAGTTCAAACTATTCATTGTATGTTACTCACAAGCTCCCAGCGAACCCCGCTGCCTTGTTCTCAATTATGGTGGGTTCAGGCGGCTTACACATGATGATCAGCTCCTGGTCCGACTGCATCACCACGCCCGGGAATTGCGGGAACCATACTCGTACGTGAACAAAGCCCTGCATGTAAATATTATGGCTCAGGAACGTGTGGATTGTAAGAAGCTGAGAAAAATCAGCCTAAGAAAAGTGATCAGAAAGATCAGCGTACAAAGTTGAATTTGAAAGCCTACTTAGTCTATCCATAGCCGCAATCGTAACTGCCTAATTGAAATCTGCTGCCGATATGGATTTGCGCCCGAGCAACGGTTGATGGCAATAGGTTTGTCTTCTATACTCACAGCGGGAAGACTATTGGTTTCACGAATTGGTTTTACAAAAACGAATATTCGTTCGCTAATTAATACAGCTCACCAAACTATTCTCACGTATTACAAAAGCTCGTACAACGAATGTTTGCAAAGTCACGGTGCCATCCATTAAGCACACAGGAGTATTATTAATTTTATATAGTGTAGTTGATCCTATATTTTGTCAAGTAAGCCACTTGCCGGTTTGCCGAGGGCAACAGAGGAATGGGTTTCGCTGGTATTTATACGAAAACGGGTTAACCAGTTCGGTACTTCCCCGGCCCCGCATAATTCTTGTATGTCAAACGTGCAGGAAAATATTTCGCTAATGGGTATAATAAGTACTTATTAAGTGTCTAAATAGCTCATTTACATAGCTTAGCTAAAGAGAGAGTCGGATTTATTAAAACCTTCGAAGAAAACGCCGACTTTGCTAATCTGTGACTTAAGTGGGACCGTATAGGTTAATGGATTTTATAGAGAATATTTTAAAGTAGTTTAGTAGTTGATTTACGCGTTTATTTACAAAGGCGTGGGATATACATAATTAGAAATAAGAACCTTTTTTAGTGAATTACAAGAGCCGTTAGGAGGGAGTGAAGATCGTTTGTGGATATTGCGAAAATACTCCAGTACAGAAATAACATAAGTAAGTATATTATTAAAGACAATATAGCAAGCAGCATATCGCGCATTATTAAAAACAATATACAGATCTCTTTAACCTAGAACTAGATCGATTGACACAATTATCGTACATGTAGATACCGAGTTAAGTGATGTGCATTGTATTCAATCGATGCAAAATCCCCGTATTGACACACGTGTTTCAGATTTCTCTTTACCTCAATAGTGTACCGGTCTCAGCGGTTAATAATATATCAGCTGAGGGGCTCGTTGTGTGTAGGCCACTAGGAAACCTCTACTGTTAGTAACGGAGTACGTTATTATCTGCTGATGACACAACACCCGGTGCCTATGTTATTATTATGCGTCTGCGCATGCTGCACGAAACTTAACGCTAACTCAACAAACAATAGGACTGTTTCGCACGGTACGACACCAAAATAAAGTGGTCCAGAATATAATGTTCGCTGTTTTAACTGCTAACGACACTTTAATTTAATGTGTGAACACGAAGACAAAAGCTGCGAGTCAGTCCAAATGCAAATTGACATTGAGAGAGAAAAATCTGTTCGGGTTCCAAATCATGTTGCACCTCTGCAAGACTTTTAAGTCTAGGTAAGTTGTAAGTAAAAATTTTAAATCCTGATTGGTGAAAACCAAAAATCTGTTGAAATTAGAAGTTAGTGGTTTTTAAAACCGAATGAACAGGTTCTCATCACGAACTCAAAATGCAAAATAACTTAAATAAAAAAATCAAAACATATGGTCTGACCAGACAAGTTTTAAATCTACTAAATTGACATTTAAGTCCAAAAATACTTACGTTTCTTTTGAGCACGCCGCATCTCGTGAAGTCTGTGATCTTTAGCCTGTAGAGAAGCCCTGTGGGGTCTTCAGGTTCAGGTCTGATTTGGCAGACAGGGTCAGCCACAGGGTCGGTGGCCCGATCATCCGCGAAGAGCGGCGCACCGCGGAACCCTTCCGGTTTCCTCAGCAAAGCCGCGACGGAGTCTCGCAAACCGGTGCCGCCACTCGCAAATGTACACTGAATGTCCGTCACTGAAATTAGTAATAGCTACAATTTACCTGGATCCATTCATAACTGTGAATTGTAGAAAGCAAAGAGATTTCCCCTTCGATTTGACCGAGTCAGTGCCTATTGAGTTTTCTTATGTGGTATAGGAACTCGCGCCCTTTTATTTATTACATGCTTGTGCCATACTAAACTTCGGGACCTTTAATATTTTAAGTTTTTTGTTACCTAACGCCTATATATATTTTAAATTTCCAAGGTGAGGACACAGGAGACTAATTATAGTCACTAATTACAGTCCAATCAGTAATTTAACTGTCTACCTCTACGTTTTCGCAGGTAATAAAGTAAGAAACCCGCGTCAATTTATGATTGATTTCAAACGTTGACCTTAAAAAAGTTGCTTCGACACAAATATTGAAAACGATGTGGTAGTCTACCAATATGTAAAAGAATGAATGAATAACGGTGAATACGTACCATCGTAGTCTTGTGCGAATGCAGCCCGGAACTGTAACAATGAGCATACAATTTGTAGGAAGGAAGACGAACACACAACAATTAGGAGGTTAATTGAATGTAAGTATTGTTATACACATACATAAAGTTCCTTTCACATTGTGTTCACAAACACTCTGCGGCTTATCTGAACATATCTATGTGGGACTTACAGTAGAACAAGCATCTTCGTTTATTGGATGGTTATCTCTAACAGTTGATCCTAGGTCATTGTTTAATATATCTGTTTGTTTATCTGATTGCTGCTTAGAGTTAAAACATAATCGATCTCCTCAAGGGCGGATACAGGGGGGTGGGTGGGGGCGGCAATGGGTGCTATTGCCCCCCCACACCTCCCTTAATCTGATATACTTAAAATGACTGGTTTACAAAAAACGTTGTAAGTATATCATGGATTTTCGCATTTTTAATCAAATGTTTTTTTTTGGAAGATAGGTAAAATCACACAAATATTACCCGCGAAATCTTGTATCTGCGCCTGGAACTCCTTATTGGCAGATCATGTGTCTTAACTGATTATCATACATTTTTTGTAGGGTTAGCTTTCCGTTCTACCTAGGTGCTGACGGCTAGAAACGGCTGTATGATTTTGATGGTCTAGAAATGTATATAGTAGAATCCAGAAAGGTAAAGTGCCTGTTTACTAAACTTCGAAATGTAGAGCCAACAAAATTTAAACCTTATAACCTCTGAATGAAAAGTTTTCCCTCCAATAAAGTGCCTATGTACAGTTAGCAAATTAAAGCGATAAGTAACCAGGCTCGTCACATACAATCAAAATTATGTTAAAAATCTATAAATGTTTCCGAATAAAGTAAAATTTATTTAAAAGAAAACAACTTGCATAAATTAAATTTGAGCTGAAAACGTCCATCGGAGAAAAAAAACAACTATTATATCTGACGAGCCCTGGTAGTTTGCCTCTTTTGCTGAGAGTACACGTGGCTACAATTTTTTGTACACCAACGTTGTTGTTCTGAGAGAGACTTTCATCGATAGTAGATATCGCTTAAGCGCAGGTAATTCCAGAAATCAGTGTAATGATAGCATAAGAACCATAAAAGCTGACCACAAAGAAAATGTTTGCGATCATCTTGCGGAAAAGCTCATCGAATGTCGAGATAATATTATTTATTTTTAATGTTTTACGTGTTAACTTTTTTTTTGGGAAAATCAAATATTGTACGATCTAAAATCATCGAAAAATATAATGACAATTGGATTAACATACAATTTATGTTTCTACGGGTTTCGTGACCATTCTACTCGTACAAGATATTTTTTGGGTCTTATGTTTGCAAGTATGTTTAACATTGTTAAATTGCTATTTAAATTATAGGTACCTACTTACTTAAAACCTACATTTAGTATAAATAAATTTGATGGTTTCTATATGTACTGTGTCATGTTATTGTCTGTTTGTGTATGTTTTTAATAATCTTTATTTTGTTGTTAGATTTAGATAATTTCAATGATTGTTTAGATGTGCATGTGGTGTAAGACTTTCATTATCATTGTTTTGTTTGATGGTTTGAATATTTATTATGGTGTGGGTACTTTTTCTTTTTGTCTATGTTTAATGTACATAATTGTATGTTTTGATAGGCATTATACCAGTTAACCTATGATGTTAAGTTTTATATCATGGAAAATTGTTTCAAATCATTGCTATAATTATGGCGGAATGTTTCTTGCACGAAAACTCTTATTTGTAAGATCCTTTTATACCACATTTTATGCTAATAAATAAACTTACGAAAACGGAAGCTTTTAACGATTTTCCGACTCCAAGCACCGTTGATAAAAATATCGTTTTTTTTATTTGTTATTACAAATAAAAAAAACGATATTTTGGGGTGATGCGATGAAGCGTTCGTGATATCAAAACTCATAAGTACCTACAGGTGTTTTTCCGACTTTGTAATGAAAAATCAGGTAAAACGCTGATATGTGTCATAATCCCCATATTAGTTTGCCTGCTACATTCTGGTAAAATGAAGGGGTACTTTCGTCTAATGTAACTGTTGGTCTTACGTCCTAAATAGGACAGATTGTAAAGCAGATACTTAATCTTATGGCCATTAAAATAACTAATAAATAACGTATCCAATAAGTTATCGGGAATTTATGTGCTTCATAAACTTCAATGCTCGCTCACTACTAACTGGGTAAGTAGTACAATAATTAACATACGCCAACTTTAGGATTAAACTCAGGGAAAACAGTTGATTTACAAACCATTCAAGATATAAAACCTTTAAATCGGAATAGAGCAGTCGAAGAGTAATAAGAGTGTGGTTGTGGTTTTTTAAATGAAGCGAACCATACCACATCATTTGGTCCGTGAACGTGAGGTCGGTTGATGCGGCATCGTTGAAAGTAAGTCGATTTTATACTTTATCACGGTTCATGCTCCAACTGCTGCGGAATATCGTCAATGGTGCAGTATACATCGCTGAGTCAATACCCAAGATTGGTGTTTCTTTGCCTTATGGGCTCGTAAGAGATAGTGCGTTTTAAAAGTGTGTCGGTTGAGCATCGTTTTCGGTAACGTACGCGGCCACGCGGGTCATACAGTTGACCGTTGGCACAGAAGTTCGTGCGGAAACGACGCGACGTCCCGCGTCCGGACCAAGATAATCGCTCTTACTTGCTTGTATGTAAATTTTTCTGCAGACTGTTAAACGGTTTTTTTTTTTCTAAAACGGTTGTACTCTGATTATCGGGCGTGAAGAGTTGTTTCGGGGAACTAATTGATTCTGCGTTTCGAACGGTTTCGTTACGTTGTTGTCTGCTTGAATATGAATGTTTCTCGTAAATGCATTTCATTACGCTGATTCTTTTTAAGATAATCTTGTATACTTAAATAGTTAAGTTAGGTACTTACTTTCGTAGTTATATGTTACTTGTGTTGACCCGAATAAGATAGGTAAATATTGTGTTAAAAGCTAAAAATTGGTTGTATTTAGAAGTTCTAAAGCCCTAGCAGGACAACCAGTCATTTTCATCCATTAATATTAATAAATTATGAAAATATGATAAACTAGCTATGCCCAGCTGTTTCACCCGCTGCTCAGCTCCTATATATCGTAGCATGAAAATATATTGATGAATAATGGTCAAATGCGGTCCACAGCAGTTTCGGAGTCTATTCGGTACAAATAATAAATGTTTTTCTCCTTATAATATTATTAAGTATTAATAGCTGTTATAGCTCCTAAGTGTCGTATGTTATATGTGTATGTTATATCTAATATATAAAATTCTCGTGTCACAGTTTTCGTTCCCATACTCCTCCGAAACGGCTGGACCGATTTGAACGAAATTTTGTGTAGGTACATATCGGGTAGGTCTGAGAATCGGCCAACATCTATTTTTCAGACCCCTAAGTGAGCAGCGGGTGAAACCGCTGGGCACAGCTAGTAGCTTATATTACTAAGTGATAAATGTAGCACTCTAATGTTGAAATATTTTTTGAGTTTATTCGTTGCAAACATACAAATTTACTCTACATAATATTAAGAAGTATAGATGTAGACTAGCTGTTACCGGCAAATACGTACACGTTAAGTTCGCGATTTGCTTAAAATAAGTTTTTTTACACAGAGTTTCTTAATTCCATTTTTGTTTGCATTCGTTTCCATGAGTATTATTATACTCTATATCTGCCTTTCGTCGTCTGACGTCTCCAGTATTATTACTCCTCTAACGCATGTCATGACACTTGCCAAACAGTTTAGGAATATGGACATAATGCAATGGTTGCCAACCCCCATACGTCGTTGCCGCGATAATTTTATTTTTTCACTTATTTCAAGTAACTAAACGCCTCATTTTAGGTAACATCAAACACAAAACACAAGCAATCCAATTTCAATTAAATAGAATAATGTCAGAAAAATACGAGAGGAAGGCCAAAGAAAAGATGGATGGATTGTGTAAGGAATATTAGGAAGGAGAAAGGACTAAATGATGCCGTGACGTTTTCGATTCTGACACACCTGACAAGCGGGCGTGTGACACAAGATAGAACGATTTGTTACCAACCTAGTAACAAGTATTGGATTAGTACGATTTTCTTCGTATTGTCCTGTGCATGACTTATAAAAATTTTAATGTCTTTAATTAGTATAAATGAAGCAAGTGGTTAAAATTTGTAAATCGACGTTTTTACGGTACGTTTACACCACGCACTCGAACTAAAGTAGGTAGGTATCTGGGATTAATAGAACCTATCAGACCACCATTTAAGTTGTGTGGTTGGTCTAAAGGTGATTCTGATTATAGCTACATAACATTGCCAGGAAGCTTAAGCTCTTTATCGCCTCAGCTTTTACTCAACCTAGTTACTGATCGTTCTAAACAGACTGTGGCTTAAGTGAAGCCCATGTTTAGCTATAAAGTCAGCACTAACAGCTATCTAAGTAGGTACTAAAACGACTCCCACAATCTCTTCATAAACTTAATTACAGTTTCTATATGCTGGTAAATTAAGTCCATATTCAAGTCCATTAGATTTCAATAAACTCTCCCGCCGCGCCGTAATTATAATGGAGTGCAGAACTCTCTTCTCATAATATGTCTCATCAAGTAGTTAGCAGTATCTTGTTACAAGTTAACACTTCCTTAATTTAAAGATTAGAGGCGGTCGTAGTCTCCCGCGCTTGGTACCTTATCGTATTCCCAAGGCAGGGATTTTATTGTAAGTCTTAATTGCCGAAGTGAACTGTTTACATGTAATGGTAGCTTTGAGATACTTAGTTATTATTTGCCGTTTTAATTTATGAGGGCGTTTCATTTTTACACTACTTTGAGTTTACTTTGGTATTATTGTTCTATGTGAATTACTTTCGCTCATCCAATTATCCACCAATTCTGGTGAGACAATAATCGGTGCCAATTGTAAGCTTTTAATTTATTATCCTCGTTGTGATTTTAAAAGCACGTTTCAGGGTATGTAGATATTGGTTGAGAGTCACACAGATAACTAGAAACAGGTACTTTACGAAAAAAAAATAAGTTCGTGTATAAAGAATAATCTAAACTAGGAATGGTCAAGATTGTTCGGAGATATTTTAGATTGATGCCCAACTTAGTGCTAATATAGGTTGTTTTTTTTTTTCAAATAGCTTTTTCACGCAGCTTCGAGCATATAACACTCGGGAGTAATGAAGTTTCCTGTTAGTGAAACAATTTTCGGAATCAGATAAACAGTTCTAAAGATATTCCCGTAAATCCAAACTTACAAACCTCACCTTTTTATAATATTTATCAGTTATAAATATTTCAGTTATTAATAACTAATGTAAAAAAGTTATGGCACCACAACTTTTTTAATAGGATACTGGGATACAGTTTCCTCATATTAAATTTTCTACAGAAAAGTTAACGTGTCCTTTTCAAATTCTACTGAAGAACGAATAAACGTTACTCTTTTGAATTAAATAATACTGCTATCCATTTCGCAATCTGTGTTCGTTCATTGCTTTTCTTTGCCATGTAGTGAAAACATCTAATCTTTTACAGTTTAGTTATCATAGAGCTCATAAATCCACCGTTGATCGGTTTGTATCAATTTATTTCTGAAGCTGCCAGCTTAATGTATCATAAATTATTGTCAGACATTTTTATGCGATTGTTAGTGCACTATTAAATGCGATGCAGTTACGTCTAGTGTTACCAATCGTACAGATTTATCCGGACATGCTCTGCTCTGCTCATGCCGCTTTTTGTTTCCGTCTAGGTTTATCAAATGACCAGGTATTTCAGTGAAAGAGGATTTATGGAAATAATAAAAGAAATATTGGAGGTACTCAAAAACTAACGATTACAACGTGAAATGTCCTTATATTTTAAGAGAAGCTATTTACGAAAAAAAAATTTATCAAAATAATTTTTTACTTATAAAACGTCAAAATATATGTTCCAAGAATGTCAAGGTATGAAATGGTAACCCTAGTTACGTCTGGCTGGATCGGACATTGAAAGCGTGCGCGCAGACTTTAATTCAAGCGGGGCACGCATGCGCAAGATCTGTAACACCCATCATCGATCGATCGATCGTGAGGTGAGTAACCGCTGTAAGCAACTTATTACAATTGTATACTAATTCGATTTGTGATTTGAGCTTGATTTAGTTATTAAGGCAATAGAGGCAAAGAGTAGGTTGCGATTAAAGTGTGAAATCAATAAGGTACTTAACATTTTTTTTTGGGTAACTGCAATTTTAATGATAGCAAGCGCTTGTATTGTAATAATTTTGTGACCCCTATGGTTTCTATGATTATAAGTTATCCACCATTTATTTCTTCTTTTGCCAATGAACGTGAACTATCTATTAGATAAGAGCATTTTTACAATACTTTCTAAACTCTTGCTTACACTCTAGCTAGGTAGTTAATTTAAAGCATGAAAGCTTTCTGAAATGAATGTTTCTGTTTTTTGTGCGTATTTTAGAAATCTAATCTGCGTGAAATCTAATTTTTCTAAATGGCTTTTATCAAAGTTTAAACGGTTTAAATATAACTATTGATCGATGAAATGTTTTGCGATTATATTATAAGCACCATGAGATAGCTTTGAGATTAGTACATATTGGTCATAATCTTTTTATTAGTTAGGCGGTTTAAAGCCACTAGGGCAATAGGTTGCCGATTTTCCGCTAAATCTCAAATTTTAACGTTGAGCTACCAAAAAAATAATACAAATTGCAGAATTTCTCTACTTTTTGCTATCAAAAAAGATCTGCTCTAATTTCGCTGCTCTTTTTTCGATTACTTTTGCTTTCGCGAGTTTATTTTCTGTTGTTGTTTAAATTAGCAGGTTAATGTGATTTCGTGGGAATAACCTAGTTGTTTAAGATTAGTGGCTAAAACTGCTGACAGTGACTTGGTACGTATCTACTTAAGTACAAAGAAGGTAGAGGCTAAAATATGTTCGGAATCATTGGAAAAACTAAGCATCGGTATTTGCTTATGTAGGTGGACTTTGAATCTGGTAATTTAGCTCTTCCTTTCCTCATTTTATTCGGTGTAGTGCTTGTCATCCATACTCGTAGCTTAACAATTATCTAATTTGGTATTGTTGTTACCTATCCTAACATTGATAACACTTACTAAAACATATGTTGGTAACTAATGATTGTGTCTAAATATTTTTATTTCACCCGACTACTTTTTGGAAAAGTTCCTACTTTTAGCGAGATCAAAATATAAGATCGCAATCTGTAAAAGTTTTCTACAACACGTACGAAGAAAAACAATGATGGAATCAAATTAAAACAATTTTCAGCGAATAGTGAAAGTTTTGAGGACATCACGTAGTGTTCGAGTTTTATTCATTTTAATTGTTTTTGAACGCCGATGGCTTATTTTGAATGAATTCGTGCACGTAGGTTAAAAAAACTTAACACAGCCACGTGCGTGCCCGACGGACTACGCACAGTGGTTCCGTACGACTCGAGATGATTTGGCACGTTAACGAAATATTGATATTATGAGACAGTATTTCATAGTATGTATTTCTATCCCTTTACTTTCTCAAAAACTTCGTCGACGCGAATGTTTACTTTGAAAAAGAAAAGACTCGCGTCGACGAAGTTTTTGAGAAAGTTCTTCATTGAAAGTGGTTTTATATAAAATTTGTTTTCTGATACCTACACCTTATCATATGCACTTTTCTGACTTGAAAGTAAGAAGAGCTTTTCATCAACATTATTTTTTGTGATTATGTTAAAAAACAAAAAATCAATTTTGCTGTTTGCTTTGCAATGATTGTTACTTTTGTCTTCGAACATTGCAAATAATATAGAGTTGTCTAAAATAATGCTGCCAGAAATCAATGGGCAATCATAACGTACAATCTAATGTGCGCTAATTACATACTGCAATATGCTATTTGATATCAATCAGTTTCCGAAAAGGAAAGTTCAAATGGACTTTCGTTTTCGGAAACTAAGCCCTAAGTTTAATACAAAACAGTTGAATTCTTCTCTTCCACTGGTCAAAGCTGATCAAAATAATAGACCTCGCCAAAAGTTAATGTGGAAATAGACAAACTTATGGAAAAATAAGACATGCCACGCCGAACCCAAATAAATACGGAGGAATTATGAAAATGGCGTAAGGAAATTTTGGGTATGATGATGATGAATGTGGGTGGGTGGTGTAAAAAAGGCGAATGAAAAACGATTGCATGTAGCGGAGATGAGAATGATGAGATGGATGTGTGGAATGACAAGAATTGATAAAGTAAGGAATGAGTATATTAGAGGAAGTTTGAAAGTTGCGCCTGTTACAGAAAAATTGAAAGGGAGTCGTGTGTCTTGGTAATGAGGAAGGACGAAGCACATGTGACTGAAAAAGGGATGGATCTGAATGTTGATGGACGGAGTGCGAGAGGAAGGCAAAAGAAAAGATGGATGGATTATGTAAGGAATGATATGAAAGAGAAAGGAGTAAATGATGTCGTGACCTCTGATAGGCGAGAATGGAAGAAGAAAACGTGTTGCGCCGACCCCAAATAGAATGGTACAAGGGCAGGAAAAACAGGTGTCTGATGAGATAACGAGTAGTAAGTAGAGAGGCTCAAATAACTAGGGACAGGAGAATGATGACGATGAAGTTAATCAAATCACTTGAATTTGTCTGATACTGCAGATTGGTGACCTAATAGCTACATTACAACAGCTCTCAGAACGATGGAGGAAAATATCATGAGCATGTACTCATGATATTTTCTAGTATATAAAGTGATTACAAACTTGCTCCTGTGCTGAACCCCTGAGGAAACTGGTGTACTTCAAATATTGCTTTCATATATGCATAAAATAATAATAATTCCAGCATATAACTGTCCTACTGCTGCACAAAAGCTTCTTCTCATACAGAGAAGCCCATTGATCACTACGCTTGCTCAAGACTGGTTGGCGAATTCAGACTTATAATCATTAAAAGTCTAGGTTTCCTCAATTTTTTTTCCTTTACCAATGTCTGTGATGTCTTAGATAAACTTTAGAAAGTAGGTACTTGTGAAGTGAAAAAGTCACATTGGTACTTGCCCAGATTTGAACCCACTACCTCATGCATGAGAGGCGAGTCATCTAACCTCTAGGCCATCAGGAATATATCTACCAATAAAAGGCGGGTCTACTATAAGATATACGTAGTGTGAGTAACATTGCAAGGAAATTGCTACGCAGCTAAATTGAAAAAAAAAGTAGAGCGTGTGCATTGCTCTGAGAACAGGAGCTCAATTTCTGTATCGCTCGTGTGAAAGTTACTGCCCGTGAACACCGAATTTATGAGCAATTTCTATAAGTGGACTTGATGCTGTATATTATCTGAAATTCATGCCGAGAGAATTTGCAACGATTGGACCGACGAGAAACAATTTGCGACTAGAGTAGTCGAAAACATAGGCTGAGCAGCAGTTAATGTGGAAGTTTAACATTAAATGAAAATAGCCTTTCGCATTTCGCGATGTTTGAAGAGTCAAATATAATCAGACGACATGGTAGCCTAGCAATAAATAGGTACATAGCCAAATGAAGTAACAAGTAACAAAGTATGTACCATGTACTGTACATTGGCTTGATAATAGGGAGGTTATTATGCTCGAAATCAAAGGCAAAGGCATTATGATGCCCTCAGTATTGTAAAGGAAGTGAATTACAGACAATAATATGTTAAGAAGATCAGCATATCGAATTGCCCCTGCATAGATTAAAGCTTTTCAATGCTTTTCAGTATAATGACCGCAACAGAAGCCTTTGAACATACCAACTTCTGCTATTGTATCTTGATAAGCGTCTGGGATTAAGGTTGTTCCTTTGATGTTCGTTCCCTATTACTATGTATGCCGTAGTTTTGTGTATAAAACAATAAATAAAGCTTCTGGTTGATCGTAAAGTTACAAACCGGCTATATCAAATACTTAGGTCGTACTAAAGTGCATCGTACGGGTACTTTTGTCAAAGCTTTTTTGCGTTATTTACACCTTAGTAAGTTTACAATGTAAATATACTAACACCTTATTATGTGAATGCAATAAAGATTTTTATCTTTTAATTTATTTATGATGCCAGCCTTATGCGTGTCATTCACAAACTTTAATATGAGACATTGTTAATATTATTTGTGAAAGTAACCAGATGTACTTATGCTTTTCATAAAAACTTAAATGAAGTTAGCAACTTTGCTGCATAAGTACGACAAAGTAAACTATCGCAATGTAGGCCAGTTGGCAGTGTTCAGCTGTACAGATAGCTTAGAGCTTATTACAAACACTGTATTTATGATTATACGCTCGTACAACCAAACCGGATTCAAATATAAACTTGTCTTCAATACTCCAGAATGGGGACGAAACATTCAGATTTTAGTACACCGTGCACCGCCAGCAGCAATACGATTTATAGCTAAATGGAAACAACATGGGAGTAACACTACTTATTAAGTAGTTCAATCTCAGCTTTCGAAGCTTTTCCGTATTCACGGGTTTCAGTTCATAATTAGAGAAAACTATGAGTTTTAGTGATCGTTAAATTTGGAGGATAATAAGGTAGTGGTTAAAGCTCTTTAACATACCAGTAGGAGGAGCACGAGAGCGCAGTCGCTGGCGCTCGTCATGCTTGCGGTCTGCCACACTCGAGCGCGGAGCCAACCGTTAATGCTATCTGCCCCGATTACCTTACTCGTTCAAATACGAAAAAAAACGCCCAACTATTCGGATTAACTATCAGATTAAACAAAATAAAATCACTATTTTTTATGCGTCAATATTGTTTAGTATCTACACTGCCACTGCGTAAGTCCGAAAGCGCAACACAAGCGTGGCCGGTAGTTTCCCGCGCGAGTTGCAAACAGTTCGGTAGCGCTGGTGAGTGGTGGTGTGGAGTGCGCCGCGTGGTGCGCCTGCGTCGGGACTGCGCGGAGGCGCGTTCGGTTCGCTCCGTTGGTGATGGTGGAACAGTTAGCATGGCCGGGGAGGGAACCACCTGCTCGCCCGTGTCTTATCGTTCTCACGACACGATCACCGAACCGCCGCGAACAATCTCGTGATCTATATAGTTGATTGGCGTCGGATTATTGGGCGAATTGGGCTCCACCGAGCGCCGCGACGCGTTCATTACCGTGACATTCGCGTGGAGAAATTGCGGCGTACCTGCCTAATGATTGAGTGGCATTTCGGTGTTGCGGCGGTATCGGGTCATCGATGTTATGTTTGGGTCGCCATCTTCATAGATACCTCTGGTGGCTGGAGATGATCGACAGATAAGATAACTAAATAACTTTATATCTGACCGAGCGAGGCCCGGTGGCCCAGTGCGCACTGGGGCTATCGATAAGATATACAATTAAACCGCTATAGAAAGTCAATCAAAGTCGAAGATGAGCACAGATAATTTTAAATCCACCTATCCTGCAATCAATGAAAAGTAACTTGTTAAATAAAAGAGATCGGAGAACGACATGATGTTACTTTACTTTGTGAATTATGGTAATTTCATACCTACTAGTGTATAGGTAGGGTGGGTGAATAGGTATTTTTGTATTTGGATCAATAACTTTACCCATTGAATGAAAGCGGTCACCAGCAAATTGTTTCGGTTGTAAAACTAAAGTAAACAAACGGGTGGATAGTTTCCAATCAGCAATCGATGCGGCGCAACACACGGAACGGATTTTGATATTTTTTCGACGGAATCGTTTAGTGATTGACCGACTAACTAAACCGCAAAAGATGACGCTCCACTTCCCATTCAAATAATAAATAATCAAAATTTGTCCTTATAACCAAATAAATCAGGGGTGGCCGACTTGAATACACCCAAGATCTACTTTTTACGGACGAAATCCGGTACGATCTACTACAATATGAATGCCATTATGTAAGATTTTTTTTATTCAAAATCACACAATATATTACGCGCAGACTTTTGGTGATTACGTTGCGCATCTGTTAGAAGTATTTATGTTGTTTGCCTTGCCGCGATCGACTGGAGTAATAACCACGATCGACCGGTCGATCGCGATCGACTGGTTGGCCATCCTTGAAATAAAGTATCAGCGAAGATTTGGAAAAAGAGAAAAGGAAACTACTGATCGTCTTGTTAATGTGGTTAACATTGCCATTGACATACATATTAAGGATTTCGATTGATACCTTTACAAAAGTTGCAGAATTAACTTTTAAACAAGGCTCTTTTTGATTTTATGTAAGGTCTATCTCACTCCAGCACCAAACTATGCTATCATCATGCAGCTTAAAACAAGGTAATTACTGATGCATCATCTAACACACTTTTTATTGCAGTTTTAAGAGCAGATGATTATGTTTTCTTTCTTTACCGGCTAAGCGTGATATCTACACAATGATGAGAGATGATATTGCACTTGCAATCACTCAGGTTATTAACTAAACTTCATTATTAAACTATTTAATATAAATGTAATACGAGAAACAATTAAATATCTATAAACTTTAAGAGGTACCTACCCTTTGTATCGTCATCATTTTTTTGTGAAGTAGGTTTATGGCCCATTCCCACACAGCGAGAGGAAGCCTGTGTCCCAGCATTGGGGATATTGTACGCTGACGCTGATTATACTCGGGTTTGATATTACGCGATTTTGGAATAACCATTTACAGTCCATTTACCCCTGGTAACAACAAACCATCAGCGACCTTATTTCAGTAATAATAAAGAACACTGAAATCGACTGCCTACTTTAACAAAAAAGACTTTAACGGCTCAGGTTAAAAATAAATTGTAGCATTTCAGCTCAAAATGTTGATTCAATAAAATAATTATTTAAAAAAATAAAAAACCCGACCGCGTAAAAAGTGAAACAAACTACACACCTAATAAAAATAAAACTGAAAAGAGAAAAACAAGTACTGTAATCTGGAACTATGAAGAACAGTCGGGACCCATTAAAATCTAGAACGGCTCACATTCCAATAATTATTTTATTTTTGACTTTTTAGTTATGAGTATCTATTAGGTATTCATTATTTATGAGATTATTATTTTTGGATCCTTCCTTTATAGCAGAACTTTTTATGATATAATTTTATTTTGCATAACAACGTATAGCATAAACTTCACTTCGCAGAAAATAGTTTGGCAGACACTCATTTATCATACATTCAAAACTCATAATTTTGTAAGTCAGAATCATCTCTAGATATTTAATAAATTTCATACCCATAATATTTAAAAAGTAGGAACATAATATCGCAAAAAGTTCACAGTCAGAATCGTCTTTAATATATTTGCCAATTTCATATCGATAATCATTAAACGGCAGAATTGTCATATCGCAGAAATTTTATACATAGTTAGAATCATCTTTGTCATTATTTGTTGTCATTTATTTTAATTATTTATTTCTTTAAAATAATGTCTTTTATTTTAGTATCTAATTATTTAATTGAATTTGTAATAATGTCATTTATTTTAGTTATTATTTAATTGAATTTGAAATAATGTCATTTAATTTAATAATTAATTATCATAATCTTAAAAGTTCAGTTCCGGGTAGAACCTACTAAAAACAATCTCTTTTTTCTATTAATGCAAGTCGTTTGTGACACTCGCCGGCCGCTGCCGCGGCACCGCTCGCTCCGCTCGCTCGGCTCGTGCGTAAGAGGTCACAGTTTTAACCTAACCTAACCTAGCCATTACATAGTATGCCGAGTGAAATTATACCAAATAATCATCGCTTTAAATGAACATTATGCTAAACGATATTATGCGAAATTTGAACTCTGCCAATAAATGTAATTCTACTATCTTAAAATTATGCCATTGTAAATTCGAAGTTTTAAACATTATGCCAAACGATAATTATATCAAATAATTTTATGCCGTTAAAATGTTCGGTTAAGAAAATTATGCTAAGTGTGTTATGCCAATTAAATTTCGGAGCATCAAGATTCTGCCAGATAGAGGGAACCCATTATTTTTATCTATACATTTATTTTGCTCGGCTACCTGGGTAGCCGGAAAGTACTGATAGCACGGGCCTAAGCCAAGTGATAATCAGTTGGGCTTAGAGTTAAAGAGGTAGTAATAGGTACCAACACTGTTTTGTGCTGTAGCTTGAAAGAGAGATGAGGGTCTGTTTAAGTGGATATGTTGGTTCGGGTTTTTGATTCACATTGTAGGAATTTCCTCACCAGTCTACACGTGTTTAGTATCACTGCCTTCTGAAGCAGGTGGTAGGTGTTCGAGGGCAGGTTCAGAGAAGTTAAGGACTGGTGAAGTTGTTTTGGTATTACTCCTGTAGGTCCACTACAGGAGTAATACCAACAGCTATGTCTATGAGGTATCCAGTTTTGTTTGTTTTATTTATTAATGTGATGTCTGGTCTATTGAAGTGAATGGTTCGGTCAGTAAATATCCCTCGGTCAAAATATAATTTTGTTGAAGCGTTTTCCAGCACAGTTTCGGGGATGTATTTGTAGTAGGGCACTATGGACTCTATAAATTTGTATTGGTGTGCTAGTTTCTGATGAATGATATTAGCGACTTGGTCGTGTCTATGTTTATAGTCTGTCTGGGCTATTGATTTACACGCGCCTGTAATGTGCTGGATGGTTTTCGGCAATATCAGTGCTAAGGTTTTTTATAATGTTCTTCCTATAATTTTTAGTCTCAATGACTTGGTCCTGAATTGCAAACATGAAGCCTTCAGTCTTCGGGAAGAGCTTGCCTTGTTTAAGCTTCCTTGTCGACATAATTTTGACTTAAATCTTGGTAATGCCTTCCGTGCAAAGATTTCTGACTCCATTCTAGTAGATTGGTTTTGTTATCGCTTAGAGGTGTAGATTGATGGTCGCTGTTTGTAGTAATTATGTGTAGTGTAAAAGTTTCAGCTTTAGTAAAGAAATATTGTCTTAGTGATGCGATTTGCTTGTTGTGTAAGTTTAAAATGTCGATGAAACCTCTGCCTCTTTCTTTCCTTGGTAATGTTAACCTTTGCACACATGATCTTGGGTGATGCTTGCGGAATTTGGTCATTACCATGACCAAAAATCCCTGTAGGTTTTTTTAAGTCTGTTTTTGTCCAGTTTATGATGCCGAAAGAATAAGTAAGATACATGCGCCGCCCGGACACCGCTGCGTCCGGCCGCATCGATATGTCCCTGCATTTTTAAACTGTAATATCTTCGGAAATATTAATTTAAATTATATGCTGTAAAGGGCCATATTGATCTATATTAAATGGACAATGTATTTAAGGTACTTAATTGGATATAAATTAATGCTGTATTGTTTATAATACATATGTACATACGTGATGGTCTAAATTTTAATTATTAATTATTTATAAATAAATAGTCACACGAATCGAAAAGTGATAAAAGAAAACTTATATGATTTTTAAATACCTATTCGACGATACCCCACTTGACATATTTTGTTGGTTTTAATTTTTTTCATTTTCACAATATGGTGTCTCATGGTCGCCATTTTGTTTTTTTATTAATTTCATGTCTTTAGTGACACTCGCAGGACTAAGAGGAATCGATTGACGTGTGAATCATAAAAATCGCCCCAGGCGTTTAGTCTGTATAGTGCTTCAAAGGAACAAACATACATACATACACATACATACATAGACTGATGAACACATTACCCTCCCTTGCGATACGCAGTCGGGTAAACATTACCCTCCCTTGCGATGCGCAGTCGGGTAATTACCCTCCCTTGCGATACGCAGTCGGGTAAACATTACCCTCCCTTGCGATGCGCAGTCGGGTAAAAATACCGACTCGCGGATATACCTCTTCAAGAGGTATAACTCATCTAGTGGAATCAAAATTGGGGGAAGGTGACATTAGCGCAGCAGCCAGGATTCTCTCAGTAGTAATGTGGTGGCACCGTGCTCTCCAGAAACTTTGGCAGCTCTGGAGACCAAACACCCTGCCCCAGCGGATGCCCTTTCTTTTCCCCCCCTTCTGATTCGGATCTTCACTTCCTCACCATTACAGGTCGAGAGGTGGTCACAGCCGTTTGCTCCTTCCAGAGCGGGTCTGTCGGCGGCCTCGACGGCCTTAGTCCTCAGCACCTAAAGGACCTTATCTGCTCAGGTGCCGAGGAAGCTGGTGAGTTGCTCTTGAGGGACCTTACAGCTCTGATTAACCTCATGCTCTCCGGCAAGGTGAACGAGGCCGTCATCGACGTTCTGTACGGTGTAAATTTATGTGCCCTACAAAAAAGAGATGGTAGCATACTTCCCATTGCCTTGGGTACCACTTATCGCCGTATGGTAGTCAAGATTTGTTGTAAATTTTATGGTGAGGTTGTTTCGGAAAAATTTCAGCCCCTGCAGCTAGTGAGGCTGGGCTGTGAGGATGCCGTACATGCTTTGTCGACCTACCTAGATTCTGTTAATGGTGAGGTCATCCTGAAGGTTGATATAAAGAATGCCTTCAATTCTGTTAATAGGGATACCTTGTTAACACGCATTCGGCTATTACTATAATTCGTTACTGCTGTTTTGGCCCCAAATTAACATATTTCCTACGTGCTTCCCCTTTATGGCAGCACACTCATCTTTTGGACAAAATGGATCAAATTATCAGACATACTTTATCTTTAATTGTAAATAGGGCTCTGGACGGCCGAGCTTGGCATCAAGCCACTCTTCCCATTCATATGGGTGGACTCGGCGTCCGCAAAACTATTATTAGTCTACCAGCTTTCTTATCCTCGGTCCACGGTACTGAGAAATTAATCAGGAATATCCTGGCTTCCACACTGATTGATTTTGATGTACCGTGCTTCTCCGAGGCTACGGATGCTTGGAAAGTCGCTTGCCCGAGCACTGAATAACCCGACCAACCATTTTCCCAGAGACAGTGGGACGAGCCGCTCTGCAAAGTAGTTCAGAATAATCTACTGCTTCTACTGCTGAGCGTGCTCGCCTTTTGGCTGTGGGCAAATGGAGTCGGGTCTTTGACATTACGCACTACCGTCGTCGAGCATAGGCACTTTGTTCGACGACACTACTTTCCGTCTCGCTGCTACTTTACGTTTAGGTGCTCCTTGTTGTTCTCCTCATCGCTGTCTGTGTGGTGAAATAGTCAACAGCCTTGGATAACACTGTCTATCATGAATCCGAAGTGCGGGCCGTTTTGCGCGGCACGCGATAACGACAACGGTGACGCCGAAGGTGACAACACCGTCGGCGTTCCAGCTGTTTTAGAACCCATTGGCTTGGCACGCGACGATGGCAAAAGACCGGACGGTATGTCTTTGTTTCCGTGGAAGTTGGGTAGGCCTTTAGTGTGGGGCGCAATGTGCGTCGATACTCTTGTGTCATCCCATCTTCCTAGCTCTTCGTGCGGCACTGGCGCTGCTGCTGCCGCTGCAGAGAACCTCAAGCGGCGTAAATATAGTAACCTTATTGGTAAGTAACTAAATTTTCGAGCCGTTTGGGGTTGAAACTCTGCGACCTTGGGGTCCTTGTGCTCACACCCTTTTTAAGGAAATTTCAAAACGTTTGGTGGACATTTCCCGTGACCCAAGGGCTGGCTTTTACCTTGGTCAGAGGCTTAGCCTTGCCATACAACGTGGCAACGCGGCTAGTCTCTTGGGAACGTTGCCAACTAACAGCGTTGAGGACGAATTTATTGACGCTATTTTTTAATCTATTTATAAGTTAGGTAGTTAATTTTTCTCTTTTGTTTATTAAAATTCAAATAATCGACTGACTGGTTCTACTCAGAAGTCAGCGAACCAATATCAACCGTATTGCAACGGAAATAAAGATCATTAACTGTTACAATGAAACAAAACTAGAAAAAACATTTAATATTAAAATAGGCTACTTATGGTTTTAGAATTATTAAACCTAAATTACATATTTTAAATAAACTAACTAAATATACAACAAGATACTTAGGCTAAATAATAGCAGCCACTCGGATCGATGTTTAGGTTAAGCCGCGCTTGCCTAGGTTTGTCTGTGGGTGAGTTACTACTCGTTAGATACCAAGTTTTGCAGATCTTTGACAGTCGTTACAGAGAGACAATCAGTGTTCCGAAAGTCTGATAACCAGTCTTACCAAGTGGTATCGTTTTACTGGGTTGTGGAGGTCAGATAGGCAGTAGATAGTAGATAGACAGTGTACCTACAGTACTGTCTCTCCTCCTTTAAATCCATCCAAAGGTTGCCTTGAAAAGATCGCTTTTAGCGATAAGACCGCCCATTGTGTAACCCTATTTATAAGTTGTATAGGTACTGTTATTATTGTCATTGGTATGGTGTACATTATAAAGAATATTCTATCTATCTAGATATAGAGCATAAAAATATACATTAGGTTACCCATAGACATTAAAAACGTAAATTCAATTGGTGTGTTCAAAAAGAACCTAAATGATTAAAAATGCATATTACTCAGTAAAAGAATTCCTGTAAAAGAAATTATCCAATATATTTTGTGATTACATGAGCAATTATTGTAAAACTTATCATAATGTGATGATAATCTTATGACATAAAATCTTTGAATAATAATAATTAATATAATGTTTAATATAATGTAACATCTTTGAGTGGTAAGTTTTGGTATGTTTTTTTTTTATTATAGTTATGTGTCATCAACTATTAAATTGCAATGCCTCAACAGGCAACAAAGTTCTATGTTATACCTATGTATGTTCGCAATAAAGAATTTGACTTTGATTTGGCAGTCGCTCCATTTAAAATAGGAGTCTGGAAGCCGACCCCAACATAGTTGGGACAAGGCTAGACAGATAAGGTAAGATTCCTAGGCGTCGAAGTACTGCTCCAAATCGCTCTCATCCGGAAACGTGCCCAGAACTAGCGGCATTGTTAATCAATGTTTATTTTAATAAATCTATTAATTGTATGTTTTTACGCCCCCTATTGATAGTTTGTGTACCTAATGGGCCAATTCCCTTCGCACGGCAGGCAGTGGCGTGTTTTGCTTGTAACAAGAAGTGCATTAGCCGTGGTTACAGTAACTCGGACGTGCGCCAGCTATATAAAAAGAATAAAAACCAGCGTAATGGACCAAGAAGGTTTTAATAAAATGTAAACATTTTCTCTTTTATTCTGTAATTGACAAGTGTTTGCAATATGCATGGAATTACAAAAAGATAAGATCCCCTATGGAAAGTTAAATTAACTGTTTCGTGTAATAAAATTCATGATAAGTGTTTTTATTTTATAGAGAGTTTTTCTGTAACTCGTTTTATTACTTTGCTATCTGCTACTTTACCATGACGTCTTAAAGCAGACTTATTCAAGTGAGGGAAAGAGACGTAACTATAAAGGATGTATATTGCCATCTTATTCTCACACTGGATAAGTACTGCTTTAAGATGTCAATGTCATCCTACTGATTTTAAGAAAGTCCCTATCTTTTGGAAAGAGAAAGAGGGCAAACATTCACCAAATTAATTTGCTGGCTCTCCTAGACTTTTTTTCACATTTTGCCAGTTATTTGTAAGTTCCGTGTAGTTGCCATCAATCGGATACAAATCCGAACTCCGTGTATGCTGCTGAGAAATTCCTGATGAAAAACAAAATAACAGTTTGCCCGCCCCAGATAGCGAAGCCAAGACCTCAGGTTTCATAGTCGCGCTCGCGACCACTCGACCAATGCACCAACGAGGCCCTTCTTCACGAATGCAAAACTAAGTATTTTGGACCCTAAAAGACAATTCATACGTTGTATTTAAAATAACTACACTCTCTCGTGTTCTTCTTAGTCAACCTTTTCATTTGATACTCATATCTTGGTTAAAAGCAAGCATAAAATAACTAGTTTTCATTTATGGGAATCCACCACGTTGGATTTAGAATGACTTTACCATATTTAACTAAGTATGTATGCAAATGCATCACTTTTAATTTCAAATTTTTTTTTCATTCATAGTTACAGGTGAAGCTAACAACAGTGTATTACAATCACGCAACAATAACAAAGAAAATCTTACTCAGAAACGAGGAAGAAGACGAATAACTGAAAGGCTTTCCATCTCAGCACAACTGTCACTGGCCATGTTCGTGTTCTTTATGCTAACGTCACGGAAACGTGGCGTTGACGCGCTGACGCAGCGACAGAGGGTCAATTTAGTAGTCGGCCTGCGCGTACGCAGCGCCTGTCAACCTCCACCGATTGTGTTTACATACACTGTACGCGCTTGACTGACGCTCTTTCTTACTCTTGAATTAAGTACGTTTTGATATTAGATTTGTATGCGCAGAGATTTTGTAAAGCAAGTTGACCGTGAGGCATAAGTAGAAGTTGCGGAAGCACTGAAAATAACATGGCCCACGGACAATTCATTATTAGTCTACCTCATTTATAAAAATAAATAAGTTTTGGTAGAGAAATCTTTGCTTATATCTATGGAAAGAAATTCTTCCTTGGTCGTGTGCCCTGTAAAAAAAGTAATGAAACGTAGGTATCCAAATTATCACTACCTACAGCTAGTTCTTTTCTTACGTGGCGTAATTAGGAAGAGCAAAAATTTAACAAGAATTAAAACCGGTACTAACCGCTTCATTAAATCCATATAAATAAAACATGGTGCTTAACTACCCATAAACACGATTTAAGAAAACAAATAAATTATTAAAAAAGTTATAAAATATGCTCAAATGCCCGTAACTACCAACTAACTAACACTGTAACTGCTGGTGGTAACTCGCAAATCGTAAAGAATTAAAAGTGCTAATTACAAAGAATTCAGTCGAGTGGAAAATGATAAGTCTTCCCTAATCTCTTTGATTAGCAGTACATATAATTGCTATTTTCTTGAAAGGATGTTCACCGCGTTTTTGATTGGTGACTAACGATTTTTTCTAGTGTTGTAACTTTTAATCGATAAAAAATACGTCTTTTTATGTTGGTAGGTACTTTATTTATCGATTAGAGAAGGCGGAGATTGTAGCGATATATATAACAATAAATATTAAGGTAAAGGCACCAGGGTGGCCGCGAAATTCAATTTTTTTTGACGTTTTACGTACTTCACATGTCGATATCGGATAGTAGGTAAATTGATCAAAATATGATTTAAGACGTAAAGTATCAGAGGCGCCTGCCGGGGTTGCTGGTTGTTCGAAAGAGATTCCGCGGCCCCAGAACGTAAAGGGCAATAGAAGGAACATGGGTGGGTTTTAGTCAGCACAAGTCTGACACTCCGCCCCCCCCCGCTCCGCCCAGAGCTGGGGTAGTTATTTGGTGATTTCCCATCTTGGGTTGGGTTTATTGAATTAAAATCATCAATACAACCCTCTAAGTTCATTTGGCCACAGTAAGTTTTTCATGAAATTGTCATTTATTGGGGTAAAATGCAGGTACAGGGTATATTTACTCTATACTCTCCAGAATTTAGAAAAACTGTGAAGTTCCCAGTTCATAAATTATGTTCTAGACAAAAAGCTTGTGATTAACAAGCTTTTTTAGAACCACTATTAAAAATTACCTTACTCGTGATTTGATTTGATTAAAAATTAGCTTCCTCACTTTACCTATTAATTTTATGCGAAAGAAAAGCTTGAGAAAATAAAATCATTAAACAAACAATGCAGCAATAAAGTGAACATTGAAACAGTAAATTGTTACATTAAGATGTGACAATCACACCGCCTCGCCTCGCCTGCCCGCCGGGAAACGCATGGCACGCGCTTCTGTCGGTGTTTTTGTCTCCATTACCTGCCGACGTGCGCTACGAATCCAATTCTATGATTGATGATCCACGATCTTCCGCATACTACAGTGGCACTTATATACTATTGTAATAAAGATATTAAAGATCATCCGCAGTCGCACCGAAATTGATCACAACAGTACCTATGTGGCCCCGTTATATAACAGCGTGCGGTAGTGTACATGGAAATCAGTAAAACCGCATACTTTATCCTAGTAGCTACTTTTAGTTTGATATCTCGTAAGTTAACGGTAACATAAAGGGCATCGGCGGCGTCATTAAACTGTAAAAAAAGCAAATGCTTCTTAAGTTTATTGAGCTAAAAATCGATTTCTTGGTTTTAAAACAAATGCCGTTTTTTGCTGCGCGGTAACATTCTGTACAGCCTATCCACTAATTTTAATTGTCACGGTGTAGTTCCGATTAATTTCTTATGTTCATGGCTAGTGTTCGTAGTTTTTTTTTAAGTTATGATGTAGCAATTTTTTTTCTAATGAGTTGCACTGTGATGAAACTACCGGTGAGGGGCAATAAACTGGTATAATCGGCGCACTACGAATATTGTACAAAAACTGAAAACTACATATAAAATAAGAGGAATTCTTAGAATTTCCAATGACGGTAGTAGGTAAGTAAGGCTTCAATTTAAAAACTGACATGCTTTGAGTCGCTCAAATCTTTCCAATCAGGTAGGTATATCAAATGGATGAATTTCCAGGAGAGCCTACCGAAAAAGCAACGATGAAAGCCGGAAGCAGGCACAGTCTTGACCAGAAATGCCCAATAATTTTCTGCTTTAACGCTTTTAAGTTCAAACAAACTGTCAAACTACTTACTTCCGTTTCATCCAAAGCTTGAAGACAATGAGCATCTCCATAAACCGCTCAAGCTGTTTGGATAACGGTCCGTTCACACGGCCATCTACCACGGATGACCGCATCTCATTTTGACCGGACCAATTGTAATTTCAGACTAGTACGAAATAGGACAAAAAGCAGAGGCCGGAACAAGCGGGCAACTAGTACAGCGAAAATTTGAATAATGACGATCTAGCGGAATGTTTTGTTCGTTTAACGCTACGGTGGCTGCGTCTACGCGACCACGTCACTCGCTCATGAGAATTTGTAACAGTTGCGTAGGTTCGAACATCAAATTATATGGCTCTTGTTGTGATTTAGATCACCAAAATAAGACGCGTAATGAGAGTCTTGTTTGTTTTATTTGGTGATTGTTGGTTTACGAATGCGCCTCTATCTGTACCCAGGAACGTAATTGTTCAACATTTCAGTTTCAGGTATAGTTACCTGACAGTACCTACGTATGTATTACTTGATAGCTGCCTCGCTATCAAGAGCCGTTTGAAGGTAAGGAGGCAATATAGTTTGCTGGCTGTATGAGGTATCGAGGTACCTCCCCGCTAATTGTGGCGAATGTGGAGCATGCGGGACATAATGCTACACCGCGACAGAACCGCCCTGCGATTGCTGCGCCGGCGCACGGTGGTTAATGTAATGCCTGTGGGGCTGTGGCCGACGCTGACGGCTCACGGTGGGCTGAAAATCGGCTTTCATAGACTTAGGGATTTCAATTTGCAAGTGCTTGTTTTTATGCCGGATATCGCTTCTATTAGTCATTATTATGTACAAAAATGACACCCGAGTTAATTCTGCTCAAAACCGAAGGAAATATAATTTTTTTACGAAAAATTTGTATGAAGCTAGTATGAAAAATCGAATTATCTCCTAAACGGCATGTTTAACCGTAATATCCTTAGAGATGGTCATAGTGCTAATTATTTATGATTTTTTGGTTGACGATTGGACAAAAATTTTAATGCCGTTTTTTTTTTAAAAATCGTCAAAATATTTTTATTTGTTTTTACGTATGAAACGATTCCTTTTGGTGTTTATGTTGAAGAACACGGACTTTTAACTACACATAACATAAAATAGCATCACTCCTATATTTCCGAAGGAGTTGGCAGAGGTTTATAGTACACCCACACGTAGCCAACTATGTTTGAGCTAGATATTTATCAACACAAAATGAGTTTTAAAACTTTTCATACAACCAAATTACCAATTGTCTTCTAATGAGTCCAAAAAGAAGTGATTAAGTAACTACACTGATTAGGTCTTCTAATGAGTCTTAATAGGTGATTTAATGATTTTCAATATCTCACGACAATGGATTATATTTAACATTTCCTGATAAGTAAGCTAATTTGTTAATTAGCAGTGCTATGAGTTCTAAGAATAGTTAGTGACAATTATAGATTTTCATTAGCTAATGAGGAGATAACTAATGAGGGTAGTTACCTAATTATTGTCGTTTTGCAATAAAAGGGCTAAAGTTTTGTTTTATAATTTAATTTGTTCACAACTGTGTAACTGCTAACACTAAATCTGCGACTATAAAATCTTAAAATGGAAAGTTTAATGACCAATTTAGACTTGTTTGTTCTTCTACGAAGTGAGAGTACTTCATTTGATCATGAAGTATTGTTTAGTGCAGTTGTATCCCGCATAGGCGATTGCCTGTCTGACGAAGATTATGTTGTTCTCAAAGAATTTTGTCGGAGATTTACGCGAGCCGCTTTACAAAGGTGGGAGAAATCCAACCGATTCCTTGATAATTTCAGGAGAAAGTACGAGAATTGGTTGGGAGCAAATATTGATTGGCCGAGTTTTGTGCAAACTTTAGTTAATCAAGAACCAAGTGTTGATGATACCAAGAGCGCCCTCAGTCTCTCCAGAACCGTCGACATCAACGTCCATTGGAACAATGACGAAAAGATCCCGTAAACCATTCGAAGACCTGGGAAGTAAACAAAAAAAGAGAAGATCTGATGAACACACAGGCGAAGGTTCCAGTGAATTGGCATATGCAGCTGCAGCACGTTTAAAAGAAGAAGGGCATGGAGATATCGCCTCTGTCATCGAATACATGATGAAAAATCCTGAAGCAGCCGCTAAATTAAATGAAACGCTTAAGAAACCAGCGAAAACAATCATATTTACGCCAGAAAAGGCGCTTGGATTGCTTCTTTCGCTAAAACTCTCAAAGTGGCAATATATTACGTTGCGTGAGGCTGCCATTCGAGAAGGTGCTAAAGATATTTATCCATCTTACTATAAAGTGCAACAAACTAAGCTTGATTGCTACCCTCCGAAGCAATCAGTGACAGTTACTGATTCATCGGCTAGGATTACACTTCAAGCTTTACTTGATATCACGGTTACAAGAATCCTTCAAAGCCTTTCTAACGAAGAGCATAACAAGCAGTTGAAGCTGATATCCAAGTGGGGATTTGACGGTGCTTCTAACCAAAGCCGATACAAGCAGAAAATTGAGGGTGAGGAAGATGATTCAAGCATTTTCATGACCTCCTTGGTGCCACTAAAACTGACAGATGGAGACAACATTTTATGGACGAACCCAAAACCATGCTCTGTTTTGTATTGTCGTCCAGTTCAGTTTACTTTTGTAAAGGAGAGTGAAGCAGTGGTCCTTGGGCTGAAAAAACAAATGGATGAAGAAATTGAGGCCCTTATCCCCACAGAGTGCAATAATAATAATAGGGTGACTCATCAACTAATGATGACGATGATCGACGCTAAAGTCTGTACTTACCTTTCTGAAGCTAGATCAAATGCATCGTGCTACCTGTGCTTAGCAAAGCCTACAGAAATGAACCGCTTAGATGCTGTAACATCAAAAATTGTGTGTTCGGACCTGTATGAGTTTGGCTTGTCATCCCTACACGCCCGTATAAATTGTATGGAATGTCTGTTACACATTGCATACAGACTGGACTTCAAACGGTGGGCAGCGAGAAGTGATGAGCACAAAGAAATGCTACAGACAAGAAAGAAAATAATTCAAAATAAATTCAAAGATGAGCTCAATCTGTTGATTGATATAGTAAAACAAGGCTCGGGAACCACCAATGACGGGAATACTGCAAGAAAATTCTTCGAGTTTCCTAATAAAACCGCAGCTATAACCGGTTTGGATGAAGACCTCATCAAAAGATTTGCTGTAATTTTACAAGCAATTACATCTGGAGAGCAGATCGATATAATAAAATTTAGAGATTATGCTCGCAAAACAGCAGAAAAGTACGTATTACTATACGACTGGTACTACATGTCGTCAACCGTTCATAAGTTACTAATCCATGGGGCTGACATAATCGAGAAAAATAATATTGTGCCGATTGGGACTCTCTCGGAAGAAGCCTCAGAGTCTCGAAACAAAGATTTTAGGAGGTTTCGAGAACATCATTCGCGGAAAAGAAGCAGGCAGGATTCCAATCAAGACATTTTAAATATGCTTGTTGTTTCTTCGGACCCTTTGCTAAGTGCACAAAGGCCTAAGTTAGATGCCAAGAAAAAGCAGAGCTTTTTTGCTGAAACTCTCGACTTAATTCAATTTCAGGAAACTGAGTTCGAATTTTTGGATATATCCAATCTGGATGCTGACTCAGAATTGGAGTCTGACAACGAGAGTGATAAGGAAAATTTGTAAAAAAGATATATATGTACATATTTGTAAATTTGTATTTGAGTGTGTTTGGGTTTTTTTGTAATATTTAATGATATGTTTTATTTTTTTTATTTATTTTACTTTATTTTACGAATGCTTAGTATTAATTCCTTAAATTAACTTATTTTGTATAAAATATAACTTCATATGTTACTTCAATATAAATCTTTTTTTATTTAAATTAATATAAATGTGTCAAAAACAGCAATTTTTTTATTTTATTTTTCTTGTTTCGTGTGTTCTTAATATTTGGGTTAATAACATATCGAACTTTTTAACTTAGACACTAAAAGGGATCGTTTTACATGTAAAAATAAATAAAAATATTTTGACGATTTTTTAAAAAAAAACGGCATTAAATTTTTCGTCCAATCGCCAACCAAAAAATCATATATAATTAGCACTATGACCATCTCCAAGGATATTACGGTTAAACATGCCGTTTAGGAGATAATTCGATTTTTCATACTAGCTTCATACAAATTTTTAGTAAAAAAATTATATTTCCTTCGTTTTTGGGTAGAATTAACTCGGGTGTCATTTTTGTACATAGTAATGACTAATAGAAGCGATATCCGGCATAAAAACAAGCACTTACAAATTGAAATCCCTAAGTCTATGAAAGCCGATTTTCAGCCCACCGTGCGGCTCTGCGTGCACATTTCGCTATTGAAGCCTTGAGTACCTAGTCGGCACGCACTACATGTTGGTATTGATCATTAGGTTGTAGGTGACATAAAAAACTAGTCAAGTGCAAGTTGAAAATGTCGGTCAAGTGCATAAGTATAATCACGTACTGCTATGTACAATGTAATTCGTAATATTGATCATAATGACCAATCAACTGATAGAAGTTTACTAACGAATGACAATAATGTTTTTTTTTGTATAACCTATGTTCTTCCGTTCCGGGGCTATGAAGCCACAGAGAGATATAGGTACAGATATGGCAAATACACCCTTTAAACACCTCTGTTTTTGTAAGGAGTTTAAAATAACCTTTAGTGCAAGATAATTTCGTTACTTGGTGAAATGTACGTTTTACTTTCTCATGGTAATATATTTCAGAAAAATATAACGGTGCAGTGACACGTTTACGGTGATCGACAGAGACGAGGTCACAATGATACGCTAATAAAACCTGTAAAATTACGTTGTAATTACAAAATTACAGTATCGCTAAAGTAATTAGATGCAGCTGTCGAAGGCGTTAGCTATTGTTTCCTTAGAAAAATGTACCTACTAGCTAACACTGGCTATGTATTACAAGTGGAATATGCGGTTGTCACTAATAACCGGTCGGTAATTACATCGATGTGTTCTAACTGTCTCGTGGACGTTTCTTGCAAGAATTCTAATGAGGACAATGCGTCCATGGAAATTACAATACGGAGATATTTATTGTAACGGGTGTTATATGTAAGTATAGAAATAATAATAGTAGATGCTGATAATATTTCTATGAGAAGAGTGTTCAAATAACAAGGTGCCACAAACAAAGATTTAAACAGTCATCATCATTCTCTTGCCCTTGTCCCAATTTATATAGGGTCGGCGCAGCATCTCTTCTTTTTCCATACTTCTATATTACTCACTAGCTGGCGCCCGCGGCTTCGCCCGCGTGATATCGAAAAGAAAGTATACTATGTGTTATTCCAGACTATAATCTACCTACCTCTGTACCAAATTTCGTCAAGATCCGTACAGCCGTTTTGACGTGAAAGAGTAACAAACATCCATACATCCATCTATCCATCCATCCATCCTCACAAACATTCGCATTTATAATTTTAGTAGGAAGTGGGGTAATCTCAGCAGTTACTTTCTTTCTATTTATATCACCCTTCACACAGTCTATCTATCGTTTCATAGGTCTTCCTCTATTCTTGTGGCCTTCATTCATACTCAAAATCACATTTCCATAAAAACCTTAGGTATAGTCTACTGACATAAACTGTTTACCTGCTGCGTGCCTACCGGGTTTGAATATGATATTTGCTTATAATTTAGTTAAGATACACCTACTGGCAAGACTCAAAGGTACGTGTAGTTTTTCACGGCAATTTTAGAATACTTACTTATTTAATTGTTTCTTAACGCAATTTAGAAGGGCCATAAAAGCGGTTTACAAATAAACCGAGTTTTCGTCAGTGGAACGGCGACGTGACTGATATCTGTTAAGATAAAACACATCGTTTGTCTAAGGACTTAAATGAATGAGACAACGTGTATTTTTATTAATGCCATCTCATTATAACGGCGTTTGCTGCATCTGACTCATTTAACTTAACTGTTAAGTCGATTAAACAGAAATTAACGAAATTAACGTGTACACAATCTAAAGTAAAACACACTCTTTTTTATTAAATGCTCTGTCCGTATACGTGTGTAATTTAACTAAGATTGCCATGCCCATTGCAGAGTTATCTAAACCAAATCAAAACGGTCGCAAAAGTAAGGCTGCGAGAAGTCTTGGGTGTGATTCCCGTGTTGGGCAAGGTGTTATTGGTTTTTTTTCATCAGGAATTTCTCAGGAGCAGCAACTTAGTCTAGATTTGTGAACGATTGATGGGAATAGGCTGGTAGCCCCCTATTGCATGAGACTGACATAACTGGCGAAATCCCATGGCCCATGGGGGATTACAGGCATGATTTTGTAAGCAACGTAAGACCTGCAACTCGTTAGTTAAAAACGTGGTGGGCCAGTACCTACTTTTTTATGTTAAGGTAAGTATACCTTAACTGATTACTGGCAATCATTAAAACAAAAAAAGAAAATGTGTACAGAATATTTTTGTGGGATATTAAATTGGTCTTGTATGATCTCCGACATGATTAAATTGGAGGTGCATGGCTGTGTCTTAGCAGAGTGGGAACCGAAATTAAAATCTAATCTGATAAAGAACTACTACTACTTATGTCAGTAGGTCTGCAAAGAGCAAATCTAACATAACATCACGCTTGTATTCCAGCAAGGGTTAGGCAGAGGTTTACATTTTATCCTACAGTCCTACTATCCTACTAATATTATAAATGCGAATGTTTGTGAGGATGGATGGATTTATGTTTGTATGGATGTTTGTTACTCTTTCACGTCAAAACGGCAGAACGGATCTTGATGAAGAAGTCTGGAATATCACAAAGGATACTTTTTTTCACGATAACACGCGGGCGAAGCCGCGGGCGTCAGCTAGTAGTTCTTTAAACTGACATGGTCACTATTTTACATTATTATTAACACTGGAAACGGGATATTGACCAGGTTTGTTATTTGTTTGGAGATCATGGCGTTTGCAACATCGCCGAAATATCGAAAACTCGGAAACAGAGATCCATTTACACGTCCATGTGTATGTGTGAGTATGCCAACCAACCAACAATCGGTCACAAATCCAGACTCCGTGGCTAGTACTGAGAAAATTGTAATGGAAAACCCTAAAAACTGAAACCAAAGCATGAGGTCCAGGATTCGTTTCCAGGATGCTGGGCTAATCCTGGAATCGAATCCTGGACCTTATGCTCGGCAGTCACCGCTAGACCAACGAGGCAGTCAATTTATTTATTTATTTATAGTTAATTAAAACGGTATAACACCAATTACAATAATTAACATAGAAACAAACTAGCTTACATATAAAAGTAAACAACTTACTCTAGGTTCAATTAAAACTAACATGGAACAGTGGACACTCTTGCATACTTAGTTTCACAAAACACCAGACATACCAGCATGACTTTATACCATTCGTCCGCAAACACATCACATTCAGGATGGGCAGTCAGGAGAGCGTTGAGCATCTTTAAAATATGACACACAGGCGATTTAGCTCTGGCTACAGTTTTGGAGAACGGCTGAGCGAAAAGATTGTGTCGGCGATTCTGACGGTGTCCGATGTATTTGTCGGGCACGAATAGCCGGCAGAGAAGGGTATGAAGCTCGGGGCAGTCAATACGACCCCGGAAGGTTTTACAGGCTACCCTGAGCTGATCAAAGCCTCTTCTCACCTCTAAGGAGTTAAACCCCAACATTCCTAATAAATAGTTGGTAGGGTACCTACATATACGGAAAGAAATGGTATAACCTTTGGAAAAAGCTCCTCAGGAAAGTTTTCTGTACCTTTTCGAGCATCAAAGTCGGGGCTGCAGTGTAGGGGTGCCAGACACAGGCACTAGACTCTAGTTTGCTTCGGACTAGAGTGGTGTACAGTAATCTCAAAACATTAGGATTGCGGAAATCACGAGCATTCCGCATAACAAATCCGAGGCGCCTGAAAGATTCCTTCGCGAGGACAGAAATGTGGTCCTTGAAATTCAGACAGTGATCGAAAGGCACTCCCAGATCCTTTACGTTGGTGACTCGAGATATTACTTCATCACCCAATCTGTAGTTGTAATGGATCGGCCGCAACCCTCTCCCATATGTCATGACGTGGCACTTGCTTGTGTTAAAAAAGAGCTTGTTTACCAAGCTCCAGTCATAGACGGCATCAATGTCCCTTTGAAGGAGTTTGCAATCCTCTTCAGTTCTGATTTGTGCAACCAGTTTTAGATCGTCGGCGTATAACAGGCATTTGGCAAATTTAACCTCTTTTATCAGGTCATTAATCATGTTCATCAATATATGTTTAGGTAAATAAATTGTCCTCTTGGTCGTGTCACCTGTATGACCTACCTGAGAAAGAGTCAACGACCAGTACAGTACCTACCTGTCGAACATAAATCATACCCAGCTACTTGTTTGTTTTTGACTTGATAATAACCTACCTACATGTTGCATCCAATAGGTCAACAGAAGAAGAAAACCAGACAGGACCAGTCAAACAAAGTTACCCATATGTATGTAAAAGGGCCTATCTTCTTAAGTTGTTAGGTATTTATCTAGGTTATTCTGTGAAATAAGAAGGGAGGAACCATAACTTTTTTTCTTATTAATAGCGGAAGCAACTATACTGCTAGCCAAAAACATACACATGTAAATATTGGGTTTTAAATATTAAGAAACAAAATGAAGCTACAGTCTCGGTCCCAAGGCATAATAACTTGTGAAAGTAGTGTAGTTGCCCATTCCAAAGCGTTGATCTCTATGGAGAAGAATGGGCAAGAAACTCCATGGACACTCTTTTAAATTAAAATATTACTAGCTTTTGCCCGCGGCTTCGCTCGCGTTAAATTCGGGGTAACACAGTTCTCCTTTCCTGATTTACAGGTACCTGCTACCTGTAGTTTTTGCCCTTGCGCCTTATTTATTGTAATAGCAAAGCTAAGTTTTCCCTTTTATATTGGGATTGCCCGACAGACAATGGCTCTAGCAGGCCCCTCTGCTTTGCTGAGATCTCTTTGAGGCGGAACATGAACACGCCGTTGACACGGTCTGTCATCACAAGATGGACGGACGGTAAGCTAACCATTGCTCACTGTCTACAGACCCGCGTCTACGGTAGTGATACGCCCCCTAGATCGTCTCCGGCGGCAGTTGAGTTCGTTTGAGGTCCTCTCCCTCAAATGTCCGGCCATCTCCTTTGCATAACTGCTTTGTAGAAGGAGGTGATCGCTTCCCATTCTCTCTGGACTATGGACTGCAGTAGGTCCGGATAATCAAACATAAACATAGGCCAAGCCCATGATGCGCTCCTTTTTACCCGACTGCGCACCGCAAAGGAGGGTAATTGGGTTTTGTACCTCAAAAGGAAAAAATGGATCCCTTAAAGGATCAATTTGTCGTCCGTCTGTCTCCCTGTCTGTCTGTCATGAACCTATATCTCGGGAACACGCGAGTTATCGAGTTGAAATTAAGCATATAAGTACTCAAATATATGGTCCCTTTTTTGCTGTGAAAAAATCAACCATTCTAGTCTACGCAGTCATAAGATATGGCCGTTTATGTCGCAAGTTTGTTCGAAACCCTAAGTGCGCGAGTCTGACTCGCTCTTGTTTCTAATCTGTTAAATTATTTTTTACTGCGCATAGATTGTTATTTCAAACTTCAAGTAAATCGAACAAACTTGTAATTGTGTAACTTACAAGAAAAGCTATATGGCAAAACATTTTTACAAAATGTTTTAAGATAGAACTGGCATTGAATTATAATATTAAAAAGCAACTTGTGAGTTGGCAACAACCATTGGCAACAAAAACCTTTATCACAACTGGCAACACATGACTAAATTTGACACTGACAGTTGTGAATTAAATTATCTGTGTACGTAAAATCTGACATGACACAAGGTCAGCACTACGATAAAAACATGTGGAATGTATAAAAAGATTCAAGTCGTGACTCTTGTCGATAATATGATGGTTAAGTTCGCGCTACTATAAAACGTTCGTGCACATAAAATGTTTATGTGATAAGGAGTACTTAACTTTAAATTATTTACTTAGCAATAAATTGTACAAAATGATAGAAGGATACGGTGCTGTGACCCAGGCCCTTTTGGGGACGCTTCTGACGTGGGGGTTGACTGCTGTAGGGGCCGGTTGTGTGTTTTTTATTAGAGGAAAACATGTAAGACAATGTTATTACCCTTAATATAATCAAAGTTACTTAACAAGTGATGAAGTCAGACACTTATTGATTTGTTTTTATTTTTTAGAGGAAAGTACTTGACGTGTCATTAGGCTTTGCGGCGGGAGTGATGACCGCAGCGTCATACTGGTCTCTGTTGGAGCCCGCCATCAGTATGTGTAAGAGATCGAAGAGCTATGGATCAGAGGGACAGTATGCCTTCTTACCAGTTGCATTTGGATTCCTGTTTGGAGCTGTGTTTGTTTTTGGAACTGACAAATTCCTGGATTACTTAGGAATTAACTCTACCGGAATGATGATCAGTAAGTACTACATATTTATTATCAGTTTACTTTCAACTTGATTTTGTAAGTGATTTTTTACAGCAGATCCAATTATCCTTGTTTTGATTCCAATTATTCTTGTAGGAATAGGCATGGTTCTAAAATTAATTATACTCACTGGAGGATTATTGGAAAGCTAGCAATAGAAATCTTTGTTATAGACATCATGATGTGATGTTTATTTAAATTCTAAATAAACAATTCATATCATAAAGTTCCAAAAATAATGAAGTTATTGACCAAACAAATGTTTGAAGTGACTGAATGATCAAATGAATCAGTGGCTTATTTATTTGACATTATGATAATTTGTAAACATAGTAGTACATGTCATAACAAATAATACAAATATTAAGAACATGGAACTACATCTCTTAAAAATTGTGCTACTAGTTAGTTACACTATCAATACTCAATGCCTCTAATGGAGAAATTAATTCATTCTTATTATCTAAAGATAACTTTTATGGCATATTAATAGAATGTGATCACTGATCTATACATAATATTAATCATTTAGATCAGTAGGCACACTGATATGTTATGTTATCAATGTTTATTGTTTCTAGTTAAATATTGTAATACTTGAACCATTTTCACAACTTAATAGTTTGCATTTAAAATGACTTAAAATGCTTAACTTCGATAAAACAAGGATACATGCATATACAAAGTGAAGCAAGGTAAAAATACATAGATAAAAAACCGAATAATAAATTTATTTTGTGATGAGTCAGGACACAGATAATATAATTTGTTATATTATCCTTAATATTTCCTTCAGTATTCAGTTCTTCATTAAATAATTTTTGTAATTCAATACCTAATGGAAAAATGATGATTGACAACCTGTTTTTTTTTGCAAATGGTACAATAATTTGTTAAAATCAATGCTAATGTCAGCGGTGTGTTGTTTGTTTAAAAGATAAAATTAAAACTTTTAGGTACTAGATTTCGTTTTTGTAATCAATCTTACTGACTTGAGGTACTTATTATTTATGAGATTGCCAATAATTTGACTTTTCCGGCTAAATCTGACCTTTACCTAACATGTTTGTAGACCCCATATTCATACAAATAAATAAGTGTGAGTGATTGGATTTTCTGTGGTATATTTAATGTATTCCTAAAAATACAATATTTATGCAGTCTTACTAGATAATTAAAATCTACCACTTTTACTTTAGAAAAATGACTTAAATATGAAATTCTCGTGTCACAGTTTTAGTTGCCATACTCCTTTGAAACAATTTGACCTTTTTTATGAAATTTTATATGTATATTCTGTACTTAGGTCTGAGAATCGGTTGTAATCTATTTTTCATAACGTTAAGTCATAAGGTAACTGGAAAATAATAATAAATATCTTGGGACAACTCACACACGGCTATCTGATCCCAAGTTAAGCAGAGCTTGTGTTATGGTAACCAGACAACTGATGTATATACTTAAATAATTTATAAATACATACATATTATAGATAAATCACACCTAGACACAGAACAAACAATCATGCTCATCACACAAAGTTTGTCCTGGGTGGGAATCAAGCCCACGACCTCCGGCTCAGCAGTCAGGGCCACTAACCACTAGACCAACAGGCCCAATAACCCAAGATGTTTTTCTTTTGTTGATAAATCTTAATCGCACAAATAAGATGCATAGGCCAAGATTTTACTTTCTTTCTTATGTACTTACTGCAATTTGCAGTTCCATGGCATACATATACATCCGCACACCTGTAACAAAGCCTAGGTCCAACTTATCCTACCCTATCCTACTACTATTATAAATGTTTTTTTTATCTACCATTTCTCTTGAACACACCTGAACGGATTTTAGTGAATCTCTGTAATGTACTAAAACATCGGCTTCATCAAAATAATAATACAACTTATGATTTATAAACATAATAAATGTACCAATTTAAAAGAATTGGTTAGAGCTATCCTGGTGTGCACTGCATAAACCGTTCTTCGCTACAGAAACTCAATGTGGAATGTTAATCTTAAACAGTTCTAAAATCATTAGTACATAGGAAACTGTGGTAATATAGCATGTTACAGAATATCAATAAAAATTGAATTTAATTCTTTTCTAATGTAATGCATTTGCCGCTTGGTAGATAAACTTCGTCTTTTACATTACTTCGGTCATTTGACTTAAAACATAGCTCTCATATTTTGCTTTTGGCTTTGCCGCAGTCAGGCAAAAAATGCGACGACGCGTGAGAATGCCGTCGCGCTGCTTATACACGCACCAGAAAAATGTCGCCACGGGTATTGACGGCTACATTTCATATACCATCCTATGACTGTCCCAATGCTTAGCAAAAGCCTCTTCTCCTAAAGAGAAGGTACGAACTTTTATCAATACGACGACTCAAGACGGGTTGTCGATTTTAGACTTAAATAAGTCCAGCTTTCCTCACGATGTTTTTGTTGACCGATGTCTTTAATGTCCAAGATAAACTTATTGAAATAACGTACGATTTTTTTAAATCATCGGCTACTTACTATTATTTACCCCTCTTAATGATAACTAAGCAGCCCGTTCTAACTCGCTTGCGTATTTAAAATCGGTCCTAAAGCCCCAGAATAACATTGTCACCTCTGTGTCAAAACAATAAGAAAAGCAAAGCATTCTGCGTTCATAATAACTCACAAAGTCACAAACAAGTCAAACCAGTTTTTGGACGACACTCAATAACCTTCATTTTCATATTTGGCAAAACGAACAGCAAAATCTAGTAATTTTAGGTACCTTTGCCCTCATTCGGCGGCCAAATAAACCGTTGGATCTTTTTAAAAACCAGCCACCCAACTTGTTGTTTTTTTCTAGCGGCAGAACAGTCAATATCTAAACAATTTCAATAATGGTAACAGTATATGCATGCACTCAACAAATTGACCTTGGCAGACTGTGAGATTATATTAATTATAATACATAAGTCCATCATCCTACAATCACTCACATTGTTAGCAGCAAATGCACAAGACCATTATTTTCATTTAATTACGCCTATCTAGTTTAATGATCTCAAAATGGTAAGGTTTATAATGAACTTACCTGGTCCAAAAATAAATATCAAAATATTTTTGCCACCTTGCTATTGCATGATTGTGCCTGTACTTCATCTACATGCACATTAATTTAAAACAATCCTAGCCACTCAAAGATAGTGTAGTATTTCACAGATTAATTATAACTAACTAAAAGGAATGGCGATTTTCGTGGCTAATGCGGTTGATCGTGCGTGCACTACACTACAAACTTATAGAACTATATTTTGTTCCGGACTCCCATTTATAATTGCGAAGTAGCCTGGAAGCAAATACATTTAAATATATTTTTACAACGTGAAAAGAACGTAATCTTCTAGCAATTGCCATCCGCTACGCCAACTTACTGTCGGTACGAGTATAACGTAGTTACGTGTCAAACTTGGCAATCATATCATTTTGCTATAAATGGTCCCACGGAGACGGGGATGGGGTCACGTGTTGTTTTCTTCTGATATCTTCTATTATCTGTGATCTTTCTACTGATATCTGAAAACACTTTCATCACTTTTCCAGGAGGTAACTTTGCGTCTGGGGAAATCCCCCAGAGAGGGTTTCAACCGTATAAAAAGTTCGTTAAACAGTGCACTACGACACAGATGACAGATGAGAGTACAGATGTACCTACTCGTTTAAAATACCAGTTTAAACGCGACCTCGCCTCGTGCTCTTCGCTTGATTTAGGGATTGTCCGACTTGTTTTGGACTCCGAAACTTGTTCGAGAATCCCGAAACAAACATTTGAATAAAAGCGCCAGAAAACCGTAAACATGAATGTATCACAAGGCGCGGTAACAAGCTAATCTTTAGGTATTCGCGGAAGTGAGGCTAGCTGCCTACTGGGCATGGTCTGTCTGACACAAGTACACGACAGTACTGCATCGAAAGAATAGAAATAAGGTAGAAAATATTTCGGTGTTTGATTTTATTTGAATATCATGTCCGCCAAAAGGTCATTTTGCAGTTTAAATTAAATATAAAAAAATACAGTTCCGTGTTTGAAAAATTTTAGATATCTCTTTAGTCTATAAAATTTCCTTTGTTATAGATATAAAAAATATGATGGTTGTGGCTGAAAAAAAAAATTTTTTTTAAACCTTAAAATAATGATGTTTTAAAAACGTGCAGTTCTCCTGTTTCATGATACAAGTCAATTTAAAACGTAGCAATATTGACTTGGTTGTTTCGGGGTTCTTCTCCACCGAATTCAATCATTTAGCCAGTAATTATCATAAAGTTTTATATTTCAACTATTGATATGAAAGTTATAGTATTGACTATTGGACAGAAGTTACGTTAACGGAAAAAATTATGTGAGCAGACTTAGGGTCGCCGCACACGAGCCACACGCGACAGCCACAAACGCCGCCGCCCGAGAAGCTAGAAGCGGCACAAACTACTGTAGCTTGTGGCGTGCACCAACATCAACCGTGTGCGGCGCGTCCATATAAAATGTATGAAAACTAATGGGAAATATGCCGGTGGCTGCGTTTTGTGGCTGTGGCCGGTGGCTTGTGTGCTGCGACCCTTAAATCTAGGGGTCTAAAATGGTCGCTTAAGCAGAGTCTTAATAGGTTAATAATAAGTATGGTATGATGTATATGAATAGCAACGTAATTCATCGATCACAATATTAACTACGTCTGTGATCATTTTAAGAAATTTGACTTAATTCATATTATTAATATTAATCATAATCCTTACTAATATTATAAAAGCGAAAGTGAGTTTGTTTGTTTGTTACCTCTTCACGCTTTAATGGCTACACCGATTTTGATGAATTTTGGTACAGAGATAGTTGGGAACCAGGAGACGGACATAGGCTATATTTATAGTATATATTTTTTTTTTAAAAGTGGGATGTGAGGGAGAAAGAGGGAAGAAAAGTCAAAACTTAGCGTTGCTATTACAAATCAATAAGGCGCAAGGGGAACTGTGTTACCCCGAATTTAACGCGAGCGAAGCCGCGGGCAAAAGCTAGTGAGATTTTAATCCCATTAATAATGGGATTGCTATTTTAGACCCCCGACCTTTTCGACAGCTAAGGAAAAAGTGATTTTACGACACACTTTAAAAATAGCGCCCTTGTTCGGAAATATTTATTTTGCATTATGCCGCATCAGGTTAGACTGGTACCTGACCCCAACATACTTGGGAAAAGAAGACTGATGATGATCGTCATAACTTTTATAGCTGATATCAATTTAAATGGCCTCCTTCAGATATTAATATTGCAAAGAATACAGTAATGTTATTATTAACTCTGTTGGATATTGTACACGGGCTATTATTGAGCTCCGTAGAAATGGATGAGCACAACCACTATGTAGATAGCTTTTATTGGCATTGATAGAAGATATATTACCTTCAATAGTAAGGTATGGTGCTTTCATCAAACTGTGCGTGCATTATGCATAAGAAATGTATGTAATAATTATCCGATTTGCATTTTTTTTTAACATGAATGAGTTCAGGATTCTAAAATGGCCGCTAAAGCGGAATCGTAATAGTGGTCTGTGACCATTTTAACACACATTTTATTTTTTTAGTGAGAATTTTAACGTAATTCATAATAACACTTAAATCGGGATATTTACCATTTACATTTTGTTTGTATTTATCTCGATTTATATTTTTCTATGATTTCATCCGTGATCATTCATTGCGTTTGCAACATCGTCGAAATATCGGTAACTCGAAATAAATAAATAACTTGGTAAATATCCCGTTTATTGAAACGGGATATTTTTCTGTTATTTATCAAATTCAAATTATTGTCCTATTATGAGTATGACGCTGCTAAGGCGGCTAGTTTAGACCCCTGTACCAAGTTCTTAACAGTAAAGAATATGTTGAATATTTTCACTACAACTTATATGGACAAAGAGATGAGGTTTCTCTTAAACTTTAAAAAATCCTTAAAACTACTACCTAACAATGTTTTGATAGAGACATGTAATTAGAAAGTAATTGTTTTAATACAAAATACAGAGTAGAGTGAAAAGAAGAAGAGTAGCTCTGAAAGCTTGTAATGACATATTTGAAACATTTATTCATTATATAATGAAAAAAAGGTCCATATGAAACCGTTATTTCAGACGGCTGAATTTAGTATCTCTCCAATAATATAAACGGTGAAATAAATGATAAAATATGTAGAAAAATGTGCTCCACAATTTAGTAGTAGTCCTTTATTATCGTACTTTATCTTTATGTGTAATCAGAATCTAAAGTTTTCCTTATAAAACTTTTATTTCTCGTGATTATCAACAATTTTCCTGGTTTAAAAATAAGTATGTAGGTACCTTAATTTTATATAACCGTCGCTCACATTAAATTCCCCAACGTAGGGAACTGGTATGGCTTGGTGTTAATGATTTTCCTCATTAAATTTAAAAAACATGGCATAAATTACATTTCGTGTTTTTACAAAGTTTGCGATCAAGGAAGTATTCGGTATTTAATGAAAGATTACCTTGTTTAAAGTATTATAGTCTTATCTTATTTTATATTGTAGTGTACCTTTTTGATTTTAAACTCGTAGAATCTTTATGTGAAGGATTTCCATGTTATCAGCAGGACTAGCTACTAAGTTATATATCTAAACTCAATGGTAGTTAGTTATCACTATAAACAAACATGTCTCTGTTTATTTTAACTATATAAGATGATATTACAGGGGTTAGTAATTAAGAGCAGCCATAATGGCATTGTCACGAATCAACTTAATTACTTACTATGCACATCAACAAATATAATGTCTTGATACTTGGTTATTTTATGATTGTTTGACTATGCGGAACGTGTTGAAAGCCACGATCGCGTGAAGATAAAACAGAAGCGATAAACGCAAAGTACTTTCAATAATATAACATGAAACGTTTTGATTCAACTTATCAAGGATGATCTTTGTAAGTAAATGGCGGTTGTATGCCTTAGGACGCGTTTACATGCGAATGTGACGGCACGATTGATGCAGTGGCTGAGCGGTTGACTGTTGCGTTGCGTCTCGTGGGTTCGATCGACAGAACATACATTTGTATAGCCTACAGATAACAGTTCTGCTTCTGTCTGTTTGTGTATGCGACTTTAAATGTTTGTAAACAAACTCACGATACTGGAGAAATTCCTAGTTTGGGACAATTATTTTAAAAAATCGGCGAGAGAACGCGCCTATTTAACAAATGCTGCTAGAACGCGATTAAATTACTGTCATGTGTACGCGCCCATAGTCCATTGAACTACATGAAGCCTGACAAGGAAAAGTCAAGCAAAAATCAAATAGCTAGAAAACTACTTACTCACTGTTTCTGACAAACGAGGTAAAAATCAAAAACAATTCGAATTCAATACAACAATTTAAATTGATCGAAGAACGGTGATATTTTTAATGTTACTAAATTGAGATTCCTTTGATATGAGTTTATTACATAAAAATATATCCAATTAACCGGTATATATAGGTAAAAGTGTAGGTAGGTACTTAATAGTCCTTACTTATAATGCTCTCTAGCGACCGCGACCCGACCTGAGAATATGCTTTTTTAACGTTAATTGAAATCAAGTACGAGTTAAATAGTACCTACTGTGCAAATTCTTTGGCAAGCATTGAACTTATACAGAATAATATTATGTTTATTTCTCACCACAAAGTAAAAAATACAGACAATATTTACACATATAACCATTAGCTGACCATATTTGGAATAACTACTACACAAATCTTAATCACAATCTCTTATCAATTGTAATATGATAACATTTACCATAGATGTCATGAATATAAAATTTAACAAACCATACAACATAGCGCAAAACTCAAACGTGTCTCAATTGTTAATTCTACACCCACATTTCGCCAATTATTTATTTTTGTAGCTATACATTGGAATATTATTAAGACATTAAACATACAAGGGTTGTAAAGGTATATATTTCCTACGACAGATATGTTTACCTTTGTCAACCGAGCCCAAATCCAAGACCTGGCTGTAACTGAGATATTCCTAGCCGAAAAAGTCACTTCTTAATCCGACCGACGAAAGAGTGTCCATGGAGTTTCTTGCCCATTCTTCTCCATAGAGATCAGCGCTTTGGAATGGGCAACTACTTACAGTACTTTAACAAGTTATTATGCCTTGTGACCGGGACTGTAGATTCATTTTGTTTCTTGACATTCAAAAGTGCCTGTAATGGTCTAATTGAAATAAATGATTTGATTTGATTTGACCCCGATAGCAGATCCATTTACCAGACCTGCGTTTACGCCCAAAACCAATAATCTAACAAAAATATTTGATAAATTACAGCTATAACAAAGAGCAAAGACTCAAAAGAGAAGCTAGAAGACTTAGAGATGATGACTGCGCTGAACCGGCGGCCGTCCAACAACACCAGCGTGGTGACGATGGACCCGCAGCAGCCGGGAGACTTCGCCGACTGCATCAGCAACCAGCACACGGCGCAGCGACGCCGAGGGCACAACCATTCACACCACTCACTGGTTAGTTACTATTGTTATCCTTAACATTATTATTGAAACATCACGCTTTCAATCCCGATAGGGTAAGAAGACGAGTATACAATAATATAGCCGTCAAAATCTTGACCTATAATACGATGCCCTTCTTTTGAGAAAAGTTTGAGGTGCAGCGTGCGGTTCTGTTGCATCGGCACGTAATAACTATATAAGACTAGCTTTTGCCCGCGGCTTCGCTCGCGTTTAATTTGGGGTAACACAGTTACCCTTTCCTGATTTGCAGGTACCTGGTAACTGTAGTTTTTGCCCTTGCGCCTTACTAAAGCTAAGTTTTCCCTTTTCTTCTCTCTTTCTCCCTCATTTCTCACATAAAAAAAAGCTTATGTCCGTCTCCAGGGTCTGTCTCTGTACCAAAATTTATCAAAATCGGATTAGCAATTTAGGCGTGAAGACGTAACAAACAAATTAACTCATTTATTATGCATCAACAGAACGAATACAGAACTTGAACCTCGAATGTCTGAATCTTTTTGAACCAACGACCTAAGATAATTTTAAAATACTTAATTTGTTAAGAAAGCTGCATCAAACATTTTTTTCGGAAACTTGATGCCACAAAAGTGTGAATTGAAACTCACATGGAAAAGATGAGTAGTTGTTAATCGACTCTTTGATTTTATTTTCTAAAGTATTATCAATAAATAAAAAATAGTAAAAAAACACGCTTTTAGCACGCACAAAAAATTACAAACTTGGATGTCCGCCGTGTTGGATTTAAGTCACATGACTATTTTTTTTCGTATTTCTGACAGCAAACCCTTTCATTTGATACCCATATCATGGGCCCACATCGTAACAAATTGGACGCCTAGAAATTTAAAAAGGAAAAGAGGCAGACCTTTTAAAAGATGGAATGACGACATAGTCAAGGTAGCTGGTAAACTCTGGGCCAGAACAGCTAGACTACGTCATGGATGGAAGCATTTGGAGGAGGCTTTTACCGCCACAGGCGGTCCTTACATAGAAAATAAGAGATATACAAGAGAAGATACCAACACAAATTACTAACACACTAATATAGTAGGTAATAAGTCTTTTAATTTAATTTTATATTTTACATTAACAACATATTAACCTTTTCACTGTTTATAAGTAATTTTTTCGTACCTAAGAATAGTTTGTAAGGAATAATAAAAGCTTTTTTATTTTTATTTATCATGGGGGTGGATTTCAAACAGCCAGTCCGCCATCTTGGGGAGGCCGCCATATTGGATTTGTACGTTTCTTAGCTAGTCATGTATTGTCATGCGAACTTAGAGCGTGTCCAAAATTTCATCCTAATGGAAGAAGATTCCAAGATTTTCTTACATACATAAGTAGTTACAAGTGAAGCTAATAAAAGCGTGTTAAAAATATCTCTCCGTCAGTGATCTTTCTAAACACCTGTTTTCAAAACTAGTTTTAGGCTTTAGTTCACTGCGATCACCTTAACCTTTATTTATACGTATTCACGTGTTTTATTTATCTTATTTTCATTGAAAGGATTAAATATTAAACACGACCGCTGGAGCTGCGAACTGATTTGATATGTTGACAAAATTCGAATCATTTTTGAATGAATGAATTATAGAGGAATGTTGCAAATAATTTATAAACATATTCATTATCCTTGATAGGATCGGAATCAGAGTTGTATTTATTTAACAGTGCATTGACACTAGGTACTTGAGACCTTCATGAAATTTATTCGGAAATTTTATAACATTAATGGGTAGCATGATTAAATGCTTATATATTATATTTTTCCTTATTGTTGTCGCTATAAATAAATTTCAATCTTTCATTATCATTATAAAGGCAGTTGTAGGTACGCTTAACTCACCAATTAGTACGAAAACCTTCATGGCAAGGTCCATTCATTTAAATACGTAGTTAGATTTTAAGTCACAACCGTACATTAAAATATTCGACCAAATGTTTTAAAACTTGTTTGGGCAAATTAATTGGCGCCTTAGAATACTTACTAATATTATAAAAGCGAAAGTGAGTTTGTTTGTTTGTTACCTCTTCACGCTTTAATGGCTGAACCGATTTTGATGAATTTTGCTACAGAGATAGTTGGGAACCAGGAGACGGACATAGGCTAATTTTTATTAAAAAAAAAGTGGGATATGAGGGAGAACGAGGGAAGAAAAGGGAAAACTTAGTGTTGCTATTACAAATCAATCAGGCGCAAGAGCAAAAACTGCAGGTCTGCTTGGTGTTTTATACCGAATTTAACGCGATCGAAGCCGCGGGCGAAAGCTAGTAACCAATAAATTTTAAAAGACATTTAAAAATAGTTTTCCGTTCGGTTTGTAGAGCTTTTATCTACTTTTGTAATGTCGAAAATGTAATGTTTTGAAAAAGTATACCTGATCCGGTTTCTAGAAAATGACTTTTTGTAGTAATTTTTCTTGTTACTTATCATTAAAGACCGGATTATTTGCAAATACGTATTTACATAAGCATATTATAGCTGTTTAAGAAAGCTAAAATCGTCCGACTGTGCATTTAATGAGAAAGCATCGAAGTTGAAATAGTGCCTAATGATCTAAGTGAATGAAGAACGATCGTATACAAGTCATTCAATATTTAAATTAATAAAAGGCTCAATCGTACTATTGACATTTGTAACACAATATTGGTTTAGAAAGAAGTAATTCTTTGCGTTTCAGAACAGCCATAACATCAATTAGACCAAAGGAAACCAGCGTAAATAAAATATGATAAAATATTTATATAAAAAAACAACGGGCATGTGTATCTAAATAAAAAATGTTTTTTTTTCCGAATCACCAAATTAAGACAAACTATTAACAATACGAAAATACTATCTTACAAGAAAGACAAGAGATGTTTCTTTCAAGAAAATTAAACTATGATAATTGAATAAAAACTCCAGACAACAACCATTATGACACTAGTTGTAGTAACTGGATGATTTCTGGTAGAACTCACTGTCCTCTGAAGGATAACTGAATATCATTTGTCAATCGGTTGTCATTGCCAAATCCAGCAATACGTGAACTAATTGATGGCATTTTAGCCATTAGTCACCAATGGTTAAAATGAGAGCAAATCGGGTGGTTTTAGTTATCTCTCCTATCTGTGCGATATTGATCTATAGCGTGTCTAAAATAGAAATAGTGTGAAATATATAGTGAAAATCATCTTGTGTGATAAAACCATCTATCGTTCATTGTGCCGCAGTATTTTGATCAAATGAAGGTATAATAAAGCGAATATAAATAAAAAAATGATGACTGATACAAGTACGAAGCAGTATAATTTAAAGTTAAGCATCGTATAAAATAAAAATGCACATGTAATTGTGGAATCGAATTCTCTGGAATATTATTGAGAGTTTTTTACTTGTTCTCATCAATATTATTGTTAATTTCAGAAAGTCGGTGAGAATGGCGAAGGTGACCGCCGTGATAGCGTGACGCGGTCCCTAGAGGCGCGACAGTCACAATGGAAGCGCATTATGCTCCTTGTGGTCGCGATCACCGTGCATAACATCCCCGAGGGGCTCGCCGTCGGCGTGTCTTTCGGCGCCGCCGGATCATCCGACGACGCGTCCTTTCACACTGCCAGGTTAGTCGCCTCCTATTTATATATTACTCAGTAAACTAGACACAAATAGCAAAAAGTAGTAAATACCTTTAAATTTTATCAAACTACTATAATAATATATTATAGAGGTCAATTGCGATACTTGGTTACAGCGCCATCTAGCCACAAAGCTAAGTAGGTATACTAGAGATCCAGTTTGAACTTAGGTTACTGCCATCTAGCGGGATCTATGAGTACTTCCGACTCTTAGTTTGTAATGCTTGTGTACCACGTGCATCAACAATTCGTAGATCAGTAAACACTTTTATGGACGAGCACAGATGGCGCTACTGGTAACAAATATCTTAGGCCGATAATAATTTAATATTCAGTGAGATTATGCTAATATCAGGTCGAAAGTTACAATTATGAAATTTTATTTTCACATTTCGACTACGACTAGATGATACAAATACTTAAAATTGTATGTCATTCCTATGTACCCAGTATAAATGTGCGCAATGATAATACATCATCGTTTCTTAAAAATCTATTGTGTTGTGTAACTGTTCTTTCGAACGTAATTTCGTAGTCATGACACTTCAAATTCAGTACTTCTCGGGAATTATGTTTATTTAATGGCGTATATTATTGTGAGCATTGTTAATTCTGCTAGCAAATTTTCTATAAATACTTAAATAGGATAAGTACCTACGTAAATTTGCTGTCCGCCATTTTGTTACGTCAGAAGAAGGAACGCGAGGCACCGTTGCGGCGGCGGCTGCGCAGGCATTTCATTGATAAGTTGCGGGCGCGAGCGGGATGCAGCTAGCTGTCTACGGCTGCACTATGGCTTGTGCATCGGACCCGCTAGCCGAGGTTAACAATAGCCGCTTCCGCCAACTTGACTCTCATTTATATTGATATTTAAAAGATATTAAGTATCCCGTCCGATGGGTGCAAACGTTAGTCATGTTTGTCACCGATCCGTTTTTAGGTTTCACAAACTATATATAAACGTATAATTTCGGTTTAGAAAAGCAACGTTGAGAATTGTCTCGTCTCGTCTCATCGAATGTTTGGCATGAGTCGTCACACGCCTACTTAACTTTTGGCATGGGGATTGCGATATAGATTAGCGATCATTTTGCCAATTCATTATGAAACGTTTAGTGCTTTGTTTCGTCTAAAGTCGAGACTGCTTTTTGTGAAATATGTTTGATGACCGATAAGAAATGCAATTTTTCTTTCGATTTTGTAAACGAGCGATTTGGCTGGGCACTGGAGGTGGCTGACTGCCGACAGTCCGGCAAGCATGGTGATGGAGTCGTCGGCGATACGTGTCGAGACGGTGTTGCGGCTGTGGTCTATCTGTGAAGGTAGCTCAAGTGCGGCAAAGAGTCGGCTTGTGACTGTATTGGCAACGTCGTTTCATTAGTAGTTGCGTCGAGTGGAGCCAAATCGCGTGGCCGCGGGGGCATCGACCGGCGCGCCGGCGCAGACGTTGCCGTCACCGCCGCCGAAACCGCCCGATGAAACTATTTCATGAAAAATCCGCCGGCGCGCGCCGTATTATTGAAGTCAACCTTGGCCATTTGTCGCGTCGTCTATACTGACGCGTGGGTGCCTCCCGAGCATATTCATAACTGTTAAATATTGGCACCTCTCACTAATGTACGCTACGTTACCGATCTTTTCGAAAGATTCCAACTATTCTCATTTGTTAAAGTTTCCCAGAGTGTTTTCGAGATTCTCCGTTGTGTCTAATACAAGCTTGTTACTATCTTGGCGAGACGCCTCTGTCATCACAATAACACATAGTACCCACAAATCTGTAATCACTCATTGTGTGATTCAGTAGATGCCCATTTAAAAGTTCTGTGATTCAACATCTTAAAAGGTAGGTACCCCTTTTAATATGTTGAATCACAGAACTCAAAGTCACACGGATCTACCTATCATGATTTACACCTCTTCTAAGTATCTATTGCAATGAAAAATTTGAATAAGTCGCGAGTTCGTAGAAAAACCTGTAGTCATTCCGCATAACGAAAACAGTTCTAAATTTTTATGACTTAGAAAACAAGTCAAAACATGGCCTAATTAAAACACGCAAAAATGCAAAAGAATGAACATTGATATTAAGCTGTAGATTTCGTGATTGCGTTTTGTGAGAGCGGGCGAACCTACCCGAGGTTCGCTCGGGCAACCGCTCCGCGTAATGGCAGGTAACGAGGCTACGAGATAGCACTCGGCGTTTCCTTTGTTCCCGCTTGTTATGCAGATCGCCCTCCCGCTTATTACACTCATAATTGCACCTTCTTTAACGAGCTAACATTTGTTTAATTATTTTTGTAGCTCAAAGATCCCTGCATAAATTTGCAACGTCAATAAACTTTCTTCTCCTTTCTTTAAATGCTTTTCGACTATGACTTTCAAGGTCTTTACAACGTGTCGTCATACAGTAAACGTTAATCTAATTCCAAGTAATTAAAGGTTGACAAAAGCAAAAAAGTTAATCCACCCAATTAGATAGGCGAACAGTAAGTGCAAGAATCATAATTATTATTAACCACCGGAACAACAATTCGGCCCGTGTATATTAAAACGCTACTCATGCTCCGATTTAAAAAATTATACGTTATCCATCACTTCTTATTTTTCATAAATAATCTGTATGAAAACTCGGAACGGTCGTTCATTACGATGGGAAGCGATAAGGCGGTGGATTTAACACCGTAGTTGGTGTGGGTAATCACGTATAGGTATTCGGGCGCAGTCTGCCTGGAGGAGCGCGGAGGGCGCGCGGGACGGGTGGCGCCCGCGCATAATGGGAGTCGGCAACCGCTTTGTATCCGCCGCTGTTATTATGCAGATTAACACCGCCGGGAATTTGTTCAAATATCGTAACAAGCGCTCTCCTCCCGGCGCCGGCGCCGCTCGCGCTGCCGTAATTTACGATTCAAGCCTCGGGAATGTGTCGGCGTTCGCTCCTTCCATGGATGCAGAGCCGTTTTGTCGATTTTATATTACCTTCTTCTTGCCAGAAAACGCCTTAACACGCATCATATCTGATTAGGGTTTATTTTAATTTTACCTTTCGGCGATTAACATTCTTGTTATAGTAAAGGACAAACTTGTACATAGATGTAAAAGAAACCTGACTTGGGATCTTTAAGTGCTTACTGAACATACAAAATAATTAATTTTTAAATTGTTTATTCGATTGACTAGCTGAAGATTTCTGCAGAAGTTCAGATCCAGGTAAAGGATGAATAACATAATTCCATCAATAAAAGCATGTTCGAGTGGAAGAGAAACCTGATAAGTCCTCAAAAGAGTGCTGACATTGCAAATATTCGATTCCAATAAAATCTCATGCTGAAACCTTGCGTGTTATAAAAGAGAGCTTTTCTATAACTTTGAAAGGAATCTGAAAGTTGTGATTAAAGTTTACAAAGTCCATAAATAATGTTTGGCGCGGCGGGCGGGCGCTGGGGGGTGGCGCGAGGGCGGGGGGGCGGCCGCATTCCTGCGAAGCCTCCGACCCACCGCCCTGAGCTCACGTGCCAGCTTCTGCCGAGTGCCGCTTTCCCTATACCCAATGCTATCTAAGCACTCACACATACCACATACAGTAGGTACCACCAATATTGAACCCTGAAATTGATTTGATGGTTCATATTGTACGAAATTTGCAAGTGATAATTTCTGGACTTAATTTTTACTGGGTGTCCTGAAGTTGAACTTTACAGATACTCGGTCGTTCATGTGTTAGTTTATGTTGAGTTGACTCTGGTAATAAGTTTACAGCTCAACTCGAGTAAACCGCATTCTTCTGATGACATGTTAATGAGCTTTTGTGGGTTTTCGGGTATTGTAATATTTTAACACTTTGTATTTGTAGTCCGTTCGTTTTGGCGCTTTGATATTTTTGGGGTTCTGATGGATTGCCTATCACGAGTCCGTGGCATATTGTTCACTTTAACTTAGACGTCGAAAGGCAATTATCTGTGCGCAGTAGATTTCGACGTGAGGATTACGGAGCTTCGAATCGCAATATGGCACTTCTTGAAAGCCATCTCTTGCCTTCCCTCCATATTTATTCATTGTTTATGAAATCTAAAATGAATTTAACCCAATGAGGATCTCAAGTAATGTTAAAAAGGGACTTGCCAAAGTTCACCGATTTCAGTTAGAGCTTGTAGCATAAAAACACGTAATGCATGTCACCAACGACTGTGTTCTCGATTATTTTTTGCAATGGACGTTTTCGCGGTAAAGCAATGACGTTTCAATTGCTCATATTATCCTTATTTGTCCATACACTCCTAGTGAAATGTTCAATCCAAACACGTGCAGTTAGGGTTGCAGAGTACGCAAAAAATAAATGTACAGCAGTAGAAGTCTATCAAAGCCCAACGACATACTAAAGGCTCAGTGCCGGCGGCAATGCCGCCGGGTTTATGCCGAGCGGGTATTGCTGCCAGCAATACAAGCCGCCGGCAAAAGCCGCGCAAAGCCGCCAAGCATCATTCCGGTTGTGACAGTCAACATAAAACGCTAGCTACATACCGCACACCACTACCGCTCGAATGCCACGAACAAGCCGAGTTACCCGCCGGCTTTGAATGCCGCCGGGTACTACGCCTACGGCACTGTGTGTAGGAGCCTTAAAACTTAACATAATTTACTTTGCTGTGATTGAATAACTTTGTCTGGATTTAGTCTCCTTCTAAATTCGTTAATATTGACTATTTATTTGCTTTGTTATCCTGATACAATTAACGACGTAATACACGTGGATATGACATAAAAGGAGCATTCATCAATATTTGGCAAGCTTAAATCATCGCATTGTTTGTCATTAGTCATTACCGTCTGCACTATTGCCGCAAAAACTTGAGCATTTGCGCGTGGGAGCCAATATGCAAATCTAATCGAATGACACCTATTTATTGAGTGTTAGCTGCATATCTGGATTGACGGAAATATATGTATTTAGTTTATGATACTAGCTGCTATTATTCGCCATTTTGTTCTCGCGGTCTTAAAAATAACTTGATATGCCAGACCCAAAGCACCTTCTATGATAATTCAACACGCAGTAAACTTCCATTCATATCTGTCGAGCAGTCGAGACACAGCGGCGTGGTAGAGTCATTCAAACTTTCGCATTTAGTATTAGTGGGATAATAGTGATGTGATTTGATGTAGACACGTCGCTTTCGTCGCTCGACGCGGCTCGTTTCGGTGAAATGTGCGAAGCAGCAGGGCCGGATTCGTCGAACGTTGCATGAAGCCACAGGGCCGGACTCTGTTGAGAACGTTGCACTTGTTTTACGCACGCGCGCACCGTGTGGTGCATGACCCCATCGGAATGTACCACGTGCACTAGCCAATGGAATGCGCAACTGTTTGCTTTTTCATTTTTTCTTTGCCGCCACAAACAATACCTTTTCATACTATTTCATAACAAATTCTTTACTAACGCGATACTTTCTAAAACACTGTTCGCCTGTACGTATTGACATTTTTTGCTTTGTTTGAAATGTACTTTCGAGAAAGGTGACTTCGGTTAGTTTGAGTTTAAATTCAATTAAGTTGCAGAAATTTGAATATTTATTTCACCGGTGAAGATAACGAGTCGAATCTAGAACACGTGTAAACATAATACCTACAGTCCGTCAATTTAAATTCTTTTCGCAACATTTAGATCCTGAACGGGTAGTTAAAGTAACCTGCCGTAGAATCCTAGGCATCTGCTATTAGAATTATATTGATCGGTCTCGGTTAGTTTCGACTTGCAGTTAAAATATTTCGTCTTGTTAAATTGGCGCTCTTTATGGCTGCGCCAAGAATTCACCGTAAAATTGTGATCTGTAACGTGGAACAACGGGGCAACCGTAATGTATGTTTAGTGTCCATATTCAACGAAATAACGAAATTAGTACAACTTTATTAATGACCTATCAATTCAGTCTCCTGTCGTCTTTTTCAAGATAGCTTTCAGGTAAATTAAATGCAATAAAATCTATATTTATTTGCATCAATAACTCAATAGTGGAAGCTTCCAAAAGGAATGCCAAAGCTGATGTTAAAGTAACATATTCTCAAGTTATCCCGAAATAGAAGGAGTTCAGTAAACGCCGGCCTCAATCGTAAAGTGTACGATATAAGGCGGAAGTGTGCGCGCGAGACGTCGAAAAGCGCCTTACCGGAAGATGCGCCTGCGCCCGCGCCGATGATGCTCTATATAAGCTTTACGATTTCCTGCCGCCGCGCGCGCCGGACATTTGGCTCCTTAGCTAAAACGGCTCACTCAATCACCGACCGCTGTTGGCTTTGTTTTTGTTTTAAACGTTTAGTCGCTTTATTTCATTTAATGCGTAGGTATTGTTGAGATCTTATTTGGGATAGGAAAAAATATGAAAAAGGCAAATGTAGTCAATTTCATTAAGCTATTTTCATGAAAACTAAGACAAGAAAATTTCTCTGGAACTAATATTCTGTTGTAGGAACTTTGCGCACGATCTACATACGTTAAAACAGATGTGTGCAAAGCATTTTTGTTGAGCCAAGAGGTATTTACTTTAGTTAGCGAAGCCAGCATGTGCACTTGATCATGAGTTACATAAATTCTTTGCAATTTCTTGCACGGCATTGTTTAACTGAATCAATTAGTGTGTGGCGGCCTGGCGGGTGCGCAGCGCCACACGTCAGGCACGCACGCGCATGCGTCATGTGCGTCACACCACAATCTAATTGCCTATTAAAAACACCGGTAACAAACAATTTATACTGTTGCACTTCAAACTTGACGTTAGCCAACAAGTCATTTATTTTTATTATATCTACCCTCCTGTTATGTTAACCAACCATTGAAAAAAAAGTAAAAAGGCTGCGCCTTCGTCGCAAGCCAAACAGAACCAAATCAATAAGTCACGACACAACTAAATGCAGCACCGATGTTCTCGTGTCGCACTCGAGTACAGCGGCTGTAACAGGAAAATCCGTAACTATTTTTAATACATGAATAAGTAATTATTTACTGCAGATATCCATGACTCATGATTGTTTACCATCTGGGACCGGTTCTCCTCATATGCACAATTTTTCCAAGTATAGTGAATAAGTTGTGCGATTATTAAGACTTATTGGTGAGTAAATCTACCTATACATTCCAAAATGATGTTGTTGGTTACCTTCTTTGGTGATATGAATGGATGAGTCAGTTCGCACATTACCTATACACGTTGTCATCAATATGCTATAACTGCTCTGGTTCGGCGGCGCCTCGCCTTATACAGTAGATGAACTAAATACTAAATAGGAGTGAAGGGATTATACTATTTCACTGTTGAAATATGTATTACATCATCGACCTTTTCAAAATGCATAGTTAAAGTTATTGCAAACGAGGACAAATTAAAAGTTTTGTTAAGTAAGTGAATTTGTGATAGTTCAAAGTTCAGACCATTGACGGGAAATAAATTGTTTCCATGGTAAACTTTTGAAAACATTAACCTTGTATGTTCTGAAGACCATTTAAAGAACTATTTATGATCCTATTAAAACAGTTATTGTTATAGTTTATCAAATATTGATGGCGACGGTGTAGGCCATGCGGTGTCGGTGGTGCCTGTCAGTGGGCTCGCGGTTCTATGACCAGGCACGTGGGCGTAATGACGTGTCCCATTCATAATTCACCTGTTCAACATGCGAACGATTACCTTTGCGCGATTATCGGTAAAACGCAAAGCTGACTAACGACAGAGGTTCGCGAGGAATGCTGTACCTCCGAAGGAAATCCGCCATGGCGCTTTGTTCATACCTACATAATCTGTGTAACTACTTCTCAGATACCTAAGCATATTGCTCAGTCATGATATCATATTCGTTTGTATAGGTGATGTGATCGACAAAGGGCTCCAACATGAATATTACGAAATTAGGTTTCAGAATTGTTTCAGCCTCACGCTAATGCAAAACGCTGCAGAAAGGTCTGAAGATTTGACATATTGGGATCACTGAAGACTAGAGGTAAGTAGTGCATATCCGATTGTCAACGTTTAAATGCAAATGTTCGCTTGTCTAAAGGACTCGGACACATGCTTTGTATGTAAGCAAACTCGAACGCAGACGTTTTATATAAGCGTACTGTCTAGACGGCTATATTTGCGTTACGACTTTTTTAAACCTACGAAAGAAAGTTTTTATTAAATGTGTGAGTATGTGTCGCGGCATGCACTAGTCTCAATATATTGTAGAGCATTAGTCTTGTCGTCTGAGAGCATTAAAGTATTTATAAATGAGTCTGCACCGAAATAATCCCTGCACTCGTAGGTAACTCGAATTTTGTTTTGGCGAGACATCGTCGTCTCGTTCACGGACAGGGAGACGAGACGACCTTATTTTTGAATTAGAATGCGGCTGTGTTTACATTTTTCTCCTTATTGTGACATTTTTGGCAACAATCCAGGTTGATATATAAAATAAACTGTCCGTCGCATACTTGAAAGTGCAATCGACAGACAGTTTGGTCGATGTAACGCGTTCTAATCTATAACTGTAATGGTTAAAGTCGTCGCTGCTCCTTCATTAGTTCAATACTCATCGATCTGCTTGTTAAAACATGTTCTTTTAGTTAAATAAACGACCAACATATAGTTGTCTATGCCAATATTGTTTAATATTTTTTTGTTTATAATTTTGTTTATGGTGCAATAACGCTACCCGAAATACGACGGTTCTAATTCTATAAGTGGAGACAGATCTATCGACACTCTCAAGTCGAATAACTTTTCAGGTCTGATTCCAGATACCGATTGTAGAGTTAAATATATCAATCGAGGGTCAGATTTCTGTAGAGGCGCTAAAACAACTATATGACAGCGCATAATGGGGCCTAATCCAGCAATAATGCAATAAGTTTCATATATCTTCCTGCCGGGGTTGCGGGTTGCTCGAAAGAGATACCGCGGCCCCGGAACGCAAAAGGCAATAGAAGGATCATGGGTAGGTTTTAGTCAGTAAAAGTCTGACACTCCCCCCCGCTCCGCCCAGAGCGGGGGAAGTTATTTGATGATTTCCCACCCCAAAAAAAAGTTTCATATATCTTTGGCCGACAACTGATATCTCAGTCATTTATTGCAGAGGGCATCATTTTCGAATTCAAAGCTTTTATCGCTCGATAGCCTATGTCAATCTAATAATTTTTGTATTTCCCTTCCTCATTTTCACTAATAAAATGTCACTTTGGTTAGGCCCCCAAATCATTTGTTATGCACTTGCTTATCTTCATATTCCATTTCTGTCAAATTATTTCACAGCAACAACTTCTGCGCGTGCGCCATCTTATCACTAGGTTCACACAGCTTTTGAGGACTTATAAACTGTTTTGAAAATATTGATTTGAGAGGCGCAAAACGGAAACAACTTCTTAGAAGAAAGTCTCTTTGTTCATTTTGCTCCTATTTTTAGAATTCTCGCTATTGTATTGTGTACCTATGTTACAGGCGGATGTGACTAAGCGTAACTGTATCGGGGCGACAATACTCTATTCTTGTATTGCTCGTGAAACGTTTCATGTTTCTAGATACGTGGAGCTGCTAAAAAAATCACGTCAGGTCCTTTTTGCAACAGTCGGTGTTATGTATACCTACATTCCTGACGCCACTTGCAATTTCCCATGAATGTCTAGATTGGTTTGCTTCGCGTTCTTTTTTTCAGTGTCGTTTTCTGTCAACAAATGAACGTTCCGTTAGTCTAGTCTATATAGGTATAATATAATTTTATTATTTATTTTGCCATATATATATTTTTGAGGATTTTGTTCAATGTCTTAAACTACGACAACAACAATAACGCGATAGCAGACGTAAGCTACGATGCAGATAAAAGCTAACTATTGTTAAGCTGCCAACTATTGTTTACGTTACAAACTTTATTGCGCATTAAACGTACTAGTAGACAAGTCCATATAGGCTAGGTGCATGCGTGCGGTCCGGACACACACAAAGAATTAACGGTAAGGCACCGCGCCACCTGACTTGACAAACAACCTGTTTTTCTCACAGGAAACCGGCGATCGATCAAATCACACCGCTAGTATGCAAACAGACGCATCGGTAGATACTGCGCCGAAAGGAAATTCTCCTAGTGAGCGACAGGGATAGGGCTATGGCGGGAAACGGGTGCGAGATGTAACGCAGTAAGTCCGGCATCGAATACGTGCGCGTGCGTCTACGAATTACGTTCCCATACTGGGTAATGGCGCACGTCGCCTTTCTCGTTCCGTCCAAAGGTCTTGTTGCGACCTCTCGCTCGTGCATAGGGCTTGCAGTCCCGTGCCTAATCTAATCCCGCGGAATTTGCTGAAATCATATTTTGAACTTTTCAAATTTGTAAAGCCTTTTGTACAGTTCTTCGAAGACTTTCAATTTGTGGGATCTGATTGTTTCTCATAACTGAATATAAACGACATTTTTGTGTCAAGTCTCTTTGATCAAATGATTTGCTGACTTTATTGAAGTCCAGTAACGATTTTTACATATATTGATTGCAAAACGTTAGAAAATAAATTAAATATTGAACAAACATAGCTTGCAATTTTTTCAAAAGACTAATGTCCTGCAGGTCAAATTGAGGCCCGATTGTCTACCATACAAGACATTTCTTGCAAAACAACGTTACAGTAGACCAAACTAACCGTTCATGGCCGAATCCCGGGATTCAAGTATTTTGTTATAGTATTACTGACAGCCCTAGCATCACGACATGAATGAAGGCGCCCGCGCCATGGAATGCGGTCGCGTGACGTGAGCGGCGCCGACGCCGATCTCGATGCACTTCACCAAAGGGTTAGGTTTAACACAAACTGTTCTACCTAGTATTACGATTAGGTACCTTGACTTTGATATTGTTTCACTTCAAATCTAGCAAGATCTAGTAGAATGTAATTCGTTGTGTAACCAATGCAATAATACTTGGAAGTGTTTAAGTCAGGTAGATAAAGAAAATCGGTTTTCTGGAAAAGTAATGGTCCCCGAATTACCTTGCTCTTTTTTCAAGCAAATGGAGTTGTTTTTGTTTGCTATAATGTTAAATTTCAGGTCATTGAAAAAAAAACAATTGCTATTAAAGGTTTGATTTATCGGTACGGACGAATTGGATGCGTATACCTCCTTCCAATTTTTACCGACATTTCTGTCAGTATCCGGTTTCAGCCTGAACCGCATTTGCACAAATAAATTAGAATGATCTTTTATGTAGTCGTCCATAACACTCTTTGGACATTAGTTTGTACGCAGTATTGCAGGCAATTCTGCATCCACACGATGCATCACAATTGATATTTATTTCGTATATAGCTTGCAGCAGCTTGGTAACTCGTCTTTCATGCAAGCCATGCATACTTCAGTCGTTACCGGTTACCAGTTTACTACCGATAGTATACCTTCTGTTTTGGTAATGAAAAAGGACGGCAATACAAACAGTTCTGGTTCACCTTCACGGGTTATCAGCTCCATCAAACTATCGCTCGGTTCGGTACAATTGACAGAGAACACAACACTTTGCGGCCACATTCCTGCGTGTGCCTTCAACTTTGATGCATAGTAACGATTTCGCTTGAAGCTATAACTTAAACGGAACGCTTCGAAAGCGGCCCGTTTTGTGCCGTTAACTTAGAGAAAAGCAATGCGATTCTAACTCTTGTTTCGTTAAATAGAGTGTTTGGCACTTGGTGTAGTGGTCTTTTGCCTTCTAAGATTCTTTCTTCAGGCTTAATAGTGATTCAATCACAGTGACAAAATACATTTCCGAGAATTTTATTTCCGTGCATTGGGTTTTAAAAAATAAACAACGTTATAGTAACAATCATTTTTTTAAACAAGCTTTAAAATAAAGGCTTGACGCATTTTTTCGTATTCTTCTCAGCAAACCCCATATCACCGTTTGGAAGTCTCTCATTTTGGATTTTGAATTACATCACTTAGCTAACCATTCATATTTATCCAAACCAAACGTGTATGCAAAATATCAGCTCAATCGGATAGGGATAAATGTATTAAAATTCATTTGCAAGATTTGATCTAAACAAACATATAAACCAATGTTTGTATGTTTGTTAACTTTTTTTTTTCGGGTGGGAAATCATCAAATGACTTCCCCCGCTCTGGGCGGAGCGGGGGGCATGTCAGACTTTTACTGACTAAAACCCACCCATGTTCCTTCTGTTGCCCTTTACGTTCCGGGGCCGCGGTATCTCTTTCGAACAACCCGCAACTCCGGCAGGCGGAGGCTCTGGCAAGCCCCTCTGCTTTGCTGACATCTCTTTGAGGCGTGCGTGAAACACGAACGCGCCGTCGACACGGCCTGTCGTCGATCGACGGACGGACGGTGAGCTACCCATTGCTCACCATCCACAGGCCCGCATCTACGGTGGCCGGGCGCCGTCTCCCGCGGCGGCTGGGTTGGCTAGATGTTCTCTCCCTCAAACGCCCGGCCACCTCATTTGCTAGCATTACTGCGTCGTAGAAGGAGGTGACCGCTTCCCATTCCCTCTCGCATCGGACCATGGCCTGAACCAGGGCCGGACGCGAGAAATCGCCGCCGCCGATCGCCTCCACGAGGGCACGGCGGTGCTCCGCCCAAGCTGGGCAGACCGCCACTGTGTGCTCCACCGTGTCTTCCGGGCGATCGTCACAATGGTGACACCCGGGCGTTTCCTCCCGCCCGATTATGTACAGGAACCGCCCGAAACTTCCGTGTCCGGTAAGGACCTGCGTCAGGCGGTAGGTGAGGACGCCATGACGCATGATGTTTGTTAACTTGCAATCACGTTAAATAAAAACTTAGTATCGTCAGCGTTCTTTCGTTTCTAATATTGGTTTCATAAAGTTCTAACGTCTTGCCTAGTTTGTTTCTGTAAGCAATTATTGCAGTGGTTCTTATTATTTGATGCAGTCTTTAGTTGGGGTTGCGCCAGTTTTTGATGTGCCGTTGTCCTTTTCATAATGGCTTGGGTTCTACCTTTCTCAACTAAAATGGGAAACATCATCTTCCTCGGAATATGATCCTTTATTAGGACTACTACTGATCTTGACGAAAATCAACCATTCTAGGCAAGACAAGTAATCCTTACTCCTTACTAATATTATAAAAGCGAAAGTGAATTTGTTTGTTTGTTACCTCTTCACGCTAAACCGATTTTGATGAATTTTGGTACAGAGATAGTTGGGAACCATGAGACGGACATAGGCTATTTTTTATTTAAAAAAAGTGGGATATGAGGGAGAACGAGGGAAGAAAAGGGAAAACTTAGCGTTGCTATTACAAATCAATAAGGCGCTAGGGCAAAAACTGCGGGTAGCAAGTACTGCGTTATACCGAATTTAACGCGAGCGAAGCCGCGGGCAAAAGCTAGTTGTAAATAAAATTGTTGTGCGTCACATTTATTTAGCACCCAAAAATGTATAGTTAGCAGATAAAGGCCAGAGGTTGCGGGTTGTTCGAAAGAGATACCGCATACCCGAAACACAATGGACAAAATAAGGAACAGGATGGGTTTAAGTTTGTAAAAATCTGACACCCCCTCTTGCTCCGCCCGTAGCGGGGGGAAGATATTTGATTTCTTCCCATCCCTAAAGCAGATGAAGGGAGCTTAGATGAAGATGTCGAAAGGGCTATGCATATTAACACTGCAAATATGTAATATAGTGTAGTCGTGTTTTGTTATACCGAGGGAGGCTCTTATTTGACATTAGTAGCTAGTAGCATGTATGGTAGTAGCATGTTCATATCGTAGCGTCCAGTAATTTTCCGCGTAAATATAAAAGAATCGAGGTGCACCTGATGACTATTATTCATTACACTTATTCAAGACTCCTTTTGTACAACTATTCATGCAATATGCGCTTGTCGTTTTTCCTATTGATTGTACGGCTAGAAGTGTGCACTGTGCGCATGTAGTGAAGGGCGTCTGTCGGGCTGGCGCTGCGGGCCCAGTCACCGGAGGCAGCGGAAGCGGAGTAATCGGCGACTGCCAAGCTCTGTAGAGGTTGATGGACCACTTACCTCGACCGGTCCGTTCGAGCCTTCCACTTCACCAAAATCGACCCAAACCTCTCTTTTTACTAAATATCACAACAAGAATTAATTTAATTTCGAATAATTTCAATAAATTCCGACATATAATTAACATTTACTAGATTCTTGAGCGTCGATCGTTTGATTAGTCATTTTAATGATGCCTTTTTACAGTTAGTGATCTGAATGCGGTGTAAATTTTGTTTGGCAATCGGTTGGTCGTTATTGATGCTTCTCATCTGTCCCGCGGTGAAGTTGGTTAATGTCCTGCTATTGATGAACGCCGCAACCGAACGCGCGCTGCAAAGGAATTCGTCGGCTCTCGTGTAATCTTTTACGCTTTCCAATGTTGATTATTAATTGCTCTCTCATTCAATAGATATTACATTCCAATCATTCCATACATATCTTCATATGGAAATATGTAGTATGTTTAAGTAGGCAAGTTTGGTATCACTCGGAATGTTCATGAGTGTTTGTTACAACATGCGTGTACCTTAATATATATATGTTTTAGTCTTAAATATTCAGGCTAATATTGTTTGTTATCGTTTTGAGTCTGAGTGAGAGAGAGTTGAGAGTCTGCTTCTGATTGAGGTACTGATTTTATAGTCAATGTTATGTTAATGAAAAGGATGCAGTCAAGTGTTGAGACTTAGTGGATCAATTGTTGTGAGGCAAAATCCGCCCGCCTTCGCCCACCCCGTGTCTACATGGCAATTGGAGTGTGGGCTTGCACTCCCCACACCCTTCTCACCGTTTAATGTCAGTTCTGACTATGAATAATACGATCAAACCGAATGCTCTCTCTTCAACATACCTACGTAATGGTTACCATTCACAAATAAAGTGCACGGCCCATTCCCTTATTTTCTTCGACCGATTAGAAATTGAATTTGCATACGTTTAGGAATAGAATCATAATCTTCTTTAAATGTACTGAATGTTTCCGATTAGGATTGTTGACCAACAATTGTATTCAAAACGCGTTTCAGTGATCTACATTGGGTTACAATCGCACACTATTTGTTTATGCAAGCAGACGATGGCGCCAAGCTGAAGCTATAAATACTAAACGTCTTTTTTACAAAATTCCTTCCTGATGCAGACTTGCTATAGAATTTTTCATGTGATTAATCTTAATTACCCAATTTCAATATTTATTTTCTTTGTTTGATATTCAAAGCATGTAATACGGTAACAAAGGCATACATAGACCGACTTGACTTTACTTTGTAGGTATTTAGCCTAAATGCTGCTGCTTTCGGATCTTTGGAACATGTCTTTGTCAACTCAGTAATGGTAGAGTTAGTTTCTTTGATTTCTTCAATGTTTGTATGATGTCTGACCTCATGTTTGCATAATCACTCAAATTAAACTTGGTCGCGTTGCTATGCTATGCATAGTGAGCAAGAGTATTCAATTCTCCTCGATCAACAGAAATGTTTTCACAAGCTCGTTAACACGTTCGTGGCTAAGGTGTAAACGTGGCTTAATATGCAATTTTAATCAAAGTGGAGCAGCGTTCGCGTGAAGCTGTCGCGACGGTGAGCAGCGAGCGATGCAAGAGGCTGGTGCTAGCCTCCCATGCGGAGCCCCGCTGTCTGGCAGCCACGCGCCCCCCCGCCTGCGCCCCCCTCCCCCCGTCTGCGCCCCGCTCGTTGCGATACCTAGCGCAACCACCTCGTATTGCTAATTCATCTACCACCTTATATTCGCTAGGTACAGTAAAGACTCGTCAACAATTGTCTCATTGCCACTTCCCAAGGTTGACTAGATACATCATAATATTATTTAAAATCATAATATTTCGTGTCGTACAACCTAACCTACTTGCTTACATTATCCATTAGCACGGATGCTTTTGTTATTTAAGAGCTTTTACAAGAAATCTAAGAATCTAGATTAGGTGTCTAGGAACGTTAATAGATACAGTCGTTATGGATGATTTGCAAACATTTCAACTTTTTCGTTTCGTTTTTGTCAGTCATGCCATGTAATCTAAGCTGGTAATTACTATAACTAACGGCCTCTTTCCTTTCTAAGTGGGAGACATGCATCATTGCATCCCTTAGTAAATAATATCTAGCAGTATGATGAACGCTTTCAAATGTTTATTCTGCAATTGCAGATTACCTACCAGGATTATTGTGGTTTTGCGAAGGTATGAGATAGCTGTTAGGTCAACTTTGCATAATTAAGAGCCATGTATTATAAAACGTGCGAATTTTATACATAAATTGGATAAAATTAGGACGTGAGAGATACGATATTGACTTCTCACGTTAATCCTTTACTGAAACACAGTCTGTCGCCTACTCGCCTCTTTACCTACTCGTTAGATGATCGCTTCTTGCCAGATGTTTCAGTTTCACACTAAACCAACATTATGTAATTATCATTATACGGTCTAGCTAATTGGTATCTTAATAGCTATTACCTAATGTTATATTTACATGTCCGACTAGTTTTATTTTTTTGAGAATATATGGATGATTAAACATATTATTGGAGGCTCTAATTGAACAAGTGTGGTGATGGTGGTGCGACCTCGGCCTAGTGTGTAGGTCCGATTTCGACAACGGCTGACACGAGTTGTGTAAGTGGCCGATGGAAATTCCGGTGTCGCCGTAACAGCGGCAAGTGTGCGGGCTAGAGTCCTGTGCGTGCGCGGCGCTGGCGAGGCCACGGTATGAATGGAGCTGCGGTATGTAGGTCACGGTGTCGTCAATGGGCCGTCGGCAGGGCCCCGCGCAGCCGCCTCATGCGCCCCCATCGTGCCGTGAAAGTTGCCACTACTTTCGCGACTGTCGCTCTCGCCATCATCACAATTTGCACTCTAGTGCAATACAACTAAGTCACTTTTGGAGCGACGTCTACTAACGTTCACATCCGCTTTGTCGTTTCGTGCGTGCCTCGAAGACTTTCTGCGTTGACTCGCTGTGAGAACTCTAAAAGTGCACACATAAAGTCCAGTTTCGCTCTGTTCGCTGAAAATTCGGCCGCGCCGTATGCTCGTGCTTAGGAATTCACTTCCGGGTAGGTCGGAAAGTGAAATGGACCCGTCTGTGATGTAATTGGAATTCGGATGTATCCGGAGTCAGCGTTACTCCATTCACTTATAAAATTCTCTAGGTATTGGTTGACATAATAGGCCGCGCACCGCAACCGTTTCCGTGACACAGTAAACAGTTGAAGCGATGAAGCGTAAGATGACTTTTTTCTGCCGCCACTGCATAAGTTATAACTTTTATTTTACATACCTCTCTGAATGGCTAACAGTCGAACGCAACAACCGAGCGACGGTACCAAGCCAATTTGAATTTACAATTAACTACTACCAGTTAGTCGTTGGTAAATCATAGACGAAGTCTCATAAGTAGTCGGCGTAAATAAAGGTTTTTGTTTTCAAGATTCTGAATGTGTTATTATTAATACATCGAAACACCAGAATACATTGGTCGTTTATCAGCCTCAGTAATGCAAAAGAGCCAGCTTATGCTACGTACACAACTGATTACTAACAGTTCCATGACATGATGAACAGCAAACCTATTTCTTTAGTTTTGAACAATGAAGCGTTTGTGCGAAGTGATAGCCACTAACACAAATCCAACCTACCCGTAATTCCTGAAATATGATTAGCTGCATGGTATGAATTGTACCAAATTAGCCAACGATCGGATATACACACACTGCCGAAGACCGAAGTGACTGGAAGGCAGTAAAGCATTAAACCATTGCGCAGCAACAGCAAGTTTCGCGCGTTAGTTATCAAAAGAACTATGAAGTGCAGCGAGGGTCTTGCTTATGTTCTTGCAATGAAACTTGGAGGATTTAGGTATATGTCAAAGACACACGACCTTAAATAGCTTGGGCCGTTTATTAGATGACACCAATTTTAGTATAGACTTCCCCAATTGCCACTACAAAGTATTTTAAAGACTGACGATAGGCAAGCTTATACCTAGCAAAAGGTAAATAAAGGCCGAGAAAAATGGTTATTTGGGAAAAATGCAACAAGTGTCCAACTTGACGGTCTTTGAACTATTTGTTTCGTCAAATAATTTCCGATTGCTACAGAACCACTGATGTCCAAGTATGGCAATTTTAGTTGAAACTTGCACCTGGTGCTAGGAGTTTAATGCGTTTGCCTCACTAGACTACTACCACATATTAAATCTATTGTCGTAGTTGATGAATTGACAGTCGCTCTATATGCAATGCTGGTATTCAGTTTCATCCGGTGCAACTGGAAGGCGACCCCAGCAGGGAATAGCGAGGCAGATGATGATCATACTGCCAGTAAATCACCAGGTTACGATCTGGACGGCATGATTGCTGAGGTAGTTCAAATACTTACATTTTTTAATGTTTCTGTCCTATGATATGCTTTTCCCTAACTTACGTTACCTTGCATTTCATTGTTTTTATGTTTAAGTCAATAATCCCGTATTTCGGTCTCTATCACCCAAAGAAGCATGGAAATAAATAAGCATTTGCTTTCTCAAACAAATTCCAAATGTATCTCTATAACAAACACGTTGTATTGAAGTACAGCTATCCTTGTTGGTACCAACGGAGGTTTAAACTCGTATGATGAGCGGTGTGTCGCACGCGCGCGCCGCAGCTTTCACCGAGCTCAAAGGCTCGCGCCGCCATGCATGTTTATTAACTTAACCATTTTAACAGGAATTCCCGAGGCTTCCGTTTACGTCGCTATTAGTACTTTTAGTTGTCATGGTACTTCAATGTGTCCCGTTAAAGTCATATTAAATGAAAAGTTTTGTTGCTTCTCTTTCTTGCGTAAGCGCACTATAACAACGCAACGCAGATCTAACAGATGATTTAAAAAAAAATGTGTTTATGTGAAAATTAATCACATTAAATATTTTTCGTATAATTTCCATTTAAGGTTACACATATGTTTAGCCCTACTTAACGATTCGACTGAAATCAATCCTTGAAATATATTTTCCTTATGTCAGTCGAAGAAGTCTGAAATAGTGACTGTTAAACAGTTACGTTAGCGAGTACAAAGGAACCTTTGATTGGTACTCCGACATAGTTAACGGTCGCTTAAAGTAAGTCGATCAAAATCAGCGAATAGCATATTATTACGTCATTACGTAATACATGACGAGAGTTAAGTTTAAGCTGCATCGCGGGAACAGTTGAGTTTAACGGTGACCGAGGCTGTGGAGTACAGTTAGTCGCATTCCTAGAGCGGTTCGCGGCCAGGGTGGCAGGCTGGCAGGTGCAGGGGGGACGCGGCGCCGAGGAATGTGCCAGTGTCAGCACATATCCGCTATTGCTTCTATTTGTTACGATACACATGCAGCTTCATGTTAACGCGCCACACATTTTATATTCCTATGATTATGATCTCATTCTGTATTCGTACTGCGTTTACTTGTAACTTGCTATCAAAGTACACACGGATTTTTTATGCAGTTGCTGGAATATGTCCGTAAAATTCATAGTGGCCATTGAATTCAATGAATTAGTTATTGAGGAATCAATCACTTGCGTAATTCAATTGATTCATAATGTGATATCAATCATTGATAGGTATCCAAACATTTGAGTCCCTGATTCTAAGGGAAAACAATAAAATAATCACATTTAGAGAAGGTCGCCGTTTTATTTCTCAAACAGTTTTCGCAATCGTCGCCGATTTCTCCCTCTAAAACATCAAACTCCGCCTTAATGGTGTCACCTTCGTATTTCTGGTTATAGTTCCAATTGATTTATAAGAGTGAGCATATCAGACAAAAAATAATGTGTTATCATTACATATAGTGAAGTGCAAAACACCGCAAAATATGTAATTGTTGACTAAATTGCGTTATTTTGTTTGTCCACAGAAATCTGGCGTTAGGCATCGGCATCCAGAACTTCCCTGAGGGGCTGGCTGTCAGTTTGCCGCTACAAGCCGCAGGCTTCTCCGTATGGAGAGCATTCTGGTAAGCAAACTAGCAAATCAGTGATAGTCTAGTTGTGTGACCGTTGGACTGTCAAGTTAAAGGTCTCAAGTACGAACCGCAGACACGCATCTCATTTTCAGGTTCATGTGCACAATACGTACCTAAAAATGATGTATATTTAGATAACTATCACTTGCTTCGGTGATGAAAAACATGAAGAAACTGTCTGAGAAGTATTTCTCGAAGGCATGTTTAGCCAAATCAGAAGCCCATCGGCGGCATAAAAACACCAGGTTAGGCACCTAACCACACGATAAAGAAGAAGACTAACAAATAATGTCCAACTCGTGATCTGCAAGGTCAATGCCCTCTCATCCCTTAAAAAGAAAAGTTTAACATAGGTGAGCGACGTACCACGAATACGGCATTTAAACAAAGAGAATACTTTCAAATTGTCTAGACGCGATTTGCATATTTATGTTAATGCAAAAACATTTCAGTTTTACAAAAAGAGCATAATTCTGATAACGCTTTCTTATTCGTATTGTGTGTCATATTTCATATGTACGTCTTGTTGTAACCTCCATGTGTCCCTTGAGGTCACTTAACAAATTGTCGAAGTAATAATATGTGAATGTTTGACAACATTCCACGTACTGGTTGGTAGAATAGGGTTCACATGGTGGCAGCAAGTTTGCCGGGCGGCAGTTAGAGCACGGCGCGCGGTTAGAGAATGCGCCCGCTCGTCGTTAGGCCGGATGCCAACGCAACCAGACTGGACGACCCCATTCCTGTTCAGGCTAATTCATTTAGCGACTGTTGCCGGCCCGACCAACTCGACTACACGCCGAGATTTCTGATGTCCATCCGACAACTAGAAACGTGTATTACTTGTACACTTAAGCAGATTCTTTTGATCTACGGTATTTTCTCCAATTCTCTGAAGTCTTCGATTTGGTTTTGCAATTTCCCAAAAAGAAATCCTATCGGTCCAAGTTTACAGCTCAGAAAAATCGTATTCGAGTTTCTGCGAAAGATGTATTGCTGGGAGATTTGTTAAAATATGCGTCCGTCATGAACGAACACACTCTAAATAAGTTTAAATTGTCAGAGCAAAAGGTTACTTAGGCATTGTGGTACGTGCACGCATTGTAAACGTTACCAAATAGGTAAAAGTTGTAAATAGTCGCATTCCGTCGTGTTCTCGGAACCGCTGCGCTGGCGCCGCTTGGCCGGTGCACAGCCCGCGACTAACGAGCTACGAAACACGGTAATGGATATGCCTTAGAAGAATGCTAACAAACTTATGAAATAAGGCGGTACATAATCGTTATGCCTTTAAAAATGCTAAAAAACTTTTATTGAGGAACGCGGAAACAAATTCGCTGAACCTATGTTCAAGAAAACTACGCGAATTTTATGATGATCTACCTTTTCTGCTCATTTTATCACATGCTATCTGAAAATAGGAGAAGGAATAAAAATAGTATGTCAGTTAATTTTCAGACATTGCGATTTGAAATCGTTTTAGAAACGGATATTCGCATTAAACGATTGCCAAATTAATTCTGGTCTTGTCAATATCTAAAAATCGGTTCTGTTTTCCCGTACAATTGGTAAAAGGGTCAATTCAAAATACTAAACTTAGATGTCAGCATCCACCTTCGTAAGGATTCATACAGTCAACACTGCTAAAACTAGCATATCCAAAATGTGGAGAAATTCGGGCTCCTCTGTAGCTACTTCGTAGCTCCTTAGCTGGCGGTGGCGGTAAGAATGTGCTCGAGTGGGAATCCTGGCCGCGGAGTAGGCCGGGAATGTGCGCCGAGCGACGACCCCGCTCGGCCGCTCGTGCCGTGTACCCCAACCTTAAAGCTAAGCTTTCGCTCACACGGCCAATTTTTGCAGCAGTTATAGTCCGGTAACAGTTGCTAGTATGAAAACTATCAGTGGACCAATGAAATTGTTGCTATTTAGGAAATCTGCATGTAGAACATGTACTGCAATAAAATCGTAGACGTGACGTCCCCGCACTTAGCCCGCGTGGTGGATTATGGTCTACTCCCTCTCACATATAAGAGAGATAGGGGACATCGTAGACTGATTATGAATCATATTTATCACACTATGAAATTCTTAAAATGATCGATCACAGACTCAGTTAATATTATGAATTTATTATATAAATGAATTTAATCCATATTATTAGGTTATTACGAATCTGCTAAAGCGGCCATTTTAAACCCCCAGTTTTACCCAGGATTCAGCAATTCATGTTGCTCGTGTAAGCATAGCTAACAGAAGTTGCACGCGACCGCAGCAGATTAAACGATCATGCGTTTTTACTACGAAGCATTTACTCGATGAAACGCAATTACACCGCAATTTATAGAATTCTTGGCTGCTAATTATATCTTACTAAACCGAGTAGCTAAGCATATTAGCCGTTAGTATGACGGATGACGCTGTGTGAAATTCAGTAGGAAAATAGATAGGAAAAGATTACCGTAATCTAAAGTAGGATTGGATATATAAGTGGCTTTATTAAGTTATTTAGAAAATCTTGTAAGTTTGTCAAGTTTTCTGTCACAGAGGCTGAACGATACCTGTTTGGCTCAGTGATTGACAAAAAACTGTGCAAAATGGTAGCGCTTCACCTCGTAAGCTACTTTTAAATTATTTTTGCCATTGCACATGCACACATACGACTAAAGAGACTAAGAGTTCAAAAACTTTTATATTCGTTGCTGTTACTTTAAAGACTCCGTGCGCAAAATACGCGGAGACGTGGAGTTTCGGATACCAGCCCGTTATACTATACAATACTTTTAAAGATTGTACGCTTGTTAATTTGCCAGGATTACTATAATCATTTTCATAGGTCTAGTCTATTGTGCACAAGGGCGAGACCTAAGTCCTATCCAGTATTAAGAAAATTCTGCCCTGGACGTGGCTCCAATTTTTCTACGATATATCATGCTATAGCTGAATTTCAACGTATGTAATCAGAATTCCTATTGTACCTCTTCAGTACTTCAATGGTAAACAGAACTAACCATAACGCCTAAAACAAATTTCATAAAGTCTCATGTTAAATTTTGATGTGAGTACAGCATACGTAAAGACGTGTACGATAGGGTCTGCGGTGCGGAATTCAAGGGGCAAGGAATGCGGCCCGAGCAAGAAGTGCTCTGGCCAACTCGCATGCCCGATACGGGATCGCATTTGCCACTGTTTCGTATATGTTAGGCACCTTTCGAATTCGCTATAAATTGGTGGTGCACTACAAGGATTTGAAGATGCAATTTATTTGTGATATGTTTATGATGATAGTGCAATCTAACCGTTTTCAGCCACAACGATTGCATACTGCATTTCTGGTTACTTTTTTAAACCGTGTTTTTGTTGTCCATGTCAATGAATAGTTTTAATTTTTTTATCATTATTGACTTATCGAAGTATCGGCGACAATTGAGCCTAGCTGGAAAGCTTGGTTAACACAGTTTTAGCTTTTCGGTGTTACACTGTTCATAATTGAGCCTAAACTACGCTTGATGTATGCAGTGTTAAGTTGCACATTTATACTCCGACAGGAATCTTCTATACATAGACATGTGCCAGTCGTTCAACACCTGTGGAAGACGATGATGTGATGATGAAGTGTAAACTTATTCATCTGACCAAAATAATAAACAAATACAACGAATCGCCGGTCATAACCATGAAGCCTAACCTAATGAGTCTAGCAAGCATAGCACATTCAATACAATACAGTCTCTTAACACTGAGATACAATATGACTTGGTGCAAGTAGGTTTTTACGGCTATTATTAAACAAATTCTTGTCGTTTTGTCGAAGCAACTTGACGCATTTGTGGCATGATATAATAAGTCCAACCAGTGTAGTGATCCATTGTTGTAGACAATGCGTCTAGTCAACATTTCTCACCGCAAGCGCATATGACTCACAGTGACGTAGCAAACATCATGCTTACGCACCATGTAGGTAGGTGCCTCATCCGTTAGAAAACCTAATCAATTCACTCTTAATGGCTTACTTAAGTTTTTTCTTATTTAGACTCATTTGTTAGTGTTGAGACATTGAGAAAGACTGTTATTCTTTATCTACGTCAGTATTTGCAATCGTTTTGAAATCGTTTTACAAATATTCAAATTGTTACACCGATTACATATCGAAAGTTTTCGTAAGTGTGGTGGCGATGGCGACGGCCGGCCAGCGTGGTGGATGACGGCCCGGCGCTTGTCGCCGGCGCGGGCCGCGTCCGCGTGTCTGGAGGCCGCTCTCGGCGCAAGCGACGCTATTTGGTCAGATGGTCATTGCTAACTGGACCCGAGAAAGTCGTCTATTTCGAAATTTGAGCGTTGCGTGTGCTCGGTGTGCGATGTGTCGCTGCGGTGCCGCGGAGTCTGGTGCGCTGCGCGGCAAGCGGACGGCGGCGCGCTGTCTGCGCGTTCTTCCGGACCGCACCCGTCCGACCAGTCGCAGCGCACCGCCCGCTGCCCGCCTCGGGCGATCGGCCTTCACAGTTAAATAATTAAATCGAGAGAGCGACGCAGATACAGCCGCCGCCGCCATCGCCGCCGCGCGGGCCCCGAAGAAGTCGTCGCGGAAGGCGCTGCCAGCCTTGGTGGCGCTGTCCTGCGCAATCGAGGCCGGTTTGTCGGCCGCATATTGCGTTGTTGCCGCGCCTATTCTTCTCGAACACTTTCCTGAATACGTCTAACAACACTGTTTTAACTTTAACGATGACATCGTACCTACACACTATGACTAATGTTGCCTTACATCGTTCAATGTGATGATGGTAACTTGTTTAGCTTCTGCATTCCACTCATGCAGAAGAATATTCCTTTATGAATACAGATATTCACAAGTCACAAATGTTCCGCCAAACCAACTACAGCAGCAATCGAGAGCAAGTAGCAAAGGCTTCGTTATATACACGGTAGCCGTCTATCAGCATGTCACTGAACACTTTGTATTACTTAGTATCTACGTAATGAGAATGATTTCCATGACTAATGTTTTTCATCCCGTTGGCATGAATGTAAAACTTATTCATATAACATACTTGTCTCCGAAGCCCACCTACTCTACCTAATATAAATGACTCTGAAACAATTTTTATAAACATTCTGTCTTCACCCTGTATTAATATAATGTACAAAAAGTTATTATGTAAAAGCAATATTTTACCCACGCCACCAAAATATCCACTGCCAAGTACCATTATAAACAATGGACAATTTCCAAAAAATTTACAATGTATGTATATCTTTTATTCGTGAGCTTTTATTTAAATTCAACGTAGTTATTGAGTGACGGGTATCCTGTTTTATGGCTCGTCGGCGGCTCAACACTCGGCGATTCTGCGAATCAGTGGATATTGTCGCAAATTGCCGCTTTCGCCACCCGCTGAATAATGCATGCGATAACATAACATCACGTCGCGCACTCGCCGCGCCGCCGCAGCGCGCTCGCCGCTCGCCGCCTGGCGCCCGCCCCGCACTTCACTATTCCATCAAACTCGTTTCCCCTCGCATTCCGCCTAGCATTGCCGCTACTTGTTATCTAATGCAAATTAAACTTCCCTATGTGCGTGTTATCATATCCTTACACAACCAGCCGAACTTTCAAATGTTCAAGCATTTCTTTTTTGAGCGACTTTCTATTCAGTCGCGAACGGTTTTCTGCTCAAGTTCTAAATTCATGACCAAACAGTTCGCATCGGATAGCGGCATATCTAGGCGGTTCTTAAAAGCTTAGTTGAGTTTGATCTGAAACGAAAGATGTATCTGGGTATCAAAGCTGCCGGTTGGCGGTTAGTTGGTGGGCAGCGCTGCCACTTGCAAGCAGATATAGGCTGGTCGTCGTGTGGGGTGGCCCTGGCGGCGTTTCCCACAGCAGCGGCTCCTCGACCAGTTCGTCGGAATGTGGTCGCGGCACTGGCCCGCACTTTCACCAAAACAATTCGTTAGCGGCCTCTTTCGGCATCGCACCGCGCGCTTGCCTCTACCCCTCCACCCCTCCACCCGCCACCCGCACACGTGAAAATTAACAACATACTGATACATGACGTCGTGATCAGTATTTTGAATACGGCCCTTTTGAAGTTCCGGCTCCCTAGATACGATGCTTCAATACATTGAGGAGATGAAGTAGTTTGTTAAGTACCTATTGGAATCAGATTTCATACTTAGTTCCGCAAAGCTTTCAGCCTGAACATTTTAAACTCTCGTTCATGAATCCCTCTTTGTACCACCAATCCGGTTAATTTGCTATTACCTAATAAAACCGAGTCAAATCCTGTAAAATTTGTGTTTCTAAGTATTAAAGTTAACCTACAACTACTTGATTTGGTTTTTTGTTTATAACCATGCCTATAAGTGTTGTCATTGCAATAATCGAAGCTATGAAAAGCTCTGCATTCGGAAACCGTACCTACACTAATAATAACATGATCGCTAAACGGTCCAAGCTTTTTAATGGAATGAAATTCCTTATTTATGAGTCGTCTTTGCCCATATTTCACAATTGATCTGGGTATCTTCTTTTGAAATCCATAATGGAAGGTTTAATGATTCACCTAATTTTATATAGGTGTTGACCAGATGTTCAGACTAATGTTTTAGACGACCATCCATCGGAACATGTTTCTTTTAATAACGAATTAATTGATATTATAAAAGAATGTATGATGTGAGAAGCGCCGACAGGATGTTGTGAAAGTTGAATCGAGAGCTTACAATCTAAGCGTCGAAAGAATGCTTAAGATAGAGCAAAGCGTAGCAGATTCCAGCCCGATTTTATATATTCATTAAATGGCCCATGTATAAAGAAGCCGTCTTTGTGTTTACAATGTTCAAAACTTAGAGTGCATAATTATATTTTACGTTCAAATAGCAATCTTAAATTCATTGACAGATGACACAAAACACACTAGTCTCATTTACTAAGTCGTAAGTTGATGTGATTTAGATGTAGGTACTTGATATTTAAACTATTATTATCCAATATTCAGAAATGTAATAAAGATGAATGATAGATAATTTTGCGCATAATTTTAAGAAGAGTTGTAAGACAGATGTACGTGAGTTTGCTTTATCTGACCATACAGCACAGCTACTGATATGTCCAGTTCCCAATGTATATAATATTAAATCTTGGCATATAACTAGAAGAGATTACAGTAACGATAATATAGAGAAGTTTAAAAATATCATAAACAGTCTCAAATTTTCGGAGATATACTTAACTGACGATCCCAACGTAGCTTACAATGAATTTATCGATATATTCAAGTTATTTTACGAGTTGTGTTTTCCGTATAAAGAAATAAAAATAAACCTAATCAACAAACCTAAATGGCTTTCACGTGGCGTTAAATTGTGCAGTAGGAAGAAAAGAGAACTTTTGTTGCGATCCAGGTTGAAACCTAACCATGACAACAAAAATAAATTCGCTACCTATTCCAGACTATATAATAAAATAATTAACTTGACACAAAAAGCTCAAAATAACCACAAAATACAGCAATCTAAAAATAAATCCAAGACTACATGGCAGGTAATTAATCAAACAAAGTACAATATCCCTAAACAACGAATTGAGAAACTTAAAGTTGGTAATCAAATTTTATACAAACCTTGTGATATCGCTGGTGCTTTCAATGACTTTTTCGTTGACAAAATACGTCCGAAAATAGATGTTGACTGTAAACCAAAAACATGCATCTCGTATGTGAAACATAACTCAATGTTTATGGCACCCGGCACACCACACGATTTGAATAAAATAATAATGTCGCTAAAAATACTAACAGTGTTGGTTTTGATGGAATCGCCACAAAGATACTGAAGTCTGTCACAACCGCAATATGCGAACATTTAAGCCACATACTGAACCTAATTATTTGTATGGGTAAATATCCAGATGCCTTAAAAACATCAATAATAAAACCCTTATTTAAGAAAGAAGATAAGGAGTTGATGGAATGTTATAGACCTATTTCGCTCATACCGGTTATTTCAAAGATCTTTGAGAAATACATCTGCAGGGAATTATATAATTATATGGAAAAATATAACATACTGTGCGAGGAACAAAAAGGATTCAGACAGCACAGAACCATCAATATGGCAATATATTATGACTTTTTGAATCCAATTATGAGTAGCATGGATAAACGATCTCGCATATGCGCAATATTTTGCGATATGACCCAGGCGTTCGATTATGTCCATTATAATATATTACTTAGTAAATTAGAAGTCTATGGCATTAGAGGTAACGTGCTCGAACTTATAAAATCTTATCTGGAAAACAGAACACAAATAACAGAAGTTAGCAACATCAACATAGTTACCAAACACGAAGAGATTATGAGGTCTTGCGAACGTGAAATCTCATACGGTGTACCACAAGGAACCGTGATGGGCCCGTTTTTATTTATAACTTACGTTAATGATATGCCTATGTCCATTGAAGATCCTCTAACTATGTTTGCAGACGATAGCACTGTAACAATCCCATGTAAAAGTACAAATACATATGAAAATGACATATTAAATTCTCTTGACGCACTAATTAAATGGCTGGACGAAAATAATTTAAATATTAATTTAGGTAAGACAAAAATAATGCACTTTAGACAACGTACACCTGGCGGAACTAATCTCAACATCCATTACAAAAATTACAAAATTGTGGAAGCAGAGGACACCAAATTTTTAGGGCTTTTTTTTTTTTTTTTTTCGGGTGGGAAATCATCCAATGACTTCCCCCGCTCTGGGTGGAGCGGGGGGGCATGTCAGACTTGTACTGACTAAAACCCACCCATGTTCCTTCTATTGCCCTTTACGTTCCGAGGCCGCGGTATCTCTTTCGAACAACCCGCAACCCCGGCAGGCGGAGGCTCTGGCAAGCCCCTCTGCTTTGCTGACTCTCTTTGAGGCGCGCGTGAAACACGAACGCGCCGTCGACACGGCCTGTCGTCAATCGACGGACGGACGGTGAACTACCCATTGCTCACCGCCCACAGGCCCGCATCTACGGTGGCCGGAAGTCGTCTCGCGGCGCCCGGCGCCCTGGGCGTCTCCCGCGGCGGCTGGGTTGGGCAGATGTTCTCTCCCTCAAACGCCCGGCCACCTCCTTTGCTAGCATTACTGCTTCGCAGAAGGTGGTGACCGCTTCCCATTCCCTCTCGCTCCGGACCATGGCCTGAACCAGGGCCGGACGCGAGAGATCGCCGCCGCCGATCGCCTCCACGAGGGCACGGCGGTGCTCCGCCCAAGCTGGGCAGACCGCCACTGTGTGCTCCACCGTGTCCTCCGGGCGATCGTCACAATGGTGACACCCGGGCGCTTCCTCCCGCCCGATGATGTGCAGGAACCTCCCGAAACTTCCGTGTCCGGTGAGGACCTGCGTCAGGCGGTAGGTGAGGACGCCATGACGCCTCTCCAGCCACTCCTCAAAGAGGGGACTTACCGCCGCTATTGTGGCGTGCCCTGCACGGGGTTGCGACAGTCGCTCTCTCCATGCCACCATGAGATCGCACCGGAGGTCTGCCCGCCGAGCGGCAACTTGCCGTGGCAGCGGGTTTTCCCCCCGGTGTAGTGCCTCCGCGCGCCACTCAAACAGGCGCGCGAGGACTATCGCCTCCAGATCCCACGGTGGCAGTCCGGCAAGGAGGCTCGCTGCCTCGCCGGAGATCGTGCGGTAGCCCGGACAAGCCGTATGGCCACCACCTTTTGGGGCGCGTTCAGGTAGTGGGCGGCGCGCCGCCCTAAAGAACGCGCCCATACCGGGGCCCCGTAAAGGGCCATGGACCGCACGACTCCGGCATAGAGCCTACGGCAGGAGGCGTTTGGCCCCCTCAGATTGGGCAGGAGCCGCTTGAAAGCAACCCCCGTCCGCTCGAGTTTGGGAGCCAAACGTCGAAAGTGTTCGACGAAGTTCCACCGGCTGTCGAGGACGATTCCCAGGTACTTCATCGTCGACCCGACGCCGATGCGAACCCCTCCTACCGTCAACTGGGATCCCGACGGTGGCGTGTTTCCGCGGCCATGAAAAACCATGGCCTCGGATTTGTGCAAGGCCACCTCGAGACCCAGTAGCCGGATCCTCTCCGCGACTATCGCAACCCCGCGTGTCATATTGTCGGCCGCCGCCTGGTGCGACCCCCCCTGAGCCAGGACGAGCGTGTCGTCAGCGTAGCAAACTACACTGACGCCGCTGGGGAGGTCGGCGCGCAGCACCCAGTCGTAACCGATGTCCCACAGGAGCGGCCCCAAGACCGATCCCTGTGGGACACCGCACGACATCTCTCGCCGGTTCCACTCTCCAGAGCGACCGGGGTATATGACGGCCCTGTCCGTCACATATGCCCCGACCACACGACGAAGATAGGTCGGCATCCGGTGGTATTGGAGTGCCTCCCTGATGCAGCCCCAAGGCATGGTGTTAAACGCGTTGGCGATGTCGAGAGACACCGCCACGACAACCCCACCCCTGGACACTGCAGCCCCCGTCGTGAGGGCTCTCACGCGCATGATGGCGTCCACCGTCGAGCGCCCCTTGCGGAAACCATACTGGTGATCCGCAAGATCCGGCCCCGTCCCCACAAGGTGCCCGACGAGGCGGTTTGCAATTACTCTTTCAAAGAGCTTGCCCACCTCGTCGAGCAGCACAATGGGCCGGAATGCGGACGGAGAGTCCGCAGGGCGCCCCGGCTTCTGTATGAGGACCAGCTTCCCCGTCTTCCAACGAAGTGGGAACTGGCCTCTCTCCAAGCATGCGCTTAGGAGCCCTAGTAGTCGGGGCCCGAGAGCCTCCAGGGCCAGGACCCAGGCTTTGCCATGCAAGCCATCGGGTCCCGGGGCGGTGTTTTTGGCTTTCAGCCTGCCCACCGCCGCTCTCAGATCTACCCCAGTCACCTCCGGAACGTCGTCGTCGTCGTTGTCCTCGTGGTCCGCTTGTGGCACCGCAAGCGGCGGAGCCATGGGTGGAGGAGCATGCTCCCCTCGCGAAGGGAACAGAGCGCTCACCACATCCTCAACTAGTTGGGGCCGGAGACTCTGCGTCAGCGGGGGGGCCCTGGTGCGGAGTTTATCCCGCACCATCTTGTACGGGCGCCCCCACGGATCCCCGCCCAGAGACTCCAGCATCTCCTCGCGGGCCAGATCCTTGGCCCGCAAGACACCTTCTAGGAGGGCGGTCTTCGCCGCTCTGTACCCCTCATACAGCTCCGCCTCGATGGCTGCCGCATCCGGTGCTCGAATGCGGAGCCTGCGGTGCCTGGCGTACAGGTGACGCGCAGCGACGCATGCCTCTCGCAGTGCCGTCAGCTCGCGTGACCACCAGTACACCTGACGCCGGGCGCTTCCAGACCGGACTCGGGGCATTGCCACGTCACAGATCTCAGACATGGCCTCCTGGAACCAGTCCGCCTCGTGGTTGGTGTCGGCAGGCCTGTCCGGTGATGACACCCAGGCCTGCACGATTGAGGCTTCCAGGAGGAGCTCCCGGTCCAGCTGTTTCAGCGCCCACCGCGGACCACTCGGGGCCTGTAGGACCGGCGCGCTGGAGGTCTGGGTGGAGACGTCGAGCCGGATCGGAGGAACCGGTGATCGGAGTAGGTCTCCACATCCTCCATGACGCGCCAGTCGACGACACGCGGCGGCAGAGCGGGGCTAGCGAACGAAATGTCCACCACCGACTCGCCCCGCATCCGCACACACGTGGGAACAGAACCCCGATTTAGGACGACCAGGCCTGTCTCCAGTGCCCAGTCCTCCACCATCCTTCCCCGCACATCCGTGCAGCGAGAACCCCAAGCCAAGTTCTTGGCGTTGAAGTCCCCGAGCACTAGCACGGGGAGGGAGCAGTTACCGACGACGACGGTCAACTCTCTGAGAGAGTTGTGGAACTCGGCGAGAGTTCGGCTCGGGGAGAAGTAGACGCCCGCTACGACTATATCCCCGAACCGTGCTGCGACGCACCCCTGACCCTTCCTGACACCCTCGAAGGACGGGGTACCGGCGGCGGCCGACGAGATGATGGTCACTGAGCCGCTCAGGTCCTCAACCCAGTCGTCCCTGGGGAGGACAAAGTACGGCTCAGCGACCACGGCGATATGAATCGACCACTGCGCCATGCTCTGGAGCAAGAGATCCTGAGCGCAGGCGCAGTGGTTGATATTCGCCTGGAGGAGGCGTAGTGGGGCCGTTATTGGCACTCCATTACAGCCCCCTCCTGGGCCCCCTCCGACGGCCCGGCTACCACTAAATTTTTAGGGCTGCAAATAGATTGCAACTTAAACTGGAAAGCACATATAGACAGTCTGTGTAAAAAAATGAGTTCATCCGCATATGTGTTATATAGACTATCCTCCTTGGTAGATGTCAAAACACTTCTTATGGCTAACTACGGAATAGTTGAATCGCACTTGCGCTACGGTATCATTTTCTGGGGGAACTCAACTGATCAAGATATAGCTTTTAAGGCCCAGAAAAGATGTCTCCGGTCATTGTTTAAACTTAAATCGACAGACAGTTGCGCACCTTATTTTAGGCTACATAAAATCTTAACACTTCCATGTATATATATTTTCGAAGTACCTATGTTCGTCAAGCAAAATCCATCTCGTTTTGAGCGCCAGGCTGTTGTATTCCCAAGGAATAGGCGTGACAACAGCAAATTATGTCAAGTATCATGTCGAACAACTTTGATGCGTAAGAGCGTTTCTTGCATGGCCCCCATTATTTACAATAAACTACCGAGTAGTTGGAAAACTTTAAATACAACACAATTTAAGAGTAGATTGCGGAAATTTCTGGTAGATAAAACGTACTACAGTGTAACTGAGTTCCTATCTGAGAAAAATTATTTGTTAATTAGTGACATCTTGATTTTTTGAAATTTTTATTCATGACATTTTTGATTTTTGACATTTAGACTACTGACATTTTGACTTTAGAATAGTAATACTAATATTTGTAAAAGTAATGACATGTTTTTATTGATGTAATGACAATGGTATGACATTCGTAATATAATGAAATATAGTAAAACTAATTAATGTATTAAATCTAATTGAAAATTTGTACGCCGGTTATGGCAGAGCATAGAGACGCTAGCTCTTAAATTATGTAATACCAATGTATCACCTGTGTTTCACAAATAAATTAATTTGAATTTTGATATTGGGTAAAAGAAAAAATCGATTTGGCAAAAATTCAATCGTGGATGTTGGTTTCTATGTTCAACAAATTCCAATCTCAGTACCAAGTAGCCTTGCCTTGACCTGATAACAAACAGAAAGGCATGTCGGGTATAACAGTTAAAAGCGTTACCCGTCCTAAGAATCTAAGAACCAGCTTAGATTCTTAGGACGGGTCCTACACCGTATAACAATCCGTTTTAGTAACTTGAGTGCCTAGATGACAGTGCCCCGCTTCGCGCATCGCGGGCTTTCATTTCCTGTTATCATTTCAAACGAGTCGGACCCGCCCTAATGTTAGGGATGGTTCTAACTCGCTACACCCACTTTAGAACAGTTAGAACTAGGCCTAGGCTTTCAGCCGTAACCTATCATGACATTTAGTAGACCGAAGACAATCTATAGAGAAAAATAAAGCAATAATGCCTTCTTAGGTTACGGTCATTTATTTTCAAGAACATAGATTTTTATGTTTGTTAAGAAAATTTGATATGAGTACCAAATTCTGCATAAGTCTTCCCAGATTTTAACAAAAAAAGAAAATCAAAACATATTCTACTTAAGCCTGTGCCATTCCCAAAACGAAACACTGAATAACCTGTCCTGTGTACTGATATGTCCTGTTCTAGTCTGGATAGTTGTAAGTGGGCCAAGATATAGCTCATAGAAAGACTAATGCAGCGTAAGGGAGAGGTATTGTCCAGTACATAAGGTAAAATCCACAACACTTGTCTTGTGTCTACGCACCACTGCGTTCATTTCCACTTCAGTGGAGAGCGGTACTTCAGCTAATATTATGTTCCATCCTTTTTGTCACCCAGGTACGGCCAGCTGTCTGGCATGGTGGAGCCAGTATTTGGCGTGTTAGGCGCCGTGGCCGTGGCTGCGGCCCAGCCTGCGCTCCCCTACGCGCTGGCGTTCGCCGCCGGCGCCATGATCTATGTCGTGGCTGACGACATCATCCCAGAAGCAAACGCATCGTGAGTACTGCTTTAATCCTTGTTATATAACTTAACATTGTTCCTGGAATCCACGTAGGGTTAGAATTTTAGCTTTCCAAATGTAGTGAGAAGGACGTGTAGGTTGCATAATGTGCCTTTTAAAAACTTACATACATATTTCGCATCTCAACATAACAATATGCCTGTAATCACTGAACGGTTAGGCAGAGCTGTTTTTTCAGTACACCCACATTTCGGTAGTTATATGTAAGGATTTTATCAATACCAATGTCATAAAGAGGAAAGATGTTTTGTTTGTTTATATCGAATAGGCTCCAAAACTACTGGACAGAATTTTTTCATTAATGGGAAGCTACATTATCAGGAAGTAACTTAGGCTATACAACTTCACGCTACTACCCTCAGGAAAGACGCGGGTGAAACCGCGCAGGACATCTAGTATATATAATAGGAGGCGAGCCTATTGCCGCTAATCGGTGCGGTAACGACCACTAGACCGACGATACTTATTTGTGATTAAGAAGAACAGCGGCAATGCAAACGATGCAACCAAGTCTAGCATGTGATAGGTGAGATTCAGTTGATTTTGACAGGACAAAATTCTGACTGTAGTGTGCCAGACGTGGCAGTCGAAGTCAGGCAGCCTCACAATAGGGCTATGTATGTTGAAAACCTCAAAAGCCCGTGTCCTCTTTACAAAAGCGAGGTGAATGTTGGGACCACGAGCATGCATATAGTTTCTTAAATTACGGAAATATGACATTGGTCAAAATATGAAACTGATATTATGTCCAAATCGCACGATGTTGTGTTGACACTCCTGACCAGTGTACAAACCGTCGAGTTTATCTTTTTGTATGGTTGCAACTAAGTACAACCTGATAAATATAAAAAAAGATTAAAATCAATCATGAGACGATTCCATAGACGCCGATTTTTCAGACATGTAAATCATAGCGAAGAACATTATCTCGAGTTGGAATAAAAGACTCCTAGGTGCCTTATTGTTTCGTCAAGCTTTATTTACGCGCAATACATTAATATCAAAAATCCTTTCACCCTCTTTAGAAATACGTATTTTGCTAAATTATTCCTTGAATGTTTCATGCTGTAATTTAAGACGAGTTAGGTAAATTTTTTTGACTCTCTCTTTTATGTCTATTTTCTAAGGGAACATGCTCTACCTAACACAATACAATACCGGAACCGACTGGAACCCCACACATCGGGGCAAACCAGTCTTTTACAATTTGCAAAAGTACCAACATCTTTCAATTCCAAATAAAAGATAGAATCTCAGACGAAACGCTCATAATTATTAGAACAGACAATGTGCTGTTATGTACGAGATTCCCCTCCAGGTGCCGAATTATAAGAGTTGCCCTTGAAAATGACCCAAAAACATCCTGAGTACGAAAATCTCTTTGTTGTGGACCCCCGTGAGACAGACACTGCCCATCTTTGACGGTAAAGGATAATTTCACCCTTCATTGCGCATCTCCATGCTATTCTACTCACATTTCTGATTGAAACCACTGATATACTTCTAATGGATGATCATTATGTTATGTGGATTTAAATTATGTATACATTTTATTGTGAGATTCTGTAAACATTATAGGTTCCATTTGTGGTATGGTTGGGTCGAGGTCTCTACTCTTTGAAAAGCTCCCAAAAGAAGGTTTTATTACGTGAGAGATGCTTGTACTTTCAGGGGTATTCATTAAAGAGAATCCAATATCTGAGGTAAACACACTCTACTCTTGGGCGTAGCACATAAGAAAGAACCATAACATTAGGTAACGTTACATATCAATATGAACACACACACACCACCACAGTATAAAATCTCCGGGCTCTTGACATAATTGGACTGACGAGGGTCGTCTGTGTTTGATTGTTCTGATTCACGTCAGGATTTCGTTCGATATAGATTGTTAACCTTCAATATATGAGGTTCAGTGGGGTGACAGCGAAGGCCGTGCTTCCCCTTAGCGACTTTATTGTTGTTCATCTGGAGTATTGTTGCGGACCGGTCGCGACTCCCTTCCGGACTAGCCTGTCTGCCGAGCCCGTTATTGACTAATTGTTCAGTGTCCTGGGACCAAGCAACGACAGCTTTCAAACCGTGGTAACCGATAACAACGTAGCTTTTGACTACACGTTTGAACCAACGAGTTTGTTGATAAACGGAAGCAAACTAACAATTGTTGTAGATTTATAATAATAAATATGGCAAGCGTTCTGAATGTCTGTCGTTGAAGAAGTTGTTTACTTGTTTGAGGCAAAGTTGTCGCGACATCTGAATGACAGACACACATCAATGGTCTTTCGATAAACTTGTGATTTTAATAAACAGAAGCTATTGTCGTTCGCCTTATTATGTCTGCGGTCTGGATGTCTGGACGTCTAGACTAACAATTTACCAATGTAATGGTGAGAGTCACATTCAGACATGCTGAAAAGATATTTTCGTAAGAGCAATAGTTCTCACGAAGCGCGATGTTTCATTCTGGTTCAATGTCCTTATGAACGTTCCCAACGTTCATTACATTGTTAGACACCCCAAATGTTTTGGGGAAGCTATAAGCAACTGATAATGCTGAAATACATTGATTGAAGTATAGGTCAATGTCTCTTTCCAGTTAAAAATAATCAGTATTTTATGGAGGTACAGGTCTTATGTGCGCTAAAGTTAAAGTTCTTCTTTTCGTGTGAAGGCGTCTTAAAACGGCGTCTTGTTTGACACTTCCATTTCATTCAACCTTAAAGAAGTCCCATGTAAAACTTGGCCCAACAGGTTGCATCGGGCGAAATTACAAATAACGGAAATAAACAAGTGTGTGTACAGCGTGCGTGCAGCACCTGACACTCCCTCGCGAAGCACGCGCGCGCATCTCTTAGCCTGATTAGCATTATCACAGATTATGAATACTGTTTACTCGCTACGAGTGCTCTTCCGTGCCTCTTATCGGCCGAGAATATTTTGACGAAACCATATTTATAGCACGTCTACGATTTTACTGTTATTTCCTGTATTTGACCAATAATGTTTATTTGGTTGATTCATATTAATACGGTCTTTAGTTATAGGAAGCTTTATCTTGCTTGCTCAAAGCTTCTGATTAGTAGTTTTAAATATTAAACACAATATTGAAAAACGTAAAAAGAGTTCTTGTTTTGTTTTTGAAAACTACACATGCGTAAATGATGAGTGTAATCTTTAGGACAACAACTTTCAACCTGTAATTTATGAAAATTTCAGCGCGAGCGCTTTAAACATAACGACGGACGTATTACTCCTCATTGCCAAGCTTCGATTCAAATGAACAGTAGTACCGATTCTTTTCATATGCTGCAGTCTACTAGCTTGCAATAATAGCAAGTGAGACAATAGTTTTGCATTGCAAGCGGCACGTGAAGAGTAGGCGCGCGGCGTCGGGCGGCGGGACACAAATACCCTGCCCGAAATAGCGGCGCGCCGTCTAACACCCCGGACGCGAAACCGCCGGCGACAACACAGCCCGACGTTTATTACCTACCAACATGTCCCACTATTTGTTACTCCACATAATAAAATTAAATTACGACTAAATCGCCAGACGACCCAATTTTTCATGATTCCTATTTCTTAAATGCATTTGAATGTGGAGCGCTAGGTTTTTGTTTTTCTGTCGAAAATTATTTGAAAAAGGTTAAGTTTCGCAGGTGTAGTACACGGTACAGCAAATAAGATATTATTTGCGATATCACATAGATAATATTCTTCCTTGCTCTTTTTCCGAATCGTTTTCGGTAATAGATTGTATAACGAAATTCTAACAACATTCTTTGACATCATTGCTAATTCTATGGTTACAATGGCGGTTTTACTACTGAGAGCATCGTAGAACTATTGAGAAATGATCGAATTAATTAGACGTTTATGCATTTTTGTTTCATTTAATTTACATCGGGTCAGGGACAGAGATCCGGACCGTTAAAGCGAAGTAGTAAAAGGTAAAGGGAGGGACGCAGGCATTGTTTGTGCGAGCTCTAAACGTTCAGGCTCTCGCTTTTTCGATGCATACACTGACTTACACGAGTACTCGGTCAAGTCCTGACTCTGGAAAATTCAAAACCGTGCCAATAAAGCAACAAAATAACGACATCGTTATAAAGTTTTAACTTGGTGTTTGATGATATTTGTATCTAGGAAATAAAAACTAAGTCAAACCAAAAAATACTCACATAGAGAATCTGAAAGAAATGGTCCGCCACGACAAAAAACAGACGTGTGACGAAAATGAGAGGAAGGCCTTTGTCCTGCACTGAGAAATGACACCTTAACTTAATGGAAAGATGTCGACTTGTGTATTTTTGCAAATTCGCTATTTCTAGTAGACACCTCGCAGAAACCTGTGAGTTTATAATCATTTCTCTATTCGGACACAACTGTTTTACCCGACTTCAAAATAGGAGAAAGTTCTCAATTCGAGTGTATTTTATTTTAAAAAAGTTGTTTTAGACATATACTTCAAAAGATAAGATGTTGTGATACAAGATTACTGTCATATTATCATTTATTACGCGAACCGCCAATTTGTGGAATTCACTGCCAGGTTCTCTGTTCCCTTATAATTATAATCTAGATCTCTTCAAAGCTCGAGTTAATCGGTTTCTTCTAAGCAAGCGTGCTCCATCCTAGGCCGCATGCGCCAAACGCAAGCCTATTAAAGTTAAAAAATATATAATATATCATTTTTGTTTTCGTTCCTGAAAACGGTTGCAAATACCTACATGTTAATTTATACAGAACGTCTAGACTTAAAATAATAAAGCCGATTTTTAATTTTATGAAAATATAGTCAGTTTCCCAGTAATGCAAGGATAGAGAAGTCGGTTGTGTGTGGTTGTGGGTACAGTGGTCTGCGCGTCTATTTGCAGCGGGCGGGCGGCGCGTGCGAAGGGCGGCGCGGCGCAGCCTCGCGGTTTATGAAGTAAATTCGGTGCGCGCCGTGCGTGGGTTTGTCACCGTCTCGCCACTGTCAATAACAATAAATATAAGAAATAACGCGTTTGTTGCTGGGATAAAGACGGTGACGACGCTCTAGTTTGTCTATGCGCTGACGTCACTGTCTGGGAATCCAGTGCGCCGCCGACCGACACTCCCTGACCTACCTCCAGACATCGCGCCGCATGTACTCCGGTCGCCGCCTGGATCAACTACACCACTAAAATAATCACCCTCCCAAGGAACTTAAAATAACAACTTCTGCCTAAAAAAAGTTAATATCCTCTTGCAATGACAGAAAAGTTGATTCAGGAAAATTCGGTTGCCAATGTAACCATAATCGTGTTTGATTTACAATTCAAACGAACTTTTAAAAAGTCCCGATAAATTATCTATTTACCTTCAACCTCGATACCCGACAGAGTTTGTTTTTATTATATTTAGATTTCAGCTTCAGTATGCACACTAAACAGTACAAACTTGATATACCAGCAGCAAAAATGTTCAACTCTAGCATTTACATACCAACCAATTAAGCTAATTGCGTATGCAGACGTGCGTATAATGCTTGATTATTAAATAACTAGAAACATTCCTTTAATATTACTTGATTAGTTTTCTCGTCAGCTTCGAGTTTGTCTTGAAAATTCCTCAGTTTTTGGGCGTGATGTCAGCAGAGATATTTAGGTGCATGTCATGTGTCCAGCCGGGGTTCCCCACGGCACGTGAGCAGAATGTGCGCCGACCTGTCATACTTGACATGGCATTCTCCGACCGTACACCTCGTCACGAGCCGGATGTCTCAACTATACTCCGCTAAATAGATTTACTGTACCTACACGTTGAGCAATTATTCTTGCAACCAAAACCCAGTATATTCCCGATTAGGTAAGGAGTCGATTAGGAATCATGTTTCAATGTGGATAAACCCAACTTACCTAAGCTGCTGTTTAAATTCTGACATGGCATTAGGTCACCTACAAACATTGATAAACAGACGCCACCAGAATATTATGAATTAAAATGAATGTCCTGCGTAAGCACATCAACAAAACAACATTCAGTTGCATATACAAGATAAAGACTTAAAAGAAATGATTGAATTACATAAGTATACAGAGTTACATCATGCGCACTTCGTAGGTTTTCCATAAAGTACCTACCTCTATTTCTTACTAAATCAATCTATTTCGATTGGGAAATTTGTATTCCGTGAAACTTAAGAAACTCGTGAATATTAAAGTTCATGTGATCAGTAACATTATTCGCTCCTAGATTATTAACAAGGCGCGGTGTGGACTTTAAAAAGAACGTTGAGTTTTCCCATTAAATTGTAAATATACACCGTAAAACTTAGTACGGTATGTAGGTACTAAGTTTTAGGAATCGTTTTAATGTAATGGCCCGTGATTCCAGTAAGTGTATTCCGGCCGATCGGTTCTGTAAATCCGAGTGCGTGAGGCGCAAGCGCCATCGGCGGCCTTTCCGATATCGTAATTTTGCCACCTATTTGATATTCAAATATCGTTAACTCGTTATTTCTCAATGGCCGGCATTGTATGACGACAGCATTTTATAACGGACCCCTATATGTTATTATGTACATACCATTATGTATATCACAGTCAAAGTGCGTCAGTAAACGTATTACTGCCTCCTTAACACGAGACATACATTTTAATGTGTTTATGATGGTGTCCGTTTACATTGTAATGTAAAGTTTCCGGCTGTCAAAATCAACACCCCGAGCCTTCACGTTTTGGTAATCTGAAATCTAGAAATAGGAAATCGTGTATGTAAAATTTAATGGTCGAAGATTAGCTATTTCCCGCCTGTGAGAATCAGAATAACAATAAGAATTTAACTGCTGACGTTAAATGCCTTTTCATGAGGCTTCCTCAGTTTGACTCATAATTCCAGCGTAACGTTTTCTAAGCGCATTTGGCCTGATTTGGTACAATAATATCTGTTTTGGGAATGGGTCTAATTTAAGTGACCAGAGGGCAGTTTAAGATACAGAAACCAATGTCTAATTAATGCTAAAATATCACTTTTAACGTTTAGTTAATTCTGTAGCGACAACAACCCTGCCTACTTCCGCTAGGATGATGTCTGTAAACGTGATGTTTGTTCGCAGTGGCAACGGAAAGCTGGCGACTTGGGGCTGCATCATCGGCTTCGTGGTCATGATGTGCCTGGACGTGGGGCTCGGGTAAGCGCACCTGCAGCCGATCACGCCGTGCCTTCAACCGCCGACTTAATGCTGACTAGTATTAATGCTCTGAGAATCCCCCCTCTTGTAACCTAGATGTAGATATTTTTGTATAAACTCAAGCGTGCTCATCATGTTCGATTTTGGAAACTAAATAGAAATGGCTTTCCTGTCACATTTTCTTTTTTGACTGAAAATAAAAACAGGTACCTATTCACAAAACGTTCTTGAAATTACAAAACTATTTCATTAAACCAAACATTGATTAGGATTCTGAATTTATCAATAATTTAATTGCATAATGAAGCGATCTCAAGTTTTTAAGCCGGTCATTAAAAGGTTAAGAATCCATTGGTTGAAATAGTTGCACGTCACACGAGTGTGCACGTGGCTCAGATTTTGTACGTTTTCTATAATTGGTTGTATTCAGTCCTCTAATTGGCTCGCTACAGGTAGCTGTGGCGAGCAGACGCCGATGATACCTAATAAGTTATACCTTGTAAACTGAAAGGAAAGTCGTCGAGTAAATGTTCTATTGATATGCATGTCAATTGTATCCAAGATCATAATATGTATAATTACCATACAGACTAAAGGTGAACTTCAAAGCTAGATACGGCCCAATCCAGAGTTTAGTAAGACGTTAATAAGTTTAAATAATGAGTAATGTTTGTTGTTGTGTATCATTGCAAGTACTTCCAACATGTGTTTGATCTGTGGATCGGATGCGCTAAATGTTTCAAAGTTTATGTAGAATTTTATCTTTTTGTATTGGTAGCTCTTGTAATAGAACATATATTAGTTACTCCCTTGTAATAATCTACTAAATCGGAAAACAGATGTATAATATATTTTAGGCAATGTTATCTATTGAAGCCGGAGCCAAATGATTTTATTACTTTAAGGTGGAATTCGTTGTAAATATGTAAAGTGTATAATTAGTATTGATGTACAAAGGGCGTTGCGTCTCAATGCTGTTACAGAATGAATTTACCACTTCATTGATTTTGCGTCATTTAGTTAAAACGGTGTTTGATACTGTCAGAACCTTAATCAGTTATAAATATCAATATTCAACTCCTACCCAACCTGATAAGTTATGTTAAGATTTTTGCGGATAGGAAATCCTCAATCTAATAACTTCTCCCGATTTGAGCGGTGCGGAAAGGAGTTTCAGATTTGTATCCTGCGACGGTTGGGTTGGTTTGAGGTGCTCTCCCGTAAAATTTCAGCCACCTCCTTCGCTAGCATAACTGCTTCGCAGAAGCAGGTGACCGCTTCCCTATCCCTCTCGCTCCGGACCACGGACTGAACTAGGACCGGACGCGAGAAGTCGCCGCCGCCGATCACCTCTTCGAGGACACAGCGGTGCTCCGCCCAAGCGGGGCAGAACGCCACCGTGTCCTCCAGGCGATCGTGACAGTGGTTGTCACTTGTCAGCACCGGGCGTTTCCTCCCGCCCGATTATGTGCAGGAACCTCCCGAAACTTCCGTGCCCAGTGAGGATCTGAAAGAAAATGTGTCTACTTGAGTTTTATCACTTTTAGTTAAAATACAGGTCCATACGTTTTACGATTCCTAGTTCTACTGTTTTTTTTCTATTTAGTAAACGTCATTATTGAGGATCAAATGTAAGATATATATCATGAGATAGATCATAATGAGTAGTCCATTGAAAGTAACTTGAATTTAGTTCGAAGACGACGCTAACGTCTTATGGCATAACACTTGAAATTGAAATAAATGAATGAAGGTGTTATACAAGAGGTGGTTAAAAGTTTTTTTCCAAAAATGATATTAATGTTTTATATATCAAAGTATTGTAAGTATCTGTAAGATATTTGTGGTATTCTGGTTATTTTGGTTATTGTAGATAAATTTATTGCGTAGTTACGAATTCCACCTGTTCCTGCGCCCTGGCTGTCGTTGTCGCAGTATTTATTAGTTTATTTTTAGTTTAGTCAAAGTTAACTGCGGCGACTACATTTAGGAATATTTTATTGATTTTAAGCCAACATTTTGAGGCCTGTGCTTGTCAGTTAGTCGCAAGCGCAGTAACGCGGAGGCATACATATGCATGCTGGCAGTTAAGTCAATTAAGTCAATGATTTCACTGTTCAAAATAGCAGTGACAGACCTTTCTACAATTTCACAGCATTAAACAATTCTTTGAACTGTGTCTGCGAATGTTATTTTCGAAGAAACTGTCTTCGAAAATAAAGTTCGTTTTATAGAGTAAGATAGACGATTGCTGCACAGATATGATGTCGTATGTCAATTTGCTTAAACTGTGACAAATACAGGCCTTATATTTTAGTTTTTATATTGAATTAGAATAAAAATTAAAAGACAATATGAACGTTTTATAAGAAATCAAATAGCCTACCATTTGAATTTGAAATTGTACATTTGAGTACCTTCATATTTCATGAAATAGTATTAAGTAGGTAGCTATTATGAGATGGTGTGAGTCTCTGTGTACTGACGGTTCTTAGTTCAAGAAGAGTGTATTGTTATTGTGCATATAGGAAATCAATTATTCTTGAAAGAATAGCCTTATATATAAATATCTTAGGAACCTTAGAGTAGAATATTGTTTTAAAGCTACCTAATCTACCTAAATTAAATTAACATACATACATAGTTTCAGAAGTTCAGAGAAGCTCACATCACTCGAGAATTGCTTACGATTTGGCCATAGATATCCAAAAATACAAGATTATGAATTTATTATGTTTATTAAGAATTTAATAAATGAATTTATTTGTATGTGCTTCCAAAGTGAACATACTTAGTTTTTATGTGAATTCAAAGTGTTTGTTTTGCATTTATTGAACCTCTATTGAGATCTTTGTCGCAATAGCACAATTTTAAGTTCCGATTACATTGTTACTTAAGATTACTTTTATTGTTTTTATATTATACAAAAGCAGTGTGAATGTGTAGTATTATTTGAAGACTATCCTCTTTCCATATTTAATTGAACACCCAGGAGACATACTTAAGATCTTGAAAGACTATTGACAATCGTCACACCGATGCCAAACTCCCAAAGAAGGTAACTTTAAAAAAACTGTTACTACTTGAACATAGTATGTACCACGAACGGAATGTGATTTTACCTCGCAACAAAAGTTTTCCTTATCGAGCGTATTTAAATGGAACGGGACCGATAAACGAGGCCCGGTCGGGTCGGTAATAAACCTGGCCGTAGATATGTACCAGCGACACCACTTCCTCTTGTGTTCGCTGTCACATACTTACTTCAAACTTATGTTTTGAAGGATCTGGAGCTAACTGTACCGACCTGGTCACCTTATTCAAATTTTGTTGGCATAAATCTTCGACAGTTGTTGGCAGAACACATTGACTGCATAATTTGGAGCTCAGAGGGCAAGATATGAGCTGGAACGCAGTTTGTGACACAGCTCCATATCTTTTCACTCTGGTTTGATCCTGGCTGTCAATTCTAGATCTTTTAAAGTCCTTATAAGTAGGCAGTGGCTCGTAAGTCTTACAAAGGGTTATAAATGAAGGGATGCTGGGGCATGGAGGTTAGACTGGAACTAACCAACCATTGGGTAGGCAGATAATGATGATCACTTGGGGACAGTTTAAGGTGCTACTTAAACAAATGCATAATATTAATTGACGCCCTGGAGATGTGATGTGGGAATCGCATACTCAGAATAAGCTGGACCGCTCATTGGAATAACGTCAACTCAAAAAAATCGGTATTAAACAATGACTCCATGAAGCGTGCATAGTAAGCATGGTGATTCAGAGTGCAGTCGAAGGCAGGAGACCATGTATTCGACCACCAAGCCCATTGACAGACTCCCAAATTTGTCACCTGTCCCATGGCAGAATGTTGAGCACATTGCATACATATCGGTGGAAGAAAGATCACACAGACAGCGACTGCAGTACTGGGTGCCCCATTACCACAACCATTGTCAAGAGTAAATGACACATACATCTCAAAAGGTCGCAGTATTTTGCTAAAGGTAGAACATAGAGAATCGTGGTAACCGGCTTCTTGATATAGGCAATCTGTCTATTTATTTATTTATCTATTGGCGCTTTTAATGGCATTGGTACGCGGCTGTTTTTGGTTAAGATTTGAGAAATTTAATTCAGAGGCTGTGGGCTAAATCCGATCCTAACATATTTGGAAAAATACTAGACAAATAATAATTTATTTATTTTCTTACCACAAATTACAGTTTAAAAAAATAGATTAGTCTACAGATACAATTAATTTGTGGAAGACTGGTGCCTAAACTAAGTTTTTTTCAAAACCTGAATGTCAGGTCACCAGGCCCCCGAAAACATGATTTCACATCATTTGTTGTACTGGAGACGATATGATACACAAATAATATTCAAATCATACATTTAAAGCTCATAAAAAAATAATATATATATATAATTTAATTCATTTCATTTAATTTTATAATTTAGGTTAATATATTAAAAATACATGCAATAGGTTGTAGGTGGGTGTGTGTGGTGAGGGGTGAATGTGTGTTGGGTGTATGTTTGTATGTATGTGAGTTTTTGTCTTTGTGTGGATGTTTGCAAAGGGAATATACAATTAGGATATGGTTTCAAATAGATTTTCAGTTTGGGTATAATCTAGAGTAATTAGCCTGTCAATTATTTTTCTTTTAAAAATTTCCTTGCTAAGCGGGTGAATAGCGAGCATTTCATTTAGTCGGTTGTATAGAAACGGGCCAAGGAAAGAAAAGAAATTTCGACAAATTTAGTTTTCACCTGTTTAGTTTGGCAAACATTTCTTTTCCTGGTCCTTAGGTCAGAATCATTATGGCTTTTAATACAAGAAATAAGAGATCTTTGTTTCAAAGCAACATGGAGAACAAAAAGTTGACGAATTGAGAGGACTTTTGAAGACTTATAATCTTCTAAAAAGGAAGGAAAAGTGCCACTTTAAGAACTGTCCTTTTTTTTTGGGGTGGGAAATCATCAAATAACTTCCCCCGCTCTGGGCGGACCGGGGCCGCGGTATCTCTTTCGAACAACCCGCAACCCCGGCAGGTAAGACAGCAAAATAGATGCTTGGTGCTCAGGATAGACCGAAGATTTTTAAACACATAGATTAATTTCCGAATTCTGCTAGTGAGACAATTTATATGTGCAGCAAAGTTCAAATTCGAGTCTAAAGTAACCCCCAGGTACTTAAAATTGTCTACTCTCTGCAATTTAGGACAGGAACAATCACCGTCATGGGGTAAGAGCAGGTATGAGCGAAAATGGAGAACGTCTGATGAAATGACCGTGGCTGTATGGTCGTTGGACCGTGGACTGTTTCTTAAAGTAAATGCCACATAAGTACTTGGTTTTATCGGAATTTAAAGTGAGTAGGTAAGTTACTTCTCCGCCATTCATTCACAGTATTAAACCCGACTTGAGCATGGTTGTACCTATACCTCTTCCCATGAGTTTGCACTGAATATAATTGCAGTGTCATCTGCAAAGGTAATGAACGAGATGAGGGTTTCGAGATGGCAGCGTTTGTTTTCGGATTTTGGTTACAATTATTAATACTTAGGCCCTCTATAACAGCGGACTTACACATAACTAGCGAAATGTAGGAGTACTATTAGGGGCTCCTCTGCCTAACCCTCGGGGATCCAGGTGTTATGTTGCAAATACTCACATAAACATGGTTAATAAAAATGGTCAAAAAGCACTACCTCTCTCCTTAAACAACTATATTAAATATTTATTTACTCTTCACGATTATTATTTTATATGTATTTATATATAAAGTATTTGTTTTTTTTTTAATGTAGCTATTAATTTTACACCATACCGCCCATTGTGTCACCCTATTTATAAATTGTATTCTGTTATTCATGTAATTTGTATGGTGTAGGTCAACGACCATACAGCCCGGTGTAGGTACATAATAAAGAATATTCTATCTATCTAAAATATCAACTTAAAGTTTCTGTGCTTTTCACTAAGATCTACTTACAGAAAGTTTTTCTCTGCAAAGAGCTTCACACACCAGGAATGCAGAAAGGAATCCGCCCGTCATTATCGCAGTTACGTAAACGCCTTTCGATTCCGGCGCCTGATTATGGCGAATTTTGAGATTATTCTTAGGCGTTTTGATACCTCCGTAATAGGTAGGTAAGTACCTACATTAAGAATTAAAATATGTTTTAGTTTTATCGTTATGTATCAAATTAGAACATTATTATCCGAAAACCTAACAATCAAATAACGCCAGTAATTCTTAAAAGTTTATACAGCGTTTCACCTGATAGTACACTCACATTTACCCAGCTATGTTTACCTGATCTCTCTACTACGGATCGCACACCGTAGTAGAGAGATCAGGTTAAAATGGTTTTGTGTAAGTTGATGTGCCGTCGTGTGTACCATCTCATAGGGTGCGAGACTATTGCCATTAACCGGACACAAATCCAAACCGCTTATTAAGGTAACTCCATAATACAAAAATGTATCGAGATCTGCCTAAACCGTAGTTTCTTGCACATGTTAACCAGCAATGCATTACATGACCGTGACAGTTTGATAAACGGTATGGTTACTGGATGTAGCGATTCCAGCGAGTGTAAATAGTGTACTGTTCTACAAACCATGACACTTGATGTCTTGTCCTGCGTGCTCTGTAGCCTGCACACTTGAGTCAGCACTAGTGTGAGCGCTTGAGTTTGGCGCTAAGTTCTGGACCAACTCAATTTATTTTGCTGTCGACAGGCTAAGAAGAAGAAGAGTTTAATAACTCTTATATCCAGTTCAAAGCTCGAGATAACAGTTGTATTTATATGCATCCTGCCTTTATATAATTAACAACTATGTAAAGATCGACCAGCCCATACTTCGCGCGTATCCTCTAATGTCAAAATATTAAGATTCCTATGCTTTCTCTAAGTTAGATATGAGTCTTCTCAATGGGCACAAATTCCTCCAGAATAAACTCTTTAAGCGATGGTAAAGACCCAGAAAATCTATGGACAACTTTAGAATAATTAAAACGGGCGCACAGACAGGGACAAAAACTCGTTTTTAAAATGTATTAAACTAAATATTACAAAGTATGAAAATACACAGAAACAATATTAGGTTAAGCAGAGTTTTACAAGTATCTACGAGGATCAAAGATAGAATTTGCCTATTAATCGTATAATTTTATTGCGATGTTTGCGTGTAAAAGTATTAAAATTCAATAATTAGTAGGAACTCGTAAGTACCTGTGACATTCCGCTGTTAATATGTAATTAAAGCTTGGGTGTCGATGCCGCATTGAAAACAAGCATGATGTGATTGCTGTGTTCACCGCTTAATATTGTGCACTTGGCTTATTCAGTTCAATAGTGCACCAACAAAATAAGACGCTGAAATTTAGCTATTGCGCCCAGCCAATGCTTCAGCGAGTACTGCGTGGGTGGTGGGTGCAGCAATATATTGATTAATGGAAAACCTTTACTGGTGCGACTGTCAGCCTAGTAACCAACCATTAAATTGAAACTTTTGAACGCCATTGACCACTTAAGTTGCAAAACGGTCGCGTGGCTAAGACGCCACCGACAACTGAAGTTGTCTCAATTATTACACACTTAATAAGAAATATTTTTTTTTACATCACTAGTAAAAATTAATAATACATCATTAGCATGATATGAAGGAGAAAGGAGTAAATGATGCCGTGACATCTGATAGGGAAGAATGGAAGAAGAAAACGTGTTGCGCTGATGACATCACTAGCAAAAATGAAAAATACACATACATTTTTACTACGCTTGGAGTCGGGGCTCAAATAACGTAAAAGGCGCTGGCGTGCAAAACGTTAATAAATGCAGTCATAAGCTTTTTTCCAACTATTTTGGTCGGGTTCCAGGCTTACCTGATGCAGCTAACCAACTGTGTTTTACATGCAGCGACTGCCTATCTGACCTCCACAACCCAATTAGAACTGGGTACTGGGTATACTGACTGTCAGACTTTCGGGACGCTGCCTATTTTGTATCGACTGTCAAAGATCTACAAATGACAGCCGGGACCAACAGCTTAAGGTGCTTTCCTAGGCACAGAGGAAACTCTAACGGGTAGACACCCATCCACAGATCAACCTAGACAAGCGCGGCTTAAAGGAACATCGATCCAAGCTAGGTACTGTTATTATTTATCCTCGATCTCTTTCATTATATTATGTTATATAATATGCAGTGTCTCTCAGTGTGTCAGTATAGAACAGTATTTATGGGTACAAATTAATAGAAGGTAGGTACATCCACATATCGCCAGTTCTTATGTGATAGCTTATTACTGTTACCAATTGTGCAACAATCGTGGTTCTGGTTTGCTACTGAAATTAGGAAATCCAATAACACTTTGTGGTTAGTTGAATTAGTCCGTAAGTTTATGACGATTTGTAGCACATAAGCTGGTGCACTGTGAGTTAAGTAACTGCTATCGTCTACTACGACGCCGACGGTTGCAGGTCGGGTAAGGAATGGAGCATAGTGGGATGAGGGCGAGTGTGCCCCATGCCTGTGTCAAATCAAAATTCTCTAGCTAAAACCTATGTAACTTTGAACAATGGACCATAAAAGTTAAATTCATAAGTGACTAGCGCACCCCCCCCCCCTCTGCTTCTTCCAATCTGATCAAATACTATCCTATCTTTTAAAGTGGAATCTAACATACACACATTCAGTGGGACAGTACCAATAGGTAAAAAAAACGATTACGTGGTTTCGGATATTGCGTATTATTGCGTCTACAATGCTTAGGCTTACTGACCTTATAAACGTCGTCCTGTCTCTCTTCGGATATCGACAACAGCGCCACTTACCGGTTTCAATTGTATATCTAAACCATCCACTCAATCACACCCAAAAATATCATCAAATCGCTCCAGTCGTTTAGGAGGGGGTTGAGTGACATGCACGCGTACAAAATATTAATATACTTACTTTATTGAATTAACTAGCTTATGCCCGCGGCTTCGCTCGCGTTAAATTCGGTAGCGCCTTATTGATTTGTAATAGCAACGCTAAGTTTTCCCGTTTCTTCATCTTTCTCCCTCATATCCCACTCTTTTTTAGAAATAAACAACCGTCTCCTGGTTCCCAACTATCTCTGTACCAAAATTCATCAAAATCGGTTTAGCCATTAGAGCGTGAAGAGGTAACAAACAAACAAACTCACTTTCGCTTTTATAATATTAGTAAGGAAGTAAGGATGATATAAATACCTAATCAAAAATTGTGGAAGTTACAAACTCCTAAACTTGCCCCCTGAATTACTGGGTTGGTTTAATTTTCTCGAAGTTTGACTTCACGTTCGTTTCTATGATCGATCGAATTTATATTTTACTGTTAATTATTTTGAATGCTACTAAGCAATATGTGAAAAAATTCTGTCCGATGCAAAAGGGGCGAAAAGTTTTTTTTTCGTATGGCCACTCGTCGTTAAACTTATAAACTGGGGCGTAAAGGTATACCAACTACATTACCAAATAAATTAATATAAACAAAATATTCATAAAAGTAAATATATAATGAATTTTAAAAATGCATGGTTTTTGTCCCAAATTGTCACCATTTCCCTAAATTCTGACAAACTTTTAAAACGTGACAACCCCATCGTAGGGTAACATATGTGCGATTGTCAATAAATTGTTTGTTCGTGTCGTCACTGCCCGAGAAGCGACCGGAGTGTTGCCGCCCGCATCAATATGTTGCCATGACAGTTTCCGTATTTTAGTAAATTTCGTTTATTTTTTGTCGGGGAATACATTTTTACTATCCAAACAGGATTATATAAATAGAATCTAGTCCCGATACCTGATAATACCCTCAGTCAGGGTTTTACATTATCATATTTTTGTGCCAGACACGATCTTAAAAAATATTCCATGTGAAAATATCACGTGAGATGCAATAAAGAATTGGATTGAATTGAATTGAAATGCAATTAAGCTAACTTTAAAGTTGCCACTAATTAAACAAAGTTGATCTTAAAAATATGTTTAAATTATTGTTCATAGTTATGGTTCAGTGTTCCTCATCAACTTTTATTGGATATTTTATCAAAGTTCCGAGAATCCAGTAATCTATAACAGGAAACAACATAACTGAGACCGTTCTCATGTGACGACTTCATTTGTTTAGCATTAACAGCTTTAAACAAGATCAATTAGAAATAATTACATTGTTTGCTTTGCAAAGCCTTAAAACCTTGCTTAAACCTAATAGGTAGGATATACATAATATAGTATTAACACATTCTATTGTGGATATATCTATCCTAATATTATACATATAGAGGAAAGATTTTTATGTTTGTTTGTATCGAATAGGCTCCAAAACTACTGGATCGATTTTATCACTAATAGGAAACTACATTATCAGGTAGTAACATAGGCTATACAACATCACGCTATTACCCACGGGAGCGGGGCAGCAACTAAAGACGCGGGTAAAGCCGCGCAAGGCAGCTATTTAAAAATAAATTAATTTTACAATTATTACACTGTCGTTGTATCTAAGTATTTACCTGAGATTCATAACCACGAGATGTAACTGATGTCGTGACGTCTGACAATGAAATGAATTGAAATCGCTAAAACAATTCTGAAAATTATTTATTTAATTCTGGTGGCATATTGAATCGAAGCAGCCATCGCGTTTCCAATTTATGCTATCATTTACTTAATACTATTATCATATATCGATATGTATACCATCAATTATCCCAGAGACAGTGGGACTAGCCGCTCTGCAGAGTGGTTCAGAATAACCTACTGAACGTCTGCTACTACTGCTGAGCGTGCGCGCTTGTTGGCTGTGGGCAAGAGGGAGTCGGGTCTTTGTCTTCACGCAATACCGTCGTCGAGCATTGGCATTTTTTTCGACGACACAACTTTCCTTCTCGCTGCTTCTTTACGTTTAGGAGCACCTTCTTGTTCTCCTCATTGCTGTCACTGTGGTGAAGTTCTCAACAGCCTCGGTCACCACAGCCTGTCATGCAGCCGCAGTGCAGGCCGTTTTATGCGGTAAAGGAATATTAACGACATCATCCGACGAGTTCTTATCACTGCCGGCGTTCCAGCTTTATTTGAACCCAATGGCTGGATGGTAAATAACTGGACACCTTTAGTGCTTGATGCAACATGTGTCGATACTCTTGCACCATCCCATCTTCCTACTTGCCGCGGCTGCAGAGATACTCGAGCGGAGTAAATGTAGTAACCTAATTGGTAACTATATTTTCGAGCCGTTTGGGGATAAAACTTTTGGTCCTTATTATAAGGAGAGTTCGAAACGATTAGTTGACACTACCCGTGACCCAAGAGCTTGCTTTTACCTTGTCCAGAGGCTAAGCGTTGCCATACAACGTGGAAACACCGCCAGTCTCTTGGGGATATTACCAATAGACAGCGTTGAGAACGATTTTTTTAAGCTTTTTGATAGTTCATTTAAAAGTTAGTTATTATATTTTTTGCAATTTGATGTAACCTCGTCAGACGCAGTAGCTATTGGTTGCATTTTTAAGACTGTATTATTATGATTTATATTAGATTTAAAGCTGATTTAATAGAATAATGCTCTGAATTATATGTAAAGCAGGGCACGCCACAATAGTGGCGGTAAGTCCCCTCTTTGAGGAGTGGCTGGAGAGGCGCCATGGCGTCCTCACCTACCGCCTGACGCAGGTTCTCACCGGACACGGAAGTTTCGGGAGGTTCCTGCACATAATCGGGCGGGAGGAAACGCCCAGGTGTCACCATTGTGACGATCGCCCTGACGACACGGAGCACACAGTGGCGGTCTGCCCAGCTTGGGCGGAGCACCGCCGTGCCCTCGTAGAGGCGATCGGCGGCGGCGATCTCTCGCGTCCGGCCCTGGTTCAGTCCATGGTCCGGAGCGAGAGGGAATGGGGAGCGGTCACCTCCTTCTGCGAAGCAGTAATGCTAGCGAAGGAGGTGGCCGGGCGTTTGAGGGAGAGAACCTCAAACCTACCCAGCCGCCGCGGGAGATGCCCCGGGCGCCAGGCGGCGCGAGACGAGTCCCGGCCACCGTAGCAATGGCAATGGCAATGGGTAGCTTACCGTCCGGCCGTCTATTGACGACAGGCCGTGTCGACGGCGCGTTAGTGTTTCACGCGCGCCTCAAAGAGATGTCAGCAAAGCAGAGGGGCTTGCCAGGGCCTCCGCCTGCCGGGGCTGCGGGTTGTTCGAAAGAGATACCGCGGCCCCGGAACGCAAAGGGCAGTAGTAGTATAACATGGGTGGGTTTTAGTCAGTAAAAGTCTGACACTCCCCCCCGCTCCGCCCAGAGCGGGGGAAGTTATTTGATGATTTCCCACCCAAAAAAAAAGCACAGTATTAAAAAATATGTGATCATGCCCATTTATACAAAAAAAAGTTTCACTGCAAAGTTATGTCGTATTTCCTGCTGACAGCAGTTGTTTTAATCACGTTAAATTTTAAGAACTCTTGTTAACTAGAGTATGTTTAGCAGAATATTTGACATCGGCTCAGTTGAAAAAAAGAAAAAGAACTAGTGTATGTTGATATCAAGTTTTCCGCGCGCATCTCGTATAGAATGTTTTAAGAGGAGCAGCTCAATCTCCCCTTTATCTGATACGGGCAAACTGTCACTGCTGGGATGTAAGTCGACGAGAAGGAACACCGTGCGCTCTTAGTCAGTCAGTCGGACTGGGGATTTCTACAAATAAAAATAAATGTGACTACCAACCTACGGGCGCGCTTTTACCAGTCATAAGTATTCAGAAAAAATCACTGGAATAGTTCTTATGCGTCTGATTTTGATATATGCGTCGGGAGTGCGACTGTTTAATATTTTATATTCAATTTGCTAACATCTGAAAACATAAGATAGGTACTGAAAAGAGAAAGACTCGCTACAAATAGTATTCACGTAATCTTTATCAAGTTGATAATACGCAGAGCGATAACCGAAATCCCTGGTCGCGGCGTTTAAGGCGGGGCGGAGTGCGACGTAGTTGCACACGCATTAGAAAAATTGCTCAAAGGGCGCGCGGCGCTACGCGGTCAACGACCCCTCACGCGCACCCAAACACCCGAATACTTGCGCGTACGCAGCTCCTCTCTCCACCACCACCGATAAAACCCTCTCAATGGAATCCGAGGCATGCCTGCATGTGGCGGCCGAGCACTCAGCACGGGGGCAGGCACGCGCGCACACACATTTGTTTTGGAAGATCACACTTACGCCCGCATCATGCTATTCACAGTAATAACTAAAATGGATACACGCATACATCTTCCACGTTCAATTAGATATCATGCAACTCTAAATTGGTATCAATAAAACGAATCAAGAATTTTTCGGATTTTCCTAAACCTCAATTTGTTTCGTAGCACGTCTACGAATAAGCAAAAGTGTGATCTGTTACATACATATTTTGCTAATTAAATGCAAATATTTTGCGAGGATATCTGCGAAGCATTAGTATCATTTATAATGTAATCCACTTTCTTTTATCATAAACTAGATCATTTGAAATGTGTAGCAACAAGTCTGCAGTTAGACGATACGGAAACATTTATGGGCGATGTAACGTGAAGAAGCCCTTCAAAGTGATTTCCATTCATTTGTTGACAATGGATGGTGGTGGCGGTCAGAGGGCGCGGCGGGCGCGGGGGCGCGGGGTGGCCGCGTGCAGTCAACGACGCGCGCCCGCGCCCCGCGCACGCTGCACGCTGCACCGCGGGCCTATGCACCGCGCACGCGTTCTACACCCGTTTAAATTCCTCCCAACTTGGGACAACAATAATTCAATCTAAACTCGCCCTTAGGGAGTGCGCGATACGAACTGCCGCGGCCGCACCACCGAGTCGCACGAACTGCATCGACTCAGCGCCACCATCGATCACTAGGTTCCCTGCACTCACCGATCGATGGACTATTACAGCTTTGTTTACGTACCGTCGCGTCGCCTGCGCATAAACACGTAAGTTATGCATGTGTTACATGTCCCGTGTGTGCATTTCACAATGCACTCGATTCGATGCGTGACTTGTTTGTTTGTTTACATACTGCGTCGCCGTCGCGTCGGTCTACGTCCCATTAGTTAATGTCTCAACTTATATTTTGTGTTCATCGTTGAGTGTTGTCAAGATTCTTATGAACTCAGTCTGATTTGGGTTCGATTAAACGTTAGTTGCTTCATTTAAATTAAATCAAAAACCGTTAACTTAATTAATACACGCGGTGTGGTGTAAGACTGAATAATAGACTCTATGTGTTGGGGTGAAGGTCGTGTTTCATGTCGGCCGGTGGTTGTGAGAGTAAGTCGCAATTCGCGTTGCAGTCATGGTCGGAAGTGGTCGCCGAAGCAGGCAGGGTAGCTGAGGGGCTGCGCCGCCGCACACACCTGCCCAACCCATCATGTTTGCGTTACAACGTGGATTATTTCGTTTAAACGGTGCATAAGCGCTATCTGTTGCAGCAGATGCGCCTCTTGCGTCACAGGAAAATGAGAACACAAATAGTGACACTTAGACATTATTGTTTACTTTGCAAGATAAAGATAATTTTGCATTGCATGCATTACATTTACGTCGGTACGTGTGATAGGCAATCATCGTGGGAATGCTTCACAGATACGTATCTGTAGATAGCATCTCGCTTGGTTATGTAAATAGATACTGAGATACATTGCCATAGTGTTTATCTCCATTTAAGGAAATCTTTGGCATGCACGATTGAAGTTGACGCTTCTGGCTCAACCAGATATTATTAGGTAGGAACATGAATTCAGTTTAAACTGCAATCAATCCAGTTGTGAGCAACGATCCTATAATCAAACTTATACAACCAAACTTTTTGTAAGCATTGTATTGTGACCCTCATTTGTTTACCCGCCAAAGTAAAAAAATCAGCCAAGTGCAAGTCAAACGTAAGAGTTCCGTTGCATCAAACAAACAACAAAAAAAAGGTTGTTTATTTGTACTTACTACAAGTACACTCAATAAAAAACAAAGTTACTGCTGCAATTTGAGGAAAAGGTTCTTTCTATATCTGTAAAAACTAAACATCAAATTTTATTTAAACCAATTTGCGTTGCAATATTTTTTTACGTTTTACATACCTAATCGTTTTTGAAATGTTCCTGCTCTTACTTTAGAAGTAAAATCTCATCAATATGGTTGATGAGATTTTACTTCTGAAGTCGTAAAAATTGGCTCTCCCCCCTCTAATTTACCTTATTCAAACTCAAATTTACCTTGTTAAAAACCGATAGACACTCTACACAGTTGTTATACTAATTTTGTTAACCCTTTTTTTGTTTTTACCATATATTGTTTATGTATTTACAAAATTGATCATAAAAATACTATTAGCATCAATGTTAACAGTAAGTACTATATCAGTTTGATTGCTTCTGCCCTCATTAATAAAACGCTGATTTGGGCATTTGCACAAATTAGGCGTCTGCTCATAAAATTGAAACAACTTTTCGGTCCAAAAAGCTGGTGTCTGGACCGATCATCTATTTGTTACACTGCTCGTGTGCGGTACTCGCTGGAATTAACAAAGATTACACATAATTATACAAAACGTATAGAACAATGGGATATAAATCAAAGACTTATAGTCGCTGAACATAACTAACAAGTCTGCTAGATATTACTTTATTCAATTCTTTAAACTTTTTATAAATTCTCATTTTTGACGAGTTTAAAGTTTAAAGTCGTCAAAAATGTGAATTTATCATAAACAAATTAGTAATATATTGAACATAGGTAATAATTAGGCTTTTTAGATGTGTCCCATTTCTGTATTGATGTTATTTAAAATGTGTGCTTCACATCCTTTTTTATTGCTGGGAAATGTTTTTATTTGGAATCCAGTTCTCTTATTTTAGAAAGGTGTACTTAAACGATTGGCAAATGTACTAGAAATATTGATTTATAAATCTTTTAGGCGATAGAGATGTGGATGTCGTTGTAGTCGGTGGAGTAGGTATACTTTAAGGGTTGCTACGGCTAGTTTATTTATCATTGGAATGTATGCGTTCTTTTTAAAACAATGGACACTTTTTTTAAAGTTAAGCAGTATTTAGTAAGGACGCCGTTTCAGTCGAAATAGACGGTTTAAGAGCGTATCATGGCTGCTCTATTTACAAACAAGATAATGCGGTAGATCACAGTCATTTCAATAACTTGTAATCCCTGGAAGGATCGTATTTAAATAATGTTCTCAGCAGAAAAGGGCATTAAATTGTTGCTTGTTGCTTTGATTATCATCGTCATAACGATACCAAAACATTTCGAAATATTTTAATATTTCTAGAAGCGGAATAGTATCGCTATCTCAAATTGACACATTGAATGTTAGCTCGGTGATTAAAATATTATATTGAATTTAAATAACAAATCATTAAATCTAGATCATAGGACAAACTTGAATCTTCCAAAATCGAAAAAATACAAAAGCCTCCAAAAGTTTCGTTGCTAAAAGCTAATATTTCAACAAAAGACATCAACGCATTATGTGACGCATTTTTGCGAATGCGTTTTTATTTTATTTTTATTCTTGTTCGAGTGATTACTTGATTAGTAAATCAAACTATTTTCTATAAGAGAATCCCGTGTAGCTGTCATCGGATATTATAACCCTTTCGTAACCGACTCCTGGCTTCGTCACGCCTCTGTTCTTCGGAGGGTGGAGGTGTGAGAGCTGTCTTGTAGTACATGTAGTTTGTCGGTTCCGGCATCATTTAAAAGGGTGGAAATTAAATTATAGTTTGTAGCAAGTTAATTCAGTTCAATGAAAAATTAATTAAAACTGTACAGTTAAAGTAATATTCGTAAGTTAACGAAAAAGTTTTTTTTTTAAAAGGGAGCTCTCTGAATCCCTATTGACGATTTTGCCTGTTGCTATTGTTCTATACATCTATAGGGTTGGTATTGTCTGGTTCCTAACCGTACGACGACACGGTAGGGTGTACTTAGTCTTATAGTCTAGTCAACAAGTGCTTTTTTAGTCAAAACTTTTTAAAAGTCTCGGAAAAATATGGTTGAGGGCTCATTCGATTCGGGATCGCATCTAAAAAGTTTTTGAAAAAATTCAAGACCCGCTCGAAAAAATTGCAAAGTTATTAACAAATTAGTAAACAAAAACAAAGGGGTTTAGTTTTTTTGATATATCCCGAAAACTATTTGGTATATTTTGATTTTGAAAAAAGATTCAAAAAGAGGAGAAAATTTCCTAAAAAAACTCCCTACTCGCGAAATTGTAGGACCAATATTAAAAATTTTACAGGGTGCTGAAAATACGCCTGAAAACGGCTACTCGGGTTTCCGCAAGCCACGCCCCCTTCGAGCGCTTTAATGAAAAATATTATTTAAACATACTAAATGTTGATATTAAAATTTGAAAAAATTCAGACATGTACAGGACAAATTAAAGAATGAAATACCGTAGAAAAAATATTTTTATCGCGATTTTATAAAATGTTATCCATAAATTAATTAACAATTTCTTCCGACTGGGCTATAAACATTGCAAGTTGCATAATTGTTAAACCAGAAATCTCAATTTTTTTTCCTCTCGTGGAACTATTCTTCAAAGATTAAAGAAAGGATTTCCGTTGAGTAAATTAAAAAATTGTTAATTTTCGATTTGTTATTAACAAATTACCTAGGCGGCAAATTAAATATTTAAATAAATACTACATGAATTATTTTTTTTCCAATGTCGATGATCATTCGTTTTTCTATCAATAAAAGCTACCTAAAAATATTTTTTTATAAGTTTTAATTCTTTTTGTTTATAAAATTGTTATAAACAAATAGATTATTTATAAGATAATTGAAAATTTTTTTTTGTAAATAGATTCCTCGTAAAAAATTATGAATATTAAGATAAAAAACGATCCTTAAAAAAAAATTATTGCTAAAAAACCGTTTTGTTAATTAACAATTTTTTTTTACCACTTGTTAATAATATTAAGGTACGCTTTTTTTTAAATATCATTATTTATTATCCTCCATAATAATCAAAGACAAAATTTCGTTTTTTTATAAATTTTCATGTTTATTAAATAAACAATTTGTTATAAACAATTAATTTCTTTTTGTATAATTTTTTTAGAATTCTTTACACTAAAATAAAACCGACCAATTACCTTTTTGCAAAAAAAAATATATTTATATTTATTATCGAATTAATTTTTCTTTCCGCAAAAAATGTAATTTGTCGGTTTTATTTTAGTGTAAAGAATTCTAAAAAAATTATAAAAAAAAAAATTGTTTATAACAAATTGTTTATTTAATAAACAATGAAAATTTAAAAAAAAACGAAATTTTTCTTTGATTTTTAAGGAGGATAATAAATAATGATATTTAAAAAAAAGCGTACCTTAATATTATTAACAAGTGGTAAAAAAAAATTGTTAATTAACAAAACGGTTTTTTAGCAGTAATTTTTTTTTTAAGGATCGTTTTTTATCTTAAAATTCATAATTTTTTACGAGGAATCTATTTTCAAAAAAAAAATTTCAATTATCTTATAAATAATCTATTTGTTTATTACAATTTTATAAACAAAAAGAATAAAAATTTATAAAAAAAAAAAATTATGTAGCTTTTATTGATAGAAAAACGAATGATCATCGACATTGGAAAAAAAATAATTCATGTAGTATTTATTTAAATATTCAATTTGCCGCCTAGGTAATTTGTTAATAACAAATCTAAAATTAACAATTTTTTAATTTACTCAACGGAAATCCTTTCTTTAATCTTTGAAGAATAGCTCCACGAGAGGAAAAAAAATTGAGATTTCTGGTTTAACAATTATGCAACTTGCAATGTTTATAGCCCAGTCGGAAGAAATTGTTAATTAATTTATGGATAACATTTTATAAAATCGCGATAAAAATATTTTTTCTACGGCATTTCATTCTTTAATTTGTCCTGTACATGTATGATTTTTTTCAAATTTTAATATCAACAGTTAATATGTTTAAATAATAGTTTTCATTAAAGCGCTCGAAGGGGGCGTGGCGTGCGGAAACCCGAGTACCCGTTTTCAGGCGTATTTTCAGCTCCCTGTAAATTTTTTTATATTGGTCCTACAATTTCGCGAGTAGGGAGTTTTTTTTAGGAAATTTTCTCCTCTTTTTGAATCTTTTTTCAAAATCAAAATATATCAAATAGTTTTCGGGATATAGGTATCAAAAAAACTAAACCCCTTTGTTTTTGTTTACTAATTTGTTAATAACTTTTGCAATTATTTCGAGCGGGTCTTGAATTTTTTCAAAAACTTTCTAGATTCGATCCCGAATCGAATGAGCCCTCAACCATATTTTTCCGAGACTTTTAAAAAGTTTTGACTAAAAAAGCACTTGTTGACTAGACTATTAGTCTCTTTTATTTTTTAGCCTATAAGTGTAATTTGTGGAGGAAAAATAAAGATTTTTGTATTATATTTGTACTTATCCTGCACCAGAATCCGTAAATATTTATATCATTTTGATAACAAATAGATATAATAGGCGGGTAGTCCGCGGTTGTCCCATCATGTAAACATTGCATTCGGTAGCGGTACGATTTATCAAGGTAGTTTACCTAAGCCTTCTGTAGTGGTTCGCAAAAAACACATCCTACTAACTAGGCTATTGTCAGTCTATACATCATGACGTTTTATTGAAGACCAATGTTCAGTTGTGAATATTTACGAGTCGATTTGATTATTTTTGCATACTTCATTACTAATTATAACTTCGGGCGTAAATGTTAAATTGTTGTGCCTTCAACTTAGCATATTTGAGTCGTTCTATCGCGGGTAGAAATCTACATACTGTAGCCTAGAATTTACGGCAAAGCCCTGTATAATTGCATAGCTTTTTATAGACGCAATCCTCGCTAAGCTCATCATCAATCAACTTGTGTTGCACTTCAGTGACATAACTAAAGATCGATACTATATGATTGTTTAGGAATATATACTACAGTTGAGTACATCTTAAAAAATCGCAACATGAGTTGTCCTATTCAGATTTTTGCAATAAATAGGTAGTTGCTTTAATTCTACGGATAGCTACTAATAAAACCAAAGCCTACTTTTCCAATCTGGCAACAGTTTCTAGACAGCATCGTGATGAAATTCACAGACATCGTGTAATAGGTACATTGTGACGTCAAATTCGACTGTACGTTCAGTCGGGGCCTCCGCGCTAAAAACTATCAAAGGTGATAATGAGATACGCAATGGATCGACTTTAGGTAGGTACGGAAGTCAGACGGACAACTCTCCATCAATTTGCGACTGGCGCTGACAACGTCAACGGTCCGCTCCCAATCATGATTAGACGTATATTTACATTTTACATGTGACTTATGACTTGTGTTGCCAAAGTCTTATCGTGATGCGACAATTTTCGAACAGACATGACACAAACTTGGCAGTGCCTCCCATACAAGCTTGTTGACAGAATGTCGTGTTACCAGGTACACCAATCTTTTTTAAATGATTGCGGTCCAATGGCGCAATTAAAGGGCATCATCACGTTTAAACATTTCAAAAACGTGTGATGTAAGGTTAGTTATGTGGTAAATATAAAATAAGCAATGGTCTACCGTTATTGCGCAGACATACGCAGCGACTGCGTCACACATACGAACCCCCACCGTTTGTACAGAGGTACATAGACTACCTTCAGGTATGAATTGGATGAGCGCGCCGAAATGTAACAAGTTTAGACAGAAGTATGGTCTTGCTGAGAACATAGCTACAGCACCGCTATGTATGAGTAATTGATATAGAACTATGTTAAGGAGAGCGTGAACAATTTGTCTTATACTAGAAGAGCTTAGCTTTTCTGTTCACACAGAAAAATGTATTAAAGCATATTTCAGGGAAGAAAAACCTGAAATATATTATTTCGGTATTTTCATCATTTTTTTTGAGAGTAGAAACACCTACAACTAATTTCCTGGAATATTTTTGTTCTTTTGGATTCAACATTTCAAGAGCTACTTAGAAATAGGAGCGTTTACACAACTTCATGATTTTAATGGGGTTAGGGCCTAAAGAGTATAATATCTGGCCACTTCGTACCGCTTCTCGCTCTACAGCTATTCATACTCTGTTGCGCTTTACGTCTAGATACGAATTAGATGTAGATCAACGGCCTAGCCGAGGTTATGAACGAACAATATATCCGTTACGTCATCGATGAAAGCTGATTCCTTGTCATACCTTCAGAGACAGAAATTTCGGCCAGTGCATGGGAAATTGAGGCGTTCCTTCATTAAGATAGAGTTTTGAAAACTGAATATACTTTTGAGAACTGAATTATATGTGAATATTTTTTTATTATAAATAAAACTACCACTATTTTCACCGAGCCGGAAAATTTACAGAACTGTCCTAGTTTTCTAGCAAAAACAATTTCCGCTAATTATCTAGTCACAATAACGATTTAGCTTTAAATCATCTAACTTGTGTCAAGAGATCATCGTCATCTATCTGAATTTATTCTGAAAACTGTCCAAATCAGTAACCAATTAAGGCGTGGTTTTAACAACTTAGATTTTTTTAACCTCTGGAAACCCATAAATATAAGTAAGAAACCCGTGATAAAATATTTGATTAAAGTTGAACATATATAGCCAAGCGCTGCATGGAAATCAAAACATGTTATATATTAGTTGGCTCGTTAAAAGAAAAACACGAATGTGAAACTAACTTACAATTTTAAACGTGTATATCTATGCAATTTGTATCGGAAAAATATTTGAAAGTTGCATAAAATGATTAAGCTTGATTTTAAAAAGGGCTAGATGAAAAAGAAAACATCCTTACTAATATTTTAAAAGCGAAAGTGAGTTTGTTTGTTACGTCTTCAGACCTAAATGGCTAAACCGATATTGATGAATTTTGGTACACAGGTAGTTGAGACCCTGGAGACGGAGATAGATTATTTGTTTTAAGTGATAAATGAGGGAGAAAGACAGAACAAAAAATGTTAGCTTTGCTATTACAATAAATAAGGCGCAGGGGCAAAAACTCAGGACAGGACTTAGGACAGGCAGCAGGTACCTGCAAATCAGGGAAGGGGAACTGTGTTACCCCGAATTTAACGCGACCGAAGCCGCGGGTAACAGCTAGTTAAATATATTTTTTTATAAAACAAAACTACTATTTCGGGTCCGCGAATACAGCATACACTCGACCAAGTGTCCTATGAAAAAAAGTCGCGGCAATAGAGAGCTTAACTCAATCCATTTCAATTCTGTTTCATTTATTATCTCAAATCATATTCCATTTCGTCCTCACTATATCAGCCTCAATGAAGCTACTTCAAACATGTGCATTAAATAAAACCTTAATTTAAGTAAGCACCAAAATAATCTTCTGTTCTCATTAAACGATTTCCTGTATAATTAATATTAATATAGGATATAAAATCAAAGCCGTGGAAAGTGATTATAAAGCTGATAAGTACTAGCCGTCATCTTTTCAATCAGTTGAAGCTTTATCCGTCTCGAGATTAGATGTGCATGTTTTAGATAATGTACATTATTGTAAACCACGCAAGAGTTATTTTTATTTGCACGCTACTCTTGTAGTATATGCTAAATTCCCAGACAAGTAAGTAAGCTAAGACAAATACTATACTGGCAAGGTTTTATATGATAGTTTGATATATGCGCGATTTGTATGTATAGACCTGCCGTGCATCTTTCTAGAAACTCTCTTTTGTCCAATTATCATCCAGCATTTTTTAATACATTATAATACAAAAACACACAAAAAATATTTGGAGCAGTCATGGTTTCCATTAATTATTTAATTATAATACATGATTAAATCGATTCATTTGCATCTATTTAGAGCGTGATGACATCATGGCTGTAGATATTATATACATGTGTATTTATGTCAAAAATATTTCTTAAGTACCTATAAATGAATCATGTGCGCATTCAGTTTAACTAATTAGAAATTATTCTCAACCTTCATTATCTTTAAGTTATTGTGATGCTTACAGTGCTATTATGGTATATTGTATTGTTACAGTAATTAAATCATTACAAGTGAGGCATCGCACTCGGCATACTAATGCATATCGCAGTGCGCAGGCGCAGGCGACAAGGAATATATTACAGCTCGCGTTGCGTCACCATTGTTTCTGTGACGTCACTACGTAAATCCCGACGGCGTCGACAAACACGTCGCTTTTCATTATAATCTCTATGTACACGCTTATAAATTAAGACGTAAGGTTTCACACAGGCGTGATATATAAATAGTCTGCGGGCGAACCGCGATGACACCCCCGAATATGTGACGTAACGGAATGATTAACTAAGTAAATGTAGAGCAGTGATCGCTCTGCCGCTACTATAATATCCATAAACAGCCATCCAAGATAATTATTGGGCCAATCTTATTCATTGCTTCCCCGCCGTCATGACGTGACCTTCGGCCGGTCTACCCATTTTGCCTAACTAAATAATTCACTTTTTTATTTTATTTAACATGTTAATTTCTTTGAGCAAGAGATTTAAATAATGCTCTTATATTTGGTTGTAGAATCAAACATTGGCGATCGTATTTATTTTATTCTCAAATTAGTTTTTGAGCGGTGGCCGTTTGTAATATTTTGTACCATTCTGTAGACTTACATGTCGTTTTTATTAGAACTGCTCTTAGTAAAGTCTGAGATAGTGATTTAATTTATCACCATTGGAAATCAAAGGGAAAATCAAGTAAATAAAATAATCCAAATTAGCCGCGGCCGTGCTTAAAAATAGAGGATCCCTACATATTTCAGCGGAATAGTAAAGTTGCAACGATTATGCAATATGCCTGCAATATGAACTTTACAATTCGTCATGCGAGGGTAGGGTATCAATCAAAATCACCAAATATTTCAAGTGGACAGTGTACAGTACAGATGTTGTTATCAGCGGCAAGCTGGCAGCGCGAGCACAGAGTGCGCGGGCGTTTAGAAGCGGCGTTCTCATCGATATGGACATCGCGAATTCGCAGACAAATCTGACAAAAAACCAGTCTGAATATTTCGGTCGGATCTATTAGTGAGTGTGTCTTCGAGTCGAGAGGCGATAATGAGGAGTGCAATGGTGACGTCACACAGGAGTGCGGTGCGGGGGGGCGCGGGTGTCGGAGTGCTGCGAGGCGGGGGAGGGGGCGGGCGCGGGACACCGAGGACGCGGAGCCGCGCGCCCGTTCATTGTAGTTTTTCGATTATTGTTTAATTAGGGCGAAGCGGCGGCGGAGCGGCGGCCAGGGGGCACCAACGCGCGGCCCGCTGCCATCACCTATGCGTAAATATTACTTTCAATTACTTACTGTTTAAGTCGCGCAAATGATTAATAACCCATATCAGTATTGATAAGTCCACAAATGCGGCATACTGCAAATGTAGAATACGGTTAAGCGAAACAGGCAAATTTTCATATTATAGGTCGACGGATGGACTTAATATGTATTCTAACCTGGTTTATAAAAAAAAACCTATGTTATAATAAAAAATACACGCAATACACCTCAGGGCATTTAGTGAACGATATCGGGAAGTTGCTGAAAATGTACAACCCATTTCAATGAAAAACCCAAAACACGGTTTTAATTTTCTTCATCGTTTAAAAATATGTTATAAGACACAAAACGAAGCCGTAAGTTGAACTGAACCGACCTGTAAAAGAAAACTGAAATTTAACTATTGACCGCTGAAAGACATCAGCGCAAAAGTACAGCACAATTTGTCAAAATAAATGTTTGCGGTGCAGACAGTGAATCGGTTGGGCGCGGCTGGCTCGCTATCTGCGGGCGGCGACCGCGCCGGGGGCCCGCGGGGTTGGCGGCGGCGGCGGCGCGCGGCGCGGGAAAGAGCGCGTAAAAAGGCGAGCGGCCAGCGCGCGCGCGGATCCGCCGCGCGCCTTTCACGAGGTCGACGCCCGCCAGGGGCCCGCCGAAACCGACCCCCGGCCCCCGCGCAGCCCGCATCCCTGACCCCCTCACTCATTTCCCCAGTTGGCCAACAACCGCTGCTGCAGCCAGCCTCAGCACCATCGCTGGCTCCTCCATGTCCATAACAAGAAGCCGGCGCTCCGTCTCAAGGTGAGTGGAGCTGACTGCGCATACGCACCCGCCCCGTGACCCTCCCAGATATTGTCTTTCCAGGAAAGTTGGCCGTTGAGTTCACCGCAAAAATAAGATTAGCTCGGTTGTCGGAGCCGAAAGAAAATGTTTTATGACACGCCTACTGAGCGCGATCGCATAAAGACGACGGTCCACCAATAAAACAATCGTTTTTGTCGACCCGGAGGTTTTGACGTAAACGGAGCCCACATGATTTGTGGTAGATCAGGCATCTAGTCTAGAGGACTAATTTAGGGTATATCTTGACATTCGCAGCCACCGTGACTAATAGCTTACGAGGTATTTTAAAGTAGACTAGGTTAACAGCTTGAGACAACTTATTGCAAATCCGTAATGACGGCATGTCTGTAAGACATTCCAATGTATTAGGAGTCCTTCTCGTGGCTGTAAGTAACGAGTGGACGTGCGCACTCATCGACAGTATCCAGGCCAATGCCAGCCGACACCGCCGTACCTAAACTAGAAAAGTATTGTCCTCGATGTTCCAAGCGATAACCACAATCGGGCTCGAACCGAATTGCAACCTTCCATCCGGCGGGGTAGAGTCGGTATTGGTATGGCGTACGGGCGTGGAGGTTGCGCGTGAGATATGTGAAGTCGCGGCATGCGGGTCGCGCGGCGTTCTCACGCTTTGAATATTCCTGCTCCCGGCTGCCCCTCCGCGCCCCCTCCGCGGCCCTCTCCGCCGCAGGCGCTCCCTCGCCCCGCGCCACCATCGGCCCTTCAATGACGTCCCCTGACTCCCACTCCCGACTGTCCTGAGTCTAATTGAATGAACCTCACTAAGTCTGTTTACATCCGCGCGGTCTCCTTCGTCTACATTCATTACATACATACAATACTGCCGCTATACCGCCACAATGGACGACGCACTTACTGCGCACTAGCTAGACGTACAGATTACTTCGAGTGATTTTAACAAAAACTGAATCTCAATGCTATAGATAGGAATATTAGGAGATACGTGTTAATTTTCTTATCTCCACAGTTTCGAAACTATGAGCATAACGGAGTGCGCAATATCTGCTACTTGCTTTTAGAGCGCCGTTTTAAACTCGTAACTCGATGCCAAAACTTGTTCACAAAACGAATTTATCTAATATAGTAGAATACTAGATATCTAAATAGAAAAAAAGACATCAAAATGCAGAGAGCCGCGCATAAACAAAGACAGATAAAATGTCGTTCTTGTAGAGACAAGATGAATGAAACACGTATAAATTATATAAGTGGGAGCGAGCGGGGCGGGGCGAGCTCGCTTTCCCATGCTTCGCTACTACTACTCATTATTTTTCTTCCTTTTCAAAGGTCACAATTATTATTGACAACGATTCTTCTAGCAGCCTGTAGTATTAGTCACGTAGTCGGTAGTGCGCGCCAGTGCGCCAGTGCGAGTGCGCCAGTGCGCGGGATGAGTAACTCTCCCACGGTTCTTAGACACATCGTAACACTAATCATCCTTGACTTACATTTTGAAAATCGTACCTTTTGTGTGGGACTCAGTTTCCGTGAGAACTGAATACTTTAAATTTCACGCGGCAGCCTGGAAAGATTAATGTGATGTTAAGAACAAAAGGACATATTCCATATTCTTGTGGAAAAATTCCGGTTGCTCTGAAGCACATAGACACCAATACTAATGAATAGTACCTGATTTATACCCAAAATATTTAAATGTATTGTAAATGTTATAAAATTGTTATATCTTTGAGGAGTATAAGAATAATTAAGTATTCTATATAAATCTAGTTTTATTAGATAGTTGTTTATATCTTTTGAATAAATGGAAATATCACTTAGAATAGAATCACCTCCTTGATTCGTTCTGCTGGATGTTTGAACTTGAGGAAATAGACTGGAAACTTAGTAACGATGGTTAATTACAGAGAGAACGCACTTAGTTATGACTGCATAATCAATTGCATAAAGATTTGAACAGTAATGATCATTCTCCTGCTATTATCCCAAAAACATGGGGTCAGCGCAGCATGTCTTCTTCTTTCATACTTCTCTATCACTCATTTCATCAGACAACTCCTTTCTGGCTATATTATCCCTCACGCAGATAGCGACTTACATAGTGTAAGCGATATTTTGGCTTTATGCTCATGCCATCAACAAAATGCCATTATGCAAACATTTTACGTATCGCAACAATGCAAATATGAAATGGATAGGAACGACGCCATATTTAATTTTTGCTCTGCGGTAACGAGAACTTGCAGTTAAAAGGATTGAAAATGTAATAGTGAAGATCGATGTTCTATTAAACATTTCACTTCGAATCAAATCCATACGAAATCTTTTCAGCTAAAAGCAGTTAAAAATGAAGGCTAATTAATATAATATTCACAGGATGTCATATCATCAACATACATTAATTTATTTTCACAAAAAATATTGCTAAATTAAAAGCCAACAAATTAATGTTCTTCCGGCAAATTGCCGAATAGTTTGTTTTGTCTCACAGCCACATAAAAATATGGGAAAATGTTAGCTCCCACGAGACTGCTCGAAGCGCGGCCATAATCGCACGGTCAACAATTAGTAAACAATATGTATACAATCTAAACCTAAGAAACTGTGTCCTGTGTAAAAAGGAATTAGTTGGTAGATGTGTAATTAATGAGGCGTTACAAAATTAATACAGATTGTAGATGTGTTATCAATTTTGTTTTTGTGCCAATTTGGGAAATGCATTGAATTTTCCAAAAAAAAAAAACAAAAAACTTCTTCGAAAATTTAAGGCAAAACTGATTTGGATGCTTAAATATAGAAATATATACTACAGTTTATATGAAAAACACGCATTCTCGTATGCTTCCTAGCAAACCTTTGCATTGGATACCCATATCATGGGAATGCATAAACACTAACTAGTCCTCCATTTTTGGAAATCCGCCTTATTGCATTTAGAATTATGTCGATTAGCTCACCATGCAATATCACCTACACTACAGATGTACACAAAATGTCTGCTCAATCGTATACCAGGATTTGGGCCAAATTATACTTCTAAAATTATTATACATACTTTGTTACAGATGAAGATAATAAACGCGTGTCAAAAAACTTAAAGCTATTGCTTAGTCACTTTGATAAGTTAGTAACTTTATATTTCCTCCTGTGCGAAAAACTGACGGGAGCTGAAGTATTTGTAGTACATATCTATCCATATTCATCGCAATACCTTTGAACCTAAGGAAGTAGTATGTAATGGTCATAGATTGATAAGATCACCCTCTAGACAAAATAGAGCGCCAGAGCGTGGCGACAAATTGATTCAATAAAGGGGGAAAAGGGTAAGAGTCTATTGAAAGCACTTAAATTCTTTGTTAACACCTTTTCTCGTATACCTAGGAACATTTGTAATGCAACATTATCGCATTCTACTTTTGCATCTTTCCTCTCGCGATAAGGTAATCTAAGTTGTAAAATGCATTAACGCGTTATAAAGATATTGAAAAGGTCAATATCTTTATTTCATTTTAGAGGCTTTGGGACAGCAACAACAATATCCAATCAACATCCTGCAAAATCCACTCACCATATTTCATTGTAACGTTTTACTCATCGTCATCATGTAAATGCTCTCACATACGATCAACTTGTAGTCGGCACAGAATGTGCTATCTTCCATATCTTTCTGTTAGACAGTATTTCGTTAGTCATCTCGTTCCGACCCAAGATCTCCACATATCTGGACAGAACATCGTTTTATTGCGGATGGTAAATCATCAGATAAGTTCTAGGGGAACTTATTTGATGATTCACCATCCTCTAGCTCTGGAAAGAGCGAGGGAAGTGTCAGACTTTTAATGACTAAAACCCACCCATGTTCCTTCTTTTGCCCTTTATGTTCTAAGGGCGCGGCTTCTATTTCGAACAACCCGCAACCCCGGACAAAACATCGCTTCTGTCTTCCTTTACTCAACGAAAATCAATCGTTACTTAATAGTTTCAGAATAAATGTTCGTTGTTTCTAGTATTTCTGACAACGTCACATGTTTAAACCATTATTTGGAACTTTTGGCTCAGGAAAGCAGATCAATCTGAAAGGTGTAAAGATGTTATCTCACGTTTCAGTTTTGCGGGGACTATTTTGTCCTAACCACCCTCACATTCCATATACATAGTCTACCCCAAAAAGCCATTTCAGAAGAAGACTGCCTGGCTGACTTCAAAATATCGAAATCCTCATCATCTTATTTAGAAAAAAGAGATAAAGTCGCACGGTTTTCTAGTTAAGCGTCAATTACTGCATACCATCTAGCTATATATACTGAAAGTTGATCCCAAATCGCCGAAGCTAGGCTGACATATCATACAAAATTCGAAGTATCCAAGCTATGTGGATCGCCGTGACGTCTGCCTCGTGTCGAATGCGCGTGGCTATCGAGCGCGGAAGGCGACACCCTGCTTTCCGAGAAGCGCAACGAGCATCCCACTAGCCGACACTGCGACACACCAGTCGCTTACAATATACTCTTTATAGATTTATCATTGCCGTTTGATACGTTCTATCATCAGCATTTTTTTAGCCGAAAGACTTCTGGGCAACTGGGTTTCCAGGTTTTCTAACTTTAGTTTTAGGAAATAGCACACATTATACCTTGATTTGAGCTTAGGGTAACATACCGAGCCTGGCGTTGATTACTCTTAAAACAATCCTAGTCATGTACATTTCCTGTGCTTGAACCATTTGTGTACTGCCAACACTTCAACTGAATGGCAATAAAAGTACATTTGAACCTTAGACACATTTGTTTGACCCAAAACTCAACTCTTGATTCTATGTACATTCTTCAAGTTACTAGTCCAAGCTCGATATATTTCTTAGCACTAATATGGTTAGTGTTTTGGTAACTTTCACACAAACCATCATCTGCCCAGCCTTTTCCCAACTGTATTGCGGTCGACTTCCAGTCTTACCTTATTTTGGACTGCCTATCTGCCTTCCACAATCCAGTTAGTAGTGGGTCACATGGTACCTCTCGGTAAGACTAGTATACACAACACACACTGATTCACACAACTGTCAAACAATAATTTCAAGGTAGAGACGAGGACGTGTCTTAAGTTAAAGCATGTGTAAAGAGACTTCAGACTAAGATCATCATTTTAGTGCCCCATACTACCTTAACCCATGTAACCCAACATCTTCCTTTCTTTCTATTCTTTCGCGTCATTCTTCACAATATCCATCCGATCTGATCAACTTGAAGTAGTACTCGTATCATCGTATGTTGGTGTTGGCATGGCAAGTTTGTTAAAGAGCCATTTTCAACTGCTATTTCTCAATCTGTGATGTTCTCTTTGAAACACTGAGAAAATACAATCTGTGAATAGCATGGAGCTTGTGATGCTAAGTAATTGTTTTTTACATAAACATTGTTGCAGTTTCAGAATAGAATGAACTCGTTTATTAACAATGCATTTCGCATAATGTATTCTCTGACGCTCCACGAAGATAGGCTCATGATGTGCCAAGGGTTCAAAGTTACTACGTTGCCTTTTTTTACAGATGGGAAATCATCAAATTACTTCATCTGGACGGAGCGTGGCGGAGTGTCAGCCTTGTATTGACTAAAACCCACCCATGTTCCTTCTATTGCCCTTTATGTTCCGGTGCCGCGGTAACTCTTTCGAACAACCTGCTACCCCGGACGTAGTGCCTCTTTGAGGATTTCGTAGATGGTGTACGAAATACTAGGCACACTTTCTTTGTGTACATTAACCATTGTTACTGATGTCATTCACGCGTATTGCTTAGAACTGTGAAGTCAATATGTGCGCATTAAACACAGTTGATGACTAGGTGGTCTACCAAATATGTGGAAAGGAAGTCCATCAGATTCTCCCATCTATATTTTGTTCCAAAAAATAAAAACATAAAATATAACGTTTCAAACGATTCTCTTCGTTTATAAAAAGATATAAAGTTTAAAATTAAAATTAGAATCTAGTTTCCATGTTTTCAGGTCAAATATGAATACTGAAATAGAATTGATGAATTTTGTGTCAAAGTCAAGGATTTTATACCGAAATTCTGGATGTTGATGATCTTAGAAATAATCAACACGGTCTGGCACCTCGTAAAATTTGTCTAAAACAAGTTGGAAACTGGAACAATGATACAATTTCTTTGAATTTTTCTAATTGCTATTTCCACTAGCTTGGTTCGCGATCGACGACCTGACAACGAGGCGAGATTGTACCAATTTTGCGTTAATTCTGTATCAAAATAAAGTTTCTCAATCATGTAAAAACGTTTATAAAACATAATAAACAAATCAAGATGCGTGTTATTATCCATTTATAAATATAAAACTAAACTCGACCTATAAAACTATCTCGGTACGTTCGATACGTACGCGTTGTCCTAATTTCATACAAAATGAGTTCGCGTAGATATGGTACGCGGGTACTGTGTACTGTGCTGTAAACGCACCATTATATGATTGCCTAATTTCTTAATGACAACATTACAACAATGCTCCAGTGAGTTAATGTTTCTAACACATGTTACCTTTTCTTTATGTTATTGTTCGTAATTGGTGCTGTTTCATTTTGATCTGAATGTTCAATTAGACATTGTTACACTTTTGAATACGGAATTGACGTTTGCTTTTGCTTTCTCTGAAATGTTATGTCTGCAGTTTAGTGCTATGTAATGCTACTGACGTCCAAAAAGCTTGTGATAAATCATAATGGTTTTCGCTATATTTAGACAAAGATAAATTCTCTAATTTGTTTAGAATCAGTCTAGCTGACAATACATATCATCAATGGAGATTGGAGTTTATTGCACTGAACCGCGTTAGACCCCATATTTATTCAACTAATTATTTACAGCATTTTCTTAAATAGTGCTATTTAAAGGACAGGTTTTAAATTCATGATTTAATAAATGCAAAGGATAGAATGGTCTACTAAAACCTGTGTAAGTATATTAGAGAAGCCGGCTAGTTTAAGTAAGACATATTTATGTCTTAATAATAAAGCTTTTTGTAAACTTCTGTTATCACATTTTAATGGTTAAATCTGATAAGTGCTGAGATAAAACAGATCTGGTTAAGATAAATTTTAAATATGTATTCTATAAATCAGATAATGAGATTTTCAGAATTTAACTATTTGCATATTGTTTGTATTTAACGAATATAATAATTTGCTGTATTTAACTAATTGTAAGAAATCCATTAATCTTTGTTGTCCATTGATTGACTGACAAAAGATAATAGCCAAGTACTTAATTGAAAAAGTTTTGCTCATTTTAAATATTATTTAACTGTAAACTAAGAATTTGTTAACCGTCAGATATTAGTAGCCTCGCAGAGCGTAATTTTTTTAAACTTTATTATTACTTTTTTGATGTCCATTATTTTATGCTGATATATAAATTAAAGTTTAGTGCTTTATATAAAGCATTTAGTAATATAAATGAGCATAGAGCTTGTGGCGGTAGTGCGTGCCGGTAGGGCGCGCGTAGGCCGCGCGCGTCGCCACATGCGCGTATTTTTAACCCGTGGGGCCGGCGCGCTCAAGCTCACCTTTCGATCTATTCCTGGCTATCTTATTTTTAAACTTTTGTCTATATTACTTTCCTTCCGTCTGCTTATTAGTGGATGATTGAGATGCGTCGCAGGGGGCGCTCTTCTCAAAATATATCGCGTTGATATTTCCGGTGTGGCGGTCCCCGCGACCACGTGGCAGCCGTGCCGTAGCAAGCTTTTGTCATTATAATATTTATAAATCAGGGGTGGTTCCTCCCTACTATCAAAATAGAACGTTCCTTTAAACTTAGCTCCGCGCCATGTGTGGTGACTTATCGCCAGGGAAGTATTTGTGTAAGATTATGGTTGGTTTTCTATAACCGTAAATGGATCACAGCTAGCTAAATAGAACTTTCGACGTCATTAACATTTAGTGGGTAAATATTCTAAATAAGGTATTGTTTTGGTACAAAGGTGGAGAAGATAAGGGGTTAGAAATACCAACAGTGTGTATTCTGTTAAGTGCCATTTACATAACTATGATCAGTAAATTGTTGTAACATAATGCGTTACTTTGTCAAGTGCAGCCAACCCGAAATTATTGCTACTTCAAAATTTAATTAAAATTTCTAATCGTCGTAATTTAATTTACGTAGGTTCGAGACAAATAAGTCTGAGTGCGTTTTCTAAAGTGACCAAATACGGTTGTATGATTGTTAGTTCATTAACTAACACCATATTTGTTTGTCGGAGTGATCTTAAATGGTCTTAAATGCGTCGATATTACATCCCTTGTTTACAATCTGTGACGCTTTCACATAAAGAGGTTAAATAACTTTAGTGTCGGAGAAAAACAATCCGTTGGAAACAACTTAGTCCCAACGAGTAATGAATGTAATGATGCAGCGACGCAACTTGTCGGTCTGTTAGTGTTCGCTTCAAGATTATCGTCTGCAATTTGACAAAGGTCGTTTATAAATGCATAAAGACCGCAGCGGCGCCGCACACAAAAACTTAGTTTAAAATGTGTTTCTTTAGCAATCTGTCTTGGAAAAGTACTCAACTTTTACAAACAACTATTAACTTTTAGCGTTAACAATTGTTGTGCAATTACATCAAGTTATTCTTATTAGGCGCTGTTTACGTTTCACTTACCTTGTGCAGGCTTGTGCATGTAGCGATTTATGTATCCTAGACAGTACCTACTATACTAGCGACTGTTTCATAAGAACAATCATGTTTTTTTAAAAAACATCATTTTTGCAAGCAGTTGTTCTAAATAAAGTTAATCTGGAAACTAACTCGAACATAGATGCTAGGCAAAGGATGATTAGAAATTAAGATCTCACTTAAGAATTACAATTTATAGCGCCACTATTCATAGCGACACTGCTTATTCCAAAATGTGTATAATCGAACACGCAGACTTATTTGCTTCTTTACCGACCACACACTATTCCGCACGCACTCATGAAACTCTCTTCACCTATCCGGCTATACCTTCTCTATAGCAGAACTATCAGCTCTTTAGAAATTTTAATTATAAGAAAGACCCAAATATTTTGGACTTTCTAACCTATTCCGGATCGAATAAGGATCCCTAATTAAGATAGCTCTCATACATCTGCTAAATCAGGCACTCATTAAGTCGTTCTAGTTCTATTCAAATTCTCCCAATGACTCAATAGTGGTTCTCTAGTTTCCTCTCTCATAATTACAATGTGATAATGTAATCAGGAAACAAATAGACGTTTCCTGCGTGCTGGGCGCCACATGTGGAGCTGTCCGTGGCAGCCGTGGCAGCCCTATCAAGTGACGTACTCACGCACATCTGGTGGACTCGGAACTGAAGCTACATCTGTCATTACCCAATATCTAGCAGCCATGTAATGACACTACCATCTCGCTACTCCCCACACTTAAGGAACACATTTGACCCACAAACTTCATTACATTTTTTGCCTCATCAAAATAGAAAACGTAGGTCGTTATGAATGAACGGCCCTTGGACGTGTCCTTGTGACTTATGAATGATTATTATGTGAATGAATTTGTTCGGATGGGCCCGGAGCTCTCTCGATGTCCCAACTCCCAGACATGCTCACACTCCACTTTTCAATAATACTTTTTGGTTCATTTTACTACCGATAAAAGTGCACTATCAATTCATTAGTGACATTTTTATTAAAATGTTAAAGGCTCGCTTCGCTTTCTAGTTTGTACAGTGTAAAATTGTTTATAAATAGAAGTACGAAGTAAGCATCGTAAAGATGCTTCCTTAATGGGTGCTTAAAGTGCTTTACGCAGGTATCGAGACCGTGGCAAATGTGCGCGCGACGTGTTTCCTAAAACGAAGTATACAGGCGGCTAAGTACCCGGCTTAATGGGTATCAATGTCATCATTGCAAGCCGTCCATTCCCGTAATGGGTTCACAAAAGTTTATTATCAGTTTTCAGAATTAAAAAAAGCAAAAACATAATAGGCATCCGTTTCCGTTCGGGGCTACAAGCTTGAACTCATTCCGATATCGATTGCCGACAGTCGATTACGTCCCCGTAGGTCTCAGATGTGAGTCATAGCTAGGGCGTCGAGTCAGGTTCACAGTCAGCGAGTGTCGCGGCCATTGCGGCACTGTGGCCGCAGTACAGATAGTAAAGCGATATTAGGTAAAGGAGGTCCGGGTGCGTGCAGCAGGTACTGCAGATAGAATGCGCTGAGTCCGTTCGACTGGTTTCTAACTCAATGTCGTGTGGAATGCAGGTGGCGGGCGAGGGGGGCGCGCGGGGACGGGCGGCGCGGGCGCATCGGACGGTGTTGTCGCAAGTGGCCGCCGCACTTGTCGGCGCGTTTGACTGCCGGAGATATTCGGCGCGGTAACGGGCCGCGGCCTTCCTGGAATTGGTTACCTGTCGCATTCCTCCGGCGGTCGTCGCAGTCGCAGCGCTCTCCGCTCGCTGCCTGCGCCCGCGCCGCCCGCGCCGCTGCCGCCGCCCGCCGCTGCATAGCGATGCAACCTCTAATCGTGCTCGCGTTCCTGCAACACGTTCGACTTTGTCACCCGTCCTTTACGATACCATAGAGTAACTTTGTGGAATTTGCATTGCGTTCTATTTATAGAGAATTTGATAATTTGTTCTAAGGTTCAAGCTTATAAGTTTACTGTTCAGTGGAGTAGAGTGAGACGTTCCGGTTGATCTCAAACATCATTTGTAATAAATAGAAATAAATCTGGCAGCTGTATTAGAATTGAAAGATCAATTCATAAAATATATTGTATGCTTTCAGAACTAGCACAACAATTTGTTGTAACTTTGCACAATTTAAACAATTTTATAGTAATCTCTGCAATAATTTTATCAATGTTTCATCTATATTTGAAATATTATAATATGAAGGCTAATACTAATTTTATGAAGCAACTGAAAAGGTCTCATCATTTAATTGAAAGAAACACTCAAAAGTGTAATCCGCAAAGTGTATGCTCTCATTAAAGTATTTAGTTATACCGTTATTGAAATGTGCAAATTTTGGCTGATTGACTGATTGAGACTCAGAATGATCAGACTTTACATAAATCAATTTGCTATCTATTCGAAATGACAATTTAAAAAAAAATAGTACAGCTGCACCATTTCGAGAGCAACTCTATCTCTCAAGTTCAATTGTAGAGTCTCGTGACTACAATAGCTCACCGATGCTGACGTTGCCGTGTTGATACCGACTCGGATCAAACACTGATACTTACGTCACGGGTTGTAAATAATAATTAGGTGATCGTGATCAGAGGGAATTTATGATCGCAGTACGCATTTATGCGCATTTTTTACTTTACGATTCATAAATTGATAACCTCGTCGGTGGCAGTTGGTGAGCCTCACGCACACTCGCGCGTCACAACGTTCTAATAGATCTCACTCACACCGCCCAAATCACTGGCCACAATCATCATCCATATTTTCTTCAATTGCAATTCATACACGTCCAGTCATGAACAAGCGCTTCCGCCGCGACCAGAACATTCCACGCAATGTAACATTTATTGCTGAGGCCACAGCGCGATCCTCGCAAAATGGCAGAAACATACCTACGGGGCGAATGTTCACATGTGTGTGTAACTGCTCGTATATATGTGAGTATATAATATATGTACAACCATTGGTTCACGCAACCGCGTGTGCGTAAGGAGGCCGAACTTTCCGAGAAAAGTTTTCAGTGCCTGTCGCCGTGGCTCGCTGAAACTATGCCAGCTAGGTCTCTCTTGTCAAACAAGACGGGTGGACACGTGAGAATAAGACTTGGTATTAATGAGAAATAATGTGATTATAAATTAATATTGGGCTTATAAACGTGTGGTGTGCGTTAGGAGGCGTGTCGGCGTGTAACGGCACCCTCGCGGCCCCAAGTAGGTAGCCGGCGCACGCGCACACCGCCGCCCGATTAGGGAAATTGACTACGCACCTACTCGCAATCTATTGTTTTAATTGGAACCACCACGCAAATGTAAAGAGTTTTGTTTTAATGAGTTACCAATCTCATTTTCCGCACACATTGTGTGTACCTAAACTACCGTTGAACGTAACCAGGAAACAAAAAATATTATTTAAGGTCACTCTGCATTTGTTTGTGAGTTTCATTTCATTGATTCATCGTTATAATAATTGTACCGACTAGCTAAATAGAAATTATACCTATTTGTAATGACAATAAATATTAGAGTAAATGAATTTTTGAATTCAAGTAATTAAACATTTATTTTAGTACATATTTTGATATCTAACGAGCTATTAACATTCTTTGAAATAAGTATTTAGTAAGTTTAAATTAATGTTTATTAAATACCGACAAAATCTATTTCAAATGCCTTTGCCACTTAAATGTGAAATATCAAGAGTAGAAATTTTGATAATAAATTACTAAACAATAAGAAACTAATCCTAAACCATCTCAACCAATCATAATTTACTTACGACAATTGTTAAAATAAATATATTCTGTTAGTTCGGATTACGTAACGTAACGCATGCCTCTATATTTCCCTGTTGATTGCAATTTGCGAAATCACCATCGTTACATTACCAAAAAAATATTAACCAAATAAATATTTTTATGTCCAAAAAAATAAAGAAAATAAAATTCTTCGATTTTGAATTAAGATATTAGTTAGGCGATAATTACGGAAACTCTTGTTAGAAACTGTTAAATAAATCTTAATTTCATGTTTCAAAATCAATAATCCACTTGATTAGGTGATCTTCGGTTTTCAACACATTATAAAATCACCTTTCCGTATTCGGTTCAAAACCGAAGTAAATGATTAAATATAGGAACTTAGTTAAGTAAGTCTCTTATTCACATTCAACGTTGCATTGAGCCGTGTAGCACGCAATGTAACGCAACGAGGGCAGTTCTACGCAGAACTCGTAGCACGCGATGCTACGCGTAACGCGTAGCACGGAATACTACGCAATCTTGACGCAAATACTGCTATGTAATACGCGTAGCATGCAATGTAACGCATCAGATAGCACAGATGATGTAACATTGTGTGTTACAGATATTACCGACTTAATATCAATTTGATTTAGTTTTTCAACATTTGGTACTGTTTTTCCGCACTAATCTAACAGCAACTATTCTGCCCTTATATGCAATCAAATCCTTTTTGCACGATGCAACAGTGTAACAAACATTTGTTCAATCTGTTCGCATCTTCGGGTTATTCAAATTCTTGTACCGAAGTCTCTAAACTGTGATATGTGAAATTGTGATAGATTATTAATCAGTAAAACTAGTAGGTATATAAGACATAGGTAGGACAGGTAGGCGTTTGATTAACGGACATACACCTAGGTATTGTTGTAAATGGCACGTTATTTACTGCCTATCTACTTTTTTATCGAATACATAGAGATATCGCAAAAATTTACCAGCCTGAGCGATTTACATCTTTGCATAGATAACAGGAGATATCAATGTGCGACCAATCAATAGATATTGTTCATCATTGTATTACGCACTCTAAATCCAATGTACTATCTATGTGTTTTCTTATGTACTATATTATCTAAGCCTAGGGTTTAGATAGCTAAAAGTAGGTATGCCTAAAATTTGTAATATCATAAAATGAATGCTCACAAAATATTTTTAAGGCAATTTTATTGCTTATTAAATTGCAATAACGTAAAAAATAAACACGATACAATAGCTATTGATCTATCTAAATATTTCTTGAAAAACATTGTAAATGCTAAATTTAAACTTTATCAAAATATATTGAACTGTTTTTAAGATAAGGTACAATCATACAAAAGTAGAGTTGCAGCCGAAAACTCTGTTAAAATTAGAGTTTAAAGTTATTGGCTATGATTCAGATCTTACAGCGTCTGATCTACACACGTTCACAGAATTTTAATCAATGGTAGTAATCTCAATTCTTAATATAACCAGCTTCAATACTTTGTAGCATTTTAACTTTCCTCGTTATTTTTAGGGATTGAAGACACAAGCTTAAATCTCTAGGCTCTTCTCCTACATAATTGAACCTAAGTACTATTCTGTGGAACCTTTTCTACGTCATATTTCTTCTTGTTTTCTACACACAAAATTAATAGACGACTCTTAATGTAGGTTTCAGTTATAAAATTGCATAATATTAACTTTTCTTCGTCATATATATCTTCTTGTTTTTTCTTCTCACATAATTAATAGAAGACTCTTGATAAACAGGTACCAGTTATAAAATTGCATAATGTTGTACCAGGATGTTCTGAAAACAATTGGTTACTGCACAATTTATTCTAACAAAAAGTAAGCTAGTTTTTTCCTTTTGAGGCATTGAACCCTAAAAAATGTTAGTAGGTAGCGTACTTAGTGATGGCAGGATTGGCAGGGGACAGTAGTTGCTTATGCAAACAATATATTATTAAGTTGTATTGCAACTTAATAATAAGTATATTGTTTGCATAAGCAACTACTGTCCTCAGCGCCCTACCAACCCACACTCGAGGGCGTCGCTTGAAATCCTTACTAATATTATAAAAGCGAAAGTGAGTTTGTTTGTTTGTTTATTTGTTTGTTTGTTACCTCTTGACGCTTTAATGGCTAAACCGATTTTGATGAATTTTGGTACAGAGATAGTTGGGAACCAGGAGACAGACATAGGCTATTATTTTTTTAAAAAGAGTGGGATATGAGGAAGAAAGAGGGAAGAAACGGGAAAACTTAGCGTTGCTATTACAGATTACTAAGGCGCTACCAAAATTAACGCGAGCGAAGCCGCGGGCAAACGCTAGTAATATTATAAAAGCGAAAGTGAGTTTGTTTGTTTGTTACCTTTTCACGCTTTAATGGCTACGCCAATTTTGATGAATTTTGGTACAGAGATAGTTGGGAACCAGGAGACGGACATAGGCTATTTTTTTTAAAGTGGGATGTGAGGGAGAAAGGGAAGAAAAGGGAAAACTTAGCGTTGCTATTACAAATCAATAAGGCGCAAGAGGAACTGTGTTACCCCGAATTTAACGCGAGCGAAGCCGCGGGCAAAAGCTATGCTTTTTATATTTCATCTAAACTTAGATGGTTCATTCACGTTCAGTCATGAGGTTGTATTTTTTTTTAAGAAATTAAGCATGAACAGCAAATAACTATTGAAATAATAATCCTGATTAGAAACAAAAATGTACTGAATACAACAAGGAAAACATGATAGTTCGGTATTGTTAGCGACGCGTCGTACATACCTAGTTAATATAACACTTCGCACGGCCACTCGGCGTCAGCATTTGCTCATGCTTTAGGTATTCAGCTCCCTTCTCAGTTACGTGGAACTACTTGGAAGTTCCACGTGCAACACCTACCTACCTACTCAACGGTATCATTTTCCTCTACTTACCCCGCTTACACTTACAATATATTTTTCCTTTGTCACCAAACTATGCATTTTGTTATCGGCTGTACCCAAACACTACTTCAGAGAAATCCAAACTTTATCATCATGCTTTAAGGTACATTTTTATTGTTAGTATCAGAAATATTTGGCAGCAGAAGTATAAAGCATCGTTATCGTCGCATGTGGAACACGTGTGTCTAAACTCTATTTCCGCCCTTCGCTTCCCTCGGGTAAGCCAAGGACAGCAATAAAAGTCTTACTTAATTACTGACGTTATAATTAACGAAGAGTTCCTATTTACTTAAGTTCATCGGTGATCGAATTTATACCTTATTTGAGAAAGAAAAAGAGTTTTTTTCCCAATTGCCCTTTTAGTAGGTACCAAATTAATAAAAAGTTTCGACATTGTTGGTGTAAAGTTTTGGAAACAAGGAGCTCCACTAAACATTAATAATGTCCATAAAGTTAAAAACCACGTTTAATTAGCTAAAAGGGACCTTTATTGTTTAAACAAACCTTTGGCGCGTATAGTCACATAGAAAAGTGGTAACTAGAAATTACCATTTCAGTGTAGGTCTATTATAATATTGGTAGTACCTACTTCAATAAATAAAATGAGTAATTAAGTGTAGAGTTAAATGATCCTTAAATGCTTTTTAATTTCCTAACACCTTATTTAGTTTTAAGTAAATATCTAATAAAGAAGTCCTGGTTAAACCTAAACAGGTGATATAGGTCCACAGGTGGGTTCAGCCTTATCTATATTTCTATTAATAGGTAATTTAAAAAACCGGCTAATTAATTATTCATTCAAAAACAGGCTCACTAAAAGACCAACAGTTACTGCAGCTTCTAAAATTTGTAATACCGCTTATATTGCATTATTAATAGCGAAATAAAATTCCATCTGATATAAAAATATGATACGATAGTGATCTGATGGCAATAAAATAAGCTAAATTATTAATATAATTAAACACATAAACACGCATGGCTCGCATTATTGCGCCAGAGCACTCTATGCGACACCTTGTCGCCACATGTACACAGGTGCAACGTAACTACTCTATGCCTATGCAGCGCGTGCGCACAATCCCACAGTAGGTACTCATCGAACGCTAATTTCTTCATCAAAAAATAAAAAAAAACTCCACCTGGCGTCTTTAAGAGTCTCTATTTAATTTATTGTTCCGTAAAACAAAATGCCGTCAAAATTCCACTCAGCACCTGCACATGATAAATTAAAAAATAACAATTGCCAGGCAGTGGCTCCCGTTCCGGGGTCAACGCACTCCACCCCTTCCTACTCCCCACTGTATGTTAATTAATTTTATCCACGTCGTATAAATAGGCACTTGTACTACATGTAATCTGCATCCACGTCTGAGTTCATTTCTTTGGTGAGCGGCTAATCTATAGCGCCAAGTTGCGATGTCAAACCAAGCATGATAGTTTTATGTAATTATCTTGTAAGAATGTGCGCGGATGTATTTGCTTCATATCTTTTCTATGCGATTATATATTGTTGTCAGAAAAGATCAAAGGACAAGTGGTTGACTGACTAAGTATTCCGTGATAGGTTCTTCTTTTGATACGACAAACCCTGTATTCCAATAATGGTGAATAACAATTTGTAATTCAACGGCAAACATAAACATATTTTCTAATGTGAAGTGTTCTCAAAACAAACCGTTCAAGCTTTTCTAATGAATTACTGACTTATCTGTGTTTGCTTTCTCTAATATTCTTGCAACTCAAGTTTTAAATCCTAGAGTTAAGTGCGGATAGACTAACGATATCTCTTTGCGAATGTTAGCGATAGAATTGCAAACGTTTGCGAATTGAACCCTATGAATATTATAAGTTAATTATTAAAAGTTAGTTTAGTTTTTCAGATCGATAAACGCCCTAAGAACTGCACATAAAAATAAATGCAGAATAAATTGTACGAAAAAAACTCTTTTTCAATCAAATTTTAAAAAAGATTCATAAATGGAAGAGGTAGGGTTACAAGCCCGCCACACCATATCCAAATCACTGCAATTCCGGAAAGCCAGAATCAACAATGGCGACCACCGGAAAAGCGCCAAACATTGTTTTGGCGCTTTTCCGGTGGTCGCAAAGAAATTGATCAGTAATAGCGGGGTAGTAGGAAAAAAATGAAGTGACATGGTAAAACGGATTCCATTTAACTTTCGCTGAACCAAAATACGCAACAAAATTACTGCAAAATATCTCAAGCAATTTCTATCCCAGGATCATTCGAGTTCTCTGTAAACTTTTTTTTTATCACTCAGTAAAAGTAACCTATCCAAAAATTTCTTGTTTAAATTGTGGTGTTGTATGGTGCGCCTGCGCGGCCGGTGGCGCAGGCGTCACGGAGGCGCAGGCAGTGTGTGTTCGCGCCTCGCGCCTCGTGCCTCACGCCTCTAGGATTAGTTCCCGGCATTCCGGGAATCTCACCCACACTGACGACCGCTGATAACATTCCTTGGCCCATCGGTACATACAACCGCCCGAAAACAAAACTCTTTCACACTTATTTATTATAGTTTTAAATTACTTTTCGGTGTTTTTCTTTAACATTTGTGTAAATTCAATTCAACAAGCTGATCGTGGGTATCTACATTTAGAATGTTTGTGAATAAGGATCAAATAACATGATGTACTTACAAACATTTTTGTTAGCTTAGATGTAAATTCTATTGTGCATGCTGTGGTCTCCTGTAAGTGACAGAATACTAATAAAACAAAAGAATATTTTATTGACGTCCATAATTTGTTTTCGTTGTATATGTTGGCACATCCTTTGTTAGAGATCTTATATGAAACCATAACATTGCAAAAAGTATAAATTATTTTAGGGTAACTATTTTTAGTCTCTTTTTCAAATTATCTTCCTGCAATAAACGTTTTTCTCATGTTATGTAACGGTAGGAACTACATTTATGACGACATCAATATTACTGTAATTACATTGGAGACTTTTTTTGGACTTTTCCCCAGGATTTTTCAATCATACCCGACTTTCTCCTGTAGATACCAAGTTTAGTCTTGGTAAATATTTCGCTTGTTTTTATTTCAAACTTTGTTGTAGATCAGTAACCATTTGAACTGTTCGCACATTGGCACATTTCATTATTCCTAATATTAAAGTCTGCTTGCAGATATATTTTACTTTAAATTCTTTCCTTTTTCAGAGGAATGCATTTACTTAAGTAATTTATAAATGTAGTATTTTTAAAAGTTTGTCTCTTGTTCAGTTATTAAATTGAACACTTTCAAGATTAGACATTAAGGAATGGTCAAAATGAAAATTATCCACCTAATAAAAATCGTTGGGCGCAAAAGGCTCATTAGAAGAGATTTAAACAATTTTTACTAGTGTTGCTAATTCATTTACCACTGAATTTAACTACTTATTTAATATAATGTCTTTCTGCCTGTAAATAAAATATTTGGGACCAAAATCAAAACGAAAACCAACCGAAAATAGAGTGACCATCGAAAAGCGTGCGTTTTTTGCCGATGCGTTACGTTTGGGGCGCAGATCCACTGCGCTCAGGACACGCGCACAATGAATTGCACTTTTATGCGCTCAACAACAGCTACATCATATGGACTATCTAACAACGTATATTTCGTGCTAATATTATAAATCAATAATTTTAAAATTTCGGCCAACGTAGAGCCATTGTCTGTATGGCGCCAAACACATTCCCGATTGCTTTAATTTATTATAGACCACGTTCCCGTAGCGAATTCTAACTTTTTATACTTTAAATGCAATAATAGAATTTTATACATTAATTTTAATTGATTTTTGTAAATCTCATTGCGATGGGAGGCGCGGGTTTGACGTCAAACCCACTGTGACGTCGGAAAATTTTCAACAATTTTCCTCGTGATACGCGCGAATATTTCATTGCTTTTATTTTACAAAAGTGATGTATAGACTTGCGCCTACACGTTGGTAGCAAAAGGTTCGGGGTGAGGAAGTTTTTTTTTAGCACTTATGTGCGAGTGCGAGGGCGCAGTAAAGCCGCCGCCCCGCGCCCGCGCGCCGCGCCTGGGCGGGCCCCCGCACCGCCGCCGCCACGAGAACCCTACTTGACTCATTACTCATTTTATTTTGCAAAAGGATCCTACAGGATCTCCTTCGACAAAATAATTTATAAAAACCTAAATATTTTTTCTCCGGGTCAAAATAGAACACGCTGTACAAATGTCGAGTTCAAAAGGGAATATTTCATTCCTCCCTTTTGTGTTCTCAATCTATTTATACTCATTCGAAAGCGCGTTTTAACAGCTTTACGAATATGTAAAACAACCCTGAAAAAAAGTGCAGGAAAAATCATGAAAATTTGTTGAAGTCCGGAGGGCGTCGGCCAGAGTGCGAATATTTGTGATTTTTTTTCTATGTGTTCTGAAGGTGTAGTGTCGTGAAGGGTGGTGGTGGTGAGGGCGGGTGGCGTGCGCGGGGGCGCCCGAACCCTAAACGTGCACAAAATGAATTCGTTTTTCGTAAGAAAACTAGGTTTATGGCATAGCGGGTGTGCGGTGGTGTGCGTGTGAGAGGCGCGGCGATTGGCCGGCGCGCGGCTGTGTGTGTGCGCGCCCCCGCTCGGCCTCTCACCATACCTACCGCGCGCCGGCGCCCGCGCCACCACACGCGCACCACACCGACACACACATGCGCACGCACGCCGCGCAATACAACCTGCGCCCGATATTTATGTCATTTAATTTATTTAAATTCTATTAAATATTTTTGCTTTAGTTTTAAAATGTGATGATGATGTTTTATTTATTTGTTAAAAAATCTTAATACCTATTTGATTTATTTTGAAGAGGAAATCTTAAAAAAAAATCGATTCGTTTTGGAATACTTTTGTTTATGGTCATAATCTTGTACCCCCCATGGAGACGCTGATCGTTTTCACACGGGTAGGGGAAGATAGTCATGCATTTTATGGATTATGAATAGTTTTGAGTTAATTTTAATATTTTGAATAAAATAAAGAAAAAAATCAGGTCTTTTAATTTAATTGATTCGTATTAAAATATTTTAGTTTGGAAATAACAAAAATATTTTAGCCATTAATTTACAGTTTTTAATTTCATTCTTTTTGTAAGATATTAAGTAGATTACAAATTAAATTGAAATATTTAACTATTTGGAAGGCATGTAGAAAATCATTAGAATAGAGAGTTAAGTTAATTAAGTTGTCTTTTTTAAGTTTTTTCTTTTATTAAACATATTTTTTGGCAAATTAACCCTTTTTATGGATATTTTAACTAGATAAAATTAAAAAGGAGCCAGGGTATAAAGCTCTCAAAATGTCTATGGGAAATATGCAAGGTGTTAAAAGGCTATTTTGTGTTAAGACCAACAGCTGTGAAACACCCTGTAAATCCCCCTTTCTTTTATAATCGCCCCTCACTTGAACCCTTCAATAGGTTCACAGCCCCCTCGGTGACCTTCAGTATAATAAAATTACTCGACTTGCTTGGAATGTTGAACTACTATAATCTCCACAACTGGTAGGAACAGCTGGGTGAACTGGCCGTTCGCCCTTCTTACTAGTTAATCCTTCAAAGTTGCCTGCTCTTTACCATCATCATCTTCTTGCCCTTGCCCCATTCTATTGCTGTTGGCTTAGTGGGTTTGGACTGAAATTGAAGAGAGGTTATGGTCGTAGAGTATAACTAGGGATTCGGCTACCCAGTCTTCTATATCTCTCTAAATATTGCCAAAACTGGCTAAGTAGGAAAAACTCTTATATAGACACGTGGTTAAAATTCATGTTTTTGTGATAACATAACAACACCTTTGTGGTACCTTGGTACCTTGAGATCTACTCTCTAAGCGCAAACACGAAGTTTGAGCTGAAGTCATTGTCGGTTCCTGTACTCCGTATTACTTACGGACAAAAGATTAGTTGGGGCCCGAACTAAAATGAATAACAACCCGATCGAACAGTTGTCCCTACTCCCAATGTTTTTACAAAATTTATGAATCGGAAAAGGTATAATGGGGAGAAGAATTAACTTCGAAGTATCGAACTGCTTTCGAACGGGCCCGTATCTTTGTTGACGGAGAGTAGACATCTCCATTCTTTACAGGAGTAAGGCAGCGGTGTACCTACACTAACATTTTCCCAATGATAGTTAATTCCCATATAACTTAGTGTGAGCTTTTTTCAACAATCGGGATAAATACGCAAACTCTGACAACTAAAAAAAACCTATCGTGGGAAATCCCAGTATCACGTTGCGCGACCTGAAAATCGAACTTAGGATCTGAATGGAACTATCTAAAGTTTTGCACCCTGAGCACGCGCCACTATTTCCCTCCTACGGGTAACTGTGAAATATTAATATAAGAAACTGTTTTTGGGATCCATATTTATATCATGAGAATCGGTCCATTCTCAGGCCATGATGAGTTGCTGCGAATCAGCCGTTTAGACACCAAAGAGTATTTTAACTTTCAAAGAAAGGCAGGAAACTTGAGACTCCATGTTTTTTGGAGTAATCAAAAATCTGACAAAAGGCTTAGCTCTGTAACGTTTTGCCATTATCCTAAGCAAGCTTTCATTGATGCGTCTCAGAAGTTTCCCAAAATCAAGCTAAATGATGCTGCTGTATTATTGACTGATCCCACATGTGGCTTAGCGCTGATCAACCTTATTGCCTTTGAAGCTCTCCATCATTAATTTGTGCTCAGATCAGACTATTAATAATTTCGTGAGCCTTCTACTTCCGATTGCGGTTAACCGTGCCAAATACTTATGCCATGTTTTATTAATGTGTTGCGATTGTATACAGGTGTTACTTGACAGGATTATTTGAAAAAAAAACCACTTGATAGCTCTCTACAAAGTGTACACTTAGATACCTCTCGGATCAAGTTGGTATCGTCTGACCGCCTAGTTACGCTGGATAACAGGTAGCTATAAAGCGGTCAAAAATAAAAACTTTAATTACAGTGTCATCAGTGCAAACATAACAAACTCACCATCTCGTTTGTTTTCTGTTTGTACTTTGGATGCATTATAGCGGACCTGTGCAGTTATGTCATGCCCGCATGGGCATGCCAAGAGTGATACTGTAACATTTCAGTACACGCTGCGGTCTACCTGAGTCATAATGCATAGGTGTATGCATGCATTGGCATTTGACCTATGCAATTCTTGAAACATACGATATTTAGTAGTCCTGCGCATGTACATGTAGTGCACTGGTGGACATCTTCAGTGGCCCATTTCAAATGGTTTGCATTAGACTATAGACTGGCGTAGGAATACCCGCCTGATTCCCAAATATTATTATACGCGTTAACTTTTTTATGAATATGTTTGTGTATCTCATGAACCGTACCGTACTTCACAGAGGATCCTCCTTACAACTCAGACGCTGTTGTATGTGTTATCTAAGGTTAAGTAAATGATGTTCATGACCCTAGGCAAACAGTCACTTTTGCATAAACGCAATTGCCATGGTTATTTATAAAGATTTTGTATATTTATTTCGCTCACATTATATGAGTTGGTGGGGGCTAGTTGGCGGGAGATTGGGGGGTGTTTATTTTAGTTAGGCCAGTGTTACTTTAGATCCAAATTTTCTCACATAAGTCGTCCAATTAAATTGGACCTGTGATTTCTTTGAACTTCTGATTAGCTATATTTTAATCCGTTGGCTAAGATTAGTTTCTTCTTCTGCTTCATCATCTTCTTAACCTATCTAAAGTAATACGTCACCTTTGAGTATTTACGCATACGTACATATTTGCTGTCACCAACCATGACCATGTACTCATCGTTCGCTGACAATCCAATCGATATTTATTCGAATGTATTCGAATTTTCTCCATTTTTATTACACGTTAATGATACAGATCGTGAACAATTCGCGTCATGTTCGTTAAAAAAAGTAACAAAATCGACGCCCCGAGCGCAGAATACATTATTATAACCGGATTACAGGTGGTAACACCAATATTTTGCAAATGAAAACGTGTCGATTGCGGCGCGAGACGAGCGCGTGGGTTTTCCTTTGATTTTCTCAAAGAGCGCGTCACACAGACACCTGCGCACACAACGACGACGCTTGCGCAGCTGTCACTACGTCATCGCGTAATTCAATTATTGTAATCGATTAATTGCAAACTGTCTACCCGACGGCCTGGCAGCCCGCTTCCACGGTTTCTGGAGCACGGAAAGGGGCCCCAGCCTCGATAAACAAATAAACATCGGCTGCGTAAAGTCCTTGCAATTCTTGGCAAATATCGAGCCCCAAACATTGAAAAGAGAAGTTTATAGCTCCCTAGGCTCAGTTTGCAAACCTAATTTTGTCTGCCCGAAGTAGTTTTTACTGAAATTGTTGTTTGATTTGTTTCAGATATTCTGAATACCGGCTGATGGTAAGTTACTATCTGTACTGCGATATGTAGAATTTAAGCAAACTAAGGATGACAGATTCGAATTATAATCTATATTGACATATTTGGCGCCAGTCCCGCTTATTAAACGGTAAGTACTTAAAGGTAATTAGATTCAATTGTCTTCGCATTCAAAACAAAAGGGACCTTATGTACAAGCGTGTTTTATCGGGCGAGTGATTAGTGGATCCGTTCGTAATGTTCACTAATTATGCGTACTAAATAGGTCGTTGATAATTGTGATGCGTGCCCAACTGCTCACGATACTAACATGGACATCATTGTTTGACACCTCGACGAATTAACGCGAGCGGTGACGAGAACGCACGATTATAAGTACAATAACCGCTAATGATACTACGAAGGGTTACAGTCACGGGTTTCATTATTTAACCTATGGCTTTGGTTAGAAAAGCGCAGCATCCATCAAATCGCAAGTGCTTTAAAATGAAGATGGCTTAAGAGTATTACAGGTCCTGCTGGGGTTGCGGGTTGTTCGAAAGAGATACCGCGGCCCCGGAATGTAAAGGGCAATAGAAGGAACATGGGTCGGTTTTAGTCAGTACAAGTCTGACACTTCCCCCGCTCCGCAAAGAGCGGGATAAGTTATTTGATGATTTCCCACCCCAAAAAAAAACAAGAGTATTTTAGGTACTCGTGAGAACATTGCCAGTTATCACGTTTAGTTTACAATTAATTTTGACATCATTACTCTGCTATAACTGTGTTAGCTGAGCGATTTTAACCCAATTTCAGTTCTTACAGCTAATTTTACAAAATTCTTGCTGAAAATTTAAACTATTTTTAGATTTCCATGCCATTGTATAATGGGATGGCCGATTTGGCTCTGAATTTTTTTAAGTTGCTGAACACACACGTTCATAATTCGGAAGTTTCCATGCGAAATGACCGACATCCGGGTCATTGGAGTCAATGCTAACATTGTCCCGGTGAAATTATTTATTTTAATGTGTCACACAGTAATTGAGACTGGAATATTTCTAGAAGTATTGTTAACATATAGTATCGAACTCCATGTTATAGTTTTGTATGTTTCTGTTAAAGTGTTGCCCCTTGTCTCGTTTCTTTGGACCTTAATTTGGTATTTAATAATAATAATTTCATTTATTTCAGGAATTTTTCCCATACAAATTTGAGCAAAAACTTATACAATCTATTACACATACATAAGATTACAAATGTTTAATTAGGCTCTCTGCTAGACATAGGCAGACCTGTTAATTGCAATGCGCTAGATCCTCAGTTCTCCTCATTCAGCCAGCAGCTAGAAGGCTTCACTTCAGGCTCTTCGCCAGGCCTAACTCTGTGCCAGAATTTCTTTCATCACCCTTTTATGAAAAAAATCTTCAAGATTAACGATATCTTGGTCCCAATCAGTAATTCTAGGTAACCACAAGGGAATTCGATTTGATAATTTGTATAGAATTTACATGTTTGTATAGGGACCTCCTACCACTGTTACTTTTGCCACTAGTGCTTAATGTGATCTCCTGCTGGTTCCATAGGAGTACACCAGAAAAATTAACGATATAAAAAAGACACTTTGTCTTTGCTCCGTTGGAATCCTTTTCATTGATGGTCGTACCAACATATATGGCCGACCATTTCAATAAAAAAATGGCCCTATTTTTTAATTATCTGGTAGATAATACCCATATCCGGACACTTGAAACCCTTAGTATCATTAAATATCAAATTGATATTACTTAGATCTGGCCACCGATATGTGTAACATTGTCATTAGAACTGCGCTACATCCGGTTGGTACACTTTTCGTAAGTAGGAGCTAGTTACCGTTCCCTTATCGTATTTGCTTAAATGTAACAACTCGAGAGATAACGTTAAAAAATATTGGATTGAACAGAGATTTCGGTGCGGTATCTATTGGTAGCGGCTTCGATAATGTTTATATACGCCACTTACAGTTACCGGTTAGAAGGTTTGACGATATAGATAATAATAGAAATGTACAAGTCAAATGTTAAGCGTTATTTTTATTGGAGATACTGGAAAGTTGTTTGGAAATGATCAAGTCAAGACCATGAAATTCTCCGGATATGTTAACCACTCTCAAACATAAAAAATCATTTAACCCATACTAACGATATAAAACCTTTTTAGAAGTAATGGTCACAAAAAAGTCCCCTTAGTGTTTAGTGTTTCACTAATTGAATACCTAGCTAGGTAAACCTTAAAGAGGATGCACTATCGCCTTAAATAGCATTCTAGAGCAAAAACACTCGGCCTTTGATAATAAAGGTTAAACAGACTGACACAAATTGATTTTTTATCATAAAAAAGTGACGAAATTGTATAATTCCGTTACTCAATGTACTTGTTATCTGTTTCATTAACGTCAATTCCAATGAGATGATGATGAGCAATGAGTGTCACTTTGGTCACTTCATCACGAAATACATAATTATGACATTATCATTATCAGTATGTGTCAGTCCACTGCTGAACATAGGCGTCTCCCAGGACTCATCGCTTAATCCTATCTTCGGCAACAGACATCCAGCTGCTGCCAGCCGCCCTGCGGAGATCGTCGCTCCACCTGACCAGGGGCCGTCCCACATTCCGCTTACCTAATTCATTACATCCATTGTGTCCATTACAGAACACGCTTACCCTATCGGTTAACAATTACATCCTTGATTAAAAAATAACAAAAAGAATCAAAATCTGTTCAACCAGACCAGAGTTATGAAGTAACAAACATAAAAAAACGTAGGGTCGAATAGAGAACCTCCTCCTTTTTTGAAGTCGGTTAAAAATAGTTAACTTCAATGAAATTAAGCTAACCTACAAAAATTCTATTCAGCAAGTCGCTCAGTTTATCATCGTTTATCAAAGAATCAGCTGAATTTCACAAAAATTGGAGCGGTCGTGATCTAAGGGTTGCGCTGCGTGTCGCCTCGACATTAAAATGTTATATAGCACCTATCGAAATTCGTTAGCCGCTCGCAACAAAATCATTTTCTCCATATGTGAGCCAAGCATGGTAACCTGACCATACCTGCAAATTTAAATGTTTTTCCTGTTTTTACAAAAACATTGTCAAACCACAAGCAGTTATTACAATCAAGCCACATGAAGACCGTAATGGAAACCAAACGACTTTTTCCTGTATTTATTCACGAACAGCGCAAATGTACCCAGTGGCCCCAAAAAACAACGAAATAATACGAAACAATTCCCTTCGCAACACTTAACAGTAGCCAATTAGCATAACAAAAGGAATATAATATCTATTATTAGGAACAACTTATTGACGTGTATGTCCCGGAAACGACGTTCGTGTAATTTACCGGGATGTGGCTGGTATTCCCCCGGGGAACTTAGAACCGCGCGTGCGCACGATTCCTTACGATTTTCCTTTTATTTCCGATAAGAGCTGTATTTATAACTTTGTGTATTATTGTTCGCATTTAGATAGCTTAGGCTGGAATTCAGATTAGTTTATTTTTATAATTAAAGTTATTAATTTCAATCAATAGCGATTAGTGAAATAACTCAATAAAAACAGTTTTTTTCATTCCTTTGGGTAACTTGTTGCTTTTATTTGTTTAAGAAAATACATAAAAGATACCAAAAATATACAAGTGTATATAAACAAGTGTGTGTAAGTGTTTCGTACGAAAAGTCTGTTACATAATCATGTCATTCATTCATTCGCTGCCTCACCAGAGCATTCGCATGTAATGTAACAATCAAAGAATAGATGTTGTAATGCAACAACTGATTGTTACAAATACTATCGTTACAGGTTACGCACTGTAATGCTCGATTCTCCCCACTAACTGAACGTTACAAGTGAATGAAGTTGAGGCGAGGTTCAATTGTAAGGCGTTCTCCTCGCAGCTCAAAAACGACGTTAAACCGTAAAGTTAAATGATATTGGAGGAAAAACACGAACTGCCAATGTATGGATTAGATCCTTTTTTTACGGATGGGAAATCATCAAATAACTTCATATACCTTCCTCATCCACCCTGGGCGGAGGGGCGAGTGTCAGACTTGTACTGACTAAAACCCACCCATGTTCCTTCTATTGCCCTTTATGTTCCGGGGCTGCGGTATCTCTTTCGAACAACCCGCAACCCCGGCAGGCGGTGGCCCTGGCACGCCTCTCTGCTTTGCTGACATCTCTTTGAGCCGCGCGTGGCGCACTAACGCGCCGTTGACACGGTCTCTCATCAATAGATGGACGGACTGTGAGCTATCCATTGCTCACCGTCCACAGGCCCGCATCTACGGTGGCCGGGAGTCGTCTAGCGGCGCCGACGCCCGGGGCGTCTCCCGCGGCGGCTGGGTTGGTTCTCTCCCTCAAACGCCCGGCCACCTCCTTCGCTAGCATGGCTGCTGCGCAGGAGCAGGCCACCTGCTTCTGCGAAGCGCTTCCCATTCCCTCTCGCTCCGGACCATGGACTGAACCAGGGTCGCACGCGAGAGATCGCCGCCGCCGATCGACTCTACGATGGCACGGCGGTGCTCCGCCCAAGCTGGGTAGACCGCCACTGTGTGCTCCATCTGGACGATCGTCACAATGGTGACACCCGGGCGTTTCCTCCCGATGTATTAGGTCCTTGACTTGGGTTACGCAGAGATGTGCCCTATAAAGTAATACTAAGTACAATTTATGAGTTAAGGTCAAATGTATAGAAATCTAGACAAAATAATAGTTTATACGATTTGTTATCCTTGAGGAGTTCTAAAAGAGCAGGATAAGTACATACCTAAAATCCTACATACGGAAAATAATAACGGACAAACTTCAAAACAATTCGATACTTATGCTGACAGAAACTCGTAGGAAGATAAGAACAAACTCTGCAAGGCACAAAATAAAACGTCTACGACTTCAGCGTTACACATCAAAGTCTGTTCTAAGATGCAGCGAATGATTTCTCTACCTCCACCTTTTCCTCCAGGAAAGGCGCAGGAGCTCTTTTTAGGTATAAAGAGCTCCTGTGCCTTTTCATTAAGAGACACACGGCGGGCTTGTTAGACGCCGTGCGTTGAACACTCACGGCGTCCTAAGCCTTGGAAATCTACCAGCGCGTATTCATTTAAGCGTTCATTTAGTTGTCACCTAATGTTAGTTGAAAAAGGGTTTAAGTACAAATACTTTGCAACAGCGCGAATAAAGAGTTAGTATTCAAATCCTAAGGGACGCCTCATCACTTACCATTTTCCTCATGTCGTCTTCGTCACCCAGTCCTATGACAAACTGCACTCATCCTGCACAGGGCACACAGCATGACTCATCAGCAGCCTTCCCATGCACAATACTCACAGTTGTTTTAACTTATCTTGCATTAAAGTATCACTTCCTGTGATTTTCAGCTTCCTTAAGATGATCGGCCGATTTTTATGGTCGGTGAATTGTTGTATTATGTCCATTAATCACAATCATCAAAAATGTCTATTGTTTATCATGTCATTTTATAAGCATAAAGAGACGGTCCTGCGGCAGCTCGGTCCGAAAAGATGTACACACATACACGAAACTTTTTTTTTGATGTTCTTAGGTGATCGATCGTTGATTCTGATCTTGATGCCGTTGCAGATCTGTAAGTAATCATATGAAACCGACCATATACCTTAGCCTTTAGTGTCGAATAGCGGCTCAACTAGGTGGCCGTTTATTAGTAAAGTATATTACATAGGGGAGCGGACGCCACCGCAACACTTCAAAGCACTATCGACTTCCGGCGCAGACGCGGGTTATCGGGCGACCTCCGAAATTCCCGGCAATTAGCTTGCGCGTGCGTCCCTTTCCTCCCGCTGCTACTCGCCACTTCCGCTCCAACCGACACCTTGGAAAGCAAACAGACTTGTAAAAATAGATATCGGTGGCGTATTTTGTATGTTAGCTTTTGTCTCCTTGATAACAACTAAATGGTGTCCTGGTGACCTGTTCGATGGAATAGTGGGTTTGTTGATAAGTTTCTGATAAATTCGGAAAAAAAAATGCAATCAAAACGTTAAGTAAGAAATATAATATAATAATATAATATTCAGCTTTTTAACGACACTTCATAAAACAAAGCTGGCCTCAAAACAATACCATTTTGTCAAGAACTGTCGCCGTATAAACAATTCGTATCACCCTTCACACGCATGCAACAAAGGACTTTGAACTTTCTTTGTCATCAAACAGCGCATTCCAACGCATTGTAGAATTTGTCACTCTTTCATTCAAGTACCATCGTGTAGATAAAGCAATAAACATAAAAATAAACTAGGTGCCTTAACTGTCTGAAGTCATTATCTGAAGAGCGCGGTAGGTACGGTTGCCCACTAAATAAATACGTACAACATGAATGAACGTTAGCTCGCCGGATCGAGTCGAGCGCGCACTTCCGGCGACCAGTAATAAGGACACCACACGATACCGACGATACAATTTCGAAACGGGAGAGTCTAAGGAGGTCGCCGGATAAGATTACGGGTAACTGTGTAAACAAACCGTTTACATTGATAACTCGTTAGAATTTAGCGATGGCGCCTGTGACGTGGCACAATCGATGGATTTGGTTGGTCGATAAGCACCCTCCTGGAGACATCGCTGATAAATGATGGCATGAATGGAGCCCTTTATTGGTGGGTCAAGTCGGATCCATTGACGTCCGGTCGGAGTGGCAGGCGTCCTGGGAACCTGGCTTGTTGGTTGCTTACAACATCTTGAGAAAAGAGTTCTGATATTGGATGATATGACACAAGTGGCCACTGATGCCTGCATTTAGAAAAATGATAAGCTAAGAGCAGAATGCCGTATCTTGCTTCGTAATCATCAAGATTTTCTCTCGTAGTTCAACGATTTCATACGAAATATTTATGAATGTGGGTTGTTGTATGAAGAAATGCAAGTAGTCCTTTGGATTGATTTTGGAAAGTCATGCACACTACCTAGATTCTTTGTCATACAACGCTTCATCAAAATTTCGAGTCGTTACTTCTCAATTTAAATTTAGAGTGTCCAGTTCTGCACTCATTGCGCATTCATTGTTTAGTTATAATATTCGCAAGAATAGCTTATACAGGGTGTTTGGTGCATCGTTTGCCAAATTGAATTGGCCGAAAGAAGAGGTCATTTGCTATCGCCTCAGGCTCAAGTACTCATTTTTGGCCACACCGGTTTTTTTATTACAACTTTCTAATTTTTATTTTGAAAAAATCCAAAACTCAGCATTAAAGCTTAAATTAAAAAAAAAGTTTTAAGTGTAGTCTTCAAATTTCATTTTTATTTACATATGTACTGTTGTATGGCTCTATCAAATTTAAAATTACTTGCAAGTAACATCTAGTTTTTTTTTAATAAATCACAAAGTTTTTGGAAAAATAAAAAATGAACTTAAAACTCAACTTTAAATAGCTATAAAAAAAAAACTAAAAGCGATCGGGATCTTCGAATTATTTTAAAAAGTTCTCTAGTCTATCCCCTTTCCAACGGTATGTAATGTGTTAAAAAACTCTTTTAATATCTTTAATAATTAGCTAAATGTGTAGTCGAGACACATCAGGCTGATATTGGATATTACGTTTAAAACACTAGTTTTCGCATAAATTACATGCTATTAGTAGATAGATACTGTTATCTCACGTCTTACGTAGTCTCTTATCTCGTTCTTACATAGGGAACTTTCCTCGAAATTGAAAAAAAAATACATTATTACAAAAATAATCATTTATTAATAAGTAATTTAATTACATACTAATCTTACAAGTCTTGTTCAAACTGTCTACCACTATTGCGTATGCACGCGCGACATCTTCGTCTTATCTCAACTGTAGTGGTGCGTAAACGCATTTCTGCTTTGATCGTCATGAAAGCCGCCTCAATGCGTTGGACTAAATCATCTCTTGTCTCAACTTCCGTGGCGTAGACGAGTTCTTTGGCCCGTCCCCAGACGTAAAAATCCAACGGAGTTAAGTCTGGAGAACGTGGAGGCCAAGGAATAGGGCCATCCCTCCCAATCCATGAGTCCGGGAATGCACCATTCAAGTACTCCCTGACGGTTATTCTCCAATGAGCGGGACAACCGTCATGTTGGAAAACAAAAGACCTGTCTTCACTGAAAATTGGCAAATCAGCTAATAATAAGGGCAACTCTGTTTGCAGAAATTCTAAGTAATTATCCCCGTTCAGGTTGTCAGGTAAGTAGTGTGGTCCAATTACATGATTTGCAATGACTCCTGCCCAAACGTTCACACTAAATCGTCTCTGGAATGACCTTTGTCGTTTTACGCGTGGGTTTTGATCTTTTGCTGTCCAGTGGTGTAAGTTATGTAAATTGAGGATTCCCTCTTTAGTAAATTTGGACTCATCCGTCCACAGAATTCTTTTTAAAAAGACCGGATTATCCACGTCTGAATGCAGTAAAAAACGACAAAACTGGACACGGTTATCAAAGTCTTGATTCTCGAGACCTACAACAAATAAAATACGCGTAAGAATGCATTACTTTCTCGCAAGATTTTTTTTTATTGTTTGTAAAAAGTACGGGCAGTACAATGTAAAAGACAATGGCCTGACCGCTGAAGGTTTATGACATCTGGCAGAGTGACGTCAAAGCCGCTACCTGCTGCTGCGTCGGGTACGCGGTAAAGCTAGAAAGGGTTCGCAATCTACGTTAGCGCCTACGGTTGTGAGTCTATTAATTTAAAAATTACGTACCTTGCACCGGAGTGTAATGGAAAGCATGTTTGTTATTTTGGCGAAGTACTCGCCATACTTTCCAGATCGAAATTCCCAGTAATGCAGCTACATTTCTTATGCTTCTAGTGGGATCTTCTTCAAACAGTGCCAGAATCTGTTCATCTACGTCAACATTATGACGCACTACAATCCCTCTTGGTTCACTAGCAGTCAAATTACCAGTCTCACGTAAGCGTCGATAAGTGTTCTGGAAAGTATGGCGGGAAGGCAATCGTCTATTGGGAAAGCGTTCCTGATAAATTCTTTGTGCTTCGCGAGCAACACCATCGGCTCTTCCATAAGCCATCAAAATATCAGCGTATTCTTCATTAGAGAATGTAGCCATATTGTAACACAAAAAAAATCACGAAAGTTAACACAAACACCCACAAAACTCAATGAAAAGATAACAGTAACAGAAATTAACAGTAACAGAAAATAACACAACAACAACAAGGGGTTAGTTTTCAGAGACAGTCAAATAACGACTAACAAACTTAACCAATTTGCGGCCAACCCAATAACAAAAAGAGACAGATAATGAATTCTACTGTGTAGGAGGGAGATAGCAGGCTTTACCTGCTTCGTATGTATTGTTTACGCGAAAACACTTATTTATCCCGAATATGCAATAGTTTGATGGTGCGTCCCGATACACAAACTTAGCGTATTAGTGAACTTACTGAAACATTTTTTAAACACATTGCATACCGTTGGAAAGGGGATAGACTAGAGAACTTTTTAAAATAATTCGAAGATCCCGATCGCTTTTAGTTTTTTTTTTATAGCTATTTAAAGTTGAGTTTTAAGTTAATTTTTTATTTTTCCAAAAACTTTGTGATTTATTAAAAAAAAACTAGATGTAACTGGCAAGTAATTTTAAATTTGATAGAGCCATACAACAGTACATATGTAAATAAAAATGAAATTTGACGACTACACTTAAAACTTTTTTTTTAATTTAAGCTTTAATGCTGAGTTTTGGATTTTTTCAAAATAAAAATTAGAAAGTTGTAATAAAAAAACCGGTGTGGCCAAAAATGAGTACTTGAGCCTGAAGCGATAGCAAATGACCTCTTCTTTCGGCCAATTCAATTTGGCAAACGATGCACCAAACACCCTGTATATCTTTACGCTGTCTTTTCTATACTAACATAGGTGCAGAATCGTTTCCTGAAACACGTAATTTCGATTTGAAGATATTATAGTACTTATCTGAAATAGAGCCCTTAATTCGTCATAAAGGTAGGGTGCTATGGTCGGTAGGTATTGATAACCACGCTAAATCAAGAGATAGCTTCTGTAAGGCAGCTTGTTGCAGTTAGGCGCCACATATCTTGCACTGGCAAGATAGACCAGTGTCACACTATGTACGTATGTTATTACGCAGTGGCATCGGCAGATCAAAACAATCATTTATACGCACTGATTAAGTGCAATTGGCGCAATCTAAACAAAGCCTTACATCACATAACATAAAGTTTATTTCGTGATGATGATCTCTGAATGCATTGCGAAGAATGCTACAGATTGCGCGCAAAGCGGGAACATCCAAGTCTTTATTTCATTTTATCAATTGCGTAGGTAAATGTATGTAGTATATTTTGTACGTCACAATGAAATCATTTTAAATACTTCGCGGTGTCACATGAGCATGAATGAGTGATACTCGTGAATAACGGCCACTCGTAGTTTGAATGATACGCTCATTTGTTCGATGATTCAGTACCCAGCGATGTCAAAAGTCAACAGGGCAGGTCCTGCAAGTTTTAGCGGAAATCGTTACCATATTGAACATACCTATGTGTCATGTGTTTACATGATCAATGAATCAATGCTGCATATTAAATAAAGTGGAGTAAATGACTAATACAAGTATCTATATATTTACAAGTGGTTCAGGACGTAACTTGGGACCACCGTCATAACCCATGTGACGTGGTGGTTACAACCAGTGGTGCAACTGATACAATATGGGTCTACTTCTGAAATCAAACCGCAAAACACGTTCTGAAAATTGAACCTTCGCGCTCTCACTGAGCGCCTAATATTGTTTAAAGTTACTTTTTTGATTAACAGATCATAAACATTTACCTTATTGCTTAACTCTGACGTTACCAGTACATAATTAGAAATGTTAACAAAATAAAACAATTGTTTTATGGGATCTGTCTGCAGCGTGTTGCAGTTTAATAGTTATGAACTTTTAAACTGATAATAAAGATCAAAAGTGCGATTTCATAGCGTTTACTATTTGAATAGAGAAATTACTATAAAATGACAAAATAACTGCCGTTGTTTTCGACACTCTACATTAAATTCTTATCAAGCTTACTATCACGCACGCAACAAATGAATGGGACAGTTGAACTTTTTATTTGTGACATATTTTCTTTATCGACGATACAAGAGTAAGAATTCATGTTGAAAATATTTAATGGGGTGATAATTCAATTCTATGTGCGTTACATTTTTTAGATGGTGCGTATGTGTGCGTGCGGTGGCGTATCCGTGTGTGTTAGCTTGTTAGTTGACTCGTTGGACGCCATCGACGTTTATCGGGCGCCTGCAATCCGCGCTGACCCCGCGATATCCTCGATCTACATTACCCCTCGCCCCACCACCCCCTTACATCCCACACACGAATTTAAACCCTTTAATGGACGTCTTAAGGACCATAATGGTCCGTAGCCAGTGGTGGGAGCAGGCGCATGAATGGACAGGCTTGTGAATGAGCGGACTATGTCCCGCGGGCGATAAGCACTATCGTCGGGGCCAGCTGACGGTCCATGTTGACAAACCCTGTTCCACTTTCATTGCCCGAGTCGACTTAGGTTTATCAATCGAATTAATGCCGTTGTCGCTCTAAAGCACCCGATTTTGTCTTCAATGTTAGAACGCAACGATCTGAGACCTTCATGGAGTTCATAATAATGCGTAGAACCGCAAATGCAACGCTGATTATAGCAACAATCACTGAAATGTTTGATATTAAAATATAGAATGTTTCATGCAATACCATGGGAATAAAATTATAATAATATCAAAGTGCTTGATTGAAAACAAAAAGCGGTTAAGCTACTTCCTGTACATTGTTCATCGTCTGCGGATACCGCGATCCTTGTTTATTTATGTGTATGCAAATATCTTTCTACCATGACTGAAGTGATTTCATGGGAACGTATTAATTAGCTACTCAGAAATGGACATAATCGTCCGCAAACGTCATTGTCTCGTTTTATCTACCGTACAAAGGCGAGTAAAAAGGTCGCGCATCGCAAACTGTATCGCTTAATTTATGTGTCCCTATGACACACTCTACATGCGCACACTCTATATTTAGTAAACAGTAAATATTAGCGAAATAATATGTTCGCGAAATTAGTAATTAGATCGTATTCTAATTCAAAACACGAGAATGTCTTTCTAACCGATGTAATGTAGGTAACAATGTAGAACAAAACAAAAATATGTGAGCTATTTAAAAGTGAAATAAATTTGCATTTCGGGTCATTAGGTTGGGAGATTAGGAGCAGTGGACGATAGCCAAATACTGTTCTTATAATTGTAACAATAATAGTCGATAGTTAAATTGAATTACCCGAAATTAATGAGTTTTAAAATGAGTCGGCTGCTCGTTACCAAGGTAGTTTCGACGCCTAGCGCCTGTGACTGATGCGTGCAGATCGGATAATAATTATTTCTATAAGTTATTTCTTAGTATATCTCTTTATCCGTATTTATTATTTTCCGTAACTTGATAAAATATAATCAAGAAGAGATTGTTTATACGAAGAAAACGCCTTCTGACCGTGTCGTTTTTCTTAGTAGACAGTAAGATTATTTAATGTTACTACCCTTCACCTTTTCGTTTTTGTAAACTATATATCATCTTCGGATTAAACATATTAGCGCCATGAAAATATCAGATAAAAAAAAACGCGGAGCTATCTATTTGGGTTAACGATTTCTGTTATATACTCGAACAAATTAACATTCCACAGATAATTTTGCAGTTTATTCCACTTTTCAGCGCTTTAAGTCGCAAGCAAACTCGACTCTAGTCGATTTTAAACACAATTAAGGTTCTTAGATTGACTGGAAACTGGAATTATGGAACATTAGAAAAAAAAACTCAAACCATTGATTTCAATGAGACCATTACAGGAACATTTGAATGTCAAGAAACAAAATGATGAAGCTGAAAGTACTGTAGTTGCCCAGCAAATTACTAGCAAATTATTTTCTATTGTACATGTGCCCAGTTGATGACAATAGGCTCGCTCCCTAACACATGAAATAACTGGCGAACTGTGGATTCTTATTAGGTATAATACCTCTGCCTGACACTTTGGGAAAACAGGCATTTTGTTTTGTTATTTTCATAGAATACAGCACTAGGTCCGCGTGCTGGATCACAGCCTGCATCCTATCGGAGAGGAGAACTGTGTTAACTATCCCAGCATTGGCAATGTTACAGAATGTTCATTCTAAATAAGAAAGAATATTTCAAAACGTTTGGTTGTAACTTCCCGTGACCCAAGGGCTGGCTTTTACTTTGTCCAGAGGCTTAGCGTTGCCATACAACCTGGCAACGCGGCCAGTCTCTTGGGGACATTGCCAACTGACAGCGTTGAGGACGAATTTTTCGACGCTAGTTTTTAATTTATTTATAAGTTAGTTAATTGTTTTAATAATCAAAAATAAAATTATACCAAAATAAGATAAAAAAAAATATACATTCTAAGACAGTATAGCTTTACTACCCCTAATACAAGAGCATGCATGTCAGCATGACTTTAAACATATACTAGATCTCTACAACAAACTGATGCGGGCTGTAAAGCATGCCATGACTCCCAACATTTAATATGACTACGCAGACGATAGGTACAATCAGTTGTATGGTAAATATTTTCAGAAACACAAGCAACACCCAAATAAATGCTTAAACATGATGATGATGACTCTCACCGCTGCCCTGAATGTTAAAAACCCAACAGGACATTTAAATTCAATGGAATTACTGTTGTCTATGGTGCTCTTTTTTATTAAGTTTTATTATAAGCTGTAAGTCCTCCATGCTGTTATAAATAAATAAATATTCCCCATTTATTTAGACGCTGAATGCTGTAAGTAAAAATGGCAGAAACACAAAAAGCCCACCCTTAACAAGCTAGGTATAATAAATAATGTTATTATCTATAACGGCGCCGATATGGAAATCATAAATATGAATCATCGCTTGATCTGATGCAGATTTTGATGCAAACAATATTTCAGTTAACTCTTATCATACGTCAAAGGGTGAGTCATATGGTTTTTATTTAAATAAAATTAAGATTCTGCGAAAAGTAAAATGCAAAACAAAATTGACTCATAACATCAATGACCATTAATATCATCAAGCATAGTAATGCAAGATAAAAATAGCTGTCGATACAAGGAACAACAAGATTAGAACTTTAAGGGCGATTTACTATATTTTTGTTAATATTTCATCATTCGGTCAATTCTCAAAGATATCGGGACATTACCTGAAATATAAATACGCGTGCATTTGTATGACAAAAAACTTATTTGATAACTAAATATGACGTTTCATATCAAGATACGAACGAATGAAAAATATTCTTGAAAACGCCTTGGATTATTCGTGCATGCATTAAAGGCCCTTTGATGTATTTGAATTATTCATAATCAGTACCCCTGTTCTCTTTCATCTATAAAAATACTTCTTAACGTATTGTATTAAACCCAGCCAGTTAGTGGATATCTTCATAACACAACAGCAGCCTTTAATCTAACGCACTAACGTTCTAATCTACGTATCACAGCTTAGTGCCAAATTTAACCATTATATTGGCGGAATCTGTAGGATTTTCATTGTATGTAGCACTGCGTAAAGGAACATTTCTTTATTAAAATGTTCGTACTGCTGATTGCTTAGCAGAACCTTTCTTTAATTGGTAATATTCGTAGCGCTGCATAGCAGGACCATCCGTCCATTAGAATTATTCGTAGGACTGCTTGGCAGAACCTTTCCATTAGCCATCTTCGTAGCGCAGGCGTAGCAGAAGCTTTCATCCTTTAGACATTTTCATAGGAATACTTAGCTGAACGCTTCATCCATTAGTAATCCTCGTAGTGCAGGCGTAGCAGAACCTTTTAACCATTCGAAATATTCGTAGGACTGCATAGCAGAACGTTTCTTACATTAGTAATCTTCGTAGGACAGCGTAGCAGAACCTTTCAACCATCAGAAATCTTTGGAGCATGCTTTCCAAAATTACTTAGAGCTTAAAGCAGAACCTTTCAATTATGGAAATCCTAATAGAGGCGCGTTGTAGAACCTTTGATGGATACATCATATGTATTAGTAGTGTCATGATAGTACACCCATATTCCATTATAAGATGTCGTAGCGCTGCGTAGCACTTATCCATCATTAGACATCTTCTCATTAAAATTTGTATGGGGGTTTCAACTATAAATTGCAAGTGCTCATAATCGATCTTTAAATCTAAAAGTAGTAGATTGATATTCCTCTTGCATCATGCTACTCTTACCTCATGTAGTAGCAATACTTGCATGTAGCAAGTAGGCGACGACCGCTAGAAGCAAAAATAACAAGCCCTCAAATGCCACCATCTTGAAAAACTACGACTGAAAACAAGCGCTAGGTTCAGTTTTTGTAGCAGCTTAATCGTGAATGTTTCGACCCGAACAGAACCAAAAGGATACAAAAACATTTAGGTACGATTAAATAGCAAAATACCCCATCAATTATAAGACATATTTGAAAAATTTGCTAAAATAACATTTTTATACCATGGAATTGTATAGCAATGCCATCGTGCAGCTGTCACGACGCACCCCTTGAAAGAATTGTAAGCACCCTAAAAAATCATCGTAAGGGCGCTATCTTCGGGCCTGTGGACGGTGAGCAATGGGTAGCTCACCGTCTGTCCGTCTAATGACGACGGCGCGTTCGTGTTTCACGCGCGCCTCAAAGAGAGTCAGCAAAGCAGAGGGGCTTGCCAGGGCCTCCGCCTGCCGGGGTTGCGGGTTGTTCGAAAGAGATACCGCGGCCCCGGAACGTAAAGAGCAATAGAAGGAACATGGGTGGGTTTTAGTCAGTACAAGTCTGACATGCCCCCCCGCTCCGCCCAGAGCGGGGGAAGTCATTGGGTGATTTCCCACACGAAAAAAAAAAAAAAAGAGCGCTATCTTATATGGATCATTCTAAAGAAGTAAGCCGGAATAGACAGTGCGGAATGTGGGGTCTTGCGCTGCAAAGTTCTAATGTCATGTTGTGCTACAAATAAATGATTTCAAATTACGTTACACTGACTGTTTATAAGAGCTGCTTGACTGAGATCATTACTTCCAGGGGTCAATGATAAGTTTCCAATTTCACTGAAGTTCGGCGAACAAATTCACTCGAATCCTTTTTCACATGGTTAGTAAAAGCACCTTATTGGCCAACACTTTTTCATCAGAACACACAGCGGCGTGTTTTGCAGCTGTGAACAAACTCAACGTTTCACAGAATAATAACATGATGACTGACACTCCAAGTATCGGACTTGGAGTGTCAGTCATAGGGATGGTTATCTCAACATTCTCGATCCCATTGAGATAAAAAGAAATGCCCAACATTCACAATTAAATACTCTCTTTGAAACGCATATTCCTCAAAGGCTTACGAGCTAAAACAGTTTTACCACTGAACGGAATGGCGACTATTTACCACATTTTTATTACGAACATACATTAGACAGGTTATTTAATTCATTTCAAGACGATTACAAGTGCTATAAGCCGTGATACCTTCACAGGGAGCCGATTGACCATAAAAAGTGGAAGAATGATCGTTCCTGAGAACGTGTAATGGGATTACGATGTGTCCATTAAGAATGCTATCTAAAATGCAAATACCGATAAAGTATACCGTTCACTTTATCTAACAAAGGAGCACTCTACTGCGACATCTCTGACTTTTACATTGTAGCATTGTAATTAAAGACAATTCCTTATAGAGCCATGTTTTCAATTGTGAAACTAAATTAATTGGATCGATGATGTTATGGATGCGCAATTATTTTTTCTTGAGAAATGCGTTTAACAGACATGTTTTCTGGTTTAAAAACGCACCGCTTCGCCTGTCGATACGACCCTTTAAAGGTGTTTTTATTGACTAGTTGACTGTGGGTCGTTCCAACATATGCTTTGATATGGAACTTCATAATGATACATCAAGCTCAGTTTTATAGAACAGAAAAGGGTGGGGTACAGCTCCCAAACAGCTTTTAAAAAATCGGTTATCTAACAGAATTCTCGTTTTTGAGACATAAAAGTGGCAGATCTATATTACCTGTGTGCAACAGTGGCGGTACTTTCACACTAGCCCAAAGCTTGGCTAAAAGCTTACGGGCTAACTGTATTGTTGGACCCTAGGTACATTTAAATAGGTACCACTAATCTTTTTCGTTTTCTTTATAACATAGAAAATGCAATAAAAACGAAAGCTTATGAATGAGCTTTTATTTATGTGGCAAAGCCTTCTTATATAAATTATTAATAATTTATAATAATAATAATTTTGCATTTCACAAAAAAGCTGATATTATCACAAGTGAAGAATTAGATGTTTCAGATTTTCAGTTGATTGTTACTTGCTTTTAGAATATGGCGGTTAATTTTTTTTCTATTGAATATTTCTGTTTTTTTTATGTAAGTAGGTAAGGTTTCAAAACCATGCAAATGATGTTATTACCTCCAATACAAAATCAGACCTAGATTCACGGATTACGAAATTTCATGAATTTTCAGAAACACTCAGGACCTATTGCGATTTAGAAAAATAACCGATTATAGTTTATAAATCAATTAATCGATAAATTTGACGACACGGTTGGCGCAGTGGCTGAGCGATCGGCTGCCACGCTGCGTGTCGCGGGTTCGATCCTCGCACGGAACATATGTCTGTATGGCCTACAGGTAGTTGTTCCGGGTCTGGTTGTTTGTGTATATGAGTTTAAATTTTTGTAAGCGCACTCACGATACATGAGAAATTCGTAGTGTGGGGCAACGTTTTACTGTAGGTAAAGAATATTTTGTAAGTATTGAAAGTTTGCGATATACTACGAAATATTATGGAATAAAATTTATTAAAACAGCTTTTACAACACCGTTTCATTTTGTCACCCGTCATTGAAGCTACGGGTATTTGTTAATATAAAATAAACCATCATCATGATCACTTAACGTGTCATTACATATAATAATATATTTAATAGGTAATTAAATGATTTACGGGTGAGATCGACTAGGTAACAATCGATCAAAGATTAATCTATCAATCAGACAAATTGGAGTTTGTCATATGTTATAAATAGGAATTATGTTTTCTAAACTACGCTGTTGGATATTTAATTAACGTTAGGAATTTTTTATGATTAAGAAATATATCTGTTTTAGGGTTATAGTTTATTTCACCTTTCGAATTGTTATTGTCTTGATTTAATATTTTTTATAGTGAAAATGAATATCCATTTATTTTTAAGTGTGTAATACGGAAACTTAATTTATTAATTTTTTTTTTAAATTGGCATCTATTTTTTTTTTATTTATTAGATTTTTCTGGAATTCTATTTACTTAGTTTTTTATTATTTTCTAATTTGTATGTCGGCAGCAATAACGAACACTACCTATAATATCCATAATGCAACCACCTAATTCTAACGAATAAATAAATGATTAATTAAGTAAAAGATTAATATTAAATAAGTAAAGGTGTTTACCGTATATGGCAGTAATGGTAGTGATATTTAAGTCGATAGACAATGAGACATTGAAAGCGTTGAGGACTCCAATTTTTTGACACTATTACTTTTTTAGGTTATTTTAATTCATTGATGTATAGGATTTCGTCAATTAAGAGATAGATACTGTACTTAAAACTGCATCATAATTTTGGTGAAAAGTTGTTTGGGTGGACCGGAAATTGAACTAATACAAATGCGAAAAAAAAACAAAACAGAAACTTTTAAAACAAAAGTTTTTACCACTATTTAGGTCCGACTAATTACTATGACTTTTAATTAGAAGCTACACACAGTAATTACGGTTAAGTTTCTCGTTTTCTTTATTTTAAGTATTACCTTTAATGTATTACCTAGTTTATTTTATTTGTATATATATGTATGAGTATCTGGTATAAGTAAATAAGTTCTCGAAAACAAAGGTCATGGGGCGTTTCTGACCCACCTAATAAAAGTTTGCGTACACGGACCAAATCAGTTTTAAATTGAAAAACTCAATCCCACCTTCTAAAATATGTAATTTTTTTTTTAAATATTCCGTGGGAAAAAAAGTTATTTAACATTTAAAAGTTAATAAAACAGAAGTTTTTAGCATTGTTGAAACGTGTACAAGCACAATAAATGTTTGTATAGCTCTACGAAATATCTCTCGCACACACACTTTGCCAGATAGATAAAAACAGGTAGGTGGGTAGGTAGGCTTGGCACCGACGACTCTGAAAAGGCAGAGTGCCTAACCGACAGTTTGGAGTCTCAGTGCTCCCCCAGCTCGCAGCTAGTAGCCAAGCGTTACCTCGATATGGTGAACTCCAAAGTCGAACGTAGAACTGCCCTACCTCCTTTTGTTTTTATATATAATTGGTGTTTGCTAGCTGACAATTGACAATGAATGAATAATTTCTTATTTTTTTATAATTTTTTGTCATAATATAAATTGTATAAAATCTGGTTCTTCTAACCTGACAGACAGATGTGTTGCTGGGGAGTTTGTTCCGCCACTTCTTCTTCCCAGCTAAAACACTAGGAAGTGGCGAAGGGCAGGGCGTTTTTGTGGGACTGTCTCTTGTAATGTGACGTTCAAAAAGTGCTGATTATCAGCCTAATTTGAATAAATGACTTTTGACTTTTGACTTTCCCGTAAAAGACCCTGATGTAGGTTGCTGTCAAAACGCTCCGTCCCAACATGGCATACGCCTGTGTCGTGTTTTCCCACTCCAAACCCGCTTAGCCCTTAGGATGCAGAGCCTTCAAAACCAATTCCTATGTAAAATCACGGAGCCCTTTGATTTAAAAATCTCCACCGTCCTTCAATTCCTGAAGCGCCTTTTCAAGCGTTTCTTTGACTCTGTGATAAAACATCGCAACTCTCTTATCGCATCGGCCGCCCGAATTAGTACAATTCGCCGTGTTAGACATACTCTCGTCAACCCAGTCGGCGCTATAACTCTGCTAAGGAGAGCAGAAGGGAAACTAGCACCATTTGTAAATTCAGACGCAAGCAAGGAGGCTCCCGTACCGGGACGTTGCGCCACCCGTCCCTTGCTAGCGCCAGCCCGCGATACTGAGCCAGATGATGATGATGCCCTCCCTAAGCCGAGGCTCGTACCCAACAGGGGTTGCCGGGCCTTACTCTCGAGGCATCCACAGGAATTGTCCGGTCAAGGAGCGGGGGGGAGTGTCAGACTTATACTGACTAAAATCCACCCATGTTCTATCTATTGCCCTTTATGTTAGGCATTTTACGGTAGATAGATTTATGTGTTCTAGATAATTACGTGGGGCGACATCGACAGCCACGCTTGCTGGCGATACCGCGAGCGCTGACAAATGTGATATAGGAGGCTCCAATGACGCGTACAATTCGTACAATTCGCACAAGCACATAGCGAAATTGATCTGTTTCATTGTTGTGTGTTGCTTTATTTGTAATTAGTTACAAAACTTACATCTCTTTGAAGCGCGCGTGGAACACTTACGCGCCGTCGACACGGCCTATCTTCAATAGACGGACGGACAGTGAGCTACCCATTGCTCACCGTCCACAGGCTCGCATCTACGGTAGCCGGGAGTCGTCTCTCGGGGTCTGACGCCCGGGGCGTCTCCCGTGGCGGCTGGGTTGGTTCTCTCCCTCAAACGCCCGGCCACCTCCTTCGCTGGCATTACTGCTTTGCAGAAGGAGGCGACCGCTTTTATTTCCTCTCGCTCCGGAGCATGGACTGAACCAGGGCCGGACGCGAGAAACTGCCGCTGCCGATCGCCTCTACGAGGGTTCCAGCTTGCAGAAGCTGGACAGAACGCCACTGTGTGCTCCACTGTGTCTTCCGGGCGATCATCACAATGGTGACACCCGGGCGTTTCCTCCCACGCGATTATGTGCAGGTACATCCCGAAACTTCCGTGTCCGGTGAGGATGTGCGTCAGGCGGTAGCTGAGGACGCAATGGCGCCTCTTCAACCACTCCTCGAAGCGGGGACTTACCTGGTTCTTGAGAACTGATGACATTTTTATATAGGATCGTGGATTTTGAGAATCGATCAATAAATATGTGATAAGGCATAATTTGAACAGGCTGAGAGTAACGTTAGTGCGACTCGATGGAAAACACATGAAGCATTAATGTTATTTACGTTGGGATCGTATCACTTGAGAGTCGCGAGGTCATATTGCTACGACCATATGCGTTTGAATGGAGCTTTTTACATCAAAACATACCGACACCAAGAAGTCATTGAAAACAAAATAATAATAAGAGATCGAAAGAAAATGTCGTGATATGTCCGACAGACATGTCCGTAGGAAACAATATTATACGTACACTATTATTAGATCCCACACGAATTGGAAGAAATGGCACATGAACAGTATTACTGCTCATGAATACACTCCGCCATACTGTTGGAAGCTGTGCGCATGTTGTAAGCATAGTTTACTTTTTATTATGGGCCAGGCATCAAGATGTAATAGATGCCTTTTTAGGAGGAATATCAAGAGATCTTGATCAAACAGGGTAAAAATATTTTTTTAAATTAAAATATTTTTTTCTCCATTCTTCCACGGCCAACAAGAATGCGACCCATACCACTGGGTTGCAGATGCATTTAGCTATATACCTTGCCCTATTTCGTTTATGTACGCCGTGGGTCAAATGTTCAAACAAAATGCCCAATGACCTTTCGCATAGATTTAATTTTTGTACCCTATCACGAACTGACTGACTTGTAGGGAATGCTTTTTGGCATTAAGTCCGTCTATTTACTACTATTAAACATGAAGATTAAATAAATCAATTTATAAATGCCATCAAAAGGGACATCATTAAACATTCCGTCTTTTAAAAAAAAAACATAGTCACAGTTTCAAACTCCACTCTATATTCGATAGACTGACAACAACAATCGGCCAGTAACAACGCCTGTCTAGTAAGGAGGTCCTACCTTCTCAACGGAGCAATCAGGAACTTTCTACTCTAACACCATGTTCTAAAGTTCCATCCGATATTGAAATTTGTAAAACAACTAATCCTAGGTCACTGAAAGCTGACAGTAGTAACATAAAGATACCTTTTACAGTTACGAAATAAATAGTGATTAAGATAAACATTTGTAGATACTAATACTTCAACTGGTTCAACAGATACAAGGTTTCTTACGAATTTAAAGATTAGTGTCTCTTTATTTGTGAAATCAATCATTTTACTACGATAAGTGATAATAATCTAGATATTAGTAAACTGGTATCAAGGGCTCGCGCGTGTTACAGATTCTATGACGCTCAGTGATTATATCACAGGTAGCAATGGTTACTAGTAAGTAATTTAAAGATTGATAGTTCGAAATACGCGATACCGGTCATCAACATATCGTTTCTATCGAAGTAGCAATTGAATAGAGACCGAAAAGCACTTTAATTTGAACAGACAACCCCAAAATGTCTGCGGAGCCCCAAATGCGAAATTAATTCTACAAGCAAAACATTAGTTGCGGCGCAGGTTAGGCTGACAGAACCCTAAAGGGTCGGTAATTACAACGGTAGGGAATTCTCACACGGCGCGGCAAGCCTGCTGGGGCGGCCGGGTGCGCGGGCGCACCTGCCCTCGCACGCGCGCAGCCACCCGCGAGCCGCAAGCTGCAACACCACCGTACCTTGTTGCACCACTGACCTCTTACCGGACACTGACTTACTTAAGCTTTTCGATCAAATGATACTCAAGTTTTTAATATTCAAGCGCTAACAAGCCTTTATTGGATCTTTAATATGATTCATATGAAGCAACTTTGCTTGGACACGTGGTCTTCCAATGTAAACACTACTTAAACCTTATTATATTTCTATCAACATATTCGACTTCTAAAATGGATAAAAGTTGTAAGCCCTGTAAATAAGAACACAGCGCCCGGAGCATGGCATCCATACCTAGTGACTACTAACTGTAAACTACGCAGGTTTCTAGCATGATGTAAACTACCCTCAAAATGAATAGCAAAAATCCATCCATCACTCAAGTTGATGATCAGTAGCAATTTGCACTATAGCAACATTTTGTTGTTTTGAAGACAAAATCCTGTCTCGTAAAAGGCTCGTAAAATATCATAATAGTTGCTATCGAAATATTTTTAGAATTTTGAACTTATAATGACGGACAATCACTCGAGTTAAAAGGCATATGCTTAACAGTATGCAATTTAGTTAAATCTTATGCGAAAATGCACCAGTATAATTATTGTTAATAAATAAAAGTATTTAACATTGTAAACTTCTTTTAGATCTTCGATTTTTTTTAGATTTCCCCAAGGGCGTACGCCCTTGGGGAAATCTAATAGATTTTTTTTAAGGAAAGTAGTTAGAGACATTCTAGTATTACTATAAATTACTAAGTAAATAGTCTATACACATTGGCGCCTTGTAAATGTTGCTTTAACGTGGTGCGTGAAAATAATTTAGATAACGCTTAGCGCAATATTTCCAACTAATGATACATTTGAAAACGTTTGAGAAATTTTGAAAGATGCGCTTTTTCTGCACTAACCTTTTGGTGATAAAACAATCCAACATTAAAAAATATTTTACTTATATCCTTTTGCACATAACTTCTCCTATATCGATCCCTGCATTGCTGCAAATATTGTTTTCTGATATTTCTGTCTGCATTGTTTTCATGATGTGCAGTTTAGTGACCGCGGAATTGTATTCTTCGAGCACTCATCAATCTTAGTTGTGGGTGATGACAATCTTCAAGTTTATTCTTTAACTATCCTCAAGTTTTCTAAGCCAAGTTATGTCACAAATCTCGTTGACACAATCAAGTCACGTTAGAAGGATCGTCATCACAGCTCACAGTTGATTCCAGGAAGCATCCGCATTCCATTAGAACATGTTCTTAATATGTAGCACTTTAATAAAGATCGCTGTGAGTCATTTGCGACACTGCACCACATTCATTAACATTCCATCTAACGATAGTACCTCTAGCAGCTCTTCAATCGACGACCGCCGCTTACTGACCACTGATTGCCTTCATTCGGGTTATTCAATCAACTACTTAATGAGCAAATCAGATAGCTATATTTTCTGATTCATCAATCGACGTTTATACGGAAATTGTTCGGATTGTAACGTAATTCTGAGAAAATTCGGAAGTTTTCATTTCCTTGCGCATCCGGGTGAGTCAGGATGTTCCGTGTATGGTCGTGATTGCTCACAGCTCTGCTGGAGCCAGCTGAACACAACTAGGGTAGACTGAGTCACGATTTGAAACTAAAGTAATCGTCGTTTGCGATCGCTTTTTTACAGTTTTTATTTTGTGAAATAACCCTTTAATTAAAATATTCGTCGATCGTTTTGAACCTTTAGTAATCCGAAGGGCTTTTACGTGACGTGTGATTGTTAATAAGCCCAAAATTGGTCTGAAGTGGACACCTGTTAGAATTTGTTGTAGCGGCTATTTGTCGCAGGCAGGCGCACGCGCAGGCATGCGTACGTGCTTCCCCTCCTCCCCACTTCGCGTACCCTCGCCCCCCTTCCCTACCCCCCGGCCTCAGCCGTGTCGCGGCGCCCGCTCACCATTCATCGGAATGCAGGGACTGTACTTTGGTACATCTCATTATGAATAGACGCTATTTAACCGTATTTGGGTTATGTTTGGTTAACTCGTTATCTTTTCTTTTAAACCCTTATTCGTAAATTATTTTACTTTGCTATTAAGTATAACATTATCATATATATCACTAACTTGTATGTTTGTAGATACCTACAAATGTCTAGATTTGAAAATGGGCACTGGCCTTATGTGCTACGCCACGGCTACGAAAGTGCTACGAAAATAGTTGGCTAGGTTGAGAAAATCCTTAACCCGCATGGTAAAATTTCCATCGTATCCGCTTTCTGCATAATTTTTCCATAAACAGCAATATTTAAAAAAGAATACACCTAAAGATTTTAGAACCATTTAAACCTTACGTCTGAAACCATTTGCAACTCCATTTTAGGTTGAAGAATTTTACGAAATCTTCTCAACTATGTTCAGCGTTTGACAGTGACAGTTACAGTAGCATTGGTTAATACAGCATTAGAGTTCAGAGTCGAGTGTGCCCGTTAGGCAGACGTTCGTATCGCCATGGACGACATACACTGCCGCAAATGTAAGGAAAATTAGAATGTAGTAGTAGATGTTAGCGGTATTATAGGCGGTCACCGATAGTGGGTAGTGGTAGTTCCGTAGCGGAGAGCGCTCGGGTGGCGCGGGCGCAGGGCACGAGGCACGCTAGGAATGCGCGGCCCTCGGCGCCGGTTTACAAATAGAAGGGCCGCTAGCGCGGACTGCACGTGTGATACATTGCCACGATTAATCTGTTAGCGCTGATGCGCGCCCAAGGAACGATCATATCGCACAACAATTATCTATTAACGAAACACAGCCCCCGACTTAACGATATCACTTCACGAGGTGCCCGCGTGTGTTTGTGTACAAATAAATATTAGTGGTACGAAATGTGACAAGCGCCGTTCCTAATACTTCCTCCGGCAACTCAACTATTTATTTGAGAACAACGTGAAACATCAAAGGGCGTGCAAGTTCGGTGGCGAGGACGGGACGAACAGTCGTTGGGATGTGTCAGACTGGAAAGGGGCGACAGAAAACACGTGAGTGACATCTCGGAGGGTCGTTTGTCGGGCACAAGAAAGCTATCGGCGGCCCTGCGTTCGCTGACCCCGGCCGGACGTCACGCCTGAGAGAAGCCGAGTGCAGCTCACGCCGGCTGCCCTGCGCCTGCGCTGCCCGCCGCACTGCGCTGCCCGCGCCTGCATCTGACTAGCCCGATCACATTCAAATCAATTCTTATAAATCATGCAATCAGCTGAACCTTAATCGAGCTTAATACGCCATTGTCCTTCTCCAAGTCTTTGTAACCATACGAGAGGGTAGAAGCTGGCGCTCACTTAATGGACTAATGTGGAGTGTTGGTGTATCTGTGACTATAAAACGACAACCAGCTGCCCATTTATTGCAGATAGATCAGTGAGATTTAAATAATTTTGTTTAATTACTAGATGGGACCTTTCCATGTGACTTTAAGACGACTCCGTCAGTGAACACACAGTGAGGTGATTTTTAGTGAACAAAATGAACAACACTAAAAGTTCAATAAAATTGTACTGAACGGCGCAGTGGTACTGAATCGACATAGTTTGTGCAAATGTGAAGATCTTTTTACAGGTAAGTGGATTAAGTAAATTAATAAGGGAAAAATATTCGAACGAAAATTAAATTAGCATATGCATGTACGTACCTAATTAATATAAACGCGGTTACTTTAAAAAGAACAGCCAAATGAACTGTTCACTCACTTCGCCAAATCGTTAATCATAAAGTTGTATTTAAAATACTTTTCTGTGTTTATCTACTTAAATATGTTTTAACCGTTTTTTCGGTTTTAAACGGTTGCCGTGTTTTTACTTATATATACTTCAAACAATTATTAAAACACGACTTGTTCTCCTGGTTAAAATAATAAATGATCTATTAAACATTTTATTTCCATCATAATACCATACTTTATAGTCTTCATAGACTCCCTTTTTCTTGTCTATCTTTGTTTAACTATAGCTACCTAGGTTTTCAGACATAAATGTTGACCTAAGTCAGGGTATTCCCCACCTTAATGTTGCCACTTTAAGCCATAATAATCTGGTAACAATTTTAATGACTATAGCATTTTTAAATACTTAGGAGATAAAACCAAAACATTCACATGTTATTTAAATCAGTTTTGAATTTGGACCTATTTATGCAAACAGGAACCAATCCACATTTGCCAGAGTTGAGATAGAAATACAGAAAGCTTCAAAAATGCTTTTTCTACCAACCATAGTAGTAGTAGAGGCATCTGACAATTTTTACAAATCCTGTGAGGCTTAAAGGCTTTTCACAGACTAAAACATTAAATTGTCAGATCATTTTGATCTCTAAACTCTGGCACGTATGTGGATTGATTCCTATTTGCTTAAATAGGTCCATTTATTATTCGGTTTAATAACTCATTACCTGTGTTTAACAATTCGTTCAGTTATCCAATATTCTAAATTAGTTAGTGTTTCTAGGTGTAGAAAAAAGGGTTAATCTTGAGATTTTAATGTATGTTGTTTAAGACCAAAATACTTACATGAAGAAAATATTTTAGTATCTTTCTCATTGTATTTTTTTTTGTATACTTATACATATTTCTATTATTCTTGCTTTAACTTCGAAAATTGCTAGTGCAAAAATCCCTAGTAACAATAGTAGAAAAGGGTTCTATTCTTTAGTGGGTACCTACTAATCTCACCTTTGTTTCATCTAAAAATGTAGGTAGATGCGGTTTTTTCTATTATACTTAAATTAATTATAAATTACGCATGGGTATGAAAGTTCATAATGCGAAAAAGATTAAATCAAAAACACCTTTGACTTTTTTATTTCTTTTTGTTTTAATTGCTTGCTGTACTTATTACTTTTTTGCTTTGGTTTAACACTTAACAACCATATTTTAGCGCGTATTTTGCAACCATATTTTATTTCACTTTAACAAATACGGTTTGGTTTAATAAAAATACAAAATGGTAGTTACTGTTTATTGATATAAAAATAAAGTGAATAGTGAATGATTGGCGCCAACTTCTGAGGTAAATTGTTGAAATATTTTTGAAAAGAAGTGAATTTTATCTAAGAACTAAAGTGGGAGCGAGATTAGATAGGCTCAGCCCTACGTGTTGATAACGACACCGGATTCCAACGCGATTGACACACATACACATTACCTCACTCACACTCACGTACACACTATATCATTTAATGTATTATATAAGTACATGTTTAGGTATAGGTATTTGTAATTTTTTTAAATCCCTCCCTTTTTATATGTATTTGCTTGTAAGAACGTATCTTTCAAATTAAAAATGAGTCAACGGTTGAGCTCAGTTTTCATAAATACTTAATTAACAATTATGTCAACTGAAACTATACCTAATGCATCATTTGTGATAAAAACTAATCTATAATAGATTATCTTTGTAACCACAAACAGTTTTTCATTGGGCATTTAGTAATTTAATTTTGGCAGTCAAGAATAATTATTAAATGTTAATTTTTTATTTATATAGGTATTAGATGCTGAAAAATGTATTTATAGTCTTCAATACGTAGGTCTTTGTGCAAATAAAGCCAGAATTTCGGCTTTAAAAAAAATTAAAAATGCGACAATCTATTAAATCTCCTTTTTAAATATTGGATCCAACAAAAAGTTATTCATTAAATAATGTTAGGATAATTTAAATTATGAAATTAACATTTAATGTAAGTTGGCAGTGGTCTAACGCGAGAGAGCGCGCGCGGCACACCGGCGACCGCGCATGCCCACGGCTGCGTGTGGCAACACTGGCACGCACTTCCTGCGTACTTCTTTCACATCTACCCGCACTATAACTCAGCGCCTATTAGAAATTATCAAAAAACTTGACAATTTTACATATTTTTCATCAAATAAAGCCATTTTATTTTGCCATAGTGAAATCAGTTTTAGTCCAGTAGAATCAAACAGATATTTTTCAATCTATTTTAAATTTAATGATTTAAATTATTTAAAACTTATTGCGGGTGCTTGTTTGATTATTTTTCAATGTGGATAAAAGCAAAAGGTTTAAAAATATTTACTGGATAATTTTTTAAGCGCCATTTTTCTCTTACATTTTTGCATCAAGCTTTTCTTACTGCTATGTACCAAAGCTATTGATATTAAACATTTAAACTAAATCATTATTGTTTTAAATCTTCCAAATAAATGTTTGGAAATAATAATATAATTTACAAAAAAAAATAATTTACAACAAAATAAAATAGAGCATTGTCAGTTTGTCACAGTTAGATACTATGCACTTAAAAATAAAGTCACATTTTATTGTTGAAAGGCAAATTTTCGCTTTAAAGAAACCGAACAATGAGCATTTCTCTGTAATTCAATTACTAGAATAATAGGTACGATAAATTCTCTATTGTGTCCTCTGAATAATAGCTACTATTGAACAAACGGGGACTTGAACTTGTATCTTTGAAAAAATCTATTATATATTGAAAGTACTAAATGCAAAGCATTCAACTATTATTTTTTAAACCACCACAAGCTTGTCTTATTTTTGACTCTTAATTGACACAAAAATATCGATTTATTTAGTGCTGAGAATTATAAGTTAAAGTTATTCAATCATTCTTAATTGCTTAAATCTATGCAGATTTACTTAAGTGTTCTTTTATAACTTACTCTTGTATGACTTACTAGTTTATAAGCCTTTTAACTGTTCAATTACATTTATAAATTTATTATAAATATTCGAAATTGATTTTCCTAAACCTAAGTACAACTAAGTACCAAGAACAGAATTAAATAGTAATGTTTTTTCAACAATTGTATTCTTTCTTGTATTGTAAAAAAAATATTTTAATGAAACATCTTCTTAAAATAAACATCCCGAATATGCTTATTAAAAGAAAAGGTGACTATATATTTATAACATTTATAAACTAAATTAAACTAAAATTATTAAACATAATACCTAACTTATAAATAAATTAAAAAATAGCGTCGAAAAATGCGTCCTCAACGCTGTCATTAGGCAATGTCCCCACGAGACTGGCCGCGTTGCCACGTTGTATGGCAACGCTAAGCCTCTGGCTAAAAGCCAGCCCTTGGAAAAATAAAGAAAATAGTTTTTTTCAGCTAATAGGGATCTTTTCCCATCCCTAACTTAGATGAAGAGAAATGTCAAGATAGTCCACTGAATGTCAAAGAAAATGTTCAAACCACAAGGCACATGCACACTTGCACAGTTATAACTAACGGTGCATGTCACTTTTTTGGTACCAAACATTTTTCTTTATTTTTCCTTTACCACTCGCTTCTACATTATGTTTTGCAATTTAAGTATTGTTACATTAGTCACTTTTTATACATTTAATGAGCTTCGTATGGAATAGTCTCATTACCTACCAATTAATACAGCTATGTTAGAGAGGATTGCGTTTAAATGGATGTGGACAAATTTTAGTTGGACAAAAATAAATTCGCCATCAATAAAATAGTATAAGTATATTTTTAACTACTTGCCGTATAAAATAAATATAAGTAATTTGTAGAGTCTTATAACTAAAACAGGGCCATCTCGAATTTTTTTGTAGTATCGTTGAAAGAATGTTGAAAGTGATTTTTCATATTAGATGGTAATCTTTTGTTCTATATAAATTGATTGTTGCTAAATGCTAGAATCCTTATCAAATGCGGTTGGTATGTGCCGCAGCGAGTGAGTCGTCTATTGTCGGCGCTGGTCGCTGGTCGCTGGTGGAGCCGAGTGACGGGCACGTGGCACGCGGGCGCGCCTCGTCCACGGTGACGGTGCATGTCAGTTTTCTGGAAAAATTGACAAATGTAGCACACCGCCGGCACGGTGGCGGCGCGGCGGCGGCCGCGAGCAATTTGCGAGCAACGCGCATGTGTGTGGGGAGCTGTTGCGACGCGATCAGCGCACGCGCTCGTGTGCGTTGTGAAGTGAAGGTCGAATATTTCGTCCCTACTCCTCGGTCTATTGGTGTTCACGAGTCGCCGCTGTGATAATGAGTTGTCGTCGTCCCGCTCGCTCTGTAGCGGCAGCGCGTTCGCGGAAAGGGACAGGCGGCAGTGTGCGCATGCGTTGGAGCCTCCGCCGGCGCCGGCGCGGCCTGCCCTCATCAGTCTCCCCGCAGCGGGGAAGCGGTTCGCGTGTGCAAGTCCGTGTCGGCTCGGGCTGCGGGCTGCGAGCGCTCTGCGTCGCACACGAATATTTTTAGATAACAGCACGAATAATTTATTCGCAAGGTAGTGATCGCGCGCACTTTTGCGGATATCGGTATCGGCGCATGCGGGCCCGCGTGCGCTGCGTGAAGCGGCGGGTGTCGGCTGCGCCCGCTGCCGGCGGAGACGTCCCGATAGGTAAGCTGCGCACTTCCTGCGCGCGCGCCGCCATGTTCGGTCGGAGCGTCACTTCCGCCGGGGCCGGAACCGGCGCCGGAGCGGGCCCGAGCTGTGGGCCCTGCGGCGGCGGTGCTGCGCGCCCCGTCGGGGTCGCCGCTCGGCGCGCTCAGCTCAATGGGCGACGGCTCTCGATTCATAAAATGTCGGTCGTTCCATTCACGGCGCGGCGCGATGCTACGACGCCCGTTCACTCGTGACCCTCGCGTCTTCGAATATTCATGTCTCCCTCGATAACATCGTAACCTCTGACTTCTTTTTGTATTATCACGTTGTTTAGTGAACGCCGCTAGTTGAGGCCGGACTTCGTGCGTTGTGTTTGAAACAAGTGTCCGTTCAATCGCTACACCGAAATCAACTGTGAAATTTAGTGCATAGTGAATTTAAATAGTGATTTTCCGTCTGTATCAATGGAATGTTACACCCAGTAGCGTAAGATTAGAAATATATTTTTGGTTTTCTATTCCTTATACTTAAACTACTACACAACAACCTTAACATCGCCCACCCTCGAGTCTTCCTAAAACTTCATTCAAATTCTGAATTCTAACGTCTCGCGATCTTATATTATTTTTTATTTTTTGTAAATGAGGGTAGCAAAATTTTATTGCATTGTATGAAAATTATTGAACTGTAAATGTACTTGTGTTAGATTTTACTTGTGCCATCTAAGTATATCGTCAATACACTATTTGGGGGTTGTGTGACAGTTGGGGGTAGTGCAGATGGCAGTGCCGGGTAACAGTGTCTGTGCAGCAGAGTGTGGTGCGCGCAGCACGTTGCCGACAGGACGTACGTCACCAGAGCATGACGTCTGCTCGCGCGTCCCGCTCGCACACTCGCCCTGCTCTCCTCTAGTTCTACTTAACCCCCGGCTGTTCATTGCCCTCCGGCACTTGCTTTGCCCTACCCTCGTTGTGCTTATTTAGATGATTTACATCACTCCGCATTCCTCTTCTATTGACATGATAGTAAGTTTAGCTTTCCACTTTCTCGAAAATACAAATAATACGTCAGTTGAAATCTCTATTCCACAGTGCCAATGTTTTAAAGTATATATTCATTAATGTCAACGTAACATTAACAATGTTTATTATCGGTTTAAAACATTCATTATATTTTTTAAATATGTTTCGGATTTGTTGAAACAACTCCTAAAATAAAGAAACAATCTTGATCGAAAACGAATTGTACTTCTGTTTATTGAATAAAATTGTAATAAACCATAGGTAGGTACCTACTTTGCACTTAGAAATTATAAGGCACTTTTATACATTATGCGTCAGAGAATATCCAATAATTTAACTAAACAGCATAAAGTAATTTTAAATGCAACACAAACATTACAGTATCAACAAAATAATTTCGAGAATGTAATATTTCCTGAAGTTATACCAGTATTTTCTGGTTCTGGAAGATCAAACATTTTAATAATGAATCTCTTTTGTTTTTTAAACGAAATACTTGTACTACTAGCAGGGAAAAGACTATTGAGTAAAAATTATATTTTGGCGAATATTTAGCAGTAGTCAACATAACAGATATAGATTGCAAGTCGTCCATTGACTGGTCGCCGGCGGCGGTGGCGGCGGGCCTCACAACGCGCGTATAATATAAGACTGTCTTTCCCAGATCATGAGTACGTGATGAGTCAGGTGCGCGTGACGTCAGCGACACGTGTGCCTCGTCCCGCTGACTCACAGCATCTCTCTGTGACGTCGCCGCACATATGGCGCCCTTCGGTCCTCTCACCTTTGCTCTCATTTTTATCGCGCATTGATTACATTGTTCCATCTGTCCGCGACTGTGCGCCGCATGCGCGCGACACTTACCGCCGCCGACTGCCACTGCTGCCGCCTGCCGAGCTTGCCGAGCGCGCTGCGCCTCCACTTCCGGCGGCGCACGCGGCGTGGGCGACCATTTCATAAGCGCTTCCTCCGTTACGCTTCCTCCCGCCGAGAACGTCCCGTCCACCTCGCCGTTGATGGATACGCTGCACATATACCGCTTCATTAAACATTGACACGAATTGCACCACACACCGCGACAGCGTGTAGGATGAATCCAAGTGTAATATGCAAATGTCACGTTACTAAATTGGTCAGTCATTGTTGTATCCGCAGCTATAACTGCGAGCATTCCGTCATTCATGCTGGCTGCTATTGAAGGCGCACCACGCTTCCGTCACGCACAATCTGCTCAGTAGAATCTCTAACCGCTTGTCGATTTCCGCTCGGCCACATCGTCGGGCCTCGCCAACTAATAAGGTACATGCAAGTTCGCACTGTGCACTGTGCCAACATTCTCAGCCCCACGATAAGCCATTAGGGGTCGCTCCACAAAAAAAGATCATTACAAAGGATGTAAAGACTGCACCGGCGCCGATCCTTCCCAGAACTGGGGCCATTCTTATTTCACGCTCCCGCCTTATTCACCAGCTTTTTTTTGTATGGTTTTGGTCATTTTTTTCACGGGAGCGGTTCTCCTGTGAGAGTTTCAAGGAAATGGCTTATTGGGTTTCGTACAGAATGGGGCTTATCTCGGGGCGTCGATCGAGCGCTCGGGGCCTGGGAACGCACGCAGACTTCGCGCGCGCACCGTTATGCGGCTAGCGCGCCGCCGCCCTCACGCATGACATCATCAGCATCACCGTTTGTGACGTCCACCACCAGTCGACACTGCCATTTCTCCGTTTTAAATTGCCAATAATAAACATATAAATTAAATGGGCAATAAAAACTGAGACGGTCACTTTAAAATTGGATTTAACGGTCGAGGTATACCTGTAGTGTCGAGTATATCAGTATACAAAAAGTTAACGTGAAAATAATGTCAGGGGGTTTATTAACATGTCGCATTCTGTAAAGTAACGGTATTCATAAATAACAATATTTTTTTTAATAGGATCAAGATTGACGGGGCCGAGTATCGCGACTTTAGTTGCTTAACGCTCGAGTTGGCTGAGGAACGTTCACGAGGCTGGCACTAGTATTTCAATCCATGGTTCCGGCTTAAATATTAATGCAATTGATTTGTGTCGAAGTTGAGTTTTGTGCTAAATACCGTACTTACTCCTGCATCAGCATCTGCACGGTAACAACGGCCAATTATAACGTTATGATGGAGTTCGTAAAATCATTCACTAACTAAAATTCAATAAATAGCAATGGAAGGCAATTAACTGAATACGATATTTATTCGCACAAAAAAGTCTTAATGATTGGACGTCACATTAGCTGAGTCGGAATTTCTCACAGATTGTGTAAATTACTGCTGTATACCCAATCTTTATTTTCATTAAGAAATAAATAACGTTGATTGTTTTTCATAATTTTGTCATTGTTTTGTCCGTTTGTGTTTATTTATTTCAAAGAGGTTTTTGTTGCCTTTTCAGGTGGTTGTGGCGAAAACCTTAGCTGCGAGCTACGCCGTGATGGCGCTTCCAAATCGGTTGGTGCGGCAGTGCGAGGCTGCGGGCCTCACCCCTGGCTGAGTGAGCCGCCCGACTATACCATGAGGTACGTCCATTATTTGATGAGTTCCGTTATAGCTTTTGTTATTTATTTACAAAAAGAAACTTATATTCAATTTTTAAAACCGATTTTCAATCACAAATATTATTTCTTAAAATTCTTATCGATCAATAAGGGTTTTAAAAATTGAATAATTCCTTTCATTTGAATTACAAATATCACAATTTTCTGTCGAAATTGGCTATGGTGATTTGTTTTTAAATCATTGTTTTGCTCAAATATTAAAATAATGATGAAAGGCACAAGTCTTTTCCGCCTTTATTTGAATTCAAGTGATGAATTAGAAGTGTTTTCGACCATAATTTGCCTAGCATTTTACCTATCATGTTGGGGTTGGATTTCAGTGTTACGGATGCAGCTTAATACTAATACCAAATTACCAACTGTTATCAACAACCTATAAAAATAATTCAAAAGAGGAATTATTTTTTTCCAAGAATATGTGTCATTTTGCCGAACCAGATTTGATGAAGGAATTACACGACCAGTTTTTGTGACTGTCTCCATAAACATACGTAATGATCGGGAGGCCACATATTTGAGTGATCGTTCCACGTATTTGCGTTATTTAGGAGTGTAAGGTGTGCGCAGGTCACGGGCCCTTATTGAGGGCAAAGGGAAGTTATAAATCTGTCGGCGCTAACAATGGCGCGATAACATGCACCTTGCGCCCGCGCCGATACCGAGCACCCCCCCCCCCCGTCCCCCATCGCACCGCCCCCCCCCCCCCCCCGCCCCGCTCCCCCTCACCCATCAAAACACTATCAACCGTAGACACGTATGGGAAATACCCTCATTTACAATACACACAATTATTCCTTTTGAGAGCGCGCTTGTTACTAGCCTGTGTGCCTGCAGGATTCTTGCCTCAGCTTACATCGACTGATTGTTCTAACGCTACTGCTATGTTTTCCCTGTTAATAATCCCTTGCGCGATAACAAATCGAGAACGAATCGAGTTTTAACAAATATCACGCAAACGACGAATGTTTGAACCCGGATTATATTATGAGCTGGCAACATCGGTCACATACGTATTGAGCTCACCGGCCGTCCTGCTCAGTAGGTATTTGGCAACATATTTGCTGATAGGTCGGTTGGCGATAGTGGCCGAAGTGAGGGGAAAAGAGAGGTCGACGTAACGCCAATCTTATCGGTCATTGACCTTCACACCTAAACTGAGCCTCACATCACATCTCGCTCGACGCGCGTTTACATGTGCTTAAACAAATTTTCAGGGACCATCGCGTTTACGTGCCAACATTTTATATTGTAATATTAACGTTTACATACTTCCGTCGGCCGACTAAACACAGACAGGCCGAGGCTCATTAATTTTAAGAAATCTGTTCGGCTATACAAATGTTCACTCTCGAACATTGTGTCTAGAGTTGATTTTAGATAAATGAATTCATAAAATAGTATAAAGTTATATTAACAGATGTGTGCTATTTAATTCTATACGAGGTATTGGTGTTTATAAAGTAGGTAGGCAGTAGTAGTGTGAGGTAGGCGCCAGTGAGACCTTGACCTGTTTCCCGCTTGTGGCGGCGGCGCGCGCGCACAATGGACTATTCCGCGACACCGGAGCCGACACCCGAGCAGCCGCCCCCCGGCCGCGGCCACATCCGCACCTACCTACGACCTGATGAGCGCAACAACTATTCAACTTGTCTATTCCACTAATAAAACTAGCCAATAGCGATCACCGACGTGCTTCATCGCTTCATAACTCTTCAAAAAATGAAAATTAGTCTAAATTATTCGTCAAACCGATAAATTCATTTGCATATCCCAAAATAAATATGTCCTAACTACAACATAGGTAGCTGGTAGTTTAAAAAAACATTTCGTGTCGCCACAAGTTGTTGACTTTGACGATAATCGAAATAATCGTGACACAGTAAAGTCGGTAATGATAGCATGTAATTAGAGATGTCTGTGGGGCGCGAGGCTAACAGAATTCGGGGGCGGCGCGGGTCGTGGCCGCTTGAATAATACATACGGCGCGCCTGGCGCCAGCGCCGCCGGCGCGCGCCTCCGAACAATACGCGGAATCTAGGCGCGAGACGCCGCCGCGCTGTGGCCTCCGCCGACACCTGAAACACTACTGATAGCCTGGAAACGTGAAAACACACGTCGCGCCAACTCGAACCAGCGCTCGCTGCCACACATACCTACTACTAATCAACACTCACACGTCTACGTGAGCCACTTCCAAAACCGCTTACATCTCCACATTCCACCATGAAAGTATGTGCAATAAAACAAACAATCGCCGGAAAATTAGACTATAATTGCAATAAATATTTTTTTGTAAGCGATACCCCACCGGTTATATGATCTGCCACAAGAATGTATATTCTGTGTAAATAAATTCAGTAAATGAGTACGCAATCACCGGGAATGTGAAGTGTCTGCAACGTGTTGTGAAAGCATTTTGTATTGTTTGCTATTTTTACAGAAAAAATGTCTAGGCATTCACTCTGGTTCGCTGGACATGTAGTTTGTGTTATAATTATCCAGTAATCTTGAACTTTTTATGCTGGATGACTTCCCAACCTAGACAAACCTTAATTTTTTTAAAAGCGCTGAAACCCAACATAAAAAATACATGAACCCTAAAAACATACATCTCCACTCCTTTTTTGGGGCAGTCGTGTAATAACCTAACTGCATTATACAACAGCGTAGCTCAGCTGCTACGCTGTCTAAATTCTGCCATCAAAATGATTCTCGGTGAAAGTTAAGATATAGTCAGTGTATATATGAGTCTCAGTCATACACATCTAGTTGAACAAACAATCAAACTACAATCAGTTCTATTAAATATCCAAGTAGCTCAAATTGTCAAACTGTTTAATTTTCGTAGCACTTTCGTAGCAGTGTCGTAGCACAGCAGAGCGTGAACTAGCCAGCCGGGCAGGCGAGCAGGCGAGTAGCCGAGCTAACGGTACTTCGTAACCGTTTCCCACGAGGAGGCTCGCGGTTAATTATTTAACAGCTTCAAAAATCATGTCATATTTACATCGAATGCGTGGTCGTGATTAACAGTTTAAAAATGTAAAATGTTCCGACTTAATTACCGTGTGTTGATATGCGGGACTCGTACTGGCCCCAACAAGTTATTAGCTAGGAACGTCAGTACAATGGTAATGACGTAGCGACGTAGATGCGACACGAAAGTCGTGGGACACCTTCGTGAAGGTGCTACGCGACAGAGCTGCTCAATTGCACATTAACTCTGAATGCTGATCACTTTTATAAAATTTGTGATCAGTTTTGGACTGTTATCGCAGACGGCGTAAATAACTAGAAACTAAGTTTGTTTTTCTTATTTTGTAGGACAAATATTTACAGTTGATAGTCACTTTCTAACGAATATTACTAAATGCAAAAGAGCGTGCGTCTCTATTACACGGTGTCCTAAATGCTGACGAAACAGAAACAAAGAATGTTTACGTGAGCTAGCGGCTTTATATGCTACACATAGTTATTAAAGCACATTGTAGTAATTGAATGTATGGTATAATGAGTTTCTGATGGTACACACTGTGTGTACACACACTGCACACCGGCGTATTTCCTTGTATTTCGGTAATTGCCCCGAGATGTTATCGCGCTTACTTATTAATTATGAGGCACAGAGCCGCGCATTTATTGACCTTATCTCCGGTGGAGGCCCTTGCGCTTTCTTTACCTGCTTATTCGTTAATGAGCAAGAATCCAACACCGGAACGAACGCCGCTGGGAACCAACCAGCCCTAGAGATTGAGTTATTACATCCATGTTTTGAAACACTGTCACAATAACACCACATTTTCCTTTTATTACTGTGATCATTCTTGTGGTTTAGTAAAATTATACGTTAGACCGACAGTCAAGTGGAACCGACCGATGGGGAAATAATGAAACAACCGCGCCCACCCCGCCCCCCGCTATCGAGGGAACTGTCAGTGTCAGTGTGCTGAACATCCGCCCCACAGATTGACTGGGGTGACGGGGTCGCCTTGCAGTTCGTTTGGACTCGTCCTCTTAATGTACCGTTGTTACCAATTTAAAGTTATTCGGTTAATTTAAGCTTAACAGTAGATAGTTTCCCGCGACGGGCGTCCATGCGGGTAAAGGGATCGGTTCCGAAATAAGCTCATTACATCACGCTCCCCACACAGCGTGCGCCCTGCGCGGTTATAAATAGCGCGGCGGCGGTCCCTTAAGGCGCGGGCGCACATTTCCGGGCTGGAAGTGTGTCGCTTCCGTTGCGAGCGGTCGTTGACGCCGTGCATTGTCGCCGCACATTCCCCGCCGTGCGGCGTCCGACGACGTTTTTAAATAGAGGAGCGATTACGAGCGTCTGGCTGCGGCGCCGGGCACATGACCGCGCGAAAGTGCAGCGCCCGCCGCGTCACGGGCTATTTGCGACACCGTCCTCCGCCGCCACTGCCACCGCTCCCTCCCCCGCTCTCACTCCACACTACCACACTCCAGCATACAATTCTTCGTCTCCCTAAGTATTCCTTAGTTGATGTACACCCCGTCAAGGGCCTCGGTTGCTTCATGCATGACTTCGTATTATCCAATTTTCTGTATTCTTTTTTCTGTCTGTATTCCTCAGAAATCAGAATAGCTGCCCCATATAACTTCTTAATTTTACTATCCACTCGGCAGACGAAGCAAAATTCCGTTCACAAAATCATTTCTAATTTAGTGCAAAAGCGGTAAACCACGACTAACAGATCGTCCTTACCAATTTCCGAAACGTGCGTTGAAGTCTTTTGTTAGTATCCTTGATAACTCCCATAACTCCTTCTCCACCATTCGAAAACTGATACTTTATCAGATAAATATAATTAAGTACCTATACCTGATTGACAACGATTTCGAACGGCTGAATCATGAAACCACTCCTGTTGTACCTAATTAGCAGCGTGCCAACTCCATTACGTATGTATGTGCTGCTAGTAATGACAAAATGGAGCTATAATTATTGTTGTTCTACCGAAAGGCGTTATATTGTTATGAGGAGCACTGGAAGGTAGAGACAGAGAAGTCCAGGTGTAGTGAGCATGTTGGTGCTGGTGCCTCGGGTCGCGGCTGAATAAATTGGGAGGGAGGCGCGCTGGAATGCGGTGCGGGTCGCGGGGCGCGAGGCAGGGCGGGCGCGCGGGGGTGGGGGCGTGCGACTGGCGCGCGCGCCGCTGTCCCACGGTCGCGCGGCCCCGCGCCCCGCGCCCCACACACTTTCTTTCGCGCCATAAAGGTCGTTTCAAATATTTCGGAATGCTGTTTGGTGACATTTCACCTGCGGGCGGCGGGGAGAGGAATGCAGCCTCCGGCATTCGGCCGCACGCCTCGCTCGGCGGCACACCGCCGCACGCGCATCCCCCGCCATGCATACATTACAACGCGTACCTCGCACTACACTTGTGCTTAGACATGTTGACTAGAGACATCACTCTCATATGAAAAGAGGGAAATCCCTCTGCAAAGTGCGAGCTATCAACTTTATTATAGCTCAGCCAAACCAGCGCAGTTTTTAACAGCATACCGCAGTCGACAGTCTATCCAGTTCCTACATCGCATGTGAAACTTAGATTTAAATGAATATTATTCATAAAGGGCGCTTGCGTGTCGTTTTACCTCTCTATGACTCGGATAGCTAAAGCTCATCGGTCTACTTTCCACGCTCATGTGTGAACTGAGTTTCTCCAATTAATAGATTCGTTCCAATAGCAAACACTGAGTTGGAGAAAGCAGTGGCGGTATGGGTCAACGTCCGGCGGAATTCACACCGGCCGACCGCCGCCGCCGTGACGTTCACGAACAAATGTGGCGTAACGCTCTAAAATTTCAAAAACCGCGCTCGTTTTCCCATTCCGGGAAGGCCAGAGCCTCCTCGCCCGACCGCAGCCACGGCGGACGGACTGCGGCCCGCAGCGGTCACAAGCTGTGTTTATCGAGTCGCGCGTCGCTATGAATGGAATGCGGCGACGGAGGTTGCGCAAGCGACTAGCTTCGCGGCGCTCGACGCTCGGCGGAATGCGCACGCGGCGGCGCGGGTCGCGGGGGGCCCACCGGGGCGCGGTGCGCGGGGTGCGGCGCGCCGCAGCCTGCGGCGTTGCAGCGGAGGCTGCATCTCGCGGCCATTCACGCCGCGCACTACACCCGCCGCCCGCCAAATAACTCACCGTTACAGCCGCGGAATGCCGCTCTATCTCTATACCCAACATTGCAGCCAATCATAACTCATCAGCCTCTTTGCCTTTTCTAGTGTATGGAACCGGATTTTAATCTCAATAGATGTGCCTCAGACACAGAATTTTCTGCAGTTTGCAGTTGCCAAATGAGACTCTATGCTACATTTATCCATTATTTACATTTATCTGTTATTCTTTATCTCTGTTACATTATTTTTATTTTAGGTACGATTTTTTTTACAAACTTGAGTAAGTCATTGACAGTCTTAATCATCTGAAAACTTAGAAATCAACTTTAACTAATCTCTTGCAAAATTTTGAAGATACGAAACGTAAAAAACCTTTTGAAAAACGTATCTTAAACATGCGTAGACCCTCTACGAACTGTCTACGAATTAAGATTTTTCGTAGCACTCAAGTTAAATTTTCGACTTTCTAAAAACCGAATAGGTCCGTGTAGGTACGCACATTAAATATGTATATTTAACGTATGCCTAATAAGCGTGATAAACGGCACGACATATAAGGCACGTCGGCGTTTGTACAGTCCGGTTGTAAATAGAACGGCTATAGATCCGCTTGCAGGCTCACCGCGGCAGTGCGCTGCATTCTAGAGCACAGAATTGTAAAGAGAATAATGGTAGTTGTTGCGGCGTCGCGCGTCGGCGCGGCGTCGGCGGCGCACTATCAATAGTCGGCGCGTCATCCGCCCTACATACTTGTCGCGACGTCCGCGCCGCAGCCGGGACCACGTTTCGTCACCTCATGCGCTAAATTCCATTTTTAAGTCCATTGTTCCTCGTCTGCGACGTCGGCGACGGACGACCCCCGCGCTCCCCCCGCGCCTCTCCGCTCGCCGCTCTCTGACGTAACTACGATTCTCATCGTCCCACACCGAAGCATTCGATACGACAATGTTATGCCGCGGACCTGATGTTTATTATTCACACGATCCAATTCTGTCAAAAACGTTATACACTTCCGCTCGCCACACATTCTTATTGGGGCGCCTCGCTCATAACACTTGCCCAGTTTTAGTGTTCTTAGTAGTCGTATCTATTTATTTTATTGTGTGTATTAATACCTGTCTCCTTGGGCTATATAATTTGCTGAAACAGGGACCACGTTGACGGCGATAAAAATGAGTATTTAAAGACTGCACATTCGTCATTATCACAAGTGTAAACACGCTTCGCGATAAAAAGTAACACATTTGCGCTATTTCCTATAGTTGTCAGCAATTAGAGCAAGGTTTGAGTATGTGTGAGTGTGAGGGCGACAGGGGGGCGTGTGTCGGGGAGGGGTGACACGTGTGGCCCACATAGTGCGCGCCCATTGAGCTCCCGCGCTACCGCCACCGCGCCGGACGTGACGTCAGCATCACCAGCGCACCTGCGCCCCCACATCAGAACACTACCCACCAGCCACCAACACACTTCCCATCACAAGTCATTCTGTAACATTAATCAAAAAACCTTTATTTGAGAAGTTGTTTTACAAAATGTCCTCTTTCATGATGGTCCCTGTGCCAAAGCCCGGCGAAGTTCAAACTTCAAGCTCGCGTTCTCAGCTGATCATAAGCTTGTAGTAATAAACGGAGCAAGACTGCTCCGTTTGTTCTTTGTAGAAATCTAAAGATGTCGTAAAATGTCTGGCAATCAAGAGCATGCAGATTTAGAGTCATCGTAGGTGGTACGTGTGTGGTACTACCATCGATGTCGATAAATTGGCAAAATAATTGTAGTGGCGCCGACTCCCGCGCACGCCGAACAAGGCCGAAGCCGCTATCCGCACCATTTGAGGCATCAGCAGCGCACTGACACCGCGTCGCCTAATTAGCGGCGCGCGGTGTGGGTGAGCCCGCATTGCTAGCCACGGACCCCGCCGCCTTCGTTTATTACTATTTTAGTCAATTCTCTTCTATTATATAAACATAATAATGAGCTCTAATATAATTGTCAAAGGACACCGCAGCGACTCCTACTCGTTGTCCGCATTTTGTTGCGTATTAAAGAACGGTTTTATGTGTTACAGATGGGTGACAATTAGCGGAGGAAAGAAGCATTGTAGTGCGGTCTGCGCGCCTGATTCAGCATGATGTCATAGCAAGCGGTGATGCGGCTAATGGGAGCGTCCCGCCGACCACGTCACATCCCATTCCCGCCGCATACTTCACCCAATCGAGCGATGACAAATCCATTCATATTCTTCCATTGCTGCTAACTGTTGTGTTAAACATTAAATTTTTGGAATTCCAACGTAATTAAAGTCTATAAAACGAAACGGCACACGATGTTCGTTGCTATCCGAGTGCGGTTTTCCTCTCCTGAGCGAATGTCCACTTAAGGTAAGTAACTAGTACAATATTCAGGTATTTTTCCTATAGATATTGTGTTCCTGGTTGTAAACAGGCGCGTCGTAGATGACTGAACACTTTAACCGTGAAGAACTCGAAGAAAGAATAAAAGGAATTACGAAACTGGTTTTCATAATGATTTGACAGATTGTTCTATATTCTGAGATCATTGTGAAAGCTGATTTTGTTCCTAGTTCAACGGGAGCCGCCATCGGAAGTGGAAAAGAAGATTGAACTTTTACGACAAGAATTGTTTATAATTAATTTATTCTATTTTGTATATTTAGCTTGTAAAATTCCACGAATATTGTACATTTTACTAGAAAATCCTCATAAACTTATGCTTATTAAAGAATAATATAACAAATCGAAACATATCTATTTTAATTATTGAATTTGTAGTTTCAGCATTGATTAGCCTATTGTATTTTCCTTTCATGTAAGTACCTATCCGAAGATATTTAATTCGAAAACCATGGTTGTAAAAAGCAAACATTTCTGTTTTACCCTTTTTTAATACTTTGATATTTCCCATTAAAAAATCTTTCAATCTTTTCGCAAAAGCAATACTGTTACCATGTTAAACTGTGTAATTATTGTAAAAAAAAACTGTATAATTGTACGATGTGAGGTATTTTCTGTATGAAGAGAATATTATTTATTTTGATTTGTCTTTTCAAAATTATGCTTTTTTTGTTATTTTAGTTTTCATAAATGTACCTATGTAGTCTAGAACAAGTTTTTCATAAATTGTTACTCTTATACCACAAATCTCACAAATTAAACGCTAAATTAATTTAAAACATGTTTCTGTCAAAAGATTACGGAGACTAAACAATTTTTAAGTACTTGGCTACCTACCATTAATCCGACTTGGTGGTTAGTAAGGCCTGTAGAAAAAAAATTGTCTATTGGTAATCAAGCGATGGCTAACCAATCTATCTTATGTTCTTAATTCAATCAACCATCACATCTCAATCCTTTTCTACCCAATTAATTTCTCTTGGTCTGTCTTGCCTTCACTCATATTTTATTTATGCTTTGCATTTGATTTCAATTGTTGATGTTGAACTTAACAACCGCTCGAGTCCATCATTAGGGTAAGCCGCGCTTACCTGGTCTTTGGATGGGTGACCACCCTTTACATACCGAGTTTCCTCCATCATGCCTCGGAAAACAAGTTTGACAGTCGTTAATGTCCCAAAATTCTGACAGCTATTCTTACCAAGGGGTATTATCATAGTACTAAATGGATTGTGGGTTGTGTTCAGATATTCAGCAGCATCATTGCACTAGAAGCAAACCCCAACATAGTTGGGAAAAGGCTAGACAGTTGGTGACTTCGATTGTCGGTACGAGAAGCAAGTATGACAGCAAAAATGTGTTTTCCGTGGTGAGAAGGCATGAGTTGACCGAGTGACGTAGTGTGGATGGAGATGCTTTGGGGGAACCCAGCACCAAATATTTAAACCACGGCAATTCCATCAGCTGTCTGTAAGGCTCCTTTCAGACACTATCTTGTATAGATACAATCATTATATTCTGCTTCATAGGTAATCTTGTTTCTGGTCACACCGGATATACCTACTTCTGAACACTCTCATTTTGCCCCCTCTTCTGCAGCCCAACAATCTTTAGCACGAACCAAAATCCTTACTTATTATTAATATTATAAAAGCGAAAGTGAGTTTGTTTCTTGCGTCTTCACGCCTAAATGGCCGAACCGATTTTGAGGAGGTAGTTTAGTTAGACAGAGAGGTAGGGACCCTGGAGACGGACATAGGCTTTTTTATAAGGGGGAAAAGAGGGTGCGCGTGGTGGATCATGGCACATTCCCTCTCAACGTACCAACATTGGCAAAGACTTAGGCTGCTAACTTCTACACGTTTTAATGTTTCGAGATAATGTAGGTACCCACCTACTAACATAAAAAGAGGTCATGTGCAAAATGGATTTATTCTATCCAACCGGAATCGGAAACTAACAATTGATAAGTTACCATACCATACACACGCAAGACCATCTATCTAGCGCAATATTAATTGTAAGTTGCGTTTGTGCATTTCCGGATGTGATCGTAGTTTTATGTTAGCATCAGCGTTCCGTAGTTTCTGTGTAATTACCCCCGTCGGAAATGAGGATCTGAAGAGTAACATCAGTGATCAAGTTGAAGATATTCAAGCAGGCGCCCTGACGACGTTACTTGTATTAAATTTCGAAATCTCTTGATTATCTTTTTAAGCTCGAGAAGAGTTTCCTACCATTACATTATACAATGTGTCCGGGCACGGACTAGCGATATTCTATGTACTTATACACATTGTATAATCCGCCTCATTTCGTGCCTCAACCTCAGTGCATTTTTTACAATAGGTCATGAAAGATCCCTCCGAAACGCAATGCGAGTGTCTGAAGTGTCCATCCACTTGCACTTTGGAAGATTTAAAGAACGCTACAGTTGCCGCGGTTGGCGTGGCTACAAACCAGCCCACAAAAGTTAAATAATTATCGATACGAAATAGGAAGAATTAATTTATTAGAATTAATAAAATAGAAGAATTAATTAATAACGATATAGTTTATCATTCTGCCCTTCTCCCAATTATTGGAGTCTGCGCATCATACATTAATCTACTATGCATCTCTTTTAGCCTTTATCCCAATAGTCCTTCGTACTCATTATTATCTTTCATGCAATCCATCTATCGTTTATTAGGTTTTCCCCTAATCTTAAAGCTATCCTAACTAACATTCATACTTAACTTCTCTCACGGTTTTCTCGCGGTTGTACGTCTACTTAAGTATTCTTGATCATTGTCGAATACATACGACAGGTGCATAATAACGACGACATCAGTAGGTGTTTTTAAATGGCACATTACTTGATTGTAGTAATGTCAACGGTCTTGTCTGTCTGTCTAGTAATAGTTACTTAATGTTTGTACCTAACATATCTAAGTACCTAAAGCTAGTGCTGTTAACAGCAACTCATAAAACTCACTCTAAACGATGTATGTCCTAAAAATTAGAATAGAATGAAATATCCTTTATACACCATGCAAATAACATTCTTATAAGAATTTCAAACCAAAATAAACAACCTTTTTAAAGTAATTCTACGTACTCAGTACATCATTCTGAACTCCTCTAAAAGAAATGATACATCGGAAGTTTATGAAAAAAAAATGCTGTTTACTATAAAGTTACCAACCTACACGATCAAAATAACTTTTTAGGCTGACATGGTCACTAACATTATCCCGTCGCACGATTGTTTACAAAAATGTAGGGTAACAATGTATGAAAGTTTGCACCCGTGTGCAAACTTTGTCGCGCGAAGCCTTAATATTAGGTTTTTACCTATGAAATTGCAGTACTGGCCATTTCAAATCAAAATAATTTTTGTTTGGCTAAGAATTCTAATTTCAAATTAATTTTATTTTAATTTTTACATGGTTTTTTTTTCCAAAAGTAGTCATTTGTTTATTGATTAGTGTTACATTTTCATCGCATTTCAATCTTTTTCGTCTTCATGGATACGTTAAAAATTCGAGTAATTATGGAATATGAGTACCGTTGTGGCAGCAACGCGGCACAAGCGACACGCAACATCAACGACGTTTACGGAGCTAACACTACAAACCAACGAACCACCTGTTATTGGTTTGCTCGCTTCCGTTCTGGAAATTTCGACCTGAAAAATGAACCTCGCGGTCGTCCGAAGACTTTGGTCGACAATGACGAATTAAAGGCGATTGTGGAAGCTGATGATACACAATCTACGGCTGAATTAGCAGCAGCTTTCGACGTTAGCGTCAAAACAATATTGGTCCATTTGCGTCAAATTGGAAAGGTAAAAAAGCTTGACAAATGGGTGCCCCACGAATTCAATGATCGCCAGCGCGAAGTACGCGTCGAGACGTGCCTTGCACTGCTCAACAGACACACAAAGGTTGGAAGCTCTCCGTCATCCGCCCTACTCACCAGACCTTGCGCCTACAGACTACTACTTTTTCCATATTTTGGATAACTTCTTGGCGGGGAAAAAATTCAATACCCGAGAGGCAGTACAAAATGCCTTTGAAGAATTTGTTGCCTCCCGTCCAGCAGATTTCTTTAAGAAGAGCATCAATAAACTGCCTTTGAAACAGGATTTAACATGTTTTTTTCATATTTGAGATTTAACATGTTTTTTTCATATATTCGGGTCTATTTAATCTCAGTTTATCAGGGATACGGGGTTTGCAACAGCGCCGTAATAACGAAAACTCATATAAAATAAAAAAGCATGGTAAATATCGCGATTCAAACGTGATTAATAATGTCAGTGGTAGTGAGCGATGGCTAGCTCACCGTCCGTCCGTCTATTGACGACAGGCCGTATGGACGGCGCGTTAGTGTTCCACACGCGTCTCAAAGAGATGTCAGCAAAGCAGAAGGGCCTGCTACGGCCACCGCCTGCGGGGGTTGCGGGTTGTTCGAAAGAGATACCGCGGCCCCGGAACATAAAGGGCAATAGAAGGAACATGGATGGGTTTTGGTCAGTACAAGTCTGACATGCACTCCCTTCGCTCCGCCCAGAGCGAGGGAAGTCATTTGATGATTTCCCATCCGCAAAAAAAACCCTGTAAATCCAAGTGATAATCAGCCATTTCGCCGCCCTGTAAAAAGGGCCTATTGCCATCAACCAGTTACAAATCCAAGTTTTAAGGACTACTTCGACAAATTCCTTATAGAAAAATCTAATAACACTTCTTGACCCGGGAATTTAACCCAGAAACTCAGCAGTAAGTAGCGTATGCGACGCTCCTCAAGTTACCTACCCATAACCGCAATAACTGTCCAAGTAACACAGTCATGCTGAATAAAGTTTTAGTAATAGCGATCGTCTACTCAGTTGTTATTCAAGCGATTTTTATACGCTTTAGTCTGTATAATAGCGATTTAAAGTCTGGGTAATAGCTTAATAATGGCCAACTTAGCTTTGTAATAATCTTTGCTTAAATCTCTTTTAAATAACTGTTATTCCTTGTTTACGTATAGGAAAATTGTTATTCAAAAATTATACCAGTATGTTGATTTTTATCTCGGAGAAACGGTAAGTAAATGTTATTATGTATTTTAATCATGATACACGATTAACATTAGGTACTTCGCAAGTAGTTTTATCGTGAAAAACATATGAATTATCTTATGATTTTTAACGTGATTCTTAATCGCCGCGCGAAGTTAATACAGCTAATACTAAACTTTTAAAAGTCACTTAATTCATTTCAAATTGTATTTTAAACTGTAATTCATTACTGAAACGGAAAATGTGAAATTGACATTGATTGATTAGTTTTTAATGGCGATTCATCATAAGGTAGATAAATGTGCGCGCAGAAATTTTACAGTAAAATTTTGAATTTAAAAATATCACACTTGAATACGTAACTAAATGTGAATGATAATCCAATTTCTTATTTTTAACCTTAGCTATTGCAGATTAATTCCTAGAACGTGATAAATGACTGAGAGCAATATAGAATTTGAATTTTTTTAAACTCTTTATTTTATAATAATTCACTATGAACTATGTATTACGGTGGTCACTTTTATGGTGACCATCAAAATTCGAATTGAATTATACAAGATCTGGTACTTCCTTCAAATTAAATTCAACGCAATTCACATCTGATGTATCTTCACTAGTTGCGGAAACATTGTTTTCTAAATTAAATACACACACATTAGACACAATTTTTTAAAAGCAGTTGCAGGTATAACAATACTTAATTCAGCTTTCATCTGTAGTAAGTCAGATACAAACATTGATTTATATCTCTATAAAGAATCCAGAAAACACTTTTATTTAGTGGCTGAATAATCGTTAGAATGTGGGACTTCTAACAACCTGACGACAAAACAAAAAGCGATTATTTAAAATCAAGCTTCATAAAAAAAAAACCTAAGTACACTAAAATTCAGAAAAACACAGTCGGGACACTATTGTATAGCAATAGTACTTAGTTTTTTAATCAATAAGCTGAGTAAAGTTTGTAGGGTAGACTGGGTACGGTTGTGCCAGGGTACGGTTGTGACAATCGTAATATTTGCGAAACTATAAGGAATAGCGGGGAACATGTAAGGGATGAAGGGAGCGGTATGCGGATCGGAACGTGTTGCACTGCGTTGCGTCAGCCAACGCGCGACGTGGACGATAGTGGAGACTCTTTGCTTTTTGACAGTAAAAAGTAGGGTAGACTGGGTACGGTTGTGACAATTTTCATTCAAGGGCCAATAAAATTGTTAGTGTTGCAATTAGATGCATAAAAGATGTATTTTATTGTGAAGAGTACATTCGCCTACGTATAAATACTTAAATTATATTTCTAAGTGTTATGGTTAATTCATAGAAGCAAGTTAGACAAAAAAGAGAAAGTGTCACAACCGACCACAACCCAGGGACGGTTGTGACAGTACTCGGGGTCGGTAGTGACAGGTTCGAAAAATACACCGAAATGGTCATTAATCACTTTTATTGCACGTGATATCTATCATTTTACATTAAGTCATCGGATAAAAAAAAAAATCTTAAAGATCTAAGTAGTCAGAGTCATCAAAATTGTGACAAATATTATGACGACTACCATCTGTGCACCCTAAGTGGGACCAGAATTCACGTTATCGGTGGTGATGTCTTCCGTTTGTTTTTTCTTTTTCCTTTATTGTTTTGTTTTTGGTTCATTTAGTTTTTCTTCATCTGTTTAGCCCTCAATCGTTTTTCTTTTTCTGCATATACTGCCATAGGTACTGCCTCATTTTCAGGTCTGTATAGATGGTTGATTTTTTGGTTCTAGAACCTTTCACCTTTCTTTCGAGAGTCTAAAAGGCCGAATAGTTTTAGAAGAAAAAACAAACGGTATGAATGAAGATGCAGTTGGCTGATTTGGAATTGAAGATACGCGAAAGCAACGGTGAAAGTGGTGGTGATGTTTCATCATTAGGTCCAGGGCCGTATTCATATTCCTCTTTTTACTTCTTTATAAGCATCTACATATTTTAACATTTCTCATCGACCTCTTTCCGTCTTCCTCAAGCGTTTCGTTGGTATCTGAAAACCAAAATAAACTTTTTAATTTTGTCACAACCGTACCCATAAAAATTGTCACAACCGTACCCAAAGTACTGTTTCGCAAAAAAAAAATCATTATAGCAATATAAAATAATGTACGTACAAAATAAACACTCCTATTTAATCGCTAATGCTTAACTTATAATGAAAAAAATACTTATTACTGTATCTGTACACGTTTAGCAACAATCACCAAAAAATATCGAATAAAAATACTTAGGGTAGACTGGGTACGGTTGTGCCAGGGTACGGTTGTGACAATCGTAATATTTGCGAAACTATAAGGAATAGCGGGGAACATGTAAGGGATGAAGGGAGCGGTATGCGGATCGGAACGTGTTGCACTGCGTTGCGTCAGCCAACGCGCGACGTGGACGATAGTGGAGACTCTTTGCTTTTTGACAGTAAAAAGTAAGTATTTTTATTCGATATTTTTTGGTGATTGTTGCTAAACGTGTACAGATACAGTAATAAGTATTTTTTTCATTATAAGTTAAGCATTAGCGATTAAATAGGAGTGTTTATTTTGTACGTACATTATTTTATATTGCTATAATGATTTTTTTTTTGCGAAACAGTACTTTGGGTACGGTTGTGACAATTTTTATGGGTACGGTTGTGACAAAATTAAAAAGTTTATTTTGGTTTTCAGATACCAACGAAACGCTTGAGGAAGACGGAAAGAGGTCGATGAGAAATGTTAAAATATGTAGATGCTTATAAAGAAGTAAAAAGAGGAATATGAATACGGCCCTGGACCTAATGATGAAACATCACCACCACTTTCACCGTTGCTTTCGCGTATCTTCAATTCCAAATCAGCCAACTGCATCTTCATTCATACCGTTTGTTTTTTCTTCTAAAACTATTCGGCCTTTTAGACTCTCGAAAGAAAGGTGAAAGGTTCTAGAACCAAAAAATCAACCATCTATACAGACCTGAAAATGAGGCAGTACCTATGGCAGTATATGCAGAAAAAGAAAAACGATTGAGGGCTAAACAGATGAAGAAAAACTAAATGAACCAAAAACAAAACAATAAAGGAAAAAGAAAAAACAAACGGAAGACATCACCACCGATAACGTGAATTCTGGTCCCACTTAGGGTGCACAGATGGTAGTCGTCATAATATTTGTCACAATTTTGATGACTCTGACTACTTAGATCTTTAAGATTTTTTTTTTATCCGATGACTTAATGTAAAATGATAGATATCACGTGCAATAAAAGTGATTAATGACCATTTCGGTGTATTTTTCGAACCTGTCACTACCGACCCCGAGTACTGTCACAACCGTCCCTGGGTTGTGGTCGGTTGTGACACTTTCTCTTTTTTGTCTAACTTGCTTCTATGAATTAACCATAACACTTAGAAATATAATTTAAGTATTTATACGTAGGCGAATGTACTCTTCACAATAAAATACATCTTTTATGCATCTAATTGCAACACTAACAATTTTATTGGCCCTTGAATGAAAATTGTCACAACCGTACCCAGTCTACCCTATATAAGCCGCCGCGCAACCTGGACACTTTTGTGTCTTGTGTCGAATACAAGCTACAAATTTTAATAGAGTGGTAGTACTGTCCTGTGGCGGCTGATTTCATAGCGGCTACGTGGAAATTTCTAGCTGGTCTCCGACACAGGACACAATAGTGTCCACGTTTGCGCAGCGCCTTAGTATCTATAATTACTTTTAATCAGCTACTCATACTATTATACATATATAAATGATATCCTAGGCCCTTTTTCAAATTAACGTCACCTTCTTTGCTTTAGGCTAAATATCATCTGCCAGGGTCGCGGGTTGTTCGAAAGAGATACCGCGGCCCCGGAACATAAAAGGCAATAGAAGGTACAGACGCCAGCAGGTCAAGCTACCCGAAACTGTCAATTTTTCCCAATGAACCTTGAACCTAATACTTTAGAAATAAAGTCGAAAATCTATCAAAGAAATCTGACAGATTGTAGTAGCTTGATGTGCAGGCGTCTGTACATGGGTGGGTTTTAGTCAGTACAAGTCTGACACCCTTATATGATGATTTCCCATCCGTAAAAAAGGCTAAATATCATCTTTGTCATATGCGTTATTATTATTAAAGTAATTACTAAGAATAATAGTAGATAAACTTGATACAACTTTTACTACGCATACAAAGTTATAAAGGCCGAAGAAATATATTCTCTTTATTTAGAATTTGGCTATTTTTAACAGCCTTTACTCAATAGGTACTCAATCGATTTACCATTTAACATCCTTAACATGGATTACACAATATGCCAATGTTCAGCATATCCGTATGAACTGGAAAATACCATGAAACCGTATTATATGGTATTTTGTTTGACTTTTAAAAACTAACCTAATTGAGAAACGGTTCGCCAATACAGACTCACATAAATCATTTCCATAACAAATTCCTATAAGGTTGGTAACATCTACAAGACGAAGAAGATCGGTAGGTAACAGTAAGTAAATAAATAACAGCAGGCGCTCCGTGGACATAATTTGCCCACACTCTCTCTCTCACACACACACACACACACACACAATAAATCTTAGTTAGATTTAACAACTGCTCTCTTTATACACAGCCAGCTGTTTTTTAACTTCTGCTATATGCTATTATCTCGCATCGATTAGAAGGGTTTTACCTATTAAAGTGCCTAGGCATAACAGGATGTCTGGGTAGGTTAATAAATCTAGCGAACGGTATAGCATAGGAAACTGCGCCATGGTCAAGCCTGAACGAAAATTGGAGAATAACGCATAGCCATCAGAAATAAATAGGCCCTTAGCATAAAACTAAGCGAAGCCGACAGATTTCTAGATAGGCACAAGTATAGTGGTGCTTTTCCACCAGTGATGTGCTATGCAGCTGTGCTGCAAGGAAGTGAAAGGCAAGCTATGAAACTATGTGGCCGTTCCCACTTTTACTGATGTATGTAGCGGGGCGAGCGAGATGTGCTATGAAGGACTATGCACTATACACTGCACATAACTACACCAGTCGTGACGAGTAGAATACGGAATGTCGACGCACAAAATATCAACAATCGCTAATACGATGCTACAAAATTGCGATGCACGTAACGGCGAAAGACCGTCTCTGCGAAGCCACTACACTTCGATGCACGTTACCGCGAAAGATTTTCACTGCGATACTACTTAACTTCGATGCACGTTACCGTGATAAACTTTGGCTTTGCTTTGATAATCTATTGCGAAACATCGTATACTGAGAAACTTTTACCCTCGACATCCCTGCTCGTCTTTCGTTAAGCTTGACATATTAGCTATCTACATTTATTTTATTTATTTATTGTATTATCACCTATCAGAACGAAAATATGTTTTGAATGAGCCTAAAAAATATATAAACTAAACTCATAGTGAACAAAATAATACACACATCACATACCTTCCTCGACCCGAGTGCTGCTCAGTAGGATCCCCCGTGTTAGTGTAACGCTGATGAAGATGGCAAATAAGGCTTCTGTTGACACCAAAATACCGAGATACTTGAGACTGACTTCTTCCCGCTTGCAACATCCATACATCTCTTTTCATTTCATTTGCATTCAAATGACGTCACTCCATGATGTAAAATATGTCTCAAAATCCAATTTCGTTCAAAACTTTTTTCAAATTATTGTATTAATTCATAAAATTGATACAGAATACAAAATTTTATTATGCAAAGATAACGTTATAAAATTCGAACAAATGCGTTTTTTAATTTGTGAAAAAATAACAAATGATACTTAATTTTTTATTACAACCAGCCAGTATGTCTTCTAGATCAAAGTTTAAATAAGTATAACCTACTTGGTAAGAAATGATAATTATTATAATTGAATAGTAACTTGAAATAGTGCGTGTTGCTTATACTTTTTTTGATGTGTGTATTATTTTGTTCACTATGCGTTTTGGTTTATATATTTTTAAGGCCCATTCAAAACATATTTTCGTTCTGATAGGTGATAATATAATAAATAAATAAAATAAATATAGATAGCTAATAATTATGACAAGCTTAACGAAAGACGAGCAGGGATGTCGAAGGGTAAAAGTTTCTCAGTATAGTTACAATGTTTCGTAATAGATTATCAAAGCCAAGTTGCTCCGTAGTTTATCGCGGTAACGTGCATCGAAGTGTAGTGGGTTCGCATTCGCAGAGACGGTCTTTCGCCGTTACCTACGTGCATGGCAATTTTGTAGCATCGTATTAGCGTTTATCGATATTTTGTGCGTCGACATTCCGTATTCTACTCAGTCGCGACTATCCATAGCACGCATCCATCTGATCCATCCACCACATAAAAAAAACATAGCTAAGTTGACCCTGTTTCCACCATTTATACAGGGTTATTTGTAAAACACCGACAACCTTGTAGGACTGTATTACAATCATCATAAACAACAACTTTTGTTCTATGAGTTTTTACAAAATTTTATACATTTACCAAAAACAAATCTTCAAGATTTCGTTGTCCTATCTAACACATTTCAACTCCGTATTTTGCTGTACCTACATACCTACACCGCCGCTTGTAGGTACGTTTGCTTCGCATAGATTTCGTAACATTTAGAGCGTTCAATTTCAATATTTTTATTTTTGTATCAAAAACTGATGAACTAAAATATGATAAATGTTTAAATGTCCTAGGACAAAAGTTGTTGATTATGATGTTAGTAACATGGTCCTGAGACGTTGCCGGTGTTTTACAAATAACCCTGATGGACCAATGAATATGAAAGGTGGAAATCAAACGTAGGTACCTATCCATAACAACGTAGCACATCTCTGGAGCTTATTAAACCTGGCACAACTTGAACTTTTAATCTAAGTAGGTACTTAGTATCTTCACGATACCAAAGTAAAGATCCATGAAATAATAGTAAACTACGTAAGTCCTACTATCAACCGAACAGTAAAAGCATAAGATAGGGACAACACTAAAGCATAAACTTAGGCATTCATTTTAAGTGTATGCATACACTTCGATCCACTGACATGACATTACAACAAATCGAAACGTAAGTAGTTCGATTGGTTTCGTCTCTGTATCTTACGTAATAATTCGGATCTATCTGATTATAGCGAGCGCTCCCTTGAAAAAGACTAACGCGAGGTTTCGAAGAACGCGCACAGTTATAAAAGTACCTAGTAAGTCTTCTTCAGTTGATACACTCTGAATACTAGAATAGGTAGTCAGTTTTAGCATTGTCTCTTGCAGAACAGCCAACCTAAAAATTTGGTACCTGAGTAGGTATGTACCAGTATGAAATGAACAAAAATGGGTTTCGTACAGAAACTTCAGTGAATAGGTAAATTCTAAATTATAAAAGTTACAAAAATAACCATATCTGGCAGTTAGCGTCGCGAATGTCTTCTACGCTTCAGCGCCTGTCGATTGGTGTATTTTACAAATACCTGCCCATTTATTTTGTTTTTTTTTAATGAGGATTAGGTACCTACCTACCTTCACTGAACACAACCTACCTAGACCAAAGATAAAGACTAACATAACCTATGTCAGAAAATAAATCATTTCATTTCAATTTTACTGTAACCATAATAATTCTCAGATCTCTATTGCATTCTCAGGTTTAATAAGAACGAATCCATTAAGAAAAGACGATGGACATTTACTTTTCTATAAACTCTGAGTTTATTTTCAATGAACCAACAAATTGAAATATTTTCAAATGGTTGCGACTTAACAAAGTAGATATCTAAGCCCCCGGAGAATACTTATTTATACACGGACTAAGTAGTTGAAATATGTTGACTTATTCTGTATTGTGCTAAAAAATTTACCTCAATCAGGGATTCCGTCACTCAGCCTTTTTAATCGAGTCTAGGACTTCGCTATCCTAGGTCACATTAGTTAGATAGGTAAATCCGGTGTACTTAGCTTTAGCGCAATGTTTTCGACAATTTAAAACAAATGATTAAATGCAGGAAATTGCAATATTATCAATAGGTCCTACGCTCTGGTCTACAGCGACTTAGGTAGGTACGTATCTACTTGTCGCACTGATTTGAATTGGACAACTTATTGTGAGTTATGATTTCAGATATAGGTACTTAGGTAAACACTTCAAATCTGTTGGACTTATGCTCATTTTGACCAAGACCCTTTAATTGGGAGGTACCACCGTAACGTAATTCTTTGAAAAAATTAAGAAATTTAAATGTCTCTGCGTTTCTCGGCACAAACTACCTCATTGTACCATGGACAGCTCAACCAAGTTACAAACGTTGTCATTAATTTCTGGTCTAACGCCTCCTCAAATTAATCACTTTTGCTTCGCTCCAGTTGAATCGGGAGAGATAAATAAGATCATTCTTTCTATCAAATCGAAGGCAGTGGGTTGTGATAATATCACCCGTAGTATGATAATAACCATTTTAGATGAACTACTGCCTGCGATTACCCACATTGTGAATTTTTCTTTGTTCACCGGTGTGTTTCCTTCCCTGTGGCGCAAAGCTTATGTTCGTCCCTACCCAAAGTTCCTAATCCCTCTCTTCCTATCCATTTCCGACCAATATCGATCCTTCCCTTTCTATCCAAAGTGCTTGAGGCCTGTGTGCACAAACAGTTTTCAAATTTTGTCCATCGGAACTCACTTATCAGCTCTCTTCAATCTGGGTTCAGGCCAGGTCACAGCACTGTTTCTGCCCTCCTAAAAGTGACTGGCGATATTAGGGCAGGACTGGAAGACACCAAGATAACTGTACTAGTGCTGGTCGATTTCTCGAATGCCTTTAATACAGTTAGTCACGACATCCTTTTAGCCATTTTATCCCATATTATGGTCTCTCCCGGAGCACTGGAATGGTTCTCCTCTTACCTTCAGGAACGCCAGCAGTCTGTTCATGTTGGAGATTCCTCATCATGTTGGTGTGACTTGGAAACTGGTGTTCCTCAAGGCGGTATTCTTTCCCCTCTTCTCTTTTCTACTTTTATAAATTTACTTACTTCTGAACTTCAGTGTGCGTATCATCTGTATGCCGATGACTTGCAGTTGTACTGTCAGGGGGGGGTTGATGAATTACCAGGCTTGATCGATGACATAAACAGGAACCTGTTGGCTATACAAACCTGGTCCGATAAATTAGGTGTGGCAGTAAATCCCAATAAATGTCAGGCGATTATCATCGGTAGTTCTCGCAGCCTTGGTAAGTTGGATGGCACGATCTTGCCGCCGGTTCTTTTTGACGGTACGGTCATTCCTTATAGCTCTGAGGTAAAGGACCTTGGCTTGGCTTTTTTATATATTGATAGTACCATGAAATACACTCAAGTTGCTCGTGTCAGTCAAAAGGTTACTGGTACTTTGCGGGCTCTGTATCGTTTGAGAAACTTTTTACAGTCAAATACGAAAACAATGCTTGTACAGTCCTTAATTTTTTCTATCATTGACTATGGTGATGTGTGCTACTTTGACCTGAATACAGAACTTCTCGATAAACTTGACCGTCTTCTAAATAACTGCATTCGATTTGTTTTCAATTTGCGTAAATATGATCACGTGTCTGAGCATCGGTCTCTTCTTAAATGGTTGCCCATATGTCTGCGTAGGGAGCGTTAACTACCTTGTTTTCTTTTCTTGTTTCTCCTACAACCCCTAGTTACCTTGCTCCCCACTTTCAGTACATTTGTGCCAACCACAATAGGACTCTGCGGTCATCGGATAACCGTATTCTTCATTGTCCCTCTCACCGCACTGACTTCATTCACCGATCATTCTTCGTCCAGGCTATTTCATTGTGGAATGCGCTTCCCCAGGAAATCAGGATGGCAACCAACTGTTTATCTTTTAAACATAAAGTTCGTGAATTTCTTCGTAAAAAGTCGGCAGTTTCGTCACACCATTAATGTTTTCCCCATTGTTGGTCTTTTTATTTTGTGTATCTGTGTATCTATACTTTGATATAGGTATATTTATAGTATTTTATTTTATATTTATAGTATATTATATATCCATATAGTATAAACTTATAATTAATTATTTTATTTCTTATTTACACCTACCACTGTTTGTCTCTGCATCACCCGAAGGTTGACTGGTAGAAAATGCCTTTGGCATTAAGTCCGCCTCTGTAGTTTGTGCTTGAAATGTTAAATAAATAAATAAGGCAATTTTATCCAAATCAAATACCTAGGTAGCTCTATTATTAATAAGAGTTATTTTTTAATAACCAAGTAAAATTAAATAGTATCTATACACTTTATACACATTTTCATGCGTTGAAATATTAGGTAGACATTAAAAAAAATATTAGCCATCGATACCACAAAAAGAAGATTAGAAGTGTCTATTCTATAATGCTTATATGCGTCTTCCATTATACGCTTCTAATTAAATTTTTCTAGTAATTCATTCTTGCGCGACGGAAGATAATACGAATTCATTTATCACACAGGAAATGTAGATGGAAGCACGAGCGGAGTGCAATATTAGCAAGTTATGAACTTTTTAAAATTATGTCAGATTGTTTCAATTACTCTTCAGTGCCTGCGTTCGCCATTGCATGTATGTACAAAAACATCAGTCAACGTTTTACGAAATCATAGTCCACTAAGCATTTCACAAGGTAATTAGGCTGCTCTCCTTAGCTGTCCATGTTGTAGCACTAAGATCATTTAAGTATTTTTTCACTCAAAGGGCTAGTTTTCATTTTAAACACATTTATTTATAATCTGGAAACACCGAAAACAAACGTCAAAGTGTCAATGTGACAGGATGACAAAATTGACAGTTTTTGTTTTGAGGTTATGTCGTAACTCCGGCTTTATTCTCATTTGGTATTTTCATATATTAATATTAGAAAGATCAAGCATAAGCTTACAATTATTTTGTTTCCAATGCATAGGGATAAAGTGCAGTGATATTCATTAAAATACACTATGGCGGAAACAGAAGGAACTGAATTTGACGCCACTTTAGGTGGCACTGAGCACCTCCCATATGCAGCGAATAGTTTGAAATTTGCGTCTTCTAGAAGCGTAGAAATAGCTGCAATGACTGAAAGCATTTTAAGACCCAGTAAAACAAAACTCGTTTTCCAAACATTACCCGTTCACATGCGGCGACGTGTGATGAGCCACAACTGTAAAAGACTGCCTCGTAAGTTAAGAAGAGCCCATTTAGATCAACTAAAGAAGAGCGGTCTCCCACCTAAACAAAAAAGACCATCCAGAAAATATAGACGCCGTCCAGCAAATCTGTTAGAAGAGTATAATCGACGACAAAAACAAAATGTTTGGCTTGAGACCCACATTTGGCACGCCAAGAGATTCCACATGATTGAACGTTGGGGGCACCGCCTGCCATACGCACCCTGTGATAAAGCATTCAGGGCATGTTATAGGGGAAGCTCAGCACACTGTCTCCTACAAGATATATCTTACTACACACCAATTCAAATAACCGGTACAGTGAAACTAATCAAAGAAATGTTTGCTAAGATAACTAGTGCTCTGTGTGGTCTCAGCATCAGTGCTATGGCATATATAAACGGTAATAGACAGGGAACTGTGCATATCTATGGGATAAACTCATTTCCATTTGGTTATATTGGTAAAGTACAATTCATTTGGATTAAAAGTGACAGTACTAATAAAACTCTTTGGCTGTTTGTACATCCATCCCAAGCAGAAGTAATAAATTCAGTTTTGATGGAAGCTATCTCTGAACAAGACAAAGATGATTATGAAATTGCCAAAAAAAAGAGGAAAGTAGAGAACATTGATGGAACTATAAAAGTAAAACCGATGCCAAACAACTTGAATAGGTTTCGGTTGACTGGACCAAATAGCCATGCAGTGCTGGTCCAGAGCTTGAAGTGTGCAAATGATAATGAAGGAATAAAAACTGATAAATGGGTATCATTACACAAGCCTCTTGATCTGAAAGATAAGGATGAGTACTGGCGCACAATAAGTACAGCTAGCTCACCTTCACAGTTACCTTCCCACATGGTTGTTGGGTTGGTTGTTAAAGATCCTCGCTTGAAGCGGCCTTCACGCCGTACAAAGGCAAAGCAAGATACAAATACTAAAATTAGTACAGAATCCTTACTTCATATCCCACCCTTTATATCAAATTCTCCACTGTGGGATGTTAAAATACATGAAATAATTAAAAGAGAATCAATGACTAATGGACAGTTTATAGAACATGTAACTAAAAATCAATTAGTACCAGGTGAAGTAGATGAAGATGATCCAGCGTTACAGAGTGTGCCTGTTGTATTGATACAGAGGCCAGGATCACAGGATCCAGAATTTAAGAAAATTGGTAAGTAAAAGATGACTATTTTGGTAGCCTCTCAACTGTCTTACTGCTGGGCAAACGATATGTTTGTCCTGCATATAAGACTGTTGTAGTAGTTGTCTACTAATAGTGTTTTCTTTATACACTAATGATAATACTTCTAATTTAGGTTATGGCAGTGGCTGGGACATCATTTTACCTTCTGGCTATGCTCTACCATTCTGGTTAACATTTATCATGTTTGGAGCAAGATCAGGAGGTCTGCGAGAAACAGAAAGCTTAGCATTTGAAATGGGAGACTGCTATTTACCACCAGACTCAGATGCAGGGAAAGATAATGAAAGAAGAATCAGACTAGAATTACGAGAAAGGTACTTTAGGCTTCCACCAAGCAAGAGAGTTAACTACACGAAAATAGCTATCAACAGTCCTTTCATAAGCCCTTGGAATGTATTGTTGAGTGATTGGGGTAACAGCCAAGTCAATGATTACTTTGTTCTACGGAATAGGACTATCTTGAGTGATATACAGGTGAGTGATGCAGTTCACAGTAACAAAATGACAAGAATTATGGACTTTCAATATAATATTTCCTGAATTTAATTTTTTTGTGTTTCAGGAGTGTATTACCAAAAAACTAAGTCTACCAAATGTAGAAAATGCCAATTTATGTTTGGTTCCTGTCTACATAAAATTAGTAGATAAAGGTAGTTTACAAAAGCACTCACTTATTTGCTTGCCTGAAGCTAGTGATCTTGCTAATTTGAAAACATTATTTGAACCACATCATGAAGATCCTAATGAAATATTAAGAAAGCTCAAACGTTCTGAGCATATAAAGTTGTTGAAAAAGATTAGGAAAAGTAGAATAAAACTCAAAAAGAAAGAACAACCTGTAAGTATAGACATTTTTTATGAGTATGAATATGACTATACTCTAAATTTATTTTAACCACTGTTTTGATTTTCAGTTATGTGCAAAAAAGGCGCGTAAAAAAACTCAGCATGAGCCAACAGAATACACAAAATCAATGAGAGAACTATGGCTTCCTTCCAAAGTTGAAACTGTACGTCATGTCGCCTCGAGACAGGTTATGGGATATGTAGCTCAAGGAGCTTTCAGTTTTACTGAAGCAATCAGTTGTGGTGTAGGATATATTGCCTATAACGCATTGAACTATTTATTAGAAAATGGCCTGAATCAAGTTCTTGTTAGGAACACAACTTCAAGAAAATACAGACTGGCAAATATCGTGATCGTAAGAAATACGTAAATAAAAATCATTTCTACAAAATTATGCATTTAATCTTTTACTAATTACGTTATTACATATTCTAATTCACCAAACCTACATGTCTAGGTTCCACCTTCAGTTTGAGATGAATAGCAAAAATAACTTACTTTTCAAACATTTGTCAAGTAAAATTGATACACCCGCTTTCTTGTCAGCACAACAATGATTGAGAAATTATATTCAAATGTTAACATAATATTAAATACTTCTCGTAATCGTATCTGTTTTTATGAGATTTCATAACTATATTAACACGACGATACCGTTACATTATAATATAATGTAAATGCTTAAATTTGTACGAGGTCAACTATGCCTGGATAAAGGTTAACTAGAACTATACAGTAACATGCGTACATTGATTTTTTTTGGATAGGCCCGCGGATACACTGTGTACAATTTATGCTACTACAAACGGACACCAGGCAAAAATGAATGTTCGGCATGAATGTCGGAACGACCTATGCCGAGAGCTGTACCCAAGCCCATCGTACTGTCGCTACTAGATTTTAGATCGCTTCCTAGCTATAGCGTCCTCAACTGCCTTTAATTGTTTCAACAGCTCTTCTCGTCTCGATACTGATTTCTTAGCTGGGCCCGAGTCTACTGGAGATGTTGCTCCGCGTTTCTTGCCGCCTGATTCTGAAATGTTATTTTGACTATCATACCTAATTGCCGACAAATTAAAACCGTAGGCGACGTTTTCCTTCAAGCTTAAATTATACCCTTTTATGGAAGCATATCGTGACTTATAAACATACGGTTATGCGGCGTATAACTTGGAGTTAACTCTTACCTTTATCACTGGGAACTTCTTTCTTGCTGGTAACATTCACAGCCGCCGCTAGGCCAGCACCCGCTTTAGCATTTAACCTGTACCCAAAAACGTGTCATGTGAATAATTTGAATGTCTCCAATAAAAGGATGGCATGGCAAACTTTACAGTTTGAAAGTAGAAACTGGTGCCTTTTTGACAAGAAATAAAAGCGAATAGTTCCGACTCCATGTCGGGACACGTCGTCCGAACCTAAAAAGGGCAAATTATGACTTATGACAAGATTTTTTTTCTAACCGGCTGCAGCGGGTTCCGCAACTGTATTCTAGGCGAAGACTAATAGGCACCAACCGACCGATCACAATGGTTGAAAAATTTATATCGCGTCTCTTATCGCTTTTGTCGAAATTTGCAATCTTTGCTCTGCTGGCAACTCGTTGAAAGGTAGTAGGTACCTGGGTCTAGCAGCTGCATTGAGTAGACGAGCGTGACGCGCACGACGAGCTCCAGAACTGCCCGATGAAGACGACGAATGAGACTCGCTCTCCGACTCACTGGACGACGTCGATGATTCTAGAAAACAAACGTGAAGGTTACAATGTGTTCTTATCGGGATGACACATTCTGAGCCTACATTTGAAGAGCCTTAGAAAATATCCTATAATTACATATTTTTTATAGTGTAGAGAACGAACTAGTGATTCTTACACACCTTGCCAAGCTGTTTTCAAAAAGGTGCTTTAACAGCCCCATTTAAAAAATATATTATTACACATATAAGGGTGGCGTTAGCATCTATGTTAACCATTATCGACCTATTTATATTTTAACGACAATTTCATTTTTTTTTAGAAAAAATTATAAATACTGGCGATATCTACATATATTTGATGTTCTTTCACCTTAATTGGAATTTAGGCAAAAAGTCAATTGAAGATGCTGTTATAGCACTAAGTTGTTTAGCAACCGAACAAGTCTATTTAGGGAACAAATGTATGGTTGCCTTTCTGGATCTAAGAAAAGCCTTTGACACCATCTCTACTTCCATTATTTTACAAAACCTTGAAGCTATTGAAATTCGTGGAATAGCACTACTTTTTAGGTTTTAATCATTCTGGTAGAACACGAAAATGAAACTTGAACAAACTGTCGTTAAGGATGCGGATGTATTAAACAGCCTACAACAAGGAAGTGTACTAGGACCTACGCCTTTTTTAAATTTACGCGATTACCTCTGCAACTTGAGGATAAATAATGCCAAAATATTCTCATATGTCAATGATATTGCTGTCGTCTTCTCAGAAAAAACATGGGATGATGTTAAAAATAGTGCAAAAGAAGGACTGGCTCTTGTTGCATAACCAACTTCATTTATTTTAATCAGTTTGACATGCAATGTTAACCAAAATAATAAACTTATTATATTTTTATATCAAATAATATGCTATGGCCCATGTAATATTTAACTATCACTCACCAGAACCCGATGATGAAGATCGTGAATACTTCTTCCTATCCCTGTTGCGACCTGATACCTTATTGCGTCCGTAGGGGTCCAGTTCATCCTGTTACACAAATATAATGTTAACATAAAAGACGAATTTGTATTTCTTTTGGTACTTTTTTCTAAATGTTAGTGTGTTAGCTGTATAAATAATTTTGTCGTATAAAAACGCAATTCAAAGAGGGTGGCCTTTTCTTTGGGAACAGGCTAGAACTTTGGCATATGCTCGGTCGATAGTCAATATTGTTCGCAATGATATCAAAATATATGCTAACAGTTAGAAAAAAAATGCTAACCGCCGCCAAGGAGGGCTCGGGCAGGTTCTGTAGTTACCTTGTGCCGGTGCAGTGCGTGCGAGGCGGGGGGCGGCGGGTTAGCGGACAGCTGGCGCGCGGCCGCCGGGGAGGGCGCGCGGCGGCGCGGGGCGGGCGGGTTCATGGCTGTGGCCCGCGCCGTCGCCAGGCGCCTCTCGCGCACGATCACCGACGGCGACAATCTGCACCATACCGACCGGATTAGAATCAGACGTGTTTGTACTCACACGGTTGATTGTTGGTGTTCGTAAGAAAGATTAAAATACAACGAACCGGGGTTGTGGCACATGTGACAACATAGGACGCATAAGAATAGCAAGTTTAGCAAAAACTTTAGAAAAAAAGAATCGAATATAATCCAAAGAAGATAGGCAGAAGTAGCAAAAGAAAAATATTTCGAATGAAGCCAACATTGCCAAGAAGTCGCGGATGTAGCACTTTTAACAGTTACATGAAGAACTTCGCGTTCGAGAGTCGAATTTCAGAAGACGCACCGAGGCATATATTTTCACTATGCTCTACTGTTATCGTGAAACGTCCATCTCACCTTTGTCTTGAAGAAGAGGACGCCCTTCGCTTGCGTCGTGCGCTCGGCGATCGTGAACTGCGGGAACTGGAATTTGAAGAGCTGCGGAGTGAGCGGGACGCGGGGCGGGCGGGGGGAGGGGGGCATGGTTCGTACACGCGCACGCATGCACACACGCACGCATTGTTATGTTACACGTTACATGCGCACACGGTCGCGACCACAGTGAGTCCCACAGGTGACAAAATGATATCAAGAACGAGCATGCAGTTATAGTGTTGTTAATCGAGATTATGATGAGTCATGAGAAATCGAACACCGCAAACACCACGACATTAGACGAGTTATGAAAGCGAAACCCATCGCCCAAGGGAGAGGGACGAAGCAGGAGAAAAAATCGAATTAAAATTTTATGAATGGAAGTAATATAATAGGATTTATAAATACTTTTTAAACAGTTATTTGTTAAATAGTAGTTTCCTCTATTAGATTGCATTTAACTGCATAACTTGAGGTCAATTTGAAAAATCTCATGAGCAAGCGCATAGTTGTTTAACGCACCTTTTGCACTTGATAATTTTCCCTAGCGAGGTCACTGAGCTCACGGACTCGCCCCAAAAACATCAACATCGATACCCAAAGATCGAAACCACGCATCCCTACAAAATCCGTGAGTAAGCTGGACTACAAAACGCTTAGGACACATTGCTATTTTGCAAAGCAGTTTTTTTAGCCCTAATAACATTGAACCCCGACAATACGCGTCTTATACGCCCAGCTGGTACTTAACATAACGCCTGTTCTTCTTGGTACAACAGAGGTTACACAATGGGCAGTCCTTCTAAGGTAGACCGAACATCAGACAAAAATAGTACTGTCATTTATGAATGACGGAGCCGACGCTCTACAGAGCTGATAATTTTGAAACATACTAACGGCTTTGCCTTTTTCCAATAGGCACAAGGTACAGATCGGCACTAGCTACAATTATTACATGGTCCTTTTGCTTCCTTCATGTTCCATACATACACGCCCTTATGAAAAGGTAGTGCAGTGCTGCAAGTAGTGGTGTACATAAACATGTGGATATAACTGTTTCGTCTCTGCATCACCTTAACGTAGATATGCCTAAGGCTTTAAAACCGCCTATATTAACTGAAGTTTAAAGACATAAGAAAAGAAAACCATACCTAGACGAGGAGTAGGACTCGTCCGAGGAGGGCGGCTTGCGTCGTCGGGCGGCGGGCTCGGCGCGCATCCAGGGGTCCGCCCACTCGTCCGTGCGGCCCTCGCGCGACGAGCGCACCTCGCGGCCCTCCCGCCGCTCCACCTCGGCGCGCTGGACTATTACTTCACGAGACGGTCGGACGCGACGCTAAAATAGAAACGGTTGCTTTTGGCGATACGAAACTTGGATAAAAGTTCTATGAGCAAATGTCCATAAAGGGTTAGGCAAAATGTTGTTTGGATCGAGTAAAGGGTGCTAAAATATGTAGAATAGATAATTATGATAAATCTAAAGTGAATTCCATTTGATGACCATTTCTCTCGAAGTTAAGGCTTGTTGAATGAATTTTTTTTATCCCTTAATTTTTTCCAGTAGTGTAGAAACAAAGAGTACACAATTCTAGTATTCAGCTGCATGCAATCAAAATGAACGCAAACTCCAACATTTTTGTGAATGGGCCAGTTAGATGCTGACTCTTTAATTTATTAGAAAGAAAGACCGAGAGAAAGTTGATGAAACTAATAAGCAGTGAATTTTTGACGATATATCTAGTAAAAAAAAAGTAGCATCACTAGCATAGTTTTTTTTTAATTGCATTTTACAACTCAACTGGACTATCCTGTGGGTGCTTCGCATTTAAGGCCTCCAGCTAGAGGAAAAAACTTATAAACTAAGCGACTGCACGCTAAGGGCACCCCCTGCGGGGTACGAGCCTTGGCTTAGGTCGTCAGTGGAGGACAGCAAAGGGACAGACTGGATCTGAGTTCACTAGCATCCACAGTAGCAATCTGTGAAATAAAATATTCTCTATGACCTAAAACCCATACCTTATGATAAGCCCCCTCCTCCAGTGTGGGAGCTCGTTCATCATAATGCGGCACTCGTTCGTACCCAGCCCGCTCCCGCTCATACATATGCTCGCGGTCGTAAAAACGCTCCCGCTCGTCAACTTGTGGTCGCGGGAAACGACCACGGTACATTGGACCGTATGGCCTGCAACATAACGTTTATAATTAGTTAATTGTTTAATAATCTGCTTTTATCGCCGCGCGCAAACGCCCTAGCGGGCTTTTACAAGAGCCAGTGTCTATGGCTTTTTGGTTGTGAAAAAAATTGTAACAGATATTTGTTTGCGACAGTTTAATGGAACTGCATCTTCTATATGATAAAGCAGAAGAGTTTTTTTACCAAATCCATTGATATTTAAATATAAAGAATCTGAAGTACAGTCCATTGCAAATATCACATCAGAAAGTGTCGCCGATAAATAAAACTTAAAAATAATAACAGGATCCTCAAGGTCTGTATCGCTAAACACTGATTCGAACTTATACCACCACATAAATTCACGTTTCTAATTTAAATCCCGAAAAACTTTGAAATTGCTGTCATACATTTTGCGCACTTTTTTGTGAACGGTTTTGAGATGCCGAGTGCATATTTTGAGTTTTTCATATTTCAATGACTAAACCATTTTCTTAGCACGCACTAATTTCTGGAACTACAAACGGATTTGAAAAAAAAATATGTTGAATTTCCGGGCTCCTAAACTAGGTACGCAGACCTGTATCTTGGGAGTCGGAGATTTAGACTTATTTTACATAATACAACCGTGATATTTCAGTTGATTGGCACTCGTCATTAACATAGCAAATGTAGTGAATTATTGTGATTTTGTGTCTAGGGTGTCTGTGTAGGGGTCGTGTTTGTGGAGTGTGAGTGTGTGTCATTCTTTTAGGTGACGTTTGATTTATTTATGATTCAATTGACAATATGTTTATGTTTTCTGTTTCGTCATAAGTTAGGGGTAAGAGCCATTTATAATATTATGTCTAATTTCATATGAGTTTTTTGTACATAGGAATAATCTTATTTATTTTACAGATATTTGGTTGTGACAAATGGCGTTGGTTAATTTTTTGACACAACACTATTCATACTATTATTATTTTTATTGACATTTCGTTTAAAATTTAGAAATTTATAGACTTGAAATATATGCATTTCACTGTTCTTGAGTGTACATACCCGCCCCGGAAGGCGTCGGGGTCCCCGCGGTAGTGCGGCGGCGCGGGTCCCTCGTGGTGTCGCGGCGGCGACGCGCCCACGGCCGCGGCGGCGTACGCCAGCTCCGCGTCGGGGTCGTGCACCACCCCGCCCACTGATAGGTGCAGCTTCTTTTCTTCGAAGTCCATGTCTTGCTCTTTACGTTTGTTCGCTATTCGCAGCATCTGTTGGTTATAAGGGTAAACATCTTTACTTGTCTACATAATGAAAAGTAATATAGGCTATAAGAGCCTACTGAGATGACGACTAATTTAGATTTATGGAAGAAAAACCGCTGCATAAGAAAATGCTGATGATAACTTGTTCGCACTGAAAGTGTCTCTGGTCACTCTCAATGGTGTCAGGTCATGAACAAAAGCTCCATTTTCAGATTATAACGACGCTATTAAGTTTTTTTCTATCACACAAGATTTTAGTTTTTCTTTCAAGAATTTCTTAGTAGCAAATTCTGAGTCGGCTTTTCTAGCCAATTCATGGTAATAGATCCGCCCTATAGAAAGTATATTTAACACACCTCCTTGGCAGTCCTTAATCCCCTCTCCCACGCAGACTCAGGAGGTGCAACGTCTCTGGTGGGAGCGGGCGGGTAGCTCCCTCCCGCGGGAACACCGCGAACCACGTCGAACATATTATAGTTGCCTTTGTCCGTCACGCCCGGGTGAAGAAACCTGGCCAATAGAAACAAGATTCTTTATGAAACTTCTGATTTCTTCAGTAGGTACACTACACCAGTTGATAAGCCAAAACATGTTTATAATATTAAGACACTTGAAACCACTTTACCTGATCAAGATTACCTTGGTTAAGTCAACTTTGATTTAAGTTGATTTTACAAAGATATTCTTGATCAGGTAAAGTAAATATTAACTTATAAAAAGTTTAAAGTTTCTTTATGTATTGACATATTATTTCTGTTAATACTTTTAACTCTTGTGATTTACCTGCAGCTGACACCCCACGTACAAGCGCCCCTCGAGAAGAACCGACACACGGGCCGCGGCTCACTCTCTTCCGGGCGTCGCTCAGCTTCGTCCGACACCTCGCCTTCCTCTAGCGACGATCCTCGAGACCGACGAATTGCTTTTATGTCCTCTGGTTATGTCAAAGTATGTTTTAATTGAGAAACTGACAGGTTACTTTAATTTACGCACATAAAGACAAATGCTGCAATTTCATACACATTACTGTGATTCTCTTTGTAACACTAGTCCTGTAGCCCACAACTACAGATATGTTTGATATGCTCGTATTTCCCGGCATCTGGTCTACACTGTCTAAGCTATAGTAAGGTGTGCCTCAAAATGAATCAATGTTCTTTATAAAATAAACAATAAGTTAAAAACCCACTAAACAATATTTGTTCTTTCAATTATTTACCTTTTTCTACTCCTTTATCCTCAGCATCTCCATTTGATTGTTCTACAGCTTTTGGTTCTATACATTCACCTTCCTCTGCCTCAAAATCTAATTGTTCCTCCCCATCTTCTGTGTTACTTGTTTTTTCTTGTGGTACCTAGACATACAACTACACTAGAGATAGCTTTACAGTAATACATCTATTATTAATAAAATCAATACTCTATACAAAGGAGCAAAATTTTGATTCATTAGTCATAATTTGATTGATTCATTTGATTACTATAAGAGAAGCAAATAGTTTCATGCTGCAGTTTACAATCATTACTTTTTCCAGTTTAGGTGTATCACCCTTTCCATTATCAGAATGTGGTGAGGACTGTCTGCTTGCCCCATTGACATGTTCTGCTTTGTGTTCTGGTGATGCCGGTGGAGACTTGGGCTAAAACAACAAACAAATATATGAACCACTCCTTCGAAAGGAAGAAGGCAAAGGCAAGAATAAAGACACATGACCTTGTGACTTTCTGGTCACTGTTTTAACAAGATTTTCACAATATTATAAACATTTAATCATAGTTGTGTTGCAGTTTTGAGGAAGGATTTACCTTTGATCCTTTCTCTGTTTCTTCTGGTCCCATAGAGTCCAAGTCAGATACATCGGAAAGATCCTCATGACTGATATTGAGGTCTTTTCCATCAGGTTTGTCACTAGTCCTAGATTTACTTCTTGATTTTCTGTCCTCTTGGTCTGACTCCATTTCCCCTAATAAACATAACTTCATTAGAACCAATTTGACAATAAGTTATTGAATAGGATCATTTTGTTAAATGAAAGTCAATCAACATTACCTTCTGATATTTCTTCTGTTGCAGGATCCTTATTACTTCTTTTATTATATGATGAACTCCTACTGGACTGACTGGAGTCTGACCTACTACGGGCTCGGGGAGCAGGGACCATCTTTTGTTCAGCTTTTGTGTGCCTCCTCCATTTTTCATTTCTTTCCTTTGGACTCCAATCATTTTGTTTAGCAGCAGGTGATGACTGAGGGGATCTATAAGACTTCCTGTCAGGGGAAGGACTTGATGAGGGTGAACGTCTGTTCGAATTCCTTACAGCGTAAGGAGAAGCAGGCCTCGACCTATTGTCTGGAGAACCCGGTGGAGATCTAGCTGAGCTGCCAGGACTCTGTGGTGTCTTGGGACCATCACCTGCTAATGGAGCTGAAGAATACTGATCGCCATGATCTGGTGAGCCTACATTAGAACCCACTTCACTTGGTGATTTAGGACCTACTGGAGAAGCTGGTATTGAATTTTCTGGTGAATTAATGTCAGAGTGTGCTCCACTCAGGTTATCTGGTGACCGTGGCCGTTTTCCCGGTATTGGGGATTGCGGTGATGGCGATTGGGACCGACTTTCTGGTGAAGGCGAACGAGGCCCCTGAGACCTATGAGATTTTGGGGAGCGTGGCAGGGACTTCGTCCCCTTTTTGGAGTGTACACTCCTGTCTGATGACGAGCTCCTTCGACTCCTAGAGCTTGTACTGCTACTACTTGAGGATGATTGATCTCTGGAGTCTTCTGAATCCATCTCTGTAAAAATGGGAGTGACTTATGAAGCTAGTAATCTTTTGTATTTTGGACCCAACCCAAACAAGCACTGTGATTGTTATTTCTTTTATAAATAGCTTCAACCAGTCAAAATATGCAATACTGTATCAAATGTTAGTCCAAACATACTCAATTTCCTTCAACAGAAGTAAATTTCCATCAACTGATCGACCTACTTCACTTTCTTAACTTGATTGAACCCATAAACAAAATTAATACTCAAAGAAAACTAAAAATGGAACTATACATGTCATATTACAAAGGTTGTACTTCTGTTAATATTTATGGCAATAACACAAATTAATCAATAGATTGTAATTTAAGTAATGGCTACAAAACCTATTATCATTTGAATGCTTCTTTAATTTTAATACTAATACTTAAAACAAATAGGACAACATTATTTGTGTTAAATAAATACATGTTATCAATACTGTATTAAATATGTCTTAAAAATCATGCATACCTCTGCTATATTAACTCACCTTTTCAATTAGAAATAATAAAACATTGAAATTAACAGTAACAAAAAAATAAAACAAAACAAACTGGGCTCTGCCATTCTTGCTTTACACCTACCTACGTCTGTCAATTACCAAGTTATCTGTGAGATGTTACTTTACAATGAAGACCACGACTATTCACTTTAATATCTGTTTGTAATAATGTACTAAAAAAACTCAAAATATTATTAGAAATGACTTGTATGTCGAGTTGATTTGTAGATGTATTTCTTTACTTTTATACAACTGGTAAATGCTACGTTGTGATGTATATTTGAAGACACATCCAGCCTTACCTTCACGACGACGCCTCGAAGCCAGAATAGGTTGCACTTTGTAACACTTTTCATATTGCAAAGACTTTCAACTTTATAATCACAACACAAACTAAACTTAGGTCTGTCACATAAACTTGTGAACAACTTTTAACTTTTTTGAACGTTGTACTGACGAAAACTTAGTAAAATCAACACTACTTCAACATGGCTGTGATACTGAAGGAAATACATGAACATAATAAATAATCACTTTCCAGTACTTCCGTAGGGTTAACTTACGCCCTTACCTTTACTGAGATGGATTAGACGGTTAATTTCTTGAAGTAATTGTAATTTATATTAAAAAAATCCTTAATTTGCGCCGCTAACGATTCTCTCTCAACGAAGTGAAGTCATCAAAACCATAGACTAAAACTAAAAATACAAATCAATCAAAGTGACGCTAAATGAAAAAAATAGAGTTGTTTTCATATCTTGTTACTAAATAGTCTTTTTTTCTTAATAGTAAACTACCACAAGGTTTAATAATGGTAGGTGTTTCCTGAACAAAAAGTAGTCATCAAAAAGCATCGAAATGTTAGCAGGTAATTATGGGCCATCAACTCGAATCAGCGGCCAGATGCTGAAATTGAGTTCCTTTTTGGCAACGTGGCCGTATATACTAGATCCATGTTTCTCATTCTGTTATTTTAATGACAACACTGTTTGATTTAATCTATGGGCCAAAAAGAGCTGAAAATGCGCGGCAAAATTCGATTTGACAGAATTGTATCCTACTTCAGTGCGCTTTAAATTTTATTTGTAACTTTCTTTTATTTATTCATTATCAGGATGATCGAACAAGCGCTTGACGATAATATATCTGAAAATGATGAGGAAGAAAGTTTTTTTCAAGACGTGGACTTATTACAAAAGCATGGAATAAACGTAGCTGACATAAAAAAATTAAAAGGGGCTGGAATATGTACGATAAAAGGGATACAAATGTCCACAAAGAAAAAACTATGTAACATCAAAGGATTTTCTGATACAAAAGTTGAAAAAATTAAAGAAGCCTGTCAAAAACTCGCTACCCTTGGTTTTATGACTGCTTTGGAAGTTAGTGATCGTCGGAAACAGGTTTTTAAAATCAGTACTGGAAGTACAGAATTAGAGTAAGTGGTAATGATAATGAAGGTACCTATTTACGATTTAGTAAGATAGAACTGTCCCACCAACAAAATTGTTATAATAATTATACTGAGCTTAGCAAGTTGCACTAAATGGTGTGTTACAAGCCGATAAACTGAGGCGTTATTTCTAAGCATTTACTTGTGTACCTTCTACCCACCTATATCAAATTGATGAGCGTAATATGGTGTGACTGCACTTGCCCAATTTGTCGTACGCACACACGCCGTCGTTATCAAGTAGCATGGACATCACTCGTTGTATTATACGCTAACGATAGTATTATCTCATAGTACAATTACTTCTTTGGAAGATAATGTAACGGTATTGTTATAAAATTAATAATAAATCAGCATGACAACTAGGGTACGGTCAAAAATTTGATACCTAAATTGGATTAGTGTTTTGAGTAATACCTGGTACTCGCTATCTTTATTTTTTGTTAATTTTGTATAAGTTGACTAAAATGTAGCTCCACCTCTTAGTCTTGCAACAATATTCTTCACGGCACACCCGACACATGGAGGAATTTCAAATTTGTTATCTAAGTATTAGTTTTTAACAATATTTGACTTCCAGCAAGTTGCTGGCCGGTGGCGTGGAATCAATGGCCATAACCGAAGTGTTCGGTGAGTTCCGTACCGGCAAGACCCAGTTGTCTCACACCTTGTGCGTCACCACACAAATACCCAACTCGACGGGCTACCACGGCGGGAAGGTCATGTTTCTGGACACTGAACATACTTTGTATCCTTTGTTATTACTGCGATCATCTAAACATGTACTCACGCCATTTTTTTATGGGGCTAGGCAGAAACCACAGAACGACATAATCCTTTTGCCTATAACCCCACATAGGCGCCGCCGGCTGCAAGGGGGTGCACTCATTATCGACTAGTTGGTCACAAAAGCAGGTATAACAACATTCATTTTAATTCCCGCATTTACTATCATCATAATTATGCGGTTATAGCCACACTTACAAGTCTTACAACCCTACAATTAGGGTTACCATTCCACCAGTTTTCTTTTTTTTGCGGATGTGAAATCAAACCCACCCATGTTCCTTCTATTGTTCTTTAGGTTCCGGGCCCGCGGTATCTCTTTCGAACAACCCGCAAACCCGGCAGGCGGTGTTCCTGGCATGCCCCTCTGCTTTGCTAACATTTCTTTGAGGCGCGCGTGGAACACTAACGCGGCGTCGACACGGCCTGTCGTCAATAGACGGGCGGTCGGTGAGCTACCCATTGCTCACCGTCCACGGCGCCCGACGCCTTGGTTGTCTCCCGCGGCGGCTGGGTTGGTTAGCGGTTCTCTCTCTCAAACGCCTGGCCACCTCCTTCGCTAGCATGACTGCTTCGCAGAAGGTGACGGCTTCCCATTCCCTCTCGCCCCGAACCATGGACTGAACCAGGGCCGGACGCGAGAGATCGCCGCCACCGATCGCCTCTACGAGGGCACAGCGGTGCTCCACCGAAGCTGGGCAGACCGCTACTGTGTGCTCCACCGTGTCCTCCGGGCGATCGTCACAATCCCACCAGATTTACCCGGACATTTTAGGTTGTTGGCCGAACCCTTTTCGACTTCAAAGGAATTGTTTTAAAAGTAGAATGATTATATCATTATCATTAGAAACCTATAAAACATTATTTACATATTCATTAAGTGATGACTCCATTCATTAATACTTATATACACACATCAAAAGTGTCTAGGGATCAAGCATTTTTATGCGGATTTCTTGAGATTGAGATGTGGCTTTGTAATAAATTTATGATTTTATAAATTTATATGGATCCTTTTTGGTGCATTTCATAATTTGAATCAGGAACTCTCAATCAAATTCGAGTAAAAGATGAAAATAAGCTGTCAATATTTTCCCTATAAAAACATACAACGCATTGAAGACATTATTAGTGCTACTGTTTCCCTACTACTGATTAAAACCAACGTTATTATGGAGCGGCGACGTCATTTAAGCAGGGAAGAAATGCTCAGAGCCGTGGGAATGATAGAAGCTGGTTCCCGGCAACGTACTGTAGCTTTAGCTCTGAATACAAGTCAGAGTGTTATCAGTCGACTTTGGACACGTTACCGAAGCACTGGTACCGTGGCTGAGCGCCATGGAGGACGGTATCGCTGCACCACACGGAGACAAGACCGATACATTCAAATCTTAACTCGAAGAGCTCCAACAATAACCGCCATGATGTTAGCCGTGAGGCTTCATCACTCTTCAGGGAACTTAATTAGCGACCAAACAGTCAGAAACCGCTTGCATGAAGTGAACCTTCATTCCCGAAGACCGCTAAGGGTACCACCTATAGCAATGCACAATCGTAGGATTCGATATCAATGGGCTCTTGAACACAGAAATTGGGCAGAAGAACAATGGCGTTTCGTGTGCTTTTCTGATGAGTCTCGTTTTGGTATGAGACCGGATACAAGACGTATACGACACTGGAGAACCCCTGGACGCCAACAGCGATTAAAATCCTGCCAGGAAGTCCATCCTTATAGTGGTGGAACCATCATGGTATGGGCGGGTATTTGGATCGGCGGAAGAACTGAGTTGATTTGGATCAGAGGCAACCTCAACGCTCAAATTTATGCTGAGACGATTGTATCAGACGTCATCGTTCCTCTACAAGTGCAAATCGGTCCCTTATTTCAGTTAATGCATGATAATGCACGACCGCACACCGCAAGAGTTGTAAGACAGACTCTCGCCGCAGCTAACATCTGGCCTGCTCAGTCGCCAGACTTGAACCCGATTGAGCATGCATGGGATATGCTACAGAGAAGAGCTCTGCCGAATATGGAGGGTATCCAGTCGCAAGAAGACCTTTTTTTGTTGTTGCAACGAACATGGGCGGCCATTCCACAGCGTGATTTGGATGAACTCATTTTGAGTATGCCAAACGGATGTTCTTGTGTTGTTAGTGTTCGCGGTAGAAACACGGATTATTAATTGTTTAAGTAACCCAATAAAATTTTAAAGAAAACTGTTATTTCAGTCTTTTTTTCGAACTTTAATGTTAGTGGTTCAAATGTCAAAAATCCCTTTATTAGGAAAATGGCAAATTTCTTTATTAATGCAAAGGTGACTTGGTTTATCGTTACTGTGACAAACGAAAACACTTTATTTGATGAATCCTTAAAGAAAATTTTAATTAATATCAATCAGGAGAAAAGTTATTGCAAAAATATATGTTGATCCCTAGATACTTTTGATGTGTGTATTTATATTTCCTTATTTGTTATATTTAGCTATTGCGTCATTTAATACGAGCACAAAATAATAAAGCATTCTATTACTATAGTATAATTTTAAGTTTTTTTTTTTAATTTATTAATGAAATAAATCACATCAAGGCCAACATGACCTGGAACACCTCTAGTTATCTAATTCCTTAACAATACTGCAGTCGACCCGACCGATTACGTCCAATTGCAGACAGATTCAATTTGGACCAAACTGCAGTTCTAGATAATGTTCTCTACGCCAGGGCTTACACCTCAGAACATCAGGTCAGTGGCACACATATATAAGATTAATTAAATTTTATCGAGAGTGTTTCATCATAGAACAGGAGGTGTACTCTGTAATCACGAAATCCGTATTTTCCGCCGAAGTTAAGTAGGTACCTACTATCGTTTCTTGCGGACGTAAGATTAACTTCAACTCTTCGTTAATGGCTTTTGTGGACGAGAGAACGTAAGATTAGTTCGATGCAAAAACTAAAAATTAATGTCAACCCGACCAGACAGTTGCCCCCCTACTCCCTATGTGTATTCAAAACTCATGAATCGGAATAAAATACGGAGTACATTTCAAATTATCAGACTACTTTCGTACGGGGCCGTATCTTCGTTGATGGACTTAGAGAGTGGACCCATAGCTACGGTCAGCAACGAAAGTAAATTAAATATGAAGCAGTAAGTACCTGTGCATGGCAACCTAACCTAATCCATGATCTACGTAAAACAAAAAAACCTAAACATATAAGTTATGTGATTTTTATGGAAACCATCCAGATTTCAGACTGCTTTCTGCATTTACAACTTTCGTTGCTAATTTATAGTACAAGCATAATTATTATGGTACTGTTTATTTTCTTTTCATCATCGTCTCTTTTTACTAGGCGGAACTCCTAGACTTTGTAGCAGCAAAATTCCATGAAGAGGCTGGCTTGTTCAAGCTTTTGATAATAGACTCTATTATGGCACTGTTCAGAGTTGACTTCTCAGGACGCGGCGAGTTAGCCGACAGGCAGCAGAAACTAGCGCAAGTTCTCTCACGGTTACAAAAGGTTTGTTTAAGAGCATTTTCTTTTTAATTCTGATTCATCATTTGTCTGGAAGATATCGCTATTAGCGATAAGACCGCCATTGTAACCATAGTTTTAGCACTTTTTTTTGTAAAACAGTTTTTGTTTTCAATTTTGGTGTGCAATAAAGTATTCTATTCTATTCTATTCATCAAACAGCAAATACACTCGTAACGGAACAGCCTCGATATGGTATAGTTGTCACAAGGGTTACTGCTGAGCAACAGGTTTAGATACTTGGGTTTGCTACCTGTAGTCTGGATTCATGGTTGATGGCAATTTCGGTCGCTCCTTAGGACCTACATTGGATTTAAAACGTAACATGACATACCGTGGCAATGTGGGAATGTGAGTGCATCTTTGATCTTCTATAGGCGTCTGATTTACTCAGGCGTGAGTTTATGTTATTTATAATAATGTTATTGTGTGGCAGAAATAAATGACTATATAGTACAACTATGAGTTTATTTACTTCGGAGCACCTGGTACAAATTACTGAGGGCCCCAAATTGCGCAGTTACGCCAGTCCCCATCTATTGGACGGAACAAACAATAAAATTGGGCTCGGCTCCAAGGTAGCGTTTAATGTCGGAGCCTGTAGGACAGAATACATTTAACTACTTTCTTCAGGAGTTTATTTAGGTTAAAATTTTACTAGTCACGATCTACAATCTACATAAACTGCGTCTTTGTCTTTTGTCTAGTGGCACGCAATTATATTCTACGTCGCAATTCCATGCGTTATATATAAGCGTTATTTTTTAAAGAACTACGTATTACATAATTATGTACAATGTACAGACGAGTTCAAGATCACGGCGCGCTAAGATTGACTCGTTTGGTCTCAATAGATAAACATGTCCGGTTTTCAACCACACCACGTTTATTGAGCGGTTATTCGACTGCAGATAAGACAATAGATTACTTATAATATACAGGATTATTTGTACCTGTGATTATTGTTGGTGTTGCTTTTAATTGTCGAGATTCAATATCAAAGCGTAAAAAACCAAATCTAGGTACTAACAGCACGGGAATATTTTAAAAAAAATACAATAACAGTCACAGAATTCATGATCTGACTAATAAAAATTATTCCTAGAAGAAATTGATTTTATAACCTATTTAATTCCAATAATTTGAATCAAGAGTGATATACAACCCATACATTAAGTAACTCTAATGCTTTTTTGTTACGATAATTCGGTACCAATGCGGAAAGTCTTTGATTCCATATTACAATAAAGACAAAGATTCTAAGTTGTATCAAGATAACACCGGTTTTATTTTCGAATCATCTTAATTCATATTATTATTTTTCTTCATTAATTTTTGTATATTTAACTCTCTTTACATTTTTTTTATTATTTTGTTTTGTATGTATGTATATAAGTATTTATAGTTATATTTTAATTGTAATTATATTATATAATTGTTTCTTATACTTTCTGTTATGCACCCTGCACCTACTTTGTTTTCTCTCTGCATCACCCCAAGGTAGACTGGTAGAAAATGCCCAAGGCATTAAGTCCGCCTTTGTACATTGTTTTTTATGCATGTGCATAAAGTTTTAATAAATAAATAAATATTATTCTCTTAAAGATTTCAGAAGAATATAACGTCGCAGTATTTATAACAAATCAAATGACGGCCGATCCTGGAGCAACACTGTCCTTTCAAGTAGACCCTAAGAAACCTATAGGAGGCAACATACTTGCACATGCGTCCACTACTAGAATATCTCTCAGGAAGGGACGTGGGGAAAACAGAATTGCTAAAATATACGACTCTCCTGACTTGCCTGAGAGTGAAGCAACGTTTGCCATCACAAATGGGGGTGTGGCTGATGCTAAAGATTAAATAAATAAGCTAGTTACTTTACAACGTTTTATTTTAGTAGTGTAGTTGTGGTGCTGTTCCATAAACGATAGGGCACTTTATATCGAGTCCTGCATGTTCTATTGTTTGGACGTTACAGCTTAGGAACTGTTGGACGCTACTGAAGGCGTGGCTCAGTTCTAAGAAAAATATTGTAGTTGCAGTAACTTGTATTGTAGTTCTAAGTAGATATGTATTCCTGAAAGAGTAATGCTAGAAAGATGCTGTTCGGTAGATAATTGTAAATGTTCACTTAGCATAGTGTATTCTGTAGGTATGCACCGCATTTTATATTATAAGTTAAGCTTAATGTTTTTATTATTAAATGATCAACCTACGTTGTTTTTACGGCTTAATAGATAATAATTATTTAATAAAAACCTGTATTAACCGACTTTCGTAGCTGGTCGTCCATTTCAGTCGTAAATTTGTCGAAAAACCTGTCGAAGATGATCCTTACTAAATATATATATATTATATTTATATAAAAGTGATAAATATTATAAAAGCGAAAGTGAGTTTGTTTGTTTGTTACCTCTTCACGCTTTAATGGCTACACCGATTTTGATGAATTTTGGTACAGACATAGTTGGGAACCAGGAGACGGACATAGGCTAATTTTTAATTTATAAAGTGGGAAAAGAGGGTAGAAAAGGTAAAACTTAGCGTTGCTATTACAAATTAATAAGGCGCTACCGAATTTAACGCGAGCGAAGCCGCGGGCAAAAGCTTGTTCTATATAAAAACATAATCTATTTCATCGTATGATGAGTCAGTCTCAGATTACATTCAATCAGTAGGTAAACAAAATAAGTAGGTACTTATGTACCTATTGGTCTACTCATTGATACGAACATTCTGAAATGCCAATGCCATAGCATAGCACACTCCAGTGTGTTGTTTATTTGATTGATTTCAAATTATCAGATAAAGGCTGGGTAGACGCACGCATTTGATATCGTAGGTAGGTATTACCTACTTATCTAACTGTGAAATAGGATTAATTACGTGTACCACGTACAAATTATTGTATTCCTGGAGCTTCCGGATTGTAACAGAAAAAATGCGATTAGGCTCCTAGGTGCTAAATAATTAAGGTTAACCAATCATGCATACAATCACCAGTGAACTCCAGTAGGTAGAGTTGCTGACCTATGTTGCTTGACCAGGCGAAGACCAAGTTGAAGCAGGATATCTAGACCAATGGACTAAAGACGTTTGTAGATACCTACCAAACCAACGATAACAGACCTAATTTTGTTTTCCCTAAAATAAAACTGAACAAACCAAATTAGATAACAAGTCGGTAAGCAACTAAAGAATGTCATCGACCTGTAAATCGGAAGATCGAGATAACTTCTGTAACCCGTGCTCGTCTCCACTCTCCTACTGTATGCAGTCAACCGAACACAAAGTCCAAACGCTAACGAAATCGTTTTGTTTTCGTCATTCACAGTGGCGTGATTCAAACGAACCAATTAAGTTTCTTGCCACGATTAGATAAACAATAACTACGATACTTTCATGACTTACGCTACACGTTGTAGTTGTACAATATTGCATATGTGTGGATGTTTGGACGTACCTATTACAAATATGGGTAGGTAGGTAGGTGCAGAAACGAGAACAAACATTACTCGATAGTTATCTTGTTTCTACTCCTACTGCTCAAGATAAATCTAATATTTCCCGCCATCATAACTTTGTAGTTAACTCACTAAGTAGTAAGAAGTACACAACTTTGTCTCCATTTTATAGTAGGGTCTAGGTTCTTATAAAAATCATGAGGTATGTACCAAATAATGAAGTGCTCGATAATTATTGTATTTATGGATTTATGAACTTGATTGAACGGAGCCCCTCAGTCAAGCTAATGTCGAAGAGCTCCACCCGAGTTTAAAAGTACACGGGTTAATCAATGGGGTAAATCAGTAATAAAGAGCTGGTACAAAACTCTGCAAAGACAAATTTTTACCAATCTCTAACTAGCAAATCAACTCATCCACGGGTATGCAGCAGGGCCGGATTAACCATCTCGGGGCCCCTAGGCACAGCTCGTTTCCCCCCCCCCCCCCTTTTTCATACCACGACGACGACGCAATTTGGAAATGTTTACTGTCTATATTACGAAATAGAATGAAGGTACCATCATCGTCACCAACCGACTTCAGTTATCACATTGCAAAGGTCTTGCTTCAAGTGAAAAACGTTTCACTTTTACCGTGGTTTCACAAAACCACACAATCCCCCTTTTTTAGTTTTTTCATTGGGAGTGCTGGGCCCCTGGTCACAGTGGGCCTCTAGGCACTGGCCTAAAGTGCCTTATGGATAATACGGCACTGGGTATGCTTTATTATGTGCATACATTGAACTCTCCTATTTAGGGTTTTAATTTAATATTTATAAATTTTCACCCCTACCTTTGACAACGAACTCTAAAAAAAATGCAACTCGTTTTTGTATCCTTTTTTGGAGCTCATGAATAAATATATTAACCATTGACCAAATCCCTAGCACTCGCTCATCTCACACTACAAGCGGTAATCAACACAATTATTGAGACAGAAATACAAATTTCAAGATTAAGTCATTTATCTAAATAAGTAAAGTTAACATAGAAAAATCTTTGAGAAAAGTTTGTATTTCCACTTTCAGGCATTAATTTATATACCGAGAATACCAGTATTCGCATTTTGACACATGACGTCTGAGACTGAATGAAAACGAGACGGACAGCTCGTTAATCAGTCAGTTCAGTTGTTTCGTGAACCTTTTGAGGGGCGGAGGTGCTGTGAGTGTGGTTTGGCGATCGGTTTCGGTTTTATAATTCAATTACTAAACATTATTATTGTAAAAAGTGTTACAACTCATTTGTGGTTTCAATAAAATCAGACTTTATAAAGATGGGAGAAAATAACGAAAACAAAAAAGAAGTTCGTGTCTGGTGCGATGGGTGGTGAGTAATATTGAGTTTTTATTTTTACTTCATGTCTTCGTGCTTGGTAATTGGAAACATTATACACTAGTAGTGCCGTTGTTAACATTCAGTAGCATCAGTGATTATCGCCAGTAATTCTCGAAATACTTTCATACATTGACGTGAATTAGCTGTGGTACTTAAATGTGGAATAGGTAATTACAAAGCATCCGGCAGTCGGCACGAACAATTTCAGCTCGCATGCGTTGTGTACACATGCTTTTCTCTAAACATTTTTCCCTGGGATTACAGTTTGGTATTGATTTCTGTTTCCAGTTATGATATGGTGCATTTCGGTCACGCAAATTCGCTGCGACAAGCAAAAGCATTGGGCGATGTGTTGATTGTGGGAGTCCATACAGATGAAGAAATCTCTAAGCACAAGGGTCCTCCAGTCTTTACACAAGAAGAACGGTACAAAATGGTGCGTGCCATCAAGTGGGTGGACCAGGTAGTGGAGGGAGCCCCCTACGTCACCACTCTGGAGACTTTGGACAAGTACCAGTGCGATTTTTGTGTGCATGGAGGTAATTCAAATTATAGTTAGGTACATGTATGATACTCAATAATTGATATTTGAGTTTAGTAGTTTTATGTATCTACACATACAATTTTATGTGTTCTTAGTTCAAGTTGGTATTGATTATAATCAATAAGTACCAACTGTGATATTGTAAAAAAAAGCGAATGTACAGGTAGGTAAGTACTGAATAGATTTTTTTTGTTAGCTACTAGGTACAATAGTTTTCTATTTCCCACCTAAATATTTATACAAAAATAATAATAAGTGTTTACAATGCTTCTCATGTTTATTTACCTTGAAACCAGTTTTTGTTCTGTAATCTCAAAGTAATTTTTTGTAGATTCTTATGAACTACAAAATGGTAACTAATTCTAAATATGTATATCATTTATCTTATATTAATTAATCTCATCATTATTCTTATTCTACATATAATGCAGAACTGATTAGATAAAATACCAATCTATAATAATTCTCTAATATTATTCTGTTAAAATTTGAAGATTCATTGGCTATTTTTTTTTGCAGATGACATCACAGTGACTGCTGATGGAATTGATACATATCACTTGGTGAAAAAAGCTGGACGCTACAGGTAATCTTAGCTCTATAAAAACCTTTTTGTAATAAAACTTAATAATCCATTCACAATCTTAAAGAAAATTGGTATTTCACACTTTATAATGCAATAAATTTTGTATTGGGCATTGTTCAATGTAACTACTTAATACTTATCATAACATCACACCAGTAATCTTTAAAAAGTTAGGCAGAGTTATTTGATGATTTCCCATCCGCAAAAAACAGGCAGAAATATAGTTAGTGGAGGCTATGTGCCACCACTAACTATATTTCTGCCTGTTTTTACTAGATGTTTATAATGGAGATTTATGATGCAGTTGAGCTTTATGGATCAAAAATTCATGCTGTATAAATATTATAACCATTGGTAAAATTATATGGAATGCTGTATTTTTTTCTAAAAATATCTATAAACCTCCCTGGTGGGCTTAGAATCATGAACTTAATCAAATGTAAAACTAAGAACTATGTCAAGTTACATCCACTGTGCATGTTACATTCTTTGTAAATACATGCATTGTATTTAGCATCTTTTGTATCCCTACTAATCTATGTTATAACTACTCTATGTTATTCCACTACAACATTGTTTATTAATAGACACACACAGCTTTCCTTACCTGTATTGCCAGTAAAATAATATTATTTCCTTATAATTAAGAGCTCTTGTGTAATATTATGTTAAGGCAAAATCATTTATTATAAACTCATTGGGACACATTTTTTATTATTAGTTAATTTTTTATGTAAGTTACCTTGTTAAGCCGTCAAGTGTGGTAATCTCCTATATAGTTTTGTGACAATACTGATAAGGAAATTTCAGTCATACTAACTAGAGCAAATCATAATAAAACAATCGGAGAAGATAGACATCTTAATTCAACAAATAGGGACTCTAATGGGTCTTATTACGACATTAGTAGCCCAATGTAAAAAATGAAGTTCCTACGCATTGCCGCGTGGCACATAAATGGCTTGTCTCCAAATAAGCAAGAAGTAGAGCTATTCTTAAAGCACAACAGGATTGATGTACTATTAATATCTGAAACACATATGACAGACCAAAAAGCGATTAAAATCAAGGGATACAACTTATACTACGCCAATCATCCAGATGGTACTTCACATGCTGGGGCTGCTGTCGTAGTCAAAGAACATATAAGGCACCACGTCAATGGATACTTCACACATGCACACATACAGGCAGCAATAATATCTATAGATGACTGGCAGGGATCATTGAACCTGGCTGGAGTATACTGCCCCCCACGACATCGCATAGATGAACAAATGTTCAGTGACTTCTTCCACACACTTGGTGGCAGATATATTGTAGGGGGAGACTGGAATTCTAAAAACACATTTTGGGGATCCCGTCTGACTACGACAAGAGGCCGAGAACTAAAGAAGGCTATTGATAGTAATGGGCTGAACGTAATATCAACAGGAGAACCAACCTACTGGCCATCAGACTTCAACAAAACTCCAGATCTTATTGATTTCTTTATCACCAAAAGGATGTCAGGACTCTATACAAAAGTCGAATCATGCCTAGATGGGTCATCAGACCATACACCCGTGATATGCACATTGAGTACCACAGTCATCTGGAAAGAACCACATGAAACCTTATATAATCATAAAACCGACTGGGTGGCCTTTCGAGATTATATAGATGAAAATCTCAATTTGTGTATACCTCTGAAATCAATAGATGACGCTACGTGGTGTGCCACTAGCTTAATACAAAATGCGGCCTGGCTATCAACGCCATACCTAGCTTCTAAGCCACAAAGTCAGGACACTACTCTGGAAATACGAGAAATGATAGCTGCAAAGAGGAGACTGAGACATCGGTGGCACACCAGCAGGAATCGTCAAGACAAAAAGGCACTCAACAAAATGCAAAAGATCTAAGGAAAATGAGAACAGCACTTTGCAAGACAAACTAAAAACTCTATCTCCGAACAAAGCAGAGGACTACTTACTTTGGAAAATACCAAATCATTAAAAAGGTCAAAGGAACACATGCCTCCACTTAGACAAACAAATGGCGACTGGTCACGAAAACCTCAAGATAAAGCAGAGTTATTTGCTGGTTTCCTAAAGGACTTTTTCAAACCTAATGAACCTGACAATGCGCACACCGAAGAGGAAATAGACAAAATTTTGAACAGTGACCAACAAATGTCTCCACCACTAACACCAGTCACACCATCAGAAGTCAAAAAGGCTATCATGCATTTGAAACAAAAAAAGGCACCAGGATTTGACCTGATAACGGCAGATGTTCTCAAACAACTACCAAAAAAAGGCATTGTCCTGCTGACAATACTCTTCAATGCAATGCTAAGACTACAATATTTCCCAGAGTTATGGAAGGTATCAATCATAAACATGGTGGTTAAACCGGGAAAGCCCCGTACAGAGGTATCATCATATAGACCTATAAGTCTTCTTCCCTTGCTGTCGAAGGTTTTTGAGAAACTGGTTCTGAAACGTCTTCTACCAATTTTAAAAGAACAGAAAGTTATACCAGAGCACCAATTCGGTTTCCGCGCAAACCATGGGACTACAGAACAGGTGCACCGAGTAGCTCATACAGTACGACAAGCACTGGAAAGAAAGGAATACTGTTCAGCTGTGTTCCTCGACATTCAGCAAGCCTTTGACCGCGTGTGGCACAAGGGTCTTCTGTATAAGATAAAGCTCCATTTACCAAATACCATATACATGCTGTTAAAGTCCTACTTGCAAAATCGCATGTTCCAAGTCAAATGTGAAGATAGTCTCTCGTCTATTTGCCCAATAGAAGCAGGAGTGCCACAGGATTCTGTGTTAGGTCCTGTCTTATACACTGGCTACACCGCTGACCTACCCACCTCAAAGGAAGTAGTGACTGCGACTTATGCAGATGACACATCAGTCCTCTCCTGTAGTAAAGACCCAAACACAGCATCCACGAAACTTCAAGAATGTCTGGACGAAATTGGAATATGGCTGAAAAAGTGGCGAATCCGCGCAAGCCCCGCAAAATCGATGCACATTACGTTTACACTAAAGAGAGGGGACTGTTCCCCAGTGACACTTGACGGTGCCACCTTACCAACTGACAAAATAGTTAAATACTTAGGCATGCATCTAGATAGGAGACTCACCTGGCGAGACCATATAAAAGCCAAAAGAGAACAAGCTAACAAAAAGTTTGGAGATATGTATTGGCTATTGGGCAGGCAATCAACATTAAGTCTGGAAAATAAACTCCTCATATACAAGTGTATCCTAAAACCGATATGGACATACGGCATCCAACTCTGGGGATCAGCGAGTCACTCAAATGTAGAAATCCTTCAGCACTACCAGAACAAAGTATTGAAGACCTTGGTCAATGCGCCATGGTTCACAAGGAACACGGAGGTGCATGAATATCTGGAAATCCCGACAGTTAAAGAGGAAATAGAAAGGTCTTGTGTACCCACCAAACAACGCCTAGAACAACACAGCAATCATCTGGCTACACAGCTCATGCATACAACTGGCTGCTTATAGCGGCTGAAAAGAGTGCGATTGGCCTCAATATAAAGATTGAAATACGAAAAGTTAGGGTTGCACTCTCTAAAAACATCTAATAAATCAACAAATCTGATTAAAGCCACACAAGGCTGATTGTAGATACAAAAAAAAATATTCATGGATATTCATAAATGGGATTCCAACTTATTTGTGTTATTTACAGACATAAAGAGCAATATAATAATAATTTTCAGTAAGAAACACCTTTTCTCGTTAGTACTACTGGTTACTAATGTGTTACCAACAAGTTGGTAACTAGTTTGTTACATGCTTGTCTCACCAACTTTTTTCTACTGCATTTTCTAAGTTTTTTTTTCATACTAATTGGTACCTTGTTACTAGACCACTTTTCCAATCTAATATAATAATACATATAGCATATAGGCTTGTCTCCTTCCTAGTGCATTGTACTGAGTATGAATCTGTTTCTGTTGATTTCCTATTATGTGAAGTGTGCTAAGTCTAAGTTCTAAGCTAAGTCTTATGTATTGGATTTGAATATTTTCAGGGAAGTACAAAGGACGGCTGGAGTGTCTACCACAGATCTTGTAGGGCGTATGTTGCTGCTCACCAGAGAACATTTCAAGTAAAAAAATATTTTTTATTTGTACATTCAATACATTTTTCTATAAAGATTTCCGACAATTTAGCAGTACCTTCAAATTAGTACTATTTTTGTCATTTTAAAAGTCATCATTCATGGGAAACCTTTAACAAAAAAATAACCGAATAAATAAAAAAAGTGGATACTTAATAATTTAACTTCTGGAAGTTGATGGCACAAAAGTCAACAAAACAGATTTCCGGATTTTTCATTTCAGCATTTTAGTTACCTATAGCATGATTATATATCACATAAGTTTTTATTGAGTATTCATTTTCCATTGTTACTAAAATATTAGCAAATCATCCGTATATGTAGAAAGAGAAGGAAATATATATATCATAGACGATAACTCATAAACTGCCCAAGCAATATAAATAAAAGTAATATGGGACCACCTCGGTAGTATACCCTTTCAAACGAAAAAAGAATTATGAAAATCGGTCCACAGTTGGTGGAGTAATCGGTGAACATAATATAAAAAAAATACGTTCGTACATAGAACCTCCTCCTTTTTTGAAGTCGATTAAAAAGTTGTTTTAAAACCAAATGCAACAGTTATGCTGACCATCTTGCTTACATTCACAGATACTCAAAACATTAACCATGTCATCTTATTCTAGGTTACACTTAAGGCATATTGATTTCCAGGAGAGGTGACAAAGAATACTCCGTGGCCCTCGAACACTCTTCAAACCTTGGCACAGATTCGACTGCCAGATCACCCTACACTGGTTGCTCACAGTTCTTGCCCACCACTCAGAAAATTATACAGTTTAGCAGTGGCCTCTCGCCCAAACCCACCGATAAGGTCAGTTGATTAACCCTAAAGTCTATTATTTCAATCAATACATACTATTTCCTTGATATCAAAGTTTAAATTAAGTTTTGTTTAATTTAATTTCATAATTTTTCCAACTAAACTTTTGTATTATTTCGAAATCACATAATTTGGAATTAATACATTTTTTGAACTTAACCGAAAATGCGGCTCATGAATTTTGCGGAAAAGTTTGACTAGCGTGTCGCTTTTATCAGTCAATTCACTCTTTTGTCAACCTTCTTAATGCAAGATGAGAGGACGAGGCAGGGGGTGCGTATGGCCTAGTGGTGTGACCGTCTGGCTGCAGTTCGTACTGTAGACACGCATCTCCAATTTTAAAGATTCATGTGTGTACTCTATATTTTTTCCTTGCGTGCTTCCTTCGGTGAAGGAAAACATGGTGTGGAAAAGAAACCTGAGATATTTCTCGACGGCATGTAAAACCAAGTCAGCGGCCCATTGGGCAGCATAAAACTTTGACACCAGTTAAGGACTAACAGCCAAAGCCCAACAGTTAACACGAACATCCTTACTAATATTATAAAAGTGAAAGTGAGTTTGTTTGTTACGTTGTGTCTTCACGCCTAAATGGCTAAAGCGATTTTGATGAATTTTGGTACAGAGATAGTTGGGACCATGGAGACGGACATAGGCTATTTTTTTTTAAAGTGTGAAATGAGGGAGAAAGAGGGGGGAAGAAAAGGGAAAACTTAGCTTTGCTGTTACAATAAATAAGGCGCAAGGGCAAAAACTACAGGTAGCAGGTACCTGCAAATCAGGAAAGGGGAACTGTATTACCCCGAATTAAACGTGAGCGAAGCCGCGGGCAAAAGCTAGTAATTAAATTAAAATTAAAAAGGTCTTAATATCAATTACAGGTAGTCTACGTTGCGGGCGCCTTCGATCTCTTCCACGTTGGCCATCTTGATTTCCTAGAGGCCGCGCATGCACAAGGCGACTTCCTAATCGTGGGCCTACACACCGACCTTGAAGTGAACCGCTACAAGGGCTCCAACTACCCCATCATGAACTTACATGAGCGAGTGCTGTCTGTACTTGCTTGCAAGGTAATTAATATGTAATAACTTTAAAACCTATAAAAGAAAAAAAAAAGGAAAATAACTGTACCTACTTCTGGAAGTCGGTGACTCTTCGTTTGTTTCGTTGACTTTTTTGGACGAAGTTTATTTTTTGCAAAAAAAAAATTAGCTTTTTTAGTTTGTTTGATGATATGTCACTGAAATTTCACCGAGAATTCTTTTCATTGTAAAAAAAAATAGCAAATATACTTACACACAGAAGAAAAATATGTATTATAGACGATAACTCATAAACTACCCAAGAAATATAAATAGAATTGAGGGACCTCTGAAGTATAAAATTTCGAATATTATTTTTTTTTTAAATCGGTCCATAGTTGACTGAGTAAACGATAAAAATAAATAAAAATTTGTTTCGAACATATTATAACCTCCTCTTTTGTTTGAAGTCTGTTAAAAAATACTTTAAAACTGATTTGACAAAACAAAAATACTTTTGCCCAGACATAATCAGCCAAAATAGTAATAGGTTGTCTGTGGTGATTGACAGGGATGAATGGAAGAAAGAAACATGTTGCGCCAACTCCAAATAACATGGGACAACGGCATGATGATCTCATGTAGTGATCCCAAAGCTGCGACAAGGCACGGACAAGGATAACGCATGCCTTTTTAAGATAGTGAGCTGTAATGTACCGAACGTGTATCATCCTCCTAAGAAATAGTAGGATACTGCCATCTACATTTCCTCTTTTGGCACAGTTTTTGCAATTGTTGTTCGATTGGATGCTGAGATCACAGGTTCGATTCGCGATCTATTAAGGCGAAAACATAATTATTGTATTTATGATACACATATTGTGGTTTTTCTAAAAAAAAATCATTTAAATTCAGATTTGGACAACAGTTTCAATGATTTATAATGTTAAGTAACAATTGGAACTTTAGTAGTATGTTAATAGGTACGAATACAATTAATTATTCTTTATGATCCTTATCATCTAAGTCATCCATGATGAATCGATGACCCATTCCAACAATAACTCATTAATCATAGTTATAATATTGATAAGCATCATAAAGTTATCTACCACGGCCTTGTGGTCACACTTACCACCTGGCGATAAAGATGATTGCAGTTTTAGTGACTAATACGATGAAATGAATGGAAACAATATGTTTGATGCCTGCTTGGGTTACTGTGGGGAACTCGATAGTTGCCGCGAGACAACTCCCGGCCACCGTAGTCGTGGGTCTGTGGACGGTGAGCAATTTGTAGCTCAGTGTCCGTCCGTCTAATAACGACAGGTCGTGTCGACTGCGCTTACGTGTTTCACGCGCCCCTTAAAGAGATGTCAGCAAAGCAGAAGGGCCTGTCGGGGTTGTGGGTTGTTCGAAAGAGATACTCCGGCCTCGGAACACAAAAGGCAAAAGAAGAAACATGAATGGGTTTTATTCAATACAAGTCTGACAATCCCTTCCCACACACATTTGATTATAATATGCACAGATAGGAGGCTGCCCTACACATCTGGATCTTTCCTTTTCATTGAAGGAATTGTCTTCCATGAAGTGTGTGTCTACCTTCTCTAAGCGAGACATTTTGTTTACCGACATCCACGTGAATGAAATCGCGGGCACAGCTAGTCATCATCTGCCTAGCCTTTTCCCAACTATGTTGGGGTCGGCTTCCAGTCTAACCGGATGCAGCTGAATATCAGTATTTCACACACAATAAAACACACACACACAGCTAGTATAAAATAAAAATAGCCTTTATTCTACCATAATTATTCACAAAAATCACTTTCCTAAATACATAGACTTATATTTTTTGCAAATTAGTTAAAACCTAATATTGTTATTTTGGATTTAATCAATTAAAATTATGATTGTAATTTAATCAATTAAATTGAAGTTTACTATTAATGTTTTTAATGAATATTATTATACCGTGCATTTTTTTTTAATTTGTGGTTGTCGCCTCTTTGGCGTAGGCCTCCCCTAGCTTCCTCCAGCTATGTCTGTCTCTTGTTTGTCTTCTCCAGTCTGGTCCATAACTAGTATAGTTACTTTAAAAAGGGTTTCTAACTAGTAGCCCATTTTTTAGATTCATGCTTAGGAATTATACATCTCACACTAATAAGTCATTGAGAGTATATACTAATTTTATTAATACAACAGCTTGACCATTTGAGTTGTATAAAATGGGCCATAATAATTTGCGCTTGCGGTCGTTTTTACACCCAACAGTTTCAGTAATTTAAGCTTATCAAGTGATTTTGATTGCCTTTTAATCATGTCTATGCAGTTGTTCAGCAAATAGATTGATCACGGATTTTAGAAACTTTAAAAATATGATATTTGAATAAATGTTTCAGTACGTACACGAAGTGGTGATCGGCGCGCCGTACGCCGTGACAGCCGATCTCATGGACCACTTCCGCGTGAAGGTGGTGTGCCACGGACTCACCACGATTGCCACCGACTCCGACAGTTCCGACCCTTACAAGGTGCCCAAGCAACGCGGTTGCTTCAAGGTAAGAACTTGACAAATCAATCTACAGTTTCGTAATCAGGTCATGTATGTTGTTTTTTAGTATAACTTGTGAATAGTTCCACCAGCTTAGCTAACGACAGTCGTCTTCATGTACTGCCTGTTTGATGATCCTGTCCCATCTGTTCTAACTCATCCGATAAGCATGAAACACCCAGTCCCAATTCCTGCAAGCAACTGTATTTATAATATAAACGCTTTACAGATTCTAAATTCTGGCAATACCATGACAACAGAGGATATAGTGCAACGAATAATCCGGCATCGACTTGAATTTGAAGTACGGAACACACGCAAAGAACAAAAAGAATTAGCATTAACAAAAAGTTTGAAAAAAGATCAACACGTTAAACAAAACGGCAACTGCGAAGTTGTAAACAGTAGCTAAAATTACACAAGCTGTGAATTTTAATCTATTTACCAAATATACGTGTTAGAATGTGCTATTTCGGTGTAGAATTCAATAAATAATAAACTGGTTTACTGTTGATAGAGCAAGGCCCCCCCTCTGGTTTTTCTGATTAATTAAGAAATATTGTTAAAATAAATCATGGGAGTAATATAATGTTTTCCTTAGTTCAAAGAACCAGTGGAATCATCCCCAATACTATTTTATTCCAACAGTTAATTCGCTTATTTATTTTATTTTCCATTGCTACGAATTTGATAGTACAAAAACAACAAAATATGTTGTGTGTGCACGATAAAACGTTTTCAAACTATTTATTTCTGTTCCAAAACATTCTTAATATGTAAATACTTAAAATTACGGTTCAGATTATAGTTTTTAATGAAATTCCAGTTTTTGCCCGCCTATTAATTACAACATACATAAGTTTAATATTCTAGTATATTCATAGGTTGTATCAAACGTGTTAAATAAATAATGTAGCTAACCAAGTTTAAACAGCGTATATATAAACTATTGTTATGTGAGTGATATTCTGTATCATGTCAAATAAAGTACAGTGAAACATCGATGTTTAAAATCATCAAAACGCACTTCAGTAGTTTTTAGGCGTTTAATCTACAAAACATCGATGGAGTAGACATGAAATAGTGTAATAGTAATGTCACACTACACTTATCTTATTATTAAATACAGCTTGGCGAAAAAAGTCTAGATATACAAAACCCTTTCGAATTCTGCATAAAATATTTCTTGAATCCAATGTGGATTTGTGGTGCAATATTGATTTTAAGGGATGTATTTATTGAGGTTTCTAAAAGCTATAGAGACTATTATTCTATTCTTTTTTTGCCTAATTGTTGTAACTGAAATGCATTTTTATGTTACGTCTTAAAATTAGTTAAGTAATGAATTAATCTCTATTTATTTGTTTTTTAAAATATTACAGAATCCGCAATAATCGATAACCTTAATGATTATTTATCAATCGAAGATTTTGTGGCTTTGTTCAAAGTTGATTTACAATTTATTGTTACTAAGTTAGGAAATTAATTATAATTTGACGTTATGTACAAATTGTTTTTGTTGATATGTTTTATTTCTGTTACTAAATGTAATTTAGGTACATCTTTAGACGGAGTTTTTATAAGCTCTCTTAAAATGAATCGTGAAAACAAGTTAAGTTGAAATCGACGCAATAATTTGGCGTGCTACCCACTGGTTCGGGTCCGACGGCACATTCGATCCGGCAGTATTCTGTGCCCTCTAATGCCGACGCAAGTGAGTAAAATGCCCGAAATCTACAACCTAAATGGAAAAAAATATCCTTACGAAATAAAATATGTTCTATTTCAATAAAATTGTATCAAGATTTTTTGTTTCAATTACTTCAAATCTAACCCACACAAACAAGCCTGCACACTAATGCGTAATGGTTTGTAGTAGTATAAAGTGAATATTAGTACAAGTTCTCAATTCAGTTCGGTACCTACCGTGTGAGAACTTGTACTAATGCAACACAACCATCTTGCTAAATTTAATCTTAGAGAACTAGTAGAGGCGTTCCGTAAAGGGTTCGAGGTGGCTTAACGAAATCGGTATTCTGTTGGGAAGGCCTTTGACCGTGGGTCATAACAACCAGATATGCTACGTTGCTTTAATCGGCTCTGCAGGTACACGCGGCGATACATCAAGCTAAACAATACCAGTAAATCATGGCCTAGCTATGTTACTTTCCCGATTAGTCGCCGTGCGCACCTAGTACCCCCAAGGTTTCGAAATTACCAACAGCGAGTAACCTACTGACGTTATAAAGAGTCAAAAAAAATCTTACCAAAACTACATTGCAACAGCTGTGTAAAAATCCGTATGAACCAACGCCTAATTGATCGTCTAAAGTCATCTTTTTTATGGGTAATCATCAAATATCAGAAAAAGGTCAGTGTCAGACTTGTACTGACATGTTCCTTCTTTTACTCTTTGTGTTTCAGGGCCGTGGTATCTCTACTCGTATCTCGAACAACTCCCAGGCAGGCAATGGCCCTGGTATGCCCGTCTGCTTTGCACGCCTGAAAGAGATGTCAATCTCTTTCAGGCGTGCATGGAACACAAACACGTCACTAACACTACCTGTTGTCACTAAACCAACGGATGGTGAGCTACCCATTGCTAATCGTCTACAGACCCGCTTGAATTGCCTCTTGCATTTAATTTCTTTTGCATGGCTGTTGTAGTTTTACAAAGGCACTGTGTTGCGACGAGAATCAAAAGAGCTAAAAGCCTAGGTTTCCTTAATTTAAAATAGTTTTCAAAATATGAGACTGGCAACATTCTTCAAAAAATCAAAATGGCAGGAACGAGTACAAATATTGTTTCTGTTTGTGAAATAATAAATCATAGTGACGTGGTGTAACGGAATTGTAGTGATTTTGGGTTGAATATTTCAACTTGTTCGTTTTAGGAATTGGATTTTATTGAAGACAGCAATATTTTCAACACAAGGTAAGTTTTTTGCGTAGCCGCCCACAGTAGTTTTCAATCTGTTTCATTTTAGTCTATTTCTAGTTATTATTGCGTTGTCACGTTGTATTATGTGCTTTTTATTAGTAGTATCCGTAGTAAACATTCCTTTTGTTAATTAGAAAATGTGACATCCGTCCAAGGATAGTCGTGATATCACATTGCAAACAGTCCAATTGTTATAGATTTTTGTTCGGTAACCAGACACTACGCATTTGTAAGTTATTATTAACTTGTGGTTCCATCAGCTGTTAACAGAAATCACGGATTGTTTTTAAACCTAAAACGAAAGTTATGTTGTTTTCGACCTGTTGAACTTAATTTTAAACTAAACTCATGTGCTACATGTATGTGCGCCGGCAGAATTACGGTCTTTTATATATCTACTTGGAACTCAGCTCGTATCACTTTATCTCACGCCTATAATAAAAATATCAAAACGACTTTCTTTAAAACACATAATGTTATACCAGTAACTACAACAAGGTCAAGAATAAAATGTAAAAGTAAACAGTATGAATACCTAGCAACGTTTGAAAACACAGTCCTACTTCATAAAAAAACATTTTAGCAGTCCCCTTTTATATGCATTGTGGGTATTTCATATTTTTGAAATTAATGATTTTGATTTGTTTTTCGTTAAACTTTAAAGCTTAACACATGTAAAATATAATCAAACAAAAGATGTCATTATGTTTCTAGAATGATTCATTGAAGCATGTGATTTCATAATACTGAACATCAATTGACCAGAGATTACTTTAATTCCTTCAAATATGTAATTTTTCCCCTTTCAACTAACAACTCATATTTGAATCATGTCAGAAAGTGTGAGACAAAAATAAAAATTTAAACATCAATTAACTGTATACATAATGGTGTGTGAGAAAGTCACTCCTTGTAAGATAATGGTATTCAGTTGTATATGATTAGACTGGAAACCATCCCCAATACGAAAGAGATTAAGTTTTTTGTAACCATATGTTGCAGTATACCGGGTTTGAAACATTGTGTCAATCAAAACATTATTTGTCCCAGTTCACTTGCATACAATGAAATGTCACAACCATTTCTATCGAAAAAAATAACATGGCTGTTCTCTACTAGCTGTCTACCCTCAGACTGGCACTGTTCATTCCTCAAACCAACTCCTTGCTTCGCCTCTTCTAGGTAGCTAATACAATCGAAATAAATACTTCATGGACACAGAAGTTCTTGAATAATGTATTATGCACACATTGTTTATTTTATATCAAATCTATGGCTGTCCTAACTCAAAAGTATTATTATCTATGTTGTTTTGGGCAATAATAATAATTAATCATTATTTTAATTCATCATGGGTAAACATAAACAAGAAGTGTACTTAATACTACACCTACGTTTCAACAGTTATGTTGAAGTTGAGTCATTGGTAAAATTAATCATATTAATTGAAAATTAACCTAGACGAAAATTCGGAAATTTTAAATGCATTATCCATTTGTAATGTGATACGATTTGATACTGTACTTATTGTCTTATATAACATTTATATTATCTGTTTTATAATTTATTTTAAAATTATCTATCTATGAAGCTTCAAGTAGCTGTAATATAGATAAGTGGGCTTTGTATTCAAATTGTCAAGTGTTTAGATGAACGCTACAAATACTACAAAATCAGTGATAGTTGGCTAGCACAGCTATCAACCTATAAATCATGTTGTTAGTTAAATAATTGCTTTATCTATTTTTTATTTGCCGTGTCATGATGATGTCCGTTGCCAATTCTTTGATTAGCTGCACTTTCTAGTCATAACTTTGGGTCCATAAATACCATGATTATCATCAAAGGCAAACTAAGGTATTCTATTAATTTAAATTCCAAAATACAATAAGTAAACTTAATGTTACTAAGATAGTTTACTTCTCAGTAAGACAGCTAAATATTTGTAGTTTCAAGAATAGTAGTCTAAATAATCAATCAATTTTTGTGATTTGTTTTGGTTTTAAAAAGAAAAAAAAAATAAGAAAGATGTACAATAAATTAGCCTTGACTGTGTGATGAGGGTGAATGAAGCTGCTAGAAAATAATTGCAGTAGGGGACAGTGGAAGTGAGCGTAGGCTTAGGCGGGATTCGCCGCACAGCCTGTGATGCGCAGGCGCCGCTCGCCTCGGGCAGTTCGAGCCATGAGTCACAGCCGCCCAAAATAACTTGGGAATGGGCGCCGCCTACCGCCCGGGGCGGGCGGCTCTGGTCGAGCTCAGTGGCAGCTGCGACGCCGCCGCATCTAGAGAGCGGTCGAGGTGGAGCGCGATAGCCTCGGATTGACACACGGGTGGTGGCGGCGCCGGCGCGGGATGCGCCGCCATGCCGGTACGACACCGCGAACTCGGCGACGAGCTCGCGCCCCCGGAGCCCAAGCGCTGCAGGCACTGCGACGGTACGATCACATACATAGCTTTGCAGCGCAGGACTCTCACCAAAACATTACACCAAACTTATCTAACACTCGGTGTCTTAACCTACTTGTTAACTAATAACGCGTTATCTGCTTTACTACTTTTGATTACTATTGATAATATTTGTAACTCGTGTTAAATAATTCCATGGCTATCTCACAGTCACAAGTTAATGCGTTCCAGCTGGAACATATTTTCTACTGTATTAAAGATAAAACCTACACAAACGTGTTGTGTTGAAATTGATAAACTTTCAATGAATATGCATCTGGATCAGTAACACACTTACACTTACTTTACACATAAAATATACTGTGTGTTTAAGTTAATTTGTTGTTTGTGCTAAAAGGATATACTTTACACTTTACAGTAAAGGTTATCCTATACATGCAAAACACTTTCTGAATTAATAAATAATTGAAACAGATTGATTAATCTGAGTTTATCATTTTGATTACAAGCAGACAATCTTAACTCAGTCTAGTTCTACTAACAGTAAATATATCGTCTGAAAAAGAAAATAGTATGCAAAATGGGCACTTACCAAGGCTAGACTAAGTTAGTTCTTAGAAGCGGTTTTATGAGATACTAATTGGAGCGTTATCACTTGCCGTCGGCATCGTACGATAAAGCTGCTGTTTCAGCTGTCCGAATTTATGTTAAATGAATCATGCAATAAAATTAACAATGTAATGGATAGATTTTAAAGAAATAAAAATAAAAAAGTAATGAAAACTAAATTCTGTAAAACTTGGAAAAAACTTAGCCAGTCGTTGATGTGCTAAATGTACAAACTATAGAAGTACCATGACATTGTTTACATTAAAACATATAAACACACGTGCTCAAAAGAAATTATGAAACGATCATGCAAATCCGGTTAATGGTTGAGCTGCAGGAAAATTATCTTTAGCCCGCCCTTAGTCACTGGAGTAAGTAATATGTGTCACGCAGTCGGGAATGGAAAGAGCGTATAAATAGGTGTTCAGACTCCACTACGAGTGGGCCACATTCCCCACCTTATGTAACAGAAAGCTCGTAAACAAATGCGTATTCTGACTTACCTTCACATGTTGCGAATTGCATGCACATTGCGTATTTTGTTGTAGGGTTCGCAAATCGCAGACGCTTCGCCGGCGCACGTTATTCGCGCACTTTTGTTTCGCGTTCAACTTGGCGTTCATCATGTCGATGACCCTACCAAGTATGAATCATTCAACTTTGCTTTTTCCTTATTAAACAGGGATTATAATTGAAAATGTATAATTAGAGGCAATGCGTTGCAGCAAGATACCTGGACTTCATGTTTCAACTTTGAGACTAACTCTCAATAATAAGAACGTAGATCACGTTGTATTTGGAAACACAAGTGAACAATAAGCAAGATTTGACAGTGTTCAATTTTGGTTAGCTTAGTAAATTGCGAGGGTGTGTTGTGACTGAGCCGGTGTTGTGACAGGTGCTGCGTCACTCAACGACGGGATCTGGCGAGACTTGCACGTCGATTAATTAGTATCGCCTGTCGAGACCGCAGACCGGGACGGCTCGAATGAAATCATCGGTCATCATTATGAGCTCGCCAAAATACATATTGCATATTTTGGCCAAATTATCTTTATAAACATGAATTGGGAACAGTTATGAGCTGCTGGAACAGATTCTGTATGGGATCTTCAAGCCTTAGAAACGATTCGTTTAGTAAATGCGTTATTGTAAGTTTGTACACGTTTCCAATTTGATTGATCAGATTGTTTGTTGTGCTAGCTTTATCCATTCATTTCATTATTGACGTAGTTGCTTCAATTCCCAAAATTACTTAAATTTCTGAGTGTGTTTCTGAGTTATATTAAATAGTGTATATTTCCCACGATTATCTGAAGAGTAGAATCATTCATAACTATCTTTGTTCCCGTAGTACTATGAGGTTAGTAGTCATTGCCAAGCTGTCACTTCTCTCTCGCAGCTTTACGATTAAACTGGCTCGGGATACTGGCGGCTCTTACTTTATTAATTTGAAATTTTATGAGACGGAAAATTGGGTTCTTATCATTCACGTTATTAGTTTTAAAACCGTAAATTCCGTAGTTATAATTAAATGTATGTTGAAAGTGAGTTCTATTACATCACCTAATTGTACTAAACCACGAGGGATCTAGGAATAATATTAAATTAATTGACCACCTAGCAAATATTAAAGTAGATTAATTATTTCTATTATGACATTAGTAATCATGCCAAGCAAATAATTGCGAACATTTGTCAATGAATAAAATTGAAATTATAGTATCGCCAAGATTCAAGAACAGCAGGTCTACAGAAAGAAACCCTGAAACCGTTTCTGGGATATATACCTTTAATTTGATCTTTATGCCACAATGTTTCTTAGTTTGTACCAGAAAGGTCTTAGGTTTTTTGGTAGCAAATTTCGTGCCCTTTTAAAAGAGAAGTATTTACCTAACTACTTCTCTTTTTCTTTCGAATCTCTCTAGTCTTCTTTCCCGTCACCTCGTCATCTCTGGCGACGTTTGCTTTTAACCAAATAATGACAACAGTAAATAGAAATGTCCAAATATTTGTTGTCCTCCTGCAAAAAATGTCCAAAGGTAATAAGGATAACATTTGTGCAGACTTGTAACTTACCGTAATAGACAGATGGGTTGGCATTTTGGCAACCTGTAACTACATACTGGTACTGCACTCATGCCAAACGAAGCTTTGTGTTGTTCACTAATTGGAACTAGACATCTGGTTAACTTGTCATGGATCAATACCAAACCTTTGTCTTTGTATAACTAGTACAACCCGTTCCCTGCATTCGTTGACCCACCCACCTTTGTTCTGTGCTAGAGATTAATTTAGTTATTTGGGTCATTTTCTTTCTGAGCATAAAGGGAAGCTATGTATGGACTTCAAAGTCATTTGAGGTTAGAGAATGGTTACACCAAATCTCTGTGCGTCATCGTTAATTTTCCTTAATTTAACACCAATTGGAGAAATTTGGCACCTGTAGACTGCAATATCTTTTAATTTATTAAACTTAAGTTGTGTCATTAAAGTAACAACTACAAATCGATCTACCCACTTAAAATTGAAGATAGAAACATTAACACCAACTTAACATTTCTACGCAAAATGTTTTCTAAGAAGTTTCTTTAAATCCAAGCGTGATGCATTCTGTTTCTTGTTTATTTCTGCTGCTAACCTATATACGTTCACGTTAGAAGGTTCACGAAAATAGTTAGGTTTCGTCAACACATGATCATCCATTTAGGAATTTTATTTTGCGTCATCCTTTGGCAGTACATTTGGTAAAAATACGAAATAAGGGTGTGTATATACATATATGTAGTACCTAATCTACATATACGTTTTCTTTAATGTTTAACGTAATCTTCGCTCGTCACCACTATACAAATACCTACTGCTTGGCAGCTGTCATTTCATGTGATTGTGGTAAGTGTTAACCGATGCTTTGAAGCCAATTTCAAATTTGGTTTAATCGTCTCACTGTAAATTCTTCTGGCGCCGCCTCACTTTTCTTCCATCCAGTGTTTTCGCAACTAACCTTATGTTTTTTTTTTTAAAGAAACGTTGCCCCACACTACGAATTTCTCCTGTATCGTGGGTGCATTTACAAACATTTAAACTCACATCTGTAGACCATACAAATATTTGTTCCGTGCGGGGATCGAACCCACAACACGCGGCACAGCAGTCGATCGCTCAACCACTGCCCCAACCGTGTCGTCTTGATTAATCTTTTGGCTTGCGCAAAAGTTAGTGTTCAGCATAATTATCATGTTCTGCGGATGGACTTCTTGAGACACTATAAGTTGTGTATCCATGATAGGACGGGGTCAACGTCGCAACGTAATTGTTTTCGCATAGTAGGGCGGTTACGCGCCCAGCTCCCACGTACGGCGGCGCCCGCCCAACACATGCCAGCGCAAATATGTGAACAAGTATTCGCGTTATATCATCGAGGGTTTTTATTTACCTTATTAAACTTAGGTAATTATTTAGCTAATTTTTAGCTGAACACTTTTGTTTAATTGTCCGTTCTTAGTTCCTGACTTTGCTTTGCAGTTTCCAGAGTTTGGAATTTCCTAAATACCTCTTTTCTTTTATCTTAAAACTCTGTAAGTCTTGGGTAGCCCGCATTGGCAGTTGTTAATCCACCTAATTTGATGCTTTAGTCATCTCTGGCGACTCCCACGAAAAAAGTGTGTCCTAAAATTAGTTCGTACTACAATCAATTATTATGACAAAAATAGATTTCAGTCATAAGTAAAATAAATGTGTTCGGCCAAAGTACTTGTATGGAATAGAGCTCCGAGAAAGTACCGATAACACCTAGGAAAGGTCTAGTTTTGATGGTTATCAAGATGGTGAAATTACAGACACAATCCGTTAAAATTAAACCATGCACCAATTGTTGGTAACGCGTCGGCAAATGTTTTAGTATTGCAAAGTCCTAAGACGATAACTGTTATCCCGTATAAAAAGTAGACTTCACAGAAACTTTGATATAATTTAAAATAATGTTTTACCTTTCTAGAAGACGACTGCGCTACCAAATTCTTAATATGTGAATTTTATTAGCTTCATTACGTATTCTTGGCTTATTCGTGTTTTGGCTGTTGAAAATAACTGTGTAATACCGTCATGGCGGACTAATCGTATTTTTTTATAGTTTGCTTTCATGGCGTCATGCCTTGTTGTTTTTCACGAAAATTTGTATCGCGGCTATGACTAGTTGACTACGTTTTCGTCATCTTCGATGATGGCCTTAAAATAAAAGTGAATTTCCATCCAAGAAATGAGTCTATTTATGCAACAAGCGTCGGCGTCCCGACTGTAGTGTTATAGGTCGTGCGTACCGCACATAGGAACGGAATGTTTGGTTTGAGGAGTCGCAAACAAACTCATAATTATTCCGAGAACAGTAGCTCGTACACAATGTATGGTTAAAACGGCATTATCTCTGACTCAAGCTGCTTAAATTGCATTATGTGGCAGTTGTTGTTGCACAGTACTTTACTGAGATTGTATGCACCGTACAGTAAGACTGTAACTTTGGAAATTGAGCATGGGATTAATTTTGAGTACGTCATGCACAGTGAACGATGGTACTTAAAATTATTATACCTTGTTCAGTTTGTATGTTACAATTTGTACAAACACAATGTTATACTTAACATTGTAATTTTGTGCTGCCAGGTATTTTAATTTATTTGAAACAAAACAAGCAAGCACAGTGCAAGTATCCACATATCCATCATCAGTCTAAAATCCTACGCAAGTTTGAAAGTAAACTGTAAGAAAATGGGTTAGCGGTATTCCGACTTGGCTATATGCTTTACACGAGAAAAGTATACATGTTAGGAATAAAAACTGAAATATTTCAATTTGTATGTTCTAGAAATTTAATATCGTTGTGAATGTTTGAGGTGTCTCCGCCGTTGTGGATGTTGTCCTGTTTGATTGTTTTGCGTGTTGTCAGAGGCAGTACTTATTCGACAGTTTATGGGTGGCAGTTAAATATACCCGTCTCGGTTTGTCGTCACAAATAGAATTTTGGCACTGACTGTCTGTAGTTGTGTAATTCATGTTTAAACCACTTGTTCAATCCAAACTATCTATTCACATTAAAACGTAACAAGTATGACGTGTAATAAACAGTTGAAATGAAATGCATTTCATTAATGTGAACAATTAATAAACACAACTATCGATACAATAATACTGTCATCACCTGGCTGCTGTTGATGTACAGGAAATGTTACAGCTGTTGTAAATTATCTTCGGGCGCACAGCAGCACATTATTTGGAGTCTGTATCTCGTGTAGAGATGTGTATTTTCCGGAAATATTTTGCCCTAAATCGATGTTGTCCGTCATCACTGTTATTTTCCATGGCATGTATTATTGACGATGGCTCAGTAATTAGCTGGCTCGTCCTCGTTCTAAATCGCCACCTTGACCTCGTTATGTTACTTTACGATGTACTATCTGGTTTTATACTTTTCTTTTTGTAAAACTCATAAAGTGGCAGGTGGAAGTTCCGCTGACAAATAATTATTTGTCCAATCATGTTTTAGTTGCTATTATCAGTGGATTTATTCGGTTGCGATGTTGTAATCGTATGTTGTTCTCGAAGGTAATCGACATACCGGTGCGTTATACACGAATTGTGTACGGCCGTGGTTTACTGCCAAATGCATTACCAATAACGACATGAGCTTATAAGCTCCATTCGTACATGTACTCGCAGAGCCGAGTCGCGCGTTCAGTATGACCGTATGATTAACGCAGAGGTGTCGTCGAACGCGATTAACGCTAGGTGTGTCGACCACATGGACCATATTACCGTTATCTGCTGACAGTATCTTGGACTCATGTCAACTGGACTCCGACAAAACACTTTCAATTTCAGACTTAATGATAACCTATTTGTTTAAAAGCCATGCAAGACTAAAGACTAGGAAGACTCGCATGTTGTTGTTTCTGACAAAAAAAAAGTAAAGCCATTAAATTGTCATAAAGCACGACGTGATATGCAGCTGCTTTGGGAGTTATAAAACGGTGACTGTAATCAAATTATGTTTCTAGACAAAATCTTACATATTATAATATATGTGAGAATAAAATTCTTCACAGAATTAAAGCTAGCGCCCATTAATTATGCAATATGCAACGTGCAGACATATTTCGGTCGGCATCTAAAATAATTTTCTGGAATCCCAACATGATAGATTTGCCCATTCTAGCTTAGGTAAATATAGAAAAGAATTTGTTTTTATTCAAGAGAAGAGTTTCCAACACGTTTTTAATGCTTATGTTTGTTTTGGATAGTGTTTGAATCTTATTCATCCAAGACAACATGGTAAGTGGATTTATATCTATGAAAGACACAAAAGTTCAGCGGAGACCTGCAGCGCGATAACAAGCTTAAGATGTACAAAGTATAAAAAGCTCGTACGCAGTTTTGGAAAATCAAATTTTATAATGCAGCTAAAAGTTGAGTCACGAAAGATTGCAATGTTGCTGATATTACTGATTCGTAAAATAACCCAATTTCTCATTTTACTTTTGCGAAAGTACCAAATCAAATCATTTATTTCAATTAGACCATTACAGGCACTTTTGAATGTCAAGAAACAAAATGAATCTACAGTCCCGGTCACAAGGCATAATAACTTGTGAAAGTACTGTAGTTGCCCATTCCAAAGCGTTGATCTCTATGGAGAAGAATGGGCAAGAAACTCCATGGACACTCTTTTAAATTATATTTTTTTTACAAAATCGTATTTACATCATTCGTGTTGAGATTATACAAATATGTGAGAACGATGTAGAAAGACGTGCACAGTAAGAGCGAACAAACTTCTAATACACAAGGCACAAGTGCCATTTGTTGCTGGTTAACCATAAGAAGTAAATACAGATGACTTATCGCATCGCACCTGTAAAAACCGTAATAAAAATGAAGTTTATAATGAAGTGTTCTCACATATACGCCCTATAAAAATACAGCTCACCGCGCTCGCTTTCGACCGGGGGCGTCTCGCGGGATTTCATAAGACAAATCTGTTAAATTAATGTGCTGCTCGGCATCCAACGCTAAGCATTCCCAAATATATTCTAAAATAAAGAGTGTCACAGACGGTACGACATTGGAACTGATTCTATTTGGATTATTTTATCCGGTCGCAGTCACGTATACATTTTCTTTTAGTGAATTTTTATTTAACCTATAGTTTTATGATTCGTGACTAAGTGCCCGTTATTTTCCTGTGAATATGTACGCCTTTCGTAAAGAAATGTTTATATTTGATTCCGAAATCCGGACTCACATCAGCGTTCAACTAACAAAATTCTGTAAATTGAAGTAACATCTCCATTAAATTCCAATTTCCTGACGTAATATTATGTTCCTGTTGATATTGTCTCTATGTAAACTGTAGAATCGCATTCCCTCTCAGGTGTTGTATTGTATAGTGGATGTGTTTGGATATCACTTCTTCATTGACGTGTAATGCGCTGGAAGTAGTTTGCACAAACCGATTTTGACGTCAATGTTTGAAAATGTAAGAGAAAAGATGCTCGTTTACTTGCTCTGTGAATCAGTGCATTGAATCTATTTCACATCTATCTGCTTCAGTTGGTGTATTATCTACCCCTCTTACTTTATTTTAAGTAATTGTGTAACATAATTTTCTTTTGTAATGTTCTGCAATCAACCATGGCCGGCGATAAAAATAACAGATTAACACAATGTTTATGTTTTGTTTTGTTGCCGAGCCATTATTATAGCCGAAACATAAGGCCATTCCGTAGTAAGAACAATATGTTAGTTTACCTGATTATTTATTCATCCTGTTATGTTGGAATTGAAACATGGTAAGACTGTGTTTCTTATCTTTAACCAAAAAATTGTGTGTCCATCTCTCTGGCAGACCAGCTAGCCGCGGCATCAATAATAATCCTCATTTTGGCAAACATGTAGATCGGTAGTCATGCCGTTTTGGCTATAATTCATTCATAGTAATATAATTTATTTTTCTCCTACTCCTTCTCTGTTCACGCAGTACGTTTGTGGAACTCACTTCCGCCTAACATACGAGACTCTAAAACTATATTTATTTTTAAAAAGCAAGTCAAAGAGCATTACTTGTCCTCTTTACTGTAATATTCTGCATAATTATTTATTTTAGGTATATATTTACTATCTCAGTATTTATTTTTATATGTGTATTATTTGTACGTAAGTTTATTATATGATTGATAATTTAAAATTTTGTGTTTTCTCTTTTCCACACACTGTGTCTACATATCTTATCCAACTTTCCTCTCGCAGGTCTGCTGGAAGAAATTTCTTATGAAATAAGCTGTACCTTTGTGCTCTTCTGTCTTAATGTAATGTCCTGTCATGTATTTTGTGTGTGCATAAATAAATAAATAAATAATTTATGTAGAAGTAGATGAATTGTTGCCAATTCGTTCCCCAATGACAGCTAGCATATTACGTAAATAATGATTTTCCTATTGAAATTAACAATTTTCAAGGATAAAAGAAATTATTTAATTTTCCTTATAAATGGAGAACTTCAGTATTTGTATTAATGATTTATGTAGTGCAGCTGCGGGGGCTCCAGTCAACTGCACATATTATGTTAATTCTGTACAAATGAGTCAGGAGTGAAGACCAAGCCAAGTTACGTAATAACGCGCCCATTCATGGCGCATCGTCGCCAAAAGTGAAATTTCGTCGTGCTGTCCATCAGGCCACCATGCGCCAAAGCGCGGGCGGTGCGTGTTGTAAGCTTAAAACCTGAATGCAATTTAGGGAAATAAATTTAATTGTGTCAGTGCACACGTGTTCGCCGGAAATGCCAGGTTTGTTTAGCTTGCAGATTTATTTTTGTCCATACGGTGTCATCTGGGGGCGTCATCCTCTGAGGTAGTCCCGCCTGGGTGCGCTTGGCGCTTGCTGACGTGAATTTCGCAACGTCTCTTTCGATGCGCTCCCGTCGATGGAAATACAGGTCATGCGCATGGCGAATTCATATTTTAATTGGAATGGTTTTCACCATGTCCCACTTAGCGTGACGATTAATATGGATTTATGACCGATACATTTGAGAATTACCATGTGTTAGCTTACAATTTATGTTAGGACACCGTTCTGAGTATTTAGATAATCAGTTTCCAAAGCAAACAACTTAGTGATAAGTTTTAAAGGAAGACCTACACAACAAGCGCGGTTTCTGTAGGGTCATCTTCATACTCCATCAATTAAATTATGTATTGACTATGCAATTTACAATCGGCTAAGTGCGAGAGGGAAAAGATATTTTCCGCCATGTTGCTAGCCAGGTACAACTATTCGTTCATGTTTTGACCGTAACAAATTAAACTCATTCCCAAAACCGCGACATTGCTCATGTTTTTAACATAACCTTGCGCCTGTTCGAAGTCATAGGTGAGCTTATTGCCACCAACTAAGCCGCTATTTACAAATTTCTATAAAATCGCACAACAAAAACCGACCCGATATTCGAACTCGGCACACCATGCTCAAAAGTATCACTTAAGACCACCACGAGACCTACAAGGCACTCTTTTCACGTAAGTCTTGTGTAACTATACTACATAATAGTATGGTAAACCAAAATACATGAGAAAAGAAAAAAACACTTCATAAAACAAATAAGTACAACTAAACTTGATAACATAAAAAAAGTTTTGAATCTCCATATTTTGCAGCATCCCAAATACATACTTTGACTTGAAATGTAACGTTCTTTTTAAAGAATTCGTGAACCATTACAAATCGAATGTTTTGCTTTCTGTCTTTTTAATTAGTGAAAGCTTATTTAGACTTTTCTTTAACATGCATTTTTTGTGCATGCTTCACAGACATTGTGTGTGGTACATTTTATTTAAGAATTTTGCTACTGTTAAATTATTTGGCTATTTCTGCTAAAATTATACGCTTCACCTCTCCTCGTTTGACATCTACAAAATGGCATCGTATTCTACCCTAACGTTAGTTGCTATTTATTTATTTATAATAAGCACACCAACAACACTGTCATACACAAATAGAAATAAACAAACATTTAAAAACGGTATTTCATTAACCATGCAAATAATAGGTATGCAAGACATTGCCATGGTGAATATTAGAGAGTACACTAAAAAAAAACAAAACAATACAAGTTAAATAGGCGATTATGATTCACACTGTTTATATAGGGAATGTCTGTATGTAGCGAAACTTATTGAGAAAACATCGATAGGGAAATCCGCCAAGTCAGACCGTTTATTATAATAATAGCCTTGCCATACGTGTCAGGGGGTTATTAAAGGTGGTATTTAGGGTAGATGTAGGCAATTGAAAAATACGATGATGTCGCTTGCTACGTAGGCTAGTCCTAAAGTTAAAATAGTTAATCAATTGCGCATCCATGGAACCGTTACCTAAGAAAACGGGCCTGAACAGACTCAACATTATTTGTATAACTTGAGTAAAAAGGAGAACAAATAGTAGAACAATACTTCAATGAGCGCCTTACCAGTGCGTTGTATAAAAGAATAATCCTTACTTCCTTACTAATATTATAAAAGCGTAAGTGAGTTTGTTTGTTACCTCTTCACGCCTAAATGGCTAAACCGATTTTGATGAATTTTTGGTACAGAGATGTTAGGACCCTAGAGACTATTTTTTTTTAAAAAACTAGTGGGATATGAGCGAGAAAGAGGGAAGAAAAGGGAAAACTTAGCGTTGCTATTACAAATAAATAAGGCGCTAGGGCAAAAACTGCAGGTAGCAGGTACTGTGTTATACTGAATTTAACGCGAGCGAAGCCGCGGGCGAAAGCTAGTGCTACTATAATTACGGAAATATTTTGAATAACAATTAATAATTTAGGTTTTAAATAATGTATTGAAGATCAAAGCTGCTCATTTTATAAAGTAAAAATGAGATATCACTATGCACCTGTCACGTGTCACGCACGCCGTGTCTCCGAGATCAATGTAGTATTTTATTTAGTACTTATGTATAAATCTGTTTTTTATTTACACTTCATTCATCATTCATTATTTATATTATTGTATGTTCGTAGAATAGAAAATGTCGTAGTTAGTCTTAGTTTACTTGGCAATCTAGCGCAAAAAATGTCTTTAAATCATTTATAAGTAACCCTTAACATCAAGTGATGTAAGTAGAGTGTGTATGTACATAAATTATGCTGACGTGGCACGTTTTTAACACAGATGTCGAAGATAGAGCGAAGTGGAGGAGAAAGACGAGGAAGACTGTCCGCATCATCATATCAAACTAACAGCCAGGATAGAGGTTGGCATTAACAAGAATATACGTTCAATTTAATTTTACTTTCTAACAAGACCCTGTTAAATACTTAAAGATCCTGAAAATGAATTTGTTTTACCAAAAAAAAAATAATAACTTGATTGCAATTCCGAAGTTAATGCGCTGTTTTGGGATTATTTTCCTTCAAGTGCCACAGCGTCCAGTTCTGCGCTAATAGTTTCCAAATATGACCTAATTACAAGAACCATTATAGACAAATTTTTGGCAGTGCGTTTCTTAAATATTACGACGCTTAAAAAGAAAGTTGTTTCATCTTCGTAACATGTCATGACGTTGATAAATGGCAAATAAATGTCAATCTATTTACTGGTTCATTTCAAATATGTAAATTTTAACAGGGTCATTGCAATTTATGTAGTTGCTTTATTTTATGTTATTTGGCATAGTCTGTTCTGTAAAATAAGTTATTTAATTAGTATTATAAGTGCCAAAAATGACGAATATGTTTTTTTTTTAAACGTTACCCCACAGTAGGAATTTCTCCTGTGTCGTGGCTGCGTTTACAAACATATAAACTGACATACACAAACAGCCAGACCCGAAACAACTATCTGCAGGTCATACAAATATTTGTTCCGTGCGCGAATCGAACTCGCGACACGCAGCGCATCAGTCGATCCCTCAGCCACTGCGCCAACCGTGCCGTCAAAATTTAGATGAACTGATCAATATCAAATATTAGGACTCCTTAAATCGGTGAAATGTTTTATTATACACAACACAAAACTGACCATATAAGTCATATTATTCAAGAGAAATAGTAACAAACGTAGGAAGTTTCCCTACTCGTATAGTCTATCTATACAGTTGGAATGGAGTGGGTTACCGCACAAAATGCCAACTTGGGTCTCGAAATGTTCATTAGTAAGACCGGTGTTTGCGTTCCTTGGTACACCGCCAGAATGACCGATCCTTTTGGCTTGTCGATACGCGCTGCTCGTAGCCCGCCGTCGCGTCGGCTAAAATAATGTCAGTTCAGAGATTAACGAACTTCAGCCGCCTGACCTATAAAACCGGTGCAGGTAAATTCATACCTGCAACTCTTTGACTATATCTGCCATCTGCTCAACTGTACATATATATATTCCGGCATTAACCATTAAATTTCATGAGTTTACTATGATTGTTGCATGAATCACTTGTTATTGAAATTATTAGAAAAACTAAACTATTTCATATAATAAAGATTTTTTATCGCTTCAATACAATTTACACCTTCATTGATAGCATAGTTGCGCACGATGCGAACAAATAAATGTCTAGTCCTGGAATCAAAACACATAACATTTTCTCCCGTTAACTTTTACAACATTTCGTAGTATGGTCGGACACATAATATTGTTTTGTTTAGGGTTTCGCCCGTGCAGACGGCTGGAGCGTAGGTGGGTCGTATCAGGCGATGCTGTCAAACTTGTTTACGAAGTTTTGTCTATTTGCGTGCTCCCCAATTACTGTACTGCTTTCTGACAATCGTATTCAAGCGCCAGCGAATCGTTTAAACTTTTGCCAACGCATCGAGATGTATTATTATGATTATTTTTAGAATTTACATTCCTAAACCGTCTGTGAATCTTTCCTATAATACATTTCTGTTAGGCCATATTTGTTTTTGTAGCCTTGGATTTTCTCGTGATTCTGTAGCCTTGTTAAACTAAACTAGGCAATTGAATACCGAGCCCCTGAAAAGAAGTAGCATAGGTAGTGATTACTTTTCACTTACAGCCCATAAAAATGGAGAAAAACATGTCGAGATTAGCTCTATTTAAAATTTATCGATACTAAAATTATAAAAGTGAACGTTTTACATATTTTCGTTTCCCACGGAATTCACTGAAGATAATTTTACAAATCTGTTGAGTGCAGAAGCTGTTATTTGCGCGAGTTCACAATTTTGAACACATTTGTGTATTGGTGGAATGTTTACATTATGTGTCCGTGCAGTTTTAGTTGGTATTATTTAGGCTATAGAAGTACGCAAGTACTAATTGTTTATTTTATATTTTCAGGTAATTAACCTTCACGTTCCTTCTTTCTGAATCGTCTAAATGTTTGGCACAATATTTCGGTAAGTCTGGGGCCAGTATGACGCGACTAGTTGCACTCGTTAAAACACTATCTACGTGGTTGATAGGTATGTCTAGCTATTACATTTAAAATATTTGAGCTAAGAGTTAAATAGTATCCGAACTGCCACCCAACTAGAAGCGTCCGGAAAAATCAACGTATTTGTGACAAATAAAAATTCCGTTACCGAAAGAACGTAGTTTTCTAATATATGTTACAATTTTGCTAAATAACTAATACATCTTCGGCTGAGTAATAAATACAGAGGCAAGCAGAATTCTTCAGTGCCTCAAATTGCCAGGAACTAAATTACGTGGCAGGTGACAGGTGTACCAATGACAGTCTTCACCCGAGTGCAGAACTTCTCGTCGAATTCTACGTTCTAATTTACGTATGTTGATTGTTAATGAAATTGATAACGCTTCACTGGTATACAACTAGAGCGCTTTTCTTCATAAGTTTAACCAATCTACACATTGCTTTTAAATGTTCATTAAAAAATTTACACCTATCCTAATTAGATTCTATAGATCAACTAAACGAAGGATGGACTATGTGAATGATGATATGGACTGAAAGGAAGTGACTGCTGAGTCGACGTATATGTAATCTCGGCCTTAATTCGAAATAACCAAAGATCTTGAATTGTGCCGGAACCTCAACTAAACGTTAATTAAGTCTTCTATTGTTCTGTATTATTTTTATAAATTAGGCCGACAATACTAACCCTGCTGGACTCAGGCCATTCTTTTTAGGTGTCACGGTTGTTTGAAGTTGTGGTCCAATCTTTCCAAGCAATCTTAATCTTCGACTGAGTTTGCCTCGTTGTCGTTGTTATCTACTCTTTGAAATCTATGGTTAATCTGTAAAAATTCTCCAGACTTTCGAAGTAGAAGTAGTTTGCTTGTTCTCGTAGCTTTCTATTTAGTTATGTTTTTATAAAATTACTAGCTGTGCCCAGCGGTTTCACCCGCTGCTCACTTAGGGGTATGAAAAATAGATGTTGGCAGATTTTCAGACCTACCCGATATGTACACAAAATTTCGTTTAAATCGGTCCAGCCATTTCGGAGGAGTACGGTAACTAACATTGTGACACGGAAATTTTAAATATTAGATCATCCATTCCATATGGCATCGGGCACAGGTAGTTTAAATTAGAATACAAAAAAATGTGGCTCTAGTAGAAAATTGTAAAGGTACCTAGTATTTAAAAGCCATTGCACTCCAAGATGTCTGCGCTATTTCTTAAGAAAACAGCTGTTATTAATTCTATTATCGTGAATCGAATTATATCCGCCGAGCTGTGCAAAATGTAGAGCGTTTTATTTATCTGGTCGCTAAGCGCATTCGGCTCACCCACGCTTGCACATCGGCCAAAACCAGCATTTTTACTTCTGTAATCATTATCTTGTAGTACAGTTTTATTGACTTCCGTGACGTCTTCGCTAAGTATTTTCCTTAAAATTAATGGAAATTACTAACACGTGTGATGTTAGTAGGCCACGGTCTTCTAGTGCGATGACTTGGTGCTGTTCGTAAATGTATGTATCGCTATAATCGGCTCGTGGCCAGATGTCACCCATGCTAGATACATGAGCTCCTCTATTTTGTATTTTTTTTTTTAATAAAAACGTTTCCCCACACTAGGAATTTCTCCTGTGTCGTGAGTGCGTTTACAAACATTTAAACTCACATACACAAACAACCAGACCCGAAACAACTATCTGCAGGTCATACAAATATTTGTTCCGTGCGGGAATCGAACCCGCGACACGCAGCGCAGCAGTCGAACGTTCAGCCACTGCGCCAACCGTGTCGTCAAATCTTGTTTAATAAAATATGAAATTATAAAATCAATTAGCATAATTCTTCATGAGTCTGCATCAAAGGCAGTGTTGCATGCAGCTGTGGTTCCGTTAGCCGTCTTGTGCTGAGGCTGTTGCTCCGCTTCGCGTGCTGGTTTCATTTTATTATTACTAACTTTTACCCACGGTTTTGCCCGCGGGACTTTCGGCATTGAGCAACAATGTTTATTGCTCAAACCCATTTCAACATTTAAAATGAAAACAATCATTTCTGTTGTGCGTAGTTAAGAATATTTCAGTTTTCTCTCACATCATGGTGGCCCTCGGCAACACGAACATAAATCCGCATAATTGTCTAATTTATTAGTAAAACGCAGTTAGAATAAATGTCTGATTTATTAATAATTAATATCTTATGTCTGGATATCACTTGAAAATTTATGTTTTATCGATATTTAAAAGCTTGTAAAGAAAGTAAAGTCGTTTTAATTATTGTGAGAAAACAATTTTATTTTCCAGTAGTTCTGTAGCAGTACTAGTCATTTTGAGGAAATCAAAACAAAGTACCGACCGTCAGTAAAAGGTATTTCTTTATGTCTTGTATGTCATAAAGAACAAAATACTACGACATAGACATGCATATTACTAAAACAAATTCAATAGTTAGGTTTTTTTTTTAAATCGACGGCATATTTTGCGGGCGGCTTGTTTTTCGCTTACAGAAATAGACTAGTCCACTACTTTGCTAAATAATAAGAAAAATCTCGGGATTGGCCGTGTACGAAATGACCATCCTCATCAATCAGCTGCTTGGAGTGAGTCCAAGATTTTTTCCACGTTTAGGTTTCGTAGATTAGTTCGATAATTCTGCGTACTCCTTGTCGCCTTCCCTCGCTACTGTGCAACACAACACAAATATTTTTATTGTTTAATATCTTTAATTTTTTCTTATTGATTTTTATTATTGATTATTATTGATTGATTGATTGATTGATACAAAGCAATTATTTTATTAGAAAAACAAATTCTCAAGCTTTTTATATTTTTACATAAACGTATTGGCTCACATGTTAAACTGCGATGACGAGCGCATCGCGGTTTATCATAGTTAACATTAACAGTACCTAACATATTAGAGTTCAAAATGTTTGCTGACGTTTGCACAGGAAATGATGATAATTAATTTTCGGTTTGTTTCGTTTGTGAGATTGTTCGTTAATGGCTCAAATGTGTTTCAGTCATTCATCGATATAGTTAGAAGAGTATTGAGTTTTAGGGAATTTTAGATTTTGTTTTGTAGTAATTAGCAATCAAGCATTAGCAGAGTATTTTGAATATACCAAACTATTTTGGTTGTTGTTGACGGACGCTAATGGTATTTCTGTACTTTCGTTGTCGTGAAAAGTTCGCAGAGGCAGTTCGAATGAAGTGTTCACGACACCTTTACGCAATTCCTGTCACACGCTTTAGCGCTTGCCAAGGCGCGACGTCATAAGCGTCGCCATTTTCACACGCAGAGGAAAGTGGAGCTTCGAGACATTTGACTTTTGAGTCTATTTTCTTGTGAAATGACTAGCACTTGTAAACGGCACAGGTGACTTCAGTTCAGGTATAATGACCTAGTTTTTTAATGACAAGTCATGTCAAACTGGTTATTTTGAATGTTGTGAATTTATTATTGGCCTTATATTTTTATTTATGGTTATAAAGGTAATTAAAAAATTCCCGTAAGTCATGATGTGTGGATTTTAACATGCGCATGCTTACTATAATACAGACGTTTAAAATTCGTTCGTCATTATAAGATGATAACCACATATTGGAAATCTCATTTTCAACATCAAGCTAGTCGGTCGCAGGCGGTGCAAAAGTAGTAGTACGTAGTAGTGCATCAAGATTATGTCGATAAAGTTGAGCGGATTGGATAGGCCTTTAAGAAATTAATTAAACTCTTAGCAATTAATCTCGAATCCATAAAACTCATAAACGAGCTTGCCCACATAATGGCAATTGATCAGTATGTTCTATGCTGATTGGTTCATACAGTTATCTTAGGCTGTACTTCCAGGTCATCGTCAAGAATATGAATATGAATCGCCCTTAAAAAGTGGACAAAATAGTGATGTATAAAGGTGACTTTTGTCGGTTTCTTCCTAGTCTGCCGAGACGGGCCGTTGAACTTTTGCTCCTTATTTAGATTATAGAAGTGGAGACGACGACCACGCAATCGGGCCGCCTGGCCCGCTCCGCGAAATAGATACGAATGATCACTTCCGCAATCTGTACTGAATCCAACCCTTCATGTCCGTTCCATACATGACATGTAATAATCACTCAAGTTTGTAGCGGAAATAGACTAAAACTAATTTGGAAGTTGTGCTAAATATTGATTAGTTTTGATTGTGTAAAATAAAGAAAATATAATTTCATAAGCCTACGTATGCTCGAGTTCTGAACACGATTACTTGAAAGTACCTTTAAAATAAACGATTGGTCGTAAATCAATAATAAAACTAATGTGTATGAGCAGGCCTATAAAGTGGCACTGTTAAGCGCTGCTCATGGTAGGAGAGCGAGTGTGACTGCATACGTCGCGAAAGTCACGACAGAAACGCCAGCACAGTCCTCATCGTTTAGATGCAGTTCAGAAATAGACCACGGAAGCGTCCGACCGACCCGTTTGGTATTTGTTCAACGTTGACCTAAAACAGTGCTCGCTTTGCTCGTTTGTTATTCGCGTGGCCGACTAGCCCGTCATGAATATTGTCCGAACTGTGTGTTAACATCCGCTTACTACTGCGCACATACTCATTTTGGCATATATCTTACATTCAAACGATTTTTATGTACCCTATAGACATTTGTCACGGCATATGATTGGTGCAAGATATTGATTCTAGCGATGGCGTGGCCATAACAAATAATTGCCTGTCGGCACGTTAGACGGAGTAAACATGTGGAATTTTTGTAAGAATAGCACGATTTCCAACAATTGTGGTGTGATCTCGTCACGCGGCACTGTGCCAGAGCGGGCAGAGCCGTATCACACGTGGAACATGACGGATGAATGGGGGTCGTCAGAGTCGTCACGTGCGAGTTCGAACCACACACCGCTCCACAAACGCCACCTGTACGATTTGTTGGAATTTATTAGCTGTTTATCAGTGTCTGATATACCGTCAATGTGTTAAAAAAACTATTAAGATTTGTTCATTAAATTATAGTTAACTCCCTAGTTCCAGAAATCTAATTACAGAGTATAGAAACCTTCATTATAAGTGTCAAGTATGCGTCTAATGCTTCTAGCAACAAATATCTCCGGCTAAATCAATACCACAACAGTTTTAAATTCTTCTGCGAGATTGGTGGAGCGATCATAAATCATGAACTTCGCCATGCTTTGGGCTGTTAAATACTGTGAATGCTGAACGGATTGTTTGGCAAAAGGATTTTGTTTATGGGCAACACAAAACAGTACTTTTGGGTTTCGAAAATTTAGTTCACTTTTGTTATTTGGTCATAAAAAACATGTATTAATTATTTTCCTCCATCTGGATCAATATTTATTTATCTGATGTTATGTAACATTCAGCAGGCGTACGTGAGTATTTGAGACAAAACAATTTACTTGAATATTATGCATGTTGTTAAACGTGTTTTATTTGGCACTTTATTCCACGGCAGCAGCAGCCATATTGTGGCTGAAGATACAACGTTGCCAACGAAAGTTATTTCCTACTGTCTCCGTGAGACAATTTAACAAGTGTTACAGTTAATTGTCTCGAGAGTTCCGCTCACTTGCCAATATCTATAAATTCTGATTAATCAGCAGACGTGATAGTGTCGGTGTATTATACCAGGGTCGCGCGTCGTCAAGGTTGCGATTAACGATGCTGGCTTAAAAGCTCTGTTATGATTCCATCTTTGCTTTGCCGTGAGGTTGTTAAAAAAATATTTTATTGGGATTTGTTATTGAATCTCGCGCAGGAAAATTAATGATTACTTTCAACATAAAAAATAATAATGTTCGTACGTAATGTTGAGGTGGCAACCCTGGTACTAAACATAAACAGCTGTTATGTTTCAGTTACAAATAAAATTGTTAACATCTTTACGTAGTTGTTGCGGGTTCTCTGAATTTAGAGATTCTTATTATACGGTTCTAAATCGTAAAGTTTGTGGATTTATGCCCTTTCAATATAAACGTAAATAAGTCACTATTGTAAATACCGTTCGTAAAATCTTCTGTTTACTCACACTCGACAACTTTTATCGCCCTTTGTAATAGTTCATTCAAGTATTTATCTCGAGAGTGAAAGTATGCGATCACAGAAGTTTAAACTGGGATTGATACTTCTTCGCTTCTTATGTATTTATATAAAAAGAATGTAGAGCCACTTGTGAACGAACCAAAATATTTTCACATAATTTATGTGTAGAGATTTGCGTCAGTGACTCTTAACATTTTTAGAAAATACCTATACTCGCTTTGCTTCTATATTTTGTCTGCTTCAATATTCTAAACAAGCTAAAGTGAACCTTACTGAAGTCCGGGAAAAATAATGTTTGTATCTCAGAGGCAAGCGACTGATAAAAATAATTTTGAACTGTTGCAAACACGTGCAGGAAACTCGTGATAATATTATAAAAAGAGACAATTTAATTGAAGAACAAAATCCCAACTGCCAACAAAAAAAAATATTTTAAAATCTGAGTGTAATCTCGGTAGTACGTAGTGGCAAAAGTTACATTTCTACAAAATATTTTTATAGACTACATATTTTCGTCCATTTATTGTCTAAATAACATATAATTAAATTTTTAAATATTTCTTAAAAAATAAGAAAAACATTTAAAAATATAAAAATAGTAGCCCACCGGTATCGGGAACAGGGTCCAAGCTACCGGCGGTCAGGGCTCCAGAGAAAGGAACCTCCTAACAATACGAGCCGTGTCCAGGAGTACCGCTTTCTGTATCAAACCCTTGATCCAGCTGCCTAACGAGAGCCTCCTTAGGTATTGGTCAAGGCTCTTGGCAATTAAGCTATTGGCAGATACGACTATCGGCACAAAGATCGCTTAGTCCACATCCCACATGTCGACAACCTCGCGAGCCAAGTCAATATACTTGATTTGACTGTTATGTCAAAAATCATTGCGCGCCGCTCTGATCGATCCACCACCACTATATCAGGCTTGTTGGCAACAATAGTCCTGTCAGTGATGATGGAGCGATCCCAGTACAATGTGATATTGCCATGTTCAAGAACTGGGTCGGGCTCATACCTGTAGTATGGCACTTCCGATTCCACAAAGTTGTATTTTAGAGCAAGTTGCTGATGGATAATCCTGGCTACAAGGTTGTGTCTATGCAAGTACTCTCCGTTAGCTAGACGAGAACAACCGGAGATAATGTGTCGAATTGATTCACCCGGACGGTGGCATGCCCGACATATGTCAACCGTGCCGTCCTTCACAATAACTCTCCGGTAGTTATTCGTCATCATAACTTCATCCATAATTGCACAGACAAAACCTTCGGTTTCTCCAAAAAGGTCCCCGGAACGTAGCCAGGCTACGGACGCTGATTGATCTACATCGGGTCCATGTAGGGCCCGGAAAAAGCGTCCGTGAAGCTCCTTACTCTGCCATACCTCCTTGCGGTCGTTAGTGTCAAGCACTACAGGTTTGCGCCAGTTCTCTTTAGCCAAGGAGAGCGGGGTGAGGCCTTTGTCCACTGCAACCACATCTCGATGCATTCCCACGTCTGTTTCTAGGAAATATTCCCTGAGACTGCATATCTCGCGATTGTGGAGAGTCTTGGCGTTTAAAAAGCCTCGACCTCCACAACTCCGCGGGATATACAGTCTCATAACCGAAGAACGTGGGTGATGCATACGAAATGCCGTTAACAATGTACGGACCTTCCTATTCAGGGCGTCCAGTTCTGTTTGAGTCCATTTGAGTATGCCGAAAGAGTACATCAAAACCGGCATGACCCAACCGTTGAAAGCACGCACATTGTTTCCGCCTGATAAAAGACTATTAAATACTTTTCTCAGGCGGCCAAAGAAGCGTTCCTTCAACGATTGCTTCATGTCAGCAACATTGATGCCCAGCGCTTCCGACATCCCCAAATACTTGTAGGTTTCGGTTGCTGAGAGGGATCTAAGGTTTATGGAATCTGAGAGCTAGGTTCCCACAGATTCCACAATTTCAGTTACCTTCAGTAGCTCCATCAGCTGCAAATCGTTGGGGGCAAAGAGTTTCAGGTCATCCATGTAAAGAAGGTGAGATATAACCTGACCACCTCTCCTCAATCGATAGCCCAGACCTGAATTCTCCAGCAGCGTGCTTAGAGGATTCAAGGCTAAGCAGAACCAAAGTGGACTCAAACTATCACCCTGGAAAATACCTCGCTCTATCCTGATCGGTTCACTATTCCTCTGAATCTGCCGACATCCTGGATAGCGAAGGACTGTACTCCATTGCCTCATACACGAGATCAGGAAGGTGCGCAGAGTTGCATCAATTTTATACAACTCTAGCCCTCATGAGCCATGTATGTGGCACGGATAGACTACATTATTATTAGGCTTAACAAAGTAAAGAGAACTTATTATGTATTATAAAGATTTCCCTGATGCTAATAAATTGTCGAACGTCATTTTCCTATTGATTTTTTTTTTTATATAAATTGCGCGGATCAGGGAAACTACAAAATTATATCAGGAATTATCAATTTAAATATATTTTTGCACACTTTGGTTTAATATGATTTGAATACAGGAAACTACAAAATTAAACTAGGAAACAAATAAATATGTTTAATATGACACAGCGCATAAAGCAAGCTCTAGTGTCGCCGTATGTCTTAAATTATGATATACTAGGATGAGTAAAAAACTGCGCGGACGTATCATAATAACATGATATATTAATGTGTATAAATAATATTTTTTGGCGAAAGTTATAATTGTATGTGTGGAAATGTTTATATTGCCCGAAAAACTAAAATGTCTCCAATCATGCATATTGCGTAAGAGCCATGTATTTTTAATACCTATAGCTTGACTTTTATTTAGATTTAATGCGAATTCGCGCATAGTTGGCATTATGTTAAGACGAACTAGGATTTTAAAAATAACTGATATCTTGACAGATAGTTTAATAGTTACAGGTGCGGTTTTAGAATATTTCTTTCCAAAGGGATCTGAAATATACATACGTAAACTAGATGAACAATTTATTAAATGCCATACATTCTTTCCAATTTGTCATCAGAAAATAATACACTAGTTACTAGTGGTTACATACCAAATAAGTTTAATAAAATAGTAACAATTGATTGACCTTAACGCTGCAGATCAGCAAATCGAGACTGGTGCTCGTTTAGCCCAAAATATTTCATTATAGCCTCGGTAGATCTTTTTCTAGTTTGTAGATTTTTCTTTTCTTATTTTGAAAACATATGTCAGGCACAAGATAATTCACATTCCTATAGGTATGCCCGACGGTGTTGCTCTATCATAATTTTATTTATATTACCTACGCTCACGTCCTTAAGCACACATTGTTGGTTAGCCATTTCTGCGTACGCCATGAGTTGCGTAACAAGCATTCTATGTACATTTATTGCGATGGGCAGAAGTGGTGTAATTCGTGTGTTTTTACAGCTGCAGTTCGGCATAGGCCCAGACTGGGTGTAGCTCTAACTGTGCTCCGACGATAAACAGACGGCCGCTGTTGCCGACTCGCTGAAAACATCCTTTTACGTCATCGCCTCGCTATGGTTTCTGCCTTCAGCGGAGCTATAAGTTCTTATATTATGTGTCTATGTTTGGAAAAGAATTTACATTCTGGAATTTGTTCCCGCGTCATAGTTATCTATAGTGAGCTATTTCCTTCTAGCAATCCTACGTCGTATTTCCACCGAACATTTTCAGTGTTATAATTTTCTTTTGTACGAGTATAATACAGAGAGAGGATATGAGTATGACGCATTCTTAGATCAATTCATAGAATTTGAAATTTTAGTTTAATTTTGACTGAGTGCCTAATTAAATGGTTTTTTTTTCGGGGATAAGATATAGGTCGCTCTCAGTTCATGTATCAGATGCCTGCTTTCATTAACGCGGCTATTCCAAGACAAACAGCAATAGTCACAATTCTCCATAGAGCTAGGCTAAATATGATTTGTGGGACGCATCTCGAACGGACGGCGACAGAGAAGTGTGGCGACTGACCCCGTTCCGTCGCCTGCTGTACCACAAGATTGTTATGTTTTTCTATTTTTCTACGATTTTCACTAAAATATAATGTGAAAATAATATGTTACAAACATCTTAACGGTGCCGATGTTTCGAAAATATCTGCTTTATGTGTCCATTCTCATATAGCTAACATCTTCAGCGTTAAAATGTAGAAAAAACAAATTTAACGGTCCTGAATATAAAAACAGTTTTGGATGTGCAAGAAAGTTTGTGTGACTACTGATTGCAACGGCAAAACACAATGTAGCCCATTACAAATCAAATTAAAACTGATATAGGTACACCATGTCTATTGATACACATACATCAAGGTTTGTTGTGTTTAGGACCTCAATTAAACTGAACGATATTTTTACCTCGACGGTGATTCATTGTTTGGATGGATAGGCAACGTAATACATTTCAACAAAAGTCAACAACTAACCGTGAATGTTTATGCGATGTGTAAAACAATGGGTTACTCTGTATTTCTCGGTGTCTGTGGGTTTGCCACCAAGGTGATGGATACCCTACTTTATGTGATCTTTATTAGTGTTAGTTTCTTGTTTACTGTCTATATTTAATTACCCTACACTTGCGTAATTAAAATAACTTCCCACATTACGTAGTATGATGTTACGTGGTTTTCGTCTGTAGCGGTACCCTGTCGTATATCTCTCCAAAAAGTAGCACTGAATACTTACAACGTGACAAAATAAATATGACACTAAATTCTCTTTCAATTGACTTTCCTAAGTCGACAAATGAATTCCCTTCACGAGTCGTTGACTGACATTGGGGCAACTCGATGATTCGTGTTCACTCACTATGAGCCAACATTTTATGTAACATTAATATACAAGTGATGATTGGTCCACAATATACATATATAACACACACAATAAACATAACAGTAATGCGTGTGCATTACTGTTATGTTTATGGATACTTAATATCACAGTGAAATAATAACATAGAATCTCGTGAATCCATTATAAATAAATTACAAGAATTGTCAATATTGAAATGAATTTGAAGGTAACAACTGTTTAATTTGTTACTATACGAATGTTATGTCGCTATTCAATACACAAGATCCACGTAGACCGACTGCAACTAACAATTCAACACGCAGCATGAAAATCAACTAAAACAAAGGTGCACATGATGACACATCAACCTATACAAAACCACGGATGCAGATCTCTGATCATACGGGAAATGTACGATATTCGATCCGTAGTTGAGAGATCAGTACAAACTGGTTTTGTTTAGGTTGATTTGTTATCTTGTGTAGAAATATGACGTTATTAGGCAGTGAAAAAGCTTTCAATACACTGTAGCACGTAGTCTCCACTTAATGAATATACATTTTTTTGCAAAGTCCATTATAAACCTCGTTTTGTTAATATTATTTTTAAACGTATTTTTTCCATAGAGTTTTGAATCAGTCTTCCAAGCGGCAATAATCGCCGTTAGAGTTCCACAAGGTTCAATATTAAGACCGATGCTTGTGTGTTTTGTACCTACCTCAATGATTTTCTTAATCAAAAGTTAACTTATCTATCCCGCTGTGTGAAAAACTGCTTTCTAAGAATCTCCAGTCACAAGAGGAATCTAAAAACACATAACATCCTTAAGAACTTCTGATAAAAAAAAAATATTAGAGAGACACACGGAATAATAGTAATGTGTTGACAAAAGTGACAATGATGTTTGTTTTGTCCACATTGTTTTAGTCGGAGCAAAAGATAAACCTAACCAAGCTCTATTATCTGTTCTTACATAATATTGCGACATTGTTTAGTCCTTAGTCCAGATCTAGGATTATGTTCTGCGGTGAGTAACAAGGTCTACAAGATAGGCAGGGTAGACAGATTTAAGAAGCGCTTTAATTCTTATTAGCTGGCCGAACAAAATGTCAATTTGATGATGATGGTATTCATTCAAGTTGTTGTTCCTATGTTGTGGGTGGAGGCAGGTGCTTGCGCCCACGCCGGCCCAGGGCCGTGTGCAATCTGACGTCACCCCGTCAACCTTCCGATGACGTACCATGCGGAACCTGCCTTCATTTACATAAACATTATTTTCAATTTTACTAGACTCTGTGTGGGTTTCAAACGGGTACCCCAATCAACTTATATTCTGCTTAAGAGGCTCCCTACAAAATGGTACCTAGTACCTTTAAAAAGTCAAAAACTTCCTAAAGAAAATATATTCAATACTTTGACTCGTGCTCTTTTTTTGGGATCATTTTGATGCCTATTAAGGTACTAGGCACCAGTAACATTTTTTGTAGGGAGCCCCAACGACATTATTGTTTCATCGAATAATGACGTAACGCACCAGATCAACGCAGGATGGATGAAATAGCGACAGGTCAGTGAAACAACTTGTGACCCACGGATGATGCCCCTCAAGTTAAAGGGGAAAATATACAAGTCCGTGTTTAGACCTGTCGTACTGCATAGGTCAGAATGCTGGGCTGTAAAAAAGGTGGATGAAAAACGATTGCATGTAGCGGAGATGAGAATGTTAAGATGGATGTGTGGAGTGACAAAAATGGATAAAGTAAGGACTGAGTACATTAGAGGAAGTTCGAAAGTTGCGCCTGTTACAAAAAAGTTGAAAGGGAGTCGTTTGGCTTGGTATGGGCATGTAATGAGGACGGACGAAGCACATGTGACTAAAAGAGTGATAGATCTGAATGTTGATGGATGGAAAGGAGAGGAAAGCCAAAGAAAAGATGAATAGATTGTGTAAGGAATGATATGAAGGAGGAGTAAATGATGCCGGGACGTCTGACAGGGGAGAATGGAAGACGAAAACGTGTTGCGCCGACCCCAAATAGAATGGGACAAGTTCAGGAAAATGATGATGAATGAATGCAACCGTGTGTAAAGTTTTCTTTGATAATTAGTCTTTAAGGCACAGGTGATTTATTCTACTGTAGTCGATTTATCACTATGTTCCGGCCTTTAGCATTTCTAGCTTATCTTCAATTTATCTTGATAGCTATTATTTCAACAAACGTTACTCGACGTTCATTACAACTGATAGGTTTGATAACAGTCTGATACACATACAAATTGCACTACAAGGGTGCGCATTAGTTGTAGGTTAATGTGGAGCCAGTTTATTTGCGACAAAAGAAAATACAATTGCTAAAATACGCTTGGATGGTGTACAGAAACAGGGTAATAAATCAGATACAAACAAAATTGAGACCCGCTGCGACGAGTGCGTGAGCATGCGCTAGCGGACGTGCGGACGTCTGCGGCGACTGCGCATACACGTTGACATTTTGACTGACGTGTTACGTTACGCTACGCGCATCACGCATGCGACCAGCCAGCCTACTAGTTCATTTTATTTCATCGTAATTTTCAGCCACTTAAAACTCGCACTCACATCAAAGGAGTAAGCCTTGACCTATATCAAAAAACAAAAATCTTTCCACGTAAATAAATCTACGATCTAGTCTACTAAAACTAGCGGTGTATTTGATTTTTTTTTAAGTTCTGCTCGTTTTATAGCAGGACATTATAAAAAGATCTCTTTTAACTCGAGCCCTTGTAATTAAAAATGTACGACTAGTCAGAATTTAATAGAATGAAGTAAAGTCGTCAATATACGCATATAAAAAGCAATAAAACGTTTCTAGAAACAGAATGACTATGCCCAGTAACCGATTGACTAAGTAACCAAGTAGTGTCGTGTGATACCGAATTATGATACAACGTCGCGTGGGAAGCGCCGGCGCGAGACAAATCAGCTGCGATGACTACCACGTCGCCGCCTCGTACATTGAGAAAAATATGTGCATAATACATTTTTACCATCACAGAATATTATAGCCAGAAAGTGCTAGAACCACGTAGGTATTCGTGAACACACGCTGGAATGTGGGAGTGCAGAGAATGCTACTATTTGTCATTGTCTTGTTGATACATACTACGTACGTTGTGTTGAACATCCATTTTGTCCCAGTAAATGTTTAGTGTAATGTTTACCAATTCAATAAAATGAGAGCAGGGTGTGTAGTTTTAAGAGATAGCTTCAAGTATGTCTCTCCAAATTCTGGGTAACAACGTGAAACCTTTTTTCTCTATGGTATGGTTTCCCAGTTGCTATTGGCAATGGCCTTATGTACATCTGCCCTCATAGTTTCCACCAAAATCGTAATGAATCATCAGTGCGCACGTGCGCCAGATTGTTTACAAAATTGTGTTTTGTAACACCGACGTAAAATGCGTAACAGGCATTTACACTCTTATTAATTTACTGTTGTTTAGCTATCGAAATGATAACATTTATTACACTCTTTATCTGTTAGTATTAACATGCTGAGATAGTATATTATATCTTGGCATGCGTGTACCTTTGGTTACAATGTAAATGATTATGAACTTGGTCGTTTTCAGTGATTCTCCTTAGAGCTTGTTGGATGAAGTCATATTCTTCAATTTGTTGCATTTATTACAAAATTGAATACTGATTTTACGTTTAGAAGTCTTCATTTGTTTACCTTACTTTTAGTTTTATATTGTGCGTGACTCACAGACAGATGTTTTATTTTCAGCTCGTATTTTCTTTCCCTCGTATATCCAGCTTTATGAGAGTTTTAAACATTACATAATACATCCATCTTTCCTCGCCTATGGTAACAGTTAAAAGTGTTAAAACGTTCTCTAAACGCATAATACAGATAGATAGCTGTTTCTTGATTTTAAGGCCTATTTTATAGTTTCGTTAATGCATCTTACAGGCAATTTATTTGATTGAAACTGAAAGTTAATTTTCAGAAGTCCCATTATTGAAACAAAATGAATATAATCTTTTCGTCATGTTTATGTTACTCTACTACAGACATTTTATAAGTTTTTTAATAAGTGAGAAATAGTTTCGAGTTATATAAAATAATAACAAAACACGAATATATCTATACATATAATCTATACATATAATAAGACTGTAAAAGATCGATTTCTGTACATTGAAGATTTTTATGAAAAATTGTTACAGGGGGTCTTAATTACCGTAATAGAAGCCAAAACAACAATTTTTAAAATTTTTGTCTGTCTGTCTGTCTGTCTGTTTGTCCGGGCTAATCTCAGAATCTACTGGACCGATTTTGACGGGACTTTTTTTATTTGACTCAGTATCACCTGGAGAGTAAACTGGGATATAAATAATCACGCCGATGAACTTAGGGGGCAGGCAGGAAATTGAATCTCAGAATCTACTAAACCGATTTTAATGGGACTTTCCGGACATAGGCTATTACTTTTTTTTAAAAGAGTGTGATATGAGGGAGAAAGGGGAAAGAAACGGGAAAACTTAGCGTTGCTATTACAAATCAATAAGGCGCTACCGAATTTAACGCGAGCGAAGCCGCGGGCAAAAGCTAGTATTCAATATCGGGCCAAACCAAAATTTTAAACATTTACAACAAATGCAGTAAAGCGATGTTGTTCTCACCCTATTCACGTAATCATAAAACTGAAACTGCGTATCGTTCCCCAGCAGTAATGCAGTGAAGTAAGTAACGCACCTTCACGCGCATAAACTCGTTCAAGGACCCGAAATAATGAGGGCACCGTGATCACCGCGCGCTCCATTGGTTCGCCTCGCCCAATTCACCTCACCCAACGACCTACGTGCTGAGAGCACACACACTTCCTGCTCTGTCTATATGTGCCTACTGCCGGCTTGAGTGACATCCTCTGGAAACTTTTTAATAATTACTTGTTTCCATAAACAGAGAGTCGTTCATCGTGTGGCGGAGGCGGCGATTCGGAGGGTTCGGAGGGGCGTGCGTCTTGGCGCGTCACGCTGGACCACGACCTGGTGGAGACGTTGAGCGCCATCTACCCCGAGTGGTTCAAGCCGCAGCACCGCCGGGAACGCAGCCGCGCGGCCTCGCCGGTCTCACCAGCTTCCCCGCCGCGCACTCCCGCCACGCCGCCTTCTGACGACACCTTTAGGTAAGGAAACCTACATTCAAGAGATATTTTTGTTATCACTATTGATCGAGCAGCAGACTACTGACTCCCGGATACTGCATTAAAATGAGGATATAATGCCCCTTTCACAGGATAGGGTAGGGATCGCAAAGAACTTCGCAAAGGATTCTAAACCCCGAGGTACTCGTAAAGGGACGAGGCGGAAATTGCAATGCCTTGCGATTTTGTACCTAATTGCCAGTGCACACCCAATTGTTTTGTCACCATGACCTGCCCTGCTAATGATTATGATAGAGCTCAACCGTAGAATGATGGGTATTAATTGGGTACAAATATGATTTTTAACCGATAACCTATAAAATATTAGCATTTTAAATGTACAGCCAACGAATTCATAGAGGAAGGATAATATAGTATGCTTTTTATTTATCCTGAATTAAATTTGTCAGTAGTTCCGGTGCGGAGGAGATGGCCGGCCGGCAGGCGGGCAGCAGCGGCGCTAGCGAGCCGCCCAGCTCGCCGCGCGTCTCGCCGCCCAAGGTGGTCGTCGACGACAGCCCGCTGCAACCGGCCATGGGGAAACATAAAGAATGTAAGTTTTTTATTTATCGTTTAAATCTCTGCTAAAACTCCCTGAAACCCAGGGAGTTTTCTTATAGCCAAAAACTATGGATTTGTGTCTCGTATGGTGGAAAAGCTACTTTTTCTACTAAAAACGCATGCAATAACTTCGCCCGCGTTATCATTTAACAGCAGGTGTGATAAACAGAATAGAGGAAGCCAATATCCAAAGGCGCTCAGCTGCATGATCACCCCCGAGACAACTAAAAATCATTAATACATATTTTGTGCCTTCCGTGGCTCGTTCTATACAGCCATTCAGTTTGAAATTACTGAGACAAACATATCTAGCAGATAATATAAAAGAAATCATAAGTTTTATCAATCATGGTCTCTGTAACAGAGAAAGTAATTAATTAATTTCAATTAGCGATCATCCCGTGTGAATGGGGGGGGGCACATTCATTACGATGTGGAAGCTAAACCACTGAATAGCTATCTCTTTGCATGTTTTATTTCTGTAGTATAAGTTCCAAATGGGACATTCTAGATTTACGAGTATTTCATTTTACTTATATGAACTTTTAACGTGCACGTTTTGTTGCATCGTTTTCACTTCATTTACCATCTCAACATGAATAATGTCACCATGGAGTTTCTTGCCCATTTTTCTCCATAGTGATCTACGCTTTGAAATGGGCAGCACTTTTACAATTATTAAGCCTTGTTTGTTACTGGGACTATAGCTACATTTTTATTGTTGTGTATCGACAGTTCAAAAGTGCATGTAAATGGCATTCTCGAAATAAATATGTTTTTGATTTAATAGTTTTTCACACATATACTTTTCATAAAATTTGGTTTTTGGGCTTAAGTAATTCATATAGATAAGTGCGATTTGTGATGAGGTCTGCAAAATCCGTGGGGCACAGGCCTCGTCTCGCAGTTCGTCTGTTATTTGCATTAGTATGCCGATGCTGTCGGTACTTCCGGCCATGTTTGCATAGCTTGCCAGTCTGCGCCTGCGCGCATCCCGCGTAAACAATTTCTTAACCCTATATTTATATATATTTATTGTGAATATTTTTCAAAATATTCACAATAAATATAGCTGGTAAAATATTGTCTGTCTACGTGCCTTCGCAGTTAAATTCTTTACGAATAGTTTGTTATTCACACCGGCACCTGTTTTCTGAAAATATTTCGTGGTTTAATTCACGTTAAGATTGAACTGTATTTTTAAACAATTAATTTATTAGTTTGAAAATAAAATAATGCAGACATAAATATAATTTCTACAATTGTAAGTATGAGCAAAGCTAAATAGAGTGAGTATGGCGGTAAAGACGCCCAGTAACCCACAATATTCGGCCCAGTGGTAGTGAATGTTTCGTCTGTAATACGGTCGCGGCATAACACTAGTTTCCTTGTGCAGTGTTTATTTATATTGGCGTCGCGCCAGCGTTGTCCGCCCATCGTTCGCTGCTCGCCGCTTGTCTACACGCAAACAAGAATATAGCTCCACTCCTACGCTCGCCTGCGAACTTTATCGATATAATCTTGTATCGATCGACGTATCGATCACGTCGGTTTCACACGCGACATGCTACGTCAAAGTTCGTCACCTGGCGTCATAACACTGTATTCTTCACGACGAAATGCCATCTATTCAATCAGTGCCCATTGTTGTTTGCAAAAGGTAACCGGCAAACATCGGCATTCAGTCGCATTATGTTCCTAACAAATTGTAAACTCTGTCATGTTTGTCTGATTTTGTTCGAATTGTTGGTAATTCAAAGGAAAAAAGTATAAGGAAAATTGGTTTAGGTAACTCGAATCACAACACATTATTAGTAGACTAGTTACAATGTCTAATCCAGGTTTTTTATTTTGCAGCTTTAAAGGTGAAGCTGATGATGAGGCGGCCGATCAACCAGCTCGTGGCTCAGGGCATCATGCCGCGTAAGTGATGTTTTATATTGATATCTGTTTCTATTAACATTCGCATACTGTGATAATTGCGTATACTTTGAAATAGCAAATTAGTATAAGACACGTGCTGCGTTGCGGGAACCGCCCACCGCTCGTGCTCGCGCTCGCAGACCTCACGTGCGTGGGATGAAACTATTTTATTTACTATTTTAACGATGCGTTTAATGAGATTTACTTGGTGACCGAATGTAATATAGTCATCCTACAAAACTTAAATAATTTACATTAAATTAAAAAAAAATCATGTCATTTTTATTTTTCAGCTTTAAAAACCCCTCCAGCCTATTTCGAGCAATGCAAGCAGCTTGAGAGGGCCAAGACTGGAGATTTACTGAAAGCAAAAATTCAGCGGCGTCCGGACCGACAGGAACTCGAGCGAAGACACATATTGGAACAAGTAGGTGTAATGTCATTTTTCCTATCTAACTCTTTTATGATTTTGGTTTGCCAATAATATTTCACTAATTTTTTATTTATCCTTTCAGGAGAGTCATGTAGATCCCAGCCTAGCTGAGAAACAGCGCATGCTGAAGAAGGCACGTTTAGCGGATCAGCTTAACGACCAATTGTCGCATCGTCCCGGACCGCTAGAGCTAATAAAAAAAAATATACTACACACAGAGGAGACCATAGAAACTGCTGTCAAAAGTGGAACACTCGCTTTCAAGGCGACCAGCGAGGGCGCGTCGGGGCGACCGCAGCACCCGTCCTCGTACTGCGGACCTCCCGAGGAAGTGTCCCCGTCCCCCTCGCCGCCCTCCACCCTCTCGCCCGTAAGCGTCGCCTCGCCGCCGCAACACCCGGCACCCGGCAAGGACAAGAATAGGAAGAACAAAAACAAGCAAAAACAGCTACCAAAGGCGCGGTTTAAATTCCACGAGTACAAAGGGCCCCCGAACGCAGCGAAAGCGTCGTCTCCGCCCGGCTCCGTGGAGACGCCGTACGAATTGCTCCTGCAGCAGCAGCAGTTGCTCTTGCAGCTCATGCTGCCCGCGTCACCCGCGCCCTCGCCTGCCGCCTCCGACTGCTCGGACGCGCCCGCGCCGCCCGGCCTGGCGCTGGCGCCGCCCGCGCGCTTCGAGGACATGAAGGTGTCCGATCTGCGCGCCGAGTGCAAGCGCCGTAACCTGCGGGTCTCCGGACCCAAGCCGCAACTCATCGATCGACTGCGGCCTTTTCTGTTGGAGAAACAGGAAGAACCGCCCAAGTCTCCCGTGTCGGTCGCGTCCGTCGCTTCGTTCGTGTCTATCGCGTCTCCGGAAGTGAAACTGGAGCCGGAACCTCCCGAAGACATCGTGCAGTCGCAGCGAAGACAGATCTCGGAGCTGGAGCGCAAGCTGGAGGCGTCGCGCGCGCAACTGGAGGCCGTGCGGCGCGAGGCCGCGGGCGCCGCCGCCAGCGACCAGAGCCGGCGCCTGCTGCAGGCACACCTGTGCGTGTCGCAGCTGCGCGCGCAGCTGGACGCGCTCACGCAGGCCGCCGCGCCGCCGCGCCTGGTGCTGGCGGCCCACGACGCGGCGCCCGAGCGGCTGGTGCGTCTGTTCGCGGTGTCGCCGCCCGCGCCCGAGGGCGACGCCGCGCCTCAGAAGGCCGCCAGCCCCGCCTACATCCTCAACGGCGTCAAGGTGGTGCCTATCGCCATCCTGCCGCCCGCGCACTACGAGCCCGAGCGCGCGCCGCCGCCCCCGCCCCCTCCGCCGCCGCCCCCGCCTCCCCTGCCGAACGCGCCGGATGTGCACGACGCTGAGAATAGTCAAATAATGGATGACGTCCTAGAGATCCTCGTGGAGAACGGTGAGTTGCCTCCGTCGGCCGTCGGCGAGGCGCCAGCCGCTCCGTCGTTGGATACGAGCTACGTTTCGAACGGCACGCCGACTTATGCGCCGACGGATGTCCTGACAGATGACGTGCTCAACGACAATCACGTTCGAGATTCGCTCGCCGCTGATGAGCTGCAAAGAGAACTTGAAGATATTCAAAACGAAATTATGAGTCATGCAGATTTGCAAGCCGTGAATGCTAGTAACCGATGCCACGTCGATCACTCTTCTACGGACATAGACACGGATATTACTGTTGATTTGTTGTCTAATGGGGAATTTCACACTGATTTTGGTTCTGATCCCAATTCCGTAGACAACGATGACTTCTTCGGCAGTTTACTATCGGGTGACGGTGGGGATAGATTAGAAGATAAATCACAGGCGATGGATATCGGTGAGGACGTTCCGGAACGAATGAGTATGACGCCACTAACCAACGGGGACATATTGGATCACACGCGCACCGGCTTCGAGTACATGGACGATCTGTCGTTACCGTCGTTCCAGAACGAGGAGTCCCGGCACGACGCGTTCGACTCTCGGCCGTGCGAGTTCGACCTGAAGGAGTTCGGCATCGAGCCGAGCGCGCACATGCACGTGGACGGCGACGCCTACGACTACATGGACACGGAGCTCATCCCCAACCTGTTCGGGCGCGGCCACGTGCCGCCGTGCGACCCACTGCTGGGCGGCGTGGCCCGCGCGGGCCCTCAGCCGCGGCCCGCTCGCAAGCACTACTCGTGGGACCGCATCGAGTTCGACGCCACCTGACCCGCGGGCGCCGTCGTCTCGGGCTGCCGCTCTCTCACGATGCTTACCCTATGATCTCTCACTGCCTCCTGTCGCGAACGACGGACTCGTCTACGTCGAAGTGACCTCCGTCGACTTATAAACGTAGTGCGGGTGTTATGTGTACGTACGTTTCTTATCTTTGCTCGTTTGGTACGGAGTGGTGACCGTTAAAGCGCTAGTCTGTTCTCGTGACTCGTTCTTCCAAAATGATGACTTTTTATTAAAGACTAGAATTAAGAGATTGATGTTGTGAAACACAAAGTGTTTACATTTACATAACTGTATGATTTAAATTATTAGTATGTATAATGTACTTAATGCTGTACGTAACGTTTGTGTCGCTAGTTGATAATAGTTGAATGTTTCATTTACTTCACTAGTGAGCGATCGCGCGTCGCTGCCGCGTGCGCATGTATACTTGGCTCACATAATATTTAAGTCAGTTTTATTTACTATATAGGCATAATTATTATAATCTACTTATGTATATATTGAGAATAATAATACTCAACATAGTTGTGGATTTCTGCATTCCGCCCGATGACTAAAACTTAGGGAAAAAATTATCATAAGAAAAGTTGTTTTTGTTTAGGCACAGTCAATCTATGAGTCACCTGGTCACGTACACATTGTGTTAATTATAATTATACGATATAAAAGCTTAAGATTGATGTTGTCAATTTTTAAAATCCGCTTGATGCTGTCCCTAGTGCATGGATAGCTATTTCCCGAATCAATAAGTGACATTCCAGTCTTGTTGAAGTGCAAAATGTGGCACAAGAGCACTTGTCTCTTGCATTACTATTATTTATTTTAACAATTTTGACAAAATTATAAAATTGATGTTTATGTTTAGTTAAAATTGTAAAATTTAGGAAAATATTAGAGAACAAGGTGCACATTCACAAGCCATCGTCATGGGTGGGACCAGCTTGGGAACAATGTTAGATATGAATTCATTTAGATAACTTGGGAGCCAGCTCCTCGCGCTTAAACTATTATGCAAGCACTCTGTAATCACTTGTTAATCGTACACTTCACTATCTCTTAAATGAATACTTGCAAACCTTCGACGTTCTTTAATAGTAGTGTTATAACGTCTTGCAAAATTATCGTAATTGTTTGAGTTTACCTAGAGAATTATTTTAATTATTGTAACAACACAACATTCTTAAAAAATGTATCATTCCATTATAATGTCTAAAATGTAGGATAGGTGCGCCGTTATAAATAAGTTGTCGTTTTACTCGATTACGCAATGGTTACCAGCATGCGATGGTAATTAGTTTTATCTTAGAGACCCTCAAACGACTGGACCAATTTTGTTTACGAGGCTTGTAACTGCCCTCACCGAGAGATAGATAACCAAATTTTGCATACTCAAATGAAAAAGCCACTTCATAAAGTGGTATCTTTTGCGTAGTCAGGATTTAGTTACGTATTAAACTATTAGCTTGTTAATTATATTGTCCTTAGTTCCGTACGAAGTAAATCTTAATTATTTTACAAAATAATTTCAGTATGCTTGCATAATTGTTTTAGCAAATAATTATAATTTATTTATTTATAAAGTCATTCAAGTGTACTTACAGGTTTTTGTTTCTGTTGTATTCATTACTATGTGTGAGTGTTTTTACTAATGTATTTTATATTATATCACGTGTTGTTTATCTAGCGTTCACCTTTGCTTCGTCAAGGAGGATTAGATAAAGCAAAAATTGAGAATCGAAGAATATTGCCATTTTTTGCATTTACAATTATTTAGATTTTTGAATACCTGTTACTACAACGAATAATTATGAATAACTGCCCTGCGTGTGCCAATATGTTCATTAATTACGTACGACAGACACAATTCAAACAAGGCGTGGAAATATTTTCCTAAATTGAATGTATACATTCTCGAGTATTGGTTGCAGTCGGTGGGTAGGTATGCGAATGTACTTTACTTAAACGTTTCATTGTAACATAACAGTACATTCGCATACGGAATGGTGCTATTAAAAGTTAACATTGAATTTATATAAAAATAATTTACCTTTGCATAATTTGTAAATGTGTGGCTCTAAATGATTAACATTTTAAAAATCAATGTCGCTAGTTTCGGACTTGAAAAGTTTTCGAAAATACCGAGCCAGCAAAAGGCTGCGTTCAAAATTAAAACAGGGCTCGCAAATTGTAATTTGCTTTATTGTTTAAGTAATATTCCATTATCTAAGTGAATTGTACGGAATCTTTACACTAGATTTAAATATAAAATCTATTTGCTCATTATCAAAATTGTACCCATGTTTAGTCAAATATATTCGGAATCATAATTTATAGGAAGAAGATTTTCATGTCATCTCCTATAATATTTATATTAACAGGCCTAGTGTGTTATTTAGCTTTGTATTCACTCTTCTGCGAGAGTTTAGTTTAAATGTATTTAACGAGATACTAAGTGAGATTAATGTTTGATAAATAGCATATTATCTGCATACTTGTTATTATTGTTGTAATTATTTTAGGAGAGTTTTAATATTTGTTTGTAAACTAAGCTATATCCAACCCGACGACGTTATAAAATGTTGTGCACCTAATATTTATGACACCTACTTAATTTGCTCTCTGCAATAATATTTTATATGATAATGTAATTGATCGGCTTCTACTAAGTTTAAACTTACTAAATATATTTTACGGTTGAATACATTTTTACTGACTACCTTAAAGTAAGCCATTAAAGCAATACCCGGCTTTAAGCCATTGATTTGTAGTAGAGCCAAGTATTCAATAAATTTAATATATTGTGATAACCACAGAAGTCGGACTTGTAGTGTAACTGGATAGTTTTTTTACCTTGCCCTGTAATGAAGCCTTGTAAATATTTACCAAGCCTTTATTAGCATAAGGAAAGAATGTTGAATAAAAAGTTTTTGACATAAAATATTGTTTCATATGTATGAAATGCAACACCACATGCAAATACAAATTTTAATTGCCAAAAATATTACACTCTAGTTTTCCATTGGCCACAAGCTAGGCAAAGCCTGTATTTTAGGCACCACATTTGACCACATATATGCACCAAAATAGAAGTAACGATGCAGATCTCATTTATTGGTAAACAAGAACATATGTAACACTGGACAAAATTCTAGTCACTTAAAATATAAACATATTGTTACGCCTGGCCCAGGCCCCAGCGGTCATTGTGCATGCGACTTACTGACCCGCCCAATCCCATTTCAGCCTGGCAAATTTTCTTGCCAACGTTCACAGTATAAATATGGATATTTATACTTCATGGTTCACCTGTAATGCCACAATGGTGTCAATTTTTTACAGAAACGTGACTGTCCGCAGCTTGTCAATCGCACCATGAATTGGTGGCAATTATGTAAACCACTGTTATTAAGTTGTTGGCGGCACAGCTGGCGCAGTAGCTGAACGATCGACTGCTGCGATGCGGGTAGCTGGTTCGAATCCCGTACGGAACAAATATTTGTAAGGCCTACAGATAGTTATTCCGGGTCTGGATGTTTGTGTATGTGAATTCACGATAAAGGAGAAATTCATAGTGTGGAGCAAAAATCCTTACTTAAAATTATAAAAGTGAAAGTGAGTTTGTTTGTTTGTTACGTCTTTACGCCTAAATGGCCAAACCGATTTTGATGAATTTTAGTACAGCGATAGTTGGGACCCTGGAGACGGGCATAGGCTATAAAAAAGAGAAACGGGGAGAAAAATATTTTTTTCGATCATCACGCGGGTTCCAGTTAGCGTTAGCCCAACCCAAAGTAACTATGCCACGCGGATGAAGTCTTGGGCTGAAGCTAGTAAGTTATAACTACGAGAAAACAGCTATCATTGCCGGAATTAAAAAGTTTATTATTATTCCGTTTATTCGCTTTGATCTCATTAAATAATGCATAAAACAAAACACATTTGAAAATACAAAAAATCTCAGGGCAAGTTGGCGGTTTTATATTTATGTGTACGTTACTCCAGCAAGAAAGTATCTCCTAGAGTTATATGAGTAGAACGTATAGTTTGTGCCTTATCTGCTGTAAATGTGCCCCTACATAAAAAAATGTGTGCCCCCTGTCGTTTTGAAAAAAAAAACGGAAAAACGATTCTTGCTGGGGTAACGTTTTTCTAGCAGGAAAATTCTAAACGAGTGATCGGAGGGAAAAAAATTGTGCATGGCCAGAGAGCTTATATGTGTGCCAAAATGTGCCCCAAAAAATAAAATCTGTGCCCCTTCAGGTTTTCGAGTTATTGCGTTTCCTGCTGGAGTAACGTTTTGATGAATCGTATATCTCTAAAACCATTGCATGTGCCCCTGTAGAATAAACATACACGAGTAGCTCTTAATGTGTGCCCATTTGTGCCCCAATTAGATTTAAGGAATAATTTATAGTTTTTAAGTTATCGCGGTTTTATCAAAACCCGAAAAAACATCGCAGCGCCTAAATGAGGCAAGGCATAAGTTCACTGAAAACTGTATTCGGTCCTTCTTGGCGCTAATAATAACCATAGAAAGCTTCAAAACTGTTCATGCATGCGTTTTTGAGTAATCTTGCTAAAAGTCAAAACGATGGTGTCACAACTTTGACGGCAAAATACAAGGAACTGGCTCAATCTCAGATGTGTAGGTGTAAACCAAAATCATGTGCCTTTAGTCAAAAATATATGGTGAAAATATTAAGCTTGGAATGTTTCGCATTAAGTAAATATAAACAAAAAACCAAATTAAGTAAACAACGGCTGGTTATCCGACCAAATTAAAATAACTACTAAAAAGCGACGGATTCATACATATCGATGACCTTCTTTATTGGACGTATTATACCTAAGCTGTTGTCCGTACAGTTGCGTTCAAAAGTTTTGGGGGCTAATTAAAAAATATATTAAATGCACCTTGTTATATTGTTATCATATTAATGAAACAGCTTGTTTATGTGGAAATTATTATTTACTTACCTAAGTTTTAATTCTTAAAGTAATTATTGCATCAAATCACAGATCAAATTTCCTACGTATAAATATTAGAAATAATTTGCACGTTGTGTGGTCATCATTATTATTTAAATCACAGATCAGTATTAAGTAGGTATAAGTTTAGGATTGTGTAAAAGAAATGTTAAATTTGAAATCACAGATAAATAATTCTCTCACGAGTAATTTGCTTATCCATAGATTCAGATAAAGTGTGTTATTATAGTCAACCGCACAATGATCTGTGTCGCAACGTGTTCCCATTTTGTATGTCGTATTACGTGCCTATGTACTGTAGGTACCAAAATTTATTTGGTTAAGGTGAAAGCTCCAACCTACCCGCGAAATTCAAATTTTCTTACGTTTTTTGCAATTTGCAGGCCAGTGCTAGCTAGGTTGTATGTCCATTAAAATATTATTCGCGGCTGTAAGACATGTAGTTACAGAATTATAATCAACAAAATCATCAATACAACCCTCCAAGTTCATAAAGGCGTAGGAACAAAAAAAAAACAGAAAAAGTCTTTCCTACAGCTTTATGAACTTAGACTCTAAGTCTGAAAAAAAAAAATCTAAACGCTCTAAGTCTTAGAGCGTTTAGATTTTGAATTTCGCGGGCTGGTTGGGGCATTCCCCTTAAGGTGAAAGCTCCAACCAACCCGCGAAATTCAAATTTTCTTACGTTTTTAGCTGTAGGAAAGACTTTTTCTGTTTTTTTTTTGTTCCTACGCCTTTATGAACTTGGAGGGTTGTATTGGTGATTTTGATGATTATAATTCTATAATTACATACGTCTTACAGCCGCGAATAATATTTTAATCAACATACAACCTAGCACTGGCCTGAAAATTGCAAAAAACGTAAGAAAATTTGAATTTCGCGGGTAGGTTGGAGCTTTCACCTTAATGATGAAAAACTTACTGTTAATTTACCTAACCTACGGCTTATCAATAAATATATTTATTCTAAAGACAAATACGGGCTTTTTATTTATTTGCCAAAAAGAGCTAAGTACCTCTTTTTAGTAGTAGATCATACATTTCATGAACTATATTATATTTTTTAAACATTGGGACCAATCAAATTTTGGGTCAAAGACCTGACAAATGGCAAATATCTGGATGTATTTCTTTCGTTCACACATAAATTACTGGATGTATTTTAATGAAATTTAAAATGGAGAAGATAGCTTACCTTGGAATAGCACTTAGGCTACTATTTATAATGTACTTAAGCATGTGTAAGGTCATAGAAACAGCTAGTAGAACATAATCCAATAACAACTTTATTTTATTATTTATTACTTTTCTACTTCAGTGTACTCAGGCACAACACGTGTGAACCGGTTAGTGAGTTAAGTAAAGAAGGTCATCGATATGTATGAATCCGTCGCTTTTTAGTAGTCATTTTAATTTGTTCGGATAACCAGCCGCTGTTTACATAATTTGGTTTTTTGTTTATATTTACTTAATGCGAAACATGCCAAGCTTAATATTTTCACCATATATTTTTGACTAAAGGCACATGATTTTGGTTTACACCTACACATCTGAGATTGAGCCAGTTCCTTGTATATTGCCGTCTAAGTTATGACACCATCGTTTTGACTTTTAGCAAGATTACTCAAAAACGCATGCATGAACAGTTTTGAAACTTTCTATGGTTATTATTAGCGCCAAGAAGGACCGAATACAGTTTTCAGTGAACTTATGCCTTGCCTCATTTAGGCGCTGCGATGTTTTTTCGGGTTTTGATAAAACCGCAATAACTTAAAAACTATAAATTATTCCTTAAATCTAATTGGGGCACAAATGGGCACACATTAAGAGCTACTCGTGTATGTTTATTCTACAGGGGCACATGCAATGGTTTTAGAGATATACGATTCATCAAAACGTTACTCCAGCAGGAAACGCAATAACTCGAAAACCTGAAGGGGCACAGATTTTATTTTTTGGGGCACATTTTGGCACACATATAAGCTCTCTGGCCATGCACAATTTTTTTCCCTCCGATCACTCGTTTAGAATTTTCCTGCTAGAAAAACGTTACCCCAGCAAGAATCGTTTTTCCGTTTTTTTTTCAAAACGACAGGGGGCACACATTTTTTATGTAGGGGCACATTTACAGCAGATAAGGCACAAACTATACGTTCTACTCATATAACTCTAGGAGATACTTTCTTGCTGGAGTAACGTACACTATATTTATTAGTCTATGGTTGCCGGTAGCGCCGGTAGCTTGGACCCAGAGGGGCCCTCTGGGTCCAAGCTACCGGCGCTACATACATACGACATATCTAGAATGCATTGTGTCACTCTCTCTGGCTTGGCCACCATCAGGGATTTTGATTTTGATAACACAAAAAAATAGTCGAAATTAGTCGCCAAATATCAGAAATAGTCGTTCACTGGTTCAAAAGTTATAAGGGTTTATAGGCGGCCGAGCCAGAGAGAGTCTCCCCAGCTTGGCCACATGTATATCTCGAAAACTAGGGCACCTAGTGAATATCTGTTTTTACAAAAAAATAGTCGCTAAATAGTCGAAATTAGTCGCCAAATATCAGAAATAGTCGTTCACTAGTTCAAAAGTTATAAGGGTTTATAGGTGGCCGAGCCAGAGAGAGTCTCCCCAGCTTGGCCACATGTATATCTCGAAAACTAGGGCACCTACTGAAGATCTGTTTTTACAAAAAAATATTCGCGAAATAGTCGAAATCAATTGCCAAGTCTTCCACAGAATTAGTCGGGTCTTAGATTAGAAGTTATAATAAGTTCAATTCTTAAACTATAGTCCAAGAGCTAGACAGAAAAGTCTACGAAAACATTCCAAGAAAAAGATATTTCTATTAATATGTGTAAAATACTTCTAATTTTATTGATCTAAAGTCCTTACAAATGTCAGAGAAAGACAAATTTTAAATTAAATATATGTTTCTATGTTTTAAATGACTAGATTAGAGTGGCGTAAACTACTTTGAAAACATTAAACCTTGCTCTTGGTCTATTAAGTGTCAAGATGTACAGTCGCGTGCAACTGTTTTAACAAATTATAACGTTAGACGATTTACGTTAGAATAATAAAACTTCTTCTGTTGTCGAAATAAGAATATAATGATTTACCTAATACATCAAAATTATTGTACCCTCTAGTAAAATTTTTGAATAAGTAATTGAATATACAATAATAATAATCTTAAATAAGTATTAAGTATATTGACTTGGCTCGCGAGGTTGTCGACATGTGGGATGTGGACGCAGCGATCATTGTGCCGATAGTCGTATCTGCCAATGGCTTAATTGCCAAGAGCCTCGACCAATACCTGAGGAGGCTCTCGTTAGGCAGCTGGATCAAGGGCTTGATACAGAAAGCGGTACTCCTGGACACGGCTCGCATTGTTAGGAGGTTCCTTTCTCTGGAGCCCTGACCGCCGGTAGCTTGGACCCTGTTCCCGATACGGGTGGGCTACTATTTTTATATTTTTAAATGTTTTTTTTTTTTGTTTTTAAGAAATATTTAAAAATTTAATTATAATATGTAAATAAAAGAATAAATGAATGTAAATATCTTAAATAAAAAGATAGCGATGTGCCGGATTGTTTAAAATATAGTTATATCCGCGGCCTATCATTATTTTGGAGTTTGTATAGCTTTTCCTCGGTGGGTTCACATTATAGATTAACTATATTTATATGTTTTGAAAGAAACATTTCTCCATGTGACATCATAGATACCTACTGTCTAGAAACTACTTAAGTATTTTGTACTTGGTTGTACCAATGTATGGAGAAATTATATTCTTTAATAACTTTTTAATTACACACCGACTAATTCTGTGACATGGCAATTGATTTCGACTATTTCGCGAATATTTTTTTGTAAAAACAGATCTTCAGTAGGTGCCCTAGTTTTCGAGATATACATGTGGCCAAGCTGGGGAGACTCTCTCTGGCTCGGCCACCTATAAACCCTTATAACTTTTGAACTAGTGAACGACTGACTATTTCTGATATTTGGCGACTAATTTCGACTATTTAGCGACAATTTTTTTGTAAAAACAGATCTTCACTAGGTGCCCTAGTTTTCGAGATATACATGTGGCCAAGCTGGGGAGACTCTCTCTGGCTCGGCCACCTATAAACCCTTATAACTTTTGAACCAGTGAACGACTATTTCTGATATTTGGCGACTAATTTCGACTATTTAACGACTATTTTTTTGTGTTATCAAAATCAAAATCCCTGATGGTGGCCAAGCCAGAGAGAGTGACACGAATGCATTAACAAAATAACTAGAAATTAGTTTTGGGTATTAATAAAATACCATTGTGGCACTACAACTGAGGGCTGACCTTTTTCGGCCAAAGAATCAGTATTGCCAATTGTCATGCAACGTGGTAATGATGCCAGCCTTCTGGGCAGTTATCCTGTTGACAGCCAAGTGAACGATTTTTTGACACCCTGTCTTTATTTTTATCATGATGAATGATACTTGTTAAACTCGTTATTAATAACATTTTGTAGTTTGTAAAATAAACTCAAAGGATTTATTTCAATTAGACAGAAACAAACTCAAAGGATTTATTTTAATTAGAAAAAGATGAAGCTACAAGTCCCAGTCACAGACTTAATAACTTGTGAAAGTACAGTAGTTGCCCATTCGAAATCGTACATATGGTTCCGACTATTGCGGATTTACATAAAAATAAAACCGATATTATGTGCTGAGAATGAAAACATACAATATAGCATGGTGACTGGTAATGTTCTGAGCTAATCAGAACTGTATTAGTACCTGAGTGGATACAGAAGAGATACATACGACTAGCGGAGTAATTAATGGATGTGCTACGTACACTTATTTAAGTTACCTTGTATGTGAAATCTAGCGGAGGTTATCTGTGGCTCTATGCTTTCACCTGGGTTATATAATCTATGCTTGATATCGATGATTTCCCACAAAACAGCGACGTTGAACTACTATCGATGAATACTGCCATCCCTATTTAAGTCTGACACTGACACATTAAAAAAAGTACTCTGTGGTTTGGTCCGTAAATATATAATATATAATATATGGGTTTGGTCTGACAGCTAACTCTCGGTCATTTGCTAATCTTTCTCAAATGGCGTTAAATTATTGTGAAGAATCTTAAATATTTGCGGACGTTAAGTGAAATCTTGACTTCTTGGGGAAAATATTATTTTCATAACGTTTTGAAGTGACGTGGAAGAATATTTAGTTATGATATTAGCTGAAACGCTTCTGTTTGCTTTGACTCTGATCGATAGCGGTGGTATATTATTCCTTTTAGTTTACTACATAATAACATTGTCAGACCTAGAGTGCGACTATTTGAATGCTCAAGAATGTTGCGATAGGCTCAATTACTGGATACTACCAAAATACTTAGCCCATTCTTTCATAACATATATATTCTTGTTACATGGTCAATTGATTTTATTCATTTTGAACTTACCTTTGTTTATATGGCTAACATTCGAATATTTCACTGTTCCGCGTGGAAATTTGGGCGCGTATGATCCTGCAGAGATTCTCAACCGGGGCCAACTCAGGAAACACTTAAAAGATGTAATGATAAATGTTGGTTATTATCTAATTTCCTTTTTTATTTATCTCTATTGCTTCATACTAGCGTTGCTCAAAGGTGATCCTCTACAGAGGTCAGCAGACGATCAAATTGTAACAGAAATCTAACAGAAGATGGCGGAAGATCTATTAGTTCCAGCGCTTTTAGCCAATGAGCAAGATTCGTCTGATGAGTTATTAGATTCAGGTGATGAGGATAATGCGATGAAGATCTTAAATGAAAACAAGTTGGCTTTTGAGATGTGCAAAAAGATACAGTTACCAGTTCATGTAGCTGCTTTCTTAAGTGGACAAAAAATAATCAGAGACTGTGAACAAATACTATGTGACCAAAGTTTGTTGGAGAATGTTGCTGGCAACTATGTTATAGTAAAAAATATACTCAGTTTTTTGCCATGGCAAGATAAGCTAATGTGTAAGAATGTCTGCTCACTGTGGAGGTCTGTGGTGAATACGCTGCAGAAGGAGCAAATAGCCCCAGTTGATTTTGCCGTAAGCATGAAACCTAGTCATACCAAAAATGGTATCAAGTTATTGCAATCTGGCTGCTTCTATACAGAGCCATTAGTTGTGCTGGCATTTGCAAATGCAGCAGCCTCCACAATAACAGTCTATTGTGAAGATAAAAACATTAATACCTGTGAACCACCCTGTCTCAGGGAGCATTACTGTGAGTATTCTAGGCGTATTAAGAAAATATTAATGAACATTTCAATCATTCTCGTGTTGTAAACCAAATAAATATTAACATGTTGATTCTTTATTCCAGTTAAAATATATTTTTTTACACTGACTGATAAACTCAAAACTTTAATTAACCTCACCAAGTTTGTTAAAGAAAAATAAATGAAATGCCCTTACTAAACTGTAAGAAATTGTAGGTTTTTTTAAGGTCACTAGTAACATAAAATTATCTTTTCAGTTCTAGATATGGTAAGAAGTTTAGTGGTTGTTCCGAAGACATGTTCAATAGCAGTCAAGTCCACCTACACATCCTACATGCCGCTTCCACAATCAAAGGCCAATAAATTTGAACTGGATCAAAAATTTGGACGGCATGCATTTATAGGAGGAATTTTTATTCCAGCCATACCAAATGTGGAGTTCCAAATAATTAACATAAAATCATTAAGTGATACACAAAAGAGTTTTATTACAACGATAGATAAGTTGTCAGAATCATGCTATGTTAAGGGTGCACTGGTTTTTGTAAATGAAAGTTTCATCCTCCAGTCTGTGGATGATATTAAATTTTTAAATTATTTGTCAGACGTGTAAGTATTTAATGAGGTACTTCCAATGTGAGTTGTCATCCAAAAGTTATGTATGTGTGTTACATTCCTTTCTGTTGTTCCAGCCAGCCTAATGTACCATATGCCTTAGGAGGGTGCATAGTAGACGACACCGTGGCTTGTAATCATGATATGGTTACTATGGTCGAAAGAATCAACAAAAGACAAGACACCGTGAGTGAAAACCTTCTATCCATTGGATTGTTTACTGTACCCAAGAACTTCGACGAAACTCGAACAGAAAATGGTTGTAATTTCGACATGTTCTCACTTGTATTAGAGACATCTGATTGGTCCAAAACTGATATACAAACTGCAATTAATGAGGTAAGTTTATACTTTTTGTAAATAAACCAATGAAACAAACAGAATTATTCAATTTGCCAAAAAAGTTAAGTTTTTTCAATTACATTAATTTTTTTGCTTAATATTAAAAAGAATCAGAGTCAGCTATTAAAATGTCTTGTAACTTATGTTTTGCAGTTTTCAAAAAAAGTTCCTCATTTCGAGCACAGTGTGGTGATAAAGATGTCATGCGTGGGTCGCGACAGTAAGCATTTTTGCGAGCAGAAGTTATTCCGTGCGGCGTTCCCGACAACGCGCCTCGTCGGTTGCTATGGCAATGGAGAGTTAGGGATCAATCTGCCGGAGCGTAAGCGCCCCGAAGCTCGCCCGGGCACAGTGAAACGCCACCGAGCGGACCATGGACCCGCACATGGTATCATGTACTCTTACGCCACAATTTTCATATACATTGGATGGGGCAGAATTACAAAGCCAGCTGAAACTACTTAAATAGATAAGGTTTCCATGCATTTATTTACTTCCACATTCTGAACAACATTCGTTGTAGATTTGGTCACATACTTGTCATAAATTAAAATCTGTAAAATTAAGATAAGTTCTAAACATATAGTATGATATTTTCACTGAGGTCCAAAACGTCGAGAAGCCTTTTGTCAAGATTCCAAAATACCTATGTGTATATACCACAATTATTTTAAAACAAGAATACATGCTGCGCCGGACCTAAATAAATTGGAATAAATGATATGATATTTTATTACAAGATAACTGAGAGGTCAGTCCAAAAGATTAATCTTTGCCCATTCCAATCTATTGTTTAATTTAAGTCTGAAAATCTGAAACAAATTTTGTACAAGTAATAAAATGTTCCCTTTTGAGTAGGCAAATTTTCTTCCTTAAATAATTATATCAGTACACATGAAGGTCAAGAGATTGTAATTATTCCATGTGGTTATTTCGGAAGGCGACAGGCTTCTAAAAAACGATTTGGGCTGCTAGACAGGCTATCGGGTATAATTTAGTATTTTAAGTACCTATACTTTTTTAATAATTATGGACATTTTAAGAGCTTATTTTACTGGGTAATCATTATAATCTTAGATTCCCTACCAAAGTGTATAAGAATTTATAGAATAAGACTGTTTTGTAGTTCAAGCCATATAGGGCATAGCTTAGCAAGATTAAAATTTTGTTTGATTCACACTGTATTAACAGCTAAAAGGCTTTTCAAGCTAGCGTTATTTATGTACTGTGAGTGCAACATGTGCATTGCGTTTACAATTTTATTCGGTCAAATATTTACGCCACGCCTTGGTGAGGAAAACCTATAAAATTGTTTCTTACTGAAACAAAATCACAATACACATAAACAGTTCAGTTTCATTTATATTACTGTGTAGATATATTATAAGTTCATGAGACTGTGCCGTTTGGTTCGTTTTAGCGCTTCCATTTAGTAGTATTACCAATTAGTATGGCCCTGCAGAGAAACTGACGGGTAAGACTACAACAAAAAAAGGGGGACCATAAATGGGTTAAAGGCCCTTGTGGTGAATAATAGAAAAATGAAGGGGGCGATTTAAAAAAAGCTGTGGCTGATTTTAATTTTTCTATCCTTACTGTAGTACAGACATACATAATTAAGTAAGTTGGCTAATATGGAACGAAGTCGATAGACTGAGCTTCCCTCATACTAATACATTTTCGACGCCCACGCCAAAAGAGGGGTGATATTAAGTATAAGTACTTTTTTATCTTCTTCAAAGTGCTTCGTCGATATTGAGAGAGGCTTGAACCATAAAGGAGGCCATACACGCTAGGTTTTGCATGATGGTTTTAGCCGTGCATGCAAAACCGAGTTTACATGCACCGATAACTGTACAGTTTAATCACATACACGCTAGGGCTTGCCTGTCGGTTATGCATGCACGGCTAAAACCATCATGCAAAACCTAGCGTGTATGGCCTCCTTAAGAGTGTTTGCGTAAACTAGATTTGTTCCCACTATATGGCAATAGGTTTGTTCCTTATTATAAAAAGTGTAAGTAGGTAACCTTTCGGTTATAAACACACAACATCATGCCTGCATGATGTTGTGTGTGTTTATCTTGTTTTTATTTCGTGCTTTTATTTTTTTTCATTGTGCTAATGTTTCTTTATTTACATTGTTAACCAGGCTTATGGCATTGACTCTAGTCAAACTTGCTAATGTAAATTATTTGTTTATAAACCAAATTGAAGACAAAAAAAAAAAAACATACACGATTTAATGAAAATAAATGCATTTAAACGGATAACAAAATATTCAAACCAGCACTCATTGGCAGGCAATGGTATATTAGGTAAATAAGAGAGTAGTGCAAGCTTGTATAAAAATGTTTTTAAAACGTGCCTGCCAGTATATGTATTGTTTATATTACGTTAAAAAACGAAAGTAAAGTTAAAAAACGAAGATTTTACGGCGTTTTACTCCAGTTTTTAGCTGCTCTGGGATAGGTTTTCTTACAATACAAAAATACTTTTTAACTTTTCGATGTTGCTCATTGATTTATAATTTTAGATACGCAGCAGCTTAGCAGCAATAGATGTACTTTCTAAAAAATAATTTAAGTTCAATTAAGGATTTTCATCATAATAGAAAGGGTGTAAAAGTACTCTGATGTTCAGAATAGTTGATGTTTCGATAAAGGGTTGGTTTACACCCTGTATTGTGTGATAGGTACTGAATAAGTCCTTTTTAAATTGTGTACTTTAATACACGAATAATATTCATTATAACTAAAATAAAACTATATTAAATTGAGTAGTAAATAAATTTGATAATATTGTAAGCGAAAATATAATGGAGGTACTAAGTGTATTGTAGTTATTCCGTAGAAAGGTAAATTTAAAAAAAAAATGTAAATTTAAATTATTGTGATTATTGTCCGGACTCGTATGTTTTTTTTTTGTAAGAACACTGGTCATTAGTGTCTATAGGACATGTAGGTACAATCCGAAATATTTAATTAAAATCACAATATTCGAAATAACGATGTGTTTTATTTGTTTTACCTACTAGTTGTTGCCTGGCTGATGAAGGAGGATTGGCTTAATTATAAATGCCGCTTGGGTCGATGTTGAGGTTAAGCCGCGCTTGCTTAGGTTGTACCGTGGATGGATGACCACCAATTACATACCGAGTTTCCTCCGTGCCTCTGAAAGCTCGTTAAGCCGTTGGTCCCGGCTGTCAATGTGTGGCTCGAAAAATCTGATATAACAGTCACTGAGTTATCACGGTAATACCAAGGAGTGTTGTGTTGCACAGTTTTATACTGGGTCGTGGATGTCAGTAAGGCAAGCGTTCCATGTAAAATACTGATATTCAGCTGAAGCTGACCGCAACATGGGAAATGGCTAGGCAGATGATGACCTGCTAGTTGTTGCCTGTGGTTTCATCTAGAAAAACTAATAGGCGCTGCAGGTCGCGGGATCGATCCTCGTATGGAACAAATAATTGTAAGGCCTACAGAGAGTTGGCGGTTTGTGTATGTGAATTTATTTGTTTATAAACGCACCCACGATAAAGGAGAGTTTTTACAAAGAAACAAAATTATAGGTCATAGACAATTGTTTAGCTTCCTATACTTGTGTGCCACACAACTATAAAATATTATTTTGAAGAACAGAGAAGATTTAGATTTAGATTAGGACAACTAGTAGAATTGCATAAAGTCTTCATTACTTATACTGGATCAAACCATATTGTACTGTAATTTAGGCATAAGTTAAAAGGCCTAAGAGCAGAGGGTACCAGAGCCACCACTCTGTCAAACATCAACAGGTTCTGTAGAACCATGAAAAGTATAGCAAACAGGCGACAGAGACTCACTTTCGCGTTGATTATAGTGTGGATAACATAATGGAGGCCAGTCTCATTGACGAGTTATTTTGAAAGAGAGTAGCATCACGCATCACAGCTTAGTATATTCATTGTTCTCAGTCTCGCAACATAATGAGCTTTAATGAGTTGTTTAGAAGACATTAAGTGTGTGCCGTGTGGGAAGTGGGATGCGACCCGATGCGATTGCGAATTGCAACTGGCGTCTTAAGCTGACGTAGGTACCTACCCTCATTTGTAACTAGTTTGTAATAAAAATTACCTACCTCTGTGTAAACGTTACGCAGTAATTAGTAGCCAACTCGTGTTGCTTGGGACGTACCTATCTATACCTAGGCTTCCAAGAATTTCTAGTTCTACTAAGTTGTAATGCAGAGCTTCCGATTTAAACGTGCGTGTCTGGCAATATTATCTTGATACCTTCTTATATGTTTGTAAGTGGTTTACGTTGATCATACTGGACTGTAGGTCTTCGGTCGGACCAATTCAGTAGCCATCCTCAGAAGGATTGTCCTCAAGATTTTTCGCCATTCATTTCGGACTCCCTTAACAATTATAAAAAGAATTACAATTATTAGCACACTGGTGTGTTTAATCATGATATGTTTAAATAATAAATTAGTCAAAGGCCAGTGGTCTCTAGTACTCTCAGTAGTCCTATTTGCTTCAGAAACACACCCGCAGCGCAGCAGCCAAAAGCTCAACCACTGTGCCAACCTTGCAGTTAAGTTTAACACTTATTAAAAACCTTTGAAGAATTAAAAACATCTACCTATGCCCAAGGGAAATGGAAAGCTTTTCTTTCTAATTAGCCACGTTGAGTAGGTCTCTACCCGAATTAGAGGTTTCATAGATAGGTAGGTAACTAATAGGTAGGTACTAACCCCAATTTAAATCCTTCTAAAGCCGTTTAATGATGTTAAGTCCATGTAAATTCCAACCATTCGTCGCTTTCTTTAGCTCATCAAATGATGAAAAAGTAAATGGAATTACCGTTGAATCTACATAGTTTAGCAGTTTCTGGGTAGATGGGCTACTATTTTTGTACTTAAATGGTATTCCTTCACATAACTTTATATTCTATTAGTAGTGAACACTCCTTGACGCCGACTCGTACGGTAAGTTTTTGTGGACTGAACTAACTTCACAAGTAGGACTACACATAGGTCCATAGGTATTCTGAGTTAGTTAAAGTAGCATTGTTTTCCTACACCTATAAAAATGTTTAATGTTCGGAAATGATATATTTGAGCTTAAGGTTAAATATATTATCCAACTTATACAGGGTGGAAAAATAAGTCGGGCTCTGGAGGGAAACTACCTTAAATCCTTAAGTTGGCCCATTTTACTTAAAGGAGACATTTTCAAAAAGAAACAAAACTGCATTCAAAGATTTTCTAAAACTCGCTTGCCTGGGAAATGAACTAACTAAAATTAAAAAAAAACAAACACGCAATTTATATTTATTTTTTACTTTATATTCTAATCTTTTCCTTCTTAATCGTGTGGTTAGGAGCCTAACTAGGTGTCAGAGTGTACCTATGTGCCGCCTATGGGCCTCTGATTTGGCAAAACATGCCGTCGAGAAATATCTCTCAGTGGTGGTCTTGTTGGTATCCTCATGATGTTAATGATTTAAGCGCTGTTAGAACACCGAAGACACTGTTTATTTAGGTTTGCATAGCGATACAACTGAAAGGACAGAATGGGAGATGTAACAAGGAACAATTCGGGTAAGAGATTTGGGCTTAACTGCTAGACTTGACGAAAAGTGCGCAAATGACGGCACGGTTGGCGCAGTGGCTGTGCAATCGACTACTGTGCTCCGTGTCGCGGGCTTGATTCCTGCACGGAAGAAATATTTGTATGACCTACAGGTAGTTGTTTCGAGTGTACGACTAAATGCCGACAGACACTACGCCGACAGACTGAACACCGACAAGACTTTACTTCGACGGGACTCTTCGCCGACAGGACACTTCGCCGACAAGACTCTTCGCCGACAGGGCTCATCAGCGACGCAATTTACCTCCGATTAAATTATCCCTACTTAGGTGCGATAGGACAGCGAATCGCACCTAACTAGTGAAGTAGTGACGCTTCACTTGCATATAGGTACCCATCTAGTTCGAGCTTTGGCACATGAGAAGAAAGTGTCAGGTGAAATCTCGCTACCGTAGATTACATAGTGCTTCATACAGCTAGTTCTACGTATACGTAACACTTGTATAGGCACATTATGCTAATATTTGATCGCCTGCCATTGCCACCAGGCTAAATATCACCGTCATTATTCACTTTCTCTTAGGCGCCTCAGTTTCTGATTGTATCTTTAGCTTTGTTAATTTCGCCGATTCTAGCAGAATGTGTATGTCCTAGAGTTAAAAAAAATTAGACACATTTGCTGTACCTCCTTGGGCCCGTAATCTTGAATCCCAATAAGATAATAAATACTATACCTACTTACAATTGCAGTGTGCGGGTAACCTGGTTAAAGATCATATCGGATATACCTATATTCACGTCACGGTAGACTGTTAGGTAGGTACCTGTAGAACGATTCGTAACTCAATCATTATCTAGCAAAAAGTGTTAAAGTTACTAGGTAACATAAAATACCTACAATATCATTGTATAGCCATTAAATTTTATCAGTTACTGGTTTCCGTTCTCATCTAGTAATATATTTTTATAGTATCGGGTGCTCAACAAATAAATATAACTTTACTTTTTTTTATAACTCTCGTGATTTTGTGTGTGTGTTGTGAGTTTAAATAATATAACTGATTTATTTATTTGTGGAGAGGAATAGCATTCTGGGGTTATTACCAAAGTGAAGTTCGTAGTAAAAACAGTTTTCTTGATGGATACAGAAATGATGACAAGTTTATTTATTTATTTTTTATTTATTTATTTAGGTTAACCAACAAATTGTTTACACGTTAGATATCTACATTTCATTTAAAATTACACGAGATACAATTATAAGTGCAACAATTACTTACAGGCTAACACAACATGCATAAATTTTCTTAAATTATACATTTATAATAAACTAATAATAGGAATGAATTATATCTTGGCAATCAGGCAATTTAATAATAATAATAAATCTAAATAATCAAATTAAATGATAATATAATGATTTCAGTATAAATTACACATAAATAAACTAAATTAAACTAAAATTACATTAAATTAACAAATTGGCAACTCACATTATGTCTTGCTTGCGCGAATAGTTTGAATGGCACTATCAATTAACCAATCTAAGATTATGACACAAATGTTTCATGATTGAGCCAAGTTCGACTCAAGTATCTAATGTTATAATCTTTATACGACAAAAAATGACAAAAAGAAAAGAAGAGACGAAGAATTAGTAATTAGACGTTTTTTTTTAATAAATATACTAGCGAGCCGACCGCGCCCCTGCCTTCGGACGACGTCCACTATCAGGTATAATACAAATCTAGTGTTCTAATTTTGAAGCTGGAACCAACCACAGATAATCAATAACTTTTCATTGAAATCGGTTAGGTGGTTTGGGAGATATTGTACGAACACGTGATTTTAATTCAAATATAAGGTGAATGACAGTTATTTCTAAGCAAACTTTAATTTCGTACAAGAGTATTTTAAACAAAAAAGGTATTTATTTCAGCAATGCTCTAGGCTACAGCCAGTAACGAGCAAATAATAAGTAGACAGACTGAATGCGAGCCTGCTTCCTCTAGTATTTGATGAGCATCGCTAGTTACAGCACACCTATCGTTATGCCAATAATCGCAGTCACCGTTAACTAGTAAATATATGCTTGCGATCTTTACGATGCTCAGACGCAATTAGACCGAAAAGTATTAATTCGAATTATGCAGATTTTAAATTTCTTACTCAAACCGAGTATTTAAACAGGTGTAGCATGTAGGATAGTGTAGCATTGTTGGGACAATGTAACTATTACTCAATTGGTCTCGAATAAAGAGGGAGGGTTCGGCTCCTAGATAGAGCAGTGATAAGGGTTTTATATTAGCAACCCAGATCCTTGATTTGCATTTCTTTTTTGTTATAATTTCGTTTATTAATATTTTATTAGAATAAGTACTTATAATTTCATAGTTTTGTTGTGACCGATTTCAATATAAATATTGTTATAATTTGGTTAATTAATATTAAGAATTATTTGGTTAATTGATTAATTTTATTTCAAAATTATATATTTTCAAATAAAATTAATCAATTAACCAAACTGCTGCTGTCTTCTGCCTCAAAAAAGCTATTTTACTTAGCGCGGGAATTCGCGAAGAAAAATGGATATACATACTGTTGGGTCAGCAATGGAAACGTTTTCCTTCGCAAGCAAACGGGTGATAAACAGCTATTGATAAATTCAGACAAATGTCTTCAAGATCTCACCAGCAAGTGACTAGTTAAATCTGAGTCCTGCCATTACTTAGAAACCTTATGTTTTTTATTTTTATTTTTGTATTACTTTTTAATTACTTTATTAACTCTCAACTGTACACTCTGTTATAATTTATGCACTAAAGAACACATGTCACACAGAAGAAACCCCATTTACTCACTAAAAATTAACATCAAGCATACATACATGTCTCCCCTCACAACTACATTAAATATATATCAAAGCGATTTCTCTGTTAACCAGAACTCACTCAAAATGGCTCTCTTTTTAATTGTTTTTAAATACTTCCATGGCTAACATAAACCATATAAATCAGGACATTGATAATCTTAACCTAATAAACTCTTTCTCATGTGACCCAAATGAGTGTATTAAATATATAAACAACGCCGATAGTAGTATAAAGTTATTGCATATAAATATTCGTAGCGTCAACAAAAATTTTGATGGCCTCCTAACACTGATGTGCCTAATTAATATTGATTTTGATCTAGTTGTTTTGACTGAGTGTTGGCTGAGTAAAGTGACTAACCTCCCCGTCCTCAACGGTTACCAGTCACATTCGACAAAAAACAATGCAAATCAAAACGATGGGGTCATAATCTACACAAAAATAGGGCTAAACGTTAAGATATGGGTACCAAATATAAATTATGCAAATAGTCTTGTGTGTCAAATTGATAACAAGCTCACGGTTGTAGCAATATATCGCTCTCCATCAAAAAATACTAAAGATCATTTCGATGCATTTTTGACTAGTCTGAATAATATCTATGACGAAATATCATACTCGCCCAATGTCTCAACTGTGGGTGATCTAAACATTGACATAAAATTAGGCAGTAGAAATGACCGCGCACTAGAATACCTAATCCTAAACGCGTCTCATGGACTACTACCTACCCACCTCCTACCAACTAGATTAGAAAACTGCCTAGATCACACCTTACTGAAAACAAAGTCAATGGCCACCACGTTAGTACTGGAGTCACACATAACTGACCACAAACCGATTATACTTTCAATTGCAAATACGAACCCGTCACGGAACAAAAGCTTATGTGTATCCCGATTAAATCATGAAGCCATTAAGATAGAGTTAGAAAACACAGACTTCTCAAATATATACAAAATTAAAGACGCAAATACTGCCATGACTACACTTATTACAATGATATCAACAGCAATATCCAAACATACAAGACATATCAATGTACCGAGAAAACAAAGATCTTTAAAACCATGGATAACTCCAGGGCTTCTAAAATGCATCAAGCACAGAGACAAACTGCATGTGAAATCAAAGAAGTCACCACAAAATTTAATACTACATGTAACCTACACACGATATCGGAATTTTTGCAATATGCTACTGCGTAAACTCAAGAGGGCTCATGAGAAAAGTGAACTTGAAAAATCAAGAAATAATCCTAAAGCCTTGTGGAAAACCATTAAGGAAATAACCAATTCTGGTAAAATATACTCGAGTCCGGATGAACTGCTCAAAATGAGTGAGAGTCCCGCGCTATCCCTCAACAATATCTGCTCTTTTTTCAGCAATATAGGTAAAAACATGGCTACAAAAATAATCGACGACCCAAATAAAGCGTACCTTAACCGAGAGACTAGTAATCTTAGTACTAATTGGACACGGAAACCGCTTGTGAATTCATTGGCTATACAGAAAGTTGACGAATGTGACATAGATACTATTATATTACAGATGCGTCATGACTGCGCCGTAGGTTGGGATGGAATATCTTCCTCACTCCTTAAGACATGTCGTCATATTCTAGTATCGCCGATAACATATATCTGCAATCTATGCATTGAGACAAGAGTTTTTCCAGATTCTCTTAAAAGGGCCATTGTTAACCGATAAACCGACTTCTAAAAAAGGAGGAGGTTCTCAATTCGGATGTTTGTATGTTTTTTTTTTTTTTTTTAGGTTTGTTCGCGCTTAACTCCGTCGCTTGCCAACCGATTTCAAAAATTCTTTTTTTGTTGGAAAGGTTATACTTCCCAAATGGTCCCATGAAAATTTTATCGAAATCGGACAAGCGGTTATTGAAAAATCAACAAAAAAAAAATTAAAGCCTATGCTTTCCAAATTGCTCCCATAGTCACCAAGTCGGGATCTGATGATGGAATCTTGGCGAAATCGAGGGAAGTTTTTTTAAAAGACTTCTAATAATACTATAACTAAAAATGCTGAAATAAAAAACTTTTTTGCAAAAAATAAAACCGACTTCCAAAAAAAAAACTAAAAAGTGGAAAATAACTTTATTTCCGGAAGTCGGTGGCTTTTGTTGGTTTCGTTGACTTTTTTGCCACCGACTTCCGGAAATAAAGTTATTTTCCACTTTTTAGTTTTTTTTTTGGAAGTCGGTTTTATTTTTTGTCTATCCTATTTTCAAGGGCGGAAACAGAAGCTGTGTCGAAAATTATAGGCCCATTTCAGTACTTTCGTCACTTTCCAAAATCCTCGAGAAGGTTCTCAACCAAAACCTAAGAAGCTTTCTCGACAAATACAATATTATAGCGGATAATCAATATGGCTCTAACGCAATCTATTGCAAGGAGACTGGACGGCAGGAAAAAGTGTCTTGGTATATTCTTGGACTTGTCGAAGGCCTTTGACACAGTTTCTGTTCCTAAACTAATTTCAAAGCTTTGCCTAGGTGTACGTGGCATATCTTTAGAAATTTTCAAAGATTACCTGAGACATCGCACTCAGCGGGTAAAGATTGGCTCTACATACAGTGACGAACAGCTTGTGCCATACGGTGTCCCCCAAGGAAGCATTCTAGGCCCCACACTTTTTCAAATTTATGTAGATGACCTTTGTAGAATGTCAATACCAGGTTGTGAAATCTATGCGTATGCAGACGACACAGCAATCTTGGTTGAAGGGCTCACGTGGGAGGATGTGAAAAAGAAGGCGGAATTTGCACTGTCTTCAGTGATGAACTGGCTTAACACCAACTTACTGACACTAAACGTTAATAAAACCTATTACCTTCCCTTTGCAATCCGGTGCAACACTAAACCTACTAGTGATTTTATGATAATGGCTCACTCGTGCCAGAATCAGTTAATGCCGTGCTCATGCCCTTCTATTGCTAGAGCTGATAGTGTTAAATACTTGGGTGTGCATATAGACAATGGACTGAAATGGGACAAACAAATAGAAACTATAACTACCCGAACACTTCGTCTTATTCACATTTTCAAATCACTCAGAGAATCTGCCGGTATTGACATTCTCAAGATGGTATACTTTACTCTGTGCCAATCGGTTATTGGATACTGCATAACCGTATGGGGTGGAGCAGCAAAAACCTATCTTTTAAAAGCGGAAAGGTCTCAAAGGGCTGTGCTTAAAGTCATGCTAAGAAAACCCTACCGATACCCCACAATGCAACTTTACGCCGATTGCCAAGTGCTGACGGTTCGGCAGCTCTTTGTTCTCCAATCTGTCTTGAGGGTACATGCCCGCTTGCCTCCACCCGACCCAAGGAAGCGTACATTTATTCCCCCTGGTGTGCAGTATAAGACTTCCTTCGCAAGACGCCAATACTATGTTTTAAGCCACCAAGTTTTCGGAAAAATTCAGAAGGAGCTAGACATAATAAAACTGAGTAAATTTAATGTCAAATTTAAAACTTCCAACTGGCTCATGGAGCAGGACTATTTTAAAACAGAGTCTTTAGTATCAAACATCGCTTGATATGATTTATGATATGTTATGTATGACATAATTAACGCCCAAACAGCAAACTCCACAAATACAAATATACATACAAACGCACACACACGCACACATACACACACACGCACATACACACACACACACATACACATATTTGGTTTACACTTCCACTCCGTTCTCACACACAACAAACACCCTCATATTCCCATTAATACTAATTTTAAAGCGCAATTAAAATGTTGCATCGACACTCTTCCACTTCAGACATTATAAGTTAGAGTATTGAATCATCTTGGCCGATCACTGTCTCTTAAGATACAGGTCTCCTAGTTTAAGAGGCAGGGTTCATAATTTTTAGTATGCATAGACTAATTTGTGTTCCATAATTATCTTTGCTCAAAAACATGATAATATGCCTATAGTATTGTATATTCCTTTATTTTAAACTGTTGTCTGTGTCTATTATTTGGATAAATAAACTATTTTATTATTATTATTATTTTGCTGTGCCCTACAGGGTCCGTAATTGTACCTCATCTTTTAGCATATTTTAAGATCTTCAGACATTATGGAATGCAATAAATAATGCTCGATCCATAACACTTAATTAACATAAAACTGCATGCCTGTAATACTCGAACTGCACAAAAGCATAGTTGGTGAAATTACTTCTACACCGCTACTTCTCCCATGCGAATCACAGCCGTGAAGTTTGGTTTGAATTGACTCCTCGATCGCGTGTAGCGTTGTGCCTGAGACATGCAATGTGAAATGTGATAATTTTACCTTTGTGCGAAATGACTGACATATCTAACCTCCAAATGATTTAAATTAAACACCTTTACTATGCTCTTTTAAGTGTTAATAGGTGCTTTACTGCGGAAATTTTTGTTTTTGTTTTTATTATTAGTCGGTAGTAGTTAGCACAAATAAGTATGTAAAAAACAAAAAAAAAAACGGTTTCGCGATTAAAGAACGACTGGTTTAACTTTCCCGTCTAGGCATGAGTGTAGCGTTGGTAAATTTTTTTTTTAATGTTTTTCGTTTAAGTATACATTTTTACACATATAATTTGACCTTTTAAAATATGTCTTACAAAAACCTAGAATAATCAATTTAAAAATATAAAAATAGCAGACCCGTTTCGGTCCAAGATACCGGTGGTCAGGGATCCACAGAGAAGAACTTTCTAACGACGGACACGGCACAATCCAGGAGTACTGCTTTCGGAATCAAACCCTTGATCCAGCTGCTTAACGAGAGCTTCCTCAGGTGTTGGTCGAGGCTCTTGGCGATTGAGCCATTAACATCTGCACTATGATGGCTGAGTCCACATCATAATAGTATACATGTAATATCGTCATAATCCTACTTCTGTTTGTGAGGATGGAAGCATGGATGTTTGTCACTCTTTCAAAGTCAAAACGGCTGAACGGATCTTGATGAAATTTGGCAAAGAGGTAGATTATAGTCTGGAATAACACATAGGATACTTTTTTTCGATATCACGCGGGCAAAGCCGCGGGGGCCAGCTATTTTACTAACATTATGTTACTCTTTCACGTCAAGACGGCTGAACGGATCTTAATGAAATTTGGTACAGAGGTAGATTATGGTCTGGATACTTTTTTTCGATATCACGCGGGCAAAGCCGTGGGCGCCAGCTATCCTACTTCCTATCCTACTAATATTATAAATGCGAATGTTTGTGAGGATGGATGTATGGATGTTTGTCACTTTTTCAAAGTCAAAACGCTGAACGGATCTTGATGAAATTTGACACAGAGGTAAATTATAGTTTGGAATAACACATAGATACACAGAGATACTTTTCTTTCGATATCACGCGGGCGAAGCCGCGGGCGCCAGCTAGTGGTGTCATAACTGGAAACTGAGACTCATTTAGTGAACAAGCACTTGGTTTCGTTTAGTTTTTTCATTTTTTTTTTAAATTTATTTCTCAAAAAAATTTTGTGTAGATTAATACAATATTACTCGCCAAACTTTACGTTTGATGGCGAGATGCGCTCTTTTCTTTTAAATACACGTAAACCGTAAAAATTTGTTTGGTCATAATACCCCGCACAGCCCTATTCCTAGATAGGCCTATGATGACATTTGGAGAGATAAAATAGTTTTTCATATTCAAAAAAGGTACCTACACACTTAATTATAAGGTACTTAATACTGTATGTTGGTCATCATGTTTAATTGAGTATTGTTAATTTGTACTGTGTCGGCCTATCTTCTAAACGGTGGACTGATGATATTGTCCAATTAGCAGGGCAAAACTGAATAACCCTTGCTAAAGAAAGAGCTGTGTGGAAGGAGAAAGAGGAGGCCTTTACCCACATGGGATCCACATCCCAGGAGCAAAAATAACCTATCAGTAGAGTAATAAGTTAAAAGTACTAACTCAACTAACAATCATTTGAAATGTAACAATAATATGTGGAAATAAAGAGGCTAAAATATAAATTATAATGTGTACTGTGCAAAGGAAACCTAATCTAATAAACATTCAGTTTTAGGAGTTTATGAAAATCCCACTCGGACAGGCTTTGCAGAAACCTTTCAGTGATGTAACCTAACCACCTGTGTTAGCAACGAGGGCTGTCTCAGCTGAATGGGAGTGGTTACCGGTGCCGGCTGTCTGGCTTTTGTGCTCTAAATCACAAAAGTACCTAATGTAGGTATTGATCTTTATTACAGAAAAATCAGATAATCATTCACTTTTCCATACCTACCTCATTAAAATTTCAGATAACCAGTCTGTGTGTACGTTTCAGTGATGTGACCTGATAATTTATCCTTACTTCCTGACTAATATTATAAAAGTGAAAGTGAGTTTGTTTGTTTGTTACGTCTTCACGCCTAAATGGCATACTCGATTTTGATGAATTTTGGTACAGACATAGTTATAGGGGTAGGGGAACTGTGTTACCCCGAATTTAACACGAGCGAAGCCGCGCGCTTGTTAAAGATTTCTTTGTCACAGGTGGAACCTTAACTACTAATAAAATAATTATTATTTCATCAAATAATCATTAATTCTTTCAGAGCTTCATGAAAGTTCCAAAAAACAACCTGTCTTTGCTGAAGCATTTCAGTGATTGCTCACGAGGGCTGTGTTGGTAGACAGGGGATGGGCTGCAGCGCCGAGAGTCCGAGTACCTCACACCTCAGTGCTCCGTCACATGGCCCCGCGGCCGCACGTCCCGAGCCGACGACGACGCCACCAATACACGCACGCGGTAGAAAGTAGCGCAAAAACGCTCTACGACTAAAGTAATTTGTTTATTTTTTTTTTCTTAATATTTTTAGCTTTGTTTTAGTGACTTGTGGTTTTGTCTTTGGAAAGTTTGCAGTTATTTTTTTTATGTTATTTATTATTTACCATTTCATTCATAAAAAGTGTGAGTAATTAATATTCATTGGTAGCATACTTTATATGCCCTTAATGGACTAGTAATTAAACTTAGAAAAAATATAGTGCAGCAGTTAAAATAATTCATGCAAAATATTTTCACACATCACGCAAGTGGAGCATTTTTATTGTGGAATGTAATTAAGTAAACGCTACAAAGTTCTCGCATGTCGGTTTTCAGTAAAGTATTCATATGGCAACATTATGTACACGAAACAGTAGATCAGTGTCACCATACATAATTAATATTAAATTAGAAACTGGGCCATATATACCTAGTCGTTGTTTTACGTATTGGAGAGCTTCAAAAGTATTTTTTTTTTCTTTAGAATTTTTTAACACGGATTTAAATAAGTAGGTAACAAGACTTTTCACTTTTAGTTTAAAAATAGTCAATATTAGAAATACACCCTTAAAAAAAATATATCTTACTTAATATTATAAATGCGAATGTTAGTGATGGATGGATGGATTTATGGATGTTTATTACTCTTTTAACTGATCTTGATTAAATTTAGCACAGATTGTAGTCTGAAATAACACATAGGATACCTTTTTTTCGATAATCACGCGGGTGAAGCCGCGGGCGCCAGCTAGTCCTTCATATAACGCAAGTAGACTGTACTAGCGTTAACACAAAACAGTTTCATTATTTTATTCTCAGTACAATCAAACACAGTGTGATAATGAGTGAGTTTACAAATTAGAAACAAACATTAATTCCCGGCGTTATTAAAGCCGTGGTCGTGATCAATGTTAATGTAGCGAGAGGAGCGCGCCTGCGCTGGCGCATCATACGCCTTCACTTTCTCCGCGCGAATGTAATCGCTGCCAAAATGACATTAGATACCATCAATTAATTCATCGTGTCGTTGTTTTCGCAGCTTGCTCCAAATAGGATTTATTACATTGAAAACTGACAACAAAACATTCATTATTCTAGATCTAGACGACTGATACAACTAATGTGTAATTAATATTTTTTTTGATAAAACTATTTAGATTAACATCTTTTTGCTCGCTTATTATATTTACTACAATAAAATAAATAAGATGCATTTCGTGCTCAGTTAAGCATCACTAATTTTATGTTCTGTTAGCGTTAAAACTGAGTCTTTTTTGTTGCAGACTTTAACAGAGAACAATAGTACCGGAGTGGTACAAGTCCCGGAGCCACTGCGCCGTGTAAATTTATCAGGAACACCTGACGGTATCAGTGGACTAGTGTGGACAGTGCTTAGTTTTAGTTCGAAATAAAACTGTGGACAATCCGGAACATAAACACAAGATTAAGTGAAAGTTTGTAATTTCCTATATTTGTGTGGGAGAGGCCGAGCTTAAGTGTAAAGACAAAGCAGAGCTCAGGAACAATGGAGCACCTGTTCCGGCAGCGACGGATTAGTGTGCCCAAGAGGTAAGCACTTTCTTAAGCTACTTTTATAGTGATTATAGTATTCAAGTCTCAGTGTTCTCATTGTTCGAATGAGAGTCGTTCACTGTGTTATTCCGTATTGTATGTAACGGAAAAAGTGTGAACTGCACAACATAGAAAATATAAAAAAATAACTCATCTCGGGAATCAGCAATTAATTTCTGCCCCGATCCGCACGACTGGCGTTGTTAATTGCAATTAATACAAAGAAACGAATGATGAGGATAAAATATTATTTTCTACAAAATTTAATTCGATTGTCGAATCGATTAAAGTCGGAGATGTAAACATCGATTTCCACGTCGGGTGAATGACACGCCGACAGTTGCGGTTGCGCTTTTTGTTAACTTTATCGCGAGCATTGTTGCCGGGAGCTGACAATGGTGCGTTGACTTCGATACTAACGTAGGTACTAACTTCTGTTCTTTAACCTACCTACCTACCTGTGGATGTGGTACATTGAAATCTGTTAAAAATGCGTCACCCATAAAAATATCAGGAACCGTCTGAAAACATTTTATTAGGTAGGTTGGCTACCCAACTCGAACTCAAGAACTACTAAGAAAATATCCCAGTTCAAATAGGAATATCTGGTTCTAAAAACAATCCGAGAAAGCCGGTAAAACTATTCTTGAAAATACACTACACCTTACACCAAAGTTTCAACTTACTTTAGATCAACAGCAGAGCGGAGTTCACAGTTCACTTGAAACAGAACTGAATTTAGCCTGTATAGTTAAACCAAAATTTTGCGGAAAGATCAACTCAGACTATAACCAAATCACGTGATTATGTTTACAAAGTTCCTGCTAACTTCCAGTACACTAATGCAGAGGTTGAACTTCCATGACTCATGTGGCCCCGAGCCAGCACATCAAGTAGCTCGCTCTTAGGAGTTTTGGCATGAGAGATGCAGCCATGATTGACTTTAATTTCAAACATGTAATAGAACATGTTTGATAGCCAACTTCTGATGAGTAAATTAATAGTAGCACAGATAAATTCGAACAAAAATTTTACGCATTTGCGTAAGAATAAATAGAATTCACAGTCGGAACGAATATTAATAGCTGTGAAAAAGGTAGTTACAGAGGTTATAAAACTTCTGAAATATTCAGAAATGTTTTAAGACTTGTATGATGTGTGGTCCTCGCTGGTAATTGACTATGCCAGGTCTAGCGGCACAAGGGTGTTTCAATAGGACGGAGTTTCGCAGATATTTCCATATGATACATGATTCTATTCAAACTGTGTTATTATGCAAAACAGAGTTCGTCCTATTGAATTATTTATTCATTGTGTTTTCTTGTAAAGGGCTTGGATGCTAGTTTTTGTTTTTTGATGCTGACAGCATTTTACGTATGGGACGTTTAGTTTATGACGTAATTCCGCATGTTTTATAAGTTAGTTGAACTTGATCTTTTAGCATATTACTTGCGTTTTGTATGGTCTTCTTTGATGGTCATAAAGTTTAATGAGTTTCTCTTTTATTTATAAGCCGTTCTTAGTATTTGTGTGATATTTGTATGATTCTGTTCGGATAGAATATTAACACGGAAGGGGTCGAGATGTCGATGCAATTAAATTAATCAGTTTAGTCATTCCTTACCTTTTGTGAGGTTGTTGTGTTGTCCCGATTTACTATACGCTGCTTCAATTATAAAATATTTATCTAGCGTCCAGACAGAAGTGTGTTCTGGTTTTACGTGTCTCATAGATTTGTGGAATTTCCGTTTGTTAACACTACCACGGAAAAATCTCGTGGAGATTGTGTTGAACTGCTGATTATGATGATTATACCATAATCGAAGCTAAAGAATCTTGGATTCCGTTTATGGTGTGAACACATTTCTTTCCCCCATCTTGTAGACACGGAAGAAGGGTGCCGACACAATGAAAGGAGTCAGTCAAATCACAGACAATGCCGTCTATTTACACTATTACAAAAAAAAACAGTTACTCCGTAGATAAAGGTTTAACCTTTCAACAATCGCGAATCATTTGTTCATCAATTACTGTAATCATAGACATCCGTTTTAAATTTTCTTTCTTTATCATTCTTCCAATCCTCTTAGTGATCATTGTATGTAAAATGATTGTCGTCAACAAACAGTTGTTCTCCGAAGTAGACGGAAATTAATTACCGTTGTCGTGAGTATGCTACATACTTGGCTTAGCTTTCTAATAAGAACATTTTGTTGAGACTACCGTTTTAAGAGAAAGAATCTTTTTAATCTATCCTATTGCCGCAAAGCATGCTTGTCAGCCTTTTACAGATTGCACCAGCATCAGCGAGTGTACCCAAGAGCTCCTCGTGCTCATTCCATTTACTCTCTTCTTGCATCGGGAGAGCAGAAGTACTGCGGGTTGTCACTCTTACCTTGTCGATATTCCATGCTTGCTACATCTTTTATTATGCTCATAGCCAAGGAGGAATCCTCGAGTTCATAATTATAGCCCGGATCTATTCTAGTCGCGAGTTCTAAGGTTTCTTTTGGGTTAGCTCGTCCCATCGTTGAACTCATCTCTGTAATCAGGGCAAGATTTGTGTCAAGAGTAGGCCAATTAAACGAAAAAGAAAGAAATGTCACCTGCTCTTTATTCGTACATGTTTAAAACGGTGTGGTTAATATTGACTTAATTGCCAGCAAGCAACGATCTGCTGTATAAACAGACTGTTAGGCTGATGATGTACCTTATCACTCCTGTGTCACCTACCTCCTCTGTGAGTTCGTGAGCCGCAATCCACCACACAGATCCAGTGTGCCTTTAATCATAATATTTCCTTCCATCATGTTAATTAATGTATGAGTAAATTATGCCGTGACGTCTGATACGTGACCCCAAATAGAATGGGACAAGGGCAGGAAAATGATGATGATGTTGAGAGCATTGGTGTTGAAATAATTACTCAAAAAATACTGTTTCAGTATCACTGCTTTCAACGATACTGCAATAACTATTTCGTCTGCCAAGTACAAAAATTAAAATAATTAAATAAAAAAAATATAGGTGTGCATTTATATTAAAAAAAAAACACCACGAAAAAACAAACGTTAACTGGTCACTGGGCAAGTAGTGGCTGGTTATAATTAGGTAAACATAACATTAAATATCACATAAAACATAAACATTTTAACAATTTAATAAACTAAAAAAACCCGCCTCAAAGATGTCGGCTGGTAACATGTTGAAGACTTGCTGTACGTCCCTGTGTTATAAATTTTGAGACATATAGGAGCCTAATAAAATAATTTAATGTAAACTTTTGAAAGACAGTTACAAGCATCGTTAATTAAATGTGTTTCCTTCAACGTGACATTGATATCATTAACCTACTAGCGGGATAATATACAGCTGGGTAGTAAATAGTAGCATATTGCATAGTTTACACTTTTGACATGAGCCAGTGTCGATATCCTTACTAATATTATAAAAGCGAAAGTGAGTTTGTTTGTTTGTTACGTCACGTTTCAATGGCTAAACCGATTATAATGAATTTTGGTACAGACATAGTTGGGACCCTGGAGACGAACATAGGCTATAAATAAATTTTTTTTATAATAAAAGTGACAACTGAGGGAGAAAAAGGGGAGAAAAGGGAAAACTTAGCTTTGCTATTACAATAAATAAGGCGCAAGGGCAAAAACTACAGGTAGCAGGTACCTGTAAATCAGGAAAGGGGAACTGTGTTACCTCGAATTTAACGCGAGCGAAGCCGCGGGTAAAAGCTAGTTAGTGCCAAAACGGCTTGATGAGTGGCACACGGCGACCCCTCAAGCTATTTATTTCCAGTATAACCTGACTTCGCTGTGTATGACCTTCCGGTACTATGACAGATCAGCATATAATAGTTTTGGCGTGGCTTGGTTGGTCGTCATGCGTGTTACGTATCAATCTCTATGCATAAATGCACATGGAAGTTTTTCGAATCTAGTCACTTTTCTAATCATGAATTCATTTCATGTTAAATCCCCTCATTCTGTGTTTGCTCATACTACAGTTTAAAAAGACGTGTTAAGTAGATTTTCCTGATAGTAACAATTACTAAGCATTGATTTTATCTAAGTGGATATAATCACGAAATATAGAAGCTCTTGAGTTGCATCTTAGTGCTACATCGCTCGCATCTCATGCAGCAAGTAGCAATATACGTCAATCAGCAAAATATTTCTCATCGAGAAACTGCGTTCATGCTCCAGTTGCAAGGCAGCAGCGTCACCGTCGTCGGCGCGCGTCGAGATTCGCCCGCCCGGCTGTTGTCGTCGCAAGCGCATCGTCTTTTCGCTGCTTCGGATCTCTTCGTCAGCTCTCGGGTTTTACGAGCGTGAAAGAAATCTCAATAATTACAATGACCTTAATTTCGAGCTATAAATAGTCAATGTCTCGAGTATAACATGGCAGAGAGTCATTACGTGTCTTTAAATTTTTTTGCAAGAATATGAATGGCTTTAATCTAATTTTATTGAGAAAGCGAGTAGAAGCGCATACTTCTACTCGCACTTAGTTTTAGCGGCTTTCTTATAATACCACAATAGAGCACTGAGAATGTCTAATACTCTATGAGAAAAGGCTGACAAAATCTATTGCAATTATGCCGTTTTGGAACTGAATGAGCGCTCTACATTGTACCCATTTGCGAACAAACGATCTGATAAGTATGCGAGAATGCTGTCTTTCATAATCCTTTATGAAAACTTTTCCGTAATTACGTCAACTTAGTATTGACACGTTACAAATAGGTAGGTTTATTATCCTAACGCCTTACATATCCTAATGGCCAGTTGTGTAATGTTTAGGGAAATATCAGTAAGCATGTGTAGAATGTCAGTTATTTGCTATTCAGCGCAAGTGGTACGAATTAGTGGCACGAAGCAGGCAGGTGGCTCTGGGCGCATACTGGACATGAATAAGTGATCACATAACATGCTTGTAGCTGTACATCATGGCGCGCTTCTGATATAAAGCCTTGTTCGCTGCTAGATTTACTACGCTCTCCTTTCATATATATATTATTCATTATTTGTTTTCAATGAGATAGCAGTAAAGCCACATTTGTTTACCAATGTGCATTCATGTAGTTGGGTTTCATCTTCAATAATTATAGTATTATAGTCTAGGTTTTCAAACTGGTTAGGTGTCACTTATTTCCAGGACAAGTTTTTTTTTATAGAAAACTAGCGTCTTGTGAAAGTTCGTGTCGACCTACGGGAAAATAGTGCAGTCTGATAATTCAACGCATGAAAACTTTCTATTGCCATAAACTATTTATAAATCGAATGATTTGTAATGAGAACAACAATTCGAAAATTGAGTGAACCGGGCATTAGGTCACTGAGGATGCTATCGCAGTGTGTGTCGTGTGACGTTCCGCTCTCTGCACCGACGGGAATATAGGCGACGGCCCACTGCTGCCTCTTCACACACCACCGTCCACGAAAACACACTTACATCAACACTTTCTCCAAACATCCATTATATCATATTACACAGATTTTGTGGTAAAATTACAAGCACTTTGTAATAACACCACCGTAGCCAACACACACGTAATGCCAACAATGACGATGAAGTTCGTATACTTAATTAAATAATTACGTGTGCTGGAGATTTTTCCTTATTCCATTAGGCATTGATTTTCACTTTATCTAGCCGTAATTATGTATTGAGTAAGAATCTCCTCGTCTTGCAATCGCTGCACCTGCTCATTGTAGTTCAAATGCAGAAAAAAGTAATTTGTATTCATGGTATTTTTAGTGCGTTTGATTTGTATTCCTGGTTATTGTTCTAGTGTTTATAGTATTTGTTGTAAGGTCTAGGTCGTCGCTCGCTAAACAGTTATTGTCTGTACGCTTCACTTCCTTCCCCCGCATCGGAAAGCAATTCTTTAATTAATAGGTAACCATCGCAGCAGCGTGACCGCTTGTAACAGTTTCATGAACCAGTAGCTCGCAAGTGCATATAAATACATATTAACTGGTGTACGAAGAAGTCTCCGTAACAAGCTTTGAAAGAGACATGCATGCTTATTAGTAAAGTGTGTTTAGAAGACTAATCGGACATTGAATAAGAACAGAGCAGAGGTCTAAAACTAGTAATTTACTGGGAAGGGAAGATAGATTTAGAGCATTACTAGTTTAGTCATGTGAACTTGCATTCATTTCCACGCTTCCGCGGGCGGTCGAGATACTTCGTTTTCAGAATGAGCCCATAGTAATGTTCAGTACGAAAAATAGATACTAAATTAGTACAAATCATTCTAGATAAAACAGTGCTAACATAGATAAGTGTTTTTGATGATTTTCGTCATATTGTTCGAAAAACAATGATCTTCTCTCGCGCAACACATCTTGGTAAATCGCAAAGAAGTGGCATTGTATTGTCCACATTACGCCGTACGCGCTGTAACAAGGACCGTTCCTTTGTATCGAACTCAGCAATGCGAAACTTTTAAATCTATTCATGTCTGCACAATGTCGTTACACGTACAGGTAAACTACTTTACACAAAATAATTTGTCTTCAACAGCATTCAAGAAAGTTACAGTTTATTTTGTTTTATCTCTTATTTAAATTTCAAATTCTAACGCCTAATGGATGTTTTGTAAAGATACATACGTGCTCTGCGTTCGGAAATTAAGTGTCGAACAGTTAGATAATTTTGTTGAGGTCAGCACATGAATGGAGTTTTTGTAGCCTTAAATAGAGTTACCGTTCCATATTCGTTCGTTGGTCGTTGGAATCTATCGTTTACGTTGTCTGTTTATGGGTAATCACCTGGTGTGTGAAACTCGGCTATTAGGTCGGCAACAATGTGCTTCCGTGCGGCGGATGGAGGTGTTGGAACAAATTACTCAATGTCCAGTAGTCTCTCCTCTCACATTCAATTACATTCGAATTTAATAACCACAAACAAAGCTCGGATGACTTTCTACATTTATTACTATTTAACTGATTGTCATTCGCGTTAATGGGTGTTGGTAATGAAGTGTGTCTGAATGTGGTAAATATTCGGCGCGCGTGCGCATGTCCCGCAAGTGTGGCACGGTGGCACCAGGACACAGGCCGCTCTCACGACGATGAAAGTTTTGACATTTAATGCGTCATTTTGAAAGCATTTGGGAATACAAGTTTACAAAAATTCAAGAAATTTTAAAAAGGAAACCAAAATATATTGGTAAGTATATGGCTTAATTTTAATTATTCACGCCATCTTATAAATAATTCTATAAGAGATCCGCAACATCTTTATGTATATGTATTTATGTGTCTTTATCTTTAGTAGATATGACATAAAATCTTTAGAAAAATAATTTGACAAATTACGGAAGCACATTTCACAGATGTAATAAATCTGTAGAAATAACTAGAGCCACCGCGATCGGCAGCAAATTGACACATCCTATAATACCAACATTCAAAGCAAACAAGTTTAACCGAGACCACAGACGCAAATCGTATGTAAACTATAGAATTACTGAGTTAATTGTTCGAGATCACGCACTGACTTAAGAGACCCCATCATTTATCATTCTCAATCAGGTTAATATGACAACACATACTGGCTCGTATTCGATCCACGTGCTTGCTGACTTGGAGCACTCTGTGTAGCATCGCGTGGAGAACAATAACATCCTATGGATGGATGGATGACGCTTCAGAAAGCGACCTGTTTTACTTTTTTTGTTGCTTACAAAGTATTGGGTCTACACAGCGATATTTTGGAAAGTAAGCGTATCACAGAGACTTTTAATGTGTTCGTAAATACTGTATTTTTGTGGTTATTGATCTGTAACATTAAAACACCGGCCCAGTCCGAGTCGGACTCGCCGAGCGAGGGTTCCGTATAGACTTGCGCCATAAACGTCCATATCCTTTGACTGCGTATACTTAGAGACCTCCACAGACTGTGTATGATTCTAATTTCAATTTACCTCTTACCTCTACGCGATCCCGAGATAAAGGGTCTTGAAAAACGGACAACAAAGTGATTCTATAAGGGTTCCTTGTTTTCCTTTGAGTCAAGGACCCCTTAAAAATGAATGGGTCGATTGGTTCAGTCGTTTTTATAAATGTTGAATGCGATGTCGTTGTAAGGGCCGTGGGAATTGATAATTTATGTATGACCTTGAACTCTGTGCGCCGGACGATGCAATGTCGCCTCAGAGTCGTCTGACGAGGTGACAAACTGTTATTTATGTCTTAATGTATTTCGTCGTTATGTAAGGCTGCTATCACAATAATATTGATGGGTTTTCCGATAATGTTTTTCTTTTAATACAGGACTGAAACAATTGAAGTGTTGCTTTTGTACGAAAAATATTATGACTAATGGTTTTAATAACACACGTTCGTACCAACAACTTGTCCAAATCTCACCATGTGTTTTGAAGTCCAGATCTATTCATGACAAGAATAACTAGTTTCTAGCTATCCTGGGCTTGGCTGAATTCTAGAAAAAAAAACAGGAAAGCTGAATAAATGAGACACATGTTCAACAGAAAGGCTTAGATGATATGTAACGTACAAAACATTATCTGTTGAGGCCGAGATCGGCAAACGCTCCTTTTTTTGCGGATGGTACATCTTCAAATTCATTTAATTTCCCCCGTCCTGAGTGTCAGACTTGTACTGCGTAAAACCCACCCATTTTCCCTTTTTGCCCTTTATGCTCCGGGGCCGCAGTATCTTTATCGAACAACCCGCAACCCCGGCAGGTGGTGGCTCCGGCAGGCCTCCCTTTTTTACTGACATCACTTTGAAGTCACGTGGAACACCACCGCACCATCGACACGGCCGGCAAACACTTCTTAGCTCGTCTTTTGAATTTGACATTTTGTTTCTTCTTGTAGTTACGGGAAAAACGCATAGACAAAGAACGTGCTAAGTAAAATTTTAGATCTCAACTAATCCCAAGGTGAATCAGCCTGTGCTTCTGCTTTACTCCGCATCCTGTAGCGTGCTAGCGTGACGGTAAACAAACGTATCTGCGTTATCTCTGCACGCTGACGGACGTGTCACACCACAGTCGATCTTATAACAGTGACATATATCTAGGATGACACTGCAATACAATGGCATTCTGCGGAAACCGCAGTCAAGCGTTGCGATAACAACTCACAACCATAATACCCTGTATTTCCCTTCACACAAAGTTCATTTTCGCAAACCAGGACGAAAGTAGATGTCTCCGTATCAACCGCAAGTGTTGGTAAGGCCTTATTTCGCGTGAGTTCCTCAAGCCCTAGTTTTTAAACATTGCTCTTAGCATTGTTTAGTATGTAATTATAGTTTGTTTCACATGACTCGGAATTTTTAGCGGAAATCTAATCTTAAAACAAGCACTTTAAAGTTCGTTTTCGTTTGTGCGAATGTTTATCAGAGCGTACCGTGCGTGTTGGAGGTGCAACGGAAGGTTGCATTGTAGGATAATCCAATTAAGAAACAAGTTGACAAAAAGTCTCCGTTATAAGTACGTATTAACGGCTAAATACCGTACACGTATTTGTAGTTGCATTTCCTAACGGTGACTGTATTTCACTAAGTTCCCATGGACAATTAGATTTCATTTCCTTCGGTTCAATTAGTGTGAGTTTTCTTGTAATAGCTGAGCGCCGAGTGAAGGCCATCGCACCGTTTTACTATCGATAAGCATTACTGTGTTCCGGTTATTAGTAGTTCCAATAAGTAGCCATCAAACTGCATAAAAAATGCAATGAACGCTAATACCCAATTACCAAACCCATAACAGAAAAGGTTTTAATTAAATATTTCTTAGGATTGCAAAAAGGCCCACTTATCAGACGTATCAAAGTAGTGTTTTTTCATATTTCCTTGCATTCACTGCCTGAGAAAACGCGTTGAAGTCTTTTGAATGCAACGCGGTATCGTTCTCAAACTATCATAACATTTGTAGCCGACATTATTAGCGGGGATATCACAATAGTACAGACGAACCATCATTTTGGTATACAGTCAAATATATTCACCCTTTACCTTTTTTCTATTTAACATCATGCGTGTATCGATCGAAGAATTGAGGTAGAATTATGGCTTGATTTTTTTACTGATGTGCATTTGGTATAGCTTTTTATTAAGTTTATTTTGTATGAGTTTTTCACGGTTCACTGAGTGATATAATTTGTAGTAAACAATGTACATGTTTGTTTATTTGTTTAAAAATGTATATTATTAAGTTTGGACATAATAATGGATAGTAGTCGGAAACACTGATTCGATTCTGGAAATTCTTTCACTAAAAATTAGTTCAAGACACTCTTAAACATGTTTTTCGGTTGTACGATCCTGTGCGATAATTTTCGACCATAACGCAAGCGACAGCAACGTCGTCCACAAAAGCTAGTGTTTTATAAAAGTATTTGCATATTAGCTGCTGTAATTCAATGTATGTGCCTGTAGAGATATTTACAATGCCTTTTACATTGTATAATGTTTTTTTTTGTTTAGTAAAAGGTCAGCTTATAATATATACTGAAAATATTTTCTTCATGCGTCAACATGCATACCTATTCATTTGTTCGACTGTACATTGTAAATTGTATTGAATTCAAAGCGCTATTTTAATTTAAGCTTAGTTTAGCTAGCTTTACTTAGTCTGTCCCGCCTACCCGACTGCCCCGGTCTAGAGTTGTTCATGGGTCTCGTTCCCATTGTTTCTTCCACAGTTATAGTTTTCGAACTGATTAATGTTGGCGTGTTGAAAATTTATAATTAGGCTTATTGTGTATTTGCATTTGGTTCGCCTAGAATCTGTTGTGGGAGAGCCGTATATTATGCTTTGTTGGTTGAATGTGAAAGGGATGGCTTTCACGTATGTCATTGTTCCTCTACTATGATTTTGTTGGATATTGGTTTCAAGATTTAATGACGCGTCGGATGGAATAGTAGAACATATTTAGCAAGCCTTAGGGTCTGTTTTACTAGAAATTCAGAAATGGAACAGAGTTTGTATCAAATTACTTGCCAGGTATATTGACAGACACTTAATCGTAAGTGGTGAAATAGATCCTTAGTAACACATCATTTCATTTAAGATATTTTACATAACTTACAATGAATGTAAAATATCTTTTCATTCATTGTTCATTTGTTTATTAATATATTTTGACATTTTACTTGAGTTCAATAATACTTCAGTAGTTTTTCAGGGATTGATTATTGTAACGGCTGTTGTGTCGACATTTTTCATCTCATAAACCCGCTTATTGTACAGACGCCTGCACATCAAGCTACTACAATCTGTCAGATTTCTTTGATAGATTTTCGACTTTATTTCTAAAGTATTAGGTTCAAGGTTCATTGGGAAAAATTGACAGTTTCGGGTAGCTTGACCTGCTGGCGTCTGTACAAGATGATAATAATCAAATGTGTTATTTAATTTCAATGGAGCTTTCGCACTGTAATAAACATTTTTACAGCCAAGTCCGATGCTCTCACGTTGATACGAAAATCTTTGTTACTAGTATAGCTATTCATTAGTAATGGTTAATTAGACATTCGTAGCAATTAATATTGTCGGTGGAGTATAAAAGGTTCAAAAAGCTATTCATATCTAAAATATCGGCAGGCAAATAAAGGGTCGTAGGTTCAAATCCCCGTTGTGAGAGCCTTACAAACACACGCATCAGATGTATCTTAGTTTAAGCTGTTTAAGGGGATCTCGTTAAATGGGTTTTCAGTAAGTTATGTTATTATCTAGTTAAATTGTTTAGAAACGGTTGTTTGCCGCTAGACCATCAAAATCATTTTATTGGCTAATAATGTAGGTATATAGATAAGATGTTGTTCATTTGTCGATTGTGAAGATTCGTTAATACTATCAAATGATTTCTATTCCTACTCTTGTTTAAATTAACGGTCAAAAGGGACATTATCACAACATTTTCCAGATTCATTTGTTATCACAGTAATTTTAAATAGTCGTCTTATGGCCGCTATAACAGAATTATAATAGGAAAAATATGCTGCCTAGTCTTAGTGGAAACGGACAGAAGTAATTGTATGATTTACATTTACATTAAACCTCTTCAGTAACAAGGAACTCGTACTAAAAACCTTTTACAAAGTTATAAATTCAGAAACTTTAACTACTTAAGACTGTTTGCATAATTCAAGCTCCGTTCAGTCGCTTTTAATAAGGGGAATTTGTAAAATGATTTTTAAGTCTTCGTAAGTCAATAGCTATAGACTGCTAGACTGAAGGATCTATCTGGATTTGAAGGATCTATTGTTGAAATAACAAGACTTAGTGGTAGGATTTTCCTGAATATTTATTTTTGTAGCCTGATTTTTCTGATTATTCCCTTCGAAAAACTTTTTAGCTCTTTCCGTCCGACTTCGTTTCGTTTCTAAATCCAATAACAGTCTTATTTACTGTCCTGAGCCGATTTAAACGGAGAAACTCTTCGCTTAATTGACTGTCCCGAGGGACAAGAGAGCATACCCAGTAATGCCTTTAATTTTTTTTTCTTTAGGCCGTACCCTAACCAAATAGACTTGAGCGTTCGTCCCCTCTTGGCCGCGCAGGAGAAACAGTAGTGAATAATGCCCATTTTTTGGAATAAAATCTATATAAAATAAAGTTTTGGGCTTTGGAAAAAATATTTGTACTAAAATGTTCATTATAAAATTGTGTATCCATTAGTGTCAATAGCAACATTAAACAATGTTTACTTTACGAGGAGATGCATGTTCATCATCATCTGCCTAGCCTTTGCCCAACTATGTTGGGGTCGGCGTCCAGTCTAACCGGATGCAGCTGAATATCAGTATTTTACATGGAGCGACTGCCTATCTGACCTCCACAACCCAGTTAGTACTGGGTAAGGCGATACCCCTTCGTAAGACTGGTTGTCAGACTTTCGGTAGACTGACTACCTGTAACGACTGTCAAAGATCTACAATTAACGTGCTTTCCGAGGCACGGAGGAAACTCGGTATGTAACGGGTGGTCACCCATCCACAGACCAACCTAGGCAAGCGCGGCTTAACCTAAAGATTGACCCGAGCGGCTGCTATTATTTAGCCACGAGCTCCTCTGAGGAGATGCATGTTATTGATCATTATTTCTCATTTCTGGGGTTTTGTTGTAAGGTGATTTACTAAATAAAAATAAAAAAGAAATCTAAAATAATGAATCAAGATTATAAAGAAATTTAATGTATTTTTTTAAGTAACTTAGTTCGTTTTAAATAACAAGTAGATAGCTCCAGAAAACTGCACAAAAACGGCTTGCGAGGCGTTTTGATCGGGGAGGCGCCTTGACAGACTTACACTTTCTTTACATAATACGGAAACACACATACACATAATTAGGCAGTCCGCCATACCAGCGGAAACCCAGCGGGTTCTGTTGATAATTAAATACTCTTTTCTAATAAGTGATTTATGTAAGTGTAGGTAATACTCTTCCGATTAATTTAATTAAATATTTTACTAACATTTTTTTCAAGCATTTTGTTTGTTGTAAGAGCTTTCATATCATGTGTAGATAATATATAAAACTACTTGAAACTATTGAAGAAAACCGATAAAACCTCAGGAAATTACACTAGTAATAATTGCTGATGCCGATTCAAGGCTTGAATTGAATTTTGTTATGAATACCGAATAATAATGCTCATTAAGTAACATTACCGTGACTCCCTCTAATAATGACTAAAATGACCTTATGTCACACAAAAACAGTACCTACTCAATTTCGCTCTCTCATCGCTTATTTCGAAAAATATTACTCACTCAAATCTGTCAAGGGTAATGTTAAATGTAATAAATAAAAAAAGAACAGTAATCACATGTAACCTTGTGATCTTACAAATGGTTCGGCTAATTGTGACAAATGAGGTGCCCTGTCATGTCATGTTTTGTTTTAATCTTAGCAAAAAACAAGTGACGGCCGCGGCTGGTACTTAACTGTACTTATTTATATAATAGATAGACTAGTCATATGTATGTAGGTACATAGACAAAAATGTAATTGAGTTTTTCTGGTATAAAATTGCCTATTGTATGTGTCTCGAGACTATTTGAGACTCGTAATAGTGATATATTAATGAGGCTTTTTATGAAGACCGATATTAGTATACGGATATGATGGCTAAGTACATGTGGCGACATATCAAGCTATACATTTCTGGTAAAACATGGCTTCGGTTCGTATAGATTTTCGTACAATGAGAGATCTGCATTCACTGATTTTGTATAGCTTGATTTTTCATCGGGCGTATATACATGCAGCTTACTACTAAAATCTGCTCAAAATTATAATAATACAAATTACATTCATACAGACGTAGGTCACTAGAAGTGCCAAGCTAAAACTTCGTATCATTGCTCTAATTGGTCATAAAAAATAAGTTAAATAAAGTATTTCAAATTGAAATTTATCCAAGCATAGCGTGACGCGAACACATAAAATGAACGAGCATAATGCGTTTCATAGCACCATTTAAATGACTTAAATATCATAAAATTACACCAATGCATATAAATAATAAATATTCATTAAACGCGTCTGAATCTACAATTTGTAATAGACACCATAATAACATATTTAGTTGAGACTAACATCTGACTAATAGGAGACTTAACGGTTGATTACAAAAAGGTGTTGTTGATCATGTCAGTTGATTTCACAGTAATATTTTGACGTGTAATATCGCGAAGTGTTTGGTTTCGCGCGTTAATGTTACATGGACGCGTCATGTCAATGTCAGCCGATTGGGCGGAAAAAAGCGGCAAAAAATTTAAGTAGTTACGACAGGAGTCAGTGCACCCTATTGATAGCGAATAATGTGAGGCTAGAATCATCCGCGTTCAAGCTAACTATCTGAGCACGACATTTCCGAAGGCGATATAAAATATACAGACTGTTTCGTATTAAAAAAAAAAATAACGCTGTTCTTCAAATAAAATCAAGTTCTGATAGTTGTTGTAATGATTAAATGACTTTTGGTTACTGGTAACGCGGGTCGTAGCAGTGTCCGTAGCATTGGTCGTAGCATATCAGTGTTACGTAGCACTGATCGTAGCGAACAGTGTAGCGGCGTAGCGTGTACGGCTGACTATAATGTAACACGTTGCAATAACTCACCTATAGTGTAATTACTAAATTGAAAGCAGCATTTATCAAAATCAACGTCTTTTTAATCCGTCATCAAGATTTAACGACGCTAGTCATAACTTTAATGGTTCTTGCATTTTTTTTTCAATGAATTTTTGTAGTACTGCTCTACTGAACTGAAACAAAGTCTATAAGAAAATCTTAAGTTATTCATATAGTCGACACGCAATAACATAAAATAAATAATTTATATCTTTTGAAAGTACAAGTGACAAGAACCTCTACAAAAAGTTGTATTCAACACAGGGAAATGATAAATATTTGACTGTGAAGATATTTGTCTAGGTGTCAAAACAGTACTGCGAGTATAACATAAATAAATGTCTGTTATATTGATGGGATATTAATGTATAAATGCATTCTACGCGATAAATAATTGCATGACGCCGTTATTAATGTGTACAAAGTGAATGAGCAACGTGTATCAGTGTTTCGTTAATTAAAATAAGCCGAACAAAAACTGGCTGAAGGGATTATAAATGGAATCTACTTCGACGGTTCCTACGTACATAAGGTGAAGTCAAAAACCGAGGTACAAGAGAGCGTAATTTGTGTTCAACACGCCTTAGAAATAATTCTATGAGCAATAATAAATATTTTCTTTCTACAATGTTTTAACAGTTTTAAAAACTTTATGATGCCATTTACACATAATATTTTATTTTTTCACGTTTTCTTAGAAAAACTGATAGATGACCGTTTCTAAGACACTTATTCGTTGTATTTATAATACTTGTTCTCTTATACGATATCTTCAACAAGTTAATAAATTAAATTATAATAAAAATCGTATGTCAGCATGTGCGCATAGATAATCTAAAGCCAATGATACAATAAAAAAAATGTAGGGACCGTCGACTTGTATACAGCACCCCAGGCTTTTGGCTCGCATCACCAATAAGACTAACAAGAGGAAACAACTAGCAGAGAGGTCTCGGAAAAAAAACTACTAGCACTTCACGTGAATAGTATTGATTAATTTAAGCAGTCGCCAGTGATTGAGTGTGGCGAGATATGAAGATATCAGAGATGCGATCTACTTTAGATTGGATCCCGATTGACTATTAATTTGTTTATGTCGGACGCAGCGTTGCGAGAAATCAGCAAAAAATTTGAAAGCGTCAAAATTTAATGTCGATTCATCATGTAAATGAACCGACAAACAATAGACCGTTGAGGAGATCGGCTTTTTTAAATAAAAAAAAAACCGCGTATAATATGGGCGTGATACACATATGATTAGGTTCTCCAACGAGCCGCGACGTAACGAACTAGTTTCCAACTTGACTAACTTGTTATTTTACTGCTATTTTTTGCGAATGTAGAAAGTGTGATATTATTATTAAACAAGATCCTAGATCACTGAGTTACGTTAGCAGTTAATTCGTTTATACATTTTCATGTTCAACATTCCCATGCTCGTTTTGCCTAGAATTTAACATAGTATAATAATTATGCTCTTAAAATGTATAACTTACCATAATATTATCGTAAAGATAAGTTATCATTATTTAATTATTATTTTCTGCTAAATGCTCTGCATTTTTCAATAATGAGTTCAGAAATTTTTTAGTTTAAGCCTAACTCTCAGACTTTCCCGAGCCTAGACCAGTTTATTGCATTACATTTAATTTAATTATTTCCTTCAGAAGTAACGCCAATTTATGATTGCTTTCATTTCTGCTTCGCATTGCTATAAACTCGTTCGCGCTTGCCAGCAGAATTAAAGTTATGCCCTAAAGGTAGGGTATTATTCTCTGGCGGCGGCGTTGGCGTCTGCATCTAACCCACAAACTATCTCATTACATTTAGATTCCTGCCATGATATTCATGCGCACGTATGCAGTATCTCAGGACTCAGTGCATACCCGACAAACGCTTCTTGGAAGAGAATTCCTGCGTAATCGCGAGATAATGTTACATATGACTTGTCCCGTAATTTAATTTTAAACGCGCGATGCTTATGCGCAATTTAGAACAATTTACAATAATAGAAAGACAGTTAAGATGTTTATAATTCAATTAGGGAGATCGTTTGTTAGGTGATATTATCAGGTTATTGTTTAATTTACCGTGTTAGTGGGTGTATTTATTAGAATGTATAAGTAATGGCACGGAATTCCGTCTTAAACGCAGGTTCCGTTCGTGTGACGCAGGAGAAATTAAATGGAAAGGACACATTGTGTTATCTTCCATCTAGATAATGTCTAGGCGGCGTGTTTCAAGTTACATAAGTAATGTATTGTGATTGTGGCTTGATGAATATAAAATGCATGACGCATACAATTTCTTTAACCATTTGAGTCCTAAATAGATTCTGATGTGTAATGATCACGTAATGATGAGGAAATTTAAAAACTTAAGCAATATTGAACTGCAGCGGTAAAATAAAAAATACGCTTTTTTATTTTATAGTATTCCGTGTACAAAAGCTTGCGGTCTCAGCAAAACCAAAACACATTCACCTGGTTTGTTTGACTTAGTAAAACAATAGAAACCTCTTTATAATATAACTCGAATACCACAAGAGATATAGTCCAATTATATCACATCTCAGGTATGACGAGACCAGATACTTATTGGCAGACCGTGAACTCAGACAATGCAGTGATTTCTACAAGAACAAGTGTACTTACACAATTGTTCAGTAGAAATCATGTCAAAACACATCGCTACACCAATTTATTGTTTTCATTGTACACCAACGAGTTAAGACAACTAGAACTGACAGAATAACAAAGCTAGTATTGTCGCATCTAGACATCGCACCGTTGACATTGATTCGTGTCACGGCACACGCACCGCCGCGATTACATCGATGCCATCATCAGATAAGTACATCTGTCGAGTACCTCACGCTATTATTAATAATAGTTAACGAAAGCGAAATTATATCGTAGCCATCATACTAATTAAGTCTCGGTACAATACACATATCAAATGAAATAGCATTTCTGCAGCGAGTGTAACATTGAAAGTACAGATATCGATTTAGCGCGTCTTTCAACTTACGTAACGATGTACTTTCTAAATTATTTCAAGTAATCTTAGAGAGTTCAACAAGTCCAATGGGCCGAATGTGGTCAAAAATTAACTGACTGACCAGTTCATGTAATACAGTGATGTCATGACAAGTGTTTTACCTCTTCAAGTAAGATGAGATAGAAAGTAAAAGTGGTTGGATTGGGCAGCTGCGGGCTTCTCAATAGAATAGATCATAAAGCTTGTTATGTGTTATCCCACGCGCCCGCGCCGCGGAAAGTGAGAGGACGAGTCGGATGATAAAATTCATAAGTTGCGACTTGAGAGTCACATGATCGAAGCTGCAGATGCTTTCATGCGATTTTAATGCCGCCTTTATCCAGTTTAGAAAGTCGCATCTTTAATAGCGATTAGGGATTCTTAAGATGTTTCCTTTGGCTTTTATTTGCATTATCGTCTCCTATTTGTTCATGCTCAATGCGGATGTCAAGGTTCTTATCTCTTCAAGATTATGAGTTCAATACCTTTCTTTTGCCCTTGGGAAATCATCAAATAACTTCCCCCGCTCGGAGTGGAGCGGCGGGGATTTTCAGACTTGTACTGACTAAAACCCACCCACGTTCCTTCTATTGCCCTTTACGTTCCAGGGCTGCGGTATCTCTTTCGAGAGTTCAATACCTTAAAATAAAATAAATGAAAAGGACTATGCTCGAAATAGGAACCATTTTTGATTGTACACTTACCCACGTTATCTACTTAGATGTGTAGAGTAAGTACTTCCATACAAACAATAGTTTCTATAGCAGTTTAGCTCTAGTTATGCGCCCTAATGTATAATGCATATTTTATTAGGAAAACTGACAAAATGAATTACTTTTAAGTTATTATTACTTTACTTCCACACCTTTTTCATTATTTTACGCAATTTTTGCGACTGGCAACAGAGGTAGCATGTTTTTAATTTTATTTTGAACTGCATTCTTGTTTGTTTCATCTTCACCTTCTTATTAAATAAGAATACCAGTACCATTGTTCTTGACTTAGAAAGTTGTATAGATAGATACCTATGTACTATAAAGCAGAGCAGTGAGTATAGATTTTCAGACATGTCTTGATCCTCAACTATTTGGAAAGCGGTGCAAATCGTTCAATTGAATCCATCCACAGTTTCATTACCAATTTCGCGTCGCCTTTGCATGCTAAAGTTTTACGTGCTTTCATCTGTGTAGTAATTAGTCATAGATTTTAATTAAACGATTTGCTATTTATTCTTTAATAGGCATGAAGTTTTACTGACAGTTTTATTTTTGTTTACTTAGCTGGTCGTGATGGCCCAGAGGTTACCGCCTCGCCTCTAATTTATGAGGTTGTGGGTTCAAATCCTGGCAAGTACCAAAGTGACTTTTTCAATTCGTATGTACGTTCTAAAAAATATCACAGACATCGATGAAGGAAAACATCATGAAGAAACTTGGACTTTGAAGTCATTTATTTATTTCCATACATATTTTTTATATTTTTACATATTTCTTATCAAACCTGGACTTTTTCGTCCATTTATTGTTTTCTATACATATAATTAAATTTTTAAATATTTCTTAAAAACAAAAAATAAAAAACATTTAAAAATGTAAAAATAGTAGCCCACCGGTATCGGGAACAGGGAAAACCTGGACTTATTATTAATAGGCCTAAAATCGTTTTTGGCTTCTCTGTGTGAGAAGAGGCGTTTGGCCAGCAGTGGGACAGTTGTAGACTGGTAGGTATTATTATAAAATATTACATTATTATTGTTTAGTTCCCCGTTATCTTTTCAGAACGATTCACTATCTTTTCTTGAGTAAGTGGAAACTCAAGCATTATTTTTAAAGTTCTTCAGTTTTTATCACCTGCTGTAGTTTTGGATGAGCACATTTTCACCCTTATTTCCTAAGACTGTTTACAGATGAATGTAATGATCACTTATCTTAGCTTATTAACCGTTATTGAGTACCTTGTTTACAGCTTCGTCTAGACTAACGAGTCTATGGCAATTGGGTGTATGTTACGAGAAGAACAAACGTAAAGCGATTACCGTGATCCATCAGAACAGTAAAGATTTAGATTGCTTACCGTTGGTGACGGATTGGAGATAGCCTTTCTATGATTATTTAAATTGTTTTGTATGCAACCGTTTCCAAATCATAATTATGAATGAAATACTTTTAAGCCCTAACTGTGAAGGAGCTTGTCTTTTGTTCAGAATTTTATCGCCTTAAGCTACATAAGTTATGCATTAAAAAAATATACATGTAGTATAAAAAAAATATAAAAAGGCATACTTATAATAAATCGTCCAACTTTAGGCCTTTCACGCAAATTATGCATGAGATTTTCGTACGAGCAGTCCTTTAATTAATTTAACATTTCTCTGAGGACAAGTTCAGTGACCTTTAGAATAAATACGCTAACTCTAATTTGGTTAAATAACGCGACGCGTTTGCCAAATTACTGAAGTACCGTAATGCGGCAATTAAAAAAGTAGTTAACTAGCGGATATGTTAAGTATCATATTGTACCAGACTACCAGTAATAGGTGGGACTATATAATTAGTTCTACGATTTGATTTGTTCATAATATTGTTCTGATTTTATTTTAACTACGGCTTTTTATTACATGTTTATATAATGTTTGTCCCGATTCCAAAATTAGTAGCTTTTTTAGCGTGGCTGACTGCTTGCAATTGCCCAATATATAGATACAAATCCTTACTAATATTATTAAACCGAAAGTGAGTTTATTTGTTACGTCTTCACGCCTAAATAGCTAAACCGATTTTTTTATGGTACAGAGATAGTTGGGACCCTGGAGCCGGACATAGGCTACTTTTTTTTTATAGTGAGAATTGAGTGAAAGAGGGAATAAAAGGGAAAACTTAGCTTAGCTATTTCAATAAATAAGGCGACAGGGCAAAACCTTCATGTAGCAGGTACCTGCAAATCAAGAAAGGGGAACTGTGTTACCCCGAATTTAGCGCGAGCGAAGCCGCGGGCAAAACCTAGTATATTATGTTTAGTTATTGAGTTACTGGTGAGTCATCGAAAGTTTTGAATGTGATACCCATATAATTCGTTAACAAAGCTTTATTACAGAGAAACCGGTAAAAAAATTAAAACAATGCCACTCAATACTTTCACAACAATTATGAACGTAATTGAAGCTTAATGTCAAAAGCCTTTTAATCTGTTTTCCTCTACAAAGGCGGATATGTGATTAATGAACAGTCGCTAATTACTGCGGCTGGGATGCGCGTGCGCACTGCCGACAAAGGCGGGCTCACCGCGGGGCACATTGCCGGTATCGTCCCGGATAACCAGTAGATGCGTCCTGCATAACACCATCGTTTATTTTATGTGTGGTTTCGTTTCCATCAATATCTATATATGAAGTTTATACTAGTTTATGCCTGCGGTGCGGTTTCTTGCGTCGGAAAAATTAAATACAGCATGTTTTAGTGAGCAGTGGTGGGGCAGGGGACTTGCAAGTTGTTCAGGTTTATGCCCAGACAGACGCATTTGATTATATAATTTATTTTACGGAACGGTGAAGGTAAACATTGTGAAGATTCCGTCCATTAATCATTTAAAGTGTTCAAGCAGAATACCCTACGTTTTTGCTACTTTCATTTTTGAGACTTGACCTAGACAAGATAAGTGATATCTCCGATTTTTAGTAGCTGAAAGTTCTTACGTATTCTTACGTAAACTTTAACTAACTAAAACCAACTGACAAATATAAAGGTTGATATTTAAATTGTTATATTTTTTCGAAAATTTTAATGTCTTGCATAAGCTTTTTTTGTGAAAAGATTTCCGGAATCTTCATTTTTGTACAGTACAATATAAAAGATAGTATGGAAGTAGTCAATAATTATCTTTTATATTCAAATTTGCAGTTACTGCGTGCTATTTCTATTTTATTGTATGTTCCTTTCTAATTTATTTGTTTGCTTCTAATGTTTATTAAGAATATCCTTAGTATCATTCCAATAAGAAGATACATTATCCAGCCTGGAATTAATGTTTCCGAGGCAGATCAAGGCATCTTGAAATTTTTAGCATCCTTAAGAAAGTATCTAATTGAAACAGCACATTAGTAGATTTTATTTTTAAAATACTGTATAAAAGTCCATCGCATAAATTATGTTGTAGATTTTAAAGATAGCACAATTTAAAACATTAAGATAAAGATCTCGCAAAATTGTCCAATGAATAACTTAAATACGTGAGAATATGCATATATTAAATTAACTTAATGTCATCGCCAAAATAACGTGAATGGCCGAAATAATTTCTCATAGAGAAGTTTTCGAATTTCAAATTTCTCATTTTTTTCGTCTCGCATCCGTTGTTGTTCCTAAAACAAATATTTTTCGTAATCTATCGAGCTTAGAAGTTATTTATAGCATATCTAGAGTATAATTTATGATGTAGTCCAAATTCATATATATTGGGAGTGGTACATTAATCTCTAGTTACCGCTACTCTTAATGATAAGACCTGAAGTGGAGGCCGCTCGAGTTGGATAATGATGCTCGTCCTGTAATCGCCAAGGTTATGGTAGGCTATTGTTGCTTAGTGGATATACAATATGTTATTATCCTATTCTACTAATATTATAAATGCGAATGTTTGTGAGAATGGATGTTTGGATGTTTGTTACTCTTTCACGTCAAAACGGCTGAATGGATCTTGATGAAATTTGGCACAGAGGTAGATTATAGTCTGGAATAACATATAGGATTTTTATTGCGATATGACGCGGGCGAAGCGGCGGGCGCCAGCTAGTAGTTATACATACGTTTCTTTCGTATTAAATTGGTTATTACTTTAGTTTGTCTTAATATGAACGGCATTGCAGCAACTTATGCCGTTTAAAGTTAGAATTGTGATCTCTTTATTAAATTCACAGCCCTTTTGAATGTTACTATTTCCGAGGAGGTATTGTCGGACGATACGTATTGTGTTATCTGTTGGTCAGTCAAAGGACCACTCAGAGTAAAATCGTTTCATATTTATTTGCTTCCTGCATTCTACAACTTTGCTTATCCAGCATTCCTTTTTCGGTCAATTTAAATAGTAATTATTTACCCTGCAGACATAAGCACTGATTGCGCTGATTACTATACGTATTCTACATGTAGCACTAATCGAGTCTAACAAGCCCCTTAGCTGAGCCTATTCTTCAGATAAGGCTTAGACAGAACTGCGAGCAATTTAAATTGCTCCCGTCGATGAGAGAGCTATGCTGTGCTATGTTGCGCTAAGTGAGATAAAGCTATGCCAAAGTGTTTTAATTGCTTCAATTATTAGCTCAGATAGTGTCGAAGCTATGGTAAAAGTATTTATTTGAGGTGTGTTGAGAAGGTAGTTAAATAAGTAGGTAGATAAATATCGACAAAATTCGAGACGAGAATGCTTAGATGGTTTGATAATGTTGACAGCATGAGGGTATTATCACTGGGAAAATAAACGTTGGGAGAGGACGCCCTAGAAGGGTTATTACTGACTTAGTTGGTGCTGCTCATCAGAAAGGTGTAGTGCATAGTATATTAGAGCAGGGCATACTACAACCAACCTGTGTATGGCCAAATCTGTGAACGTAGACGAAACAAAACGAGTATGATCGTAGCGGCCGTTGTGTAGGTTATGTCTTTCCTCATGGAGTGTGCTGAGTATACAAGGTGTAACAATAAACGCAAGAGCTTCCGTGTGGTCGGCGGTCTCACTATGAAATTAAACAACTTTTGACTGACAAGTTCTTGAGCTGATCAAAAGTATATGGTATCTAAAAAAAAAAAAACTATACATTTAGAAAGCCATAGAATTAAAGTTGTTTAGTGGTATGGTCTGATAAACTACACGAGAAGTCTTGCGTTTATTATGTTACATCCTGTACATGTATGTAGATACATAATAACACTCTTTATAGGGTAGAAGTAATTACATTCTATTTAGTCCGTCTTTTAGATTATTCAAAAATAAGGGACACGTTGTTTTTTATTTTTAAATTAGACCAAAGATGACAAAGATTATAGCCCATTAAAGTAACGTGTGACGTCACGCGTTCCGAAAAAATGCAGCAACGCATTACGTCACACGTAACTTTAATGGGCTATATCTTTGTCACTTTAATCTAATTAAAAGAAAAAAATACGTGTCCCTTAGTACTAAAAGACACTAAATAGAATGTTATTACTTTGACCCTGGAAACTACCCTATTCAACAAAGACTGTTATTATTTATCTGGAAAAAAAATACGTGTCCCTTATTTTTGATAATCTAAAAGACGGACTAATATTTTTTTTTGAAAATTAGCCTATTCTATAGAAAATATTGTTTTACATAAAGCTCCATTTCCAGCATCGGTACACTATACTCCATGGGTGCCATATTTAGGTCACGGAACAAACGTTACTCGTCATGTTACCGTAACTCATAAGCTACGATACTTAGTAACCACTTACAACTATCTCTGTCTGTTAGTTAACTGACTACTGCCATTACCGAATTAATTGCGACTTAACGACTGAGTACTAAGGAGCTAATGAACCGTGTTCAGTTACTTTTTACTATTACCATGTAATTAACTATAACATGCCGTGACATGTCCTATTTAATTGAATGATTATAGACTGTGAACCACTTGTTATATTTAATCATGTATTTGCTCGTAAGCTTATTTTTTTTGTATTTCATATACTTGCTTACGTAAAGTATTAACTTCTAGCATAATGTTGATATATAAGTACCTAGGCTTATTTGAATTTATGGCTCTAATTTCTACATTAGTGAACCTTCACTCGAAAGTCGAAGTCGTAAATGCATCTGCATTTTTAAGGATGCGTTTCTCAAATTAAATAAAACGGAACTCTTATAGGATCATCACTTTGTTGTCCGTCTATCTGTCTGTCAAGACCTCAGAATCCAGTGTAGGTATCAAGTTGAAAATCCTTACTAATATATAAAGCGAAATTGAGTTTGTTTGTTTGTTTTTTATGTCTTCACGCCTAAATGGCCAAACCGATTTTGATTAATTTTGGTACAGAGATAGTTGGGACCCTGGAGATGGAAATAGGCAAATTTAAAAAATTAGAAAGGGGAAAAAAGAGGGATGAAAAGGGGAGAGAAAGATTTGTTTTTCGATCATCACGCGGGTTAAAGTTAGCGTTAGCCCAAAGTAACTATGCCACGCGGACGAAGTCCGCGAAGAAGCTAGAAAAGCTATATATTTAAATCTGTAGTCCCTTGAAGCTGAAAATCAACCCTCTAAGTCTACTCAATCAAAAGGTATGGCTGTTTATGTCGTAAGTTTGTACGGAAACCTTGGTGCGCGAGTCCAACACAAGCGCTTGCTTTACAAGTTTTCATTATATAAAAAAAATATAGAAACATAAACAAAGTAACTTTACCTCTCCTATACCTTGAGCAATCAGATCTGCTAATTACTTTGGTAAATGGATAATCTTTCACTGAAGCATACATTAGCTACTCTCATTTAGCTTGTCAAAACTAGAACTAAATAACAAAGTGGCACATTCGCTTAATTAAGAATTCAGTGAAAAGCCACACCAAAAGGAAAAGATCCTAATTTATGGTGTACTAGCTTTCGCCCGCGGCTTCGCTCGCGTTAAATTCGGTATAACACACCAAGCAGACCTGTAGTTTTTGCTCTTGCGCCTGATTGATTTGTAATAGCAACGCTAAGTTTTCCCTTTTCTTCTCTCGTTCTCCCTCATATCCCACTATTTTTTAATAAAAATTAGCCTATGTCCGTCTCCTGGTTCCCAACTATCTCTGTACCAAAATTCATCAAAATCGGTTTAGCCATTAAAGCGTGAAGAGGTAACAAACAAACAAACAAACAAACTCACTTTCCTTTCTTTATTTTGTGAATGGGAAACCATCAAATAACTACCTCAGTTCAAGGCTGAGCGGGGGGAGGGGTAGTATCAGAATTTTACTGACTAGAACCGACCTATATTCTTTCTTTTGCCTTTTATGTTCCGGGGCTGCGGTATCTCTTTCGAACAACCCGCAAACCCAACAGAATAGTATATGCCTAAGGGTAGATTTTTAAGCTCATTCAAAATATCTGTAAGACCTTTATTTTATTACCACAATTCACAAAAATAAATAATTTTACTTTGTTTAAAGAAAGCGAATTGTATCATTTTCAGGTCTTATAGGAACTTTAGTTATCTCCATAGATACTAGCTGATACCCGACGACAGCTTACTATCCCGTTAATCATTTAGTTAGCGTAGCGAGATAACTTCGAAACCCACGCGGTTTATAATGTGCCCATAACTAACCTAACCACATTATTTAACTTAGCAGTTAATATGAAACTAAAGTTAGCTACCGTTTGTAATTCATAGCCTTATAGAACATGACACGAGGAGTGGATTACCATAATCAAACCAGTCGCTATACTTATAGCTACGTTAAGCTATTAGTAAACATGAGGATGCTCATCTAGTAAAATATATCCTTTAATGCAAAGCCTTCAATATACAATGTGTCCGGTCATGGACTAGCGATATTCTATGTACTTATATAACAAACATTCTAGTACTCAAATTTATAGATTAAAAAAATAAAACTACCATTTTTTTTCACAAAAGAGTTTACAAAACCTTCGTAGATTTGCATATTTTTTTGGACTTTAATTTTGTTTTCTAAAGTTACGAAAATGTAAGCTCATCATTTCTTAATTTAAACGATAGACAATATTGTTTCCCTCTGAATAAACGTATTGTCGTCTCAGTAAGACCAACACTTTGAGAGATTGATTATTTTTTGTACACGCATGGAGAATATCTTAAAATGGCTGCCAAAAAGCGGGGAAGTGAATTAGAGCCAAGTGTGTAGCGTAATAGTATATTAAAACACTCGTTACATAAGTATCTAGAATATCGCTAGTCCATGACCGGAGACATTGTATATGGTAAGAAGGACAATGAGTGAATGAGAGTCAATGAATGAGACTAGGTGTGCCGTTGGCATCGCCGAGGGTGTTGCTTAAAAGTGACCACGTCACATCATTTTTACGAAGACTTTTGTTTATTTAATTTTTGAAGCATCATCCAATCATCCTCCAGCTTGATACTATACGTATGTATACCTTCACAGTGACCTCTGGCTAAAGTATGTATACACTAGCTTCCGCCCGCGACTTCTTTAGGCCAACGCTAACTTTAACCCGCGTGATAATCGAAAAAAATAATCTTTCTCTCCCCTTTTCTTCCCTTTTTCTCCCCCTTATCCCATTTTTCATCAAAATCAGTTTGGCCATTTAGGCGTGAAGACGTAACAAACAAACAAACTCTCTTTCGCTTTTATATTATTAGTAAGGATTTCTACTAAAATAATGTTCTTTTTGAGCTGCGCAGTTTGTGGTTGCTGTCACTGATGGTTTTCCAAAAACATATATTTAAAAATTTGATATGCTAGCTTGTGGCTTGACCACGTCAATATATTAATGAGATGTTACAATAAATCATTCAGTAAGACACTCGTCTGAGACATTCTTCCCAGTGGCACGAAAGCCTACGGATTATGCGAGATGGAGTGCAGACGCATTCTCTTTGTTGCATGGATGATATATGACCATTTTATTAGATAAGTTATGTAAATCTCTTCCGGATAGTATCTAGGTAGTCATACCTATTGTGGCTTCCGTGATGCAAGTTTATCCTTTTATTATCGTCCCAAAAAGAATAAGTGTAAAGTTGATGATATAATTTACCACTAACTTAACGTGGCAATGCTGCCAGCCTTCTGGGCACTCTTCATATTGACAGCGATGTGGATATTTTTTTAATTCCTTGTTTCATTATTTTATATTTACCCTTACTTATTATAGATAGTAATAGAGATTAAAAAAAAAACATTTATTTTTTATGAGCAGTTCATCTATTACGTGCATTTACATAATGGCATTCTAATATATTATGTGACAAAAAGAATTTACTTTCGTACGCTCAGGTTATTCATCTAAGTAACAAGAAGAAGCACCCAGATAGCTCGGTTGGCACTAAAATCCTATTCTCAACACTTCGCCACGATTTCTCGTGATGTTACCGAGTTAAGCTCTATCCACATTGGTTAAGGAATCTGGAAAATGTGAAAATATTCGATAAATCGCCTTACGATTAAACCATCTAATATATTAATTTAAGTTTTTTTCTTATCATCAAATAGCCTGCTCTGGGCGGAGCGCGGGGGAGTGTTAGACTTTTACCCAAAAACCCATCCCTGTTGATTCTTTTGCCCTTTATGTTCCGGGGCCGCAGTATGTCTTTTGAACATTCCGCAACCCCGGATGATTTAAATCTGAAGAGCTGTTTCAAATTTGTCTAATCTATTAATTATAATCTATGCATTCACTTACAAGACAAACCTCACAAAGCTGGTTTTGTTTGCACCGAAGCTGCCTTATTGGTAAAGTAATTGACTCTCATGTTACCACAGTAGCATAGTGTCAATAAAACGTCAAGTTCACACCAATAAAGCCATTGAGCCAATGATACCATTGTGCGCTAGTCTTAAGCCTCGCATGCACCTCGTTAGAGACCATTTAAGTACAATAAAATGATTATTACGGCCGTTAGGTGTATCTTTAACCTTATGCTCTGTTTCCACCATTTATGGACAGGGATGAGGATTGGAGCACTTTTATATGGGCATACATTGTATTGAAGCAGTCTTTATTTCCAACTATAGTGTTAAAACGAGCTGTTGATGCCAGGAATTTGCAAATGAAAGGTGTATTTTTATGCCTGCAATGGCTCTCAATTTCACAGAAGATTTTTCAAGGGTGTTCAGATATAGGGCACAGATAGTATTTGTCTTTTTAAATGGCTACCGTTCTAATTCTCAACATGCATAAATTTAAACTGCTAGTAAGAATGTCTAAATGGAAAACGTTTAGAAACCCTGTATCGAATCCCGAACACGGTCAATAGTCGTGCAGTGCCAGTAAGCGTCCCTACAAAAACCTCTTAAGTACATAAATAACTTGGGAATCGAGCGGGACCTTGCACTCCTACTAACTGCCCTTTGTAAGTCTCCTTCAATTGCACATTAATGTAAAAACTACATTAAAGAACAATTTTATGTCCTTTTGCGTGCAATGCGCAGTTATACAATTTTACTAGTGATGTTTATTTTATGGTTCCGGCCATAACAGTAAAATCGTTTCATTAAAACATTAATTCGATTGTGCAACTTGTTCCATGTTAATTGTTTCACTAATATTACATCACTATGCTTCCGACCGTTTGTCAAGTCATCAATGGCCCGAGGCGAACCGATCATTGACAATGCAGCACATTTGCCAGTATATAAAGGTATTTGATATCAGAAAGCGCATCTTGCCATGGAAAGCTGCTGCAACCCGTTAGTGGACCGGCTGCACCCAGCTTTCCAATCGCGCCTCCAGCCAGACTTAGTTTAAGCCTGCCACGCATTTATCAGAGCTTTCTACATCCACGCCTACTTTATGTGCCCTAATCTTCTCAGATAGGTACTAAATTATTTCACTTTATTACTGAACAGTAACACATTAGCGGCTGATGCGAAAACTGTTGTACGTTTATATTTCGCTTTAAAGCGCTGTTATTCTTTTGTAGCGAACAACAAAGTTGAGGAAAACAGAAATTGGATTTCCTTTTCTCGGTTTTCGTAAAAAATAAGTCACAATTCTTTAATAATATAATGTTGTTAAAACATGATGACCTGCTCCACAAAAAACGGAGCAAATTTTTGACATAAAGCCGATCGGGGTAATGATCGCAAGTCATTGCGTGCTACGGTAAAAAAATAACAAGGTTTTGGCTTACAACTGAGAAAAAATGTCATCAATGTCGACAAAAAATTACCAGCATTAAACGTAAATGTAGGGAAAGAGGCTGTATCGTGAGCCAGATTTAATTTAAACTTCGTATTTAATGGTTTAATTCGCTTGTAGTAAACGCAAAGTTATGGTATAGGTAAATATAGGCCTAATGACGTATTAGAGATCAATGCTCTCGTATATCAGGATTACGACTACATAATATTTATGTACTACCTACTGCAAATATTTCTCTTAATGATTATTGATGGTCGTATTTCTGCATTAACATTTAAATAGTAAAACTAAGATCTAAAGCGTAATTAACGATTGGTAATCTAAGGTATTGATGATGATAACTTTTACTGGGCAGACGCGCGCATGCGTAACTATTTTACTTTATTTATAGAATGTTTTAATTGAGATTCGCTAACCCGAGAAAACTGAGGCCGATGATCCGTTTTTTTGCGATCTCGCTCTATGTAGAGTCAATAATACTGAGCGATTGGTTGCGCACCAGCTCTGTCAGAAGTAATTCAATTGTAGCTTTTTATTACCTTTTCCAGCTATAATAATTTTACGTTTAACTTTTTACTCTCTGCGGGTAGCCAAATAGGTAGCAATCGAAAACTCGACGGTTCTGATTTCGCAAGTTGTGCTACTGAAGTAAAATAACTGCTAATTGCATTCTACTTTCCGTCGTACTTATTACCGCTTAACGTCTTAATTTAATAGGGGGAGTTTTGCTTAAGTTTGACTTGCTACAATACCCGCTTCAGCTCAATATACCGGCCAGTATCTTACAAGAAGCTGTTGCCATGCGACCTTTAACTTTTTTCAGCCATATTTTATCATAACTCCAAAAAAATGCGTGGGAATAATTTATAAACAAATATTGCATAGATAGGTAGATGATTTGTTGCCATCTAGCACGGTATACCTTCGAATGAGTCACATCCACAACTTGAATTCCAATAAAAATATGTAATAAAGACAGCACTATCACTAATAAATAAAAATGATGTAATAAACCAGATCGATGGTTAAACACATAAAAATGATTTAGATTTATAAGATGAGCCTTTCGCGGCTTGATAGACGCGAGGAGATCGATGCGCTTGCCTCGCGGTGTCGGTTGCCTGTGAAAGTTATTTATAGGTTAATATAACAAGTAACAACTGATGCGTTTGAGTAGGCAAACGTAATTGATGAAGCATTACTCATTGCATTTATACGGGGCATGGATTCGGACCAGTGCGTACCAATGATAAAGATAAACGAGGGAAATGACACTGATTTCTTAAGTAGGTGAGCAGGTGTTTGTTTAGTGATACTTTGAGCATTGTTTGTGATTCTCAAAGAAACATTATGTGCAGTAGAAGAATGCGGTACTGCTGAAGATGACTTGTTACACTGGTTGCTATTGGTTTAACTTAATACATTCATGTGACTGTCACTAATCCGTATTCATGTATGCAATAGAATCATCAATTAATCCCCAATAAATCAATATTTTAAAATTTATTATCTAAATTCAGTCATATTAGCAATTGATTTAATAAATTATTTATCACAAGGAGCAGATATCAAAGAGAGTTTTCTCATAAATCTTGCTCTAATTATTATGTCCATATGTCCCTATATATTTACTCAGCTAATGATTAAAAGGAGGGTGTGAGTCTAGGATCTTAGAGTTGTGTATCTAGGTAGGTAAATGATTGTTTCAGTATTTATATGGCATACAAATATGTAGTCATGAAAGTCAAATGTTTGAGTCCTGCAGACAACTTTCCTTATGGTCGCCATTGCAAATTGACACTTATCTATTGACCACAATATTGGAATCCAACATGTGGTTTTGCGAGACGATCTCATTGCACAGCTTTCTTGTCTATAGGTTACATTATTAAACTTCAGTAGTGAAAACTTGTATCTATAACCCACTGATATTTGCAATAAGTGGCTCTGTGGTTTTGTTTAATTTCAAAGATATCTATCTCTTTATTGGTGATAAAAAATAACAACAAAGAATATATAGGCAAAGTGAGCCAGTATATAAATAAAGTGCAGTTTTAATGCTCGTGTGTTTGTAGGTTTATCGGTTTGTTTTATTTATTTCGCAGGCCGCGTAACCAGTTTTATGCCAAGTGTGATTTTCATGCCGAGATGAATGTCCAACACGATTGTATGGAGATAATTTAAATTATGACTGCTTTTGTGCAGCTAGGTAAGAAACAACTTTTAAACCGTGTCAGGATGAATGTTACGGATAAAAGGCGTGACAAGTTGTATTACTTTCTATCTGATATCCGATTAGAATCGAGATTGAGATGTTTGCTCCGTGTTCAGTGAACAATGACGACAATTAAAGATAATCTGTTTATAATTTGCCGAGGACTTGTCCGTGCTAGTTTCGTTGTATTTTATTTGTTTAATCAAGTGGAAGAAATTTTCTAAATTGATCTGGCGGCCTACTCTTCAATCCAATGAAAATACATCTTATTCAGAGTAGGAGGCAAGGTCCAGCCAATCAACTGTCAGTCAAGGGTTTTATTTGTTTTATTTCTTCAGTTGAAAGATTCTTTAAGACATTCACTATTTCTAAAGTTGTTTTAATCCAGATTAATTCTCCATTAAACCGCTAAACACTTTAAAATCAGTAATTAAACGATATTTTAACGACATACCAATATTTATGGCATAATGAAAAATAAATAAATATCTTGGGACAACTCACACACGGCTATCTGATCCCAAGCTAAGCAGAGCTTTTGTTATGGTAACCAGACAACTGATATACAATACTTATATAATTTATAAATACATACATATTATAGATAAACCACACCCAGACACAGAACAAACAATCATGCTCATCACACAAAGTTTGTCCTGGGTGGGAATCGAACCCACGACCTCCGGCTCAGCAGTCAGGGCCACTAACCACTAGACCAACAGGCCCGTCGAAATGCCGCGATCAATCTTATTATTACTTTGTAACAATTTAAGTGGTTTATAAATAGTTTGTGTTAGATCAGAGATTTCCCTTTTTAATACATGTGCGTGTGACATGACTGGTGGCGGCAACAGGGTCGTTTGTCTCGCGTCCTGCGCCGGCGCAGGCACGTGTCGAGCTAAGTTTAGTGCGCACGCGATCGTAACACCTTCTGTTTACACATGCTACGTGAGCGTTGGTATATAGGAATTATGGATTATGCTTACTGTAGAATATAGTCTTTGATTTATAACAGCTATGTAGGTAGATGCAGCAGTTATTCAATAAACGGGGAGATGTAGGTACACAACTATCGACACTTAATTCTGGAAAGCTCGTATTTAGCTTAAATTCTGTAGTAGTCAATGTTTTACCAACGGGAACATTCTTCTGCTCCGCGTGTCAATATATTCTGCTTTAAAGCCGAAGATTTTGGCGCTTTTAGTAGCGACCTTCAGCTCTTGTTATATGCGACAGGACACGCAGGATACGACATCAAGTGGAAATCTTTTAACCTGTGGCTTCCACTTGGTTTCTCTGCTCTTACTTACGGATGTCATTTGTTTTGGCTTTCACAAAATGTCAACATTTTATAAAAAAGGCACTTTTTGTCAAGTACCTATGTGACTTTTTCAAAGTTTACCAAGACATAACAGACATCTGTAAAGGAAAATATCGTAAGGGAACCTGGGTAATTCATGTAAGTCTGATATCGCCAACCCGTCTTGAGCAATCGTGGTGATTAATGCTCGTGGGACGTTTATAGGCCGGTATTATTATAATTTGACGATTATGATTGGATAATCAATTGTTAATGAAATTGTCCTCAAATTTTAAATTAGGAACATATCTCTTTTGGCCATTACCATTACCCACTGACCCATGAAGAAATGTCTTTACGATACTATGAGTAGTAGTGCTATCGAACAAAAGCAGCCACAAACGGCCTACTTTTATTTTTTATGGTATTATCATGCCATTATTACCAGCCAAATCACGTAGAGATGCAATAAAATCATAATACAATAGTTTTTCTCTGTGGTAGTGGAGTTTGCAGTGCCATATGTGGCCATTTGTAGTTGGTACCACGTGCGGCCCGCAAACAGTGGAGACCACTTTCTATTTTATTTACTCTTCTGACATGTTCAATGTCCATCCGTGTGGACGTTTTATATCGTGCGAGACAAATGTGTCCTTTAAAGGTTTTTACTGGAATTTATTAAGTGAAAGTAAAGAGTTCAATTAAACTCGTTCCTCGAAGTATTCAAGATGTTATATGTATATATAGCAGATGTCAGCAGTTTTAAGCAAATAACTTTCGTTGTTCCGTTAAGTAACGTTAAAATATAAGTACCCTACAGTTATCTTTTAAAGTACGGTTTAGGTATGAAAATAACGGTAACTTTGGGTGGTATCTTCTAAATCTTTACCAAAGACTAAACTAATAGTTATCAGTTAGCCGCATTTAATAAAAAGTACGACAAAGTCATTGCAAAATTTTGTATTACATGCTTCATTTAAATGCTAAACATTTTCGTAATTAAACAGAACTCATTGGCTTTATAATTAGAACAAGAAGGTGGATTGGTTTCTTGAAAACTTCCAACCACAATAATAATTATCTGATGACTTTTTATGCCCGTGGTTAGTAAGTAATATAATTTGTTTAATGATGAAATTAAAACTAACTTGATTTAATTACAAATATTGCTTTACAACGTACATGCAACCAGTGCTAATTACAGACGAGAAATAAAAATTATGTTACAGCTATTCAGTACACGGCTTCGAAGAAGTTATCTCGTAAGGAAAAATCACATTAAACGTTTACCATTTGATTGACGGACATGATTTTATGTGTTTATATTTCTTTATTTGACGATTGTTTTATACCCCGTGATTATGATGGTACTCGTTAAAACATAAAAGGCGCATTCAGTGTTGAAATTTAGAAAAAGAATTAACTTTTTTTATTATATTAGTAACTAGTTGTACCCCGTGGTTTCCCCCACGTTGATTGGAATTTTATATCTTTAAACCTGTACCTTGAATCACTCTATCTATTGCCGAACTGCAGTAAAATCCGTTTAGGAGTATGAAAGATCTAAGCGAACAGACACCATACACACATATGTGAAGATCTTCACAAAGTAGAGAAAATAAATCAATTTTGTGGGACAAGAACCTTCGCAGGCGTACTCAGAAGAACTCACAATTGATTGAATCAATGGTTTAGGAACGCATGAAAGATAATAATATTCATACATTTTTTGTTAAAGAGATGGTTAGATAACTATGTAGATTTGAGATATTTCTACCGACGTCAAACAAGGAGGAAGTTCTCAATGCGACTGTGTTTTTCGTTTCGCGATTTCTCATTAAATAGGGTAGTTTCCAGGGTCAAAGTAATTACATTCTATTTAGTCCGTCTTTTGGATTGTTCAAAAATAAGGGACACGTATTTTTTTATTTTTAAATTAGACCAAAAATGGGAAAAATATAAGACCAATAAAGTTACGTGTGACGTCACTTGTTGCGAAAAAATGCGATAAATTAATCTAAAGAGCGTCCCTTCGATTAAAACAACTTGAGTTATTGTCTATGATTTTATGAACTATACCGTTTTACACATAAAATATGAACCGTCCGATAGTAATGAAATTGTTTTCAATGCAAATCAGCAATAATACCATGGTAACATTGACATTGAAACCTTTCTTAGTTCTTGACCGCGGTCGGCCTTTCTTACTTACTAATATTGGTAGTATTGTACATATCGACACGGATGCTGAGAGTAATTTCCCCAGATCTTCGAATATGATTGATATTTTACTTATTGTTCTATTTGAATCACTTGTACAAGTAGGATTCTCCTTTCAGGCTTTATGACTATGGATTGTTTATGAATAGTTTTATGACATTCTTAGTTACATACTGTGTGTGCAGGAGAATGGTCTATTCTGAATCCTACTATCCCACTTCCTACTTATAATACTATAAATGCGAATGTTTGTGAGGATGGATGTAAGTAGATAGAGCTAGAGCTACATATTTATTAGTATATGAGTCTTTGGTACCTGAAATGAGTGATGGATTATTATTATCATATAGACGGCTGCAGACAAATATTTTTTTAAGACGGCCATCTTAGCCTCTGTCTACCTTTTTGCACAAAATCTTCGTACACACTGGAAGTTCTTGTCTGCATCTATTAATAGATGGTTTACGAGTGACGAGGCTGCAGGATACTTCGCACGCTTGACTTGCTGAGAGGAATGAGACTGCAAAAAATAAGCCATGGTCATCGTTCGCAGTCGTCCTCATGTTTTTATTGAGTAGTACACTCCCGTGGTTAAGTTGTTCATAGTGACTAGTAGCTATAATACATTCTAAAGTGTTACTGAATTATTTCCTTACTAGAACTAAAAATATCAGGTATTAAAACTAATTGGGGCTGTACCGCAAAATAAATAATAGTACTTACGTAATGTGCTCTGATTTTGTACTGTGATTAGTGAATATTATCGAATTACCAAAAGTACTGTATCAATTGTTTAACGAAAACTTTATTTCATGTCTGAATGTCCTATACAATAGTGACAATCGTCAGTTCTGAAAAGCGAAAGTGTGGCACCGTTTCTGGCATAGGTAATAAGTATTACACATTTTGTAATAATAAATCTTGCAGTTTCACGATAAAAAAGATGCACTTTCGTGTGTGTGTGTGAAAAATTTCCAAAATTTAAAATGACAATATAAGCTGCTTTTCATTAAAGATGCCATTAATTTGGACATATTTGTTTTTGGTTTTTCGAAAATACAAATGCACTTTCATATAAATAAAAAACAGGCAATTCGAGAGGTAATTTGACAAGCCGAGCTTCGTCTGCCAACACATTTTTTGTATATATTAAAGCAATCACTTTTATTAATTATTAATATTAAAACTTTATCTTCCATTTAATATAATAATATTTTACCGACACACATTAAGTAACGTACATAAAGAAACAAAATACAATGAGCAAAGTAAAATGAACACAAAAGTAAAAGCCATGAACCCCAAACTACCCAATAACCTATATACAGTCAGGCAAATTGAATAAATACTATATTTACATTTAACTCAGAAAATCACGCTTTGCCCACCATCTTTTTTTTACTCATAACCGTACCTACTCGAGGAAAATTTACAAGTATTTTTAATTTAAGGACAGAGAAACGAAAGTGTTTAATCTGTTAGTGAAAGGATTATCTATCGATAGCTTTTATTTGCGATTTGATGGCACCTGTCAGAGGTGTAAGGGAAAGGGAATTAGCACTAGTGCTGCAAAGTGGAATAGAGAAAATTACCTACCTGTCTGTGATGTAATGACGTAATCCCATTAGTCACTTGAAAGATGTTCTTCGGACTTACGTGGGTTTTCCTCTGATAGGTAATTGATAAATATTTGCCATTTACCAGGTTTTGTACTTCCTTAGTGCTTACTTATAACAATTTCTCTTAATAATTATTGTTAGGAGGCTGCTGCTTCTTGGAACCAGTGATATAACACACACCATAATACATTGATCTCTGTCCTCTTCGGAGAATATTTGATGATGGTATTTTTGACTTTTATTTTTTTATTTATAACCTTTCTGTTAAGCTTTTTGTTTTTTTTTTAAACTTTACCCCACACTAGGAGTTTTTCCTGTATCGTGGGTGCGTTTACAAACATTTAAACTCACATACACAAGACCTGACCCGGAACAGCTATCTGTAGGCCATACAAATATTTGTTCCGTGCGGGATCGAACCCGCGACACGTAGCGCGGCAGTCGATCGCTCAGCCATTGCGCCAACCGTGTCGTCAAATTGACATTAATCTAGGTAAGCAAAAATCATCCGAGAGGTAAAACACCATCAGTGTGCAGGTAGGCTTGCCCAACGAACGTGATCTACTTTCATCAAACCAAGATAGAAAAAAAAACATAAAACCTTTTTAGAACGTCAGTAGCACCATTGACATTGCTAAATAAATAGTTTGTTTATGTTTAAGTCGTGGGGCTTACTGTACAATTGGAAAGTTTATTCCAAACAAGGCAATAAAATAAAATGCTTTCAAGGCTATCAGCGAAGGTAAAAGTGCAGTAAAGCGAACTCACTCGTACTGTATGTAAGTCGAGCGAGGTGCTTGTGAGAAAGTAGGAATGTCACATTGCGCCTGATATCAGAGAAATGTCAGAATGTAATCTTTGTTGGAGTTTTATACAACTTTGCACCTGTCTCTCCAGAGGTGATAGCTAGAACAAGGAAGGTGGCACCTAACTATTTACACTTACATAACACTGCATTTGCTAGGTACATGATACCTATGTTAAAGGTATGCTGGTTTTGCTACCTTACTTAAAGGAAAATATCATATTACTAACTCATCATCATCTGCCTAGCCTTTTCCCAACTATGTTGGGGTCGGCTCCCAGTCTAACCGGATGCACCTGAATATCAGTATTTTACATGGAGCGACTGCCTATCTGACCTCCACAACCCAGTTAATACTGGGTAATACGATACCTCTTGGTAAGATTTTTTGTCAGACTTTCGGAACACTGACTACCTGTAACGACTGTCAAAGATCTACAATACGGTATATCTTATTACTAACTAAACCTACGGATATTACCTGTGACGGATGTCATCGCAAAAGCGCCTGCCATGGCCACCGCCTGTCGGGGTTGCGGGTTGTTCGAAAAAGATACTGCGGCCCCGGAAGATAAAGGGCAAAAGAAGGAACATGGTAATTTCTTATACTCCCCCCGCACCGCTCAGAGCGTGGAAAGTTATTTGATGGAATCCGATCCGCAAAAAAGACCAGTGTCAGCAGTCTATCTTGCATACATCATAGTAGTAAGTAGACCTTCGGTTCGGGCAGCATGTAGTGTAGGTACCTCCCTAGTACCGGGATTTCCAATTCCCCAAAAAAGTCATCATTGTCAGCCCAGCTGCTTCCCTTACTTTATTATCATCTAGAGCTGAATATTAGTGCCAGTATTAAAAATAAAAGTACCTATGAAGGAAGAAAGCGAGCGCTTTATCACAACGGATTTATACTTTTAAGTAAAAAAAAATGGATCTTACCAGTACTAACTAAAAATACCTTTTGGTCGTTATTTAGAAACTTCAAACCTAGATTGTTCTCAATCATTAAACTAATGAACTGACGTTAAAATTGACAAACGAGTAGTCAATAGAATCGAACGATTATTCGATTTGCGAAATCGATTAATGTCGAGCCTTTCAAGGAACGCCAATCTCTAATCGGTATTTTCAATTATTCTACCAGTTGTCCACTTGGAGATAGATTATTTATTAATTACAATTTGAAAACCGCTATGAATTAACCGTATTAGTTAATAAGGTGACGAAGTTATAGGCTACCGTTAATAACAGCCGGCAGCCGTATGAACTAAGGAGACAATAGTTTTATTGACAACTGTAGATATTATTTTCTTTTCGATAAGTCAGAGAATAATAATCTTAAGCATATTTACAGTCAACTTAATATGATCGTATATTCCAATTATAACTTTTATTTATTTCATTTTGCTGTTTTGAAGTTGCTATAATACGACAAAATAATTTTGTATAGGTACCTATTTGACAAAACAATTAATATCCTTGAGTGATTAGATAACCTTGTCCCTGTTCTAATTGTACCTATTCCCTTTTAATGTTGTTATTCAAAAATGCCTTTTATTGACCTTATTAAAAATTAACCATTTGACTTTGACAGTTAACCTAGTCTATGCAACCAGCCATCCTAGTCGGATTAAACGTGTCTAATACAAACTGGTTGATGATTATTGTCTGTAAATGGATATGTAACGGGCGCTGTCTTGACTCTTGACCATGTCTTAAAAGACCTGATCACCGGATGGTTTAATTTGTTCCCTAGCTAGATAATGATGTGCTCCGGGAGGAAATGTTTTTTTTATTGACTCTTTCCCTGTAAGTAATATCGTGGGATCTGTAGGGACTCCTATTTAATCTAGCTTCAAGTTTGAACGCAAGAATTGACTAAGAAGTATTAGTTTTTCTCATTTTAATAAATCTTTAGGTGGTTGCCTGCAAAATCTCATGAGAGTTAATTTTATCACTTGCTAAATAGATGTGTAGATGTTTTTCAGTTTTAGGTCAAATAGACTGATTGTGACGGGAACTAGAATAAGGAAGCGTACATCATAAAAAAAAACCATTTGAAGTTGAAGATGAAATTCAGCTTCAACACATTTTTGTAACGAATGATGTTAGTACTCTATTATTCTTACGATTTTCATTTTCATATGCTGATCTTGATTTTCTTGTATTGTTTCAGGACCAGTGAGCTGGTGGCGCTGGTGGCCGTATCATGCACGCTGTTCCTGTTCCTGCACACACGTGACCTGAGCACCAAACTGCGGCGAATGGAAGGCAGGCTCAACGATGACGTCACCGCCTTTAACCACCTCACTGATAGTCAGTATCTATTTATTTATACTTACATTATAATTGACTAGCTGGTGCCCGCGGTTTCGCCCGCATTATGATCGAAAAAAAAAGTATCGTATATTGGGTCCCATGTAATACAGTTGATGCGTTAGTAGCTCACTGTTTACCAAAACTTAGAAACAACGAAATATTGTATTTAATGAACAATTGTGTTTTAGTACTTATTTATTAAGTAAGTAGTTTTAGAAGAATTAAATAATGTAGTGAGAAATCAAAAACTTACAATGATTCTCGTACTTGCTTATAGGTGGTGTACGTAATCTTTGAGTCTATTAATCAAGTCAATCGCAGAGATTATATTGAACATATTAACTAGGAAATGACTCAATCGTACTTAGATTTCGTCTAGATACAGGCTAATTGAACCGAGGATCTGCTCTCAAACGCACCGCGTTTCAGCCTAATGATCAATGACCATTGATCAATCTGTCAGTAGGAACACGTTGATCACTTTCCGCTGAGTCGAATCGATGTGAATGTTAATGCAAATCGGATTCAACTTCTTCCTAGCCCAAGCTGTTGAATATGGAGTGACTTTCTTATTTATACAGCCTAATTGCTAGGCTAAGCGGAAGTATTAGGGTTAGATTTTAGGGCCAATTAACTGACAATTGCTAACGAGGCGTTTCGTATTACTACACGAGCCGTCAACAGGACTGATAGTAGGTTCTCGCTGGCTGCAAATTCAAAAAAAAATTACAACATCGTATCGCTGAAATAATGTCACTTTTATAGGATCCTTTCTGGGTCCGTTAATAGCTATTAAAACGTTACCCTCCTCCAAACACTAGGATTATCCTGCGTATTGTGGTCTTCTTTACAGACTTTTAACACACAGTAGACCCGGAACGACTACCTGTGGGGCACACAAATATTCGTTCTGTGCGAGAAACGAACCCGCGATATGCAGCGCAGCAGTCGATCAATCAGCCACTTTGCCAACCGTGCTTTCATTTATAAGACAACCAGCTTCAACGTTCGTACTCCCCGTCATCTTATCATGCAGAACATGATGTATTTTGTTATAAAAATCGTAAATAATTTATAGGTGTAAGTTATTTAACACATATAGCCTCTAAATCTGGTCGAATATGTTAACTCACGGTATTCTCTGACCAATATTTACGCTGAAAAACATTTTCAGCCATAATAACTCCTTGTTGCGAGTGTTTCCGGCAGTTTACACTCGTCTAAAATAAACACTTCCTTTTCCTACAATTCTCATAGTTAGTATTCTAAATAGCTCTATTGTTCGTATTATAATAACTGCAAAAAAGTCATACAAAACTATAAATTATTTTATCTCAACACCGCTTCGTAATCGCGTTCAAAGTCTGAGATGTATTAGATAATGATACATGACATGAAATTCAATTTATTCTCCGTGTTGGAACGTAACAGGGGGGTATCTCCGGAGGTACTGACAGCCAGTGGAATGAGCAACAGCGATAATAATATAATAAAGATATATTAATTAAATGGCCGTCCGTGCGTGATTGTACGGCGTAAAGCCCGGCTTACACCGTACACGGCACTGTTTGGAAGTTAATCATGTTTGACATGAGACAAGAGAATTATTTTAATTGTAAACTTTGTTTATATCACGAACACGTTTAACTTCCATCCTGAGAAGAGTCTCTTAGATAATTTTTTTGTCTATTTTTGGCTAAATATACTTAGTACAACACTAGTTTAGCTGGCAAAAGGATTGCATAAGAATGAAATGAAGGAGAAACGAGTAAACGATGCCGTGACGTCTGACAAGGTAAGAAGAAAACGTGTTGCGCCAACCCCAAATATAATGGGAGCAGGGCAGGAAAATGCTGATGAAACTGGGAATAGATCATTGGGCACAAACATACCTGAATAGGAAAATGGTTAACAGATGATGGCTTGATACAGAGCTTTCTTATATTGTCGACGTCAGGAAACATAGTCCTGTTTAGCATTAAGCTGTAGTTCAATAATGGTAATGAATGCATCTGTTAGACATGACTGCATAATACATACTAAAGAATGACGAGGAATATTTGAAATCGGAAGATTTGAATTTCAATGAGCCTATGCTCATTGAAATAAATAAAAAAAAATCATTAAAAAAATACCGTACAGCATGTCAAACAATGACATAGTGTGCTGCTTTCACTTAAATGTAAAATAAAAATATTACAATAAAAAAAACACGCTTTACAATAACGTTATTTTAATTTCTGGCAACCTTCTCAGCAAACTCTTTCATTTGATAATCATATCATGAGAATTTATCAAAAATAACTAGTCCGCTCTTTTTGGGAAACCGATTGGATTTAGAATGTCATTTCTTAGCTAACCATGCAGTCTAATACAAACACATTTAATAAAAACAACATCTCAATCGGAAAATGTGTGTCAAATTTTTCTATTTGCGGATGAGAAATCATCAAATAACTTCCCCGCTGTGGGCGGAGCGGGGTATGTCAGATTTGCACTGACTAAAACCCACCCATGTTCCTTCTATTGCCCTTTACGTTCCGGGGCCGCAGTATCTCTTTCGAACAACTCGCAACCCTGGCAGAACTGTGTGTCAAATTTAACTTTAAATCTTAAGTTACACGATTCAATACACGTGAGTTAATTAAAGTGTGTTGTTATAAATAAGCCAAGCTCGCTGAACAACGTCAGAAGGTAGCTAAGGTATTGTTAGCTCCAGCTGATCATAACCACATAAAGTTGAACGCGCTCTCATTCAGATTTAACTGTATAGTTTCCGTGATAAGAATCTAGTGACAAATGAAATATTTCTCTACAGTTAATAGTGACATCAACATTTATTCAAGATTCTACGTTTTATGTGAAGCAATTAGCGAAATTCCTGCCGATTTAATTAAGTTTTTTTTTTCGGAAATATTTTGTACAGCTGTTGAAATGTTACAATCAAGATGCTTTAAACATTTTAGTGGCGAGAGTTTACTAGAAAAGTAAGCAATTTCTTTTTATGCAATATTAATAAATGAAAGCCTTATTTTATCAATTTGTTCCATAATTATGTTGTTCCTCTCTAGAATCATGCATAATGTTATTTACGTAATAGAACTACATATCAGCTTCGAGGTTTACGCTAGCGTACTCATGTTAACACAACCATTCAAAGAGCAAACAAAGAAAATGAGGCTAAATTCGAAAATTGTTGCCATCATCAAAAAAATCGCGTGACGTTATTTCATTATGCATGATGCTGGTCTATTGTCTGTGGCGTGCAACTGACGGGCCTATCGCGAGAACCCGTCCGAACTTTCACTGGCCGAAAAAAAGGAAAAAAATACTGATGGTATCTCAGTCGTGATCCACACCACCACGATACCGTTCACTGACTTAACTTACTACTATTTTTCTTTCACTGAGCCCTGACAGAGTGGTTGCGGTTTTTAAGTAAATCGTTGACCATTTTCACGCGTTCCGTTCGAATGACTTTTTCGATCAGTTGCACAATTAACTTAAATTGCATTTATTTGCATCTTGTTTCGGCAAGAAACCGTACGTTGAGGACCTGCCATTAATTAAATACTTCTTCTCCGTTTGCGGTTAACGGAGGGTTCAAAACTTTAAATGATCCGTTATAGCTGCAGGGCAGTGTTAGTGGTTGTTCCCACGTGGTTTTGCTAACCGCAGAATGCAGCAGGATGGACATGCGCTTGCGCACCGCACGTACAAACGTCGCACCACTTCCTCATTGAGTGCTCCCGATTGCGACGATTAGATTACAACGAACAAGTGTACAGCTGTAAGCTCTTTATTTACAGTAAGATTATGGAAGAGTTATGTAACGTTACATGCGTCAATTACAAGATACCAAGGAAAATGCATGCCATTAGAAAACGTCGAAAGTATCTGTTACCAATCATCAATAGTTTGTACCTTTTTCAAATTTTGTTTTCAAATTATTACCGCAATTTGCTTACGCGATGATTTTGATACCCCAAATGGATTTTCAAGCTTCAAACTTACATGCATATCTATTTATTGTTAAGAAATACAGTTACAGTCTATATCTACATAATTACAGTAATGTTAACATTAGTGAATGTTTAATAGTTATTAAATTATCGCATACACCATACTTATCGCTTGTGCGCGGCAATTATTTGATGATTGCCGTGGAGAGCACGGGCAGTGTTTGTATCACGGTGAAAATTGCTGCTTTTGGTAGTTTTTACCCTATGATTGTGTTGTATAACACGGGTCATTATGGTAATGAATGCGGTTTGGAGTAGTAGCGGGAACTGCTGACCAAACCGTGAAAGGTTCTTGTACCATTTTCGAGTTTGTAGTCGAGCGTCAACAAATAAGGGAACGGGTTCGTGTGGTTTATTTGATGCTTAGTAGGTAAACGAAACAGTTGGCTTTGAGCTTTGGATATCAACAGCGAGACATGTGTCTAGGTTTAGTTTCGTGAATACGGGAGCTTTACATGAAGTGTTTGTAAGTGCTCGTGGTGTTGACTTTTAGAAATGAAGTCACAAAATTTTTGGGCTCCATTTGTCCGACGAACGAGTTTATCATTTTGACAGTTTTTTTGTTTGGACACTGTCAAAACGTCACATTTACTCATCCACATGTATTCTTCATTGTTAAATAGGTAGAGACATATATGTTGAAATAGATTTTCTTTTCTTTTTATCAATAGATCACGGAGAGTCGATATTCGTTGTTGATTAGATAAAAATACATTAAATAAACATATTTTTTTTATGTATAAATAATAATGAACAAATAACGAAAGCCTGTAACAAACCGGTTGTTTGATTTTAATAAGCGCGAGTTCATAGTTCGTATCAAAGTGCACACAAGCACGACCCTTCACTTCCAAGTTCAGTGCGAAACCATTCAACGATCGCGGTCTCCATTCGATTCATGCTTCCCTATCTTGATTGTGATAGCCAGATGTACGAGCCTTACATTGTAAGGTTAGTTACTTGAATCTGAGTAGCTCGTTAAAAATTACAGGAGAAAGGACGGAAACGAACATATCATCCATTTGTAACGGGTCATAACCACCGATCAGCTGCCTCGATAACCGCCTGATAAAAATATGTGATTAAAATTGCCGTGAATGTGTACAAAATCTTCGTTTAAGTAAACTGAAAAAGTTGTAAAAACTTGAGTTATTTATTTATCAGAATATTCATTCCCATCGTTGCTACAGGTGATGTGCTCATAAGTGACAGCTTTCTTCCTTTTCTCAGAGTCCTTTGTCTTTGTCGGTGAGATAATGCTTGAATTTAAATTAAGCAATTGCCCACAAATGGTCATCACTGTTTACTCAGAGACAATCAAAACAATTTTATACTAATATTCAGTAAGTCCATAATTGGCAATTCCTGAGCCAGTGCGTTTTATTATGAAGAACTAACTGTCGCCCGCGGCTTCGCCCGCGTTATATCGAAAAAAATGTCTATGTGTATCCCATGTATTAATCCAGACTATAATATACCTCTGTGCCAAATTTCATCAAGAACCGTTCAGCAGTTTTAACGTGAAAGAGTAACAAATATCCATGCATCCATCCATTCATCCTCAAAAACATTCGCATTTATAATTTATTTATTTATTGCAGCATGGGGAACTTACTGCTTAAAAAGAAACCTAATATAAAAAATAAAGAACCATAGACAACAGCAAGCCAATTACAAGTCCTCACATATAGTAAACGTATACATATAATATAGTAGGAAGTATGAAAAGGAATTAGGAATAGGAATAGTCGGATATAGGATAGGAAAATAAATGAAAATAGATTAGTTGTCAAACTGCAGCCCAGCATTATTTCTTGTTCGTCACGTTGTAACTATTCATTTTGACCTAACATTCAAACACATGTCGGTATTTCTCTGACTATAAAATCCGTGTTAATGCCTTTCATAGAATTAACATGAAGTAAGTAGTTTATTCTGCAGACAGAAGGACGGACAGTTAAATTTTATGATGAAACGCGCGTGCGTGAACATTGCCGGGTCCCGTTACTTCATAGTGCTCCACATTACGATTTACTAAGCTCTATGCATTGCAATTTACAATGCTCAGTATATAGGGCAAGCCCTCAGTACGTGTCTTATTAACGCGACGTGAAAAGTAGGTGTACTGCTATCAACGCGTAGCTAAAGGTGCGTTTATATTGATACCGATGCATGGAGAGTTCGTGAGGTTCTTCTCAATTTATCTGCCGTTGTTCGGTTGCAATGGTTTTTAAATGATAGCGGTTTAACGCTCTTCAAATTGCCCTTATCATCACACCTGACGTATACTGACCAATTAGTGGACGGGAAGACAATAATGACGCCTCTTAATTGAGGTGGGTAAATACACTAACAAAAGAAAAATTTGCAGCAAAGCAATATAGCTAAAGCTGAAAATAGCCAAGTACCTCTAATTTATGTATTTTGCATTGTAAGTGCCTATTTAGGTGCTTTGTATGCGAGATTTGAATAAGTGTGGGTAAGCACCTAAACCTTCAGTATCAGATAATGATAAACCAACAACGTTAGAACAACTATAAGATAATATTCAAGATTTATTGAATAGTTTCAAGTTTAATGACTTCGTATGCCTCGTTCACATTGTTTCAAACTCCATTGTTGTTTCAAGGAGGCAAGATTAAGAACAATTTAATTTTACTTCGCTTTAGTGATATAAACTCCGGTCGAACACGTAATATGGAGATTATAGACAAGATTGGAAAACAAACAAAGGCCGCTTGTTACCTCTGATTATAAAATGATGTTTATTTCGCGCAAAAAGGGGAAACTGTGTGATGAATGACATTGAAATGAGATACTGTCGTTAAACTCATTATGTATATATATATACTTTATAATTAGAGATGGGATAATCGGATGCATATATAAGTACCTTAAGTGTTTTTTTTTTGGCTAACAAAGTATGGAAGCGGCTTGTTAAGATATTTATATTAAAAATAAAGTTCCAGGATTGCGTAATTAATCGAATCTATGTATATTTACGAAACCTCCATATTTACGAAACCTCCATATTTACTTATATTCTCTAAAGTTTTATAGACCCGATTTGACATTTGTTACAAATCTCGTTAAAATCACTGACTATTAAAGCCTAAACCGCGGGACATTTGCCAAAAGGGGGATTTTTTCGATACAACAACTGCTTTCCATAATAACTAAGATATCTGCTTTAGTTAAAAATGGGTCCGAATATCCCATATTTATGAATGATAAAGAATGGGCATTGATAACACATACTCATTAATTATTTAGTTAAAATGTAGCATTTTAATAAACTAATTCGAATAATAATTAAATTCAATGGGTTGTTTAATTAATATTGAATATTAAAGTTTTAGGGCTGATAACGTCATTACACGAATGGATTCCTTTGCTAATTCAACGAAACACAGTTTAAAAAAAGAACACTCAATTTCAATTTCCATATTAATGTATTATTACGGCTAGGTACAAAGCACTTTATAAATTCCACACGACAGCACTATTTCTACATTGATTGAAACTTTTAAACAAATAACCATTTCAAAAACAAAAGGTTTCTTTATACAACAGTGTTCATAAGTGAGTTTTCTAAGTGTCTCTGATGACGGTTTTTTGTTAATAGAGCTAAGGCGTATTTCACGATGTTCTATTTTGAGATGACGTCACTGAAGGTCCAAAAAAGGTTGACCATATTTCCTCGTAAATATAAGTGAAAACGGAGGTTTTTTTACTTAGTAAGGAAAGATTAGGGACCACGTTCCTTGAAATGGTTTTGCAATTACAAAATTGTTGAAAATTTTACAATCCCTATATAGGACGTTTTATAATATATTTTAAAATGTAACAATCTCGGTTATTATTATAGTTGTTAGTTAGTCCTTAAAACCGTTTATTTGTTACCGGAAAATTAGTGGGTAAACATTATTTATTCTTAAAGCAATCATTGTTAGCGCCAAACGCTGAATATAATAAAAGCAGCCTTTAATTGACTTAACCTGAGTACTACGTTCATAACGAAACGCATTTAGAAAACACTAAATAACAAATGGAAATTGGCTGGGATACCTACGGTCGGTTCGTTAAACGATCTTATGTTTTTATGCAAGGAGCTTTGAACAGCTGTCCTAGTTAAACTCTCACGATTGTTACACATAAAAACCAACATTGATAGAACTATATTGAATTTCGTGAGCTTAAGATATAATCAATCAATTCTCAGCTGGATAGTCGTGAAAAAATAGCACAGCGGTACGGAAATTGCATGTTTTATACACTTTTATAGTGGGCTGTAACGGGGCGTGGAACAAAGTCGCTTTAACAGTAAATATGAATAAAAACACAATTTCATTTTGTGCTCGGTGAAAAACATGACAATATCTGATATGATACGATGGAGTGTGTTATGAAAAAGTGTAACAATGCAGCGGTCTCGCATAAATAGACATATTGGTTATTACGTTGTTATTAAACTGACGAGCATAAATCAAATGTCTTTGTTGAAGTTTTTGCTGCAGCTACTTATTTCTGAGGTCAAAAACGTTGAGAATCAGAACTCAGCTGTGTTTATACGATCGAATGTTGTTACGGGATCGCTAGGCGGAAATACTACACGTTCAAATGTACAATCGTTACGTTTTGTACTGTTGTTCTATTGTAATAAATATAGTAGATCTGTATGTCGTCATCGCTTATGCAGGCTTGGTTCCACATCAATTATAGTAATCCACAATTACGACAAACTAAAAGATTCGACAATTACAGAATTAAAACTTTCTTACAAATTCGACCATTTAAAAGCCTACATGTTAGCTAATTGTGCCAATGGATTCTTCTGAACATTTTTCCTTTTAAGGTGTATAATAACAGCTGTGGTATGGCATGATATTAGCGCCTCTCGTGTAATTGCGAAGGCGTTCTCCTCCGGAAACAAATAAAAGACGATCGCGTTAATTCTATAGAAAGCTTAGAATCGAAGCGCTTTCTTGTAAGATTACATGTTATGGACACCGATTCGGAGTCTATGGATACTTTGTGATTACATATTGGGTAATCATTTAATTTGTGAGCAGCTATCGATCGATTGTTCGGTGGGAACACTGCACTGGGAACTAGGAACTGTACTCGAGTAAAGGTGTGAGTTCATTTAACTCGTATTGTTCTATGAGAGAAGGGCAGTTACATTTACGATTATTTTAGATCGTGGTTTTCATTTGAGTGTGTAAGTTAAGGAAAAGCATAACATCTTGGATCGATTTCCTATTTTAGTAGGTAGACGACAGGTCATCAGAAACGAATTAATAATAATCGCATATCTGTCCTCACTAAATAATTGCAAAGATAATTTGGGAGAGCTATTACCTTCGGGCTTCAGATAAGCTGAAATGAATAATGTAGATAACGAAAGGTAAGGTAAAAAAGCTTTTAGTTCGAGAGGGTTTCATTAAAAAAACATGTGAAATAAGTAAAAACTTCGCCAACAACATTGCAACTAGATCCCAAGGTTCATTAGTATACCAAAGACTAATAAAAAAGCAACAGGAAGAACGACGCAACATTAACGGTTGTGTGGAGAAAATTCTGTTTTTCTAACCTGTGTCGCAACTTAGAGGAATCTACACAACTTGATACAGCACTTCCTAATTTGGCCTGTGTATATGTGTACATTCAAAAACCAGCTTGTTACATGCACTAAACGACATATCAGGCATATAAATAGTGCACTTTATCGATAGAGAAAGTCTTAAGAGGACGGCACAATCGGTACGCAAATCATTTCTGACACACTCGATGCAATTTGCATTTCATATTCGTTTAAAAACCATGAAAGTTTAATAACAATGCGTACATTTACCATATATGTGAAATAATAGTCATGATATATTAAAACAGTGGGAATATTTGTAGTTTCTATGCGTATGTCTATGGTTTGCCTACTTTCATTGACCTTAGTGACAATACACCCACGCTTCGCGATCACAATACGCTTATTGAAGCTGGGTGATTTGTAGGTACATTTTGTGAGTCGTAAATTAACGGATTTGACTGTACAAACAAATGCGTGTCACAGATTTGCATATATGTAGGTATACATGCAAAACACAATGTTTAATGTATTGCGGTAATAATAACTGTCGAATTATTGGTCGTAACAATTGGCGGTGATGTGTGAACGGAAAGAGGATTGGCATTACAAACAAGTTTTTAGCCGACATCAAAAAATGAGGAGGTTCTATTTTCGACCGTATTTTTTTTTATTTATGTTCGCCGCTTACGCCGCCAACTGTAGACCGATTTACTCTTTTCTGGTTCAAAAGGGTCTTTTTCTATGGTCCCATATCAATTTTATTTATATTGCTTAGGTAGTTTATGAGTTACCGTCTATAAAACATATTTTTCCTTCTATGTCTATATAGATGATCCGCTATTTTTTTAGTAACAATGGAAAATGGTAACTCGATAAAAAATATTTGCATATCATCTTACCATAAATAAAAATGATGAAATAAAAAAAGTTTTTGGAAAAAAAAACGTCCAAAAAAAGAGACTGGAAAATAACTCTTAAATAAGAAAATTAGTCTCGAAAATAAGTCGGTGGCAAAAAAGTCATCGAAACAAACTAGAGTCACGGACTTCCGGAAGTAAAGTTATTTTCCACTTTTTAGTATTTTTTTGGAAGTCGTTTTTTTTTTCATAGCTAAGCTTAATAATGATTTTTGTAATGGCATTGGTTTTCCATCAGTCGTTCAATACCGCCAAGCCGTAAAACTGCCATCAAACATCCATCCATCCATATTTGGTACAAAAACATCCACTTAGACCTTCAAAAGCTATCCACCATTAGTTATACCAACATAGTACCATTGGGCCAAGTTCATTGACACGGAGCCGCCTCTAAACTCTCGCCCCGGGTCCCGGAAGGCTTGTCGTGACTCCTTTATCGTCCGGGCGCGGTACCATTGTGTCAGGCCAACCTGAGGCCAGGCCGTACATGGTCAGTGTACAAGCGCCTAGTGGATTACGCCATTAACGTTGTACACAAACTAGCTCTGGAGTTTGGATGCGTTTGTGGAATATGAATGAGTAGCTTAGGGTCTGATTTTGAAAATATAATTCCTGATACAGCCTGTATTTTATCTTCTGAAAATACTTTTGGAATATTTTTTTTGGAAAATAAAGCAGTCGACCAGAATTCTTTAATCAAAAAGTTTTAGCAAAAGCTGGTTGTTATCAAAACTGTTACATAATTATGGTATGTTGGATTAAGCAAATACAAAAAACATAATATTACTAGATATGACGTAATTCTTCATACATGGTCATCTTTATCGTTTTTCATTCGGTCACACCCTAATTGATGCGTTTAAATCGCCCACTTTCGTTGAATCGTAACAGATCTGGTTACATAATCCACTTTCCTTAAAAGCACTTACGAATTTATTTCAATTCGTAACAATTTCCTTTACGTAACTGTGGCATTTTTCCGAAGGCTGTTTTAGGCTCTATTTTATTGTTATGCAATTTTGTGTGGGGAGAATGACCGGCAAATTTAATGTAGAGGTTTCCTTAAAATAAGTACAAATCGATCTTCAATCTGCTAGCTAGAATTACTTGTTTCGGCTGCGCCTGGGATTGAGCATTCGCTTTGTTCTATGAAATCTGTATTTTTCAATCACCATTACGATGATAAATTTTTTTTATGATAAGTATTCCAGAATCGACGTATTTTATTTGATGTTACAAATTAATTTAAATAACTTTTCTATTCTTGAGCGATGCATACTTCATGTCTATGGACGGCAGTGTTAGTTTATTTCTGGATTCCGTGTTCCATTAATCAAAGTCAAACTATTCCAGCTTGGCTGACTAATAAACAAACATTCAAATAAGATAATTTCTCGAAGAATTAGCGAGATACGAGTATTTTCAGTAGCAGGCACTTAGTCCAGTTCCCTAGATCTTTGTATAGATTGTAAAGCTATTCAAACGACGATAAAACGTTCACGATTCGGTAGACGTTTGTAAAATTAGCGCACGGAACTGTTACCCCGCGATTTACTGAGCAATAAATTAATATACTCGTTGTTCCCATGCGCTGTTCTCAAGAACTTATTTTAGTTCGGCGTCCCTGGAATCTGTGGTCGTACGGTACAGCCCGCCCGCAGGTCACGCCTCTAAATGTCATTACCGTGGAACACTGCCGTGAAATCTCATCGTAAAGCGCTTCACTTTGCATAGCACGTGTTGTTGGCGCTGGCGACGATTCTCGGAACGTTTGTTTCTGATCTCAGCCGTGAGTTACCAGTTTTGCACATTGTGTTATGTCATTCCTGTTAAGTCGCAAATTGATGGTTGACAAAATGTTTTGATGGTCTGAAATCGTTGGTTGGAGGTAAAAGATATGTTTTCAAGGCGTCATATAATCCGTCTTATTGTTTTAAATTACTGCCTTCTTTTCTCTTTAGTTTATCACGCGACTTTTAACATTCGCGTCTCGAAGGACGTGTTAAGCTCTCCTTTCTTCCGTTTCAAGAATATCTAACGTCCCATATGTCTATCTTTTGCAGCATCCTTATAGCAGTATCCTTGCTAGGTTTACGGAGGTCAAGAGGAAGACGCTCTCTGAATACTGATATCTGTTACAAAATTTGTGGCTGTTACTAAGAGACGATCTAAGTAAGCTGACCCCAACGTAAACTTGGAAATTACGTGATGATAACATGACCATAAACGTTACAAATATTTATTCGTTAAGGAAATGTTAACATGCAGGAATGTGATGCTATCAAACCCGAGAGTTAAGAACTTATGATGAAGAGACATGCCTAAATCTTGATTTAATCTTCCAGTTAAATAATAAATTTGATAAAAATATAAAATTGTTTATGTTATTGAATAACTTTTCTGTTGGATAAATTGCATAGCCACGCGAAAGATTTCTTCCTGTCCATGCGCCTACGATCGGAATCACATTTCACGATTGACTTAAGTAAAGCTGACCTTTGAAGCGGCTCCGAGAAAATAAGAGCGGCCAAGCGTGAACGATTACATCTTTTATTAAAAGCTTTTGAAGAAGAAATCGAATTATAAAATTTTCTCAAAAAACATTTCTACTGAATAATACTTTATATTACATTTTTTGTGGTCTATTACTATTTATTTATTTATTTATTTACAATGACACGGATTATGCCGAAAATAAATCGAAAGGTATACCTCATTGGTAGCAAGCATCAACACTTGAGCATGAGGTCCTTGGTTCAATTCCCAAGTCAGGCAAACTGTTATTGGGTTTCTTCATCAGGATTTTTTCGGTAGCAGTCATGGAGGTTGGATATGTGGCCAGTTTATGGCAAAAGTTTCGCGGCGCCCTAATAAATGGAATTAAAATGATACTGGAGAAATGTAGGTATAAGTCTTTAAACTGACATGGTTACTAAAATTATAATTAACACTTTAAACGGGATATTTACCATGTTTGTTATTTGTATCGAATTTACGATATTTCTGAGATGTTGTATTGCACCGATTGCGGGTGGATGTTTACGAGCAGACAAAACGATCTACCCTCTTTCTTATTCGTTTTTACCACGTTCGTTACCACTAACACCGTCACTCACAACTCGATTTTGCTCTCGACACACAAAACTCACTGTATCAAGTCGCGATTTTTTTCACTACTTTTTGAACGTTTTTGTGATCATGGCGTTTGCAACATCGCCGAAATATCAGAAACTCGGTACAAATAACAAACATGGTAAATATCCCGTTTTGAGTGAAAGGTAGGTATACTTTTAGGTAAACCGCTGCCTTACCTGTCAGTGACTACAAGCGTGATGGTAAATAGAAAATATCGATGTTTTGGTTTGTCATGCAAGTTGCTATAGTCTAGAGCTAGAGCTAAGGGCTAGTGCTAAGCTAGCCATCAGTATGTTTCCATATTCCTAAATTGATATAACGAGAGATTCTCCACGTTTTTAATTAGTTTGAAAGCAGGATGTGTTATGCTGTTATCTATTTAACAAATTGTTTACATCGGACTATTCTCGATCCATCAACGCACGCGCAGCTTGTTACTCGTCAGAAACGTCAGCCAGTGAGAAACTGGTGTAAAATATACCTTTCTACCAATTAAAAAGTTTTACACAAGCATTGATCATAGAAGAGATAGCTGGTATGAAGTAGTAGATACATTGGTATTCCACACACTCGTTTGTTAGGCCCACTGTCCCAGGCCCACGGTCCCATCTGTGGGCCAGATCGCGCCAGGCTGTGTACCTCGTTAGCTGTGACTGTGTATCGGGTAACCTATCTAACCCCAGCTTTATAACTGTATAGCATGTCCTTATGGTGTGCAATTTGGTTCCCATAGAAAGATAATAAATTTAAACAGTTATTCGTTGAAGACGCATATGCTTACGCATGTAATACTTATTTTTTTAACGTTTTTAATTAAATATTTTTATTTTATACCTATGTGAAGGCACGGTTGGCGCAGTGGCTGAGCTATCGACTCTTGCGCTCCTGCAGGATAAATCAATAATAAGTGCTAGAAATAGATCCAACACGGTTACACACCTACAGTAGTTGTTCCGGGTCTGGCGGTTTGTGCCTGTGAATTTATTCTTTTGTAAACACACCCACGATACAGGATAAATTCCTAGTGTGAGGCAACGTTTTTTTTAAAAAAAACTGTTCCGAATATTTGTACACATGACGGCACATCAACCTATACAAAACCATTTTAACCTATTAATTAAGTACATTTCTACGGTGTGCGATCCGTAGTAGAGAGATCAGGTTATAATAGTTTAGAATAGGTTGACCTACCGTCGTGTCTACGAAATACCTTACCAACATCGACCTACATCGTTCTCACATATTTGTATAATCTCAACACGAATGATGTACATACGATTTTGTAAAAATATTATAATTTAAAAGAGTGTCCATGGAGTTTCTTGCCCATTCTTCTCCATAGAGATCAACGCTTTGGAATGGGCAACTACAGTACTTTCACAAGTTATTATGCCTTGTGACCGGGACTGTAGATTCATTTTGTTTCTTGACATTCAAAAGTGCCTGTAATGGTCTAATTGAAATAAATGGTTTGATTTGATTTGAAACATATTATACGTAAATAGTTACTCACTACCATGAAGCTGTCGAATACTAAACGATGTAAACGGATCTTTCACGAAGTCGTCAGCCAGTAATTGTGTATGTACGTCAATCAATTTACGCGACGGGGTGAAAAATTACGTTTTCCAAGTGCTACTAATGTTTGCATTAAATATTTAGGGGTCTAAGGGGGTCATGGAGGTATTTAATGTGACGTTATTACTACCTACGTTAAATCCATACTAATGTTATAAATGGGAAAGTGTTTGTGTGTCTCTTTATCCGTCTTTTACGGCAAAACGGAGTGACGAATTGACGTTATTTAAGTTAAAGTTTAGTTTAAGTGGAGGTTGGAGTTGAAGGGATGCAGATTGACATAGGCTACTACCCCCCACTTATTTTAAATGGGGGATAGACGCGAGCAAAGCCGCGGGCAAAAGCTAGTACTTTTAACTAAAAAAAATACCTGTGAAAAAGTCAGGGTCCCAGGTATGGACTAGAATAAAATGCATTGCAATGACAGGGAGAATTAGCTTCGTTAAAAGTATTTTTCCCCTTGTCTTATGAGTAGCAACCTAAGAATTATATCATTACTTTGTGATGTAATTTTCCTAGTTACCCGCCCATTCTATATGTCATCGTCTAAATATCGTCCCATTAAATAGTCATTACTTTAATGGATATTTTTTACGCCTGTGGCAAAAAATGTTTCCTTAATACTCTAAAGAACACAATTATTACAGTTTTTGTTGAACTCCATTGTATGTGCCGTGAATGACACGAAAAAATATGCAATTTGATCGTTACTGTGTGTTTTTTATTAATTCAGGCAGCCAAGCTTGGTAAGGTCAGAGGTACTTAAGTTATGTTGCCAGTCTTGTAATGATATGTTCAGTTGCTAAATATGGATCGTCTCGTTTATACCTTTCCGGCCCCGTAACATAAAGGGCAATACAAGGAACACGGGTGTGTTTTGATTTCCCATCCGCAAAAAATGGTCAGAATAACCCCAAATTGCGAAATAAGAAAGGCTCTATATCATCATCATCTGCCTAGCCTTTTCCCAACTATGTTGGGGTCGGCTTCCAGTCTAACCGGATGCAGCTGAATATCAGTATTTTACATGGAGCGACTGCCTATCTGACCTCCACAACCCAGTTAATACTGGGTAATACGATACCCCTTGGTAAGACTGGTTGTCAGACTTTCGGAACACTGACTACCTGTAACGACTGTCAAAGATCTACAAATGACAGCCGGGACCAACGGCTTAACGTGCTTTCCGAGGCACGGAGGAAACTCGGTATGTAACGGGTGGTCACCCATCCACAGACCAACCTAGGCAAGCGCGGCTTAACCTAAAGATCGACCCGAGCGGCTACTATTTATTTATTTACTATTTATTTAAGAAAGGCTCTATATATAGATTAATATATAGCAAAGTTAAAAAACATGAGTCCATAATATTTTATACATATTACCTCCAAATTACTTAAAAAGTTCGTTTGATACTCGCTCGTTCTGTCTTACACCACAGTCATTTCAGTAAGAAACAAATCACGGTTTTCAGGATTGATAATGCACTTAACATAACATAAATAATTCATTTATATTTCAGCAATTCAAAATAGTCTGAAAACAAGATCTCATATGAAATATCGATAACGTGAATGTAAACAACATTAACAAGAATATCGTTGTGTGAACAATTTCCATTAGACTCTTGACGATGTGTGTTTATGATGAATTGATAATGTAAGGAGAATGTCCCAGTCCCACGTGCCCTGGGATCAATTGTTTCCTTTCCTATTCCTTGTTGATATTATGCTTTCCAAGTGTTAATGTCCCATGTGGTTATTTCATTAGCTGTGTATATTATTACCGAGTCTTTTGTCTGGCATAGCAATTAAAATTCCAATAGTCCATGCATTATACGTTTGAAGTAGAGTAGTTTTAACAACAAGAAAACTGAAGTTACTGGCTGAATGAATTGGATAGATTCCATAGAAATTGGATGGAGGACGCGCCTTTGCCCAGTAGTTAATAAGAAAAAGTCAGAAAAACGTAAACCTATTGTATTGTATAACGGGCTGGTGTCCGCAACTCCACGTTTGAGGCGCGTATTTTGCGTATGGCACCTAACCTAAACCTAACTTTAGTTTAATTTTCTAGTGGCTAATGTGAATACAACTTTAAAGTCTAATGCTGCATGTAGAAAGTAAATGTGGCAAGTGCATTATCATCACTAGAAAATAAATAACCTAGAGCGGTAATATAATGACATTTTTGTAATCTATCGAATGACGCTCAAGGCATTAGTCAAGACGAGCTGCAATAATCATAATGCATTAATTATGAGATAGACGTCGTAATGGGCTCCTTGAGTTCTCACGAGGATTGTTTGTTAAGTGCCTTCATTCAATGGCAACTGTCACAGGCTGTAGGTATATCGGACTGTCTTAACAGACGGATGTTTAGAAAACTTAATGTAAACGATTCTAGATGTGACCTACATTTGATACAGCTAGGTCTTATCAAGCTATGCCACAGCCGCGTCTTTTCATTCTATACAAAGCCAGCAGGCGTAGGAAACTGCTTACATATACTTTGTATTGCTATTATTAAAAATACAAAACACAATCATTCAATCAATCTGCAAACATTCAATCTGCGGTTTCTTCTTCTGTTTCTTCGGATTGTATAGTTTGTTACGTGTACGCGCGACCTTAACGTCGTTAACGTTCCAAAGTATATTACATCACATACGAATGACAAGAGTTGAGATATCTTTACTAATATTATATTTAAAAGCGAAAGTGAGTTTGTGCTCTTCACGCCAACCGATTTTTATGAATTTTGGTAAAGAGATAGTTGGGACCCAGAAGACAGGCATAGGCTAATATTTAAAAAAAAGTGGGATATGAGGGAGAAAGAGGGAAGAAAAGGGAAAACTTAGCTTTGTTATTACAAATCAATTAGGGCGCAAGGGCAAAAACTGCAGGTAGCAGGTACCGGCAAATCAGGAAAGGGGAACTGTGTTACTCCAAATTTAACGCGAGCGAAGCCGCGGGCAAAAGCTAGTAGTTTAATAAAATATTGTAGAAGGGAATGGCGGGGTATAGGAAACGAGCGAAGCATGCGATCGAACCTAACCTGTCCGAGTCGGGGTTACCTAGGTCCTGAGCTCGCTTCGTTCGCTCTTTCATCCTGATTTTTCCGTGCCACAATATTTTATTAAATCGAAAACGCATGGCAAACATACTGGTCCATGAAGACATGCTTTTGGAAGGAAGGGTGATTTACCGATCTCCCTGAAGCGAAAACTGATTCTGATTGACATGTTCACTTTGGCCGTGCTAACCTACGTCGTTCAGGGCTAATCTCTCTCCGAGTCGCAAAAGTCATTAAAAAACAAGACCACGCTACGTTCCAAAACGGTTATATTATACGTCGTCGGCAAGAAGGCTGCCAAGCTAAAATGGGATTGTTCGGGTCACGTGAGCCTACCACTACAAAAGTCTGCACTCAGTGGGTGATGGATGGCGCCATAGAGGCCGACCCAGAAACAGGTGTCATGACAACCTGGACGCCTACCGCGAGGGTTGGTCCGAGGTGACGCGGGAAAAGAATTTATAAATAGACTTGGAGAGGGATAAAAATACATATACACTCTTGTCAGATATAAATGATGAGGTTACTTTAAACCCTGCTGACAGAAAACGGAGTATACGTAGTGGTACTGGTAGATTATGGAATAAGGTAGTTAGTAAAATCACTACGAAGTATCCGCGAATACTTGCGTACCACTCTTTTATAGATTAGAAGACCTTAGTAAAAAAGTGATTTCCAATCCATAAGCGATTAGTTTCCCTCCCGGGCGTTCTGGCTTTGTACAAAATGGAAAGATGCGCCACCGCTACCACCACCTGCCAAGTTATGCCGACCATTTTGTACTCGACCCCCATTGAGATACAACTTGAAAGTTATAGACAGAGCTTTACAAAGGTATACAAATATTTGCAGATCCACAACTGCTGCGAACGGACTAATCAGAAAAAAGCAAAAGATTCCTTCTCCATATTTTTCCATTGTTAAGGGTAGTTTATATTCTGATTCCAAATGCAACGATCGTTATTGATGTTTATTGCTTGAGAAGTTAAAAGTCCTCTATAATAGAATCTATTTGCGTAAATATGACTTTATAAAAACTTTATTGCGGACTAGAAATAGAATAGTTAGGTAGTTAGTGTAGATAACCGGTTGATTGCGTTCTTTGTGGCTGTAGTTCCCTAAGTCCCTTACAAACACTCGTTCACCAACAGTTATTAGTAGGGTATTGACTGAACCACATGTGTACTCAGTTCTTGTCCAAACATTAAGCATCCATTATGGAAACTTTATGGTCTCTTCTATCACCTTTAGATAGACATGATCTGAACGACTAGTCTTGTGTGCATTGACACAAAGTATTTTATTTTTTTAAGCATTGCTGCATTGGTTAGTTAGTAGGATATGTTATCTGCCTGATTAAACGTAATTACGCCCACCATCTGCCTAGCCCCTTTCCCAACTGTGTTTGGATCGGCCTGCAGTCTCGGATGCAGCTGAATACCAGTATTTTTACATGGAGCGACTGCTTACCTGACCTCCACAACGTAGTTAGTACTGGGTAATAAGATATGCCCTTGCCACTAATGTTATATGATAATCCATTGGTAAAAATGGACACACAGATAATATAAAAAAAAAATTGAATTGGTTGCTTTAGTATATTAAATGAGTATGACTTCCAATGAAATAAAATCATAATAATACGTACAGCAAATATGCTGTACGTATTATTATTTTATTTATATTTTATTATTATTAGATTAATGCCTCGTAATAACGAGGCAGGAGGAATTAACTACTACTGTAGCTGTTGCAATCTAGTGTCACAATGTGCAATCGTATCTGTAAATAGAGAATAAGACAAAGAATTGATTGTGCAGTTGTGTTGTCTATTAGCAATCTATGAGTTAACGCTGCGGTGGGAACACGCAAACAATAATCTTGAACTTGCTTGCATAAATAACGGCTGTCGCGGATAATTCGATCCTAGATGCGATCTCGATGCGCCGCCGGCATCTAGACGTGTATGTTGTGGCTATGCCTTGGAGTATGAAAGAGGAAATGCTGTCATCAGAATGCCGAAAATCGTTTATGGTTAAGCGTGAATAATTGAGTACGCGCAATTTAATAGATTGTTCGCTTTGTACGTATTTATGCCGTGTTTTCCCCGCGACTAAGAGATTCACCGACATTGTAGGAAGAAAAGTTTGTTCACCAGCTCATTAGCACTTTTCTATTCTCTTATTGTCGTCATTTTCTTTTCACTATTATACATGACACAACTGTCGAAGTGTTTGGAAGTATCATTTCATCTGATATGAGCGCGCTCTACATGTAGAGTAGATGTTCATACTCTAAGGATTCGCCTTTCATACAATGCTAGGGATTGAGGCCGGAGACTATTCTTGTCTAGATGTCTGGTTCCTTTGACTGGCTGAAGCACCCTTGAGGATTACCGGCATCAGTTTAATGTAGGTAAACAGCGAACAAAGACTGGCTGTGGTAGATCCTGTCTGTATTCGATATCGTCCTAATAGTCTACACAATGGGCCATGTTGGACAATCTGCGTTCTCATCACTTGCTTTGTATTTAGTAGATATACGAGGGTTGAGAGGTCTATCAATGTTAGTTACGAGATCTCTCATAGCCGGTTGATGTTTATCTGAAATTGAATATTTTGCTTGCAACATAGTAATTTTCGTGAAATTAGTACGGTGAATGCTGTTTGTTCAATACATATGCACTATTCACAGTGTGGGTGAGAGGTGGCGCTAGACGTAACGCTAACGTATAGCTTAGTCTCATTCCTCTGATTGGCATGAACACAAGACGTCATGGAAACCTGGTCGGCCTATATTTAAGGTATGCCTATGTTTGACGACACGGTTGGCTCAGTAACTGTGCGATCGACTGCTGCGCTGCTCGTCGCGGGTTCGATCCCCGCACGGAACAGATATTTGTCTTTATCTGGATAAATCAATAATAAGTGCTTAAAATAGATCCGACACGGTTACACACCTACAGGTAGTTGTTCCGGGTCTGGCTGTTTGTGTATGTGAGTTTAAATGTTTGTAAACGAACCCAATGACACAGGAGAAATTCCTAGTGCGGGGAACGTTTTTTTTTTACAAAACAAAACCATACATGAATTTGGCGAGGTTTTGGTAAAATAACTGCCCTTCTTTAATAATAAACTAAACGTAATGAAACCTTAATATATATTTCAATAATGATATTTGCATTACAGGCACTGACTACGAAATTCACTGTAAATTGCATTATTCAAGCACATGACTCACATCATGCGAAAAGTGTAAGGAAACAGCTTTTTATAAACAAAAGATTTTAATGGCACACTTGTGCATTCAGAAATTATAGAAAAGAACAATGAGGCAAGATTAACAGTTTTTGTTGTAATTAAAGTCCTTTTCCAAGGCATTGATTTGGTAAAGTGATTGTCATTAAACTAGTACTGAAGTAATGCTAACTGATTATCACATATTGTATGTTGATTTCAGCTCAAGTGTAAGCTATGAACAAAATAAATAGAAGGTGATTTTTGTATCTTTAGATTAACAACATATACACGTTTAAGAGTGGATTTAATCTAAGTCGAAAGAAATAAGAATTTCCTTTGTAAAGTTTCCACCAAACCTTGTTTCAAGAGGTCGAGAATATTTTTGTCTTGAATGCCTTTCTTTTGATAGTTGTTTTTTTATCAAGAAAGTTTTTATGCGCATTTCTTTTTTTTATTTAACGGGAAGTATGGGACCAATTGCGTGGTCTACGGAACCCTGGCAAAACTCAATTACACGTCTTATTCATTGAATACAGAAAGAAATAACCTTCCTTTCACACTTTAATGACGTCAATGAAACTCCAGTTACAGAAACAGCGGGCTTTTAATTAAAAGGTACAAAAAAAACTAGTCTTTTGACGCATCCTGCAGACGTGATCTGTGTTAATGGCGGTCTAAGAGCCCTTCCAGGTATATCATGTCTCATATATATGATTGGAAAAAAGGTTTATTACGATTCTTATCTACAGAGTTCGCATGTGTTAATTACAGTCTCATGTTATAATGTTTTACTATGGTAGAAAACGATAGTTTAATTGTATACATTGTAAGCTTAAATAAACTTTTTTCACTTATTCACATTGTGAGCTGTTAAAAGTTTTAATATTTGTATTTATAAGTTAACTAGCTGGCGCCCGCTGTTTCGCCCGCGTGATTTCGAAAAAAAGTATCCTATGTGTTACTCCAGACTATAATCTACCTCTGTGCATCATTATGTGCAATTTCATCAAGATCCCTTCAGCCGTTTTGACATGAAAGAGTAACAAACATACATATATCCATCCATCCATCCTCACAAACATTCGCATTTATAATGTTAATAGGAAGGATTGATCTGAGCGTAAAATGTTTACGAGAGCTTTGTTGGTCATTTGTTGTCCTATAATATTAGTAGGATTTCCACAGCAGGATACAATTTTTTTGATTTCAACGGTCTATTTGCTCAATATATGTATGTATACTCTGCAGTAATTGAATTAGCCTGAGGGAAGAGGGACCACACGTTACGATACTTAGCCTAATGATTAGTCATTCACTAAAGTAGGACACAGATTTCGGTTGGCGCAGTGGCTGAGCGATCGACTGCTGCGCTGCGTGTCGCGATTCCCGCACGGAACAAATATTTATATGACCTGCAGATAGTTGTTTCGGGTCTGGTGGTTTGTGTATGTAAGTTTAAATGTTTGTAAACGCACCCACGATACAGGAAAAATTCCTAGTGTGGGGCAACGTTTTTTTTAAAAAAGAAAAAAAATGATATGAACTAAAGCTAACTCAATGTGTCAACATACATTACGTTTTATATACATACCATCACGCACTGAAATAAATATAAACAAAATGTCGAACTTAGGAGAAAATCACAATATTTTCTGTTACTTTTTGTTTACCTCCCGAGGCTATATATCAAAACAGTCCGTATTCATAGCCCAGATAGTTACCGTCTGCGTTTCATAGACTATCATTAAACTTCAAATAAATGTTATTAGAAACAACACGCAATCACATTAATAACAATTTTTCTATATTAAATTTTATTTTTCAAGTAAGCTTCAAGGCATTTAAGTAAAAAAGTAAGCGGCTATGAATGCGTCCAATATTAAATTAAATTAGATCTAATTCTGACAGAATACATAGCAACTCAGATGGAGTTCTCCAACTGTTAATTTAATAGATTTAAGTATTCCAAGAATTTATTTGAATCATCTTCAACATTAAGGATGCATTAATGATTTGCTCATATTTTTTATTCATCATTATTGGCGAAAGTATAAGATGATTGGTGGTGTCTATCATGTCTTTGGTCATTATTTGGCTCGTGATCTTCGTTTAGGTATCAATTTTCGTGTCAATCGTGAGTCGCGCATGCTCATTGGGGTCACCACTATACTGTGACGTCATCAAACATACTCCCAGCCACCGGATGTGCCCCGCTACACTTGATTCGTTTTTCTTTCTTCGATATCATTATTACTTACATTATCAAAGATGCCGTCTTATTTATTTTCTTAGTTGCCGTTATTATTCGGAATGAAGATGTAGTTTTTTTTATGATTTCATCAGGCACAGCCTATTAGTATAGTTCACGCTGTAATGGTAACCAAATAGTTTTTGTTCTATTTCTTATGTCGCTTTTTTGCTGGATAATAAAGTGATTTAGCACTAAAGGTGTAAAGCATATAGAATGCATTGTAATGGCAGGAAAAGTGGGAGCAGTTGATTAAGTAAGTTACTGTCTCCTTCTCAAATCGATGACTCGGATATGTTCAGACCAGTACCTCATTGGGCGTAGCCTTAAACTTCATTATAGAATGTCACAAAAGGTAACCTCGCTAACTTTGCATTTATGAAGACAGTACACTAAGTACACTATAATTGCAAAAGCTGAAATAAATTAATGGAAACAAAAACAAGGTCGTACAAAGCCAAAATATTACAAAATGGTTTACAGAATCAACAGACGTATCAAAATAGTAAAGCAGGGTGAAAATTATTCTAAATTTTGCCACTTGTGAATTTTCAACACCTCAAAAAAATATTCACTTATAATACCACAAGAGCTTCAAAATTATCGGGTATTTTCCGATAGGTTCGTTGCAAACAAATGAAGGAGTCAAGTTTTTCTTTTCAGGTTAAAAAAATTTTCCTGAAAAACTTGACGATTTTATTTGTTTGCAGGGAACCTATCGGGAAATGCCAGATAATTTTGAAGCTCGTGTGGTATTCGGGGGATTATTTTTCCGTCCCAAATGTCGGCCAATAGAATTGCACCATGTTTTGTTTTTTATGCATAACAATGACCAGAGAAAATTTTCAAAAAATTTTCAATATAATACCATGTAGGTTGTACCACGTGACGTCGAATGGTGCAATTCTATTGGTCGATATTTGGGTCGGAAAAATAATCTATAAAAATATTTAAGTGGGTGACAATGACTTCATTAATCAACCATTTTGCTGTATAAAAGGTAACACACTCTATCATTCAATGATCATTTCTTGTTACCTTTCAAATAAAATAAGGTTAGAATTCTATTATCGTCAGTTATTCAGCTGATATACTACGCTTCAGTGTAACTTGGGTGTATTTACCATATGGAAGCCATTTTTTTACATAAAAAGTAACTAAATTTTTTACAATATCTTAGTAATCAATTCTTATGAAATTGAAAGCAGCTTTCTTATTATTATTTTTTTCTTATCTTTCCTCCACTGACACATTAAAAGCTGATGATCAGCTATTGTTAACCAAACAATACTTGCGAACTAAACAATCACTAACGGACCATTCCTTATCATTTCCAATCTTAACATACTGTTACAATTTTTCGCTAAAGTCAAGTGTCTCGGTGTTGATTTTTATGGGCACAATTGAACAAAAGCTCATTTACACTGATCATTCGCTTTGTTCTGTAGAAAGTTGTCAGATCTCACACCTACTTCGTTGTACCAAAGTCTGTCAAATTAACATAATTATACAAGTTTAACTACAGATAATTAGGTAAATTGTGTGCATTGCGTTAGTAAAAAATACCCAAAATACTTATGGTTTTATTTTTTCATGCATCGATATTTTTTATTAAAGTCAAGGATTTATTTTAGTTTAGTACTTATTAGTTCCATGCATATAATATGTAGAAATAACAAATAGATACATATTTTTTATTCGAATAGAGTACTCACATTTTTGTTGACAGCAGTTTTTCATGATACAAATTATATTCTCAAGAGTACCGCTGACTAAGTAGTTTATAGTGCCATTTATTTAAATAAAATGTCTCATTTCGTATTCCGAAAGCTTTTTTTTAATGTGGCTGCGTGTAGGTGGTCCGCAGACCACAGTGATTGCAGGCGAAAGGTCCAAGTAAAAGTAAAATGACCTAACGAAATTGTATCCGAAGTAAATTGCTTTAGACATTATTATTTCAGTCACAAAAAAATACAAAACAACCAAGACGTGAATTTAATCCATTAACTCTGTCTTTTTTATTCTGTCTGAATTTTGATAAACGAAATGAATGAATTCTTTTTGTAGGTATTTCACCAATTTACTCAGAAAAGCGAGGTCTACATTTCCTAGTGACTCACAAATAGATGGTCTGAGTATCTCCACGTAAAACATGGGATCGATTTACAAACCGCTAACATAATGTGAATGCTCATTTCCGCAAAACACAATAACTTATGTGCAATACCATGTACTTAGAGCAAAACATATGTATACATACATTAAAATGGTTACAGTAAATCATAAATATCATGGCTATACATTAACCCCAAATGCTTTGACAAGAAAGTCATACAGTTATATGTACAATGGTGGCACATTACCGATTTGTGAAAGACAATTTCCATCGCTTGGGTCGTGCGAAGGAAATGCAATCTTGTCTATGTTATTGTTGTACTATCTAACAGGAACACTTTATTGTAGTGTTATTTCCAAAGAGGTTCGATATGCTTGTGATAAAGACTTATGTATGATGTGATTTGTTGAGGCTAGACGCAAATAACTATGTAGTTCATTCTGTTTTCACAAATACAATTTGAATGAAATAGCACGGGCAGTTGTCGCTGGAAAGTTAAAAAAAAAACAAGAGATGTTTGTGAAAATAAAAGCGTACTTAATTCAAAGTTCACAATGTTAATCTTACCCAAAAAAAAACAGAACGCAGACATTTTTCTTGAATAATGTAGCACATGTATTTATTAACAGGCTGAAAACACTTGCCTAAGTTCCACGGAATTACTTAGTTGATACGTAACCGGTAATTTTATTTCGTCTGATTAGTTCTAGAGTCATCAGCCGCGCATTTCGCACAAACCACTAATATAAATTGTACGTAATGGAAATTATAAAGATGTAAATTATGTGTTAGCGTCCATTCCATTCCATTTGGAGCTTGAGTTTTTTGCGTTTCGACTGATAAAAAAATAAGTAAATATACAGTGGTAACTCGTAATCTTGTATCTTAATATTCATTTTGGTTATTAATTTTAATGGATTGTTTCTTGAATCTTTTGAATTTGTTTGCAAAAACATAGACCAACTGAAAACACACAAACCTACCAGTAAAAATCTTAATAATTTGTGTAGATACTTTTCAAACGAACAACACCTTTTTTTAAAACGAATATTTCATCGGACAACAATAGCAATCTACAAACAACATCGAACAATCAGAAAGCCAATCAATAACACTTTTACTAACAAGATGTTAATTTGTTTTTTTCGTAGAAATCCCGACGGACCGCACGGAGCATGCGTTCGCGTCTGCGCAGGAGTACAAAGACGCACTCGAGGCGATACGGAGGCACACCGGCGCAGTAAGTAACACCTCACTGCATGAATACGTAGGGCTGATACACAACATCAATGTTATTTCTAAAAACAACATATTTCTTAAAGTTACTTTAAGAGAAGACTATTACTTTTTGAAGTATAGGGCCTAGAACGCTACTTTCTATAATCAAGCATATCCAGTGAGTATCAATGGCAAGATGACAGAAAAGCTTTAACCTTTTGATTAAAACTTTGTTGTCATAGTATGGATATCCTGCCAGGGTTGCGGGTTGTTCCAAAAAGATACCGCGGCCTCGGATCACAAATGGCAGAAGAAAGAACATACATGGGGTTTAGTCTACTAAAAATCTGACACTCCCTTACAATCCGCACAGACCGGGAGACGTTCATTGATTTCTCATCCAAAATACAAAATATGGAAATGTCATTTGGGAAAATGTCGTGAATAGTATAAAGTATAAATTGCTCTATAGTATGAGGTACTCGATCTTGGGGAAAGGACAAACAAACGATGGATGGAGTGTTTGAAAAATTATATAGCTAGAATAGCGTGTACCTATGGGATGACGAGTCGTGCAGTATACAATAGATATACTGCACCGACTTGAGATAAGGGCTATAGACAGGGGTGCAAAGTCAGAAAACCTCCACGTGTGCCTAGTGGCTGCTGCTTTCCTCGATCCGTTGAGTGGGAGCAGCAGTTGCTGGGCCGGTGCACCCTGGGCGCGGACAGTGGCATTCCCCGAGTAATGGGAAGAAATTCCTATCCCTTGGGGAAGATCACTGTCCGTGGCGAATATTCTGACGTGGGAGGGGTCCAACCCGGACCACCGGTGCGTTGCTCCGCGTGACGCTCTGAAAAGCAGAGGGCACAGCGGAGGAGCAAGGGCGGGCTCGGTGTGCACTCACCCTGCCCCGAGCAGACAGAGGAGGCACTTCTTCTCTGTCCCCGTCGATATCGTAACCCCAAACTGGAGTGTCGTGGATCACGCGCTACAATTGGGACCGAGGGTCTCGGCTTTACCGCCCGGACCGCGAGGTAGAAAACCTCTATAAAAAGTCACCCCGAATCTCAAGTGCTGGCGCACCGCGAGGAGATGAATGGCTGATGGGTATTTCAGTCGTTAGTGCGCCCCGCCAGGGAACTAGCCGACCTCTGGTGACCACTCTTAGGCTATCGAGAGCGGGAGTCAGGGACCTCACCCTTCAAAGGAAAAAACAAAAATGGAAAAAAAGACAATTTGTGAACAGGTACCCCAGGGCGGTACCAGCTGCTCCGCAGCTGGAGAATCCGCCACGGTCCCTTCGGGGCCGTCATGCCCACCGTACTCTGGGGGGGGCAACAAATGTCTTCCGCCTGCCATTGGCAGCAAGAGCCGAGGAGGCTCCACAAGATCACGGTCTGTCGAAGACCTGATCTCTTGTCAGGTGCCCGACCGAGAATCGGGTGACGAAGATAGGGAGATCATGAATGCGGGGTGCGAGTCCGACACCACATCGAGTGTGGCGAGCGCGGGAAGCGCGGGAAGCTCAGCGAGCTCCCGCCGCGAAAGGGTCGGAGCTGCTACGAGGGCGGACGCTAAGTCCTTCCTCAAGCGGCCCAGGCAGGTGGACGACCAGGGGTCAACCACCGAAGGGGAGCTGGCTTCGGCGCGCAAGATCCCCACTAGCAGGCGCGGTGGAGTGCGCGAGCGCGGTGGAGCACGTGGGCGTGGCCGAGGCAAGGGCGAGGGCCCTCTGACCCAGAAGGCTGGTGAGGCTGGGGGGCCCCCGGTCCATACCGAGCCTGAGGAGGTCTCCCCGAGCGTGGAGGCAAGTGCAGATGGCGGCTCCAACCAGGAGCGTAAGGCCAGATTTGCGGAGGCAGTGTAGGCCGCGGTTAAAGACGTGGCCTACAAAATTAAGAAGGCCTCAAAATTTAAAGCCGTAGGTACGGCTGCGGCCTCGATAATTGCGGCAGCAGAGGCCAATTTCGGGCGCGGAGGGGGCCGCGTCGGGCGAGGTGGCCGAACTGCGGGCGGAGGTGGCCCGCCTGACGGCTGCCACGGAACTCCTCCTAGAGGAGAACCGGAGGCTTCAGGCGGACCTGGCCGGTCTCCGGGGAAGGAGGTCCCCCGAAACACCCGAGGGGGGCAGCAGACGGCAAGCCATGCCGTTCCGGTTGAGGATCGCATTCTCAACCTGGTTCGGCAAGAGATGGCTGCCTTCCAGGCGCGGCTCTCCGTGCTGGAGGGCATTGTTCTGCGCCCCCCCTTGGCGGCAAGCAAGGGTCCGGTCACGGCAGGCGGGGCCACGGGAACGGAAAAAGGGGGCCCAGGGTCGGCAAGAAGGGGCCCGGGGTCGGCCTCGTACTCGGCCGTTGCCGCTGGACCGAAGCCATCAGGCCGGCCCAGTTGCATGACTCCGACAGCCCCTCTACAGCAGAATCCGGCAAAGCCCGCGTCGGCCCCTGCAAAGCCGGCTCCGGTTAAACCCGCGTCGGTCCCAGCCGGACCGCCCCCGGCAAAACCGGCGCCGGCTCCGGCAAAACCAGCGCCGGCCTTGGCGAGTCCGGTTCCGGCTCAACAGGCGCCGGCTAAGAAAGCGGGACGGAGAGGCAGGGCGGCGAAGGCACCTGCGCCTGTCACCACTGCCCCACCACCTGAACCCCAGATGGCCGAAGCCGAATGGGAAGTGGTCGGGCAGAAAAAGAGAAGGCGCAAGGCGGCCAAGGCTGCCCAGAAGAAGAAGAAGGCGCAGAAGCAGCGGCGAAACGTCGCGGCCAGGCTTCGCGCCCCGAAGACCGCAGCTGTAGTTCTAACACTACAGCCGGAAGCGGCACAGAAGGGCGTGACCTACCGCGACGTGCTTGCCAAAGCTAAGGCGGCGGTCAATTTGGTGGAGCTCGGGATCACCGAGGGCCTCCGGCTTAGAGTAACCGCAACGGGGGCTCGAATGCTGGAGATCCCCGGCGCAGCCAGTGGCCCGTCCGCTGACGCCCTAGCTGAAAAGCTCAGAGCGTCCATAAATGCGGACGAGGCCCGAGTGTCCAGGCCTGTCAAATGCGCAAGCCTCCGCATATCGGGCCTGGACGACTCCGTGCTAGAGGAGGAGGTGGTGGCCGCCGTCGTCAGGACTGGTGGGTGCCCTGCTGATCAAGTGAAGGCAGTGGGCACCGTACGTCCTGACTTCGAGGGTATGCGAACCATGACGGTTAGCTGCCCCTTGGCGGCGGCCAAAGCGATCGTGGAGGGCCGAAGGCTCCTGGTGGGCTGGGTATAGGGCATGCAATACCGGTTTACCGGTTTTCATTTTTACCGGTAAACCGCCCATTTTCGCGATTATTAAATTACCGGTAAAAAATATATGTAACCGGTAATTTACCGGTTTTTAATAAGTTGATTTTTAAGTTAATTTTGATTTTATATAATTTGTTTAAAATATTATCGAGAATATAAGAAATGAAATGAAAATGTGAACGTTAATTTGAATTTATGTGATCAATCACATTGTGATTGTCGTTTATATTATATATATTATATTATTACTAGCTGTGCCCAGCGGTTTCACCCGCTGAGGTTTAGGGGTATGAAAAATAGATGTTAGCCGATTCTCAGACCTACCCAATATGTACCCAAAATTTCATAAGAATCGGTCGAGCCGTTTCGGAGGTTGTCGGTTCTTCGTGAGATATGGCCAGCCCACTGCCACTTCAGCTTGCTGATTCTTTGAGCTATGTCGATAACTTTGGTTCTCTGTCGGATGTATTCGTTGCGGATTCTATCCTTCAGAGAAGCTCCGAGCATAGCTCTCTCCATAGCTCGCTGAGCGACTTTGAACTGATGGACCAACCCTGCCGTGAGTGTCCATGTCTCGGCTCCGTAGGTCATGACGGGTAGCACTGATTGAAAACTTTCGTTTTCAAGCATTGCGGCATGGATGACGAGAGGACTCGGCGTAGTTTCCCAAACGCTGCCCAGCCCAGCTGAATCCTCCTCTTGGCCTCCCTCTCGAAACTATTTTTACCTAACTGCAGAATCTGCCCGAGGTAAGTGTACTCAGAAACGATTTCGAGAAGGTGACCATGTACGACGACCGGCATCGGATCAATGTGGCCATTGATCATGACTTTGGTTTTATCCAAATTCATGCCAAGACCGATACGTCGCGAGGCTGAAGCTAGGCCGTCCAGCATCTGGTTCAGCTCCTCTAGCGACTCCGCCATTAAGACTATGTCATCTGCGAATCGTAGGTTTGAGATGTAGTCGCCGTTTATGTTAATGCCCTTTCCTTTCAGGTCCAGCGTCTTAAACATATCCTCCAACGCGCTGGTGAACAGTTTCGGGGATATAACATCCCCCTGTCTCACTCCTCTGCGCAATTGGAACGGTTTAGACAGCTGGTCCTGTACTTGGACACTCATGGTGGCGGCTTCGTACAGACATCTCAACACCTCAATATAACGATAGTCTACTTGGCATCGCTGTAAGGATTCCAGAACAGCCCAGGTTTCGACAGAGTCAAAGGCCTTCTCATAGTCCACAAAGGCCAGACACAGGGGCTGATTATACTCTTCGGACTTCTGTATAATCTGCCTCACTGTGTGAATGTGGTCTATGGTGCCATATCCTCCGCGAAACCCGGCCTGTTCCGGTTGGTTGGCCTGGTCCGGTGTTGTCTTGTTCTGTTTGCGACTCGGCAAGCGTAGTGTAGGACGCCCTCCGACCAGGTGGGATGACGATCTAAGAAAGACTGCAGGCAGATGCTGGATGCGGCAAGCTGAAGACAGGGAGCTATGGCGCTCATTAGGGGAGGGCTATGTCCAGCAGTGGACTAATATAGCCTGATGATGATGATGATGTTTCGGAGGAGTACGGTAACTAACATTGTGACACGGAAATTTTATATATTAGATTATTATAAAGAAAACGTTGTAGCTGATTGAAAGTTAATTTGAGCTTATACCCTAAATTGTTCTTTACAACTACTGCGAAAAATATTAAGTTGAAAATTATGACTACTAAAATTGGTAGCTTACATACTGATTGTTTTTTTATTTGAAAAATCTTTATAATTTCATTGTTTGTACACGTGAAAATGAAAATTGTTTAAATTCATATAAATGTGCGACATTTACCCTTGACTGCGCCAAAAGAAATGTCATGTTTACCACCGTATATCTTGTATATTTATTTATTTTTTGCTTTAAGACTACCCAATCATATTGTTATTATATCACATTGAAAAATACGAAAATTACCGTTTTTACCGGTTTACCGGTAAAAATATTTCTATTACCGATTTTTTACCGGTAATTTTTTTTTACGGTAATTGCATGCCCTAGCTGGGTATCTGCGCAGGTCAAACTGCTGGAGCCTAGACCTCTGAGGTGCTTCCGCTGTCACGTGGGTCACCACGTGGCAGTCAAGTGCTCGGAGGTGGACCGCAGCCGACTGTGCTTCCGCTGCGGTCAGCCCGGTCACAAGGCCGCGACCTGCGACGCCGCGCCGCACTGCGACGCATGTGCGACGGCAGAGAGGGTTGCTTATGGCGGTGGCTCATGGACTGTCTGGGGCGGTATATCCGCGAGCGGCAAAACTCAACTTGAGGTTGTTACAGGACCACGGCTGCCAACATTAAATGCTGAAAGGTACATTCGTAAGTGCTTAGAACCTCACGTGATGCCATACGCGGACTATGTGGGCCCAAATTTCCTTTTTATGCATGATAATGCAAGAGCCCATGCGGCCGGCATCGTCAGGGAATATCTTCGGGATGTGAACATCACAGTTATGGACTGGCCAGCCAGAAGCCCAGACATGAACCCTATTGAGCACATGTGGGACGAGCTAAAAAGACGTGTTAGGGCTCGTCAGCCAGTTGCCCAGACGATGCAGGAGTTGAAAACTGCCATAGAAGAGGAATGGGAGATGATCCCTCAAAATTTCATAGAGCGGTTGATAAACTCTATGCCTAATCGTATGAGAGCTGTGGTAGATGCCCATGGAGGCAACACGCGTTATTAAATTAAACCTTTATTTGATAAAACATGTTTTTTATTCAAAAATCAATTGCCTTTAACAAGGCGCATATCCGACTTGTTAGGCGTAGCTCCATGTCGTATGGTATTCTGAATTCAAATTTAAAACAATACGATCGAAAAAGATGGTAAAATGTATCAGGTTTAAAACTGCATCAACAGTTTTTGTTCAATCTAGCAATCATATTTCGGTAGGGGCCATCGAAACCTAAACTCTAAGGTGGGCCAATAGATGTGTCCAGAAGTGTAGTTTGTAGTATCTATTTATCTGCATTTATACACTAAAGGCAATATTACATTATTTACATCAATTCGATAAAACTATTCATAATTAGATACTTACTAATTTGTCACATGTTCGCAAATTTTTGATTTATGCATTTATATTCTTAAGTATTTGACGTGCAAATCAAACATTATTATATTGTTTTTCAATCCTTATAAATTGTTTAATTGAAGAATCCTAAGGTCCAAAGCTAAATCCGCAAATTATTCTGAATGAAATATCATTTACGATTTGTCATCATTTTGCAAAATACAATAGACACTGTTGGTATATTATAAAGTTATTACATCATTTAGACATATTTTTTTGGGTATTTTCTGCTTTAGAAATTATCTCAATTACTATCAAAATCACCGTTACTAAACCGTTACTAAACCGGTAGGGTTCCCGTTTCTACAAATCTGTCGCGTTTGGGTCTATACAGAAAAAACTCAATTTCAGCTAGAACCCATAAACCAAGGGGTTATTATAATGATGACAGGTCAACCCTATCATGCTACAATTATACTTACTTACATTGCGTACGAATGTAAAGTAATAGTCGTTTCTAAAGTAATATTCTATTACAGTGGTATTGTAGTGCGAGTGCCTCCCCCATTGACAAGTAATAGAATCGGAATCACCGTCATCGCAATCACAACACAGTGGTCAAGCGTACCTCTAATAGAAATTCCCTTGTACAATCGGATCAGTTTCGGCTGAATGACATCTGTAAAAAAAGCAGAAACCCGTTAGAATCCGAAGTACTTGTACGCACAATTTCATCATCACGTATTGTAATCGTCTTACGAAAATAGGACTCTTATGATCCCAAATAGTAGGCCTTTTTTGCGGATGGGAAATCATCAAATAAGGGAGTGTCGGCCTTGTACTGACTAAAACCAACCCATGTGCCTTCTATTGCCCTTTATGTTCCGGGGCCGCGGTATCTCTTTCGAACAACCCGCAACCCCGGCAGGCGGTGGCCCTGGCAGGCCCCTCTTCTTTGCTGACATCACTTTGAGGCGCGCGTGGAACACTAACGACACGGCCTGTCTTCAATAGAAGAACGAACGGTGAGCTACCCATTGCTCACCGACCCCCGTCCATAGGCCCGCATCTACGGTGGCCGGGAGTCGTCTCGCGGCGCTCGACGCCCGGGGCGTCTCGTGCGGCGAAAATAGTAGGCCTCAAATAGACTTTCCGCCGATTACCAATCGCGTTGAAGATATTCGGACTCCATGTATAAAGCAAGCAGATATCCTTGCATCAGATACTTTCAAGTTATGAGCGTTCATTCGCACGTCACTGTAATTACAAACATAAAAAGGAAAAAAATTATTGGCAAGTTTATGCAAAATGAATTGAACCCTCAGGCTAACAAGCTATCACAAACATTATGTTTATAAATGCTGTATCTAAATACAGCAAGTTAACAAAGATATCTATAGTATACGATAATCTCGAAATAAATGTGCGTTCGTAATTAAAGCGGTTTCTCGATAGACTTTCTGCTTTTGCACTTAAGGTTGCTAGTTATGTTCTTTTCCGAAATGGTTTATATCTTCCTAGTGAACGAAGGAAGCTGTACAAAAGGTATAGCGCTCCTGACAAGTTCATTTGTATACTAGTTGGCACCCGCGGCTTCGCCCGCGTGATATCGGAAAAAGTATCCTATGTGTTATTCCAGACTATAGTCTACCTCTGTGCCAAATTTCATCAAGATCCCTTGAGCTGTTTTGACGTAAAAGAGTAACAAACATCCACACATCCATCCTCACAAACATTTGCATATATAATATTAGTAGGATTGATCTGAGCGTAAAATGTTTACGAGAGCTTTGTTGATCATTTATTGTCCTATAATTCATCGAATGAGCTGATTTTAACAAGATTTCTTGTAACAGGTCTAAAACGGATCCGAATCACTATTAATCGCTTATTAATAAAAAATAGCAAAATTTTTTTTTTCAAATCAATGGCTTTTTAAACCCAGTCTCTAGGTGCCTACCTGAAAGTAAATGCTATTTTGTTAAAGTTTATTCCCATTCACCAGTTTAATAAACTTTTCTTGTTACTTGTATCTAATCGGTGAAGACCTGAAGTTTGCTCATATACTTACATAGAAGACTCGTTTAAATATATTTTTATCGGTCTGTTTTTTTACCTTCGTTTAGATAAACACGAAGAAAAACATCTGGTATAGTGTTGGAAGACAGGGTTGCCTTTATAATAAATTCATGTTCCATTAAGACTACTGTTTTATTATGCAGTCTCTTAAGTGTTTTCAGAACAAGTTATTTGTAGTTGAAAAGGATATGGTATGATGGATAGAAAAGTCGAAAAATAATCCAAATTTCTGGAAGGTTTTCAAAGATGTTTAAGTAAATGAAAATATGTATTTAAATCGACCAAAATTTCTACTACTAGCTTCCGCGACTTTGTCCGCGTGGCATAGATACTTTGGGCTAAGGCTAATAACTTTAACCCGCGTGATGATCGAGAAGAAAAATATCTTTTCTCCCCACTTTCTCCCCCTTTTCTCACTGTTTTTTTTTAAATGGCCTCTGTCCGTCTCCAGGGTCACAACTATGTCTGTACCAAAATTCATCAAAATCGGTTTGACCATTTCGGCGTGAAGGCTTAACAAACAATTTTATATGCACTCATATATGTATGTATATTTTCACATAGACTAGTGAGAACTATAGGTAAAATTCTCATTTTTTTTTAACGGTTACCCCGTTTTTCAGGAGCGCAGCAAGCCCCAGCGTACATTAGAAGCAGAGCCTGATGATTCCCAACAGGAGACAGAACAGGAATACCTGGATGAGCTACTGGTCCCCGAACCCTGGGAGCTAAACAACACAGCCCGGGCTGGCGCGGAAATTCTGTTCTTCAACAGGGTACCCAAGGTCGGCAGCCAGACGTTCATGGAACTGCTACATCGACTGGCTTATAAGAATCAGTTTGGTAAGTAAAAATTAATAGACTGTTTAATATTTTGTTTTATCTCTGTAATTGTGTGCCTAATCTCCGGATATAAATTCTTGAATGAAAGGTTTACTTATACTATTTTATTAATAATCCTGCCGGGGTTGCGGGTTGTTCGAAAGAGATACCGCGGCCCCGGAACATAAAGGGCAATGGAAGGAACATGTGTGGGTTTTAGTCAGTACAAATCTGACACTCACCCCCGCTCCGCCCAGAGCGGGACAAGTTATTTGGTGATTAGCCACTACAAAAAAAACCATTTTAATAGTAACAGTTACCTATATTGACAAAATACAACAATACTCACTTATAATACCACAAGAGCTTCAAAATTATCGGGTATTTCCCGATAGGTTCGTTGCAAACAAATGAAGGAGTCAAGTTTTTCAGGTTAAAAAATCACGAGCGCGAAGCGCGAGTGATTTTTCCTGAAAAACTTGACGAGCTCGTGTGGTATTCGGGGGATTATTTTTCCGTCCCAAATGTCGGCCAATAGAATTGCACAAACTCCAAATCGACTAATTTTCATGCAAAATCTCCAATTTTCACAATTGAATTCAACCTGTCAGTTTGACGTGTGGTTAATTTGACTGGATCATGTTTTGTTTTTTATGCATAGCAACGACCAGAGAAAATTTTCAAAAAATTATCAGTATAATACCATGTAGGTTGTACCACGTGACGTCGAATGGTGCAATTCTATTGGTCGATATTTGGGTCGGAAAAATAATCAAAGATATTCTTGACAAGTGTCATTTGATTTGATGAAATAGAAATGCCTACAGAAAAGTGGCGGTACCTTATTTTATTGAAATAGTTGTAAAAAAAGCAAATCACACAATAAGTTATAATAGCGTATAAAATTTGCAACAAAACCACCCGTGGTTAATTAGTATGGTCTCATATAAGATACAAAGTTTATACAATTTTGTAATTCATGTTATTAAAACGGTCCACCATGTATGACTTCCGAAAGTATTTAATTTACTTAATTTATCTTGATCGTTATTAATGAGAACGACTTAGTTTACTTAGGCTGAAATTCTTTTCTTAATATGTCAAGTAATTAAGTCTTAAAATAAAACAAATTTAAAAACTTGAGACCGTGTGACGAGTTCTTTTTTGGCAATTACCGGTTGTCATTAGTGCGAGTTTGTTGGTCCACGAAGGAAGCTGGAATTTAAGGTAAAATAATAAATAAAGAGAATTACATCGACCTTCATTGCAAAAAATACTCCTGGCTTTCAAGTACGCATAATTAGTATGTTACAGGGCGAAGATATAAATACTTTACTCATGTAGTAGATTGTACTAATACTATTTCTTTTCTTTTTCATATGGGGTTTTATCACTTAGTAATAATGTCACTGGTAAAACCAAAAATAGAACCCATAATACTTATCCACATTATACTTAACTATGCCTATCCATTCTTCAAATAATTATCTTTTTTATGTCATCGTTTCATTATGATAGATATCGTTCAATTTAATGAGTATAGCGCGAACATCGTTAATTGAAGTAAGAACAGTTTTATGTCTTTCACTCAATTACTTATAATCTCATAAATTATTGATCGTAAGCCTTCAGATGACTGGAGCTAACGACCTTGTCGAGAAAGCTCTATAGCCATCGTATTCCTTAATCTGCTGCAGCGAAGTTTGATGCAGCCCGTCGAAACCGCTTTAATTACTAGAGTAGCTGGAAATATTCATCTTCTTAACACAAACTATAAACACTAATAATATAGTTGTATAGTTACAACGAGGTACTAAAACGCAGCTATTCTGAATGTATTTAACCATAGATCTTAGAACCGCATTGACACAAGCGTAATAATTATAGTTTACAACTCGTAAAGGTATAAATATCTCGAGGGAACACTTTAATGACGATCATAAGGATTAAGACTATGATTCAAAGTTTAATACATGTGTGTTAATGATAGTGTTTGTGCAGGTTTCCACCGTGATCCTGTGCAGCGGGTGGAGACGATACGCCTGGCGCCCGCCGACCAGGCAGCACTAGCAGGTCTGGTGTCTACGTTCGACACTCCCGCTTCATACATCAAACACGTCTGCTACACAAACTTCACCAGGTGTACTATTGAATATTTTTGAAAAGAAAACTAAGTAAATATGAACCAATAAAGAACAGGATGGTTAGACTTCGAGGTACAACTCCACATCGGTGCCATACGGAAACATGTACAGACAGTCTTCTGTAGCACTGCCTGCCGGGGTTGTGGGTTTTTTGAAAGAGATAGCGTGGATACGGAACACAAAGGGCAAAAGGAGGAACATGGATGTCATTTAGTCAGTAAAAGTCAGATTAAAACTCATGCGTTCATCCAATCCCCCCGCTTCTCCCCCGCTTCCCCTCCGCTTCCAGAACGGGACAAGTTATTTGATGATTTCCAATGCCAAAAAAAAAGAAAGACTAGCAGCATAAAAATAAAAGTTACATTTAAAAGCTGGGGCAAAATAGCTACGCATGATAGACAGAAACAAGGTTCAGTAAAAGGAATTTAATTACCGTTGCTAAAAAATGTGAATGAATATGACATGGACATGAACATTCATCAGAAAGCATCCAACGTACAGCTACACGCCTACATCGGATAACGTACAATGAATTAAATTAAATTTTCGGGAACGAATCTTCGAGTTCTGTTTAAATCAGAATAGTGGAGCTATTTCACGACATGCTCGCTCACACTTCACAGCAAGTTCGCTCGAAAGACGTAAACTGCCGCCGGCGACCGAACCTTGAAAAGAATCCAAAATAAATACTAAAATTCCTCGCTGCACATTCGTGTTTGTAATTTGTTAAACCGAAGTCTTAATAGGTAAACTTCTGTAACAGAACTAGAATAGAATAGAATATACTTTATTGCACACCAAAAATTTAAAAAACAAACTGTTTCATAAAAAAGTGCTAAATCTATGGTTACAATGGCGGTCTTATCGCTAATATCGATATCTTCCAGACAACCTTTGGATGGACTTTACGAATATTAAAATACAACGGGGGGTAGTCAATGGTGTACCTACTGCTAATACTACACAGAACTATGTCAGCATCTAGTAAATTACTGCAAAATATACCGGACGTGATCTAGGATTTTAACAATGAGAATGCAACCATTATATTCCAATCCAATCATTAGTTTACGAGCATTCCGCGCACAAATCAAGCATAAAGTAGCGGTATCTGGCGCTAAATCTTCATCGATGTGAAACAAAAACTTGAACATATCTACAGCTATCAGTCAAGACATTGATACTCATATTTACGCATTGACTCACTGTCCCGTTTGCCATAAGAGAGATGCCGCTCTCGTACATCAATCACATGCACCAAACTTTATTGGCTGTATACAACATAAACCATGATTAATGTATCAAGTAGACGTTAATTGCGATCGACTATTACCTGATAGGCGAGTCTCTTGTTAGTGTTAATTACAGAACAGCGGCGTGTGCAAAAACTCTGTTTCTGAATTCAAACGCCATTGTTTAGACGTCGCCGACGGCCGCTGCAATGAGAGCGGAATGATGCGTTTCGGTGCTACAGTTTTTCTTTTTAACTTTGATTGCATAGTGTTTCATTTTACGCGTTTTTCAATTTCTGCAAAAACGTCTGATGATATCAATGGATGACATCAATATTATGAGTTGCGAGAATTGTTTTTGTACTGTAATGTTATTATATCTGAAAAATGTCGCGCAAAGAAAACGTATTGTGTTAATAGTCAGAAAAAAAAACTACAATTTCTACGTTGTACGATGGAGACATTGATTGTGCCTTGTGTCCAGCTAAAGCAGTAATTGCGCAAAAAAAAACAAATATTGCATTTTATTTTATGGCTCTAAAATTTTCCAGGTTGGGATTCCCGTCTCCGATATACGTGAATGTGGTGCGCGACCCGGTGGAACGGGTCATCTCGTGGTATTACTACGTGAGGGCTCCCTGGTACTATGTGGAGAGGAAGAGGGCATTCCCTGACCTGCCTCTGCCGGACCCAGCCTGGTTGAAGAAGGTTTGTTCACTGTTAGAAATAGATTTAAAACCCTGCCTGATTTTACGGCCTGGTTAAGTGCTTATTTATATGAGGATTGGGATTGAGTTTTCTTGTACATACTTACATGGTGTTACTTTATTGAAGTTATTAATAACGAGAATTAATATCCTGCACACAATACTTAATGATGACGTATTACCAACATCTATTCGTTAGACAGTTGTTGATGAACGTCTAATATCTAAGTTGATACCAAATGCAATGGATGTCAGATTACACTAAGCTGCCTTTGTGCTCAGGTGTTAAAAATTGACACCTACACTCCTACAAAAAACAGACACGCAATTATTCTCTTCATCTATTAATCATCAAGCTCGTTTTGTTATCTGATGGTAGAAGCAAGCATAATGCGTGTCAATAACTCCATGACAGGATAAATAATGGCTAATAGTACCTATAGTACTTCAAAAATACGATGAATATTTTCATGGTTTTCCTACACAAACGTCAGAACGTGTAAGCTATTAGACTTTTTTATTGTTTTTTACAGCAATCGTGACATGATCTCCATTCACGAGATGCGTTTTTATTTGCTAACGGTGAAAATGATCTTGTTTGATATGAAGCGCTTGAATCGCTTCATGTAGCAGTGATTACCGTACTGCAGCGCATATTGTTCGTGTGATGGGTTGTTCGGCTAAAATTACTTGGAACACTTTATGGTGGAGCCTGGAACGTGTAATGAAACGAGATTATCGTAACCAGGGTCCTATTTGGCTGAATTATAACATAATCTGAATATCTAGACAGTATCATGATCGCGTGGCTTTATTTGTTTATCGTAGATCTTATTAGTGTCCGTTTTATGAACAGGAATATTTACTGTCTAGGTATATTTATATGATTAAACTTGTTTTTGAACTACTTAACAAGTGTGGTTGCAAAATTTCACCTGAATGCGGTCCTGCATATATTGGTCTTTTCTTAGGCCTATTTTCGGCAACTTACATTTCTATTGTATAAAAAGGATTTTCGCGTGAAGAGTGTTTGGCAGCGATCGGATTGATCGGCCGCCAATTTGCGGATGAATCGGCTAAAATTGGCCACGTGCCGCGCCGTTATCTGCGCAGGAGTTGATCCCTGGCGAGGTTACCATTAGTTGGGAATGTTTATGGCGCTACCTAGACTTGATGATATAATCATATACCTGATAGTCCTTGTACATAGTTGTAGCAGTACGCCTACATATATTCTTGTTTGCACGTCATGAAACTGAATTTTACTTGTTAGAAGGGCTTATAAATAAATAATAAAATAAATAAATAAATATCTTGGGACAACTCACACACGGCTATCTGATCCCAAGCTAAGCAGAGCTTGTGTTATGGTAACCAGACAACTGATATACGGGCCAAAATACTTTTTGATGCCTAAAAACTGGTCCCTCCGAAAGAATAATTAATTTTATGGGATATCAGTACAAAATTGCGCAAAAAGTATACTTATATCGAAATATAACATTATTTTCTAACGCAGAAAACAAGATTTGACCGGGAAAATATGTTATTTATCCTAAAATTGCAGTAACAACGTTGTAATTTTTGGTAACGCAGTCGTTCTTAGTACAAAATATTGCTGTCCTTGAGCACTGTGCCAAGATGTACTTAGCTATTTCTCCCAATATTTCCTAGGTGGCGTTGAATCTTAAATGTCCCTATGAAAATGTAACATTTGAACCTTATTACAACGCCAATAGATATTTTTTACATTAAATATTTCATGGAATAAAAAAATATTTTGTCTGTGTCCCCAACAAAGAACAAAATCGTAACTACCTTGCGTTGCTATATGAAAATAAACCTTAAAGTGAGTGTGTTACATTTTATTTCACTTCATTTGGTTCGACTTATTGTAACTATTAGAACGAATGATAGCAACTGCGCGGGGGGGAGACCGCTAGCCGGATCAGTCGCGTCACAGTCGTTGAGAGAGGTGCGTGTGTTTATTGCGTGGCCGCTGAGTTACCGCTGTCAAAAGGTACGTACTGACGATATTTACATTATTGTTATTTTAATACGCAGCTAGTCATGTTTTGTTTCTATCAGTGTTAGAATATTTGCATTTTATTATTCTTTTTAGTGAATATTTACAACGAAGTCAAATATTTACAACTGCGTAACTGCTACACTGCGTTACTAGAAAAAAGTAACGCAGTTGTTGTAAAGGTAACGCAGTTGCGTTTTTTATTATTTTTGATGTTAGAAATATGTTATTAAGACCGAAATGCAAAAATACTCTTTCTTTCTTCACAGAAAGAAGCTTCTGCACTAAATGGCGTTAACGAACGCAGAAAAGCAACGTCGTTATAGGCTTAAATTGAAGTTGGACCCTATAAAAATGCTGAAGCCAAAAATAACATCTTGAAAGGTACCACGCAAATAAAAAACTTGTAAAAGATATGACAGAGCGTGAACACAGAAATATCAAGCGTAAATGGAAGACTGCGAACAAGAAACGACGAGAAACGTCAAAAGTGTGCTCAACAAATTATGAACATTACACTGGCGTCCAGCTCACGGTCAGGAACTCCAGTTTCACCGAGATCTAGAGGCCGAAGACAAATACGAAGAGATCGCTCTGCAGTTTACAGAAAAAAATCTGAAAATTCAGGAAGAACTCGAAAAGATGAAACGGCTGTGCGATAAATATAAAAAGAGATACCAACGAGCTAAAACCACAATCAAAGACACGAAAAAAGTAAATAAGCTTAACCAAAACAAGTATTCAACGTTATCTAATGCAATCAAAGACCATTACAAAAGTTTGAAGTCAGTGAGAGAGAAGAAAGCCTTAAAACGAATTTTCCAAGGAGAAGGCATAGCCAAGTCTAAAATGAAGATTAGTATTATTCGCGAGACTTTGGGCATTGATCAGATGAAAGCGATGAAACGACAGAATAACCGTTCAGGGAAAAAGCTTCTGGTTGATCATATTAAAAGCTTTTTTTGACCGTGATGATGTTTCTAGAGCTACGGCGGGTAAACGGGAAACTGTCACCTTTAAAAAAATAAAAATGCAGCAGCGCTATTTACTGGACACGATGAAAGGCCTATTTCGTTCATTCAAAAAAGAAAACCCAGAACTGAGATGTTCTTATTGTATATTTTCATTACGATGAAGCAATTAACGTATATGAAAAGTAAGACTGAATTATTCGTATTTCATTTGCTAAGTTTGTTGTTTTTGAAGTTATTTGAGTTACTTGATACTATATCACGTCATAAGAAGTAAAATTTTGTTTTGTTTTATCATTATAACAGATCTCTATAGAAAGTACAAAGTATAGTATGTAAGAAAATACTACTGTGTTACTAAGCTTACTACTGCGTTACTTTTGTGTCCCTTTGATTATTGTAGTAATTTCAGTAATACATGGGCTTCTAGTTGATCTTAAATGCCTGAACCTCTTACGTACGTATTATTGATCAAAAGTGGAAGGTTATGCCATTAGGTGATATTCAATATAAGTTGTTTTTTGTTATTAATAGGAAAGTTTATGTTTTAAAATGACACTTTGGTAACGCAGTAATCTTAATTATTAAGAATACTCCATGAAACTGATTATTTCTGTGATTTAACTTACTAAGAGCTAAATGTAAGCGTTACAGTTTAAAACTGGCACATTGAAAAGTGTGATTGTGCAATTTTAATTAAAAAAGTTAATTTTGTAAAAAAGTAACGCTGTTGTTTAATTTCTTGACACCTTGATATATTAGTTGCCAGAAATATAATAAACTCATTAAAACTATCGCTGCAAAGGTATGTTTATTATAAATCGAACTATAACTAATCTATATTTACCTAAAAAAACAAAGAAATTTAATATTTTATTTTTTATCGAAATTTGTATGCTCGGATTAGGCATTAAAAAGTATTTTGGCCCATACATACTTATATAATTTATAAATACATACATATTATAGATAAATCACACCCAGACACAGAACAAACGATCATGCTCATCACACAAAGTTTGTCCTGGGTGGGAATCGAACCCACGACCTCCGGCTCAGCAGTCAGGGCCACTAACCACTAGACCAACAGGCCCGTCAAATATCGAAATTAGAAGTTATTTATTTAAATTAGACTGAAATTTTTTTAACGTCACTGTTAACGCTCTTCGCTATCATGCTCTAACGCCCAAGATAAACATACATCAAACTTTTGTTCTAACAACAGAAGAAGTACTAAATTGTTATACCTGTCGGCCTTTATAACAACAATGATTATACGGAAAGAGTAAAACTATTTATATAACTAAGGTGCTTAACTGAAGGGGGCTGTTGACCGGGGTTGCGGGTTTTTTGAAAGAGATACCTCGGCCCCGGAACGTAAAGGGCAATAGAAGAAACATGAGTGGGTTTTAGTCAGTACAAGTCTGGTCTGACACTCCCTTCCGCTTCGCCCAGAGCGGGGGAAGTTATTTGATGGTTTCCCATCCGCAAAAAAAGGGGGCTGTTGACTGCCGGGGTTGCGGGTTGTTCGAAATAGATACCGCGGCCCCGAAACGTAAAGGGCAATAGAAGAAACATGGGTGGGTTTTAGTCAGTACAAGTCTGACACTCCCCCCGCTCCGCCCAGAGCGGGGGAAGTTATTTGATGGTTTCCCATCCACAAAAAAGGGGGCTGTTGGGTTGGAGTGTAGCCTTAGGGGCGCTATGGAGCAAGGACTTAGAAAAATTTTCGTGATTTTTTTTTTCCGAAACTTTCAGTTTTTTTTTGCAGTATCGGGTTGACCTTGTCTGTAGCAACCATTAAGGAACTGAGAAGTATGGCCCTACGACGCGCCGTTTCCGAGTTATGGGCCTTTAACTTTTTTTTATTTTATATAAAACGATTTATATCTCTAAAATGGTAGCTCGCATGAGATTGTTTTCGGGAAAGAAATTGTTGCTCTACTCAAAAGCCATACGATCATATAAAAAAATTAGCAAAAACTTCGAAAAAAAAAAACATCAAAAATTTTTTAAGTGTCGGTCGTTGTTTCCAGCTAGAGTATTCTTAGGGGCGAAGGACAGTCAAATTTTCGGAGATTTTTTTTTTTTAGAATCCGACCATTTTTATTGCAGCAACTGATTAAGGTTGGCCATAGAAACCATTTACGAACTGAGAAGTATGGCCCTACGATGCACCGTTTCCGAGTTATGGGCCTTTAACTTTTTTTTATTTTATATAAAACGATTTATATCTCTAAAATGGTAGCTCGGATGAGATTGTTTACGGGAAAGAAATTGTTGCTCTACTCAAAAGCCATGAGGTCATTAAAAAAAACTAGCAGCCATGTTGGGCTGCTATTAGCACTGGGGGTTATAGGGGGAGGTAAAATTTTGGTTATTTTTTGCCTAGGAGGCGCCGTTTACGAGATATTATTTAATTTCATCCTTTTTAGTTTTTAGTAGAGCAACAATTTCTTTCCCGAAAACAATCTTATCCGAGCTACCATTTTAGAGATATAAATCGTTTTATATGAAATAAAAAAAAAGTTAAAGGCCCATAACTCGGAAACGGTGCGTCATAGGGCCATACTTCTCAGTTCCTAAATGGTTTCTATGGCCAAGCTTAATCAGATGCTGCAAAAAAATGATCGAATTAAAAAAAAAAAAAAAACTCCGAAAATTTGACTGTCCAATTTTTTTTTTAACTAAAAATTTTTTTTTTTCGTTTTCTTTGCTGCTCATAGTGCCCCTAAGCGTATACTCCAACTCCTACACTCCGCCCCTAAGACTACCCACTGACCGGCTGTTGAGTTACGAAACTCTACGAAAGTATTTGCAACTTGCCTAGGTCCTCTGGATGCTGTAAGTAATGTAATCAACGTGTTCCATCTTCAGTGTTTCAAGCCGTTGTTGTAACCTGAATGCTATAGGTAGTGATTTCACGAACTACAATGTAGATTAGCTCAGTAGGTGCATACCTTCAATACAAACATTATACATTACATACATCATTAAAACCGAACATGCGTGTACACAAAGTACAACAACTTGTTCCTATCGCAATCTCTCGGATACAATAGCTGATCAATTATATCGGATCGCATCTTTCTGCAGTATAAATCAATTGTTTATTGTTGTTTATTGTTTATTTGACCGTTAGCGCCATGATCATATCAAAGACAAAGGTTTTTATTTGCTAAATATAAGTGTAAAAGTTATAAATATAAAGATAGGTATTTCCATGTTTTGTCGTCAGCGGCGTACAAACAATTAACAAAGTTAATGTTCAATTACAAAAGGTTGTATCAGTTTTCCGCCTATAACTGTTTAAAAAAAAATGGCATGTTAAAAAAGTAATTATATTTACGTTTTTTTTGCAAATAATAACTTAATTATAGGAAACATCTTAACATATGAATCAGTCACAGATTAACAAAGTCATAATATATATGTATATACATAAACAATAACACCATTCTCAATCTTAGCGTGTCTATTGCAAAAAATCAAATGTGTTGGGCTCAAATCTTCAGCTGCGCGAACTCCAATCACTCAAAGACCATTGTATACCAACTAGTAACAACACACCAGTAAATCACAAGCTTTCGCCATTTCTTTGCTCCGTAAACCTACTTCATGGACATCAAACACTATCCGGATTGTAACACGGAACCGTTTTCCCGATTTTACACCATTCGCTGTGTCGAATTTCCCATTTTTATGGTTGCATACCGTATCGCAGACTACGCCATCTGACAATCTGTCAGAAGGTCGAATTAAAACCGTTATGGTTTCCCAGGGGAAATAGAATCCATTATTATTAAGCTTTTATAATAACAACAAAAATTCTAATAATTTTTGTTGTTATGAATTCTTAAACTTAAGTATTAGAACCTCAAATAGTTCAAATACTTATTCATATTTTGTGAAACCGATTCGTAACTGGCTGTCTAAGTGTGACGTGTCCCGTTAGGGCTGTCAAAACGTTCATTCAGAAGAATCAGTAGAATCCCATGGTCAAGAGTTCAGATTGTTCAGATCAGTCGGTCACGAGCCGACTAACACGACACGAATCAATGCTCACGATCGAATTACAACGAAACGCAAATTGAAGCAATGCGTTTAACTACTCGTGAATTAATTGGGTTAATGCATTGGTGGGAATGAATGGAATGATACATCACTTTAGTGCAGTTAACGAGCTAATAGTGATGGTACACAGTTCTAATAGATTAGTGTTGCGCTTTATAACTGCTACTATCGCATATTTAATAGCTTTATGATATATTAAAAAAAAATACTCGTATTAATGAATTTGGGCATATGTGGTGCAGTAGCATACTTTTCATTAATTGCATGATTTGGTTACTTTTATATTTTAATAACAAAATTGATCGTTACCAATCTTGCAGTAACGCCAACTTAATACTTCTTCGTGATATCAATTCTAATCGGAATTAGACTTAACCTGTAACAATAAACGTTAAATTTTATTATTTTATGAAACCTATAGGTACTACCAATCTGCCTTTGGCTTTTAAATCCAATTTCGTATAGTTCGTTTAGCGGTCAATCGTCTACGAGACAAGAAAACGAAAGGCAAAGCAATGAAAGTTGCTACATAAATCCTTATTGTTATTAAACTCCCAGCACTTTAGTATTTATATTCTCAATCTAGAATCTAAACTGATCATTTAAATTGCATATTCGCACCTTTCGTAAGATGCTGTAATCTTGATCAAGTGTCAAGTAAGTATTGTATTTTATGAGAATAGCTGGCAATAGTACCATTATGACTATTTATTGTTCCCGTAAAATGAATATGTATGTAAACGCTGGCCAGTGGGCGATTTAAGTGCTTTTACGGTACAAAAATATAAGCGAAAGTGCAATAAAAGTACCAAAACAACACGTTGCTGTTTAACGTAAAACATGTTATCAGAAACGATGCAGAAAAACTTTTCCCCTATTAAAAACTTTAAGTACTTTTAAGTCCGCTGATGAAAATAACAATATTGCCTCAAAAAACAAATACACAAAGCTACATGAAATGCGTTTAATACTGGACTGAAGAATAATGTAAACGGGTCAGGTATATGAAACCCTTAGCTAAAAATAATGTGGGTATGGCTGGGTACAGGCAGTATATAGTTGCACGCCATTTCAAAGAACTGTTGTTTTTTGGTCTGTGATCAATCAATCAGGAATTATAAGAAGTGTTAAACAAAACTAACAGCAAATATTCTTTCATTGTAAAAGCTCATTAATATCTGAAACGGTATTTACGTTTAGAATGTTAATTGCCTAAAACCTAGATCTATTTCCAGTCGTGTGAATTGGCTTCAAGCTACGAACTGACAAAACAATTAGCGCCTGTGTATTAGAAAATTAATGATAGCAACACTGGGGCCACACCGGTGGGCAAAGATTTTTTGTTATATAATTCATCATCAGTGCAGCCCGTTATGTTTAATATAATGCTCTACGGCAAAACACGAATCCAAAAAAAAGTCATCGAAAAAAATGCACAATTACTTATAACATAATTATTTAAAACTAGCTGGCGCCCGCGGCTTGCCCGCGTGATATCGAAAAAGAAGTATCCTATGTGTTATTCCAGACTATAATCTACTCCTGAGCCAATTTCATCAAGATCCGTTCAGCCGTTTTGACGTGAAAGAGTAACACTCATCCACACATACATCCATCCACACAGACATTCGCATTTATAATATTAGTAGGATTAATCCATTCATTTGATTGATGAATTATTTGGGTTACCCCAATTGGTATTATCAAAGACTGTACTTTTAGGTAGGGGGCCACCCCGCAGTATGTTGGACAAATTAAATAAAAGCAAATATTTACAGTATATTATGTAATTATGATATCCAGTACGACATATTATATGTATGTAGTCAAGAAATGGGCTTTTTTCAGGTAATTATTTTGAAATAAAAACAAAACTCCTTACAGGCAATGTCATGATACCTGTAGAACGAGGACTCAATCAATATCATAACTTTAACTACCTGCAAACCTAGTTAGGATTATGAGTTATAGTCCCTGTAACTCAACCCACGTTGATACCTATTTCATCGTCCATCATTCGATCTAAACACGAGATGGTGTATCAAACTAGTCGGCTATCCATAAAATAGACTTAGGAAATGGTAACGTAGCCTACGTTACCATACCTACTCAAACGTGAACAAGTCGACATGCTCCCGATACGCGAAACTGTTTCATTTCGAATGGTCATTGGTTTCTACTATGAATCTATGAATATTACGGTCAACGAAGTTTTCTTTGTCGAATAACGCTAAATAGTGCGTGGCTTATTGCTTTACGCACAATTTTGAATGGGTTTTTTACTTGGATACTGTCATTTTTCTGTTAAGTGTTTGATTAGTTGTATCGCGTCTTCTTTGAGTGTCGACGACAATTTGAATTGGTTCAGCCTAAAATTTGGCCACTCGTGTGGTGGCTTTCGGAAGCGTCAGCTCCTGTTGCAATGCAAATACCAGAACAGACTCGTCACGATGTCAAGTGTCACATCATTTGTGGGGCAACCACACATTCAAATTCTAGGGCAGAGGGAATTAAATACTGGCCAAGTGCGACTTCTTTACTATCCTTACTTCCTGACTAATATTATAAAAGCGAAAGTGAGTTTGTTTGTTACGTCTTTAACGCCTAAATGGTTAAACCGATTTTGACGAATTTTGGTACAGAGATAGTTGAGACCCTGAAGACGGACATAGGCTATTATTTTTAAAAGATTGGGTTATTGTGCGTTAGAAATATTTAGCTCACACACACAAACAGCCAGACCCGAAATAACTATCTGCAGATCATACAAATATTTGTTTCGAGCGGGAATCGAACCCGCGACACGTAGCGCAGCAGCCAATCGCTCAGCCACTGCGCACACCATGCCGTCATAATATAAACTGTGAAAAACAACACAAACAAACAACACACGTGTGTTAAAACAGTCTTTTAAAAGTATATGCTAGCTAAATAACAGTTCAGGGTCCACCAACCAAACAAGGGATCAACTACTTCTACAAAGCTTATTTCGGCAAACATATTGGAATTTCTAATTAAACCCACAGATCTAATTCCGATAAACTGAATGATTACAACAACACACTCAACAAGCACAAGCATTCGATCATACGCATATAACAAGATACATTAACTCCTTATTTACTGACTGAATAGGTCTCAGCTTACGTCCATCTATTCAAACCAGCCCCTCGACTTAGTCAGAGCAGTAGAAAAAATAAATTAGTTTTGAGTCAACAAAAAAATTGATGATATTATTAGTTTAGCAAACAAAAAAGTAACTCTAACGTGCTTAGTATTTAGCGTTGATAATTAAAAATATCGTTGAACAAAGCAGTTAGGATGATGAGTATAACGTTATGTTATACAATGAGGAGGGACAAGCTGAGTTATCTCAATAAGAACATTACAATAGTTACGTCTTTATTAGTTCAACAGTACATAATACATATCTGCGTTTTTGTTAAGATGCAAAAACGACTATTCTATATTTATATTAAAAGACGTCATGGTCTGATGTTGTGTTTCTTTATTTATGAGTGGTAATGTTGAGAAATCATTCAGCAACTCGATTATACTGGCAGGAATTCGATGCCAGAAAAGAAAATAATCTAACATGAACCGATGTATGGCATCGCTGATGCTTTTCCTCCCCTCAGATTATAATTTGTATACGATATACTATCCTCTGCATTTCTCTGCAGGGAGTATTACTATAATGCTATATATATTGCTGTAAGATTGTGGAACTCAATTCCGTCTAGCATTAGAGACTTGAAAGCATTACTATTTTTAAAATTACATTAAAAGAGCATTATCTTGTGGATATTTATAATATTGTATTTACATATCTGTTTATATATTTTAGAGTTATGAATTTATATAGGTATATATTATTATACATAAATGTGTAGTTATATTTAGGTTAAGACATTTATTTTTTAGATACTATACTCTTCCTGTTGTCACACACTACTGTCTACGTTTCTTTTCTTCATATTTCCTCTCGCAGGCCTGCTGGTAAAAAAATCTTTTGAATTATGCTGCGCTTTTGTACTCCATGTTTTTGAATGATTTTTGCCTGTGTTTTCTCCTGTGTGTACATAAGTTATTAAATAAATAATCATTAACCATACCTTCAAAATGCACTTACAACAGCCTGTAAAGATCAGCAGGGATATAGACACACCTCATACTTCTTTTAGTGTCAAGAAGGAATGGGCCACAATGCATCATTACATTGCACCGTGGGTACTTAATTAGTGTGTCAATTAGTCCTTCGATAGATTGAAGATTGAGTCACGAATCTTTGGATCATCGCGATGGTTTACTTCAATGTTTTGAAAATTCACGTAAGATATGATCATTTCAGGACTTCGAGACCTGTGTGCTGAGTGGAGACCGCGAGTGTCGTTACGTGGAGGGTCAGACTCATGAGGGGATTGGCGATCATCGCCGTCAGACGCTGTTTTTCTGTGGGCATGAACAACAGTGCACGTGAGTATTATGTATTTGTATCTACGACTCAATACAAGCAATCTTATAGGACCCTGCATTCAAAGATTGACGGCACAGTTGGCGCAGTGGCTGAGCGATCGACTGCTGCGTTGAGAGTCGTGGGTTCCATTCCGCACGTAACAAATATTTGTATGTCCTACAGGTAGTGGTTTCGGGTCTGGCTGTTTGTGTATTTGTGTTTAAATGTTTGTAAACGCACCCACAATACTAACTTTCCAAAAATTCCTAGATTGGGCAACACTTAAAAAAAATCGCTAAATAATAAAAAATTGTAAAAGACCGCGCAACAGGACATCATAATCACCTTACAGCAGTCCACTGGGGACTTTATAAACCTCTTAAATAGCGCGCCATTCAGCTTGATTCTCAGCAATTCACCCAGTTGCTAGCCACCCAGCCCCGCGGATATCGTCGCTCCACCTCGTCTGAGAGCGAACCTCCTGACGCCTGCCGATTCGCGTTCTCAATACATTTTATACGGACCTTATTTTTGACGCAATCGGCGTACGGCCTGATATGAAAGTGGATAAAACTAAAAGGAGAAAATGGCTGTAATTTTTGCCAACCGGACTGACTTTTGTCTATAGAAGTGACATAATGAATTGCGAAAACGCCTCTATAAATGTGTATCTGTAATACATCTGCGCATTTAGTCTCATCTGTTTAAATATTGCTGCGATAAGTTGTAAAGGCGCTAGATTTCTACTAAATAACTTCAGTGGCTATCCGATGCAACTTTGCGTGTTTTATACCACGGCATGGTCAAAACATCGTATTTATGAACCAAAAAGTAGGTATTACCATATTCATTACAAAGGTTTAAGCTTTTAAAGAATTTCTTCTATAGTGTGGTCTTTAAGCCACGTTATTTAGTCCTCCTCACCGTCACCAGATGTCTTAAAGGCGTATTGAATAATGCAGAAACTGATGTTCCTTCATTATTGCATTCAATTCATTTATTGCATTAATTAGCCAGTTTTAGATTAACCATCCGCCCATCAAGGCTCTACTGAAAACTAGTCTAAAACGAACGCCAAATTCGTGGTAAACATACCTACACATATTTTTGCTGGACCAATACTAGATTTGTTCGTCTATTTACTTGTTTATTTTATGGATATTTTATTTTACTCTGTTTTGATCGAATTCCATATGAAACGAACGTAAAGGTTTTAAATGCTAAGCTGAATACCTAAATATTTCACAGTTGCTTATTTTTTTATGCTAGAGACGCTAGGATTACTTTTTACTGGCATATGTGCAAAAATAGTCTCTCTTTTATCGCTTGCCCGTACTGCGGGCTTACTCTTGATTTGAATTCCGATCGGTCGACATTGGAATTGTGACGTCTCGCAAAGTGCCCTTTTAAACCAATGTGGCGCTAGCATCGAACTCTCCTGAGTTCGATGCTAACGCCACATTGGTTTAAAATTGTGTGTCCATTTTGGGAACTTATTGGAATTGGGATTGGCGCTAAACGCTACTCTTGAGTTCAATTGAAATTAGTTTGAAGAGTAAGTGATTGTCAAATCGACCATTGATTTAGCGTCTCTTCAGCCCATCTTTATTTATAGCGAAGCTTTATTACCGTCCTACGTTCCATTACCAAGGCCGTTATACCGCTATTGGGTATTCCATTATATTCCATTTTACTAGCCCACTGAAGTTTGAAACTGAATAGCTGGGACTTACTTACCTTTATCTCATACCCAACATTCTTTGATTCCAGGCCATTCAACAGCGTAGAAGCTCTACAGCGTGCCAAGCGTGTCGTGGAGGAACAGTATGCTGTAGTTGGAGTGCTAGAAGACATGAACTCGACGCTGACGGCGCTCGAGCGATACGTGCCGCGGTTCTTCCGAGGAGCGCTGAAGCTGTACTGGGGTTAGTATTTCTGAATATAGTGACATCTATTTGATAAATTAAGTACTATGTAGACGGTTAACGACCTAAAGGCTGTAGATGGAGCCACTTTCATTCACATTTCTAACACTGCGCAAGGAAAAATAATTTGCATATACCTATTTGCAATATTTACAACGAAATAAAAATAACTAAAGAATACCATTCCCTCCTTTAGTACATGCACCAATCCCTTTGTCGCTTCCAACGACCCACTGGAAAAAGTGGACCACGGTCGACGGTCTCAATCTATACTAAGCTTTACCCTTGTGCGTACTTAATACAAAAGGCGCTAGTAGCACCTGTGTTGTTACTGCTCCTCTTTGTAACTTAGTGCATTTTAAATTGTTAGTAATAGTCTAGGCTCTACACAATCCTTACTAATATTATAAAAGCGAAAGTGAGTTTGTTTGTTTGTTTGTTACCTCTGCACGCTTTAAAGACTAAACCGATTTTAATGAATTTTGGTACAGAGATAGTTGGGACCCAGGAAACGGAAATAGGCTATTTTTTAAAAAAACAAGTGGAATATGTGGGAGAAAGAGGGAAGAAAAGGGAAAACTTTGCTTTGCTATTACAAATCAATAAGGCGCAAGGGCAAAAACTGCAGGTAGTAGGTATCTGCAAATCAGGAAAAAGGAACTGTCTTACCCCAAATTTAACGCGAGCGAAGCCGCGTTCAAAAGCTAGTTGGTAAATATTTCAAAATCTCATAGCTCGATGGGAAAATTAAGATTTGTAGCCCAACAGAAGGAATTGTAAAAAGAATTTTCATTTACTATCTTGAAAATCAATCCCATAATTTTATTTTTTAATGTAAACCAGTAAACCTTGTGAAAAAGGTCCTCAATATACTGTCCTCTTCTAAAATAATATTGACTTGACTTACCGCACTGACCGTCGACACTCTGCCCGAATTAGACTAGCCATGATACCTACTCATATTTCATGACTTTGAAATGAATTATTGTGTACAAACGTAATTCCGTAACTACGTGACCTCTTGTAAATTATGTTTCTTAAACTTACTTCAGCCTTCAGAGTCTAGAGCTACCCGATAATCAGGGCGAATATAATTTATTTATTTATTTGCAAACATGTAGTAACACACTGGTAACTAGGCAATAGGCATGCACATAAACATGACACAGTATTAAGACATGCTCCCTGCAAGGGCACTGCAAATCTTACATATTTTATATACCTAATGATTTCATAATGCAATGTTGGTTGTAATTATTACCATTCATTACATCATATTAAACATTAATCAATAATTTATTGCATCTTTTTTCAAGCTAAGTCAATATTATCAATTTGTTCATTCGTTGTAGTCAAATACGAGTAGGTAAGTTAGGTAGTACAGTCAATTATTATTTCACATTTACGTCAAGTAGGTATATATAACAAGGCTGATTCACACCATATAGTAACCTTTCTTTATTAACAAAGATTTTGACTGTTTCAAGAAAATTGAGTCTTTTGGTAAGGCTTTTTAAATTTCCGGTAGCTTATTAAGTAGATATTTTAGCTAGTCCAGTGAGGGCATTTCCCGATATCTTTTATGTTTCTGATGAAGTATTAGTTTATTTTTGTTCCGTCGGTTATAGTTTTCATTTAGCTCGCAATATTAGACTTAAAGAGGTGCCTATTTTCATATAAATAATCACTACCAAGCGCCATAACAATATTTTACTATTTCATGAAAACTTAAACCATTCATCTGCCTAGCCTTTTCCCAACTATGTTGTGGTCGGCTTCCAGTCTAACCGGATGCAGCTGAATATCAGTATTTTACATGGAGCGACTGCCTATCTGACCTCCACAACCCAGTTAATACTGGGTAATACGATACCCCTTGGTAAGACTGGTTGTCAGACTTTAGGAACACTGACTACCTGTAACGACTGTCAAAGATCTACAAATGACAGCCGGGACCAACGGCTTAACGTGCTTTCCGAGGCACGGAGGAAACTCGGTATGTAACGGGTGGTCACCCATCCACAGACCAACCTAGGCAAGCGCGGCTTAACCTAAAGATCGACCCGAGCGGCTACTATTTATTTAGCCACGAGCTCCTCCATGAAAACTTAAACCATTACAAATAGTAAATTCCCCATTTTTTATTTCAGAGGAGGTCAACACATTTGCCCGGATCAACCGTAACAACTACAAGCCACCAGTTTCAGAAGAAGTGAAGAACATCGTCCGAGCGAACTTCACCAGAGAGATTGAATTCTACGAGTTTTGCAAGCAAAGGTTACACATGCAGCTGCGGGCGCTGCGCGACCCCAGCGTGACGCTGCCGGCGCCGCGCGCGCGCAGGCGGCGGGCGCGCAAGCCCACCAGAGTGTAACCATACGGAACTGATGGGTCGCCCATCGCTTCTAGACTGTGTTAGGTTAGAAGTTGTATAACCGCCTTATAGGCTGCGTGACGTATTCAGAGCAGTGACATTTCATCGAGAATATTGAGCTCTAAGGTTTTTTTTTAAGTTTCCGTTTAGTTCTGCTTTTTTGTTTTGTTTCTTACATCTCTGAATTGTGGCCAGGCACGCTCTGCTTTAAACATAACAACCTGATTTCTGAACGCAAATTCTGCCTAAGTCTAATGGACCTGGAGAGGCAAGTGCAGTCAAGATTTTGCTTTATTTTGGGCTAGTAATCTACTTACCTAGATATTTATTTTATTTATGTGAATATGAAACTAATAGATTTGTATAGATATAAAATCCACATAGAAGTGTTGTTCCCAGCTAATAGATAACTTGACGGATTAGGATTGAGTAAATTATTGTTTAGTCATCTGGCTTTATTGTGACGTCTTGTTATATTGTTAAGTCGTGATCGCCGCCATCTTGGCTATTGGCGCGAAGTTGTGACTATTTATTTTAATTCGTAATTATTTAAGTGATGTCCATATTTGTTATTTTAAGCAGCAACCAATATTAGAACATCTTCTATTTTTATGAAATTGTATATTTTAGGTAGTAGGTAATGACTTAGTTTTAGAATATTGCTACTTCGGTAGGTACTAAAAAGTCGCACTATTATTTTTTAATATTTTTCAGTTAACATGGTCTGCAAGGCAGAAAGGTCATAAAGTTCTTACTGTTGTGTATCTCTACCTGATGAATAATTATGATGAATAATTGATGACCTTAAGCTGCATTGAATAATTTATTATGAGATCAAAATAAAGTGTAATTGTGATATAATATTTCGCTTATTGATAAGATTCTGTAATTAAAGTATTTGCATAGTATCAAGCTGGTTTTTAATTATTAATTATTTCTGAAATATTATTACAACAGCCAACGGCTGTATAATGAACCTTTTCACTCATGCAAACTATGGTCCCAAGTTGGGCGCCATTAATTCTAACAATGTGTAGATTTGAGCCTTTCGTTAGGTGTCAAGTTCACCCCTTCATGTTTGTCTATAAGACACCTTATATTTAATTATGGATTGTGTAGTACTAGTACGTCAGTTGATTTTGTAGTACTAGTAGAAATTACGGGCAGACTACGAGTCTGTCCGAATATTATTTCTAACCCAATCCTACAAAAGTTTGGCTTTGCATATCCGGGGAACATTTCTGGTTTTTATTTATAGGTAGGTAGCAGTTGCAAACGCAGTTTAAGACTTTCTCTCTATAATTGGCGGTAATGTAACTTTGATATCTCATGCACTTTTTCATGAAATATCGATTCATAACGTTTTTGATCATTACTTACAATGCGCATCTTGTAGGGAGCTGCTTAAGAGCTGTTTAAGTTTGGTAGATTATTTAGGTAACATTAAGGGTTTAGAATATAAACAAATACTTCATAATAATGCACATTAATTTATTAGGTAGATATTTAATATAAAACAGGAGTCAATTATAAGAGAAACAATAATAGTTCATAGGATAGCATTCAAATTGTGTAAAATTAATATGGCCACATTTAAAGAATTCAGGTACATATAAAAAATAGACAAACCGTCGGCCTAATAAATAAATTATAATATCGCTTAAAAGTAACAATAATTTAATTTCGTAATTTCTAATAGTCTCATTTATTAAAATCTCAAAACTGAATCAACAATTGGCTATTATTTATCAGTTCTCACGTAGGAAATATGTCATGATACCGTGATTATAAAAATATAAATATATCCAGATTATAACATCGGTATAAAATATTTCAGTTACATTATTATTCGCATAAGATTCATAGTTTTGAAACATTTTAAACAACACGTTCTCTCATCTACTTTAACAATCTTAAAACGGTCTAACAAGGGAAGATATATTATGTCACCACAGATATTATAACTAGAAATATTCGTATTACAGTTTATAAGGATGTTATGTGAATAAATCTTTCAATCTAGGTGATACTCCTAATTCGACATATTATTACAACTATTACAAAGGTCTAATAATGTCATAAAAAATGTATTAAAATATTAATTAATATCATTCAGAATTCATCTCTCTTATTATGTACAAGGAGAAGAGGCGCGGCTGCGCTCGCCGTCCGCGCCTGCACGCACATACTTACATCACATTTTATTGTCCTACGGGACGCTACTCTACAATTAACATAGTTCGAAAAAAAAAATCGATGAAATATACACATAACTCGAAACGTCGTTACTTCAAAATGGCACTCTGAGAACGAGTCGCTCACTCGTTGTTTATAATATCTACGCCTAATCTAATTTATATCACAAGAACGCTTTACAACGTGAAGCCTCATCAATCCAGGAGCTCAGGACGCCCGCGCTGTCTCGCGGGAGGCCGGGAGCACTCGCAGGCAACCGGCACAGGAATGTGTTGGCCAGCCTGGGCTGACCGGCCAGCCGCCGCGCTGCCCCCGACGCGCACTCGTCGCTCCGACACTGTCACCTCTCGGCTCTTCGTGGCCGCGTCAGTAGAACGACGGGTGCCAGTCGACCGTGGGGTGAAGTGGACCGGACGCACCCACCGCAGTAGGCGCACCTGAGGCGGACGTCGAGCCCAGCGCTAGGCAATCGAAGGAGTAGTTAGAGCCGCTGTTACTGTCCCAAAACTGTTGGCCTTTGCACAAGAACCTTACGGCCAACTCCAGCCGTTGCCCCGATGATATCGCCGGAGCGTACAGGACGAATTGGAAGCGATCAGAGAAGCCATCGCACGAACCCTGCACATAGGTTGCTTGCAGGTCCGTGTACGTTTTCCAACCGTTCATTGTGTAGCGTATGTGTACAGTCTTATGGAAGTCCAAGTTTCGCACGCGCACGGAACCGCACACCGTGACGTGCACGCCGTCACATACGCGTGCACTTTCAATGCATACGTTCTGCGTCTCTAGTTTGTCTGTAATGTTTACTGGAAGTTGGAACAGTGGAACAAGTGTTAGAGCCCCGAGCCGCGGCGTTGATCGCGCGGGTGGAGTGCTCTGAACATCGCATCCAGTTAGGTCGTCGTAGGCGGATTTAGGTACAACCGGAATTTCATCCATAAAAGTTTTCACATCCGCTAGATCGAGTCCTAAAACGTCCGCAAAACGTACAATTTTCTTGCGACCGGGCGTTCCGGGTGGCGTTTTTCCAGTTTTGAGTGAAGAACAGCGTCGAACACGTTGAGGTCGGTCGTCTTCTGCTTCTACTTCTGCTTCATTCTGATCTTCCTCTATAACTTCTGCACTTAAGGGGGAGGGCTCTATTTCACATGTAGTCGATACTTCATTTGCAATAGGTACTTCACTGGTTATAATTTCTAAAGGCTCGGCACTAATTTCGTTGCATACAGCTATTTCTGACTCAAGAGTTTCGGCAGAAGCTTCTGTCGGCGTTTCCTCATCAAGTGGAATTTCAACTTCCGCAAGTGATAAGTTTTCCAGGCACTCAGTAGTAAAAGTTTCAGTACTTTTTTCATTTTTAAAGTCTTCTTCAACTTCGACAATATCTGAAGGTTCGCTTTTTGCAGATTCAAATTCCGAGTCACTGTCTACCGTGGCACTAGTTAAGTTAGGTAAACTAAAACTGTCCGTATCTAACGCAGCGATTGGCTTAGCAGCACAATCGATTTCATCGAGGCTATTTTGTGGCGCGCAGCCCTCAAATGTGATCGCAGAATATAACCGTTTGTTTGCGTGACCATTTTCACGCGGGATAGGTTGAAGTTTCACTGGTGGTGTGCACTCCGTGTAAAAGGCGGTCGAAAATATGAATCCATTTTGTGTTTTGTCTGGTTGTTGTAACAAAAACTTGGTTTGTTCTTTAGCTACTTCAGGTTCGGAATCAACATCATAAAAGGGTGGTTCTGGATCTTCGGTGGGAGACCTTTCGGGGAAGGGAGGTTCGTACTCGTCGACGGGGCTGGACGGGCTCTCACACTCGAGTTCGAAGTCATAGAAGGTGTCAAGTTCTCTCGTGTTGGTAGAAGTGGTGGGCCTGTGCGGAACAGCGGCGGGCTCGCGCGTGAGCCAGCTGCTCTCACAGTGGTCGTCGTGCGCACCTCCGAGGTTGCTGAGGCGCGAGTGGAGGTCGCGCGCGAACGCCGCGGCGCGCCTGCCGCACGACATCGGCAGCAGCGAGGTCAGTCCACACTGCGACCCTGCGCGATCTCCGCTCATCTGCGTCTGAAACATACAACATCACCTATTACACACTGAACAGTTTGTAGATATTGTCTTCTGGTCGGTTATTTATAAATCAAAGGTGACCTAGATGGTTATTTTATTCATTTTGGCACCAACAAACATCGTAAGTAAACGGAATAAACAGCTGCATACAAAATGAAAATGAAAGAATTTCGAAACTTCAGCCCTTTTTGAGAATTTCAGACTATAAGAATGTAACTCGTATCCTGGGCTCATGACCAGGACATGAGCTAGCTAAGCTAGTTTTTCCTGTAATCTTACATAAATATATCTGTGGTCATCAGCTATTTATTCCACTTTATCACAATATGAAAGTTGAATGTCAAATGTAAACGACCTCGATAAGATAATGAAACTACGTTGCTCCTCTGTGACCAATGGGACCCACAGACAAATGGACCAGATAGTGTGCCTACAAGCGTACTGCACAGCTGATGTATGAAATATCATACATATTGCATTTCAATATGCAAACTGAATCATACCTCAAACGCAGAGCAGAGAATCTTCCAGATATAGAGAACGAAAGGAATATTCTTAATCAAAATAATTCACCAATCAATATTTGTATTGGCGTATGAATGACTCAAAGTCCAGACATCAAAAAGCTGGCGAGATTCAAGGAAAGTGCCGCTTTCAGGTGCGTTACAGTGACAACATTATGAAGGTCAGTGCCCGACCCATTTTAGACGCAACACTAAAGTGGGACGCCTAGCCTTGACCTCAATGTCAGCCAGTTCTCGTTACACTCGCTGATAAAAATCAAACTACTTAATCAGTTATAATAGTCATGACCTCCTCCTCCTTTAGTAAAAAAGAATAATGTTTTAATTATGAACCAAGCAATCATGAGATCGTCGTCGACGACAAAAAGTCTGCACTATACAGTAACTCGATAGCTTGGTTAAATAATTGCGAAGAGAATATACAACAATGACCTACCAATCACACATCAAGCATTTCTATAATGTTCGAGAATGTCAAAAGGTTAGATAATTCCGACTACAGCAACACGTCGGCTTTCATTTTGATTTTGCCGAAGCGGACGAGCTCATTTATTTCCTCAAACGTTCTGTTTGTTGTCTTCAACATTGATCTAAATTAAAGTGAGCTGTTACGAAATTGAAATGGATGCGCGTGACAGTGACGAGGCTAGAGTACTCATTTGATAACAGTCCATTTATCCTGTTACAGCTGTACCTAAGCAAGTACATGTCGAAAATTTAGGAAGTTGACGAAGTTTCGTAATTAGATTCCGGTGCCAAAACTAATACGTCACGGAAGCGGGGGCGGCCTACATGAGCAATTGAGCATCTGGCGACGGTGGCTGTGGCGCAGTCCGGCCCGGTGACGAATGGGAACACATTCCAGCAGCTTTCGGAAGACGAATTTCTCTGGATGTTGAGGATTGCAAATTAAGAGTCATAACTAATATCCGTTCTGATAATGAAAACAAGCCAGTGCTAAAAGGTATCAAATACGGGGCAGGCGTTACATAAGTTACTAAACTTATGAATATGATTCAAGCTAGCCAATAATAGGTTACCCACCCAAGGCTAAGAAATATTGAAGTTTGCTCATCCATTTCTAGGTGAATGAACAACAACAACGTTATGAATAAAACCCGATAATAATCATGGTAGTTTCCAGACATTTTAAGAACACCGTCCATAGATTTGAGGAATTTTGAGTATAACAACGAATTGAAGCCCTGACTAATAGCACTGGCACAAAACCTAAACCCTAACTAAACTAAAACCAAAAGATACTTATCATTCCTGATCGCTCATTTTCAGAGATCGTCGTAAATACTTTACAACTATTCCCAGAAATATAATTAACATTATAAAATTAGTCTTTCTGATCGTGAACTCATTCCAGACATGCACGATTCTATTTGGGAAGACACCTTAATGCGTAGGATTTGGTTCCACGGACACTCCTGTATGGAATCACGTGAAACTGCGTCACATTGAGCTCACAAAAGAAAACCGACACATTTTCAAATCGTAGGAGGTTGATTTTCAGTTAAATATAGTTCAGTAATGCATCGCGGCATCGGTGGCCAGCTCGCCATTATCCAATCAGGGCGAGTCGGTCACCGCTCCGAGGCTCGCAACCACGCCACTCGTTATTGTTCATAAATAACGGCCGACTCAATTCTCGTAATGTATTATTACTACACGATTTGCGAGAAACAATACGAACACTGCGATGGTGGTCCAGGATGCCCTTATGCAGAGAAAGTGGTGCGGTGCATCAAGGTGTTTTATTATAGAAGATAAAAACTCCAAAGAATTACAAAATAAATACAATTTGAAGCTAAACAAGTAGCAACTATAGTAATAATCTAAGAGAATTTAAGGGTACTTAAAGTAACCAATAAACTTAAGATGGCAGCGACAAGTCATAGGCAATAAGATCAAGCTTTTTAAAGCCTCAATAGCTTCACATTATCTGAAGTGGGTTTTAACAAAGTACACAGTAAGATAACAAGCTACAAATACAAAAGTTGACAACAAAGGAGTTATCGAAGAAACAACAGTTATCTTCAAGTGTGTATAAGAATACAGTCATGTAGTTGTTAGCGTTTGTAAACACGACGACGTCTTTCACAGGTGAATGACGACCAAGGTGACTGAAACTATAAACAGAGAAAGTACTCATTCATCAATACGATAACCCTCTGTTATAATATCTTTATAATTTGACATAATAAATTAAATCACTTATTAATGTTCGAAAGCTAGGTTGAACACCACAAATATTACGAGTTTGCGACTCAAAAGAAAAACAAGGCGAGAAGACGAGAAAAGTTGTACGGGAACACTAGAAAAAAAAATTGGAAAGCGAGCATACAATAAGATCAATCAGCGAAGACACTTTTATAAAAGCCTTATTTCCGGAAACTTCTATAGAAGAGGACCACAAAATATTGTAAAATAAATATGGCTAACATTTGATCGCCGTACACGACGCCAGAGGAACTACACTATATAATTGACGGATCAAGTTCCAAACCTGTAGATTAACTGGTACAAATCGTTTTGAAATTTCTAGCAACCTTTTAATATCTTTTGGTGAATCACACATAATATCATCATCCTTTTATAAAAGTGTTAAACACACTTTCTTGTAATGTGAGACACCCATGTTCTGATATCTAGAAGAATTGAAGAAAATATCTACCTACATTTATTTGCAATATGAGGAAAATTTACTTTGAGCGCATGGGACGTATACACCTATGACGTGGTCATAGCAACCAAACTTGAATTTCCAGTTTCTTTCAAATGCAATTAGAAATAGATAAGTGGCAGATATAGCATCTTTATACAAAATCACTTCTGTACATATATTACTATTTGCGAACGAAAATATTCTTGACTTTGGAGCAAGTGCAAAATGGTTAGCAACCTTCAAGATCATCATATTGTGTGTTTTACATATCTTTAAACTGATTCTAGGAAGAAACTTTCGTTCAATACAATTCATCATGATAAGCAAGATTCTTGAATTTAGCTAAGATTATTTCAAATATTCGTATCGAAGCTCCTACAGAAATATCTCCGTGAAGATTGCACGCGTAATGGAATGATTGGGGCTCACTGCACAACGTATGGGTATAGATCTGCAGGGATGCACCGTGCACGCACCAAACAATCGGGCCGATTATCCTCGGCGACTATAATGGTTCATCCATTTATGAGCACTGTAGTTATCAATCGCGCGACTGCGCACACCCACCGTTTAGGGTTCGGCGCAGAAATCTCAATTGCTAAAGTACTTTAATCCTTTTGCCTTGAAGTAACGACGTTTATAGCTCCCAGGGATCTACGTTTTGAAATAGTTATCTTTTGGAATAAGTGATAGAAAGCGCTTAGCGTTAGTTGGTAATAGGTTTATTTTAAAAATGGGACAACCCATCTGCAACCTATAATTACTAATAAGTAGTGCACATCGGTTTAATTCGTTGAAATAAATGCTTTGACTTAACATATTTAATTTATCCTTCTCAAGTTTAGACCTACATTTATGTTTCTTACATGCTTAGCTTTATTTTAGCTCTTAATGGCTTATTTTAAATGTCCTAGTCTAAAATTATGCATCATCATCTGCCTAGACTATTCTCAACTAAGATGGGGTCAGATTCGATTCTAACCGGATGCAGCTGAAAACCAGTATTTAACATGGAGGGGATGCCTATCTGACGACCACAACCCAGTAAGTGCAAGTGCTGGGTAATACGATACCTTTTTGTAAAACTGGTCAGCTAAAATAATGCTTGCAGATTTACATTTCTTTCATAAAATGTACATTGTTTGTTACAGTCTATCCCTGGCTTTCCTAAAAGTACAGGTCAAGCCAATAATTTATCTCTCCAACCCAAGTAATCTGGGACAAAGTCACCCTCTGGGTCAAGATAATATATTTTTATTGAAACAAGTGTTTTATCTTTTTACTCTTTTAGTGTTTGAGATTTCTTTATATTTTTTCAAATTAAAATCGAGTATTTCTCGTCTTATGCTACCCGATCTTATGGCCTGGAGTTTTTTAAACCCATAAGGAAAAAAAACTGCATTGTGATCCTTTAACTGTTATGGCAATAGGGTTTATTAGCAAAGCTGGTTTTTAGTTCTGTTACTTTATCTAGGAGAAGTTAATGGTAACTTCAAGACAGTGCGTTGTTAAGGTGATTGTTTTCTCAAATCTTCATCGAAACATAAAAGCAATGTCAAAGACATCAACGAACTACTTAATCTTGGAGTAAATAAAACAATAAATGACGTTCTTAACTTTTATGATCTTATCCAAGCAAGCCAGAAAACATGCAAACAAGATTTTGATTTCCCTACCAATGACAGCGTTTATCCAGTTGTGTATAAAAAATAAATAAATAATCAAGATAATAAAGCATTCCTCACAACATGCCTACAAGAATTAGAATTGCCTACGTCATAAGGCGCTCAATGAAGTTCGATAAGAGCGGTCATTGAACCGTAGATAAGGCACAATTGCTGCACGCGACATCGTCCGATATTAGTAAGTATTGCCAATGAGACGGTTGTGCAGTTGACTCTGTTTAGCCTGCACTTTAACGTTGCAATTATAAGTGATTTCGCAACCGCCCACTCAATTGCGCGTGACACAAGTACTCATTGACTACATTCAGTAATAACAAGAGGACGTCGTTACCATTTTTAAACAGAGTGATCCAATTAAGTAAACCCTCCTTCTATTCTATATAAAAGTATATTTACATTTATAATGAGTTGCGTTGTGCCCTGTGTTGTCGTCAAGGTACTTCATGCATACATTTCACAATCGAGGTAAAACGGACACGACTTTCATTGCAATTTTAATATTCCAACCGGCATTTTACATTTCGATGTTACGACGACGATGCAGTGTTTTCGTACGTGCGTCGTTAGGTGAAGATTTAGCAAGCCATTGACATGCCGGTGAATATTGTAGAAAATCGTCGGTCTTCTTGTAAAACAGTAAACTATGTCTGGGATCTTATCTTCTAATTCATCAAAATATGACTTTTATGATGGAGGACCTGTACCAAACACGCAGTTTTGTCATTCCTGAAGCGAACCTATTTACCATATAACAGCCCATGCTATCTTGACAGCTCTCATTCATCAGAGGCAACTAACAATGAGCCTATTCTTATTTTAGCTTCTATTCAGGAAACAACGCCCAAGGGGATCTGGAGTTTCGTATGAGGGCCATAGAATATTTCAACGTAAAAATGTGTGACTTGTCCACGGGCAGCCACTTTATTGTGATCAATACAAGTGTTGATACGAATGATGTGAAAATTCTCAACGCTTTTTTTATAACCACTTCGTTTAACTTGCATGCTGCCGTGAGAAGATATGAAAACGCATTTTTTTTCGCAGTTAATGTTGTAAGTTCGTTACCTACCTTTTTTTGTATTTTTTCTTATACTTTCCTTTTTAGCTAGTTTACATTCAATTACACTCTTAGATCAATGATTTTAAAAAGAGTCGTTTTCTGGTTTATTCATCATCATCTGCCTAGCCTTCTTATCTATGTTGGGGTCGGCTTTCAGACTGACTGGATGCAACTGAATAAGAGGTAATTCAGGCACCTACTGACTTCGATACTAAACACTGTGGTAGTGGCAGCAGAGGAAATCTTCTACAAGTATTTTGAACATTACATTTAACTTACTTTTATGAGGATAAAGACTTTCAATTAATACTGACATCGTGGTCGTGAATTTAGCTATGTTTTGATGGACTGGATTATTTCTAATAACATACTAAACTCGTTGGTTGTTGCTTAGTTATTTCATTAAGTTCTTCATTTATTTCTTCACTATTGGTTTTTTATATTTCATAAAACTACATAAAAAAAGACATTTAAAAATATAGAAAATAGTAGCCCGCCGGTATCAAGAGTAGGGTCCTAGCTACCGGTGGTTAGGGCTCCAGAGACAAGAACATCATTTAATTCATTATTGTTATGAATGATATTTTAGTTTTTTTAGTAAGTCCTGAGACCATAGCCATTGTTATGTTTGGAACTTAGCAACCGCTTATCACTGTGATTATTACGTATTTTATGTAGTAGTCAAGGTATAATATCGTATGATCGAATACATAGTACTCAATAGATAAAGAAAATAAAAGAAAACAAGTTATTCATTTCTGTATCATGTTATCTATGTGAAAGTACAATTATCAGCGGATAAATAGAGTCCTTATCTTCACATTATTTATGTCATATCGGAGAGATATGACATTTTAGTTCTGGAATTTTCAAGTGACAAGATAAATAATACTAACTGATATTTTTGATCTTACCCTGGCTTTTGTTTAATTTAACGTCATACTTAAAAGCATTTAAAACCAATAATGTTTTTCACCTTTTAGAACGTCAAGACAATACATACGCAAATAAAGATTAAATGTGTGAATGTGCTGTGTTTAATATTCATTTCAAAAGTATGTACTTTAGAACAGGCAATGACCTCCAAAATACATATTATTCTATAAAGGTCAACCGCGGTAATCCACTCAGGTGACACTTTTCTAATAAATATGTAATACAAATGACTCACCACCACAATCGATTAACAAATTATGTTTTTTCAGGCACTGAACAATAATTTAACCTTGATTTAATAAAACAAAGACCTTGACATTCAAACTAGATCTCAACAAACTATTATTATCGCAATTTTTCCGTTAGTAACGAAATTTTCTTCATTTTTCCAACACTTTATTTCACTACCTATTATATACGTAACCAGGTGAACCAGACTGAGTGAATGCCCACTTGTGTGAAGATAAGATTGTGTACGTAACGCATGATTACAAGCAAACCATGTCGGCAAAACACTATATATGTGCTGAAAACGCCTTAAAACCAACAAAAACACGCAAATTTGATATTTGGAACTTATACGAGGAAGGCTATTAGTGTTAATACCATGAAACAGGTTGACCAAAAGTGAGAGAGACATCAGAGGACGAATAGCGGTCATTTCGCTGGTGTGCGTTGCCATCTCTAGTCTCGACGGGCACACAAGTATGCGCGAAGCGAGCGCGTTCCATGAAACAATGAGCATAGTGAGCTAACGGACTCGTCGCCCCACCTTATCACTACAAACAATACTCGATTAGCGAGTCTGACAATCTTGCGATTGACGAAAGCGGACCGAAATGACCGAACGAGCGATCCTATCTAGAAATATTTTTTATCACATTACGATTACGCATATCATCAGCGTTCGAACGGATATATTACTTTCATTACACTATCCACATTGGCGATAAGCTAACATTTTTTTATTGATTTGGGATTAATCAATTAAATTGAGATTTGAACGGTTTTCAAAAACCTAGTCAGACCAGAATAAGTTGCGAGATCATTATAGAAATGTTAAAGCTTAAGATGACAATTATTTGAGCTTCTATACCCTCATTAATTCCTTACCCAAAAGAAAAAAAGTTCAGTGAACAGAGAGGGAGGGAGGGAGAGAGAGAGAGATAGAGAGAATGTAGTTCAGTGTTCATAGTAATTAATAATTACCCTAACAAAACCGCAAAATCAGCGACGACACCGATGATGATGAGATTTCTTTTTAAAATTTTATTTAATAGTCTTAAGGTTAGCAACAGTTTTGAAATAGCTGTTGTCGTGAATGAGCGTAAAAAATGTTAAATACTGCAATAATAGAGGCGGGAACATCCTCTTTCACGATATTTGAGTCGTGACTTTCACTTTGTGTCCTAAAATAGTGCGCAGACACATTCAAACGTCACAGAGACATATAAATAGGCATAGTGATCACGCGCTTGGCACTACACATATACTACCTTGCTATGCCCCCTCACTCATCATCAGACCATTGCAGATTATGTCGACTATTCGTAAACAGATAGGGCGCGGTCCCTCCTAACTTCCCATTGAAATTTGGCAAGAGAGTACTCCTCCTACTAGATCTGATTCTGTCTAAACAGTCACGATTGCCACGTCTCTGGCAGTCAGTAGCCTTGCCCCGTCCTTGGACTGTCTGGTGGACAGACAACTAAACTAGTTTTGTAATTAAATAATCTTTTTAGTTTATTTAGTAGGAAAATTGCTGATATAGAAGGAGCGATTTTGATTGCTGCTAATTTATTAAAAAAAAGCAGAGACAAAAATTTAACAAGAAAATAAAAATGGTAATCATGCAATCAATTTAACTAAAGTATGTCAATTAATAGAAAAAGTAAATTGCTTTGAAGTAGTTAATTATAAACCCAACAAAAACTCATAAAATAAACTGCAATATTGCGTGACTCTGTAGCCAGTTCATCCCTAGGCTAACAGCATCAGCCCACGACATAACAGTACTGAATAACTACGACTTTATTATTATTCAAACCACCGGGAGCGAGATGGAAATTAAAGTTTATAAGCGCGACAAGCTATTACCGTGATCGTTACTGAACACCGCAATGATTCTATCAACGCCGCGGTAATAGTGGGTTAGGGAGCCGAAGAAAATCGCTTGACAGATTAAAGGGCTGTAAAATAAGCAAACTAGTAGTTTAGTAGCAGCAGATCCTAAGTTACAAGACTCGGATGTAGACGAAATGAATCGCCAAGACTCGTCGATAAGATTGCAGTAATTATGAAAGTGTCCGCAGCAGCAAATTAGCTACGATAAATGAAGGAGGAACCCATGTCACAGTCAATGAAAGAGAGATTCTAATTATAATTCATAATTAAAACACGCAGAAGGAGTAGCCATTATAACTCGTTCTGACATGAACGCCATAGTAGGGTAAGCCGTAAGCTGTTTACATCTCCAATATCCATGTTCATAGTTAATTTACAACGTTCAACAGTGTAGAAGTGCGATGCAATGGAGCAACTGCGGTCGATTGTCAGCCCAAGACCGGTTCTGAAGAAAATTCAATGCGCTTTCACAAACACGACATTTAATTATAGGTTTCCCATAAAGAATTTCACATGGGATTTAAGCTTACGTTCCATAACGAGATACGAGGAAATGAAATCGAGTTGCTAAAATATTTATCAACTTTTCTTCAAATTGATTTCTGTGGTTGCATTTAATCGTTTATTTTGATCTCAGGGAGCAATAACATTGATGGTCAAGAAGTCATTTCACTTGTCAATTCCGTACCGTTCTTGTTTAAATATTTGATTGAGTGAAGTGGCCGTCGCATGATCAATTATGACTACATTGGGCACGCCCCATCGAGTCGCCTTTCTATTGTGTTTGTAAACATCAATTTGAAATCTAACATTGAATTGCTAACAACTACCAAATCAGTTTGTCATCTGCCTAAGCGATTGTTTCTATGTGGTAATGTGTCTTTTTTATAATAATTATTATTTTTAAATGAGTCGTCAAATGTGGATCTGTTCTGCATATATCCGATGTGGTAACTCTTGTATTTTTAGTTCCGGAATATTGTATTACGCATCCAAGGTGAATAAGATCAGAGATGCACAGAGCCCTAATTAAATGTCAACTAACTAATAAATCCTTAAGTATGTTTCAATGTCCTACTAGATCCACTTCAATGCTTCTCTTATTTACTTTTGCTCTCATACGATGATTATTTATTAGTTTGTCCTGGTGTTTTGTATGTTCAGATTTTCAAACATTTCCTTTGAGCGACTCACTTTTTTATGTGATTTCTTCTTAAATATGTATGTTTGGTGCCAAATGAATGTTTACAAGACTTCTATACTTACAATTTGATCATCGCTCGTAAAAATAGTTTGACGTAACAAAATGGTGTGAATTTATCGTTAATTTCTGATTTTATGGTTGATTTCCGAGAGAGTTTGCGTCAAGTAACCGTCATGGCTCGTTATAATCCTCACTGATGTAAGATGTAAGGTATAAACTTGTCCTGTAATCTTGAGGAAGCCGGCGCCCTTGACAGCCGTCTGCCTTACCAAGAGTGCAAAAAGAGAAAGTAGTATAAACTAACATTTTAAAAAGAGGTAAAATTTGTTTGTATGTTTGCTACGATTTAACTCAAATACTACTCAACCATTACTAACGCATTTGAAAAATTCTTTCAACATTAGAAAGCTACATTATTACTGAGTAACATAGGCCGTCTTGGCTTGCTTCCTCGACTTGTCGAAGGCATTTGACCTGATTTGTTATGATATGCTATCGCAAAAAATGCAGCAGGCGTCAGTGCTAGATGAACTGTCCCGTATCCTTAAATACTGGTACAACAATCAGCTTCGATGGTCGGGAGCTTGCTCGACTCCAGGTTGGAATGCGGCGTAAGGCAGGGGGAAGTAACATCACCGAAGCTCTTGAACCTGTATGTCAATGCGCTGATAGAGAGGCTCAGCAGCACGCATAATGGTTGCCATATTGGAGGTGTGCGCCTAAACAATATCAGTTAAGATGACGACATGGTGCTGCTGAGCGCCTCCGTCTGTGGGATGTCAAAGCTGATTGGCATTCGTGAGTGGTGTCCAGAATACGCACCCGCAATTAAGCTGAGCGGATGCTCACTTAAAAACTTGATACGTTTAAATATCTTGGACATTTATTAACCTTTGACCTGAGAGACGATACCGACATTGAAAGGGAACGTAGGGTGCTGTCTGTTCGTACGAATATGATATCCCGCAGACTTGCGCGGAGTTCCGGGGGCATTAAAATAGCCTAATTTAGGGCATTCTATACCTGTTTTTACACTGGCAGTCTACGTTTTCAATACAACAACGCGATCAGGGAGCTCTTGGGGTGCCAGCTTCTGTGGCGTATCGGGGATGTTTGTGGAGGCGCATCCTTGGTGCGTAGGGTGCGACGCAGCCGCAACAGTATTCTTTCTGAGCGCTGAACGGTTCGATGGTGAATAATGGTAATACATTTTTTTTTTATTTGGTATTTATTTATTTTATTTTTGGCATTTGAATATATTTTTTATTTCATGTTTGTGTATGTTTTTAATGTTGTGGTGCCTGAGCTATGGATGTAGTGATGACCGAAATAAATGACTTTATTATTATACTATACACGCGAGCACCCATGAGAGCGGGAAAGTGACCAAAGACACGGGTGAAACCGCGCAGGACAGCTGATAAGTAATAAAAAAAACCGTAAGTGCCAAACTGCCATTATGATTCCGATCTATTGTTTATGTCCTGGTTCATTTCGTATTGGTAGTGTCATATTGCCACTTTAAAGTCATCAACTGTGTTTTATTCTGAGTCTGGCTTCGATGAAACTGTTTGTTCAAATGCAGTTATATAAATTGAGGATGAAAATTATGTTCGCAGTAACTTTATACATCAGCGACGTGTACAAAATTAAACACATTGCCCTCATTAAAGAAAGTGTTACATTTTTATTTATATAATTACCGTATAAATTGTTTACAAACATTGTGTTGTAAGTGTTTCACTTGTATGGTTGCATTATCTCCTTACATGTGGCCTATCTTCAGAGTTAAATAAATTGATACCAAATCAATGACATAAAAAATGTAAACAAAGTCATGTTACGTATTTTAATATAGTAGGTAGGTACAACAAAGTCTACGTCACCACAAGCGGCCAAAATTGGTAACAGAACTGTTGGAATTACGATAAAAAGGATTGGATATAATTATATTCTGCCAATGAGATTACAGGAACGCATTATTTTTATCTTTAAAAAATAAGTTTTATAATAATTAAATTTATATCCAAAGTCTCAGTCAGAATCATTGTGTTTCAATTGAAAGAAGATGTAAGATGTAGACCTAGATGTTGGTCAAATTGGTTCAATTATTTTTAAATTAATATAAATCAATCGTAAGAGCATTATAATAGTGATGGTCAATACGCTATGCTAGGCTGAAATAAATTACGTTTTATTGTTTAAAACATTCGCTGAGGTCATAATGTTAAGCATGACACGCTAGTCATTTTGAGTTTACTGCATTATTTCATTGTACGAAAAAATCTAGTACGCTATAGCGCTCTAAGTTACACATTAAGAAGATTCCAGTCATCGTGAAAATTTATAGACATTACAGACATTATCATGAATATAATCTGCTATTGCGTATGAGTGAAAATGTCGACAATGAAGTCAATGAGAGACTTAATAACTTTGTTGACAGTACTATATACGTTTGTACTATTATTTGCTCCGTGACAGTACTTATATCTAGTAGCACAGTTTCGATAAGAATAATGGTATTCATTTTCATCTAAGAGTGAAAATCGTTCGTATTCAACAGGCCTTTCTCCATAGCATTTAAACTACTAGCGGCGCCAAGAATCTAGAATCGAATTTTCCTATTTTTGATACAAAAATGTTCGAGAGACACGGTAGACATTTAGATTCCACATCACTATTTCGAGCGGGGTGAATGAACGCTTAGACTTCGCTACTTCGAACTTATTTATGTGACATTGATATGCAAACGTTTAACTACGAGTATATAACAATAAAGTTAACATTGAACTAATTCAGGGACATTAGCCAATAAAAGTATTTTTAGTTAATATACGAGTTGGATCTACTACATACCTACCTTTGAAAAGTATTTTTCTAAAATGTCATCCACATTGAAAAACGCAAAAGAAAATCCAAAAATCCATTTACTGTTCTCTAAATAAAGAAAACACCAGTAACGATACAAAAGTGGCATCTCAATGCATCTAACTGTTCATAGCTAAAAATATATACAATAATGTATTACAAACCATGACATTAAAATCTTGAGAATTGATTTAAGCATTTTAGTCATCGACTTTCCTTGTCTTAATTATAAACATCTTGGATTAGTCCCAAATACTTATAAATTTTGTGGATATAAAGTGATGACATGTAGCGTTGGCACGAAACGAATATGTAATTAACCTTAGCGATAATTGTAAATATTCGACCTTTCTTCGATTAATTTGCATCTATTAACTCAAGAACACTGAATACTGTGCGTATTTTGTTATATATGAAGGCTATTGGAATTGTATGCAGAAATTCCGATTAACAGTGTCAACATATCTGCAAGTATTATTTAAAAGGTACCTACCTGAATTCATCCTTTTAAACCTTAATGACACACGAACTCTAGGTACCTATTTACTCAAATTAATTTCCAAACCAATTGTAATGCAAGCGATCGGCATTTGTCATGACAATAGGTATATCAATGTTTAAAAAAGTGTGTCGAAAAGATCCTCGTAAAAACAATTTGTACATCATTAGGTATCTTAAAATTAATCACTGAAAGATTAAAATCATGTCCTCAACATGCCGCTGGAAGTATTTGGTCACGCAAAGTTCGAAGAAAACATGTGTGTACCCGCGTGTTTGACAATAGCAGAGATAGATGTTATAGCTGCAATCATAACATATGAGTATGTGACCTGTCGCCTTGCTCCGAGATAGTTGATTGATAAGAACATACACAACAACATTGACTGAGATCTAAGTTCTAAGATTGCAATCAGCAGAAACTGTACATATACACACATTTACCAAGATCTGAGCCTCAAATTGCTAAAAAATACTCCCTCGATTGATATCTGTAGTCACAGAATCCTTAATCTTTAAACTAACAGCTGTTGATTGTCAAAACAAACCACAATACGTTCTCAATGCATAAAAAGGCGAACTTTGTACAACTTTTTTATCTCCCTTAACAAAAATAACGCTGTATGCTAAATTAAAACCTCAAGAGATAAATAAGTATGACCTTAGCATGTGAACGGGTAAAATTGTCGTAAATATATGCAAATCATGTGTAAACTGGCGTGCTTTTACGATGATCGAGATACTATGGCTGCATTGCTCGTAACATCTGACCTGTCTCCATATTGTGGACTATATGTCAGATAAACAGGCACAAACATCGCCTCGTGGAGTCGACTGGAATATATAGAAGGAAAGTGACATCATTCATTTCAATTTTGATGAAAGCAAAAGTTAATTAATCATGTTTGTTGAAGCAGTCTAAATGATATCCTTTGTTAATAAATACTGGAAAAAATGCACTAAGTGTGCCTGAATCCAAGCGAGCGTTGATGTCTTTATAAATGTTACAATGTCAATTAAATTAAAATTGATGGTAGGTCCTATTTATACATCTGTACTCTCAAAATTGTGTCCAACAATAACAGTCTCTCTGATTGTAATTTATTTAGATACTCATGTACTGTTGTTGCTGTTGACTGCTCCTGGGGATTTCCAAGAGTCCAGGAGAATATCTATCCTAAGATAGGTGTTCCAAGATAGGGAGGGTCCTTATCAGGTATAGTGTGCAAAATATGATAGCTAAAAAGGAGGCGACGGGATGGAACCTTACCGATCCAGGATGGATGATCTTGATTGCATGCGGTGCAACAGTTTTATTGTTTTCGACGGATCATATTTTTGACTTAAAAAGAAATCGACAATCTAACTGAAAGTCGATGCAATTGATAAATATTCTAAGATATTTATTTCGAATAAAAATGAGAAGTATCTAACCGTTACTCAGTCTGTTTCGTGACAATATTCAATCCTAAGTAATACTTTGATAACAAATGAGGTCGATCCCTACTTTTGTTTTCAGTGACAGATAATTAAGTAACTGCCATGTTTGGCACAATAATTAATCTTGCGATCTGGTCACTATCTAAGACCTAAGGTGGTCTAAAGTATGGTGATAGTTCTCGGTACTTTAGTAAGTATCTGTTTGGTTCGGAGCCTGTTGTACTAGGAGCGCTGCGTCCCCAGGAATAGTTCATCAATATGATTACATGCTTGGACGCCATAACTCGACCGGTAAGTCCGCCCCGTTGTTACCGTCGTCTACATAATAACTGCACATAAGTCAGCCCGAGGAACACCTAATAACTTACAGCGAGATCCTGAAACTGGATATACTACCGAAGCGGTTTGCATACTAAGTTGCGGGAAATATAGACCACTGTTTGTGGGATAAATATAAGCAATTCATCATGGATGCACTTGCGCAGCCGCTGCTTGTTGCATCGCTATGCGTACAATCAGTAACGCGATAAAATACTTTAATTGACTACTGCAGACTGTTGTGATGTGAATTCGTTTGCCATATAAAATATTTAAAAAAGAAAAAAATCACATCAGTAGTAAACATTATTCTGTTAACAACAAAGATAAGACCGTTATCTGCTTGCTCACGACATATCAAAACATTCACAAAGATCTCAGATGTGTCACTTTATTTATTTTTAATTAAATCACCATCAGTTATCGTCAGTCTTACTAATAATGGCAATCGCAGACTAATTATATATTGAAATAATATTAAGACATCGTTATGTTGAAGTGACCCAAAGTGCGAGAGGTCAAAGGCTAATGACAACACAGTTGACAAATCTGTTACATGTTAATTATGTTACCTTGTTCATCAACACAGGGATCTGGTGTTCCAGGGACATCTCCAGCTTGGGAGAACTCATGGAGCTTCTCTTCTTCGGTAAACACGGGCTCATTAAAAACACCTTTATATCTCGTCCTGTTCCACTTAGTTACAGTTTATTTATTAACAAATACATTCATAATTAATGAAGACACTAAAGATAACTGTCACTCGATGCCGGCGTGTTATTCACGTTAAATTATTGCGTTTTATTTTCAAGGAAACTTTTTTTATTTTATTTATATGTACTTTTTATTTTATTGATTTTTTGTTCCCGTTTGTTAGAGTTCGAGGGTAGATTAAAAAATATAGTTCGTCCGTATCGCAGTGTGTGCGCAGCCACCCGGCGCTTGCGCTTGGTGCGAATGAGTGGCGCGAGGTGCGCAGCCGGGCCGATGCGCGCCGCCCGCGCTCCGCTAGACAAACCCTATTTGAGATATTTAACCTATGCATCAATGTTCCGCATCGTTAGTTTTGTTTATGTACATTAACTTTAATAATCCACCGGACCTTAATGATAAAGTATCGATTACAGGGTTTTTGAGCGACTTGTAAATAATATATTTATACTGTCACGCCGGGCGCGCGTGCGCATCACGTATCGAGCGTGTGATGTGTTGGCGCCCTCGGCAATACTCGGCAGTCGGCACCTCGGCGATCGTAAGAATGTCCGACTACGAAGTTTAAGCACAAACATTAAGACATATGTTAAGTAATCAAAACAAATGTAAAATCTCGTAAAGTTTACCGGTAATTATCGGTTCCACCCGATTTAACTTAATTAGGTAACTTTCATAATGGATCACCACAGAATTTAATAACCTAAGTTTTTAGTCCAGCAAAGCTTTCTGTTGCGGCCAGCTTTATATCACAATTAAACCAATAATTGTTATCGAAGAACATGAAAAATAATAATGAAACACTCCTATGCATCGCTACAATCTCTAAGAGAAGAAAACTAGTTTATGTTTACATATTTAATAAAAAAAAAAACAATCATAATGTTAAGGCGCGGTAACAAGCTAATCTTTAGGTATTCGCGGAAGTGAGGCTAGCTGCATACTGGGCATGGTCTGACTCAAGTACCTACACGACAGTATTGCATCGAAAGAATAGAAATAAGGTTGAAAATATTTCGGTGTTTGATTTTATTTGAATATCATGTCCGCCAAAATGTAGGTCATTTTGCAGTTTTAATTAAATATATAAAAAAAAAATACAGTTCTGTGTTTGAAAAATTTTAGATATCTCTTTAGTCTATAACATTTCCTTTGTTATAGATATAAAAAATATGATGGTTGTCGCTGAAAAAATTGAGAATTTCGAGACGAAAAAATTTTTTTCGTGGTCTTTTTAAACATTTTTTTTTCGTAGTACTAGACCACTTTTGTAAACTGATTTTGTTTAAGTCTTTACTTTATGTATTGAACTATACACGGTGTTTTTTTTTGGCTAGTGGCATGTACAGATACAGCTAACTTTGCGACGAAAATCTAGATGTTTTACGAAGTGTTTGCTTTGTACAGCGCCTTAACTCGTTTTATTTATTTATTTTATAATAAAATACGCATGTTAAATCGATACTTTGCTTTTACCCTTTCAATATTGCGGAAGAATTTCCACTAACGAGTTGTTTACAATTGGATGAGAAAGTCAATTAAAATAGCAAACAAATAGTAAACATTGTTCATCCTACTACCGTATGACAGATAATGATTAATTAAAATGAACTTTGATTAGAATTAATTAAGATACAGATATACAGTCACCTATTAACGGTGTAGACGGGACTGGAAAAAGTTGCGAATTTAGCAGTTCACAGTTTCCTCTACACGTGACAAACAGGAGCTGTTTACCAGTCTATAGTACCTATTTCCTAATTAATTTGTTATCGATTTTCTCTAATTGGTTCTTATTAAGTAAATAATCTGTTTTTGCGACGATAAATGGTGGAATACAAGTGCAATGCCTGAGTGTTGTGTTGTTTGTGATCGTGAAATTGATAGCGTGTGCTTAGCCTAATTTCCTCCAAATAATTGTAGAAAGCCAATTAGTACTGATTGGTTTTTAAGATTCTAATCGATGGTCATAATAGTTTTGGTTCACTAATTCTAATCGATGCATCTATCAAGGGATTTTTAAGTGCACGTAGCTAAAGGGAATGACTCTACGGAACATTGACTTTGATATTAATAGTTTTAAGCTGCGGAAATCGTTAAAAATAATACTCTTATAAAGAATTTACAAAACTAAATTAAAATTGTAGTCCGCCTTGACTAATGTTAGTAGGTAGGGCAATGAATGACAGCGTATGACTTGGACAAACGCGATTAACTATGGTATATGTTTAAAGTTTTTACAAGTAGGTCAGATATCAAGTTTAAGGTTAGAAACTAATTGAGGTTTATAAAAAATCTTATTTAAATTTGGAGCACTGTTCATAAGACTTTAAATATTTTATTTTTTAAATTTGTGATTTCGGCTTTTTGCATTATTTTCAACCAGTAACATCGAGTGTAATACCTGCGTTCGAAACATTTCCACAGCGACAGGCTTCCAAACCTGTCAGTTTAATGCACTGTGGAAAGTGTTGCCATTCCTACAGTAGCCGTAACGCAGCCATATTTAGGCTTTCAACCTGGTATTTTTAGCGACGGGAGCAACGCACTGAGCCTGGCCTTTGCTGATAGCTTGCAGACGTAAAATGATATATCTCTTATTTAATACAAACGTAATTGATAAGATAAGAAACTGTAACACTTTGTATTTGGGTGATTTCAGATTTGTTGTTTTTTTTTCGCAAATTATTATCTATGACCGGTTTTTAGCTGTTAACCCGGTCTAATACTTGTCTTGTTATTATGATTTTATGTTAATGTATTTCAAAAGTAGGTACCTAATATCACTTCTACTAATGAGCATTCGTTTTCACTCAAATGTGAAACTCATTTTGAATTTGGCCAATCTCGTATTAAATAACAATGTGGCTGGCATAAACCATTATTTTTGACTCGATAAGTAATATATTACAAACATTGAACATTTTTCGCAACGTTTGTACGCACGGATGCAGAACGCATATTTTTACACAAAAAAAACCTTTGAAACACGAGTAGTTCCTACTTATAAGGGATACGCACCTACCATTCTTAACTTTTTTGTGGTTGTTTACTTATCGACATTCGTCCGTTCGCTGCACTAGTGAATAGTGATGGATGACACCCCTGCTGCGCCGGCGCATCCAACTACACACAACTGAGAAAGCAACTGATACCCATCACTAAAAATATTCATAGAATCTTAAGCCTGCGACAAGGCTTGTTCCAATTTGCCTATAATAGGGAACCAATGAATACGTTTAAATAGTTTTGTCTCAAATACTCCGACAGGTCTATTTTGTTTCTTGGGTCATGGACCCTAAAATATGACACGAATTATTACCAATTAATTCGATTTTCTTATTAATACATTATGAACTGCTGAGAACTTCAGAAAAGTGGTATGGAAGGTCCAAAATTTGTAGGTAAACAGAAAATCTCATTTAAACATTTCTACCAATTTAGATCGAAATGAAGCAAGATTATGGTCACAACCAATAAGTTTCTACCCGGCGCTATGAATAAATTAAACTGTTAATACTACATTTGGAACATCCACAATTAAGCTGGTATCTATATCTAGTCAATAAAAATGTAACTTTAAATGTTTTAGAATAACATTTGTACCGTAAAAATGCCAAGTTTCAAATAACTTTTAGGGCCTTAATCCATTTTTTTACGACTTGTCACGTTATACAGTGAGTTAGCCGGGGACGTATCCACTCTATTCAAATGTCTCTACCTGCATCTCGACAAAAAATCTAGAAAAAGAAATAAATAAACGACTATCGGAGGAGAGCTGTACCATCGATTTTATGATGTGATTAAATGGTTCCTATCTTTTATGATTTATTATCCCGATTATCTCGGTGCATTCCTACAATTGGGTAACTTACTGCATGCTTAAAATATTACGGCACTTATTGTAATTAATATCAGTTAAGCACTTTCATCCCTATATTATCAACTATATTTTGTTTTTTTTTTCATATCTAGTTTTAACATAGCATTGTAAAATGAACTAGACGGAAATAAAGACTGCCAGAGATTTCAATACTATGTGATATCTATGTGAAAATATCATGGCATTTTCAAGAACCAATAACATTGGAATGCATTTTTCATTGAATTTTTCACAAAGAGATAAATAGTATTCCTCCGCATTGGCGAAGCAAACAAATCTAGCAGTTTAACATTCATTTGCGTCAAATTTATGTGATGCAACTGAACTATAAAAATATTTGCGAAACGTTTAAAATCAGAATTACAACCTAGTTCACAAATACATTCTATTCTAATACATTATATTGTTGCAAAATTCCAGAAAGGCGCTTTTCAAGATATAAATAGAAACAGTTCATTTGTAAGGTACTGCGCAAAAGGCGCTTACATTTTATAAAGGTACTCAATTGTTCTCTATTTAAATGGATATATATTAACAACAAGCATTTATAGTTTAAATAGGGCACTAAGTTGTCACTATCAAGACAGCCGACATTGGAATTCATCGTGAATGGAATACACAATATAAATTCCTTGTGGCTGTTCGCCCTGGGCAACAATCTGTGCTGAAAGCCAATACAAGTCTCCCATAGTGAGCTCAATGAATTTAGTTGTCATGTTGCCGACAAAGAGCGGTCTACGCTTGCGGTAACCGCGGCTGAACCGGCACAGTATCGGCGAAATGTGATAAACGTGAAATGATGCCAGGTGCCGCTAGCCTAGCGTATCTTCCGTGTGTCCAACGCTGGCAGATTCTGATATGAGTGGTAAGAACGTGTATTTATTATCTGCAAACTGAGTCAGATACGAAACAAGTTACAAGAGCGAGATACGCGACCGTGAAATGCTGCGGAAATCACAAAAGAGCTGGTTTAATAGAGCCCTGAGTTTTGTTAGTTACTTGAATTAACGTCATTCAACGTTCAAAGTATGCTTGTTTTATTCTGTTTAAAATATCCTGCACTGAAAAGTTCTAGTTCTTTCCACTCATATAAATCCATACGAGATCTTCGAATCTTGCAACGGAAATGTACAAAAATAGTTGTCGCCAACCATGACTAATTGTTTACCTCCACATATGGAAGTACACGAGGTACATTAGTAGTCACTGAACTGATAAAACAAAACGTGTACATATAATTATTTTACTTTCAAATCTAATTAATTATAATTAACGCAGGTTTAAGTAACAAATAAACAAACGACGATCTCACGATACGATCACGATAGTAACATTATAGGTTGATACATAAGTACCTACTACCTCATATAAGGCGGTCTACCTTCCGAATCTTCCAATCCACTTTTAATTACGCAAGCTGGTGTTATGATAGGATTGGCCACATTCACGATTTAAACTTCGTGAAACCGTTTTTGATTAGACATAGTAGTAGAAAGTATTTGTTTTATTCTAATCCATCAGTCTCTTACACTGGAGGACCGACTGTCATTTCCTGTGTTTTCTTCCTTTTTGACTTGCGTGCCTGTTCAGTTTAAATAAAAACACATAATGTAATTTCGTTGTGCGTATTGAATCTGAAGCGCACGTCGCATTTTATGTATTTTGTAACTAATTGTTTGTATAAAATGTTGTTGGTTATATATTTACTCATCTTATAGCTGTAATTTTGTGCATTACTGTAATGTGTAACCGTTTGTTTTCCCAAATAAATAAAAAATAAAATAAACTAGACTGATTTAAGAATGTGCAGTTGTTTCTAATGTGATCACAGTTTAGTCTGTGGGATGAGAAAGTGAAGTCTGTCTTATAGAAATTGATAGTTAAAAGTTTCTGCAAAACTTTCCTTTAAAAAGTAACGTGACTGAAAATCTGAAAGCACGTTATAGTTCTTCTAATCATTTCATTTCAATCACTCTTGACAGAGTAACAACTGCTGCCAACGCGGCTGCCTTCGCGATCCTTTTCCACCGGTCTCTCTTTGCATGCGACAAGCACATTCTGCCACAGGGAACTTGGTGGCAGATTTCATGGAGTCTATCCATCGGTCTGTTGATCAACCACGTGGTCTCGTGCCTTGAACTGATTTCCAAACGCTCCATGGAGTCATTGTTGCGTTATAGTACCTACACATTATATGTTAATGTACCTTTGTAAATAGAAAGTGTGACCTGGCGTGATAAACTCATGACTAAGATCTTTCTTTGAGTTCAAATCTCATCAATAACAACTAGTAATTCCGCAACCATATGAGCGAAACCGTCGTATTAATAGAGCAATACTTGAAACACCCACAGAAAGCAAATACAAGGGATAAATTAAACTACTGTTAAATCTTTACAAATAAGGAAACCCCTGGTTCATATTAGGTAAAAGTACTTAACCTTATCTAGCCAGTATGCAAACTAGACCTGAATTAGGAACACAGAACACAGCCAATCAAGATAGCAAATTACAAGACAATGCTACTAAAGTGTGAATTCCTTATCTGTCTACAGATTGTTTCTGAATTGTAAAGAGGTACTTTGAAGTTAGGGTGTTAGGTGACATTAGTGTAACATAGTACTGGGTTGATGTTAATGATGAATATCAGGAGAATGTGCTAAATGAGAGCAGCGCAGACGTCGTTCTGCTGCTGTGATAATGTTTGCTACCTTTCTACGTTCATCACTAGTGTTGATGAACTCTGGCATGATCATGAATTAACTCATGAAATGGGAAATTTACCATGATAATATTCAACGGAACTTCCTAGCTGCCAATTACGGCATGAGTTCCGCATTGTTTGCACGAGGCATTTTTGAAACGAATGAAAAAGAAAACCTGCTGAAACCGCTTGCTCCTGTACTTGATATCCCTTTGGTCATCTTGTATTGCCATCCGTTTGGACTATGAGAGTAAAGGAAGATAGACTATTATATATCCGCTAAGATTGGCCACCACTACCAAAAACAACCAGGTAGGCTATTTATTTTAATGTTTAATAGCTGTTACATCACAGTGGATGTAAATCTTAAGCCGCGCAGGCTGTTCAGCGGTTGCCGTCGCGCGGAATGCGTGCGCAAACCGGTCGCACACGCAATGCACCCCAACACTCTTTCAAACAGTCAGACTGCGACTAGGCTCAGGAATGTCTGACTACAACTAATATTATAGAATAGTGTTCTAGGATCTGTGGGACCAACAGAGTGTTTAACTTTCATTTTTGTGTTCACAAACACCATTACGGAAAATAATTATAAACATTTTTATTTGATTTAATTTAATTTGATTTCATTTGATTTAATTGTGATTTAATTTTTTATCATAATTTCATATCGTTAAAATTTTAATAAGGTTTCATTTTTTATTTGACTTTGCTTTATTTTTATTATATTTTTTTATTTAATGTGTCTTTAATTGGGAATATATGGATCGAGTTATCTGAATGAATTCTATAAATTTAAATTTATCTGATTGGGCAAGGCAAAGGTAAATAAATGATAGTCTATGAGCATTTAACAGTTTGAAAAAATCATATCAAATGTCATTAAATGTTTATACTTTAAAATCCAATAATAAATGCTGACTCATTTCATTTAAGGAAAATCTGCTCATGTCTTGAAGTTAATTTTAGGCAGACGGAGACCTGATTTTCCCAAATGAAAATTGGATCATGAAGCTATTTTCGTAAAGCCATAAAAGCCAACATATGTATGACGCAATACCATGAAAGTCGAATTAAAATAATCTCAAGATGCAAAGCGGAATATCCAGTAGCTAGATAAAGTATATGAAAGTAAGGCACCTACATTCGTTTATAGTTTAAAGATATCAGTGAAAAGTCATAAATTATAATGATACGATTGACATTGTGAACTATTGTTAATTTTATAATAAATTATTCAGTTATCTCGCGTTACAGTTTGCAACTGCACATGGAAGATTTACCTTCGCATATATTCTACATAGTTTTTTGTAATAAAGTCTAGGTTGGCCTGCAAAGTTACTACTGATCTCGGTAAATCAATAATCATGTGTTTCAAAATTGAAATAATGAAGTTTCACCGTTTCGGAGGAAGGAGGAGGTTCCTAATTTGACTGTTTTTTATGTTTGTTACGCGATTTCGGCGTCGATTGTCCAAATTCCAAAATTCTTGTTTTGTATGAAAGATTTAATAAAAATAAATGTACAATTATGTAATTTTACTTTTAACAATACAAACTTCATATTCGTTTTGGCCACAGCATCTGTAAAACCGCGTGACTCAGTCTTGTGAAATGAAAATCCAATGTCTACGACAGTTTAATGGATCTAAAATGTTTAAGATGACACACATCTAAAGTAAATGATGAAAGACAAGACTATCAGTAGCAAATGATTTTATTTTTAAATTCTGAATAACAAAGAAGAATATCCAGTATTTATTTTCGGTTGCATACCGTCGCGGCCAGCCTACGCTTTTGGCGTGGTCTGCAGTGTAATTGAACGTCATTGGTTCAAGACATTCATCTCACTTGGAGACTGTTTATGTTCATTCAAATAAACTGAAAATATTCCTTAAGTATTATACTAAGCGGTTTTTTTTAAGTCTTGGGTGAAATTCTTGAAAATCTTGGCTAGAAACACGACTTTAACAAACCATGTCTAATTATTTTACACGTGCTGCTTAGTTACCTTGACAGAACTGAGATATAATGTGTATATTATTGCTAACAGGGCAACAATTGTTTATTTCTGAAATGTTGCCAGAGTGGTCTAACAGACGACATTTAAAAGCACCTAGCTTATGAATGTATAAACGAGTTTGTCCACAGATTACCGCAGCCTCTACCTATCTAGGCATAAAGTCAAACGATTTCTTATTTAGTACTACCTGGCACCAGTGGCTTCACCCGCGTGAAATCCAAAATTAGTATCCTATGTGTTATTCCAGATTATATATCTACCTCTGTGCCATCAAGATCCGTTCAGCCTTTTTAACGTGAAAGAGTAGGTAACAAACTTCCATACATCGATCCGTCCTCACAAACATTCGCATTTATAATATCAGTAGGATCTCATCATGACTATACAAGACTGTTGCCGAAGCCAGTTTCACCTAAACTTAGTTTTTTACTTCAATTGGACTTTGCTCCATCATAGTTAATTTGATTTTATAAATGGCATGATTCTTGTGCCAGCGCCGTTAGCAGTACCACTAAAACATTAATCCATGTTTATAACTCGTACCAAAATATTCGAACAAGGCAATACCAACAGCAACTTGATCAACCAGCCTGTTGCAACCTTGTTGCAACGATTCTCTTTACATAAATTGGTTCCGCGTCAAATATGGGCTAAAGGCGACTAGATAGGGCTGTGCCGCGCCGTGTCCGGTCCAGGCACGTAGGCTAGATCTCGCGGGGTGACTTATAGAGCACGACCCGGTAATGTATGTGCCCGCACCGGTAAACGATGTCGTCCACGATTTATGCCCCGCAGTGCCCCGTGAACCGTCTCACGATCCCAAAAACTGCAGGAATGTGCACCGTTAGCGGAAACAATGTGTTTTGAATAATGTTTGATGTGGTGTGTTTTACCGCGCACGATTGTGTTTAGTTGATGTGGGTGCATGCACGTGTTGCAGTTCAACAGTTGTGGACTCAAACGGGCACAAATTGCTGTATCGTTTGCCAGGGTTGCGGGTTGTTTGCCGGAGTAGCGGTTTCATCGTTTTTTTTTTAGTCTGTCAATCCCCCCCCCCCCCGCTCCGCCCAGAGCGGGGGAAGTTATTTGATGATTTCTCATCCGAAAAAAAATAAGCGCGAGTTGTCATTCATCTACCAACCCACCGTTTAATTTTCAAGCTGTCTTCAGTGTGATATACAATTTTCTATTTTCTCCATACTAGGTTAGACAAACGTTTTAGGTAGGTATGTGATACAATCTAACTTCGTCTATTCATTCAGGGCAAATTTATTTTAGAGATCTTGTGATCAATGAAACATTAATGCAAGTTGGTGATGTAAAACTGCCCACATATTGATTTACCAATTCATTCGTAAGTGTAGTAGAACCTGGGGTTACGGGTTGTACGAAAGGGATACCGCGGCTCCGGAACATAAAAGGCAAAAGGAGGAACATGGGTGGGTTTAAGTCAGTAAAAGTCTGCAACTCGTTATTTGATGATTAGACAAAAGTTATTTGATGATTTCCCAAACGCAAAAAAAAAGTGTAGTAGTATATCATAGCTTGCTAGCAATTTATCAAAATGCGAGAGCAGATCAAATCAAATCAAAATCATTTATTTTCAATTAAACCATTACAGGCACTTTTGAATGTCAAAAAAAAATATAATACCTTTGAACGACTTTCTTGCTTAACAAAAATAATAATATCAGTATCGGATTAACTTGTTTACGCATTATATCAGTTATAATATTTTAAATACTTACACAATATTTTCATTACGGTAATCTTATATCCTTATATTTACAAACAGAAGACGACACGATTAATTTATGTTTTGTTACAGCTTTGATTTGCTCACCAGATTTTGTTTTCTGCTACGTTTGAAGACTACCAGTGCATGGCAACCTGGTAAACAAACGCCGTCGTCATCAAATTGATGTCAGCAAAGCAGAGGGGCCTGCTAGGGTCACCGCCTGATGGTGTTGCGGGTTGTTCGAAAGAAACACCACGGCCCCGGAAAATAAAGAAGGAACATGGGTGGGTTTAAGTCAGTACAAATCTGACATTTCTCTCCGCTCCGCCCAGGGCGGGGGAAGTTATTTGAGGATTTCCCATCCGCAAAAAAGAGCATAACCAACTGAAAAACGGTTGTATAGCTTTTTGTATTTTTACAGACTAGCCTAGATATCAAATCTACAATTCTTTGATATACATATACTAAACTCAACGAAACGTAACCCCAAACGTATCTGAAACCGCATTCCTATTATACGATTACTTTGAATTGGAAGATTGTCTTGTAAAGGAGAACGACATACGACGTCCATATACATGAGCAATTTAAATGAACGAATAACATTGCGAACCATTCAGCAATAAATCCTGAAGCGGTACATTGATGACGACACTAATTCGTTCAATATAAAGGGTTTAAATCAGTGCACGGTCGACGACCTCTACTTGTTTGTGAGTAGGCGGGCGGCGCGTGCGCAGTTCGCGCGTGACCTTCGACGACATTCGGCGGAAAATAGAATTAGATCCTAAATGTTCCGCTGAACGGGCGGACTAATAAATAACAAGATTTTCTTATAATTTTCTTATGAAACATAAACATTGAATGTATGAGTGTAGTTGGATGAGGCAATTTTTATTACGTTTCCGTTCTATTTTAGTTAGCAACAGGATGTGTTTAGAATAGTGCATTGGACTTCTGTTTGAACAATTTTTCCAAAAGGATTTTAGTTATATTTGGTAAACCGATTCTATAAGCCGACATCAACGTATCGGGATAAAGCTAGCCAGATATAGATGTAGATCTATACATATAATAGAGAAAATCACAGACTCACTCTTCAGAAATCTTAAAAACAACAAGTGTAAGGAGTCTCCAATTTTGTATGGGAAATCCTTTTAGGACGTAGGTGTTCACTAAACTGGCGGGACTTTGCAAAATTCAACCCTTAAGGGGGTGAAACAGTGTGGCAAAGTTTTCTGGGAGAACGCGATTCCTTGGCCAGATTGTTAAATTGATTGATTTGTTAGATTGTAAAAGGTTTGCATGAATTCACGGTGCGCGGTGGTATTATGGGCTACTTTTACGCTTTCTACGCGGGCTAAAGCTAGTTAGGTAAGTAGTTAGTCACAATGGATTTATAGAAAAAAAGTGTAAATACTAATAGCTACGCCGTAACCACAAATTAAACATTGCTACGCCGAATGCGAGTATTGTGAATTGAGGATTTTACTACTTACCCCGGATTAACCGGATTTACAAACAAATCTCTTACCATTCTATTGTTTAAACCTCGATTATAAACAGTGTACTTATTCCGATATAATGCAAGCAACAGTGCCCTGAAGCATCTGCCTCCAGGACGTCCAAAAAACCTAGATATACGTCAAAGTAGGAAACTAAACTTAAACATACTGCATTTTACAAGTCGTTTGTCTTTAGCCTTTGCAAGTGGCGCCACCAATAAGTGTCAGGATAGCGTGGTCTGGGTGCACATTGTGACGCGGCACAGCGCAGCGTGACGGCGCATCACCGTGACTAACAACGACATCACTCGACACACTTACCTTCTACACGTCTACAACTATATCAGTAACAACAGACTCAAACTACAGGAGAACAGAAGCTCTCAAAAACCTAGACAAAGGTATATTCTTCCAGCGAAAGCCATGATGGAGAAGTCAAGACTTCGAGAAAGTCGTTGTAGAAATGCGACATACTTTGTTACCGTCAGGTCAGGGCGTCAGTCTAGGCCCTTAAGGAGAACGAATTTGTACCCGGATCAAGGCTTAGGGCTCACCCCAGAATTAATCATGACTATACACGATACCATTCAACCTAAGAGAATACAGAGCCAATGCAGGAGTTATGTCAAACTGTTTCCACATGACCCGGTATTATGGTATGTCGTCAAAATATTGCTACATAGCCTGCACCTCCAGTTTGTGTCAGCCGGTTAATCTGCTGTCTGTCATATATCAAGTTAGCCGATGTGATTGGTTGTCCAAGATAACAGCTCCAAGCTCAATGTTGTCAAAAGATTTCAAAACGGATTAAATTCCATCTCGTCTTAAATTGTCAATTGTCAGCAGTAGGTAGGTTCGTACCCTCAAATTAACTATGGTCACCCGACGAATCATAAGAAACTGGGAGTAAATACGTTTTCTCGAATCATCCGAAACATTTTAAATATTCTTGTTCAAAAATAACAATGTCAGTTAACAATTTGTTACGTGATGATTCTTTTTGAATATTAGAGCTAGCGCCAAAAATTGCGTTTGAAGAGACAGCGAGACGCGTCAAAAGTAACACCATCACTCATTACAATCATTTGTCTCTTTTCTGAACAGGTACAATACAAGGTTCGGAAAATGTACATACTCAACATAGTCATAGTTAGTTTTCAATACAAAATGAGTATATGCCAACATTTTAACCAAAATGCTACCGTATATTTGTGTCTTTGTTAAAAAAAGTTTTTACTTAATATTTAGGGTGTCTGATCTCAACCATCTCTCTAACTAAAGTCCAAACTTGACTTTCTGTTTATTTTCCTTTACATATATGTAACAAGCTTTTATAAAGTTCTTATGTTGGTACCTCCGATAGGTGTTTCATTGAGTGAGCCCTTCACAGTATCCACCACATGTTAACCTCAGATCATCAGATGTATGTTATGTGGTTAAGAGACTCATGCCTCTACCTCAGATTGAACGTTCATGACTGTTTCGTACGACTACGATTACGTTAACAAATAGCTTTGTGAATTATTAAATAGATCCGAAGTGTATGAACAATGTCGTAAAAGTGGGACAATAGGTTCTTATTTTTTTAGAGAAAGTTTTAAAGTTATGCTTCTTTTAAAAAAAAATGAAAGGGTGTCGTTTGTGTTGGTATGGACTTGTAATGAGGAGGGACGACGCATGTGACTAAAAGAGTGTGTATATGAATGTTAATGAGGAGGAGAGAGAGAGAGCAGAGCAGAGTAGTTCGTGGCTAAATAATAGCAGCCGCTCGGGTCAATCTTTAGGTTAAGCCGCGCTTGCCTAGGTTGGTCTGTGGATGGGTGACCACCCGTTACATACCGAGTTTCCTCCGTGCCTCGGAAAGCACGTTAAGCCGTTGGTCCCGGCTGTCATTTGTAGATCTTTGACAGTCGTTACAGGTAGTCAGTGTACCGAAAGTCTGACAACCAGTCTTACCAAGGGGTATCGCATTACCCTGTATTAACTGGGTTGTGGAGGTCAGATAGGCAGTCGCTCCATGTAAAATACTGATATTCAGCTGCATCCGGTTAGACTGGACGCTGACCCCAACATAGTTGGGAAAAGGCTAGGCAGATGATGATATGACTGTTAATGGATGGATGGGGAGAGGAAGGTCAAAGAAAAAAAGGATGAATTGTGTGATTGAATTGAAGGAGAAAGGAGTAAATGATGCCGTGACGTGATGACGTCTGACAAGGGAGAATGAAAGAAAAAACGTGTTGCGCGACACCAAATAGAATGGGACAAGGGCAGAAAGATGATGATGACTCATGTGAAATAAGGAGTTGAGTAACACACTAACTGGCATTCTTAAAAGAGAGGCATCTAAAGAGCTCTTTTTTATGAATGACTATTTTTCGACCAGCCATTAATGCTATTACGTTTATGCCACAACATCCTCAGATTCCTTGATCTTTCCCCGTTACAGTTACTGTACTTGAAAGAGTTAAATCTTACAAATATGGTAGTGAATAGCAGCACTATCATGTTAGATCTTAATTAAGTGCTATCTGCATGCGCGATCAACGCCGAGCACTAGGAGGGTGAATATCCCAGGCGCTAATTTTACGTGTCCACGTTGAGAATCATGGTGTAAAATGATGGGATGTTTCTTAATTTTTTTTCTAGTGAACTACTTAACTTATTCCACTTAGGGCCACAATTTTTTTTTAAATAGGATTACCTATGGAGGATAGGAAAAATAAATAACTTTAAAATTCAAGTTTGGTGGCTTGTCCTAGCTCCATTTTTTGATATAAATGTATTTACCAAAGGAACAATTTAAAGTGAAGTAAAAAACAAATTATTTCATTGGTAAATGCATATGACACACTATCTAAAAACATCTAAATCATATTATAAAATTGATGTTAAAAGCACAGGATACTCGATTCAAGTTTGTCCTAGCAAAAATCATAATTTTGGTAGCACTTTTTCAATTTACATTATCATGAAGATTCGTGCGTGTGCGATCAATCGCTTTTTATGTTCTGTTTTTCTCAGTCGTGCGCGGGAAGTGGCGCGTAACAGGTGTGTGCTTAGTGCTGTAATTGCTCGCCAAAAACGATGTATTCATCTTGGGTCGAACAGGGGACAAGAATTTGTCAATTTTGGTGGATCGATTTGCTGGTGATTTTTAAGTGTTTTAATAGTAAGCTACGTATTGTAGGTAGTGATTTGGGTAACTTATTTATCAGTGATATTTATTCTATTGTATCTTAATAACTGTATTTTTTAAGATTTTTTTTATGCCTGGTTTCAATTTTGGTGGCTCAATTTTGGTGGCCTTGGTGGCGATTTTCACCACCAAAATTGAAAATAAGCCACCAAATTTTAAGTATGTACCGTTTATATATTATTTTTACATATAAAGACAGTTTTTCACTACACATTGTTTATTTATATGTATATGTTTCTCTTCTGTTTGTTCTATTTATTAAATTGCACATGCCATGCTATTTTTCTGCACTACTCTAAGGTCGACTGGCAGATGCCTAAGTTTACTGAGACTGCACACCTCTCGGTTATGGAGGGTCTTCGCGTTTAAAAGGCCTCGACCCCCGCACTTCCGAGGGATGTACAGTCTTATTACCGATGATCTTGGGTGATGCATCCGGTTTGCGTTTAGCAGTGTACGGACTCTCCTATCCAGGGCATCAAGTTCAGTCTGAGTCCATTTGGGTATGCCGAAAGAGTACATTAAAACCGTATTATAATTAATATTATTATCGTTTATTTATTTGTATACATATTTTTTTTATATTTTTACATATTTCTTATCAAAAACATATAAAAATAGTAGCCCACCGGTATCGGGAACAGTGTCCAAGCTACCGGCAGTCAAGGCTCCAGAGAAAGGAACCTCCTAACAATACGAACCCTGTCCAGGAGTACCGTTTTCTGTATCAAGCCCTTGATCCAGCTGCCTAACGAGAGCCTTCTCAGGTGTTGGTCGAGGCTCTTGGCAATTGAACGATTGGCTGTAACGACTATCGGCATAATGATCGCTGAGTCCACGTCCCACATGTCGATAACCTCGCGAACCAAGTCAATATACTTGATTTGTTTATCTTTTTCGGCTCCCACAAGGTTCTCGTCATGTGGGACCGTTATGTCAACAATCATTGCGCGCCGCTCTGATCGATCCACCACCACATCAGGTTTATTTGCTACAATAGTCCTGTCAGTGATGATGAATCGATCCCTATACAATTACGTGTACAATTATAAATACTTATTTAAGTATTAATTATTTTAATATTACCTACATGTTTTTTTTGTAATAAAGACGAGACAATGTTCATGTTTAAAAACTATAATATCTTTTCTTTATATATATTACGGTTTAATATTGTTATTTAATCATGTTTTATTTTAGAGTTTATTATGTTTTAGTTTCTTAGTTTTGCTGAGAAAAAGTTTGTAGTATGGCAGGTAATTTTGTTCAAAATAAAAAGTTTTTTTTTATGTCTACCCTCATAGTTCTCATTACGAGTTCATCAGATAAATAATAAATATTGTGGTACTTACTACCGATGACCGCAAGAAAGTATGGCAAGGCAAAGAGCTTCACGGGCGCTTTTACCGGGCTCTTCATGGGCCCGATGTAAATTTTCTAGCATCCGTATCCTGGCTACGATTCAGCGACCTTTTTGGGGAAACTGTAGGTTTTGTCTGTGCGATTATGGACGAAGTTATGTTGACGAACAACTACCGGAAATATATTATGAAGGATGGGACGGTTGATGTGTGTCGGGCATGCCACCGTGTCACCCATCCGGGTGAGTCCATCGGACATATTATTTCTGGTTGTTCTCGTCTAGCTAACGGCGAGTACTTGCATAGGCACAACCAAGTAGCTAGGATTATTCATCAGCAACTTGCCTTGAAATATAATCTTGTGGAGTCTGAGGTACCGTACTACAAGTATGTGCCCGACCCAGTTCTCGAGAAAGACCATGTCACGCTGTACTGGGATCGGTCTATCATTACTGACAGGACTATTGTCGCCAATAAGCCTGACATAGTGGTGATATGATGTAATCACCCCGCATGACGAGAACCTCGTGAAAGCTGAGAAAGAAAAACAACTAAAATATCTCGACTTTGCACACGAGGTTGTTGACATGTGGAATGTGAACTCGGCTATCATTGTGCCGATTGTCGTAACGGCCAATGGCTTGATTGCCAAGAGCCTCGACGAACATCTGTCGAAGCTCTCCTTTGGCGGTTGGATCAAGGGCCTGATTCTGAAGGCAGTTCACCTCGATACGGCTTGTATTGTGAGGAGGTTCCTGTCTCTGGAACTCTAACCACCGCTGCACCGGTAGCTTCGACCCTGTTCCCGATACCAGTGGGCTACTATTTTTTGTATTTTTAAATGTTTCTTTTTTATTTTCTGTTTTTATTTAGAAATATTTAAAAAAAATATTAAAATGTATTTAACTGAATAAACGAAATATTGTTAAAACAAGACTGAGTTTTATTAACTGATGGAGTTTTTTGGTCATTGAGCTTTATTAGTGAGATTTTTAATATATTGTTTTAAGCACTTTCAATTTTGGTGGACCAATATCAATTTTGGTGGTCAACTTTCAATTTTGGTGGACAATTTTCAATTTTGGTGGCTACACTAATCTTTGAACTCAAATATCTCAAAAAGTTACCAAGATATTTTCGGACCTCATGAAGATTCCTAAAGCTTGAACCTTCTATTTATGTCCTAGGTCAATAGTTTCACGAAAAGTAAAGAAAAAATTTTGCCACCAAAATTGACAAAAATATGGACTTGTTGATATTCACCCAGGAGACACGAACTTTATGTCACTACTGATAATTTGGACGCTTATGGCAATAACGAGTGCTCCCAATACCGGACATAACCACCCAGCCAGCTTTACAACCCCTTATATGGCATTACAGCACCCGTTCCATAGAAACTGCTGTGTAGCAAAGTGAATGCGACAAGTGCATAAGTATTAATATCCAGTGCATTTGCATAAAACATCAATAACATAAATATATATTTGTGAAACCTTGAGACAGATATACAGACGATTACAATATTTTTAATCCTCAGTGAAGGGCACGTTCCTTGAAAGATAAGTTTGGATTTTGCGAAAAAATAAAATGTACTGATTATAACCGATTGGCACTATTGGTAGTGGGAAAGATGCTTTATCAAAGACATTTAATCTTTGAGCACGTAGTCTAACTATCTAAGTTAAATTGATAAAATATATTTAAAGATATTCTCCGCACTTCACATATTTAACGTGATGTATGACCAGAATACGCAACCATTTCTGCAGAAACAAAAGAAATGCGGCCGATTAAAATGCATCCTGATACTAGTTCCATTTAAATGTATTTTACATTTCCCGGTAGATATATTAAGCTGATGTAGCCAGTCTAGTATTTCTGGAATTACTGGGGACAGTGTGGGTTTTCTCTTAGATTAACAAGACGTTATCTTGGGTGGAATAACAAGGTAAATCTCATCGTGTTTTGTCCTCCGAGGTCAAGTCGGTGTCAGGTCGTGTGTAACATGCGCTAATGAGTGGGACAAGCAGATAACACGAGAACATATTTGCTATATTAAGTTACAGGTTATTTTGCACATCGTAGACACGACTTTTTAAGATAATCACTAATTTTAATGGCTTATTGTAAAGTGTAAAATGACCCTACTGTGCCGAAAGGCATTACCGCCTTTCCTTTTTTTTGTTTAAGTTTTGAGTCCTACCGTCAGCATTATCTACCTGCCCTTGGGGTCGGTCGGCGCAACTCGTTTTCTTCTTCCACTCTCCTCTGTCAAACCTCACAGCATAATTTCCTCCTTTCCCCTTCAAATCATTCTTTACACAATCCATTAATCTTTTCTTTGGCCTCCATTCATCAACAGACATATCTATCACTCACATGTGTTAGTCACATAGGTTTCGTCTCTCCTCATTACATGTCCATACCAACACAAACGACTCCCTTAATTTTTTTCTGTAACAGGCGCAACTTTCAAACTTCTTCTAAAATACTCATTCCTTTTTTTATCCATTCTTGTAACTCCACACATCCATGTCAAAATCCATCACATTGAGTCCTAAAAGTAGCCGTGATTTCATGCCAAATATAAAAATTGTCACCCAGCTATCATTTTCGCGTAGATTTACTTATTTTATAGAAATAATGCTTGATTGTCTGTTTCGCGAAGGCTCCATTTTCACCTTATATTTTCTTCGTCGTTTTCCTCTCGATTTCGTAGACGGAAAACAGGCAGAGCGATCAGTGGTAATCCCTTTGTGCATTAAATCGGAAGCACTTACAGTCAAGTATTTATTAATATAAGTATAGGTTTACTCGTATTAGTAAGAAGTGATTTTATGACGCCCGCATTCTGATTATTTCTGATGTATTCTGGTTTCTTTGAGATTCCTGTTCTAAAGAGCTCTTAATAACAGCAGAATATGCCAGATCGCACTCACTGGTCAACATTGCTCACACATTCAGTCTTTAGGAGAAACCACAGTGTATTCTCTGCATACCCAGATTGTTACATAGACTCATTCAATTTTATGAATGTGTTTTTTTTACCTTATGGCAGGTACGCGCATACGATGCGGAGGAATGAGGAAATGTTTGAGTATGAATGTGAATGGGTTTAAGAGCAAGGAAAGACCTAAGAAACGATGGATGGATTGTGTGTAGGATGATATGGCATGAAAGGAGGAGACAAGTATAGAGAAGTATAAAACAAGAAGATAGGTTGTGCCGGACCCAAATAGGTTGGGATAAGAGAATGATGTTTTTATTTACTCTGCATATTTCCAGATCAACAGCCACCATCAACCTATTCACTTATCACTTTTATAATAGCAATAGCTTCCGCGCGCGACTTCGTCCGCGTGGCATAGTTACTTTGGGCTAACGCTAACTTTAACCCGCGTGATGATCGAAAAAAAAGTATCTTTCTCTCCCCTTTTCTTCCCTCTTTGTCCCCCTTATTGCACTTAAAAAAATAGCCTATATCCGTCTTCAGGGTTCCAACTATCTCTGTACCAAAATTCATCAAAAACCGGTTGGCCATTTAGGCGTAAAGACGTAACAAACAAACAAACTCACTTTCGCTTTTATCATATTAGTAAGGATTTTTAATGCGGTCTTTTCGTACTTACTTTTTTTGTTTCTCGATTATGTACTTAGACCAATTAAAAAATGTTTTGACAACAATATATTCTTGTACCTGTTAGCTGATTATCTGTTGTTTAAACTACACTTAGCAATTACTCTAACCATAACATTTTTAGTAAAATATATAAATAAAATAAAAAAGCCTTTTATTACTTGCGTAATCAAATTTCGAATAGATTCTTATTATTCCTATATTTAGTACAATCAGTTTTCTGTAATCTTGTAAGTTGTTCTTTGTAATTTATTGATTTTAGCGTGGTTAGTATTTAATTTATAATGTAATTTATTACTTAATGTGATTTCTTATTATAACTATTGGTGGTTAATTTATTAATCTATAATTTATTCTATAATTAATTTTAATTTATATAAATTAATTATTGCATTCTCTAATGTTTTCTTACAACTATGTTTATGCATGCAAGAACCCCTTCTTATGTGAGGGTGAAGGCCTCCTCCAGATTTTTCCACTTGTCCCTATCCTTGGCTTTTGTTTTCCAGTGTTTTCCTGCTATTTTTATGAAATCGTTCTCCCAGCGAGATGTTGGTCTTCCTCTTTTTCTAATGCCTGCAGGGCCCTGCCATGACGTCAGTCTGGTAGTCCAACGATCGTCATCCATCCTGGCCACGTGTCCTGCCCAGCGCCATTTTAAACTTTGTTAGAATTGAAGTGCATCTATAATATTAGTCTTATGGGACCATCCATAAAGTACGTCACATGTAAAGGGGGGGGAGGGATGTCGACGAAATGTGACATGGTGTGACTAGGGGTAGGGGGGGGTCCTAGTTTTGTGACATCACATTTCAAATTTAATAAATTGAATCGCGAAATTTTAATTATATTAAATTATTTTTTAGTTTTCTCTATAAATTTTAGATGTAAAATTGCAAATTTGTGACGTCACACTAGGGGGGGGGTCTCACAAATGTGACCACCTGTGACAAGGAGGGGGGAGGGGTCTAAAAATCATGAAATTCGTGTTACGTACTTTATGGATGGATTTTTTGTATTTTTCTAACATTTGTGTTGTTTCTCTCCATGCTTCGTTGACAGGACCTAATCATGTTTTTTATTTTTAGTGTGTACTTCCATGTCTGGCAACCATAGGTAATGGAGGGAAGCAAGCAGGTGTCCATGACTTTATTCTTTAAATTAATAGGCATAGTTCCTTTTAATATTTCCTTTAAGCTCCAGAATTTCTTCCATGCGCCTGCAATTCTTCTTTTTACTTCTAATTCATTACTTTGCTTGTCAAAAGAAACTTGTTTTCCTAAGTATATTTAGCTTTCCACGTATTCTAATAAATGTTGGTCTAGATATAAAGGATATTTCATGCTATTAGTCATGATTTTGGTTTTGTTTAGGTTCATATGCAAGCCTACTTCAACACTCACCGATTTCAGTGAGAGTATCATTGACTGTAGTTCTCTTTCATTTTCAGCTATTAGAATAATATCGTCAGCGAATCTTAAGTGGCTGACAACTTTTCGTTGATGTTTAGCCCTGTTCTGTTCCAATTTCCAATTGACTTTGCTGATGGCCATCTCTAGCACCGCTATAAAGATTCTCGGTGACAGAGGGTCCCCTTGCCTTACATCTCTTTTTATGCTTATTGGTTGTCCTGTCGACTCAAGCTTCACTCTACTGCTGCAGTTGTTGTATATACAGTATGTTAGTTTAAACAAGGGACGTATTCAAACCCACAATAGTGCATACTTACATGATACTAATAAAAATATGAACAAAAAAAAACACTAATAAATAAAACACAGAACCATACCAAAAATTTCGCATAAGTCTCGCAACGTGTATATAACCTTGCACTAGCGATTTAATACTATCGCAGAACATGTGTGCATGTCATTGACCTTTAGGGACGCCTTTTCGGTAGAATCAGCGCGTAGATATTTTGCCGCGTGATTTACTTCACTGTTTACAAGTTTATTTCTGTTGCGCTCAGTGTTCATGAATATTTTATTATAATATTTTATTGGACAATTACGTCAGAAATTAAGGTTGTAGGTATTTTACATATTTGGGACGAGAATCGAATACTGAATACCCTCCCTCAATAAGTCCCTCGTTTAACCTAACACTCTGTATACTTAATAACTCCTATGTATTTGTGATCTACGTGCTGTGTGCTTAAAGCTGTCCATATGGAAGAGTGCAGGATTGTGTCGAAGGATGGATGTTGTTTCTGGTAATCAACGAAAGCAACACACATATCTCTGGTGCTCCCTATATTTTTCAATTATTTGTTCAATTGAGTGGATATGATCTATTGTAGAATATCCACTTCTGAAGCCGGCTTGTTCTATCGGTTGGTGTGTTTCTATGCTCTTACTAATTCTTTTTTTCGACAATTGATAAAAAAAAGTTTGTAGAGTGATAGCAGCAGACTGATGGGGCGATAATTGCCTATATCCTTTGGGTCGCCTTTTTTGTAGAGCAGAATCATGAATGACTCTGACCATTGAAAGGGTGTGGTACATGACTTAAGTAGAGTTAAAAAGACATGCCAGAGGGCGTGCAATAAAGTGACAGCCTTCTCTTATCATGTAATTCCATCTGTGCCTGGGGACTTTTCAACCTTTAAGCTTTTGATTGCATTTGTAACTTCCAGATCGTCTATCGTTCCTATTTCAGAGAAATCTTCCATAATATATTGCAAATTGACATTGTCGATTGTTCCCATATTATCTTTCCCTTGGCAATCATACAGTTTTTTGTAGAAATTTGTAGCAATTTTAATAATATATAATATAATTTATTTTAATAATTTGTCTCTTTTAGTTCCTTTATATATTGAGTATTCTTATGTATATTGAGCTCTTTGAATGCTCTTTTAACGCTACAAGTAGTGCTAATATGTTTTTCAAATGTCGATCGATGAAGCATATAGCCCCTTTTTATGCTTTTACTTATAAGTTTGTATAAAGCATTTAGTTGGTTTTTCTGAGCTCGTGTTTTATGTTTAGATGTATTTTAGATGTATTATAATATGTTTAGATTCATGTAGTTGTTTTCCCTGAACTATGAGGCTCTTGGTGTATGTTGATAACACTCCTGGGTTGGCGACGTGTTGTTTGGCATTATGTAGACTTCTTTCTATGCTTTCAATGATTTTGTCGTAATTTACTTGGACGGTAGCATCCTCTTGAAATTGAAGTTGGTCTTCGTGTTTTTCTAGAAATAGTCTGTAAGTGGCTCTCTCTGAGACAGTCTTTAGTGGTTTTTTTTAATTGTTTCTGTATTTTGTACGGCTTTTCTTAACGTTTCTTAACTGAAGAGATGCTTTTGAAGTCTATGATCTGAGGGATAATTAATTAAACAATAATCCTGCGAATGAAATTGAAAACCAAGAAAAGTTTGAATTTATTTCGGTTGTAATTTACTTTTAGCAAAACTTTTAACGAAACTTTTGCCACAAGTAAATTACATAATTACACCTGCCATGGCTACCGCCTGCCGGGGTTGCGGGTTGTTCGACAGAGATACCGTGGCTCCGGAACATAAAGGGCAAAGGAAGGAACATGGGTGGGCCTTAGTCAGTTAAAATGTAACACTCCTAGTAAGTAAGTCTAAGTTATTTGATGATTTCCCATACGCAAAAAAGTGCCTCTGACTGTTATTAATATTAGGTACTAAAGTAAGTATCGATGCAAGGTTAGTAGAACAACTTAGATAAATCGAGTTTCTTCTCCATATAAAATGTGTTATCGCAGTAACTCGTTAGTTTAAACGCACTCTAATAATAATTATGTATTATGATGAACAATAGAAAAGCGCGTTAGGCGCTTTTCTATTGGTCATCATTGTTTGTTAGTAAACAGTTATATCTCACAGCTTATTATTTCTGTTATATTTAATTTATTTTCTTATACTTTATTTATACAATTTTTCACTCCGATATGGTTGGTAAATTATTGAATGAGGAATAGGTTCTGTATAATATATAGGTACTTTCAACAAATCAATACAGTACGTGAATGAGACCACTGTTGCTACGAATACCTAGCTATATCATGTCTGGCGACATTGTTATGCATTTATGACGAAAATTAGGAAAATAAATGTGTATTTATAGAGAGGGAAACTATCCCAATAGTTACAGGGGTTTTCCCAGTATTGAATCAATCGTTTTGTTTTTGTAATTTTTTTTTTTTCCTGCTGTTATCATTAACATTTACCGTGGTAAAACAAATATAAATAAATAAGCATTTCATAATCAGAATATTGTTACTAATTAAGTAATTGTTATTTATAACTCTTAAACAATCATTTATCTCACAATTATCTTAGTACGTACCCGTCAAGATGGAAGGAACAACATAAACAACTCACTCACCCGTAGATCCATTTCATGGCAAATCACTCACACATGCACAATCGTCATCACAATTTAACTCGATATAAATAAATACAGCACTTATCAGCAAGTATGTGAGAGTGCACGACCGATAGCTGGTGTGCGCGGGAGTGCGGCGGCAGCGCGCGGCAGGATGCGCTCGGCGGCGCGCGCGCAGGACCCCGGGCGCTAGCTCCTCAAGGGACGAGCCTCCCGCACCCCGCAAAACCATAAATACATCATTTGTATTGATTCCCAACATTTACATTGTGACTTCTTATTTGAGATATATTGTACAATTGGACCATGTGTAGCCGACTATTGTATTGTAAGTTAGAGTACATAAATCAAAGATTCTAGAAATGATTGACAGTAAATAGTTTATATTACTTTCATACAAACCAGGATGTGTTATGTCGAGCATGCACTCTCTCCAGTTATCGCGCTGAGGTTAAATGTTTTCGCATGGAAAAGTACTACTGTGATTATGCCTGGCTGTGACAAATAAAACAATGTCACATTTATTTATAAATAGTGTGTCGCACGATGCAAGGCGGGCGGCACCGCGCATGTGCGAAAATTTGGCACAAGCTTTTTACATGCATCTAAAATTGACTGACACCAATTTATTGATGGTTAATATAATGCATGGGATGTAGTCTGGAACGTTTTTCTGACGTCACTACACTTGAAGGTGGTAAAAATACATGCCTTTATGAATCAGAAGATTACGCTTGAGAGGAACGGGGAGTAGGTGTGTCTGTGTATGTATTTGTATAGTCACGTGATTATTCTTGTATACGTGCGTTCACTCTATGAGCATAGCTATACCTACTTGTATTTACGACTATGTGAAGTCATGGCGCAACAAAGTCTGATCAAAACAACTACGTGAGTCTGACCATGTGCGATCATTTCATTTGGAACTTACCTACATAAATATGTAGTTAAGAGTGCAGACAAAGAATATTATTTTCTTAGTATAAAACATGGGATAGTTTTAGATACGGGTGAATATCCCACGCGCTAGTTTTACGTGTCCACGTTGAGAATCATGGTGTAAAATGATGGGATATTTCTTATTTTTTTTTCTAGTAAACTACTTAACTTATTCCACTTAGGGCCACAATTTTTTTTTAAATAGGCTTACCTATGGAGGATAGGAAAAATAAATAACTTTAAAATTCAAGTTTGGTGGCTTGTCCTAGCTCCATTTTTTGATATAAATCTATTTACCAAAGTAACAATTAAAAGTAAAGTAAAAAACAAATTATTTCATTGGTAAATGCATATGACACACTATCTAAAAACATCTAAATCATATTATAAAATTGATGTTAAAAGCACAGGATACTCGATTCAAGTTTGTCCTAGCAAAAATCATAATTTTGGTAGCACTTTTTCAATTTACATTATCATGAAGATTCGCGCGTGTGCGATCAATCGCTTTTTATGTTCTGTTTTTCTCAGTCGTGTACAGGAAGTGGTGCGTAACAGGTGTGTGCTTAATGCTGTAATTGCTCGCCAAAAAAAAAGTATCTTTCTTGGGTCGAACAGGGGACAAGAATTTGTCAATTTTGGTGGATCGATTTGCTGGTGATTTTTAAGTGTTTTAATAGTAAGCTACGTATTGTAGGTAGTGATTTGGGTAACTTATTTATCAGTGATATTTATTCTTTTGTATCTTAATAACTGTATTTTTTAAGATTTTTTTTATGCCTGGTTTCAATTTTGGTGGTTCAATTTTGGTGGATTTGGTGGCGATTTTCACCACCAAAATTGAAAATAAGCCACCAAATTTGAAGTATGTACTGTTTATATATTATTTGTACATATAAAGACAGTTTTTCACTGCACATTGTTCATTTATATGTATACGTTACTATTCTATTTGTTTCTGTTCTGTTTGTTCTATTTATTAAAGTGCACATGCCATGCTATTTTTCTGCACTACTCTAAGGTCGACTGGCAATGGCTACTGAGACTGCACACCTCTCGGTTATGGAAGGTCTTCACGTTAAATAGGCCTCGACCTCCGCACTTCCGAAAGATATACAGCCTCATTACCGATGATCTTAGGTGATGCATCCTTCAGCAGTGTACGAACTCTCCTATCCAGGGCATCAAGTTCAGTCTGAGTCCATTTAAGTATGCCGAAAGAGTACATTAAAACCGTATTATAATTAGTATTATTGTCGTTTATTTATTTGTATACATATTTTTTTATATTTTTACATATTTCTTATCAAAAACATATAAAAATAGTAGCCCACCGGTATCGGGAACAGTGTCCAAGCTACCGGCAATCAAGACTCCAGAGAAAGGAACCTCCTAACAATACGTACCCTGTCCAGGAGTACCGCTTTCTGTATCAAGCCCTTGATCCAGCTGCCTAACGAGAGCCTTCTCAGGTGTTGCTTTTGGCAATTAAGCCATTGGCTGTAACGACTATCGGCACAATGATCGCTGAGTCCACGTCCCACATGTCGACAACCTCGCGAGCCAAGTCAATATACTTGATTTGTTTATCTTTTTCGGCTTCCACAAGGTTCTCGTCATGTGGGACCGTTACGTCAACAATCATTGCGCGCCGCTCTGATCGATCCACAGGTCTATTGTATGTCTGTTACCGGTCTGTTATGTATCAGGTTTATTTGCTACAATAGTCCTGTCAGTGATGATGGATCGATCCGAGTACAATTATGTGTACAGTTATAAATACTTATTTAAGTATTAATTATTTTTATATTACATGTTTTTTTTTTGTAATAAAGACGACACAAGCTTCACGTTTAAGAACTATAATATTCTTTCTTGGATTTAATGACTGATATCATGCTGTGTGATTTTTGTTGATGGATTCTCTTAAGATTCTGCCTTGTGGTTTAATATTGTTATTTAATCATGTTTTCATACATATTATTATATATATTTATTCATAGACATATTATTTCTGGTTGTTCTCGTCTAGCTAACGGCGAGTACTTGCATAGGCACAACCAAGTAACCAGGATTATTCATCAGCAACTTGCCTTGAAATATAATCTTGTGGAATCTGAGGTACTGTACTACAAGTATGTGCCCGACCCAGTTCTCGAGAAAAACCATGTCACGCTGTACTGGGATCGGTCTATCATTACTGACAGGACTATTGTCGCCAATAAGCCTGACATCGTGGTGATAAGATGTAATCATCCCGCATGACGAGAACCTCGTAAAAGCTGAGAAAGAAAAACAACTAAAATATCTCGACTTGGCACAAGAGGCTGTCGACCTGGGAATGTAAACTCGGCTATCATTGTGCCGATTGTCGTAACGGGCAATGGCTTGATTGCCAAGAGCCTCGACGAACATCTGTCGAAGGTCTCCTTAGGCGGTTGGATCAAGGGCCTGATTCAGAAGGCAGTTCTCCTCGTTGTACCGTATTGTGAGGAGGTTCCTGTCTCTGGAACTCTAACCACCGGTAGCTTCGACCCGATGCCGGTGGGGTACTATTTTTTGTATTTTTAAATGTTTCTTTTTATTTTCTATGTTTTTATTAAGAAATATTTAAAAAATTATATAAAATGTATGTAACTGAATAAACGAAATATTATTATAACAAGACTGAGTTTTATTAACTGATGGAGTTTTTTGGTCATTGAGCTTTATTAGAGAGATTTAAGTTTGTGACAAAAACTGATTTTTAATGTATTGTTTTAAGCACTTTCAATTTTGGTGGACCAATATCAATTTTGGTGGTCAACTTTCAATTTTGGTGGACAAGTTTCAATTTTGGTGGCTACACTAGTCTTTGAACTCAAATATCTCGAAAAGTTACCAGGATATTTTCTGACCTCATGAAGATTCCTGAAGCTTGAACTTTCTATTTTTAACCTAGGTCAATAGTTTTCACGAAAAGTAAAGTAAAATTTTGCCACCAAAATTGACAAAAAATATGCACTTGTTGATATTCACCCATATACATGTATGATTGGCTGCAAACGTTAAGCTGGAACACAGATTAGTAGTAAGTATCCTATTTTTCGTTTATTCATTTTTATACATATTGTGTCTTTACATATTCTTCATTAAAAGAAAAAAAATACACAAAATTGTAGTTGTAAAATTGTATTGTAGTATCGGGAACAAATCAAAAAAAGGAAAAAAATACAAAACTAAATCCTGTTTTTTATCTTTGCCGGAAGGGAGTCTCATACTTGTACTATACCAAAACCCATCCATGTTCGTTCTTTTGCCCTTTGTGTTCCAGAGCCGTGGTAGCTTTTCCGAACTATAACGCAAATTTAATGCACCCTTAACACAAAATGATTCGATACCGCACTGAAACTTCCCTAAATATTCGGTGTGCGCAATCAATTTCAGTAATCCTTAATCATATTATATACCTACTAGCTTTTGCCCGCGGCTTCGCTCGCGTTAAATTCGGTATAACACAGTACCTGCTACCTGCAGTTTTTGCTCTTGCGCCTTATTGATTTGTAATAGTAACGCTAAGTTTTCCCTTTTCTTTCCTCGTTCTCACTCATATCTCACTTTTTTTTAAATAAAAATTAGCCTATGTCCGTCTCCTGGTTCCCAACTTTCTCTGTACCAAAATTCATCAAAATCGGTTTAGCCATTAAAGAGTGAAGAGGTAACAAACAAACAAACAAACTCACTTTCGCTTTTATAATATTAGTAAGGATTCAGTAAGTACTTTAAAGCTCCCAAATAAACAAATGCATTTACTTTAAATGCACTTTTCTGATACATTCTTGCAATTAAAAACCGGGCAAGTGTGAATCGGACTCGCATACCGAGAGTTCCGTACAAACTTGCAACACTAACTGCCATTTCTTTTGTTTGACTGCGTAGACTTAGGCGCCTCAACTGCACCTCGACTGTTGATCTTGTGGGCGACGCGAATTAGAGATATAATTTTCCTTAACCAAAAAAAATTTTTTTTTTCCTATTTTTTTATATATTATTTATTTATATATTTTTCGCTTTTTCGGTAGTATTCCAATGTCATGCTCGTGGGCTAAATAAATAGTAGCCGCTCGGGTCGATCTTAAGGTTAAGCCGCGCTTGCCTAGGTTGGTCTGTGGACGGGTGACCACCCGTTACATACCGAGTTTCCTCCGTGCCTCGGAAAGCACGTTAAGCCGTTGGTCCCGGCTGTCATTTGTAGATCTTTGACAGTCGTTACAGGTACTTAGTCAGTGTTCCGAAAGTCTGACAACCAGTCTTACCAAGGGTTATCGTATTACCCAGTATTATCTGGGGTTTGGAGGTCAGATAGGCAGTCGCTCCATGTAAAATACTGATATTCAGCTGCATCCGGTTAGACTGGAAGCCAACCCCAACATAGTTGGGAAAAGGCTAGGCAGATGATGATGGTAGTATTTGTCAACTAGTTCCTTTAAACCATGTAGGTATGTACTTGATGATTGGAAGCACGTTTTTGTGTATATTTACAGCCATGCAAAGCCGGTGCACGCGCTAGTGTTAAATAAACAAACGCACAGAATATTGGAGAGTGTTTGTGAGATATTTACCTACCTTTGCATCATAATTATATAGAGTGACACATATTTGATATTGGTTTTATCAAACTGACGCAATCTAAGGTGATCGTAGAGGTTGTAGGTATATGTTTACTATTACGTCGTCCACTTGAGATATCAACTAGGTAAATACTTTGATCATGTGGTCGATAGGCTGACCATTTGACCAGCTTGCAGCATGAGTTGATTTGTTTTTCAGGGTTCCGTGCCTGAAAAGAAAAAAAAACGGAACACTTATTGAATCACTTTTTTGTCCGTCGGTCTGTCATTTGTTTCTAGATGTCAGTATTGTCGATTTTTCTGTTGTGTCACTACTCACTGATTTTGTGTCACTTTACGCTGTGAAAAATTCAACCCTCTAAGTCTACGCAGTCAAAAGCTGTGTACCTATGTCGCAAGTTTGTACGGAATCCTCGGTACGCGAGTCTGACTCGCTCTTATATTTTCGTTTTTATATTTTCAAAACCAACATTCTGTTTCTATGACTACAGTCTATGATTCTTTTGCAGACGCTCAGCGTTCAAACTCAAACTCAAACTCAAAGCATTTATTTCAATTAGACCATTACAGGCACTTTTGAATGTCATAAAAACAAGAACAAAAAAATGATGCTGCTACAGTCCCGGTCACAAGACATAATAACTTGTGAAAGTACTGTAGTTGCCCATTCCAAAGCGTTGATCTCTATGGAGAAGAATGGGCAAGAAACTCCATGGACACTCTTTTAAATTATAATATTTTAACAAAATCGTATTTACATCATTCATGTTGAGATTATACAAATATGTGAGAACGATGTAGAAAGACGTGCACAGTAAGAGCGTCCAGAGTAAATAAAAAGCAAAATTTAATTTTAAATCTAAATAAGTTTAAAAATGAACCGTGGTAGCTAAAAAATGACCAGTCCCAACTGACAGCGCCCGTTCACGAACATGACGTATGGATCAGCCCCATTCAGCTCGACCATTTTGAAGGGAGCTAAATGACCCGACACACCCGCCACCATCAGCGAGACATTTAAGTGAGCATGACACTATCAACCACCAGGGCTTCGTCAAGTCAATGATAATACACAGCACTCACACATAGGCTTAATAATTATACAATACTAGAGAATTGATTCTATACATTGCAAAGATAGTCTTACAATCTTCTGCAGCTTCCACTATAGCTTCGGATACTGAGTTTACCCCTATGCTTGTGGAGCAGGACCAGCATTGAGCCAAGCATTTTTATCATCAATATAATCCCCCAACTTATAATATGCTTGCCTACATAGTGTGCGTTTAATACAAGATTTAAATTTCATTTCATTCAGTTGAAGAATGTGGGGAGGTATTTTATTGTAGCATTTCAAACAGTACCCCATGAAAGATGAGTCTACTTTAGCTAACCTGAAACCTGGTTGAACTAATTGGTCCCTATTTCTAGTATTATAATTGTGTCTGTCACCTCTTTTACTAAAAAGATGCAAGTTTTTCCTGACATACATGATGTTTTCATAAATATATTGACAAGGTACTGTCATGATGTTAATATCCTTAAACTGTTCCCTTAAAGAATCTCGCCTACGTAGGTTATATATGGCTCAGATGGCTCTTTTCTGCAGAATAAATATAGACTCGATGTCTGCAGCCCGTCCCCAAAGTAAAATACCGTATGACATTATACTATGAAAATAACTAAAATAGACTAGTCTCGCGGTATCTACATCAGTAAACTGACGGATTTTTCTAACAGCATATGCTGCTGAACTAAGGCGTCCTGCAAGAGATGTTATATGCGGACCCCATTGTAGCTTTGAATCGAGTGTTATTCCCAAGAAAACAGTTTTTTCGACGAATTCTAGTTTCTCTTGATTCAATACTATGTCACACTCACTGTTTTTGACATTTGGTAGAGCAAATCTTATGCATTTCGTTTTTTTCCCATTTAATACTAAATTATTAGCGGTAAACCAATTATGTACCTGCATTAGGGCATTATTTACGTCGTCAAGATTTGAGGCACGTCTGTTTATCTTAAATATTAAAGAAGTATCGTCAGCAAATAACACCATTTGTGGTTGGTTTTTAAACAAATGGGGTAGATCATTAATATATACTAAAAAGAGGAAGGGACCTAATATCGATCCTTGTGGTACACCCATTTTTAGATTTAAACCCATTGAATTGACACCATTTATTTGTACTTGCTGCTGTCTATCATTTAAATACGATTTAACTAAACTAAGGGCAAGTTTCCCTAGGCCGTAATGTTCAAGTTTTAAGAGAAGGGTTTCGTGGTTCACGCAATCAAATGCTTTTGAGAGGTCACAAAAGATCCCTATGGCATCCTGTGCTTCTTCCCACGCAGTAAATATGTGTTTTAATAGGGTGACACCGGCGTCAGTCGTACAACGTCCTTTGGTGAAACCAAACTGCTTCTCATGTAAGATTTTATTGGTGTTAAAGTGGTTGAGCATTTGGTTAAGCATTACCTTTTCAAACACCTTGCTGAAAACCGGCAAAACAGATACGGGTCTATAATTATTGGTGTCTTTACTGTCCCCAGATTTGAAAAGTGGTATTACCTTGCTGTATTTCATAAGGTCCGGGAAGACTCCTTGGTCCACACACAAATTAAATATAAAGGCTAAGTACGGTGCTATAGTCTCAATGATAGCTTGACAAACTTTAATAGACAATCCCCAAAGGTCTTCGGTTAATTTGATTTTTATTTGTTTAAAAGCTTTAATGACTACAGTGGGGTTAATATGCTTAAACTGAAACTGTTCATTTCTGTAAAACAGTTGAATGCTATGCTAATCCTAAGAACAATCAGCAAGCCAGTCGCTATCTGCACAGAGGACAAATAACTTGCGTCTGCGCAAATATTGGCCAGTTTCACAACAACGACCGCTGGACAACTTATCAGGGAGGTGTGAAGTGAACGCGGCTTTAACTTGAATTCCTGACTAGTAAACTTAGGCTATGTTGACGGTAGGCACTGGAAACAAAATATAAGGAAAGTAATATTTATTCTTCTGTTTAGTTTTATGTAAAAGACATGAGTCTTGCAAACCTACAGGGCGACAAAGAGTACAAACAATTGTAAAACATGGCAACTTGGCCAATAAGAAAAACCTGAGATTACGACTGACGTAGAAAAAGATATTAGCAGAAGACAGTTTAGCTCCTTAAACACGAACCTTTGAAGAGACTAATTGCCGAATAATAGATATCAAGGTAAGCAATGGATTTAAATATTTTCAGCGATTTATATACTGGCAATAACACACCCACATTATGGGGAAAATCTTATATTGTGTAAAAAATCGGGCAAGTGCGACTCAGTTCGCACCGAGGGTTCCGTAAAAATTTGCGACAAAAACGGCTATATCTTTTGTCTGCGTAGACTTAGAGATATGTTATTTTTCCGCAACTCCAAGGGACAACGTTTGAGTATACGGTTTTAATTTAAACTCGATACCTTCACGCGTTCCCGAAATAAAGGGACTTGACAGACAGATGGACAACAAAGTCAGGCTATAATGGTTCCTCATGTTCCTTTTCAGTTACGGAACACTAAAAAATAAAAACATACGAGGTCAAAACCGCGGGCTGAAGCTAGTGCTAAGCTAAAATCGAATGAAATCGACAATAGTAACAACTGAAAACAATTCAGTAATGCAAGCCGCAAAATATGAGTGATTGTAATGAAGTTGCATCGGCCGAGATCCGAACCTGAGAACTGCGGTAGACCACACGCCTCCCGCTCACGCACCCTCACGATATGTGACACCGCTTCGTATTGGCTGAACTGTTGTAATTATCAATATTGTGTAGTTATTGAGTCATTAATCACAGAAAGTAATAGAGTTTCAAAAGGCGAGATTAAAATAACTTCTAAATGGTTGTAAAGCAGAAAATCATTGATCAAGCTTTAAAAGAAATAATCTTTTTAAAAGAAAAAGGGGGCGTTGTGTAGGGCTTTGGGGTCGATATATAATTTCATCTACCTAGCTAGGAAGACTCTTAGACACCGACTGAGCTCTCGACTCTCGACTACATCTTGTGAACATCAACTAATATTAAATAAGATATAGTTCAAACTCGGTTCGATATAATAGACCGCGGGCAATCATGTTTTAACAAGTTTTTGTTAAATAATCCGATTTGTACATTCCTGTATCAATCGGCTGGTTCTATAATACTTGTTCTTGCTTGTCGAGTACGATTGGGCGTCGAATGAGATAAACTAGTTTATGCACGTTTGTCTTATTCCTGTTGGTGCGTGCTGCTTATGCAATCCTATATAAACGACGTAAATTAATTTTATTTTCATTTGCGGTTTCGCGCATAATAGATAAGCAGTACTTGATTTCAACACTTACGTATTTCTCAAAACAAAACAATGTCGGAAGTAAAAAAGAAGAGACGGCAATACTCTGCGGAATATATTAAATTCGGATTAATTGAAAATCCCACAAACCCGTCGTCGCCTTTGTGTCTTCTATGTCTAAAAACATATTCGAACGAAGCAATGAAGCCTTCAAGACTGCAAGATCATTTGAATAAAATGCATCCAGATAAGAAAGACAAGAATGTAGCATATTTTCAAGACCTAGAGAAGAAGCATAATGCTCAGCCAAGTGTATCAAAACTATTTTCGGCGGCTGCTAAGCAAGATGACGACGGACTTCGAGTTTCGTACAATATCTCTTTGTTAATTGCTCAAAAAGGCAAACCACACAACATCGGAGAAGAGTTAATTTTGCCAGCAATAAAGGAAGTAATAACTACTGTAAGTATTTCATAAACCGGCCGCAGATATTATCCGAAAAATTCCTTTGAGTAATAATTCTGTGCAAATACGAATTGATGAAATGGCTGAAAACATTGAAGAATCATTGTGCAATCATCTGAGGACTAGTCAATTCTCAATTCAGCTCGATGAGTCCACTTTACCAACTAATGAAGCGTTGTTGCTATCTTACGTGAGGTTTATTAAAGATGAGAAAATACGTGAAGAACTATTGTTTGCCAGAAATTTGGAGACAGATACAAAAGGCGAAACCATATTCAATACATTGGAAAAGTTTTGTGAAGAGAAAGAGATTCTTTTGAAAAATATTATATCAGTTGCTACGGATGGCGCTCCGGCTATGACAGGGCGCCATAAAGGCTTCATAGCGTACTTAAAGAATAAAATTCCAGATGTCCTTGCTGTACATTGCGTTATTCATAGACAACATTTGGTTGCTAGAAACTTAAGTGAACGAGTATTTCAATCACTGCAATATGTCATCAAAGCAGTCAATAAAATCCGTAGCAGCTCTTTGAATGATAGATTATTTCATCAGCTTTGTGTTACTAATGACGAAGATTTCAACCGTTTGTTGCTTCATACTGAAGTTCGTTGGATGTCAAGAGGCAATTGTCTGATTCGATTTTACAACCTGTTTGACTCTGTGATAGAGTTCTTGGAAACTAATGTACAGAACTGCGCAACAAGCTCATAACATCCAAGAATGATATAGCTTACATGACAGACCTGTATAAATTGTTCAACGACATGAACCTCCAACCGCAAGGCGATGAACTAAATTTAATTAAAACAAAAAATGTCGTTGCTGCTTTCGCAGCCAAACTGCTTCTGCACAAAATGAATATGGGCAGACGTGAGTTTCACAATTTTCCGAATTTATCAGTATCCTGCAGTAACGACGACTTGTTTGCCTACTGCCAACATTTGGAAAACCTCCACATTGACTTCACCGAACGATACCAGGACATTTTAAACTTGGAAATACCAGACTGGGTGTTGGATCCGTTTTCAAATGTCAACACAGCAATGTCACCTCAGCTGGAAGAAGAACTTATAGAATTGACAACAAACGAAGAAATAAAAATCAAGTTCAAAAATGGATATCAAGAATTTTGGCTACAAAAACCGATCCCGCAATTGTACCCTGGATTGTAGTCAATTGTTCAACGATTCTTGATAGCATTCCCATCGTCATATTTGTGTGAACGTGGATTTAGTGCTGTGGCAACGCTGCTTACTAAAAAGAGAAATCGTTTGCGTGTTACCGAACGTGGCGACTTGCGGCTGTTTTTGAGTAAATTGGAACCTGATATCAACAAACTTATTGAAAAGCATCAGATTCAACCTTCACATTAGTTTTTATATAAGAATTGATTTTGTTTGTTTTATTTTCAATAAAAGATACTCTGTCCGAATACTATAAAGTTGCGTTTCAATAATCAGTTATAAGTACTTAGCTTTTAAGTAAAAAACCGCTAAGGTTTTTTACTTAAAAACCGCTTATAAACATGCTTAAAAAATAATTTATTCTTAAAGTGGGCAATAGACAAAAAAAATCTAAACTAAAGGTTGTCTGGAAGATATCGCTGGATTGTAACCATAAGATTAGCAGTTTATGTAAAACAGATATGTTTTAATTTTGGTGTGCAATAAAGTATATTCTATTCTTTCATTTACTATAATTAATTTATTATAATAGTGTAATGGATATAATTATGTAGTAATAGATAATATGCGTTACTGGTTTGGATTAATCGAATTAATCTGTTACTCTCTCATAGATCTTTGTCGTAGTCGTGCACGTAGTCCCCTCCACCATTCTAAACTTTCCAACTGTAAAGCACAGTTTCAAAATATTTTATTGTGTAGATTTTTTTATTTTTTGTTTTTTTTCTATTTGCGTAGGCAATTTATACAGAACGCTCCGCAATGCCGAAAGAATGCTTATTTGACCTATTTGTGACCCAGTCCGACCTCTTGCGAATATTGCGAAATGCATGGTGGATTTGCTACCGGCTTTCCACGATCTCCCATTTTCTGAAATATTAGTATTACTTGTTGTTCACTCGGCGTAATATTTATATCTACAGCACTATAGATCGAGCATTGAATGCTTTGAGGATCAATAAAGGTGAATCCAAGTGAAGGCCTTGACCTATTTATCTTCGGGACATAACTTTAATCGAGTTTCCAGAAGTGCCAGCAAATCTAGGTTGTGTAGGCCTGTTGGGCAACAAGACACGCTTTTGTACCTACATGGTAGGTACTATATTAATGTTTGAAGATTTTTGATCATTAGTTGAGTTGGTGTAAAAGTCAGATTCTAATAAAGGAACAAACAGACTTTTACTAAGTTTCATCTACAAGAAGTACCCATCTGTTAAAGTGTAGGTAAATTATGGTTTTGGCAGATGCCAGAAGAAAACTGTAAAGAAAAGTTTTAGCCGCCGATTTTAAGGCTCTTGAATCCAGCTGACGAGCTTCCTGACGAGTGCTAGCTAATAAGCCCAACTAAATTATATTAATTTATATGTCTGTCAAGTATCCAGATTGCATACAGTATTTATATTTTCAATAAAACCAACAGTTGAATGTAAATTGACCGAGAGATAGGTATATATTTATTGACGATCGCGACAAGTTGCTTGACAATTATTGCTCACAGTAGCTAACCAATTTCAATTATATTATTTCATTCGAATTTTCAATTAACCTTTTAAAGGCATTGATATTTTTGCAAGATAAATCGCAGCAAAGTTAGTGCTGAACCCAAAACAAGTCGAAATGATTACTTGAGTAAAAGTAATTATTTATAATAGGTACGATTTTTAGTAGTTGTTAAACTTTCAAAGGTAAGAATGATTAGCTTTGCTTTGTTTGACGGTTCTTACTTCGTCTAAATTATTATCTATTGCATAAAAATGATTGTTTAAGTTGAGTTATTCAAGTCAAGTTAAAGTTATAAATAACTAGCTTTTACCCGCGGCTTCGCCCGCGTTTATTTAAGAATAATATTTAACTCCTGGCCAATTTGCAACGGGTGTACCTTGCAAGCGGCGTTTCCACTCCTTCTTGGAGGTGTTCCATGTATAGTAACGGGGGACTTCGGAATACAATAACGTTTTTGCGAAAGTATCTGTTTGGCAGAGCTGGAAAAAGGCAGTTAAGGTGGTTTTAGGAGGTGATGAAATTCTTTCCTGAAAATTATTAACGTTAAAAAAAACACGCTGTCCATTTTCTAAGTGTACGGCTAGATGGGTAACAGCCGGATGTCTTTCGTGCAAAAGAAAACCTAGGAGCCGCCATACTGCCTCATTGCTACTAACATATCGCCCTGCTTGATATGTCTGTACTTCATTGAGAGGCTGCGCTGAACCTTCATTACGCAAATTGAATATCGCCTGATCGCTCCCTTTATTAATATATTTGCAAATATATTTAATAGCGCGAACAGAGTTGCAGGCTTCTACATTTATGTAGACATTAAAATTTTTACATAAAATGGGCGAATATGGCACAACCCAGCTATTATCAAAAGTTTGGACCATACCACTGCGAGCCTGAATGGTAACACTTCTGCCACCATCCTCAGGTGCTCTCCGTCTGTACAAAGGGTAACCCTTATCGTTGTGCACAGTCTCCTTTAACAGCTCTCGAGGGATTTTTTTGGTACATTTTCCATTTTTCATGCAAGGCGATGCTGGATTGCGTGCTCCACAGGGACCATGTAACATGTTTCTGACTATGGTATCGTACAAATCCTTATCTATTTCGGGATCCGGAATCTCGGCGCTTATTATATTATCTATTTGGTTGGGGCACAGCTTTTCTTTCAACCAAATAAGAATGTGCACATGTGGCAGCCCTCATTTCTGCCAATCAATGGAATACATGTGGCATTGGACGTCTCCAAATAATTTCCCTCGTGTAATAATATTCATCAGTTTTTGAACTTTCAAACGAAATACACGCGCAACTATATCATGCCGGTCAGTACTTCTTTGGCCAGGCATAAGCTCTTCTGCTATTTCCTTTCATGAAGGATTGCAGGTGAAAGTTATAAAGAGGTCAGGTCTGCCGTAAGTGCGCACATAGACGAAAGCGTCTTGTGTGTATTCATGTAGATAGCGGGGACTGTTCACAAAAGTACAGGGAAGAATAACCATTCGGCCTAAATCGTTCGGGTTTATATCACCATCCGTGCTGATCGCATCTTGTAGATGAATGTAATTATCTGCTCGCAGTTTTTTCTGGTTTAAAGATATATAACGAAGCCGTTCACTCTCTACTTTGACGTACACATCTACTAAAAATTGGTGGAATAGCTGTCTTGATCGTGGAAGGAGGTTAAAATCATTTTCTCGAATCATAATGTGATAAGCGTGAAAATCCATGCAAGAAACTTTTTTGTTGGGAACGGGCTGTATTGTGGTGGGATTAATGACTGGAATATCAAAATGATATCCAGCCTGACCCTTGCTAAAAATCAATGGGTACTGCAAAGCATCATAGAACTAATGAGTATCAGCGACGTGTATAAGTGTATTATCGTGTGCTCGTAATACTATGTCTCGGGAAGAGAACTGGTCACCGCTCACTACGGCAGCTACTTCGTTAATAGTCGGTGCATTATAGCGCCTATTATGTTCGCCACGTGGAGTCCGATCAGCATGGATGACTACTTTATAATCTTCTTGAGGCCAGTTTTCTATTGCGGTTTTAAATGTATTTATTAAGATGTTGTGGTTATGTAACATTCTTTGAATTTTTAATACAGTTTCCCTTTCAAGTCCCTGAATGTATTGGCAACGACGGTTCACTTCATTTTCTTCATTACCCATAAAGTAAACTTGTAAGAATTTATGCTGTTGATTATCTGTAGGGAAAAGAGAACCAATTCGATGGTATATCTGACCTTGTACAGTAAAGGTTGGTGAAAACCCAGGCATTCTTACCTCCTTATCTACTCCAAAAGATGTCATTTGGAAACATGAGTTATACTTTCTTATTCTATTTAAAAAGCGTTGTGATTCTTCTTATAATAATATATAAATATATAGAATATATATATACTAGCTTTCGCCCGCGGCTTCGCTCGCGTTAAATTCGGTATAACACACCAAGCAGACCTGCAGTTTTTGCTCTTGCGCCTGATTGATTTGTAATAGCAACGCTAAGTTTTCCCTTTTCTTCCCTCGTTCTCCCTCATATCCCACTTTTTTAAAATAAAAATTAGCCTATGTCCGTCTCCTGGTTCCCAACTATCTCTGTAGCAAAATTCATCAAAATCGGTTTAGCCATTAAAGCGTGAAGAGGTAACAAACAAACAAACAAATAAACAAACAAACAAACTCACTTTCGCTTTTATAATATTAGTAATATATAATATATATAGTTTTTAGAGGTTCTTCTGGTTCACCAAGTAAAGGAAGGAAAACTTTGACATTAGAACAACACATTCCTGCAGTTTCATCCTTCCATTTTAAAGCATTACAAAACTTGCATTTATTATTCATCAAACCAACAACAATTAAAGAATGAGTTTTGTAATCAATTTAAGGATCATATTGAAACTTAGAAAAATTAAAGACAGACCAAGCGTTACGCATAAAAGTTCGTCGGCGTTCGGTTTGCATTTCTGAATGAGCAGTTCTTCTCGCCTGCGACTCTTCTGGAGTTTCTAAGGCTCTAATGGCTGCCTGCCGTTGAGCTTGTTCTTCTAAACGCAACTGTGTTTGAAGGGACGTTTCACTCATTCTCAAATTTCTCTGACGTTCGGCTTGTTCCTCCAAACGCAATTGTGTTTGAAGAGACGTTTCACCCATTCTCAAAGCTGTCTGACGTTCAGCTAGTTCCGCCAGACGCGATCGGGTTTGAAGAGACGTTTCACCCATTCTCAAAGCTGTCTGACGTTCAGCTTGTTCCGCCAAACTTCGCCCTTAAAATGTGAATTTTCATATATAATTTGTAAATTGACGTTTCTTATCCCCGTTTCTATTCCATTTTAGGGATAGTCTGCAAAATAAAACAAATATGCAGTCTGTACGAACTTTATTGATTTGTTCAAAGTAAATCGGACAACGCAATTAGTTTCGCATAAAAATTCACCCCTCTCCCCCATCCTTTCGAAAAGTAGCCTATAACCATCTCCAAGGTTCCATCTATCTCTGTACTAAAATTCACCAAAATAGGTTCAGCGGTTTGGGAGTGAAAGCGTAACAAACAAACGTCGAACTCTAGAAGCAATCGGATAACGCAATAAGAAGTTTCTCCCGTTTTCTTCCCTCTTTCTATAAATAATTCTATATTATATATAAATCTACTTTAAAAAAAAGGTTTCGCCCGCGGCTTCGCTCGCGTTAAATTCGGTATAACACACCAAGCAGACCTGCAGTTTTTTTCTCTTGCGCCTGACTGATTTGTAACAGCAACGCAAAGTTTTCCCTTTTCTTCCCTCGTTCTCCCTCATATCCCACTTTTTTTTTAATAAAAATTAGCCTATGTCCGTCTCCTGGTTCCCAACTATCTCTGTACCAAAATTCATCAAAATCGGTTTAGCCATTAAAGCGTGAAGAGGTAACAAACAAACAAACAAACAAACAAACAAACAAACAAACTCACTTTCGCTTTTATAATATTAGTAAGGAAGTAAGGATTATTACTTTTTAATTAGTAATTACTTTAACTTGACTTTAAGTAGGTACGGGTTTAGCGTTAGATATTTTAACGTTGCGTCCAAGTCCAAGTGAAGAGTGTAGGTACCAAACTTTCAGCATTTCATGTGTCTTTGCAAGTTTGCATAGAAGTAAACACTTAGAGCCATGCCACACGGGTGTTTCCAACGCGTTGCGTCGTGCGCGTTGCGTGAATTCGACGAAGTGACCGTCATTCGTCGCAGCGCTCGTTCGGCGAGAAATCATTGCGCCTACTTTGATAGGCTAGGTTGTGAACCTATTACCAAGTTTATAATGTTTGTGGTCTTTAGTACTTAGGTAGGTATAATCTGTGTGCCTGTGAATAAATAAATAATAAGATCCTATTTTTACAATCATGTTACATGGTAATCGGCATTCATAAAGCGATCGAGAAAGAATGTGAGTCACTATGACGAGATTAATTTATTGTTGTAGACTGCTTAGCAACTATACTTTATGTATGTCTGATAGGTAAATAACTACCCCTTAGTACCATTATTTGTGCCCTTACTAACACTTACGAAGCTTGTATTCTAAAAATACACGTCTTCCTATGGTGTCCGTCTGTGTGTCCATGTTTTTCTTATAAACAAAGTAATGGATTTTGATGCAGTTGTTAATAATAATTTTGGGAAGTATTGTGTACTGTCAAAGGTACATAAAATAAAGAAAATCCAATATTTTTCAAAGTCGTAAAAGTGTTTAAAGCGGAGGGCAGGTCGTAATTTTGTAATATTTTTTTTTCTTTTAAATAACGTTGCCCCACACTAGGAATTTCTCCTGTAGCATGGGTGCGTTCACAAACATTTAAACTCACATACACAAACATCCAAACCCGGAACAACTATCTGTAGGCCATACAAATATTTGTTCCGTGCGGGGATCGAATCCGCGACACGCAGCGCAGCAGTCGATCGCTCAGCCACTGCGCCAACCGTGTCGTGAAAATGTAGTTTGGTATTCCCATAATCTTGTCCCATCATTGTATTGACTTATTTAATTCAATATAACAATCTGCGTGTAAATGTCTGTGTTGGGTCTTTGTTGGTAATTCCGCAGTTGAATTATATCAAGTGTTTATTTGTTTCTCGTATTGACGTAGCTTACAGCCCACGTTGCCCCACATTGCCCCACAGTGTGCGTTGCCTTATACCTGCACATAATACAGCAAAAAAAGCAAAGCAAATAGAGAGAGCTCTTTGAGATCGATGTGTTGTCATCCCAAACTCTAAGCTAAAAAGTCGATTTGTTTGTTTCTAAAACATCTTTTTATTACTGTACATGTGTATGTGAAGACATACGTGCGAAATCCCGCGGCACCGCGCGGATGTCGAATTTATGACTTCCTTGATAAAAGCTTAGCTAATACACAACACATGCCCATTAATATACACATAAACCTTTTCCGAATCATACTCTTTCTATTGCGAATCTATCAGAGGATCGCAAAAAGTTGCATAAGATCTGCACAGAACTGTGGACTATTAGACAGACAGACAACAAATCCGACTAACTTTGATAACCGGTTTCAGAGCAACTTTGTTAAGAGACCTATTTTTTTACGGAAATCATCAAATTACTTTCTCGCTCTGTTCAGAGCATAAAAGAGTAACAGGCTTTTATGACTAAGCCGTCCATGTTCCTCCTTTTGCCCTTTGTGTTCCGGGGTCGCGGTATCTCTATCGAACAACGTCCAACCTTTGAGAGACCCTTGGTAGTATGATCCGTTAGAAACCTTGCTAAATGGTTATCTTTTTACCACAGAAGGTAAAAGTGGTATCGTACATAAACCAAAAGTTAGTCTTATGACTGTCATAAGCTAATATTTTTTTCTTATAATTATGTTTTTATCATCATCTGTCTAGCACTTTCCCAACTCAGTTGGGGTTGGCTTCCAGTCTAATCGGATGCAACTGAATACCAGTATTTTACATGTAGCGACTGCCTATCTAACCACAACCCAGTTAATAATGGGTTATAGATACCCCTTCGTAAGACTGGTTATCGGACTTTTGAAACACTGATTATCTGTAACCACTGTCAAAGATCTACAAATGACAGCCGGGTCCAGCTTAACATGCTTTCGGGGCAAGGAGGAAACTCGGTATGTATAGGTGGTCACCCAACGACAGACCAACCTAGGCAAGCGCGGCTTAACTTAAAGATTGACCCGAGTGGCTGCTATTATTTAACCACGAGCATTTCATAACATGTTTGTAGTTGTACCATCTAGTAATATTCCACTCAAGATATTGATTGATATTATTATTGAACAACTATCCCGAGTAAACAGCATGCTATATACTTATGCATTTATTTACATAACCGTATGCTATCTAGCGATTTGTCCCTATGCGTCATTATGTACTCTAGTTCTTTGGGAATAGTAATCCTTACTAATATTATAAAAGCGAAAGTGAGTTTGTTTATTTTTTTGTTTGTTTGTTACATTTTCACGCCTAAATGGCCCTGGAGATAGTTGGGTCCTTGGAGACGGACATAGGCCAATGTTTTTTTTTAAGTGAGATAAGGGGAAGAAAGAGGGAAGAAAAGGGGAGAGAAACATTTTTTTTTCGAACATCGCGCGTGTTAAAGTTTGCGTTAGCCCAAAGGAACTATGCCACGCGGACGAAGTCGCGGGCGGAAGCTAGTTTCATATATACTAGTGTGAGAATGGTTAAGTAATCAATTATTACGGTGTCATCGTGTGATAAAATACATTGTAATCTAGCTTTAATCCCCTATTGTAATCAGCTTACACGTACCTATGTCTACGATTTATGATAGTTACGTTTGTGACGCAAGTACTTACAAGTATTTCAGTCAAAGTAGGTGTTCCAATGAATTATTTACTCGAAAATTAAAGGTTAAGTAATGCATTGTAAAGGTTCATAGAGTATTATTTTACAAGTTCGTTTGCCAAATTAATAGGTGTGGTATGTCCCAGTGCCTTAAAAAAGTTGTACCTACAAATATTTTAGATATTTTATGTTTTTTAAAATTTCTAAGCTAACCCTTTCATTTCATACACTTAACATTGTATATGCATATTAATAATGTCTAGTTCGTCAACTCTGGGTATCCGCCAACTTGGAGAGAGAATGACGTCACATAGCTAACCATGCATTGTCATCCAAACTAAACACGAATGCAAAAGTCCAGCTCAATTAGCAACCGATATATGGGATCGGGAAGTGAGCTTCTAAAGTTTTTTTACGAAGTAAGAGATGAAGCTTAAAAACAGTGCGTTAAAAAGAAGTAGAGGTTATTCAGGTTTTCAATTAGAAACCGCGTTTAAAAATTACCCCTAGCCAGAGTCAGACTTCAGAAGCTGTCAGTAGTTACCTTAGTTTGATTAAACAGTTTTTTAATTAAACTAGTTCTATGATTTACCAGTACCGTCGAATTGGTTACAGCTAAAGATTGATGTTTTCTACGTCTGTACTTAGATAATGTAGCAAAAGTAGTTAAAAGCAATGAAAGATCAGAATCAATACAGTAAGACAATATCGCTTATAAATTACTAGCTTTTGGCCGCGGCTTCGCTCGCATTAAATTCGGAGTAACACAGTTCCCCTTTTCTGATTTGCAGTTTTTGCCCTTGCGCCTTGTTGATTTGTAATAGCAAAGCTAAGCTTTCCCTTTTCTTCCCCCTTTCTCCCTCATATCTCAATCTTTTTTTTAAAAAAAATAGCCTATGTCCGTCTCCTGGGTCCCAACTATCTCTGTACCAAAATTCATCATAATCGGTTTAGCCATTAAGGCTTGAAGAGGTAACAAACATACAAACAAACTCATTTTCGCTTTTATAATATTAGTAAGGAAGTAAGGATGCAAAGCGAAAATTTCATTGTTTATGAGTGTACATCTAAAATCTGTCAATACACGAGAAGAATTGACGGCACGGTTAGCGCAGCAGCTGAGCGATTGTCTGCTCCGAGTGGGCAACTTTAAAAAAGAAAGAACACCTCCAATATCCATAAAACAGCATCGCATATGGACAATACAAATAGAATGAAACCACCCATCAGACACGCAATATCTATCATCCATCACCCTAGTCAATTTCGCAGCAACCGTTGTAATATTCCAGAGCAACAGTGGAATTTTTGTGATCATCAGCATTTACATAATGATCATCAGCGGTCCTTTGCACGGTCGCTAGTAGAGATGCATCTCGACACAGCTCAGCTGATCGACATAGTTGGCAGGCCAGGTGACGCCTAGTGCCAAGGTACGCACTTCCTAATTTCCTGGCTATAAACATAAGACGTGATCGTGTTGCAGTTTCATTTAAAAGTAATTGGTAGGTTATACGGAAGAAGCATAGAACACTCATGGCTAAATAGGAACAGCAGTTCCGTTGAATATCAAAGGCCCTCTCTGCCTTAGAAAACACTTTGAAGCCGTTGGCCTCGGCTAACATCTTTACAGCTTTCTAATCCATCTTGACAATAGTTATTGGTGGTCAAAAAAACCTGAAAGTCTGACAGCAGGTCTTACTAAGGGGTATCGTATTACCCAGTAACTGGTTCGTAGAAATAGATATTCTCAGTGTGTACCGAGATTGAAGGTCACACCTTAGGCAAGTCCAGTGTCTTCGACCAGACCATCATCTTAAAGGGAGGCATCCCGAATGCTGGTGCTACTTAAGAAGATCTCAGAAACTAGCTCCAGGGGTATCGCTATGGTGAGCACACCGTGGTAAGCAGTTACAAGCAGTCCTTCTGCGAAGCAGTAATGCTAGCAAAGGAGGTTATAGACCGTTTGAGGGCACCTCAATGCACCGTTATGTCACCATCCGTCCATCCGTCTAGTGACAAAAGGCCGTGTAGATGGACCGTTCGTGTTCCACGCGCGCCTTAAAGAGATGTCAACAAAGCAGAGGGGCCTACCAGGGCCACTGCTTGCCGGGGCTGCTGTTTGTTCAAAAGATATGCTGCGGCCGCGGAACATAAAGGAAACTGACTAAAACCCGGATAGGTTTACCAGTCCAAGTCTGACAATCCCTTCCGCTCCGCCCAGAACGGGAGAAGTCATTTGACGATTTCCCATCAGAAAAAAAAACAAAGTGTGCTGTAATATTCTTCTGATAGTTAATTTAAGAAAAACAAAGCACTGCTAATTATTAACCATACAATGAAGGTCAACAAAGGATGTATCAAATGCATCAAGCTGGGCACGAGTTTATTTAAATTTAGTACCTACTCAGTACTGACAGATGTCAGGAGTCAGATTAGTACGACAGACACGCGGATGACTGCTGGGATGTCAGTACACTTCAACCAACGGATCTGGGGCCTAAGTCTGCTATTACAATGGTGTCAGAATGGTCGATCACTGATCGCATAATGGTTGATTTTGACAAGTTTAGTATGTAGTAGATTACCAAAATTATCAAAATCAACCATAATGCGATCACTGATCGACCATTCTGACACTATTGTAATAGCAGACTAAGGTCCCTGTTAAGACGGGTAAATCTAGAACTTAAATAAATATATTTTTTCTTGTCCTGCACCGCCATATTGAACTGAAAAATTAAAGTAATCAGATAGTAACATTCTGTTTTCTTCGTTCAACTTTAGGATCTCCTCAGAAAAAAGAACTTCAAAGAGACGGCCGGTGTTAAAGGCTTAACGTCTACCGTCTCTAAGTATCTCATTGAGCTGACAAAGGTAGACACCTATGTCAGATCAATGAATACGTTAAATAGACAGATTTTTTCTGATAAGTATGTGGCAAAGAAGCCTTCTCATTAAAGTGATTTAATGGATTCTTTTTAAAAGAGCCACTTCTCGGCTTTTGTTTTGCTGGTTTGAGCTGTGAAACGCCTTTACAACTGGTGTGTGCAACGTAATGTGCGCAAACGCAATATCATCAAAATACTCCGCACGTACTCAAGCGTCGGGGCCGGATTTAAACCAAAAGAAATAAAGCACACAAATGCAAAGATCTTATCATTTTTGGACACAGTCCAATAATGAAATACGTAGTTAAATGTTTTTGTCTGGAAACTTGTGTATTTTAAAATGTCCACAATTTATATAAAACTGTTTCTTTTGAACTTGTACTGTCATCGGAATAGTTTTTAAGGTCATCTATTTTTGTACCGTGTATAATAACATCAATTATCATAATAACTGTCAACACTGCCTGCTAGGGTAAGCTTGCACGTACCTTCTGTATAGGTATGTACAGACGGCATCTTTACAGTAAGTACCTATCAACACAGGAAAGTTCATAAGTTTTATTACACGAAATTAATGCATATTTTTTGTCATAGCACTTATCTAATATTAATATATATACTTAAGTAAAAAGGGCTAAAGTTAACAATCATTAAAAATTGTGAGGCTGAATTGAATAAAATATGATCACAAACTTCCAAAGGTCGCTTCAAAATGTATATTACAACTGTAGCTGTATGTGCTTTAATACGACTAGAATGCTTCCTACTAACGCCATCTATCCGCCACTCAAAGTAAGTTAGTAAAATGTAACAACCAAATAAAACTTTGACTTAGTAATGTGCTTATAGCAGTAGCATAAATGGAACCTTCGCAAGAGTCTCAAATCTAATCCTCATAGTACTTTTATTAAGAAGTAGGTATCGTTAATATGATACACGTGACATTAGAGCCCAGAACACAGTGAACCTATCGTAATATAAATTGTTAAAGGGATAAATAATTTGAAGAGACCAGAAGAAGATGAATATGTATTGAATATAGGTAAAAAGTGAGCACAAATTGGATTAAAGTAAAGACACCTGCATTAACTGGGATACTCCTGAGATAATCTTAATCAAAGTACGCACCTAAGAAAAGGGAGTAAAAGCAACCGATTATTGCAGGCAACACTTTAAATAATATCTACATTCACAACTAATCAGATAAACATCATATTAGCAGTACCTACCACCAGCGTATTAAAAGGTTTTAAACCCAAAACCGATATTATTAGTATGTTTGATTTAACAATTATTTGGGTAAACCCTATAGACGCTAACTTAAATAATGGTTAAGTAATGTATGTGAAACTATTTAAATACTAGCTTTTGCCCGCGGCTTCGATCGCGTTAAATTCGGGGTAACACAGTTCCCCTTGCGCCTTATTGATTTGTAATAGCAACGCTAAGTTTTCCCTTTTATTCCCTCTTTCTCCCTCACATCCCACTTTAAAAAAAAATAGCCTATGTCCTTCTCCTGGTTCCCAACTATCTCTGTACCAAAATTCATCAAAATCGGTTTAGCCATTAAAGCGTGAAGAGGTAACAAACAAACTCACTTTCGCTTTTATAATATTAGTAAGGAAAGGAAGGATTACTGCTTAACTAAAGCAGCACTGAGTCCGACCCCTAGTGAATACCTGGTCAATACCGGGTATTATAACAGGTGTTTTTTACGGGCACTGTACAAAAATAAGGGGTATACTATCATATGGCAGTTACCAATCCCATCCAACAAACGAAAGAAAAAAAACCATACACAAAGATAACACGAAGATACTGGCTAGTGGATAGGCCCTAGTTTCCATAAATAAACCCATACAGTTTTATGAGTCAGTCTGTATGATGTACCGAATCTGAGAAACGGCTGCATAGATAAGATTTGTATTGGAAAGTAGCTCCGGGCATTCTGAATAGCACATAAACCAAATGGCCATGCACTTGAGCAGACTCAACTATAATTGAATCTGTCGATAACCGCCGTAAATAACAATTACTCCGCACACCGTCAAGTAATGAATTGCACTGGAAAGGTAATATAAATGGGATTTTGAGATACATAGGACGATTAGGCAATGACCAATTTTCCAAGAACTGGGAAATAGGAAGATCCCTAAGTTACTGTTTGGAAAAAATTTTTTGGATAATAGCTTTTGCTTACTGATATAGTCTGCTTAATGATATTACTTACCTAAGTAATTATTACCTTATTGTTTGCTGGTAAAATTTGCCAAAGTTGGACTAAAGTTCACCCACAATAAAAAATCCTTTTAAAATATCATTAAATCGTCATTCAGCTAATTCTCAAGTTGATGAACGCTAATTCATTTAGGTACAGAGGAGAACATAACATTAGCTGAAGAGCAGACACATAGGGAGATTATCGCTAGACAGATTAAATGAAATGCACATTACTTACTAAACCTTCGCCAGACAGGTCAACACTCTCATATACTCGAACATTGCTTGAACAAATTAAATTGTCTTTCTTTGTAGGAAAATAAATCTCATATTGTTTTATGACTCATCGTAAAGTATTAATGTAACGAACATACACTTACGTCTTTAAAACTAAATTGACTTTCTGAGTAAACGTATCGTAGCAAAATGCATCGTAAAGTTCGATATCGGCAGAGGTTTGACCGCTATAAAGGTTTATTTAGGAATGCCAGCAAATAAAATTGACATCAGTTCGGTTACCGCACGTTGGGCGCCAATTAAGGGTTGCTGTTAGTGTAAAAGTCCCATTGAGTTTGCTTATATTTATACTAGCAACTAGTTCATAAATCTTGTATTTATGTAACTTGTGTAGTACGCTACAACAATTTTGTATCTTATAGTAACCCGAAGTGGAGAAGATGAAGGGTTGAAAAAAACGGCGGGAGTTTATTTTTCAAACCTCGACTAGTTCCTCAACATTGTTAGGAACGAAGCAGGATTCTGGAACTAGGTTTAACGAGTTCAGAGCTGGCTGCGGGGCTACCGCGCTCAGAACCAGAAGCATGACAATTTATTATTTGACATAATTTTAACGTTTTGTTTGTGTTCTATGTGCAAATAGTTTGCCACAACAAGAACTAACTCGGCATCTAGAAAGAGGTCACAACTATCGAAGATGTAAATGCTTGTTATTTTAAAGTACATCACATTCTTATTGATCTTGTGAAATTGTGAAAAATTATACAACAGATTTTATTTTCACATTTTTGACGCTATATTCGCTTAGCCTACCTAAATGTATTTCAAATGAGCCTTCCACATGGATTCCAGGGATTGAAAGTGTGACTTGAGTTAACCCGGTGCCTGAAATGGGCCTGAAGATTGACCCTATCGACTGTTATTATTTAGCCATGAGCTCCGCACGATGTGTTCGTATAATTGCCATTAAATTGGCGCCCGGCCAGTGTGGAGTCCATTGTCCACACTGCTGGCCACATTAGTGGTTAAAACGCAACCCTGTCCCTATAAACTGTTATTTATGATCAGAGCTACTTGACCCTTGTTGTTTTGCCTTCAATAAATCGAGTCAGATAATTTTATCGCTTTCATATTGTGGGGAACTTTTGCCTAAGTATATGATTATTTTACACGGGCACACGGCCATTGAAAATTAATGTCTCTCAATGCAAGCCTAGATTGAATTAAACTGACATCAGATGCACTTGTCATATTCATAGAGTGGAATCTGGGCTGATTTGATGTACCTACCTAGTACCTACCTAGTAGTTAGGCAGAGGTGTGCTTAATAGTAAACCCACATGTCGCTAGTTATGTTTAAGTCCCAATATAAGTGGTGAGCCTATTTCAATCAAATGCACGGCTGCTACCGAAAAAATCCTGATAGACCCGTACCCGAGCTGGTAATTTCAATTGATGTAACTTTGATAAAAATAGGTGTAGGGATCATGCAAAGAGGGAGAGAACTTCAAACCAACCCAGCCGCCGCTGGAGACACTCCGGGCATCGGGCGCCGCGAGACGACTCCCGGCCACCGTAGATGTGGGTCCGTCGACGGTGGGCAGGCCCCGGAACATAACGACACAAAAGAAGAAACATGGGTAGTCTTAGTCAGCTAAAGTCTGACACTTCCCCCCGCCCCGCCCAGAGCGGGGGAAGTTATTTGATGATTTCAGATCCGCAAAAAAAAGGAATCTTGCAAAAAAAACAAATTTTAAATATTAAGTACCTATCATCCTATATCCAGTATCATAATAATATTTTGTTCTTTGGAGACGGGCGATCATAGTAAGTTTATCATAGTGGGAAGGTACTCGTTGCCAATATTTTATAGTACTAATAATTTAATATATAATAAGTGCTTATATATTTTTGGTTTACCTGGGCCTGGGAGAGAGGCATATCAAACATTTTGTTTTAAGCAATTAGAAAGATAGGTTTTCTAATTACCTACAATGTGCTGAGCTGACACATAATCTTTTTATTATTAATACAGTAAATAAGTTAAAGAAAATAAATTTTGCAGTATGTAAGTACCTAAATGGATACGCCTCTTTAAAAGGTGAGTTGGTGATTCCGCCAGAACTTTTGTTTACATGACCTATGCCAAGAGTTCAAGGTCATGACCTCACATCATGTTACCATTATTTCCGTCGAAAGTAACCAATTAATTCAAGATTGGTCAACAATGAATGAACGACACTTGTAGTAGGTAGAACCTATCTACAGATATCACTGATTGTTCTAATAGGATTTTTAATGCGTGATATTTATCAACATTCAACCAACCTGATTTCACGCCGGTGCTGTAATAATGCCACTATTCAGTAAGCCCGAGGTCACATCACCATTTCACTTCACGTGCAGTCTAGGTATACTTAGTTGTGACGGTCGAGGATCCCGATGACTCAGATGAAAGCGAAAGTGGATCGGTATATTATTGTTACCCGGTGTTCACATGAGTGCGGCCGCGCGGCGTGAGCCGTCGACTGGCGGTAAGGACGCGGGAAGGTCGCCCGCCATTGTTGCGCATGCGTCGTTATATCTATAGAGGCGCCAAACACTGTCAACTTCCTAACCTCTGGGAAACTTTCGGCAACAACAACAGCACCCGGATCGGTTAATTTGCATTTAGATTGTAATGTTTAATTCGTTAAAAAGTACCTACTCATTACCTAGTGAAACTAATTCACTAGGTAATAAGAGTAGGTACTTTTGGATGCAATTTTAGGATGCGCTAACCAGAATCAGAACAAGGTTGTTGACAATTGGTCAATAACAAACGAAGAGTTTTAATCAAATTATACAATGGTATCATTTGATAAGAACTCTGCTTTACTGGATCATATAATTGCATCACCCTAAGGTTGACTGTCACTCAATTACACGCTATAAAACGAACACAGTTCACATTCTATACTTGTAGCGTTAAAGGTAAGGAAAATTCGAAAATGTAGGTAGGTACCTAACAGTCAAAGAAATTTGAGGTAATTTGAAGATGCTATCCCCTAGAATGAACCTCAAGACCCAGGTCCTACCTATCAGGAGAAGCGATCCCCTTACCAGTAAAGGATTTAGTCAAATAAAATATTATACCTAGTTTATAAAAAAAAAACTCACTTTAACCTACTGTTTTCTCGTATTTTTCTAAGCAAACCATAAGCAAACCCTTTTCATAAAATTATATCCATAAAACGGGAACGCAAAGAATAACTAATCGACTAGGTAACTTTGAGAGTCTGCCATTTTGAGTTCAGAATGTCGTCACTCAGCTAACCATGCATTGGAATCCAAACTGAACGTGTTTGAAACATTTCAGCTCTTACGGAAACCAGAAAGTGGGAAAAATTTAACTTCTATTATTTTTTTACATAATTATTTACAGGTGAAGCAAATAAAAGCGAATTATTATTGACTATTTACCGTTAACAGCCAGTTGTTCATTATAAGTTGGTAGGTAGCTAGATTACGGTTTGGTTTTCATTGCCCTGTCAATCGTAACTTCGATGGTATTTTAAAATGTACCGGATTATTATTACTGCTACCAGTGCTACCCTGCCCGTTGAAAGTCGTTTAACACGTTCGTTGCATTACGAGATCTATCAGATCTCTTGCAGGACTTTTGTATTGTGCGTTGAATATAATCGTGTTGTTTCACTGCTTGTCGTTAGATTCTAACGTGTAAAGTTCTTTAAGTATGAGAAAACTGTATCTTTCGACTATTAGACTTCTTGAGTCTCCAGAAGTCTCAAACGCTGCAAAGGGTAGGTTAGTTTCGAGATCTTTTAGGCCCCCAATGCGCCAATTGAAAGTTCTTTGAAAATGATAGCGCAGGGAACGTGTTAAAAAAACAACCGGCGTATTGCAGATTAAGATTCGTCACTAGGTAAGTATTTTGGTTCATGTAACGACGACCATTTGCAAACGCAACTAAAGCACCTACGCAACTAAACTATTTTCTTCAATAGGTAGGTATCTATGTAATCCATATCATCCAACCAGCCAAGTGCGAGTACTCGCGCACGAAGGATTCCGTACCATTACTTATTTATCGTGTAAAAAAAAAACATTTTGGACCTTGGAATTATTTGTAAAAACGGCAAAAAAATCATGAAAAAAACATTTTGGACCTTGGAATTATTTGTAAAAACGGCAAAAAAATCATGTTTGTTGTATGAGAGCCCCCCTTAAACATTTATTTTCACCTGTTTCATTAGGATTTGTTGTAATAGCGGCAACATAAATACATCATCTGTGAAGATTAAAAATTTCAACTGTCTAACTATTAGGTCTTTACCTATGAAATTGCCGTTCTGCAGTACTGGCCATTTCAAATCAAAATAATTTTTGTTTGGCTAAGAATTCTAATTTCAAATTAATTTTATTCAAAAAAAATGATTTTTTTCCAAAAGTAGTCAATTGTTTATTGATTAGTGTTACATTTTCATCGCATTTCAATCTTTTTCGTCATCATGGATACGTTAAAAATTCGAGTAATTATGGAATATGAGTACCGTCGCGCGTCGTGGCAGCAACGCGGCACAAGCGGCACGCAACATCAACGACGTTTACGGAGCTAACACTACAAACCAACGAACCACCTGTTATTGGTTTGCTCGCTTCCGTTCTGGAAATTTCGACCTGAAAAATGAACCTCGCGGTCGTCCGAAGACTTTGGTCGACAATGACGAATTAAAGACGATTGTGGAAGCTGATGATACACAATCTACGGCTGAATTAGCAGCAGCTTTCGACGTTAGCGTCAAAACAATATTGGTCCATTTGCGTCAAAGTGGCAAGGTAAAAAAGCTTGACAAATGGGTGCCCCACGAACTCAATGATAGCCAGCGCGAAGTACGCGTCGAGACGTGCCTTGCACTGCTCAACAGACACACAAATGAAGGAATTTTGAACCGCATTGTTACCTGCGATGAAAAATGGATTCTGTTTGATAACCGCAAGCGCTCAGCAAGTTGGTTGGATCCTGGTTCAGCACCTAAACAATGCCCTAAACGAAAACTTACCCCTAGAAAAGTGATGGTCACTGTTTGGTGGTCTAGCGCCGGTGTGATTCATCACAGCTTCTTACCAAACGGGGTGAGCATTACTGCAGATGTGTACTGTGAAGAACTGAACACAATGATGGAGAAGCTGGCACATCTCGAACCAGCATTGGTCAATCGCTCGTCTCCGCTGCTCCTGCACGACAACGCGCGACCTCATACTGCACAGCAGACGGTCTGCAAGTTGCAAGAACTGGGGTTGGAAGCTCTCCGTCATCCGCCCTACTCACCAGACCTTGCGCCTACAGACTACTACTTTTTCCAGAATTTGGATAACTTCTTGGCGGGAAAAAAATTCAATACCTACCCGAGAAGCAGTACAAAATGCCTTTGAAGAATTTGTTGCCTCCCGTCCAGCTGATTTCTTTAAGAAGGGCATCAATAAACTGCCACTGCGTTGTCAAAGATGCATTGATTGCATGGTGATTATGTACTTCGATTAAGACAAATAAAAAATACATGAAAAAAAATCGTTTAAATTTTTTCATACAAAACGGCAATTTCATAGGTAAAGACCTATTATTACGGTTCATGAGCAGCCTGGTGGTGGGTCCCGTTTTGCCCTTTGGGTACGAAACCCTAAAAATGGAGTCTTTATTGTTTCTGCTCGAAACATAGACTAATAGCTGCTGTCGCGCAAAGAACAAACAGATAAATATAAAATCACAATAACAATAAATATCGATAAAAAAAACACTAATTCCGAAAACAATAACCATGTAACATTTTAAATAAGCGCCATCTAGTTTTGTTAAAAGAAGCGATGAAGACATTTTAACCGCGGAATTAGTAAGTACCATAAAGATACGTACACACGATGACTTGCCAACTTATACAAAACAACTTTATGCAGATCTGTCAACTATAGATCGTACACCGTAGTTTTTCCTGTCTGTGTACTAAAGAAAAGAAAGTGATAAAATCTGACCGTGGACAAAGTAGGCATTGAAAAGGTGTGTAAAAAAATACCTTTTCGCTACCAGCCCGCAATCAAATGCAAACTAGAACTTTTAGATGTTCACAGCAATAGTAGTAGTGTTATGTCAAACTAAACAACTTAAAACAGGGTCTTACTAAATGACTTAAAACTGCACAATTTTCTTTTCCTCATATCTTTTTAAAACCAAAGTACTTATGTATGTGTAAAGTACCCTTCAATGTAGAGAGATCATAATCATTTTTTTCGACTTTTTTGCATTTTTCGAGTTGGTATCGGGTGGTATATGAATGAATTCCAAATAGTTTCAAGTCTCGCAGTAAAAAAGGAAAATCAGTTGAAATTGCCAGTAACGAAAAAACAAACCTTACGTTACGACATAACACAGAGTTGAACTAATTTATTTTCTATCGACACAAGGTTGTTTGCTTATTTATTCAGTAGCTAGTTATCCCAATAGTAGCTAATTCTGCCTGATGGTTATAGGCGACAGTAAATATCAGGAACATTGAAAATGCGATTGCGTGGCGATAAATGTGGTTCAGCCTTTACAGTTCTCGATATTTCAGTATTTTCATCACAGAAAATTGTAATTTATGGAGTTCGGGACTTCAACTCATTTCAGAGTGATTTTCGTTTATTAGCTACATGACACCCCACTGTTACAAATAATAATTATCGATAGTATAAGTCACCGAGTATAAAATATTCTTTCAGCTTCCAACAGTTCTTTATCCCACAATCCATGAAAATTAATTAGGCAAAATGCAAGATTGAACGCTACTATTAGTCCAAGTATTGCGATAAGTTAATGCTGATATGGACTACGGATAGTAGGTACACACGACGACATATCAACCTATACAAAACCAGTAGCTGATCTCTCCACCGTGGATTTCCCGTACGATGAGAAATCCGCATAAACTGGTTTTGTACAGGTTGATGTGTCGTCGTGTGTACACGTACACCGTAGATTTTCCGTACGATTAGAGATCCGCATAAACTGGGGGTCTATCGCAGAATCTTAATAGGTTAATATTAATATGAATTCGTAAAATGGTCACAGTGACCAGGGCTCTGAACCGGTTTGAAAAGAGCGGTTAATTTCGATAAAATACCGGTAAATATATCGTTCCTTCATTAACCGGTTAAACAAGTGAACAGTTCATATGTAACCCAAATGATAAAGGTTACCGGTTACATAAGCACAAACGGTTTTGACACCCAAATTAACCGGTTAATTCCGTAATTCGTAAATATTTTTCGTCTACTTTTTTAACACTTCCAACAAGTTAAAGTGACATTAGTACATTTAGTACCCCAGAAAAAATTAGGAAAAAACAAATGTTTGGTCTGAGGACGTCAAATACAACCGAAGAACTTAAATGGTGCGGGTAGATTCATGTTTCGACTTGCTTAGTTTTTTGCGCGCCCGCAAACAAAGCGTCGAGCAAACCTACGCCACACAGTGGGTAGAAACTATGATTTTAGTGACATAGGGGTCAATTTCGTTTTTTTTTTGCGTTTTCTGTATGCGGATGGATAGAACTCGTCAGCTTCAATAATAAATATCTCTTGACGTTTTTCTCTAAACTTAACAGTTTGGGTAGAAAAATGGGTTTTGTGTTTTTTTTGTATGGAACTGATCAAATAAAATCAAATTTGTGCTAAGTAGCGTTAGATCCCGCTTTGCAACGTTATTTTTCTTATACCTTGTGTCATTCACTATCAATTGATGCTATGAAAATTTGCATAAAGTTGCAACTCTGCCCAAAAATGATGATCGAAAAAATGAAAAAAAATACATAGAACTAAAAGCTTAATTTTTATTTCCGTAAGTTCTTCTAGGTCAATTTTAATATGAAATAGAAAGTAAACACTTAATAATACAGGTATGTACTTAACAACTAACAAGAATATTATTAAATCTCTAATATCTTAATTTTGCTAATATACTATATCAAAAAGGTATTATCTAATTTTGCATTTCTTTTGATTTGTTTATTAACTTAATTAGTTTAACGTTTTAAGTTCATAAATAAAAATATGTTTTCACTTTTAGCCATTATTGTAATGCTAATGAGGATCATTAGTTAATAAACCCTCATTAAATAGGAAGCAGAAAAATTAGAAGTTATCTGTTTGTCACTGGTATAAAAACGAATACTAATTAATATAAAATAAATGTAGCCCACATTTATTTTATATTAATTAGTATTCGTTTATTCGTACTACTTCTAACATCCAGTGATTGTGATCATACCTTTTTGGCTATAATGGAAGGTTTAGTTAATAATTTAGATTTATTTATGATTTTAAGAGAGCAGCTGCACTCATTGTCGAATAGTTCAAACCTTTTCCAATTTCTACAAGAAAAAAATAATGTGTCTGAGGAAAACAGTGCTGAACTCCAAAAAATCTGTACGCGATTTTGTTCAAATATAAATGCAAGGTGGGAGCGAAGTAGCCGCACGTTGGCAGAGTTTATTAGAAAAAATGGGGATTGGTTGGAAAATGCAATAAGTTGGCCTGCGGGAATAATACCTGAACCTGTTGACACTGAATAAAGAATGTTTGAGGTTTGTGATAAAAAAGATGTTGAAAATCTACCACCATCTACAGCAGAAGATTCAGGATCTACATTTACACCTCGAAAACCTTTCGAAGAATTGAGATCCAGACAAAAACGGAGACGTGTTGATGAAATCAACAAATCGTTTACAATATCCCCGGATGAACTGAATGCTACCACAAATGCCAATTTAAGAAATACTGGCAATGAAGATGTAGGAAAAATAATGCATCATTTGTTAAATAACCCAGAAGATTTAGAAAAAGTTAAGGAGTGTTTAAGTGCAAAAGTGAAAAGTAATCAATATTCACCCGATAAGGCACTGTCTTTGTTGATTTCTCTTAAATTAAGTAGATGGCAGTATATAAGTCTAAGAGAGCAGCAAGTAAAAATGGGTCGGACTTATACCCTTCTTATTATAAAATTAAGCAAGAAAAGTCACAATGTTACCCAGGAAAAGAAAACGTAACTATAACAAAAGATGGAGCTGCTATTAAACTGCAAGCTTTACTCAACTTGACGGTCTCGAGGCTATTAGATGTGATTGCTTTGGGTTTGAGCTCGGCAAAAGATTTAGTGCTTATAAGCAAATGGGGTTTTGATGGAACCTCAGGTCAAAGTAATTACAACAAAAGACGGAAATAGACTTTGATGATTCAACTATATTCATGGCCAGTCTAGTTCCTGTAAGGCTTCAACAATCTGATGGCACAATTGTTTGGGAAAACGACCGACCCTCATCAACATTCTATTGCCGTCCGATTATGTTTAAATTTACCAAAGAATTGTTACACAAGTTACACAGTCAACAGTGGTAAGTACAAAAAATTGCATAGAAAAAGAAATAGATGAACTTCAATCGAATTGAAGTAACGCATAAATTGATCATGACGATGATACACGGCAAAATTACTTCATATTTGTCATAGACATCATCGTCTGTCTGTGATATTTGCAAAGCAAAACCGTCCGAGATGAACAATTTACCATCAATTGCTCAAAGAGAAAAAAAACGAAGATATGTACCATTATGGATTGTCATCTTTACATGCCTGGATAAGAAGCATGGAGTGCTTACTTCACATCGGTTAGTATATATTATATTTTTACTACATCCTTTTCTGCTTCATTTATGTTTAAAATCCTTTTATAAAGTGTCATTCCTCTTTCTTTGCAGCTTATCGTTTGGAGTTCAAAAAATGGAGTTGCAGGGGCGATGATAAAGAAAAAAATATGCTCAAAAAGAGCGCTATACAGCAACAAGCATTTTAGAGTGAAACCGGTTTACTCATTGATATTATCAAGCAAGGAGTAGGCTCAACAAATGATGGCAATACTGCTAAAAGATTTTTTAGAGATCCACCAACAACAGCCCGCATAACAGGAATTAGTTAAGAGTTAATTGAAAGGTTTCACGTGATTCTTCAGACTGTGGCATCTGGAGAGCGCGTGGCCCTTACAAAATTTTTCGAATATTGTAATGATACTGCTAAAATAAATGTTAATTTATATCCATGGTATTTTTTTTTTCGGGTGGGAAATCATCTAATGACTTCCCCCGCTTTAGGCGGAGCGGGGGGGCATGTCAGACTTGTACTGACTAAAACCCACCCATGTTCCTTCTGTTGCCCTTTACGTTCCGGGGCCGCGGTATCTCTTTCCAACAACCCGCAACCCCGGCAGGCGGAGGCTCAGGCAAGCCCCTCTGCTTTGCTGACATCTCTTTGAGGCGCGCGTGAAACACGAACGCGCCGTCGACACGGCCTGTCGTCAATCGACGGACGGACGGCGAGCTACCCATTGCTCATCGTCCACAGGCCCGCATCTACGGTGGCCGGGAGTCGTCTCGCGGCGCCCGGCGCCCGGGGCGTCTCCCGCGGCGGCTGGGTTGGGTAGATGATCTCTCCCTCAAACGCCCGGCCACCTCCTTTGCTAGCATTACTGCTTCGCAGAAGGAGATGACCGCTTCTCATTCCCTCTCGCTCCGGACCATGGCCTGGACCAGGGCCGGACGCGAGAGATCGCCGCCGCCGATCGCCTCTACGAGGGTACGGCGGTGCTCCGCCCAAGCTGGGCAGACCGCCACAGTGTGCTCCACCGTGTCCTCCGGGCGATCGTCACAATGGTGAGACCCGGGCGCTTCCTCCCGCCCGATGATGTGCAGGAACCTCCCGAAAGTTCCGTGTCCGGTGAGGAATATCCATGATATTATATGGCATCCAGTGTTCACAAATTGTTGGTACATGGGGCTGACATAATTAAGCATTTTGGTGCCATACCTGTCGGTAAACTGTCGGAAGAAGCAGGAGAGGCTCGCAATAAAGATTTTCGGAATTACAGAGAGAGCCATTCTAGAAAAGTAAGTAGAACGGCGACAAACGAAGATATAGATACGATAGATCACAAGTCTAAGACCTCAAATGAAAAGACAAAATATGGGTCTCTCTCCAAAAGTCAAAGAGCTTCTGATGAGTTTTCCAACAGAATCCGATTTAGATTTTATTGATGTAAATAATTTACAAGATAGTCCTAGCGATAATGAATAAGATTTTGATAGATTGTAAGTGTACTTATAGATTTTTTTTTGTAAGTATTAGTGTTGTATATTCTTAGTCCTAATTAGGTGTATTATTGTGTACCTTTACTATGTATCTTTTGTAAGTAGCTTTATTATGTACGTTTTACTACTATTTACCTTTTTCCTAAGTAAGTATACATTTTTACTTAAAAGAGCACATTCGTATCCTCTTTTAAAAATAACATATTATTACGAATACCTACCAATTTAAGCGTTTATGAGATCTTTTAAATGTATTTTTGTTACTGATTAAGAACTTACCTGTATTAATTCGTCTTTTGTCTTACTATTTTATTTTTGTCATTGTATTTCATATTAAAATTGAACTAAAAGAACGTACGAAAATAAAGCTTTTTATTCTATGTATTTTTTTCATTTTTTCAATCATCATTTTTAGGCAGAGTTGCAACTTTATGCAAATGTTCATAGCATCAAATGATAGTGAATGACACAAGGTATAAGAAAAATAACGTTGCAAAGCGGGATCTAACGGTACTTAGCAGAAACTTGATTTTATTTGATCCGTTCCATACAAAAAAAAACAAAATTCATTTTTCTGCCCAAACTATTAAGTTTAGAGAAAAACGTCAAGAGATATTTATTATTGAAGCTGAGTTCTATCCATCCGCATACAGAAAACGCAAAAAAAAACAAAATTGACGCCTATGTCACTAAAATCATAGTTTCGACCCACACAGTGGCCACTGTGTGGCAGCGACGTTGCGAACTTGCATGCGACTTGATGCGACTATTTTGTAACTAAATGACATCGCAACGTCTTGACCGTGCTTGTGAAAGAGGCGGGGGCGGGGGGTGTTCAAATTTGGTTTTAACCGGTTAATTTTCACTTTCAAAACCAAAATTCATGAAAAACCGGTTTCTCGCAAAAACCGGTTAAAACCGGTAAAGTGCAAACCTTAACCTAAATCGATTTCGGTTTGGGGTCAATGACCGTAACCGGTTAAGAATTTCAACCGGTTTCCGACCCCTGACAGTGACAGTTCACAAAATTAACGTTACAGCGCCAAGTGCCTAACAAATTATTGAGCTCGAATGGGTTGTAGACTAGTAGGTGCAAAATCATCACTGCCTGCACACCTGCCTGAGGACAAGTTTGTTTTTAGTTATTTGACACTTATTCTTCTCTTAGTCTAGCTATAATGTCTGTTCCAAGGCCTTTTGATGAGCTTTTGCTTCAGGTCGCAATTGTAGTGTTAATCTGCCTAGCCTTGATGACACCGTTAATATTTTTGTAAAAAACCGCTATAATAGTCAAGGCGAGATTTTAAGTTTTGATTTTTTTGAGCCTATGGAAATCTACAAATATATCAAGGAACAGTTAAACATAATGGCCAAAGGCATGTAAAACGCGGCGGGTATAAATTAGTTGGCTCGTAATAAAATAGACGAATGTCACACTAATATACGATTTCTATGAAATAAATACTTTTCTATGAAATTATGTTTTGGAAAAGTATTTGAAAGTTACATAAAATAATAAAGCTTATTTTTTTAAAAGGGTTTCCTGAAAAATATTATAAATGAAAGTACCATAAAATTAAATATATTAAAAAAATAAATACAACACTGCTATTTCGGGGCTGCGAAGTCGACATACACTCGACCAATGAGCGCTGAGAAAAAACGCCGCGATAAAAGACCCAATTATTTTTTTGCGTATGGGAAGTCATCAAATAACTTGCCCGCTCTGGACGGAGCGAGGGAGAGTGTCAGACTACTACCGACTAAAACCCACCCATGTTCCTTCTCTTGCCCTTTATGATCCAGGGCCGCGGTATTTTTTTCGTACCATCCGACGCCCCGGCAGGCTCCACTGCTTTGCTAACATCTCTTTGAGGCGCACGACGAACACGAAGGAGCCGTCGACACGGCTAAAAAAGGCCTTTAGGTGCGTTCAACACTTAACTTACCCAACACTGTATCATTCACTGATGCACCTAAACGAAAGTAAATAAGACCCAAGAATTTCATTTTAACGTCATTAAAAAAGCCTTAGTAAGCTAGAACTCCTCTATCCTACTCAATCTGAAATAGGTATTTGAGGAGGTCTTACTAACAAGCTAGATAGGAATTTAGATTACAGATAGACGCTCCATACTTATTTACGAGTTATTATTTGATAGATAGGACGTTGTTTTATTTATAACAGCATTGGTATACAGTTATACCTGATACCTGTACGTATGGCATATCCACACTACAACGCACCTGCAGACATAGATGAAGACGTATCTAGGTCTAGCTTGTGGCAAATAAAGGAATGGATAACATTGTTTATTCAACACAACGTACATATGTACATACGTGTTAATATACATGGAGCATTAGTGCGTGCGCACTGCGCGTTACCGTAACGGGTATCTCACTCTCGCGTCACAATACTGCGCCTCTAGACACAATGAGTTTTGCGGGAGCAGCCAGCAATCCTTACAATAATATTTCCGGCCCCTCCTTTACTTCATTGCGATACCTACTTACTTACGCCATCGTGTAAATATTCCACAGATTTTTAACATTTTAAATATTCCTTATGTGAAAAATCATTAATCACCAAGATTCCTATTAACAACTTTATAGGATTGATAGGAAGAGAAGAAATTTAACATAAAAATAAAAACAAAAAATAAACATAGTAACAAGCTCGTTTGGACATTTTATTCATGTAAATTTTTGCAGATATAATTAATACAAATTATGGTCATGTAAATTGGGATCTATGATAATTACTATCAGCTGGTTTAGTGGACACTGTCTTTTACCGTCTCCGAATAGCTAAATTCCAGCCATTGTTAGATTTTGATGACTCATCGAAATATAAAAAGGCAGTCTCGGAGGTGTGTGGCATTACAAATACTGTCTTATTCCTAAGTTTACATAATGAGATTTTTATTGTGATAGTGATAAAACACAAACTTAAACTATGTGAACATTCTACTTCCTGAATGGCTACTATATGCATGCATGACTCCCTTTACATTAGGTTCCTCACCTTCTAGGATGTTGTATTAAGTGCAGAGCTATGTCATTATGTCAACTAAATTTCTAAAAGATTAATGTGACAAAACCTATATTGTCTACATGTCATACATCACAATTTTTCCTAAAGTTATCTGTACAGTTTGGGTAATTTGAGATGTTTATTATAATGCCAATTACTATCCATTATGTCCAAATAATAACTTTATGCTGAGCAGCTGATGTATTATATACTTTGCCGCTGTTCCTTTGCAGGTTGTGTTTATGAAGTTCAGCAACATGTCTCAATTAAGTAGTCATACACAATTTCTATTTTCAAACAATTCAGGATTGCTAACAAAACAATCTAGATACAAAGTAAATTATTCACAAAGAAATCCATAAATAAACTTTATTAAAATTGTATAAGACTGAAATACTTTGTTTGTTGACACTACTGATTTCATGAATGTATGATCATTCATTTCAGAGAGCAATATAATATTATTTGTCAGACTCGTTTTGTTCAGGTTCAAGCAGTTTTAACCATGGGTGCTGAAGGCACTCATAGGCAGTGGCACGCCGATTTGGATCAAAGTCGAGCATAGGCTTCAAGAAATCAGCAAAATCTTCTGCATCGTTCTGACTCCACTCATACTTCTCAGTTAGCACGGATACTAAGCCCCATGGTTTCAAGCCTGTTATATTCCTTAACTCACCCTTTTTATTAAAGAATACTTTTGAATATTTTCCTGAAGCTGCAATTCTTTTCGGAATATCACCTAGGAGTTCTATAATGTGAGCAAGGTGATCTTCATCACGGCTGTAGCCATCACCAGAATGAGGCTCAAATAAGTAGTCCCCAGTGGCCAACTCAAAAGCCATACATGCTGTACTCCATATATCGGCTGAAGTGCCATAGCCGGCACTCAACAACACTTCTAGAGATCTGTACTGCCTAGTTTGTATATCTTCAGTAAAATGACGGTGTACCCAACATGCATTACCTAGATCTGCAATCTTTACTTCTAAGTCACAGATATCAAAAGCTGGATCAAATTTCTTATCAAGTGATTTACCTTTAGTTGACTGAGAGTTGAAAGAAGGTGGAGTATCAGTCATTTCCCCTTCAGACATAGGGGTGCCTGCATCATCTCCACAGCCATATTGTTTAGATCTCACCTGCACTGCATCAGCATCAGTATCAAAAGCTTCTTCATCAGCTCTATCATCTCTGTCATCATTGCAACCATTGACATTGCTTTCATTATCAGAGCGGGTAGTCTCAATCACACTTGCCTCCTCAGGTGTTGGAGGTGAGTCATCATTGTCTTGCGACATGGGAGCTGACTCACTGTTATTAACAACTTTTTTCTGTTCTTCCATTTCTTCTATTTGTTCCATTTGTTTTTTAAGTAACATAGACTGACGTTTTGCTTTCTTCTTTAATTTTTTCTTTTTATTTCTACTCATTTTAGCAGTGACTACTTGTTCTTGAAATTCCTTTGGTGCAGTACTAATCAAAGAATGAGGCAGTCGCAAGCCTAAGGAATGTAATTCAGTAGCCTCAGCTGCTAGCTTGCGAATGTAAGATTCATCAACACAAACCAATACATTCTCAGGCTTAATATCTGTATGAATAATCTTACATTTAGTATGGAGGTAATCCAAACCTTCGAGTACTTGACGTATGATTGTTTTCACATTTTCCCGTGGTATACCTCTATAATTAGACTTGAGTATCAACTTCAGTAAGTGGTGACCCAGAACTTCAAACACCATGCATACATGGGTTCCATTCACACCAGTTATTTTAAAGTCATTAAGCAACTGAACGGTCTTATTCCTCTTGGGATCCGCTGGATCGCTGTCACGAACTGCTTTCAAAATTTTAATTTCGTCTAAAGCTGTCTCCGTAAAATGAGGCGCAGATTTAACGACTTTTAATGCAACGAAACGCTTGTCAACGAGATCCCAACACAACCACACGGTGGAAAAATGACCCCATCCCAGTTTTCTAGTGACGTGGTACCGATTCAGGAATAAGTCTCCGATTTTGACAGGATGGTAACCACCCTTACAATAGTCGGCGCTATCCTCCTGTTCCTCGTCGTCGCTCGCATATTGTTCGTCTTCATCCTCTTCGATCGTTTCATTGGAAGAACTATGTGTAGGTTCTAAACGATTCTGATTCTGGTTGCGCAGACCGTTTCCTTGTACACCAGCCCCGTGGTCCTCCTCGCGATTTTTCTTTTTACCGAGTTTATGCCGCTTCTTTTTCGCCTGAATGGCGAGCACTCTTCTATTTACATCTGATTTAGAACTCATTTAGTAAATTAAACACTTTCAACAACGCCAATATATATATAAATTTATCTTTTCATCTCAAATCTTTTTGTTTGAGTATGGCGGCCGGTCGCAGAACAAAATGCGCTCGAACATGAACTCAAAAATGTTGCTAGCAAAAAATAATTGATTCCAAAGACAATAAATCTTTGGATTGAGTTTATTCTGTTATTTTATTCAAACAATCTCTCAAATGTAAACCAATGCAAACTACAGCTTATTCGCCGATTAAAATATTTTTTTTTATTGTGTCGATTTCAAAGAGTAGAATACTTAAATACCAGCATGTCATGTAAAGAAAATCACAATGCACACAGGCATTCGTTTTGTTTTTTATTTTTACTAGTTTTCACTATTTATTCAACATGGATATTATTATACAGGGTATCCGAGGAAGAAAGCATCAAATCCTACAGGGGCATGGACAAGGTATTTTCTAAAAAGTTATCCCGGAGAATATTGGGCCAATTATTTACGGTTAAAAAGTTATGACAAGTTCAACCAACCACATTAAAAACATTAACAAATTATCGTGTACGACAACCATAAAAGTATACACTCATTTACTCCACAAACTAAAACTAACTAGATAGCTTAGATTTTACTCTATGACGACAATAAACAAAAGTGCTAGTGATGTGACCCAGTCAATGACGGTACTCATTGATATTTCATTCGTCATCCATTAAGGTGAAAGCTCCAACCTACCCGCGAAATTCAAATTTTCTTACGTTTTTTGCAATTTTCAGGCCATGTAATTATAGAATTATAATCATCAAAATCACCAATTCAACCCATTGGTGATTTTGATGATTATAATTCTATAATTACATACGTCTTACAGCCGCGAATAATATTTTAATCAACATACAACCTAGCACTGGCCTGAAAATTGCAAAAAACGTAAGAAAATTTGAATTTCGCGGGTAGGTTGGAGCTTTCACCTTAATGAATGAACAATAAAATTATCCTTACTAAATTTTATAAAAGCGAAAGTGAGTTTGTTTGTTACGTCTTCACGCCTTAATGCTGATTTTGATGAATTTTGGTACAGAGATAGTTGGGACCCTGGAGACGGACATAGGCTAGTAAGGAAAGGGGGAGTTTTATATAGGACTTTTCGCATTTTCAAGGTAGGAAGCTAAAAATCGGTATAAACACTCTTTGTTACCAACGAAAAATAACTGCAAATCAGGAAAAGGCAACCGCGTGTTACCCCGAATTCAACGCGAGCGAAGCCGCGGGCAAAAGTTAGTAGGTAATAAATATGTCCAGCCTAAGCCACATTGTGTCTTAGCGTAATACATTGCGTTTGTCACATTTAGAAGGGACTCTTATAGGAATAGCTCTTATTAGTACTAATAGAATCAACAGCACCATAATAGAGCATTGAGTTGTGTAGTCCCCGGAGGGAATAAAATTGTTTTAGGGAATTTTAGTGGAACGAGTGTCGTTTTCATTTTGTGTGACTACGTAGTGGAAGAAGTGAAGCAGAGTAACTAGTAACTTCAATGATCTATTCTTAGCCTTCACTAGTCCGTTGTCGTCACTTGCAACGACTGGAAATTCCCATTCGCAGGTTTAACGGATCAGATTTTAAGGCAGCTCGCAAAACTTAACGCGCAGAATACACAATTTTAGGTATCAGCGGGTAGCAGAGGACGCATGATCTTGCTCATGACATTCAAAAGTGCCTGTAATGGTCTAATTGAAATAAATGATTTGATTCGCTTGTAAAATGCGCAGACCGCCACTCCCAGTTAACTTCCGAGCCGCCAAAAAGAAGCTTTTAAATCTCTATGATGTTAGCCCTGTTATAGGTTCTAGGTTTGAGCTACCAACATACCTCGAAAATAATGGCGTCAATAGTATTTCGACATTGCACATAAATAAAAACAGTGTAAGTGCATATGCACTAATTCCATTCCATTCTGCAGTTTTGAAGCATTTATTACAACAGGAAACTGCACAATTTACCATTTTTGGGAAACTGTTTGTGAAATAAAACGATGCACTATGGTGTCTGTCCATAATGTCTTATAATTTTCTTCCTGACCGCAGTTGTTCAAGCTTGGCCTATTAAAATGAACCCGTCGTCGTTGATGACCTATCTAGGCTGAGGCTTGCGGGTGTAAGTACTACAAAGCTCTCCCGTCAATTTAGTTCCTACGAGAATATCTGTACACCACAACTCCTTGGAAGGTAGGTAGTCCCTGCCGTCTATGACCCCTAGTCACCTGGGAGAGACCCATCAGGAGACAAACAGTTGCCGACTACGACGCACCTATAGTGGATGTGTGGCTCCCGACCCCGTTCCAGAGCTAGATGTTTACAGTCAGAACTTAAAAGCTGTGGTGTATGTGTGTCGGTATTGTATTGTGTAACACCAACCAGTATCTAAGTGGGTCGCAAAACCTGCTCGCTGCGAATCCATGCGTCATTTTAGTATTGTACATGTGTAGTTCTAGATGTGGATGCCTATATAGCTTAGAACATGGCGTGCAACGGGTTGCGAAAAGGCATATTGCGTTTTGATGAGTATAAAGGTGCGTACGGATAGCTCGTATACTGGTAGGCAAAGTCAGTTTACGCATGTCCGGAACGTCATGTCCGTACTTGCAGCTACGCGTACACTCTTGGCGAACGCGTACCGCGCGAGCTAGTTCACACGCGAGCCGCCGTCTGTCAGTCGGTTTTTGGTCGCTCGTGAAAGAAGATGCCTATATTATTATACTCTTTGGAGGATGCACACGACCGGGTACGCTATATTTGGACGGCAAAATGAATAGACACGCACACACTTAATGAATTTCACCGTGTCTTGTGGGATAGCACACTAACTAATTATCGAAATAACGATTTACGCCAAGATGCATGGAAGGCAATTTCAAATGAACTGAAAATTCCTATAGGTGAATTAAAAAAAAGATGATAACTTTATTAGCAACTTATTGAATGACTGGGGCTCGCGTAGCGCTCTGGATCGATTGATCTCGCGTACAGGTTCGCGGCGGTCCGTACAGGAGCTGTACGCGTATCCAATGTACGCGTGGACAGCCACGCCACAACCACGTGTAACACTGGAACGCGCTATCCCTACGCACCTTAATAGAGTCTGCCACCGAACGAACTAGTTTGATATATCGTCTGTGGTCAAATGGCCAATGTACATACTTTGGTGAGTTCAGCTATGCCAACTCTGTGGCATATTCCGCTACTAACTGCGCACCGCGGTTCCACCCGCGTAAACTGGGATAAAAAAAGCCTATGTTTTAACCCAGGGTTTGATGGCTTTAAGTTTCTATAACGCGACGCTTTAGAAAATTTGGTCTGATACAGAACTTCTTTGTATTGATGCCATCACGCCAGCCATTGAACTATACAGGATTAATGCGTGGTCACTACATTGAAACAAAAATACTTGAAACCGTGGGATAACCCGACGCTTCTGGCTTATCTACATGCAACTTCTTTTCTTCCATTGCATGTCTACATTAAAGGGCATAAAATAATCAAAAGAAAATGTGTATGTATTTACATGTACTAACCTACCGATGCCGCTTAATTTATATCAAAACTAGATTTTGCCACATTATAAAGGGAAAACTTTCCCATTTTCTTTTAAGTATAAAAAGAAACAATTTTTTTTCTGATTCTTTGACACTGACTTTTATACTTTTTTTGGACGTGCAACCTCAGACTGATCAGGTTGTGCATCTTTCTTCCTTTGCTCCTTTCTATTTAAACTACCAACCGGTATTAAAACAATCCCACTAATGAGAACAAATGTCCCGGCCACATAAAAAGACACTGTATATCCAAAAGTATTTTTAAGAACTCCGGCTATGGGTGTACTTACAAGACTTCCTAAACCTTGAAACATTAACATCATACCAGTGGCGTTAGTTAACATTTCCAATCCATACAAGTGTACTATTACAACACTTCGTACGCAACTTAAACTAGCAATGTGAAAGCCAAAAATCAAGCATATCACATACTGATAATAAACGTTAAATGAAAAATTAAATGCCATAATCGATATTCCAGATATTAAACACACAACTAAATACAAATTTACAGGGTTCAATGTCATAGCCAATGTACCAATAGCAAGGCGTCCGAGCGCATTTGCGAAACCGATGACACTTACAAATACACTACAATGTTCGGGAGGAATGCCTTCGCTCTTATTCCTATCTGGTAAAAAGACGTAAGGCACTAAATACCCTAAATAGGTAAAGAAACCACTGGTACATAACAATACAAATGAAAGTCTTTTTAGCAGTTTTGGGTCCATCATAGTAGCAAGAGTCCTTCTAACTGCAGTTGTGAAAATACCCCTTTTTTCACTTAGCTCCGCGGCTGTTACGGCACGTGAAACAGCCATTTGATATTCAAGGCCAGTTCTATCTGCTGGTGCAGTTTCCATTCTACTTTTTTGGTAAGCTGGTAAATTATCTAGTCTGCCTTCATAGAAAGCGTCATCTCGGTACATTGGTCGAGCTTGGGATACATGTTCCTCCCACCAGCACAATTTTTGCCACCATTTTAGCTTTACAGGTGTTTCATCAGCAATTATATTTATTGCTATGTGTTTCTCAACATTTTCATCTTTACTCGGCAAACTTGTTCTGGATTTTGACATTATTTTGGATTGAACTTCCTTTAAATGTCTACGACTAACTCCACCTTGAGGACCTTGAACTGTTAATGTAATCCTCGATGGCGCTGCTGTGGATGGACCTGCTTGGGTCGGTGTCGGCGCTGCACTTTCCAACACTGCGGCCGCAGTTGGAAAGTGCGCATTAGATACTGCACTGAAAAGCCGCTCTGCAACACTTGGCTGTAGCCCTTCTTTTCTCGCTTGAACATTTGTTTTCACGCTGGATGGAATGGCAGCCAAACTTGGTAAATAAGTTACTGTTTTAGTTTCTTCTGCATCTCTAGCTCCGGCAACTGTCGTCGTCACAGTTATAGAGAGCAGAGGTCGAAACGTCAAAGATAAAAAATAAATACTTCCCAATAATCCAGAATGCAGCAGCATTACGACACGCCAGCCAGCCAATTTGACTAAATGTGAATTTACGGTAAACATAATCATGATACCAACACTAGAACCAACACTTGCTATGGACATTGCCAATGATCGAAGTCTTTCAAAATAAAATCCCACTACTAATCCAGAAGCCATACTTGATAGGGCAGCACCAAATCCACCACAAAATCCATAAAATACAATTATTGCTCCAAAATTTGTGGCGAAATATGTGCACAAGAGAGACATACAACATACCACTGAACCACTCATACAAATAACTCGAAATCCAAATCTATTAATAAGCGCAGACACTAAAGGGCCTGTCATAAAGTACACTGCAATTGCTACAGAATTGGCTAGTGTTACCACGGATGTATCAATTCCAAGATCTTCTGCCATCTCATTGAAAATACTGCCAAAAGTGAAGTAAACACCGTCTAAAACGAAAATAATCAAAAAGCTTGCTAGTACTACTACCCATCCCCAACCTCCTTCTACTGGTACTGATATTTGTGCAGTGATTTCTGTTTCTTCCACGCCTTCAACATCTTCAAAACCGGTACCGCTCGGTAGAATTACACTTTTTTTTCCTTTATCCTCGTATTTGTTTTTAGACATTGTATTCTTCTTCAAAATAACGCAAGAACATGTGCAATATAATTATAATGTAATAAAAGATTAAATTGAAGATTTTGGTTTAAATATTTTAGTCTTTGAATTGAAGTCAACATCAAAGAGTAGAATATTTATACCAAAAGGAAGTCGAACGTTTTTTTCAATAGTAAAGTAAAGTAATCATTAATATATTTTGAGCAGGGAACACACTAGGCCTTTGGCCTAACTCTTGAGGTTGTACGCGCGACGGACCACCAATCAAACCATACAAAACCTGCGAGTATTCGCACTGTTCGTACGCGTCTCTCATTGCACGGGAAATCTATAAATTTATGATAATTATGATTTATCTAAGTTTTTTTCACGTTCCATCTACTGTGTTCAAGCACATGACGCTACAAGATGTTAGTACTTACTCCTCAACAGCAAAAATGTTTGCTAAGTAACGAGTATTGGCTTTTTAGGTGCAAGTTAATACAATGCAATTTAGTAAGATTTTTATGAAGTAGTCATTAATTATGACTATATTATGAACTTAATAAAATTGCGCTGCGACTGTACAGGTGCTGCCTGTACAGTCGCAGCGCAACTTTTCCCTTAGAGCTATTGCTTGTTGGTGAACAAATACGCACCAATACATCCTTATTCACCTTTACAATGACTATTTGGGCATCAAAGATAGTGGGTTGCTAATGGAAAACATTTTGTGAAATGTGTATAATTAACTCAAATAGTACATAATTCCTCCATGCAGTTTTAACAGCAGTTTTGTTTGATATTTACCAAAACTGACAGTGACAGTTTCACTTATGACACTTGATGAAAGACGCGCGCAACTTGGCGAATGCCTAGCTTGCTGAAGTGAGTGAAGTGCCAACCAACGGTCGTTTTGGAGGGAAAAACCTGGTGCCAACGTTTTATTCAATCTTTCTAAACATTATCTTAATTAATTTTAATTGTATGCCAATAAAACTATCATGTCACAAACATCTATCACTTCATTCTTCAACAGCAGAAAAAGACCTGCTACAGAGGAGATTATAACTTCTAAAAATAAAGTTCCTCACATCGACCGGACTCGAGAAAAGATTGTGTGCAATGGTAAAGCTTCTTCAAACAAGCAGTCTGAAAGCGTTACAAAGGAATTGAAGCAACGAGTTAAATCAAGTGAAACTGTAAAGGATGGATTTAAAAATATTGATGGTCAGCATGCCGTGTCATCTAAAGAGACGAAACAAATGCCGCCAAAAGTAACTGCAGCATTTGGTAGGAAAGTGAATGCTTGCAATACACCCAAAATCACAGAAGGCGGTCAGACCTCCAAAGCTGAAGTCATTAACACTTCTCGCAAAGAATTAAGTCTTGGTGACATAAGGAAAAAATTGGCTGGAAGTTCGAGGTTAGCTGAATTAAGAGCAACTGCTGATCGACTAAGCAAAGGCATACAAGAACTCAAACAAACCAGCGAGAAGCGTAATCTCCGAGAATTCAAGTCCATTGATGTGGAAGTACCAGTTAGGTAAGTGAAGAACTTCAAGGTTTACATGTGTTAACATTGGATACATCATTTTGGGGATCTAGTAATAAATAGAATAATTGTAAGCTACAAACATACAATCATTTGCAATTTAGATACAACACAAATGTTAAATTTTGCGTTGATTTTACAATCAACCTGATTCTAGAATCAACCTGATTTTACAGTCAACCTGATTTTAAAAATCTGATTTTGGTTTAGTGTCATCATGACTATTGATGAGCCACTACTAAAACAAGTTGCACATTAGTATCAACTTTTATGTACCACAAAAATATTTATTGACAACATTTATAGGTTATTTATGTGGATTTGATAAGTATTTCATCAAATGGTGTTTACTGTATATTTACAGTATATTATCTGACCCATTTGTACATTTTCATTGAATACTTTTGGAATAATATAGAGTGTACAATGTGACACGGACACCTTATGAACTCTATCTGAAAATTGATTTTAGTTTTTTAAATTAGTATTTTTTTATTTTACAGTCCAAGTAAGAAAGTTCTCATTCAAAATGAATTACTGTCACCAAAGAAATGCATGTCTATGCCTGCACCTCAACAGCGGCCTCTTATATCACCTAGAAAAGTGGTCATCAGTCCTATCAAGAGTCCAAGCAAGGTTAGTATTATAACATTGACAAAATCATTGGTTTTGTGGTTCTTCTCTCTCCAAACTTATATTGTTTCTTTATGTCTTACTAGCTATGTCAGCAGTTTCACCCACTGCTCAATTCCTTAGTGCTGTAGCATGATATTATAAAGCCCATAGCCTCCTTTGATTAATGGGCTATCCAACACTAATATAATTTTTTCAAGTAATTTGTTGTTCCTGAGTTTTTAGATGACAAAATAAATAGCTATGATCTTAACCCGTTGCATGATTGTTTACAAAAATGTAGGGTATTAATGTAGGTTAACTTTGCACCCGTCGAAACACTTTGTCGCGCGAAGGTTTAATCTTGTATCAGGGTATGCAAACAATTCATTTTCTCAATATATTCTTTTCCTTTTTTCAGGTTCCAGCATACATCCGCCATGCAGCACTTGCCTCTTCTTCCAGCAGCTTGCCCCTGCCTCATCACTACAGGTTCCTTGCAGAATTATTCCGTGGCATGGAGACTGTTGTTGCTTTACTCTATAACAGAAATGAAAAGATAACCTTTACTAAACTAAGACCCTCAGTCCAAGAGATGCTTAAACGTTCATTCACTCAAAAACATTTGGCTCAGATAAAACATTTAGTGCCTGATTTTTACAATTTTGAAATTCAAAAGGTGAAGAATTTCAGTGCCTCATCTCAAAAAGAGCAATATGAATTAATAATCTCACCTAATTTTCCTAATGATTTTAAAGTAATGAATCCAAGTGTGCTGCTAGAAAGGCGCAGATACTTTTATGATATTTTGCTTCAGTTAGTAAAGAAACATCATGCACAGTATTTACAAACCCTTGATCCCCCAATGGTGATCCCTGATGACAAATTGACTCGTTGGCATCCTGAATTTGATATTGAAAAGGTACCAGAAGTTGAGAGTGGCAAGTTGCCTGAAATGCCAAATGTTGAGAAGTTCTCAAGTGCCCAAGATGTGCTGGCCAAAGCGCGCGAACTATTTAAGTGCAATACGAAAATGGAAAGAGCTTTGGAGAAGCTAGCTCAAGCAAAGGCCAGAGGACTCACTGAGCAAGAAAAGGTTGCAACTGGTATTACTGATACTAAACCTAATACTTCTGTAAATGGATTGAAGAGTAATAGTATACAGACCAGTGAGCCATCCACTAGTGCAGTTACAATATTAAATCCAGCACTTCGTAATCTGCCTACTTCTCTTCTAGAGAAAGTAAAAGCCAAACAGGCAGCTAAAGCTTTGGAGGCTATGACCAGGTCTTCAGAAAATGACCAAAAGTATTTGGTATATTGTCGCCTGCCAGATCTGGCTCGCACACTTCGAAATATCTTTGTGACTGAGAGGAAAAACGTTTTGGCACTTAACATAATCCTGTCAAAGTTGGATAGTAGCTTCAAAGCAAATGTCTCAGCAAATGATTTACAAAGAGATATTAAAGTTCTAACAGAGGAGCTGCCAGACTGGGTTAAGTTACATGAAATAAGAAATAATAGTTACCTGAAGCTAGATAAAAATGCTGACTTGCAGAAAAATTTGGCTAAGTTAGAGGCTTTAGCTAATAAATACAAAACTGAATAATATTGTAGTATGAAACAAGTTGACATTACAAAGTAAGACTGAGTAAGTATAAAACAATGTTGTTTAAATTATAAAAGCTAACTCTTAATCAGTTTATTATCATCTAAGTTTTGTTGTTTCATAAGAATTATGTGAGTCTTAATGAGTGTAGATTAATATACAAATCAATGGGTTTGTACATAGTAAGTGCTGTAATGATCTAATATAGTATTGATTGGTTAATAGTTCACAAGAATAGTAAATTGACTTTAAATAAAGCCATTATATCAGAAATATATATTGACATGGTTGAATCTTGTAGATTTAAGCTGACATTTTATATTTTATTTATATTGTAATAATTATTAAAACCACCGTTTCATAGTATAATTTAATATATTTTTCAAGACATGAACTGGAAAACCTATGTGAAACCTTTGAGTTTGTATTGATTTAGTATTAGTCTTGTTAATTTAATTTTCTTTTTCTTTTACTGTGTGGTATTCTTACTTTAATTAAATATTTTTATCAAAAAAATGTGCTTCTTTACTATTAGTACTATAAGCATTCTGTAGGTATGCACCACTGTAGAATATTTATGAAAAATCTTTGGAAGATTCACTTAATCATCATGCACAACTGCAACTGCTCTTAGCCAATCTGGGCCCAAAACATGATAACAAAAAGTATTATGTTCTTTTAAGTGTGAAGAGGCCTCTTATACCTGCAGTGGGGCAATGTAACAATTTAAGGTTTTTAAAAAATGAAAACAATATACAATTATTATATTAAAATAACTGAAGGTGGACTGAATGTAGGTTTCGTCCGAAGGTCGAGTTCGGCCGACCATTACGGTTGAAACATGTGCCGAATCCGAAGTTCGATAGAATATGCGCGCCTTAAACGGCGAGACGTTTACATTTCCCTCGCCACCGCTCAGGATTCTACTTTAGAATCCTTCGCTACACTCGTGATTCTACCTAAGAAGCCTTCGCTGCAATCGTGATTCAATCATAGAATCCTTCGCTTGCTCGGGACTCAAAATCAGCAATCGCAGCAAAAATAACTTTTCTCGCTTCCCGGGTCGTGACGCCATAAACAAACAATTGACGATGAAACATACCTACACTCGAGAGCAATGAATCCAGGTCACTTAAAGTTAACCTATGAATCACGGAAACTAAGAACGCTAGCTTATGAAATAAATTGTGTTTAATAGACATTAACCCCTTAAATGAAAGTAATAAAATTTATGAGTCACTATATTGTATTTACTAAATTACATAAAGAAAAAAAACTTGATCTCGCTTTAAAACAAAAATTGGAATGATATTTCTTTTTAACAAAATTACTATTTTCTTGAATTTTAATACTTTGTTATGCTTTCATTACTGCGTTTATGCAGTTCCGCATGCTGTACAGTGTACACCAAGTTCTTATTACGATTTTGCATATCATTCTCCCATTCTTCTGTGAGAACAATTTTGAGCTCACGAATCGTGATTGGGGGAGCATTTCGTTGTTTTACGCATCTCCATAGCTCGTCCCAAGTATGCTCGATCGGCTTGATATCCGGACTGCGTGCTGGCCACTCCAAACGAGTAATGTTCATCTCATGAAAGTAGTCATTCACAATCCACAATACAATATCTAAGAAGTTTTAGCACCTGAATGTAAGGAGTATTTAATTGTCCATTAAACATAATTTATTTCATTAAGCATTCTTAGTTTTCGAGATTTATCAGTTTCTTTAAGTGACCCACCCGGATTCATTGCACTAGAGAGTGTACTAATGCCGAAAATGCTCTCAGTTTACTTCCATGAATATCTAATTTTTCTTATTTTTATATGTAATGGTATACCTATATGCCCCTTTCGGTTTAGACCGGCTTTTTTAACATGATATTGTATATAGCGACGACAGAACGTCACGGGGCGTTGAAGTACCCTACGACATCGGTGTCATACGGGTCATGTGCCCAGACTGGCCTGAAAAAGAACCCCCCTTTTGGTCACTAGTTTTAAAAAGGGTATCTTACAGGCTGGTGTGAAACAATTCCAGCACGTTACGCTCACTCTTTAATCTTCTTTTTCTCAATTGATGAGCGACCAAGTTATTTCCAGAGGTATACCCAGAAACAGTTGTTTAAATTCCTTGCTACAGCCTTCGTAATTATTAAGATCGTCTGTATAACAAAATAATAATTATGAATTATTAAACCTGCACACTGAGAGCGATGATTAGAAAAACATCAAGTCATCTCACTACGTAGATATATATTATCAGAAGTATCAGACGACTTTAACACAGATAAGATATTTTTTCAGCAACTAGGTAAACACGTGATAAAAATGTCTCAGCTTCTTCAGTTTATCTTTCTAAAGATTAATAAGATTATGACTATCATTGTTGTGATTTCAATAAAATGATATAAATGTCGTTTCAGCACGTGAAAAGTTTTGGGTGGACTCACAGCTGCCGGTTTTAAACTTTTTGACCGCCATTGTCACATATTTATGTGATACGAAAGCGCGTGCCCTGGACTCCAATGACAGAAATACTTATTTGACAAAAAATATACACGTCGAATTGAGAACCTCCTCCTTTTTTTCGTCGGTTGTTTGAGATAAAATGAGTGGATTTACGTGAAGGGCACGTGCGTGCGTTTATGATTTGGCGTTAAAAGGTTAATCAACCCTGCTTGTCCTAAATGAAATAACACATGTTGTAAAAGCGGTCTATATACAAACAAATCTATTCAACAATTGCCTCTCTAATTTCATAAGTTGGTAACGCAGAATGTTACAAAGCCCCATTGGTGCGTGCCTAAGTTTGTGTTAACAAACCAAAGGCACGGAGCCTGAGCCCTAAGGAAGAGCGAAGATGTACCTATTCGCTGTTTTACGTCACGTGTAAGAGTCCAAAGTTGTAACAGTTTAGCTGTGTATAAAGGGAGAAGAGGAATTCTATCTTGTCATTGAGAAGTCCTATCTCAATCCAAATATCGAATTCATCAAGAACAAGACAAGATTACGTAAGTGTGAGTAGATGTATGGACGTGGACTAAGAAAGATGGACCATAGCGGGCAGATTACGGCACTTGGATTTTTGTAATGTTTATAATTCTGGTAACACCGAAACCCTTTCGCTCTGAAGGCTGGACTTATCATAATACAGGTACTGATGACCTTAAGCCAATTGCCGATGAAGAGATATACTCACGAAGGTCACTCAGTAAAAAAATGTAGTACCTACTACCTATGTACGTATGTGTGACGTGTTCATTTTTTATTCCAATATAGCTATATATATATAACTCAAGCGACATTTTAGTGTGAAAAACATCCTAAAATCAGTATCGATCGATGTCGGTGTGTGTAGTACCTAGTAGTAGATGTCGGTTCTGTAGCAGTAAACGAAGTTGCTAGTCATCAGAATAGAACTCGTAAATTACAAGTAAAAAAGATAGTGCATATAGAAGTGTCATTGATATCATCATCATTTTCCTGCCCTTGTCCCATTCTATTTGGGGTCGGCGCAACACGTTTTCTTCTTCCATTCTCCCCTATCAGACGTCACGGCATCATTTACTCCTTTCTCCTTCATATCATTCCTTACACAATCCATCCATCTTTTCTTTGGCCTTCCTCTCGCTCTCCGTCCATCAACATTCAGATTCATCACTCTTTTAGTCACATGTCCTTCATCCCTCCTCATTACATGTCCATACCAAGACAAACGACTCCCTTTCAATTTTTCTGTAACAGGCGCAACTTTCAAACTTCCTCGAATATATTCATTCCTTACTTTATCCATTCTTGTCACCCCACACATCCATCTCAACATTCTCATCTCCGCTACATGCAATCGTTTTTCATCCACCTTTTTTACAGCCCAGCATTCTGACCCATACAGTACAACAGGTCTAATCACGGACTTATATATTCTCCCCTTTAACTTGAGGGGCATCCGTGGGTCACAAGTTGTTCCAGTGACCTGTCGCCATTTCATCCATCCTGCGTTGATCCGGTGCGTTACGTCCTGGTCTACTTCGCCATCCCCTTGGACAAGCGACCCGAGGTACCGGAAGTTGGAGCAGATCGGTATAGGCGTTCCGGCAAGGGTTATGGGCCCAGGACTGGAGAGACCGCCGAAATCGCAGAACAAGTATTCTGTTTTAGTTCTGCTTAATTTCAGGCCAACGTTCTCCAGTCTTTGCCACCACACTTCCAATCTGCTCTGGACCTCTTGGCCGCTCTCGGCAACCAACACAATATCATCGGCAAACAGCATGCACCAGGGAGCCTCTTCCTGGATGTCCGACGTGAGAGCGTCCATTATCACCAGGAAGAGGTAAGGGCTAAGAGCCGACCCTTGGTGCAGACCGACAGCCACATTGAAGGTGCCGGTAGTGCCCGCTGTGGACCGGACTTGGGTACTGCATCGACTATACATCGCACGGATCAACTGCACATACTTCCCAGGCACACCTTTCTCCTTAAGAGCCCACCACAAAACCGCTCGCGGTACCCGGTCGTATGCCGGAAGTGTCATTGATAGTTAGCTCCATTAAACAATGACAGACGAGCATAATTTTTGCGTATTTATGTGTATTTTATGACGTGCGAAAACGATACAAAATGCATGATAATTACTAGCAAACGACTCCGATGTAATCTTAGTAAATGGCTTTTTTTGCCTCCGGAGTATCATTAATGTGGATGCAAAGCCAAGGAGTTTTATTTGATTGACCACAGTTACCTAAAGGCTAGTGCACATAAAGAATCTAAAAAAAAAGTATGGCGTCCAGTAGGTAGGTAGAGGAATACGAGACAGTATATTATAAATATTACCGATACACACTGTTTACCAACTCTAGTAAGCGTGACTTTCCTTTGCAGTTAAAATGGTGTGTAAAATTGTAAATGATGGACCTGCTGTATATAAATAATCAAGATATAGTATTATCTAGAGCCCATATCACATGTAAATAGCTACTTAAAATGAGCAAAATTGTTATTGCGAAACGTTATGCAATCAGCTTAATATAACAATCCGGTTAGGTTTGAGAGAATTCTGCTTACCTCGGGTTCTTTAATGAGATCGCAGTGCACTTCTCTCGCGTTTCTTGATGAAAAGTACTTTTTCCAACTATGTTTGCATATTTGGGACTATAGATAATACCAGTTTTGAATGGACAATAACTTACGATACGTAGGCGTTTCAGACAAATTCCTCTTCCATTGCTCAATAGGTTTGAAAACGATGTATTTCTAGGGATCCTCACGTCAAAAGGAAAAAAAACTGAACCCTTATAGCTGGATTGATCTGACCAAGTGTAAACAGTCTCTTATTCGTGTCTTTTAACTATTCTTCAAGCTGATGAAGGTGACAGCAAATTGTTGCGTATAAAATGAATTAAATTATTTCCGGTACGATCAACATTGTCATTCAAACTGTTCCTCATTATAACATAATTTCACGCCTGTAACTGTAATGCCCGTAGAGTGAGGCAGAGTTGTACCAAATCGACGGCGCGTTAGTGTTCCACGGGGCCTCAAAGAGATGTCAGCAAAGCAGAGGGGCCTGCCAGGGCCACCGCCTGCCGGGGTTGCCAGTCGTTCGAAAGAAATACCCCGGCCCCCGAACATAAAGGGCAATAGAAGGAACATGGATGGGTTTTAGTCAGAAAGAGTCTGAAAATCCCCCCGCTTCGCGAAAGCTAAATGATGAATACCCGCAAAAAAATACGTGTACCAAATAGTACACCCACATTATGCCAATTATTTAAGGTCCCATAATAAAGGGGACGACTCTATTGCCTTAAACCGCCAATCTAGACTCCGTAGCGGCTACTAAGAAATTCCTGATAAAAAAACCCAATATTACTTTTCCCGATCCTAGAATCAAACCTAGGATCTTATGCTCAGCAGTCACGCTTACGAATACTCATCCACGGCATTTTTCATTGACTGACTAACGGAATTCTAGAATTATGTTATCAGTGAACGACCTTGATAATATAAATACACTATATTTCTGTGAGATTGATCGGAAACTGTCTTTTTATGCTTACTTACGTTACAATACACCTATGTCTAATGTAACTGTATGTATTGATATGTATTATGCCAGTTAGAAACGGTCTATAGTGTTTTTTATGTGATGGGTAATTGTTTTAAATTTGTATGCTATATTCATGGCGGAAAGTGAACACAAACACTTTATACCACATTTTATGCAAATAACTATACTTACTGACTTATTTGACACCATGACCTTTTGAACGTTGCGGGTCAGCCCGTACTAACTAACCATCTATCGACAACACTACCAATATGAATCTGTTTATGACTTTCGTCCATCCTTTAATACCTACGTGAGGTTTTGTTAGGTTAGTTCTTAAGACGGGACGAGGCGTGGATTTAGCCACCACTCATCTTACCTTCACATGTAGGTATTGAAAAGATCTTCCTTCTCTATATGAGAAGGGTCCTTTGCCCAGCTGTGGGACAGTTATAGGCTGGTATAATTAATGTTATCGAAAAGATCAAATAGTTTTAGAAGTGTTTTTTTGGTATTTTCTAAATACAAATACGTTCCTCCGTAAAATTTTCAAAAATCTTTTTATTATAGAAACCACCCTTTCAATAAAAAAAAGATTTTTGAAAATTGGTCTAAACTATTTTTTTTATAAATTTTGTTCATATTGCTTGGGTGGTTTATGATTTATTTGTGTTATCAAGGTCGTTTAAAGATATCACAATTTTAGGATTCCGTAAGTAAGCAAGTAAGGCACAATGAGGAAAATAATAGAAAAAATCAGTTTTCTTTCCAGCCAGCTGTTTTAATGAAAATGTTGATTATACCGGAAATATTTATTTTATTCGTTTTAAACGCAACGATTTTACTGTCATCTTCATCAGCTTCAGTAATAGTTAAAAGGCACGAGAAAATGGATGAAAATTTGCTGAAAATTATAACAACTAATAGCTGGAAATACGCAAAAATAATTGAAAAAGGTTCTTAGAATCGAGAAAAGGCGAAATAAGTACACTGCGAACTGATGTGGGGAACCCAAAGTAAGCATAAAGATATTAAGCTGAATGCATACCCAACGTTGCGCAATAACAATTTTGCTGATTTAAAGTATTTAATTGTGATAATTAAGTATTCTAGATAATATTCCATCTTGATTAATATAACGTTGTACATGATTTACAATTTTACACTATAATTTAACTGGGAAGTCACGCAGAGTATACAGCATGTTCATATTTATAAAAATACTGTCTCTACTCTCTCGACTGCTGATCATGAAGTTCGGGTTCGATACCCGGGTCTGGCTAAGTGGTATTGGGTTTTTTCAGTAGCAGCTACGGAGTCTGGATTCTGGGTGATTTCTGAATGTACTATTTGTTACATTTCTACCTAACCCTACAGCGATTCTGCAAATAATAGGGCGGGGGGGAACGCCTGCGGTAGCCCGGAGGATTGACAGAATAGTTGGCGCAGTGGCTGAGTGATCGACTCCTGCGCTGTGTCACATGAGTAGATTCATGTGGCTGTGTGTCGTGCGTTAGATCTCCGTACAGAACAAATTTGTATGGCTAGTGTTTTGTGTGGCTAGTTTTGGTTAACTTTTTAAGAATTGTTTTCTTTTGTAGGTTGCATTTAAAAAAAGGGCTTAATGCGGAAAAAACAAAAGTGTGTTTTTACACATTTATTTAGAATTTGTTTATCCATCCGTGGACGGACGTGTTTAGTTGCAATATTTGTAAAGAACTGTGCATCTTTATTAGGTAGGTACTAACTTTTGCTCGCGGCTTTGCTCGCGTTAAATTCGGGATAACACAGTTAGGGCAAAAACTACAAGTAGCAGGTATCAGGAAAGGGGAACTGTGTTACACCGAATTTAACGCGAGCGAAGCCGCGGGCAAAAGCTAGTGAACTTATAAAGCAAAAAACTATGCTCATCTGTTTTCGTTTAATAGTATGTTCACTTTTTACTTAAATGTAATTTACCTATTATAATGACTATCAACTTCGTCCGCTGCTACACTACAGACTCAACATTGATTAACCGTTAAATCAAAATTATGACTAATCGTAAACGAAGAATTATTTCCACACAATTAGTAGTACTTGTAGAATCTTGGGATGACTATATATTACCTCGGGCATCTCATCTCGTTCAAATGTAGTCCAGAAAAATAAATAGTTCGCTGAGTAAAGCATATATGGAACAAGTACTGGTCTATGAAAGAAATATTCAAAGGCTCTGTACCCACCAGACTAAAAACTAAAGCAATGAACATTCGTCTAACTCCGGTTCTGACTTACGCATGGCAAACAAGGTCTCAAAATAAGAACTTTCCAAACAGGAATGCAACGGAGCTAAATGAACTACAAGTTAAAATGTCAAAAAACTCACTGATGAGAGGGAAAACTAAGGCGAAAGATGTAGTGAAACAGGTCCTGACATTCAAAAGGAAATGGTCCGACACATTCAAAGAGTTACTGATGGAAGGTCGCAAAGAATTAAAGATTGGGACCCGATGTACAAGAACAGGTAGACTACGAAAGAGATGGAATGATGACATTGTCGAAAATGCTGGTAACATCTGGCTTAGAGTGGCACAGGATATAGCTACTTGGATCCGATTGGAGGTTTCTACCGCAAAAGGTGGACCTTACAGCTAACAATACTAACATAAATGTGTATCAATACTAAAATAAAGTCACAAAATGCAAACTAAAAATACTAACGAATAAAATGAAATACTAAAGATAAAGAAACTACTGTTCATTATACATTTAATACAAAATGTAAGAAATAGTAAGCTAATAAATAAATAACCGTTAAATCATTGATAGAAAAATAGTATATTTTGATTCAAGTGAGGAAACGTTGTCTTTGCAGCCGTGGCGGGTTTACGCAAGAGCCGCCAGGCAAGAGTGTTACTGAGCCGAGAACAGCAGTGGCAAATTTTCACGTGAATTAAACGAGTCTTTTCAATACACTTCGGAGAAATTAAATAACAGAACAAAAAGTACCTACTTAATATGTAATTTATCAATATGACACATGATTTAATTTGATTTTTGTATTCACATACTGATTGAAAAAAACTAGACCTAAGTACTTCAAATACTTTTAGAACTCAACTAAATATAAATTTGTTGTTATAAGCCATTATTTTATAAGTAAATGATCATGTTTATTTGTGATATTCTGTTAATAAACACATTTTTTTTATGAATTTGAAGGCTAAAAAAATACTTTAGTTTAAAAATATATAAAAAAATATGTATTTGAGTAGTTCTTTATTGTTATCCGTGATGAAACAGAAAAAATGAAAGCCCTTTTTATTTTATTTTTGGGGCGGGAAATTAACAAATAACTTCCCCCGCTCTGGGCGGAGCGGGGGGGAGTGCCAGACTTGTACTGACTAAAACCCACCCATGTTCCTTCTATTGCCCTTTACGTTTCGGGGCCGCGGTATCTCTTTCGAACATCCCGAAACCCCGGCAAATGAAAGCCCTTGTTGCGATAAATGAGAAAAAGCACACGTGTGAAATACCTTGCAAGTTGAACCTAATCGTACTGCAATAAGAGCCAGTTTTCGAGGGAGTGTATTGAAAGTACTTTAATATATTTAGGTACTAGCTTTTGCCCGCGGCTTCGCTCGCGTTAAATTCGGGGTAACACAGTTTCCCCTTGCGCCTTATTGATTTGTAATAGCAACGCTAAGTTTTTTTTAAAAGCGAAAGTGAGTTTATTTGTTTGTTACCTCTTCACGCTTTAATGGCTAAACCGATTTTGATGAATTTGGTACAGAGATAGTTGGGAACCAAAAGACGGACATGCTATTTAAAAAAAAAAATAGCCATAAAAAAGTGGCATGTGAGGGAGAAAGAAAAGGGAAAACTTAGCGTTGCTATTACAAATCAATAAGGAGCAAGGGGAACTGTGTTACCCCGAATTTAACGCGAGCGAAGCCGCGGTCAAAAGCTAGTACAGAATAAAGGAATGATTATGTTAAAAGAAGTAGGTAGGTTTTTGTGACATGTTTTTGGTGCTAACAAAAACAAAACCGACTTCCAAAAAAACACTAAATAAAAAAGACGAAAAATAAATTTACTTCCAGAAGTCGGTGACAAAAAAATCGATAAATCAAACAGAAGTCACCGACTTTCGGAAGTAAATTTATTTTTCGTCTTTTTTAGTGTTTGTTTGTTTGGAAGTTGTTTTCTCTATTCTTCAGTCAGTGTTTTTTTTTAATTTATTGTAGCCTTTTTAGTTGTCCTATGATGATATCTCAGACAAATTCTTATCGAGTAGGTATTCATTTTCCATTGCTTGTACCTACGTGATATTAATTATCATCTTTATACATTAGAAAAAAAAATATTGAAGATAACTCATAAATTTCCGAAGCAATATAGATAATTAATTTGGGACCCTTTCGTGAGTGTTCCCTTTCGATTAAAAAAATAATTTTGAAAATCTGTTCATAATCGTCAGGCATATCGCGAAAAAAAAAACAATTTAAAAAATAAACAAAATACAATTGAATTGAGAACCACCTCCATTTTTTGAAGTCGGTTAAAAACTCTTTTATTTATTGCGCTCTATTGCGTAATAACTAAGATATCGTAAATAGACGTTTACTTATCAGTTGCCAACTTACTGAAATACATACCTACTTTATTTAAACAACGATTACAGAACTATCTACGAAATGCAAATACATAGATGGTTTATGATTTCAAAACGACGATTTGTTTGGGTTCTGTACGTGTTGCTTTAGGTACTAATAGAAACTATTCGCCAAAAATATTGTCTAAGTAAAGTAAATATAATATTAAATTATACTTACAAAACATAACATACTTATCTAATAATACTATCTATCTAATAATCTGAAAATCGGCCAACATCTATTTTTCATATCCCTAAGTGAGCAGCGGGTGAAACCGCTGGGCACAGCTAGTCTTCTAATATATATAAAATTTCCGTGTCACAATGTTAGTTACCGTACTCCTCTGAAACGGCTCGACCGATTCTTATGAATTTTTTTATGCATATTCAGTAAGTCTGAGAATCGGCCAACATCTATTTTTCATATCCCTAAGTGAGCAGCGGGTGAAACCGCTGGGCACAGCTAGTCTTCTAATATATAAAATTTCCGTGTCACAATGTTAGTTACCGTACTCCTCCGAAACGGCTCAACCGATTCTTATGAAATTTTGGGTAAGTACATATTGGGTAGGTCTGAGAATCGGCTAACATCTATTTTTCAAACCCCTAAATCTCAGCGGGTGAAACCGCTGGGCACAGCTAGTAATATATAAAATTCTCGTGTCACAATGTTCGTTCCCTTAATCCTCCGAAACGGCTCAACCGATTCTTATTAAATATTTTATGCATATTCAGTAAGTCTGAGAATCGGCTACTATCTATCTTTCAAACCCCTCTCCAGAAAAGAAGCTGAGCAGCGGGTGAAACCGCTGGGGACAGCTCGTATGTTATAAAAATGTATGTGAACATGAACCATAGACACTTTTGGATTTTTTTTTACGGAGAGGGTTGCCACGTTTCCTGGGATGGCCACATTTGTTTCTTGCTATATGGATGTGGATCGGACTCATTTGCAATGGACAATAGAACCCGTATTGTCAATAAACGTAAAGCTACACGCGCTTATTACCAGTGTGCACTGAATTGGCACCACATAGTTAGTTTTAACTTTTGCAGTCACTGCTAATCGATTGATTTATTTTCGTTTTTGCATTGTTGGAGAGAAAATTTGGGAAACAATATTTTGTTACGGTGTATTTGATGCAATTACTTTTAATTTACGTAACCATTAAATTCTAGCAATCCTTAACGCGGCTACCACTATGACGCGACTTTCTAGACGTCACTGTAATAATGATTGTACGAAATCATTCCGAGTTTAATTTAAGAATCTACGAACATGATAAGACGGTTCTCACGAGTATATATTATGAACTAAGTAACTTCATAGTGTAGCGTAGTGTTGGACTTGCTATCAACAACGCGTGTCAGTACGCTATCGGTGCTCCTCAAAATATAACGAGACGTGATTCGCTTTTTATTAAAATCCAGTGTGAATAAAATTTCATAAATAGCAAAATTTAACATAATACCCCATGAGTAGACAGAATTTTATAGTCTTTGCTGTAATGTTATTTGAGCAGTTATAATTTTTAATAAGTATCACATTCGATAATTAAAGTGCGAGGGTGTAGGTAGTATTAACTAAGTTCCTCTGTGATAACTTATATCAAAGTTATTGTAACTGTGATAGTAAAATTAAGTGCAACCTGAAGTGCAACGACTGTCTTATAATTCGCATGTAAGTTCTTGTAATCATTATTTTTTATACCTAATGCTCTAATTATATATATTTTTTTTATAATTATTAGTAATTATACCTAATGCTATAATTATTTTTTTATAATTATTAGTAATTATACCTAATGCTAATATGTAACCAAAATGCTGTGTCATTTGGGGTCATCTTATAAACAGAAGAGAAGACGAGAGGGGAGACCCCTTCGTTTTCTACTTCTAACATTAATGAATGTCTATTTAGAGATCTTTATTTCTACAGTCAACAAAAATATATAATTTATCCGCAATAGATTTGTAGTATAGTCAGTCAGATTTGTTTAATTCAATAAAAAAAAGCTGTGTGAGCTTCATATTAATGCATAAAATGTGTGTAGATAAGTATGTGCATGAAGTGGGTAGACATTCAATTACCTAAATACATTATTGGTTGACACGATTGTTGTTGCTTCACGATATTCTGCGCGTTTGATTTCCGCACAGAGCAAAAAATATTAGGTAATAGGTACCTATATGAGCCACAAATTATGTTAATTAATGATAAATAATTATGATATTGAAATTGAAATTGAATTGACCTATGTATAATCGAGGTTAGCTTTTTTTGGATGTATGTATGTGGAATTTATAATAACGCACATATCGTATATGGGAACTTCCAATCCCATAATATTTAAAAATCAAGCATATAGTAAAAAACTGCAATATGTTTAAAACACTAAAGTTTAACCGATCTGTGGTTACCCGAACTATCTCCCATATATACGTCCCGTATTGAGATTGCCATTGCCCGTAGCGTAGCAGGCTAGTAGCGTAGCAGAGAGCTACGCCATTCCACTGCACGTAAACTGACAGAAAGGCGCGTGCATTAATTACATGACGCGTTCCCTCCTCCCCTCCGGAAAGCACCAACACGAATCACACCCAATCTCACGTGTCATATCTTTGCAAATATCACAGATTGTTTTTTTCGGTTCGTCGATAAATCACCAAAATCGCCTTAAGTAGTTAATGGGCGATTTATTCAAATTTGAATAATATTCATATAGAAACTTTTTGTTAAAATTTGGTAGTACTATGTACGGGGCTTGATAACATTGCATGTAATTTCTGTATCAGAAGATTTATCGTAGATTAAAATTTTTGTCATATTATCTGTTATCAATCGATAGTTGATAACCGAACATTTGGCATTTGTTTAGATTACATTAATTTTTACTTACATTGTGTGTGCATATACAATGACCACGACGGAAGAGTAATTCCTCCAATGTCTCCTTTCGTTGCACTACTAACATATTTATTTAATATCTATTTGTAGATAAGCCTGCAGTCTTCGCTGATCTTCAATTTCAATGAAAAGCTACTGTGGTAGCCAATAGCTTTATACAATTAAGAAAAATCTCCCGCCATGGAGTCCAAAGTAATACTAACGGAGAAGAATCCTCATGAAAAATCCAACGTGGTGTCCAATATTTTTTTAACGTAAGTATCACCTGCGGTTTACCATCTTCTGGATAGCAGGAGACAATGTACATAGTCAAACACTTATATTTCCTAGCAGTCTCACCAAGAGAACATAGGTGGGTTGGTTTGACGCAAAGCATGATTATTTATTTCGAAGATCTTCTGAAAAAGAAGATTTAAAGTACATCTCTTACTGGTTACAGATTTCCTAAGAAAAAACTTTTTAAAACCAGGTATTTAAGCGAATATACCTATACGTTGAAGCCCGACTTTGCCTAATCAGGGCAAACCGAAAATAACAATGCACCCTTAATACCTCATCTCCGATTGTCATCATAGATGTGACCAATGATTTTATTACAGCTTGTATACACGCTAGAACCGAGGTATGGAAATAAGGAACACTGATTTATGTCAAAGTTTAAGATGGATGCGTTATTGAGCCTTTCCTTTTCGCTGTTCTTTTCTGATTAATTTTGTTGCGGGATTCAGGACAGTTAAAGTTTTCTCTGGGTCTTCGTAATTAGTAAGTTACGTGTGTATCTAAACTAAAAAATCGGTAGTTAAACAAAGAAATCTAAAACTATATCTTATATGACGTACGGCTTTAGAAATTAGAGGGACACAATTTGTACGATTTAGAAACAAATATCTCATCAACCATTTAATTAAAAAAATAATTAAAAAGAAAGCTCATTATTATGTTTAAGACTTATCGATAAACACCCCATGCAGTTATCTACGTAGCAATTTTTTTCAACCCTCTGTAAATTAAAATTTTATTGCAACTAAGAGCCTATTCAGAAGCCAGGTCTGTAAAATAAGTTAGTTTTAGTTATCTGTTTGCAAACTTATATCAGTTGGTACACTTGTTGACTGTCAATCTTATCTAGAATATTAAAGATATTTCCTGCACTTACGTTTCGTTTGATAAAGTCTCCCTAATCTTCAAAAGACGATGATAAATATAGGTAAGTATTTGAACAAGAGCACGTGTTCAAAGAGTTGTAGCATCTCGCCATCTCGTGCATTCATCATTTAGTCACGAGTTACATAATAGCTCTTTGACAGTCGTTGCAGATAGACAGTGTCCCCAACGTCCTGTAACTGGGTGGTTGTGGTCAGATAGGCAATCGCTCCATTAAAAATCCGTATTCAGCTGGAAAAGGCTAGGCAGATGAAGAACTATCACATTCCATTGATAAGATTTTCTACTATATTCAAAGTACTATAATCATTTTATGCATTAAATACTAAATATAAAGTCTTCGTAGTGGATTTCCATTATAACATTTTATGTGACATTTATTTATTTATTTAAACTTCACGTACAATAGTATGTACCACTATTGTAGCGGACTTAATGCCATAAGCCATAAGGCATTCTCTACCAGTCAACCTTTGCGTAAAATACGACAACATTGTGATAGGGTACAAAAATTATCTATTATATGTATATCTAAAACTACACACATCAAAAGTATCTAGGGATCAACATATATTTTTGCAATAACTTTTCTCCTGATTGATATTAATTAAAATTTTCTTTAAGGATTCATCAAATAAAGTGTTTTCGTTTGTCACAGTAACGATAAACCAAGTCACCTTTGCATTAATAAAGAAATTTGCCATTTTCCTAATAAAGGGATTTTTGACATTTGAACCACTAACATTAAAGTTCGAAAAAAAGACTGAAATAACAGTTTTCTTTAAAATTTTATTGGGTAACTTAAACAATTAATAATCCGTGTTTCTACCGCGAACACTAACAACACAAGAACATCGGTTTGGCATACTCAAAATGAGTTCATCCAAATCACGCTGTGGAATGGCCGCCCATGTTCGTTGCAACAACAAAAAAAGGTCTTCTTGCGACTGGATACCCTCCATATTCGGCAGAGCTCTTCTCTGTAGCATATCCCATGCATGCTCAATCGGGTTCAAGTCTGGCGACTGAGCAGGCCAGGGCAGGACATTGATGTTAGCTGCGGCGAGAGTCTGTCTTACAACTCTTGCGGTGTGCGGTCGTGCATTATCATGCATTAACTGAAATAAGGGACCGATTTGCACTTGTAGAGGAACGATGACGTCTGATACAATCGTCTCAGCATAAATTTGAGCGTTGAGGTTGCCTCTGATCCAAATCAACTCAGTTCTTCCGCCGATCCAAATACCCGCCCATACCATGATGGTTCCACCACTATAAGGATGGACTTCCTGGCAGGATTTTAATCGCTGTTGGCGTCCAGGGGTTCTCCAATGTCGTATACGTCTTGTATCCGGTCTCATACCAAAACGAGACTCATCAGAAAAGCACACGAAACGCCATTGTTCTTCTGCCCAATTTCTGTGTTCAAGAGCCCATTGATATCGAATCCTACGATTGTGCATTGCTATAGGTGGTACCCGTAGCGGTCTTCGGTAATGAAGGTTCACTTCATGCAAGCGGTTTCTGACTGTTTGGTCGCTAATTAAGTTCCCTGAAGAGTGATGAAGCCTTACGGCTAACATCATGGCGGTTATTGTTGGAGCTCTTCGAGTTAAGATTTGAATGTATCGGTCTTGTCTCCGTGTGGTGCAGCGATACCGTCCTCCATGGCGCTCAGCCACGGTACCAGTGCTTCGGTAACGTGTCCAAAGTCGACTGATAACACTCTGACTTGTATTCAGAGCTAAAGCTACAGTACGTTGCCGGGAACCAGCTTCTATCATTCCCACGGCTCTGAGCATTTCTTCCCTGCTTAAATGACGTCGCCGCTCCATAATAACGTTGGTTTTAATCAGTAGTAGGGAAACAGTAGCACTAATAATGTCTTCAATGCGTTGTATGTTTTTATAGGGAAAATATTGACAGCTTATTTTCATCTTTTACTCGAATTTGATTGAGAGTTCCTGATTCAAATTATGAAATGCACCAAAAAGGATCCATATAAATTTATAAAATCATAAATTTATTACAAAGCCACATCTCAATCTCAAGAAATCCGCATAAAAATGCTTGATCCCTAGACACTTTTGATGTGTGTATTTGTTGACGAAAACGTATATTTTTACACGGATACTAATACACATATACATATCAAATAAACTAATAAATACATTTAAAAAATAAATAAATACGAGAACTTTAACAGTAATTACTATGACTTTTAATCGGTAGACGGACCTAAAAAGTGGTTACGAACTTTTCTTTTAAAAATAAATTTACTTTCAGCTTTTTTAATGCCAAAGGGTAGCGCGTTCCAAAGCTTTATTGTTGAAATAACGTATGATTTGGACATAAAACCGGTGCGGTGTAAAAGAATTTGGAGGAGTAGATTTTTGGAAGCCCGAAGGTTACGACCGTGAGAACTGCCCAACACTTTAAAATAAGTTTTTAAATAATCAGGAGCATACGGATCATTCATGATAGAGTACAGCATACAGAGAGATCTGAGGGACCTTCTGAGTCGTAATAGGCAGCCATGTGATCATATTTACGAAGGCCAAACACAAAGCGAATGCAATTATTAAGAAGACGATCCAATTTATTGAGAAGTTCCTGGGATAGATAAGAATAACAAACATCAGCATAGTCGATAATGGGAAGTATAAGAGACTGTACCAAAATGAGTTTAAAGTCTTTTACGTGAGGCGAGAAAGAAATTATTGAATTTTAATACATCAGTGGTGCAAGTTGACTAATGTTCACATTTCTTAAATAGCTACCAATGAGGATGGCCTGACATTTCCCGACGTTAACAGAAACCCCAAATTTGCCAGACCGTTCCTCAATAGTTCGGAGATCCGCATGAAATGCATTCATCAAGGTTCGCAATATCTGATTGAGCGTATAGTTGCAAGTCATCAGCGTACAGATGGTAAGAACATTTGAGGATAGCAGTAATGGAGTTAATAAATAAAGAAAATAAGAGGGGAGAGAGTATACCGCCTTGTGGAACACCAGTCATCAGGTCGCACCAGTCAGAGTAATCCTGATCAACACGCACCGCCTGCTGGCGACCACGAAGATAAGAAGAAAACCAATTACGTGACAAAGAATACCCCAATTTGAGACAGTATAGGTATGATCAACGGTGTTAAAAGCATTCGAAAAATCTATTAAAACTAACACCGTTAACCTAGAGTTCTCCAAACCATCTCGAATATCTTCTGTAACTTTAAGCAAAGCTGTGGCTGTGCTGTGGCCAGGTCGAAAACCGGATAAAAATAAAAAAAGCATTCCTTGAAAATCCTACTAATATTATAAATGCGAATATTTGTGAGGATGGATGTATGGATGTTTGTTACTCTTTCACATCAAAATGGCTGAACGGATCTTGATGAATTTTGCCACAGAGGTAGATTATACACATTATATAATTAATTATTACATACATTTATGTTATACTTTTTTTTCAATATCATGCGGGCGAAACCGCGGGCACTAGTGTAAAATAATAAAGAAAAACAAATATGATCAAAGTAAACCCGATCTTTGAAATTCATCGTATCTCTATTGAACATCAGCCAATTACATAATAATTTTGTTTGATCATGACACAGCATAATGTATCGCAGATTCATACACTACGTCATTCCTATTACCAATGAGATAACGAATGAAAACAGTGAACAGTGATTTTTAAAACCGGTATTTTTGATAAATGGCTTGTTGATATTAGATACTGATAGTATAATAACACTACAAATTGATAACATGGTTTTATAAAAACCTAACCTTGTAAAAATTTTCAACCCGTCTAAATGCTGTCTCTGTTTGAGAAGAGGTCTTTGCCCAGCAGTTTCCAATGGTGGTATTAGGCTGGTATTATACCGTCATAACAACCAGTGGTTTAAATCGAAAGATTTGCAGTGGGATGACTGAGGTAAGACCAGGAACAAAATAATAATAACTCAAGTAAATATTCATTTATGTATCTATTCCTTTTTAGGTAAGCCATTCTACCATCGGTTTTTAAAAAAGTTACATGTCCTAAAATAACGGAATAGGTTATCGATCAACAATCAGCGCAGCAGTGAAAACAACAGTTTTATTCATGGTCGGTTTTTATAAGTTTGTTTTTTTTTATGTTATCGATCTTATGCAATATACTAGTAAAACACAGGATGGACTCACCCCTAAAAATATAAAGGAGTCGCTTTACTTTGTTTTGTAGCTGCACTGCTTATAATAATATTATATAGTGTAAAATATTATTTTTAAACACTTCCTCGAATTTTTTCCTTTATTGCGCTACGTGTCCAACATGCAATGTGCGAGTGTCGCAAGCGCGCTTTTTCTCATTTATCGCTACGAGGGCTTTCATTTTTTCTGATTTCACCACGGATTTTAAATAAGCAACTGTAGCCAGGCCCTGGCTGCGTATTTCCATATCCGTGTACATTAGAAGGCAGTACTGCCTTGAAACACGCACGGGTTTGTCGCGCTAACTGCCTGTACAAAATCGTGTTCAATTCAAGGCACACGCCCTCCAATCGCGCACGGGTTTGGAACGCCATCTGTTCTTCCAAACACGTGTTCAGACGATGCGTAGAACTTAGCCATGAAGTTCGCGCGTAAACAACTTCGCTCGCGTCTTGCCACTCCGCCAGTCACATAACATTTGTTTGTTTTTCCACTGTGCAGCGTTTGAAATAAATGTGTAATATTAGCAAACTTATCTTGTGATGGTGATAAATAAATAAAAAGCTAAAGTCAAATGGTACTTCTTAGGTTTGTCGAGATATCACTCGAGATAAACCATTAGAACTTTACGGGTGAATCAAGCACAAATAATGAAGACAGTCAAGCTTTCTCTAATATACCTGATGATGTTGTACCAGACACTTTTGAACTTCCAATAAATCGAACGGAAAACAGTGTAACTATCAATAATGAAAACTTTGACAATGCTGTTCGTAATGTTAAAGCTCAGTGGCAAAGAATCACTGAAATCTTGGAAAAGGATGCCAATGCTGCATACACGAACATTCTTGAAAAGTTTGGATCTGATTTGTCGAAGCTACAAACTCCATCGAGTATTATATCATTTAAAGTTGAAAAAAATGACCGCCGAAAATCTCGAAAAATACGTGTACAACCAACGTCGATCAGTCGCCGCAAAGAAAGAGGTCTTCCATGCAGTGGAAGGATTCAATCAGGACGACCAGCCAAGTCAGAAACTGTTAAAAGAAAACGTGTTCATAATATTGCATCTAATATTGATGAAAAACCCCTGCCAAAAAACATTGATTATATTAGGTATAAAATTACCAACTTCATTATATTTGTTTACTAAGTATTTTGGTCTTAATAAAAAGTTAAAAAACTGTTCCGAGTTTTCTTACCCATTCACATTACCATTCACACAAAAATACCTTCGAATACACACGGTTTTGTGGCGCTTTTTCAAGGCGCTTACTCCTTGCAAACCCGTGCGCGGTTGGAGGACGCGTACTGTTAATTGAACACGTGTTTGGAAGAACAGATGGCGTTCCAAGCCCGTGCGCGATTGGAGGGCGTGTGCCTTGAATTGAACACGATTTTGTACAGGCAGTTAGCGCGACAAACCCGTGCGTGTTTCAAGGCAGTACTGCCTCCTAATGTACACGGATATGGAAATACGCGCCCTGGCTACAGTTGCTTATTTAAAATCCGTATTTGCTTATTTAAAATCCTTATTTAAAAAAAAAAAACACCCCTGGCTGCCAGGGGTGTTTTTATTTTAGACTTTTAGAGCATGGGAGGCGCTTCTTTTTAGGGCCTTGATAATTAATAAAGAAATAATTGTGTTCATCACCAGAATATCACAAATAAACATGATTATTTATAAAATAATTTGCTTAACAAATTGACATTTATTTCAGTTCTAAATCCTTACTAATATTATAAAAGCGAAAGTGAGTTTGTTTGTTACCTCTTCACGCTTTAATGGCTAAACCGATTTTGATGAATTTTGGTACAGAGATAGTTGGGAACCAGGAGACGGACATAGGCATATTTTTTTAAAAAGAGTGGGATATGAGGGAGAAAGAGGGAAGAAACGGGAAATCTTAGCGTTGCTATTACAAATCAATAAGGCGCTACCGAATTTAACGCGAGCGAAGCTGCGGGCAAAAGCTAGTTAAATAATAATTTGAATATCTTATTTTTAATATTAAGTTGTTTAGCGGTGTCATACCTTCGTTTCTCCTCCAGTCTGAGAAGAACAAAAGTACTTTTTGATATTATATTTAAATTCTCCATAGGTGTATTGAAAATCTTCATTCGATTCACGTGACAATTTGTCAATGCTGTTCTCGGCTCTATAACACCCTTGCCTAACGTGTTAATCCACCTCGACGGCAATGAAAAAGTTTCCTCACTTGAATCAAAATGTACTATCCTTACTAATATTATAAAGGCGAAAGTGAGTTTGTTTGTTACGTCTTCACGCGTACGTGGCTAAACCGATTTTGATGAATTTTGGTATATTTTTTTTAAAAAGATTGAGTTATGAGGGAGAAAGAGAGAAGAAAAGGTAAAACTTAGCATTGCTATTACAATAAATAAGGCGCAAGGGCAAAAACTACAGATAGCCGGTACCTGTAAATCAGGAAAGGGGAACTGTGTTACCCCGAATTTAACGCGAGTGAAGAAGCGGGCAAAAGCTAGTTTCATCATAAAGTGATGTACTCCTTTTTTTTGGACGGCATTTCGCAGGTCAACAATGGCAGACCAGGCACTCCTGAGGTTTCGTTGAGAGTAAAGCCTCCAGCCACACTGTCCATATGTCAGTAAGCCAATAATTTACTATTGGCACCACATAGTTTAAATTTAGGGAGCAGATGCCTTCTATGAACCACTACACAAATATGATGCGAAATTACCTATATAAAGCAAATAAATAGGTCGCATATATACCTACAACTGAGGTTTGAAAAGAAAATATCTTTGTTTATAATTGTGCCGGGTGTTTATCGATAGGTCTTTAAAAATAAGAGATCTGTTTTTCCATTTGAGGAACCCTAATGATATCAAGTTTCTAATATTCTCAAGTAAATGTGAAAGTAAAGTAAAGGTGAGACATGCTTATGCTATTGTACTATAAATTATTGCTTATGTTTTGTATTAACCTTGTACAAACCTATTTTCGTTGATGGTTCTTAAAGTTTATGACAAATGAGATTTTTTTATCCGTCGTAATTTTGTTTTTCATTAAAATACTTCGAAGAACTTTAGTTTTGAGGAATGTAAAATGCCAGTAACTTGTGAGGTGCCATATACGGCAAGGCTTGAATGTGTAATAATTTGATATTCCTTTTTCCAGATGGAGTTTCAGGCTATTCCTGAAAGGGTACAAGCAAGGCATAACTTTGACTGACTTGTGGCAAGCCCGCAGCGAGGACGCGTCCGGCCGTCTCGGCGACCGCCTCGAACAGAACTGGCAGACCGAGCTGGACAATGCAAAGAAAAACGGCACCAAACCTTCCTTCACGAGGGCGATAGTCAGATCCTTCTGGTATGAGTACATGTTGTGTGGACTGGCGGTAGGCCTGATGTTGATCGTTGTTTGGTAAGTACACTTTTGAATTGGAAAAAGCTCCAGTATTCATTCTCCAAAGCTGTGTTTGACCATTTCTTATTGTTTCAGGCCCCTCATCCCTTTTACTTTAGCCTTATTTATAGAATACTTTTCAAAAGAGAAGACTCCAGAAACTTACCGAAATGCACACATCTTCAATTTACTGATGAATACGTGTAGTACTCTAGCAGCTATGATGCTGAACCATACGATGCTGTCCCAAGGTCGAGTCGGCATGAGAATAAGGGTAGCTTGCTGTTCTTTAATGTACAGAAAGGTGAGAATATGTACACATTTAATTTGTATCTTCTATACGAAGCACCGCGTCCAAAATATTAAGGGCAATTCAGTAACTTGTTTCTTTAATTTTTAGATACTGAAACTCAACCGCACAGGTTTAGGCAAGACAGAGCCTGGACAAGTCATCAACTTGATGTCGAATGATGTAAATCGGTTTGATTTGGTGACGTTATTCCTCAACTATTTGTGGATATCGCCTATTGTGGTGCCCGTGGTGAGTTACTTGGTGTGGCAGCATGTCGGCGTCGCCACACTCGCTGCCTTGCTCGTTGTTGGCGTTCAAACCATACTTGTTCAAGGTAATTAATTTAGTACTTATGTATATTTTAGTATACCCATAATTACTGCTAAAGATGGGTATGAAAACGTAAGATACGAAGCCGACTCATTTGTTTAAGCCGCAACCTCTTAGCTACAAAGTTTTTGAGATAATAATGACATTCATCATTTGAATGAAATTGCAAGTGAAGTCATTAAGATAGGTTAGAAATAGTTCCGACCTCACTTTAGCAGCAATTGGTTTAAATTGGTTGCTCCGAATCGCCAAGGTTGGTTGAAAGCACCATGAAATATTCTTCATTTTGAGGGTTCCGTTCCTTAATAGGAAAAACTGGTACCCTTATAGGATCACTTTGTTGTCCGTCTGTGACTGTCCGTCAAGAGACTTTATCTCGAGAACGCGTGGAGGTATCGAGAAAATTAAAACTATATACTCAAGTCTGTGGTCCCTTGGAGCTGTGAAAAATTAACTCTCTTAAGTCTAAGCAGTCAAAAGATATGACCGTCTATGTCGTAACTCGGTGCGTGACTCCGACTTGATAACTTTACTTAGATTACTACGGGTACGGCTTAACTTAAGTTTATCTTCACAACAGTCTTTAACCGTTACATATTTACAATATTAGTTATGGCTGTATTTGATCCCCAAGTATTCATTAAATAATAAACTTTTTTTTTCTAGTATATTTGAGCAACCTTCAAGGAAAGCTCCGCGGTAAAATAGCAAATCGAACAGATGAGAGAGTGAAGGTAATGAGTGAACTGGTTGATGGAGTCCAGGTGATCAAAATGTACGCTTGGGAAAAACCTTTCGAAATACTAGTCGACCGCTTGCGAAAGTAAGTACTTTTACGTGCTTGTATAATATAATACAAATAGGACATCGAAACCCGATCTCGATCCTTTGTAGAAGTAGGTTTTGCTTCCCCAAATACAATAAGCACTTTGAAAACGAAAATAGGATACTTAAATTATAACAGAAACAAGGTACAGAATCGCGTTATCCCATGTTTTTTTTTCATCTCGATTCATGGCTTATTTATAGAGCAGCTATGTGCCCCCTCTACCAAGATCACAAAACTCTCTTTTCAATGATTATTTTATTTCCAGATTGGAAGTCGGCTACATTCTGAGGACTTCTTTTGTCAAAGGGTTCTCAACAGCCCTGAGCGTGTTCACCGAGCGATTCATTCTGTTCTCTGCCATCGCGACATTCGTCTTGATCGGCGGCGACATCCGAGCACAGACCACCTTCTCATTGGTCCAGTACTTCAACTTGATGCAACTTGCGTGCAACATATTTTTGCCTATGGGACTCGCGTACTTGGCTGAAACCAAGGTGACCATCAGGCGACTAGAGGTGAGATATGATTTTGTCTGATATTATTATTTGATGACAAGTCCTTTAAAATATTGACTTGCTTTTACCCGCGGCTTCGCTCGTGTAATATAGTAAGGATTCGCTTTAACCAAGTATTGAAGCTATTCTAGAACAAACTTGTATTTGTAGACGATTTGTGTTAACAAAAAACATTTACTTTTTCTTCCATCAGGAATTCTTGTTGTTAGACGAAAATGAGCCGGAGAAATTGACTGCGAATGTCGTACTCAATTCCAAGTCCTTATTGGCCAATGGAACAGAGAAAGAAAAGAAAGTTCAAGAAAAGACCAGAGTGACGGGTCTGACTATATCTAACGTGACGGCGAGCTGGCAACTCGACTCTGTCGTAGATACTCTGAGAAACATCACCTTGAAGGCTGCTCCTGGAGAGTTTGTTGGCATTGCGGGACCAGTCGGCTCTGGCAAGGTGAGACTAATAATACCTATAAGACTTTCAATCTTGTACCAACAGACGAAACTGGTTAAATTTTGTTACTTATACATTTTGCTAACGAAGATATTTAAACTTTTTGTTCAACAGTCGTCTCTCCTGAACCTTATCCTGGGTGAGCTGACTCCTAAAGACGGAACGATATCTCTCGGCGGAGCACGAGTTTCGTACGCTAGTCAGGAGCCTTGGCTGTTCGTCGCCACTGTTCGAGACAATATCCTGTTTGGATTGCCCTATGATCGCATTCGGTACAAAAAGGTACGTATTTTGACACTAAGAAAACCTAAGGGCCAAAAAGACATAAAAAGAGGCACATTACATATTAAAAAAATACAAAATATATCCAAGCCATGTCATAATCAAACATTGTCGTTTGGCAACAGGTTATAAGAGCGTGTGCCCTGGCAAGGGACTTCGAACTGCTGCCCCATGGTGACTCTACTCTGGTAGGGGAGAGAGGGATCAGTCTTAGCGGTGGACAACGAGCCAGGATCGGACTTGCACGCGCATGCTACAGACAGGTAAGTCATGGTATACTAGAGCTGTTACAAATATTTATAGAGTTCTTAAAATGTAAAGTTTCGACCAGAAGCCCTAAATTCTTTCAGACCTTTGCAAATTACCAAACAAGTTAGAAAAACGGTTCTAAAAACGGTTCTACAAATGGTTAATGGCCTTGTGAGCGGGTATTAGTAAAATTAAACAAAGTTTTCCAGATGCGGGCCCACCTGGAAAACTTTGTTTTGTTGTTATTTACAAAAACCATTTTTCTTCAAAGCATTATATACCAAACCCTTTTTCTTAGGCGGACATTTATCTCCTGGACGATCCACTATCAGCTGTGGACACACACGTGGGAAAACACATGGTCTCTGAGTGTATAATGGGTCTTCTCGACAAGTCTACTCGCATCCTGGTCACACATCAGCTACATCACCTTAAGAACGCAGATAAAGTCGTCATATTAAGACATGTAAGTAAATATTGAGGTAGTTTGCCAAAGCAGAAGGCCGCTGTTTTGATATTTTATAGGTAAGAGACGCGTATGCCTAGATCAGGGAAGGTCAGGAAGAAGAGAAGAAGCTCTTCCCTATATTCTTATCATAATCACCTGGTGTTTTTGACACACCGTTTTGCTATCATTGATAAATACTGACCATAAACAATCTAAGAAAATGTATATGTTAATCACATGAGAAGACGGACAAAACTTTATAGAATTTAGCTTGTAATACTAACCTAAATAAATATTTTATTCCACAGGGTGTAGTAGAAATTCAAGGGTCGTTTGACGAAGTATCCCGAACGCCACTGTTCTCCGAGCTTGTACAAGACAAAGATGAAGAAGAAGCGCCCGCAGGCGAACATAGGAAGTTTGAGCGTAGCACCTCTGTCATTGTGAGTCTTACAAACATCAAAATATAAATATTTGTAAAACAAACTTCTCTGTTTTATGAAACTAAAATTTTTTAACCATAAAAGTGAAGATGTATAATATATGGAAAAATAAAGTCTCTACAAAAAGCAAAGAACAATAGGATCTAACAACATATCATATTTTTCAGTCACGTGTAAGCAGCGTCGGGAAAGGGGAAGGCATTGAAGACTTGATAGAACAACAAGAGGAAATTGAAGAGATGACAGGAACAGGTATGACGTCTAAATGTGTGATGATCCATTCTACTTTAAATATTGCATGTAAATCCGATACATATTGGGATGTAGACTTTGGATACATATTACTTACCTATATCAATTTGCCCTATAAACAACCACAGTATACCTCAGCTGTGTTTTCCAAGATATTGGTTTAGGTGAATGAAATGCGTTCTACGAGTGCTAGATATCTAAATGGTGAATTTGAAAATATACTAGGTCCCTCCTATTAATCAGCTCGGTGTAACGTATTTTTTTGGGTTCGTCGGGTAAGAAAAGCATCGCCCAGTGATAAAAGGGACATTTCGAAGAAGTCCTGGCTAAATAATGACAGCCACACGACTCACGAGTGACTAGGTATCATTACATACCAAAGTATCCCCCGTGGGTCGGAAAACGCGTTATACCGTTGGTTCTAGCCGGCATTATTTTGTAGATCTTTGAAAGTCGCTATCAGTAGTTAGTGACAACCCGTATCACCCAGTAAGTGTGTTGTAGTGGTCAGAGAGACAATAGCTCCATGTAAAACACTGGTATTTAGCTGCATAAGGTTATACCGGAAGTCTACCCCGACATGATTTGGGAAAATGCCGGCCATTGTAATGTATCGTTCAATCTGTTTCAGGTCGTGTCTCGGGGGCAGTGTACACAAAATATTTTGGCGTAGGAAGCGGCTGGTTTTTACTCAGCTCTACAGTGTTTGCTATCCTACTCGCTCAGGTTATCACATCCATCAGTGACCTGTGGCTAACACGCTGGTAAACATCTTTCAAATATTTAATCAGTTTTGTATTGAGTTTGATCTTCTTATAATAAGCATCTGTGCCCACCAGCAAAATTCTATTCTATGTTTTTTTTTATTGTCTTTGCATAACATCTATATTTAAATTTCAGGATGAATGATGTAGAAGCACAATACGTTGGGAATGAACCACTTTTCCGCCATGCAAATGTTACCGTAGATAACTCAACTGATATATCGTTGAATATCACAGAGTATACTGTAACCGAGAACCCATTAACCACAACTATAGCTGCCATCACCTCAGCAGTTATGCTTAATGATACCACTGATATTATCTCAAATAACGCTACTGCGCCTAATGTTGTAACTGTGGCACCAGCTAAACTTGACGATGTTTTCTACATCTATATTTGGGCAGCTGCCATTTTTGGATGCATTATCGTTACTACCGCAAGGTTTGTACAGTTATTATTAACCTCGCTGAAGTCAGTCTATATTAAAAGCCATTTCAGCCTAAATCAGTTCTCTAATATTGTGTTGGATTTTTTAGAGCCATAATGTTCCTGTGGGTGTGCATGCGTAGTTCAATCAAGCTTCATAACCAGATGTTCAGCAACATCCTGAGCGCCACGATGCGGTTCTTCGACACCAACCCCTCGGGCCGCATCCTTAATAGATTCTCTAAAGACATGGGTGTCGTTGACGAAATATTGCCGAGAATGTATTTGGACACTATACAGGTATATTTCAGCCTTTAAAATCCGAATTACAATATTTTGTTTATGAACTAGTTTATCTTAAATGAGATCTAAGTACTACTTTTTTAAACTTTTGTTTAACAGGTTTTCATGGTCATGATGGGTATTCTGGTGATGGTGGCCATTGTGAACCCCTACATGCTACTGACGACCGGCGTTTGCGCCATTTTGATGTATGGAATGACGGTGGTCTACTTAAGCACAGCGCAGGGTATCAAAAGAGTGGAGGGCGTGTCCCGCAGTCCAGTGTTCTCGCACGTGACAGCGACCATGTCAGGTCTGGGCACGGTGCGCGCGTGTCAGGCGGAAGAGTTGCTAAAAGTACAGTTCGATGACAAGCAAGACGTGCACACGGCTGCGTGGTGAGAAACCATTTCTTAATTTAACATTTAAATAATTTTAAAAATGTTTGTTCAGGACGTTTAACCGAATATTTGACTATCTTGGTATCGTACAAATATAATGTTTTTTTTGTAGGTATTTGACTCTCGTCACTAACGCTGCATTTGCCATCTGGTTAAGTCTTGTCTGCAGTTCATACGTCATCGTTGTCGCTTACACTTTCCTACTTATGGATGACGGTAAGTTGAAAGATTCGTGTTTATAATCGCCAGAATGCGTTTGCTTGTTGTCTTTGTTGATAACATAACAAACCACCAATTATTTATCCTTATATTCTCAACAGGTAACACCAAATCTGGTAACGTCGGTCTGGCTATTAGTCAAGGCTTGATTCTAGTAAACATGGTCCAGTACGGAGTGAAGCAGGCAACAGAAGTCATCTCACAGATGACTTCCGTGGAGAGAGTGGTGCAGTTCACATCTCTACCACAGGAGGAGACTGAGGGACCGAACCCACCCTCGGACTGGCCGCAGAAAGCCCGAGTCGTATTCAAAGATCTCACTCTTAGATATGACAAGGATGCTGATCCCGTGCTGAAGAAACTGAATGTTGAAATCGAAAGTGGATGGAAAGTGAGTATAATGCTTTAAAGAAATCCTTACTAATATTATAAAAGCCAAAGTGAGTTTGTTTGTTTGTTACCTCTTCACGCTTTAATGGCTACACCGATTTTGATGAATTTTGGTACAGAGATAGTGTGGAACCAGGAGACGGACATAAGCTAATTTAAAAAAAAAAGTGGGATGTGAGGGAGAAAGAGGGAAGAAAAGGGAAAACTTAGCGTTGCTATTACAAATCAATAAGGCGCAAGGGGAACTGTGTCACCCCGAATTTAACGCGAGCGAAGCCGCGGGCAAAAGCTAGTAATAATATAAACCCAAAATCAGTTAACCATCCTGCCACTCGAGTGGCACCATGATGGTGTCCTGAGCGCCGATATTTTGTTAATCAAAATAAAAAACATGCTCACGCCTTCTGCGTGGGGTAGGTGGAACAACTGAGTTATATTTATTTGATATTAGGGTATGATTTTTTAAAGTTAATTTATTACCTCAGGTTGGAGTGGTTGGTCGTACTGGAGCTGGCAAATCTTCTCTAATCTCTGCTCTTTTCCGTCTGGCTCCGATCGAAGGCAACGTATTTATTGATAACATTGAGACTGGAAAAATAGCTCTTAAGGTATGTATCTATGCATAATTAAATAAAAGTTATTTTAATAGTAACTTAAAAATAAAACTGATATGTAGTATAGTGGACAAGGGCCTCACCCCGCTCTCCCTGGCTAACGAGAACTGGCGCAAGCCTAAAGTATTAGACACCAATGATCGCAAGGAGGTATGGCAGAGCAAGGAGCTTCATGGACGCTTTTACCGACGACGTTAGATTTTTCAGCGTTCGTATCCTGGCTACGCTTTGGTAATCTCTTCGGGGAAACCAAACGTTTTGTTTGTGCAATTATGGACGAAGTTATGATGACGAACAACTACCGGAATTACATTCTGAAGGACGGCACGGTTGACATATGTCGGGCATGTCGCCGTCCCGGAGAATCGATCCGTCACATTATCTCTGGGTGTTCTCGTCTGGCTAACGGAGAGTACTTGCATAGGCACAACCTAACAGCGCACAACCAAATCAGCACGCGCAGCAAAAAAATACTTTGCTTTCTTGTTGTTGCAAATAACTAACATTTAAGTACCAACCAATATAGAACTATTTTTATTTTCAGGAATTACGGTCGAAGATAGCTATCATTCCTCAAGAACCAGTGCTGTTCTCTGCCAGTTTGCGCTATAATTTGGATCCCTTCGACAAATACTCCGACATTCAGATATGGCAAGCTCTGGAACAGGTAACATTCAAGTTTAAAGCATGTTTCAGCTACTTCCTCTGTTGCATTTACATAATTTGTAGAATGACAAAATGTTTGGTGCGGCCAGGTGGAGCTGAAGGACAGTATAACGGCGCTGTCGTCTGCGGTGGCGTCGGGCGGCTCCAACTTCAGCGCGGGGCAGCGCCAGCTGCTGTGCCTGGCGCGCGCCGCTCTCGCGCGGAACAAGCTGCTCGTGCTCGACGAGGCCACTGCCAACGTTGACCCTACGTGAGTTACCGCATCTGGTTGTATTTCATCGCTACACGTAGACATCGCCGTGAACTAAGCTCCCATCTAGGGTTGTCGTGCGTGGCGGAATATTGTGCTGCCACTAGTACCACTACTGTTGCATTTTTGAGGTCACAATTACATTTACTTTGAATAACCATTGCGTAAATTATGAAGACTACATCTGAACACATGAAAAAAACTGGATATTGTACTAATAATTTATTTCCCTATGCAGCACGGACGCTATGATCCAGAAGTCTATTCGCCAGCACTTTGCGGACTGCACCGTGATCACCGTCGCACACAGATTGCACACCGTCGCAGACTCCGACAGAGTTGTTGTAAGTAAAATTAAATCTCATAATTTTATCTTCATTTGTCCAAACCTTCGGTTTGGCCTCTTACGTGATTCGCACACTAAACCGTGTTGTCAAGCATCAAAGCGAATGTCACGTCGCATTGGCTTGTATAATGATGAAAAATTTTCACCAAGCCGAGGTGCTCTAATAAATGGTGTGGTGCGTAAATGCATGCTGTCCTAGCAGAATAGATTCGGGTCGCTCCTGGCTTTCCGATGGCATACTTTATAATAGTTTGGTTGGCAATTTAACCTAAACTTTTGTTTTTATATTCCAGGTAATGGAAGCAGGCCAGATTATAGAGTGCGGTCATCCCCACGAACTACTTCAAGATACAGAGGGTCCTTTCGCTAAGATGGTGACGCAATTGGGACCAGCCTCCGAACAGAGCCTTCGAGAGCTAGCTAGTAGGGCCTACTCCGAACATAATATTAAGAACGCGATGAAATCTTAAACAAAGTTGATGTAATTTTACACAGTACTGTAAGAAGACGTTACTAGATTATAATAATGATAGAACGTGACTTTGAAGTGGATAAATGCCATCTTGCCTGATTCCAGAATTCATTAGGGGTTTTATCACAATTATCACTAAAATTATAATATTATAATCCGGAAAGTTATTGTTTCAACGACTTTAGACGGCAACAAGATAAAAAAAATATTACCATGAAATAATATTAGGTTCAATTAGATGCATGTAAATAGTGTAGCCACAAAATTAGTCTAAGCAGTAGTCTTGATTCCGTTGCCATATACAATAATATGCCCCAAGGATTTTCAAAAGGCTGAGTTATTGCACTTTAAATCAGAACTTAATGTGAAATTACCTAAGGAATTCGATATTACCAAATAAATACTTATTATAATATGTATAATAGCGTCTCGAGTATTATTAGTTTTGTACAGAATTGCACCTGATTAATTTTAAGACAAAATTATTATAATGCAACCTATAGGTTGTGAAGACTTTTAGCTTTAAACGGCGTAATGTGCAATAGATAAATGAATGAAAGATTATTTTGAAATAAAATTATCAGAATAAGTGGATGCCAAAATGAGTTTAATCATGTATCGACTTAGTAAGACTAAGTACCTACTACTTATTAAGTACTAGTGTGTAATTATTGTAGCGAACAGTTGTGTGGTATTCGGTTGGTATGGTTTGAGTACGGGATACGCGTCACACCAGGAATGAGGCAAATATGTTGAGTATAAAATAATGTGGATGTCTATGAGAGAAGGGGAAAACCAAAGGAACGCTAGATGGACAGTATGAGCTATGATATGACTAATGTGATGTCGGATGATAGAGAGGAATAGAAGAAGTGCTGCACCGACCCGAAATAAAGTGGGATCAGGGCAGAGCAGGCCATTTTGAATGTCAAAATAAATATGATCTGTTTGGACATTCAAAATGGTTAGTAATTTATTAAACAGAACATACGGAATCAATTATTAACTGTTTTTTTTAATGGAAATGTATGTAAAATAGAACCGTATTTATTAAATTGATCTTAGTGAGTTGATTTTCTATTAAATATTTTAATGTCATTGTTTGATTCCTATTTATTTATACCGTTTCAGATCAATTGTAAGTTTTGAATTGTGGCGGATTGTGTCACAACCCTAGTTTTATATTTGTGGCGGATTGTGTCACAACACTAGTTTTAGATTAGATTATCTGTGCAGGGATTAGCGCCAACACACTTGCTCAACGCACACGTTCCGACCTGACGTGTCGATCTATGCAAAAAGATTGTAATATGAATATACATTTAGTCCTGTGGTGTCTTTGACTTTCAATCGAGATAGTGGGTCTCAAGATACGACCCAGACCCCAAAGAATGTTTTTAGTGTTTCGTTTATTATTGTATCTATGTACATACGTAAAAATTCTGTTCTAATGTAAAATATAATACTTTTCATTATGACGAGTCCGAAATAAAAGGCTTGTTTGCTTGAACGTATAATTATTATTTCCTGCCTAGAATATAAAATTAGTCTCTTTCTCTCTCTTTTCTCAATTTGTTTATATAAGATAGATAGAAGAGGCTTTTGTCACACCCATAAAAATGATAACCTAGATTAGCAATGACGTGTCGGTCGTCATAGCGATTATAATTATATGTTTTTACCTACATATTAGGCTGGGAACCGGCTTCGGAATTATGCTCAAATTTTGTAAGTATTGTCAAACTTTAAATAAGAACCATGTCCAAGAACTAACTACCTACCTGTGACAGTCTTACTTTTTTATAACTACACCTGTTTTTTAATTCTGTAATCAAATGTAATAAACGGAACCCTTTTTTTTGAGGATGGGAAATCAAATCAGGCTTGTACTGACTAAAACCCACCCATGTTCCTTCTGTTGGCCTTTATGTTCCGGAGCCGCGGTATCTCTTTCGAACAAACCGCAACCCCGGCAAGCGGTGGCCCTGGCAGGGCGCGTGGAACACTAACGCGCCGTCGACACGGCAAAAGGACGGAACAAAACGGAACCCTTATTATGTAGATTCGAACTGCCCATCCCTCTGTGTGTCTGACTGTCCGTAGGTCACACACATTCTAGTCCGACACTGTGCTGGGCACCACTGATTTTTTGGTTTTTTATACCCATCTCTACATTGATTGACCAGCATTACACAATATACTTCACGAGATATTATAACTTAATGACATTCGAATATTCCCTTTCATTCCTTTGTGAACTTGTTGACTGAGTAGGTCCATCAGTCTGCTTAGTCTGGTAATCTATAAGTTCTGAGTAAAGTATTTCCATTATCATCACCATCTGCCTACCCTTTTCCAAATATGTTGGGGTCGGCTCCCAGTCTACATATTTTTACATGGAGTTACTACCTTTTGGCTGGTTGTCAGAGTTTCGAGTCAATGACTACCTGTACCGATTACCAACAAGTAAAGTACAAATGGGTTGCGTGTTTTACGTTGTTCCTTTATTTCTATTACGTACTAGCTGTTCCCGGCATGCGTTGCAATGCAATTTTTCTACCTACTTGCCCTACATACTCTACCTGCCTTGCCGCCCTTATTGTCCAACGTGACCTTCGTGACCTACCTGCCGTAACTGCCTTTTGTACCCTAAGTGCCCTGCCTGACCTGCCTGCACTTCCTGACCTGTCTGCTTTAATTGCCCAATGTGCCCTAACTGCCCTAATTGCCCTGCAAACCTTAATTGACCTTTGTGCCCAACTGCCCTGTCTGCCCTACCAATTTTATTGCCCGCCCTGTCTACCGTACCTGCTCTATTTATGTGCCCTTATTGTCCTACGTGCCCTAACTGTTTTTATTGCAATAACTCCCCTAATTGTCTTACGTGGTCTGCCTGACTTGCCTGCACTACGTGCCCTACCTGCTGTACCTGCTCTACGTGCTTTAATAGCCCTAATTGCTCTACGTGCCCTTATTGACCGGCCCGCCATACCTGCCCTACATTTTCCATTTGCCAAGCACGTCCCCTCTTCCCTGCCTGCCATACGTGCCCTACTTGCCCTAAGCGCACTAGTTGCCCCTGATGCCCTACCTGCCTTTCATACCCTGCATGTCCGAACTGTCCTTTTTAACCTGCATGCCTTACATGCGCCAACTGCCCTGTCTGCCCTAACTGCTCTATGTGACCTAATTGCCTTCCATGCCTTAATTGCACTAATGCCCCTATTGCCCTCTCTGCCCTACCCATTTAATGTGCCCTTATTGCCTTATATTCCCTAATTGCTCTACGTGCACTAACTGCCCTATCTGCCCTACCTGCCTTAATTGCCATAAGTGCCCAAACGGCAATGCAAGCCCTAACTGCCCTATGTGCCCTAATTGCCTTCCATGTCCTAATTGCCTTCCATGTCCTAATTGCCTGCCATGTCCTAATTGCCTTCCATGTCCTAATTGCTCTACGTGCCGCTATTGCACTAACTGCCCTACCCACTCTATGTGCCCTTATTGCCTTTCATGTCCTAATTACATTCCATGTCCTTATTGCCTTCCATGTCCTAATTGCTCTACGTGCCGCTATTGCACTAACTGCCCTACCCACTCTATGTGCCCTTATTGCCTTTCATGTCCTAATTACATTCCATGTCCTAATTGCCTTCCATGTCCTAATTGCCTTCCATGGCCTAATTGCCTTCCATGTCCTAATTGCTCTACGTGCCGCTATTGCACTAACTGCCCTACCCACTCTATGTGCCCTTATTGCATTACATGCCCTAATTCTTTGCGCTGCTTGTCCTAACTGCACTAATTGTCTTACGTGCCCAAACTGTCATGTAAGCCTTACCTGCTCTATGTGCCTTAATTGCCATACATGCTCTAATTGCCCTAGCTTCTCTATTTGCCCTAATATCATTTCATGCCATAATTACCAAATTTGCCTAACTAACCTGTCTGCCCTACATGCTCTTTGAGCTATAATTGCCTTACATGCCCTAATTGCGCTACGTGCCACAACTACCCTGTCTGCCCTATCTACTCTATGTGCCCTTATTGCCTTACATGCTCTGATTGCCATACGTGCCAATACAGCCCGTCCTGCCCTAATTGCCCTATTTGCCCTAATTGCACTGCATGCCCTCAGTGCCCTATCTGCCCATCAAGCCCTTATTGACCTGCATGAGCTTACTGCCTTTATGGCCCTACGTGCCCTAACTGCCTTGTCTGCCCTACCTGCATTTTGTGCCCTAAATTTATAAGACGTCATGTGTATAAAGCTAGTAATGATTATGATGTTATATAACGTTCGATACTCAGGAGTGCTTATGCACTTACATATTTATTTTTGAACTAGGTTTTTCCCGTGGCTTCGCTCGCGTGTTATTCGAGGTAACACAGTTCCCCTTTCTTGATTTACAGGTACCTGCTACCTGTAGTTTTTGCCCTTGCGTCTTATTTATTGTTAATGCAATGCTAAGTTTTTCCTTTTCTTCCCTCTTTCTCCGTCATATCTCAATCATTTTTTTAAAAAACGCGACTACCACTATGACTAAGAAACGCGACTACCACTATGACGCGATTTTTCAGACACGTCACTGATTAGATGACAGTATGAAATCACTCTGAGTGTTATGTAGGCTCTTAACTAAGTGATAAGATGACGGAACTCAGGAATATACACATACAGGTTGTTTCCAAACCTTTCACAAAGCCGCAAACCACTTCAAAGTAAGAAAATGTTCGTAAAAATATTGCTAGAATATTGAGACGCCTTTTTTATTTATTGGAGTAAAAATCACGTTTTAAGGTTAAACTCAATGTTATTCACTCATAACATTGCGTTGATTGATACATTAGCCGATACATTGAATAGTACGGGAGTCGGGAAGGTATTTAAAATTTAATTCCGACATTAAAAAAAGTATGCCTATAAAATAAAAAATTGGAACCTTGAAAACGTGATGTAGGTATATGGGGGATATAACCCGTGTACAATATCTCCGTAACTATAAAATTCCCAAGTATAGTCTAGAACAAAACAAAAAGGAGAGAACAAGTACCTTTTAGTTTCGTTGAGGGTGCTTTCAACACCCTTTATATTGTAGCGTAGTTTTAGACTATCAACAACGCATGTCAGTGCGTTATCAGACCGGCACAGAATAGAACAGAGACGCGATTGGTTTTTATTAGATTTCATAAATAGCACCATTTAACATAATGCCCTAGCTATGGTAGATTATGTTAGATATTTGTGAAAAGTTATAACTTTTAAAAAGTATCACACTTAACTCGAGTTCCTCTTTGATAACTTCTATTAAAGTAATGGTTAACTGTGATAGTAAAATTAAAAGTGTAACCAGAAGTGCAAGACTATCTTATAATTTGCATGTGAGTTCATGTTATTAATTACGATAATGCTGTGTCATTTGGGGTCATCTAACTAACAGAAGATAAGACGAGAGGGGTCTCAATTTTATAAACTAGATCGACAAACAAAACATTATTGAATTTCGATTTAACAGACCTTTTTTCCTGCAGTTAACGTCATGAATCCATCCACTACAGATTTATACTATAGTAACATAATATACCTATGTTAGTCTAGTAATCTATACTTATAATAAATCCGTAGAGAGGTCAATTCTGTACATGAAATATATTTCCAAAATAACTATCAGGGGGTGATTAGTGATCGATACTGATGCCAAAAATGCAATCAGTAAAATTTTTGTCTGTCTGTCTGTCTGTCCGTCTGTCTGTCTGTCTGGATGTCTGTATGTTCGTTATAGAAACAAAAACTACTCGATGGATTTTAACGAAACTTGGTACAATTATTCTTCATACTCCTGGGCAGGTTATAGTATACTTTTCATCACGCTAAGATCAATAGGAGCAGAGCAGTGAAGGAAAATGTTGGGTAATCGGGAGAAGTTGGTTAAAGTTACACAGAAATCATGTATGACGGAAATGTCCTCCTTAAAATTATATAAAAAATATCCTACGACAGCATATGTCTATCTTATATGGTTGACTCACAATAACACGTGTAATTCCCGATAACTTAACAGTTCGGAGTTTCTGATTATATTTGTCTACTCTTACGTTTATAACACTCCCACTCATCTCTAATTAAAAACAGTTAACATTATTACGTATTCAATAAAAAAAGAATCATATAAATCGGTATACAAACACCAAAGTTATGCATGAAATACGCTAATAAGCCATCGCGCGTGAATACTGAACCATGCTATAAGAATTATTTTTGTGTAATATTTGGCTGTTGATGCGAATAGAGGTTCTGAGTGTTCGACCTTATAGTCTTTAAATATTTTTTTTTTAGATTTCTTTTGTTGTTATTTTATAAAATAGGTAAGGTATTAGTTATTTTGGTAGTGTTTAAATATTCGTTCAAATTACAAATTATTCATAGTTTACATTTTATTTCTTTTTTGGTGTAGTAAATTAGCCGAAACTCGATATCTAAAAATCTGTGCGTACCCAATGTACGCACAGATTTTTAGATACCGAGTTTCGGCTAATTTATGTTTAGTTTTTTTTTTAATTATGTTGGTAAAAGCGTAGTTAATTATACTAATTATAGTTATAGGTATTATTAATTATAGTATTTATAGGTTTTTATTTTTATGTAAAGTAGGTATAAGTAGATAGTATTGGACAGGCGTTTTAGCTTTATTTTCATTTCATTTTTTGTTACAAGTTGTAGTTACCTACTTATTATTTCTGGGTATAATTCTATTAGGATTATTTAGTTTTAGTACCTATTTTATTTGGTAATTAATAGGTTCTTATAGATAATAGGCATAGGTAATTAGATATATTAAAAAGAAAACAAAAATATATATATAATTTAGTACGTAAGTACTTCAATTATTTTCAGGTTAATTATAATTATTATTTTTTAATTTATTTAGCTGTAGTTTTATTTAGTTGTTGCTGTAGTGTATTTAGGATCAGTTTTATTGGTTAAGTAGGCACTTGGATTTTTTAAGTGTAAGGTAGCTACAGTTAGGACCTCTAACGTAGCTTATTTCGTTAGGTAACTGAATAGGCATTCAGTTACCTTCAGTTATATTCATTAATCCTTACTAATATTATAAAAAAGCCACAGTGAGTTTGTTTGTTTGTTACGGCTTCACGCCTAAATGACCGAACCGATTTTGATGCATTTTGGTACAGAGATAGTTGGGACCCTGGAGACGGAAATAGGCATTTTTTTAAGTGAGGAAAGGGGGACAATGAGGGAAAAAAGAGGAGAGAAAGATACATCTTTTTCGGGTCATAATGCGGGTTAAAGTTAGCGTTAGCCCAAAGTAACTATGCCACGCGGACGAAGTCGCGGGCGGAAGCTAGTGTTAAATAAATTCAATGTACACTAATAAAAAACAGTTGTATAGGCTTTAATGTTTTGTTTTACCAATAGGCCAGTCTCAAAAAAAAAAATTGTGTGTCTTTTAGATTATTCAAAAATAAGGGACACGTATTTTTACGTGAAAACGCGTTGATGCATTTTTACGCAACAAGTGGCGTCACACGTAACTTTAATATTGTCATTATTATCATTGTCATTTTTGGTCTAATTTAAAAAAAGTGTCCCTTATTTTTGTATAATTTAAAAGACGGACTAAATAGAATGTAATTGGTAAATGTTTAATAATTATTGCATGTAGTGGGTAGACATTCAATTACCTACATAAATTAAATTATTGGTGGATACGATTGCAAAATATATTAAGTAGTAGGTACCATTGGTTCTGCAGCTGTTTTTGCATATTATAAATGCGTATGTGGAATTAATAATTACACATTTTTCAAATCAGTGATTCGCAGACCCGTAATATTTTAAAATTAAGAAACATGCAGGGTAAATTAGGGATAACTATAATATTTAAATGGCCGCTTATGAGTTTGACCCAGCACATTACAAAATTATCTATACGATTATCCACAATGCCACACAATATCCAAGCACATTAAAAAAAACGACTTGAAAACACTTAAAAGTGGAAAATAAGTTTACTTTCGAAAGTTGGTGATTTTTTTTTCTGGTTGTCGGTCGGCAGCAAGTCACCGAAAGCACCTGTTCTGCTTATTATTTTATTTTAAATTATATTCATATAGGTTCTTTTTGTTAAACTTTGTTTGTAGGTTGGACTAGTTAGTAGCTACAATATCCCCTGGGGCGTCATCTCCGGGCCAACCCCGGAGATAACGCCCCAGAGGATATTGGGTTGCTCGATAGAGATACCGCGGACCCGGAACGCAAAAGTTGTTCGTTTTGAGAAAATAAAACTGTTTTAACTAGAATTTTATTTATTTTCGTCCATTTATTGTTTTTTTTTACATATAATTAAATTTTTCTTAAAAACGAAAAAAAAAACATTTCAAAAGTAAAAATAGCAGCCCACCGGTATCGGGAACAGGGTCCAAGCTACCGGCGGTCAGGGCTCCAGAGAAAGGAACCTCCTAAGCTAACAATACGAGGCGTATCCAGGAGTACCGCTTTCTGTATCAAGCCCTTGATCCAGCTGCCTAACGAGAGCCTCCTCAGGTATTGGTCGAGGCTCTTGGCAATTAAGCCATTGGCATTATTTATTTTTTATAAAATAAAATTGAAAATCAAATAATAATACTAATTATTATTCTTGTTATTTATCGATAGTAGAGTAACATATTTTAATTATATTTATTCTTAGATAAGCCGGCAGTCTTTGCTGATCTTCAATTCCAGTGAACAGCTATAGTGGTAGCCAATAGTTTCAAATAATTAAGAAAAAATCCACGCCATGGAGTCCAAAGTGATACTAACGGAGAAGAATCCTCATGAGAAATCCAACGTGGCGTCCAATATTTTTTTTACGTAAGTACTTTCTGCGGTCTACCATCTGGCATCTTCTGAGTACAGAGAGACAATATTTTTTAACTTTCAAGACTTTAATTTCCAAGAAGTCCCACCAAGAAGACATAAAATGTGCTACAGGGTTGGTTAGGTACAATGATGAATTTTCATTTGAAGATTTTATGACAAACAACCACTTAAACATTCGCTCTCAAATAAAGTATAAGAATTTAAGTGCTTCTAAGTCTGTCATCTATTATTGATTTCCTAAGAAAAACTCTTTCGGTAGGGTCAGGTACAACCATATTTTGCAGCCCGGCTGTGCCAAATTAAGCAACCCGAACACATGCAAACTTAACACCTCATCTGCGATTCTTATAGTAGACTAGCTATTGTCCACGGCTTCGCTCGCGTTAAATTCGGGGTAATACAGTTCCCTTTCCTGATTAGCACTATTAGCATGTACCTGCTACCTGTAGTTTTTGCCCTTGCGCCTTAATAGCAAAACTATTTCCCTTTTCTTCGCTCTTTCTCCCTCATTTATCATTTAAAAAAAAATAGCCTTTGTCCGTCTCCAGGGTCCAACTATCTCTGTACCAAAATTCATCGAAATCGGTTAAGCCATTTAGGCGTGAAGACATTACAAACAAACAAACATTCAAATAAACTCACTTTCGCTATTTTAATAATAGGTCTTTTACCTATGAAATTGCCGTTTTGTATGAAAAAATTTAAACGAATTTTTTTCATGTATTTTTTATTTGTATTAATCGAAGTAATCACTACGGCTTGACAGTGCGACAGTCACACTACTAAACTATCACTGTTAAGAACCGGTCAAACACTACTTTAGAAGCATAGACCCAAGTTCCTACTCAAGCTATGCTAAAAAATTAAAAAAATAATGCTTCAGTAGAATCTGAATCCCAGGGGTCAGGGAACAAACCCCCAAAAGGTGGTAGCCATAAGGCTGATCCGGGGCAACCGCACGATCTCCGGCGAGGCAGCGAGTCTCCTTGCCGGACTGCCACCGTGGGGGCTGGAGGCGATAGTGCTCGCGCGCCTGCTTGAGTGGCGCGCGGAGGCGCTACACCGGGGGGAAACTCCGCTGCCGCGGCAAATTGCTGCTCAGCGGACAGACATCCGGTGCGATCTCATGGTGGCATGGAGAGAGCGACTGTCGCAACCCCGTGCAGGGCACGCCACGATAGTGGCGGTAAGTCCCCTCTTTGAGGAGCGGCTGGAGAGGCGTCATGGCGTCCTCACCTACCGCCTGACGCAGGTCCTCACCGGTCACGGAAGTTTCGGGAGGTTCCTGCACATAATCGGGCGGGAGAAAACGCCCGGGTGTCACCATTGTGACGATAGCCCGGAGGACACGGTGGAGCACACAGTGGCGGTCTGCCCAGCTTAGGCGGAGCACCGCCGTGCCCTCGTAGAGGCGATCGGCGGCGGCGATCCCTCGCGTCCGGCCCTGGTTCAGGCCATGGTCCGGAGCGAGAGGGAATGGGAAGCGGTCACCACCTTCTGCGAAGCAGTAATGCTAGCAAAGGAGGTGGCCGGGCGTTTGAGGGAGAGAACATCAGGCCAACCCAGCCGCCGCGGGAGACGCTCAGGGCGCCGGGCGCCGCGAGACGACTCCCGGCCACCGTAGATGCGGGCCTGTGGACGGTGAGCAATGGGTAGCTCACCGTCTGTCCGTCTATTGACGACAGGCCGTGTCGACGGCGCGTTCGTGTTTCAGAGAGAGTCAGCAAAGCAGAGGGGCTTGCCAGGGCCTCCGCCTGCCGGGGTTGCGGGTTGTTCGAAAGAGATACCGCGGCTCTGGAACGTAAAGGGCAACTGAAGGAACATGGGTGGGTTTTAGCCAGTACAAGTCTGACATGCCCCCCCGCTCCGCCCAGAGCGGGGGAAGTCATTAGATGATTTCGCAACCGGAAAAAAAAAGCGGTCAGGGAAGGTATATGATGATTTCCCATCCGCAATAAAAAAAAGAAGTCAACTCAGAACCGGGTCTTTCAAATATTAAAGTTATTTTATTTGCTCTTTAGACTTTTATCTATTTGCAAACTTATATGAGTGGGGAACATTTGTTTACTGTCAATCTTATCTAGGATTTTGAAGATATTTCCTAAACTTACCTACTTTTGATAAAGTGGCCTTAATCTTTAACAGACGGTGAAAAATGTAGGTAAATAAGCATTTAGGGCAAGAGCACGTGACGAAAGATGTATATCATGTCACCATCTGGTGCAATCTTTATTAATAAGATTGACTAGGAAACTATTTTTTGAGTATGTAAGTATTTGTAAATGAGAAAGTACCGTCAAATTTTTTATTTATGCATAAAATACTAAATATCGAAATTTTGTAGTGGGTTTTTTGTGGTTGTTTTGCTGATATTACTGAATATATCACTTATTGATAACGCGGTTTTATACAAAAAAAAACGTCATTACAATATTATTATAACCTCAAAACTAGAGATGTACTTATACTTTGTTAGTAAAAAAAAACCCTATTTAAATATGCATCCGATCATCCCCATCCAACTCATAACATAATAAGTGGGATGACACAGAGTACCTGTAACAGTAACCTCTTAACTAGGTTAGAAAAGAAACAAAATAATAAAAACTAAGTAGTTAGTTTACTTTTTAGCTATATTATAATACTCTTTGCTTTTTAGAGACGCCATTCAATCGTCAGTTTTACAAGAAGCTACCAATCTGCCTCGACTTAAAATAGTTATGTATCCTCAAATGAAGGGCTTGTTTTATTCCTACCCGTCCCTTGCAAGAGCCAGCCTGCGCTGCTGAGCCAGTAAGTTCAAATCAGTCCATAAATAATATCACTTAGATCCAGCCTGTCCCTTGCTGTCCTCTCTCAGCGACGCCCTAAGACGAGGCTCGTTCGGGAGACAGGGGGTGCCCATAGCGTGTAGTCGCTTAGTTTGTAAGTTTTTACCCTGGCTGGAGGTCTTAATTTTTAAGGCATCCACAGGATTCGCCCGGTTAAGCAGACGACAACCTCCTAGGTTGAACAGCGAGATGCCATTAATAAAAAAAGGGCTTGTTTTATTACGACGTTTTCTCAGCCCCCATTGGTCGATTGGTTGGGTGTATGTACCTACATAATTTTATTTTGGGTGTGGAAATCCTCAATGGATGTCCTCCGCCATTGCGGAGGGGTCTGTTAGACTCCTACTGACTAAAACCACACGGTGTTCCTTCTCGTCCCTTCTGGCTGGGGTGCGGGGACACATTCGCATTCTACACAATCACCCCAGCAGTGGCGGTTTGCTTGCGGCAAACCAGATAAAGGGTAACGGGGAGGAGTGGGCTACTCCTCTCCCTGTCATTTAATATGCGAGGCACGCGGAAACACCACGCGACGCCAACTCAGGTCTATATGCTTGGACAACAGACTTCCCCAAGTCCATTGTCAGCAGGCCATTTTATGAGGGGCGGAAGAGGGCATTGTCGGCCCTCCTCCTGCGCCCAGATCTTCGGGTGCGGGGAGGTACGTTGGGAGTTTTCTCCCTCTCCCTTTCTGCTGCCTCTTTTGCTGCCATAACTTCTTCGGCGAAGGCAGCTAGTGTATGTACCTACATATGTCAACTTCGCAGACCCGAAATAACAGCTACGATTTCTTTAGAAATAGTAGTACCTATTCTAAATCATTTATTTCACCAAGCCCTTTTTAAAAACAAGCTTTATTATTTTATGTAGTTTTGAAATATTTTTCCAACACATAATTTCATAGAAAAACATGTACGAAATCGTGTGTGTCACATTCGTGGTTTTTTTCTATCGTAATCGTTTAATGGAAATATTAAACTAATATTTCCATTGATTCAAAAATGGTAAAATCTCGCTTTAAGCAATTGGTTATCGGTTTAATTCAGCAGTAAAAACGCAGGGTGGATTCAACACCAAAAATATAAAGGAGTTGCTTTTGCTTAGTTTTGTAGCCAGTAGCCTCGTCTGCTCCATAATATTTTCATCATAAAGTGACACTATACTACATGCAGGCATCCCCAGTACGCCGCCAAAATTGTTATACTGTGACTTTTTAAGGGTAACTTTTGTAAAATGCTTGAATATTTCATTTATCTTTTTCAGTTGGACTTTCAGGCTATTTTGGAAAGGGTACAAACAAGGCATAACTTTGACTGACTTGTGGCAAGCCCGCAGCGAGGACGCGTCCGGCCGTCTCGGCGACCGCCTCGAACAGAACTGGCAGACCGAGCTGGACAATGCAAAGAAAAATGGCACCAAGCCTTCCTTCACGAGGGCGATAGTCAGATCCTTCTGGTTTGAATACATGTTGTGTGGACTTGTGGTAGGCCTGATGTTTATTGTTATTAGGTAAGTACTCTTTCGGATTGGAAAACGCCTTCGCATAATTTTTCTCCTAAGCCGTGTTTGACCATTTAATTTTGTTTCAGCCCCCTCGTCCCTTTTACTCTAGCCTTATTTATAGAATACTTTTCAAAAGAGAAGACTCCAGAAAGTTACCGAAACGCACACATTTTCAATTTACTAATGAACCTATGTAGTGCTCTTGCATCTATGACTCGTACCCATACGACGCTTGCTCAGGGTCGAGTTGGCATGAGAATAAGGATAGCTTGCTGTTCTTTAATATACAGAAAGGTGAAAACATGTACATATTTAATATCTATCTCCTGTATACTCAGCGAAAAATGTCATTTGGGAAAACAAGGGTAACGTGTTTGTTAAATTTTTAGATACTGAAACTCAACCGCACAGGTTTAGGCAAGACAGAGCCTGGACAAGTCATCAACTTGATGTCGAATGACGTGAATCGGTTTGATTTGGTGACGTTATTCCTCAACTATTTGTGGATATCGCCTATTGTGGTGCCTGTGGTGAGTTACTTGGTGTGGCAGCATGTCGGCGTCGCTACACTCGCTGCCCTGCTTGTTGTTTGCGTGCAGACCATACTTGTTCAAGGTAATCTATTTAATACTTACGTATATGTAGTTTTTTATACAGTGTGCCCCTAATCATTTGTAATGTATCGGTTTTCTGCTAAAGCGTTACTTTTTTCATCTTAAGATAAGACTGTGGAGATAGAGTTAACGATTATTACTTTAAGCCGCAACCCCTTAGTAAGAAAAGTTTTTAATTAGCTTATTTTATTATCTTTGAATGCGAGTTTTAAGAGTTTGGGCATGCCGACAACACTGAGCAATCTTAGGTTTGTGACAAAACGTGCGCGTACCAAGCGTGGGAAGCCATTGGTACTACGGCAGAGGCTGGCTAGTGCTACATCCATGTTAGTAGTTTCGAATCGCCAAGGTTGGTTGCAGGCACCGTGAAATTTCTTTATTCTTTTAGGGCTGAAACTGCCTTAAACGGACACCCGCGCGGTTTCATACAAAAGTGAACCGACGGGGATACGCGCGGGGCCCGCCATCACGCACGGGCTTGTTCAGTCAATAACGCTTGATGAAAAGCTTGTGGAAATGGCTTTCCATGGAGAAAGATTAATGGTGAAACCGAAATGTCGCTCTCTCATATGAGGCCAAGCGAATGAACTCTTTAGGCACCTGTGACAGGGTCCTTCACATACCCACAGAGCCCACGCTTGCAGACACACGGCGGGTGTCTATCGCGGGTGCCCGTTTAACGCAGTTTCAGCCCTTAGACAAAAGTTGAGTACGGCTGCAGCTAATCTTAAGTTTATCCTCGCACCGGACTTAAATCATTACATTTCTACAATATTAATGATGGCAAATTTGTATTTGATCCTCCTGTGATCCTCATCTAATAATAATCTTTTTTTTTCTAGTATATTTAAGCAACCTTCAAGGAAAGCTCCGCGGTAAAATAGCAAATCGAACAGATGAGAGAGTGAAGGTGATGAGTGAACTAGTTGATGGAGTCCAGGTGATCAAAATGTACGCTTGGGAAAAGCCTTTCGAAATACTAGTCGACCGCTTGCGAAAGTAAGTACCTTAACGTACTTTAAAAATATAAACAATGATCTAATTAATTTACATACTTTGAAAACAAGAATTGGGTAAATAGATTAAAACAAAAAAGTCACAATATCGCGTAACCCCATTTTTTACCATGATTCATGTCTTGATTTATGGCTATTAAGCATTTACCACTCTTGTCTACCAAGGTCACAAAACTCGCTTGCAAGTGTATATTATTTCCAGATTGGAAGTCGGCTACATTCTGAGGACTTCTTTCGTCAAAGGGTTCTCAACAGCCCTGAGCGTGTTCACCGAGCGATTCATCCTGTTCTCTGCCATCGCGACATTCGTCTTGATTGGCGGCGACATCCGAGCACAGACTACCTTCTCATTGGTCCAGTACTTCAACTTGATGCAACTTACGTGCAACATCTTTTTGCCTATGGGGCTTGCGTGCTTGGCTGAAACCAAGGTGACCATCAGGCGACTAGAGGTACGTAATGATTACGTCTGTTAGTTATTATGTTTCCTCAAAAAGATGAATTACCCGTTAAAGTGAATTGTCGAAACCATTCTATTACAGTCAAGCATTTGTAGACGGCTAACGTTAGTAATAAAGTATACTTTCCCTTCCATCAGGAATTTTTGATGTTAGATGAAAATGAGCCGGAGAAATTGACCGCGAATGGCGTACTCCATTCCAAGGCCCTTTTGGATAATGGGACACAGAAAGAGAAGGAGGTTCAAGAAAAAACGAGACTGACGGGTCTAACTATATCTAACGTGACGGCGAGCTGGCAACTCGACTCTGTCGTGGATACTTTGAGAAATATCACCTTGAAGGCTGCTCCTGGAGAGTTTGTTGGCATTGCGGGACCAGTCGGCTCTGGCAAGGTGAGACTTATAAAACCTATAAGAATCCCAATTTTCTACCAGCATACAAAACTCTCGGCCAAGTGCCATTCGGACTCGCGCACCTGTTCCAAAGAAAAAACCATAAACGGGCAAATCTGTAAATTTTGGCTGCTTCGACTTAGAGGGTTGATTTTTATTTTTACCGCTCGGGACCACAGACATAAGTATATGGTATATTTCCTGACAGAGATCATAAAACTTTTCCTTGATTCAACAGTCGTCTCTCCTGCAACTGATCCTGGGTGAACTGACTCCTAAAGACGGAACGTTAACTCGCGGAGGAGCAGAAGTTTCGTACGCTAGCCAGGAGCCTTGGCTGTTCGTCGCCACTGTTCGAGACAATATCCTGTTTGGCTTGCCTTATGATCGCATTCGGTACAAAAAGGTAGGTATTTTGACACCGACAACATAAACTCAAAAGGGTCAAAAGAGGTAAGTAGATGCACCTCACATAACCTTTAATAATGTAAATATATCCATTTATACAAGCCATGTCATATTCAATTTGACTTTTCAACAGGTTATAAGAGCGTGTGCCTTAGCGAGAGACTTCAAACTGCTACCTCATGGTGATTCTACTTTGGTAGCGGAGAGAGGGAGCAACCTCAGCGGTGGACAACGAGCTAGGATCGGACTCGCACGCGCTTGCTACAGACAGGTGAATCATGTCTACTGAACAGCTGTCTGTTACAAATATTTATATTATAGAGTTCGTTTTAGCTAACTGTAAAGTACTCGACCAGAAGCACTTTAATCTTTCAAAGTTTTTCAGATTATATAACAGTCGAGAGTGTAGAAAAGTTTTTTTTCACTGTACATTGACAGTGAAAAAAAACTAGTTAAGGGCCTTGTGAGCCGGGTATCGGTAAATAGAAATAAAACATGCGGGTCATAAATTTTTAAATACGAGGAATAAGAAATAAGCATAATTAGAAAACTCTAAAGATCACATCAAGGTAGTTTTTTAAGGATTACCCACACACCATCATCTTTAACAAACCATTTTTCTCAGGCGGACATTTATCTTCTGGACGATCCACTATCAGCTGTGGACACACACGTGGGAAAGCACATAATCTCCGAGTGTATAATGGGTCTTCTGGACAAGTCTACTCGCATCCTGGTGACACATCAGCTACATCACCTTAAGAACGCAGACAAAGTCATCATATTAAGACATGTAAGTATATATTATATTATTGTGGTGGTTTGCCAAAGCAGAAGGACGCTAGTTTGAAGTTCTATAGGTAAGAGGTACCTATGCCTAACGCAGGGAGGAAATTTATCCCTATTTTCTTGTCATAAACCCTTGTTGATTTCCTAACCGATTTCAAGGAGGAGGGTCTCAATTCGAGCGCATTTTTTTGTAAATTTTTTTCCCGGGATTCTCTGACAGTTATGGGCCGATTTTGAAAATTATTTTTATTATCGAAAGGGAATACTCTCGATGGTCGCATTTGCCTTTGTAGTTTATGAGTTATCTTCTATAATACATATTTGTAAGCGGCAGGCAAAGTAGTAGCTCATAATCCTTACTAATATTATAAAAGCGAAAGTGAGTTTGTTTGTTCCCTCTTCACGCCTAAATGGCTAAACCGATTTTGATGAATTTTGGTACAGAGATAGTTGAAATTCTGGAGGCGGACATAGGCTATTTTGTTTTAAATAAAAGTGAGAAATGAGGGAGAAAGAGGGAAGAAAAGGCAAAACTTAGCTTTGCTATTGAAATAAATCAGGCGTAGGGGCAAAAACTACAGGTAGCAGATACCTGCAAATCAGGAAAGGGTAACCGTGTTACACCGAATTAAACGCGAGCGAAGCCGCGGGCAAAAGCTAGTACCTTAATAAATATTTTATTCCACAGGGTGTCGTAGAAATTCAAGGGTCGTTTGACGAAGTATCCCGAACGCCGCTATTCTCCGAGCTCATACAAGATAAAGATGAAGAAGTTGCACCCGGAGGCGATCATATGAAATTGGAGCGTAGCATCTCTGTCAATGTGAGTCTTACAAACTATGTATAAGCATTGATATATAAATCTATTTTTTTAAATTAATATTTAGAACCATTAAACTAAAGATGGATAATGCACATGATAAAGTCATTACAAAAAGCACCGAACGATAGAATCAATAGAAGATAGAAACTAACAAGATATTGTGATTTATTTTCAGTCACGTGCTAGTAGCGTCGGGAAAGGGGAAGGCATTGAAGACTTAATAGAACAACAAGAGGAAATTGAAGAGATCACAGCATTGGTTCAAGGGAATAAAAAGCGTTCTGCGAGTATTGAAAACCCAAATGGTGAATCTGGACCCATAGTGGGTCTCTGCCTATTTATCAGCTTAGTGTAATGTAATAGTGGAAGAAGGGGATTACTCAGTGCAGTACAGTTACAGTGCAGTGTAATGGTTCGAGGAAGCCGTAACTAAGTAATAACGGCCACACGGGTCGATCGACAAAGTTGTGGACTGTAAATGGGTGACTATCATTACATACCAAGGTATCCCCCGTACCTCGGAAAGCACGGTAAGCCGTTGGTTAAAGCCGTGGAGATCCTTGAAAGTCGCTACCAGTAACCAGAAGCTCGAAAGTTTGACAACCTGTGTTACCCACTTACAGGTTACAGCGGTCAAAGAGCCAGTATCTAAATGCAAACACTATTTAGCTGCATCTCAACCCCAACCCAAATATAATTTCGGAAAATGCGGATAATCTTTTTGTAATGTTTCGTTCAATCTGTTCCAGGTCGTGTCTCGGGGGCAGTGTACACAAAATACTTTGGCGTAGGAAGCGGCTGGTTCTTACTCAGCTCTACAGTGTTTGCTATCCTACTCGCTCAGGTTATCACATCCTTCAGTGACCTGTGGCTAACACACTGGTATACATGACATTCAAAATAATATATCAGTTTTGTAATAGGCTTGATCTTTAACTAAGCATTTATGCTTACCTGCCCAATAGTATAATGTTTTTTTTTTGTTTTTGCATAACATCTTTATTTTTATTTTCAGGATGAATGACGTAGAAGCACAATACGTTGGAAATCATCATCTACTTTTCCGTCATGCAAATATTACCGTAGATAACTCAACTGATATATCGTTGAATATATCGGCGTATACTGTAACCGAGAACCCATTGGTCACAACTAAACCTGCCATCACTTTAGCAGTTGTGTTTAATGATACCACTAACAATATTTTAAATAGCGCTACTGCTCCTAATGTTGTAACTGCGGCACCTGCTAAACTTGACGATGTTTTCTACATCTATATTTGGGCAGCTGGCATTTTTGGATGCATTCTCGTAACTACCGCAAGGTTTGTACAGTTATTGTACCAATAATTTTTAAAGTCGAGCCAGCTCACCTCAAATCATGAATTATTTATAAAAGTATTGGTCTTTTTCAGAGCCATGATGTTCTTGTGGGTGTGCATGCGTAGTTCGATCAAGCTTCACAACCAGATGTTCAGCAACATCTTGACCGCCACGATGCGGTTCTTCGACACCAACCCCTCGGGCCGCATCCTTAATAGATTCTCCAAAGACATGGGTGTCGTCGACGAAATACTGCCGAGAATGTATTTGGAAGCTATTCAGGTAGATTTTAAAAAGCCTTTACAAGTTCGCAGAATTTCAATATGTGTTTTATGAACAAGCTCTTGTTGAGTGCCATCTAAATTCTACGTATTTAACGTTTGTCGTACAGATTTCCATGGTCATGATGGGTATTCTAGTGATGGTGGCCATCGTGAACCCCTACATGCTGCTGACGGCCGGTATCTGTACCATTTTGATGTTTAGCATGACCGTGGTCTACCTCAGCACAGTGCAGGGTATCAAAAGAGTTGAGGCCATGTCGCGCAGTCCAGTGTTCTCGCACGTGACGGCGACTATGTCAGGTCTGTCCACCGTCCGCGTGTGTCAGGTTGAGGAGCTGCTGAAAGTACAGTTCGATGACAAGCAAGACGTGCACACTGCTGCCTGGTGAGTACCGTTCCTTAATTTTACAGCGATGGATACTAATCTAACAAAGTACGATAATGTTTTCAATAAGGGTTCGTATTGATAATTATTTTTTCTTTCTTTTTTTTAAAAACGTTTCCGCACACTTGTAATTTCTCCTGTATCGTGGGTGCGTTTACAAACATTTAAACTCACATACACAAACAGCCAGACCCGGAACAACTATCTATAGGCCATACAAATATTTGTTCCGTGCGGGGATCGCTCTCGCGACACGCACCGCGGCAATCGATCGCTCAGCCACTGCGCCAACCGTGTCGTCAAATTAGTCTCATACAGTGTTCATAAAAATATATTTTTACAGGTATTTAACTCTAGTTACCAATGCTGCATTTGCCATCTGGTTGAGTCTTACCTGCAGTACGTACGTCATCGTTGTCGCTTACTCTTTCCTACTCATGGATGACGGTAAGTTGAAAGATTCGTATTTAAAAATGTTAGTATGCCTTTACTTTTTGTTTTTGTTAATCCTTACTTCCTTATTTATATTATAAAAGCGAATGTGAGTTTGTTTGTTTGTTTGTTACCTCTTCACGCTTTAATGGCTAAACCGATTTTGATGAATTTTGGTACAGAGATAGTTGGGAACCAGGAGACGGATATAGGCTAATATTTTTTTGAAAAAAGTGGGATGTGAGGGAGAAAGAGGGAAGAAAAAGGAAAACTTAGCGGTGCTATTACAAATCAATAAGGCGCAAGGGGAACTGTTACCCCGAATTTAACGCGAGTGAAGCCGCGGGCAAAAGCTAGTAACATAATAAAAACTAATGATATATCCTTACTACAGGCAACACCAAATCTGGCAACGTCGGTCTGGCCATTAGTCAGGGTCTGATTCTAGTAAACATGGTCCAATACGGAGTGAAGCAGGCAACGGAAGTCATCTCACAGATGACTTCTGTAGAGAGAGTGGTGCAGTTTACATCTCTGCCACACGAGGAGACTGAGGGACCAATCCCTTCGTTGGACTGGCCGCAGAAAGCCCGAGTTGTATTCAAAGATCTCACTCTTAGATATGACAAGGATGCCGATCCTGTGCTTAAGAAATTGAACGTTGAAATCGAAAGTGGATGGAAAGTGAGTATAAACGGCGTTTTACAATGAAAGTTTTTTTTTAATATGAACCACACAGTGGCATCATACCGGTGGCCTGGTGTGAAGATGCTCACGTCTTCTACTATGTAGGATTGTAATTTGTAGGTGGTGGCACAAGTGGTGCCAAACACACTGCCCTTTAAATAGAACGAGTTTTATTTAATATGAGTGTAATTATGTTTTTAAACGTTATTTTATTACCTCAGGTTGGAGTGGTTGGTCGTACTGGAGCTGGCAAATCATCTCTAATCTCTGCTCTCTTCCGTCTGGCTCCGACCGAGGGCAACATCTTTATTGATGACATTGATATTGGAAAAATCGCACTTAAGGTATGCATCACGTTTCTATAATGATATAAATAATTTTGGTTCACTCTCTACTTATAACAATACTGTACTTTTTTTTCAGAAATTACGTTCGAAGATAGCTATCATTCCTCAAGTACCAGTGCTGTTCTCTGCCAGCTTGCGCTACAATTTGGATCCCTTCGACAAATACTCCGACATTCAGATTTGGGAAGCTCTGGAACAGGTAACATTCAAGTGCAAAGCATGTCGCAGCTGCTTCGTCTGTTGCATTATATAATTCGTACAACAATAAAATGTTTGGTGCTGCCAGGTGGAGCTGAAGGACAGTATAACGGCGCTGTCGTCTGCGGTGGCGTCGGGCGGCTCCAACTTCAGCGCGGGGCAGCGCCAGCTGCTGTGCCTGGCGCGCGCCGCTCTCGCGCGGAACAAGCTGCTCGTGCTCGACGAGGCCACTGCCAACGTTGACCCTACGTGAGTTACCGCATCTGGTTGTATTTCATCGCTACACGTAGACATCGCCGTGAACTAAGCTTTTAGCCAGGGCTGTCGTGCGTGACGGAATATTGTGCGGCCACTACTGTTACACGTTTGGTAGTCACAATTACATTTGCTTCGAATGGCCATTGCATAAATTATGAAGACTACATCTGAACCACATGAAACAAACTGGATATTGTACTAATAATATGGTGTCCCTATGCAGCACGGACGCTATGATCCAGAAGTCTATTCGCCAGCACTTTGCGGACTGCACCGTGATCACCGTCGCACACAGATTGCACACCGTCGCAGACTCCGACAGAGTTGTTGTAAGTAAAATAACACCTCATAAGTTTAGCTTATTTAGGTTTGTTTGGTGATTCTCAGACGACACCGCGTTGTCGAGCAATGAAGCGAATCTCACGTTGCATTTGTTTGTATGATGATGAGTAACACCTACCACCACATGGACGACCGGCGCTCACCGTCTTTCTGCGCAGACTGTGTCTGAAAACCAGCTGACTAAAAATTGTGTTTGTAAGAAATCGTTTTGCCGTGGTGCTCTAGTAATACATGCTATCTGAGCAGAATAGATTCGGGTCGCTCCTGGCTTTCCGATGGCATACTTTATAATAGTTTGGTTGGCAATTTAACCTAAACTTTTGTTTTTATATTCCAGGTAATGGAAGCAGGCCAGATTATAGAGTGCGGTCATCCCCACGAGCTACTTCAAGATACAGAGGGTCCGTTCACTAAGATGGTGAAACAATTGGGACCAGGCTCCGAACAGAGTCTTCGAGAGCTAGCTAGCAGGGCCTACTCCGAACATAACATTAAGAACGCGATGAAGTCTTAAACTAAAAGTACTAGATAAATAATGATAATGAACGTCACTTGAGAACAGAAGTTGATTCGTTTCTAAATGCCATTTTTCCTGATTAAAAAAATCTTAAGGGGTCTTATCACTTACCTAATATTAGAATCCGGAAAGTTACTGTTTCAACAGCTTTGACCAGAAACGGGATAAAGCCAAGAAATGTTTCTAAGATTACATTTAGATGCACAAATGTCAATGTCAATTATCATAAGTGAGTTTATTTATTTTGTTTTTTTTATACATTGATTGGATAGTTAAGAGTATCCACAATATTGGTCTAGGTTGTCACATGCCCCAGTGGTTTTAGAGTGCTGACTTAGTTCACTTTAAATTAATGACTTTGAATTCGTTATTACTGAGTAAAAACTTGTTGTAACAGGTATTATAATAACTGAAGTATTATTAGTATTTTACAGTATTGTAACTAGTTTCACGGTTTTAAACCATATAATAAGACACAATTATTGTAAGGAGGTAGGTTTTTAAACTATTGAGCTTTAAACTACGATTAAAGATGATTTCAAAAGAAACGAGCAGAATGGCTGAAAACCAAAATTAATGGATTTTCTCAGACTAGTTCGCGATGGAATTAAAAGGTGTTAAATTATGCGAATATGACGTGAAGATATAATATTTTATTCATGGTAAAATTTATAGACAATTTTTTTCTCCAAAGCCAGTCCGTTTCCAGCCTAATGTCTAGGGGTGAATTTCCCAAACGACTTATTTTTTTGTCTTCGGTGAAATTATTATTTGAAAAAAGGAATATTGTTCTGTTTTTTTTTTTAGTATTCAATAGGTAGCTATTGGGTTGTGGCAAAAACATAATTTGCCTAGGACTATTCACAAAGGTAGAAATAAATACATAAACCTCAATTTTTTTCAAATCGGTGCTGTCCCTCTACTTTTTTTACAAACGAAAAAGCTTATACACTAATAAAAATAAGTAACTTAAGTATATAAGTTATTACATTTCATAGAATATTAGTTTTGTTATTAATATATAGCATATTTTATTACATAATTAACGATTATTATTACTGAGACGCACAAACGTACTTGTCTTGCAAAATGTTCTCATATCGCTGGATAAAAGTAATTTAAACCGAACTTTACATCGACGAGTCCGACAGCATCCCCACCCCAATTTTATTTCCCTCGTTAGTATGTGCTAGTGCGCAGTCAGGCCGGGCGTGTGTCAAATCGCTGCATTTTCCCGTCAATAACGTATGTACGTCATTTCAGTTGCTCTCGGACAATTATTTTATATTATCGGTGTTTGCATTTTTCTAGTGTAATGAGTAGTTTTATTATTGTTGTTTGGTTCTAACAGAGGTAGTAAGTGAAATAGTTTCATTGACTGTTATTGAATTTAACCAGATATTATGCATTTTTTCTAATTTTCTAAAAAGTGTGTTATTTCTCACGTCGCTGTTCTCATATCGCTGTAATCGGTGGTCTTAATCACCACCGATGTGATAATTTACACCGAAATGATAAGAAAATATCAATTGGTGTCTTATATCTAATATCGGTATTTTGATTCATGATCAATGCACAGTTTTATCAGTATTGAACGTGCGCCACCGCGTACAGACCTGCTGTCAGTTCTCCTTACAATTTTAATTTGTTAAAGTGGTTTAAAATAACTTTTCTGATAAACAGTATCTACAAACACGAAGTGCAATATATAAGTGACAATCTGTGAAAAAAATACAGTTAAATAAGTAGTGAAACCATCTCAAAACAACGTTTTAATAAAGTAACGAACTTGTATTATGTTTAAAAAGTGAACGTAAATGTGAACTTTGAACTTGCGAATAACAGTACCAACCCCACCCACAACTACATCGGCAAACCATTCCAAACGAGCAACAAGGAAGCGATCACAAAATTCGAACATATCGGTACGTGAACGCCTGGCCGCGTTGCTTCCGCGACCGTCAGCTGCGAATGTGAACCAGGTTCAAATCACACCGAGTGGAATTCTTTTTGTATTTTCAAAAGTCTTGTTTACGCCATATATGAAGCCTTAAGTTCAAAACAAAAGTATTTATATATATAGTGAATATTACTCCATAATATTCACTATTATATGTTTTTCTGCAAATAAGTACGTTAATAAGTTGCAATGTCCTTAAATCGGACACCTCCTACTTCGCCTGCTGTATCTGATTCTTCAAGCCAGCAGCGACAATCACCTCTTATTCACCATCAATCGGAGCCGAACAGTAGCTCGTCTAAGGAGCCAAATTATGATTCAACCACGATGAACGTCACAAGTCGCTATAAAAGGAGAAGACAGAATTTTGATCAGATTGAGGATTCGAAATCTATACTGCGCTCTGAAATCTTAGAGATTATAAGAACAGAAACACGCGCCGCAATCAAGGAAATTCTGAATGACGAATTTTCCTCCATGCGAGAAGAAATCCTAGGTTTTGAGAAATCAATCAAATTTATGAACGCCGACTTCGAAGACATGATGGCTCAATTTAAAGCCTGCAATGAAGAGGTAAAATGCTTGCGCAATGAAAATAGCTGTTTGATTAAGAAGGTGACAGAAATAGAAGTTAGAATTTCGCAATTAGAGCAAGATGCTAGGCAAAACAATATAGAAATACACTGTTTACCAGAACATAAGCAAGAAAACTTGGTCAAAACTTTGGTACAACTAAGCAACGTTGTGTCTTATCCTCTAGCAGAAAGTAAGATATTATCTTGCGCTAGAGTACAGAAACTGAACGCGTCGTCGTCTCAACCCAGAGCAGTTATCTGTAAGCTACCAAGCAAAATTAAGCGTGATAACCTGCTTGGAGCAATTTCTCTCTACAACAGATCGAACCCCAACAACAAATTAAACACCAACTTACTGGGTTACGGAGACAAGCAATCGCCGGTTTATGTAAGCGAACACCTCACTTTAGCGAACAAATCACTTCATGCTGCTACCAGGATCGCAGCCAAGGAGAAGAAATACAAATTTGTTTGGGTTAGAAATGGAAAAATTCTTGTCAGGAAAGTTGAAGGTTCATCAACACGTGTAATAACAAGTTTAGAAAGTCTAAAAAAGTTAGAATAATCACGTTCATCTCAATTTAAATCTGTCATTGTCAAAATAATTTAACATTAAAATTCAATCAATTAACTTTTTATTACCAAAATTCTAGAAGTATTCGCGGAAAATTGGATGGTATTTTTTTGAATGTACTAACTATGAATTTTCATGTTATTGTACTCACTGAAACCTGGCTGAATGAAAGTGTGTCAGATTCAGAAATCTTCGATAGCCGATATCAAATTTTTAGAAGGGATAGACAGTCGGGAACTTTTTCTGAGGGCAGGGAGGGAGGTGGTGTGCTAATCGCAATTCATAAAACCATTAATGCTTATAGAAATATATCATTCGAGTCGTGTTGTGAGGATTTATGGGTGACACTGGACTTATCGACTTGTCGTTCTCTCAAAACATCTAAAAAAATTCACTTGTGCGCCGCTTATTTGCCTCCTCCGGTAAACATTAATCTTATAACTTACTTTACGAATAGAGTTGGTAGTGTAATAAATGATGAACCCGTAATTATGATAGGTGATTTCAACCTAGGTAACATAGAATGGACAAAATCATCACTGCATCAACATGTAGAACCAAATGTTAGCACCAATAACATAAGTAAAACTTTTATCGAATTCTTATCCTCTAACGACCTATACCAATATAACTTAATACAAAATAAACAAAACAGGATTCTAGACTTAGTCATATCAAACTTAATTTATCCGATTGAAGTAACTCGGTCCTATGACTGCATATCAAAAGTTGATGATTTTCACCCACCTTTGCAGATCACCATTCATCTCACACTTCCTAAACCACTTACTAATAAAAGGACAAAAAGTTACACATTTCATAAAGCTGATTATCGTGAAATTAGAAATCGACTTGATAAAACAGATTGGGACATTGTTTTAAAATCAGATACCGTTGATAAGTCAGTTGCTGCTTTTTACTCTGTATTACGGGAGATTATTGCTGAATTAGTTCCTCGACAGAATGCTGGTAAACGCTTATATCCTGTCTGGTACAATAACAGTTTAATAAGGATGTTAAAGGAAAAGGAAAAATGTCGGCAGAGGATGAAAAAATATAAAAATAAACGGGATGAATACGAATATATATTGCTTAGGGATCGATCTTACCGAAAAATAAAAGAGTTGTATCAGAAATATTTACAAAATGTACAAAATAATGTGGTAAATAACCCAAAATATTTCTGGACATATATAAAAAACAAACGCAAGAGCAAAAACGTCATGCCCAGAAACATGAAGTTCAATGGTAACACTGCGTCTGACGGTTTAGGTATAGCGAGTTTATTTGCGGAGAACTTTGCATCAGTATTCAGCCCTATTTCTGTTGGTGATCCTGACCCTGAACATATTCATAAATCCAGCAATAGTAACAGCTTACATCAGGTAATACTATCTGTACCTAGCATACAGAGAAAACTTAAAAACTTAGATGTTGCTAAAGGCCCGGGTTCTGACGGTATACCACCACTGTTTATTAGGGAGTGTGCTGGTGCTTTATCTAAACCATTGAGTATTATTTACAACCGATCGTTATCTGAAGGGGTTTTTCCGGAAATCTGGAAGGAAGCCATAGTAGTTCCGATCCCAAAATCGGGGGATAAAACTGATGTCAGCAATTATAGACCAATTAGTATCTTGCCCACTTTAGCAAAGGCTTTTGAATCTCTTTTGTGTCCCATCATGAATTGGCATATTAAAGGCTCTATTACGGAACATCAACATGGCTTCTTTCGAAATCGATCCACAGCCACAAACTTAGTCAACTTTGTTGAAAGAACTCTAGCTTACATGAGTGAAGGCAAAGAAATTGACGCAATCTATAGCGATTTCAGCAAAGCTTTTGACAAAGTCGACCATAATATTTTGCTGCAAAAGCTCAGGATCACATTCGGTATTCATGGATCACTTCTGAAGTGGTTCCAATCTTACTTGGTTGGCCGAACAGCAAGAGTAGTAGTAAATGGACACTCATCCAACACATTCACGCCTGCATCTGGTGTACCACAGGGGACACATTTGGGCCCAATATTATTTATAATGTTTATTGATGACATTAAATATTACATACAGAACTCTCATTTTGAAATGTATGCCGACGACTTAAAATTGTATAGGGCTGTTATGACAAAAACGGATGAAACTCTTCTGCAAAGGGATATCGACAGGGTCTGTGTATGGTGTGAGAAGAACAGAATGCACGTCAATGTTAGTAAATGTTACCATATTAAATTTTCACGTAAAAAACATAAATATGATTCTACATACATCATGAGGAACCAAATTTTAGATAAAGTTTCCGAAGTTAGAGATCTAGGTATTGTTATAGACTCTGAAATGAAATTTCAAACGCACATCGAACTTGTTATAAATAAAAGCAATAGAATGCTTGCTTTCTTAAACCGTAGCACAAGACAATTTAGCAATTTGACAGCGCTAAAAGTTTTGTTTTCTGCATTAGTCCGTAGCCACATAGAATACTGCTCTATTGTCTGGTACCCAATACATAGTATCCACATACAACGCATCGAACGAGTCCAAAAAAGGTTTATAAAAAGACTATCTTATAAAGCAGGTATTAGGAATGCAGTTAACAATTATAATGATAGATTAAACCACTTTAAAATGAAATCTCTACACTGGCGTCGAGACTTTGCAGGTCTAATATTCGTGTTTAAGATACTAAATCAAGGCGTGGATTCCTCACAGCTTCTGTCATCAATTAATATTAACGTGCCCCGGTCATCAGTTAGACTTCATAATTATAAACCTTTTGCTCCTGCTAGCCGCAAAACGAAGTACGGGAGAAATGCCCCTCTTTCCTATGCTCTCAGAAGGTGTAACGACATATTTCACGATTGTGAGTTAGACATATTTTCAGGCAGCACGTTACTAACTTTAAAAGAGCTGTGCTCAATAAGATGTAATTCTTGCCCTTTAATATTATTTTCTTTATCTCATGTGTTTGTATGAAGTTTTGTTATTTTATTAAATTTTCGCATTTATAATATTATGTAGCACATTATTACTATTTTATCTAATTTAATTTATAATTTTACCTCAATCTAATTAATTTAGTTTTAAGTATAATATACCGTTTTTATAATTGTTAAAGATCCTTTTATTGATTATTATTGTATAGTGTGATCTAAATAAAATGCTGTGCTCACCTTTAATTTAGATGCATGCAATTCTATTGTAATTGTGGATGTTACTCACTACGAATGATTTTGTATGTATTTAGTTGGTTTGCCTAAATAAATAAAATAAAAAATAAATAAAAATATCACATCGGTGGATTGCTTTATCATATCGGTAGATCTCGGTGAGTAGTTTTATAGGTAGATCCCGTGTCATGTCGTTAAGTTTACAAAGAAACAATGGAACATACAAACACATACGTTATATACATACATATATACCTACATACAAACATTCATACATACATCCTTATCTACATAGACTGCCAAAATCATTACCACGATACCACTGGGTAGTAGATTTATAAATATATAATTAAGGGAGGTCTGTATTCGGTAATGTACGTCTATAGGCTGAGATGATGATGATGGTGAGGTGGAGTAATTGAACGCATAGTTCTAAGTCACCCTAGTAAAAATATATAGGAACCTACAAACTATTTCCTTTTTACTAGCTTTTATTTAGTTTCACCAGTCCCGATGTCCGTAATCAAATCTTGCAAATTAAATTTGATCCACTTCCTGGTTTCCGATTGAGCTAAAATTTTGGCATGCATGTGTAAATCAAATGACAATGGAAAATTATTATGACATGATGGAACCGGAAGGAGGCTAGTGGCTATAGAAACTTGGTAGTTAAACGACACAACCCCATCGAGTTTGAGCTTGTATGATTTGTCTTGATGAGTATTACAATTCTAAAGGTATACGGATATTTATATACAGGGTGGCCAGTTGATAGGCGTCCAAAAAAAAATTAAATGCCTTATGCTAAGGGGTACCTGAATTACCCCCATGTGTGTTCCGCGAATTTTTGTAGTTTAGGAGCTAGATTTTTTTTAAACCTTCGCGCGACAAAGTGTTACGACGGGTGCAAAGTTTACCTACATTGTTACCCTACATTTTTGTAAACAATCGTGCAACGGGTTAAGGGCTATTTTCAAAATTTTCACCTAACATTGGTTTTTATTTTTTATCTCTTTATGCCTACGATTTTTAGATATTTTTTTTTGTGGAATCTATTAGCGATAGGAATAGCTACCATGCAAAAAAACCGTTTGCCTAGGCATTGTAGAACTTCCCACAAAATTAGTCCAAAGTTCAAAATTACCGTTAGAGTTCGGTAATCAAAAATGTTTAGAGCTTTAAAAAGTAAGTTAGGGGTGCCAGAGGTTTTTAAATTATCTTAAAAACTTCTATGATCTTCATTAAAACACCCTACAAAAGGTTTTCAAAATGCCGCCCTACCACAGAAATGCACAATCTACATCTACGGAGGAATTGTCTTTTAGTTGTAAACCATGTCTCGTCTCAGTGCTAAGTTTACGTCTGACAGTTAAATTGGTAATTGGTTCTCCAAAAACTCCTTGTAGGTAGCCCCAGCGACCCTAGACGGGAGCTTTTTTTGCATGGTAGCTATTGCTATCGCAAAAAAAATATCTAAAAATCATAGGAATAAAGAGATAAAAAATAAAAACCAATGTTAGGTGAAAATTTTGAAAATAGTACTTAAAAAAATTCTAAAATTATTAAAATTAAGGGATGGTTCCCTTGTGGTGTTAAAAAGACCCTCAACCCTCTAAGTCTGCGCAGTTAAAAGATATGGCCGTGAGTCTGACTCGCTATTGACCGGTTTTTTTTAAATTCTGTAATCTATACACATTGGTGAGGGTTTGCCTTCTTAAAATCAATCTAATTATGCATACAAAAGCACACCCACAAAATTGTATAATCAGATTTAAGTATATGGTTTTAATACAACATATACAACATTATTTTTAGTATATGCGAAACCTGAATATAGTTTGTTCAGAATAAGAAACTGAATCGATTCCAATCATTTTTACACCATGTTATATTTTTTTCCCAAAAATATTTAAAAAAGTTTAAAATATGGACACCATGCGACACTAAGTACCTATTCGCAAGCACTACCCTACACTTGACCATTACGACAGTCCAAAGCCTGCCAGACGCAGACAGTGTGGTGGAAAATGTATCACCAGTTAATTACCTACAATACAAACTGAGACATTATTATTATCAATGAACGCAAGGCGCGCGGCGCGGGGGTGCCGCCGCCGCCGTACGCCGTTGGTGACAGTGAATTTGTACGGATATCCAGGTAACATAACAAGCTTATAACTTTGTGGTTTTTCATGATACAGTTTTGAAATTTTGTGCATAGATTCTTTATATAAAAATACTGGACAGGTGTTTCGGCTTTCGCATAAACTAAAAATAATGTTATTTAATATGTATATGGATTTAACTCGATACCTCGTTATTTTCCTTTTGAGGTACAAAATCTTAAAAATACATATAATTACACGAATTTGTAATAGGTATTTGTTTCAAGCAATCCCTGGGCGTTGCTGCTTTTAGAAAAAAAAATCCAAACACCTCGTAGATAATAATTTTATGATATACATTTATTTAAACACACATTATATTCCATCTCTCTTTCTTTAGTTATGAATAATAATCATGACTACTTAGTTATCTGCCTGCTTGATTATAAAAGTGATAAAATATTATAATAAATAAATAACAGGCTTTTATTACAGTATGTAAGTTCTGTATTTATTCTACGTTAAACAAACTACAAAGTGTTATCTCATTTAGTTTTCATCTTTACGCAGATGACTTGCAACTTTACTGTCATTTTACTATAGCTGATGCGGGCTCTGCTATTGGTGCTATGAATCAAGACCTGGCTGGAATCAGCGCTTGGGCAAATTAATCCTTCTAAATCTCAAACACAAACTCAAAGCATTTATTTCAATTAGACCATTACAGGCACTTTTGAATGTCGTGAAAACAAAAAACGATGCTGCTACAGTCCTAGTCACAAGACAAAATATATATAAGTAGGTATTTTTACAATTTCATGGATACAGCATTCATGTTGAGATTATACATACATGTGAGAACGATGTAGAAAAGCGAGCATATTAAAAGAGCATCCAAAGCAAAAACAAGAATTTAATAGATGAATTAATAATTTAAAACAAACCGTGGCGGCTAATAGATGACCAGTTACGACTGACAGCGCCCGTTCACGAACATGATGTATGGATCAGCCCCATTCAGCTCGACCATTTTCAAAGGAACTAAATGACCCGATACACACGCCACCATCAGCGAGACATTTTAGTGAGCATGACAATCTCTCAACCACCAGGGCACCCGTCGAATAAAAAAAAATACTCAATTAGATCATTCAAGCTATGATCATAGGCAGCAGATTCATTAGCAATGCGGCTGTTGTTTCATCCCGGTTGCCGTTATACCTTGATGGTGTTCGCATTAACTATACTGATACCGCCAAAGATCTGGGTCTATTTATTGAATATAATCTCTCATGGCGATGCCTGTTACCTGGATGCTACTGGAGAGCTATTAAACAAGCGAGCGCTTGGAAAACCTGGGGATTCGCTTTGTTTTCTTCGGAAAGGTCTTCGGAAGTATGACCATGTTTCTCACCTTCGCAAAGAACTCATGTGGCTTCCTATCCAGCTTCGCTGGAACACCCGGATACTATGTCTCCTATGTAACATCTTACATAGGTCGTCCTATCCCTCCTACCTGCGTAAGCGTTTTACTTACGCTCGCTCTCGAGACGCACGATGTAGATCGCACCTTAGAGATCCCTTCCTCATAGAACTAGTTACTATTCCTTCTCCGTCAATGCTGTAAGATTGTGGAACTCCTTTCGCCTAGCATTAGAGACTTGAAAAGCATTTCTCTTTTTAAGAATAGATTAAAAGAGCATTACCTTTCCTCTCAATTGTGAAATTTTAACTGTATAATATTTGATTTATATATTTTTCCACAAATATTAGTTAGTGTTATGTATTTATACAGATATATATAATTACACTTATATGTGTACTTAAATTTAGGTTATAATATTCATATTTTAGATGCTATTCTCTTCCTGTTGTCAAACACTACTGTTATTTTCTTTATATTTCCTCTCGCAGGCCTGCTGGTAGAAATTTCTTTTAAAATATGCTGTGCCTTTGTACTATATGTTTTGTTATGATGTTTCCTTATATTTTCTCCTGTGTGTACTAAAATGATTAAATAAATAATACTGCAAATAAATGCTCTTTAAGTTTTTTAAGTATAATTTCGCACACCATGGTTTAAACCTACAGGTTCCATACCTACTTAAAATATAATGTTAGATTTCGCACCTGTTTTCCTCGTAGGTTTGACCTATACTTCGTCAGTTAGTTAAAGAGTTCATACCTTTTTCGTAAAGGACTTTGGCATTCCGCGCGAAGTTAGGCACTGTTGAAAACACAATTAAATATTTCTATACTGCCGTGTCGACGGCGCGTTTGTGTTTCACGCGCGCCTCAAAAAGGTGTCAGCAAAGCACAGGGCGACCGGTACTGGGATTATGGGTTGTTCTAAAGAGATACCGCGGCCCCGGAACATAAAGGGGAAAAGGAGGAACATGGATGGGTTTTAGTCAGTACAAGTCTGACACTCCCCCCCGCTCCGCCCATAGCGGGGGAAATTATTAGATAATTTCCCATCCGCAAAAAAAGGTATTTCTATACTTATTTATTATAAATACTAATAATATAAAGAGGTAAAGTTTTATGAAGTTTTTATCTTCAGAACAACTGGTCACCGATCCCGAGCTCCGATTTTTTCACTGATTTGGGACACTATATTATCCCTGAGTAAGAGAATGGAGAACTCGTATACTGTTTATAAACAGTCCTGCGGTATACATACTGTAAAAAATACGAGCAAAGCCACGGGCAAAAACTTTTGCTTAAAGCCCCACGCACTGCAATTGCGCTAGCAACCACACATTCAACGAGGCAGTAGATTCGAGTAACATTTTTGCATTCATCCACTTTTAAGAACTCCGTACATTTATAAACAGTTGGAAAATTTACGATTTTAAAATGTTACGTAGGATCTTAAAAGGCATCAAAATATCTCAATATTGTAAATGCAATACTTTAATGCAAGCTCTTCATTTTTCAGGAATATTTTTCATACATTGTTTGAAATAAGCACAATATTAAAAATGTTATTTTTTGTACAAATTGTGATTTAACTTCTGCGTTAACCAAAATGAAATTTAAGTATATCTACTTCTAGATACTTTAATCTTTGTATTTGAGCTGTTTAGAAAGCTTGAATTTCCAAAGGAAAGGATTTTGCGAGTAAAAAAAGGGGTTTAAGAAAAAGCTAAACGGATTAAGCCCTTCCTTACACAAAGGTCGACTGTCCCTTAAAATGTCATAGTCAACGTATATTTTAAAACGCTTTTTGCAGGGCGCCCCTTAAACAAGGAAAATATATATAAGGAAAAACTTATAAAAAGGTGTGTGTCAGCTTATCATACGTCAAATACATATTATCTAAAGCATCAATTACGAGATCTTATTTTCATTACATACTTACCTAACTCTAAAAAACTCGCCGTAACGATGACGCGAAGAAATCACAGTTAACGGAAACCACAAGTGTGATAAGCCGAGTTGCTCTCCACACTAGTATATAAGTATTTTGTATCGAGTAACGTGAGAGGAGAGTAGCCAAGTGCTGCACCTATATGTCAGTGCGATATCAGCTCTCCACTGATAAGAACGTTGATGCGAATTTACATAAATACGGTGAGCGAAATTGTAGTCTTTGGTGAAGGATCACGGTTAAAATAATAAAAAAGTAAAAAAGAATTTTTAAGAGTATTTTTGCGAAACCAAACTACGGTACAAATTACGCTTACGTTCTTTATTTTTTTTAAAAGTGCGTGTGATACAGAATATAATTTTAAAAAGTTTTTCGGATTGTATTAAACTGAACGTCATCGGATATCCAGTAAGTGTTAATTGATTATACATTATTACACTCTTGTCCAACATTCTGTGTACATTTTTGGCAACCCATTCTTTTGGCGAATTCAAAACAAAACAACTTAGCAAGTTCCTAATTTGAAACAATTTCAAGATCATAGATAGAATAACCTATTTTTTACGGATGGGAAATCAATCACTATATATATATAAGTTATGTTCTTTCTTTTGCCCTTTATGTTCCGGGGTCGCGGTATCTTTTTGGAACCGCAACCCCGTTAGTGATAGAGTACCCTGCCCTGATACGAACTCAATTTACAGAATCTAACTCTGGACCATAATTTTTATCAAAGGAGTAGCCAATCTAAGTTTACTTACCTCTTTGCAAGTAAAGTGAATAAATAACATTGGCATTTGGTTTCCTGTTATGATAACAGCCAGACAGTGTAACTTGGAGTTATCAAATATTCCGGAACGGCGGGAGGAGAACTTATTTACTATATTAGAAGAAATCGGCAAAAAAATCGATTTATCTATACCACGTGATGAGATAACATCGTGTCCCTCATGCGGCGTCTAACGAGATGCCAAAAAATATCATCGCTAAGTTCAAAAGCCGTTCTCTAAGAGATAATGTACAAGCTTAGCGCTTACCGACTCAAAAAAGGTCTCACTTCGACTGACTTAGGCATTTCTGGTGCATCTCGTGCTGTCTATGTTAATGAGCACTTGACTCTCCATAAAAAACAACTGTTACGAGAAACTCGCGAGGCGGCAAAGAAATATAATTATAAATTTGTTTGGGTAAAACACTCTACCATACTTGCTAAAAGGTGCGAAACCTTTCCTACTATAGCCATAAAAAACATAAACGAATTTAAAATTACAACTAACAACAATAATTAAAAATTTAACTAAAAGATTTAATAATAATAGTCAAGACAGTTACAATGGCTTCTAATTCAAGTGACTTTTGTATATACTATCAAAATAGTAGAGGTATACGCACAAAGCTGAGCACGGTTTACATGAGTATTCTATCCAACTGTTTCGATGTCATTATTTTAACAGAAACATGGTTAATCCCCACAATAAACAATAGCGAATTTATTGATAATCGCTATATTGTCTTTCGTTGTGATCGTAATAGAAATGCAACTAATAAGTCTGATAGGGGTGGTGTGTTGGTAGCTGTATTGCGAAAATACAACCCCGTTAGTGTCTCGCTTCAGTCGCAAATTGTAGATAAATACTTTGAACAAGTTGTTATAACGATACCTAGTAATAACGCTGCCACACAAACTCTCATCAGTGCAGTGTATATTCCTAATAATTCGCCTCTCGCTGTATATAACTTACATCCTGATTTAATGGATAATTTAATTAACTCAGTTAATATCGTCAATTTACTGTTAGTAAAAAATATAAAAACTTATCCGACTATGAGATTTTCTCCTTAATATATAGAGATCGTTTTAAAACAGAGTGTATCAAATGCTATCGTATCTATATTGTGTTGAGGACAGTATTCCACAAAATGTCAAACACTTTTGGGCATACATTGCTAATCGCAAAGGAAAATCCAGGATTCCTTCTAGAATGTATTACAAAGATGATACATCTAGTGACCCTATTACAATAATTATGTAACTTCTTCTCAGCCTTTTTCCAGTCAGTTTACGAGCCATCTAGTCTAACACCTGACTGGAGCCCTGCCCCTGAACAATCCAATGTCAACCACACATCTCTCTGTAGCTTATATTTTAGCCTTTCGTTAATTTGCAAACAATTAAAGATGTTAGACTTAAATAAAGGGTCAGGGCCAGATGGGATACCTCCTTGCTTTTTAAAATGGTCATCGAATACAATATGCAAACCATTATTTAGGATTTTCAATCAATGTATTAACAAAGGTTCGTTTCCTGCCATCTGGAAAAAGGCTAATATAGTTCCTGTCTATAAAGGTGGCTCCAGACAAAACATTGAGAATTATCGGCCCATTTCTCTTCTTTCTACACTAGCTAAACTATTTGAAAAGCTTGTTCACCACGAGATATATGCATTTATTCAATATTGTATAATTCCGGAGCAACATGTCTTTGTGAGACGAAAGTCTACTGTTACCAACTTAATGGTTTTTACTACCCACTTATTTAAAAATATGGACATCCGAGGTCAAAGTGGCACAATTTACACTGACTTTAAAAAAGCTTTTGATAGAGTTGACCATATAATACTATTAAACAAAATTTCATATAATGGCATCAGGGGGAATTTATTGCGCTGGTTCCAGTCTTATATTAGTAATCGCAGTCAAACTATAGTAAGTAATGGGTACCATTCTAACACATTTTTGGCAACATCTGGAGTTCCACAGGGATCAATTTTAGGTCCTTTGTTGTTTATTATTTATATTAATGATATCGGTAATTGCTTTCAAAACAGTATTTTTTTGTTATACGCTGAATACCTAAAATTTTTTAAGATAATTTTATCGATTAACGATTGTTATCTTCTTCAAGACGATTTAAATAGATTGTCAAGTTACTGTACCAAAAATAATCTAAAATCTTCTTAAATAAACTGAAATTTGTGATCTGGGTGTACTTTTGGATTGCAAACTTCACCTTAATTTACACATTGAAAAGATAATAGCTAAAACTTTCAAAATGTACAATTTTGTTATGAGATCGTCATCAGATTTCAAACGCCCAGTCACATATCTACATCTTTTCAACTTTGTATTACGACCGCAAGTAGAGTATTCGTGTATGATATGGGATCCCTACTATGCAAAATATGATCAAGCATTAGAAAAAATTCAGCGTAAGTTCTTGAAAACAATGCAGTTTAAATGTCACTTGGAGCGTCTGCCGTATGAGGAGTCGTTGCAGAAATTTAAGCTACTAACACTACATTCAAGGCGTCTGTTACTCCAAACCATGATGCTCCGTGGACTAATACACAACAAGTTTGATTGCCCTGAACTTGTAAATAATATATTTTATATAGTGCCCAGAACTGTAATAAGGCGGGAGGCGCGCGCTTATCCACTCTTTGCTACGACCTCTAGTCGTACAAATGCGGGTGAACGGGCGCCTCTTCACTGATTACCCAAAATATATAACCAACATTTTGTAAACATAGACATATTTACGTTAGCTCATAAAGTATTAAAAAAAGAATTAGTTAATGCACTTAAAACCTAATAATTATGTATAATATTAAAATAAGCCCTACCTTTCTTCCATACTGTAAGTAAGTAAATTAATACTTATAGTAATATGTGGAGACGTTGTTGATTGTACGTTAACCCACTTTATTGTTTACTTAGATGTAAGACAAAATGTACAATTGTTTGTTCTCCCTAATAAAATAAAATAAAAATAACAGATGTGTTTACATTATACAGGGTGGATTTTAAAGTGGCGTGCGTACCCAAATCTAAAATTGGGAGGAATAGCGAAAATTGTCCAAAGAGTCTCTTCGGTTTTAATAAAAGTTAAAACTGCATCATTAGATTTTATGAAAAATCTAAATTTATAGCCAGTAATCGAACCCGTTTTTTTATACTTCTGTAATTTTACATCATTCGATAGTGTCGCTAATAGGGATCAATTTCTGGGAAGTAACGACGTATAGCCAATTAAAGGAAATGGTGCTTTTTAATAAACTGGTGCATATTTTAAATGACCTCGATTGATGACACTCGCAGTGGTCTTTTTCGCAAAATTATGTTCTAAAGTCCATTTTTTAGGTTACAAGCAATAGTAAAAGAAAACAAAATATGCATTTGAAATCAGAACTTACAAAAGAATTGGCGTCAATAGTGAATTTGTTCCCACAAAAAATATAAAATTAGGGTTTAAGCTTTTAATTGTATATGGTAATTAAAACATACATCAACGCACTCTTTATTTGTTAATACAAACTTTGGATTTATTTACTACTAGCCGTAACTCCTATAAACAAGGTCAAGACAAAGTATTTAACAGTTCCATATAAGAAAAGGCCAAGTGCGAGTCGGACTCGCGCACCGCGGGCTCCGTACAAGCTTGCGACATAAACAGCCATATATTTTGACTGTGTTGACCAAAAACTTGAATATATGGTTTAAACTAGCTTTTGCCCGCGGCTTCGCTCGCGTTAAATTCGGGGTAACACAGTTCCCCTTTCCTGATTTGCAGATACCTGCGACCTGCAGTTTTTGCCTTGCGCCTTATTAATTTGTAATAGCAACGCAAAATTTTCCCTTTTATTCCCTCTTTCTCCCTCACATCCCTAAAAATAGCCTATGTCCGTCTCCAGGGTCCCAACTATCTCTGCACCAAAATTCATCAATCGGTTTAGCCATTAAAGCGTGAAGAGGTAACAAACAAACAAACAAACTCACTTTCGCTTTTATAATATTAGTAAGGATTTCATTTCGATTCCTCTTCACGTTCCCGAGTTAAAGGGTCTTGATAGACAGACAGACACACAAAAAATTGATCCTATAAGAGTTCCGTTTCTTCCTTTTGAGGTACAAAACCCGAAAATTAACTTGCTCTATCTTGCTCTACTACATATTTCTTGTTACTTACCGAATAAAACATATTTTAATAATAAAACTATCCTTTAATTACTCACTTCAACTACATGTCGTATTCGTAGCTGTGAGTGTAGCATTCCTTAGCTACGCCGTAGGTCACGGTCGTAGCAATAGACAGTAGATGATGTCATATTAGTAAAATGGTTGACCCATTTAGTAAAATTGAAACAATTATACTGTGGTAATTTAAGTTTTTACTAGTTACACAAAAAGCATAATATAAATGGAAAACAAACTCGTCTAAAGTGGCTAAATTATTGTTGCTCGAATATTTCCTGAAGGCTTAATTGATTAAAACCCATCCATGTTCCTTCCTTTGTGTTTTTTTTGCGGGGCCGCGGCATCTCTTTCGGATAACCCGCAATCCCCGCAGGGTATAATTCGCGGCATCTCTTTCGGATAACCCGCAATCCCGGCAGGGTATAATTCGCGGCATCTCTTTCGGATAACCCGCAATCCCGGCAGGGTATAATTACCTTACCAACTACATCTTTATTCAGTAGGAATAACAATTAGGTGTTAACTAGCTAAGATTTTTTAAATGAATCCGAATCCTAACATAACCCGGTTAAGCTTGAATTTCTTCTTGGTTATAATTGAGAAGGTATTTGATGTTTGATGATTTTAATAATTTCACCAAACTTAACTGGTAAAGCCAACCTATACAATTAGAAGGACATCTTGTTTGCATTCAATGACATTGCGTTTTTGATTTATATCTATTTTTAGGGTTCCGTATCTTAAAAGGAAAAAGCGGAACCCTTATTGGATCACTTCTTGTCGGTCTGTCTGTCTATCATGACCGCTTGGAGGTATCCAGTTGAAATTAAAACCACTTAACTTCAGCTCTGTGTTTCCTTTTTGGTGTGAAAAAAACTAACCCCCTAGTCTATGCAGTCGAAAGATATGGAGCCTGCTTGTGCCGCAAGATTGAACGGAACCTTCGGTGCTCGAGTCTGACTCGCTCTTCGTCGGTTTTTTTATTGATAGGTTTACATTGATCGATTCACAAATCAAAAGTTCTAAGCATCTAAGATTGGCGAACGGTTGACGTTTTTTCTATGGGGTATCAAGTACATCAGATAATGAAATCATTATCTGATATACTTGATTGTTGATAGTAAGCAGGTGCACATCACGAATTAATGGTAAAAAGTGATTCCACAATACTTTCACATTTTATCCCTTTGTGTTGCTATCGTGGTATCTATATCGTACTTATATGTTAATTTATCAATGATACCATTCTATAACTGTCCCAATGCTGGTTAAACGCTTTTTCTCATACAGATAAGGCACGAACGTTGATTACCAATCACCGCGCTTGCCCTAGACTTGTTTATTCAATTCTTCATACATATATTTACTTACTATTTACAGGTCAGCTGGTAATGTACATAGCATCGTCAATGCATACTCACAGTGGATGTCTAAAGTTCTAAGAAAATAGTAGATAAACCTACATCGCACCATGGAATCCAGAGTTATATTAACGGAGAAGAATCCTCATGACAAGGCTAATCCAATCTCCAAACTGTTTTTAACGTAAGTGCTTCTTTTAACTGTTATGACTACTCAAAAATGAATATTAAGTAGGTGTCAAATCAGATCAAATCAAAATATTTTTATTGCATACGCACGGTTCGGTGTAATGGTGTAGTACCTGTCACTCAGACGCTGGGCTTGCCACACAGGCATTGACTAGCCACGACGCTCTAAAAAGCCAATGTTTTATTGGAACTCAACCTGCAACCCACAAGTACAATCAATAGTAGGTACTCGTAGTATTGAATCGGTCAACCAAGACAGTCGCGATGAAATAAATATCTGTGCCCTACACAATATTACATATTAATATTTACTATTGCGTACATGATAACCTTTAAAAGTCCATCTATATGGAGATAGAGTTGCAACGTTAAGCTTGGTGATGTCTGTAAGCTCCTTTAGTTACACACTCATTTTTGTTGGTATCTATCTGTCAAGTAAACTTATCCAAGGTTATCTTTGATTTTCCACAAACATAGTATTCTTGATAAATTGATGACGCAATTAAATCACAGACACACCCGTGAAACAAAGGGTACGTAAAGGTTGGACAACTTTTATCTAACACTTACTGTCATCATGACATGCAAAACATATTATCTACTATAAAAACAGCTTCTTTAGGTAGTTGACGAGATTTTAGTCACAAATCGATGAGTAATGATTTATTAAATCGGTATTCCCTGGTGAGATTGTAGATAGTTTCATCGTTACGATACCCTAGTATTTAGCTTTAGTCAATAACCTTAATGAGAGATTAACAACTCAAGTAAGAAGAAGAAATCACGGAAGATTTCGTCTTTTTTTTAAATAGTTATGAACATCCCCACTATATTCACAAAAGAAAAAACACTTTCATGGCTATAGGCTGACCGCGTAACTGAGACCACAATAAAAATATGTTGATACCGTGCCTAAAGTAGTTACGCGGTGCGCGTGGGTCGTGGTGACCTGATGCAAAGGCTCCGTCATTCAAGCCTTCCGTACCGCACAGCAGTGTCAGTTAAGTGGTCGTCTTATAGGTCATATTGCTCTCACTTGATTAATACTCACTTTAAAAAAAAATGCCGTAGTAGATGCATCTATAAAGAATTTGTTTACTTTTCCAGATGGAGCTTCAGCCTATTCCGCAAAGGATACAAGCAGGGATTAACTACGAACGACTTGTGGCAAGCCCGCAGTGCAGACGCGTCCGGTAGACTAGGTGATCGACTAGAGCAGGCCTGGCAGACAGAGCAGGAGAATGCAAAGAAACATGGTACCAAGCCTTCCTTCTCGAAAGCAATAGTCAGAACCTTCTGGCTTGAGTACTTGTTATGTGGTCTTGTGCTGGGCTTACTTATGATCGTTGTGTGGTATGTAGATAGATTTTAATCAGAAATCACCCTAGCATCAGTTCATTTTATCCGTGTCTGACTATTCTCCTTTATTTCTGTTTCAGGCCCCTCATACCTTTTACCTTAGCCATATTTATACAATACTTTTCAAAAGAGAGGACTCCAGAAAGTTACCGCGACGCTCACATTTACAACTTGTTGATGAACTTGCTCAGTGCTTTGTCAGCTCTAATGCTGAACCATACAAACCTGGGGCAGGGTCGAGTCGGCATGAGAATCAGGATAGCTTGCTGTTCTTTAATGTACAGAAAGGTGAGAGACTCTGGATAGGTAAAGATCTCATAAATAAATAGCCTTAGGTCCACCGAATTTATTTTTGCCGTTGGCAATTCAGTTGGTTGGTTCTGACCTGGTAATGGCTGTGTAAACAGACTGAATGCACAGTACAAGACTTATGTATACATATTATATAAGTCTTGTACTGATATCTTTCGGCTAAATCATGATGGTGATGTACCTACTAACTGTCATAGGGGGTACTTATAACTTAATACATAAAAGTAGTTGACTGTAACTTTAATTTTTAGATACTGAAACTAAACCGAGCAGGCTTGGGCAAGACTGAACCCGGACAAGTCATTAACTTAATGTCGAATGACGTGAATCGGTTTGATTTAGTGACGTTATTCCTCAACTATTTGTGGATCGCGCCTATTGTGGTGCCTGTGGTGTGCTATCTGGTGTGGCAGCATGTTGGAATCGCCACACTCGCATCTCTGCTTGTCGTAGCTGTGCAAACTATTATTGTACAAGGTATTAATTATTTTATTTTGTTTTTTAATCAATATAATATTGAAGTACTGGAAACCTTACCAGACAACAAAGCAATAAAAAAAGGTGCTGAGCTGACTGATTTTAAGTTAATATATCTAGACCCTTATTTAATAATAATAACAATCGTTCTTTTATTTCTAGTATACTTGAGTAACCGTCAAGGAAAACTCCGAGGTAAAATAGCAAATCGAACAGACGAGAGAGTGAAGGTGATGAGTGAACTGGTTGAAGGTGTCCAGGTTATTAAAATGTACGCATGGGAAAAGCCTTTTGAAAAACTAGTTCATCGGTTACGAAAGTAAGTATTTACCTAGAAAAGAATTGATTTCAGGAAGCTAACCTTTTGTTTGTATGCCGTGCTTATACATTAGTATGACTTAATTACAGATTAGAGGTCACCTACATCCTGAAGACGTCTTTCATCAAAGGGTTCTCAGCAGCCCTGGGCGTGTTCACCGAGCGATTTATTTTGTTTTCTGCAATCGCGACATTCGTCCTGATTGGCGGCGACATAAGAGCACAGATCACCTTCTCATTACTCCAGTACTTCAACTTGATGCAGATGGTGTGTAATATCACGATGCCCCTGGGACTAGCGTACTTGGCTGAAACAAAAGTGACTATTAGGCGGCTTGAGGTATATTTAAAAAAAAATATTTGAAATATTCTGTAAATTCAAATCTTCAAAATGGTGAAACTCACGTGTTGAAGCAATTAGATAATTCGATACTATGTGTCCTTGGTACATAATATAAACGGTTACTTTTCCTTTTTGTCAGGAATTCTTATTGTTGGACGAAAATGAGCCAGAGAAGGCGAGTATCGTACTCGATCCCAAAACTCTGTTGAGTAATGGAGACGGAAAAGAGAGGAAAGTTCAGGAAAAGACAAGATTGACAGGTGTAACTATATCTAATGTGACCGCGAGCTGGCAGCCTGACTCCGTCATAGATACTCTGAAGAATATCACCTTGAAGGCTGCTCCTGGAGAGTTTATTGGTGTTGCAGGACCGGTGGGCTCTGGCAAGGTAAGAATTTTGTATTGCAAGGAAATACTAATAATGAAGAAAGTCCTCAGTACAGGAAGCGTAAGGCTTTTGGTTTCGCCATACGTACTATTTACCAGCAAGTTTGATATCTAACCTTCAAGGTTAGAATTACAACTTCTTCAAATAAGTAGTTATTTAACGACTGGCTTAGACGTCGATTACTCTTCCTACTTCTTGTTTTTATCTAATGTTCCAATGTTTAATTTACGTAAAATTCCGCCCAGATAGCAAAAAACAAGATATCATGATGATTCATCAGTAAAGTACTTCATTATTTTTGGCTTGAAAACAATTTCAATCTCTCTGGAGACAAACCATGCTCTTATATTATACGACCTTTATTTGACTCCAGAAACATTTTACCATTTGTAGATTTAAGTCCAAAACTAGTGTTCGTCTGTATTAGGTATTAACTTCTGTTTCTTGTTTCGTTTTGTCAGTCGTCTCTCCTACAACTGATCCTAGGTGAGCTGACTCCTAAGAATGGAAATGTATCTCTGGGAGGAGCTCGAGTGTCATACGCTAGTCAGGAGCCCTGGCTATTCGTTGCCACTGTTCGGGAGAATATCCTGTTTGGCCTCCCCTATGATCGCATCAGATATAAGAAGGTATGTATAAGCTACATATTATTGTATTAAACAACTTGAAATGATGACCAAACGTATTTGTTTCGTCCAGGATTAAAAAATCGAAAGAGAAAAGGAGAGAAGAAGGACTTAACCATCAAAAAACTCAAAAAGCAACTCAAAGCATTTATTTAACTAGACCATTTTTTTGCGGATGGGTAATCATCAAATAACTTCCCCCGCTCTGGGCGGAGCGGGGGGACTGTCAGACTTGTACTGACTAAAATCCACCCATGTACCTTCTATTGCCCATTATGTTATGGGGCCGCGGTATCTCATTCGAACAACCCCGGCAGGACCCTCTGTTTTGCTTCATCTCTTTGAGGCGCGCGTGGAATACTAACGCGCCGTCGTCACAGCCTGTCGTCAATAGACGGACGGACGGTGAGCTACCAATTGCTCACCGTCCACAGGCCCGTTAATTAGACCATTACAGGCACTTTTGAATGTCAAGAAACAAAAGAATGAAGCTACAGTCCCAAGACACAATGCATAATAATTCGTGAAAGTTGTTACAGTACTGTAGGTGCCTATTTCAAAGCGTTGATCTCTATGGAGAAGAATGGTGAAGAAACTCCATGAACACTCTTTTAATCATAATAATATTACAAAGTCATGGTTACATCATTCATGTTGAGATTATAGAAATATGTAAGAACGATGTAGCTAAACGTGCACATTAAGAGCAAGAAAAGAAAACTAATACGCACTAATTAATTTTGCATTAATGCTTCCCCAGGTTATTAGGGCATGTGCCTTGGTACGTGACTTCGAGCTGCTGCCCCATGGTGACTCTACTCTGGTGGGAGAGAGAGGCATAAGTCTCAGTGGTGGACAACGAGCCAGGATTGGACTCGCACGCGCATGCTACAGACAAGTAAGTCCTGACTATGAGTTTTAATCGCTGATCTTCAAGAGTTTTCATAATGACGAAAAATATCTTAAATGTAGGTATAACTGACTGGTTGTTGACGTAATGTTTAGAAAGTTAATTAATGATTTTTATGTTATATAATTTTGATACTCAGGAGTGCCTCTGTGCTCAGGCACAGAGGCACTCCTGACTCAGGTAATAGTTATTATATTACCTGTATCTAAATAGGTACACTTTAAACATGTTACTTTGTACAATTATAAGCGTAAAATTAATAATAATATATTTGCAAACAGACATTTGTTTATGGCTTTATAACCTGATAACCTTCGCTGATAGCTGATGGTTTTGTTCCCATCTCATTAAAAAATAAAGCTTTTTAAATGAAAAAAAAGAATATTTTCATTGTATCTTATGTTACAAGTAAGAAAACGAAAAAATCACAATTCCTGTCGGATAAGTGATACATACCTGTTTTTTTGTAGGACATTGTTTCATTTGGGCAGATATCACACTAATCTATCCTGTAGTATTTTCGTCCTACAGTTAGTAATGAGAAAAATGCCCTTGTGGTATTAACCACTTCTAAGCGTAGGACCGGGATAACGTACCAAGCAACTTGTAGGACAATGTTACTGTTAAATTATATAAATATTAACTAAGTAAATATCAGCTGGTTAGTAATCACTTGTCATGACCTCGTTATCGATACAAGTTGAAAGGAGGGGACTCTTTGATCAAACCATACATTTTGGAGGACAATTTTTTTTTCGAATAATTTAGATAACTATCATAAGATTTAACATAAAAAAGTCCAGTTAGTAATAATTTTTGGAGAATTATAAAATTAACATATTTTATCTCTGCTACCTCTGTTACATACCACAATCGAGAATTATCGCATCGGAAAAGTTGGGCGTCTCAATGAAACGAAGCTACTCACGGAATATTAGCTTGTTAGTGATCAAGTGCAAAAAACAGCCAGGGATCCTGGACTATAACATTCTTAGAAATAAGAAAACATTTAAAAAATAGAAACATATCTTAGTATTCTAACTCAAACTTGGTGTCTATTTTCTCAGGCGGATATTTATCTCCTGGACGATCCACTATCAGCTGTTGATACCCACGTGGGCAAACACATGGTGTCCGAGTGTGTGATGAGTCTTTTGGAGAAGTCTACTAGGATCCTGGTGACACATCAGCTACATCACCTCAAGACCGCAGACAAAGTTGTCATATTACGACATGTGAGAACATTCATAATAATACAATCTCTGTTTACGTTTCACAAATATTGCGACAGCGGAAGGTCATATGCAATATTTGACGATGATAACAATTCAAAATTTTTAAGTAAAGTGAAGACTGTGTGACAGATTATAAGTTTTATTTTCTGACTGAACATAAATAATATTAGTTTAACGTGTTCTCAAATAATTTACCTGTTGAAACCACAGTTGGTGTTTTTATGATATAGGATACCGGCTTAAAAGGCCTACACATTGACCTCAAATGAAGTATATAATAGAATAAAATAGAATATACTTCATTGCACACCAAAATTTAAACAAAACTGTTTTATAAAAATTGCTAATTCTATGGTTACAATAGCGGTCTTAAATGGAGATCTTAGATGGAGATCATGAATGAACATTTCAATATTTTATCTTACAGGGTGAGATAGAAATCCAAGGATCATTCGATGAAGTATCTCGAACGCCGTTGTTTGCTGAACTCTTACAAGACGAAGATGACGACTTAGCAGCATCCCAGCATATCAAGATGCAGCGAAGCATCTCTGTCAGGGTAAGCCTGAAACGCTCATAAATAATAATACTTACACCGTCTTATTGGAACAGACTCGTGTTCATAATACTAGTCAGCCTATTATGGTCCCACTGTAGGACAAAGGCCTCTTCTAAAACAGAAAAGGCACGAGCATTGATCATCACATTCAGCTCGATTCGACTCGTGGAGACCATGTTAATAGTTAATAAATAGATATGCTAATCGATGATAAAAAGTACACAAATGTAGATACGCGAAATGGCGAGGTTTGATATTTACGTTTCTATTTTTTTTTAAAACAATGATATTTCATTTTCCAGTCACAAGCAAGCAGTGTGTCGTATGCGGAAGGAATTGAAGACTTGATAGATGAACAAGTAGAAGTTGAGGAAGTCACAGGAACAGGTATGACGTCATTGTAATATTTGTCAGACACAGAGTTAAACTACATATAAGCCAAGTATTATGTATCAGTAGACGAAATACCACCATAGATTCTTGGCCTTCCATAATATGAATTATTCAATTCACGAATTACAATCAAACACTTATTGTATGTTTAATTGAAAAATGATGTTTATTTTGCAAGGAGGTTTTTACAAACACTTTTACATAAATATAATAAATATTTACATAAAAATAATAAAATGATGAAGAAACAGCCGAAACAAACTTAGAGGACTTAGTCTTTTTTAAGTTCCAGACAAAAATCTTAGTCAACTTACATGAGGACAACGCAGTTTAGTATCTGAAATGGTTTTTTTAAGAAAACAACACACAGATTGAGTGGAACTGTCCAGTCAGTGCAAGCATTTGTCAGTTATCGTGTAGCTCGACGCAAAATTCAAGGAGCTCAACGACACGACGAACAATACCAAAAAAAGGACATTTGTGTTGGTCGCTTATAGTAAGTACTCAAACTGCCAAACAATCGTCAAAAAATAAAACTAACTAAACATGGGCCTCACATTCACAATCAAGAAATAAAATAAAAAAATATTTACAAAATTAAATTAATGAGATCATAATAAAATCATAAAATGTCGCACATCAAAACATTAAAATTAAAAACAAGTGGCTAGCATTGCATTGCATGATTCATTTTATATCTGGTCTAATTTATATTCCGAGTTCAGACACAACGCTCACCCCACTGATAATGCGAAAAATCAATATTGAATTGCGTATCCCGTTATAGGGTCTTCAATAAAATCGGTTTGAAAAGTCTAACAAAATTTAAATATATCTCCTTTTTTCCATAAGTTTTTTAGTAGCAATGGAAAATGATTACTCGATAAGAATTGGCGTGAGATACTATCACCCCTTACTGAAAAGGCTAAAATAATAACGTTTTAGTAAAATAAAACTGACTTCCAAAAATAACTAAAAAAAAAGTAGAAATGAGGAAAAAAAAACGATGAAACAAAAAAGTCACTTACTTATTTTCCTTTTTTTGGTGTTTTAAGGAAGTTTTTGTTGCCTTTTCCAATAAAGTTTTTCGAAGATTCAACTAAAACGGTATTTTGTTTTCATGGTAAAAATTATATTAATATTTATTCTCTATCTTACGACTATCTTTACAGGGTAACCTAATGCGATAGTGTACACAATAACAATAATATGTTAAAACTAAGCGGAAAGTAAGTAATCCCAACCACATAGGCCGGTGAAGTCCAAGAATTGACTAAAGACTGATAAGGCCGTGTGCCGGAAGCCCTTTGTTAATCCAGGTTTATTATTTGCTTGAATATTAAATGATGTCTATGAAGCGAAGTTCTATTTGAGACGAACAATTTTTTTGAGATCTAATTAACAATTTTTTTAAGATATATTTCTATTCTGTTGAAATTACGTCCAGATTACATAGAAAATTACCCATGGTTTCCTGTTTCAGGTCGTGTCTCAGGCACTGTGTACAGCAAATACTTCAGCACAGGAGGCGGCTGGTTCCTGCTTAGTTCTACAGTCATTGCCATATTGGTTGCGCAAATCATCACCTCCACCAGTGATCTGTGGCTCACACACTGGTAATTTACCTCTCCAACAATTTCTTCTACTTAATTTTGTAAGAGCTCGTTCTAGTTTTTAAAATCCTTCAAAATGTCTAAAAGATCTCATTTCTTTTCAAGTCCTGTTTTGTCATTATTTAATAATCTCTCCCGCTCTTCTTTTGCTAATTTCAATCTTTATTTCGTATTTTCAGGATGAACAACGTCGAAGCACAATATAAGGGAAATATTCCTTTGTTCCTTCAATCGAATGTTTCAATGGCTAACTCAACTGACGCACCCACAAATATCACAGAGTATTCTACAACCGAAAACCCTCTCTCGTCAACCATAGCCGCCATTACGTCAGCAGTCATATTCAATGATACCACTGACAATACATTGAATGCCACCATGCCTGATGTTGTAACTGTGGCACCAGCTAAGCTTGATGATGTTTTCTACATCTACGTTTGGGCAGCAGCGATTCTTGGATGCATCATCGTTACTTCCGGAAGGTTTGTGAAGCTATTCTTTGTATTCAGTAATTATAGTCTAATTAATATCTACTGGGAGCTGTTTTTCATCAATTCTCAAATCATGAGTTCTTTATGAATGTATTGGTCTTTTTCAGAGCCATGATGTTCTTGTGGGTGTGCATGCGTAGTTCGATCAAGCTCCATAACCAGATGTTCAGCAACATCTTGAGCGCCACGATGCGGTTCTTTGACACCAACCCCTCAGGCCGCATCCTTAATAGATTCTCTAAAGACATGGGTGTCGTCGACGAAATACTGCCGAGAATGTACTTGGAAACTATTCAGGTATATTTCCTTTATAAGTTCACAGAATTTTAATATTTGGTTTATAAACGAGCTCATCTTGAATGCCATCTAAGTTCTACAGTGTTAAACGTTTGTCGTACAGATTTTCATGGTCATGATGGGTATTCTGGTGATGGTGGCCATCGTGAACCCCTACATGCTACTGACAACCGGCGTTTGCGCCATTTTGATGTATGGAATGACGGTGGTCTACCTAAGCACAGCGCAGGGTATCAAAAGAGTGGAGGGCGTGTCCCGCAGTCCAGTGTTCTCGCACGTGACGGCGACTATGTCAGGTTTAAGCACGGTGCGCGCGTGTCAGGCGGAGGAACTGCTGAAGATACAGTTCGATGACAAGCAAGATGTTCACACGGCTGCGTGGTGAGTAGAGAATCCTCTTGATATTAATTAAACTTAATAATGAAACTGGTTATATTGCTCAAGTATCTTAACGTTTTGAATCGCTTAGTTATTGAACGAAGAATTTATCATTAACTCACTCTGCTACATTGTTAAAATACTTATTATTAAAAAAATCTACAGGTATTTAACTCTGGTTACCAACACCGCCTTTGCCATCTGGTTAAGTCTTATCTGCAGTGTGTACGTCATTGTGGTGGCGTACACTTTCCTGCTCATGGATGACGGTAAGTTAAAGAGATTTAAGCATGTTTTTAGATAATGGGATGCCTCTATTTGTTGGGTGATGTGACAGAAAAGTTAGTGCACAATCCTGCGTATCTTGGCTTCTATAAGATTAAACAGGAGAAATTTCAATCTCAACGAAAATATTTCCAATGCAGGTAACACCCAGTCTGGCAACGTCGGGTTGGCCATCAGCCAGGGCCTGATTCTAGTCAACATGGTCCAATACGGAGTGAAACAGGCGACCGAAGTCGTCTCACAGATGACATGTGTGGAGAGAGTGATGCAGTTTACGTCACTGCCGCAGGAAGAGACTAAAGGACCGAGCCCTGCCGCGGACTGGCCGCAAAAAGCCCGAGTCGTGTTCAAAGACCTCACCCTTAGATATGACAAGGATGCTGATCCCGTGCTTAAGAGGCTGAACATTGTAATTGAAAGTGGATGGAAAGTTAGTATTGACGGCATCTGCCACCTGCCACTGGTTGTCTTATTAAGTAGCATTCAATTTTAGCACGTGGTTTTTCAAACCTTTTAAAAAAACCGAATTCTCGATTTCACTTCAGGTTGGAGTGGTTGGGCGTACTGGTGCTGGTAAATCTTCTCTGATCGCTGCTCTGTTCCGTCTGGCACCAATCGAAGGCAACGTCTATATCGATAATATTGAAACTGGAAAAATCGCTCTTAAAGTACGTATCGAGTGTATGTCAGATACACGTGCTTGTATTAAACGCACACTATGTAGGCAAGCATATTATAAGTTGGGGGATTATATTGATGATAAAAATGCTTAGCTCAATGCTGGTCCTGCTCCTCAAGCTTAGGGGTAAACTTATTGATAAGTATCCGAAGCTATAGTGGAAGCTGCAGAAGATTGTAATTGTAAATTGGAAGACTATCTTTGCAATGTATAGAATCAATTCTCTAGTATTGTATAATTATTAAGCCCATATGTGAGTGCTATGTATTATCATTGACTTGACGAAGCCCTGGTGGTTAATAGTGTCATGCTCACTTAAATGTCTCGCTGATAGTGGCGGGTGTGTCGGGTCATTTAGCTCCCTTCAAAATGGTCGAGCTGAATGGGGCTGATCCATACGTCATGTTCGTGAACGGGCGCTGTCAGTTGGGACTGGTCATTTTTTAACTACCACGGTAATTTTTTTAACTTATTTAGATTTTAAATTGAATTTTGCTTTTAATTTACTCTGGACGCTCTTACTGTGCACGTCTTTCTACATCGTTCTCACATATTTGTATAATCTCAACACGAATGATGTAAATACGATTTTGTAAAAATATTATAATTTAAAAGAGTGTCCATGGTGTTTCTTGCCCATTCTTCTCCATAGAGATCAACGCTTTGGAATGGGCAACTACAGTACTTTCACAAGTTATTATGCCTTGTGACCGGGATTGTAGCAGCATCATTTTTTTGTTCTTGTTTTTTTTTGACATTCAAAAGTGCCTGTAATGATCTAATTGAAATAAATGCTTTGAGTTTGAGTTTGATAAATAAAGAAGCCAGTCTCTAATCCTACAGTTATTTTACAGGAATTGCGATCAAAGATAGCTATCATTCCTCAAGAGCCAGTGCTGTTCTCTGCCAGTTTGCGCTACAATATGGATCCCTTCGACAAATACTCCGACATTCAGATTTGGGAAGCTTTGGAACAGGTATCATTCAAGTGCAAACCATATTTCAGCTATTTCGTCTGTTGCATTATATAATTCGTACAATGACAAAATGTTTGGTGCGGTCAGGTGGAGCTGAAGGACAGTATAACGGCGCTGTCGTCTGCGGTGGCGTCGGGCGGCTCCAACTTCAGCGCGGGGCAGCGCCAGCTGCTGTGCCTGGCGCGCGCCGCTCTCGCGCGGAACAAGCTGCTCGTGCTCGACGAGGCCACTGCCAACGTTGACCCTACGTAAGTCCATTATACTTACTTAAATTTATTTAAGGAAAACATTAAGGAAGCGCGAAGAACTGCTCGACAAGATCCAAAAACCTAGTGGCCCTGTCATAATTTTCTATGCCAGTAATAAAAATAAAAATCTAAATTTAGATTTCACTGCCCGAAAGCATTTATAATTTTATTCGGCATCAGGCATTTTAAAAGTCCTAATTTTGCATACAGTAATGAAATTATAATAAAAATAATATTTCAGGACGGACGCTATGATCCAGAAGTCTATTCGCCGACACTTCGCGGACTGCACCGTGATCACCGTCGCGCACAGATTGCACACCGTCGCAGACTCCGATAGAGTTGTTGTAAGTTAACCAAGAATTTAAGTTTTGTTATATTTCTGTAAGGCACTGTATATTTTAACCAGGTGTCGAGCTCCTTTATATGCACTTTATACATCAAGACTTTCTTTTATAACGTTTATTGCATGACCATCAAGGTTTCTTTACCTTTCACAGTTTCATAGGTATCATGACATGAAACAGTCTAAATTCCTCTATTATTCCAGGTAATGGAAGCAGGCCAGATAATAGAGTGCGGTCACCCCCACGAACTTCTTCAAGACGAAGACGGTCCCTTTACAAAGATGGTCAAACAACTGGGTCCTGCCTCCGAACAGAGTCTTCGAGATCTCGCGAGCAATGCCTACGACGAACATAAAAAGAAGCAGGCGGTGAAAGCTTCGACCAAATAAGCCAAATAAATTAATTAATGGAAAAGTGAAACGTTCGTATTTTAGGATGGTATGGTGGTATGATGGTTATGGTGGTCCATTACCATCACTCGACTGACCGAATGTGATTAGGAGTTTTTAGACTCAACCTAGACCAACGCAGAAAGTTTATTCAAGTTGTACATATTTATTAAGAAGAAACTGGGATGAGAATTACGAATTAGTCATTTATGTTAGGATTAATCGGAGAGATTATAGAATTGTATGAATATTTGAGAACAAAGAAATAGATATTATGTCGTTATATAAATAGTTTGATTATACTGTGTTTGTACTCTGTGAATTAAGAAACTTTTTGTTGATTAATATAAGTATAACGTTGACATCTAATTTTGCCATTATTATTGCCCAGTGGAATATGTACAGACGCCTGCACATCAAGCTACTACAATCTGTCAGATTTCTTTGATAGATTTTCGTCTTTATTGCTAAAGTATTAGGTTCAAGGTTCATTGGGAAAAATTGACAGTTTCGGGTAGCTTGACCTGCTGGCGTCTGTACTTAAGTGATTTTGATTACATATATTTTACATAAACTTTTTTTTGTTTTTTTTTATAATATTCGTTGGCGTTATATTTGTGGTTACACAGTTCCCCTTTCCTGAACCTATGTCCGTCTCCAGGGTCCCAACTATCTCTGTACCATAATTTATCAAAATCGGTTTAGCCATTTAGGCGTGAAGATGTAACAAACAAACTCACTTTCACTTTTATAATATTAGTAAAGATACAGGCCAATCACTACAATAACTAAATTATATAACAACTAAATTATTTAAAGTCAAATTATAAGCTTTATAAGTTTTCGTCGTCGTCGTCATTGACCGCATTCCAGACATCCAGAGGCGTTTCATTAATTCAATATTTATGTTTTCATCCAAAATACTATACGATTCCGTCGATTAACTTTGGCTCTGTAAAAAGCACCATTTGCCACGTGAGATTGCCGGTTGTCTGTATTTGTTAAAAATCTTCAATAACGATATTGACAGCCCCGAACTTTTATCAAAATTATATTTTAATGTAAAGTAAGCAATGACTTATTGTCGGGCCTACGCTGTCCTCTCATACTTAAGTGCTAACGCTGTAACAACAACAACATTGTAAAACTAAATGATTTTAAAAGAGTAACCATGGAGTTTCTTGCCGGTTCTTCTCCATAGGAAACGACCAACCCGAACCGTGCATCTTTTCTCGACGTTTTATAAGTGCCCATGTAGGCCTATGTAAAATAAAAATATTTTGATTTTGATTTTGAATGTGCCGAGTAAATTATTACGCCATAATCCGCCCTTTATCTCATATATATCTACAAACTATAGGCAGAATAGTTTTATATTATGCGTACAAGTAGACAATTTAATAGTATATGTACCTAAACAGCATGATTTGGGTCCCTTAACGACTAGTATGACGTCAGCTAGAAGTTTTTTTAATCTCGAGTTTTTTAAGTAACCTTTCATTTGTTTTTCATTTTAAATAGCTTCAGTCAACTATTCGTTGCACCTTTATATTTTACTTTGTTTTATCTAACCTTTATAAATACATTAACATAATGTGTATTTTTTCAATTTCTATTCTGTTACTATACGTTAGGACCTAATTGGCTTCGCTATGGTGCTCTTTTTTGTTAAGTTTTTTTAAGTATAAGCTGTTAATCCTCCATACTGTAATAAATGAGTGTGATCAATGCTTATTTATTTATTTAAATAAATAAATAAGCATTGATCTGATCACAACACTCATTATTTATTTATTTAAATAAATAAATTAAAAATATGCTCGTGTCTTCTCTGTATGGGCAGATGCCTTTGCCCATCAGTGGGACAGTTATAGGCTGCTATTATTATCATATTATAAAATGTAATCTCTTATATTTAACAACAATAAACTTAAATATGTTTTGTTGAACAACCTATTCTTTTATTTACTAATAAAATCTCGCTTATTTACTTGTTTCACTAAAGACTTACTATTTTCATATAGACTACTAATAAATGATTCCATAGTTTGCAGGTTGTTAACCAATAGCAATCAAACTAATGGAGACGTGAGGATGCATCAAAATGTAGTTGCGGTGGACAAGGGCCTCATCCCGCTTTCCGTGGCTAAAGAGAACTGGCGCTGTAGTGTTTGGCACTTACGACCGCAGGAAGGAATGGCAGAGTAAGGAGCTTCGCAGATAATTTTTCCTGGGTCTGCATGGGCCTGATGTAGACCAATCAGCGTCAGTAGTACTATTGTGACCAATAAGCCTGATATAGTAAAGGTGGTTCGATCAGAGATTGTTGACATAACGGTCCCGTATGACGAGAAGCACGTGAAAGCCGAGTATGTTGACTTGGCTCGCGAGGTTATGGTCATATGGGATGTGTATTCACCGATCATTATGCCGATAGTCGTATTGCCAATGGCTTAATTGCCAAGAGCCTCGACCAATACACAAGGAGGCTCTCGTTAGGCAGCTGGATCAAGGGCTTGGTACTGAAAGCGGTACTCTTGGACACAGCTCGTATGTTAGGTTTCTTTCTCTGCAGCCCTAATTGCCGCAAGCTTAGACCCTGTTCTCGATACCGGGGGGCTACTATATTTTCTTTTTTTTTGTATTAGATATATAAGTAATGCATTAATCGAACCACACACCGAACTATGTTAGTTAGGCTTTATTAAATTAAAATTCACACCAAATACACTAGATAATTACCGATACGATCGAAATCGGAAAATTACGTCGTTTAGCCACCTCCCAAAACAATCGCATTACTACATCTGTGAAATTAGTGCCCCACCTCAGTTGTAGACTTCAACTTCACCACTTCGGCAATTGATAACGGATAACGATATTTCATCTATTTTGTGTGGGCTGTTACTGCTGTTAATAGCTACACTGTCTAAAGAATTAAGGTGAGAGCTATTCAAAAGGCTATTGTTCTTTTTAATTTACTGAACACTAAATTACACACTGGATTTAACTGTAGATTTAAACTTGAATGTCACATAAATGTATTAAACCCACCGGAGATCACATTTTGCTTTAGAAGTTATTTATATATTAAGAAGGATATAATCCCACGTGAACATACTACTGGGATGACAAAGTAATCAAAAAAATCAAACAATCCTATGGTAAATATTTTCATAGAAATCAGCAGACCCGTTAAGACATGAAAGATGACTGGAACATATATAGCATTTTACTAATATTATGAATGCCAATGTTTGTGAGGTTGGATGGATGTATGGATGTTTGTCACTCTTTTGCGTCAAAACGGCGGTACGGATCTTAATTAAATTTAGCACACAGGTAGATTATAGTCCGGAATAACACATAGGATATTTTTCGATATAGGGCGCCAGCTAATAAATCAATTTTATTTTTTATAACCTGTTTCTCCAGCCTCTGAGTCAGAACCTTACTTAAACAAACGATTGGATTTACCTCAACATACATTTATTACGTCAAGTTTAACTAGGATTTACTAAGACCAATTTAAAAATTTGATATAGATCGACGATTATAGTAACTGGTGGCTGGTTATCGTGGGTGTTCATTGATTTGGGTATGGGAAAGGGCAGTTTATTACTACAATCTAGTTAAAACAAGACATAACAAAAAAACGATTTATTCAACGTCAATATAATTATTATCAAACTTGCTTTACAAAAAGTGAAGCAGTTTATAAAACTATCACATTTTCGTGCTTAAAAATACATTAAAAAAAACTATTTAAAAAGTTACCTAATAAGGAAAATGCAAACAATTGTAATTTTAACATCACATAAACAGTGCCCAGTATTTGTAATTACTGATCAAGGAGCAAGTCGTAGTTTGGCTTCTCCTTCACTTGATAAGCGCGAAGAAATGCTAGCAATGCCTCTGTGGGAAGTCTGTACTCGGCAATGACGGGGTCTTTGCCTAAATTGTCGATGTAGGTCAACTGTAAAATAAATTAAATATAAAAAATCAGATATACATTTAATCAGTGAGTAAAATTTGTCTACCACCATAGCAATATTAAAAATAGGAGAAATGGCAATCTGGCGGCGTGCCCGCGATTGTCGTCCATGAGCATTGCGATCAAAGACTATAAAACCACAGGTTATTCTCTATGGTTGCGATCATTTTTTTTTTTTTTTTTTTTCGGGTGGGAAATCATCCTATGACTTCCCCCGCTCTGGGTGGAGCGGGGGGGCATGTCAGACTTGTACTGACTAAAACCCACCCATGTTCCTTCTATTGCCCTTTACGTTCCGGGGCCGCGGTATCTCTTTCGAACAACCCGCAACCCCGGCAGGCGGAGGCCCTGGCAAGCCCCTCTGCTTTGCTGACTCTCTTTGAGGCGCGCGTGAAACACGAACGCGCCGTCGACACGGCCTGTCGTCAATTGACGGACGGACGGTGAACTACCCATTGCTCACCGCCCACAGGCCCGCATCTACGGTGGCCGGAAGTCGTCTCGCGGCGCCCGGCGCCCTGGGCGTCTCCCGCGGCGGCTGGGTTGGCCTGATGTTCTCTCCCTCAAACGCCCGGCCACCTCCTTTGCTAGCATTACTGCTTCGCAGAAGGTGGTGACCGCTTCCCATTCCCTCTCGCTCCGGACCATGGCCTGAACCGGGGCCGGACGCGAGAGATCGCCGCCGCCGATCGCCTCCACGAGGGCACGGCGCCCTGGTGCTCCGCCCAAGCTGGGCAGACCGCCACTGTGTGCTCCACCGTGTCCTCCGGGCGATCGTCACAATGGTGACACCCAGGCGCTTCCTCCCGCCCGATGATGTGCAGGAACCTCCCGAAACTTCCGTGTCCGGTGAGGACCTGCGTCAGGCGGTAGGTGAGAACGCCATGACGCCTCTCCAGCCACTCCTCAAAGAGGAGCCACTCCTCAAAGAGGATGGTTGCGATCATTACGTACGCTTACGGCGGCCGGCGGCGCCCGCGCCGGCGCGAAATATCATTTCGTCGGTCGGCTCTATTTCGGTTGCCATCGATACGCTTACAAGATTAAATGAAAAATTAAGGGTTGTAAATGTTCTGCGGTCTGTCGTTTATCTTCGAATTTATTATCTGATGGTTTGGAACAATGATATTCTAATATACAGATATGTTAGACACTTACAAAACAAAAGAAAAAACTGTTCCGCGCCGAGCGGCAGCACACATACACACTTTTTTATTCACACATTACATTTCACTACAAGTAAAAAGGATAGCTTGATAAAACGCAATAAGGTAAAAAGTGACAGCTAGATAAACAAAGGGTATCATTTAAGCTATCGCCAATTTAGTTAGTTTTATGTTTCATAAATAATAGGGTTTGCCCGCAAAATAGTAGATTTGTCACCAAAATGTAGTCACCAAACAATGTAAAATCAATTCCACAATAAATCACATAAAATCATGGAGATATAGGGTCTAGTACCAAATAATTGTTTTTGTATATATTATAATAGGTTTGTCCTAATAAGCATTTAAGCAAACTATTATCCTAATCTAAATAGTTCAGTTCCGGGTCACCCACTAAAACCAATCTCTTTTTTCTATCAATGCAAGTCGATTCTGGGAGGTCACAGTTTTAACCTAACCTAACCTAGCCATTTCTGCCATCTGCGCCAAGCGCGCCAATTTGTCTCCGCCTCTTTGAACATATTTTCATTAAAATTATAATTTGATGTATTAAATTGGTAATGAATACTATTATTTTAATAACCGAACGTCGGGGAGCAGTCAGGGATCGATAATCGATTTATTTGGTGACAGATCTACCATTCTGAGCACCAAGCTATATTATTTAAGTAATAAAACTATTATTATAAGAACGAAGTTTATATTCAAGTAATGCACTACAATTTTATTGGTAATCCATCTCATATTTTGCACATTATATTAACAATAATTTGGTAATTCATACCTGGGAACACTCTTTGTTTATCTGAGAACGAAAATAATTCGTGGCGATAGATCTATTTATTAGGTGATACAACTTGATGACAAATATAAATTTTGGTGACAAAAAATATAGTTCCCATAAACAAACAGCGGCACGCGTCATCAATCCCCCCGCACGTCGGTGTCGTAGACTAGCAAATTAACTAGGCAGAAGGTACAAACCGCGTGTACAGAATTTGTAGCTGGGATTTGTGCCTATGCAACGAATCAACACTATTAGCGAAATTCTATTTTTACATTTTTAATTACTACTATAAACGGGAGTAGCGTTCATTTTGAAAAGTGCTCGACCTTTGTTTGAAGTATCTATATTTATCAGTAGCCTTGAAATGATTGCTACAAATTCTACTGCTTTTTGAAGGCGTCCAACTGGATTCACCTCTTTGTTTACGAACAATTGCTATCCACTCTTATAATCCATTAATATTCGTTCGTCAATTGTTTGTTTATGATCGCACTACTCGTGAAGCGACCAGAATGTCGCTGCTCTCCCCCTGCTGTGTTGCCATTTGAGCTTGCTCTTTTTAGTAAATTACCTATATTTTTGTCGAGATATTCTGTTTTAGCTGCCAATAAGTTACCAGTATATCACTGGTGTTAGAGTTACTATTACGATTATTTGAGTTCGCTACTCACCACCAACTTGTAGTTCTTCTCATCTAACTTTCCAACATCTTTGGTTACGACAGCCAGTCTCTCGAACCAGGGCCAGATCATGTAGTCTCCGAAGCCAGGTTGGTCTCCATCCAAAAACTTGGTCCCTCGCTGTTTGAGTTCCGATTGTAGGAGATCGATTGCCTTGAAGTAAGAAGCGATACTGTCTTCGGGAATGGTCTCTGGTGTCATCAACAGTTTGAAAATGAAGCCGGTGACCTGAAATTAAACGACTAATGTAATTTTTGTACTTACTATCTTTATTTTGTCGGTTGTCAGGTTTAAAAAAAGTAAACATTTTTCATTTCTTGTGCGTACGCAAGGCAGCTGTAAAAACGTAATGAAAAGCAAAAGAAAACTACTTACACCACTGAAAGCTTCAATAATGATCTTGTCCTTGGCCTTCAGGAGAGGGTCCTTAGGCAGAAGAGGCCTCTGTGGGTAAACTTCATCCAAATACTCCACGGTCACCAAGCTCTCGAAGATAGACTCGCCTTTCGATATTTCCAGTGCTGGCACTTTGCCTTTAGAACAAAATAAGTATGTGATTAGTAATATAATAATATATATCGAACCTTTAATTTGCGAAGGGTTAGACATAGGAACAGGCGGATAGTACATCCATATTTCGACAGTTATGTTTTTGTCCCATGTAATAGAGGCACAAATTCAGGCTCTCTGGTCGACGGACCTGTCAGTCGTGACTCACACAAAAGTCCATTAGGAGGATTGGACTCCTCCAAGGTGACTAATTGAGAGAATCACCAGAAAGCAAGAGACACGCGATACGCGATGTCGTTTTTAACCAATGAGATTGGTTGGGATTGATCTCCACTCCAGTCGTCTTCGCATTGGTGGTGTGCTTTAGACACGGTTACGGCATTAAAAACAAACATCAGTAGCATTTTCTTACCAAAGGTACTAATACTGGTGAGCCATTCGGGTTTGTCCACAAGGTCGATGTTGACGTTCTCATAGTCAATGTTCTTCGCGTTCAGAGCAAGGATAGTACGCTGCGCGAATGGACAGTAACGCATATTGAAAACGCGCAGCTTCCCGGTGAATGGTGGCAGAGCATCACCTGTAGCAAAAATTAAATATTAAGCAGGCGGTCTCATCTGGCATTCGTAATTTTGTAGATTTTCCACAGTCGTTACGGCTAGTCAGAAGCTCGACAGTCTTTTTCGCGTTGCCTAGTTCCTTAAAACGCTCACGTTGTTTGGCTCAAAAACACTAGTTTTCAAACTTGTTAACATCTACCATCAACTATCCATTTCAAAAATATTTTAATTATTAATATTTTAAAAAATCCTTTGTCTAAATATTTATTAAATAAAACATTGCGATTAATGGAATATCTGTGAAAAAATTAATAGAATATCAAGAAAACTCATCTTGACACTTTCTTTGATTTTACACACTATTACTCAGGGTATTATTACAGGATGCTTATTTTTACAAAATGCATCATTGGCTCAGAAGTATTTTCAACAACAAAATTGAGTTTTATTTTTGTTTTGTATTCCTGCAACCAGGATCCTCATGAGAGAACTTTGAACGGTTAATGGTAAATGTAAATAAAAAAATATTATGTCAAATTATTCGTTTACATTGTTGTGTTCGGAACCTTAATTTAGACAAATAATGCCTGTAGTAGAAGACTCCGCTCCTACCTATTTTGTATAGCGTGATAATTAACACAATTATAAAAAGAAAAACCGGCCAAGAGCGTGTCGGGCCACGCTCAGTGTAGGGTTCCGTAGTTTCCCGTCCGTCACAATAAGTGTTCCCACTTATGAGTTTAAAGGTGGAGGAGCGTGCAACATTGCACGCTCCGCGACAGGCGCTCCGACTTGTGACGGTTTTTAGCGCGAACACAAAGGGGAGCGCAGTATGTCAAAGGGGAGTGCATGTAGAAGTGCGCGCGACGTATCCATTGGAGCAGTTGCAGGAGCGCGGAGTTTTGTACAAAAAACAAGTCCGTCACAATAAGTGTTCCCACTTATGAGTTTAAAGGTGGAGGAGCGTGCAACATTGCACGCTCCGCGGTAGGCGCTCCGACTTGTGACGGTTTTTAGCGCGAACACAAAGGGGAGCGCAGTATGTCAAAGGGGAGTGCATGTAGAAGTGCGCGCGACGTATCCATTGGAGCAGTTGCAGGAGCGCGGAGTTTTGTACAAAAAACAAGTTACAACAAACAGTTTTTGTACAAAAAAGACAAAAAGTTGTACAAAATACAACTTTTTGTCTTTTTTGTACAAAAACTGTTGTGTCAATCAAGTTCAAAATGATTTTCCTAGAAAGTCCTTATAAAGTTCTACTTTTCAGATTTTTTTCATATTTTCTAAACTTATGGTTCAAAAGTTAGAGGGGGGGGGACACATTGTTTTTTACTTTTGGAGCGATTATTTCCGAAATTATTGACATTATCAAAAAATGATTTTAGTAAACCCCTATTCATTTTTAATTACCTTTCCAACAATATATCACACGTTAGGGTTGTAATTAAAAAAAAATCACTTCCCACTTTACATATAGGGTGGCTACCCTAATAAAACATTTTTTTCCAATTTTTATTTTACCACTTTGTCGGCGTGATTGATATACATATTGGTACCAAATTTTAGCTTTCTAGTGCTAACGGTCACAGAGATTAAGTGAGGACGGACGGACGGACAGACAGACATGGCGAAACTATAAGGGTTCCTAGTTGACTACGGAACCCTAAAAACAAATATAAATTGAAGTTAACTTTAGAATCTTAGTCCAACAAAACAAAAAAAATAATAAGAGAACATGCTTATAGTTATGTGCGCGTGTGTGTGTACGTGTGTGCAAATATATTATATAGGTGTGTACGTCTGTGAGTGTACTTGTGAATCATTCCGTGTTATTAGCAATGCTTCTGTGGCATCATACGTAAGTGGTTTTATCCACTTAACTAGTGTTTCTTTACAGTCATATTTTTTTTGGTGTGTTTTATTTTAAATTGTGACTTTGTTGTACCGAAGGTGCGATATAACATATATGTTCACTTTATAATAATAACAACTTTTAAAAGCTTTTTTAAATTTACGCGTTAGACTTGGTTACGAATATTCTAAAATGTTGATATTCATATTAAATTTCGCGCCGAAAGTTCATGCTTACAATAAAATCAATAGAAAATGTAAACTTCTGCAGGTTTAAGAAACGAAAGTAGGCGAGTAAGTATTTACGCTTACCTGTGTCATTCAGCTCTAACTATTGTATTTATAAGCCACATAAAGCTACTGTTCACACAACCAAAACAATATTCTGTAGACTGATTACATTAAAACAGGTTTTGGGTTTATTATCTGTACCTACTATGTTTACTTATCATCAGAGGCGACACTGTGTATTAATAGAAATATAATTTATACCTGTTATGAAATAAATTTTAACATTAACACTAACCTTTTTTGAGGTGTTTCGAGTTCAATTTCGCAGCGATCTTGCGTGTTGCCATGTTTTTTGTGAATCAAAACGTTTTAAAACGCTCGTTCGAACACTCCTTGATACGAGGAGTATAAAATTCACAGCGATACTGATAGTCGACGATAATATACCGACTATTTATATTAACACTGACCTGATTGTGACGCTGATGACTCGACAAAATTAAAATACCGGTCAAGTGTGAGTCGGACTCGCACAAAACGGGTTTTGTAACAATATATTCAACGCTCATTTATATGACAATTGTTTCTCATAGTACGTAATGTGAATTTGTCTAGTTTTGCCTTGTAATAATAACAATTCTCATTTGAAATCACGGTGTGCGAATTATTCCTTACTCAACTACTTACTTATTTTTGTTATTATTTTAGATCTATTTGTAGTTTGTAAATGTACATACATACAAGTCATTTTGTAAATAAAAGTTTGTATATTTATTTAAGATTGTATAAAATTACGTTTATGGCATCAAAAAATCTGTATTTTAGTCCTGAGTCTTAGATTTTGATTTATATTTTTATGGAGAATAAGTCCATGATCCGGAGCGAGAGGGAATGGGAAGCGGTAACCTCTTTCTGCGAAGCAGTTATGCTAGCGAACTGCGAAGGGGGTGGCTGGACGTTTGAGGGAGATAACCTCAAACCAACCCAGCAGCCGCGGGAGACTCCGGGCGCGGGGCACCGCGACACGACACTCGGCCACCGTAGATTCGGGCCTGTGGAGGCTGAGCAATAGGTAGCTCACCGTCCGTCCGTCTTATGGCGACAGGCCGTATCGACGGCGCATTCTTGTTCCACCCGCGCCTCACAAGATGTCAGCAATGCAGAGCGGCCAGCCAGGACCACAGGGTTGTGCGAAAGAGATACCGCGGCCCCGGAACATAAAGGGCAAAAGAAGATATCTAAGAGAAGAACATGGGTGAGTTTAAGTCAGTAAAAATTTGACACTCCCCACTGCTCCGCCCCGAGCGGAGGAAGTTATTTAAGGAGATCCCGTCCCATATCGACCACGTTCATTCAAATAAATGATTATGATTACGGCCTGCGCTGTTAAGATAAGATAAGAAAATGTTTATTTGTCCAAAATATGAGTATACACACACATACCACGGCATGCAAGATGTTGCATCATGTGTCATATTTTGCCTCGGCGTACAAATATAGAGGTGGGATTATATACAAGCATCACGTCATTTTAAATTCATCCGGACCGTTACACAAAGCAATGTAGATCATAACTTAACATTAAAAAGTACACACGGCGACACATCAAGCTATATTTTCCAGTATAACGTGGCCTCCCTTTGTAAAGATTTTCTATTCAAAAAGAGATCCGCTTAAATTGGTTTTTAAAGCTTGACTAGGCGTCGTACACACCTACAATAAACTGTCATCAGCTAATCATAAACTAGCCGTGCCCAATGCGTTGCAATGCAATTTTTCTACCTATCGTACCGACCTTAAACTACACAAAAACCTATAGCTGCCTTTAGCTTTTTTGGAATGAAGTTCCTTATCGCACGTTGAGAAAAGGGGCTAGACGGAAAATTGTAACGACACTTTTTGCTATAGTTGTAAACCGTGCGGCGTGCGCGTGTTTCTCTGTCTCTCTCTCTCTCTTTCTCATAAAAACAAGCCAGTTATTGGAACGAAGTTCCTTATCGCGCGTTGCGAAAGGGGGCTAGACGGACACAAAAAGTGTCGTTACAACTTTTGGCCTTAATTTTTTAAAACCAAAAGTTGTAACGACACTTTTTTGCTATAGTTGTAAGCCGTGCAGGCGGGCGCGTGTTTCTCTGTCTGTCTCTCTCTCTCTCTCTCTCATAAAAAGCAAGCCAGTTATTTTCGTTTCGTCTTTCTATTTCACATTGAACAGTGTGGTGTCGCGACGATTATTTTTGTTGAGTGTATACGGGTTTTTTGTACATAATAAGTCTTCTACATAATAAGACTTCGTTCCATCCGGGTGTCCCTTGACACCTCTCAAGTTATTTTTTTAAATTTTTCAGTTGATAATAATAACCTCCAATGTTTTGGCAAAGTATTATAAAGAATTAGCGCCTTACAGAATAATTATACTTTTACGCAGTGGAGCTAAGAGCTGATCTATATTTCGGAATACTTTCTACTATTTTCGCGTCTATTTCGAACTATTTAGTTTATTTACACATTTAAAAAAAAAACAGAATGATCTGAGGAGGTGTATTTTTTTTTTAATTATTGTCTGGCAATTTGAGTACTATGTATAAGCGACCTATTACTATCTGTATTGTTCGTCGTGTCGTTGAGCTCCTTGAGTTATGAGTCGAGCTACACGATAACTGACAAATGCTTGCACTTACTGGACAGGTCCACTCAATTATGTGTGGTTCTTTCTTAAAAAGACCATTTCGTACGCTGATCTGCATAGTAGGTACTCATGTAAGTTGACCAAGATTTTTGTCCGGATTCTAAAAGTGACTGTAGGTATTCATCATGTATTTAGTTTGTTTCGGTTGATTCTTCTAAGAATAGGCCTCATCTAGTTTTAAAAAAGAAAACAAATTATAAAAGTGTTTGTAATAACTTACCTACATGCAAAATAAATATAATTTATTATTTGTCTATAAAGTGTGCCGAATAAATTATTACGCCATAACCCGCCCTTACGTGTACCTACCTCATACAGATACAAACTATAGACAGAATAGTTATATCATACGTGCAAGTAGACAATTTAATAGCATATTATGTAAGCAGCATGATTTGGATCCCTTTACGACTAGTGTGACGTCAGCCAGAAGGCGCTTAAGTCTCAAGTTTTTTAAGTAGATAACCTTCAAGTTGTTTATGTTTTTTTTTGATTATGTTCAATATTCTTCTGTAGTGTGTACATCATTCTGCATTTTACTGCAAACTAAACAGTTTCAGTCAACTATTCGTTTAGCCTTTATATTTGACTCGTGGAGGAGCTCGTGGCTAAATAATAGCAGCCGCTCGGGTCGATCTTTAGGTTAAGCCACGTTTGCCTAGGTTGGTCTGTGGATGGGTGACCACCTGTTACATACCGAGTTTCCTCCGTGCCTCGGAAAGCACGTTAAGCCGTTGGTCCCAGCAGTCATTTGTAGATCTTTGACAGTCGTTACAGGTAGTCAGTGTTCCGAAAGTCTGACAACCAGTCTTACCAAGGGGTATCGCATTACCCAGTACTAACTGGGTTGTGGAGGTCAGATAGGCAGTCGCTCCATGTAAAATACTGATATTCAGCTGCATCCGGTTAGACTGGAAGCCGACCCCAACATAGTTGTTAAAAGGCTAGGCAGATGATGATTTGACTAGCTTTTGCCCGCGGCTTCGCTCGCGTTAAATTCGGGGTAACACAGTTCCCCTTGCGCCTTATTGATTTGTAATAGCAACGCTAAGTTTTCCCTTTTCTTCCCTCTTTCTCCCTCACATCCCACTTTTTTAAAATAAAAATTAGCCTATGTCCGTCTCCTGGTTCCAAAATTCATCAAAATCGGTGTAGCCATTAAAGCGTGAAGAGGTAACAAACAAACAAACAAACTCACTTTCGCTTTTATAATATTAGTAAGGATAGTAAGGATAGTAAGGATTTTGTTATTGTAACCTTTGATTAAGTTAGGTTATTGTGTAAAGTGCGGTTTGTGCTCACATTTCATTTGAAGTTTTAGTCTGGTACTTATACGTGAGGACTTGTAATTGGCTTACTGTTGTCTATGGTTCTTTACTTTTTAGGGTTCCGTAGTCAACTAGGAACCCTTATAGTTTCGCCATGTCTGTCTGTCCGTCCGTCCGTCCTCGCTTAATCTCTGTGACTGTTAGCACTAGAAAGCTGAAATTTGGTACCAATATGTATATCAATCACGCCGACAAAGTGGTAAAATAAAAATTGGAAAAAAATGTTTTATTAGGGTAGCCACCCTATATGTAAAGTGGGAAGTGTTTTTTTTTTTTAATTTCAACCCTAACGTGTGATATATTGTTGGAAAGGTATTTAAAAATGAATAAGGGTTTACTAAAATCATTTTTTGATAATGTCAATAATTTCGGAAATAATCGCTCCAAAAGTAAAAAACAATGTGTCCCCCCCTCTAACTTTTGAACCATAAGTTTAGAAAATATGAAAAAAATCTGAAAAGTAGAACTTTATAAAGACTTTCTAGGAAATTCATTTTGAACTTGATTGACACAACAGTTTTTGTACAAAAAGACAAAAAGTTGGGTCAATTCAATGGGTTTAAATGTAAAGATGGGTGTACCACAAGGATCGATATTAGGTCCCTTCCTCTTTTTAGTATATATTAATGATCTACCCCATTTATTTAAAAACGAACCACAAATGGTGTTGTTTGCTGACGATACTTCTTTAATATTTAAGATAAATAGACGTGCCACAAATCTAGATGACTTAAATAACGCCCTATTACAGGTAAATGATTGGTTCACCGCCAATAATTTGGTATTAAATGGGAAAAAAACGAAGTGCATAAGATTTGCTCTGCCAAACGTCAAAAGTAGTGATTGTGACATAGTATTGAATCAAGAGAAACTAGAATTCGTCAATAAAACTGTTTTCCTGGGAATAACGCTCGATTCAAGGCTACAATGGGGTCCGCATATAACATCTCTTGCAGGACGGCTTAGTTCAGCAGCATATGCTGTCAGAAAAATCCGTCAGTTTACTGATGTAGATACCGCGAGGCTAGTCTATTTTAGTTATTTTCATAGTATAATGTCATACGGTATTTTACTTTGGGGACGGGCTGCAGACATCGAGTCTGTATTTATTCTGCAGAAAAGAGCCATTAGAGCCATTTATAATCTACGTAGGCGAGATTCTCTAAGAGAACAGTTTAAGGAAAATAACATCATGACAGTACCTTGTCAATATATCTATGAAAACATCATGTACGTCAGAAAAAAATTGCATCTATTTGGTAAACGAGGTGATAGACACAAGTATAATACTAGAAATAGGGACCAATTGGTTCAGCCGGGTTTCAGGTTAGCTAAAGTAGACTCATCTTTCATGGGATACTGTTTGAAATGCTACAATAAAATACCTCCCCACATTCTTCAACTGAATGAAACGAAATTTAAATCTTGTATTAAACGCACACTATGTAGGCAAGCATATTATAAGTTGGGGGATTATATTGATGATAAAAATGCTTGGCTCAATGCTGGTCCTGCTCCTCAAGCATAGGGGTAAACTCATTGATAAGTATCCGAAGCTATAGTGGAAGCTGCAGAAGATTGTAAGACTATCTTTGCAATGTATAGAATCAATTCTCTAGTATTGTATAATTATTAAGCCCATATGTGAGTGCTATGTATTATCATTGACTTGACGAAGCCCTGGTGGTTAATAGTGTCATGCTCACTTAAATGTCTCGCTGATAGTGGCGGGTGTGTCGGGTCATTTAGCTCCCTTCAAAATGGTCGAGCTGAATGGGGCTGATCCATACGTCATGTTCGTGAACGGGCGCTGTCAGTTGGGACTGGTCATTTTTTAACTACCACGGTCATTTTTTAACTTATTTTGATTTTAAATTGAATTTTGCTTTTTATTTACTCTGGACGCTCTTACTGTGCACGTCTTTCTACATCGTTCTCACATATTTGTATAATCTCAACACGAATGATGTAAATACGATTTTGTAAAAATATTATAATTTAAAAGAGTGTCCATGGAGTTTCTTGCCCATTCTTCTCCATAGAGATCAACGCTTTGGAATGGGCAACTACAGTACTTTCACAAGTTATTATGCTTTGTGACCGGGACTGTAGCAGCATCATTTTTTTGTTCTTGTTTTCATGACATTCAAAAGTGCCTGTAATGGTCTAATTGAAATAAATGCTTTGAGTTTGAGTTTGAGTTGTACAAAATAATTTCTGGACTAAGTTTGTAGTATAATCGTATATGCAAGCATTTTTTTTAACTTCGTTTACATATTTTATTATCCTGAACGTATCTTTTTTCAAACAAAAAAAGAATTATTGAAATCGGTTCTCGCAATCCAAAATTACCACCAAAAACTTCTTGCACGTCTTTGTATTAATTAGTAACCCAATTCCCCGAGAGATGGCGCTGTAGGTACTTATTACATTGGATCGGGTATTACCGAATTGTTCGGTTGGTCTCTCCTTGGCATTGGCGGTATCTTATAACTACATAAAACTTCTATCAAGAACATGCTAAGGCAATTTAGAACAAAACTAAAATTCATATTTTTAACACCATCAAAATGTTAAGGTAAAAACCAGTCCATAAATGGTTCGATAGATGGCGTTGCGTAATGACGTCATTTTTTTAAAAGTCGATGTTAAGATTTTCCGTGTTTTCATGACCTACCGTGGTAAAGTAAGTTGCACTTAAATATATTCCTATTTATGAGTGCAAAATATAATTAGTCGTCGAGGTTTGATTTTGATTTGTCCGGTATTAAAATGTTCTCGTATATTTTGAACAGTGTTAATCACATGTAAAATCAATCATGTTGAGGACGACGCTGTGCGCGCCTTTCATGATTTGTTAGCCCAACACACATCATTTCGGCCTAGAGAAGTGTCTCTTTTTCTTTACCCGGAACTAATAGAGCCTGTGCCTCAAAACGAGTCTCATTTACAAATTATATATGGCGGAGAAGTCGGGTTTGTGGGGCATTGGATTTGCATTTATTACATCAATGGAATATTACGGGTCTATGATAGTTTAAATAATAGTTTAAGTCATTCGCAGCACGTTTACGTTAACGCACTATTCCCATACTTGGATAATAATAAAATACAATTAAGTACAATGGGCCCGTTTTTAGTGTCCCGTAATTATTAGAGTTCCGTAACAAATAGCCTTTTTTAAGTTGGGTTACCACCATGTTCGCACTCCAGCAGCGCTCTGCGCTCCTGCAACTGCTCCAATGGATACGTCGCGCGCACTTCTACATGCACTCCCCTTTGACACACTGCGCTCCCCTTCGTGTTCGCGCTAAAAACCTTCACAAGTCGGAGCGCCTGCCGCGGAGCGTGCCATGTTGCACGCTCCGCCTTTAAACTCATAAGTGGGAACACTTATTGTGACGGACGGGAAACTACGGAACCCTACACTGAGCGTGGCCCGACACGCTCTTGGCCGGTTTTTTTATATTAAGTTTCTTTTTAGCTGTAAGTTCTCCATGCTGTAATAAATAAATAAATAAATAAAATGTACATTGACGAAGGTAATCCATATTTATAAAAGTGAAAAGAGACTCGCTTATCACAAAATCTCAGAAACTACATTTTTTAGAAATCAAAAATGTTGCATGGTAGTGGTCCTTTTATGATGTAGGTGCTCCTCACTGAGACAGGATTTTACAAAATTCATCCCCTAAGGGGGTGAAAAAGGTTGGCAAAGTTTGTATGGGAGAACGCGATTCTTTTACCGAATTGACCATTTATCGAGACCAGTTATATAACATCACGCTGCCTCACTTGGACGCTAAGCAGTACGTGAAACCGCTAGGCACAGCTATCTATTTTTATAAAAAGGAAAAACACTGACTCAATCATCAAAAAAGCTCAGATACTACAAGTTTTAGGCATCTCAAATTTTGCATGCAGGATCTATTTAGGACTTAGGTGCTTTTCTCTGTTGTTGTTACAGTTATGTGTACATTTACATTTGGTATCGTTGATCTTTGAGCAAAAAGTAAAATATTAATTTCGCCAAAATGTATAATGACATTATTGTTTTCAAATCATTTTATTAATATTGATTCTATAGATTTGGTAATGTCTCTTCGTATAGCATTCCTCAAGAGACCAACAAAAAATATTTACATCATTGAAGACCTAATGCAAACCATATTTAGAGCTGGGAGGGGGAGGGGGAGACCTATACACAAAACGACAAAGCAAAATATTTGAAGCTTTTGTAACAGTTTTTGTTCATTTATTATACACATAGATGCACCTATACATACATGAATGAACGCTAATATTTTTATTTACTTAGGTTCCTCGCGAGTATATATTTACCAATAACAATAGAGTAGACGATAGAGTAGGAGGACAAAAACCGAACTATGTTTGGGGTTAGTCTTATTTAATCGGGTGATTAGGGGAGTGGGTACTCCTCTAGCCACGAGATTCCATCATTCGTCAGCGAACAAGGGTCAAGGCACAACCGATGATACGCAAAAATCTAAAAATAACTTCGTTTAGGCCCCTCCCTATGGTATCGTATTACTTTATCTGTGTACTTATGGCCGTGCCCCACTTTGCTGAACTTAACACTTAGGTAATTGAAAGCGATAAACGATGTTTGCATCTATTTTGTGTAGGCTATTAAAAGCTACGTTAATACTATATGTGGGCAACACCATCTATAAATCTAAATGAAGGTAACAAAATTATCAAATTCAAAGGGAATCCTTGAATTTAATAACTGAACCAAACCGAATACGACGTGGTTAAATAGAATTTACACTCTATTCAATAAATACTTTAGATAACAGAAATAGTCCTACAGACGTGAAAGGTTAAAGGAAGAAATATTCCTAGTTTGAAGAATCTTTGCAGTTTTGTTTTAAGTAAATTTTGAGAACGGTACTTCTCAAAACCTCTTCTCTTTCTCTACGATGACAAGCTACGTCGTAGCCTCTCCGTTTCGTAGCACGGCGGCGTAGCACTTCTGAATGTTTAGTACAAAACTGGGTAAGGAAGGGTCCTCTTTACGGTTTCCAATATCCCTGAGATTTGCTCAAAGGTAAAGAAATCCGACCCTCTACAACAGTATGACCAAAATCTTCTAAAGCGTAACATTTTCCTGATATAAGCCTAAAGATCTAAGTTATAATCTTCGCCATCAGCACAACGAAATGTGAAGCAGAATGTATGGACAAATGCAAACAGACGATATTTAGTATTCAGTTTTGTTATGTGAATTTCTCCAACATGTATAAAACAACTTAACCCTTAAAATTGTGTTTTTCTAATTTTTTCTGATATGTCTTAATGCAAATGTGCTTAGAGAGCCTTTGAATTATACGACAAGTTTAATTGGCAATACTTACCTAGGTATAAAGAACTCAGACAAAGTTAGAAATACTGTAACTAGGACTCTGGAAAAAGTTAGCTTCTAAGCTAACTTTTCCCAGAGTTCTAGTTACAGTATTCTAACTAGCAGTAGTTCTAACTAGGGAATAGTTAAACCAAGACATAACAACAAACTATTTCATTTCATGAACGTTAAAATTTATTATGCTTTACATAAAACTGAAGCGGTATTAAAAATAATTTCATATTGGTGTATCACACAAATACCTATACTTACAAATATGACAACAAAGTAATTTCCAAAGTTAATAAGGCAAAAATATAAAATGACGCCTTTGAACATCACATAAACAGTGCCCAGTATTTGTGATTACTGATCAATGAGCAAATCGTAGTTGGGTTTCTCCTTCACTTGATAAGCACGTAGAAATGCTAGCAATGCCTCTGTGGGAAGACGAGTCCTGAGTGTAGCGAGGGATTTAAGTTCACCCATGACTAAGACAGCTTTATCACCGAGGAAAATACTCTACTTTTCGTACCATTTGCGAAAAAATGAACACAATAATAATATGAGATAAGCATTTATATATATATAAAAATAATGACAATTAAAAGTAAAAATTAACATTCGAAACATTGGTCCAATTATTGATAGAGTGAGTTACATTTTTGTTTGGTAGGTACATTTATTGTTCATGAGTTGATTTGAATCCGACAATAAATTCACTGACACTGTCGCTTTGATTTAACATCGTAACGTATTTTTAGAACATTAACTTATTTATAAAAAATAATTAAAATAAACTTAACGTTTATTTATGTATTTGAAGAAAACAAAAACGCGGCAAATTCCTAAACTAATATTTTTTGTCGGAAAAGCAAAGGCATCAAGCTCATACGGCCTCGTCTGTTTTCGTAATTTTATTTAATACTTAATCATAACTGCATAATAAATGCATATTCCTTTTTCAAAAAGATGTATAATGCTTTATATGTCACCGGAAAATAACAAGATCCGTAAGTTTATTAATTTACTAGGAAGTTTATAAACTTTCGCAAGATTCTAAACGGGAGATAAATTGTAATATTTTACGTCCACATTTTCGTTCACCAAATATTCCTTCCTGAATGTTAAAAAAATGCGTAGGTTAGGTTAGGTTAAAACTGTAACCCCCTACGCACGAGCCGAGCGAGCGAAGCGAGCGGTGCCGCGGCAGCGGCCGGCGAGTGCCAGTAACGACGTAAAATATTACAATTTATCTCCCGTTTAGAATCTTACGAAAGTTTATAAACTTCCTAGTAAATTGATAAACTTACGGATCTTGTTATTTTCCGGTGACATATATAAACTCAATGGTTTAAACACAGATGTTGTAGTTCAGTATTTTCGGTAAGTATTCCAAATTTGAATCACAATCTTCCCCTAGCTAGAGGATGAATGAAATTCAGTACAATTTTCTTTCCCTGTTTTCAACAGATTAAAAATGACTATTGTTATGTTTGCTTTTTGTGGCATAGAATGTCACTTTTTTGAGCAAGTGGTACGAAAACCATATTTATAGCTGAGATGGGGAGGAGGAGGGTGATTCCAAGTATGGACATAACAAAATAGTTGAGGCGTTTTCGTAATTTTTTTGAAAACACATTGCACACACACACACATACCTTACATACGTGATTGCGCACTAATAGCTGGAGTCGCTAAGGCTTCTCGCGTATTAACCAATAACAATAGAGTAGATTAACAAATGTTCATACTAAATTAAACAAAACCAAAGACCAAACTATGTTTGGGGTAAGTTTTATTAAATCACCCACTCCTCTAGCCACGAAATAAATTCCAGCATTCGTCATCGGACAAGGCACGATCGATACGCAAAAATCTAAAAATAACCTCGTTTAGGCTCCTCCCTATAGTACCTATCGTACTGCTTCATCCGTGTATTTATTTCGCTGAACTTAACACTTAGGTAATTTGATAGCAGTGAACCACAGTGAACTATGTTTCATCAATTTAGTGTGGGCTATTAAAAGCTACCTACATTAATACTTGCATGTGGGCAACACCGTCTAATCCTTACTAATATTATAAAAGCGAAAGTGAGTTTGTTTGTTTGTTTGTTACCTCTTCACGCTTTAATGGTTACACCGATTTTGATGAATTTTGCTACAGAGATAGTTGGGAACCAGGAGACGGACATAGGCTAATAATTTTCAAAAAAAAGTGGGATGTGAGGGAGAAAGAGGGAAGAAAAGTCAAAACTTAGCGTTGCTATTACAAATCAATAAGGCGCAAGGGGAACTGTGTTACCCCGAATTTAACGCGAGCGAAGCCGCGGGCAAAAGCTAGTAATCTAAATATGGGTAAAAAAATATTATTTTTAAAGGTAATCCTTGATTTTTAATAACTAAGCTGAATTACGACGTGGCTAAATAAAATAAAACTCCACCTGAATTTACACTTTATACGGTTCAATAATTATTAGTTTAGATAACAGAAATAATCCCATGGACGTGAAAGGTAACAGGGAGAAAGATTCCCAGTACGTTGTAGACTCTCCGTTTCGTAGTAGCGGCGTAGCACTCCTCAATGTTTAGTACAAAACTAGGTCCTCTTTTCGGTTTCCAATATTCCCGAGATTTAGCCAAATGTGAATGAATCCGAGCATGTTTTAAAAAGCAAATATTTCCTTTCCTGTTTGATGCCACAGAATAAGTAAGCTTTTTGAATAATTTAGCCTGCTTAACTTTGCCATTTTGTTTTGGCATCAACACAAATAGGTATTGTATGACCAAATTGTCACGTTCATCATTTCAGCACGTTTTCGTGTCATCAAAGTTATAATCTTCGCCATCAGCACAACGAAATTTGAAGCAGAATGGATGGAGAAATGCAAACAGACGATATTTAGTATTCAGTTTTGTTATGTGAATTTATCCAACATGTATAAAATAAACCAAACCCTGAAAAATTATTTTTTTCTCAAACCTTCTGATTTGTCTTTATTTGCTTGGAGAATTCTATTTCAAGTTTTATTGGCCCTACTAACTTACCTACAGACAAAGTCAAAAATAATATAACTGCGACTCGACTGATTGTCGTGGGTGATGAGTGACTAGAGTAAGTATAGGAAAAGGTAGTTAGAACTAGAGAATAGTTAAACCAAGACATAACAAAAAAACGATTTATTCATTTCATGAACGTTAATGCATGCTTTACATAAAACTGAAGCGGTATTTAAAATTTCATTTTCGTGCATCACACAAATAAACCTATACTTACAAATATGACAACAAAGTGATTTCCAAAGCTAATAAGGCAAAAATACAAAAATTACACTTTTAACATCACATAAACAGTGCCCAGTGCCTACTTAAGATTACTGATCAAGTAGCAAATCGTAGTTGGGCTTCTCCTTCACTTGATAAGCACGTTGGAAGGCCCGCATGGCTTCTGTGGGGACTTTGTACTCGACGATGACGGGGTCTTTGCCCAAATTGTCGATGTAGTTCAACTGTAATAGGAATAAAATATAAAATGTTAGACGGATTTTCAAAGGCTGGTTTTGCCTACGACGACGTATGGTTATTGTAAGTGGTATTGATCTGAAAATAGATTCAGCTATAAGGTAACGGTCTTGGAAATAAGTTTATATAGTATATTAAAGGAAAGACTAAAGCTGTCTCTATACATCTACACATGATTTTCCCAGGCTAATCCAAAACCGATTGGGCAATTAATACCTTGTCTGCTTGCTCATAAGAAGTACTGTAGTACTGTTGAAGGCCTTTTTTTTTGGGGTGGGAAATCATCAAATAACTTCCCCCGCTCTGGGCGGAGCGGGGGGGAGTGTCAGACTTGTACTGACAAAAACGACCCATGTTCCTTCTATTGCCCTTTACGTTCCGGGGCCGCGGTATCTCTTTCGAACAAACCGCAACCCAGGTTACTATAGTATAGGCCTCAAACTCAATTTGGATTGCCATATCGTTTATCATGATGATTTTGAAAGGTGTTCTGTAGACGTGTTAGCGGCATATCATGGTGACTATCAAAATTTACTTTAGTCACTTTACGTACATACCTACACTTTATATTACACAACGTTTGGTTTTATCTAAACATTGTACAATTTGACATGCGATAACAGATCTTTATCATAAAAATCACGGTCGCATAGGGTTCCATTTTGGGTGTAGGTAATAATAGTAATATTCCCTTAGCCCAAATCATTCTTGATTAAATCACCAATTTGTTCGATAATTCGAATTGGTGTTGTAGGTATGTATTCGAGTGCGACGTGGAATCTACCTAGTAGCTATATAGCGAAATTTTTATCGTATGTAAATTTGTGTATTTTTAAATTTAATTTAGGGTCTTTACTGGCGTTACAGTTAAAAGTATCTACCATGTATCATTTGAATGAGTGAATCGTCGCGTCTTGAAGTTCACTACTTACCACCAGCTTGTAGTTCTTCTCATCCAACCTTCCGATATCGCTGTTAATGATGATTAGCCTCTCGAACCAGGGCCAGATCAAGTAGTCTGCGAAGCCAGGCTGTTCTCCATCCAGGAACGTGGTGCCTCTCTGTTTCAGCTCCGACTGAAGGAGATTGATTGCCTTGAAGTAGCCAGTGATATTGTCTTCGGTAATGGTCTCAGGTGCTCTCACCAGTTTGTAGTACAAGGAGTGGACCTGAAATTAAATGTCATCTTCATTAATAAACATCTTCTTCTTCTCTTTTATCAGTATGAACGATTTAGAATTACGCCATATCATCTGCCAAAGCTTTTCCCAATTCTGATAGGGTCTGCTTCCACTCAACATTAGGGTACATGCAGTTCTGACCTCCATAACTGTCATTGAGTAATGCGAAACACCTTTCTCTAGAGTTCTGACTTCTGACTACCAGTATGACAGTAACGTTTGTCAAAGATCTACAAATAATATGGCAGGTCAGACCCTTAACATGTACCTAGTTAGAAATATGGCGAGTTAGCAAGGTCGTATCAAGGCTGACCGATTAAGGTGCGTCGGACATGATACTCATATGTCCATTTAAAAGGGTCGCCACTCGTAAGCTATTATTTTTATCATTAAAAAAGAGACAAGCGCGAGTCGGACTCGCGCGCACCTTGAGTTGTGTAGGTAACTAATGAAAGGACCGAAAATGAACCATCGCAAAAAGATAAACTGTATATGTGAAGGACAAACTTAACTTTGCAGTTTGGAAACTGTTCTCCCCATACATCGACATAGGTCGCTGTTAGTTTACCAACAATGTTGTTGGTAAACTAACAGCGACCTAACATCAAGTTTGTAATCACATTTTTTTGTGATGCATCTTAACTTACGGTTTACACGTTATACGATAGCGTGACTATTTTTATTGGCAACCAGGTTAATCTCATTCGAATTGTATAAGAAGTAATCGTTTTTATCGGGAATCGAATAGTTTTTTTCTTTGTAATGAAATGGGTCGCGATCGCCTTTGGTCGTAGCTTTTTATAATGTCCAAAACAAGGCCATGAATTGTTTATTTTTTAATGAAACAGAAAGGGTTAATTAGTCAGATACACCAACTGTGTTTGATAACTTTTTGAGGGTGGGCCCTAAATTATGAAAAAAAAATTACACCATACGTTTATGAAATGTAGGGGAAATTTCCACTTTGTATTTGGTTGGAGATCTAAAAACCTCACAGCTAACTAACACTAAGGCTAAGGCTAAGGCTGCAGTTAGACGAGGCCAAAATCTATTGCTGCAGCCGTTTGCTAGCTGTTCAGTCATAGCATTTTTATTTTTTTATTAACGTAGGAGACAACGGTGAAATAAATTCTTTGTAACTCACTGCCCGGCGACCGCGCGTCCAAAGAAAGACTACGAGCAGTATGACTATTTTCTATGAATACAGTATCGAGCTTAGCGCTGTCGCAGCGTCAAGTTTTAAAGAGAGTTTTCTGGGATCGGCTCTGCACTCGACGCTGTGTTCTAAAATAATAGCTCCTGGCTGTATGTATGTATCGTGGTGGCATTAGTGGCGTAAAGGCTTTCTTTAACAAATCAACTGTTGTTATAAAGCTTGTTTTACTAAAATAGCAAATCCACCTCGTGGTCACCCACGAAATTCGTGTCATATAAATGCGTTCTATGTGATTTATCATGTTACTCAAGTGTAAAAGATAAACGTGACATAAACATTGGTAAGTAATTTTATCGAATAGGCAGGTTATCTCACTCTACTTTGTGTACTATGATAAATAAATGTAGAGCCCTGCCCAGACCAGAAAAAGCTGCGTTAAGTCAGCCTATCTCTCTAACTAAACAATGATGGTGCGTATATAGCACATGATGGTTCGCACCAAAACAAACTGGTACACAATTTCATGAACGAATTTTAACCGTGCTTTATCGAGAAGGCCTAGATAAAACAAGCTACAATCACTTTAAAAGCGTTTCGTACTTATTTCTACATCCACTTCTTGAATGGCAATCGAATATAAATCGGCTAAAAATTTAATTTACAACGACTTCCTACGAGATGAACAAAAGAATTGTGAAAAAAATTGTGAAAATGACACTTTGTGTGCAGGTGGTACAGTCAGCATCAAAAGTCGATGAACACATTCAGATTTTCAAAATCACTGTGCATTATATCACCCATAAATCGCTCAACTAGATAGAGCGCCAGTATTGAATGAACATCATTAAAGTTCAAAATTAACTGAACACTACTCGTCAAAGGTCACTGAACACCATTTTGTCAAAAATTGCCGATCTTTATAATATCCGAAATTATCTTAACATTCAGTTTTGCAAAAGTCACTGAACAATATAAAATACTTGTTTTGGTTTTCTAGTGTAATCACGGCAACGTCCAAAAATAACTCAACATCATAAAGAACAAAAGTTACTGAACATTACTTTGTTTCGGATACGTAGCGTGTAAACGTTTACTAATACATATTATCAAAAGTAGCTGAACTGCAAACTAAAAATGTGCGCGTTACTATCTTCAGAGTTTTAAAACCAATCTTGTCCTATCCAAACTAAATCATGTAAAAAAAATTAAATGGATAGATCTTTTCTACCAACCTACTTGGACCGAGTGAAAATGCATAAAAAAGGATGTCGGGCAGCTGTCAACGCCTCTTTTTCTTTTTTGGTTTAAAAACAAATGACGGCAGAAGAATATGGTGTCAGTTATCAATTGCGCTTTAGTGACAAAACTAAATATTATAATGCCATTTAATATTCATATTGGTATTACGTCGAGTTTGAAATAGGATTTATAGCTGTCACACGTGCTGGAGAGATAGTTTTTTTTTGAAATTTAAAAAAATATATTAACTGTGTTGATTTATTGAACCATTTAATTTAATTTTGTTGATAATAAGTAAAAGGGTGGTGATTTAGATTTGCATGTGTCCACTTAATTTATATACCAAACACATATACGTACCGAAATACACACACATAAAACGCAAAAAATATTTCATTTTGTTCAGGGACTTTAGGGACAAACCATGGTATGCTATTTTTGTCAAAAATTTGTTCAGACACTTTAAAGACGAAGAATGTTATGCTTTTTGTTACTACAACTTTGTTTAGTGACTTTTGAAAAGTGATGGTCACCTACTTATGCCCTTTTATGATAATCATTCATTTCTGGCGCTTGTCATGTTAATCGATTTAGGTGTAATACGGTGTTCAGTGATTTTGAAAATCTAAATGTGGTCATCAACTTTTGATGCTGACTGTACAAACGCAATGCAGTTGTAAAGACCGAAATGAAAAACAAAAGAAGACTACTTACACCTCCGAAAGCTTCGACAATGATCTTGTCCTTGGCCTTCAGCAGAGGGTCCTTAGGCAGCAGAGGTCTCTGTGGGTACACTTCGTCCAAGTACTCCACAGTCACCGCGCTTTCGAAGATAGCAACACCTTCCGATATCTCCAGTGATGGCACTTTGCCTTTAAAACAACACAAATAAGTGATTAGTTAAAAAACAACTTATTATCACGCCTGCAATCCTCGCAAGCTTAAGCACAAGTGTACCTAAAGATACACCCATATTTCACTAGTTTTGTTTAAGGTGAAAGCTCCAACCTACCCGCGAAATTCAAATTTTCTTACGTTTTTTGCAATTTTCAGGCCAGTGCTAGGTTGTATGTTGATTAAAATATTATTCGCGGCTGTAAGACGTATGTAATTATAGAATTATAATCATCAAAATCACCAATACAACCCTCCAAGTTCATAAAGCTGTAGGAAAGACTTTTTCTGTTTTTTTTTTGTTCCTACGCCTTTATGAACTTGGAGGGTTGTATTGGTGATTTTGATGATTATAATTCTATAATTACATACGTCTTACAGCCGCGAATAATATTTTAATCAACATACAACCTAGCACTGGCCTGAAAATTGCAAAAAACGTAAGAAAATTTGAATTTCGCGGGTAGGTTGGAGCTTTCACCTTAAGTCCAATGTATTAAGTGGCGAGGCATTTTCCATCAATCGGGCACAATTCCAGACTCTACTACTAGCATTTTTTTTTAAAAGACTTCATACTCAAGGAGAAGGCTTTAAGGAGGCTTCTAACTACATAGCTTCTGCAATCTGCAGGTGACTTCAGAAACTCTGCGCGACTAATATAACCATATAGAATACAACATAGAAACCATATAGAATATAATATTTGCACGCCATAAGATGTGGCAATCATGTCCGGACCGTTTCTTTTTGTTATCCTGCATGCATGTTTTTTTTTGTACTATTCATGTATGTGTACCACATGTTTAAGCTTTCAAGATTTCTAGTTATCCTGAAATGTACATGCCAAACCCAGAAACAGACACCCGGAAGTTAGTTATGTCTGTGCGTTACGACTGCGAAGGCTTAACTACGAGCCTTTGCAGGTCGCATGCAGAGCTCTCAGTCGTTTTCTATTTTTTAGACAATAATTTAATAATATGTAGGCATAGATTATAAATTTACTAAAGCAATATCCATTTTGTCGTGTTCTACCGGTTATGGTATGCATAAATGAGCAAACCGACATTCTTGCAGTTACGTATGTAGGTATGTGTCCACTTGGTTTTTCATGCACATTTAAAACTGTTAAAACATAACTTAACGTATCATCTATGGTTGCCTTTAGATACGGCCATAGCATTAAAAAACAAATGACAGTAGGCAGTAGCATATTCTTACCGAAGGCACTAATGTTGGGGAGCCATTCGGGCTTATCCACGAGGTCAATGTTGACGATTTCATAGTCGACGTTCTTCGCGTTCAGAGCCAGGATGGTGCGCTGCGCGAATGGGCAGTAACGCATGTTGTAGACACGCAGTTTCCCATTGAACGGAGGGCGAGGATCACCTGTATCCAAAAAATTATATGAAGTAAATGGACCCGGTTGTAATTCCAAGATCCACAGTCGTTACGGATAATCAAAACCCGAAAGTCCGAAGCAACCTTGCTAAGAACTATCGTGTTACCCAGTAATTGGGTTTTAGAGGTCAGATAGGCAGATGCTTCCTGTAATATACTTGTATTCATCCGGTTTTTCTGGATTAGCTGATGAGCCGACCCAATACAATCCATCACAGTCGCGAACAGACTCGGCAGATTATGATGAGAGAGAGCGTTAATTACCGGATTGCCTCTTGACATGCAACTATGTGCATGTGCCTTTTGCAGATGCATAATCGCAGCTAAGTTCAATTAATTACAATTCTACATTAACCTAATTTAAAAACATGTTTACTAATGAAACGTTCATCATATTTTTCTTTTACAGAATACAACCAAGTACGCACTGAAGACTAGAGAGACAAAACTACCTAGCAGATCTTGTTATGTTAGAACAGGGATGGCGATTCAATAGCACGAGTGCCATTGCCATTGGTGACACGCGACACTTTATTTTGGGAAAGCCACCGATCTAAACGGTTTGCAATTTAGTTCCAAAACTTTATTAAGTTACTAAGGGCTGAATTTTCATTGGTTAGATAACTATAACCTAAATAGTAAATGTAATGTTTTGACAGACTGTCCATAGAAAAACTGACAAAACGACAAACTTATTCATCGCATAAAACTTAACTCGAAAACCGATCCAAGAATTACGAATGACTCCAAGAGAGCTATATTTTTTTGTTAGCAAATAATGAGATTTGAGTGGATAATATTTACTCGAAGTTTTATTATTATTCAAATAATCACTAAGTCGTTCGCGGTGTCGGCGTCGTTAAACATGTTTCTGTGGGAAAAATGGCACACCGATCCTAAAAGGTTTGCCATCCCTGTGATAGAAGTTTGGAATACTTTTTACGAGAAACACTATGTAATTTTACTTCAAGCACTTTTCACCGAATGAAATTAGTTTTTAGTAAGTAATTGTTTGTTTACTAATCAACCAAATGAAAGTGAGCTGCCGCAACAATAGGGCATTCCAAAGTTACAGCATGTTAACTTTGTAATTAAAACCGAAATAAAAAAATAGTTAGTCGGCTGAATGGATGTATATAAGGTTAATTTCCATACATGAACTCACCTATACAGATAGTGTTTAACAATTACTGTAAACAAATATTATGTGGCAAAATACCTATGCTTTTTTAATTTTTTCTGTCATATACCTACGTATAAAACAAAAATACCTAATCGTAACTCAACATCACGCCTGTAATTCTCAAAGAGTTAAGCAGAGGTGTACCTAAATAAAACAACCCTCATATCACTTTGTTTAAAAACCACGAAATAGGTACCTAGGGGGCATGTCTATTATATTGCCATCAACCGTGCACAAATCTAGACTAGGTGAAGCAATTTTGATTAAAAAAACCGACACGGGTAAAGAGAGGGTAAGGCATAGTTAAAAAGTTTTTAATGTGCCATCCTTTTTTAATACAGAAACAATAAATAGAGAAATACATCGTTTTTGCTACATAGGTATTAAACCTAGGTACTTTCTTAGTTTCACAAAGTATTTATGAATGAAATCTTGCCAATGTATTACTCGATTAAACATAAAAATAGTTACTAATGACATTCTATGTATATTCTTTAAAATGGTCGTGTTATTCATAACCTAGTTTATAATTCGACGCAAGACGGAATGAATTCGTGAGATAAAAACCTGTTTTAAGAAAGTAACTACTATTAAATAGGTACACGGCAAATATACTTTACATACTTTTAAACGTTTCTTATCCAACATTTACCCCTCATATGATACTTTTCAATTAGGTATTGTCCAGTTTTGATTTAATACTAGCCTAGTACTTTTAAATTACGCGCCTAAAAAATAATGCCTCCCAAAAAAAAACCATGTTTACAATAGAGTTTCGAACCACAATTATAATGTAAACTTGTTGCTTGCGGTTTAAGAATCTGCTTATAGGTAAAGTATCTACGCCTATCTCATTTTTACGTCTATTTATCTAAGTATTTTATATTTATAAGCTATATAAAGCCACCGCTAACACTACTAAAAGATTATTCTGTACACTGTTTTTATCAAAACATTGTTGTTTTAGTTTATTATCTGTAACTATGTTCACATATCTACAAGCAGGCACACTGTATCAATAATTTGTATAAGTAGATAGTATAGAAATTGTACAACTAACCTGTTTTGAGGTGCTTCGAGTTGAATTTCCTAGCGATCTTGCCTGATGCCATGTTGCTATATGGTAAAACGTATCCGAGAGCTCGTCTGAATGTCTGCACGCCTTGAAGCGAGGAGTATAAATGCGCAGCGAAACTGATTGTTGACGATATCATACCGACTATTTAACCGATCCCGAATGTGGTACTGATGATTAGACAAAATCAAAAAACTACTACCTATGACGATGACTTGCTAAATTGTCTGTCTGTAAAGTCACATCAGATTTGAAATTTGCCGTGATGAATGTTTTTATTTATGTATAATCTTGCGATCGAACCAAAACACTGGTCTTGTTTGGCGTGAATACACAAAAATGTAAAGTGAAATAAAGATATAGGATGATAAGTGAGATATAAAAATTAAAGTCTTTAGTCACTGTTTTAGGAAACTTGATATAAGTACATCTTATTGACTTATTATTAAGTAACCGATAGATGTTGATCATTCTGACAACAACAAAGATTTGTATCGCAGTTACTGGTTCAATCAAGTTGCTTTTCAAAGAGGAATGATGATTGGGATATTAAGGAAAATACGAAAGTCACTAACTGACTAATCAGAAAAATCACATCATAGGATTACTAGTAGTTATTCCAGTGTGAGAAAGAGATGGTATCAGGACATCCTGATCCAGAGACAGAGCTATACCTACCTACTCTGTCTCTTTTTCTCACTGGAGTATGTAAATACTGCTTTAACCCTCATGGTAGGGTAGATAATATCTACTCAGATTGTAAATTGTTAAAGCTTTTACAGATTTTCATTTTGCAGACTGTACTCGGAAAACACAATCTGATACCCTTCGACCGAAACATTAGCACCACGAAACTTATAACTGTTGCTGTTGTCTGTCTGTCAAGACCTTTTAACTCACGGGAACTCGGGAACGCGTAGAGGTATCGAGTTGAAACTGTTGAAATTAAAACCATATAGGTACTCAAGTCTGTGATCCCTTCGATACCTATGTGTGAAAACCAATCACCTAAGTCTACGCAGTGTAAGGAACCGGGCGCGAAGGTCGGATCGAGCTTGGTTGGTTTTTTTATCTGCACCAGTCACAAATAATATTCAGATTATAATCTTTGTCATTTTTCGGGAAAAAGACTTCGTAGGTAGGTACTGAGATTATTAGATAGGTGGGTGCAGTTAGTGGTTTTGGATTAATTATATTTGTATGGGAATCACAATCCTGGCTATGGTAAAGTATAGGAGGCTTGTAAAGTAGGGTTTAACCACATGAGTTCATTTATATTACCTTTCTAAGTACATACTTAAATGTTACAATTACGGTCTAACAGATCTGGTATGACTGATTTGAAAGCAAATTGGTGTACCTACTAATAATAGAATTACAACTGAAGTACCCATTCTATATATCTTATATGTTAGATCATTCCATATATCTTAGATACTTATAGTATTTTCATATTCTGGAAGTCGCTCAGTTACTGAAACTGCTAATTCATTTTGTTGTCTCACTAATTTACTTGCTTTACTAGGTACACAAAATGTAAGTTTGGGCATAAGGTGTCCGATTCTTTTTTGGCTTCATAGCAACCACTGAAGATCATGTCAAACCTATCAAACTAGCGGCATTAAAAGTATGTATCTACCATGTCGATCGACACGAGACCCTACAGGAAGGCCTATTGTAACAGGATATCCGAAATCAACACCTCTACTCCCTTATTTTGTAGGCCTACTAATAAAGGTGCTGGATGAAAGTGTAATTCTGTTTGTAGGCTTGCAATCATAATTTCTGCCGGAAGACGTCGACCGCTAAACAATCCGAACATAGCTTAGTTAAATCACATAAACCACGGTCAGTTGGTCGCCTAAGGGGCGACAAAAGGATCCCGTGCTTCCTACATCCAGTCGATTGCCACAACATTCACAATAATTTGTGTTTAGTCGAAGTCATGAATCTATTACCTACCTACATAAATATACCTACAATGACTGTATTTTGGAATAATTAGCACACTGAAAGGAGTGAAATACCCTATCTAGCAACAGCGACTCCATTTAAAGCGTTATATGAATAAATAGTATACTGAATAAACAACCTCACACCCGTTAGCCTATTCTCAATTAAGTTGAGTATCTAAGATAGATAGCTTCCAAGTAAGTTACTATTTCAATAGGTACAGACGCCAGTAGGTCAAGCTACCCGAAACTGACAATTTTTCCCAATGAACCTTGAACCTAAACTTTAGAAATAAAGTCGAAAATGTATTAAAGAAATCTGACAGATTGTAGTAGCTTGATGTGCAGGCGTCTGTACCTCAATATCTTATTGCTATGCAGATGTACATACACAGAACGACTACAATGACACCATCACATTAAAAGTTTCTTGTAACCGACATCTAACAACCCTCTAGGCAAGTATATAAGTCTACCCCTTAAAATTGATTCAATGTGTCATTAAGAGCTGATAGCTGCAGCACTTAAACCAGCAGTCAATTAATCTGCACGGTTAATCCAAACCAGCCTGTTGTCGGTACCACACCATTCGATTGCTTTTGTTTCCAAGGAATAGGTAGGTTAAATAGTCAGTATTAGGCAGATAAAAGCTTTGTGCAACAAGAGGGCAAAGTATATTTTGCTGTGAGTGCTGATTTTGTGTCCCAAGAAAGCTAACGATTGTATGATTGAATCACGAGCGTAGCGAGTGATTATAAAGTAGAATCCCGAGCGTGTGGATTTAAAGACAAAATATGCAAAATAAACTAACTGCATAAAAAAGAACCCCTCCTAAGTATGTAGGTACATACAACATATTTGGATTAATGAAATAAAAAATCCACATTGTCTATTATCCATCTTAAAATCATCACAAAATTAACTCAAGGTCAGACTTCCTCAGTTTACTTAGTTTATATAATATCATTAGCATCCTCCACATGCATGGCACACGTGCTGCGCCAAATCAGATTATCATCGAACTTCTGTTGACTCATTGTTCTCTTGAACGTTTTGGGCAAAAAAGCAATATGCCAAGTCATGTCAATTCAGTTTAAGTGTTGCCTAGTTAAGGAAATTTACCATCGAAATAAGGAAACCTATCTAAACATTTCCTGAGGTTTCGTATTGGAGATGAAACATAGGTAATAGCTCTTAAAGCGTGAAAACGTGATCATTTTCAAGATGAAGGAAGATAATCAAAGTTTTATTTTTGTGTAAAGCTAAGACGATTTTTATTAGACTAGATAAATTGTGACTCACAAAGTACAAGTTAATAGTTGTTGCAATACCTAAAACACTTATTTTTGATTTGATGATGATATAAGATAGAGATAATAAACAAAAATTATGTCTTTTATTGTTCGTGCCGAGGCGTGAAACGCGGAGAAACTATTTATATTTTACTATATTACCGTATTAAAAGTATGGACTTCTAATCCTTGTGGGTAAACATAAACAATTCAAAAATATAACTCAACCATTAAGGAAATTTGGTATAGAATTATGGCAACACTATAAGATTTTTCCTTATCTTCTGTCAAATCAAGAGAGGAATAGACTATAAATTTTGAAGGCCGGCCGATCACTTCAATCAATCAAACAAACTTAGAACCAGTGTGAAGTGTGAATTGTGAAGCTCCTGCGTTTAGTGACGCTATAAAATTATTATTCAATAAATAAATACAAAAGTAATCTCGCACAAAATGTCCGAAAAGCATTTAAAAACCGGTATGCTGACTACGATAAGTTTACAAATTTGCGACAGAAAACTTGATGATAAAATTAACCTCATTTGTTTTTTCACTAGGTGATGATCTTCCTGCGTACGGCGGAAAACTCCGCTTGTTCGCGATGAGATTCTGCCCTTACGCCGAGAGAAGTGTTCTTGTTTTGAATGCAAAAAATTTGCAATACGATACAGTTTTCGTCAATTTGGATCACAAACCAGAGTGGGTTTTCAACTTCAGTCCTAAAGGTAAGGTGTGTATTTTTTTTAATGATAGCTATTAAGTACATAGAAGAGATTGCCCATTTTTTAGCAGAATTGGTTCACTTCTGTTTGACAAAAAATATTATTCTATTGCATTTAAAACTTACCTAAAAGTTATGAAATAAAATATATAAATTAAATAAGTAGTAGAAAAGTTTTTAAACATGAACCCAATGTTGCATATAATAACATCATGCTTGTAACCTATGACAGGGTAAGGTAGAGGTGTACTCAATGGTACTCTTGTATTTTCCTGTTATATTTAAGTCCCATGCAATAAGTGGTGAGACTATTACCATCAACCGGTCACTAATCCAGAATCTGTAACTTTCTTCTGAACATTAGAAAATACATTATTTAGGACTAGAATTATCATGATACAGAAGTAAAGGCAAAAAAAAAACTGTTTGTGTAAAAAGTTAAAAACCAGCTGACTTAATGTGCGTTCTCATTTTGCTTACGGATAGTTGAATTTTGACATAAGTCTCGTATAACTTATGTCAAAATACAACTATCCATAAGCAAAACAAGTCGTTTTTGTTTATTGGAACCGGGCATTAGCTGTTAATTCAATTTGCTGTATCTCAGCTAGAGAACAACCATGTAAACACCAAAAACATCTGGTAGAAAAACTGTAGGTATTATTTTGTTAGTAGCTACTCTGAAAAAGTTTCTTGGAGACTGGACTCTGATGCTTGTCCATGTTCATTGAAGCAATTAATTACCCTTGAAACAAAAAGGCATATGACTAGGTCAGTCAGACAAAAAATATGCTTTAATTATTGTGCCCTTCATATTGGTAATAACATTGGTATAAAAAAAATACTACAATGATAAGTTTTTGTTTATTCTAGGCACTGTACCAGCTCTGGAGTATGAAGAAGGCAAAGCTATTTTTGACAGCAACATTATAAACTATTACCTGGATGATAAATATCCAGAGGTGCCCCTGCAGTCAACTGACCCCCTGCGCAGAGCTGAGGACAAGATTATAGTAGAACTGTTTGCTGGGGTAAGCATTCTCATAACTTTTAAAGAATACTTATGGTGTCTCATTCAAAAATGCTATTAATTCCTATTTCCTAGTAGTTATACAAAAAATGAAATTGATCTAATGTAAGGCAAACCTTTATTTCAGGCTCAATCAGCATATTACACAGCAGCTTTTAACCCAGCAGCCGTGCAGCCATCTAATGTAGAGAACTATCACAAGGCACTGGAAGCCTTGCAACTGCGACTGAAGGAACGTGGCACCATGTTCTTACATGGAGACTACCCTGGAATAGTGGACTATACTTTGTTCCCGTTCTTGGAGCGCTTTGAAGCTTTGCCGCTAGTTGGCAAAACTGAATTTGAATTGTCTAAGACTAAATATGAATTACTGGTGAGTGACTTTTTAAATTAAGGACCAGACATCCCCAGCAGAAAAAATATAGCACAAAATACCTAGAGCATAATGATGCCTGAATCTTGGAAAATATTTAATAGTAAACAAGGTGTATGAAGGTGCTGGTTTAAAGGGCCAGAGCCCTTCACAAAGCCATAATCAGGCATATATTGTTGGGAAATGACGTCTGGAGGTGAAAAACCATTTCTTTATTTTTCGTATGAGAAATCATCAGGGGGGAAGGGAGTCGTACTGGTACTGACTAAAACCCATCGATGTTCCTTATGTCCAATGTGTTACGGGGCCGCGGTATCTCTTTCGAACCATCCGCAAAACCGCGACAAGAAAGCTGTTTATGCTGATAAATGTGTTAAATTGCGTGCAATTCGTATGTGGATATTTCATGTGAAGTTTGTAATTAATTACTTGTTCTTTTTTACTTGCAAACCAGAACCAAAATAATAACGCAATGACACGAAAAGTGCCTTTCTGCTGCATTAATGCTATTATTATTAAGTACTGAGAATTAAAAGTTAAGCATCTACAATTGTATTAAATCTGAATACATTGTTAACAGGTGACCTACATTGAAGCTATGAAGGTGTATCCTTCAGTGAAGTCGTACTACTTGTCTGCCGAGACCCACGCCAAGTTCATCGAGTCGCACAACAAGGGTGACGCTAACTACAACATGCTGGACACCAGCTCCGTCTGCTGCATGCGCCCGAGGAAGAAGAAGGAATAAGCCAGAACTGACTGAAATAATCAGTGATGTAATTCACAAACTTAATTTTGTTATTAATATTCTCTATGGAAATTTACTCTAGTACATTCATCTATGAAATAAAGTACAACTTTTTTTCGTTATTTATGTTTTTTTTTCAATTATTAAATCAGTGAGATACTGCTCATATCTTATCAATGTTATAGTAGTTATACTCTTGGACACCAAACATGTATGATACAATGACACTCGTAGCTGCGGTTTTATATCGAGCTTTTGCCCGCGGCTTCGCTCGCGTTAAATTCGGGGCAACACAGTTCCCCTTTCCTGATTTGCAGGTACCTGCTACCTGTAGTTTTTGCCCATGCGCCTTATTTATTGTAATAGCAAAGCTAAGTTTTAAAATGGATCCAGGTGGTCCCAACTATCTCTGTAAGTACCAAAATTCATCAAAATCGGTTTAGCCATTTATGCGTAAAGAACAAACAAACTCACTTTCGCTTTTATAATATTAGTAAGGATTAGTATTTCATGTTTTTGGTTTTTAATGGAAATGTGAATGTACTATTAGGCACACCTCTGCCTAGCCCGTCAGGGATAGTTTTTTAAGGGTGCATTGAAAGTAGTTTTGGTATAATTGCAATGCAAATGACATTTAAATGGGAACGCACACCAAGCAACATGCCATAAAGCTATTTTTTTATTTCCGCTCATCATATAAACAACACCAACACGCCGCCATTCTATCAAGTCAAATCGACCAGCAACACGTATTGAAAAACACATTTTCTGAACAATCAATTATGATTTTTATGTTAATTAACACATGGTTCATTTAGCGCAGTATTCTAAGAATTGATTTAGCGTTTTAGGTTTTCTAGGCATGAGTACTTATATAAGCCCCGTCCCAATAAACAAAAACGAGTCGTTTTGCTTACGGATAGTAAGATTTTGACATAGGTTTCATAGAACTTATGTCAAAATACTACCGTCCGTAAGCAAAACGAGTCGTTTTTGTTTATTGGAACGGGGCTATAGTCATATGAAATGCATTTAAAATACCACAATTTGAAATGACATCATTTGTGTAATCCAATAACGATTTTTTCTTAAAACTGTCGAGCAACAGTCACAACTGATACATCGGTATTGGTTCTGAAATAAGTCTGGCTTTTACTTTGGTTAACAACATCAGCACGCTTATATTGCGTAGCGTAGGTAACGTTAGATGATAACAAAATGAACCCAATACTTCTCATCAACTGGGAATTGAACAGAGCAACAATTCCACCGTGTGCGTTCGCGCAGCGGAATGTTGTTGAATTTAAAGATTTTAATTATGCAGATATTTAGTGTATGACGTCGTGTAATTGTGTATGGTAAAAAAAAGTGTGTGTGTCAGCTCCGACGCACGACTGGAGTTTACTCCTTATGTACAAAAAAAATAATAATAATAAATAGCATTTTTTATCAACTTATGCAATAAATAAAAACAATCTAAATAAAATATTTAATAAGTACTTCCAATGAAAAGAAGTCGCAAAAAGAAACATATTTTAGTCGCAAAAAGAAAAACAAGACCTTGGGTTTGATCTAGCGTAATGTCGAATGACTATCCGATTTTCTACCAAACACGCTATTAGAACATTAGAATCGGGATTGAAATAACTGACCGTATTGTGTAAACGACGTTAGACAAGCCACACCTCCGTGCCCGTCGGAGTTGGGACACGGTGTGGCTTGTAGTGCACATGCACCAAAAACGTAACGAGGTCATTCGTCAGTAGATTTTACACCTCACATTTTTCTCATACCGGGCGCCATAAATATGAAAATCGATTCTTAAGGAGTAAACTCCAAAAATTTGTGCACGCAGCCATTGTGGAGAAATTCACCAAAAACTGATTCCGCTGCGCGAACGTTGTCCTAGCGGAACTTTTTTTGAAATATAGACTTTAGAAGAAAAGAGATGTGTCTAAAAATTTGTGTGTATTTGTGTGTAATTGTGTATGTATAAATAAAATTTGTGCATGCATAAACTTCGGAGAAATTCAAGTTTCCGCTGCGCGAACGTTTGGCCATTAGCTAGTTTTCATATAAAGCGCTTACATAGAGGGCTGTAGATTTTTACATACGTTGTTTTGAATACGTGTATATTTGTGTAAAAAACAGATTAAGAAAAAATCGTAGGGCTTAAAAGATAAAAATATAAACGTAAAATACGCTTATTGGGTCTTAGTTCTTAAAGTATGCACTTTGGGGTCTAGATTTTCACGTTTATACAAACCTTGTAAGTGTCTGCAACATGTTGCCAAGTATCAATGATGTTCCGTTAGTAATTAAAGAGTTATAGGACCATTTACCATAAATAGATCACTGTTTACAAAGCAGTCAAATATCACGACGTTCTAAAGGAATTGCATGGTAAAATGTATGCCAATAATTAGTGTATTCATTCAACTATTCACATGCAACATTTCATGTCATTAAATTCAGTAATTAAAGAAAAACAATTATAATACTGACGAAGCATCGAAAACCTACATAACCCGACCAAGTTCGGATAGCTACAAAAAAGCGGCGGGAATGAAAACTAGCTAATGGCCAAACGTTCGCGCAGCGGAAACTTGAATTTCTCCGAAGTTTATGCATGCACAAATTTTATTCATACATACACAATTACACACAAATACACACTAATTTTTAGAAACATCTCTTTTCTTCTAAAGTCTATACTTCAAAAAAAGTTCCGCTAGGACAACGTTCGCGCAGCGGAATCAGTTTTTGGTGAATTTCTCCACAATGGCTGCGTGCACTATTATTTTTTACCATACACAATTACACGACGTCATACACTAAATATCTGCATAATTAAAATCTTTAAATTCAACAACATTCCGCTGCGCGAACGCACACATTCCACCACACAACATGGATGAGCATTTTTAAAGAATCGACATTTTTATGTTAACCGGATGGGGATAAAAAAAAAACATTATTATAAAATAAAATTTATATATTTCACAAATGTTAACACAACCTCCAAATATGTTTATGTGCCAATCACTGATGTGTTCATGCAAAGCACTTTGTTTCCCATCTCACCCAACTACGTGTATTTGCGTAACATACAAGATTCACGTACCTACTACGCTATGGCCTAGTAAATAACATTTATGCTTGAGATTCAACTATTCAACGAGTACCTATGTAAATATACGAGGATAAATACTATACAGTGAATATAATAAATAGTTTTAAAGTTTTATTTTTGATTTTATTTACACGACATATAGCGTTAAAATATAATTCGAGTATTTGTTATTTAGAGGCATATAATACAGTAAAATAAATTATCACATGTTTTCATGGTTAGATACGAAGAGAATACATTTAATATTAGTGAGGAAGCACCATACTAGCTAGGGTAAATAAGATCTCTGATACATTGCGCATTATTCTGGAGTGTATGACCAATGTCAAGTAGATAGTGAAAAAACACCGTTTAGCTATTACCATCACAGATGTACAGTCGCGAACAATGAAATGTAGGTAAATACTTTTCTACTTTGAGTTTAGACCTACTTCATAATAGTGTGGCTTTAAACTACTATGTTCGCGAAAATTTTGTTTTGTTGGATTGATACAGTATAATTCACGGTAAGTACTTTTGGCCAGTTAAAACTATTTTAACAATAACTAACATTTTATTAGAAACTTATTAGGTCGTTAGGTTTGTTTGTAGCCCTATAAATAAAATGGTGTTGTAGTAAGTCTAGGTAATTATATCTGACTCTGAGAAATTCTGAAAAAAAAACGTGTTTTAATAGAGAAAACGTAATTTAAGTTAAAAAGGATTTTTTAAGAAAGAAGTCAAAAGTGTTTTGGAGCGATTAATAGTTTTGGATGTAATATACCTTTCATTGCCCGTGACTACATGTAAATAGAAATATTTGTGTCAACATGTATCAGAGATATCTTTGTATAAGTAACTCTCACTGACTCGGGGTAGGCACAGATAATGATCCATGTAAAGATAAGTCATTAAGTACACCGTAATTTACATTGTATAATTAACAAAAAAATGTCATTAAGAAGTTGTATATTGCACTAATTTGTACTATCCTAAGCTAAAACCATTACTAAATAATATTAATTAAGTACTTTTTTGAAAGAGTACTATTTAAAAGTGCATTAGGTACTACGCGCTAAATGCGGTAAGAATGAGGTCAGAAAACTTCGCGTTATTAAGTATTATGTAGATTGTATTGGCCGAGACGGTAATATGATTCAGCATTAATTTGTCTGAAGGTCATCATGTATTTGTAACTGCATAAAATCTGAGTAAGAACATGAATTTGGTTTTTAATAGCCCCGGTTTGGTCCCACTTCTACTTACTCATTATTTTAACGTTAAATATTACAGAGCGTAAAAACTTCATTTAGTAAAACGACAACACCAGCTTAAAAGAAAACACCCCATATACTGGCATTACCAAAGCATCCTGGTTTTTACTCTGATCTTCCTCCTTCTTTGTTATTATTACGCCCATTCAAATAATACTCTTTAATAAATAATTTAAAAAAAAACCGGGTAAAGGAGAATCGGACTCGCGCACCGAGGGTTCCCTACAAACTTGCGACATCATCATCTGCCTAGCCTTTTCCCAACTATGTTGGGGTCGGCTTCCAGTCTAACCGGATGCAGCTGAATATCAGTATTTTACATGGAGCGACTGCCTATCTGACCTCCACAACCCAGTTAATACTGGGTAATACGATACCCCTTGGTAAGACTGGTTGTCAGACTTTCGGAACACTGACTACCTGTAACCACTGTCAAAGATCTATCTAGATCTCAGACAAATGACAGCCGGGACCAACGGCTTAACGTGCTTTCCGAGGCACGGAGGAAACTCCGTATGTAACGGGTGGTCACCCATCCACAGACCAACCTAGGCAAGCGCGGCTTAACCTAAAGATCGACCCGAGCGGCTGCTATTATTTAGCCACGAGCTCCTCTTTTACTTGCGACATAAATATTATAATTTAAAAGAGTGTCCACGGAGTTTCTTGTTTCACGTTTTTTGAAATGGGTATCTACAGTACTTTCACAAGTTACCGGGACTGTAGCTTCATCATTTTGTTTCTTAACATTCAAAAGTGCCTGTAATGATCTAATTGAAATAAATGCTTTGTGTTTGATTTTTATAAACGGCCACATCTTTTGATTGGGTTTACTTTTTCACAGTTCCAAAGGACCACCGACTTGAGTACCTAGGTATATGGTTACTAATAGTAATTTCAACTCGATACTTCCACACGTTTCCGAGTAAAACGGTCTTGACAGACAGACGGACAACTAAGTGTATATAAGGGTTTCCGTTTTTGTCCTTTTGAGGTACAAATCCTAAAAAAGACATCAAGTAAAGGAGTAATATCATAAGGAATGTAAAATTTCAACTGACTTATGACTATATTAACATCAAAAAGCATCTAAAATGTTGGAATTCGGAGATTATTTTATGTCATGCGTCGAATTAAAGCATTCCCATTTATTAAAACTAATGTTGATGGCATAACTAAATGTATTGGTTATTATTGTTTACTATATGAGGAAACATTAATGTGGTGATAATTTATTACTATTTCCTTGCTTAATGTTAAACCATTTGTATGTTTAATTACCCGACTGCGTAACACAAAAGTGGGTTATGTGTTTTATTACTATATTTTACTGACTGTTGTTTAGTTGATCGATTTAACAATAAAGAACTCAGTGCATTTGCATAATCTTTACCAGACGTCTGTATTCAATACTTATCGTTTAATGTTTTTAACATGACGAGTTTACCGCACCTGTTTACAAAATGTTTAGGTATAACATAATATCATTGTGTTAGTGGTCGCGAATTGATACGAAGACTCTGATAATTGTGGACAGAGGCTTCGTAATATACAACTACTTTTCTGGATTGGAATATCATTTGGTCGACTTTACAGAAACACGTGAGAACTTTTACCTACCTCAAACTTCAGGCTTTTATCCGTTCTATAAGTAGGCTACCATACACTATTGTTAAGATGATCTCATTGAAATCTAAACCGTGTGTGGTTGTAATAGGATTTAATCTACAGCCGGCACGAAAAAAATACCCATACTCTTTCGTGTAGGTGCACGCCTAAATGCACGTAGGCCCGTCTCATGTAGATGACATTTCCACAGCTATTCCGTCTTCGCAATTTGCTCAAGAAATTCGCTAAGTTTTCTTCTTGAATATGTTCTGTAAGTTCATATTAGACTTGGACTGCTGGAACATCTGGGTGACCCTCCGGCCGACCTCCTGCGCGGCCTGCAGGTTGGTATTGCCGCGCGGTGCGGGCTCGCGTGGCAACTCGCTGCTGCTCATGGTACCTCCCGTGCCCGCTACGTTGTGGATTAGGGCTTCAATTGCGGCCTTGTATTGAGACAACGCTGGAGCTTGTACGCCCTCTTCTAATTTTCTGTTAGGCGGTAAAAAAGTTTTTTTTTATTATAGTTAATTAGTAAATTGAAACTTGTAGTCGGAAATATCCTGTATCACAAGTGCCCCGAAACACTTCACATTAGCCTTAACGGCTAACAGAACTTAAGTGTTTCGGTGCACTTGAACGTTAGAATGTACAAGTCCTATAATATAATGGCTCGATCGAGTGTGTAGAAACAGCGTGCCCCTATGTTAACCATACCTGTACGACAGTCTCTTTCTTAAGTTACCGCCAATATAACCTTTAGATTATATTTTTCAAAGTATGAATAAGGGCAGAATTGCTCCAAGCATCCGCCAGCGTTTCGCGGGACAGCGCGACGCGACACACACGCACAGGAGCGACACTGCTGTACATACCTGAGTGCGGGCAGCAGCGCCGGGTGGTGCCGGCAGTGGTGCACGGCGAGCTGCAGGCCCGGCGTCAGCGCCGCCAGCGTCTCGCGGGACAGCGCGACGCGACACACACGCACAGGAGCGACACTGCTGTACATACCTGAGTGCGGGCAGCAGCGCCGGGTGGTGCCGGCAGTGGTGCACGGCGAGCTGCAGGCCCGGCGTCAGCGCCGCCAGCGTCTCGCGGGACAGCGCGACGCGACACACACGCACAGGAGCGACACTGCTGTACATACCTGAGTGCGGGCAGCAGCGCCGGGTGGTGCCGGCAGTGGTGCACGGCGAGCTGCAGGCCCGGCGTCAGCGCCGCCAGCGTCTCGCGGGACAGCGCGACGCGACACACACGCACAGGAGCGACACCGCTGTACATACCTGAGTGCGGGCAGCAGCGCCGGGTGGTGCCGGCAGTGGTGCACGGCGAGCTGCAGGCCCGGCGTCAGCGCCGCCAGCGTCTCGCGGGACAGCGCCACGCGACACACCACGCACAGGAGCGACACCGCTGTACATACCTGAGTGCGGGCAGCAGCGCCGGGTGGTGCCGGCAGTGGTGCACGGCGAGCTGCAGGCCCGGCGTCAGCGCCGCCAGCGTCTCGCGGGACAGCGCGACGCGACACACACGCACAGGAGCGACACCGCTGTACATACCTGAGTGCGGGCAGCAGCGCCGGGTGGTGCCGGCAGTGGTGCACGGCGAGCTGCAGGCCCGGCGTCAGCGCCGCCAGCGTCTCGCGGGACAGCGCGACGCGACACACCACGCACAGGAGCGACACCGCTATACACAAATATACATAATATATACGTTAAATTGGAAGCAAAAGACCAGAAAAGGTCATCATCATCTCAGTCAAAAAAGAAAAATATTTCTAGCTCTTATCTCATACCTTTTTCGGAGACCGCATGGTTATCAACAGTAGGTAGCACGAGCAAGGCCAACGCCTCGGCGGTCCGCGCGGCTTCCTTCACGGTGAGCGCTTGGTTGCCTCCCAGCATATCTTCAACAGGCGCCCAGCACTGTGCCTCGCAGTCTAAGCCACGGATCAGACATGTTCGCGTCACACTGCCCCATGATGAGATCGCTTCTTCGCGGACGGACCTTTAAAATATTTTTAGTGTAGTGGTTTACCCAGTGATTTCAGGAGCGAGAGAGCGAGGGAAGGGTCCACAATCCCAAATTAAAATATAGCGCATTCCCTGTTACAGAGATCCAGCAGTTGGAAAGTTATAGGCTATCTAGCTGCGCCCAGCGGTTTCACCCGCTGCTCAGCTCCTCATCTGGAGAGGGCCATCTTTATCACTTAGGGGTATGAAAAATAAATGTTGGCCAATTCTCACACCTACCCGATGTGCACACAAAATTTCATACATTTCGGTCCAGCTGTGTCGAAGGAGTTTGGTACCGCGACACGTGATTTTTTTATATAATATTATAATAAACTAGGGAAAACCTAGACATACACTCTTTTGCAAAAAAAAACGGGCACCTAAGGAAATTTACGTTCTAAGGTCGATTTGAGTTAATTAAATGAAATTTATTTCTTTGACGTAGTCTATATACTTATAATCGTGTAAATTAATGCGCGTGAAGTGAATTCGGGCAATTAAAAGAAAAAAAAACAATGGATTCTTTAAAACCGATGTACACGCCCAAACAATAAGAAGTGGTCGGCAACAAAGACAAGATTTTGTTTTACTTTTTTTAATTAAATAAAGTTACAAACGTAAAAACCTAATAACGAGTGTGACCTCCTCTTGCCAAAATCACAGCTTGAATCCTTCTGGGCATGCTTTCCACGATGTTTTTAATAACTTTTTGAGGATTACGTTCCCACTCTTCTGCAATGACTCTTTTTAGCTCCCTGATGTTTTGTGGAGCAGGTTGCACTGATCTTACCCGTCACTTTAGAACATCCCAGACATGCTCAATTGGATTGAGGTCAGGACTTAGAGCTGGCCAATCTAAACGACGGATCCCAACTTCTTGCATGTACGCTTCCACGTCGCCAGAACGGTGCGGGCGAGCATTGTCGTCCATAAAAATGGAATCTTCCGCAAGTGCAGTCAATGTGGGTTGTGCATATGGAATTAGGACTTCCATTATGTACCGGTGTGCATTTAATGTTCCATTTTCTATGAAAACTAACTCCGTACGCTCCGTCAAATTAATTGCTGCCCAAAACATAACGGAGCCTCCGCCATAAGGAGTGATTTCTTCGAAACACACTTCCGCAAAGCGTTCCCGTGGTCTTCGCAGCACTCGCCGGCGTCGGTCCTCTCCACACAAAGAGATTCTAGCTTCATCAGAAAAGAATACTTTATTCCAGTCCTCCAGAGTCCATGAAGCACAGTTCCGAGCAAACTGAAGTCGAGCAACACGGTGCTCACGGAGTAATTTAGGGCCCCGAGCTGGGCGGTAACTACTGGTATTGGCAGCCAAAAGCCTCCTCCTGACCCTCCACAAGCTAACTTCTACTCCTCTTACTTCTTCAAGGCTCTTCTTCAGGTCCACACTTGACGCCTTACGATTCCGCAACGCCTGACTCACCAAAAAGCGGTCATCTCTTGGTTCTGTTTTCTTCCCGAACCGGGTCTTCTTTTGACCGAACCGGTCTCTTGATACCGTTGCCAAGTCCTCTGGACAGTTGAACGACTCACATTTAGCAGCTGAGACACGTAAGTTTGCGAACAACCTTCTTCAGGTAGGGCTATAATTTTACCGGCCCTTATCAGTCATATCAAAAAGTGGTATTTAATGTAAAAAGAAAGATTAAATTGTTTAATTTGCAGAAAATATCCAAAAAGTTTTAAAATATCGTAATCAGTTAAAAATCGTTTTAGCAATTCGCGCCATTATTAAAGCAATTTTAGAATAATCCACAATAATCATTATTTTTCTTTTATAAATTTTAAATTTGGAACGTAAAGAATCATGCCAGGATGCTTCAAATAACATGCCAATATATCGTCAAATTAATAAAACCTATTTCTTGTTCTTCTTCATTGAAGTAGAGAAAAAAAGAGTTCAGATGTTATTCACCCGTACGTGTCCAACAGACTTCCATATTTAAACGATCTATCAGAATGATGTCCCATATGTTAAAAAATATGGTAAGCGTTCTCAATATAATAAAATTGTATCACAAACATTCGTAATTTTTTAATTTTTAATATCATATCTATCACTAGCTTTTGCCCGCGGCTTCGCTCGCGTTAAATTCGCGTTAAACTACAGGTACCTGCTACCTGTAGTTTTTGCCCTTGCGCCTTATTTATTGTAATAGCAATGCTAAGTTTTCCCTTTTCTTCCCTCTTTCTCCCTCATATCTCAATCTTTTTTTTTAAATAGCCTTTGTCAGTCTCCAAGGTCCCAACTATCTCTGTACCAAAATTCATCAAAATCGGTTAAGCCATTTAGGCGTGAAGACGTAACAAACAAACAAACTCACTTTTCTTTTATAATATTAGTAAGTAATTTTGGTTGGTTGGCTCCTTGACATACCCTGCAATATATTAATAGAGTTATCAAGATTATTCTGTACTTACACATTTTCATCATGCAGTAGCGCCATGACAGCAGGCAACATTTGTCTCTCGATGCATTTCTCGCTCAATTCCGTCGCATTCAGTAGCTCAGTGATCAGGTTGGCGATATACATGCGAATCGTAGCACCGCTTGAACTTTCACAACTGCTTGCCGCGACTAATAACATAATTTCGATAAGATCTACAGATGAAGTAAAACCTATTTGGTCCATAATAAATATAGTTGATGTGGCTCTAAAGGCTGCCAAACTCAAATGGGACTGGACAGGAGATGTCTGCTGCAAGCCAACTGTGGGCCCAAATACCCAGAACATGGTACCCTAGGACTGTGGTACTGTAAAAGGGGGCGGAGGGGGGGGGGGAATGGGGAGATGAACTGGATAGATACCGTTATAACTGGAAAGAAGACGCACGGGTCCGGAAATGGAAGGAGTGGAGGCTGTCTCTTACGGTTGAGACCCGCGTAGACCGGGAAAGAATAGCGCAAAAGGGAGGAGACATATATGATTAGGAAAAGTTAACCATGGAATTCGAATAAGCGCCAACCCCATTAAGAATTATGGTCTGAATTAGAAAATCCGAAAAAGTTTTTGTACTTTATACTGTTAGCAATGCGGTGAAAATTCATTTTGAGGTGTCCTCATTATATCACAGGGCATGACGCAACAAAATTATTACTGAGAATAGGATGAATAAGGAGTCGTGCTGCGTTGCATAAATAATGATGATAACAAATATCCCTTTCATTTCCTCCATAATACAAGTCACGTTACAACATTATATTAGCAACGTAATGTTCAATATTTTAGCAATATCACGTTGCATGACAATTTCATTTCACCTAGTGATAATGAGGATGACATTAAGTTGAGTGACGATCTGATTTTTTTGCGGGGCAAACATGGCCAGTTGTCGTGCAAGATAAGAGAGGAACGACGGGAATAAGGGAAGTCCTTTGGCCAGCAGTATGATACTAGCTATTAATTTTAAAAATGTTACGCCACAGACTACCTACAATACTGTTTCTCCTCCTTTAAATCCATCCAAAGGTTGTCTTGAAAAGATCGCTTTTAGCGATAAGACCGCCCATTGTATCACCCTATTTATAAGTTGTTTAATGTTATTTTTGTTACTTGTATGGTGTGCATAATAAAGATTATTCTATACTAGCTTTTGCCCGCGGCTTCGCTCGCGTTCAATTCGGGGTAACACAATTTCCCTTGCTCCTTATTGATTTGTAATAGCAACGCTAAGTTTTCCCTTTTCTTCTAAAATTGCCTATTTCCGTCTCCTGGTTCCCAACTATCTCTGTTTGGTACAGAGAATTCATCAAAATTGGTTTAGCCATTAAAGCGTGAAGAGGTTACAAACAAACAAACAAATTCACTTTCGCTTTTATAATATTAGTAAGGAGTAAGGATATCTATCTACTAGCTAAAAAAGTAGCACACTCCCATTTCGCCTGTTATTTTTTAAGCTTCATGTGATTGGCAATACATGAAGCATAGTATTGCCATCAACTGGCCACAAATCCAGACAATGTACAAGATACGTGAGGTTTGACAGGAAAATGGGAAGCCATTTGGCAAACAGTACGTTACTAAATATGGATAAACAAATGAAAAATATATTCAATGGCCTAATATAAAATCATAATAGTAGCAAGACATCACGACCGCAATCACCAGAGGGGTTAGACAGAGTTATAATCCATAGTACTCTCATTTTGCTTGTTATGTTTTAACTTCCATGTAATAGGCCCCTATTACATTTACATGGAACCTAAAACATAAACCTATTATAGAGCCCATTGACTGTAATCCCCGAAAAGTTAAATAAAATTATTTTATTTAACACTAGCTTCCGCCCGCGTCTTCGTCCGCGTGGCATAGTTACTTTGGGCTAACGCTAACTTAAACCCGCGTGGTGATCGACAAAAAAAAATCTTTCTCCCCCCTTTCTCCCTCTTTTTTAGCCTTTGTCCGTCTCCGGGGTCCCAACTATGTATGTACCAAAATTCATCAAAATCGGTTCGGCCATTTAGTCGTAAAGACGTAACAAACAAACAAACGCACTTTGGCTTTTATAATATTAGTAAGGATCATGGGGTCTCATTGCGAAGAAAGAAAAAATAGTTAAAAAAAAACTCAATAGATGGCGTTATGTGTATCGATTTGTTTTTGAAGTTTGTGTAACTGTTTAAATTTGACCATGGAAGAAGTATGTTCTTGTTTTTAAAAATCCCCATAACACAAAAATCAGGAATAATGGGCTCCTAGTTCCAAATTCCATTATTTTTTCTAAATAATATTATGGTGTTGGCTCTGGTGAGAACAATTTGTACTACGTTGTGGTTAGGTAACTCATTCACTGTTATTTCTACTAATAGATGGCGTTGTTTTCATTTTCTAAGTTTTACTACACAGCTCAATATTACCATTTACCATTACTATTTTGACAGAATGAAATATTATGAAATACAAACTATACTTATAATAAATCTGTAGAAAGGTAAATTTTGTCCATGAAATATATTTCCAAAATAACTATCAGGGGGTGATTAGTGATCGATACTGATGCCAAAAATGCAATCAGTAAAATTTCTGGCTGTCTGTCTGTCTGTATGTTCGTTATAGGAACAAAAACTACTGAACTACTTTAACGAGACTTGGCACAATATTATTCTTCATACTCCTGGGCAGGTTATAGTATACTTTTCATCACGCTACGACCAATAGGAGCAGAGCAGTGAAGGCAAATGTTGGGAAAACGGGAGAAGTTACTCCATTTTTTAGGCTTCTGTCGCGTGTGCAGACTTAATGGTTAAGGCGCCTCCCCATATATATTAGTCTATGGCCTCCCCGACCAAAACGCCGCTCAAGCCGTTTTTGTGCAGTTTTCTGGAGCTATCTATTTGTTATTTAAAACGAACTAAGTAACAAAAAAATACATTAATTTCTTTGTAATCTTGTTTCCATTACTGTAGATTTATTTATATTGAGTACCTACTTAATTATTTAGTTAATCTTCTTACAACAAAAGCCAGAAATGAGAAATAATTAACAATAACATGCATCTCCTCGCAAAGTAAACATTGTTTAATTTAGCTACTGACACTAATGGATACACAATTTTATAATGAACATTTTGGTACAAATATTTTTTCCAAAAACCCAAAACTTTATTTTACGCGCGGCGAAGAGGGAATGAATGCTCAAGGTTATTTGGTTAGGGTACTGTAAGAGGTTTTATAATTAAAGCAATACTGGCTGTTAAAAGACTTGTTCAAATACTCAGGTCGTTTTAGAAAAAAGAATAGGTTGACAGCTTTGCTAGAAGACATGTAAATTAAAATGATTTAAATTATATTCTTTAAACTATGATATGTGCTTTATTTAAGTAATAATACAATCAAAGTATTACATTTGGTGGAGGCGCAAAACACGACTACACGAGGCGCAAACCGCCAAAGATTTTAAAAGTAAAATATTTACGCGTGCACAAAGCGTATATTGTGTGAAGATTTTTTTCTTTTAGCCCCAAATAAACGTTTAGTTTGTACCTCTCGTACGCCAAGCAGAATTACAATATATTCATGAGTGAAAATATATAAAAATACAGGCGCAGCGACGTCGCCTGATGCTAAAAAGCTAAGTGGTTTTTATTAAAAAAAAATTATAAGAAAAGCGCAATGGCGCTAGATACGTGCTTTTTCTCAGGCACATCCAATAGAGAGTGTCTCGAGAAATTTATAATCAGTTTCAGACTGATTGCCGTCGAAAATGAGTGGCGAGAGAGCGATTATGCGCTCATATTAGGAGGATTTTTGCAGAGTGCAGCCCGTTATTTTTATAATTATACATACCGCGAAGGTATGAGTTTTTCGTCAATATGTGACGAACTAAGAGTACAGTTCGGGTGTAAATGCCACCCTAAAAGAAAGATTTTAAGTCTTGTAAATATACAAGAAGTTTCACATGAACCACAAAGGGAATGTGAGCAAGAAAAGATAATTATTGCCGAAGATAACACTTTTATAAATTCTAGCTCAAGCCTAGATGACGAAATTTGTGATGAGGAAAGCTGCCTCAATTATATTGATGTTGATGACCAAGGTTGCTGCCTAGAGAGTAACGCGCTCAATGATGATGATGATGTTGATGACCAAGGTTGCTGCCTAGAGAGCAACACCAGCGGTGATGAGGAGGAGCTGACTGAAGTTTTTGAGGAAGAGAACAAATCGGGTCAGACCAATCTTATTGTTATTCAAAGTGACACTACAGAACTTCTTGATCTGTCTGTAACAAACACACATGATGATCACGATCATGACCCTATGTTTGTTACAAATGATTCCAACACAATGGAGTACTCGGTGCCAAATAATGTTGCATCAGCTGATTTAGGAAAAAATAATGGTGTCAAAAAGGTTCATAAAGTCGAAATGTCAATCAATGGTTCATCTAATGCAATGGTTAAAAAGGTTAAACATTATATAAAGACTACAACAACAGTCAAAGATGTAAAAGACAAAGTTTCCATTTCGACTAAGCTTAAAAAAAGAACATATCCTAAATTTCGTCATATCCCGCGAAATAATCGTTCTATAAACAAACTTAATCTTATTAAAACGCGTATTAAGAAAGAGATAGCAACTCGTGAAAAACTATTAAGAAGCTATACTACTATTCGTCTTATGTCTATAAGATTATTTAAAAAATCTTGTGAAGTAAAACTTTATCATTTTTTTAAAAACATTTTTTTAAATAGCTTGAAAAAGAGCAAAGAGGTTTGTAGACAAATTTTCATTTCCAAGAAAAGTCTTTGGAAATATTTTCGTCTGAAAATTTTGTAAATGTCATTGTCATTTTTTTATTGACATTGCTTTGTTTACATTTCTTGTTGTTTATTTAATTTATTTGATTATTCATTCACTAGACATTTATTTATTTCTTTAATGATGAATCGATACATGGTTATATATCCGAAATGTAGAAATAGTCATATCATATAGATACATTATTTTAGTTTGGTTACTTAAGGTGTAAATATTAAAACATAATGTTTGTTTTTCATGTACAAAAAAACGCTGTCGGATGCGGCCGGGGAATGCATGATGGGCATTCAATACGGCTTCGAGTCTCAAACGTCTAGAGTAGGCATTAAATAGCCTCAACACATTCCAGATGTTATGATTGCATAATGAAGTATAGTACAAATTTTTATAAACTGTCGTCCTTTCCGGAAGGGAGGAAAATCACTCAATCTTCAGTGAAACCAACTTTACAATAAGAGGCATAGCCTTAGTAAAGTGTGTTGAGTTGACACAATTGGTAAAGCTGATGGTTGAAGTCCGACAGTTCAGTCAATATGGACTGCTAATATTTAATTTTTTTATTGAATGTAATGAATAACCTGGAATGGATAGAGTTATAGGTAAATTGGACTTTATCCTCTTTTTCTTCCTTGAGACTCAATCGCGTCCGATGGAGTTAAAGATTATGATGTACAGTTTTATTTTATTTTTCAACCCCATCTGGGTATATATGAGCTTATCATATATTTGTTCAGGGGTACGTATCGTTGCTTTTCGGGGTTTTGCTGCGACAAAATTTCAATACTTTGATTTAAGATTTGTTAAGTGCACGTTAGCACAAGTTAATGTATAACTATTATAAACCTAAACGGAGTGACAAATTTATTTTATACCGGTCATCGTATTGAAATTACCTCTCCAGAGGCGTGCCTATTTTATATTCCCCCATAGGTAGGAATTCTAGTATAGGTTAGGTAGGTCCTTGAGTATTCGAACTTAATGAATAAAAGTTAAGTTTCACTTAAGATATACGTTGATCCTTTTATTCATAAGGGTGGGCGTAGCTCATGTAAGAGGTTTTATAATTAAAGCAATACTGGCTGTTAAAAGACTTGTTCAAATACTCAGGTCGTTTTAGAAAAAAGAATAGGTTGACAGCTTTGCTAGAAGACATGTAAATTAAAATGATTTAAATTATATTCTTTAAACTATGATATGTGCTTTATTTAAGTAATAATACAATCAAAGTATTACAGTACCTACCGCCTTAAAGCTACTCAGAAATCATGTAAATGGAAATGTTCTCCTTAAAATTATATAAAAATATATTTCACGACAGCATAATGTCTATCATTTATGGTTGACTCAGAAAAACACGTGTAACTCCCGATAGCAGTTCGGAACTTTCTGAGTATATTTGTCTACTCTTAGGTTTATAGCAATCTCACTACTCATCAGTCTCATCCCTTATTAAAAAAAGTTAACATTATTACCTATTCAATAAGCCACCGCGCGTGAATACTGGATCATGCTATAAGGATTATTTTTGTGTAACGGTCGCCGCGTCTACCGTAATATTTGGCTGTTGATGCGAATAAATAAACGTTCTGAGTGTTCGGCCTTATTGACAGACAATGCTTATCAGCGCGACTATAAAAGTCCTTAAATAATTTATTTTTAGATTTTTTGTTGTTATTTTATAAAATAGGTACTTTATAGTTATTTTGGTAGTGTTTAAATGGGTAATCGTTCAAATTACGAATTATTAATAGTTTACATTTATTTTCTTTTTAGGTGAAGTAGTATAGGTACGCATAGATTTTTAGATACCGAGTTTTGGTTAATTTATGTTAAGTTTTTTTTTATATTAAGTAGGTAGGTAAAAGCGTAGGTACTTTTATTAATTATATTATAGGTATTATTAATTAGGTATAGTAGTGGTATAGGTAGATAGTATTGGAGAGGCGTTTTAGCTTTATTTTCATTTCTTTTTTTGTACAAAGCGCAAGGTCATCCTCACTCTATCGTCTAGCGCCCAAGATTCGAGCCGGTAAGTATACTTACCTACTTTTGTAGGTACCAACACAATATACAAATATTACTACCTACTTAGTTAAGTAACAACTTGTAGTTATAATAAAAATATTCTACACACTCCTGAGTCTGTTAAAAAATAACTCCCTGCATAGAATCATCTAATTTGCAGCAAATAACATTTCAAGAGCTATTTCGATATTATAATCCTCTGCCTAGCCTTTTCCCAACTATGTTGGGGTCGGCTTCCAGTCTAACCGGATGCAGCTGAATATCAGTATTTTATATGGAGCGACTGCCTATCTAACCTCCACAAGTTGTGGAGGTTAGGTTAGGGTTGTGGATCACAACCCAGTTAGTACCTACTGGGTAATACGATACCTCTTGGCATGACTGGTTGTCAGACTTTTGGGGACACTGACTACCTGTAACGACTGTCAAAGATCTACAAATGACAGCTGGGACCAACGGCTTAACGTGCTTTCCGAGGCACCGCGGAAACTCGGTATGTAACGGGTGGTCACCCATCCACAGACCAACCTAGGCAAGCGCGGCTTAACCTAAAGATGGACCCGAGCGGCTGCTATTATTTAGCCACGAGCTCCTCTATTCGCTATTTCGATATTATAAATAACTTTGATTGACTTAAATACTTGATAATTATCATAATTTGCGTTGACGTTTACGCTGAACCTAACAAATAATAACTAAGTCTACCGAAAAACATGTAGCTATAGGTACCCCAAGCACGCCTCAGATAATATAAAAGTAGGCATGAAAGAACGTGAATTTATTAATGGCGATTGCCGAGTGACTGACGACGTAAGCTTCAAGGTCAAAGGGCTATTATATTATACCTTAGTTTACAGTACAAAAGTACAGTTTGGTTTTATCGCCATCTATTGGTTCTCTGTAAAATAAACTGAACTTGAGCTATCGCTGCAAGCACCATCTAGCGCCGTTGTGAGTAAAAAAAAAATAGTCCGAATAGTCCGAAGAAATCACGAAGTTACGGCGGTCACGTTTCTTTGTATGAGATGGAGTATCTGTACGCTAGTATTATATTATCTGTGGTAAGGATAAACCTACATGAGCACTTGTAAAACGTCGAGAAAAGGTTCACGGTTCAATTAGACAGGACCTCATACCCATTTCGCTTGTTATATACTAAGTTCCATATAATATGGGCGAGAGTATAACCAACAACTGGGCACAAATCCAGAGTCTATCGTTGCTACTGAGAAATGACTGATGGAAAATCCCAATACCAATTTGTCCGACCAAGGAATCAAAGTCATCATGCTCAGCAGCCGTGCTTGCGACCCACCTATCTTTAATACTTACATTCTCTAAGATGCTGTAAATAAAAGTCGAGCGACTCTTCTCTGTGTTCTGCCACCCATTTCAATGGTACAGAAAATATCTTAACTGGAAGACCGCGTATGCTGCTGTACATGATCCACCTAAAATTGAGAATTATTTTTAATCTAATTCAAACTCAAAGCATTTATTTCAATTAGACCATTACAGGCACTTTTAAATGTCATAAAAACAAGAACAAAAAAATGATGCTGCTACAGTCCCAGTCACAAGACATAATAACTTGTGAAAGTACTGCAGTTGCCCATTCCAAAGCGTAGATCTAATGGGCAAGAAACTCTATGGACACTCTTTTAAATCATAATATTTTATAAAATCATGGATACATCATTCATGTTGAGATTATACATAATGTGAGAACGATGTAGAAAAACGAAAACATTTAGAGCGTCCAGAGTAAAAGCAATAATTAGCAAGAGTTTAATAGATGAATTAAAACAAACCGTGGTAGCTAAGAGATGACCAGCAGTATAGCAATGGAATTATGTTGCAGTAGTACGAGGTGACAAAACTATAGTTTAAGCATTTTTAGGGATTCGTACCTCAAAAGGAAAATCGGAAAACGGAACCCTTATTGGATCACTTTCTTTTCCGTCTGTCTGTCTGTTTGTCAAGACTTTTTATCTCGGGAACGCGTGGAGGTATCGAGTTTAAATTATAACCATATACCTACTTAACTTTGTGGTCTCTTTGTGTAGTGAAAAAAAACAACCCTCTGAGTCTACGAAGTCAAAAGATACGGTCGTTTATGACGCAAGATTGTACAGAACCCTTTTTAATTATTTTTTCTTGGGTGGGAAATCATCAAATAACTTAGAAAGTGGGAGGGTCAGACTTGTACTGACTAAAACCCACCCATGTTCCTTCTATCGCCCTTTACGTTCCGGGGCCGCGGTATCTCTTTCGAACAGCCCGCAACCCTGCCGGGGTGTACGGAACCCTTGGTGCGAGAGTCTGACTTGCTCTTGACCGGTTTTTTAACTTCAATTTAGAGTTCCCGTTTCGTGGGAGAATAACAGAAAATTCTTTCTAATAATTCCAATGAATGTAAAAAGGTTCTATTTAAAATTTTAGCATTTCATGAGCGAGCGTCAAATATTGTAATTAAAACCTTATGTCAACGGTATAAAAGAGACGGATAACTTGTGATATGAACGTTAACAAAAAACAGTTGACAGTCGACTTACTTTTGTAAAAACTCCCCATGTTGTATCCTGTCATCAAGCACAGGTAATATGGTGACCAAATAAATACCAACAAGAATAGTGGTATCAACATTCACAGGATGTAGTTTTTCCATCTTTTGTTCTAATTCGGATATGACGTCATTAAATATAGGCTTCAGTATGTGCGTAGTGAATGGTACGCCAAAGTTGTCCACATAACTATTGACCACAGATATGAGAACCTCATACATCAATGTGTGGCTTAAAACTTTTGTATTTGTTGCCACTTCTAGAATTTGTTTTAATCTGTAAAGAAATGTTAACTAATATGAACTGTTTTCGATTTGAAAAATAATTATCATTACAGTAAATCGCCTAAGTTTGGTTTACGGGTAAACAAAGAAATTTTTCGTCAGAGTATGCATAAAAGTAAATGTACAGCGCAAAAAGTCAAAATGACTAGGCATTAAAATAAGTACATAAGTCAATACTCACATGCTAATAAACCAACTTAACTCCGCCCATCTGATTTCAGGCTTTTCCTTAATAATATTATTCGCTGCTAGTAACAATATCTTGGCGTCGACATTGTCAGTAACATAGCATTGTAGTTCCATAAAATACTCTGTTTCTTCTAAGGGTACTTCTTGTAAATTAACCGATTGCATATCACAGTTGCTAAGGGTAACATCCCTAACTATTTGTACATTTACTACGTAGGCCAGTTTCGCTAACACTAACACTCTCATCACATCTAAATATAAGAGCACAGTCTTCCACTCATTATCACTGCTTGCTTTCGTTAAATTCGTCATTATTCGACTGCATAAGTCGGTCGAGAATTTGCCTGAAAATAAATATTCTGTTGAAGCGTTTTGCTCAAATTTCTTGATATTTTATTTTATTTGATGTTTATTTGTATCATCCAACATCATATTGAATGCTCTTTTCGTCGTTGATACAGAAGCAAAAAAACAAACATCAATTTACCTGCTATCAAAGCACTCCTTGCGAGAACAGGCACAAATATATTAACGGTATCCTTAACACACTTTTCAACCGGATCCTTCAAGAAGTTGAACATCAGGCTTTCTAGCTGGCTGTACTTGTGGTCCGCGACGGGACATATCAGGCACGCAGACTTGAGTCCTAAGGTTCGGATCTCGAGTTCGTTGGACTCGCACATTAGGACCACGAGGCTTAGGAGTAAGGATGTGCATAGCTCTATGGGGACGTAGGGAGCTATGGCCATGCACACCTGACTCGCTAAGACCCTACGTTCTGTGGACCTTGACGCTAAGAGCTCGGCTATTGATGATAGGACTTCGCCGCTGCCACCCCATTTTACTACGAGGCAGGTTGCTGAATGAAAAAACACAAGTTATTTCTGTAGGTAAGGTTTAAAATATCAGTGTGTAAAAAGGTTTTTACATTTTACAAGTTGCTTTGGCATATCATAATTATATGGGCATGCATAAAAGATAAGATATTTCCTCATATCTTTGATAACAACATGGTTAACTATACCTTCACATATAGCGCGTGTGTCGGCTGCGTCGGGTCGCTTGACGAGCGTGAGCAGCGCGTGCAGAGCTCGCGCGCGGCGTGCGTCTCCGGCCGGCAACAGCGCGGCTGCGGCCGCCACTAGCGCCGCCGCCTCACTGCGCCGCGCTACTAGCGTATGTGGGAGGATCTAGAAAAAAAAAATATTTGCACGCAGGACACAGTCATAGACATTCCATACATTCAATGATTGTAGTCAGGGGTCGGAAACCGGTTGAAATTCTTAACCGGTTACGGTCATTGACCCCAAACCGAAATCGATTTAGGTTAAGGTTTGCACTTTACCGGTTTTAACCGGTTTTTGCGAGAAACCGGTTTTTCATGAATTTTGGTTTTGAAAGTGAAAATTAACCGGTTAAAAACAAATTTGAACACCCCCCGCCCCCGCCTCTTTCACAAGCACGGTCAAGACGTTGCGATGTCATTTAGTTACAAAATAGTCGCATCAAGTCGCATGCAAGTTCGCAACGTCGCCACACAGTGCCACACACAGTGGCCACTGTGTGGGTCGAAACTATGATTTTAGTGACATAGGCGTCAATTTCGTTTTTTTTGCGTTTTCTGTATGCGGATGGATAGAACTCAGCTTCAATAATAAATATCTCTTGACGTTTTTCTCTAAACTTAATAGTTTGGGCAGAAAAATGAATTTAGTTTTTTTTTGTATGGAACGGATCAAATAAAATCAAATTTCTGCTAAGTACCGTTAGATCCCGCTTTGCAACGTTATTTTTCTTATACCTTGTGTCATTCACTATCATTTGATGCTATGAACATTTGCATAAAGTTGCAACTCTGCCTAAAAATGATGATTGAAAAAATGAAAAAAATACATAGAATAAAAAGCTTTATTTTCGTACGTTCTTTTAGTTCAATTTTAATATGAAATACAATGACAAAAATAAAATAGTAAGACAAAAGACGAATTAATACAGGTAAGTTCTTAATCAGTAACAAAAATACATTTAAAAGATCTCATATGTACGCTTAAATTGGTAGGTACTCGTAATAATATGTTATTTTTAAAAGAGGATACGAATGTGCTCTTTTAAGTAAAAATGTATACTTACTTAGGAAAAAGGTAAATAGTAGTAAAACGTACATAATAAAGCTACTTACAAAAGATACATAGTAAAGGTTTAGTAAAGGTACACAATAATACACCTAATTAGGACTAAGAATATACAACACTAATACTTACAAAAAAAATCGATACACTTACAATCTATCAAAATCTTATTCACTATCGCTAGGACTATCTTGTAAATTATTTACATCAATAAAATCTAAATCGGATTCTGTTGGAAAACTCATCAGAAGCTCTTTGACTTTTGGAGAGAGACCCATATTTTGTCTTTTCATTTGAGGTCTTAGACTTGTGATCTATCGTATCTATATCTTCGTTTGTCGCCGTTCTACTTACTTGTCTAGAATGGCTCTCTCTGTAATTCCAAAAATGTTTATTGCGAGCCTCTCCTGCTTCTTCCGACAGTTTACCGACAGGTATGGCACCAAAATGCCCAGCCCCAACACCCCCATATACCAACAATTTGTAAACACTGGATGCCGTATAATACCATGGATATTCCTCACCGGACACGGAAGTTTCGGGAGGTTCCTGAACATCATCGGGCGGGAGGAAGCGCCCGGGTGTCACCATTGTGACGATCGCCCGGAGGACACGGTGGAGCACACAGTGGCGATCTGCCCAGCGTGGGCGGAGCACCGCCGTGCCCGAGCTAGAGGCGATCGGCGGCGGCGACCTCTCGCGTCCGGCCCAGGTCCAGGCCATGGTCCGGAGCGAGAGGGAATGGGAAGCGGTCATATCCTTCTGCGAAGCAGTGATGCTAGCAAAGGAGGTGGCCGGGCGTTTGAGGGAGAGATCATCTACCCAACCCAGCCGCAGCGGGAGACGCCCCGGCGCCGGGCGCCGCGAGACGACTCCCGGCCACCGTAGATGCGGGCCTGTGGACGGTGAGCAATGGGTAGCTCGCCGTCCGTCCGTCCATTGACGACAGGCCGTGTCGACGGCGCGTTCTTATTTCACGCGCGCCTCAAAGAGATGTCAGCAAAGCAGAGGGGCTTGCCAGGGCCTCCGCCTGCCGGGGTTGCGGGTTGTTCGAAAGAGATACCGCGGCCCCGGAACGTAAAGGGCAACACAAGGAACATGGGTGGGTTTTAGTCAGTACAAGTCTGACATGCCCCCCGCTCCACCCAGAGCGGGGGAAGTCATTAGATGATTTAACACCCGAAAAAAAAAAAATAACATGGATATAAATTAACATATAATTTAGCAGTATCATTACAATATTCGAAAAATTTTGTAAGGGCCACGCGCTTTCCAGATGCCACAGTCTGAAGAATCACGTGAAACCTTTCAATTAACTCTAAACTAATTCCTGTTATGCGGGCTGTTGTTGGTGGATCTCTAAAAAATCTTTTAGCAGTATTGCCATCATTTGTTGTGCCTACTCCTTGCTTGATAATATCAATGAGTAAACCGGTTTCACTCTTAAATGCTTGTTGCTGTATAGCGCTCTTTTTGAGCATATTTTTTTCTTTATCATCGCCCCTGCAACTCCATTTTTAGGGTTCCGTAGTCAACTAGGAACCCTTATAGTTTCGCCATGTCTGTCTGTCCGTCTGTCCGTCCTCGCTTAATCTCTGTGACCGTTAGCACTAGAAAGCTGAAATTTGGTACCAATATGTATATCAATCACGCCGACAAAGTGGTAAAAATGCTTTATTAGGGTAGCCATCCTATATGTAAAGTGGGAAGTGATTTTTTTTTTTATTTCAACCCTAACGTGTGATATATTGTTGGAAAGGTATTTAAAAATGAATAGGGGTTTACTAAAATCATGTTTTGATAATGTCAATAATCGCTCCAAAAGTAAAAAACAATGTGTGTCCCCCCCCCCTCTAACTTTTGAACCATAAGTTTAGAAAATATGAAAAAAATCTGAAAAGTACAACTTTATAAGGACTTTCTATGAAAATCATTTTGAACTTGATTGACACAACAGTTTTTGTACAAAAAAGACAAAAAGTTGTACAAAATAATTTCTGGACTAAGTTTGTAGTATAATCGTATATGCAAGCATTTTTTTTAACTTCGTTTACATATTTTATTATCCTGAACGTATCTTTTTTCAAACAAAAAAAGAATTATTGAAATCGGTTCTCGCAATCCAAAATTACCACCGAAAACTTCTTGCACTTCTTGTCTTTGAATTAATTAGTAACCCAATTCCCCGAGAGATGGCGCTGTAGGTACTTATTACATTGGATCGGGTATTACCGAATTGTTCGGTTGGTCTCTCCTTGGCATTGGCGGTATCTTATAACTACATAAAACTTCTATCAAGAACATGCTAAGGCAAATTAGAACAAAACTAAAATTATTTTTTTTAACACCATCAAAATGTTAAGGTAAAAACCAGTTCATAAATGGTTCGATAGATGGCGTTGCGTAATGACGTCATTTTTTTAAAAGTCGATGTTAAGATTTTCCGTGCTTTCATGACCTACCGTGGTAAAGAACACTTATTGTGACGGACGGGAAACTGCGGAACCCTACACTGAGCGTGGCCTGACACGCTCTTGGCCGATTTTTTTTTAAACTCCAAACGATAAGCTGCAAAGAAAGAGGAATGACACTTTATAAAAGGAAATTAAACATAAATGAAGCAGAAAAAGGATGTAGTTAAAATATAATATATACTAACCGATGTGAAGTGAGCACTCTGCTTCTTATCCAGGCATGTAAAGATGACAATCCATAATGGTACATATCTTAGTTTTTTTCTCTTTGAGCAATTGATGGTAAATTGTTCATCTCGGACGGTTTTGCTTTGCAAATATCACAGACAGACGATGATGTCTCTGACAAATATGAAGTAATTTTGCCGTGTATCATCGTCATGATCAATTTATGCGTTACTTCAATTCGACTGAAGTTCATCTATTTCTTTTTCTATGCAATTTTTTGTACTTACCACTGTTGACTGTGTAACAATTCTTTGGTAAATTTAAACATAATCGGACGGCAATAGAATGCTGATGAGGGTCGGTCGTTTTCCCAAACAATTGTGCCATCAGATTGTTGAAGCCTTACAGGAACTAGACTGGCCATGAATATAGTTGAATCATCAAAGTCTATTTCCGTCTTTTGTTTGTAATTAGTTTGACCTGAGGTTACATCAAAACCCCATTTGCTTATAAGCACTAAATCTTTTGCCGAGCTCAAATCCAAAGCAATCACATCTAATAGCCTCGAGACCGTCAAGTTGAGTAAAGCTTGCAGTTTAATAGCAGCTCCATCTTTTGTTATAGTTACGTTTTCTTTTCCTGGGTAACATTGTGACTTTTCCTGCTTAATTTCATAATAAGAAGAGTATAAGTCCGACCCATTTTTACTTGCTGCTCTCTTAGACTTATATACTGCCATCTACTTAATTTAAGAGAAACCAACAAAGACAGTGCCTCATCGGGTAAATATTGATTACTTTTCACTTTTGCACTTAAACACTCCTTACCTTTTTATAAATCTTCTGGGTTATTTAACAAATGATGCATTATTTTTCCTACATCTTCATTTCCAGTATTTCTTAAATTAGCATTTGTGGTAGCATTCAGTTCTTCCGGGGATATTGAAAACGATTTGTTGATTTCATCAACACGTCTCCGTTTTTGTCTGGATCTCAATTCTTCGAAAGGTTTTCGAGGTGTAAATGTAGATGCTGAAGCTTCTGCTGTAGATGGTGGTAGATTTTCAACATCTTTTTTATCACAAACCTCAAACATTCTTTGTTCAGTGTCAACAGGTTCAGGTATTATTCCCGCAGGCCAACTTATTGCACTTTCCAACCAATCCCCATTTTTTCTAATAAACTCTGCCAACGTGCGGTTACTTCGCTCCCACCTTGCATTTATATTTGAACAAAATCGCGTACAGATTTTTTGGAGTTCAGCACTGTTTTCTTCAGACACATTAATTTTTTCTTGTAGAAATTGGAAAAGGTTTGAACTATTCGACAATGAGTGCAGCTGCTCTCTTAAAATCATAAATAAATCTAAATTATTAACTAAACCTTCCATTATAGCCAAAAAGGTATGATCACAATCACTGGATGTTAGAAGTAGTACGAATAAACGAATACTAATTAATATAAAATAAATGTGGGCTACATTTATTTTATATTAATTAGTATTCGTTTTTATACCAGTGACAAACAGATAACTTCTATTTTTCTGCTTCCTATTTAATGAGGGTTTATTAACTAATGATCCTCATTAGCATTACCATAATGGCTAAAAGTGAAAAAAAATCTAACGCTACTTAGCAGAAATTTGATTTTATTAGATCAGTTCCATACAAAAAAAACACAAAACCCATTTTTCTACCCAAACTGTTAAGTTTAGAGAAAAACGTCAAGAGATATTTATTATTGAAGCTGACGAGTTTTATATACAGAAAACGCAAAAAAAAAAAAACGAAATTGACCAATATGTCACTAAAATCATACTTTCAACCCACTGTGTGGCGAAGGTTTGCTAGACGCTTTGTTGCGCGCCCGCAGCGCGCAAAATACTAAGCAAGTCGAAACATGAATCTACCCGCACCATTTAAGTTCTCCGGTTGTATTTGACGTCCTCAGATCAAAAATTTGTTTTTTCCTAATTTTTTCTGGGGTACTAAATGTATTAATGTCACTATAACTTGTTGGAAGTATTAAAAAAGTAGACGAAAAATATTTACGAATTACGGAATTAACCGGTTAATTTGGGTGTCAAAACCGTTTGTGCTTATGTAACCGGTAACCTTTATCATTTGGGTTACATATGAACTGTTCACTTGTTTAACCGGTTAATGAAGGAACGATATATTTACCGGTATTTTATCGAAATTAACCGCTCTTTTTAAACCGGTTCAGAGCCCTGATTGTAGTAATAATCTCACTTACGTCTGCCCTCAACGTTCGGAGAAAAATTGGTACAAGTTTATTCTTATTGATCACAATATTCTTATAAATAATATGACACGGTTATTCAGTCTTATTTGAAAAATCGAACACAAATGGCAGTCATTGAAAGCTTTAAATTTCAAACAAATTTTATACCGTCAGGAGTGCCACAGGAAGCGCACATGAGGCGTAAGTTGTTTTTAAAATTTATCAATTAAACAGAATGCAAATTGAACAATAAACTTGTGCTAAAGACTTAATAAAGAGCACATTGAGCCCACCAATCTGCCAGTGTCGAAATAAAACAAATGTGTACAAACCCGAGGTAATGTGTCAGCAACAAGTGTGAGTAGACCTGACAGAGTGATGGGCTTGTCGCTGCTCACTAGCTCAGCAAGGAGGTCGTTAGCTAGTGGGTCGTTCAAGTTCAATGTTTCACAGCACCAGTTGAGTATTGATACTTTGAGCCCGTTGGGTATACCACTGTAAAAGAAAGCAAATTGAAATATTTAAAAATGGAGCTCAAACAAGAAGAATTCTATTGCCAGGCATGACTCTCAAGAAGCGTTACAACTGAAATAGATAAAATAATCGCCAAACTCGGCAAGATCTGGTAATTAAACTTGCTGACTGGCTTATTTCTCAGCTCACTCAAGAGAGCAAAAGACGACAAAAAGTTAATTACAGTGAAAAACATCTAATTCTCTGAACCATAGACACCGGTATAGTACCTATCGATCCACATCTCCTTGCTGTTGGTTTCGATGCTGTTGTACTCGTAGTGCACGCGCGTCCACTCGCCGGCGTCGTTGATGCTGAGCGTCTCGTCCAGCGTCGTAACGCTACCACGACGTAGTGGCGAGTCGCGCGTACTGTTGTCGGCGACTCCTTCACCAGTCGCCTCGAACGAACTTATGTTTGAACCTTTTCTTGTTCTGTGGGATTTTAAGAAAAAAAAATATTACTGCTAAATTAAATCAACTGGCTAATCCTCAACAAAAAAAGCAAAATATTAAAACCATTTCAAGTAGATAACGAGTTTTTGAATTCGATAACAATTTGTAAGTTCGTTAATAATGTGAGTAATTAAACATCCACGGTAACACAACACCAACTGTACATACATTAGCATACGGATCTGGAACAATGTGTAATTAAATGCATGTTAGAGCTAATCAAACACAAGTTAACGAGTTTTACTTTAATTTGAAGAGCATCATATTTGCAGAATTAACGAATGCAAAAGGATTGATGTTTTCTTAAAAAAAAAAACAACTTATAAATACCATAAAATGACGGCAAATTAGCTTCCGGAAGTTGACTTTTGTTTGATTCATAGTTTTTAGTTGGTATGAGTTGCTACTAAAAAGATATTATTAATTTACTAAGAGATATATACATAAGAAAATAAATTTAAGACTTATATGTTTAAACTGATCAGGACCAAATTGAAATAGAACCACACGGGAAGCATCAGATTTAATATATTGGTTCACCCAGACGCAAGTTCTAAGGTAACAAACATTAAAATACAGTCAAATAAGAACCTTCTCCTTTTTTTGCAGTTGTTTAAAAATATAGGTACATGTTATGTGGAAGTGAATTGGGAAACTTTCAATGCTTTTGTACAATAATGACAAAAATGTTGAGTGTAACTGGTTTCATATTTAAAGTGAAACTTTATACTTACATTGCACTATTTTTCTCACTATCAATCATTTCAAACTGCTCAGGGGTCGCACTATGAGTCGAATTGCCACTTCCATAATGATTTTCTGAAGCAGTACAAGTTATAGGCTTGGCTTCTAAACTCTGTTCCACCTTTTGTACTGATAGCAGTTTATCCTCAGGTATTTGGAGGTCTAGGCCTTTGCCCTCGGAAGCAGGACTTGCGAGTGAATTTAAGCTGACAATAGCAGCATCATATAATTTTTGGAAGTTTAGTTTTTCAGTCTCAAGTGCTATTATTTTTTGTTTAAGTAATTCTATCTCTTCAGCTTGGATGAGGAGCTGCAAATTAGAAATTAAAATCATAAAAAATAATAAATAATTAATTTATATTTTTTAATGGCAAGGCCAATATATTATAGGCAAGGAAAACACTGGTGGTGTGAAGACTTTAATGTTTTTGTGAAGATTGATTGAAGACATCTGCACAGAGAGAACAGTGGAAGTAGGGGAAGACCTTTGCACAGTAGTGGGATAACATTGATATTAAAGGCAATAGAAACGCGAAAGTTTTAATGTATTTATTGACGTTTCATGCTCAAAAAGGCTGATCGGCATCGGATCTGTATTGAATTTAGCACAGATAAAGATTATATTCTAGAATAGCACATAGGATACGTTCCCGCGGGATAATATACAAACTGAAAGTCGCGACCCTTAGCTAGTAACATTTACAATCGCTGGACACATATCCTTACTAATATTATAAAAGCGATAGTGAGTTTGTTTGTTACGTCTTCACGCCTAAATGGCCGAACCGACTTTGATGAATTTTGGTACAGAGTTAGTTGGGACCCTGGAGAAAGACATAGGCTAAAAAAAGTGAGAAAGGGGGGAGAAAGAGGGAAGAAAAGGGGAGCGAATTTTTTTTTTTCGAACATCACGCGGGTTAATAAAAAGTTAGCGTTAGCCCAAAGTAACTATGCCACGCGGACGAAGTCGCGGGCGGAAGCTAGTATAAAATATAAATACATCCCAAGATCAGATAAGAATTGGGAAGATGACAGAAAGATGCCTTGTTAATTAAGTGATATGTTTTACCTCATGGCTCCAATCAGTCTCGTGGTCCAATGAAGTCTGGCAGCTGACACAGACATTCCCTTCATCAAGATCTGTCTGACAATCCACTTCCACGTAAAGCCAGTCCATTTCTGTAGACACATCTACTTTGGGTGGGCTGATGCTTGACGTGTTGCCGCGAAATAATGACACCAGTCCCGCTGGTCGAGGCATATTGAGACCAACATCATCCCAATCTTCAAACTCCTAAAAATAATAAGTGATAGTTTTAATAAGGTTTGCAATCATTTGCACCTAAGCATTTGAATGTGTTAAAAATTGTGTAATTTCAAGTATGACCATACATATATTTTGTTATATCTTTATTCAGCATCTACACAAATATGTACAAATAAATCAAATTAAAAAGTCTGCTATAATTTTAAATAACATCTTTTAACTTGAAAATTTGAAAATATAAATAAACGGCACTTATAAAAAAACTTTTTTTTTCATTTTTAGGGTTCCGTAGTCAACTAGGAACCCTTATAGTTTCGCCATGTCTGTCTGTCCGTCCGTCCGTCCGTCCGTCCGTCCGTCCGTCCGTCCTCGCTTAATCTCTGTGACCGTAAGCACTAGAAAGCTGAAATTTGGTACCAATATGTATATCAATCACGCCGACAAAGTGGTAAAATAAAAATTGGAAAAAAATGTTTTATTAGGGTAGCCACCCTATATGTAAAGTGGGAAGTGTTTTTTTTTTTAATTTCAGCCCTAACGTGTGATATATTGCTGGAAAGGTATTTAAAAATGAATAGGGGTTTACTAAAATCATTTTTTGATAATGTCAATAATTTCGGAAATAATCGCTCCAAAAGTAAAAAACAATGTGTCCCCCCCCCCCCCCTCTAACTTTTGAACCATAAGTTTAGAAAATATGAAAAAAATCTGAAAAGTAGAACTTTATAAGGACTTTCTAGGAAAATCATTTTGAACTTGATTGACACAACAGTTTTTGTACAAAAAAGACAAAAAGTTGTATTTTGTTCAACTTTTTGTCTTTTTTGTACAAAAACTGTTGGAGCGCCTACCGCGGAACGTGCAACATTGCACGCTCCTCCACCTTTAAACTCATAAGTGGGAACACTTATTGTGACGGACGGGACACTACGGAACCCTACACTGAGCGTGGCCCGACACGCTCTTGGCCGGTTTTTATCTTTTTGTTCCGGCTAATCTCCGAAATGGCAAGTCCGTTTTTGACGGACATTTACTGGCACATGATGATGTTTTAACAAGTAACTTGTGCCAAATTTATTTAGAAAAATAGGGACAAGTTCAAAAAATTGGGAAAATCTGATTTAAATCAAAAAGGTTTTTTTCATAATTCCACACGAATAAATATTTCGCAATAAAAATAAAAGACAGGAAAAATCCAGCGGTATCAGGTTTTGTACCAACCAATATAAATATGATGTTTTTCCTACGCCGACCTTCAAGTCTGGCAAGTTATACTATGTTAGTATTCAATTAGAATCTGCAGTCATGCGAATAATAATCGTAGTTGAGGAGTTTATTTTTTTACAATAAATCATCATCTGTCTCTTGTCATCTTGGGCTCAGATTCCAGTCAAACCGGATGTAACTAAATATCAGTATTTCACAAGGAGCAACTGCCTATTGAACCTCTACAACCCATATATTACTGGGTAATACAATTTCCCTTGGTAAGTCAGACTTCGGGCCATGGACCATCTGTAACAACTGTCAAAGATCTACGATTGACAGCTGTGAAATATGACATCATGTGTGTGTGTAAACATCACTCAGTATGTAACGGGTGGTCTCCCGTCCATGGACCAACTCCGACAAGAGCGGCTTAACCTGAAGATTGACTTGAGCAGCTATTATTACTTAGCCATGAGCGCGGTACACAAAATACGCGCCTTAGGCGTAGAGCTGCGGACACCAGCCCATTATATAATACAATACAATGAGCCATGAGTTTTGTTTACAATAAATTGGACAACATTAATACTATCGTACCAAAGTAATTTAATTATGTACTGGTTGTATTGAAATGGAAAATAACCCACTTATTAAAATAAAACATAAACCAAACACATTCATAATATAAATGACTTTAGCATGTTCCTATGCAAATAATAAAAAACGCAAGTCATTACCGTTACCATATGGCTGAGATCAAAAGAGACAATCATTGCAACACAATCATGTTTATTTCCAATTAAAATATGAATATATACATACTATACCTACAATACAATGCAAAGCCAAAGACAGAAAAATGCAGAGTGAAATGGAATAGATCTTTACTCAAAAACAGGTCTTTAATCTATATATTAAAGTCCTGTTTTAACAAGGGAATTTAAAAAAAAAACAATTTATAAAGATTAATTCATTGTAGTTTTGGAATAGAATAGTCAGAATATGCAAGAATTTACTATAACTTTGCTTTCTAAGATAATAAAAGTATAATATAAATTGAATTTGATAATATTTTCAGTAAAACTGAATTTAATAATTTACTATAAAACTGAATTGAATTTAATAATTTTTGTGTAAGGATAAATAAATGGCTATAATAATAAAAATACACACCTGATCTGGATTTTCATCAGAAAATGTTATAGAAGTGAGTTTATAATCTTGTAGGAGGAGATACTCATTGATAAGGAAGTTCAGAGCCCTCTTTTCATGAGGTTTCAGCGAACGCTGGTTGGACAAGTCTTTGACACTTTTGTCTAATGTTGATTCTCCATCTGAAATTTTGTTTTACATTACTCCTTATTTTAATTTGTGTCTGTTTAATTAGATGTTGCAATAGTAATTAAAATATCCCTAGCTATTTGACGTATTGGTTTCAGTAATTAAGTATTTCCTTAACATTTTTCCTTATTTTTTCTGACCATTCTTGTTTGTCTCATCATTCAGAACTTCAAAGTAATTTGTAAGTGTTAGACTAATTATTGCTTAAGTTTGTTATTTGTTTACAATAAAAGACCAATGAAATAGGGTTCAAGCAACCTTAAAACAGTTACTATAAAATTAGGTAGGTAAGTTTGGAGTAAGATAACAGCTTAATTTGTAAATACTAAACTGTGTCAGAATACCTTATCAAGGAAATTAATTGAATTTACACTTTAATTATACCTACATAAAACTGATAATTACCAGCAAATTGAGTCAGGTTTGCTCTCAGTGAGTTGATGGTTTCTCTGGCCTTTCTTAGCTCAAACTCGAGCACAGCAACATCACCACCACTGCCCCCTCGATCACCACCACCATCTTCAGAGTATCGAGCTGTGTCGAGAGAGTCAAGTGTGGCCTGGCTTGGGGTCCGATCTAATCATGGAATAGTTTCAACTGTTTGCTGTTTGTTCAATTCTATACAATTCGAGGTATAAAACTTTGACAAAGTTTATTTACATTTGAAATTTAAGACTTAATATAGTTAAATAAATAATGCAAAATTTTTAAAAAATGGCTTTACATAATAAAAAATAACTCCGTTACTACAAGAAAGCATCACTGCGGTAGTGTTTAATAAAATTGTAATTAAGTTATACCCAATAGAAGATAACTTACGCATCGAAGAAAATTCCGATGCCCTAGAAACATGTTGCTCAAAGTTCCCCGGATTGGAGAAGAATTCTCTCAGTTGCGGCAGTTCTTTACCACTCTCTACAAGCTCTGTATGAAGCTCCAAGGCTGTAAGGAAGTAATTATCTTTCAGCAGTTTCGTAGCTATGTCTTCGTAAGCTAAGTGAGGTGGTGCTGCGAAGGAACTTTCTTCTATGTCCTTATACGGATTCATATTGCAACAGACGACTGTTTACATGCCACATGTAATGCAAACCAATATTTGTTGCTTTAATTACACGTTAACTTTTTTTAAGATTCATTCAACGTTTTTTCTTAGAACATAATTATTGCACAAAAACTGCTCTTGCTTGACAAATAATAACAGATCGTGACAGATCACACAGCACAGACTATATCACACTTCACAGAACATTTAAAACCACAGAATATAAATACTTGACAAAAGTGACATAGGATAGAGGAAAAAAAACAGCGGTAACTTTGCTGTGCGTACCCCTTTGCCAAAAACAGTGGCCTTTTGACTCGCTACTTTTGACTTGTAATATAAAATTAGTGAATTCGCCAACAGGCACCACCTTGTTAGCCCGTGAACTACGTTTGAGCTACCAAAGTAGTTAACATTTATTTTCTGTCGTTGGTAACAATATTATTTGATAAATGTAACATACATACTTTAATAATTTCATGTTGGTCCAAAATTAGTAAACTAACATGTGAAGAAGAATAGAAGAAATTTGCAGACCTGAAACTTGAACTTCTTTCATACGACAGGAAACTGCATACTTACCTATTAACAAATCGATTCACAGTGGCATCGATCTGCAAATGAACGATTTTAATTTAACGTGTGATTAAATGTCAATGTATATCTATTTTGGCAACGGGGTAGGCTATTAATACTATGCTGTTTCTATAGCATATTCCTCAACTCGGTGCCAACTAGTTCCACCAATCGTTTTTGTGAATGGTAACATTGTGTTCTTTTTCATAGAGAGAAGTCAAGTCACAGTAGTACTTACATAGTCTGTGCGTGCACCTCCTGTATAGGTATATTATTTTACTCTGTGGCGTGCACTTATCCAATGCAAACAAAACAAAACTTGGAATCTCATTTGGAATTCAATTTTGTAAATATTTTTAATAAAAAAGAGTACAATGTGTGTCCAGTGCCACTTGTAAACTATTCAGTTATACGAATCGTAAATTGTGTGAACTTGTGAGAACAAACGTGCAAAATGGGTGAAGCATATTTTACTTTGAAACGCAAACTTGAGGATCTGGGATATAATATCTCGTTACCAATAGACGCTGTTCCTTTGGTAGAATGTATACTGGCAGACCTCTTACAAACTACTCGCAGTTTACAACATTACATGGATTTATCCAAAGACGCTCTATTGCAGCGCGATTCTTTGATGATGGAAGCCGAACCTTATAAATGTGATAACGCTAAGTTAATACAGGAAAATAATCGACTTCATAAAGAAATTATGAAATTGACAGAAGAAAACCTCAAACTTTCAAAAGAGTCTAGGAGAAAAGTTAAGAGTTTGTCAGAAGAGCTTGTAAGGAAAGATTCGACTATTAGCAAATTACAACACGACTTACGAGACTTAAGTCTGCGAGGCTTATGTGCAGAAACTTTAAGTACTCGTAATAAAAGTAGGAGGCGAGAAGAAGGCACTGGTTCATCCAAAATGTGCATATGTAGTGAAAGAAAGAGTTCCTGCAGTGATCAAGAGCTGACAGAACTGACACATAAAATTCACTTACTTGAAGAAAAGAATGATGCTTATTGTGATGAAATCATGGTGCTAAAAAATCAAGTTGAACACAGAGATGATGAAATAATACGTCTGAATATGTTACTAGAAGGTGGCAGACCTATAACAGCCATAAGTAAAGACTGTTGTAACATGAACTCTAATCAGAAACTTCAAAAATTAATGAAAGAAATACGAGAACTGGAATCTGCAAATGACATGCTTAAAAAGGAATTTGATAATAGTTTAGAGAAACAACATGAAGCAATGCTCCGTGCACTAAGTCTTGCAGACAAAAATAAAAGTTTACAAGAAGAGGTTCAGAAAGTTGACACATTAGCATTGAAGGTTGAAGAGGACTGCAACAGGAGATTATCTGCAATGATGTATGAAGTACAAGTTACACAAAAGAGAATAGAGGATTTGGAATCCAGAAATTCTGAGTTAGAAAAACAACTTTTGCACTCAAATAAAGAAAACACACCTAGGTTTAACAAACTGCAGGAAGAATTGAAAATAGCTTCAAAAGAAAATGAAGCATTACACAACGAAATCAAAGATCTGGTAGATCTTAATAAAAGTTTACAAGATAAGATATTAACATTGCCTCAAAGGAGCCAACCATTTGAACTGAGTGAAGATAAAATAAACTGTCCTAACAAAACTGAATTACAAAAGCTCATAAGAGAAGAAAGAAATAAGTATGAGGTTTATGTGAACAATGTTCAAGAAAAGATAACTGAAATAATGAATTCCTTCAACAAGCACTTGTTGAAATGCAAAGACAAGGATAGTCCTCACAGGAATAACTCAAAAGAGAATGCATTTATAAGAGATTTGCACACAAAGTTATGTGAATGTGAGCAAAAGATTTTGATGTTAAGGAAAGAGAATGATGATTTGAAAAGAAAAACTAGTTATGTGGAAGAGAACAGTAAGCAAAACTATAAAGATGTTATCAGTCAATTGAATGTGGAAAATGTTGAGCTATCAAAGGAAAACATTAACTTAAGTAAGCAACTAAGTCAGTACAAGAATTTAAATACAGTCAGACATAGTGACAGAGGTGATTACAACAGGAATGATGCTCAGACTCAAAAACTTAAAGACCAAATAAATGAACTAATGAATGAAATCCAACTACTAAAGAAGGATAAACATGAATACAATCTTAGATATAAAGAAGCATTGGAATTATCAGAGAAATTAAAAATGGATTTAGTATTTAAACAGAAAGAAATTGAACACCTGGAAGAGGAAAACTGTTCATATAAAATGACCAGTAGAAATGGGAAAGCTTCTACTGAACATCTTAAAGATGAATGTAATTTTTTGAGAGAGCAGCTAAAGAAAATGCAATCAGATGTTATAAAAGAGAAAACACTTTCAAGTCAAATTAAAAATATACAAATTGAAACTGAAAGGAGTGGAAATGAACTACAAAATGAATTGTTGAGTGTCCAGAAAAAACTTAGTTTATCTAATGACACCATAGATTCATTGGAAAAAAAGTGCAAAGATCTGCAATCTGAAATTATGTCTTTAAGAAATGACAAATCTAATCTCATGGATAACATTAGAAAGGTTGACCAGGAACGAGATAAACTGGTGATGGAGCTGGATCATAAAACTGAAAGTATGTGTAAGCTGGAACAAAAGATGAAGTCACAAACATATGAAATAAGTAAATTAGAAAATCAAATAGCAGACCTCAAAAGAAAATTAAATTCAAATAAAGTTTCTGAACACAAGTTAGCAGATCATGAAACACAAATATCTTTCCTCAATGGTGAAATATTAAGGCTTACCAAACAACATGATATAGCTATAATGGAAAATAAACACCTACAAAATAGTTTAGCTGATGCTAATGGTGCATTGAAACTGACGAAGATTGAGCATGATAAATCTCGAAAAGAAGTAGAAAGCTTAAAACAACAATTGCAGCACTATGTTGCTGAAATTAGACGTATTGAAGAGCTGTTATCACAAAAAGAAGCTGAGAGATCAGATATGTTAGAACATTTTGCCAGCCTCTCTGTAGAAGCTAACATTTTGGAAAATACCAATCACTCTTTGGAGAGTGAATCAGCATCTAAATCAATGCAGTTGCAAACATATACAAGCAAGATCCAAAGCCTTGAAGCCAAATTGCTAGACAAAGATAATATAATTGACACTCAAGCCTCACGTATAGCTGCTATGCAATGCAAAATAAATGCATTAGAAAATGAAGTAAAACTTATTTTTGAAGAGAAGACTATTCTTGAACAAAATATCTCATATTTAAAACAAATGTGCAATAATTTGCAGGCAGAGAGTTCCAACACAGTCAGAGGAGTAACTGAAGCTGATTCAGAATTGAAGCTCTATGAGAATAGAATTAAAAGTCTTAATAATAGAAAGTCTAAATTACAAGTAGAGAATGATGAGCTGAAGAAAAATTTAGCTACTACTGAAAAGTTATTATCAAATGCAAGAAAAGAGATTGTGGAGCTGAAGTTAGTGCTGCAAGATGCTACCTCAGAAACGAAATCTTTGCAAGAGAGTGTTAGCAGATTGAGTAGGAGAGATGAAGAACATCATGAGGTGATATTTTTTTTAAACACATAAGGGGGGGCGTTCATAAAATACGTGAGATGTTTAAGGGGGGGAGGGGGTCGAGTCAAATCTCATCTAATCTTACGTTGGGGAGAGGGGGGGGGTCTCGGCAAATATCACGCAATTTTTTTTTCTATTTAAGCCAGATAAGACTTACAGATTGTTATCTTATTTTTTTTTTCTTATTACAATAATAATCCAACGCGTTTACGTAAGAAATCCACATTTTGAAAAATCTCATGTGTGATTAGGGTTTGGGAGAGGGCGTTGAATAAAATCTCACGACATCACACCAAGGGTGGAGGGACAGAAAATTAAAAAAAAAACACCTCACGTAATTTATGAACTCCCCCTAAGCTAGGCGCTAACTATATTTATTTTTTTATTCTCCATTCTTGCTTAAATCAATTTGCGTTGCCCTTTGTTCAAATAAATAATTTAAATTCTTACATTTTCAGACTACATTGGTGACAGAGCGTGAATATGAATTGCCCATTACCCTGGAGGAGATTCATGAAGGTAGCCATGAGGATGATGAAGAAACTACGCGTTATCACAGAATCCATAAGAATTTTATAAAATATTCTCACAGTAGCAGCACGCTATAACTGTCTATTGTTGTTCTTTACAATCATCCTTACTAATATTATGAAAGCGAAAGCGAGTTTGTTTGTTTGTTACGTCTTCACGCCTTAATGGCCAAACCGATTTTGATGAATTTTGGTACAGACATAGTTGTGACCCTGGAGATGGACATAAGCTAAAAAAAGTGAGAAAAGGGGGAGAAAGAAAGACGAAAAGGGGATAGAAAGATTTTTTTTCGATCATCACGCGGTTTAAAGTTATCGTTAGCCCGAAGTAACTATGCCACGCGGACGAAGTCACGGGTGGTAGCTAGTAATAAATACAGGGTAAAAGGTATATGTACTAATTTACTTAAATATGTATATATGTACTTGTATACGTCAAGTCAGTTCACCCTCACATGGGACTTAAGGTAAACATGACTGGCGAAGTGTGAATATACAACAACTGCATTGCCTTTCTAGGACTGCAGGCACAATGTGATGTTATACAAACTTATAAGGTAGCAATAATGTATACTTGAGGTATCACGATGTTCTAGCATATTTCTTTGACGAATTATATATATGAATTTGTTATAGTTAATTCTGTTCTTTATTATATTATAAAGTTGAATTATAAATAAAAATACCTAATATATAGACTAATGGTGTAAATTTTTATTTTCATTTGTTAAAAATATTGTGATTGATCATATAAAAGCAAATTGGTGTGAAGATTATTAAAAATGTCTGAACTGAAAACATTGAATCAAGAGTGAAGCAATGTCATGAACCTACCTCTGATGATGGTTCTAAACAAAGGATTTTATAATAAAAGCACTTTTAATATCCAAACCATTTATTTCCTTTGGATACTATTTATATTGAAGTATGGAAAATGGATTTTCCCTTCCCAATGTTCCTCTACAATACATCTATTTACAACATGATCACACTAGCATTGCATTTTATAAATAATTTTGCTTCTACTGAAGTGATATTATTATTGTACAATATAAGTACAAACTTACGAAACAATACAGAGTTACAAATAAACCACTTTACATGCTAACACTGCAGCTTTGAAAGTAACAGCAGAACCCTTAGTGCTATGAATACCTTGTCTTATAGTATCTAGGTATCCCAATATTTATTTCCTTATACTGCATAATGTATACATGTGCCAATGAAAACAATTTTTAGTTTTCTTTATACTTTTATTGCCACATCTATACATTTTTATCACATCTTCATAATTATAGTCACTTGATACACCAAATCCACAGAATAATTTAACATTACAAGTACATATCACCATAATCTGAATAACTATAATATTATACATTACATTTTCTATGAATTTATAAGAAAAATAAATATAGCATTTTCCAATTGATTAAAAATAAATTAATTGAATAAATAATGAACTCGTTTTTTTTTAAAATAAATAATTGATAAAAACACGGTGCAATAAATAAGGGTGCAAGCAGACTGCAACTTAGCAACAACAAATCAACATAAAATACATAATAAACCCAACTATTTCAAATTCTTTACACATTGGTTTCTACAAAGGGGAGTAAATCATTATGGAATCACTGTCAATACAATGGAACTATTATGTACAGGCACATAAGTACAGAACCAGCTAATATAACTTATGTTGCTTCTTGAGAGAGAAGAGTTGGTAAAATTCAATCCATAAAAGGTATATAGGTAGATGTGTGTCTGAGAGAAGATGTTTGAATGTTTTTGTGCATTGTGGGCTACAAGATATGCATGTAGGAAAACATTTTATTAACACATTATTTTGCTGTACCGTAAGTGTAGTGTTGGTGGGCCTAATAAGTCTCATTTACAATTTATGAGCAAATAGATTAGTGTCACAAATAATACATTCTATTATAAGAATTAAGTGACAATGCCACTGCTAGCATAAAATTTTAGATAAAATTTTTACATGGAATGCATTACATTTATGTTTTCAAATAAAAATCTACAGGTCAGGTATACAACTTATCACAATAAACATAGACAATATTTATTATACAATTTAGGATTTATGGAACATATAATTGCCACTAAATGATTGCATATATTAAGTAGAAAAACTAATACTAGAACTATGTATTTTTTTTTGTGAAACATCAGTCATTATTATTATAGGTAGGCACATATTTACATTCTAAAAGAATTCATCATTTTATTATTGCATAGTTACTTTCATAACAAACTTCTTATTTAATATTATAACTGTTATTTATACAAATATGCAAGACATGAAAATTAGTTTGTTTACAAAAATTAAGCACATTGTGTAAAATATGCCGCTAGGCCGCTACATATGTTAACAATAAGGAATATGTATTTACAGCAGATAGCTAATGAGTATTCACTATTGGGAGAACCATAACCACAACTAGTCAAGTTGCTATATCAATACAGGAATATAATGCATCAACATTCAGCACCTTTCCTTTCACTACATTTCTGTCACTCTATCTCTATGTTAATTGACTCCGAATTTATTTGATTTATATTAATTATATTGTTTATAATATACTGTGATGTAATTAGCTAAATAGAACTAGTTATTATTACAAAGTAGCCAAAATCCTTGTGAAACCCATCCCAGCTCCAAGCACAGTTTGTCCTATACCCCAAATCATTGCATGAATAGGGGGCATAGTTAAATTAGCGGCGCGGTATATGAACGCGACTGCGGCACTGGTGGCTACACCTGAAGTCACTGGGCTCACTACACCCATAACAATCAATAACACAGGGAAGAACTTCCCGTACTTGTGCTTCCTTAAGGTTCCGAAAGCGACTAGCGCAGCACACGTATGCACAAACACTGAGGAGAACAAAGACCACAAGAACACAGGGTACCACATCTCACCAAATGTATCTAAAGGATCACCAGGAGTCAATTTCAATATATCCACGAATGAATCAAATTCTGATACTCGGAACTCGGACAACATGTCATACATGTTGTCTTTCGGTTTCTGAAGCTTACAGGCATCGGGGCAGTTTTAATTATCGAGATTTTTTTTACGACAAAGTATATATATTCGGAATAGTTTGCTGCTTGAACACTTCATATCCATCTTACTTATTTAATCAACTATGAACATATAGTTTTCAAATCATTTTCACTAGTAGTGGATCTTATCAATTCTATGAGAAGTTACTAATGTAAAATTGTTTATTTGATAAAAAATAAGGCTGATCGAATGATTCAGAGCTGACATTTTATTTTGTTTGACAGTTTTGACATTTGATATGATTTCTTGTGAAAGAGATGTAAAAAGGTCCTGTATTTACTTGAATTCTTGTTTCTTGCATCGATATGGATGGATTTATAAACGAACGAAATATATTGCAGGATTCCGAAAACAAAAAGAGTTTGTTTTATATTAGGAAAAGTATAGTAATTTTCTATATTACAATTCGCAGAAATAATCGTTTTTTCACGTAAAGAATTCCCATCATGGTTTGCCTGAGTAAAGCTAAACAGTGCATATTGTGCACCATTAGAAAATAATAGTATGTGTAACCAGGCTAAACATTTATTTTTTGATTTGTCCTACAGACTTCTTCACAAGTTTACTTTGTTGACTTGTGGGTTCTAAATAGCTGAGGTTTCAAACAAAGAAATGAAAAAAACGCAATGTGATGGTCTTTGATTTTATTCTTGTATTGCTATTTGTAAAAAATCGAAATCAAATCAATGAAAAATAGTTTGGAATGAAGTGAGTAACAGGTAAACAAAAGGCGCCTGTGGTGACTACTGGAGATTTCGAGAGATTTTTATTGCTGTCACCTATTAATTTATTTAGTGAGTAAGTGTACAAAACTGCATTATAAATATCTCTTCATAAATAACCTAAGAAACAGAGGACGACTTGGATTTTTCTAAATCGTAAGTAATTTTGTAGTACCCATTTTTCCTATCCATTGCAGTGAAGTTAGTTCATTGCTGTTTGACATTTGACAAGCTAAGAGCATGAGCATTCCACGAGCGTTGATAATAACCTTTATTTTCTTTCATAAATTGGCGTGATTTGTTTTTTTAGAGTACTTGTTAACTTTTTGAAAGTGTTTTATTATACATCACAATGGGAAAAGTACGTTCAGCACCGGGTGCCCCCCGGAGGCAAGGATTCAATAAAGGTGCGCATTCCATGAACCCTGATAGACCGACTGAGGGATTAAAAGGAGTTGCAAAACCCAGAACTAAAGCAACTATCAAAAGGCTGCAGATGTACAGAAACTTCAAGGCTAAGAGGGACAAAACTGGTAAAATTTTAACACCTGCGCCATTTCAAGGTTGGTTACCATCAGGAACTCAAGCTCGTGTTGAGCCTAGCCAAAAGTGGTTCGGTAACTCCCGAGTCATCTCTCAGAATGCTCTACAGAAATTCCAAGATGAATTTGGAGCTGCTGTCAGAAATCCTTATCAAGTAATAATGAAACCTACTAATTTACCAATTACATTGCTCAATGAAAAGGCAAAAAATGCAAGAGTGCATTTATTGGATACTGAGGGATTTGATAAAACATTTGGTCCAAAGAAACAAAGAAAGCGTGTTAATTTAAAATTCAGTGATCTTAATACATTGTCAAAGGCTGTTGAAGAAAACACAGAAAACTATGATGAAGCTAAAGATATAGACAGGGTTCGTGAAGACACAGGAGTGAAGGAAGGGCAGAGAGACTGGGTGTTTGGAGCTGGTATGAGCAGGCGGATTTGGAATGAGTTGTACAAAGTGATAGATTCCTCTGATGTTTTGTTACAAGTATTAGATGCTCGTGATCCTATGGGCACCAGAAGCCCTTATGTAGAGAAGTTCCTCAGAGAAGAAAAGAGACACAAGCATCTAATATTTATCTTAAACAAAGTTGACTTAGTACCCAACTGGGTCACACAGCGTTGGGTGGCTATACTGAGTGCTGAATACCCCACTATAGCTTTCCATGCATCAATGACACATCCCTTTGGAAAAGGTTCTCTCATCAATCTGTTGCGCCAGTTTGCGAAATTGCACATTGATAAAAAACAAATAAGTGTTGGTTTGATTGGATATCCAAACACAGGCAAGTCATCTGTTATTAATACTTTACGATCCAAAAAAGTATGTAAGGTTGCTCCAATTGCTGGTGAGACCAAGGTTTGGCAGTATATCACATTGATGAAAAGGATATTTTTGATTGACTGTCCAGGGGTGGTGTATCCATCTGCTGAAACTGACACAGAGAAAGTTTTAAAAGGAGTTGTAAGGGTAGAACTAGTTCAAAATCCAGAAGATTATATAGAAGAAGTAATTAAAAGAGTCCGTAAGGAGTACTTAGTTAAAACATACAAAGTAGATGCCTGGGATACTGCTACTGAATTTTTGGAAAAAATGGCTGCACGCACAGGAAAGTTGTTAAAAAAGGGTGAGCCTGATATCAGCCAGGTTGCCAAAATGGTTCTTAATGACTGGCAAAGAGGAAAGCTACCATTTTATGTGGCTCCAGAAGGTTTCGAAGTCCCACTTTCTAAACAGAAAGAAGAAGAAATAGTTGAAACTAAAACTGATACAGTTGAAAAGAAAGAAGATGATGTTGAAGAAGCCAAACAAGACACAGAGAATGAAAAAGAAGAAACCTCAGAAAAACCTGTTTACATCAATAAACTTATTGTAGCTCAGGACTTTGCTAAAATTAGAGTTGGCTTGAAATTTGACAATGAAGATGATGTGAAACCACTTGAAAAATTTGACATTCCTGAAGAACTTAAAGGAATTGATGAAGATAACACTGAAAATGATGAATCAAAAAGTATTAATGAAGATAATGATGATCCTGATTCGTCAGACATAAGCGAATTTTATAGTGAAGATGAAGATAATGTAAATAGTGACATAGAAGATTACTTGACAAATGATGCAGAAACAGTAAAAGAGCTAAAACGTAAGAAGCTTGAGGCAGCAAGTGGCGAGTTTACAGTTGAAGAAATTAAACAGAGTGGAAAGAAACGAAAGGCTGGTGTTGATAGTGGAGCCAAGAAAATGACAGCGAAGGCTAGAAGAGCCCTGGACAGAGCACAGAAACGCACCAAAACTGGAAGCAACTTTTATGAAGTTTCTAATGTCAAAAACAGGAACAGGGCCAAGAAACCACTTGTCTGAATGCAATATATTTCTTGAAATATTAACAACAATTGTTTTATTCATTTCTTAATTACTTAAAATGACTTAAAACCATAATATTTCATTCACTACTCAAGTGAAGTATTTCTAGTATAACTTGTTAAGATCTGCTTGATTGTTCGAATGACCAATCTCAGTAGGCAGATAATAGAAGCACATGATGATAGAAATCACCATGTGCTTCTATTAGCAGCTAAAGGACACTTTGATAAAAAATTACAATAATGGTGCTTTTTTTATGAGCTTGTGGCTAAATAATAACAGCCGCCTGAATTGATCTTCAGCTTAAGACGCGCTTGCCTGTAGTCTGCCGAAAAGTCTCACCAAAGGTATTTTGCACGGCACGGTTGGTGCAGTGGCTGAGCGATCGACTGCTGCGCTGCGTGTCGCGTGTTCGATTCCCGCACGGAAGAATTATTTGTATGACCTGCAGATAGTTGTTTCGGGTCTGGCTGTTTGTGTATGTGAGTTTAAATGTTTTTAAACGCATCCACAATACATGAGAAATTCCTCGTGCGGGGCAACGTTTTTTTTAAAAAAAAAACTTATGTCAGCAAAGCAGAGGGGCCTGCCGGAGTGGCGAGTTGTTCGAAAGAGATACCGCGACCCCGGAACATAATGGTCAAAAGAAGGATGTTGCGTTTTTGTCAAATTGTTTGGTAAATTAATTAATTACTCAACCATTGATAGGTATATCAATGTATTCAACGTTGCAGTCCAGTTCAAATTGCACCTCGCATTCCTATCTACCCCGTTTTGCGGTCGTGCTTATATAAAAAAATTACATTGCGACCCATATAAAAATGAATGTTGAAAATATCTGCCTTTTAACTGTTCACCTTAAAGTTAGCAGCAATAGGTTTATTCAATATATAAATAGGTTGTTCACACGCATGCGAAGCAGTGGGCAAAGGAAAGCATGAACTACCTTTCTATGAATTTTCCTTCTTGTTTCAGATGTCTTCATCCGGCAGCGAGAGTGATGAAGATTACGTACCGGGTGAACCTGAAAAAGTATCGGAAGAGGAGTCCGCGAACGAAGAAACAGATTTACAGTTCGAAAAAGAACTCGATCAGAAGGCGAAGAAACGGAAAATAGTTAAAGAAACAAAAGGTACAAAGAAACGTAAGACAAGAAATGGTGGTACAGACGAAGAAGATTCTCCAGTGAAAGCAGATGAAACCGAGGAAATAGAAAATCCTGAAGAACAGAAGAAGAAAGAAGATGATTTATGGGCTATGTTTTTAGATGGAACTGATACTAAACCTAATAAACCTACCTCAACAGTGACTAGTTCTAGTATTAACACCACCAAACCTGTAAATAAAACAGAAACAGCTAAAAAAGATGCACCTAAAAGTGAAGAGCAAGCCAGAGAACAAAGAATATTCGAGTTTGCTGGTGAAACGATTGTTGTGGAGAATAATAAGATCAAAGAAAAGATTAAGACAGCGGACAGTCTTGCAACAGGTACGGATAATATTTTTGCGGTATTTGCGGCCTTATCTAGACTCGCCGGGAAACAAGTTTTTGCAAACCAATTGTATTTGCATGAATTTAACTTGATCCTTACTAATATTATAAAAGCGAAAGTGAGTTTGTTTGTTACCTCTTCACGCTTTAATGGCTAAACCGATTTTGATGAATTTTGGTACAGAGATAGTTGGGAACCAGGAGACGGATATAGGCTAATTATTTAAAAAAAAAGTGGGTTGTGAGGGAGAACAAGGGAAGAAAAGGGAAACTTAGCGTTGCTATTACAAATCAATAAGGCGCAAGGGGAACTGTGTTACCCCGAATTTAACGCGAGCGAAGCCGCGGGCAAAAGCTAGTATTCATATAATTTTCCAATTATTCAACTCGTCAATCCTGCATTTTATTCTTTATCAAACTGGCAACGACGCAAAGCTAGTTCTGCCAAGAAAAACTTTATAATTATGCAGAATGTCAAGTTGCAGGCAACCGATTTCCATTATAACTTTAGAAGCACTAAGCTTTGCATCTACTTTTGTATTTTAAAGTAGATTTTAGTTGAACAAGTTTAGCACTAAGTTGCACAAAATGTTTTTGAAACTGATTGTAATATTAAAATAATATTACGCACATTTCCGACTATACTTCCTTTGGAAATAATTTAATTAAGCAACATCTTCTATTCAAATTTGATTTATATTCCCGATAACGCTGTGCCACGCGTGACGTAACTATTTGAACAAAATATGGCAAACGAGCGAATACTCTACAAACATAAACCACTTTCAGTAAGCAAACTGGAAGGTTCATCCCGTAGCCGCCCTGGTCTAGGAGGAGGCGGTCTGTCCGGTGTCCTTGGCCAGCTCAACAAGAAGAACAAATTGTCCACCCTGGAGAAATCGAAGCTTGACTGGTCTACTTACAAACAAGAAGAGGGCGTCGAAGAAGAAATACAAAGCCACAACAAAGGAAGAAATGGGTAAGTTCCTTCTATACGTGGTTTATTTATCTACAAATGAAGTTATAACATGTTTTAAAAGCAGCCTTAACAAAATGTTTTTAGCTGTCAATTTGAATGGATGGAATAGACTTCTATGTGCTGTGGTCTTTTTACATCACTAGAATTACTCCGCACCTACGTCGCGCATTGATTGAAGCGTAACTAAGGAGACGTATCTGTGATAATTAATATAGTATAGTCCTCCTGACCGTTTTAAACCACGGTGGCCAATCTCAGCGGAAATTAGCCATCCGCGCGGTAGATATTTATAGTGCGCAAGTGCGTGTGAAGGCACAGGTGCACTCACTTCCATAGTCCTTTCCCCTATCATAGTCAGCTGGGACGGCAATCCGACACGACTGGAGACAGATCAGGGATAGGACCAACGGCTTATCGTGCTATACGGGGGTGTATCATACCACCAACATCCAAACTCCGGCTTGTCATTGAGAAATTCCTAGTGGAAAAAGCTTACAACACTGACCTGTGAATCGAATCCAGAACTGCGTTCTCAGCAGTCGCGCTTGCGATAGCGAGACCAACGGAACAGATAACTATTAACCATACCCACATATCGTACCGCCTATAGTCCTGAAAAAGGGGCCATTATCCTCGCATTAATCAAGACTTCCAACAGAATTGGTTTGAGAATTCCCAAAACCCTAACGAAAATATCCATTATTTATTACATTATTTTAACCACCGGGTAATAAAACCATGACTTCGAGACATTCAAATCTCTGACATCAATCGAGACAGGATTATATTATGTAACTTAAAATGATCGAAATATGCTTACGACACGCTCGATTGGGATTCAACAAAAACGCAAAACGCGAAAAATCCTTTGCCTTCGAGGATCACAGGCATTATGTATATATGCTACAAAATAATGTATTTTTGCAAAAAAAAAACGGCTAACCGTAGGTACATGCAAAAAGTTCCAGATTTCCAAATTACAATGATATTTAGAAGTTACTGTGTGATATTTTCGAAGAAAATTAATTCAGAAGCTTTGATTTCGTCCGTAAGCCGATTTCGTTTCTAAGCCAAATATTTGCATCCAACCACACGATACCAATGCAATAGACAATTTACAGAATGTAGATGACGTCAGCTCTAAACAAGATTGAATAAACGATTTGTTACATTTGTTTGTATCTGCTTTTGTTTCAGTTATTTGGACAAACGCGATTTCTTGGAACGCGCAGATGTTCGGCAATACGAGATCGAAAGAGATATGCGGTTGAATCGTCGCAGCAACCGATGAAAACATGGAACAAATTGTAACTAGCTGCAATGGGAATTTCTCGATTAAATACATAAGATAGAATCATTAATATTTATCTTTTAATTCTTTATTTCCCTTCAATTGGTGTTAAAGACGAAAAAAGAAACAAACCTACTCATATTATAAAGCTAGTAGCTAAGTAGAGGTTGGCAAACTATATAATATACGTAACATCATGGCCTTTTCGCGCCGAGGGGGTGAAGCTGTGGTGCATAGCTAGTATACATATTTACGGTGCTCATCTGTGAGTAGTAATAGTGATTGATTTATCGATCATTGTTAGCCAGTACCTGCTGACTGCTGAACTGTCTCAGTTTTATGACGATATTGCATGATGACCTCATTGAATGAAAATGTAGTTAAAATATTCGATGGGATTTATTTATAATACAAAACGGAACTTCTTTCCAATCCCATTTAAGAATATAAAAAAAACACATTTATTGCAAGTTTACAAAAACTCTCATGATTTGGTATTTCCAGTACCCAAATTCTATCCCGTTTATTAATGTAGCACATTCCTAGTGCTCTAATTAATAACAATACACAGGCACACATATAAAACAGGTACCAAACTACGTGAAAATATGTGTGTTTGATATGGCACCTCTCAGTAATAGGACTGTGTATCGAGGTGCATCGCTGTGGCTCCTTAATGATAACAAACTGCTTCGCAAGGACCATTTCATCCATTCCACTCAATCACGTCAATGAGTGCGACTCGACAACGGACAATCAATTCCAATTTGTGGGAGCTCGGGCGACTCTTGAACGATTTGCACACGTTGTGCTAATCAAGCACTAAACAGTTTATTTGTCGAGGCCGCGGTGTCACATAGCATAGCACTATTCAGTACTGTGCCTGCGTCCGTGGCGCGTTCATGACCAACGGTTTTTACAAATAAAGTGCAGTTAACACTGGGTCATTTGTGCAAGGATTCAGGGATTCATGTGGAGTGTGTTACAATGACGACGTATGGCAGATGGACGATTTATGATGGAATGCAAGGTGTACAGGTGAGTTTCATTTTATGATCACCCGTAGAAATCGTTTTTAGTTGCAGACTAGAAGCTATGGAAACTTCTTAAAAATTAAGATCTCGCAAACTGTACTGTCGAGGGCAGGTATGTATGTATGTATTTTCTTTTGTTCTCGTAAGCTCTGCTGGCTGGCTCTATATGGTATTGAAACTTTGTGAACTTTTTAGCACCCAAGCTTACTAGCTTGTAAAAGTACTAGCTTGGGTGCTAAAAAGTTCAGATGTTAAGAATGAAGTACTTAACTCAAATCTAATCTGTAAATCCGATTTCTCATGAAAGATATGATTTTCTTGAGTTGATGATGAGTTAATGGATATGATTTATTTAGGTAAATTTACCCGAAAGAAGTCCTTCAGATAACCCAGTCATAGTAAAGCAACTTGTTAGATACCCATTAAGTTACGAAATTGGGTCGCCAGCACATCAAGACGAATCATTATTCCGCCCTAACCTTAACCACAATAACCACCCACTACTGTCTGTTAACTTGTACCCTTTCTTACACTGAAATAACACGTCACTGAGTAGATATGACATAATTAAATAGATAAATACTTTTAAGTACCAAACAACGCACACGCTAAAAGAGTTTTAATATAATAATTTATAAGGCAATGGCAACCGAGCAGCCAGCGAGCGACAGGTTCTAGGTTCGATTTCCCACCCAGGCGTATTGTTCCTGTTGGGTTTGCGGGTTGTTCGAAAGAGATACCACGGCCCCGGAAAATTAAGGGCAAAAGAAAGAACATGGGTGGGTCAGTAAAAGTCTGACACTCCCCCCGCTCCGCCCAGAGCTGGAAAATTATTTGATGATTTCCCATCCGCAAAAAAGGCGTATTGTGTTTGTTGAGTTTGTGTTTTTCACGACAACTCAGTTTGAGTTCAGAGTATGGAAAAATTGGCCATAAATTAACCGACCACCGACAAAAAGCTCACTTATCTTCCGATTTTTGTACTGTAATTTCGTCAGTGAACTTCGTAATTCATTGCCATGTAAGTAATAAAGAGAACAGAAATGCATTAGTTCAAATCTTGAATGAAAGGCCTACTAAGTTCTGTAACCTATCCATAAACAGCCGGATTACATCTTGCATTCGCCTGCATCCTCCCACGGGCCGCGGAGGTAACGAGGAGTCAACTAAACAGCGATACCTAGTGTATAGATAATGACGTAATCTGGAACAGTGAACGTAGTAGAAAGGAAAAGTGGGCGAACCGATTGAGTAGGTATACAGCCTCGAGCTGCGCCCACGCAGGTCCACCCTTCCAAAATATGCAATATGACGGAAACATCGCTCGGAAAACCACGAGCTTCGTTGTTTAGATTTTTAATTGTATTTTTCCCGGGTTCTTGAATGTGAAGTTTTACAACAAATCACGCCAATCTATCGTTTAATATGGCAAACAAATTAACCTCCAGACTGCCTGCCTTTCTTTGGTAATTGCACATTTTGAAACAACGGATCTATTGTTGTCCAGTTCCATAATATTTGCTCAGGTGTGCGCTATTCGAGGCGAGACTTGTACAAATGAATGAGCCACGACGGTGATAGTGCTGCCCACTGCGCATGTGTACGCGCGCTCGATAACCGCACTACGCCCGTGTCCGTGGCACGTGTCCATGTGATCAGCCGTAAGGATTCTGAGCGTACCGCCTGAGATGAAGGAGGCTGTGCCGCGACCCCATACGGTTGGTTCGCGAGCGTACCGAGCGGCGCGCGAGGGTCTCGCTGAAGGCGCGGGGTGAGCGATGCGCGCGGCGGCCGCGGCCCCGTGGCGGCGCGCCAGTCGCACGCTCGCGCCTCACGGGGTGGCTGCTAGTCCGGTGCGTGAATTTTATCGCGCTTTTAAACACTGCCGTATTCTGATTATACATATGCATCGAATTAGTTATATTTATAAGTGATACTTTATATGAATGACGATTTTTTCGTGATGTGTGGAATTGTCTCCCAGATACGACAAGGCAGCTGAGGTGCTTGTATCCTGTAAACTCGTGAAAATCGCGTTATCGGGAAAGTGTTTTTCTTGTTTGTGGTGAGCGTCGGTGGGAGCCGGGGAGCGGGCGCGCGGCCCGTGGTGGCGGGTCGGTGGATGGTGCGGCGCGGGCGGGCGCCGGGGCGCGGCCGGCGGCGCCGCTAGCAAAATGTCGATACCCCTGGGCCGGGAGACGGTGCTGCCCACGCAGGTGAGTCCAGCTCGAACTCCTCGCGACGTTGCCGCCGTGCGCTGTGCCGGTAAAGTATCGGAGCGGTGGTGTGTGTGGATGCGTTGCCAATAATAACAAAAAAAAAAAATGTACTTTTACACTTTTATGTGCTGAGTAGACAACTATTTTGCAATATATATTTTAATTTGAGGATATATTGTTACAGTTTCTAATACGTAGGTACTTATTAGGATTATCGCAAAATAATTTAGGCTCTTCCTTAGGCTAAGGTGAGAACGATTTTGTACTAGTCTATTTTTTTTTAATGAAAATGCTACTTTAATGCACTGAACTCATAAGTGATTGTTTGTTATGGAAACTTGAACAGGTGGAATAATAAATACCATTGCCATCCACTTGATATATTTGATAAAACTAGTACATATCTAGCAAATATAAAAATATCAAGTTGTGTGCGCATATCTCGTTACTTATTTATATATATTGATAACACTTACATACAAGTACTGTTACCCACATAAAAACACGAACATTATCGTGTTCATATCAACAATCTATCGAATGTTGCTAATTTTCAGGGTTTTTTACTTGAACAAACAAGCAATAATTATGCCAAAAAGGCGTAATAGCGTCACTTTGATATTTGATTTAATTTGATAACATACGTGGATTACACGTCGGCATTGTGGATTTTTACGTGCACGAAGTATTGTCGTTGTGTAGTTCTAGAACGTAAACAGCGTGACTGATCGTGACAGGCGATAGCAACGTTACGGCGATAGCAACGTTACGGCGATAGTTCAAGTTCTTATCAGAGTTTCGCACAAATCACTGACGCTTACGCACATACATCGATTTAGTACCGTCTCCGTGAAGTCTTAAAATAACTATTATGCAAGGATACATTGACAGTTTTATTGCGTAAAACGTCGCGCCTTATTTGTATTCTAACGTCAGAGCATTTATCTTCAATGAAATATCGGGTCCATTGATTGTAGGTATTTAATCTAATTTGTATGGCATCAGAATTTTCTTAGATAAAATGAAGGGCGACGAACTTGGCCCTTTGCACTACCATCATTCTCCTTTCTATACCTCAATTAAGGTTGGCGCTGCATGTCTCCTTCTTTCATACTTCGCTATTACTCGTCATGTCATCAGACTCCTCCTTTTTGGCCATATTATCCTTCACACAGTCCCTCCATCGTTTCTCTGGTCTCCCTCTTAATGGAACTCTCCACTAAAGCGATTGCGAAAATATAATCTGATATGTAAATTTCTCGTGTCACAGTATTCTCTCCGAAATGGCTTGCATGACTTTAATGAAATTCTATATGTATATTAGGTAGGTCTGAGAATCGGTAGTAATCTATTTTTTATACCCTTACGTGAACACTTACAAGCACAGCTAGTTTTTATATAGAAATGAAAATATTCTGTTCTTATATTTTAATACTTGTTAAAATATGCGGATATCTATGAACTATGGTAGATAATACGGCTACGCAATACTTAATATTAAATTTAAAAAATGCGAAAATTATATGTCAGTTATCGTTTGTTTTTCAGTAAAATCACAATGTTTAGTCATAATTCCAAGTTCCAACTCACACGTCCATATATAACTCCTAGACAGGTTGTAGACTTGTAGAGCTCCTTCGAAGAATCTAAAAATATGTATCAATATGTGCAATTCTAAAAACGTGATTCGACCAAGCATGTGTGGGTATACAGTCAGAGACAAAAGTTTTTTAATTACTTATTGAGCTAAATATTTAAGTACCTAATTAAAACAGAAAGTACAAAAACACACGTAAACTTTTAAAGAATATTATTAACTGCTAGGTATTGTACGAAATGCAAAACGAGTCCAGTATTTTTTCATGTAACTGAATTACGGGACTCACACATTGACTAATTACGCTCATTTGGCCTCATCCTAAACAATTTGCAGTGTTAATCGAATTTTGTCGCTGACCGTACATTTAACGGTTGCTTACCAACGTATCCACCTATATATGCTATGTCACAGAACACGTACATACATCGTGAACCGTCTATGTTTGATCGTAAACTTGACGACGAGTTTAGCAGTGTGAGCAGAATTGGGGCCGAGGTGGATCAATGCGGGCGGTTGTGGTACGAGTTAGAATGATATTAGAGTACTTATATTAGCTTGGTTATTGACCATACTACTAAATTGCAATCTCGTGAATTGCCACGAAAATTAGCCCATTAAAAATCTTAGCTTTAATGATGCTCTAATATTCCAGCACCGATTCGGGACATTGATGAGAAACGAAATGTTTTAAATAATAGACTGACCACGTGTTACAGGATTCTAACCTTACTACTCTACATTTATTACCTATGTAAGTACTTACCGGAATAACTCCGACCGAAACCACCTAAAGCAAACTGAATATTTCAGGCTCAAACCTTGAAACGGAAAGCCGGGCTTCATCAAAGCGACCCAAAGCTATGCAAAATCACAACGCTGTAGATTCTAGTTGATGCAAATTATTATTTTTTCGACTTATCCAATCAACATCAACAGGAAAAAGTAGACAATATTATTGATGAAGTTAATCAGTCTCTAAGACAACATCTAAACACACACATCAAGGCTTATACAGGATGTGGGCGAACAATTATTTATATTGATATTGACAAGCGGTGAGCGTGACCATTCCAATTAGTTTGTATGAGCACATGTAGGGAGCCGAAACGAACAAGATTAACTCAAATAATTAAGATCTAAGATACTAATAACTCCCACGAATGTTTCTAAGAAGATCTATGATAAGTATAAGATTTAATATGTGGCGCCCTGATTAAGATCCTATTTAAAGATTAAAATTGGCATGTCTCATGAATAGAGAGATGGTCCTTAGAGAATTAAGTAGTCGTAGGCGGAGAATTTGTAAAAGAGAGAGCTGGTTTAAACTATAAATCACACAATGATTTCATGTTAATTTCTACAAAATAAACACCAGCGAAAGGCGTCTAAATAAATATTATGTATAATTATTGATACGTAAAGTGGGGCGAGTATTAGTAAACTTCGATCAATAAAAAGCTGTTGCTAAAATGTTTGTAAGTATGTCGACTAAGACATACTTATATTAACAGCAAGTAAAATCGTGTTGGGCTCCATTTGGCTGCGTTAAGTTCGGCGTGCGGCGCTAAGTTCAAGGCTCTATTGATCCACCCGGGCGGGTGCAAGGTTGGAGACGGCTATTTTGGGCCACTATTTTCACATTTCTTTGGTTTGCGCCGCTTTCAGATGCCGTAACAATAACTTAGGTAGAAATATAGCGTTCATTTTGTGTTGAAACAGGTTTTACTGCCATTAAGCTAGTTTTCTCGAACTAAATGCGATGTATAATTAGAAAAACGGGAAGTGGATGCACGAGAAGGTAGTCCTACTTTCCTCAAACGAGCAAGTTTAGTTAAACTACTCGGTCTAGGTAATATGAGACAGTCGTTATAGCAAAACTGTCGAATAACTTCATGACACTCAAAACACAGTAATTATATACCAGAATGTATTTCGTCATTTGGCGCTAAGTAAATAAGGTCACACCTCTAGGTAGTCGGTTCGATGTCCGTGTAGGTACAATCTAACAGAACACGCATGGCTCTAACGTGACTCACAAGTTCTAAGAAGCGACTGCAACGTTTATCTGTAGGCCGCGCGTTACCTTTATTTATGTACAGTCAGGGCTGAGACAGATAGACAACCTCATTAGTTTTAAGTCCTATAAATATTTAGTATCAAAAGCGTAAAATTAAGTAAGATAATTACCGCACATACCAGATCTCTCCTTAAAATAATTTAGAAATAAAATAAGTTTAAAACGACAATCATTTGAGGTTTATTACGTCGTTTCATAAGCAACAAAAGAACTAGTTGCATTTATTGAAAGTATAACTTTAGTAAAAGGTTTTACGATGCTAATAAAATCTTTATGTAGAATAATTCACAGTTTATTGTGTGCCGTGTGGCAGCCTGCTTGTTTTTCTGTATGCTGTATAAGGCAGCTAGGGTCGCGTAAAAGCTCTCTTGGACAAAAAGTAAGTCTCGAAACGCGTGACATTGCTCTGTGGTAGAATGCTCTTCCATAAGCTTATAAGGGAAAGGTATTTTTTTAAGACGAGCGTTTGGTATTTAATATTAGAATACAATCACATGTTTTTGTTGATAATATATTTCTTGAAATTTATTTATATTTATCAATGACGTGATTTTTGTTCGCAGTGATGATCTAATTGTTTTCTTCATATTGTTAGTTCAGCCTTTATGTTAAACGTCAATGGGCATTGTGTCTTAAGTTAACCTTTGGATGAGGTTAAATCATGCATAACTGTTGACACTGATCATCTTTTGATGACAAGTAGGTACCGTCTTATAATTATTCAAAATATGGTTTGATTATTTAAAATTGTTTGATTACTCAATATATATGTAGGCACATATATATTGAGTAATCAAACAATTAAATACTAACATTACATAAACTTCCTTGAACAAAAAAGTATGCGGATGTTAATCGCACTGTAGATAAGCTGGTTTATGGTTAAAAGGCTGTAAATGAACTGCCGCGTATTGTTTTTCAGTGTAAACGCCCACTCTTGAATCAGTAAGGAAGTAATTGCACTTAAAGTTCTCTGCGCTTATTGGTAAAGCTATAAACTACAAGCTTTTATAGAATTCTTTGTAACTTCATCAAATACATTCAATAGTTTAATACCAAAAGTCAGATTCCTTTTGTAAAATATGAAGCAAGTTATTCATTTTTAGTTATATATTTCATTCAGGAGTTCATACAAGTAGAGAATTTTATTTTGAGTTTACTTTTATTGCGTCTAGAATGTTAAGGGCACTTAAGACGGTGCATACGAACATAAGAAGCCTTTCTGCTAACTAGGTTATCCTGAGGCAGTATGCTTATCGTAAGTACATTGTCTGCATCTTAGCTGGCTCTATAACGATAATGGATCGAGTATCAGCTCCGAGCATTAAGCATTATATTATTGGCTCAATGTCCTGCGCGTGTTATGTGCATGTTCGTTTAGCAATCGATCGGACTGTTATTACTGGATATGGTAATATTGGTAATTGTTGCAGTAATTTGTGTCGTGTCGTCGTTGTACGAGACTGACCCATTAGCGGCTGAATATTCATTGGAAGCAACTGTGTCTACCGCCACAGCTTCCACACTTGATAACGAATTTGTGAGGTAGATACTGCTTCTGCATAAGTGGTCATCAAATACACATCTAGTCTGAGTGTTCCACAGGACTTCCACTGCATATCATTTAGAGCCTCACTGTTAATATAAGTGAGTAAGATTGTTTTAAACGCGTCCTTATTTAAGTTGCATTGCGATATATGGAGTGTACACACTCCATGCGTTTTACCTGTACAATGCAGGCTTATCTCGTCTGATTCGTAGATATCCGCACTTTGTACGCTTCCTTTATCGATGCTGATAATGTACCGATAAAGCAATAAGTGCGCGGTTCTGTTTTGGTTATCGAAAATGATATATTATGTGGTGTTTCTTACCTACTGAAGATATTTTCGTTATTTCGAAGAAAGTAATCTACCTCTGAATGTAGGTAACGTAAACAGAACGTGTCTCAGATAAAACACCGCAGTATTTTTGTTCAACAAAGTTTCATAACACTGAAACATTTAAACGATTTGTGACAGTAATAGCGATTTTGGTAACGACGTGTGAAGTAACGTTCGTGTGTATTTATACCAATTTCCAATAAGCACGATTGAGGTTTAAAACACATACCTATATATACATACAATATTCAGTTTCTTCAGACTTCGCGTATAGCAAATCAGTTCAAGAAATGTTTTCCTCCGGATTCTCCAAGTCAGAGTCAGTTTTGAGAAAACAGAAAAAAACAAGAGCGTCCAAATTACGATAACTACGCGCATCGCGTGCGTGGTTTCGCAGAACTGCCTGTTCCTTAAATAACCGCGACCAGTATTCGGCTGGTTCTTGTGCGCCCGCGCCGGCCTCGGCGGCGTCCTTTGGGCCACTCCGGGGAATGCTCTCAACACCCTTATTGGGATACTAATAACCCATCGCTCCTGCATCCCGACGCTTCGATTGTTCGACCTAGTTTGGAGATGGGTGACATTTTTGGCAATGCCATTAAAACTGTTTTTGTACGGTAACGTTTACCAGTAAGAATTTGTCCTTGTGTTTTTTTTTCTTTAACCTACTTAGGAATCTGATTTATGTTAGGTACGCAACAAAAATGTCTGTCATGATTGAAATGTCGTTTGAAAACGTTTTACTATAATCAGAAGCGATTAATTAAAACCTCGGCGGCAGGTTGCAGTATTAAACGCAAGTGTAACACTTGTTAAGTAGCGCCATGACATTTTAAATGAAATTAAACGCATGCGAGTTGCACGTAAACAATTTAGGGCCAGAGCCTAAAATACCTGGCCTGTCGCAAGTCGCCGCGGAGCCCGTCGGCCGCCAGCGCCATATAAGGCGGCGGCACATCGAGGCCGGCGCGGGTGCAGCGCAGCCCTCTCCCGCAGCCTCGCGCCTCGCCTAGCGAGGACTGGAGGACATCTCCGTCACGAGTCTCGACAATCGATGCAAACCATCACAATAACCCAGTTAACCTTTCAACTTCGTCCGCAGTACTTTTCGCGACTCCATAATTTGCACAGCAATTATTGGTGAGATACTATCTCAATGTTAATTGTAGGGCACGACAGAGACATTAATGAGTTTATTATTGTTTTTTGCAGAAAGAACCAGATTCTCATAAAGGGGTTATGTAAACAAATCTATCTTGCATCAGCGCAGATTCGTATCACGTATGTATTGCTCTTGTGAGATGATATGGGACGCGACAGTCTTGCATAGATAAGACACGCCGCGAAAACCAGAGCAAATACTTGGTGTAACAAGCTAATCAAACGCTGGCCCCCGGCAAGCGGGTCGTCTCGCTGCCGCCTCGGCCTCCGGCAATCTAATGTCGACTTAATGGCTTCTTGCACTTAAGCCGCTATATCATTGAAAGCTAATACAGACAAGTGGCAATTGCACACGGATTGTGGTTCATTCCGTAAGAGCACATGTGGCATGTTATGCGGTGGACTCGTCGACACATTGCCATATACATATAAAAGTGGTTATAGTGTACATTCCATACAGTGGTTATTTTTTTTATCTAATGTCACTCGTTCCTATGTCAAGTGCTACTGCAACTTGAAGAACTCAAGAAAATTTGCAGATCTTCTTTAGTCTTGGATCTGGGTTGTTAATGGCAGTTGAAATGGTGTTCGGTGTTAAAGAAAATTTATTTCTTCGGTAAGTTCGGTAACAAGTCAATTTCTGTAACAGGTAGATCGTACCGACAGTGTTTAACAACTTGTCAAGAGATTTGTGTTCGCTTTATATGTAAAACTATTCATGATGTGCGCCGAACTAAACGCAGTTTAGTTTCAACGCAAGTGTTCGCAAGACTCTCCCGAAAATTGTGTTGCGGTTAGTTTAATGGAGTTCCTTTTGTGATCCAATTGCTGTTTTAAACGAAAACAAAATATCCGGGCCGCCACTGACCGTGAACGATCTGTAAAAATGGACCCGGGGGCTGCCCGGGCCAGCAGAGCTGACACAATAATTATTTCAGACCAAACAAACCATTAAAGCAACAAAACAAGATTAATTTGTGTCGTGTCTCGTTTAATTTTGCAACTTGGTAAAATTAATCTTTATGTATAAAAGAGGAAATCATTGACTGACTCATGACGAAATCGTAGAAACTACAAGTGTTAGGAGTCTCCCATTTTTGGTTGAGGATCCTTTTAAGGCGTAGGTGCTCATTAAGACGAGTTTTTGTAAAATTTAATCCCTAAGGGGTAAAACAGAATGGAAAAGTTTGTATAGGACATCGCAGGAGAACGAATGTAGCATTTGGCCTACTGGTTAAATTGGCTGGCGCGAAATATTGCAAAGTCATACCAGCGGGTCTTAAAATTGTAGAGTCGGAAGATCGCAGATCACCTTCAGATGTTATCGTATCTCGTATCAGTGACCCAGATACACTCAGCTCAGCCAACATACTCGTAAAAGACGATCTTGACTTTGCTAATGAACGTTCAAGCGGTTTTAAATGACGGGTCAATAGATCAGTCGGGCTCTCGCGGTTTCGCAGCGCTAGGCCCGGTCGCCCGGTCCTATCGACCTACATTGTGAACTAATAAATCAATAAACCTAATCATCAATCTATCTGAGACGACATTTATTGCTTAGTAGGTAACCGTGACAAATAACATTAGTTGACTAAGTACGTGCAAAATGCAAATAGACAGAGCACCTACTGTGTATGTAGACTCTATCGAGCACTTCGCAGTTGGCTAAACTGAGCCGTGTAATGAATGTAGGTAATTCGGTCGAATTGAACATACACGTATAGCTCCAATAATATGTCTATTGTTCTTCTGAAGTTGTTTATCGAAACCACGAAAGCCTTCATAAATCTTTTATCATTATCATCCATCTTGTAATTGTACGAAGCTCGAAATTTCTAATTAAAATTCATCCAACGACCCTTCTTAAGGTGCTCGTAGAGTAATTTCTTAACTGCTAATTGCGGTTCATTGAACTTTAAATGGGGAATAAACAGCACTTTTACAAAATTGCACTACGTTTGTGAATGTTGGAGTTGAACAAAGTTTAAATGAAATAAGGGCTGTCGCGGACTGTCGCGAGCTGCGGCGCGGAATAAGGGGAGATATCGTCTTTACGATTGGACATGGCGACAAGTTGTCGCAATTAGAGTGCGTATACAAGAGGATGATAAATCGCAGCGGCCGTGCGGCGACAGCGGGATGACACTCGCTATATTCTGATGACTTCTTGAACCGGTCCATTTTGCGATGTCGTTTATCATTTGATCTTTCTAAAGCCACTTGTAGCCTTTGAAAGCATTTCTTAGAATACATTAAGATGGAAAGACAAGTAATATATTGCGGTATTTCTTTTATCTTGATTGCATATTTGGCAACAAGTAAGCTGGCTACGATAGCTGTTTTTTTACAAACCAAATCTTTTAACCATTAAGTAGGTGTAAATATAAACCTGCTCCACGCCATTGCACCAAGTCGTGACACACGAAAACAACAAAGTCGTTGGCACCGAAACAGAAAAAGGTGTTTTTTGCGATAGTCACTATCATTCCTGCTGATTAATTAAAATTCTAAATTAATGCAAAAAGTAATTTATGTCGGAGTAGGTACCTAAGCTCATTTTTCAGTCGCCAAAGGAAGTATATAGTACTAGCTGGCGCCCGCGGCTTTGCCCGCGTGATATCGAAAGAAAAGTATCATAGGTATTATTGCAGACCATAATCTACCTCTGTGCCAAATTTCATCAAGATCCGTACATCCGTTTTGACGTGAAAGAGTAATATAACATTAGTAAGATAGCTGGCGCCCGCGGGATATCGAAAAAAAAGTATCCTATGTATTATTCTATACCATAATGTAACTCTGTGCCAAATTTCATCAAGATCTGTTCAGCCGTTTTGACGTGATAAAGTAACAAACATCCTTACAAACATTCGTATCTATAATATTAGTAGGATAGGATAATGCTCTATCAATACTTAGTGTATCGCCAGAGCGTTATAGACTGTATCGGTATCTGATACCGATTGACGCACGTGCAGATATTGCACCAACACCTTTAATATTGACACCGAAGTAGCATAGTTATACAGTATGGGACATACATACGCGCACACTTTCGCAATCAAACCAAATGAGGTAAAATTTTTGGAACAAAGCAATCGATCCGCCGAAGATGTAGCTCTCACAACCTAACAATGCCTAATTGTAACGTAGTTCGGATGTTTTCCCGGTGCATTGACACCTTGCAGCAAGTACTATGTGTTGTTTAGTCTGCAGTCAACGACCTCGACTGTGTTATAAAAAGTAACGTGAACCTGCCCGCCGCATTACTGCAAATTGACTCCATATCTGACGATAGCGACCCGATCAGCCGAGCTGCCCGCTAAGTATATTGGCTCTCTAGATGCACTCGTGTGGCTACCTGTTCGATTCAATCTAACATTTATGATAAACTATTGCTACCTATCTATATTATCATTTACATAATATAGACTACAAAATATATTCGATTCTATAAGTATATCTGAAACGTATAAATGTTATAATTATGTCACAGTCAAAACTGTTAATCAGGCAAAACTACTAATGACTGGTTAAAACTATTTTAACAAGTATATCAAGACTTTAACAAGTATACAAGTAAATATTTACTCAGAAAACTTATTATGAAACCCTTTTTTTTGCGGATGGGAAATTATCAAAATAACTTCCCGCGCTCTATGCGGAACGGGTGAGGGGGAAGTGTCAGACTTGTACTGACCATAACCCACCCATGTTCCTTCTTTTGTTTCTTCTTTCATTGCCCTTTATTTTCCGGGACCGCAGTATCTCTTTGAACAACCCGCAACCCCGGTATTATGTCCCCTTGAAAAACTTTGTGTGGTATTCTTGGTACCTAATAAATGAGGCGTTCTGAAAAAAACATATACACCCATGTATTTTTAATAGAAAAAACACATTTTGACTGACTCTGGCAAAAGTGGTTTTGACTGCAACACATGGAAACTGTTTGAGGCCGTTTTGCATAATCGTAAAAAACAACGTCGGCAATCTTTATGATTAGGAGTCGAATATCGTGTTTACGATTTAGTAATATCCATAGAAGTCGATAAGGGGATTTTAATGGAACGATAACAACTTGATTTTAATGCTAATGGAAATGTAAATTAATATATTGCTACAAAAACGTTAGGTCTGAAACCGAGTACAGTAAAATTATCTAAAGGAGAAAGTGTATTTAAAAACATAATGGGTTCTCTTGAATATCGTTGCCATCTGATAACACAAGGTTCACCGAAGATCCTGTCCGTTCGGAATTTTTCAGATAAGTTAATATAAATGACTGTTGTTACGACCGCAGTTATCGCTGCGGTGAAATATTGTCTGGTCTTTTGAAGCGACTGAGGACAACGCATAAATTTAACTTTTGTTAATTAAATGTCTGACAACATTAAAAAGAAAAAGGAAAGGCGACCCGTCACGCAGCAAGCCGATGTATAGGCGATCGAAGCCATCGACTATCGTCTAAGAGCTTCCATAAAATAACAAAGTGCTAGTTTGGACGAATATAAAAAAGAGCTTATGCAAAACCTCTCTATCTAAATTCGATGATTTATGTTGCATTTTATCTAGCGAGACTATCGATTAAATTAATCAAACGAACTCCTGAGAACGGCCCGGGCGCACTTTACGTATCACTCTTGACTTTCACTGATCAAATTTTTGCTAAAAGCCGGTCCACGTTTCGCGAAAGTGGTTGGTCTGGTGGCCAAGTGTTTATGTATCGGTGGTTAGAGGAGAGCTGGATCCATAGACACGCCGCGGTGGCGTCGCACAGATCCTGTTACAATTACTTAAGTAGCGCACCTTACGTTCATGCAAACGTGATAAACATAGTGACGCACAATTATACTGGTATTAAAACACGAATATTTCTGCTATTCTATAATTTTCAATTGACTAATTATTTTCGATTGCATTATCTATTTCATAACAAAAGCTTACACACCTCAAGCCCTGTTTTCACGCAATTAATAAAGTAAGTACCTAAAAACACTTTGACTACAAAAATGTGTTCAGATAATTCTTTTCTGCCCTAGCATTTCTAGATCATTTTACAAAAGATAAAAAGACTTCATCTTAGGCACAAAACACGTGCCAAAGTGCTAATATTACATTCATAGAATGAATTTGTCGAACTGAGTAAACCTATCACGTTCGGTGCTTTTCACTGACATGAATTGTAAAGTGAGTTGGCTAGATATTGGGAACTGATAAAGATGGTAGTTTGACAGTGTCTGAATGCCGTAAAAGTAGTCAAATGAGAAAAGGATGATTTAAATAAGGCATTTTTAAAGAATTGACGTACTAATCTTGAGAGTAAAATGAGAGAGAAGATATAATAAATAATAATACTTTAGCTTCTACACTGAAAAATAATAAATAAGTAGATAAAACGAAACAAATGAATGAATTTTACTAATTGATTGCATAAACAAAGCCAATTCTAACTTCAAAGAGGTCTACCATGAAAACCCACACTTAATTAATTTTAAAAACAAAGACAGAACAAAATAAGAAAGGATCGACGAATTAGATGTAGCAATTTAATTTTAAATCTACAACGGTGCGTACAAACCGCACGATGGAAACTTTCTATGTCAACGGGCTGCGGTAAATCACTTGCGTACATAAATACTTGTGGGTCCACGTCCATTCCATACACATACTAATGTATATTATATGTAGCTGGCTATAAACAATACCATTATTCAGGATGGAACAAAAAGGGGCTTTGGGTTGTATGCAAACAACTGCTAACTACCCTACCCAACCAACGTTTCGGTGTTCCTTCAAACTTCCCCGTTTTCACCGGACGTTACTCCGCTGTTTCAACCAGTAACTATGTTACAGATAATTGAATTTCCTTTCTGATAAAGGGAAATTTTATTATTTTAATTCTTGTTAAAATGAGCAAAAAGGTTTTATCGTCTACCTAACAGGGATATTTCTTTGTGAAGGTAGCACTTTTAATTTTTATGATCGTTTTTATAGTAGGGTTTTATTTTAAATTTGATTTTATGTAAATAAATTTTCTTTTCAACGTGAGACTAACATTTATTGGTTGCCCTAATCCCTAATTGCTTTCGTGTAATTAAGTTTCATGTCTTTGAATTCTAATGTATTTAATTTTGGTAGGATTATTTTAAATTACTGTCTGGAATTTATTGCTGGAATCGACAAAATAAATATTACACATATGCCTGTATTTATGTGTTGTATTTTAATAGGGCTTGTAAGTACCAACTACTAAGAATACTTATTCGATGATAACTGTCAACATTGCGAGTGAAGTAGACAGCATGTCTCAACATCGTTAATCATTCGCTAAAAGTGCCTACAGCAGCCATTTTCCCTTCATGTGTGGCTCTATTTTTTAGGATTACAGTGGCACGAGCGCCCACGCGCCCTTCATCAAAATTCAAGTCACGTCTTAACAAATTGATATCAACGCACGATTTTAAGAAATGACGTGTATAAAAATACACTTTACCGACTCGATTAACATTCGTGCTCGCCCTAAAATGATAAAGAGTTGATGCACATTGAATGTATAATAGGTAGAGGCGAGCCGCGTTGTGCTTATAGCGAACTAAATCGAATGGGACTCCTTCTTAGAATTCCATGTTGGGCGCCAATATCGAAGCCATCCGTCTTGTCGTCTTTTGCTTTGCTTTAATCTTCGTGTTTTATGGCAATTTTATTGAGTAGAAAGGTGTGATTAGATTTCACAGTTGTGATTTGTCCGAGTCTGATTAAAATGTTCAATTCCAGCAAAATGGATTAGCGCAGATTGTCTGGAACGCCAGTGACGTAATAAAGGTACACATTTACATAAAGGACACGCCATTTTCTACAGTGTTGAGATAAGTGTTGATCGCAAAGGACTACGAATTTACTTAACAACTTGTACTGCATATTGTATTTGTACATTACTCATGTACAATTCGTGTGTTAATGCAATTAAGTTGTTGACTGGATACATCTGTCGTGACACCATCTGGGAATACACTTAGCTTCTGCTTAGCTACAATCTTTTTCGTTGTAGAATATGTTTTAAAATAACATTTGAGCTTCTTAAATCCTTTCTACAATTGATAAAATTATGCTACAGAAATATCGAAGCAAGCAAAGAAGCAGTCACAAATGTATATCGGTAGCTGAATGGACTAATATAGACTCCTATTCGGACCTTTAACTCGTTCTCTAGTCGATAACTCATCAAAGGCTATTATATAACGACATCTGGTGCACATCGGAACATGTCTGATATGCAAATAGAGCACCGATACCGTGTCGAGACTGAGATACAACCTTTAATTCAATCGACGCTACAACTAATGAATTATTCAACACTAGCCAGAGATGTCAGACTGCCGACAAATTTTTAATGTCATGCAAAGTCAGCGTAGACAGCGGTTAATAATCGATACGCTTTAATTTAACAATAAAATGTACCTACTAAAACAGAAACAGTATACTCATGTATTAAATTCGTTTGCGAGAGCCAACAATGTAAACTGTTATCCAGGTTAATTAGCAGTGGAGTACGTAATAAAACTTGCGAGTAATTGCTGAGCAACATGGACTGCTTGTAATGGAAATGTAGCAAATTGCAACACTTGAGCTCTTGACTCCGGAGACTTTCCCGTGTTTTTGTTTTGCTTAATCAGGGATGAAGCTTAATGTAGAGGAAAGCAGTTTTCCTCGAAAGATTTTTCGTCGCGAGAATCTTTTATTTTTACTCGTTGAAGTGATTGGTGCCTACACATAATATAACATTATGTATATTTGTTTGTTACGCAACCGTAAAATCGCCAATGAATTTGTCTTCTTGAAAAGGGCAACCACTTTGCCTACATTTTCGTCCCTACATAACCTACATTGTATATCTTGCAAGATATATCTCCGCAATAAAACAAAGTTATTTGCAGGTATATTTCTTTTTTCGAGAACCAGTCTCGTCATCTTTAAATTGCAGGCATTTCAGAGACGATTCTTGTACCGATTTTATTTTCGTATCGTGGACTAGACGGACAGTTTAGTTATACAATAATAGCTGGGAATAAATTACTACATATGGCGCCGTCGGGTTAACTTATCGTCTTAATAGTGGGACACATGTCCTGTGTATCAGTAATGTTATATATCGTAGGTAATTATATGAATGCCAGCGCGTATCGATAGCTGTGCTGCTCCATTCACATGCACACACTCGATCCCAACAAATTAACTAAGATTATGATCGTTAGGGAATGTAAAAATTTTGATTTGAATTGTCATTGAATGTGGAATATTTATCTGAGAGATAAACTCTTTAAGGCAACGTGTTATGCGTATGTATGAAAATATTATTTATTGAATACTATCCAAATTACGATTTTCATAAATATTGAATTCTGCTCTGAAAACACAGAGGATTCGATAAACACTACACGTCGAAATTCCATAAAAAGTTCGGTAAAGTTGACCGCAAACCATTCAGGCTTCAATATTTGCACGGAAATCAGTTTATTTGCACTCGGCTTTTTGTGTTCGGTGAGAATATTGCATTTTCAATCAATATTGCTCGTGAGTTAAGTCACCGTGAAATTCGTCCATGGCAGGCTAATGTTGTGCATAATAACTAACACATTAACTTCATATGCTATATACATGGTTTTACTTTTGGTATAGTTCTAAGTTACAATTGAGTACCCTGTGAGGTACTACTAAACAAATGTTATCTGGGGATCAACCAGAAGAAAAAACACCCGAGGCTATAAATCTAAGACAGACAAATCGTCCCAAGGAGATGATTCAGCAGTCTTGAAACGATAGCGAAAAGAAAATTGGATGAGTAGGAAATAACACTCCTTCGAATCAAGCCATAAGTCAAGCCGTTCAGTCCTCCAGAGAGCTGAAGACGGTTCCACAAAGTTGTAGATTTGCTATATTTGCTACACTTTTATAGCAATGATGGAGTAAGCTCCTGTTCGTTTATCTCCGCGCGGTTACAATAAAAAACGAAGTTTATTGCAGAACTGTATTCATAGTGGTTGGACAACAAACGTTGCGGGCAGTGCATGGAGGCTGCAATTATATTTAAAATAGCCACCGTCGGCAGCCCGCCCAGGACGGCTACTGGCGGTACTGGAGCTATGTTGTATCAGTGGCGTGTGAAAATACCATCAATGGGACTCGCTTCAGGCACAAGTTGTTGCACACTTGTTTTATCTCTGCACTTAGCTACTTCAAATGTTTTGTGGTTTGGCTTTTATAAACAACTGACGCTCATAATGGATGTAGCACTTCAGTAATTAGTGTCTGTCTAAAATTTAACATCGCCATTAATTTCCTTGTTTATAGGAAAGTATTGTTACTGGCTTTATTCGTACTTCTATGCTAACATTAAATATCTTTCTCTTCATGTTATCACTGATGAAAGAAAAGATGATTTTCCTTTGGATAGCGGCATACACTGTAAAGTGGGTTTATTATTGGAACAGATAATAAGTATATCAGCAGTTTGTTAATGAGGTCCGTCAGCGAGCCGGTAGTTTTAGCTCTTGTTTATGTGTTCAGCTTCGATTGCCTTCGCCGACATCAAATGTAAGCGTTCTTAAACTTTCTTGTATTATAGCTTTACTGAGTGCTACTTAATCGTATGGCTAAGAAAGTAGGAGGGCCTTTTTAGAATGATTAACTCTAGTCTTTGGTCGGTACAGTTTGTATAAGGCCACTAGAAGCTCAGGGACCGTCTCAACTTAAGAAAAACTTTTTATTCGAATACTTAGTTTGTTCTTAGAATGACTTCTGAGTTCTACCACCCAGACGTGCACGAAACTTCCATATTCTTGTTTAAAAGAATAACAAGGTAACTGGTCACAATTTGTCAGCGTGGACAACAATTTGGCCAACACATGTCGCCGAAAACATACCGGGATATGTTTCAATTTTATTTATGAGAACTGTACTGTCATTATGCCTTATGAGTTTTGCGGAAAGCGGTTGTGGTCTCGTTTTACGAGCGACTCGGATTCACTCGTATCCTCCCAGACTTATTGCTGTATGCAAATTTAACGACACGATGATTATTTACAGGCGTAACAACTGCATGTTACGAAGCGTATGTTTACGTTTGGTAGGGATTTATTATTTTACAGCGTTCATTCACATTTGAGAAATAGGGCCCTGTCCGGAATATGAAATATCTTATATCTCCACAAATTAATGTCCATTTTTAGAACCGTTTTATATTCGTCATTAGTTTCCATAAATGGCAACTGATTAACAAAACACCCTAAAAGGCGGTTAGATGAGTAAGATATGCGTCGGGAGCTATCTCACGGAGGCGAGTTATCTCGACATCCTACAGGAGTTAGTAGCGGGTTCAACGCCCCTCGTAAGTCACGTTTCTCCACAAAAACTCCGACGCAATAAAGCATTGAAATACCTCTCATCTGTCATCTGATCTAGTCGCCGCTGGCCACCCCGTGACGCTTATGTGTTATAACTTAAGGCTTACTGTCTCACCAGTAAAGGCTGTTTATTGAGGCCTTTTATTGTGCCGGCAGTCAGCGCACCCTTTTGTGTTGCTCACAATATAAATGTTGTTATTTTATTGAATGCTAGTTTGATATTGAAAGTTGTTGTGTTCTTTGTTGCAGGTACGTGTCTAGATAAAATCGAATGGATTGGTGATAATCTGTAAGTACTCAAGGTTGAAACCGATCATCGACCATCACAGGTAATTGTTGAAGACTAATGTTCTCAACGTTAGCAAGGTATTATCGTGAGGCAAACTCATTCCATATTTAAGAGCAGAATTGTTCTCAGTCGTATCAGTTACGGTGGTGAAGGTTATAAAGACGTTGTCTGTTCGTTGTTTTGTGAAGCTCGCAGCTCGCGTTGACTTGTATCGTGAACATACGAGGCTCGGCGCCGACAAAGTGCGCGTCGGCGCGGACAATCAAATCAGTCGCGACAATTTCTCCGGCGACTGTACCTACCTTTATCCTTTGTGCTCCCAGCCACATCTCTGTTACTACGTCATGTCACACATTTGTGTCGCCATCTTTTGTCTCAGTACAGTTTCAGGCATTGACAGCTTAACGGTTTTCTTCATAAACTGCATACTTGCATAATTATCTTGTCATGTTGTGAACTAATACTCAAAGCTGAAGAACGAAATGACAAAGAATGTTTCCAGCTACAGTTTTATCGTATCTTAAGTATCGGATAAATGTATGCAATCATGCACTCCATGTTTATGATTTGGCCTACATAAATAACATCTACAGGCCGCTTGCATAGCACCACATGGCTTTGAATATGCATTTATATCTGTGCATCATTCCATCGGGATTCTGGGTCACTTCCATACAGTATAATCCTATCGATTTCGAAAGGTCGTACAGTCCTATTGCCACTAACGGTCCACTGATCGATAATCAAATAGGGTCGGGTTGTGCATATTTGTAAAGCCCTTATCTCCGCTATAAAAAGCAGGTAGTTGCATTCCCAGAAGTGAAGAGCCACTCGAGGGAGCATCGCGGTTACGAGCATTTTAATGGATTCGTTTGAACGCCACGGTCGTTTTTGGTTTTTGTGCAAAACTTTTACGGAGAATTTGCGAGAAAAAATAATTGGACACCACATGTGCGTCCCTTTTTATGTTTTTTGGAAGATGAGATTCATTAGCACTACGTCAGCTCTGCTCCCGAGTGGCCGATGCCCATTCATTAAACCCTGGCACATTAGCACTTGCCCCATTCAAAGTTTTTCTGCCATTTTTTGTAATGACCTTCGAACCCAAAGATAAAACAAATGTAGCGGCAAGCGGTTTCTGTTGAAATATGATGCATCTGGTTTATCTAATTCCTTAGTTGGTGGTCACAGTTACAGGAGGTCTTTCCATTTAATCGTAAATTATTTGGTGCCTTATGCTCCGTTGTGTGTTATGCATCTTAGAAATGTCGACTGTTTGGATCGATTTCTTATTGCCAACTTAGTAACACTATAAAACGCCTTTCACTTTATAATAGCTGTGTTCCTAATTATGCATTTGAAGCGTAATAAACATTATTAAATAATGTTCGTTATGTAACTGCTTGGTTAGTGCTGGCTACATGTACTTACATACATATGTGTGTCGCATATAGCTCGCAGATAATTATATCCGGATTTACCCAGTTTTTTTTATCTACTTTTTTAGTAGCTTTCACCAACATAGTCGAGTAAACAATGCTCTTCCAGGATAATCCACATGAATGAGTATTCACATGAAGCGAAGGTAGTCGGCAGAGAGATCAATATATTAAAATTACGTCAGATTACGAGGTGACCGGGCGTGACTCAGCTGGTCGAACGTACGCGAACTTAACCACCCTACCCAGGGTTGCCGATCCCTACCTTAAGCGAAGCATGCGAAGCCCGAACGTCAGGAGTGTCCAGGTAGAATTTAATAGACTGATGAAGAATTACCATGACTTCGTCACTAGATATTTCATAAACTAGGGGAACTTTTAGAACTGCAAGTTACAGTGCTGCAATACCGTAAGGTTTATTATCATGTGCAAACTTGCACAAATATCTTGCATAGCTTATCGCGCACGGCACCGAAGTAACCCATTTCTCTGAGTTAAGTCTTTGTATGAAGTGATAAGCAGTTTAGTGCATTCACATGCAACTCTCTACATATATTTTTATAACAACTACAAAAAGAAAGCTGCTGTTGGAATTTAGTATTTCTCGAGAACGGGGTAGGTTAAAAAAAACCTACTGTATTTTTGTTGAAAGCTTAAAGTTCAAAGCTTAAAAAAAGTTGTCAGCCCTACGTAGTCGCGCCTGGCGGCAAGGCCTGACCAAAGTGTCGCCACATTGAACCTCGTTTATGAAAGGTCACCCACCGAGCCTTTAAATGAAAACTCTCATTTTCATTTTGATAGCATAATTATGTTAACGATGTCAGTAATTAGTGGAGATACGGAGACTACCGGAGATAACAAGGTGTAAATTAGTTTAGAATTTGATAAAAGATAAGATGCGAAAGAGACGGACAGTCATTGTGATCATAAAACCTGTAATTACGTTCCTAGCGTTTTAATGTTTTGGGAATATTGAATTACGAAACTGAGTTTTTAGAAAAGAAACTGCGAATTCAGATGATCTTAATAGGTTTAGTTATATGAATTTGTAACCAAAGAAGATGTTCTACTCCAAGATCAAAGCCACACTTATCAAAAAAAGAGATGAGAGATGCAGAAAGAAATGTAAATACAAGTAGGTATGTATATCAATAAGGCTAGCACGAGTCTTGTATGTATAAATCAAGGCTCGATCAGTCACGAGTCATGCGCGAATTCGTTCCGGCCACGACTGGCCTCTGACTCAAACTCATAATCACCGGTAATCATGTTCGGATTGATAACAAACTCCGCAAAACTTGCAATGAAAACTGTTAACACAAATTAGTAGGTCAACGTTGATTGTGTTTTCTTTAACAGTTAGGTTTATTTGGAACTAGCTTCAGACCGCGACTTCGTCCTCGTGGCATAGTTACTTTGGGCTAACGCTAACTTTTCTTCTCTCTTTCTCCCCATTATCTTACTTTTTTACTAGTTTGATATTTGCTGTTACTTCACACGATGTAAAAGTTTTCGAAACGAACTGGAGTTAAAATAATAACGGAATCTTATGTCTTTCACTTAAGAGAATGTAAACTGTTGATAGCTTAAACATTATACTCAGTTTTACTTCTGTAGCTATTCCATTTACATTTTATACCTTCCGCGAACTCGTTATTTTCTAAATCGATACGTTTGTTCTCGTCCCTATGCTTTATTTATTATTCAACAACAAACATTGTATTCGCGCGAGCGGAAGGATATTTCCCGCGGCGCGGTATGCCTATGTTTATGCCATGACAACTCCATATGTTGGAATCTACACCGAAGCCAATAAAAGCACAAAGCTGGCTCCGTGACGTCTTTGTGCGTTGTACACGTGTTTATTGCGGATACCACGCCCCACATGGGAAATATTTACGTTCATATGCTACGCTTAACACTTGCCATCAAACAATTTTGTCTGTCTAATTAAATGGAGCGGCAATTAAATGTATTTAACTACTAAAAGTACCTACTACATTTAAGTAAGCAGCTTGTTTCATAACTTGAATAGGACGCCTGATTTACTTCGTTTGCAAGTGCATTCAGTTTCACAGATCTAAAAATGCTTCTATAAAACTGAAATTCTTAGCAAGCCTTCTCTTTAAATGAATAGTCGTTTTCTATTCAAGCTGGGTGTACAATTTACTTATTTTATTGGAGTTTTACTCCGGAACTATTGTGCGATCAACTATCATTTATTTTACTTAGCGAAACTCTGTTTAACGTCACTCGATGTGAAACTAATTTGGAATTACATTTTGGTCAAGAACCATTCCTGGCTATCCGCGTTTAGAATAAACAAACACGTGGAAGTATAGCAGGAAGATTTGTGTGTAACTGGACTTTCTCAATCGAATGCGGCTGACTGCTGAAAGATATACAAAGATCTTTTGTATGCCTTAGTAACGTAAGGAGGTACGCCAGTATCATGTTATAATGCAGGTTGGTTTGTTTTTGCTTGAACAATAAAAGTCAAACTGCCCCTGCAAAATACCTTAGTTAAATAAATGCTCCAAATAAATAATGTAATCTTTAAAGTCCTATTTCGTCCATTTATTGTTTTCTATACTTAAATATAATTAAATTTTTAAATATTTCATTTCAAAAAAATATATCATTTATAAATATAAAGTCCTTATTATTATCTTGTCCAAAATTATTAAAACAAACATGTATCGTCATGTACTTGTATCATCGTGCGTGACTAAAATATTTAAAAGAAACTGATAATCTTATCAATTCGTAATCGATCAAGTATATTTTCTTCATATCTTTAAGTATTTTCACTTTGTTTTATACAACGCTTAATCATTGTCAAGAGCATTGAATAGGGCATCATTAACATGGAAACATTTATCGTATAAAGGAGAATGTATCTTTGCAAATCAGACTCCATCCTTTATTGTAGCCAATCTATTGTGTAATAGTCGTATCGGAAAGAAAATAAAATTGTTAGAGGCCATTCCCAGTCCCGTGTCAATCACTGATTGCAACAAACGTACCCTGTATGTATTTGCTGTGCTTACACATGTAAAGTATGCTGTAGTGAACCCTTCTGACGAAACTCTTCTGTTTGCTACATGATTTTGTACTTAAACCAGATCAAACAAAGTTCTATCTTTGGCAGCAAAGCTTTCCACGGCGCTTTTGGCTCTTGGTTTAATGCCATTCCGAATTTCCGATATGGATTTTCCAAATCTCAAGTTTTCTCTACTTGTTCTAGCGAACACGATACTCTGCGTTCCAATGATACTGGAGTTTGTGTTATTAAATGTTCAAATAATACTTGGTTTGCCAAAGCGTTTGACTTTATTATGATACCTTCTCTTCACTGTTGTCTTTGTTGGAAGTTCGCCGATTCTTTTGTGAACAAGTTCTCATTCAGAAGTTCTTCTATGTTTGAGGCTTGGTTTTCTAAATGGTTAAATTTGAATGCCATTCTCTTTAAAAGAAAAAATACCTTCTTAAATACCGCACAAGTAACGTAAATAAGTAACTTATCGCACAAGTAACCTAACCTAACCTACACCATATTTATAAATATTACACATTTCAAACAAACAGAGTCAGTGCCACAGTCATGCCTATTTATAGGTAATATTATAATCTGTGATCAAATGTTGCGGGTTGTTCGATAGAGATACTGCGGCCCCGGAACATGAAGGGCAATAAAAGGAACAGGGTGGGTTTTAGTCAGTACAAGTCTGACAGCGTCAGCGGGGAGGACCCCGCTCCCCGCTCCGCCCAGAGCGGGGGAGTTATTTAATGATTTCCCATCCGCAAAAAAAGGCCATAATAATGTTCTTGAGAAGTGCGTCTACGTAAAGAGCGCTTTTGTATCCGAGTCACATTTTAGTTGACATTATGAAGTGTTGTGTTCCATCACGAAGGGCGGACGGGGTCGCTATCTGCGGCGACCAGTCGCGCGTGACCGCTCATCTCGTTACCGCCCGCCCTAGCGGCTCCCTGCCGCCCTGCTTCACCAACAGCCCCTTCTCACCACGTTATAAATTTAACTTAATTATCGACACCGTTGTCCCCTTGTTCAGGTTTGGAAAGGGTTAATGTTTTAATGCATACTCTCAGAGGAGAAAGCAATGAGTTATGACTAGGAGTTAGAAACACTTAATGGCGCCACTCCCTCTTTCCGCTTAACTCTGTTATGATTTAGTGTGCATGCAATGATTAGTGTGCGAGTTAAAGTTCCATAGCGACTTGGTCAGCATGGCATGGCTGCATGGTCCCCTAATTGGTCGGTTGACGGAGACTTCCGAACTCATTAGTGTCCATACCAGTGTGGTTACGTAATCCGTGGCGACTGTTATCCCAGTTGGCGTTCAGATTCAGACAAATCTCACCGAACAAAAGCCCAGTTTTAATTTCCGGAATACTGATTTGCATAAGCCTGAGCCTGAGTACCTAAACTCATTGTTTTCCTACGAGCTAATTTCGCGGTGCACATGCCTCAGTGGACTCCCCATTTTTAAACTACCCTCGTTTCTATTAACGCCCTTGTTATTATTAGCCCAGATACCTATTCTAGGCAAGTAGGTTAGATTATAGCTCCGCTCTTGTTTTTGCCAATGTATGTAACGAAGAGTTAGCATGGGAGTGGTACTCTGGAGCATGTTAGTTCGTAACACTACTCCAAGTGCTCAGCTTCAAGACACGAACAAGTTTTAGTACTTCCTAACATTAAGTTTTCACGCGGCAGACAAACGAGAGTCTGCAAGTCGTACTCTCACGCGCCACGAATAAATCAAGCATTTCTCCGTTCGTTGCTAGATTGTGTCGACTCAGCCAATGCCCGAATGAATTTAACAAAATCTTCCACTGAACGATAATAATAATTTCATGATTTAATTACTTTTCCAGTTTTTGTTGTTGCCACAGCAGTATTTTAAGTTTGATAAATATTATTTTAGCAACGATATGCAGTCGAGAGACTTCCCACAATGAAGTTTATATTCCTTTGTTGTTGTACCTTTCGCAACGTTTTATTTTACAACCAAGTGTTTAAACAAAACCTTTTTAAATGTTGGGAGTGTTTGTCATCATTTTCGAATTCTAAATATAATATAATATGATTTCAGTCTCGAATTATTTGTGTTTATTATAATCGAAAGGACCTCTTTGTGCTATTGTTTCAGCGGTCTATAAGTAAGTCGGTTTTGTTGTGAATGTGATTATTGTCAACCTCTAGTTTATACTCTGTCCAAACGATCTATTAATATTTTCTAAATATTCCAAGGCCTGGATTTTACGTGTGTTTTTATCCTGCTGCCCGAATTTATCACAAAAAATCTCATAAATTGTTTAACATTGTGTGTTAACATTTTGATTCGTATTTGTCGGATTCGTCTCGCTAATCAAATTTATAGATAAATTTAATACGTTTATTGAAAGCCAGCTTGACTAGTCACTTATCGGTTTGCAAAAATAAATTGGTAATTGTTCACACCGCAACACCTGCATTTTTTTTTAATGTGCAGCTTGATCGTCTATTGTGATGTTTGTCGAACGTTATATTCTTTACCGAGAACATTATGGTATATGAGACAATGCGATTACTTTCTATAATAAAACTGTATTCGCAGGCGGCTGGCTACGTTAGATCCATACCTAGATTATGTTCATAATCTAGTCGGTGTATCTTGTCAGCAGTATTTACTAAGGACCCTTCTGAAGAAGCTTGGGGTTAAAAATAATACTACGTCGGAGGATTAAAACGCTTGCAGGTGTCTCGCTTCTAAGATTGTAACCTCTACCAGTAGCCACCCCAGTCTGCACCTTATAACAACGAGCATTTGGCTTGTTACCCCTTGCTAGCTTTTAATACAAAATCGATTAGGCTTTATTGTTTACGGAGCGGATTTGTATCAGAATTGTAATCTTAGCTTATAGTACGCCTCTTGCATATATCACCGTCTTATCAACTATGATGCAAAATCGTTTAAAATGCAGAGAAGACTCGAACATTTTAAAAGTTCCTAAGCTTACGAAAGCTTTCTTTATCTGTTCCATGTCCGTAAGGTCCTGTATGCTTCATGCATGAACAGTTTAATTGGATATTTGCTTACTTTTTAAAAGCGGCAGTTTGTATTCTTTTGGCACACAATGGCATGTTTAACATGTTAGTATGGTGGCCGGCAGTGGGCTCGGCGCCGGCGCGGGCGCCGCGTATCTTAGTATTCCTTGTATCGCATGTCGTTGGACTATTTCTCTTACGCACTGCGCCGACGACGCGCCGCCGACGCACGCGCAAGGTCGCCGGGTGCTCGTCTATCTCTCACGGCGCCTGCCATATCCTGACACTCGAAAAACAATCCTTTGTATATACGCATGAGGTCTGCGTACTTTACCACTTCCATTATCTCACATTAGCTACACTTAGGTTCTTGGTGCGTCGTCGACTGTCCTCTCGCTTTCGCAATTCGTCCTATTTTAGTATCAGGATTCGTATGCATCAATGACGGCGTTAGCTCCTGCGTCAGACTGCCGTTGAATCTATTTCGGTCATGCTATTGAACTAGCTGGTCCCAGCTATTCTTGGGGGAATTTCTGCATATTCTATTTTGAAGTGGCGGATTTTCAAGGCACTCATGGTGATTTACCGCCTCGGTAAAGTAACTCAAAAATATTTCTGTATATATTGGCGTGGGGACGTTGACTCACAAGTGCCGCACCGCACCTACCTTATTTGTCATACGGATAAGGATTGCTTGGGGTCGCATTAACAGTTGTTTCATGGTCGGAAGCTTGTTTGTTTCTTCTTTAATAAAGGGATTGATTGACTACAGAAATATAAACGTTGTCCTAAACGTGCGTCTAGTCTATTTACCAAATTAAAAAATATGCAAGCTAAAGATTTGTGGTTTTGCGGTCAGACATGATGGCTCCGCAAAGGTGACTGAATGTTTTCATATTTATTTGCACGAGGCATTTGTATGTAGGTACCTAACAGTCCTGTATTCTGGTACCTGAATTATGCATCTGCGCTCTGTGGTAATAGATGAGCCGATCTAAGCTAGTCACATTGTTGTTTAAATGTCTGGCATTGAGCGACCAATCGATGATAGATAAAGCGCCAAGTGTTTGCAGTATCTTATTACTGGGGCGTTTGATATTCGCATTCCAGTCTGTTTTGTGTAACATGCAGATTAATGTGGCGTGCCACGTAATTGCGCTCCGTAGTTTATCCTTACACAATTTTCCATTGTATAATATCTATCTGTTTTATCAATACTTTGTCTTATATCTTCCTGTTTCTACAATCACAGGAGTTTTCTTATCAATAATGTATCTCGAAGGCTTATAATTGCGGTTGGACTGAGATTCAGTAGATGTTGCTTGTTTGTTAATGAGAAAACAGCAGCTGATGAGTTAATAGTTCTGCAGATCTTTAATTTCTAACGTGAGAAGATTACAATGTATCCGTGCAACCGGGCAAGTATGTACTTTTGCCCCTGTGCAGGTTAACCCTGAATAATTTCTGCGAAATTACAACAAGTTTTTGCCGCGTCTACTTTAAACATTGTTATTATAAGTTCTTCTCAAGGTTGGCGCGTAAAGGATAATATATATAGACAAACATGTGCCATTCATAGTTTTACACAGCAAAGATATAGGCATTTGTAGTATGTAAGTACCTAAGTATAGACAGTTACATGGGTACTGCTTGTGGTTTTCCTGTGAACTTGCTAAATAAACAAGTTTTGTTGTTTATGAATATTGTCGCTTCTTTTTCCTTTCGAAAAAATGGTTCATTTTTCCTGTAGGCTGGTAATTAAGTTGTAAAGACATTTTCGGAAGTGAGAGTCATTTAGTTTCCGTGGTTACTCGTTAACCTCATTTTCTTTACCTTGGTAATTGACTCGTTGAACATTAATAATGTGCTTTTACTGTACCTACTAGTAGGCTTCCATATATGCCTCAGAGTGACATGTGTAATTAACTAATTATAACGTCGATACCTTATTATAGCGGTAGTTGTTGATCAAGTTCTAATTAATTAAGACGAGGTTAATTTCTACATAAATGTTCATGGAACTTGAGACTTAATAGGCCCATAGAAAGGTTTTTTTACCTATTAGTTAAGTAGTGTAGTTTTGCAAACCTAGATTGATGATTGAGTTTTCTAGTAGCGCTGCTAGTACATACGTTCCGAAATTCTTCTAGTATTTCTCAAAAATGAATAAAATATAACACAATGTGCTAGTCAACTGACTAGCACATTGTGTTATATTTTATTCGTCTATCTACCATATCAATATGAGATAATAACTCTTGCTTATTATCTCATTTGTATCATGCACTAAGCAGTGACTACTACGATAACATTACACAACCCAACCTTAACATGACACTGGTATTTTTATACAGAGAATCGGGTAAATCCGCCATCAATCGGAGGGACGCGTGCCCCGGGTAAGCTCGCACAGATTACGCTGACGATGAATGAACAGAACGAGTGAACATAATATGCGGCCCTCTGTTTGTCCGTGACGAGGGAAAATTGTGATTACATTCGCGTTTATTACGCTATTTCCTTCCATTAGGGCAGTGTTTTTATGGATAAAGCCTGATACCGCATTAAGTAATCCATTGGAATGATTGGTTTAGACAGTTCGCTGACATACCATTGTGTATGAAATTCTACACGTGTGTGTTTTTCAAACCCGTTATTATTTAACTTTAAACATGGAAATCTATCAGAATTTAAGCTGGTTTTCAACAACCCGCATGTGTGTGGATGCGGTCAACGGTCAGATGTAAGGCGAGTGTAACTATTTGTTGTATCGACGTCAGAACGAAACAATGGAGAGTAATATATTAATATTAATAGTGCACGTGGTTGAGTAGTTGCATAACATTCGCATGACAATGCCGCACTTCCTACATGGTTGGACTATCGCATTTTATCGCCGCTTTACATTCAGTTATGAGGAACACGATATAAACAGTCTGTGAGGTCTTAACCGAAGTTTGGCCAATAGAGATCTTTACGTCTACAGAGCACCGAAAGCAGTTTATAATAGTTTGTCTATGCCTATTAATAATTTGGGCGTCAAACATTTCATTCGCGCATTATTTGGTGCCGCCTGCAGCTGTATTCTGATAACAAGAGATAGGACTTGACGGCCGCAGGATAATAGAACCTAATTAAATGCGTTCATTATCGCTGTTTCAAAAGCCGACATGTTGAACGCAGTTTGTGTCATTCCAAACTCTTGCAGCACTGATTCATCACTAAGATCATCAACACATCTGCGCAGCAAGCTTAAACTGTATTACGTGTACCTATATTCCATCTACATCTCGCTATCAGAGGTCCTTCGCTCGTTATCTAGTGAATACAGCGTAGCCGCGTAGTTGGTTCAAACTTTAGCTAATATAAGTTATCGATACCGATTATCACAAAGTTAAACACGTCCATTTCCTATTTAAATTACATCCTTGCTATAGCCCAGAAAGTTTCATAACAATATCGATCGCCACCAAAACGGTTGAAGAACAAGATTTCATCCCGTGTAGCCAGCTCCCCTTTTCCTCTTGAAACCTTTTAAAGGGGATCGTGGAGAAGCAAGCGAAGTGATTTTTAATCTTTATTTACATCCCAAAGAGTCGATTAGCCGATTCTTTCGGCTTTGCGTGAGTGGCTGATAGGCTTCACTGAATACGACGATTGATTGTTTTTTTCTAGTGTATCAAATCAGAGTGTGGAAATACCAATTCTTATCAAGGTCAGATAATACGAAATATGTGTAACTTTATCTCTTTATATCTGCGACTAGTTTATGGTTTCAGATAAAAGTTAAGCTGAATACCCACTCGTGTACAGTCAGCAAAAGTGAAAAGAATCCAGGCAGATATGGTTGAAATTTTCATAAAAATCCATAAATGTTAACGAATAAAGTCAAATTAATTTGACAGAAAACAATCAGTTCATTAAAAAAATAAACTTGAGTTGTCCACCCGTTTCTAAGAAAAATCTACTATATCTGACGAGCTTGGAAACTTATCTCTTTTACTGTACATGTTAGATTAAAATCTATTACATACTTGACACGTTTTACTAAGATTTCCAATAGTTTCTGTAAATAATTTGACATTGAGACTGGAAAGTTAGAAACCTAAGCATTGAGTTAAGCTAGGTATTTTACCGTCTGAGTAGGAGTCATTGCTTTAATGGTGAGACATTAGTCGGTCAGCCAGTCTTTCAGCTCAGAACATTATGTTGGTGTTTACTTATTTACTTACCAAGTTTGTACTCGTCATCCCCTTTTGTGACACCTTCGTCATCTTTTTGTATTAATAGACTTTTGTTTTCGAAAACAACGACTTTTATAATATTTTCATTCTTCTTGTAGAATACTTAATAGTTATTGTAGGTAGGTCGTATTCTATCACGCATATGATGTACGACATGCCCAGGCGTTGAATACTTCATGAAATAAAGCAAAAACAACAAAATTTCATAATGATAGCCACGTAAGATTGCGAAAGTGCTCCATTTTCGCTAACACGCAAAAAAAATATAGAAGCGATGGCGAATATTTTGCACGTATTTAGTAACGTGAACGTTATGCAAGTACGAGAGTGTGAGTGCGTATCGCAGATTGGAGTGCCTGCTGCTGTCACGTCGGAGGAGTGCGCTGTCGATGTCAGCCCCCCGGCCCTTCGGCTGCTATCCTCGTATCTGTCTGATGCGCAGGGTTGTCTGCATTGAATGTAAAAGCTGTACTAAAATTTCCGACTGTAAGTAGGTCTGCCCAAAAAGTTTGAACTGCATGTCAAACTGTTATAGCATAACCACATTCTGTTATTTCATAAAACATTTGATAGTTGTGTTAAATAATGTAGAGAACCATGTTTGTTACTGAATCACATTAATGACCTGAGAAATGTATTACAAAGACCCTTCCAATCCAAAGTAACACGAACGGATGATATATTTCCATAGCGATAGAGCTGCTTTTACATAACAAAAAAGCTGCGATAGACAGACCGGGTATAAAAAACTTGCCTATTTCTGGCCGCAAAAACACCCAGCCTTTTTATAAAATTTATATCAATGGCAACCCTGGACACAAACATTTTATATTTACGTTTATGTATACGGGTTTAACGACAGTTTAGGGATGATTGAATATTATCTGTGTCTGAAGGAGACGCTGAGTTATGTTATGTGCAATTTGTGCTGATTTGCTGTAAAGACATAGATATGTATTTAAATATAATGTGCATTAGATTTCTGGGAAAATGGCGACAATAATTATATGTAAACGTACCTACAGGTATTTTCTTGTTTAAGTAATTTACAAGTGCGTACGTAATTACCCTACTAAAGTTGTACATAACTGCGTTTTAAATGTATGAGGTAAGTTATCATCGCGATAACTTTTGAGCCTTTACAAAGGCTGATGTTTGAGTGCGACCACTAAGCACATTACCTTGCCGGGGACATAATCGAAATAAAACTAGACAGATTGATCGACAGAAACAATTATTATTAAGGCGCGGTAACAAGCTAATGTTTAGGTATTCGCGGATGTGAGGCTAGCTGCCTACTGGGCATGGTCTGATACAAGTCCACGACAGTATTGCATCGAAAGAATATAAATAAGGTAGAAAATATTTCGGTGTCTGATTTTATTTGAATATCATGTCCGCCAAAATGTAGGTCATTTTGCAGTTTTAATTGAATATAAAAAAAAAATACAGTTCCGTGTTTGAAAAAATTTAGATATCTCTTTAGTCTATAAAATTTCCTTTGTTACAGATATAAAAAATATGATGGTTGTCGCTGAAAAAGTTGAGAATTTCGAGACGAAAAAATTTTTTTTCAAACACTTTTGTAAACTGATTTTGTTTAAGTCTTTACTTTATGTATTTATCTATACACGGTAATTTTTTTGGCTAGTGGCATGTACAGATACAGATACGGCTAACTTTGCGACGAAAATCTAGACGTTTTACGAAGTGTTTGCTTTGTACAGCGCCTTAAAACTAAATACCAAAGAAGTGCGAGTCGGACAGGCGCACTGAGGGTTCCTTACAAACTTGGAACATAAACGGCCATATTTTTGACTCCGTAGACTCAGAGGGTTGATTTTGTCATAGATCAAAGAGACCACAGATTTGAGTACATGGTTGGTTTTAATTTCAAGTCGGTACCTCCACACGTACCCGAGATAAAAGATCTTGACAGAAAGACAGACAGACAGATGGACGACAAAGAGGTCCTATAGGGGACCCGTTCTTTCCTTTTAAGGTACTACAATCCTTATCCTAAAAACGATATTTTGTACCAACAATGCCTGCCTATCAATGTGAAACTTATTACCCTAATCAATTTCAATTACAAAAAGATAATATCCGAACAAGTTTCAACAAACAGTTAGAACGCGAACAAATTGCTCGGCGATTCTATTTCGGTGCAATAACGTAAGATAAATTGGTATAACAAGCACAAGTTATATTAAATCGCGACATCGGAGGAAGTCTATCCAATTCCGACCACAATAGGAAGCCGAGGACGTATTGATGAGTGCAATATGACTCGCAACGCAATATCCTCCACGGTAGCTAACTTATTGGAACACTGAAACGTCGAACGTGTTTTTAGGGTTCCGTAGTCAACTAGGAACCCTTATAGTTTCGCCATGTCTGTCTGTCCGTCCGTCCGTCCGTCCTCGCTTAATCTCTGTGACCGTTAGCACTAGAAAGCTGAAATTTGGTACCAATATGTATATCAATCACGCCGACAAAGTGGTAAAATAAAAATTGGAAAAAAATGTTTTATTAGGGTAGCCACCCTATATGTAAAGTGGGAAGTGATTTTTTTTTTAATTTCAACCCTAACGTGTGATATATTGTTGGAAAGGTATTTAAAAATGAATAGGGGTTTACTAAGACCATTTTTTGATAATGTCTATAATTTCGGAAATAATCGCTCCAAAAGTAAAAAACAATGTGTCCCCCCCCTCTAACTTTTGAACCATAAGTTTAGAAAATATGAAAAAAATCTGAAAAGTAGAACTCTATAAGGACTTTCTATGAAAATCATTTTGAACTTGATTGACACAACAGTTTTTGTACAAAAAAGACAAAAAGTTGTACAAAATAATTTCCTCCTCCACCTTTAAACTCATAAGTGGGAACACTTATTGTGACGGACGGGAAACTACGGAACCCTACACTGAGCGTGGCCCGACACGCTCTTGGCCGGTTTTTAAACACTCTTTCGAACAACATTGATCGCGGACCCGTAGCTAATATTTTTGTTAACTTCACAAACATTTCGGTTGAACACGCAACAATCATTAGCTTGTAAAACAAACTGATTGCCTCTAATTATTATTAATGATGAATCATGTGATCGTTAAATTGTTTCTCTATTGTGTCGTTACTGAAATTCATAGATCATTGGCTATAGATAGACATTGGAGTTAGATTTTGTGGCAACAGGCGGCGAGAACAAACAACAGTACAACACTAGTTAATGTATAAGCAGGTACATCACTAATGCTGTTGATTGACGTACAGAAGCGACGATACGACAAGCTATACATCAAAACGTCACCTGGCTTGAGCGGTCGTTTGAACACCCGAACATCGCCGATGGGTGCCGATTGCCGATGGGTTATCGGTCCGATTGATCTCACACTAAGTAGCTGTGTTCCCACACATGAGATTATCTATGTTATCAACTCGAGTTACGATCGAGGATATTTACCATTATAATACGGGTGAATCACCTTTAATTAAGCGACTATGTCCACGCGGCTGGACGCCTACAGTACGGACATTTATTCAAAGTAACATGACTTTTTGACTATTGCAGTAAACTTGAGTTAAGGTTTATAAGTTGGGATAAGATAGCGTACATTAATTTAATTAAAGAGTCAGTAATATTACGTAACCATGCTGGTGGCTTCGCTGCTACGTCGCGTTTCCGTAGCGGCTACAGAATTACATGGCGCTGGCGTAGCGGCTACGCTGCTACGTAACGTTTTCGTAGCGGCGCGGCGTTAGAGATTGGGAAGAGGCTACGCGGGTTCGTAGCGTGTTCGTAGCAGCTTCGTAACTATATGGTGTCGTAGTAGTTACGCTTACGCTACATTTATAATTTATGTAATCTATATATGTATTATCTACGTTCGTCTCCGTGCTGAGCAAAAAAATTGCTAGTCAGACTCGCGTACCGAGTGTTCCGTACAAACCTGTGATATAAACAGACTACGTAGACTTAGTGAATTGATGTTTACACAGATCTAGGGACCACAGACTTACATGGTTATAATTTCAACTCGATACCTTCACGCGTTCCCGAGATAAAGGGTTTTGACAGACAGACAGACGGGCAACAAAGTAATCCTATAAGGGTCCCGTTTTTTTCCTTTTGATGTACGGGTCCTTAAAAAAGTTAAAGGAACTCGGTAAATAGCTAACCTACTTACTTAAAACTTTTTCTGGTAACTTTGAAAGAGGCTTCATTAAGCTTCGTGAGCGAGCAACAAAATGTAATTGGAGTTCACCTTTACGTTACGGATCACAGCGGGGAGTTAAAACAAAAGAAAGTAATCTAACTACATCCGAACTACTCTCGTTGAGATGGATTAAATTATAGTACGACTGTCATGAATTCATGATTTATGACGAAATTTGTAATGTTGGTATGATACGGTAGGTACTCATCAAGGTAAAAAAGAAAGACAGTGGAATATTTATAAAGATATGTGACATTAATATGTTGAATAAACCCTAAACTCGAGCGTTTATTGCAACGTCCGAAGTGCACATTTAAACTCACATACACGAACAGCCAGACCTGAAACAATGATGACTGAAACTACCTGTAAGTCATACAAATATTTCGTGCGGGGATCGAACCCACGACACGTAGCGCAGCAGTTGATCGCTCAGCCACTGCACCAAACGTGCTGTGCCGTGTTTGCCACGTTAGCTGCAGGTTACAATTGTTTGCCAGCCGCGAATTCGTGCGTAGCGGACGTACGTTGCAGTGGAGTATAATAATAATAATAATAAATATCTTGGGACAACTCACACACGGCTATCTGATCCCAAGCTAAGCAGAGCTTGTGTTATGGTAACCAGACAACTGATATACTTACTTATATAATTTATAAATACATACATATTATAGATAAATCACACCCAGACACAGAACAAACAATCATGCTCATCACACAAAGTTTGTCCTGGGTGGGAATCGAACCCACGGCCACCGGCTCAGCAGTCAGGGCCACTAACCACTAGACCAACAGGCCCGTCAAAAAAAAGTATCCCGCCTACATTTTAATACAACGCACTTGTAAGCGTTACACGTGCGTATCTTCAGCGTGGGCTGCTGTGAACTGTGAACCATCATCTTTATATATAGGTACTATTATATTGTTTGTAGCCCCTAGGGGAGCGAAATGGTACAGTAATGAGAGTACTCCACATCGGTCGTTCGGGTAGAAAAAACGCGGAGGGTGCCAAAGACTTTCATCCCACTGGGACGGGTCGTGGGGTGGTTGTGTACGACGCCACTCCGAATAAGTTCGGAACAGCTGTCCAAGTGTTCCAGCTTTTGACATTTTAATACTTCCATCGTAAAAGAATAATACCGTATTTGAATATAATATTTAATTCATTACTTTTAGTTTTAACCACAAAGAGAATATTTTAAGCGTATTTATTATGTTTGAATTCGCAATTCTGATTGTTGAAAATGTCTTCTTCGGTTCAGTACCCCGATGATTATTAATAACTTACCTCGAGTGGCTGGATACTACTGATAATTCTGAGATTCTACTGTGAATTTTGACAATAAAACTGGCAATCCTTACTAATTTTATAAAAGCGAAAGTGAGTTTGTTTGTTACGTCTTCACGCCGAAATGCCTAAACCGATTTTGATGAATTTTGGTACAGAGATAGTTGAGAGCCTGGAGACGGACATAGGCTATTTTTTTTAAATGAGATGTGAGGGAGTAAGAGGGAAGAAAAGGGAAGAAAAGGGAAATCTTAGCATTGCCATTACAATAAATAAGGCGCAAGGGCAAAAACTACAGGTAGCAGGTACTTGCAAATCAAAAGGGGAACTGTATTACCCCGAATTTAATGCGAGCGAAGCCGCGGGCAAAAGCTAGTAAATTAATATATTTACAAGGACCGCTACATATATACTTACTATTGTAATAGCTATTTCAGAAAATGAAAAATACAATTGCTGATGCAGCCATTCCTAGACGTTGTAAAAGCAGGCACACCTCACCCGAATGCATTATGTAGATCACATACAATATTGATGGAAATACTACAAGTTAATAACACTATTTCAGTGCACTACATTGTATAATGGAGAGGCGTCTACTTTTCTCTCTGGAGAGTCGTGCCGTGCGCCCGTGGACTACGGACAGCGGTTGCCAAACTTTGCAATGATAGTTCGTCGCATGAAGTGGAACTGCGAGCAAAGTACCGCTTTGTTTCGAGATTAGTTGCAATCACTTCTCGCCCACTGATTAGTACCAGGTTGGAACCTGTTCAATGGTTTCCAGTAATTTATCTTGCGGTGTTTGCTTGCGCGCGCTTGTAATTATTTGTTGGAGAACGCTTTTCCGAGCAGAATGAGTCACTAATAAAAGACTGGCTCATCTATACCTCTGCGGGGTTTGCCGTACTGAGTGTACCGTTAAGCAGGAATCGAGCCTATACGGATAAATACTTCTTTGTTTTTATTTAACTTTCATCATGTTTCTTAATTACATGATTTGTGTGAAATAAATAACAAACAAGGCATTTTTACGAGTCGGCAGAAATATATTGAACTTGTTAACGAGCTATTTTATTATGAAGCCGTAAATATTGCTAACTTTCTAAACTTGATCGCAAAACGCATTTCTAGTAATATAGCCGCTGTTAGAAAGTTTATTTAGTTATAAGAGAGACTTTCATGGAAAAATCATTTACTTGCCGGTAAGCTGACTGTAATGGCAAAGTTGCGTATTAAATCACTGATAAACAGTCAGTGTTCATTCGTGTTTGAGAAACGCTGGTTTTTATTTGGTGCCAGCCATCTAATGTATAATTCCGAAGTGGTGGCTACCGTGCTAACGCCAAATGTATGCTATACGTCACATTAATCTAGATTAAGCGTTATTAAGGAACAACACTTATAACTTTAAGTTATGATTATCGTAAAGATGACGACGGTACTGTTCGTTTCCGTCTTCATCTCGTAAAATTTTATGCTACAGCTACCTACATGTGAAAAGATACATCTACTGGTATTAAGCGACGGAAATAAACTGGTCCTGTCCGTGCACCATTTCCAAGCACAGTTATGAAAAATAAAGCAATAGGTACTCGACTGAAACACGTACCAAATGAGTGTCGCGAAAATATTCCAGCAGATGTTTGAAGTAACTTCCTTCGAGGATTTTAATGAAACAGTTAGCAAATAAAGCAAAACCCGTACGCGACTGTGCGGGCTGAGTTTAATCAGAGGCAGTGCTCTCGAGACGAGGGCACAACTGTGCAGCAGACGAAATTGTTTGAAGTCGGCTCGAGAGCTCAGTGCTTGCCACGACCGCCACTGCTCGATCGAGAAGCGACGTTGACTCGTTACACTAATTTATTAGGACACAACGTCCCGACGCTCACGATCCAAAAACGTGCTGAGACAAAATGGCTAAACATTACTTGACAACACGTAATGCCTTGGCTTAACCAACAGATCATGAACATTTTGTTAATTTGAAACCTACGTTATCATATAATCAACACCTATTACAGCTTATGAAGTAGCACTGAAGTACTTATCTGTTGTTCAATTACAGGATAATTATTTGCACGCTGTAAAGACTGGGAATCTCAATGAAAGTCAAACGTTATGCCGTTCGGAAATGGGAATTTACTTAATGCTGATAGGTTGAACATAAAATTTGATATTGAAATACGAAGGAATGTTAAAGTAACTATTAAGATGTGAAAGAAAATTTCCTTCGAAGTAACATCTTATTTCAATTCGCAATCTCCGTTTTATAAAGTTAATTAAGATTAGAGAACTTCAAGTGTTCATAAATCCAATCATATTATGCGATCTATCTAAGACTGCGACTGTAAAAAGAAAAGAGTTATGTTGAAAAATAAACAACCAAAAACTGATCAAACATTGTCCTATTGTACAAAAGCCACACCTTTTATAAAGTCTATAAATTGGAGGCGCCATTTCGGAGCTTTATCAATATGTTTGGAATGATTTCACCAAAACACACCTTAATATTCGGGGCACGTCGTCGCATATAGTTGGGCCACGGGCCCCGCGGCCGCGTATTGTCCGCGCGACTTGCTACAACGTGTCGTTTGGGCGGCTGCCAAATCTGCGTCGTGACACAAGCTACAAGTGTCAGACGTTACTGCTGCCAGCCAACGTTTCTTCCCGACAGATGCATAATTGGGACAGAAATAAGGACGCGATTGAAAGTTTAAAATCATTTTCCAGTGAATAAAACAGCAACCATGTTTCAAAAGCTTTCTTCGTGGGGAATTTTTCGTTCAAATCGCCATTGTGAACGTGCCGCCCGTTGCACAAAAAGTCGACGAACCCCTAAAGAATTGTAATCGCGGTTAAAGAGAGGAAAAAATCGTTTCTATTCTTTGGCGTCTGCATATCTATAAAATGCACTGCAAAATTGCATCATTCGTCCCTCCGTCGCCCCTCGCCCTCTTGTCGGGACTTTGGAGGGAGATCTTTTCAATTCGCCCCCTTGGACTTGGTTGCGCTGTTCGCCTTGTTGATGTGGTGATGTTATTCAATTCACGAGATGATAATATTTTCTCATTTCGGCCATTCTCCGATTAGCCAGTTTTACGTGTCCGGGCTTGCATAATCCGTAGTATTATCATATTCAATCATGCATTTTTTTTTAATGTCAGATAGCATCCGTATCTAGCTGTAAACAAAAACATTGGCTTCTGTTTTAAGTAGTTAAGACTAAATTAATTTAACTTATGTTCAAAGAACCTCTGTTCTCTAATTACCGTGGCGTGTCCGCACACCAACTTAATGTTAAAACTTGCTTGTAATTTTTATAACGTACAGATTTACTTTGATCCATTCAACATTTTAACCGGTATTAAGCAACGTGTATCGCTTATCAAAATATCGACTCAATAGAACCAGTCTATAAATAATTATCATTAAGTAACCGCATGTCCAATCGAAAGTTATAATTGCCGTGACATTTTCTTTTCTCGGGTGCACATCCCTAAATAACAGTATTTGGCACATCACTACCGTACGCGTCGAGTCTCCTCAGTGTGTGCAGCGGCCCATCAGCAGATGCACGTCTCTAACGTTAGTATACCGCCAATGAAACACGTGAGTATATAATTACCGTAGCCTTGGTTAAAAACTTTTCTAATTACCGTTGTACTCATTTTAATACTCAATTTTTTAAGTTAGACCCAGTAAATGGAGACAGTACTTTGGCCTCCGTACGTTGTAATAAGCTAGTATTTGCATACTGTGTCGGTTTTCGACATTTTTAAGAAAATCTTTCGTTTTCTAATTACCGTATATTAATTACCATATGTTTATAATTACCGTTGTATGAAAAAATAATAGGTACTTGTTTACTAACTGTAGCCGCGATGTCGTACCAATGGAAAGTTTTCCCGTATATTATCATTGTCCGTGAATATGTCTATATATTATATGCTGACCATTCATCAAGTTATTTAAATTTTAGGATGGGAAAACCCAAAAAGACCAAAGAGGAAGTTAAAGAAAAGAGAAGGCTCGCCGCACGACAGCGCCGAGAACGAATTTAAAAAAATGACCCTTTTTAATAAATATCGTTTCAACAAACTAAAAAAAAACCAATTAAGACAATATTTGTTTTATTTAGTTTATTTTTAAGTACCTGATTTTCATTGAAAGTCTATTTTTTTATAAATTGCAGCAATGATAAAGTGTCTTTTTTTACTATTGGTTATGTTTATGATACGGTACGATACGATTAGGGAATGCAATCTCGATCTCGCGAGATCGAGATCTCGCCTTATTTTTTGAGATTAATCTCGAAGCATAAAATGACGAGATCTCGGCCGAGATTGACGAGATTGAATGGCGGCAGTCAGGGACGCATTACGCTCGCAATTTACGCTGATGATGTTTTATAAGGAGTTATTTCCAAAACCATTCATAAGACTTGTTTCTTTTATATTTATTATTTTTGTACTCTAACATAGGTTCAACTTAAGTCTACTGATAAGTAGTTACTGTAACCGTTTACTACATTAATGATCCATGCTCTTAAATGAAAATAAGAACGGTTTACTGCGCAATAAAGAGTCTATTTTTTGTTAAAATTCTTTACCGTGAGAGATGTTGTTAATTTTTATATCTTTATAAACCAAAGACTGGTAATTTTAATTTCAAAAACTTAATTGTGATTCGTATGTTCATTAATGGCTTAATTATTATTAATAGTAAATGATTACTAAATAAATGAGGGTTTTATTTTCCAATTCGTTCTGTATCTTACTCTCGTAATAAAGAAAACTAAGCTGTTTTCTTTGAGTTTTACTTACTTAAGAAAAACGATATTTTTTTAAATTTCAGCCGAGATCTCGAAATTCCCGAGATCTCGCGAGATTGACATTTCTAATCTGGCGAGATCTCGAATTTGCGATCTCGCCTCGAGATTGCATTCCCTAGATACGATATGTGTACAAATTATTAATGTGTATTATTATCATTTCATTATGTCATATTTTACATAGACTTGATGATATTTTCTAATTACCGTTGCATTATATATTAAATTTTTCTAATTACCATACTCACAAAATTTTTAAGTCTCATTTACTAGAAAACCACCATTAATTGTTACATGCCTCATTAATTATAGAATTCATATCTTTGATTTGTTTAATATTTTAATGTGTTAAAGTCAAATCAGTAAAAAATAAAAAAGGTTACGGTAATTAGGCAAAGAACGCCGAATTGGAGAATGACCGATTTACATTTTGAATATTATATTTTCATTATAACAACATTAAGTTTATAGTCTCAATTTATTGTACGAGTTCATAAAAATCTAGTACAATAAATTTAACCAATTTCAGCAGTCAGTGTATGTCATAAAAATGATAATTATTGTTATGAGTATGAGGACCACGTATCGAGAATTGAATAGGCAATCATTTTCAATAGCTCGATGGCGTGAAGTTACTTAACACGCGTCAGACCATAATATTGTTTGTTTTCATAAAATATTTTTATCAAATAGAGGCGAATAGTTAGGGCTTAGGTGTTAGGCGAGAAACCATAATAATGTCCTACCTCAAGCCGCTTGTTAGTAAACCCATTGTCTTTCAAGTGTCTAATAATGACGGTACCTACATACATCAAGTTGATATTCGTAGAATCAATCTAATCACATATAATCTACAATTGGCTTTTACTTTTTCTTTTGACGAGTAGATATGTATGTACATTAACATGGTCACACGTGAAATTATGGCTGTCCCATACAAGAAACCTTTTAGTCTTTCCGATGAGAACCCAAAAAAATAAATAAAACAGTTGCACCTCTTGTTTCAATTTAACAACAAGACCTTATTTATTGTGTAACGCTTTATCTATGGCAACACCGGTAAAATACACTCGTGCAATGTATCCGAACAATATTACCCAGTGTCTGGCGCGTCACATATCATGTCAAATGACGCACTCCTGGGAATATCAACACTGGCCTGTTTGTATCCCCCGTAACACACACCTACGATACCGTTCACACGCATATCACACACGTTTCTTAATTGCTACTCAAATTAGTATTTCATAGAATTCAATTTACTGAGTCAGTCGACAGTTACTCAACTTCTAGACATAATGACCGCCATGCACTGTTATGAATGTGAAGTTAAAGAGCCATGATAGTTATATGATTATAGTTTCGGATAGTGATGCGTGGGATGTTTTATCTCTTGGGATAGGTCATTGACTGAACGACATCAGTGAGGCTGTGTTGATCGTCGTATTATGATAAACATCACTGCAAATGAAAGGGAAACTGAATCGGAGGCTTATGGTCTATTCTTGTTAATACAAGGTATGGGGAACATGGCTAGGCATAGGGTTAGGTTAGGGTTAGCATAGGGTTGCGGAGGAGGGGGGTGCAATGTCTGACTGATGGATAGGGTCGAACATCGCATCCTTCAGGCGAACACCAACCACTGCAGGGCAGCCCAGGATCTCCTGATGCAGACCATGGCCGAGTGGTTGGTGGACTTGGTGGTGGTCGCCGAGCCTTACTCGGTCCCTGGCCGTTGGCTGGGCGACCGGGACGGCTTGGTGGCGTTGGTGTCGCGGTCTTCCACAGACTCCCCTCCCCTCTCGCTCTTAGAGAGGGGACCGGGATACGTGGCCGCCGCGTGGGCAGACATGGCTGTGGTGGGGATCTATTTCTCCCCAAACCGCCCTCTCTCGGACTTTGAGGATTTCCTCGAGGTTCTCACCGCAGTGGTAGGGAGGGCGGCGCCGCGCCAGGTCATGGTGTTGGGCGACCCGAACGCCAAGTCGGCGGCCTGGGGCAACCCAGCCACCGGTTGCAACGTCCGTGGGCGCGCCCTCGAGTTTTGGGCGGCATCATGCGGTGTGTCCCTCCTCAACAGGGGGGCGGTCCACACGTGTGTACGGCAGCTGGGAGGGTCGGTGGTGGACGTGTCGTTTGCGACCCCCGCGCTAGCCACCCGCGTCGTCAACTGGCGAGTAGAGATGGTGGAGACCTTGTCGGACCACCGATATGTGCGGTTCGACATCTCCACCCAGCAAGGGCGGGGGATGTCCCGCGCTGGGCAATCTCCCTTCCCGCGGTGGGCACTCACCCGCCTGGACCGGGAGGCAGCGAAGGAGGCAGCCTTTCTCCAGGACTGGCTGTCGCCCCCTGTCGCGGTCCTAGATGTGGACGCCGCAGCGGTCCGACTCCGGGGGTCGCTGACTGAGGTGTGCAACTCCACCATGCCTCGGTCTCGCCGCCCGCCTCCCCGTCGCGCCGTCTATTGGTGGACGGAGGAGTTGACGGGGCTCCGGGCAGCATGTGTGGCGGCCAGAAGGGCCTACGCGCGGAGCCGACGGCGCAGCGCCCAAAACCGAGTCCAGGCAGAAGAGGACCGCCTATACGCCTCTTACCGAGAGGCGACGATGGTCCTCAAGTCTGCAATGGGAGCTGCAGAAGACTCGGCGAGGGCCGAGATGCTGGAGGGTCTCGATAGGGATCCTTATGGGAGACCATACAGGGCGGCGCGGAACCAGCTACGCCCCTTTGGTCCCCCACTGACGGAGACCCTCGAGCCAGTGTTGCTGGATGGGGTGGTCCGGTCCCTGTTTCCGCGCAGGACCGACTTCACCCCACCAACTATGGATCCCCCGCAAGGGGCGGCTTCGCCGGAGGAGGAGGTCTCCCCGGTGACGGCGGCGGAGTTTCGCGCTGGGGTTCTCAGCCTCCGCGCGAAGAAGACGGCACCCGGACCAGACGGCGTCCCCGCACGGGTGGTGGCGATCGCCGCCTCCGAAATGGAGGACAGGTTTCGGGACCTCTTCAGCGCGTGTTTTACTGCTGGGAGGTTCCCGAAACTGTGGAAGGAGGGGCAGCTATGCCTCCTCCGAAAGGAGGGACGCCCGGTGGACTCTCCATCGGCATACCGGCCCATCGTCCTGCTCGATGAGGTCGGTAAGATGTTCGAGGGGATTGTCGCCTCCCGGCTCGATAGCTTTTTGCGGGGGGTTGGGCCCAACCTGTCGGACGCTCAATTCGGTTTCCGTCGAGGGCGTTCGACTATCGATGCGCTGGCCCTACTCAAGGGCCAGGTGAAGGAGGCGGTGGAGGCGGGGGGTGGAGTGCTGGCGGTGTCATTCGACATTGCCAACGCCTTCAACTCCATGCCCCACGCGACGATATTGGAGGCGCTCCGGTATCACGGCGTGCCCCAATACCTGCGCAACCTCCTGGCCAGCTACTTGGAGGGCCGAGAGGTCCTCCTCGTAGACAAGACGGCCACGGTGAGGCGGTACGGCGCAGAGTCCGGTGTTCCGCAAGGGTCGGTGCTCGGACCCTCCCTGTGGAACATCGGGTACGACTGGCTCCTGCGGGGAGTCCTCCTCCAGGGCACGAGTGTCATCTGCTACGCGGATGACACTCTCCTCATCGCCCGGGGGAGGAACTTTGGGGATGCGGCCTGTCTGGCCTCGGCTGGCGGGTCCTTGGTTGCAGAGAGGATCCGTCGCCTGGGATTGAAGGTGGCGTTGCACAAGACCGAGGCCGTGTTCTTTCGCGGGCCTCGGCAACGCTGCCCTCCTCCCGATGCTCACATTGTCGTGGAGGGCGTCAGGATAGAGGTCCGGCCCCAGATGAAGTATCTGGGCCTGGTGCTGGACGACAGGTGGCGGTTTGGCCCGCATTTCAGCGGGCTGTCGACGCGCCTGTTGAAAGCCGCGGATGCGCTCTCGTGGCTCCTCCCGAACCTGGGGGGGCCCAAGGCGGAATGCCGGCGCCTGTATTCGGGCATATTGAAGAGCATGGCCCTATATGGGGCCCCCATCTGGGCCGACTCCCTACACAGAAGGGAGAACGCGACTGCCATCCGCAAGCCCCAAAGGGCCATTGCACTGAGGGTGGCAAGGGCCTACCGCTCGGTGGGTTTCTCGGCGGCGTGCGCTCTGGCCGGCACCCCTCCCTGGGAGTTGGAGGCCTGGGTGCTCGCAAGAGTGTACGAGTGGACCGCGCAACGGAAGGCGCTCGGGGAGCGTCCCGTCGCCGAGGAGCGGGAGGCCGTGCGGCGAGAGGCGAAGGAAGCCATCGTCCTCCACTGGACGGAAGACCTCGCTGCAGCCGCCTTCGGCCGCCGGACGTTGGACGCGATCGGTCCGGTTCTGCAGGGCTGGCTCGAGCGGGCCCACGGTTTCCTCTCGTTCCGTCTGGTGCAGGTGTTGTCCGGCCATGGCTGTTTCGGATCGCACCTGCACCGGATCGGGAGGGAGGAGACCCCGGTCTGCCACGACTGCGGCGCGGCGGAGGACACGGCCCAGCACACCCTCGAAGTGTGCCCGGCTTGGTCCGAACAACGCCGCGGTATGACCGCGGTAGTTGGACAGGACCTCTCGCTTCCCGGCGTCGTCAACGCCATGCTGGAGAGCGAGGAGGCCTGGGCAGCGGTTGCCTCCTTTTGCGAGGATGTCATCTCGCAAAAGGAGGAGGCGGAGCGCGCGCGGGAGGACGACCCTCTCGCTGCGCCGCTCCGCAGACGACGAAGGGGTCGGAGAAGGCGCCGTCCTCTCCCTCCTCTTCATGGTGACGATGGGCGGGCGATGGGCACGGGGGTGCCCTCGCCTGCATTGCACCCATCACCACCATCGTCGGTCACTCCCGGGCCCGGCCCCCTCCCCACCTAGGGGAGGGCGTTAGGGGTCCCGGAATGGAGGGCAATCGTCGGCGGAGGACTGGACGTTAAGGCTGTGCCGGTTTCCCAGTCCCCCGCCTCCTGGACGAAGCGGGAGTGCCGCTGGGTTATTTTAGTGGGTATACCGGGTCAAACCGGGGAGTCCCACATAGCCCCCCCATCCCCCGAGGGAGGGTATGCGTAATGCATTTTTTCCCAGCGCAAAAAAAAAAAAAAAAAAAAAGGGTTAGCATAGGGTTGAATATAGCTATATTCGACCGCAAACAAATTCAACCCTTTATCCAAATTGCTTAAGGAGATGCTTCAATTATTTTCTCCTATTGTTTTGTGTTATTCACCCTCTTAGCTACCAACTTCCTTTCTTTGTCTTTTACTTTTTATAAAGCGTTTATTTTTGCGACCCATTGGTTAGTTCTAAATTAATCTAGAACTGCTGAAAAAGCACGCCTGCATTTTGCATAAGTACACAAACTGCTGTTATTATCTGTTGTGATTATCATAACGGATTCCGAAAGCATGTCGCGTCGGCCATTTATGTGTCGACAATAAAACGCTTCTTGCGTTTATCTCAATCTGTGCGACTGATTGTGATCCACTCTATTTCTTGCGAACCTGCCTACACACTTATCCATGCAGATATATTTATGCTACCTACTCAAGTGCGTGAGCACTTCATCTATATGCAAAAAATGATTACTCAAACATAGAGACGACCGCAACGCTTTTATTTTACCCCTAAAAAGCGTCCCAGTTTTTTTACTTCCTCGTAAAAATCTTGGCAGCAATGGCGAGAAACTTTTCGTGTGTTCGTGTTCCCATATTTGTAAGAGACGACGTGCAATTTATCCTGTTGAATGTTCAACTTTGGCGTTTGCTACAGATTCAAGTTTTATGAAGGAATGGGATCTACCTACGTGAGAACAATGTACCTGGGTTAGGTACAGTATCTATTTCTTCCAAACTTTTGCAGCGAACCTAATCATATTGAGATCCGAGCTTTCAGACATTTGTCAGTGCAAGACTGCATCGGGAACATGCCTTTTTTTCTCGATGTGGAATTCCTCATGGATGCGCTCCGGATCAAAAGCTTATTATAACAACTTTATTTTAATTATTCCTGAAACCATGATTGCGTTACCACGGTATTTCAAAGACTTTGAAATAGTTTCAGGGTTTATGTTACTAAACGTCATGCAAATAAGTGGTAGAGTGGAAATAAACAATACCTTAATACCTACCCATGAGTATTACCTACTGTATAAAAGCATGCTACATTTAGAACTTTCCTTGAGGAAATTCCATAGCATAACAACTCCATAAATGTTAAATAACTGTAATAGTATTCATTAAATGGTTAATTAATACCAAATTTGTAGCAAGGATGATAATATTTAAATACATTCTTCGTAAGCAATTATTTTATATAATTATTTTAAAATGTAAGCGCATTTCACACTCTTAAAATGGGGGTTTAAAATGGCTGCTTTATGAGAATCATAATAGGATAATAGTATGAATTTCGTCAAAATTTGTAAATTGGTCACTCAATTTATAATATTAACTGCGTCTGTGACCATTTTAATTTTAGGGTAATGCCATTTTCAAACCAATTCTTTTAAATTTCCGGTCGATAGTAATAGGTACTGTAATGATTTGGTTGGATATTTCAATAAAATGGTTATATATGCTTTTAGATTATATTTTAAGTTACACGTCACACTTCTTATAATAAACCTATCTTATGTTTTTACTAAGTACTATCTTTAAAACGACCTGATTATTTGAAAATTACGGTCAACCAACTAGCATTGATTAGGGTATAAAACCTCTTTCAGTACTGATAGTTTATCTGTACAAACTATTACCGGGTGGTACTACCCGTCATTTTCTTAATTAAAATATAATAATGGTCGGCTAGACGCGAGCCAAGAGGCGCCTGGCTGCCGCTTTAATGGCCTCCGATTAACATTACACGGTGTTTCAACACTATTTTAAGTTAACAACCTGAGCTGCTTCCTGATCCTTATATTTGTATCGATAACTGTGTTTAGATGATTATATCAGTGTTCATTCCAGCTAATCCTTTAGTGAGCGCTGTTCATATTCAACTCGATTGATATTTTTTATTTGCATTATCATCATCATCTTTTTGCCCTTGTCCCTTTCTATTTGGAGTCGGCGTAACACGTTTTCTTCTTTCATTATAAGTATATATTACATAATGAAAAAATACATTATTTTACTATCAATCACTGATAAATTAGGAGTAATTATTGCTTTAATTAATGTCACCTCAGAACGATCATATTTCGCACAAATTTTAATATGTACCTATGTTTAATACCTACTAATGTTTCGTTATCGAACTCAAGTCTTAATTTCCGCACAATATCTTGCTAAAATGAATTATAGGTTTTGGATAAACTAACGAGTCTTACGGTAGTAACTAGCTACAAATGCATTTTTTAGCAAGGTCCGCGCATGCGTGTTAACCCTTCGCGTACTACGGGATTGCGACCTTCGTAGGTCGGCGCCCCGAGCCCCGCCATTCAGTCCCCTGCCGGTCCTCATTGATTTTCGACCCACTATCATATGGAGAGGTCTACTAGAGCGCGAGGACCATCCATTCGGTTGATTTGGCAATATTAGTCGCACGTGTCGGTTGCCGGTTGCTTAACTCGCATTGAAGACCAATATTCAGAAAGGAAACTGTCATGGTTGCTAAGCCTTCATCTCGACCAATGTGGGATAACCTATAGATAGGTATGTACTAACATTACTACTAAAAAATATGATGTACCAGGTTTATTTTTTTATATTTCTGACGAAGTGACCTATTCAAAGAAAATGTTCTAAGAAGTTTTGTGATTCATTAAAAATTTATATTCGTTGGCGACTAATTGCACTTCATTAAGCAGAACATCGTTTATTCCAATTCATTGATTGAGTACTTGTAAACAATAACAGCATATTTATTTGGCGAGTATAATGTATTGTCATTTTGTGGTCAATGAGGGATTTCGTTATGGCGCTGTTTGGTAATGTTTTAGGTATCTATTAATAGCACTTATTTGCCGATTAATTTTATTTTAAATACAGCGTGTTGTTTTGCATCCTCGTCAAATTCAAGGACGTAACTATGCTAATGATTCTCGACCCGAATCGATAATAAAATAAGTAGGTTTTTTTTTTTTACTTTTTTCGTATTTTCAGAAATCGGTAAGTGCACACAGGTGCGTGCATGCCGCTGTATGATACGTATGCGCCGACGCTCACGCACACTGTTCTGTGTGTTCTGTAGGTGATTCTCTACTTTTGAAGTGAAATATTCTGTAATACTGTTAAATTTAAACACACAGAGACAGATCATAAAAGCGCCGTATATTATTATTGATCAGGTACCGTAATTTTCATTGATTATTTATGACTTTTACTAGCACCTCCTAAATTTTGACGAGGATGCAAATCAACATATTGTATAACCAAGGAATTCATTTTCGATTACTTACATTTCAATAAATATTTATTTTGCTATGGATTTAGTTTAACCGAGAAACATTGTGTGTGTGAATATATCAGACAGTTGTTCTTCTGAACTCATTAATCATGACCAACTAAGCTGTGAGTGTAATGAATATCGTACATCTTTGAAGTAAAATTAGATGAATATTTTTTGGTTTATTTAGAGAGGATAGCTGTTTATTTTATAGTAGAACAACTAGATATAAAGCCGTCAATTCGGGTTACTAAGATCGTTTTTAACAAAAGCTTTAATTAAAACACGTCGCCGTTTCGAGTCTAGACGGTAAAAGTTAAGGAAAAACAATATTCACGAGAAGTCTCATTGATTGGCATAGGATCCATGTATTAAAAGGTCAAGCCAATGACCTCATCGACCTCGCTGGCACACTCGGCACTCACGGGTTACGTGCGCTACCTATACCCATAGTACTTACTACCTGCGATAGGCGCCCGCGCACATTACCGTGCAACAAATTCTGCGAATTAACAATCGTCATGATTCATGAGCATCCGGCTATACAGCATCTTTGTCGTCTAAATAATAATCGATCAATGGAGTCTGTTAATTAAAGAAAAGGCGTAGAGAAAGTAGGCAGGTACCTACTCATTTCTAATAGTTTCTAATAGGTTCTTATTTTAGTTGACATTGGTTTGATAGAGCACATAAGAAGTTTAAAACTTTCGCTAGCTTTTAGCACAAGAATATCGTTTTCGTGTATGAGGAGGGAGGAAGCACATGTGACTAAAAGAGTGATAGATCTGAATGTTGATGGATGGAGAGCGAGAGGAAGGCCAAAGAAAAGATGGATGGATTGTGTAAGGAATGATATGACGTAAGAGAAAGTAGTAAATGATGCAGTGACGTCTGATAGAATAGGACAAGGGCGGGAAAATGATGATGTGGTTTTCATATATTTAAATAAAAATAAATAAATAAATAAATATCTTGGGACAACTCACACACGGCTATCTGATCCCAAGCTAAGCAGAGCTTGTGTTATGGTAACCAGACAACTGATATACATACTTATATAATTTATAAATACATACATATTATAGATAAATCACACCCAGACACAGAACAAACAATCATGCTCATCACACAAAGTTTGTCCTGGGTGGGAATCGAACCCACGACCTCCGGCTCAGCAGTTAGGGCCACTAACCACTAGACCAACAGGCCCGTCATATTTAATACACAATACATCTTATACACGATGTAGTACCCATTCGCCAGTTATGTTTAAGTCCAATGTACCAGGGGTGAGCCCAGACCCGTGGCTGTTGCTGAGAAATTTCTAATGGAAAAACCTAACATCTATTTTGTGCGACACTTTTTTTGCGGATGGGAAATCATTAAATAACTTCCCCCCTCTGGGCGGAGCGGGGGAGAGTGTCAGACTTGTACAGATTAAAACCCCCCTATGTTCCTTCTTTTGCCCTTTATGTTCAGGGGCCGCGTTATCTCTTTCGAACAACCCGGCAATGAACCCCGGCAAGCGGTGGCCCTGGCAGGTTCCTCTGCTTTGCTGATATCTCTTTGAGGCGCGCGTGGAACACTAACGCGCCGTCGATACGGCCTGTCTCAAAAAGACGGGCGGACGGTGAGCTACCCATTGCTCACCGTCCGCAGGCCCGCATCTACGGTGGCCGGGAGTCGTCTCGCGGTGTCGGACGCCCGGGGCGTCTCCCGCTGTAACCGACCCTTGAATTGCACCCAAGACCTCATGCTTAGCAGACGTGATTACAGCCACAACACCAATAAAACAGAAACATATACCTACCTATTATGTTATATAAATAAATTATGCACAGCACAGAGACAATAACATTATGCACTATTAATTTATTGCAAGCATGTCTAGCCAGCTTTATCAATACTTAATTGTAACCTATGCGTATGACTGCTAAACATTGTTTTATATAATAAAGCCCAGCATAGGTACATTTTATTTTCAAGAAGCGTTTTAAAACTATCATGAAAATTGATCCAAAGAAAATAATCTCATAATAGGACATAATATACTTAGCTCTCACCTCTACACTGCTCTCACATCTACCCAACCATATTTTACACTAATTGTGGAACTACCCACCTTAGTTATTTAAAGAAGTGTGGGTAGTTCATGTTTTTAAAACTAGCAAAACATTATAAGCGTGTTTGAATACGAAATTGTAATATTTCCGCTCCGTAATTACTATAATGACGCATTATGAAGGATAAGGGATACAATAAGGAAAAGATCAAAACTATTAGGGAAGATGTCATTTGGTTGAGATTCGAGGTTCAGTGCATCGACTTTAACGCGGGCATGACGTAGGTGCCTGACTCACACACGAACGACCAGTTCTAATAAATTCAATACAAATACATTTATATTTAACTTGTTTTCAACGGCTATTATTTCGATCATTACGTCTGGACTCATCGGAGCGAGTACATGTGCAATTGGTTCAATTACGACTACTCTCTCGGAATAACTCGAGCTTTTGTAGTAGGTACTGAATTGTTTAAGTGAAGTGTTTTGAATAAATTGTTCAAGATGTGTAAATGCAGGAGATATATTGAAGTTAGAAAAATTACAGCCATTTGGACTAATCCGGTAAATACTTAATACTTAATTCTATTTTAAGTTTTTTTTTTAAATTGCGTATCGTTCCAGCGGCTCCCTATTTCTAAAAAAATCTAAATTGGAAGGTAAATAAATTACCCTATTTAATTAACATAACAAAAAGTTTGCCGATTCATTGTCGGCCCCCTCTTATCGGTTGCATAAATGATTGCATTGATCGGAAACGGACATGGCCTGCCTCAACACGCGTCGCCCACAATCTCTCGTTGCACAATGCAATCCGTCATTATCGGCTGATTTAGGACGCGCCCGTTCCGCTGCAGCTGCGCACACGCAGCATATGCGCCAATCGTGGGCGGGTGTCGAAGCTTTATATGAAAATTACGGGGTGCTGCTGTTTCTGTTTTGGCTAAATGTTCTAATGTATGATTGATTGACTGTAGTTTACAATATGACAGTAAGTGGGCTCCGTTTTGTAGGAGCTTTAGATACGGGTCTTGCGGACTTGTTTATTGTTCAATTGGAACTCTGGTTAGGCGTGTAGGTAGTAGGTAGACCTACCTGAGGTAGGCTAAGTTTACAAAAAAGTTAAAGTCCATTCGCTAAAGATGATTCAGTGAATGTAGAAGCAAGAAATACTTACATTTTATTAGTCATTAACCGTTTTTTGTATTCAACCTGGCAAAGTAGGTAGCCGTAGGATCTCTATTACTTAAATAGCCAACTTCAAAACCACACAACAGGTGGGTCATACATTTTGTAGAAAAAAAAAACAAATAGTTTTTACACCTATCAAATAAATACAGATTTTTCATTTACCTGGAATTGTTGTTTAAAACCGAACCATAGTCTGTTATTTTTATGGCAGTTTATGTAAATGAGTTTTTCTAAAAACTGCTAGTAAAGTAAGATAAAATAAATGTAAGTAAGATAAACCCGAAAGTTTACTGAATCCAGTATATCCTTTTAATCTTAACTACACAACAAGATTAGGGAAAATGTTTATTCTTCGGATACTTTATAAAAATGAACTTGAAAGTTATAATTTGTAAGCTTCCTCGGGAAACGCGGAATAAAAGCTGAGGATATAAAGCTTATTATTAACTCTTGAACCTTGTTATATTAAATTTTTGGGGCAAAGTCGTTATAAAGCCAGTTAGCGCGCCAAGATGATGTTATAATGGTGGATGGTGAATCCTCTTGATTTTCTTTCCAACGTTTTCTGACACGGTTCTTAGGTGCTTTAGTCATAACTATCAGTGTCAGCTTAGCCTTTAATTGCAGATTATGTCTTGATTGAGGATTGATCCATCGCCTAACGTGCCCTAACCTGATAGGTACAGATGCGGTATTGTAATGTAGAGACTTTTTACAATTATGATGATGAGTGCTTCATCAAGTTTTCACCATTTTTAATATTTGTATTCTACAGAAGTTAACTGTTTAACATATTTAGGGGTCACCTTATTACAGACCTCGATCGGATGCAAAATAATATTACTATACCATGATGCTTTCTTAAGACTTGCTGTTACAACTATTGTCTTCTTGTTGTAGTGTATGGCGCGCGCGTTGTACGACAACATAGCGGAGTCGCCGGACGAGCTGGCGTTCCGTCGCGGCGACCTGCTAACAGTGCTGGAGCAGAACACTGGCGGCAGCGAGGGCTGGTGGCTTTGCTCGCTTAGAGGAAGACAGGTAAACTACTGTTTTACTAATGCCATTAGTCTGTGATACCCGAAGGTGACGATCGTGAAATTTGAGAAAGAGACCTATGTCCATCAGTGAAAGCCCATGAATATCCCAATTACCTAAGTGTTCTTAAGATCATCATAAGGTGGATAAATCTTGATAGCACATATGCGATGATCTCGACTGCCAGGCACGTCAAGAGCTAGCCAAAATCTTGACTTCATTCAATTAGAACAAACGACATAATAAGAAAGCCCAAACAGTTCTGACATAACTCAAGTGACAATGAACTAGTCACGTTTTTAGCGAGTTTTATAAATGACGGCAGTCTGGCCAAATATGTGAGAGAGAAGTTCAAATAATGCATTTATTTTATTTTGTCGAGATATGTCAATTAATGCTAATTGTGTCAGATCATTTAACACTGGTACATCAATCAGGTACATCTCCCATTCATAAGGTTCCACGGCATAAACAATACGAGTACTATACCTACTTATTGTTTCCTGAACGTGCATTATCATAATGGTGACGCATCTCACGTCCACATTTGCCTACAACAGCATCACGGTCAAAGTTGATAATAACAATATTGTTTTCTAAGGTTCACTGTAAAATCGCGTCATTTTCAGGGAAAACGAACTTCCTAAGTCAGGATGTTTGTGTACGTGATGTTGACTGTATGGTGGCAGTAAACATCACGTAGACACATGGGATAACCTATCATAATGTTGTCATTGTTTGCTTATAGAAACTTCTTGATTAGGTACTAATTTTATTACCTACCTACCCACTTGTAACAAAGCTCAACTCTGCGACAGTTCGGTCGACACTAAACATGCCCACTTCAAAAGATTAAATAATTTGTTTTTCTATTCCAGGGAATATGTCCCGGCAACAGATTGAGAATAGTAGCTGGCGTGTTCGACGCCAGCGGCGCGATGCAGCGGCGGAGGGCGAGGCCGCCAGCACCCGTGGCACACCAACCTATGCCTACACAGCAGTCACCTGCATTCACAAAAGTAAGCTCACAATATTGCTCCTTAAAAGTAGTAACGGCCTTAGATAAACAATATATATTGCAGTTCAACTTCAAGTTTTGTACCAATCTCATAAGCTTAATTTCTCGTGTGCTCATCAGATCGAGGAATGTTCACACTACGACGTGCCTCGCGCACCAATGCCTGTGCAACGTATCGGCATGTACGACTGTCCCCGCCCGTTAGTGGACTGGTATGACGCCCCGCGCGCTCCGAGGCCTGCCAGTGCCGATTCAGCGTGTAGTGGCACCGGGTCCCTGGCCTCGGCAACTTCCAGCGCTTCGGCCAACTCCGGCAGTTCGGCGCACTCGGCTGCTTCCGCCTCCAGCACGTACGATGTGCCACGGTCGCGCGCGCTGCCCTTGCCATGCGATGCGGCGCTCGAAGCACTCGATAGATTACAGGTTGGTAAAGTTTGGTGCAACTCCTTAGTAGACGGTTCCAAAGAGTTTGTTAAGACGCATTTAACTAAAGAATCTCACGAAGTCGAACTAAAACCTTGTCAGAGGTGTTTAGAGAAGTGCCTAAGTTTTATACTTCTATGAAAATGACTGCTAGTCTTCTGGTACATCGAATTATTATATCTCCTAATAAAAGAGAGCGTATAGCATCAGCTTAATATACAAAAGACTTAATATTTGTTATCTTATGTGCAGGAGGAGGCATCAGCGGCGGTGTCCCGGCTGTTGTCGTACGTGTCGCCGGGGTGGCGGCGGCGCGGCGCGCTGCGTGCGCGCGTGCTGGACGTGCGCGTGGCGGGCGCGCGCCTGCGGGCCGCGTTGCACGACCTCGCCGTCTTCGCCGACGCCACACTCGCCAACGCGCATGATGCACAAGATAAAGGTAAGGAAATATCGCTATTCATGCCGAATGATTTCTACTGGTTCTCAGGTCACCCCTGGTATCATATTCACAACGACGGGACCTTGTTTGTACCAAGTGTTGATCTTGACATCAGAGGTCATTGAGAGATGCCTACCTAAGCCATATATTTTCTGACGAAAGAGAATGATTTGCATAACTAAGTATAGTGACGTGAGTCGTGGTGACTAATACCAACATTTTCATACCAAGGTGATACATGGAATATTTTTGAACCTTGTGTTGCGTCGCCTGAATCATCTTGGCAGGTTTTTTTGAGTTGAATCAACTTGTTCACGTATAACGATTTTTTCCAGGTATCGCGGTGAAGCTACGTCCTCTCGTGAAAGCGCTGAAGGACGCTGAGCGTATAACGCACGAGGCGACGAGCGCGCTGGACGCCGGCGACTGGGCGCCCGAGCGATTGGAGCGCGACCGTGAGCCCACAGACGGGACTGAAGACGCGCTCGATCAGCTCGTGTCGTGTGCGCGCTCCCTTACCGAGGATGTACGGAGAGCTGCCTCCTTCATCAACGGGAATGCATCGCTGTTATTTAGGTAACATACCTACTTTTTCTTTTAGGAACTGAAAAAAAAGGCTTTAGTTACCTTTTTTCTCACCATCTTCTAATCTTCTGTAACTAATGAAAATCTTGAATTCTAGGCGATCACCTGCAGTACCAGTGCCAGAACACGAGTGGACAGAGGAGTACGACTACGTAAGACTGGAGTCTCGCACAGCGGTGGGACGACGCAACGCAGAGATTAGAGCTGCACTGCCAGACAAACTTAGGGCTTCCTTCGACGCTCTTGTTAGAGACGCCGATCATGCGGGCGAGGTGAGACTTCAAATTAGTTAGTAAGAAATTGTGTCTCACATGAAACGCAAGGCAGGCTTTTTCAATTAAAAACTCGTAAAAAGTTTGATTCTTACTAACAAAGCTGTTATTTTTCCAGGTGAGCGCAGTAGCAGCGGCAACGCGCATGCCGGCCGACGACCGCCAGCTGGCAGCGTTCTACGCCGCGCAGGCCGCCACATACGGCGCGCACCTGGCCACCGCCGTCGAGGCCTTTCTGCGCACCATCGAGATGGGCCAGCCGCCCGACGTGTTCCTCGCGCACGGCAAGTTCGTCGTGCTCAGCGCGCATCGGATCGTACACGTCGGCGACACAGTACACAGGTAATTCATGTCTCAAATGAACCAGTATAGTTAACAATTTTGGTGTCCATCTTTTCGTGAATACAGTCAGGAAGTCAGGACCGTCATTTTTCTAAACCATATCAAGCCAAATGTAACATTTTCCCTTTGTTAATAGGAGTGCCCGCCATGCTGGACTGAAGACCCAAGCGCTGAGATGTTCCGATGCACTATCGGACGCGCTGGCGGCGACCGTGGCCAAGACCAAGGCGGCGGCGCAACAGTTCCCGTGCGCCGGCGCCGTGGCCGCCATGGCCGACGCGGCGCGGGCGCTGGCGGCGCGCGCGGCCGAGCTGCGCCGCGTGCTGGTGCGGGCCGCCGACCCGCCCGCGCCGCCCGACACGCCCGCGCCGCCCGAGCCCACCACGCCCGTGCCACACTCCACCGGCACCACGCCGCTCACGCCCCTCACGCCGCTTACGCCGATCGCCGCGCCTGCAGCGACGCGCGCCACGCTACAGATATAGACTGTACGTACGGACGCGAAGTCCGTGTGGCTCGATGCCAACCAGACGCCTCGGAGGATACTCGGGCCGGAAGCCGTTTCGCTTCGCAGTCTCAGTCCTCCAACCCCCGGCGAGGTGACGAAGACCAAAGTGCGCTAGTCGTGGTTCTGTAGTCGCCTTGTCTCCGCGGTGGTTTAGATGCGCTAGGCCCGGCGTCCGCTGTGCCGTGACGCGAGTTCGGGCCGAGTGGACGCCCCTGTGGCACCCCTATGAGTGTAGCATTACCAAAGAAGCAGAGATAGGTCAAAGGATGCCTATCGACGTAGACTGCCGGTACGATGAAGAGTAAAACGCAGAGTTTCTATTTAAATGTTAGTATTTATACCGTTACGATAAATCGAAGGCTGCTACTAGAACTTTTTGTTTGTGAAGCGTTTCGCCGCGACCTAGCAGGGAGAGTTTTAAAGTTGCTGGATGCTCATTTTGCCGTAGTGAGTTGAGTTGTCCGTCCAGTTTTATACAATTTTGCATCAGTACCGTATTCGTAGAACGAGTTAGTGAATTGTAATGTGTGGCATTGATCCTGTCGAGATATATTGGGACGATGACTTTTATGTGGTGTTCGTTACTTTATAAAACTCGTGAAAATGTGAGGATGCAGGCAATTGCAAAAGAGGAATAATCGTATGTGTTCATACGCATATGCCTGTGCTTAAGAAACGCTGTTGCGATGTCTCATCGCTTTCTTGCTTATTTCAACAAGCATTTATATGAAGCACAGTTGTGCGAATAAATCATGTTTCAACGTTTAGTCAGCTAATCTCGATAGATAAATTAATAATAATAATGAATGTGCTACATTTTATGATCATGCCTACTAGCACTATTGAGATAAATGAATTGGACCATAAGTGTAGAACTATGGCAACATTTTGCAATTTCGTGGGAGTTTAATGCTAGCCGTAATAAGGACATGTAATACGTCGCATTAATGAATTTATCAGTGACAATATTCTTTTACTATTAATGATTAATTCATTGTTTGAATGTTCCTTGTAAGTGGCTCAAGTTGACAACGAGTGTTGTATCGAGTACCTAAGTTGTAACATTCGTGTAGAGGTCAAGTCTTATGGGAATGTTTTCATTTGCCGCCTAGACTGACTCAACAGCTCAATTATACTAAATTATGTTAAAGCTCACCTTTATATACTACTTGTGGCTTGTCATTACTTAACTACTTACCGCAATAGCGTTACTGTATGTACGTACCTACATTTTGTACTTTATACATTTGACATTAGTAGATAGACGTAGGATATGATATCAATGTAAAAAGCATGATGTATATTAGCGATGTGTAATATATTTTAGACGTTGTAGTTTAGTTAGGTATAGATGAAATTGTACAAATGCATATTAATAATTTTAATATTGAATTATAATTTAATCATCTTGTAAAACGCAATCAAGTAAAATATACAAAATTTTCGTATCTATAAGTTTGTCTTAATTTATTACCCTGAACCCTACCCTTTTAGAATTACTTGCTACTTACCTACTTTATTTCCCATTCAACAACATCAACATCTGCCTAGCTTTTCTCAACAATATTGGCTTCAGGTTTTCCCAGTTGCAGCTGAACTGAAACCCAGTACCTACTTATTTTACATGGGCAACTGCCCATCTGAGCTACGGCATTAGTCGTATATTGGCGTAAGGTTTCTTTTTTTATTATATTTATATTCCAATAACCAAAATTGTATTGCCGTTTTTTTTTTAAATAAATGTACATACGACTAAGTTTGTTACGTCCAAAATCAATGCAAATATTTACAAGATCTTAAAATTTAACACGACTCTGTATGTGTTAATCTATTTCGTTGAAACTAAGTATAATATCTGAATAAACATGGTTTATTGAATGACGGGTTTACAGACTATTAGCTATCTCAAAAAGTTTTACTTACTAATATTTATAAAGTTCTCGTCTCGGTATTTGTCACCAAACTCCTCCGAAACGGCTGGACCGATTTGTATGAAATATTGTGTGCATATCGGTTAAATCTGAGCATCGGACAACATCTATTTTTCATACCCCTAATTGAGAAGGGGATCTAAAAAGCGGGTAAAATCGCTGGGCACAGATAGTTTATTAATCATTATTTATATAAATAAAACAACACGTAAATTCCACATTGACTTTAATTTGTAACAATTCCTTCTCGTATAACATATTGCAAGTTTCATTAATTCTTATAATACAGATCTGATAATACAGGTACAAACCTACAATTTATAAAAATAATTCAGCCTTTACACTATATTACACTAAAAACTTTATGTTGACTTTCTAAGTAAAAAAACAATACCTTCCTTATCTTATACTTTTAAAATAACTTATTTAACTGACCTTTATAATGCCGTGTGTGTAAGCACATAAAACGGCTTACATACACGGCATTTGATGGGTAGCCTGCGTGTTTACTGGTTTGGAAAGCCACGCTTGTCGAGTTTAGAGCGCATACGCAAGTCCGTGGTCACCAAAAATAGTTTGCATAGACCCTTAAGAGTGCTTACAAAAAGCAGGACACACCTGATTCCCGCGCTGTCTGAGCGACCGTATTGCCTTTGTACAAGTTATGCGTCTACTTGGTTCATGTACCTACTGTTTAGCAGCTTACATTAGCAATTCGACCAAAAGTGGTGCTGAAATTGACGAATGCAATACAGTGAACTTTCAAGATTTATAAGGGTGTAGTGTAGTTTACTTGTAAATAAAAAACGTCAGGAACTCGCAACTGCCAAAAGATCAATTATATTATCACTGACAGCAGTTTCAAGTAGCGTGGTACTGGTGAATGTAGTGCTGCGCACGCGTCTCCTCCGCCGTGTAGGCCAGCGCGGGGTGCGCGGGGGGTAGCTTCATCTCTGCAGCTATTGCTTCTAGCCTCGCCGCTCGAAGTTTTAGCGAACTTTCTCTTGCTTTGGTCTCGCGCTCCGCAGCATCGGCTTGTATTAAATCTTCTATCCTTTTTCGTTTTAACTGTAATGAAACAAATTTATAAAATACTAGCTTTTGCCCGCGACTTCGCTTGCGTTAAATTCGAGGTAACACAGTTCCCCTTTGCTGATTTGCAGGTACCTGCTACCTGTAGTTTTTGCCGTTGCGCCTTATTTATTGTAATAGCAAAGCTAAGTTTTTCCTTTTCTTCCCTCTTTCTCCATCATTTCTCACTTAAAAAAAATATGTCCGTCTCCAGAGTCCCAACTATCTCTGTACCAAAATTCATCGAAATCGGTTTAGCCATTGAAGCGTGAAGACCTAACAAACAAACTCACTTTCGCTTTTATAATATTAGTAAGGATTTGGATTTCTTATTGTAAAAAGTTCACAAATACATGATAATACTTTCTACCTTTTGAGTTTCCAGTTTGTACTTCAATAATTCTATTTTTAATTTTATAACTTCTTTATTTTCTAGTTGAATTGAACCTGAAATCGAATAGAAGTATTTATTAGACATGCTATAGTGTTCTGTTCAAAATTGATTGCGGCTCAGAACCTTTTTAGCCTATGTCCGTCTCCAGGGTCCCAACTATCTCTGTACCAAAATTCATCAAAATCGGTTTGGACATATGGGCGTTAAGACGTAACAAACAAACTCACTTTCGCTTTTATAATATTAGTAAGAGTTATTTATTAATTTAGATATTTTTTTAAAATCACAGGGATTGTGACAATGCTCCCTATGCCGCGAACAAGGAGTAGGATATTTATACCAGGAAGTGTTTCAATAACCATAGACTTTTGTCAACATAAAACCCACAGTGCACGAAGGTATAAATGCACATACTTATCATTTTGCAAAGAGAAAGCTTTTTTCATCAAATAACTAACAGTGTCAGACTTTTACTGAATAAAACCCACCCATGTTCTTTCTTTTGCCCTTCATGTTCCGGGGCCAGCAGTATCTCTTTTAAACAACCCGCAACTCCGGCAGGCCCCTCTGGTTTGCTAACATTGACAGCGCCGTCGACAAGGACTGTCGCCACTAGACGGACGGACGTTGAGCTACCCATTGCTCACCGTCCACAGGCAAAGAGAACGCTTGGTACAACAAAAAATTTAGATCTACTTACTTATACCTAAATCACTATTTAGAACAGTACTCAAAGGGTCCATGATGGTGTTCCCATCACTATTCGACTTATTATCAGGCTCTATGTACTCCTCGTCACTGTCGTTATCTGCGTCCATACTACTCTGGCACTCAAATAAGGGCTCTGATTTTATTTTCTGGAAAAGGACAAATAATTTGATTAGTTTTCTTTCATTTTTATCACCCAGTGCATTCATACGAAATTTAGGGATTTCTGATTCCGTGTCAATTTTTACCGCCTAAAAATAATATAGGGTACCTCAATGTGTTTTCCTATACAATTAATAGTATTGCTAGCTATTAATAAAGTCTATTATACCGGTACCATCAGTCCCTCCCTAGGGCCATATCCGATTACCAACATTTAGTATAAGTGTCCTTAATATTGTAAAGTATTTATTATATAATCCATTCAACATTAAAAAAAACCGGCTAAGCGCGAGTCAGACTTGCGCAACAAGGATTATTTCCGTACAGCCTTGTGACATATACGGCCATATCTTTTGACTGACTTACAGATGTGATTTTTTCACAACTCCAAGAGACGGAAGGGTTCCGTTTTAAGGTACGAAACCCTTACAGGATCACTCTGTTGTCCGACTGTCTGTCTGTCAGGCCCTTTATTTCGGGAACGCCTGAGGTTTCGAGTTGAAATTAAACACAACATATACTGAAGACTGTGGTCCCTTGGAACTGTGAAAAAATCAACCCTTTAAGTATAGGCAGTTAAAAGATATGGCCGTATATGTCGCAAGTTTGTACGGAACCTTCGATGCGCGAGTCCGGCACGCACTTGTTTCCTTTTGAGGTACGGAACATTTACTATAAACTTTATAAAAAAAATACTTGTGTTAAGTCTTCTTCGTCATATGAAAGATTTTGGTTACTATCCGAAGGCGCATCTGTTCGATTTTCTTCACGAATTTGATGTGTTTCTTCATCAGAAGACGTAAAAGTATTCTGTGCATCATCGTTATTAACTGGATTAAGAGTTTGTTTCTTTCTGTGATCTGAGCTATATTTTTTCCATTTTTCCCGAACTTGCCGTTTTTCGCGAGCAGTCATATCTTTAACACATTTCCGTTGTCCTTTTTCTTTTTTTTTAAGGTATTGCAGTCGTTCCTTCTCTTTATGTTCAGCTAATAATATCGGATCGCTTCTAATTTTTTCTAAGCGAGCCTTGGCAGCTTGTGACTTTTTAAAATTTATTTCTTCTCTGGATAGCGGCGGTTTTCTTTTAGGTGGCATATTGCTATAAAATTAAACATTGCAGTGTTAGAAAGTAATCTACTTAGTGATTACATCAGTCCCTGGCTATACCGTCAGTCCTTAGTCACATTTGCGTCGACGGTTTGACGGGCTAGGGACTGATGTGTCATACAAAAAATGTAACAAAAACCCTATTTAATGATACTATACCAAAATATCTATAAGACTAATGGAAAGTGGCTGGCAAAATATAGGTAAATAATAATTAGTTAAAAAATCCTTATTATTTACAAAAACAAAAAACACTTACCGAGAGATTGACTAAGTGACACACGAGTATCACAGCTGTTATGAATGAGCTTCAAAATGGCCGCTGCAAAACCATAGAGATAGAAAATATTTTTATTTGTATATGCATAATAGCAACCTTTTATGGCTAACTTCACGCGTTCCTTTAAAGTACTAGGAAATATAAACTCAATCACTGTACCGCGTAATTCAAATTTGTGTAAACGGCTATGGCCTGACGTTTAAGGTTAAAGACATAACTTTTATAAAACCATCATCATCATCTGCCTAGCCTTTCCCCAACTATGTTGGGGTCGGCTTCCAGTCTAACCGGATGCAGCTGAATATCAGTATTTTACATGGAGCGACTGCCTATCTGACCTCCACAACCCAGTTAGTACTGGGTAATGCGATACCCCTTGGTAAGACTGGTTGTCAGACTTTCGGAACACTGACTTTCTGTAACGACTGTCAAAGATCTACAAATGACAGCCGGGACCAACGGCTTAACGTGCTTTCCGAGGCACGGAAGAAACTCGGTATGGTTTTATAACTTTTATAAAACCAAAGATTATAAAAAAAATATTTTATTAAAAATAATTTGTGCTTACATCTTTAAAATAAATTATTTACAATTTGTGACAGTCAAAATATGAAATAAAAATAAAACAATATCAAATTTTGGTTCTCGGATATGGCTATGAAGAAATAAATATATTCACTTACTAGATATTTCCATTTATGGAAACATGTAGTATGTTAAAAATATCATAGAATACAGGAAAATATCAGGTACTCAGCTATGGCTGCTCATACCTTAAACAGGTTTTGTAATATCATTCTGATTTTATCATGTGAAATATGGATCTATGCTGTAGAATGAGAAAGAACAGATGCCATACTTCGTGACTGGGACTTTATCTGCCCGTAACTGGTCTATTAGAAATAAATGCTTACGATTTAATTTGTGACAACCATCAGTCCAGAGAGCTAACCAGATCAGATATAAAAAAGGTTAAAGATTAAATGCTTACACTACCAGAATCTTCTAGCTTTTGGTGTTTGTTGTCAAAATGCTTGAAATATTTTTTAATTTTAGTACTTTTTACCATCCTTCTCATATTTGTAAACTTTGTGCGCAATACTTTAGTGGAGCGTTTTTGTGGACTTAGTTTATTGTATGAACTTGCTATCTGAAAAACAGAAGATATTTTTAAACCTCCTCTTTTATTCTGTTCTATTACAGCAGATGTCAAGAAGACCACAGAATAAAAAAAAATAGTCTTACCCTTTCCCAAGCTCGATTTTTCATTTTATTAAAACTAGATGTGTTCGTTTTTGAAAATATAATGCCTTTCTCTTGGCGTACGCATTGAAGCAGTAAATTGCATTCATTCAGTGAGAAATTCATTGATCTGTTTATGTACCTTAAACAAAACAAATCAATTTAAATCGAGAAAAATGGTTAATGACAGATATGGTTACTAACTTTTATTTTTTATATTGTTGTTTCAATGTGTTCTGTGTTGTTTTTATATATTACTCATTTACTTATATTATTGTTAAGATTTAGTATGTTTCATAATAACATGCTCTGATATTTGTATGCCTTTATATGGTAAAACATGTAAAGTCACAATACTATAATTATAAGACCCTATGTACCATGTTTTTACACAAATAAATTATTCTTATTCTTATCAAGACAAGAGTAAGATCATAATTACATGCACATGTAATTTTGATATTTTGTATGAGTGTCATATTCGTTTTGGTAAGAGAAAAAAGACTATTGCCCTTACCTCTCATTTTCTTTACCACCTTCATCTGCAAATTAACGGAGGTTGTTATTAGAATTAAATTTCAGTGTTTAAAAAGGTTTGTTAAATAGACTTGTTAATTTAAATTTATGCATAGATATTTTCTAATTTACAAACCCATTGAAGAGTCATTTGAGTCTTTGTCTTCATTAGCATCCCAGTGTTCTTCTGTAGATTCTTTGTGATTTACTGTGTCTGAAATTATAAGAAGGACAGCTAAGCAACTATTTTTTTATTTTGTACTAGCGTCCGCCCGCGACTTCGTCTGCATGGCATAGTTACTTTGGGCTAACGGTAACTTTACCCCAGTGAAGATCGAAAAAATCATTTATTTTCTCTCCCATTCCTTCCACATTAAAAAAAATAGCCTATGTCTGTCTTCAGGGTCCCAACTATCTCTGTACCATAATTCATCAAAATTGATTAGGCCATTTAGGCGTGAAGATGTAACAAACAAACAAACTCATTTTCGCTTTTATAATATTAGTAAGGATTGTTGTATTTTTAGATATGTTTAGCTTAACTTGGCAACCATGAATGAACAAGGTTTTATACAGTAATCTCATTTTTACTCAAGTTAATCTTAGTTTCATTTAACAGTAATTACCATTGAAATCTCCATCAGACTCCACAGGTTCTTCCACAGCCCCAGTGCTGTTTTCTACCTCGCACATCATAGCTACCATCTGACTGGTCATCTCATCAGACCCATTGTTACTTCTTGTATCCAACAGATTCTTAGACAATGTCCTTGCCCTCTTTTTCATATTATCCCATTTTATTTTTAAACACTCTGCACTTCTCTTGTGGCTGAAACCTTGTCTATTGAACATTTTTGCTATTTTCACCCATGCAAGCTCTTTAGCATGGCAAGCTGCAGCAGTAGTAGATTTGTTCAATATGATTGTTTTATATTTCTCTATTATGTTCATTAACGACTTTACTTCTTCTGGGCTGAATGTAGGACTCCTGTGCCGACTGTAAATTAGACAACAGAGTTAGCTACTATTTCTTTGAACAGAATAGAATAACAATTTATTGTTGTTTTAGTACAAGTATAGGTGGTAAAAATTGAAAAAATAGTATCTCTCAATATTACTGTTGAATATCTGATTTAAAAGCCCTATTTTGTATTTTCCTATGATTACAATGTTATAAAATCTAATTATATCATAATCATAATAACAAAACAGGACACACCAAAACTAAGATATTCCAATAATTTGGCCTCAAAGACATTCTTCAAATATTTACGAGTATATTTTTAATCTCTTTGATTGGCCTACTCACAACACTTTCAATAAAATGTATAAATTAGATTACCTACATTTTTTGATTAACTTACAAGAAAGCAGAAGGTGTAGGTTCTTCCTGACCATCATCTTCCATCATAATTATTTTTGTGATGCAGTAGTATTTTTGGTATTATGCTATCATTTGTATTTCCTACAAGAAATTAATCCAAGATCAGAAAAAGTCAACAAAAACACGATAATTATTTTCTTGTTTTGATTCTGATGGAATTTGACAGAATTTGACATAAACTAACCACAGTCCACAATCTTGCTTGCCATTGACAAGCAATTTATTTTTTATTGAATATTCTGGATAGGAGGCTTTATGAAAACGACTTGTAAAATCTGCAAGGAAGCAATATTTGTTGTCGGACGAATAAATTAGTGTCACAATTTAGAGGTTAAATTGGTCGAAAATCTTAATTTTCAACAATAACAAGATCTAAAAGTACGTATAATTTTATTTTGTAAACCTTAATGACAAAATTTCGAATGTCTTTAAAACATCAGTTTCTTTCTCAAGTAGGATTTTCTACAAAAAACATAAGTAATGCACTACAGGAACCAAAATGGCGCTGTAAATCACGAGCAATATACCTAGCTCACGTTAAAATCTGACACGCTTCTTTCGACTGATAATTTTAAGTAAAGAGATAGTGATTGTTCTGGTAAAGTGGATGCATTAACCTCGTGTTCATAATTATTAACCTATGCCTAGTGAGATATGAAGGAAGTGATATTAGCTATTATAACCTTCGTATGTAGCGTATTTTTAGTTTTTGTCTTTGTGTTATTTTGTAAGTAGCCCAATATGCTTGTCATTTCTATATGTTACTAACTTAGTATCGTAAAAATACGATGATGCAAAATTTACCAAGTGCTGTCATTTGTGACTGTGACATTGTTATTGTTCTTTGTTCCAGGTTGGTACATTGTGTGGAAGTGTTGTTTATCGAAGTTCCGATTTGTGCGTGAGCTGCTAGGTGGTATGTCAGATAGCCCTCCAACATCTGAGATCAGGCAGCCTAGTAAAACTAGAAAGATTCGAAGAGAATAATTTAAGAGTAAGTAATTACTAAATTTTTTTACATGATTGTAATATGTTATAAAAGCATGCAATGTAAACAACAAGAACAAAAGAAGAAGGAATCCTATAATTTGAATTTGTTTTTACTGAGATTGTACATATTCTTAGTCTGTTTTCTCATAATAATATGTAAACATACCTGAATACTTCTTAAATGTTTTCCTAAATTTTTCCAGAACAGCTCAAGATGAACATCCGGTGTGCTCGGCCCAGCGACCTGATGAACATGCAGCACTGCAACCTGCTGTGCTTGCCGGAGAACTACCAGATGAAATACTACTTCTACCATGGACTGTCATGGCCTCAGCTCAGTTATGTTGCTGAAGATGAAAAGGGACACATTGTTGGTGAGATTAGGGCATATTTAAAAAACAAAAATTTTAACAGTTTTTCTTCTGAATCATGGGTGCATTTGCAAAAATACACGACATGATGAAAAAAAAAATTACAACTTTAATCAACATACAATGTGACAGTGTCATGTATTATATAAAAAGAAAATTAGCACTTCTCTCTACAAACAAACATTCATTGATGATTAATGAGTACCAGCAACAGAATTTTAAGCTAGACCCTGCTAGACATTTTGTATTGCCCACTAGAGACTTCTATAAATAATATTTTTTTGTAATGTACAACTGTTTTAACTTATATTTTTTATTTGTATGATTACAGGCTATGTATTAGCTAAAATGGAAGAAGATGGTGAGGATAACCGTCATGGACACATTACCTCTTTGGCTGTGAAGAGGTCTCACCGTCGGCTTGGACTTGCACAGAAACTTATGAACCAAGCATCACTTGCTATGGTGGAATGTTTTCAGGTAACTGCATTGATAAAACAGGGCAAGCTTTTGCTCATAAAATATTTCACAATCTCCTTGAATAATATCTTTCAAAACTAGTTAAATCTCTAAAATTGAAACATTTTATTTTGGTTTTTTTCTGGACAAACACTTATTATACCTTCATAAATAATTTCAGGCTAAATATGTATCTCTACACGTGAGAAAAAGCAACAGAGCAGCACTGAACTTATACACTAACAGTCTTGGCTTTAAAATACTTGAGATTGAGCCCAAGTACTATGCTGACGGTGAAGATGCATACTCCATGATGCGCGACCTTAGCGCCTTTGCAGCAGAAAGCAAGACAGAACTCCCACCCATAGAGAACTTGGAAATCAAATCTGAATCTGCAATTATATCACAGTGCTAAAATTATATTTATGTAAATAAAGCATTTAACAGTAATTTAATTAGACTTTTACTGTTATTTTCTTGTTGCTTTCATTACTTTATTAAACCTATTATAATAACCGGCTTATGGCAGGCAAGCATTAAGACAAAAAAGAAACCAGCCAAGTGCTTTGTGTAGTGGTTTATAGAAGGCATCTACTCTCCAAATGTCAACTACTGCCAATAGTCTTGTAGTAAAATGGCTGTGACATATGGCTAGACAGCCAGGGCAAATCTATGAGGGTTCCATCTTCGAAAAAGGGTGCAATCCTAAATATAACTTGACAGTTTTAGGCTACAGCAAATGTGGAATGCCTACCTGTGGAGAGTAGAGGTTGAGAAGTATTGAGGGTGTTTGCAGGCTCACTTGTCTGCATTGAATAATCATAATTATGAGGATGGCATGGCATGGTGGGAAGTGGACACCTGTTCGGTGCACACACGCAAAATATAACACACACCATGTAACTTAAATTAAAAAAACTAATGTACAATTTATTGTTGTTACATCCTATGTACAAAAATAAAAATAATGCTGTAAAGTGTTAGCTATATTACTACAACTTGCAGAAAAATAAACTATTAGTAGGGTTTTTTATCACTATAATTTATTAGTCATAATTACAGAACTTAAAACTATTGTAAAAGTAAGTACAAAAGATTATTCATCTTCATCAAACAGATGATCTAGCTTCAACTCCACCTTTGTGCCTGTATCTTCGGACTTCTGCGACATTTCTTTTTTTATAGGAATAACTTTCTTTTCTTTTTTCTTTGTGACTCCAACAACATATTCAGGCATTATGATTTTATTGCTTTTAAATACAGGTTTTTCTTCTGGCTTAGGTGCTTTTCTTAGGGCTGATGACATGTGGAAAGTAGGTTTTTTGAAGATGCCTTCGTCTGGATCTACTTCTATTTGCATTGCTGATTCAGCTGAGGCTCTTTCTTCCATTTCACGAAGTGATGCTAATGCAGTGGCAGTATTTGTGGCATCAGACATTTGTTCTGGTGTGACATCGGCAAGTGAATAATACTTGTACTTTTGAGGGTTCTTAATATGGTCAGGAATTCTTTTTGCCTTCAGGCATTCGAGAAGGTTAGCTTCAGGCCTCTTATATATGCTCTCTCTACCTCGAAATTGTTTCATTTCATGTTTTAGTTTCTTGTATGTGAATTTGTCAATAGTGCCGTAATCTTGGGGCGCAGCTTTGTTTGTTTTGGAGAAACCATACTGATCTTCAGCATCTTTTAACTGGTTGAAGAGGCTTTTCTGCCTGTCTTGAAAAGATGACATCTTGGAGCGACTTGTTAACACTGTAATCAAATTATTCATAGGTTGAATATTGCATTTAGCTTAAATATCGTTATAAAAACTAGTGATTTTATTGTTTTGTACTGTGAATTACTATGATGAACATTCTAACATTGTTAGGACTAGGTTAGCTGTTTAACTAGAACATAATAGATCTATAATTATTTACCCTTAATTTTTACTACATATTTAAGTAAAATACATACGATGCAAAGAATAATTCAATGCTTTTTGGGGAAATCGGTTTGAAGTTTCATTTGACACTGACATCACTGACATGAGATGTACTCAGATGTTTAAGTTTGACATTGACATCCAGCATTGCTAGGAAAAAAAAAACAAATTGCAATTTTTTTCAATGCTTCCAGCCTTTGCAACATTAAAATAAACAAACTTTTGAAACTGTTTCCAGCGATAGACAGCAAACCGACCCACTTAAATTACAATCAACTTCAAACAACAACAAAAACAATATTTCATGCTGCTGTAAGGTTTTTTATATAACTTTGGCACTTGAATGAAACTTACAGGAGTCTCAGGAGCGTAGCTAAATAGTTCCGACTCTGGCCATGCGCTAAGAAAAAATGAAGCATTTTACCAACTACAGGCAACTTTACTTTTCTTCAGTCATTTTATTCAGAAATAGAGTTAACTTTGTAGCGACACAAATATGAGAGTGGCAAATAATACTAGGTACGTACCAATACCATGCAACCACATAATCATTTATGATACCTCTAACTGGTGACCCCGAAATGGACGTCAACGCAGCCTTTGAACATCAAGACGTCACCAACGTCATATCACTCCTTCCAGCTCCCGAGCAGCGATTCAAAATAGCCAGCCAGCCAACTTCTAACGGGTACCCTTGACCACCAACATGCAGCCGAAACGCATTCCTGGTCACACACAGCACACTGCACTCCCGACGGTTGAAAGCACACAATTCCTCTCCCGATCGACGCCGGCAGTCAGCCTCGACGCCGATGCAACGCTGTACTACGTCCGACGCACGCAATGGACTCACAGCGCCGGCCCCGACTCACTGGGGTTCGCAACACAGCCGCATTCAGATCCGACTCACCGCGAACAATGTGGCAAGATAACGGGCAACCACTGGACAGGCGACAACCAATCGACCTTGGTCTTCGGGGTGGAGTGATGTAGCGACAAATTTGAGAGTGGTAAAAAGTATGTACTACAGTACCAATACCATGCAACCACATAACCATACCATACCTCCAAAACTTCCTTCCTAAGTCTCCAATAGCGAGCCAGAACCATGAGGAGTCAAATTCTGGGCCTGGTAAGTAGTCTCATTTACGGTAGCAAATAAAATTAGAAGCACTTGAATTACGAAATGCTCCCACAGGTACCTACCCATTGCTAAGCTAGGAATTAAGCGGTTTACTCAGTCTCACTTTGTAACTATGGACGTGCGGTGGTTGGTTGGTAGGTACACACAACGGCACATCATCCAATGTAAAACCTGTTCATATTGATCTCTCATCGTACGGGAAATCGTTACATTACAATTACCGTATGTAGGCATGTACTTCCAAAATTATTTTATTATTCGTTACACTTACACAACTCATCAGCTTTGGGTATATTATACTTAGTGAGAGTAAGAGAAAATTAGAAAAATACAGAGATCAAATATTTCTTATACAGATACCTGTATATGAATATTTAATCTTGAAAAAATATTCGTCTTACCAACTTAAATTTAGGATCGTCATAGCGTTGCATCGTCTTTTTGTAAGTGAGACAAGTTGCCACATTCAAGATAATATTACATACCTACTTCATCATCTGCCTAGCCTTTTCCCAACTATGTTGGGGTTGGCTTCTAGTCTAACCGGATGCAGCTGAATATCAGTATTTTACATGGAGCGACTGCCTATCTGACCTCCACAACCAGTTAATACTGGGTAATACGATACCCCTTGGTAAGACTGGTTGTTAGACTTTTGGAACACTGACTACCTGTAACGACTATCAAAGATCTACAAATGACAGCCGGGACCAAAACGGCTTAACGTGCTTTCCGAGGCACGGAGGAAACTCGGTATGTAACGGGTGGTCACCCATCCACAGACCAACCTAGGCAAGCGCGGCTTAACCTAAAGTTCGACCCGAGCGGCTGCTATTATTTAGCCACGAGCTCTCCATAATATTACATACCTACTTACCTACCTAATTAAAATAATTATGGATATACGTTATTCATCGCTAGTTGTTGCCGACGAAACTGATGATATGAATCACCCTTATGAATCCTGTTGATGGTCGTGGTAGGTCAAAAACTAAGTAATATCTAAAAATAAGTATTAAGCATAACAACTAACAAGGAGGACCTATGTTGTTTGTTTTTGTTCCTATGACTAACAAACGGCCACCTCTTACTATCTTTGGGTGAAGAAGAGCGTGGTCGTAAAAATGCATTGACGCAAGTTTGCCCAAACATAATATAGCCATTCTGCAGCCTATTGCAGAATGATAACAGGTCCTTTTCTTATAGAGAGAATGCACATTTGGTAATCACCTCACTTGCTAGAGGCATCAATCCTAATGAAAAATGTTGCAGCCGAGTGCAATTACATAAAAACAACTCAACAGCACTTCGTTGAATTTCAAATTATTAAACGAAACAAAAATAGTAAATAGGAAAATAGAATATAAAAAAAAAGTTTCTTATCTTTTTCCACCCCACTTTTAAGAATACAATAAAAAAAGTCCAATGAAAACTCTACCACTATAAACTTCGTTCCACCTTCTTGTATAGGGCAGACAGGGGCAGTATTTAAGGGCACGCCACAATAGTGGCGGTAAGTCCCCTCTTTAGAAGCACATATTCGACTATAGACCACATACACTCATTAGAGTTAGTGATAGAGAAATACGGAGAAATGAACCGCCCGATATACCTAGCCATTCATTGACTACGCCAAAGCATTTGACTCGATATCCCATATCAGCATGTGGAAAGCTTTACAGGAATGCAATGTACCAACAGAGACTATAGAGCTCATACAAGAGATATACAAGAAAAGCACAAGTAAAGTTATATTAGACAGAACCGGCACTGAAATTTATATATGTAGAGGGGTCCGCCAAGGTGACCCCCTTTCCCCTAGGATCTTTATTACCGTTCTACAAAACATGAAAACATTAAAGTAGAATAACAAAGGTATAAACATAAATGGTCAATTTCTAAGTAATCTAAGGTTCGCAGATGACATCGTGCTCTTCGCAGAAAACTCATCGCGATTAGAGTCAATGATAAATGAAATTAATTATATCAGCAATCAAATAGGTTTAGACTTGAATACAATGAAAACTAAAATTATGACAAACAGTATCAAATCACCTATACATGTCAACAGTGTTCTACTAAAATATGTCCAAGAGTACACATATTATCTCGGCAAACAAATATCGTTTAAAAAATCTAGACATAATGTTGAGTTAATGAGACGTGTAAACATGGCCTGGAATAAATATTGGAGCTTCAAAGAAATTCTAAAGTCGGATACTTCAATAAAGCTAAAGAAAGTTGTATTGGATTCTTGTGTCTTGCCTTCTCTCACATATGAATCACAAACATGGATTTCCAATAAACTAACCAGAATCAAAATATTAACAACCCAAAGAGCTATGGAGCGGAGTATTCTCAACCTAAAACTGAGACACAAAAAGAGGAGCACAGATATAAGGAAAACCACAAAGCTGATTGATGCCTTGGAACATGGTAGGAAACTAAAATGGAAATGGGCTGGCGATGTTGCTCTTAGGGACGAGGACAGATGGGCTAAAAAGATAACATCCTGGAAGGGACCTGCCGGCAAGAGGACCAGAGGCAGACCGGGGGAGAGAAGGCTCGATCAAATTTTAAAAATAGCGGGAAATGATTGGACAGATAAAGCAAAAGACAGAACTGCATGGAGGAAAATGGAGGAGGCCTTCACTCTGTAGAGAGGTCCTTAATAAATAATAATTTAAAAAAAATGTTGTACTTAAGGGGGATATTTAAATAATTATTATTTAGTTTGTTAATTATGTTAAAACATTAATCGCATGCACTTCAATCTACTATTATTATTGTAAATTGAATTTTATTAAGGAAATAAAGAGGCTTAATTATTATTCGTTTATTCATTTCTATACATACTTTTTATATTTTTACATATTCTTATAAAAAAAAAAAAAAAAAAAACAACATAAAAACATTTAAAAATATAAAAAATAGTAGTCCACCAGCATTGGGAACAGGGTCCGAGCTACCGGTGGTCAGGACTCTTGAGAGAGGAACCTCCTAACAATACGGGCCGTGTACAGAAGTACTGCTTTCTGAATCAAGCCCTTGATCCAGCTGCCAAGCGATAGCCTCCTCAGATGTTGGTCAAGGCTATTGGCTATTAAGCCATTGGCCGACACGACTATCGGCACAATGACTGCTGTATTTACGTGCCACATGTCGACAACCTCGCGAGCCAGATCTAGATACTTGAATTGTTTATCTTTCTCTGCCTTCACGAGGTTCTCGTCATGCGGAACCGTTATATCAACAATCATTGCGCGACGCTCCAATCGATCTATCACCACAATATCAGGCTTATTGGCAACAATAGTCCTGTCAGTGACGATAGATCGATCCCAATACAACGAGATATTACCATCTTCAAGAACTGGGTCGGGCACATACTTATAGTACGGTACTTCTGATTCCACAAGGTTGTACTTCAAAGCAAGTTGCTGGTGGATAATCCTGGCAACTAGGTTGTGTCTATGCAAGTACTCTCCGTTAGCCAGACGAGAACACCCAGAGATAATGTGACGGATCGATTCTCCGGGACGGCAACATGCCCGACATATTTATGTCAACCGTGCCATCCTTCACAATGTATTTCCGGTAGTTGTTCGTCATCATAACTTCGTCCATTATTGCACAAACAAAACCTTCGGTTTCCCCGAAGAGATTACCAAAGCGTAGCCAGGATACGGACGCTGAGAAATCTACATCGGGCCCATGAAGGGCCCGGTAAAAGCGTCCATGAAGCTCCTTGCTCTGCCATACTTCCTTGCGATCATTAGTGTCTAATACTTTAGGCTTGCGTCAGTTCTCGTTAGCCAGGGAGAGCGGGGTGAGGCCCTTGTCCACTGATACCACATCTCGGTGCATCTCCACATCAGTTCCTAAGAAATATTCCCTGAGACTGCATACCTCACGGTTGTGCAGGGTTTTAGCATTTAAGAAGCCACGACCCACGACCCCCACACTTCCGTGGGATATACAATCTCATCACTGACGACCGTGGGTGATGCATCCGATTTGCGGTCAGCAGTGTGCGGACCCTCCTATCCAGGGCATCAAGTTCCGTCTGAGTCCATTTGAGTATGCCGAAAGAATACATCAACACCGGCATGACCCAACCATTAAAGGCGCGCACCTTGTTTCCGCCTGACAAAAGACTGCTTAACACCTTGTTCAGGCGGCCAAAGAAACGCACCTTCAGCGATTGTTTCATGTCGGCAGTATTAATACCTAATGCTTCCGACATACCCAAATACTTGAAGGTTTCTGTTGAGGAGAGGGATCTAAGGTGTATGGAATCCGAGAGTTGAATTCCCGCGGATTCCATAATCTCCCCTCGCTTCACATGCATGACTGCACATTTTTCTACACCAAATTCCATCCTGATGGAGCTACTGAAAGTTTCTGTTACCTTCAGTAATTTCATCAGTTGCAAATTGTTGGGGGCAACGAGTTTCAGATCATCCATGTAAAGCAGGTGAGATATGACCTGACCACCTCTTCTCAACCGATAGCCCAGACCTGAACCTTCCAGCAGTGTGCTGAGAGGGTTCAAGGCTAGGCAAAACCACAATGGACTTAGACTATCATCCTGGAAAATGCCACGCTCAATCCTTATTGGTTCACTGTTCCTCTGCATCTGTCGACATCCAGGATAGCGAAGAACCGTTCGCCAGTGCCCCATACATGACATCAGGAAGGTACGCAGAGTTGCATCTACTTTATATAACTCCAGCACCCTCATAAGCCATGTGTGGGGCACCGAATCATAGGCTTTCTTATAATCTATCCAGCATGTCGACAGATTTCTTCGGGAACGACGAACCTGCTGGCTAATGGCCATATCAATGAGGAGCAGCTCCTTAGTACCACGGGACCCGTTCCTACATCCATTCTGAGAGGGCGACATGATAGAATTACTCTCAATATGTTGGTTGATTTTACCTCTCAAAATGGACGTAAGAACTTTATAGATCGTTGGTAGACAAGAGATTGGTCTATAATTTTTGGGCTCCGTAGTACTACCCGATTTATGGAGCAGGTGGGTTATTCCTGTCGTCAAGAACTGGGGAAGTGACCCTGACTCTAAGGCTGATTGAAACTGGGAAGCCAAACGAGCGTGCGATCTTTGAAACCATTTAATCCAAAAGTTTTGCAGCCCGTCCGGTCCTGGAGATTTCCAGTTTGGCAACGGACGGACTGCACGAGCGACATCTTGGGGGCTGATGATGATTGCCCCCATATCTGGTATTGGATCACATGCTCGTTCAATCTCCCGGGTCCAATCGCCCTCAGTGTGACTGACAGGCACCGACCATATGCTGCGCCAAAACGAACTCATAGCGTCATCATCTGGTAGACACGTGTCAGCCCCACCTTGGTCCGGTCGCTCCCAAGCTCTATATACCCACCTTTCGTCACTTTGGAATGTGCGATTCTGAGTGTATCGCTCCACACGCCGCTTAAACCGACGAATGCGGCTTGCCCATGCTGAGATCTTCTGCTTCAGGAAGTCGATACGCTCTGTGACACGGGCCAAATAATCACGAGAACTAGTATCAGTTCCCGAGAACACCCGCCTCACAAAGCGCATCACTCTAGGGCGAGTGTTGTTTGTGCGAAGCCCTGGTGGTTAATAGTGTCATGCTCACTTAAATGTCTCGCTGATAGTGGCGGGTGTGTCGGGTTATTTAGCTCCCTTCAAAATGCTTGAGCTGAATGGGGCTGATCCATACGTCATGTTCGTGAACGGGCGCTGTCAGTTGGGATTGGTCATTTTTTTAACTACCACGGTCATTTTTTTAACTTATTTAGATTTTAAATTGAATTTTGCTTTTTATTTACTCTGGACGCTCTTACTGTGCACGTCTTTCTACATCGTTCTCACATATTTGTATAATCTCAACACGAATGATGTAAATACGATTTTGTAAAAATATTATAATTTAAAAGAGTGTCCATGGAGTTTCTTGCCCATTCTTCTCCATAGAGATCAACGCTTTGGAATGGGCAACTACAGTACTTTCACAAGTTATTATGCCTTGTGACCGGGATTGTAGCAGCATCATTTTTTAGGGTTCCGTAGTCAACTAGGAACCCTTATAGTTTCGCCATATCTGTCTGTCCGTCCGTCCGTCCGTCCTCGCTTAATCTCTGTGACCGTTAGCACTAGAAAGCTGAAATTTGGTACCAATATGTATATCAATCACGCCGACAAAGTGGTAAAATAAAAATTGGAAAAAAATGTTTTATTAGGGTAGCCACCCTATATGTAAAGTGGGAAGTGATTTTTTTTTTAATTTCAACCCTAACGTGTGATATATTGTTGGAAAGGTATTTAAAAATGAATAGGGGTTTACTAAAATCATTTTTTGATAATGTCTATAATTTCGGAAATAATCGCTCCAAAAGTAAAAAACAATGTGTCCCCCCCCCCTCTACCTTTTGAACCATAAGTTTAGAAAATATGAAAAAAATCTGAAAAGTAGAACTTTATAAGGACTTTCTAGGAAAATCATTTTGAACTTGATTGACACAACAGTTTTTGTACAAAAAAGACAAAAAGTTGTACAAAATAATTTCCTCCTCCACCTTTAAACTCATAAGTGGGAACACTTATTGTGACGGACGGGAAACTACGGAACCCTACACTGAGCGTGGCCCGACACGCTCTTGGCCGGTTTTTGTTCTTGTTTTTATGACATTCAAAAGTGCCTGTAATGGTCTAATTGAAATAAATGCTTTGAGTTTGAGTTTGAGTTTGACTTGTATTGGTTAGTGTACGGTACGGTGTATTATTAAAAATTATTAAATTTTATGTTTTATTGCTTTATAATCGTACTTTGGTGTGCTTTTAGCACATGCTAACAATTTGTTGTTATCTTTAAATGTTTCATTCAAAGCTTGTTGGACAATCAAAATTGAAATAAATAAACAATTCGTTTTTAATTAAATTGATTGACATAAAAAATACTAAAAAAACTCTTTCAGCGAAAGCATCATAGTTAAGGTTGAAAATAAAGTATTTCCACATACTTTATTTGTTTGCATATTATGTATAAAGTATATTTAGGAAAAATTAAGTAGGATACGTTATTATGAAGTATAATAATAAGTAATAACAACCAACGGGTTGGCAACCCTAGTTCGCGTGAAAGTTTTCTTGAGGTGCTTGAATTTTATTCCATCCAATTTGCATATTACCTACATACATTCTATATATTCATATAATTCATCCACATCGGCCATGATCACACGTCCATCTTCTGTTACCTAATAAACCTCACCAATAAAGTCAGTGTACATTCAGTCAAAAAAGTATCGGGAATGGATGATTTGTTTATGGTTCCAAATTAAAAATTTTGTTTTTTTTGTAGTTGTTAGATTGGCACAACTGTTTTCCATTTTAGCGCGGAGTTTGAGTTGCATCTGTTATTTATATTAAATACAGTGCTGGTTTTAGTAATATCATATATATTATAGTGTGTATTGCGAATTTCATAATGGACAAAAATATCGAACAAAGAGTTTGTCTTAAATTTTGCATCGCCAATGGAATTTCGTGTTCGGAGTCACTGAAAATGTTACAGAAGGCTTACGGTGAATCGACTTTATCAAAAACTCGTGCTTATGAGTGGTTCAAAGCGTTCAAAAGCGGTCGAGATGTGATGGAAGATTTGCCTCGCTCTGGTAGGCCGTCAACGTCTGCAACTGAAGTTAACATCGCAAAAGTGAAAATCCCCATTCAACTCTGAGAGAGATAGCCGCCGAACTTTCTGTATCTCACGAGTCGATCCGTACCATTGTAACTAATCATTTGGGTATGAAACATGTTGCTGCTCGGCTAGTCCCAAAAGATCTGAATTTTCTCCAAAAACTCAATCGCATGAAAGTCGCTGAGGACATGCTAGAACGAGTCAGTTCGGACCCAACATTAAAATTTATGAAACGCATTGTTACTGGTGACGAGACGTGGGTTTACGAGTTTGACATGCAAACTAGTCAACATGTCAACAAGCTTCGGAGTGGCGCCTTCCAACTGAACCGAAACCGAAAAAACCACGCCAAAGTCGATCAAAAGTCAAAGTCATGTTGACTGTTTTCTTTGACTATCGCGGTGTTGTGCACTCTGAATTCTTACCGGAAGGTCTAACGGTAAATAAAGAATATTATTTGAGCGTTATGCGGCGTTTAAGAGAGCAAATTCGACGAAAAAGGCCAGATTTGTGGAAAGAAAATTCTTGGATTTTGCACCACGACAATGCGCCTTCGCACAAGGCTATCATTGTGAACGAATTTTTGACCAAACACTCAACAAATACCATCCAGCAACCACCATATTCACCAGATATGGCTCCTGCTGACTTTTTTCTTTTTCCTAAACTCAAATTACCACTTCGTGGCACCCGTTTTCAATCGATAGAAGACATAAAGGAGAATTCACGGCGAGAACTGAACTCAATTCCGGAAGCAGCGTTTAAAAAATGTTTTGATGAATGGATTATTCGTTGGCGCAAGTGTATCGTTTCTAAAGGAGCATACTTTGAAGGTGATAAAATAAATTTGGATGAATAACAGACATTTTGTGTATTATTGATCAAAAGATCAATAATACACGGTACCTTCTTGACACCCGGTACTTTCTTGACAGAGTAGTATGTTATATTTTTAACCGACTTTTAAAGAAGTAGGATGTTTTCATTTCGACTGTATTTTTTGTGTGTAACGCCATTTCTTCGGCAATTAATAGTCGATTAGAATTTGTGTGCGATATCATAATACCATAACCAAAAAGGCAAAAAAAAAACCAGACTTACGAAAATACCTACTTATCTACACTAAAAAGTGGATAATTGTTTTAAAAACAAACTAAAGTCACCGACTTCCGGAAATTAATTTATTTTCTACTTGTAGGTAAGTGTATTTGTCTTAAGAGAGAGTCCTTGGCCAATTTAATTCATTAATTGGGTAGGTACCCGTAATGCTGGTGGTTAGTGAGGATAATACCAAAACAGTAATGTTTGCCGAATAATTACAGCCGCAGTAGGAACAGATTAGATAAAGTTTTGAGTAAATATTATTTTACATACAGTGCCATTGCTTTGTTTGTTTAATAGGCATTGGTACATAATTATGGTCCAGTATGGGATTAATATTAAATGTTTGAACAAACAAGATGTTTTTTTGGTTTTAGCTTACCTATGTCAAAAGACTTTTAATCGTTTTAGAGTGCACAAAAGAATGTTAAATAGACAGAGTAAAATCACACTACAAAACCATTTCTTTCAGATTTTTCCTCCCCTTTCTTTACAAATAATTGAATACTTGGATTATTACATAGTTTAGAGAAACTAAGATTAACTAAAAATAGCGTCAAAAAATTCGTCCTCAACGCTGTCAATTGGTAAGGTCCCCAATAGACTGACTGCGTTGCCACGTTGAATGGCAACGGTCAGCCTCTGGCCAAAGTAAATCCAGCCCTTGGGTCACGGGAAGTGTCAACTAAACGTTTTGAAATATAGAAGTAAAATAGAATAGAGAGTTAAAAACAAGCAGTAACAGTAAAAAATAAACTTTAAATTTCGATGCAGCACTTATGCGCAAGCACAATCTAGCAGTCCCACCATGACGAATGTTTTCATTTCATTCATAAAGACACGCCTAAGTTAACACTAACTTGTAACATTTATGTAAAAGGAACTGTTGTTTACTATGTCTATTATTAATCACGTTCCTAGGTACTTCATATTCCGCACACCGGAACAACCTCTAACAAACAAATGGAAACCGGAATCAGTTAGCGGTCAAATTATTTCAAACATATTGAAAAACGTTAATGTAAATGTAGTAGTGTTATTTAAAATAGACTAATAAGCGTCGAGATTAGAACCTCGAGCACAATGTGAACGTCCTACAACGTTATTGTTATAATTTTAAATTGCGCGTGAGTCAGTGACGGCGCACGCGCTTGCCGGTGTACTACAACCGGTGCGGCGCGTGGCGCGTGGCTAGAGTATGCAACGAAGAGGCGCATTTAGTGTTTTTATACTTTTTGTGGTTAGCAAAACAGTAAAGATTTGATAAATTATATATCAAAAGTATCTAATTAATGACAAAAAGGACATTATTTCCTATAGGTATCTTCTTTTTATTCATTCAGCTAAGTTTTACCGTTGAAAACAGATTCTTTCTTTGTTTCGAATTTAGAGTTGTAGGTATACAGTCTAGGTAAACATAACATAACGCTTGTAATCCCAGAAGAGTTTAGGCAGAGATGTATCTAATAGTACACTCACATTTCGCCAGTTAGGTATATTTGACAAAACTGCATTGAGTTGCCAGTACGTTCATTTCTTTGTGGAACGAAACGGGTCTCTGATTGAAACCAAGGTACACTGCTTTGAGTTTTCAGGAGAGTAACCAAAAGCACAGCTCATAAGCTTAGGGTACTTGCCTTTTATAGCCATATCATTCTCAAAATTCTTACAGAACCATAGACACAATCATTGCCCTCTATTTATCTTTTTCATACTTTGACCTCGGTCGAGTCGGTCGTATCGTAACTTACTAGGTAAAGCCCTTTAACTACGTGCTCCAAAACAACAGCGGTTTTTGTTTACAAAGACTCATTCATCATGTAACAGAAGTATTTTTCTAATGGAGCAGCTTTGGGGTCCTTTTACGAAAACAAGGAAGCCATTTATAACCATTAGTTTTTTCTTAGAAATATTGTTATTAAGCAAGGCCATGATTACATTGTATGGTTGCGCTTTTGTATTACCTGCACGTTTCATTCTTTTTAATTATTTACCTAATTTGTTATGTGAAGTAGGTCTATTTTTTCGTGTTTTTTGAGAAGGAGTGAGAAGGAGAGAGAGAAAATGGCAAACCCGCCACCAATTGACGTTAAAACATCAATTGGTGGCGGGTTTGAAATTTTCTAGCACCCATAGATAAGGGGTACCTTCTGTACCGAAGTTGCGGGTTGTTCGAAAGTGATACCGCGGCCCCGGAACATTAAGGACAAAAGAAGGAATAATGGTGGGTTTTAGCCAGTAAAGTCATTTGATAATTTCCAATCCCCAAAAAAATTGGTACCTTCTGGGTATACATAGAAATGCGGTTAACTATTTGTAGGCGAATGCTTAACCCCATTCCTCAGGGTCGTGTGGAAGAAGCGACAGGCACTATTCAATTATCTGTATTTGCAAACAGTTGTTGTCAATGGCAATTCTCAATCAAATAAGTCAATGGTATGACTTTGTTTTCCATCAGTTCTAGCAGGAGTTCGACCTCTCGGGCACTTCACAAAATAATGTGACTATTATAATTCTAGTTAGTCTTTATTAAGTCTAGGTAAGTATATCCTCTTATCATTCTTAACATACCTACTTTAGTACTTGTAAATCTACCAAAAGATGCAGTTGCAGCGGGACGTCAGGTGAAAAGATGGCAGGTAAAACATCATGATGCATTCATAAAGCTCACGTAGAGCTTACAGTCATTTAGTCAATAATGTCTGGTTACTATGTGAGTTGAGCGGCTACTGTTTGTTGTGATGTGTGCGCGGCGCATGCGCGCTGCCGGGCGGCGGCTGCCCAGCGCTCGCCAGCGACCACTTATCATCGGAGGTTCGGCGTGAGCGCGCCTCTCCAGTCCGCGTAAAAATCCGCTGCTAATATTAGCATGCAAGACGCTACGGAGTCGCACAGCTTGCATCGCTGAACGCGAATCGCTCGCCGCGCTTACCGGGCGAGGTCGCGCAGGGCGGGCGGCGCGCGCCGGTGCGCCCCGGGCACCCTGCCTCACAATACAATACCCGCCACACGCACAACAGGACGTGTTCCCAAGTGTCGACACCACAAATATTAACAAATCATATGAAATTTCATACAATCAAGTACTATTTCGTATTCGGTGAAGTGCAGCATTGAACTAAGGTGTCGGGGCGGAGAAGGTTTCCATCGGGACTTATGATTCACTACTGAAATGTGAACAGTTTACGGCTGTTTGACAGGTCAGCGCACATCACAACAGGTAATTAAATTTTGTTTTGTTGTGTTTTAATCTTTGGCTGACATTTGTTTCATGGTGAATGCCTGAAAGTTTTCCAATGAAATGGCAGTTTCATGTTTGTAATGGAAATATCTGAGTGAATGTCTGACGGTTATTGTCAGGGTGTGCATTATACGTGAACACCTAATTACAAATAGTCGTAGGTTTTATGAAATAGTTTATCAGTTGTCGTGCTTCTTATTATCAATGGCTGGTAGGTACATACTTGGTGCACACTTGTCGAGGCTTACTTTGTCCATGTTTTATGTACCTAGTTGCCCACCTACGTAAATCAATGATTCGAGATTGCAATATTTGGTTCGATTTAAGTACCTGCTTTAGTATCTAACACCACGCTACAAAGTCTATTAGGGACTACATAGTGTATACTAGAGAAGTTGATTCCTAAAATTCCCGTAAGCGTTTTCTTTGTGATACAAATAATGTTTCACAAACAGAAAAACAAAACACAAAATTAAGTGTAAGTGGCTTAATATAATTCTACATTCTGTCAAATGAAACGGAAACACATTTCAGCACAACACTTCTCGTAATCCTGAATCATGACGATTTGGCATCACTAACACCTGGGAACTCCATAGAAAAACTCAGTTTCCCACTCATTGCGATGTGACAAAACAGTTTATAAATATCCAGTTCATTAGAACTTTACGATTATTCATATTTTTCTGCGATTACTCTTATTGGCACATCTCCAAAACGCAAACCATTTGAATCATACTTGAAGTATCAACATTCATTGAAACGTTCCAAGAATTTGTAATAACCTGTATGTATGAGCCAGAATGCATTCGCTTATAAAGGGAATGATCGACATTACACGTGCGAAGCTCAAAGAATTTGAATATGCGGTGTATATGTCTAAAAAGAAAAAAAAAACATAGTATTTTAGACAAGTAGGTAAAATGTAATTATTTTTAAGAGATTTTTCCATCGGCTTATTTAGAATAAATGAGTTGGAAAACATGCTTTGAGATTATTACAAATTGGCCATGATTATCACAAATCGTAGAAAACTGTTAGTCATTCAATACAATAATCACTGGCTCATCGCAGTACATACTTAACTTCATTACTATTTACCAGAGCACTATCTCAAAACGTTACTATCTTGAATTCACTGTCTCCTGTCTCGCCACTGTACTTAGTTCTGTCTTACAGCTGTCTTAGCATTGTACTGTCTCTCGTCTCAATACTGTACTATATCCTGAACTTTTCTGTCTCAGTTCTGCACTATCTTCTCTTCTAGTGTAATGTCTCTCTTGTCAACACTTTCCTTCCTAAACTTTTCGGTCTTAGTACTGCATTGTCTCCAGTACTGAATAGTTGAAATGCCTAGTTTACACGATGTGGGTGGGCTGACCCACTACGGCCACTACTGGCACAAGCCCCAATGACAGACTTCAGTAGATGAATCCTATTCTGCCAAAATAGAGTTCTAGGATAGAGTTTAATCCCAGTAAAGGTGATAAGTGAATTCATGCGAACATAATGTTTAGGATCAATCAGTCGTAAGGGCTCACGAGTCAGTAAATATGACTCTTTCAGGCGTACAAACTAATGAACTCGGTAAAGCGACACAGACGTCGCTAGGGAGTACGTTAATTAAGTATGCTGATGAAGGTTTTACTTTGTTATAATTATACAAGTTGCGAACGTTAATAAATGTAGACCGTATTCTATGTTGAAAATGTGGTAAAGAAACTAGTAAGAGATAATTATTTGGGGTCGGTGTATTCTTCTCCACACTGTTCATCTGTGTTTTAATTGAAAAAAGGTTAGGGGATAACTATTTCACCAAAATTTGCCACCGTACTTGCTAATATGACTTAGTTATGGTTCAACTTTTAGGCAAAAACTTGGTTTTCCTTAGTAATCCTCCTCAGTAATCTAAGTACTAAGTACAACGTGTACCTAATGACCATATGGTATCACATGTAAATGAAAAAACCCGACTGCGTTCATATTAAATATTTTAATAATTTATATTCATACTAGCGGACCCGACAGACGTTGTCCTGTCTACACGTCTTTAATTTGAAAATTTCAAACTTTTTTTAATAAGCTAATAAGCTGTATAATTTGACACTGCGATGGTAGCGCCGTCTGTCGGATCCAATGTAAAACATTCCAAAATCAACAACTACTAATAAATTAAAAATTAATTAAAAAAACATTGTCCAGCGGACAAAATTGTGAATCTAAACCATTCCCAGATCCCCTTGAACACACACAAAAAATTTCATCAAAATCGGTCCAGTCGTTTGAGAGAAGTTCAGTGACATACACACTCACAGAAGAATTATATATATAAAGATGGGGAAACCCCGGTTTGCTTTTCAGTTTTTTTAACGTACTCCCTTTTTTCATGTTAATCATTTCGCAGTTGATTAAAATGTTTGATTTTTCACTTTTGTACGATTTGTCATTTGGAACATACAATATAGATGCATATTATTTTTCGCCCTCACTTTTGTCACCCCACTTACCATAGTTCGTCAAATTATTTTTTATTAAATGGCGCATGCTGAGCCATATTGAATTGTGTCTTTAGTGACATTTGCAAGATTAAGATAAATCAATCAACTTTAAAATCATCAAAATCGGCTCACGGGTTTGTTCTCTAGATTAGACGGGTTATTCCCGGAATACCATGATCTCCTAGGCCCCGTCCCGGAGGACCCCGATTACGATAAATATGATGACGTTTCTCCTGAACTTTTTCTATTGTTTTTAACTTGTACGGCACCTTAATAACATTACCTGACCTTTGGTAGATTATGCAGAAGACAACAACCGAATTATTATAGTTGAGTCACTGAAAGACCTAAAAAACGTGAAAGATTAATATTGTTTGATGGCACGTTGATTACTGCCCTGTACATTTTACACAGATTTATATTACAATACAATACGTGACCAAATCAAGACATTCATATTGGTAAAACAAACTGATTTTGCATTATTTAAGTTTTAAGATTATTTTAGAGTTAACTCTTTACCATGCTACATTATAATAAATAATTCCTGAATATACTGAGTTTGCGTATTTTTTAATGATGTAATGTAGTTAGTTTTGATTTCCTGGATTGAAAAAGGAACTATTGTGATATTTAAAAACCTGTGAATTGCCCAAGGATACTACTCTATTTTGCATTCTTTAATTCAAAATATGTATTATAATGTTAACAATTATCATCGGCTAACGGCACTTTTAAGCAAAACTGACTTTTAATGAGTTTATCAACAAAACAATAAATAGGGTTTGGGGGCCTCGGGGATCGGGGTACTCTGGGAATGACCCCTTCTAGATCGCCACAATGGAACAAAAATAGGCTGAAAAATACACGCGCAGTCGTAGTAACGTATAACCACAACAGAATGGCTTATGCTAAACAGTCCAGTCTGCCTATATTGTGGATACCGACACAGCCTTGCTATGTTTCGCACTATTAATATAATTAGCTGCGGTTTGTTCGCCGATTATAACATAACAACATTATGACTAAGCTTACTTTGGACTGACATTGATAGTGGAAAAAATAAGGCGTAAATCGGCGTATGTAATACAGTAGCTAATCTAGTCTTTTTTTTTCGAATATGAAATCATCTAATAACTTCCCCCGCTCTGGGAGCGGGGGGCGAATGACAAAAACCCATCCATGTTTCTTCTTTTGCCCTTTGTGTTTCGGGGCCGCGGTATCTTATTCGAACAACCGGACAGGAGCTTAAAGTGGCTGCCTAATTATTGTGTCGTTTTAAGTGCAACCTTAAGGCGAAGGGCAGGGCGTTTTTGTGGGACTGTCTCTTGTAATCTGACGTTCAAAAAGTGCTAATTATCAGCCTAATTTGAATAAATGACTTTTGATTTTGATTTAAACCCTATTACAAAAACTCTGCTGACTGTCCGTCAGTCTGTGTGTCACTGGCCTGTATCTTTTGAACAGTTATATGTAGACACTTGAACTTTTCATAGAGTCCTACTACTACTTACTATGGCGCAGATTATAATAAAAATATAGTTATAATTCCATTTTTTGTATTATTAAATGTTTTATGTTTAAATAAGAAATATGTAAAAATATGTGTAGAAATGAATAGTCGATAATAAACTGTAGATCCAAAAAATAAACATATTATATTTTGGAAATATTATTCGGTAGTAGGTACGTACGAAAAGAACCTTTTTGCACATGGCCGGTTGTTCCTTTTTCAAATTCGAAGTTTTGGTTCAAAATGTTTTTTTATCATTACCATATGACGCCATTAAAGTATCAGCAGGACGAAAAAGGCTTTCCAGTAGGTACTTTCACAATTTTCTCTCTTATAAGTTCCCTTTTATTGATCTAGGTACCTAAAAAGAGGGTGTTACTTCCCTACCTACCTTAAAGTATTATTACGTAGGATAATATTTTCAAATCCATAAACTATGTTGCATACAAAACTGTGTAGTTTTCTATAACTATATTTTTTTAAACACTTCTTTTCGACAATAATATTTTTATTATGATTATTATCCCAAATTTTTGCTTAGAAATCTTATAACAAAAGATGGAATGTTTACATTAATAAAAGGTTTATAATATAACTAGCTTTCGCCCGCGACTTCGCTCGCGTTAAATTCGGTATAACACACCAAGCAGACCTGCAGTTTTTGCTCTTGCGCCTGATTGATTTGTAATAGCAACGCTAAGTTTTCCCTTTTCTTCCCTCGTTCTCCCTCATATCCCACTTTTTTTTAATAAAAAATTAGCCTATGTCCGTCTCCTGGTTCCCAACTATCTCTGTACCAAAATTCATCAAAATTGGTTTAGCCATTAAAGCGTGAAGAGGTAACAAACAAACAAATAAACAAACAAACAAACTCACTTTCGCTTTTATAATATTAGTAAGGAAGTAAGGATTTAAAACTTACTATAGTTAATTTTATTTTCAACTACTAACATCATCGCTGACGAATGAAATAATTACTTACTCGACGAAGTAAAAAGGAAAACCACACTATGAAAGGGACAAGAAAATAATTATCTAAAATAGAAATATTATAAATAACTGCTGAGCATTATGTATAGATGGAAAATGTGGTAGCAACTTATATAATCATAATTTAGTTCTATCGAGTTCATATCCTTCTAAGGGTAATATCAAGGGTAGTTATTAATAAAGAAGGATAAATGAAAATATAAATCATTTCATGTAGTCATGGAAATACCGTTTTGCAGTATTTCAAAGCAATCAATAAGACTACTAACTACCAAGCAGTATATCCTTTCCTTACTAATATTATAAAAGCGAAAGTGAGTTTGTTTGTTTGTTACGTCTTCACGCCTAAATGGCTCAACCGATTTTGATGAATTTTGGTACAGAGATAGTTGGGACCCTGGAGACGGACATAGGCTATTTTTTAATAAATGATTGAGATAAGAGGGAGAAAGAGGGAAGAAAAGGGAAAACTTGGCATTGCTATTACAATAAATAAGGCGCAAGGGCAAAAACTACAGGTAGCAGGTACCTGTAAATCAGGAAAGGGAACCTATATATTACCCTGAATTTAACGCGAGCGCAGCCACGGGCAAAAGCTAGTAATACATAATGCTGTTTTATCAAGAAATGAACCGTCTGATTAGAAAAATGGTGAACCTATTTACAAATTTTCATCTCCTATTTATTCCAGACTTTTTTGTCTTAAATAAAATAAATAAATAAATATCTTGGGACAACTCACACACGGCTATCTGATCCCAAGCTAAGCAGAGCTTGTGTTATGGTAACCAGACAACTGATATACATACTTATATAATTTATAAATACATACATATTATAGATAAAACACACCCAGACACAGAGCAAACAATCATGCTCATCACACAAAGTTTGTCCTGGGTGGGAATCGAACCCACGACCTCCGGCTTCGCAGTCAGGGCCACTAACCACTAGACCAACAGGCCCGTCTTGCACTTACTGTCCTTCTGCCAGGCAAAGACCTTCATTCCAAGAGCTCTTGACTCGCTATTTTCTTGGGGATGTTTTTGAAAAATGCCTTCTGTAGTGCTCAGCACAAATATAATATAAAAAAATCATAAGCTTTCGATGCTTCTATTTCTATGAAGACCTTTTCACTTGAAACGGGATATTTACCATGTTTGTTATTTATATCGAGTTTCCGATATTTCGGCGATGTTGCAAACGCCATGATCACGACCAAATAATATAGGAACTTCAACCGAGACGATGGGTTTCAATTATCAAGAGCCTGGAATCCAGTGGTTCAATTGTGTACAACATGGTAAATATCCCGTTTCAAGTGTTAATATTAGTAACCATGTCAGTTTAAAGACTTATAAGACCTTTTCAGTTTTCTAATTCGTAATTCTCAACTATGAATGGAATATTCTAATTCTCGTTGATTAACCATTCACGCACTAAGAACGAATTAATTATTTTCCATGATGTAAACAATTACCGTTTATTACTGAATAATTCAAGTATACATGTATTTAATTCAATGGAACTATGTAACATACCGATGACTGTTCTGGACGGTAGGCACGTTGGTTTGCGAAGCAAGTAAAATACGTCATCATGGACGAATTTATGGTAACTTGCCATGGAAATGTTTAGTCCAGTTTTATGTGAAATCTATCCAGAAAAGTTTCCTTTCATGTAAACGTAATGATTAATATATGGGTTTATAAGAGCATCGCTCCGAAGGTCTCTCGCAGTATGTTGTCTGGTGTTCTGTTGTAACGGTGATCAAGAGCGCGACTCGTGCTGTGAAAATTAAGTGAGTACATGCATAATCATTAGGTATATCAAAGCTTAGGATTGAAAGTCCCGGGGTTTCAGGTTGTTCGATTGAGATATCGTGGACCCGGAACATAAAGGGCAAAAGAAGGAACATGGGTGGGGTTTTTTCAGTAAAGTCTGACACTCCCAGAGCAGGAGAAGTTATTTGATGATTTCCATTCCGCAAAAAAATACTGAAAATCGTTTATTTCTAAGTAATCTTGGACTGTAAGATCTAAATTGAGTTTGTTGAATGTCAGCTCCCATGAGAATTTTGCGAAAAAGATGCCTTTAGGTATCTTGTTTGCCGTAATCTGCCCTGAAAAGCTCTAGCTGTGACGTTATTTTTCACCAACCCATACTAATGTCCCTTTGCCGGGTAAAAACCTCTCGATTAAATTGAGATTTAATCATATAATTTTGTACAAATAAAATACTAAGTACTATTTAATTTTATACTAAATAAACTACGAATATTAAGACGATTAAAGCTTACTGCAAACTCATTTCAGTAATCAATTTGATTATAATTAGTTGGTATAATCTTACGAAATGAGCTTTACTTACACGAACGTTAGAAACTTAAGCTCGTTTTAACGAGTTTATGTTTATATCGTTCGTGTTAGAGAAGCATTAGCTGCTTAGTTAATTAAATTAATTTCTTAGTTAAAATTCAAATTTATATATAGAAGACAAACGGAGGTATTTTTATTTCGTTTGAACGTCGTTCCTTTGTAGAAACGCAGAAACATTTCCCTGAAAATTTTTCAAGAAACATCAGAACCTTTGTAAGTATTTAAAGATACGTACCTACAGTACCAGAGTATGTAATATACTTGGGTGTTTATTGAAATCTGTGACTTCAAAGTCTTATCGCTGTTCGCTTTGCGAACTCGTACAATATTTACTGAACTTGTCAATCGTTTACTTCAAAACAGTTGATGTTTATTCGGAAGTACGTATTAGTTAACACGTTACTTATTAGGAGTTTGATATTGAAACAAAATTCTTGAAGTTCCTACCGGTACATAGGCACTAGTTACCATGATTCATATGTACAGTACTGTTTACAGATGAAGCGTGAATTAATTCCGTTCAGCTGTATCACTCAGAATATTGACCTTCCCGTTTTATTACCATTTTTACGTTCAAGTAGATTTAGTAAATTAAAAAAAAACGGCTAAGCGTGAGTCAGATTCGCGCACCAAGGGTTCCGTATATACTTGCTGTATAAACGGCCATGTCTTTTGATTGCGTAGACTCAGATGGTTGATTTTCATAGCCCCTAGGAAACACAGATTTGAGTAGATATATATATATATATATATATATGGTTTTAATTTCAATTCGATTCCGTCACGCTTTCCCGAGATAAAGAGTCTTGACAGACAGACTAAGGGTTTCGTCTTTTTATGTTCGGAACCCTAACTAGATATAAATTGGAGATACGATGAGCATAACCCACATGATCCGAATAGCAACTAAGTCGTCCCGAATGTAACCAATAAACAAAGAAATGACTAAGTAATATGACACATCATTTTAAAAATTGCAAGTAAATACGAATATGTTAAGTTTATGAGCGGTCGTTTGTATCTTTGGCTGAAACAGCTGGGTTATCTCAATATGGCCATCGGTAATATATTTCTTATTTATGAGACGTTTGAACATAAAATACTTGGACATACTACGTGGCATTGGGTACAAACTAACAATATTAAGTGGCAAATTTAGGAAGCTTTTTGTTTGCAGATGGGAAATCTTCAAATAATTTCCCCAGCTGTGGACGGAACGGGGGGTGTACCAGACTGTTACTGACTAAAACCCAATCGTGTTCCTTCTTTATATTCCGGGGCTGCGGTATCTCTTTCGAACAACCCGCAACCCCGGCAGAAATTTAAGAAGCTTTACTTCTTGATTATAATTTACTTCTTAATAGACCTAACTATACGATTTACCCCCGACTATACATCGCGAAATTAAAGAATTATATATATGTAATTGTTTGCTCAAGTGGTATTCAATTGTGAATAACTTCCTATACTTATTTTAAATATAATTTGACCCTTCACGCTCCGTCACAAACTCTCTTTTTGGAGCGACCCTCAAATACCATTTTTAGATATTCCCAAAAACAAACTGATGCTGATTTATAAATTGTTGAAGCCGCATGAAACGTAGGTCAAAGCAATGAATTTACCAAAAGCTATTATTTTTTCTCTTTGCATTACATAAATATTATAAGTAAAATAATTTAATACATTTACATTTTGATTGACGCTACTTTAGGTTACTACTTAGGTACCTACTCATTTTTGTTGAAATTTGCTTTTGAAACAGTAGTTGATTAATACTATACCTACTGTTAATATTGTAAGCGGTAAAATACTGCGGTTATCTACCGCATAAGCTTAATATATTAGGTCCTTACATATGAAATTGGCGTTTTGTATGGAAGGAACAAAAAGTCGAATATTTTTTAATATAATATATTTAATTAATCAAAGTATGAACCATTGTTTTCAATGCACTTTTGCCATCTTATAGGTAGTTCATTGATCCCTTTACTAAAAAAACCAGTCGGACGGGAATCAATAAAATCTTTGAAGGCGATTTGGACTGCCCCATCGGAGTTGAATTTTTTCCCTTGCAAAAAGTTATCCAAATTGCGAAAAAAATGGTAATCTGTTGGAGCAAGGTCCGGGGAGTACGGAGGATGTCTAAGACATTCCAATTCAAGCTCTTCTAATTTGGTAGCCGTCTGTTGCGCAGTGTGTGGTCTGGCGTTGTCGTGAAGCAGCAGTGGCGTGGAGCGATTGACCAGCCTTGGTTGTTTAGCCGCTAGCTTTTCCATCATGGTTTGTAATTGCTGACAATAGACATCAGCTGTAATAGTCTGGCCAGATTTGAGAAAACTGTAATGAACAATACCGGCACTAGTCCACCAAACGCTTACAAGTAACTTTTTTGGGGTTAATTTTCGCTTGGGGCAGGATTTGGCTGGCTGGCCAGGATCCAACCATTGCGCTGAGCGCTTCCGATTATCGTAAAGAATCCATTTTTCATCACAGGTAATGATTCGGTTTAAAATACCTTCATTGTTGTGCCGGTTCAGTAATGTAACGCAGCAGTCGACGCGCGTTTGCCGGTTTGCTTCAGTCAATTCGTGAGGTACCCACCTTTCAAGCTTTTTAATCTTCCCAATTTGCTTCAAGTGAATTAAAACAGTTTTATCACTAACATCGAAGCCTGCAGCTAACTCGGACGTGGTTTGCGATGGGTCCGCTTCCACAATAGCCTTCAATTCTCCATTATCAACTTGGGTCTCAGGCCGTCCACGGGGCTTGTTCTGCAGGTCGAAATTTCCAGAACGAAAACGTTGGAACCAAAAACGAACTGTGTTTTCTTTTGCAACATGACCGCCATACACATCATTCACCCTTCGAGTCGTTTCCGCAGCACTAGTGCCACGGCGGAACTCGTACGCGTAAATAATGCGATATTTTAAATTTTCCATTTTGTAAAATGAGTGACGCAAACAGAAAAAACAGAAGAAAAAAAACAAATGAATGACGGTCATCGAAGCACAAATACATGAGTAAATAGCTGTACAAATTTGAATTTGGAATTCCTTACCAAAGAGGAGAAATTCGTGATTAAAGTGGCCAGTACGAAAAACGCCAATTTCATATGTAAGGACCTAATAGTAATATGTTGCATTACATTCATTCCTGTTTACATTAAAACTCAAACAAACCAAATAATTCGAAATTTTTAGAACCAAGCCAAATAGTTGATTTCAAATTAATCTTCCTAGTAGGCTAATGAATGGAATACCGCCTAAGCGTGTGCTGCACTGTTGCCAAAGGAGATGTTTCATTTTTATATGGGGCTCCGGCCATAACATGTACATTTTACCGAAGGTGGGAAAATTACCCCTGAATAGAATTATGTAACATTTTTTTCATAATATCAAAAGAATTTTATGCACAAGAAAAAAATAAAAAATGTATGACGTTTGTCCTGAGAGTTAAGGCAGCCATGACAGGTTGTAGAGATGACATTTACTTAACCTAAAAAAGCCGTTAAGTTGTACATACAAAGCCGAAGTCGTAAAATATAAAAAGGAGAAAACGTAAAATAACACCGAAAATCACGAAAAGTAATCAAGTCGTAAGAAACGAACAAGATTGACTTTCCTGAATAGGTACCTATCGAGTTTGTCAACAAGCGGTTTTTTTTTTACATTTTTAATGGCTTGGCTTATTGGCCTTTATCCCAATCAAGAAGCGGTTATTTCGAACTCGTTCAGAAACACATTTAAAAAAATGGAGACTAAAGATTTTTGTAACGATGAAATCGTGGCACATATTTATGTTTACTCAAAAATATGTATAATACAATAATAGTTTATATTTAACATCTCAACGACACACACATTTTTTCAATTTATTTTCAACGTAACATTGATTTGATAAGACATCATTTCAGAACGAATGAGTTTTGCCAGCAAACCAAAGCACGAGACGCCATGTTGAATAAAACATGGCAATAATTGAAAAACTACTTTTTTTTGTGCACAACTAATTAGGCTCGAATTCACCAGAGAATATTTTTCCCGAATATGTGGTATTTTTTCCCCTTTTTTGATATACGTACATCTGATGGCCGAAAATGAAACATCTCCTTTCCCGATGCGATGACGCAGGGTTTTCAGTTGAGACCATGTACACTTGACCTACTTGGACGTAAGTAGGGCGCTCCGGCAACCCGGGGCCGGCGCCCGGTCGCAGCACGGCTCCTGTACCCACGCGTAAACTACCTATACACTGCATCATAAAACAGCTAAAGTATCAATATATTATGTTCCTTGCTTACGGATAGAGGAAATCTCGCTAATACAGAGCACGAGGAAATTAAATCACGCAAGGGGAAGCCTGTTCAATAAGAATGGCGGGCGCTTTCAGAATTTTCTTTTGTACCTAAAAGCGAGACTTTTCCTAGAAATATACGATTTCATTCAGTGAAGTTTCACCCTTGTTTAATTAGAAACGTCCTTCGAATAATTAACTACGACCTCTAAGGCTTCAGTTTTTTAAGGAAAAATCAACGGAAATACCGCACATTTCCGCCAAACTGAATTTAATTTTATGGTGTGTCACAAATTGTTTATGTACTTGAAGTTCTAAATATGAGTAGTGTTAAAACTATGTTAACTAACCGTTACGCGCGGCATTTATGTAACTATTACGTATTTACTTGTAATGTTATATTCCGTTAGTTGTAAGCAAAGAAAATGAATTGGTTGATAACATTTAAATACCCGGAAAAGTCCGCGAGCGACGGAAGTGGCTTTGCAATTGTGAACATAGACACTTGCTCCGCTTTTGAAAGTGTTCGTTGACGTAAATCCTTGTTACAAAAATGAAATAAATCTTTTCTAAAAAAGAACTAATGGTCTTTACTAAACATACAATGATTTAAAACAACGAACATGATAAATATGACGTTAGACAGACATAATCCTTTGTAATCTATATGTATTCTTCTTATTTCGACTTCACTTGACGCTACAAAAGATAACTTAGCACAAACGACGTTGTTGGCAGGTCTCATCTATAATTTCAATGTCAAACTCCGAAAAATGTGTTATTATGAAATTCAAACCGTGTGAACAAACAGCGTTCGGTCATTCTGAAAATAATGTTGTTTGCTTAGCTTTGTGCAGTTAACGAGTCAATATTGTAAGAACTGTTGCTGCTAAATGACCTTTATGTATCCATTTAAATACATTACTACATTTACCAGGCAACGTAATATAAAAATCATACAGTACTTTGTTATCATAGCCTCCGTTGGCTTTTATACAGAACTTAAATCCCTAAGGTGCATTTCAGCTCGGGAGGTCTGCGCAATGTAATAGAATATTCAATTTCTCATGAAGTTGAATTCTGTACACGTGTGGCGAGTTTAGAGAGGACACATCGCTTGAGACCTAATCTTGTTACTGTTGCATGTGGCTGTAAGATATTATTACGTGTGGCTCTGTTAAATATCCAGTAAAGCTTCTTGTCCTGGCTTGTGGTGATCAAGCCGTTTAGAATTTCTTGATATTCTTGACGTACCTCTTGTTATAGTGAAGTTTAATGATCTGATGGGATATCATCTACTATTTATTTAAACCTTAATGCACTCATAATGTGCAGAGGACTTAATGCCAGTCAACTTTTGAGTAACTATTATAATTGTAGACTGATCAGTTTTTTTTAAACGTTGCCCGTACCACATAGGAATATCTCCTGTATTGTGGGTGCGTTTACAAACATTTAAACTCACAGCCAGACCCGAAATAACTACCAGTAGGTCATACAAAAATTTGTTCCGTGCGGGGATCGAACCCGCGACACGCAGTGCAGCAGTCGATCGCTCAACCACTGCGTCAACCGTGTCGAACTCTGCTCGCACATGCGAGTCTTTCCGAAGATGCTATAAGAATATATTATTCCTTATAATATTTGGTTTCCCTGACTAATAATTTCTGTTGAATATATTGAGCTATGGGTGGTCACCCATAGCTCAACATCACCTATAAGAAAGTAGTACCTAACTTAAAAAATATACTTTAGAACTGGAAAGATTTAGCTAATCGTTTATGTACAGTGTTCAATTTTGAAGAAGATAAATTTATAAAAGACTAATTAATTTATTAAAACGAAGTTTACCGACCTACAGGAATTGAAAAGATTTCGCTGAGCACGCTTAAGTGGCAGAGTACATACACTTTATTTGAAGTAGGCTTGTTGTGGTTACCCTAACTGTAATCCCATTACTACTGGGATTGATGGCTCCCGCTAGAGAATCAGTCATTTTGAGTAGCTTTTTCTCAATTTACTGCAGTACCTAAATAATGCAAGTTTGCATCTAAGATTTTAATAAAACGTAGAATTTGTTTCAATTTAATATTTTTATAAACTGTTGATGTTATTGTAGAATGTACTTTATTAAGTTTCTTATCAACTGCAACAACTACCCACCTAACTGCTAACTACTAACACATTCTTACATTACAATATTGGTTTTCTTAATTCTTGCTATGGATTATATTGTTTGCATGTAAATTGGGGACACTGTTACAAGTGTGCGCGCTTTTGTATCAGCGTCATGTTTACACATACGCGTGCGCGCTTATACGGTGCGCCGGAGTCGATTCACTGCACATCCATTTCCGCATGTCGCGTTCTATTTCAGAGACACTCCTGCTCCAATCTGCCATGTTTATTTTTGCAATTTACTGAAGACTGACATATTTAGCGCAGTTTGTAATTTAAGGACCAATAACTGAGAGAGAGCCTAACAATTTCTGTAATATGCCATGTCAGTTTCTAACGTATTTAAAGTACCTTAAACTCCACACAAAAAATATATGTTTTTATCAAAAGTTTATTAAAAATACTGATTATAACGGTAAATTTGAAAAATCATCTTATGTGACAGGTATTTAATTAATTTAAAAATTTATTTATTTACTTAAAAGACTATAAGTAACGCTCTGGGCGAAGTGGGGGAGAGTGTCAGACTTGTACTGACTAAAACCCACCCATGTTCCTTCCATTGCCCTTTATGTTTCGGGGCCGCGGTATCTCTTTCGAACAACCCGCAACCTCGGCAGGCTCAATTGTCCGCTTTACACAATTTAAGCAGTATCATATCCAATTAAAACTCTTTAAAGAGAAATCCTGTCGATGAATTAAAACGATAAAGTTGAGATGGTTTAATTGTAGAGCCTTGGCATCGATGCAAGGCTACCACTCACTAAGTAAATTAAGCAATTCGTAGGATGCACGCATGGCGGGTGTTGAGGGCGTCACCCGACCGTGGCAATCATAATAAACTTGATTTTTGTGAAAGAAATGTATGAAATATCTCTGAAATACATTGCGCAGAAACAGTCGTGTAAAAAAATACGGAGAGGTTAGACATTATACCAATGATTTTAGAGCCTTTAGATCAACAAATAAAACCAGATAAAAAGTCTAGAGTAAATTAGGCTTCCCAGTTGAGTTTCTCAATTAAGATTACAAGAACAAAGGCTTTTCCTATTAGCATATTATCAAGAATCCAGCCTTTGAATTATCTCCTTTATTTACAGTAGGTCTCAGTACACAGAAAGCTAATGAGAGTTCGCAAGTAAACTTCATTACAGCTACAAGATTTTCCGAGAGAATATTCTAACAAGCTGCTCTTGATATTTTAATAACTTGTGCGCCTCGAGTGAACATCATATTCAAAGAAAACAGACATGCTGGAGAATATTTACAAAGAAACTTCCTGATTTTTTACATAAAATACGAGGACTACGGAAAATATGTCACCTGTTGTAAATGGAAATCGAAACAAAGTGGGTATCATTGTTCAGCTTTGAACGAAATGGATCTCCTAATCAGATACCTACACTTGATCATACGCGTAGATTGTTACTTACATCATAATATACTGAAAGTGTACCTAATAATAATGATTATTAGAGTACATAGTAATAACATAATGAAAAGCCATATCAACGTCACTACCAGTTTGTAACATTGTCGACCTAGAACTCTTGCAACCCAATGTCCTTTCACAAAGAACAAATTATTAAAGTTGTATATACAAAAGACGTGGAAATACACCTGTTATTAGTTAGTCGAGTCGCTCATACCATTGTGCTTTCGCAACATTGCACCAACGGATTACTGTCTCTAAATATAGGGCAAATCCAGCCGGCGTGGCTATGCGAATGTATGTGGGTTACCGGGGGCATCACAAATAACCGCGCTCTATCGTAAAATGTCCCTACGTTTCGACATTAGCTGCATTATGTGCTTCTGGCGCAGTAGGAAGTTGATCCACGGGATGCGTATGCGTTGCACAACACAACAGAAATGGATTGGACAACACATTTTAATGGTCTGTTTAACATTTTTGAAGGAAAAACAAGCCATGAAAGAGACAAGATAATCACCGTTGTTTATGAATATCTAGGATGTGTGTTTACTTAGAAACAAATTCCTATGGTACAAATCGTATTCTGGATTAAGCTCCATCCTAGATCTTACCTAATCGAATTAATGTAATAATTATTCGAAATGATGATGTTTCGAAAAAAGATGTGATTTTGCGTCAGTAGATTAGTAGCAGAAGATAGATCACGTTTTTATTGTCGGACAATTACCTACGTTAACAGCACTGTTTGATAAGATTATCCCATTAATGTAGAAATGAAGGTCTAAATATTACCTACTAATAGGTAGTTTGTGATGTAGATGTTTTTGATATCGTTAAAATGCAAGAGCTTCTGATGATATTCAGCTTCACTTTGGACCATAGACAGTGCCTGCCTATGCCAGTAACAATTATTGAAGATCAAGAGCGCCACATTTTCTACATTGTCGTTGGTACTAAACTGTTTATTTATCGAAGCACTTGTGAGAAGCGCAAACGTCTTTAGAAGCATTTCAATGTGTATTTTTGTTTACGCGTCAGGGAATGCGCGGGCGCCGCGAGGTGACGCATGCGTTTACATGCATTTCGCAAAACGGACGCGGCGCGCGTTCTTACTGCTGGAATTTACTGAACAAAACCAATTGTTTCGATCCAACATCAATACAGTATACCAGTAACTAAATCTGTTACTAAAATTAACAGAATCCAATAGAGGTAATTAAATTGGCGCGTGCTTCGAAGACTAATTGGAGGATAGCCGCCAGCTTCCGAGTAATCCGACAGATATTTAGTTTCATCCTGATAGGCACTCAATCAATCTAATGGGATTTTGAACCCAGTAAGGGTTATTTATCTAATAAGAGCCGGGGTTTGCTTATATAATATTCCGAATTCCAGAGTTTAAAAAAACATCGTAAAATATATTTAGGCACGATAATTAATTTGTTATCACATAATATGATGTCGAAAGGTTATCTAATATGTTTGACGCTTACGATTCGGGAAAGAACAACTTGTTTTGCGCATTATTTTAAATACAGCCGTCATAAGGGGCAGTACCCCCCTCGTTATTTCACATACCTACTTTAACCTTTTCAAAGTACCCGATTTTTTTGCGGGTTTTGCTCGCTATAAATCGAATCCCATTACAGTTACAAATGAAATAAGGTCGGAATGTAGATAGATGCAAAGCAGAATAGTTATGACTAGGTATTCTCATTTGCAAAAGGGAATGAGAGTTTGCTAAAAATAGGATTAAAGGACTGTATGAACAGTGCCTGAAGTCATTAGCGAAGTGGCTCACAGTGCGATGACTTGCAAGTGCGGCACGGATACCTTACCTCATACCGCTGCATTCAATAATGAATATTGAAACTTCTTGTACATACATTAAATTAAGCCAATAAATAATAGAAAAGTGATATACAATACTATGATTATTGACACTTTTTTTTGCGAATGGGAAATCATCAAAATAAATAACTTCTCTCTCCCCCGCACTGGGCGCTGTGTTAGACTTGTACTGACTGAAACCCACCCATGTTCCCTTCTATTGCCCTTTACGTTCCGGGGCCGCGGTATCTCTTTCGAACAACCCGCAACCCCGGCAGGCGTTGGCCCGTTTGAGACGCGCGTGGAAATCTTACGCGCCGTCGACACGGCCTGTCGTCAATAGACGGACGGACGGTGAGGTACCCATTGCTCACCGTCCACATGGCCGCTGATTATTGAACCTTAAAGTTAAACTACAAATAAATTGGTCTGTTTATCTTTCAAACTCAAACACCGGACACAACTGCCCTTGGCAGTGCATTTAACACATAAAGATGATTCGTAACACAAACTGAGTAATAACGATTCTTTATAAGGTGCTGATATGTTCATACAGGATATAACAAGAGGTATTAACAGTACGTTAACTAGCGCTACTTAGCGTCGTCGTACACAAGGAAGAACTTGAAAGAAACATAATAAAAGTAACAATGCCTTTAACTTATTGCGGTCTATTGATTGGTTTGCTCATTTACTGCAGTGACTACGTAATGATAATTTTTAAAATCAATATGAGATCTACGTTATGGTAGTAAATACGTCAAAAGTTTACCCCCATAAAATAAAATGGACAGACGCCAGCAGGTCAAGCTACCCGAAACTGTAAATTTTTCCCAATGAACCTTGAACCTAATACTTTAGAAATAAAGTCGAAAATCTATCAAAGAAATCTGACAGATTGTAGTAGCTTGATGTGCAGGCGTCTGTACATACCAGATTAAATACAGAGCAAAATAACTTATTATCCTAATGAAATTATTTCTTTAATTCCAGGTAGTGCAATCAGAAGAGTATCACAATGACGGTGGTAACGAACCCAGCGCGGACCAACTCGGACGATGAGATCGAGTCGGGGCGGGAGAGCGACGTAGGCGAGTACGCTGGGGCCGGGCTGGACATCGATGAGCACGCGCGCCTCTACGATGATGAGAAGCAGTCCGACATCGTATTCGTGGCCGGCATCAACGGTGACACGTGGCGCTACCCCGGCCATCGGCGCGTGCTGGCCGCCACGAGCCCCGTGTTCGCCGCGCTGCTCGCTTGCAAGACCGACGTCATCGTCGTCGACTATATCGACCGCCGTGGCTTTGAACAGCTACTGCGCTACCACTACTGCGAGCCAACCCAGCTCAACTCCGTGGGAACGGCGCGCTGTGCACTAGACGCCGCCTATAAGTTCCTCTGCTCACCGCTGGCAGAGCGATGCGCTCGGCGCCTAGATGAAATGTTGGACGCCGGTGTCGCTCTAGAGATACTACGCGACTTGCGATTCCTTTGCGCTAGGCTGCCCGGCGCCGCCTCCGCACCGCCGCTGCCCGCACTGTCAGACGACGCAGCAGCTCGCTCGCTTGCGCAGTGCTCGCGCTGGTGCGACTCTCTGGCTCACAACGCTCTGTTGGTGCTTGATGACGACGCAGATACCGCCCTGACTGATGAACGTCTGGAAGAGCTAACATATGAAGACTTATCGTTAATAGTAAAACGAGATACTTTGCGCGTCTCGAGTGAGCTTGTGCTGGCGGAAGCTCTTTCGAGATGGGCCACAGCGGCGTGCAAGCGCACCAAGCGTGAGCTAACGCCGGCTAACAAGAGGGCGGCGCTGGGAGAGCTCGCATACTGCCCGCGGTACCTTCTGCTGGAGGGCGACGGGCTGGACCGTGCTCTGAGCTTGGAGCTGTTGGAGCCAATGGAGCGCGCGCTGGTGACCGCGCGCGCGCGCAAGCTCTCGGCGCCGGTGCCGGTGGGCGCGGAGCAAGAGGCGCTGCTGCGGCGATGGGCGCGGCCGCGGCCTCTGGAGCCGGCCGCGCTGCCCGTGCACCTCAGCCCACGCTCCGAGCCGCCCGTGGAGGAGCCGCAGCCCAGTAAGCTGTGCGCGCGCCGCCCCAAGCGCCCGAAGCAGCCCAGCTTTGCACCAGAAGAGAAGCACAAAAAGAAAGGATGCTGCGCATGTTTCGGAGAGGGACTCTTACGAGCCTTCATTTGTTTGTTCGACTGAGATAGGCAGCCGACCTATGTGTAAGGTGGTCGTATCGCACGCAAGAAGTGTGGACAAAAAAAACATTACTATTTCAATAAGACTTTCGACTGAGTGTTAAGTACTGAAGTGACAAGAACTATAAAATACTTTTATCTAACTACTAACGGAAAAACTTGTCTCAATCTTTCCTCTCTATCTGACTTCCTAATAAATGTGAAAATATACCATGTTGGATGTAAGAACAAACGTGTTCCGATTCAACAATTAATCAATAAAAAAAATGTAATTTGGATCATGTTTGGATAGACTTGGAGAGCTTAAGAAAGTAAAGAATGCCCATCTTTTGTATTTTTTTACGAATTGAAATTATAACTATTCGTACTAAATATGACTATATAGTATATTTGGTATTTTAGCATTTGGTACTTATAATTTACAGTGTTACAACTAAGTTAATGATATGTATTTAGACTTTATTTCTGCAGCTGAGATTAGGAGATTTAAGTAACTTTATGTTATGTCCATTTTAAGTCTGTGTTCATTTATATTTTATGTAATAGTTTTCTTATGGCGGGAAGAATTCTTTGTTAGCGAATCGGTAGAAGAAATAATAAAATTTTAACGCATACTCGCGTCTTCATGTAGTGGAATATTTGTATGTTGTGATATCTATTTAATAGTTAATTTTCGATTATTGTAATGCGTTTATTTTAATTGACAACAAATTGTTTAACAATTTGCATTTATAAACGTTTGGTGAAATGAATTGGTGCACAAATTGTCATCGTTAAGTTACGTTTCAATTATTTGTTATTAACTTTGTTGCATTTATTGACAATTGTGTGCATGATTAGTTCAGAGGTTGTCAGATTATATGCTTAAAATCAGTAAGTTATGTAGGTTTGCCTTATAACGGTATACATAAAAAAGTGAAGCAAACTTGAATCGCATTGTTAGAATTTTATAAGTACTGTCTGAGTTGACAGCCAAAATATTTGTTTCTCTTATTTGAAACAAAGCAACACTTCGCTGATAACCTCGTTTTAATTAAGTGTCTTTGCTTAGTTAAATTTAGATGAATTGTTTAGTATAATTCTTCCATAATTTAGTAAAATAGTTACCTAAATGTTCACTAGTCGTTTACCAAGTACATTAATATGTCGAGGATTTTATGTGTATAGGAATTTGTTTGAAACAAACGTTCGCAGAACGAATTACTTTTATATTGTAGCTTCAATTGTAATCAATTTTGAATCGTGCCATATTGGATGTGGCTTTATCAAATAGAAATGTTTTTGGTGTTTTCAATCATCTTCTTAAATAATAGAGAGTGTCACTCTCCATTCATTAACGTATTTAACAAAATAAAAAAAGCTTTTTATGTAATTAAATTACTTATTCAATGTATGTCCGTGACGTTTTAAACGAAAATAAATGTGAAATGAGATTTTAATGGAGATTTTTTCGCAAATGTAATAAATTAATTTATTGTAACCATGAACATGTGTTCGGCTCAGAGCTAGAATCAAAGAACCCATCCTGAGACAAATATATGATGTTAAAATATCAATCGTTTTTTTATTAATCTGGGTATGAATATTGTCATGGCGCTGTGCCATGCCGTATCAACGACCAACAATCCTGGTGAGCCAGGAGTTAACTGTAAGAATATCACCAGGAACATGTTGTTGGCAGCAAGCTGGTGCAGCAAACATAGCAGGGACTGATGCCCATGAACACGGCATTAAACCCAACCGTTTTATTTATTATTTTAAATAATAAATTAAGATTGCACTTTAGATAGGTAATCATTTCATCATTTGAAAAGATTTGCTGTAAGAAAACCCAATTCTGGATTAACCTCGGCGTTGTGTATAAGCTTGAATATTGCAATTTGTGCGCATATAAGAACGAGATTATGGTAATGCAATTTTGGTGGATGCAATTGCATAGCTGGTTTTTAAAAGTAGGAGCCAGAAAAATCGTGGTTCTGAAGTCTTCTTCTTCTCGTGTCGTTGACTTATAAGCCAGTATGATGTGACCTTGGCAGCTCCATAGTTTGCCTCATTCACTACTGGGAAGTGTAGATAGTAGTGCCGACGGGCGAAAGAGAAGAAGTCCACACTTTATATTCTACAGTAATATTGTAAAAAGGAAAGATTTGTATTTTTAATTGAACCGAAACTCAAAAATTCTTTAGCTATTAGAAAGCTACATTAACACTGAGTAGCATAGACTATTTAACATCATGACACTACCCACGGGAGCGGATCAGTGGCCAAAGACGCGGGTCAAACCGCGCAGGGCATCTAGTACTTAATAAAGAAGTTGTTCCAAGTTATAGGACCCAATACAGTAATTGTACAATTAAGCAACTTTGAAGTCAAAGTTGCTCTACAATCGGAATCACTTACGATGGTAAGTAGCCCATGATGTTTTTGTGATTTTACGACCGATAAATACCTACGCCCTGACAAATCCTTGCCTAGTTATGAATGGCATCTAAACCCAAGTGAAAGAGGAATATTGCCTTAAAGATTTGATGATTACTGAAGATTAACTTTACCTAAAAATAAACACTTCCATCTGGAAACATTTCCATATAATGTAGTAATAATTAGAACATATCCGGACCGCCATCGATATCAGAACAATAGTAAATATAGATTAATGCACTCCAGCAAATGGATTATAATTGTACCTTATGTAAATAGCTCGGCATGCCGCTAGGCAGCTAAATGCGCGTTACTATTGATTCGCGGTCTTCTTTCTCCTCGGTGATAGGTTCCTGAGACCTGAACGTTCGCGTTGTCATATGAGATTGTTGGGTATACACATCTCGAGAATTGATCATTTCTATTTTGCCCACTTTCTCCGTTATGTCCTGAAGCGCCAAACTCACGTCTTGTAAATTAATATTAAGGTCTGTCACAGTTTTCTGAATTTCTACCATCGAGTTAATTTTCGCATCGAGATTTGCGAACTTTTCTAGGATCGATTGTCGAGCTTTATTCGTTTTGTAAACTTCTGTATTGACTCTGATAAGTATCGCATTATTAAGTTCTGTAAATTTATTTGTGAAGGAGTTGTCTACTACACGGTTTCGTTTCTTTCGGTCGCCGGTGTTTGTAGAAAGAGTGCGGTACTTGTAGCCGGACGAGCGTGCTGTGTAACAGCTTTTGTGAAATCTTAGGTCTGGCATTTTATGAAAATGTTTCTTTTCTGTTTAATTTCATATTTACAAACTCGACATGCTTGAGCACTGCTTACGTGCTTCCTTGACACCTCTTTGCTTGACACCAATGTTGACAACCAAGAAACAATTGTCATATGTCATAACTTGGTGTATATATCGATGCTTGAAACCATTTGTTTTACTTTCTAATTCCATGCTTCAGATAAAAGATTTGACGCTACAAATGAGTTGAATCAACAAAAAGGTGTTTGTTGGGTTATCACTTTAAACCATTCAGCGATACTGACGCCATCTAGCGTCTTTTTTAAGTTTTAACTGTATTCAACACGCTGCAGTCTTACCAATACAATCTCTTAGTTCGGAGACGTTTTAAAAACTGCTTAGTTCAAGGCATATCCGATAGATGGCATACAGGATCACATTTGTTTGAAATTGTTGATCCAACAGGTGGCCTGTAAATCGGAACATAGTAAAGGTTGTTTAATATGTACTGTTTCAGTTACTGATTAGCAGGAAACATTTACAGAGATTTTAAAAATTATCCTACATTTGCAACCTTTCATGGTGTAAATTACCGCTCAGCATTTATTATTAAAGTATTATTAATACTTTGACTTATTTATGACCATGTTCCAAATTAAATCCTTGTTGAGCATTCATATTCGCAGTTCAATAGAACTCTACTTGGAGAAAAAAATCGGTTGGACAAGGTAATGTGGCATTTTGAATTGAACAAACAATGAAATGTTCTTTTTGAAAAGAATCTATTCATAGGCCACTTGAAAACGCCTCATAAAAACTTGTCTAAAAACAATAATTCAGTTTAGTGTATGGATCACAATGGGGTGCAAAAACGTTAAAGGTGATTTTTTTCAAGGTATTGTATAGATTTGAACAAAGGGTCCAACAGGTTGGGACTGCATTATTCTCAGATAAATTTATTTTTGATGAAGTGCAAAAGTCGGTGTTGGTCTTTTGACAATATTTCGGTAAATTTTGTGATTTGAGCACAATCGTCCGTGAAGGGTTCTGCACACACATGGGCCCAGTATGTCCATTGTGTTTTGTGTGAAGCAACTAATGAATGTCCGCGTGAGAACTCGCCTCTTACACTAGTTTTTTGTAATAACAGATTATAGAGTTCACATGAATGATGATCTGACTAAAATATTTTCATCACGCTTGTTCTCCAAATAAGGAAGGTTGAGGAAGGCTGAAGGTTAAGGCAGAGCTGTACGTTTTGTATGTTTTTTGAGTCCCATGTAATACATACACATTACACATACACAAAGCCTATTGCAATCAACTGTTTACAAATCCAAACTTCGACGCTGCTACTGAGAAATCTTGTTGATAAAACCCAATAACACTTTGCATGACCTGGGTATCAAACCCAGAACCTCATGCTCCACACCAACAAGCAAGTCTTTGTTTTCATTTCATTCTTAATATTACGTTGTAAAGCTACAATGAGTAATGTTTAGTAAATAAATATCGCAAAGGTGTAATAAAGTTTATCCTTTATAAATAGATTAAAGCAAACTTGACATTTAGAGGCAAAGTTAAACAGAATCCCAAAAATGTTATAATAATTTCACAAAGAGAAAATGTACATGTAAAAACTTTTGTGATTTTAATGTTAAGTTCTATTAAAATAGGTACACGGAGTTCAAATTAAATGTCAAGCTGGTCGTGTGATGTTGAAAAGTGAGCGTGTCTTCCAATCTTGCTATACTTATAATAAGTACCAATTTCATCTGTTGAATAGCAATTATCCTTGTCTATTTGTAGGGCACACCCACACTGCGTGTATTGTCGGCGACAGCGGATTTAACGGGCCGGCGGGCACTGGGCACGCCAGGTACCTGGGCGGTGCACGGTGGGTACCGACGGATCATATTATTCATAATAGAACAGCCGAATAGCACCGCTCTCCAGCCGCTCTACTTATTGTCAACTACACAATAACACTTACAACTAAGCGCCACCTCATACAAACTTAACGTTTTTTCTTGCCAACGTAGTTTCGTAGTAAATTCTGACAGGTTTCGGTGACGCCGGGCGACACAGGTAGTATTTTTTTCGGAAGGGTCTTTCCCAAACTTAGATTTGGATAGAACTTCTCAGGTAACTGTGATTGATTTGTGTAAATGATACTTTTATATTTATGATATCAATGAAGTTCTGTTCTTGTCATCATTCCCATGGACTATTAAAAATATATGAAAATGTGAATTTAAATAAATCTTTTCTTGGTAACCTGAGTTTAGTAGGTACCTACGTATCTAATGTAGGATTGTGAGTGAGAGTTAACTTGCCTATGTGAAATTAGAAGTTGGCAGGAAACACGCGTAAAGTGCCGATAATAACGATTTATTTATCTTTCGTCAGTATACAGTTACTAAGCAGTTAGTTATACAATACATAGGAACACATCCAAACTACATTTAGAATGCAAATAAATTTAGCGTCATCCGGGGAAATCAATTTCTTGGTTGCGGCGCCATTTTAGATAATCTTAGATATTCATTGCATGAAATATTATAAGTTATTCGGTGATGAATACTAACTTGTCTTGCCGTCTTAAGTTTTGACAAGATTTAGCATTAATCGTAACAATTAACATCTATTACCATTTCTTAAGTAAGGCTGGCTATCTTAAGAAGATATTTAATTTAAACAGTAATAAAACACAAGGTCCATGTTGATTTTGTCCTATTTAGCACAATTTAGGAATAATTGTGTAATTTTCGCAACTGGGGGCCAATTTAAAGGACTCATTACTTAGCCTTATTGGTGGTTCTGTAACATTAAATTCGCATTACGCATAGTTTTGAAGTTATTTAACACATGCTGTGCGGCTTAAAATGTTTGAACAAGTCTCATGAGATGTTAAGTACCGCTGCTAGGTATTACTAAGCATTCACATTTCTTATCTGTGGTGAAATAACTGACATACATACCTATATGTATAAAAGATTCGCGCTTGCTGTGAGTAAAAATCGTGTAAGAAGATGTCACACAATTCCTAAAAGGAATTTAAGGGGCACATTCTTGTGGCTCGTCGTATCTAGTGTCTGCCTTTACTAAACATTCCGAGATAGTAATTCGACACCACTTTGCCGCAGACTAAAAAAAATGTAAATAATGTTGATGGTGCGCCCCGGGAGTTAACTTTTTGTGATGCCTGTTCTCAGGGTTGCCAGTGTCGGACATTTGAAAACTGCTAACCGAAACTTTTTAATTTAAATACTTATAGAAGACGTATAGTCTGACAGTTTATTAAGTTTTATTTACACTGCAGTGCACATTTAATTACTAGGTTAGGCACTAACCACACTAAAAAAAAAGCTTTTATTACATGTGTTTGTTTAAATGAAATCGATAATTTTTAGAAAGGTATTTGAAGTGTATAATATTAATAATGACTCAACATCTCAGGAAGCTTTGCATAGCTTATGAGATTAAAAGCTGCGTAGAAACATCTTAAATCGTAGACTTTTTGTAGGTCTACGATTTTCGTAGCTTTTGTCCCTTAGTGCTACGAAGGGTTAACAACTACGATTTTTTTCTTAAAATTCATGTCATTTCTGAATTATTTTTTTTTATATGTGACGATCTTGTTTTATATGCGGGGCGAACATGACCAGATATACACAGAAAATAGAGGTTTGGAAAAAGAAAGGGAAGGAAAAGAAGAGGGACATATGAGAGGTGAGTAAAAACTATTTTTTAACTTGTAGAAGGGTACAATTTTAAACAGTAGCAACACTGTGTCTGCGTTGATCGGTTTTATTGGCGTCAGTGCTCGGGGGCCACGTTCAGCCATAAACTGTTCTTTTTACTTTTTATTGATACATTGTCCGACACTAGGCCTCCAGATTAAAACGAATCGATGTGACTAATCAAAACACGCCCGAATTAGAACGTACCTATATGTGTTATTTTTTTTTGGAATGTCGTTTATTTTCTTGGTTTATCATTAACTTTTTTTAACTAATTTATTTTGTAATACCTATATACTCGATACAAACTTTGTTCACTCATTACATCCATCGAATGGTAATTTTGTTTTGCCGATTTTATATTTGCTAAATACCTACCTAGTTTGAATTATTTCGACTTACAGTAAATGTGAGGCTGAGCTGATTAATTCTTACGTTTTCCTTATTTGATGTCTCTCTAAGTGTAGGTAGATTTCACGCTATAACTCCTCACTATACATAGTTTTATATAGGTACCTATAAATAAAGCTACTTTTTCACTTTCCATTAATATCGGGGTTTTTATCTACAAGGATACGTCCACCCCATTGTATCTTATATAACAATGCATGCACTATACTAACATATAGACACTTGCTTCTTTTTATTTACTTCAAAATGTCTCCGATAAGTGCTAAAAGGTTTTTCATTCTATTAGGTAGGTGTCGTGTAAGTGCGTGTCGTATGCGGTTCATCGGAGTAAACAATAGCGTCGTATCGCCGCCGCGGCGCCACCGCTATTACCTCACGTCAATGGGAACATCTTCTTTCAGATAAACGAACACAAAATGTGCATAATTTAGAGTGTATATTTGTGTTTGTGTGAGCGCTGCGAGCTGCCAAGATCGTCCAAGTATTCACAGCGAGATAAAAGTCTAAGTAGGTAGTTATAGTATGTGATAGTGGGCGGTGCGGGGACGCGGGCGCAGCCGTGCTGTTGCGGACAATGCGCGATGTTAATTCCTGCCGTAAAAGCTCTAATTGGTCGTTTTTCACCGACGAAGAGGACGGCCGGCGAGGCCGAGCAAAAAGTGGAGCCGGCGCGGAATGCGCCCGGTTGAATAACCAGCCGTCTGTTGGGCGACGTTACTAGCTATAAACAAAGAGCCTGTTGCGTAAAAATACGTTATCCCGAGCGTACCACATCGTCGTGATTTATTTTCCTCGCCACCGCCGATGGTCGCCGCCGACCGCCGCCGCCGCCGTTCCGTCGTCGGAGTGCGCACTTTCAACTGTGGGCTTATTTACGTCGGCTCTCGTTTATTTTTTTCTCAGATTATCGGAGCTGCGCCAAGAATGTCGAAATCATTCAGGCCAGTAAGTGGGCAGAGGAATTCGCCATTCATATTGCCGGTGCTTTTAGAATAACAAATATATTTTGGAACAGACGTTTCAGAGATCTGAATAATACCTAATTGTCAGCAGGTAATGAGATCAAAACTCGGTTTCGAATAAAAATAAGAGGACTGCGTGATCATGATGTAAAATAAAACTATGAGGAGATATTATTCAACGGACCATTTAATCGTGTTTGATCTTGACGTGTAAAAATAAACAGCGATTCACGAACACCGGAAACGAAACATTCTTTCGCATCATTATACGTATCTACTTATTGAACTAATACGTACCTATATATCTACGAGACAAACACACGAGAGCTCATCACCTCTCTTTTGCATTATATACCTAAGTACATACGAGTTTCCATACAGAACCAATAATTGATTTTAGCTCGCTGGTTCAGCTTGAGGTTTTTCCTGGAAAACGAATACATTGTACGGTAGTAAGTAAGTTATTTATTGTTTAACGTGATTAATAATTATACAATCAAATTTTAATAGGCATATTATTGTTTACGACCACGGGGCCGACTTATGTAGTTTGAAAGTAAACATAATATCGTGTTTAATAAGGATTGCCTGTTATATTATCTGGTCTTGTAGTTTCTGTCCTAATTATTTATGGCTACATAAAGCTAGGTTAAAACATTAATATTCCAGTAGAGACGGAAAAGCTAGGAATAGGTGTGGTCTAGATAAGCGTGCCATCTCCACACAAAATATGACATGGTGTATTTCCTCATTGTCATCGGGTAGGTTTCCCCATCATCGCTATATTTAAACTGCGCCCAACAAAACGAATTGACCACAAACATCAAAACAAATACATTTCGCGGTTAGATTGATAACGTTCAAGTGTGAGGACATTCAGAATGAGCGAGATTGCACGTCTCATTTAGCATTCGTCAATGATGTATTATCTCTATGAATTGGTACTAGTACTTACACAATATTAAGTAGGTGTGTCATAAATGTGTAAGTGGGTATTGTTCGTCGTTGTTTATAGTACAAATACCTGCGTGGTATTGTGGAGGGAGCGCTAGCGGGCGCGGCGCGGCGGGCAGGCGCACGCTCGCGGGTCATTATCCTGCCGATGCCGCCGCCTGCCATAGCGGCTACAGTAATATTGTAGTATTTACGCTTGCCCTACACAATGGTGTGTTTACAACTTATTCGAGTAAATCATTGGAGCTTAACTTACCGGGAATTGATTACGCCGCGGCCTTGTTGCTGTTGTTCACTTTGTTGTACCTACCTACTTATATATATATCACGCTGTTTTGGTTACTCCCGTGAGTCATAATGCCTTGCCTGCTTGTTTTGGGAGTGGATTTGCTACGAAAGAGGGATTATTTGAAAGATGGTGATTTTTATGGCAGGCAGGAAATTGTATAACCTTTATTATCAATCCTGAAATACAAAAAATATAGACTAAGACTTACTCTTATAAATAGAGCAGCTAATGAATCTCAAAGGGGTTATGCCTAGTCGCATGATCTTTGTCTTCAGGTCAGTTCTTGATAATATACAAAACCGAGAATTCCTGTTCTTGAATTGCAATCTCATCTACTTCCAAAACATCGTCCACAATGTGCGCCATAGAATGATGAGCGATTTTTTTTATAGGGTTGTTAGCAAATCTTAGCAGATCAGCCATCGCGTAATAAATAACCGAATTCAGGAAGCTCAAAGCACTTTAATTTCGATATTTCATCTTAGAAAACGGATGCCGACAATGAAGCGAAAATGTTTGTCTGAATGTGAAGGATATAATTTTAAGCACATAATAGTGAGTAAGAGAACATTGTTGAAATTAATTGGCATAGCCAAGGTTGTGGGGGTCGACGTCCTTGTCGCGGCGCGGCGTGCGCAAACGCAGCGCGCCCGCTAACCTCGCGCCAGTGCTGCAGTGACGTGCCGCGACCATGTCGATATTACATCTAGCTCATACGTCACAACATAATATTTGTCCAACTTGATTTCAGAAAAATGGAAATAATGTTAAACTAGCTTTTGCCTGCGCTCGCGATAAATACGGGGTAACACATTTCCCCTTTCTGATTTGCAGGTACCTGCTACCTGTAGTTTTTGCCCTTGCGCCTTATTTATTGTAATAGCAAAGCTAAGTTTTCCCTTTTCTTCCCACGTACTCCTTCATTTCTTACTTTAAATAAAATAACCTTTGTCCGTCTCCAGGGTCTCAACTATCTCTGTACCAAAATTCATCAAAATCGGTTTAGCCATTTAGGCGTGAAGACGTAACAAACAAACAAACTCACTTACGCTTTTATAATATTAGTAGATAAGGATTTATGACAAATTGTTGTTTGTTCAATCACTTCGCATAATGCTTAAAAGTGTCCCTGAATGCGAGCCGTTCCAACTTTACAATAACAGGACCGATATTCTCAGAGTTCAAATGTTTGGAAATGATCTTGTTCATCTACTTGATTTGATCTTTACTTCCATCTTATGGGAATCCATTCCAGACCATCTGATGGGAACTTGTGTTTTTCGCTTTAGTGCTGCTAAAATAGTGTGTAAATGTCAGTAATGGGCAAGAGCAAGACTGAAAAACTGATATAACAAAAAAAAAAATTTACCTATCTACAGAGTTTTTTTTTTCTAATTTACACTAAGCTTCATAAGATCATAATATAAACATCATCAGACGTGATAACGTAAATGCAGTCTGCATGCAGTCGTATAGTGGTTTGCAGCCAACATCGGGAAGTCCACCACTAATGTTTATTAATTATTTTCTTTTAACTAACACTAGTTCGTAATTTTGTAATTGTATTATACTAAAAAATATGGATGTAATCGCAAGATAAATGATTATTATTATTTAAAAGCAAAGCTTGAAGTGATTTGTAAAAAACAAAGCTTTTTCTGCTTCTTTCCACGGGTCTCACAGAGAAATTAAATGTGTTCTGCAGGATGTATATTACATCATCACAAAAAAGGTCATAGATTAACTGAATTGAAATGACCTTAAAATTCTAAGGATTTTTGTTGCTTTGTTCTATTTAATATTAATCTTATTCTGTTGTATGTATTTATGGTCAAGACTCACTTCACTAAGATTATGACAAACAAGGCTGAACAAAAGTCAAATAGCTTTATCAAATTGAAAATTGATACACATTTTTTATGATGAGACGAATCTCATAAAAAATATGATCTGTCAATTAAAAAAAATACCTCATAAGGTATTTTGTTATATAAATAAAACTGGTTTTCCAACGAATGAAGCATTATATCGTTTATTAAACAAAATGTTTTACAATATTATTCCGCGCACTACTTTCAGATATACAACTGTATGAAGCCATTCTTGTTGTTCCTGGTAAACTCAATGAAACTTTTATCAGGATAAAATAAAATAAATTAATATTCGTAGAAGTAACTATTTTTGTAACATTCAAAGCTCTACTTTTTCAGGAGAAAATTACAATTCAGTTGTAGCTTCATTTTCAAAGGGTCGTATTTTCAGGTTAGTCCATATCCATTCCAGTTTCCTAGAATCCATCAAAAGGCCTGTTTTAAAATCTCTGAATGTGAACACGAAATCTCAAATATCGAAGTTGACCCACAATTCTCCGAAAAGCCTTAAACGATCCAAACGTATACGCGAACGATACAAACTTGTTTACATGCCTTGACTTACAAAAATATTCGTAGCCTTAACGTTGCTACCAATTTTAATCACCCGAAATGAGCATTAGCAATTTTAATGGAAATATAAATCGATGATAGTGAACGAACGGCATTGGCGCTGCGCAGGCGACTACCGCGCTACGCAGCCTCGCGCATGCGCCTGCTGTTCGCAATAATTGTCAGCAATCATTTGTTTATTGGCGCTTAAAGTTCATCATTTCGCACTACACTCATTAACGATGCTATTTTAAGAAGCTTGTATGTTAGCGTGTCCCACATGTACGCTACTATTGATATAAATGTGAGATCACTAAAATTAGGATGTTTGATAAACACTGACCTCTTTTCTTGTATTCCAGTGTTAGTCACGTAAATGTATGACTAAATTGCACGTTGTAGTTTTTTATTTCGCTTGTTTTATATTTTTGGGTTCTGTACCCAATGGGTAAAACGGGATCCTATTACTAAGACCCCGCTGTCAGTCTGTCTTACACCAGGCTGTATCTTAAAAACCGCGATAGTTAGATAATTGAATCATTTCTGTTGCTACTATATGAACGAATACTAAAAAACGGAATAATATGAATATTTTAGGGGCTCTCATACAACAAACATGTTTTTTTGTTTTGCTGATTTTATATATCAAGGAAGCCTATGTAAGGAACCCTTCGTGAGCGAGTCCGACTCGCACCTGGCCGGTTTTTTTTGTATTGTTTGTTTGCTTTATAAAGGCACGATACGTCATGAAGGGGACTTACCTACAGAAACCTTTTCAAAAAGTATACCCTAAATTTAAAATCAAGTCAAACATAACCATTAATTACAAACAAAAACTTAAAGTAACAGATCCACCGATAAAATATGAGAATGGTACAAGCGGTGATAGAAATAGATTGTTTTAGCAAAAAAATAGAAACTGTCATATTACGTAAATATTGCTGAACAGGTGACGTAACACCTAGCTATCAATTCGGATGGCCTGGCTAGTGACTCTTGTTTACCTAGGCTATTAGGTGCGCTAAGAATTGTTGTTTGTAGCCGAGTGACCGTTCGCCGACCCGGAAGTAGCAGTCTTTAATAGAAAATGAATTGTTCAGTAGGTGCTTGTTTATTGGTGTGAAATTGCAAACCGTGTTTGGTCATTTATAAGAAATTGAGGCTTCTGGAAAATGATGATAATGAATTGAGTCTATTGTAACATCCTTCCAGTTCTTTGTCCTTACTTAATTTTGTATTTTTTGCTGATGGGTAACCTTAAAATAACTTCCCCCGCTCTGGGCGGAGCGGGAGTTTCAGACTTGTACAGACAAAAACTACCCATGTGCCTTCTTCTGCCGATTGAGTTCTGGGGCTGCGGTATCTCTTTAGAACAACTCGCAACCCCGGCAGGTCCTCACTTAACTTACATCCTCGTAACTGTTAGTTGTCCAAAAGCTAATGCTATCATTAATCTGTCTCTCTATTTTAAATTCAACCGTTTAGTCTCAATTTGGTACGAGCGCGGTGCACGAATTGGCCACAGCGTTGCGTGTTCGCTGCACGTGATTCTCTCAATTCGTGTGGGCAGTCGCAGAACAAGGACTATACTGACTACACTTGTGTGTTGTGATGTGACCCATTAAACGAACAAACACAGCGAACCTGTTCGTGTCGATATTCGCAGCATTCGCCGCGAACCAGATATCGGCTTAACACACGCAAACGACCACAGATGCCCTCCATAACCTCTTTTATCTTTCCATGTAGGGACCCGCCCGAACTTTTTCTAAGAATCGTCTAAACTCGTTTTTTTTAAGACTCTATCTTTGATAAATTTTGTTGTTGTAGTCATAAAACTTGTAATGTATTTTGCGCGGTTTAATTGGGAGGCCACGAAGACTGGAAGAAAAGTTTTAAGTGATGTGATTAATTAATTTATTTATTTAAACTTCATGTACAATAGTGGTACATAGGCGGACTTAATGCCATAAGGCATTCTCTACCAGTCAACCTTTGGGTAAATAATCGTGTTTTAATGTTATACGCACTTTATCAGTCTTGAAAGCGACTGCAAATTCAGCTTTTGTCAGACCTACTCACGGAGAGTTAAAAGAATTCAGTGATGTCCTTTTATGGAGATTCTCACGCGGATAGCGAGGGCGTACATCGCGTGATCGCGCATGTGAGGCTTCCCAACGAGCGCATGGGAATCTGCGCTGTTCGACGATAATCACGTTAATGCATGCTCTTTATTGCCTACCTAATAAACTGATAATATTGTAGTAAGTCACAGCCACAACTATCGACCATCATTCGAACACCATCACGTAAGATTGGATCATTATTTATAAAGCTGTTGGCTGAAATCACATGATAGATCTCAAAGGAAGTAGCTTGCTACGAATTTATGGTCTCGTAGCTACGCACCGAAATAGAATTCATAGTATACATAAATGTACAGATAATACATAGTGCTACTAAGCTGCTCGGTATTCGCTACATTGCTCGGCTAAAACCATAAATAGAAGTTGTTTTGTCATCACATAATAAAACAAGCTAAGGATTGCAGACGACGGAAAAAAAAGAATGGCACAAACGCCGGCGGCGTGCTCAGTACTGCTTTTATTACTACACGAGCGAGGCGTTTTCTTTTTAAAATTTCAATGAAAAATCATACGCACACGCACTGCCATTAAAAAAAACTTGCATTCCACCTTACCATTAAAGATGTGTGTTCCCAGAAAATGAGCGCCCGGAATGCAGCTGTGCAAACTGCTTCATTTGGGGACCGTGGGCTTAGAAGTAAACCTTCCACAATCATTTATTTAAAAAACAAAGTAATATTTTTAACATGGATCTAAAAGGCCGTAAGACAAGTACTTGCGTAAAGTTTAAGCTAGTTCATTATTTTGTTTGAAGTATCCCACTACAGGCTATTTTTGCCCAAAGGGATGCTTCAAAAATTAGTTAAGCAGTGCAAAACTTGTAGCACTAAATAAAGCATTTTGTATTTTTTGTATTTTGTTGTGGTTCTTCGCGGAATGAATTTATTCGCAAAGAATAACCCGAGGTCAACGGATGTTATGCAAGAACATATAAACTACTCCTACAGGGCGTTTTCAACAAAATGAAGGACTGTTCCCAGAACTGAATAATTGAACCTGATGTTGGAAGTGAGCGAAATCCCCCCTCCCAGGACACACTTTTCACTTTTTTTTGTATATACAAACTTCAAAATCGCCAGTTTTAACCTAACCCACCTAACCTAACTCTGAATTAACCGATCTAATGCAGCGAAGCTCATGCTATTGGACAACATGGGCTTTGCTGGATCTGAGCACTGAGGCACATAAAATTTGGATTAAACCACAATAAAAATATGTAAACGAAAAAGAAAACGCTTGTTCTTGCTCTATTGAAAACTTCAGTGTCGTGATTCCTGATACGTTTCTATGACTCATTCATATGGCTACGTCGAGGATTGTCTGTAGCAACCAGAGGAATGTGCTTCGTGACCGGTCAGCTCGTCTGGCTTCCCACGACTCGAGACCTCAACACGAATTATTTTTATTTTTGCCTCCACAGTATCGCCGAATCTCACGTTACAACCAATCCAAGATTAGGTCAGGTTCAGAGGTCGAACGTATTCAGGAACAAGTTGCGACTTGTCTGTTATAATCCAGTACGTAGGAGTAAATACTTAGGGCAATGTATTCATAGCACATTTTTTTTTTATAAAGTTGTAGTGCGCCGAACCAAGTTGATAAGCACTTGTGGAGCTGTTCGAGTAGATATTTATTTTTGTATTGCAGGAAAAGCTTTATTAAAATAAAGTGCAAGCATTGACATTGGTTAGATGGATTCGATTTGAATCACTCATTCATTATCATTGCCAGTATAAAATGCACGTCTTTACCCCTCGACTTGTCTATTATGTAAGCCCACACAACGATACTTATGTAATGATATTGAATCAATTACGACGAGTATGGTAGATAGTACTGCGAAAAGCAAAAAGTAATGGACTCGAATAATTCATGGTGTGTGCGCTCAGCTTTACATTGAATGCTTTCAAATCGCACAAACAATCGAGTGTACGCATCGAATACCTTTTTCAAATATTTCTTTTTCTCATTTCGCCGTTTCCTTTTCTGGCTTAGTGCCACATGTTTTATTGATGGCCAGTTCATTGATATGGCTGGCTCGTTCAGGCGGTGGGTGAGTGGCCACTTATATGAGCCATAAAAGGCCTAGCCTTGGCCATATGGGGAAGCCGTCACACAGCGAATGCATTCATGCGCGCGCGCATATCTGATCGACGGGTTACAAAACAAAGTGACGGGCGAATTTGTTATACGAGATTATACCTACGTGATCTTTTGTGGCATTGTTTGTGAACATTATAAAATCACAGGAAAATTCTTTGAAAAACTGCACTGTGCCCAAGAAGGCCATGATGTGGAAAAGGCAATCGAAGCATAGGCATTCAATCAGTTATTGAATTTCTTCTGCTCCCTATTGTACTTATGGTCGACTTCTAATACATTATCAAATAAATATTGTAGGGTGCATCCCTAGCATAAGTAATGTAGATTTGCAATGCAAATGTAGTGTAAGATGCAGAGATGTCACTGAGTGTTAAACGGGATGAGTCTAAAAGAAAATGCAAGTTGTCCGACTCAAACCACGTCTAATTGAACACTAAATTAAATCATTTACATGAATGCATGCAATAGTTGCACCTCCTATGTCAATGCACTGCCAAATGTAGGTTGCGTTCAAAGTGCACATACGCGAGCCTACTGCTGGCTAACTTATTGCAATAAATATGCATATTTTAAAACCCATGTACGTGCACCGTACATAAAAACTATGTTGCAATAGTTACGAAGGACCAAAAAACTATGTAGGTTGCAATAGTTACGAAGGACCAAAAAACTATGTAGGGTGCATCCCTAGCATAAGTAATGTAGATTTGCAATGCAAATGTAGTGTAAGATGCAGAGATGTCACTGAGTGTTAAACGGGATGAGTCTAAAAGAAAATGCAAGTTGTCCGACTCAAACCACGTCTAATTGAACACTAAATTAAATCATTTACATGAATGCATGCAATAGTTGCACCTCCTATGTCAATGCACTGCCAAATGTAGGTTGCGTTCAAAGTGCACATACGCGAGCCTACTGCTGGCTAACTTATTGCAATAAATATGCATATTTTAAAACCCATGTACGTGCACCGTACAAATATACTATTAAAACCAGATTAAAAACAAGGGTATAAGATAGACAGATTAAAATAAGGGTACCTTCTGCCTACTCATCGACAGAGTTGTCTACCTGAGGTATTCATTTGACCCTAGATATTTTATAATGTCAATGAACTTTGAGCCCTTAGAAAACTTTAATAGACGTCTGACTCAATGTCGATGTAAATAGTCAAATATTTATTTAAGGAATTGATCAACAATATCAAGTCTAATAAAATAGTCCTAAATCTTTCCAAAACTCTATTACTTTGAGCAATTTGATTCCTAACCTCAGATATTTGACTCTACTAACCGTTTTGGTCAAACTGCCAGCTATGTAGAATAGCTAAAAATGGGAATCGTGATCAATAGTCGTACAATGCGGTTTCTCTAGACCACTGCTAGTTTTGGACTGTCCCAAAAGAGGTTGGGACTCTAGTACACAGTATTAACACATTTTCCATATTAAAAGGTAGATGTAAGTAAGGCACAGCTTTCATAGTTAAACAAAGAGATCACTTCTTCTTTTAGTAGTCAGACAGGAAATTCCAACTCCATCTATGTAGTTTAAAAATCCTCTAAAAAAAGAAATGAAAATCTAAATATTCTATTTACGCTTTGTCATCATCATCTGCCTAGCCTTTCCCCAACTCTGTTGTGGTCGGCTTCCAGTCTAACCAGATGCAGCTGAATAATAGTATTTTACATGAAGCGATTGCCTATCTGACCTCCACAACCAAGATAGTACTGGGTAATACGATACCCCTTGGTAAGACTAGTTGTCAGAGTTTCAGGTCTATCTGTAACGATTGTCAAAGATCTTTAAATGACAGCCGGGACCAACACTTTCCGAGGCACGGAGGAAACTTGGTATGTAACGGGTGGTCAGCCATCCACAGAACAACCTAGGCAAGCGCGGCTTAACCTTAACATCGACCCCGAGCGGCCGCTATACTTCTAAAGTGAACCTCCTCCTCTTAGCGCTTCGTATCCTAGTATCCTACTTCCTGAGGAACGGAATTACTGAACTGAACGGATCTTAATGCAATTTGGCACAGAGGTAGATTATAGTCTGGAATAGGAATATTTTTTTTCGATATCACGCGGGCAAAGCCGCGGGCGCCAGATAGTAAGTACAATATTTAAATTCAAGCTTCGTTGCGCCGGGGGACCGTTTTTTTTGTTACTTTCTGTCCGCGTGTCATATGCGTATACTAAGTAAACAGTCTACTTAGCGGTATCTTTTTTTAAATCGGGGTTTAAAAACCAGTATGCGTAACAATCACAATAAAGAAACTAATCACTCGTGATCTTTAAACACAGCAAAACACATTATTTTCTGTACGATATGAAAGACATGGAGAGGGGAGATGGAGTAACCTCATCGAAACTGCTGCTAGCTGAGATACAAGAGCAAATGTAACTCTTCTGTCCATAGTCGTTTTCTCTAGTCTTTGGGCTTAGGGCAGATTCCTATCTGGAGGATATATTAATCCTGGCGCACCTGTACGCAATTCCGCTGCCGCGACAAATCGCCGCTCAGCGGACAGGCCTGCGGTGCGGTCTCACGAGCGACTGGCGCAACCCCGCGCAGTGCACGCCACAATAGTGGCGATAAGTCCCCTCTTTGAGGAGCGGCTGGATAGGCGTCACGATGTTCTCTCGTGTACCGCCTGACGCGGGTCCTCACCGGACACGAAAGTTTTGGGAGGTTCCTGCACATAATCAGGCAGAAGGAAATGGGTGTCACCACTGTGACGATCGCCCGTCCGACATAGTGAAACTCAACGCGGCGGTTTGCTCCGCTTGGCTGGAGTACCGCTGCGCTGTGTCCTCGCAGAGGAGTTAGGCAGCAGCGATCTCTCACGCCCTACCCTTGTTTAGTTCATGGTTAGGGGCGAGAGGGAATGGGAAGCGGTCACTTTCTTCTACGATAAATTAACATTCATCGTACGTACATTACATAACATTATTTTTTAAAAAGAACCTTAAATCACCCCAGCCGCCGCAGGATACGCTACGGGCGTCGGGCGCCGTGAGGCGACTCCCGGCCACCGTAGACGCGGGTGAGCAATAGGTAGAAAACTGTCCGTCTGTCTAGTTAGGACAAGTCGTGCCGACGGCGAGTACGTGTTCCACGTGCGCCTCAAAGAGATTTCAGCAAAGCAGAGGGGCCCGCCAGTGCTGCCTGCCGGAGTTGCGGGTTGTTCGTAAGAGATACCGCGGCCCAGGAACACAAAGGGCAAAAGAAGGAACATGGATGGGTCAGTGCCCGTTTTGGTCAGATCGGAGGAAGTTATTTGGTGAACCTAACAACCAACCCTTAAAAAAAACAAAATAAGGCAGATTCCTATGTGGCCACGCTAGCTCCTCTAATAGATATCTTAAATCAAATCAAGTCATTTATTCAAATTATGATAATCAGCACTTTTTGAACGTCACATTATAAGACACAGTCCCACAAAAACGCCCTGCCCTTCGAAAACATTAGGTACTAACTATACTAATATTTTATGGATAATATTTTTGTGTTCACCAAAAATCTTAAGGTACATCTATGTATGCATTTCTAAAAATTGATCTTAAACCCGTTTAATTGTTTTACTATAAATAAACTACTCGGCCAACAAAATATGTTACATCAAACAAATTCCAAATTAACACCAAGATTATAACACTTTTTTATTGTAGTGCGCTGCAAATATTCTATTGTAACAATAACTATTGCAGTGCATTATCTGAAGTAAAATTAGTTTAGTTTAGTAGTTTTTAAAATTAGGTGTATTACTATTTTTACAAATTTGCAACAGTTGTTAAATAGATGCTCGTTATGACATATTTTAATTAACATATTTTGGTGCATATTTGGTGGAACACAGGCAAAATTACGTAAATGAAATGGGAATAAATTGAAGTACTTTTAAATACCATCCCTATTTTATTAGAATCCTATGTGAACATAGAGTGGTGTAGATGTTTCCTTCAAGGAAAGCTGTCTCAGTCAATATAAGGAACTAACGAAGAAGAAAGGAAAGATATGAATATTCATTTATGTGTACTAGACTAGAATATTTTAATTTTAATTTTAAATAATTATAATAGAATATTTTCCTTGTTAGACGTAGGTTTAAGAAAAACGATAACCTTATCAACATCTTCAAACGCTTTATAAGTTTGACAAAGTTTCAGTTAATGTTTCAATGAAATCACTACTTAGCCTATTCCATTTACCTGAAAACGAAAAAATATTTAGAACAACCATAAAACCTATATGTCTGGAGCAATTGGGGTTCCTACATTTCTATTTACACCAAAGTTTCAGTAGTTCTACTTTCGCACATCGATGTTTCTTTCAACGGCGCAGTTAGAATCACACCCAGTTTACGTATTCACAATTTATAGGAGAATATAGGTAGGTACTAGGTGTTTATGTATTACGAACGATTCCCAAATGGTGCTTAACAATTTACATAACACGTAAATGTGTGTTGTGTGTAAGCAAACAAGCGAGATGTCGGGCTGGCTGACCTGTACGCTGTACGCCTGTAGTGTCGGTGTACACTAGACGAAATAGTATATTATGCAATGCACGTGTCGCTCAGCTGATAGAGCGAGAGGAACGAGGGGAAGACACCCTCCGCCCGCTCCACGCCCGGCGGCTCCAAGGGAAGGGAATCGACACTATCGATAAACGGTGAAAACCTCTGGGCTTAGAAATCATATGGAGCGAATAAAATAAGAATAACCTGGAGGTCTAATTAATTTGAAGTCGCCATTCATGAGGCTCTAAAACGTTTATAACGTGTTTCTAAAGGAAGTATAAAACAGGTTCAAGGACCATCAGTGTAATCAACGATAACACAAAAAAAAAACGAAGTTCTCCTATAAATCAGAATAATTAAATATCGATATGCTCTTTTGCTCAGGGCTCACTCCACAACATTATATGCTGATTATGCAATGCCACTTTTGCTTAAGGCTCTTTGATTTAAGTTTGCTTTACATTCCTGTACAGTGTACCTTAAGAATTTTAGGTGGATCTGGCGCTTGTTTCGTCTGTGGATATGATTTTACTATGTTTATAGAATATTTATTTGATCCAGAACATAAATAACAATTTAGGACGACCTTTTAAAGAAAATTACTCGATTCGACAAGCGGTTACTTAATGGTCACCAACGCAACACTAGCATATCTTTAGATCATACCTAACTTTGGGAAACTCACAGACAAACATTCAATAGCTAATTTAATTTGTATTAAATTAATTAATTAGGCCTAGAATTTAAGCTACTTACAACGTCAAAGAAATATGAATCACATGAAAACAGATAAAGCCCACTTCTACATTTACATAAAAATGTTACTCATTCAACGTGATTATTGCATAAGCTACCATATCACATAAATACAGTAATAGATCTACCTACTAAGAAAAAATAAGCAACATTCTAGTGTAACATTTTATATTTAAAACTATATGTATGGTGTATGCGATGCAAAGTCGTAATAAGTACATAATTCCATGATTGATTTTCTGACGGTTTCGCGTCAGTGGCCTTTCCACCCTGTGGAATTTTTGAGCCAGGCATCTTCCAACAACCTTTCATCACAATTCAATCAATGGTTTGAGAACGCATAGAGGAAAAACGTTCATTTTTATTGATAGAAATTGATACAGAAAATATATGTATACTACTCAAAACAAAATAGGGCCCACCTCGAATCAGTCACTATTTTGGTCAAAATAAAGTTATCTAAGTAGTTGTTGACAAAGTTATGCATTGAACCGTCAAGCTGACATGTTTAGGAACCCCTATCAATGTTTATTTCGACAACATTCATATTGGTTTCAAGAGGGTAGCTAAAAAAGTGAAGTACTCGAAAAAATCGTCGAATTCACAAATTCTCAGTCACTTAAGTTTTCAGTCTACACTAAACAGTGTTGTGGAATACTCACGTTTTTAACAATTTTGTTTGGTTTCTGTGTTAGTTGTGATCACTATGCCTGGTCCTCGCCGTCATATGGACATGGAAACCGCTGCAAGAGCAGTAGCCTTGCTTCAAGAGGGACAGTCTCAGAGGTCTGTGGCTATCCACCTCGGTGTTTCGCGACGAGCAATCCGAAATGTTTGGGAACGGTATCAGGAGACCGGAAGTGTAGCTAGGAGACCTGGCACAGGAAGAGTTAGGGCTACGACTACCCAGGAAGACCGATATCTAAGGTTAACCGCACGACGGGAGCGTACTGTTACCGCTCGGACCTTACAAACTCGACTACGGCAATCCACAGGGACGAGAGTCAGCGACCAAACCATTCGGAATCGGCTTCACGAAGATGGACAACGCTCTAGAGTACGCGCTATTCGACTGAAACTAACGAGGGCTCATCGTGCAGCATGATTAAGGTTCGCCCGGGAACATTTGGAATGGACCATGGATAACTGGAGGAATGTGCTTTTTACGGACGAGTCTAAAGTGAAGTTTTACAGTGATGACAGACGGATACGCGTGTGGAGAAGAGAAGGGGAACGTTTTTCTGAACCATGCGTCCATGGAACAGACCGATGGGGGGGTCCCAGTGTTATGGTATGGGGTGGAATTAGCTTATACGGCAAAACAGAGCTGGTAATTCTCAATGAAGGTACCGTAACCGCCGCCAGTTACATCGAGCGAGTAATCCGGCCACATGTCATCCCGTTTTCACAAAGAGTGGGCAATAATTTTGTCTTTATGCATGACAACGCTCGCGCACACACAGCCCGCACCACACAAAGAGCCCTTTCTGAAGCCAATATCACCGTTTTGCCATGGCCAGCCATGAGTCCCGACCTCAACCCAATAGAACATTTATGGGATCAACTCAAAAGAAGCCTGAAAGAAAACTACAGTGATGTTAACAGCCAGCAGGAGCTCATTAACGCCCTGAAAGTCTGTTGGGAACAAATACCGCATACAGACGTGACTCACTTGATTGAAAGTGTACCAGATAGGCTCAGAGAGTGCATACGGAGCAGAGGAGGACCCACTCGTTATTAAAAAATAACAAGCACCATAATTTTTTTCAGAAGACGTGTGCTTTACAAGATCATGTTGATCCTTTATTTTGTGTAATTTTTCCTAAAAACTGTTATTTGTGTTTTTATTAAAGGAAATAAACAAATGATTCCATTGTTTATTTTTACACTATTCCTGAATGCCCACTTGACACTTGTACATTCATAAAAACTGAACAATTACGTTCAATTTTAAGTTAAGGCAAAAAAACATGGTGGGCCCTATTTAGTTTTGAGTAGTTTATATAGAGTGCCGTTAAATCTTCTGCAGTTAAATAAAACAGTTGGAAGCAGTGTTGTGTCTAGTGGGTATCGATAGTAGGCTTTCGTAGGGCCGAGGCACCGCCCTACTGACGCACGTGTCTCGCGGCCAAGGCTGCGCCGTGAAAGCTCTGAGTAGTCTGTGTGTACACCGCCCACGCCCGCGCACACCGCTGCGCGCCTCGCTGCCTCCACACTTCACACACACACGCACATAGCGCTGAGCCTGTCCGCGTGCCGGCTCTGTTGCCAGGCTTCGTCCCTCGTCGCTCCATACTGTCATACGCTCATTGTGTACTGTCACACACACCACGTTCCCTTGTGTGAGTCAACACGGATTGTTTACATGTGTGTTTGTTCTTCGAGCTTCGTAACTTGTTTGGACAAATTCTTAGAATCACACTAATGCCAGTGCGGTTTATCTGGCTTGAATTTCGTTGATCGTTCTTCCTTGTCATACTGACTGGACAACGTAAAACGCATTAGTAGTGGGTTGATAAACATTCTGCGTCTACTGATAGCTATTAAGGTAGTTGGACTCAAACGACAAGTTTGCGCTTGTGCTAACTCAAAATACAAAACAAATATGAAATCCCTGAAAATTTTGTTATTACAATTGATAGGAATGCTACATAAATACATTTCTATAACATATGTAAATGCTAAATTCGTAGAAGTAACATACTGATATAAAAAGTTTTAGCCCTAAAGTTGATACAGAAAATAAGACCGAGTTTAATAACATTTTTGCAGACGGCGTTAATTTTGCGGCATGATAAGTTGAGCTTTTTAATTAATGTGTTGAAAACTGGTGATGACGTAGACTGTGTTGTGCTACCAACTTGTTGTAACTTGTTCGTAATACACACATAGCTAGGTATACAATACATCGTACATCCAGCCCAGCCGGCAGTCATTAACAATAGCAATATGAATTGCCTATAGTAACTTCTGCGATGCGTTAGTCATTGTGATATTTTTAATGTTACACTGTTTTCCCGGTTTACCATAATCACCAAGAAAAATAACTAAAGTGTATTCACATTTTATAATCCTTAAAGTAAACAGTTCACAGATACGTTGTTTATTTACGAAGAAGGAAAAAAATCTCACATCTTATCGTCACTCATACAAAATACAAAAGTGCTAAGTACTTTTTCTCGTAGCACTTTACGTACGCACCCTAAAATAAAACAAACAGGATCCGTAAAAGTACCGGTCTACAATCTCAATCAAAAATGAGATTAAAAGCCTCCGGGCCTTTAAAAGCATTTCACTCGAAGCTATCATTAGGAAATGCAGTCTCTTGTCAGTTTGGTCGCCCGACCAGTATAAGTAGGCCTAGCCTGGTACTTGCCAACATCCCTTCATAGAGTATGTGTGACAGGGTGGTGATGTACGAGGTCTGGGGGATCTTGCTGAGTGGTTCTATCGCAGCGAGGGTTGCGGGGCTGAGGGAAGGGGTGCGGGTGTGCCCTTGCGCGCTTGCATCTGGGTTACCAGGGCGCCGTTGCATCCAGCCCCAACCGCCGAGATATCGCGACCTGACCTATATTTCGACAAGGTATGCAAATAGACCCTGTTTACAGTGCTTACTCATTGGAACATAATATTTACCATTCCCGTTTCGTGCCTATAACATTGCTAGTATTTTTTTAATTCAGATTTATTTAAATTTCACAGCGAAATGAAGTATTTCAACGTTCTGATAAAGTTCGGGTTTTTATTTTGTACGCTCAAAGCTTTTTTTAAATTTTATGTTTAAGTTGCAAACTTTTTGTTTTATTTTCGTGGGAAATGATGCAAATTATATTTCAGAATCTATTTAATATTAACGAATGTAAACTTCAAAGCTAGGAAAAATAAATAATTCTCTATTAAAAACCTCCCAACAATAAAGTTACATACATTCTGGGAATGATACAATTATTAGATTAATTAAATATCAGTTAATTAAAGGGACTAATATAGTCAATACAATACCAGAGAGAATGAATACAGTGTTGCCACGAGCGGGCAATTTTATTTTATAAATAATTCGGCCGAGGTATTTACTTTTTTAACAAATATTACCCTAACTCACAGTTAACAAACAGTGATATACATAGTTAGCTAATTTTTTTTTGCGGATGGGAAGTCATCAAATAACTTCGCCCGCTCTGGGCGAACCGGGGGGGGGGGAGGGGGAGTGTCAGACTAGTACTGACTAAAACCCACCCATGTTTCTTCTATTGCCCTTTATGTTCCGGGGCCGCGGTATCTCTTTCGAACAACCCGCAAATAGTTAGTTAAATCCTTAAATGGCTAACTAAAACATCTATGAAAATTTGTAGAGGCAACCTTACATAAGTAAGGCGAAAATCACCCTCACAACCACGACATTAAGGCTTCTTTTATTTTTATTCTGGTTATGACAACGGTAAATTGCATTGTATGACGTAATCAACATCAAAATTTGTTTATTATTAAATATTTTAGACCTCAAAATATGTACACTTTGTTGTAGACTAACAGCGTTATTTTCTACAAAAGTCATTCAATGTTCAAACAAAAGAATATAATTTTTCCCAATCGTCCTAATGACCCAATTCCAGGGTATGAATGATACCCCGGCGGCGGCGCAGGCGGGCTCTAGGGGAGGCCCACCCCCCCGCCGCATGCCTGGGAGACACTGCTCGACGGAATGCGCCCCTGAAACCGCATGCTTTATTATTTCAACGACGTACGTTTAGCCAGAAAACTACTCCACATTCTCCGCACATTACCTACAGTTAATGTAAAACCCCAATTTCAGACGCTTATTTGGTTTCCAAGCAATCACTTATTCAGAAAGGATTTGCCGAGTCTGCTTCTCAATGTGTAATGAGGATAATATTATGTTTTCGCCTTCTACGTTGAAATCTATAGAAATTAGGTATACGCGGTAATTATTTGTTTAATCAGGAGTATTATTAGATCGGAGTGTGTGGCGGCTAACGATCCATTACGCTGGAACGAGTTCATGAAGGCCTGCCACGCATTTCACTAGCCCCGCTGATATTACAGCGAATTTCTTGTTGTCTCCAACGACTCTTAATATCTCATTTATCAGACGGCAATAATGACAACCATGATTAAAAAGCCAAAAATTTATTGTTTTATTTTCTGCCAACTTCTTTGTGCAAGCGGTAAAACAGAACTAAAAGAAACGTGCAGGTATTATATTTTCATGCATTTTTTCTTGAAATCAACACCATCTTAAACTGCCCACTTAAAGTGGTAAAGTCTGTACCTACCGTTGTCAATCCTGCAGTCTTTGTAGCCAGCGCCACTTGACAGCCTTCCAGTCTTAATTTTTAGGGTTCCGTACCTCAAAAGAAAAAAAAACTGAACCCTATTGGATCACTTTGTTGTCTGTCTGTCAAGCAAGACGCTTTATCTCGGGAACGCGTGAAGGTATCAAGTTGAAATTAAAACCGTAAACTCAAATTTGCAGTCTCTTTGTGCTGTGAAAAAATCAATCCTCTAAATCTAGGCAGTCAAAATATATGGACGTTTATGTCGCATTTTTGTACTGAATTTTTGGTGCGCGAGTCTGACTCTCCGGTCTAGGTCTAGGAAAAAACCCATTATGTTTCTTGTTTTGCCCTTTGTGTTCCGGGGCCGCGGTATCTCATTCGAACAACCGGCAACCCCGACAGATTCTATGATGATAGCAAATTAATATAATTGCCTATTGCGTTTTTAGATTCGATTGAAGATTTTCCTAAAAAAGTCCAGTTTTCCTGAAACGGTGCGGCGTTTGTTCTGAAGCTAACATGAGTGAAAGGTTATTAAATTATCATTTACTACCTGGCGCCCTCGACTTCGCCCGCGTGATATCGAAAAAATGACTAAATCTACCTCTGTGCCAAATTTCATCAAGATCCGTTCAGCCGTTCTGACGTGAAAGAGTAACAAACAGCCATACATCCATCCATCCTCACAAACATTCGCTTTTATAAATATTAGTTGGATATAAAGGTATATTTTACGAGAAACAAGCAACAATAGTTTCTGTGAAATAAAATATCTCTAGATTATTTCAGTTTCTAAGTGAAATTTCTTTTTCTTTGAAAAGAAAACTCTCTTATTTTTTTTCTTATAAGTATACAACTGGTTCTAACTATTCAAATATATTCAGGTTATATGTTTTAACGGAGCACCTGTTAAAGCGAAAGGATCGCAGATTTTGCGAAAAGGTTAACCAATCAGCCAGCCTTTTGTGCTTTTTAGAAGCATAGGCTACTAGAAAATTCTATTTCTAACTACTTTCTTTAGTAATAATATATTACCCTTATAACAAATTATTTATTCTTTAACCTTTAGCAGAATAATCCTTAGAAAATATTTAATGAAAGCTCAAGGTTTAAACGTAATTATTTAAATGATAACACCTACAGGGCTACGGTTTACTTCAATATACAAATTAATGTTCTTAGTCAAGGCTTATGCTACTATTTATAGTGGAGTGGATCCTGTCATTGGGTTCTGTAAGGAATAGTTGGATCAAAGGTACATAAACTGTTTCATTACTTGTGACCGTGTTATACCTTACAAAATAAAATAAAAATCTAGCCAATTGCGAGTCGGACGCGCATTGTTCGGGTTCGGTACAAATTTGCTACTTAAACAGCCATTTCTTTTGACTGCGTAGCTTTGAAGGTTGTTTTTTTCACGGCTCCAAGGGACCACAGAATTGAGTATATGGTTTAAATTCGATACCACCACGTGTTCCCGAGATAAAGGGTCTTGACAGACACACAGACGGAAAACAAAATGGTCCTGTTAGGGTTTCGCTTTTTCCTTCTGAGTTATGGAACCCTAAAAACTATTCGTTCATAAAACAAAGATAATTTACGATATAAAATAATGGTTTAGTTGCGCACGAGTTGCATCATATGATACAGACCTGCAGTAATGACAACAATTTACGGAACCACTCCGACATTTAACTATTCCGCCAGTTCGCCGCCTACGCAAACATTTTTATCAATCATCACAGGTTGCAAACATTTTTCTCTGAATTTATACTTACACACAATATAAACATTTAGATAACCGAAAATAAACAGACCATACTGTTATTAGTGCAGCAGCGTTCATTTACTATTGGTTCTTAGCAATCAATTGTGAATAGACTGCTTTACGATCTGTAAAGTTCAACAATTCAATTAGTTTCTTTTCAACTGTGCACTTGCGATTCATTTGTCAACGTCATTGGATTATCCGAGATGCAACTCATACACTGAAAGAATTTGAAATACACGATTTAGTACCTACGGTCAATTACAAACTTACTACATCGCGATTAATCTTGTTATGATTAGTATATTTATTACTCTTTGAAAAACAATCGGAGAGAGCACAAATACCTACAGTTAGTTTTGGCTATCTATTTTCCTTAAGTCTGAATTTCAGTGTAATGCTGATAAAAAAGATAAAACTAGATATCTTTCTAACAAAATTGCTAGATTAGCTGATCGAAGCCTGCCACATTTTATCAGGAATTATTGCTGTCTGACGTTCGTACACAACATATACATATCGGCCTAAACATGATTAATGTTTTGTGTAATAAATAAGAGCTGGACAGAAAGAGCTTTCATTTGAATCTCTTAAGGTTACATATTTATAGCAGGGCTGCAGGGATCGCTTCGTGCAATCAAACGTTTGGCATCGCTGGTGGCTGACTGGCACTGCGACCACCGACATTAGTGCGTGTCACTAAGACGCGATAATAGCACGATTAATTGTCATCGGAGTTCAGCCGCTTAGTATGAAACTGCAGAAGGACTCCTTGAGCCAAAAGAGACAATGGTGCTATGCAATAGGCTAGTTTCCAGGGTCAAAGTTGAAACAAGAAACATTCTATAGGATCCGTTTTTTTTAAACTAGCCTTTAATGAGACTAAACAACGAAACTGAAATACTATGTTTTGTATTTTGTTTGTTGTTTTCTCTAGTGTCAAGGATAACTAATGACTTGCCTTGAACTGCCCAGGATACGTGCAACTTTCCCTGTGCTGCGGGTTGTTTTGAAAGAAAGACCTAGAACATAAAGAGCAAAAGAAGGAAATTTGGATGGGTTTTAGTCAGTACAAGTCAACACTCCCTTCCACTCCGCCCAGAGCAGGAGAAATCATTAGATGATTTCACATCTTTCAGGATTTCATTGTAGGAGATGGATACCATATATCTTAACAGCTTCGTGAGTAGCGATGGTACGTCTAGTCAAATACCTTGAGCCCGGTACCTAAGTGGCCACGATAATGGCGGTGACAAGTCAGAGGCGTAATTTAACGACCTCAAGTAAAGTGATATTGCAATTTTTGTCACTCCAGCACTTTAAACTTTTGAATTCAGCCTGAGAAGCAAGTCTTCTGTTTGTGTTGTTGGCGTGGTATCACAATATGCGCACGCGCTGCTGCCACTACCGTGGCATTTGAACGGATCATTCGCACGCAGAACAATGAGTATCATGTAGTCGCCGTATTTACCGACACATTCATATAAATAAGTCTTATTTAACGGTTAGCACTGTGACTCATAAAATCCGTACAAAAAATGTACAACGTAACTTCATCATATTAACATAATTCTACTGCAATAGCCTGCTTTTTAGTATTTTAGAGTGATGTCAAAGTAAAGTCTTTATGTTAAGTTACTTATAAATCTAGAATCAATCAAGTTATGCTTATGTTTTGATACTACGATTTTTGTACCACCCATATTTTATCACTACAATCTATTTTAATACTTAGTTTTTCCTTCAGACAGCAGTTACTAATGCTGGGCTGTTCACTCAAATAAATGAGCATCGTTTGATTAACGAGTCTTAGAAATTCACGGAAATATTTCAGCGCTCGCTTGTTTGGGAACTTGCTATCTATTGTATTATTATACTCCTCATACCTAACAGCTTTTATACAGTTACACAAACAATGGGCACTGCTACTCTTTCAGAATATCCTTTCTCTGATATGAAGTCAGATTCACATATTAAAATAAGCTTAATGAAGTCAAAACCCGAGTACAATGTGACAATCTAAACTTAGCGTGTGTTCACGTGTACACTGCGAGTGTGCACTGAGCTGGCCGGCGCTGCTCTTTCGTTTGAACGTAGGTACACTGGCTGTAATTAAAATAACTGGTAATGAGTGGCGCATTCTTAGTCGTGGACACGACGCAGATGTATTGCCAGTACTCGTACATTCTCAGCCACCTTTGGTGTCACGAATCAGCCGTTTGTTAACACGATCAGGATATACGATGGGTGGTCTCACACTCTGCTAGATATTAAACTGGATTTATATAAGGAAGTGCACGTAAACAAGCCGAGCTCGTTCCTAATGAGCTGGCACGTCGCTTTGAACTCGTACCTATTTCAGTCAAAGAACAATGTTGCTTTGTCGTTCTGGGAAAAATAAATCTTCACACGGTTGGCGCGTCGCTGTGTTTACTATGAAAACTTGCGGCTCGTGTTTCTTTCGTTACAACACGTATAGGTTTTGCAGTATTGCTATTGTTACATATTTCAGTTGACATTATAGATCGTCTTCACGTTCTCACTTTACAGTTATAGCAACACGCACTAAATGTTAGCTACACTCACTGCACTATCTCCTTCTACTCTTTGTTTATATGTCGAACGTTCGATACTCTAGGTTAGTTTACTTTTTTGCACATTACAAAGTAAACGAAGGAGAAGTAGCCAATAAAGTTTACGTTCGCTCCGATTGTAAGGCCTTGATAAAAAATCTAACGCTAATATTGTACAGTGTAACAAATAGTGAAACTGAAATGTTTATCTAACAGCTTCGCTCAACGGTTCGTTAAAAATATATCGCGGCACGCACCAGACTGTAGTGCAAATGTAATGATAGCAATTTATATGGCAAACAAATAGAAACTAGACGGCAATGCGTAGGTTTGGTCGGAAATAGACTAGCGGCCGCCCAGACTGACTGAACGCCCTCGCCAGCGAAATAAGAAGAGTGGCGTACTGGCGCGGCGCGGCGTGGCGGACGGGCGGCGGTTGCGGCAGCACGACGGAGCAGCCGCGCGCCGCCTACCGCCTGATTAATTATGTCATAACATGTAGATAACCGCCACATGAATATCTGCACACCGAATATGTTCATATTTCACGAAAATCCGTCACGTTAAAACTAAGTTCAAAATCTGTCAGTCTAACATTCCATAGCAGATAGATGATGATACTCACAGCTCATAAGTAACAAGCACAGATTGTCAAGTTGCAATTCGATATACATACCAGAAGCTGTACAGGTAGACCTTTATCATGTAACCTAATAAGGATCCCTAGCTGGGACCTCGTCCTTTACTTACCACTGCAGTTATCCCGCCCACATGTTTCACGTCTCATATGAGGCATAACTCAGGAAAATAATAAAGACGTAACCATAAGGCTGGTCTAATGAGACCAGTTATCTCAGTTTAATTAAAACTAACTTTAGTAATTGAAGAACTAATTATAAATAAGTAGCTGTTAGTTTTTGTCGTATTATTCTGTGTTTCATAGGTATATGGAATTGTAGAGTCTGCTGTAGCTACATACCTCTACGAATTTTATCCTAATCCGTGAGTTCAAATGCATAGGAACCGTATAATTTAAACTGATCTGCATTTTTGCGGCCAATATTATTTGCAAGACAGATTTTAGTTGCGTTTCAACATGATCTTTTCCTGAGTGGAATTTAAAGCAGTACTTGGACAGCTTGAAGTCACAATAGCGTCAGGTACTCAGGCAGTAGGCTATAACCATCTATAGTCGGCGACAACGATCATTATTCTCTTCAGAATTTTACAACTTAATTATCAGCACTCTCTTTGCATACAAGTTGTTTCTGCAAATGGCTCCGAGGCATGCGCTGGCACACACCTCGAATTCCTTTCCATAAAATAAAGGAGGCGTGACATTCAGATTATTTCAGTAATTTTTTCTTTGCCTATGTAGTAGTGAGTACAAACTTAAACTAGTTGGGTTTATGGTTGTGAATTCGAGGGATTTCTGAACTACGAAATAACTTTTTGAATTTTTATTTATTTTTTTCTTTTGTTCCGTGATCATGGATGGCGTATGCAACCGCACTGAAATATCGATAACTTACATTAAATAATACGCATGGTAAATATTCTGTTTCAAACGTTATTAATAACTGCGACTTTGTTTGGTGGAATATTCATAATAGCAATTCAAGTGACACACATGTGATAGACGAGTAATTTGTATATAATTTATTAGGTTCGTTTCGTAAGTAAAACTTCTAAAACAAACCGAGAATTCCTCCATTACCTGCATCGCTTGAACGTTAAGGAATGATGAAATTGAGTAGTCGGCTTCCATCATGCAGGGAATGTCAGGAATAATGGTGCATATTATGCATTCGGTGTTCATATTTGCATGCTGTCGACACCGCGGCGCATATAATTCGGCATAACGTCTGGCGGGCAACGAACAGAAATAGTCTAAATGGCAGACGCTATAATAAACCCCAATATATTTCACTCTACGTTGTAAATTAAGGTTTAAGACTAACGAACTATAGAAGTCTGTGAGTTATTATGTTGTTACTTGTCTAAGATTATGCTGAGAAAGCACGTACCTATATCTCTTATCGTATTTATAGCAGTTTCCCGTTATTCAGGTGGACAAAGAGCCAGCACAATTAGCACAACGCCTTGATTTATACATGCGATAGTATCGGTTTTTAGCCGACTACGGTCTGGACTGATGCATGTCTAAAAATACCAGAAAATCCCTCAAAACTTTCACAGGTGTCAGACTGAGCTTGGACCCAAAGTATTTTCCAATATGCACTTATATCGTTGAGAACTACCTTAAGTTCTACATAGGTCCCACTTTCCTGTAGTAATATTTCAAGAGATTTTACAGTAAAAATGCAAGCTCTTTAGCATCTCGAGTGGCTGCTTAAAAGCATTGTATTTTTGCTTCAAAACAAAAATTGTAGAAGGCTTTTAAGCACAAACGTCTGACTAGTTTTGTCGGTTCTTAGTTTCTAGTGTGTATACTGTATAGGCCTCCCTAAGTCTTGGCACCACTTTGGAATTAGATGTATATATCATGGTTTTTAGATACCTACGCACCTACAGAATTTTGCTGTTTTGTACTAATAGTAATTCTGTTGCAAAAGTCACAACACCTTAACAGAAAAGAAACTCCAGAAAAACAAAGAAACATTGAAAGCGTATTTTTGAAATATTTTCTAATTATTATATTCTATTCACATATATTTTTGTTATTCCAAAGTATTTTATTTCACAGTTCGCTCGGGTATCCCATGTGTAACACAATATGATTGATAACTAATTTGTATCACTATTTCAGATGGTTTTCTGGGAAGCCAATACATTATTGCCTCGTGGAATCACGAAGCTTCTTCTGTACCTAGGCACTCGGGAGGCTGGTTTCCACGAATCGTTTATACAAAGTACGGTTCGTGGAAACCAACTGGAGGTATTTCCAAAAAGTATTTTCATTTATTTCATAAAAACACATATAGACTGGCTTATTTGTACCGAAATTCAAACACATTAATTGTGTTGTGGAGTATTTCTGTGTAAAAGCCTGAACAAAACTTTTTCATTTTGAAACAGTTTTTCATTTTCATAGCAAATAACAATATTGAGATAGTTAACATTAAATTTCTTGAAGTATCTTTAAATTTGTTCTGGAAAAATATTTGGCAATTCGTTTCCAGATATATATACTTTAGTTTCCATAAAAATAAAAAGAGAAAGAAAAAGTGCCTACCTTCTTTTGACACCTTTTGAACTCTTTTTGTGAGATAATGTCTGGTTTCGCTGTTCGACTTCAAAGTAATGCTTAAATATTCACACGATTAAACATAGAGAGATTATGCCTTGAGTAATATACCTGCAGTTAGTAGCGAAGTGCGCGTGGGTAGGCAGACGTCTGCGCCCTGCTACTGCGATTATACCAGCTTTACAAGTCAACAAACTTCACGAGAATTATATAGAAAATAACATTGTTATTGTGACCCCCGATACCGCGACCAAATCAATGCTTTAAAGAAAAACTTCTGAAAACGATTGCGCTAAACAGTAGCAATTAATAGTTTATTTCGTTCACAAAGTACAATAAACATCAATCGCAGCTTCTATTCTTTTCTGTAGCTGAAAACCTTAGTTTCCTAGTCAAGAAACAGAGCCAGGGGCCGTTTGTTGCACTGTGCTGATGAACTTATATGCTGCACGCAACAGCATTGAACAGCTTTGTTTCTCCCTCGACCTTGGATAATTGCAATTCTGTGCTGATATTTGAGGTTTAAACCTAAAATAAAAACTTTAAACTAAGTATACTGTTTTCGCTGTAGCAAGGTACGGGTGACATTAGTAAAATGTACCTACCATTCCTCTTCAATCTGAAACGTTACCTCGATTTCTGATCATGACTAAAAGCCTTTAAGGCTTTACCCTGACTGTCATAGCCGTATAGAACTACCCACAGACATGTTTAGTGATGGATGTATTACTATGAAGCACTAAACTTATCTTTTCATCTAATGTCACCCGCACCATGCTACAGCGAAAATAGTATAAGGATGAAACTTTCTAACTGTCAAGTTGTTATAAACTCACGTCTTTTCCCATGGGGGCTTTCACCTCGTCCATGTTCATACTGGTCATACACACACACCGGTTATCAAGTTGATCTTAAAGTAACGATTGATCATAAGTGACGATAAATTACGTGCATGTCTCATTCAATATTAGGTAAGATGATAACACAATTACAGGGACAACTCTTCTTCTTCATGTGGACCCCGCTTCCTTTGTGCGTATGCCGTGTACAACTCCAGCAACACAGAGCCACCTCCTTCCAGAAGCAGATTAGTCTTCTCGGGTTTCTGAGGGTGTCCGCAAAGGACCCTGGTGTACCCAGTGTCATTTTCCGGATTTCGGTGAATCCTGTACATTCAATGAGGACATGTGTGACTGTTTACAGGACCACACTTAATGAAGGGTTTAGATACACCGAAACTGAGAGGCACTTGTTCTTCAGACATTGTGGTTTTTTGTTCTGGACCGTATCTTGGGACGCTCTATTATCGAGCAATTGCAAGATAAAGTTCCAACAGCTATACACTTTTTTAAAAATATGTATTATTTTTACAGACCTCCACCGCTGTACTATTAAATACACAAACCATTATGCTGGTGACATAATAGTTTGTTCGTAACATTGAGCGATACCGTTAACAATGATTTTTCACACTAAAAAAAGTAGTTTTTCAGTAAAATTATTTGCGCAGTGTTACTTACATAATGCTTGGTTGCCGTCTTAATGACGAGTCCGGTTACACCCTGTATAATAAGTAGCATCTTAATATTCTTTTACCCTTAAGTCAGAATCAAAAACAAGAGAAATTCAATCTGTATTTGGAATTATTGTTGAGTTGTTAGTTGATTGCGGAACGAAATCTGATATTTTGTTGTTGTATTGATTTCTCTGAAATTCTTCTATTACGAGTTTATTCGTTGAGTGGTAGTTAAAAAAATAACAAAACATGCCTGGATGACTTACATAGGTAAAGTTTGATATCTAGGTGGAATTGGCATTATGGTTAGGTTAATTAAGTGCATAACTTCGCATACACCTATCTTGGTTTAACGGGATATCATTTCAACGAGAATGAGTTCCACGCAATAAAAAAATCAAAACACATCTCGTTGATTATCATCAAAAGGATCAGAATGGCTGCGTTCCGATCGATGGTTTTGTTAAGTAAAGTAATATAGTAGATCACATGTGTCGCTATGCGCGGGCGCACCTGCTCGCGTCACGCACGGCGCGACGGTGTACCGACTACCGAAGTACCGACATTGTCCTCACAAAGAACACGCACTAAGCACAGGTACACATGGTATTATTTGTATAAAAATGAATAGGTACAGAAAAAAAACGGTATTTTATACTCTTTTAAAATTACCTAGGTTTTACTTTTAAAGTACTAGGTACCTACTAGTCAAATAAGAAAAAATACTTAACTATAAATCGCCAAATAGGACCCGGGAAGTTCGACAGTTAATGTATAATGTAACCTAAAGTTATGCCTGCCGGGGTTGCAGGGTCCCTGCCGGAGTTGCGGGTTGTTCGAAAGAGACCGCGGCCCCGGAACATAAAGGGCGGTAGAAGGAACATGGGTGGATTTTAATCAGTACAAGTCTGACACTCCCCCCCACTCCGCCCAGAACGGGGGAAGTTCTTTGACGATTTACCAACCCAAAAAAAAAGTTATGCCTCAGTATGTCAAGCGTAAGTAAAGGTATGAGTTGCATGTTGCGTTTCCTAAATCTGCCCTGTTAATTCCATTATTACTAACATCCAAAGCATAACACATGTCACATACGTATGAGTTGAGCTACACGATAACTGACAAATGCTTGCACTGACTGGACAGGTCCACTCAATCTGTGTGGTGCTTTCTTAAAAAGACCATTTCAGACACTATCTGCATGGTCCTCATGTAAGTTGACCAAGATTATTTTGTCTGGACCTTAAAAGAGACTATGACCTCTGAGTTTGTTTCGGCTGTTTCTTCTCAGAGTAGTCGGGTATGAAACACCGGCCTCATCTAGCTAAAAAAAATGACGTGTAAAAGTGTTTGTGAAAACCTACTTGCAAAATAAACATCATCATCATAAAAACGATTTTCCTAAACATTTTTTTGGTTTTCGTTCAGTTAAAAAATCGGCCAAGAGCGTGTCAGACTCGCGCATAGAGGGTTCCGTACAAACTTGCGACATATGCGGCCATGTCTTCTGACTGCGTAGACTTAGAGGGTTGATTTTTTCACATCATTAAGAGACCATAGACCTGAGTTACCATAGACCATAAGTTTTAATTTCAACACCAAAAGTCATTGTAATTACTGTTAAAGTTCTCGTTTTTATTTATTTTTAAATGTATATATTAGTTTATTTGATATGTATATGTATTAGTATCCGTATAAAAATATATGTTTTCGCAAAAATAGTTTTAGATATTTTATGTATTGTACCCTATCACAATGTTGTCGTATTTTACCCAAAGGTTGACTGGTAGAGAATGCCTTATGGCATTAAGTCTGCCTATGTACCACTATTGTACATGAAGTTTAAATAAATAAATAAACACCATACTTCAACGCGTTCGTGAGATAAAGGGTCTTGACAAGGAGTCAGACAGACAGTCAGGCAGACAGACAGACAGATGGACAATAAAGTGATCCTATAAATAAGGGTTCCGTTATTTCCTTTTGAGGTACAAAACCCTAAATACAAAAAAATATAGACAATATGTACGCAAGGTTGCAATTATAAAATCTTGTCTTATTGTCATCTCAAGTCGAAATCTCTCCGACTCCTATTAAAGCAGTAAATATTCCAAAGCTCATTGCCAAGTCTTACTAAACATTTCAATTAAGTAAATGATTTCTAGCTTCAAATTCCTCCTGATTTGAGTGGTTCTTAGTTGGAAAGTGTTCATTTCCCAAAGCTTTTCTCTTTAGTTCCATTGTTTTACGTAAGGGTTGTGCCTGTTGCGGGTTTTTCGAAAGAGATACCGCGGCCTCGGAACGTAAAGGGCAATAGAAGGAACATGGGTGGGTTTTAGTCAGTACAAGTCAGACATGCCCCCCCGCTCCACCCAGAGCGGGGGAAGTCATTGGATGATTTCACACCCGAAAAAAAAAAAAAAAAGCGTTGTGCCTAATTTAGCAACACAGACTCTAATTTTTCCAAGCTCCGGAAATAGAGAGGGCCGCCGACCACATCGTTGATGCTGCCGCGTGCGTTAGAACTCCCGCCCTTTTGCTTACTCTAGTAAATGACGGTTCTGAACGATAGAATACACGAATATAACGATAGGAGCAGTACGCAGGAGGAGATAACAAATCTAAATTTGTTCAACATCTAGTAGATACTGAATTTCAAGTATATTTTATTTTAAAAATAACGTTGAAAATACTTAGTATAAAATACCTATTCTTTTTAATTCATGTCATTTCCTTCCCTACATGTATCCTACCAACTATTTATTAGGAATGTTGGGCTGTACTGTAACTCCTTAGAGGTGAGAAGGGGCTTTGATCATCTCACGGTAGCCTGTAAAACCTTCCGAGGACGTATCGACTGCCCCGAACTTCATACCCTTGTCTGCCGGCTATTCGTGCCCGACAAATACATTTCCATGCGATCGAAGTCGCGGGCAACATCGACATTATTCCTTCCTTTGTATTGTTTTTAGATTTAGTTATTATCTAAATAGTATGATGTTACTTTAATTAAATTAAACCATACCCTTCAACTGATTAAAAATGTTTTACATTTCTATATTTTTGACAGTTCAAGTTTTTGGGGAGGTTTACTTTCATATTGAGATTTTTTATACGAGAATTTTGAGATTTCGCCATGTTTAACACAAATTTCACTGGACTGATAATACGTACCTATAATTATCTAGAAAAAGTTGTAATTATGTTGAAATGTGTTTTCCCCTTTGCTTTAATGATGAAACACACCTACTCAAGTTATGTTTAAAAAAACACATTTGAGTCGACGGGCTACCGCAGATTGAAATACTGTATGCTATTTTACATAAATCATATTTAAATTATAGCTCCAATGTACAACAATTTTCCGGAACATTTTATAATTTCCAGGAATATCTGATGAGTAAAGCTTAAATACTCCATTACATAATGGTTGACCTAAATATAGTGTATTGAAAATTTTGAGGAAAATGCAATTTATTTAAGTATTTTAACTATTTTGCGGTTTTAATTTCAGGTCAAATGAAGCACAAATCCAATACATAGATCTCTACATAGTTATGTTACTAAGACGAACTTCCATGACATTGTTTACATAAGAATATCAATATGTAAGTATATGATCGTATGGCCTAGTTTCTACTTAATCTTAGAGCTTTTACCACAGGTTCACTATTTCATCATCTGTATAACTGGATAGTTCTTGGCTCCCTATAAAGAGGAACTAAAATTTTTAGCGATTAACAGCAAAGATAGTCTACTTCCGTTTATTTTCAGAACTTAACAGATTTTTCGTGTTACATTAACAAACCATTATTATTTCCATTTAAATATAGTCCAACCTTAGAACCACTACGAACTCAAACGTGTATTAAAAGGTTTCCATCAGCGCCGGGATAAAAAAACGCGTTTGATTGTGCTCTGCGCCTGAGCGTGGCCAATCGAGCGATGGCCCTTGCAGAAGAGTTCAACGCGATGGTTACTTACGACATTACAAGTACAACCTACGCCTCGATGTGTACTCTGGAATGCATTTTTACTATCTGATTCTTTATCAAATCAAGATAATTTGTGTAGTGTTTTTTTTTCCTAGCATGGTGGTGAGCTTTTGTGTTTGTGTTCAGATACTTGATAGCTTTTAGGATGTCAAAACCTCTTATGGTTTTAGTCTCATTACAACTGTGTAAGAAGCCGTCCGCTTTCGTAAATTTCATTTTTGTTTCCATATTATCTTGATTAACAAGATTACTCATTTTGTCTGTTGTCTAATATGATGAAACTGTCATTCAAACTTCTACATATTTCTGTAACAATAAGCCATGGTCTCTCCATTTGTCGTTAGAGGCCCGGCCATTATTATGAGATAAGTATTTTTAAGGCTTATCTTGGAAACCGTTTCACGAACACAAAGGAGCCAGGATTACTTCTAAGTGCTTTGCTACCGACAATTGTAGTTACAACCTAAACAATTTACCCCTTTTTTGTAGTAACTCCAAGTTACTTATGCATTACTTCAAGTTTTGAGTAGGCACTGCTGCAAGTATTATTGAGCCGACAAGAGATGTTAACATAAGTAGAATCTGTCAGTAAAGACAGCACAGGCATGGATTGCTTCACAATTTTTCCTCATAGACAAGATTCTCTTTATATCGATTAGATAGGTAATTAAAAATTTTGAATAACTTCTTATTACAAAGAGACATAACTTAGCTCCACAATAACTTTACCCAAAGGATGATGATGATGAAAATAATTGTAACGCGTGCTCTTTTTGAAGTTTCATATTTCTAACTAATTGATGTAGAGTTAATAAAAGGAAGGTACTTTGTGCATAAATAAAAAGTAGAAATGTCCCAAAGGTAGGTATCATGAGCTTGAGGCATGCCGTGACGTCAGCGACATAGAATTATAGAACCGGTTCCAGAACCTTTTCACTGGAGATGTGTGGGAAATACCTGTTGTACAGAGTACATGCGATTACACACAGCACAGAATATTGTCGCCGGTGCACACGAGCGCGCCCTGCTTGCTACTGCTGCCACCACTGGCAGGACAGGAAACCACTCAATGAGCGGACTATTGCCATACACAGCATCGTCACGGAAGTAAACTTTCATATTATGTTGAAACAGCGAACGCTCGTCCGACAACTCTACATAACAGCATCTCTCGAGCTGATTGATAACTTACGAGGCGTTTAACAGTTGCATTGCATCATGGGTTTACGTGGCGGAGCGCGACGGCCGGCGCGCGGTACCCGGCGGCGGCGGTTTGCCGACAACATTCGGTGGCAACGGCCAACGCTCACACAAGAATTCATTTCGCCCGAGAAGTGTTCGGTTTCAGTCTGGCACGACGAGCGCTCATATTGCATTTAGTATTTATTTATGTATCGGTAGAGCGCAGGTTCTATCGGTGGCGGCGCCGCGGGCGGTGCGGCCCGGGTGCGCGGCCCGGGGGGCGGGGGGGGGGGGGGGGCATACTTACTACGTGATTAATCCGCGCCCCCCGCGCCGCTGGGCGCTCCGTACTCGCGCCGGGTTTCCTCGTCCCCGCGCCTCACGGCCACTCACTACGCACGGGGCTCCGCGTAGTGCCGCCGCCAGTCGCAGCGCGACCCGCGCCGACGTCGCACCTCGTTTCGTGTTCGTCGTCAGATCGACCCATGATATCATTCATGCTAATCTCCGCCCGTTGATTTTCCTGCCGAGTGACCGCAGTGAAACCGGCGCGCCATACCGCGAGTGCCGAATGTTCGTGGACGTTACGCCCGTGTACTTTTCCATCGGAATCCGAGCGTACGAAACCAGTTCGGAGTGGCGGACAGCGGCACCTTCCTTCGGATGAGATCTCCGACCGGCGAACGTTGCTGTGACCCGCGGCCTGCGATGCTGCGCCCGTGACCGTCTTGCGACAGTGCCACGAAACGTAAGGATCTGTTAGTTGATTTGGCGACTCGCGTGCACGGGCCGCCTTCCTATTTGCATGGCGCATACGAGCGGGTTTTATTTTCGTCTGGGGGTCGTTGTGTGCGTGCGCGCGCCAGTGTGCGGCGGCGCGGCGGTGTGCGGCGTGTGTGCGTGTGTGCGTGTCCGCGTCAGCCGCTGCTCCCTGCTGCCGCTTTATTTAGGTTGTTTCCTAGCGTGTCGGCAGCTTGGCAGCTCGACCTGGCGCCTGTCCGCTATCCCCACTGGGTCCAATGTGCCCAGTGTTCCCTCTGCCGGCACCGTCTCGCTATCCGTGTCGTTCACAACACACCAGCATCCCTCCCCTGTTCACACTGCTACTTTCGTACAACAACCTTGAAAACGCCACTGTATCCAATAGGGGAAGATAGCTATATCTCGACATGTTACAAACTGTTAGGCACTCCAATAAATGGCACGATTTGAGTTTCAACATGATCATTATTTTATAATAAAACACCGGTAGCATTTTGGATTAATAACAAGTTTTCGTATCTGGCAACTCGTGGCGTGAAAATAAGTAAACCGGTCTTATTATTATGTCACTATGTTGGCAACATTATCATTTCCCACTATTCATTCCATGTCAATGATCTTAGAACTATGTACGGAATATAATGTACATGTGCAATTTTGACACTTTGTACTCTGACGATGCATTTTTATTTCCCTGCCTATAAATTATGGCGAAACAGCTTAGCTTGCTGATTTCCACGTGATTGATATTCAGTAGTATCAGCTAATTAGCTTATGATTGAGTTACTCTTTATTATTATGTATATTGATATGTTCTACTATCTCGACATGACCTTTTAGACCGGTCGTCACAACGTCTCATGCGTGATTTTGTTTAGCATTTTTAAAGGACACTACATGTAACATGTAAATGAATGTAGACACTGTTCGAAAAGGGGGTTTTTATCGACTGCATCCTATTTCGTCAACCTCACTTTATACCTCCTAAATATAAATTTTGATGTCAAGTTTCGGGTTCAATAAAACATTAATTGCATCGAGAACCTCAATCAACCACAGCTGAGTGTTATTCGCAATAATAAACCAATTTTAATATTTCTCAGTTCACCTACTTGTTTATTCGTCTGGGTTTGATTTTTCTAAAAAAAAGTAATCGCTTTGTATACCTATACGACACTATTGTACTAATTATCTTGTACAGTGTAACCGCAAGCGTATTGTAATTGCGGGAGTTATAGTACAAATCAGTAATTAACGTAAGTAATGAATAGAAATACACGTAAAGGAATTAAGTATTGATTGCATAGCTTCGAGGAATTATCGTTAAACAATTATTGTGACAATATGATAATAAGTTCTTATCAGTGTACTACAATGCACCATTTTCAATAATTGATGAGTTAAAATTAGACCAAGTAGGAAAAGTACAAGTGGGCAGTTAGGTCGCCGATAACCTCTGACCGACTGTGCGAGACTGTACACGCAATACTATGTACTACCGCTTGTTAATACATCTTTGTTGACAGATAAAAGTGGTGGACTAACTAAGAGTAATCGTTACTTAACCCCACGTTAGTTAGTATGTAAGACAGTTAAGTTTGACTGACGAACACCCAGTGGTCACAGGGTGGCAGTCCGACATAAGTCGCTGTCTATCTTCCCACAAAAAAAAGACAGGTACCGACACAACGGCGGAGTGTTATATCAAAGAAAATATCTTATTGAAAAGATACAAATCAAAACGAACTTTAGATGTCATGATAGCCAACAGTTCTCAGTCTGTCTAGTTCCTCAAAGAAGTATAAACTTACATTTTACAATAGCCTATGGGAACTAATGTATTAATGTAACATTAGAGAGCAAAATACGTCAGACAAAACATTAAAATGCACTGTAACAAAACAAATAGACAATAATAAACGCTATGCAACACGACCACTTTTCCACGATGACGCAAAACGGTCGCAAGCCGCGGATAATATCGGAAAATCCTTAGATAAAACTCACCGGACTGCTCACACGTGACATTCTCTAAGATATCGAAACACGTAAATGTAGAGAAGCCGTCCCGAATCAAACGAGCGAGTAGCGATAGTTCTAGTACTAAAGCCTACTACTTAGGCTATGCCCCTTTTCATTACACATGTGCTCAAAAAGGAGAGTGGTGTTGTAATGTAGGATGGTAATGTTGATTCTTTGGAGAAAATTTGGTCATGTAAATACAAATTTTACAACTGACAATGAAATATGAATAAGTCACAATACAATTTTAAAAGAAGTATCCAAGCTATATACCTAAACTTCAAAGCTAATGTTTTTAAACTTTCTTGGTTATGAAAATTGCAATACTAGAGGTATTAGACGTCGCGTCGTAGAGGCCTGCTACGGCGTAGCTATCACACTGTAAACTAACTCCTTGTGTCAACTAGGCGAGTTGACTCTTAACTCGCATTATTTATTAGTTTTTTTTTGTCTCAAAAGGTACATTCTTTGGTTCATGTCATATTATGGCCCCTGATGGGAGCAAACACAAAGTCACGACCGTCGAAGAACTAAGTCCTCTGTTGGTGAGGTATCCCAGGGTTCAAACTGCCGGAGATAGCCTGAAAAATAAGAAACGATAGATATGGCAACAATATTCTATTATTTATTAGCCTTTACATAAAACTGTTTTAAAGTTGCGTATGATTCACTTACCTTATATATTGTTATCTTTTACATAGTTTGAACTTTGGTTTCGCTTTAACTTAGGCTCGTATCATTGTTGTTAAATAAGTCTTTGGTTTTTTCCTCGGACATAGTTTTTTACAATTCTCACGTACTAAGTTTGTTTACCCTCATTAGGTTCGTAATTAATTTCTTTAAAATGTTTCTCATGCCTAGTTGAAGTTGTCATCAATTGTCACACTTGTCATTTGTCAATTTTAACACTATTCAATATGACGTTTTCCAAGATCGGATACGCGTATTACGCGTACGAAGAGTGAATGTTGTAGGCACGTAGGGTGCGTTCCGGTTACCGTTTTTATTATGAACATTCTTTTTTTTTTACCTTACTTATTATTTTGTCCTTCCTTCTGTTTTGATTTAGAGTTCTTTATTTTATTTCAAAGTTTTCATTGTTGTTTTATTTTGTTTTTTGTTGTGACACTGTCTTTAGTAATGATGTGAGCTGGCGGGTGGTGCAGAAAAGCAAACGCCGTATTAGTTTCGTGTGCTATTTTTTTATAGAATTATTTTTAGTATTTTTTATCCTTATTTTATTTTTATTTTTTATGTATTTATGACAACTTTTTCTGATGATGAATTTTTTTTCTCTGCCAATGAATCTGCTGCCACTTCTGATGATGATAGTTTTGGTTCCACGACAGACACCCTTGGTGATCTTTTACGCCAAAGTTTTAACCAAAACCTTGACAGGCTGTTTAATGTCTGTCATATCAATGCCCAGAGTATTCCAAGCCACTATAATGAACTATATGATACTTTTACTAATAACAACGTTCACGCCGTTCTGATTTCAGAGACCTGGCTAAAACCTGAACTTCTTTCCACCACTTACTCTCTCCCAGGTTTTGTTCTTATACGGAATGATCGAATTGGCAAGAGAGGAGGTGGTGTAGCAATTTACCTACGATCTGATTTCCCTTTTAAAATTCTCGCTACTTCTACCTCCAATACGTCTGAGTTTCTTTTTCTTGAGGTTTGTGTTAAGGGAGCTAAAGCCGTTATTGGAGTTGTATATTGTCCCCCCTCCGTTGATTACTTCATCGAATTCGAATCGGTTCTAGAATCATTAGGTTCGGAGTATGCACATCACATAGTCATGGGGGATTTCAACACCAATCTCCTTGCTTATAACTCCCCTCGATCCCGTAAATTCTTGGATCTGGTCGAGTCTGCTAGTCTGCATGTGTTGCCTTTACAACCAACGCATCATAACGTTGTCGGTGATGACACTTGGCTCGACCTAATCCTTATTTCTAATCCTTCCCTTGTCTCCACACATGGTCAACATGTTGCACCTGGCTTTTCCCATCATGACCTTATTTTCCTTTCCTATGTCCTGAAACCTCCTAAATCTAAACCTATTTTCCAGTACAGGCGTGCCTTTGCGAAGATGAATGCTGACCAACTTCGACTAGACGCTTCTAATATTGATTGGACACCCCTGCAAGAAGCCTCTTCAGTTGATGACAAAATTACTATTTTTAATTCTGCAGTAATCCAGTTGTATGACACCCATGCTCCTATCAGGAAAGTCAAGCTGAAGCGTCCGCCTGCGCCTTGGATGAATGTGGGAGTTCGGATGGCAATGCGGAGAAGGGATCGCGCGTTCCGGAAATTTAAAAAGGATCGGTCGGAAGATAATTGGACCCGCTTCAAAACTGCTCGCAATCGTTGTAATCAGATGATACGCAACGCTAAACGCCGCCACATTCTCGATAATATCACATCTGCTTCTTCTGCTGATATCTGGAAATTCCTTGGAACTCTAGGTATCGGCAAATCGCGGCATTCAGACCTTCCTAAGACATTTGGTTTGGATGATCTAAATCGCCATTTCTCCACTGTTCCTATTCTTGATAGTCTAACCAAATGTCATACCATTAGTTACCTTGCTAGTCTGACGCGACCTAATATCAGCCCCTTTGTCTTCACCCCAGTTGACCCGGAAGAGATCAAGAAAATTATCCTGTCCATTAAATCCAAAGCCGTGGGCTGTGATGGTATCAGTCGCCACATGATCGTGACGGCTCTTGATCAGCTCCTTCCTGCAATTTCCCATGTGGTTAATTTCTCCCTTTACTCCGGTGTTTTCCCGTCAACGTGGCGGAAAGCCCATGTTCGACCACTACCAAAAATTCCTAATCCCACTCTTCCCTGTCACTTTCGACCAATTTCCATCCTTCCATTTCTATCTAAAGTACTTGAGGCCTGTGTCCATAAACAATTCTCCTACTTTATCCACCATAACTCCCTCATTAGTCCATTCCAATCTGGTTTCAGGCCCGGGCATAGTACCGTTTCCGCCCTCCTTAAAGTGACTGATGATATAAGGCGGGGGATGGAAGACACAAAAGTGTCCGTTTTAGTATTGATAGATTTCTCCAATGCCTTCAATACCGTCAGTCACGAAGTCCTCTTATCCATACTCTCTTATCTCATGGTCTCTCCCGAGGTTTTGGATTGGTTCTCTTCCTATCTTCGGGGGCGTCAGCAGTCGGTTCTTGCGGGAGACTCTTCTTCCAGCTGGTGTAACCTTGAAACTGGCGTCCCTCAAGGCGGTATATTATCTCCACTATTGTTCTCTATTTTTATCGATCTTATAACTTCTGAGCTTCAGTGTGCGTATCATCTTTACGCTGACGACTTACAGCTTTACTGTCAGGCGGGTGTTGACAACTTATCCGATGCGATTGAGGAGCTAAACCGGGATTTAAACGTGGTTAAAAATTGGTCTGATCGGTTTGGAGTAGCGGTTAACCCAACTAAGTGTCAGGCTATCATTATAGGGAGCCCCTATAGTCTACGAAGGCTGAATGGGTTAACGGTGCCACCGGTTAGTTTTGATGGCACAGTCATCCCGTTTAGCTCCGACGTCAAGGATTTGGGTTTGCACGTTGACACTTGTTTAGACTGGCGTAAGCAGGTCGCGATTGTGAGCAAAAAGGTCACTGGAACGTTGCGATCGCTTTATCGTTTAAGAAATATTCTCCCATGTCACATTAAGGCAATGCTGGTTCAGTCACTTATATTCCCCATAATTGACTATGGTGATGTGTGTTACTATGACCTGAATGCAGATCTCCTCAACAAACTTGACCGACTTCTAAATAACTGCATTCGATTCGTTTTCAATCTTCGTAAGTATGACCATGTATCTGCACATCGGTCGCTCTTGAAATGGTTACCCATCAGACAGCGACGAGCGCTGAGGGCTTTGACCACCTTGTTTTCTCTGCTCGATAAACCCACATCTCCTAATTATCTTACTTCTCATTTTAAATATTTATGCGCTGCGCACAGCAAGCACCTTCGGTCCTCCAATAATCGTCTTCTACGATGTCCTACTCATCGCTCTGGTTTCCTTAAATATTCCTTCTCTGTCCAGGCGGTTTTCCTGTGGAATGCGCTCCCTCTGAATATCAGGACGGCTACCAGTCGGTTTACATTTAAGGTAAAAGTTCGCGAACACTTACGTAAGAAGTTGGCAGACTCTTCTCAAAATTAAAAAGTTGTCAGTTTTTCATTATATTTAGTAGTTTTTACCTCTCTTTACTTTTTTATATTTTCTATGTATGTATATATGTATTTATTATTAATAAAATTGATATTTCTTGTCACATTGCACCTACTATGTCTTTGTCTCTGCATCACCCTAAGGTTGACTGGTAGAAAATGCCCAAGGCATTAAGTCCGCCTTTGTACAATGTTTTTGTTACTTGTGCATGAAGTTTTAATAAATAAATAAATAAATAAATAAATTATGTCAAATCAGATTTGTAACCTTTATGAGATCTTAAGTCTAACCTGTTAAACTTCTTAAACAATACTATTGAGTACTAATTTGAACACATCAAGGCCTTCACGTACAGAGAGGAATATTTAAAAACTAAAATAGGGATATTAAAAGAACATGCTTAAAAATTGCTGCTATGTTTATATGCCTGCTATCCGCCTATGTCATGTAACTTTACAGAAGTAACTTGACTGCAATTTGCTTCTAGGCCTAAATTTTAACAAAACTATTTTAAAACAACAAGCGATTCCGGTTTACCATAAATATCTCCCTTTACTATTATCCCAGAAAACGTCTGAAAAGTCAATGGATAACTTTCAATTAAGTAACTTTCATACTTATTTAACTTTTAAAGAAAGTAATTTTGTGGGGGCGGCGCCGGCGCGGTTGCTTTTTTTCATTTTGCTAATACGTAATCTGTTCTTCCAAATAAGAATGCTTTTGTAAACAATTCACAGTTTGTTGAAGGGACTTCTATGTCTGGTCCCTTCTCAGGTAAATAGATAGTTATAAAGACATGAATATTCCCTTGAACTAATCATGTACAAAACGGGTTATGAGTTTTATGGGGACGATTCGGTTTAGTCTGGTACTCTGGTTTTTAAAAACCAGAATCTTGTTCCGAAATCTTAATATCTATCTTGCTTTTAGTAATTGGTTATTATTTTGATTAATATTGTTGCTATATTTTTGTGTTTAATACATTGTATTTTATCACTTGTTATTTTGATCCCGTTTATGTTCTTAACTCTGAGGCCAAGGCTAAATTATGTCACATGCGGACCAAGCCGTCCACTGCTGGACGGCTTGTATAAAGCCGAAGTATTACAAAAAATCTGAGACACTGCCATTTGGTCCCCACATGATACACTCTGGGTTCTACAACAATACGTTTTTTTACCTACGAGTGTTTCAAATAACCAAAAAATGACCAGTTCTATTGTTCTTTGTCATAATCAGAACATTTTAATGTAATGGTGCTATTTATTTTCTTGACATTTGTTTTTTTTATTATTAAGTGTAGAGATTTGCTTAATCAATTTATTTACGTTTCCTTCTACAAAATAAATGGATAAGTAGCTTAATAAATAAGCAGCGTTAGAACCTACCTACATACTTATAGGTACTCCCATGTGTTATATATAAAACCCACTCATTTTAATCAGTAAAGCTATCTTTTGAAACTGAAATTACACGAACTTCAAAAAAACGAAATCAAGCGATTATTTGTGACTTACAAAATCCAAAATGATGTATGACTGAAATGATAAAATATACAAATATTTAAAATAAATGATTGCATGACGCTTAATTGTAACCAAACTGCACTTGCTAGTATGTCTTTATCAACAAACCTGATATAAATGCAGATAATAATAAAATTAATCGCGATTAACCCTATTCACGATACATACTTAAAGATAATCGATTTCGTCCTGTATCAGTCATATTGATCATAATATTAGCCTGTCATGCTCACTGCTCATCAGTACCGTGTTATTAAGACGTGTATTAACTAACTAACAGTAATTCTAATCCGCTAAGGGTGCATGATACCTATTAAATAAACGAGGACCCATTTGTCAGATAACAAGCGGCGGTTGCAAAGAAAACAAAGAGATATCATAGCTTGTGTCACAGATAGTGTTACAAACTCACACATGCGCAGAATGTATGTGTGTACGTGCGCAAGTGTACGTTATCAGGCAGTCAGCTACCGAGTCCGCCTACGTAGCTATATCTGACGGTATCAGCTGTATTAGCCACGATAATACCTCGCATACCTGTATTCGTATGCATACACGTTTTATTTTTGTACATAGACAGAAGTATGTATGTAAATAAATAGTTAGCAGGCATGAATGAACGGCACGTTTCAACTGTACATAAAATTACTTGGTAAATAATGAGCCGCTGGAGCCGAATAATGTTCAAAGTTCATCTCATTAGTTCGTTAGACGTTACGAAAAGTAACCTTTTATAAGCGTAGGTAGGTGAACGATGCTCAAAGGAATGAGGATCTTTATTGTTGTCTATTTCATAGACAATCTAATACGATTTACATCAGCAGTGTTCAGTTCGTTGTAAATCACCATCTTGTCTTTTGTTATCTATCAATCACTTTTATAGCCACGTAGCATCTTTATCTTAAATATAGGTTAATACTTGCTGTCACCCAGAGGTGAACTGCAAGATAAGCAGAAATGCTATAATGGTAGACAGTAACCAAACTGTAAGTAACGTAGAGTTTGTAAAATAAATATAATCCACTAAAACCAACCGGACAGTCCACTTTTATTAATAACTCAGGAGATTCCCCAGGAGTAGGTATGCTTCCCGAATAAACCTGATTACAAGTCACTGAAAATATGAATTACCAACAAAACAATGGTAGAGGAAATAAACTGTAAATACACCGTAAGGGATTTCAGCCACGTGAATATTACACAAATACCTAAACAACAATGAATATTTACAGTACAAAATAATATAATAATTTAAATTCAGCATATAATATAAGGAAGGATGTTGTGTTGCAAAAAAATAGTATATTTAATTATTTTCACTATGTATCTTAAAATGTAAATTGTAGCAACATTTACATTAAATAAATAAATGACTTCATACCTATATACTTATATATGTATTATGAATAATACCCTGAATTGGCGAGCTAGTAATTAAACAGCTTGCGTTATTTACAATATTATTATTTACTGAAGCCTACATTTTGATAAGCAGTGATTTGTATTATTCATCTTTGAAATAGAGTCATCTTTATTATTAAATACATAATTAAAACTTATGACAGGATGAAAAAAGGCCTAGTCAGGCTATTTTAAATAAGGTCGTAATATCAAATAACTGTTTTCTAGCATTTTATAAGTCACATCTATTATACATAAATAAGTAGTAGTATGTAAAATTGGAATTCAAATAAACAAAGCTATTATAGAAACTCACATGTACTCTTTTTATAGTAGGCAGAATGTAAGCCATTTCTATTCTAATATTACAAAAAAAAACGTACTTTTGAATGTAGGGGATAATATTCGGAACTACTAATCCGATTCCCAAAATTGATTTACTATCAGGAAGCTACAATATCTCCGAGAGACATGGATACATTTGAAGTCAATGTTACTATGGATTAATTTCTGTACATAACAAATCTATTCACTTCTCTGCCACGATGCTCATCAAAATAGCTTCCTTACTATATATAGGTATACCTAAGATAATACATAATAATTAACGTATAATTGAGTATTGTGAACTGGCAATACCGATGTTATTCTTGCGTTCTCACGAGCTTAAAAGACGGTATCTCATTGCAATATGTAAACAATCAAAAGAGGCTAGTTTCAGTGTTTCGTTACGTTACGGTAACGTCAGCTTCTCTTCTTTGTTATCATATACGTGACACTCGAGCTCACACAGCCATGGGATATTTAGGTACTTGGTTACTAAGATTTTCATATCAAATATTATAAATGCATATAACTCTGACTGACCTTGGTTAGGACTTAGGATTGTATATTTAAATAAACCGGCCAAGTGCGAGCCGAAGTCAAGCAGCGAGGGTTCCGACTGGAGGGTTAGTCAACCCTCTAAGTCGGAATCAATGTTGGAACCAAACAATGTACTCAAGTCCTTTGGCTAGTCAGCAAAGGGACCACAGACAACTCGATACCTCAACGCGTTCCCGCGGGTCTTGGCAGACAGACGGTCAACAAAGTGATGATATTTAATGGTTCCGTTTTTCTTTTTGACGTACGGAACCCTAAAAAGATCAAAGTAGTCAGAAGTACAAAAAGTTAATAACAAATACATATTTTTATTGTTCAGTAAAATGAAACCCGTACTAGACCTACGAATAACATTCGAAAAAATAACGTTACAATACTTTTCTTTCACCCTCAAAACTTTTCTCGGAACAGATGGCGTCGTCGGGAAGTCGTGTAAAATGTTTAGCTTTACACAATTCAAAAGTTTGGAAGTTATTATTAATTTCTTTATTAAATAAGGAAAGACGGAGGGCTTCTAATAATTAATATTAGGAGTTATAAGGCCTAGTTGAGATTCTTCTGTTATAGAAATAAATCCTACATCATTAAAGTTGATTAGCGTGGCCGGAAGATTTAACTTACTTAACTTTTGAAAATTAAACAGAAACAAATATTATTAAGCAGCATAGTCGTAATATCCGTTTTCCAATTCGACGAAATTCGTCAATCATTAATTCAACACACCTATACTTAAATAGATACACGGAAAATGTCATTCAGGAATAAATTCACGAAATGTTATTATCTTGTAAATGAACGAAGTTTTAACTATATTCAATAAAGGAAGTATATTCATACGTATTATTTACAGGAAAATCTGCATATTTCATAGTATTGACACGACGCAGGCCTGAATGGAGACGGCCACAGATATTTGTTTAACAAAAAGCTGAACGATTAAAAAATCACGAGCTATTTCTGGTTCAACCGAAACAATGAAAATCGTGAAACAATTTGCATTTAAATAATATTCATTATAAACAAACATTGTTGCAAGGTAAACAATGATTATTTTAAAGGGTGTTGTTTGTCAACACGGCCCTTGCACAGTTGCTTGTTTGTACTGTTGGTCTGTTACCTTGGTCTCTCCCAATGTATACATCTGTTGCAAACAATACCGGAACTATTATTTTACTTTCATTAATCAACCATGCACATAAAAGGTGATAGACCTTATGCATGTAACGACACAGCGAGTCCAAGTACCTCTATATCTGTTTACTGTTAGTTGACATGTTTTTTTTAATCGTTGTCATTAATCTACACAAGTTTTTACATTAAGTAATTTAGTGATACGAGTTATGACACGATAACGCAACAGGTAAAGTACTTACTCATCATCAATTAAAAACGACGATTTATTTGTGGACAGTCTGACTAAAATTTATTCATAAATAATATTCCTAGAAGTTTATTTTAATGAACTGGTATTTCCCGCGGTGCTGAGAAGGATATACGCACTGGTAACGAACTGTGTAAATATCAATTGTTGTTAACACAAAGTCCCACATTACATTAATTTAACGGACGAGAATATTGGTTTTCCGAATGATAATGCGTTATTTGTTTTGCTGAATACACAGAATTGTTAGTGTGTGGGTGGGCATGAATCTTACAAGAGGAAGCAGTGAGAATAGTTTGAAAACAGGTAATCGAATATGGCGTTCTATGTTTAGGCTGGACATACCCTAACTGTGCAGATATAGAATCGACATATTTGTAAACAGGGTGATGGGACATCGACACGTAAACGAATACCAATATATCTACATCTCATTCTGAACCCATCTTAAGGATATTTTCAAATTTAAAAATAATGTGCTGTTCCATACATTGTCTTGTAGGTAGGAATAACACTTTTGTAGGAAATTGTAATATCTTTTTTTAATTGATGGAAATAATTATTAAAAAAATCAAGTTTGTTATTTATTGTACACATGGTAACTGTTTGTGCGTCGATGAACCACCCTGTTTTAGTCGAAAAACATCTCATATGATTAAGCGAAATTAGTGTTATTGAATAAAGGAAGTAGGTCTGTAAAGTTGCGTTGACAGGTGGCGTATTTTCCATGGTTATTCCAAGCATTAAATTATCCGTATTGACAGTCGATTGAGAATCGGTTGTATAATTAACATAAATAGGAACAGGAGCATGAGAACAGTCCTAAATATATTTAGAAAAACGACGAGGAGAGACCCCCATTAGTTCACCAAATGTTGCTCAGTAGATATATTATGCTGACTATCTCGTACGTTCGCACTTTGTGTTGATTTATTCGAAACGCACTTGATCGATGTTGTTGACCGGTACATCCTTGTCGCAGTAGTCTGTCTAAAAATACGACTAACCTCTTTTTGCTTGAATATTTAACTGCGACCTCCCAATGTTTCGCCATGTTGAAGCGTGTTGCCCGCGGCTATATTTTACCAGGTACAAGTTACGAAAGGTAACTTTTCAGGCATTTTCTTGAAATGCGTGGGACCTTGCTCAATTTTACACGTGGATAAAGGTTTCGTGTCTAAATAAGTATAGGTTAGGTTAAGAGCAAGATGAAGGCCAAAGAAAGATGGAAGGATTGTGTAAGGAATGATATGAAGGAGAAAGGAGTAAATGATGCCGTGACGTCTGATAGGGGAGAATGGAAGGAGAAAACGTGTTGCGCCGACCCCAAATAGAATGGGACAAGTGCAAGGAAAGGAATGATGTCTAAATAAGTATAGGTATTCCGTGACGCTGTTACAAGCAAGTACACAAAGTCAGTTATTCAATGATGGCCTGGTTTTCCGTTACATTGTCGAATGTCCATTGACACACTGAGTGTCACTGTTATTCTCCAGTGATAAAATTCAGAATAAGAGTGATTAGGGTTAAATAACTGGTTACATTCACAGCTCGGTCTAATCAATGGGTCGGCAGCGCCTGCGCAGCGGTTACGTCACAGCTTTCGCGACTACACTGTAGTAAGATGTTGCGAAATACACCACTTATGCAAGAAGTACGATACGCAAATACGCCAACTGAGCGAATGTTGCATGCACCGTGTTAATATGTTACTGCATTGCAGCTGTGCACTCATGCTACGTACCTAGTCGACGAAGAATTATATGAGCATTGATTTGTTTCATGGTCTTATCAATTGTTGTAAAAAGATGTCCCTGAGACTATTGATGACAAGTTAAATATTATCAGAATACAATTTAAATAGGTAGATTGGGAATAGTGCCTAACTAATGTGAATAAAATACCCAGCAGCCTCTAGCTATCGTCTTCACTCGAATACTAAATTACGAGTAAAATCATACAGAAAGGGTAAACGTAAAGACTTACAAAAACTAAATTCTGTAAGATTTTTCGTATAGTTGTTGGAGCAGAACCTTTCAAATATTCAGGTGGACATTGACAGCTTCAATATCTTTTGAACTCGGCCTTCACGATTTCAGAGGCTTTCATAATTGTACCTGCTTTTGCAATATCCTTTGTGATCAAGACTCTCAATTATAATTAATAAATAAACCGTAACGTTTACATATTCATTCAAGATTTCGATTAGAATATCAGTAAGTTATCCTTTGTATTGATTACTTGGAAAACTATCAACGAGTTTAGTACGTTCATACGCATTTTTTATCTATGTATTAATTATATGAGATCATCCATAAAAGTACTCTGTGAATGAAATATAAAGTTACATATTATGAATTAGCCTAACGAAAAATTCCAGAATATTTAAGAAATAATTCAGAAGCAAAACCAAAACCCCAATGTGTTTTTTCGTGATACTTAGTTATTGTTGATATTACTTGTAGGTGTATATTAACTAATGTTTAGTGACAAAGTTTCCGTTACTGTATATCATGAGATATTCTTACTAGTCACTTATTTATCTCCGTGTCCATCTTAAAACATGCTTATGTGAAGTTGTTTTCCGATAAAGAGATATAAAATCTAAGATCTTTTTTGCACATAAATGACAACTTTACGGAAACATGGATCTTACCTACTGATAGAGCATCAGTATAAAATATATTTAAAATGCAATTGGTTACATACCTTTCTGTCCATACTATATTATTATTTTGCATGAAAATCCCATAATATATTAAGGAAAATTACTATTACGTGGAAACATGTTTTGCTTTGAAAACTGTATGTCTTAGGTGGAGTTAAACAAGAAAGGAGATACCCCATCGGTTCTCATTAATGGCGAGATGGTTGGTAACTGTAATGAACAGTATATTAGACCAGACACATGCAATCATGTGTATCCATATTATGCAAGGTAAATGAGTTTCTAACGATACGTTACGACACAAGCGTAATGGATTCAACTCCGACCTTAGAAAGGCATTTTGCATAACAAGTTAACTTCAAGAAAAACCGCAGTCTCCATAATTCATCACATGCACTTGTCTTATCTGTGATTTGAATGGCTCTCACGTTTTTGATGCACTTTGGTGCATATAAAAATTAATTGTTATTGACAACTGTATTAATCTCTTTCTGTGCATATTTTAGAGATAATTTCTCTGGTATTTTCTCAACTTTGAATTTTCTGTAACCGTATCACACTATTGATCAATTTGTCCTAGTTTGAACCAATTTACTTCGGCAACAAATTCCGGTCAAGTAATGTGATACAAGTCAGTTACAGTCTCTGGAATGATTCTAGGAACGGCTGACTAAGGCACACAGTTGCTGGCTGCAATTTCCAAGAATCAAGACAGAGAGACTAACATTGTTTGCTGAAGGTATTGATTGGCGTTTCCACATTCTAAATAATTCGTTTTCAGAAAAAGATCTAGACGGAAAAGCTATTGCATTAAAGAAAGATAATAGATCCTTAAAAACATGTCATTGTTCTTATTCTGCCGGCAATACCTAAGTAGTGCCTAAATGACACTGAAAACTTAAGTTTTCAGTCAAAAGAGTTTTTTAGCACTTCTCCAAGCCAAGTTTCTCGAATCATTTTTTTTTTCACTTGACCATAAACTTCAATTTTTTATTTTCATCTGAGAACAAACGCGAATGCCTTATAATAATCGATATCGATTATGACATCAATTTACATACATACCTATACCTGCATTATTTATCACTGATATCTTCGATGGTGCTGATAACCTTAGTGTAAATTTCCGCGATATAGGTACACACGACGACACATCAACCTATACAAAACCAGTTTATGCTGCTCTCTCAACAACGGATCGTACACCATAGATTTCAAGTACAATGAGAGATCCGCATAAACTGGTTTTGTATAGGTTGATCTGTCGTCGTGTGTACATACATTTTATCGATTTTTCTGCAGATATAAATAGTATTCTCGTATTACGTTCGCGTGAATGTGTGATACAGAGCTATATCCTATTAGCTGAGAGTACATTACTTACTTGTTGCTTATTTGAATTTTGCTTTCTTGTAAAAAAGCAAAACAAGATCCTTGTTCCAAAGTTTGCTTCGATTCAAATAAAAATTACTCAAATATAAACATAATGAAAACACAAAAAGATCTTTTCATTATATCGCTCGCTCTCATTCTCTGCTTCCATAAAATATTGGTTCCATGAATCAGTTCGCTATAATTAAGCAATTTATTAAATTCAATGCTATTTGTAGTATATTGCAGAATTATCAATTAATTCTCAGAACGTGTGGGTTTTAAAATTGACTTTTCTTCTTTAGAACTTACTCTCAGGCACTCCGCGTGTACGTAGGTATACGAGTATATATAGGTATATTATTTAGTTATGTATGCATGTGAGGCTGTGTTCACGGTTAGTTAGGCGCACGGTGGCGCGGTGGCGCGGGCGGCGCGATGTGGCCGGTGCGATAGGCGGCGGCCTTGCGGGGCCGCGGGCCGGCCGGCCGCGCGAGCCGCCAGCCTCGCACGTGTACGTGTGAGTGACGTCAGCCGCACGCACCGCAACACACGTTCAAGTTCAATGTTGCCTATTAATTTTACCGTGCCTTACCACCAACTAGCACTAACAATGATCGTCAAATGTAACTCAGCGCTCGACAAGGACGTCTACATCGCGTCGTCTATGCTCTAACTCTTGATAAAAACCCTGCCTCTAACTAGCAGCACGCATATTTAGTACGGTGCGAATCGTTCGTTTCCTGAGCTAACTTGCGTCGTGTTTACACAACATATTTATGTTCTCGAATCCCAGTATTGGCGATTCTGGTTAACGTTTTGAAAACAGCGACTCGCATCTTCCTCGGTCCATTGACAGAGGGTTCTTCCTCGAAGAACGCGTGCGCATGTGTCAACAAGCGCATAGCGGTGGCTGGTGGTGGCATGTCGTGGCGTGTGCCTCCATTGTGTTGTGACGTCAACACACATCCGCGTGCGACGCTCTCACTTCCAAATATTTATTATTTACTCTTCCAATTGACGACGCACTGTGTTTCTATGTCGACCTCGGTCAAAACGACGTGTCTGTTGATAATTTGGATTAAAAACTTTTGTTGGTTAATTGATTCTATTCGTAGCGCCCGTTAAAAGTGATAAAAGTAGTATTTCTTGTTTACTGGGTGATTGTTCATCCGTGTTACTTGTCAATGTTATCGCTAGTTAATCGTTTTACGAGTAGCATCGCAACTAAAACGTTTATTCTTTTTTTGTCAGCAAGGTGCGATTATAGACAATTAGTCAGAACACGAACCGATATCTTGCTCAAACTTGACTTGCTCTAGTGCAGACTGTGGTCTGATTGCTTTTTTGTTACTCTCAATATTATCTGTGTGTGAATAAATTAACAGTGCTGTGTACGTTACCACCACAAGTTATCGTTATAACGTTATTTAATTACAAAATTGTAAAGCGCACGCAGTGGAAATCTAGAGCACCACGGCTCGGCTGTTCCGTTTACAATAAACTCTTCAACATTACTGATACAAACTCTGTCATCAACGTCGAAGCGAAACAAATTAAAAGGAAAAAAGAATTCATTTCTACCAAGGCAATACTATAGCTGTGACATAGGCGGGCAAGTTATTACAAAAAGACCTAGAGAATAGATTAAAATGAACAATGCTGCTATTTATCATGATGAGATTCGCAGAACTTGAAATACTTAGTATTTCTAGTAGCGTAGCCATCAAACTGAACCGAGTTTAAAGTTTGTAACACTGCAGTAGCTAGGCCATCATTGTACCGATAAAAATAAATGTGTTCAACTAAAAATAATCGTTGTCAAAGAAGCCTGGTGGGTCACATGATCTTAACACGGGTCACTTGATAGCACTCCCAGTTGGCAACAACAGCTGGTATAGGAATTATCTTATCTGACCCAATGCCGGTTAAATAAACATCCAAGTGATATTAAGCGCTGTGGCCGAATTCACTCGAATTAACCCGGGAAGTGCACAAACATGCCACTGATAACGAGGTAACATTCAGTGGGTATACACTGTTTGTTTTTCAATCAACTTTAAGTACATCGATACTGTAAATGGGAAGATATCGAAACATCAAATCAGGAGTTTATTACTAATATAACGTTACTAAGGGGCAAGGACCTTCAAGTTTGGAACTTTCCAGAATATCCGTCATTTGAAACATAATATTATGTTTATATTTTTGCATTGACATAACGTATTCTTATTCTGATATTGTGTAGGCAACATAAGTCCGTACACGTGCCTCCACAAGATCTATTTTAATAATGCCGAACTTATAAACATTGATAACAGTATTTGTTTTCTCTACAGATAAATAGGTAACGGTTCAAAAACAGAGTGATTCGTTACATCACCATAACACGTTTAAACATTAAGATGTGCACTTTGTTAAAAAAAAAATGTAAGTATAAAAATGTTTTTCTCTCAACACGGAATCAATCAAATGTAACTTTCATTCAACCTTGGCTCGTCTTTGAGCTGAAGTATTGAAAGCTTACACCGATACGTGTCAGATATGCGCGTGACCTTGTAGCCAATAACTATGCAAATTCGTTTTTAAAAGGAACGTTGGTAGGTACCAATACCAAAACGAATACATAGTATTTGTTTGTGGTTTCATAGAAAACAAACTAGGAAACATGTAGTTTGGTAAGCTAAATAAAAAATGGTTGCTAGTTTCTAAGTTGCTTGTTAAGCTGGGACATCGAATAGTGTAGTTCTAAAGCGAAACCGAATCGATATCAAGTTCATGGAAAACTTCTCGAAATTTCTCCTACGTCCAGTTGAATATAAGAAGTTCAAAGTCCATTTGAGACACGTGTTTAGCAGGTTGGCTATTCCGTTTATGTCAACAATCCTTGTTACCAAGTCAACCTCATTCAGTCATTGCATTTTGCAAGCGTAATGAAAACCACAAAATGCATAATAGCACAATAATAAACTATTACGTAATGCGGTATCCGATGAATAGACTAGACTTACTCATAAGTTCCGTTTGCTAATCACATAATGGCAACTAAGTTTGGTGCGTATACCGAGACTTTTATGGCGAGAAGGCCAGTATAATTGAATTTGGCATTTGATAATCACGTCGGCTCCTATCGCTGCGGAGTGCGCTGTCGGCCGATCAATGGTGGTGGCACGGCCGCAGTCAGCTCACCGCTGTTTAGCATACAATCGATGGTAATTCCTCCTGGCAGGTTAGTCACGCGGCCACTAAGATCTGCTCTTTATATTCAAGCGACGACGGCGGTAGCCTACGCGTGTAACAATCACGAATGGAATCTAAATAGAGAAGCAATAACTGTTCACACGAGGTCAGCATCGATATGTTTGCAAATATATTGCAAAATAGGACACGCAAACAGTTTATAAGGCAGGTCATTTTATCAAGTTACTTTCTACTCAGGTACGACCGAGCACGGTAGCAAGTCATAAGTTAAATCATGCATATATTTTAGGTGTTAAATATGTTTGATTATTCATGTTACAAACATAAAACAAAGCTTTTAATTAACACAACAATATACGTGATAGATAACTGTATGACCTTTGCAGAATTAACAATAATTGTTATTATCGGGGCACAATGTTTATATACACGACTAATATATCTTACTCTTAGATACAGAGGGTTAAGCAGTATTTGTTTATTTGTATGTGGAATGAACGGAGCAGCACCGCGCGTCCCCTGTGCTGGCTGACTGCCGGCTGTCGCCAGCGCACGCCAGGGGAAAGCACTTGGCACTTTGGCACAAACGCTGTCTATTGAGCATTGACGCGACGCTTTGATTGATGTCCGCTATTCTCGGATAAGCGTGCTTATTATCTGAAAGTGTTTGGCAACGAACACGATATTTGCGACATTGTGAGAGGAAATAACGTTGATAAATTAACGATCGCAATTTCTGAAAGTGTGTTATATTTTGTACGTAACTGTTTTTCACGATTGAAGAAAAGTTACAGACTCTTTTGTAACGACTGATTGCTGACAACTAGATCTATCAAGGACTAGTCCTTGCATTAAACTCTTCGGGAGCATAGTGAGAAAAAACATATATGTAGTGCAGTTCCATGTTCACTTATCATAAAAATTGTGACCATAGTAGTATGAGTAGTTTATTGAATCTACCATTATATCTATGATAGTTTTTTTATCAATACCTAAATATGATAGCCATATTATCTGTCTTGCGTATTATTTCGCACATTATCAATATGTTGCGTGCACTTATCATGTACATACATACTTAAATCTAATAATACTACGTTTAATATAATATTATCGTAAAAGAGGAAAACGTTTGTTTGTTAGGTATTAACTTAAACGGTTTATCCCCAAATGTAGCAGTTTAATCGCTTGATTTCCTTTTAAAAATGGCCCCAATTAACCTACAGGGATATTATTTACTGATAAATACCATAGCAATTCATGTGCTGATCGCAAATTCACAATCGAAACAGGGAAGGCAAACTATAAATAATCATTTGGCATAGAGCACATGGAATAAAATGCTGAACTGAAAAACTTTTCAGTGAATATCCGGACTAACATTTAACTGTAGGTACACCTTCTTGTAAGTTTTTTCTAAGGATTAGATTCAGCTATTCACTGAAAAAACGAGACACATTACCTATCTAAAAGGCTGATATTCGATATATTTTAATTTTTGACCATTCAATGGGAATTCTAATAAATCAATCGCAACCGATATCAATATTAATATTTCAATATTAATAATAATATATGTTTACGAATTTAAACTAAGACGGACCTTCTTCTACTTACAAATGAATTGTAGAAAATAAAGAGTATCTCTAAACTCAACAACAGACTCGAGTTTTTGGAAGTACCGTAAATGTGGAGTCAACTTTAATTGGAAAATATATTCTCTAGCCAGCTAGAGACCTAGCAAAGTTATGGTTATCGTGAAGCCGTAGTTACCAATTATATCCTGTCCACGTGGCATAATTATTGCGAATTTGAGGACGTGAACTGTGCTGTGGACGACTGTATCCGCCATAGTACTACAACACCTATAAGCGCTCCATCAGACCGCCCGAGGAGACGGGAGAGCGCCGATTACGTCACTTACACCCGATGATTGATTACACCAGATTTTAACGCCGAATAACTCGTGAAATTAATCAACTTTATTTTAATCGAACAACATTTCGTGGCCTTCACATTGCCCTCTAATAATGTCTTTTCCTATTTAATCTGCCACTCGCGGTTTTGACCAACACACGACTATGTGGACGACCTTTAACATTTTATTATTGCTCAAAATCGTTGACTACCAGATAAGATAAAGTCCGATCATGAAACTCGTGACTTAAGTTATATAATTAGATAGGTACTTACATTTCACTATTTACGAAACAAAATATTTTATCATTCATAAATAAGTTACGCTAATTAATTAATTATCGTTATTCCGTGAAGTGGGTTCAGAAATATTTAATACTTCCATATCAATATTACGCTTTTTTTAAATTGCTCATTACTCAAATATTTGAGTCGACAATGAGCGTTTCAGCCACGTCGTCGCCTCTGATTCTGAAATTTATTTTCTGACAGTGCTCATTGTATTTATCAAGATATTAATCAGTAGACAACTGTAGCTATCTACTTAAATTTCCTTTGTGTGGGAATCCATCAAGCTTGCCTAAAGGCGTGATTATTTTAATTTTGTTTCTCATTTCACACGTCAATGTCCGCGGCTAAAGTGGCTCTACAAGTATTTTTACTTTTGTCGTAACATGTAAAAGCTATTTCGAGTGGCGGTGTCGGTAGGCTATGAACCGTACAAGATTTTCACGGTTCGGCTACTTCATTTTCACCGTTATAAAGGATCAACGAAAATTATTGTCGAGGTAAGGCTGGTAGCGCCCATCGCGGCAGAAAGTGACCATCTGCTAACGCTCTGGTGATTGGGTCCAGTGCTAAATTTAGTTTTCTTTAATTAGATTTGATATTTTTTTAATTATAATAGATTAATGTTTATGTGAACATAAACACGTATATTTTGTAAGTCTTGCTATGTCTAACTATATAACAGTGGATTCTACTCTAGCTGTTTCAAATCATTTAATAATGAATCGAAATTGTAATAGAGATTTCAACAATCTGGAATGTAAAACATTTTCAACGCCATTTTTAAAGCCAAAACCGGTTGCAAACTGTGCCAGTTAAAAGGCCCGATATAAATGACACAGGGAACAGGGATTAAAATTAGAAGTGACCCGGATTTCAAAAGGCTATTCCGTGTATCTATCTAATGCAGTCTAAAATAAAGTCCATTTAGCGACGAGCGATCGTGGGTGGAGCTGACAACCGCCTAACATCCGTACGTTTTTAACAATGTTTTGTTTTCCCAAAAATTCCTCGAACACAGTTTCTCTAATGCACATTTTCAGATATCACGTAGCTTCGGATGGCATAAATCTGCCGAGTGCGCATCCCAGTAACGTGATATAGATTTCATCTATTTATTTTAAACCACTAGAAAAGAATTCACAAAAAAAATATGCTGTAACTCTAAACTCTACATAACATAAAGATTTAAAAAGGTTTGTTTTAAAAATCTGTTACAAGTAAAGGTCAAAAATTGTTGACTGAAAATATCATGAAAGCCGAATTAAATCTTCAGTCACATTCAGAGTAGGTTTAATCCTTGACATTAACCGTCAGTTTGAGCTCATTATATTTTTTGCTTTATGTTACAGATATGAAACGAAAAAGAATTAAATATTTTATAGAAGGTTATGTGTGGTTATAAATACGACCCTGTAACTTCTATCAAACAACTAGGCTCTGCTTGAGAGAAATAGAGGACCAAAGTATATTCAAAAAGTGTTGTGTGTTGCCAAACATAATATTCCTACAACACACAACTGGAAAAGCGTGGGAGTTAACTAACAAATTTTGCGACACGTTATAAATATTTTACGGATCAATGTATATTATGTCTAATCCCTATTAGCTAATAAGTACCTCTTAACGATAGCTTGTTCTCGACGAAGTTCATATTCATTTACAATAAAAAATTATGTAAATATTTCAAGAAAGAATAATTCAGAAACGGTTAATGGACCTAACGTGTACACACTGATCACCTCATTACTTGAATATCCATGTATCCATCCGAAAGTTATCATATATTATTAGATGCAAAAATAACAATAAATGTAATTCATTGAAAAGTTCTAGTGTCACAATGGCACTGCAATTAACCAGAATCGTAAGAAAACTGTAATATATAGTTCGTCAACGGTCGTTGAACTCGCTAATTAATGCTAATGCTGCAGCAATTCGATACGATATTTACGCCAAATAGTTTCTTTGAAATTTAAATGACCCATGAAAAAAATTGCCACAAGTAGGTAGATGCTTTTCTTGTAAAGAGATATTATCAGACGAATCTCCGAAGCCCCCATTCTCGAGCGACTTCAAATCCGGGAACATTTCTTATTGTTACACAAGCATAATCTTTTCTGAAAACAAAAAAATAAGTTACTTTTTTTCTGTTGAGTGGCCGAAACTGTAAGTTGTAAGTCGTAGATCGACGTATCTCCTATCTCGAGAACATGAACGATAATTGAAACTGCCTTTACAAATACAAATTAATCAGCGCTAGTTTTTCATACAATACGCTTGGCACATTGATGGCGCCTGTGCACACAGGTGGCGCACACATTAACACCACTTTGTCGGTGTGCCCGCGTGGGCGACGGTGGCCGCAACTTAGCAATAATGGACAGTCATAGGGCTGCCAGAGGTTAACATTCCTCAACTTCAGTCTCTATCATTTGAGGAAAACATTCGCAAATATTATCGTCATCTTCTTCCTCAAACATTCCCCACAGCATCATGCAACCTTGCTGATTAAATAATTCTGACGTAAACGAGAATAGGTTCAATGCTAAAATCGTATTTATGAATATTACTTCCATCGCATAATAAACGATATTAACGCTGTTTTACACAATTTATCTGGCAACCCTGACGTGTATGTAAATAGAAGTCTGTCGGTGTAACGTCGCGTCGCGAGTCGCGAGTGTAGGCGGGGTTGTTTGCCTCGGCTCTCCTATTGCGTGATACACTCAATAAAACTGTTGTTGGACTCCAAATTGGTCGTTTAAACGAATACACCGCCTCCTTGTAGGTTCGACGCAAACCGTGGCCATCAGAACCGGCAATTACGCGGAATAATTCAGTTCACCACCTTGTCATTATACAAGCTAGTGATCTCGTACACCACAGATTCCTTTGCCTTTTATATCACGAAATGGCTTCTTGTTCTTTGAGAACAATCATGAATATACGAATGATTACACGAAGCGTATTTTGTGCTGCACTTCACAGTTCATACAAAGCTATACCTATTTTGCTTTTAAATATAATAATACATTGACCTGCTGTTTTTGCCTCAATTTCGTTTTAACCACAACTGGGTACATACGAGTACACGTGCGATACTGGAAATGAAACTAGAAATAACACTGTCCTTAACACACCGGAGCCGGTTTTTCGATACGAATCGAAATGCAAGTTAATATTATAATTAGCAGTACTGCAACGCAATTAACACGCCAGTTGCCTTTTTACCGCAAACAAGTAAGCTAAGTAACATTGTGGAAACTCGGCTTTACGTAACAGGCGTCGCGTGACTAGCGCGGTTCATTCAGCCTCGCCGGTCGCGCAATAGAACCTCAACATCACGTACACATTTATAAAGTGTTCCCCTACATCACCACACTACTGATTCAACCCCAATATCACATCCCTGATTTATACGCAGCTTGTGTAAAGAACTTTTCAAAAGATCGTAGTTCATTCTTCTGTATCTTTCACATTTTTTATCCAGGAGTGTGCCATTTGGACGGAAATACGGTTGCCACTTCACTGCGACCGCGGAATTCTGTATAATAATTTTCACAATTTGCAAGACGTGTCTGAGTTCTCGCACATAGGGGATTAACGATCTTCACCTAATAAACATCGGATGTAGCAGGGGCGCGTGCAAAAATATACTTTGTTTGTCAGTATCGAAATTTCTTTTTAAGTAAGTAAGTATTCACTTTTTATATCACTTTGCACATGCAAATGTGGTGGTGAGAGATAATGTGTTTTTCTTGGGTTAAACATAAACGTTGAAGTGTAAATATTTAGGCCATTGATACACTCCTACATTGTAAAAGCAATACTGATGCGCGCGTATAAATTCATTTTAGCACACATCTAAAACCCCGGTGCAACTAAAAGATCGCAGTGAATAAAATAAAATAACATTTTTTGTTGATGTAATAGTCACTTTATTTAATGGACAAGATAGATACGGTTTAGACCGTGAAATCATTGAAATATCTTTTGAAATTGGAGTCAAAACTCGACTAGCAACCAGTCCGACTTCATTTAGGTATATTTAATTTACAATAGCAACATTGACGTCAATCATGTGTGTTGTGTTTGACTAAAGTAATGGATGCTAATACCGCACATAATTCTCAATATGTTACGTAAAGTAGTGACTGATAAAGATGTTACCTATCACTTGAGTTAAAGGGGAGTGTAAACGTCAATTCACGTTTTTGTTTGTCAATAGGACGCACATTCAAAGAGCGTGTAATTGCCACAATCGATACCACAATTGACATTATCATAGGAAATATTAATTGGACAGATAAGATGAATAACATGTATAGCCACGTACCTACCGCAGACTTTGTCAATTTGAAATTATCACAGATACAAAACTGACTGTTGTTACTCTGTCACAATCATTAATAACCCTTAAAGACAGGGCTAACAAGGTTTGTTCTTCAAATCCTGCAGACTGCGTATGTTTAAAAGAGCACTTGCTATTATACTCTCAGCCGAAGCAACCAAAGAACCTTGCAGACGAATTAAAAGACCAGAGATCCTGGTTTATAAGGTTACAATCGACCGAACTGTCCTCCTCCTTATAAATTGTCATAACCTTGCAGGATAACTGAGGCAATTGGTACTTCGGTACTTTTTTAAAAAATATTGCGGAAGGAAGCTTCGGACTGGAGAGAGACCTTTTTTTTAAGAACGTTGCCCCACACTAGGAATTTCTCCTGTATCGTGGGTGCGTTTACAAACATTCAATCTCACATACACAAACAGCCAGACCCGGAACAACTATCTGTATGCCATACAAATATTTGTTCCGTGCGGGGATCGAACCCGAGACACACAGCGCAGCAGTCGATCGCTCAGTTACTGCGCCAACCGTGTCGTCAAAACCTTTTGCCTTCAGGGACACTACCATCTATGGCAGTATCAGACAGTTGGCACAGTAATTGGCCTTATTGAGCTGTTGTGAGAAATTAAAATTGTTTGATTTTTTCAAGATTAAAACCGTCGATCATTTTTCGATCGTGAGTACAACTTGGTGTTCAAATCTCAATTGCTCCGTTCTGATAAACGCATTGGTTCGCAACAATACATGGACTGGATATAATTAACTGTTTATTCTTGAGTTCACACCGAGCCAAGTAATGCTTATCGTACCTACATATGTACGTAATTACCGATTACATGTAACGTTTGCATGTCGACTCGCTACATTGGTTAGGGTTGGGTTGTTTTCTTTTCAAGGGTAATAGGGTTACCTAAGACTTCACTTATTAAAGTAAACTCCGCATCTAATAGTTAAGCTCTTTGTTGAGAAAAATATGCAAGTCTTTTGATTATTAATTTGAATTACTTAGTTGAAAAGAAAATTTTCTTTTACCATTGCTTGTCGTTCAAATAATTAAATTGTTTCTCGCAAACATTTTCTTTTTAACTAGACATTATCCCGACTGTGTCTATGCACTCTATGACTGATAAATCCCTAATATTTATGGCACCAGACGTTACGTAATCAGAACACTCGTCTGGCAGCAGTGACAGCCCTAGATGTTATGTCTGCGACAGCTGGCCAGAACAGGTGTGCTTCATATCATATTATAGCATTCCCGCCGATTGGACGCTGCTCCTGTACAATTAATTTAGTAACTAATGCAAACACGTCTGCTATGACACAATATAATCACGATACAGATAGAACTGTACCTAAAGCTAATATTAATTAATTTAAGTGATACGTTCCCATGCCTTTTCCTGGGATTTTTTTTACGTTTTTATGTCCGGTGGCTTATGAAAATAATCATTCGAGGCTATAATCTTCTTAACTTTTGAAATAAAACGTATTTCTAATGAAATTCTCGTGATTACTTTACAAATTCTGCAAAGTTATTCTTAATTATTGTTTAATAAACATGGTCTGTAGATGTAGCTTGATTAGTACTATTGTTTACAAGTAGTTAACAAAGTATGCCTTCAGTTCTTACTAATATCAACACACTTCTGTTTATTTTCCTGAACATTTCGATTCAAGATTTCGTAAAGTTCTGATAAAACTTACTTGCCATAAACAGATGTTTGATAAACATCCCAGCGAGCCGAATCAAGCGTAAAGTCAAAATAATCCGACCATTTGTAAGTTTCAGCGAGGCGGTGTGCGTGACGGTGGGTGAAGGGGAAAGGGGAGGTGTTAGGGAGGTGAGGGGGTCGCCGCTAGGAAGGGGGGCACGAGGGGGGTATGGCGGCCGCTGTAAGACACGGCGTGAATGGCGGCGGCAAGGTCAGGGGCGTCGGAAGTGGGTTACGGGCGGCGCCCTATCGACCGCCCGCCGCCCGCCCTGGCTGCCACCAGCCACCAGCCACCCGCCACGCCGCCTAATAACACCATAGTGTTATTTTGCTACTTTATAAACGATACTCTCGTAACTTTCCGCGTATTTATAATTTGCAGTAAAAATCTCAGAGTATTTTGCTACTGTTTGTCTTTTGATGTTGTAGGCGTCGCTCTATTACCGCACAACTCGAATAACTTCTATATTTGAAACATCTATTCTAATAACAGATTTTTCACGTAGGTACATGCAACATTGGGAAATACTAAATCATAGATTAACGCCGTCGTTGTATGCCCGTCATACAAACAAAAGTCTCAAATAAGGCGCAATCTCGCTCTATTTGCGACTGTTCAAACAAAAAAGCAAATAAGCGGTTGTCAAATATTTTAACAAATAATAATTAGTTGAGCGTTACGGCGGCCATGTTGAGCGCGTGATGTAAGCGCTTCCGCCGAGATCGTTCGCGAATTTGGCTCGCCATTCATACGAGGTTTTTTACCGCGCGGCCGGCGAACCCGCGGCCTTGCTGCCTGCGCCTACGCCGATACGATCACACCGACAGACAGCGCGCCACAAACTCACTAAATTAGAACGTTCTTAATATTTATTTATAGTAGCATTCCATTATATCCCAATGATCAAAATATATTTTATGTATTTTAGACTCTGGAACTATTTAAAGGTCGCCGCATACATATCTACTGTTTGATTAATCACCGTTCACTCGCCCATTTAAATAAGAGGTGAGAAATGAATCTCGAGTTTTTTAATGAGTTATATCATTGACAACGTGACCTTAAATATTAGGTATATGTTAAGCATCGAACAGCCGTGATAAATTATGTAATTAGGTAGCTGGCTATCATTGGAGTACCGTCCAATCTAGTATTTAGTGGCTGCTTTCTGTTGAAAACAAGAATAATAAAATATTAGACTTGTCAGCTATCGAGAGTTAGGTTGCTCTGCTCTGTTGTTGCGCGCGGAGCATCGTGCGGAGTCTCCGACAATCCGACACTCAACCGTGGCTGAGCTAGCTAATTGACTTGAATTTTTAAAGCCTTAGTCACGACATTTCATCTCTCATTGTTTTTGTGAGTCACAGTCGCAAACAATGTATGCGATCTTGTTTCCTCGTTTGCGAAATTTAACTTTAAACACAAACGCTATAGCTGTGTGTGTAAAAAACTTCACGCTTTTAACTATTACGTAACAAAATTAAATACGAGTATGATTGTAATTTTGCACACATTACATGCTTTGTGACTGAATCAGTCGGGAATGCGATAATGCAAAGCCTTAATGTATTCAGACATTGTTGCTTGGTTTTCCATGAAACCAGATAAGGAAAGATGAAGTTGCCGTGGATACCTATCTCTGCGATGCTTCCTTAAGAAACATTTAGGTATGGCTATACTTTACAAAATGAGCTACATTTTCCTTGAAGCATGACTAGCTTTTCTTCAGGCTGCCTAAAACAGTTTTACACGGCCAACAAGGTCACGAAAGGTTCGTGACTAAGTCTAGAAAGCCTAGGCTTGTGTAATCTTTCGATACCTATCGAGTTTCACATCTTTTGACGGCTTTTATCGAGCATTATGTAACGTTTAGATTGCAGCTGAAAATAAGTACGTTGAGTATTTAGAACTGCGATTCAATATGAAAAGGTTTTCTGTAACTCCAGCAACCTCCACTAACCAATTAAAGCACTTCATTTTATATTTTTCTAAAGTATAGCGTGCGTGACAGCATGTTCTATCGAGTCCATCGCTAACAAGTTTTTGTCCTCCACATAATGTAAGGACTGAGCGCTAGTCATCCCCTACAGAGAGAGGAGTGCTAACTGGAAAAGAGCTTATTGTTTGCGCAGGTGCGTCGGCGCATTCTTTGTTCTTCAAATTATCGCCTGCAGTACTAACACGCAGAGGAATGCTGGCGACCCTCTCAGCTTCAACTTATTCTCTAACAAGTATTATTGGATATGGTACTTAGTGAATAATATTTCTATTAAAAAAAACATAAGAGAACACGTCACAGTTCTATTCGTGCATAGGAAATTAATGATACTTCACCGTCCACGCAAGCACGCAACGTATCATTTGACCGACCACTATAAACTGCTATAACAATCTATGAGAATAGCCACTTATTCAAATGTTTATCTTAATAATTTATAAGATTTACGTTACGAACGTCGGTTGATTATAAGAACGTTAACGTAACGTGTATTTAATGTTACGAAACAAATAGCCGTAGTGGAGAAAAATCAAACAAAGTAGAAAAATATTTACTCGCGTACACGTGTTTCATGTAATAGTGATAAGTACCGAAACAGTCGAGAAACCGTTGCTTGTGTCGGTTTGAGATAACCTTGCGGTAACGTATGGCTGCTGAATTTAGAAATATTTATCTAGAATGCGGTACTGGTACTTCGTTTTTGGAGACTATAGAGGGACCTAGTTTGCTGACCGACTTATAATACTCTTCTCTATTCTGCCAAGCCTTTTCCCAACTAAGTTGGGGTCGGCTTCCAGTCTAACCGGATGCGGCTGAATACCAGTTTTACTTGGAGCAACTGCCTATCTGACCTCCACAATCTCGCACCTATGTATCTACTCTTAATACTCTTCTTTATTACCTACTAGCTTTTGCCCGCGGCTTCGCTCGCTATTCGCGGGTAACACAGTTCCCCTTTCCTGATTTGCAGGTACCTGCTACCTGTAGTTTTTGCCCTTGCGCCTTATTTATTGTAATAGCAAAGCTAAGTTTTCCCTTTTCTTCTTTCTTACTTTAAAAAAAAATTGCCTTGGTCCGTCTCCAGGGTCCCAATTATCTCTGTACCAAAACTCATCAAAATCGGTGTTGCCGTTTAGGCGTAACAAACAAACTCACTTTCGCTTTTATAATATTAGTAAGGATCGTTTAAATTTCAAGAACGTGTTTTGGTTATGTCCTGCTGTTCCGCTTTCTACAAACTATGCCATGATTTTCAGACTGATCCATAACCGCCGCCGCTTTGATCAATGCGCTTTGCAAGTTCACACCGAACCGGCCCACTGAAAGAAGCTAATCAATAAGTCAATATCAAAGGAAATAACGACGTTTCTTTCGCTTCCGAGAACCTGAGATACGTGGATGAAAAAGCCACGCTAATAATTTCTCTTTCAGTTTTACAATTATTTAAACGTCGCCGCGTCGCAAGCAGCGCCCGCGTTATACTTGACCACTTTGTTACGCGGCTAAAATGATCTCAGACAGCTATAATATTAATTATATGTTATTATAATGTGCAAGTAGTATGAAGCAACAATAATTTATCATGAGCCTTTGCTCCACGCGAGTCCAGTTGGAGCTGCTCCGGATAGCGCGTAGTGGCGACGATAAAGCAACAAAGATCGTTTTATGTGTATGGTAGACCGTACCCTAAAAATAGAACAAAAGCCGTGTTTATACGACAGACAGACTACTCCACGTCATGTGGCGTGCACACTGAATTACTAACTTTTATGTACGTGAATAAAATCTATTTATAATGTTGACGTCGGCCGCTCCACATTCTTATCTTGTCGCGATACTATACACTCGATCTAAAGCAGATGCTGGACGTAACTACTCGCCGCTCGTGAAGACAGGGGCTTCTTGCTGTCATCTAGTTCGTTATTCATCAGCGTTTTAATGTGCTTGTAGTAATATCTGTTCCATAATATGATTTGTAGCAAGTACCCTACACTCGATAAGATATTATGTTGACATGAGGACGTTATTGAATTAAGCGCCATCTTTTGCCAATTTTATTACTAACGTTAATTGTTGAGAATATAAACATGACTAACAGAGTTGTTTCCTTGTTTCCAGCCCGTCCGATGATCTCAGCGAGTCTCCCCAGCGAGGCGCTGGCCCAGCTGGGGCAGCTAGGGCAGCTGAACCTGTACCCGCCGCCGCCGGTCGGCATGACGCCCGAGTTCCTGGCGCCGCCGCCGCGGCCGTACGCGCGGTACGCGCCCCGCCGCCCCCGGGACGCCATGCCCGCGCCCCCTGCGCCCAACGCGCCCTTCTCCTCGGTGCCGGGCGCGTACCCGTTCCTGCCGCATCCGACGTACGCGTCATATCTGTACCGGACGCGTGCGCCGCCGCAGCCGCCATCCAACTACCCACTGCGGCCGCGCGCCACTTCCGGCTTTGTGCCGCCGGCGCCCGCGCCTCACTCGCCACCCGTGTCCGCGCCCCAGCCGCCACCACCCAGAGAGGTAATACTTACACTTCACATTCAATTATATTACAACCCAATTAAAAGCCGCTAGAGAATTGCAAAATAAATAAAAAAAATGTTGTTACTTGCTAGGCTATAGAAATAAATCAATTGTTCGAACGTCTGATGTGAATATGCAAATGAGTAGACTTATTAGATTATGAACTCACCAATTCCTTCATTATTTCCAGGAGCCTCCTACGTCACCAGAGCGGGGTGCGCCGGCGCCGTACTTCTGCCGCGGAGCACTCATCCGGCTGGAGGACGGCTCGCTGCGGCGCGTGGAGGAGATGCGCACGGAGGACTTCGTGATGAGCGCGGACCGCAGCGAGCTGGCGCTCACGCAGTGCACGCTGCTGCGGCTCGACGAGCGCGGCGACCGGCTGGCCCTTACTCTCACCTATGATAGGAATCGCTCACAGGTACAACCTGCCTACCTTTTTCCATATGCCTGGCCAAAAGTTATTTATATCATCTCAGACTAAACTAAAAGCCTTATGTTATGAGCCAGCGCGTGGTGAATCCAGAAAATATGAACATGGATAATATAATATAATGTATTGTAATTTATTCAAAGCCTAGACAGTCTTAGTTCAAGCCCAGTAAAAGCAATATAAAGTAGCTTAAAAAAAGTTTCTTGAAAGCATTGTTAATAATGAAACCCTAAATAATTCCAGGTTGAGCTGGAATCCACGGTAGAGCACCCGTTCTTTGTGTACGGGCGCGGCTGGGCGTCGTGCAAGCCCGAGCGCACTCTGGCGCAGTACGGGCTGCGCGTGCAGCGGCTGCAGGTGGGCGACGTGTGCGTGTCGCTGGTGCCGCGCCGCCACGCGCCCGCGCCCCCTGCGCCCCCCGCGCCCTCGCACGCGCCCCCCGCGCCCCCGCAGACGCACCCCGAGAACCTCAGCGTGAAGGAGGACGCGCGCAAGCGCCGCTGGTCCGCGTCCGACGTCTGCGAGGACAACCCCCCTCCTCTCAAGAAACGCTGAAACGAAACTCGCCTTCGTATCTGTATATTTGGAGGACTGGAGGAACTGTCTTGATCGTGTTGTGATCGTTGCAACTCGCTACTCGTTTCTAACTCAGTTTCGTTGTTCTGTGTGCCGAGCCTGCTGAACTGTTAGTGAACGGATGGACAAGTGTTAAAAAGGAAGACTTCTTCGGAAGGAACGTTGTAGATAGATAATAAACGGCCCCAGTGAGTTCGGTTGCATGTCGCGGCATGCACTATTGTTAAATATTAATTTGCTCGGTTTCTGCAGCGATCGACAGTCCATAATGGTACGCTTATGAAATTCTATTGGGGAACTCTAGGTGCTTTTTACTGTCGGGTGCTTCTGTACGCGTTCGTGTACGATGTTGTAAATATGTATGTAACTTAGGTCGAAGTTGAACGTTACGCTCCATGACTAACCTAACGTGTCACAAAGGGAGGGGGACCCGGAGTCGCACGACCGCGACGCCGCGTTCTCACTTCTCACACGAATGATATATTACAATATACGGCATACAAAGTAAAACGCTTTAGACATACTTACACGAAAACCTTTAAACAATATTATAATTTTATATTCCACAACCATGGAGTTAAACATTTTTTTTTAAATAATGAGCACAAAAATAACAAAAGTGTAAGTTTGTACCAGATCTTAAAGTAGGTTAGATATTGTGATAACCAATGAGATTTTATCGCCAGTCTAGTGAGACACGTGGCAGTGCATATAGGAAATAAATCAAAAGGTACAATGAATGTTAGATAGTAGCTAGTAGTAATGGGCTGACGTGTGCTTAAATCTCGACTGATTTCTTTCTATACGAGTATTCTGAATGATTATGTTTGTAACGGACGCAGTCATGTCAGAGTTCCATTCTCCTCCGATGGTTGTGACTGCAGACATATCCATGACGATGTAATTGTCGTGTCGCTCGAGCACCCCGCCGTACGACGGGCGTACGTACGGCGCGTACGGCGCGTACGGCGCGTACGAGCGAGCTCGCGTGGCGATCGCTTCGCTGAACTGTGCAGGCAAACTCTTCTGACAAATAATTTGATCTAATATAAATGTTGATAATTGATAGGTATATATTGTAAATTTAAAAATATGAAATATGTATAATGATCATGGTTAATGTGTCATCTATTTAGCTTTTGACGTCCATGTGTGATACACATAACTTTTCTATGAGAAGATGTATACATAATAAACACACAGTCTGTGATATTTTGTAGTTATTGGTCAGAGTAGGTATGAAGCTTGAATAAAAGAAATATATGTTTTAGACAAATAAGTGCGTTATTGGTAAGAAAATGTATAGTTGTTGTATACTCAAAAATAAAACGCCGAAAATCTAAAACTGAAACAAACAAAACAAGTAGCGTCTGTGATTGATATACATATATCGTTATGTAACATAACGACAAATGCATGGCCATATCAAAATCAAATTAATTTAATATAAATACTAAGTCAAGATACATAATTTTCGTATTTGCTTAAAATTCAAATCCATATTTATATATTGTTTGCATAATAAGTTTATCTCGAACAATTACGTTGTCAGATGTAAATGAGTCATGGATGTTCTACCGCACTCGGCGGGTAGACGCGATCAGATAACTGAAGGATACGGACAGGGCAGTACTTGCGAGGGCTGGTTTCATTGTACCGCATGCTGCGTGCTATTAATCATTATTGTGTTAAACGATAACGACGACCATAGAATACGGACACCTCATTGACGACGGAGGGTGTTGTACAAAAGTTAATAATTTGTTGTATAATGTATGTAATTCTAGTTTTATCGTCTTTATATTAATATTTGTAATTGTAATGAAAGATCTCATTTTATTAATCGGTATTTTCTAACAAGGCGCTTTCATTAGATCATGACTAAGCCTACCTCACAAACTATAAGACTAATGTCTCGCGGCGGCGGCGTGTGACGTCACGCGAGCGGCGAGCCAGTGGTCGCATACAAGTCTAAACAAGATCTCAATTTGATGAAAATAAACTTTTGAAAAGACTGGGACGCTTTACTGAATGTTGTGGGATAGTAGTTTCTTTGAGGATATTACTTAAATTATGAGATAGGAGCATTTATTTGAGGGCGCGAGCTCGTTCCGTCGTTTAACTAAGAAAGCTCCGCTATCAACGCAGGACAATCATTTAGTACAAAATTTGTTACAAAAAGTATTATTTCCCAAAATCCAAATTCAGAAAGTATTAATTAATTTCAAAAAGGTGCTAAGTATATTATTTTTGTGGACGTAATTCAGGCACAATCATGATTGATATTATAGAGAAAATTTTGTTACGGATCACTTTTTTGTAATATTTGCCAATTCATTGGCACAATCGATGTTCTTCCGCGCCTCCTAGTAGATTTAGTGAGTCAATTATACGTTAAAATATCGTTATGTGTAGGTACATATTCAGTCAGCACTTGTTACTTGATTATATGCTACATTTTAAGGTGTATAATATTTACCATCAACTTATTACGTGCATCGATGTTTGTTGTAAAATGTATTAATTAGACAATATGCAAAATGTCGTTTGCAATGCGTTGGATTCCGTCAGATATTCGTTATACGTAAACTAGAGGCTGACATTCCTAAAATCAATGATTGTTTACACCGGGCTAACAAAGAAAAAATCTATTCCAATACAATGCCTTCCAACGAGATTTTTGACGTGATAACGTCTTTAAAATCGTTTTAGTCGGGTGACATGTTCAGAAACTTGTGTCACACCAAAACCTCACGAGCGCGATCGATCGATCGATCGATCGCGCTCGTGAGGTTTAGTTATCACGTAAACATCTCGATCGTAAACCTACTTTACAAACAACCAATTTTTTACAAATCAAAGTCATTTACAAACCCGCAAGCAATCGAGGATCAATGTCGATGATAGACTATTACCGTCTATTTCATTCGCTAAAAACATCTACATTGATCCGAAAGTCACAGAAAATGCCAAAAGACTGACAACATCAATGTTATTGATATTTAAGTTGTAAACAATCGTTACTTTTATGATGGCAATTTCTTCCGTTTACAGACTTTTATAAATATTCTTATCAATTTCTGTTTCTTCCAAAACTTTATTAAAAATGTTTGTGTGCGAGACGCGTCACTTAATGTGATTGAACGATATTTAGGTGTTACAAATATAGTGACAATAGATAAGAAATGTATGAAGAGATTCATAATATTATGTTGATGTTGCCAATGGCAAGGCCAGTAATGGTTCCCGTAGACCGTATGTCAGTAGATAGTGCCCAAACTAACTGAACATTACTTGACACAAATGATTGTGCCATCCTTAACAGATTTTCAAATTTTAGTATTGCACTAATATTGCTTAGTTGAAGTTGTTATCCAAACATTTCAACGATACCCTTAAATATACAAAAAAAGTTATCCAATCATGGAAAGTAATACAATTGGGAACATAAATATATCCGTGCAACTTCCAGAACTAAACTTGTACCAAGTATTGTACACTTTCCAATGTAATAGCGTACTGTAGAGAAAAGGAAATGTTGTGTCATTTAAATTAATAGATAAATAACTATAAAATTGTTATTATATGACAGATATCGCAAATATATATGTATATTTTATTGTATAGCGGAATGACTACTATTCAGATTTATTGTAAATGAAAAAATGTTATAGATCGAAATATGTTAAATAAGTTAACTGTTTGTAAAAAGAAGAGAAAATATGTTTAATTGAATATTTGCTATACATTTGTTTTATTTTTTTGCCTATTCTGCCAATTGAAATTACATCATCTGTGTCAGCCAGTTTAAGAGGAACAAGGATTAAAAACTGCATACAAGACACCGAATTTAAAAAAAGTTTATGTAAAAAAGATCTCAATGAATGACATGACATCCGGTTTTTAAAAGGCCACAAAAAGACGCTGAACGATTGTTAAAATCATTATCAAGTTATTTTTACTAGCTGTTATATATGTTGTTGCATAATAACATTAGCATTAATTTGACAATCGAACAGCATTTTCTTTAGTTGTTGGACTTTGAGAACACATGTATAAAATCTTTTACAAATTGAATCTACACTAATACAACTACAATACTAACTAAACTACTACACTTAATATAAATAGTCGGACAAACGGACGTACAGCAGAGTTTAAGTTTAGGGTCCCGTTTTACCATTTTTTTTGAGGACGGGATTTCCCCTTCCCCTCCCGATTAACCCAGAGCGGGGGGAGGAAATCATCAAATGTCAGACTTGTACTGACTCAAACCCACCCATGTTCCTTCTATTGCCCTTTATGTTCCAGGGTCGCGGTATCTCTTTCCGTTTTACCCTTCGGGTGCGGAACCCAAAAATCAAATTACAAAATCGACTTATCAATTTTATTAAAAGCATAATAATATAATCACAACTTGGAATACATACTAGTACCTAGTACACTGGAGTTTGAGAGCTACAACTGAGATTGATCATATATCTGACTTGAGATCGAGCTTCACTTTCTCGCCAGGCTTGAAGGCGGGCATGCCGAGGTACGGGCACGTCGCGCAGCGGAACGCGTCGCCCAGGTAACACTGGAATGAGATACATAGAGCATTATAATATGGTAAAAAATAATAAAATCGGTGTACTTTCTCCCTAATCCTTACTTCCTTACTTATATTATAAAAGCGAAAGTGAGTTTGTTTGTTACCTCTTCACGCTTTAATGGCTAAACCGGTTTTGATGAATTTTGGTACAGAGATAGTTGGGAACCAGGAGACGGACATAGGCTACTTTTTTTTAAAAGAGTGGGATATGAGGGAGAAAGAGGGAAGAAACGGGAAATCTTAGCGTTGCTATTACAAATCAATAAGGCGCAACCGAATTTAACGCGAGCGAAGCCGCGGGCAAAAGCTAGTAATTAATAATTACAAGTGTTTTATGCGCGTGACTATCCGTATTGCCACGTTTATTTAAAACTACCATACCTGAAAAGGAAAAAAAACCCTTATTGGATCACTTGGTTGTCCGTCTATCTGTCTGTCAAGACGCTTTATCTCAGGAACGCGTGTAGGTATCGAGTTGAAATTAAAACCATATACTCAAATACGTGGTCCCTTTGTGCTGTGATAAAAAATCAACCCCCTACTACTAGTCTACGCAGTCAAAAGATATGGCTGTTTATGTGGCAAGTTTGTACGGAACCCTCGGTGCGCGAGTATGATTCGCTCTTGGCGGGTTTTTTCCCATTCATAATATTTGAAATTTCGTCGAGTCACTGCTGGCTGGAAGGCACTTAATATCGGAAGGGTGGCTTCATTCACCTGAGAGAATAATGACTGAAAGTCACCCTATTTGATCCTGTATCTAACTAATGCTGTCTTTTCGTCTGTCACAGGATTTTTAATATCCCAAGTTTACCACGTTACGTTTACGTTTGTCTTTGATGGAAATAGCCGTTACGTTATAATTGCCTTACGATAATCCACTAAACTGAAAACTGAGACTGATTTTGATCCCAAGTTTTCCAGTCCGGTTAGACTTTTTCAGCCGTTGTTCTTAGCAACGATTTGATTTTTCGTAACGTAGAGCAAGATCTTTCCGCTGTCGCTACACAAGTACAACAACAGGTAGTGTAAAAAAAAAACTTAAATTGAATCCTACTAATATCATAAATGCGAATATTTGTGAGGATGGTTGCATGGATGTTTGTTACTCTTTCACGTCAACGGATCTTGAAGAAATTTGACACAGAGGTAGATTATGGTCTGGAATAACACATAGGATAAGTACTTATTTTTTTCGATATGACGCGGGGGAAGCCGCGTGTGCCAACTGCCAGCTTTTAAAATAAGGTTAGGAATCGAAAAAATCATGATTAACAATTTTAATTAATGGTCTCCCTAAGTCCTGGACCCAGCCCAGACGGGAGGGGGGGGGGATTACCCCATGACCCCCCCTCTCGATCTGCCCTTGCAATATATAAGTACCCATATTAATATAGTTTTAAAAATATAATCCGAATCGTTTATTAAATATCCATACAACAGCTCTTATAGAAAACCGTTCACTTAGTTCATTCCACACGTACTGGTTAATGCACCAGTGGGTTAGTGCACCATGATAATCATGCAAATCATATCGTAAACATAATTTACGGGTGAGGAACAACGCAGTTCTTCATTTCTGTGAGTATTTCAGCGCCAGCTACACGAAAATACACTGAAATGCACTAACTATACGGGTGTGTTAGCCTTGTACTTATTTTCCGGCATAGAATAACTTACTATTTGCAAAACGTTTCGTAAATTTTAAGGAAGTATCCTATTCAGCGTAATGAGAAAAATAAAACTTGGGTGTCAGCGACACTTTTACGACAAATAAGCAGTTAAACGGTTTTAGTCCTTAAACATATTGTAATAAAAGCTGCTATTAGTGACACAACTCTACCTACAAAAACGTAATGTAAAAATGATGACCGAAGAGGCTAATCAGTGTTACACCCATAAAGCAATAATAATAATTATGCAGACTATGCCTACTTTACAGGGGAAATGATTGTGATTTTTCTTGTTGATTCTTTCTTAAGTCTTTATCGTGCTTTTGTAGCTAACAACATACCCACACTATACATAAATTTCTACGTTGTTACCATCATTACGGAACTAACGAGAACCGCATTTGATGGCTATGATAATAACTTCATAATCTTCCTCACGTGACTCACGAACGCGTCGACTATAAGTTCAAATACAGTTAAGGTGCGCATGCGCTGACTCACGTAGGCACTGTATATTTTTGAATTCCCGGGCTCATAGCACACAAACGCACTGTGCCAGTCATCAGACATCATTGGTTTCACCTTATTTTTACCCGACTACGGCGAAGCAAAAAGGAGAGTTATTTACTAGATGTTTTTTTTTGTAGAAAGAGTTCCAAAGAGTTTGACATAAGACGATGGTGATCCCGTGCATTGCTTATATTACTACGTTGATCTGAAATGCGTATGTCCTTACTGATATTATAAAAGCGAAAGTCAGTTTGTTTGTTTGTTACGTCTTCACGCCTAAATGGCCAAACCGTTTTGATGAATTTTGGTACAGAGATAGTTGGGAGACGGACATGGGCTAAAAAAAGTGAGAAAAGCGGGAGTAAGAGGGAAGAAAAGGGGAGAGAATGAAATTTTTTATTCGATCGTCACGCTTTTTATAGTTAGTGTTAGCCCAAAGTAACTATGCCACGCGGACGAAGTCGCGGGCGGAAGCTAGATCCAAAATAAAAGTTTGTTTCGTTGTGGGGCATTACCCTAAACTAAATGTGCATCGTTATTGTGCGCACACTCGAAATCACTTAGCACTCTCAACATCAAAGTTATTCAAACATGCAATACCCGTTCTGTAAATATTATTGTTGTTAAAATACGGACTTTCCGCAGTGAAACTAAATAGGTAGTCGAAAGCTTCAAGGAAAATCAGTTTTAATTGTTTGTTTTGGACACAGACATTTCAGATTTCGGCCAGCAGTTTTAATGAATTGCAATTGTCTTACGTAATCTGCATTGTAAAATGAACTAGGTATTACACATATGTATAGACCTTCAAATACATTGTAAAGCATGTCCTTCACGCATGACTGGGTAAAACTCGCAAATTGAACACTAGGTCTGCTTAGCAGTACCTAGACAAGGCCTTCTTATTCTTGTTTTGTTTTGATGGTACGTAATAACTTGGTCTCATTAGATGGCTCCGTTACTTGCAGCATTAGGAAACCTTTTTTCTTGACTGTAGCGAAGCCCATAAGGAGCACTCCAACTAGTGGGCCATGGTGTGAATGCCTGGACACCACACACAAACAAGTTCTAATAGAAAATACTTACACTTCCACAGGAAGATTTTGGAGTATCCTTGACCTCTCCCGCGAGTTCCTCAGCTAACCCGCACGAACAATCCGCGCACGCTTTTCGTTTACCAGTTGTTGCACAAACTGAAAATATATAAAAAATAAAGTCTTAGTTATCACAGAAATAATTATATTAAAAACGTCATAGGTTTAAAAAAAACCGGATGAATAGAATCCAAGATTTTCTTTAAGTACCAGGTTTAAATTAAATCCATATTGCTGGAAAGTTCTGCCTCTCAAACATACTAGTCTGGCAGATAAATACATAATAAAAAGGTCAGGAAAATAAGTAGTTCTTTCTTCAAATTATCAAATAGCATGACATTTCTGTGCCCTTCATTAAAATACACTTAGGTGTTCTTGTTGCTTTTAGAATATTTGTGTGCATTATTCTTTAAACATACCTTTACACACACACAAACAAACCTGTTCTACTACTTGTAACTACAAAGCCATTGACCTTGCGTGAATGAGCTGCGTCATTGGGAATAGTCGCGACTCGCAACACAAAACCTCAACCAAATCATTCTAAGTCGTGCCAATGAATGCGGGTTCGGAACACGAAACCTCAACACACGGCATTGTTTTGTTATCAAGATAACCGCAGTGTGGACAACAACTGATAAGTGTTTCCTTATCATCAAAACTTACTATTTTATGTGGAATAGTTGATATTTTTGTTATGTGAGGGTAATTTCATATTGCATTCTATTAAAATTAGGTCTTTCAAATTTAGCCCATAAAATTGATCTCGAGCTAATAGAAACCAAATAACTTTCCTGTATTATGGTAAAATTAAAGAAAAGAAATATTGACATATTCATATTTAACCCGTTGCACGATTGTTTACAAAAATGTAGGGTAACAATGTATGTAAACTTTGCATCCATCTGCACACTTTGTCGCGCTAAGGATTAAAAGAAATAATGACATATTCATTCAGAACATACCTCTCAACGAGTTCTGGTCTGGTTTCTTCAGATCATTTTCATCTAGAAGCTGGTTGTCATCAATGATGTCATCATCATTTGCTCCGGTCCATGCTTCTTCAACTGTGTCTTCCAGCTTCCATACTGTGGGCTTCCCATTTAGTTTTAGAGATGCCTTTGAACCAACCTGGAGTAGAGAAATATTTCTTAATTAAATATTTATGAAAACTAGTTAAGCCTAAAATGGCAACTTTTACAGAATCATTACAAGGTAATAATATAAATTTTATTATGATTGTTGTTGAGTCAAAGTTTATGGTATGATTGCAAGTACATAACTGCTTAAATTAGTCACTGTCATATCAAATGCACCTGGTCTATTAAACTTCAGTCCACACCAAGTATTGATTAACAACTGCCATTATTACTGTGACTTTCTCATGCTTGTATTAGAAGTGTCAACAGTTTAGGAAAGACTTGATTCTTTAGATTGACAGTTTATTTAAAATGACTTCCAATTCCATATTGTGAAACATGTTTGCTGGCTGGCATAAAAGGATGGAAAGGTTATTTTTATAAATGTTAATTGGTAATTTTACACTAGGAATTTCCCCAGTATCAGGGGTGTATTTTACAAACATTCAAACTCACATGCACTACCACCAGACACGGAACAACTATCTGTAGGCCATACAAATATTTGTTCCTTGCGGGGATTGAATCCGCAACACGCAGTGCAGCAGTGGATCGCTCAGCCACTGTGCCAACCATGTTGTCTTTATTTAAAAAACAACATTTAAATAAAGAAGAATAAAGGATTATCATGATATTCTTTAGTATTTAAGATATTTTATTTATTTACTTACCTCAAATTTAGGTTTTTCAGCTAAATATAAATTGTCCGAAGACTTTGTGACATTAATATATCCGTTTAGTTTGAGAGTGCTGGTGAGGTCTGTTGCATCCTTCAAAATTAATTTACCGCTGGGCTTGAGGAGTTTCACAATAATTGCCAATATACTGTCTGTGTGTTTCACGGTGTGAGGAGCAAGCCAGTTTGATAACACAGCATCATATGATGATGCAGGCCGGGATGCTGTAATAAACAAGGATTACTGTTAGACAAGGATTACTGTGAAACAAATAGGAGTTAAAGATTGTGTGGGGATTGACAGGTGAGAACAGAAGAAAAAAGCGAGATGCGCCGACCCCAAGTAGCATGGGACAAGAGCAGAAAGATGATAATAAAAAAATTATTTATTTAAAACATAAAAATATTAATTATTTAATATTTTGAAGTAATTATTAAAATATTATAATAGCTTATTTTTTATCTGAAAATGAGATAAAAATATGTAAAAAAATTAAGTAGGTATATTAAAAAGAAGCACTTACATTCGGTAATCATTTCCGAGTTTTCCAAAACAACACATCCATTTCCAATGGCTGCTTTAATTTCTTCCACCAAACTGCTGATGCTGCTCTGGTTATCGTTGTTCCAAATTATTAACACGTTATCACCAGATCTCACGTTTTCCATTTTGTTAAGATTTATTTTAGCTGTGATTTGCAAAGTTACGGGTCAAAGACTTGATGACTTTAAAAAGTTTAAAACAATTTTTAAAGATAAATGCCTGTTAGAAGTTTTTGGAGCCTTTCCTCATTTAAACAATATTCACACTTTGCAGACAAACGATTACTGACGCCTGAATTCAATGTCTGTGCCTTTTCAACAAATCACCGAGCTAAATATATCCAATTTCGAAAGCGAATTAGCACGGACACTCCGTCAACATGACATTTGATAAAATCTGTTTCCAGATTAGATATACGAAATACTCCATTCCAAGAATAAACCTTGGTGTTGGAAAAAGAGTGCAGTTTTGATACATATAGGTATAAAAAAATTGAATAAAGTAATTAATTGCGATTGAATTTGATATGGATAAAATCCGTCAATTTAGTGCAAACTAAGCAAATAATATGAAAAAAAACAAAAGATCACAAGTTCACAACAAACTCTGTCTAGTTTTCTTCGTAGAAGGGAACGTTGTAGTTTTTATGAATAAAATCGATTCTTTATTCATAACCTAAATGTCGTCAATTGTTTTGTTAAATGTTTTTATTCTGAAATCATGTTCTATGAAGCATTTTTAGCCGGTATATGGGCATCAGCTGGTAGCACATTGGGAAAATTATCAGGAACTGCCAGTGTCGTAGTAAGTGTATTTTTATAATCATTTGTGAAAGTTTGGTAGTGCGATAAGACTTAGTGCCTAAATTACGTATTCCATACCATACGGTTCAGCCATACGGAAACAAAATTTATATAATTTATTATGTTCAGTGTTTTGTTTTGTTAAAGATAGGCGGGTTAGGTGTCCCTGAAAGACGTGTACTACTTATATTTTACGGTGAATACATTCATTTTTAGAAAGAGAGAACAAATAGTAATATTTGTTGTGGATACCGCTAGATGGCGCTATCCAACAAAACAATTATCTCGAAAATGGATCGGAGATAAGCAGAACACGAAGTTCTATAACGTTATTTTATATTAAAAATGCTTAGTAACTGGAATATTATTGAATACTTGTAACTGACGGCTTTTATCTCCTTGGTCTTTTTAGTGGAGTGGTGCAAACGTTGCCAAGAATGGGTTTACTGCTATCGAAGATCTGGAGCTTGTTCGGTAACGAGGAACATAAACTGCTCCTAGTGGGTTTGGACAATGCTGGCAAGACGACAATCTTATACCAGTTGCTGCTAGGCGAGACAGTTCACACCCGACCGACAATAGGCTCTAATGTGGAAGAGTTTGTGTGGAAGAGCTTACGTTTTGTGATGTGGGACCTGGGTGGGCAGCAGAGTCTGAGGTCAGCGTGGAACACGTACTTCACGAACAGTGAGTTTGTGATAATGGTAGTGGACTCAACGGACCGGCAGCGGTTGAGCCTGTGTCGCGATGAGCTGCATCAGATGTTGAAACACGAAGAGCTGACTAAAGCATGCTTGCTGGTGTACGCAAACAAGCAGGACGTGAAAGGCTCAATGTCGGCCGCAGAGATATCGGAACAGTTGGAGCTGACGTCGATAAAACAGCATCCGTGGCACATACAAGCGTGCTGCGGCCTCACTGGTGAAGGATTACATTTAGGTTTAGAGTGGATAGCCAGTAGAATTAAGAAAAAATGACACAGCGACCTACATTGTCGACCAGTAATTTGTTGTTATGTGGAATGGTGGCTACTATTGTAGTAAGAGTCTTTCACGCAGGTGGGATTATTTCAACCGATACACCAAAAGTTAGGCGAAGTCCTAGTTTCTATTGAGAAGAAACGACCATTAATCATCACACCAAAAGATCTCAGATGTATTTAATTCAGGCTTTTTCACAAGTCTAATTTTCACATTACAGAAGTCCAACGTAAAGTTAGAACAGCTTATTTTACATATTAACGTGTGCATATAGTCACTTTGACAATAAAAACTAAGCTGTCTGCTAAGAAATCCACAACATATACCTCTTTATATTTTGTATCTATTTGTGGCATCATTATGGAAGTGTTGAACGTATTGTCATAATTATTATTTAGTATTGTTATGGGCCGTCGCGAAGGGCACGACCACGACTTGTCGCAAGGCCAGCTTTAAACAAGACTGGTCGTGCGTGCACGCACGAACGTGTCAAGTGTCAAACTTCTTGGTCCTTGGTCGGCGTTTTTGCAACCAAGACTGCAGACAAGTGGTGGCTCTAACCGCATAGTGCGCGATATCCTAAATACATCGTTTTCGTATCTACGAGTCCACATTACTTGTTATACATATAGATCGCATCTGTGCGAAAGGGTCTTACATATTATAACTAAGTTTTTATCCATTACGTTTGCATAAATTTTGCTAGATAAGTATAAACAAATACTATCAGGATCTACCTACGTCCGTTGTTTCGCACTTATTGCCTATTATATTAAACATGTTTCTAAGAGTAAACTTGGTTTGTTATTCAACCCACGCCTTATATTGCAATCGCATTGGAATACTGCTTTACCATTATAACGCCAACTGCTTTCATTTGCAAGTAGGTTATCTATTACCTAAATGTGAGTTGGGGTTACGCCACATCTATCATCGAGAAACGGCGTGCAGTAGCATTGCTCTTATTTCTTGGTCCAGCAAAATAATGATAGTTCTGAGCTTATAAAAAAGGTAACATACATAGAAAATGCGATTCCGTGCTTAATATTCCATGTACCATAGCTAACCTAAGTTTTAGATGAGGTTCATCTAATATTGTCCGAAAGCGAAATCTACTAATTTTGGTAGGAAACTAATACACTTTGAAGGCACGGTATGCTTATCACCGCAGTGCTTTCGGTTGTGGAGACTTAAAAATCCAGTTGAGATTAGAAATAATATCACTTCCATTAAATTCCATCTTCAAACTTCAATTTAAATTCCATTAAATCACTAAGAAAGCAACAGTGGATGCCTATAAACGCAAAAAGCACCTAGCTATACCTATATTACTTAAAACTAGAAGTTGCAAACTAAATAAATTTCATTGGATTTTGATCGACTATTTCACATACTGACGTACCTAATAATGCATCATAAAATGCCTGATCGATAGTTACCCTCTAAAATATTCCGTAGGCGTTACCTGTAACTAATGACACATGCATTTGTGAGTAAAGTTTTTACGACAAAATAACTTGGGAGTTCGGTGTATTTACCTTCTGGTATCTGCGTAGAATACTGCTCCGTTGGACTTGCGGTCGCAAGCACGACTACTTAGCACGGAGTTCTGCTTTTGATTCCCGAAAAGTGATATATGGGTTTTTTCCATTAGGAATTTCACAGTGACAGTGGAGTTTGGAAGTTGGTGGTAAGATACCCCCGTGCCTCGAAAAGCACTCTCCGGTCGTGTCGGATTGCCGGCCTCTCGAACTAACGCCCGGTTCCAATAAACAAAAACCGGCCAAGAGCGTGTCGGGCCACGCTCAGTGTAGGGTTCCGTAGTTTCCCGTCCGTCACAATATACCGGACAAATCAAAATCAAACCTCGACGACTAATTAGATTATGCACTCATAAATAAAATTAATTAAAAGTGCAACTTACTTTACCACGGTAGGTCATGAAAGCACGGAAAATCTTAACATCGACTTTTAAAAAAATGACGTCATTACGCAACGCCATCTATCGAACCATTTATGAACTGGTTTTTACCTTAACATTTTGATGGTGTTAAAAAATGAATTTTAGTTTTGTTCTAAATTGCCTTAGCATGTTCTTGATAGAAGTTTTATGTAGTTATAAAGATACCGCCAATACCAAGGAGAGACCAACCGAACAATTCGGTAATACCCGATCCAATGTAATAAGTACCTACAGCGCCATCTCTCGGGGAATTGGGTTACTAATTAATACAAAGACGTTTAAGAAGTTTTCGGTGGTAATTTTGGATTGCGAGAACCGATTTCAATAATTCTTTTTTTGGTTGAAAAAAGATACGTTCAGGATAATAAAATATGTAAACGAAGTTAAAAAAAATGGTTGCATATACGATTATACTACAAACTTAGTCCAGAAATTATTTTATACAACTTTTTGTCTTTTTTGTACAAAAACTGTTGTGTCAATCAAGTTCAAAATAATTTTCATAGAAAGTCCTTATAAAGTTCTACTTTTCAGATTTTTTTCATATTTTCTAAACTTATGGTTCAAAAGTTAGAGGGGGGGGGGACACATTGTTTTTTACTTTTGGAGCGATTATTTCCGAAATTATTGACATTATCAAAAAATGATTTTAGTAAACCCCTATTCATTTTTAAATACCTTTCCAACAATATATCACACGTTAGGGTTGAAATTAAAAAAAAAACACTTCCCACTTTACATATAGGGTGGCTACCCTAATAAAACATTTTTTTCCAATTTTTATTTTACCACTTTGTCGGCGTGATTGATATACATATTGGTACCAAATTTCAGCTTTCTAGTGCTAACGGTCACAGAGATTAAGCGAGGACGGACGGACGGACGGACAGACAGACATGGCGAAACTATAAGGGTTCCTAGTTGACTACGGAACCCTAAAAAACGATTCGTTTGGCTTATTACCTACTACTTATTTCAAAATACTACTATTAGAGAGTGAGGGGGCAGAGATTGCACAGAATATATTGCATAGATATATACTTACAACATTCCCTGATACTCACAGTAATGAGTAGTCAGGTGAGATAGCAATACCTTTAGATATTCCAGGTTCTCTAGATCTACTGGTATCTAAAACCCGAAGAGAAGAAATTCCGAAATAATGCCTGTTTAAGGTGAAAGCTCCAACCTACCCGCGAAATTCAAATTTTCTTACGTTGCTGTAGCTGTAGGAAAGACTTTTTCTGTTTTTTTTTTGTTCCTACGCCTTTATGAACTTGGAGGGTTGTATTGGTGATTTTGATGATTATAATTCTATAATTACATACGTCTTACAGCCGCGAATAATATTTTAATCAACATACAACCTAGCACTGGCCTGAAAATTGCAAAAAACGTAAGAAAATTTGAATTTCGCGGGTAGGTTGGAGCTTTCACCTTAAACAACTTTAGACCGAAAGACAAACAACGGAGAGACTAAAACCGCGTCAGCCCGTTGTGTCCCTTGGTCTTTCTTTTTCCTACGTAGGTATTTAGGAAATGAAGTACATAGGTATATACTTTTTCGTACCACTTGCTCAAAAAAGTGACATTCTATGCCACAAAAAGCGAACATAACAATAGTCATTTTTAATCTGTTAAAAACAGGGAAAGAAAATTGTAGGTACTGAATTTCATTCATGCTCTAGGGGGAGAATGTGATTTAAATTTGAAATAGGTACTTACCGTTTATACTGAACTACATCTGTGTTTACACCATTGAGTTTTTATATAAAGCATTATACATCTTTTTGGAAAAGGAATACGCATTTATTATGCAGTTATGATTATTAAATAAAATTACGAAAACCGACGAGGCCGTATTCAGAGCTTGATGCCTTTGCTTTTCCGACAAAAAATATTGGTCTTGGAATTTGTCGTATTTTTGTTATCTTCACATACATAAACGTTAAGTTTATTTTAATTTATTTTTATAAATAAGTTAATGTTATAAAAATACGTTACGATGTTAAATCAAAGCGACAGTGACAGTGAATTGTCGGATTCAAATCAACTCATCAACAATAAATGTATGTACCTACCAAACAAAAATGTAACTCACTCTATCAATAATTGGACCAATGTTTCGAAAGTTAACTTTTACTTTTTATTGTCATTATTTTTAATAAATGTTTATCTCATATTATTATTGTGTTAATTTTTTCGCAAATGGTACGAAAAGTAAAGTATTTTCCTCGGTGATAAAGCTGTCTTAGTCTTGGGTGAACTTAAATCTCTCGCTACACTCAGGACTCGTCTTAAATCCCTCGCTTCGCTCGTGATTTAAGTTTTTAACACCCTCGCTACGCTCGGGAGTAAACCTCGAGTCCTTCGTTACGCTCGCGATGTAAATCGTCACCCGCGACAGAAGACACTGCTTTATCCCCTTGGTTAATAATCTACTAATATAGCCGAATCGAAACGACACACCTAAAATTATAAAGTTTTCACAAATATATGCCTTGAAATAATAATATCGCACATAATGAAAACCTAAACAAATTAAAAAAAAACTTTTATTGTTTTGTAACATAAAATATTTGTACCTACTTATATCCCAACCTCCCCGGTCTACAGGGTGATAGTTACATCATATGGGGTGCCTTGCTAGTGACGATGGTGTTGGCGAATACGTGGGGCTGCAGACATTACCTCCGGTCTCTCGACGCTGCCACAAACTCCGCAGCACCCACAGTCGTATCAGCCGCTTCCAGCTATGTACTATCGGTAAGTAAAGTCCTAATTATAATATGTAAGTATACCTAGCTGTATAGTATAAAATCTTGGGATCCTAGTTTCTAAGGAACAATAGATGTGAAACCCTACCCATGTTTTTTTAAATAAGAGTAATTCAATTCAATTCAATATCTTTATTGTGGATCAATGTGGTTTGTACATAATACAGGTCTTAAATAATTTGATAGATCGGCTATGTCCCGCCCTTTGGGCATACAATAGTCATATAGGTAGGTAAATTATTTAACAATTATTAATATTTCACAAAAACTAAAAGTAGACACCAAACAAAACGAATTAAGGTAGATATAGGGTACATACAGTAAGAGTTGGCCTTTGCCCAGAAGTAGGAACGTTCAGGCTAAAAAAGAAAAACAAGAATAGCGCGATCACAGCTCGCGTATTAGATTAGCATCGCGAATGCGCGACACCAGACGGCTGTAACGTAGGGTAGATTTAGGTAGGTATCAATGTATCGCCAGGGTAAGGATAGGGCAAGCACGCACATCAGCATTCTTCAAAAAAAAAGAAATTGCTCTTCGCATTGAAATTGCTTAGTTACAACAGCTATAAAACCAGGGTACGTAGTTCCAATTTTGCCAATGTTCAGTGAATATGGAAAAAAAATTAAAGCTAACTACGTTTGAAATGATGATGTTCATAGAAACATCATCATTTGCATTGCCATTTCTAATATAGCTCAAAACCTACAAAGTTCAAGTAGGAAAACGTGCTAAACTAACGATTCCAATTCGAAGGGACTTATTATAAGCCTTTCAAGCTATGAACCAATAAAAACTCATAGTTAAGAAATAGGTCTTTAGTAAACGTGTAGATAAGTTACTTTGTGATGTGCACCTAGGGTTACCATATCTCAGGATTTGTCCTGAGATTTCAGGATTTTTGGACTCTTCTCAGGATTGCGGCCGGATTTTGCAAATCTCATGAAATCTCAGGATTTTTTGAATTTCCAATAAAATACATTACATTTTAAAGATCTCTTTAATAAAAATTTAAACAAACTACAAATAATCTTCCTTTGGTAATAATTGCACAATTAAAATCAGTACTTATTTATCCAAGTAGGTACTTAATCAGTTTTATCATACTTAATATGTGATGATACATTTTTAAGTAAGGTTTTTTCTTTAATTATAGATTTATAAAATTCCCCACATGTTAAGCTCTTCAAATTATATTGAATTAAAAGTATTGCTCGAACTGAAGACACCGTTATTCGGTTTCTTTCATTTGACCATTGAGCCCCCATGATAGAAAAATCTCTTTCTACGTTTGCATTCTGGGCTGTAATTGCAAATATATATTGACAAATACGCATTATCTCTGGTAATCGTGAAATACCTATTGTCTTGAAAATGGTTGCCCACAACGCATGAAGCATTACGTCAAAAATGCTTCTTCTTGTTTTGTTCTGGTATCTGTAGCTGCAGCGCAGTGTTATCAGGTTACTATACTCTATGGTGTTATCTACGCTATGGCGCAATGCGAACTGACTGAGTGAGTGTGTAACGAAGGGCGGTGCGTGGGAGGGGGGGTCACCCCGCCCCCCTCGCATATGCAACGCGTGAGCGAGATCCACAATGCATAAAAACGATAGTAATACGACTTTATTAAATTGTTAAGTAAATTCGAAAGAAAATTTTGGGAATGTAAAAGATCTCAGGATTTTTCAATGAAAATCAGGCCTTTTCTCCGGACTTTTGATTTTTTCATCTGGTAACCCTATGTGCACCTCGATAATTTAATCGCTTTTAGTGAAGATCAACTATTTTATAACTTAGAAAGTTAAGGTGAAAGCTCCAACCTACCCGCGAAATTCAAATTTTCTTACGTTTTTTGCAATTTTCAGGCCAGTGCTAGGTTGTATGTTGATTAAAATATTATTCGCGGCTGTAAGACGTATGTAATTATAGAATTATAATCATCAAAATCACCAATACAACCCTCCAAGTTCATAAAGCTGTAGGAAAGACTTTTTCTGTTTTTTTTTTTGTTCCTAGGCCTTTATGAACTTGGAGGGTTGTATTGGTGATTTTGATGATTATAATTCTATAATTACATACGTCTTACAGCCGCGAATAATATTTTAATCAACATACAACCTAGCACTGGCCTGAAAATTGCAAAAAACGTAAGAAAATTTGAATTTCGCGGGTAGGTTGGAGCTTTCACCTTAATAGCAGTAAAACTCGATTACACGGCTGCTGAATTTTCAACAGGACCTAACCACAAAGAAACGTCATAATTTTTAAGTCATTTTAAAATCTGTGTGTTTTATGTTTCAGGGAATTATAGGTATAACTCTGTTTGAGGAAGCATCGTCCGTGAGATGGTGGGCTGGCGCTATGTTGATCGTGTTTGGATTGGCCTTAGTGGCCCAGCCTAGAACCAAGAATAAGGAAGAATGAGACAAAATAATATACAAATGGGTTACTTTTAAGTGGTACTAATAAAAAAGGGAGTGGGTTAATTTAAGTGTGTATCACAAACGTAAAACAGTATTAACTATCAAAACACACTCCTAAAACTGATTGGAAAGCTAGACTAGACGACATGTGTAAAAACTTATTTTGTTGTTAAAGATATCGAAATTAGAAAGAAGTTCTAGCAATGAAAAAGATAAAAAAATTACACCGTTCACCGTTGCTAACAGAGCCTTACGGAATTGATAAAGAACAAAATACAAATACTGTTAAATTTTAACAGAAACATTCTAATTTGTACAATTCCATAATGTTTTTAACTGGCTGTAAACTTCCCGCGAGCTTACTGTTCTTTGACAGCCAGCTTACTTCTGATTGGGCATCACTATCAAAGCGATAGTGATCTTTATTTACGTTAAAATAAGGTTGCGGTTCGGATGATGTCATCGAAAATTCTATCAAACAAGATTAATCTTTTTGTCATTAGAATAAGGTCGTAGCTCGGTTGCTGCTAAAGACGTACACTAATTTTCAAAAGCCTATCGAATAAGTAATTGTTTTTTTAGAAATAACCTGTAGTTTCTGTTCGTACTTTGTCCGTTCGAATCAAAAATGTTCTACGTGGATAAAAAAAGCATTCCGTTTACAAGATTTAAATATTTCTGTAATAAAAAGCGTGAGCATTGTGTACCTACTGGTTAAGAATATAGTTAATTATAAAAATAAACTAAACAATCAATGAAATCAATGTTTTATTTGCTTAAATGTTACGACAACAGCATCGAAGCTTTGCGTTATCACCGTCTCTCGAGGGAGGGAGTGGGCTGTAATCCTCTCTTTCTCTCTCTGTGGGATGGTGGATGTCACATCATCATAATCATCATTTTCCTGCCCTTGTCCAATTCTATTTGGGGTCGGCGCAAGGTTTTCTTTTTCCATTCTCCCCTATCAGACGACACGGCATCATTTACTCGTTTCACATCTCCGGATTTTAAGACACACTTTCCTTCCTTTTTGAGAGCAGTGGTGACAAAATAATAACATAACACATCATCTGCTTAGGCTAATTCCAACTATGTTGGGGTCGGCTTCCAGTGATACCGGATGCAGATGAATACCAGTATTTGGCCTCCACAACGTACTTAGTACTGGCTAATACGATACCCCTTAGTAAGACTAGTTGTTAGACTTTCGGGGCACTGACTACCCATAACACAAAATAGAGTAGGTATACCTTCAAAAACTCTATGTTATTAGCTTCGACAAATTCTGGGTAAAGCTCGCCATTGTAGCTTTATTATTGCAATTTATTTGTTTATTTTGATTTTGTGTGGAATAAAAATACTACGAATAACGTTGCTAAAATGATTCATTGCCAAAATTTTTTACCAGTCAGCTTTTGTAGAATTTTCTTACATCAATCAACATTCGAGGGTTCCATAATCGCCATGTTCAACCAATAGATTGGTGATTGCCTTATTTATGAGATCTGTGAAACCTCAAAAATCAAAGAAGCGTTTGCTTGATTTTGTCGCCGAATATATAGGTATACAATACCCGATTATCGAAAACGATCTTGATTTACCAAAGGAAATTGAATCAAAGACCGTTGAAATGTATTATGAAAGATTCTATTTCGATAAAGTCTACTGAAGTACAGAAATATTAATAATCAACCAGCAAAATGCAAATGATCAACGGAATTCTAGATTTTACTTATAAATACATCTAATAAATGGTCTTTATTCAATTTGTTGTATTAATCTGAGCTCGATTAAAGCTTTTAACGGATTGGCTGAAGCTCTCGGAGCGCTTTCTCACCCATCTGCACCGCACTTGACTCCCAATATAGCTGAATTTTTAACAGGTATCGATATTTGTGATTTTCTCTCAGATTATATTTATAAAATCGCAAGATATTGATACAAACTTAAATATAGGTAACTCGTAGCACGTACGTGCTTGTGACCTGGTTTGAAGTTCGGGGTTCAGCTTTGTCTCTGGGGTGGCAGAATACCTTGTACGTAGACAAAGAAGTTATGCAGAATTGCAGTTGTTTATCACCAAATACCACACATTAACTAATTTACATATTTATAGATACTATCGCTTTTAGCACTCAACTGGCCATTTATAGCTCGCATGTTAATTCAGGCTAAAGCCCGCTTTTAAATAAGCTTAGCTCTAAATCCAAGACCAAAATTTGTGTACACTGAAAACATCGACATAAATGAATCGACAAGCGATCGTCCCTCCAGGATTTTATAGACGCAGTGTCGCCGGGCCAGCGTGCAGCGTACCGACGACTCCGCGGCAGTGGCGCGCCGCCAGCCGAGCACGCCGCACGCGTCCCGGGAGCACGCGCGAGCACAGCCGCACTCAAACAAACACGATCGATAACACAAACACGCGATAAAAAACTTTGGAACAACCACCGATCAAACTAATGTCCCTAAACCAACGAGTCCTCAAGTACTCATCCCAATGATCATGTTACAATTTTTATGTAACTCATTTTAGATGGCAACATCGATAGCGCGTGGCGCACCGGCGTCAACAATGTAGTCATAGTGACGCGAACGTGTTGACAGTTTGACAGAACATGATGTTAAAATACCGTTGATTTTTAAATAAACATGTATAAAAAACGTTGTGTGTTGGTTGTTAAGTATTGTTAGGATGACGACAATAATTTTGTTGGTTTGAATAGTTTGTATAGTAATATACGAAAATGGGAAATGGAATGAACAAGGTAATTATTCATTTGATTATTATGATGAATTTAGTTTTTAGAAATTAAAACGAGCGAAGAATGTGCAAGCGGCAATAGTTACGTAACGGCATCGTAGCGCTCGTAGCTCGTAGCGAACGCGTAGGGACCGCCGTAGCGGGATGCTACGGCTACACTCGTAGAGGTTTTATTGAGGGATGATAGAACTTAATTGTAACCTAATCTCCGATTTATTACGTTAAAATTCAGCTTTTGTTTCTTCTGAATAATAATTTAATAAAATTATCTACCTATTGAATTAAACAATTCGAAGTTTTTACCACTAAAATGAATTCAAATAAATATTTCTATATAAATTCTTCCGTCCTTACCTTCTATTTTATTACTTACTTAAAAAAGTATTAGAACTTGAAAGAGGTGTTTTTTTACATAGTTTCAAAATAATAGCAATAAATATAAAATGTTGTGACGCTTTTTTTATTGCACTGTAAATATGCATTCATACTTATAAAAAACCAATTAACTGAACTATCATTGTTACAAACTTCAATCTATACTATAACATTGTAAAATTGAGAACTTTGCCTATTGTAAAAGTTTGTAGGTCAAAAATTGAAAATAATTACTACTTACGAAAACAATGATTTAAATTTGGCGCTTTAGGACTTCAAAATTGCATTATTGCGACCTAAATTGCATCTTTCTTGTATAAGAACACTCGAACACAAATTAGAAAATTGCGATGTCGAGGCGCTGTGATAATGTACTGGTTTTCTTTTTCATAAATTAAATCCATTAATTTAATCCCTGTATCATCTGTTTTGTCAAAACACAAAGCTTTTAATATTATTACTATTGCCATCAGATTTAACAGAGTTTGCAAAGTTCCGACTCAATGGAACAATAACTAACAATTATTATGACTTAATGTTTAGGCCGTTGAGGTGACATTGTAGTTTAATAATTAAGTACAATATTGTCAAAGGTTTAACGAGTTCAAATGAACGTATCAAATATAAGTTTTTCCTCATAAGAAACAAAAAAAAAAACAAAGGAAAATGATTACTGAATCCACTGTGTTTTAGAGCCACCATACACATTTTATAAAAAAGACAGACGACCCCTTTTCAAAAACGTTTGGTTATATTTGTTTTAGTCATCTAATGATTATGATAAAGGATTTAAAGCCGCAAGAAAAGAGATAGAATCTCGTGGCTCAATAATAACAGCCAATCGGGTTGATTTTTAGGTAAAGCCGCGCTTGTTTACGTCCGCGGATGGGTGAACACCCATTACTTACTGAGTTTTCTAAATTACAGTCTTCCGTGTCTCACAAACCCATTGATTCCGGCTATCATTTATAGATCTTTGACATTCTTGCCAGGTGGTCCAAAAGTCTGATAACTAGTCTTACACAGAGGCATCATATTACCCAGTGACAACTGGGGTATGAATGTTAGATAAATCGGCAGTCGCTTCAAAGTTGTGATACACATACATCGAACAATATTTTTCATCCAAAACATAAATAATAATAATTGCTCAAGATTTTTATAAAAATACTAGCTGTGTCCAGTGGTTTCACCCGCTGTTCAGGAGCCCTTCTAGAGTTATAAAAAATAGGTTACGAGTTACGACCGATTCTCAGACCTACTAACTGAACATACAAAAATTTCATAAATATCGGTCAAGCTGTTTCGGAAGTCTATGGCAACTAAAACTGTGTCAAGAGAATTTTAAAAATAAGTTTTTTTTTATAAACATTTAGCAAATATATATTTTATCTTAAAATACCAGGTAGTTTAGGATCCAAAATTTGGCATATTTACCCAAACACAATTCAGGATGTCATGGGCTACTCATAAAATTCCCAATAGTTCTAAAAGTCGTAAATTCCTCGTAAATCGACGGTTATTTGGTCAATAAGACCTATTTAAGTGCACTCGTATTTGGTTATGTGGGTATCGGGTCGGTTCAACGACTTTACATGTAGGGAATTGAATAAGGTGTGAGGTTCATACCTAGGTCATTAAACCGCTCGGTCATAGTTGAAGGCTTTGGGAATTACTTCCGCTTTATGTTCTCTGTTTCATATGTACCAACTGACTTAACCCTAAAAATGACCAGCCGTTTGGGATAATAATTTATTTTATTTGAACGAAGGCATGTTCCTTCTTTTCTTCAATCTAAATTTTGACTCAGAATTGAGTTTAGCACCTTCAGTAGTATCCATCAATTTCTTTAACATGCAGACAAAAGGATACGCAGGGTAAGTATACCATAGTTTGGATCTTTGTGGCCACACCATATTATACTCAAGGGCAGAAGCAGGGAAATCATCTTTTAATTTCCACCTGAGCAGTATTTTCTTGCTTCCATAAGGTTTTGATGGAGCGGAGCATAGATAACAGCTTTCTGTTATCACTTAAATAAATAAAAACTTAAATAAGTAAATTCCTTTAGGTCAAACAGATTCCGGATCATAGACCTTTGTCTATGATCCGGAATCTGTTTGACCTAAAGGAATTTGAATGAAGGAACATTTAGTCAAATTTATGTGTAAAAGCCTTTAACAGACATCCGAACCCAAACCGGTAACCCTACCGGGATCCCAGACTACTTAGATAACTATCCTAAAGTCTTTATTTGTGGCCAAACCAAATACAGTTGTTTCAAAGTTAACCGAGATACGAACTTAGTTGATTCGCCAAGGAATCTTGTATTAAAGCATTTATCTTACGACTAGTAATCGATTCTCGAGGGATCTTGAATCTGAGGTCAAGACTTGCTCACGCTAAAGTGCAGTCGTTCAAAGTTACGACGCAAGAACCGAACTAAGGTCAAAATCTTTTAATGTCACTTCTTCTGTCTGGGATTTCGATGCCAATTTTAATTAAGTTGGTCTGTATATGAGCTATGAACTTGGTGCCTTCAGCGTCTGTAGTGTCCGCCAGTTCCCCTATTGACAAAACAACAGCACACTTAGGACACGATAAGTTCTTCATCTTTTGTGGAACAGGACCACATTCACACTTCAGAGCTACTTTCTCACTTTCTTATGCTCAGTATTATTCATGTCACTGTTGCACAAGTTCAATATAGAGGCACATTTTAAAGTCAAATCACATGTTAAGCGACAATTATAGACTTCAGTCTTAATTTACACACTTTTGTAATCCCTAAATGTTAAGCTTAGTAAACTGGTGATTATTTTTTGTGTTTTTTCTACTTGAGAAAAGACACATTTTAATAGGTTGGTTTTATTTTTCTTATTTATTTAATTTTGCGGACCCAACGGTTTTGTTCCAAATTCCAATCTCAGAAGATTTAGCAAAAGATCCTATACAGTCCCACGTCATAAGGGAAAAGCCAGACGTCATTTGTTGGACATAATTCCAATTTTGGCCCGCCATCGCTACTGAGATTTTTCTGCCAGACAAAGTAGATTACGGTTTTGTCTTCAGTCTGTCCTGGGATTAGGACCTTGGAGCTTGGCAGTATTTTATTCAATAAGTTTATTAAAAATATAATATTTATTCATAATATAAAATAGGTTATTAAAAAATGTAAAAACATTTGAAAATCAGTAACTGGGCACATTTAATGAAAACCGCCAAATACATAAAGCGAGACCTAAGCTCTCCTATACTGCGGGTCTGTGGTCAATGAGCAATCGGTAGCTCATCGTCCGGCTGTCTAGGGACGACAGGCCGTGTTGACGGCATGTTCGCGCGCTTCAAAGACATGTCAGCAAAACAAAGGAGCCTGCCAGGGCCACCGCCTGCTGGAGTTGCGGGTTGTTCGAAAGAGATACCTCGGCCCCGGAACATAAAGGGCAAAAGAAGGAACATGCTTGGGATTTAGTCAGTTAAAGTTCGACACTTCCCTCTGCTCCGCCCAAAGCGGTGGAAGTAATTTTTTTTTATTTATTGTTCTACAAAAAAGTACATAATTTAAATGAGACTGAACCCCACACTAGGATACCCTGTGTCGTGGGTAGTCATTTGCTGACTTACCATTCGCAAAAAAATAGCCATACACATATAGTATGTGTATGTACATATAGGGTTATTTTTTGTGCGGATCTTCTGGTCATCTCTTCTGCTTCAGTTTAGAACGGTGTATTTAAAAGCAAATTCCGTCTGGCCAGTCATATAAGGAGACACGCAAGGAAATAGCTTTAAAGCGTCGCCGTTACCGAAATCGGTGAGTACGATTATATAAATATTCAATAAGCTTTTTGGTGTAGTACCTAGCAGAGAGGACCAGTCTAACAAATTGCGGAAAAGGGACAAATTCAGATACTACAGTAAAATATCTGTCAGTGTTTGAACACTGGCAGATATTTTACTTTTTATTGTTTATTTATCTATACCGGTTTTAAATGAAAACAATAGCAGCAAACATACTCACAGGTATAATAATCAGGTTTCTGAAAACTAAACCACGTGGTAATGATGGAAAATTATAAACAATGAAACGGGTAAATCGGTTCAGCGACAACATCAAGTTGAAATAATGGTTGATAACAAATTAGTTAACAAAGCAGCGGAGATAGCAGAGGCATTTAATAATTTTTTTGCCAGTATACCAATAACTACGACTCGCTCCTTAAATTCATCCCCGTCTAAAGCTCAAAATCTTTTGCAAACTAGCGTGCCTAAATGCGATCAAGTATTTAGTTTTGATCATGTAACACCTCGTGATGTAGTTAATGTTTTTAATTCTCTTAAGTCGAAAAACACAGGTGATTATTGGGGCATTTCGATTAAACTTTTGAGTAATATTATCGACATTGTCGCCCCTCATCTAGCTATTACTTTTAATAAATGCGTTGATTTAGGTACTTTCCCTGACCTTATGAAGAGCAGTAAAGTGATCCCTCTTTTAAATCTGGCAATAAAAATGATATGGGTAACTTCAGGCCAATTTCTATTTTACCTGCCTTTAGTATGATTTTTGAAAAGTTAATACTCAAGCAGTTGTTGAGACATTTTAATTTAAACAACCTTCTTCACAATGATCAATATGGCTTTACAAAAGGTCGTTCGACAACAGATGCGGGTGTTGCTTTGTTAAAGCACATATTTAATGCGTGGGAGAACGCTCGAAATGCAATCGGTATTTTCTGCGATCTCTCTAAAGCTTTTGATTGCGTTCACCATGACACGCTTTTACGGAAACTACGTCATTACGGTGTTCAAAATGAAGCCTTAAATGTAATAGGCTCATACTTACAAAACAGATTCCAATGTGTAGATGTTAATTGGCGCGAAATCTTCTGGGCTACCTGTTCAGCTAGGAGTACCTCAAGGCTCGATACTGGGTCCATTTTTATTCTTGGTTTATATTAACGACCTACCATATCATTTAAAGGATATTTGTGACGTTGTACTGTTTGCTGATGATACGTCTCTTGTTTTTAAAGTAGATAGAAATAGACAAGATTTTAACGATGTAAACAGCGCGCTATCAATGGTCACGGATTGGTTCACGTCAAATAACCTTGTTCTTAATGCCAATAAAACTAAATGTATTAAATTCGCTCTACCCAATGTTAGAAATCTTGGTCCCAACATTGTCCTTGGCAATGAGAAGCTTAAAACTGTAGACTCAGCAGTGTTCCTGGGTATAACAGTAGATTCAAAATTACAATGGGGTCCACACATATCAAGCCTAGCGGGAAGGCTAAGTTCGGCCGCATACGCCGTCAGAAAAGTTAGACAATACACTGACGTTGACACGGCACGATTGGTCTATTTTAGTTATTTCCATAGCGTCATGTCCTATGGTATTCTGCTGTGGGGCAAAGCCGCTGATATCCAGAATGTATTTGTTCTGCAGAAGCGAGCGGTTCGGGCAATTTACCAGCTAGGTGCCCGGGTTTCTCTGAGAGATTTTTTTAAAGAGATTGGTATTCTCACTGTGGCTTCTCAATTCATCTTGGCCAACATTTTATATATTAGGCAAAATATCCATCTATATAGTAAAAACAGTGATATTCACAACATTAACACTAGAAATAAGCATAAACTACGTGCTCCCTTCCACCGGCTTCATAAGGTTCATAATTCATTTGTAGGGCTTGGTATAACTTTTTATAACAAGCTACCTGCTTCTTTTCTAGATTTGCCATTTAATGCATTTAAAGCTAAAGTAAAATCTAACCTTTGTTTAAAAGCATACTATTCCATTAACGACTATTTAGATGATAAGCATAGTTGGTCACTGTGTTGAACTCAAGACGATTATTTTTATTTTTTTCTCCTTCATGTTTTTTCGCCAAATTAGCTTATTGATACGTTACATGTCTTCGTCATGTAATTTTATATTTTACTTTTTTGTGATGTTGGGGGTCCGATGGGATCGTAAAGAAGTACACAACCACCTTGATTGAACTCCATTTAATAAGTACCACACTAATTATAAAGAAATGCGCATTACAGGTAAAGTACATCGTAAGCATAATATTCAATATCACTATTAAGTAGTGTACACAATGGGTTAAGTCTACCTAAGGAGCATACATACATACTACTACACTTCACCTCCCGGGGCAAAGAGAAAAAAAAATCAAACAATATTTTTTTTTACATTTTTTTTTTATTTTTGTCTAAGCGATGTCAAAACTATTTTATTTATTTATAAAATTGAAATAATCCTATTTACTTAATTTTAAACATTGCAATAGACATCATTCGACTAAAAGCACTTGGACTTGTTTTTAGTCCCATTGGTAAGCGTTTCATTTGATATTGGCCTGTATTAGTAGTAAAAGCTGTTAATTTTCGACTGTTAGGTTCCAAAGTGACTTGATAATAACCCTGGTGAAGGTCAAGGTGAGTAAAGTAAATAGCACCAGATAAAGAATCTAAAATTTCATTTATATTTGGTAGCGGAAATTTATCATCGCAAATCATCTCATTTAATTTCCTATAATCAACTACTAATCGCCATTTTTTCTCACTACCTTCGCTACTTTTCTTCGGCACTAATAAGATTGGACTTGACCATTCACTATTCGATTCTTCTATGATATCATCTCTTATCATTTTATCTATTTGCCTAGCTATTTCCGGTTTTAATGCTTGAGGTAACCTATATGGTTTAACATAAACAGGTGTAACATTAGGTTTTACTACTATAGATTGTTCACAAATGTTTGTTGTCGTCAATTTGTCGCCTTCTACGTAAAAAACGTCAGAGTACTTTGTACATATTGCCTCTATAGACTGCCTCTCTTCTTTGTTTAAATAATTTAAATTTCATTCGGATAGTAACGTTTGAACTCTTGAAACGTTAATATTGTTTCTACTGAACTGACAAATATCATAATCACTCAGTGGTTTTAATTTAGGAAGTACAGATGGCAAGGTTATTTCCTTATCGCTTACGTTAAGAATTTTAACAGGAATCCTATTATTTAGCACTCGCACTATCGAGTTTGCTAAAAATACATCCTTCGTTAACTCACTTCCACATACAACTACATCTTCAGTCACAATATCATTCACCCAAATATAATGAATTGACTCTGACCGTGCTGGGATAATCAATGTATTCCTATTCGTTTCTAATTCTTCAACTAAATTTAAGTAATATTTTTGTCCATTGTTAGTCAACATTAAACTATTTGAATTTAAATTAATGTTAGCCTGATATTTATTTAAGAAATCTAAACCCATGATTCCATCAGCTTTAAGTGGTATAGAATCAAAAATAAGAAAGTTATGATGTAGTAATACTTGTTCTTTGTCATGTCTTAACATCAAATCAATAGAACCTTGAGACCGTAACTTACCACCTATTCCGTTTACTAAAGTGTCATCTCTGCGCACGACAAAACCTTTTGGCAATATTTCTTTTTTAATTATTGACAATGTAGCGCCTGTATCAATAAGCCAATAGTATTTTATATTGTTAATGTAGAAAACAACGTTCTTAGTATTCCCTTGGCATGATAATAATATGTAGTGTTTAAGATCGAAAAAACTGATTTGAGGTGGCTACACTACTAACTTTCTGGTCGTCACTGTGTCTTTTGTCGTCAGATTTTTCCACTGACAGCATATTTTGGCTTTGCCCACGATTCCTATGGTATCGACCTCTATTACCATTCGACAATGTTCGGAAATTTCCCCTACTTGTGTCGTTCCCTCTAAAATTACCACGTCGTGCATGATCACGATTATAAAATGTTCCATACTGCTGACCACGACTGTAATTGTTATAATATTGACCACGGTTATTGTGAAAATCCCTTCTTTGATATTGACGCTGCGGTCGTCTTGAGTAATGTGAACCTCGGCCATTGTTAGACAAATGCATTATGTTACCTGTTAATGACTGATGGGACGCCGACTCTTCATCTTTAGCTGCTTGGATGGCATCCTTCAGGTTGCTGTAGTTTCGGGCGGATATAATAGTGCCTAATTTTGAGCTTCGTAGACCATCTGAAAACCGTTTAATTGCAAGCTTTTCATTTAAAGGCTTCAACACTCCATACGTGGCAGAATCACCATCAGCTTGGGAAATAGTTAACTCGGTAAAAAGTTTCTCAACTTCGGTGCCATAGGCATCAATAGAAATAGATCCCTGTTGTATATTTTGTAATTGTGTCTGTATAGCCACAAAAGATTTCTTAGGTAAAAGGTGAGTTCTCAAATCTTTAATTAATTCTTCAACCGTTTTGTAAGAACCCGAAATACGGAATTTTGCATTCTCGGAGAGTCTACTTTTCAATATAAATGTAATTAATAAAGCCTTACCTTTATCATCAATCATATTCGCGTACATCTCAGTGGAGTCTATTAACCGTGCAAGAGTGATCCCTCTAACTATGGACCTATATCTGTGCTTCCAGCATTAAGTAAAATCTATGAAAAAATCATGCTGGACCAGATGCTGTCTCACTTTAACTTAAACGGGGTTCTGCATAGTCAACAGTTTGGTTTCACGAAGGGCAGGTCGACAACGGACGCGGGAGTAAAACTCATCAGTCACATTTTGGAATCCTGGGAGCAGTCCCAGGATGCCATTGGCATTTTCTGTGATCTCTCAAAAGCGTTCGACTGCGTCGACCACAACACACTGCTCTGTAAATTACACCACTACGGAATTCGTGGACGAGCTGCTGATCTTGTTTTATCATATTTATCAAACAGGCAGCAAAAAGTAAATGTTAATGGGGCGACGTCCTCTGGGTCTCCTCTAGTCAAGATGGGCGTGCCCCAAGGTTCTATTCTCGGTCCCTTCCTATTTCTTGTTTATATAAATGATCTTCCTTATATGATGGCCAAACTATCGGATATAATTTTATTTGCTGACGACACTTCGCTAATTTTTAAAATAAATAGAAAAAATCCGGATGTTGTTAATGTTAACAAAAGTCTAACCGTTCTATCGAAATGGTTCGCAGCTAACAATCTCTTACTGAATGCGAACAAAACCAAATGTCTAAAGTTTGCCTTACCAAATGTACCACAACGTGATCTAAATTTAAATCTTGACTGCAAAAATCTTGATGTTATAGCAGAAACTGTATTCTTGGGGATGACTATTGATTCTAAACTGCAATGGGGCGCGCACATAAGATCTCTTTCCGGTAGGCTCAGCTCAGCTGCATATGCAGTAAGGAAAATAAGGCAGTTAACTGATGTAGATACAGCTAGGTTAGTATACTATGCTTACTTTCACAGTATTATGTCCTATGGCGTTCTCCTGTGGGGATCAGCAGCAGACGTCGATTCAGTTTTTATATTACAAAAGAGGGCAGTCCGCGCGATCTATAAAATGGGTCCTCGCGAGTCCCTCAGAGAAAAATTTAAAGAGATCGATATACTGACTCTGCCTTCACTTTATATCTAAGAATGTATATTGTATGTCCGTAAAAATCGGGGGCTTTTCAAAATTAGGAGCGACTACCACAATATTAATACACGCAGTAAACACGAAATTGTAATTCCTAAATTTAGATTATCAAAAACTAGCAAGTCATTTCTAATAAACAGTATACGCTTTTATAACAAGTTGCCAAAATCAGTTATAGAACTGACAGATGGAAAGTTTAAAAACTACATAAAACGTGTCCTTATTAAAAACGCATATTACAAAATCAAGGACTACGTTGAAGATAAAGAAGTTTGGCTATAGTTCCTTCTGCGCATGCGGCTTCCCTGGTAGCTATAATCAGCACAAATTTGTGGATGTCTCTAACTATTCTCAATCTTATTTATTTTTGTGATCTCTTTAATCATTTTGTTTTTTTTTTGCAATAGTTGTCAAATCACATATTTATATCACCCTTGTTCTGAATAGTTACAGTACTGATAGCAACATCTGTGTGACTCGTCTTTTAGTTATTATTTTGTTTTTGCAATATTGTTTTATTTTTATTTTTTTTACTCTTGTATAGATTCTTTTCTACCTATTCGTTGTGAATGAGTGGACATGGTTGGCCTTGTAGATTCTTAGACGCTTGTTAACTTTTGTTAACGTATTATTTTATTTTACTTTTTGTAAAGTAAGCAATGACTTATTGTCGGGCCTACGCTGTCCTCTCATACTTAAGTGCTAACGCTGTAACAACAACAACAACGTAAAACTAAATGATTTTAAAAGAGTAACCATGGAGTTTCTTGCCGGTTCTTCTCCATAGGAAACGACCAACCCGAACCGTGCATCTTTTCTCGACGTTTTATAAGTGCCCATGTAGGCCTATGTAAAATAAAAATATTTTGATTTTGATTTTGAACCGCTTGGTTGTATTTTCAACACCGTCCATAACTGGAATGAGACTACACGCCAACTTAAGGTCAAACTCCATCTTTCCTAAATCTGACTGAATGGGAAAAATACACAATTTATTTATCTCTTCGTATACCTCCTTAATATTTTGAAAAATATTGATTGCAGATGACAGCTTTACATCCTTGCTCTTTTCTAACAATAAAATTATTTGGCTACATTTATCAAAACTATCTTTTGCTTCGCCTAATTTTGTCTCAATAACTTTGCCTTTATACCTAGCTTGTCCCTTTTTTATCAAATACTTACGGATATCTACCAAAACCTCATAATGTGTTAACAAACTATCAACCATACTCTAATTTTAACATTATTTAATTATAATATAAAACTATGACATATCTATTAATTCATTATTCCATGTAAAAAATCAAAAGTAAGCACTTAAAGTTATTGCGAAACACTAGAAATAATGTCCGACGCTGCAGTTTTACCCAAACGGTATCAAATTCGCTGAGTGTTCGTGCACGATTCTAGGGCGTTTAAGTTTTTGCGTTATGAAATTTGACACTTCACTCACTATGAATTAATTATAATCAATACGAAACTGATTGATTTTAATTTAAAAAAAAAAAAAACACTTTCACTGACTCACACCATTATTGATGCTGGATTGTCTAATTGTCTGGTGTACCTCCGACTTGTCCACGTATCGAAGCTCTTAAACGCTGCATGGCGCTGAGACCTATCTCCTCCTGCATCCATCGGCGATGACAATTCCTGTAGATCTTCAGCACGAAGAAAATAGCTATCACGGCGATCACAGCGAGGATGATAAAAGTCATGATGCTGAGGCGCTCCACGTGTCCTCCGATTTCCTTGATAGCAGCATCATTGCTTCCGCCGGCCGCGTTCTGGCTTAGAAAGACCTCTTCCTTCTCAACAGTTGACCGACACATACTTTTACTTGCTTAATGTCGCGATCAATCTTTTCTTATAGCCCCTTGGCAGACCTTTTAGGCAGGGTCGCCATGTGATGTTGGGGGTCCGATGGGATCGTAAAGAAGTACACAACCACCTTGATTGAACTCCATTTAATAAGTACCACACTAATTATAAAGAAATGCGCATTACAGGTAAAGTACATCGTAAGCATAATATTCAATATCACTATTAAGTAGTGTACACAATGGGTTAAGTCTACCTAAGGAGCATACATACATACTACTACACTTCATTTTTTTGTTTATATATTTTTTTTGTGTTTTTTACTTATTGGCATGTGGTTAACTAGTGACCTCGAGCATTGACTGAATATAATTATTTATATTTATATGTTTATGCTTAGCTTATTTCTTTTGCACTATGATCCTAGTTTATCACCTGTGACTTCTTCACTGCACGTGTAAGCGGGTGGGCACTCCCTTTAGACTGGAAAATTTATTATTTAGACTTGGGTATTTTTTGTTTTTATATATAATTGGTGTTTGCTAGCTGACAAGTGACAATTAATGAATAATTTCTTATTTTTTTATAATTTTTTGTCATAATATAAATTGTATAAAATCTGGTTCTTCTAACCTGACTGACAGATGTGTTGCTGGGGAGTTTGTTCCGCCACTTCTTCTTCCCAGCTAAAACACTAGGAAGTGGCGAAGGGCAGGGCGTTTTTGTGGGACTGTCTCTTGTAATGTGACGTTCAAAAAGTGCTGATTATCAGCCTAATTTGAATAAATGACTTTTGACTTTGACTTTAATGAAAGTATGTCATTCAATAACCCGCATTCAGAACGCGTATTAGGAAAAACAATTTATGTAGGTAGGTACATATTAAGGAATACATTTTTGATTACCTCAAAAGTCAACTAATAGAGCAGTATCGCGGTGTAGTGTATTATTTTGTAATAATATTCTATTAGAGTCTAAAAGAGTCCATGGAGTTTCTTGCCCATTCTTCTCCATAGAGATCAACGCTTTAGAATGGGCTACAGTACTTTCACAAGTTATTATGTCTTGTGACCGGGACTGTGGCTTTAACATTTTGTTTCTTGACATTCAAAAGTGCCTGTAATAGTCTAATTGAAATAAATGCTTTTGAGTTTGTAGTTTTGTAGTACCTACTACAAACACCGGGCAAGCGCGAGTCGGACTCGGCCATATCTTTTGACAGCGTATATTTAGAGATATGATTTTTTTTCACAACTCCAAGGCACCACAGACTGCAGTTTATGGTTTTAATTTCAACTCGATACCTTCACGCGTTCCCGAGATAAATGGTCTTGACAGACAGACAGACAGAAGGCCAAGAAAGTGATCCAATAAGGGTTCCATTTTTTCTACTTGCTAGTGAAGTTAATATTTTATTTGGCAAAGGCGTACTAATCACGGTTATAAAAGACGTTTCTAAAGGAAAACAAATTGATGTATAGGTTTACGTATTATATACTTCAAAAGTAAACCAATGGAGCAATAAGTCTACTTACTACAAGAATGAACAAAGAAAGCGATGTAGTACTTACGGTATGTTGACGGCGCGGCGTCTTAAACTTCAAGACTGAGTTATCTGGGCGAAGTTAAGGCAATTACTAAAGTTAAGAGTGTCGTAAAATACTAAAAGCAAACATTTTTGCTGAATCTAAATTTTGCGGGACTAAGGAAACAATGGTCGGATGAGGAAATTTGAAACGAGGGAAATACTAAGTAGGCAAGCATGTATGTAGTTTGTTATAGGTACTGTTGCTACAAAAGTCGAATCACACTGCTTCTTATAGGTACATACAATCTAAATTGACAGCTATAAGTTAATATTCATCGAATGTTGCTTCTATGAGTGTTCCGAGTTTAATTATATATTCGGCTTATAGTTTTACTTCACGCCTGTAATCCTCCAAAGATTAGACAGAGTTAGGTATACCTATTAATACACCCATATTTCACTAGTTTTGTTTTTAAATCATGTGATAGGGGGCGACCCCATTGACAACAACCGGGCAGAAATCCAGTCTCCCTGACTGGAAATGTGAAATTCCGGATGGAAAAACCCAATAACACATTGCCCGCCCCAGGAATCGAACCAAGGAGCTCAAGCTCAGCAGTCGTGCTCCCTAACCAGCTGTCTTACTATATCCTAATAATATTATAAATGCGAATGCTTGTGAGGATGGATGGATGTATAGATGTTTGTTACTCTTTCACTTCAAAACGGCTGAACGGATCTAGATGAAATTTGGCACAGAGGTAGATTTAAAGTCTGGAATAATCACCTAAAAGCTGGCGCCCGCGGATCCGCCCGCATAATATTGAAAAAAAAGTATCCTATACACATAGGATACTTTATATAGCCAGCTAGTAGATTCAATAAGTGATCTACAAACGACCTCTGTCGCTGACTATACCTCTTGAATGGGCACGTTCTCTGGGAATCGTTCGGAACCTGGTCGGTATATTATAGCGCTAGAGCTTTTCTATTTCCAGTAACGTAAACCATCTGTAAACAGTTCAAGCGACAACGTTTGTGAAGCGATTGCCAAGTTCTCTCTTCAACACATTCGTTTAGTAAATGGAAGATAAATAGTACTTATTATTTTTCTACTTGTTAAACAAATAGGCATCCTACCTACGTAGTCATTAGATTTCTCTTTTAAATCAGGCTTAACTAATAGATTAATGAGTAAAGTTTCGTGGTTTTCATACCTAGGTCCACAAAATCCTACTAATATTATAAATGCGAATATTTGTGAGGATGGATGTATGGATGTTTGTTACTCTTTCACATCAAAACGGCTGAACGGATCTTGATGAAATTTGTCACAGAGGTAGATTATAGTCTGGAATATCACATAGGATACTTTTCTTTTCGATATCACGCGGGCGAAGCCGCGGGCACCAACTAGTTAAGCATAACTGCTCCGTCGGTCTAGTTGTAAGCGCGACCGTTTGATGGCAAATGGGTCGCTCCTACTACATGGGACTTAAATATAACTAGTGAAATGTGGGTTACTATTAAGTACACCACTGCTTAACTGTTCGGGCGTTACAGGCGCGATGTTTGTGTTACCTAAAGAATAACTCTAGGCGGTCACGATAAAGATCGCCAGTGATAAAGGTGTCATACCGTTAACCCATGTAACATAGAACCCATTTAAAGCCTAGATTAACCCTCAGGTGGGCAAACCTTTTAGCTGAGAACACTGAATTTTTGACGAAGGTTTCCATTCACGACGGACCAAAGATAACGCGAGTTTTGATGACATTCGCAGTGTTGCCCGCTGAGGATTAACTTTCAAGACAACTTCTTTTTTTTAACACCAAGCTCTTGAATTTGACCTTTTAAAATGGATGTTCTTTTTATTTGGATGCTGGAGAAATATACAAATAGCGAAAACTAATATAAAAGTTGAAATCATGATGAATAGCATAACATAACGCTTGCTCTCGCCAAAGAGACGCACATTTGCGCCTGTTACTTTTGTTTAATAAAATGTCAAAGGAAGTAAGCTCGTTTTTACCGCCAATCGAGTAGTAAGCTCGTAGTAATTACCATTAATCGAGCACAAAAGTAAACTGCTACTTTTTAGTGATCAATTCTTGATAGCAAAACTCTATGACAATTGAATTGCTCTGGTAATTGAAACCTAAAAACTCATTATCAATTTTAAAGAACTTGCTTTCAAGACGGTATATAAAAAAAATACAGGAACAAAGTAAGAAGTCCTGTCTAACATTAATCATCATCTTCATCGTCATCATTATAGCCCGGATTAACCCACTTTAAGCTATACCCAACGGTGGGTGCTTGAGACGAATGGCAGAAGAAAGGGGAGACCTATAGGTTTTTCTCTGTGCGACCCTCATCTGTTTCCCGCGATTCAGTTTCTTTTTAATGTAATAAATTCCTAAATGGCACCTAAATAGATAGATAGATTATTCTTTATTATGTACACCATACAAATTACAAGAATTACATTATACAACTTCCAAATAGTATGACACAATGAGAGGTCTTATCGCTAAAAGCGATCGTTTCAAGACAAGCTTTTGATGCATTTAAGCCCCGTTCCAATAAACAAAAACGAGTCGTTTTGCTTACGGTACGGTAGTAGGATTTTGACATAAGTCTCATAGAACTTATGTCAATATACTACCATCCGTAAGCAAAACGAGTCGTTTTTAGGGTTCCGTAGTCAACTAGGAACCCTTATAGTTTCGCCATGTCTGTCTGTCCGTCCGTCCGTCCGTCCGTCCGTCCGTCCTCGCTTAATCTCTGTGACCGTTAGCACTAGAAAGCTGAAATTTGATACCAATATGTATATCAATCACGCCGACAAAGTGGTAAAATAAAAATTGGAAAAAAATGTTTTATTAGGGTAGCCACCCTATATGTAAAGTGGGAAGTGTTTTTTTTTTTAATTTCAACCCTAACGTGTGATATATTGTTGGAAAGGTATTTAAAAATGAATAGGGGTTTACTAACATCATTTTTTGATAATGTCAATAATTTCGGAAATAATCACTCCAAAAGTAAAAAACAATGTGTCCCCCCCCTCTAACTTTTGAACCATAAGTTTAAAAAATATGAAAAAAATCAGAAAAGTAGAACTTTATAAGGACTTTCTAGGAAAATCATTTTGAACTTGATTGACACAACAGTTTTTGTACAAAAAAGACAAAAAGTTGTATTTTGTACAACTTTTTGTCTTTTTTGTACAAAAACTGTTGGAGCGCCTACCGCGGAACGTGCAACATTGCACGCTCCTCCACCTTTGAACTCATAAGTGGGAACACTTATTGTGACGGACGGGAAACTACGGAACCCTACACTGAGCGTGGCCCGACACGCTCTTGGCCGGTTTTTTTTATTGTTTATTGGAACGGGGCTTTAAGGGAGGGGAAAAACAGTACTGTGTGGTGGTGTTCCATTATTCATAACGAATAGCTACATTTATACAAAACAAATACATAATATATATAAATATAAGTAAGTACATGAATATAGCTCAACAATAGTAAGCCTAAATACATACCTATATTACGTTGGAGGCCTATTGCCAGATGCAACTCTGGCAGCTTGCCATGTTACTTAGTAGTATCTATGAAACCTACGACCGGCCTACCCAAGATTAACCAGTAGGGTAAACATCTAACACAAGTGTTTTTTACCACAAAATATTCAGGAGGTAGATAAATACTTGTATGATGATATACCTATTATATTAGAATACCAGCTTTTGCCCGCGGCTTCGCTTGCGTTAAATTCGGCGTAACACAGTTCCCCTTTAATAGCCTATGCCCGTCTCCAGGGTCTCAACCATCGCTGAACCAAAATTCATCAAAATCGGTTTAGCCATTGAGGCGTGAAGACGTAACAAACAAACAAACTCACTTTCGCTTTTATAATATTAGTAAGGATTAAATTTATTTCTTTGAGTAGGTCTTACACATAAACTCCTTAAAGATAGAAACACTTCCAAAGGCTACCACAACTCCAGACCGCAGTGGGCAAGCCGCTGTTTATCGTTACCAGAAACCGCAGAAACTGGACTGTTTTGTGTGTGTTTCCATCGTTATATTACGCCTGTAATCCCCGACTGGTTAGGCAGAGGTGCACTTGCACACACATTTCGCCAGAAGGCGAACTTTATGAATACACTTTCGCTATGTAATGTAGGGGACATTTGCGTCTGACCTGAGGTCGAATAAGACCCAGAACCTAAAACCGCTTGTCAGTAGTGTTGTCACGGGCTCTCACAGAGCGACAATATGTACTTTTCGGGTTCCGTACCCAAAGGGTAATACGGGATCCTATTAACTAACCCTTTCACTCCGCTATCCGTCTTTCACCGGGCTGTTGCCGCTATAACAACAAATACTAAAAAAAAAAACAATAAAATAAATATAGGTAATGGTACGGAACTCTTCGGGCGCGAGTCCAACTCGCTCCTGGCCGGTTTTTTATTCACCTCTGCCGATGCAACATATTACTGCGCCTTCGGAATTCAAAACGCAGCTGCATTGTCGCTTGCGATCAGTCGGCACCCAAGTTACACGTTGTAAAACCTGCTCCTGAATAATTTCCTATAAAGGCATAAGTATTTCACATTCAATGAAGTTGCTTCGGGTGACTGTTGGCTTGGATCTTTTAAACTCCTTAACAGATTTTAATCCAGTTTTCAGCAATAGAGTGATTCAACAGGAATGTTTGTATGTTTCTACATACAAACATTCCTGTTGATCACTAGTATATCTATAAGTATCTTTGTAAATTGCAGCCGTGCGAAAATGGGGCGGGTTACTAGTTTTTGGATTTTATTGATCACAGTAAGCGTTTCAGAACATTGTAGTTTAGTCACGATTAAATGTTTTAATTAACTAAGTAACATACATTTTAGTACCAATAATTAAGTATATAATTGACCACTCATCATGATTTATTGACAGCTCAAGGTAAGTTTAATGTTCTAGTCTTCTATGAATACTAGTATCGGCCTGATTTCTACCTATATTTTATTTATACTGCTAACAGATATCACCAAGTCTGTGGGGTAGTGGCTTACCTCTTAGCTGGACGCTTTACACTCAAGCCACCCACAGTGCGAGTCGTAGTCGCGCTCTGAGGGTTTCGTGCAAACTTGCAACATAAAACGTCCATATCTATTGACTGCCTAGGCTTAGAAGGTTGATTTTTTCACAGCTTTAAGGGACGTTAACGACCAAGGTGAGTATTATTCTATTTCCTACTAATATTATAAATGCGAATGTTTGTGAGGATGGATGGATGTATGGATGTCTGTTACTCTTTCACGTCAAAACGGCTGAACGGATCTTGATGAGATTTGGCACAGAGGTATAGTCTGGAATAACACTTCGGATACTTTTTTTTTGATATCACGCGGGTGTAGCCGCGTGCGCCAGCTAGCATGGCTAGATTCCTCCACGCGTTCCCGAGATAAAGTATCTTGACAGACATACAGACGGACAGCAAAGTGATCCTATAACGGTTCCGTTTATTTCTTTTGAGGTACAGAACCCTTAAAAGGTGGTTAAAACGTCTAAAACTCCATCACATAAGGGTAAAGTCTGTCCCCAGCCGTGGGCAGGTTACGTTAACTGCTAATTGGTAGCACTATACACTAGAATGTGCCTCAATTAATTTATGACAGACGTAAGATCATTTCGCGTGTTCGGCCTGTGTAGGTGCTCATATTCAAAGTCCTGAAGCTTGCGTGTATATCAACACTTGAACCTGTTTATATGTCCTCATAACTTACATATTTAATATCTACTCACTTCTGCAATATCTTGCTGTCATGCATGCCAGTTCTACGTGTAGATTTCTAATATAAGGAATTGATTGAAGCCTTTTTTCAGAAGTGAGAGGGTTCAGGCTAACAAAAAAAGCTATTAAAATATGGCGTACTAGCTCGCGCCCCTGACTTCGCCCGCGTGATACCGAAAAAAAAAGTCTCCTATGTGTTATTCCAGACTATAATCTACCTCTGTGCCAAATTTCATCAAGATCCATTCAGCCGTTTTTACGTGAAAGAGTAACAAACATCCATACATCCATCCTCACAAACATTCGCATTTATATTATTATAGTAGGAAGTAGGATATTATTTTTAAAAATGCCACAAGGAAACCCAAATACAAATTAATATTTTTCAAATTGTAGGTATTTACTTTATTTAGCAAATACTAGCTGTCTTGCGTGGTTTTACCTGCGTCTTTAGTTACTGACCCGCTCCCGTGGTAGTAGCGTGATGTTATATGTATAGCCTATGTTACTCTGTGATAATGTTACTTTTTATAGGCACATATTTTTTTTTTAAATTAGTAGAGTAGTTTTTGAGTTTATTCGTTGCATACAAAAACTACAAATCTTACCTTTTTATAATATAATAACTGTAGAATTGTGGATATTATAATAGCACGTCAATCTTTTCGACTTATTTCGTCGGCATTTCCAATCTCTGCGAAGACACGCCGCCGACACAGACCCAAACAACACAATTGGCCTAACTCTAAATAAAATAATTATTCTAGGGCGACATCAAAACCGCAATTTCGATTCCCTTCAGACAAATAAGGTATGGGTGAAAGCGGTTGTTTTCCCAGTCCGGTGACCGCCATTGTGGGACAACCCCCATATTTCCCTTTCCACCTGTTTACACAAACGATGCTAGATTTAATTCGGAACATGTTCCCCGTTGTACCTTTTACGTAAACGGAATACGTTCAACCCACAAAAGATACGATACAATCACTTTAAATGGTAACTTTTTACGATTACAATGACAATAGGAAATAAGTGTGGGGCTTTTTACAGTGAGTAGATATCGATCGAAGAAAACGTTAGTCAATATTTGCGAGGCTTTGGCGATATTTGCAGTCTTATGAATTGTTAATTGGTTAGTGGCTTCCTTTTTTTTCGAATGGGAAATCATCAGAAAACTTCTCCCGCTCTGGGCGTTATGTTGTTTCTTTTGCCCTTTATGTTTTTTCGAACATCCCGCTATCCCGGAAGGCAATGGCCCTTGTAGGGCTCTCTGCTTTACTGACATCTCTTTGAGGCGGGCGTGGATCACGAACGCGGCGTCGACACGGTTTGTCGTCACTACACGGACGGACAGTGAGTAACTCATTGCTCACCGTTCACAGACCCGCAATGATTATAGTGCCTGTAGTGGCTACACTATAATCTGGTGTTTGGCTCGGCAACGCACCACCACGTGCTCACGGGCTGACGTTCGGACAACGACTGACTCCCACTCAGCTCTCGCCTTGTGACGTATGCGCTCGAGACAAATCATAAGTTTATCTACATACACTACATCCCTTCCTTATTTTACTTTATTGAATTTAAATAAGAATACTACCTGTATTGATTTATATTAATCTTGACGTATAGATAATATACTTATGCTTTGCATTATAAAGTATTTCTCAAGTTACCAACAGTCGGTTTGGTATAGATTGTATCATTTTTGATCAACTTAAAGAATGACTACATAATTTGCAATTTATAACTAATTATTTTGATACAATCATTAATTTACCACCTTCCATCTCCTCCCCAAAATGTTTATTGAATCAGTCTTTATTATTTGGCGGAGGTGGAGCTTGTGGATTAAATTTCTATTTTTTTTTCTCGTTTAACCTTTTCATTGACCTTCAATTTTCTTTAAATGTAGTACGTTTCTTCTTAATACTTGTCCTGTTAATACTTTTTTTTTTTTTGCACTTCAATATCTCCCCCAGTTTTTTCATACACAGTATGTGGGGTGTAACTGCATTTCAATTTTACAATTTCAATTTTCGCGCGTAAAATCACAAAAACTCTTGACGCCATGTTACTCTGTGGTCATGACGTCAGTTGGTCATGTAAACAAATGTGTATATTTTATTCTTGGTAAATTTGTACTGTCTTATTTTTACGAAACCGTCGCCATGGTATTATTACTATTATTTCAATAAAAATAAAATGTAAAGTTTTTTTTTAATACAAAAATAACAAACGTTGCTCAGTTGACAGTTGTCACTTTTTGTTTACATTACCGTATGAAATAATAATCATGGCGGACACACTCTTTGGCGGACACTGTTTCGCTTAGTAAAACAACAGACTAAAAAGTGAAAACTTTGAAATCAATTTTAAAATTGATTTAGTTATTTTATTAACTAAATCTAACATTTTACGGTTTACGGTTTGAATTCATTTATTTCTAAAGATTACAAATCACTTGTACAGAAATAAATACTAAAGTATTGATTATATAAACATGTTTGTTGTCCAGGAGTAGCAGATGCTTGTAGACTTAACAATTAGTATGTATTATGAAGGTAATTGCTTAAGTTATTTATTGTCTACCGCCGTGCAGCGCGTTATAGCGGTGACTTGTATCCTTTGTTTATGTGCTTGAAATATTAGGGCTGGTTCACACTATAGGCAAAGTAGTAATATTGTAATTTTTATCTTGCTTAAATGGTTTTTTTTTAAATGTGGCACTTAAGTTGCTTTTTAAATAGTAATAACGATTGTGTACTTTTTATGTCTTTTGGTAAAGAGTTATAAAGTTTTGCTCCCTCATAAATAATAGTTTTCCTTACTTATTGCCTAAGTTTAGTTCTAGTTTTCCTTACTTCCTTGCTTATTGCCTAAGCTATCTGAATTGTGTATTTTTAGAATTTCTTTCATATAGAGTAAAATACCCTATTCTGTGACAGAAGTTTCAAAACCTTAAACCCAAGAATGTTTTGTTTTGTTCTTTTGTTTTGCAACTTCTTGTTTTATTCGTTTTCAGATAATTCCAAACTTTGTCAAATAACTAATTTAAATTGAGAACTACAACGTAAATCAATAACTATCATCAGTTTACTCCTCTAACATCACATGTTATCTTCTATCAATACATTGTACTACTTTTTTTATTATAATTACTTTGTGTACTTCAATACATATCTAGTAGATTCCGTCATTATGAGTTTATTTTAATTTTCAATATCCTCGGTAGTAATTTATTTCATTATCTGCCTAGCCCTTTCCCAGCCATGTTGGAGCCGACTTAAAATCACCGGATGCAACCGAACACCAGCATCTCACTCGGAGCGCCTCTACAACTCAGCTAGTACTGGGCAATACGACACGACACCCCTGTCGGGACCACAACTAAACGTGACGGGCGGTCATCCATCCACAGACCACCCCCGGCAAGCGCGGCCCAACCCAGAGATAGATTCGAGCGGCTTCCACGATTTAGCCACTGACTGCCATAATTTCTTCGGACAGACAAACCTCTAATAATAACCCTAGTAACGCCCGATCTCATAATAAATACAGTTGTGACACTTTTTCCTTTAGAGGCACCAAGCCTGAGGCTTGTGTGCACCACTCCCATATCCAGTCCAATTCAATCCTTCGCAACATTGAATCCGTCGACTCCCTCAAACATCATAACACTTTCCTACTCCTGGGAGTTATAGAAAATCTCCTTTTGCTTTTCCTTCTTCTTCTCCTCCTTTTTACTTTTTAGTTATTTTTTTTTTCGATATTATTTTTCAGTGGCCTCTAACTAATTTGGAAAATATCTCTATTACTTTTTTTTTTTTCTGCTTGAAAATCAAATGTCTACGGTGGTGGTATACTAGGCTTATAAGCCTGAAATGATGAGACAATTTGATGTCTAGTAATTTTTATCCAATACTTTATACACTTTTCATTTGTATCCTGAAGCTCTCCTATTTTTGCGTTAAACTCTGTTCGTTGATATATTTTTATTTCCGCACTTGTATTACTATTTTAAACTGGTAAAATTCGAACTTCCGAGCCACAAGAATGCGCGAATGGATAGCCATGCGTCCAATTTAATGGATAGCCAATGCTCCCAATTTAATGGATAGCCAATGCGTCCAATTTAATGGATAGCCAATGCGTCCAATTTAATGGATAGCCAATGCGTCCAATTTAATGGATAGCCAATGCTCCCAATTTAATGGATAGCCATTGCTCCCAATTTAATGGATAGCCATTGCTCCCAATTTAATGGATAGCCAATGCGCCCAATTTAATGGATAGCCATTGCACCCAATTTAATGGATAGCCAATGCGTCCAATTTAATGGATAGCCAATGCGTCCAATTTCATGGATAGCCAATGCGCCCAATTTAATGGATAGCCATTGCACCCAATTTAATGGATAGCCAATGCGCCCAATTTATGATGCTCGTAATCTACCGTACTAAAACAGTGTATGGTATATGTCGCATGCCTTTGTAGCATTGGTTCTAGGATATGGCGGTTTCCTCGCGAGGTTTTCCTTTACCGTTTAAAGAGCATTGGTGATGAGTGACAACACATAAAGCCTGCCTGGTTTCGAACCCACGACCTTGGTCGGACTAGGCCATCACCACTCTGGATAAATTTAATACAAACAACATACATTAAGGTGTGTTGTTGTTACATAAAACTTATATGTATATATTTGATAAGTTTAACTAATTATTTACTTTTTTATAAATGTCATACTAATTAATATAGTATAATAATTAATATAGTATATTACATTTACATTAGTCCCACATTAAAGTTAGTACCTACTTGCAACTCAGTACCCTGTGAACTAATTTATTTATTCGTTAATAAGCAGGCCTCTTCACTATATCAAACTTATTCCAATTTAAAAATTGCAAAATTGTTAAATAGTATTTACATATCTTGTTTATTATTTATGTGATTATTATATTTAATTATTTATATTTCCTTCCTCCTTTCATGTATGAGAGACTCTTTCTATAATATGTAATTTGTTGGTATTATTTAAAACCACCACTTGATCAAGTCACTAACTCAAGTCACTAAACGTTCCAAAGCGTAGTTCTCTTTAAAGAGGAATGGACAAAAACTCCATGGACACTCTAGTTTCACTCTTATTGTTAACACAAACTTGATGACTACTAATATTCATATGGAAACTACAGACATACAAGTTCTATAAATGAACCTGACTAGAGTACCTTTCACAGCGCACTGTGTAGCTAAAGTGACCGCATCCCACAGACCTTTTGTACGAGTATAAGCTAAACGAGCCATAATTATGAAATAATACTGGCACACAGTCAGGTGGCAAATACGAGCAACAAACAGCAATATAAACTGCGACTTTATAGCTACATCAGAGAACATAGAGGATTATCTTCAGTGTACACTGACTGATGGATTTCTACTTATTGACATCCACAATTTGCAACGATAAGCCGTTGATCTATAACTTCTTCTCTATCAACCCTCAACGCAGCATGAAAACGTTAACTTTTACTTCACTATAATTCAAGAGTAATTCTTGAATTAACGAACAGCCCCGTAAAGGCCTAATGTCTTTCATAAACTTTGCTCTGTTTGGGAGTAAAGTAAGTATCAAGTTCATCGATTGCAATCTGGAAGACGTCTGCTCCATCTGTGGCAGATACATCAGGAATATTATAAAATATTTGTTGCAGTTCTAAACCGCCAAAATCCATTAAGCTTGCCCTTTTCTTCTTGCACTTACAATACCAGAAACATCGAGATAAATAACGTCTGGCTCCAACCGAAGGTTCTCCTTCGCAGTCGAACTTCTCAAGCATCAGTTACGACATGTTAATGTTATATCTGGAACCAGCCAGTTTATTGTTAGTTCAATATCAATTTAATGATCAGAAATATCTGCTCTTTTATCACGTCAATTTAATGACCATTATATACAATTTATAATGCTGTTGAGGATATATTATTTCCTCTGAATAATGTCAAACGTTGTCAATTGTATGACCAGCTATGCTGCTTCTATCTCATTATGTTGATATCAATTAAATGATCAGTATAAATGTTTAAGTATACTGCTTTATGAAAATGCAAAATAACTTTGTCATTTCTTTTGTGTCAATTAAATGACCAGGCACTAAGCCAGCTTACTTGCTTGATTGTGTTTGAAATTAATTCAAAATAACCACCAATCAAACACCTCTGCCTTTCTCTTCGAGAAATATAAGAATGATGTTTTGTCAAAATAACAGAATCACACATCTTCCGACTTAACGTAGCCGGCGGAATCTAAAAAGTTACTTGTTAGGTACACCTCTGCCTTACCCTTCGAGGATCCACTTCACACTTCACACTTCGAAAATCCACTAATCACTTTTTATGTATTTTTTTTACAATTAACCTCAATTATGATCACTTTAGCAATAGTTACTAATTACTAATAAAATAACCAAGTTAATCGTTCTTAAAACGTGTTATCAGTGCTGGTGCGTTCCAATGTAATGAGTTATAGCACATCTCAGCGTAAACAAGTGAGTTATTTTATAAGGCTATGTTGTCGCCTCCGTTATTTATGAAATTATTTCGAATATTCGAATCATAACGGCTGTTAAGTAATCAAATAACTTAATAGTCTAAAATATAATAATTTAAGGTAAATAAGTTATTTTGGTAAATGTATATGAGACTAAACTAAAAGTGTTGTGTAAACGCACTTTCTAATATTTCTCTACACCATACTAAGTATTATTTCACTGCAGGCACCACTGTCTTTTTTTTGTTTTCGTTTTATTGATTTATCCTCGTCGCCAAATGTAGTGGCTACACTATAATCTGGTGTTTGGCTCGGCAACGCACCACCACGTGCTCACGGGCTGACGTTCGGACAACGACTGACTCCCACTCAGCTCTCGCCTTGTGACGTATGCGCTCGAGACAAATCATAAGTTTATCTACATACACTACAGTGCCTAACCTGATGTCAGAGTATTTTTGCCGCCCATATCTCTCAGGCATGTTTGTTTGCCTTTTTTTTGGTTGGGGAAATCATCAAATAACTTCCCCCGCTCTGGGCGGAGCGGGGGGGGGGGGAGTGTCAGACTTGTACTGGTTAAAACCCACCCATGTTCCTTCTATTGCCCTTTACGTCCCGGGGCCGCGGTATCTCTTTCGAATAACCCGCAACCCCGGCAGGCGGAGGCCCTGGCAGGCCCCTCTTCTTTGCTGACATCTCTTTGAGGCGCGCGTGAAACACAAACGCGCCATCGACACGGCCTGTCGTCAATAGACGGACGGACGGTGAGCTATGACGGTCCATTGCTCACCGTCCACATGTTTGTTTGCCACACGAAGATTCCCTCCTCCGAACCAAGTAATACTGTGAATTGAGCAGCAAACTCATAACTTTAAACGGCTTTTGAAAAGCAATAGTAACGCTATATCATGTACTAAGTTAATAAAGTACCGTTATACTAATAAGGTTGCAAAAACAAGGCGTTATTTCGAGGTAACATTACTGATGTCATCGTAAAAACTCCAGACTCTCTTCATAAAGTAGATTGATGTTTTATATTCCAATAAAATATCGAATAGAAATTCACTTGCTTACGAAACCGAGAGCGGTTTATAATAACCTGCAGGGTAAAGTAAAAAAAAAACAAAAAAAATATCCATGTGTACTAAAAACATTTGTCGAGTGTAAGAGCAAACATTTTTTCGTAAATATGGGCTCATTCAAAAATATTCGTCGCATACAACGCTGTCGCTATTTTGACGAATTTCAAAACATTTCGCGGCGCCCACAAGATGTTGACGCATTGCAAAACAAACATAAAAAAATAAAAGCTCTTCACAAAACCGCAGTAAAAAAAATGTCAAGTTCAACGTTGAAAGCAGAAAAATGTTTTCAGCACATGTGGCTGAGCAGAACACTTGCCTACTTTTTTAATTAAATACTTACCTAGAATCCGCTGTATCGTACATTCACTGTTATTTAATTTGCGACCTTATTGTAACGGGAGTTAAGATGTCATTTTAATGGTGGTAAATAAAATTATAGAAGTGCAAAGACTGTTCCAGTCTAAACATACCTATGTCCAAGTTTAAAACAGTTTACACTGACACAACTTTGATTTTTATTGTAAAGTAACAATAGATACCATTATTCCATAAATTAAGTTAAGCCCATGAACTCCGTGGCACTGCTGCACTGCCCCAAAAATGTCGCTTTCCATTTCTGTCGGCCGTGAACCAGTGAGGATGAAAGACAGTCTATGCAAGCTTTGCCAAGTAGTTCAAGGAAAGTGATCACATGCTGTCGTGTACTGAGACCATTTGGGAAAACCAGACTTTTCCTCCGGAACATTCTAAGTATTACACGTAGTGAAGGAAATGGGATAGTGTGTGTGGTTTCAGTGTTTAGGAGTTGCATAATAGTTATCCTATCGTAATAAATATTATAATTTTAAACTAGTAAGTGCGATTCGGACTCGCTCACCGAGGGTTCCGTACAAACTTGCAACATAAACGGCTATATTTTTTGATTGCGTAAACTTATACGGTTGGTTTTTACAGTTTTAAGGGACCACAGACTTGAGTATATGGTTTATTTTTAGTTCGATACCTCCATGCGTTCCCTAGATAAAGGGTTTTGACAGATAGACAGACAGACGGACAACAAAGTGATCCTATAAGGGTTCGGATTTTTTCCCGTTTGAGGTTCGGAACCATAAAAATAACTAGTCTAGTCAGCCATTTTTCTGAGTCATCCATACTAAACATGTTTGCAAAATGTTAACTAAATCTGAAACTTAAATGATGAATGGATGAATAACTTCTAAGATTAGTTTACATAGTAAGTTACAGGTGAAGCTAATAAATGTGTGTCAAAAATGTAGGTGAAGATAGTACGAGAAAAACAAAAGAAAAATGGAATTCAAAAAGGTTTTTTATCGAAAAAGGGAGGGAGAGTAAAAGCGCGTTTATTTTTTTTCCTCTAAACGGTAATCCTCTGGCGTTGGCGTTTAGCCAATAAATGATTGATTCATCCTATATTTTATATCGAAACTTTTGAAGGAAATCAAGTTTTTTTATGCTAGCTTTTGTCCGCGGAATCGCCCTCGTGGATGTCGGAAATTAACTTATCGCGGGACGCTCTTGTTTGTAACCTGAAGGTCAAATTTAATCTGTTTAGCAACTAAGGCATGAAAAGGTAACAGATAGACGGAGTTACTTTCGCATTTTTAATAAACATAACTATAGAAGAATAGTTTTATAACTTTGTACGAAAAGTCCTCTGTTTTAACGACATTTTACGTTTAAGCAAACGAAACGTGAGTGAGACCGTCTGGTTTGAACGAGTGTCACCTCGACATACGGTGCCAACGTGCCACACGCTATGCTCAGTCACGCGAATTGAACCAGTTTTTATCTGCGCAAAATAACTTTGAACACAGTCATATAATTGTGGTGAAACTAAAACCAACGAGTTACAATGAAGAAGAACAATGTTATATCACCGGACATATGTGTAACTTAGTAAGAAGGAAAGTAGGTACTATGAACGAAATACGTTCGCTTTGTATTCACCAAGCTTCTGCGAATCAATTATTCCAACAACATAAAAACAGAAACAAAATCCTTCTTCAGAAATTCAAAAATTGATTTTCGACCTATATCTAAAAAATATTCGAGATTGGAAGGTTCTAGATATTCCCAACCAATACCTTTACAGAGGGTCCAAGGGCCCCTGAGGGACTCTAAAGTAAAGGAGCTGTGCGAAACGCTTTGTGAGGTCAAAGTACATTGACTTTCCAACTTGGTCCCTAACCCCCATAAGAGCCCTATTCTAAATAAATAAGTTCGAAGACTAAATCTTACATTTTAACAAACACTTCTTTTGAAAGAGAACTAAAACCTTGTCTAAATAAGCGGAACCTAAATTATATTTTTTATCGCACTAATATCATCCAAAAGCGAAAGTGTGTGCGGATGTTTGTTACTCCTTCACGATTAAACAGATTTGGATATAAATAAATATAAATATCTTGGGACAACTCACACACTGCTATCTGATCCCAAGCTAAGCAGAGCTTGTGTTATGGTAACCAGACAACTGATATACCTATATACTTATATAATTTATAAATACATACATACTATAGATAAATCACACCCAGACACAGAACAAACAATCATGCTCATCACACAAAGTTTGTTGTCCTGGGTGGGAATCGAACCCACGACCTCCGGCTCAGCAGTCAGGGCCACGAACCACTAGACCAACAGGCCCGTCAATTTGAATTTAAATAATTTTTGAATTTTGGATGAAATTTTATTTTTAACCTGGCCTACTTGGATGAAACCGTAGGACGCAGCTAGTTTAACTTTTAAAGTTGTTAATTTAGGTATACAATAATTCAACACGGAGCACGGGGTCCTGGGTACGATTCCCGGGTTGGGCAAAAAGTGTTATTAGGATTTTCCATTGAAAATTCCTCAGTGACAGCCCGAAGCTTTTGAAGTTGGTGGCATGATACCCCGTTTCTCTGAAAGCATGTTTAGCCGTTCGTCCTGCACCTGATCTCTCTCCGTTCGTGTAGGATTGCCGTCCTATCGGACTATGAGAGTGATGGAATAGAGAATGCACCTGCGCTTACGCACACAATTGTGCACAATAATACCTTTAGCGCCGATGGTTCTACTCCACTGAGATTGGTCGCTGTCGCTGTAACCGAAAACGACCAAGAAGACTATTATCTTATATATAAAATTCTCGTGTCACAATTTTCGTTCCCATACTCCTCCGAAACGGCTTGACCGATTCTCATGAAATTTTGTGAGCATATTGAGTAGGTCTGAGAATCGGCCAACATCTATTTTTCATACCCCTAAATAAGCAGCGGGTGAAACCGCTGGGCACAGCTAGTCTAATATATAAAATTTCCGTGTCACAATGTTAGTTACCGTACTCCTCCGAAACGGCTCGACCGATTCTTATGAAATTTTTGGTACATACTGGGTAGGTCTGAGAATCGGCTAACATCTATTTTTCATACCCCTAAACCTCAGCGGGTGAAACCGCTGGGTACAGCTAGTTATACATATAATAATTAAACTCAAAACAAAATATTATCGAAAGGCATCAACAAACTCCTTCTTACCGCTGGCAGTTAATTATAATTAACATGCCAACTATACAAACCAACCTAATTATGATAAGTTTGATAGATGTTAGTTTAAACTTTGTAATGTTTGGAAAACAAATGGTTTATCTATAATTATAAACATTTGCTTTCTCAACAAATCAGAAAGTAATTAATTAAGCCATATTCCAATAACATATTTCGCTGTAATGTGAATTGTTAAAAAAACATTGTATAAGTAAACGCGGTCATTCCATAGTCACATTATCAGCAGTAATAAAATTAATTCACATGGTATCACTACACTGGCCTTGGTAAGCTCATATCAATAATTTATACAAATTAAAAAATAATAATTATAATGACCGAATAAAGTTCGGTTTCATTTTTTTTTTAACTTTGGCCCTCACTAGGAATTTCTCCTGTATGGTGGGTGCGTTAACAAACATTTAAATTCACATACACAAACCTAGCCAGACCCTAAACAACTATCTGCAGGTCATACAAATATTTGTTTCGTGCGGGAATCGAACCCGCAACACGCAGCGCAGCAGTCGATCGCTCAGCCACCTGTGACAACCGTGCCGTCAATTTTAAAGGATTTCGTTTTTAATGGTATTGTTGCATAGGCATAGCATAGAATACTTATATGTTCTAGTTCTTACGTGTAAGTTTCACCAAATATTTTTTGGCATGTTAGCATATAAAATTAACCTTAACAGAATTACTCCTTGCCGCGCCGCCCACTACCTGAACGCGCCCCAAAAGGTGGTGGCCATACGGCTTGTCCGGGGCTACCGCACGATCTCCGGCGAGGCAGCGAGCCTCCTTGCCGGACTGCCACCGTGGGATCTGGAGGCGATAGTCCTCGCGCGCCTGTTTGAGTGGCGCGCGGAGGCACTACACCGGGGGGAAAACCCGCTGCCACGGCAAGTTGCCGCTTGGCGGGCAGACCTCCGGTGCGATCTCATGGTGGCATGGAGAGAGCGACTGTCGTAACCCCGTGCAGGGCACGCCACAATAGCGGCGGTAAGTCCCCTCTTTGAGGAGTGGCTGGAGAGGCGTCATGGCGTCCTCACCTACCGCCTGACGCAGGTCCTCACCAGACACGGAAGTTTCGGGAGGTTCCTGCACATCATCGGGCGGGAGGAAGCGCCCGGGTGTCACCATTGTGACGATCGCCCGGAGGACACGGTGGAGCACACAGTGGCGATCTGCCCAGCTTGGGCGGAGCACCGCCGTGCCCTCGTGGAGGCGATCGGCGGCGGCGATCCCTCGCGTCCGGCCCTGGTTCAGGCCATGGTCCGGAGCGAGAGGGAATGGGAAGCGGTCACCACCTTCTGCGAAGCAGTAATGCTAGCGAAGGAGGTGGCCGGGCGTTTGAGGGAGAGAACATCTGCCCAACCCAGCCGCCGCGGGAGACGCCCAGGGCGCCGGGCGCCGCGAGACGACTTCCGGCCACCGTAGATGCGGGCCTGTGGGCGGTGAGCAATGGGTAGTTCACCGTCCGTCCGTCGATTGACGACAGGCCGTGTCGACGGTGCGTTTGTGTTTCACGCGCGCCTCAAAGGGAGTCAGCAAAGCAGAGGGGCTTGCCAGAGCCTCCGCCTGCCGGGGTTGCGGGTTGTTCGAAAGAGATACCGCGGCCCCGGAACGTAAAGGGCAATAGAAGGAACATGGGTGGGTTTTAGTCAGTACAAGTCTGACATGCCCCCCCGCTCCACCCAGAGCGGGGGAAGTCATTGGATGATTTCCCACCCGAAAAAAAAAAAAAAAAATGTAGACATATATATTGATATGCTTGTTCTTTGATTACTGTGTTAAAATTGAAACCATCGCGTTTGACACAATCAAACCTGAATGTTTACTTTGTGCGTAAATAACTTATTTATTAAATGACTTTAAAACACTAAGAAGTTTTCAATTCGACTTTTTTTATATGTTTGTTACGCAAATTCTCCGTAAATTTTGTGTTCCTTTTCACTTTTTTGGTATACTCCCGCGTTTTTACCCGAAAAACAACTAAAAACGCACTTTGGGAGTACCCAACGTGCGGTTATCTTCTACATATTATATTACTTTTTTTTGCTGTATGTGGATATTTTGCTTATAACTTTTAATGAATACCATCATACCATAAATAAAAAAACTAAAATAAAAAAAAATATTTTGATCAAAAGTCGACTTCTAAAAACACAGTTTTATTAAACTTGGTTATTACTGAATCTTCAATATCAAAATCTCATAACTTTACACAAACAAGAATAAATTCAGCCCAAAGGGTAATTTCGGTATCGTGTAGGTACCCGTATACCTGGTATATTTTACCTGCCTACATGAAGCTGCATTCCTGTGTAATAAAGCTACCCCAGCTGTCACTCTGCTATGAATCGCGATGCCGCAGACATATTGCCTACCTGTTCGCTTTGTTGACTCTAGCCCTGCTATAAACCTGACGCATCTGCGCATAGTTCCGTAACATTTTCTGAATAACAGTTTTCTCGGCTTTTATGCTGCAGCTTTTATACCCGAGATAGGTTCTGCCCGTTTCCATTCATGATGAAAAAATACGCAAATCAGTACCAAGAGAAAATACACGCTACAAAGATAGTTTCGCAAGTAAGAACCCAAAAAGTTTTATTATTTCTGTATATGTAGTAGGTACTTTCCCTCAGACACATAAAAATAGAACCGAAATTGTATAAAATTATGTGCATGATTAACTCATTCACAATGATAATCCACCCCAATCGCATGTACATCCTACCTTTATCCTACTAATATTATAGATGCGAATGTTTGTGAGGATGGCTGTATGGATCTCTGTTACTCTTTCACGTCAAACCGACTGGACGGATCTTGATGAAATTTGGCACAGAGTTAGATTATAGTCTGGAATAACACATAGGATACTTTTTTTTCGATCATCACGCGGGGGAAGCCGCGGACGCCAGCTAGTTGTGAAATAAATATATAAATTAACAAATCTGGTTTGGCGCTAAAAATAAGAGAAATTGTTTAAATACCGCCCTCGATGGCAACCTCTGTAGTAAAAATCAAAGCTGTCAAGAGACTTGGCCACAAGTCAATTGTTATGAAGTTCTCACGTTAGCCTATAACGTGGACTCCATTATATATTTATTACTGAGCTTAGTTTTCATTAGATATGTCACGTCCCACGTGTTTTTGGAATTTTAGCACTTAGAATATTCTTACAGCTGGACCCCTGTTGTCTTCATAATACATAAATAAATACAGCGTATAGAATTCTACATAGATAAAACTAACCATTATAAAACAAGAAACTCTCCTAATTTTTGCCTGCAGGGTGAATTAGCACCTACCAACGCGACAGACTCAAATGTGCAATACAACAGCATTTTATTACTGTTTTCAGACGAAAATTATCACAAACTATAACATTATCTAGTCGTAACTACATACCGTTTATTACTGCAAGCGCCTCTTGTCGCCATTTTGGCACAAATTCTAGTTTACGACCCAATTAGTTTCCCGCTTCAATACTTTACAAGAAATGTGATATCTGATTGCGATCCTGCTGTCTCCGCATTTATTTTGGAAATAATAGTGCTTGTCACTGAATTTGGAAACGAGATGGATCTGCCCAGGTCTATCACTTTTAATTGGAATTTAAATTTCTTACTTAATTTTATAAAAGCGAAAGTGAGTTTGTTTGTTTGTTACGTCTTCACGCCTAAATGGCCAAACTGATTTTGATGAATTTTGGTACAGAGATAGTTGGGACCCTGGAGACGGACCAAGGCTTTTTTTTACATTTTTTACGTTAATTTAAAAAAAATGAGATAAGGGGGAGAAAGAGGGAAGAAAAGGGGAGAGAAAAATAAATCTTTTTCGATCATTACGCGGGTTAGCGTTATCCCAAAGTAACTATGCCACGCGGAGGAAGTCGCGGGCGAAAGCTAGTAAATAAATGTGCAATGATTTTTAAAACCATACAAATACGAAGCGAAAATGCATAACTTTTGCTGGGCTTCGGAGATAATCTTATTTATGAGCATATCGTATAGACTGAAGGCTCGAAGAAGCTCGTGGTTTGATAATAACAGCCACTTGGGTTAAGCCGCGCTTGCCTAGGTTATCCCGTGGATAAGTTACCATCACCCATTACTTACCAAGTTTCCTCCGTGCTTAGGAAAGCAAGTTAAGGCGTTGATCCTGACTGTCATTGATACATCTTTGGCAGTCATTACAGGTAGTCAGTGGTCCGCAAAGCTGACAATGACATATTACTGACTGGGTTGTGAAGGTCAAATAGGCATTCGCTCCATAAAAATACTGGTATTTAGCTGAATTTGGTAGGACGGGACCCCAACTGTTAGGAGAACGCTAGACAGATAATTAATCATGATCGTAAAGAATAAATAATAATATCTTTATTTACCGTCTACTTCATGTTTTGACTTGTTTAAAAAACGTGAAAATTCGCACAAAGGATATCACATGTTGTGGCGCCACGGTCTCCCAAAAATACGTGCTAGCACCGTCCAGAATTTATAACGACCGCATTTTATAAATTCCTCAAATATTCGCCACATAAGCCTTTTAAATCATGCAAAGCATCGCTCAACGATTTGGGAAGCAAATTCCAGTATCCTGGAAACGTTGAGAGCCTGAAACATTCTAACCACGCGACGACCTTTTGTAGCAAAAATAAGATTTACATCAAAGGCAAAGTTTCCCAATTCCAGTAAAGTTATTTCTCGCCAATGTAGACGAGTCGGCGGCGTTTCAGTTTGCGAATTATTGTAATACAAGGCTATGAATATTCATTATTACGTTGTAATGAGCATACTGAGCCATTTCTGAACATTAAGTTGTTAGCTTATTGTTTACTCGGCTCTAACATAACTGAAAATGCCGGTTAAATTCGATAATATTTCAGCGTAACAGGTTCTTAAAAGACGTCAGTAATCATGAGGTATGTTCGTTTTTTACGAAAATGTACTATATTAAAGTACCTGTGATTTGAACTTGCATAGTGTAATTCAGACAATCAAACTGAACTGTTGTTTGCATACAACAAGCTGCTGAAGCATACGAAACTTCAATACCTACTCGACTCAAATGTATGACATAATAGCTCTATACACCGAGTCCAAAAATGTAACGATAAGTGGTTTTTTTAAGTTATTAGTTTTTTTTCTTTTAATTTCAGTGTTTTTGTTTTTGTAGCTTGAATAACAGTAAAGTGTTTATCTCAGTCCTAAATTAAACGAAAATAAAGTTTTAGGTAGAAAAAGATTAAGTTCAAGAATCGGTTTTCATTTCCTGGATATTTATCAATTTGTCCAAGCCCTTATTAATCATCCATCACATGTCATCTTCTTTCAAATAAGACTACAACTTTTTGATACAGTATGCTGTAAAATTTTAGTATGAAGTAACGCGTGCCGAATACGGCCTGTAACCACATAAATGTCCGGGGTTGCGGGTTATTCGAAAGAGATACCGCGGCCCCGGAACATAAAGGGCAAAAGAAGGAACATGGGTGGGTTTTAGTCAACACAAGTCCGACACTCCTCTTCGCTCCGCGGGGGATGTTATTTGATGATCGCACATCCCAAAAAAAGCACTTTTTAACGTTTCTCAGTAATACTAGTAGGCCCATAATCAGGACGGCAATTAGGGTCGATTTACATGGCGACAGACCGCTCGTGTTCGATTAGTCCCGATAGCAATTACCACATAATTGCATTGAATAGTCAGCGCTATTGACACGGCATGTCCTGATTATGGTTTCATGAAGCTTCAGTGAAACACGCACGGAATAATGGTTTTATTACTCTGTGTGCTATAAAGGCTTTTCAGGTTTTATTGAGTTCTTGGGCTATCTATCTGAGTAAATCTTTTATTTAGTACATCTACAAATATCAAAATTTTTATTAAGAATATTTATTTATTTAAACTTCATGTACAATAGTGGTACATAGGCGGACTTAATGCCATAAGGCATTCTCTACCAGTCAACCTTTGGGTAAAATATGACAACATTGTGATAAAGTACAAAAAATACATAATAATAGAATATCATCAAATATCTAAATTTTTTATTAGGTTTATCAACAAATATCTATGTCTTCTATCTAAAATTTGAAGGCATTTTTTTTAATGCTTGAAGCATTCTAATAATAAATTTCTAATAAGAAACATTGATCAGTTATACTTTTGAATTAAAGATTTTGGTTAGAAGAGTCATAAGAGATTAAACAACGTAGAATTAAAGGTTTTGATTATGAAAATTAGTTTTGTTAATGAATACGGATTCAATATGTTTTATACCTTTGTTTTCATGGCTTGACGTTCTCAACGAATTGCATGAAAATGTTTTTCCACTAATTAGTTAATGCTGGGCAGTACTTACTTTTAAAATATTCAAAGTTATGAAGTCATTGAGGTCACACCTAATTATGGTTGGTATCATGGTCCTGAGTTCTAGTTTTATAATTACTATAATTAGTTATGGAAATATTATAATGGCGAGGGTGGGTAACGGTACATCAATATCTCGAAATCTACTACATAAATCAATAACTTTGAGTATAATATAATATGTTTTCAATGTTTTTTCGTCTCTTGTGTACTATTTTAGATGTCGTTTCATGTTCAGATATCAGTCAGCGACTTTCATTATTGCGCTGAAGATAGTTCTAGCTTGCTTGAAGAGAAGACGCGTGTTTATAGACATCGATTTATGTATAGAATAGAATAAAACTAGACACACATTTCATCATAACAATGGATTAATGTATTTCGGATTGATATTCAATGATATCCTATGATAGATCACTGTACAGACATGATTGCTTTACAAAACAAATGTTGGCGCTGTATGAAGTATTGTGATGAGGGTCGCTTTGTGTGTTACGATTCGAAATTTAATATGTATGGCGGTCGGTTGGCAAATAAAATGTTTATTTGCATGAACCAGGATGGATTGAAAACCAGGCTCGTTGGGAATCGTAAATAACGAAGTTGTGTTGGTGGTTTACTACACATTTTCTGTCCCTTGTCTCATATTCACTTTTATTTAATAATTAAAATTATGAAGACGGATTTAAAAAAAACCTTGGAAATTTTCTACCAGTCAACTGTAGTATAATGCAAAAACAAAAATATAGTAGGTGCAATGTGCCAGACTATTTCAGAAAAAAAATATCGTAATAAATGCATCAGCTTCACAATATAAAGAAAAACTAACAACAAATTAATTTTGAGACGAGTCTGCAAACTTCTTAAGAAAGTGATTGCGAGCTTTTACCTTAAATGTAAACCGACTGGTGCCCGTCCTGATATTCAGAAGGAGCGCTTTCCAAAGGAAAACTGCCTGGACAAAGAAGCAAGATTTAAGAAAGTAGCGGTGAGTAAGGCATCGTAGAAGACGATTATTGGAGCAACGAAGGTGCTTGCAGGGCATAAATATTGAAAATGTGTAGTCAGATAAGAAGTAGAAGTCGATTTATCTAGCAGAGAAAACAAAGCGGTCCCTGCTGTCTGATAGATATCCATTTCAAGAGCGACCGATGCGGATACATTTACATTACATATAGGAGATTGAAAAAGAATCGAATGCAGTTATTTAGAAGTCGGTCAAGTTTATTGAGGTGATCTGCATATAATTTACGTCATAATAACACACATCGCCATAGTTGATTATGGGGAATATAACTGAACCCGCATTGGTTTTATGTCTGACGGTAGAATATTTATTAATCGATAAGGCGACCGCAACGTTCCGTTGGCCTTTTTGCTCACAAACGCGATCTGCTTACGCCAGTCCAAGCAAGTATCAACGTACAAACCCAAATCCTTGATGTCGTAGCTAAGCAGAATGACTGTGCCATCAAAACTAACTAGTGACATCGGCAAATCATTCAGCCTTCTTAGGCTATAGGGGCTCCCTATAATGATAGCCTGACACTTCGTTGGGTTAACCGCTACCCCGAAACGATTAGACCAATTTTTCACTAGTCTTAAATCCCGCATTAACTCCTCTATCGCCTCGGATAAGTTGTCAACACCCACCTGACAGTAAAGCTGTAAATCATCAGTGTAAAGATGATATGCACTCTGAAGCACAGTAGTTATAAGATCGATAAAAATAGAGAACAAAAGTGGAGACAAAGTACCGCATTGAGGGACGCCAATTTCAAAGTTACACCAGCTGGAAGAAGAGTTTCTGCAAGAAGCCACTGCAAACGCCTTCAAAGATAGTAAGAAAACTGTTCCAAAACTTCGGGAGACACCATGAGATAGGAGAGCATGGATAAAAGGACGTGGACGTTCGGACGTTCGGACGTTAAGGTCAACGCACAGTTATTATAAGCAGTGCGCAGAATTATAATTGTATGAACACAAGCCGGTCGGTATTATTTCCACAATGCACAACCTGTTTTGTATAGTGTCCTTAATGCCTAACCTACTGTCAGAGTATAAATACCACCCATGGGCGAAACCCAAAAAAAACCCGAAGTGCGTGTAATATGAACTACACTGTGTAAATACAGACACAACGCATGGCGGGCGGATTGCGCATCTACTGATTGAAAAGTAGTTAAATATTACTATGTATGATGTGTGTTCGACTGGTTTATCAAATGCCCAGGACAGAATTGCCGAACGTATTTCTTCAAAACACGATGCAAAGCAAAAAACTTTTTTTAGGGTCAATGACCTCAGTTTAGTTACTTAAAATATGTGTGCATACTTCAGAAAATGAGTATATTAGCAATTATAAAGCGAGTAAAATAAGTTTAAAATTTGTTGTGCAATTACAATTTATTAAACGATATAATTCCAGTAAAAACACTATAATATTTCAACCTTTGTCGGCAGGTGCTCCCCGGTCTGTACGTGGGTAACTACCGGGACTCCAAAGACACTGTGCAGCTGGAAAAGTACAAGATCACACACATTCTCTCCATACACGACGCTGCAAGAAGACTTCACTCAGTAAGTCACACTACTGGTCATATTCTAGCTCTTCTAATTTTTTGTAGAAACTGTGAGAACATCTTCTCGGGTTGAGTATTTCCTTAATTGATTGTTTATTATAGACACTAAAACAACTGCTTATTTATTTCATTTTCATTTGTTTTAGCTAATTCTAGAATTGCCAATGTCTAAAGACTGTAGGTACTGGAGGTTTAGTCCAACCAATTCATGGAAATATTCTGTCAGACCAACAATCAGTTATAACATGGGGCCTTATAAAAAGTTAAAACATTTAATTTTTCTTTTTCTTACGCCAGAAAAAGAAAATAAAGCCTTCAAACACAAAAAAAAACAAGCCGGGGAAAATATGCTTCACATTCACACAAAACAACTAAGGAAACAAACAAACTTTACCAAGCTCTTCAAAGAAAAAGGTGCGACTATAGTCGCAGTAACTTTATACTGAGTTAACACATTACAGGGCTCGCACGTAGGTCAGAACCTCAAAGGTGTAGCAGACAAGGGGCTTGACCCGCTCTCCCGCGAAGGAGGGATGGAGGGTGTCAATGATCAAAGAACTGCGGCCCATCCAACACTTGACCGCAATAACGTTGTTTAACCTCCGATCGATATGCTCTGAAGGCTTTTGCAATATGCAGCTTTTAGCAAAGTTTAAATAATAATACACGTCTTGCGTGTTATATAAATGCGTACTGGTAAAAGACACAATTTTCGGAATTTAATATGACGTTTATTTAGATCTTTCAAGTGTTTAAGAAAATGCGAATAATAGTACATAGTACTAACAGTAGTAGCTGCAATGATATGACCATCCCAACTCAATTTGAACAAAGAAAACACTTTATAGCGTGAATAAACATTTTAACCGAGGTATTACTGTTTTATGGGCAGTAATGTGTGATCGCATAGATTTATTCCTAGAATAATTGCACCTCATATACAGTGAGAATGGAAGGTTTTATTAGTAGGTCTCATTCGAATGACGTCATTTAAAGGGCTTAACTTTTATGGCTAGTAAACAAAGCGTAAATTTTCTGAGATTCATAAGAGATATTCAAGGAATTTATTTTCTCCACATCCGATATGTAGGTTCTCTTCATAATGTGGATAGATTATTCATAGTTTGACCTAGTCTTCAAGAACACAGGCGACTGTGTTGATTAGTTTACTCATATTCATAAGACAATCTGCTCGACACGTAGAGAATTATTACGTTAATAATATTACGTTAATAATATTAGCAGTTGCGTTGTACGGTGTAAAATTTAATTGTATTCAAAGCCAAAGATAATTCGTTTTGAACCGCAAACCGCTACTGTTTAATTAAATAAGCGAATTTAATGTATTTAGCGTATACGGATTTCATTAAATCATTTTACTTAAGCCGTTTATTTTTTACCCTGACAGTGTTTTGCCGTATTGTTGTTTTATTCTCCTATGTTTGTTACTTTATTTTATCTGAAAACATAATTTATCAGTGTCAGTACGATTTAGAGCTACAATTCCTTACTATCTCAAATAGAAAAGTGAGATCAGTTTTATTTGAAAAAAAAAAGACGTCGGTTCGTTGTATAGGTAATCTCATTTTGCCCGACTTTAATCATGAAAAAAAGATGTTTGCCATGAAAGTTCTAAGAATGCGTTCTTTAGTCCTCATTTTTCCTTTGATATTTCTTTTCTTTGCCTAATGCGACACAGGCTTCAACATTTTCAATAATAAAACGAAAATCAAGCTTAGAATAAACAGTGATGAAAAAAACACTGATGATGTCAATGGATCAATACTTTTGCAACTAACTGTAGGTCCTCTACTTAAAGCTTGTTCCTTTAATGGGGCTCCCATCAGGTGGGTTTTAGAACACGTGGCTCATTCCCACGTATCTATATATATCTGTAACAACCTGTTCTATTTCTTCATTCATATACCTTTTGACTACGTATTTATAATAAGTATACCGGAAGCAAAAGTTCCCGTTCATTAATCCTGAGACTTCACTACGTTAAGAAACTACCTAGTTATTATTAAATGGGAACATAATAATTGTATACTTGCCATACTTCCATGGTCATTTCTATGAGAATTAAAAAGTATGGCTTAATAATATTGCGTTGTGTTTCTCACCATTTAATATATTTTCTCATTTAGTTTACGGCTGTATCGTGCTCGATAAATATCTAAAGGATTCTGTGTAATTTGGTAAATAGCATACTTCTGGCCGATATGAAACTAACAAGTCAAAATAAAATAATCTTAAAGTATTATTTTGCACTACAAGCGAATTTCTCTTAAGAATTAATCGCACCTCGGGCCTTAAGATAATAATAACTACTGTGGTGTACTACGTGTGTGAATTAAAAATAAAAGCTAGTACCTTCCCTCGTGTGTTATTTTTCAATATTTTTGTAGTCTCCGCTGTAGAATATTAAAAGAAGCTTTAATTAATTTATTTAATTAAATAATCTTTTAGTATTTTTAGTGCAATTTTGCTCAACATCTACTTCTTTTAGAATGGAGGCTTGGATTCCCGCCGTGAGAATAATTTAGACTAAGGTAATAAGGTATTTAACCCATAATAACAGATATCTTATGACTAGCAGAAACTAGCATTAGTCTGGGTGTTTAGTAGAAATACGGACACATCCTATAGGTCAAACTGACCGTTAGAACGTTTTACCTTGAGAACCACTTTTCCAATTAACCTGATTGTTAATTTCATAAAAAAAATACGAAAATCATGTCCATAATATTATAAAAGCGAAAGTGAGTTTGTTTGTTACGTCTTCACGCCTAAATGGCTCAACCGATTTTGATGAATTTTGGTACAGCGATAGTTGAAACCCTGAAAAAAAAAGCCTATGTCCGTCACATAGGCTTTTTTTTAAAGTGTAATTAATGAGGGAGAAGGAGGGAATAAAACGGAAAACTTAGCTTTGCTATTACAATCAACGCAAGGGCAAAAACTACCAGGTAGCAGGTACCTGCAAATCAGGAAAGGGGAACTGTGTTACCCCGAATTTAACGCGATCAAAGCCGCGGACAAAAGCTAGTATCTAATATGTTCTTCAGCTAAAATTTTTGTTAACATTGGTCCACGCGAACTCAGTTAAAAATAAAAATGGTTGCCTAACGACCAATCACAATGACGTCTACCTATACTAACAACTAACAAGTTTCTAGGTGAGGCGTCTTTAGGTACTAATTATCTAGAAGTTTATTTATATTACTTACTGTAACATCGTCAACTAAGCACTAAGATGGCCTAGATAGACTCTTCACTTAATTAGTAGTTTTACAACTAAACATTGCGAGCTATCTTTCTTGAGAGTAATTTAATTACAGGATTAAATGTAATAGTAGACAAATTGTCTACTATTACTAATTTAAATTACGAAAGTTTAATGTAATTTATTCTATAAATGAATATTTACAATATAATTATTGGAATGGCAAGGTTGTTTATGCAGAATAGAAATAGATTTACATACAAAGAACATTACTTTTAAGTAGACAGTGAAATTCACATTAAGTAGACTTTATTATTTTTAGCGGTTACTTAAAGAAAATCACAATAATAAAACAGATCAAAAGACCCAAAAGATAAAAGATATTTTGGTTACACGAACCCATAAATAAATTTAGACAAATAACATTTCACACCAAACCACAGATCTATAAAAAGAATTCACAATAATACAATCTATACAAGAACCACATGAATCATGACTTCCGATTCGCAGTCAAAGAGAAACCGTTCGAGCTTAACCAACAAAATTGATAGAAAGGGGACTTTCACTCGGGTATTTGTACATCTTTCGACAAAGTCCCGCGGATAGGGGACGTTAAGAAAAATTACGTCTTATGGGATCTCCCACCCTCCCCTTCTCAAGTCTTGCGTCTTTATAGGGATTACATTGGATTTTTGTAATATTTTTACCTTTGTGGATGAAATGTTTGTTATAATAGGGTTTTGTGGTGTGATGATCCCTTAACTTGCCGCATACAGTGTATAAAGTTTCTTTAGTTCCGTCATGCGTCTGTGAAACCGTTATCTATTTAGATTAAAGAGAAAATCACTCACTCACGAAACTATATTATGTGTTAGAAGTCTCAAATTTAAATGGGGGATCTTTTAATCGCTCCCTAAGACGGGATTATCAAAACTCAAGGGGGTGGAAAGGGGGGGGGGGCAAGTTTGCATGGAAGAACGCAATTCCTTGGACAGATTGACTTGATTTTTTGCAAAGACATTCTTTAAGGACAATAGACTATATGCATTACGCTACGACACTGAGCAGCGTGTGAAAACGCTGAGCTGTGCCCAGCGGTTTCACACGCCATTAAACTAAATGAACGTACCTAAATCGATCGCAACATACTAGCCATACACGCAGTACCTAAAAAACGCTAAACAACACGTACAAGGACTAAGGACTCCTTTACGCCCCTTGGCATACAAAATACACTGAGACATTATTAGATTTTGACCCTTTTACAGGTCACCTATTACTTTATAAAACACTACGTTTCCCACGTAACCGTAAAAACAAAAGTACTTTTCTTTTACCTATAGCACCTTTATTATACCAGTAACAACTTACGAATACGCAAATATTCGTAGACAAATGCTACGAGCTGCTACGCTGCTACGAATTACCGTAGTTAGTGGTACGATATTCCGTAGAAATTGCTTTTCGTAGCAAGAAATAGATAAAAAGCAATTTGTTATTGCTTTTTTGTCCTTGACGTGTATAAAAAACTGGTGACAAAGAACTTTTTTCATATAATTGTAACAGCTGACATAACTCCAATGCCGTAGTGAGTAAAATATTATATTTATATATAACAAGTCGTGTTCAAAATGTTTGTAGAGTAATATTTTTCAGATGCTTCACTGCTTGACTTATTCCATTGTTGGAAGTTATGAAATACGTCCGTGAATACCCAGATGAAATCCATCCAGTTTTTTGCAATTTACGATTGAGAATTATTTTTGTTATATTCACTGTTGTGATAAATAACAATTTCTTAATAATATTGTGCAGCGAAAGTCTACACTGTTTCAAAAGTGTCCAGACGCATAATATTGGTTTAGGATCTAAGGAAAATAGAGGACGTAATGAAGATGAAAGAATAACATCAGCCTCTGAAAACCTCGTGCAGGATAAAGGTATGTGTTTCATTGTGAAGGTATGACCATTAATTATGTTGGCTTGCTAACTGTGTGTTAATTCAATTCGGAATAATCAAAACAACTGACCAAAACATCACTGTAACTAAACTGACGCAACGGAGACGGGGGACATAACATTCCTTTTTAAAATTTACTAACTTCTGTACGAAGGCAAAAAGCCTCTATCTCAGCATGGCGCTGCAACATGACAACCGCATGGTTGCCAATCAGAAAATATATTCTGATAGGGCGGCCCAAGTCAGTGAAGCCACAGTCCAATACGACAAAATACATAACAAGAATAAATAAATTGTGGAACCAATAAAAAAATATAATAACAAATATGAAAAAAGAAGCTTAGTAACATTCATCCTTACTAATATATATAATATTATAAAAGCGAAAGTGAGTTTGTTTGTATGTTTGTTTGTTACGTCTTCACGCCTAAATGGCTTAACCGATTTTAATGAATTTTGGTACAGAGATAGTTGGGACCCTGGAGACGGACATACGGACATAGGCATTTTTTTTAAAGTGAAGAAAGAGGGAAGAAAAGGGAAAACTTAGCATTGCTATTACAATAAATAAGGCGCAAAGGCAAAAACTACAGGTAGCAGGTACCTGCAAATCAGGAAAGGGGAACTGTGTTACCCCGAATTAAACGCGAGCGAAACCGCCGGCAAAGGCTAGTAAAAATATAATACCGGTTTGGCAACATCAGTGTTTGTCAATTGCTGTACACAGACATAAACATAAGCACAGTTAACGTGAATCTTTTACGCGAACAAACACATGAAGTCAGTATGCATTATAAACAAAGGCATCAACAGCTCCATTCCCACGTACAAGACATCTAAAAGTTCCCACAGTACTAGAACCTAGCGTCTAAAAGCAAAGCTTTGTCCCGGGCGGTTACCTGCCAGCCACAGTTAATTATTCTGCTGTGGCTCGACTACGTAATTTACTTCACCTGTAATATCGCCACAGGATCTATTCCTGCGCCTGGCTGGCAATCTTAAGTTTACTTTAAGGCTGAATAAATAATTATCTGGCAACTAACGGTGAAAGTAGATGTTGTGTTTGTGGGTTGTCGCTTTATGAAAATTCTTTGTCAAAGGTTTTCATTTGTGTTAAAAATAAATATTTACACAAACCTACGAGCTGTCCAGTATCTTGAGTGTTAGAGGCGTAATCAAAAAACGTGACTTACGGTCTATGAAACAAAAACTGCGGTTCCATACTAAGGTGTATACACATGTGTCCATACACATGTTTAAAATGTATACAATGGCTGATTTTCATTTTCTAGGGTTCTAGAATCACATACTATATCGTTAAGGTTTCCTTTCCGGGGTTGCGGGTTGTTCGTAAGAAATACCGTGGCCCCGGAACATAAAGGGCAAAAGAAGGAACATGGGTGGGGTTTAAGCAGTTAAGTCCGACAATCAACCCCCCCCCCCCCTCCCACTCCGCCCAAAGCGGGGGAAGTTATTTGATGGGGTAATCATCCGCAAAAAAGGGTCTCCCTTGGATACTGTTAAAAGTTCAAGACAAGTTTATTCCGTGCACAATTGAATCAGCATTGTCGATTAATAGTTTCATCCATATTGAACATCTGATTTACATAAAATCTGTTCTTCAAGGTTTTCGGTTTTCACATTGATTTAACTTTTGCATTAAATTTCATTGAATTGGAATTCGAAATGTCGTATCGTCCTTAGAATACTTAATTCAGTCAAGAGGGATTCGTGGCTAAGTTAACATAACAGTCGTCCGAGGTTAAGCTGCGTGGTCTGTGGATGGGTGACCATCTATTACGTAAAGAGACTCCTCTGGGGGAAGACACGTTAAGCAGATTTCACTGATAATTTTGACCGTCCATTCAAAGAAGTTTGACTGTTCTTACAGTTGGTCAAAAGTTCGACGACCAGTACCGCCAAAGAATATTAATAAGAGGATGTCTCTCTATCTCTACTTATCTAATGCTAGCAACACCGCACCCCGCGCTTTCACCTACGATGATCGATATTTTTACAAGTAAACATTCCTCTTGAATTACTCTATCTATTGCTAAAAATGCATTAAAATTCGTTGAGTAGTTTTAAAGATCTATGCGAACAGACAGCGGATGCGACTGCATTTTATACTATATAAAGATATAAAAATCTCGTCTGTTAGGTATCGAACTTCTAATATAAAAAAGGGGTATTTTTCTGCTTCTGTATATCTATCTAAGATTAGGAGCCGATTATGGTCTGGCAGTTGAGTACTATTAGGGACCTTCACAAATGTCCTTTTTTTGGTATTGTTCGTCGTTTAGTTGAGCTGCTTGGGTTATGAGTCGAGCTACACGATAACTGTTGGTAATTCCCTGAATTACATTTATCCATTTTAGTTAAAATATGTAGTCTTAATTAATCGTGTTCTTGAATTTATGTAGCTGTAAAAATGTCGTTAATGTAGGGAGGCCATTTTATTAACTTTATAGCTATGAGGACACATCGGCACTTATTGGAGGGGTAATAAAAATAGATTAAATGGGAATTGAATATAATGTATTTATGTGTGTGACGAATATTCGGATTCGATAGTTGATTGAATTATTTTCATTCTAAAATGATGGCCAATCCCGAAAGTTAGGTCATTTTAGTTCGAAACACATAATAAACAATCAGATTCTCCTATTCCGCTAGTTATCAAACTTACTGGATAGCACGACCCTTTGGTAAGACTGGTTGGATAGATTTTCTGGCTGACTTCCCGTACCTGTTCCAACGACTTTAACCAGTTTTCCGAGGTACTGAAAGTAATCCTGCATTTAAACATTTTTTGTAGGTTTACTGCTGATATATCAAAGTCGATCCTATTTAGATCAACCTAAAACCATTTCAAAGCAATTCGAACGTTTCTAGAACGACCTTCCCTATCCTGTTTACTATAGGTAAAGAAATATAAGTTTCAGTTCGTCAGTCCAAGGCCAGTGCAGGGCTACGTCCTCAGTCCTCCCCAGAATAAATATCCCTGTATACGTGGCGCTGAAGGCCTCCATTATAATAATATTAGCTTTTTTATAAAGTAAGTGTGTTGACACAGTTATTGTGGTGCAGGTGTATTTTATTTTTAATATCACGTCGTTTTTTCATAAAATAATAGGTTCATACCTATAATTTATATGTACTTAGTGGACAGTTAAGCATGTAAAGCTTGTTATAGATAAGAACTCAGAGAGGTATAATAATAACTACTTAATTGTTATATATTGTCTTATTTTCCTTATAGCCTTATTTCCATTTTGCACGTCAACCTCACTAATCGGGGTATGAAGTTAGCAAGCTAGAAATTATCCACGGTAAACGGACATCTTTCCCAACATAATTTTCTTCAGCTTTTATTAAGAGGATTAAAAATAATACCGAGTTGTACCCGTCTTCCCCTTTTAAAATTACAGTAATTTTCACGGATTTAATGAAAATTACTACCTGCGAACTGAGTTCAACGAATTGTCGGTTCAACAAACTCAATTCCGTGGAACTGTTTAACTTTGATTAATTTGATAAGCTTGTGTATTTTGTTTTTGTACTATATTGGCAGGTAGAAGACTTTTATTGACAATTAGTTGACAGATGCACCAATTTATAGGGGTAGATACTTAAAATTTTCATTGTGATAAAAAGATAATTTGTGAGGAAAAACTTTAAAGACCTGTATTGGAATATTGCTATCAACAATGCTTTTAACCGATAATAAAGATCTTCAACATTTTAACAGGGGATGCCTTGCAGAACATAAACGATATCGTTAATGGCGGATCGTGTACGGGGCGCCCCCTGGCGTGCCCTCAAGCGTCATTTACTCATTTTTATTGAACAAATGTTTTACAGGTGACGTTTACATTTCCGTACGATTCTCTCGTAAAAGGTGCGTGTCGTTCCATTAGCGTAATCAATCTCGGGAGGGAAATCGGCCAAGTGTAATTTTCGTTCGGTTGTAATGCTTTTAAACTGCGCTGGATGAAATGAATAACACTGACTTGACTTTGACCACGTACATACAAAAGTACGTGGTAAAGTCAGTGTTATTCATTTGGAAAATATCGCATAATGATTTCAAATTTAATAGCGTATCAATCATTAACAGCTAACCACGACCTCAATTCGACTTTTGGTTCAGCGTTTGTAATGTTATAACAGCCAAATCGCTTCCACGAATTGGAAAACAGTTTCAATACTTTTTCCACCCAACAATGTAAACCATTTTCACGACTCATTGTGCATAATTATTAACGAATCATGCTCCCATGACCTTTAGGGTTCAACTGTGGAAATATTAAAGCATTCGTTAAAAGTTGGTTCAAGTGGTTACATTAAATAAGCATCGGGTTCCCCACGCGGGTGTTTCGTGAGCGAGCAAACACTTTGAATATTCAATGGCGGACAGAGCTTGGGTATGCAAATTAATGCTTCTAACTGAGCACACTGGCACTGACCAATGTGACGCCATGACAGCCGATACATTTAAACGAACTTGTTGCATTTTAAAAATAAAATTGGATTGTGAAGAAGAAATTTTGTAGTCATTTTGCACTGTTCACGAACATGCAAAATTAAGATGTAACCTTTTATCAAATATGGTAGTTATTGAAATATATATCACTAGCTTTTGCCCGCGGCTTCGCTCGCGTTAAATTCAGGTAACACAGTTCCACTTTCCTGATTTGCAGGTACCTGCTACCTGCAGTTTTTGCCCTTGCGCCTTATTGATTTGTAATAGCAACGCTAAGTTTTCCCTTTTCTTCTCTCTTTCTCCCTCATATGCCACTTTTTTTTTTAAATATTCCTATTTCCGTCTCCTGGTTCGCAACTATCTCTGTACCAAAATTCATCAAAATCGGTTTAGCCATTAATGCGTGAAACAAAAAAACTCACCTTCGCATTTATAATATTAGTAAGGATAAGGATGTCAAGATTTACAATGAAAAAGTCGTACGTCTGGTAATTCATTTATGACTTTCTAATGCACAACTTTGTAAAGCTTTAGATTTTATCATATTCCTGAACTGTCAAACTACATACTTAATAAATAAAAACACAAAAGACGATTTCAACCACTTCAAAAGCTGGCCTCATGTATTGTTCATACTTCATAAACAAGTTTTTTATGATCTGCCTCACAGAGAAAAATCCAGTAATGTTCCACATACAATATGAATTATATTGTTATAGTCGTACGTCCCTCGCGATGTGGTTTTGGGAAAGCTCATCATTCATTCAACTCTTCGACAGATTCTCTCATAACTTATTCCATCCGTGGATCCTTTTTAACAAATGTCCGATATTGAATTACTAATCATCGGCTTTCACAAAAGTTTCTGTGAGGCCTTTTATTACGCTGTAACGATGATAAGGCTAATTGGGGTATCTTTTTTCTAATCGGCCAAGAAAGTGGAAAATTTACTAATTGCGCAAAGTTCAGCTATTCCAGAAGAATATAACATAATAATAATGTAACTTGGATGTTTATTGTTTTACATTGTGTGTATGTTAGAAAATAGGTAGCCAAACTTTTATTGTCATAAAAACATTGTACACTAAGTGAGAATCTCTGACTCCTGCGATAGTTAAAACTGTGTTGCAGGAGCCAGTGTCCTTTTTTAAGGATGGGGAATCATCAAATAACTTCCCCCGGTGTGGGCGGAGATGAAGGGAGTATCAGACTTTTACTGACTTAAATCCATCCATGTTCTTTCTTTTGCACTATGTGTTCCGGGGCCACGGTATCTCTTTCGAACAACCCGCAACCCCGGCAGCAAATAAACGAAAAGGAGCCATAAACTCGCGCCTTTTTCCCAAGGGGGTAGAAATCACAGAACACCACCTGCTACATTTCTAACAGTTTCTGTTTATACCAATAATAAGCAACACCTGCGATTAAAGATTACTTGATATAAAAAAACAGTCAATCAAAGTGACTAGCAATGACACTGTGAGTGTGTCGCGCATTAACCGCTGTTCAGGGATCAGACAGCGTCTCGACATAATAAATCCTAATCCCAATACGATTCTGCTTTCCATTAAAATTGTTATCAAAACTAATGCTTACATAGCTGGAATAGCACTATTTCATAACGATAACGATCTCTTTCATTTTCCCTGACTATGACGTCATATTGTTGCATGCTTGATTACAATCTGGAGCTCGCTATAAATTGTCAAAACCACGTGATTTTTGTGATCGTTCCAGACTACCGTTGACGTTTATGACAGATTTATACTTTGATTTACTGCTTGTATAAAATCTGTACTTGTAGACTAGGGTTACCTTCCACTTAGAAATCTGAAAAGTCCAAACATAAAACCAACAATCAACAGAAAATGACGGATAAAATTTACTTTTTGTTTTTTGTGTTGTTTTTTACTTTATTAATTAACTGTAATTATGATAGAAATTAAGTCCATAAGTTGAAAAATCACTGGGGCAGTAAAAGACCGGAGTTCGGACGAACAGCTAAAAACGCCGAACAGATCCGGACAAAGCAGCTGGCGGCACTAACATAAAAGGATTTTTATGTAAAAGATAAAAAAAACAATTTGTGTAATTTTTCATGGCCCTGATGTCCCACTGCTTAGCAAGGCCTACACTTTCACATTTTACTACTTTTTTGTGCTATCTCCGTCGATGTCTGTCCTTCAAACACATCTAGATCGTCACGCCATCTATGTCACGGCCGTCCTAGATTGTTTACTCGCACTAGTGATCAAAACAACCCATTATAAGACAGTAGCAAGAACGCCCCTGCTTTGGATCGTTTTTTTTCACATTATATCAAATTACTAGCTGTGCCCAGCGGTTTCATCCGCTGCTCACTTAGGGGTATGAAAAATAGATGTTGGCCGATTCTCAGACCTACCCGATATGTACACAAAATTTCGTTTAAATCGGTCCAGCCGTTTCGGAGGAGTATGGGAACGAAAATTGTGACACGAGAATTTTATTTATTAGATTAACCTAAAAACGAATGTTTTTTTTATTTGAACTTTTAACCTACATAAGGCAAAATCCATCCTATTATCAATGTCCCTGCAATTAGAATTCTTGACTTTTTCTTCACACCAGACGGTATAAAGAGAGAAACACGCAATTACGATTTTCCACAAGAACCCCACAAAAAGTTTGTTAGGTGGACCGTACCTATCCCCCAAAAACAAGGCAATTACAAACTTTAAATGGTTTCAAACTGAATGCTGTGTGAGTAATAAAGTTTAGCTCTTATTGTTAATGGTCTAGATTTACCCTAAAAGTTATTACCAACCAGCATTAATCATGATTTAATTGTTTTGTTTCTTTATGTAGATAATTGTAGTAGTTGAAGTATTCAGATAAATCTGTCTTTTAAGCTTGAAAAATGTTAATAAGACATGATTTTTGGTGGAGACGAGAAGTCCGGTCGCAAGCATCCGCAATAATCCGTATTAATTCGCATCGGACGTACTATAACGACATCTCACTTCAGTGTTTTGAACTAAAATGGAGCCGTGGGATTTTTAACTCTCAGCTGCGCATCGAAAGTTGAAATTCCAACAGCGTGCTGGAAGTGGACATTAATTGTGGTGTCATCTACTGTTAGTGAAAGCGGGCAACAGATATAGATAATGTAGAAATTAGTTAAAACTGCTGAGGGCAAACATTTTACATGAAAACAACTCACCTGGTGAATTGTGGATATACTTGTCAGGCACATCCCTGCCTAGCCCTTCGGGAATAACAAGGCGTGATATTATGTTATGAGTTCTAAGCACATAGTGGCTGTCATCTATGGCGTTTTCTTTTTTATTGATTAGAAAACTCTGCTTTGGGTCAGTAACATAAAACTTACAGTAAAGTGAAAGTTAGTACGATCGACCGACATTCCGTACACGTTCAGCCGAGAACAAGAAGGTAACAAGTTTACGAGTGTCCTTTGTCGCTGCGGAACCCTAAAAATTGAATCAACATGTCTATAGCAATGCGGACGGACAGTAGTCTACGACGTAAGAACATAATGTACGTACCTAATGTGGGTAGATTGGTATATTTGTCTACGGCTCTTTTTCACTTGAACATGGCAGGTAAGTAGTTCTTGCACGTCATCGTCAAAAATGATCATACCTTGATAAGTTGCAAAAGACCGTATTATTTGAAACTAAGTATCAGTTTTTTACAGTATTTTTAATGTTTATAAACTAAAAATGTATTTGTATTTTTTAAATATTCTTAAGTTTTTTTATTTGTAGCTCCATCTCTTGGGACAAAAGTGAACTACATTTTATATACCAATATTAAATTAGTGTTTTTTGATAACCCAGAACAGAGTAAAAATATTTACATAAATATCTAAGTTTAATAATTTTTGCAACTAGACTGACAACAAAGATCATTAAATAACAAAAACATATAACACTATTCAGTACCAAATTACTAGATATGGGACACATCTTAAACAAATTAGAAAAAAAAAACAAAACGTATCTGGCAGGAAATTAAAAAAAATATGACCCATGGCCGAATTTCGAACAAGGTGTCCTACATCGCGCAATCAAAGTTTTCTTGCCGCGTAGCAGTAGTACAATATTTTGCGCAGTGCCAGCAAGGAGTCCGTGTCTACACAGTAGGACAGTGGTTAGGGGCAGGGCTGTTCCAAACCGCCTCTAAATATGCGTATTCTGTGTACTTATAACTTTGTGTATTAGAAGCAAGTAAATAATCGTGGTATTCAAGCCATTATAATGTGTATTTGATAAGGTCGTGTTGACCAATATTAATATGTGTGTACCTTACCTACCTATACCTATTACCTTACCATTCATGTCTCAGTATGTCGAGACTTATGTAACTGGAGGAATCTGTTCCTCCGCCCCACTGATGTAGAAGATTTGACTCCTTTTTTGGTTTTTAATTTACACTGCAATTTTATTTTAAAACTAAGTCATACCTCAATACATGTCAAAATAAAGACTAATTACGCGGAGACTCAACAAACAAATAAATTACTGTTTTATCTCATACTGTTTATTTATTTTATTGATTATCAGTAAAAAAGAAAATTAGTTACTCTTTGACTAACAAGAAACCACATATATAGTCAGCAAAAAATACAACATAACAAAGCATAGTTAATTTTTTCTTAAAAGCCGACTATATCTCAAATTCTATTAAATAAATTTAACTTAAAACGAACATTATCCATTTATCCTGAGGCAGTGGTCGCTTATGCATATCCAACATATTGATTGTTTTAAATTTTATTAACATAGTTTTTAAGTTTTTTCTACTAACGTAATAATTATTACTGTATGGTCTTGTAACTTTATGTGCCTGGTCTAAAATAAATATTTTTAATTTCAATCAGTGGATTTTTCGAAAATTTCAACTGTATTCTCGATTCTGGTTACTCATTTCATTTGCTGGTTGTACCAACATCAAAAAATTGCCGCGTGAGTACTTAATAACGACAGCAAACTAAGTACATTTTCTCGATCGTGAAGAATGTTTATGCTTCAATATATCCGTATAATTTCTTTTTCCTCCGTATTTCAGTAAGCGACGAGTAAAGACCTCTTTGGAAGCAAACGGTTGAATATTTTATGTAGGTATTTCTTTTTCTCAGGCTGGCTCGCTAATGTGCTTTTTCGTGCGGGTAGTAAAATAATATGGACTTATGTTATGTTGGTTGGTTGGTCGTAATGCCCAAGTTAGAGCAGAATCAAAATAAAAAAAAGAGAAGGACCGTCCCGCATGCACGATGTTTAACTCCTATGGCTGACAAGGACCTAAACGATGCTGCTGTTCCTAGCACGTCAAAATATGAATCAAAAGTGAAACGAAGTAAGAGAGCAAATAAAAATAATACTGCACCTGCGAAGAAGAAAAATAGAACTGAAGACGACGATTGGCTATGTGAAATATGTAAGAGATGGTACTCAGAAGATGCAGCTTCTAAAAATGGAGCAGACTGGATTTCTTGTTCCTTCTGCTCTAAAACGTACCACGTACATTGCCAAAGTCAAGAATTTGAGGCTATTGAGACGATTTTTAAGTGTGATATGTGTTGCGCCGAAGAATAATTCTAGAAGATGTTACTAAAATGTTTATCTTGTTTTTTTATGTTTATGTTAATTTTATTATAATATTAATATTGTACTACTTAAATAAAGTTAACTTGCCTAATTCTGTTATATCAGAATTAAAGTATTAGCTATCACGGACTTAAAGAGGTCACCACGGAATTAGGAAAGTTGACTTGGTTTAGTAAATTTGGTATAACTCTTAGGTTTTTAGAAAAAAATCTGATTATTTGTGCTAATATTCCTCATAAAAGACTGATTAAAACTCATGCTGAGACTGAATTAAATTAATTAATAATTTATTGGTATTTTATTACTCAAATGCCTTTGTCACGAAGTTAGATGAGTTCACCCTACTTATTAACTATTTTCCACCTTTTAGTTTTTTTTTAGGTCGGTTTTAGTAATACATGTCCCAATGAAAAAACCTACGCAAATATCTTATTCTTTCTAATATTCAAACCCTTAAACTTAAACATTCAACCGTCATAACAAAACAACCTGCACGTTTTAAGGTTTGTGATACCTATGATAAAAAAAAACCATATTGCAATTAAGAATGTATTAAGTCATCTTTCCTCATAGTTTCGGCCACCCACACCCACTTGAAAAATTCAACCTGTATTTGATGACCCTGGTTGTCTTTCTTTTGCACATGATATTACCACAATTTGTATTAAACTTCTGAACATAACATCAGACATATTATCGTTTACGACGCCCATGTCCATGCATGGCATTCTTAACGTCGCCAGACATATTCACTACATATTTATATGGTACAAAACAAACTCATCATCTCTGATTACTTGATTAATTACCTCATCACAAACAGTAACACAACTTGTCCAACGAGCGTACATCATAAATACGAAGTATGTGGTATACTAGATGCAATCACATCACCACTTGCCCACTTTATCTCGCCCAGGGGAATTATAACTCCGAAGTTGAGTTTCGCAGTTTCATTCGCCAGGGGAATGAGGCTGGCTAGATTGAGCACAGATATGATGAGCCTGTGATAAATAACTGAGCATCTAATTGTCTGTGAATAACAGAGTTACCTACCTGCCAATGTGAAGTTGAAGTGGTAGTTTATTATGTATTTTAGAAGTCTGTTCGGACCTAACCTGATAGTGGTTTCGAACCTAGACATTTTATAATTTCCTTCATCACCACTTTTTTGTTGCAGACCCGGAACAACTATCTGTAGGTTTACAACATAGTAGTCGATCGCTCAGCCACTCCCAAATGTGCCGTCTAAATAATTATTCGAGAAGTTTAAAAAGCGACACTATTGTAATTTAATATTTTTTGACCGAAACGACAAAACATTTACAAAACCTTGAAACGTAAAGTCGATGAACTGATCCCAAGTTCTCATTATTTTCTACAGTAGGTACTATCGCTTTGACTTTCATTGACTAAAAGTTTGTCACGTTCAGTCTCCGAAAGTTTAAAAGCAAGGCGTCATTATTTTGAAACAGGTATGACGTCGCTCAATCCTTACTACTTAGTTATTATAAAAGCGAAAATGAGTTTGTTTGTTTGTTACGTCTTCACACCTAAACCGATTTTGATGTATTTCGGTACAGAGATAGTTGAGACCCTGGTGATTAAAGTGAGATTCTTGGAGAAAGACGGAAGAAAAGGGAAATCTTTGCTTTGCTATGACAAAAACTACATGTAGCAGGTAACTGCAAATCAGGAAAGGGGAACTGTGTTACCCCAAATTTAACGCGAGCGAAGCTGCGGGCAAAAAAAAGCTAGTTTAATAGATAAAGGCATGAATTCTAAAAACGTAGATCCTGTTACACCATTAATCACAAGAAATTGGTGAAGGCTTTTTGTGGGTGGCTGTTGTAACTTTTGATATTTATACTAGAAATATCTTCTGACCATAGAAAAAAAGTGAATGTATGTTTTTCCTTTAAGGCTTCTAAAACCATTGATCCGATTGCGATAATACTTTGATAGGTTCTTAATTTTACGCCTGAGAAGGTTTCTAGCTCAAATTTATGCGGCATTGCAACACCGGGTACAGGTACTACCTAGGCACCTATGACATAAAATATTTATGAAATAACTAGCTTTTGCCCGCGGCTTCGCTCGCGTTTAATTCGGGGTAACACAGTTCCCCTTTTACTGATTTGCAGGTACCTGCTACTTGTAGTTTTGGCCCTAGCGCCTTATTTATTGTAATAGCAATGCTAAGTTTTCCCTTTTCTTCCCTCTTTCTCCCTCATATCTCAATCTTTTTTTTTTAAATAGCCTATGTCCGTCTCCAGGGTCCCAACTATTTCTGTACCAAAATTCATCAAAATCGGTTTAGCCATGTAGGCGTGAAGACGTAACAGACAAACAAACAAATAAACAAACTCACTTTCGCTTTTATAATATTAGTAAGGATAGTAAGGATTTCAAACGTACACACGGCGGCATATCAAGCTTTACATTTCCAATATTCCCTTATATAGATTACTAGCTTCCGCCTGCGAATTCGTCCGCGTGGTATTATAGTTACTTTGGGTTAATGCTAACTTTAACCCGCGTGCTGATCGAAAAAAAATAACTTTCTCTACTCTTTTCTTCCCTCTTTGTCTCCTTTTTCTCACTTTTTTTTAACTTATGTACGTCTCCAGGGTCTCAACTATCTCTGTACCTACCAAAATTCATAAAAATGGGTATTGGCCATTTAGGCATGAAGACGTAACAAACAAACTCACTTTCGCTTTTATAATATTAGTAAGGATTTCCAGTAAGTACAATGAGAGATTCGCATAAACTGGTTTTGTATAGGTTGATTGTTAGTCGTACATACAACCAACTTGACAAACTAAAATTTAAGTTTTGTGAGAAATAAATAAGCTAATCCTTTCCCAGAAACCACTAACATACATCGAATAAGCCTTCATAATGATTTATGTGCAATAACTTGGTAACGAAATCGACAGTCGACTAGTTTGATTGGCTTACAAGGGGTAAGTTTGTAAAGCAGATTATATTAATGTTTCCTTAGCTTTGAGCTTGTTTACGGATCGTTTCAACGGATTTATGGATTGTTACCAAAGTTAAATGCTATATTAAATATGTTTCATGGCTTCGTTGAACATTACAAATAAAGTCAAAGTTATTTTGTCAAGAGAATGATTGGCATGTTTTCTTGTTTAAGATTTGAACTAGGTACTCGTGAATAAAGTGTTGTATAACTACCTACATCAAATTCATGAGCAATTTATTGCGGACTGTCTTCCAGAATTTACGGGGAAATAAAGGTTTTAAGAAGTGGAGCGAAATATTTCAAAAACAATTTTGTTTTTCGTAATTCTCTTATCTTTTGGTTTCAAAATCTGATAGATGATTGCATAGATATGAATATGACATGTGTTCTTGTAGCTGAGAGATAAATAATTATAACAGATGAATTGAATGTTAAATGCAAATGATATACTTACTTTTAATTCTGCAAATCAATACTGTCATGGATTTCAGCAAATTAACTGCCTGCCCGGGGTTGAGAGTTGTTGAGGGAAGTGTCAGATAACCCGCAACCCCTGCAGGCAGTGGCTGCGGCGGGCCCTCTACTTTACTGACATTCCTTTTAGGCGCGCGTGGAACATGAACGCGCCGCCGCGCCGTCGACATCGCCTGTCGGCACTACTCACTAGACGGACGGACGATGAGCTACCCATTGCTCACCATCCACAGGCCCAAGTCATCAGTGGCCGCGACACGTCCCGCCGCACCCAACGCCCATACCTTACCTGCGGCGGCTGAGGGGGTTTTTGGTTCTCTCCCGCATTCAGTGCTCCACCGTGTCCTCCGGGCGATCGTCACAATGGAGCAAATTAACGTTTGATTCTATAACTTAGGTATCGTACAGACGACTGCATTGCAACTTTTTTCTTTGTTGACAGGACAAGCACTACCTGTGTATAATGGCGTCGGACTCCCCAGACCAGAACCTCACGCAGTACTTCAGCCTGTGCAACGACTTCATACACGCTGCTCGCTTAAGAGACGGCAACGTTCTCATACATTGGTGAGTAGACCACATTACCATCATACACAATACATACATCGTCGTGCCTAGCACCCCACCCATTTTGGGAATGACAATCAGTAAACCTGCAACTAAATGCCAGTTTTTTTACATGGAGAGACTGTGTAACTGACCTCCACAACCCAGTTAATGAATGATTTGCTATCGTACGTATAGACTATGTACGATCCTATTTCTACTGCTATATGAATTATTTCACTGTTGAAACAGTCATGATCAGTTTAGCAAAAGAATGCTGGCAAGGCTGGCTTATTTTTTAATTCTTTTTTTTTTAAACAAACTTTTCCCTTACCTAGCAGTTTCTTTTCTGTCCCATTATTTGCTAAACTGGTATGTGCCTACTTAAACAATTCTTAATTATCTCCTACAATTTACAGGTTAGCTTTAAGTTTAAGGAAAACACATAAAATCCATGCAACAAAGATTTATTTTTTAAATTCAGGTCTTTAGAAAATGACATTCAACATGAATCTTGGCGAAAAGATCGCATGCAATATAAATCTATTGTTGATATTTGTTGGTCGACTGGGTTTCTTTCATCGCCGCAAAAATAAGAATATGAATTTCCAATCCACCGTCACCCCATGTTATAAATTGTACCCTTCTGACGGCTCAGGGTCAGCCCTCCCTATTCAGGCGGTAATGCACTGAGAAAGATGTTTAAAGACTTTATTTACTTAGAAGTCATTTCAGTCAAGTAAGTTTGCATACTGCCTTTTGTTGTTGGGCAACCAGTTTAGTAAATTATTGCGATTTATTTTATAAGCATGGTGTTGTCAAATTGGTGAAGTGAACATCGTGCTAAAACTAGCAGTTAATATAACTAAATATTCAAAGACATATGTGACATACACTGGCCCAAGTGAAATAAGGACTCAGTCAGTCCCTCCCTCGAAGAGGAGGTTGGATTTCCATCTATGAAAACAAAAATCAACCTCAATTTGTACAGTTACTAGTCTAGTCTAGTAAAAACTGGCCTTAGTTATCTGCTTAATTTATCATTCGTTTTTTTTTGTTATAAAAGCTAGTAGTATTAGTTTTTCACTTCTATGGTTAGCATAGAAGAAACAAAACTCACTTGAAAGCAGAAATCTATAGACAAAAACTTACACAGGAAATTCGGACTCAAGTGAAGCTGTACCAGACTACATTAATTGCCTGCCAATGCGGGTCTCATATCTTCGGTCATCAGGGAAACCGCATTGACACTGAGGCTTATTCGTCAACTCGCGCCTCATAAACTCGCGACTGCGCACGAATTAGCACTTTCCGATTTTACCTGACGTATTTACAGTTATCTACAAAAGACAAAACACCTTTGTAGATGACTGTAAATACGTCAGATTTTCACTCGGTCGCGAGTTGACTACAACAAAAATAGGTAAAATCGGAAGGTGCTAACTCGCGCGCAGTCGCGAGTTGACGAATAAGCTGACACTGAGCTATTTTTTTTAAACACGTTGCGTTTAAAAATGTTTGTAAACGCACCTACGACACAGGAGAAATTCCTAGTGTGGGCACTAGGAATTTCTCCTGTGTCGTAGGTGCGGTTACAAACATTTAAACTCACATACACAAACAGCCAGACCCGAAACAAATATCTGCAGGTCATACAAATATTTGTTCCGTGAGGAAATCGAACCCGCGACACGCAGCTCAGCAGTCGATCGCTCAGCTACTGCGCCAACCGTGCCGTCGATTTATATTACTTATATTTCGGCTATAATAATATTGCTCGGACACAAATTAAACCATTTGTAGCAATCCTAGCACATTCTAGTAACAAAACCAAAGCCTTTAAAATACCTTTCAATCTATTTGACCAATAAATACCCACAGCAGTTTACCGTTAAGCTCTAAAAGTTCTTTTGATTTGTAACTTTCCTTACAAAATGTAAGGCAACTTAGAACCAAACACTGATGAATTGGGGATCCTTAAAAGGAAGGAAGATAGAATATAAACGTGGACGGTTTAAGGTCGTCAGTAGGTAATGGCTTCCATTTATAAATTAAACGTTCTATCATCGATCACGCACGCAACCTAACCAATTTTCGGCGACTATAACAACAAAATGAATAAATAATGAACCAACAAATCGTGAAAATGGTAGCTTCATTTGTTTTCAGGGATCCGTAACCTAAGGGTGAAACGGGACGCTATTACCTAGACTCCGCTGTCCGTCTGTTCCCAGGCTTTATTTTATGAACCATGATATTTAAACAGTTGAAATTTTCACAGATGATGTGTTTATGTTGCCGCTTCATAACAAATACTAAAAAACAGAATAAAATAAATATTGAAGGCTCCCGTACAACAAACATATTATGTTTTTGTCGTTTTTATAGATATGTACCACAAACTGCAGCTGCTCAACCATAAACAGAGTAACTCATATCAAATATTTGGGTATTATCGTCGATCATAGATTATCTTGGCATCCCCACATTGATCAAGTTGCTAACAGAATCAGAAAATTAAGCTGGATTTTCAGGACACTTAGACATATTATACCTATAAATGTATGTACTCCCTCAGGCAGGAACAAAAACTTCCTAAATATGATATATTTAGCGCTTGCACAATCAGTATTGCTATACTGCATCCCTATTTGGGGGGGGGGGGGGGGGCTTCAAAAACAAAATTTTTAGAATTAGAGCGAGCACAACGGGCTCTCATTAAGTGCATGTATTTTAAAAAACGGAGATATTGTACTGAAAAACTTTACCAAATCAGTAACCTTCTAACGGTCCGGAAGCTTTACATTACCCAAGTTGTTCTCACAACTCATAAATCACTAACCTATGACCCCAGAGTATTGGCTAGAAGAAGAAAAGACATTATATTAAAAATACCACAAACAAAAACACGATTTGCTAGTATTCAACTTTGTAAACGATCTGCTCAGCTTTATAATGCTACTAGCTTTTGCCCGCGGCTTCGCTCGCGTTAAATTCGGTAGCGCCTTATTGATTTGTAATAGCAACGCTAAGTTTTTCCGTTTCTTCCCTCTGTCTCCCTCATATTCCTCTCTTTTTAAAAAAAAAATAGCCTATGTCCGTCTCCTGGTTCCCAACTATCTATGTACCAAAATTCATCAATATCGGTTTAGCCATTAAAGCGTGAAGAGGTAACAAACAAACAAACAAACAAACAAACTCACTTTCGCTTTTATAATATTAGTAAGGATTAATAAACACGTTTACATCTACCCTAAGAATTGTTATGAATGCAAAAATACACTAACGGATTGGATAGGAAAGCTAACCTATGGTGAGGCTGAATCACTTCTACAACAGACATACTAATACTATACACCTTCACATACATACACACACACACTCATTACACACACCCGCATACACTCATTACACACAAAACTCAAACTCAAAGCATTTATTTCAATTAGACCATTACAGGCACTTTTGAATGTCATAAAAACAAGAACAAAAAAATGATGCTGCTACAATCCCGGTCACAAGGCATAATAACTTGTGAAAGTACTGTAGTTGCCCATTCCAAAGCGTTGATCTCTATGGAGAAGAATGGGCAAGAAACTCCATGGACACTCTTTTAAATTATAATATTTTTACAAAATCGTATTTACATCATTCGTGTTGAGATTATACAAATATGTGAGAACGATGTAGAAAGACGTGCACAGTAAGAGCGTCCAGAGTAAATAAAAAGCAAAATTCAATTTAAAATCTAAATAAGTTAAAAAAAATGACCGTGGTAGTTAAAAAAATGACCAGTCCCAACTGACAGCGCCCGTTCACGAACATGACGTATGGATCAGCCCCATTCAGCTCGACCATTTTGAAGGGAGCTAAATGACCCACACCACACCCACCCTCATTCACTTAATTCACTTTGTTTTAATTATGTACTCGTATTGTATAGTTTACACTTCTTGTTTTTGAAGGAGCGGAGTCTCCTAATACAGGCATCTTTTGCTTAAAAGGAGGCTCCAATCTCAAAATTGTTGTACGTATAAGGTTATCAAATAAACTATTATTATTATTATTATATTATATGTAACGGAAACCCTCGTGCGCGAGTCCGACTCGCACTTGCCCGTTTTTTTGATTTGGTTTTTAATCTCCAAACTAGACTCGGCGTCGACCTCTCTCTAGATAGTTTTCTAGAATTCAAGACACCTGTAACAACATAGTGAACCGAAATGTCATACGTTCCAGTTATTTTACCTGCTGCCCTACCATGACCTCTTAAAACAGAACTTATTCCACTGAGGGAAAGAGACAGAGCTATACAGGGTGTCTAGCACCATCTCATTCTCACACAGGAATAAGAACTGCTATAAGATGTCATGTTAACCCTTCTGCAAACCGAAGAATAACAATGCTGCTTGGCAACAGAAATAAAATATAACATACTAGTGTGGCGCTTGTAATCCCAGAAGTGGTAAGCAAAGGTGTCCCTAAACCACCCACATTTCACAAGATAAGTTAAAATACCATTTAATAGGGAGCGTGATTGGCAAAAACCTAAACTCGTTGGTGTTACTGAAAAAGTATATAGGTATATGGAAAAATCCAGAATCACTTAGTAGCCTAACCTGGATATCAATTCCCAAAAATTCATGTTCAGAAACTTCGCTTACAATTTTATTACAGAAATAAAAATTGTTCATAAAAAATACCATATGTGCTTGATAGATTATTTAACTCGATTTTAGTGCACTCATATTATCCTGTAAGTGTTATATTAGTGAGAAAAAAGTCATTCAAGTTTCGAAAGACTGGGTTTTTTGACATGTCGAGAGTAGAGCACTGCCTCCGGCGTGCAAAATGTTTTTGTTAGTTCCACGAGCAAGCTTTCAGAAATCATTGTCCACTATATTCTTGTCATAACATAAAGCTTTCTAAGTAAATAACCATGTCCGAAATATTAGAATAAATAATAACATGTCAGAATTCTCGTTTGTCCTCCAGGGAGTGTAGTTACAAAAACCATTTGTATAATAGTTGGGTGCGGCGCCGCCATTATAAATCACAGGCATTATTCTGTTTATTGCTATCGTTAGAATTTAACATAGAGGTAGGCTTTGTGACATATAAAATGAGTACTTTTTTTTTTTTTTCGGGTGGGAAATCATCCAATGACTTCCCCCGCTCTGGGCGGAGCGGGGGGGCATGTCAGACTTGTACTGACTAAAACCCACCCATGTTCCTTCTATTGCCCTTTACGTTCCGAGGCCGCGGTATCTCTTTCGAACAACCCGCAACCCCGGCAGGCGGAGGCTCTGGCAAGCCCCTCTGCTTTGCTGACTCTCTTTGAGGCGCGCGTGAAACACGAACGCGCCGTCGACACGGCCTGTCGTCAATCGACGGACGGACGGTGAGCTACCCATTGCTCACCGTCCACAGGCCCGCATCTACGGTGGCCGGAAGTCGTCTCGCGGCGCCCGGCGCCCTGGGCGTCTCCCGCGGCGGCTGGGTTGGGCAGATGTTCTCTCCCTCAAACGCCCGGCCACCTCCTTTACTAGCATTACTGCTTCGCAGAAGGTGGTGACCGCTTCCCATTCCCTCTCGCTCCGGACCATGGCCTGAACCAGGGCCGGACGCGAGAGATCTCCGCCGCCGATCGCCTCCACGAGGGCACGGCGGTGCTCCGCCCAAGCTGGGCAGACCGCCACTGTGTGCTCCACCGTGTCCTCCGGGCGATCGTCACAATGGTGACACCCGGGCGCTTCCTCCCGCCCGATGATGTGCAGGAACCTCCCGAAACTTCCGTGTCCGGTGAGGACCTGCGTCAGGCGGTAGGTTAGGACGCCATGACGCCTCTCCAGCCACTCCTCAAAGAGGGGACTTACCGCCGCTATTGTGGCGTGCCCTATATAAAATGAGTACTTACCTACTCTGATGCTTAGAAATATAGTGACCTAATCCAAAATATTATATTTTTGACTTTCATTCAATGACCTAAATAACATTTAATTTCATCCATTTTATGAATGAAAGTCAAAAATACAAAATTTTGGATTAGGTCACTATATTTTTAAGCGTGTGACATGACCCAAATTAAATGTTACTGTTAATTTAGGTCATTTTATGAATGAAAGTCAAAAATATAATATTTTGGATTAGGTCACTATATAACTAAGCGTGCGTTCAAAATCATCTCATTTATTCAAATTAGGTTGATAACCAGCACTTTTGGAACATCAAATTACAAGAGAGAGTCCCACAAAAACACCCCGCCCTTCGCCACTTCTTAGTGTTGGCATGAGAGATATTATAGTGAAGGCGTGTGCGCAGGTACAGTTGCACTCGTTGTTCCTTTAGTCTGTCTAATGTGATGGCTTCCGAGGCATCATATCGCCAACTTCTAAACTACGGTCTTCTTCTGAAAATGTTCTAATAGAAAAATCCAATAGCTCTTTTGCCTGACTCAGGAATTGAACCTGAAGTCGCGTTTGCGACCACGAGACAAACGGGGCAGTTAACCCAACATTATTATGTACTACTAGCTTCCGCCCGCGACTTCGTCCGCGTGGCATAGTTACTTTGGGCTAACGCTAACTTTAACCCGCTTGATGATCGAAAAAAAAAATATCTTTCTGTCCCCCTTTTCTTCCCTCTTTGTACCCCTTTTCCCTCTTTTTTAGCCTATGTCGGTCACCAGGGTCCCAATTATCTCTGTACCAAAATTCATCAAAATTGGTTTGGCCATTTGTGCGTGAAGACGTAACAAACAAACTCACTTTCGCTTTTATAATATTAATGAGGATAAGTAAGGATATGAGGATACATACACAAACTCACGGCTATTTTAACATTTAGATTATAAAGAGGTTAAAGTATAAGTTTGAATGTAGGACATAACTTCCAAAACTACTCATCAGAATTAGAAATCTTTCACTAAAAACTACACTAAGTCAACAGTTAGTGCACTCGGCAATCCGAGTGCCTGGACTTTTGTTGGCAGATATACCTAATATATAACACACTCGCCGTCTTGCACGGTTTCACCCTCGTCTTTAGTATCTGCCCCGCGTCCCGTGCGTGGGTAGTAGCGTGCTGTTGTATAGCCTATGAAACTTCATAATAATGCAGCTTCTTATTAGTTAAAAAATGGCTAAAATCGTTCCAGTAGTTTTGGAGCCTATTCGATAAAAATAAACAAAAATCTTTCCTCTTTATGATATTAGTATATACATAGACTAGCGGGCCCGACAGACGTTGTCCTGTCTACACGGCTTTAATTTGAAAATTTCAAACTTTTTTTAATAAGCTAATAAGCTGTCTAATTTGACACTGCGATGGTAGCGCCGTCTGTCGGATCCAATGTAAAACATTCCAAAATCAACAACTACTAATAAATTAATTAAAAAAACATTGTCCAGCGGACAAAATTGTGAATCTAAACCATTCCCAGATCCCCTTGAACACACACAAAAAAATTCATCAAAATCGGTCCAGTCGTTTGAGAGAAGTTCAGTGACATACACACTCACAGAATAATCCTTACTTCCTTACTAATATTATAAAAGCGAAAGTGAGTTTGTTTGTTTGTTTATTTGTTTGTTACCTCTTCACGCTTTAATGGCTAAACCGATTTTGATGAATTTTGGTACAGAGATAGTTGGGAACCAGGAGACGGACATAGGCTAATTTTTATTTAAAAAAAGTGGGATATGAGGGAGAACGAGGGAAGAAAAGGAAAACTTAGCGTTGCTATTACAAATCAATCAGGCGCAAGAGCAAAAACTGCAGGTCTGCTTGGTGTGTTATACCGAATTTAACGCGAGCGAAGCCGCGGGCGAAAGCTAGTTATATATATAAAGATGAACGTCTGAAGTGACTTGATATTAAATTCACATACACGGGACGTGATCTCGTGCTTCATTTAATATGATTAATTGTATCATAAGTAGCTTACCTATAGCAATTTCCTCCTGAACTGTGAGAGGCATATTATTAGACGTATTATGTCAGCAAATGTGACTGCGAAGGGTGAGCAGTACTGCATTAGGTATGTCCGATTTCCTCAAGTATTTGACAATTGACAGTTGTCATGACATGCATTATGATATAGGTAATGACTATTATGTCCATTAATGAAGAGTTGAAGTTGACTATTATGTCAAGGCAGAACCTTATGCTTCCCATAATAAAAATCATTATGTCTAAACTAAATAATTTCTCCCTTAAAGTAATCCAAATTCTGACATTTTTTTTAAATGACTATGTTTTGAAAATGTAATCTGCTACTAACATTCTACTAAAAGTATATTTCGACTGTCATCAAGCTATTTTGCCGCCATCACATGATGCTGGCAGAATAGACGACATCGGCTCAGTAGCCAAAGAAAAAAAAATAAAGGCAAGGCAGATGGTAGTGTATTAATACTAAAGATAAAAAGCCACGAATGCAAACACAAAATGAAGACCTCCTGACTAAAAAAATTATTTAAAAGCAAATCGCAAAGCTAACGCGTACGAAGTCGAACGTAACAGCTAGTATATGAATACAATTATTATATCTATTCGAAAACAAAACCGTCCAAGTTGGAGTCGCACTCGCGTTTTTCACTGCGTAGACTTAGAGTGTTGATTTTTTCATAGCTTCAAGAGACCACAGACTTAAGTATACGGTTTTTCAACTCGCTACCTCCACGCGATCCCGAGATAATAAAGGGTCTTGACAGAGTGACAGATGGACAACAAGGTGATCCTATAAGGATTATGTTTTTTCATTTTGAGATACGGAACCCTAAAAACGCATGTTTGCAATTTTATTGTATTCGATAATAGCTATATTAGTTAGCAACTGTGTGGTAGCTCTGCAAATAATGTGTCCCGATTTCATATCGCTTTAAATACTACGATTTAAAAAGCTGTTCTATATTTAAAAAAAAAAACTTTGCCCTACACTAGGAATTTCTCATGTATCGTGGGTGCGTTCACAAACATTTAAATTCACAAACACAAACAGGCAGACCCGGAACAACTATCTGTAGGCCATACAAATATTTGTTCCGTGCGGGAATCGAACCCGCGAGACGCAGCGTAGCAGTCGATCGGTCAGCCACTGCGCCAACCGTGTCGTCAAATAAATAAAGCTGCCTTGAAAATACCGGACAATAATACCGTGCCAAATGCCTAACTCTTCGTTAAAAGTCAGTTCTGATTAATCGTCCTACAGAGCCATTTAATTCATTTCCGCTTCCTGTCGGGTTCGTGTGAAAAGGTCGCTCTATTCTCCTGCTGAGCGATTGGAGGTCGCCATTGATTCATCGCTAATCGTATCGCCGCTGTGTCCGTTAATTGCACAATTATGGCTCGCCGTGTGATTCAATAGCTCTAATAAACTATGCAGGTTTTACTAGGATTTCTCCACAGTTAGCCTATGAGATAGTAGAAAGTGACGTCTGGAATGGAAGAAGAAAACGTGTTGCGCCAACCCCAAATAGAATGGGACAAGGGTAGGAAAATGATGATGAGAAATGAGAAAGTAGGAAATAATTTCACGGGGTTTTTTTTTGGGGTGGGACCATCTTAAAACTCCCCCTTGCTCTGGGCGGAGCGGGGGGGAGTGTCAGACTTGTCCTGACTAAAGCCCACCCATGTTTCTTCTATTGCCCTTTACGTTCCGGGGCCGCGGTATCTCTTTCGAAAAACCCGCAACCTCGGCCGGAATTGATTGAATTTTTGTTTGTTTTGGGTCATGTTAAATTTGTTTAGTTTTATTTTGTTATTTGAATGGCAGGATCTCACGGGGTTGTACCTACTTCTGGGATAGAATATACTTTATTACACACCAAAATTGAAAAATAACTGTTTTATATAAATTGCTGATTGGATGGTTACACTGGCGGTCTTATCGCTGATAGCGATATCTTCCAGACAATCTTGGGATGGACTGTACGAATATAAAAATATAACGTGCGGTAGTCAACGGCGTACCTACTGCTAATACTACACAAACAATTAAAATGAAGTTGATTATTAGAATATATAAATACATAAATAAATACAAATAATATATTTATTTAACATGTGTTTTATAATATTATGTGGTAGACAAATGGGATGATATATCGCACGGAAAAATAGGTATTTTTTCAGGAGACGAATTATATAATACTAGCTTTTGCTTGGCTTCGCTCGCGTTAAATTCGGGGTAACACAGTTCCCTTGCGCCTTATAGATTTGTAATAGCAACGCTAAGTTTTCCCTTTTCTTCCCTCACATCCCACTTTAAAAAATATATATTAATTAGCCTATGTCCGTCTCCTGGTTCCCAACTATCTCTGTACCAAAATTCATCAAAATTGGTTCAGCCATTAAAGCGTGAAGAGGTAACAAACAAACAAACTCACTTTCGCTTTTATAATATTAGTAAGGAAAGGAAGGATTGTTTAATTTATTTTTATTTTAGATCATAAATGGGTTGTACTACATATGTAAGTAAATACTGTTTTGTTTGTTAGTTGCACATGATTACCGAGCATTCGAAAACAATAAATACAGGATTTCGAATTGTCTGCATTTAGATTTTGATGTGCGCTATCTTTGGCTCTGTTTACCCATGTCGTGATATACCCAATAAGTGTTAAGTTTTAACGAAATCTATTCATTCGCAAGTGAAAAGGTTAAAAGACACCAGTTATTATTTCTTCTTAAAAACAAACGGGGACCCTTACTAGGAGTTTCTCCTGTATCGTGAGTGCGTTTAAAGACATAGTGCGTATAAACTCACATACACAAACAACCCGACCCGAAACATCTATCTGCAAATCATACAAATACTTGTTCCGTGCGGGGATCGAACCTGCGACACTTAGCACAGCAGCCAAACGCCTAGCCAGTGCGCCAAAAAAGTCGTCTTTCAAAACATTAGTATGGATACATTATTCTGGACCATTAAACACAGGCTGTCATTTTCATCTGCTTTGTAAATCCTTCTAAATCCCGCTCAAGTTAAGCAGCTTACTTTGCATACTGTATGTTGAAAAACACCTGTTACAGTATTTAGTATAAAACCTATAGCAGACCGGTGACCGCAGATGGCATTAGGGTTACCTTGTGGTTCAGGTAAGTATTTACCAACTGATGTAGGTAAAAACTGTAAAAACCCTTATGGACAGAGAGCAAAAGGAATGCCAAAGCAAAAATGAATGGATTGTGTAAGGATTTAAGGAATGATATGAAGGAGAAAGGCGTAAATAATGCTGTGACGTCTGATAGGGGAGAATGGAAGAAGAAAATGTGTTGCGCCGACCCCAAATAGAATGGGACAAAGGCAGGAAAATTATGATAATGTAGGTAAAAATTGTCCGATAAAAAAGTAGTTTTATCTCCTCTGCCATCCTATCTAGAGAATTAAGACTCCTTAGTAAGCAGAGCAATATCATTTAAGTCAAAAAAGTCTGCCAATTTTTGGCCTAAATATGCAGTTAAATGCTTGAGCAAATTGGGCTTTTTCTTTGGCCTAATTTTTTGTGGAGGCTGTACAATAAAGGCGCTATAAAACAGAGATATTTTAACCACCATACTTAGTTTAAAAATGTCTTGAGAACAGCGTTGTTATGACAAAAGTGGAGCAAGGAAAAAATTTAATGACGCATCATTTGCCGCGGCTTTCGTTACAAGCACTGGGACGAGTGGGCCCGCGGCAAGAGATAGTTAATGACGAAACTGTGTATACTTTATGTGCTCACATTTATATAATGACACTAAAGTTACGCTTGCAAAGTTCTAAGCAGCGAATAGCTAACTAATGCAACGATTACTGCTTAACGCGTCTTGGCTTTGAGTTTCAAGGCTTCAGGATCTTAACGTTTATTCTGTGTTTGAAAAACTTCTGTCTTGATTATCATATCCTTACTAATATTATAAAAGCGAAAATGAGTTTGTTTGTTACGACTTCACGCCTAAATGGCTATAACGATTTTCATAAATTTTGGTACAAAGATAGTTGAGACCCTGGTGACGGGCATGGACTAATTACAAAAAAGTGAGAAAAGGGGGAGAGTGGGGGAAGAAAAGGGGAGACAATGATACATTTTTATCGATCATCACACGGGTTAAAGTTAGGGTTAGCCTAAAGTAACTATGCCTCGCGGACGAAGTTTCGGGCGGAAGCTAGTATTATACAACATTATTTTTAGTATATGCGAAACCTGAATATAGTTTGTTCAGAATAAGCAACTGAATCGATTCCAATAATTTTTACACCATGTTATATTTTTTCCAAAAAATATTTATTAAAATATATTACTTGATATGGACATACCATATCAAGTAGTATGGCGTCAGAAGCAAGCTAATGATTTATATATAGTTATTCAAAAGAAACTAAAAGTTATCCCCAACTATACAAAGTTTTAAAAGAAAGAAACTTGTTACTCATAGTACTGCTATTTTGAGTTGGAATGGAACCTCTTTTAACTTTTAACTCCAGGCAAGAATAAAAAACATAAGATTCGGTATGTATAACGTATTTCCTTTAAATCATCTTATTCCACTCCAGTAGAGCTGAGAATCTTGCGTCTTATCTTATTCACGTCAGCCGGTATCTCCAGGGTCCACCTTTCTCGGTCAAGTGTCACTCGCATCGCTTGCAGTTTGAACTCGATCGAGAGCTGTTCGCGACACTCCACTATCTCCCGCCAACCGGCGAAGCTTGAACGTACACACAGCTTATTGGAACCTAAGTGTACAACTATCTCTGAATCAATCGGTCGGGAGCTTTGAATGTAATTTGTAATATCGAATTTTAAATTCTGTTCTTTAATTAAAATAAAGAAAATGTGAGATAAAAGGACAGACACATTTTTGCAGCGATTTAACTCTTTAGACAAGTGGAGTTTTTCTACTGAAAAATATTTAAGACACCCCAAATGTTTTCTTAAATAAAATTGCCTATACGTTAACAGATAACCGTCTTTACCAATGATTTACTGTTTCTTCTTTTTATCCACATTTTTAAGGTTCCGTACTACAAAAGGAAACTGCGGAACCCTTATTGGATCACTTTGTCGGCCGTACGTCTGTCTGTCAAGACCCTTTATCTCGGTAACGGGTGAAGGTATCGAAATGAATTGAAATTAAAACCACATACTCAACTCTGGGATGACCCCTTTGTGCTGTAAAAAAATTAACAAAATATATGGCTGTTTATTTCGCAAGTTTATACGGAACCCTCGTTCATATAACACTCCAGCATCTAACATATTCATGTAAGATGTTGGCGTATTATGTTTTTAAATATGGACTCAAGTGATATTTTCCAATTCTGACTGCTGATTGCTTTATCCTCTTAATCTAGCAGGCATGCCTCCGCACGTAACATCCAATCTTGACTTTAGGATTTAGCAATCAAAACTGGAAGATTGACAAACTTGTTCGTTCCTGACTCTAACTGATTCTGAAAATTTGTACATCTTATTAAGTTCCTATTTTTCTCTCAGTCTAGCAGGGATGTCCCGCAGTGTGACGGTGGCAGTCGCCTACATCATGTCTGTGACGCCGCTGACGTGGCGCGAGGCGCTAAAGGTGGTGCGCGCAGGCAGGGCGGTCGCCAACCCCAACTTGGGTTTCCAGAGGCAATTGCAGGAGTTTGAGACGTATAAGCTGGTTGAGGTAAGGATAATTGGCTTTTAGGCGCAAACCACCCTTGATCGGCGTCACCTCGTCTCATTTTGACTAGCTGATCACCTTCTGATGCGATACGGTGCCTATAATTTGACGACACGGTTGGCGCAGGTTGAGTTATCGACTGCTGCGCTGCGTGTCGCGGGTTCGATCCCCGCACGGTACAAATATTTGTATGGCCTACAGATAGTTGTTCCGGGTCTGGCTGTTTGTGTATGTGAGTTTAAATGTTTGTAAACGCACCCACGATACAGGAGAAGTTCCTAGTGTGGGGCAAAGTAAAAAAAAAAGTGTATTGCATTATACATAATTATACTGTCGTAGAGAAATATTCCGAGCGGCTCGAGTTGAGGACATGAGGCGATGCTGATCCCGTGATGTGCTTATAATTAAACGAAACTAAAACATTGTAAAATGCAGCTCACTTGACGTGTACCTGTTAGCACAGCAATGTTTTATTTAAAACACAACAATTTCTAAACTGCCATTGTAATGTTGTCATGATTGAACGAATTTCAAGTTATCTAGGTACGTACTGTAAGGCTGTCAAATACAATGGTATTTTAACCATAATGGTATACGATATGTATTAAGAATAATCCCATCCATCACCTTCCCTAATAGAAGTGATTACGTTATCTTAACGTGTTTTATAAGCTGCATCCTACCTAGCCACCTACTTTTTTTTTTTTTTTTTTTTTCGGGTGGGAAATCATCCTATGACTTCCCCCGCTCTGAGTGGAGCGGGGGGGGGGGGCATGTCAGACTTGTACTGACTAAAACCCACCCATGTTCCTTCTATGGCCCTTTACGTTCCGGGGCCGCGGTATCTCTTTCGAACAACCCGCAACCCACCTAGCCACCTACTTAGCCCAGATCCCGTCAAACACGCTATAAAGCGCTAAGCTATCACTCAGTCCAATCAAATCAATACCTATCAGAAGAGATCCAGTGAAATCGAAAGCTTTATCCTTATGTACATCTACGGCATCAACTTATGGATACGCTCGGTTCCGGTTTGTCTTAAACAACATAATCTTTGAACTGCTGGATCAACGCAAAAGTTTTTTGTAGGTACCCTTTCAGCTATCCAATGCTTAGATAAATACGACTTGGTTTGATAGTTTAATAGTGAAACTTTCACAAAAAACAGACAGTGCAAAACATTTTAATGTAATGTAGTATGAAGTTTTGTGCTTACTGCCTACACCGTAAATAAGTACAGTTTTATTTGTTTGAAACAGGACATCTATACAATGATAACGTAGGTGTAAATCGAAGTAATTTATACGCGCGTCGTCGGCTAGCGACACATGGCGGGATTGCGGCCACCTTGCGTGACTCGCTCGCGTGTCGGTCCTGCCAGAAATTCGGAAAAATATTCCCGTTTCACTAACACTATACGAATAATCCTCACTTTGTAATATTAAAACTACAGCTCTATTGTACGAAAGTCTCTCTTACAATGGTATTTAGTTTAGTGGAAACTAAAGTACTGTAATCAGAAATTTGAACCACCACAGTATTTCTTCGAAAAGTTAACAATGTACGGTTACCTTAATGAATCTTTTGCGTGACTATAGCGAATCGATACTGGAGCTATTTGTCAAAATTGGGCCTGATTAAAGTCACTTACGTGTTGTTATTACAAAGAATCTATCTTTCTGTTATAAATCAATTCTTTCTATGAAAAATGTGATTCGTTAACTTGAAAATCATTAATCGTATCGTGTCATTTTTTTTTTCAAACACGTAAATTGCTTCTGTGTGAGACTCGTTAACTGGGTGGCAGAGTGACAGACAACACACAGCCTAAAGTAGGTACAACCTGAAAAGAATTCCTAAAAGCTTGTAGAACAAACAAAACATTTTTCCAGCCGATCAAACTAGATTAGTTTCTCTGAAACAGAGAATTCTTATCTGGAATTGTGGAGGCTAGTAAGTGCTATTTGAATTCTAAAATACTCTCTTGAAAAGATAAAAAAAACCGGCCAAGTGCGAGTCGTACTCACGCACCGAGGGTTCCCTTCAAACATAAACAGTCATATCTTTTGACTGCATTAACTAAGAAGGTTGATTTTCACAGCTCCAAGAGACCGCAGATTTAAGTATATGGCTTTAATTTTAACTCGATACCTCCACGCATTCCCGAGATAAAGGGTCTTGACAGACGGACGGAAAACAAAATGATCCAATAAAGGTTTCGTTTTTTCATTTTAAGGTAGGAACCCTAAAAATTGTAATCGAACAAAGTAGCCGGCAACAGCTAGTTCCTTACACTGGGAAAGGCAACAAGCCATAACCCGTAATAGACACACCCCATGACTGTTCGATGGCGAATTGGGTCATACGACGCTAGCATGAGGTCACTAACTGGTACATTTCCATTCCTCACCAAATTACATGGGATTTTTCCCCATATTCTCATTCGAGTTCTTCAAAACAGAGGTTTCTGTTACTTAAGCATTCTTATTAACGTGTCGATCTCAAACGTGTGATATCAAAAAAGCGAAAGTGAGTTTGTTTGTTACGTCTTCACTCCTAAATGGCCAAACCGATTTTGATGATAGTTGGGACCCTGGAGACGGACATGACAAAATGAGAAAAGGGGATAATGAGGGAAGAAAAGGGGAGAGAAAGATTTTTTTTTCGATCATCATGCGGGTTAAAGTTAGCGTTTGCCCAAAGTAACTATGCCACGCGGACGAAGTCGCGGGCGAAAACTAGTTTAAAATACAAATAGAACGGTAGACTGCCGACTACCCAAGATACAAGCACAGTTCAGTTTGGGAGATGCTAACTCACTTCTATAAAGACTGTGATTAGATATTTTATACTTTTTGGAAGAATAAATTATTACTATTTTTCATTAAGAAATTTTACTCAAGGAAAGAAGAAGATTGAAAGAGCGTTACCCGTCCTTGGCGTTAGCTGATAGAGACATGTCGGAATGCCGCGTCATGCTGGACTCCTACCAGACGATGCTGAACCAACGCACCATCTGCGAGGGAAAGTGCGCCATGGGCCGACAATGTCCAACTGGTAAGAACCTAGGTGCTGTATGAAATAAGAAGTCAAGGCTTTTTTCTGAAGATTATAAAGTGACATGACGTCAGCATTAAAAAAAAGTTCTCTTTGTGAACAATGTAAAAATTTTAGACACGTCTGAACGAACGATCGAGTTCAACGTAGATTTATCAATGTCGCTTTAACTGTTAATCTTCAGTAAAAAAAAACTATCCAAAATGACTACTGTGACCTCTGCTTTAAAAGAAAACTATCGTCATTCTCCTCACGTATTTGTACATAGTTCAATTTGGTGTTGTAAGGCCCGAAGTAGTTTTAATTCAATTGCCAGACGGCCCACTTTTACCGTGTTTCACATCCCAATATAATTCGATTTTGCTTTAGCAATCTCATATTAATGTCGTTTATATGTAGATTGTATGTATGGCCGTAGAAATTATCAAAATAAGCCAATCTTTGATGTTTCCAAATAGGTTTGAATGTTTGTTTGATGTTAATAATACTTAAGCAGCACTGCAATTTCTTGGAATTCTACCTTTTACTTCATAAGAAGATCTGAGAATGTTAATTGAGTAAACGCTCGTTCAAAACTTTGCTTGTTTATCGTTACAAATATATCTTCTGTAATTACTTTAGTACAGAAAGTTTTAGCTATTTACGAGTATGTATAAAAAGATTTGTTAAATGTATCCAATATAAAAAGTATCATCTTGTAAAGCACCATTTTCGCAAGCAAAAGAACGCTTCTAAAAACACAAGCTAATAAACCTGGTGGTACTGACTGCCACCTCACGACAACGTTGTACCACCGAGCACTGTTTACCGATGTCATTGTCCGCACATTCACTACACTATAGAAGTATGTGTTGCCTTCTCTCATATCAGGGGTATGCAGAACAGGGTCCAAGCGACAGCCGCGATCGAGGAAGCCGTCAGTTGCCGCAGGGCCCGGGGAAAGCCCAGGGCTGAAGAGGTCCCCGTCTACTCTGTCCACCACGTCTACCGTCTCTGGGTATCGACCCAGGTCCTCGCCGGCTGGACTTTATAGTTATACTGGAGGTTAGTGACCTTTCTAAATTCTTTAAATTCTTACAAGCATATTATCATATAAATAAACTGAACTCAAAATCAAAGCATTTATTTCAATTAGACCTATGCAGGCAATTTTAAATGTCATATAAAAGATGCTGCTACTGTTCCAGTCACTAGACACAATAACTTGTGAAAGTACTGTAGTTGCCCATTCCAAAGCGTATATCTTTTTGGAGAAGATTGTGCAAGAAACTCCATGGACACTCTTTTAAAACACTATACTTTTAGGCTCCTACACACAGTGCCGGCGGCAGGGCCGCCAGGCCGCCGCGCACCCGGCAGCATTCAAAACCCGCAGCCTCAAAATCATGGATACATCATTCATGTTGAGATTATAGATATATGTGAGAACGATGTAGAAAAAGCACATTACGAGCGTCCAGAGCAAAAGTCAAAACAAGAATTTAAAAGAGGAATTAAAACCCATATTGAGCGTAGCTTTCTGATTAAGGTGACATACGGGTACGGTCATCCAGTTAAAAAGAAAAAATACGTAAAATAATTTAAAATTGAAAATCACGATTGGTCTCAGACCTCAATCTGTAGCCGCAGTAGAACACAACTACGAGAACTGAATAAAGCGGAAATTTCCCATTTAAACACAAAAAAAAACATGATCCACTCCGGATCTGATGATCGGGAGTGGATCATGTTTTTTTTTGTGATTCACAACGTAATTATTTTGTATCTTAAAAAGACACACAGCATATTATTATACTTATCAAAACATGACCAACTATAGATCTTTCCAATCTAACAGGCGCCTATTCCTCAGCTCCGTCTCGCCCGACGCGTTCAGCGTCAGGTCTCAGCGTGACGCGCGTGACGGACCCGGTCGGCGGCGGCACGGCCATGGCCGTCGGGGGCACGGAGTACTCCCGGCGCCGGGCTGCCTCCGCGCCCGCAACCCCGGCACTATCGCCGGCGTCCTCGCCGCCCGGCTCCCCGCATCGGGCACCGCATAGGTGAGCAGGTGTAGCGTAGCCTTACCTTGGATACGTCATGTAAGAAGGTCTTTTTCGTCATTTTCAATGTTTATTTTGCACAATGTGATTATATTGCATTGGACATGCCACAGCCATGAAAGGTACCTTAAGCCACTGAGCAAAGTAGTCGTCATTCACTTGTTTGAATACATTCTCCATTTTTCTTACTTTTGGGTTCGCATCAGCTCGAATCGCGAGTCCAAGAACAAAAAGCAGGGCCAGTATGCCACTCTTTTTAAGCCTTCAAACAAACTTTGAAGCTTTTCTTTTCAGAAGGGTGAAAGGAAAAACACGAAGATTGGAGCGCATACTTTTTCTGACGAACTTGTACTTAGATTAACATTAAAAAACATCCTTGTTTTTAGCTGAAATTTTATTCATCAAATTCCAGCCAGTAATTGCATTGCGTAAAACGAGAATTCATGCATGAATACTGCATGGATTAACATTTGAATAATAACTTTAAACGGGAAATCCACACGTCGGAATTTGATTACAGTTCATTCGGTATTCGCACAAAAGCTTTTCTAGAACACCTGACTGAATTACTATTCAGTTTTTTACAGCATTTCACATCAAATTGAGTGTACATACCTACCATTTAATTTTGTTTTTTATTTGTCTGGCATGTTTTAATTTTCCCATTTCATGTGACCATTAGGCCGGGCGTTGCTTGGGTGATACCCTCGGTGCAGTGGGACCCCGATTCGATGTGACGTCACCGGGGGTCCACGACTCAAGAGGTTTTAATCACTCTCATCGCACCCCCGCCTTGCCACAAGGTTATGCATTGTTTCTTTTGTTTGTTGCGCTTACTTAATAATCATGGTAGCACGTTGTTTTAGACGAGCACTTTGCTCAACCTATTGTAAATTATTTTATGATGTTGTTTCACCACCAAATCACTGAGTAGGTAGTATCGTTCATGCTTTATTGTTCGGTGAAGACAAAACATAGAGAGGGCTATAAGAATATGGGGAGGCCTGTGCCAAAAACTGGCACATATGTATAAAAGCTTAAAAATGCTTTCGTGGCGGGTATCTTCCATCATACAAATTCAGTTCTATTTTTGAATGTGTATGTGAGATAGTAGTTTTCCCGGCTCCGCGAAACTGATCCTATATCATTGTTTGCAGCATGACTTGTTATTGGACAACTGGCATATAGCTGTAGGCTTCGCTCCAAGAATAGTTGCATATTTAGTAGATGCATAATGTAGAGTAGCTTCACTGGTACCTAATACCACAAGTAGATAATGGATATCAGACGGCTGCACTCGCTCCGTATATTCGGGCACATTTAAGACCCCGACCCCATTATTTTTGGTATTGGAAAACTGGCTTAATTGAAAGCGATTTTCGACTTAACGTTTAAATTGTTGTTATGTATTGACTGAGCAGCTGTAATGAAAAACAGGAACCATTTGGTTTTCCTCATTTTTGTTTGAATTAAATGGTAGAACCAGACTAGTATAATTAAATGGAACTTCCTTATCATCCCAACCGACAAGCGTTGAAATTACGAAATGAATGAAGCGTTTTAAAAATAATTGACGCCACAGTACCGGGAATGAATAGACCCTCTTACGCCATTGTTTCTTATTCTGTATAGCATTATCTTTATCTGAGAGGAGGCTGGCTCGGCGACGCCTCCATTGTCGCTGTAAGTCGGAAACACATTTCTGCGCGTTTTCGCGACGGAATTTAAGTTCTGTTATGAACACTCGGAGAATTGAGCAGACAAATATTACGTGGTAAGCTCCAGGGTGGGATAATACTGTAATGGGATTAGATGTGTTGCTATAGATATTTAGACACAGCTGTGGTGGTAGAGGTTACGACCTAGTTTAGGCAATAACGTCAGACTCTGTACTAAATGGTTGAAAGAATGCGTGGTTTTTAGTTTTGTGTAAATTTCTCTTGACGCATGAATGGATGGATGAATGAATTCAACGACACGATTGGCGCAGTGGCTGAGCGATCGACTTCTGCGCTGCGTGTCGCGATTTCGATTCCTGCACGGAACAAATATTTGTATGATCTACAGATAGTTGTTTAGGGTCCGGCTGTTTGTGTATGTGAGTTTAAATGTTTGTAAACGCATACCACGATACAGGACAAATAATCAAGTGTGGGGCAACGTTGAGTTTTTTTAACAAAAAAATGGATAATAATAAATATAGATTGACCTGATTGTAAAGCTCGTCTCTTTCCGTTTCACGGGGCTATATCTGAAAGTCTATTTACAGTCACTGCACAGCATCACCTCAGCTTTAATGGTTAATTTTATATTTACTTCCAAGTACCTACCTACAAACCTTCATAACTTTTCCTTTTTAAACCCTGCCATTAAATTTGTACTCATTCAGCTCAATTTCAAACATAAAATATAATTGGACGAGCCTTACACATATGAAGAGCGAACTGGGGAGCCCTCCGTATTAGTTTCATATTTAACGAGGCAGGGTCGTGTACGGACATCATAAAATTTTACGTACTGCTGACATCCGGGACAGGAACGCGTTGTGGGACGACGGACGAACTCATTTGTGTTAGCACAACCCGCATGCCGGAGATAGGCCTCCGCGGACGTTATAACATCGTACAATTTTAATTGAAAGCTGCCCGTTTTAACATGAAAAACTGGTGTAATTCTTCTTAAAATTGTAAGTAAGCTACATGGGTCGGTTGGAATTCATGTCGGAGCTCGTTGGTAGGTACACTAGGTACCTACCTACCTACGAGTTCAGGCGATGTTTGATTCACATTTTCGTAGGTCGCAAATGTGAATCAAACATCAGCAGGGCAGTAGCTGATTTCTAGATCGATATTTGTGTCGTATTGACACGAGAGGATACATTTTTTAACTAATGAGTTTATCGATTGGTAAAGGCTCGTCTAATAAAGTTTTATTTGTGTTTTTTGCAAGTCAGAGTCATGGCTTACAAAACGTTATTATTGATGAATTTAAATTAAATGTTGTTTTAATTTGCACAGTGTCGAAGTATTTACCTTTTACGTCTTGCCTTTCGCCACTCGTGGGTTGGATTTTCACAAGGTGCAAATACGAGTACCTACTTAGCTATGTTAGATTTGTCTATTTAGGTACGTTTTTAAGCTACTGGGGAACGGGAATTTCCTTGGATTTAAAGAAGACAGAATTCTAGATGTTTCTATGTTAAATGTAGTGGATGACGTGTTTCAGATCGCGTCCCTTGCAGCGGTGTTCGTAGCAGGAGTCCCGGCGACGTCCAGCATCCGGCCAGGGTCGACCGCACAAACGGCAACCAGTCACTCCCACGTCCTCTAGCTCATAGTCATAATGTGCACTTGCACAATCGCGGGCCCGCATCGCTGCTCGCGCATTTAATATCTAGGACTAATCTGACAGATTGACCATAGAGTTAAATTTAATTTAGCTGCTGTGATTTACTGACCAAAATAATTTCAATCATATGAGTGGAGATGGATATTAACCGCAGATTATTTGAATAGCCTTTTAGACACCGTCAGTTTTAAGAGGTTATATTGTATAATCTGTCAGATAAGGTCAAGACTTTACATTAATAGCGAGTGGTGAAACAGGGCCTTACGCTTCTGTGGCTTCAAAGGATGCCAAACGAAGCTTTCTAAATGTAAGCAATATTGTGACGTTTGTGTTGGACGGAGAATTATTATAGTAAATGGGGATATATTTGGCGATGCAAGGTAGGTACTTTTTAAGATATGAGGTTTGATAACGTTAAAGTTATGGAATTGCGACAATTGTATCAATTCTAAATTGTTGTTAGCCTTCGCGGTGTCGTCGTGCATTTTGTAATGATATATGTTAACCAATCATCAACGAAACTATGATAGGTGACCATTTCCCACTAGTCACATCAAATGTGAAGTGATTTTGTCCTTATGAAATATTGGACTGGAAAACTTGCGATTTTGCAAGCAGAGTGTGCGTTTATGAGCAGAATGTGGAAATGCGACAATTTGTTGAACACGCTCGCTCTGTAATCTTTTGTGCGACTGCGCTTACCTATAATAATGAGCGCAGCTAAACGGAACTTAGCATATTTTGCATCGCTTCGCTACGCTGGAAAATGACTTCTTCGCTGGCCAAACAAAAGTAAAACAACAAGACTTCTCCTAAATCTTGGCATTACAGCAATGCTATAAAGCCCAAAGGTGGAAATGGTATAATTTAAGTATTTCATTCTAAATGTTACCGCGAAATGTCTTATTAGTTCAATTATTTATAAATGAAAGATTAAGTACAACGTACTTTTGTAATAAAGAATATAATATGATATTCTAGTATAACTGTGGTGGACACGCGTAGACGATACCTTAAGTTGGTATAAGAGATGTTCTGGCTGGTTCAGATTTCTATTTCTAAGATTTCTACCTTCGATAAATACTATGAAGTTAGCTCGTATTTTTTATCTATTGTAGCTAGACTGTAGCTTATACTTATTTTAAAGAAATGCATTTAAAAATCTATTTACTATAGCAAACTTGAGAGACCTTACTGTAAATTATTCCATAAAGTCTTATTTACTGTAGAAACTTTCGTGTCTATAATTACAGAACGAAATCCTATTTTTCTTTAATTAAGTTTTGAATAATAAACACGAGAGCTTTAATAAATAGACGATTTCTAAATATCTAAAGGTTAACCTGTATTATAGTGTTAAGTCATCACTGTAAAATATCCACTTCGTTTTATGGTGATTATTGACGATACAAAGTTCAATTACAAATAACACAAATCTTAAGTGTATATTCCTCTTAAAATATGATAGACCCTTGATCACATGCGTAGACATCACAGATTGATTAACTTTACGCACATTTTTTCCTATTGACCACACTAATCGACTCTGCTTGAGCTGGTCAAGAAGAGTTTTGTATGCATGCATTATAAGCGAAAAGGATATCATTCGCCCCGTATCGGATCCTAAGACTTAACACCACGTCGGTTTATTCAATGTCATTGATATACTAGCGACTCGTCCCGGCTTGGATAAAGATTGTCCTTTATTTTAATAAATATACTTAGATTGGATGTACATATATTTAGCTTTATCTGGCCGGCTCAAATAGATCCGCGTCGAGAAGTGTGTTCACTCCCCAACTGATGTCTCAACGATCTCTGGTTTGCTCCTAATCCTTTTGCTTCAACGTATAATGGTGAGCTTAAGTAATAAAAACGTCTGCGAACGTTTTAGATAATAATTGCTCAAAAAGGGAAACTGAATCCGTTCCTAGCACAGCACAATTTTACTTAAGATGCTCAGCACGCGCATTTCATTGCTCGCTCAGTACAACTCGTAACTGCTTTATCAATGTCACTAAGGTTTAAAATTACTTGCAAATCGAAAAACGACAAGCCTGTTTGACACTTTTTTGTATAACTCAGTGCAATTTTAATTCAGGTGGAATTGGAGTCAAAAGTGATAAAGCAATTACGAGACATACATTTGTCTACACGGTAGAACACTCAACTCTAGGGTCAAACTACGTTGTGAATTTTTGCATATCTCTCTTTCTCATTCTTACAAGGCTTAGCCTGATTTAGAAAATTGTGATTTACTTAGATGCCTTTAGCACGGTGGCATACGTAGACGATTATTAAATAATACATTCGTTTATGATTACTTATGAAATGCTGCCACTGTAGCTTTGTTATAACTCGTTTATAAGTCTGTAAATATTTATCTAATCTAAGGCAACATTTCCTTCAAAATCAGCTTCTATCATTTCGTTCGTCTGGTGGATAAGATCGAGGAAATTGCTTTTCCGGATTTAACGAAGTCGCAACCAGTAAAATGATTCGTAAAGAAAGATAGATTGTATTTACCAGCTTCGGATTAAATGGTCTTATGTTAGGTACTTACTTAATTATTCGTTATTTAGTTGTTTCGTAAATAGTTTGAAAGCAACCGACCACGAAAATGTTTCAGAATGGCAGGCAGCAATGGTCGATTAACATCTAATGAACCCGAGGTATCAATGGCGAATAACTGTCTCATACCTAGGATACTGAACCCAATTTAACTAGGTTACCTATAAACCCAACACTAGGGCCTTAATCCCAAGCAGTAGGTACTTAGAAATCTAATCATCATTTAACTGCCTATAACTTGATTAAGTAAATCGTTCTCAACGTCATTAATCCACTTCAGCTGAAACAATTAACTTGATCAAAGCAATTTAAAAGCTATTATGTTAATTGAATGTTAAATCCCTTTGCTGAACATGTTTCTTTCAATAAAACCCGTCTCACTAAATACGGCCGTGACGCATATAACAGATACCTATCTATATACTTATGTGAAGATACATTAAGTATTACGTAGGTTCCAAAATCATTTGACTTCCCCGGAATTCAAGTTAAATATACCCACCCTTACCTAAAATGACCTGTCGTGGTGCCCACTGCACTATGTAGACATTTTTGGCAGAGTTTGTTACATAATATCTTATAAGGCTAGCTCACAAAAGGCTATTTGGAAGATGAACCGACATAATTTTCATTTGGGATAGGAAGCCATACCGTAGTTTATAAGTAGGTACGTTGCGCTAGTTGAGTTTTATTTTCTGTAATTTCTAATCATGAATGAAGTTTTCTTTTCTTCGGGTGACGCTCGTTTTTCCATGTTGTTAATAAAAAAAAAGCCTAAGCTAAAGTCTCTTTTCATAATCCTACTACCTACAATATGCCACCACCTTAATTTAAAACCTATTGGTAACTAGGCTTATGGGGCTACAAGTGCAAAGCCAAGTCACAAAGTAAAATAGCTAAATAAGAATTTGAGATGGATTTTATTGAAACAATCTGATTTATCTACTTGATCATAATGAAGATACCTTTCTTATCTTTAGTTAGGAAAAATTATCTTGAATTTTTTTAGGTACTTATCTAAGTAACTAGCTAAGTTTACGAAATGGGTTGACGTATTTGACTTCTATCCTACCTTCTAAGTCTTGAGTACCCGCAGAAATTGTGTGAAATGCTTGATTTTATTAATTACCTCTATATATACTTATATTTCTACTCTTCTGATGCATTTATTGTTTGAATGAAAATAACGAGCAAGTAGATAGTATACACGACGGCACATCAACCTAGACATAACTATTTTAAACTGATCTCTCTTCTACGGTGTGCGATCCGTGGTAGAGAGATCAGGTTATAATAGTTTAAAATAGGTTGACCTGCCGTCGTGTGTACCTACCTACATAATTATGTAAAAGTACGTTTCACATAAAACTTTTGAAACTCATACACAACACTAATGTTCCATCGCAAATGACAATATTTTAAGAAATATTTAATGAGCACTATTTTTCGGGAATATTGAAAGTTATTTTGAGTGAAAAAAATATGGACGTAAAATTTTAAAATAAATTTCCTATTTATTTGGTACTCGTTTAATTATTGGTCAATTTGATTTTGTCTCTTTGTGAATGTGCTGGACCGCGTTTCTATTTCGAATCGAATAAATAAGTAAGTGCTCTTTTGACTACTTACTTTAGGTAAGTAGGGTAGACTGGGTACGGTTGTGACAATTTTCATTTAAAGGCCAATAACATTGTTAGTGTTGCAATTAGATGCATAAAAGATGTATTTTATTGTGAAGAGTACATTCGCCTACGCATAAATACTTAAATTATATTTCTAAGTGTTATGGTTAATCCATAGAAGCAAGTTAGAAAAAAAAGAGAAAGTGTCACAACCGACCGCAACCCAGGGACGGTTGTGACAGTACTCGGGGTCGGCAGTGACAGGTTCAAAAAATACACCGAAATGGTCATCAATCACTTTTATTGCACGTGATATCTATCATTTTACATTAAGTCATCGGATAAAAAAAAATCTTAAAATATCTTAAAGATCTAAGTAGTCAGAGTCATCACAATTGTGACAAATATAATGACGACTACCATGTGTGCACCCTAAGTGGGACTAGAATCCACGTTATCGGTGGTGATGTCTTCCGTTTGTTTTTTCCTTTTCCTTTATTGTTTTGTTTTTGGTTTATTTAGTTTTTCTTCATCTGTTTAGCTCTCAATCGTTTTTCTTTTTCTGCATATACTGCCTTAGGTACTGCCTCATTTTCAGGTCTGTATAGATGGTTGATTTTTTGGTTCTAGAACCTTTCACCTTTCTTTCGGAAGTCTAAAAGGCCGAATAGTTTCAGGGGAAAAACAAACGGTATGACTGAAGATGCAGTTGGCTGATTTGCAATTGAAGATACGCACAGTATGGATGGTGAAAGTGGTGGTGATGTTTCATCATTAGGTCCAGGGCCGTATTCATATTCCTCTTTTTACTTCTTTATAAGCATCTTCATATTTTAACATTTCTCATCGACCTCTTTCCGTCTTCCTCAAGCGTTTCGTTGGCATCTGAAAACCAAAATAACTTTTTAATTTTGTCACAACCGTACCCATAAAAATTGTCACAACCGTACCCAAAGTACTTTTTCGCAAAGAACAATCATTATAGCAATATAAAATAATGTACGTACAAAATAAACACTCCTATTTAATCGCTAATGCTTAACTAATAATGAAAAAAAAATACTTATTACTGTATCTGTACACGTTAAGCAACAATAACCAAAAAACATCGAATAAAAATACTTACTTTTTACTGTCAAAAAGCAAAGAGGGTCTCCACTAACGTCCACGTCGCGAGTTAGCTGACGCAACACAGTGCAACACGTTCCGATCCGCATACCGCTCCCTTCATCCCTTACATGTTCCCCGCTATTCCTTATAGTTTCGGAAATATTACGATTGTCACAACCGTACCCTGGCACAACCGTACCCAGTCTACCCTAGCCTGTTTAAGTATCTGCCTATGGGCAGATTATGATGATATAAACCTTTGTGCTATTGGGGGCCCAACGAATGTAAAAGAAAAGGACCACTTAGCGGGACCTAACACCTTCATATGCTGTTTGAAGATTCAAATTTGCAGAGTAGAATTCGTTAGAAAAAACATGTCGATAAGCTACATACCAGCTAACCCAAGTTTCCAGACTGTGATGTCAGGTTGGTGTGAAGCAAATACAAGCATAGAATGGGGAAGAAACTAACAAATGACTAATTAATTTTGTGTTGTTGGCACTAAGTGTATGTTATTTTAACTCAGCTGTCAACTTTGCCGCGAGATGGCGCTTTTCATCCAAGATGAGATAATGATAATAAGATGTGATAATGCTGTGGTCGTTGTGCTGAGCCATTGGCTGTTGTGCTGCGTAGGTACCACGGTTTCGATATCCGCACGGATCAAATATTTTTATACCCTACAAGAAGTTTTTCTGGGTCTGACTGTTTGTGTAAGATGTGAATTAAATGTTTGTAAAAGCACGGTCTACGAAACAGAGAATTTCAAAATGGAGGGCCAACATAAAACAACATGAAGCACCATCTCTTGTCCAAGGTTTCCACGTTACACACACACACATCCCTTTCGACGTCAAAGTTCCAATATTGACCGAGTACCTTAAGATTTCTTTTTTAAAGTATATATAATGGTTATTGCATTGTTAAAACATTTTAGATCATATTTATGTTATGCACTCAGAGCGTAGTCCGTTTTACGATTGTATTGAAGCAATAACATTTCTGTGAGAACACAGCAGCATGAAAATATGGTTATTACGTAACTGTGTATTATATTTTTAATATAAAATTTAATACTATGACGTTGTTTCATTATTTAAGTCTCCATATACCTTCAAGATGTAGAAAGACTGTTCCTGTTTCCAAGTCCTGATTACCTGCAGTAACTGGCTATCTGTGGAAGGACTAATGGTCGATGGAGCTAACTAGTCCAAGAGAAGAGACCGCGAATCGACAACCATAGCTTTTTACCCAGCTGTCTGGGTAAAAAGCTATGGTTCCATCTGTCCACGTGTGTATGGTTCCATGTGATCCATCTGTATAGATCAATGACTTCAAAAAAAGGTGGCAGGGATATTGAATGCCGTAGATGAAAAAGGTGAACGGGGTATTGTAGATTAGGAGAGGTCTTTTGTATTTTATTTTCATGTGATCTTAATATGGCCATCTGGATTGAGAGATCTTTTTTAACCCTTGCGAAAAAAAAGGGACTGTTGAAAGAAAACAATTTAAAGCATAGGATCACAAATTTCTAAAACTTGAAGTAAACCTGTAATAACCAAATTACTGGATCAGTCAATCCAGACGCGACTTTAAATTGGCATGCTCTAAATATCAGAAAGAACTACCTTCTTCGTCATAACAATTTTAACACGACGGCCAAAAAAAGGTGAGAGTCAAGATGGCGGGTGTACCATAGCGAATTAAATTGTAAAAATGACCAAAAAATGTACCTAAAATGTACTATTTAGTACCTAGGTCTAAAAAATCTGTACCTCTTTCACAACGAAATTATTTAGAAAGTAAGGTACACCCGCCATATTGACGTCAAGATGGCGGGTGTTCTATTTTTTATTATTTAACCATTACTCATAAAATACAATTACACCAAAAAATTGTACCTAAAAAGTACCTAAACTAAAAGAAAACATACTATTGAGGACGGAGCGGACTTAAGCGTAATGAAAGTCAATTTTCACCACAACAAGATTATATTTCCACAGGTTTTAGAAATATTACATTCACTGATTCAGAACAAGTACTATTTGTATGGTTACAGTTTGATAATTCTACCTAACGCGATACAACACAACACGAGACATGTGCACTCTTTCGAGTCTCGAGGCGAACAGGGGGTGTTTTTCCTACAGAAATGTACACGGAAGACAGTTTAACTTCCGGTTCGGCTTCTAGAACAATCCAGAATACTCGACGTATTGCCTACAGCAATCCCTCTGGAGTCGAGTGGAGAAAACCGCAACATTCATTCATTAAGCCACAATAGTTCATTGATAAAACAGCGCCTCTAGTGTCGGGCAGCACAAACAATCGTTCGATACGCGCTCGAATCCTTATCTTCCGACGCCATCTTGAGGCGAGTGGTGTGAACAAGGTAATACTTATTATTGGTTGCTCCCGCCACGCGACAACAGAGGACACTACGTGGTATATCAGTCACATTTTCTCCCGCCGTGTATAGACGTCGGCACACCAGCCCATCTATCTGCCAAGTCTTCCAACCGAGGATAAACTTTCCACTGTGACAAAGCTGGCGATCAATCAAAGAAACCAGATCGGGGCAGCCAAATGTGTCGGCGTCTATACATACAACGTACACATTTGTACCACTAGTGACTGGTATACACTTTACACTACTCACAATTGAATGCAAGGAACAATACGATGCATTAGATATGACAATATACATACATAAATTAAAAGTTAAGGGTAGCCACTCCAGAATCCCAACCCTGCTATATATATTATTCAAATGAATAAAAAAAATCTCCTCCGGGTGGCAGGATCCTGCAGTGACGCCAAGAGAGATACATATAACAATACGGACGCTTAAATCTACTCCATACCAATGTCTACCACAATTACAATACACGATGGTCGATGACGACTAATTTTCTACGGGTATGACCGCGAGACGTTTAACAGGACGACGTATCACACCGCTCTTGGTTTTAACGTCGACGACTCTTACGACACCGTCTGCGCCTGGGTACGTGCGCTCGACTCTCCCCTTTGGCCATATGTTTCTTGGTAAGTTTGGGTCCACTATTACAACCAAATCGCCCACCTTGATCATGTTGCCGCGACCATGCGGCTCCCGCCGGTCTTGAAGCGTAGGCAGTACTTCGCGTACCCATCGTTGCCAGAATAAATCCGCCAGGCGTTGTGACGCTCTCCAATGTGAACGGCGTAACTCGTCAGGCCTTGCGAAAATTCCCGGCAGCGGAACTTTAGAGGGTGCGCCAAGCAGAAAATGGTTAGGCGTCAAGGCTTCTTCGTCATCTGGATTAACCGACACATGGGTCAAGGGTCGGGAATTAACCGTGTGTTCCACCTCCGTTAAAAGCGTATGGAGCACATCTTCATACGGATGTCGATCGATGAGCGTAGCGTTCAACGCGGTCTTCACCGTGCGTACTAACCTTTCCCATGCTCCGCCCATGAACGGCGCTCCTGGTGGAATGTACCGCCAGTTGATGCAACGCACCTCTGCTTCATGTTGAAGTGATTCTAGGGCGGCCTTACGCAGCTCAGCATCTGCCCCGTGGAAGTTGGTACCGTTATCACTCCAAATGACTTCAGGACATCCACGACGCGCCATCATGCGTCTCAACGCGAGTATGGTGGCATCCGTTGACAGCGAGGCAGCGACTTCCAAATGGACAGCACGCGACGTGAGGCACGTGAACAACGCCACGTAGCGCTTTTCGTGATGTCTCGCTACTGTGACGGAGAGCGGGCCGAAGTAATCCAGTCCTGTGTGCGTGAACGGACGTTGATGATGCGCCAGTCGGCAGGGTGGTAAATCACCTGTTAGTGGCTCTGGCGGCATGGCCTTGCGTAGTCTGCAGGGCTGGCAGAGGCTGATTGCTGTACGGACTGATGGCCTCAAACGTAAAATCCAGTAGTGTTGTCTTACTTCGTTTACGACGCATTCCACGCCGCTGTGATGTAACTTCCGATGGATCCAGTATATGTACAAGCGGCAGTACTGGTGATTGCCGTCAAGAACTGCTGGTGATTGTGCTTCTCGTGGTACGTCTGCTGCCGCTGCGATGCGCGAGCGTATCCTCATTATCTTGTTTTCGTCGATTGTCAGGGATAGTCGCTTCAGTCGGCTGTCGGCTGGTACCTTTCTCCCGCCGGTAACATGCCGCAATTCGTTCGCGAAGCTTTCTTCCTGTATAGCACGCGTCCATAGAACTTCAGCCCGACGTGTGTACTGTGTACCAAGGGGTATATAGGCCATCTGCGATGTGCTGAGGTTGCGGCTGCGTTTTCCCATAACTTCCCGTTGTTTCGTCGTCCAGTCCGGGTCGTCTGCACTAACGCCTTTGTTGCGTTTACGGGTAGCTGTTGTGATACGGACTCGAAGTCGGTCGATGAACTGGAGAATACGGGCCGTGGTACGGATGAGTCGCAGCCAGGAAGAGAAACGTGTGACGTCCGGTAGTGCCTCTGTCAATGTCGATCGTTCGTTATCGAAAGCAATGGTGACCCGTTCCTCGCCCGTTTCGATGAAGGGGTGAGAGTCTGTTTCCCGCGGCCAGGCGCTTTCGTCGTCATAGAGAAATGAAGGGCCGGTGTACCAGCGGTGGCTTGTAGAGAAGTAAGCTGGTATACTGCGAGTCGAGTCGTCGGCGACGTTGTGAGCAGTGGGAACCCAGCGCCATTCACTTCGTTCGGTGGTTTCTTCTAATTCTGCTACTCGGTGCGCGACGAACGGTTTGAAGGCACGTGCGCCGGCGCGCAGCCACGCCAACACGGTGCGCGAGTCGGACCAGAACACTCGTCGGTCGGGGCGACGATCGTGTTCTTCTTCCACGCAGCGTGCCAGTCGTCCGCCGAGTACAGCTGCCTGTAATTCAAGTCTAGGTATAGTTGTGATCTTAAGGGGCGCAACGCGCCCTTTCGCTGCCGCGAGCGACACGTTCACCTGGTCTTTGCCGTTCTCCGAACGCCAATATGCTGCTGCAGCATAGGCTCGTTCGCTCGCGTCCACGAATACGTGCAATTCTACGCTAGTCGCGTCATAATAACCCGGGTGGCAACGTGGCATACGAATGTCTTTCAGACTTTGCAAAGCAATTAACCAGTCCCGCCATCTGCGTTCCAAACTTTTAGGTAGGCGTTCATCCCAACCGATTTTTAAACGCCAAGCGTCTTGCAGTATGCACTTTGCTTGGGTCGTAAACGGCGCGGCTAGTCCCAACGGGTCATATAAGGACATCGTCGTCTTTAACAATTGACGCTTCGTGACCTGCTTACTCAAATAAGAAGGGTCTACTTTCCTGAAGTTGAATCCTAAAGTGTCGTCCTGGTGTCGCCAGATGAGACCGAGAATTTTCTCTTCCTTGTTGAGCAGAATGTCTTTTTCTGCGGGCTCGGTTGTGAGACCGGCGACAGCAGCAGGCTCGTTGGACGCCCACTTCTGCAACTCGAAGTTACCTCTCCGATGTACCGCGTCGACTGCTTTAGACACTCGGTTCGCTTCTTCCGCATTGTCAAAACTCTGTAAAAAATCATCCATATAATGGTTTCGTACTATAGGGTTAACCGCTTCGGGGTAATCACCCGCGTGAATATGTGCGTTATGATTTTTAACGTAAATCGCAGTGCTAGGGGAAGAAGTCGCACCAAATAACACCGCTTTCATTCTATATTCCCTGGGCGCTAAAGTTGTATCCTCGCGCCATAGAAAACGCAGTGCGTCTCTATCTTCCACTCTCACCGTTATTCGCAAAAACATATCCTTTATGTCCGCCGAAACGGCGACAGGTTTTTGCCTGAATCGCATCAATACACCGAGGAGCGATTGTAGGAGATCGGGGCCGGTCAGAAGATAATCATTGAGGCACACTCCATTCGTGCGTGCCGCTGCATCATACACAATTCTGACTTTACCCGGTTTATACGGATTTATCACTGGGAAATGCGGTAGGTACCACTTGTGTGCGCTAGATGGCGTTGGCGGTGCTAGCTCTGCATACCCGTTAGATATCAGCGCTCTCACCTGCTCTGCATATTTTTGCTTGAGTGTTTGATCTTTGCGTAAACGGGATTCAGTACCTTTTAGTCGGTTGAGCGCGGAGGCGTAGTTGTCTGGAAAACACCTATTTTCATTTTTCCATAATAGGCCCGTCTCGTAGCCGCCTTCTGGCAGAGCGCGTGTTGTTTCTTGTAATATTTTCAACGCTCTTGTTTCTGGGTCTGCTTGCGGGCGGCGTGGCTGTACTCCTAATGACTCCAGGCTAAAATGCTCTTGTACAAGTTTTTCAATGGATTCGTCTGTACTTACGTGACTGCATCGCTCTCCGGTTTGTGGTAAAACATGTAATTTTGTCAGACTGCATATTTTACCATGTAACGTCCAGCCAAGCGGTGTGCGTGATGCTACGGGTTGACCTTTCAAACCTACTCTCGCTTCCGAGGCGAGCAGGAGTTCCCAGTTGTCCTGCCCAATCAAGACAGTTGGTGTGCCAGCGTCATATGCCAACTCTTTGACTATAGGCGTCAGGTGCTCGAATTTAGCCAGGTCCTTTGCACTTATTGACTGCCCTGATAGCTCAAGTCTGTCGATGGTTCTGGCTTCGATGTCAATGCCTTTTGTAGTGTATTTTCCTTGTATATTTATCTTGACTCGGTGCGAGTTCGTAGCATCGATGCGTGTGCCTGCTACGGCCTCGATGTAGAATGGCTCGTTTGGACCTTCTGCGCCTATCCGCTGTGCGACTTCAGTAGTAAGTAGAGTTATTGTCGATCCATCGTCTAACAAAGCAAATGTGTCTACTTTACCGTTTGGTCCCGATAGTGTCACTGGTACTACTTTCAGCAATACTTGATTGGACGTGCGCGGCGTGCTCCCGCTGGTGATGACGGTGCGCGGCGCGGAGTCGGCGCGCGACGCCACGTGTTCTGCCGCTGTGACGCGAGGACGCTCTTCCCCGTCGTGGTCACTATGCAGCAGCCTGTGATGATAGTGCTCGCAGTCATGCACCTCGCACTGCTTGCTTTTGCATTTATGCTTCCACGTACGTCGGTTCAGGCACCTGAAACATAATTTATTTTTACGTGCAATTTCCCATCTATCACTTATCGACATTTTCCTAAAGTTAGAACAGATAGCCACGCTACTACAGTTGCCGTTGCATATCACACACGGTGATTTATCGGTCTCTGCTATTTTAAGCGTCTTGTAAGCAGGTCGGTGAGAACGTCTTCGTTCATGTTCCACTTCTACTGTGGCGTGACGTGCATTGAGATCTGCCTCCCTAGTGAGAAATCGTCTCAACACTATCAGGCCAGGCTCTGCATCACTTGCAGCCATCTCATAATCGTACCACCTGCTCTTTAACGTAACCGACAACTTTTCTGAAATAACGGAAATCATTTCCGGGCTATGTAAATATTCTGTTTTTCCCAGAGCTTGTACCACAGCGATAGCGTTTGTTACTTTTGATGCGAACACACATATATCTGTAGGGTTATCTGACACTTTAGGTAACTGACGTAATTTATTTAATTCGTAGATTATCAATGCGTGGGGTCGTCCAAATCTACATTCTAACCCTTGCATAATTTGAACAGCTGAGGCTCCAAGGAACAGACATTTAACAGCCTCAAACGCGGGCCCTCTCAACGCTTTTCTGAGGCGGGCTAAATTCCCTGCCTCGGTATGAGTCGACGCAGACTCATTATACGCTGCTTTAAAATGCAGCCATTCGCCGGGTTGGCCACTATAAATAGGTAAATCGCATTCATACCTGCTGGTGGCGGGTTTTCCCCGCGCTACCTCTAACAATGCCTGAGTTAGTCCTTGCAGCAGGCTCCCCTCGTCGCTACGTCGCGGCATGGTCGGCAGCGCGTCGTCACGCGTCGTCGTCCGTGCGTCGTCGCGTCGCGGCGGCGTGGGTGAGTTTCGGTGAGGCGACGTGGGTTGTGACGTCAGCGGATGGGTGTGGTCGCGGTGTCCGCTGAGGGAGTCTGCAACTTCCGTTTGACGTTTTGATGATGCAGCCGAGCTTCCCTCCAATAAATCTTCATCTGCTGATTCTGCCTCCAAGAGCGCTAACCTAGCGGCGGCGAGTTCCAATCTCGCCTGTGCCAACGCCTTCTTCTTGGTTTTCGTCTCGTCTCGTGGTTGTCTGTGTGGTGTCGTCACCCCTGGGCTGTGACCTCGGGTCAGGTCCGACTCTGTGACGGAATAATTGGGCGGGTCTGTCGTTACCGCCGCTGTCGCCATTTCCGTGGAGACGGACTCATCCCCTTCCGTGGCCGCTGTGAGAGGTTCTTGCATACCGCGTGTCTTCACCATGTCTAACACTACACTGAAGTGACTAAAGTCCCTTTTTTACACTACACCACTTTCACGTAATATCAAACTGGAATCACACCTGTTCGTACCTATCCGGCTCGAAGGACCAATATTGAGGACGGAGCGGACTTAAGCGTAATGAAAGTCAATTTTCACCACAACAAGATTATATTTCCACAGGTTTTAGAAATATTACATTCACTGATTCAGAACAAGTACTATTTGTATGGTTACAGTTTGATAATTCTACCTAACGCGATACAACACAACACGAGACATGTGCACTCTTTCGAGTCTCGAGGCGAACAGGGGGTGTTTTTCCTACAGAAATGTACACGGAAGACAGTTTAACTTCCGGTTCGGCTTCTAGAACAATCCAGAATATTCGACGTATTGCCTACAGCAATCCCTCTGGAGTCGAGTGGAGAAAACCGCAACATTCATTCATTAAGCCACAATAGTTCATTGATAAAACAGCGCCTCTAGTGTCGGGCAGCACAAACAATCGTTCGATACGCGCTCGAATCCTTATCTTCCGACGCCATCTTGAGGCGAGTGGTGTGAACAAGGTAATACTTATTATTGGTTGCTCCCGCCACGCGACAACAGAGGACACTACGTGGTATATCAGTCACACATACACTTCAACAGTTGAATACTTTGTGAGAAATAAAACAACCGTGTCTTGTGTAAAACTAAACTCGATAATTATCATGATATTATTAATATAGTTACATATACATTTATATTTTTATTTATTTTATTGCCTTTGAGCTATTTAGCTTCTAAGTATAGGTCTTCCATAATTTTGCGCGAAAAAGTTAGCAGGCGAACTAAGCATCGATTAAGGGTCTGTAAAGAATCGCCCAATAGTCGTGAGTTGAGGTTGTCACAGATGCGGGAGTATGCATATTCGATGCAGAAGTGTGAGTCACCACCTTCTCGCAAGCAATAACTTTTCTGTGAGAACACAGCAGCATGAAAATATGGTTATTACGTAACTGTGTATTATATTTTTAATATAAAATTTAATACTATGACGTTGTTTCATTATTTAAGTCTCCATATACCTTCAAGATGTAGAAAGACTGTTCCTGTTTCCCAGTCCTGATTCCCTGCAGTAACTGGCTATCTGTGGAAGGACTAATGGTCGATGGAGCTAACTAGTCCAAGAGAAGAGACCGCGTCGCGTATCGACAACCATAGCTTTTTACCCAGCTCCAGCGCAGTGCAGAAGAAATGGCCACATGGGAGCAAGAAATCCAGCAAGCTATTTCACGCGTTGTTGCAGAGAATTTGAGCTGCTGCAGAGAACAAATGTAACAGCGGATGTAATCAAAAATTATGGCATGCAAAACCAAGTTTTGATAGACGAGGGTGAGGGTATCATGGCCGAACAAGTTGAAGAGTCTGAGTTAAGGTCAATGACTGACGAGCAGTATGCAGCAGTCGTAGGATCGATGAATATATGCCAGCGAGAGTTGTTTAGATCCATTTCAGAACTACTATTGTCTACATACTGCGAGGAAGACCCATTACGAGTATCTATTTGTGAATGGTGGCGCCGGTACCGGTAAAACTTTTACCCTAAAACTTGTGATGGAACAAATACGCCGCCTCAGCTATAAACAACCATCACATTTAGACGCTGAAATAAATTTATGGGCACTGTTTAATCAAATCAAATCAAAATCTTTATTTCAGATCAAGCGATCCATATAGTGTTAGTATCAACTTAGCCTATGTTAGTGAATTCAATAATTAAAAACAAACAAAACACATTAATTGGCTGCATGAACATGAGCACGCACATGTCTGCCAGCCCAGAGCCTGATAAATGGTCCGTCGACCTTGATTTAGCTTCTGTGAACTGCCCCAAAATATGAGGCAAGCGGATAACACACTTTTGTGGACATCTTAACCTTTTGACCTCCACGGACGGCTATGGCCGACATACGTGCCAAACACGCCACCGACGTGAGACGCGACAGCTAGTGATGCCCACTACCTTACCTATCCTCAAACATAAAATAATTCGTGTTTTGTCACCACTGTACGACACCACTGAGGTGACGTTTCCATTTTTTTGTTTTTGTAAAATGAATTTAGTACTGTAAAAGATGAGAACTTGAGCTTGGGTTAGCCCATATGAACTAATCTATTTAAAAAAGGAATGGCTAATGTGTCTGTTCGTACCCCTATTAGACGTACAAACTAATTAACCAATTTTAACGAAATTTTAATTTTATTCCATAAACCGAAAACAATACATTGCAAGTTGCAACAGCTAGTGATAAATAAAAAACGCAATAGTTATATCAATATCATTATTTATTTATACATATACTTAAAACTTGGGAGCTAAAACATTTTTAATTATTAAAATATCTAACGTTAATTCATGTTATATTATTTTTTCAACAATCATTCAGGCGAAACGTGTATTTCTGTCACTCTACTCTTTCTGTTACAAAAATAAATCTTTCGATCCAGAAAAGAAAGCCTCTTATATTACAAAATTGGCCTATATGTCACATAGATTAAGTTTAAATGATACTGCTAGATCATACAAAGAAGCATTTGGATTTTAACTTTAAAAGCAAAATCTTTGAGATCAGAATTTCTTTATTGGTAGAACTTGACCGGTAAGAGAGCTAGGTTTACATTTTAAGTCCCAGGTCCCAATACTGATTTACTCCATCGCGATAATGAAATGCTTAATTTACCAACTCAACGCCGACAGAGGGCGCTGTTCGGTTTAATAAAAATTAACGCTATAATCGCTTGAACGTAGCGTGACAAGCTTATCACATTAAATATTATCGAGTGTATGTAACTATAAAATGCATTATTGAAACATAATAAGTACCTTACGTAAAACTGCCACGATATAAACCAACCGTCATCGCTACTCCGCATAACGCGGTCTAGTACATCAGCTTACATAATAATGATTCTTTTTATGATCTAAACCAGGGTTATATACCTAGAGAAGGGAAGGTAATTGACTAAAGAATTTAAAAATAAAAGGAATCATCCTAATACAGCAAAACCATTTCTAAGCAAAAATAATATTAATAATAATTAGATGTTTTTGGTAATCAAGTGTTATTTACATTTAGTGAACTAGGAATAATAGGTTTACTTACAGTTTATTGATCTAATTTAAAATTTTAATTATACGTTACACAAAGTTACAACAAAACAACAAGTGCGTTAAAATACATAAAACAATAAATTAAGTGGTTCTTAAACAAGGGTTAATAAACGAATCCGACATCTCTTACGAAAAGTTTACATGAAAGTGCGTTTATACTAAGCGAAGAGTAAACAGGCTTTCCCCAACTTTCTTATTGTTTTTAAATTTAGAAGAGTAAGGAGAGCGATACTGCCTTAGTGTGAACGCACCATTAAAAGGCATTCTGCTAAAAATGAAAATATTGATCGACTTTGTAAGGGCTTTAAAAATTTTGGGAGCCTAAGCAATTTTGGACGGCGAAGCAGAGGTAAGCATTGACAATAATGCTTCAATGACAGATTTCAATTTGGACTAACCCTAACAACATTGCAATTTTAGGTTTTAAGTCGCAAAAATACATGATTATTTGGCAGTGTCTCTTTGGTATTTGTCAAGAAGAAATATTTTATTATTTTTAGTACAACATTTATAACAAATGGTGATTTTTGCAGAATATGTCTTACAAGAATAGCCTTTAATAGCATAGCAACAACAGCTATTTTGATTTAAAAGCAGAGTTAATTTGGCAAAAGGCACATTCAAAGAACTCGTGAATGGATTTACGGAAAACAATTTGTATTTTTTCGATATGTGAAAAGGTGGCTCCATGATTTCATACTTTAATGCTAAAAACACCTTGAAACTAACCGTATTAGATTTAAGGGATTGCCATTCATCTTGTACGGCCCTTACAGCGACATAATAATAGCTATCTATAGAATAATAATTCCTTTTTACCTGTACAATTTGTAATGTTTCAATTGTTATTTCATTTATTCTTATTTTACATAACTATACAATCTTATGTTCCTATGTCGCGCCGTTGTCGCCGTGGTATCCGCAGTTGAACCTCTACTTGTCGAAAGGTATGACTTTCTTTTTTGTATTTTACTAAATGAACTTTCGATCCCCAGTACCCAGCGTTTTGGTCAAAAAATATACGTGCGCGTGCCCATAAACCGCCAAACCATACAGCAACAAGTCGAGAGGCAGGTCGCTAGGTATTGGGCACCGAAAGTGTAAAATGCATGAAAAACAACTGATATAACATTAGTATACAATATTTAATGAATACTTCACAAAACAACTAAAATTTAAATTAACTTTGTATTATCTAACTTGTCATTCATATATATTATTGTGTTACATCCCGTTATGGATAAAGCTTTCATTATTATTATCTATGAATTTTATATCTTTTTGAGTATTGTTAACAAAGGTATATGTTATGGGCCTGACATTTACAGTGGGTAAATTACGCTTTAAAAGTGGGGAAGGACTCACAAGTGATACATAAAAATATATTTTGTTATCTATTTAAAATGAACATCCTCCAATTAGCTTTCTTAAACTCTTTAAGCAGTAGAAATTGTTGTTATTCGACAAAATATCAATTTCGATTCGATTATATTAAACAGGTTGTTAACTTGACCAAATAATTTAAATTCTTATGACAGTACTCAGGCTTTAATATGGCACATGAAGTTTTAGAATGATTATATGCAGAGTACAATTTCCATATCCATATAACATTTAGTCCAAGTCTCTTAACACATCAAGAGGTTGGACTTCAGTCGAATAACAACAAAGGAACTGTGTGGGGCTGGTCGAGTGGTGACGTACTTGGTGTTCACTGGAACTCGTCGTCGGAGCTGAGCAGCGTGGTCTTCTCGTGGTAGTTGGTCGCGTGGCTGATGGTGGCCACGCGCTGCGGCGGGCGCGGCGCCAGCGTGGCCTCGTCGCGCTTGGCCGCGCCTGCGCCCGCACGCATCACTAGTTACGTCAGATATTAGTCACATTTGGATAGAGTGTTTGAGGTTTTGAAGGTCCGCGCAGACAGATGTTAATTGGTCACGGTTAGCATGTGATTTTTGCAGCCAGAATTAATTATTTTAGATTTACCATCACCGAAATAAAGCCTCCATAATAACGCCTTTATGGAGAATAATTGCAGGCAATGTACACGCGAAACAAATGCTTGCATCAACTTTAATCTTGTTCTGAAGAAGAAAAGAAGCCTATTTACTCACGACTTGGATATATGTTGTTCCATCCTCAAATGTAAAATCGATCAATTACAATAAGTCTAGGCCTTGAAGACAATCAATTTAGGCTTCATAATAGACATGAAGTGCAAACAAGTAGGTATATTATACTGCACCGATTACTGTTCTATCTGCGCGGCCTCTTGGTAGTGGGAATAAGTGTTCACAAGTGTTATTATACCAGTGCATTATCTTTCTACTTTAAAAACGCACAATTAGTGACAAACTCATCAGTGCGGTCGTATGAGCAAATATGATAGTCAATATATTGATCTTTTGTACGACTATTTTCAATCAAACGTTTGTTTGTTATTTTCTGGTCATAGAGACCAAATATTTTGTACTTAATTTAAGCGTGTTTATTGCGTGGGCGACACTTTAAACCCAATCAATGTAAAGTCTGTGCATACTACAGTGTTGGCAATCACAAAATCACTTGAAACCAATTTTAAAATGCACGATTGACTGAAAAAAGGTTGTAATCTGTATTGTGAGGGACAGAAAATTCTTCAAAAAAAAAAACGTCATAGTTCCTGAAGCTCAGGGGTACTACACATATACACACGTAATACGGGCGTCATTACAGACGAGCAACGCCGCCTAGCTTAGCTCTAATTTTTCGAGTTGACCTGCCCCGTATTCACAAACGCAAAACTGTACATGATTCAGCCATTGTATAGATGCCGAACAGAATCCTTACTAATATTATAAAAGCGAAAGTGAGTTTGTTTGTTTGTTACCTCTTCACGCTTTAATGGCTGAACCGATTTTGATGAATTTTGGTACAGAGATAGTTGGGAACCAGGAGACGGACATAGGCTCACACTCTTTTTATTAAAAAAGAGTGTGATATGAGGGAGAACGAGGGAAGAAAAGGGAAAACTTAGCGTTGCTATTACAAATCAATCAGGCGCAAGAGCAAAAACTACAGGTCTGCTTAGTGTGTTATACCGAATTTAACGCGAGCGAAGCCGCGGGCGAAAGCTAGTTTGGATATAAAATATTAATTTAGGTGGCACAGTAGGCGCAGTTCCATTCTAGCACAAAACAATATCTGTATGGCCTTCAGGTAGTTGTTGCGGGTCTGACTGTTAATGAATGCACCCACGAAACAGAGAAAAAGAAAAAAATGCATCGGAGATATTTTATACTTAAAAAATACCGCCGAACCGAATGTGCCATCTAAAACAAGTGTGAAGCACCCCTGAGGCGGACTAATAGTTAAACTAAATCTTATACTATTATACGTGCAAATCACACAATTGCATGTCATAAACATTCAAACGTGGTACGTTAAGCATGCCAGCAAATTAATGAATAAAAGCGAACTTGAAATATCTTACCTGTTGTCATCGTAGTGTCTAGCGTGTGTACATGTATCTTACAAGATATTTCGTTTTGTAATCAAAATCAAATATAATTAGGTAATATCCTTTATTATTATTAGTGAGAGGCAAATACAAGTGTTTAAAAAAATCAAACTGCGGTGAATGTAAAAAATAATTATTATAACTTAAACCTACCAGAACTATACTTTAGAATTTTAATTTTACTCAACATAAGAACTAATGTTATAGAATCTCCTATTTAAAAAAATAATATTATGATAACAATATTTTAGGAAATGAAAACACAAAGTATGGCTTTACAGGTTGATAGTTTTTTTTTATTACATTAAATTATCGTTATATGAAGCGCGTTATTACAAAGCAGCGGCATCTTGCCTCGACAGTTACTAACTGAAGTTAAAATATGAAATGCCGTTCTTTGGTTTGGCAATATAAAGTGCAGGTTTCACTTCCATACAGTTCAAACAAATTTTAAGTATAGAATGTACAAAATCAAAACAACCCGATAAATGCCAGATATTGCTATTACAAAAAAAAAGAAACGTTCTCATAAGATTTTCTACTAATTTTGAATGCTAGCATCAACTAAGGATTATATCCTGGAACTAAAAGAAAGTAACAAAATAATACAAAAAGAAAAGTAATATAATCACAGAAAATTAACATTTACACTAATTCTTACACGACACATACTAAAGGCATAAAGTACAAGTAGGTACTAATGTTATGGCAATGAATAGTCCGAATTATTGTAATCAAAAGAGTTTATTTTTTTAATTTTCGTATTCTAAAAAATGCAAGCCGGTGTAGGTGAATTTAATCAGTATCAGTATTAATTTCCCGCCTAAATGCTGACATCTTCTTTATTACAATAGGATTTGATTTTCAACTGTGTGATCTGTACCTTTCTAGGATTTTAATCATTTTCATTGATTAAAAAAATATTTAAAGCCACTTTTTCAACTACTGATGATGATCCCAAATCTCGTATTAATTTCCCCTGTATAATTTTAATATCATATAGGTTTTTATTTTAATTCGTCCTAATTTTAACCCGGCTATCGCGGATCCCAAAAGGTAATATTTTTTGTTCTATCATGCCTTTTGATATGATACTTACCTAAGATTTTCGTAAAAATTCGTTATGCGTTTTCGGACTAGCCAAATACCTCGATAATATAAAAATAAACATCTTAACTAACGTGGGTTTGCGACCGAGCACCAGAAAACGATTGTTTAGTTCACCTTGTTCTGTATAAGGCACTTTATGAGAGTGTTTATTTGTGTTTGATGAGTGTGTGTGTGCAAACAAAAAGTCTCGGAATGTTGTTATTAAATGTATTATTTGGGTTATATCACCTAATAAATAAACAATTATGTTTTTTTTCGCATGCCGTTTTGACACTTTGTTATCGAATGTACTCGATTTTTCTCGTGAGTCACATGAAATACTGTAACTGGATTTGGTCACGTAAAAATACTAAATTGTTTTGAATACTTGCTGATATAATAATACTTTTAAAGTACTGAACCTATCTATGATCATGCATATGGTTGAAACTCATGATATCGATTCAATAAAATCATTTCAAACGCACAAAAAATCGAGTGCATTCGATATTATTCTGAACACACGTTTTTTATTGATTTTGTTTTACAATATTGTTAGTGATGTTTCCATGCTCGGGCATAATGTATTTATTATTACATGGATGTATAAACGAATAGACAGCAATGCACTTCATGCAGAGCACAGCTATGGCAGAGTTTATAGTTTCTCATAAGGCAGTTGAGAAGTGACATCTGAAAGAAATAAAACCAAAAAATAAGAACGACCTAGCCTACAGCATAATGGATACTAAAATGGAGTAAATGTGAAGACTGGACGCATTCAAAAATAATATTAAATCATAATAATATGTTGTTTGATTTGACACAACAAAGCAAACGTCGTCAATCCCTAAATGACAACTCCCTAAATAACAGCTTGTTATCTTATCAAACTATAAAAGTTGAAATGCAGAAATCTAATCTAGCAATAAAAAACGCGAACTAACAAGGCAAGCCCTCTTATAAAACTGAGGGCAAATTAAAAAAAAGCTACTGATCCTATTCACACGTTAATCCTATCTAACATTTAAAATGAGTTGATATTGTATTACAGGTGAAAAAAGACCCTAAGCGAAGCCTTGAGACCCATATTCTTCCCTTATTTGTAGTGAAGAAATTGAAGGTCCCGAGACAATAGCAATAAGTTTTTGTTGTAATAATGAAACTGCACTCTGACGTAACATACGTATTACGTTATACTGTATACATATATAAAAATACTTCCTTAGCTCAAAATATGTTACTTCAATTATTTTTGCTCACTTCGTTTCAGGTCTTTTTACACTATATAAAAAAAATGCAAATAATAATGCGACCAGGCGGGCAAGGGCATGCTAACAAGGACAGTGATACTGTGACGTCACTCACCGGAGCTGTACTGCGTGTACTGCTGGTACTGTGGGTGGAAGTTGTGGAACGCGTCCGTCATTATGTCCTTCGGGTTCATCGTCTCCTGGAAAATTGTTGGTGAAATCGTTAAAACAAATTGAAGTTAATTTATTACCTGCCGGGGTTGCGGGTTGTTCGAAAGAGATACCGCGGCCCCGGAACATAAAGGGCCAAAGAAGGCACATGGGTGTGTTTTAGTCAGTTCCATTCTGACACACACTGACACCCCCGCTCCGCCCAAAGCGGGGGATGTTATTTGATGATCCGCAAAAAAACAGTTAATTTATTATAGAAGAGAATTTGAGATACAAATCTGAGATCAATTAAGCCGAAAAACGATGCTTGTGGTAGAATTTAGTTTATTTATATTTTTAAAAGAAAACTGCGTTCGAAAATCATTGCTAAGGAAACAAACACTCTTTTATGATTCGTTTACTACTGGAATACTGATGATATATCTCAGTGTAACGATATCATTTAATTTTTTCGGATTAACCTCAAATTACTCCTCCCGCTCTAGGCGGAGCGGAAGGGATTGTAAGACTTTGAGATCTCAGAAAACTGGATGGATTTTAGACAGTAAAAGTCTTACAGTCCCTTCCGCTCCACCGGTATCGTATATCCCGTATAATTTTCGGCCAATACTGTGTTCACAACTAAACTGCGTTCGTAAGATTTCAATTCAGTCATTTTGTGAATGACTTTGAACAATGGTGAGTTCTCAGTTAATTTACAAAACTAGAAGTCCGTCCTCACCTTGAGGCTACTAGAGATGGACTGCATGGTGACGGAGCGATGCGGGTCGCGGTGCGCGTGCGCATACACGTGCGCCGGGAAGGCGTAGCGCAGCGCGATGGCGGCCGCTAACATCTCCAGGCAGATCAGGAAGTTCTGGTAGCCCGCAGACACCGTGCCCGCCGTGGTCGGGACGCCGTTCGCGTCATGGATGGGCGATATTACTTCCGCCTTCTCGAGGATGGCTAGGGCGACACCTGTGAACAGAAAAAAAGGGTTAAAGAAATTATATTAAAAAAATATGGCTAGGCTGGAGAAATGTCTCAATTTTTTTATTACGTCTCATGAAAAGGGTACAGGCCTCTTACTATTAACTGGGTTCACAAAATATTAAGTTTATGGTAAGATATTGAAGATATTGGTATCTCAATGGAAACCCCTGACTTTGGGATCAAAAACGGAACACCACGCTGAGCAGTCTTGTGACTACTACACTAACGAGGTAGTAAAGTTTAGAGATTCTAAAATTCTCACTTAAATAAAATAGGCGCCAATTTAAACTTAGAGCAGACGTAACCATTTAACATTCGCCTCGCGCTTACTTTTTCGTAAGAAAATAACAAACTCAATTAAAATGTCTATTGCTTACCTTGCCAAAACGAGAGGAAAATAACCGACTTGACGGTAAAGAACTTGAGTACTGGATCGAAGGGTTTCAGCATCTCCCGAGTGGCCCCGAGAAACAGGAACAGACTGTAGAGAGACAGCGTGACGGAGAAGTTGTACACGATCGTGATGTAGATGTAACCGCCGTCTGGGCTCCAGTCACCATCATGGTACAAGCCTCGGGCCTGAAAAAAAAAGTTTTTTTTTTATCTTCTTCATTTTATATTTTTCGGGCATAGGACAGCAGTAAATAAACACGCCACTTGCAGTGAATACAGTTCTAACTATCAGTTTCTGTTGAATACTTGAAGTTGATACTAAGTACTACTAGTTTAGTATGTGGGCCCACTTCTATGTAGTATGACCACTTTAAGTGTGCAGTTCAAGGTGACGTTGGTAGTCAAGAAAAATTGCATCGATATGTCAAACTTGGTGCATTTTTTTAGTTCTGTGTTTTCCCGCCTGCGCAGTGAGGTTGGTTTAAGTGTAACGAATTGTGATCTGGAAAATTCCTGCTTAGTGACAAGGTTGTTTCAGTGTTAAGGCTACAACATGAATACTTAGCTTAGTACTGGGTCCTATGAGAATTAAACCTAAAGAAGCTCTAGAGCTTCAATATTCTTTTAACTAATAACTACTATGTTTGCTACAAGGATTTTAGAACACTTATTTCGCCCCAAATTGTATAAAAAATAGAACTAGTAAAAAAAACGAGAAATAAGTGAAACAATGCATGTTTCACGTTTTTTACGACCGTCATGACCAGACATGATTCAAATATATTATCAATTATACGTGTGAGCAATACCTTATCTTTCTTGTTGTTTCGTAGACACTTACTATGTCTATTATTAATCTTTTTAATCTTGCTTTATGCAATACTCAAATTGTTTGTAAAGCCAAATTAATAGTATTTGAAATTTAATAATTCAATTTGTTTGGCTTAGTGAATAAAACATCAAGTTCAGCAGTTTTCCTTAAATTAAAACTTTAGAACTATCAAGAAGTCGGTCAGTTAGTCAGAAAGTTAGCGCTTGTTCCAAAACGTAGATCTCAATGGAGAAGAATTTTGGTAGGTACAGAGATAGTTGGGAACCAGGAGACGGACATAGGCTAGGGAGAACGAGGGAAGAAAAGGGAATACTTAGCGTTGCTATTACAAATCAATAAGGCGCAAGGGGAACTGTGTTACTCCGAATTTAACGCGAGCGAAGCCGCGGGCAAAAGCTAGTCTATTTATAAACCGCTGGGCGCAGCTAGTATTAGAATTGAAGTATAGCTGAATATCGAATGGTCTTCCGTATAAAAATACCTGTCGTTTACTAAAACGAAACGTTTTCGGGAAGTACCATGAAAATATTATTGCGCTTTTAATTGCGGTAGTTGAAGGTTAAAATCGATGCAAATCACGATATCGAGGTACTTTAAAGCCGTGTGTTTTATCGATAGTATTAAAACCTTGCACGTGTAGGCACTTCACGCCGTTGGTCCTGGCTGTCATTTGTAGATCTTTGGCAGTCGTAACGCGTAGTCAGTGCCCCCAAGTCTGACAACCAGTCTTACAAAGGGATATCGTATTTTTTTTAAAACTTTGCTTCACACTAGGAATTTCTCCTGTTTGATGGGTGCGTTTACAAACATTTAAACTGACATACACAAACAGCCAGACCCGGATCAACAACCTGTAGGTCATACAAATATTTGTTCCGTGCGGGGAGAGAACCTGAGATTACCCAGTACTAAGTCTGTCGCTCAGTTATGTTAATGCTAATAATATTATAATGCTAGCTATGTTAAAAACCGGTATTCATCAGCATCCGGTTAGACTGGAAGCCCACCCCAACATAGTTGGGAAAAGGCTAAGCAGATGATAACCTGGTAGAGACACGCCATCATCAGCCTAGTCTTTATAATAGTAAAAGAGAAGTAGAGAAAACGTGTATTTGTAACTTCTCACATTTTTTGTAAGATTAGCTGAGCCCTGCAGTTCTACCTGCCTATGTGTTAATCCAGGATATGACCTATATACATACCAAATTTCATCTAAATCCGAAAAGCCGTTTGAGCATGAAGGAATAACAAACACACACAGACACATACAACCTTTCGCCTTAATATTAGTGAGGCATTTGTTCTCAATAACTTCAATTTCCTTGAGGCCTTTGACTTACTTATCTAACGGAAATTGCAATGTCATAATGGATACGACATTATTGATCTTCTTTTCCTGTTTAAACATAACTTATAAGTACATTATGTTTGAGTCAGATTCTAATGAGGAAAATCTTTACTTAAATATTGCGTTATTAATGTATGTCCTATTAACTATAGAGTAAAGAGCATTTACAGTGTTCTGTTGTAAAAAAAATAACTTTGATAATATAATTAACCTGGCTTACATAATAGAGCATAAGCACATACTGTACCACAGTATGTGCAGTCCTATGAAACCCATGCCAACTATTTAAGACGCTTAATTACCAAGGGGAATAAAACATGGCCATTTTACTTAACTACCCATAACTTAACACCAAGAACTAGCAGCGTTTGTGGTCACAAACCGCTCAAATAATACGGTCTATTAAAATAGTACGACACGAGACTTTTAAGTCTAAAGAGGTATTTCTTTTGAGGCGTCTTTTAAGACGCCTCAAAAGAAATACCTCTTTTGAGGCGTCTTTTAAGTCTCGTGTCGTTTCACTCGCACGCATTACGTCCCTTTCGCAAGCTGAGCATGAGTATCAACGCGTTCCAGATCACATAAATATGTAATAGTGGTGACCCGAAGCATGCTATATGCTCTCTCTCTCTCTCTCTCCAAGCGGTTATAACTCAATCATGTTGATTTATGATTTAAACAAATTAAAAATAACGTACCTGCAAGAATATAATAATAAAAGCGCAAACAGGCTTGATGAGACAGAACTGCAGGGTGGCCTGCTTACAGAAGCGCAGGAATCCGATGGTATAGGTGGCGCCACTGAGGCAACATGTCCCGTTGACGCAAGACGCGCGCACCGGCCGGCCGCGCAACTCCGACATAATGTTGCCCTCGCCGCCGAGGTACTCATAGCAGAGGGACAGGAAACTGTAGATCACGAATGCTGGAAAGATATACATAAATTAGCTAGAGTTCCGACTCTATGGACGTGATGGGTGTCAAACTGGCGATATCAGAACACAATTAAAAAAAAAACATTGTTGTGTTATCGCTCGAATATAGTTTCTTAAAGTTGGTTTTTATATAGGAAAAGAACAAAGTTTTGAGAACAAGGGACGATGGATCGCAGTCTGATAACAGTTATTTTAAATGCAATGTAATGTAGGACGGTGTTATCGAACTGCTCATACTCTTTACATAATGATATAGTCTGTGGGTGTGCTAAATAAATGTTTGATGGAACAACACAGCCTGCTTAGTCTATTTTCAATATAGTAATGGATCGAATCGCTGTATCTAGCCCATAATAAGGTTTAAAAAGCTAGCAAAATGAACAACATTATTTTTTAATTTAAAATCTTTGCCTCACTCTAGGAATATCTCCTGTTTCATGTGTGCGTTTACAAACATTTAAACTGACATACAGAAACAGCCAGACCGAGAACAACTACATGTAGGTCATACAAATATTTAATATGTAGGGGGGTCGAAACCGAGACGCGCAGCGCAGCAGTAACCTCTCAGCCACTGCGCCAACCATGCCGTCTAAAAACCTGCCTACATTCTAAGGTTGACTCTTAGAAAATACTTATGGCATTTATTTCGCCATTGTACATATTTATGCTGAAAGTAATTAATAAATATTATAACGGTCTAATCTTTGATATGGTACTTTAATATAAGCAATATTTTTAGCTACATGACAGAACATCATAAATAATTTCTAAAGTAGTCGTCCGTCCGTTAGCAATAACAAATGACCTATTTTGCGTTGACCGACCCGTTTCGCTTAAATTAACGGCAAGAAAACTATGGTGATTTTAAGAATTCTTAGGGCGGAGTAAAATGGGTCTACTTTTTAGAAAGGTATTCTAGAAAAAACCGGCCAAGAGCGTGTCGGGCCACGCTCAGTGTAGGGTTCCGTAGTTTCCCGTCCGTCACAATAAGTGTTCCCACTTATGAGTTTAAAGGTGGAGGAGCGTGCAATGTTGCACGTTCCGCGGTAGGCGCTCCAACAGTTTTTGTACAAAAGAGATAAAAAGTTGTACAAAATACAACTTTTTGTCTTTTTTGTACAAAAACTGTTGTGTCAATCAAGTTCAAAATGATTTTCCTAGAAAGTCCTTATAAAGTTCTACTTTTCAGATTTTTTTCATATTTTCTAAACTTATGGTTCAAAAGTTAGAGGGGGGGGGACACATTGTTTTTTACTTTTGGAGCGATTATTTCCGAAATTATTGACATTATCAAAAAATGATTTTAGTAAACCCCTATTCATTTTTAAATACCTTTCCAACAATATATAACACGTTAGGGTTGAAATTAAAAAAAAAAACACTTCCCACTTTACATATAGGGTGGCTACCCTAATAAAACATTTTTTTCCAATTTTTATTTTACCACTTTGTCGGCGTGATTGATATACATATTGGTACCAAATTTCAGCTTTCTAGTGCTAACGGTCACAGAGATTAAGCGAGGACGGACGGACGGACGGACGGACGGACGGACGGACAGACAGACATGGCGAAACTATAAGGGTTCCTAGTTGACTACGGAACCCTAAAAAGTACTATCATATTTTTGACAGAAGTCAGGTTATGTCCTTGTTAGCTTTCAAACGCCACATTCAGGTTTGTTGGAAAGAGCCATTATGTCATACATAAGACTTTTTACAACTATGTATTAAACAGTTTCGATAAATAATCCTGTCTTAAGTTACCCAATAGAGTAGTTGACACCACCAATCAATTGATATACTTTTTATGAGCTGTCAAAACGCGCTTCCCCCATAGATTTTGTATGAGACTCGCAACCGATGACGTCACTAAGTTGTCAAGTCAACGATGCAACTATTTATTGATTTAAAAGCAACTAAAAATCGAATTTTAAAGTTATTTTGAAATGAATGGAGTTCTCAGGTCTAGAATAAGGTGTTCTTTCAGAAAAATGGTGTTTTTAAATTATTGGTTAATGGTGTCAACTACCCAATTATGTAAGAGACGTTTTTATTCAGTCACCCGCATATAAACAAAGTTAAAGTGAACTCTGCGCTGACACCGACGAAGCCTCAGAATTGCCAAAAGGTTTTTTTACTCAGTCCCACTACTGGGAAAAGGCCTTTCACCTTCCAAACCTCTCTGATTTGTGCAATTTCTGAGAAACAACTTCTGTAAATCTTTGGGCCAGAAAATTTAAATTACGTCGTACCATCGTCACCTGCATTTTCTGAGACTCGTCGACACAAGCAGTGTTACAAGACCGAAGCCAACGTCTTCACGAATGTTAAATAATAATATAATAAGTCTTAAACTTTTTGCACAAATAGCCATGACCCTAATATAAAGATCACGAATAGAACGCATAATGAATAGATGCTCGTATAATTAGCTATAGGTAGGTACGACTACAAACAGTTATCAAATAGGTACATATTCAACCCAACATTTTGTTGAATGGATCAACTGAGTGAATTTTTCAAAGGATTTGTTAACTTTAAATGACACATTTCTCACATGGCAATCGTAAATTGTAAAGTTAGCATACATTGCCAAATTTAGCACCATTCATAGACAAAAGTAGGTAACTTCTATTGAAACCGACAGGCATTCGCAATATTTTTTTGGTTTGGATAAACAAGCCCTAATTTCAGTTTAATAATATTATTATTCAGAAATATCAAATATCGGCAAGACTTCATACTTCGACGACAACTATACAAACTGCCCATTAAGTGTGAATGCATGGTGTGATCAACAACAATAACAGTAATTTTTGTTTGTTCTGAGTTTTTTGTGCTCATTTACGTTTCGTTCAACTTTCTACAAAATGATTGCTAAACTCTGTGACTCTCAAAGGCGAGGACTTCGTCGTCACATATTTTAATCGCAATGCCAATTGCCATATACAGATCAATTGAAGGAGCTCGCCTTGTATTGTATGTGTCTCAGTTTCAACAAATAATGGAGTGACTTATAAGTCGATTACGTTATCGATGTTATAGTTAGAATCAATTAATCGATTAAGCTGACGCACTCCAGATGCCCATTGAAAGAAAAAACAAACACACTTAGGTGGTAAAAATGTGCATCTTGCTCGAATCGTGGCATAGAAAAGAGCTTTATTAATAGAACTTACGTCATGGACGCATTATTTGTTTCAGCAGTCTTCAAGCCACAGACTAACAAACAAAAGTAAGAAGTCTCTCAGTTTCTGGAACATATTATGGTCAATTTATTTAGATACGCTGACCGTTATTTAGCCGCAGTTATCTAATCTATTTGCATAGTCTGCCGACACAGTTGTATCTACTTATCTACATCTATAAAGGATATCCTACGCAGTTAATAATATGGTTCAATGAGAGCTGATGTCCTGATAATCATAGACGCCATTGGCGATAAAATTCCCATTTATAGATGGTATTAAAGTCAAAATTATTTACCCAAGAGCTAGAAAGCAGTGTCCATTATAATCCGATACTACATACAACGTTTACCAGTATTTAACTGACTACATGCGTCATTCTCCTACCAACGTCATTGAGCAATCTACTAGAAGGCCATTATTCAAGAATACCAAGTCTTGAAAAACTTTAGGATGCTAAAACAAGCGAACGATAGATACTTCAAAAGGGTCAATCTAAATGTAAATTAGAAAATACAAAAGTGAAATAAGCAATTACCTTCATAGCAATCTCTGACAGTAAAGAAGTATACATAGTAGGAGTTTCCATTGAAGAATAGCAGTGAGATCCAGCTGTAACATCCGTAGATGGGTACGATGAACAGTATGCGCACTATCCAGCGCTGCTCGGAGGGGTTCGTATACCAGCGCAGGTGCTGGTAAATCTGGAAACGAAGATAAACACACATTTAGACAAAGTACATGTAAATTGATATCCGTGTTGAGAACTGAATGACGAAGGATATGAAATAAAAGATATGATCCTACGAATATTATAAAAGCGAAAGTTTGTAAGGATGTATGTAATGTTTGTTGCTCTTTCACGCAAAAACTACTGAATGGATTTTGATGAAACTTCACAATAACATAGCTTACATATCAGAATAACACATAGTCTACAATTCTTAAAGATATATTGTATATTCTATCACCACGCGAGTGAAACCGCGAGGCGCAGCTAGTGGTTTAATAATCATGACATACATAGATCAGATAACATCACGACTGTAATTTACGAAAGGATCGGCAGTGGTGTATAGTAAAGCCTTAGAGATGACCAATACCGGCGGAGACTTCAAGGGAAAATATATTGTCGCGATCCCAAGATACACGGGACCATGAACGCAAGAGATAGAAGAGAGAATTGTAAATGGTAAGAGTTTAAAAAATATATTACCTATGTATCTTCACGGAAAGTTCAATTCAAGTTAGTAAAATCATTGATATATTGTTGAGTGATTATGACGCGGCAGTAATCAATTGTGATTAATTTTATGTTTAAACAGCTGTGTAGACCGGTGTCGGGTCGATTATACCCATGATTTTGAATTTTTTCTTTCGTAATTTACTATGTATTGTGCACAGTAATCAAAGGATTTAAGTAACCACGCTCGACAGATTGTTACAATTAAATTAAAGTTCAATTTATTTCTTCATTATATAAATTTAATTTGAGTTGAAAACGTCCATAATTTTCCTACCCATGTTCCATTCTATTTTGTCAGATGTAACGGCATTCATTTTTTTTTTAAAGTTGGATGTGAGGGAGAAAGAGGGAAGAAAAGGGAAAACTTAGCGTTGCTATTACAAATCAACTAGGTGTGCCCCGGCATGCGTTGCAATGCAATTTTCTACCTTTCTGCCTACCCTACATACCCTACATACCCTACCTACCCTACATACCCTACCTACCCTACATACCCTACATACCCTACCTACCCTACCTACCCTACATACCCTATATTTTAAGTTGGATCAAACTGAACAAAATAAGGCGCAAGGGGAACTGTGTTACCCCGAATTTAACGCGAGCGAAGCCGCGGGCAAAAGCTAGTAAATAATAATAAAAAGCTAAAGCTTGAGTTGACGTCATCCATCCATATTTTCCGTGACGGTTCATAGTTACTGGCTGGTCAGTAACACTGTCCAAGTGTCCACTAGTGAGCCGTCACGATCAAACGCGTGCAAATTAACACATTTTCGCCAATCGAAAGTTGACCGATTTGTGACGAATACCACGTCAATATTATTTTAATGTTTATACACATTTCTTTTTTACAATCGGCTTGTAGGGAATTAGAAACCTTAAATTCCTTCTCACATAATTTGTTTTCCATTGTTACCTACTTCAATAACATTTTATGCAATACTTTTAGTCATACTTAAAGAATCCACTTATTTTTCTATCATTTTACAGCATGAATGCTATTGATATGTTTATTTTTATATTGCAATTTAATGTTTCGAGAACTTAAGATTTGTACACACGGCGACATAACAAACTATACATTTACAGTACAACATGGCCTCGCTTTGTACAGATTTCCCGAACAATGACAGATCTGCATAAACTGGATTTGTATAGCTTAATGATTGTGTCGTCGTGTGTGCAATAAAAATAATTGATTACGGAGTATAAGTAATAGGGTCAGCACACATTCGTAATAACGCTACGCTCTCTTCGTTTACTATTAAATTCATTAGATAAAGTTGCATTAATTGACTAACAACGTAACGGTTATAATACAGTATGCTATGAAAATAACGTTTCTTATGATACTGAATCACGTTATGTAGGAAAAGCAGCTTTATTTTATAACTATGATTGAAATAGCAGCATGTCTAGTATCCCATGATTATGAATTTATGGGGCTGTGGTGTAGGGGAATAGCCTATCTATTTTCTAACCTATATAATTACCTAGTATGGTTATTCGTAGACTAGGCGATTAGGTAGTGGCTACTTATGTTGCTAAGTGATTCAATCAATAATAAAATCGATCTAATTATTTCTTAGCCTTCTTAAGCAGATCATTTTGTTTTAAAACTTGAGTTGGAAGTTTGGCACAGAACGCCTGTTATTAACTTGTGATCATACTGCAAGCAAAACTTTAAAGAGAACCCCAATCTACTTCAATATTTCTAAATCATAACTTTAGAGGCTATTTCAAAAAGCAAAAGTAATAGTAGTTTGCGCTTCATTTTTGATAACCTAGCAAGATAAACAGTAGAAAGCATACCGCTCATTGGTTAATGTACGATAAAGTTAATTACCAAAAAAACACTGTTTTTGCTCAATTTTAGAACACAATTGTTCCATTTATGATCGTAAAATATTGGTGCGTTCCTAATACTATGATGAAAATAATATAACCGTTTCTATAAGCAAGTTTATTTCGCAAAACATCTTCCTTGTGTAATCTTTGTCTCATCTCGGTAAATCATGGTTTCTGTCGTACAAAAAATTGCCAGCAAAAATGATTTACTTAGGCACGTAGCGACAATAAAGAACAAACGTCTCCTGCGTGCGCGGCCTGGGCCTGCGTTACCGCTCCATCACCACAACTTAAACCTCCATTCCAACATAAAAATGTACCTTTACCATGTATATGTACAACACATTTTTGGTACTTTATTAAAGGCTGTTCAACTACATTTGTAACAGTAAAGTACGTACATTTCCCGTCCCGGTGGGAAAACACAAGGTCAAAAAACCGAATATATCATGGCGCTAACTTCGCAGCTACTCTCTCGAGGCTAAAAAGTCATTACTCATACTCAAAACATAATAACTCTTTATCAGTTTGCAAATACAAACGGAATATAGCCCATAACGAGCTGCGATAACAAACGCGCTGATAATGCTACAAAAGAATTGGCTAGTGTCGTTATTTTAGATCGACGCTCTATAACGCTTATCAGTAAGGAAAATGTGGAAATAATTTTCTTGTATGAATATTTTATCTGTCTAGTGTCTGATATAGCAACATTACAATAATATAAAACAAGTGTGGCACCTTCAGAATGTAAGAGTACTTTACAGTAACTGTGTAAAATTAATTTGCCTTTTCCGCCTCACCAATGCCAAATGCGGTAAATTGCTGAATGTTTGTAGATTTCATAAACAAATGGAGTTATAATATGTACGGAAGCCCCACGTGTACCTTTAACAATGGCTTAAACCAAACCTAATACCTAGGTTTATAACACCTTGAAATTCGGACTAAAAGTGAAAACTGTATGATGCTACCTGCTAGATTTCGTCACTATTTTCTTGTAGGTACACGAAGGTGTTGGCAGTGTAAAGTCTGCGATCCTCTTTAGAAAAAGGGGGAACCCTTACACCAGACAAATATTTGCGTGTAGTATTTATACTAGAACGAGATGACGATATATTATTTACGTTCAAAGAGCCTGTATGACTACAATGAATTCTTAATATTACCGGTCACCAGTGAAGCGATGACTAAATAAGATGATCGCAACATATTAGCCGACCATTTAATAATAAAAATATATGAATACATTTTGTAACTAGACACTATTTGTTAACGTTAAGTATCAAGTTGGTCAAGAATTCTAGATTTACAAAACAGATAGGACTAGGCCAATATAAAAACCCACTTTTGTTCAAATTAATTTCTGCTGATTAGGTATGTATAAAATGTGGATTAATGTATTAACATCGATTTATTTTCGTTGGATCCCAGTTTTTGATCCCATTTTATAGGTATTAACGATGGGTCCCATTTGATATTACCATTGAATCCCATTTTATGACAACATGTGTACATTTCAGAAGAAAAGTGATTTACTTTTATTAAATACTAGCTGTTCCTCGCGGTTTCACCCACGCTGCTCAGCACCTGTTGGTCGCAGCGTGATGTTATATAGCCTAAAGCCTTCCTCGATAAATGGTCTATTCAACACAAAAAGAATTTTTCAATTCGAACCAGTAGTTCCTGAGATTAGCGCGTTCAAACAAACAAACAAACAAACTCTTCAGCTTTATAATATTAGTATAGATTTCAAAAACACCGTGTGTGTATTTTGGATTTTTTAGGATTGTTGCCACTGGGGAATAAACAAGCGTCTCTTAGATCAAAAAAAAAATTACTGCCGTCATGATTTTTCCATATTTTTTTTTTATATAATGTGGCCGTTTCTGGCACACAGGTCACAGTTTTAACCTAACCTTTTTTTGTAAATAAGTAATTATCCTAATCTAAATAGTTCAGTTCCGGGTAACCAACTAAAAACAATCTCTTTTTTCTATAAATGCAGGTCGTTTGTGGCACTCGCCGACCGCTGCCGCGGCACCGCTCGCTCCGCTCGCTCGGCTTGTGCGTAGGAGGTCACAGTTTTAACCTAACCTAACCTAGTTCCCGGTTCCTATAATTTGTTTGGGTAATGAAATTTTGTCTAAATCTTTTCGGATAAACGGCAGGCACCCGTTATTCTAACATAACCTATCCACATACCCAAATTTCATCCAAATCAGTCTAGAAGTTTGAGCGTGTTGGAATAACAAACATACATACAAAGTTTCGCATATATTATTGTGATTTTGTTGTTGGATGTACCCGCATTCAGATGTTTTTAAACATCTGGGATCCAACGGAAATAGTTTTTGGGATTCAATGGCAATAAAACGTATTTTTTTTAGTATTTTTCAAATTTGGGATTCAACGGAAATATATAATAATGTTTTGTGGGATTCAACGCCAAAAATATTAAAGTGGGATCAAAAACTGGGATCCAACGAAAATAAACGTTAACATCCGCCTCCCGAAAACCTCGTCCAATTATTAATAGCTGGTTGGTTGTTAAAAATATCATGCATGATCCTGTTTTAGAACAAGTTGTTGCCCAACTTCTTGGTATTTCTTTAGCAACACGAGAGTCGATTACTTTGTATATTCTCATGGGAAGTGCTGCAAATAGCTTTTTCCAGCGGAAAATGTATGAAGACAGCCAAAAATTAAGACACAGAGATCCCGCGAGAAGGCTCATACCCAACTGTGGGTAAAACGTGGTTGACGACAGAAAAACGAACAGAACACATTTTCATTTAATTTCGTTGCTTTGTAACTTATTTTGAGCTGTAATTATGATATTATTTTAACTTGACGCTCGTCAAAAACCGGGGTTGCGGGTTGTTCGAAAGAGATACCGCGGCATGGGTGGGTTTTAGTCAGTAAAAGTCTGACACTCCCCCCCGCTCCGCCCAGAGTGGGAAAAGTTATTTGATGAATCCCATCCGCAAAAAAAGGGCTCATTAAAAATCAACGTTATCCCGCATACAAGGCATTCCACTATCGATTTTTACGATAAACGCATGCGGGAATACCTTATCCGTCAATTACTTTCCGTTTACACGCGAAATTCCGTGAAACGTATTTTAAATAAACAAAACCTCATGAAGTCATTGTGGCATCGAGTTCTCAACAAGAACGTGAATAAACAGAACTTAATGCAACAATAAGAAAAATAGCGGCTCTGTTATTAAATGAAATAAAATTGATAGAAAACTTATTTCTTTACGAATTAGTTTAGTGAATTTCTGACACTAAAATTCTAGAACTTTCTTGAGCGTTCCCATTTTACATTGAGTACTCAAAATTGTAGGTTATTTTAGTATTTCACATAATGTGTATTTATTCGACGCATGACAGTTTTCCCTTTAAAAAAAACGATATGGCGGTAATCTGAAGCATTTACCAGGAAAACAAACGTTTGTAAAGAAAAACCATTTTCGTCATGACTAGTTATCGATTTAGGAATTTAGTATTGCAGCGTCAGCGACAAGACCATTCATACTCATGGCACGAACCACGATCTTGCTGATACGTCAAAAATTCTGAAATGTACGTGTAACGTTTTACACTTGCATAATTACCTGATACGGTATACTAACAAGTGTACAGTGAATCCTTACTCATATTATAAAAGCGAAAGTGAGTTTGTTTGTTTGTTACGTCTTCACGCCTAAATGGCTAAACAGATTTTAATGAATTTTGGTACAGAGATAGTTGGGACCCTGGAGACGGATATAGGTTAAAAAAGTGAGTAAAGGGGGAGAAAAAGGGAAGAAAAGGGAAGAGAAAGATTTTTATTTTCGATCATCACGAGTGTTAAAGTTAGCGTTGGCCCAAAGTAACTATGCCACGCGGACGAAGTCGCAGGCGGAAGCTAGTACTGTAATATTTGCAACTGCAAAGCATAGTCTACTAATTATTTCTGAATATCTACTGCCTCCTTTGTCTAGCTAGTGGTTGCACATACCACTGCTGAAGACATGGTCACAGGTTGGGACGTTTTATTAAGTTTTTCGATCAGAAACTTTTCAGTAGTAAACGGGAGTCAAAATTTGTGTCCACTGTCCAGTTGAACGCAATAGGGTCGCCCAACATGGGCATTAAAAAAAATACTCTTCTGTCTGACATTTCAATTCAAAAGGTCCACAAACCAAAACAATCAAATATTATTTTTATTGCAAAAATCGTATTGTAAAAACGACACCTAGTAGTAGTAGTTATAATGCGAGAAGCATTATAAATGGTCCAATCAGGTTGCTTCTTTTTTTGCATATACCCACTTTGTTTAGCTTGCTAGCAAATATTTTGATAGATTCTCCTGTACAAAACTAACCTTTGACATGTGGCCATTTAAGCAGCGAATGTGAATAGAAAATTGAACCATTTTGAAATTCTCTTTTACAGTGCAAATCATAATAAGTATGAGACCAGCTCTGAAATATCCTCGCCCTAGTTAACCGGGTTAGTTGATATGAGCAGTATCTACAAGGAAAACCCAAAAACATATTTTCCGTTTCCACCATGCTAGGGAGACTAGCTTAACATTTACTCTACCCTAGGTATTTGTACTACTGCAAACTGTGATGTAAATTGTAGCTTACTGACTGTTCAGAAAAGAAATGGACAAATCTGTGCACATTCCGTAATCCATAAATTCAATTATTGATTCCATAAATCCAATTACCATTACCATAATAATAGGCTTAAATATATAATTATGTATTAAATACAAGGAATTATTACATAATGCATAATACCTTACGATTCACACTTTCTACACCCGAATATGGAGTTAATATGAAATATGAGGTGTATCGTCCATTATGAGATTACGACCACCTACGTCGTCAATTTTAAAGTATATTCCAGCAATCCAATGTTGCACATTCACCGCATTAGAAAATGATAGTAATTTACGTGGTTGTTTGGAGTTATTAATTGTTAAATACTACGAACAGACCTGCACGGGGCTAAAAACCTGTGTTCAAAAATAAATGGCTGCCACACTTCCACTTCTTACTCAGTACTAATGTTATTCATTCCCTCTTCCCTCCGTAGATTGACTTAAGAAAATTCATACATTGAAGTTTACAACGCCACATTCTGTTCTGTTTTTCAAACATATCGACAGCATCCTACGTCTGTTATCTTTATTTGCAACACGGAAACTGTTTTTAACACGCTTTTATTAGCTTCACCTGTATTTAATTAACACGCTTTTATTAGCTTCACCTGTATGTTTGTATGTATGTATGTTTGTAACCGACCCCTTTGAGCTCGATTTTGTCCTACTTTGAACGATCAGATTTAATTCAAACTTTGCATACCTGTCAAGGATCGATGACAATGCAATAATCCGATCAAAATATCCGATTATCCTTTGTATGTTTGTATGTATGTATGTTTGTTTGTAACCGACCCCTTTAAGCTCGATTTTGTCCTACTTTGAACGATCAGATTTAATTCAAACTTTGCATACCTGTCAAGGATCGATGACAATGCAATAATCCGATCAAAATATCCGATTATCCTTTGTATGTTTGTATGTATGTATGTTTGTTTGTAACCGACCCCTTTAAGCTCGATTTTGTCCTACTTTGAACGATCAGATTTAATTCAAACTTTGCACACCTGTCAAAGATCGATGACTATGCAATAATCCGATCAAAATATCCGATTATCCTTTGTATGTTTGTATGTATGTTTGTTTGTAACCGACCCCTTTAAGCTCGATTTTGTCCTACTTTGAACGATCAGATTTAATTCAAACTTTGCACACCTGTCAAAGATCGATGACTATGCAATAATCCGATCAAAATATCCGATTATCCTTTGTATGTTTGTATGTATGTTTGTTTGTAACCGACCCCTTTAAGCTCGATTTTGTCCTACTTTGAACGATCAGATTTAATTCAAACTTTGCACACCTGTCAAAGATCGATGACTATGCAATAATCCGATCAAAATATCCGATTATCCTTTGTATGTTTGTATGTATGTATGTTTGTAACCGACCCCTTTGAGCTCGATTTTGTCCTACTTTGAACGATCAGATTTAATTCAAACTTTGCACACCTGTCAAAGATCGATGACGATGCAATAATCCGATCAAAATATCCGATTATCCTTTGTATGTTTGTATGTATGTATGTTTGTTTGTAACCGACCCCTTTAAGCTCGATTTTGTCCTACTTTGAACGATCAGATTTAATTCAAACTTTGCACACCTGTCAAAGATCGATGACTATGCAATAATCCGATCAAAATATCCGATTATCCTTTGTATGTTTGTATGTATGTTTGTTTGTAACCGACCCCTTTAAGCTCGATTTTGTCCTACTTTGAACGATCAGATTTAATTCAAACTTTGCACACCTGTCAAAGATCGATGACTATGCAATAATCCGATCAAAATATCCGATTATCCTTTGTATGTTTGTATGTATGTATGTTTGTAACCGACCCCTTTGAGCTCGATTTTGTCCTACTTTGAACGATCAGATTTAATTCAAACTTTGCACACCTGTCAAAGATCGATGACAATGCAATAATCCATTCAAAATATCCGATTATCCTTTGTATGTTTGTATGTATGTATGTTTGTAACCGACCCCTTTGAGCTCGATTTTGTCCTACTTTGAACGATCAGATTTAATTCAAACTTTGCATACCTGTCAAGGATCGATGACAATGCAATAATCCGATCAAAATATCCGATTATCCTTTGTATGTTTGTATGTATGTATGTTTGTAACCGACCCCTTTAAGCTCGATTTTGTCCTACTTTGAACGATCAGATTTAATTCAAACTTTGCACACCTGTCAAAGATCGATGACAATGCAATAATCCGATCAAAATATCCGATTATCCTTTGTATGTATGTATGTTTGTAACCGACCCCTTTGAGCTCGATTTTGTCCTACTTTGAACGATCAGATTTAATTCAAACTTTGCACACCTGTCAAAGATCGATGACGATGCAATAATCCGATCAAAATATCCGATTATCCTTTGTATGTTTGTATGTATGTATGTTTGTAACCGACCCCTTTGAGCTCGATTTTGTCCTACTTTGAACGATCAGATTTAATTCAAACTTTGCACACCTGTCAAAGATCGATGACAATGCAATAATCCATTCAAAATATCCGATTATCCTTTGTATGTTTGTATGTATGTATGTTTGTAACCGACCCCTTTGAGCTCGATTTTGTCCTACTTTGAACGATCAGATTTAATTCAAACTTTGCATACCTGTCAAGGATCGATGACAATGCAATAATCCGATCAAAATATCCGATTATCCTTTGTATGTTTGTATGTATGTAACCGACCCCTTTGAGCTCGATTTTGTCCTACTTTGAACGATCAGATTTAATTCAAACTTTGCACACCTGTCAAAGATCGATGACAATGCAATAATCCGATCAAAATATCCGATTATCCTAATTAGATTCGCCAGGATTAATTAATTTCTTTCCGCATCCTTTGCATGTGAGTAAGAGAGACAGAGTTAGTGCGCAAACTACGCATGCGTGCAGTTCCAGACTTACTCTTTCGGGCACTCAGTTCAGCACAACCTTATAGAGACTAATATGGTAGTTGCGTCTTGTTGCTTATACTTACATATATATGTCCCGACAAATCTAATACGCATTCTGTTATCATTTTATAATATCCATAATATAATTATAACCGTGATTTACCAAAAAACACTTCGTATTCACAACAAAACAAAATATTCAGGACAGAAATATCTATTTATTTTGCGGCATATAATTTAGTTACCAGCATGACCTTGGGTCTGCAGTCGATAAGGTCACCAACTGTTAAGAAGGTGAAATTTTCGGAGAGGGAACCTGAGAAACGACTACCGCATCCAAGGAAGGCAGCAGGCACCCAATTTCCCCATTTATCTGATTAGTCACTGTCTTAGAATAAACATCAGTGATTTTCTGTTTTTTTTTAAATCATTGATATTTATGACACGATACTGAAATTATTGAGTACTATAGTTCTTCAACACGCTTTATTGAATATATAATCTAAAAGCAGCCATCATTTACTCAGTTTTACTTTAGTAGTAAATTAATGTAATGATAAAATAATTTATATTTTAAAAAAATAACAAAAAAATGAAAAATAAATAATAGTTTAAAAAAACTAACAAAACACGCTTTTATAGAAAATCTAACTAAAAATTAGAAAATAAAATCTAATAAATTCGGATTAAGAATAGTGTAAATAAGAAATAAATGTACATTGTTGTAAAAAAGCGTGGGGTGCATAGTGTCAATAGTTATAAACATTTATTGACAGATGAGTAGAAGGATCATCACTTTGATAATATCATAAAAAGCACTTCAGATGCACCCCACGCTTTTTTACAACAATGTACATTTATTTCTTATTTACACTATTCTTAATCCGAATTTATTAGATTTTATTTTCTAATTTTTAGTTAGATTTTCTATAAAAGCGTGTTTTGTTAGTTTTTTTCGAAAATAACTGCATTCATATAAGCTTGATTCTTCGTTTGAAACACTATTATTAGATTGTTAGATAGGTAGATGTCTGTTTAGTTATTTATAACTCTTTCTACTCGTAGGATGCAGCGAAGCGCGAGAGTAAACGGTTAAGAAAATGTATGTAAATAATTTGTAGCGGGGTTAGAGTTGATTTATTCGTGTGCGTTCGCGCAGCGGAATGTTGTTGAATTTAAAGATTTTAATTATGCAGATATTTAGTGTATGAGGTCGTGTAATTGTGTATGGTAAAAAAAAATTTGTGCATGCAGCCATTGTGGAGAAATTCACCAAAAACTGATTCCGCTGCGCGAACGTTGTCCTAGCGGAACTTTTTTTGAAATATAGACTTTAGAAGAAAAGAGATGTGTCTAAAAATTAGTGTGTATTTGTGTGTAATTGTGTATGTATGAATAAAATTAGTGCATGCATAAACTTCGGAGATATTCAAGTTTCCGCTGCGCGAACGTTTGGCCATTAGCTAGTTTTCATATAAAGCGCTTACATAAAGAGTTGTAGATTTTTACATACATTGTTTTGAATTTGTGTATATTTGTGTAAAAAACAGATTTAGAAAAAATCGCAGCGTTTAAAAGATCAAAATATAAACGTAAAAAACGCTTATTAGGTCTTAGTTCTTAAAGTTTGCACTTTGGGGTCTAGATTTTCACGTTTATACAAACCTTGTAAGTGTCTGCAACATGTTGCTAAGTATCAATGATGTTCCGTTAGTAATTAAAGAGTTATAGGACAATTTACCATGAATAGATCACTGTTTACAAAGCAGTCAAATATCACGACGTTCTAAAGGAATTACATGGTAAAATGTATACCAATAATTAGTGTATTCATTCAACTATTCACATGCAAAATTTCATGTCATTAAATTCAGTAATTAAAGAAAAACAATTAAAATACTGACGAAGCATCGAAAACCTACATAACCCGACCAAGTTCGGATGGCTACAAAAAAGCGGCCGTGCCATATATCTAACAAACGTTCTTAACCTTCCAATATAGTATTTATTAATTTAGTACAGTTGTGTACACAAGCGCTAGGAAAAAATAAAACAATTGCATTTCTTGAATGAAAAATATTTTTTAACACCCTTGCTCGTAAAGCTGATGTAATTCTACCGGTTTTAAATATGTAAAGAGGGTCATAAAAAACGCGTGTGTTATCAAAGCAAATAGTTAAGTTATAGTCTATACAAATTCCATAACAGTATTATTTGCCATTTCAAATTTGGAACTGAAATTTGGAACCGCCGCACGACTGACCAGCTAGTGAGCAGCGCGCTGTTGCTATTCAAATTTCGAACTAATCGCCATTTTAAAGCAACAGTGTGCATTCACAGATTGAGTTTATTTAAAATTAAAAAAAAAAAACTGTTTATTCGGTAATTTAAAAACTTGGCTGCATGCTCTAGTGAAGTCTAGTGTCTTTGCCAACATGTTCACGCAGCCACGGCAGAAAGTAATCCTCGCGCCATTTTTCTCAAATTTTCTTTTCTTTGTACTTGTATTGTGAAATGATTTTTTTCTGTTTCCTCGCAAATGTGTTAAAAAACGTCGTACGATATACGTGCGTATTGGTTATAACATGCTCGGCTCGATTACGCCCTCGCCTTCGGCTCGGGCTGAAATTCCGCCTCGCATGTTATAACCATCATAACGCACTAATATCGTAATGTACTATTTAAATAATAACGCCACTATCTACGATTAAAATAAATCTTCAATTAACAAGTACTTCTCTATTTAAATATCCGTGTACAAAAATATTTTTAATTACATATAATAAAATAATTATGTAATTATAATAACGTTAACAAACGCTTGCAACGACAGCAATAGACTTAAACGTAAGTATAATAAATCGAGCTTCAATAAAAATTAAAATCACATCACATAACTAGACTGATCCGTGAAATCTTCAATAGAAATTAGTTGTATGAATTTTATTTGTCTTAAACAATATATCTAGATTATATCTCAAATTTCAAGCGCATACTTAAATAAAGTACCTACGTAAATAGTACCTACTTTCTGTCATAGTCAAATACATTTAAAAAAGTAGGTGTACAAAAATAAATGACCTCTAAATTATATCGAAACAACAATTGTGTAATCACTTATACCAATTCAATACCGGTATTATACTGTAAATTTTGGGATGTTACCTAAATATATTGCACGGCCGCTTTTTTGTAGCCATCCGAACTTGGTCGGGTTATGTAGGTTTTCGATGCTTCGTCAGTATTTTAATTGTTTTTCTTTAATTACTGAATTTAATGACATGAAATTTTGCATGTGAATAGTTGAATGAATACACTAATTATTGGTATACATTTTACCATGTAATTCCTTTAGAACGTCGTGATATTTGACTGCTTTGTAAACAGTGATCTATTCATGGTAAATTGTCCTATAACTCTTTAATTACTAACGGAACATCATTGATACTTGGCAACATGTTGCAGACACTTACAAGGTTTGTATAAACGTGAAAATCTAGACCCCAAAGTGCAAACTTTAAGAACTAAGACCTAATAAGCGTTTTTTACGTTTATATTTTTATCTTTTAAACGCTGCGATTTTTTCTAAATCTGTTTTTTACACAAATATACACAAATTCAAAACAATGTATGTAAAAATCTACAGCTCTTTATGTAAGCGCTTTATATGAAAACTAGCTAATGGCCAAACGTTCGCGCAGCGGAAACTTGAATATCTCCGAAGTTTATGCATGCACTAATTTTATTCATACATACACAATTACACACAAATACACACTAATTTTTAGACACATCTCTTTTCTTCTAAAGTCTATATTTCAAAAAAAGTTCCGCTAGGACAACGTTCGCGCAGCGGAATCAGTTTTTGGTGAATTTCTCCACAATGGCTGCATGCACAAATTTTTTTTTACCATACACAATTACACGACCTCATACACTAAATATCTGCATAATTAAAATCTTTAAATTCAACAACATTCCGCTGCGCGAACGCACACGATTTATTCCTTACTTAAAAAACAGGTCAAGTGCGAGTCGGACTCACGCACCGAGGGCTCCGTACAAACTTGCTACATAAACAGCCATATCTTTTGTGTGTAAACTTAGGGGGTTGATTTCACAGCTTCAAGGTACCACAAACTTGAATATATAGGTTTTAATTTCAACCTAATACCTCCACCAACCTAATACATCTTAGGCTTAAGTATATGGTTTACGCACTTCACGCGATCCCGAGATAAAGGGTATTGACAGACAGACGGACAACAAAGTGATCCTATAAGGGTTCAGTATTTTACTTTTGAGTTATGGTACCCTAAAAAATGTTAGAAGAGTACCTGATGTTAGGGTTGGCAGGGGAGCGATACAATTTATTAATATATTGATTTTATACGCAACTACTGTCCGCAGCGCCCTATCTACCCACGCTCGAAAGCGTCGCTTGAAATCTTTTTATATTTCATCTAAACTTAAATGCTTCATTCAATCACGTGGATGTCATTTTCTAAGAAATTTGCATATCTGCTTATAGTAATGCGAATAGGATTAAGTGTAGATACAAAATCACGAGTCGACGAAAAGGGAATCAACAGAGAGCGAATGATTTCAATTCAATAATATTGGAGTTCTAATGCTCCATCATTCATAAGGAAAACGAATTTGGATACCAGTGTTGTATCTGTTTATTGAAAAGCCCGTAGCTAAATAATAACTGCTGCTCGGGTCCATCTTGGGGTTAAGCCGTGCTTGCGTAGATTAGTCCGTGGATGGGTCACCACCTATTACATAGAGAGTTTCTTCCGTGCTTCGGAAAACACGTTGGACCGTTGGTCCCGGCTGTCATTTGTAGATATTTGACGTGTCATACAGATAGTCACTGGTTTAAAACTATGACAACCAATCTTAATAAATAGTATCGTATTCCCCAGATACGTAACCAGGTTGTGGAGGGCAGATAAGCAGTCGTTCCAAGTTAAATACTGGTATTCAGCTGAATCCGGTAAGACTGGAAGCCGACCCCAACGAAAAGGCTAAGCAGATGATGATGTTGTATCTGTTTATAAATCTGAACTGAGATGCGTCATCCTGACGCAATTTTCGCCGCGTAAACAATGTACATAGTCCACAGACATCAAGACAAGTAATATCGGATTCTGACGTCACTCCCATATCCGAGGAGCCGATGTGAGCAGCTGTTGCGTTGAACCTCGTATTATCGTCTACATTTACTTAGAAATCTAATTACTTAATGGACCGCACCATCACATCGTAAACACTAAAAACGTAGGTGATTAAGTGAACTAATTACTTCCTGCTTTCGTAGAATTTAATTTGGTCCATAACACCGAATACATTTCTTGCTAATAAACATAATTACAGCAAAATATAGTCACGCTCTCCAAACTGAAGTGTCGTTAAAGAACAACTATTTCAATGGCATCAATTTAATTGATTGTGAGATTCCAATGACAATAGTTAACAATCTATCTTCGCAAGCATGCTCTATTCTCTATTGACTATTCTGTTCGTTTCGTATTGAAACTTTTTGCACAAGATCTTCTAAAAAAATTGAATGACGAAGCACACCTGTGGCGACACAGACAGCCTTTAACAATGACACCTTGTCTTTTGTATTGTTGAGACAAAGATCCGAAAGTTAGTTAGCAGTAAAATTTAAAGTACGATATGATATGACCGCAATTAATAATGCTCGTTTGTGTGAAAAGGTGAATATACCACAGGTTTTTGTTGTAAAGATACCTAAGCGTATCCTGCTTCGGTGGTATGACCTTTTTGCAAATTAAGGTTTACCTGAAAGTATAAGAGGTGTAATTAATTTACCTGTTGGCAAGTAATGAATAGCGCGGCAAACACGAATATGCCGGCGATACCCTGGGCACCTGGAGTCTGTAGAAACATGCCCTTTTCGTGGACTACCTCGGTGATGGGTTGGGCCGTCACGTTGATGGTCTCCGTCGTCATTCTGTAACAAACACAATGACCATTTAAAATGTTGTTCGCATTTCTCACACTTGTTTTGTAAAGTAGGCAAATGAGTCAAAACTAACGGGAGAGGTAATTTACGCTATACAACATTTATTTTACGACAATATTTTTGTAGAACTTACTTCATATCCATAGAGATTAATAAAAGGACGATGGGTAAGGTTAAAATTACAGAAAAATCATCAGTGTTGAGAGGACAGAGTAGCATTTTATTAAGTTTAAAATGGAATGGTTCTTTGAAATGGAGATTTAACATCAAAAGTGACTCATTTAGTTCTTTACGAGTTATTTCTGCGGTATTAGCGCCGGTAATTTGGCTTTTTAACACGTTCAACAGTTTGGGTAATATTTATTTTTAACTTTTTGCATCCTTGTGCGTTTTTGAAAGTGTCATGTACTCAATTACATTAGGGTTTGAAAAAAAATAAAATGAGTTTATTTTTAAAACAAAATATAATTTTGATATTAAAGAATAAATTATTGATTATTATATGTACACCATAGAAAAATACCACCATAAATCAATATATGTATACCTAATTATGATGGTAATCCTTACTTCCTTACTAATATCATAAAAGCGAAAGTGAGTTTGTTTGTTTGTTACGTCTTCGAGCCTTAATGGCTAAACCGATTTTGATGAATTTTGCTACAGATATAGTTGGGACCCTGGAGACGGACCTGGATATGCTATTTTTTTTAAGTTGGATGTGAGAGAGAAAGAGGGAAAACTTATCTTTGCTATTACAATCAATAAGACGCAAGGGCAAAAACTACAGGTAGCAGGTACCTGCAAATCAGGAAAGGGGAACTGTGTTACCCCGAATTTAACGCGAGCGAAGCCGCGGGCAAAAGCTAGTTATCTATAAAGAAAGACCACAAAAACTCCTTTACATTCCTTTTCAATTAAATCCAAATTATCTAGAGGCTAATTGATGCTATCTAGTGTTGCACGAAAGAATATTGTAGGTAGTTTAACATTCGTTATAATATTTGTGTATTCTATTCCAGTAGGCCTAGTCGCAAAGCCTGCTCTATAACAATGAAATATGAAAACAATAAAATTCAATCCCAGAGGCGCTTAAATAATCAACTCATTGTGGCTTTGACCACTACGTGCGGCAGCAATTGAACTACGAAAACCATCCTTATTGCTACAATACAAAGCTGCAGTTTATGTCTAATTGCGATTGAATGTACAGTATACATGATACACAATGATTCTCTGGCCGTATGTTAATTAAACTGAGGTCAACTGTCGGAGGATTTTATCTTAAAATCGTTATTTCATACAAAATGAACAGAGCTTCAACGATTGCCCTCGCCCGATTCAATTAACCCAACAAGAGCGTTTTACGCAGATTAATCTCGGGGTGGTCGAGGGGAATATGCTGTGCAGTGCTTTCGGCGATATGAGAATGGGTTATGACCCGACCTGCTGTAGGGGTCAGGCCACATAGGCGAAGAGTCAAACACGACTAGAATTTATATCCAACACGTGTGTTGTAGTTAAACGTGATATATTCGCGCTTCGCAAGGTAGGTAGTCTAGTTATTATGCCATGGCCGTGTTTCGTAATCTACTAGGTCGTGCCACTGGACACTTGCGGAAAAAATGAGAACTGTGGAGTAACTTAGAGATGAATCTATAACTAGTTAAAGATATCGGGCAGTAAGCCGAGTTCAGTAGTACCTATACCGGGGTTGCAGGTTGTTCGAAAGAGATTACGCGGCCCCGGAATATAAAGGGCAATAGAAAGGACATGAGTGGGTTTTAAGCCCCGTTCCAATAAACAAAAACGAGTCGTTTTGTTTACGGATAGTAGGATTTTGACATAAGTCTCATAGAACTTATGTCAAAATACTACCATCCGTAGTAGTTAGTCAGCACAAGTCTGACACTCCCTCCCGCTCGGGAAGGCGGAAGTTATTTGATGATTAACCATCCACAAAAAAAAAGTAGTAACCATAGACGGTGTTTTTATTTTATTTATAGCATTGAAGCAAAAACAAACTATCAACCATGCCACATATAGCTGAATCAACCTGATTTATTTCCTAGTTTTCAAGACAGCTAAAAGAGAATCAACCAGTATTGTTTAAAGTTGAATACCTCTTTAATATCTCAAGTAGATACTTGATTTAGCAGAAAGGTATCAGCCTTTTTTTGCAGATGGGAAATCATCAAATAACTTTCCCCGCTCTGGGGAGTGTCAGACTTGTACTGACTAAAACCCACTCATGTTCCTTCTTTGCCCTTTAAGTTCCGGGGCCGCGGTATCTCTTTCGGACAACCCGCAACCCCGGCAGGGAGGTGTCAGCCTTAAAGCCAGTTGCATCTGAAAATGTGTAGATACACATTTTTATTGATATTTGTATGTTATATAAATACTGTAAAGCAGTTGTTATTGTTTCACCTTTATTTATAAATAAATTCTTGACTTGCATATCTTATTTCTTAGCCTTAACATTTAACTTTATCTATAAAATGTAGCTTTTATGTTTATTTGAAAGAGTAGAATGATATTGTATCAAAATGTATTGAGCCACTGACCTTGATTTTAAACCAGACTGGTTTATTACTAATAATATATTTAAGAATCAATGCTTTACAGTCTTTGTGTTGGTATAATATAATTTATATATAATATATTTACGTAAACTCAGCATATCTTCTAGAAATTTAATAACTGTTGAACTTTTAACAGTCATTAAAGAGAGTCCATATAGGATTGATAATTGATTACCTCATTATCACAAAATCTTGTGAATATCTACTGATAATAACATAATATTGAGCAATACTGGATAAAGATATAAAACACAGACATTTATTTAACGGACCACAACAAAAAAGTTTAGGATTGTTTGTTTTTTTTTTTACAAAGGTTTGGCCTCTATTATAATAATGGAAGCGCAACATTAAGAAACATGAACAACTGAAATTTAAACTACAGGTCTCTTACCAATTACCAAACCAGCTACTGAATCCAATCATCAGTGCTACAGATATATTTTAAAAAAACTGACACAAGATTATTTATTATTGGTTATTTATTTTATTATTCTGCAATTCTTCTTCTATATTTGAACTAACTTTTAAAATCAAGTCAATCTTATTTCATGATATGTATTTTATCTAAACGGCAACACTAACATTTGGAATGTTCCTAACTTATCTGTTTATGAGTAACACTCTTGATATTATTATTGATAAGATTATTCTGTGACTAATTGAAATTATATCTGAATAAGAAACTAATCATTTTCTTGCCCTTACCCCATTCTATTTGGAGGCACAACATATTTTGTCATTCCATTCTCCCCTATCAAACAGATGACGTGACCATCATCATTTACTCCTTTCTCTTTCATATGACTTACACAACACATTCATCATTTCTTTGGTATCCCTCTCTAGCAAAATTTTTTTTTAACCTTGCCCGACACTAGGAATTTCTCCTGTATCGTGGGTGTGTTTACAAACATATAAACTTACACACACAAACAGCCAATTTCATATTTATTACATCGATTTCATATAGTATACTTTCCCACACTTGCCATTTTATTGAACTCCATCTTATATTCATGTTGGTAGTGCCTGCATCCATAGTCATCAAATTAAATAAAGTTGTAAAGAATGCTAGAAACTTCTTCGAAATGATTCGAGGTCAAGAATGTTGGTAATGACATACAGAAAATTCTGTAACATTACCATAATGAAACTACCTAATTTAAATTAAAAAACTTTACATTTTTTGCTCACAAACTTTTAGCCAAAAACTGACTTCCGGAAAAACACTACAGAGACAGAAAATAAATTTACTTCCGTGTTTAATATTTTGACTAGGCATCCCACCTTATCAAAATGAAGTTGACTCTTTAGTTTGACACACAAGAATACACTCAATTATTTAAGTGTGCAATTTGTGTTGTTTATTTTGTAGCTACCAATAACTAAGTTTAGTACCCAGGAATGGTAAACTGTCTTTACTCCCTATGGCACACTAGGGTACATTGGTTCAGTTTGAGAACCCCTGTTTTAAGCTGTTCAACTTAAATACAACTTAGTAGAACTCTAGCCTGGTATTTCCTTGTAGAATAAGGCAGAGGAAAATGAGTAGTACAAATAGTTTAGCATGATACAATGATTAATAACTAAATTTCAACAAAACACAATACATAATTAATCATAAAACAACTTGTCACTTCAAAATAATGTTTTCTAATACCTAATTAGTATTTTTGATTGGAGAATATAAAGTGCTAGAAGCAATTACTTTAGGATTTTGGTTGACATCATTGTTTCTAGTTGACTGCTGAATGTATAAACAAATATGTACCTGTGTTATTATTTTAACAGCCCATGTATGTACAAACAACATAGATGTCATGTTTCTTGGTGAAATGCAACAATTGAAATTTACTCCTCCCTTTTGAATGATTACAGCAATTTTGTAAATGTAGGTATCTGTGTCATCTTTCTCTTTATACCCACCTCACCAAATTAAATGTTTGTTAGGTAGATTTTTTACCATAATAAATAAACAAATTGTAATCTTTCTTTTATGAATAATAATAACTACAATTACGGATTGATGAACAATTTTCTAGTAGTTCCCAGTAATTGTTAAGTTGTTCAATCACCATTTCATTTCACCTACATGCCAAGTGGAACATTGTTATTGCAAAAAGCGAAAACTATGGTCTCCAGTAAAAACCAAATTATGGTTTGTGCTACAAATCATACATTATTACGGAACTCGAAAATTGGAGGTCACACGTCTTGACATTTTCTTGTTTGGTGTATAAACCCGAGTGAAGGGCGATTCGTTTATTGACGCACTTTGTAGCATGTTGCAATTCCCAATACTATGTTACGAATATTGATTGTGTAGTTAAAGTTAAACAAAAACGTAAAACATTTACCTGAATTAAGATTATCAACGTCTCAAAATTTCTGTTTTCCTTTTGTTAGCAGATGTCATTCGTAATCAACACTCTGCGCATATTGTACACATAATCACGTAGGTTTCCTACACAACAATGTACACGTAAAGTATCTTGATTTAAATGGACACAAACTTATGTTTCACAAAAACACTGCAAAAACAACAATTTCACTTGGCTTGCTTTCCCATCATTTAGTTTGCTCACCACTTACACAAATTCGTGATTTCGTGATTGTCTTCGTGACGAATTGAATTGACGTTTAGATTTTTTTTCCAAACTTACTAATAACTATAGACAATTATTTTTGCATTGGCAATTGTCTAAAATGGTAGAAATGGAAAATAGTGTTTCATTACTACGATCAAATTAAAAGGACCTAACGGAAAACAATGTATGTATGTACAAGTAAAAGGGATCGTGATGTGGCAAATTTGATATCTGCATCTCAATTACTTATTACACTTTATACTAAAATTCAAAAGATAGTAAAAGATATAAAAAATTCAATACGTGACAAAATATACGCTTGTTGGACTATGTAATTATTCCAACACAATGATTATTGTTGAAGTTATTAAAATGAAGGGCATTGTTGGTGCATACAAGGGTCACAATTACTTAAGTTCTTCCAAACACAATGAGATGCATGCAACATGTCCTTGGTTTAGAAAAAATGTAGGTATACCAAAAAGCCTTCCAATCTTTTAATTAAACTTTATTTTTTTTAAATGTCATAAATACGTAACATCTGAACCATTTAAATTATTCTTTAAATTTTGAAAAACACAATATATTTAATTTTATTTTATAGAAAGTTACAAGTGTTTGAGTGCTGGCAATACGTTTAACATAGACAATTAACAAAAATGAAAATGTCCGTCGTAAAAGATACGCTCTAATTTATTTTGTGACTGTTTAATAATCGTTGCTTGCGATGTGAATATTTTGTAGTATTTACATTCATATAAGTGCATATAATTAACCAAAATGATTGTTCAAGAACCTATACAGGTGAGTTACAAAACGATTTTCCTCGGATCTGTCAAAGTATTTTCGCAGAGACGTTTCAATTCATTTTAAATTCCCACAGGTTATCGTTTGGGATTGTCTGAATAATTATGAATACGACAATGCTATATTTCTGGCTGAGAGACTACACGCCGAAGGTAAACATAAATCACATCTTTTAACTAAAATTTTATACTTATTCATTGTTTAACACCTGCATTTTGTGAGCTGTTATTGATTTTTACGTAATTCTTGATTTCGAAATGAATTAAGCACTTGGAATGCATTTGATAATAACCACTTATGTTTCCTTTTCAGTTGCATCAGAGGAAACTGCATTTCTATTGGGAACTTGTTATTATAGAGCTGGCAAAATAAATGAGGCCCAATATTTGTTGCAAAACATGTCATTATCTTTACCACAGGCCAGATTCCTATTAGCCAAATGTTTGTTGGAATTAAAATCGTAAGTGATCACTTTGAACCCATTGTACTAATTATAACTATTACTTTAAACAAAGATGGTCGAATAACATGTTTGTAATCAATAAGAAACAGTGAATGATTGTTTCAGATCTTTGATTTGCCACATTTATTTAAAGTACTTATTTATTATTCGTTTTTTTTTCAGGTATAAAGATGCTGAACTTACTCTTGGGAATAATTTAGATATTGTTGCTACAGAATTTGGTGAACAAGCCCCATATGCATTACAACTACTGGGTAAGATTTATATCATCACTGAAAGAAAAAGTAAAGCTATTGAAGCTCACCGGAAGGCACTCTCATTGAATCCATTTATGTGGAAATCTTTCTCCCAACTTTGTAATATGGGTGAGAAAGTAGACCCTAACCAAGTTTTCCAAATGAACAATACTGACTTTACATTTGGTGTAACTACATTAGTGAATCTAGTCAGCAATTCAGAAAACATTTCTTTTGTTAATAGTAACATTCCTAATAATACTGCTATGAATACTAATGTCACACCAAACAATGTATCTACTAGAACCCCTATGACAATGTCCACCAGCATCACTCCAGAAACACAAGCTCCTGTAAAGAGAATGCACAGTGTATTCAGTGGCATGGCACCCATTCCATTTTCGCCATCTTTTGGTATGCTGCCAATGGAAGAATCTCCTGTATTATATACACCAACTCTAACAGACTCCAATGAACAAAAGGCTATACCAAAGATAGTCAATTCATTACGAGCACAGATGGGTCAGTTAAAAGATGCAGTATTTAGTCCAGCCCCTAGGTGTACACTTGGACCAGCTCCACGGCGGTCATCCAGATTATTTAGTAATAATAACAGCAGTTACTCAGTTAAAGAAAACAATAAATCGCCAAGTAGAAAATTTGTAGCTCCTAAAAGTCCTTCAAGAAAAAATAAACAGCGTACAACCAAAAATATCAAAACAAATTCAATGGAAGCTAATGAAAGAAACAAAAGTTTAGAAACAGTAACACCAACAATCCCACCAAAGAATTCCAATGGTGTAGCATTGTTAAATTTAATGAGAGAGTTGGGTGAAGCATATAAGTCATTAGCTTTCTTAGAATGCAAAAATGCTATTAAATTATTCCAAGAGATGACACCAAAGCAACTGGCTTCTCCCTGGGTCCAGACTATGATAGCAAAAGCACATTATGAACTAGCTCAATATGAGGCAGCTGCTAAAATTTTTGCTGAAATTAGAAAACAGTATCCAAATCGTACAGAGGGAATGGACATCTATAGTACTTGCTTGTGGCATTTACAAAGAGAAGCACAATTATCAGCTTTGTCCCAAGAGTTAGTAGAATTGGACAGAAAAGACCCTATAGCTTGGCTCGCTGCTGGAAACTGCTTTTCACTTCATAAGGAGCGAGAAACAGCACTGAAATTCTTCAAAAGAGCTGTTCAGCTTAATCCTGAAGCAGCATATGCTCATGCTCTTTTGGGCCATGAGTATGCAGTAGCGGAGGAAACAGACAAAGCTCTTTCGAGCTTCAGAGCAGCAGTAGCAATTGACCCCCGTAATTACGTTGCGTGGTTTGGTATAGCAACAGTCTATGCGCGCCAAGAGCGTTGGAAACCTTCCGAAGTGCATATTCGTCGAGCCCTTACCATACATCCCCATTCAGGAGTCTTGAGATGTCAGCTGGGATTAGCACAAGCTGCTTTAGGCAAGATGGACAGAGCCCTTGCTACCTTAGAAAGAGCTGTTTCTTTAGACACAGAGAATCCTTTGTGCCGTTTCCACAGAGCTTCTGTATTACTACGTGCTGGTAGACCAGAAGATGCTTTAGCAGATCTCCATCACTTGAAAGATATTGCTCCACGAGAATCATTAGTGTATTATTTGCTTGGAAAAGTTCACAATAAGTTAGGTAATTCTCATTTAGCTCTTATGCACTTCAGCTGGGCTACAGATTTAGATCCCAAAGGCACAGGAGGACATATAAAAGAGGGTTTCGATCCTTCCAAACAAGAAGACCCACCAGAGAGATCTACCTAATTGATATGACGAATGTAAAAGGATTCAAAGGATTGCAGAATAGCCTGCACTATTGTGGTTGGCATTGCAGTTAAAACCTGACTGATCCCATGTAAATATCGCTCTCACCCGTCGAGCTCTCAACTGACACCAAATTCTTCCAACAAAGCTTTATATGGAGTTTGATGGGTGTGTGGTGGCATTTAGTCGCTGTAGTAGTAAGGGCGTATGTGGATATGTTAATATAGAGTAAGATGTGGATATTCGTAATGTTATCCTAGTTTATTATATATATCTTGTATAGCTAATAACTTCTAGAAAGAAAGAAAGGATATAATTTTTAAAAAGATGATGCTTTTGAAAGTTAATAAAAGACTCAGAAGCCTTGATCTCAATGGGATGATGTTATAAATAATAATCATATAATATAGAACCATTCAATCATTGAAGTTGCAAATTCTTTCTATGCCATAATTATGAATTCCTGAAATCGAAATTCTGCTAATTGTTGTCCTCATATTTGTATATAAAAATCTGACCGTTCAATATAAAGAAGTTCAAGGGAACCACTGGCGGTATAATAATATACTAGACATCTAATAATCATGTTTAAACAATGATATTCTGAAATCCTTGCATGTAGATTTTATTTTTGTGACTGAATCAGCTTTGGGTGTTAGTTTAGCTGGGGGTCATTTAAAAACAGACATTAGAACCAATCAAATTGTTTGTATTGCAACTCTTTTTGAGCAAATCCAAATCTTAGTTCTTAACATCAATATAAAACTGTTTCGTGTGTATGTAAATAATAACATATTAACTGTATAGCACTGTTTGTCATTTGAAGTCACCAATGAACCGCTAGCTCTGTGGACAATTTGTTTAGACCATCTCTTAATTATGTATGAACTTAATAAATAAAACTGATGTAACTTAGTAAGAGTTTTATTTCATAAAATATTTTAAAAAACACTTTTTGTCACTTCAACGACTGAGAGGAAAAAGCCGTATTTGCTCAATTTTAGCTACTAACTAAAACTGTTACAGATATTTGACTAACTAGTTAATTCAAATATAAAGTATGTCGGTCACTTTTGGATTATTCCATTTTATCCCACTGGAGAAAGAAAGTGAAATTTGAATGTTCATTGTCCCATTAATCAATTTTGGTATGGTAAAAATTGTAACTTAGTTGAGTACAGTGTGTTAATCCCATTTTCAAGTATTTGTATGAATTAAACAAAATTTAATTCGCAAAGGAATGCGCTTCTTCTAGGAGAAATTGTACTTATATATTAATAAAATATGAACTACGTCAATTTTTGTAGTATTGTATCTAATGCTTTTCTGACGGTGGGATCGTTCAGCAGTTTGGTCTGTGGTGGCACTGCTGGCGGCGTTGGCGCGACGGGTGCCGGAGGTGGTTCCACAGGTGTGACCTTCTTCTCATTCAGTATACTTAGAATTCTCTGCTGGAGTTCTACTTGTGTTTTGCTCGATGGAGCTGTAGTGAGTGGCTCTCCGAGTTCTATCTTAACCTGCTGCTCTCTACGTTCCTGTAATTGTGTAAATAAAAGCCATGTATTAATTGAAACAGTAGTGTTATGCCTGTTACAGAGAGTATAATAGTTAGAGTTTATAGAGTTTCTTGCCCATTCTTCTCCATAGAGATCTATGCTTTGGAATGGGCAACTACAGTACTTTCACAAGTTATTATGTCTTGTGACTGGGACTGTAGCAGCATAATTTTTTTTTGTTTTCATGACATTCAAAAGTGCCTGTAATGGTCTAATTGAAATAAATGATTTGATTTGAATAAAATAATCTACATTTCACCAGTAAATATAACAATAAAATATTTATATACTAGTATGTTAAGAAAATAAATATACGAAAAATTTATACATGCGCCATATATTTATGTGCATGTGAACTCATGTTTATTTAGGGTTCGCAAAGATAAAACGGGTGGCCCTATTACTAGACTCCACTGTCCATCTGTCTGTCACCAGGCTGTATCTCTAGAACCATGACAGTAAGACAGTTAAAATTTTCACAGATGATGTATTTTTTTGCGGCTGTAACAAATACAAAAAATATCTAATAATATTTAAGGGGGGCTCCCATAAAACAAACATTTTTTTGCAGTTTCCATAAATGATACGAAACCCTTCGTGCTCGAGACCGACTCGCACTTGGCCGGTTTTTCTATTGAAGTAGGCAGAAACTACATAGTATATTTTATAACAATAATCAACCAAAAGTTGGAATTATCTATTTTTCCCAATAAAATCTTTACACAATAACATGGGAATGCACTTTCGAATGAAGGGAAAATGCCTTTCCTCTGCAGTGTAATTTTATAGAAAAAGAAAGAAATGGGTGTAAAACTGACCTGTAGGTACTCTATGACTTTATCGTATTGCATGACGGTGAGCGTGCGTCCGTCGGCGAGCTGGCCAAGTAACGCGTACACCGCCTCGCGGCCGGACGGGCCGCCGCGCTGCACCTCCTGGAAGTTGCGCGACAGCAGCTGCAGCGCGTCCTCTAGCGGCATGTTGCGGTGCTCTGTTACAACAGTAATGGAGCTTAAGTCAAACCTGTGTGTAACTTATTCTGATCAACTCATTTGTAAATTGTGACGTTCAACATAGACTACCAAACAATTGTTTCATTTGATTATATCCACTAAATTGCAAAAAATGCCATACAAAATAAGTTATTGAGCTTATTAATTAAAAAACAATCTTAAGGACATTTCAACAACAATCGGAACAAAGCTCCCTTAAAAAAATGGTAGGTACACTATTTTTGCCATTGAAGAATTAAGTCGAGAGTAAACCGCAGTTTTATGGGCGTGGTTCATTAATTCTGTCGCTTTTATTTATTTCCTAAAGCACTTTTTCAAAGAAAAAGAAAGAGTCCTACTATCTCACCTTGTGGTAACCCATGAAGTATAGTAAGAGTAAGAGATCTATTTTCCTGGTTCTGTGGCATGACTAGTATTGCGTAGAGACAGCCGCGCGACGCGATGTTGCCCAGTACCTTACCAATGGGCACATCTTCCATAGGGAACAGGAGATCAACAACTATTCCAAGTCTTTTCAGCCGACCTTCGATATATTCGGCATACTCTCTGGAAAGGAGAACAAGGTATGTATATAAGGTGTCCCACAAATCCGGTCTTTCACAAAAAGACGAACCGACTTCAAAAGATTGAATTTTTTGGAAGTTGCTATTTTTTTTTTTAAGTTTTTAGCCTCTCCCAAATTCTTGTCAGAGTTTTTTTTTTCTATGTCTAAAAGTAGAGCATCCATATAAGTCTATAAATAACTCATAAAAGCGAGCTTTCTCAACTAAATGAAAAAAAACCATTAGTTGCACTGGAGAAATATATGAACAAACATAAAAAATACAATTTCTGATTTTAAATCGGCTAATAAAGGCGCCGACTGCGCAGGTCACGGTCAAGTAAGAGATTACCGCCTCTTGATTTGCGTGGATTCGCGGCCCACAGCTTACCGCATGTCTTTACATTTGCCGATTACTAAATCTTACAAAGTTCTCATAATAGATCTTGGTACTCACGTTAAAGCTTTGGACACCACAATAATTTCACAGTCATTTCTCTCTGTAAGAGGCAGGGCTCTGGGATATTCCGACATAGATTGTTGGTAGCGTTCGTAGTTGCCTCGCTCTTTCCAATCGCCAACTAGAACATTGAAACGAAAAACAAGTATAAATTCTCAGTTTTACTGGGTTGTAATGAAAAACAAGGCAACATTACTATAGTCAATATCTTATACTTCCTCATGAAAAAGATTTATTGCTATCTTGTGGTGAACAATACTTGCTTGCTTAATTATATGGAAAAACTTAGTGGGCATGACAACCACATTGGTTGTAATCCACATTCAGTTTCTTCTTTTATTGGACGAATTGAGCTCATATGTATGCTCAGCCTGTGCTCGTTCCCAACTTTGGTAGTATATAACTGGCTCTAATAAGAATAATAATAATAATGTTGAAACAGAAGATCATAAACACACCTCGCACGCCTGCTACAGGCGAACGGTCACGGAAGCCGGGCAGAGCCCCGCGCCCGCGCACAGCGCCACGTCCGCGCACTCCCCTGACTGGGCCGCGCCCGCGTGCACCTCCCCGCCCCTCCCATGCTGGCTTGCCTTGGTAACCTTCTTCATATTCTTCGTAATCTGAAAATAAATTACAGTTACAAATTATTGAATACCTATGCGTGAATTCAGTTTATTTCTATGTGAAATTGTGTATTTCCGTATTGAAAAAACTTTTTTTGCAAAGAAAAAAAAAATCCATAAAAAATAATATAAATTTAATTCCGGAAGTCGGTGGCAAAAAAATTGATAAATCAAACAAAAGTCACATATTTTTTTTCGCAAAAAAACAAAATTATGTTATTTTGTTTTTTGCAAAAAAAAACATATTTTAACTATTTTAGTTGTAGTATTATAGTATCTCACACAAATTCATATTGAGAATTAATTTTTTCGCAATTTCACAAGCCAAGTTAAACAAGTAAATTAATAATGATAAAGTGTTTTTTTGTTTTGTTTTGCCGTACAGTGGATTAAGGAGCACATCAGAATTGATTTAATACAGATAAATCTTTAAGGATGTGAAGACTAATGGACCTGTGGTTTTTTTTCATAGTTTCAAAATTATCCCACAGGAACAAACAAACGGTAAAAATATCAACTAAGGTTGTACTAGAGGAATGAACACCTGGGCATTACATGTTTGCTAAATTTCATTAAAATCTATTCAGCTGTTAAGGTATGTAAAGGTAACTGACAGACAGTTACTTTAGGAATTAAGTTAGTTTGGATTTGACAAAAAAATTACTTACTCTGATCTCCTACATAGTTTCCAAAATTATCATAAAGGTCATCATTCCCATCATCACCAGTAGGTAGGTTATCATTGAGGGCCACTGCCGCAGGCAGTTCTGGCTGCTGTATTTGATTATCATGTCTGTGATAAAGAATATACAAATAATAATGATTACCATTTTTTGCAAAGGAGCTCATGGCTGATATGTAACGGCCACTCGGATCGATTGGGCTAAGCCGAAAGTTGGTCAATGGGTGACCAGTTGTAAAACTAAGTTTCCTTTGTGCTTCAGTAAGCGTGTTAAGCTGTTGGTTCCGGCTGTCTTTGTAGATCTTAGGCAATTGTTACAGGTCAGTGGACTGAAAATCTGACATCCAGACTTACCAAGGGGTTTCTTATTTCCCAGTACTAACTGGGTTGCGGATGTCAGAGGGGCAGTCATGTAATTTAGCTGCTGATATTCAGCTGCTTCCAATTAGAGTGGCAGCCAACCACAACATAGTTGGGAAAAGGCTTATAGGTGTTAAAATTTATTTGCAAACATACAATTACTTTTATTCAAGCTAAGTAAGGTCTGTCTGTAAGTCAGTTACTCTCATACATTAAAATATGTATCTTAAAACTTGAAGGAGGAAAATATGCAACCTTTTTTAACATTATATTTTGTTTTAAAATTTTACTTTATAAGAATACAGAGCTCAACAAAAACAGATGCTGGGATGCTATTGGTCGATAAGTGTAACAGCGGCCAGGTCCTGCAAGCTAAAATAGTCCTTAGTTTCATTTTTGGACAAGATGTGTGGACGACACATGCTGATACCGCTGATCAGGTTTTATGACTGTAATATTTAAGATAAGCTACCAGTACCAGACCAGTACTCTACCACAATGACTCTTTGACCCACATTTTTAACCTATCATAATTATCTCAATATTTATGTAACATATTTCTTCAGTATGTGTGTTTGTCACCCAACTTCTCCTAAATGGCTGGATTAGTTTGAAAGAAAATTTTGAGTGTATTGGACATGGTAAGTACCAGTCACCCAATCATTTTTTTCTGTACAATCGGCAGGACAACGTCTGCCAGAACCATTTGTTGTATTTAAAATATTCAATATAAACATTAGGCTTTTCAGTTAGCATTATATCGCTTACCTTTTTTCAATAGTAAGGTTCGTCTGAGCGGTTTTTACGTTAAGACTTTTACCCTGGAACATACTTCCATTGCCTTTGATTATAGCTTCCTGAGCACTCGACTCTTCCTCGAACTGTACAAATCCAAAGTTTCTGTTTACAACGATCCCGTTAATTTGTCCAAATTGTATGAAGTGATCATATAATTCCTCAAGATTTGCGGACTCTTGTAAACCGCCGACGTATATACGAAGATGGGACGTTGACCGGTCTTTCATAGCATGTCTATCCAGGGTTAATTTGTCTGCAAAGAAAGAGAACTTGTATTTAAGCATCAAAAGTTTACGTGGTCTTACGCATGCACAGAATTACGATAATTTATACGTGTTTGCCCAATAAACAAGCTAAAGCCGCGATTTATCTCCATGTCAAACAGCGGCTAAGTAATGAATTAAAAACATATATGAAATCCACGTTACACTTTTAGAGTTCATTCGTTTATGTTTACCTGCCATTTTTGATGTTTTAAAACTTCTTTACGGCCTCAAAATTCCTAATGATTAGTCGCAAAACTCAATCAAAATATAAAGACACGAATTTCTTCTCAATAGAAGCCATAAATACTACGCTACCACAGATGACAGAATACTACAATAGATTATAGAGAAAGAGTCAAGTAGAGACCACAGACTACATAACGATCCAATGTGGGTCAAGCAAAGAATACTACTCCTTACTACTACTACTTCTTTCCCGGATGGGAAATCGTCAAATAACTTCTCCCACTGGGGCGGAGTGGAAGCAAGTGTCAGACTATTACTGACTAAAAGCCATCCATTTTCTTTCTTTTGCTTTTTTTTTCCGACTCTTTCGAGCAACCCGCGCAACCCGTACGCTGCTCCTTTAATATAAATTACCTATAGAGAATACAGTGATTATCATTATGTGTATTAATCTAGCTATTGATATACTACGACAACTATCAATAACAACTTGGACTAAACGACAAAACGAGTAGAAATCTAAGAAGACAGAGTAATAAGCTCTAGAGTAGGCGTCATAAATTTCTGTTTCCTAAAGCATGGTTTACAAAAGAGAAATAAACAGGCTCGTCTATATATCTCTCTCTCATATATATGTAAAACTAATTCATTTGCCGACAGACGCCATTGTCTATCGTTATTTTGTAAGATGATTTATTGAATGGTTTGGAATTTAGGCTATTGAATGAGTTCACTTACGTTAAATAGGTAGGTAGTAAAAAGTCTGTTATCAGGTAAAACAGTCCATGGTAAACAATATGCAAAAACATCGTGAGATAGTCTCGTCTGTTATTATGTTAAAAAAGGTTTCTTTCTAAATGGCAGTTAATAATATTCTGTTATTTAAGCAATTTCCACCAGTGTTTTACACAATCGATAGCCCTGGGAGACATACTTATAGTACCGTCATTATACCGTAGTATGAAGAGAGAAGCCTCGCAAAATAATTTGAAGCTAACATTGCATAGTAGCGACACCTATTATCATTTTCCAGCACTATGACGTAATAATACTAATAATAAGTCCATGGATGCCTTGACACGACTACCACGGACCAGGGGGGGGACAGTGCCTAACAAATGACAGTTCTATAAGATGGTAGCTCCATCTGAAACTTGGAACCCGCAACTAAAATTATCATTAGTACTCAAAAATTGTACAGATGGCGCTGCATTCGTAAATTATTTTTTCCTCACATATTTTATGTATTCAAAGTATTTTTAATGAAGCATTATATTTAAGAAAAAACTTACTTTACTTATTAAACCTAATAAATAAATATATCATACATATAAATATTCTAATTTGTAACACTGTGACAAACATTGCCACACCGCATCTCACAAAAAGTTGCACAACATGGTGGCTACTTCTTGCGAGTGCGCACGTTTTAATCTTTTTTTTATTTTATACTACGTTACCCTCTCCTTTCTTCATTCCAGTTAAATTTCTTAGGTCGTATGTTGTGGCAAAATCAAATTTAAAACTATTACAACATCTATTCACAATAAATTGTGTGAGTTAGTTTTGCTACAACATGAAGAAGTCGCTATAATACAATCGTCAATACTTTCACGGAAGGGATCCAATCCACACAGTGGTAGTTATGAGAATTTAATCTCTAGTCCGACTAGAGATTAAATTCTCATAACTATCTGTGTGGATTGGATCCCTTCCGTGAAGTGAAACTATGGACAATATATATATAGGTATATATACGTAGGTACGTATACTATGATTAGTTTTGCCTCCAAAATCCAGATGGAGCTCGTGTTCAAACAGGATTGCCTTAAAAAGCCTGAAGAGGGCTCTCTTTACCCGATATATTATTATACTCTTTGCCACGGACCAAGCCATGCCAAAAGCATTACAATACCTATGACCTATGTCATAGGTATTATCACCCATAATATGCAGTGCGCTGGGCATGGGCATATAAAGTACTTTAATATTTTCGTTATCGTTTAAGCGATTGTCATTGTCACTGTCACTTGATACTGAAAGAAACCTGAGACTTGTCATGTCATATTCAACCTGTCATTCCCCATAAACCTTGGTTCTTCAAATACAAGTTGGCAAATAAATCAACTACATCGACTATCTGCCGTCTACGTTTGAATCATTGTTGCTCCCCCTCTTTTCTGGCCAAACTTAGGATTAGGGATAGCTCTATTTGTGAATGCGGTTTGGATGATGGAAACGTGGACCATTTACTTTTCTGCTGTCCTAAATTGAAATTCTCTTTACACGAAATTATTCCCCCTCATATCCCTCGTCCCACATCGGTTAAATGTCTCCTCTCCCTTGTGTTCTCTCGTTTTGTATATAAACTGTGTAAGTTTGTTGAAGTTAATAAAATAAAGTTGTAAATTATAACAACTGTTAGCTAACATTCCTTCTCTTTTTTTTTTTTTTTTTTTTTTTTTTTTTTTTCTTTCTCTCTTAGAACAAAATGTCTGAAATGTCTGTGCAGAAAATGGTTCATTATTTGTTTGTTAAAATATTTTAAATCATTTAATCTCTTGGCTGTGTTCTATTCAACAATAATAATTACAGATAAAATCTCCAGCGTTTGATTGTCTACCATAGTACCTACGTGATATTGGCAAAATTGTGGTGTCTCCTTCCACAAATGCCATTAAATAAAAAATTGAATTGAATTGAATTGAATTGACTTGTCATGTCAGAGTTGTCAGTGCTTGTCAGCATGGATGGGGAGGTTTCACGTTTGAGTTTTTGAGGTTAGAATTTACCTAAAAAATCAAGAAATTTAATTTCAGCGTCGTTACATAACACTGTAACGAATAAATTATACGTAAGAAGTTTTAATTTCTGTTATGGAAATTATATAAATTCAATATTGTTGTTTATTTACGACGTCACTTCTAATGTAAGTATATCTTTTTAATAATTTTATGGAGATTATTAAATTAATAGCGATATTTTGAGAACTCTCAGTATTTATAAATACTGCTAACATACAGTCAGAGCGCATTCCCTGTAAAACTAGTTTTGAATTATTTTAAGGCTTATTAGTTGTCATGAACTCATGACCAACAGTCTCATAGAATACACACTCTATGCACTTGTATAACAAATTGTACAAACTTGTGATCAAACAAACGAACTATGTTGTCTCAACAATATTACCCAATTTATTTAATAATGCATAATTTATAAAAATTTAAGTAAATTTTAAGGTAAAGTCTTAATTATTTCAGTCACTATTCACAAGCACTACTTTTTTTTTGGTTTTTTAATTAGGCTAGGCATTACAGACATTATTCAGTTGATGTTTAGTATGTTGAAAGTATTGTTGGAAAACAGATTCATTATTACAATTTTATTCATTTGTTTTAGATCATTTACAAAAAATGGTCATGAGGAGAATCTTTTCCCAAAGTTATGATTCATATAAACATGCCATTGATCACGCATTTAATCGCAAGAATCTGATTTACACCAATATTATGATATCTATGGGAATATCAAGTACTGGAGACTTGCTAGAACAGACTTATGAAGTTCATAAAGGGGGAATCAAAAAGTTTGATTTCAAGCGCACTGCTCATATGGCATTCTCAGGGAGCACAGCAGGATTCATATGCCATCATTGGTATATTCTGATTGATAGAGTAATAGTTGGTAGAACTTTTGACATGGTTTTAAAAAAAATAACATTGGATCAGTTTATCTGTTCTCCTGTAGTCATTTTGTCTTTTTTTGCCACAGTAGCAATTTTTGAAGATGATCCTATAGCTAACTTTACTGATGAAGTGCGCTCTAAGTTTTGGACCCTGTATAAAGCTGAATGGGTTGTGTGGCCACCTGCTCAACTTATTAACTTTTATTTTTTACCAACTAAATATAGAGTAGCTTATGATAACACAATATCTCTGGGCTATGATATCTTTACTTCTCATGTAAAGCATGCAAAGCCAGAAAAGAGTGAAAAAGAAAAAGATGAAAAAAATGGAAAAGAAAAAAATAAAAATAGCTGAATGCAAAAACAACCAAATTAACCAGAGTCAAAAATAACATTTTATACAACGATTTTGTAATAATAGTTTAAACAATAAATTGTTGTATGCAATAAGTTTCTTTTTCGTAGATTAGTCATTTCATTATTGCTACATGTACTTGATGACTAGGTTTCTTGGGATAGTTTTTGTACAACATCTGGGACCAACTACACACTTGAGTTGATTGGGTTGGCAGTGTGGTGCAGTCCTGTTATTACAAATTTGACATAAACCTTATAACAACAACTATAAAGGTCATTTTACTGCAAGTTTCAGACATAAAATATATTGAAAGGACAGTACAGGTACAGCAACCCTTTACCCCATAGTTATACATTAACTAAATTTTTTGATAATTTATGTTTGGATGGGAAATCATCAAATGACTGCTCCCGCTCTGGGCCAAGCAGAAGTTAGTTTCAGACTGACTGAAACTAGTTTTACCGAAGGCTGTCGTATTGTGCAGTACCAACTGGATTGTGGGAGTAAGATAGGCAGTCGCTCCATGTAAAGTACTGGTATTCAGCTGCATCCGGTGAGACTGGAAGCCGAACTAAACATTTTTGGGAAAAAGCTGGGCAGATAAAAATTAGCAGGCAAAATAAAACTTCCGACACATTTTCTGCTGGACACTAGCGGTAACGGTGTGTCTCCCTTAGCCAGAAATTAAAAGCACAATGACATCTCTTCTCTTTAGCCACGTCTCACTTGCTAAAAAAAAATCTGACTCGGTTACTATACCTACCTTTTCAATAACAATGATCAAGTCTGTAAAACATAACTGTGGTGGTACTGTTAGGTACACCTCTGCCTAACCCATCGAGGATTACAAACGTTATGTTATCTTATGTGACCAAGCCTCTTAGACACTCCGTTGATGCCTTCGTTGTGGGAACTTAAAAAAATGAATGTCGACAGGTGCAATTTTTTAATTTAATGTTTTCTTTTCAGATCATGAAAATACTTATTGCTACATGGAGAAATTTAACTGCAAACGTGAGGAGAACAACCTCAATACCTGATTTTAGAAGATTTATAAAAGTAGCGTTTAGTGAAAAATATTTATTTTATACAAATGTTACCATATCGTTAAGTTTATCGTCGGTAGGTGATCTAATGGAACAGAGTTACGAAATATACATAAAAGAACAAACTCATTATGATTTTAAGAGATGCTCACACATGGCGTTCTCTGGCGTCGCAGTGGGTATTCTATGTCACCATTGGTATAAAGTGTTAGATAAGTTTATAATAGGAAAGACTGTGGACATGGTTGTAAAGAAATTGGTACTTGATCAATTTATATTTTCACCAGTAATGATAATCACATTTTTTGGAAGTCTTGCTCTGTTCGAACCTTCTCCTCTTGAAAATTTCAAGGAAGAGGTCAAAGATAAGTTTATCAGATTGTACCGCGCGGAGTGGATGGTATGGCCACCGGCGCAAATCATCAATTTCTATTTTCTACCGACGAGATACAGAGTGCTATACGATAACACGATATCATTAGGTTACGATGTCTACACCTCCCAAGTAAAACATACTAAACCATTGAAAACTGGGTCTGAAGTTTTTGCAAAAAATATCAACAGCAAATCTTGACGAAGGCCCCCCCTTCTAGCATAATAAATCATGATTGTATTAGTCAAGTTCAAATAGTTTTAATATGGCACTTATCGTCAATATTATCTATCTACACTGATCGTGTAGTAGATTTTCTCAATTTTTTATATTGTTTGTAACCTCGACATAAGCTTTGCTGTGATAAAACGTTTACCTACGTAAAAAAATAGGTACATATTATTTTTATTATGTATTTATTGAATGCAAAATAAATCGAAATAATCAATTCAAAAGTGTTTTTGTTACATTTTGTTTTCATTTGATAAATACTCAGGGTACCGGGAACCTTCCGGTTGAAGCTAGTTGTGAACTGTTTAGGAGTCTGAATTTTGGCTGATGTTATTCAATGTGCTGTAGCTGGAGACAGCGGGGATCGATGGTAGAGTTTTGCGAATACATGATAAAATAAATGAGCATGTTGGACTTACACAAGGAAAAAGAAATCCAAAATAATATGTTTCTACTGCTACTGTGTTAGGTACATATGGTACTGAACAATTATTTCTATCTACTATTTTGGGGTCATGAAAGCCTCCTCCATCTGCGAACTCCTCTTGCTAGCACGTAGATTGCTGATGACACTCCGAACAACAGAATCCTCGAATATTTTCTCTGGCCACGACTCCGAGCGCCTGTGCCTCTGTCCATACGTATCTGGTACATTTCTGGGGATTCGACTAGATCTAGGCGTGCCACGGTTCGAAATAAATGATCTGCCGCGCTTGTTATCATTTAAGCCAAGTAATGAAGTCAGCAGTTTATCCAATGCTGCAATGTCATCTACGTTTGAAGGTTTGGGACCAGTCATGGGAGTGCTGACCCCAGAGTTTAGTTGGCTAGAAAGCAAAGAGATGGGTGCCCTCGATAGGCCGATTGAGTGAATAACCTGAAACATTAAAATATAATTAGAACGGCCGTGACCAAATTGGTTTTCCCGTTAGATAATGCAAACATAGACCCGTCGTTTTTCTGATATTTGCCTCACGATCGTGAATACCTATTCGTGACCGAGTTGTAAATAATATTGTCAAAGAAGTTTAAATATTGGATTTTAAAAGGTTTTCGGCAAGCTCCAGGCAAATTTAGTGCTTAATCAATTTCGTTCTTGAAAACACATTTATTATATTGCTACGCTAATATTAAAATAACAGGTTTATAAATTCTGCAAAAAAAAAATATTGGAGAGCCTTTTGCGTATAAACAGAATTCTGATAATGTTTTGCTGTTAAAACAAACCTATCTGACTCGGAATAATAATCTCTCAAGGTCGCGTATACGCATCGCACCACATCACATGCTATTTTCATATAGGTTAGTTGCATGGAGATAAGGTTCAGTGCAGACTATAATATAGGAGTTGAACAAACTGACTAAAAAACTACATCAGATAGGTACCTAAAACACAACCTTCACAACGCAATCACTATAATAGATTTCGCGTTAAAAATATTTGCCAGATTCGACACGAAGACAAAGCCGACCCGAAGCGATCACTACGAGTAAAAACAAATCTGAATGATGAATATTGAAAAATTAATCAGATTTAAGGTCAAACAAACAAACTGAAGGTCTGTTTTCACACACGAGTCCCATAATTCAGTATGGGGCTCTAAGCAATGTCAAGTCCATGGGAGGTTAAAAATAAGGTACCTCGTCAGCATTGTGGCTTTGATAGCTCATTCTCTTCACTTTCCTGTATGTCTCATCGTCCAATGCTTCCTCCACAGCTGCTTCTAGTTTCTCCTTTATTTCCTCATCGGTGTCTTGATCGAGATCTTCCAGCACCAATCTATTTGAGAAAAAGATAGCTTTTTGATCTACGCCAGATGTGGGAACTATTATGGTTCAGCTCAGTCATCATCATCATCAGGCTATATTAGTCCACTGCTGGACATAGCCCTCCCCTAATGAGCTCAGTCATACATTGTGTAAAATGTTGTTTACTACGAACGTAATTTCCCTTACTGCATAGTTAACTTACTACGTTTTCACATCTGACCCGCATTATCGATACCTTCCTTGCAAAACAGTAAAGAAATAGATAAAGCATAAGTGCGAGTCCACACGGCGCGTTGCGTCAGCGTTGCGTCGACGCAGCGCTGCCGTTGCGTTGTTTTACATACAAATAACCAAGGTGTTCACACGGCGCGCTGCGTCGTCGCAACGCACACATGACGGACAGCAGCCCCCGAGACGAAGCGGGAGGGAGTGTACTCATTGCGGCGCCGGCGACGGAGAGGCAGCGCTCAGTTGCTTGTGCGTTGATAGGGAGGATACACGCAAGCACATTTCATTTTTTACCTACGTACTTTTGTATTCAGTTTTATTTGCAGGGTAAAATGAGTACCATTGAAGAAATTTATATGGATTATTATGCTAGACGTCTTTTCCGATCCATGCTTTCCTATAGACTGACTGCGATGTTTTTACAAAAATGCTTGCCGCAACTGTGCGTCACCGTTGCGTCGACCGAACGTTAAGACTGCGTCGTAGTAACGCTGCGACGACGCAGCGCCTGTGTGGCCGGCTATGCGTCAAAATATTTGCGTTGCGTCACCGCAACGCACCGTGTGAACGGACTCTAACGCCAGTTCAATGAAAACAGTCGCAAAAATCTTAGCAGAAAAGATAAGATAGTATTAATATGATAATGTATTGGAAAACTGCCATAAATACGTCACAATAAATTGCGTGTAATTCTCTACAAGACAGCTAAGTGAAGTTAATTAGACAACTCGCATCGTCAAGATGTCATTCGCAAATATTTGACGATTTTAACGGTAGTAGCTACGCAGACTTTGAACGTGAGGGTTTCACCATTATCGTGATTTGGGGACTTTATCGGGGTTGCTGCGTGTCGCGGGTTCGATCCGCACGGCACAAATATTTGCCTGACTTACAGGTAGTTGTTTCAGGTCTGGCTGTTTGTGTATGTGAGTTTAAGTGTTTGTAAACGCACCCACGATACAGGAGAAATTCCTAATGTAGGACAAACTTAAAAAAAAATGTGTCTCGGATATGCCAGTTTTATCTCTGCCAGTAAAATGAGGTCTTACTCAGCCCGTTCGTCGTCTTCGGCCTTATGCAAGTTGGCCCTGTTAGCTTCCCTCGCCACTTTGATGTCCGTCTCCCAAAACCGTCTGAGGTCCGGACTGGAAGTGTATGGTGCCGCCACTTCCTTGATCTTCAGGAATATTATGGCCGTTATGAATATGCAGATAACGTTGACTATTGTAAGACAGCAGCTTACTATGCCTGTGTTAAAAGGAATAGGAGTTTTAAAGTGTCCGACGGTTGGAGATAAAAGCGTCACCGCGCGACCAGCTGGTGGCTATGCCGTGAGTAGTAACTTCTTAGGCTGGGTTTTTAGAGTGAACTTTGAATATGAATATTTGAAAACTAGAGTTTTCTATGTAATTTACCTATATTTTATTTATTTTCATTTCATTTCCCTTGGTCTCGTCATCAGTAGACTGGACCAATTTCGGTAATTCTTTTTTTGTTGTGTTGTTATACCTAATTAGTGAGAGAAACCTTAAAAAAAATGGTAGGTAGGACCTTTCAAATCCACTTACCTATCTGTAGGTGGATTTTAAGGTAAAGTTGCATTGAAAGGCATGGCACAGCTAGTACGAATTTATAAATGATTTATATTGTTTATTTATATTTTTACGAAACTACCATAGCTTGAGAACTTGAGTAGTCTTAAAATTTATAAATCGAAACAAGTTTCACTGTTTATCCAAGTACCTAGGCCACATAGGCCAGGTATTCAAATCGACGTTGGTCTATTTTAAACACTGATAGAACATAATAAAGATTGCAATAAACCAGTTACATTATTATTTATTATAACCACATAGACCTCGTGTAGATTTGTACCTACTAGCTTTTCCTGTTTATAATATACGGCTACTGATTACTTTTTATACATGTAGGTAAATACTGACTACCGAAAACGCCGACGCCTGACCAATTTTCAATCTTATTACTCAGAGCATAACGGTGAAAAGTGGTCAGGCGCCAGTGTCTTCTTCCACACACAGATGCTACTAGGATTACGTAAGCAAAGATCAGTCATATTTACCATTAACTGCAAACTCAATCGGAAGATAATCGTGGTACAAGGGCGTATAGGATGAATTGCCAGTGTACTCTTCACCCCTTATATGGGGCACCTTGACACCTGGGTAAAGCAGCCATATACATGCCAACGCCCAATATAGACCCTAAAATTATAAAAGCATGTAATATTTTCTCCACTGTTGTGGTTGTTTTCCTAAACAGGAGTAAGTCTGAAAAGATTCTAAAACACTATATTATATTATTAGGTACTAGTTTTTGCCCGCGGCTTCGCTCGCGTTTAATTCGGGGTAACACAGTTCCCCTTTCCTGATTTGCAGGTACCTGCTACTTGTAGTTTTTGCCCTAGCGCCTTATTTATTGTAATAACAATGCTAAGTTTTCCCTTTTCTTCCCTCTTTCTCCCTCATAACTGTATCTTTTTTTTTTTAAATAGCCTATGTCCATCTCCTAACTATCTCTGCACCAAAATTTATCAAAATCGGTTTAGCCATTTAGGCGTGAAGACGTAACAAACAAACAAATTCAGTTTCGCTTTTATAATATTAGTAAGGATTTTGTCAGCCCGACAACTTCATGCTTCGCTTGTGTTTACTACCGTCCTTGAGTCAAGTAAAAAGTTAGTGTTCAGAATACTTACACAATTGACGACGGGTGGTAACAAAGAAGCTGAAATAGCTATACCAATGAGAGGTCCAGCACTGCCCTGAAGTAAGGCCAGTGCGACTCCTGTCCCTGAGGTCAACGCCCAGAGCACACCCATCCAAAGAGAACGGACATTACCTCTACAAAGAGCAGCACATTTAGTTGAAGCATCTCAAGAAAATCACGTGTTTTAACTGGTAGCTATTCCCAAATACGTTACAAGACAATAATCTTGTCTAATCTTATTTTAGCGGTTCTTAAATTTTTTACTACTGAAAGATAGGGGCTGGTTCTTTTCTTTTAAGTGTCAGGATTTCATATTTTTATGTAACTCACAAAGTTAATAATTTTGACTTTGAATCTCGCTTTGAGGATCGTTGTCACCTAATAAGGGTACCGTGAATGGTTCTGTCTGTTAATAGAATACACCGTCTTCATTTCTTGAGTAGGCCAGAACCCCCGTCCAAAACCCCCAAGGTCAGTGCTCCCCAGTATGAACCCAAACAAAAAGGAAAGGATCATTCCCAAAATCAATCCCCCAGGTACCTAAGAAAATCTGCTTTTAAATAGTTGACTTTAGATAACTGTAAGCCAAGCATGTAGATGCTCGGCGCGTTCGTGTTTCACGCGCACCTCAAAGAGAGTCAACAAAGCAGAGGGGCTTGCCAGAGCCTCCGCCTGCCGGGGTTGCTGGTTGTTCGAAAGAGATACCGCGGCCCCAGAACGTAAAGGGCAATAGAAGGAACATGGGTGGGTTTTAGTCAGGAAAAGTCTGACACTCCCCCCGCTCCGCCCACAGTGGGGGAAGTTATTTGATGATATCCCACCCCAAAAAAAAGCATGTAGATGCTGGTTAGCTAGTATCCCGGCCAAAGAATATTATCTATCAGCGTGGTTTGAATACCTATCACATTTATAAATTTCAAAATCGTTAGCAAAATTGCATATAATATGTAGAGACGTCTGCACATCAAGCTACCCGAAACTGTCAATTTTTCCCAATGAACCTTGAACCTAATTCTTTAGAAATAAAGTCGAAAATCTATCAAAGAAATCTGACAGATTGTAGTAGCTTGATGTGCAGGCGTCTGTACATAGGGGAGAGTCCTACAGTACCGTCACCTTAAGGTTTATCTTCAAAAAAATCAAAATTCTCAAGGTTACATGATCAAACCTCCTGATTTATTTACAAGAACTATATTGTGCTATTAATAAAAATAACCAAACACCAAATCGTTTAGAAATAATCAGCTTTATTATTGCAATACTAAGACTAGGAAAAATCAGACTAAAAAAAATGGCCTTCAGTACCGGCCAGTAAGAATGTAGCCATTTAGACAATACAATAATCGCAAATGTACTGATTGGATAGCTCCGATATATTTACACAAGCCTCATGGACTCAAATTTTACAGTTTCCGCACTGTACCAAATCTTCTTCATGACATTCAGCGCACAAAGGGGCAAACTGTTTCTTCTTCATTCGGTCTGTGAGTAGGAGGTTGGTTTTCGTTTGTATTTTTCTTTGTTTTCTTACTAACATCTCTTCCTGACAGTAACCTCTTACCTTTTCTATTACCACCTTTTCCTGAAACCTTAGTTTTCTTATTATTATCTTCATAAAAAAAAATATTAATTGTCTATTTTTTTTTCCAATATATCTTCATGTTCAGGACAAAAAGTATTGTGAAAACGACCTATAACTTGTGCAATGGACATCTCTTCATTCTTTTTAATAGGACTAATTCTGTCATTCAGCGTAGTTCGGGGTACCTGATAGCGTTCTGCGGCTTGACGTGCACTCATCTCGTTATTCAGTACCTTTTCTACAGCTTTATGCATATCTGCCGGGTCCCAAGCGCCCTTTTTTGCCTCGTCTGACCATCATTTGTATATTTTGGCATTTTTGTGTATCTGTAAGTAATGCAAACCTTTTAAAACTAATTTAAGGAATGGCCGGTACTGCAGGACAGCGTACTGACCGGCACTGGAGGAAACGAAAAAAAACAAAAAAACGATTTCAGATGAAAACAAACTTACAAAGGTTGAAATAATATTCGGTTTCTAATAGCCATATAAGCATACTAAACTTACCAGGAGTTATTTGTTTTAAATTGAATCCCTGAACTTCGAAAATCACCAACAGAACTTTAATTGCGTAGCGTACATTCATCGCGCGCAACAGAAATCTTTGCACTGACAGTAATCCGGTCGCGACAGCTCGACGCCGCGCGGGGCATATATAATACTTACACGAGCGTACCGCACTTTATAGCGTAAAACTATCAGTGCCATCTATTATAGAATTAGAGAACTTGCAACTGGCCGGTACTGGATGCTGGCCGGTACTGTAGGACTCCATGTTTTATAATTCATTCAGTGTTGAAAATGTTGTAAATATTTTAATCTATCTATCTACATATAGAATGACAATGGTCAAATAATTTGGCAACCGCTGTGATATATAATGAATGCACTCTTATCTCCCATAAGTACTAAAAACTTCGTCACTTTCGTCAATGTTTTCCAAATGGTTAATTTGATTTATTTGTTTAAATAATTAGAAGGTGAAAAATAAATTCATTGATAAACAAACAAAATATGTCTTGAAAAAAAAAATCTCTTAATACCTGACATCCTATTGCTATCAATAGTGTAGTTCACCCCAAAAAAAAGTTTTGACCGGTGCGAGAGGTATAGTCGTAGGGGATAGGTAGATGAGCGGGTGTAAGTTCGGATTTGAGCTGTCATGGTGAGGCGCTTTTATAGGCTACTCACCGTCCTTTCATTTCTTCAGTAGGCCAGTCCCCAAATCCCCAAGGCATGTCAGTGCTTCCCAGTATCAACCCAAATATGAACCCAAAAAGTAGGGAAAGGAACATTCCTAAAATCAGACTTTCGAAGCCACTCCTGACAAGGCTTCTATCAGATATGATGACGCCAAATGTGATGGACATAACGGGTCCCATTAGAGGGGATACCAACATGGCTGCCACAATATTTGAAGCATTGTTTTCTACAAGACCTAAAGCAGCGAGGGAACTGAAACATAAAATACAGTCACCAAATTGATTTATGAAACAAATAAATATAGTTTTCTAATCATAGAATTACAATATGGAAATGAAAGTGAATCGTAATAAATGCTGTCATGATGCCAACTCCGTAAATGATACTTATAAAAATTACTAGATGATATTTCAGATCGCAAGTAGTTCATCAGACTTTTGCCAGGTACGGACTAAGCGTGATGATTAGGCTTCATTTTAGCTGCTAGTTAAGGGTCAGCTCAGACCGATAAACAGCGTAGGTAGCGGCCGTAATAACAATCGGGCCGCTTGACTGCTCGCGGCGCCGCGTGCTGTTGCGCTTCTTCCAAGGAATACATATTATTATGCATTTCCATATGGAGATAAAGCTTAGAATAGTTTGACATTGTTAATTTCGGTGTGAATTGAGCCTTAGGCAGCCAGCTTAAATCTAGGTATGATTTTAGTAGCCATCATAGTTGCTCATACCTACCGAGTTGTGGGTTCAAGTTCAAACCTAAGTAGAAAGTAAGTAAGTAAAGGGTAGTGAAGAAAAACATCGAAAGGAAAACGGCACGCAACCGAAGATTCGAAGACATGCGACTTCCACATCTAGGCCCACGTGGTGCATTACGTTACTGCTCACCCTCTCTTACAGTGTTGTGGCATGTGGAATGGGAACGACTACGCTGTATATGTTCATTGTTATGTTGATATCGACTTGTTTATACTTACTCAGCCGTTATAATCAGCGTAAGATAATCGAAGGACAGCTCTCCACCGCCACGCACTCCATCCACAACTTGCTTGACAGTCAGTTTCGATCTGATGGATTCCACGAAGCTTCTCCATCGCGTTGCATCTTCTGACTTATTTCTACGAGAAATAAGTAGGTTTTACAATGATACCCAAGTTTAAATGAATTAGGAAAAGTGTTTACGTTACTTACAGTGCTGTGTCTTCGGTGATTTGTTCATTCGGTATTGCCGAGTGTACCACATTACAGGGAAGTACACTGCAAAAGAACTAAATAATGTAGCTTAGTCTTTTAAAATTACGTCAAAATTATATTTAACTTGCAGCACAGCATCGCAGTTCAGCAACCTGCGATCTAATGGAACCAAACAACACGTAATTTTTTACTTTTAATTAATGTAGTGTTGTATCCTACACAGATTCGTGCCATGAATTAATTTTGCATTGTAAAAAGATATTAAGTGACCATCATGTCATCAAAATAGGCTAAGAAGAAAAATACGTTTTAGAGGAGCCAATTTTATATGAATTACTCAATCAAAATTAACATTGGGCCACCGCGCACGCATCCTCTACCAATGCATCACGTAAATTGACTTAGTAATCCGCATAAAGCCTTCATGAAAAATTCCTCCTTTTTTAGAATTCGGTTAAAATAATACAATTATTATTGTACTGTTCGAGATTTCTCAGCATTTTTCGTACATTCAAGGAAATAATGTTATGACCACTCCGAGTCCGAATTAGTTCAAAATCTCTTCATAGGTGTAATACTGACGACACATTTGTAATTACTGCAGTCCTACATCACAGACTACCAAGAAAATGCTATCCAATTCTACCACCAGAGAATTTGGTGCTGCATAGAAAACGATTTTCCCTATTACCAGTATTAATGGTCAGAATACAGTGGTATTACCTGACAATAGATTTGCATCGCACGCCGATTCCGAGCTGCGTGAGACAGTGCAGCATCGTCTCGCATTGATCGCCAGTTGGCAATGGGAAGACGATCTCGAAATAATTGCCGGCTTTGTCACTTATCCAAACCACATGCTCCACGTGTAACTTACTTAGTAATTCTTGTAGAATCTGTGTACAATGTTAATTATTTTGAACTTTTAATATTTTTGCATCTAGCTCGTAGAATAGATACAGAACAATGACATCACGTCACGCAGTAAGTTGCGCTTTTAGTAAGAATTGAAGGTCATCAAACACATCTCTGCCTTTTCTTTCGAGAAACTGGCGCGATGTTGATGTGTTATGTATGTGTTTTGAATCAACCTCCCAGGTACCCAAGAAGCCGGGGTTGAGGGTTGTTCTCAAGAGTACCGCGGCCCCGGAACACAAAGGGCAAAAGAAAGAACATGGGTGTTAGTAAATGTCTGACACTCCCTCCCTCGCACTCCACCCAGAGCGGGAAAGTTCGTGATTTCCTATTCGAAGATAAAGATAGATACCTAAGGAAATCTACCATCAAACAGTTAACTTTGGATAACTGTGAGCGATGCTAGTTAGCTTGTATCCCGGCCAAAGAACCCATCCATCGGCGCGGTTTGAATTTCACGTTAATAATTTCAAAATCTTTAGCAAAATTGCCTACATCAAACATTCAGTGTTTGAAAATGTTGTGAATACTTATATATTCAATCTACATTATAGAATAAAATAACCGCAGTGATATCTAATTAATTCACTTACATTTTCCATAGTAAAAACTTCGTCACTTTCGTCAATATTTTCCAAAGGCTGACTGTATTCTTCATTATAGAACTGTTGCGTTAAATGTACAGGAATGCTTCTTGATTTCTTATTCCTTAACTCAACAGCTAATCGAGCCGGTTTCAGAGCCTCATTTCCAACGGGAATCAAGTCTTTCGGCTTCCCAAATCTTAAAATATGTTCATAATTGCTTGAAGGTATGTACACTACAAAAATGACTCCGGCAGGCATTTTTGCTGTACTTGACTCATGGAAACGGATAACTGAAGGTGTCCCGATGACTGACGGAACTAAACGAACCGATTAGCGTATACGCGACACTTAATTAAACCCTTCGTTAAACAATTAACGCTTCGAAGCGTAATGATGTTGTCGCGTTCGATTACAGCGTTGGGTGTTCAGTTCTAAACACATCTACCTACCTACGCATAGGTAGGATGATGTTGAAAGCCTGCATAGTCTAGGCTTGTGTGTGCTATTCTATTCATGACTTTTGTTAATGTGTGTAGAGGGATATTCCTTGAATATAAATGAAGTACGTCACTCGGACGAGTTGTGTGTAGCTAAAAATAGGCGAACTGCGAGAATGCTCCAAATCGTGTACATATGTAGAGCACTATGTATAATTATGACTACCTAACTAATATTCAAATTTTGAATATTATGTCTAATAATACTATGTTTATTATAACAAATACCTTTTATTGCGGATGGGAAATCATTAAAAAACCTTCCCCCGCTGAGGGGGAGCAAGCCGGTGTCTCAGACTTTTACTGACTAACACCAGCCATGTTCCTTCTTTTGACCTTTTACGTTCCAGGACCGCGGTATCTCTTTCGAATAACCCGCAACCCAGGAAATAAATAAAAAAACCTAATTTTCTTTTAATCCTTGCAAATATTATAAAAGCGAAAGTGAGTTTGTTACGTCATCACGCCTAAATGGCTATTTTAAAAAAATGATTCAGATATGGGGGAGAAAGAGGGAAGAAAAGGGAAAACTTAGCATTACAATAAATAAGGCGCAAGGGCAAAAACTACAGGTGTTACCCCGAATGAAGCCGCGGGTTAAAGCTAGCATGAGAATAAAACAATGCTACATCATTAAAAAATAGGTTTTATTAAAACAATAATAATATGGATACAAAATAACTACCTACTCAACTAATAAATTCAACATAATTAGTGCATTACACATCATAAGACTTATTACCTAATAACATTCCACTTTTTGCATTCACTGTGAAACTGAGCGTAGGGTCTATGGTGGGATACTGGGGTGTAGGTACCTTTCCACTTTCACCTTTTTCGAAACCTAAATTATAATAACTATGGCTTAAGTCTTCTGTGTCCGGCGGATGGTCGCATTTGTTGCCACTGTCACTCTCCATAATCTTTGTGCTGTCACTGTCGCCAGTTTTGTTAGTGTGTGTCTCTAGATCACCTATTTCGATGTCTATCGGTATGTATACGTCTGCTAATCTGAAAAAAAGTAAAAATAATGTTAGTAGGCACAAATGTGTTGTAGTATGTGGGATCTAAGGATGCTCCCGGTTATTGTGAAATACATATATAATTAGATCTAAGAGTGCAAAATAATGTACCTACTACCTACTTAAAATCATGTTAAGAATAGATCATGAAACGTGCCTAGAAGTTCATCGGACCAACCTATGACAATTATCTTTGGCTTGTATTTTTTTTGCGGGTGGGAAATTATCAAATAACTTTCGCCGTTCTGAAGCGGGGGGGGGGGGAGCGGGGGGGGGGGGAGTGTCATACTTGTACTGAATAAAACCCACCCATGTTCCTTCTATTGCCCTTTAAGTTCCGGGGCCGCGGTATCTCTTTCGAACAACCCGCAACCCCGGCAGGAACCGCAAACCCGGCAGGATGGAAGGCTTGTATGATATGGCAAGAAAGGAGGTATCTGATAAAATGACGAGTAATAGAGGAGTAAGCAAGAAGAAGACATGCTGTGCCAACCACAAACAATTTGTGATAAGGGCAAGAGTATGATAGTAATGACTACAGTTTTATTGGTTACAAGCTGATTGTAGATAATTGTTTGTACTTACTGTGTATTGAGAGAGTAACCCTCTATGTTTTGTGCTCTGAGTTGCTTGATGAGGGTTGATCGCCTTCGGAAGGTGACTGTGCTATTATCGATCAACCCAGGACTTGTAGTAGTTGTTGGAAATACTGGTTCTGCGTTACATTCTTCTTTTATGTCCGATTTTTCGTCATACCATTTGCTGAAAGGTTTTTAGAAATAAATAAAAAGATACATAAAAAAATAAAAGGAATAAATATTTGTATGACCTACAGGCAGTTGTTTCGGGTCTGGCTGTCTGTGTATGTGAGTTTAAATGTTTGTAAACGTACCCATGATGCAGGAGAAATTCCTAGAGTGGGGCAATGTCTTTTGTAGAGTTGTAGGTGGTTTTAACGCTTTTATAAATGATTAACTTTTGCCCGCGGCTTCGCCGGCGTTAAATTCGGTAGCGCCTTATTGATTTGTAATAGCAACGCTAAGTTTTACCGTTTCTTCCCTCTTTCTCCCTCATATCCCACTCTTTTTTTTAAAAAAATAGCCTATGTCCGTCTCCTGGTTCCCAACTATCTCTGTACCAAAATTCATCAAAATCGGTTAAGCCATTAAAGCGTGAAAAGGTAACAAACAAACAAACAAACTCACTTTCGCATTTATAATATTAGTAAGGATAGTAAGGATTGTAAATGTTTAGAGGGCATGAATGGTCGGTGGAATCGAACGAATTTGAGACATACTCATCGTGTGTTTTGCCAACACAGTGTTGGTGATGCTTACAGCGTTTTATTTTTCAACTAGCTTTTGCCCGCGGCTTCGCTCGCGTTAAATTCGGGGTAACACAGTTCCCCTTGCGCCTTATTGATTTGTAATAGCAACGCTAAGTTTTCCCTTTTCTTCCCACTTTCTCCCTCAAATCCCACTTTTTTTTAAAAAATTAGCCTATGTCCGTCTCCTGGTTCCCAACTATCTCTGTACCAAAATTCATCAAAATCGGTTTAGCCATTAAAGCGTGAAGAGGTAACAAAGAAACACACAAACAAACAAACTCACTTTCGCTGTTATAATATTAGTAAGGATGATGAACATAACATAAAATCACGCCTGTAGTCCAAATGTCAAAGGCCTGCAAAATTATTTAATTTAGAATAAGTCCTTTTTTACCCTGCAAGAAAAGGGAGCTAGCAGTTTGACTTGTAGGTATTATTGTTTTTAAATAGGAACTACTTACTTGTAAGCATCCCAATTTGAATTATCCTTATTTTGTTTGGCCTGCATGCGTGTTCTGTTGGCCTTCCACCACGAGATGTCTTTTCTGTCCAGAGGACTGACTTCTTTTACCTGTTGACAAGGATACATTGTTACATTACTGAATACACGAGTTTTAGCACAATATGATTCCAGATTCCAGCTTTTTATATTAAAATAATCCGAGCGAAAATCGGATATTCGTACGTACTGCTAGTATCTAATTAAATATTACGCTAAGTCAAACTCAAACTCAAAGCATTTATTTCAATTAGACCATTACAGGGACTTTTGAAAGTCATAAAAACAAGAACCAAAAAAATGATGCTGCTACAATCCCGGTCACAAGGCATAATAACTTGTGAAAGTACTGTAGTTGCCCATTCCAAAGCGTTGATCTCTATGGAGAAGAATGGGCAAGAAACTCCATGGACACTCTTTTAAATTATAATATTTTTACAAAATCGTATTTACATCATTCGTGTTGAGATTATACAAAAATGTGAGAACGATGTAGAAAGACGTGCACAGTAAGAGCGTCCAGAGTAAATAAAAAGCAAAATTCAATTAAAAATCTAAATAAGTTAAAAACATTACCGTGGTAGTTAAAAAAATGACCAGTCCCAACTGACAGCGCCCGTTCACGAACATGACGTATGGATCAGCCCCATTCAGCTCGACCATTTTGAAGGGAGCTAAATGACCCGACACACCCGCCACTATCAGCGAGACATTTAAGTGAGCATGACACTATTAACCACCAGGGCTTCGTCAAGTCAATGATAATACATAGCACTCACATATGGGCTTAATAATTATACAATACTAAAGAATTGATTCTATACATTGCAAAGATAGTCTTACAATCTTCTGCAGCTTCCACTATAGCTTCGGATACTTATCAATGAGTTTACCCCTATGCTTGAGGAGCAGGACCAGCATTGAGCCAAGCATTTTTATCATCAATATAATCCCCCAACTTATAATATGCTTGCCTACATAGTGTGCGTTTAATACAAGATTTAAATTTCGTTTCATTCAGTTGAAGAATGTGGGGAGGTATTTTATTGTAGCATTTCAAACAGTACCCCATGAAAGATGAGTCTACTTTAGCTAACCTGAAACCCGGCTGAACCAATTGGTCCCTGTTTCTAGTATTATACTTGTGTCTATCACCTCGTTTACCAAATAGATGCAAATTTTTTCTGACGTACATGATATTTTCATAGATATATTGACAAGGTACTGTCATGATGTTAATTTCCTTAAACTGTTCTCTTAGAGAATCTCGCCTACGTAGATTATAAATGGCTCTAATGGCTCTTTTCTGCAGAATAAATACAGACTCGATGTCTGCAGCCCGTCCCCAAAGTAAAATACCGTATGACATTATACTATGAAAATAACTAAAATAGACTAGCCTCGCGGTATCTACATCAGTAAACTGACGGATTTTTCTGACAGCAAATGCTGCTGAACTAAGCCGTCCTGCAAGAGATGTTATATGCGGACCCCATTGTAGCCTTGAATCGAGCGTTATCCCCAGGAAAACAGTTTTATTGACGTGAAGGCTAAATCCTCCGCAGAAAAAAAAACCAAGGATAGATTTTCCGTGAACACAATTGCCCAACGTAACTATACCTAAGCACATTATTCTGCTCAGAAATTTTCAAATAAATACTGGAGATTGTCTACCGACTTAATCCTCGCTTTATTTGTTAGTTAGGCACTTCATTCAAGCTTTTGCGCAATATTTTTACAATAGAATCACAGGTTAAAGCCGATTAGCTTACTCATAACAATTAGTAATGGACCTTCTTATGGAATTCCAAACTGTCTACTACGGTCCGTCACTAAATACCTACCTATCTAGATTGTTTATTTTATAATGAAAATAAGAGACAAAGAGTCTAAGGAAACCAATGAGAAAAAGGGTCTTAGAAAGACAGTAAGTAAGAGGGTCCTTGAAAATCGCAACTTGGAAGTTCATACTAGAATGTTTCTCTTGACCTCTTTGAAAGATTTCGTACGACAGAGCCAGTCAGATGACTTTGTAAAATATAGCAAGTAGGTACTTACTTATTGTTTTCTCGACTAACTTTAAACATAATAAGTACCGGAGGCTATTAGTGTTCTGTTGATGTAAAGTGTTATTCAAACCTTACTTAAGATAAACTAGGCATTCTAGGGATACAAAAGTTTAGATATACCCATGAATAGAGGTGAATTACTTAAATGTTTTTATACATTGAGTTTCTAACCGACATGTGATCTCTTACGACCATCATGGTTTAAGTACCTAATCTTTTGAGAATTCGAATTTGCAGCTCAACACAAGAGCTTTACATAGAGTTACTGCCTCCATCAACTAGTTACTGTGGTACAAGAAACTCCCCGGTGAGATTGTTTGGCAGACTTTCGGGCTTGCCCGAAAATCGTTTCGGGCAAACCCGAAAAATAGTCGATGATCTATGATGGACAGCCAGGACCGTCTATTGTGAAGGTGCAGAGTGATCAATGATTTCTAAGTACAATTCCACGTGAGCTTTCCCTTACGAACGCTGCCAAAAGGGATTTAAAACTAACGTATAGAATGACCTCTGACAAAATATTTGTTGTATATTTGTTTGTTTGTCTTTTACAATGTTACCAGCTTAGTGTTAATACCATTACAAGAGGTGACAGTATCAGAGTGACCTGCTGGGGTTGCGGGTTGTTCGAAAGAGATACCGCGGCCCCGGAACATAAAGGGCAAAAGGAGGAACCTGGCTAGGTTTTAGTCAATAAAAGTCTGACACTTCCCCCCGCTCCGCATACAGCTGAGGAAGTTATATGATGATTTCCCATCTGCAAAAAAAGAGGTTACAGTGTGACAATGAGGTGTACCTTGTACACAGCGACTCCTGCGAGGAAGATGCACACGATGTTGACGAGCGTCAGACACAGCGACGCGGTGCCGAGCACTGCCAGCTCGGCGGGCTGCGCCACCAGCCAGCGCTCCTCGTCTGACGTCACCAGCAGGCGGGTCAGCGACATGGCCCATAGGAGACCCTGGAACAGATGACATTTATTTATTTATTTAATTCATTTGACGGGCCTGTTGGTCTAGTGGTTAGTGGCCCTGACTTGGGATCTGATGACCGTGTGTGAGTTGTCCCAAGATATTTATTTATTTATTTATTTAATTTCTACCACCCACAATAGTCAAACCCCAGTCTTATTATAATATCTACGCAAATTGCTAATAAAACGAAATTTTTAGAAATATACGGTATTTAGATAATCCCTAATCTGTTATCCCTTGATCTAATTCTGTCAGAATGTACCTACGTCAGTAAAATTCCTGATTTAGAGCATCTTTAAATATCACATTCTAATATTAGAGCGATTATTATAAATATTTATCGAGTATATTTTTGGTATATACATACCTAATACACACAGAGCGAAGATGAGCCTAGTATGACATATAGGGTAAGCTTCACAATGAAAGGAAACCATTTAAAAACAAATCCAAATTTACAACTGAAAGATGATGCTGTCGTCATTTTGCCTGCCAGGGTTGCGTGTTGTTCAAAAGAAATACCGCGGCTCCGGAATATAAAAGGCAAAAGAAGGAACATAGGTGGTTTTAGTCAGTAAAAGTCTGAAACACCCATTATTTGATGATTTCCCATCCGCAAAAAAAATTAAGTATCATCATTCTAGTTGAAAGAAATCTACTGTAAAACATTCAAGTAATTGTCCTATCAATTATGATTCTTCCACGTTATGCCAAAAAATTAAAGAAAATTTGAAAAGCCCACCCGAACGAACAATCCGGTACGCGTTTGCCACATAATGTGGCACCTGAAAATAAACAAATACACAATAGTTTTATACTCACAGCGTTAACGGCAGGAGGTAGCAGCGAAGCGGATATGGCAACACCGACGAGCGATGACGTATACTCTCCAAGTACAGCCAGCGCCACTCCAGCACCACTGGGGATCGCCACCAGAATACCCACCCATAGAGAACGGAACTCGCATCTGGAATCAAGAAAAACAGGGTCATATTGGGTTATCGGGTCTTGGCTGCCTCCGGGGTGCGGGTTGTTCGAAATAGATACCGCGGCCCCAGCACATAAACGCAAAAAAAGGAACATGGATGGGTTTTAGTCAGTAAAAGTCTGACACTTCCCCACGCTCCGCCGGCCGCCCAGAGCCCGGGAATTTATTTGATTTGATTCGTGAGCTGTTGTGTAACAGTGCTCTTAAGACTTTGTAATTTGTGACGCCGACTTCATCAAAACAGGAAAACGTATTCATTTTCTTTCATTACAAGTGAGGCCTCGTCATTTTATCAATGGAACGGCTAATAATTAATTTGCCTTGAATTTTATCATGAACAAGAAAATTAAGCTTTTATCTTGTCATTCATTTTTTGAATGAAATTGTTATTGATAGGTCTGTACATTATTATCCCACAATAAATTACATTATACAATGATTATGTAATCATGTTGGCTGCCTTGTAAGGAAGTGTGGCCATACTTGGCTCGGTGCTCGACCCTTGATTTGTCCATACTTGGATATGGCTTGTTCTCATCAAATTTGACGACACGGTTGGCGCAGTGGATGAGCGATCGACTACTGCGTTGCGTGTCGCGGGTTCGATCTCCGCACGGAATAAATATTGGTATGACCTACAGGTAGTTGTTTGGGGTCTAGCTGTTTGTGTAAGTGAGTTTAAATGTTTTTAAACGCACCCACGATACGGGAGAAACTCCTAGTGTGGGCAAAGTTTTTTTTATCTTTGATATTTTTTTTTCAGGTTCTGTACTTCAAAAGGAAAAAACGGAATCCATATTGGACCTTTGTTTTCCGCCTGCCTGTTTGTCTGTCTGTCTGTCAAGACCCTGTATCTCAGGAACGCGTGGAGGTATCGAGTTGAAATTAAAACCATATACTTCAATCTATATATAGTCCCTTGAAGCTGCAAGCAAATCAACCCTTTAACTCTAAACCGTCAAAAAACATGGCCGTTTATGTCGGAAGATTGTACGGAACCCTTGGTGCCAAGTCCGACTCCAATTTGGCCGTTTTTTTGTGTAACAAATTGCTCTAAGAAATCTCTTATATTTACTATTCATTTGCAATACGTAGTGACTGTAAGATATAAAGAATAGGTGCTTGACTTTGTGTTAATCATCCATTCAATCTAGCTAATTGAGTATTCTGTCTTATCATAGATAACCAACAGGAAATCAAGATGTTAAAAGCAAAGCAAATTGTATCTATTGTTCTGCAAATGTTGTTAGACATCAGAATGATGGATGCATCGTGGAATGTCTCATTCATAACGCTGGGATGACAACTTTATGATGTAGGGAAAGGAATTTTACTATCTCTTACATCGTCATCTGCCTAGCCTTTTCCCAACTATGTTGGGGTCGGCTTCCAGCCTTACCGGATGCAGCTGAATATCAGAATTTTACACGGAGCGACTGCCTATCTGACCTCCACAACCCATTTAATACTGGGTAATACGATACCCCTTGGTAAGACTGGTTGTCAGACTTTCGGATCACTGACTACCTGTAACGACTGTCAAAGATCCACAAATGACAGCCGAGACCAACGGCTTAACGTGCTTTCCGAGGCACGGAGGAAACTCGGTATGTAACGGGTGGCCACCCATCCACAGACCAACCTAGGTAAGCGCGGCTTAACCTAAAGATCAACCCGAGCGGCTGCTATTATTTTAGCCACGAGCTCCTCAAATCTCTTACAAGTGTGAATAAACAGAAACTCATGAGTTTGAACCAGTTTTATGCATGACTAGCTGTGCTCCGATTTGTTACCCCCGCGGTCCCTTAGAGAGAGAGAAACCTTATTTGACTTATTTAATCATCTTATAGGAGTATCGCATTTTTTCTGAGATCAAAAGTATATGTTTATCCAGAAAATAAGCTATCTTCATACCAAATTTCATCACCATCCGCTAAGCCATTTGAGCATGAAACAGTAACAAGCATACACGTATATATATATACAAACTTTCGCATTTATAATATTAGTGTGATATTCGGCAAAACGGAACCTATGTTAAATGCCGATTTAATTTTCTTTTATTATGACGTCATAGAACACTGTCACTGAATGCGAATGAACTTATTAAACTGTGCAACGAACAGAAACATAGGTAGCCAGCATACTGGCAGTAGCTTTTCTTTGCCAAACTTTGTTAGTCTTGTCTATATTCTGGAGAAGTGCGTCCTTGCGCCCCATATCACCCTTAGACGACGCAACTCGCGTCGAGTAACACACTCGTTTGTCACTTGGTTCCTTCGTGAGAGACGCCCCGTTGCGGTTACTTGGGCCATGCTCTAAGCAATTTCATCCAACATACGTGTCAGCAGCTTGTGGTCCAGAGCTAAATGCGTAATGTTTTCATAATACGCTTACAGTTTCGTACAATATACCTCGATATCATCTCATTAGTAGGCCAGTCATCAACGACCCCGTACCGCTCGTCGATGGCGCAGATGGTGAGGCCGAACAGGAAGCCCATGACGAGGGACAGGAACAGACCCAGGAACTCGTTCTTTACACCAATCACTTGTAGGGAACGGTCTTTGACGGCTGTACCCAGGGTACCTGCTGTAATTGGACCCTGGAACACACAATTGTATTATGATAAAAATTGAGCACCAAAGAAAGTGTGGTAGTTTGATTTTCGTGGTGGTGGTGGTATGGAGGTTAGAAGAATCATTTAAGAAATGGTATTAAATGCATTCGACAAATGTGATCTACAATGTTTGTGTATAAATGTATATGTAGCAAGTCATTTATCACACATCACATATACTTAACAAGTCATCGCAAATATGTGATAAATGTAATATTTTCTTGGATTGCTCTTCTATAAAGGGCACTAAAGTTTTTGTAGAGATCTATGTTATATGAGCAAGACAGCCCCTCGGTCTGTCCCTCATAAAAGATAGATCTACCTGTGAATGTGTAAGGATTGGTTTGTACGAGTTGTAGGCTATACATATACATTATTTTTGAAGAACTCACCATAAGCGGTGATATAAGCATGCTAGCCACTAATATGACAGTCGAGTTTTCGACCAGTCCAATAGCAGCGACGAAGGCGGCGACAAGCAGTAGGAACACCCAGTCGAAGGTGAGTGCTGCGTCGGCGCGGACGTCATGCAGGACTTGCGCAAGGTTCGTCCGCGCGCGCACCGACGACGAGAAACGGGACCAAGCAGTTTTTGATACACCACTGAAACAGGATATGCTGCATGTTACAAAACAAAAAGTTCAAAGGCAAAAGAGATTTTTAATTCATTTCAAAACCACGAAACCTACAGGAGATGACCTTATAAGATGACATGCATTGTAAATATCTAGATCTCTTAGTGAACGATCATCCATTGACATATTGATGCTATTATGTGACTGTTATGGTAATGACGAAATGATACAATGACTCACATTGTTTTAACATTTTATTAAACTGCGGCACGTATCTTTCTTCGATGTATGTACATCATTACTTTAATGTTTTAAATAAAGGTATATTAAGGACCCGCCCGGCTTCGTATAGGTGAAATTTAAATACAATAATGTGTAGGGAATGAGGATTGCTGATTATTTAGTACCTTATTTTTTTAACAAACCACCAGACGACCTGCAGAAGGTAAACGGAAAATGTGTTATGTTCTGAGGAACGGCTCGCCAGCTTACAGATAAACTCTGAGAGGTTTGCGTGTATGGCAAAATATTGTAACAAAATTGTGTTATAGAAATAATAAAAAAAAAACCTAACACCGCCACCAATCCCGTCCAAAATATCTAACAATCCTATCTCTCACGCAGGAACCAACAACATACATTCACAAAATTTCGCTACCGTTGATTGTATGGTTTCGGCGATCAGCGTTGAAATTGTTGACAAATCTATTTTTAGATGCCTCAAGCAATAAACTAGGGATCAATTAAATACTTATCCAATTTAATCTTAGCTTTTAATTAAAGCTAGGTCATTACCAACCATTTGCGAAAAGTCAAGATCAATTGCTTGATTACAATAATTATTCATTCTTGAACAGGGAGATTGGCGCTTGGTTTATTTTAGATTAACTGTAGGTTGTTCTATTTTCTACCCACGCCTACAACCTACGTTGTATTGTCATGAGTAACCCATGACAAGTCTTGAAAAAGACAATAGTATGAGAATGTTTGTGAGGATGGATGTATGGATCCGGGGTTGCGGGTTGTTCGAAAGAGATACCGCGGCCTCGGAACGTTAAGGGCAATTAGAAGGAACATGGGTGGGTTTTAGTCAGTACAAGTCTGATACTCGCCCCCGCTCCGCCCAGGGCGAGGGAAGTTATTTGATGATTTTCCACCCCAAAAAAAAAAGAATGGATGTATGGATGTTTGTTACTCTTTCACGTCAAAACGCCTGAACGGATCTTGATGAAATTTGGCACAGAGTTAGTTTATAATCTAGAATAACACATAGGATACTTTTTGATCATCACACGGGCGAAGCCGCGAGCGCCAGCTAGTCTTGAAAATAAAAGTAAGTACTCTGTATACCTTATTGACGAACCTACCAACCCATTGTGTACAAAACAAACTTTCAAGCAAAAACATTAATTATGTAGTTTGTCGCTTAAGGAAGAAATAAAAACCGGCCAAGTGCGAGTCGGATTTGCGCTTTTGCGGTTCCGTACAAGCTTGCAACATAAACAGCCATTATTATTTTTCACTGCGTAAACTATTACGAGGGTTAGTTTTACAAGGGACTACAGACTTGAGTTTATGGTTTCAATTCTAACTATACCTCTAAAATAACGATCGATACCTCAACGCATTCCTGAAATAAAGCGTCTTGATGGACAGACAGACAGACAGACAGACAGACAGACGGACAACAAGATGATCCTATAAGGGTTCTCTTTTTCCTTTTGAGGTACGGAACTCTAAAAATGGCTATATCTCTTAAGACGTTCTTCGAAAAGAAGTTCTGAAAGGGTACAATTTGATAACTTACTCTTCTTGCCTTGATGCTCCTGCTTCAGGGTCTGGAGGGCTGCGTTCGTCATTGGACTTGTAGAACAGTGCACAAGGCAGCACACTCACTGATGACTGGTGCCTCGCTCCTATACCGAAGGTCCTCAGTACTTGTATCAGCTCCTCGCTAAGGTTCCCCGATTCAAGGGAGAAAATTACCTACAAAATTTTACACATTATGTATGCAGCTTAAATCAGTTCAGTTGTTACAGGGGAACTGCTCTATGGCAGTTCCCCTGTAACTGCCATAGAGCAGTTACAGGGGAACACGATACCCTATGGTAAGACTACAAGTCAGACTCAGGGCTAGGTTTCCTCTCTGCCGTAGTCGGGTTAAAACAATTTACACAATATGTAGTGCAGATTATGGTTAGCCAAATGTTTTTTCCCCCTAATTAGTTCTTAACGAGATCGTTTAATTGGCTTTTGGACTTTTACCATGTTTCTTATTGTGGGTTTAATTACTACATTAAAATTTATCCATTGGACTGGATACTGCGTTTTATTACAGTTTCGAAGCCTGTTTGTAATATTTTGCAAGCCAAACATTTTTTTGTTTTTAATCTAAAGCTAGGAAATACTGTTAAAGAAATAATAATGCAACAAACATTTATTTCCTGCAAGTAATTAAAAAAAAGGAACACTTTAATCTCATTTTGGATTTCAATAGAAATCATAAACGAGTTTGGTTGGTCTATTGTGTACTTATTTAGCCACAAACACGCTTTGTTTCTGCCCATAGACAATTCTGATGTAGTTTGAATGACTGCCGCGTTCGTAATGTGCAGTTTTATGACTAATGGCTAAGATCCATATCTGTCTAATAGGACCTACGCGATGTTACGACGTTTTTTTTTTTTATAAAAGGAAAAGGTTTGTAGGTAAGATATGACGTCATATTGTATTTGGGTCACATTTACATTGTTCTGATGTTTTTGGGAATGCTTTCAAGGGAGTGATAGATGGGCGGGAGGAATAGGTATGATATAAAAGGGACAATGTACTCTCCTAATTAGAAATGATTTATTGAAATGTATACCCGATTCGTCGTTTCGACCCTAAATCCGTTTGATAAACCTAATAAAATGAGTGAAATGGAATAAGTAATCTAAAAACATACGGCCTAGCCTTTAAGATGTGATGTTGGATGGGATATGAGGGAGAAAGAGGGAAGCAAAGGGAAAACTTAGATTTGCTATTACAAATCAATAAGGCGCAAGGGCAAAAACTACAGGTAGCAGGTACCTGCAAATCATGAAAGGGGAACTGTGTTACCCCAAATTTTACGCGAGCGAAGCAGCGGGCAAAAGCTAGTATATTATAAAAGCGAAAGTGAGTTTGTATGTTTGCTTGTTTGTTTGTTACGTCTTTACGCCTAAATGGCCAAACTTATTTTGATGAATTTTGGTACAAAGTAAGTTGGGACCCTAGCGACGGACATAGGCTAAAAAAAGAAGAGGGGGAGAAAGTATTTTTTTTTTCGATCATCACGCGGATTAAATTTAGCGTTAGCCCAAAGTAACTATGCCACGCGGACAAAGTCTCGGGCGGAAGCTAGTATTTCATAAAAGTAATGTGTGGATAATACCTGCCAAAATTTGTCATCTTTCGTCGAGCTCCACGTCGCATTTTTGATGTCCAGTCGCTCCACAATTTCTGACAGGATCTGAAAGCATGTCATTAATTATTTTAATTTAGAAAGGGGTTGAAATTTACAGTCAAGCCAAGTTAATGGGCAGCACTAGACAATAAATTGTGAGGAGAAACTAGACGAAACATTTGAAACAGACTCTACAGCGTGCTACAAACTGCTACAATTTTGAACCTTAATGAGTAGAGTTTAAGACGGAAAATAATATGTCCTAAACTATGGTGATATTGTCAGCGGCCAGCTTTAAGAGTATATAATAGTAAAATTGTTATTATAAACATCACCTAACAATTCAAAGATGTTATTACTACGATAGCTAGTGATTATTCTTCTATTCTTCTGACGCAGCAAAGTGTTTGAGTCTTGACTTAAGTGGTCATTTTATTTTCTCGGTAAGTACAGTAGACATCGTTCATGTTGCGGAAATGGCTAAGATTAAGTAACGATTACCAAGGCTCTAATGTTTTACGGACTAATAACACAGTATTAGTATTAAAATAGGAAAACCTAGGCCTCATAGACTAACTAGGCACTTTTGTAGCAAAACCAGCGGAGCGCAGCGGTTTCACCCGCCTTCAACTCGGTTAAGCCGTTTCGGAGAAGTATGGCAACTAAAACTGTGACACGAGACTTTCAAGAAGATGATTTCAGAAAAGTAATGCAACAGGCAGCAGGTTTAAAAATTTACTTCCATTTGCAAAAAACGAAACCATTTTTCGCCGAAACAGCAGTAGCTTTCAAGTAATAAAATTATACGTGTAGTAAACACATTACCCGATCAATGAATAATAAAGTTAATAAACTTCCCAAACGTAAATAAGGAAAATATCTATGAAAAAAAAATATTTATGAAAGAGGCTGTATGATAAGAGGTGGATGTAGAAACATGAAAACACTCGGAAAAAAGGCGGAAATGACCGAGTCGGACTCGTGCACCGAGCGTTCCGTACAAACTTACGACATAGACGGCCATATCTTTTGTTTGCGTAGACTTAGAGGGCTGATTTTTTCACACCTCCAAAGGACCCACAGCTTTGAGTATATTGTTTTAATTTTCGATACCTCCTCGTTTTACTGAGTTAAAGTATCTTGACAGACAGACGGACAACAAAGTGATCCTATAAGGGTTCCATTTATTCCGTCTGATGTACGGAACCGTAATCAACATTTTTCAATAAACTCCTGTATTTCATATTTTAAGGCAAGCACTTATAAGTCTGTATCTGGTTACTGAGTTATTTGTCTTGGTATGGACATGTAATGAGGAGGGACGAAGCACATGTGACTAAAAGAGTGATGGATATGTTGATGAACGGGGAGTGAGAGGAAAGCCAAAGAAAAGATGGATGGATTGTGTAAGGAATGATATGAAGGAGAAAGGAGTAAATGATGCCGTGACAACTAATAGGGGAGCATGGAAGAAGAAAACGTGTTGCACCTTGAACCGACCCCAAATAGAATGGGACAATATTAAAGTAACCCCAAATATTTAAATAAAACTAATAATAAGTTGCGTGATAATAATTAAAATCAGATATCAGATATATCAGATCCTAGACTAGCTATCTTTTTAGATACCTTAGCCATTCTGGACGATGATCCGTCCAGAAATGCTAATTCACCTAAAAAGACTGGAGTGGACTTCTTTGGGAAGTATTAATTAGCTGTAAATACAAGAAGGAGGGAAGAATAGTATCAACGAAACAATTTAACGACACGAAACATTGCTTAATTTCTGAAACGTGGTGTAACGTTTCCAATGGGAAAGTACTGAACCAGATTCCTGATTGAAGAATTAAAGCATATACCTAAAAACGGTTATGACTTTTCGACCAGTTTTTGAGGTAACCTACTACAAACACACTACCTCCCTTATCCCAGAACCCAGGCGATGAATCTGCTAAACATCCTGACTACCCAGGAACCGGATCTTGATATGTTTAAAGCTATACTATGTATAGATATGCTATATATAATTATTGTATGAGTTTTTAATGTTATGTTGTTGGCTTATATTACTAACAAGCGACCTGCCCCAGCGTCGCCCTGGTGCAATGTAGATACTAATATTATACATAATATAAACCTATATACCTTTTGAATCACTATCTATTTAAACCGCATCAAAATCCGTTGCGTAGGTTTAAAGAACTAAGCATACTTAGGGACGGACAGACAGCGTGAAGCGACTTTGTTTTTAACAGACTTCCAAAAAAATCTTAAATGTGGAAAATAATTTGACTTACGGAAGGTAGGTAGGTGGCAACAAGTCAACGAAACCAACAAAAGTCATCGACTTCTAGGTGTAACGTTATTTTACACTTACCAGTTTTTGTTTTGAAAGTCGGTTTTATTTTTTACAAAAAAGGTTTTTATACTATGTAGTGACATTGGAAATACACCTTATATTATATGCTATTAAAAATGGGTTGTAAATATTTATTGCAAATAAATAAGTAGGCCATAGTACTATTGTTTACGTTTCCGCATTAATGAAAGTAGACACTCCGGCTATTTCAAAATATTATGATAATGATTTAGTATTGTCTAAACACATTGATTGTCAATTAGGAACAATAGTAATGACTTAAATGCTCGGAAATGTGATCAATGGACGATGATTACAGTGAGACAGCTGATCGCAGGGCCATGTTGTCATACCGGAGACATTTCAGCACGTTTACAAGGAATTCAATTGTTATTTTTGTATTGCAATTTTCTCGCATCGCCGCCAAGTCGTTTGACAATTTGTCGTTTGCTAGAATCTTGGTTTCAATTACCATCTGGCTGTCATAAAATTGGTTATAGAAAAGGTTTCAGATGGCTGGGGCCTTGAGGAAAATAAGTGGATTAGTGGCAATTATTGCTATTTTTATTTTACTTGGTAACTCGCTAATTGTGAGAAAGAATGTAGGCAACATTCTTATTGGATACTAGCTTCCGCCCGCGACTTCGTCCGCGTGGCATAGTTACTTTGTTTCTGATATTCAATTTCCTGCCTACCCTCTTAGTCTATTGGCGTGATTATTGCAAGTGATGCTGAGTCAAATAAAAAAAGTCCCATTAAAATCGGCCCAGTAGTTTCCGAGATTCAATTTTCTGCCTACCCCCTTAGTCTATTGGCGTGATTATTTCTATCCTTCTTTACCTTCCAAGTAATGTTGAGTCAAATAAAAAAAAGTCCCATTAAAATCGGTTTAGTAGATTCTGAGATTCAATTTCCTGCCTGCCCCCTAAGTTCATCGGCGTGATTATTTATATCCCAGTTTACTCTCCAGGTGATACTGAGTCAAATAAAAAAAGTCCCGTCAAAATCGGTCCAGTAGATTCTGAGATTAGCCCGGACAAACAGACAGACAGACAGACAGACAGACAAAAATTTTAAAAATTGTTGTTTTGGCTTCTATTACGGTAATTAAGACCCCCTGTAACAATTTTTCATAAAAATCTTCAATGTACAGAAATCGATCTTTTACAGTCTTATTATATGTATAGATTGTTGAATCGCTTTTCTTTTAATTTTAATAATAAAACCGTACCACTAGTACTATCATACTATAACTGTCTCAATGCTGGCCAAAGGCCTCTTGTCATACCAAGAAGGCACGAGCATTAATCACCACGCTTGCTTCAGACTGGTTTGTGATTTCAGGCTTATATCCTACTTCCTACTTAATGATATTATAAATGCGAAAGTTTGTGAGTATGGATGTATGTTTGATCCTCTTTCACGAAAAAACTACAGAACGGATCTTGATGAAATTTGGCACAGACGTAGATAATAGTTGTTGTTAATTGATAGTCTGGAATAACACAAAGGATACTTTATTATCATCACGCGGGCGAAGCCGCGGGCGCCAGCCAGTTAATTATAAGTCCAGGTTTTTTCACGATGTTTTATTTTTATTTTATTTTTAAAAACGTTGCCCCACACTAGGATTTCTCCTGTATCGTGGGTGCGTTTACAAACATTTAAACTCACATACACAAACAGCCAGGCCCGAAACAACTATATGCAGGTCATACAAATATTTGTTCCGTGCGGGAATCGAACCCGCGACACGCAGCGCAGCAGTCGATCGCTCAGCCACTGCGCCAACCGTATCGTCCATTTTCCTTCACCCATGTCTGTGATGTCTTAAATAAACTTTAGAATGTACATATGAATTGAAAAAGTCAATTGGATTTACCCGGATTCGATCCTCATGCATGAGAGACAAGGCGCTTAATCTCTGGGCCATTGCGATATTTAATTTATTTTTAATAGTTTCATCTTTAATTGTGTGTGACCAACTTCCGGGCCTCTGATTCAGCTCAAATTTTGCAAACATGGTTAGTTTGGATGACAATGCATATTATGTGACGTCAATCTAAATCCAATATGGCGGACACGCAACGATTGACTTGTTTTTATGCATTCCCGAAGGGAACCTGTTTTTTTTTAAACGATACTTTTTTATATTTGCTCAACTACACACTACTTGCAGGCCCATGTTGGCAAAAATCGAAGAATTTTGTACGTAATCAATTGTTATTTTGTATTTCAGTTAGACAGATGATTTGACAAATTGTAATTTGCTAGAATCTACATTTAGAAATGTGGGACTGATTTCAATGATTGTTATTTTTAATTACTTAATAACTAGGTAACTGAGAAAGAATGAATTTCTACATTGTGTTATGTACGTCATTGTGTAAAGCAACACTCGTGTTGGCGTTTTTTATAATCACGTTTCTTCTTATCGATTCAAATACAAGGAAATCAGGAAGGGTGGATTTTTTGGGGCAAGTAAACGTTAATTGTAGTGTGTTTCAGTAAACATCTAGGTAGGCTAGGTAGATATCTAGAAAAACAATTGCCTTAATTTGTTTTCTAATACTTTTTTAATCTTTGTAATGTTGTAGGTAGTTCTTAGCGAATTCTGCATAGATATTCACAACCATTCGATTGCAATCGTACCGTGGGCTTAGCTTAAAAAGCCCTCGGCCAATTTTGACATATTTGCACAACCGTGTTACGATGTGTAGATGTCAATCATACCGACAAAAAACAAATACCGAGTCAATTATTTTGAATTTTTTTATTACCATTATACGTGTTATTGGCAAAATTGTGGTATCTCTCGTCCACAAAAGCCATTAATGAAGAGTTGAAGTTGAGTTAAAATTTTATTTGTTACTTTTAATTTTCTACCCCAAATTTCTATTTGCTAGATACTATTGTGTAACGTACCTACCGCCCTGTTAATCATACTTTATTAAAAAAAAAACACTTGAATCGTTAATAGAGTTTTGCCCATTTGACGATTGATTTACGAGAACCAAAGAGATTAAATATACCTACAGTATAATTTAATGTCTTTGACGAGAACATAGACTAGTGTCGATTGTCGATTATGGTTGCGATTGGATTGTTTGTAAAATGCTGGAGTTATAATATAAACCAGTATAACACTTAATAGGGTGCAGAAATCAGTGAGCCTTTTTCTTACTAGCTTTCAAAGAGTCATTGTCCTCATAAATTATACCTACCTCATGAACATACACAATGTATTTTTCTTGGCTAGGAAAACTTTCTGGGGTCAATATACTCGTTTAAATAAATAACTCTTTTCAGCTCCCAAGAGTTATTTTACGTCACATCACAAGGATAATTTAATATCTAAGGTAAATTATGAATTTACAATCTTTTTCGTTATGATTTAAGTGTAATAATAAAAATAATGATTTAGGTAATTATTTAGGTTCCTATTTGTGTGTTTTGTGTTATGTTCAAGATACTATTAATATTATAAATGCGAATGTTTGTGTGGATGGATGGATTTATGAATGTATGGATGTTTGTTACTCTTTCACGTCAAAACGGCTGAACGAATGTTGATGAAATTTGGCACAGAGTCTGGAATAATACATTGGATACTTTTGTTTCGATATCACTCGGGCGAAGCTGCGGGTGCCAGCTAGTCTATACATATAATAAGACTGTAAAAGATCGATTTCTGTACATTGAAGATTTTTATGAAAAATTGTTACAGGGGGTCTTAATTACCGTAATAGAAGCCAAAACAACAATTTTTAAAAATTTTGTCTGTCTGTCTGTCTGTCTGTCTGTCTGTCTGTCTGTTTGTCCGGGCTAATCTCAGAATCTACTGGACCGATTTTGACGGGACTTTTTTTATTTGACTCAGTATCACCTGGAGAGTAAACTGGGATATAAATAATCACGCCGATGAACTTAGGGGGCAGGCAGGAAATTGAATCTCAGAATCTACTAAACCGATTTTAATGGGACTTTTTTTTATTTGACTCAACATTACTTGGAAGGTAAAGAAGGATAGAAATAATCACGCCAATAGACTAAGGGGGTAGGCAGAAAATTGAATCTCGGAAACTACTGGGCCGATTTTAATGGGACTTTTTTTATTTGACTCAGCATCACTTGCAATAATCACGCCAATAGACTAAGAGGGTAGGCAGGAAATTGAATATCAGAAACAAAGTAACTATGCCACGCGGACGAAGTCGCGGGCGGAAGCTAGTATAAAATAAACCTTTTATTACACCGAAGTTGGTTCATCTGTTTTCCTGTCTTACCGGATTCAGCTGAATACCAGTATTTTACATGGAGTGACTGCCTATCTAACCTCCACCACCCAGTGAATAACTGGGGAATAATACGATACTCTTTAGTAAGACTGATCGTCAGACTTTCGAGTCACTGACTACTTGTAACGATCTACAAATGACAGCCGGGACCAACGGCTTAACGTACTTTCCAAGGAAACTTAGTGGTCACCCATCCTCGGACCAACCTAGACGAGCATAGCTTTACCGAAAGATCGACCCGAACGGCAGTTGTCATTTAGCCACGAGTTTCTCGAAGTTAAAATTGTTTATGGTGCATATATTTTTCGTTTATTGATAAGTTTACATTTTTGAATATTTCTTAATAAAAACATAAAAAAAAACATTTAAAAATATAAAAATAGTAGCCACCCGGTATTGGGAACAGGGTTATGGTCCATTATTATTATGACCATTGTTTGTTAACATTAAAATCGATACCATTCACTAAGGTCCCTCTACTATAATAGTTAAAGCGTAAGCTTTTGGGTTTTCATGTCATGTCAGGGGTTAACAACCGTTAACCCCGTTTCGGGTTGGACATCGATCCGAATATTCAAATTATAACATAAGTGTAAACATGACATCTCACTTTGCTTATAGGAAATATCCAGAATCTTTTATTTACTTACATACATAATTACTAGCTTTTACCCGCGGCTTCGCTCGCGTTATTTTCGGGGTAACACAGTTCGCCTCATTTATTGTAATAGCAAAGCTAAGTTTTCCCTATTCTGCCCTCATTCTCCCTCAAGTCTCACTTTAAAAAAATAGCCTATGTCCGTCTCCAGAGTCCCAACTATCTCTGTACCAAAATTCATCAAAATCGGTTTATCCATTTAGGCGTGAAGACCAGACCAGACCGTAACGCTATTGCACCTCGGACCCGGAACACAAAGTGTAAAAGAAGGAACATGGATGGGTTTTAGTCAGTTAAAGTTTGGCATTCCCTCTCGTTCCGCTCAGAGCGGGGGAAGTTATTTAATGATTTCCCATTCGAAAAAAAAGCCGGTCCTTAAACGAACATAACCTAGATGTCAGACATGTATATTTTAATACGAAACCCTAAAAAAATATCACAATCGATGTGATGTATTCTGACGCCATCGCCACTGTATACAAAAAGGGCACAACTGCGGAAGTATTGGTAAGTAAGAGAAATAAGACTTACTAAACAAGAGAAGTGAATCTATTAAGGTTCATTTTTCAGCATTACGTTAGATGTGCCCTTTACGACAGCAGTGTGGTAAACTTGAATTGCTCCTGAAACGACACAGTTCCAAAAAGATTTTGAAAAGAATGAATAGGATGCCGTATTCTTACATCGCCGAAATCGATTATGGAAAGTGATATTATGTTGAGCAAAATTTGTGTATGTTAAGTATTCATCAATTCAATTACTTTTAATTACTTACAGTTTCTAGCGGGGTGTCCCAATGAAACGCCGCAAGGACGTCGACTCCTCGGACAGGCCGAGTTATTGTTAGTTTGTTCTTCCGCGGTTTTACCACTTGTTTTATCTCTTCCCAAGACGCCTTCACATAACTTCTCCGGTCGCCCGGCTCTGCTTCTGATAAACAACTCTCACTTCGGCACTTGAACGTGTCCGACCTCAAGTTCTGATGTAAACAATCAGTTGATCGGCACTTAGACATTGTAATAACATTTTCATCGTCCTGCGCAAACTGTTTTGATTCTAACTGTTTTTCTTTTAATTCATGAATTAGTTTAGTAGCCGTTTCATATTTTTCTTTATCGAAAATTAAATTTGGAATGATGTTTCTTTTTAAATAATTTTCATATTCTTTTTTAGGTACGTTCACAATAAAGAGTACGCCAGCCATGATTGTCACGACATTAACTGATGATCGATAGAGGTGCTGTGCGCCCGCGCTCGCGCCTGCTAGTGATCTAAACTGAAGCTGTCACACCACTAACTATTTGAATCCCAGTATCCATTGTTTTATTTGCTGTCGAAATATCGCCTCTGTGTGCGGAAAATTACAAAACAATCGGCTTCCGTTCTGGCCAAGTGGAAAACATTATCATGTTTATTTTTTCTTCGTAAATTATTTTGTTTTGGTTTGGTTTTGTAATTATATGTAGATAAGGAATACGTTATTACACCTCGCACTTCAAGTAGCAATCTTTAATAATGCGACAGGTGCTCTATGCACGTTATTCTAAGTACATTGTCTTATGGAATGTAAAATTGTAATAAGTTAAGTACCTAAATACCAAACATTGCTCAATATAGATGCACGTTTAAATAAGTACTCTTTTAAGAATGATTCCGAGATTGCTTTCGTCATGAATTATAACGTTTAGTTGAATTAATGCATCTGTATAGTGCAATAAAACAATATAATATGTGTCCATATAAAACAATTGAGTGCGCTGAAGTTTATTGACAATGTTCACGTGGCTGTTTCATCTTGCCGCGAGCATCCCCTCGGCAACGGTTGCGGGTCAAAATAGAAGCTTGTCGCGCAGCTGGGGCGGGGGCGCGCAGCGCGGTGCGGGGCAGGGCGGCCGGCAGGGAGCCGGCGGCGCCCGCCCAGTCGCGGCACAGCCTGCCGCCCGCGCGCACCACGCGCCCCCGCGACCGTTCGATCAATAACCGTGATAACCTACACTAATATCCTCAAAAATTTCTCTCTAATCTAAAGGCAAGTGCTCCCGACACATCCACCCCACGCCGCATACCACTAGTGGGTCCCGCAGCTCGTAACGCCGCGTAGCTTTTGTCAACACCATAAAACATGGCTACCTTCGAAAACACATGATCGCCATCCGTTTATTGGAACGTGAGTCTATTCTTATTGAGCCACAGATCGACAGCTCTCATGTAACTCCTGTAACCTTTGAATTTGTGTTTTTTATAGTAGTGTTACGTAAATGCTACGCATCTGCTGTTTCAAAATCGATAAGTTATTAAATCTTTCTGAAGCGATATGATTGGCGCCTCTTACTGAGACACGTTGTGCACGTCTTTCATTGAAACATTATTTTTATGTGTAAACTATGTTTTGGTCTTTGTCTCATGGTTTGTGGAGACTAATTGGCTTTCACGTGGAACATCATCGTGGCAGTTCCTCAGGGCCTCGGACGTTGTGTAATTGCCGAAAACGTGCGATGTTTGTCAGGATAAACTGTCATTATATAACGCTATCCTTGTTGTGACGTAAGTGTTGTGGACAGGTGAGCTACAGTCGTTAAGGATTTATGTATTACCAGCTATGTAGATGAGTAATAATACCAAAATGCGTGTTACGGCTTAAGGTTTAGTCATAATTTAATTTTGTTAATTCACGTTTCTAACACAAAAATGAGCCCCAGTAGAGACAAAAACAACAGCCAAGTTATATAAGCTTCAGAAAAGTTGTATTTACGTATATTTATTATTAAGTTGGAAGCAGTCACGCGCGGCTTTAGACAGACGCCTGGGGCTGTGCTTCAGGGGTCGGCGAGTTGGCTCAATGTCAATATAATACACGTCTACACGAATTTAAGGGAGTAATAATAAGTTAGGGGTGCTATGGGTCGTGTGAAGGGGCCTTTGCTAGCCACATCGACGCATACCACCCCAGATTAATAGCACCGATTGTACGATAATATTTATTTAGCTCGAGTTTTACTGGACTGTTCTACTGGTTCTACTGGCCGATCGTTCATGTTGAATGCTAAAAGATTTGATGTTTATGTAATTTAATATTACGAAATGCCTACCTATATATCCTTACTAATAAAATTATGTAGATTGGAGTAAAGCCATAATTTTTTAATCAAAACTTTGTAGGTGCGCGGTTTTGTAACTAGGTTAGATAATAATGTGGCTTGGCAACATGAGGGTACATATTTATGTATACTGGACCATTGCTAGGCGTTACTCACAATGTTACTTAACCCTTCGATTTGCCAGCTAGACAGACTGAATCAATAATTTTCCCATTTTGTTGGCCAACCCATATAACACATATCACCACCGTTTCTCTTACATAACTAACACTTTTTTACGAGCAGTTTGTTAAATATGGGTTAACAAAATCTTGAAGTTGTACGGTTTCAGTGAACCTGTTCAACAGCTCAATAATTTAAAATTATTTAATTGGCGCGTTCAATGTCAAGATCATAGACAATGTTCGAAGTTTGAAAATGTAGTCTCCAGTTTGTTGCGGCGGCGGCGGTTGAAAAAAAAACAATAAATCGAAAATAAGTATTTTCACACAGTGGATGGCTGAAGAAGGTTGTCGTAACCGAGGAACGCCGAAAAAACTCTAGCGTGACAATTTGGACAGAGAAGGCAAAACACCGATAGAGTTGGAAAGGAATGGGGGATTCCAGCAGTGGGACTAAATAAAAAAATATATATACTTAATGCCGATTAGTAGCAATATAGGCCACGAAACGGTGAAACACCCTTAACAATGAAAATGTTGTGTTTAAATATCAGTCAGTACCCAGTGTTTCTTTGTTAGTGTCGTAAACGTAACCTGAAGGAATTCTACAGCGCGCGGCGGCACCACGGGACTGATTGCTTCATTTAATTTTCTTCATTTTCCTCCGTGTTTAATTACCAGAGTCTTTCACTAACTTTATGCGGTTTTTATGTCGGTACGTTTTCTTGACAAGTCGCCGAGAAGTAGGTTATGTTTTATGGGTTCTCAAACTCTATACTTTTATGATTGGGTTAATTTTCAGTATTCGTTTGAAATTTTGAAGAGAAGATATTGTGTTTTTTTAATAGAGTTAACAGTAAACATAAAATAAAATGTAATGATCCCTCATCATAAGTCCTTGAGTAGTCTAAAATAGGTACTTACTTATTCCATGTTATTAATTACCCTAACCGTATTAGCTTTAATTAGAATCTTCTTTATATAATGAGAGAAATGTGGACCCATCCTACAGTCATGGGTGAAAGGAGTTTAATCTCCTGAAATGTTAATTTAATACGTGTAACAAGATAATGGATGCCGTGATTTCGCTTTTACTATTCAAGGTAAAGGTAGAGAACACTCTAGAACAACGTTAATATCTCGCTCGTGTATAACGTTGTAGATCTGAATGCAGTTTATAACGAGTCTGTAAAATAGAATTCTTGCAGCAGTTTTTAATTAAATGGTTGCTAATACAGTTGGTATTCTGAAATTGGGTTTTGAAATGAGGACTGAAATTATTCGTAAATATTTTTATAACTATGTTGGTTTGTCTTTGACTGGCGCATCTGTTAATCAATCGACAATTTTACCGACAGGAACTACATCCTAACTAATAATATAAATGCAAAAGTATGTTTGTAATCCTCCATCCTTAAATTTTGCATATACGTCGTGTTTAGAAACGGATATAGGATATCTTTCGTCCCCAAAAATTGTACTGTTCCCGAGGAAACCAACAATAACGTTCTTGTGATAGTAGATGGCACCACGTGTTCGAATCATGATTGACAGAGCAAGCACAACCCGAATTGATTGTCTCATTTGAAATTAACGCGAGTGAAGTAAAAGCTAGTTATAACATTAAACGGACATGTAGATTAGATATTTTTATTAACGAATTTCATACGTATTTAAATATTCCTTTAAAAACGAATGCAAATGATATTAAAATAACATATTATTTTGTTTAGTTAAGCGTAAAATATTTTAACATCCATAAAAACATGTCGTGTTTTTGATAACTTTCGCAGGGCACTAAAAACAAATAAGAAATTTCAGAATGACAGTAACAAAAATTTATGTGCTTACAATATTCATTTGGTGAATATTTTATAGCTCAGTAACGAACTACACTTTATGCATGACAAAGAGACTACTTATTTGAAACTGACAACGCAAAATGAAAAGCACTTGAACATATTTTAAAGCACTTTCCATATTAAATACGGAGAGAACAGTGCTCTCGATACTAAATAATGTCAAGTAAATACGAATTTTCAGACTAATATTTAAATTCTGAAAAAAAGCAAATGAATTATTTCTACTTATAATAAGTGGACCTACTTAAGCAGCTATTAAGCAATCTACACGCGTGCCAGTCTAGATAGGGATACAGAAAGCTTTAAAAATGCACTTATTATATATATATCGACCCCGTAAATGTCAAAATGATCTGACAAAACTGTCAGATCATAGTAGTATATTTCTGAAACTTTCTGTATCCTTGTCTCGATTTTGGTATTCGCGTGGATTGGTTTCCTGTTTACTTATGTCGGGCCAAGTTTAGTTACATAGCTGATGGACTAACTCGACTGTCTGGGGGTCTAATCGGGTCTTAATCTATTGAAGTGTTATTTTGAACCCAGTTCATACATTTAAATCATTGTGAATATAATGCTATTGAGCTTTCAGAAATATAGTCGTGATGTTTAATTATGTTCTGAATGGTGCTCTCAATTTATAACAATGTTTAGCAAATACTAATTCAGTACAGAAACATTGTTAGTTATATATTTGCTCATCACAATGCCAGTAAATCATTTTGATATACAGCTAGCTCGAATAATTCATGTATCGTCAAATATTGAAAGTCCAAAGTTAATTAAATTTCGCGCATCGTTGCGAGCTCACCTCCCATTTTGCGTATTTAATAAACACGGAAAATGGAATTTGAGTGTCTGTCTTTGTAAACTAAGCTCTAAATTCCCAGCTTATTTGCAAGCACTCAACATGTTTGGTTTGGGCTTAATAAAACTTCAGGTAGCTTTATAGGTGAATCACAAGAGACGGTAAAAGCAAGCGTTGTTTATTAAGCGTAGGAACTTAAGTATAAAGTGGTAGATATAGCTTAGATTTCTACGTTAATACAGTTTATTTTAAAAATAGAGAGTGACCAAAGTAACTGTATTGTTAGTCGCAAGCGTTTTGCGGTAACGAGGTAATAGGTATATTTATTTATTTATTTAACAATAAGAATATTAATGTACCTTAAAAGTAATTACACAAATCACAAGCGTGCATGACATTGTATAATGTTTCTATATTTTTGAAACTATAAAAATGTACAATAAATTAATTATACTAAATCTAATTTTAATAAAAACAAAAATTAGGTTAAAAATTGAATATTTGAAATTTAAGTATACATAATTAAACATGAGGTACTTGGGTTCATTTTCCTGGTAGTACCATCAGGAATCCTATCCTCCATCAGGAATTTCTAGGCAGCGGCTACTGAGTCTGAATTCATACCCAGTTGATGGCATTGACTTATCACAAAACTGGCGAGGGTGTGCTACCTGGGACGTTGAAAAAGGTACTCTTCTGCTTTACCCTTAGGGAATAGGGTAGTTTCCAGGGTCAAATTAATTTCATTTTATTTAGTCCATCTTTTAGATTATTCAAAACTAAGGGAAACGTATTTTTTTATTTGTAAATTAGACCAAAACTTTCAAAGATATAGCCCATTAAAGTTACGTGTCCCTTACTTTTGAATAATCGAAAAGACGGACTAATATGTACATGTTTTTGGAAACTAGCCTATTTCATGTGTGATTTTATGCCATTATGTTTAGTTACCGTTTATTAAGAGCCAGTGTAAGGGTTGTTTATCTACCGTACCTAAGTACCAAGTAGTAACTTGATCGCTAAGATTACTACTGCAATAAAGTTTATCTCCTGAAGCGAGTGGCCAGTGTTCTGGCGCCAGACTACTGCTGCAAACTGTAGACGGGGGCAACGCACTGTCATACTTTAAATTCTATAAGTTCGAAATATACGAGGGTTGCATTTTAAAGTTTGGAGGGCTTTTTACGGACGGTTAGGGTTGAAAAGAATATTTACTCGTATTACAGTGGAATATAAATGAGTTCTACTGCGGTATAGTTTTCAGATACTGGAGAAAAATGCCCGAGAGAGGGATTGGTTTTAAATGCGTAGCGTAGATACGTTTACGTGTGTGCCTGTCATTCCCGAATGATTATAGCATTATTAAGAGTTACCCAAACCATAAACAAGTACGAGTCAGACTTATGCACGAAGGGTTCCGTAGTATTGTCTATAAAAATGTATGTGCTGGTATAGCGGCAACAGAAATACATCATATGTGAAAATTTCAACTGTCTAACTAGAAGGGTTCATGAGAAACGGTCTGGTGACAGATGGACAGACCGACGGACAGCAGAGTCTTAATAATAGGGACCCGTTAGACTTTTTGGGCACGGAACCCTAAAAAGCCTCGCTAAATAACAACGCAAACATGATAGGCGAAAGCAACCATTTATTTATGTCCGAACGTTCTTAACAAATCGATAAAATCAGTCGTTTGTGTAAAGTTCCACCAATCGATTTGAGCACAATGATTGCGGTGAACTGGTTTTTTGTACAGTCTGCAAAGGAAATAAGTAACCAGATTCGTCAGATATAGTTGTTTTTGTCTTAGAAACCGATGGACGTGTCGAACTAAAATTCAATATATATCTGTTTGTTATATACCAAACAAATGTATTTTTATTGGAATACATTCATGAACTATTAAGAAAATTTCAACTGGATCTGACGAGTCTGGTTACTTATCTCGTTTGCTGACTGTGCCTACCTACTATAATGTGGTACATGTTGGGCGTCCACAGAAATACGTCTAGGAAATACAATTTCTTTAGTTTGTTTTATAGCAAGAAACCATACAAGTTAACAAGGTCTTTCAATACGTATAGCGATAAAACTAACGCCACCTGAAATATTATTGCACCGTTAGAATTCCAATTCTCAGGCCTGAGCCAAACGTTCAAAATCCGACAGTTATTTTTTATTTAGACATTCAATTAAGTGTTACCTAGTGTTCGTGGAAATGTACACAAAACATCGTTCTCCTATCTAAAACATGAAAGAGAAACTAAATAAACATTAGACTGTTTATTCTAGAACATCAAAATATTTGGTAAGACATCTGAGCAATACATCAAAAACATTACTGAAATAATATCCTAAAGAGAATGATTTGTGAGGGACATTGATACTAAACCGGGGTCCTCTACAGAGGTACCTATACCTCATACAGATCAGTATATAAGCAGAGATTAATGGTACCTTTTCAAAAGTGTCTGTTGTCTTGTTATAACAGTGTTATAAATTGTTTATGTTTTGTACGTAGGTATTGCTATCATTCTGTAGCATATTATCACGCTTGAAACCCACGGAGGATGTGACAGGTGTACCTACTACTAGGAACACTCATATCTCGCCAGTTGTTTTTAAGCCCCATGTACTATGAGGTCAGCCTATTGGCACCCAGCTGAGGTTGCGGGTTGTTCGAAAGAGATACCGCGGCTCCGGAACGTAAAGGGCAAAAGAAAGAACATGGCTGTGTCTTATCATCATAATCATCAGGCTATATTAGTCCACTGCTGGATATAGCCCTCCCCTTATGAGCGCCATAGCGCCCTGTCTTCAGCTTGCCGCATCCAGCATCTGCCTGCAGTCTTTCTTAGATCGTCATCCCACCTGGTCGGAGGGCGTCCTACACTACGCTTGCCGAGTCGCGGTCTCCACTCAAGAACACGTTGAGTGTCTTATGGATATAGCTAATTGTGCTGTGGCTTTGAGTCGGTATAAGTCTGACACTCCCTCCCCGCTCCTCGCGGGGAAGTTAATTGATGATTTCCCATCCGCAAAAAAGTCATTAGCATAAACTGAGTACATATTCAAACTCCGTGGCTCTTACTGAAGTAGAAGAACTGGTGGATAAACTCAATCACACTTTGCTCGAACCTGGAATCGTATTCGAGACCTCATGATCAGCAGTCACGTTTGCGGCCTCTACACCAAAGAAGTTAGATTGAATAGAAACAATGATTTAAAATCTCAATAGAGACATGAATATAGAGTGAATTTTGGAGATGATACCTCCTGTTTGAAAACCGAGACTATTCCATATATGGTCATATAATATAAAGAAAATTGGAACGAGTAACCATAATCTCGATATTGGAGAAAGTAAGGGGCTCTTTTAGTTTTTGGAAAAAGCTCTTAAGTTCAGTCAAGAATAGGACTCATTATTTTTTAACCAAACGCAAACCGCGTCTTTATTAATCCGGCCAAGACAGTGGGTTCCGTAGCATTAAAATTTTCACTCAATCGCAAAACTAAATTTCTTTTTCATAGTATCTTAATGAAAAACTCATCATCTTAATTTGTTTTCAGATTTTTCCACGCACGGTGAACTTAGCCATTGATTTAAGAAAAACAGTGTTTAAGAAATACTGATATAATTTTGAGACCTGTCGATATATACCACTTTCATGTTTGGGCCGCCGCCCCAATTTTTTTTTCGCAATTTTACAACACTTTTTTCAATCAAAAAATCAAAATCAAAATATTTTTATTTTACATAGGCCTACATGGGCACTTATAAAACGTCGAGAAAAGATGCACGGTTTAGGTTGGTCGTTTCCTATGGAGAAGAACCGGCAAGAAACTCCATGGTTACTCTTTTAAAATCATTTAGTTTTACAATGTTGTTGTTGTTACAGCGTTAGCACTTAAGTATGAGAGGACAGCGTAGGCCCGACAATAAGTCATTGCTTACTTTAATCAGTTCATAGAAGACACTTTCTCTCCGAATTTCAGATGTGTGGTTCAGACACTCTCGGAGTATAATGGATGTGACATACGGACAGACAGACGGATTAAACGAATCTATAAGGGTTCCGTTAGCAATTTGGTTAAAGTACCCTAAAAATGAAAAACACGTGGTTTTTTGAACAATTGGGTAATCTGAAGGTTATCCATAAAGGTCGTAGGCAAGCCTCATTAGTCTTGCTATTATTAGACACTATCAAGGTGATTAGCCTTGTCTAGCCCATAAAATTTCTTAGGAAGACTATGAAGAATAAAGGCATGAGTTTTAGCTGTAATCCTAGTTTTTGCCCTTGGCAAGTCTTGGCAGCAATGCCAAACCGTATGTTAAATTATGTACACATAAATAATGTTTTTATTTCACAAAGCTGCAGCTTGTTGTAACTTAATAATATTAAACTCGACATTTAAACCTTTCCTTTTCTCCTATAGTGATAGTTTTTCTCAGGGGGCAAGAAACTTTTTATGACAAGCTATTATAAAAAGAAAAAAACTATTTTTTGTTCGCTTTTTACGGTAAAACGTTTTATCCTCAGGACGAGGTCTGTCGATTTCGGAGTAGCAATTCTTCGGAGTAACAATAGTCCCACGAGATTGTCGCTGATAAAAGCTATTTAGGTTTCTTTCCTTTCTTTTTCTATAGACAAAACTAAAATAAAGGTATAACCGATCGATAGGCACTTTACCAGACACGTTCAACAAATATTTTAAGTGCTAAGCAAAGCGATTCGGTATCGCCTGAACTAATCAACCAAGCAAAGGCGCTATCGGCGTTAAAATCACATGGCTTACATAATAGTTTCAATAGAACCATAGGCACTTATGTTTGCTATACAAAAAACTAATCTATGTTCAGTATAGTACGAAGGGACCTAACTCTGTCTTAATGTCCATGCCTGATCGACTGAAAAGATTTAAATATTATTGGGCACACAGGACCCAGATAGTCTTCCTGTGTGTCGGACATTTTTTTATCCAGTGGTTCATTCCAATATACGAGTACGTAGGTAAGATGCTCGGGATAGAGCTAGTATTAAGTAAATACGCCGTTGCTAAATATCGTTTGAGACGCGTTATATTTTGGGCCCACAAATGACTGTCGACTTAGAATATAACCAATACTTCACTAATTACGTGAAATATCGTTCTGTTTCTGTCAGCCTTTTCTAGACAAAGGTAGACTGGTGTTTTAAACAGTTTACAGCTAAAATTATGGTGCTAATGAAGCTTTTAGCGTGAGCGAATAGTGTTAACGTAACGTGAAGAAATCGATTGTGAGATAAATTTTTTCTCGGTTTTAATTCGTAACTATTCATAGGATCTTATGGATGAAGCTGATTGTGCTTGTTACAAACAATTTACTGAAAACGGTACAGGATAATTGTATTTTCGATTAAAAATGGACGTATGATCTACATTAGGTTTACACTTGTTCGTGCTGGACTTAACACATTTCCATTTTAAGTAATTTTTAACCGTCATAAACGGTCACTTTACCAAGTATAGCACCTACATACATCAGCTTTTTTAACAAAACATTAGAAATTAAGTTAGCACAACGCACCTTTCAGAACATAATATTATCCTACCCGTGGCCTTGCGAGGTAAATAACTGAAAGTTAACATGTTTTCATTTCACTTTCATACTACAAAGGTTAAAAGGTAAGCTCAGCAAAAAATATATATTGACGCATAAATTACCTTTGACTATCAAAATGCCAAGAGTCTAAGACCTAGCTAGGTCAATCATAACATAATTTCACATGCTTTAATAACTTCACAGAGGTGTAATGGAATACCCCGATTTTTACAAATATTTTACGAGCATTCGTTATCACGATTCTGAAAATCTGTTATGAGATATTTTTATGAAAATACTTATTGTAGATTTAATTTTATAAAACTGGCATTATTCTAGTAGCAATATTATTTGTAGTCTGTGTATTTTTTTTGCTTTTTCGAAATGATCTAATAGAATGAATTCAAATAATAAGGCTTGGGTACAGAGGCAGTCAGGCATCTATTATTTAATGTTGAATAGAAAATATTGTGCTGTAGGTTAATTGACAGTCCATCATTTCAATTTCTGAAATAGTGGACACAATGATAACTTTTATCTTTTTAAGAAACGAAGTGGCAATGAGATTTTATGTCTGTCATCTAAACTCTTTTATTCGTGCAAACTTGACATTTATTAACCTTTTAGAGACGTAGCTGTCCTTGTCATTTACACGTCAATGAAGAAAGAGGGCAACACGATATGAGGGGGGACTATAACCCCATTTTAGATAATAATAAATGTTAATGAATAAAAGGGTCAGACGTTTCCCTTTTGCCACCTATTTCGACACCCAATTTAATATGTAGGATATTATTAGGATGAATTTTCCTCTAAAGGCGCCATAACCATTACATTAAGAATAAATGTGCCACGAATGGCGTCTTTAGTAATATGAATTTATATGGGTAGATTAAGTTCATCACGAATTCCTTTTCTTATACTATCTACGTACAATTTATGATTCAAACGCGATCACGAGCATTCACATTGCAAAATAAACTTCTAAGAATATTGTAGAATTGCAGAGAAATGATTGCTCTTTCACAAAGTAAATACAACTTCAAACTTCGCCAAGCACAACATTGAACCTCTACGCTACGAAATCAGAAACCGTGGAGCGTAGCAGAAAGCTACGTATTCAATAAATGCTACGTCGCGTAGCCGGCGCGTAGCAGTAGTTAATTCGTGAAATAACATGGCATCATTTGAATTAAAATCCCTCGTATTTGAAAAGTATTAAACTAGGTTTTAAATAAAATTGGATTCTTATCGATGCTCTGTATTGTGCTAATCCACCGCTGATTGCTATCGAGCGAGTGAATCGGAACCGTTATATTTGGATAACTTGTTTTAGGTTTGTTTGTTTATAACAAAGTTACGTTTTGGTCGACCAGAAGCTTTTCCACTTTACCAGTAAATTTAGTTATGAGGTTGTGCGAATGGTATTTCGGGGTCTGTAAAAGCGACGACGTAATTGACCTAGCAGTGTAGTTAAGGTTTTGCAGTTTCCAGCGCGGTCGAGTATTTTTGCCGGTTAGTGTTTGTAGAAACGAGCGCATCTCGCCATAAAAAGTAAAGTTAAGTAAATATTGTATGAAAACACACAAAAACAATTTGAGACATTGAATTTAAAAAAAATGTCTGTGAACAATGTGCTCTGGAAGAGTTCACACAATGCATATTTTTTTCCAAATTATATAGTTTTATCCATCTAAATTATACGTATTGCATGGTCATAGCTAGCGACATCAGACAATAATATGTTGTCTGCAAACTAGTCAATAAGGCACGGAGTTGTTTTATACGAAGTTTAAATAGACAGAACATAGGTTACGGGTTCAAATAACTTTATTACACACACAAACACTCCAAGATACATAGAACGCGCTCGTAATGTCGTCAATACATAAGGACATGCTGGATGAAAACTGACGTCAGTAAGCTGGCATTTGTCTGAAACACAATTAAATTGCATTTACCCCCTCTGACGTCACAGCTCTCGTGTATCGCTCCTAAACAGATGAGCAGGCTCGCAGTGACGCATATCTATTGATTTCCGCCAGTATAAGACGAGAGAATAAAATGTATTTTTAAGGATATAAATAATAGATATACATTGTGTCCGGTCACGGACTAGTGATATTCCATGTACTTATGTAACAAACATTCTAGTACTCAAATTTATTCATTTAAAAAAGTCTACCATTTTTTTTTCACAAGAAGGTTTACAAAACTTTCGTTGATTTGCATATTTTTGGACTTTAATTTTGTTTTCTAAAGTTACGAATATGTAAGCTCATAATTTCTTAATTTAAACAGATTTAAATGATAGACAATATTGTTGCCCTCTGAATAAACCTATTGTCGTTTCAGTAAGACCAAGACTTTGAGTGATATGATTATTTTTTGGACACGCCTAGAGAATATTTAAAAATGGGTGCCAAAAAGCGGGGAAGTGAACTAGACCCAAGTGTGTAGCGTAATAGTATATTAAAACACTCGTTACATAAGTACCTATCTAGAATATCGCTAGTCCATGACCGGACACATTGCATATAGAACATTTCATTTTCCTTCATTTTCTACGGTATTCGTTTGTATAATTGAGCCATATTACGACCTGTTATGATTTAATCTCGAAAATTTTAAAAAAAATCAGTCTCCTCGTTATTGACTAAATTACCTTATATGCAAGAGCGCTATTACATAATTATCTTCCTTGCGCAGCTATCAAAATCTGTCGCAAAAACTCAATAGACGTGATAGAATATCGATCTACTAGTCGGAGGTCAATGACATGGTATACAGAAATTACACCTAAGAAAAAGTGATCATCTATAAATGTATGTGAATTAATAACAAAGTATAAAGTATCTTAATCTTTGTGAGATGCAGATGTTTCAACGCCGTAAATCTATGGATGTTTCATCGATCTTTATGGTCGTACGATCACGTTTTATGAGGAAACTTAAAGTGTCATATCGATCGAGGTTTTATTACTACGAAAGTACCGCTCAGTAGGAAGTACTAGAAGAATCTCTTGGAGTATCTCTGAAGGTACTTACTTCTACTTTTATTACACTACTTTCAAATGGTTTTAGGAAATAAACGCTTAAGGTTCGCGATTTGCATAAAATAAGTTTTTCAATCCGGAGTGACCGGAGATTCCATTTTTTATTTGCATTCGTTACCTTAATTATCCAGTATTATTACACTTTTATCATCTGCCTTGCCTTTTTTGCTGTTCTATTCTAATTCATGACTTTTGTCAGTTGTCAAACACTTGAGGAATATGGTCATAATGCAATATGGATCACCTCCATAAGAGATTAGTGTGATAGCATAAGTCCTTCCCTAGATTGAAATAGTGTAGTAAGTATATAGTATAGGGCAACGTTTTTATGAAAAAAAAAAACTATCTCCTTGCCTTTATTCCTTTTAATCAGTTGTGAAAAGGCAACAAACAAACAGTTACTTTCGCATTTATAACATTAAGTATGGACAATGACTTATAATGCCAGTTATTTTTTTAATATATTTCGGTTATGCATGTTTTAACTGAAAAGAATCTTATTGTTTTTCGTAATAAACATCACTTTTTTCCAGCAGCATAAAAATACACTCCGTTCATTTTTCAAAAAGATAGTTGTCTTATCAAAAATCTTATACTTTTATATCTTAGCGGATATTTTATAAAAGCATTCCTTATGAAAAGCGGAACGGAGTAGTGTCATTAACTTACCCGTAGGATACCGGAATCCTTGCGGTGTCCGTGCGTCTCTCCGTAGCAGCAGTTTATTTCATAAGTAGCCCTAACTTTTGTTAAAGATTTTGGAGTTGTTACTATTATATTAAGTATAGTACTTATATGCTTCCATCGTTATACAAGTAGTCAGTGTATATACTGAAAGTTAATAATCAGTTGATAATCAGTCTTACCAAGGGGTATCGTATTACCTAGTACTAACTAGGTTATGGTGAGGTGGAGGTCAGATAGGCAGTTGCTCCATGTAAAATACTCCGGTAAGACTGGAAGCCGACCCCATAGTTGGGAAAAGACTAGGCTAGGAAGATGATAATTCTTGCGTTTTTTGTTATGATTGATGTTGCCTGTGTTTTCAAATAGGTAACAAACTGTCTCTCTTTGACCGTTGAATCAGATGGCTCTAGTATATCCGGACGTAAGCTTTAATTTGGTTAAGAATTCATTTCCCTGACATTTCGATACCAATTGCAAATTACGAATATCTAGCGACGTTTAACGAAAAAAAATAAGGTTTCAAATTTGAAACCGTTATGAATATCGAAAAAAAAACAATATATTTATGAAAAGTAAAATTACTTTATAATTAAACTAAGCTTAGAGAGGTCATTTCTTTTCATACGGCTTACCCGTATGAAAAGAAATGACCTCTCTAACTGAAATTGACTTCTTGAATACGACACATGGAGCGAACATAAGGCTGCATAAATAAGTTCCCCTGTGCCTACTTTCTAGAAGTTTTGTGAGAAAATAAGCAGGTGGCACGCACTCCTTTCACTTTTTACTTCTTACGTTTTTTAGTATTTATTGCGTCATATTCCTTGTTTTTTACTATATTAAATGGATTATTTAGAAGCCTTATTATAAGGTCTGATAACCAGTCTTACCAAGGGAAATGAATGGTTGTGGAGATTGAATAGAGATTTAATAGTAGAAATCGAATTGGTTAGACTAGAGTTGACTCCATTATCGGGAATGGTTAGAGCATGATATTTCATTCATTTCGCAACCCGAATTCGACATAAATTTTCTATGGCGCAAGCTCCATTTACATGTTTGTTTACGTTTGAGCTTATTGGATTAGATGTCTGTCTGTAAATCCTTGTGTCACGGTTTTAGCTTGTGCCTGGCACTGTTTGAAGTTGAATGTCAGAGGATAAGAATTTGCATGTTGATTCAAGTAGTAAAAACCAGTGCGACTTGCCAGGTGGAATCTTATTAGCGTGCTAAAGCTCGAAGTTGAATGAACTGTGATTTATTCATGCAGGTTACCTGGAGCTTTGTTATTGTGATTTTGGAATCAAACTCAAAGGTCCTTGAGAAACTTATTTGTAGAAATAGATCTTGTGACAGTTGTTGCGAGTAATCAGAAGTCCAAAAACTTGTGAATCAATTTAGAAACCCAGTAACTGGGCTTTTGGGCTGTGGATGTCAGATAGTTAGGCACTCCGTGTATTAAGGTAATCAATATTTAGCTGCGTCCTGCTAGACTGGAGGCCACTCTATGGAGTCCTGCAAATAAAGTCGGTTTGCAAATGCCATTGTAGTTGTTTTTTTTCTCTCTTTAATTCATTTTCACACATTCTCAGCTTTCCATGGTAAACATTTTATGAATCAATTTGGTATTCATCAATTAACTATTTCTCAATATTCCTTATTGATTATTTTTGCCATGATTTTGCTGTTTACCATGGTTTTTTGCGGGAAATATCTGGATTTTAGGATCTCATTTGACGTCATTTAGAAAGCTAACTATGGAATAACTTGTGCTGTATATAGAGTTTTCAGCGCAAGACGATGAAAGTATTGGTAAGAGAGTAAGTTTAAATCGTCAACGGTTGCATTGAATGGCATACGGTATCTCTTACAACCGATTACTATGCTATTTATACATGTAATACCATATCATTTTACGCCCCATTTTGTGTGAAATCTGTGTAGAAGTAAATGCAAAAGTCTAGGACCTGGGACACCAGAGACCTGAGCCGGAATCATGATCCTGGCGGAATACCACACGAAAGAGAGAGAAATCGGTGCCCGTAAATCCTGGCTTACGAGTACTTGTCCCACGTTAGTTGCCAACAATTCATATTTATGATTAGAAACAAACGTTATGTCATGAGCAATAATTGTGATCTTTATCAACCTGTTATTACTGGAGCTATCAAGGTTGCTCACTCACCTATGCTGGCAGTTGGCACTACTACGAATTCATGGCGCCTAATGACCAACCTAATAAAAATGTAACAGGTAGTTTGTATTTGAATCGATAAGTTGATTTTATTATTTTCTATTGTTGCTTAGTATGGCTAAACTATACCTAGGTATTTATTTAACATTACTATAAACAAATGGTAGGTTTTTTATTAGTAGTTTAAGTATTCATGTTTTTTATCGTTTTTTTATTGATTTTTCTTCATGTTTTGCATGTTTCACTTATAGAATTTAAACTAAAATATTATTTGTAATGATGTTGTTAAATCAAACATGATGTCAATTGTTCCTGATTAATAAATAAAAAAATATGCATCTAGCTTGAGATCACCTGGTAATGAGGCCCGGATAGCATCAAAACAGACAAGAAGGGGTGGTACTATTAGCAACCCAATAGATAGCTGTATTGCGGAAATCGATTAGTTGTTCGATCCTTAATATCCTCTGCACTCTGTCTTTTTAGTAATACTAACTTATGCCCGCGGCTTCGCTCGCGTTAAATTCAGGGTAGCACAGTTCCGGGCGCCGCGAGACGACTCCCGGCCACCGTAGATGCGGGCCTGTGGACGGTGAGCAATGGGTAGCTCACCGTCCGTCCGTCGATTGACGACAGGCCGTGTCGACGGCGCGTTCGTGTTTCACGCGCGCCTCAAAGAGAGTCAGCAAAGCAGAGGGGCTTGCCAGAGCCTCCGCCTGCCGGGGTTGCGGGTTGTTCGAAAGAGATACCGCGGCCCCGGAACGTAAAGGGCAATAGAAGGAACATGGGTGGGTTTTAGTCAATACAAATCTGACATGCCCCCCCGCTCCACCCAGAGCGGGGGAAGTCATTGGATGATTTCCCACCCGAAAAAAAAAAAGGGTTGCACAGTTCCCCTTTCCCCCTTATTTATTGTAATAGCAAAGCTAAGTTTTCCCTCTTTCTCCCTCAGTTCTCACTTTAAAAATACCCTATGTCCGTCTCCAGGGTCCCAACTATCTCTGTACCAAAATTCATCAAAATCGGTTCAGCCATTTAAGCGTGAAGACGTTACAAAAAAACAAACTGACTTTCGCTTTTATAATATTAGTAAGGATAAGGATATACTAGCTAGCATTTAAAGGGTTATCTCTTAAGAAAACTGGGCTAACATGACAACAGGAAATCCAAAGCGTGATCCCGTTCCGTGGGAACACAATGGGATGTGGACTTGCTATGCATTTTAGAATACCGAGATTCTCGTAGAAAAATCATACAAGCTCCTATTCTTGTAATGTCCTATACATATTGTAATGTGGTGCACGTTTTCTGGCTCAGAAAGTTGGTTGCATTCTCGATAGAAGCTGCGTTTCTCGACACGCCTCGTATAAAAAGACACCTACAAGTAGTCAAGTTCATATTTTCAAGTCGTTTGTGACATTGACTAGACTATATATTTGTCAGACAAAGCAATTCACAGTCAAATTACATAAAAAATAGTGTCGTTTAACACTATTTTGTATGCCTTTCGGCGGAACATTGTAAAGATCAAAAGAGTTTATACGACATAATAAAATTGTACCCCGTGTACAAATTAATTTGATATTTGATTGTTAATTGGTTTGTCTGGCAAAGTAATAACGGCTACACAAGTTGTTTTTTAAGGTTAAGCGGCGCTTGCTAAGTTGGGAGTGTGAATCGGTGACCATCCATTATATTCAGAGTTTCTCCCGTGCGAAAATACTCTGAAAATCTTGATAGGCTGGTCGCACAATAGGCACGTGATCGTTAATCATAAATGACTAAATCTAGGAGAGTTTATACCGTCATTTATTTACTTAGTTATTTACTTATTATATATAACTAGCTTCCGCCCGTGACTTCGTCCGCGTGGTATAGTTACTTTGGGTTAATAACTATAACCCGCGTGATGATCGAAAAAAAAATATGTTTCTCTCCCCTTTTCTTCCCCTTTTCTCACTTTTTAGCCTATGTCCGTCTCCAGGGTCCCACCTATCTCTGTACCAAAATCCATCAAAATCGGCTTGGCCTTTTAGGCGTGAAGATGTAACAAACAAACAAACTCAATTTCGCTTTTATGATATTAGGTAGTAAGGATGTATTTACTTTTGAAATTCTTTCATGGAATGCGAACGCGTAGTAAGGATGTATTTACTTTTGAAATTCTTTCATGGAATGCGAACGCGTGATATGTATATTTATCACACTAAAATTACGATGCCTGTGATAAACTGACTCGTTGATTTGACTCTAGTAGTCGTAAGCGCGACTACTGGTTCTGTGTACGATGCCCAGGTTGAGCCTAGTGTTATTGGGTTTATGCATCAGGAATTTATCACTAGTAATCACGGAGGCAGACTTGTAGCCGACTGATGGCAATATGCTCTCCCTCTATTACGTATTACTTGAACAAGTCTAGCGAAATGTGGGTGGTTATACTATTATTTTATGCCTCTGCTTAACCCTACGGGGATAAAAGGCGTGATATTATGTAAAGTTCTGATATATTTCAGGATTAAGAAGTAAAATAAAGTTGAAGAAGCTTGTAGAGATTTTCTTATACTTTGAAAGACAAACTTTGGAGATCTCATTCGTTTTATTTCTCTGCGTTAGTTTTTGCTCCTTCCTTCGTCCTGTTGAGCTCATCTAATGCAGGCTAACATAAGGTATTATTTTTCTTGAGTAGCCTATTTTTTTCCGAACAACATTCGATTATTTTAAGAGTTTTAGTACAACCTACTTATATAAATATGCTAGCGATCTCGCTTCGCACGGGAGCAATGTAGATACATACTAATATTAGGTATACCTACATTAAAACCTTCCCCTTGAACCAGTCTGTCTATTGCTGAAAACTGCATTAAAATCTGTTGAGCAGTTTAAAAGACCTAAGCAAAAAGACAACTTCATTTAATATTATGTAAATAAGATATACTATACTATATTTCCTACATTAAGTACGGTTCTTTTGGTGCTAAATAAACGTCGTCAGATCAGGAGGGTGCTGTTTGTAAACATTTGATAAATTATCTGTGGAAATTCTATTAAAAAAGTAGATGGCGGCATTAGTTCCGACTATGGTCATTAACTCAATTTGTTTTTCCAAAAATTATATCATAATTTGCTTTGCCTAAATTATTGGGAGTTTCTTAAACATCTGTTGTTTAATGCAGTTAATTTTCCTCGATGAGTTTTAAGGTTGGCAGTTATTACAAAACGGCCAAGTTTTGTAGGGGCTCATCGTTTAATTGACGACTGAGAGAACCATGATTACTTTACGCGGTCGAGTTGAGAAGTCGACTCGTTTGAAGGACGCTGCTACAGCAGTGTGTGCTGTCCCGTTTTGGTAGATTAAATCAATATTATGTTCAAGTTTGTCTAAGGTGTATGTCTTTTTTTTTTAATCGTTTATTCCAAGAAAATTACATAAATTTTTTCACAGAAATCTTCTGCCAAACTGCAGTACAGTTTGTCGGCAGCAATGTCCGTTAGACTGTAACATATCATAACCGTGCGATGGACGTATCAGGCACGGCTCGAAACATGACGCGTAGTATAACTACTAAAACTAGAACGTATCAATAGGTTAGTGATCTTGTATCTGCGAGTCATATCCGTATGAGTCCCGTAGTGTTGGTACACTAGCATTTTTTCTCCCTTTTTTGGGGAAAATAATAATACTTGGCGAAAATTTTGGAAAATGAAATATTTAAAACTTAGGAAATCAAGAGATATATTACACAAAAAGAATCCAAATTTGAAATGTCACACGATATTACACAAAATGACACCAAATTCGAAATGTATGTGTGGGTGAACTAGTGTGCGTGTGACCCGTCTATTTTGTGAATCTCCCAATAATAATATTGAATTGGGATTATACTTGCAAAATCTACAGCTGTTTAAATCAGTCACAAGCGGTTATAACCCGTATGCTGTTTGAAAACGTAGCGTACCATTTACGCAGCGTATCCGGCATTGGCAAAATATTCTATAGGCAAAATAGAGAATACTCCAGACATGATTTACTATGAAGGCTGTCTTTTCTTTCAGAAGTCATAAACGTAGATAAAATTATACGTAATTAGACAAATAGTGTAGCTATCGCAATGAGGTGTTACATCCGAATAAAGAAACAGTGAGGAACAATTCTAGACTAAAAGTATTCAAATATAGGTACAGGGTACAGGCTGCCTAAAATACATCGTTGATGCCTAGTTTAAGTTCTATTAAATAAGATCTCTTCAAGCAAAAACGATATTGACCATTAGGTTTTCGCGATGACAACACTTCCCAACTGGGTCAAAAGAATACAAGCATTGCCTCATCGATGGCGTACTCCCGTCTAGTACAACATAATTCTATAGTCTCTAACAGTATTAAATCGTTGACCCGATTTATCCTATCCCATGGCATCGTAAATTCAGTATAGATATAAATAAATTATCTCTGTTGACGGACCTAGTTGGCAGAAAAGCTATACCTACACTTTATAGGTGTAAGTTTCCGTTGCAGCAAAGTAAATACACTTTTCGACGTGGAATCGGCTCAAAAAGATACCACGTCGGTAATTGTACGCTGCCTTACCGATATTAGTTTCGAAGATTTCAGCAATTTAGACATAACCAAGCTTAAGGCGATTAAAAAAGTTCGGTAGTACTTGTTAAGGCGTATTTAGGTAGTTATTTGATCATCCTATAAAGACGAGCAAACTATCCGTAATTAGCGCAATTTAACTAAAAGTTAGTTAGGATAGGTTCTATGCTAGTTTGAAGTGTGCCCCAAGATACAGAATAACTAGTTTTGTCTGGGGCTCACTAGCATGTTAACTTATTGTAGGTAGGTAAAAAGTAGACTGGATACAACTACTCACCTATGAGGGAACTTCTGGAATACGTTCAGTAGCCGAAAAACGTAACGTAAAATTGCCTACACCTGAAGCACCACACCACATCACCACCCCACACCACAACATTTATACCAATAGGATTTGCTATTTTATTTTGTAACTCACATTTAGTTGAATGGGAGTGATAATTATGGAAGCGCGGATTCAGGCACTGTTATGTTTAAAAGGAGGCTCCAAATACGATTATATGTTAATGGTTATACTAATTGTGTCAAATTAAATCAGTTTGTATTTGTAGGTAACCTTTTAAACTACTTGTAATATCTTTATTGTGATTATTATCTATATTTACTTCTTATTACGTGGATGTTAAACAATTTCCTATTTCTATTTGTTCTTAAATTACCTGTTTTTAGTATAATAAACTATTACGCCACACGGTTTTTCAATTGGTAAATAAATCAAGCCTCAGGACCCTTTATTTTGAACCTGTACCTTGATGAATTTAATTAAATTTCGCTAATCACCTGTAATCACTGACACATAAGGTCACATTTTAATAAGTAAAAGAGAAAAGATTGTGAAAACACACGGATAGTTCTTCACTAAGCCATCATTTGGTAAGATATGTTTTACCGCCTGTTTTATGTCTCCCAGCTTAAAATATCAAGAATGTAGTAAGAAAATGTAATACATTTTCGAGTCAACCAACAGACGGTGTTCAACATAAAATTTTGTTGAATTGGTAATAAATCTTCGTGGAAAATCCACCTCAGCATTTCTACTTTTTCATTTTCATCGAATACCCAGAATTTAATAAAATATATGAAGTGAGGAAAAATATGATGTTCTGATTAAATAGTTATTCTTACGAAATTAGATTTTATTTATTTGGTACACTTGCTAGCGGGGCACTTTTTTCAATTTCAATCTAACATTTTGCACTTAATGTTAGATTGAAATTATTGTAAAAACAGAATAAAGGTAAAAATGGTAACAAAATCCGTTGTGTTTATATAAGTAGTGACGGACACGAAAAGTGGCTTCACAGTAATCAGATAATTATTACGTTTACGGAAAAAAGTAGAATGCTTACCGAGTTTACGGACTGTTGCATGCAAAGGTTGTAAGACTGGCAACTGGCATCATTCTATTTATGAAATCACCATGAATCATAGACAACCAAAGGTGTTGTCTATCGAAAACCAGAATATAAGCTTTCACTATGCTATGCTGCAGGTTCATCGAGTCGAGTCGAGCAGTTTGTTCTAAATTGAGTCTTCCTCCAATGGGGCGTAAATAAACGAGAAAGCTTTCATGTCACACTCGGCCGCAGCCTCTGCAGTGCCCTTGAACTGCATTCGTATTGTAATGCATCAAGGCACCTATTTACATTTTTTTAAACTCGCTTTAAACAACAAGCCATTGTGTTAACGAGACACAGTTTAAACAAAGGCATTATCAATTTATCACAGTATACCTGAATATGTCAGTTCGTACACGTGTCGCTAAAATTGTTGTAGCCTTGAGAAATACTGCAGTAAGTTAGAGGAAATAAAGCGCAAGCTGCTGCACACTTCTAAAAATTGTTCACATTGCAATTGGAGTAAATATTTTCGTCGACTTAGTTAGAATTTGAACTTTTTTATTTAATAAACTAAACGAGAATATCAGTTTGTTTTATATTATTAAAACTACATACTCGAATGCTGGCCAATGTACGTCAAAAAAAATAAAAAAAGCCTTAAAATAATTTTTCTTTATTTATTTTTTTGTTAGTCTCATGGATTCATAAAATTATTTTTATCAAAACCAGCCAGCACTTTTAATTAATTTTAAAAAGTATTGAGACCTTATATTCATTTTTGTTTTTTTTTTATGTCTGTAATAAAATAAAATTATGTATCTACTTAGGTTAATAATAGGATTTAGTAATAAGTATAGTTAAAATATGTAACAGCTCGGGATTAAATAAAAAGAAACCGTTACTTACTCTTGCTACCCATCTGCAGCTCCTGTTTTATTATACACATTACACGCGGTCCTCATTTAATGCTCCATTGAATATTGCGTAGGTGCCTGTTACGAAATATAATGGAACACGGATCCCTCTAAAATACAAAATACTCTTATGTAAGACCTCATTTCAAACCTGTCCAGGACAAAAGCCTAACTAATTGACCTAACTAAATAGTCTGCGTTACGTGACTGGCTTTCATTCTAAGTACAATAGCTATCTACACAATTCAGCTGGTTTGTACGGATAGAAGAAAATCTTCAGCCGTTCGTTGCCATACGTAATAGCACATATTATATACGTGTATGTAGTCGGTATGTACCTTCCAATGTTTGAGTTCAAGGGCAATGCAGTATAGGCATGCGACACTGGTCGAAAAAATCACTTATCTGGATAAATACGACTTTTAAATGTCTCGCATTGATTACTTAGGAAAATTTTATGCGATTGAGAAATTATTTAACTGCGACAATGATCCGCTGAACGTGTAAATGACTTGATTTTGAATAAAGGAGTAGTAATATTCTTTCCAAACAAAAGTGAGGCGATTTAAAAGCTAATTTTGTTTACTCAGTTGTTTTATTTGAATGGTTTGGAGTGTTGAAACAAGAATACAAAGATTTGCCAACTAATTTTCAAATCACAAGGTTAAATATTTGTTATGGAAGTTACCTTCTACGAGTCGAGTCATTTTACATTTCCCAAAATATAAGGCCATTGAGACCTATTAAAGATAAAAAAGTATTATTCAAAAATATAGTACATAGTGTAGAAACAAAACTATTAGTACAATTCCAATATTTGAAGTCCCATTATAGTACAACAGTACCTATCTATTTTTAAATTTTGAATTAGGTATAAACCACCTATTAAGAAATTTATTGGGAGCTTCTTATTTTTTTAACGTTGCCTCACACTAGGATTTCTTCAAGTGTCGTTAGTGAGTTTGCAAACACCATTCTGTAAGTTTTAACATCTTCAAGAAATTGACTGAAACGGAACAATATTAAAAAAATCGCTAAAGTTGTTTATGGTAAAAACAAACTGGCCTTAGTTATAAAAACCTTATTTACTGCGACCAATCCATGTGTTCTGATGTACAATATTGACACAACTGGGGCATGGCCTACGACCCCCATGAAGAATGGGGCAGCCGTCAGTTTCCTACGGGTTATAAATTTAAGTAGATTGTGCGTCTAACCCAGTCGGGTGTGGCAATGCGGTCAAGGGTACACAGACAGAATATTTCAAGCGGGAATGTTCCAGAAATTATACACAAAATCTAGATAGCTAAGGGCTTGAGCATCTGTAAGATTAATTTAGTCATTTAAATACAATATTCATTTATTTAAACGCCAGTTAAAGCCATAAAACCCGGCCTTTACTTCATTTAAATAAGATTCAGAAATTCAAGAGTACCTTTATTCGAAATTCGGTCATTAATTTATTTTCTTTGGCGAACATAGAGAAAACGGGATTTCTCCAAATAATACAGTCATCGCCGTTATATTTCCTTCATTTAAAAAGTTAAGGCTATACAAAAAATATTAATGGTATGGGGTACTAGGCAAACATAGAATCTATACCATTCTAAATTTAAAAACTTGACGGAATATTATTTTAGTTAGGTACCTATGATGGCGAGTAGCAAAATGTTTATAATTCGTACGATCCAAAAGAAAAATATAATAATAGCAGCGACAGCATTGTATCAATCATGCATCATCCATTAACAAATTTTAGACTAGTTTTGTTGACATATTAAATAGTAAACAGGTAGCTTTGTTTACTCCGCTAGATTACCCGTGCGGTATGCAGTAGGTAGTAGTCTGGTAATGGCGTAACTTGTTTACGATCAATTTATTCCGTTGTAGGGAATCGTTTCGATTTATTTACTGAATGCGTCCACAGTCTCCAGTTGCACACGAAACGTGTTGGCTTTTACAATGTATTGCAGATTCTATTTGTGTAATAATAGCTTTAGCTTGCTGTAACTGCTCCACAGATTGATTATTTCTGGTAGTAGGTACTAATACTTGTTGGTTTGGTTATATCCAAGGCAGGGATGGCACTGTGAGTAGTCAGGTCCAGTACCGAATAGTTAATCTTTAATCCACAAAATAATCTATTGTCTTTAGTGATGTTTGTATATTTACTTATTGCGGTGTTCAACACCTGCAATTCTGAGGTCTAAAATGCGACTGATGCAGTGATTGGCTATGTACTTGACCCAATTTTTTTTACGGAAGGAAAATCTTAACTAGCTACTCTCACTCTGGGCGGAGCGAGGGAGGGAACTGTCAGGCTTTTATAGACAAAAACCTTACCATGTTCCCTTTATGTTCCGGGGCCGCGGTATCTCTTTCGAAAAACCCGCAACCCGAGTCCGAGGCGGTGGTTCAGGCAGCCCCCCCTGCACTAGACCCATTTTATTTAACACAGTAATACTTTTAATGAAATAAACATTTATTGGTATCGAATCGAAAAGAAGAAGTCCGGTTACTGTCCTAATTCATGACTAGTGCAAACGGAGAATAAAACTTTATAGATGCTGGATGCAGAACGATTAAATATGTATCTTGCCGATATTTGAGATTCATGACCGTCCAGTAGAATCTGGTCTACTTGCTTCACATTCTTGGTAACTTTGGAGAAACTTTTAAAACCAACAAGACCGATTTTTATCTCAGATTCAGTGTAAAATTTAAGAAATTATTGTACCGATTTGTATTCCAATTTATAAATTTAATGGATCAGGCCAAAGATTCAGTACTTTCAACTTATATTTTAAAATTGAATTTATTCCTAATGTGTCTTCATTAAGTACTCTTCATGTTGACTGCTTTCATAATACATTGTTTATGTAGGAATGTTTAAACATTTTTATAACGCTCGATAACTTGTAACGATGCAAATGTATGTAATTAAAATAAAACACAAAGGTAAAAGCAACATTTTTGATATTGTAAGTGGATTTCAGTATTACACCTATAATGTTGTAAAACTACATAATACTCTTTTAGATTATCTATATAACTGGTTACAATTTTGATGTCCAATCAAGTATTTTCTATCTATCTATCTATCGATACGTGTCAAAAGCAAAAGCGTTATTTTATATTGTCGTAACAACCCTATTACTACAATACAATTCACCATAGTACCTACAGAGTTACTATAGTTATATTGTTTATTCAGTACAACAATATCCAATGTCCTCTAGCGTTCAGTCTTGGGATCAATGCCAACACAGTGAACATTCATGTTAGGCTAATTTCCAAGACATTTGTGTAAGTCCTGTGGAGTCAACATCCTTCGAGTTGGCACAAGGGCGGGTGGCGCCGGCCCGTCGCGGTCGCGACGCCGCGACGCCCGCCCACAGCCCATTGCCATATTACATTATGGTTCTCTCAGACTATAATGAATATGCTCATTTTTCATATACATGGGAATTAAGTTTCACTCTTTAGTATGAAGGACACTAATTCTCGTTGTATTATTTCAGTGATTTCAGACTGAAAAGATTGTTCGCCATAATGTTTTGAAAATTTCCTAGCGTACCTACCTAATGATTGTAGCGTAGTCTGCGTAGCTGATTGTTTTTCATATACCTACGAGGCTACGAAAAATAAGTTATGAACTAACTATATCTGTATCATCCTTGGTGTATCAGAATATTCGTGTCTTTATTTGTTTAGTAGCGTAAACTATGAGGCGATTTTTTTGTGGTGCAGCGCAGCGGATCATTCGTTATAGTTTACCTCGCGTTTTGATGTGTTTCTAGCGTAGCGTCTTCCGCTTCTTGAGGGGTCGGGTTTCCGCAATAAGTCCTTCCAGTTGGACCATTGTGCGTTCCTATCAAAAAGTCCAGCGTTATTTTTATATAGTTAACGTGCCTCTTTATTTGATTTTGTAACATTAAGACCTTCGTATATGTGTTGCACAAAAAAAATTACATGCGTATACTAGTAGGTAGGTACTTATTGTAAATTAGTTTTATTTATTTGTAGGTAGCTAAAACCTAAAGTTACAAAAAAATTACATGCACAAATACGCTTTTATACAAATAAATGGTAGTGATACGTAGCTAGTCGCGAGACATTTCCCGGCCAGCGTAGACGCGTGTCTGTGGACGGTGAGCAATAGGAGGCCGTGTTGACGGCGCTTTCATGTTCCATGCGCCCCTCAAAAATATGTCAGCAAAGCAGAGGGATCTGTAAGGGTCACTGCCGGGTTTGCGGGTAGTTCGAAAGAGATACCGCGAAAAAAAAGCAGGCAAAAAGGACATGGATGGGTTTTTGGTCTGTCAAAGTTTGACACTCTTCTCCGTTCAGTCCAGAGTGGAAGAAGTTATACTTATGATGATTTTCCATCTGAAAAAACAACATATCTAGCAAATAGCCTTTACATATGGTTACCTATATATGATATTACGTATACATAACATTGTTTTGCCTACAAACGACTAATAAAGTTAATAGCAAAAGTTATGACTATGCCGATATAGGGGAACAAGCAGAAGCGTAACAGTTATGTTTATTCCTAGCTTTGGCTGTTGTAGATCATATTTTATCATTTTATGACTGCGTGATCAAGCCAGCTTCAAGGACTGGCAATACTATTTTATTTTATTCTCAAGTTCCAATATAACTTTTCAATCATGTGTAAAATACTCTAGTTCTCTGCGTGGTGTGACGAATCGCGAGATAACAAATAAATAGGATTATGAACAGTCGCTGAAACATAGCAAAGCCGTTGATTTAACGGTCATAGTGTGTTGACTGTGGTTGTGAAATCCTGTGCGCCAATGTTGGCAAGGTGATAAGTGTTGCCAGCATGACGTCATTGAAGCATGGGGTGAATCTGAGCAGGCGCGCGTGCAGGCGACCCCTCCTGTGGGCCGCGGTCACCGCCCTGCTGTCCTGTGCACACTGCAATCCTGTTGAAGTAAGTCGCTTTAATATTAACTTGATATACTTGTATAAAGGACAATGTGCAAAATGGTCCTGTGCAATAAAGAGTATCGAAATACACAATAATAAATTGTCTGTTTTATTATATAAGTTTCACGGACTAGCTGTACCTATACCAAATACATTATCTATTATAGTAGGTATTTTACGCGACTAATAAATAACATGTCGCCATCTACGCCTAATGTTAAGAATACAGGTACGTTATATATAATTATAAATATGAATAAGTAGTTTCTATGCAATTTTATGTTGCACTTACATCCAATTAGGCGTTAGCAAAACAAATGCATAGTTAGGTACCTACTAATTGTCTTAGTAGGTAGGTATTAAAACAACTAAATGCATTATGATATCATTTTTTAGTTTCTTAAAAATTACTCGGAGCTATAAAAAATCATACCTTATATTCGTTGTTCTGGGTCGATTATAACCTCAAAATCTAGTACATTATTTAAATACAATCTACTTATTCGTAGCTAGTTTTACTAATGATAGAGAAAACAAAACATCATTTTCTGATACTCTTGGTTCCAGGTCCAATATATGGGCGCAGAGCAATGCCCTTTGTTCATATCCTTGTTCATTGAAAATGCAATTCTAAAATCCTTACTATCCTTATCCTTAGCCTTACTATATTTATATATATATATAATATTATTAATTATTAATTAATTAATTATTAAATATTATAAAAGCGAAAGTGAGTTTGTTTGTTTGTTTATTTGTTTGTTTGTTTGTTACGTCTTCACGCTAATTAAGTAATCTGCAGACGGTGGATCGAAAAAAAACCAAAGTGATTTTAAAACTAATTTAATTATAAAGAAAATACTACAATTAATTTGGTGAAACCTATTCGAAGTGGGAATATGGAATGACACAAAATGTTCTTAAAATTAACTAATTGATGTCGTTGAATTATGCTGCGTCGGCGGCCCGTGGCTCGACGGATGTCGTCGCTGCAATTTCATGCGGTTGGCGTAAACACGTAGGAATGCGCGAACTCAGCGATATCCATTAGGGATCCGTACTTAACACCTCCATCCGCAGAACAGCAACTATTTGCTCATATTGAGAGAAAATGTTGCTGGGAGTTTATCTGGTTTTCTGGTTACATCTTCATAGGTATGGATCTTGAGAGTTTGTTGCTTCTCTTTGTTCTCTGCTTTAGGTTTCCAGCATTTGTATCTGTCGCTTACTACCAAAATGATAAGTATGGTAATGCATATTACGATGGTGTAAAATGGTATAGTTGTATGATATAGTACATCTGGTTGGGTTTGGTCGATCTGAATAGGGCTTTCCATCAATACTTTGTTCTGAATGCTGTGAAGTTCTTCTAGGTTAACTGAATTGAAGCCGATGATGTGGGTAGAGTCAGCTGCTTGGTTCATGTCGTTGTAAGGGATTTTTGATAATTTCAGTGGTTGTCCTTTTATTTCATTGTTGTCATTGATGATAGTGATTTCGGTTGTTTCTAGGTAGCAGTCCATGGGTATGCTGACGAGGTAACTTCCTTGTAGGATGTTGAAGTCTTTTCTGCCGCATGCTAACTGTACTTTGGTCGGTTGGGGCAATGATAGAACGTAGTGTTCGTCGTCTAGTTTTTCTACTGCTTGTTTTGAGAGTGATATCTTGGTGAATTGGCAGGTGTCTTCTAGTCTTTGGTTGGTGATGAGCTCTTGGATGCAATCAGGCTTCGTCCGGATCTGATGACTTGTCTTCCTTTCACAGAGATGGATGCTGCTGTACTTACACAGCTTATACAGCCTCTATGTACACGAATGATTTCTCGTTTGTTGCTATGTAGGGAAAGGAAGGAATAAGGGCAAGTTGTTTCTTGTTCGGGACAATAGATAATCTGTATAAATCGTAAAGGTCTTTTGAGACTATGGGGAAACTGTATATTATTACTATTCTTTTCTCAGCAAAGTAGGAACCTGGTTTAATAAGATTATAATATTCCCGTAATTCTAAATTTAAGATCTGGTCTTGGTTGTATATTGCTTTTAACCTATCTATCATTGATTTTAATACCTCTACATCTATCATAGAATGATGAGTGCTGGACGCACGTATAAAAGCCATTATATTTTCTAGCCTAATTATCTCTAACATTAAATCTTCTACATTATTGGTTATGATTCCTAAAATCTGGGCGAACTTTGCAAATTTTATTAAGCTATAATCTGGGTAAGCATTCTTTTTAAGAAGGAGTTGTAGTGTTGCATTGACCTTTTCCTGATTTTTTGTTATCTGGTCTAAAATGGTGCCATGTTGGGACATCCATTCTTTGCTTAAGCTGATGTGATTGTTGAATTCTGATACCAATTTATTTTCGTTATTTTGTAATATTTTAATAGCTTCGTCATATTTCAGGGCATCTAAATAATCTAAGTTGCCAGTAACACTTTTTATTACTGACCCAAGGCTATCTACAAGGCCTCTTTTGACTCTAACAGGTTCCAAAGATTTTACTTGTTGTAGTACATTACTAAGTTTGTTGGTAAGATAGTCAATTTGATATTCGTAAAGCAAGTAAGTCTCGTTGGTAAGTTCGGTTCTGAAAGTCCTCAGTTGCGTCTGTACGGAGTTAATTTTATTTTCTATATCAGCTAACTGTATGTACTGTATGAATGAGTGGTAATGTGTAGTTAGTCTGGTCGGTCCTAATCTGTATGGTAATAGTCCTGGTCCATCGGCTAAAGTCTCAAGTCTTATCTCTTGGGGTTGGGTCGCATGGATTGTCAGTAGCAGCAGGATCCTGTAACAATCGGCTTGTTTTAGGGACACGTTTTAGCCGTGCTTTGGCTACAGGGCCACGTTTTTTTGAAGTATATATGTGTATGGGTAGATCGGCGAGTACTGTGTCTTGCGTATATCGCGGTGCAGCTTTCTGGCGGCTGGCAAAGGGGTTTTTAATAAAAACTTGTTGCTGAGGGGCGTATTCTACTTCGGGCTCGCCAGTTTTATTCCTATTGTTAATTAGGGCGGTACGATTTGCAAGAGACGAGTCGTTAATGATGTCGTAAACGTGCTTCATCTGTTCTCTATGATTCTGCGCATATTGTTGTAAGATGTGTTCACTCAAGTCTATGTCGATTGGGTCTCTTGGGTCAAAATGTCCGGTCAATAGGTCAAACGGTCTACATTTCGTAAAGCTATGGATAGAGCTGTTATATGCTATAATAGCATATGGCATAAGGTTAACTATTGGTTCGTCTTTATTTTGCAGTTTCAAAATTCTAATATGTTCCAATAAGGTTGAATGAAAACGTTCGATGTTGCCGTTGTCATTTGGACTATGAGGTAAAATTTTATGGTGAGTTATCTTATGAAGGCGTGTGAATTCGGAGAAAAGTTGGTTCGTAAATTCGGTGCCATTATCAGTGACAATAGTTGTAGGTAATCCGTGATGAGTACAGAACCGTAGTAATGCCTGTATGATGCTAATAGCAGTACCGTCTCGCAGATGATACGCTTGGGCGTATTTCGTGAAAACGTCCATAAACGTGACGTATTTTTCGTTTTGAACTGTAAAGAGGTCCATGTGAATAGTTTCAAGCGGCTTGGTAGCTGGGGGGACTATGTTAAATTGAGGTCTTATTGGATTCCGGTCGTATTTAGCTTGACCACAGATGGTACACTCGTTAATGTACTTGGTGATGAGTTCTTTCATCTTTGGCCAGTAATATTTTCGTGAAAGGGCTAAATGACATTCATTTATACCGCGGTGGTTTGTCTTACCATCATGATAGTGTCGGATAATGTCTTGTTGTCGAAGGTATTCTTTAACATTCTCGAGTTCTGTTTTAGCTAATACTAGGTTGAGTGAGGAACTTCTAAACTTGTCTTGTATAATGGGTATTACTGAGTACATGGCTAAAGGTGGGTTAATCATGATAGCTGTTTTGACCTTGGGGTTCACGTATTCTTTAATAGCATTAATAATGTCACTCTCTAGGTTAGGTTCTGAAATTTGGACTGCGATTCGGGTATGATTTTCAAACGGTTTGGTTACTGTTGGTCGGCGTTTTATGTCACCTACTATAGTAAAGTAAATCTGTCGATGGAATTTATTGAGAGGTTCGTCCGTGATCGGAATTTCTAATATCGGATGTTCATTACTGGTATGAACAGTGTCAGTCGAGGAGTTTGTTGGTGGATGTTGTGCCTCCGATGGGTTGTTTATTAGTGATCTGGAATCGATGGCTTCTTCAATCAAGGGGTCGCGGTCAGACGACGGGTTTATTGGTGGAGGTGGCTCCTCTGTCGGGTTGTTAATCATTGACCGGAGACTTTTAATATTTTCGATCAATGAGTTGATATCATCTGCCTCTTCATTATGAATTTCTATCCTGGAGAGAGCATCAGCGTTAGTATTGAATTTTCCTTTTTTGTATACTACAGTAAAGTCATATTCGCTTAGTCTGAGTCGCCATCTGGTCAGTCGTGAATTGGGTTCTCTCAAGTTCATCATCCATTGCAAGGGTTTGTGATCAGTCAGTACTTTGAATTTTCTACCAAAGAGATAGGGTCGAAAGTATTTCGTAGCCCATACAATGGCGAGCAACTCTTTCTCTATTGTACTATAATTTAACTCGCTTTCATTAAGTGTACGTGAAGCGTAACAGACAGGTTTGTCGGAACCTATGGGTCCTTGAGATAAAACTGCTCCAATAGCGACATTCGAAGCGTCTGTTGTGAGATTAAATTCCTTCTTAAAGTCTGGGTATTGCAATATTGGGTCATTGGTCAGTAAAGTCTTACAGGTTTCAAAAGCGTTGGCATATTCAGGGGAAAGAGTAATTTTACTACCTTTCTTTAGGCATAAGGTAAGAGGTTTAGTGATGCGAGCAAAGTCGGGGATAAATTTTCGGTAATAGCCTAGTAGTCCTAAAAATTGTTTGATTTCCTTAGGTGTCTTTGGAATTGGGTATTTTTGAACAGCGGATATCTTGTCAGGGTTCGGTTTGATGCCATCTCTACTAATGATATGTCCTAGGTAAGCCGTTTCGAGTTTTAAAAATTCGGACTTGTCCATTTGAATTTTAAAGTTGGACTCTCTAAGTCTTAGGAAGACCTTTTCCAGATTGTTCATGTGCTCTTGAAGAGAGGTGCTGTAGATTATTATATCATCAAGGTACACGAGACAGATGTTGTTTTGAAGGCCTCTTAGAACGTTGTCCATAACTCGTTGGAAAGTGGACGGTGAATTTTTAAGTCCCATGGGCATTCGAAGGAATTCAAAATGCCCGTGTTCCACATTAAATGCGGTTTTGGGTATGTCCTGAGGGTCCATCTCAACCTGATAGAAACCACTTGCCAAATCTAGGGTCGTAAAGTATTGGCACTTCCCTAGTTTATCAAGGACGTCAGTTATATTCGGTATGGGGTATTTGTCGTCTATCGTCTTTTCGTTTAACTTACGAAAGTCAACTACAAGGCGCCATTTCTGTTTTCCAGAAGCGTCAATTTTTTTTGGCACAACCCAAATGGGTGAACTCCATGCTGAATCGGAAGGTCTAATTATATTTTGTTCAAGCATTTTGGAAATTTGGTCTCTAACTTCTTCCCGATGAACGAAAGGGTACCGGTAGCTCTTAGTATAGGCGGGAATTTCATCTGTCGTTCTTATGCGATGTTTAACTTTGTTGGTGAATGTCAATGGTTCTCCATCAATATAAAATACATCCGCATAGCGCGAGCAAAGAGTTGTCAGATTAGCTTTTTCCTCTGGATTAAGGTGGTCCGTACGCAAACGCGATAGTACGTCACTGACACGATTCGTTTGTTTTAGTTGTGTGCACTTAGTATTGAATAGTTCTGCACGAGTTGGTTGGTCTAACGAAAATATGACATCATTGAGTGTTGGATTTTCTATCTCGACATATCCACGACTGTTAGTAACCGTGGTAAGGCACTCGTGGATAATACAATTACAAAAAACTTGTTCGCTTACTAAAACATCGCCATCCGGGGCATTTATGGGTATTTTAACTAATTTAGAGCTTTTGGCAGGGATAATATCTTCATACAGGTTAACATTACGTGAATTGTATACCCTGATCTGATTTGTAGCAGTACGCGTTACTAGTTGAAAGTCTTTTAAATCTATTTTAGCTTCCCATTTGGATAATAAGTCCAATCCTATTAGGCCATCAAAGTAATCATGGAAGCGGTAAACGAATAATTTTATACTGTCGGCCTCATTAAATTCATTAAAGCACGGTATCGTGATCGAATAGTCATTTCTGCTGACACCGTGTACATTTGTAACCTCGAAAGGGTCATAGTTGAGAGGATAATTAAAGAAAAACTTTTGTACAGCCTCGGGGCTTATAAATGATTGGTTAGCGCCGGTGTCAATTAAAAATTTTAAAGGAGGGCTAGCAATTTTTATGTAGGGTAACTGTCTTTGGGTTTGTAGATTTAGATCTATGTTTGCTCTTTGGACTTCCGGACCGACTGAAAATCCTCGTTGTGATTCTGATTTATGCTACTGGGGCCTGGTTGTGGCTCTGACCCACTCGTCACCTGATTATTGGAAGTGTTAGTCAGATTCAGGTCAGTCATGTCGGTGTTGTAGTCATAGTCACAAACAATGTAACAGTCATTACCGTCCATGTAGTAGTCATATACTGGTTCGTGATAGTAGTCAGCAGAATAATAAGAACTATCGGGCAAAGCAAGTTCACTGAGATTTAATTCGCGCGTCTTGAAGTAATTGTTCGGTGGTGGGTTTCCGTTTCGTTGCCAATCATGCCCTGGCATCATTGGTAATGGTTTTGGAACAAAATGCTGAACACCGCTCATGGGTTTCGGACCCGAGTTTTGTGGTTGATTGGGCCTATGTTGCAATCTAAAAACGTTACTTTGAGGATTGTAGTTTGGCAATGGTGCGCGGAACATTTGTTGGGTTCGAGTAGGCATGCGATTTTGATATTGGTTGGGCATGCTGAATTTAAAGGCCTGAGGCTGGGCTTGGTAGCCACGCTGTCCTACTGGAGTAGGCCAGTTAGGTACTGGAGGTCGCGGATTATTTAACGCGTTGAACGGCACAGCAGGCATCACGGGATGCTTATATAACATTTTAGGTGCACTTTGAGTATTTTGAGCCTTAGGGATATCATTACGCTGTTGCAGGTATATTATATTTAGTTCTTCCTGCACGAATTCTAGGGCTTTTTCTATTGTTTCCGGCCGCATACAACGTATACGTGAACCTAAAGGTTCTTTAAGTCCACGTACGAAAGCCTGCATTGTCACTTTCTTATAAAGAGTCCGTTTCGCTTCGATAGTTGACTGTAATGTCTCATGTAACGTCACATATGTAATAATTGTACTGAACAAGGTTTGACATTGATCGTAAAATTCCTGCGGCGTCTTATTACCTTGCGTAGCCAAGGAGAGGTCATTGTACAAAGCCGTCTCGTCCCTCTGGTCTGAAAAGTTATTAATTAAAGCTGATCTTATACCTGCCCAAGTTTCAGGAATGCCATTTGAGTTGATGGTGGATGCGGCTGGCCCTGTTATCTTATTTAAAATGCCATTTAAAAGACACAGGTTCCCTAGTTCATTGCCTGGTTCGGCGCTCGCATACTGTGATACAATTCGGTCACAGATGTTAATAAATCTAGTCAGTATGTTAGGGTTTCCATCAAAATCGGGCACAAGGCGTAAGGCCTTGAAGATTACATCGGGATCGTAAGGCATTTTAGGTTCAAATAAGTTATTTAAATTAAAATCTAATTCACTATCTAAATCTCTGCTAATATCTATTACGTGTCGGCGTGCCTGTCGTGATGCAGGTTCCTGACGATTAGGTCTTTCGTGATGAAAAATCTTGGACATAAAAGTAACTAGGAATAGAGGGGAAGCAACACGAGAAAGATTCTAGTGTACTCACATATGTTTCATCTCTGGTTCTTCCTCTTGAATCGATGTCTGGATTCTCCACGCGGCTCCGCAGCTTTACTGTAGATTCTGGATACTCGTGACGTGACTTGATAGCCACCCGGGTGACTCGCGATCTTGGTAATCGATATGAGATTGACTTTAACGCGATTCGCGAACCGGCCCGCGAGTATCCTACCGACTGCGCCAATTAAGTAATCTGCAGACGGTGGATCGAAAAAAAACCAAAGTGATTTTAAAACTAATTTAATTATAAAGAAAATACTACAATTAATTTGGTGAAACCTATTCGAAGTGGGAATATGGAATGACACAAAATGTTCTTAAAATTAACTAATTGATGTCGTTGAATTATGCTGCGTCGGCGGCCCGTGGCTCGACGGATGTCGTCGCTGCAATTTCATGCGGTTGGCGTAAACACGTAGGAATGCGCGAACTCAGCGATATCCATTAGGGATCCGTACTTAACACGCTTACATGCCTAAACAGATTTTGATGTATTTTGGTACAGAGATAGTTGGGACCCTGGAGACGGACATAGGCTAACTTTATTTAAAAAAAAGTGAGAAATGAGGGAGAAAGAGGGGAAAAAAGGGAAAACTTAGCATTGCTATTACAATAAATAAGGCGCTAGGGCAAAAACTACAAGTAGCAGGTACCTGCAAATCAGGAAAGAGGAACTGTGTTACCCCGAATTAAACGCGAGCGAAGCCGCGGGCAAAAGCTAGTACTTACTATTTTCGTATTACTTCGTCCGAAAGAGTGTAAACTCAGATATTATCCAGATTCTAATACACACTTTTTGATTATGATTTCTAACCTAGTCAGACATACCTACAAATGTTTGGTATTAGGTACAGGTGTGTCCGTCGGTAATTTTCTTTGATTGGATAGTAAATATTATAAAAGCGAAAGTGAGTTTGTTTGTTTGTTTGTTTGTTACGTCTTCACGCTTACATGCCTAAACAGATTTTGATGTATTTTGGTACAGAGATAGTTGGGACCCTGGAGACGGACATAGGCTAACTTTATTTAAAAAAAAGTGAGAAATGAGGGAGAAAGAGGGGAAAAAAGGGAAAACTTAGCATTGCTATTACAATAAATCAGGCGCTAGGGCAAAAACTACAAGTAGAAGGTACCTGCAAATCAGGAAAGAGGAACTGTGTTACCCCGAATTAAACGCGAGCGAAGCCGCGGGCAAAAGCTAGTACTTACTATTTTCGTATTACTTCGTCCGAAAGAGTGTAAACTCAGATATTATCCAGATTCTATTTCTTGTAATTGTGGTGTGGCACACATATTTCATGTCATAAATGCACTAGATACTAAACATTAAAACTGGTTACTTAACATACACACTTTTTGATTATGATTTCTAACCTAGTCAGACATACCTACAAATGTTTGGTATTAGGTACAGGTGTGTCCGTCGTTAACTTTCTTTGATTGGATAGTAATTAAATATTTAAAAGGAATTTAAGCTACTTAGGACCGGTCAAGTGGATAACCGATGTTGGTCGTTGGTCAGAATACATTAAAATTAGATACTTAGAATAAATAAGCATCATAATTTGTACATTTCCAGGTCTGGACCCATTTCAAAGTTAAATTGTTGGAAATGACAGTTAGACGTTCACATTTTATTTTGTGGTAGAATTATTTCTAAAAGCGCTGAGAGTTCCGAGACCTATTGTTATCTGACAAATTGCAGAATGAATACACAAAACAAGAAATAGATTATGATCATTTTTAATATTTTTTAGATATACTAATTAAATATACTATCTACAGATGGGAAAGCGAACAACACCGTACCAAATCTACGTACTTGTATTATCCGGCTGTGTCGCTTAAATTGAGTAACCGTATAAAAACATGGCAATTATATAGTAGGGAAATCAGGTTAAAATGGTTTTGTATACGTGGATGTGCCGTCGTGTGTACATTAAAAACTTGAGAAAAAGTTGGTGCTTTGACCCCCAATATTTTCGTAAATTGAAGGATTTGGTCTAGAATAAAAATGACAATGAAGGAGGGAACAAGTACGTCTCAGCGTCGTTAAGGTTGTTTAGAGGTATGAAGAACACGTTGTAAAGTTCTCCATACTCTATAGAAAAGGCAGGATCCTCCGACCAGACGGGTGTCATGTCTGGTGGGCCACTGCTCTGCACTGCCCCCCAGTTGTCCGTCGGGTGCTCGTATATATGCTTAACTCGCGGATAACTTTGCTTGCGAGATGTAGGAATTGGCCGTTAGTTCTTCAGTGATTGCATAGATGTCACTGTAGTACTTTTTGCCACATTTATATATTTGTGTCGCTACAGTTGTTTTCAAACCAATTGTAGTGGGGCCTTTTTCCTTTGTTATTGTTTGACCAATTACTCCGTAAAAGCTCTAGGTACCTACAACACAAGTTAAATAACTGTTCATCACCTAAGAGCTTTATAAGAACATTTTATCCGTCCAATCATATTAGAAGTTAATAGCAGTAATGGCGGAGGATGGGTGTCTATATCAATCTACAAGGATGCCACCTATTTCCAGCTGACATTTAACGTCAGGCTACTGAAATATCTGGAGAAAGGTCATTCAGTCTTAGACAAAGGCAATCACTGTAATTTATAAAAGGTCGTTCAAAAAAAGATGTAACTAAATTGACTCAATATATGTATAACTGCTCAATTAGTACTCATTTGTAATTTAAATGGAAACTAGCTAATGCCCGCGGTTTCACGTCCGTGGCGGTCGGAAGTTATCGCATGGAAACGTTTTAATAGTTATAATTCCTTTATTTATTTATATATTAATTCGCGATATTATTTTTAATATATTCTTTCGGAATTGGATTAGTAATTTCGTCCGAGGATAGCGACGTCTCTTTGTACTGGTACCACGGTATCTTATGTTATAGCTCATGATCTTTCTATGTGCCAATTTGATTTAAATCTAGTTAACAATTATGCCGTGAAACGTAACAGACGAACGGCAAGAATCAGGTTAGTTATGCTTCAAAATATAAATATAGTTGAATATTTCTATTAAGTGGTAACCAAATAAAATTTCACAAAGTTATAAATGCAAATACACCGCAGTTGAAACTGTCCCCAAGTTGATAACTAAATTAACATGCACTGGGAATTTTGTACCTTCTGTTGCATTTTAGTTTATAGTTTCTGCAGTAGACAGTTCCTAGATATTTTAATATGTTTTAGTCATGGCTAACTTTGTTAATAAAATGTTATGAAAAGAAATGTTTTTTTTTCTAAAACAATGCTTTTTAAAATTACTTCTTAATTCAAACACTAATAAAGTCATACTGGGGGCTTAGACAAAGTAACAATTTAAAAACGATAACGAAGTTAGAAAAGACTAATTGAAAATGAAACAATTTAAATAAATTCAACAGTTAAATACTTAATTAATTTATTTGATAAACTTCCATCACTATTTATTTTAAAATCGTTATAAAAACTGAGTCCATTTTACTTTACGAAAATCAAAATATTGGCCGCCCGAACAGGGACTTGAACCCTGGACCCTTGGATTAAAAGTCCAATGCTCTACCGACTGAGCTATCCGGGCCGTGATACGTGTAATGAAACAGCTGAATACATTGACTGATTTCTTGAATATATACCACGAGTTCACGACTTCTACATAAACAATACCTATATTTAATGTTATATTGTTCCTTATCTTAACATAATACATATAAAAAGAATCAAAATGGATGGTATGGCAGCCTGGTGAACGATAAAATAAGCCATTTAAATATTCGACAGAACAGTTGTGTTGCGCAACTTTTTTCAATTTGGCTCATGTATGTTCTACGATCTACTTTATATGAACGACCGTTTCTAACATTATCGTACGGCCCGGATAGCTCAGTCGGTAGAGCATTGGACTTTTAATCCAAGGGTCCAGGGTTCAAGTCCCTGTTCGGGCGGCTAATATTTTGGAATTATAATTATAGCATTTATTCAAAAAAGGACGACCCTTCGCCTTTAATTTGTAAGAGTCTCCTCTTACAATGGGGAATAAAATAACCAGGATTAAAAATTGGCCAATAATTTTGTTACACAATATAATCCTAATATTTATTATTATAAAAGCGAAAGTGAGTTTGTTTGTTACGTCTTCACGCCTTAATGGCTAAAGCGATTTTGATGAGTTTTGGAACAGAGATAGTTGGGACCCTGGAGACGGACATAGGCAATTTTTTTTAAAGTGGAAAATTAAGGAGAAAGAGGGAGGAAAACGGTAAACATAGCTTTGCTATTACAATCAATAAGGCGCAAGGGCAAAATCTACAGGTAGCAGGTACCTGCAAATCAGGAAAGGGGAACTGTGTAACCCCGAATTTAACGCAAGCGAAGCCGCGGGCAAAAGCTAGTAAGAAATATCAGAAACTCCTTCTTCTTCGAGAATTACACAAATTACTGATTTGTAAGGACTCGTTTGTTTGATCAGTTGCCTCCTGTTTTAACTTAGATGATAAAATCCATTGTCTAGTGAAATATAATTAGTTATGTCAAGAGTAGGTAGACACCATATATGCTTTTTTTTTTGGGGTGGGAAATCACCAAATAACTTCCCCCGCTCTGGGCGGAGCGGGGGGCGTGTCAGACTTTTACTGACTAAAACCCACCCATGTTCCTTCTATTGCCCTTTATGTTCCGGGGCCGCGGTACCTCTTTCGAAAAACCCGCAACCCCGGCAGGCGGAGGCTCTAGCAAGCCCCTCTGCACACCATTTATGCTTTGAGTAGCATTTGTAACTCACTAGTTAAGTTAGTAATTTGAAAAAGTTATTTACTGTATCTGTTTTAAATTATTTGAATAAAAAAAAACAACTTTAACAGTTCAGAGAGGGTTATTGTAGTTAAGTTTTATCAACGAAACTAGGTGCTTCTTAAACCTCAAACGAACAAAACGAACATTCAAATATTTCAACATGTATTTTACACTAGTTGTCCTGTTACTGCCCCGCTCCCGTGGGTAGTATCGTGATGTTATAAAGCCTACCTTACACAGCAATAATGTAGCTTTCTAATGGTGAAAGAATGATTTAATTCAGTTGAGTAGTTTTTGTCGTAAAAAAATCGAAAATCGTAGCAAAAAAGTAAACAAATTTAAGGTACCTCTTTATATTATTACAATTTAATATAGGTTAGATTTATATATTTATCATAAAAATATATTTGAACATTAGGGTATGTACCCGACATAATATATTTTTTTTGTCTTCACAAATTCATATCTTCGGTTTTTTCTAAGTTAATTAATCAAGTGAAGCAATGACTTATTGGTAGGCAAACAATTGGATGCTCAAATTAATTTCAGTTTTTTTTATTGGTTTGTAAGTATCGTTTTTTATTGGTCTGTATCCATGGTAATATCTCCCCAAATGGATCATTGACAGATTTATGCCACACCGATATTTAAATTAGACCATATGTTTAATCATCATAGGTAACTAACAAAAGCATTCATTAAATAATGACTTTTATCATCTATTCGATTGTAGAAAACTATTTATCACTTAAAAAATAATATTGCCTAAAGACGGCAATAAAGATGAATCACCGTGATTCATACTTTTTACGATTCACACTCTGCGCCAACTTTTTATATGGCTGGTTATTTTGCCGACATTCGTATGGCCCGGATAGCTCAGTCGGTAGAGCATTGGACTTTTAATCCAAGGGTCCAGGGTTCAAGTCCCTGTTCGGGCGGCTATTATTTTGGATTATTCCATTTGTTTCTCGAAGCAGTTTTGTGTAAGAAATCCTTCTAACTGTATGGTAATATAGCAAATTAAACAAGTTATCGAGTAATCGAATGTTTTCAAAGACGTAACTTGAAAGTGTTATCTATGCAAAACAGTTTTTTTTTATTTAGTATTCAAAAAAGTACTTAACCAGACATTATTACTTATTTAATTTGAAAGAAGTTTGTTAAGCTCTGGTCAACATTGAGATAGTTAAGGTGAAACCGCAAGGGTGTAAAGCGAAATTATTTTTCCTCGACGTTTTTTGCATTTTGTTATTTTGCGTTTTATAATATGGGGTTACTGAATTATAAGTAGTCATTTAAATCATGAATGCAGCTTTGTAAGATTAAGATCGTTTGCACCAATAACTGAGTTTTTCATAAAAGGATCATTTATTAGGGACTAGCTTTTGCCCGCGGCTTCGCTCGCTTTAAATTCGGGGTAACACTGTTCCCCTTTCCTGATTTAAAGGTACCTGCTATGTGTAGTTTTTGCCCTTGCGCCTTATTTATTGTAATAGCAATGCTAAGTTTTCCCTTTTATTCCCGCATTCTTCCTCATATCTCCATCTTTAAAAAAAAAGGCTATGTCCGGCTCCAGAGTCTCAACTATCTCTGTACCAAAATTCATCAAAATCGGTTTAACCATTTAGGCGTCAAGACGTAACAAACAAACAAACTCACTTTCGCTTTTATAATATTAGTAAGGATAAGGATTATTGGGGTGGAATAATATAGGGTTATAAGGATGATTTTAGTTATTAATATAACTCTGTAAAGTAATATTTGTTACGGTCTTATATTTAATTCAACATACAACCTGGTACTGACCTGCAATTTGCAAAGAAAATAAGAAATTTTGAGTTTCGCGGGCTAGAATACAAGAATACTATCTCTCAGAGTTAAGGTGGGGCTTAACTCTGAGAGTATAGTATTCTTAAACGTAAAATTGTAATTCTACAGGGTCCATTGTTGCCCGCTCTCCTTTATTACGGCTACCATTTATATTATGTTATATTCCGTGTTCGTGGTGCTAAAAATCGAATGTATTGTATCCCTCGAGGATCACTTTTTGTTAAGCTCACAATAGAATACGAGTTACGACAGATTTGGGTACTTTTATTCTTTTCATTGCAGAGCCGTTAAACCTTTTCTTAAGGCAAAACGAATATTATACTACATACCTACTAGCTTTTGCCAGAAACTTCAAAAGGAAAAATCGGAACCCTTATAGGATCACTTTGTTGTCCGTCTGTCTAAACTGTCTACGGAATCCTCGGTGCGCGAGTCCGACTCGCACTTGCCCGGTATTTTTTACTTTCTAGGAGCCTTCAGTCGAATTATTTTTTCAATTTAATATTACTTTTTAGTTAGCACGCGACATAAAGTTGCCCATGAGCTTTTTTCCAAATGTACACCTGCAACTATAAGCTTTGTTAAGCTTCTGTTCCTGAGCTTTGTTAATTGTTATTGCAAATTTTGCTTTGAGGGGAAAACTGTACGCTTTTAAACTGAAATAGCAAATTGGTTGGAATTATTAGAATATGGGAAATTAAAACATTTTCTCATTTTGCCATTCCAGTCATGATTATTGCATAATTTGTAGCCATCTATCACGACATAGCCTTGGTGCGTCAAGGTTGCTCATGAATAGCACTGGAACACCGACATTCAGCCTCAACCAAGAAAGGACATAGGCATTCTAAAAATTTCTTTCTGTCATTTTACTACATAGTACATTTCTTAAAAATCATTTCAGCTGTTTAAATGTAACAGACAGACAGACAGAGTTACTTTTTTCATTTGTATATTAGTAAAATATGATGAATTAAATATATATATACATATATATTATTTATATAGTATGAATCCAAACATAAAAACACGCCTGTTACTCCCGAAAGGTTCTGCAGAGTTGTACTGGATGGCATACACCACACATATATTTAAAACACATGTACCTAATTGGGGATGAGCTGATTGCCACCAATTGAGAACAAAAAACCAAACCAACTCACAGTTCCACCAACTCAGAGTTCAGGAAACCAACACTCCGACAAACGTCAAAAGCAGTGCTTAAAATTATTAAGCCTAATTAAGGCCGAGTACTTAGGTCTCATTCTAAACGTGCCCCTGAATAATGAAGCGAGTCGACGCCGGCTAATAGGATCGGTCCAGGTTGGGGTTATAAATTATGGATTAAGTTAATTCTTTCGGTAAACTGTGGGTAACTGAGGCATTCAGTGTTATGTTTCAGGGTTGTTTGCAATCTTGTTTACTGGTTCATTATACTTATTTACTGAACCTATCTGGCTGTTATTTTTACGTTGGTATACCTAGTTTATTTAGTACCTAGGCCCATAGAGATTGCTCTATTGTATACGCAGAAATATTAAAAACAGAAACAACGAACAAACTCTTTTCGTCTATGATTGTATAGCATCTCTTTATTGCTGTAGAGACTTTTGGGTTTATTCCGATATCGTAATATCCCAGAGTTTGATCGTATTTGAACTTTATAGAAAAGAACCGGACAAGTGCGAGTCGGACTCTCGAACCGAGGGTTTCGTACAAACTTCAGCAGACAGACAGACAGAGAGACAGTCGGAAAACAAAGTAAAGGTTTTTTTTTTAGCACCGCTTCCTGCCAGGGCCACAGCCAGCCAGGGTTACGGGTTGTTCGAAATGGATACCGCGGCTCCGGAACATAAAAGGCAAAAGATAGAACATGGGTGGGTTTAGTCAGTCTCCTTTCGCTTCGCCCAGAAAGGGGGAAGTTATTTGATGATTTCCCACCCCAAAAAAAAGCTAGAAATTAATGAAAAACTAGGTGTTGTTAAAAATAAATTTAACAGGGGATACCTACGATAAAATTAATTAGTTACCTTTGTCGAAACTTACACAATCTAATAACCGAGTATCGTGTATCTTATATGTAATTGAGTATCGTGTAGTTTATTGTTAGTAAGTTACTTTATAGGTTGTTTTAATTTATAAATGGAATGCAATTTGTTTTGTCAATAAATGAATGCTAATTGTGTTAGCATTTCATTTGTGAAATAAGCAAATACCCGTTTAAACTTTTCAAAGCCAACATGATCTTCTCTGGTGTTATTTAATTCCATTATTTTAAAGCTAAATGTTGTCTCACGATAGCGGTTAGCATTTCCATAAGTAGGGCAGTCCGCGTCCGCTGCAATTGGGCGAAGGCCGAGGTCCCAGCAGTTTCGAGACAAAGCCGTCTGCCGCAAGGTCAAGTTGACTGGCTGGCGAGAACCCTCCGCCACTTCGTTTAGCACCCACTAACACTATGCAAAATGTTTTGGGTTTCAAGGGCACTGACTACGGATATTGATTAGGTTATAGGAACAGTAATAACATCTTAGTTCCCTGTCTGTCATTTTATCACACTTTACAGAACTGGAATGAAATTTGGTTTTGCATAATTTGATTGATCGTCGTGCGTACTTATGTTAAAAACTGCCATTAATTCTATTAATTGATGGCACTGCGCTGCGTGTCGCAGGTTCGATTCCCGCACGGAACAAATATTTGTATGGCCTACAGATAGTTGTTTCGGGTCTGGCTGTTTGTACCCAAAGACTATAAAACCACTTGACTGCGCATACGGTGCCCCGACGCACGAAAGTATTAGTATTTTATCGCCTATTATAGGCTACGGTAGTGGTGACCATTTTAGTCGTGTCCAAGTGTTAGAGCTGTGTCTACGCAAAACTATTACTTAAAAGAAATTATAACGTCCTAAGCAATCATAACGCATCAAAATGCCTTCATGCGCGGTGAAATGGTGTGGGAAACATTCCAAGACATCTAGTTACAAAAAGGATGGCATAATTTTAATTTTTTTTTTTTTCGGTAACTAAACAGTATGAAAATTATTTTAGAATTAACCAGATTATGATCGACTTCGGGGATCTAGATAAAATGGTGGCTGGGTGAAAAAGCACACAAATTGTATCTCGCGTTGATGTCTTTTGGAAAAGTCTCGCTCTTTCATTACACAATTCTAATGCTTCTATCCCTTTCTATCCCTTTGTCCCTTTATCGTAAAAATCTGTGCTGCTACCTTTATCATCTGAAGTCGATAACTCGATATCGAAAATAATAAAATTAATACAAATATTTATTTAGTTCAAATACTGCAAAGACATATTTACTTTTAACCGACTTCAATCATTCAGAAATATGTTGCTGCTCGTTTATCATTTTTTACGAAGAACAGTCAGAACCCTTCAATTTTAATTCGAAAAACATATACCAAATTAATTCATTTTAAAAATCAATAATAACAGAATACATATGTTTTTTATTAATTGAGTGATTTTGATTAAATATCTTTTTTCCTGTTTTAATTCAGTATTTATTATCATGTTTAAATCCATTTTATCGACATCGACTATTTTCCCTTAATCTAGGAGAGAAGCCCTAACGATGGAATACCTATGCAACTTGACCTTGAATTGACCAATTGCAGCCACGCGTTCTTCCTCGTCCCCCGGCCCGGCGTAGTGAGTTGTGCACTTAGAAGAAATCGGCCTATATGTTCTCTAGTGGTTATATTCTCTATGTTTGTACCTATTTGTGAATTTAAATGTTTCTAAACGCACCCGGTCCGCGATACAGGAGAAATTCCTAAACCACAGAACAGCGCTTTTACTATATATTTTTCCACTCTTCGTCCACGTCATTTGAGCTGAGCATGCTAGCAAACCATCAGCTAGATTTTCATCAGGAATTTCTCTGCAGCAGCCACGGAGTCTGGAATTAAGTTCGGTTGACACCAATACGGTCATCCCCTATTACATGGAGTTAAAACTTAGATGATACGTGTGTATAACTATTACGTACCTACTGCCTAACTCCGTTGGGGGATTACAGGCATAATATTATGGAAAATTAAATAACGTTATATTAGTAGCTATCTTTCTTTTCTCACAATAGATAACGTTAATTTAGTAACCTTCCCTTTTAAGCACACAAACTTAAGGACAATAATAATTATAGAGGAGTAACTACATATAACTTACATCGTTTTTATTTAAGGGAACCACTATAAATAAACCCATTTCTCTAGTAAAACGCGGAGGTTCCACAAAATCTTATTCACTTTAGGAAATCCTAACGAACGGTTACCTATCTACAATGTTTACCTAGAAATTGTATAAAAGGAGGCGGGTTTTTCGGACCGTAAACGCGGGAAAAGTCGCCATCTTTGTAAGGGAACTATAAATATGGAATAAAGAAATTGGTATCCCGAAAGGAACAATGAATTTGTGGAGTTTCTATAAGAACCTATAACGTATATTATGTAGATACTTTTATCGTTTATGAACTCGTGGCTTAATAAAAACTGGCGCTCGGGTCGCTTTTTATGGATAAGCCAAGCTTGTCTAGTTTGGGCCTTAGATCGGTAGATCAGCTATTAGATACATACCAAGTTTCGAGCCGTTAGGCCCGATTGTAATTTCTAGCTCAAAAGTCTGACAACCGTCTTCAATTGATACGTCTTCGTATAGATCCCTATCGTATTACCTAGTACTGACTGAGTTGTGGAGCTCAGATTGGCAGTGGCACTGTGTCAAATACTGAAAGAAAGAAAGAAAAAAACATTTTTTAGTCGCAAATTACGACAAGCACACAAAATAACAAAAAAAAAATGCAAAGCATCATAGACATTTACAAATACATTTATGGGACAAAATAAAAATAGCTTGCACGTCGGTCGTGACTGCGACAGGTAGGTCACCACTCAGCATGATGCTGGTATTCTGCTGCATCCGGTTAGACTGGAAACCAGGAAGTGAATCCCAATACAGTTGGAAAAATGCTAGACAGATGATTGTATGATCAGCCTACAGATAGGAACCTCCCACTGTTGCGAAAACGCACCATGTGTTTTTTCATAAACTGCACTCTGTGTTCAAGGAATTTCGGTTCATATTTACAGTGGAAACTCGAAATATTCTCATAAAATAAATGCAGAGGAATGTTGAAATAGAAAGTTGTCGACAGAAAAACTTCGTTAAGCGTAACGAGGTTATGAAGAACACAATTATATTTTCTGACGACGACAGCGTAACTTAATTGTTTTACACTGCAGATGTTGTTGTTGTTTATTTTTTAATATTGATTCTTTTCTATGATTCCATACATACATAAATTCATGGGGGTAAGCAGACACCATGGAACGCCACCTGCTACAACCCTTACATATTCCTTTCGCTTTTTCCACGTTTATACATGTTATCAATTGTACGCCGATTGCAAGTAGTACGCATTAGACTTTTCTGCAGAACCAAAGATTTTTGAAAATGTCTAGACCGCCGCCATACACCTTTTTCCAACTCTTTTAAATATGAAATTGTATTATTTCTCTATTTACCGGCTTTGTGACTGTAAAACAGAAGTATGGAAGAAGAAAACACGCTGCGCCAACCACAAATAAATTAGAATAAGGACAGGAGAATGGTGATGTTGTAGCTATGTGCCAATAACCTTTACAGTACGAATAAAGACAAAAACAGATGATAACTACAACATTAGTTTTACTTTATGCGAAACCTGAAACACGTGTCTAGTATGTTTATGTGAAGAATCTATGTACAAAATTTCAGAACTTTATCATGAAAAATCAGAAAGTTATAAGCTTGTTATTTTACCTGGCTGTCCGTACAAAAACACGGTCACCGCGCGGCACAAACGGCACCGTACGTGTGTACTGTCGGTTTGACCTGCCGTGACCTTGTTGCGCGCCGTATGATTTCGTATACCTACTAAGTGTCCAACTCGTAGCCTTTTATTAATATTTTTGGGACAAAATATAACATGGTGTAAAAATTATTGGAATCGATTCAGTTACTTTTTCTGAACAAACTATATTCAGGTTTCGCATATACTAAAAATAATGTTGTATATGACTACAAAGTGTTGTATTTTGCAGCAACATCCAGTAGTGACTGTAATGGATGTTCGATATGGAGGTTCTATATATACACGACGATTGTGGAACACTTTGGGATTGACAGGTTCGTTAATAGAAACCTGCGTGAAATCCATTGTGTTTCACAGATTTTTTTAAACATAGAACGACGGCAAAATATGGCGCTAAATATTTCGTACAAGAATGAACACATTTTGTTCCATTCGTGTCTAGTTAGGTCGGTTATCTAACGCATAACAGTACGACTGAGATTATCGGAAGTATTGTAGGCACATAGTAATACTAATAGGTACATTGATTTGTCAAATATAGGTTGTTATTAAACGAGAGGGTACTTAGTGTATTACATAATATGGTGGTTATAACATTACCCAATAAAGCTAACTTTCTCGGAGATAAGTAGGTCTAAGGTATTTATTCAAAATGGCGTAGGTTTCACACAAGATTTACTTCACCATTTTCATTTTAAGTTAGACATACATCAACACCGTCATAGATCAAAATCAATTTTCTTTATTTTTCCCAGATTTTGTGACAAGAAAGACAGAAATTCTGTTTGTACATATCGCACGCCCATATCTAAACTGGGACAACTCAAGAAGATAATTTATCAGGGAGATGAAAATAACGTATTACTTTTTGTATGGGAGTTTTGAACATTAAATATATTTTAGATCATAAATAGGTTGTCAAATATCACTGCATGTAAATTGTGTTATGTTGTATGATCACGAAGCATCCGAAAACAAGGATAACTAAAAAAATCACGATTTTTGATTTGTCTCACTTTAGATCAAGGTGTCAGATATGTTGATATTCTTTTTGGTTTATTTTACTAACCATTCTCCTTTTGTTTCAGAGCACCACAAAACAAAGTCCGTCCATAACAGTCGATGGGGTCTCTACGTACCCCGGGTTGGGTTTCGGCCCCATGGGTCCCGTGGTCCCAATGCCCGGGGAGCCCCCTGGCACACAGCTCCGCCAGCACCAGGAAACTACCACCACGGATAATCTACCGAGCACGGAGAAACCCGAGAAGAAGGTGAAGAAGCTCGTCATCGCTGCCTTTGAGTTCCATCGGGTTGAAACGCCTTTCTTGATAGGTTTATGGATTTTCTTTGCTAGCATAGCAAAAATTGGTGAGTTAAGTTATAATTCTGTATAAGTTATATGTTTTGAGGACCAAGTGCAAACTTGATCTATCAAACGAGCTTGATTTCAAAAGTAAACTGTATTACGCTAGACCAGAGCTAAGTTTAAAGTGCACAGTACCTGCCGCTGACTATAGTCGTTTAATACTATTTATAGCAGAGAGAAACATCAGGATCTATTGAAAACACATTATTTTCTCCCCTTTAGCGATATCTTACGCGGATAGAACAGAGTTTTCTTGTAGCCTTAGGGAGATTTAACTGACATTGCAAAGCATTGGTTACGCCACGCCACCGCGCGCTCCAATTCCAAACGTTCTGATTCTGTCGAATACATGTATCATTGCAGGACACGCATGTAAGGCACGAGGCGGATGTGGATCACGTGGACATATTCTTTTTTTAACTATGCTTTTTAATATTATGGCCAGGGTGAATTTTGTTCTAGAGGAGTTTGATCCCAGCAGAAGTTTATTCAATCGAAATTAGCATTTACAATGTAATGGAAATACTTTTTAGACTGATCTTTAATCCCGTTTTAAGGCTGTTGGGTGAATATCAACAAGTCCATATTTTTGTCAATTTTGGTGGCAAAATTTTTTCTTAAGTTTTCGTGAAACTATTGACCTAGGACAAAAATAGAAGGTTTAGGAATCTTCATGAGGTCCGAAAATATCTTGGTAACTTTTTGAGATATTTGAGTTCAAAGATTAGTGTAGCCACCAAAATTGACAATTGTCCACCAAAATTGAAAGTTGACCACCAAAATTGATATTGGTCCACCAAAATTGAAAGTGCTTAAAACAATACATTAAAAATCAGTTTTTGTCACAAACTTAAATCTCACTAATAAAGCTCAATGACCAAAAAACTCCATCAGTTAATAAAACTCAGTCTTGTTATAATAATATTTCGTTTATTCAGTTAAATACATTTTAATATTTTTTTTTAATATTTCTAAATAAAAACAGAAAATAAAAAAGAAACATTTAAAAATATATGGGAGATTTCCAAAACAAATCGTAAATAATCTCAAGAATGACGAGTAAGCAATAAAAGACGTTCCCAGATACTTACAAATCTTAACTAATTTTAAGAATGTCAAGTGGATATGAGAGATTTCCAAGTGCCTACAAATCAGAACTAATCTGAAGAATGTCAAGTGTACGCGGACAAAATGCAACACTTGTAATTTGTAGATAAACAGTTAAAATAGTTATAGCCAATAGGAAGCGTTAGTTTTAGTTTTGGATTTCTATCTGTGTTCTCATTGGTTAAGGTTTCTGATTTGTCAATTAGTTGTAGCCAATAAGATTCTGTTTTATCCTAAGTTATATAGTTAAGCTTTTGTAAATAAATTCATTCAACCTTCTGATCTGGAGTCGGTCTCATCTCTCTACCACATACCCCTACATTGGTAACCCGCCGACGTGAACAATGGAAGGACAAATCCCTGCTCAAATCGCTGTTGAAGAGCCTAAAGAAAAAAATCAAGACCACGTCGAACTCGCCCTGGCTGGAGTATCCGTGCAATCAAGATTTCTTCCCTTCTGGCGTGAACTACCGAAGGCCTGGTTCATCCACTTCGAAGCCACCGTCAACCCGCTGCACACATCGGACGCACAGAAGTTCACTTACTTGCTGCAACAACTCCAGAGCATCGACCTACAGCATCTCACCGACATCCTGTACAACCCGCCGGCCAAAGGAAAATACAACGCAGCTAAAGAGCGCCTACTCGCCGTGTATGACACATCAGACGCGAAGAACTTTCAAAAATTAATCAGCGGTCTCGAACTAGGCGACCAGAAACCGTCACAGCTGCTACGAAAGATGCGACAGCTTGGTACCGGCATGATAACAGAAGAGGGACTGAGAATCGAATGGCTAAATCACATGCCAGCCCAAATCAGAGTCGTGTTATCAATAAACACAGAATCGTCGCTAGACACACTCGCCGCAATGGCTGACAAAATGGTTGAATACACCGATACACCCAACATCGCTGCAGTATCAACGCACACACCGACAGAGTCATCAGCTGTTAACAATAAAGACGCGTTATCAGCGTTATCAAGACAAGTTGATGAGCTCTCACTTGAGATCACCGAATTACGCCGTGGCTACAGTCGTTGGCCGCACCGAAGGACTTGCTATCCCTTTCACTCACGTTCGCGTTCCCGCTCGCATTCCAATAAGCGAAATGAGCGCCCACTTAAGCCAGGAGATCCAACGTGGGAATGTAAGTACCATTTTCGATTTGGTGATCGAGCAATAAGATGTGAGTCACCGTGCAGTCGAAGAAATAGTACCCAAGAAACACACAAGACGCCCGTCACCCCGTTAAACTAGAATCGACATCGACTGTGGCGAGCGTCGGTGTCTCCACTACAAATAATCGCCTTTGCATCCACGATCGCAACACTCACGAACGTTTCCTCGTGGACACAGGCGCCGATATCTCCGTGTTAGCAGCAACACCTAAAGCAAAAAGATTAAAAAGCAAGAGAGACGACGCCTTCCAACTTTTCGCAGCCAATAACTCTCCGATCGCAACATACGGAGAAAAAACAATCAATTTGAACCTTGGGCTACGACGCAGTTTTCAATGGACATTCATAGTCGCCGACGTAAAGACATCAATACTGGGAGCAGATTTCCTTCGGCACTACAAGATACTCGTCGACCTACACAGTAAAAAGTTAATAGATAAAGTCACCGAGTTATCCGTCAGCACCATTGAAATTACCACACCTGCCGAAACCGTCTACATAATCAGCTCCGATCAGGACTATCATGGCATCCTGAAACAATATCCAGATGTGTTGCGACCCATGTCACTTAAGCAGCCATCTAAACACGAGGTCGTTCATCACATTGAAACATCTGGCCCGCCACTCTACGCACGCGCGCGCCCTCTACCGCCCGACAAGTACAAAGCCGCTAAACAAGAATTTGACCGCATGGTAGAAATGGGCATATGTAAGCCGTCAATGAGTCCCTGGGCTAGTCCACTTCACGTGGTAAAGAAAAAAGATGGAGGGTTACGCGTTTGCGGCGATTACAGACGCCTTAACGCAGTGACACAGCCAGACCGTTACCCGATACCACGCATACAAGATTTTACTTACCAGCTGCAAGGCAAGAAAATATTCTCCAAATTAGATCTCAAAATGGCCTACTTCTGGATACCTTTAAATAGTGAAGATGCTAAGAAAACCGCAATAATAACACCGTTTGGCCTTTTCGAATTCAATTGTATGACGTTTGGCTTACGTAACGCTAGTCAAACTTTCCAACGATTCATGAACCAAGTATTACATGGCCTAGAAGGAGTTTTCTGTTTTATCGATGATATTCTTCTGCACGCTGATGATGAAGAAGCAATGAAGAATATTCTCCATCAAGTTCTTCAACGCCTAGAGAAGTACGGCGTAGCACTCAATGTCGACAAGTGCGAGTTTGGCAAACAGAAAATTAACTTCTTGGGCTACGAAGTATCGGCCGACGGAATTAAACCTACTGAAGAACGCATCCAAGCCATTTCTACATACCCCAAGCCGAAAACCATCATCGAGTTACGACGTTTCCTAGGCATGCTAAATTTCTACCGGGACTGCCTACCCCATCAAGCCGATCTACAAACCGAGCTCAACAAATACCTACACAACAAGAAGAAAAATGATAAGACACCGATTGTATGGACACCCGAAGCAGAGATTGCATTTAAAAAATGCCGCCAAAGCATTTTAGACGCAACCACACTAGCGTACCCGTCAACTGACGGCGAACTTGTTATCATGACAGACGCCTCAGATAACAGCCTCGGCGCAGTACTACAACAGAAAGTCAACACTGTTTGGAAACCACTGGCATTTTTCTCTAAAACAATGAGCGCGGCGCAACGCCGTTATAGCGTGTACGACCGCGAACTACTAGCGATCTACGCGGCTATAAAACACTTCCGCCGACTGATAGAAGGCTGTGACGTCACTATTTACACCGACCACAAACCTCTCTCTCACGCTCTATTGAAACCACCGAGTAGCAACGACACACCGCGGCGAGAGAGACAACTACACTTTATTAGTCAATTCTGTACAAGTATCAAATACTTAGAAGGAGAGAAAAACTCAGTCGCCGACGCCTTATCACGCATAGAAGAGATACAATGCCCCACTTTGATCGACTACAATCAGCTGGCCATCGATCAAAATAATAATGAAGAACTAGAAAAGCTCAGATTACAACCGAACTTGAAGTTTAGCGCCATAACACTACCCGGAATGATACGACCAATCACGTGCGAGGTATCCTTATCTCCGCCTCGACCGTTTTTGCCTGCAGCATATCGTTACGCAGCTTTCAAAGCGCAACACGAATTATGCCACCCAGGGGTGCGAACAACCCGCAAGCAGATGTCGTCGAAATTTTTTTGGCCCGATATGAATAAACAAGTCGCTGAGTGGACGCGAGCATGTATCAGTTGTCAGCGCGCAAAAGTTAACCGGCACGTCATCACTCCGTTATCTACTTTCCCGCCGTCGCAACGTTTTGAGCACATACACATCGATATAGTTGGTCCGTTACGCTTATCACACGACTATCGATACTGCATCACTATTATCGATAGATGTACGAGTTGGCCCGAAGCAATACCGGTACGAGAAATTACTGCTGATATCGTCGCCAACGCGCTGTACGAGCACTGGATAGCGCGTTTCGGTTGTCCACTACGCATATCAACCGACCAAGGACGACAGTTCGAGTCGCAGCTTTTCAACGCTTTAATGAAAAAGCTCGGGATAACGAGAATACGCACTGCAGCTTACCATCCACAAGCAAATGGAAAAATCGAAAGGTGGCACAGAACGATGAAGGCAGCGCTCATGGCACGCGGCGCCACAACTACATGGACAGACGAGTTGCCCACTGTTTTACTTGGCTTACGTAGCGCAATACGGGACGACAACAACCTTAGTCCCGCGCTTATGACCTATGGAACCACACTGCGGATACCATCTGATTTCTTCGTACCTACACAGTCGAAGATTGAAGATGCGGACTACGTACGACAATTAACCCAAATAATGACGTCATTGGCACCAACCGAGCGTACACAAGCACAACAACGAACGTTTGTGTACAAGGACCTCGCAACATGCAAACACGTTTTCATACGCAACGATTCCGTACGATCCCCGCTCACTCCACCTTACGATGGCCCATATGAAGTACTGCAGCGCCACGAGAAGCACTTCAAGATACAATTACCAAGTCGAACAGCCATAATATCGCTCGACAGACTAAAACCTGCTTACGTATTTAACGAACAGGAGGACGATACAGTGTTGCACACACCCATAACGCATACCGCTAATGTCAGGACAAAGAGCAACACGGATACCAAAACTCAAGCGCCACAGGAACTTGATAAAAGTGCGATTAATCCGACCTCTGCAAAGTCGGACGCCAGTCACCCATACGTCACACGTACCGGTCGGATAGTTAAGAAGAATGTACGCTTCGCTTGAGGGGGAGTGATATGGGAGATTTCCAAAACAAATCGTAAATAATCTCAAGAATGACGAGTAAGCAATAAAAGACGTTCCCAGATACTTACAAATCTTAACTAATTTTAAGAATGTCAAGTGGATATGAGAGATTTCCAAGTGCCTACAAATCAGAACTAATCTGAAGAATGTCAAGTGTACGCGGACAAAATGCAACACTTGTAATTTGTAGATAAACAGTTAAAATAGTTATAGCCAATAGGAAGCGTTAGTTTTAGTTTTGGATTTCTATCTGTGTTCTCATTGGTTAAGGTTTCTGATTTGTCAATTAGTTGTAGCCAATAAGATTCTGTTTTATCCTAAGTTATATAGTTAAGCTTTTGTAAATAAATTCATTCAACCTTCTGATCTGGAGTCGGTCTCATCTCTCTACCACATACCCCTACAAATACAAAAAATAGTAGCCCACCGGTATCGGGAACAGGGTTGAAGCTACCGGTGCAGCGGTGGTTAGAGTTCCAGAGACAGGAACCTCCTCACAATACAAGCCGTATCGAGGTGAACTGCCTTCAGAATCAGGCCCTTGATCCAACCGCCTAAGGAGAGCTTCGACAGATGTTCGTCGAGGCTCTTGGCAATCAAGCCATTGGCCGTTACGACAATCGGCACAATGATAGCCGAGTTCACATTCCACATGTCAACAACCTCGTGTGCCAAGTCGAGATATTTTAGCTGTTTTTCTTTCTCAGCTTTCACGAGGTTCTTGTCATGCGGGGTGATTACATCTTATCACCACTATGTCAGGCTTATTGGCGACAATAGTCCTGTCAGTAATGATAGACCGATCCCAGTACAGCGTGACATGGTCTTTCTCGAGAACTGGGTCGGGCACATACTTGTAGTACGGTACCTCAGATTCCACAAGATTATATTTCAAGGCAAGTTGCTGATGAATAATCCTAGCTACTTGGTTGTGCCTATGCAAGTACTCGCCGTTAGCTAGACGAGAACAACCAGAAATAATATGTCCGATGGACTCACCCGGATGGGTGACATGGTGGCATGCCCGACACACATCAACCGTCCCATCCTTCATAATATATTTCCGGTAGTTGTTCGTCAACATAACTTCGTCCATAATCGCACAGACAAAATCTACAGTTTCCCCAAAAAGGTCGCTGAATCGTAGCCAGGATACGGATGCTAGAAAATTTACATCGGGCCCATGAAGAGCCCGGTAAAAGCGCCCGTGAAGCTCCTTGCCTTGCCATACTTTCTTGCGGTCATCGGTAGTAAGTACCACAATATTTATTATTTATCTGATGAACTCGTAATGAGAACTATGAGGGTAGACTTAAAAAAAAAACTTTTTATTTTGAACAAAATTACCTGCCATACTACAAATTTTTTCTCAGCAAAACTAAGAAACTAAAACATAATAAACTCTAAAATAAAACATGAAATAACAATATTAAACCGTAAAATATATAAAGAAAAGATGTTATAGTTTTTAAACATGAACCTTGTCTCGTCTTTATTACAAAAAAACATGTAATATTAAAATAATTAATACTTAAGTATTTATAATTGTACACGTAATTGTATAGGGATCGATCCATCATCACTGACAGGACTATTGTAGCAAATAAACCTGATTTGGTAGTGGATCGATCACAGCGGCGCGCAATGATTGTTGACATAACGGTCCCACATGACGAGAACCTTGTGGAAGCCGAAAAAGATAAACAAATCAAGTATATTGACTTGGCTCGCGAGGTTGTCGACATGTGGGACGTGGACTCAGCGATCATTGTGCCGATAGTCGTTACAGCCAATGGCTTAATTCCCAAGAGCCTCGACCAACACCTGAGAAGGCTCTCGTTAGGCAGCTGGATCAAGGGAAACAGAAAGCGGTACTCCTGGACAGGGCTCGTATTGGTAGGAGGTTCCTTTCTCTGGAGCCTTGACTGCCGGTAGCTTGGACACTGTTCTCGATACCGGTGGGCTACTATTTTTATATGTTTTTGATAAGAAATATGTAAAAATATAAAAAAATATGTATACAAATAAATAAACGATAATAATACTAATTATAATACGGTTTTAATGTACCTACTCTTTCGGCATACTTAAATGGACTCAGACTGAACTTGATGCCCTGGATAGGAGAGTCCATACACTGCTAAACGCAAACCGGATGCATCACCCAAGATCATCGGTAATCAGACTGTACATCCCTCGGAAGTGCGGGGGTCGAGGCCTATTTAACGCGAAGACCTTCCATAACCGAGAGGTGTGCAGTCTCAGTAGCCATTGCCAGTCGACCTTAGAGTAGTGCAGAAAAATAGCATGGCATGTGCACTTTAATAAATAGAACAAACAGAACAGAAACAAATAGCATAGTAACGTATACATATAAATGAACAATGTGTAGTGAAAAACTGTCTTTATATGTACAAATAATATATAAACAGTACATACTTAAATTTTGGTGGCTTATTTTCAATTTTGGTGGTGAAAATCGCCACCAAAGCCACCAAAATTGAACCACCAAAATTGAAACCAGGCATAAAAAAAATCTTAAAAAATACAGTTATTAAGATACAAAAGAATAAATATCACTGATAAATAAGTTACCCAAATCACTACCTACAATACGTAGCTTACTATTAAAACACTAAAAAATCACCAGCAAATCGATCCACCAAAATTGACAAATTCTTGTCCCCTGTTCGACCCAAGATGAATACTTCGTTTTTGGCGAGCAATTACAGCACTAAGCACAGACCTGTTACGCGCCACTTCCCGCGCACGACTGAGAAATACAGAACATAAAAAGCGATTGATCGCACACGCACGAATCTTCATGATAATGTAAATTGAAAAAGTGCTACCAAAATTATGATTTTTGCTAGGACAAACTTGAATCGAGTATCCTGTGCTTTTAACATCAATTTTATAATATGATTTAGATGTTTTTAGATAGTGTGTCATATGCATTTACCAATGAAATAATTTGTTTTTTACTTCACTTTAAATTGTTCCTTTGGTAAATACATTTATATCAAAAAATGGAGCTAGGACAAGCCACCAAACTTGAATTTTAAAGTTATTTATTTTTCCTAGCCTCCATAGGTAAGCCTATTTAAAAAAAAATTGTGGCCCTAAGTGGAATAAGTTAAGTAGTTCACTAGAAAAAAAATTAAGAAACATCCCATCATTTTACACCATGATTGTTGTCGCCTCGAAGACAGACTCATAAAAATTGTTCTTTTAATTTATTTATTGATTATTAGTTGATTTATTCTCGTTTATTCATTTTCTTACACATATTTGATTGTTATGATCACACTATATTATAACTATTTTTAACATTACTTGCAAACATTTAATTAAGTGTTTAAACATTAAAAACGTTATTTAATAAACATTTAGGTTGGTAGCACTGTTGTCGCACTGTTATTGGTCCGTTGCGAACTTCCGGGCAGTGGTGGGGCGACACCTTTTACTTTAATAATTGGTCATGAGAACTCGGGCAGTTGGTTGTCGAATACAGGACGAGTAACATCTCCTTAATAGTGCTAAAATAGTGTGATTATATATTAGAATAAGAGAAATAAGGTTAATTGTGTAAGTGGGTGTTTGAATTATTTAGTGAGTGTGATTTAAGTGAACAGTTAAGAGATTTATAATCTGTAGTGGATAATTACCTATGTGATTAAATAAATATTGGCATTTACTCAGTGTTCATTGTGGTAATCCTATTACATCAGAAGTGGGATAAAAAAAAAAAAAAACGCGCCTAAATGCCGCGAAGCCGCAAACGCACACGAGGGAGGCGAAGTGCTAGCAGCAGCTCATCATCGAGCTCTGGTTCACCTTCATCTAGCAGCAGCAGCAGCTCTAATGGACATAGGCATAAGAAAAAGAGACGCACCAGGCGTGCGTCTCCCGCAGTAAGCCAAAATGTTATGTTATCCTCAGTGATTCCTGATTTTGACCCATTAGTGGATGATATTGAAATGTGGATAAATGTAGTAGAAGCCAATGCTCGTGCTTTTCATTGGTCGGACCGTGTCCTACAATATCAAGCCTTGCAAAAATTACGTAATACCGCCAAAACATGGTACGACTCGCTTCAAAAAAATAAAACACGATGGACTACTTGGAAATGGAAAGATTGGCGAAATACATTATTAGATACTTTTCAAATTAAGCGTAATATGTACAGTTTGTTAAAAGACTTGGTCCAAACGAAACCCTCGGATGGCCAATCGTTATATGAATTTTATTTTGTACAAAAAGGAAACATTGATAAAATGAGGTTGTCATTTTCAGAGCATGATATTATTTCGATAATTGTAGGATCAATTGGCGATAAAAATATACTCACTGCAGCAGATGCTGGTAACTTCAAATACTGTGACGAGTTAGCCTCATTTTTACACGGAAAAATTCATGTTGATCCAGAACAAAAGTCAATTCACAAACATAACCATTTACATGGGAAAAATTTAACTCGCTATAATGATAAAAAGGCAGAAAGTTCTTCTAGCTCTAATGTAGTTCAATTGCATAGTTTGGTTTCAAATACTGGTGCAAATATAACGTGTTTTCGCTGTGGAGAACCTGGTCACAAGAAGACTAGCTGCAGTCTGAAGGATAATGTCAAATGTAGTTCATGTAGTAAATTAGGTCATTTAGAGCTTGCATGTAGGTCGAAACCTAGAATGAAACCTGAAAAGGACAGTGAAGTTAAATTAATTGTAGAACCAACACCTAAAGACAAATTTTATAAGGAAATTATGGTTAATGGATGTAAACGACAGGCTTTTATTGATATGGGTAGCAGTTGCTCTCTAATAACGTCTTCTTTGGCACGGCAGTTAAACTTAGCTTTGTTTCCATTAAATAAACCCGTGTTATTGACAGGATTTAAAACAGATTCTTGCTCTGAGGTCACACATGGGACAAAGGTTGATATTATTGTGGACAACGCGAAGCTTTGTATAGTTATATATATTTGTGATGAATTAGCTGGTTGCCCAATTTTAATTGGTAGAAATTTCACGGAGGATAAAAGGATTATGTATGTACGTGTAGGAAATAGCCTTTCTTTTTGCCCCATTAGTAAGTACCAGGTGGCTTTAATAGAGTCATCTATGTTTAACTCTGATGTGGAACACATCTCTGTTTTAAATGAAATATTTTCAAGATACCCTCGCGTTGTGTCAAAAGATTTAAAATCACTAGGGCAGACTTCTTGTGTAGAGTTAGATATTGAATTAATAACGAATAAACCGGTATATCAAAGACCCTACCGTATGTCTGAATCGGAAAAGATATCAGCTAGGGAGATTATTGATGACCTATTGAAAAATGGAATTATTCGCGAAAGTAATTCCGCTTACGCAAGTCCGGTTTTATTAGTAGATAAACCTTCGGGCGAAAAACGTTTGTGCATTGATTATAGATCTCTAAATAAAATAACGGTTAAAGAGAAGTACCCAATGCCCATTGTAGAAGATCTTATTGATAAACTTAGAGGATGTAAATGCTACACATCTATTGATTTAAAAAGTGGATACTACCAAATTTCTGTTAATGAAAATTCTATTCCTAAAACTGCTTTCATTACCCCTGATGGGCATTTTGAATTTAGAAGGATGCCATTCGGTTTATGCAACGCACCTTCTGTATTCCAAAGGCTAATGAACAGCGTCCTGGGTAAACTACGCTTTGGCAAAGTTATTTGTTATATGGATGATCTATTAATCGCTACAGACTCTGTTGATGAAAATGCTAGGCAGTTAGACGCAGTATTAAAAATATTGCAAAACAATGGATTGACAATTAATTTAGAAAAATGTCACTTTTTCCAAAACTCCGTTTGTTTTCTTGGGTATGATATTTCAGAAGATGGTATACGCCCGGGTAAAAAGAAATTAAAAGCAGTTGAAAATTATCCTGAACCCAAAACTGTGCATCAAGTTAGGCAGTTTTTAGGTCTTATTAATTACTTTAGAAAATTTATAAAGAATTGCGCTCTTATAGCAAAACCCTTAACAGAGCTTTTGAAGAAAGATGCCGTATGGAAGTGGGGATCCCATCAGGTTTCGGCAGTTAATAATTTAAAAGAAGAGTTAGTACAAAATGCTTTATTAAAAATTTATGACCCCAAATTACCTACTATTCTGTACACCGATGCTAGCCGTGATGGTGTTGGCTGCATATTGACTCAAGTAACTGATACAGGGGAAAAACCGATTCATTTTTATAGTCGACAGACTTCTAATGAGGAGAAAAAGTACCACTCTTTTGAATTGGAATTTTTGGCCATAATTACCGCGCTTCAAAAATTCCGTCACTATTTGTTGGGGTCGAAATTTAAAATTTATACTGATTGTAATGCTGTTAAATATACAATAAATAAACAGGAAATTAATTCTAGAATAGGTAGATGGGTATTACTTACGCAAGAATATACTTTTGAAATAGTTCATAAACCTGGAGCTCAAATGCAACATGTTGACGCTTTGAGCCGAAACCCAGTCGAAACAAATGCTACTACCATGTACAATGAAAGCGTGTTGGTTATAACTGAAGCAGATTGGTTATTATCAGTCCAGTTACAAGACCCAAATATTTGTGCGATTAGAGAAATATTAATGTCAGGGCAGGCCGAGCTTAATAAGAAAGTGTATAATGAGTATGAGTTATTAGGTAATAAGGTATACCGTCGTACTGACTATGGTAGACGATGGGTTGTCCCTAAACAATGTATTTGGCAAATTATAAAAGCTAATCACGATGATCTTGGTCATTTTGCCGTGGATAAGACAATTGAAAGGATAAAATCTTGCTATTGGTTCCCCAAGGTTAAAAAAGTAGTATCAAAATATATCAAAAATTGTATTAACTGTATTTACTATAAAAATATCCACGGTAAAAAGGAAGGCAAACTGTTTCCGATACCTAAATATGCAAAGCCCTTTCACACACTGCACATTGACCATCTGGGTCCATTTGTAAAGACTACGCGTAAAAATAGCTACCTTTTGGTTACCGTTGATTCTTTTACAAAATTTGTTTTTATATCACCTGTTCGCAATACAAAAAGCCAAGTTGTTATTACCGAATTAGACAAGATATTTAAAGTTTTCGGTAATCCAAAGCGTCTTATATGTGATGCTGGAAGTTCTTTCACATCCAAATCATTTGTAAAGTACTGCCAGGACAAAAATATTAGACAGCATGTTATAGCAACTGCTGTTCCACGCTCTAACGGTCAGGTGGAACGGTTTAATCGCACCATCCTTGACGCGTTGCGAAGTATGGGGGCTAACACCAGTTATGACAAATGGGACACTCATATAACCAGTATTCAACAGGGAATTAACAGTACCATTAATAAAACCACTGCAGCCATTCCCAGTGAAGTGTTTTTTGGATACCGAATCCAAACTGATGCTGACAAGCTTGTACAAGAAGACCAAGATATTGATGTTACGTTGTTAAGAAATAATGTTAATGGTCGAATTCAGGCCAGTGCAGAAAAACAAAAGCAGGCTTTTGATTCCAAACGAAAAGAGGCTCATAATTACAATATCAATGATTTGGTAGTTATAAAAATTCCTAGTCAATCCAATGATGGTCAAAGCACTAAATTATTACCGCTTTTCAAAGGCCCTTTTCAGGTGACTGAAGTACTAGGTCATGACCGCTACAAAGTAAAGGACATGCGTGGCGCTGAGAGAACAACCAAATGCTATGAGGGAACCACGTGTGCTGAAAATATGAAGCCTTGGATCAAGTTGGCAGATCTAGATGTGGATGGTTTGGAGTAGCCTAAGATGTTGTCAGGTATTATTTATTGAACCCAAATAGTGATTGGATTTATTCAGTTTATTTTTCTTACAATTATTTACTAATAATTGTTATAAGTTGTCTAGTGCATTTGCTTCAAACATGTTTTGGTATTTTGATGGTTTTGAGTTGCAGCATTTATTCGTGTAAAATGAATCTGTAATACTCTGGTTTAGCGTTTGTAGTGATATGCAACTAGGGTTGGCCAAAGGCATCGCCTAGGGTAAACTATAAACTCTAAATTTACCGATGACTGACCGCTGATGGAACAGTTATAAATATATCTGAATACCAAAATATGTCATGTCGATAAGTCTTTTGAATTGTGGTCGTTCTTTTGCTGGCCGTTGATGGAATAGCAGAGTAGACGCTCAGTTCGAATGACGAGTAATCTGTGATTACCTTTATAAATATTGTTACTTATTGTTTCCATATTATTTGTTCTCAGCAATTGCACCAGACTGGGACGCTATCCGGGGACGGATGCGTGCGCAGGACGGCCGGATGTTGTCGCCTCGAAGACAGACTCATAAAAATTGTTCTTTTAATTTATTTATTGATTATTAGTTGATTTATTCTCGTTTATTCATTTTCTTACACATATTTGATTGTTATGATCACACTATATTATAACTATTTTTAACATTACTTGCAAACATTTAATTAAGTGTTTAAACATTAAAAACGTTATTTAATAAACATTTAGGTTGGTAGCACTGTTGTCGCACTGTTATTGGTCCGTTGCGAACTTCCGGGCAGTGGTGGGGCGACACCTTTTACTTTAATAATTGGTCATGAGAACTCGGGCAGTTGGTTGTCGAATACAGGACGAGTAACATCTCCTTAATAGTGCTAAAATAGTGTGATTATATATTAGAATAAGAGAAATAAGGTTAATTGTGTAAGTGGGTGTTTGAATTATTTAGTGAGTGTGATTTAAGTGAACAGTTAAGAGATTTATAATCTGTAGTGGATAATTACCTATGTGATTAAATAAATATTGGCATTTACTCAGTGTTCATTGTGGTAATCCTATTACATGATTCTCAACGTGGACACGTAAAATTAGCGCCTGGGATATTCACCCTGTTGCAACATTTATGAATTTGGGGATACCTGCACGTAATTGTTAGCCAGGAAACGTTTAGTTAGCCCTCGATAAAATGCTTAAATATCACTACCATATCTAACATATGTGTTGTTTTAATATGATTCTAAAAATTACATCTCGCAACCTGCGGGGTTGTTCTAACAGAAAAAAAATATTATTACGCTTATTTGAACACTTGTTTGTTGTTTTCCTGAGTGAAATTATAAAATAAAAATAAAAGCCATCGTTGCTATGAATGAGAAAAAAACACGCGTATAAATTACATTGCATGTTAAATCTAATCGTAGTGCAATAAGGCCCAGTTTTCGAATAAGTGTATTGAAAATTATTTGTACATGAACAAACATAATATTGCGAATAGGTTCTTCTTCTTCTTTAGCCTTTTTCGACCATTGTGGTGTAGGCTTCCTTCAACTTCCTCCATTCCTCTCTGTGCTGCGCTCTTTGTGACGTCATCTTTCCAGCGCATTTGTGGTCGTCCTGGAGGCGCTTTTCATTCATTCCAGGATGCGAATAGGTTGCAGACTATTAATAACTTTTAGTCAATCTTACCTTGTATTCATTTAACAAACTTACTGTAACAAGCTGAACATCCCTACAGGTAGGTTAGCTTCTACAATATACCCCATTGAAATACACTTTTTTTCGCCCTTTGACCTTTTGAGCCAGTTTTGTTTCCCTGAATTTTCCAACGTGAATACTTACTAGGTACTTGTAAATCAGAAGTAGGTGCTATATTTGAAGCTTCGAAGGTGATGTAAACTGGGCCAAGTGGTGCTATATCCGTAGCTGTTTACTTAGGAATTTAGCTTACTATACTATTGCCTACCTTAATACATGGTTGTGTGAACATATGAACGTTTTTAGGATTCCGTAGGTACCTCCGTAGCTACCTCCTCCTACTATTGTAGGTTCCGTAGGTTCCGTAGGTAAAGGAAAAAAAACGGAACTCATCTAGGATAATTTTGTTGTACGTCTGTCTGTCTGTCAGTTTGTCTATCATTACCCTAAAATCGGGAACGCGTGGAGAAATCGAGTTGATAATAAAACCATATACTTACCTAAGTCTGTCCTTAGTCCCTTATTCGAGCTGTAAATTAAACCCTCTAAGTCTATGCAGTCAGAAGATATGGCCGTTAACGTCACAAGTTTGTATGAAACCCTCAATGCGCGAGTCCGACCTGCACTTGGCCGGTTGTTCTAAAATAAAAACTGACTCAGCTGTTTTGGAGATAAGCTGCAACAAATAGGCATGCAAAAGAAAAGGTTTTTATTTGTTGAGTTACATTTTTATGTGTTCAGTTAAAAGCTGTTATTAAAGCTGCTATTTTGGAATTACGAACAGACACTTATATTTTTATTCTTTTCAAGTCGAAAAATACCGTGAGGAAAGTTATGAGCGTGAATGTGGATGGTTATAAGCGTGAGGAAACGAATAAGCGACTGTGTGACAGATGATATTAGTTGATTTTCTTGCCTTGACTTCTGAGATGACAATTAATACCTAGAGAAGTATTGTAGAAAGGCACATTCAGCGCTGGCCCCAAATAAATTGGGATCAGACCAGGAGAATAGCAGAAAAAAACAAAGACACCAGGGTTGGCGCAGTGGCTGATCGATGAACTGCTGCGCAGCGTGCCACGGGATCAATTCCCGCACGAAATAAATAATTGTACGGTACACAGATCTACAGGTAGTGAATTTAAAGCCAAGTGCTGTGCAAGTCGACAACAGAACTGAAAACTGTTTAGGCATAAGTTGTAGTAACTTGCTCGCAGCATTTGTAAATTGAGAAGTTAGTTAGACAAGATCAGCTACCCTACCATGACGTCTTAAAGCAGAACTTATTCCACTGAGGGAAAGAGATGGTGTTAGACACCCTGTATAGCTCTGTCTCTTTCCCTCAGTGGAATGAGTTGAGTCATGGTAGGCCTACAGTACAGCTCCATCACAGGAACGTGGCGCTGACCTAGATTTCATGTACTAGCTGTACCTAACATCTGGTACAAGGAGTTTTTCTCACTTAATTCTATTTACATTGATTGATTAGAATGAAATAAGATGTAACTTTATTATTTAATAGCTTTGCCCCACACAAGGTATTTCTTCTGTATCATGGGTCCGTTTACAAACATTTAAACTCACATACACAAACAGCCAGACCAGGAACAACTATCTATAGGTCATACAAATATTTATTCCGTGCGAGGATCGAACCCGCGACACGTAACGCAGCAGTCACACGTTTAGCCACTGCGCCAGCCATGTCGTCGATCTCTCTCCTAGAGAGATGTAAAAACAAAATAAACAGTTGCAAAGTTGATCTTTCAATGAGGCTAAAATAATTTGGGGGTACGTTCAGATGCCAATGTATTTATGAAGCTTTTAAAGTAAACTCAAATATTGAATGGAAAGCTAAAGCGCGAATAGAAAAACTAAATTAAATCATAGTTTCACCAGGATTAATGACAAAAATACTTTTCGATCTGTTCTTTTTTTTCTTCGTAATAGTATTGCAAAATGTCGTTTGTGGCACTTAGGCACTTATCGCTGCAGCTCTTGGCTCCAAAACACCAACTTGTGAATCTAGCTTCATCCGTAATGACATAGTTTCTCCACTTGAATCAAATTGTCATTAATATCTATGATTTAATTTGCTATTTTCAGACTGAAAGTAAAGATGATGATTAGAGCTATTTTAGGCTGAAGTAATAAAAATAGTGTTTCTGTAAAAGTACAGTGACTAGGGTGTGTTTAGTTTTAAGGGTGTAGTAAAAAAAAACTTTTAGATATATTTATAATCTTCATTTTATATCAAACACACATAATATAAATAATATTGGTTAACACTATAGGCAAACACAATACAAAACTTTTCTTATAAAAAAGTACGTTTTGATTTATATCCGTTAGCAAAAAAATATTTAAATTTTTCAGTCATACAAATAAAGGGTGTAAAACTATCCCTAACGAAGCCAAAAGGCACGTGTCTATTCATTGCCATTGTTGTGTTGTTCTAAACCATACCTGGGAACCTTTTTGTTACGGAGATATCAAGTTTTTAATGTTATAACTATACTTTAAATAGCTCCCCGCCCCGTACTATACAACTAATACATCTGATAGTGTTTTAATTGCGCAACATTGAGTTTTAACGAGATTTTGATCCCCAAACACAACTCGTTTAACAGCAATACATTTTTGCGTAGAGTTACTTAGCTTATTGTACAGAATGCATGGATGACGGCTTCGTGAAGGGTGGGTTAACACCCTGTATATTATTCAACACAATTTAATAATTTACGTGAAATAACTGACATAAGTGTTTTCAGTTGTTTTTAGTAGGTTCAAACACTAAAGAATTAAGTACAACATTACTCATTCTAGATTTCCTCCTTCGTTTTACAGAAAACATCTTTCTATATTTACCCTTCAGAAAATGTCTTCGAGATTTAACTGGACCAGTTTCCGATTTATTGTAATCCTCGATCCGAGATAGTTCGGGTTGTGTCACGGAAGAGTATGCCGTAATATAAGCTGCTCTAGGTGCAAAGCCAGTCGGTCGGCGTGTGCGAGAACCGCGCGGCATGCGCCGGCCGTGAGACGGACATTCTGACTCACGATCCATCGAAAACATTGAGACAGTCGAGAAAGATTGATCCCCTCCAGATAGCGGATTGGTAAACTTGTCCTCATACCTCAAAGTATGAACGTTTGTGTAGTAGTTGCCCATTTTAACGTCAACAAAATCAAATGAGTTACTTGAAACTTTAGATTGCATAAGAGAATTTTTAGGAGAATAAGTTTTGTTTCTAAACTGACAACCGACATCTCTGATAAAAATAACGGTCTCGTCATTTGAATTTTCATTTACATCATTAGTATTATAATTTGAAGAATCAAATTGGCATGACTTATTGGATCTACACGTAAATTGTTCCGTATAACATGTATTATTAGGAGTCAGTTGACAAGGAGAAAAGGTACCACGGGTTGGTTGGTTCTGATTTAGCAGAAAACCTGGAGCGTGATAATCGTTCAGAAACTCACACGCATTCTGCACGCGAGAAATCATGTTAACCTGGTGGTTTATTGTATTCGCTAATGAGTCGTGTTGACATATCGGAACATATTTGCATCTAGGAATGTGTGGACAGTCGCTGGTTTCCATATCCTCGACCACTTTATTTGTTGCTTCTTCGTAATGCAGATTTTTAGAAAGTGGCACACACAAAGGTAGGTTAACGCATCGAGGGCGATGTAAGCAAGGAGGTATATATTCGCAGTTATTTTTTAACACAGTTGCTCTTTGACAAGAAGGCACAACCGTACAAGGTGGATGATGCCTACATGCTTTAGTTATCCTAATAACTCGAGGTGTATTTGATTTAGAAACAGAAGTTTTGTTAGCACACTTCTGGTTTAAGTTAAAGTTGTCGGTTGGCAGTATTTGACATACGGGCAACAGTTCACAGCGAGGATCATGAAGACATAGATCTCCATCATCCGTAATCTTGCTTCTATGACTATTTGGCGAAGCAGCAGCAGCCCTATACGCAGTCGTCGAAGATATTTCCTCACTGCGAAATAACGAGGAGTGATCGTATTTTAAACTTTCTTCTTCCGTAGTACTTCCACTGACTACGACATCTACCTTTTCCTTGCAATTAGGACAAAAAACCCTTCGCGCCTTTCTTTGAGGCTTTAATTTATTCTTTGTGATTTTGTTTGCATTGGCATTATTTTTATCAGCAAGAATTGGTATGTCTTTTTTGTTCGGTATGTCTACTGGTGGGTCGTTCTTTTTGTTAGGAACAGTTACTTCAATCATCTTTACTATACTGGTGTTCGTTGGCTTATCTTCCATAGCAAGATCACGTTTAGTCTTTTTTATTTTGCTAGACTTGGTATCTTTCTTTTGTTCTGGCACATGTTTAGTAGTACTTGTTACTTGGTCAACAATTGTTAGGGACTTACTATTTTTTGCTAATTCAGTAAGAGATTTTTTGTCCGTACAAGGGCAAGCATACGAAAATAGTTGACACGGGCAGGGGTCTTCCGTGCGTTTTCCTCGGTCTTTCTTCCTTGCCTTCTTTTCCTCTGGAATGGGTTTAGTATATTCTGTGCGATATTTTGAATAAGACCAAAATTTTTGCTGTCTGCTAGACTTGGGTTTGCCAACGTGTTTGTAATGACGAGTCTTTTGGTAATCGTATAAATAATCATCGTCTCTTAATAGTATTTCTGAAGAAAGTCTTGAATATTTTTTCTTAACCTTCTTAGTATTAACTTCCATACTATCTCGCGGCAATAGTTTTGGATGTATTTGAGTTGCACACTCCTGAACAATAGCAGTGGATTTAACACCAAAAGCATTAAGAGGTCGAGGCATTCTCATTACTTTCAGAAAATTGGCATTTGACACACTGGGTTCAGTAAAACAATGGAAAGAATGTCTCTTAGCAATCTCATCCAAATCACAGAATATGGTACTCGTAGAAGGTATAACAGTCTTATTGCTGCTTTCCTTAATTAAGGGGTTATACTTTTCAGACACTACGTATTCATAATCCAGTGATAGTCTGGTGGGTGACTCAGGACATTCAGTACTATATATTGCATGTTCTCCAGGTGGTCTGTTGTGGCTCACCTTATGGATCACGTTACCGCATGACGTATGAGCCCCGATTATATCATAAAAACTTGAAAAAGATTTAGTATGAAGCAACTTGCTTAGCTTCGGATCAGGCATTGTTCAATTTAGATAGTTGGCTTGTGCGTTTGTCGAAACAATAAAATGTTGTGTTAAAGTTTGCTCAAATTTCATACCTGATTTGAAGAATTACGCGTTATTTACCATAATCACAAAAATATTTTTACTTTACATGTTTTTATAATTTTTCATTTAATTGAATGTCATGAATTGACACATTCACGGCGTAACCAAGAAGAATTTAATAAACAATTCAGCAAGTAGGTCCGTTTTAATAGATTTTGTTTTTATGAGCCCAGTCCTGAAATTAAATAGTTTTAAGTAAATATCTATATGTATAGAAATTAGTAGTAATGATTGCGATTGACTGATTAGTATAACCTGTTCAGTGCACATTTGTTTCAGGTTTCCACATGGCACCAAAGTTGTCCAAGATGTTCCCCGAGTCATGTCTCCTGATCTTCGTAGGGGTGCTAATCGGGGCGCTGCTACTGAGCACCCACAGCGTGCACGTGCAACCCCTGACGCCAGACACATTCTTCTTGTACATGCTGCCACCCATCATTCTGGACGCCGGTTACTTCATGCCTAACAGATTGTTTTTTGATCACCTTGGTACAATTCTATTGTTTGCGGTTGTTGGGACTGTGTTCAACACCCTGACTATTGGTAAGTTTAATGCATACTTTTTATTATTTGATCCTATTATTTCCAACACATTTTGAAGATCACTTCAGTGCCTTACTGGTCTAGTGATTGCAAACATGACTGCTAAGAACGAGGAGTTAGGTTCAATTCTTAGCTTGGGTAAAGTATTGGGTTTTCTTAGTTTTGATACTCAATAATAACTATTGTGTTGTTTACAGGGGCGTCCCTATGGGCTTGCGGACAGACCGGGATGTTTGGCTGCACCACTCCTCTTCTAGACATGCTGTTATTCGCTGCACTGATCTCAGCTGTAGATCCAGTAGCAGTGCTGGCCGTTTTTGAGGAAATTCATGTTGATGAAGTGCTTTACATTGTAGTTTTTGGCGAATCTCTGTTAAATGACGCAGTTACTGTTGTTTTGTATCATATGTTTGAAGCTTATACGTAAGTAATGTCTATTTTGGGTCGAAGATTTCAATCATTAGGCTAGCATTATCGTGTTTCGTTTTGTTGACAATAACTTACAATATATTGAGAAGTATAGTCTCGATCGATCACTCACGCTGAAAATCGTGTTCTGGGATTTACGAGCTCACTCTTCTCAGAGTAAATAGCTTTTTCTTCCACATGAGCACTGTTAGCACTCTAACGATTTAAATCTTCGTTTAAACCTTGTATCAACAATCAAAATAATATCTGTCTAACTTATCTTTTTTGACATTTTCCATGACAGAGAAATGGGTCCATCTCGTCTTGAGTATACAGATTTCCTTGCTGGTCTGGCCTCTTTCCTGGTGGTGGCATTCGGGGGCACGTGCATCGGCGTGGTGTGGGGCTTCGCCACTGGACTCGTTACCCGATTCACGCACGAAGTCAGAGTTATCGAACCTATTTTTATCTTCGTAATGGCTTACTTGGCGTACCTGAATGCTGAGATGTTCCACATGAGTGGGATACTTGCGTAAGTTACTCTTCTAAAGTTAGACATTAAGTGTGATTAGAATCGTTAATTTCACAGGACGTTTAACTTAATTTAAGCTGGTTAAAGTCCGTAGCGGCCATAATAATTAGGTTATTTTGAAAGGCACTATGTGTAAAGTTTTTTATGAATATAAGTAAAGCTGGTAAGGGTATAGTCGACTTGATAACCTTTACCTTGAACTTTTGAACTTGATTTTGTATGTTCGGCAAGAAAATCACAGTAAATTGAGACTGGCAACAACACCTGCATAACAACAAAAAATACTAAAGCTTGAAATTACGTAATAGTCACGCCTCGGACACAAATTTCTTACGACAGGGTAGTGGTGTTCACTCTTTGGACTACTTTTTCATTACTTTTTTATGTTTTCAGTATAACATTCTGTGGTATAACAATGAAGAACTACGTGGAGGGGAACATCTCCCACAAGTCGCACACCACTATAAAGTATACGATGAAGATGCTGTCCTCGTCCTCTGAGACCATTATCTTCATGTTCCTCGGGGTTGCCACTGTAAATAACAATCATGATTGGAACACGTGGTTTGTGTTGTTAACGATCGTCTTCTGTTCTGTATTTCGGATTATAGGTATGTGAAACATGAATAATATTAACACTGCAAATCGGCAATAGATTTATTTGGAAATAGTTCTTTGTTCGTTTCATATTTTCAGAGACACTTTTAGAGAAATAGGCATTATATATTTTTGTAAAAAGTGATTTACCCACACATATTTTAACGATTATTTTTCATGGCATCGCATAAAATCACTGAATAAAAATACACATTAATTCGAACTAGGGCGGGTGGTTAAATCTTATTTTCATTTCAAATCAAGTACCTAAAATAGGATCCAGCTCAAAGAGAAACAAAGCCTCGGAACACAATATGGGTCACGTGACCGGAGCATGCCCGTCAAACTCTACGACTTCATCTGCACGTGGCGCCACTCGGTCTTGCTATTACCACGGAAAGATTTTGACACGTGCGTCGTATATTTTAATTTACGACGGTTTGTTTTAATTACTACTAGAGAGACTAGAGCGTCCAGAGTAAAAGCAATAGTGTGCTCGTTTTTCTACATCGTTCTCACATTATGTATAATCTCAACATGAATGATGTATCCATGATTTTATAAAACATTATGATTTAAAAGAGTGTCCATGGAGTTTCTTGCCCATTCTTCTCCATAGAGATCTACGCTTTGGAATGGGCAACTACAGTACTTTCACAAGTTATTATGTCTTGTGACTGGGACTGTAGCAGCATCATTTTTTTTTGTTCTTGTTTTTATGATATTCAAAAGTGCCTGTAATGGTCTAATTGAAATAAATGATTTGAGTTTGAGTTTGATTTAAAAGGACTACCGTTATTAAATTGTTACCTTGTCTCTGTACTGTTCATAAAAATATTAAGACATGGTCCTTAGTTTTGGAATATCCAGTGTTGGTTACAATTTGACAAGTTGATGGTCTACGCCGTAGACGCCTACGGCGTAGACCTTAACTTAATGGTATATATTTCTAAGTAAAATCATTATGTGTGTACTCTTATTGTTTCAGGTGTTTACATATTTAGTGCAATAGCCAACAAGTTCCGTTTGCATAAACTTAACAGGGTTGAAAAGTTCGTAATGTCTTACGGAGGTGAGTTTTTTTAATGCTATAAATGACACAATCAAATTCTGGAACGCTATTCGCTAACATTGTAGTTTAAACATACCGACGACAGTTAGAAGTGCTAGGGCCTAGACTATTTATGCAGGTTTATGTAGGTATATCACCTAGTATTATTTCGTCTAGTCTAGCCGCTGGACGCTCTGAGAAATAATGAACCCGCCACAGTCACGCGAGTCTAAAGAGCGAAAATCTTCAGACATGCTGGTTTACTGTTTCGAAGATTTCAATATTGACCTTTTGTACTAAGTCCAGACAGACAGTCACAGAATAAATAAAAGTACTAAGATATTCTCATTTTTCGACACAGCATTTTCATTTATTTGAATTTAAAAAATGAAGCCTCTTTTTACCATAAGGAGAACTTCGAGTACATAAGGTTGGTAGGCACTATGTTTTCCTTCAAATTTTTTTCCGCAGGAAAATTACTAATGCTGGAAAGAAATAGCGAAAAATAGAAAATGAGGTTGCAAACAATTTTCACTTCAAAAGGTTAATCCATTATTTTTAGGAGGAGCCTTATTTCTTTTCAAAATTTTTATGTTTCATTTAGAATTTAATAGCTTTCCGATAATTGTTTAAAGATGTAACATTTTTATTTACGTTTTATCCATATTTATTTTCAATTCCAGGTCTCCGTGGCGCAGTGGCTTTCGCCCTAGTTCTCCTCATAGACCCCGAGGTAGTAGAACTTCAGCCGATGTTTGTCACCACAACTATAGCGGTGATATATTTCACTGTATTCATACAAGGAATTACGATAAAGCCTTTGGTCAAAATTCTTAATGTTAAAACTGCTGAAAAGAGAAAACCTACTATGAATGAACGGATTCATGAAAGGGTAAAGTTTTTATTTATTTACTAAAGGTGTCGTATTTTTGGTTAAGTACTTAATTGCCATCTTGTTAATCTACATATTGTGTTTATTTTCCAGTTTATGGATCATTTAATGGCAGGTGTGGAAGATATTCTAGGAAAACATGGGAACCATCACATGAGAGATAAATTCAAAAGATTTGACAATCGTTTCATACGACCTTTCTTACTCAGAAACTACCAGGTAATTTTTTTAATGCAACTTTGAACTAGGTACATGAAGTAAAGAACATTTTCGAGATTGTAACTAATAACAAAACAGGACAAATTATTATTTCAGGGTGCGGAGCCTAAGATATTGGAGACTTACTCAAAATTGGCTATGAAAGATGCTATAGAGTACATGCAAAGAAATGCGTCGACAATAGGAAATATTTCTGGAGCCGAATCCATGTCAGCTATATTCAAAAATTATACTAATGCCAATTTTAATGGAAGGTAACTTGTTTATTAACATCATAGAATACAGAATTCACCCGACCGTAAGTTAGCACATCGGGTTTTGTTAAGTGTGGCTTCGTAGATTGTCGTAAGTTTGTGACGTGTCTTTGCCTGTGTATCGATGTGTTATTTTAACGTACGCACTGTATTTATTGCTAGTTTGTTACCTTTTGTAACATTGTGATGTTTATTTTCCAGTCCTAGTTTCAGCCAGCTAGATTCCTCAACATGGAACATAGACATGCAGGAATTGGAATACAATCCATCGAAAAAAGATCTTACGGACGCGAAGATACACCATTTGCTGGCCGAAGAACTCTGCAAGCCGTTTAGACGCGTATGTTTATTATCAAAGTCTTCTTTATAGTATACTAGCTTCCGCCCGCAACGTCGTCCGCATGGCATAGTTACTTTGGGCGAACTTTAACTCGCGTGATGATTGAAAAAATATCTTTCTCTCCCCTATTCTTCCCTCTTTCTCCCCCTTTTCTCACTTTTGTTTAGCCTCTGTCCGTTTTCAGGGACTCAACTATCTTTGTACCAAAATTCATCAAAATCGGTTTTGCCATTTAGGCGGGAATACGTAACAAACAAAGTCACTTTCGCTTTTATAATATTAATAAGGATTTATAAATTAGGTCGGGGTTTTAGCTCGGTTAGAGTCTGACCTATTGGCAGAATGTCATATGATTATAACTTACCCATAGGAGAATCTCCGCTGGGCTTTTTCTGGGTCAGAACATCCTGGTGTAATAGTGATAACAACGCCGGTCAGGCACGCTATGTCTGCTCTATTAGTTATTTAAGGCATTGGCAGATCAGTAAATAAACTACGTACAGATTTTTCCGTAAGGTAGTTTATGGCTCAGGGCTGTAGGTATGTGTGTAAAAGTTTTTAACAGTACATGTTATCGGGGTAAGTAGTTAAAGATATAACCTACTTAGCGAAACGGAAGCCATATCCGTAACAAGTTTGTTAACAACACCATATGGCTAACCCTAACCATGCCTTGACCTGCAAAGTAGGTCGGTCTTTGGTACGAGTTCATTACTTTGGAAACAGTTACACCATTTCACAACGACAGGAAAGAATTATCTTACATATAATCTTCTTTTGGGCGGATTGTAACAATGAAATTGTACGCCATCAGCACATTTATGTAAATGGAGTTCAAGATCGGACAATTTTAAAAAATAACATAAATTACCGGCCAAGAGCGAGTCAGACTCAAGCAAAAAGGGCTCCGTACAAACTTGCGACATAAATAGTCATATCTTTTGACTACGCAGACTTAGAGAGTTGTTTAGCATGAAGGGACTGCAAAGATGAGTTTTAATTTGAACTCAATACCAACACGCGTTCCCGAGATAAAGGGTCTTGACAAGCAGACAGACAGACGGACAACAAAGTGATCCAATGAGGTTTCCGTTTTTTTCTTTTAAGGAACGGAACCCTAAAAATGAATGATTAATTAATATTTGAATATTCCAAAGTAATTTTGACAGTGACAGCTATTAAACGTGGTTTATTTGAACTGATCGATTAGTTTTATCTGGGTAATACCCTTTAAAACCTACTTTAATCATACCTTGATCTGCATTTATGTAGTTCTTTAGGTATATCTATAGTAGATAGTTCTATTCGATTATTATATCGTATGGGTTTCCTTAGCATCGTCGGCTGAGCTACAGTCGTCACGCAGTGAACGATCGCGACCTCGGCACGCAAGTCAATTACAAGACCCACATGAATATACGACGACGGGTAGGCGACAGGAAGCATCATCATAAGCGTAGTAAACGTGGAAAGCAGGTACGTGTTGTTAAGCAAGTCGTACAAAAAGATTTAACATAGAAAACTCTCGCTCCAAACATTATGTGTCGGTCGGGACTCTTTCTATCATAAAAACTTTGTAAAGGTTTGGATCAAGCTGTGACAAAAAGCTTGCGGAAAGCTGCGGAAACCGAACACTATGGGTTCAGGATGTTGATGGGGCTGCTCCGTTTCTGCAGTGCTTCTGGCATGTTCGCACACGCACACGTTGATGGCTTCCATGCCATCATTAGACAGAAGTCTGCCTCGCTGTGCTGCAGAGTGCGGGCCAGTTCCAACTCCATCCTGAAAACCATTGCAGGGCGGTACGATTCACCTATATTGTATAATATTGTGCGAAGATGTATCTCCAACAATAGGCTTGTAACTTTATAAAAAACTAACATAGTTTTAAGATATCTTTTTACTAACCCTTATGGATGTACTTGTCCGAAATAAAGATTATTTTATTTATTAAGGGACACTACAGTAGAGTTATCATTATTTTATACCACAAGGCCGAGTTATTTTATAGCTTCATGTTGTTGGAATTTAAAATCGATCAGTGATAACTTGCGGGTTGTTCAAAAAAGATACCGCGGTCCTGGAAGACAATGGGCAAAAGAAGGACCATGGATGGGTTTTAGTCAGTTAAAGTCTGACACTTGCCCCCGCTCCGGACAGAGCGGGGAAGTATTTTGATGATTTCCCATCCAAAAAAGAAAACAAAGCTAACTTTATTAGGCGTTCGGTGTTCATAAAGGTCATCATCATCATTTTCCTGCCCTTGTCCCATTCTATTTGGGGTCGGCGCAACACATTCTCTTCTTCCATTCTCCCCTATCAGACGTTCGGTGTTCATAGAGGTCATCATCATCATTTTCCTGCCCTTGTCCCATTCTATTTGGGGTCGGCGCAACACGTTCTCTTCTTCCATTCTCCCCTATCAGACGTTCGGTGTTCATAAAGGTTCATCATCATTTTCCTGCCCTTGTCCCATTCTATTTGAGGTCGGCGCAAAACGTTCTCTTCTTCCATTCTCCCCTATCAGACGTTCGGTGTTCATAAAGGTTCATCATCATCATTTTCCTGCCCTTGTCCCATTCTATTTGGGGTCGGCGCAACACGTTCTCTTCTTCCATTCTCCCCTATCAGACGTTCGGTGTTTATAAAGGTCATTATCATCATTTTCCTGCCCTTGTCCCATTCTATTTGGGGTCGGCGCAACACGTTCTCTTCTTCCATTATCCCCTATCAGACGTTCGGTGTTTATAAAGGTCATCATCATCATTTTCCTGCCCTTGTCCCATTCTATTTGGGGTCGGCGCAACACGTTCTCTTCTTCCATTATCCCCTATCAGACGTTCGGTGTTTATAAAGGTCATCATCATCATTTTCCTGCCCTTGTCCCATTCTATTTGGGGTCGGCGCAACACGTTCTCTTTTTCCATTCTCCCCTATCAGACGTTCGGTGTTTATAAAGGTAATCATCATCATTTTCCTGCCCTTGTCCCATTCTATTTGGGGTCGGCGCAACACGTTCTCTTCTTCCATTCTCCCCTATCAGACGTTCGGTGTTCATAAAGGTAATCATCATCATTTTCCTGCCCTTGTCCCATTCTATTTGGGGTCGGCGCAACACGTTCTCTTCTTCCATTCTCCCCTATCAGACGTTCGGTGTTTATAAAGGTTCATCATCATCATTTTCCTGCCCTTGTCCCATTCTATTTGGGGTCGGCGCAACACGTTCTCTTCTTCCATTCTCCCCTATCAGACGTTCGGTGTTTATAAAGGTAATCTTATAAAATGCAATTCAACATTTATTTTCCCTTCCTTTCAGGATGGAAAAAATCATGTGACTTTCCCAGAATTCCAGCAAAACGGTTCGGCCAAACAGTTCACGCACGGTAAAATAAAGTATTATAGATTAGGTACTTATTTATTCTTTCTTACTATCACGAGTGTCGATCGCATGCACGTGTGGGTTCAAGTATTATTTTCGATTTTGTTAATTTTTAAATACATACATACATATATGTATCAATGGTCATTGTTTATTTACTTTGCAAGCACATACGCTTCGTCTTACACTAGTTTAATGGAAATAAATGTAATAATATTAAAACAATGATAATTATAACTATTAGAACATTTAGACTTAGCACATATTTTTATTTTATTTTGTATTGTCTGTGATACGTAATATCGAACATTCCTATAAGCTTTTTGTTCTTAACTCAATAGTAAACTAAATTCTCTAGAATAAAATAGCAAAACTTAAACGAAACGAATTTCCGAACTTTTTATTTAATGCATGAACCCAAAATGTTTTCATTACAAGTATGCCAGGTATATCGTTTTTATTACAGACTACATAGACGAGGTTCTGCAGGAGGACGGCGACGAACGGGAGATGGGACCGCGACGAGAAGGTGACGACGGCGGTATTACTTTCACTGCCAAAACCCCGCGTAGGTATTCTGCATGATACACCCTGTGTGACACACCGCAGTTTGGATTTGAATGGTAACATTGCTATCGCTAAACAGACCGTCGTATTGTCTACTGGATCAGAAGCACTGTGTAGATAGAGCAAAAGATTATGTAAAAGTAGATAGCTAAACGTAAAATGTATTCGTATGTAATTGCATTTCGATGTCAAGTATTTGCTAGGAATATTATGCCTGAACAGGTATGGACTGAAACTTATTATCGATCGATTTGAGCACTATTTCCAGGTGTTAAAATCGAAGTCTGTTTTCGCAAATGCGGAACTAGAAGGTGAATCCAATCCAGTATATTTATTTTTCTATAATAAATGATTTTCCAAGAGCTTCAATTCAAATCCAAACCAGTCCTTTAGATGTTGTCGACTAACTTTGTTTTATTTTCCGCACAACCTTTTCTTCATTAAACAAAATGGGATACTTATATTACGCGAACCGACATTTACTAAATTGGTATACTTACGACTATTATTTGCTGGGTCCAAAAGCATTCGTTAATTTCTGACATGGCTACGTACTGTGAGAATGAGCTGAAACGTATTTGTGGTGGCATGTTCTAAATTATTTTTCTGTATGTAATTATTTGTATTTTCGAAATTATATCTTCTTGAAATTCTTTTCATTGAGTTATTTTGGTTCAGTTGCCTATTACAAGTGAAGTTTTGACGTTAAATAAAATATGAACTAACTTTTTCGCAAACCTTGGAATAAACTCAAATTCTTTTGTTACTTCTGTATAAAGTACTTAACATTCTTTTATGAATTGTTCAGTATCCGAAGGTAAAAATTAAGAAAAAAGTTATTTAATTAAAAATCTGAAAATCTGCTGTTATTATTTAGAACATCGATATAATAGCAGGGTCATGAGTGTACAATTTTTCCACACTGATACAGGCCTCTTCTCTGTGTCGTGTCATTATGTTTGAATCAAAAGGTTTGTTAATGAAGTTGGTTGCAATCAAAACTTAAATTCTCTTCTGTCCTGAGCCACAAATACCATTCCATTAGTCGTTTAGGAATACCTACTAACCTTCTTATCGCTACGTATCTGTTCATCTCTGCTTGTTTAAAATTATTTGTGTTTGATCGTCGTTTTCTTCCCTTCTGGCAATCTTCATGTGGCACCGCAAACTAACCGATACTCTCGACAACTGGCGATGATAATATTATCAGCTGGATACAAAGAAGTCAGTCCGACGTCCTCGCATAAAGAAAATAGTAGTTCACTTTTAAATCAACTGGCTAACCTGCCCGGATTCAATCCCTTGAAAGCGAGGATCGTTAAGCAGTACGCTAAAACGCCCGAAGAGATCCTCCCGACAGCTGTTGAGAAATCCTTACCGTGGAGAAGGGACAGATCCACGTATAACTTTGGTATGTGTTTACTTCAGACCTGAACTGTTTTCATAATTGTCACTAGAACTGCGTGCATACTTGCGTCTGATGATCAAGATTTTAATTTAGATTACGCTTTAATGTGACTGTGCTACGATTACCGCAAATCATGATTATGTCAATATTACACGCTGGAGGTAGGCAAAGGCTGTAAATAACTAGAGACATCACATTAGCATCAGTTATATAAGACATTGGGTAGCACTGGGCACTAACAATTTCTTAGTTAATTTGATATCATTAGTAATCAGATTTTTTGGTATCGTTTTTCGGCCACGTTTGTTGATTATATTTTAATTTATTTTCAAACATTTAACATAGTTTTGCTTACATAGTAACAATAAAAATATTTTTTTCATCAGACGCTTTGCAAAGATATTTGGTCATCCGATTCAATGTTACTGTTGCATGGTTTAAACACATACTATTATGAATTTCTTTGTTTATTTACTTTTTTGGCTTCATAGCGCTTGATAGCCAATCTAATAAAACCGATGAATATTTTGAGCTACTAATACCAATGATTCTCTATATCTCATGAAGAAAAGTTTTATATAAATTCCAGGTGCAGGTTCCAATTCGAATTCCTTAAAAAAGTTTACATCGTCATAAAGGGCCGATTACGCAACCGCTACTCCCTTGGTGTTGGCGGGTGTAGGCAGCGGTATGCACTTCGGTCATCCGCTCGCTTGTTTGTGTCTCTCACATTAAAAAAAAGATACTATCCTTCACCGATTCCAGTAATGTCCAAATTGAAATTAATTAAACCTATTATTAGATTGGTTATTGCAATAATACTTAGCATTCTATCTTTATCGATGTTCCTATAATTAGTGAAAACTGTAAGTATTGCATGTTATAATGAGTATTTATGTATTTATAATATAGATTAATTATTAAATACAGTTAGGTATAGAATATTGATGGTCATTAGCGTTAAATGTCACAGAATAGATATTTTGTACCCAGGCAGTACTCTTAGCTTTTGTAACTAAGTATGTAGGTACTTACGTATTATATTTCAATATGATAAATCTGTATTTATGTATATACTTATATTTAAATCAGTAGATAACGTTTATCAGTAAACATTTATATATTTTTGGAATATAGATGCATATTTATTTAATTTAATGAAATGATTTGTGATATTATCTTTAATTAGGTAGCGTAACTTTTGTACCTAAATTTAAAAATGTTCTATCAGAATGTTAACGTCAGTATTTTTAATATTTTAGTTCCTAATGAGGATATTCTTGAAGAAGATGAAAGAAGACTGTCTGATGATAATGGCAAGTATTGAAAATTATCAGTGGTAGTATGTAGTTAATATTATACAAAAGTCGTTATTGAAAAATTCCGTAAAGAAGACCTAATAGTGTTCTTTGCCAAATGTATCCAACACTATTTAAGTCATCATCATCATCTGCCTAGCCTTTTCCCAACTATGTTGGGGTCGGCTTCCAGTCTAACCGGATGCAGCTGAATATCTGTATTTTACATGGAGCGACTGCCTATCTGACCTCCACAACCCAGTTAACACTGGGTAATATACCCCTTGGTAAGACTGGTTGTCAGACTTTCACAACAACACTATTTAAGTATTTCATTTAAAATAGAAGTCTCAGTTTTTTGACATAAACAATATTAATCTACTCCGACCCCTGAAAATTATGCATAGTATTTTATGCATCTGAGAATGCCTATCTATACTAAATTTTATAATCACAGACACCTACATGATAGTAGCTGAGCACGCTCGCGTTGCTACCCCGACCGCTACTGAGACCATGTTGCCTTGGAAACGCGAGGAGATGGAGGGGTCCGGTTGCGGCGCCCTCAAACAATCAGAGTTCCCTGCTTGGGCCTCCAACAAAGAGTACTTAGCGTATAGCTCACCCTCAGCAACGTTTTTAGGTGAGTTTTTACGAAAATAAAGTATTAAATTTATTTATAAAGGTAACGCAAATTAACAAGTAAAAAAATGAAAACAATACATTAACAACAATTTTAATGCAGGGCAGTAGAAAGCTTTGAAAAACTTTGAAAAAGTTCTAGGGCAATAACATCGTAGAACTTTGCGTAGCAGCGTAGGCACGTAGCGTATTCCATTGGTCTACGAACTCGTAGCCGCGTTTCTCACCATAACATTCTGGATCACAGAGCAAGCTACGATTTTTGTTTTTGGTGAAAATTATACTGAAAATAATAAGCACTGGTATTTGCATCATTTACGTGTGTTTTTAATTACTGAACTTCGTTTTTATTCAAGTTATTTTAAAGTACTGAAGTAAGTTAATGGGACTGCAAATTGTTTTATTCTCAATAACAATTCTAGCAATCCACTTAGTTTATTTTTAAGAAATTAGTTCCCATTATGCACAATACCTACACCCTAGCGATTGTAGCGTGCATTTTCATCACTTAATTTCTTTCGGAAAGATTACATAGTTTTTCTACCAGCTCTTACATTTGCGTACCCAACACTATGCATGTTAGCTTCTAAAATTAATAAATACCTTTTGCTGAAATAGTTCTATTAATAGCACCTGAAATACACCACACTAAAACCCCATTAAATTTATGTAAACATATGATTCTAAAGAATAAACCAATTCATAGCATACAATTTAGTGCTTAATACCTTGTAATTAAATAAAAACGCATAACTTAAACATAATATTAAAGTAACGAATATTAATAAATATGTTTTGCACTATTTACCTTAGTCTGTAGAATTTTTATCAACTTTTCTGACACAATTTTTTCCTTTTGTCCCCTCTCCTTTCCGTTGTAAAACACATCCATTCTCATTATACCTGTCCCGGTATCAGGAGGCATAGAGAAGCCAAAACATCCTAAATCTATCATAGGTCTATTCCGAAGAGAGAGCTCAAGCTCTACACAGGGTGCTGGGGACAGCGTGGTGGTGTCCGACTCGGAAGGGAACAGAGATAGTTGGAGTAAGGGCGAGGGGACATCGAAGGATCCTGTTGGGAGACAAGGACCAAGTATGCTGTCTAAAAGAAGCACGAGCCTGGGTGGGCCGTCAGTGCTGCTGATGGAGGATGTGGCTCACTCAGACCCACTAGGTGCCTCCAGTAGACCAGCCAGCATCATGCAGGGACCACATAGAGGACAATGTCGAAGAGGATCGATGTTAGAGTTGACTGGGTACGTTTGTTAACTGTTTCGTTTCGAATTTTATTTGTTTAACTATCATATTTGTTCAAAATTCAAACTGATTACAAACAGCACAAGCCGTTGTATTTACTTGGCAGAAAGAGCCTGCTGTGTCCAGAATTGTTAAAAAATTGTGTTTGTACAGATACGTTATTTTTACATACAAATAGCAGGAGGTGCTCTATAAACTGCCTTGAAATATGAATTTAAGCTTAAGAACTTTCTCGTATTTCAGGTCATTATCTCGTGATGCAATCACAGAAGAGAAATGCAGCAAATCACTGCCAGAAAGCGAGCGCATGGGCATAAGACGATTGCCTCTGGGTCAACAGAGTCTCCCCAGGGAACCGTTTATCCGGCAGCTGACCATGGCGTCCACCCTGCACACCAGCTCCTCGTCTGACGACTCCTCAGACGAAAACACCTGAGTGCCCCGCCGTGGTGACCCTGATAGGTTGCCACTGTTGAAGTACAAGACGCTAGAGTAATGCTATCGCGGACGGTGATATTGTGCATGTCTAAATACACAAACTTTCTAAAAAGTGCTGTGAATCTGTGGTGTATAATGATAAGTAAAATGAGCAAAGAATTAAAAAAAAAAAACTAGTTAATCAATCACCCGTAACGAATTTTATTCAAAATTATATGCAAATATTTAGATGACTTTGCCAAAAACTTCAAAACAATTTCAAAGGCTTACATAATTGGTTCCATGTGATAAACGTAGTATAGGGATCTCTCCTATTGATATCGTTTACTTGTATTCATGAGATACCAAATAAGATGCGTTCAGAGTTGATATTGTCGGCCAATAATCACGATCCGAGAGAAAATTGTGCGGTAGAGTTTAGGTAGGAATCTTTATAAAACGTAAAATTGCTTGCCAGATATCCTATCTGAGGCTTACGAGCTAGGTAGCTGTAATTAAATGTACATTATAAGGTGTAAATACGACGCGTTGCTATGAAATGCATCATGCAACGACTGGTAGACGTAAGTGTTTTAAAGAATCAACAAAAATATTTTCCAAAAACAGTCTCGCCTGTTTGTTCAAGATAATACGATATCAGTTGAAAAGCTACTTAGCGATATGAGTAGGTACTGTATGAAAATCTAGCTGTTTAATATTGCTTTAAGAACAATTGTCTAAACCAATTTTTATAGTTGTTTGAAGTGTATTTTTGTATGCTCTTTGTAAAATATCATGTAATTACATCCAACACTGTATGTAAAGTAATCGTTTTCAAATATTATATTTATGTAAAAATATTGACGATTTGAACTTGGCACTTGTTGCCAATGACAATACCACTAGTTTTAATTGAGATGTGATTTGTAGAAGTAGATAATAATAATTGTGTTTGCTACGTTGTATATAACACGGGTTTTGTATTTTTAGATCCAGACAGTTTGCTTCGAAATAAAAACAAAACAATTGAAATATTGTATTTTATCAAATGAATGACTACAAAAAAAGTTTTGTCGTCGAATATCTTCTGGTCATGGAAAATTGCTTCATTTTCTTTGATTTTTCTTCGCGCCAGGCTAAAATCTAAAGATAGTAATGATCCGTTTAGTTTTTTTAAGTCTTGCAAAAACTATGTCTTTTTTAGACACCTACCTATCATACAAAATTTTAAAGTTTAATTTTACTTTTAAATGCTTAAAACATTTTTTAAAAGTATACCGTCGATCAATTAGTTAAATTTATATATTAATATTTATCATATTTCTGGGTCGGTCGGTAACATAAATTTGTTTTCAACAGTTCGACTATTACGAATATTGTCTTACTAGGTAGTACATTGTAACTCTTGAAGTCATTGGCAATTTGGCGTCCAATCCGTAGGTACTTATAAAATCTTTTTCTAAGTACTTTTAAATAAAGGCATCAGCGCAATGAAAATGTTAAATTGTTATTAGATCATTAGATATAGGCACCAACCTATATTTAACCTTGTTTATGAAGAATAGACTAATTTAGAACAATAATAGCTGTAGTGTTATAGAGTGTATCATAATATCTTACCTATGTAAATAATATTAATTTTGGTAACCATTTTATTGAAAACAATATTACAAGAAAATAGTACCGATTGCTGCTCCGTTAAACTCTGTTCAATATCCTAAATCGAACTATCGAATAAACTTGTTTTTCAAAATAAATAACAACACAATATGTAAGGTGCCTAACTGCTAACATTTATGGTACGTAATGTTTTTTGTTCGAAAATCACTTTAAAAAAAATCTACCTACCCACCCAATTTTGAAAAGTTTTTGGTAACAACCTTAATTAGACCGAATTTCGTCTCAGGCTAATTAGATATCTAGATATTATGAACTAATTTCTAGGCAAGTATTGATGCGCTCATCGATCAATTGTAGTTCCATGAATATTAATTATTTATACCTAGTAAAAAAATCGCTAAACTTTGTGTACCTAATTAGCAAAATTATACTTTTTTAAATGTTTAGTTATTTATATACATTTATTGTGCATTCTTATTAATGTTCAATTAAAAGCGCTGAGCAGACGACGGACAATTTCTCCCACGGACAATTATTACCGATTCTGCCCTGTTTGGTAAACGTCCGAGGTTAATGATAAATTGTGGCGTTTTCTTCTAATTTGTTTACGAACTTAATCAGAATAACTAAACAATTACATGTAGGTTAGGTACCTACATGGTTGTAACGTTAATAATACTTATTAATCAAATTGATTTATTGTGTTGCAATTGTTTGTAAGTAGGTACCTGTTTTATGTAACCATGTTAAAATACCTACGTACTTAACTTAAAATAAACGCTGAATCTGATCTTTAGTTCAAAGATGATCATTGATGATCATCTTTGTTGTCATAGGACCCTTTGAACAATCGCTACGCTATCTGTGTAATAAGAAGGTGCAAAAACTGGTATTGTTACATACCTACCTAGTTATAATTAAATGAAACATGTCTAGGTACTCTACTATAAGCAAGCTTTGTATAAAAGGGATTATGGTGTGTCAATTGATAAGAATATTAGTGCCTAGCGTAGAATATCTACACCGCTCATTGATTGATGATATTGTGGTTTTCTTTTGTACTAAATAATTGTTAAAACTGTATTATAGTAGTACAATTGGACGTAGTTAAGCAGAAAGGACTCAATCCACACTTTGGTCAAAATTGAGTTAAGTATGCCATCGTACTCCTGAGGGTCGAATCTATCATATAATGAAAACCCTAGCTTTAAAATGTACATGCAAACTAGTTTTTTCACTACTCCGACTCAACCCACAAGTATGAAGAGCATTCAAAATGTATTTGCTGAATTAACTCAGTCCGCTTGAATTGTTTTTGAGTAATGACATTGCTATGAATGTGTTCCTAAGATCGATAAAACAGAATAAACTCAAACAGTTTGAATCCTTTCTAGGAATTAGTTTTGATTAGAAATAACATTTTACCAAATAACTGAAACGACTCAAACAGATTGGGTCGTTTCCGTGATACAGGTTTTCTGACATAAAATATATCTTTTTGTTTATCAGAAACGACTCAAAACACTTGAGATATTACAGAAAAAGAGCTTTTGATGAACAGCGCATTTAATATCAAATAATTTAGAAATGACTCAAGCAGAATGAGTCGTTAGTAAGAATAGATGTTAGACTGATATTCATATACATTTGATTGAATTGAAACGACTTAAAACATTTGTGTATAAAGTTTATGTAATATTAAATCAATTTCTATTTTATTTAGAAGGACTCAAACTACCTATTTCCATTTTGTGAAATAATCTAGACAAGTCGTACCAAGTTTAAGGTTCTTTACTGCGATTTCTTTATTATTATAGTTAATGTTGTGTGACTTGGTTGTTGAACATTCTTTAAACGTTAATGGGTATAAGTCAATTTTGTTTACACCTAATGTACCTACGTACAATGATATCTGTTGTAAATTACCTATGTTTGCTAAGCGAGATAATAGCCCATACTGGTATTGGTAATTGGACGCTAGTGTCTCATTTTAGACTGTTGTTGACTGTGCAACACATGCATTCAGCATTGGCAATGCTGACTTCTGCTGTCTTCTTTGTGGAGCGTCAAACCAGCGATCACAGCGACCACCGATCTTACATAAAATAGACGTAGGTACAGACGGACTTCTATCAATGGTTACAAGTCCGTCTCTACTGGAAATATTTTTTTATACTGTTTGTTTCAGGCTCGCTTTTACATAAGTAGGTATTATTGAAATGCGCAGCTTTATCAAGCCTACAATTGACTGGTTATTGAATCAACGTTTTCCAAGTGGCAATTTTCCGTCGTCAATGGGGTAGCAGTTCTGGCGACAGATTGGTGCAATGGCGTCATGGCTGGACCCTTGTGTACCCTTCAACGGCCAAGTCACACAACATTAACTATAATAATAAAGAAATCGCAGTGAGGAACCTTAAACTTGGCACGACTTTTCTAGATTTCATTACTTTTTAGACATAAACGAGCAGCTCCATCGAGGCTTGGCTAGTTATTTACAGAATGTTTTTGGTGGGATTTCACTTTTTTTGTAGAAGCTTGGGCATATTTTATCAAATCAATTAAATCATTTATTTTAATTAGACTATTACAGGCATTTTTGAATGTCAAGAAACAAAATTAAGCTACAGCCCCGGTCACAAGGCATAATAACTTGTGAAAGAACTGTAGCTGCCCATTCCAAAGTGCTGATCTCTATAGAGAAGAATGGGCAAGAAACTCCATGGATACTCTTTTAAATTATAATATTATTACATACTTAATCGAATTTACATCATTCATGTTGAGATTATACAAATTTTAATATGTGAGAACGATGTAGAAAGACGTGCACAGTAAGAGCGTCCAGAGTAAATAAAAAGTAAAATTGAATTTAAAATCTAAATAAATTAAAAATGAACCGTGGTAGCTAAAAGATGACCAGTCCCAACTGACAGCGCCCGTTCACGAACATGACGTATGGATCAGCCCCATTCAGCTCAACCATTTTGAAGGGAACTAAATGACCTGACACACCCGCCACCATCAGCGAGGCATTTCTGTCAACCAGGGCATCGTCAATTCAATAATAATTATAAAAAAAATATTTCTGAAAGATCGGCGCGGTATTTACGCCTAAGCCGGTTGTATTCGGTGATCGCTGAAGCTTGAGCTTTCATACTCTTGAAGTCAACATTTATGAGGTGCACCCCATGAAGATTGGTTACTCGTGAAAGCGCCACATAGGCTTGGCCACAAGAGAATATGGAGGTGCCAATGTCCATGAGGGCATTTTTTAGGCTTAGACCTTGGCTCTTGTGAATTGTTAGGGCATGCGCCACACAGATTGGGAATTGTTCTCTGTACACGTATGCCCGGGGTATGATCTCAAATTTTGACTTAATAGGCAATAATTCGTGAATCAAATTATTGGCGAATTTTACTACCAATTGCTTAGGCCTGGTTTCGTCTTCTGGGTCCCTCACTTTTTGTACAACGCCTATCGACCCATTCACTAAACCTAAACTAACATCAATGTTTCTCCTAAGCATTACTTTAGCTCCCTCTTTAATGATTATAGTTTCTTCCAGTCCAGCAGTCATCGTTGCATCATCTTCATATTTTTGTAAACACGCCCGGGCTTTCGCAATCATACATTTTGAACAATCCAAGGAATCTTTAGTCTCGACTTTTATAGAAAGAAATAAACAAGCAGCTCCATCGAGGCTTGGCTAGTTATTTACAGAATGTTTTTGGTGGGAAAATGTACCTAAATTAAATTTAAAATATTTTTTACAAAAATAAACCAAAAAGAATTTATTGAAAAAAAAGATCCATATTTAATTACGATGACGTTATAGAGTGGAGAAATTCAAAACCTGGATGTGTCGAAAAAAAGCAAAGGGATTTCTATTCAATTTTCAGAAGAAGATTTTGACGTTCTTTGGCCCCAGGGCAAAGCCATTCCTCAAGCAAAGCTCGAAGATCTCAGATCTATGTATTCTTTAATACCCGAAGACTATCACGCATTAATTTATGATAGCCTTAAAGGAAACAGCTGTATCAATGAGTATGTTGATGGAAACGGGCCATCTCTTGATTTCGACCTGGAGGAAGACAGAAATTGATCAACTTTTGAGCTGTTTAATCTATTTTTTTTTTAAGTTTATGATGACATTTTTACGTAATTAGGTTAGCTTTATGATTAAGCTCAATTTAATACACAACTCTTTTATTGTAACACTTGTTAATTTTTAAAAAAAAAATATTTTCTAGTCAATGGGTAGTTTTGAGTCCATTCTGAGAAATAAAAAAAAAGATATCAGTCTTTCAAACATAAGTTTATTTGTAAGGACTCAATCCACATTTTACTAATTATTTCAAAATCTATAGCAAAATTTAACAATAAGTTGATGGTCAAATAAAATATAAGATACCTTCTTAGTAACCACGGGCAAAAATTTTAAAATATCTTCCATTTTGTTAGAGAAATTACAGCTGAAACTTTAAACACAATTATCTCAAAAGTAACTATTTGTGGAATGAGTCCTTTCTGTTTAACTACGTCCAATTATAGATAAAAAATTGAAATAAAAATCAGATTTGAGAGTTACCTGTTTCTTGTTTTATTTTCTTCAGAAGATTGTGTCCCGACGAACGATCTCTCTGTTATTAATGTGATCGGTATCATGAAAGAAATTAGGTACCTGCTTAGGTTATCGACATCTGAAAGTTCAGAATTGGAAAATGTTTAGAGCTTTTGGATTGGTGCATTTTCCGGTGTTCAAAAAGTTACTTGTATTTAGTTTACATAATTCAGTGCAGGGTTGATGTAGGTACCACTGACTCTTTTAGTAAGCACACAAGAGCAAACAAGAATTCAGTACAAAAGACAGCAAAGAATAGAAATTTATTGAATTAAAATTCAAGTTTTTTTTTATTGATTGTCCATCAACGGAATCAGTTATTTGTTTTCAAAATACAGTAAATATCAATCCACACAAACGTTCGAGCTTTTCAAAACTTTCGAATGGCTATTCAAAATTACCGCCATCCAGTGGCGCTGTCCCGCGCCATCTGCCGCGTACTATCAGAATGAATTAAGCAAACAGTTTATTTTCATGCAGCCTCATGAATACTGTTTAATTAAATTTAAATTGTGGAATTAGCATGCAGTTTTTTTAAGTTTTAAATCTAATAAAGTATCCACACGTTTCTAAGTTATTAGATATTATTTGAACGTCTTTGTGCAATTTGTGAAGTTAATAAAATCGATTTCGCGGCAAAGTGCAGGTATTCAAGTCAAGGTTTTCAAGTCACCAAAAAAGTTAACCCATCGCTCGTTCGCAAGCCGTCTTGTGATTTTTCTCCTTGTTTCTTATTTTCATGAAAAATAACGGAAAATAGAATGTAACAGTAAATTTCTCTCACACAATGGATTTTAATTAGCTCCAAGTATCAATAATATGTGTGTGTTAATGACACCCTTAACTACAATCTGTTTATCATGTGTGGCAAATACATCAATAAAAGAATGAAACATACTTACGATTTGTAATAAACTAGAACAGCGGTAAGTAGCGTGAAAAATATTTTAGAATAAATAAGTATAGTGTATAGTTTCTCCCGCAAAAGTTGTTATGATATCATGTTGACCTGCAAAGTTGATTTAGGTTGTAGAAACCAAGTGCCTTTCTAAACTGTCAGTTTGTTTTAAAACTAAAATATTTGTTGTAGCAGAGAGATAAATATATTTTTGTTTGATTGCTAAGGAAAGTTTTATTATCTTCTATTATTAAAAGGCGATTTTTTTTCCAAATTCTTGATATACTGGCTTCAAATGCTTGTTGGGCCATGTTATCTTATCAGACTGTTGTCAGATATCAATAAGTTTGATGTTAGGTACATTACCTTTGCGACATTCTTATTTACTTCTTCAAATATTTACGAATACCGACACTAACTTTAGTCCTAATAGTACTACTGTGCCAGTGAAAATAGTTGAGGTCTTCAAATGTTTTATTTACAAACATAAAAAATAGAATACATAACACAACTAACAATTATAAAGTGAAATCTTTTAAAACATGTAGATAAAGATGATTAAATGAGTAGATTTACATTCTTTGTTTGATTTTAATGTGAGATTCAAAGCATTTTGTCAATAGTATTTAAATAAGTTTCCATTTTGCAAAGTTTTACCCTTGCATGGAGGAGTACTCCTTAGATTACTTTTTATTACAACAAAAAAAAAGTTTTATAAGTGCATTATTGACAACTTAGATGAACCTTTAATAATAATACTTTGAGTTCTACCTTAGGTTGTGATGGTTAGATAGTTGCTCCATATGATACAGACATTCAGCTGCATCTGGTTAGACTGGAAGCCGCCAACATCAACATAGTTGAGAAAGGCTAGGCAAACAATGACTGTAAGTCAACTACAAATTAACTGGTTTTCCTAAGCTTACAAAATGTGAAACAGTGCGTATATTTCCAGATTGTGAACAAGATGGAACACTCGGACTTGGTGTCTGAGATGGCACAGGTGGAACACCTCACCACACAAGAGAGGCTCCACCTAGCCCGCAGGTAATTGTTTTTTATAATCCTGGTAATTATTATTCCGTCCTTTTACAAAATAATTTGGGGTCTAAATCAAATATATCTTCTTTTCTATGAAAATGCAAACATCTATCATTGATTCAGGGCATGTTCCTTGATTTGAAAGTGCTATGTTTATGGAATAACAGGTTTTTATTTAATAACCAATAAGTTAAGCCAGTAGAAAAATATAGGCTAGGTTCAATTGTATTCTTCGTAAAAGTTTCTGTAACACAAGTGTTGCTTTTTTTTCTAGCCCTCGTAGTACCTCTCCTAGGCAAAGGCCTCCCTCCACTTTTATTATTGCTTACTTACTCTTTCAAGAATCTGTAAATAAAGTTTTCATCCAAACTTGTTCTACTCAAACCTTCTATCAAATTGATTTGTATAGAAACCTTACAAATCCTTAATTATTTTCCCAAGCATCCATTACTTGCACTACAGACATGTCTATCGACTGAATCCTAATTCAAAACTTGTTATACTGGATTTGGCAGTAAGAAGTATTTTTTGTAGGAAGACATTTTGAACTTTGATTTATAACATAGTATTTATATTGCTTTATTTATTAATACTGAACCAACTGTTCATAATATACACAAACATGCCTTTGTAAATAAAGATCACTGACTGGAATCAGTGGCATTAACTTGCCTTAAGGAAAATCATATCATAATAACTATATAATCTTATGCATAAATGAGATATACTACAGGTGTAATAAATAGGTATCTTTGTTATGATTGATCTTAATTATCTTCTCATTATATATGGGATTTACCAGTTTTGATTGAATTTTAATGGATAGTTTAATTGTAATTTGTGATTTATTCTACAAGGTTTTCCTTTTAATTTTATAAACACGAAAGTGTAAGCAAGTTTGTCATTCTTTCACAAAATATTTATAGAAACAGAGCTGGACATGAGTTTAATATCTACCTAGGCCAGAAAGAGAAATAACCAGGCCTTTTTTGTGGATAGAGATCATCAAATAACTTCCCCTGCTGTGGGCGGGGCTGGGGCCACTGTATTATTGACTAAAACCCACTCATGTTCCTTCTTTTGCCCTTTATAACCCTCAATCCTGGCAGGCCCCTCTGCAAATAACCAGGCCTTAAAATATCCTTACTAATATTACAAAAGCGAAAGTGAGTTTGTTTGTTTGTTACGTCTTCACGCCTAAATGGCTAAACCGATTTTGATGAATTTTGGTACAGAGATAGTTGGGACCCTGGAGACGGACAAAGGCTATTTTTTTAAAAAAAGATTTAGATATGAGGGATAAAGTGAGAAGAAAAGGGAAAAGTTAGCATTGCTATTACAATAAATAAGGCGCAAGGGCAAAAACTACAGGTAGCAGGTACCTGTAAATCAGGAAAGGGGAAGGGGGGGAGGTGTTACCCCAAATTTAATGCGAGCGAAGCCGCGGGCAAAGCCTAGTTGATTATAAATGCATCAAAATACCGTGACTTAAAATCAGTATTTTGAAGAGGGTGAATGAAACTGTAGACAAATGTTGAGTATTTTCTCTTAAAAGCATTGCTTGTGTTCACAGTCACAGCAAGTATTCTGGAACTTCAAAGATGGCATAGATAATCTGAAAATGTGTATATTAGAATTCCCCCACAGGGAAAGGCGTGAGTTTTTGTGTGCATAAAATCAATACAGTGAAAAAAGTTGTTCAACATGGTTAAGATTATAATATGTAGTACGATTTATGATAATTAAATGTGACTACCATAATTTGAATATAATTGTGACTAATATAATCTTGATAAGTGTGATTAAACTAAGTAGCACTGACATTATTTTATATGTATTTTTGAATGAAAACAGTAATATAACATTGACAGAAATAAATATCTATTATATTTCTTATCTTGGAAGATGCCAGTCACAGATAAGAATTGATGTATTGAGCTAGGCTGATAGCTTTAACATATGTTTGTTCAACAGATTATTGTGATATTGAGCCTTCAGATAAATGGTTCTGAGTGATATTTTTATATCCATCTGGAGGGCTATTTAGGACACTCAATGCAGAGTTACTTTCCCTTTTAACTTTCGAAAGTACTTGATATTGAATACTTTAGGCTTTAAGAAATACTGTTCAATGAAGCATTACTTTCAAATCAATTTCTTGGACGCCAAAAAAATACTTAGTATCTTGTCAATAAAAACATAAATCTAAACCAAACATTTAGTTATTGTATTAGCTTAAATGTTGAACTAAATTCGTAAATAATGAAATCCATTAAAATGGTTCGAGATAAACTAAATTAAACTAAGAGTAAAGAGAAGGCATACGAATATTGGAAAGTAGACTAGGTACGCATTAAAATTATCTTCGTCTCCAAGTTAATTTTACGTTTCTTAACTTTCCATAATGTGTATACGTATACAGTTAGAATAATTCTTGTTTGTATACTACTATACCTACTTATACAAGCTTATTTTCTCAATCTGTCTGTCAATTTTATTACGATTCGCTTTTTCACGGATAATAAAAATTATATTGGCAGCTATTGTGCCAGGTGATATTATATCGCAACATACACACATAGTATTTGTTGCAAGTGTACACAGTCTTTAGCATAATATATCACTCGATAGGTTCTATTCTATGTATGGATCTGTGTCAACACGAGAATATCATGAGCACACAGTTTTGTTTGCCTTGCCGTAAGTACATAGTTAATCCTCCACCTACCGGCGACGTCAGTGAGATTAACGGAGTTAGCTCACGTGTGATAACAGATATCAGAAATAAACGAGCATGGCTACTTCCGATTACACGGTAGTTTAAAAAATAAAAGGCGTCTGCTTTTGATACGTTTTTATGACTGTCTTTGTGTTGTATCCTTAAAAACCGACAGTGATTTTAATTGTTTGCTTCTTTGTTCTAATTTTAATCTTTCTTTATTTTGCACTTTATATTCAGTGCAGAATGGCACCTTGACTATCCAAAGTGCTAGCGTGTTGTCAGTCGAGCTTAACCCTTACTAATATTATAAAAGCGAAAGTGACTTTGTTTGTTTGTTACGTCTTCACGCCTTAATGGCTAAACTTTTTTTTTAAGTGAGAAATGAGAGAGAAAGAGGGAAGAAAAGGGAAAACTTACCTTTGCTATTACAATAAATAAGCCGCAAGGGCAAATACTACAGGTAGCAGGTACCTGAAAATCAGGAAAGGGGAGCTGTGTTACCCCGAATTAAACGCGAGCGAAGCTGAGGGCTTAAGCTAGTGAACAATAAACGGAAACGGACCAAGATAAAGTTTATTAACTTCATTAATGGTATTAAAACTCAGGAAGTATTTCATTGCCATTACTTACTTACTGCACAATATTATGAAACGTATTATAATGTAAAGTGAAACCTTGTTTTCACTCTTTTATGATTGCATGACAGTTTACTGTTAAAATATGAACCCATGTGGGAATAGGCGTAACGCATAAAATGGATTACGAAAATAAGCCACGGTATCTAAGCGCTCGTGTGGTCTCGTATCGTACATTGCTATCATTTTGAAATACACGATCCATGTCAAGATTGAGCGAACTAACAAAAATAAGACGAATTAACTTGACATAATTATGGTCTCTTTTTACCAAACCCCACTGTTCTAATTCTACCATGAATCAGGGGGGCCAGGAGATACAAGGGTGTGAATGATAGCGTGACGGTTATCAAGGGAGAATTGACGCATACGAGGGACAAGGACAGAAAAGGAACTTAACGCAAATGAAGTTATCGTTCCGACTACATAATTCATAATATATATACAAAATCTGACTTAGATTTTCTTATCACGATGATTCCTTCAAATTCCTTGTAACTACTGTCCATATTTCCTGCCCATCGCTTTTATAGTAGGTAATATGTCAGTAGTTTGACTTTGGTTTTTTGTATTACATAAACAGGCATGTGGATAATACCATAGTATTTCAACGGTTTTTTTTTATTGGTGCTTACTTTATAGACTAGGCACTCATCAAGGAGACGAACCGTTTATGAATAAACTTTTACGAAAGATAAACCTAATATGATTTCATTACACACCAATTTATTCTGCAAACAACGTTATAAATATTGCCTATGAAGTAAGAATAAATCCATAAAAGCTATATTGAATTTGGCGTCAAGTGGGCGACAGGCGCCGCGACGGTATGGACTCGTGGAGGTCGGTCACTCACCGTTTATGAACAAAACACGACACTGAACCACTACAAATTCATACTTATTGAGTGCTAATAACCGATGACGCTAATAAATAGCTAAATTGAAAGTTTTCTGAAAGAGACGAACTGTCATACTGATGCTAAATGCTGTGATTGGCTGACTGGAATAAGAACTGACAATCAAATCACAAGACTTGAGTTAGAGTGTATGTTGGAAACATTGTTGATTAGTCTTTCAGATATCAGGTGTTGAGGCACGCATATTTTTCTCTTTGACGTTACTCCAGGTGAACAATTTTGTTGTATTAACTTTTCCATCTTGTTGTGTTTACAATAGTAAACATTAAACACGTGAACGACATTCACTGCATATTTTTCTCATACGTATCTTGTTTACTTCAGACGACGCATGCAGCAGCTAAAACTATGGCAGCAACGAGAGAAAGAGTGGCTACGATCGCGAGCGAAACGGGAGAAGAGCAACAAGCGGAGCATATACTTTAGTGATAGCGTGATGTTGCTGGAAGCTGCGGCCAGAAACGATATAGATGAAGGTAAATTGTGCTTAATAATATTATCACGTCAATGTCATTCGTCAGTGAAAATATAACGGTGAATTTATGGGTGCACATGACCTTTTTAAAGGAATTCGAAAAATAAAGACATTGAAGATGTTGATAACGTGCTTGCATATAGCCAAATAGTCAGTACGCTGGCATAAAGCCAAATCCGTCGATCCAAGTGAAATATTGACATTATTTCAGCCAGCAGGCTAAAAGGTGATTCAAACATAACAGGAAAAGTTTTCCTCGTCAGCGGTTTTTCTGACATCCGGGCTATAAATTCTCTCTGTTATCTTTCTCTCTCGCGACTAATTTTACAACGTTTAAACATTTTAAACGGTTACAAAATGACAAGCAATTATGTTGTTATCCACAGTAATTTGTGGCTGTACGGAACTTAAGCTGGGTTTTGCACGTCTGAGTAATGCATGTTTTGAGTCTTGCAAGGTTCGCACCTGTGCCGATTACGACACCTTAGCCCTGATAATAAGTAATACTGTAGTGAATGAGAACCTCGTAAAGGTCAGCTAAAGTACGACTTGTTGTGCTATATTAATCAATATGATACGGTACTTAGGGTGAGTAATATTACTCGAGGGATTGCGTGGCATCGACGTATCAGCATACCTAGGTATTTTATGAATATTGATATAGAAATGCTAGGATAGAGTCAAAAGTCTAGGAGGAATATTAGGAATGGTTTATCTACAGTAACTGAAGATGCGCTAGATGCAGCATAGTATAGATAGAAGAAGGATAAAGAGTTGTTTATTTTAAAAAAATATATGTAAAACTTCTTCTACAAAACGTATACATGCTGGAAACATAATACGTTGAGTTGCAATTGTACTATAATAAACATATGTTCTTGATTGGTCAGGTGACAGCGGAGCAGTTTCATAAATAAAGTCAATAAAAGCAACATTATTGTCGTTATTACTCGGTCAATTACGCGCACTATACGTGCCATAACGACGTTGTTAGCAAAGCCTAATGACTACAACTGTACTAACTTTGTTGTACATTTAAAACTTACTTTCTTTGATATTGTAATCCAACTTGTTTGCTAGTATTACTATGTTTTCATTCTCGTTATACAACGAGTAGAGATTGCGTAGTTCAAGTTCTTAAATCGTTTATGAGGTCATTTGAGTATGACAGCATAATTATTGATGTTATGCATGGAATCAATAAGTGTTACGATTGTATGTGTACATAATAAATGCGTGTATATAGCATATAAAGAAAATATTACTAATAAATTTACTTACACATTATTTTATTTTTGGTTTCTGAAAGCCTATTCAGGTTTTTCATCAATAAATATTCTGCACATGAAAATTCGCCTTCGGCTCAAGCAAGCATATATGCATACGTTCACGGTACATAGTAACCTTACTCGATTCCACACATTTTGTCAATAAGAAAATAAGTAAAGTCTGGTGGCCTTGAGATCTCGGCCCACTATTTAGATTCTACCTTCATAGAATAAAACCTTACATTCCACCTTAAAATTTCAGTGCGACGGTTACTGTCTCGCGGCGTGACGCCAGACGCGACAAACGAGGATGGCCTAACCGCTCTACACCAGTGCTGCATCGACAACAACGAAGCGATGATGCGGCTACTACTAGACCACGGCGCGAACGTCAACGCCGAAGACAGCGAGAAGTGGACACCCTTACACGCCGCCGCCACATGCGGGAACCTTAACCTCGTTCGAATACTTATACAACGAGGCGCTAACCTCCTTGCTGTCAACGGCGACGGTAACATGCCTTACGATATCTGTGAAGAAGAGCGGACCTTGGACGCGATAGAAAGCGAGATGGCAGCTAGAGGCGTCACGCAAAGGCTAATAGATGATACAAGAGCTTCGACTGAAATGAAAATGTTAAGGGATGTTGATGAACTTGTGAAGGGCGGCATGGATTTGGATGAGCCCAGGGATAATCAGGGTGCTACGCTTGTGAGTATTGTTTAGTGAATTATTACTCAAAAGGAAAAAGATGGAACTCTTATTGGATCACTCTGTTGTCCACCTGTCCGTCTGCTTGTCAAGACCCTCTATCTCGGGAACGCATAGAGGTATCGAATTGAAATTAAAACCATATACTGAACTCTGTGGTCCCTTTATGCTCAAAAATCAACACTAAAAGACTACTCAGTCAAAAGATATGACCGTTTACGTCGAAAGTTTGTACGGAACCTTCGGTGCGCGAATCTAACTCGCTCTTGGCCGGGTTTTTAACACTTTGGGCCTAGTTTGAAAAAACAAGTTAAATTAGTAAATTACATGCAGTTCCGGCAAAGAATTGTCTATTACACATTAAATTTTGTCTTCTGATTGCAATGATAATTTTGGGGAATTTTCCATAGTTTCTGGGCACGCAAACCAAGCTTCAATTTAATTAAAAGCGACATCGTGTCTGAAACATTAACGCACGTCTGTGAAAACAAACTATTTCCATGTGAATTAAATATCAATTAAGCTACCTTTTTTGACACCATAACAATTACTTGACAAGGTCTTACGAAACGTGAGCACTTACTTTAATTAGTAGAAGTTTTATAAATAAAAAAATTGGTTGTTTGTAAAGTAGGTTTACGATCGAGATGTTTACGTGATAACGTCTTATTGGTGATATAAGTTATCACCAGTAGTGACATCTAAAATGAAATTAAGTACTAATTTAAAGTTTTTTTTTCGAGCCAAGTAACAGATGGCGCTACCATCTTTATGAAATGTCGCTTGTGAGGTTTTGGCGTGACACAAGTTTCTGAACATGTCACCCGACTAAAACGATTTTAAAGACGTTATCACGTCAAAATGGTTTGTTTATTTTGTCACTTTATCTAGAGAATAGGCTTTACCATAATACATGTATAAGTTACTAATATACAAGAGGGAGGACCTGCCCAGGCTAGGTTCGCAAGGGGGTTCACAAAGTTTAAGGTCACGGTTGGCGCAGAGGTTGAGCGATCGACTTCTACGCTTCCCAGCTAAAACACTAGGAAGTGGCGAAGGGCAGGGCGCTTTTGTGGGACTGTCTCTTGTAATGTGACGTTCATAAAATGCTGATTATCAGCCTAATTTGAATAAATGACTTTTGATTTTGCTGAATGTCGCGGGTTCGATCCTCGCACAGAACAAATAGTTGTATGACCTGCAGGTAGTTGTTTCGGGTCTGACTTTTTGTGACGTGAGTTTTAATGTTAAACGCAGCTACGATACGATAGGAGAAAATCCTAGTTTGGGGCAACATTTGATTAACAATGAAAATAAAAAGTGACTATCATCGATAATGATTATTGAAATGCCAAAAATGAACAGCTTACGTCAATGTTATTTGTAAAAGTACAAAATATTTTGAATGCATATTCCGTTTGCCTAGGGCTTTAGTTTTCCAGTTTGTTTTAAATGATTTACACTTGTTCCAGTTACACATAGCGTCGGCGAATGGGTACATCAAGGTGGTTGAGTACCTGCTGGAACACCGCGCCTCCAGCGACGTCGTGGACCACGACATGTGGCAACCGGTGCATGCGGCCGCGTGTTGGGGACATGTATGTATTGTTGTAGCTTTTTAAACAAGAAATAGTCACACTTAAGAGTGTGCTAACAGATCAATTGAATAAGTTTCTCTGTAGGACTAACATCGTTTAAAAGATAAATATATTTTATCAGCTTCCCCATACATTTTGGATCGAGTAGTTATTGAAATTGTTGAACCCTTTCTGTTAACCGTTCTTTACTGGCAGACGATGACTATATTTTCGTTTATGAGTTACTTGTACCGGTTTCGGCCCCGATTTACAAGTTGAAGATCGTAAGTTCGATCTCATTTCCCATCCGCAAAAAAAAGGCAGGTGCGTTACTCCGTGAAAGTATTTCATCGCCAATGCTTCCAAAATAGTAAAGCTAAATATGGAAGAAGACCTAGAACCAAATGAAAATTTAAAAAGAACAAGTTTTTATTATAATGTATTTTTATGGCAGACTTCAAGTGATGTCTAATAATAATAATATATTGTCACTAGAGCGCCGGAGGAGCTTAGAAAATATGACGATCACCAATCCACGCTGGGCTCGCGTGTTAGATTCGTACGACCCCCCCCCCCCTCCCCTTTCCATCCCTCATAGAGAGGAGTCCTGTGTGCCAGCAGTGGGACCAATAAGACTAATAATGCTGCTCATGCTGTACCATTTCTCAAAATAGTTTTAAATAAATCACCTTCAGTGACAGTCTATGAAGTCAAGTCGGTCGGTTTTGCTCCTTAGAATTAAAATAATAATACTATATATCAGATCGCCCGACCGGAATCGATACAGATAGCCAGGGACTTTAAAGTGACGTATAAGCCTAGATAACTGATATGCATATCAGAAATAGTGATATCTTAACTTACCGTCCTCACGAAGGAATTTGGAATCAGCAGAAGATTTCAATCAAGACCTTTGCCCAGTAGCGAATCGCCTATCGTTAAATGAAAATGTTTAGAGAACTGGTCAGAAGGTAGGTAGGTAGCTCGTTATACCCAGTATTAACTGGGTTGTGGAGGTCAGATTGGCTGTCGCTCCATGTAAAATAACTGACCAACATAGTTGAGAAAAGGCCAAGGTGTTAATTCTTAAATCAAATAAGTTCTTTTTATGGCAACTGATTCATTAGGATGTGTGGAAGACTACATAAAAAATAACAAAGCAGAAAATTTGTCGTAGCGTGATGATTTATAGCCTACTAGCTTTCGCCCGCGGCTTCGCCCGCGTTAAATTCGGGATAAGACAGTTCCCCTTTCCTGATTTGCAGGTACCTGCCACCTGTAGTTTTTGCCCTAGCGCCTGATTTATTGTAATAGCAAAGCTAAGTTTTCCCTTTTTTCCCTCTTTCTCCCTCATTTTTCACTCTTTTTTAAAAAAAATAGCCTATGTCCGTCTCCAGGTTCTGTACCAAAATTCATCAAAATCGGTTTAGCCATTTAGGCGTGAAGAGGTACAAACTCACTTTCGCTTTTATAATATTAGTAAGGATGTTACTTGCTGATAGTTTAGTTTTCTATTCATGAAAAATTGTTAAATCCAGTAGTTTCGAAGCCTATACGGTACAAACAAAAAATCCTCTTTGTAAATTTAGTATAGATAGCGTTAATGTTACAAAGTAGAGTATGGTCATTGTCGACCCGTCCCTTGCTAGAGCCAGCCCGCGATGCTGAACCAATAGTTTCAAACCAGGTTCAAAATTATATCACTCAGATCCAGCCTGTCCCTTTGCTGTTCTCCCTCAGTTTTGCCTTGGTTGGAGGCCTTACTCTCAAAACATTTACAGGATTTATCCGGTTCAGCAGATTTCATCCTCATAGGTAGAAATGCAAGATGGCATTTAGAAAAAAAAAGTAAAGTATCCTTGTAAATACGATACAAACGTGTTAGTTCTCATTGTTATTGTAAAGATAAACTTCAATGTATTGTTTGTTTTGTTACAGCTAGAGGTTTTGGAGTTGTTAGTACAATATGGAGCTGATCTTAATGTGAGAAATAAGCACGATGAGACGCCGGCAGGTAAGTGTAACAGAATTTAATACCTTATAAATAAATGTAACTTTGTTCAGTACTTACTGATATATACTGTACTGTTAAATGTAACGAGTAGCATTTGAATAACGACCCTTTCTGATCGTAAATAAATATGCCTTTAATGTCAAATTGTAGCTATGGACGTGCGATTGAATGGACGAGGAGACAGTTTAGCACAAAATAATGTCTGTTTTCGGATACCTAAAAAAAATTACATAGACGCCTTGGGCCTTGTGAGCACAGCTTTCTGCGAGACAAAAGCAAGCTATTTGATAAGCTAAAATTATCCTACTATATAAAGCTTAGTAAAGAAAAAGCTACTTTTACAAAGAAAAACCGGACAAGTGCGAGTCGAACTCGCGCACAGAGGATTCCGTACAAACTTGGGGCATAAACTGGGATTTTTAGCACAGCTCTAAGAAACCACAGACTTGAGTATATGGTTTTAGTTTCAAATCGGTACCTGCACGCGTTCCCTAGGTAAAGGGCTTTGATATACAGACAGACAGTCAGACGGACAACAAAGTGATCTCGATATAGGTCCGTTTTTCCTTTTGATATTCGGCAACCTAAAAAGGTCCATATTCATCAGAAACATATTTCTAGGTTACAGCTCGAGTGTTTAATATCCATACCCAGCTACAGTTAATGATGTGCTATCTCCTGTTATTAATCGTGATTTGAGTGTAAGATTTTATATGCTTGCTAGTGGTACTAAGATTTTTTTTTATTATTTAATAAGCGTTGTCCCACACTAGGAATTTCTCCTGTATCATGAGTGCGTTTACAAACATTAAAACTTTCGCAGGTCTGCTGGCAGAAATTTCTTAAGAAATAAGCAGTACCTTTGTACTCAAATTTTATATGTTTTTTATCCTGTCTAGTTTCCTGTGTGTACATAAATAGTTAAATAAATAAATAAACTCACATACACAAACAGCCAGATCCGGTACCACTACCTGTAAGTCATACTAATTTTTGTGACATGCGGGAATCGAACCCGCGACACGCAGCGCAGCAGTCGATCGCTCAGCCACTGCGCCAACCGTGGCGTCTAATTGTACTACTTTCTCTGTTTTTTACTCGTAAGAACCTGCAATTAGAATCTCTTTCTGTTATAGCTGTTGGTTGTCCTATTTATAAATAAATAATATTGTTTGTGTCAGACATCTGCGAGGAAGGCTCGTTGCGCGCGCGCGTGGTCCGGCTGGCGGCCGAGCAGGAGGAGCTGCGACGTCACGCCGCCGCCGACCGACTGCGGACCGCGCGACGCTCCTCGTCCAGCGCCAGCACGAGCCGGTAACTTGCACTACAACTACACAAACACGACTTTAGGCTCAAATTGCACAAGCATGGCATAGAATTTATCTGTATTTCTATCTCTTTTCTTCATTCAGAGGAGTATTTTAATGGAGCGAGAAAAGTCCGCTAGACAATACCAGTTTTACGTAAAAGAAAAATCCAGTTACGGTACAGGGACTTCTTGCGTATTATTGTTATTTCACCCTTAAAGTTCAATTGCTTTGCTTAGAAACTCTCGGTACACAAACTCGAAAAGCGAAAATCGTCTGGCAATGCTAGCGACACTCGCCTCACGATGACAGGGAAGTTTACCTCGCGCAAATAGAGCTTTACTCAATTAAGACTGCGAAAAGGATTCTCTTAACAATGTCAACAAAATTATTCTGCTAACAACTTGTGAAACTATTGGGGCCTACATACTCCTCGAATGTCTTAAGTTCCTACGGAGGAACTTTAAGTAAGTTGGTATTAAAAAAAAACGACTATCAATGAGTTAAAGCTTCGGAAAAAGGCTGCGCAAACCGCTATAGATTATTTAAAATGCAAAAACCATGAGAATTCACTGTTTCTCCTCAGTACCAGCTACATAGGCTATGTCTTATTATTTCTGTTAAAAATTGTGTAGTGTACAAGTGCAGACATTTAATATATCCGTAAAACATATTCAAACTCAGCAGGGTGCGGTCGGTGCGGAGAACATCACTGCGCGAGAAGCAGCTCACGGCCAAAGCAGACGTGAGGGGCGAGGCTAAGCTACGAGAGACCTTCGACTCCACGATCGACGATGACCAGCAGGTCAGTAGTATACATAACTATACAATATTAGAAATCAAATTAGCTTGCACACGAGAGTTTCGCTAGGTAATCTACTTAAATAAATAAATAAAAATCGTTTATTTATAAAAAGGGGGCACATTTACAATAAAATAAAGCATCTTAACAAATAATAGAGTACAGCTGCTTAATTGCCTGAACTAGGTTAGACCTGTATTTCAGGCTAAAAAGAGCATTAATACTAATTTAAAATAAATAAATTAACAGTAATGTAAAATTAGAGTACCAAAATTGAAAAATTACATAAAAACTTGATTGGCTAGCGAAACTCCGCACGCGAGATGGCTTTTTAAACACGATACAATCCAAATAGATCTTTTCGCGTCACATAGTTATTCAGTACGAGATTTTATGACAGTTTTTTGTCATTTGTAAATATTGATAACCCTCACGTCATGCATCGTGTATCCGAGTTATCCGCTCAAAAATACAAACCAAAAAAAAACTTTTTTCTTGGCGTGAAACTTCAGGATTTGTTGTTAAATTGTAGCGCACTCAAAACTTAGTGCAGGTGTCATGAACGTTTTTAAATGTCTCCGTTTGCTATTAATAAAAGTTTGAATAAATTAGACTATTTAATATTCGTACATTTGATACGTAACTTGGGCTTACCCAAGTACAATTCCTACCTCAAAAGCCTCAAATCATGCCAGTGATGTCAGATTGAAACTTATATCAGTCATGTACAATTGCGCGGTCATTTACCAGAGCTCGATAGCTGGTCTTTCAACCTCCTCACTTCAGTTTTTTTGTGTGTCGTAGCCGTGTGCGCCCGAATAATTGTTATGCAGTATGCAAAACTAATATATAAAAGTCATGTGGTAAAAGTCGTGTGTGTTGTTACCACACGAAACGGCTAGACCGATTTGTATGAAATTTCGTGTGCATATCGGGTAAGTCTGAGAATCAGCCAACATCTGTTTTTCACACTCCTAAATGATAAGGGAAGCCCTTTACAGTAGGAAACCTGAGGAGTAGGTTATTCCGCTGGGCACAGCTAGTTATTCATATATTTATGGGGGTTGGTGATTCCGGGCGGCTCATGTGTAATGTGCGCATTCTGAACCTTTACCTGATATAAGTCTTTAACTGACATGGTTACTAACATTATTATAAACACTAATACACACGGGATATTTACCATCTTTGTGTAAAAACCCAAAAAGTAGTGAAAAAGATTGCGACTTGATATAGTGAGTTTTGTGTGTCGGGAGCAAAATCCGGTTGAGTGTCGAGAACAAAATCGAGTTGTGTGTGACGGTGTTAGTGGTACCGAACGCAAAAAAACGAATAAGGAAGACGGTAAATCAAATTGACTGCTCATAAATATCCACCCGCAATAACTTATCTTTATTACCTGTGCCCTTAAAGACCTTATGACTGCGTCAGTAAGCAGTTTGCGTATTTGAATGTTTTGTAGATTTTACTGAAGAAAAGAAGCCTTAATTTCTTTACACATGCCATAACGCCTGTTATTGCCGAAGACTTAGGCAGAGGTTTATCTAATACTACAGCCACATTTTCGCCAGTTATAATTATAGTACAAGGAGCGACCCTATTGCCATCAACAGGCCACAAATCCAGACTCCATAGCTGCCTACTCAGAAAAACTACTCACAAAATAGCAACTATATAATAAAACAGAGCTTCCTCTCCTCTACCCTTTTGCTGTGCCCTACAGGGTCCATAATGTTCTAATTATTATAAAAACTACCACCTAAATACACATTATGGTAAAGCAATAAAGATATTGAGTATTGAGTAAAATCCAATAACACTGCCCAACCTTGGAATCGAACCAAAGACCTTAGTTATTTTAGTTTCTTTTCTTTAATTTGGTTCCGGATCTTAACGCGGCTGCTCTACATCAATCTGAAATAGAAAATGAACATTAAATTGAATAGCTTTACTTATAAAAACAAACAAATTAACAGTCATCTCGTTCAATCATCACAACAGCATGCGCCACGCAACATTGAAGAAATGCTATTAATATTATCATAATGAGCGAAGATCTCGTGCTATGAGCTATTTAAATGGCGACGTCATTGTACGTCCAAATTAATATTCCGCTTTCGACTTTCGCGAAGGAAAAATATGAAAAACCGGCATTACGATTAAAGTGTAAGAATAATGAAATTCACGCACTTGTGTTCCGTACAAAAGAAGTACATAATAGTAGTAGTAGTACTGTCACTGTACATAATAGTAATTACATTCTATTTATACCGTCTTTTACATTATTAAAAAATAAGGGACACGTATTTTTTGAGAAAGTTACGTGTGACGTCACTTGTTGCGTAAAAATGCAGCAACGCGTGACGTAACGCGTATCTTTAATGGGCTATATCTTTGTCATTTTTATTCTAACTTACAAATAAAAAAATACGTGTCCCTTATTTTTGAATAATCTAAAAGGCGGACTAATTTTTTTTTTTGGAAACTTACCTATTATCAGTGTTATGTAACCATAGGTATGATTACCATGCAAACGTTTCCTCTATATCTTATCATATACTGCGCCCCGCGGTTTCACCCATTTATACTGGGATATTAAACATATAAATCTTCCGATTGTATCACTCTATCTGCTGAACACTGCATTCAAATCCGTTGAGTAGTTTCAAAGGTCCAAGAGACAGCAGAAGCGACTTCCATTTAATACTACGTAAAGAAGATAAAAGAAAGTCAGTTTAGTTATACCATTCATAAATCAAAAATAGCTGCACTGATTTTCATGATTCTCGATTATTGCGTCCGAATAGCTGAATAACTATTAAAACATTTGAATAATAAAACGGTGAGCTCAGTTTGATGCAACTCTTGACGAGCGACGTTCAGTTCGTTATAATAATAGTAATTAGGTAGCTAAGTAGTATAGATATATGTAGGTAGGGTACTTTACCTGGGAAGACTAGTATATATAATATAATTTATTATTTTTGTTTGCTATCATAATTTATAAGTTACAATTTTGTATACATTTTGTACGGAAACAACGGTAATACTAATATTAAACAATTATATTGGAAAGTAAGTACTCCAGTAAATATAACGTTCTTGTAATAAATAAATAAAATTACATATCGTGAAACGGAACCCAAAAACACTCGGGTGTTTAACTGTGAAAGGGAAACTGAGTGGCGACACAACACGCCATGTATACGCATTGTTAATATACAGTTTCGCGTATTATTGCGTAATCCTTACCGTTTATACAATTAATTATACCAACATACATGCCCCGCCCACAGACATTTCTATTGTATTATGTTAATGGTGAATACACAATGTGTAGTAATTTTTCAAATCTTAAAACGAAGGTTTGGAGCCTACTGGTGTTATATTTATATAGCTTTTGCCCGCGGCTTCGCTTGCGTTAAATTCGGGGTAACACGGTTCCCCTTTCCTGATATGCAGGTAGGTACCTGCTACCTGTAGTTTTTGCCCTTGCGCCTTATTTATTGTAATTGCAATGCTAACTTTTCCCTTTACTTCCCTCTGTCTCCCTCATTTTTCACTTAAAAAAAAACCTATGTCCGTCTCCAGAGTCTCAAATAACTCTGTACCAAAATTCATCAAATCAGTTTAGCCATTTAGGCGTGAAGACGTAACAAAAAAACTCACGCTTTTATAATATTAGTAAGGATTATGGTTTTCACAGCAGACACCACAACAACAACAACGACAACGGTTTATAGCTGCTCTAAATTTACATCCACGTCTCATTTTCCTTTTTTTGCGGTTGCGAAATCATCAAATAACTTCCCTGCTCTGGGCGAAGCGGGAGAGTGTCAGACTTGTACTGACTAAAGCCCATCCATGTTCCTCTTTTTGCCATATGTATTCCGAGACCGCGGTTCGCGCCAAGGCTTCTGTGAAAACTTGTGATATAAACGGCCATCTCTTGAACGTAGACTAAAAGGGTTGATTTTTTCACAGCTCCAAGGGACCACAGACTTGTGTATATGGTTTTAATTTCAACGCGATACCACTATGCGTTCCCGTGATAAAGTTTCTTGACAGACTGACAACTAAGAGATCCTTTAAGGGTCTCGATTTTTCCTTTTCAGGTACAGAACCCTAAAAAAACAAATAGAAGGATTTCTTAGCGTTAATTCTTACTAGCTTGCGTAGGCGAACGTCTGATAGCCATCTAACATTTCACGAGGAGTTTTCTATCGTGGTAATTAGCTGATCAGCAATCGTAATTACTCGTATAATTACTAACATTCATCTTAGAGCTATCAAATGAATATAAAACTAGTAATAAAACAACTTGTTGGTTGAAACTAAAATGGTTGCGTTACTTGTTGTTTTACTATGCGGATGAATTTTTAGGTTATCGCCATTTTGTATCTGCATGTTGCGTAATGTTACACCTCAGATACTTAAATTAGTTTATTAAATTACGGCAGCTCGTGTTTGATAATTAAAATTTGTGTCGGTAATTCTTGTATGCCTTTATGCATGCAAACTTTTAAAACTTATCTATAATACCATATTTAACACCGGTATTAAAATTGTATTGCGGTTCTGCAAATGCCTCTCAAGGCTCCAAAGGGACCGGGGTTGCGGGTTGTTCGGAAGAGATACCGCGGCCCTGGAACATAAAGGGCAATAGAAGGAACATGGGTGGGTTTTAGTCAGTACTAGTTTGACACTCCCCCCCGCTCTGCTCAGAGCGGGGGAAGTTATTTGATGTTTTCCCACCCCAAAAAAAAAAGGCTCCAAAGGGACATTGCCACGTGTTCCTGTCCTAGGCTATTCTCCAGAAACAGCAATACCGCCTATTTATTTTTGTTCTGAGCTTAGCAAACCTGCTATCTATACAGGGTGGAACACCGACTCAGAACTGGTTGCCAAGTATTCAGTACATCATTCTATATCCCTCTGCATAGATTTTTTTCAAAGGTAATAAAGATAAAAAAAAACAAAGACAAGTACCTTACTATTGTATTGTATAGTATAACGGGCTGATGTTCGCAAATCCACGTCTGAGGCGCGTATTTTGCGTTCCTTACTAAAGTACAATATCTACACGGTTAAGATCTATGGTACAATACAATATTTCAATAGATCTTGACAGCTATTTAAAAAAAAAACTATGCAGAATGAAGTACTATATAATATGTCGTAATCGTGTGTGCGTTGCTATTATCGCAAATTGTATTTTAACATTATACGTTTATTATTTTGTAAGGTTAAATAAATGTGAAGTTATATTTAATAAAAACAAACACTTCGCCAAACAAAAATGTAATGGAAAAATGAACTCTAATTCGGTTCTAGAAACGTAAATAATAAACATTGTAGTTTCCTCGTGTAACCAAATCACACATTTCCATTTCCATGGTAGGTACTTGTTGTGTATGTAGTACAAATTGTTTCTGCACGAAGTGTACATACCTCTGTGTTCTGTGCGTAATTGGTTGCCAATTAAATGGGAAGTAATAATGCACGCTTTTACGTTCATATTAGCAGAAGGTATGTGGCGCAACCAGCTGTACTGGATCTAATCTAGGCGTTTCTTCATTGTATGCTACCTGCTTATACTCGACTGTATCCGTAATTATTGCATGCTGTATTAATCCTGTGTATTGGTCGGTGGTGTGGGTAAATCAGAACACATTTAGATTCCAAAAGACTTGTCTTTAATACTGGTATTACACTAGGGCCCACAAACATGGTCATGGTTCCGACGCCATCATTATTGACAGGCCGCCCTGTCATCCACCATAGACAGAGACATCACCATAGTGATGTCCTATACTCACAACATCCTCCTTATTCGGAGGAATGAAGTGCTTTTAATTTTACAAGTTACAATTAACAAAAATGTACTAACTCTTAAAAATAAGTTTTGACAATCTAGACTATTACTACAACTAACTAAAACTAAGACACTTTGTTAAACTACTTCTTGTTATATAAATTTCTAGACATAACTAAATTAATCAGTCCCTCACAGTCATAACTAAAATATTTGCTTAATAAACAAATACAGTTACTTTTATATGTCTAATCGTCTGGGTGGTCTTATGGCTCTTCCACATCTAGTGCGCATAATCCCTGGAGTTCTAAGCTCTTCATTGTCTGGTGCTACTGTATGACTTAGTTCATCTTGGGATACCGTTTGAGGTGACTGTGGTGGCTTCATAATATGCTGTCTGTTTCTCCTTCCTATAAATCCATCTGACCCTTCAACAGTATAAGACCTAGGCTGAACACATTTGGACCTTATTTCGCCTGTAATCCATGGAGTATCTGGCATTTTCTTAAAATAGACTTTATCTCCTTCTTGTAGTTCTGGTAACGATTTAGTCTTTCTGTCATAATAATCCTTTATTTTATTTTTATTTTCTTCCTTAGTTTTTACATATTTTTGAAAATTGACTGTTCTTGGTTTTAAGTTTTTTGTGACTGTTGGTAATTGTGTTCTAAGTGAACGTGACATTAACAACTGTGCTGGAGATGGTAGATTTCCTCTTGGTGTATTCCTGAATTGAAGCAACGCAAGATACGGATCCGTTCCTGACTCCTCTGACTTGGTAAGAAAACGTTTACATATCTTTACGGCTGACTCTACCAACCCATTTGACCTTGGTATGTAAGGACTTGACGTATTATGATGTATTCCCCATTCTGAAATAAACTTCTTGAACTCTGCTGAATTAAACGGTGGCCCATTGTCTGAGAACAACTCAACTGGGATGCCATGTCTGCTAAAGATACTTTTAAGACAAACAATTACTGTTTTGGCATTAGTACTTGCCACTGTCATTAATTCAATATAATTTGAGTAATAATCTTGTACTACTATGTATTTTTTAGATTTATAATCCATGAAGTCAACACCAACTTTTTCCCACGGAAGTAATGTAACATCATGTGGCAGAAGTGGTTCTGGAGCATTTGAATTTCTATGTGACAAGCAAATATGACACGACTGAACAATGTTTTTTATATCAGTTGACATCAATGGCCAAAATACATGTCCTCTAGCAAACGCCTTTGACCTTTCAATTCCCAAATGGCCACTGTGTATTATTTTCAAAATTTCGGGCCTCAATTTTTTAGGTATGACTATACTGTTACTTCTGAAAATTAAACTATTTTCTGTATGTAAATCAAATCTATACTGCCAATACTCATGCATATCTTTGTGAAGTTGAGTTTTACTTAATGGCCATCCCTCTTTACAGTATCTTTTTAAAATCTGCAGACTGTCATCTTCATTAGTGCCTTTGATTAACCATTGTAGTCTTTCTGATGAGACAGGTAATGACTTAATCAGTAAATTTACATGAACAATGATATCATCATCCAATTCATCTGTACTTGTTTCAGGGAGTGCTGCTCTTGATAAGGTATCAGCAATGTACATGTGACTACCTTTCTTGTAAACTACATTTAGACTGTAGTGTTGTATTTTCAACATCATTCTTTGAAGACGTGTTGGAACCTCGACTAAAGACTTTTTAAACAATGTTATTAAAGGAGCATGATCTGTCTCTACAGTTACAGTTTGTCCATATATAAATTGATGAAATTTGATGCAGGCAAAAACTATTGAATAAAGTTCTTTTTCTATCTGAGCCATTTTTTGTTGTGTATCTGTTAAAGTTTTTGACGCATAATATACTGGATGTTGATTTTGTAACAGCACCGCTCCGACAGCACTCTGACTAGCATCACTTTGTAGAACAATAGGATCGTGAACCTTAAAATGTGACAACACTGGAACTTGACATATTAATTGTTTCAGACGACAAAATGTTGTTTCATGATTGGCAGTCCACTGCCAATCAGTAGATTTTTTTAATAATTGGCGCAACATTTCTGTCTCACTTGCCATATTTTTAATAAAAGGACTTAAATAATTAAGTAGGCCTAGAAATCTTTGTAAATCCTTTAGACATGTAGGAGAGGGCATCTCTTTGATTGCTCTGACTTTATCCGGATCAGCTGTGATTCCGTCTGCTGTAAAAATATGACCTAGATATTTAATACTCTCCTTGGCGAAAGTGCATTTTTCTTTATTAAACTTGACATTATTTTCCTTTGCTGTTTTAAATACTATATTAAGACGCTCATTATGCTCTTGTAGTGTTTGACCACTTACTAAAATATCGTCGCTGTATACTGCCACCCCTGGTATGTCGCCAAACATTTCAGTCATAATTCTGTGAAAATACTCAGGAGCACAGCTGACTCCATATGGAAGACGTTTAAAACGGTATCGACCAAAAGGTGTATTAAAAGTTGTGAGGTAAGAACTCTTCTCACTCAATTTGCACATCCAAAATCCACTACTTGCATCCAAGGTGGAATAAAATCTTGAGCCAGCCACCTTGGCGCGGACCATGTCTACTGATGGAATAGGATAATGAGTCCTGTTAATTGCCTGGTTTAAATTACGAGGGTCTAGACATACCCTTAATTGACCATTTTTCTTTTCAATTAAAATTAAAGAACTCACCCATTCAGTAGGCTCTGTAACCTTGGTTATGACATCATTTTTTTCCATCTTCTCAAGTTCTTGTTGTAGTCTTTGATGCAATGCAAATGGTACCTTCCTCGGAGCATCGACTTTTGGCTGGACCTTAGGATTTGTACTTATGTGACACTCACCAGGAAGACAACCAAGACCCGTGAAAAGCAAATTATTACATTCAACAAGTTTATTTAAATTTATATTTTGTGACTGACTTGACTGTAATAGAAATGACTGTGACTGACTTTTTGTGATTTTAGGGGTTATTTGACTTGAATTCAACTCCTTTTGACTTTTTTCAGAAGACAATTGATTATTATCACTTTCTGATGTTTGCATGCTTGTAGTATCTACACAGAAAACTCTTTTAATTAGTCCAATTTCTGAGCAAGTAAGTTTACCTAATACAGTTGGAGAATTTACATTTGCAATTACAAAATTAATTTGTTTTGTCATGTAGAGGTCATTAAATTGAAATTTACACTCTAAATTTTGTTGGCCTAGTACCTCTAGACTATTACCAGTGTATGACTTAATTTTAACATTAGTTTTAGACAATTGATTTTTAGTATTTAGTGAATCATAAACACCTTTTGACATAATATTGACATCACTGCCCGTATCAATAATACAATTTATTTGTGAGTTGTTTATATATAAATTAATTGTCCATTCACTTGACAAGGACTTAGACGACTGAATATGACCTATAAACAACTCACCTTGTTCTGACTGTACCTGTTGCATGTCATTATCTGACTGCACATATTTCACTGACTTTGACTGAATTGACCGACAACAGACTGCAAAATGACCAAATTTTTCACATTTTTTACACTTTACACCAAATGCTGGACACTTATAACGATGCACCTGACCACACCTTGTACACACTTCCTGTTTTGGCTGCTGACTATGTTGATTGACATTCCTTGGGTTAGACTGTGATCTTGAGCTTGACTGACTCTTATTATATAAGACTGAACTTTCTGTTGATAATTCGTCTGTTTGATTTCTGGAAGCAAGCATGGCTTTTGCTATCTCTAATGCCTTATCAAGATCCAGCTTATCTTCAATCAACAATTTTTCTCTTATGAAATTGTATTTTTGATGCATGTTACAAATGAACATTATTTTGATCAGACGTTCCTGCAGCTTTTCTAGCTCACAGTTTTGTGACCTTAATTTCAATGTGCAAGCAAAGTCTTCTAAGGTTTCGTTTTCACCTTATTTGTACGTGAAAAAATTATGACATTCATAAGTGAGGTTAGCTTTTGGCGCGAAGTGATTTTGAAACATATCAATGAGCTCGTTGTATTTTACTTCATCCTCATCTTTTCGAAATGTATTGAATACATTAACGCCCTTTTCACCAATGGCATGTAGAAATAAAGCCACCTTTCTACCATCACTCTCTTCATCTAGGCCGGAAGCACGTAAATAAATTTTGAATGATTGCACCCATTTTTTCCATTGTTGAGCCAAATTACCAGTCATCACCATGGGCTGCGGACTGGACATTCCCGAAAGTTTCTTGGGCTTTTGATTTTCATCAGACATGGTGACTTTTCACTTCTTCAATTTCGAACACATTCACAATGACTATATATGTAATACGACACGTAGATTACGAACCCAAATTCTGACACCATGTATTGGTCGGTGGTGTGGGTAAATCAGAACACATTTAGATTCCAAAAGACTTGTCTTTAATACTGGTATTACACTAGGGCCCACAAACATGGTCATGGTTCCGACGCCATCATTATTGACAGGCCGCCCTGTCATCCACCATAGACAGAGACATCACCATAGTGATGTCCTATACTCACAACATCCTGTTCAGTTACATAGTTTCAGGCTATGGTCTATTACGGTTTTTTCATTGACTTTTATTTAAAAAAGGTCCGATTAATCTGTTACAAATTTTATAGCGATTACGTCACGACCAATCAATACTGTTGAACTGGATTACTGTCTCTTTTCGGTGGTCTTATTTTTTTTTGCATATGGTTTATCATGTAATAACTTCCCTTGCTCTGGGCGGGCGACTAACACTGACTGTCAGACTTGTACTGACTAAACCCCACCCATGTTCCTTCTTTTGCCTTTTATGTTCCGGGGCCGCGGTATCTTTTTTGAAAAACCCGCACCCCGGGAACAACTCGCAGCCCCGGATCAACCCGCAACCCCGGAACAACCCGCACCCTCGGTCGGTGGTACTATTGACGTAACCAATCTTGATATACTACACAAATAGTTTCTCTGATAACACGTCAATTCGGGTTCATTTTATGTTTGTTTGTTTGTATAGTTCGAATAGGCTCCAAAAGCACTGGACCGCTTTAACCATTATTTCACTAATAGGAAACTACATTTCCTTTTCATTCTTTTTTTTTAAATAACTTTTAGGAATTTCTCCTGTATTGTGGGTGCGTTTACAAACAATTAAACTCACATACACAAACAGCCAGACCCGAAATACAAATATTTGTATTTGTATTTGTGTACAAAAAAGACAAAAAGTTGTACAAAATACAACTTTTTGTCTTTTTTGTACAAAAACTGTTGTGTCAATCAAGTTCAAAATGATTTTCATAGAAAGTCCTTATAAAGTTCTACTTTTCAGATTTTTTTCATATTTTCTAAACTTATGGTTCAAAAGTTAGAGGGGGACACACACATTGTTTTTTACTTTTGGAGCGATTATTTCCGAAATTATTGACATAATCAAAAAATGATTATAGTAAACCCCTATTCATTTTTAAATACCTTTCCAACAATATATCACACGTTAGGGTTGAAATTTAAAAAAAAATCACTTCCCACTTTACATATAGGGTGGCTACCCTAATAAAACATTTTTTTCCAATTTTTATTTTACCACTTTGTCGGCGTGATTGATATACATATTGGTACCAAATTTCAGCTTTCTAGTGCTAACGGTCACAGAGATTAAGCGAGGACGGACGGACGGACGGACGGACAGACAGACATGCGAAACTATATAAGGGTTCCTAGTTGACTACGGAACCCTAAAAAGAGACAAAATAGTTTCAGTCTTATCTGGTTTAAAAGCTATACTCGTTCTATCTGATTAACAAACTGACATACAAAAATACTCAATGAGAATGTCTATTACTTGATAAGGATATAAAGCACCACTCGCCGCTATCAAATATTCAACACTTACTCAAACGTTAGACGAAATATTTTATGTCGATTTGATGGCATCGTTACACATGATTTTATTAATTTATCGCACGAACGGACAAGAGATATATGAACCAAAAAACTGCAATCATCTCACGCTATCTTTACAAGTAATCGGAAATTGTTTGCAATTATAAAAGAAACCGTTTATGCGTGTTTTCAGTTTTTTTTTTTGTTTTTGGCACGTCGCTCGATCGGGTTTGAAGTCTTTCTAAAAATACGATCAAACGATCGATTTGTTGAACTATACTACTCAAATCACGGCCACGACTATATTTACAAGAATCGTCTGCGCCTAGGAATTTATCAGTGGAGTGAATACCGTATTTTTAAAACGTTTAACTACAAATTTCAGTTTCAATCTGTCACTTAATATCCAAATTTTTATTTTTCATTACTAATTCATTCTTGAAATTGTTTATCCATAGGATTACGATTTAAATTTGATTGTTTTTACCCGACTGCCGACTGTAATTTTTATGTATGGGAATTGGATTTTACTTACTAAGCAGTTTTACAAGTAAATAATAAAGTCTGTGGGCGCGTTAGACTAACAGTCAAGTAATAATAAAATAGTAAAGTCATATATACCAACTTAACGACATTAGCCACCACTTTACCAAATATCAGACTAACTATGAAGCGAGAGAGCTATCTATGGTCACAACTATTGTTTGATAAAAACAGTACAAAGAATAATATTAGTAATAATATAGTAGTAACAAATGATAATCACTCTTTTTTTTATAACTTTTACTAGAATTAAAACCCGTCTAAAAGGGCTTATTCCACCTTAAAGGTAACATATAAAATTTTACTCATGTCATGTCATTATTTTCGCTAGGAGAATACATTTTGTATTATTCTTGGTAATGATTAATATTAATTTGATGAGTATGTTGCGCTAAATGAGATTACTTTTACAATGTTACTTTTATTACTGTTAACAAACAGTATTGCTGAATATAAGTTATGTTCGGCTTGTCTGAAATTTTTACCGAAGAAGTGCTCTTAAAGTATGTGTTTATATCATCCAAATATATTAGAAGATAAAAATATATGATAGAAAGTAAATCATGTGTACCTTAATCGTTAAATAAATAACTTCTAACATGTGATATAAGTTATTTATTTCCCCCTTTACCTTTCGATTATAAAAAAATAATTTTGAAAATCAGCCCACAATTGACGGAGAAATCGCGTGCCAAACATACAAAGAATACAGTCGAATTGAGAACCTCCTCGTTTTTTGAAGTCGGTTAATAATGTTCTTGTTCCAATCCAGCCAACATAGTGTTCATGACACATAAACTGTAAATACTTGTAATGTTCACCACGCTTATCGGTATTTACTAAGTGAACGATTTAAACAAGGCCCGCTGTTTTTACGTTACTCATGTGGCGTACTTTCTCTGCTTTCATCTCTACTTCGCTGGTAATTAACTGCACTGGAATAATTTATTACCTACATTACATTTGCACCAAGGCCGTGACGTAGAAGTCTAGCAACTCACCGATATCATCAACTGTGTTTTTGCGAATAAAACAGACACAATGTAGTGCTGTTTATAATTTAGTGCCTTGATAAAAACACAGAAATTTTTCAGCAATCTACGCTGTGGTCGTATTTTTCAGATATTTCAGGCAGTATAATTTAATTACCTTAGTTAAGACAGGCGGGAATGTGTGTTTAGACATAAACTGCAAACCCGGCTTGCATATTCAATTCATATTTAAATGAAGTATTTACCTTTGATTACTGAACACTCTTTCTAATCAACTAGAACAATCGAGAGCGACGGTGGAACTAAAAGTTTCATAATTATGAAGAAAAATCTTCACCACCATAATGCATTCTTTATTTTCATATGCAAAATGTCAATCACCTTGTGAAATAGGCATATCGTACGCTTGTCGTGTTAAATACCAATAACTCTAGTTCCTGCCCAGTTTAATACTTACTAGAGCGATCGATTTGCACTCACTTCTCGCTTATGCACTCTTTATAATGGCTTCGTGGAAGCTGTTTGTTATAATTATTGTTAATGGCTGAAAAATTGGTTCAGAACTTTCTATAGCAAGCAGGTCTATTCTGAAGTAAATATATATTTGTTTCAATACTAAGTTTAAAAATATAATCCTTGTAGAGCTATTTGTGTCAATGTAATGAAAATAGAATCGAGGTATTACTCATATCGTAACTTGATTTTGTGCTGTTTTATCGGCTTTCCGAGTGTTAACTATAGTGAGTAGTGTCATTGTAAGATGCGATCAATCACTGCGTATCGTCTGTTGCTGCATCATCAATCAGGCCACATTGTCACATCCCGTTCCGCTGGGCGCATTGATTGCCGACACCAGGCGAGGCGGCGATCCACTCAGTTTTCCTGCGATTTCCCTCGCCAACCGGCGGCCGCGCACGCGCCGTCAGTCCGTCTGGTCAGCGCAACAACACGCACCGCTCATTGTACATTTTTTTTTCTTTCGACGATGCATTTTGATATACAAAAATCTTCCTTCGAACTTCAATTCTTCCTTTATGGTGTTTCATAAAGTGTTGACCATTGTTCTCTCAAAGGATATTATGTGGTTATGTGATACTATGTGTGTTATGTGCTGATTACGGATTGATATCATGTCTTTGGATATAATGTTTTTGACTAACGACAACCTGCGCCGCATGCGCAAGGAGCCACATGTGCTAGGGCTCCGTTATCGGGTATGAAATGTTTATATTTGAAATAGTAAATTACGAATTTTTAATAACATGATTCATTAAATAATTGTTATATGCTAAAATAACTAATCTTTCTCCTTTTTTGTGTGTAAATCCTCATGGATGCCCTCCGCCCTGGAATTGGCGATGGGGAAGGTCAGACTCTGGATGAGTCCTTGAGGGTCCAAATCAATCATTTATTATTTTAAAATCTACCACCTAAGTCCTCATTGTGGAATCAGCATTCTCCTGCCCTTATCCCCAATAAATGTGGGGTGAAAATGACGAGTAATGATAATAATAACGATAAATGGCATAAATTTTTCTCTAAACTCGTTATTTTATCAGTCTAAGTTCTCATTGTGCAATGCAATCAATTATATTATATTTAGTATATTTAAATTTATTTATAACTTATTATTAAACCGCAATTCGGAATGTTATAGATCTGTATCAGTTGTTTCGTTAACGCTACAATGAGCTTGGAATGCTATTCCTTTCTATTTTAATTCTCACTGAAATTCAGTTTTACTCTAACTGCAGTCTGATTATACTGATTTATTGCAGTTCATGTGATTTTAGAGTATTTTTTATGAAATAATATGTATTAGGCGTCTCTGTCACTAAAATCTAGCGCATTGCAATGTGTTTGTTCAAAAGTTTAAAGAAAATTTTGAACAGACACATTGCAATGTCTATACGTTGCCAACGACAGACATACATTTTTGAATTCTAGTTTCGATATTAAATCGTTTCTGTCCAGTCATGTCTGAATTGCTGTAATTTAGGCTTTTAAATCAAAACTGCAACGTATTATGCTATGAGATTGTCATGAGACTGTTAACAAAATCAAGAAATATGTAGTGATAAGAGGTCCTAAAAAAAGCCAAAAAAGACAACACTTATTATGGCAACCTTTCACAAATCCTTTTAAGCAAATGAACCATAAAAGCGTCAAAATATTACCGGACACGCTAGGAAACCACCTGTTACGGCAACCGGATAAACATGATGCATAGAAACCTTATAAATTGCACATTTATCGATCCACAATTTTCTCATTAATTTTTCTGCAATTTTCTACAATCAAAGGATATCCGCTTAGATTTCTTTCATTATGTTGCAGGGCCTATCTAATGGCGTGGAAAATGACCAAAACACCGCGAACATGCAACCGCCGCCGGAGTTGTCACACAAGCGGCTGTCGAACAGCTCCACCACGTCCAACCAGAGCTACGACTCAAACGTGGAGTACGCGGTGCCCAAGCACTCGTACAGCCAGCGCGGCTCGCTACGCACCAGCGACGTCAGCGACCTGTCCGAGCTCGCGGCCTTCGGACAGAAGCCTTCCAACCCGCTGTTCGGAGTCAACGCCGCGTCGCACTACGCGCCCGGCTCCGTGCCCGCCCCGCAGCACGAAGCCGTCAACGAACAGAACAAACACTACGAAAAAACGAGCTTACCCAATGGCGTCAGGAAAGCGCCCGAGGGACAGGACAATGACCTTATCAAAAGCGAGGACGCGTTAGACGGTAGGAAAGAGGTCATAGTGAGCCCCAACCAGATCGCGATCACTGAAGGCGGCACCGCGACCTACACCACAGACAATAATGGTAAAATCAATGTTCATGTCACCGTCATGATTAACGCAGGTAATTATATGCATCCTTACGAACTCAAATTGACCGTAACAAGCACATCTAATATTCATACGTAATATATAGCACAGTTGATAACATTTGTAAAGTTAATCTAACAGTTTTGCACAGTGATGGTAAATAAATATAAAGAAGGTTGGGACTGTGTGCCGGTTTCCAGAATTGATTCACTCTCGAGGATGCATATGAGGCAAGCAGTCTCTCTTTGTAGTTGCATGCTGGTTAGCGTGTGGTTTCATTGTTCCTTTGTTGTGCTAGTCGTTAATGGGATCTGTTTTAGTTAGTTCATGTCAATTTGTTTGAGTGCACGTATATTTTCTAAAACTGTCACTATTTATTGTTCTGTTACCTATCTGTTCTGTTCATTGCACAATTTCTTTTCGAAATCTTTCTGTTACGGATTTTTTACGTCTCATTATTTTTGCATAATTTGTAGAAATGCCATAATGAAGAAGATAAGCATTTATTGTTTACTAACAATTTAATTAAAGTAACGCACCGCAGATTTTCGTTAAGAAACATACTTTTGAGTAATATTTGTAATAGCTATGCTTATCTCATCAAATGTTAACGTTTCGTGCCGAGCGAGCCGGTCAGCTCGGTAGGATAGTAATCAGTGGCACGTGTTCCAGGAACTCTCGCAGATTTGAAAAAGCAGCGATCTCAGATCAGAACGAACGGCAGCCCCGTGGAGAGCAGCCTGGCGTCCACCAACAACCACAGCCTGAACTCGCTGCACGACGCCAAGCCCGACATGCCGGTGCAGCTCAACCCGCTGAGCGCGCTGGGCGGCGTGCCGCGCTTCGCGGGCAACACCAGCGACGTGGTCGGGGACACGCGCTCGCGCAGGTGCTGTATCATCATGTAGGCTAGTGGCGTAGCGGATATGTTCCGGTAGCTTTTAATCGGTCGGCTGAAACGCGTGTATATAATGTGATGATGTGGGTAAGCGTACAAGTCTGATTGTCATTCCAAAATAATTTTTGAACGGCTTTTGGATCACTCGGACGGTTGACTTTTTACGGTTAGCTATTGCCTAAGAATTGTGATTTTGGCTCTGAAGAATTATTAAAGAAAAGGATATTGTTTTTTTTTGTTTGCCGCGACTGACAAGTTTTTGTTGCCCGTCAAAAAGTCAATCGACGGATTGGAGGTCCGGTAGAGAAAATAATAACCTAATATATTGAACGTTGCCGATAGAGTATTGCCATGTTTGCTCACAAAGCAAGGGCTTGCCAATGGCTGGAAAACAGTGTGATAGATTTATAAGAGCTCAACAACTATTGTATTTTTAGTGTTAAGGAAACTATGCGGTTGCTAATATTATAGTAATAGAATGAATCCTATATTGCAGTTATTGTCATATATTTAAGTATTGTATTATAATAGTTCTTGTCTTATATTTCCTGAACATTCCATTATTCGATTATATTTTGTTGAAATATTTTATTTTATTGTAAATAATTTAATTTCATTGTAAATTTGAATGTTACAGTATTCTTCGAGTGAAAATGTTTCCAATTATTATTTAATGTTACATAAAATGCATAATAAGCATTTGAACAGAACAAACAAACCATAAATCGTCATACATAATAATCGTATCGATTGTTGGGAAGTGCCTCAAGTATTGGTCTATAATGCTGAACTATGTAAAACATAGTATAATTTAATTCCTAAATGCGATTTATTTAATACAAAAACAATAAATTATATTTTAATAATATTAAGTAAATTATATACTTTTGGGACGGAAGTGAAGCCTTGTTTAATCTTGTAGTAGTGATGGAGTTGATTATATCCTAACTGAACACAGCTGCGATAACTGCCGTCGTTTCACTGGACCACTCTATGGCAATAAACTAATATCACTAGATATATAACAGAGAAACTTAGGACTTAACATGGGTATACTTTTATATACGTATAGTACTTTCACAATTTTAACTATAAAATATGCCATATTAACATGCAAATACATTCAGATTCGTAGTATTCATCTTTACTAATTGTAACTGCTAAAACTTGTTAGAACTACTGTTTTTATTACTTGTCTACTATTGTATGTATACAAACTAATAATTTATCAATTTACTTTCATACTAACATTATATCAAATTTGAGGTGTTTATTTTTCAAGTTCATATTGACCTAAAGACTGGATTTGTTATGTAAGTTTTACATTTATTAGTAGTATGCAACCGATCGGCTGTGCCACTACAATTTATTGGAAGAGTTTTTTTTTTGTTTAACAAAAATGAACTGTGATAGTTTGGAAAAGAAGTTGAATTTAGAAGCCTTCTTTAACTTGAGTTTTGAAGAAGCTGCAAAAAGGCTTTGGCTGCCATCCCGCAAAAAAAAAAAGAGAAAACAAGGGGTCAAATTGACGATGGGGGAAGGGATAACGTGACAAACACATGTATTTTTTTTTTGAATAAACAAAAATACTTTTCACCTAGGTATAACGAATCAAAGATTTAATTTTTGAAAATTTAAGTCTTATCGAAATATCAAAAAAAAAAACGTATTGAAGCATTCTTAACCTGGTATTTTCAATAATAAAAAAAATGCACGTGAGGAAAAGGGGTGGGGGGAGGGGCCTTAAAACCTCATGCGATTAAACGTTGGCCCCTTACCTATTGGCTGCTGTACGATTATATTCCTTATGGATAGATAACGCATCTCTGGAATGTCGTTATGTCAACGTTTAAATAATTGCCGGGGCTGCGGGTTGTTCGAAAGAAATACCGCGGCCCAGAAACGTAAAGGGCAATAGAAGGAACATGCCTGGGTTTTAGTCAGTACAAGTCTGACGCTCCCTCCGCTCCGCACAGATCGGGGGAAGTTGTTTGATGATTTCCCATGCGCAAGAAAAATAAAAGTTTAAATAATTAGAAAATATTCGTTATAATTTTTCGTTTCGTTATAATTGCATTTATTGGCAGTTCGTCACATTTCTATAGTCACAAAATGTCTAATTATTTATATAAAATATTTAATTAACTTTTGTAGTGGCACATAGTCGGTGTTGCATTTAAATTCAAAATACAGCTGACTGTTGACCGAGCGAGGGGGCCACGGCATTCGTGCTGGTAGTTTTCACCATCCTTATGTTACAGTGATGAATGAACTATATTGTGTCTATGGTATAGTTGCCAAAATATATAAAATAAAGAACTAAATAGAAACAACACTACTTTCACGCGTGCATTTACCGCTGCCACTGATATAATCACTTCGGTCATCAGAATCATGCCATGGCTCGTGAATAAAAAGGCGTCAATATTTTCGATGATCGAGCATAGAGCAGTTAATAATCACCATAAAATCCTGGCTGTATTAAGGTTGAAGCGCCAGGGTAGGTCGCGTTTTTTTTTTGCAATTTTTAAGCCAGTGTCAAGTTGTATGTTGATTAAATACAAATTGCGACCGTAAATAATATGGTTTTACAAATGTAAATTTATTAAAACCTTCAATACAACCATGTTCGTTCATTGTACCCCCATAATGACCATTTCATGAAAAACTCACATAATGGGGTCAAAAGAACTTGGAAGGTTGTGTTATTGATTTAACTGATTATAATTCAGTCAACCCATATTTAAAAAGGTTGCAATTTATATTCTATCAACATATTACTTGACACTGACCTGCAAAATGCAAAAAAAAAATGACGAATAATGTAATTTCGTGGGCTACTCTGACGGTTCCACCTTAAAAGTATCAAATGCCCTGAAACTGTGAAATATGTTAGGGATTCGCTTCTATACATTGTCATATCGTATAAGTCTCTACCTTCATTTTACTATTTAGTGTTGATCAACAGGCTTGTTGTTCGAAATTTGTTTTTAAACATTTTAATTATAAAAATTTTCGCCCAAAATCATCATGCCAATGCCACCCTTTTAAAACGTGTTCAGCAAACGGCGTTTAAAGTTTGTCTGTATTGATATTTCACAGCAATTACTATACCTACAGCTCTTAAACGTAGGTGAGACGTGCTGATGGCGTTCAGCTTAATTTGTTAAATACGCATTCAGACAAGATACTGTTGTCGATACTGAACATGCATTAATTCTTATTCACCTCAGTTCGGGCTGATAGGTGAACGTACGGCGACACTCCAAGCTATACGAAACCAGTTTATGCGGATCTCTCATTCTATGGAAAATCAATACAAAACGAGCCCATGTTATACTGGTATATTATAGTTTGATCTGTCGCCGTGTGTACTGTGTAGTAAAATGAGACAAAATCACGTACTGACACCGCTGTATCACCTGTAACATACGGATGTAAGTCGAGTGCCTTTTTCTTCTTTAGTAGAGCTTAATACTCAATTTGTGCCAATATTTTAAATTGCAAGCACAAGTTACTTTTAGATAAAATATTCTAATACTTTGTAACCGCGAATAATTAACATGTTCCTGTACTTATATAAAAAAACGTTTATGTTTTAAATGTGGACATAGTATTTTTGCGATGCGACTACAAAAATAATTACTAATTTTGAATTTTAGTACAATATCCAATTTGGCTATAACTATAGCTTAGTAAATGCATTGAACGCTAAACGAACATAAAAACACGATAGATACGTTGTATCAAAAACGTCTAAATGTATTAAAATATTCGTGGTAACACTGTGTTGATTAGTTTCACCCTTTCTTTATGTAAAGTGGGAACCCCCTAAGAAAAGAGAACTTTTAGAACTAGAATCATTAGCAACTAAACTGTAGAAAACTTTTGTGGAATTTATGTTTTTATAAAAATCCAGTGTTCATTGTCTGTGGTATACTTGTTAGGCGAATATAGCAGATTGACATTCCGTTGTAAATCTTCTTGTCAAATTTTATATTTATACAATGTAATATATTAAGCTTTTGGAGTCGTATTTATCATGTGTAGGCGTCATCATTAGGTAGTCCCATCCAGTAGCAATTCATTCGTCCATATCTTAGTCATTAGTGTAACTATTTGGTAGATTGAAATATCTTCAGTACTTAAAAAGTACTTAAAAGTAAACGTTCTTTATGTAACTCGCGGAAACTGTCGCGAATATATCAAATATATGATTAATGTATACTGAAAAAAATAATATTAATATAGAAATACAAACAAAGCAATACTGAATGGCCTTATAAGTAAGCACAATACATTTCATTTTTTTTTATTTTGTTACAGTATTATTTTTAAAAGCATTTTACAGGCGGCATTTTGTGATACTTATTAGTATTTGAGAAATTTTTGGCAGAACAAATACTTAATTAAACAACATAGAGTTTTTTTTTTGTAATATTATCAAATGATTTGTGCTCTGTTAATTCATTGTCTACGTGTGGGTTGTGATGGCACGAAGTTTTGCCGAAAAGTAAATAAGATACCAAGGATTGAATTAGTTATACGTGCTTACATTTTTATAATTTAGTAGCGTTGAAGTATGATTTATTTTCTTTCAATTATTACCTTTTTATTATTTTGTAAACAGAATATTTATTTGAATTTTGAACGTGTTACAAAATGCAAACACAATTATTAGAAAATAAATTATCTAAAGATTCGACATGACTCCAATCACTTGTATTGTTATTAACAACATTATTCTATTAACTTAAAAATGTTTATAGAAATACGGTTCTTATTATAAAAAGTATTCTATGTGATTATTCAATGTTTGTAGTAGGAATATGAACAGTGCCTGTTGTGTCTTGCCTTAGTAAAGTTTAACTCCTCTGTTGATACCTTATTGTTAATGTCACGTGATCCTATGTACATAATTAGTGTAGACAAATGTTTGTCTAATAATACTTTACATATTTTGTCAAATAAAACATTGTATCGAATGGCAGCTGAGTCCCACACACCTATGTATATAACTACCCGTTTAGTTAAGTATATAATTAGTCACTGTTACGCTATTTATATAGTGACGTCACAACGGCTACGTTAATACAAGTGTTCTTCATGTTAATTAGTAGTGTAATCGACCAGCATCATATTACACAATGTTGATTTTTATACAAATATTCATTGAAGTAGATATCTCAGAACAAAAAATATATATTTCCGCCTAGGTATTTGAATACGTTAAAAATAAGTATTTTAATACAAATGCTAAAGGAATTAGTAGTTTTTGAGACCTAGAAGTAATTCAGTATTTTACTCAATTAAAGTAATTCAAATTGTTAAATTAGTTACCTTGCCATTTCCATCTTGCCTTTGATAAACTGTTTCAGTATCGTCTTAATTAAATAACATGAAAATAAAAATTATTGTTAACATTATGAAAAGTAGTATTACTTCTTTGGTCTCTAAATATCTTAAATATCATCCTCAAGCCCCAATTTGTCAATTTCCAAAATAATTTGATAGTTATTTTTCAGCTATCGATATAAGTCATATCAGAACCCCAAATTCTTACCAATTGATAGTGATAAAAATTATTCCAATAATCGTTTATTAAGTACTTATTTATGTAATGTTTATTAAAAAAAAATGATGTAGCTTGTTTAATGTGATGTACTATATTGTATTATACTTAGTTTTGTGTCGTTGTTCAGTTCCATACAGGTATTACAAAGTAAAGATTGTTAGACCATCGTATCCCATAAAAATAAAGTGTCAATTAACGGGACAATGAATCATTTCAGACGAAGATGTAATTCTGAAGGTGATAAAGATAAAATAAATTCAGTGTTACAGTCCTTTTTACCTCTGACAGAAACCAAAGTGCAATCCACCAACAACCTTATATCAATGGAGATAAAGATCACTTTGATTTTGATAAAAGAAATCAGAGGTAATATCGGGTATTGTAACTCTCTTTGATTTTATGATATTCGATTGTCTATGGTCATTATTTTACAAGGACATTTCATTGTACTTATAAAGCTGGTGATAGACACTGCTGCAAAGAGTAACATGGGTTTACGTCAATGGCGTGAATAGTCTTAAATTTTGAAAGTTTCTTTATGCAGCTATTTTGAATTTTTATAGAACTAACGTATTAACAGATACTTAAATATACAATTAATCAGTATTTTGTCCTTGTGTTTTAATCTATATCTATACTACTATTATAAAGAGGATTTTTATTTTGTACCGAATAGGCTCCGAAAGTACTGGATCGGTTTTAACTATTTTTCGTCACATAGGTTACATAAGATCACGTTACGACGCTAGGCACAGCTAGTTTAATTTAACCATGGAACTTTCAATATTTATGCTTGTTCTCGCCATCTTGACTGTAATGTACAATAGTGCAAAGACAATGCAAGTGTTAAGTTTGTTAAAATAAAAGATAATTTGTTGCTTCTTTATGTTTCTAATTACTTCCTTAAATTGAGGATGATGTGATTTTTCAATGTCATCTAAATAGTAGTGTAAAATTAAATTATCTGGAACATTAATAAATCGTTTGTTTAAATCAATCATGTTTTATTTCTACACAATTCGCCAAACGCCACAGCTGGTAAAAAAAATAACTGTCAATGGATTTTTGTTATTTCTGTCGTTTTTTGAAGTCTATCAGTCTTCATCTTTGGATGGATTTGTGGTGAAAAAATAATGAGTTATTTCTCCATATAAAATATTAATTAACTTTGAAATTGTTTCTTGCACCCTTGGTTTCGGGAAAAAACCTAGAATTCGGTGAGTTATCTAATAAAATAATTAGTAAATGGGATAGTAGAAAATTCAAGAGGTTTTGTATTTAAATGAATGTTATTGATTCATCATACGGCAGGCGATCCGTCGGGTTCGCGACAGACACGCAGCCGCCGCCGCGGGCAAGGTTACCCAACGTGCACGTCGCGGAACAGACTATCAAACGAGTTTAACTACTAAAACAGCATTTTTCATCCCTGAGTTTAATTTATTTGCCAATAATATCTACAATTATATAATTTACAGAAAAATCCCCAAGCCGCAGATTGCGTAATTCAGCTACATTTTTCATCAAGCAAATATGACACAGAGCGACACGCTGTAGTTGGAAAACCAAAAGTGGATTGCGGCGGCAAGGTAACGTGGGCTGGTTATTGGCTCCGTCAGTGCTCGCCGGACCGCCACAGCACGCCGACGCGTCGCGGCCTCACTCGTCATTCTGCGATCTATATCACGCGGAAATCTAACACAACCTAAAATTATCTTCAAGTAAATTTTCCTCTACAGGCCTTCAACAAGTTGCACGTCTAGCCCACTGGGTATCTCCTGTTGTGCATGTTGAGATTTATAAGAACTTTCTGCACCATGAAGCCACCAGTTAATGTGAGTAATTTAGTGTTATTATTTCTTTTAAACAGTACTTACTTGTTGAAAATTTACATGCGAATTCGTGGGAAGTGCCACAAAAAATGTTGTGTCATACTGATGTAGAAATATATTTTTAGTGAACACACTAGTGTCTTACTTGATTATAGGCAATATAAATGTTTATTTTATTTTGTAGCTGATTTTGAATAGTTAGATAATTTTTATCTGAATAATAAATGTTCCTGTGAGAGAGACTGTCACTTTTATTCCTCAAATAATAATCTGATAAATGGATCGAAAAAGCAGCTTTAAAATCAAGCATTACTTTCTGCATGTGACGTTTCGAACTTTCCATTTCCTGGAACCCAGCTGATAGCATCATCAACAGTATTGTTATCATCAATAATCATACTAAGACGATGACAATTGATGGATTGTTTGATTATACGTATATCAACACCCGGTCGACTGGTCTTTCTCGGGTTTCAGGTTTGCTCCATGTAGGTTTTTAAACCGGTTATTCGGTTATCGTTCTCGTACTCGTAGTCATTGCTCTTTCTAGTTGCGTTGACTGGACGAAATCTATTATTTCAAGATTGATAGTCAAATCATACGCTTGTAATTACCAAAGGCAGACAACAGTAACCCCCGCTACTGAAAAATTCCTGATGTCAAAAAGTTATAACACTTACCAAACTCGAAATCTAACCCAGGATTTCATGCTCAGCATTTGCGATTTAAGCCCCGTTCCAATAAACAAAAACGACTCGTTTTGCTTACGGATGGTAGTATTTTGACATAAGTTCTATGAGACTTATGTCAAAATCTTACTATCCGTAAGCAAAACGAGTCGTTTTTGTTTATTGGAACGGGGCTTAAACCAACGAGGTAGTCCAATATGAACAAAAAGTAGGTGTTAAAAAAAAGCTAGATTTGACTTAAAGTTTTATGTAAGTATACTTTATTGCATCACTTTTTTATCAGGCTTTTGACTTTCGTTGCTGGCCTTACTTGGTAATCACTCATTGAGGAGACTTGTCTTCATAATGTTAACGGTACAACGTACAACCAATCAAGGAGTGTAGTAGGTTCAGGTTTTTTTGCAATGTAATGAACCAAGGCACACGATAATATTAAGTGTGAACAACTCACATGGAAAATGTTGATGAGTTATAAAATGGCTGTGTTGAGACAATGACCCCGAATTTAATATGGCTATAGAGCTCTTTATAAAATGAACTAGTTGTTTGACGTACAGGTATAAATGATAATCATCATTTTCCTGCCCTTGTCCCATTCTACTTAGGGTCGGCGCAAGTGCGCAATACGTTTTCTTCTTCCATTTTCCCCTGTCAGATGTCACGGCATCATTTACGTTTTTCTCCTTCATATCATTTCTTCTACAGAAGTAAATGATGCCGTGACATCTGATAGGGGAGAATGGAAGAAGAAAACGTGTTGCGCCGACCTCAAATAGAATGGGACAAGGAAAATGATGATCATTTCTTCCACAATCCATCTATCTTTTCTTTGGCCTTCCAGGTTACAGGTGTAAATGATAATAACCATTGTAAATAATAAGCAAATCAAACCTGTGTTCTTCAAAACGAAAGACAATGTGTTAAACAGCGAATCACATTTCGCTTTAATTGTTGATAAACAAACAGGAAAGCGAACTGAACAGGCAGACTTCAATTTTAAATTATTTGTTGCTAGTATATATGCTAGTCACAGAGAAAAGAGCAAATCTACGTAATTATTTATTTAATAAACATTAAATTTATTTTTAGGGTTCCGTACCCGAAAAGGAAAAAAACGGAACCCTTATAGGATCACTTCGTTGTCCGTCTGTCTGTCAAAACCCTTAATCTCGGGAACGCGTTGAAATATCCAGTTGAAATTAAAACAATATACTCAAGTTGCCTTGTTGGCCCTTAGAGCTGTTGAAAAATCAAACCTCGTCAGTCTATGCAGTCAAAAGATATAGCGTTTGTGTCGCATATTTGTACGGAACCCTCGTACACGAGCCCGACTCTCATTTGTGTTGTGTGTTCGATTTTCTTTCTTTTTTAGAATACCTGTACACTTTAATGGATTCAAATAATTTTGGACAGTTCCTCTACGTTGATTATAAACTTTACTGATGATCAATATGATTGATCTTAAATGTAGTTGGATATCTCGGTTATTTCTTCCACCATAATATATTGGAAGATATTTATGTTGGAAGAAATAACTATTTGATTTTCCTTCCTGTTGTTCTGTTTACTCATCGGTTTGTACAAACACAGCAACTAGGTCGTAAGAACAACTGCCCGAATAAGGATGAAGACAATTTTCCAAGATGGCAATACCTATCTGGATCTACCCATGTAGAGTCCATTCACAGTTAAATTAAGAGAAAACAGTCTCGACGATATTTTTAAAAGGCAAAACAGTTACCTACCTATAATTAAAGAAATCTGTCGGACCTATATTTAAATTAGTCCAACATAACATCTTGTGGAAAATCCGGTTCAAAACTCTTGCTGGTAGACCATTTTAGTACACACTTTCCGGTACATTTCTAGATCCATCTCTATTTTTACTGAACAAGTTTATACGACTAATTGTATTCTCATGCATAACTATCTGGCGCCTGTGTGATGATCGAAAAAAAATATCCTATGTGTTATTCCAGACTATACTCTAACTCTGTGCCAAATTTCATCAAGATCCGTTGACCCGTTTTCACTTTAAAGAGTAACATACATCCATCTTCACAAACATTCGCATTTATAATATTAGTAGGATTTTAGACAAAACAATGCGTTTTCTTAAACCATTGTGTTAGAGACATTTAATCTCTAATTAAGTAGTAATAGCTTATCGTTTTGTATTGACTGATCTCATCACCCCCGACGGGCGCATACCTAATTAACAGACAATTACGCTGTTCTTGAGGGGTCCATAGATAACATTCACTACGCAGTTTATACTTATGCTGATAAAATATTACGTCTTTGGATGGTCGATGACATTTATGTATATTTTCATTAAAACGAGCGAAAAAAAAAACAGGTTTTAAGCTATTGCATAGCTTCTATCGCGGGCCTTGAGCGTGGAGACCGAATCCAGAAATTCCGTAACGAAAAAACCTAACACTTTCATTGTGAATACGGTCAGTTATTTCAATTTGCGATTCTAATGTTCTATCAGCGTGTTTGGTAGAGAATCGGATTGACAAGCAACAGTACGCTGGGTCTTGTTTTTCTTTATGCTACTTCTTTTTTTATTATTATTGTATATTTTTTTATTTATTGCATAAGTTGATAAAAAATGTTATGCAATAGCTTTACCGCGGCAGTCCCACACGTATTCTTTTTCTTGCCTTCCGTCTCTTGGCCAATTTGGGGCTCTTGTGGAATACATTTTTTTAAGCTAGGTATAATATCAGTCGGTCGAGTCGATCTTCAATTCAAGCCGCGCTTTCCTGGGTTGGTCCGTGGATGGGTGACCACCGACCAGTAAATACCGGGTTCCTACAAGAAATCACATTAAGCAGTTGGTCCCGGTTGCCAATAACAGATCTTTGACAGTCGTTACAGTTATCAGTGGCCCGAAAGTCTGACATACAGACTTACCAAGGGGCACCGTATTACCCAATACTAGCTGGGTTATATATTTCAGAGAGGCAGTCGATCCATTTAAAATACTGGTATTTAATTGCTTCTGGTTAGACTGGAAACCGACTCTAACAAGCTCGGGAAAAGGTTAGGCAGACGGTGATGAATGAATCGAGTGACATACGACACCTACCGTATTTTCTTTGCTGACAATAGAAAATTGAGAAAATACTTATGTTCGGAAACTGAACAGTGCTCGAATAACGGAAGAAATAAAAGTTATTGTATTGACTGCATACGTGATGTCCTGATTAAAATCAAGAATATTGAGGAACTCTGGAAAGCAGTTGAATGAAACGTCTACCGGCACCAAAAAGTGCCTAAACTCAAATAAAATTTCTGTAGGCACAGACAATGTCACTCATGCGACCGGAATGTTCCGTTCCGAATGACCTACATAAATTATATTGTCTATTTCGTCTGCTCTATTCGCAAGTTTTATCGAAAGAATTACATGTTTTTTTATTCTTCCCTTGAGTACTCCACCCTTCTTTAATGTATTTTTCAATGTCAACATATGCTTGGCTGGCGCAGTGGCTAGGCTCTTGGCTGCTGCGCTGCGTGTCGCATGTTCGATCCCGCACGGAATATATATTTGTATGGTATACAGGTAGTTTTTCTGAGTCTGATAGTTTGTATAAGTAAGTTTGTTTGTAAACGCACCTACGATACAGGAGAAATTCATAGAGCGAGGTAACGTTTAAAAACATCTTTAATTCAGTATTCACCCGCTTTATAGCCTCTACATTTTCCGTGTCATCTTTACCAATTAATTCTTACTTCCCCAGGCCGCTCTCCTCCACGATGTGGATATCCCGACGAAGAAGGCGACGTTCGGCATGGGCTGCTTCTGGTCCAACGACTCGCTGTTCGGTGTAACCCCCGGAGTGATCCGAACACGCGTCGGCTACTCTGGCGGTACCACTAAGAACCCTCATTATAGGAGCATGTGAGTATACTCTGTCTATGACGTTCGTTTCTTTCTGTACAACAAAAAAGGCTTCGCATAGATCTCTTCCCTGTCGGCAACCTGATTTTGGACAGCCCCGATCCTCTTTAGCAACGCTTGTTTTCCTGTTGCCCGTGACTTCGCCCGCGTGGAAGTCGAATTTTATCCAAGGGAACAAAGTACAAAGATCAAATGAAATGCAGGTTATAAACTATCTGTGTGCCTTATTTCATGAAAATCCGATCAGTAGTTTTAGTAAAACTCATAAACTTACAAAACTTGTAATTGGCTTTCTGCTGTCTTTTTTTAATTACTTAAGTTTTTATATAGTCAGCAACACCAAGGTGCTGCTGGCGTTTCTCGCGGAACTGGGGTGTGCATCGAATATTATTCCCACCCATACGCAAAATACGCGCCTCAGGCGTGGAGTTGCGGACATTAGCTCGTTATACAATACAATACAAGTTTTTATATAGCTATAGGTTTCCATAGTGTTATAAATAAATTAGTAGGATTAATAGGATTCTTACTAAATACACGACTTGCTGATGCCAAAGAATACATTTCGATGATTCGCGTGTGTAACCTTTGACTATCGTTTCCAAATCCACTTCTATGTGCTGCCATTTACGATTTATTTCAATGGCATCACGAATGAATGTCCAATCAAGGTTCTCTAATAAGGATACCATTGTTTTTAGACCTACCTGCATTCAAATCATTCCACTGACAAACGCTAGACATACTATCTACGACATTTCGAGGCCGTCTGCATTATTTTAGAGCAGTATTCCTCTTTATGTTCTAGTGCGAACTATAAAAACCACATTTTCACATCATCCCAAAGGTTTTTGGACTAACTACCCTTGTACCATGTTACTGCAGGTTTTCAATCCGAGCAATATGTTTTTCTTTTGTTCATTTCTCTATCAAGCGTCTCCACCTTTCATTATCATTCCCTTCGCAACATTCTTCACTGCACACAATCTATCCATATTATTTTAGTTATTCCTAGTTTGTTAACCGTGGCAGTAAGCTATTGCATTATTTTTCCATGGAATCTTTTCAAGTTCAACACTATTATATGACCACCTTTCTCTGTGACTTATCCTCTTAAGTACAATTATCATTATATGTAGATTATAGTAATAATTGATGATTAAGTGAAGCACATTTTATGTTAGTTAAGTACTTGCAAAGGTATTAATGGATTCATTATGCAGTTAAGCACCATTAGTACCATGAGTAATGTTAATAGAAAGCATTGTAGTGCAATTGAAATAATATGACTGAACAGAATGGAAGGATTATAATATTCAAGATGGAGAGTCTTTGGTACTTCGAAAAGCGTTTGTAATGCAATTAAATGCTCTGGATTATAATGAAATGAATGATAAATGTAGTATTCATTCAAGTAATCTATTTATACTTGCATATTTCTGAGCCTGAATCACTCTGTAAAATTATTAATTTTATAATGAAATAATAAGATAAACTTTTCTTCATATATATTCCAGGTACTTTTTTTAAAGTTGCAAACGCAGGCTACTGAACTTCTATGCAGAATTTTAGAATTCCCCTCGTTTTGTGGTATATCTGGAAAAGATACTCGAGACGATGGACTTAATGGATCGTATGGTATCTACCTATGCCCACACTTCACAGGCATGGCTGTACGTTCGCATAACTTTACAAAGTACACTTTCTTTAGTGCTGATATCGTTATATTCTTACTCTCACTCACAAATAGACAAAGCCATAGTGCGTCTAAATCTAAAATGTGTTATCTCAACACGTGTAGCTACCACTTTTACTATTATCGTCGTAAATGCACAATTCATGCATACGGCGTAATTACCGACGTAGTACACTGCATTTGTCATCGTCATCTATTCAGTTCACTGATCTTATTGTGTTTTGTTGACTTGAGAAAACAGTACATCTTGTTTCTGCTGTATTTGCGTCCCTATCTCTATTTCATAAAAGCCAGTGTTGATCGTCTTCATCCTAGTTTATTTGAGGTTATCGCAGCTTGTCTTTATCTTCTAAACTTTTCTAGCAGTCATCGTCAACTACATAGGTACCTACTTAAACCCTTTCTTTTATCGATTTTTCTTTGGATTTTTGGTATTCCTTGTTTATAACACACTTTTAAAATATCCTTCGACTTAAAATCTAATAATATGTTATAATAGGTAGATGTAGGTACCTCCCTAGAAATTACTTGTAAGTTTAACATTTGCATGATTTGATGTTTGAAGGGCGCAAGCGATCGATACGTTAGTACGTCGAAAGGTCATGAAGAAAGTGGAACTTGATTAATTTCGCATGTTGAGAAACTACAGTACAGTTGAGAACTAGGTCAATGCCTAGCTGTTTAATAAAACAGAACTAGATATTATCACTGGTTTTTGGTTTTGTCCCGCCATCTTCGAGGTATGCCGCGTTGCCTTCTTGTAAGGACTAGTGGTCCGTATTCGCCCAGGATTCAAAGAAGTCATGGGGATCGAGAAGCCAGCAGTGGTATGGTGTAGGCTGAGTAGCAGATCTTATCTGTCGTTACGAGTAGTCAGAAGACCAAAAAACTTCTTGCCAAACGTTTATCGTGTTACCTTCCAGTAAAAGGGTTGCAGACGTCAAAATAGAAGTCGCTGGCGATATTCAGCTTGATCCGGTTAGTGCGGATGCCGACTCAACATGCTTTGGAAGGAGGCTAGACAGATGATGTCCAAATAACTACTAGGCTCATAAGAATAGCTAACTAGGGGTAACATAGGCATACTCACAAAAAACGAAAAGATAAACTTTTCACGTTTTTCTACGCTATCTACATTCAGTCAAAAAAGTATCGGGAATGGATGATTTGTTTATTGTTCCAAATTAAAATTTTTGTTTTTTTTTGTAGTTGTTAGATTGGCACAACTGTTTTCCATATTGGCGCGGAGTTTGAGTTGCATCTGTTATTTATATTAAATACAGTGCTGGTTTTAGTAATATTTTTATTATCATTTATTTATTTACATACATATTTTTTATATTTTTACATATTTTTTTTTATCAAAAACAAAAAAAAAAACATTTAAAAATATAAAAATAGTAGCCCACCGGTATCGGGAACAGGGTCCAAGCTACCGGCGGTCAGGGCTCCAGAGAAAGGAACCTCCTAACAATACGAGCCGTGTCCAGGAGTACCGCTTTCTGTATCAAGCCCTTGATCCAGCTGCCTAACGAGAGCCTCCTCAGGTATTGGTCGAGGCTCTTGGCAATTAAGCCATTGGCAGATACGACTATCGGCACAATGATCGCTGAGTCCACATCCCACATGTCGACAACCTCGCGAGCCAAGTCAATATACTTAATTTGCTTATCTTTCTCGGCTTTCACGAGGTTCTCATCATGCGGGACTGTTATGTCAACAATCATTGCGCGCCGCTCTGATCGATCCACCACCACTATATCAGGCTTGTTGGCAACAACAGTCCTGTCAGTGATGATGGATCGATCCCAGTACAATGTGATATAGCCATGTTCGAGAACTGGGTCGGGCTCATACCTGTAGTACGGCACTTCCGATTCCACAAGGTTATATTTTAGAGCAAGTTGTTGATGGATAATCCTGGTTACAAGGTAGTAATATCATATATAGTGTGTATTGCGAATTTCATAATGGACAAAAATATCGAACAAAGAGTTTGTCTTAAATTATGCATCGCCAATGGAATTTCGTGTTCGGAGTCACTGAAAATGTTACAGAAGGCTTACGGTGAATCGACTTTATCAAAAACTCGTGCTTATGAGTGGTTCAAAGCGTTCAAAAGCGGTCGAGATGTGATGGAAGATTTGCCTCGCTCTGGTAGGCCGTCAACGTCTGCAACTGAAGTTAACATCTCAAAAGTGAAGAAAATAGTGACTGAAAATCCCCATTCAACTCTGAGAGAGATAGCCGCCGAACTTTCTGTCTCTCACGAGTCGATCCGTACCATTGTAACTAATCATTTGGGTATGAAACATGTTGCTGCTCGGCTAGTCCCAAAAGATCTGAATTTTCTCCAAAAACTCAATCGCATGAAAGTCGCTGAGGACATGCTAGAACGAGTCAGTTCGGACCCAACATTCATGAAACGCATTGTTACTGGTGACGAGACGTGGGTTTACGAGTTTGACATGCAAACTAGTCAACAAGCTTCGGAGTGGCGCCTTCCAACTGAACCAAAACCGAAAAAACCACGCCAAAGTCGATCAAAAGTCGAAGTCATGTTGACTGTTTTCTTTGACTATCGCGGTGTTGTGCACTCTGAATTCTTACCGGAAGGTCTAACGGTAAATAAAGAATATTATTTGAGCGTTATGCGGCGTTTAAGAGAGCAAATTCGACGAAAAAGGCCAGATTTGTGGAAAGAAAATTCTTGGATTTTGCACCACGACAATGCGCCTTCGCACAAGGCTATCATTGTGAACGAATTTTTGACCAAACACTCAACAAATACCATCCAGCAACCACCATATTCACCAGATATGGCTCCTGCTGACTTTTTTCTTTTTCCTAAACTCAAATTACCACTTCGTGGCACCCGTTTTCAATCGATAGAAGACATAAAGGAGAATTCGCGGCGAGAACTGAACTCAATTCCGGAAGCAGCGTTTAAAAAATGTTTTGATGAACGGATTATTCGTTGGCGCAAGTGTATCGTTTCTAAAGGAGCATACTTTGAAGGTGATAAAATAAATTTGGATGAATAACAGACATTTTGTGTATTATTGATCTTTTCCCGGTACTTTCTTGACAGAGTAGTACATCAACAATTAGAAATTTAATCGCTTTATCTTTAATACGTGGATGAGTCGCGAAATTGGAAATAACCTTGACGGAGGCAAACGCGATAGACAAATCAATAAACTCGCTAAGAATGACTTGCACGGTTAGGTAAGCCAAACAAATGACATGTCATTTTGTTTTTCTCGGTTGTTATAAATATTGTGCGATGCGGGAAGGGAGCACACGTTTATTTGTTTTTTTTTTTTTTAATTTCTACATAAATTCGACTATTATATACTTTTTGAAGAAAGAACGTTTATTCTCAACAGTCGCAACTCGCAAGTTTGCAAAACAAGAATCGTAGATAATGTCATATCTATTTTTATGTGCCAACTCTATATTTTTGCGGATTAATTGCGATCACGTTGGTAAGTAGGTAGAATGTCATAAAAAAAGTTTCGAAAGTAATTGCGTCGCATTGAAGACGTAACGAATATTAACATTCCATCGTTACACCGTCAAAAACACTTGCCTAAAATGTAAGGTGATAAAACAATAAAGTTAAACGTTAATAAGCGATTAGGATTTTATTTCCGTGATCGGTAGACAGGTATTTAACATGCTTGCTTGAGCTCTATTCTGCTAGATTATGGATCACCTCGAAAGGAATAATAATTGGAAAACATGGAAACCAAATAATGCACAACCAATTTTCTCGAACGACAGCTGTCAAACCAACCATGACATAGTAGCAGAATTCATCCTGCGCATTACTTTGTATGTTTGTTTATCACTTTTGCCCGTGATCCTATCTTCCTTCCGTTATCATTTAATAATAAACGTTAGATAGGGTCAATGATAAAATTAAATGCCAAGGGATTATTACGTCATGAGATTATTAAGAAGTAATTAAATGACAATCATCTGTCTTGTCATTGAACCTACGTTTTAAAACTGTGTCCCATAATAGTTGAGTCTAATTTAATGATAACGAGAGACAAGGTTAGCGGGGCGACGCGTGCGCAAGGCCAAGGTGCCTCGCGTCAGTCGCGTGCTCACACAAAAATCGTTTTAATAATACTTATAACGTGCACGTGCGTTAAATTTTTGGGAAATTATGCGGAAATCAAACAAAACATGTTTTTACACGTGTTTGAAAAAACTGAAATGCAGTCCGTGCCACAGAAGAAATAGTACCTAGTATATTCATACTGTACACATTACGCAGTATAGAGTTTTAAAACAATGACGATGTCTTTTTATTTTCAGCGGTGACCACACTGAGGTTATCGAGCTGGACTTTGACCCAAAAACTGTCACCTATGAAGATCTCCTAGTCATGTTCTGGGCGAACCACGAATATGGACTAACCACCAAGCTAAAGCGACAGGTAACCCTCATAAACTTTATGATATTATGAGATCAGATGACCCAAGGCAAGCTTGAGGTGATCGAAGCTGTGGCCTGGTCTAGATAGTTCTCGTAGTTTCTTTATATCCAAATTCTACTAAATTCTTTTTGTGATGTTGGCAGATTTAGTGCATCATTTCTTTGATCCATAACAAATATATTCAAATATTTACGAGTGATAGAAGGGATAAGATAAAGAAAATAGTAATCCAATACTTGTAACTACTTGGTAACAAATCGTTTTGTTTCGTGTTAAAAACATTTTTGTATGAAAATAGACCTAATGTCCGCTCTTTAAATCTCTTTGGTCCATACTAAAATATCAATAACATAATACTCTAGCTCTAGACAATTTTGGAAATTTCAGGATTTTATCGCTAATGTCAAGTAAAAACAAACGTCTTTAATCTAAGTATATTTGTTAGTAGAGTAATCTGATAAGATAATAATAATTTGTTCTTTCTCGTGAAAGCCAAGAAAGATAAGCAAATCAAGTATATTGACTTGGCTCGCGAGGTTGTCGACATGTGGGATGTGGACTCGGCGATCATTGTGCCTATAGTCATATCTGCCAATGGCTTAATTGCCAAGAGCCTCGACCAATAGGTATCTGAGGAGGCTCTCGTTAGGCAGCTGGATCAAGGGCTTGATACAGAAAGCGGTACTCCTGGACTCGGCTCGCATTGTTAGGAGGTTCCTTTCTCTGGACTCTGGAGCCCTGACCGCCGGTAGCTTGGACCCTGTTCCCGATAGCGGTGGGCTCCTATTTTTGTATTTTTATGTTATTTTTATTAAACGGAAAAAAATAATAAACGGAAAAATTTGTTCTTAAACGAAAAAGTCTTATGAACATAAAAAGACTTTATTTTAGGAAAGTAAACTAGAGTCTACAGGAAGTAAACTATCACATCAGCCAAATGTTGAGGTGTATCTGTCATCTGAATGTGTCAATAAATACACGTGGAGACAAACTGTCTACCCAAAAACGTTAAGATGAATCAAATGATGTGATGATGACGTTTCATCTTTTACGCATAAAGTCTCTTTGTAGAAAATTTTCGACATTTTAGGCGAAACACGTCAACTTTTTAATCAAATTAATGTTTTCTAATTTTATCTAAAATTACCAGGCACTCATACGCAATCTCTTCGTCATTGAATATTTGTTTTCAATTAAACAGTGAACCTAAATAAGAAGGAACTATAAATGAGCATCAAACCAAAATTCCAAAACAGTGTTCGCTAGAAGTTATTGGTCCCCACTGTATTATCGGCTCCTGTCATGTATTAAAGTTTAGAAGACTAGCTACACCTTGAATTAATGTGAGCCAGTTTTACATCATAAAATCATGGCAAAGTTCATGAGCCAAATTCAACTTCTATTAATTTTGTTTTTTCTCATGCAGTACCAGTCCCTGATCTTATACCACGACGAGGAACAGCGTTTGAAAGCGGAGGCATCCTACAAAGAGATGCAGGTGCGCTGCAACGATCAGCTGCGCACTGAGATCGCGCCCGCCGGGACCTTCTACCCCGCTGAGGAGTAAGTACTACCTACATGTTTTGAATAATATACCGTTCTATCTGCGCGTGCGTCGAAGTGCCTTGCAGGTTCCCTCTATCTGGCAGAATCTTGATGCTCCGAAATTTATTTGGCATAACACACTTAGCATAATTTTCTTTAAACGAACATTTTAAATGCATAATAATTATTTGATATAATTATCGTTTGGCATAATGTTCAAAACTTCGAATTTACAATGGCATACTTTTAAGATGGCAGAATTACATTTAGTATAATTACGATTGGCAGAGTTCAAATTTCGCATAATATCGTTTAGCATAATGTTCATTTAGAGCGATGATTATTTGGTATAATTTCACTTGGCATACTATGCAGACGGCAGAAATGGCTAGGTTAGGTTAGGTTAAAACTGTGACCTAGAAACGACTTGCATTAATAGAAAAACGAGATTGTTTTTAGTAGGTTACCCGGAACTGAACTATTTAGATTAGTATAATTACTTATTGTGTTAAATGACATTATTTCAAATTCAATTAAATAATAACTAAAATAAATGACATTATTTTGAAGATTTAAATAATTAAAATAAATGACAACAAATAACGACAAAGATGATTCTAACTATAAACTTTCTGCGATATGACAATTCTGCCGTTTAATGATTATCTCTAAGAAATATATGCCAAAAAACGATTCTGACTGTGAACTTTCTGCGATATGATGATTCTACTTTTTAAATATTATGGATATGAAATTTATGTCAAGAGATGATTCTGGGTTACAAAATTATGAGTTTTGAATGTATGATAAATGAGTGTCTGCCAAACAATTTTCTGCGAAATGAAGTTTATGCTATCCGTTGTTATGCAAAATAAAATTATGACATAAAAAGTTCTGCTATAAAGGGTGGACCCGTGCCTTGCACCTTGTGGAGTTTGACAGAAGAGGCATCCTACAAACAGCTACGATAACTACCCATAAATTACAATAAACTACCATCCCAGGTTCTTTTCAAAAAACTACTTAGTAGGTACCATCATTCGTACAAAAATACTTTTCAATAAACAAATCAATTCGTGTGGTTTCAATTATTGCTTCATGACTCCGTGTCTCACGTGTATTTGTAATTTCAACTGACAAAATTTCCTAGAAAACATAAAATATTCATACATTCTATTTACTTTTGCGAAGAAACATTAACCTAAATACATTGAATGACAAATGAGTACCCCCGACAAAGTTGCCATTCATACAAATATTTCAAAGGAATCCACGACTACGCCCGGATAGTAACTACATAATACAAATTAACCTTGCTTAGGCGTCTAGCCACAACCTTAGAATATTTAACATACGTCTAGCAATGTTAAATACATAAATAACTGTCGATTATTGCAAAATTCAGGTCATGGTCTACTCCTTATTGAAGTCCAGGCTTCATGTGTGCATCGCTACTAATTTCAATTCCGCACAACGATTTTCCTCTCAATAGAAGCAATCAAGATCGATAATATTGATATTGACTATTCTAAAAATAAACAGGCCATGAGGTCAGAATAATGTGTGATGGGATAATTACCCTTAACGAAGCCGAGTGGTAGGTACATTACTATATTATATTTTAATGGACCATACCTGGGAGCATCTAGGTCAAAGCTCCAAAGTTTTTTTTTTAAACTATTTTTAGGCGAACGGCAAGATTCGTACCGCATACTTTTTTTGTTGTTTTGTGATACAATTTGTACCACTTATTAAGGCAACTAAACCATTCATTTTCATGTAACGTTAGTATTTTTAGCACACTGCATTAATGAATTATATCAATTAAAAGATTTAATTAATTAAATGTAATATAATCTTAAACTGAACGCAACTAAATGTGGTTATGTTTTTAGAAGTTGCCATTTGTAAAATATCACGAGGTTCAAAATGATAAATGATTATTTAAAAATAGAAATAAGAGTAAATAAAATTAACCTATTACACATTATACCTTACAATGAATAATTATTGCATACAATCTTAATTATTAACTATTTAACTATAGGAATTATTTTCGCCATCAAAGTTTTTTTGTGTTGGCAATTTTTTTGACAGGATGGAAAAATCCCGAAAATCTTTTCTTGTGTGTGCTTTGTTGTTTTTTTGGTTTATAGTTTGTAACTGCATCTGAGCAATATGGCAAATTATCTGGCCATTTTTACGTTGAGTTGAACTACTGGTGCTCCGTACTCTATCTGTTGATAGTACTTTCGCGAAAGGACGCTGTATCCGATGAGAGTGAAGATATCGTCAATACTAATCGGCTGTGGGTATATCCTAGAGATGTAAGTAGTTTCCAAATAACATTTTGCGTACGCGTGTGTCAGTTACGTTAAGTGATAACTTTTACGTGTTAAAAAGTAGTGGGTAAAGTTTAGTATTCAGCGGCAGGCGGAGGGAGTGGGGGGTGGGGGGGAGGGGAGGGGGGAGGGTGCCCCCTACCCCCCGGTACCACTCCCATATCAAGGTAATGCACGGTTCTTGAGAAAAACCCATTTTTGTAACCTAACCTCAAACCTCGTTATTGTCACATTAAAAGTGTATTCCAGAAATTTGGCATCGTTTAGCATAAGGAAGGAGGTGCCCTCTGTGTCCTGGCACCACTCTGATGTACTGATTACTACCTATCAAAGTGGTTCGACGGAGCCCCGCTTCGCGGGGCTCCTACTTCTGCGTTCAAGGTTTAAAGTAACCTAACACGAAGGATGGCGGGGTCTTTCAGACCCCGCCATCCCCTTCGAACCTAACCTGTCCATGTCGGGGTGCCCCAAGTCCCGAGCTGTCATTGATTACTACCTGTCAAAGTGGCTCGACGGAGCCCCGCTTCGCGGGGCTCCTACCTCTGCATTCAAGGTTTACAGTAACCTAACACGAAGGGGATGGCGGGGTCTTTCAGACCCCGCCATCCCCTTCGAACCTAACCTGTCCATGTCGGGGTGCCCCAAGTCCCGAACTCTAACTAACTCTATATGAAATGAGACGGGTTTTAACTGTAACACATACATTCTATCAGTGGGGCTACATTGGGCATTTATAGGTTTTGATAAAAGAAACAACCGTCGAGCCACTTTGATAGGTAGTAATCAGTGATTTAGGCATTGCCTTTACATGAGAGTGGTGCCAGGACACATAGGGCACCTCCTTCCTTATGCTAAACGATACCAAATTTCTGGAATACACTTTTTATGTGACTATAACGAGTTTTTAGGTTAGGTTACAAAAATGGGTTTTTCTCAAGAACGGTGCATTACCTTGATATGGGAGTGGTACCGGGGGGTAGGGGACAACCCCCCCCCTCCCCTCCCCCCACCCCCCGCTCCCTCCGCCTGCAGCTGAATACTAAACCCAACCCAAAGTAGTCCTTACCGTTTAATCTACGCGATATGATACTAAATAAAACCGTTTAAAATAAAATGTGTATACTAAAACAAATCTAAACATTATTTGAAAAAATAAACACTTGTGGTTGTATAAATATTTACATTTTGTCCTATATAATGTGTCCTATATCCTGTATAAACACTTGAGTGATCGTTTACATGTATTGTTTACTTGCCTGTTATAATAGTTATTACTCTGTTAGTATGACTGTCATAGTGTCATAGTCATATAAAGCAATGTTGTAGTGTCATATAAAGCAATGTTGTTCACTCAAAATCACTTAATTATTTTCAGATAACACCTGCTGACTTACTCATTCACATTCTTCTGATAATATGCCGAGGAGAAGCATAATATGCCATCTAAGTGTTTGTGTTGTATGCGGACAATCCATACTATGAATCAGTTGACGCAGGATTTTGATTAAAGATGCAAATGAAAAGAACAAATAATGGCTAACACAGTTGCTACATGGATCCAACCACGAGAGGTATATATCATTTACACATATATCTTGATTTGATGTATGTATGTGTTAAAACAATGTAAATTATTTTCCACTAATACCATGCATTTTTAAATGCAAGCTATTCTTTATTAATATTTTTTATTTTAGCTTCATTCTGAAGATGAAGCTTGTGTACCGTGTTGTCCAAGAGCTAGAAGAACTAGAGTTGTTTCACCAAATAAAAATATTCAACCCATTGTGCCTGATCATCTGGAGGGTGATCATTATGATTTGATGTGTGCTGTATGTGGTCAGTCTATCCACCCCAAAATCAGATCAAGAGTGGAATCGCAACAACACATAATTATATTTATAGTAATTAGCTTATAAAAATGTGTCATGCAAATGGCAATTACTATTTTATGTTGTTAAATCTGGGACAGTCATATTGTTGGCTCTACTATCAACAAAAGGATACTGGTTTTTCCATTGTCACATAGCCCTTTTTCTCATATTAACACAACATACATATTTTTGGTAAAGGTTTTCTGTAAGGTGAAAACCAATCATTGGATGTTATAAACTATTCTGTAGCTTGGTCATGATGGGCGCAATTTATATCTTATCAAACTTAGTGTTTAATTTGTATTTCATCAATGTTATTTATTTACAGATGTCATCCATGAATGAAGTTTGTGGAGTTTGCTGGGGCCAAGCTTGAGATTTGAGCTTCTATGTTCCAGATATATGAACCAGAAGAAAGACCCCAACATATTGTATTGCCCAATATAAGAAGAGCAGCTGAAACACCAAGACACTGCATTTTCCAAAGAGTGCTTGGAACCAGAGCCAAATATTGTGCCTAAAGAAACCAGGCAAGCTGTATTGGTTAAGTATCAATATTTTGTACCAAGAGGAGCTCGTATTTGCTCCTTACATAGACAGGACGCTAATTATGAAAACCTGTATACTGCTGAGTATAGCCTTAATAGCTTTACTTCCACACACAGAGGAGATAATTTTTATTTTAATGGAAGGGTTAAGTAACATCTCTTATGAGAATATTCAAAACTACCCCGATAACCAAGTACAGTACTTTATAGGCATAAATAAACAACATCAACAAATATTGGATGTTACACCGAGGCTTAGGAATATGCATCGGGATAGTTTTGCATTAACAGCCTTATTGTGTAAATTAAGGACTGGGGATTCAGAGGACAGATTGTCATATCTATTTCAAGTTCCGATAAGGACCCTAGAGACATTAATGTCTGTAGCAATAAATATTTTGCTAACTGATTATGTTCCAGGATTTCTTGGTTTTTCTCATTTAAGAAGGGAGCAAGTGGCAGCAAAAAATTCATACATTGCCGATCACATTTTTGTGAGCCTAATGCACCAGCTGATCAAAAACCTGCAATCACAATAGCTGATGCAATATAAATATACATACAAAAAAGTAGTAATTACTTATTCCAAAAGGATACATATTCCCTTCATAAATATAGGAATTTATTAAAGTCATTTGTCCTCTATGCCTCTGATGGATATATTATAGATGTACGCGGACCATATAGTGCCACTACAAATAATGCCACCATAATGAGTGATTTATTAAACGCAACTGAATTTAATGGTTTTTGTAACTGGATGGGATGCTGCTCACATGTTATGAGCATTATTTGGTACCTTAGTAACGCTTGCCATGAAGGTATGACCCGACCTGCCCCTTTCTTAGATAAAATAATATTAAGAATCAATTAGGTAATTATAACAACAATAAAATTAATGTAAGTTCCTGCAAAAACAAAGTTGTTTTATTTACCCACACTCAAAACTGCATCAGCGCTTCATCATTCATCATCATCAAACTATTGCAGACCACTGGTGGACGTAGGTCTCCTAAAGCACTCTACTGAATAGGTACAATTCTCATGTCAATTTGCTAACTTAATGATAAGTAAAACATTACAAAGATAGCACCAGCTATCTAGAACATCGTTTTTCACCAAAACAATGTTTATGTGCTTACACATAATAATATTTTTTAGGACATAACCTCAAAAATAAAACTGGTTTAAAAGGCGTTTATACCTTTAAAATCATTTATTCATAGAAGCACTCATCAAATACAATAGTACAGTCTATCAGCACAACATACTGAGACGAGATTAACAATATAGGGCTTTCGCGCACACCCGAGAGTCGCGGAGACACTTCTTCCGTCTGACCTCGTTGGCGATCGGGGGTTCCATATACTATAGTAGTCTTTGGGGGGTTCTCTGAGTTCCACTGAGTTCTCTCTCTGCGTCCGCGGCCGGCGCGGGCGCTTTGCAGCCCGCGTGCGGCGGAGGAGGGGTGTGTCACGTGGCATGGCACAGCGTAACAACAGCAGCTTACAAACCACAGCCTACTTAATATTATTCCCCGCGTTATACTGGTTATAACTTTTAGGTCCCAATTCCTAAAAATCTAAGAATTTCAAAAGGGCTTGCCTATCGTATTGACTACCAATTGAAACAAAAATATATCCAAAACACGATATTTTATTAGGGGTACTAAACTCCCATACAACCCTGCCATTCGCCTTTTAATTTTATTACTTGAAACCATACCATAAACTATTCAATGCATTTTGACTTCTGCTTCTTTATTTCTCTATCAAAATTGGTGTCGATATTGACAATTTTATTCTGCCAATATCAGCATTATGACTTATTTTGATATTCAAAATGTTTGGTCGGTGGTTTCGTGAGTTTTACGTAGATAAATAAAAATTAAAAAAAGAAATTATTCACAAAAATCTTACGCTTTTTAATTTCTCTGTTTCTCTGATTTTATAATATATTTATGGTCTGATTGGTCACTCTGTCTCAGCTAAAATAATAGTTCCAACAATGCGTTTTAGTTACACAAAATGTGTTAAGATTGAGTGGGCGTTTTGTGGGCTGTTGTTTTTACGCCATTTCACATAATACTTCATTCCAAACACTTTTTTATTTTACATACATTATTTATATTTATTTATGTTATTTATTTATTTATATGGTACAAAATAGAGATACTGCTCTTAAAATTATGTGCGATAGCTCATTGGATCCGGAATGACGCCTAGAAAAATGTGCTAAAAGCGTGTATTTTTATATTTCTATTGTTTAAATAATTAGTTAAGACATTATTTTTTTTCTAAAAATCATAATTGATAGTCCTCTATAAAATAACAAAAAAAAATTATCAACAATAATTCTATTGTTTACTTACCAATTATAAATAATGGAGATAGAGTTCCGGGAGTTAGGAGTTTTTTATTGGAAATTTCCTCTTCATTCAGAATCTTTTTTTTTTAATTTCTTAAATATTAATAGTTTATGAAATATTGGCAAAAACCGAAATGCCATTTTTTTTTCATCTTTAATTGTTTATAACTTTTGCAATTTTTTATGAGCTAATACACGCTTTTAGCACATTTTTCTAGGCGTCATTCCGGATGCAATGAGCTATCGCACATAATTTTAGGAGCAGTATCTCTATTTTGTACCATTTTCAACTTGTCGACTAGACTAATACGTAAGAGCACATTAAACGTAAGTTCAGTGTTTGAACTTGAGTTCATATCAATCAAACCAATGTTCCAAGTCCGATGGACCGGTCGAATCACGACAATTGATTTTCATGATGCTCAATTGAGTGATCAAAAGATTGTTAATATATTATGACACGTGATATCTACTGATTTAATCTTAACGTCTTTGTTAGTCTATTATGTAAATGTGTTATTGATTAGTACTACTACCCGCGACCTTCCTCCTCTTTCAAACAGTTTTTACATCAGTTATTTATCCCTAAAAGTCCCGTCAAAATCGAACCAGCCGTTTCGGTGTTAAACCGGAACAAACGCGACATTCTTTTGTTAAATTATTAGTACCGGTTTTACTTTCATACGTATTCAGCAAAAAGCTGTTATTTTTTTAATTAAAAAAAAAATCTTTTAAATTAAAATGATGGAGTAGGAAAAGATTTTCGTTTTTCAGTTAGGATTTATTATTACTTCTCAATCCCAATTTATCATTTCGTTACTACTAGTGTTGCCGAAAGGGAGGTGAATGAGGAATGATAATTATGAAAGAATAAGTACTGAATGATAGCATGACGATAGACAAGTTAGAATAAAATGTTGCAACCCCAAATAACATAGGATAATGAAATATTACTGTTGTATTAACCAATCCTTTTGCTCTATCCGCAGCTACCACCAGAAATACAGACTGCAAGGCCACAAAGATCTTTGCCGTAGCCTCGGCTTAGACTCCACAAAGTTGCAGACATCGCACTTAGCAGCCAGGCTGAACGGCTACCTGGTCGGAGTGGGGGGAAGGACACAGTTCGAGCAAGAACTTCAGACCCTAGGCCTGAGTGAGAAGCAAGCCGAGTATGTGCGGCGCGAGCTTGAGCGTAATGAAGGTGGCGGTCTGGCTTGCTAGCTGGGTATTTTGAATTGATGTCACGTGATTTTAACGCCTGGTTCTGGTTCCCATGACAACGCAAGCTAGGTATTCACGCAGGAAGGCCCACTTACAGTATCATTTTAATGGATGTGTCACTACTGGATGCAATGTTCACACCAAGTTTACAGGATCGTTTTTTAAAAGGGACCGCTATAGTATATGTTGTAGGATCGAGATTTTTTTTAATGGATCTGGAATACTGCCATGTGTGTAAATTCCGTCATACAACTACATCTACTATCGCGGAATTAAAATGTATACGTAAACGGGCCTGGCAGTCATGTAAAATGGCCGCTGAGCGCTGAGAGTGGCGGGATACGTAGCTAGCGGCCTTTTTTCGTGAGGGGACCTATAACTATGTAGATCTATATGGTGTTGGTGTTGTGGTCATAATACCCTTCTCAAGAGCGCATGGGAACTAGACCTAATACGTGTTTATTTTGTGCAGAAACACTAACGATGAAATTGATTTTTAGGAAATTCAGTATAGATTTATTTTTCACTACGCTGCAGTCCGCTTCTATTTAGGCTCCCGTATGCTTAAACCCTTTGCACGCCAGCACCTTTTTACGTTACTTTAGCGAAGTAGAAATGTATGTGTATTTTTTATTTTCGCTAGTGACGGGACATTTTTTGATTATTATTTAGTTTATTCTAATTGAGACAACTTTAGTTGTCGGTGGTGTCTCAGTCAAGCAACTGTTTTGCAACTTAATTGGTCAATGGCATTCAAAAGGTTAAATAAAAGTATAAGAAGGGTTTCAAACTCAATATTATGCTTTAGACTAGAATTTACCCTGTATGGAAATATTTTTAAACAAACTAAACATTGTATTTGTTTTTTTGGCAAGTAGCTATTGTAGTCAATTATGGCAGCACAGCATTTTGAACTTATTTAATAATTCCTTAGTAATAGTTATAAGAATTTATTTGATTAAGAAATATTGTTATGAATATGTTTTCTTTCATAATCATTATGTATTGGCCATAAAATGAATTGTAAAATTGTTATTTGCTTCAACCTCACTCTCATACTACAGTATTAAGTTCAAATCTTGTAAAAATAATTAATTTAATTCATGAATGATCACAAATGTATTTGGTAATATTAAGATTATAAATGTATTTTCTCACATTTGGAAGTTTTTATTTATTGAAATCCAGACAGTTCCATGGAAACTTTAGTGAAAATATTCAAGAACGCATTTTTATACACGAATATTACATTTAATTACAGAGTTTACGTCAATACTCGTCATATTTGTTTTCGTGTTCCAGCTACACAGTCTAAAACTTTGTTTTTTTCTCTCTTCCTTTTTTTTATATTACCTATCCCTTATATGAATAAAAACACTTAAAATTTAAATATTTAGCATCATGTATTTTTTGCTATAATACAAAAAAAAATGTTGGAGAAATCAATAACACAGATCAATACCACTAACGCCATCTAGTGTCAACTCACTTTTTTTAAAACTTACCCTACACTCATATCTTTAAAAAATTATAACGAATAAAAAATCAATTATACAAATTACTTTCCACGAAAACGTGTTGCGCCGACCCCAAATAGAAATGGGACAAGGGCAGGAAAATGATGATGACTTTCGAAGACAAAAATCATAAGTAAATAAAAAGTAGGTAAGTATAGCAAGTTAATAGCAGTTTCAAAAATTAAAACTTGGCAAGAAAAAGCCTCATTACTGAAAGGAAAAATAAGTAAATTTCTATAAGTATTTATGTACTCTCACACTAATTACGTGATCTGACACTTATTGCACGAAATTATAACAGGTACTAGGTACCAACCAACACTTACAAGTTTAATTTCTTACATAAATTATTTTATCAGAATAAACATGCCACTGCACAAACTAACATTTAACATCACAATCAATGAACACTAATAATCATTGTCTTTGTTTTAAACTGCACATTATTACTGCTTGACTGGAGTCTTCAATGAAACGTAAATAAAGTCAATTAAAACAGTATGAACTGAAGCAAGTACAGCTGAAATCCACTAACTGTCACTTAAATCACTGTTGATAACAAGTTCAGTGTTCCCGCCCGTGCATCGGCTTAGCAGCAATCCATCCAGCTCATACATGATCTCTTGCCGCTCAGTCTCTGAGAACTGCCTCAGCCTTTTAGCCAGTAGCCTCCCATATAGGTCACAATCATCCTCTTCCTTTGAACTCTGTTCTCGCTGCCTTTTAGAATTTTTTAATGCCTGGTTCAATGTGTTAAAAGCGCTACTCATTTCTTTACTGACTTCTTGTAAGTCTAGAGGAAGGCTGGATGAATATCGCTTGACTAGGCGGAGTTTAGGCTTAATGTCTGTCTTCTTTTCTGAGCTGGAGTCTAGGTTGTCTTCTTCTTCTTGATCATCAAGCTCGTCGGGAAGTTCTAATTCTTGCCTGTATGATGTTGATGCCTGAAAACAGTAAATTATTATAACTTTTATTAGATAGGATGGAGGAAGCAGATTTTTATTATTTTTTTCCAATTTTGTATTATTTTTGTCAGTTTTGTTTATGATTTAGGTTTAGCAGATAATTTTGAAAATTGAAATGCAAATTTATACTTACATAGACATCAGATCCAGGTGGTTCATAAACATCTTTTAAAAATGACTCTAGTGGCTCATAGAATATCCATATTGGTTTGTAAACTTCATCCTCATTTGATCGTATTGATTGCAGTATTTTCTTGTAATGTAATCTGAATGCAGTCATTAAAGTTTCTTTTTTTTTCTTTAATTCTGCAACCGGTATCTGCATGCTATATTCCAAACGGTTCCAAGCTTCTTGGACCTGTGGAAAAGTTTTGTACTGTTTATTTATTTGGAATTGGATACAAACCATCCCACTAAAATTTATATTAATTATATTATAGCTATTGATACATCCTAAGATGTTTCATCTAATGTTTTTTGGAACATTTGTTTATTGTTGGGACAGCTTAAAAACTAAATAGGTACTTACCTACCTAGTTAATTTTTTGCAACATTAGGAATAATTTTGGTTTATAGATGAAACTAGCCCTAGAGTTTATTAATGAAAGACTGGGAAACCTAGTAATGCGCAGAATTATTTTTAAGATTACAAAGCATTAGGTATTAAAAAGCGATTTGCCATCTTTTTTTATAATAATTATTTATTTCCTTACTTACTTACCTTAGGTCTATCTTTGTAGTGTTCATGTTTAGGGTTCCATATTAAAGTTTCTCTTTTATATAGGTCTATAAATTTGAATGTTTCTTCGTTAGACCATGACATTTTAAATTATTGAATATAACTTTCAACTAACTTCTGCTAAACACGTTCATTTTCCTCAACCGCTTATTGCAAACTGAACAGTGGACCATTGTGTAAACACATAACAACAATGCAACACAATCGATGCGCCAACATTTCATTGAATGCGCACAAAAACCAAATTATTATTTCTAGTTGATCAAATCAAGATCTCACACACTTTGTACGATTACAAGCCAACACATTCCAAAAAAAATTATCAATAATATTTCATTAGTAGTGGTAGGTATTCGACATTGCCGGCAAATCACGGCAAATTATGGTCGCCCATCATTGCCCATTGTTCTACTTCTCTATGCGATGTCTATATTGATCAGTGATACCAGATACAGTGCTTTATGTATGTATGAAGAAGAAATACAAATTATATATTTTTGTGTTTTAGTAACATCATAATTTTCGTATGTTTTAATTTTGTTTCAATTATGGGGCTGTTGGCAGTGTTAAAAACTCATACTATTATTTTATTCCGTTTTTAGTGCTAATGACAAGTCATATCGATATGTTTGTTTTGTGTGTCTCTCTATACTGTTGCTGAGAAACATAATTTTGATTTGGCATTCAGTCTTTCAAGATAGATAACTTATATTAAGACTTAATTAACTAACATGGAAGAATGGATTAAGATATTTCGCTACACCCTGAATGCTATGGTATTGTGCTTTCTTCCCAGATAATGGCATATCTTGCTGCTGTGCTATGGCAACAAAGATGAATGATAAACACAGATTATCACAACCATAGACTCAAATAGTGAATTTTGTTAGTTCACAGTTAGTTTAAAGTTCTGAGAATAGATGACGCTAGTAAAAAAACGAACAGTTCATGGATATTTCTAAAATGTTGCTTTAAATATCTCTAAGTAATTAAGCTTTTAACTATAGTAGCAGATATATTGTGGAGTATTTTACCTAGACGTCTTAAGTTTTCTTTCAACCTTTGTCTACTTATGGTGCTACATCAAGTTGCAATAGATGGCGCACAACGTCCGTCTAAACTGAAAATTGCACTCACTAGTACTAAGTAAACAAGAAAACTACATAACACTTAAACATAAGTATTTTATTGCTTCAATAAATACTATTGCCCGATGACCAGTGACATATTATTATTATAACAATGGTCATCGTTTCACCACAGCTGTAATCAATATTAGCTTGACGAAGAAAACATAGTCGTAATTTTTAGATTTTTGTATTAGTCATAGAAACAGTTTGATAATTTTGATTAAGCATTCGCCAACGTCCATACTACGTTGAATACACCGGTTCTCGTCCGATCACCGAAGTTAAGCAACATCGGGCGCGGTCAGTACTTGGATGGGTGACCGCCTGGGAACACCGCGTGACGTTGGCTTTTTATTGTTTTAATTCGAATAAGAGTTTCAGTAGTTAAAGATGTTCAAAAAATAATTTAAAGTAAAAAATTAGCGTTGTTTGCCTAAAAATGTGACTGAAGAATCAATCAAACAACTATTCTATTTTTATTAATTTGGTGGATTTATTTTTAAAAAGTACATACATGCAGCCAAACATTGAACCACCTTTTTTGAAGTCGGTTAAAAACTGCAAGGGGCCCACAATTTTTGGCCAACACAAATATAATAATGAATTCAGTTCGTGTCTATTTGTTAATCAAATGACAAGTCACTGGCCTCAAGATGGGGCGGGGCGGCTGTCGAAAACTACGCCGTGGAAAAAACTCATTACCCAATCAATGTCTTTATTCACGTTCAGTTCAACGTGAAAATAGATCGGAGGCCCTAGCACAAGCCCGCGGTTTAAACGTAAAGTTAATACCTATGTCGATTTCGGGGTTTCAGGTTGTTCGAAAGAGATACCGCGGCCCCGAAACATAAAGAGCAAAAGAAGGAACATGGGCGGGCTTCAGTCAGTACAAGTCGAAGATACACTCCCCCCCGCTCCGCCCAGAGCGGGGGAAGTTATATAAGGAATTCCCTCCAAAAAAATAATTTTAAAACTACCCGTTTCACACAGAATACTTTAAGGATTTATTAATATTTTTGGTTGACAGTGATTAATAATTTAACTGAATTCCTACTGGATAATAAGTGACTTTTCGATTAAAAAAAATACGACACCTACTTTACGATTACACCGCTTACTTGTGCTAGGGCCTCTGAGAGTGAATGGTGTAAATCAATAGACAGCACGAGTTAGGTATTTAAATTAGAGTTTTTTTACGTGGGTAGGTAAAAACATTTTTGGATGACTTGGGGCTAAATAATACTTTACATAAATTGGTATGGCATGTCCCCTCCCTTTGAGATTCCTAGGCCTCTAATACCGGAGGGTCATGATCGATGGAAGATTTTGCAAGGTCAATTCCGTATTTATAAATTCGTCCCCATAAGATCGATCAGAAACGGTACTCATATGAATGTTTTACTGCTTACTTACAGTATTAGAAAAGTTCCTTGTAAGTAGGGTCCATGCCTAGATTACCTATGCTATTACCTATGTAGTATGTACCTAGTAACCTCAACAACAAAGAAATGTGACAAAAACTATCATTACAAAAGAAGATAAACACAAATAAATAGTGAAGTTAGTAAGTAGTACACACGACGACACATCAACCTATACAAAACCAGTTTATGCTGATCTTTCAACTACGAATCGTACGCCGTAGATTTCCCGTACGACGAGATATCCGCTTAAACTGGTTTTGTATAGGTTGATCTGTCGTCGTGTGTACATATCAATAAAAATGCATTTTTTTATTTCAGATGTACTTAGTAATTAAAAGCAGACACTGCGCGATAATAAGAACAAACTTTCGTTTCACTTTTTACCTTTAAAAGAAAACTAGATTTATATTTGTTCCTGAAGATGAAAACAAAATTAGTTATCGTGTCATTATTGGGTGTTTAAAAAGTTTGTCATGTAAAACACGTAGACAAACATTACACATTTTACTGAATAATGTGTGGCCCACCGAATAGGGACAAGCCATGAACAGATACCTAAAATTTGCGGGTCACACACACCCTACATTTAAGCACTACACATACACACACACAAAGCAACATACTCACACAATCACGCCCTACACTAAGATACCATAATTATAGTTTTTTTGTTTTTAACAGTATGTTCTCATTGTTAAAACGTCCCGATTCACTACGAGTACGAATATGGCTTTCTTTGTTACGGAGTTTTTTATCTACTTTAGGAGTCCGAATAGGATTTTTATGATCTTGTTCAAGCCTTATTTGTTCTTTGTTTATGGAATTTGTAATGTCAAAGCTTTTTAAAAAAAAACGGAATATTATTATTATACATATTGCCGATATTGAATTATTAAGCTATGAACACCATACTATACGGCACATATTGGGGGCAAGTCAATCACCCTAAATAATGACTTTGATAAACACTGGTGGGTCGTTACACCCTTTTCAATAACCGGGTCAGTAGAACTTAACAACCAATAATGTATTTACGAGGTTTTGTTTGTTAGTACATCACACTAACCTCCTTAGACAGAATGGACTGGCTTATTTCAGTTAAGTGTAAACAAATGATCATAAACAATGGTTGTACTTTTAGCAAGAGAAAATTTGCAAGAATCTTTGTTAATTATCTAAATCTGGAAAACAATGAACAGTCCATATGGGATTCTTCACTAGCAAACATGGAAATGTAGTTAATAATCTTCACCATCTGTTAAATGCCACGCCACATCGTCAACGTAAACAAGATGACGATATCAATCATAGAGAAAAGAACGCAATTTACGGCGAGCTTAAACAATAACAATTCTTCATTGGTACTGAAGCAGATCGTGATGGTCATACTAATACCATGACCACTGATTAACTAGCAATGTAACGTAGGTAATCTAACTACCTACTCTTAAACAATGTAGATTATGTATTTATATTTTCTAGGAACCTATGTTACCTACCTAGACGAACGACGTATAAACTTTTAACTTATTGGGAATGCAAAATGCTAACTTGTGAATTAAATCGGCCGGTAAAAATGGACTGCATAGTTACTGTCAAGTTTACTACTCTCTGCTGCTGTTGAGCTTTATAATAAAATTCCAACACTAGAACCAAAGAGCATAAAACACGGGATAGTTAGTAGAACCTAGTGACAAATGGGTGTGGTACTGTTCTTACAGGACTAAAGTGTGACTTAAACACTGACTGGTAGAGAATGTCTTATAGAATAAGTCTGCCTATATGCGCCTACTGTAGATAAGTTACTCTATACATATATAAAGTATTCGGTATGGTTGGCGTAGTGGCAGAGCGATTAACTGCTGCTGCCTGCATGTCGCGAGCTCGATCTACCGCACAGCACAAAATATTTGTCTGGCGTACAGCTAGTAGTTCCGGGTTTGGCTGGTTGTGTTTGTCAGTTTTAATACTTGTAAACGCACCTACGATACAGGACATATTCCTTGTGTAGGGCAACGTTTTTTTTTTAAATACAAAAGTTTCAATAAAAAAATATGGCTTAGTTCTAGGGTGGAAGTAAATAGACGTTATTAAAAAGAACTTTAGTATGAATATATGATCTATCGTTATGACAATTTTATTACATAATTGCCAAGCGGTTTCACCCGCTATTCAGCTTCTTAGTGTCGTAGAATGATATTATATAGTCTATTATTTTCGAAAAATAATGCCTTTCCGAAATTTCAAGTCAATCCTGGCTAAGGAATCGCATTCTCCCACACTAACTTTCTCACCCTGATTTTACCTGATTTCACTCCCTTAGTGGATGAATTATGCAAAATCCCGTCTTAGTCTTAGCACCTACGTTCTAAGAGGATCCCCAATGCAAAGTTTGAGACTCCTAGTCCAGTCCTAACACTTCAAGTAGTTTCTAAGATTTCGTGATGAGTGATTTTCTCTTTTTGTATATAGATGTACTTTTCCATGTAGGTACCTATTAGATATTATATTGGCATGTCGACATATTCGTAGACTTGTTGCTGCTAATTTGCAATTGCAAGGAGTGGGCTACCGAGCAGAGCTGAATTCATGTATTTTTGATTCACTCTTCTATTTTCGTAACCATGTTTTATGAAACTGTCTTTTGGACATTTTCCGAACTTTATTGATGCCTAAAGACATTTAATGCCTATTATTTTTCGTATGTTTTTATGAAGTTACATTTATAGCTGTACCATGGGGAGGTGCCTTCGTCCTGCAGTGCCAGTGGCATGTCGCAGGCTAACACTATTAGCGTCAGTATTATTGTAGCAATATTTTTTATCGATTAGACCCATATTTACAAAGTTCTTGTCAAGTAGGTATCATTAATTAGCATTTAAAACGGGATTTTTACCATGTTTATTACTTACTGGCTTATGCCTGCAGCGTTGCCCATGTGGAATTATTTGTTTTGATCGAGATTATGAAATTTCTGTGTACCTCTGAACTGTCAAATTTAGTAAGTAAGTAGTACAATATTAGTAAGAAATATCGAAAATTAATAATGAGTTCTGGATATTTCGGCGCTATAAGTGTTGTTGATCCCGTTATAAGTGTTAATGATAATGTTAGTGTGTGTCAGCTTTGTGTGATTTCAAGTAGCTGCTACATGAAATAGGTTCATGAACGTAGTCTATTTCGGATTTTCTTATACCTACCTAAGTACTCTCAATTCGCGGAGGCATTCCACCGGAGGGAGTCTTTGCTGCCGCGGCAAATTGCCGCTCAGCAGACAGACCTCCGGTGCGATCTCATGGTGGCATGGAGAGAGTGGCTGTCGCAACCCCGTGCAGGGCACGCCACAATAGTGGCGGTAAGTCCCTCTTTAAAGAGTGGCTGGGGAGGCGCCATGGCGTCCTCACCTACCGCTTGGCGCAGGTCACGGAAGTTTCAGGAGGTTCCTGGAAATAATCGGGCGGGTGTCACCATTGTGACGATCGCCCGGAGGACGTGGAGCACACAGTGGCGGTCTGCCCAGCTTGGGCGGAGCACTGCCGTGCCCTCGTAGAGGCGATCGACCGCGGCGATCTCTCTTGCGTCCGGCCCTGGTTCATTCTCATGGTCCAGAGCGAGAGGGAATGGGAAGCGGTCACCTACTTCTGCAAAGCAGTCATGCTAGCGATAGAGGTGACCGGGCGTTTGAAGGAAGGAAGCTCAAATCAACCCAGCCACCGCCTGCCGGAGTTGCGGGGTTGTAAAGGGCAATAGAAAGAACATGGGTGGATTATAGTCAGTACAAGTCTGACACTTCCCCCAGAGACACTTCCCCAGAGCAGGGGAAGTTATTTGATAATTTTCCCATCCGCAAAAAAGTACTCCAATTTAAGAAATCGGATATCGATCGGTTTCGCGCAAGCTATAAACTAAGTACCTACTTAGTCCTCAGTACTTACAGGTAATAGCACTTAGATATCTCTTTCCGTAAGTAGGTTTATCGATGGACACCCTACGCTAATATCGTTTTCATGGAATCGTTTACTGGGCATAAGTGCCTAGAGAAAAACAGAATTGTAGATAGATTATGTATTATCTATGAATAAATGAATCGCCTACGTAGCGGTTCTTGGTACATGGATCTTGTTTTAATGACATCACCAAGAACATTTTTAGAAACTATTTTGTTTTGAAAAAAGGATGAGAAACTCATTTTTAAATAATAACAACTCCTCGGGCCGCGATTACCTTTTTTTACGGATGCGAAATGATCAAATAACTTCCCTCGCTCTGGACGGAGCGGGGGGGAGTGTCAGACTTGTATCTACTGACTAAAATCCACCCATGTTCCCTCTTTTGGCCTTTTCGGGGCCGCGGTTTCTCTTTCAAACAACCCGCAACCCCGGCAGGTAGTGGCCTTGGCAGGAACATCTGCTTTGCTGACATCTCTTTAAGGCACGCGTGGAACGCTGCTGCGATTGCCTGGGACGGTCTTTGGAGTGGTGACCACAGATTACATACCCGCCGAGTTTCCTTAGTGCCTCGGAAAGCACGTTAAAGCCACGGGCCCGGTTGTCGCAGACCTTTGGCAGTCGTCACAAGTAATCAGTGACTAATTGTATTATCCAGTAGCAAGGGCGGAACCAACTTCGGCGCCGGGGGGGGGGGGGAGGATCACATAGTTCTGGTAAATTCACAAGAAGTTATACTTTAACTAGCTTCTGCCCGCGACTTCGTCCGCATAGCATAGTTACTTTGGGCTAACGCTAACTTTAACCTGCGTGATGATCGAAAAAAAATATCTTTCTCTCCCCTTTTCTTCCCTCTTTCTCCCCTCTTCTATATTTTTTTAAATTAGCCTAGGTATGTCCGTCTCCAGGGTCCCTTACTATCTCTGTACCAAAATTCATCAAAATCGGTTAGGCTATTTAGGCGTGAAGACTTAACAATCAAACTTACGTTCGCTTTTATAATATTAAAGTACCTAAGGATTTTGATAATAATAGGCACAGGTAAAAGTAGGTATTTTACTAACGTATGTAATTTGTACTTAAAAATGGCTATATTTATTTTTCGTTTTACGTCTTCTCCCGAAACGCGTTATCACTTCATCTACTTATTTGAATGGGTACGTTTTCACGAATGTGGAAAACTGCCAGTCCGGTTAGACGTTCTTCAAACATTGTTCTAAGCCACGATTTGATTTTACGTAACGCAGAGCAAGATCCCCATGACACCCGGATCCGCCTTTGCCCAGTATGCACTAACAGGGTTGTGAAGTTTAGATAAGCAGTAGCTCCATGTAAAGTCTGGTATTCAGCTGTACCTATCCGGCTACACTGGAAACCGACCCTAACATACTTTTAAAAGGCTAGGCAAATAATGTATTGTATTGGAAATAACAAGATGGCGGCGTGTTGGATTTGATTATAGCTACAAAAGATCTTAGAATAATAGCTGTTTGGCTGTAGATTTCGTAAAAACTGTTGATCTGAAAAGATAAAAATTATTATCTTGAGAAAATAAAATAATGGTAAATACCCATTGCATTGTGTCATTAAAATACGGGGAAGATTAAGTTTCGTTCCGATTAGTACTATCAATTAAGTAATGAAAGCGACAATATCCGTTCATAATAGATTAGTCAGAAAGTTTCCGACGAAAAATATAATTAAGAGTTGTTAATGTAATCTCTCTTATTTCTTCGAAATTAGGCAACTCCTACTTATGAGGTATCTTGTGTAGACAAAAAACAAATGAAAGAGAGTTTAGCAACATATTTTCAGAAATTCACAGAATATCACCCTTTTACAACGACATTCTGATAAGCAAAACCCCTAGATATGTTGCTTCTTCCTAATTTAAAACACTGAGGATTCGAATGTCATTACAAACAGCCTGCAAGCTTTAAGGTTTAATGAAAGTTAATTATAAAACCTCTTCACACTAGGCACCTACTTTAATAATATACGAAGGTAAACTACTTACCCAATTCGTTTTTCAGTTTCTATATAAGGTTTATTGACAATCGTTGGGCGATACTGGGCAACTTTATAGTCGAAAACATCATCAATAATTCAATACCTATTGGTATTGTTGGACAAAGTAAATGCTGTCGTGAACTGTGGAATAAGCGATTTAGGTCGATAATTAATCGGCCAAAGTCTGACAACCAAAGCGTATCAAAATATTATCAGTACTAGTCGCTCCATGAAAAATATTCCAGTATTTAGCTGCATCCGGCTAGACTTGAAGCTGAACGATGATGACCAACGGAGTTCGTTCCGTGTGTTCCGAAGCACGGGGCAAACTCGGCAAACCGAGGCAAGGAAGGCTTAACCTGAATATCGACCTGACAGCTGATATTGGTGCCGATTCTGACGAACCAAAGAAACTAGACAAAGATTAAAATGACGCACACAATCGCATTTAATTTTATTTAAACCGTTTTAATCACGATTAAAGATAGTCCGATTTAGCTCGACATTCGACAATAGATTTTGGTGAATAACATCAATTTTAAAATTGTGGGATTGCGATTTTCTCTAAACTGAGTAGGTACCTATGCAACTATCAATTATGCTTCCAAACTATAATAGGTATAGTAAGTTCTGTCTCTTCAATCAATTTTATAAATAGGAATTGTCGTTTGACAGGAATAAACTATTTTTTTGTGATTTTTCGAGTAGTTTAAGTTTAGTTTGTGACAGCAGAATCGACACCATTATTTAATTCTGAATAAAATTCAATAATAACTGGCTACCTAACTACTGCTGGTAAATAATATTCAAAAGTCTGCTAAAAATAACTACGTGAATATTTACTTATTTCAGTAGGAATTTCATTTAAAAACGAGTCATATTCATAGGGCTGAGTTGGTACATAAATGATAATGAAGCTATTTCAGGAGCTCACTTTACTAGTTCTGCGAATAATGAAACCGCGTTGTTTTTACAAGTAACTAAGTGGCACTTAACTAATGGTCTGATGAATAGACTTTTGAAATACTTATAAAGATACGTATTTAATGTCAGTAGGTAATCAAAACAATAAATGTAAAAGTAGTAGTTGAAATAAACCCACAGTGAATAAAGTCCATTTTTTTTAAAGTTGCGTTCTCTACTCCTTTTTGTTTTAAGTTTAGTATAGTAATCAATATTGACATGTCTTGTTTGACATCAGTCGAAAAATATTTACGAATGCAAGAACATTAATTAACATTACATACACACATCAAAAGTGTCTAGGGATCAAGCATTTTTATGCGGATTTCTTGAGATTGAGATGTGGCTTTGTAATAAATTTATGATTTTATAAATTTATATGGATCCTTTTTGGTGCATTTCATAATTTGAATCAGGAACTCTCAATCAAATTCGAGTAAAAGATGAAAATAAGCTGTCAATATTTTCCCTATAAAAACATACAACGCATTGAAGACATTATTAGTGCTACTGTTTCCCTACTACTGATTAAAACCAACGTTATTATGGAGCGGCGACGTCATTTAAGCAGGGAAGAAATGCTCAGAGCCGTGGGAATGATAGAAGCTGGTTCCCGGCAACGTACTGTAGCTTTAGCTCTGAATACAAGTCAGAGTGTTATCAGTCGACTTTGGACACGTTACCGAAGCACTGGTACCGTGGCTGAGCGCCATGGAGGACGGTATCGCTGCACCACACGGAGACAAGACCGATACATTCAAATCTTAACTCGAAGAGCTCCAACAATAACCGCCATGATGTTAGCCGTGAGGCTTCATCACTCTTCAGGGAACTTAATTAGCGACCAAACAGTCAGAAACCGCTTGCATGAAGTGAACCTTCATTCCCGAAGACCGCTTCGGGTACCACCTATAGCAATGCACAATCGTAGGAGTCGATATCAATGGGCTCTTGAACACAGAAATTGGGCAGAAGAACAATGGCGTTTCGTGTGCTTTTCTGATGAGTCTCGTTTTGGTATGAGACCGGATACAAGACGTATACGACACTGGAGAACCCCTGGACGCCAACAGCGATTAAAATCCTGCCAGGAAGTCCATCCTTATAGTGGTGGAACCATCATGGTATGGGCGGGTATTTGGATCGGCGGAAGAACTGAGTTGATTTGGATCAGAGGCAACCTCAACGCTCAAATTTATGCTGAGACGATTGTATCAGACGTCATCGTTCCTCTACAAGTGCAAATCGGTCCCTTATTTCAGTTAATGCATGATAATGCACGACCGCACACCGCAAGAGTTGTAAGACAGACTCTCGCCGCAGCTAACATCAATGTCCTGCCCTGGCCTGCTCAGTCGCCAGACTTGAACCCGATTGAGCATGCATGGGATATGCTACAGAGAAGAGCTCTGCCGAATATGGAGGGTATCCAGTCGCAAGAAGACCTTTTTTTGTTGTTGCAACGAACATGGGCGGCCATTCCACAGCGTGATTTGGATGAACTCATTTTGAGTATGCCAAACCGATGTTCTTGTGTTGTTAGTGTTCGCGGTAGAAACACGAATTATTAATTGTTTAAGTTACCCAATAAAATTTTAAAGAAAACTGTTATTTCAGTCTTTTTTTCGAACTTTAATGTTAGTGGTTCAAATGTCAAAAATCCCTTTATTAGGAAAATGGCAAATTTCTTTATTAATGCAAAGGTGACTTGGTTTATCGTTACTGTGACAAACGAAAACACTTTATTTGATGAATCCTTAAAGAAAATTTTAATTAATATCAATCAGGAGAAAAGTTATTGCAAAAATATATGTTGATCCCTAGATACTTTTGATGTGTGTAGCATTAATTTATTTTTCTTTATAACTGTGACCACGCTGACTTTTTGATTTTTAATTGATTTTTTGGATTGATGTAAATGATGCCGTGACGTCTGATAGGGGAGAATGGAAGAAGAAAACGTGTTGCGCCGACCCCAAATAGAATGGGACAAGGGCAGGAAAATGATGATGATGAATTTCTTTTTGAATTCCAGTAATCTGCCAAATATTTTAATTTTAAAATTGTAAACCTTAGCATGTAAAATATGGAGAACTTTACTAAAAAAAACACCTATGCACTATACCCATGTTTACAAAGAAATAAATGATTTGAAGAAGGATATTAACTAGCCTATTCTTGGTGATTCCAGATGTGTTTGAACAGACCCAAGCAGGTTGACCAAAGTCAGCAAAATCGGGTCATTGATGGCATTTGTTACTAGGGGCCAAAAGTGTTTTTTCATTTTCATTTATTTCCATTCATAAACAATTTACATTGTGTTGAATATACATGCAATTTAAGTACGAGACAAGACAACCATGAATTATTATGTCACATTTCAGCAAATATAATGTAAAATAGTTTTAAATACAATGTCAAAGTCAAGTTCTTTTGAGTTCCTTTAAAAAATGTAATGGCAAATTAATTTAATTTATATAATGTCAAACAAGTTTTAATTCAATGTCAAATGAATCTAATTATTTGATAGAATAATTAAAAAAGAAATTACAATGTCAAATGATTTCATAAAAGTTAAAGTAATGTCAAACAATTTTAAATACAATGTTAAATGATTTCATAATAGTTGATTTTATGTCAAAACAATTTTTAATATCAATGTCCAATTATTCTAATTTATTTACTGTCAAACAATTGAAATAAAGAAAAACTAATTTATTATTGTGCTACATTAATTCAGATAGACTGTATATACATTTTTCCAATAAATAGGCTTTTAATTTTGTTTTAAACAACTGACTGTTATAAATTAAGAGCTTAAGCTCGGAAGGCAACTTGTTAAATATCTCTACAGCTTGGTACTTTGAGCTATGCTCGACTATGTTTAATTTAGGTGCTATTAGTTGTTTAAATGTTTTTCTTCGTGTGCTTTCTCTAATCTCACGGTCCTCTTGTGTTTCAAACTCATGCAGATACTTAGCGAGTTCACTGTTCACTGTTCACTGTTCAGAAACTACTGCCAGCTACCCTACCATGACGTCTTAAAGCAGAACTTATTCCACTGAGGAAAAGAGACAGAGCTATACAGGGTGTCTAGCACCATCTCTTTCTCACACAGGAATAAGAACTGCTATAAGATGTCATGGTAAATCTTCAGGTAGTGTAAATGTGTTGATCTACAAACAACAACACAATAATTATCGCGTCCTCCATGTCTTGTTATTTGCACGTTACTGGAACAAATCTTAGTGAAGGTGCCAAACTTGTAGCTCAATTGTTTGACGACAGAACTTAGATTGCTAATAACTTGCTTGCTAAAAAGATTTGCTAAAAAAACACTAAAAATCATTTTCAGTAGTGTGATTTTTGGTAATAAGAACTCAAGTGAATCGAAAGCACTAAGAAATTTATTTCTTACTAGCTTTTGCGTTAAATTCGGGGTAACACAGTTCCCCTTTCCTGTTTTGCAGGTACCTGCTACCTATAGTTTTTGCCCTTGCGCTTTACTTATTGTAATAGCAAAGCTAAGTTTTCCCTTTTCTACTCTCATTTATCACTAAAAAAACATTGCCTATGTCCGTCTCCACCAGGGTCTCAACTATCTCTGTACCAAAATTCATCAAAATCGGTTTAGCCATTTAGGTGTGAAGACGTAACAAACAGACTCACTTTCGCTTTTATAATATTAGTAAGGATTAATACAATTAAAGCAGTGTTTATGTAACGAGAATATTTTTATTTCTCGCCATTTTTTAAATCGGTCTCTTTTAAATAGGTAATTAAAATTAAAAAATCCTGCCAAGAGCTAGTTAGACTTGGGCAACGAGGGTTCCGTACAAATTTACGACATAAACAGCCATTTCTTTTGACTTCGTAGACTTAGAGGTCGGTTTGTTACAACAGCGCATAAAAAGCTTTTTCATTGGTATATTTTCACCTGCAGGGGTTGCGGGTTGTTCGAAAGAGATACCGCGGCCCCGGAACATAAAGGGCACGAGAAAGAACATGGGGTTTTAGTCAGTACTAGTCTGACACTCCCCCCGCTCCGCCCAGAGCGGGGAAATTATTTGATGATTTTTACCATTTGCAAAAAGGGTATCTTTCCTGGTTTGTTTGTCGTTGGTACAATCTATAAAAGTTTTTTATTGCTTTTAATTTTACCTTGAGTAGATTGTGATGTCAATTCTAAAGAATTATTGTCTGTACGGTCAAGATCACTGCCCTGTCTTGTTTAAAATACATAAAAACAAGTAATTTATCCTCCACTGTAAAATCGAAGTTGTGAACTACATCTTAATTGTACACTTGTGAATTAATATGTATTTTTGCTTGTAGATATGAACGAGTTTGTAGTTTCCAAAGCAATCGAATCTACATTTAAATAAACTAGTTATGGCTGTTGAATACTTATTATTTATCTATAGATACTTCTGTTAAACAGGATTTTTCGTGTTTGATTGTTTTTACCGAATGGAAACTACAGGATTAATTTTAACCATTTTTGACTAATAGAAAGTTAAATTATCTGGAAATAACATCCTACTAATATCCTACTTCCTCCCTAGATACTAATATTGTAAGGATGGTATTTAAAAGTACTTCAATTTATTCCCATTTCATTTACCTAATTTTACCTGTGTTCCACCAAATATACTGAATGTGTACCAAAATATGTTAATTAAAATATGTCATAACGAGCATCAGCGCACTACAATAAAAAAGTGTTATACCTATCTTTATCCATTTTCTATTAATGCAAGTCGTTACTGGTCGTTACTGGGTCACAGTTTTAACCTAACCTAACCTACGCATTTTTTAACATTCAGTAAAGAATATTTGGTGCACGATCAGTATTTTTGGTGAACACAAAAATATTATCCATATTGTAAATGCGAAAGTTTGTGAGTATGGATGCATGTTTGATCCTTTTTCACGAAAAAACTACTGAACGGATCTTGATGAAATTTGGCACAGAGGTATATTATAGACTGGAATAACACATAGGATACTTTTTTTTATCATCACGCGGTCGAAGCCGCGGGCGTATAAGACATTAGGCATAGGCAGCTAGCAGGCATACAAGACATTAATACATAATATAAAGGCTTTAGGTATATAAGTTCAGAACACATTGTCTCACATCTGGGCAAAAGCCTATCAGATCCTTTTATTCGATCAGCTATAAAATCTGTAACAATCCTTATGTCAGCTCAATATTACTAACATGTTCTATGTACCTATATCTAATCTACCGGAAATATTAAGATAATACCACTGTGCTAATCTGAAGAGCGTTCCAACGGCTTTGTTTATAATTCGACTTCCCTTAGATAATGTGTAGTTGTAATCGATTATAGAAATCGATTACGTCATGTGCGGTTGTGTTCAAGTGCCAAAAAAGTGATATTTTAAACTGATGCAATTTTAGACTGATGTTTACATCCTACATTACAATTATGCCTTTTCTACCCAGCGGCGCGTTTTTCTGTGTAATAAATCTATTTACTGCCAACAACTAATTAATCGACTACCTTTTTGGTCAAGTGGATCCGGTTTTGATTCTCAAGTCGGGCAAAGTGATGTTCAGCAGTGGCTGCTCCTGCGACGAAGCTTGGAAGTGAGCCCGATTGATGGCAATAGGCTCGCCCCCTATTACGGTGCTGTCCATTAATCACGTGAGAATCGAAAGCCCTCCCCCCTTTCGAGTCTCAGGGGTCCATAAAAATCACGAAATATCAAAATCAAAATGTTAAAAAGGCAAAAAAAATCACATGATTAATAGACGGCCCCTAGCGAAATGTGGCTGTAGGGGAAAGGGGGGCAAGATGGGGTCCTTAACGTTAGCGGAGTAATAAAACTTACAATATTTGAGTCATGAGATCTGGTTTATTTTAATAATCTTCCTTGGTAATCAGTCTTTCGTTTTTAAGTACTTTTAGGAACTTATGTATTATAAAAAAGAAATAAAAAATCAACAAGTAAAAAAGTCGTGTCACCCCATCTTGCCCCCCAGAGAGGGCAAGATGGGGTATCCCTTGGGGCAAGATGGGGTATGCAAAAATTAACTCATTATTGCTCACAAAATTCGCACGTAAAGGTTGAATCTTCATCCTCATCCTCTACTCCAGCACAGCTGCAATGAGCCCATTTGCCGCATGCTGCACAAGCAGCCCAACCTTCGTTTGAATCCAAGTAACGACCATCGCAGAACAGACAAGGAGTATTTTCAACATCGCTGTCGCTGTTCTCTCTTGCCGATGAGGTCTTGGCAATTTTTTTGTTTTTTGTCACTCTCTTCTTTTTAATTGCTGTTTTCAAAGTTTTCTTTAGATCCCTCATCTCTTTCCTTTTCTTTTTATTTTCTTCTTCAAGCTTTTTTCTTTTTATAGTTTCTTCCAGTTCATTTTTAAAGGGAGATGAAGTAATAATAGCAGTTTTTCCACGTTTTCTTGTTGTGCGAGAAGTTTTTCGTGTTGCTGGATGGGGCATTAATTGTTTGGGGCTGATAACAGAAAATACCGATTGTTGTGGAGTACATGGCCGTTTGTCTAAGTATTTCTGTATTTACCGGCCAAAAAGAACATCCGGGTGTGGCGTCTGGTATTTGTGGCACGGTAGATGAAGAGAAAAGTCATGATTGTTCTTGATACTGTATCAACCATTGGTTTATCCGTCTGTTCTTTTTCAAGCTCACCAAATGATGACTGTGCTTGCAATATTGACGGTGATGTTGCAGTAGTGGTTTCCAAATTGATAACTTCAGAAACACTTGGTGCAGATAGACTAAATTGTTCTGATTCTAAAGTCGTTGCCACTGCCACACTAGCCGATACCCTAGCCGGGGTTGAATTGGCTGCAGTTAGTGCTTCAGTGGTCGGTATTCTTTCGGCTTGTGGATTATCCGTTATCAATGACGTTGTTGTGACAGTAGCCGATACACTAGTCGGAGCTGTAGTGGCTGCAGTTGGTGCTACAGTAACTGGCGATCTTTCAGCTTGCGGAATATTTGTCATAAGCGACGCTGCAAAATAAATATATAAAAAATATACCCGAAAAACATAAAATGTTACGTATTTATATAATTTTAATAAAAAAATGCAGACAAAAACTTGGAGGCTAAGATGGGGTACCCTCATACCCCATCTTGCCCTTTCATGCCTATGTCAGTCTAAAAATTTCTTAAAAAATAACGCTACAAAGTACAGAGATAAACAAGTTCTTACCTGTTGGCGTAATCATTGACACACGGGAATAACTTAGCACTCAGTTTGAATAGTTGTTATTCAAGGAAGAAACACGACTTAACTGCGGTACAAAAATAACAAGCAAACTGCCAAAAAATATATTTTTCCAAAAAAACAATTAAAGCACGTGGTTTCGCCGCTCAGTCGCACTGTCAACTAAAAGCCATCATGGCCGCGCTGCGTTTCGTGATAGAATAATCGTGATTGGCTTATTAGTTTGCCTACTAACACTGGTACCCTGTCTTGCCCGCTACCCCGTCATGCCCCCCCTTCCCTATTGGGTACACATCTGCTTATCCCTTAGTGAGTTAGAGGCGTAACATTAATGTTAACTAATTAATCGATTATATTTGACTACGTATAGGAAATATCTGCTATATCTAGAACTAGATCATTTCACAACGATCATGTTTAGAAATAATCTGAGATTAAAAGTTGCATTATCTAATCGTTCGCCAGTCAATATACTAAGCTGTCCACGTCTCGGTTAAGGCAGAGATCCACTGACTGAGAGCTACTTTTTTCTAACGCTTTTACCCGTATTACAAGACTGCGTTTAAAGATCGTTATTTTGTTTAAGAAAAGTAAATTCATGGGCGTTTACGTCATTATCTCTCGTAGAGGCGATCGGTGGCGGCGATCTCTCGGATCCAGGTCCAGGTTCAGTCCATGGTCTGGAGCGAGAGAGAATGGGAAGCGGTCACCTCCTGAGAAGCAGTTGTGCTAGCGAAGTAGGTGCCTGGATGTTTGTGGGAGACGCCACCGCGGGAAACGGTCCGCGTAACAGTAGACGCCGCGCTGTTCTGCGGACGGTGAGCAATGACTTCCTATCTAAAAAAAAACATCGAAGAGACTTCACATTATTGACTGTACTTTATTGACCAGCACTTTTACAAATCGATCAAATCAAAACAAAATATTTTTATTTCACATAGGCCTACATGGGCACTTATAAAACGTCGAGAAAAGGTGCACGGGTCGGGTTGGTCGTTTCCTATGGAGAAGAAACTCCATAGCCACACACACATCTCTTCCTACATCGTCATAATATCTCAATGGCATCGATAACTCTTATATCTTTAAGTGTACCACCGCCTTTACCTCGTGTGGGTCGTTTATTTGTGGACGGCCGTACCCACTTGCACCGGAAGGGCCAGTTTTGCGTAACGACATAATCGCGTCGTGGACACCCCTCCCCCTTTACCCCCCTCCCAGTCTGCAGTCATGCCGCACCCAGACAGAGCCGGCAGGCCACAAGGGCGCGACCGCCACAAGTTCAAACTTTATCTACTCCCATACAGCTATAAGTTTACGATCAGGGCTTGCAATATCAATGTTTGTTGCACCAGAGTTTGTCAAGGTTCTCGCTTTTTTTGTTTTGGATCATCAAATGACTTCTCCCGCTCTCTTAACCGAATTTCCCTCTAGATAGTGTAGACTGTTTTTGACTTGCTGGCATAAAAATCTAATGAACATTCTAGATTATCAGATCTAGAAAAACTTTTGCAATACAAGAATCTACATGATTGATAAAATCGGGTTTCCTGTGTTGCAAATCAGACAAACAAAATCTCAGAAAGATTCTGGTGGTATCGTGGAACGAAATAACGAGAAGGAAAAAGTCCTTCTTATCTTTTTCTGTAGGTAATAACTTTATAAGTAATGACGTCAGCAATGAGTTCTTAGTAAAAAGGCGATTATAATTATTTTCTTCCTATCTTTTATTTAATCCTCATTACTCATCAAGAAGATTAAGGTGCAAATAAATATTGCAGTGTATAAAATACTAGCTGTTTTGCGCGGTTTCACCCGCGTTTTCAGTGGCTGCCCCGCTCCCGTAGGTAGCAGCGTGATTTTGTATAGCCTATGTTACTTCTTGATGATGTAGCTTTCTATTAGCGAAAAAATGGTTAAAATCGGTGCAGTAGTTTTGAAGCCTATTCGATACAAACAAACAACCAAATCTTTCCTCTTTATAATATTATATATAATAATAATATACGTATAGATAAATATCTAATAGATATAGGTACCGGTAAAATTTGTTTTTCTGCAAGAGATTGTTACATTGTATATTGCAATTTAGATTGTTAATAATTCTTATCTATAATACTCCCCTTACCAAGTCATCATTAATCCAGCCTTTTCCTAATTTGCGTTCGGCATCTATTGACTAATGATAGAACTGATGCCGTCCGGTTTTACATCGTATTTAGTGTCTGACTGACCCCAAGAACTAGGCCACAATATTACAATCTTCAATCTTGTAAACTGGTTTGTTTTTGGCTACCATTATAGATATTTGTACGTAACAACGGGACTGCCGGTTCAACGTGCTCTCAATGGCAGAGGGGATCTCCTATTGCATGGCACTTGTGCAAAACTGGGGACATATGGGACTGTGGGTGTCACGTAAAGGATGTTTAAAGGTGTGTCCATGGAATTTCTTGCCCATTCCTTTCCATGAGATATGCGCTTGAAATGGGCAAACCACGTGGAACAGTCCATGTACAAATATTATGTCTGTGGCATGGCATATGTACTTATTTATGTCAAAGTAGCAAAACAAAAGTGCCTGTCACTGGTCTTTTGAGTTCAAGGTACACATACACACATCTGAATACACTTCAGGGATGAGATGCACAAAATCCATTCGCGCAGTTGAGTATGAGTAAGGATACCACAATGTTATGTTAGCCTGAGTTCTATGACTAAGGACTAACGTTTCTATATTAATTCCTTAAAACTTGGAAATTACACAAAGCTATTATGTCACGAGACAATGGATATTTACTTGTCGTGTATTCTTGTGTATAAATATACCCAGCTGGTCTTGTCATTAGGAGAAGAGGTAGTGAGTCAGGTCACACCTGTTCCAATACCTACCAATGTAAAAATGTACTGCAAGCGTTTTCCTTCAAGAATGTTACCGTTTTGAAATCAAGAAAACGACAAAGTTGCAGTTTAACAATAGCGCTTGTCCATTGAGATGACATACTTTGCTAATAATTAATTAAAAGCGCTTTGTTTGGCAATCTGTACGTGTAGGTAAGCCTTAAGTTAACTACTACGAGGTTGAGACGGCTCAGTGGAAAGTAGTAAACAAATGGACAGCAATTTTCAAGTTAATTCTAGACATCTGCATCACGGGAAACACAATATCAGTAAAAGTCTGACACTACCCCTCGCTCCGCCCAGAGCGGGGGAAGTTATTTGATGTCTTTCCATCCGGAAAAAAGACATCCTCATCACCTCTGACTGATGATGTTAAAGCTAAACAAATAATGATATCTGAGTAAATCGAATCCTCTGAAATGCGAAACTGGTTAATGAATGCTACCAAGAATTCATTACTCAGCTTGAAATTTGAACCGCCCGCTGATATTTCGCTTCTCATAGAGAGAAGGGAAGGATCGCGCGGACGAACGGTTTCTAGTGAGATTCGCATAAATCTTGGATGAGGTAGGAACGTGGAGGTTGACGCAAGCAAAGAGAGACCAATGCCCAGCAGTGGGTGACGTAGGACTGTGGATAGTGACGATCAGAAGAGATCTGCCCAGAAGAGAAAGGAAAACATGGTTTGTTGTTAAATGTTTGTGTGTTTGAGAGATTATAACAATTTCCCTTTTTGTTGGTCTTTGGAAGGCTTATGTTTAGCAGCTTATATTAAAATGATATGTCTAGTTTGGTATCTATTTATCTGCGCTCTCGACCATCGTATTTAGGTGATAGTATTTATCAATACACTTGTGCGTGACACGTGGATTCTTATCTGATATCCAGTTATCGAGTATTTTGATAGCTGTTCATTCAATACTGTGAAAATTATGAGATAGTGGCTAAAAGTGGTAACATATGCACTTGCCTGAAACTTTGAATAATATTTATGGAACAGGGTGTTATTTTTACATCAGTTTTTATTGGTCAAGGGTTGGTGACGTAGTTCCATCGAAACAACACAAATGTCTTAGAATTAAATGTGCAATTGAAATTGTAAAAATTAAATTATTTATCTAACTTAGCCAATGTAATGGTTGGTAACTACAGTACTTTCACCAGTTATTATGTCTTGTGACTGGGACTGTAGCAGCATCTTTTTTGTTTTTATGACATTCAAAAGTGCATGTAATGGTTAATTGAAATAAATGCTTTGAGTTTGAATTTGAAAACGGGAAAGAAGAATGTTATTATAATATTATTAATCAGCGACTAGTTACAATGACGCTTGGTACAAAGGTGCATAACCAGTTTGTCACTTTGACATCTACCGAAACTCCTAGCTTTGCGGCTCGGTCCGCAGGAAATATAGAATGTCTTTATCTTGGCAGTGGACAGGGGCAGTCGCTCCGGTCAAGGTGAAGGTCCCTAATGAGCATTGCGGTAGTCCCAAGACCAAGGGCGAACTGTGGGGGTGTGGCAATCGTTGATGCGTTATCATCTATCATAAATATTATTTAGCTCTGAATTTACCTCATTTCGCGCATCGTGTCTGATCGGAGTTAAAAGAATAACAAGCGATCGTAGAATAAGTAATATAATGACATATTGGCGTGGAATTTACACCATTTTTAAGGATGAGAGGATTTGAAATCATCATCATCGGGGCCGCGGTATTTCCTTCGAACAACCCGCAACCCCGGCAGGCGAAGCCCTAGCAGGCCTTTGCTTTGCAGACATCTCTTTGAGACACGCGAGGAACACTAAGGCGCGTCGCCCACACGACCAAGAGTCGAGGCGCAGTCGAAGCGCGGGCGCAGGAGTGGCGCGCCGCAACAAAGTTTTCTTAACAAATGAATGGCAGTGCGCTCATAGACAAGAGTCACGGCGCGGGCGAGGTGGCGTCGGGGCGGAGGCGAGGTGAAGGCGAGGCGGAGGCGAGGTGCAGGCGCAGGTGGGGCGCTCAAGTGTGCCCAAGCCACGACGCCAACGCCATTTTGTCATTTGGTTTCGTGCGGAGCTGCGTTTAGACGTTTTAAATATGCGCGACGATTTTGAAACCAACGCAAAACTCATTGAAATTGTTCAATTACCAGTAACCTTTCTTCAGGGCAAATTGATTTCCTCCAGTTAGTGTCCTTCTTCTGTAAACTATTCTTCGTTTTTTCAAACAGTAAATGGAATGTTTCTGGTGACATTTCATAAAACTTTTTGAACTTGTCGGGATAACTTTTTAAGTCACGTGTAGCTCTGAATAAACCTCTTTTGTCACACTGTCGCAACCTACATGGATGCACCCAAAATCTTCTTCTATTTAAATTAAGAACTTGTATAAGTGCTAGTACGTCTTCGTGTTCTGACGACGACATGGTGAATGAATTAATAATGTGAAGGAAGCATAGCCGCCTGCGCCTCGACTCCTACGCAGAGACCTATCCTCGCCCGTGCTTCGACGCCGCACCGCCGCTGACGCGACGCCGCCTCGACTTACCAGTGAGCGACGCGCCTTACGCGCCGTCGTCGTCGTCACTGGACGGACGGACGGTGAGCCGGTAGTCATTTACACCTTAGATTGCTTTTTAACTATTGTATACTAGCGTATAGTAGTTGTAGTTTTACCCGCGTAGACCGATAGAAAGAAGCCTATGTCTGTTTTTACAACGCGGATAGTAAGTACCTAAGTAGTAAGTAGTCAACAAATATTAGCACTACTAGACAAACTAGTTCTCTTAACATTCTTATAAGAACCGGTCAACTCAACGTCCCAAAAGAACCACTATTCACTACAAAATGAGTACAAATATTAAAACAATCTTGACGTTTATTCAAGATAGTTTAAAGAATCATCTTTCAAATCACTTAAATATTAATTAACCTGCTCAACTTTACCCTTATCATAATACCTGTTTAACTCTAAATTATTTAAAACATATTCCAACTTATTAATAATCATCATTCTATACCGATTTTATAACTGCTGCACACAGCAAAACATTCTTATTACTTACCCATAACAAATAGCAGGGCCACCGCCTGCCGGGGTTGCGGGTTGTCCGAAAGAGATACCGCGGCCCCGGAACATAAAGGGCTAAAGAAGGAACGTAGGTGGGTTTTAGTCAGCACAAGTCTGCCACTCCCCCCGCTCCGCCCAGAGCCATCCACAAAAAAAAACCCGTAGCAAATAATATTAATACGGGTACACTTCCATCCTGTAAGTATTTCATAATTGGACACAGCAAACTTCCAAGATTTCATAAAAATTTAAGCAATACCAGGATAAAAACACATACTAAATATTAACACGCCAAATCAAACTCTAATTAAAAGATGACTTCCTTACGCGACTGGGACAACTATAACTGCATCCGCTTAAGTTTAATGATTCTCACAAACGCATTCCACCATGTACACACTTCCAATTACCATAACAAATCCAGGGTAAAAGCTATATTCCGAATGTCATACAAATTGGCATAGATGTTTGAGCGTGAAGGAGTAACAAACATACACATACAAACTTTCTCATTTATAATAATAAAAGTAGGATTGCTCCGAGTTTTCATAATCCGAAATATCGACCAATGATACGAGTTCGATATTTAACTGTTTTCAAACGTAGATTCCAGATACACTTTTCAATCTTAGCTACGTAGAAAACATGAATAATTTTCTTATACCCGTCGTGTTTAAATGACGTCTTAAGATTAATTTGTAACAATACTGCTTAGTATTGTTATAAATTATAATCTTATTTCAGTGTGGGAAAGAGATGGTGCTAGACATCTCGTATAGCTCTGTCTCGTTCCCACACTGAAATGACATTAAAACAATAGTATCCTGTAGCCATTATAGTCAATAACTCTATTGTAACCATATTATTCTCACGGCTAGTTGATGTAAGTTGATCCGTGAGATTAAACAATGAGACCTTAGTGAATGCGATCGATTTCCTGCGGAACTACTTTCGTAGCGTCAGTTTGTTGGTACTAGTTGGCGCCGGCGGCTTCGCCCTCGTGACGGTCGAAAAAAAAAATATCCTATGTGTTTTCCAGACTATAATCTACATTTGTGCCAAATTTCATCAAGATCGTTTAGCCGTTTTGACATCAAAGTGTAATAAACATCCATATATCCTCACAAACATTCGCATTTATAATATTAGTACGATATGCGAAAATTAATTAACTTCAGTGTGTCCGTCAGAATCAACAACCATATTATAGCCCGTCGCCGCGTCGTTGGGAAGAATCAACACATTTATTTTTATTGTTTCAATAATTTGCGTGAGTTTTAAATGCGTTGCAATGTATTGTTGCAGAACGTTATTTTTATCACGTTTCATTATTTTTTTAAGCAATAATGGCTATCAAGAGACTGGAACCGATGGCATGCCTAGGGGCCAACAATACAGCAAGCCTACAAGGCTTTTAGGCTTGTATAAGATTACCGTTACTATAACTTGAAATTAACTTTAATAAGACAAAAATAGTCACTTTCCACCCCCAATAAATATAAATTTTGAATACAAAGGATCCAAGTTAGAAATAGTTAATAAATTCACCCTTTTAGGCCTAGACATAGATACATACATAGACTGGAAACCACACATACAGAAATTAAAAACAAAGTTATCCAAATTTGCATATGCCCTCAGAGAAATAAAGAAAACTACAGATCTCAAAACAGCAATAGTAACATACTATGCGTATGCGTTCTCTTGGCTTAAATACGGTATAATATTATGGGGTAACAGTACAGACGCACCTTCTCTATTTACAATACAGAAGAAACTTATAAGAACATTGGTTAACATAGAAGACACTGACTCATGTAAACCACACTTCAAAGAACTAAACATCCTAACACTACCATGTCTCTATATATTTGAAATTTGCAAATTTGTAAGGAAGTACCCACAGTTCTACAGCAAAAGAGAAGACATACAAACAAAAATCAAACTTAGACATGGAAATAGACTCAACCTGCCAACTTCACGATTAAAAATGCACTCCTCTAGTGCGTTTGTTACGTCAATAAAAATCTACAATAAATTACCTGAATACATAAAAAACACAGAAACAAACAATATATTTATAAATAAACTAAAACTATTTCTCTTAGATAAAAGCTACTACACAATTGACGAATACTTCAAAGATAAATTCCACCTAGAGAAACGAAGATAATTGGAATAACCAAGTAAAACCTAATACATCTATTTACCTTATCTACCGTGCAATATCTTTAATTACTTACTATTTAGTTAATGAAAAATTACAGCTAATATACATATAAATAAATATATAAAATAATTACCTAATATATAATCTAGAATATTAATAACTATTAATAATAAATAAATAAATGTATAATATCTAATAATAAATAAAATTAATATAAATCTACACATAAATAATATCTACTTAAATATCTTAATATAAGATTTTCTTCCTTAATTTCAATATGTTTTTAAACAAAAAGCGCTTCATCCTCTCCTCTAAAAACTAACTTGCTGTGCCCGACAGGGTCCATAATTGTTTCTCTTTAATTACCTACCAGCCTTGTATACATTATGGGATGCAATAAAGTATTGAGTATTGAGTATAACAACATATGGGCCTTAAAGGTTTGGCAGAGATGTAGTACACGCATATTTCGCTAGTCTCATGTCTCATGTAGTAGGGGGCAGACCTATTGCCATCAACAGACTGTTACTGAGGTAAAACATTAAAACACCTTCACCGCCGGGTACCGAAGCCAGAACCTCAGGCTCAGCAAGAAGGCGGGCGACCACTACACCTGCAAGACATGCTCTTTATTTCACACAGGAAAAATGTTTATTAATGATCGCATGACAAATTCAAGTCATTTTACGCGATAACGGTCAGCCAAGCATTTGATACCTGACGTAACCCGAGTGTGTAGACACAGCCCAGCTAATCCAGTTGACATGATGGTGCCAGTATTATCACCATGTAATCTAGATGTTAATTGTGTAACTAACAGGTTTAATTAGCTCTCAGTGTTCGAGAAACAAACAAATAAGTATTGAGTGGAAAAATTGGTAGCAGTGGCGTAACAGAACTGTAGTAGGTTCGTATGTACAGCGTAGTAAATCCGTAACGATGGAATAGCGGATGTGCAGTAGAGTAGATTGGAAGCAAAATGGCGTTGCAGACCCTGTAACGATAGCGTAGCAGATCTGGTAGCGTAGCAGACCCTGTAGCATTAGTTTAGCAGACCCTGTAGCGATGGCGTTGCAGACCCTGAAGCTTTGGCGGAGCAGACCCTGTAGCGTTGGCGTAGTAGACCCTGTAGCATTAGTTTAGCAGACCCTGTAGCGATGGCGTAGCAGACTGTAGCGTTGGCGTAGCAGACCCTGTAGCGATGGCGTAACAGACCCTGTAGCGCTGGCGTAGCAGAACCTTTAGCGATGGCGTAGCAGACTGTAGCTTTGGCGTAACAGACCCTGTACCGATAGCGTAGCAGACCCTGTAGCGATGGCGTAGCAGACTGTAGCATTGGCGTAGCAGACCCTGTAGCGATGGCGTAGCTGACTGTAGCTTTGGCGTAACAGACCCTGTAGCGATGGCGTAGCAGACCCTGTAGCGATAGCGTAGCAGAACCTTTAGCGATGGCGTAGCAGACTGTAGCTTTGGCGTAGCAGACCCTGTAGCGATGGCGTAGCATACTGTAGCTTTGGCGTTACAGACCCTGTAGCGATGGCGTAGCAGACCCTGTAGCGTCGGTGTAGCAGAACCTTTAGCGTTGGCGTAGCAGACTGTAGCTTTGGCGTAGCAGACCCTGTAGCGATGGCGTAGCATACTGTAGCTTTGGCGTTACAGACCCTGTAGCGATGGCGTAGCAGACTGTAGCGTTGGCGTAGCAGACCCTGTAGCGATGGCGTAGCAGACTGTAGCGATGGCGTAGCACACCCTGTAGCGATGGCGTAGCGGTAGATTTACAGTGTCGTTTTGGTAGGGTAGCAATAGGTTGTAGCGTAATCGTAGGAACTCTTCAGCGATGGCGTAGCAGATACGTAGACAAAGCGGCGGTGGAATCCAAGATATGAATCAAAATAAACATTTAAGGATCGCAGCACTTTTATTCTACCCACTAACTACATATATCGCTCTAGAATATTTCTCATCTTTTATAATGAAAACAAGTGGCAATAGGATTCTGATTAATAGGTATATTATTACTAACATACATACCTACAAGAATGTTTCATTCAGCCACTTTACTGCAGTTCCTCAATATTCTTGAATCATCCGGTTTACGCAAGTGATTCAATAATTTTGAAATACTTGTTTATATCATGAATTCAGGACGTCATTTATGCAGTCATATATGTCGTATAAACAATAAGTTTGATTGCTTCCGTTCACCAATTACTGTTCAATTCCTGAACATAACTGTACTACTACTATCAGTAAAGAAAGTAAGGTAGGTTCCGAATGCTTGCATAACTTGATTCAATATAATTTACTAGCTGGCGCCCGCGGCTTCGCCCGATTGATTATCGAAAAAAAAGTATCCTGTGTATTATTCCAGACTATAATCTACCTCTGTGCCAAATTTCATCAAGATCCGTTCAGCCGTTTTGACGTGAAAGAGTAACAAACATCCATACATCCTCACAAACATTCGCATTTATAATATTAAGTAGGAAGTAGGATTATTTTTATATATTAAAGTAGGATATAGAAAGATCAGTCATACACAGATAAGCTCTCATTTTTTCCCAAGCGGTAGATAGAAATAATCTATCGGCTCCACATCCCATGGTGGCAATCCAGCACCAGACTCGCAGCTTCGCCGGAGATCGTGCGGTAGCCCCGGATTATCCTCAAAGCTACCGTTTAAGTAGTGGGCGGCTCGTCGCCCCAAGGAACGTGCCCAAAACGGGGCCTTTAAGGGCCATGGACCGCACGACCCCAGCGTAGAACCTAGGAGACGTTTGGCCCCCTCAGATTGTCCCTCAGGTTAGCTCAGCCCCGGTTTGTCAGAAGTGCTCGACGAAGGCCTACCGGCTGTCGAGGACGATTTCCAGGTACTTCAGTTGCCGGATCCGTTCCACTACCATCGCAACCCCGCGTGTCATGATTTCTGCTGCCGCCGCTTGGATGTTACACTATGAATACAAAAAAAACTTTTTTGCAAAAAAGTTTTTTATTTCAGCATTTTTAGTTATAGTATTATAATATAATACGCAAAAACGGTTATTTTAGCTTTTTAGTGCGTAGGTCCCGTCTTAAATACAAGCTTAAGTTCTACATCACGCTATAGTATTAAATACTAAGTATCTAAATTATGCTTTAGTTTAAAACCAATTCAGAAATCATATGCATCATCGCCTAGGGGATACAGCTGATACTTGATCTGATGATTATGTTTCTTAATGACTAGGTGAGGGGTGGGGAGGGTGTACGGGCACCCTGCTCCCACTCGCCTGCCTACCCTGGCGAAACCCATACTTATAAATGTGATTGCAGCAATCACGGCAGATTTGCTGTCATTTATTGAAGAGTTCCGTTGTATATCACTGAAGATCTATCACCAAACTAAAATAAAATCACCTCAAAAAATTGCGATGACCTTCCAAATCATAGTGCATAGCGTTCTTTGTTCATTTGTCTTCGACAACCTCTAAAGTTATATCATCAATGTACACGAAGTAAATTTAATACGCATTATTAAAGATAACTCAAAAACTACTGGCCGGATATTTTCTTGTTATTTCCACCAGCTTTCGAATAAAAAAAGAATCATCAAAATCGGTTCACCCAGACCAGAGTTATGAGGTAACAAACACAAAAAAAACACAAAAAAAAATAAAAATAATACAGTCAAATTGAGAACCTCCTCCTTTTTTGAAGTCGGTTAAAAACTATAGAATTCAGTGTTAAACTATTCAACGTAATTCAGAAGCGAAATACTGTAAGAAAAGGCAGTCAATAAAGAATAAACAGCGTTGGTTTAGAAACAATCTGTGTCGGTTCCTATGATCAGCTTAGTTAAGCTACAAATGCTACAATTAGAGCAGGCGCCACATAAATTGGCAGGCCAGCAATACAAACTAGCCCCAAACAGTTCAATGTCTTAAATTATAATTTACATCACTTCGTGCGGATGTCATGCAAACACGCTGTTTGACTGTTATTGTACGTCTGAACATGCGGTAAACGATAATCTTAGTGTAACCATAAGCCTTAACTAGTCTACAATGTCCGTACTGCTGGAAAACAGGCCCAATGTCTATGAGACGGAAAGGCTTTAATCCATCACGCCGCGCCGGCCTAGTTGAGATTTTTTTTTTTATTGTTTCAGTATTTTGTGGTATAAGTATAATCTTTATGTGATGATATTAAAGAAATACCTAAAATACGAGTGCAAAACAGTATACCTAGGTGCTGTATTACACTCGTATTATTATTTCTTTTGTTATTAGGTATTTAGAAGTTAATTATAAACTCAACTATGTTTTTTACATAAAACATAAAATAAAATACAATTTAACATAATGTGTGATGTTATTTATTTCTTTTATCTATATCCAGTTTAACCGGATGCAGCTGAATATCAGTATTTTACGTGGAACGACTGCCTATCTGACCTCCACAACCCAGTTAGTACTGAGTAATACGATACCCCTTGGTAAGACTAGTTGTCAGAATTTCGGAACACTGACTACCTGTAAAGACTGTCAAAGATCTACAAATGACAGCCGTGACCAACGGCTTAACGTGCTTTCCGAGGCACGGAGGAAACTCGGTATGTAACGGGTGGTCACCCATCCACAGACCAACCTAGGCAAGCGCGGCTTAACCTAAAGCCTACCCTATTATTTAGCCACAAAATCCTCAATAATACAATAAACATAATACATAAAATAAAATATAAACTAAAACATACCAAAATAGAGATCACAAACTTTGCAAACTACTAGACATAAAGTAATAATAATGAATTAAAAATAATACATAAAATAAAATTTAAAAATATAAACTAAAACATACCAAAATAGAGAACACAAACAAATTAATATTCCGATATCAGTCGTCATTCACATCACAGACCGTAGGAAAACAATGGGAGGATAAACATTATGTTGGTTTAAAGGATAAGTGACCTCTGATGTCATGTGTACACACATGATATACTTTTTCTATTTACCTGGTGGCCATATACTGTTAGGTGCCTTAGTCACCTGTTGACCACTAGGATTGTAGACCACTTTTATGAGGCATGTGACCAAAAGAGTCATCGTCATTTTCCTGCCCTTGTCCAACGGTTCGGAGCAACACATTTTCCCCTATCAGACGTCACGGCACCATTTACTCCTTTCTCCTTCATATCATTCCTTACACAATCCACCCATCTCTTCTTTGACCAAAAGAATAATGGATATAAATGATGATGGATAGAAAATGAGAGGAAGGCAAAAGAAAAGATGAATTGATTGTGTGAGTTTTATAAACAAGAAAGGAGTAAGTGATGCCGTGGCGTCTGAAGGCGAGAATAGAAGAAAAAAATAGAATAGAATAGAAAAATATTTATTCGAAACAGACACAACACAGCAGCAAAAAGAAAAAAAGGTACACAGAACGGAAAAACATGGACAAGGTTGCGCTGAGCGTGCCCATACCGAAAGGGTTACCAACTCAGCATATGCTAGGCGTCAGACACCCAACGCTGGTTTTCAGTTGGCACCCGCAGTGACACACGGACGATGGCAACAAGTACAAATAAATAAGTAGGTACTTAGTGATAAAATAATAATAATATAAATGTGAAATAACGATATAATTATGTTGTAAATAAGTAATAATAATAAAAGATAAATAGAATAGTGTGGATCTGAAAACATTACCGCTAACTTCATTCTTTATTTAAAGAAAGCAACGCTCCGACGTGGCGCATCAGTCGACCAATAGGAGGCTGACGCGCCAACAAGACGCCCAATCTTTTGTCATTCCGTCTGAAGCGGCAATAAGCCTACCGACACCTTGGACAAAAGTCAACAGAAATACATTGCATTGAAGAAGTAAATAATATTAATTACGTATAAAACACAAGGACTCAATTAGTGTAGAAATTAAGAGAAGATAACAAAAAATAAATTAAATTAAAATAATATTTGTTTATGGAGTCAGCCTAAAATAAACAAATAAGTTCAGTGCAAGTGACCACACTGCTTATGGCGACACAGACGATAGAAGAAGAAAATGTGTTGCATCGACCTGAGGTAGAATGGGATAAGGGCAGAAAGAAACAAGAATGATGTTGATGATTGTAGACCAGTTTTATTCTTGCAGATTTTTAAGAATTTTGTGGTAAATTGATTTAAATAAGTAACCAAGTTTGTATTAATTTGCTAATTGAGAGCCGTTAAGTAAAGTTAGATTCAAAATAAAAAAAACAAGTGCGAGTTGGACTCTTGCAACGTTGAACTCTTGCAACTTGAGAATATACTTAGTTTTAATTTCAACTTGATACCGTAACGCGTTCCCGAGATGGGATGACGGACAAACAAATAAAAGTATTTTTTTTTCATTTAGTGGTACGAAACCCTTATATATAAGCTAATGTGCTAGTCAATATTGTTACTTAAAGTGTAAGAGCATAACACCTCATAACATGAAACATTAACTAGAAATGGAGTGCAGACAAGACATGATATAATTATACACGTAAATGAGTTGGGTTAAGTAAAACGTTTGTGAACAAATCGAAACACGTGTTTTCGTAAGTATTTGCACATGTAATGTGACAAAGATATACTTTGTGAAGATTATTTACTATCGTTTATTCATTTTAACACATTTAAATAACACATTTTATTTATTTAACAAATATTTTAATTTCTTAGTAAACTAGTAGCCCACCGGTATCGGGAACAGGGTCCAAGCTACCGACAGTCAGGGTTCCAGAGAGAGCAACCTCCAAACAATACGAGCAAGTAAATTCCTGCCGGGGTTGCGGGTTGTTCGAAAGAGATACCGCGGTCCCGGAACGTAAAGGGCAATAGAAGGAACATGGGTGGGTTTTAGTCAGTACAAGTCTGACACTCCCCCCAAGTTATTTGATGATTTCCCATCCCAAAAAAAAAGGTATTTAAAATTAACATACATTACTAAGAAACTGGCTAATTAATAGTACACCCACATCATCAGTTTTGTTGACGGGGCTGAGCCTATTACCATCAACGTGCCCCTCCTGAGACCCCCAGTATCACCTATGATCCCTCAGTAAAATATTTTTTTTTGCGCCAGCTATGTGATTCTGTAAGAGCATTTACCATTTTTAATTATCTCCTTGAGTGTGCGCTGCCGCTAGATAGTATTACTTCGCCGTGCAAACACATTTTTTTGTGTAATGTCACTTTTGAAGTAACCATTTTTTGTTAATCACAACATGGCAACTTCACGTGCAGGTAATTGTTGTTTTTATGTAGTAATTTCGAAGTTTTTTGTTTGTTTCGATTTGCATTCAATGTCATCTTTAAATTTTAGTAATAAAAACCTAGAAATTTAATTAATTTCTCGGTTATTTTTCGCGGTTTATGAACAGTATCGTAGGTGATACTTTGGGCGCTCGTGACCTAAGATTTGCTGTTTTTAACAGACTTGGGAGAGTCTGCAATTGAAGAGCTCTTATTGAATTTGGACGTGTCTGAATACGAGAAAGAAGATAAAGAAGATTCAGAAAACCTGGAAGTAGACCAGGATGGTATTGTTGAAGAATTGGAACCTCGTGACGCAGCTGAAGAGGATTGAGATTCCTCCGATGATGAGCCTCTTGTAAAAGTTGCTCGTTCTTCCAATCGTTTGTCTACCAATCGTCCTCTGAGATGGGATCGTACAGAAAATTTTAATTACTTAATTAATAATTTCACTTCTATTGTGCTGCTGGAAACGCTAAAAGAAAGGAAACTACACGGAACGGGCACGCTAATGAAAAACCATGTACCAGAGTACCGACGCCCCAACCAACAAAATAGAAGACCAAAGACTTTACTTAAGAGTGACAGATCGTTGCAGGCAAGTGGGCGAGGTAGCTACGATTGTGTAGTGCGGCAAGATAAAAAACTCGCAGTCATCAAGTGGTTAGATAGTAAGCCGATCCACTTGGCATCAACTGAGGACGCTTTTCAACCTTTGGGGACATGCCGGCGGTGGTCCAAAAAAGACCAGCTGTACCTTGATGTCCCACAGCCTGTCGCTGTAAAAAAAATATAACTCTCACATGGGAGGAATCGACCTTTTGGGCAGAGAGATGGGAAAATACGCCATGCGTGGAAGAACTGGCAAGTGGACAGTAAGAGCGATCTTTCACTTCTTCGAGTTTGCTACGGCTGCAGCCTGGATTGAATACCGGAATGTAACCGTTAAACGTGGGTTGCCAAGAAAAAATATAATGCAGTACCTAGATTTTAAGATGGACCTAGCAAAACCTTTGATTTTCGGCGGCGAAACACCGGTAGTGCTGCAATGTTCTAGCCCCAGCACTGATCGTCTTACTCGAAACAGCTTTGTCCAAAGTCCCAGACCTGTACTGCCTGTAACACAAGATAATCCGCCTTCGACATCATCACAAAGAAAACACAGACTTGTGGTGCCTATTCCCCACACTGCCAAGAGGCTAAAAGAAGCGCAACACCTGCCCATGTGCGTTAAAAATTATAAAAAAAATCGTTCGAAATGCCGGTTGAGTTGGCTGCAACAATCTCACATTCATTAAATGTTCAACATGCGAAATATTTTTATGTTTGAATGTCAACTGAAACTGTTTTTACGATTTTCATACTAATAAAATTGAAGTAAAGTATAACATGATTTAGTTTCATTGAGACCCGTAGTATCACCTATGATACCCCCCATTTCAGACTTCTGGGGAAGCAAAAATTTTTTTTTCAAATATTTTTGGTAAAAACGCCCATTTTTATGCACCCATACAAAATTTGATAGTCTGGGTCTCAGGAGTATGCAGGATCCGTGGCTGCTATTGAGAAATTCCTAATGAAAAAAAGCACTATTTATTTGCCCGATCCGAAGCCACGACCTTCATGCCCAGCAATCACAGCTAATTACCTAAGGATCGGTGTTATTGTAAAGATTTTTATTTGTGACGTATGAGCTATCTGGTAAAGGCGGGAGGGTGTCCTAGTAAGGAACTGACACTGTTTTATTGGAGATGACCTCAAAAACGGTCAGGTACCATTTTTTTAAACGTTGCCCTACTCTGGTTATTTCTCCTGAATCGTGGGTGCGTTTACAAATATTTAAACTCACATTCATAAATAACCACACCCGGAACAACTACGTGTCGGTCACACAATGTTACGTACGGGGATCAAACCCGCGACACGCGGCGTAGCAGCAACTCACTAAACCACTTCGCTAACCTCAAAAACGGAAGAAAGAGATGATCTCGAAAACGGTCAAGTCATCGGTATCAATAGTTTTCTTACCTGCCAGTTACAGCCTGAACAGAGGTACCACTATCGCCATACCTATATACAATGTGTCCGGTCATGGACTAGCGACATCCTTACTAATATTATAATAGCGAAAGTGAGTTTGTTTGTTTGTTTGTTACCTCTTCAAGCTTTAATGGCTAAACCGATTTTGATGAATTTTGGTACAGAGATAGTTTGGAACTAGGAGACGGACATAGGCTATTTTTTTTAAAAAAAAGTGGGATGTGAGGGAGAAAGAGGGAAGAAAAGGGAAAACTTAGCGTTGCTATTAAAAATCAATAAGGCGCAAGGGGAACTGTGTTACCCCGTATTTAACGCGAGCGAAGCCGCGGGCAAAAGCTAGTTCTAGATACTTATGTAACGAGTGTTTTAATATACTATTACGCTACAAACTTAGGTCTAATTTACTTCCCCGCTTTTTGGCAGCCATTTTGAGTATTCTCTATGCAAAAAATAATCATATCTCTCAAAGTGTTGGTCTCACTGAGACGACAATAGGTTTATTCAGAGGGCAACAATATTGTCTATCTTTTAAATTAAGAAATAATGAGCTTACATTTTAATAACTTTAGAAAACAAAATTAAAATCAATAAACTTGAGTACTAGAATGTATGTTATATAATTATTATGTACATAGAATATCGCTAGTCCGTGACCGGACACATTGTATATCAAATCTTTAAATGTGGAAGCATAAAGAGATGACTCACAAATTGTAAGCCACGGTTTTGTGGTGGTAACTTTTCCTTTATCAGTTTTTGCCCTTGTCCCGTGTTAATTAAGGTCGGCGCAACACGTTTTTATTATTTTTCCCACTAAACCATCACGCTATTGTTTTTTCTTTTTCTTTTGCTGATTCTACTACAATAATCATTTTGTCTTTGGTTTTCCTTTTCAACAATCTATCGACAGTCATTTCAGCCTCAAATTACCAGAATATTACAGAAATCAACTCGGGTGACAGCATTTTACTTTATCTTTTCAAGGACTTTTCTTGCATACAAGACCTCTCAACTAGAGATCGTACACCGTAGAATTTGTACAATGAGAAATCTTCCATAAACTGGTTATGTATAGGTTGATGTAGTCTAGCGTATAACTGTTTATTTGCGTTTGACTGCCCGTTTTAAGAGTTGGGTTGGCATACCTTCCTGGTCACAACCATTCTTAATAATTATAATTAGAAGTCTGTAAGATTACGTCATTGTTGTTCGTTCTGACTCAAGCTAGTATTTAGCGCATTTTATACGTTCGCGTAGTGTTTCGGAAGCATTTGCCTAAGTGTGATCTACCACTTATCATACTTTGATTAATTGTTGTAAACACACTCGACTAAATTACTCATTTTGTTTTGCATCGTGGTCTACAATTGGTTACCAAAATCATTTGTTTTTCTTTTCGCATGTAAATACATGAAATAAATTCTCCCGGCTATTCTGGCCGGAGCGAAAGAGAGCGACTGACTTTTACTGACTAAAACCAATCCTTGTTCTTTCTTTTGCCCTTTGTGTTCCGGGTCCACGGTATCTATTTCGAACAACCCGCAACCCCGGCAGGTGGCTACCCCCCTCGAAAGTTAATTTTGATACAACTCGGGTAGGTACTCAATCGATGCAGCCAACTGTACGAACAGAAACACAAACTCGACTAAATTAGTCATTTGTTTAGTACCAACAGCTGATTTAGTAAAATTATTCGATCCGCCGAATTGCGTAGTTAGTGCTAAGTTTGTTTGCACTTAGTTTGTACTGACACCTATCTCGAACTCGTTAAACGTGATATGTGGGTAGGTAGGCACCTATAAAACCTAATTACTTTAAGGTTTTTCCTCGTTTTAAATTACGTCTAGTATCTTTTCAACCTTGCAATTAAGAATTGTCTTGCAATTAGGATGAAACGCTAAGTAAAACATGTTGTGCTAATCTTCCTTATCTTTATAATGATAACAAAGACTGTTTTTGGTACATCCTGAATATACTAGGCCACTTGTCAGTGGTTGCAAAACCAGAATAAGCCCAAATCTGGTTCGTTATTCTATTAAAAGTCCATTTGAACTGGGGAAAGATAATCAGATAGTTCAAAATAAGGCTTGAGAGACAACATATAAAACAGGGGAAAAAAACGTGAGGAAACCAGCATGCCTGCTAGATATTTGTCGACAGCATATCAGTCAAGTCAAAAGTAATTGTGCAGCGTAAAAACGCTGGACACCAGGTTTGGTACTACCCACACAATAAAGAAAAAACCGGCCAAGAGCGTGTCGGGCCACGCTCAGTGTAGGGTTCCGTAGTTTCCCGTCCGTCACAATAAGTGTTCACACTTATGAGTTTAAAGGTGGAGGAGGAAATTATTTTGTACAACTTTTTGTCTTTTTTGTACAAAAACTGTTGTGTCAATCAAGTTCAAAATGATTTTCATAGAAAGTCCTTATAAAGTTCTACTTTTCAGATTTTTTTCATATTTTCTAAACTTATGGTTCAAAAGTTAGAGGGGGGGGACACATTGTTTTTTACTTTTGGAGCGATTATTTCCGAAATTATAGACATTATCAAAAAATGGTTTTAGTAAACCCCTATTCATTTTTAAATACCTTTCCAACAATATATCACACGTTAGGGTTGAAATTAAAAAAAAAATCACTTCCCACTTTACATATAGGGTGGCTACCCTAATAAAACATTTTTTTCCAATTTTTATTTTACCACTTTGTCGGCGTGATTGATATACATATTGGTACCAAATTTCAGCTTTCTAGTGCTAACGGTCACAGAGATTAAGCGAGGACGGACGGACGGACAGACAGACATGGCGAAACTATAAGGGTTCCTAGTTGACTACGGAACCCTAAAAAAGGACAACACAATAGGTCGATTGCAGTATGAAGTCTCCAGGGACACTGGAACATGGAACAATATCATACGGCTAGACAAAATAAAACGTCAAAAATAACAGTCAATTTATTAAGCCCTCGCGTGACACATTTTACAAATTAATTGCCTAGCTATCCAAATATACGATATAATTAATTTTATGGTTTACTAGGTTTCGCCCGCGGCTTCGCTCGCGTTAAATTCGGTATAACACACCAAACAGACCTGCAGTTTTTGCTCTTGCGCCTGATGGATTTGTAATAGCAACGCTAAGTTTTCTCTTTTCTTCCCTCGTTCTCCCTCATATCCCAATTTTTTTAAATAAAAGTTAGCCTATGTCCGTCTCCTGGTTCCCAACTATCTCTGTACCAAAATTCATCAAAATCGGTTTAGCCATTAAAGCGTGAAGAGGTAACAAACAAACAAACAAACAAACAAACAAACAAACTCACTTTCGCTTTTATAATATTAGTAAGGATTAAATTGGTCTATGAGAATTAATTGTCGGACATGTGGTGAACAGAAATGTTCCTGTGACCTTCGGTATGACTGACATTGAACTTACAGTTGTTGAACGATGATAACGATGATCAAGGTTGCTAGTTTCATGTTCGTTTGCATGAAGTTTGGAAACAATGGAGTCGCTATGTTGTTCTGTTTTTACAGTGCATAGCCATAACAATTTATTGATTAACAAACCGAGTGACGTATGACGAACTCATCATCTGCCTAGCCTTTTCCCAACTATGTTGGGGTCGGCTTCTAGTCTAACCGGATGCAGCTAAATATCAGTATTTTACATGGAGCGACTGCCTATCTGACCTCCACAACCCAGTTAATACTGGGTAATACGATACCCCTTAGTAAGACTGGTTGTCAGTCTTTCGGAACACTGACTACCTGTAACGACTGTCAAAGATCTACAAATGACAAGCAGGACCAACGGCTTAACGTGCTTTCCGAGGCACGGAGGAAACTCGGTATGTAACGGGTGGTCACCCATCCACACACCAACCTAGGCAAGCGCGGCTTAACCTAAAGATCGACCCGAGCGGCTGCTATTATTTAGCCACGAGCTCCTCCGAGTATGACGAACTACAATTGAAAAAAAACTTTTAAGGGATACCTTCTCAAAACTCGTTCCTTACTGCTCACTGTCAACATGGAAGTGATCATCATCGCTTAGCTTCCAGTTCAAACGAATGCAGCTGAAAACCAGTATTTTACAGCTTTCCTTTCTGATTAGCACAACCCAGTTAGTACTAGGTTACCTTTTGGTAAGACTTTTGGGCCGATGACTATCTGTAATGACTGTCAAATCTATCAATATAAAGGAAGGAAGTCTTGTGCGAAATATACTTTAGACCCAGGACCAGGACCCTTGGAGTGGGTTGTCCGTCAGTAAAAGAATTGATTTAAGATTTTTATAATAAGTAGAATGTGTGTTGTGTAGCAGGTAGCAGCATTATCGATCACAATACAATATGTGTATCAAGCTCGTCACCAATCAGATAAATCAATTTATTTATCGACCACCTCTTCGCCACCCACTAGAACAAATAAGTTGACCTATTCAACTCCTACGCATCCATACCGACTACAAATTGACGATCAATGTCGCCAAACGTTGCCAAAGACATTTCGTCATAGATATGAACTGACGTTGCAACATACAATATCACCTCGGGTAACCAACACATTGCACTTAATGCGATTAAGTACCCAGTATATGCTGACCGACGGCAATTTCGAAAATGTATGGAATTGGACGTTTCGATGACGTTTGTTGTTCCAAGCAACGCCATCAAAACGTCTCAAGATTGGCTGGTCATTATTTATCAAGCTATTATTTGCGACATTATAAGTGTTATTATAAGTTATTTATTTTACAGAGAACAGTTATTTGTACTTTAAGTATCAATGTTAATCAGATGTTACTGTATCTCTGATTTGTATTATTATGAGTTCTGATGAAACGTGATGTTTGCATTTTGTGTGGTTTACTGATATTATATACGTGCAAGTTTAAGTGCGAATTATCGTCAGTATTGCTAGTCAGTTGTTGTGATGGGATTACAATTTGTGTATGAATGGTGTCGATCAAAATACTATCGTGGGAGGTCAAAGGAGGTTACAAAATACAGACTACATTACTATTGCTACTATAGCTTACTTAACAACAATACAATACTGTTTTACACCAAATCTTTGTTTAGATGTGTGTAAGAGAAGTCTTTGTTCAGTAATAAGGTAACTAAACACAAAGAGGAAATAACTTAAAGTTTAGCAGATGCAAACATAAACACGCATGTTACTATTAAATTGTTTAAGGGCCTCTTTACTACGACGTATTTTGTCAGCGCTTCAGTCGATTGGTCGTGTGAATGTCGACTTTGCACGACACCCGAAATAGCAGATTAGTTTTTATAAAAAAAATCCTATTCATATTATTATTTTACACCAAACTAAACAAACACAAACAAACTTTCAAATACCTTTCAAAGACATAATTTCGTAGAAAAAGCAAGTTAGTGTCACTTTCGTGAATTTTAGGGTTCCGTACCTACCTCAAAAGGAAAAAAACAGAACCCTTTTAAGATCACTTTGTTGTCCGTCTGTCTGGCCAGACCGTTTTTCTCGGAAACGCGTGGAGGTATCGAGTTGAAATCAGCCGGTTTTTTTTATTATCGAGGCAAATACATAATTTACTTGTCGTAAGTATCATGTTTTGATTTTTACACAACTTTTAGTCATATCTGTTCAACATTATTAAAATAATCTTTCATGGTGTGCTTTGTTAGGTCAGTGGGTAGTCTTAGGGGCGGAGTTATATACGTGGATTTACATAGAAATTAGTAAATCCTTGCCTTATAAATCGAGCATATAACTCTGAATCAGAACCCTAACGCGTTTAAACGATCATTTTATTAGCCATGATTATAATGATCAACGATAAAGAGTGAATCATTCAGTGCACGCGCACTCAGTTTGCACCGAGCCACTCGAGTCGGTATCACATCATCACCCTTGGTTCGCTTCATTCAGAGTGTAACAAGTCATAGACATTTATTTTATTTTTATTGCTTTTCTGTGACATTTTATGTAGTACCTACATGCCTTCAATTTTTGGTTTATTATGACAAGATTTAGATATTGTGTTTTTGTTTCCTGTAGTTTTATTTTAGGTTTTTATGAAGCGTCATTTGGTACGTGTTTTAAAGATTTTCTTAGTTATTAGAGATTATCTTAGTGCATTGAACTCAACTGTTGTACTTATACTTAATGGCACGTGTATGTACAAAAGTCGTAAGTACTGCGTATCTTTCAAACTAAAAATAAAAATTGTTTTAAACAAAAGGCTTTTGCTACATATTTTCAGTGCTAAAGCACCTATAAGTACCTATAACTCTTATCCTTTAAGTATAGGTATCCTAATTTGAATATTTAGGATATAACGAAGGCTTGTTTTGGCAATAAATGTTGGCGTGTTTAACGAAATATCGAGACAAAGAAGTACGTAAACAGCTTGCGTCATCATTTGAATATAAAGTTGACGTGGGTACACCACCGATGAATACAAACTTAAATATTTATTTAAAACGGAGTACCTATATTATGTATTTCATATTCATTTATTTGTATTATTTTATGTTATAGATACCAACCTACTTTGTCCTTTTAATATTTTGTACGAAGTTAGTAGTAGTATGTAAAAAGGTAGCAAGTTAAGTTTTTTTTTTCTTTATTTGAATATAGGGACTTTTACGGACAGCGTATGCCAACTCCATCGTATCCTCAACAGTTGATAAACTTTCAAATATTCCTTCGCAGCGTCACCATTTGGTTGTAATAGGATACTGTGGAACATGCCTTCATCAGTTCTGTTCAAATTCAGGGACCGTACTAAATTTCTTCTACCGGACTCATTCTGGACACATTCCATCAATAGGTGGTGTAGGTCCTCAACAACTCCACAGTCCTCAACAATTGGGTGAAGGGGCGGTTGCTGAGGTCCTGGGTTCGATGTTATTGTTATTTATTCCTTCAGTAATATGTATATCTCACTAGCAGCTACGGAGTCTAGATTTGTGCCAGGTTGATGGCTATAGACCCCTATTAAAAGGGTCCTAACTGGAGAAATGAAGGTGCACGTCTGACTAACCCTACGAGATTTACAGCGTAAAAAACCCAGGTGTCTCATCTACAATTTATTACGGTAGTAGTAAGTACTATATGGGTTTAATTTGGATACTTCAATAAAATGCGCATATATAATACTTTTTAACCGACGAAAAAGAGGAGGTTCTCAATTCGTCATGTTTATTTTTTTTTATGTATGTCCACGCATAACTTTTTACTGAGACGTCCGATTTGAAAAATTCTTTTTTTAGATTATAATTTCACGTCACACTTTTTATCTCTATTGTTACGTTTTTTCCTAATTCTAAATTTAAAACGACCTGAGTACTGAACATTATGGTAAACCAGCCAGCATTGGTTAGGTTATAAAACCTCTTACAGTACGTTATGTATGTCCCGATCTTTACAAATCCGACGTGGATAACTAACCAGGCTTTTCCCAGCTGACCGGTCATATGCAGGGCATATAGAAGTATGTGATAACTGATAAGAAATAAGGTGAATACGGTGACACATGTCTATGCTATGATACCTAGTGGTTTTATTTCCGGTATTGGTCGTTATCTATCTACATATAAACATATATCCTTACACTAATATTATAAAAGCGAAAGTGAGTTTGTTTGTTTGTTTGTTTGTTACCTCTTCACGCTTTAATGGCTAAACCGATTGTGATGGATTTTGGTACATAGATAGTTGGGAACCAGGAGACGGACATAGGCTAATTTTTATTTAAAAAAAGTGGGATGTGAGGGAGAAAGAGGGAAGAAAAGGGAAAAGTTAGCGTTGCTATTACAAATTAATAAGGCGCAAGGGGAAATGTGTCACCCCAAATTTAACGCGGGCGAAGCCGCGGGCGAAAGCTAGTAATATTATAAAAACGAAAGTGAGTTTGTTTGTTACCTCTTCACGCTTTAATGGCGACACCGATTTTGATGAATTTTAGTACAGAGATAGTTGGGAACCAGGAGACGGACATAGGCTATTTTTTTTAAAAAAAAGTGGGATGTGAGGGAGAAAGAGGGAAGAAAAGGGAAAACTTAGCGTTGGTATTACAAATCAATAAGGCGCAAGGGGAACTGTGTTACCCCGAATTTAACGCGAACCAAGCCGCGGGCAAAAGCTAGTACTTTAATAAAAGAGAAAGCCACTGACTCACTCATCACGAAATTACTAGGAGTCTCAAATTTAGGCGTGATTTTGCATAATTTAACCCCTAAGGATGCGAAACCGCGGGTTGCGGGTTGTTCGAAAGAGATACCGCGGCCCCGGAACGCAAAGGGCAATAGAAGGAACATGGGTGGGTTTTAGTCAGTAAAAGTCTGACACTCCCCCCGCTCCGCCCAGAGCGGGGGAAGTTATTTGGTGATTTCCCACCCCAAAAAAAAGAATGTAAAACTGGGGGCAAAATTTATGCGGTTCCAGGCGATTTCTTGGCCAGATTGACTTGAAATTTGGAATGGGCATTATTTCACAAAACAATAGACTAAATAACATCACACTACGACACTAAGGAGCTGTTAGATATTTGAGTTATGAAGCAACGGTGACTGGCAATTAATTACCTAAGTATTAGTTACCTAGACATTGCTCAATATGTAAATTACAAAATAGTTTGATAACGCCTTTAACTTTCTAACCTTTTCTAATAAAAACAGTGAAAAATATTTACAAAATAAGATAAACACGAATAGAAGGACAAATTATCTTGAATAAAAAATTACCCGGCTAAACAACCAAAAGGCAAATAACAAGCACAACAGTCACCAAAACCAATTTAACCGCCTATAATGTATCCAAATCCGTTCATATCTTTATCAGTTATGAAACAGAGAAACGGAAATACATTTTTTAAGGGATGGGAAATCATCAAATAGTTTCCTTCGCTCTGGGTGGATCGGGAAGGAGTCTTAGACTTTTACTGACTAAAACCCATCAATCTTCCTTCTTTTGCACTTTGTGCTCCGGGGCCGCGGTATCTCTTTCGAACAACCCGCAACCCGGGCAGGCTGTAGTCCTGGCGGGCCCGTCTGCTTTGCTGACATCTCTTAGAGGCGCGTGTGGAACACAAACGTGCCGTCGACATGGCCTGTTGTAATTAGACGGACGGACGCTACACATTGCTCACCGTCCACAGACCCGCGTCTACGGTGGCCGGGACTCGTCTCGCGGCACCCGACCCGGATCCATCCCGGATACTTACATCCATACAATACATACAGGCATAAACTCTAAAACCTTCTTTTGGGATTATCCGCAGTAGGGTAAAAATGCTAAGTGCTAATCTTTGTCAAATCAATAGTTGATCCTTACAAATCCTAGATAATTAGATATAATCAATTTGCTTGAGCACGCAGCGTGCAGCTATATTGAGTCACTTACTGAGTTACAGATTTTTCCTCACACATCCATCATACAACACAAATGTTAAAAGAAAAGACGCCCCCATAGTATCGATCGATACAACACATTAAGTTTCTAAACAATAAAAAGCGGCCAAGTATTTATTAAAAAAACTGTGTTCATTCGCTGAGTATCGTTCGCAGAGGTCACGGCGGCGCGGGCGTCGATTACTTCCTTATTAGACGGCGCCTTACAAGCGCCCCTCCGGACTACGCTGTCACTCGACTAATACAAATAACTCCATGAAACAATACGTAGATGAGCACGTTCAGAGCAAATATTTTACTGTTTTGTTTATAAATATGTTCAGGCAATAGTTGAGTAAAGCGTAGTATGTTTTCTGTTTAAAGAAACCAACTTGAATAAATCTGGGCATTAACTTAATACAGACTGGCGATTTAGTTTCCAGCAATTGTAAAAGGGATTATTGAATCAGAGGGGCCCGCCAGGGCACTGCTTGCCATGGTTGCGGGTTATTCGAAAGAGATACCGATAAGAAGGAAAATCCCTTCCGCTCTGCCCAGAATGAGTCATTCGATGGTTTCCCATCCGAAAAAAGAAATCAAATAGTGGGTTATTCAGAAATTCGTTGCTAAATAAAAAAGGCACACGGGCGGTGATCTTCAGGCTAAGCCACGCTTGCCTAAGTTTGTACTTAGATCGGTGACCACTGACCATCCATTACAGACCAAATTTCCTCCGTGTCTCGAAGCACCGTGTTCAGCTGTTGGTCCCGGTTGACATTTGTAGATTTTTTGACTTTTTGGGGTATAGTATTTCCCTGTACTAACTGGGTTGTGGAGGTTAGACAGGCTGTCGCTCCTGGTAAAATACTGGTGCATCCGGTTAGACTGGAAACAGACCCCAAAACGTTGGATCAACAAAAGGGCCATTCTGACCGTCGGACATAACAACTTTATGTACTTTATTATTTATTTAGTTCCTAGATACTTAGTTTCTTTAGTTCCTAGATAAGTCTGGAATCATTACTATGGCCTAAATTGCCTTCTATTTTCTAAAGTGCAACCATAACGGTCTGATAAGTACCTCATAAAATTGTTGTCAAAATTTATGAACATATGTATATCTTATTACATATACATCTATTCCTCTCACGCTCACGACATCGACATGTGAATTAGTAACTCAAATATAATCCGTTAATTATAGCAAACAACAGCGGTTTGTCTGATAATACGAACAAAAGCATAACTAGCTTTTTACTTTGTTTTAAAAACTATACAAATGTTTAAAAGATCAGCAAAAAGTCAAGCTGTTTTGGTATAGGTAGTGCGCATGTCTTATGAGTAGCAAAAAGATCTACTTGACCTTCAAAAGCTGATTATCAACATTCTAAGATCGTAAACTAGACTTTAGATGTGCTAGCTAGTCGCAATAATAGAAAATCAATTGCCGCCACGATATTAAAACATGATCTATTTTCTTTATACTAATAAAGTTAGTGTATCTAATGAATTGGATGTTTGTTACCCTATATAGGTACTGATTTGGATATAATTCACGCCGGGTGAGGCCGCGGGCACAACCGGGTGTTCCATAAAGGTAAATTTTTAGTGCAATTTAAATTTTAACCATTAAACTCATATTACTGTTCATTCGTCTAATAGACCCAATTGTTGATCCAAGGACGTCTCATGAATAAATCATAAAACACAGCAAACTACACACCATTTGTACTAGCAATCACAACAATATTAGTCATAGTTATTGATTTGAATATTTCTACGTTCGTACTTTACTTACAACGCAGTAAGCTAAGCTTGGACGCTTGGTCTAGTAAACACAGACGCTAGCTTAATCGAAAATCATCATAAAAGTAGTACGTCGGTTTAAATTTTTGGCACAAACACGATTAAATTAGTATCATCCGTTGATATAATAAAGGCCTAGAACGAAATCAACACATGATGTGCGAAACAAGATACCTATTCGGTTTTTTTTTTTGAACAATTTCGTAATTCGAAGATACAACGTTAGTACTATTATTTAATCTGTGGTTGTGTAGATAAGTTTATTCTTTACTCTACGCTACGTGTTCATTCAAAGGATTTGAATTTAACGAAATAATTTCAGTAGAACATGTGGTAGAATAATGTCGAAACATTACCGCTGGGACTTCTATTAAAGATATTATTTTTTCTATTACTAAATGATAGCGGGAGAGAAACTAAAGAAATATTTTGTGGCATCAATAATATAACGGTCTGACAAAATGTAGGCAATCGTTACATTAGATTACATAATTTAATTAAGCCTATTGACGAATCGGCTCCGACTGTGGCTTGTTACAGCTTTAGTGCACGCGGACCGAAGTTGGACAAAGTTCAATGTCCACTAAAGAAATTGATGGACATGACGCTATTCGAAGTGATCAATAAATAAGAGCAACGCGTGCATGCATAAGAGTTTGATTTCTAATAAAATGGACCTTATACTGAAAGGTTATGTAATCAGAAATTGAACTCTTGAAAGTGTAAATACAATTGAAACTTTCACTAACTGACGATACACAAATATTGACATATAAGAGAGTAATTATATAGGCAGCTGTACTGAATGACAAATCAGAGACAAGATAATTGTTGCGCAATGAGATCGAGTCAACCGCTGCACATGATACGGAGGCAACAACAAAACAGATAGATTACATATACTTACGATTAACTTGAACTGTAAGTAACAAACACTCTTGCACACTGGTAATCTCCTTCCTCATCACCTCCGCACATGACCTTTAGTTGAATAGGTACAGAATTACCATTAATTCGACAAACAGCAAGTCATATTTTTAAATCATAACTGTCGATACGCTTTCTTGCTTGTTACGCAACCATTACATCATTTTGTAGTTTGGCATCACCATCGCCAATCATCTGCGTGGAATGAAGTATGAAAATAGTCCATTTGGACGTGAATGGGACACAATAGACACGCACAACGCTAACTCTGATTTATAGACTGTGGCAAGAATGATAGCCTCATAGCCTGAAGGTGACTTTGGAATTAAAAGACACCTGGAGAAAGGTCATGGCTTCATAATTGATGTGTTGCCAACGAAAGAGAAACATGGGAATTACGATTTATGTCGGATATTCGTATCGAATATCGTGTATTAATATCCTTACTAATATTATAAAAGAAAAAGAGAGTTTGTTTGTTTGTGGCTAACCGATTTTGATGAATTTTGGTACAGAGATAGCTGGGTCCCTGAAGACGGACAGTATCATCAGTATCAATCAGGTCTTAAGATATATACTCGTACATATGTATCTTAATATTAATTTCTGCTAAGATAGATGTTATTTCAAATGAAGCCTAAACTGTTTTTAACAGCAATACATACTAACACTTATTAGAAACTATACAATAATATAAAAGTGCTGGTATGACATGCCTATTACAGGTAAATGCAGCGTTCATAGTGACATTAACAAAGGTTACAAATAAAACACCACAATTGTCTGTATACACATGATCGCTTAGGTTTTTTAAACTCCATGATGGAATTTTTACAGCATTTGGTTGTAAGTTAAAGTTTACCGAGCACCTGTTAAAGTATTTAGATAAAGGAATAAAGTACTTACTTTAGCCAATACAGCCGAAGCAAGCGCGGGTTACTAATAAAAAGCGACCCGCCTCGGTTTTGCACGGGTGCAATGTAGAAAATAATATACTACTTTTATACATGCGTTATTTTAAAGATCTAAGCATACATAGGGATAGACATACAGCGGAAAGCAACTTTGTTTTATATCAAGTAACTAGCTGGCGCCCGCCGCTTCGCCCGCGTGATATCGAAAAAAAGTATCCCATGTTTATTCCAGACTATAATTTACCTCTGTGACAAATTTCATCAAGATCCGTTCAGCCGTTTTGGCGTGAAAGAGTAACAAACATCCATCCATCCTCACAAACATTCGCATTTATAATATTATAAGTAGGATTGGATGATGTGTTTAAACTGGATTAAAAGGTGACAGAATTTGGGCCATTCATAAATGGGTGAATATCCCACGCGCTAATTTTACGTGTCCACGTTGAGAATCATGGTGTAAAATGATGGGATGTTTCTAATTTTTTTTTCTAGTGAACTACTTAACTTATTCTACTTAGGGCCACATTTTTTTTTTAAATAGGCTTACTTATTGAGGATAGGAAAAATAAATAACTTTAAAATTCAAGTTTGGTGGCTTGTCCTAGCTCCATTTTTTGATATAAATGTATTTACCAAAGTAACAATTAAAAGTAAAGTAAAAAACAAATTATTTCATTGGTAAATGCATATGACACACTATCTAAAAACATCTAAATCATATTATAAAATTGATGTTAAAAGCACAGGATACTCGATTCAAGTTTGTCCTAGCAAAAATCATAATTTTGGTAGCACTTTTTCAATTTACATTATCATGAAGATTCGCGCGTGTCCGATCAATCACTTTTTATGTTCTGTTTTTCTCAGGAAGTGGTGCGTAACAGGTGTGTGCTTAGTGCTGTAATTGCTCGCCAAAAAAAAAGTATCTTTCTTGGGTCGAACAGGGGACAAGAATTTGTCAATTTTGGTGGATCGATTTGCTGGTGATTTTTAAGTGTTTTAATAGTAAGCTACGTATTGTAGGTAGTGATTTGGGTAACTTATTTATCAGTGATATTTATTCTTTTGTATCTAAATAACTGTATTTTTTAAGATTTTTTTTATGCCTGGTTTCAATTTTGGTGGTTCAATTTTGGTTGATTTGGTGGCGATTTTCACCACCAAAATTGAAAATAAGCCACCAAATTTTAAGTATGTACTGTTTATATATTATTTGTACATATAAAGACAGTTTTTCACTGCACATTGTTCATTTATATGTATACGTTACTATTCTATTTGTTTCTGTTCTGTTTGTTCTATTTATTAAAGTGCACATGCCATGCTATTTTTCTGCACTACTCTAAGGTCGACTGGCAATGGCTACTGAGACTGCACACCTCTCGGTTATGGAAGGTCTTCACGTTAAATAGGCCTCGACCTCCGCACTTCCGAGGGATATACAGCCTCATTACCGATGATCTTGGGTGATGCATCCGGTTTGCGTTCAGCAGTGTACGAACTCTCCTATCCAGGGCATCAAGTTCAGTCTGAGTCCATTTAAGTATGCCGAAAGAGTACATTAAAACCGTATTATAATTAGTATTATTATCGTTTATTTATTTGTATACATATTTTTTTATATTTTTACATATTTCTTATCAAAAACATAAAAATAGTAGCCCACCGGTATCGGGAACAGTGTCCAAGCTACCGGCAGTCAAGACTCCAGAGAAAGGAACCTCCTAACAATACGTACCCTGTCCAGGAGTACCGCTTTCTGTATCAAGCCCTTGATCCAGCTGCCTAACGAGAGTCTTCTCAGGTGTTGCTCTTGGCAATTAAGCCATTGGCTGTAACGACTATCGGCACAATGATCGCTGAGTCCATGTCCCACATGTCGTCAACCTCGCGAGCCAAGTCAATATACTTGATTTGTTTATCTTTTTCGGCTTCCACAAGGTTCTCGTCATGTGGGACCGTTACGTCAACAATCATTGCGCGCCGCTCTGATCGATCCACAGGTCTTTTGTATGTCTGTTACCGGTCTGTTATATATCAGGTTTATTTGCTACAATAGTCCTGTCAGTGATGATGGATCGATCCGAGTACAATTATGTGTACAGTTATAAATACTTATTTAAGTATTAATTATTTTTATATTACATTTTTTTTTTTGTAATAAAGACGACACAAGCTTTACACGTTTAAGAACTATAATATTCTTTCTTGGATTTAATGACTGATATCATGCTGTGTGATTTTTGTTGATGGATTCTCTTAAGATTCTGCCTTGTGGTTTAATATTGTTATATCATGTTTTATTTTAGAGTTGAGTCCATCGGACATATTATTTCTGGTTGTTCTCGTCTAGCTAACGGCGAGTACTTGCATAGGCACAACCAAGTAGCCAGGATTATTCATCAGCAACTTGCCTTGAAATATAACCTTGTGGAATCTGAGGTACCGTACTACAAGTATGTGCCCGATCCAGTTCTTGAGAAAGACCATGTCACGCTGTACTGGGATCGGTCTATCATTACTGACAGGACTATTGTCGCCAATAAGCCTGACATCGTGGTGATAAGATGTAATCATCCCGCATGACGAGAACCTCGTAAAAGCTGAGAAAGAAAAACAACTAAAATATCTCGACTTGGCACACGAGGCTGTCGACCTGGGAATGTAAACTCGGCTATCATTGTGCCGATTGTCGTAACGGGCAATGGCTTGATTGCCAAGAGCCTCGACGAACATCTGTCGAAGCTCTCCTTAGGCGGTTGGATCAAGGGCCTGATTCAGAAGGCAGTTCTCCTCGTTGTAGGTACCGTATTGTGAGGAGGTTCCTGTCTCTGGAACTCTAACCACCGGTAGCTTCGACCCTGTTCCCGATGCCGGTGGGGTACTATTTTTTGTATTTTTATTTATTTATTTATTTATTTATTTATTTATTAAGGCACTTCAACGACTTACTCACATATACACAAAAAAAAATCACAATTAATGAGACTAAAGTGAGTTCGTCACTTACAGAAGTGCACAGCACTTGCAGAATCATACAAATGTAAAGAGAACGCCGAGATTACAATTATAAATTATACACTTTGCAAAATAAAAAAAAAAAATACATTAGACAATTAAAAAAAAATGTGAAATGATTAAAAAAAAAAGAAAAAAAAAATGGTAGATTTGAAAAATATAAATTAGATTTTTTACACTCAACATAAATTGGACACTACTACTACTACTAAAAAGAAAACAGATAGATAGAGAAAAATAAAATACTGTTCATGGAGAGAATTGAAGCGGATGCAATATATTTGAGCTAATTAAAAGTCTACGATATTGACGGAGAGGGTTACAGTAGATGTCTATGCTACTAGTTCGGGCAGCGATTTTATTATAATTTTTCATTAAGCGGTTCATAGGTGCGTTGCTACCAAGGTTAGTGCGACTAGCGGAGGTTGCAAAGGTTATGGTTTCGCGACCAGATCTTAATGTCTTGTGTCGAGGTACAGCTATTCTTAGTTCAGCCAAGAGTTCAGGAGCATTTACTAAGCCGTTCACTATTTTAAAAAGTAGGATCTGGTCCGTCACTCCTCTACGGTGTTCAAGTGAACACATATTGAAAAAACTGAGTCTGTCACCATAAGAGGAGCCCCGAGGGCAACTGGAGCACTTAAAACGGAGATATCTAGTAAAGCTCCTTTGTATGCGTTCAATCCTGTTTACGTGAACACGGTATGTGGGGTTCCAAACTGGAGATGCATAGTCCAGTATACTTCTCACAAGGGTATTAAACAGCACCTTTAATGTAGAGATGGACTGGAAATCCCGACATATTCTTTTTACAAAGCCAGACATTTTAGCAGCTTTCGCAGTGATGTTGTCAATGTGGTTTGTGAATGTGAGTTTAGAATCAAGTTGGACTCCCAGGTCTCGAATCGAGTCCACTTTTTGTAGCGTAACCCCATTTATAAAGTAAGACGTTTGTAACGGTTTACGTTTCTTAGTAAATGTTATGTGGTAGCACTTTTTAACATTCAGGGACATCTGATTTTGTAGACACCAATCGTGAACCGCGTCGAGGTCAGCCTGAAGTAGACGGACGTCATTTGGTGAGCTTATCTCTTTGAAGATCTTTAGATCATCAGCGAAAATAGAGCATTTGCTGTGCTTTATTGCCAGAACTATGTCATTGACGAACATTAGAAATAATATTGGTCCCAGGTGTGAACCTTGGGGTACTCCAGATGTAGAGAAATAGAACGGTGACTCATATCCCTTTACAACCACTCTTTGTTTTCTTTTTGTAAGATAGGAGTCAAACCACAGGAGTAATTGGCCAAATATTCCGAAACCTTCAAGCTTTTTCAAGAGGATCTTGTGGTCAACCTTGTCGAACGCACTACAGAAATCAGTGTAGATTGAATCGACCTGAGCACGAGTGTCCATCATTTCACTCACTTGATTCACGTAGTGGACCAAATTAGTTGTCGTAGATTTACGAACACAGAAACCATGTTGTTGGGTCACTAGTTGAGGAGTAATGTGTGATGTGAGTAAAGGACACAGCAAGGATTCAAAGATCTTTGCGAAGACTGAGAGAAGTGAAATAGGGCGGTAGTTTTGCACGTCACCAGAATCACCTTTTTTATAAACCGGTACAACGTGTGCTATTTTCCATTCCGTAGGGAAATGTGACGTCGCAATCGAGTAATTAAATATTAATTTAAGTGGTAAAGCCAGACTAGAAGCGCACCTTTTTATGAATACTGGTGGCAAACCGTCAGGCCCTGCCCCTTTGCAGATGTTTAGTTTACCGAGTGCCTTAAGGACATCGCGCTCTGTAAAAGCCACCTTACCCAGTTCATGCTGATGATACTTGGTAGCTATTTCTACTGCAGCAGGTGAACCAGTCGAAGTAGTAAAGTTAGAAGAAAAATGCTCAGCAAAAAGGTTGCAAACTTCGTCACCAGATGATGCTTTTTTGATTCCTAGACACATCTCCGAAGGAATGTCGTTTGATTTTGCCTTTTTCGTTTTTACAAATGACCAAAAGAGTTTTGGGTTGTGTCTTATACTTTTTTCAGTGAAGCACATATAGTCCTTATGACAGCTATTCATCATGGCTTTAGATCTCCCATCCAGTAGTCTATATTCAAAGTGGTCTCTTGGGTTTTTATACGTTTTATAGCGTACTCTAAGCTTTTCTTTTTCGTTTAGGATTCTGATTAGAGGCTTAGGGCCGATTTCACCAATTTATCGAGATCGAGATCACTTTGATCTAACACACCTTCTTGCGCTTTATTGGCTCCACCAGCACCATTGAGAGTTCGGTACCACCTTGAGGGTCTTCACAATCACATCGAAGTGCTTGATTGGCTTCACCAGAACCAATGATAGCATGGTGGGACGGGTTGAAATAAAACATCTGAAAACTGATTTCACCTTTCGAATTCCGAATTCCGTTCTCTAAAATGAAGTTTCCAAGGACAAACAGCGTAATAGTTGTCACAAAAACGAAAAACGTTTAGAATTTGCAACATACCAAAGTGACTTACTGCGTCTATAAAACGAAACATGTCAGCATTTCAAAACGCTGCAAGTTCATGCTGCAAATCAAAATCACAGTAAAAATATGGACAGTACGGAAACTACGTACTAACATTCGAAACGGCACACTCACACAAACACGCGAATACGAGACCTCTAAGCGGACATCGCGGTGCTGTCAGTCGTGAGTGCCGCGTCAAGACGAGTGGTTGCGTTTATCTCCATAAAATGATATCCGCGGCTCACGCCAAAAATTGTAAAAGGTTACGTCATATTGACAAAGCTCACAAGTCGTTTTGTATTAATATAAAACTGTTCCGTGTTATAAACGATCTTCTTTTACTGGTATTAACTAAAGTCTTGAGATTACCTATTTAAATTTTATTTGGAAACTAGTTATTTTAACTCGATTGTTTGATCACTACAGAACACCTGACAGAATCAGATGTTTTAATACATACAGTTCAGTTTCAAAAACATTTAGAGTGACAACCCTAAAGCTGCAGTGGAGCGTAGGTATTTATTTCTACAACTAGGCCTAGTTTTCTTACTGTCCATACTTATACTGTGTCAAAATTGTTTATATAGTTGTGTCAATTTCATATTTCGTTTCGCGATGTGCTGCAAGCTTTTCCTATTTTTTTACGTAAAAGGTATGTCGTTGACCGGTGGATATGTGACGCTGTGCGTAGCGTACCTTAGGAGGACTAAATTTTGAAGTGATTGAACAAAAAGCGGGTGCTGTACGTCTGAAGAAGATTTCGCATGGATGAACGTGCATAACTTCTTCCAAGCTCAAATCTTCTGGTCGGTTATGAGAACATCAGTGAGATCGTGTAACTCTGTTTACTTGTGTGCAGCCTTGAGGAAATTCGCCGTCGTACTGGAATGGCTAAAAGTGCAATGTCCAACCTAGGAAAATTTGGAAGACGCCACATTCGGCGTATTATTGGTCCGTGTACTGGTGTTCTCAATATTTCTTTTTTGGCTCTGTAATGTGGTGCAACAAAAGTCGTGAAAGCAGAAAAATGGATTTTTTTAAGATGTGGTGTTTGTGAAAGCTGATACGTAATCCATGGACCTAGATATGACCGTAATGGGAACATCTCGTCCATCTCGTCCAAGAGAACAACATCACCGAACTGCTTTCCTCAATCGACAGGAGCGTATTTAGATACTGATTTTTCAGACCTATTATGCGTGCGTGTCTGAAAAAACTTGTAATACTGGGCCGGATAGAAAGAAAACGCGCGCAAGGCAGAGCGCCGGCAATATCAAAAAGGCTGTTTGAGATAGTTTCTACCGAATGATTCGAACTGCAGGAGACCGCGAAGTTGGAGACGGGTCATATGTGGTTGCTCTATCCTCAGCAGTAAGAGAACGCGATCAAATCAAACTTGTTATATTTTAAATGCTATTTTTAAATAAAAAAGCTTAAAACAAAGAGCGTGTTTCTTTCAGAATATTATTTAGAGTTTTCCGCCATCTAGTAGTATATTGTTGAACTAACTTTCAATTACTCGTGATGTCAGAGTTAACGTTATAAGCTGTTTAATTATTTATTTTTGAAAAATGTTTGGTCTGTGTCTATTATTTCGATGTAAATAAAAGCTTCTGTAATATTATAAAACTTTGTTTATTAAATATCTTATAAAATATGAATTTAAAAATACAAATAAATTTTTAGCAAGCACTTTGAATTGTCGTAACAATGAAATAAAACAATAAAATAAAGCTACAGTACCAGTCTGTAAAGTACTATAGTTGCCATTCCAAAGCGTAGATCATTATGGACAAGAATGGAAAATAAACTCCATGGACACTCATAAATAAGAATATTGTTACAAAACATCATTAATGTTGAGATGCTAGATTATGTGAAAACGCTATAATCGTCCAACTCATAAAATGTTATAATGTTTTCTTTTATATCTTTAAATAGTCCTGTAGTAGGTACTCAACTTGCTAATCTGAAAAGACAAGAAAATAAAGTTTTAGGTCATGTATTGTTTGCTTAAATATATTTTTTTGATTTGTAATAGCCTGATTGATTTGTAATAGCAACGCTAAGTTTTCCCTTTTCTTCCCTCGTTCTCCCTCATATCCCACCTTTTTTTTAATAAAAATGAGCCTATGTCCGTCTCCTGGTTCCCAACTATCTCTGTACCAAAATTCCTCAAAATCGGTTTAGCCATTAAAGCGTGAAGAGGTAACAAACGAACAAACTCACTTTCGCTTTTATAATATTAGTAAGGATTACATTTAAATCAATTTTGTAGAGACACCCTATATTGTGCTATCACGACCCATTGATAGTTGTAGATAAAGGAGATCTGATTAAGGTTAAGGGTACGCCCACTTGAAATTAAAAAAAATATATGGTTCAAACTTACTGCGTAAAGTAGTTAGCGATTAGCTCACAACGTCTCTCGTAATTCGTATTATTTCTTTGGGATGTGTTATTACTTATGTTGTGAACATCACCCTGTGCTATCAAATCATCCCAAAAATCTGGATTGATAACTTGGCTATCATGAGGAGGCGTGGATTCACGACTTCGTATTGCAATGTTATGCAGAACGGCTGTGGCAATAATTATCGGAAATGAATTCTGCAATGATATTCCTAAACCTAGAGCCATGGCTGAAAAACGCCTTTTCCAGACTCCAAATATAATCTTTCTACACAATTTCTTGTTTTTATTTGAGATTCATTGAACAAATTTTCGGCAGCTGTATTACACCTATCTAATGGAGTCATCATATACTTGCTGCAGGCATAACCGCATCTCCAACGAGAACTGCACTAGCATATTTCCCTTGTTCAAACATAGCTCTTCTATAACAGTTGTTAAAAATATACGAATCGTGTGTACTCCCTGGCCATCGAGCTACCACATCAATGAACTCCAAATTGGTGTTACAGATTGCTTGCACATTCAGAGAAAAATATTGTTTTCTATTGCGGAAAAGCTCTGGATCCTCCCACCTAAAAATATGTTCGTTTTAAATTGTGTCCAAAATATTACATTAAAACTATCTCCACAATATTTTGTGTAAACGCATTGGAGGCATTTATAAAAAATGCTGCTGGATTATACGATTTAAAATCAGATAGTCTGATCTATAATAAAAACATTGCTGTACCTGGTGATTTTGTGAACTTTATATGAGTGCAATCTATAGCACCAATAACAAACGGAAATTTAGCTTTCTTATAAAATTCAATTTGGGTTTTGTGGATATCGTGTGGTAATTCTGGAAAGTAAATATGGCGTGGGCGGAGAGGCTATAGCAGTGCCGACTTTGTGTACGATTCTATGAGCAGTAGAGGTGCTAAATCCACACAAATCAGCAGCAGTCATCTGATAGCACCCAGTTGCATAGAAACGTAGCGCACAAAGCAGTTGATTAATTGGAGACACGCTGTGGTTTCTTAAACACAAATTATAATAAATTAGACATAAATAGCTGTTTTATGCACGAGGCGGCTAATAAAAAGGCAGCACAGCTAATACGAAAAAAAAACGTCTATTGGTTCTTACATGTTGGTCGGAAACTCTATCTTGTCTTCAATAGATTCCAACACAGATAGAACTGTTGGCTTTGTGAGTCTAAACCTTTTAAAAAAGTCTTTGTCGTCCAGGTTTTCAAAATGGTCCTCTCTTTCACGGAGCCATCTTGGACGACGCACAACAGATTTATGGTCGTCCCAACTTTCGTCAAAACACAGTGCTAGTAATCGTTTCATTATAAGTATTTTGGTATTAAAAATTTTATAATAAATTTATATAAGAATCAAAAACCAATCAAATAAATACAATATTGATGACACGTACAGCCAACGCTAGCGTCAGTCATATTTGTGCGGGTTTAGTGACATTTGACACAATTTTCCAAGAAGTTAAAAAGGTTTATAGGTATGCAAACCTTGTTCTTGATGAAAATCTCGTATAGGAAATGGAGGTCCCGACCAGACTGGTGTCATCTGGTGGGCCTGCCCGACAATGTTGTCTATATACCCTTAAGTCGCGGATAATATTGCCTATGCGATATAGATTATCGATGTTAGTTCTTCAGTTATCACGAGCTGTATTTTTTGCCGTAGTGCTTATTTGTAGTGCCGCTACAATAATCTTTAGTAACCTGACTGTTGGCTGACGGATGGCTGTTTTGATAGTTGCTCTTTCGAAAACAACCAACGAAACGATCTAAAAATGGGAATGAAACATCAAGCCGCGGGCAAAAACTAGTATACCATATAAAAACGGAATTACGGGTGATGCACTCTATCGTCCCACAGGGGTTTTTAAGTCTGTCACAATTTCAATAATATTCGTCAACAAACTTCTTGGAACCGTCCAAGAAGTTTGTTACATATTTAATAGAAGAAGTTGTTATTAATCTGTGAACGCACATTTTATTGGACAAGGAAAACACAATCAGATAGTAATAAAATACACTTTTACAAAGAGAATCTTTAATAACAAATGATTTATGTATAATAATATCACACCGGTTGTTCCCAATGACTATGAGTTAGGTTAAAGTGAACTTATTTATAAGTACACCTACATTTCAGTAGTTTCCTTAAATGCCAATCAAATCCAGTCTGTAGTTTGATGCAAATTTTCCTGCTTTTCTGAAAATATATGTATTTATATTAATTTGAAATACTAAAATGTTTTTGTTGTTAGTAAATAACGGACCGTTACTGATTCTTTGTTATTAACTGTTCAGTTCCTTATCTGGGCAAAATACCGATGTCTAGAATGCAACCCTATCAGCTCTGACTCTTTACATAGGTAATTCTATATGCAGCGGAATCCATGCAAATCTGCAGACATCACTAATATCACCTAATTGCATAGAAACGAGGAGCACATTTCAACTAATAAAGGTTACCCTGTGGTTTCTAAAAAACAAACAGTAATCTGCTTAGGCCCTCTGATTAAGCCAAGAGCTTTTGTGCGCACCAGGTCCACAGCTGAATAAAATTAATCATTATTTGGTACTTACATGTCTGTACGAAACTATTTTACCGTCAACAGAATACAGGTACACCTCTTGTGTGAGATGAAATCGTGTAATAAATACCTGGTCGTCAAGGATGACAAACTGAAATGTTCTTTTCTCTCGCGTGGTAATCTCGGACGACCAACATCCTCATCGCAACGTTCACGTGAACAGTTTTTCCACTTTACGTAGCCAAATACCAACAATATCAATATTTTTAATAATAAATATTTTACAAAAATGATGGCACTGTCAATACACTGACAGCTCATAGTTTTGTTTTCGACTTGACCGACACAAATCGGGGCGATCAATCCTAACTTTAGTTAATAAATCTGATCACGTGCTTTGTTCACAGCGAGGGAACGAGATAGCTGCAATTTTGTAGCCTGTCTTTATCTCGCAATTGCCTATTGTCATTGTCATAATTGTTGTAGAATATTATTATAAGTTTATTTTATTGAAAATGTGGATTTTATTGGCTGTGTAAAATAAAAAGTCTTCACGTGAGCTTTGGGATGTTCGTCGCTCAAGATCGATAAACGAGAGAAAGGAATATTTTGTCAACCTTGATGCTCGGGAATCTATAACATGATTTGGATTTCACAAAACCAACACTTCTGCCTGTACTGGAGTCTATCAACGATAAATTAGTGCCAGCAGTAGAGGTCCTATGGCTGATATGATGATGATGTGATGAATATCTAATTTAACTGGCAAATACGTGTGTGAATTCACAAAATTGGTTCACCAAGCTGACCTCCTCAAAACAATATGTTATGTGTACTTATCTCATGTGTAGTTAAAGATTTTCTTAAATAAAGTGATTATTATTCCGAAATGAGAGCGTGTTTGTCCTTTTTCAAACGAAATGTGCATTCACAGATTTACAAACAGCTCCATCCATTAACTTTAAAACAAACTTCTAGGCTTGTTCGTTGTACTACTAGGTGACTGAAAACTAAATAGGTATAATAAGTCTGAAAAATATACGCTATTTATTTAAATAAGCACTTTATTTTTAAATCCACATCCAAATTAATAATGCTTCTTAATAAAGTACAAGGCGCATCACATCGTTTGATTAGATCACGATGATTCATGTGAAATCTTGTTCAAATCCGCAATTTTTCGCTGTACTCGTTTTTATTCAACCACTTTAAAATACTGATTCACTAACTATATAGTGTCTAATTTTTGCTATTTGCGGATGCCGATTCCCTTTTTCATTTAACACCATTACTTTAGTTATTTATAGGAATAGAAAAAAGCAAGTAACACATTGACACAACTGTAAATACAGGTTTGACAATTAATTGCATTTTGATATTATGGTGATTTCGAGAATAATAGTCGCAGTAGGTTGCTTTCGGCTGTTGCAAAAATTCGTTTCTGTGAAAAAATTACGATCTTTGAGTTCTTTGCCATGGAAACGTACAAAAGTGTTTGATCTTTAGATCACGAAAACGACCTTGATCGAGATCATGTTACAAAATCGGTGAAATCCACCCTTAGAGAACCAGAGGGGAAACTTTTCACTCCGTTTAATTGATTTCGGGACGTGCTCGAGCACCACAACCTTAAGGTACCTGTAAAGTTCTGCAAGCATCGCATCGACATCGTCGAGAGTTGAAAAAATTTTGCACCAGTCAATGTCACTAATTTTAGCATTAATAATAGTGTAGTTAGCTCTTTTAAAGTTTAATCTAATATGAGACTTGTTCTTTAATAAAGCGGGAGACGTGTTCCGGAATATTATTTCGAGTGGTGGGTGATAGGAATCCACTATTGATAGGGGGTTATTGCATACACTTACAATTCCTCCATAGAAGTTACAAAATATAAGGTCTAGGGTTTTTTGTTGACAATTTTTAACTGAATTTATTTGCTCCATGTTACATGAAGACATAAAATCGATCAGGGAGTAGCCCAACGCGTTAGTGTAGTTACTAGCAGTGGTACTGGAAGTGTGAGTTTGGGTATTGTCTGATTCCCAATTGATAAAACTCAGATTGAAGTCTCCAGCTATAAGAGTTTCGTCACCAGTGGTGTCGATGACCGAGGAGATTCCATCGAGGAACGTGTCCAGTGTATGCTGCTGAACTGGAGGAGGAAGATAAACTGCGCAGATATTTAAGGATAGGTAATTTTTTCCTTTGGCCGTCTTGAGCCTCACCCATAGGTTTTCGGTATTTGTTTCCCAATGCAACATCCGAGCAGAGTATGTATATTGACTTCAAAACAGCAATCATTACACCTCCTCCTCTTTTGCCACTATTCACAGTTGTTGCTCTGTCTCTACGATAGACATTGTACCTGGTGTCAAATATTTCGCCATCATTGATACTATCATCCAGCCAAGTCTCTGTGCAGATAATAACATCATAATTGCGCAAACGTGTGGACATTTCAATCGTCTTCAACTTTGTTTTCATACCTCTAAAGTTCTGGTAGTAAACGTTGAATTGTTCTTACTTACATACGGTATTAGAGCGTGGTTTTTTGCAGAAGCGTTCAGAGAAGAGCCACAGCATCAAGGCTTCTTATTTGTTTGGCTTGCTCTCCATCAGCTTTCCTTATTAGGATTTTGCCGTCACGTACCCACACGTATTTGTAACCTTTAGCAGTAGCCACCTTCCTAGTTGCCGCATGGATTTGTTTGTTTAGTGGTGACAAATGTTCAGACACAAATATAGGCTTGATGGGACCGCCATACCCAAGGTGCTTGGAATTTAGTTTCTCCTTGGTATGTGCCCTGTTGAAATTCATGATCGAGGATAATATAATGTCTCGTATTAAGCTGGAGCGCAGCTTAACAACAACCGCTCTAGGATTATTGTTCACCGGGTCCAGTTTTCGTACTCGCACGGCCGACTGTATGTCTTCCTCTTTGATTGCACTTCCCACCGCGGTTCCTATCTGCATAACCATTTTCACCAAATTTTCCGCTTTGTTTTCAGGTACGCCGTTAATTTCAATATTTTGTTGGCGTGAGTGCTGCTCGATTAAATTAACTCGCACAGATAAGTCGGAAACCAATTGCTTAAGAGACTCGTTCTCCTTGCTGAGGGTTTTGTTACTTTCCGTGCAAGTTATAAGTTCAGACTGTATACGGTCGTAGTCATCGCTCATAAACTTTACAGAATCTTTAAGATCCCGGAATAATTCCTTCATCTCGTTGAGTTCTACCGCAATGCATTCCTTTATAGCTGTTGCGATCTCTGAGGATATGACGGCGCGTATCTCTTGACGGATGGTGTCGAGAAGCTCGGATGGATTCGATTGGTCTTGGTCAGGAGGGCTATTCGGACGTGGACGCTTAGACCGAATACAAATATTGTCATTCTCAGCCGAGTTGGTCGAAGAAAGCATATTAATATTGGGTTCGGAAACAACGTGGCTTAGGTTTGTTGTGACTTTTTCTTTTGGTGGACTGCGTTGATATCGGGGCATGATGCGTTATAGTTTAACTTTATACAGCTGATTAGAGTGAAAATAATAAAAAAGTGCGCAAAAAAAAAAAGAAAAAAAATATCCAAAAACTGTTGTAGTGAACCAGAATCGAACTCACTACTCTTAGTGTACGACCGACGCTTTTGAGCGCCGCGCTACATACACGGTAGTGAGAGTTGTGAAATTAGCCGCTGTACTGATGTCTTGTCCGAAGCGTGGTCGTTAACTAATTAAGAGTCCAAAGGTCAGTCTTTTGTTATACTCGAAACGGTCACGATCGGGATTTCGAATTATAACAGTTTTACGTTGCACACTTTATCAATTTGTCACTTCAAAACAATAACACGAGGTGTATTTTTTTAGCACATTCGGAAGTACTATGTTCACTGATTGTTTTGGTATAACTTAGTTGCAGAAATAGTCACTTTTTACCACTTTTCTATAATAACAATGCCAGAGCTCACCAAAAATGTTTCTTTTTTATTTTCTATGTTTTTATTAAGAAATATTTAAAAAAATATATAAAATGTATGTAACTGAATAAACGAAATATTATTATAACAAGACTGAGTTTTATTAACTGATGGAGTTTTTTGGTCATTGAGCTTTATTAGAGAGATTTAAATTTGTAACAAAAACTGATTTTTAATGTATTGTTTTAAGCACTTTCAATTTTGGTGGACCAATATCAATTGTGGTGGTCAACTTTCAATTTTGGTGGACAAGTTTCAATTTTGGTGGCTACACTAGTCTTTGAACTCAAATATCTCGAAAAGTTACCAGGATATTTTCTGACCTCATGAAGATTCCTGAAGCTTGAACTTTCTATTTTTGTCCTAGGTCAATAGTTTTCACGAAAAGTAAAGTAAAATTTTGCCACCAAAATTGACAAAAAATATGCACTTGTTGATATTCACCCAAATAAGTTCTGCTAAGATCTATGTCGTTTCGAACAAGCGTTATGAATCATAATTTTAAGCCAATAATAACTACATATAACGTTGTTTTAGACGGAAGGAATAGTATAGCTTGATATTGATTAATTACAACCACTTCCTCGTTACCACATGGGTCATAAAGTCTGGTTATAACTAGTCCAAGAAATTACTTGTGTGTTTATGTGTCAACTTCATTATGTGAGTGTTATGTGAATAACCGCATACTATACACATAATCCACACTTTACATAATAGGTAAGTGCGAAAGTAGCTCTGTCCCTTTTCACATGTTAACGACTGGACGGATTTTGATAAAATTTGGACCACTGGTTAAGACGATCTGGATTAAGATTGCATATCCTATAAACAACCGCATAATATTATAAAACACATGTTCAATAAATATATGTATGATTATATGTATTTATGTAATAACTTTATTTTAATTGTTTGTGTAGTATTAGCCGTAGGTACACCATTGACTACCCCCGTTGTTTTTTTTATATTCGAACAGTCCATCCGAAGGTTGTTTGGAAGATATATCGCTATTGGCGATAACACCGCCATTGTAACCATAGATTTAGCATTTTTTGTAAAACAGTTTTGTTTCAATTTTAGTGTGCATTAAAGTATATTCTATTCTATCCTGGTAGTCCCTATCACGTGGCAATTAGTATATTCGACCATACCAGTGAAACCGAGGAAAAAAATAGTATTAAACATAATAAAGGTTTAGTTAGCACACTTATAAACTTGTACTCAATCTGTCTTAATCGCTCGGTAACTTGCGAAGAAATGGTATATTATGGGACACGATTCATCATCATCTGCATAGTCTTTTCCAAACCATGTTGGAGTCAGCTTGCAAACTCAACGAAGACACGATTAAAACACCAAAACTAGAGAGGTGTCAAGGGACACCCGGATGGAACGAAGTTATTATTTATTATGTACAAAAAACCAGTATACACTCAACAAAAATAATCGTCGCGACACCACACTGTTCAATGCGAAATAGAAAGACGAAACGAAAATTACTGTCTTGCTTTCTATGAGAGAGAGAGAGAGAGAGACAGAGAGAGAGAAACACGTGCACGCAGCGCGGCTTACAACTATAGCAAAAAGTGTCGTTACAACTTCAGGTGTTATTTTTTCCGCCTAGCGCCTTTCGCAATGCGTGATAAGGAACTTCGTTCCAGAAATAAAGTATGCTAATAATGAAAATCTAGTAAAGTAAGAAGACGAGCTACGGATAGAGAATTAGTTGTTGGTGAAAAAGTATATAATAAAAGAAAACAGTTTACCTTCAGAATCTAATCCCACACCTCATACAGTTATAAATGCTCAAGTTAATATAAGGAATGATGAAGCTGGTCAAGAGTACAGGAGAAACATCGTACACCTTAAGAATAACTCTATCAAAGCAACGCGAATCGTTTGCTATGCTGACCGAGACCGTGAACTATAAAAAGTTATAACTAGTGAAAATTGTGTGAAGTGCCAAGAATCTGTTATTTTGGCACACAAACATTATTAATCGTTTATGCTATTAAACTTTAATGCGGTAATTTTGTAGACGTGTTTAGGGACTTTTATAATAAATATATACTACAAGCTTTTTCACGCAGCTTTGCTCGCGTTTAATTCGGGGTAACACCCCCTTTCCTGATTTGCAGGTACCGGCTACCTGTAGTTTTTGCCCTTGCGCCTTATTTATTGTAATAGCACAGCTAACTTTTCCCTTTTCTTCCCTCTTTCTCACTCATTTCTCAATTTAAAAAAGGGTCTCCAGGGTCTCAACTATCTCTGTACCAAGATTCATCAAAATCGGTTTAGCCATTTAGGCGTGAAGACGTAACAAACTCAGTTTCGCTTTAAGGATACTATTTTACATGGTCCATGGCTAGAATTATCAGTCTCCTGCCCTAGTTATTTGGGGTCGGCGCAACATGTCTTCTTCCATCCCCTCTATTCCTCGTCATTTCATTGGCCACCTCTTTTCTTGTCATATCATCCTTCACACAGCGCATCCGTCATTTCTTTGACTTTCCTCTACTCCTATGGCCTCCACATTCTCCTCATCATACTCAAAACGTTCCTCATGACATTATCCTCATTCCTCCGCATCAGATCGCAAGCTAACCGATTACCACACCTGTTGAAAATGTTTAAGATCATGACGCACGGATCAGCCCTATTCAACTTAACTATTTTAAAGGGTACTAAATGAAGCGATACCAGCCACCGAACAGAAGTCTCATAATTTGCATGGGGGATCTTTTTAGAATGTAGGTTCTCACTAAGACAGAACTTCAAACCCTAAGAGGGTGACACAAGGTGGCTAAGTTTGTGTGCGAGAATGCGATTCCTTGAATTTAATGGACTATGTAATTTTACGCTACGAAACTAAAGAGCTGAGGACCGGGTGAAATCGTTGGGCACAGCTAGTTTAATATAATAATAATAGCTACGTCAGTTGTATGTGACATCAGCGAGTGTAAAGGATAGATGTTATCTGCTTCGACAGCATCCGCTTTTGGGCTCGATAACAATAAATTCCGAGTTACATAGTCATCTATTAATAACATTCCTACCGAATTGCTATATGTCAACAAGATTTTACACTTCAATGAAGGAAATTCTTCATTCATAACAAGTATGTCAACTTAGCAACAATTGTAGAATTCCTTTCCTCAGCGTTTCATAGTATTTTTTAATTAAAACTGAATTTGTTATTTCATTTACATAGGCGGACTAAACCTTTGGGTTAAATACGACAACATTGTGATGGGGTACAAAAATTATATCTAAAAAAACATTATAACTACCTATTTGTAATATTTATGTGTTCCTAGATCATGGAACCAGCTGTAGTTACTTTTTTGGAACATCATCACTCCTGTTTTTGCTATAGGGATAAGCGAAGGTGTACCTAGTAGTACACCTACATTTCACGAGCTCTGTTTAGGTCCTATGTTATGTATTTTTCTTTTGTATAAGTGCCTTATTTTTACTTATCTTTGAACAGATTATTTCTAAAATTATTTTTTTAATGATTTAACAAGCTGGTTCGGAGAAAATCCTAGTACGATTGCCAAAGCACTCCTCTGACACCGAATATAATTCACATTATAGTCGAACAAATTACTATTTAAGGAGATTTACTTTACCCTTTTTACAAGCAATATATATATTTTTTTAATATTTATATAACGGTTCAAAACGTGGCAACAAACCAATAAATTTGATAGCGTACAAATAACGATTGTACGTTTCTAAAAATAACTTTGGCTTTTTTCCATCAACTCCAACATTTATAAAAGCCTGTTTCTATTTCTCGTTTTTAATTCAGTGCTATAAATAAATAAGTAATATCAATAACGTTTGTAGTTGTAGGATCGGAAGCGGAAGGAGCGTTGACCGGCCCTTGGTGACGGCCGCGGTATAGCCTTATTCACGAACATGCAGCACTTTCATGACGCGCCCATTTACTGTCCTTTCCATTAATAGTTTATTTACGAGTAAGTTGGCTAACCTGATGTTTGTATTAAAGATGTTCTAGAACGGAATCATTGAAACTTCAGGCTGACTATAAAAAACTGAATCTTAACGTACAATTTATATAATATAGCTCCACCAATTCTTCTACCAATAAAAAAAGAATCACGAATATCGGACTAGTAATCACAAAGAACTCGGTGTACCTACTTACTTTACAAAAAGATCCTGTTGCAATCCATAACCTTATTTTTTAGAAGTCGGCGGAAAACACCATATGGCGTACATACCTCATGTAAGGGCACGCCATGGGATGGATTTCATTTCATGAGATAAACGTTACCGAAACATTTTAAATTGAAGCTATATTTGAATAAGATAAGTATAATAAACTATTGATTAATAATTGTTTAAGATTCATAAACTGATTATTATTGTATAGTGTGATCTAAATGAAATGCTGTGCTCACCTTTAATTTAGATGCATGCAATTCTATTGTAATTGTAGATGATACTTAATACGAACGCTTTTGTGTGTATTTAGTTGGTTTGCCTAAATAAATAAATATTCAGTTTTTAAAGCAGACGCTATAAAGTTTATTGGTCAGACTGTCGCCTTCCTTCTTTATTTAAATATTTTGTTGTGTTGTGCCTGTTTTATATCTTCTTTAAATTATGTTTGTAAGTCCCATTGACGTTAGGGTTATTCCTTATGTACAGCTACCCTACCATGACGTCTTAAAGCAGAACTTATTCCATTGAGGGAAAGAGACAGAGCTATACAGGGTGTCTACACCATCTCTTTCCCTCAGTGGAAGAAGTTCTGCTTTAAGACGTCATGGTAGGCCTACAGGAAAGATGTGGGCAGGAGTACGATTGTATTGTTTTTGTGTTTGTGACGGTGTCTATTGTTGAATGAGGTTAATTACGTCAATACTATGGGTATTATTTGAGTGGTAAGCTTACAGCTTTACACGTCATCTTTCATTTATCAATTTATCCCAGAAGTTACAGTTTGTTATTCATTAATCAAAAAATCCAGAAAGTTAAATTGAACCACAGTCGTGCTCCACTTTTTAATAAATTACCGTAGTCAGTTATCTTAAGATATCAACACCGTTATTTTTAAATTATAGGTATTAAACTACCGTTATTGACATTTTTAAATTATGTAAAATAGTTTTGCTTTTACCTTGTGGCGCTGTTTTTTTTTAAAGGATGTTTTCGCCACTCTCGGAATTTCTCCTGTATCGTGGATGCATTAACAAACATTTAAACTTACACAAACTAGCAGCCGAAACAATTATTAGTACGTAGTTCATACAAATATTTGTTCCATGTGGGGTTCGAACCCGCGACACGAAGTGCAGTGCAGAGGTCAAATGCTTAGCCACTGCGCCAACCGTGTCGTCATTTTATTTTATAGGATAGATACATATGTAAGACATGTAAGAGGAATAGAGGATTATGGAAGAAGATATGCTGCGTCTATCCCATGTAAATCCTTACTAATATTATAAAGTAAAGGTGAGTTTGTTTGTTACGCCTTCACGCCTAAATGGCCAAACCGATTTTGATGAATTTTGGTACAGCTAGATAGATGGGACCCTGGAGACGGACATAGGCTATTCTTTTTTAAAAAGATTGAGTTATGAGGGAGAAAGAGGGAAGAAAAGGGAAAACTTAGCATTGCTATTACAATAATTAAGGCGCTAGGGCAAAAACTACAAGTAGCAGGTACCTGTAAATCTGGAAAGGGGAACTTACCTGAAAATAGAGGGAATAAGAGGGAAGAAAAGGGGAGAGAAAGATTTTTTTTTCGATCATCACTCTGGTTAAAGTTAGCGTCAGCCCAAAGTAACTATGCCACGCGGACGAAGTCGCGAGCGGAAGCTAGTTTGGTATAAACGATGACATAAATGAAATTCATGAATTTATTTATATGTAAAACTTAATTTAATAAGTGAACGAGAAACCAATACAATAATGTATGTCGTCCACTGTATAATAATGTTTTGTGTGTGTCCTTTGTTGGAGGTCCATAAAACAATAATTAAATGATGGTCTATGATATTACCTACATACATCTATTAGTCCTAAATCTAGAACCGGTGGAACTACCGCAGTTCCTAGACTTCCTAGATATATACATCTCCTTTTTAGCCATGTCATCCTTCGCACAGAACGTATTTAGAAATATAAAATCATCAGAATTTATGATAAAATTAAATAATCTTACTGAAACATTTTGAAAGGTCTTTTCGTGTTATTTTTAAATAATTTCAGTAATAAAATATACCTATTACAGTAAAAAAGGCGTTAAAAAGATATGACTGAAACTAATAGTAAGTTGCCAGCTTTTATAAACTGCGTTTCAAACTATATAAATAAACAAACCTGGCTATCACTGCAGTTACCAGCTGATTATTTCAGAAACCTCGTCCGTTTCCGCTTTAAATCAACACTATATTTATTTATTACTGATTAAATTATTATCGTGACTTAGTAACATATTGTTGATATTGTAAAAAAACAAACATTCAGCCTGGAAGTGCGTGATCGACAATACATTGCATCGCGATTGTTCGAAATATAAAATTGAAAAAAAAAACAGGTACAAATACGACAAAGTCCCTGGTTCCTGGCCCTAAGGGGTTAAAAAAAAATACCACGTGCTCAATGTGCCTTATTGTCCTGGGGCCTTAGTCTGCTATTACAATGGTGTCAGAATGGTCGATCACTGATCGCATAATGGTTGATTTTGACATCTACTACATACTAAACTTGTCAAAATCAACCATTATGCGATCAGTGATCGACCATTCTGACACCATTGTAATAGCAGACTAAGGCCCCTGGCATAGTGTGTCGTCCAGTCGGGTGTTGCCTCGCATTCCACGTTAACCGAGCAAAGAAACAAATACCCGATATATACAACGTGATACAACTGAGTCATCTTTCGTCATTCGACGAGCCGACTTGTAGTGGAATTCTCATGGCCACAGTTCGCGTGCACCGGCGTTCGAGCGCGGTCAAACTTATCGTTGCTCGCTCTTATTATCGTTGCTATTTTCGGTCGAGAGCCGCTCGATTGATAAGCGCCAAACTACCCCTGTGCTTCGATCGCGGCGGACGTTTCCGAAACGCTACTTCGAATTCTCCGTTCGGAATATTATTCGTATTTGGGCCGTAGACTCGTGGATTTGAATTTCGGTATTACCCTTGCAAATAGACGTGTGACGGATGAGTGAATTTTCGTTTCCGAAGGTGTTGTGGGAGCGCGACTCGAGCGGCGCGGGCGCTATGGAGAGCTGCCACAAGCTCTACACATGGATCAACCACACGGTGCTCATGCTGCTCTTCCAGATCTTCTGGAAAGTCAGCCAGATCTCGGACTACTTCACGGGAAAGTAAGTACAGCTACTGAGCTATCTCTTATCTAATATGTACTGAGAACAAGCCTTAGCAGTGATAAACATTTTGAAACTACTGTCCTTCAGACTCGCTACTAAGTTTTTCATTTATAAAATATTACATTCAACATCGTTTTGAGTTCGATAAGATATTTAAAACCTAGTTCACTTGCACTAAACTCAGTGCATTATAACTTCTCTCTGAAATATTGCAGGAAATGTCGATAGTACCTTCTATATGAAATTTTAATAGCAGAGATAGTTTATCTGATTAATGAAAACACGATAAAAGTTTTATAAGATTACCAAATACTTTTTTGTAGTAAAAAATGAAAGCATTTTAATTGTCAAAATGAATATTCATTGTGACTGACCCCTACAAAAACTGGATAGAAGAATCAAAATAGTACAATGTGAACGGATTGTCGATAATTTTAATATGGCAACAGTAAAACAGGATAGTCGAAAGATTTGCAAAACACCAAATACATCTAGCTCCCATACCTATTTAGTTCAAGATACAGAAGAAGGTACAAAGTTGTACATCGATCACCAATCAGCGAGATAAAATCAACTAAACCTATTAATTGTTAGGCCTGTTATAAAAACATCCGTAACCATTTCATACACAAGTAAGTACTACTAAATTTAGAACCCTCCTTATTTAACTTTGTAGGGGAGCAAAGAAGTAAAAAGATCGACAGAAATAAAGCACAGCACTGTGATTGAACACGTGAATGGCAGCTGAATCCTGTGGGATTCGTTAAACACTTCTTTTTTTTCAATTTTCTTGGCAACCAATATTTCAATCTCCACCTGAGCTCACTTCTATAAATTCTCTTTGGTATTTAAAAATACACACCACATACTACTTCAACGTGTGAAATTTGAAAAAAGAAAGTTCGTTCTGACAATATTGAAAAAGAAAAAGATTTTCTAATGTCAGCTTCCGTGAAAAGCAAATTGTGTATGATGGCCAGTGCTAATTGGCAGGCGATACATGCCACGATGCCAAAAGGGAAGCACCTAGGTACTTGTTCTATAACACCGTGAAACAGTTAATCTTTACTATTGTGTCGAGTTAAACCGATAAATCATAATATTGGGTTCATTGTTACGAAAAGTTTATGAGAGTTAGAGCAACCTGAGCATTTGTCGCCAATGTTTGATACCTACTTGAATACCTGTCGAACTCGAACCACATCGATACTTGTTTCCTGTAGACTAGACGTAGGTTGGATTATTTTCATTATTTCATGGGTCGTTTCCTTTTGCATTAATTTGGTCTAAACTTCTTAATCATCATCAATTCATCATTCATTGGTCTTATAAAAACATCAATTGCTAGGCCTTGATTTTTTCTAATGTTATTTATATTGTTTATGTTGTTTATAAACTCGTCTATCTATTACGTTTTTTCTATATTATTTAACAGCTCATCTGCCCATCTTTCACGAAACACATTAATCTTACTTGAACACTGTATTATTTTTGCTAGAATTCTCTAAATTATCACCTCGTAACTTTAATTTTATTTTGCTTGTTATAATCTCCTCTGAAGGTTATGAACCCGGCTCCCGATTACTTCAGACTTAGTTTAACTTAGTACAATGGAAAATAGGTTAGGTATTAAGTTTTTTGTCATTTTCCCTATCCATCCAGGATTCCCAGGGTATTCTTAGTTTGGATGCTGTTCAAGTTTGTGGAAAGTAGGACCAAGTATTTCAATTTCTTGGCACTTGGCACACAATTATTGATCTAATTAGTAAGAGAATAAACATTTCGTTAACATTAACGTTTCTGTTGAACAACCAGTTTGCACCTTGCTAATTGTAGTACTTTAAGGTGATCATAACTCTGTCTTTTGTTAATAAAATCAGTGCAAAAATATCAACTTAGAATAACAAACAAGATACAATGCAATTCAACGTGTATTCATTCGTTACTGCATGTGTCGTCTTGAACTAATTGAAACAATGCGGGATCCATTGAATGTTTTCTAATGACTGCATTAGATGTTATCTTAATAACGTGTCTAGAATGTGTTGTGTCTTCCGGGTGCCTGATGTGTATGGCTCATTTTAATACATTTTTATCTTTAAAATAATCAAGATTTTTCAGTCTATTGACATCTACGTAACCAATAAGTACGTAAACAAACAGATTTGCAGTGCTTCTCTTAAGAAAGAAAATTGTTTCTACTAATTTGTACAAAAAAAAAGTGTAATCAGAGAGTCAACGCATGCATATAGGTGTATATAATTTGATATTTTCCACTATTGTAAAGCACCTCTTTTGTATTCAAAGTGGTTTGATTGTCGTTGCCTGAATGGGAGTCGAAAACTCGCTAGTAGGTAATTATCATACAATATTATTTACTTGTCATGTTTCTAATCATTCCTTTCGTACCGTAGGAAACTAGATAACTATGATATTAACATAGCAAAATTTTGCCATTACTACAATGCAAATTGTTAGTGTTGAGTAGATACCTTTTTTACATGTGATAAAAACAAAATTTAAACATTATTTGATTCGTCTTTGTACATAGTAAACAAAGTCAACGAAAACCCTACAGACGAAACAAGAATAGCGTTATTTCTTAATAGAATCAATAATTTTGTAATAATTAATTTTCTGAAGTAAGTATACCTATGTTATTAGTTAGAGATGAATTTTTCATAGGTGAACATTATATGCGGTCATGAATACTATCAATAGTTAATATTAATCCAATTAGCCTTATCGAAAACTAACCTAATTACTAATAAAAAGCAAACCGATAAGAAGCTGGGCGTATTAAAAATTTCTTTCTTAATTATGGCCCTGACGAAAATACAATAATAATTAATTCGATAAGGAAACGGGCCATCAACTAATCTGACGTTAAACTTACACAGAATGGAGACCTGAAAAATACGAAATAGTTGGCGGCTTACATCACAACTGTCTAAAAAAAAACTTTTAAATTGTTTATGGGATACTCTAGTACGTGGGTCGGATTTGTTTATTATTCAGTGCATACCACGCAGTCTTGCATTCGATGTGCTCTTTACGTTTCCATTCACTTCTTTACAAATGTATACAAACATAATCGGTCTTATTATAAGACTAAATATGCCAGTTAGTAATAGCAGCTTAAAGTGTGGTGCTCAACTTATTATTTCCTACAGGCAATTTAGTAAATAAAACAAACGTTTTCGTTTATTTACTTCTGATGTTGACATTTCCAAATGGGAGAAGGTTCTTCAATGTCAAGGCAGGAGCAAAAACATAAAATTCTATTTTTAAAATCACGTCATCATTCGTTCTTTTTTCAAATCGCGAGTGTGTATGCATTCAGCCAGTGGTATAATCGTTCGAGTATATTTTTATTCTGTGGAAAAGTTTCATCGTTACAAAACACAGGTTTTTAGTCTGTCTAATGTTCTGTATCCAACAAGGTTAACAAATTATAAAATCGATTAATTAATACGGAAACCAGTTCATTACTTCGTGCTTAATAATAATCTACCTTAATTAAGAAAATGTTTCATAATACTGCTTAGGTTTCATATTGTTTCCGAAATGTATTTAACATTTGTTCAATTATTTATTCAGTTAGTAGGTACTTAAGGCCTGAATATCCTCGACACAGAAAATGAAATAATCAAATACAATCAGGGAACAAAACACAATGAGAATGCGATACAATCTTATCAATTCTTTATTAATTAAAATTAATATTTACCTGTTGGACTTCATGGTAAGGTTCAAAACTAACTGCTAACTACAGAACATCCTTTGCAATGACAGGGACATAATGGGCCATTAGCGATACCTAATAATTGTCAATTGCAGCCTTCATTTTATCAGGCACAGTACTATCACAGACTAGTCTCATTGTTGAAGCCCTACCTTGAGATGTGTATCAATTGGCAATATAACGATGATCGGGAAAATAATATAAACAGTAAAATCCATTCCGTAGACGCTGTTCTGCTTTTTACTGCATGCTTAAATAATCGTCAACACCGTTCTCTTGCCCTAGGGTATCCCAATTTCTTTAGGGTCGGCACATCATGATTTCTTGACATAATTCGGTATTATTCGTCATCTCATTAGTCTCCTCCTATCTGATCATATTATTCATGTCCTTCTGCATAGATGAATGGGCAACTACAGTATCTTCACAGTTTTATGCCTTGTGATTGGGATCGTAGCTTGGTATTATTGACTTTGTTTTGACAATTCAAAAGTGCCTGTAACTGGCCTACTTGAAATAAATGCTTAGATTTTTTGGTCTTCACAATGCAGGCTTATCAATTAAATTAGGATTAACTTAAAAACTATCTTTCAAAGCTATTTTTTCCATGCACATCAGGTATGCATCCATGACATCACATTGACCTCAGCGTAATGTCGTAAGGAAACGTGCACACCATAGCATTAAACCGTAATTGCACAGTGTTAGTGTTGCCAGTTTCGCTTTCTAGCACTGCGGGGGCATAGACAATCAATTATGCAGGTCATTGCAGGTGTAACTGCACCAGAGTGTGACGACGTAGGCTCCCTTTAACGTAACGTAAGGTTCCCTTTAATGGACTGCTTGTTCCTTAATCTTCAGATGTTTTTGGCAGGTGTCGGGCTAAGTTGTTGTAAGTAGTCCGGATGGCTTGCACTTTTAATGGTAGCTAGATGTTAAAGACTGTGTGCCTACTAGGTTTATATTGACCTTACCACTTACATAAATTAAATGAGCCCTTAGCTGTAACTAATTCAGGTCAGTGTACACTAAAAGGTAAGCAGGTCAGTTTTAGGGGTTTCTAAAGGCGACAAGTGACTATCGTCTTGTATTTCTGGATTTTTGTACATCAAACTAAGTAACGTTACGCTTTTTTTTCTTGGGAAATTTTCCTATAATTGGGGTGAAAAATCACGTTTTAACTAACTGTGTGCTAACACATTAAGAACATGTTTAAATAATAAACTTGAGAAAGTGTTGGAACTTAGCACTCCCCATCTTCTTTATGTATAACTGTATGTGTAACTCAACGACCATGAAAAACCTTAATGTAACTAGAACATTTTCCCAAACAAAAAAAAACCTGGCAAAGTGTGAGTCGGAGTCTCGCACGAAGGGTTCTGCACCGTACCGGCAAAAGAATGATTTTTGTTGTATGGGCAACCCGCTGAATATTTATTCTATTCTGTTTTTTTTTTTGTATTTGTTGTTATTTCGGCAACAGAAATACATTATCTGTGAAATTTTAGACTGTCTAACTATCCACAGTTCATGAGATACATCCTGGTGACAGACGGACGGACAGCGGAGTCTTAGTAATGGGGTCCCGCGTCGTTAAGGTTGTATTTATGCCTTTCTATGAGGATCGGCATAAGCTTTACGTTGTCTGATCACACCCGGCTCATGTTTTTAATATTTCATCATTGTTATTGCTGATCGAAAAGTCACTTGTTTATAAAATTACACAAACAGATAGATATTTCTTGCAAGCATTGACAAATTGTGGAGTCAATACATTTGCAAATATTACTCATTTAAGGAATTCGTTTAATATGATTTAATGTATTGAAGGGCACTTAACCTATATATGAGTTCAGTTCAAGTTTAATGCACTTAAGTATACCTATATAGATAGTCTAATCTAATCCAAATCAATAAAAAAACTATTGTCTTACATGCCTTCACAATTTAAATGGATTTTTTGTGCTGGTACGACATGACTAGATTTTATCTTACATGTATAAGTACTTATATACAGAATAATTGTGCCTATTTCCTTTGGAAATTCTGAACTATCTGCATATAAGCCTAAGGAAAACATGATGGATTGGATTCTTTATCTTTTTTTTTATTCATATATTTTATTGAATGACTGCAAGTAGGCATGCCTGAGAATAGTTATCATAAAAATGATTAGGCAATTTATGTAGATACGTACCGTACGTGTTCAATGAATTTATAATAGGTAAGTAGGTAAGTAAAGAAAGTGAGTTGGTTTTTTAAATGTCCCAAAATATCAATAATCATAGTCGCTGCAATTCTTCAATCTCGAAAGTTTGATAGTGATTTCCCTGATACTAACCTCATTGGTAGACATTTATTATGTGGCGACAAAAAAAAATTAACTCTAAATTGTCTGGTAAAATCAGCAGCTGCATCTCGGTAGTCTAGACGCCAATGCAGCCGCTCTCAATATAGATCAAGATGACTAGGACAATAATGTCTGTAGATATTGAAGACAATTTACATACATCTAACCATTTTTGTTCACACAAACATCCTTGATGTTGTTGAATATAAAACGCGCGTCCTCATGTATTCATGTCGATGAAGTTCGTGACCAATTTATAATGCATCTATTTACTAAATATTCATGTTAAAACGTTTAGTTTTTGTAGTAAGTCCAATATCGAGGTTGCATTGATAATGACGTCAATTCAATCTAATACTTAGTTATAGAACATAAGTAGGTACAAAGCGGTGCCAAAAAACGCACGTGCGGTTGGAACACGAAATGATTGGGTCCAAAGTACATAAGTTTTAAAACGTTTTTATATCAATTCATGATGTAGGTACCCGAAGAAAGTGGTCTAATTTCAGATTATTGGCAAAACTATCATGTGTTTTGGCATGATGGTAAGTAGTGGACGCTTCCATTACGTAGGGATATAGATCTGGAAACTAAACAAGCACTGGCCACATACAATTCTTTATTATCTATGGTTGTTCACCAGATCTGTGTTCCAATTTCAAACAATCTACATTGGTAGGTAGGTACCTATTGGAATGTTATTCTGAAACTCTTGACAATCGGTTGGGAACATTGCGTTTATTATGAAACATCGCATAGGAATAATCCGTTGGTCACAATAGCATTAGACTTTTCTCTCAATATAATTCAATTGATTCAGGCTCAATCAGTGTGTGGGTAAGTAGGTAAAATTTATTCTCACAATCTGATCGTGTTTCGCAGTTATTAATACTAAGTAGGTAATTAATAGGTATTATAACAGTGTTTGTAAAATGAATAAAATCACTATTAGATACTTTGGTAAATTAAAATAGGATACCAATCAAGGTATAAATTGTGTCTATTATGAAATTATTAATTAAATGCACAGTTATCAAACATCATCAAGGAAGTTGAGTAACACCTCCATTTTGAAAGCGGATCGATAAAAAACCCAGACTCCGGGAACCTACTTTGTTGACATTTATAGCTACCTAGTAGGAACATTGTGTAATGAGAAATCTTATTTATTCGAACAAATGTATCTTTTGTATATACCTACTAGTATTGTAAAGAGGTGACATTTATTTGTAAGTTTGCATGTATGGGGTAACTAGATTCAACTTTGTTGAATGTTCTAGATCTATTACCCTACAAATTAAAACATTTTATATTTACTATGTATGTCTATTGTTTTAAGATGAATTAAAAAAAAACTAGTTTAATTTATAACACCTACATAGTGATATTTATTTATTTGGTAGGCATACCAACCAACTAACTGCAGTACATACTAAAACTTAATAAGAACTATAAATAAACTATAAATTTGTATTGAATTTAATATTGTTGTATTTTAGTGTCTTTCACCACGCGCGCTGGTTTTCACACCGGGCGGACATGCTGTAGATTCGATCTTCACAGGAGAATAATAACGATACCTAATCAAAATTATTCTATGCTCATTTTAAAACCATTGCCATTTTGAAGGCTCTGAATAAGCACTATAGAAACATAAACATTCCTATTATTAACATTAGCATTATTACCATAATACATCGTTTTATTATTAAACTAAATTAATTAGCATAACATTGGTACGCCAACCGAATATTATCATAATTTAATTTCCATTAATGCTATAATTAGTTTAAAATTGGTATTCAAGTCTATGATAAATTTCGTTAGCAGTTGGAGCATGTATCACAATTTATTATCATTTATTAATGAATAATCGGAAGTGTGGGTAGTATAATAAGCCTATATTTTCCACGGCTGGGATACGGCGTTCTTTCTACGATAGGGGCCATAACGCGGACTAGCGGTTTGGTACATGTCCCATGTCTTTGAATTTTTGGTTCCTTGTCGAAGCTTTCCTTCGACATTATGTATGTCGAAGGAAAGCTCGCAATGCTTTTTTTGCGGATGGGAAATCATCAAATAACTTCCCCCGGTCTGGGCGAAGCTGGAGGAATTACAAACATCCATACATCCATCCATCCTCACAAACGTTTTATAATATTAGTAAGATAACTCGTCACCTAATTATAATTATTGTCGTCTGTGAGCAGAACAGTCCATCCGTCGTTTTTAGTCTTCATCGTTACTCCATACTCATTGCAGAAGTTAGTGAATCAAACAATTTATTTATTCACAAACACAAATCAAGTTTCAATAATGACTTATGTTTTTATTTATTATTGGTAATGAATCATTGTTCCGCTTAATAAGGCGAGATAAAGTCCACAGGATGGGTGAGTCAGTGTGGATCAGCCTTAGCGATGGTCATAAGGTTACTTTGTTTCTTGTGTAAAGAAGGAAATACCTTCATTGCTATTAATAGTACGATACTTTTGAATAGTCTTTCACAAACCAGCTACCCTACCATGACGTCTTAAAGCAGAACTTATTCCGCTGAGGGAAGAGACAGAGCTATACAGGTTGTCTAGCACCATCTTTTTCACTCAGTGGAATAAGTTCTGCTTTAAGACGTCATGGTAGGCCTACAATTCGTAATTTTATTATTGTTGAGATGAAAACCAAGGCCCGGACCAAGGCTGTCATTTGTAGATCTATGACAGTTGTTACAGATAGTCAGTGTCCCGAAAATCTGACAACCAGTCTTATCAAGGGGTATCATATTACCCAGTATTAACTGGGTTGTGGAGGTCAGATAGGTAGTCGCTCCATAAAAAATACTGGTATTCAGCCGCATCTGGTTATATTGGTAGCCGACCCCGAACATAATTGGAGAAAGGCTAAGCAGATGGTGATAAAAGACCAAGGCTCGGGTGCTGGATAAGGGCCCACTCCTCACAAAGAGGAACCTAGTGCCCCAGTGTCCCAGTGAGACATGCTCCCGGTGAGCCGCGCCTCACTTAGATAATTTTATTACTTAACAGTTAAGTGTTTCGCCTTTCATTCATGGGGTTGTGAGTTTAAATCCGGGCAAATACCAATGTGTGGTTTTTAATTCATATGTACTTTCAAGTTTATCTAAGACATTACAGACATAGGTGAAGCAAAACGTCGTGAGAAAACCTGGACTTATCCTACTAATATTATTATAAATGCGAATGTTTGTGAGGATGGATGAATGTATGTTACTCTTTCATGTCAAAATGGCTGAACGGATCTTGATGAAATTTGGCACAGAGGTAGCTTATGGTCTGGAATTACACATAGGTTACATTTTTTTCGGGAAAAAGCCGCGGGCGCCAGCTAGTAATCAATATAAGTCTGAAATCGCCAACCCGTCTTGAGCAAGTAGGTACCTACGCTGATCAATTCTCGTGCCTTCGCTGTATGAGAAAACGGCTGTGCCCAGCAGTGGGACAGTTATAGGCTGATAATATGATCATAACTATTAATATATTATAACTATAGGTAAATAGAAACTTAGGCATAATTATATAGATACACATAATCTATATAGGTATCTCTAAGTAGGTAAGTACAGATAAAACCGTTTCATTAATAAATAACATTGAGCTCCATCGTAACCGTACTACCTACATAGTAAAGTTCATTGACCTTTCAATAGAGGTGGCCCTGTCTGTAAATCACTAAAGACCACAGAAAAGTTACGTTTAGAGATTGTTTATTTGACGTAAGCCGTCATTGGTCAGTTCAATTTGTATCGTAGCGTAATTTTCTTAAAATACCTATTGTAGGTAATATAGGTACTTACCTACTTAATAGAAAAACAAGTTTAAGTAAGAAATTTTTGTCCTTTTCGAGCCATAGAAAGAGAAATATATTTGCTGAATACCTAATATTAGTAGGTATGATAGTGCTTATTTAAATGTCGACATGATTCAGTTCTGTTAAGATTTAAATTATTTAAATGCGGCCAGTATTATGAGCACTTTTCACAGATTATTTTTTTTGACGCACTGCAATTGTTTTCCCTTTTTGGGACTTGTAGGTACATATTTTTACTTCATAAATGACATATCTACACATTGAAAGAACCATCACATCACATCACATCATCACATCTATCTATATTTATGGACATAAAAAACGATGTAGAGAAAACAGGCATGTAAAAAGAAAAAAAAAGTCTATTCCACGTACCTACCTATGACATTATAAGCATATTATAAGGCAATGGAAGCCTTGCCTAAGAGGTTTGACTAGAATATTAATGCTAATTAAGTACCTACAAGAGGCCAACGATGATTATACCTACCTAGAAATCGACTGCATGCCATAGACTAGAAAGAATTTGATAGAAGGTAGCTATTGGTCTTGGTCATACGCGCTACGGTCGTCAATTTGTTGTCTTGTAAATCTCTCAACGAACAAATGAATCGCTCCCATTCAATAATTTATTCTCTATGAAGAAATATAGCTCTCTTAAAGCGGGATCTATTTCTAGCACCTATATCAAAGTACCGTTTCGTTCAATTTGGCACATCTCTGTGAGCTTTGTTTTCGACAATTTACATGTATTTATACAAGCGAGTGGATCTTCGAATAAAATTTACGTCAAATTGCGAATATCTGGTTTATAATGAGCGTCGGACTTGTGTGTTTTGGCGAGTTTATATCGCACTAGTGTGATAATCTTTTAATGGTATTTGGCATCGAGATTACTTTATTATTTACTCACATAGTTAGTTGGTTTTTGAACTCTTTGTGTATATCATGTGCTAGCCTTTAATTAAGTATGTAAACAATTAAAGCTAGTCGGTCTAGTCACAACATTTATTGTCATTAAAATTACGCTATCTTAATTAGTTAGATACTTTCTCTGTAGTAGTAAATATTATGGATATCATTTATTTAAATGATCAAAAGAAAATACTGCGTAGGGGAGATTGGGTAACAGTGAATCGCGGGTCACAGTGGATAATGTACAATAACATACTATGTGTTGCACTCACGCACACCAACAAACCTGTATTTGCCGCTCGTCTATACCTGTTTGAGTCGCACTTTTTTTTTTTTTTTTTCGGGTGGGAAATCATCCAATGACTTCCCCCGCTCTGGGCGGAGCGGGGGGGGCATGTCAGACTTGTACTGACTAAAACCCACCCATGTTCCTTCTATTGCCCTTTGCGTTCCGAGGCCGCGGTATCTCTTTCGAACAACCCGCAACCCCGGCAGGCGGAGGCTCTGGCAAGCCCCTCTGCTTTGCTGACTCTCTTTGAGGCGCGCGTGAAACACGAACGCGCCGTCGACACGGCCTGTCGTCAATCGACGGACGGACGGTGAACTACCCATTGCTCACCGCCCACAGGCCCGCATCTACGGTGGCCGGAAGTCGTCTCGCGGCGCCCGGCGCCCTGGGCGTCTCCCGCGGCGGCTGGGTTGGCCTGATGTTCTCTCCCTCAAACGCCCGGCCACCTCCTTTGCTAGCATTACTGCTTCGCAGAAGGTGGTGACCGCTTCCCATTCCCTCTCGCTCCGGACCATGGCCTGAACCAGGGCCGGACGCGAGAGATCGCCGCCGCCGATCGCCTCCACGAGGGCACGGCGGTGCTCCGCCCAAGCTGGGCAGACCGCCACTGTGTGCTCCACCGTGTCCTCCGGGCGATCGTCACAATGGTGACACCCAGGCGCTTCCTCCCGCCCGATGATGTGCAGGAACCTCCCGAAACTTCCGTGTCCGGTGAGGACCTGCGTCAGGCGGTAGGTGAGGACGCCATGACGCCTCTCCAGCCACTCCTCAAAGAGGGGACTTACCGCCGCTATTGTGGCGTGCCCTGCACGGGGTTGCGACAGTCGCTCTCTCCATGCCACCATGAGATCGCACCGGAGGTCTGCCCGCCGAGCGGCAACTTGCCGTGGCAGCGGGTTTTCCCCCCGCTGTAGTGCCTCCGCGCGCCACTCAAACAGGCGCGCGAGGACTATCGCCTCCAGATCCCACGGTGGCAGTCCGGCAAGGAGGCTCGCTGCCTCGCCGGAGATCGTGCGGTAGCCCCGGACAAGCCGTATGGCCACCACCTTTTGGGGCGCGTTCAGGTAGTGGGCGGCGCGCCGCCCTAAAGAACGCGCCCATACCGGGGCCCCGTAAAGGGCCATGGACCGCACGACTCCGGTTTGAGTCGCACTTGTCATCGGCGCGCTATCGAAGCGGGAGCACGTACTGCCTCACTCCGGACCCTACGTAAGTACCTAATCTATTATTTTACGAGATTTTTAAATTTATTTAACTCCTTATTGGATAATAATTGTAGATGTTTTTGCGGTCACGTATACTTGTCATACTTTAGACCCGTTGTAATACACATTGATTTGTCCTCAAGATAGATAGTTTTTTTTTGGTTTATTTTATTTTCTTAAAACGGTCAATGGGTCACAGTGAATCGTTTTGTAATGGGTCACAGTGAACTGTTGATCCATTGTAACCCATCAAGCTAATATTTATTTGTACTTAATGTTTTAGGTAAACATGCCTCGCAATCGAGTAAGAAAGACGACTATTGGACTTCATACTGAAGAACAGATGAGTAACGCTCTAAAACTTATTTAGGACGGCCAAAAACTAAGAGCCGATGCTAGGTCGACTGGTATTCCATATACTACGTTATATAGCTATCATAAGAAAGTTAAAAGCAACCCTGATCCTGAAAAACCAATAAGGCTTACACCTAACTATGCAGTTCATAAAATATTACGTTAATTGTATGCTTGTTCTCGAATTATTACAGTTCAAAAAACGGTTTTATGTTGGTTAATTGTTTGATCTTGAGAAAAGCTATTTTTAAGTTTATCAAAAATGTGATTATTATTTTTTTATAGGACTATAAAAACTTTGACATGAAAGACTGTCTATTATTATAAAAAGAAATAAGTATTTACATGTTTGCAGTTATTTTTTCTGAAGCGAATTTATGTTAAGTTTATGTTTCTTTTCAAGTTAAATTACGTACCTATTACTGTTAAAAGAAGTGTATATTTGTTTATTTTAGGTTCAGGAATATCTACCTATTTTTAAGTTCATTAAAAAGTGATTGCTATTTTTATAAGGTTATTTTGACGTAAAAGACTGTCTAGTACCTAGTACAAATAATAATATTATAATAATATGAAAATTTATGTTTTATTGATATTTCTTTGCAATTGATCCTGGGTGCCCCAGCCGATTCACTGTCACCCATGCAGTGATCCAAAGTGACCCGTTCCCGGGTCACAGTGGATCATTTCTCATTATTTAAAAAAGTGCCTATACCTCGTAAATTAGTATAATACACGCCATGAAATGACTTTTATTTTAGACATTAGATATTCACATTATCATTTAATTTCATAGATGTATCATTTTGACATAAACTTCGGAGAAACACGTCTTTAAAAAAAAAATGTTTCTGTTACCCAATCTCCCCTATTTATGTGCGTATTATTTATTTATAAATTTAAAGTGAGACAAATGTTTTAAAAAACACTGTTTTCTCTGGGGATTCGCCAAATTTTCGAAATGGACCATGCTATTAACGCTTTGTTGTCACATTATATATGTACATATGTATTTCAATGACCCAAAATCCTAAAAAAACACATGGCTTCAGAATTTCTGCACGTAGGTTATTGTATCTACTGAAACTCTGAAAATCTTTAGTTTTCATAAACTAGAAAATCTATGACACTCTACAGCTAACGGCCTAACCTAATTATTTTTCAAATGTAAATATTATTGCACCACACCCTATACGATGTAGGTTAACGTAACCGAAGTAATCTAACGGAAGGGAATTTTTATATCGTCAGTTAGCCAACATTTCCGACAAAAATAGCAAGGTAGTCAATATCTTTATTATTAAACGCAGTTAAAAGGTAGTGGAAAACTGGAAATACTGCAAGTCTAAATTAAGACTGAAGGTTGCTCGAACTGAAATAGGCAGAGGTAGGTAGTTTAAACACAAGCTTATCAGACACTGTAATCTTATTCTTTTACCTGAGATACAAGAAACATTAGTACTATTAAGATAGGGATATGTGCTAGGCGCATATACCTAATATGAATGATCTTAAAAAAAATTACCAAACGAAAAATAGTTGGGACTTTTTTTTCACTATTTCGCTGGTTTTTTATATCACCTTATGACAAGGAACAACAATATCTTTCCAGAAAAGATTTTCATCCCAAATATTATTTTGGAAATACAGGTTGTTTTTTTTTTATAAAATAAAATAAAAAATCTCAAGCCCATATCTCGTCAGCAAAGCAGAGGGGCTTGCCAGACCCTCCGCCTGCCGGGGTTGCGGGTTGTTCGAAAGAGATACCGCGGCCTCGGAACGTAAAGGGCAATAGAAGGAACATGGGTGGGTTTTAGTCAGTACAAGTCTGACATGCCCCCCCGCTCCACCCAGAGCGGGGGAAGTCATTGGATGATTTCCTACCCGAAAAAAAAAAAAAAAAAAAAAAAAAAAGCCCATATCTCGGAAACTGTACCTCGTAAAACCATGTCTCAGAACTTAAATAATTACTATGGTTAAGGTTAAACCGATACTATAATTAAATTGGTAAATTTTCCGAATAAATAAGTTTTTTTGTCCTCATTCCATAGCGTCCTAAGGCGACACACTAACCTAATATTGAGTTCACTTACCTAATATGACCTGATAACGGCGAAAAGGTTTAGTATGTATTGATTGGACAAGCAGCATGGACGATTGGCGAATCATTAAAGTCATTGTTAAAACATTAAAGTCTTATTTATCAGCAATCCTTATCCTTATTATATATATATAATATTATAAAAGCGAAAGTGAGTTTGTTTGTTACCTCTTCACGTTTTAATGGCTAAACCGATTTTGATGAATTTTGGTACAGAGATAGTTGGGAACCAGGAGACGGACATAGGCTAATTTTTTAAAAAAAAAGTGGGGTGTGAGGGAGAAAGAGGGAAGAAAAGGGAAAACCTTAGCGTTGCTATTACAAATCAATAAGGCGCAAGGGGAACTGTGTTAGCCCGAAATTAACGCGAGCGAAGCCGCGGGCAAAAGCTAGTTATTTATAATGTCTAAAATGGCCGCTTAGGCGGAATCATAATCGGCTAATTTAATGTATTAAGTTACCATTCGTAAAATAGTCACAAAGTGACAATTCAAAAATTACTGCGTCTGTGATCATTTTAATGATTTTAACGAATGTTATTCATATTATTATCCTATTCCGATTCTCCAATTTAGACCCCCAGTAGTTAGTTTACCTCTACAGACTTGTACTAAAAGGTGATAAGCTACGCCAGCCTAGTCACCTACCTTACTGCTTAGGTAGCAAAAAGCTACACGCATAACGTTAAATTTTTATCAAGGAATCTAAAGAATCTGTTCTGTTGTGTTTATTTTCTTATCTTAGAGTACAATGGAAACGAAATCCAGATGGTGTTTTTATCTGCAGAACATTGGTTCAAAATATATTTTAATAGGTACATTTTTATTATTATTCTAGATTTCTAATATAAATTAGTGACGTCAGCTACCGGCGCAGTGTACGGTAGTTGAATGATCGTATTTCTGAGATTCTGGGCTTTTAAACATGCGCCTACGCAGATGCACAGTTAACTTATCCGTGTATCCATAGATATACCTAATATATTTATGCATCCTACATCAGAATCCTACATCCTACGCAGTATTCAAACTAAGCACATCTACCTCCTTGTTATAGGTATATTTGGAGCGTTTTAAAAGATAGCAGAGCGCACCTTTCTCTTCCTGTTCTTAAAAGTAATTGATACGCCTGGACTGAATTTAATTAAAATTCCTTAAACAATGATGAATGACAAAAAACCGGACAAGAGAGAGTCAGACTCGCGCACTGAGGCGAGGGTTCCGTACAAACTTGCGACATAAACGGTCATATCTTTTGAATGCGTAGACTCGAGATGGTTTTTGCAAAGCACAGAGGGACCACAGAGTTAAGTATATGGTTTTAATTTCAACTTGACATCTCTACGCGTTCCCGATTTAAAGCACCTCGACAGACAGACAGACAGATGGACAATAAAATGATCCAAGTGTCATTATTTTTGCCGATGCTAAATATTTTCAGACATAATTATATGCAGATTTAATCTGAAATAACTAATAGTTATTTTACCCATAAAATAAATTCTATCAACATAACCGCAACCATCTGCTAGTTTTGTCGCAGTCTTTTTAAACTTCAATATTCCTTTAAACGGAATCATTTCCAAAGACTAAAGAGGTCATTACACCGCAGTAAACTTTTACAATCTATGTTTTATACCTGGATAAAAAACTCTTTGCACTATTTGCCATGCGTTTGACTAAAACGTTTTAAATATCCTATGGGACATGCTCAAACACGCGATCGACGGCCATGATACCTACCTATTCCCTTATTAATTTACCCTATTCAGTATATATAGATCCAATGGTCTTTTAAACGATGGATTTTACCTCATAACAATGTCTAATTTTAATTACTGATCGATAATAAATTACTGCATCGCATAGGTAATTGGAGCTGCCTATTAGTGCCTATGCTGGTAATTCATCATACTGTTACAGTAACTTTAAATTGTATATTTCTTTGAACCTAGAAATATCAAATAACTCGACGTTAAATGGTCATCATTTTCATAATTAGAAACCTACATCGTTTACACATTAATTATCTTATCAGGATGTTGTTTTAATTGGAGATTTATGTTATTATTTTCAGAATTGGTCGTTACATAATTGTCAAAATCAGTCAACTTAATCATTGATAACTTCGTTTGGAATAATTAGTAATATTTCTAAGTTATAAATTCTTAAAGAGTTACTTAAACTTAGGTAGGTACCTACAGTTACTGAATAACAATAAAATAACATGACTAAACTTGGATAAAAATAGTGACGTCCGTAATACGAACAATACAGGGCACCAATCATTATTTTTTTACCATTCAGAACGCACGCATTTAAAACGATATTCCATTTTTAAACGACGCGGACGTTGTTATCAGTCTTATTAACATTTTAAAACGAAAGAAGGTTCATAGAGGAGTGTTAGCATAGCTATTTAAAAATATCATCTAAGGAATGTAGTTACGAGTCCTTTTGCACAATATTTTGCTGTTGAAAAGTGAAACCTTGACATTGCAATAAACATTGTAGGTATTATCACAAAATAGAAGAAGACTTGCCAAGTTTCATATTGCACATTGTCTTTCGTGCCAGTAGGTTTCCATATAAAGTGAAACATTCAATGGTAAAAAGGTCGATTTGTACATTCTTCTGTGTTTCTAATTAGCTCGTATTTGGACAAAGCTATTAATGCCTTTCACCTCATTGTTACCCAAAACCAATTACTAGACAATACTGTTATTCTCCTATGATAAAAAGAACTTTGAAAACTGAAACGTTCGGGTTTCAGAAAGATGTCTACTGCCACCTAAAACCAGCCCTTTTGATTTATGAGTACAATTCATTCTTGTAGGTCTGCCGCTAAGCCATTTGATTCTAATTTTGAATAAAAAAAGAAAGCATAGACAATCATAATTCTTGACAAATCATTTGAAACAAGTCTTAAAACGGTGATGGAAAACCTCGTCAGGAAAGAGGTGCGTTCTAGAACAATAAAGAGGAGTTTTGTGTCCAGCTTTGGGAACCTTCGATTAAAAACATTTTTGATTTAAGTTGGGAGCCATTGGTTGTTGATACATTAGCTACAATTGTCTTACAATGACAATCACTGACCTAATCTTATGACACAACGTTAGTAGGTTCTCATATTTCGCATTTTTGTTTGTCGCACACGATTGTCATATTAATATAGTGGTGTTATTGATGTAAATTTACCTTTTGCGAAGCTGAAAGCACTAGTTCTCTAAGTCTTTGTAATCGATTTTTTGTTCTAAAGTCTAGACTAACTAGTAGTCTAGAACTCTAGACCATAACTGGGATCCTTTTAGTTATGGAAATATTGGGAGTCAAAGGAACAACTTCTAATTTTTTTAAGCACCAAAATGTGTTTAATGTTATGTACTTATATCCTTTCAATATTCGACCTCCACACTATTCAGTGCATACATAAGGACAATTATGTTTTGAATACGTAAACTGGGTCCAACCATAAAACACGAATTTTACCTCAAAAAAGGTCACAACAATCCTTACTAATATGTATTATAAAAGCGAAAGTGAGTTTGTTTGTTTGTTATGTCCTCACGCCTAAATGGCTAAACCGATTTTAATGAATTTTGGTACAGAGATAGTTGAGACCATGGAGACGGACATACGCATTTTTTTTTAAGTGAGAAGTGATGGAGCAAGATAGAAGAAAAGGGAAAACTTAGCTTTGCTATTACAATAAATAAGGCGCAAGGGCAAAAACTACAGGTAGCAGGTACCTGTAAATCAGGAAAGGGGAACTGCGTTACCAAATCAGGAAAGGGGAACTGCGTTACCCCGAATTTAACACGAGCGAAGCCGCGGGCAAAAGGTAGTAATTTATTTTTGCGTCAACATACTTAGTTTGATGTAAATAATACTTAGTTGACGGTTTCGTAAAGGGTCAACTTACACCTTGTAATAATTATTGAAACGTGTTACAGACAAAGTAAATATACAAGAAGCTATAAAACGTACAGCAGTCACGTGGGATCTCCTTAATAAAACAAAGATCTTTATTGGAATGATAAAATGCATGTGTTCAAGATGAACGCTGATCTAACGCAGCTGTGTTATCAAGGAGTATTTATATCTTACAAAAGCCATGTTGTTAGTGCTATAGTCTGGTGATTAAAAATACATTGACTTCCAGAATGTGTATTTAAGTATTACAGCTTATATGTATACAGGTTGTACCGTTGCATAGGAGTCCACACAGTCCGCACCTTCGGTTAAGTTCAATAACCAACAGTTCTGACTACCTTGGTCATATTTATGCGGTGACATTCGACACCCCGCTAGCTATTGCCATATTTCTTACTTCAGTAGTCATTAGTTAAACATTAAATGTATGTATGTATACCAATTAATTCAACAAATGCTAATTTATATAAATTAAACTTGTTACTGAATAAATGCAATTGAATTTCTTACGCTAAAGTATCTCCAATACATTAAACTTTACCGTTATTTTTAGAACGATGACTCCAAGAAAAACAATTACAACATTTAATTAACCTTTTTCAAATCGTTTCATAAACCGAATCGTCCTTTCGTTATCAAAGAGTCTCGTTCAATTGCACCATCTTGCTTCATTCAACCTTCACTTTGTTTGGATATCAATGAAAACCTGGACAAGGTACTAAGTGCAGTCGATAAGAATTTGAGTAGTAATTGAACATTCGTATCAGGGTGTTACCATTTTACAAAATATATTCTAAACTAGCTTTTTCCCTCGGCTTCGCTCGCGTGAAATTCGGGGTATCACAGTTCCCCTTTCCTGATTTGCAGGTACCTGCTACCTGTAGTTTTTGCCTTTGCGCCTTATTTATTTTAATAGCAAAACTAAGTTTTCCCTTTTACTCCTTCTTTCTCCCTCAATTCCCATGTTTTTTTTTTAAAAAGCCTATGTCCGTTTCCAAGGTCTCAACTATCTGTGTACCAAAATTCATCCAAATCGGTTTAGCCATTTAGGCGTGAAGACGTAACAAACAAACTCACTTTCGCTTTTATAATATTAGAAATGATTATGTTATTCTCGTTTGGTAAAAAACCGCTCTGCGTAGCTCGAATTGTACAGACGCCTGCACATCAAGCTACTACAATCTGTCAGATTTCTTTGAAAGATTTTCGACTTTATTTCTAAAGTATTAGGTTCAAGGTTCATTGGGAAAAATTGACAGTTTCGGGTAGCTTGATGTGCAGGCGTCTGTACAAAGGATATTTCATCGAAGAAAGATGTCAAACATTTTAAATTGTATGTCGATCGCCACCAATTTTATTGAATGAAAGCCCAAGCTGTAGTAGTAAGTTGTTAGGACAACAACAAGAAGAAATTATATTTTGTATTAGTATCAGTAAGTACTTTTATACGTTTTTGAAAACAAATACTTTTACATAAATATATATCTTTTTAAAATTTTTGTACCCTATCACAATGTTGTCGTTTTTTACCCAAAGGTTGACTGGTAGAGAATGTCTTATGGCATTAAGTCCGCCTATGTACCACTATTGTACATGAAGTTTAAATTAAATTAATTAATTGTAGGCAATTAATTCTGACGAATCAAACGTGCCATACCAACAAATCGTAGTAAAAGGGACTCTGATCGATTTAGGTAATTTTGTGAGTGGATTCAAGATAATGACTGTTTTCAAAAATGTAAGTTACCTGCCTTGCATAGTCGTTAGCCATCGATTCTAGAGTTAATGGTTCAAACTAAAGCCTAAATGACTACAAATCGTTTTCATTTTAACGTCAGCCGTCTAATTTACCAAGCTAAAATCGTAAAAGAACGGTTAACGTCTGAGTGGAGCATATGAAAATACCCCATTTGATACGGCCTTTGTAATGCGAGCATCGATTATATTCATAGATATAGATAAGTGTATGAGCGATACTGTGCCACGGGTTGTATTTATTGCTGGCAATTAATTAATTTATTTTTAATAATAAATAAATAATAAATATCTTAGGACAACTCACACACGGCTATCTGATCCCAAGCTAAGCAGAGCTTGTGTTATGGTAACCAGACAACTGATATACATACTTATATAATTTATAAATACATACATATTATAGATAAATCACACCCAGACACAGAACAAACAATCATGCTCATCACACAAAGTTTGTCCTGGGTGGGAATCGAACCCACGACCTCCGGCTCAGCAGTCAGGGCCACTAACCGCTAGACCAACAGGCCCGTTTCTAGACAATTACGCATAGGTGTGTCCCAATCATTTGAACAGAGTTCAGGCAATGACATTGGACTAATTAAAACATACGTAGACCTAGAACAAACACAGAAGTTGAATAGCATCAACTGATAATACATCTGAGAAATTGTGCAATCACAGTGATAATATGCTATAATTAGGCGTTAACTAACAATATGTACGTATATAACACTCAGTAAATATACTACTACAGTAACATGTTATGTCTAGCGTCACGAGTTATCGAACTAATTTTCAATTCCACGTAAACTTCAAGCAAACAATATTATCTAATGACTTTACTCATTACTACTAGTAACAAACAATATTTCTTGATAAATAAGATACTATGTCAATAGGCTAAGTAAACTTGTAATCATGACACGAGAGTTAAAGATACCCTTTTTCCTTTTTCCAGGTCTCCAGAGCCGAAAGCAGAGAACATGGTCATCACTTTTTCGCCTCTTACAAAGGAGTCAAAGTTCAGAAGACACATCCGATCCATGTCGGACGTCCAGAGCAGCACGCCGTACAGAATTCCCTTCAGATCAAGAAAAGGAAGCACCCACACCCTCATGTACGACTCTGACACGAGAGCCAGAAGAATCCGGAGTCATCATCACAGACAAGTACAATTGGAGTCTTCTGACTCAAGCGACTACTTCGAGTCGCCCAAGAAGATCCGGAGTCTAGGACAGAACATCATTAAACACACAGACTCCATGAGAATACTATAATGCAGTCATTAGAGATCTGATTTAAATTATAAATGAGGCTGTACAATCTAGTTGTCGACTAGATCGGAATCACGTCGGGTTTCCGTCGATTAAAAAGAAAATCAGATTTCAATTTTAATTGGGACGTCCTCGAATTCAAAAGTTTATTGGATATGTTTGTATGTAACACTAAGCATTACTGAATATGGCCCTGTCACTCCAATGCATAATAATGTAAACAGTCCAAAGGTTGAAACGACTTTAGCAGAATAGATTTGCTACAATAGTGCATATTTTTTTGTTAATTCTTAAAATTTGACGATCCCAAAAGATGTTTATCCCAACGTGATTCAGCGAAGTAACAGACTATAGTGATTTCCTTTATGAGACTGTGATGAAGTAGGATAACGGTTATGATAACTATTTAGTTGTAACAATTAGTTTTAAGTTTATTTTCATTGTCAATTTGTATAGTGACTGTGGGACGTACCGAAATGACGACCACTGATGTATAAATATGTCGAAAGATTGTGATTCTGATGTAATATTTTTCTATTATAAATTGTTATATACTTTTAATAGAGAAAAGGTGTCGCAAGGGTTGTAGAAATGGTGAAAGAACAGTAGCTTACAAACATTTTACGTTCGTGAGTTAACAATGAAAAATAAAAACAATATTTACAACATGAGTACTTTTCACTTGATTGAAATTTATTGCATGTGTAAAGATTGATGTTCTGATAATATAACATTAAAACACGTGTTTTTCATAGTCATGTTTCTCATCCCTTGCGAAGTAACTCGAGGGTAACTATTCGAGCCAAAGCTCTGTTAGTGGCCATATCTACAGAAAAATGCTGAAACACTTAGTCCGTAGGAGCACTAGATAGAATGATCTTGTTTTTTTAGGACACATTACACGATCTTATTGATTTAGTCCTTATAAGTTTGCCATGAACGAAAAAGTTAGCCTAGGTGATGATGAAATGTTGCCTAATGGTGTTTCTCGAACAGCCGAAGTAGTGTGAAAGAGTTCAGTATTGTTTGCATTGAAAACACTGAAACGTTTATTTTGAGCGTTATTTGAATTGCTTCTGACATCATGACAGTGGAAAATTGTGACAAAAGCGAAGTGTAAATATGTACTACCTACTTACGCACTGAGCTACTAATTAAATATTTAATTTATATCTCACACATGTTAATGATAAAATCAAGAAAAGATTTTCTTCTTAACTTGTCCAAATATCTTTAAGTTCTAGAGTAGATGCCCTAAAAATCTGAAATAATGTCAGGTGCAGCAATTTTTTTTGTAATGAAAACGTATGGTGTGGATGTTGACAATATAAAATGTAGATTTAAGTTTCGAGTATTTCGGCTTATCTCGCTATCTCAGGACCAAAAGTATCAATTAACACAGAATTTTTGTAAGCAATGTAATTTTAGGAGATGGTGTCATAGAGAAGTGACGTAAGCCTTCAATTCTACGAATGTGATAAGTAGCAGTTAAAATATCTATAATATTGTTATTTATTACATAGGTATTGAACCGTGATGAATGTCAATAAACAAAGGAATACTATTTCATTTTGTTTAATTTATTCTCCTTTTTCTTAGACAGGGGGTCTCCCTGAGCTTATGCTTCCACACGACAGGAATTTCAGTCACGACAGGAGTTTCAGGAATTCTGGTGATAGTGCCAAATTCAGTTCTTGGCCGCCTCATTATAAGTAATACATAGTTTGCCATCGACACGCTGCAAAGTGCAGATTTCAAACTATTCCTTAAAATTTACCTACTTGAAATTTTGCAAAGCATTTCGTGGGCAATGTGGGGCATAGACAGAATGATACGATGATAGACAGATAGGATAGACCTATAGGTATAGTACCTACCTCCTACTTAGGTATAATTTGTTAGGTAATTCGATTTCGGGTAGAGGGAGGGGTGGTCGGCGACGACACGGTAATTTGTTACCACAAACAATGCTCTGCTGGCGCCATAAAACAGAAATACGATACGAGTGATTTATGGAAAAGTTCCATATCTATGGTAAATTAATCTCACCTATACATAGGTACCTACTCACCTAGATTGGTTGGACAATCGCAACTAATAATGATAAATATATGACACAATCATTTGAAAACCCGAGAAGGATAATTATTATAACCCTGACCTGTAGCTGTGAATAACTAGGTAAGTTTTCATGTGGTAGAAAGTGGTTAAGTAGGGGTTTTTTGGTTGGATGGTACATTGCACTGTGTGCTATGTCTATTGTAATCTTCCTGTATATCGGTCCTGTTGTGAAGTGGCTAAGCTACGGCACAGAATGAAGTGCCTGTGGTAGATCTACTTGCTTAGTTAGGTACTTAATTTAATTATAATATGACAGTTTGAAATAAATCTGATTCCATGGAATGAGACTGGCCTATCAGTTATTAAAAAACATCGGAAATCATAGGAAATATATTTGATTTACTTCTATTACCCAGGAATTTCCTACACGTAAACTTAAAAGAAAATACCATTCTTATTATATACCATACTTGTCAAATACCATACTAGTCAAATACCATTCTTGACAAATACCATTCTTGACAAATACCATTCTTGTCAGAGTTAAAAGCACTAATTTATAGTATTATTTTTTCTTCTAGAAGCCGTATTTTTTTACAATGACACAATTAATGTCATCAAAGAGTTTATATTAGAGCCAATTAGAGCTCTGAAAAGAATGGTATTTTCTTTATTACGCTGCTTGGTACTACTAACGCCATCTATTGAACACATTCGGCAGCCTTGTTTTCATTCTGAATTGAAAACGTCAAGATGTTCGCCCATTGTAGTGACATCTAGTTTTAAAACTAAACAATAAGGGAGAGAAATGCGTCGTCCAATCTATCATTTATTCATTAATAAATTGTACATTGATATTAAACTGTTTTATGAATTCAAATACAATCATCAGCCTAATTTCTATTCATGAATGTCCGTTGATAGATGGTCGTAAGGTCAATGCCCGATAGATGTCATTCATGAACATTTTGGTTAACTGTTTTTGCACTTCACTATTCATTGACATTACTTTGACTTCTTGTTTGTTTACATTACGACTTTTCATTGTTATTTCTGGCTTCGGACGTTTTACCGCAGTGCTTTGTCTTCAATTTAAAAAATCTAAATCTGAAACTACAGTTTTCATTCCAAGTGTGATAATAATTTAAAATGAAGAAGCTATTTATTTTACTATTCGTCATTAAATTAGTCATTTCAAAACCAACACCCATTGTACTGTGGCATGGAATGGGTGAGTATTTAAATTAATTAGGTACGCTAACATTTTAATAATGTAGTCAATTAACACACATAAATAATATTGACGAACAATTTTCTTTCACGCTTAAAATAGTGTAATGGTCTCTGCAAATAATACAATCGATGATTGAATGGATTTTATTCTAATTTGGCTAAATAAGATAGCATAAAGGTACGATAATTTAATAGAAGTTCCAACTTGTTTAGTTACTTTAATTAGGTTGTTTATCTATAGCCTCAGATTTAATCTGGTTGTAATGTTATAAATTCTATTCTTACAGCTCTGTGTAGGATTATTAAACTTTCTCTTGTTATAATTTTCCATTTCTACAGGACGTTATTTACTCTTCAAGGAAACACTGATCTTTAATACTGCATAATATTCTTTTAATAACGTAAACTTATAAAACAATCATGACTGGTCCTTGTAAAAAACTCTAAACAAAATCATTCTACTCTGTGCACTAAAACCAAACTGATCCCCAATTTTCTCATGACACATGCTCTTGTCAATTAAACATTCTTATTTTAAAATACATTTTCTTTTTATATCAAAGACAATTAAAATTTCTTTCTCTAACATCCCCTCTAAATTTTATATAACTCAAATAATATCTAATTTAAATCACCTTACATAAAACTTTAACAATCATTTAGGACAACCTGTTAATAACTTCAACAACACTCAACATAGGCCCATCATAGGCCCAACAACACATCACATAATACAAAAGTAAAAAACACATAGTAGTATTCACTTCCTAACAATAATACTACTAGTTTCTTCAATCAACTTGTCTGCATCTTCAAAGAAACATACAAAAATGTCCCCTCTCAAACTGACATTCACCATCAGTTGTTTTGCTTCTTACAAAATTTCTCCCAACTTTTCTTCAACACCATACAAAACTTTATAAAAAATTGACCTTTAACATCAATTGTTTTTCTTCTCCTTCTTACAAAATCTTCACCAACATACAAAACTTTATAAAAAATTGACCTTTAACATCAATTGTTTTTCTCCTCCTTCTTACAAAATCTTCACCAACATACAAAACTTTATAAAAAATTGACCTTCAACATCAATTGTTTTTCTTCTCCTTCTTACAAAATCTGAAGTTTTCTACTCCCAAGTCTTCTTCAGCAACATATAAAAATCTTTATAAAACAATTGACCTACACCATCAATTGTTTTTCTTCACCCAACTTTATCTTCTTCTTCTTACAAAACCCGGAGTTTCCACTCCCAACTCTTATCTTCTTCTTCTTACAAAATACGGAGTTTCCACTCCCAACTCTTATCTTCTTCTTCTTACAAAATACGGAGTTTCCACTCCCAACTCTTATCTTCTTCTTCTTATAAAATCCGGAGTTTCCACTCCCATCTTCTTCTTCTTATAAAATCTTGTCTTTCTACTTCAAATTAATTTACTCAAATTTAAAAACTCCGAAACATCATTGTCGCGCAGTGGAAGCGTGCTGGGCCCATAACCTGTTATAATTTTCCATTTCTACAGGACGTTATTTACTCTTCAAGGAAACACTGATCTTTAATACTGCATAATATTCTTTTAATAACGTAAACTTATAAAACAATCATGACTGGTCCTTGTAAAAAACTCTAAACAAAATCATTCTACTCTGTGCACTAAAACCAAACTGATCCCCAATTTTCTCATGACACATGCTCTTGTCAATTAAACATTCTTATTTTAAAATACATTTTCTTTTTATATCAAAGACAATTAAAATTTCTTTCTCTAACATCTCTTTTAGCTAGGTACTAAAACTAATTCATGTCTCCCACTGGGGAGGTTGTGTGGGGATATAAATATTGTTAAAAATAAATTGTGAATTTAATTCCCAACAGATTAATTATATAAAATCTTGTATAAAGTTAATGTGTGGCGATGCCAGTTTGCTTGAGTTAGTTTAAAAACAGGAAAATCTTTGTACTGAATAACATTCTATATATAGATTGACTAGCTTTCGCCCGCGGCTTCGCTCGCGTTAAATTCGGTATAACACACTTAGCAGACCTGTAGTTTTTGCTCTTGCGCCTGATTGATTTGTAATAGCAACGCTAAGTTTTCCCTTTTCTTCCCTCGTTCTCCCTCATATCCCACTCTTTTTTAATAAAAATTAGCCTATGTCCGTCTCCTGGTTCCCAACTATCTCTGTACCAAAATTCATCAAAATCGGTTCAGCCATTAAAGCGTGAAGAGGTAACAAACAAACAAACAAACAAACTCACTTTCGCTTTTATAATATTAGTAAGCATAACAAAACATATAGGTACCTACCCTGTCAAATGTTGTGGTTGGGTAGGGTACTTTTAAAATATTCATGTTGCTGTCTAAGAATACCTACCAAAAATAAGTTTAAAACTACCTATATAAAATATATATTTTGTAGGATTACTACATGGGTAATAAATTGACAGTTTATTTCAAAGAATACTAGAAAGGAATATTATGCAATATAATATTTTTTCAAATTAATGATAAACTAAAATGTTTGTGCATAACAAGATAAAAAAATAGTTTCTGTCATAGCATAGGCAAATAATTAGATTCCAATAAATTTATAGGCACATTTAAAAACTATTTTGTCTTTCAATTCAGGTGACACATGCTGTGTCAGTTTCAGCCTTGGAGGAATCAAGATATTTCTAGAAAAAAATATTCCTGGAGTGTTTGTGGACTCTTTGCAAATTGGTAGCACCACAATTGAGGATCTGGAGAATGGGTATTTCTTGAATCCTAACATGCAGGTCCAAGGAGTATGCAAGTACCTTGCTGAACACCCGATGCTGAAGGATGGATTCAATGCTATAGGATTCTCTCAAGGAAGCCAGTTTCTGTAAGGGTTTTTGGTATTTTATATCTATCATTTTGGTAAACTCAATTTAACATTCATTTATTAGACCTCATACCATTTTTTTTTTAATCATATTGGAATTTATTATAATATAGTCCATGGATGGCGAACCAATAGCACGCGTGCTGTTATGACCTGCAAAACAATGGGTTTTAGGCACGCAGGTAGCGTGCCTTAATCATCATCAAAACTGTTTGCATCTTAGTTCAAAATAACAAAGGACATTGCTCTGCGTTCATACATTGTTGGCCCTGGAGCCAAGAACATTGAAAAATTATATATTGTATTCTCTATCATTAGTAAACTCCTCTAAGATCTTATTTTTATAGTGGACTAGTTGCAGAATAGATATACTTACAAAATTAAAAAAAAAGTTCTAGATGATTTTTCATAGCTCTGAGTGATTTTTAAGAAACTGAAAAATTATATCATAACTAGTTGTGCCCAGCGGTTTCACCCGCTGAGGTTTAGGGGTATGAAAAATAGAATAGATGTTAGCCGATTCTCAGACCTACCCAATATGTACCCAAAATTTCATAAGAATCGGTCGAGCCGTTTCGGAGGAGTATGGTAACTAACATTGTGACACGGAAATTTTATATATTAGATACATATATTTAGCTATTTTAATCTATGCATTTTTTTCTAACGATTAAGTGGATGTAAGTGCAACATGAATCATGAGTCATGATCAAATGAGTTAATACATGATAAATATTGATCACTGGAATTATATAAAAATATTTGCATAATACCAGTAAACCAGAAGCTTATATTCAATTAGGCCAAACATGGGCACTTATAAAACGTGGAGTAAAAGTGCATGTATTAAAACTGCTTTCAATACTTTTTTAATTATCATATTGAACTACTTTTGACAAAGTTGTATTTTGCAGGAGAGCCGTAGTCCAGCGCTGTGGCCACATTCTGCCTCCGATCAAGAACCTCATATCTTTGGGAGGTCAGCACCAAGGAGTCTATGGTCTGCCACACTGTGGGGCACTGATGCACCCCACCTGTGACTACATTAGGCAGCTCCTCAACTACGCGGCTTATGATAGGTAAGTAATTTGCCTACTTACTAAGAAATACTTGTGGTGAGCAGAAAGGTGCCGTTTTTGCGTGATCAACACGGAACATTCTAGAATTCCTGTTTCCTCGCCATAACACCACCGATATTAATAACTTTTTGTTACTCCGGCGCACTATTATTCACAACAATGTACGTAGCCTATCGTATTCCGTCTATGAATTATTTCTTCTTACTGGTGTCATTAAAATAAATAAATAAATAAATATCTTGGGACAACTCACACACGGCTATCTGATCCCAAGCTAAGCAGAGCTTGTGTTATGGTAACCAGACAACTGATATACATACTTATATAATTTATAAATACATACATATTATAGATAAATCACACCCAGACACAGAACAAACAATCATGCTCATCACACAAAGTTTGTCCTGGGTGGGAATCGAACCCACGACCTCCGGCTCAGCAGTCAGGGCCACTAACCACTAGACCAACAGGCCCGTCAAACCGTCATTGATCCCTCTATATCTACTTATCCCTATTTGAACTGAAAGTTAAGCTTTTGTGTATTTTTATCTGTTGACATTTGAACCTGAAACTTGGTCATATAAAGCATTGTCTGGAACGCGAGAATTCCATCATGCCATGTTCAATTCCATTTTTTTTACATGCACACAGTTATGTATCATCAGTTATGTGAGGAAAGTCAAAGAAAGGATGGATGGATTGTGTAAGGAATTAAATGAAAGAGAAAGGAGTAAATGATGCTGTGACGTCTGACAGGGGAGAATGGAAGAAGAAAACATGTTGCCCCGAGACAGAGAAAATAATGAAATTTATGTATCATACACTGATACGTAGGATGTGCGGAGACGTATTCATCGGGTTCATTTGTTTATCAGCCTCCGCAATAGAGCCCAGTCATGGATATAGAAAGCAGGTCTATCTCTCACGCAGTTTGAAAATTATGGACTTTTTCGTACGCAAAATACGCGCCTCAGACGTGGAGTTGCGGACATCAGCCCGTTATACAATACAATATTATGGACTGATTGAATTAGCATTCGTAGGTATATAGCTCGGCCGTGGGACGCAGTGAACAAGGCAAAGCTAAACAAGATACAGGAGAAACTCCTAGTGTGATCCCCGAAGGGTTAGTTTTGGTCTGGTTTTCCTAATGGCACTCCCATACTTCGCCAGTTATGTTGAAATCCTATGTGCAAGAAAATCGCCTTCCAAAAGAACGCTAAAAGCCAAAAATAAATTTATTACCAGAAGTCAGGTGACTTTTGTATGATTGATCGTTTGTTTTTCCACCTTTTTTTTCGCATAATTTTTTTTTTAATTCAGCAGTTTTAGTTGTGGTATGGGTATCTCACACAAATTCTTATCGAGTATTAATTTTCCATTGCTACTAGATGATATATTAGGCACTAGCTGGCGCCCGCGGCTTAGCCCGCGTGATGATCGAAAAAAAAAGTACCCTATGTGTTATTCCAGACCAAAATCTACCTCTGTGCCAAATTTCATCAAGATCCGTTCAGCCGTTTTGACGTGAAAGAGTAACAAACATCCATACATTCATCCATCCATCCATCCATCCATCCTCACAAACATTCGCATTTATAATATTAGTAGGATGTTACCATTTACATAGGAAAAATAAAAATGTATTACAGATATCTCATCATAAAGTACCAAAGCAATATAGATAAAATTGATGTTATGGGACCTCCTCGGGACTATACATTTTAAATTATAAAAATAAAATTGAAAATCGGCCCACAATTTTATTGACGGACACATCGCGTAAGTCGAATTGCAACTGCACCACAATTTTTAACACCTGGGGATCGAAGCCAAGAAAGCGAAGCTAAATATCTAGGAATTTGCAGCTTAGCATTAGGTTGCTTGCTTTGGAGTAGCATCTTTATAAATTAATACAGGGTGGCAGCTGTACTAATGGTTTTGTATGCATTGCGCGCCACACGGTACTCATCCGTCAGCACATAAGGAGCGGACTATGTGAAGGTCGCTGTTAATGCTCAAGCATCCTTGTGGTTTGCTTCATTATTTGTTTTTGCACTTGGGATTGAGGATTGAGGACACAAATATTGCTTACAATTATTTTGTAACTCTACCAACTGAAATATAAAGGTTAATTTTTATCAGAGTTCATTAAAACGAGGCGACACCAAAATACTTATCAAATTAGACAGTTTTTACCACAATTTATCATTAGGTATACTTTGCTGCGAAACGGGATGGAATCTGTTTTATAAGTAATTTAATTGTGATTTCTTTAATCGAATTGACTACAAAATAAACTGAAGCAATAAATAGAAGTTTCCACAATATACATTACGTGTGTTGCGGAAATCTAGATTACCACCATCTTGTAATACATATTTTACGTTTGTTCCGCTTTCTTTCTAAGAAAATATTGTCCGCAAACATGGCATTTCTGCTTTTCTTTTCACTGAGATGTGCCTTTAGCCAACCATAAGAATATTATTTTTAAAGAAAAGATGGATGTATTGTATAAGGAATGATATGAAACGGAAAGGAGTAAATGATACCGTGACGTCTGACACGGGAGAATGGAAGAAGAAAATTTGTTGCGAAAATGATGTTACCGTGTCGCATCTTTACATAGTCTTACTAATATTATAAATGCAAATATTTTTGAGGATGGATGGATAATGGACGTATGGAGTTTTGTTACTCTTTCACGCCAAAACGGCTGAATCGTTCTTGATGTAATTTGGCACAGAAGTATCGTCTGGAATAACATACAGGATACTTTTTTTTTCGATATCATGCGGGCAAAGTTGCGGGCGGTATAAAATATAGTCGCATCCGCTGTGTGTTCGCTTTGATCTTTTACTACTCAATGGATTTGAATGCAGTTTCCAGCAATGGATAGTGTACCTAATATTAGTATACACATTGCAACCGTGCGAAGCCAGGACGGGTCGCCAGTTACTTATAAGACGGAGTCAATTAGAATAGAAACTCAGTAGTTATTTTGTTTAAAAATGCATTTTAGGTTGATGGTAGACCTCAAAAAGGTTCAGTTCATTGCAGACCGTTGCTTCTAATGATTTTGCATAGCCTATTTGTCCAAAGATGATTCGTTACGTTCGTCCTGCTGCCGTACCTCGTCAAACCTGACCAAGACCGTTTTGTTGACAATTACACTTGGATTTCTCACTCATTCTATCAACCTTTGGACGACACACTCTTTTTGTTGTGGTCAATTTTTAGCGCCCTCAGGTTGTAAACAAACCCTTTACAAAGCCGTCAACCATGCATTCTGTGCAACAAACTGAGTAATTCAAGCATTAATTGTTGCTGGAAAACGACCTTTTTTGTGGTAAAAAGTTACGTTTTACGGCAGAACTCAATTTTATGCACTTAAACATTATGCTGATGAATGCATTGTAAAGTTTAACGTAAAAACTTAAAAGTGAAATAGAACTTTGACCCCCAATATAATCCGTAATGAGGATATTCACAGGTAAGGTCTAAAACGAAAAAAATATCGCAATGATAGGGAGAACACATATTATGTATACAGTACCTTTCGGCTTCGTTAAGGGTAGTTTTACACCCATTATGTATATATAACACACTGGCACTTCTTACCACTAAAAGTATCATTAACACCGACTTCAAAAAAAGGAGGAGGTTCTCAATTTGTCGGAATCTTTTTTTTTATGGGTGTTCACCGATTACTCAAAGAACTTGGACCGATTTACAAAATTCTTTTTTGTTTGATGAATACTTCCCAGGTGGTCCCATATCAATTTTATTTATTTATACCTAAGCAGGTAGTTTATGAGTTATCGTGTATAATACATATATTATTATGTATATATTGTTTTATATAATTATGTATATATGGATGATCTGCTAATCTTTTAGTAACAATGGAAAATTAATACTCGATAAAAATTATGTGATTTATCATTATACCATAACTAAAAATGCAAAAAGAAAAACTAAAAAGTGGAAAATAACTTTACTTCCGGAAGTCGGAGGCAAAAAAGGCAACGAAACCAAAAAAGTCACCGACTTTTGTTGGTTTCTTTGAGTATTTTTTTTTTGGAAGTTTAAGACGTTTTGTTCCGTTAAAAATTTACTAATTCAAAATAAAATTACAGCTGGGTCCAAAATGCTTTAGTCCAAGCAACATACTGGCACGATCCTCTAGACGAGGAGACCTACACACATAAGTCGATCTTCCTATCCGAGATTAACAACGAAGTCTTTGTGAATCAGACTTATAAACAGAATCTGTACAATCTGGAACATTTCGTGCTAGTCAAGTTTGCCAATGACAGCATCGTGCAGCCTAGGGAGACGGAGTGGTTCGGCTTTTATGAACCAGGACAGTCGAAGAAGATGATGCCGATGCAAGACACTAGGGTTTATAAGGAGGTTTGTTGTTTATTTTATATTTTCAATACTTTAAAGATTTTCATATTGGTTACCTGTTCATCTAAAGAATAGAGGATGTCAATATGTGATCCGTCATTCAAGGAGGCATCCTTGAGAAGCATTACATTATGATCTAATGTTTCCTGATTTTGACCTTGCAGATAATAAGATAAAATAATATTTTGGGTGGTGTTCATTTACGATCTGTGAAGATATGTGTTCTTTTTTATCTAAAAGGTACTTGGTAAAGTATGTTTTCGACGTTTATTTAAGGACTTCGTACCTAAAAAGGAAAAATACAGAACCCTTATAGGATCATTTTGTTGTACGTTTGTCTGTCTTTCAAGACCCGTTATCTCGGGAACGCGTTAAGGTATCGAGTTAAATATACTCGTCTGTGGTCTCTTGAAGCTGTGAATAAATCAACCCTTGCAGTCTACGTAGTTAAAAGAAATGGCCGTTTGTACGGTACCCTCGGTGCGCGAGACAGGCTCTCACTAGACCGGTTTATTTTAAACTAAAGCGGTTACCAAGATTGGTCCGTGAATGGGCGTCTACCCATTATATACAGAGTTTCCTCTTTGCCTCGGAAAGCACGCTAAGCCAAAGGTCGCGGCAGTCGTCATTAGGTACCGAGTTTCCTCAGAGTCTCGGAACGCACGTTTAGCGTGCCCAGCGCTTAGCGTGCATTTGTACATTTGTGGCAGTCGTTACATGTAGTCAGTGGCCTGAATTTCTGACATCCAGTCTTAAGGCGCCACCCCGACCAAAACTCAAACTCAAACTCAAACTCAAAGCATTTATTTCAATTAGACCATTACAGGCACTTTTGAATGTCATAAAAACAAGAACAAAAAAATGATGCTGCTACAGTCCCAGTCACAAGACATAATAACTTATGAAAGTACTGTAGTTGCCCATTCCAAAGCGTCGATCTCTATGGAGAAGAATGGGCAAGAAACTCCATGGACACTCTTTTAAATCATAATATTTTATAAAATCATGGATACATCATTCATGTTGAGATTATACATAATGTGAGAACGATGTAGAAAAACGAGCACATTTAGAGCGTCCAGAGTAAAAGCAATAATTAGCAAGAGTTTAATAGATGAATTAAAACAAACCGTGGTAGCTAAGAGATGACCAGTCCCAACTGACAGCGCCCGTTCACGAACATGACGTATGGATCAGCCCCATTCAGCTCGACCATTTTGAAGGGAGCTAAATGACCCGACACACCCGCCACCATCAGCGAGACATTTAAGTGAGCATGACAATCTCTCAACCACCAGGGCAACCGTCGAGTCAATAAAATTACATAGTACTCACACATGGGCATTACAATTATACAATATTAGGAAATTGAGTCTATACAATGCAAAGATAGTCTTACAATCTTCTTCAGCTGCCACAATAACTTCAGATGCTGATTAATTAGTTTGCCCCTATGGTTGTGGAGCAGGACCGGCATTGAGCCAAGCATTTATATCATTAATGTAATCCCCCAACTTATAGTATGCTTGCCTACATAGTGTGCGTTTAATACAAGATTTAAACTTCGATTCATTCAGTTGTAGGATGTGTGGAGGTATTTTATTGTAACATTTTAAACAGTACCCCATAAAAGAGGAGTCTACCTTAGCTAGCAAAACGCCGCGCAAGCCGTTTTTGTACAGTTTTCTAGAGCTATCTACTTGTTATTTAAAACGAACTAAGTAACAAAAAAAATACATTAAATTTCTATATAATCTTGATTCCATTATTGTAGATTTAGTTTTTATTTTTATTGAGTCATTATTTAGTAAATCTCCTTACAACAAAGCCCCAGAAATGAGGAAAAATATCAATAACATGCATCTCCTCGTAAAGTAAACTTTGTTTAATTTTGCTACTGACACTAATGGATACACAATTCTATAGGTAATGAACATTTTGGTAGAAATATTTTTTCCAAAAACCCAATAGTTAATTTTATATAGATTTTATTCCAAAAAATAGGCATTATTCACTACTGCTCTCACTCACTCACTCCTGCGCGGCAAAGAGGGAAGCGAATGCTCAAGGTTATTTGCGTAGGGTACGGCCTTAACAAGGGATATTGTATTACCCAGTACTAACTGGATTGTGGAGGTCAGATAGACAGTTGTGCCATGTAAAATACTGGTATTAAAATATCATATAATGGAAAAGGCTAAGCAGATGATGATAATACTCGAAGACTGTTACAGACCATAGAGGTCATAGCTACCTCTCAGATTATTATTTGTATTGTATTAATGACGAGACTTCGTAGGATTGTTACCAATGGGCTCTCAATTATGTTAATAAATTTCCATATTCATATAAAATAAGAATTGTTTTCTACATTCCATTTCAGGATCTCCTAGGCTTGAAGAAGATGGAAAAAGAAGGCAAATTGGTACTAATATCAACAGAAGGCGATCACCTTCGCTTCTCAGACAAATGGTTTATCAACACTATCATCAAGCCTTATCTACTCAATTAGATTAGACTTAAGATAAAAGGTTAAATTACTAAGCTAACAAGAGATCAAATCTCATTACCACGTGATAGGATTAATACGCATGTATTTGTTAATCATGAACTCATTCATGTCTGTAATAAACAGGAGCCCATTTTGTAACTGATTAGTTTGATGTTTTTGACCCCTATTGTACCTAAAGATAGTTGTATGCTTGTTTATATTCACAGTAGGCGACAATTTAAATGTTTGCCCCAATAAAAATGCGCCGTTGAGTTCAGCGCCTAGAGTTGAAAATCCAACATTGGAATAACATTCAGGTACTCAAACTCAAAGCATTAATTTCAATCAGACCATTACAGGCACTTTTGAATGTTATGAAAACAAAAAAAGATGCTGCTACAGTTCCAGTTACAAGAGAATAACTTGTGAAAGTACTATAGTTGCCCATTCTAAAGTGTAGATCTCTATGGAGAAGAATGGGCAAGAAACTCCATGGACACTTATATTAATTCGGGTGGTCGCTTAATGTAAATGGCATTAAAGCTATTGAGTCTATTTCTACTTATTTATGTATATCTATTTTGCACCTAAGTACACACGGTGAAACATTAAGGTATACATTTCCAATATAACGTGGCCTCACTTTGTACAGATTTCTCGTACAATGAGAGATCCGCATAAATGGTTTAGTACAGGTTGATGTGCCGCTGTGTGTACAAGTACAGATGTAATGATACTTTGACACTCTAATTAAATTGTAATCATATAATCTATGACATCTCTATAAAAGCTTGACATTGAATATTAATTTGAAATTGAATTGAATACCGATAATATTTATTTAACTGACATGCCACTGTTATTTCAATATCTATTTAATGTTTGTTTTTTGAGCCGATTTTTCAATCGCCAGTTATGTTTTATCCGACGTATTATAAGTCTGTCATTTTGACAGTTTTTGTATGGACACTCTTTCAAAACGGCACATTTACTCTTTAGATAAAAGTTATCTAACGATTGAAAAATCGGCCCTTAAAAATTATGTTTAAGCACCAAATATTTACACGCCCCCAGTGGCAGAATATGATGAGACCTTTGTTTATTTATATTTAAGACCATAAAAATGTACCATATTCTTAAATTAAATGAATTTGAATTTGATGGGTATTTTAAGCAGTATGTATACTATAGCGAAATCATTTACAATAATCTTTCAAGTGTTGTCTTTTTATCTTCTTCCAGTGTTGAAAAACCAGATCAATCTGTATAGCATATTATGTTTTAAAACTTATTTATTGTGTTCTTCTCTATTAGGAATCTCAAACCAAAAGTACTGATTATATTATTTTGTTTTAATAAATACCAGAATTGATTAATGTAGGTAAACACTAGATAATTATAATTTACAACAATAGATGAATAAGTTGGGCGATGTCTAAATTAGTAGGCATAACATTCTTGAAGCAATAATATTGTGATAATATCATTTGTTTTTAAAAATAAACATTTCTAAATAAAAAGAGGTCGTTGTTTGTATTTTCACACATAGTTATAAATTTATAATAGACTAGCTTTTGCCCGCGGCTTCGCTCGCGTTAAATTCGGGGTAACACAGTTCCCCTTTCCTGATTTGCAGATTCCTGCTACCTGTAGTTTTTGCCCTAGCGCCTCATTTATTGTAATAGCACTTTTCCTTTTCTTCCCTCTTTCTCACTCATATCTCAATCTTTTTAAAAAAATAGCCTATGTCCGTCTCCAGGGTCCCAACTATCTCTGTACCAAAATTCATCAAAATCGGTTTAGCCATTTAGGCGTGAAGACGTAACAAACAAACAAACAAACTCACTTTCGCTTTTATAATATTAGTAAGGATACACAGGTACCTGTACCTAATCTGTGTTGCGGTTTCTTTGAAAGAGATCGGCCCCGGAACAAAAAGGGCAAAAGAAGGAACATGGGTGGGTTTATTAAATTATAGGTCAGTCCTAGAGCGGGATTTAAAGGGGCCATTTGTTGTTTTAACATCCGAAAAAAAAACTACCTGTACTTAATATAATGTACAGACTGTTATCTACGAATAAAGCGCAATATCTTACCTGGTGATTCAGATCATTAAACTAAACAACAACCCCTAAAGAGCATGGCTCTAAAAAAAATAAACAAAAATCGCATATGACGGTAAAGAAGGAAGAGTCAAATATTCGGCGTGCTTTTGAAACTATTTCTTGTAACCTACTGCTGCTACTTTTTACAACTCAGTAGCATTCAATGGGTTTTCGAATTTTCCATCATTTAAATTTGCAATAGAATATTACTTTTTCTACGCCGTTCTGACGCTTTTTTTAGGGATGGGTATGTAATCAAAAATTAACTTCCCCCGCGCTGAGTGGTTGGGATCGTCAGACTTTTACTGTCTATAATCCATTCATGGTTACGAACAATCTGCAACCCCGGCAGGCAGTGGTCTTGGCAGGCCCTTCTGCTATGCTGACATCTCTTTGAAGCGCGCGTGGAACACGAACGAACTAGCTCTCCTAATCCCGTCACAGACGAAAATAAAACAACAACATAAGTAGCCACTTATCATCATCTATTTTGACTGCTAACAAAATTCTTACTTAAATTAATTCCTGTCGACCCCTGACTGTCGTGCGGTCTACGTCAGGCTGGGATCTTGCGTCAACATACACACGAACGCAGCGGTTGAACTCAGAACTTCGCTTTATGAAGGGAGCGTTCGTTCCACGTACCTTGTGTAGGGGGAACTTCACTATACATTGCAGCATACAGCGTTCTGCGATCTTGTAACTGGGGGAAAAACGAGAACGTTACCTATTTTGTTTGTTTAGTGCTAAGATGAGGGGTTTGCTACCCGGGGTTGCGGGTTGTTCGAAAGAGATACTGCAGCCCCGGAACATAAAAGGCAAGAGAAGGAACATGGGTGGGTTTTAGTCAGTACAAGTTTGACACTCCCCCACGCTCCGCCAAAGAGCGGGGATGTTATTTGTTGAAATCCTCCATGTTCCATCCCCAAAAAAGAAAGGGTCTTGCTGCCCCATTCAAAGCTGGTAAATAGACCTTCTTCCTTCCCGTTTTGGCTACTCAATGCTGTGTTAAAGCTGTAGGTCTCTTCAAGATCTCTTAACTTTGGGTGGTTTTGTGTCATGACTATCCAGTTTCTTCCGAACAGTTTCAGGGCTGAATCTGCGTAAAACGCCGCGTGTCTACATGCGAGGGCTCTGTACGCGAAGGAGCCCGTTGCTAAGCGTCTGTTAAACGCAGTTTTAGGCCTTATAAGGCCTCCATACTTATTATCTTTTAAAATCTATGAGGCTTAACTATTAAACTAGGTCTTCTCGCCATCTCTACCTTTTTTGATAGTTCATTGCTCCTTCTAACAGCTGTCCTTTTTCACCTCTCAATTCAGAGCTGCCAAGGATCAATATTTGTCGAATGAATCTGTCTTATGTTATTAATTAATAAGACGGTTTATCACTAATGTAGGTACGTCCAATGATGTCGCTTAAGAGAGGTCTATCCACAGTAGTGGGCTGAGGTGATAGTTGAATATTATAAATACCTGCACTTTGTCATAGTACCTAGATACAAAAGTAGTAAGTACTGGTTAGTTAGCCGTTCAATCATTCAATATGTAGTCAAGGTATTTATTATATTATCGAAGGTTAAAAGACCACTTAGCCGATAAACATGTATTAGTTCTGTTTTCTTGATTCGTTGTTATTTAATGTCAGTCACAAACAAACCGGAAAATGACAACACATGAACTACGAAAATCGCTCTTAATGCTACGTTTCGTTTGGCTCATTGTTACCTGTGTACCCGGAGGGCGCCAATTGGTCTTTGTCCGAACCAGTTCCCATGAAGACCTTTAGGTATGTCTTTGTTTGCATGCTATACTTACTCGAAAGGGTTGATGCAGTCCATGCGAATGACGTTGTAGCCTTGGTCTTGTGCTAGCTCTTTACTCTTCTCTGCCATGAATACAGCCAAGCCTTGCCTTCGAAATTCTGGGAGCACTGTTATCATTTTGATCTAGAATTTAGGAGCATTTATTGCTATTAGTTCAATAGGCATGGCCGTTTATTTCAGTCTGGTATGATAGGGTTGGTATTTAGTGATAACCAAGAAAGTAACCCACTTGACCATAAGAGCACAGTCAGTAGAGGGCATTCGTAACAGACATAATCTAGAATATCACCTGTGCCCAACTGCCCAACCCAGGTAGATGGTCGGTACGACCCTTCATCGTTTAACTTTAAAACGAAGCAACGTTGCTTAGTTCTGGACTACTACTCCGGATTTTTGTGAAAATAACTTGTTACCTCGTAAACTTTATGTTGTTTGAAAACGTCCCATAGATTTGGCGTCTCCTGTAGCTTTGCCGTGAAGTACAGAAAATCTTTGGTGTTCGGGTCCTGTAAATGTAAAAAATTGCATCAGCTAGGTACCTTTTGAAAAATAAGTAGGTATCTAGTTATCATCACATATCCCGAGCGTTACCTCCCTATACTAATTTGATTAACAAGGTTACAATGTGCATTTATCGAATTATCGGAATTGTATCGAAACCGCACTATAAAGACTTATTAATTTACACCTCATCAGTCCCACGAGCACTTAAATGTTTACACTTTGGAAAATTTGAAAGCTTTTTTCTCGTGTTTTATCGATTTCTACTTTGAGGTAGACTACTTTCGTAATAGTAGACTGTACCTATGACTTCCAAAATACTATGTTTGAGATAACGTAGGTAATACGTTAATCTGTACAGTAGGAGAAAATCACTTGTTCACCAAAGTTGTTTTGTGTAATTGACTGACCGTACCCACGACACCAGACCGCAAGTGTTCGTAGGCTGATTACATGCCAAAACAGTAAAATATGGTTGTGCTTTGATGTACACACGACGCCAGGTCAACCTTTACTAAACTATTATAACCTGATCTCTCTACTACGGATCGCACACCGTAGTAGAGAGATCACGTTAAAATGGTTTTGTATAGGTTTATGTGCCGTCGTGTGTACCATAAAAAAACTTTTTTAAAATTAAATAAGCGCTTGGCCGCAAATTGCCTAATGTGAAGCGAATGCGGCCTAGGAGGACGACGAGGAGCACGCTTTCTTAGAAGAAACCGATTTACTCGAACTTTGAACAGGTTCAGATTATAATGATCAGGGAACAGAAAAGCCTACAAAACTTTTGTTTACTTATTACACCTATATTTTGAAAATATAAATTACTAGCTTTTGCCCGCGGCTTCGCTCGCGTTAAATTTGGTAGCGCCTTATGGATTTGTAATAGCAACGCTAAGTTTTCCCGTTTCTTCCCTCTTTCTCCCTCACATCCCACTTTTTTCAAAAAAATATTAGCCTATGTCCGTCTCCTGGTTCCCAACTATCTCTGTACCAAAATTCATCAAAATCGGTTTAGCCATTAAAGCGTGAAGAGGTAACAAACAAACAAACAAACAAACAAACAAACAAACAAACAAACTCACTTTCGCTTTTATAATATTAGTAAGGATTTTCCAAATATGGGTGTATTCCAATTTTTTATAACGGTTTGTTTTTTTTTATTTTTTCTTAAAGACGTGTCCCACACTAGCAATTTCTCCCTTATCGTGGGTGTGTTTACAAACATTTGATCTCACATACTCAAACAGGCAGACCCGGAACGACTATCTGTAAGCCATGTAAATATTTGTTTCGTACGGGGATCGAACCCACGACACGCAGCGCAGTAGTCGATCGTTCAGCTACCAACTTTGTCGTCAAATCTTAATTGATTAATTAATTTGGTTGTATTTAATCCCACACATCTGCTTACTTCGCCTGAAAAACAATTCCTAATCATTGTAGTTGTGCAATCGGGTAAAAAGCAATACCTGTCTGTAGAAGGCATAGTTCCTTAAGTTTCTAGGGTCAACGGGGCTACTGGCGAAGCTGACGCACAGTCCTGCTATCGAGCCATCGTCTGCTCGAGCGAACAGCGAGTTTCCTGTCAATCATAAACGAAGAGGATCTTTAAGCAGCAAGCAGGTTCTACTAGACCAAGATCCAGTCAAGGAATGTTTAGGAAACTCAAATTTTCGAAAGTATAACCATATTATTTTTCAGTTTATTCATAAACACATTTCACGTATGGAAACATTACATCTCGCATTGAACCCCATAAGGGTTAAGTATACCTAATAGTACACCCAGGTATGTTTAAGTGCCATGTAATAGGGGCGAGCCTTTTGCCATACACCGGTCACAAATCCTCCTCCGTGATATTTCTGATGGAAATACCCAAATGTGAAAAGCACAGGATGCGATCAGACGCATTTAGCAACTCTTGGGGGCTAATACTGGACGTCTTAAACTTGGAACGGTTTGAGCTATGATAATTTGTATTATGACGTGATTGTACAAACGACGGCAGGTCAACCTATTCTACCATCCTACCTATTCTATTATAACCAGCTACCCTACCAGGACGTCTTAAAGCAGAACTTATTCCACTGAGGGAAAGAGACTATACAGGGTGTCTAGCACCATCTCTTTCTCACACAGGAATAAGAACTGCTATATGATGTCATGGTAACCCTGCTAAACTCTCTAGTACGGATCGCACACCATACTAGAGAGAACAGGTTAAAATGGTTTTGTATAGGTTGATGTGCAAATCAAATCATTTATTTCAATTAGACCATTACAGGCACTTTTGAATGTCAAGAAACAAAATGAATCTACAGTCCCGGTCACAAAGCATTATAACTTGTGAAAGTACTGTAGTAGTGCAATCGTGTGTACCTTGTTTAAGCAAACCAATAAGATATTCGTCAAGTGCAGAGTCATTAGAGATGTCCATGTTTCGCGACTGAACCAATACATGTTCACTCAAGTAGTACTGCTTGATGACGTCCAGGGCAACGCTGTGGTGCTCACTCGTCACTTGGGACAACGAAAAGTGATCTGGCTGAAATTGAAGGCAGAGGATAAAGGAGTTGGATGATTTTTGTTTGAAACACAGCCTGCTTAAGTTTCGCAATTAAACAATAATAAATTTCAATACGAACAAGTTTTGTATTTTTATGATAAAATCTTCCAAGTGTCACGTTTTTGGCGTATAAGATTGGAAGTTTAATCCTACTAATATTATAAACGCGAATGTTTGTAAGGATGGATAGATAGATGGATGTATGGATGTTTGTTACTCTTTCACGTCAAAACAGCTGAACGAATCTTAATGAAATTTGGCACAGATGTAGATTATAGTCCGGAATAACACATAGGATTTTTTACTTTTATTATGATACTAGCTTTTGCCCGCGGCTTCGCTCGCGTTAAATTCGGTAGCGCCTTATTGATTTGTAATAGCAACGCTAAGTTTTCCCGTTTCTTCCCTCTTGCTCCCTCATAGTCCAATCTTTTTAAAAAAATAATAGCCTATGTCCGTCTCCTGGTTCCCAACTATCTCTGTAACAAAATTCATCAAAATCGGTTTAGCCATTAAAGCGTGTAGAGGTAACAAACAAACAAACAAACAAATAAACAAACAAACAAACTCACTTTCGCTTTTATAATATTAGTAAGGATCACGCGAGCGAAGCTGCGGGGGCCATCTAGTAATTTATATCTCGAAAACGTGCCACTTTAGAAGATTTCCCCTCACTGAAGACTTGATTGTATTGATGCCAGCTATTGACTAATACGGGTTTTATGAGTTGCTAATAACATTAATGTAGTACTGATGGCGAAGATTGTAAATTTGGTAGCTTATATCTTAAAAACGTGACGCCAAGATTTGGTCTAATACAAAACTTGTTTGTATTGTTGCCAACTAAAAATAAAATAGCAGAAGTTACGCAGGCAAATAATTGAAAGTCCTGTGTTTAATCAGCAATGGTTATTTTCACCCTATTATGTAGAACTCTGTGAGTAACTGAGTAATAAACTAAACATTAGCACCAGTTGTAAAACCAAACGTTTAACACACAAGTTAATAAAAGCAGCATATTGCCTCGTCTATAACTAATTCCACACCACTAGAAGCCAGAGTAGCTCTTCGAGGCGATCCAAACTAGTGCAGGTAAATATGCGTTAAGTTATGCCTAAAGTAGTCACTTAATTATTAACTTTATTAAGCAACTAACTTTTGCCCGCGGCTTCGCTCGCATTAAATTCGGTAATAGCAAAGCTAATTTTTCCCTTTTCTTTCTCCCTCATTTCTCACTTTAAAAAAATCCTGTCCGTCTCCTGGGTCCCAACAATCTCTGTACCAAAATTCATCAAATTTGGTTTGGCCATTTAGGCGTGAAGACGTAACAAACAAACAAGCTCACATTCGCTTTTATAATATTTAGTAAGGATGTCAACATCAGATACTACTTAGGACACTTTTCAATACCTTTTCTTGCTGAAGCATATCCATTATACCGAATACACTGTGACATGTTCTAAATTGTGTTTGAACTAATTTTGTTACACTTTTACTTAGAGCAGGACGCCCTAATTTTGTTAGCGTTAGAAGAATCATGACGAGAATTTTTCACAGACTTGTACCAAACCTTGAATCCAAATTATGGTTGCACGACGGGCGGCTCCGATGACAGGCAATTAACTTCAATATTTGACAGACAGTCAAACATTACAAATGGCCAGTGATAAAGATACGCGTTCTCCGAGTGTGATAAATATGTTTTTCAATACCTCGAAAACTGTCTCTTTGCGCTACAATTAGTTTCAACATTCAATGTATCTCGTGGCTAAATAATAGCAGCCGCTCGGGTCGATCTTTAGGTTAAGCCGCGCTTGCCTAGGTTGGTCTGTGAATGGGTGACCAGGACCACCCGTTATATACCGAGTTTACTCCGTGCCTCGAAAATCACGTTAAGCCGTTGGTCCCGGCTGTCATTTGTAGATCTTTTAAAGGCGTTACTGGTAGTCAGTGTTCCGAAAGTCTGACAACCAGTCTTACCAAGGGGTATCGTACTACCCAGTACTAACTGGGTTGTGGAGGTCTGATAGGCAGGCTGCATGTAAAATACTGATATTCAGCCGCATCCGGTTAGACTAGAAGCCGACCCCAACATAGTTGGGAAAAGGCTAGGCAGATGAATCAATGTTTCACGCGCGTTCTTCTTTTTCACATACCTATCGCAACGAAGGCTTTCATTATTTCTGATTTCACTCTGAATCGCACTTTCCATTGGGTCATGCCGGTTTAGATGTATCCTTTCGGCATACTCAAATAGACTCAAACAGAACTAGATGCCATGGATATGAAGGTCCGTACATTCTTGACGGCATATCGAATGCGGAGTATGGAGCTATGTAATGGCAGATTAAATAAAGTAAAAGCAACATTACTAGGTACTTATATTTATATGTAATCAAATTTTGGGTAATATTGTAAACCACTTATCCTTACTAATATTATAAATGCGAAAGTTAGTTTGTTTGTTACGTCTTCACGCCTAAATGGCTAAACCGATTTTGATGAATTTTGGTACAGAGATAGTTGACGACACGGTTGGCGCAGTGGTTGAGCGATCGACCGACTGCGCTGAGTGTCGCGGGTTCGATTCCCGCACGGAACAAATATTTGTATGGCCTACAGATAGTTGTTCCGGGTCTGGCTGTTTGTGTAGGTATGTGAGTTTAAATGTTTGTAAACGCACCCACAATACAGGAGAAATTCCTAGTGTGGGGCAAAGTTTTTTTTTTAAAACAAAAACAAAACAAACCCTGGAGACGGACATAGGCTATTTTTTTTAAGTGAGAAATGAGGGAGAAAGAGGGAAGAAAAGGGAAAACTCAGCTCTCCTATTATTACAATAAATAAGGCGCAAGGGCAAAATCTACAGGTAGCAGGTACATGCAAATCAGGAAAGGGAAACTGTGTTACCCCGAATTTAACGCAAGCGAAGCCGCGGGCAAAAGCTAGTAAAATCTATTTTTTATAACTGGGTGTACCGGTTTTAATATCACCTGGACATTAAACATAGTCTATTTCTATCTCTCTTCTATGTCTTATTTTCTTTATGTTAAAGACTAAAGAAGTTGATTAGTACATGCTAAAACACATTGGTGCCATTAATCCGAGTTAGTCATGGCCAACGATTAAATGTGGCTTAAAATATTTAAAGAGAGCTCGGCATAAATAATTTTGGCAAAACAAGTGATTACTGGGAATGGTGGTCTATTGGTATTCTTCCAGTCAGTGATTTAAGGCAGCTAAACATCTCATCCGTGTCATGAACAACATACTGCTCACATGGCAGAAACGTGTATAATAACAATTATAATTACTGTTACCTATCCCGGGATTGTATAATTAATTTTAATGTACCGTGCTAAAACATAAAATTACTGTAAAGCGATAAACAGCAGTAACCAATTCCGTATGGTTAGTAGCTCTTTACAAAGATTCGGTAATGTAGTGACACCTTATTAAGAATGAACAATTTTTTATTAAAACTTGCTCCAATACTATGTAAGTACATGAAATTTTAATTTGATTTCCTACAGGCCCTGCACAATGTTTAATATTCTGTGATTTTTAGATACAATAGGAATAATAATACAGCTATGTGAATGCCTGAACCTAATAGATTTACCTTATGAACCTGCCCGCAAGCCTGTAGCTGGGGTCGCGAAGTTGAAACACTCTGAACACAAATCTATTTCTGCAAGAGCCAATTTCAACGAACCCAAAAATGATCCAGAACCAGGCAAGGTTGATGAATATAAATCAGAAAACTTACCGCCAAAGCCTATTCGCAAATATTGGTTATTAAACGAGCACGTGCATTACACGAAAGGTTCCGTACAACCCCGAGTCTATGAAGATGAGAAAGACACGAATTTGAAACAGAAGATAGCGAATCTTGTGGATCAGACGATGAGGGATACTAACAAGAAGATGAAACAAACTGAGGAGGTGAAGGACGAACATCGGGAAGAGTCGCCGTACAAGGTAGGCTTTATTCTATGCATGATCAAGAAGTCCAAAAACGTCATGGACGAGTTGTTCAACGTGGCGGTGAAGCACAAAGAGCAGTGGAAGTCTCTCCAACATCTCAAAGTTTTCGAACTGATCGTCCACACTAACGTTGATACTACGAATTTGTTGAGACAACTTGTGGACGTACATTTGAAACACATGAGCTCAAAAAACAATCACGAGAAGACGCTCATTTTATTATGAACATAAGTTTTTGTAAGCTGACATGTTCAGTCAGATCGTTATTAAATGATAACCACAATAAATATCTAGTGTCTTTTATTTGATTTAAAAGTAGGTGCTGCCCGTTATCAGCCCAACTTATGTCTACAAGTTCTAGTGTTTTTTTTTTTCTAGAAGACAATGTAACCTACATTCACATGAATGTAAAGACATTCATATGGATTTTATTATCTACTTGTTAGTGTAAACTGATAGATATGGGAGCATTCATTCATTACGTAAGACTCTTTCTGCTAGTTTTTGACCTTTCTTCAACTTCGACTTTCCCACCTCTATAAAAAATAAATAAGAATAGGTCGGCCACGGTTTAAAAAACAAAACATTATTGGCTTATTTTAATGTTTATATTTTGAAGCAATATTTTTAGAAATATTTATGCTTTTTTTGAAAATGAAAATGCATCGAGACCATCGCATGCATGCTTCGAGATCGGATAGAAAAAAGGAATAAGTTTTTTTTCACGAATCATTTAAATGAGTTTCTTAAGAAAAGTCTTTAAATATGACGGTTAGATTCACCTCCTTAAAGGAGGCTGTGACGTTTACAGCGTACGCTCGTGCTGGAGCCACACGTCACAAACACGTTGTTTCCCATTTACCCCTTTCAAAAGTGTTTTGTTCCATTCCAAACCGCGTTCGAAGCAAAAAATGGCGCTGCACTATATTCACTACACAATACACAACACGTGAAGTTTGCAACACACATTGTGAAGCATCTTCTTAAATAATGAGAAGGCGCATCCCATCTTTTCCGCGCGGTAATTATTTCTCAGGTGTCATGGCGGCGCCACGCCACAACCACGCCACCTGTGCCTTGATGAGGTCGGCGCTAGTGCATTAGTTGATGACGTCATGGCTCGATGCAGGCGACACGAGCTGGGAAAGTTAAATATCGAGGGGTGGTATAAGTTGCTCTTTGGGTACCAGAGTCAATTTTTAAACTTATTTTACATCGGATTATCGGAACATACCTATGCCTCAATTTTTTAATGAACTTAAACTGATCCAAAATATCTTACAGCAGAAAACACCAGAGTTTCACCCTCTCTTCGTGCCCAAACATTGATTGATTAGATCCAGCATCACACACTGAACCAATCCCCACGTTTTCCAGCAACATTCAAATAGGTATGGCATCAAACAAAAGAGCATCACAATGGAAAACTAAAAACTTTTTGGCTTATATAAACAATGGTGTGTAGGTAAACGTCAAATATATGTATTTTGGCTGTAGGGCTGAGCTGACGGGAGAGCGGTTTAGTTTTCAATATAGGTACAGTCACGCACGACTCACGAGCATTAATACATAGGCTCACATATTTTACGTTTTTACCAATATAACAATAGTTAGGAAGCCGTATTATTACGAAATAGATTTTAAATAAAAAACCGTCCAAGCGAATAGCAAACTCTAAAATTTTTAAATTCAGAACCACTAAATTCATTTTTAAGGCTCCGATGAAAATGAAAAAACGAACTTATGTGATCACTTTGTTGTTCGTCTGTCTGTCAAGACCCTTTTTCTGGGAATGCGTGAGCTGAGGTCCCTTGGAATTATAAACAAAAAATAACCCTTTAAGTCTGCCTAGTCATAGGCCATGGCCGTTTATGTCGCAACTTTGCGCTAGATTCGCACTTGATCTGTAATAAAAAAAAATACAAAAATTATGGGTAGACTTCATGTTCTCAATAGAGTAATTACGCTGCTGCGTGGCGTGACGTAGTAGGTTCGATCCAAATACGGAACAAATATTTGTAAGGTCTACACGTAGTTGTTTCGGGTCTGGCTGTTTGTGTGGGTGAGTTTAAATGAATACTATACTAGTGAATACCAGGGTCCAGGAAGAATTTCTAGTGTTGGACCGTTGACAACTAGCTTCAAAAAATGATGTTCCTGAGTTTGGTCATGTATACTTTGCTAACAATTCATGTGAGGACCATAAAACGCACTAATTCATACACGTGATTAGGTACACTTAGAAACAAAAGTCGATGACGAAACATTGTTATTGTAATACCGTATTTCGTTAGTATTATTTTATCTTTTGTACTGCTCCGATTCTAGTAAAAATATATATTATTATAGTATAGTTTCAATAATTATCTTCTATTTTATCGTGTGGTTAGTGAATAACGTGGTGTCAGAATTTCTACGCCACCCTCTGACTTGGCTAACACGCTGTCCAAAGAAAGAAATATCTCCCGGTCCTCATGTTAGTTTCTTACATAGTTACGATAATGTAACTTATTTTTACTCAATTTTTCAAAATTATTAAAACAATATCAATATTGATCGATATTTACGATAAAAGATAAAAAAAATAAAGTTATTTTAATACTATTAATATTTCTTGTCCTGTTTACATTTTCTTGTCGAATGCACGGAGCGGCGCGGCATAGTGCGCGCCCATTCGCGACTGGCCGGCCAAAATGGCCGATACTACGACGAAATCGTCTTGATCTTCGGGATAACACTTTGATGAGGTCAGTGATGTACGGTAAGACTTAGACATTTTATATAGTTATTTTGGCGTTTGGTATTATCAGTCATTTAAATAAATAAATATTTGTGCTATATATATAAGATGGCGCCATTACCTCATATTAAGGTAACGCGTTAAAGGAAACATGCTGTTGTGAATTCTAGTGCCAATGTCATTTTCGTTGTATGCTATGTCCAGCAGTTTTTATTTTTCGACTGAAAGGTGACTTTATAATTAATTACCTAAACATACATGCTATGGAAAGATCATAAGTTGTTATTAAATAACACATTTTTGAAGTATAAAGATAAATAAATTTTCAATTTATATCTAGCTTAACACAACCATGCATGAGTGAATTCAATCGCAGAGTTGTTTAAAGTAGTAAAGAATGATGCGAATGTGGCCATAAAAATGAATTAGGTACCACTGTACCTAAGTATTTAAAACATTTAATTATAAACGGATTAATGTAATCGTAGTCGTTAAATTTTTCATTTCATAGTTTGCGGTAATAAAGTAGTTTTCACGAAGATGATACCATGATCATATTCATTTCTTCGATATTATGTAAGTCTATTAATGAATCATGCAAATTGGATTTTCAAGTACCAGTGTTTAATGTTAAAAATTTGTTTATTTTTTAATCTAATTCAAATAGTGTTCAGAAAAAAAACTGTCAAAATTTACTATTTAAGTATGTGTTTTTGCTTTAGTTTTTTTGCATATTATGTGGTAATTTCAATCTTTTTTTAATTATTTTAGATACGATACAACTAGTCTTACAAAACTGTAACTGTCTCAATTTAATAGACCTGCAACAAGTCGGTGCAGGTCACAGCCCTAAATGGAAACTAGAAACAAGAAGAACACCGCCCATCTATCAGCATGGGATGCTTCGTACATTGCCAAGAAAAAGAGAAATAAAGTTTCGTAATTGGCAGGGCATCAAAAAACCACACAACAAAATATTCTTCAAAAGGTCCAGGCGTGTCTACGAAGATGAAAGAGACGCAAATTTGAAAAACAAAATATCAACACTTGTGAAGCAGACAATGACTGGCATCGAAGAGGTGATGAACGATGCTGAGGTATTTAAAGCATCGTATAAAGAAGACCAAGGTTACAAAGCAGGTTTTGTTCTAAGCATGCTGAAAAAGTCAAGAGAAGTTGTTAATGAGTTATTTAATGTGGCCATTAAACACCGAGACGAATGGCTAGCGCTAGAACAACTCAAGATTTTTGAAATGATCGTGAACACAAACATTGACACCACTAATTTGCTGAAGCAATTAATTGAAATAAAAGGCAGCGGCGGCGGTGCTCCAGATGGCGGTGGTGGTGGCGGCCCAGGTGGCGGTGGTGGTGGTGGCGGCCCAGGTGGCGGTGGTCCAGGTGGTCCAGGTGGCGGTGGTCCAGATGGCGAAGGTCCAGCTGGCAATGGTTCAGATAGCGGTGGTGGTCCTGGTGGCGGTGGTCTAGCTGGCAATGGTTCAGAGGGTGGGGGTGGTCCAGGTGATGGTGGTGATGGTGGCCCCGGTGGTGGTGGTCCAGGTGGTGCTGGTAGAGTCGGTGGAGATTATGGTCTAGGTGGTGGTGGTGGTGGAGTTGGCGGCGGTTATGGTCCAGTCGGCGGAGGTTATGGTCCAGTCGGCGGAGGTTATGGTCCAGTCGGCGAAGGTTATGGTCCAGTCGGCGGAGGCTATGGTCCAGGTGGTGGTGGTGGTGGTCAAGGCGGTGGTGGTGGTGGTCGTGGTGGTAATATGGACAATATGAATAAAGGAGCTAACACATTCATGAGATTACAAGCGCAATTATAAAAGAAAAGCTATTGTTTTCGTTATCATTTACGTGAATTTATTAAAATAGCTTGGTACAGGTTTTAAACAACATCAACTATATTATTAAACTATAAAGGTGTCTAATAATACACCCACATTTCTCAATTAAGTCCGGTGCATTGGGTGGCGAGCCTTTTGCTGTCACCCAGGCACAAATTGTATCAATTCCTTATGCTTAACCCCAATACCACTAGGCCCTCTCTGGGAACTTAACTCAGTAGTAGCAGTAGACCACTACATCAACGAGGCAGTCTAATAATTAATTTGTGTTACATTCAAAATCTCCCAAGTGATCGATTTAGTTTAAAATATCTGAAAAACGATCAAAACATCTTAGTCAGCGTACGCATTCGTCGGCGACTTGGTCAGCTTCTTTCATCTGGGTAGAATTCGTGGCTAATTGTGGGATTAAACAATAGAACCTCTTAGCAATACAAGTAACGCGCCTCGCATTGTTCCCCGCACACAAATGTTGGCTGAACGTCCGTAAGTTTGTGTCTAGTGCCTGCATGCACGGACAATAAAAAATCGAGATATTGTTTTCCCTCGAAAACATAAAACATGACGAAACTGTTTTTGAACAGTATCATTTGGACGAAATGTTTTGTTCGTGGTTGTTGTTTGTCTAAACTTTTGTAGGGGATTATGTTGATGTGCAAACATGGCTTCAAATGGCTTGTTTTTTGAATAGTTTCCAGTTAGAGGGTGTTTTGTTAGAGACTAGCTAAGAGTTAAAGGTACACGATAAGATAATAACAATTAAATTATCTTAGGGTAGCTAAATGGCTAAAAAAATATGACCAATGTATCTGTAACAAATCAGATGTGTGTTCGTCATCTAAAAATCAAATATTTTTTTCAAATTAGGCTGGTAATCAGCACTTTTTGAACGTCAAATTACAAAACACTGTCTCACAAAACGCCTAAAAGCCTATTTCCAACTATCTATTTTGGGGTAAACTTTTAATCAACTAAATAGGTACATACCGGGTAATACGAAACCCATACGTATTATATATAAGCTGGTTGTTAAACTTTCACGAATGTATTATTTACAGCTCAAATCAACAGCTTAAGTTATTTTCTCCGAGGCACGGAGGAAACTCGGTATCTTACGGGTCGTCCCATCGATAAACCAATCCAAACAAGCGCGGCTTAGCCTGAATACTGATGCGAATTGCTGTTATTATTAAGCCCCGAGCTAAGCCAAATCTGATGTGTCATATATGTACATGTTCAGTAAAAACTTGCAACATAAACGGCAATACCTTTTGCCTGTGTAGACTAAGAGGTTTGATTTTTGTCACAACTCCAAGAGATCACTTAATAATAAACGCTACGTTCCTCCGCGTACCTCCGCGTTCTCGAGATAAAGGGTCTTGATCTTACAAGAGTTCCGTTTTTTGTTATTGAGGTATTTATATATATAACCCTAACAATAATTTAATCTAATATAAAATAAAGAATTTCAATCAACAAATCACAGATTTTAATTAATTAAATTCATTCAACATCACTTGCTTTTCAATGATTCTCAGACAAAGCTCAAAGTGTATTATTTTATAGACAAATCGAAACAGAACGGTATTATATGCTTACATAATATACTGCGTGTTTACTTCAATTGGTCTTTAAGTCTAATAAAATAAGGCAGAAAATGGTTTGTGTAAATTATTAAGTTAGGTCGTATTGGTTTTGAATGCAAATATAATAGGGGATGAAAGGGGGCGGGGCTGGGGCTCGACGCAAATATAATCAAGGACTGGTAAAACTTTGGAGACGTCATTTGTCTTAATTTTATGAGGATTTGTTCTGGTTATTTTAATTGGTTCTTCTTTTGAGTCGCTACGAGTTTTGGGGGAAGTCATTCATACACGTCAACTCTTAGAGCGGTTTCAGAGTAGCGGATTTTGCATTTTTACATAAGTACGCGCTTATGTAAAAATGCAAAAAAACCGAACGCGCGTTCATTCACTCATTCCGGCGAGTTCGCTCGAATCTGCACTGCAACATGAGAATGCTAATAAGACAACGCTTACAGTCAACGCTCGAATGAGGTGCGCCGTATGACCAAAGCGCGCCTACACGCAGTTCTAAAACAATCTTAAATACAAATTATGTACGCTACTTGATACACGCTAGGCGAGTACCGAAGCGACTGTTTGTTTCACTTCAATACATGTGAGGCTTTCGGCACCCAGCAGTGCGTTCTTAACCAACAAACATAAACGCTCTGCAAATACGCGGATCACATTCTAACCAATGCAGATTTATCACTTATAATACCACAAGAGCTTCAAAATTATCGGGTATTTTCCGATAGGTTCGTTGCAAACAAATGAAGGAGTCAAGTTTTTCTTTTCAGGTTAAAAAATCACGAGCGCGAAGCGCGAGTGATTTTTCCTGAAAAACTTGACGATTTTATTTGTTTGCAGGGAACCTATCGGGAAATGCCAGATAATTTTGAAGCTCGTGTGGTATTCGGGGGATTATTTTTCCGTCCCAAATGTCGGCCAATAGAATTGCACCATGTTTTGTTTTTTATGCATAACAACGACCAGAGAAAATTTTCAAAAAATTATCACATATAATACCACAAGAGCTTCAAAATTATCGGGTATTTTCCGATAGGTTCGTTGCAAACAAATGAAGGAGTCAAGTTTTTCTTTTCAGGTTAAAAAATCACGAGCGCGAAGCGCGATTGATTTTTCCTGAAAAACTTGACGATTTTATTTGTTTGCAGGGAACCTATCGGGAAATGCCAGATAATTTTGAAGCTCGTGTGGTATTCGGGGGATTATTTTTCCGTCCCAAATGTCGGCCAATAGAATTGCATTGATTGCATTGATGTTTTGTTTTTTATGCATAACAACGACCAGAGAAAATTTTCAAAAAATTTTCAGTATAATACCATGTAGGTTGTACCACGTGACGTCGAATGGTGCAATTCTATTGGTCGATATTTGGGTCGGAAAAATAATCAGTATAATACCATGTAGGTTGTACCACGTGACGTCGAATGGTGCAATTCTATTGGTCGATATTTGGGTCGGAAAAATAATCAAAAATATTTTTATTTGATTACTTTAAAATAAAATAAAAAAAAAACTTGAGAGGTGTCAAGGGACACCCGGATGGAACGAAGTTATTATTTATTATGTAAAAAAAACCTGTATACACTCAACAAAAATAATCGTCGCGACACCACACTGTTCAATGCAAAATAGAAAGACGAAACGAAAATAACTGGCTTGCTTTCTATTAGAGAGAGAGAGAGACAGACAGAGAAACACGCGCACGCCGCCGCACGGCTTACAACTATACCAAAAAGTGTCTTTACAACTTTTGGTGTTAAGAAAAAAGATGTCGTTACAACTTTTGCTCTTAAGCAAAAAAGTTTCGTTACAACCTTTGGACTTAATTTTTTCCGTCTATTGCACCCTTTCGCAACGTGCGATAAGGAACTTCGTTCCAAAAAATACACACAACGTATAATCTATGTTAGTAATAAACGCAATAAAAGATTTCAATTCATAAATCTGCTGCACCCGCCTGACGCGCTGGGTAGATGCACCCAATGCAGCACGGCTTTTCACTAATGACCTTCAAAATATTATTGCCGCTCCTGCGCACTTTGCTCATCATGGAAGCCATTTTTTTACGCACGATGGTATTAAAACCATCTCGTACGTGCTTCTGCAAACATTCCTGATGCACTAAAGTAACGTGGGAGCGGCAACAACACCCTGAAGATATTGTTGCACTGAACTCTAATTGCGCTGTTTGCTCTCTGCGTAATTCGAACTCACAGAGTGCACGTGTACAAAAATTGGTATAAAGCCTTAAAAAGAATTATTTTTATCTGTGGTTCACAACGTGAAAAAATACAACAACATATTGCATCATCAACATGTTGTGTTACAAGTTACAGTTTTCAATATATACTTTTCTTGAATGAAAACTTAGAGAAATTGTATTTTTTGTAAAACCATACACTAGGTACTAAATACTATTTTTTATTTAAAAGTGTTTTTTTTAATAGTTTGGTTTTTATTTTACTCGTATCTGGCATCTGCGTAGACCGTCGACCGCCAGTTTAAAAAAATTGGTTGTTTGTAAAGTAGGTTTACGATCGAGATGTTTACGTGATAACGTCTTATTGGTGATATAAGTTATCACCAGTAGTGACATCTAAAATGAAATTAAGTACTAATTTAAAGTTTTTTTTTCGAGCCAAGTAACAGATGGCGCTACCATCTTTATGAAATGTCGCTTGTGAGGTTTTGGTGTGACACAAGTTTCTGAACATGTCACCCGACTAAAACGATTTTAAAGACGTTATCACGTCAAAAAAAGGGTTGAATAAAAACTGTTCTCATGGGAAAACCACACAAATATTTTAAAATGTTTTAAAACCAAGCACTAGATTATGAAATTTCCAATCATATGATGCCAGTTTTCAATCTAGAATTTGAGCACATTATTGTTTTATTGTCCGTCGAAAATGATTAATTTTGAAGATTTAGTGAATTTTGCTCATAAGGGTTAATTTATTCCAAAAACGATTGTCTGCAAAGTACATTTACAAAGTGAGTTACGTCTTTAAGACGCACTTGTGTACTGCTCAGCACTACGGCTCCAAATCTATACGCTGTCTATCACAGTGTCGCTATTTTTTTGCTCAATCAAATTTTTGTAGTGTAAATGTCTTCTCTACGTATTTGTTGCGCACTAATCAGCGCGGTTCTACGTCTGTGCGCTCTCTATCACAATGACGCTATTACATTTGCTCAATAATTGCCGCCCGCACACTTCACCCCCTCCCTCTCTACCAATCCAACAACAATCAATTTAGGTTGTATGATAACTTCTATATTTTGAGAGATGAAGGAAATTTATACATTAAAATGATAAATTATATTATCTATGTGCATTTCGGGATACGATATAAAAATATGTCTGGATGCTTATGAAATTGTGTGATATTTCAATACTTGTAAAATACATTCTTCCTTCATCGCTTGGTTAGTGCCTAACGCTTCGTTTTTTGCGAATGGGATATCATCAAACTTCCTCCGTTCTGGATACGCCCAGACGCGAGGGGTAGTGTCAGACTTGTACTGACTTAAACCCACCCTGTTCCTTCTTTTGCCCTTTCCGTTTGCCAGTTCCGGGGTCACGGTATCACTTTCGAACAATCCGCAACACCGAAGGTGCCTGTCTTGGGTTCGAACAAGACCTATCAGTCTGCCGTCCGACGTTCACACCACTAGTCACATCACTGCTAAGTTACATTTCAGAATTAAAGTAGGTATTAATTGGGATACAAAAATATCTCCGGACTAAACGTTAAAATGTATTTTCAGAGATTAATTCACTATTTTCATTTAAATTACCAATCAAATCCCTAATTGAATATTTTAATTTAGTCTGATCCCATTAATGAGTATTAAAGAATTAAAAGGTACCTGTCACCGTGGATCAGTGGGTTTGCGGTCACACCGGCCGGCCCGCGGCCCGTCAATTCATTACGGGATGGTGAAAGCTATCCGATTTTCACGCGCCACCTGCTTTCAAAGTACCAATAGGATTTAATGGTCCCCTGTTTTATTGTAAATCGTTATTTAATGTGTTGATGTAGTAACGTTGGAAATATTTGTACAATTATACATTAGGGCACAGCTAGGGCCTAGCGGTTTCAACCGTTGCTCAGCTTCTAATTGTCGTAGCGTGAAACCTTCCTCTATTAGATATTTTCAATTCGAACCAGTAGTTTCTAAGATTAAAATAAACTCTTAAGCTTTATTATATCGGTACAGAAAATCAAAAACAAACCGGCCAAGAGTGAGGCAGACTGGCGCACCGAGGGTTTCATAAAAACTTGCGACATAAACTGCCATATCTTTTGACTGCGTAGATTTAGAGGATTGATTTCACAGCACGAAGGGGCCATAGACTGAACTATATGGTTTTAATTTAAACTCTATACCTCCACGTGTTCCCGAGATAAGGGGTTTTGACAGACAGACAGATAGTAGTACATGTATCAAAAGCAGCAAAACATTAAAGGGCTTCAAAAAGTCCGTCCGTATCACTGTCTGCGGTGAAAATGGTCCAAATGCTGGCAGCATTACCACGTTGGATGGCTATGCTGATTCTTTGTCCAAGAAAGCCAGCAGCCCCTTTTTTATTGAAATACTAGGTGGGCACGCACGCGCAATAGTCCAACTGGAAGGACCAAGTGGGGAAACCGGACCCAAAAAGCGGGGTCCAATATAGAAGAAGACTGTGGTGGGCACTCGGACCCCATGGCTCCAGTGTTTCGACCACAAACGGCTCAAACACATAACTAACAATTAAGTTATTGTATTTGCGCCGTTGTGGTGGTTTAGACCACCTGCAGCGGCCACCCCAGCGCAGCCCGCGTGTTGGGAAGACGGCATGGCGCGAGGCTGTCGACACAAGTTAAACCTTACACGTAGTTTTGAAACCTTTGGTACACCTTTTAGGTCTCGTTTATTTTTTTTTTAATTCTAACGTAAAATACGAAAACTACTTTATAAAAAGACTGTAAATGTAAATAATTGTATTCCAATTGGTTGGAATATAAGCTAATTTCCACACCAGCTACCCTACCATGACGTCTTAAAGCTGAACTTATTCCACTGAGGGAAAGAGACAGAGCTATACAGGGTGTCTAGCACAATCTCTTTCCCTCAGTGGAATAAGTTCTGCTTTAAGACGTCATGGTAGGCCTACTGTATTTATTCGTATTATTAATTCAAACCTTCAAATATTTACTAAATGTTTTTCAGCTACGGTAAATTTATTACTAGCGAAAGAAAGAAGTGGTGGTTGATTTACGAAAAGTATTTCCTAGAAGATAAGACTTGAGAGTTACTAATAACGGTTCAAGATACGAGTTTATCTCAATGATGTGAAGCCAAACAAATTAGCAGATAAACGTGAATCTGAAGGCAGCTTTGTGAAAGTGTTAGCTAAAACGTCTGTGCATTAGCGAAGAGTGGATCGCGTAAAAGTAATTACTTCTGGCGGTGTCTGACAAATTGGTTTAGCTGCAGTGTCCAACATGTTCCAAACAAAAGGGATTCATGCTCTTATTTATTATGTTCTTAGACGTGTCTCAGAGAATATTATTATGAATTGTGACATTTTAGCTATTCTATTATATTCGGCCAGCTACTCTTTAATAAAAAGTATCTTACCATTTATAGTATGAAATCTTTGAGTGTCACCTTGACCCAAGGTGGCGTTACTTGGGCGCATCCTGGCCACCGTAGATGCGAGCTTGTGGTCGGTGAGCAATGGGTAGCTCACCGTCCATCCTTCAGTGACGACAGGCCGTGTAACGGCGCGTTAGTTATTTGATGATTTCCCATCCGGAAAAACAAAAAAATAGTGGCGTTACTTGTCAAGAATTTCCGATATAACGAAACTTATTACATTGATTTTAGTTCTGTGTTTTTCCGTCTGCACGGCTAAGTTGGTTAAAGTGTACATACTTGCTTTGCTTGTCCATCACCTATGTGATCTCCAACTTATTCAATGCCTAGTTAGCTGGCAGACTTCTTATTTTTTCATTACGTTCTTAGTTATGTTTACACATCTCAGCTTGAGTCTTCTAGATTTAACAGCCTTTGAATCTAGGTTTTAGTTTACTATTACCTACTAAGCCTTGCGCATTACTTCCCGAAAATCGTTTAGCCGTCAAAACAAGTTTGTCCCAAACTCAGTTAAAATGTAGAGCCACAGTACCTCATACCTATCTTTGGCGGTGACCGCTACGGAGAGCTTTAATTAAAGGATTGGCCGTTTTTCCCCACGGTCCGGTCGGCACCGGGACAGACACGACCCGACGCAGAAAGCCGACAGACAGTTCTGCCACTGACGAATTTCGCTCAGATGAAATGTCACCAATTTAAAGACTGAAGTAAATGTGGATACGCCTCGAAATAAAATTTGATAGGTACCTTTGTTCGGTGAGAATATTTTTCGCAGCTTTGTTCTTCGATTACAAGTCGCTAATCAATGGTGACGGTAGGGCCGTCACCATTGATGCACTGTGTCAAAGATTTCAGGTTGGCGCAGCTTGTGCTTCAAACTCATTAACTCTTAATAACCAGCTTGTCGTTATTGACAGCAAAAGGAAGCTGTTGCTATAACTGTCATTATCAACCTGTAACTATCCCTTACTCGAACGCAATGTCGCTGCAAACATTAGGAAAAGAATCTCGATACACCTACCTTGTTAAAATACGGAACCCTTATTGGATCACTTTGTTGTCCGTCTGTCAAGACCCTTTATCTCGGGAACGCGTGAAGGTATCAAGTTGAAATTTAAACTATACACTCAAATCTGTAGTCCCTTGGAGTTGTAGAAAAATTATATCTCTAAGTCGAGGCTGTCAAAAGTTATGGCCATTTATGTCGTAAGTTTATACGAAACACCAAGAGTTTCGTGCGGTTTTTTTTAGATATGGGCGTTAATTGGGCTTATCTTAATTTGTAGACAATTATCTAAAATGTTGCCTCTATATTTTTGGATATTTTATATCTACAAAGTAACAAAAAGTAGGTAAAAACAACACACCAAAATAAACCCCTTCGTTTTTAACTCGTGATCCGTGGCGTTCACTGAGTACGGACTACGAACGTAGGGGTATAATTATCCAGACCAGATCAAATGGAGTCCATCCGGATTCGGTTAGTCTGAGGTGTGCCACAGAAACGTCAGCATTTTTTCGGTCTTTTTACTTCGGACGTCAAATGAATGAAGCCGATATTTCACGGAGATTTATTTTGAGTTAGTGAATGATGGAGAAATATTTTCGAATTTCACGAGGTTTTAGGTGAAATTAAAATTTAGTCAAAAGATTTGTGGCAAAATGTACATAGTATATCATAAGTTGATGAGATTAGCAGTGTCAGTGTAGCTACATTTAAAGACATCACTTTTACTCAAAAGTGTTATACATAATATATTTGCGTAAAATTCAGTAGGTTAATAGTAAATAGTTGATAATACTTTTGCTATAACTTGACAAATGAACATTAAGAAAGCTGGTTTCTAAATTTAATATATTCTCAAATTTCACTTAATTATTCAAACTGCCTCACATAGCCCATGTCACTGTCACCCCAGTAGTGCGGGCGTTATAAACTAACCAGCAGCTTACCAAACAAACAATAAATAAAAACAAAGACATAATAATACGAAGCACTATTTCAATACCACAACGTGAAGCGAAGTGCATAACCGAAGCCACTGAAACAAGTAATTAATGAACGAAACAAAAAGCAGAACCCTTTTGTGTGTTATCTTCCCGGCGAATATTCTCGTTATTGTGCGCTCTTTAACAAACTGCATTCGAAATTAAAATTTTTCATTCTGCGCCCTCCCTTGAGTCCTGAGTCCTCCTTACAGGAGCGAGATCACTTTTGATTATATTCCCTCCCACCGCAACGTAATTGGGATATTTTGTTGGAACAACAATGGCTTGCACATTCATTCGTTTTAGGTATTATAATTTTTTTCCCATTCTTCTCCACTCTCGTCTACGTAGAGCTACCTTTCATTTGGGTAATATCTTTTATTATTCTCTGTAGCTGAGTGCTATGACTCATACAATTATGTGGACTTTATTACTCTGTTCATTTCGGTTATCTCTCGATTGTGTCTGACCTGCGATCTTGTGGGGTCAGAAAAACAGCTGATACCATTTAGAATTAATGATTAGTGCATGTAGCTCCGGGATGTTTGTATATCAGCTACAAATTATAAAGAAAGTAAAGTACTGCTGTACTGAATAGGAAAAGAAAACAAAGTATTATGGTGCCAACATTACAGAAAAATAACTAAAAGTTTAAAAATGGCAACAAAACAAAGCGTATTTTTACGCTTCTTCACCTTTTCGCTCGTAAATGGTACTTTCAATCTTTTAGAGGAATTAGGCGCGTTGTGGCAGTGTCGGTAGGAGGTGACAATGTGGCAGGCAGGTGCAGGGTGCAGGCAGAGGTGCAGGGTGGCAGGGCGACAGCGCGTGACGTCATCAACTAATGCACTACACGTGCAGATTGTCGCAGGTGAGGTGGCCGACGCGCGCCGCAAGATTCAAACACGCCGATTAATAGATATCTAGATGTGTCTGTTGTCTTAGTTTTTATTCAGATGAGGAGTGTCTACAAAATCGTAGGAATTATGCTATCCACTACTAGTGCTTTGGCCTTTGCAAGCCAAAGTAGCAAAATATTCACAATTTTTTTTTTAAATATGATTTTTTTTAGCACTACGGCCCCTATACCATATACTATATAAGTACATCCATCAGCACAATGTTTTAAGTGCGTTATATCGAGTTCTACCGTTAAACGATATTGCACCCCAACAAAATAATTTAATTTCGTGCCCTGCAATAATATTGCGTAGAGCCAGTTTGATACACAAAATCGGGGTCCGTTTACGCCTTGATATATAGAGTGAATTTCAACTTGAAGTGTATGGCCAAATCCGAAACTATAAGGAATAGCGAAACTTAGTCAAAGGAGTTTACAACCCGATTTTGACATGTGAAAACTGCATCATTTGATTTCTGAAATATCAATAGGTATCCCTAGCCGAACCTGTTGATTTTTTGTTGATCAGTTTCTGGGAAGTTATGAAATACTTTGTGTACACTACTGAAAATGCGAAACTCGTCTTTAAATTTTAGGATGACTAAGTTTAAATTGTCATCGACACTGAGAAGTCTGGTGTCCTACACGTAATTTATTTTCCGTTATTATTGAGGCTTCTAGAACGCTACACAAATTCTACTTCGCAAGCTCGATTGGCAAGCTTAATAACAATCGTCGGTTAGTGGATCTCCGATCCTCATAGTGATCGGAGGATCCTCTTCTCTTCTCTTTGGAAGCTGAGGAACTTTACCACCTGTTCCTTAAATACATACTGTATCATTTCCAACAAGTCTAACTCCTCGTTCGAAGGTGCAAGACTGATTACTTCTCCGTGTTCGTAGTACGCACCTTACTAATTAACGGAGTCACGCTGACGGTAATGAGAGGGGAGGGGGGGATGTAGTATGATACGTGAAGATACCTGGCTGTAGAGGGAGGTGATCATGTATAATATCTATTTCGCAGGTATAATGTTACACACAAATTGGAAACTAAGATAATTCGTTTAGAACTTTAGATACTACCTAATTTGGAATAAAAAAAACAGTATGTTGGCATCTAAATTAGTTACTGTAGAGATGTATCAAACAATTTTGGTACTTTACTACGAAGCTAGACGAATTTTAAAATAGTAATGTAGAGTTCCAATAGCTTTGTAAGATTATCACAAGTAAAATTGTAGATACTTTACTGTATTGTAGAGACTAAATGTCAAAACAATCACTGAGCTGTGAAGTACTCAATTAAAATCCTCAGCGTTGTTTAGTCACAAATATAAAAAAAAGAACAGAACACAAAAAAGAATGTAATCAACAAATAAAATATTAAGCAAATGAATACCTTTTGTGTACATTTGTTTGTGAAGGTAGGCGTATTTTAACCGTTTTGCCAGGACTGGACTTTTCATTGAATTCCCCGCCTACCGTGGCTTCTATAAAATTATATGGAAACAAACAATTTGTTCGTCAGGGCACGATTTCTCAAAGTTTTACGTTTATACGGTAGTATCCGGTATCGTGGTTTAATTATATTACAGCGATTTAGAGCCTGCTTTGCCTCCTTTTAATTGGCTTATGATTAAACTAGCAGTTGCCGAGACTCCGTTCGCGTGTTATTTTGTATGTGTGAGATAAAGTATATGCGTATGTGGTAATTCGAACTATAATCTCATTCAGTGTTAATTTCATTCTTATCCTTTCTGTAACAACAAATATTCATTTATCCAAACTTTCGTATTAAAACACAACTCAAACTCAAAGCATTTATTTTATTTAGACCATTACCAGGCACTTTTGAATGTCATAAAAACAAAAAAGATGCTGCTACAGACCCAGTCACAAGACATAATAACTTGCGAAAGTATTGTAGTTGCCCATTCCATAGCGTTGATCTCAATGGGGAAGAATGGGTAAGAAACTCCATGGACACTCATTTAATTAATTTATAATAGTATTAAGATAGTTGTCGTATTCAAGATCCTCATAGTCCCCCTTCACAGTGTAGTAATGTGAGTGCAAATGTACTACAATGAAAGCGCATGAAATTCTTTTAAGATTATATTTTCAATAATATTTCACCGATACATCTCACACAAGACTTACGCCATTCTCTAGTCTTTTTTTTTATTTAAAACTTTGCGTATTCGAATGTGTTTGAAGACCAGCCTGTACTGTCACAAGTTTTAACAATGTTATTAAACTTTCAACAGTACCTACGTATTCAAAGAACATGACAATAACATATCATTATTAAAATAAAACTGTACACTTTGACATCTCGGCATTATTATGTGTCTCTAATTTTGCTTAAATATAGTACTTTATCTGCGCATGAGGTGGTGCGATTCATTGTCAACATAAAGTTACAAAATGTTTTAAAGAAAACACTGCAATCAAGATACGTAATTACATGTTATCTATCATACAGAAATTTAGTTTCTTCTTTAAATTGCAATAGATGACAACATATTAATAAGCATAACATATTAAAAATGTATAGCTTGACATCAATTATTATTTAAACATATTTCTAATTATATTAGATTTCTAATTTATCAAATAATATACAATAAATTAATAATAAAATAATCCCAATTGACATGTTTACTAATTGTAATTAATTTTATCAATATTGTATGCTTAATAAATAAGATCCCAAATGTTTGCATGGCACATTATTATGACTAAGTGTTATGGATCTGTAATTAATAATTTAGGACCTAAATTGTAACAACACTTACTGCGAATAAATTGAATTTTAATTTAAGACCTCTGTCTAGACTTTCAGGATTTTTTTTTTGTAGCTTTGTTTCTCCTACTAAAAGGGAAAGGCCTTTCTGATATGCCAGGCACTCATCTCGCGTACCAGCCTTCATGATGATCATCTCGCCAACTGTTACAAAGCCTACCTCGGAGGCACTGGCCATCATCCTTCGAGAACGGCAAGCGTGAAAAATTATAGTATAAAAAAAGTACAAGTGCATAAACAACTTATTTACCATTACTTATTTGACGTATTTGCTGGGTACACGGGCAAACGTTGAGCATCCCTGTCTGCCCGAATGCGCACTCTGTAAAAATTACAAAATGAAAATTGCGGCCCGGCGCCGCTGAATACATTAATATCGAATATTGAATACATTATATAAAAATATTGAATGAATGTACCGCTAAAACGAGAACCGAATGGAAATCAGCAAAAATCCCTGGAGATTTTATTTGAAACGCGATGTTTGAGTTTTACATTAATGCTTATTAATAAATCTATTATTTGCTTTTCATAAAGTTGGGTGCTTTAGCGAGTATGCTATCATTCTGATTCAGTTCATTGGTATCTAGTTTTTTTCTTATATTTACCTACCTGTGTATGTACATAGGTAGGTACTTCAGTAAGATCATGATTAAAGAGATTTTTTTAAAGGTAACAAAACGTTCACTCTATTTATATCAAAGATTTGTAACTACATATTTATTGAAAAATAATCTGCTTTCGAAGTTACTTATCAATAGGGAATTTTTTAAAGGTTAAAAAAAATCTCTATCTTTGATATGAATACGGTGAACGTTTTATTGACCTCCAGCAAGATTAAAAAACCTACACTTTGCCTCTATATCTATAGTAGATCCAATTACACATCAATAAATGAGTGTCTGATATTTAATATAAATTTATACTAGCTTTTGCCCGCGGCTTCGCTCGCGTTAAATTAGGTAGCGCCTTATTGATTTGTAATAGCAACGCTAAGTTTTCCCGTTTCTTCTCTCTTTCTCCCTCATATCCTACTCTTTTTAAAAAGATGATAGCCTGTGTCCGTTTCCTGGTTCCCAACTATCTCTGTACCAAAATTCATCAAAATCGGTTTAGCCATTAAAGCGTGAAGAGGTACCTAACAAACAAACAAACTCACTTTCGCTTTTATAATATTAGTAAGGATTTTTATAGATTATTTCAGTCTTATTAGCCTCATACGTCACGGGTTCATGACCAAGTTATCCATAACATCGCTATTACACAATCCAATACCTGCCAAATTACTATCCTCAACAATCAACTGCGAGTACATTCAAAGTCATATACGACAGAATAATCACATGTTATCGCAGCATCCATCCATGATTTCATTGTATCTGCATCTGTGCACGATCAGTAATCAACTTTGTCGGCGAGTGTACGTACACTTAGTGGTAGGTAGGTAGGTACAGTCGGCGATAGCGGGCCAACAATGCGCGGAGCAATCAATTTGTGTATTCAATCATCTCTCGCTCTCTCTCTACACTTGATTGAAATATGAAAACCTTAATTGAGAATGCCTTTATCGAAATATGGCGCTGTATTGTGTTTTTATTTTAAATATTTATGTATTATTATTAATGGTAAATGTTTTGTTGTAGGTAACCATAACGTCATGCCTGTAATTCTCTTATTGGTAAGGTAGGTATAGTACCTTTTAGGTTACCATCAGTTATGCTAAAGTCCTATGTAATAGGGGGCGGCCCTATTACCATCAACCAGAAATCCACTTAGAAATTCCTGTTGGATAAACCCAATAACACTTTGATTTGGAAATTGAACCCAGGGCCTTCTCCTCAGCAGTCGCACTTGCGACCACAAGACCAACGATGCAAACCGGTCACCTTTACGTTTTTTATTTTGGGAGTTTTGTGTTAACTTTTTTATTTAGGTTAAAACTTATAAAGCGTATTTCTTTACATTAACTCATTAATGGTTAATTTAATACATCGTTTCCATAAAAAAGAAAAAATCAAATTATTTTTAGATCTGACAGCTGTCAATATGACATTAAGACAATGCGTTTATCTCAAATGAATCAGTTCTCGCAATGACATCACACTGATTACCATAATACAGCCAATCACAATGTGTTAACTACATCACCAAAGTAATCAATCAGATTACGCTCAACAAGTCATAAAAAACGATGGTACAAATGAGAAATGTGATTAAAAAAACACACCGCCCCTATAATAGCCCGATTACTCGCGGGTTCCGTATAGTGAGAAAGAGTGCAATCACATTAGCGGGTGAACCCTAAAATTTTAATCTGCGCCACAATGCCGGCAATCGCTGATTGCAACGAGCGCGCATATGCATAGTCTTTGGGGATCGCTTAGCGTACACTGCGGGAGCGAGTTATGTGATCACTGCTACCTTTTTGTGTAGGAATAAAACAGCGTTTGGATAGCGATAGTTTGGGTTGAGTTTTTTCATGTTTTTTTTTCCATTTTATCGCTGGTTAAAAAATGCTTCAGCTGTTGGTTTTTAACTAGTCTTACATAAGAGTTTATAGGAATAGTAAGCAAGTCGGTTGTGTTGAGGGAATTTAATGGTGTGCTTAAATTAGGGAATACTAAAACGATGATAAGTATGAAAAGGGACTCACTAAATAGCCCAAAGTAAAGTAAGGAAAAATAAAAAAATGCTGTACCAAGCCCAAATAAATATGGGTAAAGGCAGGATATTGGTGATTATTCTGTTCCAGCCAACAAAACTCCCCAATTCGCTTCTTACCTTTTTTCAAATTATAAAAAAAAAATCTACAGCATTACCTACTAATAAAACTGTTTTTTTATTTAATGCTCTACTACGTCATTTAATTTAATAACTGCATGCATCCTCTTTTCTGTCCCCAAGTGTACCCACGCGACCGGCAAGGGACGAATTGTTTTCATATTAATAGCATGTCGAGAGGTGTACCAACAATGGCCCAACCCTTGGCTAAGCATGTTGTTTGTGACCATTTAATCACTCGCCAACTTTAGCGCAAGTGTCTTCGGTAGTGATAGATTTGTTTATTGGGGAGTTGAGTTATTGTACGATATCGAAATTTTTTTAATACTTTGGTTTACCCAAGTTGTCTGAAACAAGAGTCCAATGAGAAAATTATGTGCCTAAATAGTTTTTGACGGTATTTTAATTTAAGCTGTAATTAAAATTTAAAAAATGTGGTGTGTGGTGAACCAATTTCAAGCAAAATTAATCAGCACCGTAATCAGCGACTCATCAACTCAAAGCCGTACAAACAACTCACAAACTGATTTACGAGTGCTCACGAGTACGTTGTACAGGTGCGGCTGACGAGGTAGTTTTGTTTCACCCCCTTCCACTTCACCCCCTCTCACCCCCACTAGCTGCACTACAGAACAGTTTCGTCGCGTCTGAAAATTAATTCCTCTACATAATCAGGACTTCCGAGCGCCGCTCGCGCCGCCCGCGCCCGCTGTAGCTTTACTCCGCAAATATTATTGAAAATATTGATGCTGACTGTACACTTGTGGTTCGGAACTTGTAATTTAGGTTGTGTACGATGTGGAAAAGCAATTTAGAGTTTTTTTAAGTTACTTTTATTTTTTGTTTTATCGGTTTTCTTTTTTTGCAAGATTTTATCGATGTGGTTGTGTGTGTAATGTGTATGGATGTTTTTGCTGAAGGAAAACTTATTGTCTTGAGACACGTTGTATGCTAAAACAATCTATCGGCGGAAGAAGGGTCATAACTAAAACAACAATGTCGCAAAAAAAACAATGGTACCAACACTGTTTAAGTGGTCACGTCCTTTTACACCATACAGGTGTTCATCAAAAACAAAATCAATGATACTTGATCAGAATACTGATTTCAAGCAAAATAAAGAGTATCCATCAGCTCCTACCTACCACTAGATGCGTAACTTACAAAGCGTAACGTATGTTAGGTCCAAATATTTGTAACTAGCTTTTGCCCGCGGCTTCGCTCGCGTTAAATTTGGGGTAACACAGTTCCCCTTTCGTGATTTGCAGGGACCTGCTACCTGTAGTTTTTGCCCTTGCGCCTGATTTATGTAATAGCAAAGCTAAATTTTCCCTTTTCTTCCCTCTTTCTCCCTCATTTCTCAATCTTATTTTTTTTTAAATGCCTATGTCCGTTTACCCTGGAAACGGACAGCTATCTCTGTACCAAAATTCATCAAAATCGGTATAGCCATTTAGGCGTGAAGACGTAACAAACAAACAAACTCACTTTCGCTTTTATAATATTAGTAAGGATTGTAGCGAACAGTTTTTAGTCAAGCAATTTATCACAAAAACAACAACCACTCTATTCATGATACAAAAGTTTAAATTAACCATTTCCATTTTATTTTTCTACCGGAATCGAACCCAAACACTCGTCCAGTTGTCACCCAAGAAGTTGTAGCGACTCATGTTTTACTAAAGACAAAAAGGCTGAACGTCATAATTAAAAAAATCTCGTGCCTGCAAAGAAAGGGGGTAGTGGCGTGAAAGCAAGACGGATGGGGTGCCACAGAAGGGCTCGCAAAGACAATACCGCGCTTTGGACGCGAAGCTTAATCATAAATATATCAACTGAGACACCGTTAGGCTTGAACACACCTTGGGGATTGCGTTATTTACTGTTGTTATGTATTTTTGTAGTACAGGGAGTTTTAAGTATGCAAAAGGATTGTGAAAGAGTATTAGGTTAGCGAATTAGTTTACAGATAAACTTTTCTTCACAGAAATTACGTTAAAAATGGCAGATCAAATTAAAATGATTCGATTATTGAACCTCCTTGGCTTGTGCTAAGGAGGTTTAAAAGAAGGAGAGGGCGGACATTGGGAATAAGGTCGAATGAAGTCAGGAATACTATCTGACTTACAAACGGGAGTGACACTAAACCGGCTGATTTGTTACTAAGTAGTAATAAGCCGGATGGGCAATCACCAAATAACATCCCCCGCGGGAGCGGGGGTGAGTGTCAGACTTTTACTGACTAAAACCCAACCATGTTTCTTCTTTCCTGGCCTGGAAGCCTTTGGCCAGCTGTCGGATAACGAAGGCTAACAGAAACAGTAAGTTTTCAGAGGAGTTTCTTGAAGATTTTACCAAGGTTTTATGTTCAAACCAATTAATTAATTTAGTGTTACTAACTTAAATATTTTTTAGTAACAAAAATGGGAAACCAATTACAGGTCGTCTAAAAATTCATCTACATCGCTGACAATAAGAAAAGTGCCCAGAAGGCTGGCAGCATTGTCAAGTTGGATGGCAATGCTGATTTTTTTGCCAAAATAAAGGCCAGCTTTTGGTTTTGTTTAGTCAACTCTTCACGTGACTGACTGGCCTTGGTTTTCCCCTTTTTGTTACTTGTAAATATTTTAGTTGGTAACGCTAAATTATGATTATAGATTGTCTTTGTAAATATAAGTAAGAATATCGTAAATTAAGTAATATTGATCAAACATCAAGAACTGCCCCAATCGGCATGCATAACGACGTGCGACAAACAAAGTAAAAAGAGTATTGGGATCGTTGCAATGATTTATTTTTGGGAATAATGTACCTAATCATTAAGGAAGCTTCGTGTGTAAATAATAACAAACTGACAAAAAATCATTACAAACTTGAATCCCACATCAAAAAGTTTTCCATCATATTATTTTTGCACAAATTAAAATAATATTAACTCGCCAGCCTGAACCCAGCCCAAGGGCGACGAAGGAGGCATGCATGAGTGTATGAAAGTTAAAAGGGGTGTTAAGACAAAACGGATGAGCTCGGACAAAGACAGGAAGCGACTCTGTTCTCTTTTGATATCGCTTGTAAGCAATGGGATACCTAACATATTTTGATTAATGAATGTTTTTGTGACAAACTCGTATGTACGATATGCTCGCACCCTTTCTAGGCATTGTCTTTGAAGAACGATGTTTGTTTTAGATTTTTTTGATGTAAGTACATAGCTGCTTTGTAGTACGTATGTTCTATAATATTTTATACTAGTTGTGCCTAGCAGTTTCACCCGCTGCTCAGCTTCTAAGTATCGTAGCGTGATGTTATATCTTTTGCCCACGGCTTCGCTCGCGTTAAATTCGGGGTAACACGGTTCCCCTTTTTGATGTAGAACTCGGAAGAGAACTCGGAACGGAATATTATTTTAATACGCTACTGTAGACGATATTATATTAAGTCTTACCATTTGGGGATATACCATATACAATTTCACCCTCTCTTTTGTGGTGTTGGCAGATTTAAAAAAAAAATGACGTTGTTTACTTGGTATCCAATTAAAGTTGCGGAATGTTCCATACAAACTTCCACCCCCCATTTTATTGAAGTGGGGGGTTAGAAAGAGACAAAAAGTAGCCTAGGTCACTCTCCATCTCTTCAAATATCTCCACTTAAAAAAACTACGTCAATTCAATACGCTCCGTTTTGCCGTGAAAGACGGACAAACAAACAGATACACATACACTTTCCAATTTGGTGAAAAATGGTACCGTTTTGATCGATGGGTAGGTCACTTGGAAAATTTCCTGTCTCAATACGAAATTTCCCGACAACATGTCCTCCCAGAGACGCTGACACGTGCAGCTCTGAAGAACAGTACGGAATACTCTGTTAAATACGTTAACAAATACTGCGAAGCTTGCCCGTCTGCTGGCTGTGGGAGAATAGGAGTTGGACTTCATCCATTTAAAAAAAACAAAACAAGATCTTTTAGAACAAAAGTTGATCAATTTTATGCCTTACCACATGTGCGGTTGTGATCCTGTATCGTGACTAATCGTGAGTGCGTTTACAAACATTTAAACTCACATAAACAAACAGCCAGACCTGAAACAACGATTTGTAGGCCATACAAATATTTGTTCTTTGCAAGAATCGAACCATGTCACGCAGCGCAGCAGTGAATCGCTCAGCCACTGCGCCAACCGTGCCGTCAAATCGAATTGAGGTATGACTTCCTGATGCTGATTCGAACATAATTTCAGCGACGGTAAATATCAGCTATGAAGTTCTAAAAATACTGTCAAATCAACCATACGCAATAAAACGACTGTGCCGACCCGAACAAACATGTAGCAGCCCTTACTCCAGAAGCATACCAACAAACACAACCCCACAAGACATCACAAATCAGTCGTCAGACAAACATTCGATCGCACACGCGCACACATACAAACACAAAGGCACGCAAACACGCGCAGCCTACCGGCACAGCAGCCACCGCAGCCGTCATCTAATTACCTATCTAGTTAATCAAGGCGGGCTTGAAAGCGCATTAATTAGACCAGTGTGCGCGCTGCGCGGACGTCTGTATTGTCCCGCTGCTGCTGCAAATAAGTAAACGCTGTTAACGTTGCTGGTAGGGTTGCCAGGATACGTACCTACGGTTTTAATCAGATTTGCTTAGATTTTTAGCGTAAGTGGAGCGCTTTGCTGTAAGAGCCAGAGAAAAACACAATAATTTTTGAAACCGTGCAAATAATATGAGTTTGGAAAATAATGCACAGATAATGTATGACTTTGGATTTAGAAAGCAATAATGTGGACCAATTTTTATTTTATTTTTTGAAATAGTATGAGATGAAAGCTAGGTTAGTTTTTTATCAGTGTATTCTAAACAAGATAGAATAGTGTCTCCCGGAGTCTCGCCCGAACAGACAATAACTTGTAAGTTTTGGCTTACTTAGTAATAAATCGGTATCTGAATACGCTTCAGAAAAGAAAAGCATGAATGGAGCATAGGTAAAATATCTTCGTAAAATCTACTATATAAATCAATAAACTGCAACTATATAACTATATCTAGCTAGATCGATACACTCGAAATAGTCATATTAACAGTTTATTTCGCTCTCAAAGTACTACGAAAACTTAATCTATAAAGTACAATTTGTTAAAATGTTTAAATGGATGCACCAAAGCAGCACTTAATACATAAATCTAAGTTTTGGAAAGCAGCGTAGTGTTGCAAACTCGGTCTTTTCTTGCAATGCCCAGAATGCTACGTTTCATGGCTCTTTAGCAGGCCCTAAGGCGCAACTTCTGCAAATCAGGGAGTGACCAGGTCTGAGCACCGTAGGTTAGGACGGGCAGGATGTACATGTCAATGAGTTTTCGCTTCAGAAAGATTGGAGAATCATTCTTTATTAGTGTCTTCCTCCCTTTCATGCCTGTTGCCGAGAATTAGAGATATTTTGAGATATATACAATTAGTGGCGCTTGCAACACCATCGAAATACCGCCAGCTCCCAATAATAGGAAATCACGGAAGTTATTCCATAAGTGACAGTATAAATAAAATTTAGCATGTAATTGTGCATACAAGGTCACCAGCCCTACGCGACTAGAGAAGGGAGTCGTTCCCACCGGTTTGCATCTCGCTTATAAATGCTATTTTAACGCGGAAAAAAAGATTAATTAACTAATTGAGCCGTCGGACCACTCCGTGCCTTTTTTAAGGTTTTTTTCATTCGACTAATTAAGATGATTGCTTGATATGACAGCGGGACGTATGGATGTTTAAGGGCCTCGTTTTTAAACTTATGTTAGAGAACTTTACACTTAAGTATAATTGTGTTAATATTACATAAAATGTGTTATTCCTGAAATATTGAAAAATTAATGACTGTTAAAGTGGGACGTCAAGTCATCTTAACATTGTAATGCTTCGATCAATAAGTACATTTTTGATCGAAGTTGTTATTAAATAAATTGACGGCACGGTTGGCGCAGCGGCTGGGCGATCGACTGCTGCGCCGCGTGTCGGGTTCGATGCCCGCACCGAACAAATATCTATATATAACGGTCTGGCTGTTTGTGTATGTGTGTTTAAATGTTAGTAAACGTGGCTACGAAACAGGAGCAATAGTGTGGGGCAAAGTTTAAAAAAATATATAGTTATGTGTGGGGTTTACTGAAAGCCATTTCTGGCGGATGAAAGGACTAGAAACATTACAACATTGGTAAAAAACTGTACCATGATTGAAGGGTAAGAATATCATCATCATCCGGTTATAGTTTCCCAACTATATTGGGATTGGCTTCCAGTCTAACCGGATTCATAAAGTTTATTTTTTTGAAAACGGTTTTTACACTCTAGGAATTTCTCTCCTATCTCTTGTATCTAAACTCACATACACAAACAGTCAGGCCCGGATCAACTATCCGTAGGCCATGTAAATATTTTTTTGCAGTGATCGAACCCGCGACACGCATTGCAGCAGTCGATAGCTCAACATCAAAGTCAGTCCTTTCAGCAATTAGGTACCAAGTTTGTTTCACAAATTGTTTAACTAACAACTAAACAAACTTTTCGTTACAACCGCAACTTTTAACTTATATGACATAATACAAACAACTTCTTTGTATATCAAAAAGCGAACATAATTTAAAATATATTCATAAAACACATATCTTTCACGCATTGTGAGTTACTGAGTACGAAATACCCACAACATGGTAAGGGAGACAATATGGCTCGAATGTTTAATTAGCGCATTGCAGGCTCCACGGGGATGAGAGGGGGGTGAAATGAGGGGGTGAAGTGAGGGTAGAGGGGGTGTGAGGGCGCGGGAGGTGTTATTCATTAAAATGTTTGCGGAAACTCGTTTAGCGCCGTTGCGGCGGGCGGCCGCGCCACCCGCCCGCCTTGTGGGTAGGGCTGGCTAACGCAATGATTAACGTATTAAAGGTGTTAATAATGCGGTTTCTAAGTTAATCCATAGTAATATTATTAAAGCGAAAGTGATTTTGTTTGTTTGTTACGTATTCACGCCTAAATGGCTAAGCCAATTTTGATGAATTTTGGTAGAGAGATAGTTGAGACCCTGGAGACGGATATTATTTTATTTTTAAAAAAACGTGAGAAATGAGGGAGACAGAGGAAAGAAAAGGGAAAACTTAGCTTTGCTATTACAATAAATAAGGCGCAAAGGCAAAAACTACAGGTAGCAGGTAGGTGCAAATCAGGAAAGGGAAAACTGTGTTACCCCGAATTTAACGCGAGTGAAACCTATAGGTATGAAATCGCCATACCGCGCCTTGAGCAAGATTGCGCTTTTCATTCGTGCCCCTGCATTTTTTTTGGGGTATGTGAAATCATCAAATAACTTACCCGCGGACGGAGTGGGGGTGGAGTGTCAGGCTTGTACTGACTAAAACCCACCCATGTTCCTTCTATTGCCCTTTACGTTCCGGGGCCGCGGTATCTTTTTCGAACAACCCGCAACGCCAGTGTGCTCCTGCATATGTTTGTGTTTGGCTTTGCCCGCTCCTACTGCAGAAAAAAATACATAAAACATGACTAGTATAATTCGACAAAACTAACAGCAGGTATATTTTCTCTGTGTTATCGATTTTGATCTCTTTTTTTAGGGTTCCGTAACTCAAAACTAAACAACGGAACCCTTACAGGATCACTTTGATGTCCGTCTGTCTGTCTGTCTGTCTGTCAAGATCCTCTATCTCGGGAACGTGTAAAGGTATCGTATTGAAATTATTATATTATACCAGCTAGCGTCTGCGGCTTCGCCCGCGTGTTTATCAAAAAAAGTATCCTATTTGTTATTCTAGACTATAACCTACCTCTGTGCCAACGTAAAAGAGTAACAAACATCCATACATCCATCCATCCGGCAAAATCTGACACTTCTCCCCGCTCCACCCAGGACATTTATTTATTGATTTGTTCCAATGAAAATGTTCCAATTAAATGTAATATAAATAAATACCATAAATATCACAACTTGACAGTTAGTTATGTGTTTGAGCCGTTTGGGGTTGTTAAACAAGGGCCATGGGGTCCGAATGCCCACGTACTATTTCGAGACATCACCAAGCGGTTGGTCGACTCTTCTCGTGACCAGAGGGCTGGCCTTTTTGTCCAAAGAATTAGCATTACCATCCAACGCGGTAATGCTGCCTTCTGGGCACCTTTCCTGTTGACACCAATCCGGACGAGTTTTTTGACGCCCTGTAATTTTACCATTATTATTAGTGTATTTGTGGTTTGTAATCAATAGCTGTTATAGATAAAAAAAAAAATTAACCCATGAAAAAAAAACGTAAATTAAACGATATTATCGTTAGTGAGCGTGAGACAACCCTGCCGTCGGGTGCGACAGGCGGGAACGTTCATTTACTCCTCGTAATCGCTGCTTCCGCTATCTGCAACCCACTTAGTAGACTTAATTTAGCTACACAAGTAACTAAGTATGTGATCCATATGTTGGAGAATAAAATATAACATCTATGTCTTTAAATAGGATTTGATATTTAGATATTAAGTGCACATTTTATGCACTTGTCACCTAGACTTTCACCTTAAATGTGTTTGTATTTGTGAGTAGAAATTCAGAGTGGAACATGTTGGGTTCGAATTGAAATGTCTCGAACTTGGCCATGTTGAGATATATATATATATAAATGGGAAAACCACTGAAAGAAAACATCTTCAGAAATTGTTATCTCGTACTCATTAAGTGTAACCATTAAATATACGCTGTAAACTCGTATCCACCACGTAGACTTGTAGCTATCTGTACAATAAGTCAACTAGACTTATAGTTACATGATAGATCAGTATCCCGCAACTCATAACGTAGACTAGCTTCCTAGTGATCCCGTAGCCAGGCAGGGGTCCTCAGCTACATAGAACCATTTCTATTTTATTGACACACAAGTTAGGTAACTTACAAACATAGAGAAACAAAATACAACGAGCGAAGCTACAAGAATACAAAACTAGAAATACCCCACGCACACACACACACACACAGCTGCACTGGGACAGCCTATAACTTGTGGCCCAATTCTTTATCTGGTTCATCAAACCTATCAGACTGTTGTGTTGCTGGGGATCTTGCTGATTGTGTACATGTGCTGATCATCAGCCTAGTTTGAATAAATGACGTTTGAATTTGATTTTGAAAAAAAAACTAACAGTTATTGCCGGTGACACACTGATGGTGGACCAGTAATCCTAAGTCTATATGGCTACTTAATGTAGGTTTGTAGCCATACGGATTAGCAGCCACTTAAACCCGTTTTAAACAGCAGATTGCTTTTGCAACAGCAGTACTTTTCCTTTTTATTTCTGGCTTAAAAAAAATGTAAACTGTAGTATGAAAGGGTGTATAGCTTGGTTGAAGGTTATCTATATGTTTTTAACAGCTTTACAGTTTAGCAGCTATGCTTAACTACAACTAAACTTATTTCGAAATTAAGTTCTTATTTAATTCTCGGCGGCCAAAATTGCAAGGATTTTCAGCGAAGAGTATATTTCTCACTTCTTTCATATTTCATTAAATACACGTGGTCTTAAGAAGTCGAAAACAGTTTGTTATTTTGCCAATAAACATTACGAATAAGTAAGTATTATACTAAAAGTAATTTCATTAATTCGTAACTTGTAACGATGGCGATGTAACTTAACAATTAAAACCCATCATATTTTTAAGTAACAAATACTTATGTTCTGGTATTTGTGTCATGTGCTCAAAGGACCTTAGATATAAAGCTTAAGTTAATTATATGTAGAATAATAAATTCGCAAAGAACCTCTTGAAAGCCGAGAAAGATAAGCTTATAAACAAGTATATTAACTTAGGTCGCTATGTTGACAGCGATCATTGTGCCGATAGCCAATAGCCTCGACCAATACCTAAGGAGGTTCTCGTTAGGCAGCTGGATCAAGAGCTTGATACAGAAAGCGGTACTCTTGGACACGGCTCGTATTGTTAGGAGGTTCCTTTCTGTGGAGCCCTGACGGCCGGTAGCTTGGACCCTGTTCCCGATACCGGTGGGCTACTATTTTTTGTATTTTAAATGTTTTTTCTTTATTTATTTATAAGTTTTTTTTATTGATTAAAAAATACGTAAACTACAAAAGATATTATGTATTAAAATTAATAAACGAAATAATGATTCTCAAATATCTATTGAGTTGCATTCTACCAAATTAACATCATGATGGTTTGTATATTTTTCCATAGTTTCGTTTACTTGCATAGTATTTTTTTTAAATAAAGTTTTTACCCGCAATCTTAATCAGTCAACTAATCAGTGCTTTAAAAAGCCGTCGTTCACCGTATTAAATATTTCATTAACAGGTCCACACCAAAGTCGATAGCACTTATACACCATTTTTATTTGTAGATATGCTATAACTTAATCTACACCTATTAAATACAACCCCCATTGCGCCCTCTCATTGGCCGGGATTTTCAACCCCTGCGTCAATCCGCCAATCACATGCGAGCTTTCGATACCGAGGGGGTGGAGTCAGGGTGGTTTTCATGACGAGATTTTCGCGAAATCAAACAGTACTGTTCGGATCTTCTCGGATGAGACTTCTTTGAGTAGCGCTAAGTTCAATGTGGTTGTCGCGGACGAGAAGTTTAAGAACTTTATTTTAATGTGATTTATTACGTTTTAACCAATAATGTTATTCAGAATAAAATAATAATGACAGTACAAGTAAGCTGTAAAGTAACTGCTAATATTTTAGTAATCGTCTAAATAAATAAGTTGCCGTTGAACAGTGTCGAAACGAAATTTAGCGCCTACTTCGAAGAACGATGGTCAAAACTTTTAGTCAAATTATACATGACAAATATGTTGATAAAGTATTTGTATAAAACTAACAAATATAACAACTAAACACCCACAAGACACAATTTCAACAAAAGAGAATCTTAATAAAACCGAAATCTAAAGATTTTGATAAGAAAGATCGCGATGGCGGGTCCTTACCTGTCTCCTCTCCCTGGAGACCTCCTCACAGAATACATGTTCGGGCGTCGTCGGCAGCGGCGGAACCGCACGACCTTCACTCCTCAGCAGCTCGGCGAGCTGGAGTCGCTGTTCCAGAAGACGCATTACCCTGACGTGTTCTTGAGAGAGGAGGTCGCTCTGAGGATCAGTCTGTCCGAGGCTAGAGTTCAAGTAGGTTTTATATTCAATTAAGTAGTTTATTTTGTTTTTTCGTTAGTACTCAGCCTGCATCATTTAACAAGGATTAGCTCTAGAAGGGAAAAGCTCTGAAATAAGTTATTTTAGGGTTCCGTAGCCAATACCTAAGTTCCTTCTTTTGCTCTTTATATTCTGTGGCCGCGGTATCTCTTTCAAACAACCCGTAACCCCGACAGGCGGTGGCCCTGGCAGGCCCCTATCTCTTTGATATATTTTGAAGCTTGAGCTTAGTTAGCTGTGTGATTGGTTCATTCCACGCACATCCTTCGCCTTCACTCATCGGCTGTGAAAACGCTGTCTAATGAGGGCTTTCAAACATCCTCGCTAAAGTTACAAGCCGTATAAACTTCAAATTTGTTTCCATCCGTTTTTCGGGGTGTTTATGCTCGGCGTTAAGTAACTCCACTCTTTAATTTATTAAATATATATCTCTCTCGGTCTGCTGTTATTATAAAATTAGTAGTAGGTACCGTAGCGTATCCCAGGAAGATGAAGAATTCTTTCTATAAGGACGGCAAGTTTTTTACAGTCAGAATGGAGGAGAAAATAGGCAAGCTGATGTAGACTAATTCAAAGAATTGTACAACTGTACTATTCTTGCAATATTACAAAAACCAGGTACACAAGGTTCCGTAGCACTAAACAATATAATTACAATACTTTCAATGCTCATTCATACATATATAAATTTACACTTAAGAGCAAACCTAAATTTGTTTTGAATAGCATGATGAAACAAAGTTACTGCTGAAGTTTGATATGACGATGCACAGATAATTTATAGTCAGAATAAGCACAGGATACTTTTAATCCCAGCAATCCTGTGTGAATATTTACCGATAAACCATATTTTTTACTTATGATCATAATGAGATGGCTGGTTTTCTTTTACAAAATGTTGAAGTCGTCAGATAAGCATATAATTATATTTAAAACTCAATTGTCAGCTTTCAAAACGAAAAATTAAAAAAAAAAACAATGTTAAGCTTTCTATTATTTTATTGACGCATTGACCCATTACAAACAACCCTTACATTAGGGGATTAAAAAGTTCTAAATCAAAATTGATAAAAGCACGAACCGGCTGGGGTTCGCTTCGCTTTTCATTGTTCGTATTTGGATATAGAAAACTTTGAGCAGTTTAAAGTGCATTTCATTTTAATTTACGTAATGATTCATTTGGAAATAATGAAAAAGTTTATTATATTTCCAGAATTTTTTTCAGTTTAGTGTGTGATTTTAAATGAACTCTTCCGTATTAAACTTTTCAGTACTGTTATTATCTTGCATGCAAGATATCATGTACATCGTGTTTAATCAAATAAAATAATAACTTACTTCTCAAATGAATTATTGTTCAGATACAGAAAATACTGACTTCTGTTGGCAATCGAGTTTTCCTGTAATAGGTTCACGAACAGCGAGCACTGTGCATAAGTATGTAACCACATCAGTCTTTTTTTCGCGTGGGAAATCATCTAATGACTTCCCCCGCTCTGGGCGGAGCGGGGGGCATGTCAGACTTGTACTGACTAAAGCCCACCCATGTTCCTTCTATTGCCCTTTACGTTCCGGGGCCGCGGTATCACTTTCGAACAACCCGCAACCCCGGACCAACCCGCAACCCCGGAACCACATCAGTCTTACGTAGAGGTGCGACACCTAGTGCGATACGGATGTCGTGATTTTGTTGTAACTTTTTATTTCTGATACCTATAGGAATAAAAACCATTAGGAATTCCTCAGTAGTACCCCGGGGTACGGAATTGTGCCCGGTTATTGGCACTAGGCTCGCCCCTAAGATATATCAATTATACATATATAACTGGAGAAATCTGTGTGTCCTGTCTCCTTGCCTAGTCCACCCGGATACAGTTGTGATGTAGGTTATATTTCATGCAGTGAAACTATAATGCATACATTTTCGAGTTAAATCATCAACTTCTAAAAGCAAAAAGTTACATAAAATCATTTCGACATACTATCTTAGTTGATGCCTTTTTTTGAGGATGGGTAATCATTAAATAACTTCGCTCGCTCGTGGCGGAGTGGGGGAGTGTCTGACTTGTATGACTAAAACCCACCCCTGTTCCTTCTATTGCCCTTTAGGTTCCGGGGCCGTGGTATCTCTTTCGAACAATTCGCAACCCCGGCAGTTTAGTTGATGCCTGAACTTGTCTTAAAAAACCGATTAGTCGCCACTGGATGAAATTTGACAAGTATCAAGTTGCGTGGTGATGCATTATAGAGCTGCATTATCTAGCAGCGAACTGGCATATCTAGGTATGATGAAATATGATATAGCTGTTTCCTGCTTCCTGTGAACTTCCTTTTCCATAGACAGAAAATAAATAGGCTCGTCTCCTAGTACATAGAAATTGAACATAACTGACGAAATGTGGGTTTTCTATTAGGGACACCTCTACCTAACTTGTCGGGGTCTTCAGGCGTGATGGTATTTCTTAAGAGAAAATTAAGACGTAACAGGTTGACTATCAAATCTTGCATTAGGTTAATTTGACGGCAATCCCGGATGACGTCGTCATAGTTCTATGTAGACAAACAATAGAGTTGTTGATGCCTTGCAATTGTAGAAGAGCTTTTAGTAGTGTAAATGTGGTCTTACGTCTGCAAGTAAGCAATAGTTTAATAATAGTAATACATAATTATTGAGTAGAATTACTGTAAAATCAGCGCTCAATCTAATAATCGCCGATCGCGATGGCTACTTATGAAAAGCTTAAGGTTCTTTGTGATTAGATTTGTTTGTTGTTACTTCATAAAATAAATTTGCGAATCGGTTCACAATCGACGGAAAAATTGCTTAACAAACATACAAAAAATGTCAAATTGAGAACCTCTATTTTTAGAAGTCTGTTTAAATCAATTAAAGCGGTTTGAGTAAAAATTTAATATATATCAATCTACAAATCAGTATTATTAATCAAATCGAATAATTATTTTGATAATTTTGAACCTTTTGATAGTGATGCTGTCCATGGTCTAAGTGCGTAACTGCAAACTAGTAGTATCTAGGTGAACATATTTGGTTAAAGTAAAATATACTATTTATAGATAGAGACATAGATTGGTTTGATAGATAGATTTTAAATTAACAAATATTTTTCCAACAACGTAGACCGCAAATGAACAAAATTGACTTGTGTCCTTATGTCCTGACTTATGTATGGAAAGACAACGAAGTTATCCTTTCATTTAGCACTAACAAATATTTGGCAGTAACTCCGTTGATGCATCAAGATTTTTATAATCAGTTCTAATTTTCAGGTGTGGTTCCAAAACCGTCGCGCAAAATGGCGCAAACAGGCGCGACTACAACTCCTGCAGGATGCTTGGCGGATGAGGTGCCTCGGACTTGGCTCCCCACCACTGCCGATGTCAGGTAAGAAGAAATTGTTTTGTAATAAAACAGTCATCATCATCCAAGTGGTGCTACCGAAGTCAGATCAATAGGGTTACCATGACATCTAATAGCAGTTCTTATTCCTGTGTGAGGAAGAGATGGTGCTAGACACCCTGTATAGCTCTGTCTGAATAATACGACGGTCAATGATCACCGGTCTACATAAATTTACTTATATATTCCGAGACACGGAGGAAACTGGGTATGTAATAATTGATTACCTAACCAAGGGCCAACCGACGGGTCGTTCGAAGGAGATGCCGCGGCCCTGGAACACAAAGGTCAAAAGAAGGAATGGATTGTTAAGAGTCAGACTTTTACTGACTAAAACAGTCAAAGTCTGACTCTTAACTGGAAGTTATTTGATAGTTTCCCATCCCAATAAAAGGGACCAACTTAGGTAAGCCCACGCCTCCTTAAAAATGCCTGTATCTGGTCTATTTAAAATATTTTTTTTGAGTATGAGATGTGCAATTGTGCACGGAAGAGTTTAGGTTGGATGCGCGGTTGTTTAATAGCCACTAATCTACTCTCTAAGTCCATCAAAGAAGCCCGTTCGACAGTTCGAAATGAACCTTGCTCCTTATTAAATTCTGATTTATGAGTTTTGAGGATTGGGACTAGAAACAACTTGTGTTCAAATCGGGTTCACGTTTATTTATAACTAGCTGGCGCCCGCGGCTCCGCCCGCGTGATATCGAAAAGAAAATTATCCTATGTGTTATTCTAGAATATAATCTACCTCTGTGCCAAATTTCATCAAGATCCGTTCAGCCGTTTTGACGTGAAAGAGTACAGACATCCATACCTACATCCATCCTCGCCAACATTCGCATTTATAATATTAAGTTATAAGTAGGAATTGAACACCTAACAAATCTGTGTTCTCCGTGAGTGACGAAACCAAGATTTTGTGCAATTGTGCTTACAGGGTAGAATCTAAGCCATAATATGGGTCGCATAATGATGCTGTGTTAGGACGTATTTACTTCGTATTGTATTCACGTTAATACGTTTTTATACCTTGGTTTCCCAACAGATAGATTTATCTATTGATATTCGAATTTAGATGTCTTGCAATATTTTTTAAAGAAGGAAGTAATCAAAATATAAAAGGCTAATACTTTTAGTTCGTTTGAAGCAGCGAGCTGCGACCTACCCGCACGGATACCTCTTTCGAAGGCTATCATTTCGTATGTTAGCATTTATGTTAATTTCTGCCGCCATAGTTGGCGAGTCTTTTTTATTTTTCACTAGTTTTCGCCCGCGACTTGGTCCGCGTGGCATAGTTACTTTGAGCTAACGCTAACTTAAACCCGCTTGATGATCGAAAAAAAAATTCTTTCTCTCCCCATTTTCTCACCTTTTTTTAGTCTATATATCCGTCTCCAGGGTCCCAACTATCTCTGTACCAAAATTCATTCTGTATAGCCATTTAGGCGTGAAGACGTAACAAACAAACAAACTCACTTTCGCTTTTATAATATTAGTAAGGACGGTATTGTTTCATTTCCAGGTCACGGCAAACCGGATTCTTCACCAGAAGCGCCTGAGTCGCCCAACGACAAAGATTCCCCGGAGCCTCCAGGTGTGATGGAGAATCATGAGCTGAAGTCTCCTCGCCAAGATCCATACCTCCATAACACAAACATGGAACCAATCTCGGCGGGCAACCCGAATATCCACGAGCTGCCACCGATGTCGTACACTGATGATGGCAGGATGATGCAGCAGCCGTTCTCTTTCCCACCGATGTTGATGAACCAGCAAATGGAATCAGAAATAGTGCCGACAGACTTGAGGGTGATGTCAAAGCCGAACCCTTATCCATGCGGGACTTCTGTTCAAGACATGGATGAACCCCAGAACCTTGCCTGTCGGCCTCAGAGACGTGACAAAGAAATCAGTGACAGCGATACTGACACTGAAATAGACCTGACGTCACATTCCAAAGACGATGATATTAGGGAATCTGAGAGACTGGCCAGCAGGATCGCGACTAGCATCTTCAGAAGTGACACAGTGCTCCATGATATGATGCCGAATGATCTCAGTTTAGGTACAAAGAATGGCAATGATAGAGTTAGAAATAATGTTTCAATCTAATTGGACCTCATATTTAAAAAAAAAAAGGAATTTGTAGATTGCATAATCTTGTTATGGTAAATTTCACATATAACTGAACCCGATCAGCTTAACTGAACTTCGTTTAGTAGCGTCAGTGTCAGCTCTTAAAGAAGGTTAGATTATGCTAACCGCGTTCAGTTCATCTTGGTTTCTATGAAATAGAAGAATGTAGGTTATGTACGTATGAAATATTTAATTTTGTGGAGGTACATAGTTGTTTGGATTTTATATAAAAAAATGATTTTTCTAAGCTTTTTTACTGTTAAAATTATTTTAGTTCTAAAAGGCATAAAGGTTATAAGTTTAATTATAGTGATTATGTTCTAGTCAATGCTACTGTAACTAATAATAGGCTATGTTTTTTTGTAGGCAAAATGGTAAAAGTAGAATTCCTATAAGTCTAATATATAAGAACTACAACCATACCTTTGTGTAGATATAGACGGGACTGTAACTGAAGTAGATATAATATGTTACCGAACTGTTTATTCGTTTTTAGAAACCTCAAGTTTTGTTTTGATTCCAAAACTTATTTAATTGAACACTTATTGACACGACTAGAAATGTTTCTTCTTTAGCCTGACAATTCTTGTGCGCAAAAAGCGCGGGAAAAACTCAAATAAAATCATAGTTTCATAGTGATTAATGACAAATGCACTTTTTGTTCTGTTATTTAATTTCTCTGTAAGTGTATTGAGAATTGTCATTTGATTCACGTGAGAGGATTTGTCACTGCTAGATATTCTCGGTTCCATACACCCTTGCATTGCGGGTCGGGTGGTAAATCCGCCTAGACCGCAATGGCAGACTTTGCGCACTTGAATGTACAATTTATTAACTTTTTGTGAGTCGAAAATAAAAAGAATATGGTTTCTTCCAAGCAATAATACAAATCGTATCAATAGCAATTTTATTGTATAATTATTATATGTAATAAAAAATATCCACTAATTATAAATCTAAATTACTATATATCACAATAAATTCGGTATATTTCAGAAATTTTGCATACATTTATTATAACAAGGATTCATGACAATTATAAATACATATTACGTACGAGATATATATTTATAATTTTTGCTATTAAAATAAATTGTCAGATAAGTACCTATAAATATGATCAGCAAATAAGCAGTTATAATAAAAAACACGAAAAACTTATCTGTGAAAATATACAATATAATAATATGTATTATGCAACCTATTATTAAATCCTATTATATTTAACATATAACATAACATCAGACATCATTCAAAGGGTTAGGCAGACCGGAGATGCGGGTTGTTCCGGGGTTGTCCCGGGGTTGCGGGTTGTTCGAAAGAGATACCGCGGCCCCGGAACAAAAAGGGCAATAGAAGGAACTTGGGTGGGTTTTAGTCTGCACAAGTCTGACACACTCCCCACTCTCGGGGAAGTAATTTGGTGATTTACCATCGGGAATAAAGAGGGTTAGGCAGAGGCAATAGGGTCGCCTGCTATTACATGGGACTTAACATAACTGGCGAAAAATGGGTGTATGTATGTACACCTATTATATTTACATCGTTTATATTTACAATATTTCGAACAATCGTCAGTGACTACCTCATATTAGAGTTGGTATGTTTTTCAAATATTCTTCAGGTCCATAAACTAGACTGATAATCATGTTTACATATATATATATAAAAATATTAATCCTTTTAAATGTAGCACCAATTATTTGAAATCACATTCAGTTTTTTTTATTGGTAAATTAAAATAGCGATTATTAGCTAATAATGCACGTTTGGCATTACATCTAATCGTGAACTTAAATTACTGAAATTATACATATTTATACTGTTTTCTCTGTAGCATGGTGCGGGTGACATTAGATGAAAATATATGTTTAGCGCTTCATAGTAATACATCCCATCACTAAACATGTCTGTGGGTAGTCCTATACGGCTATGATATTCAGGGTAAAGTCTTAAAGGCTTTCAATCATGATCAGAAATCGAGGTAACGTTCCAGATTGAAGAGGAATGGTACATTTTACTAATGTCATCCGCACCATGCTTCAAAAAAAAGGGTAGTTAAAAAAAAGTTTAGTACTAATAGTACCTATTTTTTTAAAAAGCTCATTTACTTTTTTTTCGTAGTATATAGGCAATAAAAAAGAAAATAGAGCTTCATGCATCCATTTATAAATTATAAGTACTTGTTTAATAATAAATTATAGTTCCAATAAAATAGTGATACATTATAAAAAAAAAACTATACGGAGCCCTTCTTGTTATGTGATTGGCAGTTTTAAAACATTCTTTAAAAAGTCAGAAAAAAACTTATTCGTTCTAGTTCCAATTATTTGATTTCATAGAAATAAGAGCGAATTCCATTTCATAAATGAATTTTAATATACGCATTAAAACTGTGGTTTAGGAGCTTTAGTTATGAACCATTGGCCCCGAATGTTCTTGAACGCGTTTTATTTGTGCTGTCCGCGTTTAGTTTCATTGAAAGAATTCGTTCTAAGTTTTCATCGTAGTTTTCGAGGGCTCCCTTCACCGAGATCGATATTTGACGCCTTCAACATTGAACACATTACACTTTCCGTTCGCTCGATCTGTCACTGGCTAGCTTAGCTAATGTTCTACAACACTGCCTTGTTCTTTTGGCACTATAAAAGAGATGTCGATTAATAAAATCGTCTATGGTAAAACGAGATGGCGGCGTAAATAAAACGCATGGTTCCGATTAAAGCCACGCGTTTAGATAAATTGGCCCAAGTGCAGGGGGGCGAGGGAGGAGCGGAAGGTCGCATGCCGGTCGTGGGGTCGCTAAAAGCACTTGGAGTCGTGTTGTCCGCACCAAGCGGGCGAGATGGCGTCGGGGCGCAGGCCGCGCGCGCGCAGGCGGGCCCGCTGGCGCTGCATGCGCGGCTCGGCCGCGTACACGGTGGCGGCCGGGTCGGCCCACAGGCGCTCGCCCACGGCGCAGGCGCGCGGCCAGATGCGCGTGTCTGGAACCAATACATGTACGTGAGCGAACGAGTGAGCAAGTGACAGCCCTCCACTCCCTTGCGCACGCGCACGCATTCGGTCCGGCTGTGATCTATTTCGGTTTCACTATGGGAAAATCTACCGGTTGCCTTACACGCGGCCTTTTCTATCGGTAAAATCCTTAACACATCCGAAGCTTTAGTTCAGTCAATTCGTGTTTATAGAATTTCGGCTTCGGTAATTTCCTCGCGATTCTATTTCCATACGGCTGCTTATTATCACAACCCACGCAATCTTAACCTTAAATCGTGGCTATAAAGAAGCAACTACTATACTACTGGTTAGAAACTAGTTTTTCATTCGTTAGGCCACTTCCAGAGGAAGTCCAGCTTTCCCAAAGCGGAATCGGATTCCTAGTACACAAGTCCCTTTGTGACAATGGAGTAGCAATTTCCAGTGTCTCGAACAGAGTAACGTACTATCGAAGATACTTGCGCCTGAATACTTTTCACTCTTATACTCTAATCTAAGTAATAAGGTTGAAAAGTGGTCAGGCGTCACTGTCCTCGATCTCGATGGTACCTCATCAAGCCACTTCATGACCATAATCAAAACAATTGAAGCCTCGAAAGAAAACAATTGAAGACACCCACAATACCACTGACAGCATGGGGTTCGAATAGTACATCACTCCGTGTCAAAAGGCAACAGTAAGATTGTGGACCATTGAAACAGATTGCAGCAGATTCAGCATAGTATGCTATGTCAACGTACCTAGTCCCTGTTCGTCGACGTACTCGGTCCACATGGCGACCTCGCCTCCCAAGATATTTTCGTCCCTGGGCAACGTGTGAGCGTACATGTTCCTCCAGTTGTTGTATTTGGTGTTGCCCCAGAAGCCGCGGTCCAGGTACCACACGTCCTTGGGAATGGAGACGGTTTTGTAGCCCAGCTTTATGAGCTGGTGCAGCAGTGGGCTGCTCACTGGCTCCCATACTTCGATGACGTATCTGGGGAAGGCAAAATGGGGGGATGAAAAAGGTGCCGTCGTCACATAACGTCACGCCATTAACCCTCCAATGGTTAGGTATAGATATAGAAGGCCAAACTCCGTGGGTGCTACTGAGAAATCCTTGGCAGAAAAACCCAATAACACTCTGTCCGAAATGGTTAGATAATCGATATGTATAGTTGTTCTGAATTCTATGTCAAATCCACTTATGGGGAAGTGGATTTGAAAATTTCAATAAACAATAAATATGTGAAAAAAAAAACATTTATTTTCAAAATTTTTATATAAATACAAAATTGCATAGCTTGAAAAGTATTGCACATATTTTTTTGGTTTTTTTAGAGTTGTGCTCGAATTAGGTATTTTTGTGGTTCAGGATTTCGCGGCCCAGGAACACAAAAATAAATAGTAAATAATTTTGTTCGAAAACAATCATGGTTTTTTTTTTTTTGGGATGCCCTAGAAGCCTCCTCGTGTAGCGCAAGCTGTTCCAGCAGTCTCCAAACCGAACCAAGCGCTCGGCGCATCCTGGACAGTCACTCCCAACACCTTCTGTGACTGACTAATTCTTTCTCTGCGGTGGTAGGGATCACACCCGCCTGGCTCGCGACCACCCTCCCACCGGAGCTCGGCGTCAATCAGGCAACTGTGTTTCGTCGATGCGTGGGAGTACCAGTGCCTTTGGGAATGGGGAGTTAGTAGTTGCGTTGTCCGAAACTGGTCGCAGCCTAGGAGCGAACTTCGTCATGGTAACTCACTCTGGAGGGTAGCGGGATCCGAAGCACGGTCTTGCCGTTGGCCGACCGCAGGAAGTTGGGGGCCCAAGTAGCGCACTAGCCACGTGCGAAAGGCTGCCCCGCCACCTCGCGAAAAATCCCGATTTGCACCACCGTGCCAGTCGGCGACTGGATGGGAGGACCCGGTGGACTTTTTCGGGGGGGTTCGGGCGTCCCCGCAGACTCCAGGTGAGTTTCCCTCTATGTCGAACTAAGCTCCAGGGAAATGTATAGTCAATCGCCTCCGCCTCACTTTCCCTTTATTCCCAAAAAATAACAAAGCTCCAAAAAACCCATGAAACGCAAAATAAAAAGAAGTAAGTGTAACCAACGGCAGCACCTCCTCCCTCTTAAAGTGCAATTCACTAACATCCGTGGATTGCACTCACATATCGATCCGGTCCATCACCATCTTGAGACCGAAAAGCCTCACTTATTCTTTTTAACGGAGACAAAGATAGCAAACCCCTCAGACGTGGCGTACCTCAACTACCCCGGATACTCACTTGAACATAAGTTTAAGAAGCAGGCTGGGGTCTGTGCGTACGTCCGCGATGACATTTGCTGTCAGCGTCTCCGCTGCTGCGAGGTTGCGGGTTTTTCTACTTTGTGGCTGATGGTGAACACTGGCATTTCTAAGTCCATCTATGTCGGTGTATATCGGTCGCATAGTGGTGATCCGGAGACGACTGGACTCTTTGACCATCTTACGGAGGCAGCCGAGTTGGCCCAACTTAAATACCCGATGGCGGAGCTTGTTTTTCTGGGGGATTTTAATGCCCATCATAAAGAATGGTTGTTCTCGTACACGAAATCAGACCATGCTGGAAGAGAGGTGCGCAAGTTTGCGTTATCGCTAGATCTCGACCAGCTGGTTGATCAAGCTACCCGCGTCCCGGATGTTGACGGCCACACACCCAATTGTTTAGACCTTCTGCTGACAACTGATACGGACAGGCACTCTGTATCGGTCTGGGCCCCGCTCGGATCGTCAGACCACTGTCTGGTGAAAACTGTATCTACCTGCTCTCCTCCGGATACAACCTCCAGGGGCATGAGGCGAGTGTGGAAGTACGGGTCAGCAGACTGGGATGAGATGCGGCATTTCTTTGCATCCTACCCATGGCGGCGGACCTGCTTCTCTTCGAGCAACCCGTCAATTTGTGCTGACGCAATTGTCGACGTGATACGTCAAGGAATGGAGTACTATATTCTATTCTCTGACGTCCCACTTGGCTACGAGGCTCGGCCTTGGTATAATACAGCTTGCGCACAAGCAGATTTGCGCAAAGAGCAAGCATACCAGGCCTGGGCCTCGGCCCGTAGTGTCGGGTGCGCCAGTCTCGGTGTTCGCAACATGAAGAGAGCCTTTAACTCTGCCGCCAAGGACTGCAAACGGGTATTACAGAAGGCTCGGTTCGACCATATTGGAAGAATTGGGGCCAAATTGGCGACCTACCCTTCAGGTAGCAAGCAGTTTTGGTCCCTTTCCAAATCGGTCGAATCGAACTTCTGTCGTCCTTCGCTGCCTCCGATGCTGAAACCGGATGGAACACTGGCTCACACGGCGCAAGAGAAGGTAAATTTGTTTGCTACTCTCTTTGCTGAAAACTCGCGTCTCGACTCAGCATCTAATTCACCACCTAACATACCTCCTTGTAACTCCGTAATGCCGGAGATTGCAGTTCACCTTAAGGAGGTCCGTAAAGCCCTATGCAGTCTAGACGTGAACAAAGCCAGTGGACCGGACGGTATACCTGCTCGAGTCCTTAGGAGCTGTGCTCCAGAGTTGTCTCCTGTACTGACTCGCCTGTACCGCCTCTCTCGCCCAAGCCCTGGAAGCTTGCTAATGTGCAACCGGTACCCAAAAAGGGTAGCCGTGCTGATCCTGTCAACTATAGACCAATCGCCATCACCTCCATTCTCTGCAAAGTGATGGAAAGGGTTCTTAACAATAAGCTGCTAACATACCTTGAAGACAATGAGCTCCTCAGCGACCACCAGTATGGCTTCCGCCGTGGTCGGTCGACCGGAGATCTTCTCGCGTATGTTACGCATCGTTGGGGTGAGGCCATCGAGAAACACGGCGAAGCTCTTGCTGTGTCTCTTGATATATCAAAGGCCTTTGACAGGGTCTGGCATGCTAGTCTGCTTGGCAAGCTTCCCGCATTTGGTATCCCTGCTGACTTTTGCAACTGGTTATCGGACTTTTTGAGTGAACGATCGATCCGAGTGGTCATTGACGGCTGCGCATCGGATCTCATGGCAATCAATGCCGGTGTTCCTCAAGGGTCTGTTCTCTCTGCTACTCTATTTTTGCTGCACATCAACGACCTGCTTCAGCTAGGAGCTGTTGGGTACGCTGATGACAGCACAGTCTCAGAGAGATACATTTCCAGTGCAAAAGCCGGTAGGGATGAGATAGCTACTCTTAGAGAGGCCATGGTTGAGCAGATGAATTTGACCTTAAACCTTGTCTCCCAATGGGGTGATGACAATCTGGTCAAGTTCAACGCTCAGAAAACACAGGCTTGTCTTTTCTCAGCCAAAAGGAGCCCATTTAATTTATCCCCTACTTTCCGAAGTACATCTGTACCCATTACCGACCGTCTGGAGCTCTTGGGCATGGAGTTGACGTCAGATCTCAACTTCGGTTCGACCATCGAGTCAAAAGCACAGACTGCAGCTAAAAAGCTGGGCATCCTAAATAAGGTGAGGCGATACTTCACACCTGGACAGCTTTGTAACTTGTATAAAGCACAAGTCCGTTCCTGTATGGAGTATTGCAGCCACCTATGGGATGGCTCGGCAAAATACCAGCTCGCTGCACTCGACTCGGTGGAACGCAGAGCCAAAAGGCTCATAGGCGATGAGATGCTTGTGTCCAAGCTTCACAGCCTGGCGCACAGGCGTAACGTTGCCAGCTTGTCGGTTTTCTACAGATTGTACTTCGGACAGTGTGCGCTGGAGCTCCATGACCTGATCCCACCATCTCTGTTTTACTACCGGACTACCAGACGCACGGCAGGGTACCACCCGCACCTGGTCGATATACCATCTTGTCGTACTAAGCGCTTTTCCACAACATTTATTGTGCGCACGGCCAAGGTGTGGAACTCTCTGCCAGCTTCTGTGTTCCCTACCACATACGACCCGTCTGCCTTCAAAACAAGAGTTAATAGGCATCTTCTGAGCTCGCTCGCTTCATCGTAGACCTCATCTGTCGCTTACCATCAGGCGAGATCGAGGTCAAGAGTGAGTTCATTCTAAATAAAAAATAAATAAAGCAAATTTCAACTGTATCTGATGAGTTGACGACATGATTGGCGCAGTGGCTGAGCGATCGACTACTGCGCTGCGTGTCGCGGGATCGATTCCCGCACGGAACAATCATTTGTATGGCCTACAGATAGTTGTTCCGGGTCTGGCTGTTTGTTTATGTGAGTTTAAATGTTTGTAAATGCACCCACGAATCCCACGATACAGGAGAAATTCCTAGTGTGGGGCAACTTAAAAAAAAACAGTTTGTGCATGCGAGATTCAAGACACACATTTAACTCAATTTATGTTTTAGAGCAAATAAGATTTGAAGTAGGTACCTCTCTTTATCCAGATGTTGAGTTACCCTTTGCGCCTGGGTGAGCTCTGAAGACCACATCATGACGGGCTGCTTGGGCCCGCCCGCGGCTGCCACGACGTCGTCCCAGGCCTTCAGAGCCTTCTCATGGAACTCTGCCCAGAGTTTGATGAAACCTTCCGATGTTCCAGTGTCATAGTTCTGCTGCTTCATATAATTGGTGATCTCCTCAGTTCTGTTCCAGCATTCGACGTACACCTGCAATGATTTAGTTAAAGATAAAGTTTTTATTTCCTTTATTTATGAGTGATAATTTTATGAGATGATGTATTTTATTCCGTAGGTATGCATCGAATTTGAATTAAATATTGAATCACAACTGTATCCGATTTTAGAGTTTTTTAAGAGGTTCGACCAACATACCCTTAGCACTAAAACCTTATTGGGGTTACATGAAAAAAAACTCAGCTTAATAGTGTTGTCTCTGTGATTCAAACAATCATACCCAAGGGTGGCGCCAGCTTTTGAGACGGGAGCAGGGGGGGGAGGCTAAAAGGGTGATGTTAAACTATAATTTACTTAATTGACTTATGGATTAGGGTTGTACTTCATCTAGCAGCACTAAATCGCACTGTATTTGCTAGAGAGAGAAACTGAGCGGGAATGTTATAGCAGCAGCATCGACGATGCGGGCAGCAGCTATGTACTGCAATTTCGTGTAATAAAGATTTTGAATAAGATTTTCGTATACCAGAAAAAAAAGATTGTCTCACCTCGTCTCCTCCCATATGCAGCAGTGCGGGCGACGGCAGAGCGTCCACAATGTCCCGGTACAGGTCGCCCAGCACGCGGTACACGGCGGGGTTGGCGGGGTTCAGCTGTCCGCAGGGCGGCTGCACGCACAAATGGCGCCACGGCCACTGGTTCACGCATACTGCGAGGTTCCCGAGGCCGAACTCCTGGAAATTGCCTCGAGTTTTTGAGAAAATGGTAGGCTAATCCTACTTATATTATAAATGCGAATGTTTGCATGGATGTATCTTTGTTACTCTTTCACGTCAAAACGGCTGAACGGATCTTAATGGAATTTGGCACAGAGGTAGATTATGGTCTGGAATAACACATACTTTTTTTTCGATATCACGCGGGCGAAGTCGCGGGCCTATATCGTTACCAGCTAGTAACGATATAGGTATGGAGAAAAACTAATTGCTCGGGAAACTGTTTCGAATGTACTAACTATTAGTGTCAGGAGTACTCTTGTCCTAGAGTAACTATAATAGTCAGATAAAAGTATCCTTTAATTAAGAGTTTCGTTGTCTTTCTCCGAAAGTTTACATCAGATTGTTACAACATTTTATAGGGAACCATTTCGGAATAAACCTCTTACGAAAATAAAAAAAACTTTCAAAACCTTTTCTTTTAAATGACGGGGTTATGCTAAAAATATATACAATTATAAACATTCGTATTGAGAACGTTTTACTTTTTTGGAAGTCGGTTAAAAACTTTTATAATAATATGGCTATGGTATTGCGAAACTGGTAACCTTGATGAACATCTTTCGAAACTCTCGCTTACTTTCGATACGGTTCGAATTGTGAGGAGGTTCCTGTCTCTGGAACCCTTACCACCTGTAGCTTGGACCCCGCCACCGACATACCACAATTTTTTATGTTATTAAATGTAATCATGTTTTTTTTTTATTTAAGACTAGTTTCCGCCCGCGACTTCGTCCGCGTGGCATAGTTACTTTGGGCTAACGCTAACTTTAAGCCGCATGATGACCGAAAAAGTATTTCTTTTTCTCTCTTTTTCTTCCCTCTTTTTCGCCCGTTTCATAGCCTATGTCCGTCTCCAAGGCCCCAACTATCTCTGTACCAAAATTATCAAAATCGGTTTGGCCATTTAGGCGTGAAGACGTAAAAAACAAACAAACTCACTTTCGCTTTTATAATATTTGTAAGGATAGTAAGGATTTGCGGACGAAGCACAAGGTGTAGGAATTTAAGGATCATAGCAGTTGGCGTACTGATTCTGCCTACCCACATAAGGAAGAAGGCGTACGTTCAAGATGCACGTGTTTCGGGAGTACTCACCGGTCCCCACTGCCAGCCGTTGCCGGCGTGTGCAGGCGAGTCGATCTCGATCATAACTCGCACGCCTCTCACTTGCGCGTATGTTATGAGCTTCCTCACTTCTTCTGCCGAGTAGATCTCTTTGGCGGAATAAGCCCCGTACCTAAAGGAAATTAAAAATAGATTTAAAGTAAATAAACTTTAACCACCTTAACTGTACAGGCGGGAAAACGTAAAACTAAAATAAATGTACTAAGTTTGACATATCGATGCATTTTTTTTGGCAAGCACCGCCATCTTGAACTGCACACATAAAGTGACACACAGCGGTCACCGAATTGTCACGTCACGTCAATTTGCCGCTTTATAGTCATTGACAATTTAAATTGATGGGCAATTAGGTGAACAATTAATTTTTCCTTGACTTTTTTAATTGGCTGATTAATTTAATGTTATCTAAGTATTACGACTATTTTGTTATGTAAAATACAAATTGTAAATAAAAAATCTGTAAAATTATGTAGAACCTGGCCATAATAATTATGTAGTTAACCCGAACAGAAAAAAAATGTTTTAACGGCCTGCATTTTCGTGTCAATGGCATATTTTGTGCATTATTGGCACAAAATAAAAGAAAACGAAAAAAGAACATTAGAAGTAGAATAGTACATTACGATATTAGTGCGTTAAGATGGTTATAACATGCGAGTCGGAATTTCAGCCCGAGCCGAAGGCGAGGGCGTAATTGAGCCGAGCATGTTATAACCAATACGCACGTATATCGTACGACGTTTTTTAACACATTTGCGAGGAAACAGAAAAAATAAACATTTCACAATACAAGTACCTACAAAGAAAAGAAAATTTGTGAAAAATGGCGCGAGGATTATTTTCTGCCGTGGCTGCGTGAACATGTTGGCAAAGACACTAGAGCATGCAGCCAAGTTTTTAAATTACCGAATAAACAGTTATTTTTTTAATTTTAAATAAACTCAATCTATGAATGCACACTGTTGCTTTCCCGCCATTTTAACAGCGCGCTGCTCACTAGCTGGAGTCGTGCGGCGGCGATCAGTTCCAAATTTGAAATGGCAAATAATACTGTTATGGAATTTGTATGGACTATAACTTAACTATTTGCTTTGGTAACACACGCGTTTTTTATGACCCTCTTTACATATTTAAAACCGGTGGAATTACATCAGCTTTACGAGCAAGGGTGTTAAAAAATAAACTTACCTAGTAAATTGCGGTACTCTTGTGGACTCCAGGGGAAAACTATGCGTGTCGGTGACATGCCAATGGAAGACATTCATCTTGTTGGCTGCCATGCCATCGATGGTCCTTAACACGTCTTCCATGGGTATAAAATGTCTGCTAGAGTCGAGAAGTAGACCTCTATGTACGTAGGCGGGACGGTCACGGATTTTGGCTCCGGAGACTAGAAGGAGGCTGCACGTGTTCTGGTCGGAGAAGTCAGGTCGATCTGATGCCACAAGCTGAGTGAACGTCTCCAGGGCGTGACGAGCTCCGTATATGGTTTCTGCGTTCACATGAACTGAGATCTGGTCTTCTGTAGAAGAAAACAGGTTTTATTTTAACAGTCGTGATCATGGATGTGATGGTTGGTAAGAAGAAAAGCGGTATATTGCCAGCTTTTAAAAGTGTATAAAGAAGGAGAAAGAGATAGAGAGAGCGAAAGAGGTAATTACGGATGTCAGGAAGTCAATTAAATGAGCTGAAAAGTGGTTATAGAACTCATTATGACAAATGTTTACCTGTAATAGCAAAATAAATCAGTTCCTCCGTACGTTTTGACAATTTATGTGAACATAAATGTATTAAAAATGTCTTTTTTTTTCTTGTGATTTCGGACTTAACGTTTTGTAAAGATTTTTCTTAAAAATTGCTCCACACTTAAATTTCTCCTGTATCGTGGGTGCACTGACAAATATTTTAACTCAAATGTAGAAACATCCAGACCCGGAACAACTACCTGTAGGTCAATCAAATTTTTGTTCCATGCGGGGATCGAACCAACGACACGCAGCCTGTCACTCAACCGGTGTACCAACCGTGCCGTCAATTATCAAAACCACAACACAAACCTTTAGTCTGGACATCAAGCATGTACTCCTCGTTAGTGGTCCACATCATGGCAATGTCAGAACTCCTAACGTTCAGGTAGACCACGATAGGCGTCTCCACCATGTCTGTCACCACTCCACCACACTCTGCCAGCAGGTTTGGACCCACCAGCTTCGTCATCTCCACCATGAGAGACAGAGCTTCTGCGGGCACGTTTTGTAGGTCAAACCTGGAGGTAAAAGAAAACACCTTAGATTTAAAAATCCTTATTAATATTATAAAAGTAAAAGTGAGTTTGTTTGTTTGTTACGTCTACACGCCTAAATGGCCAAGCCAATTTTGATGAATTTTGGTACAGAGATAGTTAGGATCGTGGAGATGGACATAGGCTAAAAAAGGGCTCCCCCCTTTTTCCTTCTAAAGAGGGAAGAAAAGGGGAGCTTTTAATTTTCGTTCATCACGCGGGTTAAAGTTAGCGTTTGCCCAAAGTAACTATGCCACGCGGACGAAGTCGCGGGCGGAACCTAGTAAATGAATAACGGGAAAAACTTTTTATGGTTTATAATTCCAATTTTGAGTATTGAGTTCGTATATCGCTTGCCTGCCTGGTCAGTCAACGTGTTACCACCATTTATTTGGATTTTCCAATAAGATAGGTTTAAGGTTGGAATAGAAAGTTACATAATCTAGTCTAGTCCAAAAATCCGCGCGCACAACGTAGTGCATTAGCGCCTTTATACATCAATTAATGTCACAAAATCACATGTTTCTGTAAAAAACATTATTACAGGGAATCAGCGGAAATCGCAGAACAAATAAAACTACCAACATCCGTAACCAACAATAGAATTAATTTTTCATCAATCAAATTCAACTGCTTGGTCATTTCCGATGGTTTTCCCAGACACGAACAACACCCTAATCAATTCGTCAACAACGAAAAAAAAACCGTATAAAATGTAAAATGTACAGTTATAAGATTTGTAAAAATGCTGCACTTGATAATCATCGTTCTATCATAGCTAGCCATATTATCTTCAAAACGCATTTCAGAAACTGTTGATGAAGATAGAATCCGTACTTTAGAATGTTCTGCTTTTAACCGAGACTTAAAAAAAAGGAGGAGGTTCTCAATTTGTCGGAATCTTTTTTTTATGTATTCTATTTTATTTATTTTTTTACGCACTGTGTCTACATCTCTTTTTATTTACTCTCCTCTCCTTTCGCAGGTATGCTGGAACAAATTTCTTTATAAATAAATAAGCTGCATTACCTATGTACCTATTTTCTGTTCCTGTCTTTTTTACTGTATTCAGTGTGTACTGTGTACATGAATCGTTAAATAAATGATTGATGAATCATTTCCATACCAAACAAATGCAATGGAACCAAGTAACAGCCTATCAGCACAGAACTACTTGTTCACCTCTGGAACATAGATAGGCTCCCCCCATGAGGAGGGGTCCTTTAATCGGCGGATAGTGTTGTGGAAAATTGGAAATGGACTGTAGCGTGAGCCGATGTGACTTAATGTGTATAAAATGTGATTTACAAAGGATGTTACAGAAATGTTATAGCAAAGGAATGTTTAGGTATTCCGCCATAATTATAGCATTCGTTATAAAGTTTTTTGTTGTAACTTTCTGAACACCATTGTTAAATATATCAAAACATACAATGTTTTGGTTCTAAAACCAAAACATCAATTCATGTGTAAGTTTTGTAAAACTTAGTTGGAAAAGAGAAAATTCTTTTGCAAGAATGTATAATAACTTTGTCGGTCTTAAATATACTTTACTAGTGGCCTGCCCGTGTACAGATACCAATATACTTCTATTATACATATTAACCTTCCCCTTGAATCACTCTACCCATAATGCTGAACTGCATTAAAATCCATTGAGTAGTTTAAAAGATCTAAGCGAACAGACAACGGAAGTGATTTCATTTTATACCATGTAAAGATGAGCTATTAAATATTGCGATTGTAATAAAACAGCACTTGGGCATGCTTTATGTATGTACCTGCGCAAGTTTGCGATGGTTTGCGTTCCCGACTGTCAAATAAACGATGGGTCGTAAGTCGAAGAACCGCTTATGTTCTACTGTTTAGGACAGGTTGTTCACCCCTGACGAGCTCCGGCAAATCGCTTCAATGAAGTTAGGGCTGCCACAGACGAAGAGCTGACATAACTGTTTAGCATACCATGTCTCATAGAATGTTGTAGACAGGGTTTTTTTTCTAGATGATCTGGCTTTTGTGATATAAATTACGGAAAACTCAAAACTTGTTGATTATTTTTAACATTTTTGCCGAAAGTGACTCATAATCAAGGCCAATTAAGTGTCATACAACATACGAGGGGATAATATTGTGATTATATTCCATAAAAGATTAGGCAAAGATACAAAATACCTCAGCTAGACGTGATGGCGGCGTAACTAGTCCTCGCAATCTAAGACTATGGACAATGCGTGTCATAATGAATGTTAAGCGAGTGTTAATGAGCGCGTTAATCTCTGAGCGCTGGGAAATGTTTGAAAACTTTACCACACTTTGCACAAAATAACACCGAACTGTCAGTCAGTGTATGGTGTTGAAAGGAGGTCCTAAAGTTGACTGATCCTTAGTATCGGTGAATCGATGTAAGCGTCTTAAGACTACATAGGAATTGGCCTTATTGTGTACTAAACTATTTGACAACAACAGATACTATGTAGAGAGGTTATTACCGACGGTGTAGTACTATTATATGTATTATTCTGTGTCGACGGGAAGCCGGCTGGAATCGGATTCTGTCTTAGGTACCTTCGGTTCTGATTTGTTATTTAACTTTATTGAAGAGTAATCAAATAATGAATGAACGATTGGCTGCTACGCTATATGTCGTGGATTCGATTCTCTAACGGTACAAATATTTGAATGATCGAAAGGTAGTTTTTTCGTGTCTGGCTGTTTGTTGTATATGTTATTTTAAATGTTCACGATACGAGAGAAATTCCAAGTGAGAGGAAAATACCAACCAAATATTATGTATAAATATACTTGCAGACCCGATAGACGTAGTCCTGCATTTTTTTGGGCTGATCTGTGAATCTAAACCGTCCAGGGGCCTTAGTCTGCTATTACAATGGTGTCAGAATGGTCGATCACTGATCGCATAATGGTTGATTTTGACAAGTTTAGTATGTAGTGGATGTCAAAATCAACCATTATGCGATCAGTGATCGACCATTCTGACACTATTGTAATAGCAGACTAAGGCCCCAGGTCGCCACCCAAACGCATACAAAAATAAACATTTAAATCGGTCCAGACGTACCAGAATTATATATATATATTAAGAAATATATATTAGTTTAGATATGCAAACAACCAGTGTGCAGGAGCAAAGTGATTCCAAAGATATATAGTAATTAATTCTCTTTAGCTAGAGGCAATGCTAAGCAAACACTTACTTATCGATAAGCAGTGTGGTCCATCCGCAAGCCTTATTTATCAACATAGTAAACGCAAGATAAATATTAACACATGTCAATATTAGCCAAGGTTACTGACTTCTGGCCGGTGACCTTACATAAACTTGTTGGTACCACATATCGATCGTTATATAACGTCATATTATATGTTTTTAGGGTTCCGTAGTCAACTAGGAACCCTTATAGTTTCGCCATGTCTGTCTGTCCGTCCGTCCGTCCGTCCTCGCTTAATCTCTGTGACCGTTAGCACTAGAAAGCTGAAATTTGGTACCAATATGTATATCAATCACGCCGACAAAGTGGTAAAATAAAAATTGGAAAAAAATGTTTTATTAGGGTAGCCACCCTATATGTAAAGTGGGAAGTGATTTTTTTTTAATTTCAACCCTAACGTGTGATATATTGTTGGAAAGGTATTTAAAAATGAATAGGGGTTTACTAAAATCATTTTTTGATAATGTCAATAATTTCGGAAATAATCGCTCCAAAAGTAAAAAACAATGTGTCCCCCCCCCTCTAACTTTTGAACCACAAGTTTAGAAAATATGAAAAAAATCTGAAAAGTAGAACTTTATAAGGACTTTCTATGAAAATCATTTTGAACTTGATTGAGACAACAGTTTTTGTACAAAAAAGACAAAAAGTTGTACAAAATAATTTTTGTAGTATAATCGTAGCAAGCATTTTTTTAACTTCGTTTACATATTTTATTATCCTGAACGTATCTTCTTTCAAACAAAAAAATAAACTACGGAACCCTACACTGAGCGTGGCCCGACACGCTCTTGGCCGGTTTTTTGTAGATTATGATATCATGGCCACGAGTTAAACGATTCAATGTGATACAGTTTGATGTCAAAGTCAGAAATATTGTGAGCTGGGATGTTATCTTAAGTGATGATAACAGTCAAGTGCTCGTAAGTGGAGCAAATCCAAACGATGCGATATTACTATACTCTGTCACAATTCAATATTAATTTCTTATGCGATAGATGTATATAGGGTCGCGAGGTCGCCAAACCTAATACCCGGATAGACCAGCCAGTATAGCCAGACATTTTGGCAAAAATACTTGATAGACCAGCTAGTATGGCCAGACATTTTGGCAAAAAGGTCTGCCACCCTGCATTATTAAGAATTTTGTTTCTCAATTAACATGTACGATAAAAAAAAATTGTGTGTACTTGGTAATATTTAAAATCAAGATTTTTTTAATAGCCATTTTTTTTTAAACTAACTGAATTATAAGTAAAATTGAAATCTAAATCAGTCTAAGTACTTTATTATTAATCAGTGCCGATTCAAATAAGGATAAGGCTACAAATGATGATCTGGGAATTTGAGTCGTATTGATACTATTAATACAGATTAAAATGTTATTAATTGCCAAAACACAGACAGAAACCCTGATCTGTCAATCTCCGGGACCCGGATACAATAAAGTGACGGTAATGAAATACCAACATCTATCAACTAATCCACCATGCAACTCGTATTATACTATTATTATAAATTAGAAACTTCAAACTTTGTCTGTGACCTTTCTGTTGTAACGGCTGAACAAATGTCGATATATAGCACACACAATACATAGACAATGACACACATAGACTACACTATACATAGACAATACCGCAGGCGAATTCGGAAAAAAAGTATCTTTGCCTTTCCTCGAATTCTCCCGTGGCTAATAATGTTGTATGAACTATGACAATTTTATACTCTGTGTATATTGTTTTTAAACACATAGTAATAGTATCTAGAAGTGGTTCGGATATTTTTAGAGCGCAGTCTGTCAAACTCTTGGATGGCACCCAGCACATGAAACGATTTATTCTGGTTAGCCCTTCCTATTTACGATTTTAATACATAGTGGAATGGAGGACGCCTATCAATTCATAAGAGTTTAGAACGATTTTGTTGTGTCTACCTATTAATTAGGTAAACCGGCCTAATGGGACCTAAACTGGCCGCTTTAGCATAATCATAATAGGATAATATATATTATGTATTTATAAATATTTACTTATATATGCAAGTTATAATAGGTTAAGGCACACACCCATTTTATCGTACTCTCTCATGCACTATCGTCTACATTTCGTTCTCATATCTCCTTTCGCAGGTCTGCTGGCAAGTAATTCTTAAGATATAAGCAGTACCTTTGTACTAAAATTGTATAGGTTTTTTTTTCCTATTTGGTCTACTGTGTGTCACAATTGATTACCTAACTAATTTATATATTTTTTTTGTTTATTGATGTTTGAATGGCGCAAGAAACATTTCCTCATCATATGAGCGTCGCCAGAGGCTCAGGATTGTTTTAATCACTACCTGTGCCCAGCGGTTTCACCCGCTGCTCAGCACCCATGTGTCGTAGCGTGATGATGTTAGCCTATGTTACTTCCTGATAATTTAGCTTTCTATAACAAAAAAAAAATGATAATATCGGTCCAGTAGTTTAAGAGCCCATACACAATAACAAGAAAACTTTCAAATTAACAATGTCGGTCCAGTAGTTTTCGGGAGTCTATGTATACCTACACAAAAAAAAGCTTTCCCTTTATAATATTATTTGTACATACCTATGGACAATTAGATTCTGGTAATAAATGAACAATTAAAAACAATAACTGGGAACCTAAAATGGCCGGTTTTACAGAATCATATTAGGATAATAATATGAATCACGTTACAATTCTTAAAATGGTCTCAGACGCAGTTAATATTTTTATTGGTACCTTTTTGACCATTATACTAATTAAAACTGATTATAATCCGGTTATGTTTCTGCAAAATCAGCATTTTATACCTCCAAAACATCACGTCTGGAATCTCTAGTATAAGTCTCATTATGCCAAATGAAGAACGAATAAAAACACATGGTTTCTTACTAACTGCATTTATCGCATGCAGTGTAACTGGCTAAGATTAGTTTTAACTATGGTTTTAACCTTCATATAGGTAACTTGCCTTCTGTAATGATATTTGTCATGACGTTAATAAGTGGGAACGTGGGAACTTGACATCCTACATCCTATTGTGGCGTAGCATTAATGCTTTATAGATTTTTTAGAGGTCTTACCGAAGAATAGACGTTTTCATGGCCGCTGTAGGATAATAATAAACTACATACGTTATTTAAATTATTTGAATAACAAAATAAATTTAGATTTGGATTCTGACCGCTGCCTGCTGCTGTACAATATTTCTACGGAAGTTGTAAACAATTTTGTTATAATTATTGTTTACTAGCTTCCGCCCGCGACTTCGTTCGCGTGGCATAGTTACTTTGGGCTAACGCTAACTATAACACGCGTGATGATCGAAAAAAAATATCTTTCTCTCCCTTTTCTTCCCTCTTTCTCTCCCTTTTTACCCGACTGCGCACCGCAAAGGAGGGTTATTAACTTTCTTTTTAGCTGATGTCCGTCTCCGGGGTCCCAACTATCTCTGTACCAAAATCCATTAAAATCGGTTTGGTCATTTGGCGTGAAGACGTAACAAACAAACAAATAAATAAACAAACTCAGTTTCGCTTTTATAATATTAGTAAGGATTAAGGGAGATGCGCCAAGGTAGTTTTTTTTGCAATTTGCAAGTCAGTGATAGGTGGTTTGTTAAAAAAAATATGATTTGCGACTTAATAAATATGGTTTTACAAAATAATAATCGTCAATACAAGTTCGTGTATCATTATAGTGACAATTTCTTGAAAAACTCACTGTATGGATTGAAATAAGCTTAGAGGGTTGTATTGATTATATTAATGATTATAATTCTGTAAATACAAACGTTTTACCTGCACAAGAAAAGCTGATTTTCGCGGGCTACCCTGGCGCTGTCACCAGAAGCAATTTCCCCCATTAAAAACTTAACGACACTCGAGGAGTATACCCTTCCTTGACAGTCGAGTAAAAAGGAAAAGGTGTGTTGTATTTGCTTTCAGACTTACATTAATTATTAGTCCAGTTTTCCGCATGATGTTTTTCTTAACCGATATCTGTGATAAACTTTAGAAGGACAAATGTATTAAAAATGTCACATTGGTGCTTGCCCGTATTTGAACCCACAATCTCATGCATAAGAGGTGAGGCGGTTAACCTCTGGGCCATCACGAAACACATATAGTAACTTAATAATAATTCTGAATCTCAGAAATAAGCAGGCTGCAGGTTAGACTGGAAGTTTCTTGCAACCGTGTTGACAATTGGAACAAGGTAGATGTTGATGACCAGTGAATCGAACCGTTAATGAGTAGGTACGAAGATCTACTTAAGATAAATAATATTTGGCTGCTGTTAGCCATGTACCTGATAGACTATCTCATTACGACACCACGGGAGACGGCCCAGCTATTCTCAGCCATAGACTACACTCGATCCTCTAATATCTGTCACAGGTAATATCAATGATGAGAACTTCAACTATCGTAAGTGAAATTGAGCGTGCTGTTGCATATCTAACTTTCAATACCGAGCTCAAAGTTGCAAATCCAACAGCCCGTTCACCACCGTCGTTATGTCAGTGTTGTGACGCGCCAGAGTACCGGGAGTGACGCAAGACGAGTGTCACCAGCGGCGCGGGCGCAGAGCCATGAATAGATCGCTAGGTAGACGCACGCGAGACACCTGCGGACTGTCACAACAGTGTGCGCTGGTGTCACCACCGACGTGACACACATAACTGTCGTCATAGTTTACCAGAGAACCCAGACACAGGCAATTCTATCAGCGAAAAGACGAATGGTCACTGAGGAAAAATCCTAGGGAGCTGAATTCACACACCTTTATTACGATGATTCATGATCATTTGAAAAATCTACGTTGATATCTTGCCGGCTAAAAAAGTTATTAAGGTTTCAAAAATCAGTTATTCGAAAATATATTTTTTTATGTATTAAAACATAATGCACAAGTAACAAAAACATTGTACAAAGACGTACTTAATGCCTTGGGCATTTTCTACCAGTCAACCTTAGGGTGATGCAGAGACAAAGACTGCATGATAGTAGGTGCAATGTGACAGGAAATATCAATTTTATTAATAATAAATACATATATAGAAAATATACAAAAGTAAAGAGAGGTAAAAACTACTAAATATGATGAAAAACTGTCAACTTTTTAATTTTGAGATGAGTCTGCCAACTTCTTACGTAAGTGTTCGCGACTGATAGCCGTCCTGATATTCAGAGGGAGCGCATTCCACAGGAAAACCGCCTGGACAAAGAAGGAATATTTAAGGAAACCAGAGCGATGAGTAGGACATCGTAGAAGACGATTATTGGAGGACCGAAGGTGCTTGCTGTGCGCAGCGCATAAAAATTTAAAATGAGACGTAAGATAAGAAGGAGATGTGGGTTTATCGAGCAGAGAAAACAAAAATATCTCGCGTTCGATTGGTGTTGGAAGGTCAATAAAGTTAATTATGAAATTTTATTATGTAAAAATGTTTCTTGCATTTTTCTGTACGAACTCTGTTGCTTTTATTCATGTTTTGGAGTACCTATTTCAAAATATTTGATCTTATGCCCTGGAGTTTTCTGGTAATGATTCGTCCAAAACATTTAGGTATATGGTTAGTTAAGAAATAAGTTTAAATTACTTATACTGAATATATGTAGTTATTTAACTCAGTGGAGTCCATTATAACCTATGTGTAAATCCAGAGTTTAAGCTACATCCCAAATTTCATCCAAATCGATCCAGACGTTTGAGCGTGAAGGAGTAAGAAATATACACACATACAAACGTACGCCTTTATAATATTAAGTGTGATTTTTATCAAAAAACACCCAGGCATGGGTAGGAAGTTTTTGAAATACGATAATTTGGATAAAAGAAAAAAATAAGAAGTGAAGTTTTTAGAAGAAAATTACCTCAGACGACTCCAATAATAATAACTCATTTATTTCAGACATACAGTCCATAATGACAACAAAACAACATTACACGTTAAAATAAATCAAAAAGAAGTAAAATAATCAAAAACACACAATACTACCCAGCTAAATATTGTTCATAAATACTCGATTTATTTCGTAAAATAACACTCATTATTTTCAAAGACAGACATGATTTATTGTATGAGGAAGACATGAAAAAGATAGAAAGTGTAGATATAATAGCGATTTCAGTGTATTTTAATGTGACGTAGTTTTTCTTTCAGAATCCACGTGATGTGTCCGGACAGGCACTTCGTTGTTTTTCTGTATCTTTTTTATCTGTATTTTTTTGGGATTAACGGTCAGCTAAGAATATCCTACTTCCTACTAATATTAAAAACGCGAAAGTTTGTATGGATGTTTCTTACTCTTTCACGCAAAAACTACTGAATGGATTTTTATGAAAGTTTACAATAATATAGCTTACATATCAGGGTCAACGCCTACCAAGGTTGCGGGTTGTTTGAAAGAAATACCGCGGCCCCGGAACGTAAAGTGCAAAAAAGTAGTAGGTGCAGGTAATAAATATATCAATTTATTACGAAACAATTCATCCCATAAAGTACTTGGTACATTTAGAAAACCGGCAATGGACAACAGTGACTTTACAGTATAGTAGAAACAATAACAGTACAATTATACCGCTATAAAATGACGTGTATGTCATGATTTGACACTACAATCTACAATACACACACACAACTACACAACTATTGCTACTTTGAGATAAGTCCCATTTATATTATCCTGTGTGTTCCAAAATTATAAATTAATTATTACGGTAACAAAATACTCAAAAAATGTAAGTACCTATTAATGAATATAATAAAAAAAAACTATAATACACGTTTTTTTTTCGAATAGGAAATCATCAAATAACTTCTCCTGTTCTGGGCTAAGCGGACACCTCCTTCTCCACACACACACTCCCTAGTGTCAGACTTTTACTGACTAAAACCCATCCATGATCCTTCTTTTGCCTAACTTAGTTAACCATGTATTGTCATCCAAACTAAATATACAATTTTCAGCACCTAGTAGTGGTTTAAATTTAACTTTGTAGTTTTTAAGCGGTTAACAGATTGGAACATTCAACAACATACATAATACGCCCTCTTATCCCAAAGGGTTAGGCAGTGTGACAGTACCTAACAGTAAACCCACATTTCGCCACTTATTTTTAAGTCCCATATAATTGCTTATTGACTGGGCACAAATCCTCCAGACATCGTGGCTGTTAGAAATTCCTGATGTAAAAAACTCGACACGGAAATCGATCTCATGCCAGCGCTTCCGACAGCGAGACCAAAGAGGCAGGCACTTAATAGGTTGTTACATTTTTAGTGGTCTTGACTGTACAGTGTGGATCCCAAATGTATGTCGTAAAATACGATGCCAGCCAAGCATAGCTAATAGCTATAATCCATGGCTAATAGAATATCAAAAGTTTATGGTAAGCCACTTATTATATTTCCTAGAAAATTGTCTCTTATCGCACTACGATTTGGTACATGCAACGTATTTCACACTCAATTTCAATTATATCTACTAATGTTTTATTTTTCCGCAGATAACAATAACCAATTGTTCAATTCCTATATTCGGCGGTGATTGTATTTTTTTAATTACATGGCTGTAATTAAAAAAACACATTTTTTCGAAGCCATTATAATCATAAATAATTTCAATAATATTCGTTTTTTATTGAAGCCGTTTTGCGGCTTAATACCTTTGCTTCTCCTTCAACCTGCAAGGGCAACGCGTGTCGTTAAAACGCAACGTGGTCATTTTTCACTGCTGTTCTCGACTCAACAACACTTGAATTCCGCCTCGGTGTTTCAATATGAAATAAATGTGTTCTAAATCTTTAGTACCTACAAATGTTTACAAAAATACTTCTAGCAATTTGAATTGAACAACGTTCCTGCATATGGGCAAAGCTGGTTTAGCGTGGGTGATGTTACTCTTGTGATTTATGTTTATTGTTGACTTGATGAATATAAAGATACGCACACACTCATCATACATAGGCCCTTCGTATCTATTAGCCTTACACTATTTAGTATCCTGCTTGAAATGTAGGTATGTGGAAATGATGAGTTTTCCAACTCCCCCGTTTTCTCTAACCGACCGTTTTCTCAATAATTTAGTTGTGGGATCATAAACAGTTAAAACGGATCTGTTGTTTGATACAGTTATTATTATATAGGTACTGTAGCAAACTGGTAATATTGCGTATATTAAAAGAAAATAAAAAGAATGTGTGCGTGTACTAGCGTACACTCGTAAGAAGTGAAACTTCGACATTATTTTGTAAAAGTATTATGCAGAAAAGAACAGATTGTGATAGGAACTAAATATGTCATTAAAAACATCATTATTCTGTTTCATTTAATACTTATCAAAAGAACATCGTTTTCGTTTTCGTGTTCATCATCGTTTAGAAATTCGAGGATCGAAGGCACTTTGAATAAAACTCTATTACTGGCCCCGTGTGGTAACCCATCCATTTCCAAACCTTGGTGAGGGTTGCTTAACCTGGCTCCGTGTGGTAACCCATCCATTTCCAAACCTCGGCAAGGGTTGCTTAACCTGTCCCCGTGTGGTAACCCATCCATTTCTAAACCTTGGCAAAGGTTGCTTAACCTGGCCCCCTGTGGTTACCCATCCATTTCCAAACCATCCATTTCCAAACCTCGGCAAGGGTTGCTTAACCTGTCCCCGTGTGGTAACCCATCCATTTCTAAACCTTGGCAAAGGTTGCTTAACCTGGCCCCCTGTGGTTACCCATCCATTTCCAAACCTCGGATAGGGTTGCTTAACCTGGCCCCCTGTGGTAACCCATCCATTTCCAAACCTTGGCAAAGGTTGCTTATCCTGGCCCCCTGTGGTTACCCATCCATTTCCAAACCTCGGCAAGGGTTGCTTAACCTGGCCCCCTGTGGTAACCCATCCATTCCCAAACCTTGGCAAGGGTTGCTTAACCTGGCCCCCTGTGGTAACCCATCCATTTCCAAACCTTGGTGAGGGTTGCTTAACCTGGCTCCGTATGGTAACCCATCCATTTTCAAACCTCGGCAAGGGTTGCTTAACTTGGCCCCGTGTGGTAACCCATCCATTTCCAAACCTTGGTGAGGGTTGCTTAACCTGGCTCCTTGTGTTAACCCATCCATTCCCAAACCTTGGCAAGGGTTGCTTAACCTGGCCCCCTGTGGTAACCCATCCATTTCCAAACCTTGGTGAGGGTTGCTTAACCTGGCTCCGTATGGTAACCCATCCATTTCCAAACCTTGGCAAAGGTTGCTTAACCTGGCCCCCTGTGGTTACCCATCCATTTCCAAACCTCGGCAAGGGTTGCTTAACCTGGCCCCCTGTGGTAACCCATCCATTCCCAAACCTTGGCAAGGGTTGCTTAACCTGGCCCCCTGTGGTAACCCATCCATTTCCAAACCTTGGCAAAGGTTGCTTAACCTGGCCCCCTGTGGTTACCCATCCATTTCCAAACCTCGGCAAGGGTTGCTTAACCTGGCCTCCTGTGGTAACCCATCCATTCCCAAACCTTGCCAAGGGTTGCTTAACCTGGCCCCCTGTGGTAACCCATCCATTTCCAAACCTTGGTGAGGGTTGCTTAACCTGGCCCCCTGTGGTAACCCATCCATTTCCAAACCTTGGCAAAGGTTGCTTAACCTGGCCCCCTGTTACCCATCCATTTCCAAACCTCGGCAAGGGTTGCTTAACCTGGCTCCTTGTGTTAACCCATCCATTCCCAAACCTTGGCAAGGGTTGCTTAACCTGGCCCCCTGTGGTAACCCATCCATTTCCAAACCTTGGTGAGGGTTGCTTAACCTGGCTCCGTATAGTAACCCATCCATTTCCAAACCTTGGCAAAGGTTGCTTAACCTGGCCCCCTGTGGTTACCCATCCATTTCCAAACCTCGGCAAGGGTTGCTTAACCTGGCCCCCTGTGGTAACCCATCCATTCCCAAACCTTGGCAAGGGTTGCTTAACCTGGCCCCCTGTGGTAACCCATCCATTTCCAAACCTTGGCAAAGGTTGCTTAACCTGGCCCCCTGTGGTTACCCATCCATTTCCAAACCTCGGCAAGGGTTGCTTAACCTGGCCCCCTGTGGTAACCCATCCATTCCCAAACCTTGCCAAGGGTTGCTTAACCTGGCCCCCTGTGGTAACCCATCCATTTCCAAACCTTGGTGAGGGTTGCTTAACCTGTCTCCGTATGGTAACCCATCCATTTTCAAACCTCGGCAAGGGTTGCTTAACCTGGCCCCGTGTGGTAACCCATCCATTTCCAAACCTTGGTGAGGGTTGCTTAACCTGGCTCCTTGTGTTAACCCATCCATTTCCAAACCTCGGCAAGGGTTGCTTAACCTGGCCCCCTGTGGTAACCCATCCATTTCCAAACCTCGGCAAGGGTTGCTTAACCTGTCCCCGTGTGGTAACCCATCCATTTCCAAACCTTGGCAAAGATTGCTTAACCTGGCCCCCTGTGGTTACCCATCCATTTCCAAACCTTGGCAAAGGTTGCTTAACCTGGCCCCCTGTGGTTACCCATCCATTTCCAAACCTCGGCAAGGGTTGCTTAACCTGGCCCCGTGTGGTAACCCATCCATTTCCAAACCTCGGCAAGGGTTGCTTAACCTGGCCCCCTGTGGTTACCCATCCATTTCCAAACCTCGGCAAGGGTTGCTTAACCTGGCCCCCTGTGGTAACCCATCCATTTCCAATCCTCGGCAAGGGTTGCTTAACCTGTCCTGACGGGCCGCAAAATACATTGGAGACATTTACCAATCCCTACTCCACTGGAGAAAGTATACTTCGAATCACGCGTGGTAGGGATAAGAAAAAGATGGCGCGTAACCGAAAAATGTGACGCGAATTTTTTTCCAACCCCGATAAAGAAGTTTCACTTCAATACTTTAAGACTATTTATTTTAAGTCATAATTTCATCAATACATGTCACACGCTTCCTACGCTATTTTATTATATAATATTCTCCTTTTTTAATAATTCTCTCTCTCTTTAAGCAACCGGAGTTTTCGAACCTCATTGTTAACCAGCCTGCACTGTCAAAAATTTGATCGATTTTATCATACCTGAGACATGAGCTAGCCCACCCTTATGAATAAAAGGATCAACGCAGATCCTTACTAATATTATAAAAGCGAAAGTGAGTTTGTTTGTTACGTCTTCACGCCTAAATGGCCAAACCGATTTTGATGAATTTTGATACGGAGACGGGACACTTGGAGACGGATATAAGCTTTTTTTAAAAAAAAAAGTGGATAAGGGGGACAAAGGGGAAGTAAAGGGTTGAGAAAGAAAATTTTTTTTCGATCATCACACGTGTTAAAGTTAGCGTTAGCCCAATGAAACTATGCCACGCGGACGAAGTCGCGGGCGGAAGTTAGTCTTATATATAAGTGAAACTTAACTTTTATTCATTCAGTTCTAGTGCTCAAAATTCTTCTACCTATACCTAAACCAGAGTTACCAATGGGGGAAATTGTCGGAACCGGTACACCTCTAGAGAGGTAGTTTCAATAGAATGACCAGTATAAAACAGTTTGACTCTCCATTTAGATTTATGGCAATTATATATTAATTTGTGCCAACAAGCACTCAACAAATTTTATATCAATTTTCAAACTTCGACGCAATAAAACCCCGAATAGTCTAGTCAACAAGTGCTTTTTTAGTCAAAACTTTTTAAAAAGCTCGGAAAAATATGGTTGAGGGCTCATTCGATTCGGGATTGAATCTAGAAAGTTTTGAAAAAATTCAAGACCCGCTCGAAAAAATTGCAAAAGTTATTAACAAATTAGTAAACAAAAAAAAAGGGGTTTAGTTTTTTTGGTATATCTCGAAAACTATTTGATATATTTTGATTTTGAAAAAAGATTCAAAAAGAGGAGGAAATTTCCTAAAAGAAACTCCCAACTCGCGAAATTGTAGGACCAATATTAAAAATTTTACAGGGAGCTGAAAATACGCCTGAAAACGGGTACTCGGGTTTCCGCAAGCCACGCCCCCTTCGAGCGCTTTAATGAAAAATATTATTTAAACATATTAAATGTTGATATTAAAATTTGAAAAAATTCAGACATGTACAGGACAAATTAAGGAATGAAATGCCGTAGAAAAAATATTTTTATCGCGATTTTATAAAATGTTATCCATAAATTAATTAACAATTTCTTCCGACTGGGCTATAAACATTGCAAGTTGCATAATTGTTAAACCAGAAATCTCAATTTTTTTTCCTCTCGTGGAGCTATTCTTCAAATATTAAAGAAAGGATTTCTGTTGAGTAAATTAAAAAATTGATAATTTTCGATTTGTTATTAACAAATTACCTAGGCGGCAAATTAAATATTTAAATAAATGTTACAAGAATTATTTTTTTTCCAATGTCGATGATCATTCGTTTTTCTATCAATAAAAGCTACCTAAAAATATTTTTTTATAAATATTAATTCTTTTTGTTTATAAAATTGTTATAAACAAATAGATTATTTTTAAGATAATTGAAATTTTTTTTTTGAAAATAGATTCTTCGTAAAAAATTATGAATTTTAAGATAAAAAACGATGCTTACAAAATTTTTTTTATTGCTAAATACCGTTTTGTTAATTAACAATTTTTTTTTACCACTTGTTAATAATATTAAGGTACGCTTTTTTTTTAAAATATCATTATTTATTATCCTTCTTTAATAATCAAAAAAAAATTTCGTTTTTTTATAAATTTTCATTGTTTATTAAATAAACAATTTGTTATAAACAATTAATTTTTCTTTGTATAATTTTTTTAGAACTCTTTACACTAAAATAAAACCGACCAATTACCTTTTTGCGGAAAAAAAAAATAATTCGAAAATAAATATAAATATATTTTTTTTTTTTTGCAAAAAGGTAATTAGTCGGTTTTATTTTAGTGTAAAGAGTTCTAAAAAAATTATACAAAGAAAAATTAATTGTTTATAACAAATTGTTTTTTTTTGATTATTAAGGAGGATAATAAATAATGATATTTTAAAAAAAAGCGTACCTTAATATTATTAACAAGTGGTAAAAAAAAATTGTTAATTAACAAAACGGTTTTTTAGCAATAAAAAAAATTTTTTAAGCATCGTTTTTTATCTTAAAATTCATAATTTTTTACGAAGAATCTATTTTCAAAAAAAAAATTTCAATTATCTTAAAAATAATCTATTTGTTTATAACAATTTTATAAACAAAAAGAATTAAAATTTATAAAAAAATATTTTTAGGTAGCTTTTATTTATAGAAAAACGAATGATCATCGACATTGGAAAAAAAATAATTCTTGTAACATTTATTTAAATATTTAATTTGCCGCCTAGGTAATTTGTTAATAACAAATCGAAAATTATCAATTTTTTAATTTACTCAACGGAAATCCTTTCTTTAATATTTGAAGAATAGCTCCACGAGAGGAAAAAAAATTGAGATTTATGGTTTAACAATTATGCAACTTTCAATGTTTATAGCCCAGTCGGAAGAAATTGTTAATTAATTTATGGATAACATTTTATAAAATCGCGATAAAAATATTTTTTCTACGGCATTTCATTCCTTAATTTGTCCTGTACATGTCTGAATTTTTTCAAATTTTAATATCAACATTTAATATGTTTAAATAATATTTCTCATTAAAGCGCTCGAAGGGGGCGTGGCTTGCGGAAACCCGAGTACCCGTTTTCAGGCGTATTTTCAGCTCCCTGTAAAATTTTTAATATTGGTCCTACAATTTCGCGAGTTGGGAGTTTCTTTTAGGAAATTTCCTCCTCTTTTTGAATCTTTTTTCAAAATCAAAATATATCAAATAGTTTTCGAGATATACCAAAAAAACTAAACCCCTTTCTTTTTGTTTACTAATTTGTTAATAACTTTTGCAATTTTTTCGAGCGGGTCTTGAATTTTTTCAAAAACTTTCTAGATTCGATCCCGAATCGAATGAGCCCTCAACCATATTTTTCCGAGCCTTTTAAAAAGTTTTGACTAAAAAAGCACTTGTTGACTAGACTAGAAAGGCTGCGGTAGGTACCCCAAACAAATATATGATTAGTTTATTCATGTATACCCAGATGGGGATATTAAACTCCATTGGAAACGATGGAGTCTCAAGGAAGGAAAAAATTATAAAGTGCAGTTTTCATAATTACTATAATTTGCATTAAATAAAATTAGTTATAAACCTACTTATTAACAGTCAATATTGACTGAACTGTCTAGACTTCCACCATCAGCTTAACCAATTGTGTCAACACACTTTACTAAGGTTATGCCCTTGTTTGTAAAGGGGTTTACTGAGGATGTAGAGTTAGTATATTAAAAGGAGATAAAATACTTTAAGACTATTTATTTTAGTTCATAATTTCATCAATACATGCCACTTCCTACTTCAATCTATTCTCCTTTTTATTAATTCTCTATTTAAACAACCTGAGTATTAGAACCTCATTGTAAACCAGCATGCACTATCAAGGGATTTTTTTGCGGATGGGAAATCATCAAATAACTTCCCCCGCTTTGGCCGGAGCGGGGGGATTGTCAGACTTGTACTGACTAAAACCCACCCTTGTTCCTTCTATTGCTCTTTACGTTCTGGGGCCGCGGTATCTCTTTCGAACAACCCGCAACCCCGGCAGGCGGTGGCCCTGGCAGGCCCCTCTGCTTTGCTGACATCTCTTTGAGACGCGCGTGGAACACTAACGCGCCGTCGAGACGGCCTGTCGTCAATAGACGGACGGGCGGTGAGCTACCCTACGGTGGCCAGGAGTCGTCTCGCGGCGTCTGACACCCGGGGCGTCTCCCGCGGCGGCTGGGTTGGTTTGAGGTTCTCTTCCTCAAACGCCCGGCAAACTGTCAGGTTTGATTAATGTTATCAAACCTCTACAGTACCGACTTATTTAATGATATTATATTTATTTAACATTGTTAGTGCATAGTTACCTAGTTGCAAATGCTGCAAACACACACAAATATGTTTATCAACAGCACCAGGCATTTTCCTGTATGTGGTTATTAATAAATAAACATATTATTACTACATTGTTTATCAGTCATGGATTCGTACCTATATTTTATTTGCTAGCTGTTTTGTCGGCGCACAATGTTGCGGAAAGTGCGGTGTTTTTGATTATAAAATCAAACTCAAGCATTTATTTCAATTCATCACAAGCACTTTTAAAGGTCAAGAAATAAAATAATGAAGCTACAGTCCCAGACACCAGACATAATAACTTGTGAAAGTACTGTAGTTGCCCATTCCAAAGCTTTGATCTCTATGGATAAGAATGGGCAAGAAAGTCCATGTCCATGGACACTCTTTAAAACCATAATATATTTACAAGATCATGGTTACATCATTCATGTTGAGATTACACATATATGTGAGAAAGATGTAGTTAATAGTGCACATTAAGAGCGTCCAGAGTAAAATCAAAAATATAGATACAATAATTAAAATAAACCATGCCAGCTAAGAGATGTCCAGTCCCAACTGACAGCAACCTTTCACGAACATGACGCATGGAACAAACCCATTCAGCTAAACAATTTTGAAGGGAACTAAATAACCTGACACACCCGCCACCGTCGTCATTAGCGAGACATTTAAGTGAACATGCCACTGTCAACCACCAGGGCATAGTCGAGTCATTAATAGTACACAGAACATATGGTTGTTTATAATCAGAAAAAAACCTTAACCATAGGTATACAACATACAGGTATACTGCTGCCTAACCTGTAAGGGATTACAGGCGAGGCTTTATGTCATATACAATTGTAATAATGGCCGTCGATAGCAATAACTGCAATACCGTCACGACAAACTGTAGCGTAAAGGATGTGAATCACGATTTCTTCACCCATCGTTGTCTGGGCTTCACGCCTAATCAGTCCTATCTCCCAGAGTATTGTCGTTCTTCATGAAATGCGGGTAAAAGGAATTTATTGTAGGCTTATCTTTTTTAACCCACTTCTAAAAAAAGGAGGTTATGTATTCCACCAGCATTATTTATTTCAAGAGTATCTGAATCTACTCTTCTATTGAAATTTGTACGAAGACGTGTCTGACCAGCCAGATCGGTGAGTCACATTTCGAACAAAAAGAACGGCATAAAACGTAGGAAGCAATTGCTCAGCAATAGTTGATGATGATGAAAGGCAATTATGGAAAAGTTTTGCGATTTCTACAAATATTATCTTAGTGTGGAAACCCAGACTTATGACCCAGACCACTAAGCCCACGAGACAATAAATCCTCAGGATCTCAATTGAATGTTGACAATGCTCTTCATTTATCTTAACACACAATATGTCTCCGCCCAGAATAATATACTTAGAGTGTCTGCCTAGCATGTTCAACTAGGTTTTATGTTTATGCCAGTATTTTATGAAGCCATTGACAATCTAACCTTCACAAACCTGCTAATGGGTAATGTGACTGGGAGCTTGGTAAGACTGGTTGTCAACTTATCAGACTTTCGGTTCTCTAATTGTTAACCGTCAGACCAACAGTCGGTACTGTAGACGTTGTATAACCAAACCCAAGTACAGGCTAGTTTGCTATGATGTTCGAATACTCAGGTTGTTTTAAGAAAAGAATAAAATGGCGTAGGAAGTGTGACATGTATTACTGGAATATGAACAAAAAATATAGTATTTTATGTTCTTTTAATGTACGCAATACCATCAGATTCCCACAGTACCTATGTAATGGATGATGATCCATCCACGGCAAGCTTTGCTTAACTTTAAGATTGACCATGTAGCCCATAAGTCGATTGCTATCCTCGAGAAATATTGACATAACAATCCAGTAATCATTAACCTTAATGATGACCATCAGTGATCAATCACACGATGTAAAAGGACCGAGTTCAACACTAGTTTACTAATCTTATTATTACCGTGATGTATTTGTCGCCTATTGTGTTAGCTTGTTTACTGATTGCTAATCGGACAACAATCGATTGCGGTGAACTGTAAGCGCAACAAATATTCGATAACGATTTTCTTTTTACCTTTATGAAAAATGGACGGACTATGAGGCGACAGTAACACATTCAGCCTATACTAGGTCAAGGTTAACTTATGATTGTTGCTTTTCTATACGTCAGACACAATATGTAAGAGAGAAACAATTTAAACAAATATTCTTATATATTTTTGTGAAAATTAGCCGCTAAGTTGGAGTGGACCGAGAGTCGCCTCCCCGAGGCAAGATGGTGATTGTATTGATGGTGGCGGAGGTATGAATGTATCAAACAAGGTTTTTTTGTCATTGAAAACATGTGCAATGTAGTTCCTTTGCTACATCTGATCTTATAATTTGTCTTAATAGACACATAGAACGAAGCAATAGATATAAATATTTTTTGCATTGAAATCTATACTTACTTAACATATTTTTTTGTAATTTTTAAATGTTTATTTTTTGTGTTCTATGTTTTTATTAAAAATATTTAAAAATGTTATTAATATGTATAATATACATATAACTGAATAAACTAATTATAAATGAGAAAGTGTATGTGTGTCTGTTTGTTTGTCCGTCTTTTACGGCAACACGGACCGACGAATTGACGTGATTTTTTTAAGTGGAGATAGTTGAAGGGATGGAGAGTGACATAGGCTACTTTTTGTCTCTTTCTAACGCCCCACTTCCCTATAATGGGTGGTGGATGCGGGTAACAGCTAGCAGTACATACATTGGCCAGTAGTGACAGCATAGGCTACTTTTAAAACACGATTTGTGCAGGACCAGACGTAAAATAAACACGGAAGATCAATTACATGTAAAAGCTTACATACCTGAGATAATTTGGATGTATCTTGACAGTCTGCGTGCCGATGGCAGCGGTGATAGGCCGTGGCCACAGGCCTCCGAACCTGCCACAGACAGTTCTACAGACATCGATGCTGCTGAACACCATGCTGCTGGAGTTGGAGGCCGTGTCGGCTTGCGGGTGTGTCGTGCGCTCGCAACCTTGGTCTGGTACGCATTTGTACCTCCATGATGGTCTGCGAAAAATATTTAGTGTTCATAGATTGCAAACAAACCGACCTGATCGTAAGCCGTGTGGCATTTAATTGAGAACAACCAAATTGATAAGCAACCGTGGCGTGGATGGATTACCCCAAGTGCTTTTCAAATCAGTGCCCTGAATGGAATACCTCAGGGACGCCTATGTAGTGGACGATTAATTTATGAAATTCAAAATATTTAAAAACAAATTTCTTTTTAGCGGTTTAATAGACGCATAGCGCAAAAAGCTTTGGACTATTATTTTTGAATCCATGAAAGGACAGGTAGTGAAAGAATTCAACATTGTCACATGCTACAGCAGAATAACTAGGAACTTACTCATAAGTATGGGCCAAAACATCTTCGACTATGTTCCCTGTACTCTCCCCAAGCTGAACTGTCGCAATGGCCAGCAGGACCCACGCAAACAGCCCCGCCATCGTTGCCTGTAAAACAAACAATGACAACTATCAAACGAAGAAAAAGGTTTCATTTGGAGTAGGTATCAGCTATTCAGGTAAAACTAGGGATTCTTTTTAAATAATCCGGAGTTTTACCTAGTATTGGTTAATTATGTACGAGTATACGAAAATATGTATGTAATGTTTCTAAACTTTTCATGTAACATGTTGTTGCTGCACTATTAGCATTTTAATTATTGAAGCAAGTCTAAAAATTAAATTAACAACGAGTTCAGTTTTTTGTAGTATTTTGTTGTTTAGGTATTAAGGTTTATTATTACGCTTGCAATTTTCAGTTTATGGTGCCGAAACAAGTAGGTATGCAAGCTTTATCTTTTCATGAATAGAAATACTGTGAACGAAAATATATGTATAAAAACAAATATTTGTCCATTGAAGATAAAAAACATCGATTTTGCTTCGTGTCATTACTCGTTTAGATGTTATCTACATAATTATGACGGAAGTATAAACCCAACCGCAATTTAGCGCTTCAATATGGTGACTATACCACATTTGTTCATTCATTGTACAGTCAGCTAAAGAGAGAAGCAACCAGGTTCGTCAAATATAGTTGAATTTTACTTAGAAACCGGTGGACCTTTTCTACTCAAATTTAATTTATTTAAAAAGCCGTTGGTTTTCTATCAAATTAAACATAACTTTATCCGAAAAAATTCATGGATTTTATAGAAAATTTCAACTGTATCTGACGACCCTGGTTACTTATCTGTTTTGCTCTCTGTACTTCATTCCATTAATATTGAGTCGGTCGTCTCATTGTCCAATGCCCATATTAGCGGCACATATTGCGTGTTGATAAAGTAGTGCTGGCTAACGGAACAAACCTAGCCAGCTACTATGGGTACAGGCGGAACTATAGATACGGCTCAGTAGGACACTACCGAACACGCGATTGTGTTTGTTGTACCTAGTGTTTGTATGCTCAGTTCAATTACCTTCATTATTTTTGTCGTTTTGTTCGATCCAAACATCTCTGTAGGGTAAAAAGAGCATTTATTGAGTCATTTGACTAGGGATCAAGTAGGGACTCATTTTGCCACCTTTATTTGTGGGGCCACCTACAACAATAATTAATCATTATCCTATTCTATCTTAATCAATTTTTGTTTGGTATAACGATAACCATTCCTCTGACCTTCACCTCATTTATTTGATAAGGCTAATATTCATCAAAACATCTCGATTAGCTGTCATCTGTGAATTTTCGCCCTTGTATCATATAGCTGGATCTATGATCATCACACACTCCATTCATCGTTTAATCGGCTTCCCGTTTTGAATGGGAAAATCCGGATGGCATCCTTTAGTCAGTCAGTCAGATCAGAACTTACATCGGACCCTCACCAACTTAAAACCCACTGTATCTAGTTCTACCATGTGTCTGGGGTCCAGGAGATACGAATACATTGGCGCGCACCCCTGACTGGTATCAGCCCGCCATTCCAGGCGACTTCCATCCCCAAGCACGGCCTATCCAGCGGCCGTTCATATCTCGTGAAGGCGCGCAGGAACCACTACGCACCACATCTTTGGGAATTGGTTTCCCCTACTTTTACAACCATCCAAATTCGTCATCAAATCATTCCTTACGACACGGCGAGTAAGCTCTCATTCCTCCGCATTTCATGACATTACCAAGACAACATATTACACACAACTTTTTGATTGGACAGAACGATATGCATGATAAATTATCAAGAATTCCGCATAAACTAGTCCGCATAGTCTACGATTCTGTTCAGTCATCACACTCTACTGATTAATTAATAGCACCGACCCTTTGCTGCTGTAGGGATCCTACAACTACTGTTTTTTTTAATCCATTCGTATTGATAAAGTCCTCCTTTTTTTAAGTCGGTTAAAAAGATCGTGGGGAAAAAAAGGTAGCTGACTGAAGGGCCCCGGGGCACCTGAGTGATTTGACAAGACATACATTTTCTCTATCGTATAGATACGAAATGAGAACAATAGGACAAGACAAGTGGCAAAAACTTCGAAAGCGCTTCGTATTGCTACAGCACACAAGCCTGTATATCAGTGCAGTGCCATAGGTACATGTTTGACTTTTCCATCAAAAGTTTTCTATGTATAAGCTATCTTGTCTAGTTACCTCATGCCATAACATCAACCGATCAAGATTCATTCAGACAGTTCTTATTATCATCTTTCTTCGTTGGACTACCATGATTTAGTCGTTGCCGTAATTATGTATATTTATTAAGCCATTACTGTTAGGTATAGAAATTAAAACAGGTCTAGAATAAGGAATTTCCTGGCAGTTTGATGACTCAGTTATTAAATTAAAGCATTTTTTTGCGTTGAATTTATTACATATCAGTTTGATTTTTCTTTGTTATTTGGAGGTCAGAATAGTGAACGACTCAAAATTATATTTGTTACGTTCACTTTAGTACTTACTTTATAACTCATGGGCGTGTAACGAAAACATCACTTAGTTTGCAAGCTAGCAAGGTTTGATTTCACAACGAATGAGTATATTTTAAGTGTGGGGTGAATCGATTGAGGGATCCTTCTTATATCATATCCCGAGGCACTAGTACGCGCAGTGTAAAAGCGTTTATTCGACGATGTTTGAATCGAAAACACAATTATAGGGTAATTGTTGTAGTGCCTTTTAGGTGAATTGTTTGCAACAAGCACAGCATTATCCTCAAATATTATTAAATTTAAAACTCGACATATTTACGTTTGTTTTTTTGGATGGGAAATCATCATACGACTTCTACCTCTCTGGGCGGAGCGAAAGGGAGAGTCAGACTTGTAGGCACTCGCCCTGACGGGCTCCTCTGTTTTATTGACATCGCTTACGCGCGAGGAACACCAACGCCATCCACACGGCCTGTCGTCTTACTAGATGGATCGACGGTGAACTACCCATTGCTCACCTTCCACAGACCCGCATCTACTGGGGCCGGGAGTTGTCCCGCGGCTCTCCCGCGGGTTGGTTTAAGATTCTCTCCCTCAAACGTCCACCCACCTCCTTCACCAGCAAAACTGGTACGCAGAAGGAGGCGACTGCTTCCCATTCCCTCTCGATCCGGACCATGGCCTGAATCATGGCCGGACGAGAGTGAACGTATGCTGCGTACGTGTTACACGGTGCAATCGTGCTAACTCCGCCCCACTGACCCCTATTCCGCTTTGTAAAATGTTTACAGTTTCGGTTATTTTTAATGACTGAAAATAGTATTAGTTGCTTGGAAAGGTGTTTCAGATACTACCTAAATATTAAAAAAAAAATACTTCTCAATTTACACTTCCTTGAAAACTGGTTCTTATTGCACTACGATTAGGTTTAACGTGCAATGTAAACTTGGTTAAGTAGGACCTGGATAAGTGAGAAACCTCCATAACTGGAACTCATGCTGAGGTCCCAACACTTTGGCACTGAATTACCTTTGTTAGTGGGACGAGGTAAGCCTCTATATCTGGGATTTGTTCTTTCGATTTATCATCATAGTTACCTCTATAACTGAGACAGCGAGTAAATTTTATATGCATAAACCTCTGTAACTGAGATAACATTGTTTGTTTACTCATTCTTATTCTACCCACAAATTCATTTACATACATAACACGTTATTTTATTTAATGATCGCACCTCTATAACTAAAATAACCTGTATTCTCACCTCTATTAATGGAACCCTCTGTAAATGAGACAGATATTTATTTATACCTGTATGTCTGAGACACTGGGTAAGTGGAATACCTCTATAAGTGAAACGACATTGCAGGTCCCTTGATGTCTCACATAACCAGGTTTCACTGTACCTATTTCACACGCGGGTTTTTTTTCTCATTTATCGCAACGAGGGCTTCTATTTTTTCTAATTATACCATAGATAACAAAAAAGCAACTGTTCAAATCCCTACAGTCGGCGGTGTTTTTTTTTTTTAGTGCATTGAGGCGCATGTTTTAAGACCTCGCATATTTATTCTAAATTTAAATTGTGTCTGTAATTGTGTTATCAACAGAATGTCTCAAATAAACATGATGATTTATAAAATAACTATAAATATAATCAAAGCAAATTGCCATTTATTTACGTTCTAAATTCAAAAATGTTTTAATTTCTTATTTTTAATATTAGGCTGTTTAGTACCATGGTACATTTGCTTCTCCTTCATTCTAAAAAGACTAAGCGCGTGAAAAAATATCTAATTAAATCATACCGATGAATGAAATAATACTTTTAGCTTTGTTAGATATTAATATTCAGCGTAAGTGTATTGATAAACGTCATTTAATTTATTTAGGACTTTGTCACTACTGTTTCATCCCTTGAATTAAAATTATTCGTATGGTCTACAATATTCTACGTGCATTTTTAAAATAAAAGCTAACGAAAACAAAATACTCTAGACTAATTAATGTAAATAAAATATATAAAATATAAAAGCCAATAAAAAGAAAACGGAGAGAAAGCTTGATTGGTCATTTAATATCCCTACATTTTGTAAACAATATTTTAAAGAAAGGTGAAAATGAATGATGTAAACAAAAAAGTTACTACGTAGAACAATTATTAGGTACTGAAAATAACTTGCAAGTGCGAACCGGACTCGACACACCGGTACATAGGTACGGTTACGTACTTGAAGGTTAGTAGATGAGTTATGGTATCTCAGACAAAGTCTTATTGAATAATTATTCATTTTTAATTATTATTAGAAGATATTAGCAGATCATATCAATATACACAAAGAAAAATATGTATTATATTTATCTTATTCTATTATAAAATTATATTTATTACTTCTCATAAACTACCCAGGAAATACAATTGTTATGGAACCACTTCGGAGGTATTTTTACACCCTTTCGATTATAAAAATAATTTTGGAATTCGACCAATAATTGACGGAGAAAACGAGTAACAAACATACAAAAAAAACAGTGGAATTGAGAACCTCTTCCTTTTTTGAGGTTGGTTAAAAATAAAAGTTATTTCACAGCAATCATTTTAGCGTTGAGTAATTTAGTTTGATGTATAGAACGCTTGGCTAATAGAATAGTGAAGGGTCCGTTTATATATATATAAATACACTTTATACATTTAAATTACACATAATAAGTAAAGCAGTTAAAATATAGACCACAATAAAAACTACCACTAACCAAAAAGTTTTCAATTCACGGAAAATACGAAATAAAAAAATACAACATAGTATGTAAGTTGACTTACCATTAAAAATAATACCTTACACAATAGTAAACGAGACAGGATTCTAGGAACAATCAAAGCAACCATAGAACTAAGGCTTATGATGCCTAATCCTTCCTTTTATTTCAAAACAAAGCGATAAAATGAATTGTAAATTAAATACTGAAAGAGTGGTCGATAACTGTCTACAATACTTTACAATTAAGACAATCGTGTTTTTCTGAGGCCTCCGATAAGATAACTAAAAACATTTTGCTTTTAAGAATTTATCTATTTATATCAACTTTCTTTTGTTTCCGGCTTTAAAACTATTTAAGGAATTGCAAATTCCTTTTGTAAACTCATTTAGTTTTTGCTTTTCGTATTAAAGATCATTTATTTATAACCCGTTCAGTTTATGGTTATCTATCGGGAAAAAAATACGAACTTCTGTACAAACTTTCGTGACAATTTAAACTTCTTTCGGGGAATTTTGAAAATTTCTCTCTCTCTCTCCCTCTCTATTGGTGTTTAGGGGTATTGAAGAACGGGATGTAAAGCTCGAGAAGAAAAGCGTCGTGTCTGGTGGCCGACTGCCCAACAAATTGTCGGGTTCGCGTATATATGCATAATTCGCGGATAACTCTACTTGCGAGATGTAGGAATGCGCAGTTAGTTCATAAGTGAATGCATAGATGGCGCAGAAATACTTTTTGCCATATTTTGAATTATGTTGCTACAGGTGATTTAAAGAAGTTTTTTGTAAAGTGAAATTACATGATTTTGACTGTGCATTGTCTGTCAGTGAATTTGATATTTTTGACTTGTGATGCCTGAAATCATGTTAGGTATACATACGTCGAAAAAGTGTGTGTTTATAATACGATTATTTAGTTTTCTTTGGATTTTTGTATTTTTTACGGACAAAGATTGCTGCATAAAGATGTTTGTATGATCTAGTTTAAGCTTTCTTGAAAACTGGTGTACTTAAATAATTTGTGTTACTAGAAGATAGCTATATTTTAAATTAAAAAAATACGCTTATTATCATTTGTTGAGTGACAAAACTGAATTATTTAAAATGTACCTAGTTATTATGCAATAAAATGATTCACATTCATGATGTCTAACTTACTAACTTATGTATTCTAGTCATAATCCTTTTAATTGGCGAAGAAGTGTATTGACCCACAAGCTGTGTAGGCGCGCATAGCGGTGTATTATAAGTATAAAATAAATATGCAAAGTAACTCACTCGTATGGAAATCAGGAGGACGCTCGGTCCTAACGAAAGTTGCAAATTATATAATTATTTAGTCAATATGAATGGTAGCCAGCTTAGCACATAGAATAACACCACTTGATACGTAAACGCACAACACTGCACTGTAACATAACTAATACAATTTTAATTGACGAGTAATTAAACACCATAAATTGTTTTTAATTACTCGACAGCTTATTCTTAACAGCTTCTTTTTAACTAGCATCAAAACAACAATTTTGTTGATTATTATCACAACACGGTCAACCGCACATTTTAAACGTCACTGAAATTCACTGCAGGCTGTTTACAAGCGCGCGGTTTTGTTTTTTTTTACTCTTTCGCTGCAAACACGAAGCAACCGGAGCGAAATAAAACCGGACCGCCACGTTTTTGTAGTTTTCGTTTTATTTATTGTTTACTTTGTTTTGTTTTTGTGCTATATGCACACAGGATGTGTTCGCGGCGCGAAGGTCGCTTGTACTTTGACTCCGTGCTCGATTACGGCCGGTTATAAGTTATTTTGTTATAGTTTAATTAATGCCGCCGCCGCCGCTCTGGAGCCATTCGCATTTTGATAAACGCGCGCGTGCGGGTGTAAGGCGCGAACCGCTCTGATTGGCGGACACACAGACTGACCCGCGCTGCGCGGCGGCGGCGGCGGCGCGGGCGGTACTCGCGCACTGAGTGACTGAGCATTTTGGCGGGAGATCCGCTTTCAGCCAACTAGAGGCTGCGTAATGAGATGTAAACTTTACCTTTCTATTGCCTTGAACTTTATTTCACACACTTAGAAACAAGTACGTTTAGTCTTTGTGAAGATATGATTCATACAGACAGATAGCCTACCTATCTCACCTACCTAGGTACTTATATCTATAAACGAAATAGGACGCAATCATTGTCAGATAAGGGGTATTAACACATAACAACACGCCTGTTCCCGAAGGCTTAAAAAGCAGAAGGGTTAGTAACTAGGTCCCCATAAGAAGTAGGTGCCTACTATTATATTCTATTATTAATCTATTGGTAAATATGATGTAGACATTATTACAGTTCATAAATAATAGTAACTGCTAACGTATACGACATTGTGATTTTGTTATTATTACTGTTTCATAGTTTCAATGTACCTAATTATGTATTAATGACAAACAAACACACAAAAACAAAATTAGAAGTCATTGTTGGCAGTTCTCTATCTATAGCTTTAAATAACAAAAAAAGTATCTAAACACTCACAATACGTCATTATCTATTATCGCTATCAATGTCATCTTTTGTACTTACCTTATATATAAATAAGTAATACCTACTCGATATTGACCAAGTCTAATATGTGGTCTAGTCTACTAAATCTTAGGTGCGTACGTATCAGGTACCTATTCATAAATACATACATAGTTTATGGACACATCTGTCAAGTCTAATGGCAATGATCTACTGTTCACGCTATATAAATCGTAAACAACGTGACAAATATTTATGAGGTAATAAAAGCAAGACTGAGTCATTAAAATAATTGATCATAAAGCAATTACAAGTGTCGGTTTTACGTAGACAGTGTTAAGATAAACTGTTTATTTGAAAAGGCCTTTAGCGAGCCCGCTTTGAAGTTGTAAATTTTACGGGTTAATATCTAGAAACTGGATCAAACAGGTATACCATAGAGTTCGATTTTATTAATAGGATATACGAATACGCGAATAGCCCTTCTTCCCGTGACGTCATTGGCGATGAACGCAGCCAAACCCGCTCCTACAGATTACACAAATGGGCCATCGCTCTGTCACCCACTCCACTAACATGGTGTCACAATAGTTTAAAAATATTGTCGTATTTAAAATTAAATTCTCCTATTGTTGAACTAGTTTTGAGGAGAAAAAATAATTGAATTATGAGAAAGTGAGATGATCATCAATTTTGTTAAAAACTGTGGGTATTTTGTAATTTATTGTGAAAAATGTGTAGGCTACTAGATTATGAGTGCCAGGCATTCTTACACAACATGTAATCGCACATTGTTTTAAAAAATTCTATTTACAGAAAATGTTTGTTTTCTTTATTACAACAAAGCAACCCGAAAAGGTGTCAAAACAAAACAATATCTTTATTACGATATTTCCTTCCTACATAGTCGCCTTTGTTGGGATTTAAACCCCAGGTCCCGTTGAACTGCGTCGAGTTGATTTGACCCCATTATCCGGTCCCGTTAGGCTGACTCGCGATGGTATGGTGCGAAACACCATTGTTGTGACACTACACTCGCAATACATACAAAACCTACGATTTTATCTCATTCATGTGTGCAGCTAGGGATAAAAATAACAATATGAAACAGAACGATAAACACGTACATAAGTACTTTAGAAAGAGTTATTTTATTTCTGAGAAGCTAAAAGAAGTAGCCAACAATAAAGAAAAAAAAACAATATATGTTTATTTTTACTTATTAGTGTGTTGTTGGCAATTATAATTAGGTAGGCCCAAGATAAAGATAATAGCAGCTGGCTGACATGACCTACAAGCAAAACTTGGCTGCTGTCAAATACAGTTAATTATGTCATGATTAAGTCAGTTTTTATTTCATTGTTCAATACAAATGCAGAATTAAAAACCTATGAACGTGGACGATAAGAAAGGAGTTTGAATTGTAGTTTCGGCGTACATTCTAGTTTCTTTTAGATAAAAGTCGCGTTTAATGTATGTATGAAAGGGTCCTCTGGTCCCCGTTCCAAGATCCATGCCACCTCTTAATTACATTTAATTTCGACAGGTATAGTGCTTTAGAAAAACAAGTGACAGACGGACACTTTCGAGTTACTTTCGCTAGTACAACAAGATATCAAAGAAAATTAGGTTTGATCTATCAACATTGATCGCTTTAACAAAGTTTAGTGTCCGTGATTTACAAACCATTGAGGAATTCTTTTGTGAGAAGGGGATTTTATGATGAGCCGGTTGAATCTAAAAATGTGTAATGTCACCAGAACCAAAGATGGGTGCAAAATATCAGCTCGATCGTTTGGGGGACTTGATTTGAAATTCAGGTGCAAGACCAGGAGGTACTTACTAACTAACAAGGCAAGCTAAAAAAAACATATATTTACAAGCGACACATCTCATAAAAGGCAAGTTCTCAGAACTCTGACCTTATAGCTGACATCATATTATATTCTTATGTAGGATCTTCAAAAACTTGTTCTGTGCGCAAAACGAGTTCCCTGTCGTCGCCGTCTTGGCTGTGTAACGGTTTGTGAGTCTGTATTTTTTTGATAAGGTAATAATAATTTGCCTAATTTGCTTCATCCATAATTTTGTCTGTGCAATTATGGATGAAGTTATGATGACGAATAACTACCGGAGATTTATTGTGAAGGACGGCACGGTTGACATATGTCGAGCATGCCACCGTCCGGGTGAATCATTCGACACATTATCTCCGGTTGTTTGTTGGAATCGGAAGTGCCGTACTACAGGTATGAGCCCGACCCAGTTCTCGAACATGGCAATATCACATTGTACTGGGATCGATCCATCATCACTGACAGGACTATTGTTGCCAACAAGCCTGATATAGTGGTGGTGGATCGATCAGAGCGGCGCGCAATGTTTGTTGACATAACAGTCCCGCATGATGAGAACCTCGTGAAAGCCGAGAAAGATAAGCAAATCAAGTATATTGACTTGGCTCGCGAGGTTGTCGACATGTGGGATGTGGACTCAGCGATCATTGTGCCGATAGTCGTATCTGCCAATGGCTTAATTGCCAAGAGCCTCGGCCAACACCTGAGGAGGCTCTCGTTAGGCAGCTGGATCAAGGGCTTGATACAGAAAGCGGTACTCCTGGACACGGCTCGTATTGTTAGGAGGTTTCTTCTCTGGAGCCCTGACCGCCGGTAGCTTGGACCCTGTTCCCGATACCGGTGGGCTACTATTTTTACATTTTTAAATGTTTTTTTATTTTTTGTTTTTAAGAAATATTTAAAAATTTAATAATATGTATAGAAAACAATAAATGGACGATTTGCCTAAGGCACGTAAGGAAATTAAATTCATTTATTGTTAAGTCAGTTGGTACAAGGTCAAGAAAACACTTCATAAACACAGACAGGCAGGCGTAATACTTGCCTATAGTTCGAAGGGGATGGCGGAGACTAGTGCGCGAGCGAAACGAGTGAACTCAGACCCCGCCATCCTATCATAATATCTGAAATGCATCATAGTGACACAATTCAGTTTTATTTCTAAGATAGTCACATTTGATAGCGAAGTTTGCTCCTTTTATGCATCTCCTGTTATTCTGCCGAGTTTAGTACACGTGGTCATATTTAACAATGTACTACAAGTACAGTCAGCAAAAGAGATTTGTAACCAGTTGTAGTTTGATTTTTCTTAGAGACCGATTAACGTTTTGTACTAAAATTAAACTTGTTTATTGAACTTTTTTCTTTTTCTTTTTTTTTTAACTTTGCCCCACACTAGGAATTTCTCCTGTATCGTGGGTGCGTTGACAAACACTTAAACTCACATACACAAACAGCCAGACCCGAAACAACTATCTGCAGGTCATACAAATATTTGTTCCGTGCGGGAATCGAACCCGCGACACGCAACGCAGCAGTCGATCGCTCAGCCCCTGCGCCAACCGTGCCGTTGTGCTAACCGTTTGTTTTCTATCCAATAAAATTAATTTTAATAAAAAACATTCATGGATTTTTATGAATATGACACAGGTGCATCTGACGTGCCTAAATTATCTCTTTTGCTGACTGTACGTACGAAACTGAAAAACCACAAAACAGACCAAATCGTAATCGCGAACATTCCTCTGAAACATGCCGTTTATACTCCATAAATGCTTTCCCAGAAATGTATTGCAACTGAACTTGCGTGGAAGTGAATGCCTAAGTGAAAAGTTTCCTTCCTTTTCTTTAGGTAGTATCCATTATTAATCGTATCCTTGAGACCTTCGCAGAACTGCGTGGTTTACCTTATTTACACTCATATTATTTGTAGGTACTCATAATGCTCAATCATTAAACTAGCCGGGCATAATATTATCTCAATTGGTTTGAACTTAGATAACATTTGCTTTTAAGGGGTGCTTCACAATTTAGTTTAATTCGTTAATAATCAAAACCGACCCGAATCAGTTTATGTGTAAAAAAATATTCAGGTCGGCTTTGTTTCTCCTTTCAATGGCCTCGTGCCGATCGGCAAACTACGTCTAGTATCTACCACCTAGCACATGATTATATTCGGGTCGGCTTAGTACCTACAATGCGAGCTAAGCCGAGCGGTTCTTTCTCCAACGTACTATACTACAACTTTTATATTTTCTACTGGCTTATTTGCGACTAGCTTTGCTTGCTTGGTATTTTTTGCGTGAAAGAGTAACAAACGTCCTCACAAACTTTCGTAGAAGCGATTCGATTGCCACATCATCGATCGGCAGATCGAGAGCTTTGTTTGAGTCTAATATTTGGATTGTTTTGTAAATAGTAACTTGGCTACCTACCCATTACTTAACCTAGAATTTTATATTGCTAGCAATAGCAATGAGAATAGCTACAGCATACCTCGCACTTTCACCCACTTACTTCTATCAATCTTGTAGTAGGCCCAGAAGATGCCGTGACAATTTAAACTCATACCAAATAGTATAATAGTTTTATAATAAACTAGCTTTTGCCCGCGGCTTCGCTCGCGTTAAATTCGGGGTAACACAGTTCCTCTTGCGCCTTATTGATTTGTAATAGCAACGCTAAGTTTTCCCTTTTCTTCCCTCTTTCTCCCTCACATCCCACTTTTTTAAAATAAAAGTCTCCTGGTTCCCAACTATCTCTGCACCAAAATTCATCAAAATCGGTGTAGCCATTAAAGCGTGAAGAGGTAACAAACAAACAAACTCACTTTCGCTTTTATAATATTAGTAAGGATAATAAGCCAATGTCATTTAGGGAACTAGGACTAAACAATAATGCGGGTTCTAGACCAAGAGCTAAGCTTAGTTAGTTTAGCTTAGTTTGCATAGCTGACACAGTTTTTCATACGTGTTTCATAATTTGCAGTCTGTAAGTAAAAACTCCGTCAGTTATGCGAGCTCAGCCAAACAAACTTAGCTTAGTCCTGCAACCTGCTTAACAGTCGCTTGAGTCAATCTTTAGGTAAAAGCCTTAGGTGGTTGCTTAGGTTGTTCCGAGGATGGGCGGCCCTCACCACCCATTACATATCATATTTCCTACGGGCTTCGTAACATATTTTAGCCTTTAGTCTTGGCTATAATTTGTAGATCTTTGACAGTTGTTATAGGTAGTCAGTGGCCTAACAGTCTGACAAACAATCTTACCAAGGAGTAAGTATCGTATTTCCTAGTACTAACTGGGTTGTAGAGGCAGTCGTTTCATGAAAATTACTGGTATTCAGCTGCATCATAATCTTTCTACATATTTTTTTTTTTGTTATTGGTAAATTGTTTCCAGTTAACTTTCACAGATACTCAAAATAAATACTCGGTACTGTTTAGATACGTGTGAATACGCACTGACAACCTCCTGTACATCTAGGGTTGTCACCTTAACAGATAAAAACTTAAAAAAAAAAAAAACAGAAAAAATACATCGCAAAACGAACAACCTGGAGATAGCGAGTAAGTGAAAAAAAATGAGGGCGTGACGGTAGGCGGTCAGTTATCAGCTGTTTCGCAGCACCAGAGTTAGCTTGTTTGCGGTTAAAGGGATGAAATATTAAAGCGATCGTATTTACATCTGGTAGATGAAAATTGGAGTATCACAAACAAACGCACCATAAAATCACTAACATTTTGCGCCCCCCCCCCCCCCCTGTTCGGAGCTCCCAAATATGCCACACGACTTGTTTTTAGGCCTTAGGCCTAAATTGCCCTGATACAAATGTTGCACGCATAGAAATATGAAATACTACCTGGCGCCCGCGGCTTCGCCCGCGTGATATCGAAAAAAAGTATCCTATGTGTTATTCCGGACCTTTGGACCAAATTTCATCAAGATCCGTTCAGCCGTTTTGACGTGAAAGAGTAACAAACACCCATACATCCATCCATTCCCGCAAGCATTCCATTTATAATATTAGTAGGAAGAACTGCTTTTTAAACCCCTGCTCTGGCAGTATAGGGACCCCACAAAAACTAGAACGGATGGCACCTTATGTAAATGTAAACCCGAGTTCGCTTTAGACTGCGCAGAATCCATGACTTTACAATTATAAGTGCCTTTTGTAACCTACTTGCAACTATTTACAGAAGAAAAGTGTGTCAATGACTTTAAATGCATTACTAAACAACTGATATCGGATAGCAGTTGATGTACAACGTTGAGGCAAATGTGCAACTCGGTTCCAGATTGTGCGCACGCGCTTGGTAAAAGCTAGTGCTCGTTAGTGTTGCCATATTAAAATGTCGTTAAATCTGGCACATGCGTGGCTGTTAACTCATTTAATGCATCTAGGGCAGAACGAGTGCAATGACGATAAGAGCATATAACTGCGAGATAGTCATACAATTTAGAATGTTGAACTGGTATAATTATGCAACCTAGTTTTAGGCACTTGTGTGTCGGTCGGATCCTACAAGTACCAACACACGACAACACATCAACCTATACAAATCCAGTATAAGCGAAGCTCTAATCGTACGGCAAATCTCCGGTGTACGTTACGTAGTTAAGAGATCTGCATAAACTGGTTTTGTATAGGTTGATGTGTCTCCGTGTGTACCTACAACAGTAGTCGTTGTGTCTACTGATCATTGATAAAGCTATTTCTGTATTAGATTGGATTTTTATTACAAAATAATAACGCCTATTGAACAGCGTGTACCTAATCAAAATCAAAATGACTTTCATATTTAATTTATCGATTTACCTTCTGAAACACAGTACAGAAGTCCTCAAGGTGAATGTTTTTGGAAAGCTGACTAATAAACAGTGATTATACCATAAAAACACGACTTGAATAAATAAAAGGAACTCAAGCAGTGATAATCACAAAAAAACGCAACTACGATAAAAAATATGGAAAACTGTAAAACCAAGCACATTTGGAAACACGCGGGACCCATTCGAACATATTCTATTTCATGCATTATTTTATAATCTAAGATAAAATTATTGTAAATATGGACGGTCATTTTACCCAGTCTTTAGTTAATTCGCACGCTCAGAGACGGTCCGGACAACAAAGGCCTTTCCCGTTCATAAACTTGTAGATTATTTTAAGAAAAAAAATGGCCTACCTGACCAAATCTCCAGTCTGTAGTCTTGGGGCAAAATGTAATGGATATAGAATATGATAGGTACCATAATTGTGTCCTTTTTTATTCAACTGTCGTGAAAATGATCGCCTTTATTCTCTAACGATCGTCTATAATTCCTGAGTAGTTGCGTTTATTGCAAAGGAAAGCTTTATTCAAAGAGTAGAATACTTAGTTCAGTAGATCTCATTGACACCTGACATATTAGAATGTAGGTACTCTGTGCACCTGACTTTTGGTAATGTATTTTACTGTTTTACGTCGAAGAGGATGACACCAAAGAGTAGAAGACTACCAAAAATAATGATGACACCATGTTCTGACCTCTTCTTCTATGTTATGGCTGTTTTGATGAAAAATGTTCGTTACCACATAATCGACGATTACCTACTCAAATTCGATCTCAGTCCGTCGGTGTCGGGAAAACATTTTATTCTCCTATATAAATACTTCAAAATAAGCAAAAGGTTCATTCCTCTCATTTAGAATAAGAAAATATCGGTTAGAGGGTCGCCTTTGCTTTCAGAATCAGTTAAATACTGCTTGTAAGAATTTGGTTAAGTCATAGAAAGATAATATAAAGATTCATCTTCAGCTGTACCCAAAAGTCCAAAAACATTTTAAATACAGTTAGATTCTCAAAAACTACACCACAAAAGTCAGTTTTGTTTTTTGGCAAAAATGATTTTCATTTCAGCCTTTTTAGTTGTGGTATCTCACACAATTTTTATCGAGTATTCCTTTTTCATTTTGCTACTAGAAATATTACTAGCATATCCTCCATATTCATTACAAGAAGGGATTATAGAAGATAACATATAAAGCATTATAGTTAAAATTCGTATGGAAATATAGGTACACTTTCGACTATAAAAAGTATTTGAAAATCAACCCACAGTCGACAGAGAAATCGCGTAACAAACATACAAAAATACAGTCGAATTGAGAACCTTTTTCTGAAGTCAGATTAAAAATGCGTAGGTAACATAAATTGCGACCTGATGACTAGAAATGTAAACAGCTAAAGGGAATATTGGTTAGTAACAAAGCGAAAGTTGAAGTGAAAGTCTAGATGCATGAATACAAACAGCCCAATAACGTGTGTTATTCTCATCACGAAACCACGGCTGCATTCAACATCGAGCCGGACATTCATTTACATAAGTAGGTATATGTACGTAAGGGTCCGGTTCCACCAAGCCAATAAATCGTAGCTACTTTTTTGATGTTACTGTACACGCAACTGTGTTAGTGAGTTAGAGTAATTGTAGTATTGAAAATAAGTAGGAGAAACGCTTTCATGTCAAGTCGAAAATTGAACTTACAATTTAGAACTTAACATGAAAGCGTTTATGTTAAGTCCAAAATGGTCCAAAACGGTAGCGCGATTATTTTTTCTATGTATTTTGTATTTAATGGGTCGGTATTCTATCGTGTTACTGAATTATCCTTAATATTTTATAAGCGAAAGTGAGTTTGTTTGTTTGTAACCTCTTTACGCTTTAATGGCTAAACAGATTTTCATAAATTTTGGCACAGAGATAGTTGAGAACCAGGGGACGGACATAGGCTATTTTTTTTAAGTGGGTTATGAGGGAGAACGAGGGAAGAAAAGAGAAAACTTGGCTTGCTATTACAAATCAATAAGGCGCAAGAGCAAAAACTGCAGGTAGCAGGTACTGTGTTATACCGAATTTAACGCGAGCGAAGCCGCGGGCAAAAGCTAGTAATCATATAAATCATCAAAGCAGCCTTCTATTTATTCATTTAATGCACAATGTACAAATAGTTACACACTAGGCTTACAACTAGTGAGTACATGACCCTCTTAGGGCGCAGCAAAATGTCTTAAAACTAATAAAATAATAAACAATATTAAGTTCTAAGTTCGTTTGACCCCATTATGTGAGTTTTTCATGAAATGGTCATTTGTTAAAAATTAACGTGCGTGATTTTAATAAAGTACTATAACTCTGTAAAGCTATAGGTATTTGTTAAGGTCGCAATTTATATTTATTTCAACATGGCACTGGCCTGCAAATAACAAAGAACATAAGACATTTTGAATTTCGCGGGCTGTCCGGGCATATCGCTCTAATAAGTGGGTAGGTAGAGATACGGTCGAGAAGAGAATAATAGTGGACCAGAAATATCGGTTGCGACTTACGGGTTTTATGTCTCGAGATCAGAACCTCAGAGAGGAAAAATAAACTAAATACCTACCATTGCAAAAAACAATCACGCGCTTTTCTCACTGATGCATATCGGCGATACCTCTGAAAGTGCCTGGAATTTTAACCTACTTTTTAATCTATACGTGCATGTCTTTACTCTTTACTTCCTTCCCTGGCGATTGATTGGAAGTTAACGCACTCAATTAACATCAAAGCATTCATTTCACTGTTGCTTCCTCCACGATATATGGGCTTACGTAAGGGCATCACTTCCTGGGGAAATATTCCACGGTAAGCAGCTGACAGCCGAATGACTAATCGTGTTGGTATTGTTCGATTTAAAAGTACGGAAACCGCTGGCGTATCATAGCAGCATGTTATATCATCATTAGGTCAGTGGCTTAAGCCATCGGAAGAGCTTCCAAGAGGTAAAGAACCTCGATTCTCTATCGACGAGAAGCTTAGTTTTTGTGGTGGGTTTGAATGAAATTGTACGAATGGTAATAAAATCGGGTGTAGTTTCGGCTCACCTCGAAATCTATGAAACCAATTACTAGTATTATCTCTACTTAACCCTTCAGGAAATACAGGTGTGATGACAAATTGTATGGACGCCATCTCGTGTCGCTATTCATAAACTAAATAAATTGACAGACAGTGTTGCTGTATTCGTTAAATGAGCCTACCACACAACACATATTTTATCTCTTTGTATTAACTACCGAAATAAAAATCGCTGGTTCTTGGTAGTGAAAACAAAAGTGTAATAAATCAAACAGGAAAGAAACATAAAGATAGATAGCAAAACATAGACAAAAAGTATAAAAAAAGGTTTCAATACATAAAACCTAGTGCAGACTTGCACATTCTCCCCTTTTTTATGAAATAGGCAGCTTTATCAGCTTTTGGAGGGGCCTCCTGAATGTGCCGACCTCAGTGGCAACATCGGCCACCCGTACTATTCCATCTCTGCCGGGAAACAACATCGCGACTCGGCCTTTGGGCCATGAACCACGCGGTAAATTTGAGTCGCATATTACGACCACATCTCCTTCCGCAATTGACGGCGCGGTGCCTCCACCCCTTCTGGGTGACAGCGAAGGCAGGTATTCTCGAACCCATCGCTGCCAGAAATGATCGGCTAGTCTGAGTGCCCTCCGCCAATGACTTCTGCTCGAGAGGTCCGACTCCTGAAGCGTGGCTGGAACGGGTCGTCCTGGTGATCCATTTAGGAGAAAGTGAGCTGGGGTTAATGCTTCTTCAGCATTAGCATCGAGTGAAATAATAGCTAGTGGTCGTGAATTTACCAAGGCTTCAGCTTCAGCCAGCACAGTTCTGAGTACCTCATCAGAGGGAGTTCGTTCATGGAGTGATACTTTCAGCGCTCCCTTGACACTTCGGACAAGGCGCTCCCAAGCTCCACCCATAAAAGGTGCCGAGGGCGGGATGAAACGCCAGTTTATAGACTCGTTGGCAGCGTAGTCTTCAACCGCATCACCGTATAACTCTCGCAGTTCCCGGCTGGCCCCAACAAAGGCAGTGCCGTTATCGGACCAAATCTCCAACGGGGTTCCTCGGAGTGACACGAAGCGGCGTAGGCACATGATCGCTGAGTCAGTCGATAAGCTGTGCACCAGATCCAGATGTACGGCGCGGACGACCAAGCATGTGAATAAGGCTACGTAGCGCTTCTCCTTTCTTCTTCCAACCGTGACATAAATAGGCCCAAAATAATCGAGACCGGTGAATGAGAAGGCTCTTTGATGATGAGCTAAGCGAGCTTCTGGCATATTTCCCATAGGTGGTTGAAACGGCCTAGCACGGCGCAATTTGCACAGCTGACAGGTATGGGCTACGAATCGAGCAGCGTTTCTGAGACCAATAATCCAGTAACGCTGGTGAAGCTCGTTGATTACCAAGTCTAGGTGTGAATGCGCGGCCTTCTGATGATATCTATGGATCAAAAGACGAACCGCCGGGTGTTTTCCATTCAAAATTATTGGTCGCTTAACGTCGTCTGATACGCCTGAGGCGGCAACAATGCGGCTTGACATTCGCAGCTGATTATCATCATCAATGAATGGCGACAGCTTAATAAGGCGGCTATTACGAGGCAACGGCTGTTGGTTCTTTATTCGCAAAAAATCTTCTTTAAAGGAATCGAGCTGAGACTGCCATAAGATGTGTTTTTCGGCCAGGCGTAAATCATTTGCTGTTAATACATTGAGGTTATTGGGGACATTAGGAGAGGATGTGCAAGAGGGAATAAATGTACATAAACTTCCTTCAAGACGAGTTAAATTGGCGACAACGCCTCGTCTTTGTATACTACGCATACGCAGTAAAAAAATAAATTGATGCGCTTTTGCTGTTGCTCGCACCATTCTCAACCATGAGCTGAAACGCAGCGGATCCGCGGAGAGTGGTGCGGGCAGGTCAGTGTCAGTGATAAGATGAACATGATGTTTAAATTCTTCGCGGCCTAGGCCACTGACATCGATCAAGGGATCAGTGGGCCAGTTCGAGGAGAACAAGAAGGCAGGACCTGAGATCCAACGAGATTCTGGAGTTAACTCAAATCGTTTGACCCGAGTTGCATCATCTGCCACATTTAAATCACTCGGTATCCAACGCCATTCACTGACGTCCGTTAGCTCCAGTATCTCACCTACTCTATGTGACACGAAAGGCTTAAAAGTGCGAGCGTCGCTGCGAATCCAACCTAAGGTCGTCATTGAGTCACACCAGAAAACTCGTCTCACCGGTTTGAATCGGTGGTCTTCGCATATAGACGAAGCAAGACGAGCAGCCATCAGAGCACCTTGGAGCTCTAAACGAGGAATTGAGACAGGCTTGAGGGGTGACACGCGAGCTTTGCTGCAGATAAGAGAGAGTCTAACTTCACCGCTAACGTACAGAAATCGCCAATAAGCGACAGCGGCAAAGGCAGACTCACTGGCGTCTGAAAACACATGAAGTTCACAGCTTGCTAGCTCTAAATCGTACAAGTTATAGCGACGTGGAATTCGTAAAATAGAAACAGAGGATAAATCCTGGAACCACGACTTCCACGCAGTGTTGTCATCTTGAGAGAGCTCCTCATCCCATTCCAAACCCTTACGCCAAGCGTCTTGAAACATGATGCGGCCTCGAACAACGATTGGCGCAATGATTCCAAGAGGGTCATAGACTCTCATCACCTGGGCTAACACCTCTCGCTTGGTGAGCTTCTGTGGCAACACAACCTTATCGACTCCCGTATTAAAACCTATCACGTCACAGGCGGGTTGCCAGATAAGGCCAAGCGTGCGGACATGACCAGCCAGGTGACCTAAATCTACGTCATTCAAAACGGGCGCCTCTAGCAAGGACTCTTTTGGTAACCACGAGAGCGCCATGAGATCGTTTGACATCCAGCCTCGCATCTCAAAGCCAGCATGAGAATGTACGTTGTAAATGTCCGCAGCCAACTTGGCTGCTTCATGAACGTTGTCTAAACTAGTGATGCAGTCATCCATGTAGTGATCGTGTATAATTACTCGAGCTGCATCGGGGTGTGTATCCTGCCACTCTAATGCATTTTTGTTTTTGATATGGATAGCAGTAAAGGTTAGTGTGCATCTGGATTGAGGGCCCAAATTTTAAATCTTCTCAAAAGAAAATAAGATTTACAGGGAATTTAGTTAAAATTTAGTAAAACTTAGGGCAATATGCCATAAATTTCTTAAACGCGAAATAAAGCTGCTATGATGAAATAACTAGGGCTCTCAATCCAGATGCCTGCATAAAGTGGCATAGCCTGAATCTCAAAAAGTACTACCTCTGGGCTCATAATTTTTATTTAAGGATTTAGTTAAGATATTCTTACAACTTTTAAGAAATTCCCAAATATGTAGAATACGATATTACAGAGTTATAGCGGTATATCTTGGGCCCTCAGTTCATAAATGTTTGTACCGAGGAATCATCAAACTCATGGATTTATCTAAAGAAATACTTAAATACGACTGTAATATATTTTACTTAAACGCGTCTGTAAATTAGTAAAAAAGAAATAATGACAAAAAAGTTAATAGTTAAAATGTAAATGGAGATTGAATTTTCCTAAAACGTCTGAACTGAGGGCCCAATATTTTTGGCAGTATTGACTAGGATAAGCCTTCTACACTACCGCACATTAGGGTAAGTATTTTAACTAATTTTTAATTAAAATCTTACAACGCGTCCTTTATTCTAAATGGCATACTTTAAGAGAAAATTGATTAATATTTTTATATAGGAGAAAGTTCTGTAGGGTGACCATAATGTTCCATGTAAGTATAAACAAGTGTTCGACGTATTCTTGTAGTATTTTGTAAAGCACAGATGGAGAATTATATAATTATATACGACAGCTGTGCTGTGCCCGCACCTACGTATCGTGAAACAATAAAATAAAAAAACGTATCAATAATCATTAAAATATTTATTAGACGTATGTAGGTTATTGAATTAAATAAAAATAATGGATAATTAATATATTTATTAACTAACCTTTGCCCGCGGTTTCGCTCGTGTTAAATTCGGGGTAACACAGTTCCCCTTTCTGGATTTGTAGGTAACTGCTACCTGCAGCTTTAGCCCTTGCGCCTTATTGATTTTAAATAGAAAAGCTAAGTTTTCCCTTTTCTTCCCTCTTTCTCCCTCAAATCCCACATTTCTTTTAGAAAAAATAGCCATGTCCGCCTCCTGGGTCCCAACTATCTTTGTACCAAAATTCATCAAAATCGGTTTAGCTATTAAGGCGTGAAGAGGTAACAAACAAACTAAAGTGGGATATTAGGGAGAACGTGGGAAGACAAGAGATAACTTAGCATTGCTATTACAAATCAATAAGGCGCAAGGGCAAAAACTGCAGGTAGCAGGTCAGGTACTGTGTTATACCGAACTTAACGCGAGCGAAGCCGCGAGCAAAAGCTAGTAATATTATAAGATAAAATAAGATATATTTATTTTCTCAAACATGTGTTTACATACAGAAAGAAAAATGCATGTATGATGATATAAAAATAATAAAAATGGTTCAGACATGTTTGCCATATACTATAACGCGCAAATGTTTTAAATATTAAAATTGTGTCGTCATTAAATAATCACATACCAACATAATTATTTTTTTAGTGAAATTAGCAAAAGATTACAAATGTTAAAATTATTATTATTATTTATTTATTTCGAACACAAAGATTCATATTTTTGTTAGTAACACTTACAAAACTATGTTAATAATATATAAAATCATGAAACTTAAATACTTAAATAAAATTAAAATCAAAATTAAAATCAAAATTAAAATCAAAATTAAAATCAAAATTAAAATCAAAATTAAAATCAAAATTAAAATCAAAATTAAAATCAAAATTAAAATTATAACAACAAAAAATTACTTTTAAAATTAAAATCAAAAAAGAAAATCAACATTAAAATTAAAACATTAAAATCAAATCTCAACATTAAAATTAATAGTAAAATTAAATTACAATCACAATTAAAATTAATTCAAATATCTATAACTTTGCCCGCTTCCAGCTGCACCAGACCCGCAGCTGTGCATTCGAGTCCAGTGCCACAGGAACGGGCAGTCCAGCCTATCCGATATCACCTTTAAAATACTGTTGGTACTCCCCCGAATCCTTCGCATCAGGGATGCTGTTCTCTTCCGCATGATAGCCTGGAAGCTATCTACACTTGCGTCAGCAAACATGGCAGATGCACTACAGAACCGTGGGAGCCCCAACAGCACCCTAAAAGCGTTATTATATTGTACGCGAAGAACTTAATTATACATGGCAAAAAAAAAATCAGTGAGTTTAGTAATAAGGTCAAAATTATAAAATTTAAAGAACAAAATAATATGTCAAACGTCTATGTCACAGTAAATGGAGAAATGCTTTGTCAGTTAGGAACGATTTTAGTTTTTTCTTCAAATGTACGTTATTAAAGCTCTCTCCAACGTTTTGGTAACTTATTACATATAATAGGAGCCATGCAAAAAGGTTTATTTCCGTTGGATCCCAGTTTTTGATCCCACTTTAATATTTTTGGCGTTGGATCCCACAAAACATTATTATATATTTCCCTTGGATCCCAAATTTGAAAAATACTAAAAAAATACATTTTATTGCCATTGAATCCCAAAAACTATTTCCGTTGGATCCCAGATGTTTAAAAACATCTGAATGCGGGTACATCCAACAACAAAATCACAATAATATTTTAAGGCGAAATTTTGTATGTATGTTTGATATTCCAACACGCTCAAACTTCTAGACTGATTTGGATGAAGTTTGGGTATTTGGATAGGTTATATGTTAGAATAACGGGTGCCTGTCGTTTTTCCGAAAAGATTTTGACAAAATTTCATTACCCAAAACAAATTATAGGAACCGGGTACTAGGTTAGGTTAGGTTGAAACTGTGACCTGTGTGACAGTTTCAACCTAACCTAACCTAGTGACTCTGACGTCTGTGACCAGAAACGACCTGCATTTATAGAAAAAAGAGATGCCAGAAACAGCCACATAATATAAAAAAAAATATGGAAAAATTATGACGGCAGTATATTTTTAAGAGCTAAGAGGCGCTTGTTTTGAAGGCCTTCATATGTATTTATTTATAAACAGAACATTACAAATAAACCTGATCATTTTGAACTCATGCTAGCCTAGTACTATTTGGAGTACATCATTTGTCTCATCTATTCCTCAGTGGCAACAATCCTGAAAAATCCAAAATACACAACACGGTGCTTTTGAAATATTTGATAAACTAAATCACTTTTCTTCTGAAATGTACACATGTTGTCATAACATGGGATTCAATGGTAATATCAAATGGGGCCCATCGTCAATACCTAAAAAATGGGATCAAATACTGGGATCCAACGAAAATAAATCTGCAAAAACACTTTTGTGCATAAGTGCAGTCTTACTCCCGTGAAGACACAGCTGATTTTGATCACGTCTATTTCTGGGAAATTTATCTGCCATCCGCGAATTTGCAGGTACCTGCTTCCTACAGTTTTTCCCTTGCGCCTTATTGATTTGTAATAGCAAAGCTAAGTTTTTCCTTTGCTTCCCTCTTTCTCCCTCATATCACACTTTTTTCCAAAAACCTATGTCCGTCTCGTGGGTCCCAACTATCTCTGTACCAAAATTCATCAAAATCGGCTTAGCCATTAAGGCGTGAAGAGGTAACAAACAAACAAACTCACTCTCGCTTTTATAATATTAGTAAGGATTTCTAATAAACATTATCTACTGTTTCCAGAATGTTAAGGGAGGTCAGTGTCAATATTTTATATTGGACGAAATGTGTGCATCTGGATTGAGGGCCCAAATTTTAAATCTTCTCAAAAGAAAATAAGATTTACAGGAAATTTAGTTAAAATTTAGTAAAACTTAGGGCAATATGCCATAAATTTCTTAAACGCGAAATAAAGCTGTTATGATGAAATAACTAGGGCTCTCAATCCAGATGCCTGCATAAAGTGGCATAGCCTGAATCTCAAAAAGTACTACCTCTGGGCTCATAATTTTTATTTAAGGATTTAGTTAAGAAATTCTTACAACTTTTAAGAAATTCCCAAATATGTAGAATACGATATTACAGAGTTATAGCGGTTTAGCTAGGGCCCTCAGTTCATAAATGTTTGTACCGAGGAATCATCAAACTCATGGATATATCTAAAGAAATACTTAAATACGACTGTAATATATTTTACTTAAACGCGTCTGTAAATTAGTAAAAAAGAAATAATGACAAAAAAGCTAATAGTTAAAATGTAAATAGAGATTGAATTTTCCCAAAACGTCTGAACTGAGGGCCCAATATTTTTGGCAGTATTGACTAGGTTAAGCCTTCTACACTACCGCACATTAGGGTAAGTATTTTAACTAATTTTTAATTAAAATCTTACAAAGCGTCCATTATTCTAAATGGCATACTTTAAGAGAAAATTGATTAATATTTTTATATAGGAGAAAGTTCTGTAGGGTGACCATAATGTTCCATGTAAGTATAAACAAGTGTTCGACGTTTTCTTGTAGTATTTTGTAAAGCACAGATGGAGAATTATATAATTATATGCGACAGCTGTGCTGTGCCCGCACCTACGTATCGTGACACAATAAAATAAAAAAAACCGGCCAAGAGCGTGTCGGGCCACGCTCAGTGTAGGGTTCCGTAGTTTCCCGTCCGTCACAATATACCGGACAAATCAAAATCAAACCTCGACGACTAATTAGGTTATGCACTCATAAATAAAATAACGAATATATATAAGTGCAACTTACTTTACCACGGTAGGTCATGAAAGCACGGAAAATCTTAACATCGACTTTTAAAAAAATGACGTCATTACGCAACGCCATCTATAGAACCATTTATGAACTGGTTTTTACCTTAACATTTTGATGGTGTTAAAAAAATGAATTTTAGTTTTGTTCTAAATTGCCTTAGCATGTTCTTGATAGAAGTTTTATGTAGTTATAAGATACCGCCAATGCCAAGGAGAGACCAACCGAACAATTCGGTAATACCCGATCCAATGTAATAAGTACCTACAGCGCCATCTCTCGGGGAGTTGGGTTACTAATTAATACAAAGACGTGCAAGAAGTTTTCGGTGGTAATTTTCGATTGCGAGAACCGATTTCAATAATTCTTTTTTTGTTTGAAAATAGATACGTTCAGGATAATAAAATATGTAAACGAAGTTAAAAAAAATGCTTGCATACGATTATACTACAAACTTAGTCCAGGAATTATTTTGTACAACTTTTTGTCTTTTTTGTACAACAACTGTTGTGTCAATCAAGTTCAAAATAATTTTGCTAGAAAGTCCTTATAAAGTTCTACTTTTCAGATTTTTTTCATATTTTCTAAGCTTATGGTTCAAAAGTTAGAGGGAAAGTTAGAGGACACATTGTTTTTTACTTTTGGAGCGATTATTTCCGAAATTATTGACATTATCAAAAAATTATTTTAGTAAACCCCTATTCATTTTTAAATACCTTTCCAACAATATATCACACGTTAGGGTTGAAATTAAAAAAAAAATCACTTCCCTCTTTACATATAGGGTGGCTACCCTAATAAAAACATTTTTTCCAATTTTTATTTTACCACTTTGTCGGCGTGATTGATATACATATTGGTACCAAATTTCAGCTTTCTAGTGCTAACGGTCACAGAGATTAAGCGAGGACGGACGGACGGACGGACGGACAGACAGACAGACATGGCGAAACTATAAGGGTTCCTAGTTGACTACGGAACCCTAAAAAAACGTATCAATAATCATTAAAATATTTATTAGACGTATGTAGGTAATTGAATTAAATAAAAATAATGGATAATTAATATATTTATTAACTAACTTTTGCCCGCGGTTTCGTTCGCGTTAAATTCGGGGTAACACAGTTCCCCTTTCTTGATTTGTAGGTACCTGCTACCTGCAGTTTTAGCCCTTGCGCCTTATTGATTTTAAATAGAAAAGCCAAGTTTTCCCTTTTCGTCCCTCTTTCTCCCTCAAATCCCAAATTTCTTTTAGAAAAAATAGCCTATGTCCGTCTCCTGGGTCCCAACTATCTTTGTACCAAAATTCATCAAAATCGGTTTAGCTATTAAGGCGTGAAGAGGTAACAAACAAACAAACTCTTTTTCGTTTTTATAATATTAGTAAGGATATTTAGCTTCAATAGACTTTATATACCTAAAATCAAACAAAGCAATGGGCCAGTAGCATGTAACATATAAGTAGTGTGGACTATCTGTACCATCAGAGAAACCATAATGAACAAACAAATGATGTTCATTTAAATAACTATAAAAGAAAATAGATTTAAATATAAGAAACTTACCTATTTTACACACCTAAACGAAACGTTACTTATAACTAGTCTGTTATTATAAAAACAAAATTTACTTAGGGACAAATTCAATGGCCTGATAAACAACACAAATAATAACTAAACTAATTTTGTAAGTCAAAAGCGATCATCCGAAAGGTGATTTTTTTGCCGATAAATGTAGATTTGATAAAAAAAAATGGGATTTCCAGCCTAGAAGATGCAATTTGTATTGGGAATGAAATTAGCACTTGTGTGTCATGTAAAGGTCAGAAAATTTCTAAAAGAAATTTGGGATTTGAGGGAGAAAGAGGGACGAAAAGGGAAAACTTGGCTTTTCTATATAAAATCAATAAGGCGCAAGGGCTAAAACTGCAGGTAGCAGGTACCTACAAATCAAGAAAGGGGAACTGTGTTACCCCGAATTTAACGCGAACGAAACCGCGGGCAAAAGTTAGTTAATAAATATATTAATTATCCATTATTTTTATTTAATTCAATTACCTACATACGTCTAATAAATATTTTAATGATTATTGATACGTTTTTTTTATTTTATTGTTTCACGATACGTAGGTGCGGGCACAGCACAGCTGTCGTATATAATTATATAATTCTCCATCTGTGCTTTACAAAATACTACAAGAAAACGTCGAACACTTGTTTATACTTACATGGAACATTATGGTCACCCTACAGAACTTTCTCCTATATAAAAATATTAATCAATTTTCTCTTAAAGTATGCCATTTAGAATAATGGACGCTTTGTAAGATTTTAATTAAAAATTAGTTAAAATACTTACCCTAATGTGCGGTAGTGTAGAAGGCTTAACCTAGTCAATACTGCCAAAAATATTGGGCCCTCAGTTCAGACGTTTTGGGAAAATTCAATCTCCATTTACATTTTAACTATTAGCTTTTTTGTCATTATTTCTTTTTTACTAATTTACAGACGCGTTTAAGTAAAATATATTACAGTCGTATTTAAGTATTTCTTTAGATATATCCATGAGTTTGATGATTCCTCGGTACAAACATTTATGAACTGAGGGCCCTAGCTAAACCGCTATAACTCTGTAATATCGTATTCTACATATTTGGGAATTTCTTAAAAGTTGTAAGAATTTCTTAACTAAATCCTTAAATAAAAATTATGAGCCCAGAGGTAGTACTTTTTGAGATTCAGGCTATGCCACTTTATGCAGGCATCTGGATTGAGAGCCCTAGTTATTTCATCATAACAGCTTTATTTCGCGTTTAAGAAATTTATGGCATATTGCCCTAAGTTTTACTAAATTTTAACTAAATTCCCTGTAAATCTTATTTTCTTTTGAGAATATTTAAAATTTGGGCCCTCAATCCAGATGCACACGGACGAAATAGGGCTTACAACTGTCGGTGGTTCTCAGCTTATATAATAATACGTCGAACACTTGTTTATACTTACATGGAACATTATGGTCACCCTACAGAACTTTCTCCTATATAAAAATATTAATCAATTTTCTCTTAAAGTATGCCATTTAGAATAAAGGACGCGTTGTAAGATTTTAATTAAAAATTAGTTAAAATACTTACCCTAATGTGCGGTAGTGTAGAAGGCTTATCCTAGTCAATACTGCCAAAAATATTGGGCCCTCAGTTCAGACGTTTTAGGAAAATTCAATCTCCATTTACATTTTAACTATTAACTTTTTTGTCATTATTTCTTTTTTACTAATTTACAGACGCGTTTAAGTAAAATATATTACAGTCGTATTTAAGTATTTCTTTAGATAAATCCATGAGTTTGATGATTCCTCGGTACAAACATTTATGAACTGAGGGCCCAAGATATACCGCTATAACTCTGTAATATCGTATTCTACATATTTGGGAATTTCTTAAAAGTTGTAAGAATATCTTAACTAAATCCTTAAATAAAAATTATGAGCCCAGAGGTAGTACTTTTTAAGATTCAGGCTATGCCACTTTATGCAGGCATCTGGATTGAGAGCCCTAGTTATTTCATCATAGCAGCTTTATTTCGCGTTTAAGAAATTTATGGCATATTGCCCTAAGTTTTACTAAATTTTAACTAAATTCCCTGTAAATCTTATTTTCTTTTGAGAAGATTTAAAATTTGGGCCCTCAATCCAGATGCACACTAAAGGTTAGCGTCAGAATGGCTGGTTGTAGAGGGGCTGGACGCGGCGCCAAAAATCATGGATGACATGCGGTAAGTACGTATAGGCTCATTCGGATCGTCGCGCCACAGAAATCTTTGGGCATCCCTATCCTTTTCAATTATTTTGATCTGAGGAAACATTTCACGAATGTCAGCTGTTAGAGCTACTTTGCCCTCACGGAAGCGCATGAGAATACCTAGTAGTGGTTGCAAAAGGTCTGGACCAGTTAATAACATTGAATTTAATGACACGCTGTGGACTTGGCGGCTGCGTCGTGTACCGTTCTCAACTTGTTAGGTTTATTTGCATTAATTACTCCAAAGTGAGGAAGGTACCACAACGGAGACCCCAAATTAGGAGGAGCTAAACACGGTTCAGCATATCCCTTTAGCAGCATATCATGGATATTACGGCGGTAGCGTTCAGCATAGTCGGGATCTCTCACCATTTTCTTTTCTAAGCTAAGGAACCTAGACACAGCTAACTTGTAACTATCGGGAATATCCAGTTTATCAGCCTTCCACAATAAGCCTACTTCAAAGCGGCCAATGGGCAGACGGCGCGCGGTGCGCTCGAGAACTTGCACGGCGCGTTCGTCATCTGCACTACGAGCTTCCCGTTTAGAAATGCCGATAGAATCAATTTTAAACTGCTCCCTAATAAGACCTTCCATAATCAACTGGTCATTCGCTATATCAGGTTCGCTAATCGCGGCGTGGTTGATAACGTCAACCAGTTTAGTTTTGCTGCAACCGAAACCATACAAAACCCAACCTAAAGCAGTTAAAATAGCTACGGGTTGTGTCTTGGTTCCTTTGCGCGTAGCTTTAGCGAGAGATAAGTGCCAGTTGTCGATCCCTATAATCAGCATGGGCTTAACGTCTTCGTAACAAAATTCATTTGAAATGTCTGCCAGGTACGGATACTTACGCACGCTCTCAGGATGCGCTGACTGTCGCGCAGCGCCCAAGCCGTTCATCGACCTGGCTCGCTTAACGGAATGAATTTCATTCGAATGACGACCTTTTATTTTGAAATCTACGTACTGAATTTTAACATCCATACCTAAACCGCCGACGCAGTCTAAATGAATGCGTTTTTCTTGGCCCATGCAACCAATTTGAGCCGTCAGCTTAGAATCTATAAAAGTGCCTGTGGAACCGTCGTCCAGCAAAGCGTACGTATCAACGCTACCACAAGGTCCCGTAACGGTCACGCCAACTATTTTCAACAGCGGTCGAACTGCAGGTTCCTCGGCTGATAAAGAGGATGCGTGAGCCAAGACATCGTGATCCGAATCGTCAGACGATTGCCCGCCGATCTCGTCACAAGCTGCGGGCACGCTACACGGCATCGGCGCGCTGCATGTCAGGGGTGCGGCCGCGCTGGATGTCGATGGCTCGGGTTCAGCGTCGTCTTCCACGTCGACATGCGCGGTGACTGTACGTTCAAAGTTCGACCCGTGTAATAAAGCATGGTGACGCATGTCACAACCTTTTACTGAACACACTCTTTTAACACAAGAAGTTTTATTTTTGTGCCAACCTTTTTTCAAACATCTATGACATATTTTATTTTTCTTTATAAATTGCCAACGATCATTTATTGTCATTTTGACAAACCTATCACAAAACTTCAATTCATGTTTTTGTTGACACAGCAGACAAACAACATTTGTCGTTGATAATTTTTCTGCTGAAATCCTACAATTTTGATGATCGGTTTCAGCTACAATGTTCACCCTATCTCTGAAGCCTCTGTTATCAGTGTTAGGACGTACTACAGTAGGCAACGAGCAGTCAAAGGCACCGCCGAACCTACACTGCAAGTCAGCTTCTCGTGAGAGGAAGTTTGAAAATATTTCGATTTTAGACAAGCTGCCATCGCACAAATGAGCGTAATCTAACCACCGTGGTCGCAATAGCGGTGGCAGCTTGCTCCACAGTGCCTGAAACAGCTCGGGCGAGCGTAAGTAGTCCGGCTGATTTAACAGGCGGATTACTTCCACACAGTTTTGTACTCGGCTGGCAAAAATTAGAATATCTTTGCTATCGTAGCTTACCTTAGGCAACGCACGTATCACAGATACTTCATGCATCACGACGAGCTCGGGGCGGCCGTAGCGCGCGTCGAGCGCAGCAAGCACCACACCGGGGGCGCGCGCCGCCGCCAGCAGACCTGCCACTGCATCGCGCGCCGCTCCGCGCAGCGCATGCGAAAGCCTCGCTAAATTTTCGGTTGCCGATACATTTTGAGCTGTATTTTCGTACGCACGTTTAAAAGCTAGCCAATCTAAATAGGACTTGCCGTCGAATGTAGGCAAGTCAGTTTTCGTAGGAGTTTGTTTGTTAACTTTATTTATTAATATTCCGAGCGAGTTGATTAAGTGAGTCACTCCTTCATCTTCACTACGATCTTGGTTGAGAGCGTGCGTAGTCGCGACAGCGTCTTTGCTGTGGGACACTCTCATACCCGATGCCTCACACTGGGTTGTATCGTCGTACCTGAAATGTGGGTTGGCACTTAAAAAATCTCGCTCATCGGGATTAGGCACTACATTTTTTACCCAATCTTGAATACTAGCACAGCTATGCATGCCGTGGCTGCCGCGCTGGCTGGCGTCCGCCTCTATGGCGGCGAGCTCAGCTTGTAATTGAAGCTCAGCGACTTGTCGCTCTCGCTCCAGAGCATGTCGCTCTCGCTCCAGAGCCTTTTGCTCTACAACTTTTTGCAAATCAGCCAATTGCCGCGCGTGCTGCGCCTGTGCCGCCAGCTGACGCGCCACGATGGTGGCGGATGAGCGCGAGGTGGTGGCGCTGGCCGGACGGGAAGGCGCCGGAGCCGCGGCTTGAGGGGGCAGGTCCATGCTCTGTGGCGTGGGTGGGGCAGTCTCCCTCGCCGCAACTTGAGTGCCGTCTCCTGCACACTGCGCGGCCGCTTTTGCGCGTTTAGAACTTGCTAAACGTGTTTCCATTTTTCCGTAGAAGGACCAATATTAACTACCGAAATAAAAATCGCTGGTTCTTGGTAGTGAAAACAAAAGTGTAATAAATCAAACAGGAAAGAAACATAAAGATAGATAGCAAAACATAGACAAAAAGTATAAAAAAAGGTTTCAATACATAAAACCTAGTGCAGACTTGCACACTTTGTAAAAAGAACATCTATCAATAAATGTTCTTGTAATAATGCATAACAAAAAAAAGTTGAAATACATTAATATTACCAAGGAAGGATTTTATTTAAAATTACCAAATGCTAGTAAATATAAATGATAGTATATATTTCATTTATATTGTTGGCAACTTGATGTTTAGTGTTCAAAGTTGGTCTCGTAATATTCGTGTAGGATTTTTACGTTTATTTTTTTAGTTTCTGAGTGAAATTTTAAAATGTATACTGTTTCTAAGGGACCCAGCAAAATTGTAGCCAAAACTCGACGAGGTATTACTGACGTAACAACTAATTTGTTTTAAAAATAAAGTTCTAACTTATCAGTGATCATGTGAGATGAAAATAAAATATCGTTTCCAATTATTTTTCATTCACAGGCCTCTCACAGAATTTGGAACGATTGGAAAGCCGCAAAGATCACAATAGAAAGTCTTCAGAGTCTGACAATGGAGAGATCATTAAGTAAGTTATTATAAAAGCGCACATAGTGGTTTACAGATTTCATCACTGTTTTTACATAACCTCTTCGGCTAACGATGTGTACTTAGTTGATGGGTTTTAAGAAAGTTACATGACAACAACATTGGTTAATGATAGACAAGAGTGATGAAGTAAACTTACAACTCGTGCTAACCCTATTGATATGTTTACAATAAGAATCTTAATGGATTATTGGTTTGTTCAAATTTCAGCATGCCCAAACCTATATTTCATTCCAATGGTAAAAAAGCAGTGCACCAAAGAATACAGCACCATGTGATCACGCCGCAACATGAGGAAATCATCAGATTTATCAGTGAGAGTGAGTTGTCTTTAGTACTTTTATTAAGTTAAACATTTTTTTTTTCGCAAATTTAGGGAAAGCAAGTAATATAATATTAATATGTATGATTTTAGCTTGGACACAATCAGCATATGCGGAAAGTGAGCCAACAACACCTACCAGTACAAATGGTAAGTATCAACTTGTAACTATTAGCTCAATTGGTAGTCTTTAAACATGAAGGTCACACTAGTTGTGACATCCAAACTACGATTGACAGAAGTGATTTATCTTTACTATATAAACAAATATTACTAAATAAACAAACAACATTTCATCATCCTGTCAATTTAATGTTTAGTTTTGTCATAAACTTAGAAATCCTACATGAAGTAGTTCCTATTGCCATGTGAAATATGACAATCATCAGTTTTTAATCCCCATGTTTGAACATAATATGGCTGAAAAATTATCATAAAGATGGTGTACCTATAAGACTTCCTATTAAAGACTTTTTCATAACCTTTTGAACACCAGAGCATAAACACTGACATGCTTTCCACACCAAACACTCCAATGTATGTCACATATTTGTGTTGTTGGGGTTCAGGACACACACTTGCTTGTCACATGTATATGTTACAATGGTGTTCAGAAGAGTTATTTCATACACAATCACATTAAATTATGAACTCATGCAATTGAGTATAAACCTTTACTGAATAGGTACTCTTCAGTTGTCTATTGAACCAACATTGAAATGTCTATGTTGATTTATGGTGGCTTACTTGTCTATGAATGCATGTTGCTATATCAATCAATTAAGGCCATTTAAAGTGCAAGGCTTACAGTAACAGTTAATGGTCTTTGACTGCATTTTCAATTGAAACCATTGCACTCATTAAAAAATTCAAGACTTCATACAAGGTGGAACGGACATTAACAAACAGTTACCACATTCAGTACATCATTCCAGACCTTTCCACATAGAACTTCTTTTTCTTGGTAATGAAAAATAAACAGCTGTTCTAGACATTTTGACCATGTAGGTTTTGCACTTTTATAGGTCATAAGATTTTATTTAAAAAAATTACTGATTAAAAATTTGCAAGTACTGTATGACATACTGAACACATGGTAATCATTTGTGTGTTGATGTCCCTTGCATCCTGTATTGATTACATGGTCTTATTACAGTGATTAATTGTTTTGCGTTTATGTAAACATCTTGCAATGAAGTCAAAAAGAATGTCTGAATATTTTCAAGCTGGTAATTTTAAAAAAACACAAACCTTTTGTAGAATATACATAATTATTACTCTTTGCATGCATCATCCCACTGTTGGGCATAGGCCTAAACCCTTGAGTTTCAGTTCTTCCGATACAGGGCTAATGTGGGCTATTAATTGGACTTGTGAGTTTTGCTTAGCTTGACCCTGACTCTCCATCATATATTATAAGGTCTGCCATGACACCGTCTAGCAAAAAGTAATTTAATATATTTTAAATATTTTTCCAGATTCTGGCACTTCATCACCCCCTCTGTCCAATCTGTACTATCAGGACGACGCGCCTAGCCCAGTGCTGCGTGACTTCAAGCCATTCGACCTGGAGACATGGTGGGGCAAGAGACTGTTCCAAAACATCACCAACTCCCTCTGAGTTCACAGTGTATAAAAAAAAAATGTGGAAACACAAAAGTTGGCGGTAGCGTAAGTCACAATCATCTGTAGTTTACTAAATTTTTATTTAAACTGTACCTTGGTTGGAACATCAAATTGCTCTGGACCACAAACAGAAAGCAAATGTTTTGTCCATTTAACTGAATTAGGTACTAGTTTTGAGATGATGAATGAGATGAATGTTTGCTTATCCTGTTACATCTGGATCTAATTGATTGTAACCCGAGGTTGGTGTCAAGAGTGTCACACGATTTTTATCAGCATTTTGCACAAAGTTCTTTATTGAAAGTATTAAGAATAACTGGGGAGGGTTCAAGGAAGCAGAGATCATAGCTCAAAGAAGTTTCTAACCATCACCTTTGAGCCTGCTATTAATGAGAGCCTATTCAAGTGATAGACTGTTATGGGTCTTAACAATCAGATTATAGGCCATAGCAACCATTAGCACACAATTAACAATAATTTTGTACATCCATTTTTACGGATGATTGTTATTCTTAAGAGAAAAGAAAGAATTTCTAAAAAAAAGTTAAGTAATCTACATTTGATTGTGGATCTCAGTAGTTATGTCATATCGTAAGTAAATTTTTCCAAAAGCTCAATTTCTTTGCAATGATTCTGTGAACCAATATTCTTTAAGATTGTTGATCTTTGTGAATGTTATAGTTTCGTTGATGAAAATGATATATTCCTAATTCAGAGCAACTATATACCAAAGAATATCATGTTATTATGTAACCATGTTAAGACACCCTGAGAAGTTTGACATAGTTTTTTGCCAAATCTATATGAGCCAAAATGTTTATACAATTACTTTACTAGTGAGTAGCATTGTGCATTGTTTATATTATTGAATGTTACCATCACAATTACTGTTTTGCAGCTATTTTATTTACATTATATTTATATGAAATAATGCCTTTTTGCAGTCATTTGTATTGCAACCATACTTTAAAGTGCCTAAATACTGCAATAGTTTAAACAGTATTATAAATTGTTATGCAACAGTCGAAATATTGTTAAATTGTAAATATGTAAAGGTCCTCATGTTACTTAATAACCAAATCATGTACTTGAGTATTATTTTCATAATATTCAATGTTTTTCTTCAGATGCTTTTCGTTTTAAAGCAACAATTAGGTAAACCAAGGGGTCCATTGAATTAGTTTTGTAATTATGTACAGACACAAGTTAATAGCGCATTGCTAAGCACCTTTATAGTCTATTTTACTTTTATTTACCTATTTCTTTGCATCTGTATTGTTTGTGCTAATAATGCAGTTGTAATATCGGACAGCTGTAGTTTAAATCTTAATGAATGTATCACAAACAAAGGCACCTCCTAATCACTGTGTAGTTGCTTTGTTTCGTCCCTAAATTTCGTTGACTCAAGTTTAAAACATTTTGTCAATATAAACTAAACTCAAAGTTCCTGTGAACATTAAGTTGTAAGTACTCGAAATTCTTGTGAAAAATATCGTTTTTACCAAAAATGTTACTGTTATTGTTGTGTAATGTTAAATAATTGTTTTCAATGTTTATTTGTGTTATGCAAAGCTTCTCATGCTAGAGGCTGAACAATGTCTTCCAGAACAATATTGACCTAGTGACCTAGTCTGGCCTAAAATATCTTTATAATAAGACTATAAAATAGTAATAGAAGCAAAAGGATTACATACCTGTGTCGAATATAAATAATTTTATTGTACTATAAATCTTCTGAACCAAAAAAATCAAAGAATACTTCATTTATATATTTTAATGGAAGTTGACACTACTTTACAATTTTTTTCTACTTCTATCAATTTTGTCTGGCTGTGTGGACCTGACAAAACTGTCCTCTTATATTTAAGTATTGACATTAATAAAAACATAAATACATATTTTTAAAGGATTGATGGTAGAGTGTCTTGCTGGTTCTTCTCCATAGAAAATAACTAATTCAAACCATGCAGCATGCTTAAAAGGTTTCATATGTGCCTATAGGTTTACGTGTGTACAAATAGGTACACCTATGCCCAACACTTCGAGGTTTTTAGGCATTGTGTTGTGTTACATCACATTTATTAGAGAAGTAAATTAATTATTGTAGCCAGCAATGAAAGATGGCTTACATTTGTTAGCTTCAATTTATTATTAGCAGAACTATGGCCAGACTAGATACTTAACATCAATTTAATTATGTTATTCGTTGTGTACAAATCTTTGGAATATTGGTTTTATTTCCTTTGTACATAAGAAAATTTACTAGAATGTTTATTATATTATTCATTCAATAACCAACGCAAGTAATAATACTTTACTGTTTACTTGTTTTGTATATTTTAGTGCAATAATGCGAATTGAAAGTTACTACATAAAAATATTTACTTATTATTTCAAAAGTGAACTATTTATCTTGCTGTTGCAAAAATAATGTATTATTAAAGCTGCAATTGCGCAATGAAGTACAAAACGAGTTAACGCGTAAAGCCAACGTTGATTTATGCACTAAGCAATAAATGCACGAATCGTAGTATAATTTTTAACCTTTTAGATGAAATATTTGAGTCGTTGTAGGTGTAATGCAGGAGAATATTTTTAGACTGATTTAGTTATTAAACGTTATGCTTTTTGTTGTAGTTGAATAAACCATCTGATGAATTACTAATTCATTTTATTTGAACCTTATAATTAACAAGCATGGTTGTACGTGCTTGTTTTTGGAAGTGGCCTTTGTCGAAAGTAACACCAAAATGTTTTATCTTTACGATATGGATATCCATAAATAAAATTTAAAAATGTAAACCAGTAGCGCCCCTCAATCTTGTATAATTCTAAGTTCGAGTAAATCGGTTTCTTTTAAGCAAGGGTGCTTCACCCTGGGCCCCATCATCGCTTCACATCTGGTTAGTTGCAGCCGAACGCAAGCCCATATAATATTAGAAAAAAAACCAACGCCTTAAGAGCATATGGGTAGAAGTCAAAATAATCAACCGCAACTCATGTGAATTCCAGTTAGTAACATTACTCACATATACAAAAATGTAACTCACGAATAAATTAGGAAGCATTTAGATTGAAACAAAATACTTATAAAGAAGTAACTTTTATTATAGACGTATACGCATGTTAAGCATATAAATGAATCTAATAACTGAACTTTTATTGCTTCTGAACAATATAATTAGTATTATTTATCAAACTATAATATTTATTTTAACGATTTTTAATCAGCTTGAGATTCATTTTTTATAGTATGTTAATTAATTACACCTATATAATATAATATCAGTAACATAATCGGGGAATTTTAAACAAAGGTAACAGTTTTCATGTATTGTCCATGCTTTATCTTCTTTTCTTCATATCTTTATCCTTTTTTAGTTTTTCCCTGTATTGTTTTTTGCCTTTCGGCATTTGACATTGGCGCCATCTGAAAATATATCTTGTTTGATGGGTATTATTATTTTAGGGAAGTAAATATTTTTTCAAAGATTCAAAAGTTTGATTATAGAATAATTTGTGTTACTCACAAGTCCTGTGAGTAACAGTGTGCAATATGAAGTAGCCCTTAGTTATGTTACGTTATCTACAGGAACGAAAAAATGAATAACCTCTAAAATTGATACTCATGAATTACTTAAAACATCTTACCTTGATCATAAACCAGTGTGTAGTACAATCACTATAGTATGCTCTAACTGATAACGTATTCAGATTTCCTAAATTCACATCCAAACCTGAAGAAACTTCTCGTTTTTCACAGGATTTTTTTTTTGATATTTTTTGTGTGCGTACTCTTTTTCATCCAAAACTCAAAGACGCGACAAGATGGCATCTTGAAAGTCACGTGATATTTAGAAAAGTGTTGATAGAGGATAACAAAAGTGCGAACTGGTAGTTTTTATTACTGGGTACAACTAAAACGCCGTTATCTACCTGGAGTTATTCACAGGATCAATATTTGTACTTTTATTTTAAGTAAGAATTTTATAATGGAATAAATGATAAATTACAATTTTATGTAAAGAAAACATTTGTTGCGATATTGATTTACATTTTTATTAAAAAAACGAAGCACAAAGCTGTATAATTTAGATCATTTTATATTTTTTTAATTGGCAGAACGCGCGTGGACACTTTCTATTTGTATGGACCAAAAATTCTTGGCTAATGTTAAATATTATTTTTTCGGTTTAATGAGATTCGAAACATTACAGAAATGCTTTAATTATATAGAATATTAATGGGCTTATAATAAAAATTGGTTATTAGAAGCTGTTGATCTCTCTTGATCTTCAAATAGGTATTAAAGGTAAAGGACATGTGATTTTTTAACCCATGTACGATTATTTTGACTTCTACCCATATAGCAGGTTCTACAGTATGACCAGTTTAAGTTTGCAGTTCGGGGTGGCGCTGTTAAGTGCAACGAAATGTCAAACTTGGTACATTTAATTAAGATCTAGATTTTGCCGCTGGCTCAGACATGTAGGTCGACATATACTATCTTTGAACACTTTCGCAGCCCAGTCCAAATTATACGTGTTTACTCTTTTGCACAATATTATTCGGCTAATATTCATAACAACCAGACAGTCGAGTCCATCGGCGGGATGACTACGTAACGGGGACCCTATGCCCAAGCACCCGGATTCCAGTTCACTTGGTAGAAGTATTCTAATCTTCGGGCAAGTTATGCAGGTCAGTTTTCAACTTTTCTTTTAGCGCCTAGAGCCTAGCGATTAGTCTTACTAGTAAAAAATTGTAAAGAAACTAGACCACACATCTGGCTGCACTGCGTACTTGGCGCCCTCACTAGTGCTATTGTGGCCTGGCCACCGTGTATTCTTTTCAAGTAACCAGGAATGAATCGCTTTTTTTAATGAATTTCTTTTTAACAGAAAGAGTGCCGGTCGCGATTCTATTCCACCAATTATTGTTGTGGTAAAGCACATATCATTTATTTAATTTAATAGATAACCGTTATTTAATCAATCTTTGGAGTCGGGTATATTCCTCACGAATGGAAAACTGGCTAAAACAATATGGTCCAACACACCCAAAAATGCTTTTTTATTCATTTTTTATAAGCCATCGTTGTCCGTCCGACAACCGACGTCTACTTACATTTTTTTTTATTTTAAAGACAGTACGAGACAGTTGCTGTTCTCGCTCTGTTCTGTTACTATGAATTTGTAGAAGCTATTATACAATAGCTCTTACACAACACCGGTAACCGATTTATTCGCTGTGTCGCTCTACAAGCTTAGAGAATCAGTGTGGGGTCCGGGATGGTAGTAATTAGCCTTTAAATGTCATCATTCATAATGCATGTTTTAAAATCACTACTACATAATCCTTACTTATATATATATATATATTATATATAGTATTTAGTTTGTTTGTTTGTTTGTTTATTTGTTTGTTTGTTTGTTTGTTACCTCTTCACGCTTTAATGGCTAAACCGATTTTGATGAATTTTGGTACAGAGATAGTTGGGAACCAGGAGACGGACATAGGCTAATATTTTTTTGAAAAAAGTGGGATGTGAGGGAGAAAGAGGGAAGAAAAGGGAAAACTTAGCGTTGCTATTACAAATCAATAAGGCGCTACCGAATTTAACGCGAGCGAAGCCGCGGGCAAAAGCTAGTAGTAAGTATAAAACAAAGTCGCTTTCCGCTGTCTGTTTGTTCTATGTATGCTTAGATCTTTAATACCACGCAACGGATTTTGGATTCAAAAGGAAGGTTGCCGCAGTGGGTCCCCAGTGTTTCATTTTAAAGTTAATTTTATTTTGTGGTATTTTATTTGTAAACTTTATGTTGTTGACATTTTGGTGTCTGCAAAAGGTAAATGTGCCTATCACAGGTATACGCAGCAGTTTTATTTATTTATGTACACACAGAACAATATATAAAAAAGTAGATAAGGAAAAAAGAGCACAAAGGTACTGCTTATTTCATAAAGAAATCTCTTCCAGCAGACCTGCGATAGGACAGATGGATAAATAAACACGTAGACACAGTGTGTAGAAAAAACAACTTAGCACGAACTTAAATAAACAAAGCTTTATCAATATAGAAAAACTTACATACCTACTAATAGAAATAAAAATAATAAATACCTACATGTTTACATATACAATCTAAAATACTTAATACATATCTAAAATATATACAAAATATCAAACTATAAAAAACTGCAGGCCTACCATGACGTCTTAAAGCAGAACTTATTCCACTGAGGGAAAGAGATGGTGCTAGACACCCTGTATAGCTCTGTCTCTTTCCCTCAGTGGAATAAGTTCTGCTTTAAGATGTCATGGTAGGGTAGCTGGTCAAAGAACACTACCTCTTAGACTTCTTTGACCAGTTTTTTAAAAACAGTTTTTTATTTCGTGTAACAAATAAATAACAGTCTGTAAGTATTCAGCAAGGCTCCTGTCAGTACGTACGAGGCATCTAGACGGTAATGCAGCATGACATGCGTTACGTGCTGTCATGCATGCATGATCGTTTAATTGTATTGATTGATGCGAATGACATGCAAACTACGTGCTGTACATTGATTGACAATTCGTTTTATTTTTCGTCCTGCAATACATGCATGACATGCGCGCATGATCGTGTTGCGATCGGCATGTCATGCAACAACTCATTTCGATAGCAAACGGCAGCCAAGATGGACACGGTCAACGAGGCACCGCACGAGGTTCCTGACGATAATGACGAAAACAACGCGAGCGCAGATTCAAATTAATTTGTTTTATTACTAATATCCATGTTTAAAGACTGCCCAGAGTTATTAGCTATTGCACAAGTAAATTTTAAATCCTCTAGATCCATACCAGAAACTAAATATCTTAATGTCACACTAAGTCTTTGGTTTGCAGGTACATATTATTATTATTATTCATTTATTTACAGACTACAAGGTGGTCCAGTGTGTTAGTAACAATATGACTTAGCCTATGTTAGTACCTACTTAATAACTAGAAGAGATCGAGTGCGGTATTGCCTGTCGCATGACAGTATCCTGTTTCTCAATTCTAGGTCTTATCTATATATATAAAAGAAAGTCGTGTTAGTTACTCCACTTATAACTCAAGAACGGCTGAACCGATTTAGCTGAAAATTGGTGAGGAGGTAGCTTAGAGCCAGGAGACGGACATAGGATACTATTTATTAGGGTAGGTAGGGTAGGTAGGGTATGTAGGGTAGGTAGGGTAGGTGGGGTAGGTAGGGTAGGTAGGGTAGGTAGGGTAGGTAGGGTAGGTAGGGTAGGTAGGGTAGGTAGGGTAGGTAGGGTAGGTAGGGTAGGTAGGGTAGGTAGGGTAGGTGGGGTAGGTAGGGTAGGTAGGGTAGGTAGGGTAGGTAGGGTAGGTAGGGTAGGTAGGGTAGGTAGGGTAGGTAGGGTAGGTGGGGTAGGTGGGGTAGGTAGGGTAGGTGGGGTAGGTAGGGTAGGTAGGGTAGGTAGGGTAGGTGGGGTAGGTGGGGTAGGTAGGGTAGGTGGGGTAGGTAGGGTAGGTAGGGTAAAAAATTGCATTGCAACGCATTGCGGGCACAGCTAGTTAAATATAACAAATGCTCGTACACACGACGACAGATCAACCTATACAAAACCAGTTTAAGCGGATATCTCGTCGTACGGGAAATCTACGGCGTACGATTCGTAGCTGAAAGATCAGCATAAACTGGTTTTGTATAGGTTGATCTGTCGTCGTGGGTACGTAGTTTCATCCATTCTTAAGACGTTTTTAAAATCATCAGGTTCTGTATCAGCAAGTACTTACTCTTTGTAAATGTTCATGCGTAAATCGGTGCCTTAACAAGTACCACTCTTTTGACCATCGTCTTGTTCTCTTCTTTTTACGCAGCATAGCAGCTGTCATCACAAGAAAAAATTAATCTGCCTTTGACAAATAATACTGATTCATAGCATCAAAGAAGACCTTCTCACCGTATTACATGGAAATGACTGATAAAAATGATTGATAATGCTGCATGATGAAACATGGGCGTTCATGCAGCAGCACGTAACGCATGTCATACTGCATTACCGTCTAGGGACCGCCAGTCTTGTCATAAGTAAATGTCACATTTATCAAATCTTTGCTCTGATTTTGAGGTATTTTACAGGATTTTTATATCGAGTGAAACATGCAAGGTGTAAAAATACGCAACGATTTGTTTTCTCCTGGTCACGTCAAGTGTTTTGCAGTGAACAATTTTGCTGTAAGTTTCTTAATAGTAAATATGCTGGATCCAACATTTCGTAGGTATAAGTTCCACCATTCGCACACTTGGCTAAGTCTAACGATGATTTAGAGGCCTGAAGTTCATTGATTTCACCATAAACTTCCCCAGCTAAACAGCAACCAAAAGAACTTCATGAGCAGTGTTCAGAACGTGCGGCACACGCTTGGTTGTCTAGAGCGCAGTTTCAACAAGTCCAACGAGTATGAACAGAAGCTGCTGCACTGTAAGGGCTCTCACAGACACTCACATACCGTCAATGATTGGTGGGAGAGTGAATCCGAAGAAAAGAGTTTCAAGTGTTCCAATACCACCAGTAAGTTTTTAAGATAGAAATTGTTAGTAAAACTATTGCTAAGATGACCCAAGACACCAGGTCCCGTCCAAAGTCGCAGGAAGCTGTTACGTTCTAGATTACTGACCAATGGAGTCCGGATTTTTATGGCAGAAGAAAGATGGAATGGCATAAGCAATAAGTTTCCGGGATCACCCATCCCAGAAACTGATTTGGACCTTGTGATGGGAAATGGTAGTAGTGCTGTACAAGAGAGACCTTTGTCCAGAAGATGACAGTGATTCAGTGTTCTTCAGTTTAGGACAAAAATTTTCAATAAAAATGTCTTCTTGGCGCTTTCAGTAGCAGCTACCAATTCTTGTCATTCCAAAAAACTAAGTGTCCACCGTTTGTAAAACACCACCACATTTACACTCGAGGACTGAGTCATCAACGAATATCCACCTGGGCAGGTTTTCCCGAAGTTCCTAAATGTTGACCCCCTTTTGAACAGGCACTACTAACACTAAGTCGTCAGAGACTCAAGATTGCACAGGCACCTGGTCCTCTATGAGCATTATTTGTCTGCAATATCAGTAAGTATTTAAGAATATATCCACCAAACATAACACAAAGTGGGTGAAAATGCTCTCCCGAAGGCGACACAATCCTGCCGGGGTGCGGGTTGATTCGAATAGATACCGGGGCCCCGGAACACAAAGGATAAAAGAAGGAATATGAAGGGCTTTTAGTCAGTACAAGTCTGACACTCTCTTTCGCTCCGCTGAGATATTATCATTTAATGAAAAAAAAACCCGACACAATAATCTAGAGTCTAGGTCCTAGACTAACGATACGACGAAGTAGTTGACTGGATTTCATATATCCTAGGTAACTTGAAAATGCTTTGATAAACGACATTGGCGTTTGTCGATTTCCCAACTTTCTTGAGGCCGTCTTCCAGTGTAACCAAATAAAGCGACTGCCTACAAATTCTGACCACCTGACACAGCTCTTGGTTCAGACTGGTTCGCAGACTTTCGGGCCACTGACTTCTTGCAACGACTATCAAGGATCTACAAATGATAGCCAACGCCAAAGCCTTAACGTCTTTCCGAAGCACGGTGTCACTGTTTGTTACTGCGATCTGCAATGCGATTAGGCGGCGATTCCACTGGGTCTTCGAATGTGTTAAAAAATTAACATTAAAGGAAAATTATAACTTGCTAGATACGAACAGCTAGCGAAGCGCTACAGAGCTCTGATACAAGCGTATGACGAGCAATGTTACGCAGTTGGCATGCGCGACAAACGACTGCAGCAATGGCGGGAACGCGTCTACTCGACTCAGGCGCATCTCACGCATGCGCACAACGCGTTGCTCACTGTTGGCGAGAAGTATCTAGCGCTCAAAGAGAAGAGGAAGATGCAAGTATGTGTATTAAATGGTAATAAAACTACAGCTGATAGAATAGGTGCTCGTCCAAAATATCATTATGTATTGGACCCTATTGATAACTCCAGAGAGTATTCATTGAGACCACCCGTCTAGGTATTATAAGTCAGAGGAAATGTCAATGAAAAGTCAAAGGTTTTAATTAAAAAAAAAAACTTCGTGGGAGTGTTTAATACGGGAAGAAATAGCGCTTTAAGCTCTCCAGCAACAAGTCTTCTATCTATTCAGCCTGATAACATTCGTTACAATAAGTAAGGTAGGCATCCTCCAGGGTTGTAGCTTACTTTGAAAGAGATACCGCGGCAGTACAAGTCTGACACTCCCTTCCTCTCCGAAGAGAAGAAGAGAAGTAATTTGCTGATTTCCTATTCGAAAAAAAAAGATAGACATCCTACATAACAGTCCACGAGATGACGAGAGGGTTATAATATAGCAAATTCTCAAAGCTCAATTTGCTTTATTATTACAGACTACTTATTAAAGACTACTTTATTAATATTTTTTTATTTTTATATAATTATGTGCCATGTATTAAATTAGAAGCAATGGTACAAAGATCAACTGATGGGTATGAGACAGTCTCTGCAAGCCATGATGGATGCCACAACTCGTGCGCGGATGAAGTTCGACTCACGGCTCGAGTCTTGTATGGCCAAGGAATGCGACTCAGATGCTGCACTCCTCCTTTATGAAGTAAGTTGCTTCGATTTCTTTTATTTATAGTAGGATGTTGTATAGATTAGTTACCAATATGGATAGCCGCAAATATCGAGTTATATCTTCATTGTATAACAGATTGGGTTTATAGTGTAGCACGTAACCGTAGCATGAACCGCGTAGCAAGTAGCGCGTAGCACGTAGCGCGTAGCATGTAGCACGTAGTCGCAGCATGTAGAGCGTAGCACGTGGCCGTAGCACAATCCAATACAGGGTTGCAGGTTGCTCGAAAGAGATACCGCGGCTCCGGAACACAAAAGGGCAAAAGAAGGAAGATGGGTGGGTTTTGGTCAGTACAAGTATGACCCTCCCACTCCGCCCAGAGTAGGAGAAGTCAATTTATGATTTCTTATCCAAAAAAAAAACTACTGGACTAGCTTTGGTACCGGATGTTGTTTTTAGTGTTCCGTACCTCAAAAGGGAAAAACGAAACCCTTATTGGATCACTTTGTTGACCGTCTGTCTGTCAAAACCTCGAGTTGAAATTAAAATCATAAATTTAAATCTGTGGTCCCTTAGAGCAGTGAAAAATTGAAACCTACGCAGTCAAAAGATAAAGCTGTTTATGTCGCAAGTTTGTACGGATCCCTCGGTGGGCTAGTCCGCCTCGCTCTTCGGCAGTTTTTGTTTTTATTTAAAATTCATGTTTACAGATACGCAAATGCAACCTCCTGTCTCTAGAAAATATGCAACTGAAGACTCTCATTGAACAGTTAATTCCGGGCCAGATGAAATGGAAACCATGATCCATTTTATATATAAGTTTTTAACTTAGGTAGGTATTAAACTAACACATTGTTTTAGATAAAAATGTTTTATTTAGCACGTTTAAAGAGAACAAGTAAATAAAATAGTAGGTTTTTGCTTGAGCAGTTATGATTTTAATAACCTAACCCAATCTTTATAAGAAAAAGTGCATAACCTACTTACATAATTATATTTATCTATGGTTTTTTTAAAATGTATCAGACATATGAACTTAGCCTACATAAATCATTTAGAAAGATTTGGGTCCCAGATATTGGGTCATTATTTAAATTCTAAGCTCAGGGAGAGTACTGTATTATAATATTGTCACATTTCTATATGGAGTCAGTTCGATTACTGATAGTAGATGCCCAACCATTGTAAGGGTACTATACATTATATTATACTAAGTATAGTAACGGCTATTGCATATACTACATATAAATATTAATTTGATAGAAAACACGTGGTAATCTTTACTAATCCTTACTAATATTATAAAAGTGAAAGTGAGTTTGTTTGTTACGTCTTCACGCCTAAATGGCCGAACTGAATTTTAACAATTAAGTTAATTAAACATGAGTTCAACACGTCCGTCGTTTTCTAAGAAAAAATCAACTACCAATACGTGATGAGGTTGGTTACTTATCTCTTTTGCTGACTGTACACCTACAGGTACTCGTACTTACTACAACCGTGCCTTGAACTTACTTAAATTGAATCTACCTATACCTAGCTTGTAGCTTTTGGGTTTTTACCACTAGAAATCTGCTGTCGTTTGATGTAGCACAAGATATTGATCCAGATGAATGAGCCTGCAGCCACATATACCACTCTCATATGAGAAGGTATGAGGAAGAAGTTGACCATTTGTACGGGAACCCAAAATGTTTGATTTGCTAGAAACGCCTTAATGTACTTGTGGCGAAGCTCTTCGAAAATGTCGTCCTTTTGTTCCAGAACGCCTAGACCTGTAACAAAGAGTCGTTATTAAGCCATCTATGGCCAATACCTAGTATTTATTACGCGTCAATAATAATAATCTTCAGAGAAGAAGTATTCAGAATTGTACATTTCATAGGTACAAGTGGGGAAAGTTTGTCATTGCGTCTGAAGTGTAATTTATGAATTACTAGCTTTCGCCCGCGGCTTCGCTCGCGTTAAATTCACACCAAGCAGACCTGCAGTTTTTGCTCTTGCGCCTGATTGATTTGTAATAGCAACGTTAAGTTTTCCCTTTTCTTCCCTCGTTCTCCCTCATATCCCACTTTTTTTTAACAAAAATTAGCCTATGTCCGTCTCCTGGTTCCCAACTATCTCTGTAAGTACCAAAATTCATCAAAATCGGTTTAGCCATTAAAGCGTGAAGAGGTAACAAACAAACAAATAAACAAACAAACAAACTCACTTTCGCTTTTATAATATTAGTAAGGATGGTGTTATGGAGCCGAGAACTGCAGTGACAAATGCCCAAGAGAATCAAACGACGTTTTTAAATACACTTACGAAATAATACAATGATAGAACGAAAAGTATTTTTGTCACTATGAAATTATGATTTAATTTGCTTTTTCCCCACGATTTGCCTTCGCAGGCTGAAGGTGGAGGTATAAAAAAAAAATATGTATGAAGCCGAGTAACAGCCTAATATATGAAATAAGAAATTCAAATAATTATTTTCTTTTTACTATTTGCCTGTTACCTAATAGTACATTCCCATGAAATTACTGAGCTCCAAGCAGAGGCAGTCGCCGGTAAAAACTAGTAGGTATTTTCATAATTAGGTACTTCTGATTCTGAGAGAGAGAGAGCATTGAACTTTTAATTAAAATTTCGTCAGTAATAACACATTATCTAATACAAAGGGCCCCATTACGTTACACCTTCATTCTCATACATTAGAAGTATCTAGCATAACTAATGAATATTCAGTTTTATATAATTACCTACTTTAAGCATTAGGTATCCCGTTTTTTTTTAAATCCTTACAAATAAATAAATAAATATGTAAATAAATATCTTGGACAACTCACACACGGCTATCTGATCCCAAGCTAAGCAGAGCTTGTGTTATGGTAACCAGACAACTGATATACATACTTATATAATTTATAAATACATTAGTATTATAGATAAATCACACCCAGACACAGAACAAACAATCATGCTCATCACACAAAGTTTGTCCTGGGTGGGAATCGAACCCACGACCTCCGGCTCAGCAGTCAGGGCCACTAACCACTAGACCAACAGGCCCGTCAAATAAATATATAAATATTATAAAAGCGAAAGTGAGTTTGTTTGTTACGTCGTTACGTACGTTGTAACTATACCACGCGGACGAAGTCGCGGGCGGAAGCTAGTGTTTGATAATTACCTAAGTATCAGCTATAATATGATATTACATACCAACTTGTGTGGTACCTACCTAACCGAGTATTAGCAAGTAGCAACGACAGCTGCTAAAACTTGGAAACACAAGGGAAAATAGGTCTAAAATACCAGACACAAGGCTCGATTGTGTGGTATTTAAGAATAATTGTCTAAATGAGCCTTTCGGTATCTCGGTTTACTCTATTCGTTCATCAATCCATACAAGCTTTCGCATAAATCATAGTGAGTTAGAAGTACTTAAGGCCGTGTTAGGCCATATAATATGTACCTATGTAGACAAAATATAAAACAGACTTACAAATAAAGAATAACGCTAGCAGAATGGGCGTCATTATACCCTGATCGCACGCTACTTTCGTCAACACCGTTTTGATAGACGTTCCGACGAATTGCTTATCCAGGAACTTGTACCTGTAAAACGCTTAGTATTATTAACCGCCTTCATAAAAAGGAGGAGTTCTTAATCCGAGTTTATTTTTTTATATATTTGTTATGCGATTTCTCCGCCAATTGTGGACCGATTTCCATATTTTTTTATTTAATTTTATGTAATGTCGTATGTAGGTATGGCCCCGACTTCGGGAATTATACCCATTTAGCTAGCTTTTATCCCCAACTACACTCGGCGTCACAAAAATCGCACCTCCGAAAATTGCAATTTAAATCTGTCCATCCATGAACGCATACATTTCACCCAGTCAATATTGATATCTGCTGAAAGTATATTTAATGACCTCTCAATTAACAACAGTTACATTTCATAAATAACACAATCCTTCACAGCACGAGTCGTTAAACAATTGTTGTGAAAATATGCATTACAGGAGTCACTAATTGCACCACCCTAGAAGAGTATAAAATGGCCGAACTCGGACAAAAATGAGTCATTCGCCATCCAGACTTTGAAGTGAATACATGTGAACAACTCCAGCAAGAAAAACCACCCTGAAAATGGATACCACTGCAGATGAAGCCTCTCAAGTGATTGCACTACTGCAATCAGGGATGCGACAGTGTGATGTTGCTCGGCAACTGAATTTAAGCCGTTTTTCCGTTCGACGAGTGTTCCGACGGTTCCAGGAGACTGGTGGATATATTCGAAGACGTGGATCTGGCAGACAACGCTGTACATCCGAAAGAGACGATCGTTTTATTGTATCAACTTCACTACGCAATCGATTCTGCAATGCTGTTGAAGTGCAACAACAGCTCCAATCAGTACGCAGAACCTCAGTGAGCGTCTCCACGGTTAGAAGAAGGTTACGGGAGAAGAAAATTACTGCCCATAGAGCTGCTACAGGCCCAAAATTGACTGCACAGCATAGGAGAAATCGGTTGCAATTCGCTCGCGACCATGTCGATTGGACAATAGAGCAATGGAGGGCTGTGCTCTTCTCGGATGAGACGAGGGTGTGCCTTTTCTGCAACGATAGGCGTAGAAGAGTGTACAGGAGACAGGGAGAACGATTCGCACAAGCCTGTATATAGGAAACGGTAGAATACGGGGGTGGTTCGTGCATGTTCTGGGGCGGTATGTCAATCGACGGGAAAACCAATCTTGTGTGCGTTTCTCGGACTGGAGGTGCACGTGGGCAAGGGTCGTTGACTGCTCCTCGGTACATAACATAGATCCTGGAAGAGCATGTGGTCCCTTATGCGGGTTTTGTTGGCAGTGGGTTCATGTTAATGCATGATAACGCCCGCTGCCACACCGCGTTAATCGTAAGGGATTACTTACAAGAGGTTGGGATCCCTGTTATGAACTGGCCAGCTCGAAGTCCCGATTTGAACCCTATCGAGCACCTTTGGGACGACCTGAAACGGCGAGTGCGGGCCCGAGATCCTGCCCCTAACACTCTTCAAGAGCTCCAAGATGCCGTTATTGAGGAATGGGACAACGTTCCTCAAGAAACGGTCGTAAAATTAATTAGGTCCATGAGGGATCGCATGCAAGCTGTCATTGGAGCAAGGGGGGGTAACACTAGGTTTTAAGTTAATTTTAAAAATTTAATTGTATTTTTTCTGTTGTTAATTGTAATTGTTTGACGTTGTAATAAAACTTATTTTTCTTTATTCACAATTAACTCGTTTTATTTTATGCCTTGATAAATAAAACTGAAAACTCCTTAACTTTTCTGAAAGCTGAATAAATTGCCTTTTAAATGGTGTACCATAGTCATACTCTTACCATAGAATAAATATGGTTTAAATGACTTTGAAGGTGATTTTTGAAAAGGTGCGATTTTTGTGACGCCGAGTGTATGTTATGGTTGACTTCCAATCTTACTGGATGCATCTGAATACCAGTATTTTACTTGTATCGATTGCCTTTCTGACCTCTACAATTCAGTTAACTGTTATCGTATAATTTCACCTACCAAAAATACAAAGTGGGTGCGTAAAGAGTTGTGCCAACAGTCGAAATACGAACTGCCGATGGAATGTTGTAGTCCGGCTTATGGGGCTGTAACAAAACAAAAAAATGCATTATCAGCCACATTATCTATAAATTAATTCCATTGCTGGACTTAGGCGTCCGTGTAGGTAAGTGAGGAAATGGGCCGTCACACACTATGCGGAGCCTGTACAACGACTGGGTACAAATATTGTCAATCAACGGGCCCTCCTTAGGACTATAAATAGCGTAATGACGTAGAATGCATCGATGTGTTTAGACAGTAAACGAACTCGAGTGAGTGGAAATGCCAGGGGCTCTACCTAAAAAAAACAATGCATCATGTACATTGATTAAATAAACATGTAGATATAAACTCATCGAACTTAGATATTATATTCAACTTCCTGTTACCTATGGGACCGATGTGTAAACATTGCGAGCTGTGACGTTATCATACGTAGAGATAATGTCCAACATTTTCGCGCGTGTGAATCAGTGGTAGCGTGGCCGAGCGGTCTAAGGCGCTGGTTTAAGGCACCAGTCTCTTCGGAGGCGTGGGTTCGAATCCCACCGCTGCCAAAATCTTTTTGTTGTTCGTTCGTGTTTTTTTTTTTGTTTTAATAAAAGGTTTTTTTCTTTTTGGTGAATATTAATGTAAATATTTTGGGTTAAAAATCACACTTCTCTATTTATCTTAAAATATAGGTACTTAAATTTCATTTAAATATTTTACCTAGTTATCCGCCAGCAAAAATTATAAAGCAAAAAAAAACATTAATTTTAGCTGCTTTAAAAAAAAACGAAAGTTCCACTGCGGTGTTGTCTGTGTATGTGTTAATGTTTAGCGTTGCACAGATTCGCCGAATACACCTTTACAATTTATTTAAACTTATTATTATTTGCTGATAAAATTGTATTTTTATAAGTCACATAATCTTAGAATAAATTTGCTGTGTGACATCCGGACAGCCAAACAACATTCTCTCTTATCGTACATATACTCTGCTATTTATTGATTTTTGGATCTTTACTATTTCTTTATGGCACTCTTAAAAGCCACACTAAGTAGACACGTTCAAGTTTTCCTGATCGCCACAGCCGGGCGGCAAAATTTCGCCGCCTACTCAGTGCCGAATCAAACCGCCTGAAAATAGTACAACCATTTCTAGTCGACTTGATTCAGCACTGACTAGCATAGAGTACCTCTCACTCACCAAATAGTTTTTGTTGAAGGTCTGCTGTGAAAGCTCTGCTGCCATATAGAAGCTGGCGTACACCGTCACATTGGTTAACAGAGGCCGCTTCTTCAGCGCCTGCTGGAACCCGCGCCGCAGGGTGCTCAGCATGCTGACCTCGGGGGTGACGCGAGGTGGTAACTGGGGAATTGACCAGCTTATAGATATTTTGCCCTTTTTTAAACGTTATTATCTCGGCTTCAACCCTTCCTACACAATCACTTTACGCTATGATAAAACAGACATATCAGAGAAATAAAAAGAAAACTGAGAAATGTAATCCTTGCCAAGTGTTTTCACAGGCCACGCGTGCTCCTTGAGAACATAGAGAGGGAGGCGTGAAAATAAAGCTGTCTTTCAACTTATCGGGAAAGTTCACTATCTCCATATTCTTCTTTGATTTTACCCTAATTCATAAGACAATGAAGAAATCGATCAATTCATACAAAATCCTACTTCCTTGATAATCTCATCAACAGATGGATTTACCGAAATATTCCGTAAAATAAATAAACCGTAATGCATCAATTACGCGACGATACGCGACGATACGCTAGCTGCCTAGCTAGCTACCGTAGCTGTATATTCCCTTTATATCTTATACAAGGTGTAAAAAGGTAAACGTAAGACCTCCCGTCTGACCACACAGGAGACGATAAAACAGATTAACTTTTGTTCCACGAGTTAAAACTGTAATTATAATAATCTAATAACTAAATTACGATCATGAAAGAAAATAATTTGTTGTATTCAAAGAATTGGGTGCTCCATTTTTTTAATTAACTCGAAATTCGTTAAAACCGAAAAACAATGGGAATTTGTATAGAAAGAAACTGATCAGCAGATTCTGGGGAACAATAAAAAAAAGTTATGAATTTCCAAAAGTCATAGAAGCCAGAGCCTACCCGGGATTTTATGCGATCATTATATAACAGCCAGTACTTGTAAATATTCATTTATCGTTTAGGTGTCCAAATCGAAATAACGTAGCTAAAATGGTTAACCTCTGAATCATTACCATTTCGACCTGAACTAATTAGCATAGCGCGTGCATTGTATGTGTGTGACACTAGTAATCATTGCGTAGCGCCTACGAATACCACCGTTTATTTTAAATGCAACAATCAACATTTATCATTAAATCACATGGCCATTAAACAATGTAATAAACTGTTTATAAAATATTGAATAGTGGTGAAACAATTTTTATAGCAAAAACGAAATATAGTGATTTAGCGTTGTGAAATAAATTTTAATTTATTAATGAAAGTGATTTTAATTTAAGTAAATTTAATTTAACACGAATAAAAGGGGGTGACTAATGAGAGGACGAATAATTATATTATTATACCGCTTAAGACGCTCTACTATGGTTATACTTATTATGTACTCGATAGTACTACTCATCATTATTAAATAAAAAAAAAACGGTGCCCCACACTATGATTTACTCCTGTATCGTTGGTGCGTTTACAAACATTTTATCTGTCACATACATCACACACATCTAGACCCGAAACAACTATTTTTGGGGCGTACAAATTTTATTCCGTGCTGAGATCGAACCCGCGTCACACAGGGCAGCAGTCAATCGCTTAGCCACTGCGTCAACCGTGTCGTCATTGTGAAGTGTTCTTATAATGCCCATCTTAAGTGATTAAATTCTTTTCTCAGAAAGCCCTTTAGATAGGGTCTCATGTTAAGGAAAAGCATAAAAAACTTAAGTGAGCCATCTTTGGGAGTACGCGCAGTCGGATTTAGAATGACGTAGCTATTACTTAGCTAACTACGTATGTATGTAAACAGCTCTAGTGGATTCAATTTTATTTCAAAGATTTTTAACATAGTTACACTTAAATCTAATAAAAGGATTAAGTAAAGATTGCGTTTTTTTACGGATGGGAAATCATCAAATAACTTTTTCCGCTTTGGGCGGAGCGCCGCTCAAAGCGGGGGGGAAGTTACTAAGTGTCAGACTTGTACTGACTAAAACCCACCCATGTTCCTTCTTCTGCCCTTTATGTTCCGGGCCGCGGTAACTCTTTCGAACAACCCGCAGCCCCGGCGTTAGATTGCCTGACAACATCGCCATGGTGGTCCTGTTTTCATGCCATATTATTCAGCGTCACTAGCAGCAGTGCGATTTTGTGGTACATCTCTATTGCTCTTGAAAACACATTTAATTTATTTGTTTTTATTATTTTTGTACCCTATCACAATGTTGTCTTATTTAACCCAAACGTTGACTAGTAGAGAATGCATTGCACAGTATCTACCGTCGAGGATAAATGTGGCAAAAACAAGACAATGAAACGTCAAGTGTTAAATTGACGAGATAAGATTTACGCGAACCTTGTATCGAATGTCAACAAAACACAGGAGATTACCTACATTGTAGGTAGATAGGTACTCAAATCATTACTAATATTTTAAAAGCGAAAGTGAGATTGTTTGTTTGTTACGTCGTCACGCCTAAATGACTAGAAATCGGTTTGATTTTGATGAATTTTGGTACAGAGATATTGGGACCCTGGAGATGGACATTTTGTTTCTTGCTAATCCCCCACTTCCTAAAAATGGGGTTAAAGTTTGTCTGGAGCATTTCGCAATTGTCAAGGTAGAATACAAAAAAATAGTATGCGGACTATTTGTCATCAACAAAAACATCGTGCATCATTTTTTTCAGAAATCTGCTCCAACCCCTTGAAACAGGGAGTGAAATTTTATAAACCGGTACACACTCTTTGTTACCACCGAAAAATACCTGCAAATCAGGAAAGAGGAACCGTGTTACCTCGAATTTAACGCAAGTGAAACCGCGGGCAAAAGCTAGTAATAGTAAGTAGGTGAATCAAAGTCTTATCAAAGTTAAAGAACTAGGTAACCTCTAATCAAATAAAACTAGTTTCAGTTCTACAGCAATGGGCTCTGTTATATTCTTTTTACACAAGCTAAATGCATAATATTTTAAAGTAGGTACACCGGTGTATTACAATTTTAAACGCATTCCTATACATTTCACTCGACAACTTCGAGTTATCGAAGTCGCATACTTAAATGCTGTCAGCCGAGAAGCATTTAATATTAACGGAGGAAAATAAACTTTGCTCTTATCGGTAGAAATAATAGCAAGTATTGATCGACAATATAAATACAATATCGAAATCAAAATAAAACTTGTTTCAAATAAACTGACTACGATGGGCGACCTTGAGAAGGTGGTTGTGTCAGACTGGAAGAGAAAGGCGGAATACGGGATGTCGTTGCACAGTATGGGAGAGGTACATGTGCAGAGGACTGTGATAGGCTATGTTTATTGATAGAATATAGGTAAGCAGCAAGTTGACAGGAATCGAGAAATATAAATATGTTTAAGAGGAAGGACACTGTCACTACTTATGTTAACCAACACAAAAAGACAGCTGGAACAATATCGTTTGCAGCAGTCTCACAAAAAACCTAATTACCATAATAATATCTACAACAATATATGACATTGAATCTATAGAGGATTTTCTTTGACAAATGCTCCTAATTTTACTGTACCAAACTAGGCATGCACATTTGAAAGATATCCACTTCGGATCTTCAATATCATTTAATATAAGAATTATAAAACAATATCACTTACTTGTCAACTCGGATAAATTGCGATTCTGACCTTGCTCTACCGCTTAGCACAATAAACACAATTGTATTCCACTATCAGTAAATCCAAAGTATTTGAATACAGAAACGCTATACCGTGCTATCGTGCGCAGGCGACCTGTATCAGCTGTTATTCAAACCGAACTGTCCCCTACACATCGCACTCAACTAACAATTGACTTCAATGGAATAATTAAATGAGAAGCGTCGTGTTCGTTCACTCCTTGTTTAGCAATACAAATCTGACCTTATTGAGTCTACCGTCTGTTTCTATAACTGTTACAAAAATAAAGTAACTATAAAGTAGCATTAACTGCATTTTTGTCCAAAATATTCATACGCAGAGCTGTTGAGACACAAATAGTAAACAAAACGTTGGCTGATGTTTTCGATCTCAAATAGAACTAACTACTTATTATGACATAACAATAAATTAAACACAGACACATACACTTAGTTCAGATCATAATAGTAGTTTTGCTTCAATGTTTACTTATCTCACCGCGTGAAAAAATCCCTTTGCCGCTGTTCATCCTAGAACCAGCTATTTTATTGACACTTCTGTTTGACAGACGTATACACGTCCATACCACTGTAAATAAAGTGCTACTCAAAGAGAACTATAAGTATACAGGTGCAACTTCAAAAAGTATGCTATAGGTACCCGGGCAACTGACAACTTCCGTATGAAAACTTTTCTACGAATACGCAAGAGGTTTTACTGTCGACCTGCAGTCGCTTGTCGGGAGAATGACGTTTAGTCTCGACAATCAGCTGTCCAGAACATTTGCGCGCGCAACAGAGTCACTCTACTGCGCAGGTAGAGGAACATCTGCTGTATATCAAATAATGCTGAGGTCACACCTGGACTTTTTGGCAAACAGTTCTGTTTTTCTCGACAGCCAAAATAAGAGTGTTTTTCAGGGAATTAGTAACTTATTTTGATGAGTATAGCTATATAAACAAGCTAGCCAAAGGAACAATGAATGTTGTGTTCTTCTTAATATGATTAGAAAGAGGGTAAATAAAGATATGACAGAAGTTTGGAAGAAAGTATTAACAGGATGAAAATGAATTTCGTTGTATATATACAACCCAATTCATTTTCATCCTGTAGTACATTTTTTGACGACCTTACCCATATAATAACAGGTATTGTTCGTCGTGTCGCTTCTTGTGTAAGCTCCTTAAGGCGCGGCAATAAGCTAATCTTTAGGTATTCGCGGAAGTGACGCTAGCTGCATACTAGGCATGGTCTGACACAAGTACACGACAGTATTGCATCGAAAGAATAAAAATAAGGTCGAAAATATTTCGGTGTTGATTTTATTTGAATATCATGTCCGCCAAAATGTAGGTCATTTTGCAGTTTTTATTGAATATAAAAAAATACAGGTCCGTGTTTGAAAAATTTTAGATATCTCTTTAGTCTATACAATTTTCTTTGTTATAGATATAAAAAATATGATGGTTGTCGCTGAAAAAATTGAGAAAATCGAGACGAAAAAATTTTTTTCTTGGTCTTTTTAAACATTTTTTTTTCGTAGTACTAGACCACTTTTGTAAACTTATTTCGTTTACCTCTTTACTTTATGTATTGAACTATACACGGTAATTTTTTTTGGCTAGTGGCATGTACAGATACAGCTAACTTTGCGACGAAAAACTAGACGTTTAACGAAGTGTTTGCTTTGTACAGCGCCTTAAGTAATGAGACAAGCTACACGATAACTGACAACTGCTTGCACTGGCTGGACAGATCCACTGAAGTCTATGTTTTAAAAACACTATTTTTGACACTAATCTGCATAGTCCTCATGTAAGTTGGCCAAGATTTTTGTGTGGACCTTAAAAGAGACAGACCTCTTATTTTGTTTCGACTGTTTCTTCTCAGTGTAGTCGGGTACGATACACCGGCCTCATGTAGTTTAATAAGAAAGTCGTGTAAAAGTGTTTATAAAAACCATATCATTTACAGGGCTTCTGTGTATAAGTTGCAAATAGCCTACTGGGGTACGTAGAAACCACAGAACGCAACCTGCTACAATCCTAACATACTCCTTTTACTTCGAAGCTCATTTGGTCATACACATCGATCAAATATTATATTGGTCCTGTTGTTTTTGTTGGCAAAACCCAGTTAGTGTAGCTTCAGCATTAACACGATCCGGTGTATGGCAGCCATCTGCAAAATCATTAAAATAGGACAAGAACTTCGACAGGTGAAATATAAATGAATCACAAGTTTTATGCACGATGTTTGGGAAGTATTTATTAATGCTTTCTGATCTGGTTATTAAGTATTTACTTAATATATATGTTTGCACGGTAATGTCGTTGAAAAGATAGTTGAGTTATAGCTATTTTATATAGGTCCTAAAATTGGTCCCTGTGAACGCCTGCTTCAATCAAATACGATATACGATTTTACACAGCGCCGCTATTGCTCTCTATCGAATTCAGGTGAACTACATATTCGTATAAATAAGTTCTTGTTGTTCCAACTTTTTTATAAGTATTTTCTTTGCAATATTTTGTAGCTTTAATTTAAATACCGTCAATGAATCCTGTACATAGATCCACCAGCTCAATATTAGTATTGATGAGTGCATTACATTAAGTCCCACTTGATTGCATTTGTTTGGAGTTGGAGTAATTTTTCAAAAAATTTATGTTTTTTATAAATATTTTTACGAAGACTTAAAAACTCAGTTTGGTGGACAGAATTCGTGGTTAGTCCTTGAAGAGTCAGTTTAGGTCTCAAATCTGTTAGAGGAACTGAAATCTACTATAATAGATAACATTTGTCGCTAAAATCTTTCTACAGACATACAAAAAAAAAGAAACTTTTTTTAGAAATTATGAAAACTTTTTTTTTTTCACTCTTTAGCAAACTATATTTAGACGGATAAAAATAAACCACATTAAATAAGTGTGGTTACATTACTTGATAAAGCACGTCTGAATTACAAAACCAACAACGATATGATGATTGTTCTGATAAAAGATAAGGCCTCATAAGTAAAGACGTGTTAACGAGATACGTTGATTTTCATCTCTAAACATTTCATGCCTAAATTCCATAGCGACGACGACATTGACTTGAACGCTGTCAGATGAGCTGATCGCGTTCAGTTTCAAAATGGAAATTAGACCTTAATGAACTTTATGTTACATATCTAATCTACCAAAAAGAAGTATAAAAATAGTCTTTCCTGAATCAGTCTAGTGACTTTGTAAAGAACAAAGCACAGGAAACATTTTTAAATGAAGCGAGAAAATATTTTTGCCACTGTCTTTTGACGTGTTTTTATTAAACTTTCATCCGTACATAACATCTAAACCCGACTTTAATTCGATAATCTTCAAAGTAATTAAGGGTTTCCAGAAACCCGACACTATTACCTATGTATATTGGTAACCGTGACTTATACATAAAAATGTTAATATCTAATACCGTTGAACGGCAAGGTCTTATCGAAGTAGCAAGTGGTCCTAAGGAACGAATGAAGAATATCAGTATGATGAACATGCGCAGCATCACCAGGCCGAACTTATCGTCCAACAGTACGTAGTTCTGTCCGAAGGTTTGCCGGATTCAAACGGATCCTTAAAAGTAAGTATTTATTTATTTATACATTTTATTTTAAAGAAAGCTTACATGCTAATAACAAACGTTAATATCATGCATAACTTTAATATTTTAGGCGCCATTATTGTCGACGTACATTGTTGAAATCTCTTTATCACTGCCTCTTTTGTCGAATGGGAAATTATCATATTATTATAAGTAACTTCTCGCCTGGCGCTCTGGGTGAAGTTGGGGAAAGTGTCAAACTTTTACTCACTCTGTTCGTTGACTTATCTTAAGATCGGTAGTTAAACCCATTCCAAAAAATATTTGATTGATCGGAAACCACAATATCCCAGGGCGTAATTTTTGACAAGATGCAAGCGGGGGAAAAAATCTAGACTGTTTTTATCCATATGAACGTAAGTCTATATGGAATAATAGACTCTTAAACTCTGCAACATTATCAGCAGCAAACATGTTGTTGTATTGTTCTTCTTTATTTAAATCTTTTCTGTCATCTTCAACAACTACAGACCGAAATTACCTGTTGCATTCAGTAATCTGTTCGACTGTATTTTTAAAGTTAACTTGTAAAAATCTTCAAACTTGCTAAGTAATTGACAATTTCGTCGTAGCTCGTATCTGAGAGTAAATAAAGTGCAATGATTAAGAAAAGTAAATTGCAAAGTTTTGAAACTGTAGAGTCGTAGACGGTAGAGTAGTGGAGTTAAAAATTTGAATCGTACGGCGTGCGCCGGAGTGGGGGGCGCCGTGGTTGGCCGTGCCAGGTAACAGGAGGTACGGCGGCACAGTGAGCCGGCGAGCGGATACTGTGGACAAAAATAATTAGTAGAGAAAACAAAAAATTGTTTTATCATTTTTCATATTTTTTGGAAACGCTTTTTTAATTCGAAATGCGTGTGTGTTTTTGGTGGACTATGTATAGCATTACATGAATTTACCATAAAGTTGACGGCTATCATTAAATGCGTATGAAAAAATCAATAAAAACTACACCTCAGAGAGATGTTAAGTCTGAAATCCACTCTACAATTTTTTTTATTCTATACAGACTTGAGTATGGCCGTTACTCTTCTGATGTGAAGCGATGATGCAGCTTAGGGTGGAGCATGCTTGCCTAGAAGAAACCGATACACTCGAACTTTGAAGGAATCCAGGTTATGAATATCAGGGAACAGGAAATCCAGCAATGAATTACATAGACTGGAGGTTCGCACACAATAAATGTAAAATTGACAGAAAATAATAAAAATAGATGTCAAATTCTATCCAGCAAACAATTCCGTAACCAGAAGTTATTGTGAGTGGAAGTAGTAACATCTGCTGAAAAATCTCTATCATAACATTACCGAAATTCAGGTTAAACATTTGTTCTAAGTCACGAAACGAATCATAATATTCATAATAATATAACTCGAAAGTCGAAACATTTGTCTGGAAAGTGGAACACCGTGCGTTCTTGAAGCTTAGCGGTCGTCCTCCCCCCACGTCACCGCGTATCTCTTTCTGACGACATCTCGCTATCTCTGTCTAGCAACGTATTCAGTCACCGCGGAACTCTGGCGTATTTCACAGGTGTGTCGGCTGAGTGCGTGATGTTAGACGATCGTAAATAAAACCTGTTGTAACAATAATAGTGCTGATTTTGTGAGAGTATATAAGTGAATAAGAAATAAATTTAAAATAACTGCAGCCGTGTTAATAATTTAATATTGTTTTCTCCAATTTGTGTACATTTGGTGCGTTTCGAAACAGTGACAACAAGTATTTCTTGTGTTGTGAGTTCAGTCCTTGAGTCGGAGGCTTTATCATCGTCTACGTCGGTCCCGCTGCTTGTTTCTTTGGCGGGCTATTCGTGGTCAAGGTATGCATTTGAGTCTGTTACTATATTAGCATACAAATTGAATGTTCCGCATTCAAAAAAACTTTCTGATTAGTTCCACGTCACTGAGCAAGTGTGACTTTTTAGAAACATTTCATTTCATAAAAAAAAACAACTTTTATTTCTCCTCTTAAATTATTTTGTCGTCAGAAGTCACTCATCAGTAATTAATGTGATGATTTCTAAACCACCCTTCAAAAAAACGTTTCACCCACTTGTTACGTCGTCAGGTGCTCTGTTTGTGGAGAGCACTCAAGTGTAATGTGTTAGAATAGGGAACTTTATCTATGTTTACTCTACTACCTGCCCGACATAATCCCACGCAACTAAACGCGACATGTCAACACAATCATTTAAATGGTTAATCATAAAAAGTGCTTTGGTTAAGTTTGTAATTGCTCTATGTCATGCTATAGATTTCGCGGGCCAAAACTTTGTTCTGTTTTTACTTCAACCGGATTCTGGGTGATCCACTGACCAGTAGTAGTTTTTTGAAGATTAAACCTTTTTTTATACCTCACTGTAAAGTTGTCATTGTGTATACCTACCTAAACAAAGTTTTTTTAAAAGTCTAGCGTCCATGACCGGCACGACCGGCATTCCATCAATGCATCTCACTGATCGTGACTCACCTCGCTGGCACGTCATCGTGATGTCACTGCCTCCAGGTAGCTTGTTAAAGCACCAAATAAACCAAATTTTACTGTCTTTGTTAAAAAATAACTCAATATTCTACTGATTGCGAGGTAAAAATATACTCACAATCTTTGTTAGTTTGTTGGCAAATTGTTTTGTTCATAACAGCAAATTCAAACAAGTTTGTAATTTATTAATAATAAAAAAAAATATGAATAAACGGAATAATACCTAGTACTCTTCGATATGGCCCGCATTGTGAGGATGTTTCTGTGTCTGGAACCCTAACTACCGGTAGCTTGGATCCTGCTCCCGAAACGATCTGAACCTATTTTTTATATATTAATTACTGTAAAAATTAATAAAAGATACAACTACCTAATACCTACTTCAAATGAAAATAAAATATTACAACACGTTTACAAACATCTACCTAGTTCTTATAATATTATATTGCCATAACTTCAATGGTTACAAAACTGTAAAAGATATGCAAAACGTCACGCAACCCACTACTTATCAGATATTACAAATTACACACGTTCAAGTCAAACAAATACTTACTCGAAATAAGTTTTAATGAAGTAACCGCTACTCGTAAATGATATTTTATTGTAACAGCAGTAACACTTCGTTTCCATTCAAAAATACTATCAATTCCCAGACGAGGTCGCCAGCCTTTCATTGCATTATAAAACTACTAAATCTAATGAAAAACAAAAACATTACAGTTAATTTTATACTCTGTGACCTTCTAAATAGCACGATTTTAGCTATAAAACCATAGATTGCTGTCCAACCTTACCCAATTCCAGTAATCATTCAATCGACCGAAACTAACTGAAGTAGATCTGTTCTATGGCTTTTTGAAAGGCATGAAAGGCGCAAAAAGGTCAATTGCAGTTCAGCCAGCATTCGTTTCTCGTTAAGAAGAGCGATCGTCATCAGTTGGATTCACAGAACTTTTCCCGACGTAACATTCAACTCAGCAGTATTTGTTATGCAAGACACCGAAATAATACAATTTCTCTTTATTTTGCACCTGGTTTTTACCGAAATGTGAACGGAAACTTAGATTAATTTGCTTAAATCTTTGTTTAACGTTCACATTTATAATATTTGCAAAGTTAGTGCAGATTAGTTCAGATAACAATGAGGCACATATAGCGGTGAAGACTAGAGTATTGTCTTAGATCCCGGAAGTATCGGTGATATTGTAAAACATCCCCAGAGGCTCAACCTAACAATATCATTGTTCTGTAAGCAGACAAGAATTTGCTCGGGTTACGGTAAACCTGACAAAAAAAAAACACTGACGAAGAATAATCAAGAAACTAGGTAGCTAGTAAAATAAATAACGTAATTTAAATGCGTGAATGTAGACCGCCCTACTTTATACTGCTGAGAATCAGTTTTGCGGGGTTCTTAAACTAAAGAAATTATTTGCCAAGAAAAACACAGCAAAATGCAAATCCTATGTTTTTTTACCGAAACAATTATTTACCTTTACCTTTCCAATAGTGAATTTAAAATCTCATTCACTAAACAACATAGTCGAGAGCCCTAATTGTTGAAAAACACGAACACATCTCAGTTTGGAATAGCCGCGTGTTTACAAACTATCGGTCTAGTTAGTAAACTTTGAACTAGTGGCGGCACATACATTCCATGCACTGTGACCAACCATGTGCCTCCGAAACAATATTCATTTCGCATTCATTTAAATACTCGACATTTTTTCCAAGAAATTCTTCATTTGTATCAATGTGCATCATTTGGGTCAAATTGCGAAATGGTTTAGTTCTAATTTTGAATGAGTGAAACGACAGTTAAGCAGATTTTATGTCATAATATCCATTCGTTTCCAATAACCATGCTGAATCTGAGAGTATGTATAAATAACTAAGTACTTAATAACATCCATGGTGTTTTTTGGCACAGTTTTAGTAAGATTTCGATAAGCATATTTTTAGACAATTTTGTATGCAATGCACCCGGCATTGCATACTCTCGCAATGACATTGTGTAAACCAACTAGAGAATTCCGGATATTAAATTTTAGGGCCCTGAGCTCAGTCGTGTTAAAAGAGCTGAATATAAAGTACAGTAAAGTGGTCGTACGGAATACATATTGAGTACTTATGATATAATAATTGGCAAAAAGCGAGTCGGACTATCGCACCTTAGGTTCCATACAAACTTGCGAAATAAACAGCCGTATCTTTTTGGACCGCGTAGACGTAGAGGGTTGATTTTTTTCACAGCACAATGGGACCACAAAGTTTAGTATATGGTTTTAATTTCAACTCGAAATCACCCTGCGTTTCCAAGATAAAAGGTATTGACAGACAGATTGACAATAAAGTGGTCCAAAAGGGTTCCAATTTTTTCTTTTGAGGTTAGGAACCCTAAAAAACAACACAAATATAGATTTAAATGTTTGTGATTAAGTTAAAAATTGCGAGTGTTTTTCGACCCGTTTGATCCTAAAAACACACAATACGATTATTCCCGATGTTTTCCGATGCAAATTATTTATTTTGCAGCACTGTTCTACAGTTTATCTTAGATCTATTTTTATGTCATGGTGTCGCCGGGCGCCACCGCAACGAATTAAATCATTCAGCGCCATAGCCCATAGCACACCGGTGAAAGTGCGGCCCAGTTAAACTCAGATTTGTACGAGCTACTCTGATAGCCAAGCTTTTACTTACTTTGCTTAATATTTTAACCTTAAACTAGTTTCGTTGGGTAACGGACTACGGTCTGGCTGCCAAGCAAGATAAGTGTAAAATGTCAATTTGTGCAATGAACAAGTGTTGCTTGCAACAACATGTATGCTGAAGCGGAGCTTGACCATATTATTTAAATTTACTAGCTGTGATGCGCGGTTTCACCCGCTGCTCAGCTCCTTTTCTAGAGAAGGGTATGAAAAATAGATGTTGGCCGATTCTCAGACGTACCCGATATGCATACAAAATATCGTTGAAATCGGTCCAGCCGTTTTGGAAGAGTATGGGAACGAACATTGTGACACCAGAATTTTGTAAATGTATTAGATGTTATTAAATAAACTGTGTCTGAAGAAACTACATGCGTCTTATATTTCGATGATAATAATTCTGTGGCGCATAAAATTCTCCATTGAGATCAACGCTTTGGAATGTGCAACTACAGCACTTTCACAAGTTATTATGCCTTTTGACTGGGACTGTAACTTCATCCTTTTGTTATTAACGTTCAAAAGTGCCTGTAACAGTCTAATTGAAGTAAACGTTTTGAGTTTGAGCGTGTTTGCTACTAACGTATGTATGTACTTACCAGCTTACCAAAAAAAGGCTAAGTGCGAGCCGGACTTACGCACCGAGGGTTTAAACAGGCATATCTTTTGAATGTGACGACTAACAGGGTTTTTAAAACTCCAAGGGAACACAGACTTGAGTAGGTATTTATGGTTTTACTTTCAACTTTCGCGTGTTCCGAGATAAAGGGTATTGACAGAAAGACAGACAGACGGTCAACAAAGTGTACCTAAAAGGGCTCCGTTTTTTTCTTTTGTACGGAAGCCTTAAAATGCCATCAACACACAAAGAACTCTTTGCTTCAACAACTACATCTATCACACATCACACACACAACCATAACATCAAATCACGGATCAATCCATCAACCCCCACTACATTACTGACATCGATCACTTACAAAATAACCATCAACCCAGCCAAGATATCACAAAAGGATCGTCCTAACTTCTAACTCGTAAATCGCTTTTGTCTTGCCTCACCTATTCTTAGCGTTAACGGAATGCGACTGGAGAAAGGTCAGGGAAGGTTAACCTGAGTATTTCCCACGGGTTGCCAAGGGAAGCCGCATAAAAACTCTTCACTCCTGAGCAAAGGAGTAGGAGGAAGTGTTGCGGAACGAGGAACGTTATAAAAAAGGGTGCATCCTTACTAATTTTATAAAAGCGAAAGTGAGTTTGTTACGTCTTCACGCCTAAATGGCCCAAACCGATTTTGTTGAATTTTGGTACAGAGATAGTTGAGACCCTGGAGACGGATATAGGCTAAAAAGTGAGAAAAGGGGTAGAAAGAGGGAAGAAAAGGGGAGAGAAAGATATTTTTTTTTCGATCATTACGCGGTTTAAAGTTAGCGTTAGCTCAAAGTAACTATGCCACGCGGACGAAGTCGCGGGCGGAAGCTAGTGTTCTATATTATTCACTACTAATTTATCTGATTCTGTCGTAGAATAGCTATGTTATTTCGTATAAGAGTATTTTATCTCATAACAAATTCATCGGAGGCTAACCAGGTGGCTTCTCTTCTTCTGTACTGTGTGACCAACTATTATACATCTATGTCTGCTTAATACTAATGATTTGTGACAAACAAAATAACGAAGTTGTGAACAAAACAATAACTCTCTAGGGTTGATTCGCTTTCCTCGTATTTAGATTAAAAATTCATCTCTATATCTCCAAGCATTCTCGAGATGAAGGGTCTTGTCAGACAGACAGACGGACTATAAAGTGATCCTATAATGGTTCCGTGTTTTTCTTTTTGCAATACGGAACCCCAAAAAGAGATAAGTTTCAGTAATAGATTCATTTAGCTACGTATTTAACTAATTATGAATTTTTTTTATTAAAAAAAAAAAACGTTGCCCCACACTAGGAATTTCTCCTGTATCGTGGGTGCGTTTACAAACATATAAACTCACATACACAAACATCCAGACCCGAAACAACTACCTGTAGGCCATACAAATATTGTTCCGTGCGGGAATCGAACCCGCGACACGCAGCGCAGCAGTCGATCGCTCAGCCACTGCGCCAACCGTGTCGTTAACAAATATTCAATCTATACTGTATATTAATCTAAGAGATTAAATTTGGATGTAGGAAGTAATCTCTGGAACCAACATTAAGTTCAAAAACTCTTTTACTGATGAAAAACTATAACATACACTATGGCCGAGTGTCATACAACACCTTTCGAAAACGGGCTAAGTCGAACTAAAAAAGTTTCTAAAAAGGAACTAAAAAATAATAAAAAAAACCCCTCAGCTTGTAATAGGTACGCGTTTGGAATTTATAGTTTTACTACGTTTTAAACTACATTGATTACATAACCTGATATTTTCGATATAATGCCCCATGAATTAGCTTAAGTGCTCAATAATTCCAGTTTTAAACAGAAAGTGAGTTATTAAATTACTTAATTAACAATGTACATTCTTTATTAGGTAGCTTATTTCGCGGAACTATCAAGCGACACGAAATTCCAACTGTAGTTAATGTTTCGTTTTACGACGAAAAAGGAAATACATTTTCGTAGTTCCTAAGTAACTAAAACACATGTACATTAAATGGAGACCGATTGTCAATCTCAGATTTTAATATATCTATCTATCTATGCCTGTCTGGGATCGTGTAGTTCTTTAAAAATACACAATAGAGGTTAACGTAGTATTTACCATTATGTAGAGCTTTTATCTCGGAACTTTTGTGTGAGTAATAAAATAATATTTAACTTCTATGTATAGACCATATATGGGCCCATAGTCGAAACATAATAATGTTTTAAATTTTCATTATGAAAATTTAATGCCAAAAGCATTATCTTCTTCTTTACAAATAAATACGTTGACCCACATTCACAAACAGCGAGCCCTGGAAAAACTATCTGTATTCCATATAGGTAAATATTTGTTTCGTGCGGGGATAGAACCCGCGACACGCAGCGCAGCAGTCAATCGCACAACCACGGCGCAAACTGTGCCGACAAATGTAACTTGACTTTAATTTTTATGCTTACATCAGCAAACTAGAATAGTTTGTTCGTACAAATACGGTGATTACGTCACTGCTAGAAAATAACCATAATTTAGGCAAGCAGAGCTGTTTTATATTCATATCTATTACGTTTCCAGCTTTCTAATAATTAGCAATATAGGTACGCGAACTTTGCCCAGCGGTTTCACCCACTACGCCTCAGTATCATAGCGTGATGTTATAGAGTCTATTAATTTCGTGAAGGAATGCTTATGCAAAATTTGAAGTCAATTCGGCTAAGGAGTCGCATTCTCCCATTCAAAGTTGAATCCTGTTTCACTCCTTTAAAAGGTTGAATTTTGCACAATCCATTCTCGTCTTCACGTCTTAGTGAGTATCTACGGCTTAAAAGATCCCCTATGCAAAATATAAGACTCCTAACACTTGTAGTTTCTCAGATTTCGCAATGAGTGATCTTTTGAGAGACCTTTACAAGATAGAGAAGGAAATTGGTAAGTTAAGTAAACCTACGGCTATATTGATTAATCTGACATTTCCTGAGAAATAATGTACGCGTTCCCTTAATAAGAAAGAAATATATTGCAATAGACACGCCCTTTAGCAATCAATTAAAACGTAAGTAAAACACTTTTGTAGAGCCAGCTATTAAAGAAACAATACTAGTAGAGCCTCTAAATTCCTTTTAAAACTAAAATTTTTCCATGACCTGCTTTCTCTATTAGATGCAGAGTTGAAGAGCTAGCTTGTCTGTGGTCGTTGAAGAATTAAACTTGTTTATGCCATGCCATAAAAATGATTCAATATAAATTTCGATCTTTTTACAATTCAAGACCTAAAACGAGTAAGTAGTTAAACTAAACACAAAGCTGCACATCACGCCTGTAATCGCCGAAGTGTTTGGCAGAGGTATCCCTAAATAATATCTAGTAGGTAATCACAACGGCGGGTCAACCTATTCTTAACTATTGTAACCTGATCGTACACCGTAGTAGAGAGATCAGATTAAAATGGTTTTGTGTAGGTTGATGTGCCGTCGTGTGTACATCCACATTTCAACAGTTAAGTATGTTTAAGTCCCACGTAATAGAAGGCGAGCCTATTGCCATCAATCGGCCTCAAAACCAGACTCCGGGCTGTTACGGAGAAATGCTTCATCGAAAAACCTAATAACACAAGGCTAGTAATACGCTAGGAATCGAATACAGGACTTCATGCTCAGCAGTCGCGCTACTCTGCGTCTGCGTCCACTAGACCAACAAGGCAGTAAACCATCTTTTTTTAAATGTCTCACCTCTATTCAATAGAAATTCTCTCAGACGGATATTCTCACATCTTTTTCTACGTGTGTAAAGTATATCTCGATCAATAACAGACATTATGATAATAATATCAGAACAATTGATCCCGTTCGTTAAATTGCTTTCCAATAAGCAAGCTCCAAGCTTTCCCGTAGTCTAGAAATGTCATCACAAACGGTACACGTGCACTAAATACCTGTAAAAGCAGCTCTCTCATTGTGACTCAGTTCTTATCACCCATTGTGAGTCGTGCGCACACGCATGCTATACGATTCAAATGATTTACCATGAGATTACGAACGCAGTTGTTGCTGTCCTGCTTGTCAACAAATGTGTGAAGGAGAAAGAATATCGGATGCCTTTGTAAGGAATTAAGCGTTGTTTTAGTAAGTCGAGGTAAATTGTTCAACTTGACCTAGCTGAGGGAGATTTGCATAGTTAACTGTCAATTTGTCTTCATTTGGTAGTTGTCTTTTGGTAATCCTTACTAATATTATAAAAGCGAAAGTGAGTTTGTTTGTTTGTTTGTTTGTTTGTTACCTCTTCACGCTTTAATGGCTACACCGATTTTGATGAATTTTGGTACAGAGATAGTTGGGAACCAGGAGACGGACATAGGCTAATTTTTTTTTGAAAAAAGTGGGATGTGAGGGAGAAAGAGGGAAGAAAAGGGAAAACTTAGCGTTGCTATTACAAATCAATAAGGCGCAAGAGGAACTGTGTTACCCCGAATTTAACGCGAGCGAAGCCGCGGGCAAAAGCTAGTTTGTTTATATTTTGTTCCAAGACGCGGAAAGTGCATTTTAGTTTTATATTTCCTGAATTTTCTGATGTTGACTACTCAACTGTTTTATTTTGCGGATGGGAAATCATTAAATAACTTTCCTTGCTCTGGGCGGAGCGGATGGGGAGTGTCAGACTTGTACTGACTAAAACCTACCCATATTCCTGCTTTTTCCTTTTATGTTCCGGGGAAGCGGTATCTCTTTCGAACAACCCGCAACCCCGGATACTTAACTGTTAAAGTACAAATTTCAGGCTGACCCAAGTGGGTTAAACGTACTTTTTATAGGAAACACCTTATAAAAGTTAAAAGCGCAAATAATTCCAAGATCTGCATCCTTCATTAATCAATGACCTCTAAAACCGGCTATACGCTCTTGTCATTAAGAAGATCTCCTTGTCACCTTTAACGATTGCCATTAACCCAAATTGTAAATAAACATCATTAACGTTATCCAAAACGTTAATCACTGACTGACTAGACTGTATAGAAAGGTATCGTGGGGAAGAACCTAGACTTGTGAAAAGTAGAAGATTGAGAGCTACTTAGCAAGCGTGCATGGTGATCATTGCTTCCAAGTATGTGTAAAACGATGACGCTACACGTTTTGAGAAAAGGTTATGCCCAAAAAGAGCAACTGAAATCATCAAAACCGGTCAGGTTCGAGTCGGACTCGCGCACCGAATGTTCCTTTCAAAATTGCGACGTAAACGGCCATATAAGTCTTTAAACTGACATGGTTACTAATATTATAATTAACACTTGAAACGAGATATTTACCATGTTTGTTATTTTTATTAATAAAAATAACAAACATGGTAAATATCTCGTTTCAAGTGTTAATTATAAACGGCCATATCTTTTGACTGAGTAGACTTAGAGGGTTTATTTTGACAGCAAAAAGGGACCACAGATTGGATATATTATGATTTTAATTTCAACTAGATACATCCACGCGTTCCCGAGACGAAGGTCTTGATTGACAGACAGACGGACAACGAAATGATCAAATTAAAGTTCTGTTTTCCCTTTTCAGGTACCTGCAGAACCTTAAAAACAAAAAATATATATTGTTCGATGTTATGCCTATCACTAATACCAAGTAAGACGATACTCAATGTTCTGGCGGGATATCGGTACATGACTGATACGTTGAGTGGCATCAGGCTTGTATCAAGTTGTTCCCTCGCACTAAACCGCCCACTTCCGCTCCATGACAGTTGGGATACAGTTACATTGGAGCGGTAACGTCCATACACCATAGCTTATGGTGGTCACGTCACGCGATCCTCGAGTTACGCAATAACTGTGACCACTTTACACTTTATTTGTTAGTTTTGCTTGTTACATAATATTTGCGGAAGATATATAACCTTTTGCGTTTGAAGTCCGCCTTCACTATGGATCTCCAAATACTTACGTTTAGTTGCTTGAGGTTTGCTAACCAGAGTTTTTGCAGGTTAAATATGTTTAACAGGGCTATTAATGAAACCTTAAAGATAAAACATATTTGAAACATCCTTCTGTCTCTGTCTGTTTTAAAAAATATTGATCTCAACGCATTATATTTTTCGGTCAATTATTGGTCGAAACTCCTTACAACAACTCCTCGTTCGGCTAACATCGGTTAAATTCGCATATACATATGCGAATAAATAATGAGTAATACACAAACACATTTTTTTTTCCAATTTTTAATAGCCATACAGAGTTCAAGGCCGAAGGTTCGGTATCTGGTTGATTTCCTTTTCAGATGTTGTAAAAATATTGCGTAAAACCTGTGAATGAGTTGTTAAAGACTAAACAAGGCTGCAACGCAGGCTCAGAAACGTAACCTTGATTGTAAAATTCAACTTTGAATCCTGATACACAATTATTGTTTGGAAAATGAGTAGTTACCGACGCGTTTTGTAAACTGACATTCTATAAGAGTTAAAGAATTTAATGCATGTAAGTTCGTTATTTTGCTGACAGGAAATTCCATTGTGTCTACGTTGTCTACCAATGGATTTCTGGTACGACAACTAATTTTTATTTAAAATACCAAGGCAAGTTTTCAACCGAACAAAACGTAATATATCATGTCAAGAGGCATCATAGATTTTAATAATCCACAGTTTACAGTTACCAATCGTATATCGATCGGTTATTCAATAAAGTCAAGGTAAAAACGATGCCACTGAATTTTAGATGTCTAGATTTAATTGCATTGATTTTAACTGACTTAAAAAGGGATTTGTTCTCAATTCGACTGTTTTTAGGGTTCCGTAGTCAACTAGGAACCCTTATAGTTTCGCCATGTCTGTCTGTCCGTCCGTCCGTCCGTCCGTCCTCGCTTAATCTCTGTGACCGTTAGCACTAGAAAGCTGAAATTTGGTACCAATATGTATATCAATCACGCCGACAAAGTGGTAAAATAAAAATTGGAAAAAAATGTTTTATTAGGGTAGCCACCCTATATGTAAAGTGGGAAGTGATTTTTTTTTTTAATTTCAACCCTAACGTGTGATATATTGTTGGAAAGGTATTTAAAAATGAATAGGGGTTTACTAAAATCATTTTTTGATAATGTCTATAATTTCGGAAATAATCGCTCCAAAAGTAAAAAACAATGTGTCCCCCCCCCTCTAACTTTTGAACCATAAGTTTAGAAAATATGAAAAAAATCTGAAAAGTAGAACTTTATAAGGACTTTCTATGAAAATTATTTTGAACTTGATTGACACAACAGTTTTTATACAAAAAAGACAAAAAGTTGTACAAAATAATTTCCTCCTCCACCTTTAAACTCATAAGTGGGAACACTTATTGTGACGGACGGGAAACTACGGAACCCTACACTGAGCGTGGCCCGACACGCTCTTGGCCGGTTTTTTTTGTATATTTGCTACGCGATTTCTCTGTCGATTGTTTGATCAAAATTATTTTTATAATCGAAATGGTATAAGTACTCCCGAAGGGGTTCCATATGAATTTATCTATATTCCTTGGGTAATTGATGCGTTATCTTCTATAATATAAAAATAACAGTAAAAGACAGTGGCAAAAAATCTATGAACACCCCGAATTGAACGCGAGCGAAGCAACGTGCAAAAGCTAGTGTTAAATAAACCTCAACTTCGATATAACATACCTACTTATAGAAGGTACAGCTAAGAGCTATTATATGAAAGAAGCTCGTGTAGTTTATGACGTGTGGTAATAATTATTTCGTCACGCTAATTTATATTATAATGAAAAAATAATGTTTCTGACGTATATGAAACACCTGAGAAAACACCATTGTTTCCACCAGCTGTTACAACGTATTTCTGCGTCCACAAGGTAGTTTTTTTATGAGTCAATAGGGACAATTTTCGGGCGCGGTGGTTCTTTAGTGTGTAAACTAACTCATCTTTCTTATTATCTTATTAAAGTAGTGCTTTTCTCTTTTTTTTTTTGGGTGGGAAATCATCAAATAACTTCCCCCGCTCTGGGTGGAGCGGGGGCTCCCCCCCGCTCCGACTTGTACTGACTAAAACCCACCCATGTTCCTTCCATTGCCCTTTACGTTCCGGGGCCGCGGTATCTCATTCGAACAACCCGCAACATTAAAGTAGTGCTTATGGTCAGTTGATGGGTGACGATCGAAACATACCGAGTTCCCTCCGTGTTTAAGAAGGCACCATAAGTCTTTGGTCCCGGCTGTCTACAGCAGATCTTTGACAGTCGTTACAGGTAATCTGTAGCTCGAAAGTCTGACAAGCAGTCTTCCCAAAAGATATCGTTGTAACTTAGTTGTTGAATGGAAGCCAACTCCAACTTAGTTGAGAAAAGTCCAGGCATATAAGCCGATGAGTTTGATTCTTCTTCTTAGCGTACTGGTGGCAATCTAAATTGTGTCGACCCAGAATTGAACCACGAGTTTGGAGCTTTCAGTTCCTGCAGTGAAAAAACAACAGGATACGCAGAACGCGATATGAATCTGATTCATTTGAATAGTATTCACAATTTACGGTATTCAAGTCGCATCCTACAATACATACGATACATTAAGTAAAACAAATTGCACACGCCACGTTACACGTTACATTCGTCGCGTTTGGCACAAATTAGCAGACATTACCGACATGAGCCAAGTGCGCATTATTTCCTGATCGCTTTTTCATTGTAGACACTCCTATGTCATAAGTATGTGCAAAAACATTTTAAAATAGACGTTTTCAGTATGCATAACTGTGTTTGTACTTTGAATTTCTTTCCAACTTTTTAGTTGTCAAATTTTCTCCAGGTTTAAGCGATTGAATAAACTCCAGTCTTACTTACAGCCAGTTAATGTAACAATAAAAAGTCTATTTATGTATCTAGCCTAAACTGAACTATACTTCATCAGCGCAAGTTTTCCATACAAACCACAATAAGTTGGTAACAAAAGTTATCAATGATTTATTTATTTGGTCAATAACAATTGTATACACTGGTATAAACAAACTAAACAAGCAACATAACAGAGCAAACTGTAACAATCACTTATAGGTAAACTCTGCATGCACACAAAACGTTGTCGTAGCTTACAAAAAGAAATAACAATAAAAGACTATGTACTACTACTATTTTAACAGTCAATGGCTTAATTGCCAAGAACTACTATTTTAACGAGAGCCTCCTAAGGTGTTAGTCTACACCTGAGGAGGCTCTCGTTAGGCAGCTGGATGAAGGGCTTGATGCAGAAAGCGGTACTCCTGGACACGGCTCGTATTGTTAGGAGGTTCCTTTCTCTGAAGCCCTGACCTACCGGTGGGCTACTATTTTTTATTACTTTTTTATGTCATACTAAGAAATATTTAAAAAATCATTTATATGTATTTAAACGAATAAACGAAAATAAAGACTATGTTATGAAGTTCCACGGAAAAAGAATTAATAGATAAATTAAACTATCATATCAATACTTAGTCAGACTCAATTGGAGATGAAATCTAGGTTAATATGGTACTTGCAAGCAATGAGCTAGCGCGACCCCGTTGTGACGGAGCTCTATTGTGGTTCTCAAACCTTACCATTTTATTGCTGTTTGAAAATTTTAATGAGGTCAACGCACTTCTATACGACGATATTAGACGGCATTCGAAGGTTTCACTTCTATCATAGATCTAGGGGAAAACCGCCAATAATTAGAATACACTGCAACACATGCGTTTATTTCCTTTCAACTTCGTTAAAAGACAGTGTGTTTTCCTTTTGTTTACATCTAAATTATGTTACACTAATAATTTAACAAGTAAATCTTTACTTTAATATTATTAAAGCGAAAGTGAGTTTGTTTGTTTGTATATTACGTCTTCACGCCTAAATGGCCAAACCGGTTTTGATGAATTTTGGTACAGAGATAGTTGGGACCCTGGAGACGGACATAGGCTAAAAAAAGTGAGAAAAGGGGGAGAAAGAGGGAAGAAAAGGGGAGATTAAGATATTTTTTTCGATCATCACGCGTTTTAAAGTTAGCGTCATGGCGTCCTCACCTACCGCCTGACGCAGGTCCTCACCGGACACGGAAGTTTCGGGAGGTTCCTGCACATAATCGGGCGGGAGGAAACGCCCGGGTGTCACCATTGTGACGATCGCCCGGAGGACACGGTGGAGCACACAGTGGCGGTCTGCCCAGCTTGGGCGGAGCACCGCCGTGCCCTCGTGGAGGCGATCGGCGGCGGCGATCTCTCGCGTCCGGCCCTGGTTCAGGCCATGGTCCGGAGCGAGAGGGAATGGGAAGCGGTCACCACCTTCTGCGAAGCAGTAATGCTAGCAAAGGAGGTGGCCGGGCGTTTGAGGGAGAGAACATCTGCCCAACCCAGCCGCCGCGGGAGACGCCCAGGGCGCCGGGCGCCGCGAGACGACTTCCGGCCACCGTAGATGCGGGCCTGTGGACGGTGAGCAATGGGTAGCTCACCGTCCGTCCGTCTATTGACGACAGGCCGTGTCGACGGCGCGTTCGTGTTTCACGCGCGCCTCAAAGAGAGTCAGCAAAGCAGAGGGGCTTGCCAGAGCCTCCGCCTGCCGGGGTTGCGGGTTGTTCGAAAGAGATACCGCGGCCCCGGAACGTAAAGGGCAATAGAAGGAACATGGGTGGGTTTTAGTCAGTACAAGTCTGACATGCCCCCCCGCTCCACCCAGAGCGGGGGAAGTCATTGGATGATTTCCCACCCGAAAAAAAAAAAAAAAAAGCCCAAAGTAACTATGCAACGCGGACGAAGTCGCGGGCGGAAGCTAGTACCAAATAAGTGTTGAAAGTATATGTAATTAATTAAAGCATATTTGATAATAATACATTACATAAAACGGGCAACAAAACCTGAAACTTTACGATTAATGATTTCGAAGTAGTCGCCCTTGTTCTGCTTCAATGGAATATGATTTTTTTAATTAATGATGCGTGAATAATTAATGCGATATTTAAGTCAATTAGAACGATATTTACATTTACATAGACGTAGGTAACTTCTAGCATGAATGGGGTAATGGGGGCACATGAAACTGCAAGTTAAGTACTTATCGATTCTTATACTTGGTGCTGGTCAAGAGTGCCACCTACCTCACCTAGCCCAATGGCTAAGTTCAACTTGACTAATCTTACTTAATAACTTTGATTTGATTGACTTTCTGAGAAAATTTTAAAATTTTATAAAAAGATACGTTTTCATCACGCGATTTATCCAAGAATGCCTCATTTCTTTTGAAGCTTCGTGTAAGGAACACAACTATACATTTAAACTTCGAATTAACCAGTTATTTTACCTATGTATATCCGCTTACCAAAGCCAAATAACTAAAATACTTCCTATTTATACATTTATAGGGTTGCATTTGCATGGGGCCTAACTTACTAAGTCTATCTGCAGACTGTCCTAATTCCAGCCGAGCCAGCTAAATAGCCTGTACGTTTATCTTGTGACTGAAGCCATAGGAGGAAAGTCAGGACAAAATAAGGACTTATTATAACAAGTGGATTATTCATTAAAAGTACTACAAATTGGTTTATTCTGAAGATTAAATTATGTATGTAGAAATAATAAGGTATTACACATACATTATATATATTTGACTAATTTCTTGTAAATTAATTATCATCATTTAGGTGTCGGCGCAGCAATTTTTTTTTGTGTTTCTTTCGAACAACCCGCGACCCCGAGTCGGCGTAGCATATTACTCTCTTCTATAACTACTTCTCTATAAGGTACTCGTCATCGTACTTACCTATATAATCATTAACCGTTGCCTCCATATTACTACGTAATTTAAACCTTTGTTTACTCGTAGACAAACATCCAGATGGTTTACTACTTTTAGTTTAGGTGTGCCTTAGATATTCTAGCAAATTACTGTTTTTTTTTTTAAGTTTTTGATATACTTTATGGAATGCGAAGAGCGTAGTGTGCCCATTAAATACTCATTACTGGTTCGTTGGCCGGCTATACGGTTATACCATGATATTTTCTATACATAAACAAAAGCAAGTCATAAAGTTTATCGACTTGTGGTGTGATAACCGTTCGATCTCGTGTGATACGCCGGTGCCTGTGTGCCTCTTGAAATGTATTGAATCACATCGTAACGTGACTTTGTACGCACGACGACCAAATATGCTAAATTAGTTTACGTAGATCTCTCATTGTACGTTAGGCTTATAAAAAGGGAGATCAGGTAATACTGGATATGCATGCTTCATGTGTCGCTTTATGTAGAATCTAAGCTTTGAAGTTTCTCTTACTCGAGTTATAAGAGGACCAGCGAGTTATGAGAACTACAAGAGAGACTGACAGCTCTCACGGGAACTGGACAATGTGGTATTCTCTTAGGAAAACGAAGGTGGAGAAGTTAACATGTATGAGATTGACTACAAAAGAGATTGATTTACAAAACGCTGTGAAAGCAAAACTCGTTTGTCTAGACGGTTTTGTCTCACAAACCAAAATTGCTGGACTTACTGTCGCCAGCCTAGTGTAGGGCGGCTCGACAGTAATAGAAAATGGTAGAAAAGTCACTTTATCTCTTAGTTGCCACAGTTTATTATTATATTACATACAGTTTATTATATTGTTTTTCTGAATAGTTGATTTCAAATTTTTACTCTGCTTGTCTTTCTACATCGTTCCCACATAATTTGATTAATCTCAACATGAATTATGGTATCAAGATTTTGTTTTAAAAGTGTGTCCCTGGTGTTTCTTGCCCATTCTTCTCCACAGTACTGTACCTTCACTGATTATTATGGAACCAATACCAATCATAGAAATTCAAACAATACCACTGTCCACTTTTATTTTAAATTATTGTTTTAATCACGTAACTATCATTGTGAAGAACTTTCCAGGCTTAACACCTGCCAGAGTTGTGGCTTGTTCGAAAGAGATACTGCGGCCCGGCAAATAGCAAAAGAAGGAACATGGATGGGTCCCCGTGAAGTTATTTGATGATTCCCAATCGCAAAAAAAGGCTCATAGCTCCTAATGGTAATGATGATGCCGTAGCCTAGAAACTATATACTAGCGCCAGAGACCTGAAATACCGTTACTGTCCCAGTTACAAGACTCATACTAGCGCCAGAGTATTTACTCTACCAATATAAACACAACTCTAACAGATGGAAGCTGTGAACACACTCAGACATCGTTATAACTTCAATTAAGTACTTATATAATTTTATGAGGTCTTTGCCCAAAGTAGGATCATTAATTTACACTATTAATAAATCTCAAGTGATTTCTCAGAAACTGCTTTACAGTAACTGGTAAATGAATTAGGTTGGTTTGTAATTAACTTGAATTATAGAGCCCTAATTGACTTAAATCATTGGTTTGGCGTGGGAATTTTACGTTGAATTATTTTATCGTGAATGAGTTAGAAATAAATAATTATAGTCGTGTCTGTTAAAGTTCGACTATACAATGTTCCTACTCAAAGTACATTAGAATCCTTAAATGCCGTTGATTTTCATCAGTTGCACATTGAATATGGAACATATCTTTATAGATATAATTCTGCTGTAAGTACGTGCTTATGTCACTGAACTCCTCCTAAACGGCTGGACCGATTTGAATGATGTTTTTTGTATTCGTTTGGGTGGCGCCCTGGATGGTTTAGATTCACAAACCAGCCCCAAAAAAAGTAGGACAACATCTGTTGGGTTCGCTAGTCTTCATCAAAATAGGAAAAAAATAAACAGCTTTGATACAAGAACTAATGTCACTTACTGTGGCTGTCTGTATGTGTATGTATCTACACAGTACAAGGTAGTCATCATAATAATATCATGCTATACGTATACTTACATCAACTTATATGCTTATGTTAGTTATGTATGACTCACACTTGTATTTGAGATGTAACAACATTACCCACAATGGCAACTGCAACTATACTTTATCAACATTTATCTTAACTGATCTCTCTATCTTTGTTACACTAACTTTTCCAAGAGCACCGCAAAGATTTAACGACTTTATCTCATCTTGATATCTTCTGTTATATCGGCGAAACTGTACGTGCTATGAAATTAACTTAAATGATTCTAAAATAGGTTGTATACTCTATTATTTTGTTACTCCAAATCTTACAAGTCTAGCTCTAATCACACTTGATTAAATACACCCGAAATCTAACACACAAGACAATTAATCTAAAAGATATTGCATAATCAGATGGCGGCTTCACAGAATCCAATAAGACTTTCCAAAACTCAAGACGATGGACCGCCATACATCATCAAGTTATGCCGAAGGGGAGCAAAAGCCATAACTAAGGAACGTTGGAATTTTCAACCATAGACACAGAATCTCATAATAGAGTATCCCATTAATCACTTCGTTTATTTTTGGACAAATTAATTTGACGCACGTGAGGATAATGGCGGTGAAAGCATTAAATGATGATGGCCATTCATTAATGTTGTGTTAAGTGTCAAATATAGTAACGTATGTGAATATGGGGTATTCACACGCAATCTGTTTGTAGATTTGACATTTATTTTGATGGACAATTGAATCACAAGTGAAACATTTGTTTTCTTTACAAATTACTACAAGATATAAACAACTATGTCAAAATAAAAATGATTCCTAAGAACTAGAAGTAATCACATGTAAAATAATGAAACAAGAATACTTCTTTAAGAGTAGACATGAAATGATTGACAAACTATATGAACAAGATACTGGTTAGAAAGGAGGTGAAGATTGAAACAGTGGCATTAATAGAAACTGTAGAAAGAACACAAGTCCAGATGAAGGCAGGATGATGATAACGTTATTGATGATGATGAATAGTATAAAGAGAAATCATCACAAATATAGCAAACTGAAGAAAACGTTAAAAACAAATATCATTGATTTGATGAATAAACCTACGTAGGTTCTAAATAAAGGCACAAACAGAGAGACACGACCAGGCATATCGATCGAGTCATTGTTTGACGTACAGTTAGCAGTGCCCGCGACTCTGCTCGCAAATTGTAATTTTCGTCGTGTCGAACCGTTTGTGACCTTCATGAACGAGTAAACTTTTTGCCTCATTGTCAATGCTCATTTTATAACGTATTTTTAGATGTCTGACTATTCTTGTGAGATATCAAAACAAATAAAGAATCATGCGTCTTGAATACCTTACCAAAAAGACCTTGCCAAAACTTAAAACATCTAGTGTGAACTAAAAACTTTCAGTATCAGAAAAAATCAATCTCTTAGTTAGTCTTGCATTCTTAGATCTTAGATTCTTCTTCTTAGATCGTTAAGAACTTCGGGATAAAAGTTTATTGTAGAACTGGATATTGTAATCCATACATACTGCGACTGATGATGAGAATTGGTACAAAATTTTGAATTGGTGTTATCGAAAGATCACGTTAGTGGTTCTTGAGTATATCCGTCTTTAACAGAGGACATTCTTCACCAGGTAAATGAAGATAAAAACAGTTAAAACGAAAATAAAAAAGACTATAAACAATAAACATTACGACAGAAAGATTCCCTGTTATAAGACCTATGGATAAAAAACAGTTGGTTAGATTGCCTCGCTAGATTCACTTCGATTGACGTCAATGAGAATTTACATAATTAATATGAAAACTTATAATATGCTAATGATAGACACGAGCTTCATCCAATAAACAGGAAAATACAACTATGTCGAAGTAGTTTTTAGGTTCAAACTGTTAATTTGTAATCAGCTGTTATGAGCTTGTTTGTCTTAACACGTTTGGCACTCTTCAAGGTGACATCAAATTAGGTTTGTTATTCGTATATCTTTCCTTAAAGAACTTGCTTGGTTTGCTCAGGATAATCATGTTTGAGAATATTATAGTTAGACAATTACTAGAAAGGTAGGTCACAAAACTTATATGTCCCTTGGTGGCTATTTCCAATCAAAACCATTTGGATAAACTGTTCATTTGCTCAAATAAAATAACGATGATCTTGGTACGACGTGAACAGAAAAACCTCCTAAAAGATATTTAACATACATAGTGTGAACATCCCTAACCGGTATTTGCAAAAAGAATAACTCCATAGACTTCCTGGTGTACAAATGCAAAAAGAACTTTGAATATTTAAGCAACGGCAAACAATATTAGAACAACACCTATGATATCAATGTCATACAATGAACTACAATTGAGAAACCTTGATCTTTTCTACGTAAAAATGACGTCGACCAAAAGTCGAGACGTGCCAAATCTACTACATACATTAAATATGAGCTGGAACATTTTACTGAGACATAAATAATATGACTATTATTGACACTGAAGATAACAAACAAAGAAATAGAAACGACGTGTTTCACTCATTTTCAAATATGTTAAACAATTGGAAAAGGACGTGTTTATTTACTCAAAATGTAGATAACTTCATTAGTCAATGTTGAAACGGACACAAAATCAAACATTTCTAATGGTACATCAACTTAAAGCCCTATCCCCAATAAGAATAAGAAAAGTATTTCCAGACATTCAACTAACAAACAAAAATTATACATATCCTACAACCATTTGAAAAATATTCAAAAATTTATTTGAACGCAGATAAATCATTCTAAAGGAACCAAGTAAGCCACGAACAAATAAACACACCAACACAGAAAGAGCAGAATCAACACAAACACATGTGTTTTTCTCATAAACAAATATGATTTTATATCTGAACCACATGACCTGGAAACTTGAATAGAAAAGCTTGTAGGTGGACTTATGCCCTACAAAAGGGCTTCCATAAAGTAACACTGTTTATTTCCGTTTGCCCTAGAAAACTCAGTGACTATGCAATCAATACCAGTAGGTCGATGGCCTTAGAACCTTATATGGAGCAAAGCTATTACTGAAACATGCTTGAAAATTGTTGCCCATAGTGTGGGTTATAAATTACCATTGCCAACGGATTTTTAATTTTAACTGCACCGGTTTTGGTGCCAATTTATTTTGTATCGTTGCTAAAAGTGACTAAATAATAGCAGCCGCTCAGGTCGTTCTTTAGGTTAAGCCGCGCTTGCCTAGGTTGGTCTGTGGATGGGTGACCACCCGTTTCATACCGAGTTTCCGCCGTGCCTCGGAAAGCACGTTAAGCTGTTGATCCTGGCTGTCATTTGTAGATCTATCACAGTCGTTACAGCTAGTCAGTGTCCCGAAAGTCTGACAACCAGTCTTACCAAGGGGTACCGTATTTCCCAGTACTAACTGGGTTATGGAGGTCAGATAGGCAGTCGCTCCATGCAAGAAACTGGTATTCAGCTGCATCCGGTAAGACTGGAAGCCGACCCCAACATAGTTGGGAAAAAGCTAGGCAGATGCTAAAAGTTTTGCTTTAGGCTACTTTAGTCGCATTCTGCGTTTCCTGTTGCATAACTCGATTTCAATTAGCGTCAGTTTGTAAATAGGCGATATCTACAATTACTTGCGTATAATATCTTCTCATGCTGCCAGCTCGAACAAAATATATGAGTACTAATTAGTACATATACTAACAGTTTTCAGAATGGAATATTTTAAAACATGCAAAAGCAATTTGTCACGTTTTATTTACACCAGCAAACTGGTTAAATGGATGGATACATTTAAGTGTGTTAAAGAATAAAAAAACAAACATGGATAAAGATACGAAATGCGTCATGAGAGCAAAGGCAAAATATTAAAATGCTTTTGGGGAAATACGTTGAGTTTTGTTGAGCTTTAGTGTACAACGGCTAAAGCTCAACAAAATTCAACTCACTAGATTAAAGTTTTGATAGCGTTGGTATTATGACCACTAATACTGCAGTAATCGGTTTAGAACCAGCTTTATTTTACCACTTTAAAACCCTGAATTGTGGTCGTAAATGTAGAATATACTCTACGGTCTACGATTTCTAAAAATAATCACCTTTTATCTCTTGAGATAAACCGTAAAAATACAAAAATAACTTTTGATTAACCAATGTTAATGACCCAATAGTCATTAAAATCCAAAGATCTATAAACAGAACAAATGAATGGGTCTGCTATGAATACTAGCCTGCTTAATAGCACACTACAGAGACCGCTCAAGGATTTTAATTTTTCGCTCAGAATTAAGATCATTACTGCATTACCAACAGTTGCATTGACCTGCGATTCTTCAGCTAGTAAATCACGTTTACTATGTTTTTTTGTTCTTTGCAATGGTTTAGTTGAAACAATTTATGATCCGGAACACTTGCACAAGTCTATCTTTAATTTCAGCGTTTTCTATCTCAGCTATCTTAATTGTTTTATTATTTCGAACGCCTATTTCACATTGCAAGCTACTATTAATGTCGAATTCCAAATTCAAGACTTCTTCAAGTCCATAGCAATGGTGACACTAACAATGTCAGGTCTTGAACGTAATTCTATTGTGCTGATCGCGTTTAAGTGTGGTGCAAATTTTACCAAAATAAAATGCTAACGAAATTAGTATTCGCAGCAGAATATACAAGATGGCATGGTAGACTATTGGACGCCACGCTCCGAAAATAGCGAGCATTAATAGTACACTTTATTTCCCGAGACTATTTCGCATTGAGTGAAATACGAGCGAATGTGTCCAGCTCCTGGAGCGACGCCAACTGTTTGCCAACGATATAGGCCTCTACTGGAAGATTTATGAAATTGGAAGGTGTTACGTCATGGTGTTTTGTCACTCTTAAATACATGTCAGTTTTATTTTGTCCCACGTTTGGAACTTCTACCTCACCTCGTTCTAAAGTTGTATAATAATCATATTTGTGTGAACATGGGCAAGTAAGGACCACTTTTTTTTTTTTTTTTTTTTCGGGTGGCAAATCATCCAATGACTTCCCCCGCTCTGGGTGGAGCGGGGGGGCATGTCAGACTTGTACTGACTAAAACCCACCCATGTTCCTTCTATTGCCCTTTACGTTCCGGGGCCGCGGTATCTCTTTCGAACAACCCGCAACCCCGGCAGGCGGAGGCTCTGGCAAGCCCCTCTGCTTTGCTGACTCTCTTTGAGGCGCGCGTGAAACACGAACGCGCCGTCGACACGGCCTGTCGTCAATCGACGGACGGACGGTGAGCTACCCATTGCTCACCGTCCACAGGCCCGCGTCTACGGTGGCCGGAAGTCGTCTCGCGGCGCCCGGCGCCCTGGGCGTCTCCCGCGGCGGCTGGGTTGGGCAGATGTTCTCTCCCTCAAACGCCCGGCCACCTCCTTTGCTAGCATTACTGCTTCGCAGAAGGTGGTGACCGCTTCCCATTCCCTCTCGCTCCGGACCATGGCCTGAACCAGGGCCGGACGCGAGAGATCGCCGCCGCCGATCGCCTCCACGAGGGCACGGCGGTGCTCCGCCCAAGCTGGGCAGACCGCCACTGTGTGCTCCACCGTGTCCTCCGGGCGATCGTCACAATGGTGACACCCGGGCGCTTCCTCCCGCCCGATGATGTGCAGGAACCTCCCGAAACTTCCGTGTCCGGTGAGGACCTGCGTCAGGCGGTAGGTGAGGACGCCATGACGCCTCTCCAGCCACTCCTCAAAGAGGGGACTTACCGCCGCTATTGTGGCGTGCCCTGCACGGGGTTGCGACAGTCGCTCTCTCCATGCCACCATGAGATCGCACCGGAGGTCTGCCCGCCGAGCGGCAACTTGCCGTGGCAGCGGGTTTTCCCCCCGGTGTAGTGCCTCCGCGCGCCACTCAAACAGGCGCGCGAGGACTATCGCCTCCAGATCCCACGGTGGCAGTCCGGCAAGGAGGCTCGCTGCCTCGCCGGAGATCGTGCGGTAGCCCCGGACAAGCCGTATGGCCACCACCTTTTGGGGCGCGTTCAGGTAGTGGGCGGCGCGCCGCCCTAAGGAACGCGCCCATACCGGGGCCCCGTAAAGGGCCATGGACCGCACGACTCCGGCATAGAGCCTACGGCAGGAGGCGTTTGGCCCCCTCAGATTGGGCAGGAGCCGCTTGAAAGCAGCCCCCGTCCGCTCGAGTTTGGGAGCCAAACGACGAAAGTGTTCGACGAAGTTCCACCGGCTGTCGAGGACGATTCCCAGGTACTTCATCGTCGACCCGACGCCGATGCGAACCCCTCCTACCGTCAACTGGGATCCCGACGGTGGCGTGTTTCTGCGGCCATGAAAAACCATGGCCTCGGATTTGTGCAAGGCCACCTCGAGACCCAGTAGCCGGATCCTCTCCGCGACTATCGCAACCCCGCGTGTCATATTGTCGGCCGCCGCCTGGTGCGACCCCCCCTGAGCCAGGACGAGCGTGTCGTCAGCGTAGCAAACTACACTGACGCTGCTGGGGAGGTCGGCGCGCAGCACCCAGTCGTAACCGATGTCCCACAGGAGCGGCCCCAAGACCGATCCCTGCGGGACACCGCACGACATCTCTCGCCGGTTCCACTCTCCAGAGCGACCGGGGTATATGACGGCCCTGTCCGTCAGATATGCCCCGACCACACGACGAAGATAGGTCGGCATCCGGTGGTATTGGAGTGCCTCCCTGATGCAGCCCCAAGGCATGGTGTTAAACGCGTTGGCGATGTCGAGAGACACCGCCACGACAACCCCACCCCTGGACACTGCAGCCCCCGTCGTGAGGGCTCTCACGCGCATGATGGCGTCCACCGTCGAGCGCCCCTTGCGGAAACCATACTGGTGATCCGCAAGATCCGGCCCCGTCCCCACAAGGTGCCCGACGAGGCGGTTTGCAATTACTCTTTCAAAGAGCTTGCCCACCTCGTCGAGCAGCACAATGGGCCGGAATGCGGACGGAGAGTCCGCAGGGCGCCCCGGCTTCTGTATGAGGACCAGTTTCCCCGTCTTCCAACGAAGTGGGAACTGGCCCCTCTCCAAGCACGCGCTTAGGAGCCCTAGTAGTCGGGGCCCGAGAGCCTCCAGGGCCAGGACCCAGGCTTTGCCATGCAAGCCATCGGGTCCCGGGGCGGTGTTTTTGGCTTTCAGCCTGCCCACCGCCGCTCTCAGATCTACCCCAGTCACCTCCGGAACGTCGTCGTCGTCGTTGTCCTCGTGGTCCGCTTGTGGCACCGCAAGCGGCGGAGCCATGGGCGGAGGAGCATGCTCCCCTCGCGAAGGGAACAGAGCGCTCACCACATCCTCAACTAGTTGGGGCCGGAGACTCTGCGTCAGCGGGGGGGCCCTGGTGCGGAGTTTATCCCGCACCATCTTGTATGGGCGCCCCCACGGATCCCCGTCCAGAGACTCCAGCATCTCCTCGCGGGCCAGATCCTTGGCCCGCAAGACACCTTCTAGGAGGGCGGTCTTCGCCGCTCTGTACCCCTCATACAGCTCCGCCTCGGTGGCCGCCGCATCCGGTGCTCGAATGCGGAGCCTGCGGTGCCTGGCGTACAGGTGTTGCGCAGCGACGCATGCCTCTCGCAGTGCCGTCAGCTCGCGCGACCACCAGTACACCTGACGCCGGGCGCTTCCAGACCGGACTCGGGGCATTGCCACGTCACAGATCTCAGACATGGCCTCCTGGAACCAGTCCGCCTCGTGGTTGGTATCGGCAGGCCTGTCCGGTGATGACACCCAGGCCTGCACGATCGAGGCTTCCAGGAGGAGCTCCCGGTCCAGCTGTTTCAGCGCCCACCGCGGACCACTCGGGGCCTGTAGGACCGGCGCGCTGGAGGTCTGGGTGGAGACGTCGAGCCGGATGTACCGGTGATCGGAGTAGGTCTCCACCTCCTCCATGACGCGCCAGTCGACGACACGCGGCGACAGAGCGGGGCTAGCGAACGAAATGTCCACCACCGACTCGCCCCGCATCCGCACACACTTGGGAACAGAACCCCGATTTAGGACGACCAGGCCTGTCTCCAGTGCCCAGTCCTCCACCATCCTTCCCCGCACATCCGTGCAGCGAGAACCCCAAGCCAAGTTCTTGGCGTTGAAGTCCCCGAGCACTAGCACGGGGAGGGAGCAGTTACCGACGACGACGGTCAACTCTCTGAGGGAGTTGTGGAACTCGGCGAGAGTTCGGCTCGGGGAGAAGTAGACACCCGCTACGACTATATCCCCGAACCGTGCTGCGACGCACCCCTGACCCTTCCTGACACCCTCGAAGGACGGGGTACCGGCGGCGGCCGACGAAATTATGGTCACTGAGCCGCTCAGGTCCTCAACCCAGTCGTCCCTGGGGAGGACAAAGTACGGCTCAGCGACCACGGCGATATGAATCGACCACTGCGCCATGCTCTGGAGCAAGAGATCCTGAGCGCAGGCGCAGTGGTTGATATTCGCCTGGAGGAAGCGTAATGGGGCCGTTATTGGCACTCCATTACAGCCCCCTCCTGGGCCCCCTCTGATGGCCCGGCTGCCGCCGCTGTGGCGCCAGCGGCGGCAGTGATAGCGGCGGCAGCAGCGGCGCCAGCGGCGACGGCTGTGGCGGCGGCGTTGGTGGTGGTGGTCGTTGCGGAAGACCTACCCCTGCCCCTGGTTTTGGCGGGTGGAGCGCAGGCTTTGCCACCCGCCCGGTGATCGGCCGGCTTGGCCGCCGTCGCACATGCGTCGCAGTGCGGCGCGGCGTCGCAAGTCGCGGCCTTGTGACCGGGCTGACCGCAGCGGAAGCACAGTCGGCTGCGGTCCACCTCCGAGCACTTGACTGCCACGTGGTGACCCACGTGACAGCGGAAGCACCTCAGAGGTCTGGGCTCCAGCAGTTTGACCTGCGCGGAGACCCAGCCCACCAGGAGCCTTCGGCCCTCCACAATGTTTTTGGCCGCCGTCACGGGGCAGCTAACCGTCACGGTTCGCATGCCCTCGTAGTCAGGACGTACGGAGCCCACTGCCTTCAGCTTCACCTGGTCGGCAGGGCACCCACCAGTCCTGACGACGGCAGCCACCACCTCTTCTTCCACCACAGAGTCGTCCAGGCCTGAAATGCGCAGGCTTGCGCACGTGACAGGCCTGGACACTCGGGCCTCGTCCGCATCAAGGGACGCCCTGAGCTTTTCAACCAAAGCGTCTGCGGACGGGCCACTGGCGGCACCGGGGATCTCTAGCATTCGGGCCCCCGTCGCGGTGACACGTAGCCGGAGCCCCCCGGTGATCCCCAACTCCTCCAGATTCACCGCCGCCTTTGCCTTGGCGAGAACGTCGCGGTACGTCACGCCCTTCTGTTCCGCTGCTGGCTGTAGTGTGAGCACTACAGCCGCGGTCTTTGGGGCGCGAAATCTGGCCGCGACGTTTCGCTTCTGCCGTTGCGCCTTCTTCTTAGCCGCCTTGGCCGCTTTGCGCCCCCTCCTCTTTTCTCCGACGACTTCCCACCCGGCCTCGGCCGCCGGTGGGTTAGGCGAGGGGGGGGCGTCGGCGACCGGCGCTGGCGCCTTCGCCTTGCCCTTTCGCCCCGCTCTTTTCTTCTTTGCCGGCGCCGGTTGTGCCGGACCCGGATTTGCCGAGGCCGGCGCCGAATTTGCCGGAACCAGTCTCGCCGGGACCGACGCAGGCTTCACCGGAGCCGGCTTTGCAGGGGCCGACGCGGTTTTTGCCGGGGTCTGCTGTGCAGGGGCCGTCGGAGTCCTGCTACTGGGCTGGCCTGATGGTTTCGGTCCAGCGGCAACGGCCGAGTACGATGCCGACCCCGGGCCCCTTTTTGCTGTCCCTGGGCCCCCGCTTGCCGTCCCCGTGGCTCCGCTTGCCGTGCCCGGACCCCTACTTGCCAAGGGCGGGCGCAGAACGATGCCCTCCAGGACGGAAAACCGCGCCTGGAAGGCAGCCATCTCTTGCCGGACCAGGTTTAGTACCCGATCCTCAACCGGTGCGGCATGGCTTGCCGTCTGCTGCCCACCCTCGGGTGTTTCGGGGGACTTCCTTCCCCGTAGACCGGCCAGATCCGCCTGGAGCTTCCGGTTCTCCTCCAAGAGGAGCTCCGTGGCGGCTGTCAGGCGGGCCACCTCCGCCCGCAGTTGGGCCACCTCGTCCGATGCAGGAGGCGGCGCGAAGCTGGCCTCTGCTGCCGCAATTATGGTGGCCGCGGCCGTACCCACGGCCTTAAATTTGGAGGCCTTCTTAATTTTGTAGGCCACGTCCTTGACCGCGGCCTCCACTGCCTCCGCAAATCTGGCCTTACGCTCCTGGTTGGAGCCGCCATCTGCACTTGCCTCCACGCTCGGGGAGACCTCCTCAGGGTCGGTATCGACCGGGGGCCCCCCAGCCTCACCAGCCTTCCGGGTCAGAGGGTCCTCGCCCTTGCCTCGACCACGGCCACGCACTCCACCGCGCTCACGCACTCCACCGCGCTTGCTGGTGGGGATCTTCCTAGCCGAAGCAAGCTCCCCTTCTGTAGTGGACCCCTGGTCGACTACCTGCCTGGGCCGCTTGAGGAAGAACTTTCCGTTCCCCCTCCTAGCAGCCCCAGCCCTCTCGCGGCGGGAGCTCCCTGAGCTTCCCGCGCTCTCCACACTCGATGCGGTGTCGGACTCGCACCCCGCATCCTCTTGCTCCCTATCTTCTTCTATCTCCCTATCAACGTCTTTGGGTTTTTGCAAATTATCCATATTTGTTCCCACGAGTATGGGGGAAGTGTGTTGTCCTTTCTGGGGGTACCCCCTGTCCCCAGACAAGCCTGAAGTTATAACCCGCCAGAGGGTCGGCTGGTACTCTGGCGGGGGACGCACTAACGACTGAAGGTTCCATAGGAACACCCGTCAGCCATTCATCTCCTCGCGGTGCGCCGCCGCTTGAGATTCGGGGTGACTTTTTATAGAGGTATTCTACCTCGCGGTCCGGGCGTTTAAGCCAAGACCCTCGGTCCCAATCGAAGCCGCGAGACGTGATCCACGACACTCCGGTTTGGGGTTACGAGATCGACGGGGACAGAGAAGGAGTGCCTCCTCTGTCTGCTCGAGGCAGGGTGAGTGCACATCGAGCCCGCCCTTGCTCCTCCGCTGTGCCCTCTGCTTATCAGAGGGTCACGCGGAACAACGCACCGGTGGTCCGGGTTGGACCCCTCCCACGTCAGAATATTCGCCACGGACAGTGATCTTCCCCAAGGGATAGGAATTTCTTCCCATTACTCGGGGAATGCCACTGTCCGCGCCCAGGGTGCACCGGCCCAGCAATTGCTGCTCCCACTCAACGGATCGAGGAGAGCAGCAGCCACTAGGCACACGTGGAGGTTTTCTGACTTTGCACCCCAAGTAAGGACCACTTAGCCTTCTTCTTCTACCGGTTATGCTTAGTGATATTAGTAATTTCATTCCTTCTTTTTCAAATCACTGTCATTGTTTAAAGTCATCTCCTAGCCATAGTTGACATTTGCTTTTGCCGAACAATCATGAAACTTGTAACCAATACCGTTGTTGACTAAATGACAGGCATATGAACAAATATAACTAAAGTAATATGAGCCCATTGAGAAATGTTTCACAATCGTCATGCGATGCCCAGATATGAACCAAACCTACGCAACTACTGCCTCCATTCGCAACTTAGTAACTGATACCTTACTTACATACTCGTTTACTTCTATTGGAAAACATCCGTTTCTCATAACAGCTAACGAACCTTACACTTAGTTTAAGCATTTAAGTAGAAAATATTTATCCTCTCTGTGAGTCATGGTATGCTAACCACTCTCTTTAATAGCGTATGCCATTACCCTACCTGCAGAGTTAACATTTAACTGTTTTTAAATATTAATTTCCTGGTGGTCTAAAATGGCAGCTTGAGCAAAATCAGAATAGATTAGTAATATGAATTACGTGACCATTCGTAAAATGATCACAAAGTGACTATTCAGAATATTGACTGCGTCTGGCATGTTTCATAATTAATTTTAAACCATGATTTTATGAATATGAACGGCGTTTTTTCATGTTGCCGCGCTAATGTCTCAAATGACATAAACTACATCCATAACTACAAAAACATCCCAACTACAATCCTTCCAAACCTCTTTATTACTTATAAAATAAACTTAAACGTTGCCAAGCAACCCTACACTGGCCGTATCTCCCATCCATTACATCATTTACATCCACGGCCGCATCTAATCTGATCTACGAAGATTTATATATCAATCCTTCCTCGTGCTACATCGATTCGAAACGCGAGTTATACTGAAGTCATGCATCAAACGCACTCACGCGCATGTGGGGGGAAGCTCAACACTTTTTATCGAGCGATTTATCTTAAATGTAATGGAAGAAGTTTTTGTGTATCTTAAATCAACGATCAGACAGGCGAGGCGATTAGTGCGATTTTATTGCGTGTCTATTAATTGGCTGTCTGAAAAATGTATGTCTTAATCAAGCTGTTAAAATGGAGGAGAAAAGACACAATCTTTAAGTTGTGAATAAATAAATGTTTATACACGAATGCCACAGAAAATGTATAATCTTCTCTGAGAAATCAAAAACTTGTTGCATGACGCATCCGGCTAACCTTACTAAAACCTAATTAGGAAAACTTGCATTTACTTCACAACATAACAACGTTTCCAAAGAAAGCGATATAATGTTATTATGTTGTTACTCGGTTTAAACACACGAAACCTTCAAAAGTATGTATTTATGTACGAATTTGTTCTATATTTAAAACGAATAGTGTATGAATTTGTTCTATATTTAAAACATCAAATAGATTAAAAAAAACTCGTCAAAATACTAATGCACTCAGGCAAAAATACACTGTATTTGTATTATTATAACAAGTTTTATTATTTAGTAAATCAAAAGGTTTTATTTCTGTACCAATACTTAAATAGATTATTTTGTTCTATATAATTTGAAATGAATATTTGAATGCCATGCCACAATGGTGTAACTTGAAAGGTATTGTTATTGTAGAGCAACGATACATGTATTATGGTTAGGTATTCTAGTAAACATTAAAGTATGATTTTACTAGCTTTTACCCGTTTCGCTAGCGTTAAATTCGGGGTAACACAGTTCCCCTTTCCTGATTTACAGGTACCTGCTACCTGTAGGTACTTGTTGCCCTTGCGCCTTATTTATTGTAATAGCAATGCTAAGTTTTCCCTTTTCTTCCCTCTTTCTCCCTCATATCTCAATCTTTTTTTTTAAATGTAGCCTATGCCCATGTCTAGGGTTCCAACTATCTCTGTACCAAAATTCATCAAAATCGGTTTAGCCATTTAGGCTTGAAGATGTAACAAACAAACAAACTCACTTTCGCTTTTATAATATTAGTAAGGATAAAACTGTGATCTCGGTATATGACCAATGTAACTGCAATTTCACTTGTTGTTGTAGTTGACTTGTAAAACGAAGCATTCACGACGCCATACCTAATAACAAAAATGTCTGACGTTAAACAAAATTGTTGTAAACTTGCCAAAGATTTGCAAAAATATCATTATATTTTTAAACTGCTTAATGTCCTTCACTTCAACTGTTTAGACAGCTTTAAAACAGATACTGTTTACAAAGACAGTGTTTTTACATTTTCATCTTCCACTGCTGTAAGTAAGTGCCCTTGTCCCATTCTATTTGGGGTCGGCGCAACACGTTTTCTTCTTCCATTCTCCCCTGTGACATAATGGCATCATTTACTCCTTTCTCCTTCTCTCCAATGTTCTTTTTTGTTTGTTATGTAATTAATTTTGGGGAACAAGATAGTCAAGGTTGACTCGAGAGACACTTCACTTTACCGCAATAATCATAAAACGATAGTGTAACAAAATAATGTAGTGACGTAGGTAATCATCAAATAATGCAGCACAAGGGTAGCGATGACTGGACCAATGACAGCAAAAACAGGCACTTGAAAAGAATAATTTCTCAATTATTAAATCTTTCGCCAAGTAAATGTTGAAGAGGGGCCTGCCAGGATCACCGTCTGCCAGGGTTGCGGGTTGTTCGAAAGAGATACCGCAACCCCGGAACATAAAGGGCAAAAGACGGAACATGGGTGGGTTTTAGTTTATAAATAACTGCCATTCCCCCTGCTCCGCCTAGAGAGGGGGAATTTATTTGAAAATTTCCCATCGGCAAAAAAAAAAGTAAGTCCTTGACCACTTGAAGTACCCCTAAGGAAAGTACGTCATCAGTAAAGCACACAACATATATTTACTAAATTAAACGAACTTACCTAAGTGAAGTTCTATTGTAATTATACGAAGTGCTTAGTCCTCGATAAATTTCTTTATTTACTCTGTAGTCCCACTATGATCCATTGTGTAAACGCGAATATTCAGAGAATAAAATCCTGCAAAAAATAACACTGGCAACTCTATCCAGCTTATGTCATTCTATTTAGAGCAATCTGTAATGAGAGAATTAAAATTAAAAGACAGTAATTTCTCAACTTCAGTTCCAGGGTCAAAAAACAACTAGTCTTGTTTAAGGGCTTGGGAGGGAAACTAGTATCGAGGACTAAGCACTTCGTATAATTACAATAGAACTTCACTTAGGTAAGTTCGTTTAATTTAGTAATTATACTTGTGCTTAGTCCTCGATAAATTTCTTTATTTACTCTGTAGATGTTTAGAGATCTGAAGTTGGAAATTACAGACAATTATTTAAAAGATGAATAATAAAACATCCAACTAGCAAAATCAACTTTTTATTTATTTTGCCTTACCTAGTATTAACATTCTGACTAAATCACATCAGTCTCAACATTGCAAACAGTCTTGGCAAAGACATAATTATCATTTTCTCTAATTAAAGGTCTATTATAATGATTTGCAAAAACTTTTGAGCCTTCAGACCATCCAGCTGTTCTAAAAATAGTATCTAATGTCACACCTTCCCTATTTGCCATTGAGGTAGAGGCATGACGTGTTGAATGTGGAGTAAATTTTTTGATATCTATACCACTATCCATCATTGTTTGTTTAATCCAACGACTAATTGTTTGCCTACTAGCATACTTGTGAGGCTTCTTAAAACTAATCAATAATTTTTCTGTATTATCTAATTCTAATTTTCTAAATTTATGTGTATAATTTATATAATATCTTAATGTAAGTACAGGACAAATCTCAGGTTTCATACGAAAATAAGGTAACATAATACATATTTGTTGCTTTCCATGCACAGATGTTTTTAACAAATCAGTTATTTTTATCTCAACCCCTGAATCAATAAATTGTATGTTATTTAGTCTAATTACAGACATAGTTTGTATTCTTTGAGCAGTAGTAAGGGCTAAAAGAATAACCAACTTTTTAGATAGAATATCAAAAGTTAATTCTTGCAATGGGTACCATCTTTCTATAAAATTTAATACTGTTGTTGGATCCCATGTATCATTGTATTTAGGACGACTTGGCCGTAATTTGAAGATACCCTTAAAAAATCTCTTTATTTGAGGATCTGTCCCTATTTCAGAATTTATGATCAATGACAAAGCAGATCTATTGGTATTTAGTGAAGTGTACGAACTACCTTTGTTGAATTCATGTGTTAAAAACTCTAATATTTTAGTGGTAGAAGAATCAAAAATATCATTTCCATTACAATAAATCCACCATTTATTTAGTGCTACTGAATACTGTCTTATCGTGTTTTGGGATAATGAAGATATCATGACCTGCAAGGTGGCGTCTGGTATCATTTGTTTCTTCAACGCTTCCCTGATAATATGCAGGCCCCCAGGGAAAGGCTGTTGTGCAGAGGATGTAGTATTCTGGAAGGTGACAGTAACAATTGATTTGATGGTCTGAACACTTTTATTTCTGACACAACCATAGCGTGAATAAAAGGATACCAAGGTTGCGATGGCCACATAGGAAAAACTAAGATGCCCAAAGCGCAATCGTCTTTAATTTTTTGAATAGTTTTTGAAATTAATGCAAATGGTGGAAAAAGCATAGAATAATGTGTAATTTTTCCAATTAACTGTAAATGCATCTATATTTTCTGCATGTGGGTCCCTATGCCAAGACAGATATCTATCACATTTAGTATTAGCTCTAGTAGCAAATAGGTCAATGGAAGGATTTCCAAATGATCTCACTATATCATGAAACACTTCAGGTGACAGTTCCCATTCACAATCTATATTTATATTTCTAGATTCAATATCAGCTTCTTTATTATCTTTTGATTTTATGTAAGATGCAAATATCCATATTTTTCGGGCTTCACACCACTGCCATATGTCCCGAGCCAAGCAATTAAGATTATTAAATTGAATACCACCCATTCTATTGATATAAGCTATGGCTGTGGTGTTGTCAATTCGTAATAAGATCTGACATGAATTTAACTCTTTGGCAAAACATTGTAGACCAAGGAAAGCTGCTAAAAGTTCTAAATGGTTAATATGATTTTTCTTGTCCTCCTCAGTCCAAAACCCATTTGCTACTTGGCCATCACAAAATATTCCCCAACCAGTGCGCGATGCATCAGAGTAAATTTCAATCTCAAATTGATAATTTTTTATAGGGTTTTTAGCCATCTTAATACAATTGTGCCACCATTGTAAATCTTTTTTACACTCCCCATTTATTTTCATTAATGAATCAAAGTCATTATTGTGGTTTATTAACTCAAAACATTTTTGTTTTTCCAAAGTTTTTGTGTATAGAAACCCATAACTCACAGCTGGACAACAAGCTGTCAAGGTTCCAATGAGTTGTGCAAAATCTCGTATTGTACAAGAACTAATATTTAGGTACTTTCTAATAAGTAACTTAATTGAACATCTCTTTTTGTTTGTCACTGACAAGGTCATATCCTTTGTGTTAATCTCAAAACCTAAGTACTCAGCAACTTGTTTAGGTTGGACCTTACTTTTATCTTTATTTATACAAAAACCAAGACACTCCAAAAGTGTGATAGTCTTGTTGCAATTTTCTAAACACTCTTCATAAGTTTCTCCAATACAAATAATATCATCAAGATAAATCACAGATTTTAATCCACCACTACGCAGATAAGATATAACTGGTTTTAAAATTTTTGTAAAAGTCAGTGGAGCAGTACACAGACCAAAGCACAAACAATTGAATTCATAAATATTATTTTTAAAATAGAACCTCAAGTATCTTTTGTCATCATTGTTCACTGGTATTAAAAAGTAGGCATCTTTTAAATCAATTGTACACATGAAATTATTTTTAGATATAAGTTTACATAAGGTTCTTATGTCTTCCATTTTAAAATGTTCCGTATGGATAAATTTGTTCAGACACTTCAGATTTAATATAAGTCTGGTACCTCCATTTGGTTTTGGAACAGCAAATATCTTTGACAAAAACTGTCCACTGGCAGGGGCACATTTACTAATAACACCCAAATTCCACAACCTATTAATTTCTTTTAATATGATAATATTTTCAGACTCAGAAAATGTTAAATTTTTAGGTAATGTATGTTGTGAAGGAATCTCCTTAAATGGAATTTTATATCCTCTTATCCATGACAAAATAACTTTATCTTGTGTGATATTACTCCAACAAGAATAAAAATATTTAAGACGACATGCAAATGTCTTTACCTCATTTAAGTTTGACGTGCAGGTTTGTGGCGGTAAGTCTTGCCTGACGGTAACCTCTGCTGCTGTTGCCTCCCTGTGTTCCTCGGTTGATATCTGCCCCCCCTCCCCTGTTTGGCTCGACTCGAGTGTGAGGGGGCATAAAAGTTTTCCTTGTTTTTGTAGTAGTAGTTGTTTGATTGTTTGGGTTGTACAGATTTACGTATGAAATTTGATTTCTTAAGTATAGTTGGGGCTGCTTTCTTAATTGCATTTGCTGACTTAACATTTTCATTGAACTTTTCGCCAAACAGGAAACTGTCCCGTTTAGCTGCATCTAATGATTTAATAATATTTTTATCCAGGTTAACTGCAACTAATTTCCTTCTTGTACATGTATCATTGTAATGTAAATCACTTAGCAGTCTTGACACATCTGTTAGAGTTTCTATATTGTTTATATTATCATTGTTTTTTATCAAATTATCCAATACTGATAATACTGCTGCTAATGCAATGCCTAATTGCTGTTGGCGGTCTTCCACCCTTTTGTCCCTTTCTTTAATTGGGTCACTTAGCAGACTTTCCAGCTCCAAGTTTAATTTTGGGGCATCAAGTAACATTAAATTTTTAGGAATTAAATACTTTTTACATAATTTTTCTCTTGTCTCCTTCTCAACCCCGCTTGCCAAAATATGTTCTATTCTTTTGATAATTTCGGGGTGAATGTCATCAGCATACGTTTTCTCGGAGCTGGAAGGATTTCCCAGGGCTGTTATTATTGTATCATCCAACTCCATTAACTCATCTTCTTTCAACTCTTGGGTACCTACCAAGCACACAGTAATTATTAGACTAACTAAGTCTGATATTACTGTAAACATTTTTGTTTTATGTACCTACTAACGCTTTTGGTAAGTAGGTACTTAATAATTTCTCACGAGAGAAAACAATATTACTAGCATATCATAGAACTTCTAGATATACAAGATATTTTGTACTATGTACCTCAACTTGAGGATTCGAGATCAGGTCTCGAGGTCCTGTTGTAACACGAACTTACATGTTACCCGAACGGATTTCAACGGATAGATCTAACACCAACAAGATGGCGGATCACAAATAAAAGCTTTTCTGTTTTAATCGTCACTTATCTTCGTTATCCACCTAAAATTTTCAAAAATACCACACTAAAAACATACCTGTATGTTCTTCTATGACTCCTTCAGGTGTTTTTTCTTCCTCACGCTGCTGTATTAACGATTCTGAAGATGACGATGACGACCTTATCCGAGCTCGCTTTCGAGTTCGCTTTTTTAACTTTTTCTCAATTCTCTTTAATTTCCTCCATAATTTTTCGTCGGACATTGTTTTTTGTTAACTTTAAGCAATTATTATGTTGTTTTTAAGAAAAATCAATAATTTTCTTAAATGACATGCGTTACACGGCGCGAAAAATAGTGAATGACATAAGCTGGATAGAGTTGCCAGTGTTATTTTTTGCAGGATTTTATTCTCTGAATATTCGCGTTTACACAATGGATCATAGTGGGACTACAGAGTAAATAAAGAAATTTATCGAGGACTAAGCACAAGTATAATAACATTTTTACGATGCAAGGACATTATATTTGACATATTACGTCAAAACGTTAACCTAGGAACGCCTACGATAGTTAAACAACCTTTTCAATCAACGTGACTAATTTACACGTCATGCAGGCATTGAATCCGCTTAAGCCTAATAAGGTATAAGAGTAGGCGCCAAGCATTAATTTTCCAAGAACTTGTATATTAAGGCTGAAGTTAACAATAGGCTTTTAACATAAACATAAAGTGAGTAATACGATTCGTAGTACAAAAGTTTACAACGCAAAAGCTAAATTATACCATGCCGTAACAAGTGAAACACGACAAAGGGAGCCATACATATGTAGGGAGATTCATCAACGTCATCTGCGTAGCACTTCCTTATGTCTACTGAACTGAGGTTAAGGTTGACCGAAAACCCTAAGTATTTTTACTTGTCTTAAAAATACATCTGAATATTAGTACTTAATAAAATGCAGCGAATCTGACCTCAACGACCTAGATTTTATGTAAAACGATACCCTTTAGGAAGACATAGTCAGACTTTCGAGTTGACAATTACTAGTCAACCGGGTGATCTTAATAGCATTAATTTAATGAAGCAATAAAACTTACTCTATTATTCTGTTAAATCAATCGACTCAGTTTCAAGTACAGCACGTTCTCTACTAATTTTACATCCACTATCATTGTCGTAAAGGTCATCTTGTCTATCATATCCGCTTCATTGAAGTGCACCATCTTGAACCTATTTGTTCACGGAACTATACGAAAATAACACTGTTTAACTTGGTACTTGAAATCACTGACATCATTGTGCGCTACTATACGATCCTCTTATTAAAATGGTGATGAAAAACTGATTTAATGTGTCAGCCTAAAATTTAACCAAAAGCAGCTATATCTAGTACTTACTTTAGAATACTTTAGATTCATCGGAGGGGTAATTGTCCAACACATAAACAATAGCAATGCCTTTCATTTCGGGAGACGCTCCGGGCGTCAGACGCCGCGACTACCGGCCACCGTAGATTTGGGCCTGTGAACAGTGAGCAACGGGTAGCATGTCGACGGCGCGTTCAACTTCCACGCGCGCCTCAAAGAGATGTCAGCAAAGCAGAGGGGCCAGGGCCACCGACTGCCGGGGTTACGGGTTGTTCGAAAGAGAAATCACGGCCCCGGAACATGGAGGGCAAAAGAAGGAACATGGGTGGGTTTTAGTCAGTACAAGTCTAACACTCCGATTATGATCTTTGATGATTTCCAATACGCAAAAAAAAATGCCTTTCATTTTGGAAGTTTCAACAACATTCACCAGGTTACGAAAAACAGAGCACGCGCCAGTTAACACACCATAAGATTTTTTCGAACTATGAAGAAGCCCTTCAAAGCTCTTTAGATTATGATAACGAAATAGGAGTGCTGTGCTAGTACATCACACTTACTTTTGATCTACTTCTCTATTTTCGAAACTGTGCGGAACAATTTATGCCACTTCGCATTAGACCGCGTTTACATAACAGCATCGAGGAACTACAAGTGATTGCGCTTGTGAATCAGAGCGGTCTGGCGATGGTGGAGCTCCACAAATACCCCTCGGTCCGTGAACAACTGGCCCACTGTGATTTACTGACACCTGCTTAAGAACTGGCAGATTCTGGGGCACAGAAAGATGGGTCCGAAGCACGAATATTCAAGTTACGATAATAGTATGTATAGTGATAGACATAACAATATAAAATTTTCGACAACTATTGGGCTAAAGCCCCCCCCCCCTTTTTATTCCACGTTTCTCGATCTACAATCCTAAAAAAAAACCTAGCTCATCTCGATATCTCCTTAAGGTCCTGCCGCGTTATCGTTTTCCAGATAGGTTAGTAACGACTCAGTTTTGATCTACCCATTGCTTCTCAAAATGCAACAGCCAGCTCCAACATAAACAATCATATTAGAATCAATCTATGATATTTATGCACACAGCATATCCGTTTAAACGCGCATCAGTCAGTTTACACGTCATCATGACCAGTCCAAACGCCAAGCATAAGTCCAAGCAAGAGCTACCAAAAGATATCCCATGTTGATATTAATTTAAAATTTCCAGTACTTTCACAAGAAAGGCATTCCTGGCGTTATTTACTAACAAATGAACCAACAATGGTACTCACATTCAATAGACCATGACATGAAAACAATTTCGATTGACGTTCAGTGCAAACGTAAACGATTGAATCATTATCCGTTGCTGACGATTTTGGGCTGATCAGTAGAAGGGGCAGTACGAAGATAAACTGCACCCATTTTTTTTCGCATGAATCGCATGATGAATCGGAGCGGGATGGAGTGTCAGACTTTTACTACCCCATCCATGTTTCTTCTTTCGCCCTTCGTGGTCCGGCGCCGTGGTATCTTTTTCTAACAACCCGTCACCCCGATAGGCAGTGGCCCTGGCGGACTGTCTGCTTTGCTGAAATCTCTTTGCGGCGTGCGAGGAACACAGACGCGCAGTCGACACGGCCAAATCAGTGGACGGACGGCTAGCTACCCATTGGTCACCGTCTACAGACCCGCGTCTACGGTGGGTGGAAGTAACCTTGCTGACGCCGGTTGGTTTGAGGAAAAAAATACTGCACTCATTAACTGGTATTATTTCTACCTGCTGGTACAGTAAATGTATTACCTGACTTTTCTTACAAAACGGATTTACACTTTACAGGCTCCAATAATGTGGGGTATTGATTGTACCAACAGTGAGAACAATTTAGGTGATCAAGTTTAACAGTCGATGCTGGTAACTGAAACCGAAATGAATATATTAACCCGTAAGTTAGGTTACTAACGGGACTGACTGACTAGACAGGGCCCGGATGTATAAAGTATCGTCGCCCAAGGAGGCTCTTTTAATGCACCCGGAAATTGCTTTTGCCATCATAAACGTATTCTGTTAAACTTTGCCTTTAAGTGCCTATTGCCTTGAAGTAAGCTCCATGAGAGGTAGTCGCGTGAATACTTCTTATATTTGCCATAGTTATTAGCACTATAGGAAATACTACTACCCATAAATAAGCTAAAATAATATCGATAAGCTATATTCGACAGCCTCCCACGGCAACGAAGAGGACACCGGAAACTAGGCACTCGACCAACACTTCAATATAACTATTGAGAAACCAAAGGGGCCATATATCCCATGTCGAAGGCGCGCTTGTGTTCCACACTCTCCTCAAAGAGATGTCAGCAGAGTAGAGAGGCCCGCGAGGGCAACTGAGGTTGAACCGCGGCCCTGGAAAACAAAGGGCAAAAGAAGGAACATGGATTGTTTTTAGTCAGTATAAATCTGACACGTCCTTTCGCTCTGCCCAGAGCGGGAGAGGTTATTTGATGATTTACCATATGGCAAAAAATAAGGGGGCGATATATGGCAAGATCAGCCAACAAACTTATAGTTCACTGTTTAAAAGCCATTATGACTTGTTTGATTATTACTCCGAGCAGCATCGTCGCCTCTTGCGGAAGTCGTTAAGTGACGAACTAAAACACGAGTACCATTAAACTGGTTCCTGCACAAAGGAACGAAAAAACGACAGTTATTGGATACTCATTGATTTTTAATCAACAACAACAAATTACAATTCAACAATCAGTAGGTCTTTGTACCAGCCACGGGTTTCACAACGAATTAGGACACACATGCCGAAATGCAATTGATACGAATGACATGGATCGCAATCACAGCGAGACCGACCGGCCTTACGTTACCTACCTGATAACTACATACCAATAACATTAGCCAAGTATTCCAACAAAAACTGACCACAAAGGAAAGCCATCTTCACGCACGACTAACGATCTCACAAGACATGAATCGTGACTAAAACTGAAACTTATTTGGCAGTGAAAACAGAACGCGTCTATCGAACACAACCAAGACATTGCGCAAATTCAAATGGTCTAGCTCTAGTTTATAAACTAGAAAACTATTTACTCTTAGACATTTACGCAATTTCCTCAAGCTACCTTATTATAAACTAGCTTTTGCCCGCGGCTTCGCTCGCGTTAAATTCGGTAGCGCCTTATTGATTTGTAATAGCAACGCTAAGTTTTCCCGTTTCTTCCCTCTTTCTCCCTCATATCCCACTCTTTTTAAAAAAATAATAGCCTATGTCCGTCTCCTGGTTCCCAACTATCTCTGTACCAAAATTCATCAAAATCGGTTTAGCCATTAAAGCGTGAAGAGGTAACAAACAAACAAACAAACAAACTCACTTTCGCTTTTATAATATTATAAGTAAGGATTTCAATGAAAAAATTAAATCTAGGTCACAAATCACAAACTTAGATTGTTTAGGCAAAAGTAGTACCTATAAATAGTAATACAATTGAATGGACAGCGAAAGAGCAAAACTAGGAATCAACTTAAAAAAAAATACCATTAACTAAGCATTAAGCATGATAATTAATTGTGTTTACGGTAAAGTGGTTCGATTCCTAATCTTATGGTTAAGGCGAGCCGCGTTCTAATCTCAGAAATAGCATCCACAAACGCAGACGAAGCAGTTTTGCACTTCTATGACCTTTCTACGGCACGCAAACCTCGCAAGCGACCAATCGGAATTACTATAAAAAGAGATAGAGCTGCTATTGGATATAATAATAGAAACGAACAGAACAAAACTCACAAACAGGTTGATAATATTTTTGTCTTTTCTTTCCAGATTCCGCGTCCCGGTGAATTTATTTCGAGAGCTGGACTAAATTTCTGGTAAGCACTTACTTTTATGGTAAACGTGTCGGTTTGTAATAAATTTAGTAATGAAGAGGCATTCTGGTCACGTCTCATACATCCGTCCCTGCGGCTTCCGCACTTGAACGACACTTTTTGTAAGTAACGACATGAAGCCATATCCTCTCACGATAGGAAATGCAAAAAACCACACACACCAAAATACAAAAATGGAAATTATTGTCTAAAAATAGATGTTCCAAAAGCAATGTATTTATAATGAGATGAGTGTTATACAACAGTGATACTTTTTGCACAGTTTTTTTGTATTGTTGGTGTGACGAATGTGCAACGCCGAATGCCGGCCATGGTTGCGCAATTTGAGGTCGATGCCTCCACACCGCTCCCACAGCTATCGATCTACTGAAACTGTTTGTTCTTTTATTGATGCTGGTTCACTAACTAGGCAGGTATCGTCTGATTAACCACTATTTCTTTTTTCAATATTCATCGTTTAGAAAGTACATCGTTTAGAAAGACACGACTCGTGAGCCGTAAACAAGTATAGAATCTTTAGTGTTTTCTATATCGCCTTTCAAAGTGATATCCGAGATTCTAAAACCAAGTTTTTCAATTCGCGTATGAATTAGAATTCTCGCCAGAGGAAATGGCGTGCCAACTGCCATTGGATCTCAAGGCCAGTCGTTATGCAAATGAGTATGATGCATGTGTTTTCGGTCTATTTGATTTCTATTGAATTTCTCAAATGGTGTGACTACTATTGGCCAACGTGAAGCTATTCGGTTCAATGTTGCGCGACTGACTTGAGGTGAAATGTTAGAGAAACAGTGTTTTTAATGAAGTTGTTTGAAATCTGCTGCCACAATACATTTATAACAACAACTGGGAGGTGGCACAAATGGAAACCTCTTTGTATACAAACAATCGCTCAATTTCTTCACGACATTCAATCTCAACATAGAACAATACATAAGTTTCATTACAACAGTAAATACAGTTTAGCTACTCTATTCTTCTGGTGATCAGTTTCATCACTTAAATGAATTCTATGAAGCTATAAAAAGTTTCTCACAATAACGTAGATACTCCAGCGTATTTGTCACGCTACTGCAGTGAAGATAATATCAGTTTTGCAAATGCAATACTGAAATTGTCTTCACTCATAAAAAATTAAAGTACTGTAGGAAGTTGGTGGATAAATCGTATCTAATTTAAAAAAAGATAGATTGCTGAATAGATAAACTAAGATTATAATTTTAGCAATTTTATCAATTCAGCAATACACGATACATCAACCTAAAGCTTTCTATTCTATTTTTATAAATTCTCTATTTAAAAACCTGAGTATTCGAACGTCAACAAACCAGCCTGCACTGTTTGATAAATGTTATTAAACCTCTACAGTACCTATCTAGATGCAGTAAATAAAACTTAACTTCCCACAAAGTAGTAAAAGTCATGATCGTTATCGTTGTCCTACCCTTGTGCCAATTTATTTGGGGTCAGCGCAGCATGTTTTCTTCTTTCATCCTTCCATATTCTTCTCGTTACCTCAACAGTTTCCTTTCTAGCCTAATCGTTCACACATTTTAAGCATTGTGTCTTTGGTCTTTTTCTAATTACCTATTACTCTTATACCCATCCACATTCAAACTCAAGACTTTCATCACGACATTTTCTTCATTCTTCCGCATCACATGCCCATACCAATCCAACCATGACTATTCTATCATAGCTATCCGCTAAAATAATATTGCCCGCGTGCCCTTTGGATAAATATGTTCTGCTTCTGCCAAAGCAAAATTCGCGTCATCTCAACAGTTACTTTCTTTCTAGCCCCTTCCATCGTTTCTTTGGTTTTTATTTACTGTTATAACTATCCCCATTTATACTAGAAAATGTACTCACCACATTTTTCAGCTTAAGTAATATAAAATGTTTTCAAATTCATTCCGGATTCCATGCGTTTCGTTTCACTGGTATAACAAGATCTTTTCTGATTATAGCAATACAGAGCCTTCAGGTAGTTGCATTAATAAAGCAAGTTTTTCCTTTCAAGTAATATGGTTCCTTGCAATTCCTGTTTGATTGAACCATCCAATCAGCGCATTATCAGGATATAAGCATTTTATATTCATACGATTGCTGGCCGGTCAAACAACTACTTTTTTATGTTTTTCCGTAATAATACGTTTTGAAACTGACATGATCACATTTGCTTGTAAACGAAAGACAACACGGTTGGCGCATTGGCTGAGCAATCGACTGCTGCGCTGCGTGTCGCGAGTTCGATCCCCGCACGGAACAATTATTTGTATGGCCTACAGAAATTTTATACAAAAATAAATAACATGTATTATTTTGTTTCGAATTAACGAGCCAATCGAATGTCACTTGGGATAGACTCACAGTTTAATATAATTATCAGGTATACATCTATCAGCATTAACCGGCTCTGTCTACTGGACCGACCCATTTCATATCATGTCGTGATGGGCCAGAGGTTTAGCGCCCCGCTTCTCATGAATGAGTTTGTGGGTTCAAATCCGGGCTAATACCAGTGTGACTTTACTTTAGTTTGTAATTCCTAAAGTTTATCTTAGACATCAAAGACATCGGTGAAGGAAAACACCGTGAGGAAATCTGTACTTATTATTAACAAAGCTTCCGCCCGCGATTTCGTCCGCGTCGCATAGTTACTTTGCGCTAACGCTAACTTTAAACGGCGCGATGATCGAAAAAAAAAAATATCTTTCTCTCTTTTCTTCCCTCTTTCTCCCCCTTTTGTCACTGTTTTTTAGCCTTTGTCCGTCTCCAGGGTCCCAACCAAAATTCATCAAAATCAGTTTGGCCATTTAGGCGTGAAGACGTAACTAACAAACAAACTCACTTTCGCTTTCATAATATTAGTAAGGAGTCTGCGGCCATTTTATGCCCCCATGACATACCAGACATTTAGAGATCTTTCATTAGATGTTTTCAAGTTTACTTTGATCAAATGCTCTTCAATCTGGTCATGTAAAATTTTGATTATGATAGTTGTTTAGTACCTGTCATATTATAATAATAATATACCGTTATTATTAGACTCCGTGCACACGCCAGCACTAAACTATTGCATCGCATCATGTTTCACTATTATTGATGTTTATCGTAACGATAGTATCTGTTTTCCGCAATACAGTTGGTAATAAAGTCACGTCAAATGATTCTCCTACAGTTATAACAACATGTCTGTCCACCAATGGGTTGCGGTGTGCCTCACAATGACGACACGGTTGGCGCAGTGGCTGAACGATCGACTGCTGCGCTGCGTATCGCGGGTTCGATCCCCGCACGGAACAAATATTTGTATGACCTACAGGTAGTTATTTCGGGTCTGACTGTGTATGTGAATTTAAATGTTTGTAAACGCACCCACGATACAGGAGATATTCCTAGTGTCGGCAAAGACAATTTTTTTGTTTTTGCGGATGTGTTATCGTCGTATAACTTCACTCGCTCTGGGCGGAGTGGGGAGTGTCAGACTAAAACCCACCCATGTTCCTTCTTTTGCCCTTTATGTTTCGGGGCTGTGGTATCTCTTTCGAACAACCCGCAACCCCGGCCGGCGGTAGCCCTGGCAAGCCGCTCTGTCAGTGACACCTTATGCCTTCATATGCCTGTTATGTCTAAGTACAATGTGGTTCGGAGCCAGTTTAAATGAATACACTTAAAAGATCAAATTACAATTTAATCGTTTATTAAAAACTAGCTTTCGCCTGCGACTTCGTCCGCGTGGCATACTTACTTTGGGCTAACGCTAACTATAACCCGCACGATGACCAAAAAAAAAATCTTTCTCTCCCCTTGTCTTCCCTCTTTCTCCCCACAATCTAACTTTTTTTTAATAGGCCTATGTCCGTCTCCAGGGTCACAACTATCTCTTTTTTATAAATAATTCGGCCTAAATGGCCAAACCGATTTTGATGCATGATGATAGCGTGAAGACGTGAAGACAAACAAACAAACTTACTTTTGCTTTTATAGTTTTAGTAAGGACGGTCTGAAATAATGCAAGGGAGCTTATGCGTTGATCATGATGTTAAATTCCTGAATTGGAGGATGCCTTTTTTCCGATGGTAAATCATCAAATACCTTCCCCCACTCTGGGCGAAGCGGGGTGTGTGTCAGACTTTTTACTGATTAAACCCCAGCTATGTTCCTTCTTTTACCCTTTATGTTCCGGGGCTGCGGTATCTCTTTCGAACAACACGCAACCCCGGCAGTCGGAGGTCCTGGCAGGCCCCTCTACTTTGCTGACATCTCTTTGAGGCGCAAAAGTCAGTAAAATCTGACACCCCCACCGCTCGTGTCAGACTTTTACTGAATAAACCCCATCTATGTTCCTTCTTTTGTTCTTTATGTTCCGGGGCTGCGGTTTCCTTTCGAATAACCCGCAAACCCGGATGATGAGATGCCTAGCACTCGGCCAGAAGATACGTAAGCCCATATTCAAATGAAGTCATCCAACACTGGTGCTGGTTCTAATGATCCCCCGGAATTAACTTAGTCTACTAAAATGGCATTTCCTTACACATCTAATTTTATTCCACATCATTTTAGTCGCATTTATAAGAGGCCGAATTACCATGATGATTTTCATGGTAATTTGGTCTATTATAAATGCGACTAAAATGTATAGTGAAAAACGTAATTTTCTCTAACTTGAGTAACTTATAAACTATCATTAATGCTGTCAAAACTATAATATGGTTAAGTTGTTTTATTCAATTTTAAAAGAGGAAATGTCGTTTGACAGGAATAGACAAAATTTTAGTGACTTTTAAAGTAGTTTTTAGAAACCAGATTCTTATAAAATTAAAGTATTTATTTCAAAATCAACGCTAATCAAGGCGCGAAAAAGAAATATTACCTACCCCAATTAAGGTAAAGGTTCAAATTTTTGTACAGACATTTTATAACAAAATTAGTAACAAAAGATTAGTCTTGTTTTCCACAATAACATTTATTGCAATTTCATTAGAAAACTGTGTAAATTGTTAACATCAACTTTCACAATCATGACAGAACTTAAAAGTCGTATCGTATTGGTGTCGCGAATAATGGACGTTTATAACAATTTGCAACAGATACCTGTGTAACAATGACTTTTTTTGTGTTCAACTATTATCGATAATAGCGTTATATTAGCTCTGGTTGCATAATTATGAATGAACTGGTTGAAACAGCGCCAGCGCAGTCGACGGCCGCGGTCGGCCCTCGCCGGTAACGAATCCTAACTACCCTTTAAAAATAAAAACAATAAAAAATATACAACCTCATTTCAACCAAACAGTGCATAATAGAATCTAGTGATTATAAAATGACTGTGCAGTGGTTCGAAAATTGAAAAACTATAAATAAAAATACAACCAGTTTGTCAGTACCAAATAGTTTTGATCTAGTGATTATACATATATTAGTCTGTGGTTTGAAGTGTGTGGAGTTTGAAATAAAGAATGTGGTAACGTATATGTTACAATAGTAACAAAAGTGCTTATTGTGTGTTCACGTCGCCAGAGAAAGTTTACACAAATGCATTGAATCTGGAAACTTTCGACGCTCGCGACGTAGGATCACGTAGCTCACTAACAAAATATTTTAATACATGTCGTAGAAGATAGTATGGTTACTGGAATTTACCGAAGGAAGGGCAGACGAAATTCCCATCTCGTTTTAATATAATTATTCAATCTTTTAAAGATCATTTTCAGCAGGACCTACTTGATATTTGCGGTTTTAGTTTATGACATGCCGAATAAATTTACATTATTATAGGTCTTAAATTGAGGTTAATAAAGCATCAAGTAAATCGGACTATTAAGTAGATCCAGTCATCCATAAAGTTATCGAAATCGACGGAAACGTCACTTATTTTTTTAATATGAAACAAATCAATACATTGGTTGGGTAATGTACCTCGAAGGACGTAAGTTTGCGTAAATCGGTCGCAAGGAAACAGTAATTTCACTTGCGTGTATGTGAATTATAAAACAATTTGTTTTTTTTATCGGCACAACAAAAGAATACCAATCACCTTTCAAGTTTACAGAGTAAAACAAAAGAGGTTTACAACTATAATTTAACAATTTCATTGTCTTACTGTTTGTCAAACAAATTGTTTGATTGAAGATTTGTATTTATTGCTTTCATTTCCATTCATTGTAATAACGATGAAGTTAATTTCTCGTAATGTACTTTTTTCGTAGTAAGTACATAATGAGCGCAGAGGGAGATTTTTTTAAGTATACCCTGTTAAAGTATCCTTTTGCTAGTTAAAGCATTTAGTATGGAAATTTGTACCGATCCTGCTCAAACTGCCGATTGGAAACCCTATCAAGTTAAACAATAGGATATTCACTCGTAATGGGCTATAATAAATAACGCAGTATCGGAGTATAAAACTACAATACATAACCCAGAGCATAGCAAATTCCAATCCTGTATTCGAAAACTGAAGTTACTGAATGTAATCTAATGATCTAACACCATCTAGTCTAGGTGTGTCAGAAGATAGACTAACGCGAAACAGTATTGTACTGACATTTGATGCCAAGATGCCTGTTCAGAGAGCGTTAAGCCATTCGTACGTGTTCCATGTCCGAGGATTGTCTTAATGTGGTCTAAGAACAAATCATCAACTCATAGATGCGTTGCAATAATGCCATGATCCTACTTCCTAACTTTATAAAAGCGAAAGTGAGTTTGTTTGTTACGTCTTCACGCCTCAATGGCTAAACCGATTTTGATGAATTTTGGTATATATAGTTTAGACCCAGGAGACGGACATAAGGTAAATAAACTAATAGGTAAGAAAAGGGAAACTTAGCATTGCTATTACAATAAATAAGGCGCAAGGGCAAACAATACAGGTATCAGGTACCTGCAAATCAGGAAAGGGGAACTGTGTTACCCCGAATTTAACGCGAGCGAAGCCGCAGGCATAAGCTAATCCTTACTAATATTATAAAAGCGAAAGTGAGTTTGTTTGTTTGTTTGTTACCTCTTCACGCTTTAATGGCTAAACCGATTTTGATGAATTTTGGTACAGAGATAGTTGGGTACCAGGAGACGGACATAGTTTTTTTTTAAAGTGGGATGTGAGGGAGAAAGAGGGAATAAAAGGGAAAACTTAGCGTTGCTATTACAAATCAATAAGGCGCAAGGGGAACTGTGTTACCCCGAACTTAACGCGAGCGAAGCCGCGGGCAAAAGCTAGTATATTATAAATGCGAATGTTTGTGAGGATGGATGGATGTATGGATGTTTGTTGTTGATGATCTTTCACGTCAAAAAGGCTGAACGGATCTTGATGAAATGGCGCAAAGGTAGATTATAGTCGGGAATAACACATAGGATACTTTTTTTTCGAAATCACGCTAGCTAAGCCGCGGGCCGCGCCAACTAAGTAGTAGACATTATAAATGTAGGCATTAGCAAAAACAAGTTAAGTACCAGTTAAGAACGAGCAAACCACCAAATACTGAACTGAGCCTACTGACAAATGTATTTATATAACTGTTCCACGATAAGAAATTTATGTTTTTAGTTAAACATTGCAAAAATTCTAAGCGTTGTAACATGTAGGTGTGATTTTCATGTCAGTAGACTGCTATTTACTTATTATGTACTTATTGCATGTTGGCATTTCGTAATTATAAAACTCACTCCCAATATTAGCTAATAGACTGTCAAACTCTTTCAATATGATTAGCTGCAGTGGTAAAGTTTAGTCAGCTACTCACAATTTACATGAGATTGACATTCTGTTAACTAAACATTCAAACCCGATTTCATATGATCGCTTTTTTGTAGCATTATTAGCGCTTAGATGGATGGATTGTGTAAGGAATGATGGAGAAAGGAGTAAATGATGCCGTGACGTCTGACAGGGGAGAATGGAAGAAGTAAACGTGTTGCCGACCCCAAATAGAACGGGACAAGGGCAGGAAAATGATGATTCTTAGGGCTTATTCAAGTGGCTATCGCTATCTTACCAAGGGGTATCGTATTACCCAGTATTAACTGGGTTATGGAGGGCAGATAGGCAGTCGCTCCAAGTAAAATACCGGTATTCAGCTGCATCCGGTAAGACTGGAAGCCGACCCCAACATAGTTGGGAAAAGGCTAGGCAGATGATTCAAGTGACTATCGCTTTCAAAGCGGTTCATATACAGATCTTAAAAAAAGGACCGTTCTTTTATCGTAGCAAATCCACACATTGACTATTCCATCATATCATCATTCTCCTGCCCTTACTTCAGCTTATTTGGGGTCGGCGCAACATGTCTTTTCTTCTATAATTCTGTTTTGCTCGTCATTTCATCAGAAATCTCCGTTTTTGCCATATCATCCTTCACACAGTTCATCCATCGTTCTTTGGTCTGTCTAACTCTTATACTCATTCCAACATTCACACTCAAAATTTTCCTAACGTCATTTTCTTCATTCTTCCGCATCAGATGCCCATACCAAGCCAATCTTAACTATTCCATTATAATTACCGCTAAAAGAATATCGCCTCCATGCGCTCTAGATGAATATATTCTGCTTCTGCCAAAGAAAAATACTGACACGTCAAATGTAAGCATTGTCAAAGACAAATAAATGCGATTTTATTCTTGTTCTTGCAACTTAGTCAACATCATACGGAATGAAAATTCTATTTGCACGGTGCACTAAGCCGCTCCTCTTACCGCTATATCCGATAACAGTCTTATCAACAGCTATGTCAACGTATGCTGCTGCAACGAAACATTAACTTTCCAAACGATAACTACAAAATGCGAAACGAAATACACGAGCGCCATTAAAATCAAACAATAGAACGCTGAAAAAAACGGTATAATACCAGAAAGAGAGTAGTTGAAAATGAAAATGTAGACCATTCGATGATTTTATGTATTAGTACAATTGTATTACTTTCACACTAATTCGACTTAATTTACGATGAGAAAATTGTAGACAGTAAAATGCATTGAACACTTGAACGATATATTTTTTTTTTATGTACACACAAAACAATATATAAAAAAATACATAAAGAAAAAGAGCACAAAGGTACTGCTTATTATTGTTGATAATGATTTGATGTAATAATAGCCAACCATAATTTATTGGATGAGAAAAATTGAGAATGGTTTAAGAAACAGTGGAATTAAACTGACGTAAAAATATTGTTAATATGAGTGAGCATCATCGTCCTCATTTTCCTGATCTTAACCCAATTTATTTGTAGTCGTTCTTCTTCTTTTATAGCTCTTTATTCCTCGTTTATCTCAGCACCTTCATCTTCCTTCACACAGTGAGTGGCTGACGTGAATACATTATAAGCACTACAAAGGCACAATAAGAGTAACTTACGTTAAGACACATTCAAAGACTTTTTTAGTGAAGTGAATTGAGACAGACGTGATGTGATGACTGGTACTGATGCTGACGTCGATGTCGGAGGTGGTGGTGCTGCTGCAGAGTGACTCGTATGACGTGTTTCGGCTGCTGGAAGCCTGGTGGCAAGCACTGCTGGTGCTAGGGAGACTAGTCCTGTGGTACTGCCGACTGGTGCACCAAGCTATTTGTGGTTGGCATACAATACGATCTTTTAAAAAAATAGTGCCTTCGGCCGGCAACTGTAATCAGCACTTCTAGAGTTTGTGGTTTAAGAACTTTATTATTTCTCATAAAGAATTAACAATAATTCACTTACTGAGAAACTAAATTTAAATATAAATATCGGGGTAGTAGAGCGTACAAAAGAATTTAATAGCCTTATCCTATGGACTAATGTAGTTGACGACAGGCCAGATTTAGCCGTAGTCTACGTACTAGTCCATTATTTGAATTTCAAAACGTTTTCGTCTTTTAGAAGGCTAGCTAAACTAACCTCACCGTAGTGATAAGAGTAAAAGTGAGTCTGGCAACAGCGCCTGTTGTCACAAAATTTTCAAATCTCACAATTTAGCTACAGTCGCTACAGGTCATACTTTGAACTCTGTAATCTGTTACATCACATTGAAGTGACGAGTGAAACAGTCACCAGCTTTTCTAGAATCTTGTCGAATCAGAGATTTCATTGTTGCAAAAAACAGGCTGAAAATGGGCGCTTTAGCAGAATCTTATTAGGGTAATAATATGAATTTTCATTTCGTAAATTGTTCACAAAGTGACAATTTATAATATTAACTGCTATGCTGTCGCTTATGATTCAGCTAAAACGGCAATTTATTTGGGAACTGTACAAGTAGTATTCGGTGCGGTCGTTTTTGGTCTTTTTGACAACCGACATACTCGTATTTTCAGGTAGTGTTGTTGAAGAAAAAGAGTGGGTAAAGAGTTCTTCTATCTTAAATTTCACTATGTAATATCAAGAGATATATTTTGATCTGTCATGCTTGTAAAAGTAATTATAAACTAATTAAAACACTTTTGCTGACGATGGCCATTCAAGAATGTTTAATTACTGAGTAATTTCTCTTTCCACGTTACTACAAATAGTTTATTCAGGTAAATATGTTGTATCTCTTTCCCTCCAATCGAGTACTAATCAACAAGTGTTGATAACACAGATACCAGCTATCGGGCATTTAAATGCTTAGCTACTTGACGCCGTAGTGGAACAGTTTTATTTAATTAGAAACATTTTGGGGAGTGAATGTGTTATCTAAGATGGATCTAATTCATGCTTACCTGCTTAAATCAGGTACATACAATTTTCAGTTTAGTGAAGAAATAGAGTTTGTGTTAAATAAAAAAGTCAGGCATACACGACACTCTGAAAGTCCATCCAGGCTAGCGTAACCTTGTTGCTTTGGTTATTAATTCTGAAAGACTCACCTCGTTCTCAATGGTTTTGTTGCGTGACTGTATGGGGTCAACGGCCGTTTTTCTAAGAACATATGCAAGAATTAAGTAGTGTTTTATTGAGCTGTGTGTTGTGTTCCAGAGCTGAAGGTGCCTGAGGAGGCAATGATGGCGCCCAGCGTGTTCCAAAGGACTAAGTCGCCGCGCACCTCACCTGGAAACTTGCCAAGAAAACTACAGGTTATTATTTTTATTTTATTTATTTAACATAACCCCAAATTGTTATCTGGGGGCCTAAAATGGCCGCGTTAGCGGAATCATAATAGGATAATAGGTAATATGAATTACGTTACCATTCGTAACTGATCACAAAGTGACAATTCACAATATTTACTACATCTGTGACCATTTTAAGCATTTTAATTATTAAATTAACCTATTGTGATTCTACATCACCGGCCAATTTAGCCACCAGTACTGCAGATGATATTTATAAAGCTTTTGCGAAATACAGTAAGTTAGGTCTAATGTTCAATAATGAAGTTTTGAAACACCTGTATCGTAGTGAAAAAGTTTTCTTAATGAAAATACCTGTAAAAGGCGCGAAACGTGAATTAAATCACAATTTATCAAAGTAATCACCAGTGACGATTCTTTAGATATTTATCAATTGTTTAGGAGTTCCCAAATAATAACCTAAATGAATAAAAGATAATGTTCAGATATAAATTAATAAGTTTCTGAATTACCTAATTATTACATTGAAAGTAGGTATAGAACAACCACCCATTAACAAATAAATAGCAATGTTTTTATTTAGTAAAGTGGTAAAAAGGTTACATTCAATTTATCACATAAATCTATCTAGATCTAGTTTTATTTGGATTTACTTACCTTTCTAGCTTATATATATAATCCTACAACAGAAGAAAGAATGTGTAGCTGTGGCGGACAGTTTAAAAATCCTTTAACAATAATTAACACCGTGAAGTTTTCGCTGTCATTATTAGGACAACGAACTTCACTGTGTTGTGTGTCTTTATGCCAGCTGAATCGAATATCAATAGATATTCGATTGGGTACAAATAAGCACCTCCACCATTTTCCTATTATGGTGGAATCGTCCCGTTGAAATTGTTTATGTGAACTTTCGAGTTTCAATTGCTTCGGCTAGCACTCATTTATAAACAAAACACATACGTTTCACAATAATTGAAAAAATATTGTTTTCTTAGGGACTTGTTTGCCATATGAGATAATCAGCTATTAACAGAAATTCTAGTTATTTGGATATAGGTAACTTGATGTGAGCAGTCTGCCATAAGCATAATATTGTCATAACACCAAACCTATTTACATACTTATTTACCAAACAAATCGTTTTACATATTTTCCAAACATATCTTAGCACATTGCAGTACTGGCAATTATGTGTTTTATAAAACAACTTAAAAAAAAACAATGACACACAAGCACAGATTAAATAAAAATTCTTTATTTTTAAGAAATCATTGAATTAAAAAAAAAAACATTTTATAAACTCATTACAATCTATTTGCATAGTCCTGATTCTAACTTCGTTTCTCCCATGTTTCAGAACGGCACCGACGCTGCCGGCCAGTCAGTCCCCACCGCAGACTCCAGTCCAGGAAACTCCATATCTGATGCTGAGAACTTTGAGTGCTACGGCGAGGGAGACCACGATGCTCCTGCTAACACGTTAGTTTACTAAATCTTCGAAATAACAATTATAACTAGTAAAGTTATGGTTAATGGTTAGCCTCAAAGTTAGCCTGGTGGTGAGCCCTCGGTCTGCCAAGTCCTAGGTCTCAAGCTAGACCCCAAGGTAGTTAGGAAGTCGGGCGCCGGGAGACGACTCCCGGCCACCGTAGATGCGGGTCTGTGGACGGTGAGCAATGGGTAGCTGACCGTCTGTCCGTCTAATGACGCAAGGCAAAGCAGAGGGGCCGGCTAGGGCTACTGCCTGCCGGAGTTGCGGGTTGTTCGAAGGAGATACCGAGGCCCCGGAACATAAAGTCCAAAAGAAGGAACATGGGTGGGTTTTAGTCAGTAAAAGTCTGAGACTCCCCCGCGCTCCGCCCAAAGCAGGGGAAGTTATTATATGATTTCCCATCCGCCAAAAAAGATAGTTTGGAAAAAGCAACCAAATGACGATATCGTCGAAAGTGACTACGGATTAAGAGATTGGTGATGAGCAATAACCTTTCATTCAAGCAGCGGTCGGTAGCATTAGATACTTACAGGTTTCACACTCAGTGAATTAAACACAGTACATTCTAGATCAAATAGAACAGATTACTTCTAGAAGTTTATTTTTATATAAAGGGAAAATCACTGACACACATCACGAAATCTCAGAAACTACAAGTATTAGGAAACTCAAATTTTGCGTGGGAGATCCTTTGAAGACGTAGGTGCTCACTTAGACGGGATTTTATAAAATTCAACCCTTAATGATTGTTTACTACGTATAGTACGCGGGTAAAGTTTCTATAGGAGAACGCGATTTCTTGGCTGGTTTGACTTTAAAGCATAGGCATGCTTTCACGAAATTAATAGACTGTATTATCATTTTCCTGCCCTTGTCCCATTCTATTTGGGGTTGGCGCAACACGCTTTCTTCTTCCATTCTCCCCTATCAGATGTCACGGCATCATTTACTTCTTTCTTCTTCATATCATTACACAATCCATCCATCTCTTCTTTGGCCTTCCTCTCGCTCTCCGTCCATCAACATTCAGGTCCAAAATTAATTAATAGACTGTATAACATCGCACTAAGGAGCAATGCAGCGAGTGAAACCGCTGAGCACAACTAGTATTACATAAACCGAAAGAAATCACCAACAATTCGGAAGTGGCAGTTAGTTTATGCAAAATATAGGTAGCTACTGGACTTCTTGAAAGTGTTTCCGATTTATCTAAACTATAATAATTGATATTATAAAGAGGAACAGTTTGTGAAGTTATTAGTCCATTGAAATATTACATTTTTTAGGCTTTACCCTGCGTTTTTAGAGAACGTAATTTTTTTTTTGATGTGTATCGTAAAGCTAAAACCAAGTTTGTGGGGTCGCCACCCTTGTCCCACAGCCGCCATCTTGAAAATAGGGGTTAAAATGGTTTTTACGATATATCTCGTTAAACTATTTGTCTAAATTGCTTAAATTTATAACCAGAAATTCATTCATGTCGATAACAGTCAATATTCTATTAGCTTTGGCTCATATCCAATAATATCGATCGACAATGTGTTGACTGCCCAAATCAATATTGTATTAGTTATTAATACTAAGGTATTACTAGCATCGACTAATTCACTCCCCCATTCCTTCTAATGTAAAAATTACGAAAAAATAACTGTCTGTAACTGTTTCACATCTAAACGGCTGATTCGTTTTCGATGTTTGACACACAAGTAGGCCATATGACCTGGGATTTGGGACATAAGATGCTTTTTATCATACCGATAATATGTTGCTGTGAAGTCATTTCTAACATCCACACAGGCGAAACCAAACAAAATATAAAGTTACTAAATCATGACAATCAACAAATTTAATCATGTCATGTTTGTTTCATCAGACTGATGAACTAAAAGACAAAATGTCTAAACATTTACGTTGATCTAATTAAGTAATATTAACATAAAAAAATTCAAAGACTAACGTTTATAGTGAGCATAAACAAAGATTTGTAATAGACACGAAGTAAAACTTTTATGTAGCAACATAAACAGCGGTCAACGGTACCATAAAAAAACTTCCGTAAGTTAATTTGGTATATGTATGTGCAACGTTGGATTACTGTAAAAAATGCAATGTTGGTACTCAAAATTTTCCATAAACAATTTTTATGTGCTGTAGATGCAGCAATACTTCCATAAAAAGAAGAAATAAAAAGCCGGTCAAGTGCGAGTCGGACGGTTGACTGCGGTTGACTGTGTAAACTTTTTTTCACATCGCCAAGGGACCACAGACTTTTTTTAAACATATCCCCACACTAGGAATTTCTCCTGTGTCGTGGGTGCGTTTATAAACATTTAAAGTCACATACACAAACAGCCGACAAATACTGTTCCGTGTGGGGAAAGAACCCACGACACGCAGCGCAGCGGTCGATCTCTCAGCCACTGCGCCAACTGTGTCGTCAGTTGAGTAAAGGGTCTTGACAGACAGACGGACAACAAGGGTATAAGGGTTACGTTTTTGCTTTTGAGGTACGGTACCCTAAAACGCATATAGGTACTAAAGACAGATATTTAATGTTGAAACATATTCATCATAATAATATAATTAAATTAATTACTAAATATATACAACCTATAAATGTACACAAACTAATAATAAAAATATATACAAGTAAAAAATGGAAAATTACAGGGCGTCAAAAAATTCGTCCGTATCGCCGTCAACAGGTAAAGTGCCCAGAAGGCTGGCAGCATTACCGCGTTGGATGTGGAATGGATATTATGAAATATGCATGAGAGCTTTATTTTGAAAGAAACGGGTATGCAGCGGCAACTATAGAATAATATATCTTACCTAGAAGAAACACAATAGCACTAACACACTGGACGAGGTGTTGAAATAAACTTACCATTTGGACGACTGTCTATTTATTATAGCAATTTGGACAGCTTCAGTATTTTTCTGTTTGACGGGGTATTATTATGTTTCTATTTTTGTTGGCAACCGTAAGTTAGTTTATTCATTTAAGCACATGTAATTTTTCATTTTGACATATTTCTTATAGAGTTTTTTTTTAATGTTAAAAAACTAGCTGTCTTGCACGGTTTCACTCGCGTCTTTAGTTGCTGCCCCGCTTCCGAGGGTAGTATCGTGATGTTGTAGGTACTTCCTGATAATGTAGCATCTATTAGTAAAAATATGGTTAAAATCGGTCCAGTAGTTTTGGAAGCTATTCAATACGAACAATCATTATCTTTCCTCTTTATAGTATTAGTATAGATAGTATCATATCACCGGTATCGGGAGCAGGGTCCAAGCTGCCGACAGTCAAGGCTCCAGAGGGAGGAACCTCCTAACGAAATGAGCCGTGTAAGTACCGCTCCTGTATCAAACCCTTAATCCAGCTGCCTAACAAGAGCCGCCTCAGGTGTTGGTGGAGGCTCTTGGCAATTAAGACATTGGCCGTAACGACTATCGGCACAATGATCGCTGAGTCCACATCCCAAATGTCGACAACCTCGTGATCCAAGTCAATATTTTAATATTACATGTCAGGAAAATTAAAAAAATAGTAATAATAATACCTGGTCGATTCTCCAATCTTCAAATTTAGCTTTAAAAGCATTGTCAGACGTCGCGCTTAAAATTTCACCCGTTATCCGATTGTACACCTATGGACGATTGATGGATGATATGAATTAACTTTCTTAAATTTAGTTAGGGTGTGGATAACCAGCAAATTTAGTTCTACCACGAGCACAGTAGTTATAAAAAAGAAATAACGTGGAGGTAGGCATCTCCGCCTTTATTATATCCGTTTAAATGTTGCCTAACTTATACTGCCGCCTGCAATAACACCATAGAAAGAAAGAAAGAAAAAAAGGTTAATTTGGCACTTGTCACAAGTGCACACAACATCAGACAAAGAAACAAAACAAAATGAAAACATAAAATTAAATTTAAAAATATATAATAAAGTAAACGCAAAAAGAAGATAATCCTTACTAATATTATAAAAGCGAAAGTGAGTTTGTTTGTTTGTTACGTCTTCACGCCTAAATGGCTAAACCAATTTTGATGAATTTTGGGTACAGAAATAGTTGAGACTCTGGAACGGAAATAGGCTATTTTGTTTTTTAAAGTGAGAAATGAGGGAGAAAGAGGGACAAAAGGGAAAACTTAGCTTTGCTATTACAATAAATAAGGCGCAAGGGCAAAAAATACAGGTGGGCAGGTTGGTAGGTACCTGCAAATCAGGAAAGGGGAACTGTATTGCCCCGAATTTAACGCGAGCGAAGCCGCGGGCAAAAGCTAGTATAATTATAGTGGAAAACTGGAAACACAATGTGGTCTGGCGGTTGCATCCCATTGCGATATTGTAATGTCTCTCACGCGACGTTTCTGCTTCCTAATGGCTCGCAAATTATGGTTATTTATTTCACCAAAACAATTTTACATTAACATTAACAAATTGCACATGTAATAGTCTTAATTATCTAAATTTTAACATGGAGTCCTCTGATGCCGAACTAGGACAGATCCTGTATCTCGGCAACCAGCGCCATCTCCTACATTTCATTTACAAAAATTTAAGCGAACGTAGTGTGATAATGTAAATGCACGATAGCATTCAAATAAGTTGCATTTTCTTTTCACAGATTAGAAAATGGCTCAAGAAGTCCTGGAAACCCATTGAACAGACACTCATGGACAAGAACCAGTCTTAGGCGGACACCACCCAGGTAAGTCTAAGAAAGAGGATGTATGTAACTGGAATCACTAATACGAGTTTTGATGAAGTAGATCTAAACTTTGTTTTTAACCGACTTGAAAAATGGAGGAGGCTCTCATTTCGACTGTATTTTTCTTTTAGTATGTTTGTTACGCAATTTCTCTGTCACTGTGGGTTGATTTCCAAAATTATTTTTATAATCGAAAGGGTATACTCGCGAAAAAGCAATACAAATAAAATTAATCTGGGACCCCCCAGATTAATTTTATTTGTATTGCTTCAGTAGGTAGTTTTTGAGTTTTCTTCTATATTCTTCTAATGTATTTGGACTATATGCTTATATATGTTAGTAGCAATGGAAAATCAATACTCTATAAGAATTTGTGTGACATACCACCATACCTCAACTAAAAAGACTGAAATAAAAACTTTTTTTGCAACAAAAATACGACTTCCACAAAAACACAAAAACTTAACTTTATACGGAAAATAAGTTTACTTCCAGAAGTCCGTTGCAAAAAAATCGATGAATCAAACAGAAGTCACCGACTTTTTAGTGTTCTTAAGGAAGTCGGTTTTTTTAAGAATTAATTTTATGAAAAGTTCTGAACTAGGCAGCAAACTGACAGGACTGGCTTTTATTTGTCTAGAAACCAAGTCTTAAACAATTACTGATACATGTAAATATGGACCGGTCTTTCATGAAAAGTATTGCTGCAGTAATTGCTGTAGTAAAGTTTCAAGTTCAGTGCAGTTTGCTGCTTAAAAAAAAAATCAATTTTAAAACCGGGTATTTAAAGACAGTAATTTTTCCTTCGATTTTGATTTTGCACCCATTGAGTTGCTGCGATACACTTTTACTTTCATTTGGTGTTACCTTATTATTTTTTCTTCAATTTGTGTTTACTTGATTTTGTTTTGTTTTTTTTTGCTATCTTTTTGTTTGCTATATTTGTGTTGTATCTTCCGTAGCCATCAGGAGAATTTGCCGCATCGGCGATGGGGCTCCATGAGACAGTAAGCTTTCTTTTAGTTTTGTTTTTTTTTGTGAATAGTAACAAAACGCTGCTACAGAGTAAATTCTACAACATATATGAAATTTTGTTCCTAAACAGATCAGTTTTTAATTAATAATCTTTTTGTTCTGTTAATTTATAAAACAGATTCATCATCATTTCAATTAAACTCTTTTCTTAATGTTGAAGCTCTTCCTAACATATTTAAATAAGTTGCAATGTTTTATTACATTTACTCTTAGTATATTTTTCATTTCTTTCCGGTCTAGAGACAACGCAAAATTATTGTAAAAAAAATACAGTTATTCAAGGATAATTTTAATAAATTGACCTTGTAAAGTGTAAACACCATATAAATTGAACAATTGTGCACATTCTGCATTATAATATTAAACTTCACATCTGAAGTTGCCAACCATGATCATCATCTGAAGTTCCAACTTCAGATGATGATCATTGAATTATTGGGTACCAGAGGACCAATTTCAAAATTTTGCATTGTTCTCTGACGTGTGTGTTTTCTATTGTGGTTCTCTTATTTCATGTGAGTTATTATTATTTCCATTATTATCATTTAATAGGGGAATTAATTTAAAATGTTCTTATAGATGCATACGTTTTGAGTAGTCTTATTTAAGTTACTGTTGTCTAGGAACATAGTTAAATTAAGACTGCCGCGAATAGACATAACACAACAACCGTCAATCGAGAATCTGCTCCACAACGTCCTGGAGCCAATACTGAAATACCAGTCTGCATCCATCGAAGTAGTTGCCAAATAATTATCAATCGTACTCCACATTAATAAGATCCTCTAGTAGATAGATTTGGGTAATGTTGTTGTGGCCATGGTACATACTATTGTCAGCTGCGAACAATGCCGTCCCCACTATTTTCAGATCGTCAATGAGTCACCTCATCACGTCACATTTTAACGTGAACAACTACAAGAACAATTAGAGAATATCGACCTACGCTCAAATTCTCATGATGAGCATGAGAACCGAAGCGATGTTGTACATACATTGTAGTAAACAATAATGTCGAGTCTGAGAGCGTTCATATTTCACATTATTTATGATACATTTACGATCACAGTAAATGTTACAACATCGTATATAGTTCCAAAGCGAGTACAGATTATTCTTCTTCCAACATTTCACAAATTAATGTTTACCGTTTCTTAAGATCTATTAAACGATCCATGAAAAGTAAAATGATTATTTGTAATTAAAGGGGAAATTTACCTTACTGCTAACGAAGCAAAAGGTTATCCTTTCGACTGAATCCCGAACAAGGTAATTACAAGAGTGACAAGCCAAGGAAACTTCCAAATGCTTTGTTAATGTCCCAGAAAATGACAAGAATGTTTGAAGATGGACACTGCGATCTCACATCATTGGTAAAACATTGATGATATAAAAAAACGAGACAAAAAAATAAAAATGGTACTACTTAATTACTTATCTGTCTGATCATCACAAATAGGCCTTATAGCGTGACGGTTTCCTCTTAATAGCTTTAGAACCATTTAATTTTATGTTTATCCGGAAATTGGCACCCGTTAACGATTTAACTAGCATTTTCATTAAGCCTGGCTCGGAAAACTAGTAAAACGTAATGATTAAACGAACTATATGCATTTTATAATCTCCACGCTCCGTAATAAATATTCGTGCAATTCACATTTTGTGTAACAGTATAGTTAGTGAACACCTACTAACTAACTACGCATCGTTATCGACACTCCAATATTATACAATGTACAACCAAATACGAACGAGTGCTAGTAAAATGCGGAAAACCTCTTACTTTATACAATGTTCGTAAAATAAACGACAAAACCTTCTTACGCGTTACGTATACTGCAGTGCATAAACAAAAGAATGGTTTAGATGTCTGTATAGTTTTGATTATTATGTCTTTTTCCATTCAGAGAAATGTTCTTTGTATCCAGATTAATTAGTACTTTAAAAACAGCTATTTACCCGCCATTAATGTCAAATAGAATAACATCTGTAGGCCTACCATGACGTCTTAAAGCAGAACTTATTCCACTGACGGAAAGGGATGATGCTAGACACCCTGTATAGCTCTGTCTCTTTCCCTCAGTGGAATAAGTTCTGCTTTAAGACGTCATGGTAGGGTAGCTGATCTCTTTCTCACTTCTATTCCCATCAGATTAACTTCATAAATACACATACGGAATAGAACAGCGTTGTTCTTGATACAATTAGAACCAGTGACAGGTTTGCGTAACTTCCTAACATTTCCTGCAAATTTAACATTTCTAAAGAATAATTTAAATGGTAGCGGTTGCGCCAGTGTGCATTGGTCTGCAATAATTGTGGTTAGAAACCCAATGCTAAATATTGCAATACCATTCTTTACTGCTACTGCTCTTTTTATTGGTGCATCAGAATTTGGGTTATTAGCATTTCTAAAGGCTCATTGACTAACATACTTAATGAACATAGCTTTATGCAAATGTGTTCTGGTAATGATTCTATGCAATTTGCCTAGTACTAAGTCGTTAACATACTGATGAGTCAATCGTCTATTTTTACTAAATAGTTAAACTTAATAATAAATTATTTTTACTAATTAGTTACTATTTAGGAAAAACAATGATAATAATATACTTATGCTAATTACTTTACCAAATAATAATTAAAAAAATTGTAATAGGAAATTATTATAATCAGCTTTGAGAATCGATTTGCGTGTCTTTAGGTTCGCCCATTACATGCGACATAAAAACAAGTGATGAAATGTGTGTGTAGATTTTATAGGTTCACCTCTGACCCTTTGAGGATCACATGACTAATGTTATGTAAAGAAATTAAAAAATGTTGAGCATAATGCTAGTTCAAGATACAGATTCGCGAATTCGGATTCTCACCAAGAAAGTGAACTGTCTCGTTCCAGCTGGCAGCGTTCCGTGGTTGCCCAACGGTGCACGCGCCGCACTGCGAGGCTTTTTACTCATAACGCACACATAATCACCGTCGAACATCGGTAATTACATTTGTAGTACGATAAACTAATTTCGATCGAAATGGATTACAAGCTATTCGTTAGATTGGGAAACCTAATAAGCAGGGCTGGTAACTTTAACATTTTTAAGCATCTTAAATTAATCAACCAGTGTGCCTGCCTATTGAATAATTAACAGGCTGGCAAACAATGCAATTTGTTAGTTAATCTTTCATTAATTTCATAGATTTCAACTCCAGCTGTTACAGATGGTATTTCCATAACACGATAATGAGAAAAGCAATCTCGGCATGCGTTAATAGTATATACTTCGTGTAATATTCAGTGTGCGTCTCTCTGGCTACAATCTAACTACTTATTACTGTAAAAGTTGGTTTCATAAATGGTATTTACGCAATCGCGATACGCTTGCAGAGATTATCCCGATAACTCAGGCATTTGCAATTATCCTGTATACCTTGCACAGTAATTATATTTATATCAGGAAAATTATAATAAAATACAGATAAAAATAGTACCTACGCTCAAATAGGTTCAAGTGTCAACATTTATTACTAGAACAATGCTGAGAAAATAATGATTTACCTACATTATTAAATTCTACTTCCTAGCATCACTCGAGCAGTCACGCATCACACTACTTAAGTTTTTTATCTAAATACCTTGAAACCAGACGCTCGTAACGCGGTGCGACTCGTGGGATATAATTCCGAAGAAAATAGCAAAATACGACCAAATTATAAAGACCCCTCGATAAACTACGGTTCTATTAAAACATGTGATGAGAAAAGTAATAGTATTAGAATCAAAGTTCGTACTGCAGTGGACATTCCGAACAATAACATGATGGTAGTGGTCCATGACGCAACGGCTGTCATTTGTCACAAAACGCAATAAGAATAGAAAAGGACAGAAGTTTAATTTCACATAACAATTGAAGCATTTAACGGGTCTATTCTACAATCCAAAGCCACCAACTAGACTGCGGTTGATATAAAATTGCAAGGTGAATCTGTACAAGAAGCACCTACTGGACCGTTAGGTACTAAATAATAAATATTCAAGTGCACAATCACTGAGCTCAAAAAACATAGAGTTTGTTAAGGAAGCAGTATTTTGATCTACTGCAATGAATTTTATTTGTTGTGTACACTGTTATTTTACAGTCATTTATAGTATTATCTGCAGTAGTACAACATGCAATATCTTTAATAATACACAATTTGTTATGAGATTCAACAAATAATGCAGTTTTGTTTTCTTTATAATCTGGACCTGCGTCCGGTTTTTGAGCAGGCTTTGGTTAGGCACTAACAACATAACAATGTTATTATTTCACTCGTGTTTCATTACCTCCTTGCAAATATCCTCCCCTCCACGTTGTCGCCATTTCCATTCCAATTGTTGATCTTTGGTGACTACCAGTTAGCGATATTTGTTAATTATTATTTTTTGGAATTGTTTGGAATTTTGCATGCATAATGTAAATATTTTTTTAACAAAAATGTTGAAACGGATAAAGATGCAAATGTTAAGTTGCATTAGTATTCCCTTCAGATCGCGATATGGATGCGGTTGACTAAGTTATTAGTAGCTATTACTCCGTCCGTCCACCGCCGCGAGCTACTTAATAATTTAATAACGGCGAGTGTTTCGCCAGCCATTGTCTGTTCTATTGTGGATAATTCATACCTCGCGGTGTAGTCGCTGACCGGTCCACCGCTGCGTTGTTGATGCGTCAGTACATCGCGGTTGCTCGCACGAATATACCGAACGCGCCGCCTTCGCGCTCGCCGCGTGCCATTTCGAATTCCGAACACATTTTTCTTTTCTTTTTTTAAACTTTTCGAAGTTATGTTTTTTTTCTTTCTTATCTGTGCAGTGGATTCAAATGAAGTGATGTGAATAAAATCGAACCGTGTTCCATGTGACCGGATCTGCTGTAAATTTTTAATCGGTGCTATTATTTGTTTGTAAAGCTGGAGCGGAACGGTGTTTACATGCATTACAGAAAGCGACCCTACAGGTTGGAATATTTCATTTATTATTGTCACCTAAATAATTATTTTGTGAAGACATTCTTGACTTTTCAATTCAACATAACGTAACTGGGTTTTAAGTTTACTCACTGATTGAGATTTTGATTGTATGTATTGAAGAGCAGTTACATTTAAATTCATATTGTTTAGTGGACCGAATCTCGGCTTAGTCAAAACACAGTATTTCATTCACGGCTGACCAATTAGAGAGAAAACGATAACAAAAGATAGATTTGATTTATATTACAACACTTTTTCTAATGTAACTAAAACACAATCCGTTATGGCGCGATAATGACGTAATCTGTTGGGGCTGTTGTTTTATTGTCACAGCACTCACGGCAGATACATACAATGTGTACGCATGAGTATTTTATTGCTGGCCAGTAGCATTGTGTTCGGCGATGGCACTCACAAATGTGTGCGTCTCCAAACACATTATACCTAATCAGGCAATGTTTTTTATTCTGTGGTATCCTGTCCGCCCATACAAGAGGCAAATAATTATTTATTGATACATATCGATCTCTGTAAAGATACGTACATAAATGGTTTTTATGTGTGATTTTAATCGTTTTCGTATTTGAGCAGTCTGCTATAGAGGTTTTCTGGATTTACTAGTCTTCGGGGATTACAGGCACGTGATGTTATGTTATGAAATATGCATACCTACTTATATATTTTATACTTGCTGTGCCCAGTGGTTTCACCCGCTGCTGAGGATATCACTAAGGTCTGTGAAAAATAGATTTTGGCCGATCGTTCAAATTGAATTTTTTGTATGAAACTTTGTGTGCATATCGGAGAGGTTTGAGAATGAGCAAACACCGCGACAAGAGTCACGAGATTTTTTTATATTACTTATATCTATTATATAGTCCCCATGTACCTACTTGTGATGCATATACATCTTTGTATGTAGGTTCCTATACGTATATAGTGTGGTTAGCGCTACCCAGCTAGGATCCTATTATGGAATGCCAGGAACAAAACGGTTGACACTAATATTTTCAATTGTCACGTAATTGTTAACAGTCAATTGGAGAACTCATTGCCACCGGTGCGGTGACGGCCACTCCGGGCGATTACAGCAACAATTTACTTTTTTGGCGTTTTGGGTAAAAAAATATCGTGGGTGGACTTGTTCTCAGATCGCCATTCGGCGGAGACAAGATTTTTAGCTTCGATTCGCTCATAGGTGCCCATTCTTTCTTCTGACATTTATTCAATACTCAATTGCAATTAACAAGAAAAATATAACATATGCAGTCGTGTTAGAGAAAATTAGCACTTCGATAATGGGCCTAAAACGTAACGCGTAAACCGCAGTTTGACCTTAAAAGTTCTGCTTTGAAAGCATAAAATAACCAACAAGATTGTGTCAAGACACATTGTGCAACCGCTTCTATTTCCCACAAATTATGTATTACGAAATATAAGTGTTTATGTATCTATTCGAGTAAGTACATAAAAACGTAACAACTTGAATGAAACCTTCAATATTGCGACCTCACGCTTCGTATTAGTCATAATGCCAGTGTAATTTAGACCAAAGCCAAATTCACGTGTCTCAAGGTACAAAGAACGAAGTAGGTCTCAACGAAAGATATTCAAGTAGATCGTTTGATTCTATATACTTAGATAATTATAGGGTTGAATGCCACATTCCAAAAATTACTGTCTTTCGTAATTTGGACTGACTTTGATCTTGAGTCAGGGAACTCCTTCAATTTTCCATCTATCAAATTTAAAAAAAAAAAGTGTGTGTGCCAGCTCCGACGCACGACTGGAGTTTACTCCTTAAGTACAAAAAAAAAATATCACTGACGGACAACAAATTTCATAAAGCGCCATCTAGTAATATTCAACTGTACGACAAACACCATAGGTGCGGTTGCACCAAAGTTGCACCAAAAACGTAACGAGGTCATTCATCAGTAGATTTTACACCTCACATTTTTCTCATACCGGGCGCCTTATATATGAAAATCGATTCTTAAGGAGTAAACTCCAAAAAAAAACTTGCGTCCTTTTACATTATCTTTACATTACCTTCTGTTTTTAAATTCATCAACAAGGAGTTCAGCAATAATCAAAGGTTGCTATTGGTTCATGAGCGTAAGTAGAAGGGCGAAGAATAAGCAAAACTAGTCTTTAAGGTGCTCAGACTCTACCGGGGTTCCGGATTGTTCGAAAGAGATACTGCGGCATCCGAACACAAAGAAAAGGCAAAAGAAGGAACATGGATGGGTTTAAGCCAGAATGCTGCAAATTATTTGATGATTTCCCATCTGAATAAAAAAGTAAAAAAATTGTGGTCAAATCCATTTTTGCTGATGGATGAGGAGATGCTGTGTGCAGAAAAAACGAACAGCGCCTCGGGCGTTATTGCGGCTTTTTGATAAAGAACTAAGCAATTAAAAAAAGAATGTCCGTTTAGTAATTATTCATGAAAATAAGCTTTGTATTCATAAATACCCTAAATTACCTATTACATAATGAAAAATAATTAATAAATAAATATTTAGTAGCTGAATAAACCGTGTTCAATTGGTTAAATTATGCTCAGCGGTTATCCAACTCTTAAATTGTACGATTACAATACCTATTCACTATCATCCTAAGATTGTACGCCTATTTACCTAATCAGGCGTGATGATTCTATTAATTCGTCATAAACACGCAATATCGTCTTTATGTTCTGTTCTTGAAAAAACTGTCAAAAAAGTACAAATTGCCAATAAAAACACTTCCATAGGATCTCGTAACGAAATCCTCGCTAATCTTATTTTGTAAAAGGTGTGTAAATTCGCAAGTTTTTCAAGAGCTATTTATTTATAGTGACAGTAATTTAAAAATAAACTAAGATTCAATCTTTTTTACAACCAGTCAGCAACGTAACTCTCTTCATAGATGTGAATCTTATTTTTTTAAATAAAACTTGTGGTAGGTATGTACCAACACAGTCACATACATTATTTTCTACTCTGACACCAGGTAAGGCACTAACCACACGATAGAAAAGTAAGATACCAGGTTATTTTAAAATAGATGCATTTGTTTTCCAACCAGCCAGCTACATAACTTTCTTCGTACTTAGATTCAGATCATTTGGTGCATATCACAAAGTTGCAAAACCAACATTATTTCTATATCAGTGTCCAATTGATGATCATAAGGCTGGTGTTTCTTAACAAGTTTAACTTGAGACATCATGTTGACGCTGTTTGCGTAGAAAGATAGCACACCCCTGTCAAATTGAATACATTGCAATCGTAGTTTCCAATTCCACCGCGTCTCAAGTTATGATGGTTAAGTGTAGAGTTAGTAGTCTGGTCGTCACTTTCTTGCACAATTTCACGGCGTACGCGCACCCATGTTTCATTGCCTGCTGATTTCTCCGACACTCCCCACGGACGTCCTGGCCGCTTGCATATGATACACTTGACAAACCATGGTAATCGTGAACTAATGCATATTGCTATCTAGACGAACTTTTACCTTAATGCATGTGTGAAATGTAAGTGGATAACTTCCCATGTAGGTCTGTCAATATAATGTCAACAAGATTAATGTTCGCTTACACCACCATTAAATCTAAAACCAAGTTAAAACGTAATTTTGTCAATATTAACTTCAAATAATTGACAGAAATAGGACGTTATTTTAAATTCTTGTAAAAAGGGTCTTAAAAAGGTCATTACAATTTTGGATAATTTAAATCAACATCAAGCTGATAATTTATGTTCCCACACAATTTTAGTCCATCGCTTTAACTACTGTAATTTTCTTCGAAGTAGAATTTCGTCAATTCTAATTGTTATAACAACCTATGGGCAAATCAACAAACAATTGGCTAATACGCGAGCTGACCAAAATATCATTGTGGAAGCCACGTATAGCGATCGTTGCAACCAGCGACACATTCACATCACGCAAAGAGCATCCCTAAAAAAAGTTTATGTTTAAAAACGGAAATATTATGTTCCTTGGTTCACTGCATTTTCATTATAAAGATGACAACACAGTACCGAAAGATGACTATCAAATACACAAGCTAGATCCTGTTCCAAAGCCGGCAAGCATGCATTGAAGAAAACTTCGATCGCCTTATAGAGTAATGTCCATAATTATGCTCTAAATCATAACGTTTCCAAACATGTTTGTCGAAAACTGCTATTGGCTTACACTCAGCACCGCCAACGGATGACCTAAATGATGCAAGCGTTGTGCGTTACAGAAGGTCGATATGCCATTCAAACTATTATTTTAACTGTTAAAATAAAACTATTAACTCATAGAGCAATTAAATGGCTATTCATAAACGTTTTGGCGCTACAACACACGTGTCTCAATTAGTTTTTAAAGGAAACGGAAACACTTCAGCGATAACCGAAAACGAAACTAAAAAGTTTTTCAATAAAAAAATAACTTAGCAACTTCAACCTTGCGAGTTATGTCTATAAAATCAATGTAACAAGGAAAATATTATTATTGTAAGTGTTCTAACCTTCCATATCGACAGCAAAAAGATTCAGATGCATAACAAATGTTCTACACCTGAAGCAGAGCATTATCTAATAAAATCATTATCTAGTATCACACAATTAGGGACATTAGTCATTCTTCATGAACGTAATCTACAAAAATCTCACAATGGATGCTCACGTAACACTAGCACACGTCGTAGTAATCATATGAACTAATTGCTTGACGAACATTACCCACATCCATTTTAAAGTATTTCCTTCTTTCTACCGCAGTTCAAGAATTCCGGACATGCGTCCTCTCCAGTTAATTGCTTGACGTTAACGAATTAACATGTATCAGCATTTGTCATGCAGTTGTCGTGCCACGAAATAGGCTATTTCATCTTTATTTTACCAAAATGTAAATGCAGAAGTCTCTAGAACTTTCTATAAATCAATTCAGTCGAATTATTTCGCAAACTGCTGAATCAAGGTGTTTCCAAAAAACTAGATTACCTTAGAAAGGTTAGGTCCTCAGTTCTAGTTAACGATAATCCAAAACTTACCTGTTAATCACAAGACCTCTTCATTGTTGGCAATGTATTTTTTTTTTAGAAGAAACGTTGCCCCACACTAGGAATTTGTCCTGTATCGTGGGTGCGTTTACAAACATTCAAACTCGCATACACAAACAGCCAGCCCCGAAACAACTACCTGTAGGCCATACAAATATTTGTTCCGTGCGGGAATCCAACCCGCGACACGAAGCGCAGCACCAGCAGCCAATCGCTCATCTACCGTTCCGCCAACCATGCCGTCGAACTCTTTGGAAAAAGCTATACTAATGATGAAAAGAAGCCAACACTATTAGATGCCCATCGGTGATAATAACATCGGGATCGGTTCCATATGGAACCTACAGAGTTGTGAACTTTTGTGTGTGCGGCGTGTCTTCACAGACAATAGCCAACCTTCCACCTTGCGCCGCATGCCTTGTCTTGTCAATCTTCTGACTGCATCAGCCAGCGGACTAAATTTTTGGCCAAATTTATTTGCTATTTGATATCATCAAGAAAAGAAGCCTGGTGGGACGCCCTCAGGCTCGGTGAAGCGACGACCAACGCAGGGTGGCTGATAGCAACTGGACGGGTGTTGCCGAAAATCAAGTATATTGGCGTGTGGGTTGTGATTGAAGAGGCTTATGTTCAGCAGTGGACTGCTATAGATGATCATGATGATACATATTTCAGGACTATGCTTCATTTCTGTATACATAAATTCAAGACTCGTAAGTCTTTTGAAGACGTTCATCATCTGCTTAGCCTTTTCCCAGCTATGTTGGGTCCGGCTTCCAGTGTAACCGGATGCAGCTTAATACCTGTATTTACATGGAGCGACTGACTATCTGACCTCCATAACCCAGTTAATACTGGATAATACGATACCCTTTGGTAGGACTGGTTGTTTTTCGGGACACTGACCATCTGTAACGACTATCAAAAATCATCTACAAATGACAGCCGGGACCTTTTCCAAGTCTTTTGAGGACATTGCGATACCATAATTATTATTTATCTCTTATTAATATCCTACCTTAAAAAAACTATGTTAATTTAAACCGGACCTAACCAACTAACTTCTAACCAACTTAATTAAAAATAACTAAGTATTCATTATTTCATTACCATGTAATTAGTTACAATGCAACACTCGTACCACGGTATAGGCCTACATAGTTATACCGTGATATTACTTACGTAGAACGTGACAAGTATTTATTAAGAAATGGTTATAAAGAGTGGAACGTTCGGGTTATGGTCGATTTATTTTGTAGACGGTCTCTGTTCAATCATTACTTTATGGGACATCCGTTTGCTGTACATTAAGATATTTAATGGCTGAGAATTAATGGTAATTTAGTCAAAACGTGGGTACGAAACTATTAAATAAGGATAGAGTAGAGTAAAACATGTATGTAGGTTGTTAAAAAATTAAAAGGCAACTCTGCAACATATTCCTACAGTACGGTCGCTAAAAAAATAACCAAAGAGAATAAACGCCAATTTTCAAAACCATAACTAAGATGGTAGGTACAGGAAATATTTTACGTAATATAAGAAAAGATAAGATGAGAGAGTTACTACCTGCTTGGATGTTATTACCAAAAACTACCTAGGTACTTACATATTAAACGATGCTACCATACCAGGCATGGATTATCTTCCTTACAAATATAAAAACGTTATAATAATATAAATTACTGTTACGTAATACCCATTCTTATGAGCCCACTAACTCCAATTAAAATGTTCTTAAGGTTGGTTTGGTATCCGTTTAATTAAATACTTTACGAGAGCATAAATTAGTTTTTTTTTTGCTTTGATTCCTAGAAAACCCGAAAAATACATTTAATTTATGCTGTGTATGCTCATAAATTAATTTTATGTTCATTTGTTTCAGCTCTGGGAAGCGACAACTCGGCTCCAATGTCTTAGCTAGGTATGTCCTTTTAATAACTTATTTAAATAACAGGTTAAATTTATAAAAACAACACATACGCTCTACTAATACCACCTAGCGATCGCTTCATGTACAAATCTGAAGCAGCGCCATCTATGAAAACGCGCAAACGTTACATCCATTCAAGTTATGAAAAGAGTTAAGACGGACGAACATAGATGGCGCTGAAACGTTCTTGTAGATCCCAACAGATGTCGCTGCTAGTACTAATTCAAATTATCCAAAGTTACGACTGTTTAACCCTTTCCCTCCTTACGGTACTTAGAAGTACCACCACACTTTTCGTCTAATAACTTAAGTACGAAATCACTTTATGTTAACTACAACTGACGATCCTTTAGAGTACCGTTTCCGCAAACCAATCACAGCGCGTTATTTGACTTACCGCGTGACGTTGTCGAAAAATTTGAACAGCGAGTTACAACTGCTCGGACATTGTTTCACTTTCCTGAGCGGTGTAATTGAAAAAGTTTTATAAATAAAATATCATAGGTAAGTGCTATTTTTTTTACTAATTACGTTGTTTATATCACGGACTACATTTATAAAAGCTGTTATAACGTATTATCACTTTATTTTATATGAATATTTGATAAAAACTGATGGGGACTTAAAAGTACCGTCAGGCCGTGATTTTATGAGCTTTTATAATACACATACTCGATGAAGTGGGTATTTTGTTTTATCACAAATGAGTGTTCTTTTTATTTTTATTATTGTTCTGAGCTATTTTTTTTATTGTTTTAGCCATTAAGATGGATATTACAAACAATACTGCTCTAATTGAAGCCTTGTTATTAGAAGAGATTCCAGACTGTGACGAAGAGTCTGATGCAGGTGTGTCCGATGATGAGGTGGAGAATATTCAACGACCCTCACCAAGAGGCTTTGATGAGGTTTTTGAAAGAGCTCTAGAAAATATTTTACCCGAAGATCCGCCATCGTCGCTTTCAAAAGAAGATGAATTGGAGTGCCCTATAAATCAGGTACCAATATCTCCAATACCTGGTTCTAGTGTTCAGACTGATCTACCGTCTGCAAATACCTCTTCACACAGAGCTAATCAGCGATTACCCGAACCAAACCGTAAATTGAAAAAGAGGGACCTAGTTACAATTTTACCAGAATATGTTCTAGATACTGGAGTAGTAGAAAACTATTTTGCTCACTGTAGCACCCTGACTGATATATTTTTAATATTGATTGGAGATATTATTGATTATATTGTGTACCAAAGTAACCTTTATGCTACTCAGAGAGGGTCAAGTCAGCCGTTACATGCCCTGTACCTGTCAAAGATTACAACAGCTATATGGGCGGCGTAGATACAGCTGATCGGTTGAGAGCCCTTTACTGTATAGATCGCAAATCTCCGAAATGGTGGCACAGGTTGTTTTGGGATCTTCTGGACATCGCATTTGTCAATTCATATGTGATTCATGGACTTATAATGAATCAGACTACCGTAAAAGATTTTCGACGCTCTGTTACTCAAGGCTTGATAACAATGAAAGATGCTAGTCAAAAAAGAAAGACTTCTACGGATAATACTACGAAAGGTGGCCCTTCCAAAAGACGCAAATCTGACTACTCCACTATAAAAGACGTTCGCTTGGGTAATAGAGGCATCCATTGGCCTACGTTCATAGAAAATAGAGGAAGGTGTGAGGTTTGTAGTTTGAAAAAGATTCAGTCGAAACCTCATAGTAAATGTTCTCATTGCAACGTGTTTTTGTGTGTAAATGAAAAGAAAAATTGTTTTGCTGAATACCACGAGGTTAATTTGTAATTAAAAACCTATCTCTTTAATTGTTACTAAGTCAACATTGGATCTCATTAGTTTTTTAGTTTCTATTAAAGTTCCTAACATTGTAATAACACAAAGTTCCTGACGGTACTTATAAGTCTAGGTCTTGGAAATAGTACTTCTAGGTATAATAAAAATCTAAAAAAAATCTGAGCATTTCCTTTTACCTACCTTATTATGATAATTAAGATAAAACGCGGAAATTCGAGAAAAATCACTACCCCGGGTGAAAAGGGTTAATTCAATGAGTAGAATTTAAGGACGGATGCTTGTCTAATGAAGTGATGGTTTAATGATGAGTGTCATTGTTTCAGCCAATTATACCGGTCGTCGTCATTCAACTCGTCGGGCTGCGGCTCGGGCGGGGAACCAGCTGACGATATGTACTCCGATGTTTCGTTGGAGGAAGACGTCCAAGGTCTCAACTATAAGGTCAGTGATATGTTCCTTTTTTTTGGGTCTTGTATGGGGTGCTGATTGAGGTTCTAAGCAGCTTAGTCCGGTTGTCAATTTTTTGTCAGCTATAAAGATACTCGTGAGAAGCTTCTCATTGAAGAATGATTGAGACTGATTGTTCAATAATTTGACCCAACTTCGACTGTAAATATTTAGCGATTATATTTTTGTTCTCCCATCTTTATAGATATCATTGCTATATACCGTAAAAGCGAGAATGAAATGCTAAGACACGACGTTAAATCTAAAGATGTTGTAGTTCGGGAATGCGAGAAATTAGCCACGCACAAACAAAGTCAATCAGACCATAAAATATTTGGCAGGTCATGATAATCATAAATACATAATCTTATAAGTAGTTATCTACTTATTTGCGAAAACAATAAACATGGCATAATGTCATAATAGGTATCGTAAACCAAGGACAAAACGAAGCCATCATCGTTAACGCTTCATTGGATCTTCATTATTTCCTATGCAAACCATTAACCTCAAGCCTATTGTAAACAGCACCGTACCCCACGACTTGTACCTTCCGACTTGTACTAAGAGTACCTGTGTCTTCCATGCTACTTTAAATTTTACAGTTACTTAATAATGTCTCAACTGGATTATCAGTTGAGAGAATTCAGACATAGCTAGCTATCTTAAAAATGTGCGTATCATGCTGATATAATCCGTTTCTATAGATTCCACGGCTGAAGTATTAAATCAAGAATATTTTTGGGAACGTGGGGGTGGCATGAGGTCTTCGGAAAACTGTTATTGTGTGCTTAAAAATTATTCGAAATTTCTTAGAAACAGCCTCGGAGTCTGGACTTGTACCCAGTTGATGGCTAATAGGCTCACCATCTATTACCTAAACATAACTGGGGCCTTAGTCTGCTATTACAATGGTGTCAGAATAGTCGATCACTGATCGCAAAATGGTTGATTTTGACAAGTGTAGTATGTAGTAGATGTCAAAATCAACCATTATGCGATCAGTGATCGACCATTCTGACACTATTGTAATAGCAGACTAAGGCCCCTGGCTAAATGTAGGTGTACAGTACAGAGTATTAGTTACACTAATACCTTTCCCTCTGGGAATTACAAGTCGTTGTTTTGTCATTGTGTGTTCTAGGTAACTCCCTCAAGAAAATCTTCTAAGGCTTATTTAAATTACGTCAAAAACGCTATATACCTTAAAAAGCCACACGGTTTTTTCACAATACTCCTAATCTACCACCCTTTTACATCCTAACTTACGATGTAGTAAGATATAACACAAAGTACAAACATAATATGAATCACGTGAGCCCATTCATGCGATCACATTACGGTGACGATTTTCTCGGAAAACCATATCGGGTAATGAGAAGTTTATCATTGTATGTCATCGGATATAGAGTCATTGCTTAGTAGATCACATCATCGACTTCCTTCTTAAAGTCTGTTGAAGTGGATTCACCATCCATAAAGCTTTTTTCAGTTTTTTTTTACGCTATCGTTTTGGCCGCAACTCGCTTGATGTGAAGCGATGAAGCGGTCTAAAATATCTATGGTTTCTGTTGAGACATTTACAACTTTCCCAAATTGAAATTATCCGGGAACAGATGAAACAGTTGCGTTACAGAAATTTGGAATTTTGTAAAGTTGTCCGTCTGTATGTCAAGACCCTTTATCTCGGAAACGCGTGAAGGTTTTAGGCTTGAAATTAAAACCATATAATCAAGTCTGTGGCCCCCTTGTGCTGTGAAAAAATCAACCCTCTACGTCTACGCCACAAAAGATATGGAGGTTTATGTCGCAAGTTTTTTAGGAAACCCTCGGTTTGCGAAAGCGATTCGCTCTTGTGTAATAAAAAGGTTGCGTTAGTTATTAATATGATTTTTAACCACAAAATTTAAAAATTTGAAAGTCCTAAGAATTTCATGACCTATAAGTTTTACTCTCATTAAGCTTCAATATTATACAGAATATACTTGTGGGAAGTTATTCTGGTTTATACTGTACTACTGTTATGTATGTATAACTGTTTATACTGTGGTGTTATAAAATCTTGTCCAACTATGTTCTATTCCGAAACCATCCACTGTTTCAGGAAAATCATGGTATTTCTCAACTACCCACAACAATGTGGTTATTACTTACGTAAACAATTGTACCAGTGAATCTACGTCAATTTACCACAATATGGGTAAGTGACTAATTGAACATGATTCATAAAACATGCAAAGAATTGTAAATTAATTACTTTTCAATTTAGTCTAATATATAGTTGAAAAAAAAAACAAGATAGAAATGAAACATTCGGCAGTTATAAGAACTCATTCACGAATTTCGAGCAACAATGATAATCACATTTAAATACCGGCCAAGTACGAGTCGGAGTCGCACACACGGTTCCGTAGCACCAAACAATAGAATATTTTTAATGCTCATTCAAATAAAATTAAAATTGTAATATTGTACTCAACCGCAAAACTAACCTTGTTCTTCATAGAATCATAATAAAAACAAAGCTACGTCTGAAGTTTGATAAAAAATGCCCATATCCCATAAAATATACTAAACATCATCATCATCATCTTGTTCATACCAATTTTCGTTGCAAGTTTTTAAAAGTACTACAAACCTGATATTTTTCAGCATTTTCCTCTTCTTACTTTAGAAACCGGACCAAATTTTTACGAGTTTAGAAGCAAATAATATCTTTTTGAAAACCTATATATAAACACCCCACACAGTTACATACGAAGACAATTTTTTCAACCCTTAGTTGCATGGAATGGTTTCGACTCGCTTACTCTCCGAATATCAACTATGTGGTGCCAATAGTCTCGGAGAAAAAAAATGTGACATACGGACAGACATACGGCAAATCTATAAGGGTGTATTCGTTAGGGTTCGTTGCCATGGTACAAACTTCCGTTTGTACCATGGCAACGAACCCTAAAAAGAATAAGGTAGGTACGACCAAAATTATGTAATTCTACTTTATTTAAAAACTTTATTCGCATTGTTTTTGATCATGATCTATTTTCACTAGTGCAAGGTCTTGCTGGCAAACAGCCAGTTCCAAATTTAAAATTTGTTCACTTGCAATTTTTAGCGATGACCGCTTTCACATCATCCAGTGTTTACATTTTTTGTATGTGGTAATGATTATTTATTTAATTTTAAAATAATTGATATTAACGGTTAAACCTCCAACATGGCGGAATTGATTTCCTTCCGTGATTTTCTCAAGCTTCTTTATATTTTTAATTATATTTATTCATCCGCTATCTCCAAGTATCGCAGAATTTTTTAAATTAGGAATACGATTTAACTTTAGCTTTGGTCCGTTATGGCAAGTGTTTTATGTATTTTGTAATTTTTTGAGAAATTAAAATGTGATCGCTGCTTCCTTTACCACAAATTTTCTCCATTTGACTTGTGACTATATTAACATCTATAATCTCTGTTCAATGACCCCATTAAAGTGGCATTGTATAAGTACATTACCAAAGGAAGGGGTTTAAACAATGCTCGTGCCGCTTCATTTAATAGTCTTACCTAGTGCGACAGTAATGGACGCCGGAAACGGTCCCTCAGCTGCGCATACGCCACTTCCGGTCAGATGCGTGCCCAGCCAAAGCGATATATGATTAATTTAAAATTAGAATCCCTGTGTAAATATTAAACAGATATGAGCTTTTGCAGACAAATATGGAGTCAATGTAAACAAACCATAGAAAGGAAATAACGAATGACTCAATTCTCTTCGCAATCGGTATCGCTCATTGTGGATGAGTTACAAGGTGAACTCAAGAACGGATTTAACCAAGTAACATTTTCATTTTCTTATTGCCTTAGCGTACCAAATCTCAAACGAAAGATTAAATTAAATTATTTGTCACGAGCTTAGTTTATCTCAGCTGTTTTTAAAAACCAGTCAAGTGCGAGTCATACTTGCGTACCGACGCGCGACATTTCCTTACAAAGTGTACAAACTTACCGACATAAACAGCCATATCTTTTACAAGAAGGCTTACAGGGTTGATTTTCACAGTTCCAAGAGACCACAGACTTTATGGTGTATGGTTAGGCGTATTATGGTTAGGTAATTTCAACTTGATACCTTTCATGCGTTCCCGAGATAAAGGGTCTTGACAGATAGATTGACGGACAACAAAGTGACCGTGATAGAGATACGGAACCCTAAAAATTGTGTGCTTTATCTAGTAACTATGTCTGAAAACCATAGCATACCAAATTTGCTGTCACACATCGATTAGCAATACAAAACTAGTTTCATTTTCTTGAAACTTAAAAGTAAATGTTAGTAATCATACATAAAAGCAGGCAATAGTGATAAATAATATACTTCACAAATTATTTATCACTGTTACAAAAGTACTATTCTCTAATGTTGATGAACAAAAGCTCGTATGGACACAAGGGACTTCACGAAATGGGCTCGAACGACGTAGGCGAATGTACCATTCAATTTCAAGCCATAACAAGCCGCCTTGATCGCCAAACAATTTGAGACCCTATCATCCAGTGGTTAAGTCCTATGCTTGAATTTCATAACTTGTTTTCATGTCGCGTATTGCACCAGACAATAATACGTCTTGGTGAAACTGCGTGCCATTGAATTTTGAATAATATCATGTCATCTATGTACGAAGCTTGTATTGGCGAGGGGCCTATTATTAATTTTGTTTGAGCCATTCGTGCAATTAAACTTTGGATTAACTACATGAGTTCATGGATATATTTTTTGGGGGAAAAAAAACCATTGTTAATGTTAAAATTTTGATCTTATCGAAACACTGGCTACATCTGCATCTGTTCAAACCCATCTGCCAACTCCAGTTGTTATTTCATATAATCGCTTAATTTCACTGCATTTATGATGCTGTGTGGTCAAGAAAGAGATAGAGAAAGCCATTGCAAATAACTGCAGTTTTAAAAATTAGATCAAACGTAGGTAGTTGAGGCGTAGCAAACATCGTAAAGATTTGTTTCCGACAGTGTTACGTTAATCTTTTGTTTGTACGCCTGAAAGTGATCGAGTGTGATCACGCATTTCAAATAATGCGCAGGCGTACATGATAACAAACGCTATTTTGGTAAAGGGGGGCTTTAGATAAATCTAAGCCTATCTGAACCTTGACTCTTTAGAAGTTATGGAAATATTTCGATTGAAATGGCTAACTGCGGCTTCTACGTTTTTTTTTCTTGGGTTTATAAAATGCATGTTTTGTTGAGACAAAAATAACATTACGTCTGTAATTCCTTAAGGGTCAGGCAGAGATCGGCTTAAAATCAGCGCTATCTTAGTTAAAACAAATACTGCCAATTTCAGGGATATTTCATTTTGGTAAACTAATATATCTAAGTTAGGTGACTCTATGAGATAACCGCATCGAAAGCATGATAATCAAGCAGATTCAGAGTCTGATCAAATCGAATCGACATATTCAGACAATGCACTGTTATATAAGTTGATTTGATCCTTGATCGCTTACAAAAAATTGCATTAAGTGTATCTACGATTATTAATTACGTCAAAGGTTATTGTCTCTACAGTTAAAGTACCATTTCGATCACATGTTGACTTCAGATAACACAAAGCTTGCTTCTTAAATATCGCCAGTTCTAGTAACGTTAGGTTAGCTAGATGGACCAAATCTACTCAGTATTGGGCTATAAACAATAGTTGCGCGTTAGTATTATCGCGTGCAGTGGGAGGCAACGTGGGTGGTCCAGAACTGTGCCAAGGATATCGGGAACCTAGCGAAATAACTCGCGTGATTATTGTGTTGACATGGGCTTGCTATTCGTCTTTTATATTCGGCAAATATTAAAGGCTTTTAATGTGATTGTTTAGATGTCTGAGAGTTAGTGAACAAAGCGCAAGCCGTAGAGCTCGGCTTAGAGTCGATAGGTAGCAGAGGGGCCTGCCAGGACCACTGCTTGCCGGGGGTTGCAGGTTGTTCGAAAGAGATACCGCGGTCCTGGAGCACAAAAGCCAAATTAATAAACATGGATAGGTTTTGGTCAGTAAAAGTCTGACACTCCTTCCCGCTCCTCCCAGAGTGGGGGAAACTATTTAATGATGTATCCCTAAAAAAGGTCGATAGGTAGATAAAGTACAACATTTTCATTTACAATCGATGTACATACCAACGTTTCATAAGCTTCATTTTAATGTGTGATAAAATACCACTGATTATAAAATATGACATGTTTTGAAAATTAACTTCTCGCGTCCATTAAACTTGAGAAACCGATTCTGCAACATTCGTAAAGATAAACTTATCTACTATCGAAAGCAATAAAAGTAATTTCCGCCTCATTAAGACAATCCCATCATGAATTAACACTGCTCATAACATAATAATAATTAGATAATAATCTCAGTTCAACTTTTAATTAGAATTCTTAAACATGCTATTACATAAGTTCAACCGAACTCTCAAACCATGTCGATGTAATCTTAGCAATCTATCAAACTTATCGTGAGCATCGGTTACAGAAACAAGAGGTGTATGACAGTTAAACATCTTATTACTTATTATCTAACCCTAGTATTACGCGTTACAAAAACATAGTAGTGTGAAACGGAAAGTGGTGCGAATGAACGCGTGTGAAATACAAACATATTGTGTGCAGATGACGAGATTCTTACACATATATGTATCCACACATCTTAATTACGTGTAATATGTTACTACATGACATCGAATGTCTTAATCCATTGCCCACAACCAACAAAATTCATGTAGTATTTGCGTACTCATTTTCAGCGCCAAGTAAAAACATTACGGATTCCGGTTTCCGTTCGCTTTCGTGTAACTTCTTTTTCTTATCTGGTGTCCTTCGCTCATTTCCTTCGTTTTCTACCGCTGCTGTATAATTTCAAGAAAGAAACCGTCAAAATTAGAGCCGTTACGCCTACAAATACTTAACGCACATAAATCCTTACAACGTGAGTATCGAGGTAAGGAGATCCTACTTTAGCTTAATTGAAATTTATGTTCCACCTCGAAGAACACCACATTTGAAACACAATACTTAAAAGTAATCAAAGGTTTGCGATCTCTGAACGTTCATCTAGCCGTGTGAACGTTATACAATCCCGCTTTTGTAGTTAGACATTGTAGTTTTCCAGAAAAGTTAAAAACATATTTAAACATTCTAGAAATTCGTGGAAAACTAAATGAAGCTCAAGACAGAAGACAGGGGGCAACGTCACTCATCTGGGGCACACGTTCAGGAAAGCAATTGATTTATTTTTTAGGGCGCAAAGATCAGCTTACTGTGTGAACGTGTTATATGTGGTATAGATCTAGACGACGAGATACGGAGATATATAGTAACAATCATTATTATCGTCGTAATTATACCGTGAGATGACACTTGTGTAGTGAATCCGGGAACCTGCCGTATTTAGCTATCTCCTCAAGAACCGTATCTTGAAGACAATTGTCTCTAAATAGCAAAATATTTAGTTCGCCCCGTTTCCGCCAACACAATGTTTGCTGGTTTTGTCCAGCAGTTGCAATAAAGTGCATTTTCAGGTGATTTTTTGTCGGACATTTATTTTGTTGTATTAAGATCTCAGCATTTTACTGCTAAAGTTTTTATTTGGCACAATTACTGACCTAAGAGACTTTTGTGGTTATCTCTACGATCCACAACTCACATCAATTGCGAAATAAGTCAAAGTAAATTCAAGCAAGTTGCAAGAATAGAAAAATAAAGCCATCTATTGCCAAAACCATCGATGAAATATTTCGCAGTAAATTGAAAGAATGCAGCACCTTTGCTCCACCGTATAGACGTTGATTGGTAGCAATTTATATCTGTCTTTATTGCCACCAATGAAACAATTGGTTTCAAACATAATTTTCAAAACAGTCTTGCTATTTGTTAGATATTTTATGACCAAACTCCATATTTAGATACTTGTCATGGCGATCAGAGAATGCTCCCGTGTTTGGATGATGTGATAACTTTAAATAGAGTGCCACCAATACAGAGACAGTAATGGGCAGTTCCATGAGTATTTTATTGGTAATAGTAATTTAGGAATGCCTCTTCGGCATAAATTTGTGGAACGTGTTTCACGTTAACCATTTTATCTTAGTCTTAGTACTGTAAACATTGTCTTAATCACCATCTGCCTCTTCTACTTCCATAAAAGCTCCATCATTGTTTAATTTAATAAAATTATCATAAAATTTGCCTTTGCTCTAGTTTCTCCAAAACGAATAAATTGTCGTTATTTACTGCATCAACATCGTCTTTTATTTGTGGTGGATGTTAACCTTGAACTGCCCCGAGGTCGTCTGTTGCCGTCCAACCGGCACTGAGTGCGGAAACGAAGCAAGAATTACTATTCCCTGCCATTATAGTGTCATTAGCATCAGCATGTTTATCTTAGGTATTAATAGTCTTATGTTTAGATAACACATTGTTCGGTTGATTGGCTATTTTAAAAAGCACTTTACCGTATTATAAGAAACACTATTTTAGCAAAATAATAGCTTCTTTAATTGAAACACGAACCTCTCTCTAGTACTTTATATCGATCCATCACCAAATGTTCCAACACAAATGTTCAACAAGAAAAAACTATTGTGTTTCAAATATTCCCGTTTACTGGCGTTACAATACCATTAAAATTTGACCACCCTCCTACATTTTCCCCTTCGTCCCTTACTAATCTTTTAATAAATGAGTAACGGGGAATTCCGAATGAAACTTGAATGTTGCATGAGAAACAACGATAACCGAACTAACAGCAATAAACGATAGTAGTTACTGTCTTACTGTTATATCTAGATAGGCATAACGAGAACCGTGAATAATTGACAAACAATGACACATTTTTGTGGAAAAATTGTCACAGGTACATTTTTTATTGACATTTTATATTCAGCTTGGATAGAATAAAAATATGTAGATATAGACGAGGAATAAAAATTCAGAGACAATAGTAAAGCAAATATTATGAATGAACACAACATAAGTAGAGCATGAAAATAAAACCAGTGAAAAACGTTACTAAAACGTAAAAGAGAATTTGCTAAATAAGCATACTTAATTATCAATCTATTCACTTCGTTCACAATCGTTTCCCATGCACAAATTGCGGCATTGCGACAAAAACTCTAATTAAAGCTCGATAAAGATATTTTGCGTGTCCAATGACTTGACACGTTGATCAGTAATTAACTTTATTATAAATTTGGTGGATATACTTATCTAATTTCTTATAAAAAAACATAACTAAAGAGAAAAAAATAATTTCAACTGTGATAATATATGTTCATTCTACATTATGTAATTCTCTGAAAACTCTTCTACTCACCTTTCACCTTTTATACCCTCATGATATTTTATTTATCATTTTCTACAATCACTAATAAATCAAGACAATTCAATACTACAAATGCTTACTAATGAATGAGGTAACATCAAAACTTCACCAATTTCTTATTTAAATATCTTACCCTTTAACTTCACTTCTGATCAAAGCTGTGGAATCCGTTTGGCCAAAACTTAACATATTTTTCTTGAATAGGAAAACCTTTGCAAATATTTTTTTAATTAGTTATCCGGAAAACCAAGATTGCAAAATTGTTTAAACATCTAATCATCGAACACAACAATGTGTGCGTAAGAAAAAACCCTGTGTTTGATGGAATTTATAGGTCACAATTCTACGCTTACGCATCAGAGTGCAACCCAGATTTGTCCTGCAAATACTTTGTGCAATAAATCTTATATCTTACGTAAGAAATAGTAAGTATTGATGTTGCAAGTTGAGCGGAAAATGTTACAAATTGAATCTTTACTGTCATTCGCAATACCATCAACAAAACTATTAGAATGACTCTCTCGTCGGTATTATGAATTAAATACATGAATAAACTACTAATCATCAATAAACACTTCATACTTTCGCTTTTTCAGTACATTTCAGCATTCCCGTAAGTATTCATAAAGTAAGTTAAGAGAAAGTGACAGATATTTCCCTGAGCTATTTCTGTTGCAGAATTATTAAGTTTTTATGCGGATTCTATTCGTGAGTGGCGTTTTTTCACTACTCGCTAGCCACGCTTGTATGAACTATATTAAAATGTATGAGATCGCATTGTTCCGTAAATTGTTAACTATGTTGAAAAAAATTGAGTTGATTTTTTTATTTTTTCATTACGACAATATTTCAACCCTTTGTTTGGCATTTGTTAGCTTACGACGTCGGCGTGCCTATTGCGTCAAGTTTAATTATTACTTTAATCTACTTGTTACGTCATTGCTACAACAACCGATAAATTAAGTGAAATTTAGGCACACTTTTGAGTAAAATGATAAGTGCATAAAGTACCATGATCCACTCCCAAGATCCTCAAAGGCAACAGTTCTTGTGGTTCTATTTTCTGTATGCTCAACCAGTTTCGATACAATCTTAACATACAAACAACGCATCAGAAGTTAAAACAACAAACCACACGAGCTTTCTGTATATCCGAAGTCCGAACTTATTGATCCACATGTTCATCATTTTCTTTAATCATATATTTCAGTACCTACCAACACATTCAAAGACTGATTACTAGTACTTTTCACAATAATGGTTCTTCGCCGAACAAAAAGATAAATCAGACATTGAATCAAGCAATTCATAAAAGGCTCTGAATTTCTGCGTAGATTAAAATGATTACTTCACAGTTTCTGTTACCCGTTAAATAGAACCGGCAATTCAAACTTCCGAGCACGAATTTCACACGGTGTGAACAATAGCCTCAATTTCAATTCACTATTCTATTAAATAACTTTTTATTTTGTTATTTTTCATATCATCTCTGTTATATGTCTGTTGAAGTAGTTCGACATTTTGTAATCTACCTCTACAAACACTACCAGGTGTTTTTTTCCAATTTTTGTAATTTCAGGTCAATCGTTTTTAAAAACGAACAAACATTTGTATCTAAATTGAATGTCATGCGTAGATTTACGTGTTTGTGTTCGTATTTTATTTTGTATACAGTTCTACTGCTTTTGTAGCCTGACCACTCGAGTAATCAAATAAGCATCAAGTAAAGCACAAATTTGCCGCCATTCCGTGATTGCAAGCGCTAGTAACATCTATGGAGTGCACTTAATGATTTCACGTTTTTTCTATCATATTGCTTTTCACTTACAGTATTAACTTTCTTGAATTTCACTGCTTTACAATTATCATTATCAATTTCTGTTTTCAGGTCATTTACTTCTCTTATCATATTTTTACGAATAATCTCCTAACCTAGACCATGCTCATGACTTGTGATAACAATACTGTTATAATTGTGTACAGTGAGACTAGAAATGACTTTGTGAATAATTTAGCAATAAAACAAAGTCTTGAACGATCGTTCGTTGAATTCAATCGTTCTCCATCTGGCAAAGTCGGACGCAATCATGATGGCCCCTCGCCCGTAAAATTACGAGATGCAACCAGACTGGGGGAGCTTATGAAAGGGGTTATTGCCTCGGAACTATCTATCAGACGGCTGTGCATATGTGCAGGGAGCGAATAAAGTTTATTTGTATGGCGCGGTGGCTCGGCCGGCTGATAATCATGTCGTGTCAATGGGAGGGGCGCGCCGGCCGAACGCTGCCGCGCGCCTGTTAGTACCCAACGCGATACTGTGCCAACCTCACATACCCGCGCAACTCTTTAAAAGTTTCGGTTGATACACTTCGATACCGATAACCCGCGAATTAACATTCCAAGAGAAATCTAAATATCTTAACCGTGTTTACTGACAATTCGTCGTTTCGAAAAGGATGTCAGTGCAACCGTCGAAAATTTTGAATCGACTGCGGCGAAGTCTCCTGTTGCCTGATATTTTGATACTTGTTTACGACGACAATTAAAGGATTTCTGTGGTGACACTGATCGGTAGATCATACATTAGAATTATACTTAAGAAATTTACGTGAAAGATGTGACACAGTGTGATTAACTGCCTATAAGTGATGTTACGTGAATGTGAAGTCTCAATTGTGTTAAAACAGGAGAGCCGCAAGAACTATAAGCTAATCAAGTGTGCCATTAGAATTCTAGCTTTATTTGGAACGAAATTATTCTAATCTACAAAAGTCAAACTAAAAGTTACGAAGTAGTGTTAAGTTAATGTGTAAGTTAAATTAGTTCAGTGCAATATTGGAAAATATCCAAAGATAAGAGTACCGGATCTTAAATGTTTAAATCGGGTCTGTTCAATCGGTCCAGAGGCACGATGGGTGAACAAATTGAAGTAGAAGACAGTCTGGAACTGGAGTATGATATGTGGGACGGTCAATTCGACTTTGTGGGCCCGCAAGGTCCTCCACCGGAGGTCAGAGAAAGGATCACCTCTGACGCGAGTCTCACAGAGGACTTGTTTACTGGAGGGCCTCTGACCCCTCACCTGGCCAATGGCCTGAACGGTGGAAAGAAGACTGTGGCGCATCAGTGGTGCGATAATTTATCCGATCAAGTGAGCATTGTTTAGATTTCTCTATTACCTTTTATTTCATGACCATTGGCATTGATGCCACTAGCAGCGTTAGTGAGAATCGTAAAGGAACCATTTAAGGCAATTCAATTAACTGAATAAGTTACAAGTACTCTTCGATTGAATTCTATTTATTAGACATCGTCAATAATGACGTCAAGTGAACAGCATCATTTAACACATGTTTTTTCCTGGCATTTGATTCACAAAGGAATTACTCATTCCTGTTCCAAATGCGTAAATGTCGCGTTACTCCTGAATTTTCCCGTAAAGGTAATTCAAGATTGTGGATTTTCATCAATGTTCTAACTTCATCTATGGAACTCTTGTGCAATGAGTTTTTGTCACGGGCCAACTAATTCACACCCGCAAAAACGAAATGTATCATTATTATCAAAAGAAAGTACAACGTCTTTAATATAATTAGTAACATTATCGTATCCATACAAGATTTTGATAAACTGACATAATTTTCTCAGCATTGTCGCATTCTATTTTATTAGCACTCTCGGACCGGGTGTCGCAAAAACTTTGATTACATCCAAAGCCAGCACGTCTCTACCGCGAGCTATGATCGTTCAATAGAAATCAAAAGTATTCGTTCTCCGCCGTTTGTAGTTTCTCGACCTGCTCGTGCCATCGCGGCCTTTGATTTGTTCACAAGTGTCACGCGATCATTTATGTTTGAACATTACGGTCATCGATCAAACTCTGCATTACTGATGGTAGCTTGGTTCCCGCATGTTACGCGACAGTGCAAAAACTTTATCGATGATAACAATAGTTTAGATCACTTTAGATTGTGCTATTATCAATAGCATATCTTTTGAGTGTTATGATATCTATAAATTGAAATATTGGTTGAAAGTTGATGATAAAATATAGAATCCTAAATCCTAGCACAAGAAAACAATAGCATTGCATAGACTAGATAAGGTGAATGTTCTTCAATTGAAATCAGATATACACAAATAAAAATCTCACAAAATTTTAAGTAAAAGACAATCTGGCATGAAAACAATACTGTTATTTAATTAATTCCTCATAGTCGTTGAGAAAGGCATCCTGGCATGTTACGAAGCCACCATGTTTAGCTACGATTTGCATAATGTGTTCTATTATATGTAATTACAGAACAATGATGTTACTAAAACAATGATGATGTTTTTAATTAAAAATTAAAAATTTAAAAACACCCCCGACCCAAAAAAAGTACGCAATTATTATGACAAAAGGTTAAAAATGCTAAACCCTATAAAAAGCAAAAAAAAAAACTTTTAACACTACGTAAGTACCAACTAAAGCATGTCAGACTATCTACTCGGGACTTTGTGCCACCTTTATGTCGGAGGCATAACCGCTAATTTTGAACTGCAAATGGTTATCTTGGCCTGCTGTTGACCGTACGTATGAAATTTTTGATTAAATTTTGTCGTGTCGGGGGACCGCTCTAATTTATTAGCCTAACGTTAGAAGCTCACATTAAGAAGTCCTCAATCCCATTGTCATTTTTCATACAAATTTTTTGAGTCGTTCCTAAGATTGGGGGTTAAAATTATTGTTTATCATTTATTTAGATAGCGAACGAATTCAAAAAAAACTTTATACTGTTTTTTTTGAATTCGTTACTTACGTTAACATTTTCGTTGTAATTTAAATATTATTTTGTTTACTTATCTTCTTCTTTCTTTACAAGTAAATCTTGTGAGTCATACTATTCGTCTGTTTTAATTTTTTGTCCAGTGTTGTTGTATCATTTGGTGTAGTTGTGTACATATTTAGTTTTAAAATACGAATTTTGTGATTGATCATTTGATTTAGGTAAGTATTTTTGAAGGTAAAAAGCGGTCCCCCGACACGACAAAATTTAATCAAAAATTTCATACGTACGGTCAACAGCAGGCCAAGATAACCATTTGCAGTTCAAAATTAGCGGTTATGCCTCCGACATAAAGGTGGCACAAAGTCCCGAGTAGATAGTCTGACATGCTTTAGTTGGTACTTACGTAGTGTAAAAAGTTTTTTTTTTGCTTTTTATAGGGTTTAGCATTTTTAACCTTTTGTCATAATAATTGCGTACTTTTTTTGGGTCGGGGGTGTTTTTAAATTTTTAATTTAATTTTTATTTTATGCTTTTTAAAGGAGCTCCTTAATTTTTCATTCTTACATTTAATTTCTTTTATGTTTCTTGCCATTTAAGGGTAATTTTGTGTTTTATTTTTAAATTTTGGTCATTCTAGATTTTCAGCAAAGATATAAATCGGTTTATCCGTTTCATTCCGGCATTTCAGAGTTTCATCCGCCACATCCCATTTCCAGCATCAGGTCCTCATCAATTAGAAATATGAAGAGAACTAGTCAAGACAAATTCAACGAGCCCAAACTAGATGGGTTTACTAAAAGGCAGTCCAGGTTTACATTTCCTACCTTCGCGCCCTATCACCAGACCAGCTCAGAGGTTCCAGATTTCCAGCACCAGGTCCTCGTCAATTAGAAACATAAAGAGAACTAGTTAAGACAAATTCAACGAGCCCAAACTCGATGGGTTTACTAAAAGGCAGTCCAGGGTTACGTCTCCTAACTTCGAGCCCTAACAGCTGACCAGCTCAGTGGTTCCAGAAGACATCAATGTTTCAAATGTCAGATCCTACATATGCTCGCAAGTAAACTGAGCGAGGAACATTCCTATCTCACCTAACAAACGACCTGATGACCTTGAAGACCTGAACCGATTTCCACCAGACATAGCTAAGAACACTCTCGACTGATATACCTTTCAAACAAAAAAAACCGCATTCAAATCGGATCATCCGTTTGGCAGCTACGATGCCACAGACAGACACATACACATTTACACACACACACAGACACGTCAAACTTATAACACCCCGTCGTTTTAGCGTCGGGGGTTAAAAATGGTCGTTTGTGAATTTAATACTCCATAATATTGAAAGTTTCGTGTTCAAAATATTACTGTCGCAAGCCTGGAATGTATTTGCCCAAACTCATGCAAATCTATTCTCGTAGCTCCAATACAAATTTTTATCCCTTCTAAATTTCGAACGAGCTTGGACAAGTAAGGATCTGGTTCTCTAGCCCTGCCCGGAATTCTTCCACTTTCAGATGTAAGACCATTATCGTTATCTGTGTCATGGACGTTGCAGGTCCAGAATATATTATGTGCAAATGTTAATTAGGTTAGCATTGCGTGCGAATATTCATAGTTACTTCCCTATATGAATCTTCCTGAACCTACATTTGAAAAACGCGATTGTAGATTCCATGCATTGAACTTGGCTATTAATAAATGCCAATAGATCGAGAAAGCACGGACTTACAGCAACAAGTAAACATTTGTACACTCACTACGTTAAAGCTAAACTTGTCTATACGTAAATTACCGAACAAAACTAGTAATTTTCATGCAGACATTCTTGACTCGTGCTAGGAAAACCTATTTGGATGACATACTCATTTCCACACGAATTTTTTTGGCAACTGAGAAACGGAAAATATGATAATCAACTTTTTGTTCTCTTGTTATTCCAATTTCTCAGGTTTGGTCATGAGGGTCTTATGTTTATTTTTAACCGACTTCAAAAAAGGAGGAGGGTCTCAATGCGACTGTATTTTTATTTGTGTGGTTTTTACGAGCTCTGTCGGTTGTTGACTGACTTTCAAAATTATTTGTATAATCGAAAGGGTATACTCCTGAAAGGGTCCCATATGAATTATATTTATATTGCTTGGGTAATTTAGGAGTAATCATCTTTAATTCATATTTTTTCTCCTAATTCATATGGACGACATGTTGTAATATTTCTCTTTAGCAATGAAAAATTAATACTCGATAAGAATTTGTGTGAGAAACCATCATACCGCAAATAAAAAAGAAATTAAAAACATTAAATTAAAAACGGTTTATTTTTTCCCAAAAATAAACCGTTTTTGGCGGACGTTGGTGGCAAAAATTTCTACCCGTCATCTAATTTCACCTATTTCCGGAAGTAAATTTATTTTCTGTCTTTTTAATTTTTTATACTATATAACTGCATTCGTGACTCCTCACTCATAGGTATTCTAACTTCGAAAGAGTTAAGTTTAGTTATTCTGAAGAAAAAAAACCTACGCTAACTGCCAGTAACATTCCCTTTCGCCAACCATTTCATATCGTAAATCTTTAGTCAGAATGCGGTAAATTAGCGAACAAGCTTCAAACAGTTTTCGCAGTAACTATTTATCTGCAGTGCGTTTAACGATGTCTAACCTAAAATGCTTTAATAATCTTTAATTCGAGATTCAGTTGCATTTCAAGCATTCAGTAATCTAAACTGTTACGGCAATACGTTTAAATTATTGGAATCATCTTGTTGACTATGTAGCCTTGTATTTTCTTCAGTTTCTATAATTTTAAAGACATTACCTGTTGCCTCACCGACTGGTTTTGTTTCATCATTTTTTTTTATTAGAATCTGTGTTATGTCTATTAAGGGAATCCTATAATATTATTTGTTACTTTTACTGATTTCAAAACCAATACATTCATCAAAGTTTTTTATGCCGTTGTACTAGAATCTGTTATGATTGTCAGGTCACAACTAATTATCAAACAATCAGAACAATCGATGGACGCAACTGTTACAGTAGACCGTTACCGATATCATGTTATAGTGAGTGCATATCGATTGACCGGCAACACCGGAATGGACACTTGGACAATACGTTACCACCGCACGAACTAATACTTGGTCACTATTAAACTGGGGCACCACCCGACGCTTCGGACGTTGACCTTTATATTATCTGCAATAAATTAATTGTACAGCCAATAGTACTAGTAAACACAGACATTACAGCGATAATGGCAAATGATTTGACCGCTTCGTGTTCCAAATTCCAACAAGTGTCTAGTAAATGTTGAGTGTTTTTTATCAGCTTTTAGAATCCTATCTACATCTCCTAGCTCATATGCATACGCAAGAGTTTACTCTATGCAATCGGAAGCAATATATCTTCAAGTGTCAATCTTACTACACAAGCTTCCTTCATCTAGCGCCTATTATGGAAAGACACATGACATCTGAAACCATTCACCTGGCGATGGTAATTGAACGAAACCGACCATCAACTGGCAAATATCCATCCGAGGCGAAGCCGTCGTTGTTAACAAACGGTGGAAAGTTGCGAGACAACTCGACAACTTACAACAGAAAATATGTTCACTCGAGGAAGTCACGAGCACTCACTCCGCCTGCTATTCAACTAAAGTGCCTATTGATTGCACTTAACGATAATAATCATGGTTTTACTAACCAATCTGTTACTATTCTTGCGGTATAAGTTCTGAAACATTGATTTTTATAGTCACTCACAATGATAACCACAATAATAATTTGTCTTGTGTGTCCTAAAAACAAAGTAGTTGGACAAGTAATACCTATGTGTTACGAAATATTTGCTTTATACTAAAACTTACTTGACTTGACAGTGCAAATGAGCGATGATCTCAGTACTTCAGTCAACAATTTTGAGATAAAGTCTGTTCATCGTGGACATAATTGCTAAGGTTATCGGTAATGACCTCGATAAGTATATTTTTTTGTTGTATCTATAGCAATTAATATTGTAAAGTGTTACTTATCTCCTTATTCGACCTAGTTGATTGCAAGGGTTTTTCCAATTTTCGTTATACCATTCGGAACTTGATGCCTTTCGCATTTTCCACGATTTTATCTACACCATAGCTGCAGGTTCTAATACTCAATAAATACCTAGATATATCTGTATGATTAACAACAGACATTTACTTATAGCCATTGAAAAGGTGCACTTGCGTCAAGACCTAGATTAAACAAACCTAACTAGTTTTAAAATAGCCTTAGTACAGAAGCACGTCAAATATTGCGAAATCTAAACAATGTGTATGTTTACGTTGCATACACTTTTTGTAACTCCTAGTTATTTTATGAACAATCCCATCTCATTGTCGTTATCTGATTTTTATAAATAAAAGCTTCTAGTTTTTGTTAATATTAAGTTCATTCTTTGTGTTTGAACTTATTCATCATCCACGTATCTTATGAATGCCACTCGAGTTACTTGCTTTTGTCTTTTGGGTTAAGTAATCTTAATGTATTCTGTCCGTTATTACGAGTACAAATAAACCCTATAACTAGGTTTATGAGGTCTCTCATTATGGGCATTGTTCTTCTCAATTTAGAAGAGTTTATTTTGTGTTAACAAAAGGAAGGCCTTTTGTTTCTAAATCCTGAGCAATTATCAAGTTTTCGTTAACATTCATTCTAAATTTCACAAACTTTTGTTCCTTACCATATGACTCACGAATTTGTAGTATCTATTATTTTTAAAGGAGTATTCGCCTTTTAATTACTTGAAGACCCACGAAATGCTCTTTTCTCAGACTCTTTGAAACGAAAATGAACTTTTTGGGGAGATTGAAACTCTGTTCGTGGCAGATAGTAGATCTATTACTGTTAGTGAGTTAGGTATACAAACTTATGACTCACAAGAGTCCCCCGAATGATAAGATAATGTCCAAGACACCTGGGGCCTTAGTCTGCTATTACAATAGTGTCAGAATGGTCGATCACTGATCGCATAATGGTTGATTTTGACATCTACTGCATACTAAACTTGTCAAAATCAACCATTATGCGATCAGTGATCGACCATTCTGACACCATTGTAATAGCAGACTAAGGCCCCTGACTTGATAATGATAATGAAAACCAGCCGATACTTTCGATTGTAAATCATTTTTAAGAAAAAGGCAATCAGTTCTGAATAAATGTACAATAAATTGCTTTCTTACAAATCGCAAGACAATTGATCTACGCTAGTCTTAAACTCGGGCACATCAGCGAAGTGAAACCAGTCTGCGCGGTTCAACAAAAGTAAAACCGAGAGCACTCGTACCTTCGCTCCGATCGAAAGTCCGATATATTCCGATGCAGCTTTACATTTTAAAGACGATTCATTTCACTTTTCCCATGAGAGCGTAGCTAAATTAGTTATGTCACTGCAAATTATAAATTAAATTTGGTATTGTATTTTGTTTAAAAGTTTTGATTAATTTAACTTTGTGATTGGCAGAGACAAAGCAATTTGAAATTACTCAACTGAAACCGGCAATGTACGCAATCCCTTCTAAACGATTTCAATCACAGTGTTTCTATGAAATAGATAGAAGAAAATGCTACAATTCTACATCAGCTGACACTGAGCTCTGGATCGGGAGGATGTCAGTCATCCCTGACACTTCATACAACTACTGAAACTGTAATCACTGTGAATCACTTCTACCACGTCCCTTACAGCAGAGTTTTATGGAACACACATGCATCAAGCCAAAGATCTTCATAATTTTCTGTATAACAAAAAAAAAACAAACCAACCATTGTAATATCTTCACTTGTCCATACGATCATAAACGTTACTATACAGTCTTCCTTCGCAACGTTTTATTTCTTATACAAAACACATTAAAATCCACAAAAACATCGGAACTAAGCTGCTATCATTGCAAGATTCCCATGCTATGATGAATTACATCACATTATACAGACTTACATCGCTCTAATGACATATTCATATTGTCTAGATAATTTACTTCGCGTGGAAACTTCTCATCTGTTTCTTTTTCATTAAACGTATCTTATAAACTAACGTAGTTTAAATAAAACTGCCAGTAACGTAGTTTAAATTATTCCTAGGCAGATTTGGGGAAATATGGTTAATCGAATTTATTCAGCTCCTAATTCCTAAGAAAGTTCCTCTTTCTGAACTATTGTCTCTAGTACAAGCTAAAAACACCTCACTTTGCGTGTCATTAATTGTCATTCTCTCATTTTCTTGCGCTTGCCCCTGCTAGAGAGAAAATAATTTTGGATCAACGTCCTTCAACTTTTCTTTCAACAGATCTTGCACTATCAGTTTCTACTTCTACAATCCGTATAAGTATACCCGTATGTTTCCAGTTTCTTTCACTTTCATAATTCTTATAAGTACTCATAACATGTAATTGCTAATTCCATAACCATTAAGTAAAAGATCACAACGGGTGTTAGTGTTTCTCTGTATGACGACATTTCCAGCTTATCCAGTTAAAGGATAAATTTAGCTCCAATACATTTTGCATTTGAGTTTTTATTATTTAATTTTGATTTTATTCATAACATATATCATTCTGGAGTGATTTTATTTACCTTTAATTCAATCGAGATTATCTGCACGTGCATTTAATATCCAGTTGATAATGATGATAAATGCACCATTATCGTCACACATACACGTTATGAAATAGATTTGATATCTTAAACTGCAGTAATACATAATTAAAGTTTTAGGCACATCCACCGGTTAAAAATATCTTCGAAACCGACAAAACACATTAACACAATCGAAAACGAGATAAAATATCTTGGTTTGATGAATCTGTGATTGGTGAAGCGATCAATGCATCATTGTCGTTTGATATCGCTGAAATTCTTTTTGTAACATTCATGTACTTACTTATTCCAGTTATTCTGATTGTAAGTATACATTTAGCATTCTTTACAACTCTGTCTTGTAAAAGTCAACAGAAAGTAATCTTTGATTGATCTGACCGCGAATATAGAACTTACAATAGTTGTTTTAATGTTTAACACGTTAGACATGACATTTTATCAAATTGTGTTCTAAATCACCGTGAGAGTTTTGTATCTGGCAGTTTTATACATAATATAATATCAAAAAACCACGATATAAACAAACCTGCCTTTATTCTTAATAAAAATATTCCTCGACCATTTTAATATCTTGAGACTGAAATAACAGTGACTCTCATGAAACTCACTGAAAATGATTCACATGGCGGACACGCAAAGTGGACCATTACATCCACTCTACAAATAACACAACTTGTTCTTCACGGACGTTATCCATTAAATTGTATCAATGAGTCGCTTTTTAAATGTCGTCTCTTCATGAGTCATTCAATGAAGAAAAGCTTATTGAGCTAGTTCTTTTGGCCGACTGTGTATTTGTGTCGGATATCTCTGGAACAACACCTCACATTATGCTTCGCAGGTTTTATTATTATAGGTATATACATTACATAAAACCAAGCCTCTAATTCCCGAAGGGTTATGCACAGCTGTACTTAGTAGTACACCCACATATTACCAGTTGTTTTTAAGTCCCATGCTCCCCCCTTCTTGCCCCCAAGAGCGCAAGCCTTTTGCCATCAATCGGGCATAATTCCAGACTCTATTGCTGCTACTAAGAAATCCCTGATGTAAAATCGGCATCGAAACCTCATGCTGAGCAGTTGCCCTTGCAACTACCAGACCGACGAGAAAATAATGTTATAATACTCCCACTATATCAGCTCTGGCTAAAAACAAGGAAAATAATTCTAAAATCTGCATAGTTATCTAACCCGAAAAGGAAAACTAAAGTATTAAGCACACAGTTATTCATTTAGTTCACGAATTTCATAAATATAGAATTAAATTTCTGCTTAGTACCTATCAATATTTACTGTGTATTTTTTCAATGTATCTGTAATGTCGATTGTTTCAACAGTTTACTATGATTAAAATCAACTTATTGGTCATGTAATATCTTACGTCAGGCGCCATCATCGCTCATGCGACTACTTGACGCGTTTGCATCTATCTCTTCCTGATGTGCATCTTCTTACAACTTGCACGAAATTGTTATTATTTTCAAATAACTCCTTAACAGAATTATAATTAAGTCGAGAGATAAGAGGCGCAATATCTTAGCATATCTGGACTCAACGAAGTCCTTTCATTACTTTTATATTGCTTTATCTCTCTCTTTCCATCTTTGCTTTTGTCTTTCCCAAAGATTAAACGAGCTTCCCAGATAGAAAGCTGTTTGCTCCAGAATTAATTACGTTTTGTTACTTTTATATTCACTTTGTCTTGACAAATTGTTCTCTGTGGTGACGGTTACACAAGAGACGTGTTTTCTTGAAAGTTTACTCGCGAAGAAATTTAATTACAAATCTTGTGCACGGTTTTCATAACGAGTGCCGTTCTTGAACCTGTTTGAAATCTATAGGTTAATTACGGATACAATGAACTCGACCAAGCATAAAACATTGCAAGTGGGTAGGAATGTGCATACATACATAGAATCTGATGTTCCTTCGTGACTGACTGAGGCTCAGTGGAGCTTAACAAAACGATTACTATTTGCTCTCCTAAACAACGCTTCAATGATCATTTGTCTATATCCATTTGTTGATTCAGCACCACTTGCATCAAAGAAAGACCATACCCACACGGCAACGATGGAGACAACGCTAAAAATATATATTTATCAAAATTGTCGTATCTAAAATTTAGAAATGTATGTACAAGACCAAAGCACAGAGGCTTATCTTAAAGATAAGTAAATCCTAGACATTGACGGGCCTGTTGGTCTAGTGGTTAGTGGCCCTGACTGCTAAGCCGGAGGTCGTGGGTTCGATTCCCACCCAGGACAAACTTTGTGTGATGAGCATGATTGTTTGTTCTGTGTCTGGGTGTGATTTATCTATAATATGTATGTATTTATAAATTATATAAGTATGTATATCAGTTGTCTGGTTACCATAACACAAGCTCTGCTTAGCTTGGGATCAGATGACCGTGTGTGAGTTGTCCCAAGATATTTATTTATTTATATTTATTATTTATACTCATAATCATATAAGATTTTGTGATTTTGCAAATCAATGTAATCATTTCTGTAATCCAGCCCGATTTTCCAGCTTCTAATTTTATTAATGATTTCGCGTAATTACGTGAATAGAACCTCGTTAAAGGCAAGGAGGTACATATGCTATATTATAGTTACGAAAATCTTGATGTAGAAATCAATTTACTCGTAGTTTTATAATAACAAGCGGCGGCAAGTGATCTTACAAATTATCTTTAATTAGACACAGATTCAGTTGATTACTCGGAAAATGTTTCGGGGACGATTTGCTTTGATGATGAACACATTATCAAAATGACACTACGATTGCTTGGATCTATTCTGAAATGGAATTTCTATTTACAGTCTACACTCTGCAGTTTAAATCTTTAAGAATTTCTTTGATAGTCTCTTCATCAGTATCATGAATGCAATATGATCACCTATTCACCGCTACTCTTTAGGAAAAGTCTTTCCGCGGTATGATCTCATGCAGCACTGTAGAGTACGTGAGGTGTGTGCTCATTTGATTTGATTGTATTCGTTTGTCACCTCAACCTAGACCTACGCACGAAGAGATCTAACGTATTCTAGGCCGTGCATCATACATAACATTTATAGAAATCCAGCACCTGGTAGTAGTTGGCAACCGTGAGACTAGTAAATCAACAGAGGAGCGGTAACGTAATACAATGATTAGTTTGAACAAAATTAAAACACGTTTGATCACGGTTATGTTAATGAATTTAAGCAAAACAGATGATAGAACGAATATTAATTCACGCTTCGGTAATGACTATAAGCATGCATATAATTATGACAACAAAAAACTCTAACCGTAAAATGACGGGTCACGCGAAAGTTAAATTTTACATGAAGCAGCAAGATTAGGAGAATGTTATTCCAGTTATTTTAAATGTGATCAACTAACACGCAGTTATAGTTAAGCATACTAATACCAGACCTGCCTTTTTTTTTTTTTCGGGTGGGAAATCATCCAATGACTTCCCCCGCTCTGGGTGGAGCGGGGGGGCATGTCAGACTTGTACTGACTAAAACCCACCCATGTTCCTTCTATTGCCCTTTACGTTCCGAGGCCGCGGTATCTCTTTCGAACAACCCGCAACCCCGGCAGGCGGAGGCTCTGGCAAGCCCCTCTGCTTTGCTGACTCTCTTTGAAGCGCGAGTGAAACACGAACGCGCCGTCGACACGGCCTGTCGTCAATCGACGGACGGACGGTGAACTACCCATTGCTCACCGCCCACAGGCCCGCATCTACGGTGGCCGGAAGTCGTCTCGCGGCGCCCGGCGCCATGGGCGTCTCCCGCGGCGGCTGGGTTGGGCAGATGTTCTCTCCCTCAAACGCCCGGCCACCTCCTTCGCTAGCATTACTGCTTCGCAGAAGGTGGTGACCGCTTCCCATTCCCTCTCGCTCCGGACCATGGCCTGAACCAGGGCCGGACGCGAGAGATCGCCGCCGCCGATCGCCTCCACGAGGGCACGGGGGTGCTCCGCCCAAGCTGGGCAGACCGCCACTGTGTGCTCCACCGTGTCCTCCGGGCGATCGTCACAATGGTGACACCCGGGCGCTTCCTCCCGCCCGATGATGTGCAGGAACCTCCCGAAACTTCCGTGTCCGGTGAGGACCTGCGTCAGGCGGTAGGTGAGGACGCCATGACGCCTCTCCAGCCACTCCTCAAAGAGGGGACTTACCGCCGCTATTGTGGCGTGCCCATACCAGACCTGCCTTACATAACCATTGTGAACCACAATGAATCTCTGTGGAGATCCTAATCAATTTGTATTCAAGGGTCGCAATTTCAAATACGTCTCTAGCCAGTAATGCTAACATTGGTGCCCACTAGTGCGTGGCATGGTAAACGCTTACTGCCATCGCTATCGCTCAATATCGAGCCCATTTGATGTATGTATTGATATCGATATCGATAAACCTACATATTTGTATAAATCTACAGTAACGTACTATATGATGCTCCCATGATTCAATACAGTACAGATATAAATATTGTGTAGGTTTACACCAACTCGTTCAAATATTACGTTATCTTATTTACCCAGTAGTTTATCAACATTTTGGAAAAGGTCATTATCATCATCTGTTTCAATATTAGTTTGTTTGGAAAGTTATTATTCAATCCATACTTATCTTTTCATTTTGTTGTTTTCTGCAATGTGCTCGACATCTCATAAGATTTCATCACCCGAAACAGTGGTGTAACGGAGATTGACGCAGCCGTTATAAGCTACTTCTTTCTTTGATTCTAGCTCATACATACTCTTGAGCATAATAGATTCTTACTTGTCTAGAACTCTATAAACATAATCTACAATCCATACGTTCCTTTCTAAAACCATTGGTCAATTTCTTGCGTTCAATATAACAATGTCGTCCCATTTTGGCAGGTGCAGCTACTTCAACAGCAAGTCACGTCACTGGCTGATACTCAGAGCACGGCAGACGAGCGCTACGCCAGGGCGAAGGCAGACAATGCGGTGCTGCAGGCGAGGGTACACATGCTCGACGAGCAGATACGAGAGGTTAGTATCTTGGGACGATAGGAACATTTTCTTCAGTAATTTGCAAATATTGTGTTTGCGTGCATGTTATCTAATTTGTATAATTTTTATTAATCATATTTTTCTGACTACCAATTTGATCATGGAACAACTAAAATTGGATATGTTTGCATAACGATTGTTAGAATTCTCCTGACATTATTTTTGTGCTAAAGCAATGTAGAGTAGGTACTGTGGTTACTTCAACAGAAATGTCAAATCAATCTTAGATCATCATCGTCATCTCATGACACGGATCTTCCAGTACTATATCAACCAACTAAAGAAAGTTCTATATCATTTTAATTGTCCAATTATTCGTCATTACCCGTATCAGTTCCGTTAATGATCTCATAATCAACGTGGTGTATAATAAAAATGTCGATAATGTGCAGATTGAGTGCCGATGTGAGGAGAGCGTCGCTGAAGAGAAGCGTCGTAGCCGCGAGGCGATATCGCGCGTCGAGAGGGACCGCGACACGCAACTAACGGCCATAACTGACAGGCTTGGCGCTGCGGAAGCTGAGGCGTCGGAACTTAAACAAGAGGTGAGGCAATGTGGAAAATGTATTGATGAAGCTGGTAATGCAGTTGCTTTTTTTGGTACATTAGTTTATTTTTTCGGAAACTTTTGGCGTAGTGATTATTTAATGAGAAATCTTTGAAAAGACTCGTTATTCCACAGGACTCCTTGCTCATATATATGCTGTTCAACTTACACCAACCTAGACATCCCGCTTGGGAAAAGAGGTTCACTTGTTCCTAAATGACGCGACCTGTTTTACTTCCCATTTGAATTCAAAAATCCTTTTAAATTGTTTACTGTAAAACTTGTGAATGGAATGCTTATCATTCATGTAGAGTACGCACAATAAACTTTTTTCTCATTTTCGTTATTTATGATTTATGTAAAGATAAGTCTTCCATATCTACGGCCCATTTATTAATATTGCACACAGTATATCCAAGGTCAGATTGAGAGATAAGGTTTATTTACATTCACTTTTTTATTATGTTCGTCAAGCGTCTATTGGGATTTAGGGAATTTGATGTTTTTTGGTATGATCAATCTGCTACCAGCTTTCATCATAGCAAACATTACTTCTTTCATAAAAACTGAGTGTTTCTTTTTGAAACAACTGAAAATAATTTTATGAAACAACTGAATCATTTTATTCTAGGTTGGTCGACTCCGTGGCGTAGCAGAAACACTCAGAGCGAACGCAGAAGCGGCAGCGCGGGCGCACCGCGAAGCTCAAGAGCAGGTGGCAGAACTATCCGCTGCTTTAAACAACGCACGTGAAGCCGAGAGACGGGAGAGAGATGCGGCTACCGCAGCCAACGGCCTGCTGGCGACTGCCAGGCAAGAGCTGCAGAGACTGAGGGACGTGCCGCCTCCACCCCCCGACCCGCGCCTCGACGAGCTCAGGAAGGAACTCACGCTGCTCCGGACGCAGAACAAATGTTAGTAGCATTTTTTTATCAGTTGGACTTCGTACTTTCTCAACTTCAAAACCTTTATGCGTCAAGTCTGTCCAATTCTGTTAATAGTTATATTATTTTTTGAAAAGACACTTCATGTGCTGGACTCGTGAATTATGTAGCATTTTCTGTGATATAACATACAGCAGTGATCGGTAGACACATCGGAGCTCCTGCCAAGAACAAAGAATACAACCGCATTCCAATTCGGACAATGAATGGGTAGCCACGAGTTGGCAAACAACTAAGCAAAATATAAAGCGACACTTGAATTGAACCGTCTCCAGTGACAATAATCAAAACCTGATACATCAATTTGAATATGATATAATCAATAGCTTGTTTGTTCCGATTGCATCAAGTGCTCGGACCACTTCATTATTCGTATCAGTTTTTTTAAGTGGCGACAATTGAAATAACGTGCAGATACACGTGATCAATATAGTTATATCAAATAAAGCACGCAATTATTAATTAGTTTATAGTACCTATACCGCTCACGACATCTGCGAAGCTAATTTTATTTCACTTTTAATCGGGCGGGAGTAATGATTCATGTAACCGCATGCAGATGTCCCCTGCTGAAGTAGAACTCATAAATGTGTCATTCAACAATCTTAGGGGGATATTGCCTCTATATTTGCTGATGTTACTCTACAGCGAAAAGCACTTAGAGCTTTCATAAAGCCGTAGAACTAGTTACACCACATAATTCAGTTTTCTGGCTTCCACAGTTATTTTCGGTTTGAAATTCATTATACAAAAAAAAAACTAACTTTCTGTAAACCAACAAATGATACTTCGGATGCTCCAGAAATAGGCCACAACCACCTCATATTTTTGTTCTGAAAGACCCACGTTCTGAAAGACCCACAAACCTTGTGTCAGTGGCCCACTTTCCAGTGTGCAAGTAATAGGCTGCAATAAAGCTATGTCCGCTTCCGTTTCTACAATTAACTATTTTCCTTCCAGCTCTATCCGAAGCTCAGGAGGAATTACAAGCACAGATTCTGACGCGCGGCGTGGAGGAAGGTCGCAGCCTGCTGGATGGAGTCAGCGGTCCTCTCGTTGGAACCAACTCGCTCGCACACGAGCTGTCGCAAATGAGCGATGATGAGGTAAATGAAGCACATTTAGGCCTTGACCATCATTAATTACATACATTAAGCTCGAACGTTCATTGTAAAGCTGGATACCAAGGCCGTGATTTGCTATGTCAGCAATGAATACATGCGACGGCGACGCCATCACAAAGTCATCATTCTCTGAAATGACCACATTATGCTTTAAAATTTAACGCATCTTTAATCTAAGTTCATATTTAAATACAACTGTATTGAGGAGCGTCTACTCGTCGCAGTATCCAGGGTTTAACTTAGTTTGATTAGTGACCAACACATGAAGGTCAACGAAGATGATTTGGCATTGACCACGTCATGTTTGTTGGCCCTCATTAGCCGAGACGGTACCTAGCCGTATGTATGCTTTAATTTCACTAATTATAGCGCTACATTTTACGATTTCATTCGAAACATAATGCCAAGCTTGAGACTTATGAAACTCCTTTTCTATTTCGAACAATTCAATAACTATGACAAGTCATTAAGTTACTTTCTTCATTGATCATTTTGACATGCCTTTAATCGATTACATAAATGAGGAAACTCCACAAAAATATTGTTTATGGACTGGAATAATCAGTTAATGTGAACCCGTAAAAATGCGGCTTGAAAAACTTATGTTTAAGTTATTTAAACTGCCAAACATTACATGAAAGTTTTACATTCATACTCGTACAATATGGCTCCATAACATTCACAGTCAACATTTTATTGTCGCGTTGCTTTGCTTTTTATGAAGCCTGACTGACTCGTTTGCAGTACAATTGCCTATATTTGTCATGTATGCATTTTTGCAGCTCGATGGTAACGATACACAATCTGATCTCAGCATAGAGATGGAAAAGGTACGAAATTTTTACTAACTGTGCATGTTTGTACCTTTAGAATTCCGCTAACTTGCATGCTTTTTAACAAAATTTTACATAATTTTGGGACAGATTATGTACCTTTTTCATACTTTATTAATGGAATGCTTGCTCTCATACTATCCAATAATACTGCATCATTTAAAGCAACTATAGCAAGACTAGCGAGACATGAGCACCACACTATCCTTACACATGCTTGTGTGATTTTTCAATTATCAATACTACTACTCCAGGTTATGTATGAATAGGAATAATAATGGAAATTTATTTCTTACAGTTGCAGAAAGCTTTAAAAGAACAACAAGATGTGAACGTTCAACTGAGAAACTACATCGACGGGATCCTACTGTCCATCGTAGAGAACTACCCTCAGCTACTTGAAGTCAAATACCAGAAACCGCCGGCCGACAGCAGGTCATAACATATACCTATAGAGAATTCCCTATCTAAAGCACATTACTTATATTTTTTTATTCTTTGTTATTTTTGAATCGGTTATCAATTTATTTGGACATGTTTTAACAATTAATTTCTATTATTATCAACATATAAAATTATATTATTTTCTTTGATGTAGAATGATATTATTACTGTGATAAGAAAGATAATCAACTAAATTATCATAATTAGCTTTCCTGTTTGCAAAGCTATGGTTTTCTGTACTTGAAATATAGATTTATAACTTTTATAAAAACGAATTCCTGTGAAGATGCCTTTGACACCAAGAACGAATAGAGGGTGTTGTTATAATTAACTTAAGGTGTGTTGTAAATATTGTGTATAGTAAACTATAATAAGCATTTTTATTAGGTTGAGAGAAAGTATCGTTCCTTGTTATTATCTCAGACGTATGCTTCTGTATGCAGTTGTCAGTTAATAATAAGTAATGTATAATTTATTTGGATTCATTACTGTAGATCTGTGCAAAATAGAAGAATGTAATTGAATTATACTTTAAACGACAAGGCCAGGCCGTCCATAAAGATATTAATTGTAACTATTTAAAGCAATTTTTGTGAAAGACTGTGCGAATGATAAACTTGGGTGCGAAGTATCTATAATGTTTTATATGAATAGAAAATGTATGAACTATGCAATATAAGTTACAGCTGCTACAAAATTATTTTCAATCAATGGTAAACTATTTGCATACAACGTAAATATACAACCATTTTCTATTGGAAGTAACATTGAAGTAGTCATGCATAATAATAATTGGAGCCATTTATACGAAGAGTGTATTCATAATTGTAAATTACGTCTAACTGCATACCCTAGTACCTAAAACAATAATTATGTAATAAGAAAAGATCATGTACCTATATTTTTACAATGAAATATTTATAGATAAGTTAGCATCTAGCTATTATAGGCATTTGTGTACATTTTGATAACACTGTTCATAAATCTATAACTAAAGATGTTCTTTAACAGTCATCAAAGTAAATTAAACCAATTAATACAGGTTCAGTCTTTTATTTTGACTACACTTACATTTTTAAATTCTACATTAACTCAATCTTCATCAATGTCGTCTTCCACTGCCAAATCAGGTTCTTCTTTTTTATTATGCTCCAAATTACTTAAAACTTTCTGCACATCTAGACGTAACATCATAAATTTTGGATCCAAATAATCCTGGAATGCAAGGAACATAATACAATCAAAAAAATAATAGAAAGATACTCACTTCTTTTGTGTTAAAAATGTAAAAATCATAAATTAAGTAATTAACCAAATGTGTATCAGTAGTGGTAATTTAACAGTTTTCTGTACCTATCACACATTCCTATAAAATAAGAGAACTAAAAAAAGGGAGTAGGACGATTTCACTAATTCATGGGGGGAGGGGTCGCAGGGTAGCATCTAAAGACCTTATCTTTTTTTTTTTTTTTTCTTAAAAAAACGTTGCTCCACACTAGGAATTTTTCCTGTATCGTGGGTGCGTTTACGAACATAAACTCACATACACAAACAGCCAGACCCGAAACAACTATCTGCAGGTCATACAAATATTTGTTCCGTGCGGGAATCGAACCCGCGACACGCAGCGCAGCAGTTGATCCCTCAGCCACTGCGCCAACCGTGCCGTCAAATTTATCTGTTAATGACATCAATCACTTTTTTTTTTTTTAATAATGGACATGGAACACATACACATGAAAAACATGACCTGTCACCATACTTTCGATGCTTATCACTTTCCACAAGAGCTGAAGGGGCATAAAAAGTCAAAGTCAAAGTGGAGAAAACGACGACAAAACTTACGGTCATATGGTCAATCATTTACTTTTTAACTTACTTTAAACGGCCCCGTCTCCACTTGCATAGTTTCAGACGGCAATTGCCTCGGCGCTTCATCATTCCGAAACCGTCCGTCATGGCTGCTCAGATCTCCTATCCCAACACAATGTCGCAGATTCAAGTTCTTCCCCAGCAAATGTGCCATTTCATCTTCAATAGCATTCATGGCACTAGTCACATTGGAAGACCTAAACTCTCTAGAGACTGGAACGTTCATGAACGTATCTGGTAAAGTATAATTTGGCTCCATGTAAGGCATTTGAGAAGATCTACACAACGAACACTGTTGTCTACTCTCAATTTGTTTCTTCTCATTGTGAAGATGCAATCTCTCTCTTGACAAAGCTACTTTTTCTCTAGCGACGTGTTTTTCTCTCAAATTAAGAGAAACCACGTGCTCTTGAATTCTTCGGATTCGTTCTTCGTACTTTCGTTGGATAAATTCTGCTTCGGAGTATTTTTTGTCGGCGTGCGATTGTTTTTCTATTGCTGTCTTTGCAAGAAGGTCTAAGTCACGACTCCTGAAATCATATAAAGTTATACGAGGTGTAACGAACCCTTGACGGAAGCCGCCAACTAGACATACATTGCCTGATTGAATCAACTATGCCTTATAAATTGTACACTTACTTGGCCATAATTCTCTGCTCCTCCATATGTATCTGCTGTTTTTCCACATTTAATTTGGATCTTTCATCAGAAACTTCTTCTAACTGAGCCTGAAGCTCTGCTTTCATTTTCTGTAATAAAGTTACGTTGGAAATGTTGGAATATGACATTTCTTTTTACCATATAGGTCTATACATTAAACCAACAAACGGTTACTCAGTGAAGTTCTTAAGCATATCTTTCTACTACTTACTTCAAGTTCTTGTTTCAAACTCTGTACTATAGACTTTTCTTTAGCAAGTGTAGCGCTCTCCTTTACTGCTTTACCCTTTTCTTCGTTTATTTTCGCAATCTTTTCTTGAAACTCTTTCTGGATGTCTTCTTTCACCATCTTAACAATAATTTTTGAAATAAATATAAAGGAGTTGTTTCTATACCTACACATCAACGTCCTCATTATCGTCGTCTCTAATAGCCTACCTACCTTCATTTCTTCATCTTGCTTTTTAAGTAAATTTTTGGCAAACTCAGTCTGCTTGCTGAACGTTGCTTTTTCAAACTCGAACTCCATTCTCTTCTGTTTAAGAGATGCTGATTCTTCCTCGATCATCTGTTAGAATAAATATCCATGATATCATTAAGCTATTTCATGTTGGTCCAAAGAACTGTTGTGAAACAGCTTAAATATATTACCGAAGTCATTTGCTTTAGTCTTGCTTCAAGCATTTTGATTGTTTCTCTATTTTCAGTTTTTTCTTTATCTAAATTTTCGCGATCTTTCTTCAACTGTTGTATCATATCTAAAACAAATAAGTTTGACAAGCAATGAGCACTTTTATTAAAATGATAATTTCACTCAACTATTGCTTGTATATCGATGCACAATTTAAGGATTGATTATAAATTTGATTTGAAATTATCATTTTAATAAAAGTGCTCACTTTTATTAAAATGATAATTTCACTCAACTATTGCTTGTATATCGATGCACAATTTAAGGATTGATTATAATGGAGATTTTACTTCCATGTTATCATCTGGTACTCTGTCAAATAAGATCTCTAAAACCGCTCCTTTATTCGTATCAGTATATCATCTCAGTATCTCTATTTAAGATTTGCTTGGAAACCACCAAATCTATATTCAACGCACCGTTTATCTGTGTTTCCCTGACTTGCAAACTGCTATCACTCTTACGTTCGGTGTTTTCAGCCAATGATTGCACTTTCTCCAGTAGGTCTTTACAATGCACTTTGTTTTCCCTAACATCTGTTACCAACTCTTTTAGATCTGAAGAGAAGCTGGCCGAATCCTGAATTAATACCTGCTCATGCTGAACTGCCTTTCTGAAAAAAAACTCAAACTTCGTCAACTCTTATATATTACTAGCTTTTGCCCGCGGCTTCGCTCGTGTTAAATTCGGTAGCGCCTTATTGATTTGTAATAGCAACGCTAAGTTTTCCCGTTTCTTCCCTCTCTCCCTCATATCCCACTCTTTTTAAAAAAATAATAGCCTATGTCCGTCTCCTGGTTCCCAACTATCTCTGTACCAAAATCATCAAAATCGGTTTAGCCATTAAAGCGTGAAGAGGTAACAAACAAACAAACAAACTCACTTTCGCTTTTATAATATTAGTAAGGACTAGCTGTGCCCAGCGGTTTCACCCGCTGCTCAGGCAACTCTTATTACTTAGGGGTATGATGTTGGCCGATTCTCAGACCTACCCGATATGCACACAAAATTTCATACAAATCGGTCGAGTCATTTCGGAAGAGTATGGGAACGAATATTGTGACACGAGAATATTAGAAGATACGATAATTTTATAGGTATATTAGATTAAGCCGCACAAGCAAAGAACGATACAATTCGGTACTAGAAGTTAAATGATTCTTATTATTTAAATAATGTTGATGTTAAACCTAGTAGTACGTTCCTGTGGCACAATAAAAGAACTCCGCGCAGGCCAAGGTATGGGCATAACCTAGAAAAGATATAAAGCTGAACACTAACGACCTTTACAGTTGCGAATACGAACGTTACTTTCATACATTCTGTAGATCCAGCGCACACTACAGGTGCAGCCGCACTACGCATTATCAAATCTCCACTCACTTGATATTCTCCATGAGTGCCGCATGATGTTCCTGTAAAACCTTCACGTTTTCCAAATGCTGCTGTCTCAGCATTTCATTCTCAGTCTTATGTCGTTCAGTCAAAGCATTCAAGTTATCTTCTGTCAACTTTTTGTATAGATGGTGATGCTCCTCCAACCAGTTTATCTTCTCTGAGTAAAACTTTACCAGTTTGTCACTTTCTTCTTTCATTCTTTCTTCGCCTTGGTTCAACGATACTTCTAGGAAAGCTAGTTGTCTCCTGGAAAGTTCGTAAAATATTAGGGGATAATGGTATTAATACATCAACATTGCTTATTTTTGGTTGCCCAATAATAATAATGGTGGTATCAGGGTTTTACCGGTAAATAACTTAAAATAACACACATACACATACTGGCTCGCTGGTGTAGTGGACGAGCTTTCTTATTATAAGGTTCTAAGGGGTTCGGGTTCGTGGATTTTTCGTCTAGATCTGTGACCAGTTGATGGGAATAGGCAAGTCCCCTTTTTCATAAGACACAACTGGCGAAATGTGGTTGTACTTTTAAGTACAACTCTGCTTAACGGTTCCGGATTACAGGTGTGGTGCTACGCTTTTTTTTTCACCATCATGTTCAACCCATCCATGTTCTTTCTTTTATTTTGCTATGTGTGTACCGGGGCCACGGTTGACGGTATCTGTTTCAAACAACCCGCAACCCCGGGTCAACACGGCCTGCGGTCACAAGACGGACGGCTCATGAGCTACTCTTTGCTTACTGTACACAGACCCACGTCTACGGTGGCCGGGAGTCATCTCGCGGCGATGCCATACTAGCGGACATTTTTACCTGTACGATGTTTCCATGAGATCTATTTCCTTATCATGATTCTCCTGTAAAGACTGCACTAGTTGTAGCAATTGCTTTTTTTCCCGAGTATGAGGCGGGTCTTTATGATCTCCGGCAGGTTGGAATTCTTCAGGGTAGCTCAGGATATCTTCATTGTCCGTGTTTTCTGTTCCTAACAGTGCCTGGAGAAACAATATATATCATTGCACTCAACAAGTGTGTTCGAAATTTAAGGGGGCCACGCACGTGTTCCCACAAAATCAGTTATTATATCTTCCACAATATCTCTTATAATATCTCCCGCATTAGTATTTTTGTGCACCTTTATCCTCTGCGTGATCCTCTCTTGGTGTGCAGCTATGATGGACTGCATCTGTTGCCTGTTTTCCGCTTGACGTCGTAACATGGCGTCCAATTGCGAGTGTTGCGCCAGCGCAGCCTCCCGTTGTACGCGCTGGCTCTCCTTCTGACGCACTGGGCATAGACATCAAACTCGTTAAGACCTAAGAGTTCTAAATATCATTACACAAAATATTTGTCATAGGTTATTAAATCAAATCTAATTGATTGCCTGAAGATAAAAAGTCGCCGTCATGGTTGAGCCAAAAAGAGAAAATGAGATGACTTAGACGCGTACCGCGAGAAATGACACAAACTGGCATGTACGAGTTATAGCGGGACCTTTGCTCAGCAATGTCATCTGCCAAAACTTTGGCAACCACATTAGGTCCAGCTTCCAGTCTACCTAACAGCGAGACAGTATGGACTTGTAGAAGAAAAATACTCACTTTGCATTGCAGCCAGTTTTTCTTCTTGTGCCTTTAACTGTAAAGCCACCATTAGCTGAGACTCTTGCTGCTGCATGTAAAGAGTGGCCCCCTCTGCCGCTATATCTTCATTGCTGCCGTGCATTACATTCGAAGGTAGATTTAATTGAGTGATCTGCTCCATAGCTTCGATGTCCCTTTTTATTTCCAGTTTAGGGGCTTCAACTTCAGATTGTTCTTCTATTTGAGGTATCGGTTTTGGGTTTTCTTTAGCAGGCTCTGCTTTACTGACTGTCTTCTTTTCTCCCGTCTTTTTCTTCTTAGAGTCTCCTCCAACCAACCAAGATGGCATTCCTGTATCATCTTCCAAATCATCATTACCATCATCCTTATCTTGAAATATACCAAGCCAGTCTTCGGTAGACTTAGTTTTCTTTGTAGGAGCATTTTTTTCATCTTTTACGTTTTCTTTTACATTTTTTTTCGGTGGCTGACTTTTGATAGAAGTAGAAGTTTTAGTTTCACTTTTTCCTAAAATGGAATCAAAATCAAATTCTTGACTTTTTGCAGCAGTGACCGGCCTTGTTGCTTGACTTGATCCTCCGCCGGATTTCGTTGATGGCCCACCTAGAATATCATCAAGTAACGACTGTGAACTCTTCCCCTTTTCTATTGGCTTACTTGAATCTCTCTTTGGTGCACCCAATTCACTTAGTATGTCGAAATTATCTGCGCTTGTACTCACTTTAGATTTTGCTGGCGACTTACTCAAATCTAATTTATCAAGTCCTCCTTTTACTTTAGGGTCTGATTGAGAAAACTTTAGAGACTCCTTTGATACGGTCCGCTTAAAAGGAGTAGGGGATTTCTTTGAGTCAGTGTCCAACAACGACTGCTTTTTATCTAGAGTGCTAGCAACAGGTTTTGGCTTATCAGCATCCTTTAAATCAAAAAGCGCATTTTTCTTGTCTAATATTGGCGTGCTTTTCTTCTTGGCAGGTTTTTTCTTTCCCAATACATCGTCGTCAAAAAAACTATCATCACTTCCGTCGCTTAGAATTCCAGCTAGAGGATCGTCAATATTAAAACTCATTATTTCACATAATTCCGCAAATTGATGAGATAAATTTTATTGAGCTCACTTCTACCAATGTTTACAAACTGGCCGCCATGGAAACGGAAAACTTCATTCAAAGATAAATTTTTGTTTTTTTTTTCTTCTTCATAATAGATTCTCGCCTAGACGCCTACTTACGCAGCTTCAAGATTAGTGATTAGTTTATTCCAAGGAGCTGGTTAATAATATTCCTATTTATAATTTTATCGACAGTTATCTTGTGTTCGACCTTGACTCTAGATGCAGTTTTATTGGTAAAAAAAAACAAGATTTTCTATGAAAAGCCCATAGGCTAGACTGTGTTTGTCAGTAGAAATAGCGAGAATGTCCCCGCACTGGCGATCGATACGTTTCCAAACGGAACAAAACATAAAAATTTTATAGTCTGTGCAAAAAATTTGTTGCTTCACGTCAGCCAGTCGGCTGTATTTTAATTATTTTTTCAAAACAACTACGATACAATAGCGTTTTTGTTATTTTAATTCCTATTACTGACAATTAATTTATTACTATGGAATATATTGGTAAGTATTCATAAGCTTCCGTTCAATTTTGGCATAAAAATACAATTTGACAGTCTTTGTGGAACAACACACCGAGACCTTTTGTTCTACAAATTTTGCTAACTCACGTTTTGATGTTATTTTCAAGCTTCAGAGAAGGGAGATTCAACAGAGAATCGGGATCCAAATTCAATAGCCAACGGCACATCGAAGTCAGCTGCAGAAAACAAGAGTATTTTAGAGAGCGCACACACAGAAGCACCCGCTCCCGCGGAGAGCGCGGTTGAGGCCGCGGCATGCACATCAGAGACCACTGAAGACTCAGAACCTGAATTTTGTGAGATTCCGGAACAAATCGAATTTACAGTAGTTTTTAATAAAGCAAAACATGACATAACGTTCGCGTACGATGCAACTGTGGTAGATTTAAAAGCGCACTTAGAGCGAATATGTGGCGTGCCTCAATCAGCGCAGAAATTAATAATAAAGGGCATGGCCAAGGACAACATGACACTGCGACAATCAGGCGTCGTGAAAGGAGGCAAGGTGATGCTGGTGGGATCCAAAATGGATGACATCCTAGCTGTGAAGAGTGCCCAAAAGGTGTATGATAGTATAATAATAACTTCCAATAAGAGCTGCCAAATAATATATTTATAAAACGAAAATAATGAGACACCCTTATATTTATATTACAAAAACTTGCAATACATGACTAGTCACTACATAACAAAATCATCACCATAGTCATTAAATTTATCTTTTCAGGAATTAGCAGAGGAAAAAGCTGGTAGTCAGTCAAGTAAAGAGCCACTTAGTGTGCAGAAGATCCACAGAAAAGTTCTGGATAAGGGTATCCCTCCTGATGTCATGCCTGGGATCAAGGGAGTGAAGGTAAATATAGAATATTAATACAAATGTATGCAATCTTGATATCTACATAAGTCATAAATAAATAGTAGATAATTTTATATGGCTTACATTTCTATGATTCATTACTTCATTCATAATAAGAATCCAATGAATGATTTGTTTGTAGTGAATACATCTTCAACAGAACATTATCTTTTGATTCTACAACAATTTTTCAAGTTAGTATAGTTGATTTTTATGTGAACTTAACCAAACAGGCCTTTTATTGGATTGTAGATTTTAATAAAATTAAGATACAATACTTTTGTCTATACAATGGTTTGTTCTTCTAGCTAGGACATTTTTTGACCTCCATGCAACAGCAAGTAAGTTAAACTAATAAATTATCTTGTGTTTAGGAGCCACTACCACCAGTACCCCTAAGTGGGATGCTCAACAAACACGGAGGCAAAGTGCGGCTCACATTCAAACATGAGCAGGACCAGCTTTGGATCGGCACTAAGGAGAGAACTGAAAAACTTGCCATGGCTTCTATAAAAAGTAAGTTACCCTTACAATACTTTAATTTCTCCTGCGCAACTGTATACTTTTAGTCTAATTCTTCCGGGCAACTGAATCCCTTTAGTGTAATTTCTCTTGGGCAACTGTATCCTTTTAGTCTAATTCTTCCGGGCAACTGAATCCCTTTAGCGTAATTTCTCCTGGGTAACTGTATCCTTTTAGTCTCATTCTTCCGGGCAACTGTATCCCTTTAGTTTAATTTCTCCTGGGCAACTGTATCCTTTTAGTCTAATTCTTCCGGGCAACTGAATCCCTTTAGTGTAATTTCTCTTGGGCAACTGTATCCTTTTAGTCTAATTCTTCCGGGCAACTGTATCCCTTTAGTTTAATTTCTCCTGGGCAACTGTATCCTTTTAGTCTAATTCTTCCGGGCAACTGAATCCCTTTAGTGTAATTTCTCCTGGGCAACTGTATCCTTTTAGTCTAATTCTTCCGGGCAACTGAATCCCTTTAGTGTAATTTCTCTTGGGCAACTGTATCCTTTTAGTCTAATTCTTCCGGGCAACTGTATCCCTTTAGTTTAATTTCTCCTGGGCAACTGTATCCTTTTAGTCTAATTCTTCCGGGCAACTGAATCCCTTTAGTGTAATTTCTCTTGGGCAACTGTATCCTTTTAGTCTAATTCTTCCGGGCAACTGAATCCCTTTAGTGTAATTTCTCCTGGGCAACTGTATCCTTTTAGGCTAATTCTTCCGGGCAACTGTATCCCTTTAGTTTAATTTCTCCTGGGCAACTGTATCCTTTTAGTCTTATTTCTCCTGGGCAACTGAACCCTTTTAGACTAATTTATTCCAGGCACCTAAATGCTTTTACACTAATTTATACCGGTCAACTGAATCCTTTTGGTCTAATTTATCCTGGGCAACTGAATTCTTTCAATTCTAATTTCCGTAGGCTACAGCATCCATTTATTCTAATTTATTCCAGGCAACTGAATCTTTTTAGACTAATTTATCCCGGGCAACTTAATCCTTTAAGTTTAATTTCTCCTGGGCAACTGAATCCTGTTAGTCTAATTTATCCCAGGAATCTGAATCCTTTTAGTGTTATTTCTCCGGGCAACTGAATCCTTTTAGTCTAATTTCTCCGGGCAACTGAACCCTTTTAGTCTAATTTATCCTGGGCAACTGAATTCTTTCAATTCTAATTTCCGTAGGCTACAGCAGCCATTTATTCTAATTTATTCCAGGCAACTGACCCCTTTTAGACTAATTTATTCCAGACACTTAAATCCTTTTACACTATTTTATACAGGTCAACTGAATCCTTTTAGTCTAATTTATCCTGGGCAACTGAATTGTATCAATTTTAATTTCCGTAGGCTACAGCATCCATTTATTCTAATTTATTCCAGGCAACTGAATCCTTTTAGACTAATTTATCCCAGGCAACTTTTTATCCCAGAGATCTGATTCCTTTTAGTGTTATTTCTCCGGGCAACTTTTTATCCCAGAGATCTGATTCCTTTTAGTGTTATTTCTCCGGGCAACTGAATCCTTTTAGTCTAATTTCTCCAGGCAACTAAATCCTTTTAGTCTAATTTATTCTGGGCTACTGAATCCTTTTAGTCTAATTTCACCTAGCCAGCTGGTTCTTTTTAGTCTAATTTATCCCGGTCAACTGAATCCTTTTAGTCTTATTTATCCCAGTCAACTGAATCCTTTTAGTCTAATTTATCCCGGTCAACTGAATCCTTTTAGTCTAATTTATCCCAGTCAACTGAATCCTTTTAGTCTAATTTATCCCGGGCAACTGAATTCTTTCAATTCTAATTTCTCTGGGCTACAGCATCCATTTATTCTAATTTATTCCAGGCAACTAAATCCTTTTAGACTAATTTATCTCAGGCAACTTAATCCTTTTGGTCTATTTTCTCCCAGGCAACTGGTTCCTTTTAGTCTCATCGCAAGTAAGGCAATTGCATAGTGATGCTATAATATGTTATCACTACATAAAAATATGTATCTCTGTGTTAAAAAAGAACATTTTATTTCATTTCTTACAAACTCATTTTTTCGTAGTGTTATAAGTCAGTGCTATTATTCCAGTTTGTAGCTAATATAGTTTTCTGATTTCTAAACCTCAGAAATTTCAATCTACAAATTTGTTTCTTCCAGGCATCACATCTGAACCAATCAAAGAACATGAAGAATATCATATCATGGTATGTATTGAGCCATATTAAGTAATTATTTTCAATTTCAATGATACTTTGAACAAATAACTATTTGTATTGCACAGGGTCTACAGCTCGGCCCCACAGAAGCGTCCCGGTATTGGGTATATTGGGTCCCAGCACAATACATCGAAGCCATAAAGGATGCAGTGCTAGGTGTTTGGCAGTTATTCTAATCATCTAATATTCGTGAATCTTCTCTGTCCATTGCTGTCTACCTTTCTGTCAGCCGATTGGGTAGTTGCAATATAAAATTTTAATCTAATGTGTCCATTTCAATCGGTACAATGTAATGGTACCAATTTTTTTGTGATAAAATAACAATGCCATGTCAATTAAAATTGTCCATTCATACTGGCATCTATCTGGTCAAAAAATGAGAAATTATTTATTATTATTGTAAGTTTGCATTTCGTGCATTTGGGTTCAGTGAGCTGTACATACAATACTGCTATTGTAATACATAATTATAGAAATGTGCGTCTGCGCAGAGCCGCGAGCTTATTGTCCCTCGAGTTTCAAACCTGATCTCTTTATGTGAACTTTACAATGTAACTTAAGCGAAAAATTGGCCTGAGTAAACAACTATATTAACAATTTTCCTATCACTTTTAATATAATCAAGACGTGTTGTTTTTAAAATTATGTATTTTATGTCGAAGTTGTTACTCAAGCCAATTTTTACTTAAAACTTTTGATCATAGAATTAGACGAAAATAAAAAGTTTTGAATATTTATTGTTGTATTCTCTGTACTACTACAACTTCGTAATACTTCACACCTGGTTTCTTGGGTAAGGGTGATCTGCGGGAGCTCGATTATGGTATGTCTCAAGAGGCATGACAATTACCACGGTTACCCAAGGCACCAGACATTTTTGATGGTTTCTTCCCACTGCTTGATAGTTGAAGGTTAATTCTAAGGGCGGGCGAGATGTAAGGGACACGGACATGTATTCGGCAAAGATCTACTTTTGACGTACGAAACCCTGCGTTAACTACCGATGATATGTTAAAATTTGAAATGAAACAGTATAATTCAGTATCAATAATAGTTATATTTTTTTTATAAAAATCACAATACTCGATCGACCGGTCGATCGCGCGAATTACATAAAGTCACATACAATTTAACATACCTCTACCTTGACGGTTTCTGACGGGTGGGCAGTGTAAGAGTTGAATTAAGTATCATACTAACCCTTGTGTAATTGGTACCAGAAAACCACGTTTTATAGTATTACGTAACTTAGTATAACTTTCATCACGACCGACTGCCATATATCACTACTGCCATAAGTTTAAGCTTTTATAAAATTACGATCTGTCGGTCACGGGATCCCCTCCATTATAATAGAAATAAAGGCAAAACCAAACAATACCACTTACTCAGGTGAAAGTAAATCAAAGTCTGTGATATAGGATAACCTTAGATCTGCACCAAGGTTTTAAGAAAGACATTTTGGAGTATCCTTACTAATATCATAAAAGCGAAAGTATGTTTGTTACGTTTTCACGCCTAAATGGCCAAACCGATTTTGATGAATTTTGGTACAGAGATAGTTGGACCCTGGAGACGGACATAGGCTATTTTTTTTAAATTGATAAGGGTGGTGGGAAGAAAAGGGGAGAGATATTTTTTTTCGATCATCACGCGGGTTAGCGTTAGCCCAAAGTAATTATGCCACGCGGACGAAGTCGCGAGCGGAAGAGCTAGTAATGTCATAAAACAACTTTGAAACATTAATATATGTTTATTTTAACGTGTAGTACACACACTAAATAGACAATAAATAGTTTTAAATACAAAATATTGCGTAAACTTAAAACTAAATATAGTTGCACTACTTACAAAATGGCACTAAAATGCATTATAACAAAGGGTATAAAATAGCTTGTATAAATGATGAATGTATAATTTGGCATCTCGATATGTTAAAAGAACACTTCTTTTGTACTATGTCTAGGCAATATAAAGCGAGCATTGTTTCATCCATACTCCGATTGAACGGTCAGTGAGAACTGCCCCTTAGGAATACTTGTAGCGTGGTACCAAATGCGGGTGTCCAGCAAAACTGAAACAAAGATATTACCTACTGTAAGACACGGAAATAGAGAAAGATAAGGACAATTCTCGTTATAAATCATCACGATCGCGATATGGGGATGGCAACTGTGAAACAAATGGCGAATCAAGAATTTTTATTTGTTGAAAAAGTTGGTAAAATAATTTTATATTTCAAAAAAGCTTATGTTGACTCAGGTCCCCTGTGCTAACTGTTGACTCGTAGTCTAAATCTGACCAATGAGATCAAATACCTAGCTATGGTAGCGCCGTAAGGTCTTCCCTAATCCAACATTCAGATTCTTTTGAATCTGCGTCTGCGGTCCCCAATGACGACTTTGATGAACTGAAGACGTTCCGAGATTGCCGACTGTCATGTGTACCTATTTACCTAATCATCTGTGGCCCATTCCCAAAAGAGAGCAGGATTTATCCCAGTGGGATATGATATAATAGTCTGATAATGCTTATGTGAAATAGATGCAACGTCGATACTAACGGTCTTGTAGGTAACACTTTTATTCGACTTGAGACATTATCATCGCGTCATCGGCTATTGAACAAAATTAAGCACGCACATTGTATGGTTACAATGTGCGCTTTTATCAGACACGCCTGTCATGTTATGCTCAGTGAACAAAATAAATGTAATTGGAAATAAATTCAAATAAACAGTAATATATTTTTTATCTTTTATAAAACGTTGCCCCACACTAGGAATTTAACCTGTATCGTGGGTGCGTTTACAAACATTTAAACTCATATACACAAACAGCCAGACCCGAAATAACTATGTGCAGGTCATACAAATATTTGTTTCGTGCAGGAATCCAACTCACGACACGCAACGCAGCAGTCGTTCGCTCAGCCACTGCGCCAACCGTGCCGTCTAATAATAATAATAATCGTCTAATAATTCAATATTAAATTCTAATAGACACTCAATCTGTGACAACATAATATCTGCTCATAGCCAAAGGACTGATTGCATGGTAAGAATTAAAAAATAACGAAAAGTTGAATTTAGGTTCAATAGGTCTTATAGGTTTGAGTTTCACGAAAGGCATCATAGCTTAGGTGACAAGTCCAGCAAAGAGCCTTCATAAGTTTAACTCGTTAATGACTCCGTAATACATTCAAGCCCTTTCCTCATGGGAATAGGCAGAAAAACAGAGATTACCTGCTATAATTCTTACATACTCTTTGCACCTTATCTATGTTCTTACATTTGACCCTACTCACATGGTCATGTGAATACTTCAACCCTGAGCTAACTCAATGTATGTTATGTATGAGGTATGGAAAAAAACCATTATATACCCACCAACATCCCCAGGCTCCACATAATACTGAAACTTGTGGCATACATGGTCACACTCGGGCACGGGGGCTATGGACCAGGTCTTGTTTCCTTGCACCTGGCCCTGCCACATCAGTCTTGGTATATAATCCAGCTGAAAACAATGATTTCTATGAATGTCTTGATAGAGATCAATTAAAAGAAATTGCAATTATACAGCGTGTTGTTTTGCATCCTCGTCAAATTCAAGGACGTAACTATGCTAATGATTCTCGACCCGAATCGATAATAAAATAAGTAGGTTTTTTTTTTTTACTTTTTTCTTATTTTCAGAAATCGGTAAGTGCACACAGGTGCGTGCATGCCGCTGTATGATACGTATGCGCCGACGCTCACGCACACTGTTCTGTGTGTTCTGTAGGTGATTCTCTACTTTTGAAGTGAAATATTCTGTAATACTGTTAAATTTAAACACACAGAGACAGATCATAAAAGCGCCGTATATTATTAATGATCAGGTACCGTAATTTTCATTGATTATTTATGACTTTTACTAGCACCTCCTAAATTTTGACGAGGATGCAAATCAACATATTGTATTGGGAATTTATTAATAGCAAAATTTATAATATTTTACTCTATATGAAAGAAATTCTAAAAATATACAATTCAGATAGCTTAGGCAATAAGCAGTCGGAAAATGTTAGATTTAGGTAATAAAATAACTAAATAAATTTTAAAATTGATTTCAAAGTTTTCACTTTTTTTAGTCTGTTGTTTTACTAAGCGAAACAGTGTCCGCCATGATTATTACGTCATACGGTCATGTAAACAAAAAGTGACAACTGTCAACTGAGCAACGTCCACAGAGTACTATAATATAAAAGGCAACGTCTGTTATTTCTGTATTAAAAAACTTTACATTTTAATTTTTATTGAAATAATAGTAATAATACCATGGAAGACGGTTTCTTAAAAGAAGACAGTACATTTTTTCATTTTTAAGTTATAGTGAAATATACAACTAAACAGAAAGACTAATAACAGCGCATTTGTTTACATGACCATCAGTTGGTCACAGAGTAACATGGCGTCAAGCGTTTTTGTGATTTTACGCGCGAAAATAGAAATTGTAAAATTGAAATGCAGTTTTATGGCACTTATCGATTGAATATTTTTTTTTGTTTTTTTTTGGTGTTTTACTAGGACCCTAGGATCAAAATGAGATATTTTTTAAAAATGGGTGTAATACCGTATTGTCTTAAAATCAATAAGTGAAACAGCCATTTTCTTTTAGCCTATAATATCTCACTGCTTGCTAAAGGCCTCCCCTAGTCCATCCATGAGTTCTTTTCCCAGGCCCCCTTAAAGCAGCCTTTGAGATGTAGGGTACTTTAATTTATGTTTGTACTAGCTTTTGCCCGCGGCTTCGGTCGCGTTAATTTCGGGGTAACACAGTTCCCCTTTCCTGATTTGCAGGTAGCTGCTACCTGAAGTTTTTGCCCTTGCGCCTTATTGATTGTAATAGCAAAACTAAGTTTTCCCTTTTTTCCCTCTTTCTCCCTCATTTCCCACTTAAAAAAAAAATATTAGCCTGTGTCCGTCTTCGGGGTCTCTTTACCAAAATTCGTGAAAATTGGTTTAGCCATTAAGGCGTGAAGACGTAACAAACAAACAAACTCACTTTCGCTTTTACAACATTAGTAAGGATGACACTCATGTAAATTCATAATAAAATATATAAGTTGACTAACATGCATAACTGCTCCAATCTCAAATCCAAAAAATATATTTTCAGTAGCTGGAAACTCTGCATCTTCAGGTAAAAATTCTGGTATATTGTAATACTGTCTGACTTTAGCCAATATGTCTGGATGGCAGTTACCCCTAAAAAAAACATGTTAAAGGTTAATTTTATTTTTTATAAGTTTCTTCTATGATTTGTTTCAATAATAAATGCTGTCAATGGATAAGATAGTATCACATCTGCAGTCGACAAATAGACAGGTAGAAGTAATAGGCTTACATTTTATGAGATGATTTTGAATTATTGTATTGTATAACTGGCTGGTGTACAACTCTATGTCCAAGGAGACTACAATTATTGCTAATCATTTTTTTTAAACCCTGACCAAAAAAAAGGTTCTGCAAGAATAATGCTGTTGTAAAAAGGGTAGGTTGGTTTTAGGAAAGCTGTGACCGAGCAGTGTCCTAAAACTAGCAAGAGAACTGTTGGACATCTGGCGGCAAGATGGGCAGACAACATTGCTACCAACACAGGAATATCCTGGATAAGGCTATTACTATTCTATATTTTCTACAATTTTAAATACTTAGCCAAGCCCTGATGCAACAAGACTTGGATTAAAATATTCTACTTACATTTAATGAAAAACATACATACATACATAGACTGATGAACACATAACCCTCCTTTGCGGTGCACAGTCGGGTAAAAAGGACATTATTTAGAGTTTTTGTATTAGAGGGTTTTCTGAAGTTGTTTTTATACTCACCATCCAACATACCAAGGTTGTTGGCCCTCCTCATTCCTTACTCTAGCTTCAGGCATACTGAACACCTCCCTTAAACTAAATAGATCTGTCTTAAAATTGAGGAACTGACAGCCTTCATCTAGACTCTCATAGCTGCCTACAGTTTGTTCATACAGCCTCTTAAACATATTAAAACTAAACTCTTTGGTTGCTCTCCAGTGCTTGATCGCATGTTTAACTATTATAGGCCTTGGTGTGTAAGCATAATTCTGAAAAAGTAAAATGGTTTTACTAGCTACTGACACCTGGACCTACCAAAAAATTGGCTCTATATTTATAGCGAAACTTCTTACAGCAAATTCCTGTCGCGTGACGTTCCACAATATAATTGGTTTCGTAACATTCTCACAATAGCTACAATCGGCGAGTGGCCGCGTCGCCTCCCACACTAAGTAATTACTAGGTAATAGACATCTTGCGCTTAAAATACTGTTCACAAAGCTAACGCTTAGCACTAATATTATGAACGCCGATAAAATCCCGGCAATGAGCTTCTTATTGGTCCTCTTAGTTTCGACTTCATCATTATAATTACAAATATAATCATATTGCTTCAATAGCACCCCATCTAAGCCCCTTTCGATGGCTTGCCTTTGCACAGTTCGTAGTCGCTTCTTTATCACTCTGTGTTCATTGTTAAACTTAGGCATTGTTTAATATTTAGAATTAAGAACATATTCAATGAATTAACTATAGGAGCGTTTTAAGCGTTTTTAGCTTTTTGCTAAATCAAATCACAATAATAAATAAATAAACGTCATCATGAAATAACATTCATCGTCCAGAATTCACAAAAACGCAATTTTAAGTTCTGATTTCTGAAAAAAAAAACATTCAGTAGATATTCTCGTGATAATTACTAATCTGTTTTGGCAGGCACCATAGTGCATTAAATTCGCGGCGTGCAAAAAAAGTTGTCTTTGTCTATGAAATAGTGTAAACCTACTCGAAATTTTATTCTCCCCGAAGCCCCGAATCCCATATTTGTAGAAAAAGAATAAGAATAAATTTATTCAATTATTATAGCTGAAATCTTATACAAGGAAACATTGAAATGTTTGTCCACTCTCTAAAATACTAGAATTTCGTCTCACAATCATTATTGCACATTCTCAATGATTAAAAACTTAGCCAAATAAATTAAGTAAAAAAATATACTATTTTAAAGTTATATATCCGTTATAATTATCTCAATTCGTATTACATGGATAAAAAAGGTTTTCAAATCATCGCAAAAAAAAACAAATACTTTCCAAGGAACCAGCACGTCTTTTTTTGGAATACCATAGTTTGGTGTTAATTTGTTGAAGCGGGAACCCTATAACCTGACGCTGTCAAGTCAACGAACTGATGAACTTGGCGGTTTCACTAATAGTTTAGATAAAAACCCTAAAAATGCCTCCCAAGAAGCGAGATAAAGACAATGAAGCTCATAAAAACTCCAAAATTGATCATTTACTAGCGGACCATGAGTTGTTTTTACAAGCATTTGAAAGTAAGTTAGAAATCCGGTGCTATGTAAGTAAGCGTTTCCTGTGAATAATTTTGTAATAATTTTTATTCATAAACATTTTGCAGAGCCCACTCAAATATACAGATTTCTACGGACTCGTAATATGCTTTCGGTATGTATAACAACGTAAAAATATTGATTATGCATTCGAATCAGAAACACTGATTGAAACCTTTCTCTATTTTAGCCAATATTCCTAAATAGAACACTGTCGTATATGAAAAGAAGAATGTCACGAAGTAACAAAAGCCGCATAGGTTTTAAGGTGGACAGTTTACTAGACAAAATAACACTGAAGAGAAGTACAGAGCTACAGACAAATAGTTTGGGAGGTTACATGACACTCACCTTTCTAGGTTTTTATGACAAAAGCCTGGATGACCCCAGAGAATACCAGGTCAAAGTTGAAACACTGCTGCTTAAGATATGTCATAAAAAGAGGAAAGAAAGTTCTTCTGCTATTGTTGAAGTATCTGTGAGTATGAGTATCTATATTAGCTGTACATGAGTATGCTGGCCTATTCTTGAAGGTGAATAAAATGAGACCTCTGTGATTTTACTGCTGTTTTGTTTTGGCAAGCTACGTTAATTTTAGTTGCAAAAAAATTTGGAATAATTTACTTTTTCCTTTCAAAAGTAATCTAGATTATAAAACTACTTTTTTTTTGTTTATTGTATTACTAAATAGCAACAAGAAGTAACTGACAAAGGCAACATTGTCATTCTTGATGTTACTAACAGACTGATAAACTAACATCTTAATATAATAAATAACCTTTGGCTCTGGCCTTATTTTAGCTGCATAATATTAATTTAATTGTACTGTTGTCAACATCGAAGTAGTGTCTTATTATAAGGAAAATAGTTTACATGCAAGCAGCTGATATTCATATTATACAGCTGTCCATCCTTAAAGGCTTGTTGAATATTGTGGAAATTAATTAATTTTGATGTGTGATTAATTTGCATGTGATGTCCTACTACCACATTGTTAATGTCTTCTAGCCTATGTGATAGTAATTGGAGGGTTGATGATAGGAATTGGCTCTAATATGATAATATGTACTGCAACCTTAATATCTATGTTGTCACTGCAAAAAACAATATTTTACAATGGATATATTTATTACTAGGTCATGCCTGTGGCTTTGCCCGTGTTCTAATGGGATTAAAATTATCCTATATGTCAAATTACATCCAAACCTGTAAACCCGTATGAGTGTGAAAGAGTAACAAATACATAAATACAAACTCTACTACAACTTGTACACTCAACTACAACATACATTTGATAACTTTGCATAGTAATGTGACATGGTGAAAAACTCTCTAATCCCTTATAAAAGGGTCGAAAATTACTGGCAGCAAGAAGTAGGCAAAAAACCTGTACTTATTTTCTAATCCTCAGGTTGGTAGCTGCTCTGTCCCACTCAACCCATCCACATCCGAGCCACCAGCCATGGCCTCAGCAGTCAGCATCTCAAGCGACACATTCAGTGCATCACAGGGCCCCAACATAAAGTCGTACATGCTCATGTTACGAGTCACGGTCACCAGGGCTTCAGGGTCCAGTACATCCAATGGTGCGGCTAGTTCTAGTGAAATTACAAATGGTGAATGTGATGGTAATGCTTATTGTGTTTTGTCTTTTGTTTTGATCCTGTGGGAGTACACTATAATACGCGTAGGTTGGTGGGGCACACGCTCGCATGCCTATAATATGAGCGGTGTTATCGGGAGCATGTGCGACGGGTTTTCTAGGACGTCTGTAGTCAGCACCTTTACAAGTTTTTGCGTCTGTTAAAAAACTTTTTGTAAAAAATTAAACCGACTTCCAAATAAAGAACTAAAAAGTGGAAAATATCTTTATTTCCGGAAGTCGATGGTTTTTGTTGGTTTCGTTAACTTTTTTGTCACTGACTTCCGGAAAAAAAGAGCTATTTTTTACTTTTTAGTGTTTTTTTGGAAGTCAGTTAATTTTTTACAAAAAGTTTTTTATTTCAGCATTTTTAGTTATGGTATTATGATATATGTCTTGTTTTTTATCTAGTATTCATTCAATTTCCATTGTTACTAAAAGATAGGCAGATCATCCATATAGAGAAAAAATGTGTATTATAGACGATAACTCATAAACTACCGAAGCAATATTAATAAAATTGAAATAGGACCACATGGGAACAACCATCAAAATCGGTTCACCCAGTCAAAAGTTATGAGGTAACAAACATAAAAAAACATACAGTCGAATTGAGAACCTCCTCCTTTTTTTGAAGTTGGTTAAAAATCACGCGCGTGTGCGACCGGCTTACAAAATATCCAAACAAAAATCCGCCGCACGCGTTACCGCTATGCTCATACTATCTTATTGTATTGTATTAATGGGCTGGTGTCCACAATTCCACGTCCAAGGCGCGTATTTGGCTTACGGGTGGGAGTATTATTCGCTCTTACTATCTTTTTTTCAATGTGAACATGCAGTCCCCCCACATTCCCGCGTATTTTAGTGATCGGCCTAAGTGTTTCTCCCTCCCAGTTTTTTGTGTAAGTGTGGCATATTAAGCATGTCAGTTGATTTTTGAAATCCCGAACATTTTTGATATGGTGCATATGCGGTTGCATATGCACCATATCAAAAATGTTCGGGATTTATCATACGGATGTCTACGGAAACGGCTCGAGCCGGTCGGGAAGAGCTTTGTTTCGTTGCAATAAAACCGAAAAAGACGTCATTTGCCGCGCTCCGGATGACGCGACTCGACACCGTATCGGACTATAGGCCGACCGCTGACCGCTGTAACTAAGACCGCGCTGACTGAGTTGGGGACTGACGCCTGCTAGTCGGTTAATGACTTAGTCTTAGCATCACGTCACCACATCCTCAAGCAGGGTCTCAGTTCAGCAGTCAGCCTATACATATAAATTTGCTTTTATTGTTTCTACTTTGAAGCTATTTCTTCTTCGATAACTATATTGTCTCCCTTATCGACTCTAAATATATCAAGTACAGGATGTTACCAAAAAAAATTAAATGTTATTCTAGAACCAGTGACAAAACGTCTGAAGTCATCATCAGATCTCAACTCATCTAGTGATGGGAAATGGATTAAGTTCTATGGAAGCGAGCTAATAGTGTATGACAAACATAACCGATGCCTCCTCACTAACGGGGAGTATGACCTGGTGCTGCATGACGCGACACCTGGCGGCAGGACTGGTACCATCGCCCGGTCGCCGCACAAGGCCCTCATGGCACAATGGGAAACTATACCTAATGTAAGTATTTCATCATAACTATCATAAACACGAATGACTCATGACGTCACTGAAGAATTGTCATTATGTATTGAGCCAAACTATTCCTTAAACAATATAATGATATTCTAGTTTGATTTATTAAAGAACATGTTTGTTGGTTCATTTACTAGCTATGGTCTCATCAAATGCCATCCAATCCAATGCCATTGAATCTTACTTGTAAAACAGCATTCACCTCATTCCCACTTTATTCATTATCTTTTAGGAAAATGATCTCCAAGCAGAAGGGAATCCATTTGACATCTTCAAAGTGAGGCCCCTTCTCAAACTCAAACTAAGTTGGAGCCAAGAACCCACCAATGGGCTGGTGAACAGACCCAAGCTGTACCAACAAATGGAGAACGGCAAGAAGGACTCCAGCTCCAAGGACAGGCAGAGCACTTCAAAATCTAGTAATAATGATGTTAAAAATGGTATCGTATTGTGTCACTTAGTACACCTTTCTTCATCACCTTGGATACCATTATTCGTTGTGTCTTGGCATGGTTAACCATATTTTATGGAAGACAGGGAACAATTTGTCCTTTAAAAAAGTCAATTATGAAATCATTGCACCAAGGTGCACATTACAATGCCTTGCAATTATTCATTTTGCATAACAAGTAGCAATTTGTATAGTTGTCGACGAATGTAACTTTATTTGCTCTTTTAATGTAGAAATAACTTACATTTCACCAATTTAAACCTTTCACATTTATCACACGTTCAATAGCATGTTTTTCATCTAGTTTTTATTTCGATATATTAGTCACCATACAAAAGGAGATTGCGCAGCCTACTATGGCACTTGGTTGCGCAACTTTTGACACAGTATAGTAGTGAAAATTAGACACAAAAAAGGGGTAGTTTCATACTTTAAAACAAGGTTAAATTCAAAATGAAATATTGTGGGGTTTTTGAAAAAAAAAATGTTTAATACCTTTTGAGGTTATGTTACATCTCAAAACAATTCGTTTTGAAACGTTATTAACTGGCACATATTTTGCATTATTTTGGTACATATTAATTGAGTATTACTTAAGTTTACTATTTAAGATATTTGATTAAACACATTGATCTAGAAATCCTAAACAATATTCTCGGCTTAACCGGCAGCTAACACGGTAAACAGAAAACACCGATTTTGTTTGACATTTCACCGAATAGTGTTGTGACACAACAATAGACTACGGGGCATCATAACATTATCGATTATATCTTAATTGTTTTATTTTTGCCTAGAAATTGTATTTAATGGAAAAAAATAGTAACAGAATTAAAGAATGATAATAAGGACAACTCTTAATACTTTTTAGTTGCAAATGTTAATTATTTTGTTGTTCTATGATTTATGTTAGTGTTTAATCGATCGATTATAATTGAAAAAGGAGTCGCTTCACTATTAGGCAACAAATGACGTATTTATTTGATTAAATATGTACATACTAATTAAAATTAAAATAGAAACCCCACAAATGATTTCAATGAATTTAGGTAAAAAAACATTAAAAATAACATAATTAATTATACATTAACTCTAATGGCTTTACGCGTCAAAAAGTGAGACTATAAGTGCTCAATCTCCTTTCTGCTTGATGTTTGTGCTCGCTAAATTATTCAACCGTTGCGTTGATTTTCGTTATACTTAAGATTAACCCACATAGCTGACATATTCCTCATTTCAGGAGACAAATCGAAGTCGGACGGCCATGATGGCGAATCGAGGCGTCAGCAGATAATATACCAGTTCCTGTACAATAACAACTCGCGGCAACAGACGGAGGCGTGTGACGACCTGCACTGCCCGTGGTGTTCTCTAGACTGCGGCACGCTGTACTCATTGCTCAAACACCTCAAGTTGTGCCATTCGCGGTTCAACTTTACGTACTTCGTGAGTATTGATCGTCAACAATATTCGTCGGGAATAGGATCGTCATTTGATATTGTTGCCGACATAATATATTAAACTCAATAATATAATATGATGCTCGTCAACAATATCAGCTCATATAATAATAAAACAACATAAGCGTATAATATTTGACTATGCACCTTATACCTTGTTGGTTATGCAGTACCGGGTTAACCGACTATTAATTTCCTTTCTATATGTTTGTGTATCTAGTTATATGATCAAAATCTTATCAACAATCGAATCCGGTTTCCCCTTTCAGCCAATCCCAGGCGGCGCGCGCATCGACGTTTCTATTAACGAACTGTACGACGGGTCGTACACGGGCTCCCCGCACGACCTCATCGCAGCGCAGGGCCGCGCGGGCGGGGCGGGCGCGGGCCCCCGCGCGGGCCCCACGCGCCGCACGTCGCTCACGCACGTGCTGGTGTGGCGCGCCCGGGCCCGACGCCGGCCCACGCGCCACAGCCTCGCTGAGTTCTTGGAACTGGATGATGCTGATGTCGTCGATGCTCAGAGGCCGTATCTCACTGGACATAATAGGTTGGTGATGTTTGTTTATGTTTCCATTTTTAACAGGATACAGTGTTAACATACACGTTAAGTCATCGGTTGCTATCCGGCGAAATAAAAGCAAAAAAGAAGTTACTACTAAAATGTAGTTACTACTCCCATCAGGCTCCCGCATATCGACCGTAACCCATAGCTACTATACGCTATATGATAATACTAACTGCGCCCCGCGGTTTCACTCGCGTGGTGATAGAATATGCAATATATCTTTATGATTTGTAGCCTATGTGTTATTCTGTGTAAGCTATATTATTGTAAAGTTTCATTAAAATCCATCCAGTAGAGTTTGTGTGAAAGATTAACAAACATCCATACACCAAACAAACTTTCACGTTTATAATATTAGTAGGATTCAGCTGCTAACCTGCTTGGTGATGATTGAAAGTATTTCATACCATATAATTTCCTATATCTACAATTCCTGACAAATCTCTTTCCAGACTGTACCACCACACAATCACCTGCCTACCCGTTTACCCGAACGAGTTAGACATCGACTCTGAAAGCGAGACGGACCCGTTATGGCTGCAACAAAAGACAATGATGATGATTGACGAGTTCACCGACGTCAACGAGGGCGAGAAGGAGCTCATGAAGATGTGGAACCTCCATGTCATGAAGTACAACTACGTGGGCGACTGCCAGATCCCCATAGCCTGCCAAATGTTCCTTCAGATGAGAGGGAAGGAGCTGCTAGAGAAGAATTTGTACAGGAATTTTGTTTTACATGTGTGTTCGCTACACGATTTTGGATTGTTGAGTCCGGTAGCGTTGTACCAGACGGTGCAGATGCTGAATCAGATGTTAGCGGACAGTACCGATGCCAAAGAAAAGATGCGCTGTATGCTGCGCGCGGCGCGGGAACACTGGCACGCCGTGGGCAAGTACCAGCAGCCGCCCGACACCAAGCAGGGCCTCGGGGCCAAGCTCAGCGTGGAGGCCTCGCCCTCCGTGCGACGCAAGACCTCCAACCTCGCCAACGCCAACCGCATGGCCAGCAACAACTTCAGCAAGGTACATATATACCAGCATTCTTCATTTTTACAGGATTTGACTTTTGACAAGTACTATAAAAACCACAAACAAGACAAAGTATTATAAAAGAAATCCTAATTATTTAATTAGGATATTTTTATGAAACTTTACAGCTACTGGCAGAACTTCATATGTCTCATGTATACCAATATTGATGTATTTATAATACATTATTTGACCCTGTCTGACCAATATTGCTTTTGTTTTATAGTTCTAACGATACCATCATGTCAATGAAGTTACCATAATTCATTTTATTTGAATTTATTTAAACACAATTTTTTTGTATACCTGTCACTGTTCAAAATTAAAAATAATTCGTTTGTTTCAAGTCTGGAAGCCCCGGGCCGTCGCACGGCCACTCGGACACCAAGCGCAAGATGTCCTCGGGCAGCATCCAGAGCCGAAAGCGATCCTCCATATCCGAAAGAAAAAGCTCCGTATAACGAAAACTCAGTCCTTATCTATGGACTGCTTCCTACGCCTGAGGCTCGCCACAAGTACATCCACCGTTACTTTGAACATGTGGCCCCGACCGGCTGTTTTGATAGCCCTGAATCGGTAGAACAAATTTTAATTGGTCTTTCACGTTTTACTATGCATAATTTTAACGTTGACGTTGTCGCCATATCAAGTGAAAACCGTCATTTTAAAAAACAAAATTATCTCTTGTGATTAGGTTGTCGTTACTGCCCAGTTATGGTAATGTTTTAGTTGTAAGTAAGTTGATGTCCATGAAATGGATGACAGTAGATAAGTTACTAAATTATGACGTACGATACTTTTTCCTGTTGTTCTGATGTTTGATCTCGCGAGGTCACGCCGCCATGCGCCGGCGCACTTATTGCACGTTGTACCGTCTCTGTGATGTACAACTGCACATTTGCACTACGACAGTCAGTGGCGTAACTATGTAGTAAGAAGACCTGGTGCAAAGATGTAACAGGATTTTTCAAACTCAAGTACGTAATTAAACCTGAAATTGGTTTTTTTTTTGGGACAATATGGCACTCAAAAAAACCGTTATTTCTACCAAACATGACCCTTTTGTACTCGGAGTTTTTAGGCCGAGTTTGGATATGCTAGCCACTTAAGACACATGACAGAACAGCACACTAACTGAAGCTCTGTTGCCGTAATCAGCTAAATGGCATTTCATCATCATGAGACCATTAATAAATAAAACATTTTCAGGCCGAGGCCTTAGGCTGGTGCCTTTATGGCAGACAAACCTCCCACCAGAAGGTGAGGGCTCCAAGATCCGAGAGCCCCCTGCACCACTTTGCACCTTAATAATTGCGCCACTGCCGATAGCTACGGTAGAAACTTCCTTAGACTGAATGCACGCTATGAGAACCTTGCCACAGTATTTTAGTTCTTATAACATTATCATAGATAAATTATAGTCAATCGCATTTTGACATAGACTAATATGTAATGCCACTATTTCACACTTCACAAAAAAATTGTATACTTCATCATGGGGTTTCTAAAAAAGGTAAGTATCCAATCTTTCTATACCAAAAACACATTTTCAAGCTAATATTTTTCATGACCAGTTCAGGTACACGTTTCCAAATGAATTAGGACAACGCGCAACAATAATCTGAGTATTTATCTTCAATTTGTCTTTAGATCTAAATAAAATAATAATAGTTAAGCCTGACTGGATAATTATTACCAGACTGAAGAATCAATACAAAATCACAATAATTTGTTGAATATGAATAGCTTAATTATTTAATTAGAATAAAATTAAAATTGGGTGTTGAAGTCATGAAAGAATAATGTTAATTTTGACATGAATTTATCAAAGACTGCAGGATTGCCATGCCTTACTCATCTCAATCTTTAGAAGTGGTTCGACTTCTCACACAAATGGTCTAATTATATCATCAAAGTGTTCACAAGTATCATTAAGTAAAATCAATTTAATGACAGTGTTTTTTTATCAACTCATAATATTAATCATATTTCTGTACTAGACTGTTACATCTAGAGTAATAATAGTATGTATAGAATAAACACTCAATATTTTTACATTTAGTTATGTTATCATAATTCCATTTTGCAATGCTGACCTAATGACACTTATTTTGTTATTTTTATATTGTTCCATTTTGAGTATATGTTCAGTAAAATGTACTTATGAAATGAAATATAACAATTATTTTCAATTACTTATGTTTTATTGCCTCCTCCATGCAGCAATATGAGGGGAATCATGACTTCCCTATCAATAATTTGCCATCTATTCACATGAAAGTTTGAAAAGTTAACTCAAAAGAGTTTGTAACCCATAGATGGCTCAATGCAGAAAAAATAAAATAAAATTAGAACTGTCAAGGGTAACCAAAAAGAGAGAAAATGGAAAGCCATTTGACAAAGTTCACAAACTGAAATTTGTTGTTAAATATGTCACATTCGAGGAATGCACACAAATTATCTGAAAAAAGTAGAACTGACATTCCGGGAACCGACAGAAATGAGGATGAAGGTAAAGGTCGCGGGGAGCAGTCCCCCAGTCTGTTACGAGTTTAAATATAATGTCTGGTTACTGACGATGATGTTTATTTTGTAGGGCAAGTTATAAGTGTTAACACCACCGATAGCTGCACGTATGCTGGTATGTATGCTTTCAATATCATGCTTTTCAAAGCTTCGGACGGAAACTTGACAGATGCGATGCTAATGAGCCTAATAGTGAAGGAATAACGGGTTTCCCCCATTTTACGTCAGAATTCATTTACTGGTAAAAACGCGTTGCGTCTGGCCTAAGACTTTGCTCGTAGACTTCCGATGAAATATTTCTGAACTTTGTACTAAACTATCCAAAGGAGTACGGGCGGAAGTGGTCCAAATGGCGTTGACTGATGAAACCTTTATATTGTACCTAGGTAGGTACTCGTGAATGTAGGATATTTTTTACGATGATTACCATAAAATATACCCATGGAGAAAAATGTTATCAATCCATAAAATGAGTAACCTATAATTGTGAAACGAATAATTATTTTTAATTCGACTCGTAATTTTGTAAAGTTCTAATATGAATTCAAGAATCGTAGATAACATAATGATAGACATAAGGATGTACAACTCAATTGGATACAGTTAGTGGTTACAATATCAAATAAATAAAGCAGGTCTTAACATTTGACGCAACTTGGACCAGACACCATACTAAAATGTCCAATCCCCTATCCTTTGCAGTGACGGTTTCTAAGAAACCGTCTGCCTCGAGCGAAGAAGGTGCCCCGTGCTCTGGACAGAAGTCGTTCATAAGCATACACTCGACTGACCAGCTGTGCCAAGTGGCCGACGTGAACAACCCGGCGAACCTCGAGGAATGCAACTTGGAAGTTCTGAGCCTTAACGAAGTGTTCCCTTCGACGTCTGAAGAGAGTCTGTCGAACGAAGATGATTCACCCGCCCAAAAGAATAAAAAAAACAAGAACAAAGCAGGCATACAAAAGTGTCAGTCAGAAAGCGCGGAGAAGTCAGCTTACATGCCGACGAATAGCAAGTCGTCGACAGGCTCACGACAGAAAGAACCCGTTGACGGCCAACCTTCGGTGTATTCCGACTACAATATCCCTAAAAGTACACTGCACGTGGTCGGCAGCAACCCAGGCGAACCGAAAATGTCGTATCCCGATCCGCCGAAGAAAATTTCAAAGACGGTACCTGCCTAAGTCATATCCATTTATTTTAGCTGTAAGTGTTGTTTTGTGAGAAAAACTAGGTAGTGAAACATTTTCTTTTTCATATGGAGAAGGCTTCTCCCTGCAGTGGAATGATTCACAAAATTATTAATCGAATAATATAAACACTCCGATATTACATAGCTAATCAGAAAGTTTGAGATATAAATACTTTTAATTTTTGATCACCAAAACCTATTCGCCTGCAAGTAAACCAATATACTTTGCACGTTCCTGTTGAACTATTTCAGATGAAGAAATTTCTCCGTAACATTGACAAGTATAAGAATGAGCAGAACATCAAGAGCAATGAGAAGGCCATCAGCAAGCTCACCACCATGCGGGGCATCCTCAAGGACGGGCGCTGTGGGCCCGAGTGCACCGGGGACTCCTCTGTGCAGGGCGCCGAAGAATACAATGGTAAGGCGTCATCTCATCATTCACTAAACTCTTGGCTTGGCTGACTAAGGTCAAAATAAAGGTTTTTTTGGACTTCTCAGTAACAGGTATATTTGTTTACAGAAAACATGACGCTTCCATTCCCAATGGACTTTGTACCTCAAACAAACTATGGTAAGCAGAGCCCAGACAAAAACGTGACTTTTAACACGCAAGTGGTGATCATTCACTTCACGGGCGACCTGTGCGTGGGTCAGAGCGTCGAGACCCTCAGCAAGGAAAAGGACCAGCAGGCCAGAAACTCCGAACTTAGGAAAACTTTCCTCACGAAATACAACGAATTTTGGCCCTCACAGAAATAATTTTAAGTTTAGATTATAATTTCAGAATTTCGTCTTTAGTGAGATTATTATCTTTAGGAAAGTTCGTACAAAAACATGTTATGAATAAGTTATTACAAACATTTTATATTTTTACACAATATTTGTACCATGTTGAAATTTGTGAAGAAGCGTTTTGTCCGATGTTTGTTTATTTTAAATCTAATCGATTCGTTTGCTATAAGGCTCTGAATTGTGTGACATTCGGGAAACAAAATTCAAATAAAGGTTATGATAATTCACAGCAGGGTGTTTTAATGAAAGGCTGCATTCCAACAAAAATAAGATTTAATTGTCCTAGGTTGTCTTTTAGTTTAATTTGGCGTAGAAGAGATTTTCCATAAAACTAGATCTTTGACGCGATCGTAAGTGAAATACTTTGGGAAGTCTAGAGGTAGTTGTTCTATGTTCCAGGTGGAATGTGCGTTTTCTGTCTTGACCTTGTCTAGCAGAGTGAGGAATGTCTCGTAGCAGGGCGCGACCGAGTCCAAGTGTTCTATCGTAAACACGTATCGTTTTTCTAACACCATGTATAGTGTTTTTGGTGGCTGTGTGTTTAGTATCTTCTGTATACTTGAAACGAACGCTGCCGTGAGGTCATCGTCGTAAATTACTGGAACAACGTAAAAACTGAATTGAAATAAATGATGTATATGTTTTCTTCAGATCATACTTGAATCCCAAGTCTAAACAAGTAATAGGTATTTTCCTCTTGACCTGACTTGTAGGAATCGGGGAAGTCTAGATGAAATATAAAAGTGAAAAAGACTAGTGTGTACTGCTGCTTTTTTAAAATTTTACTAGCTGTCGAGCATGTAGTCTGCGGCTAGCGTTGCCAGGTGTCCGGAATGAGATAGGCTTTTTGATTGCGTGTCCGGCCAAAATAAACGGTGTCCCGTTTGTTCAGCTTTTTATAGTCCTTTGTTAAACACTATTTAAATGATTAATAATAAAGTACTTAGACTGGTTTGCCATTCGGTTTTATTTATATTTTATTAGATTTACCAACATTTATGGTAATAATAAAAAAAGCTTGATTTTACATTTTTTTTATTAGTAGGCTATTAATACTGAGACACAAAATCCTCAATAATGCATGCAGTCCGGCCTTTTTACTCAAATGTCCGGGCAAACAGGCTGGCTGGTTGTCCGGCTGGCTGTCCGGCTATTAGGTTTGGTGACCTGGCAACTCTATCTGCAGCTATCAAATCGACGCAACTTTTTTTTTGACGTGATAACGTCTTTAAAATCGTTTTAGTCGGGTGACATGTTCAGAAACTTGTGTCACACCAAAACCTCACGAGCGCGATCGATCGATCGTCTTATTGGTGATAACTTATATCACCAATAAGACGTTATCACGTAAACATCTCGATCGTAAACCTACTTTACAAACAACCAATTTTTTTATTGGTGGTTTAAAAATAACGTATTGTTCTTATTACATACCATCAGCAGCTATTATAACACTGGCTTGTTTGATTTCGCTAAGCAAAGGAGAACTCCAAGTGGTATCGGTAAAATCCAGAGGCATCACTTTGAACTGAGATTTTATTAACTTCTTATTGTACTTGGCGTTTAACTTTATAAGTTCTAAGATACCTCCGATATTGATGTCTGAAACAAATAAAAAAACTTTTTTGTTTAAAATAAAATAAATAAACTACCAAAGCTTACCTATAAATAAAATGTATAGGTATGGGACCACCTGGGAAGTATACCCAATGAAACAAAGTTTTTGCAAATCGGTCCAAGCGTCTTTAAGTGATCGGTGAACATACCTACATAAAAAGAAAAAAAAAGTGTGTGTGTCAGCTCCGACGCACGACTGGAGTTTACTCATTAAGTACAAAAAAAAAATTAAAAAATATATCACTGACGGACGACTAATTTCATAAAGCGCCATCTAGTAATATTCAACTGTACGACAAACACCATAGGTGCGGTTGCACCAAAGTTGCACCAAAAACGTAACGAGGTCATTCATCAGTAGATTTTACACCTCACATTTTTCTCATACCGGGCGCCTTATATATGAAAATCGATTCTTAAGGAGTAAACTCCAAAAAAGGTTTTGACGAATTGAGAACCTCTTCTTTTTTTAAGTCGGTCAAAAATCTATTAATTAAACAGCGAAGAATTAAATTACTTTGCGAAACTCACAGACTTCTCTTTTGGACGTAACGTAAATTCTGACCAACTATTTTCATCGCAAATATTCTTCTTCTCTAACTGCAAATGTAAAGGATCTTGGTTAAAATGATTTTTTCCTTTACTTGTGCTGTAAGACCCGACTTCTTACAAAATTTCATAATCCTCGTAGGTTTTCATTTAACGGCGAATGAGTAAAATATGCCATTTTTATTTATTATGTTGCCAAAGAACCTTGATTATTTTACAACTCCATGTATGTGTCCACAGTCTTATGTATTTGATAATAATTTCAACTTGATACAGAGAGATGGACAACGAAGCGATTCTTGGTCGGTTCCGTTTCTCATTTTGAACCCATTTGGAACCCTAAATATCCGTCACATTTACGTCGCGCGGTCTGATAATGCGTCTCGGTGAATGGAAACTTGAGCAAAAAAAGTAAAGATGCAGACTAATTTCTTCGTGCCTATTGACAGGAACGGACGTGGCGAGGTTTGAATAATCATCAGTGTCTAAGGTGGAATACATTTTCCATAATGAGCGGTGGAATCGTCGTCAAAAACAGGCCCCAAACTAACCGATCCATGAGGTACTTGTCCATTTTAATCATTTTTCCTGCCCTCGTCCCATTCTATTTGGGGTCGGCGCAACACGTTTTCTTCTTCCATTCTCATTTACCCCTTTCTCCTTCATTATCATTCCTTACACAATCCATCCATCTTTTTTTTGGCCTTCCTTTCGCTCTCCGTCCTTCAACATTCAGATTACTCTTTTAGTCACATGTGCTTCGTCCCTCCTCATTACATGTCCATACCAAGACAAATGACTCCCTTTTATTTTTCCTGTAACAGGCGCAACTTTCAAACTTCCTCTAATATACTCATTCCTTACTTTATCCATTCTTGTCACTCCACACATCCATCTCAACATTCTCATCTCCGCTACATGCAATCGTTTTTCATCCACCTTTTTTACAGCCCAGCAATAATTTTAAAAAAGTCGTAATAACTTACCAGTACAAATCACCTTCTTTGCATACAGAGCAGCCACAAAGCTGGTAAATCCAGTGCCAGCACCAAGCTCTAACACGCTCCTATTGGTCAGCTCTCCTTTCAAACCGAGGTGAATCAACCAATCACCGAGGAGAAACGCGCCCCGCCATACTTGGAGACCGACGAGCGCGATTTTGGTTTTAGAACTGTGCCAGGGGGGGGACAGTCCCATAGAATGGGCTTTGTTGCAAAGATGGTGGCTCCATCTACACGTTGTATCCATAACTTTGGGTTTAATTGCTACGCAACAGATGTCACTGCAAAAGCACTTTGTGACAATACCACAACAATATTTATTATATATTTTAACTTTAATAATATGATTGAGCGTATTTTAATATTTTGAGACATCAAAGATGTTTTTTATATATTATGATAATATTATTTATGTACTGGTCTTTTTTTTACTGGTAACTGTCAAAGTAATGATTTCTGACAGTTCGAAATTCAAATAACAAAATGGTAACTGCTCTCTGCGTGTGCTCACGTTTGTAGATCTTTTCCATTTTTTGTATGTATTTCGGTTGTGAATTCTGCTAGGAAGTGCGTCGAGTTGATGTTATATCCTCCGCCTTGCCGTGGTGACCTCGCCACGTAATACGTTTTGAGTACAATTTCGCGAAAGGACGCTATAACTTGTGTTGTTAAGTTTTTAGACATTTCTTTTGAAAATGCCTAAGCTATGTGCATTTGGCTGTTCTCCCAGTGGTAAGTTAATTTCTATAACATTTACAAGGATGTACGAATGTAAATGAGGTTAAAGAAGTATGTAAAGATTGTATCAGGAGCATATATAATGATCAGGAGGCATTCTGTGGTTCCTGTCTGCCTACCTCCATGAGAAAAAAGAGTGTGTATTGTATGTATGTGTGAGGAGCTCGTGGCTAAAGAATAACAGCCGCACGGGTTGATCTTCAATGCTTACCAAAGTTGGTCTGTGCCGTTGCTGTAACTCCCGGTTGAATTTGCAGATCTTTGGTCATTTGGATGGATTGTTGTGAAGCTAGTGAATCTGACTCCAGTCTTGCCAAGAATTACCGTGGAGGTATGGTAGGCAGGCGCTCCATGTAAAAAACTAGTATTCAGGTAGAAAAGGCCGAGCAGATAGCATATAATTTCTGAAATGCACATAATCCCTCACCACTAAGTCAGAAGACCAATGCTTCTGAGTGTTACTTTTAATTGCCAGAGTTTAACAATGATACATAATTATCTTGGTAAATGTGAGTATGGGTAGCTTGTAATTAGCAAAATGTCCCTACTTATGCATGATTTTTAAGTTTGTTATTAGTCTGTAAGGTTTCTTCAAAATAAACTAAATAAATACCTCGCAGATCACCATAGATGGCAACAATACAATATGAACAAAGCTAAAGCAAGGAATATTCAAATAGCTTTTCTATCTTTTCAATTTCAGGTGTTCCAATGCATCGTTTTCCAAATGCTGCTAAGTTCCCTGAGCGTCTTAAGGCTTGGGTCAATCTTGTCGGTGGAAAACTGGAAACAGCAAGTGATTATGCATATTACCAAACGAAGTTGGTCTGCGACATTCATTTTACTGCGAGAGATCGAAACCGTAATAACCGGTTAAATGCATTAGCAGTTCCATCACTTCGTTTACCTGGTTAGTATGACAATTTCATGAAAACTACATCTAAATATTAATCTGTCAACAATTTATACCTAATAATTTTATAATTATGTTGTGATCTCTGGCATACAGTACAAATCAATCATCGGAATCAATATAAACCTTTTAATGTTGTCAATAAATTAATGTTTACCTTTCTTATTGACTATAAACTTGTTCTAATATAATGTTATTAAAAACGCTGTTAAACATTTTTATAGTTATTTCTTTATTGTGACTTCAGGAACATCGGCCTTGACACCTGATATAAGTCTTGTCAGTTCAACCAGTCAACCTTCCGATTTACAAGCTACGTATACAGGTATAGATTTATAGCTTTATTCAGTTTTAATAGTCTATTTATAGTCTTTCCAAATATAAAAAGTACCTATCTATATTATATATTAGTATAATAAATACAATGTTCACACAAACCTTCAGGATTACTCGCACTTTGCCGGTTTTTTTAAATTATATAATTCATAATCATTTATTTGCTAATATGGGTAATTACATAAAGTTGTTAATGAAATAGTACAGACCAACCATATTAAACCTTGCGGCATGCAAAACACAAGCTTTATTACACATAAATAATAATAATGTCACCAGAAGTCTGTCGTAAATTTAAGGAAAATGTCAGATACATTATATTGTGAATAAGTGATAAAATAAGAATAATAATTGAGAAGCAAATCAATATTTAATAACAATGTCAGTAATTGATTGAGAATGTCAAGATCTATTGTAAAAGAATGTCAAATTAAATGTCAAAGTAATAATATTAATAATTAAATTAGTGCACCAACAATAACCAGTTACATCAACAATTTCTTTACATCCTCCATCAAATAATCCTGAATATTATAATAGCATTTACACAACAAGAATTTTTTTAGTTTTATTTTAAATTCATCGATGGATGTAGTTTCTAGTATGGACTTTGGCAGGTGATTGTATAAACGCGGCGCCATACTAAAAACGCTTTTGGCATATAAGGCAGTCTTGTTAGATTTGCAAGAAATTTTGTCAATATGTCGCTTGCTTCTGTATTTATCAAAAAGATGTTTATTAGCTCTTGCAAAGCTAGCAATCTCATAAATGTAGACACACGGCAATGTTAATATATTATGCTTAATATATAATTAATTATATTTATAAAACTATAATTTTAATTTCAGGAGCATCTGGATGCATATCGGAACCAAGATTAGTTGATGTCAGCCAACCTTCTACTTCTCATCATGCAAATACAGGTAAAATTCTATAAATACCTAAGAATGTAGTCTCTCTCACTCATCGTACTGCAGTCAAACACTAAACATTATCGCTCATTTTCAATAATTTATTTATCAGTAGATTTGTCTAATCTAATATATAAAATTTCCGTGTCACAATGTTAGTTACCGTACTCCTCCGAAACGGCTCGACCGATTCTTATGAAATTTTGGGTACATATTGGGTAGGTCTGAGAATCGGCTAACATCTATTTTTCATATCCCTAAACCTCAGCGGGTGAAACCGCTGGGCATAGCTAGTATATATATGTATAGAGTTATGACTTACTTAGGCTCTAGACAAGTGACATTCTGTCAGCGGTAGCGTAGCAAAAGCGATAGTCAGATCGTCAAAAAAGTATGGGATTGACAAACGCTGTCGAAATGTCATGTGATCAATCCCCTATATTTTAGCATTTCGTCAGTCACACTTTGTTTAGAGCCTCGTCCATTCAAGAAATGTCAAATTCCTATCTCTAGTTGGTAAATCTACGGATAGGTAGATTATTGAAAATGAGCGTCTTTAAATTGAAATGCATAAGTTGAATAAGAAACACTAAACCAGCAGAACCGACCAGAACATATTTTATTGATAAATTTGTGAACAACCCTTATTCTGGTCCATTTCTGAGGATAATAAGTAATTATACCCATTATTATGTTTCAGCCACAATTCAAGGCACAGCAACTGGGTCTGCAGTAATGATGGATCACAGCTACAGCAAGGCTAGCGGACCTTCAAGAAAGACATTTAGAATGGGTATGTTATTTTCTTACAGTATAGTATCTTATACATAGTTCAAATTTGTATTATATTACCTACCTACTTAATATTCGATTATATATGTAAGTATTTTGTATATAATACTTTTTCTTTGTTTCAGGTCCTACAAAAAGTTCACTAATATATAATTATGTCCAAGTGAAAGCCCTTTCTACAAAAGTAAAGAAACTGCAGTCCGAGCTAAGTCGCGTACGGAAGAGGGGCTTGTCTTTCAAGTCAAGACTGGCAAAAGCCGCTAAAATATCCCAAGATACTGCATTCCAACAAGTTGCGAATCAATTGAAAACTCCAGCCCAACTCTTTCTCCATATGCAACTGCAATCGGCAAAAAAATCGAAAGGTAGACGCTTTACTATGGACGAAAAAATCCTTGCATTGTCGATGTATAAGAAAAGTCCAAAAGCATATTCCTTACTGTATAAATATTTTACATTGCCTTCGACAAAAGCAATGAAACGTTTGCTTGGTCAAATTAAACTCCAACCTGGCATTAATGCCATTGTATTTGAAAAAATTAAAAAAACTGTACAAGAAAAAGATACTTCTGATCGTTTGTGTAGTCTAATGTTTGACGAAATGTCTCTGACACCTCAAATATTTTATAACAAACAAAAAGATGTATTTGAGGGTTTTGCCACAACCAAGGACGCGAAATTTGCCGACCACGCTCTCGTTTTCATGGTGAAAAGTTTAAAATACAATTTTAAACAACCTGTAGCATATTATTTTACTAATGCCCTAGAAAAAGTAGAGCTTAAAACTTTAATAAAGTGTGTTGTATCAGAAGTGAAAAAAACAGGTTTAATTATAATAAACACTGTATGTGATCAGAGCTCTGTAAATGTAGGGGCAATAACAGATTTAGTTAACGAGACGAGAGCGAGATATTTGCGGCTCGGCAAAGAATGGCGCCATGATTTTTTCAGGGTAAATGGTCAAAAGATTATACCGTTGTTCGATGCTCTCCATTTAATTAAAGGTATAAGAAACAATTTACTTACCAAGGATATGTCGTACACCTCTGATAATAAATTAAATATTGTTAAGTGGGACTATTATCAGCAGGTGTATGCTGCAGATAAATGCAAAGGGGAGCTTCGACTGCTCAATAAAATAACTGAAGAACACATTGTCCCTGAAAAAATTAGAAAAATGCGGGTAAAGTCCGCGACCCAAATTTTCAGCCACAGTGTCGCTGTGGTAACAGACCATTTAGTAGCTCGAGGAGATTTACCAGAAGAGTGCAAACAATTAATAGGAATAACTGTATTAATTGATAATTTGTTTGATACATTAAATGTTAGTAGCTTCTCAATACCTCATGGTAAAATTTATAAAGGACCTATTAGAAGGCACTCACCACACCATAAATTATGGATTAAGTCTAAAGAAATTTTAAAAACTGTTAAATTTCTGCAGAAAAAGGTTACTGGTAATAAAGTACGGTTATTGGAAACTACTATACCATCTGTAAAGAATTTTATCAAAACTATTGAAGGCATGGAAGCAATTTGCAAGGTGTTGTTTGATAAGTATGGTTATGATGCAATATTAACACGGAATTTTAATCAGGACCCTCTAGAAAACTTTTTTGGGAACATCAGAAGCTATGGCGCCAGAAATAATTCCCCAAACACAATCTCCTTCGAAGGGGCATTTAAAGCACTACTTTTAAATAACTACAGTACCCCGCATTCAAAAAGAGCTAATTGCGAAGAGGATACCAACGAATGCCTACAATCACTAAGTTTTTATATACAAGAAAAACCTGCTGCGACTGATGTTCCCAAGGAAGACAAAATTAATTTCACCTCCAATGTATTGTTTGATAACTCCAAAGAGTCTGATGCTGGTCAAAGCAATTATGTATGTGGTTGGGTCCTGACAAAGTGTTTAAAAAATGTGGTGAAATCGTGTAAATATTGTAGACAAAACCTAGTAGATAACCAAAATATAGGTAATAACAGCTTCATAAAAGCTAAAGAATATAATTCTAATAAAAAATGGTTATGTTATCCAAACAAAGATTTACAAAATTATTTCCATGACCTGCAAAATATGACACAATCTTTTTTAAAATCTAATGTTCCTAAAAAAAATGTATTGGAAACAATAAATTCCTTTGCAGATGTTTTAGTGGATACACCTTTTAAATGTAGTATGCATAAAAAAATATTGAAAGAGTATTTCTTTAATTTAACGGTTACAGTCATACTACATAGTTGGTGTAGATCCATAAATCGTATTTTAACCGGAAAAGTAACATATAATGGAAATGATGAAACAAAATTATCAGCACAAGTTTATTATGATAAACATAAACATTATAAAAATAAAAAATGAATAAAACATTTGACTTGTATCATTTCACGCCATTTCTGCCTCATGATGTAAGTCAACCGCATATCAACTGTAACAAAACTAGTAAAAGCAGATCCTGTCTTCTGTAAAAGATACAGAAGACAGAATCTGCTTTTACTAGTTTTGTTACAGTTGACATGCGCTTGCACAAAATTAATGTTCTATCTATCCAGAGCTATAGACGCTGGATTAGTTCGGATCCAAAATGTAGAGGCGCCACTGTCTACTTTAGTTGGCATAAAAATGCTGTAAGAGGGCACTCTTTACCTGTATACTTATAGTACTCTTTGAACTGTGCTCTGAAAATGTTGAAGAGAAGGTAATGAAGGTAACTTTGTTGTGATCATATTGCGGTGTGACAAAACGAATCGTTATCGGCATGGTTTGAGCCCTTCATTAGCCTGATGACGCGACTCGACGCCGCATTTTATTATACGCTTTTATGCAAATAAAGCTTTTTGTGGCCGGCTCAAACCATTGTTGTGTGCTCATCCTTGTCTTGAAAAAAAATATCTGTGGAGGCCTAGTGGACTGCAGAATCGTAGGCAGTGAGATTGAACATAGCCATTCGCGTTAATTGCTCTATACGATTTCAGCATGCTCTTAAAACACCAACATAGTTTCACAGAGTAAAAAAATATATCTTAGACCAGATTGACCTGCAATTAATGCATTGTGCACTATGACTCTATTTCTGTCAAACTTAAGAGATCTAGGTCTTAGAGGTCAGAACATTTAATGATCATGATCTGGCTGATCATGTGTGCCTGATTCCAGCAATGGACTTGAACAAATTGATATCTTACCTATTTTAATAACTTCTTTCTGTGGCCTCTCTATGTCTAAGTCATTGTCCTCATCAAAAGTGGCACAGCTTCCATTTTTAGGCAATAGAAATGGGAATTCTGATATCACATCTGAAAGTGAAAAAAGTTTGTATATACTTTATCAAGCTTTTAAATAATATTGTGACTGACTGGAAGACATCATTAGGTAATTCCAGCAACATTAACATTTTAATATTTCACTTTTAATTCATAAAGATAATAAAATGCTAAGTTTAATGCTTACTTCCTTCAGTGCTTGGTGATATTTTAGTTTTATAATCATACTCCTCATATATTTCGGATGTCACCGTCAGTTCTGGCATCTGTAATCATAACAGGATTCAGTTCAGTAAAACACTTCATAAATTCTAAATAAAATTTATGTTTGTTACATTTAAATGTGGCACTTTGCACTATGTAAATAACATTTTTATTACTCACATATAAAGTAGGAGTTGAAATATGAATGGAAGTGTAAACATTTTACAAATAATTTGTAATGCATGTTGCAGTGTGACGAATCCTTGGATTTATGATAAGCTTTTAAAACATGTTTAGTTTTTCCAGTAGGGTTGGCCATGTTGTATTTGAAAAAGCATTAACAATTCTTTTTAATGTGTTTTGATAAGACTTTTACCATTTTTAAGAAATGATAAATGAACATGTAATTAAATTAAATATGAAATAATAAAACCACAGAAAATTATTGACACATGGTAGGAAGTTTTTACATCACATTTCCTGGTTCAGTTTATTATTCCATATTAGAATCTTGATCTAATTAAATAAAATTAATAGTACAAAGATTATTTGATGTTATAAAGATGTGTAACTCCCTGCAGCTCACTTTTTATAAATAAAATTCACAGTTTCACAGTTGGTTTTCACAGTAGTAATCTGAATTATCTAATCCACATTCACACAAATGATTATTACATAATTTTAAACACTTTTCATTGATTTCCGATGATTTTACATCAATTTATATTTTATTATCCTTTTTTTCAAGAAATCAAACATACCTTATTGTCTCAAACACCTTATTAATTACCAAAGACAATAAGAATACTTTTTGCCACTGTTAATGAGGAAGGACACTAGTACAAAAATTGGAAACGATCCAATATTAAAACTTCTAAAATAAATCTGTAATAGTGTGGTATGCGTGCCAGCTTTTGTAATTTACTATATCTAAGGCATGTTTGTTATTTATGCCGGTCACGTGGGAGTATGAGTATCATTATAGTAAAATATTGAATATTATTCCTGAATGGAATTTGCATGTGCTTGTGTGTGTAGTTATTGTTTGTTGGGGTATGATTACCTTATGGTGGTTCAATAGACGGCAATATACCAGTGTATTAAATACTGAAGGTCATCCATAGTTGGTATTACGGTAATTGTAAATTTTAATATTATGAAGTTTTCAAGGTTATAATGACCAACTTGGAAATACAACTTAATCGTACTAAGAATATAGTTTTTCAGTTTAAAACCAGTGACAGGGAGTTGAGATCTCTTGTTTATTGCTAACATATTTAATAAAAGAATCTTCATGTTTTGGATAGAGAAGTCCATGATATTAATATGCATATTACCTGGACTACAGTCGTTTAACTATTCTTGAAACACCAGCCGTCTATGATATACGTTTTTGCCTTATAATAATTTGTATTTCTGACTGCTTTTATGTCTATATTCATTTTGTTTCAATGAAACTCAGATGAATCTTGTTTTCATTAAAATTTTCACGTTTGTTTACTATACTACTTTTCTTCAAGTGAGTGACACTGACAGCAGCAGCACAGTTTGCATTTTTGGCAATTGACATAAGTTGTCACAATCAGCTGTGGGGAACGAGACAGGAGTAGAAAAAAAAAAAAAATACATGTTGAATTGAGAACCTCCTTTTTTTCGTCAGTTAAAAAGAAATCCATGATTCCATGGATGATCTTTCGATTTGAAAGAACCTTAGTTAAAATATGTTTAATGCTTATCAAAATACTCGCGATATGTGTGTTTAGACAACTTTATTTTTACCAAAGTAGAAGGTAAAACGTATGCAGGCAAGCCGCTTTTTCTATTTTGAAACAATAACACTTATATTGATAAGTGTTATAACACTTATATTGATAAGTGTTATTATTCCGACTTAATATAAATGAAACATAAAATAAAAAAGTTTTTAAATTCAAACACGAGGATGCATTATTACATTGTTCTTTGCCAGTCCCACTTTAAACATTCACTTCCCGTCAACCAATCACAGCTCTACACACGATCGACGCTGCCACGTCAAGTGAGACGGGAGTGAATGAAGTGGCACTATTTCGGCATTTTGTAGAGTTTCGTCTTCGGAGAAGGCTTGAGTAGTGCCGTATTTTTCAACATGAGAGTAATCCTATTTACGGCGATAGCCCTTTTGGGCGCCGCTTTGGCTGATGAAGTACCCACAGAAGAAAACGTTCTCGTACTGAGCAAATCCAACTTTGACGGTGTTGTCTCGGCAAACAACTTCGTATTAGTGGAATTCTGTAAGTTGTCACTGTTAACTATTATTCTTTTGTCTTTTCTTCACTGTAGATTTAAATATTTTGCCCTTTGTTATTAATTATTGCATTGAAATGTGAATGACACGTCAGACGGCATGGTCGCGCGCTAGCCGGCACGTACCTAGCGCATGCCTTTTTGAATCATACCTACTGTTTGCAGATGCGCCATGGTGCGGTCATTGCAAATCCCTTGCTCCGGAGTACGCCAAGGCTGCCACCAAGCTGGCCGAAGAAGAGTCTTCCATCAAGCTGGCGAAGGTTGATGCCACGCAAGAACAAGAGCTTGCTGAGAGCTATGGCGTCAGGGGATACCCGACACTCAAGTTCTTCAGGAACGGCAGCCCTATTGATTACTCCGGTAAGTTTTTACGACTAATTTCACATTTAACAAATGTTTTATAAACTTTTCATAGTTCATTCATAATAGTTAAATATTTTCGAATTAGAATTTGTAACACCTTATCAATTTCTTATTGGTGTAATTACTGAAATTACACCATGTTTATTAGTACTTACAACATGATTATTGCATCAGTAACTGGGTAATTAATTATTTTACATTCAATTTCAATTAGCTATCCATACAAAAAACACATCAATCTATTATTATCATTTACTTTCTCTCAGGTGGTCGTCAAGCTGATGACATCATCAACTGGCTGAAGAAGAAAACTGGTCCCCCAGCCCTTGAAGTCTCCTCCGCTGAGCAAGCCAAGGAACTCATTGCCGCCAACAATGTTATCACTTTCGGTTTCTTCTCTGACCAGAGCTCTACCAAGGCTAAGGCATTCCTTGGAGTTGCCAGCGGTGTTGATGACCAGGTCTTTGCTGTTGTCTCTGATGAGAAAGTTATCTCTGAGTTGGAAGCTGAAGATGAGGATGTTGTTCTCTTCAAGAACGTAAGTACACATCATCACTTACTTTCATATTCGTACTTTCCTTTTTAAAAGTATAAAGCCATTTTGTTGCAATTCACTAGGAATTAAAAAGGACAATTTTATCTTTTGAACATATTTTATCAGCCAAATCCAAAATTGAATTAAATTCTTTCTAAATGTGTAGACAACAAATATGTACACACTTAATTAATAACCTTATCACGTAGACTATGCATATCATTAACATATTCTATATATATAAAAAAAACAAGAACTTTTGTTTAACCTCAAGAATGCATATTAGATCGTATTGTACATTGCAGCCATGTTTGTTATAATAAGTAGTTGATAAACATAATATACATATTTGTATAGATGTTGTCCTCCATTTGGGTTAGTAGATAATAAGTTTGTTGGCCTCAAAGGACTCAGAATAATGAATTGAAGCTGCATCCAATTGTTCACTTGTATTGTAATGGGACGGTGACATAACATTGACAAAGTTATCTTCTGTTATCAGTCAGCACTTATCTTCTTTACTTTGATTTTAATTGCCCTTTTAAATGATAAAATCTTATTTTGGAGATACTCTGTTTATGAACACATATCAGATATGGCTATAATAGTTTTAAGTTTATAATAATAACAAGTTCAATATGTTGATAATTCTTAATTATTATTATCTAATTTGTTACAAAAATAATTTGACAATAATTGTACAGTGGAACTTGTGACTAAGTAATAATGGACGCTTGGGACAATCTTTAGGTTAAGAGGTGCTAGCTAGGTTGACCTGTGGATGGATGACCAGCCTTTACATACCAAGTTTCCTCTGTGCCTTGGAAAGCATGTTAAGCTGTTAGTCTCAGCTACACAAGATGAAAACTAGTGTTACCAAGGGGTCCCTTTAACCCAGTACTAACTGGGTTGTGGAGGTCAAAAAGGCAGTCACTCCATGTAAAATACAGGTATTCAGGTGCATCCGGTAAGACTGGAAGCCGATTAGCCGACCTCAACATTCTTGGGAAATGGCTAAGGAGATGATGATTCAGGTTCTATTGTGGCTCAAAATTTGTTGTCATCATGCTTATTTCTGATATAATTATTTTCCTTATATATTACGTCGGCATTTTCCTTACAATGTCTAGATGTTGGCTCATCCAGCCTGTCATCACCAACTGTTGAACAAAGGCTCCCTCTCCATAGTTTGATATGTGTTCTTAAAATAAAATCAAAGAGCAAATGTAGGTTATATTGGTTTTGAGCCATCCTTACCTATAAAGCCTGAACTAAGTTACACTTTAAACAATGCAGTTTTAATATCTTTCTACCAAAATAGAAAAAAGAGATAATGTTTCATACAATGATAATTACATATTTTGTTCTATGAAACAGTTTCTTCTGCCATTTTTTAGATAACAGCACCGGTTTCACCCACGTTGACTGGCATATTAAGCATATAAACCTTCCTCTTGAATCACTTTATTTATTGCAAAAAACTGTATTAAAATCCGTTGAGTAGTTTTAAAATACCTAAGCGACAAGACAGCAGAAGTTACTTAATTTTATACTATGTCGGATAATAAATCTTTCTTATAACTAAACCTTTTATTTTGCCCTTAGTTCGAGGAGCCCCGCGTCAAGTTCGACGGAGAGAAATTCGACGAGGATCTATTCAAGACCTGGGTGTTCGTCCAGAGCATGCCCACCATCGTTGAGTTCTCCCACGAGACTGCCTCCAAGATCTTCGGTGGACAGATCAAATACCACCTACTCTTGTTCCTATCCAAGGTAAGATATTTAAAAACACTTTTATTTTTCTACAATAAGTATGTACATTTGGTGTTTGTTTAGCATGAAAATTCTAATAAAATAATTAAGCATTTTGTATTCCAACAAAACAGATTATGCACAATGATAACAATTTGTAACTTATCTTTTATTTAGTATTTATTTATTTATTTCTAAAACACTTATTCACTTACTTGACAATATATTGCCATACACGCAAACCTCACAGGGTTTATCTGTGTGCTGGCGAGCCGTTCATATGTTATTAAATAAATATTAGTATCTACATTTATAAGTATATGTATTTATTTTATTTAAATGTGTAAAGGAATTTTTATCAGTTTGTTTGAAAGATATTTAATTCAGATTAATCACTACATCAACTTCAGGCACTGATGAGCTATCTGTACTGAGATAACTCATGTTCAGTTAAGCTACTAATCAATGTCAAATTTTTGGTCAATCTTTAGCAGTGTGTAATTAAAATTTTATAAGATATCTACATACTATAATATTCACATTTTTACAGTCAAAATCACCGTGAGCGTGATTAATAGTAATCTTCCTTTATTATTGATCAGAAACATATAAAAATTCCTACTTTTTAACTCAACACCCATGTGAATCTCCAGTCATCCAAATTCGTGGGAGAACATGTTATCGTAGACGGCTATTATTACTCAGCAAAACCAGTTTTTTAACGAGTTACTGAAGTAGACCTCTCCACGTAAAAGGCAAACATTGATTCGTATGTAGTGGTAGTGGTATATCGTTCCGAGAAATTAAATTATCGGTGTCATTTTTTTGCGATGCAACTATATGTCTTGATCTCGAAAGTGGTTAGACGAGACATTTGCGAGATGTACTTTCACGAACGTAAATGTATATAGTGAAGAGATTTGAGCCAGTGACCCGCGCGCTTGAACTTTCACCGTTCATTACTAGATAATCGGCCATGCGTATCGGTTAATGAACATTTTTACACATTTAACTTAACTCTGTACTATCATTGCATTTAAGACCAAAACCAGTTCTTTTTCGAAAAACTATCGAAACGGTTGATTAAGTAATGTATACATTCGAGATAATAATAATGTATTTTGCGAAACCGGTTAACGGAGCTCATTTTTATGCTAAAATCATCGCGTCAACGAGACGGTAGTTAAACCATGCTAATAGCTAAATACACACGAGTACACATCGACAAACACTAAAGTTCAACGACCTCGTGGTCAATGAACTTTGTATGGTGATTGCGTCGTCTTGTCCAGTGTTCTAGAGATTCTGAACAGAATGTTTTGTTTGTAGAAAAATGGCGATTTCGACAAATACACCGAGGAACTCAAGCCTGTTGCCAAGAACTACCGCGACCGTGTTATGTCCGTTGCCATTGATGCCGATGAAGATGAGCACCAGAGGTACAGTATTTATACTCTACTATGTTTTTTTTTTAGGTAACGGAATATCTGAAACGGTCTGTTCAGGATTTTTGGTTGCCACGACTAAAACCGAGATCTACTTAATTATAAATGTTACTTGAGTATTTGTCGCTCAACTGTGTAACTTACTACCAGTGAATATATCTAAGTTGAGTATCTTGCGTTTATAGATCTTATCACAAGTGTATATGTCTAAATACCGCCGCCCCGGAACATAAAGGGCAAACGAAGGAACATGGGTGGGTTTTAGTCAGTAAAAGTCTGACAGTCCCCCCGCTCCGCCCAGAGCAGGGGAAGTTATTTGATGATTTCCCACCCGCAAAAAAGTTTTTCTAAAAGTATGCAGTAAAAAAGTTACAGGTGAAAACCTAGTTTGGGAGCCAGGGGACCTATCCGTTCACAATGTCTGTACGATAAAGATGTCTGTAAAAATGTTTACTGTATTGAAATAAAGAATTTAAAGACGTCTTTTGACCTTTGACGAGTGATTTGCGATACACGTCATCGTCCACACAGAGCAAGCGAAACTGCAAGGGCGAGAGAAATTGAATGATTCACACCCGAAGTGATTCAAATGGAGATTTATCGCAGCAACGCTCGTAAATAAAAGACACTAAAGTTGAGTTTAATTTGTCAACGCCGACGGTCCGCATCGAACCATATAAGGACCTATGCACACGACAATCTTTACTAAAAAAACACAATGCATCTAGTTCTCATGCTTTATTTAGTAAACATCTAGTGTACGTATGAATTCATAATGTTAATTTCTTTTCATGCTGTTCTCACAATACATGATGTTTATTTAGCAAAATATGCCGCCGATTTTTCGTACCCGACTACTGACAGCCGGAACGAACTCGGAGGTCATAGTCTCTTAAGCTCCAGAGGTCTTAGTCAAGTAGAGGTCTCAGAATATGCAGAGATGGTCTTCTAAGAAAGATTCACACTCACACAGTTTTTAGTGAACTTGTCCATTTGTCAGTTATCGTGTAGCGAACTCATAACTCAAGGGCCCAAAATGAGTCTTGAACCAAAGTTCATCGGCTTTGGATAAAGTATTGAGTGGTCAAACGTCTTAACTGTAATGATTAAAAGGCCATTGACTTATAACGCTTAATAATGTAGAAAAAAAAACCTTGAAGTATTTTTACAAAGTCTAAGGTGAAGGTCAACAAAGTAATCACGATTTTTAGGCTTAAATTTTATCGACTCAGCAATAATGATTAAAAATTTGGTTTGTTGCACGATATCGCTAACATTTGACGTATAAGTATAATACTACTAGCTTATAACTGTCCCACTGCTAGGTAAAGGCCTTTTCTCATACAGAGAAGGCACGCTTTGATCATTACACTTGCTTTTAAGACGGGTTGGCGATTTCAGACTTATATCCTTACTATATACTAAGTAAGCGAAAGTGAGTTTGTTTGTTTGTTTGTTACCTCTTCACGCTTTAATGGCTAAACCGGTTTTGATGAATTTTGGTACAGAGATAGTTGGGAACCAGGAGACGGACATAGGCAATTATTTTTTTTAAAAAGAGTGGGATATGAGGGAGAAAGAGGGAAGAAACGGGAAAACTTAGCGTTGCTATTACAAATTAATAAGGCGGCACCGAATTTAACGCGAGCGAAGCCGCGGGCGAAAGCTAGTTAATTATAAGTCCAGGTTTGCTTACGATTTTTCCTTCACCGATGTCTGTGATGCCTTAGGTCGTATAATTTTAATATCTAGTTTATGTGTTATACAGCACAGTAATGGAAGACGGTCTAATTTGCAGGGAATCTTTTCGAATGATTTTTGAATAAAATGGGCCACTCTGAAAAAAAAGATGGATGAAAAATGATTGATTGTAGCGGATATGAGAGTGCTGAGATGAATGTTTGAAGTCACATGAATGGATAAGTAAGGAATGAGTATATTAGAGGAAGTTTGAAAGTTGCGCCTGTTACAGAAAAATGAAAGGGAGTCGTTTGTCTTAGTATGGTATACATGTAATGAAGAAAAGAGTGATAGATATAAATGTTGATGGATAGAGAGGGAGAGGCAAGCCAAAAAAAAGATGGATGGATTATGTAAGGAGTTATATGAAGGACAATGGATAGATGATGTCGTGACGTCTGATATCGGAGAATGAAAGAAGAAAGCGTGTTGCACCGACCCCAAATAGACTGGAACAAGGACAAGAAGATGATGGGTCTACCAAGCATCATCTTCCTTACCTGCCGGGGTTGCGGGTTGTTCGAAAGAGATACCGCGGCACCGGAACGTAAAGGGCAATAGAAGGACCATGGGTGGGTTTTAGTCAGTACAAGTCTGACACGCCCTCCGCTCCGCCCAGAGCGGGGGCAGTTATTTGATAATTTCCCATCCGCAATAAAAAAAGCATCATCTTCCTGCCCTTGTTCTCAATCTTGTTCTGATAGGATGAGCTAACCCAAAAGAAGCCTATAAGTATATGACTTTCTATTAAACCCTACCCATATTACCCTTCATTTAGTTCACTTAGTTGACTAGAAAATTAAATTAGCTACGAAAGAAGCCAACCCCATGCTCCACCTACCGGTAAACGTGTTTCTTTAAATGTCAAGGCTGGCCAAGGATATTTCCTTATACTTTGTAAACTCGTTGAAAAGCAATTATATATCGAAACGAATAATTACAAGTACTAGTGCGTGTATATTGGTTACCCTTCACGCATTTAAATATCTTACGATAAGATAAATTCTACTACTATTATAAATACGAAAGTTTCTAAGAATGTATAGACGTTTCTTAAACCAATGATAATGAATAAGGATTCATAAAAAAAACCTAGTTTTTACTTTACCAATATTATAAAAGCGAAAGTGAGTTTGTTTGTTTGTTACGTCTTCACGCTTACATGGCTAAACTTTGCCGATTTTGATGAATTTTGGTACAGAGATAGTTGGGACCCTGGAGACGGACATAGGCTAAAAAAATTGGGAAAAGGGGGGTGAAAGAGGGAACAAAAGGGAAAACTTAGCATTGCTATTACAATAAATAAGGCGCTAGGGCAAAAACTACAGGTAGCAGGTACCTGCAAATCAGAAAAGGGGAACTGTGTTACCCCGAATTTAACGCGGGCAAAAGCTAGTAGAAATATATATTCAGGTTGTACATTAGAATGACATACATCATCAGTACATCTATTATTTATTAAGATATTAAGAAAAAAAGAATTAACGCTTCTGGAAACTGGTAATAAGTATTTATTAACAGCTTTTCCGACTGCACGACCGCATTTAATACTAATGTTATCGCTTATAGGCACGAAATAAATGGCAATAAAATTATAATTAGTCCTGCCATGGTAACAATATAAGACATATACTATATAATACAAGCAGTATAATTAAAGAACTTAAATAGCTAGAAATAACAATATATTTGATATAAAGCCTATATATCGTATGGGTTAGAATAGACATAAATTAACCTAAAATCGACTTTCAATTAAAATTTTCGTCAAATATTTAAGATCCACTTCTGTGCTATTTAATTGTACCTAACCTAACCAAACTAATTAAAATTCACAAGATCTATCGCTCGATTCGTAAAATTGTATCTTTTTTCCCAGAATTCTGGAGTTCTTCGGCATGAAGAAGGAGGAGATCCCCTCAGCCCGACTGATCGCCCTGGAACAAGACATGGCCAAGTACAAGCCCGCCACCGACGAACTTTCTGCCAACGCTATTGAAGTAAGTCTTTTTGTTGTTCTTATTGAATGTAATGGAGGGAGAGAAAAACGAACCTCAAACCAACCCAGCCGCCGCGGGAGACGCCCCGGGCGCCGGGCGCCGCGTTACGACTCCCGGCCACCGTAGATGCGGGCCTGTGGACGGTGAGCAATGGGTAGCTCACCGTCCGTCCGTCGATTGACGATAGGCCGTGTCGACGGCGCGTTCGTGTTTCACGCGCGCCTCAATGAGATGTCAGCAAAACAGAGGGGTTTGTCAGAGCCTCTGCCTGCCGGGGTTGCGGGTTGTTCGAAAGAGATACCGCGGCCCCGGAACGTAAAGGGCAACAGAAGGAACATGGGAAGGTTTTAGTCAGTAAAAGTCTGACATGCCCCCCCGCTCCGCCCAGAGCGGGGGAAGTCATTAGATGATTTCCCACCCGAAAAAAAAATAAAGAAAGGGAGAGAAAAACTATAATTATAAAAGGTGTATGGGGATTATAGGAGAAATTATGCAAAAGAAAATGGAGTAAATGATATCTTGACAGCTGCGGCGCCCCTCAAGTAATATGGGCATAAAAGCAGGAAGATAGAATATTCTTTATTATGTACATCATAGGAATTACAGTATAGAACTTATAAATAGGGTGACAAAATGGCCGGTCTTATCGCTAAAAGCGATATTTATTTCGGGATCTCAGTAGAAGACTAGATTTGTCACTCCCCACACGCCCCAAACTACAGACCTGGTGTTAATAGCGCAACTCCCATAAACATAACATTTCCATTTTGAATGAGCGCTATTGCAGGATTTTGATTTCAACAAAACATTATAAAGCATCTACAAAAAAAAAGAATTCTTTCATCTAATCCTGATACCATTACATTCAAATATCCCAATAATTGGCAATCTGATTCGTAATGGTAATTCGATACATCTGTATTATCGCTTATTTTATCATAATACATGCTACCGTAATAGTCACTTTTATAGTTGAATCGTTACTATGTAATCAACGTTATCAATGCGTATTATGGTTACGCTAATAAGTGTTAATTACCAGCGATTTGTCGGCATGTGTGTTAACGATCTAGTAATTAAATTCTCTCACTCATCGTCGCATGAGAACGATTTAACACTAGCTTTTACCCTAGGTTCGCTCGCGTTAAATTCGGGGCAACACAGTTCCCCTTTCCTGATTTGCAGGTACCTGCTACCTGTAGTTTTTGCCCTTGCGCCTTATTTATTGTAATAGCAAAGCTAAGTTTTCCCTTTTCTCCCTCATTTCTAACATTAAAAAAAGTTGCCTATTTCCGTCTCCAGAGTCTCAACTATCTCTGTACCAAAATTCATCAAAATCGGTTAAGCCATTTAGGCGTGAAGACGTAACAAACAAACACACTCACTTTCGCTTTAAGGATTATGGTAGGACATAACGATCTTTATGTAACGATTGGCTGTCCACTTCCCTGTACTTGGTGATATTAAAATAAAGATTGTAAAAAAAGAAAAATGACCCTTGACTAATCCCGAAGGCACTTGTTATCTCCGTCATTCTTAGTTCGTCTTCATAACCTTTTTTAATGTTTAAATCCCATATAGGTGGCGGGCCTATTGCCAACAATCGGCCACAAATCTAGAATCCGTGACTGCTACCGGGAAATTCCTAATAGAAAAACCAAATATATCTTTGCTTAACCGCTTGTATGCTTGGAATTACAGACACAATTAAAAACGCATTGTGTCTCGCGTAGATCTACGTTCCGGCATACAAGAGGTTAACTAGGGAATCGAACCCAAACTAGAATGTTCCCGATATGGTCCAGTTTTCTATATTGGATTTAAACATTACCGGTTAAATGTAGGTAGGTATGTTATTAAGTATACCCTTTTTTGCGGATGGAAATCATCAAGTAACTTCCCCGCTCTCTAGAGGGAGTGTAAGACTTTTACTGACTAAAACCCATCCGTCTTCCTTCTTTTGCCCTTTATGTTCCGAGGCCGCGGTATCTCTTTCGAACAACCCGCAACCCCATCAGGCGGTGGCCCTGGCAGGCCCCTCTGACACCTCTGCTAATCCTTCGGCGATTACAGGGGTGATTCTAATATTACAGTCGTGGTAACAATACAACATTAATTTAAAAACACAATTATAATTAATACTAGTCACGAAAATCATGTCCGTCTCGTCATGCAATTTACAGAATGCCATTTATGTCATTGAAAATTACACACAATTAAAAACAAATACATACATGCATACATAGTGTAGGGACGTGACAAGGCGATACTAGGAGTAATAATTAATATGCAATTATATTCAACACAAGCATTTCTAGTACTTAATCAGTAGAAGTTAGGTGTCTATTAACAAACTTTATTAGTCTGAATAAGGCCTCCCCTACTTCTTTCCAGTTTCGCGATGTTGCGCCTCTTCTTGCTAATTAACTAGAAAGCCACCCAGGGCATCCCGCCGTCCTTTCCTGGGTCTGCCGCGACCCCGTCTAGTTTTCTCACGGCTCCAGTTTTGCGATATGTGGGTCCAGCTTATCCGGCAGACATGGCATGACATACCCACTCCGATTTGAATTTTGCTGCTTTATGAGCTACGTCAGCAATTTTAAGTTTTGGAGCATTTAATATTCGGTTTTCTGAGAAATGCGTAGGCGCTCATCTATGCTGTCGAATATAGGATGCTTATTTTCAATTAAGTAATCCTAATAATTTCATTTTAAACAAAACAATGCATAAAAATGTCATAAAACTTGTTTCGCTACAAGCATAATAACTATCATCAATTTAAAATAGCTTTTTCGATAATATCAAAACCCGTTATTTATACTGTTAACAATTCTTAAAGGTCGATAACATACCCACACTTAATGGATAGAAAAGTAATAGCGCCCTATTTCTTGGATTTTACAATATTCATTGGAAGGCGAAATGATAGATGAATAACATTAATGTACGCATGTATGTGTAGAGTAGAGGGCCAAGCTTACAGGCGAGCAATAGAACAAAAGAAAATTGTTTATGGGCATTATAAAAAACCTTAAATAAAACGATTAATGCCAAAACAACCCCAGCTCAGTATAATGCCAAATAGCATCACAAGAAATACATATGTTCGGCAGTGGACTGGATATTAGTCAGTTCAGCCTTTATAGAAACATGATAAGATCATGACAACTCTTGTCCAGATAACTTAATTTTATCCCTTTTTTTCTTTATTCCCAGGAATTCGTGCAGTCCTTCTTCGCCGGCACCTTGAAACAGCACTTGTTGAGCGAGGACCTCCCTGACGACTGGGCCGCCAAACCCGTCAAGACCCTGGTTGCCACCAACTTCGATGAAGTCGCATTCGACACCAACAAGAAGGTGCTCGTCGAGTTCTACGCCCCATGGTAATTGATTCTAGAATTTATTATCGTCGTCTCCTTACCGGTGAATTCGCCTGTAATGTAACAATCAAAGAATCGATACAAATACTGTTTTCTTAAGTAACAATGTAATGATCGAATCTGAACCGCGCTTTTAACCAATCAGGATTGGCGATGTATTCTAGACCTAAATAAATAGACAATGAATTCCTAATGGGTTCATTCCCATGACTCATTCCCCAACGGGACGAAAGTCTTTAAGCTGGTGATGGTCTGTTTCGGAAAAAATAATCTATATAATATATCAGTAAATTTGTAATACGTGGTCGGAAACTGACGTGTAAATTACACATCAGATTTGGTGAGATACTTGCTAAACTTTTAACACTCTTATCAAGAAAGGGCTTATTTTTCGCATTTGCGATGCCGATAAGATTTGCACGTAGATAGATATCTAGGCAATCGTGACAATCGCGATTGATTACGATTTCATGATAACCTTTTCCTTTAATGAATGTGACCCGTTTATTACGCCTAGTTACTTGGTATTATATAACCTTTTCAGGTTACTTATAGAACAGCGTATGCGTCACCAGTTTAAATATTATGTGGCAATTGTACAAATATTAAAAAGTAAACACTTAACAATTACAGAAAGATTATTTGTTCAAGTGAAGACAATCAAAAGAATATTTAAAAGAAAACATAATATATGAATACAAAACTTATTGCATCATCTTAGATTAAAAAAAATAGGTTATGGTATCATGAAACATGTATTCCCTTCTATTGTACATATTCTTTTGTTTTATCAAGTGTCTCCCGCTGTGCAATACAAACATAATATCGTAACTAACATCATAACACCATCATAACAACATCATAACACATTCATAACAGCCTTGTTGGGCCTGTTTCTAGGTCGAGTTCAAAACCAGCCACTGTATCATTTGTCGCGGCGACATTGCGTCACATTTGTCACAGTATCGTGTAATTTGCGCAAATGTGCCACTTGTTAGGTTGTATTCAGTGGGCCGCAATTAATTCGCTTGTGTCAAACGTCATTGTTTGCTGTTCAACGACTTGGAAATTGAGCATTTGCTCCATTATGCAAAAGTTCTCAGTGGCTCAGATGTTGCTAACCGGAATATAATTGCATATTTTATTTAACTAGATTGTACTTAACACTATATTTTTTCCTCATAGTTGAATTCTTTCATATAATTCCGATATTTAATATCATAGTAGCAAATGTTTTTTTAAAGTCAGAATAGCAACAGGAACTACACTAGTACCAATACTAGTTTTTTTTTCCCTCAAAAATGCTCCATGTCAACTTCAAAGAGTACGGAATCTAAAAATTGGGCTAAAATATACTGCCATATTGGCCTAGTTGTCAACGCTATTCCTTTACATGAGATCTTGAGTTCGATTCCCGGATCTAGCAAAGGTTTATGGAGTTTTAACAAGAATTTGAAACTTTGGTCAGTTGATGGCAGTAGGCTACAACAAATATTTATTATAGCTACCTATAAGTCGTGATATTGCTTCAAAAACCTCACAATCACCTTCCCCCCACCAGGTGCGGACATTGCAAGCAGCTGGTGCCCATCTACGACAAGCTGGGAGAGCACTTCGAGAAGGATGAAGATGTCGTCATCGCCAAGATGGACGCTACCGCCAACGAGCTCGAACACACCAAGATTACCTCTTTCCCCACTATCAAACTGTACACTAAGGATAACCAGGTCAGTACACAACTTAAACTCGCAGAAAGTGGTCTCAGGATCACAATGAAATAATTACTTAAAATGTATTTCAGTTGTAGATAATATTATTAAATATCATAACTTTAATAAAAATAAAAAGCTAAAAGAACGAATAGTAGAACTCTTCGTGGCATCATTTCGAGTTATCGCCGATATTTAGTCTTATTGAACTCAATCGTGGCTAACACGTATTTAACGGCCCCATTTTATTGCAATGAGTTCACGCCTCGCGACTTACTTGGGCAATCTTTAAAATACAATAACTTGTTCCTTTAATGCGTTTGTAGCGTGACGAGACGATTAATATGCCTCGGTATGTTATAATAACGTTATTTTTACTGGACGCATTATTTTTATCAAAATGCTTTTTATTTGCGAAATATAGAATAGAACGTTCTATCACATACTTATATATACTACTAGCTGTGCCCAGCGGTTTCACTCGCTGCTCAGCTTCATAGTGTCGTAGCGTGATGTTATATAGCTTATGTTAGTCAGTGATAACGTAGCATTGTAAAGGTGAAAGGATTTTTGCAATCGGTCCAGTAGTTGTTGAGTTTATTCGTAACAAACATTCAAATCTATACTTTTCATAATATTAGTGAGAATTGTGCATTTGACTAAAATCTGTCTGGGTATAAATGCTAATGCAATAAAGAAACTTACTTACTTTTTTAATGACCATAACTGGCCATAACCGTAATTTCATTGTTCAGAGAATACAATAAATTGTAAGATTTTATGTTAAATAAACACACAATTATGTACATATTTTCTAATTTTCAAGCAATAACATTAGTAGAGTTATAACGATATTTCGTAGTTAGATAGTTGGAAAGACGTAGAGATTACCTTAAACTATTAACACTAAATAAAAACTTTTTAATCATGATTTTTTTGACGACTTATTGCAATTTGTTCGTAACTGATAAAACACGCTCAAAGAAACGTCCGCACTACTATTATGCAATAAATACTACCATCACTTCTAACAATTTGTTTCTATCGTGCAGGTTAAAGACTACAACGGCGAAAGGACGCTGGCAGCGATGACCAAGTTCGTAGAGACCGATGGCGAAGGCGCTGAGCCTACACCAAGCGTGGTAAGTTATCATCATCATCTTTTCAGCCCCGAATTACCCACTGTTGGGTATAGGCCTTTTCTTCTGCTACTCTTCCATCTGTTTCCCGGTTTTTTGACTATATCGTCGCTTTTCGACGGCCATGACTTTGTAAGCCCAACCTTGACTCCCATTCGGTCACTACCTTACTTCATCGGCCATCTCCGCATCTAACCAGATGAAAGCATCTGGTTAGAGTGGAAGACAGGGCGACGTGCCTAAAATTTTGTAAGGTAGGGACCTTACTCCATGTTAAACGCATCGCCCTATCCCCAACGGTGTAGACGTCTGATGACATATTTCGATGTTACGCACTCTGTCCTGTGGGGTTATGCTAAGCATAGCTCGTTCCATGGCCCAACTCGTATTATATGAACAGTCTCCTTTGTGTGCATCCATGTCTCGGCACCGTAAGTCATCGTTGGCAGGACACATTGATGGAATAAGCAGGTTTTTTAGCATGAGTAGATAGTTTTATTTTGTAAAGATAAAGGTGGTTGTCAATTAAATGACACCACTTGATTACTAAAAAAAAAACACTCGGAAGTATCCACTGGTACACTTGCGCTGGAATTCCCAATACAACTACATATTTTCATAAATTCGATATCGTTATCGAGCAGACGAATTTTTCAAGCATATTTGATATCGTTTTGATACTAATGTTTACGCATTCCTCAGAAACAGTAGATTAGTCAATCTAGTAAAATAATAAAAAAAACTTTTTTTTTTTTTCGAAGAATCAATAGGATTGCAGGCTTATCGCCATAGCACAAGTCGCCCTTGAAACATTTTTAAGTACTATTTTAATTAAGTTAAAATAACTGATTCGATACGTTTCATATTTAATGAGGTTCTTGAAAGTGAGATGACGTGTTTTTTTCCCCTCGTGGCTTTGGCAACGTCATTTTGACTTTAAGCCTACATACGTTTTGAAGTCATCTCTCTCTGCTAATAGCACTGCTATTATTGTAGGACAATAAAATATAACTCTTTTTTCAAGTGATTGCCTCCCCCCCCCCCCTCCCCATTCTTGTTTTTGTCTCATAAATAACGCATATTGAGATACTACCGGTTACGGTACTTTCTAGGTTTCTTTTATATTTAATCAAAAACATTAAACTTTTGAACGCCAGAGCATAAAAGTACACACGTGTTCTTCACGCCGAGACTCATTTTTGTCACATATTTGTATCGTTGGCGTCCAGAACATGCGCGTTCAAAACGTTAATTAAATTCGTTAGCATATTTTTAGGCTCATGTTTTTGAACTAAAATTAAGTATTAGTCAGTTTAAAGACTTATAAAATTAATTATTTAATTTCCTCTCCTTCCAGAGCGACGACGACGAGGAAGACGAGCTGCCATCCAGGGACGAGTTATAAGCGCTAGGCGGCCAGTACACTCTCATGAGACTTCCATAGTATAGTACTGTATAGATTATAATTATTTACTTTTATACTTAAACTAACACGTTTGCATTTCTCTTGCTAGACTGTTGACTTGTTCTCTAAATTGTGTTTAGGGTTGTACTTGAACGAATTAAGTTAATTGTACGCATTGTTTGATATTTTATAATGTAATACTCTGTTTGTTCGTCACGTAGCGCCAGAGTGACGAGATCTCGTGCAAGTGCCCAGTAAAATTTAATTTATTTTCTAAACGCATAATTTATTTTGCATAAACAGCAGCATAACTTAGTTTATGTATAATAACTAATGTATTTATAATTTCTGTATCATAATGGTATAAGGTTTTCACATTCCTTAGTACAAGTTTAAGTTACGAACAAGTGTGTTGTTAAAAAAGCATTGGCGGTATTTTTGTATTTTACTTGTACATTTATTCATCACAAGAAATAGAGTTACTTACCATTAAGTTGTATTTTTGTAGCGTTTTTTTTTTATTAAAATTGTGACGTTGAAAAGTTCAATCTGTACTTGCATTCTTTAATGTATTTAGTGCTATTTTCGTAATTATATAATTAGTAAAGATCTTGAAAATGTAATTTTCTACGGATATTTGGTAATTCTGTCGATACATGTAAATATTCATAATTGTATTTGCCAAATCTGCAATTGTGTATCTATTGTGGATACAGAAATTGATAAATAAACAAAATTAAAACTTGGTCCTGATTTTTATTTCAAGTTGCTAATATTGTTGTCTTATTATATGATATGAAGGAGAAAGGAGTAAACGATGCCGTGACGTTTGACAGGGGAGAATTGAAGAAGAAAAAATGTTATGCCGACCCCATATGTAATGGCATAAACGTAGATACCTAGATGATAAAATATGCTCGCGAAAAGCTAAAAGTAGTCGACTTTTTTAACATAAATACAATAAAACGTATTGATTGTTCTTTTAAGTTAAAATCGTTTCTAATTTTACCATAGAGTAGGGCTATTATCTAAGAATACAGCTTTGAGCGCAGCGCCGGACCCATACCACTATGCAACGTGACGCTGCGGGGCAGCGCTAAGCTTGACACGCTGAATTCTTAGAGAATAACCCTACAGATATCAGTTGCATAATTATTAATGAATAAGTGAATAGGTTTTTTTTTCCAATGGGAAATCATCAAATGACTTTTTCCGCTCTGGGTGGAGCGGAAAGGAGTGTTAGACTTGTACTAACTAAAACGCATCCATTTTTTCTTCTTTTGCCCTTTTCGTTCCGGGGCCGAGGTATCTCTTTCAAACACTTCAATATTAAAATGAAAAACAATATCTGTATGGTAATTATTTTATTATCTTAAATACAACGATTACAACATAAAATAACTCTTTTAAATAATAAACGTTAAGCTTGTTCTTTTAAATTATCACATTAACACCAAAAGAACATTTAATTGAGACAAATGTGGAATGGCATAGTGTTTTATTAGTGAATGGGCAGCACTTTGGTACGATAAGGGTTAAATAAACAGGTAACTTCATTATTATGATGGAATATTCTACTCTTCATACAGTTCCTTTACGAATAAAAAAATAATAACAATTGAACTCAAGAGTACAGCTCTAGCACACAAAGCTGTAATAATAATAATTTTGATCTTTTAGCATAGATTTTATCAAACAGCAGCTATAGCTACGTAGTCATTTTCTCACAAACTCATAGGGTATTAAGGAGCACAGATGAATTAAAGTTTACACATTACTATAGAAGTGCGTATTTCTTTCAAAACGAGACACTGATGGTGTACTATCTCATATGATGTTCCCAAACACTGGCTTTCGCTACCATGCCATAATTAGTATATTTTTTTGCAAAAGCCTCGGTTTCGTGTACGTAAACAAACACCCCAGTGGATATCATACAAGAGGGACACGATAATTTCATTGAAAACTGAAAACGGTGATTAAAAAGCGGTTTTTGAATTGAAATTGCAGTTTTGGGTGAGCATAGTGTTATAAAAAGCATGCTGATATCTCACAACCATTGTCTCGAATCAAACACGGAAAGGGAAATATGTTTAATATTGACATAGACAAGACTTATAAAAACGTCAACTTTATTTAATCTGTGCGGAATCCATTCTCGACAATCTCAATAGCTAGAACAATAGTTATTCGTAAAATACTCGATTATATTAAATCCATTTTACTTTCGACTCCTTATAATTTCAATAATCAACAAAAAAACAAATCAAAATGCAGTACAACAGGTACTAAATTAATATACAAATACATGCTCTTGATTTACTCTCAGTAATCACTAAATCTAATAAATAAAAAATACCACGATATACTATATAAAACAATATTATATATCACAATATTGACCCTTCGACGATCATTCTCCAATACTTTAATACTAATAAATGATTACATGTACGTAGTTAATAATTTCAAAAGCCAGTGGTCTTGTATTAAATGCTCCCCAGGTTTAGTGAAGTCTACATAATAAGTTATATATTAAAGAAATCTACCTAATGTAACCTTAGTCTAGAGTAATACATAGTCAATGACGCTCCGCAGTTATGTACTTATCATTGTATATACCACGCTGTTACAAAATCATTACATATTGAAGTATTTTAAGTTGAAGAAAATGACTTTTTTCTACGATGTTCTAGAACAGGGGTGGCGAACCTTGATGGACCAACGTACCATTTTTCCTAAATAAATGTTGAATGAGGCCACAGACCTGCCATCAAATAATTTTGACTAAGTGATTGTATTAGGAAAATAATTACTATCAATTCGAAACTTTTACTGACTAGTAGTCATCGCTAAACGGTTTCTAAGCGAATTAATTTTATTTATCTCTGAAAATAATGAATCGCTCCGGCGAGTTCAAAAATGATAGGAAGATAAAAATATTATTAAAATTGTTTGTGTGCCCAAATCGTTGCGCCGCGTGCCTTCAATGGCACGCGTGTCATCGGTTCGCCATGTCTGTTCTAGGAGTTAGTAATCTCGAACAATAACAAATATATTAAGACTTTTCTTAGACTTAGAATTAGTAAGTTCAAGTCGGTTAGTCAGCTTAAAATATTTCAATAACAACTATAAAAGCCAGGCACCAAACGGCATATCGAATACATGTGAATTATTGGCGATACAAAGAGAAATCATTGCGGTGTATATTACGATTCGATGCAACACAACAACACTGAAACTCTACTGGCTACATATTCGTACAGTGGTAGTCAGGCGCGCACACAAAGCTATTTATCGTCACATTTACAATATCGTGTATAAAAGTAACGCTTTGAGGTGTGCCAAAATAGTGATGTGACGAAAATTTCGTTTTAATCACAATGCTCTTAAATAGGGTAAAATGTTGCTTCAATTTAGAATATTGACCGGCTATAGGTCTTGTGCAAATGGTTTTATGCAAACTCATCATTTTTCAAGTAAAATTTACTTGAAAGCTTTTGTAAATGTTGCGTTCAGATTATTCATATAGGCAACCGTCTCAACATTGAATACTATGATAAAGGTGTCAAATCGTTAGCGTCGTGCATCAGACTGCTTACGTAACTAAATACTTGAGGCGTATCCTCAGATCAATCTTTGCACCGGGTCAGACTAGGTGGATCGATTCGAACTGAATCGGTTAGCGCCAGCGTTACCGTAATAGCTATTGTCGTAGAAACCTCTAGAGTGACGATAAACCAGGCTCGTGTAAGGTGTGTTGGGGAATCAGAGCGCGAACATGGAGTCATGGTCGTTGTCCTTGTTGATCTGCCGGTGGCGAGGAGTCAGGGCCGCGGGGAGCGGAGGGGCGGGCGTCGCGGCGGGGGCGGCGGGGGCGAGGGCGGCGGGGGGGGCGGGGGCGGGGGCGGGCGGCAGGGTGTCGGCGGCGGCAGCTCGTTCTGCGAGGAACTTGTCGAAGTCGCTGCTGGTGACGCTCTCCTGAGCACCCGGGGCTTCCGACGCCGCCTGTACAGTATATGGGTATTACGCGGCCGTTCGTAATAATGGCAAATGAGGTCGGTTTAGGCCCGTTTATGTCACTACACAGTAATAAAATTAAAACATTTTTCTTATTCCGCCAGGCTTTTGGAGGAGTAGAGACAGAATTATATTTTGAAGATGTTCTATTTATGCTTTTAATAATTGTGGTGTACGTGAGCCCTAATGTGCTGCAGCTTTACTTTTAAAGCCAGTGTTCGATTTTATTATACAGGGTTATTTGTAAAACACCGACAACCTTGCAGGACTGTATTACAATCATCATAAACAACAACTTTTGTTCTATGATTTTTTACAAAATTTTATACATTTACCAAAAACAAATCTTCAAGATTTCGTTGTCCTATCTAACACATTTCAACTCCGTATTTTGCTGTATCTACCTACCTACACCGCCGCTTGTAGGTACGTTTGCTTCGCATAGATTTCGTAACATTTAGAGAGTTCAATTTTGTTGATTATGATGTTAGTGACATGGTCCTGAGACGTTGCCGGTGTTTTACAAATAACCCTGTATATCACCTCAGTTTACAGTGCATACTGCATAGCATATTGATTATTGCATATAAATGTCCCCAACTATTATATAAAAAGTATATATTATTAAACTTATTATAAAGGCGTGAGTGCACCATTTTAGCTGCTAATGGAAGGATTATTATAAAAATCCCGTTGACATACATAATAGGCTATATTTACACCATACTTACGCGTAATACATAGAATATGTAAAAAAAATAAAATTAAAATGATAAATAAATATAAAACACACCTTCTCCTGCGCTAACCAAGCGGCTATCTCATCGATCTCCCTCTGATCCATGCCCGACGGCTGTCGAATGTTCCAGAAACGTTAACATAAAATTGTTATATACAAAAGACAAAACAAATGAAAAATTATATGAAAAATTATAAGAGAAAAAAGTAATAGGTATAATAAACTTGTAACTAATATTATATATTATTTTTAAACAAAAAATTAGTAAGGGATTGATACTGTATCGTGTTGTGTAGCGGTGATATTATTTTAGTGTAAGTAAATTTTGCCCGCTACATTGAATCAGAAATCACCTGTAGTTTGACTAGTTCTCTGTTCAATAACTTAAATTTAGAACAAGATTTAAAAGGGTGTGTTCTAAAGGATGGCAACATCGTAAATAGCTGTGAAATGTTTCGCTGTTATGATGCATTTCTTTAGAATGATTAATGGATTATTTAATTCATCTAATAAATATTAAAAAAAAACAGTAAAAATTAAAGGTACTAAATTAAAATAGAATCTCCCTCTGTGTTGCTCTATTATACTAAATTAAAATAGAATCTTCCTCTCTGTTGCACTATTATACTAAATTAAAATAGAATATCCCTCTCTGTTGCATGTGACGATCAAAAAATCGTCAATGCTCCTGTGAATAAGCTTTTCACAGAGATATTCGTTATATTTGTAATTAGAAGTGCCAGGTTTTGCAGCGAGTTGCACATGTTACAGGTTGTACGATGTATTGTATCACCTTAGAACGCTCAACCAGGGGCAGCGAGAGGCCTGAAGTATTTAAATGGCCTCTCTTACTTTAACACACACCAACACAATAAAAATCTGTTAGTACACATAAAATGAAATCGCACTCAACATCACAACAGCATAACACGACACATTAAAATAAATCAAAGCTGAGAAAAATATGGCTCATTGAAATTTAAGGATAAAATCGCACAAGGATAAGGACAGCATTTTCTTGCATGTCTCTTCCTCTCTGTCACTTGGAATTGCATCTCATAAAAGAGAGACGTTTGCGATCGGACTTCTCGCTCCATCTAATGACTCATTTACGTGACAGAACGAGAAAGAGATACTCGAAAACGGTAATCCGAACGTGCCAAGGTGATTTCACTCTTAGGGTCAGTCATCACTAAGCGTAATATGGACTTTATTATTATTGCTTTTAGGTATGAAATTGGGCGTAGATATTAAACGCAGTACTGATACGCTCCTTTAAGTCGCATATCAGATCAAAAAAGTGTGCGAGGACTTTTCCGTTCAGTGGAAACTGACCCTTATGGAGAAGCGTCAGAGCAGCCTGCGAAATTCAACTTTCTGATGTTTATTGCGACTAACAAACAGTACGAAGCTGTATTTTTAGTACTATTTTCGTTTATTCATTTCCATACTTACATATTTTTTTATATTGTTTCATATTTTTTTATGAAAAAATTAATAAAAGAAAAAAAAGTGTGTGTGTCAGCTCCGATGCACGACTGGAGTTTACTCCTTAAGTACAAAAAAAAAATTAAAAATATCACTGACGGACGACAAATTACATAAAGCGCCATCTAGTAATATTCAACTGTACGACAAACACCATAGGTGCGGTTGCACCAAAGTTGCACCAAAAACGTAACGAGGTCATTCATCAGTAGATTTTACACCTCACATTTTTCTCATACCGAGCGCCTTATATATGAAAATCGATTCTTAAGGAGTAAACTCCAAAAACATTTAAAAATAAAAAAATGTAATCCACCAGCTTCGGGAACAGACTCCGAGCTACCGGTGGTTAGGATTTATGGAATCAAAATCGTATGTATAATTGCAGAAATTAAATAGTATTTTTTTGAGGCTATCTTATATTCTTAATTAACCACATATGCTTTTATCCATCAACCATTAAAGACTATCATTCTGAAAATAAATGTTTTATAACGATCGCAAATAAATCATAAAACAACGTAATACTGATCTACAAATCGCAGAACATATGAATTCCCCAGGCTACTTTAGCGCATCTACCTTACCGTTACAGTAGTGGTTCTGAATGGTGCACGTACCAGAGGTTGTCCAGCCGTGGCTCGCTGGCTGGCGGCTGAAGCTAAGCCGGTCGATACCTGCTCTTCCAAGTTGTCTGCGTAACTGCTACCGCTAAAATTCAATTATTTATATCATCATTTTCCTGCCCTTGTCCCATTCTATTTGGGGTCGGCGCAACACGTTTTCTCCGTCCATTCTCCCCTATCCAACGACCATACAGCCCGTAGACGCCTAATGTTTGATATATTGTTCTAAACCAATTCTGTCAACTAGCCGAGGTTTGAGGAAGCGGGGTACTGCATTCTGATTGGCCCTACCAAGGTCATAGGATAGAATTAGGGATGGGACAGGTTACAAAAAAAACACGAAGATATCGATACCTTTCCATACCTATAATCAAAATGTTTATAAGAATATTTTTTTTACATTCCGATTTCAAACCGAATCAAATCGAAAAAAAACATATATGAAAAACATTTTGACAGATTTTCTATTTTTGAAAAAATTAACTAATTTTTTTATGAATCCAAATTAATCTTCACGTTTAGAGAACCTCGGTGAGACCATTCGAAGGTACTTTGAGAAATCATTTCAAGTACAATAAAGTTGTTCTAATTACCTATTACAAAAGGTACTATGTAACGACTACTAATTTGACCATTGTAAAAAACAGCTGGTAAAGAAAATGTACAACGTACAAACACCTACCTAATCGTTTTTGAACCGGTGACGGTTTTTCATATGCATAAAACAATCTTCTGTAAAATGCTATGAACATTTAGTACTATATGTTAAAGGAAACCAGTTCTCTTGTTTGTGGGTATCTAGAACGAATCATCATTTCACACTTCATTTAAATGTAAAAAAAATATATACATACGTAGTATTTTAATAGTCTTACATAGGCAGCCTACTTTATCTATCACATTACTACTAAACATTCCTTATTTTGTTTAATGTTTGAAATGTTTAGTAAGTAAGATTTTTTAAAATAACAAATTATGTAGGATTTATGCTTTATCGATAACGAATTTCGATAGTAGATTTGGTACATCTTTAACTTTTTGCCTATAGTACACTCCCACTATTGCAGTCACTTTCTAAGTACTATCATAAGAAAGAGACCTGTCTCAAAAGACATCAACGCGGGTCGGTGGTACAGACGCCTGCACATCAAGCTACTACAATTTGTCAGAATTTCTTTGATAGATTTTCGACTTTATTTCTAAAGTATAAGGTTCAAGGTTCATTGGGAAAAAATGACAGTTTCGGGTAGCTTGACCTACAGGCGTCTGTACATACAATTTCACCTGTACCTATGGCCAGTTTATTATGAACTCCGATAAGTAATATCAAAAAAATTGTTTAATTATGGTTATGTAATTATTAACTAACCGATGAAATGTTATACCGTTTTTTCGGAAACTCGAATTTTGACCGTTTTTATCACACCAACGAATTGTACAAGGGGCCATTGTAATATTTTGTTTTCGAGTTTTTTATACGGTAAAAAGGAAGTGTTTACGGATCACAGAAGTGGTCGAAACTGATTCGAAATTGTTGAGTGGCGTCTTGTATAAGATTTATTAGTCAGATGTGTTGACAGACATCGGTCGCCTGTTATTAGGTGTCTACGGGCTGTATATGGTCGTTGCCCCTATCAGACGTCACGGCATCATTTACTCCATTCAATCATTTATAATTTTCTTAAATTGTTTTTAATTAAGATACTTATAGTAAAAACAACGCATTTTTTAAATACGTCATGATGCGTGTGTCATTGCTTTTTTCGTATTCTTCTCAGCTATCCTATTAATCTAGTCCATCATCTTTGGAAATCAGCACTATTGGATTTAGAACGACGTCACTTAGCTAACCATGCAGTGACATCCAAACTGAACGTGTATGGTTAATTTAAGCTCAATCGGTAGTGGATAAAAATTGTTTAAAAATTCAGTTGTTGGATTTGACTTAAAAAAAGATTAAGAAGATGATGGAACTAATTAGAGAAAATAAACGGCCAGCTGTCCACATTAGCTCAAAATAGTTAAAAATTATAAGATTTTTCACAGCTGTGAAATGATGCTGGCTCAACAGTGCTTGTAATTATTCAGTATTCTATAAAATGACGATGTAATAACTCAGAAGAATCTCTGAGTAAATACCATAGTTGAGGACTCACCCAGTCTTGGAGTTTTCATAGGTAAGGTTGCGGGACTGCGCGAACATGTCAAACTCGTCCTTGGAGCTGCCCGGAGACTTGTCTAGCTGAACGTCCTTCACGGCTGCAATTATTTTAATACATTATTAAAAACAAGCTTGTGTGAGGCAAAAAGTGGCTGGGTGACCATCTATTATATACCGAGATATCTCCATGCCACGTTAAGCCGTTGATTACAGCTGTCATTAGTAGGTTTTTGACAGTTTACAGTAACAGAAGCCTGATAGTCTAACACTCACGTCAAAATATCGGACTATTGCTGTTTTTGTCCATCAAACATTATTAAAGATACACATTTTTTTAGGGATGTGTAATCATCAAATATCTTCCCTCACTCTGGAGTCAGTGGGAGGGAGTGTCAGACTTTTACTGACTAAGTTCCTTCTTTTGCCTTTTGTGTTTCGGGACCGCGGTATCTCTTTCGTATAACCCGCAACCCCGGCAGGAGATAAGATTCTCAAACGCCCCTCAGATTGATTCAGCTGGTCGAACCAACTCCTCCCACAAAAAAGAAGAAAGTTTCCGAATGATCCGTTTACTGTCTCGTTAGTCATACGCGCGATTGGTGAGTAGTGTTATTGGGTATTTCCATCTCCTGATGCTCAACAGTGCTTGTCATTATTCAGTACTTATCTTATAAAATGACGATATAATAACTCAGAAGAACCTCTGAGTAGAACTTCCTAGTTCTGAGTCTAGATTTCTGCGCTGTTGATGGCAATAGGCTCGCCCCCTATTACATGGGCTACTTAAGCATAACTGGCGAAATGTGGGTGTTCTGTTAAGTACACTCCTGCCTCTGTAATGTTATGTAATGTTTACTTACTCAATTTAGCAATGTCAGGTACGTCGTCACTGAGATCAATCAAAGCGTCGTCTTCAGGTTTCTTTGCTGAAATTTTGTTAGCAAAAATTGTTATACACATTTAACTATAGAAATTCTAGACCTAAATCTGATTTCTGAATAGCTAAACAGCACAGGAATAGGAAGTATGAGCAACATTATAACTACGAGAACAAAATAAGTTAGTCTATAAAAATATAATCGATAAGTAAAATGATGAATAAGGACTAAGGAGGTCAAATGGAATCCACTAATAAAACAAAACAAAAGGATATGACGACTTTTTGGGGGTCGATAACCGCAGTTATTGTAGTTGAAGTACATGCAGTCGGGTTACACCAAAAAGAACTCATGTCTCATATATAACTTTAATATGAATATTCTTACGAGAGGCAACAGCATTCGTTCCAGGTATTCCCATGGCAGCGCCTAAGATGGCCGATGGTGTAGCACCGCCAGTTGCGGCATTCCTGAAAGAAAAACTCGTAAATGTCAAATACGATCGCCATCGTTGCGTCCAAAACTTCGATTTCGAACTCAATGAGATAAGCAATAAGGTGTAAATTATTGACGACTGAAAAGCTATGTATAACGAACCAGTCCACCGATTGTGATTGAAACTCATGGACATGTTTATCTTTCCTAAGCCTGCTCTGTCCGAGCAAGAGGGAGTGTAAGACTTGTAATGACTAAAACCCATCCATGTTCCTTCTTTTTCCTTTTCTGTTCCGGGACCGCGATATCTCTTTCGAACAGGCAGTGGCCCTGGTTAGTTTAGAACTAGCATTCGGGTTAAAGATCTAGGTTTTCTACCGAGGTTGCGCCCGCAGGAAATCTAAATCCTAGGTGTCTTGGCGATTTCCGTTAGGTGACCACTTATCTACGCAAACTCGGTTTGAGTCGAAAGTTTTTGTTCATGAAGTGAAAGCGAAAGAGACACAGGTGCACTCTCTGTTCCTTTTCTCTCATAATTCGAAGGGGCGGCAAACCAGCACAACCGGAGGGAGATGAGATAAACATATTTTATTTGCCTCGGATCGAACGACGCGACTCGACATTGCGTCGGCTCTTTTTGATCGGCTCAAACCAATTTCGCCTTGTTAAGTGTGGTCACTGCCTAGACCAGAGGTCGGCAACCTTTTGAGATGGAACGGCCAAAAGTAACAATTTTCATTTTTTTCCAGATTTGAAAAAAACCAATTTTTTTTTTAACTGACATAATGTAAGACGTTTTCAATTTCAACTGATTTTGTTGTATGTTTGTTAGGCGACTTTACCGTAAATGTAAGGCGATTTTGATAATTCTTATTCATATAGTACTTGGGAAGCTTACGAGTTATCTTTTATTATAGTATTTCTCTCGTGGATGATCTCAATACAAACAAAACTTTTATTAACAATGGAAGCTAAAAAATCTACAAGAATTTGTGTTAAATCCCATTATAGCACAACTAAAAAGGCTGAAATATAAATCGTCACGTACCTGTTGTTCACAAACCGGCCGTGTCTGAGCAGCAGGTTGTTGAGCCGGTCGTTGGCGTGCAGCAGCTCTGCGGTGAGCGGGGACTCGCCCGCCAGGCGCCCGATCAGCTCGGCCACGCGACTCTGCATGGCGCGCAGTGTGTCTGCTAGTTCCTGTAAACACGAAAAGAATGGTGAGAATACTGTTACCCGCGCCTTCGTACGCGCTGGGTTCGAGATTTGCCATAAAGCATATTTAATGTATGTCATGACAGTTGTCAAGAAGTTGAAGAAGTTACATAATAATTATGGACACATGGTCTGAAATAAAGATTATTATTTTTGTTCTTACATTTTTGTTTCTCCGGCTAGCCGGGAAGTTCTGATGACACGGGCCTAAGCCAAGTGTTCATCAGTTGGTTAGTATGGAAATAGATTCCACACGGTTGTGTGCAGACTGTGTGATGTTGTCCATCACACACTGCAGAAACTTTCTTACCAGCTTGCATGTGTTTAGGATTACTGCTTTCCGCAGTATTATTGTAATGCAATATTACATTTTTTTACCAAAAACGGTTAGGGGACTATTATAAAGCACTAGGTCCGAGTTGCCCTGCGTCGTTACAACTAGTAAAAACTTAGAAAAAGACAGAAGAATAAAGGCAAAATAAATCTACTAAAAATGTAATTTGACATTTGGGACTTATATAATGTGTTTAATTAATGTATGAGACACCAAGACATATTAGTACGTGTAATAATAATATGTCTTGGTGTCTTAGTTTTAATACAATTTATAATTGTAATTATGGGTTAATTCCCTGAAATAAATGAAAATTTATTTAAATCTATTTTTTGTTGAGTTTCATAAAAAGAAATTAAAATATGAAGTCTTTGAAGACAACACACTACTGTTACAAACTCATTCTTTTAAAACCTTGACATCAATAAACGTTTGATAACTTTTATCTGTCATTGACATTTTATTTTAAAACATACAACAAAAGGATGCCTTGTACGGTAGGACATTTTAATTGACACACGGATGGTAAGTTCTAGATACACGATGCTCCGCATTTACCTTCCCAAGATATGTTTGTACTAATGAGGTTCTGATTTTAAGTTCTTATAACTTTATATGATGCATGAGTACGGATATACAGTGTGTTAGGTTAAACGAGGGACTTATTGAGGGAGGGTATTCAGTATTCGATTCTCGTCCCAAATATGTAAAAAACCTATAACCTTAATTTCTGACGTAATTGTCCAATAAAATACATTATTCATGAACACTGAGCGCGAGAGAAGTAAACTTGTAAACAGTGAAGTAAATCACGCGGCAAAATACCTACGCGCCGATTCTACCGAAAAGGCGTCCTAAGCCAGGTTTAAAGTATGAAGGGAAAATGGATTATACCTAAAGGTCATTGACATGCACACATGTTCTGCGATAGTATTAAATCGCTAGCGCAAGGGTATATACACGTTGCGAGACTTATGCGAAATTTTTGGTATGGTTCTGTCTTTTATTTATTAGTGTTTTTTTTTGTTCATATTTTTATTAGTATCATGTAAGTATGCACTATTGTGGGTTTGAATACGTCCCTCGTTTAAACTAACATACTGTATATTCCACTAGCTGTGTCCAGCGGGTTCACCCGCTACTCAGCTCCTAAGTGCCGTAGCGTGATCGTATATAGCTAATGTTTATTATTATTAATATGAGCCTATATTGTCCTACTGCAGGCAAAGGCCCCACTTCCCTCCCGCCTTCTACGTTTCGCGGTCTAGTGCGATTGTAGGCCAATCTTTTGAAAATGACTCCCGCCATCTCCTTTACGTCTGCCGGGATGTCGTTTTTTCCTTTTTGGTGTCACTCAGTGGAGTGGTTATTTTTGGCCATTGCTCCTCCGACTTACGGCGTACCTTATCTTACTTAATGATAATTAAGCTTTCTATTGTCGAAAAACTGGTTAAAATCTGAGCTATTATTTTGGAGCCTATTCGGTACAAAAAACAATCCGAATCAGGCTTGTAATGAAGCTCTGTATCCGTAACCGATAGTATCGGATATCCGAAATAAAAAATAACCCAAACCGATATAATAGTAACGGATAGTAACAAAAGGTGAAGTCTAAATGACAGGCTAATGTTTGCAGCGCATGTCTCTTACAATTGCCATTGTTTATGATTTACGCTATTTGTACTTCACTTTTATAATTTTAATATTCGCAACCGAAATTATCCGAAACTATTGTATAATCCGAAAAAGTTTCATATCCGTAACCGGTATGTTATTATTCCTATATCCGTATTGAAATCCTTTATTTCATATCCCTAACACATCTAATCTGAATACTACTTACATTGAGCAGTTCAATATCGCTGTCGTGGTGTGCTGTATGAGGCTGGGTGGTGAGCTCGTTGAGCATGTCGTTCATCACGTTCATGTTCCCATCGACCAGCGCCAGGTCGGCACGTAACTTGTTGGTCTGACTTTCTGACAACGTCACCTGGAAACAAGAACACAAGTATCCTACTAATATTATAAATTCGAATGTGTGTGAGGATGGATAGATGGATGGATGTATAGATGTTTGTTACTCTTTCACGTCAAAACGGCTGAACGGATTTTAACGTTATTTGGCACAGAGGTAGACTATAGTCGGGAATAAGGACACAGGACATATAGGTTACTTTTTTTTTCGATATCACGCGGGCGATGCAGCGGGCGCCAGCTGGTCTGTCGGTGGTATATTAGGGTTTCGTACCTCAAAAGGAAAAAAAACGGGACCCTTATTGGATCACTATGTTGTCCGTCTCTGTCTGTCTGTCAAGACCCTTAATCTCAGGAACGCGTAGAGGTATCGACTTGAAATTTAAACCATTTACTCAAGTAAGTAGCCCTTTTATGTTGTGAATAAAATCAACCCTCTAAATCTACGCAGTCAGAAGATATGGCTGTTTATGTCGCAAGTTTGTACGGAACCCTCGGCCCATAAATACTCTTGACACAACATTAGGCCCTAAGCACACGAAAAAAAAACAAAATCAATGTTTATCGTAATTAAAAACTTCCATATTTACAAAATGAGGTTTCTGTAATTATTTCGATGTCAAGACCCCGATACCAGCGTATCTTTGAAAACAAAAGACTTGACCGATTAAAAAAATATACGACAACGCGTCAATAGCCGGCACATGTATTCAATGCAGTTAATAATCAAAACTTTACTCTTCATAGATAGATATAAAGATAAAAACATAACATCATGCTTGTTATACCCGAAGGCTTAGACAGAATTAAAATAGTACAGTAAGGTTCATTTTTAATTTATTTAGATTTTTAATATATTATATTTTTAACCGACTTCAAAAAAGGAGGAGGTTCTCAATTCGACGTTTGTTACCTCATAACTCTGGTCTGGGTGAACAGATTTTGATGATTCTTTTTTTAATCGAAAGCTGGTGGTTGTCGTTTGGTCCCATAAAAAAAATATCAAGATCCAGCCAGTAGTTTTTGAGTTATCTTTAATAATGCGTATTAGATTGACTTCGTCTACGTTGATGATATAATTTTAGAGGTTGTCGAAAACAAATGAACAAAAAACGCTATGCACTATGATTTGGAAGGTCATCGCAGTTTTTTGAGGTGATTGTATTTTAATTTGGTGATAGATCTTCAGTGATATACAACGGAACTCTTCAATAAATGACCGCAAATCTGCCGTGATTGCTGCAATCACATGTATAAGTATGGGTTTCGCCAGGGTAGGCAGGCGAGTGGGAGCAGGGTGCCCGTACCCCCTCCCCTCCCCTCACCCAGTCATTAAGAAACATAATCAATCATTAGATCAAGTATCAGCTGTATCCCCTAGGCGATGAGGCATATGATTTCTGAATTGGTTTTAAACTAAAGCATAATTTAGATAGTATTAAATACTATAGCGTGATGTGGAACTAAGGCACTTGTCTCACCGGCAACGATTAACGAGTAACGAGTAGAGCTAGAACTAGAAACGAGTTAGCGAGACGTGGGGAGCAAGTGCGTAGTTCCGATATTTGTGTAGCTCGGCTATAAGCGAGTGTGCGAGTGAGGCGGACGATTACTCGCATCACTCGCTCGCGGCAGTCAAGCGTACAGTCAGTCTTGCGGCCTCATACGCGACCAAATGACATGACCACTGGTTGCTCTCTCGGCGTGATTTCTAATCGCTTGGCGAGTATCGCCGAGTGAGTGTTATCTTTCATAGCTCTTGTCTAGTGAAGCGAGTGCTCGCCGGCAGTGTGAACAGTCAGCGATCAACTGTTTGTATATGCATCTCTTTTATTCACACGGAAAGTATTCTATTGTACGTTTCTTGAGCGAGAAAATAGCCGATAGTTAGTCGTTTTCTCGTCGTTGGTGAGACAACTGCCTAAAGCTTGTATTTAAGACGGGACCTACGCACTAAAAAGCTAAAAATAACCGTGTTTGCGAATTATATCATAATACTATAACTAAAAATGCTGAAATAAAAAACTTTTTTATAATAAATTAATTTCTATATACACACTATAAATAGACACAAACTAATGATAAAAATATATACAAGTAAAAAATGGTAAATTGTAGGACGTCAAAAAGTTCGCCTGCATCGCAGTCAACAGGAAAAGTGCCCAGAACGCTGGCCTGTTTTTGCGCAAAAAATAAGCATTGCCATCCAACGCGGTAATGATTTTTAATTGAATTTAGCTTTTTATTATTTACTCTGGACGCTCTTACTGTGCACGTCTTTCTAAATCGTTCTCACATATTTGTATAATCTCAACATGAATGATGTAAAAAATACGTTTTTGTAATAATATTATAATTTAAAAGAGTATCCATAGTTTCTTCCCTATTCTTCGCCATAGAGATCAACGCTTTGGAATGGGCAACTACAGTACTTTCACAAGTTATTATGCCTTGTGACCAGGACTGTAGCTTTATCATTTTGTTTATTGACATGCAAAAGTGCCTGTTATGATCTAATTGAAATAAATGCTTTGAGTTTTGAGTTTGACAAATTATAAACAAAGACAGTCGTCAGACGAATTGACATCGACACAGATAATTAATTCTTGCGATTAATTAGTTGATTATGCATTCAAGAGCTTCCACTACATAAGTACGTCCGGTCCATCTTGATAATCAGCTTAGGCTACCTTTGTAATACAACTATAATATTCAGTATTTTTAAGAGGTTTCGACATTTAATAATCAAAAAATAGGATTAGTAGCTAGAAAGTTTGTAGTGCTTCTTCTTTTCAGTAGAAACACTAAGAAGTTGTGTGGTTTTGGTGGTCATAAAAGTAGATTTTGATTCAAGTGAGGAGGTGATGGTGATGATGACTTACCGTGGCAAGGATTTGCTCCTGAGTAGTACGGCTAGGCGAAGTCTGCGGCACAGCAGAACGTTGCGGCGAGCCAATCATCGTGTCACCGCCGTCAGGCACACTCTGCACAATAATACTCGACATTAGATATCTCCACGATCAATTTTATAATCTAGTCGTAACTTAATAGTGTTACGAACTGGTTTGAGAACACTGAGAAACTTCTTGTCTAATTTTGCTAGATCTTTTTCAGTTTGCCTAGATTGTTATCAATCGCTTTTTGGATATTTAATATGGAATGGATGCAGAATGTTCATGGTTCAAGTTTACCTTTGATACTAAACGATTTGAAATGCGCGTAATAATCGATAATTGTATGAGAATAGGAAACTATTCTGCAGCTGTTTGGATATAAACTGTACAGAGTACCACAAAAGTACATTTCTTTTTATAAAACGTTGCCCCACACTAGGAATTTATACTGTATCGTGGGTGCGTTAACAAACTTTTAAACTCACAAACTTTTAAACTAATATACAAATATTTGTTCCGTGCGGGGATCGAACTCGCAACAAGCAGCGCTGCAGTCGATCGCTTAGACACCGCGCCTACCGGGTCGTCATAATTATATGCCGGATATAATTTCTACAGAGACTTTATATTAGTATCTGGATTAGGATTATTCCGATACGCGACAATTGCACACTAACTCATTTACTATAAAAATCCAACATTATGTATCATTTATATTTCAGTAGTTGATAAACAAATTCAGTGAGCGATAAGTTTGTATATTCCAACCACACTACATTGGTAATTATAAATTATGCTCATAAAAGCGGTAACTAGTGAGCTAAATAATCTATATATGTAATATAAAAATGAAACCCTATTTCCCTTGGTCACGGCATCACGCTTGAACCGGCTGGACCAATTTCGCTAATTCTTTCCTATGCGAAGTACGGTAGGTAGGGTATGTAGGGTAGGTATGGTAGGTTAGGTTTAAAATACAAGCGGATAGCAATAGGTCAAAATTGCATTGCAAAGCATGTCGGGCACAACTAGTATAATTATATATAATATACAAGGATAAAAAGAAAGACAATTCATAATGTTATTTAGTGGCACCGTATTCCTTATAATATGTAGATAGATAGAACATTCTTTATTATTTACACCATACAAATCACAAGAATAGCAGTATACAACTTAAAGTTAAAGTAGGGTGAAACAACGGGCGGTCTTATCGCTAAAAGCGTTCTTTTCATGACAATCTTTAGATGGATTTAAAGGAGGAGAGACAGTACTGTATAGTCCTTATCTGTTATGATTGTTTGCGTCTACGATTATTATTTCATTTGCGAATGGATGTGTAAAGTATTAAGCTTTAATATGTTTCGTAAATTCTATTTGCGCGCGAGATGAGCCTACTTACTTAGTTCGTTTGTCAAAGTTCATGTTACACTATATTTATGTTCTCAAGTAAGTGAAATCCTTGTAACTTCTTATTGAGAAATAAATTTATTTAACCATAATATCACTACATAGTATAAAACAAAGTCGTTTCCCGCTGTCTGTCTGTCAATATGTATGCTTAGATCTTTAAAACTACTGATGCGGTTTTTAATAGATAGATTGATTCAACATTGCACCCAGGCGAAGCCGGGGAGGGCCTCTAGTACTAATTACTTTAGAACCAGACTGTTAAATCCATTATACCAAAGTCCCCGTAGATTACCTTTGCACTTACAATTTACAATCATAAAAGTATTTACCCGATTTATGCCGACATTATTTCTCATAGTGACTCATATAATTTTAGCTATCGGCCATATCATTAATTTGACGTGTGACGATGATAAGTCTGATATACTCCTACTATAGATATGAGATATAGTTCCATTTGTTATCACGAATGATACATACCCTCTGCGGTGTGAATATGGGCGCCATGGCATCCAAGTCTGTCATAGGGAACTCGACTCCTTTGGTTCGCAGCTCAGTGTAGATTTGCACGACACCCTGTAACAATATACATGTACTTGTAGCTGTAGTGGATGCATAAAAAAGTAGAATCTATTATATCAAGACAAATCACGTTACGTTGGAAATGACTTTGAATGTTTCGCTTACTTATGTATATTGAAAATCGTATGGAAAATCACTCACTCTATGACTAAGTGACTACTTTTCAGCGTGTTCCCTCCCATCTAACTTTTATTTTTTTTGTTTCCTTAGTGTTTTAGCCTAATCCCCTAGACTATTGCTTTGTAAATCAATGTATATTCCCTATTTGTTTCCGGATGGGAAATCATCAAATAACTCTCAGGCCGGCCACCGCCTTCGGTAGCATGATTGCTTTGCAGAAGGAGGTGACCGCTTTCCATCGCTCCGGACCATGGACTAAAGCAGAGCCGGGCACGAGTGCTCCGAACAATCGAAGCAGACTGCCACAATGTGCTCCACCATGTCCACCGGTTGGCGACACCCGGATGGATATTTCTTTAGGCTAGGACAGGATCCTGACACACCACAACTAGTCCTATTTACTGACAGGCTAAGTCGGTGCCAAGGTTTTATCTATGAAGGTAATCATCGATATTGCCTTAGTCTAAATAAAAAAAAAAAATTTTACACGTAACAATTATCCGCAATTGACTACAATCAGGCTATACAAAAAATATAACAAATAATGCAATGTTTCATGACAGATATTATAAAAATAACTTTAAATATCGTAGTCAGTTATCGGATTATTTCACGCGATGTCATAAAATATCTGTGATACAAAACGAAATTAAATATCGAATATTTAATTTCGTTTTGTATCACAGATATTTTTACGTTACTCCATAAAGACCTATTATCTAATATTCAGTAAGTAATTCACTTGTCGCTTTTCATGTCCGTCTGTGTCTACGGCTGTTTCTTATCGAAATGCAACAGATTTTGATGCGATTTTCACTATAATTTATAGAAATTATTTAGAGAAAACGAACTATCCCAGATATGAGATCTAGCTAGATCGATTTTTAGCCCCCATAACTCCTATTATTGCAATGTTAACCTAAATTGTAAGAGTCGTTTTCGAGAACGGGTCAAGAGGTCAAGTACAAAATATTTAAATCAATATTTATCATTTAGGTAATATTACTTGTAGACCGCGGGGAAGGTGGTGTGACTCTCTGATCTTGTTTACGGGGCGGACATGGTCAGAAATCGCACAGGATAAAGAGGTTTGGAAGGAGAAATGAGGCCTTTGCTCAGCAGTGGGACATTTGACAGGCTTTGCCCAACCCGGACCGGAATCGAACCAAGTACTCCGTGCTCAGTAGTAGCGCTTGCGACCGCGGAGTTAGTTAGGTACTACTACGTGTACCGCAGTTGAGTCAGAACCAATAATTGGATTAACGCTTAAGCTGTTTTAGTAGATAGTGCTGTAATAAGATTGGTTGTTGGGGACATTCAACTGAGGAAACGTTTAATGGAGGATTTACACCTTGTTTTTATTCGTCGACAGTTTCTCATGGCCAGCGGACGTCAGAAAGGTCGCTTGACTTGAGACCTTCGACAGATCTGGCCACTAACTATTTAGTGGCAAGATCAAATGGCACTTATCCGTACACAATCAGGCAGTTATTGGCAACATCTAAGGCGGAGTCATGGGGCAATTTTATCGCCTTATAAACCTTTCAGACATCTAAGAATGATGTCCGCAAGGTTTGCTTTTTTTTTTTAGGCCCGATTGAATCATTGAATTAGTTTAATGGTTAGCTTAATTTATTTAAATTAATAAAAAAATGCTAATCATTTGAAGATGATGTTAGCAGGACGAAGTTTTAATACAAGATAACATAACGTCAAGCTTCCAAATCCCTGGAGTTATGTGGGTAAATGTGGGTGTACTATGAAGAACACCTCTGGTGTGGGTTCACATTTGACTAGTTATGCCTTAACACCATGTAATAATGGGCGAGCGTATTGCCATCAATCGGGTGAAACCAAACTCCCGTGGGTGCTACTGAGAAAGTCCTAATGGTAAAACCCAATAAGTAATACTTTGTTCGACCTGGGATTCGAACTCAGGAGCACATACTCAGCAGTTGTGCAATCGACATTAGACCAACGAGATCAAATGAGTTTTAAATACATTTAGAGCTAAACGGTCACTTGTGGTGCAAGTGTGAATTAGTGTAGTTAGTACTGGTTAATCTTATTGACGCAATATTTCGCCACTTTCACGTCATTTTTTACGCTAATGTGACTATCGTTTCTTATGAGTAATAGTCGAAAGAATCGCGCCTATTTCCCATTGATAAGAGATAAGATTGAAGCTTTCCATTTAATATAACAAACTGATAGGAGTTACCTATTTGAAAACTGGCTGGCTACATGGATGTTTTTCATCACCGCTCCCAATCATTCCTAGTTTCCATTTTATATAAAACAATGGAACGCTGATTGTATGAGGACAAATTGATTCGCTAAAATGCTATTTTTAAATTTTCTGATATGTCGAGGCTGAATAAATAATAAAAGGGTGACAGAATAATTGACACAAATATGTGTGTATCTGAAGGCGTATATATTAATAGAATCACAATAACCGAGATTAAAACGACTGTTTTCCATTAGCATAAGGTAATCCAGGCAATAGACATCTGCCGGAGTTGCGGGTTGTTCGGGCCCCGGAATATAAAAGGCATAAGAAGGAACATGGGTGGCTTTTAGACAGTAAAAGTCTGACACTCCCCCAAAATTTTATTTTTATAAAAAAATCTTTGCCCTACTCTAGGAATTTCTCCTATATTGTGGGTGCGTTGACAAACGTTTAAACTCACATACACAAACGACCAGACCCGGAACAACTACCTGTAGGTCATACAAATATTTGTTCCATGAGGGGATCGAACCCGCGACACGCAGCGCAGCAGTCGATCGCTCAACCACTGCGCAGCAGTTGATCGCTCACTCATCCACTGCGCCAACCGTGTCGTCATTTAAAGATTTACCATATGCAAAAAAAAGGCATGTACAGTCACCGTTATTAATTGGGTAACTCGTCTAGCATTAAAATACCTAGGAAAGAAACGAATTAACGCAGACATCAGTACATCCACAACTAACACTTTTGGAAAGAAAATGCTGCGAAACAATCTCCCCAGCAACATGATTTGCTATTCAATTGTTATGTTCATACACAACTGATGACCTATAAGTACAATTGAAGCTGAATTGGCGAAGCAATTGAAAGTTATGACCTCCTCAATATACTGATGCAGAACGTTTATTGTGAATCTACTAGCTGTGCCTAGAGGTTTCACCCGCTGCTCAAGTCCCCATCCCACTTAGGAGTTTAAAAGATAAAAGAAAATTTTCATAAGAATCGGTCGAGCCGTTTCAGAGGAGTATGGGAACGAAGATTGTGACACGAGAATTTTATATAGTAGAAGAAGATGTATGTGCTAGGGCGCGAAATTGCAATAGATTTTAACCCAAAACATAGGGCCAACGTGTGAACTCTACGCAAATTCGGATAAAGTCTACTACATTTTTGACATTCATTACTGGTAGCTCGAAAGTCTGTCAATCATACTTAACGATGTGTACTGTCTTACCTATTTGGTTATCGAATGCATATTGACAGTACAGTCTCTATATGTGAAATACTGGTATGTACCTCAATACATTTAGAAGGGAAACTCGTTCAACAACCCAAACACACAGAACCCAACACACAGTTCAAAAAAGGCTAGGCAGACAATGGACATGTGATCTACGTAAATTCGCATTATTACTTAGTTTAGCATTAATAATCTTAGCTATATTTTTACCTGTAAATCAGGCTGGTTCTGGAAAGCATCAGCCCAACACTGGATGAGGCTGAGTACCTTTTCTTGGACCACTGTTGGAGGATCATTCTTGGGTCCAATAAGTTTTACCTGAACAAAAAAAAAAACAAATGACATCATCGCTTTCATAAATAGCTATGCCCAGCGGTTTCACCAGCTGATCAGGTCTCCTTATCACTTAGAGGTTTGAAAGACAGATAGTAGCCGATTCTCAGACTTACTGAATATGCATAAAAAAATCATAAGAATCGGTCGAGCTGTTGCGGAGGAGTATGAGAACAAACATTGTGACACGAGAATTTTATATATTACATAGTCCTCCTAATCGTTTTCGGCCACGGCGGCCAATCTCAGCGGTAATTAGCCACCTGCGCGGGAGATATTATAATGCACAGGTGTGTGCGCAGGCACAGGTGCACTCTCAGTTCAGTCACTACACGACCGGAGAGAGATCAGGCGCAGGACCAACGGCTTAATGTGCTTTCCGAGGCACGGGGGTATGTTACCGCTACCTTCCAAACTCCGAGCTGCTACTGTGAATTCCTAATGAAAAAACCCAATAACACTTTTTGTTCGACCCGAGAATCAAACCCCGGACCCCGTGCCTAGTAATCGCGCTTACGACCGCGAGACCAACGGTTCAGATATTCATAACATTTGAAACAGGATATTTATGATGTTTTGTATTTTATACCAGATCCCTATGTTTCGGCGCTGTTCAAACTCCATGATCATGGATAAACTATTTAATATAGGAAACTCATAATAAATTATAAACATAGTATTTATCCCATTTTAAACGTTATTAATAATGGTTTGTTTTTCTTATTAAACGTTGATGTTGTTTCTTATGCTAGGACGTTAGTTACAACTATTTTTATTTTGCTCATCAGGACCTCACTTCCCAAAATAAAGTCAGGTTAATATGTAGGTGTAATTATATATTATTAATATATTAAGTTATATTTCTAAATAACTAGATAGTCAAGCGCATAGACAAGATTCCGTTGATTAAACTAGTTTAGATAATATATGCACATTCATAATGTGACACATTCGGCTCTGAGACAATAAAACAAGTTTATTTGTATGAAAATATCCCAGGTGTGGACAGGAAGTTCCACAAAATGTTATTCAAGATAAACATACCATCACTTTTGTATTCCTCAAAGCATAAACAGTGGTGTATGTATATATGTTGGTCATATTATGCCAGTTACGTTCAGAAATACCAGAAGACAAACTGTTTGCTGTTATCTCGACTTTAGACCTTTATTTTAAACTTTCAAATATCAATATTCAATTTCATGTTTAAAATAAATATTATGAAATCCTGTATTAATAATACCAAACCTTTTGAAAAACCATTAACAAGACTGACAGATTACAAATTAATAATTATCATTTTATCACACAGGCTTTTTAATTATAATTATCAACTTCGAACAGAAAATTGTTTACTGTTCTGAAGCAAATGATTAAATCAAAAACATTTAAAGTAGGCCAGTAACAGGCACTTTTTAATTGTTGAAACAATGACAACAATAAAATGAAGCTACAGTCACAAGGCGCAATAACTGGGAAAGTACTGTAGTTGCCCATACCATAGCAAAACAAGATATCTATGGACCAAGAAACTCCATGGACACTTTTTTAAATCAATATATTTTTAAAAATCAACTGGCATCATTTTTTACTTTGCCAAATATTTAAAGTCTTAGATCAAAGTCATATCAAAACAGGGAACACTGAAGATTAACCTTCGAGAGATAAAACTTATTATCACTTGAACTGAGATATCAGACAAGTGAGTGACTCATAAGAGCAGACAGTATTAATTATGTTATAGAAATAATTAAAATGTTATCAATGTACCTGTTAAAATGCAGTGTTTTTAAAGATGAGCTGAGTCCATTAAAATTTTGTTGATTGATAGTTTCACAATCTTATGCTAATGGTTAATTACTATTTAGATGAAATAACAATTTAAACATTATTGATGTTTTCTTAGAGGTTAATTGGAAGAGAGTGACTTGTAGCAGTAAATTCATTTACATACCATTTTTGTAGATGTATGCTAAAATTGGTAAGTAAATTTTGATGAAGACGATGTAGGGAGTATTCAAAATACTTTGCAATTTTAATAGTAAACTAACAAGTTTATTTGTGAGTACTATGCCTCTCCAACTATTACCCTTGGACACAGGAATATTATTTGTTCCATAGTTTAATATTGTCAAGACAGTTTCTCTTTGCCACATTATTAGCATTGATGAATGATGAATTTAGTAACACTTATCAGATGCATACATTGACACTAACAGTATTATGATAAGACATTATATTTTGTGTTTGTCTTGTTTTGACTTGACTACTGCTGATTTTATCATTGATAAATATTGATGCTACATTTATTACAGAAAATAAGTAATTATAGAAGTACTTACCAATTCAGATATGAATTCCTTGTTGCAGGCCAGAATATGAAAAGATTTTCCACAGTTTTTAACACAGGTTTCAAGAACAGTAAGAGTGTACATGACAATTGTGTAATTTTTTCCTGCACTTTGTGTCAACCTCTTTCTAATAGCCTTAATGGCATCCTTGGGCCCATCCGTGCTGCTGTTCACAATATCACATATTTCCATATTAAGACCCCAGTTTTCCGACGGTAAGGATCCATCTGTCGCTTGTTCTGGAATGATATTTCAGTACACATATCGCATATTAAAAGGGTCAAAGTAATTAACAGCTTCCTCATAATATACGACGCATACAGATAATATGACCACAGCATTATACCCGAACTACTATCAAGAAAATTGCCCAACATAAAGTTACCGTGACACCACAACAAAGAGAAATTAAGATCTTCTAGTGCGCAACAAAAAGAAATGGAACATAGGGTAAGGGGTCTCGTTATTTTAAAGAGTTCTGATTAATTAAACACACATTTATTGTATTCTCACCAATTTTTTGACCCACCGGCGTAGAAAAAGGATTTCCTACACCAAAGAAAGACATCTTTGGAAATTAATCAAGTATTTTTTAAAATGATTTCACCGATTTCACTTGTCACCAAAAACGCAATTCACAGATAAAAAATATGCACAGCTGTCAAGTATAACAAACATTCGTTCAGAAATAAAATAGTCCTTCGTCAAAAAGACTTCTAGTATGTACTTAACTTTATATCATGGGTTGATGAATTTGACGAAAACGAATGAATTTTGTGCTTTGTATAATTGTGTTTTTTTTATTCTTAATATCTGTACAAAATAGTATAATACTTTTGACCTCTAAGTAAATTGATACTAGTTTCTGAACGTGGCCACAACGGATTGGCGGTAAAGTTTAACATTTTTGAATTTACAACTTTGGCTTTGTTAGAGTATTCTTACGAATTTAACACGCTGCCGCGCTGCCTTAAAATTAACAAAAATAGCACGCTTTAATAGTTAGCTGTAATTTAGCAAACTCCTCTTACAACTAGTTTAATGAAGATAAAAACATCTCTGGCTGGATGGTTTCCGACTTTTTGTGGAATTAAAATCAAATTTCATTGTAACCATAGCAACGTCAAAAATATTTGTTTACTGTTGAAATTGATTGAGGTTTTCTTAAACTGTTGATTACTGATCTATCTGAGTAAATGTGAATAACTATTTACCAAATCAATCATTTATAATGTCAGAAACAAAGGTCACACAGAAACGAAACCTAAATAGCCTCATCATTCACCCCGATATAGAACCGGGTGTAATAGATAATGCTATGCTCATAAGATGTATTTTGGAAAACGGTAAGTAGAGTTAAACTTTGCGAAAAAAGGAAAGTAAAAACTTACCTACCCAATTATACGTACCTACACTACACGTCTCCCTATTATTTTCTTCGATCCTAGTCAGAAGATTTCTACTTCAGAAGTCTGAAAGTGGAGCTGTTGGGTGACTGACATATACCTACTGTGTGTACAATTATTCAAATAAATAGTTAAAGTAATTAAACTAGCTGGCGCCCTCGGCTTCGCCCGCGTGGTATCGAATAAAAATCGTACCGTATCCTGTGTTATTCCAGACTTTAATCTACCTCTGTGCCAAATTCCATCAAGATCCGTTCAGCCGTTTTGACGTGAAAGAGTAACAAACATCTATACATCCATCCATCCTCACAAACATTCGCATTTATAATATTAGTAGGAGTAAGTAGGATATTAGTAGGATTTATAAAAAAAAAAATATATCATGAAGAGCAATGAAATATTTTAAATATTGTTGAATATGTGAACAAGATTTGAGCGCGACTTACTAAAACCTATCCATGTTCCTTTTTTGCCCTTTGTGTTCCGGGACCGCGGTATCTCTTTTGAACCAAATCACAAGTAAATCGTAAATGTCTTTAGAACTTTGGATGTATCTATCAAGTTAACCTGTGAATTTAGGTCCAAAAGAAGAGGCTGGAAGACTCTTTGCTGAGGAAGGTGTACATTTAGACGAGGCAGTAGAAGTCAGACTCGAATTCCAGAGGATACTTCGTATAGACCACCTTTGGATGCTAAAATCTTTAACTAAGCTAACGTTAGCCCACAACTTAATTGAGAAAATTGAAAACTTGGAACTTCTGACAGGACTAAATGAACTAGACCTGTCATTCAATAAAATAGAGGTCATAGAAAATTTGGATCAGTTGGTAAATGTAGAGATTTTAACATTATTTCATAATAATATCCGAAAATTGGAAAACTTGGATGCGTTGGAGAAACTCCTTGTGTTCAGCATTGGAGATAATAAAATAGAAGATTACAAGGAGGTTGGTTACTATGGTTTAACTTGGTACTGTCTCAAAGAACAAAGCGTCTTATTCGACTTACCTTGCAATAACAACTTCAATGATATAGCTAATTTTAAATTGTTTCTGACTAAAACGTTTTTATTTGGCTGTTTGTTATTTTTATTATTTCGTTGTACGTAATGATGAATTCGAGTCTACCACTGGTTTACCTCTTTTTAAGATGGCGTACCTCCGTAGATTTCGAATGTTGCGCTCGGTAAGCTTCAAAGGCAACCCATGTTGCGATGATGCCATGGCCTACGAATTTATCAAGGGAGCTCTTCAAAGGGTCACATACCTCGACTATAAGTATATTGCTGAAAGCCAAAGAGAAACTGGGATTGTTATGTTCAGGTAGAAATATGTAAAACTATAGACACAGCTTTACGTTATTATCGTTTACCTTCTTGATTGCGCAGATTGTTATTTTAATCTTATTAAGTTTGGACCACTTTTAGGGGTTATCCTTTATCTCGTGAGATTTTAAGCTACACCTCATCTCCCACCCAGTATCTTGTGTTTTTAAGGAAGATATTAGATAGATTCAGAATCTTTTAATAATAGTTTTTCATAAAAATAACCTTACTCGGGTATTTATTTAATGAAAACAATAAAATTTGCTAAAAAATATTTCACGTCTCATTTGGTCGTCCTTCGAAATACGTGTTTGTCATATTATGCTCACGAGATCACCCTCTCCCCCTTGTTTAAACCTCACGTGATTAAAGAACGACAACTTGAGGAATATAGATAGGTGAATTAAAATCAAAAGTAATTTATTCGAACTAGGCTGATGAGCTGCACTTTTTGATCGTCGTTACACAAGACAGATACCCAAAACGCCCACCCTTAAATAGAATATGTATACTAAAAATTTCGTCGAGAGCCTTAGACCAATTTAATAAGTACTAACCAATACCAGAGGGCTGATACGAGTAATGGATGAAGCAGACGAGAAAACAGAAAAAGAAAGATTAGCCAAAGAAGAATATGAATCGAAGGTGAAGTTCTACGCGATGTCCTTCGTGGAATACCTCAGCGGACCTGAGCTTTTAGACAGTATGTTCGAAAAAGATCCTGATGGTTTGATTCTGCTCAGTTTCGGAGGCGAACTGTTACAATTCTTTGACCAGTAAGTGATTTAATTCCTGATATCCACCTAGACCTTTTCAAATCACTTACCTTTGGTTAGTTAATAATGGCATATGTAGAATTAATTTCGAAATCTCAAATCAAGCAATTGGCATGACCCATCTAGACATGCTCAAGACAAAATACCTAATCAACATGACATAATGTATGAAGAATTTTCAGCATTTAGCGTTGAAAAAACTGCTTTGGAAACGCTTAAGATAAGTTGCGTTTCGCAGGTACAAAGAAAACTACGTAGAAACTATGGCTCATCTAGTAGAGTTCGCCCAAGAAGCTTACAACGACAGAGAGCATGAGATTATGCTGTTCAAAAATCTTGTGGACAACGCTTTGGAGGATAGTATCGTGAAAAGCAAAAAGTATATTCTTGTAGTACATTTAGGCAAAATTATAATTGGTCCAGTAGTTTTGGAGCCTATTCGTTACAAATAAAACAAATCTTTCTGTACGTGTGGTTACCACCTAACTCCTAAATGGCTGGACCGATTTGGAAGTAATTTTGTTTGTATAGTTCAATGGGTCGAAAACACAATTGGACTCGCTTCTGTCGGTATGGCACCAAATTTACTGTATAAGGGGAGGGACAACTTTTGCCGGGTCCGCTTGTTTTAGTATAGATATCATTAACAATTTGCAATAACTCCCAAAATAGAGTGATAGAAGAGTTCGAAATCAAGAAGAAGCCAGTAATGGACCAAGTGAACGAGTACAGCAACCAGTTTGCGGCGAAGCAGATCTCCCTCGATGACATGGAGCAGATGTTGGTGGATTCCGGCGAAACGTTCCATGAGTTGCTGTATGAAATGTGGAAGAGCCTCATGACTCTTGAGATGCATTTGTTTGAACAGTGTGAGGTATGTACATATCTCCTTCCTTGTATAAACGTGCATCAATCTCTTTTAATATCAAGCTGTCCTTAGGCTCAACTTTACCCGTGGTGGCCCGGACAGTGGCCCGCACGCCCGCAGTTTACTGTCAAACTAAACTTCGATAAGTTTTATGATAAAAATATGTCAAACAAAAATTTTAAATTATGTAATTATCAATAAAAATTGACCCTACAATTTACCTACCTATTTTTTGACTAAAAAACGCAAAAATATTTTCTTTTTGCAAGTTTGGGTTCGCTAGGAGCTTTTTAAATTTAATTTATAATGGTTTTCCGAGCATTCGTACCAATTTTCAGCCTTTTGCGATTTTTTCAAATTTGTCACTTCTATATTTTGGGCTAACTTGACCGGACTAGTAATGTAGGTCTTGTGACAGTGAAGGACTACCTTTGTCTTTCTTATCGATAAGTACATAAGAACGAAAGCGTTGACTTTTAATTGCATTTGCAGTCGATCCCCGCCGGGCTTTTAAGCCGTGGTAGAGCCCGTTTAGCATTTCAAAATTTCCGCAGCACGATTATTGAAGTTCGAAAAAATACAAAACAATGTCGTATTCTTCACGCAGGACTCCCGCGTCCAATTCTCTGTGAACATGACAGAAAAGATCACTAAGTTACTGGAAGTGTCCCGTAACGCCTTCGGAGCGTGGCGCGAGCATGAAGGCGTGTATTCGATGCGTCAGTTCGAGATCCTCTCCAAATATCTGGGCAACAAGGTCATGTTGGGAGACGCCTCGCCAGAACTCTTTGAAGTAAGTGGAGTTACAATTATATTTGGTAACATAATAGAATGCCCCACAACGTTGGAGATACTCGTAGGTACCTACTACTTCGTGCAACTTACTCAAATACTTATTTGTTTCTAGGATGATTAGAGTCATGATAAATTCCTTGATGCCTGGTAGACATTATTGACTATTACTTATATGCGCGAAATGCTGTGAATCACTAAGATTTTTTGCTCAACTTATCTCCTTTTTAAATAATTACAGGTGATGATGGACCGTGATTTATTGATGAATCTGGTGGCTGCATCGTCAGACAACCACATGCGGTTCATAGACGGGCGCGAGGACCAGCTAACAACGCGCGCTAATGCCTGGCGCGATGATCTCGTTCAGGGAACCAATGAGTAAGTTCTTTGTCTTCCCCATCTACTGAGTGCGCCCACGTGCCACCTGCCAACTTTCTAAGCGGAAGGTCTGTGTAGATCATAATGTAGATGGCGTATTCAGATAGGTATTCAATACCAATCAGAGATTTAGCTACTTTGAAACCTTAAATGTTATTTTGACCATGCTTTGAACTAGCTTGCACCATTAGTTTTGTAATTACAATTTCCATTGGGATGGAAATTGCGAAATCTTGGATGAGCTTACGGTTATAGAGAACCTCCTTTTGAGAAATCACAGTATAAAGCGGAGAAGAATTTGTTGGAGGTCATATGCGCTAGGTCCCGCGATTTGCTTAATTGTTAAACAGTTGAGTAACAAGGCCATAATGCAATATTACTCAACGCCCTAAGTTATTAGCCTGATAATATATATTCTATATCCTTCCCCAAGTTGAGATCTATCTCCTTTCTCGATTTTCATTACGATCCGATTAGGTGTTTAGTCGTGAAAAGATAACAAACATACAAACAAGCAGAGTTACTTTTAAATTGATATTATTACAGTATGGATGAGCATGGATGATCTGTGTTCCCTTCCTCTGAAGAGTGGCATCTTCTGTCCTTGCTCGTTTTATCGTAGACCCAAGCCGAGAGATTCATGTCCACTTATTTTTAATTATTAGCATTTATTAACTACACCAGTAAACAAATTTTAGAAGACGTTAATTTTGACCCAATTCCCGGTTTCTGATTGAAATGAAATTTTGCATAGTTACATGTTTAGTTTGGATGACAATACATGTTTAGCTAGGTGACGTCATTCTTATCTTCCAATACATAAAAAGTAGGTACCTACGAACTGTCTCTGTGTACACCAGAAGTTTAAAAATTACTGGCTCAAAATAACATACATAAACGTGTTTTGTGATTTTTGCATTTTTCTATTACTTTTCGTTACTGACCGTAACAAAACCACATATTCTACCGCAGCAATGAAATAAAGCGCAACAGAGACAGAATCCTGGAGATCAACTACTTCATAGACAACCAACGGGAAGAGTGGGCAGATATGCATATGGAACTCACTGACACCGTCGACCCTGATACTGTCGCTTTGTTGGGAGAAGACTATCAACAATGTTAACTGTGTTATTTTATATTGGTAATTATAATGATTTACTGGAAGATAATTGGTTTTAATTTCTAATACTTATATAAAATTCTCGTGTCACAATGTTCGTTCCTATACTCCTCAGAAACGGCTCGACCGATTCTTATGAAATTTTATATGCATATTTTTCATACCCCTAAGTGAGCAGCGGGTGAAACCACTGGGCACAGCTAGTATTCCTAAAAAAAAAACTGATCCCTAAACTCTAATACGCACTTGTAAAGCCTGAGTTAGTTTGCAGACCAGTAACTCGTAATCACACCTATTTTGATGTGTGTAAGGGTAGATCCTCCGAAAAGAGTGATGCTGCTGTGCGTGTCTCATCATGAGCCACTGCCCAACAGATGTTGTCGGTTACGTCGCGGATTATAGACTTGCTTGCGCGATGTAGCAACTTGCTCTTAGTTCTTAAGCTGTCGCATAGATGGAGCTGTAGTACTTTTCCTGTAGTATTTATAAAGTCTCAGTATTTATTGTAGTGTCGCTATAACCCATTTTAAATAATAACAATATAACCTTGCCTGGAACTTGTCCCCATCACTTTGACTGAAAATGTTGATTAAAAATAAAACAGGTTCCATGATAAGCAACTTATATGCCTATTTATTTAGCCTTAGCCAACTTTTTTTGTTTGAGATTTAGAATGTATCTATTTATCGTGTCTTGGAACTCACGACTTTCGATTAGTTTTATGTAGTCTGTTACATATTTACTTCGATTCTTTTCCACATTTGTAAGGTATTCTTGCCTAATTGCTCGTTTGGTAGTAGCTCGGATGGTCGGAGATATTTGGTCGTAAGTTCTTATGAAGGCCTTGCATTTTTCTACTGCATCCGTTTTGTTTGCTGCTAAGTCATCGATGAGACCAACCTGAAAAATTAAAAGACGATATTCTGTAGTGTAGCAAAGTAGTTAAAAATAGAGAAAGCAAAAATGTTATTCAAAAGATTAAGAAGAGCAGCGGGCTTAGAAGAGAGCCCTGGGGTATTTCATTAGTCGGGTACGAATACTGGTCGGAAATTCAATTCCGAGTCTCGGAGATAGTTCCGCCACTTCTTCCCAGCTAAAACACTAGGAAGAGGCGAAGGGTGGGCGTTTTGGGGGACTGCCTTGTGTAATTTTCGTTCAAAAATTGCAGATCATCAGCCTAATTTGAATAAAATGACTTTTGATTTCCTTGGCTAGGATGCCAACATGCCTTATAGAAGGTCGAATTTTAGTAGCTTGTTGATTTAGTCTAGTTATCATGACGTCTAGCAGTATTGTTTTAATGTCGTTCCAGGGATCGAGCTATTTATTTCCCATAATGGAATAAGAGTCAAATATTACTGCTATAAGAAGTCAAGGCAGGCCACCGCAAAAAAAAAAACAGCCAAGAACAAGTCACACTCGCGCACCGACGGTTCCGTACAAACTGGCGACATAAACGACCATATCTTTTGACTGCGTAGACTTCTTCACAGCACAAATGAACCATAGATTTGTGTATATGGTTTTAATTTCAACTCGATACCCCGCCTTCTCATGATAAAGGGTCTTGACAGACAGACAGACGGACAACAAAGTGATCCAATAAGTGTTCCGTTTTTTTCCTTTAAGGTACGCAACCCTAAAAAGACTTTGTTTTGACGTGATAGTGCGAATCCCTCTTACACTGAAGTATTCAAAGTACCTACACATTAAGTAAATATAGTAGACAATACAAAGTCTGTTTTTACTGTACCTACTTACATATATTTAAATAATATTTTATTGTTATTGTTGTTAATTGTTGAAGGTCGACTAGACGACCTTCAAACCAACAATTGTTGTATGACGATTCATACATTTTTTTTTATTATTTATCTACTTTATTTATTTTTCACACGTATTGTTTACTTTATTTTTAATATTTCTTAAAAAAATATATGTGAAAAAACATTTAAAAATACAAAAATAGGTTTCCACCGGTACCTATCGGGAACAGAGTCCAAGCTATTGGTGCAGTGGTGCTAAGGGCTCCTGAGACAGGAACCTCCTCACAATGCGGGCCGTATCGAGGAGAATTCATTATGAATCAGGCCCTTGATCCAACCGCCTAAGGAGGCTTCGAAAGATGGTCTTTAGGCTCTTGGCCATCAGGCCATTGGCCGTAACCACTATCGGCACAATAATATCAGAGCTTACATTCCACATATCGACAGCTTATATTTTTCATTTTAATACTTCAAGTTCTGACAATAATATTCAATTTTAGATTTTTTGTTCGTGGGGTAGGTACTTAAAAATTAAAAAGGACGTATCAAAACCTGCAAAGCTCGTTCAGGGGGGTACATTGTAGAACTGGTGAGGGCATATTCTGTATGCTTTGGGCCAATGACTCGGGACATGAGGTCGTAAATCCACATAGCTGGTGGGATCCCAATGGCTGTGTCGTTCACCCCGATGATAGCTGGACCACTGGTCATCACTCGGTAGTCACACGAGAGGGCTATGATACAGGCTCCAGCTGCTGAGTAACCCTGGCCAGGAAAACAGGAGGAAATGTTAGGGTGGGTACACCTGTGTCAGTTCAGGGGGGCCTGTACAGACGTAGATCATAGGTACTATGAAGTATGAACTGTCACTTTGTGGCCATTTTACGAATTGTAATTCTAACGTAATTCATATTATTATCCGATTCTGCCAAATCGGCCATTTCAGGCCCGTAGCTTCTTAAAATCCTTACAATATTATAAAAGCGAAAGTGAGATTGTTTGTTACGTCTTAACGCCTTAATGGCTAAACCGATTTTGATGAATTTTGGTACAGAGATACTTGGGACCCTGGAGACGGACATAGGCTAACTTTTTTTTTATAAAAAAAGTGAGAAATGAGGGAAGAATAGGGAAAACTTAGCATTGCTATTACAATAAATAAGGCGCAAGGGCAAAAACCACAGATAGCACTAGCTACCTGTAAAGGTACCTGTAACTAGGTACCTGTAAATCAGGAAAGGGGAACTGTGTTACCACGAATTTAACGCGAGCGTGGCCGCGGGCAAAATCTAGTATCTTATATTATTATGAGCTTGATCTTTGAAGAATATTATTTTAAGTAGATACTAGTGAGTGTCTACATTGTTGGGTGTACTTCCTGAGTCTCTGAAGGCATGTTGTTTTTAAGTTTGGAGTTTATGGCTAGAGTTACAAAAAACTTATGAAACTTACATTGATAGCTACTGTCGTTATGAGATCTGTACCAAATATCTTCATAATGGCATCAAACATGGTCTCCTTGAATAACGTTAATCTTTGACGATCAGGTTTGTGAAATTCATTCAAATCCATTCCAGCTGAAAAAACTTTAGGAGATTCCTAAAATTGATCTTTGATTAATGTACGGATAAATATTTAGATAAGAAATTGTCTTATTTAATCAATAGATTGACTAGTATACTGGTGGACTACTATACATAAATAAACCAAAGTTTAACACTTACCGAAGTCAAAACTAAGCCCTTGCATTTATTTTTCTCCACTTCAAGTACCGAGTCATGTAGCTCCTGCAATAATTCCAAGCTAAAGCTGTTCACTGGCGCCCTCTGCAGCTGCAGTGTCGCTATCCCTTCGTTATCCACTGACACTCCTACTAGAGGCTTCACTTGCGAAGAAAACAAAACCCTGCTTCTCACAGCAAAACTTTTTGCTATTGTTCTTATGCGAATCATTTTAAAACACTTTTCACGTTTCTTCCTCGTTGTAATCGGAAACCTATTGTTTAATATATTTACTGACATGGGTAACATTATGATATCAGATAATATCAATATTTAATCAAAAAATTTGATAACTGAGAACCTATCCTTTATGACTGCTATGCATTGAGATAGTGTTGAAAATGCAACTTGGCTCCGCTACTATTGTGTGTTTTCCATATATTTTGACACTTTCCTATTAAGTAAACATTTGAATTCCGGTTGTAAATTACCTAATTATTTGACTGAGACAACAATAAACGTTACCACTAATACAGTCGAATAGAGAACCTCCTCCTTTTTTTGAAGTTGGTTAAAAACCAAATATACTAACTATGCAAGAAAGTTTGAAACAAGAGAATGTGTTTGTATGTATGGGTGAAGTCGCGCTTTAAACGACTACTGTATCCTTACTAATACTATAAAAGCGAAAGTGAGAATGTTTCGTTTGTTTGTTACGTCTTCACGCCTAAATGGCTAAACCGATTTTGATTAATTTTGGTACAGAGATGAGGGAGTGTTGGGACCCTTGAGACGGACATAGGCTATTTGTTTTTAAAAAGATTGAGATATGAGGGAGAAAGAGGGAAGAAAAGGGAAAACTTAGCATTGCTATTACAATAAATAAGGCGCAAGGGCAAAAACTACAGGTAGCAGGTACCTGTTAATCAAGAAAGGGGAACTGTGTTACCCCGAATTGAACGCGAGCGAAGCCGCGGGCAAAAGCTAGTAGTACCTAATAAGATGAAGTTGACAAATGAACTAGATTAAAACTTGCTCCTCTTCTTTAGGTTTAAAAATAAAACAATTTACTTTAGCACTTAAGTAGCATTACTTATTTATTTAGCTTTGGTGTTCTTTTTTTGAGATTTTGGATAATTTGATCTATATTCTCTTGGAACTCAGCACTTTCAATTAGTGTCAGGTTGTCTGTAACATATTTTTTTCGGTTATTTTCAATCTTTGTAAGGTATTCTTGTCTTATTGCTCGTTTGGTAGTGGCTCGAATAGTTGGGGATATTTGGTCGTAAGTTCTTATAAAAGCCTTGCATTTTTCTACTGCATCCGTTTTGTCTGCCGCTACTTCATCAATGAGACCTACCTAAAGAGTTCAATGTCAATATTAAGTGAGCGGACCAAAGTGGTTAAAAATACAGAAAGCAAATTCGATGTTAGTACACAAAACAAGAAAAAAGTAAATCTGGTTTTGTCTTCAAGAGAAGAATCTTTGAATTGATTCCTAAAATTGATCTTTGATTAATGTACGGATAAATATTTAGATAAGAAATTGTCTTATTTAATCAATAGATTGACTAGTATACTGGTGGACTACTATACATAAATAAACCAAAGTTTAACACTTACCGAAGTCAAAACTAAGCCCTTGCATTTATTTTTCTCCACTTCAAGTACCGAGTCATGTAGCTCCTGCAATAATTCCAAGCTTAAGCTGTTCACTGCCCTCTGTAGTTGCAGTGTCGCTATCCCTTCGTTGTCCACTGTCACCCCTACAAGGGGCTTCACTTGCGAAGAAGACAATAGCCTGCTTCCTACTGCACAACTCTTCGGTATTTTTATTAGGTGAAACATTTTTAAAATACTTTTGGCACACATGTTTTTCCGTAAATTGTAATACTATGATCAATATGTAATATGATGATCAAAGGCTAATATTTATAATAAAAACATAGATAACAAATATTAGTGCTTTGCTAGATTGCAAGACTACCATCAATTCAGAGTCTAGGATCTCAAATGTCTTGAATACAACTAGGTGCAGCTATTATAGATTTTATTATCTTTGATCTACCGTTGACCTTGACCAGCAGTGCAGTGCGAACCTGTGCTAGCGTTTGGGCAACGATCGTGCGTCATATGTAAATAATAAGTTTTATTTAAATTTAAGTCTTATTTTAAGTTTACACCTTGTTATTGTAATGCACATATAATAAATGTTATTTGGACACACTGTTTTAAAGTTTTATAGACACTCTTTACTCTTCGAAAATTAAATAACACGAACGTTACACGAACAGTTGTGGCGGGGACTGATGTTATAATAAACAGAAGAACCCAAAGTTAATTTTGTTTCAGTACTATAAAACTTTTGGATTTTTTCATATATCTTCAACTGGGGTTTTCTAAATACGGATTTAGTCATAGATTACAAAACTCCCAATCAAAAATCTAAATCCAAGATGGCGGATGGCGGTGGTGGTTTATCGAATTGAAAATCCAATATGGCGGATGTAAAAATTCAAATATAACCGTTATTGTAGTTACTGCTAACTGTTATTGTATATGCATCCGGATAAAACGGGTGTTCAGTTAGGTGTGGCTTAGTCACAGGAAGATGGGATGGCGCAAGATGTCGACACATCATGATTGTATCCTACACCATAGACTGACCCAACTTCTGCGGCATTATGGTCATACCGTCTCCGTATGATCTCTTCTCATTGTCGCATGCCGCTGGGTTCTGAAACGAATAGCAAGAGTACGACCGATGATATCGCACTCTTACGGCATGAAAGGCCTTGGTGTCACTTCTCACCATCTGTCCACCTTGTACTGAACTACTACCGGAAGCAAGAGTTTATCCGTAGCCGCCTTAATGTTTAGTGACTTCAAAAAGGAAGAGTTTTCAAAACGACTGCATTTTTTCAATTTCATTGCGCTGCCGCTGGCTTTCAAAATTTTATTTTATTCGATTATTTTTATAGAAAGGGTCCAAAATTTAACTCCCAAAGTGATCCCATATCAATTTTATTTATTTTAGAGTTCTTCTCTATAATACATATTTTTTAGGATTCCGTACCACAAAAGGAAAAAAACAGAATCCTCACTTTGTTGTCCGTCTGTCTGTCTGTCAAGACCCTTTATCTCGGGAACGCGTGGAGGTATCTAATTAAAATAAAAGCATTTTCTTAACTTTATGCTCCCTGTGTGCTGTGAAAAAATCATCCCTCTAAATACACGCAGTCAAAAGATATGGCTGTTTATGTCGCAAGTTTGTACAGAACTTTGGATGCGCGAGTCTAACTCGCTCTGGGCGGGTTTTCTATTTTATGTGGATGTTATGCTTATCTTTAAGATGTTATCTTTAAGTACCAATGGAATTGTATTTACGATAAGATTTTTTTATGTGAGCCATCCTACCTACCTTAACTAAAAAGGCTGGCCAAAGGCGGAATAAAAACTTTAATGCAAAAAAGACGGTTTTTTTCAACACTTAGGTACCTACATCGATAGATGTTTCACGTCAAACCAACATCCGCTCCGTGCGTCAAAGTTACAAAAGGGCGCGCATGAGAAAAACTTAAATACTTATCTAATACAAGAAAAAACGTGGCCAAGCCGAGTCGGCTTCGCGCACAAATATAATCACGTAGCAGTAGTTGTTTGGTGCTAACCAAACAATAAGCATATTTAATTACGTTGTTTGAACGGTCATTCATATGTCAATTTACACTCAACTTTGGTTTTCATTGCATATTAATGAAAAACAAATTTACCCATTTCTTAAAAACCAAGTATCAGCCCCTATTTAAACAATTTTTTGTTTCCAGTTCTTTTCACGTTCTACAATCCCACATTGTTTTCAGAATTACAATTCATATTATATATAGATCTCTATATTTTGAAGTTAGAAGGAAGAGGTACTTTCAAAATTGGAACTGTGTGGTGCCAACAGTCTCTGAGTAAACTAAAGTACTTACGGAAAGACGTACAGGACGATCTCTAAGGATTTTTTTTAGCCTTTAGGCCAAAGAACCCTAAAAACAAGCATTAAGTTTATAATATTCACAATAACTGTAGGCAAAATAAACCAAGTTGGCAGACTCGTCTCAAAATTAATATATTGTCAGTTTTTCATCATATTTTGTAGTTTCACCTCTTCTTACCTTTATATATTGTCTATGTATGTATGTATGTATTTATTATTAGATAATAAAACAGAAATATTCTGCCACTTTTTAAAATAAAAATACGTTCCCCACTCTAGGAATACTACTACTATTTCTTTGTCTCTGCATCACCCTAAGGTTGACTGGTAGAAAATACCCAAGGTATTAAGTCCGCATTTGTAAAATGTTTTTTTTACTTGCCCATGAGGTTTTAATAAATAACAAAATCTACAAAGTCGCAACTATTTCCTGTAAGAGAAGGCACAGAGACCTAGAATTTTCAAGTTCTATCCTTTTTGCTTTCTTGACTATGGGCGCCGGAAGCAGAGTGCAAGGGGGTGCACTTACATAGAAATGATAAAGATTAAAAGAAAACCGTTACTTTTTCTCTATGAACACAAAGAATGCACAGGCCACTTAGCTTCGCGTTTCCCATCGTCACAGCAAAAATGTATCCAAGGCGGGAAACAATCTCATGGTGGCATGGAGAGAGCGACTGTCGCAACCCCGTGCAGGGCACGCCACAATAGCGGCGGTAAGTCCCCTCTTTGAGGAGTGGCTGGAGAGGTGTCATGGCGTCCTCACCTACCGCCTGACGCAGGTCCTCACCGGACACGGAAGTTTCGGGAGGTTCCTGCACATCATCGGGCGGGAGGAAGCGCCCGGGTGTCACCATTGTGACGATCGCCCGGAGGACACGGTGGAGCACACAGTGGCGGTCTGCCTAGCTTGGGTGGAGCACCGCCGTGCCCTCGTGGAGGCGATCGGCGGCGGCGATCTCTCGCGTCCGGCCCTGGTTCAGGCCATGGTCCGGAGCGAGAGGGAATGGGAAGCGGTCACCACCTTCTGCGAAGCAGTAATGCTAGCAAAGGAGGTGGCCGGGCGTTTGAGGGAGAGAACATCTGCCCAACCCAGCCGCCGCGGGAGACGCCCATGGCGCCGGGCGCCGCGAGACGACTCCCGGCCACCGTAGATGCGGGCCTGTGGGCGGTGAGCAATGGGTAGTTCACCGTCCGTCCGTCGATTGACGACAGGCCGTGTCGACGGCGCGTTCGTGTTTCACGCGCGCCTCAAAGAGAGTCAGCAAAGCAGAGGGGCCTGCCAGAGCCTCCGCCTGCCGGGGTTGCGGGTTGTTCGAAAGAGATACCGCGGCCCCGGAACGTAAAGGGCAATAGAAGGAACATGGGTGGGTTTTAGTCAGTACAAGTCTGACATGCCCCCCCGCTCCACCCAGAGCGGGGGAAGTCATAGGATGATTTCCCAACCGAAAAAAAAAAAAAAAGAAAAAAAAAAAAAGGCGGGAAACAAAACTTTTCGAGCTCGCTCATACTGAGCGCTCTTGTCATTTCCGTCCGTAAGCTTTTCTTTATAAATAGGCAGAATTAGAATATAATAAAGAACAAAAAAATCTTTTAATTTCGAGGTAGGTGCTAATAAAGCCCGCTACGGACTTATTCGTCAACCCGCGACTGCGCGCGAGTTAGCACCTTCCGATTTTACCTATTTTTGTTGTAGTCAACTCGCGACCGAGTGAAAACTGGTATGATCATCTACAAAAGTGTTTTTATTAAATTTAATATAGGAACCTGCTTTATTTGTATAGGGCGCTGTACGGTTTGAGTTGAAAAAAAATCAAAATTTTTTTTTTCGACGATCGTCTGACCCTCAAATCGTATTGTGTCTTAGAAATGTAAAGTACGTTCTTGATATAAAAATCATCATCAGTAAATACGTCAGATTTTCACTCGGTCGCGAGTTGACTACAACAAAAATAGGTAAAATCGGAAGGTGCTATCTCGCGCGCAGTCGCGAGTTTATGAGGCGCGAGTTGACGAATAAGCCCCGCTACGCTCGCTTTTGTATCATGTTTCTTTAAAAATTTATGGGTTTTACCGTATTATTAAAATGTAAAAACAAATTTACATTTTGTATGAAATATCAAGCGAAAATCTAACATATCCAAAGTCTAGTCCAAAAACTTCACAGCGGTTTTCATATGGAATTTAAACTAAAACTGAAAGTGTGTAGGGTTTACCCTACACACTCACACGGCCGTACGCCACTGATATTTTACATGTAATTAAAAATAAAACAATTTCTTAGGAAAGTGCTATTTTTTAATTACCTATTCATTTAAAGGTTTAGTATGCTTTTTTTGTTTGATACTTTTAATATATTGATCTATCGAATCTTGGAAATCAGCAGTTTCAACAAGATTCAGGTACTCTTTTAAATCTTGTTTTCGGTACTTCTCCAATTTTGTAATATTAGGTCCTTACATATGAAATTGGCGTTTTTCGTACTGGCCACTTTAATCACGAATTTCTCCTCTTTGGTAAGGAATTCCAAATTCAAATTTGTACAGCTATTTACTCATGTATTTGTGCTTCGATGACCGTCATTCATTTGTTTTTTTTCTTCTGTTTTTTCTGTTTGCGTCACTCATTTTACAAAATGGAAAATTTAAAATATCGCATTATTTACGAGTACGAGTTCCGCCGTGGCACTAGTGCTGCGGAAACGACTCGAAGGGTGAATGATGTGTATGGCGGTCATGTTGCAAAAGAAAACACAGTTCGTTTTTGGTTCCAACGTTTTCGTTCTGGAAATTTCGACCTGCAGAACAAGCCCCGTGGACGGCCTGAGACCCAAGTTGATAATGGAGAATTGAAGGCTATTGTGGAAGCGGACCCATCGCAAACCACGTCCGAGTTAGCTGCAGGCTTCGATGTTAGTGATAAAACTGTTTTAATTCACTTGAAGCAAATTGGGAAGATTAAAAAGCTTGAAAGATGGGTACCTCACGAATTGACTGAAGCAAACCGGCAAACGCGCGTCGACTGCTGCGTTACATTACTGAACCGGCACAACAATGAAGGTATTTTAAACCGAATCATTACCTGTGATGAAAAATGGATTCTTTACGATAATCGGAAGCGCTCAGCGCAATGGTTGGATCCTGGCCAGCTAGCCAAATCCTGCCCCAAGCGAAAATTAACCCCAAAAAAGTTACTTGTAAGCGTTTGGTGGACTAGTGCCGGTATTGTTCATTACAGTTTTCTCAAATCTGGCCAGACTATTACAGCTGATGTCTATTGTCAGCAATTACAAACCATGATGGAAAAGCTAGCGGCTAAACAACCAAGGCTGGTCAATCGCTCCACGCCACTGCTGCTTCACGACAACGCCAGACCACACACTGCGCAACAGACGGCTACCAAATTAGAAGAGCTTGAATTGGAATGTCTTAGACATCCTCCGTACTCCCCGGACCTTGCTCCAACAGATTACCATTTTTTTCGCAATTTGGATAACTTTTTGCAAGGGAAAAAATTCAACTCCGATGGGGCAGTCCAAATCGCCTTCAAAGATTTTATTGATTCCCGTCCGACTGGTTTTTTTAGTAAAGGGATCAATGAACTACCTATAAGATGGCAAAAGTGCATTGAAAACAATGGTTCATACTTTGATTAATTAAATATATTATATTAAAAAATATTCGACTTTTTGTTCCTTCCATACAAAACGCCAATTTCATATGTAAGGACCTAATATATTCTTGTCTTATTGCTCGTTTGGTAGTGGCTCGAATGATTGGAGATATTTGGTCGTAAGTTCTTATGAAAGCTTTGCATTTTTCTACTGCATCCGTTTTATCTGTCGCTACGTCATCAATGAGACCTACCTGAAAAAATGAAAGACAAAAATTAGTACAAAGAGCATCATCTTCCTGGCCTTGTCCACTGACCCATGTTACTCGGGTTCGGCCCAGAACGTTATATTCTTCCGTTCTCCCCTGTCGACTGTCACACAGTAGTGTGACAGTCGACAGGGGAGATACAGTCGACAGGATTTATCCCTTTATCTTTCATTCCTTAGACTTAGACAATCCATTTTTTATCGTTTCTTGAAAACCCGTGTGTCGCAAGTTGTTCCAGTGAGCTGTCGCTAATTTCATTCTCCCTGAATTGATCCAGTATGTTACATGTCGGTCTACTTCACGGTATAGATAGACAAGCGAACCGATGAATCGGAAATCGGAACAGATCGGTATACCTAAGCGTTCCGGCAAGAGTTATGGGCACAAGCCTCGCGAGACCACTGAAATAACAAAACAAGTTTCTTGTTTTGGATCAACTTAATTTCCATACCAACATTCTCCAGTCTTTGTCACCACACTTCTGTCATCGGCAAACAACATACACCAGGGAGCCTCTTCCTGGATGTCCGACGTAAGAGCGTACCTACCTACATATTATTTCCAGACAAAGGCTTAGAGCAAAATATGATGTTTCTCACAGCGTGAGACATTTTGTAAAATATAGGTAAAAGTTATGTTTTGTTTATGGAAGTTCTTAATTTTTAAGTTTATTATTATTTCAAACGAAAATATATACAGTAGGTATTTATTGCAGCAGATAGGTACAACTGATATTTGACATGAGAATAGATATTTCTAGTTTCAACATTATTACATTTAAAACACGGGTTACTATTTCAGTTCTCACGAAACATAACGAAAAATAAAGAACATAGAAAAGATTTTAATCTTGAGAACATCATCAATTATTATACATGATACATGACCCTGTTCATTGTAGAACGTGAAATACCTACACTTTGTTGCGTGATGAGATCAGGGTTAAGTATATGTATTCTCGTCTTGAAGTGACAAGTTATGTGTGTATGTATAATTAAATTGCTCGTGACTTTGACTAACTGGACAGGTCCACTCAATCTGTGTGGTGCTTTCTTAAAAATACCATTTCAGACACTTAGGCGATTAACACTCTGCCACGCACCACGCAGCGTAGCGCGTGAATGCGTGTTTTAACGTTGCTTGTAAGTATTTCCGTTTGTATAGAAACACGCACAGTCCAACACACAGAAAATGCATCCACGCGCGTTCATTCAGATTACGCGCCTTTAAGGTGAAAGCTCCAACCTACCCGCGAAATTCAAATTTTCTTACGTTTTTTGCAATTTTCAGGCCAGTGCTAGGTTGTATGTTGATTAAAATATTATTCGCGGCTGTAAGACGTATGTAATTATAGAATTATAATCATCAAAATCACCAATACAACCCTCCAAGTTCATAAAGGCGTAGGAACAAAAAAAAAACAGAAAAAGTCTTTCCTACAGCTTTATGAACTTGGAGGGTTGTATTGGTGATTTTGATGATTATAATTCTATAATTACATACGTCTTACAGCCGCGAATAATATTTTAATCAACATACAACCTAGCACTGGCCTGAAAATTGCAAAAAACGTAAGAAAATTTGAATTTCGCGGGTAGGTTGGAGCTTTCACCTTAAGCGGTGAAGCTTCGCACCCATGCGCACACGCGCGTGGGTGCGAAGCGAGACGCAAGGTATGGCACACCGAGTCTCACAGTGCCATGCGTGATTTTGAACGGCTTTGAATGAAATGTGTCAGAGCCGCCGTGAATCCACAAAACGCAACTACGCGCGTGAGTGCGTAAAAAACCCGCACGATGATGCAGATCTGCACTCCCGTAAGTACGCGCGTACGTGCGTTGACACGCAACATGCAACGTGATGCGTGGCAGTGTGATAATCGCCTAATCTGCATAGTCCTCATGTAAGTTGACCAAGATTTTTGTTTGCACCTTAAAAGACACTACCTATGACCTGACTTTGTTTCGGCTGTTTCTTCTTAGGGTAGTCGAGTACAAAACACCGGCCTCACCTAATTTTAAAAAAGTCATGTAAAAGTGTTTGTGAAAACCTAGGTACTTGTTAAATAAACATTTATCATTTGAATCAGCACGAGTAGCAAAACATAACTTTGCTCACTTGTAGCACAAATAACTATTTTCATTGTATTTCTTACCTAGTGATTCGTCAGTACCTAGGTAATCGCTAAAAAAGTGGGTAAGTAGTAACCTTTTATAATACCTACGTAAGAAGATTTCTCACATTAATAAAATCAAATTAATATTTGTCAGATTTGTATAATTTTGTAATCCTAAAACTTTCAAGTTTATATTAATATTAATATAAGTATATTATATTATTATAAACCTGAAAGTTTGTATGGATGTTTGTTACTCTTTCACGCAAAAACTACTGAATGGATTTTACTGAAACTTTACAATAATATAGCTTGTACATCAGAATAACACATAGGCTACAATTCATAAAGATATATAATATTATTGTACATCCTATCACCACGCGAATGAAACCGCGGGCGCAGCTAGTTATTCTTTAAGCTATAGATGCCGATAATTTTATAATCTTTTTACGAATTTTTTAAAAGCGAAATCTGTTTAGAACCACAGAATAAGTAATCGTACAAGTATGACGACTCTGTGGTGTGGCAGGTAGAATTATGATTCTGCCTGTCATATTATACCAAGGTTGTGGTGGTATCTACATATAATTACTACTCTTTAGTATGCCCTTGACGGACACAGGTACGAAATTTCCACACCCAGCAGTATTCAGTACATCGTTCTGAACGGGTAGTTCCTATATTTATGTTACGTCGGTTATACAAAAAAAAATCTGTTTCCTACAAAACTACAAACTCATTATTTTTCAAATCACCGTTGAATCTGCTTTCTGCTTCAGCGTAGGTGTCTCTTCCATTTCACTTTATATTTCTTAAAAGTAATAATTGCATACTGTGAGACGAATCGACTATTTTTGACTTCGACATCGGCACATAGATAGGAATTGATATTGCCATGTTGCCAATTTCGGCCATTACAACTGCATTCGATGACTTTTAGGGCGTTGAGCTTTTGGACTATATCATGTCTTGTGCTCATGTCAGTACTAGCATACCTATCGACTTTGGCATTAGGCACAATGTTGTCATTTAACAAGAATACAAACCTGCATCGCTCTTTCTGCTGAGAACATGACGGAACTAGTGAGGGCATATTCTGCATTCTTTGGGCCCATGAGTCGGGACATGAGGTCATTAATCCACAGCGCTGGTGGGATCCCAACGGCTGTGTCGTTCAGCCCGATGATCGCTTGGCCAGAGGTCATCGTGCGGTAGTCACAAGTAATGACCGCGGCACAAGCTCCAGCTCCTGTGTAACCCTTATCCGGGAAACATGTTATATTAAGGAATAGTCAAGTTTCAAAATCTTTGACGAAATTTCAAAGATTTATTGAAAGATTGAAAATTCATTTTTTTTTGTACCTATGAATAAAAATGATTCTTATAGTAAGCAATTTATTGTTAGAGTAATAAAGATTTCTAATACCTACATTGATAGCAACTGTAGTGATGATGTCTGTTCCAAATAATTTTACAACAAGATCGAAAATGCTGTCCTTAAATAGCATTAGCCTTTGACGATCTGGTTTGCGAAATTCATTCAAATCCAATCCGGCTGAAAAAACTTTTGGCAAAACCTGAAAACATTAGGTAAGATATTTGGTAGTTACGACCATAAATACACTCTTTTGCAAAAAAAAAACGGGCACCTAAGGAAATTTACGTTCTAAGGTCGATTTGAGTTAATTAAATAAAATTTATTTTTTTGACGTAGTCTGTATACCTACTTATAATCGTGTAAATTAATGCGCGTGAAGTGAATTCGGGCAATTTAAAGAAAAAAAAAACGATGGATTCTTTAAAACCGATGTGCACGCCCAAACAATAAGAAGTAGTCGGCAATAAAGACAAGTTTTTTTTTTTAATTTTTTTAATTAAATAAAGTTACAAATGTAAAAACCTAATAACGAGTGTGATCTCCTCTTGCCAAAATCACAGCTTGAATCCTTCTGGGCATGCTTTCCACGATGTTTTTAATAACGTTTTGAGGAATACGTTCCCACTCTTCTGCAATTACTCTTTTTAGCTCCCTGATATTTTGTGGAGCAGGTTGCACTGATCTTACCCGTCTCAGAGACGGGTAAGAAAGAAGACTAAAGAGACGGCGTCTCTTTAGAACATCCCAGACATGCTCAATTGGATTGAGGTCAGGACTTCGAGCTGGCCAATCTAAACGAAGGATCCCAACTTCTTGCATGTACGCTTCCACGTCGCCAGAACGGTGCGGGCGAGCATTGTCGTCCATAAAAATGGAATCTTCCCCAAGTGCAGTCAATGTGGGTTGTGCATATGGAATTAGGACTTCCATTATGTACCGGTGTGCATAATATATAATGTTCCATTTTCTATCAAAACTAACTCCGTACACTCCGTCAAATTAATTGCTGCCCAAAACATAACGGAGCCGCCGCCATAAGGAGTGATTTCTTCGAAACACACTTCCGCATAGCGTTCCCGTGGTCTTCGCAGCACTCGCCGGCGTCGGTCACAAAGAGATTCTAGCTTCATCAGAAAACAATACTTTATTCCAGTCCTCCAGAGTCCATGAAGCACAGTTCCGAGCAAACTGAAGTCGAGCAACACGGTGCTCACGGAGTAATTTAGGGCCCCGAGCTGGGCGGTAACTCCTGATATTGGCAGCCAAAAGCCTCCTCCTGACCGTCCACAAGCTAACTTCTACTCCTCTTACTTCTTCTTCAGGTCCACACTTGACGCCTTACGATTCCGCAACGCCTGACTCACCAAAAAGCGGTCATCTCTTGGTTCTGTGCATCGTTTTCTTCCCGAACCGGGTCTTCTTTTGACCGAACTGGTCTCTTGATACCGTTGCCAAGTCCTCTGGACAGTTGAACGACTCACATTTAGCCGCTGAGACAGGTACTTCAAGTAGGGCTATAATTTTACCGGCCCTTATCACTTTATCACTCATATCAAAAAGTGGTATTTAATGTAAAAAGAAAGATTAAATTGTTTAATTTGCAGAAAATATCCAAAAAGTTTTAAAATATCGTAATCAGTTAAAAATCGTTTCAGCAATTAGCGCCATTAGTAAAGCAATTTTAGAATAATCCACAATAATCATTATTTTTCTTTTATTAATTTTAAATTTGGAACGTAAAGAATCATGCCAGGATGCTTCAAATAACATGCCAATATATCGTCAAATTAATAAAACCTATTTCTTGTTCCTCTTCATTGAAGTAGAGAAAAAAATCTAAAGTGCCCGTTTTTTTTGCAAAAGAGTTTAAATGTAAACACAACAAACTTCAAAACTGTTTTCTACTAAAGAATCGATAAATTTCAAGCAAATTTAATACTTACAGACGTCAAAACCAAGCCCTTGCATTTATTTTTCTCCACTTCAAGTACCGAGTCATGTAGCTCCTGCAATAATTCCAAGCTAAAGCTGTTCACTGGCGCCCTCTGCAGCTGCAGTGTCGCTATCCCTTCGTTATCCACTGACACTCCTACTAGAGGCTTCACTTGCGAAGAAGACAAAAGCCTGCTTCCCACAGCAACACCTTTTGGTATTTTTTTTAAGCAAATCATTTTAAAACACTTTTGTCACACGTCTTTCTCCGTAAATTCTGATAATGTTTTATCTAAAGATAATATTTATAGTAAAATATATATAAGATAATATTATTGTTTTTTTGCTAGATAAAAAGAATACCATTAATACCAAATGTTATAACTACAGGTACTGACGTAAGGTAACTGACGTAAGGTAGGTAAGCATTTTAACTCCGGCTGTACAAGTGCGGATCGGCCTCGCACACTGAGGGTTCCGAAAAAACTAGCGACATAAACGGCCATATCTTTTGACTGCGTAGATTTAGAGGGATCACAGATTTGAGTACAGTAAAAGCTCCTTATTCGCGCTTCCTTCATTCGCGTTTTCACTATTCGCGGATTAAAAAATGCGACCCAATTCCTATATTCGCGGCTAAAAATTTCTTTTTTCGCGGATCTAATAAGAAGATTTGACTGAAACCGACTTGGAGGAAATGCTAAATTCACCGCCCATTGAAGAAAAGCTTTCAACAAGCACTGGAAACGTCACATTTAATTTGAAAAACCTTAGTGAAGGCTTAAGAATGGCAAATGAGCTTTGCGATTTCTTTATGAACATTGATCCGTCTATGGAACGAATTCTTATTTTTAAGAGGCAAATTGCTAATGCGACTGCTGCGTATCAGTCTGAATTGAAGGAGCTTTTAAAAACTGCCAAGCAAGAGAAAATTACAAAATTCTTCAAACCATTGCCTAAGCCTAAAGGTAATTAATCAAAATGTTCAAAAACTTTAATTAAATTGATTTTTTTACATATTTTTTTTTGTCACCTAGGAACGTATCCCCCTATTATCCCATGTAAATTACCATTCCGTATTTATGGAACATATAGCCCGCGAATAAAGAGCTTTTACTGTATATGGTTTTAATAATAATTTCAACTCGATACTTTCACGCGTTCCCGAGATAAAGGGTCTTGAAAGTGATCCTATAAGGGTTCAGTTTTGTCCTCTTGAGGTACGGAACCCTAAAAACAAACTTAAACGTTTTAAGTATAATTTACATATATGTTAATGTATTGCGGGAAACACGGCTATTATGTCAGCCTTAATTCAGATAAGAATTACGAGGCCCAATTTTATTGTATTTTAAAACTAGCTTCCGCCCGCGACTTCGTCCGCGTGGCATTGTTACTTTGGGCTAACCTTCGATCTAGGGAGAGAGGCTAACGCTAACTTTTACCCGCGTGATGATCGAAAATAAAATATTTTTCTCTTCTTTTTTTTTTATTTTTTATTTAGAATGAACTCACTCTTGACCTCGATCTCGCCTGATGGTAAGCGACAGATGAGGTCTATGATGGAGCGAGCGAGCCCAGAAGATGCCTATTAACTCTTGTTTTGAAGGCAGACGGGTCGTATGTGGTAGGGAACACAGAAGCTGGCAGAGAGTTCCACACCTTTACTTCTTCCCTTTACTTCCCCCTTTTCTTATTTTTTGGAGTTTAGGTACTCCTTAAGAATCGATTTTCATATATAAGGCGCCCGGTATGAGAAAAATGTGAGGTGTAAAATCTACTGATGAATGACCTCGTTACGTTTTTGGTGCGCGTGCACCTAAGGTGTTTGGCGTACAGTTGAATATTACTAGATGGCGCTTTATGAAATTTGTCGTCCGTCATGATATTTTTCGCCGATTAGTTATAATAAATGTATATAAAATGAATAAATATTTATTTATATATGTATATTATTTTCATTAATTTGTTAATTTACCCTTTCATATGGTATTAATCTTTTTTCAGTTAAATAAACTGTTTTTGCGTATGTTTAGACAATCGTACTTAAGGAGTAAACTCCAGTCGTGCGTCGGAGCTGACACACACACTTTTTTAATTATCTTATGTCCGTCCTCAGGGTCCCAACTATCTCTGTACCAAATTTCATCAAAATCGGTTTGGCCATTTAAGCGTGAAGACGTAACAAACTCACTTTTATAATATTAGTAAGGATTAGCGGCCATGCATACAACGTTGTTATCAATAGCAACTAAAGAAGAAAACACTTTTTTGTGTTTAAAATGAAACCACATGAGTATATTAACAAATGTTTTGTATAACACTATAAACTGGTGAATACAATGCACAGGTAAAATATATAAATCATAATATCGTTACAGTAAAAATCTCGCCTAGTGAGTGATTGGATAAATATGCTTAGCTTCTACATTACTTACAAGAAGAAAATAAACAATACAATGTAGAACACAAAAAATCATTAAAAAACCAATAACTCTTATAGTTAGATTCACTTGGCAGCCTTTTGCTTTAAAGCTTGAATATACATTTCTAGTGACTTCTGTACTTTAGGATGTCCTACGAACATGAGGAACTCTTGCGTGTCTTGCTTACGGTTGTCATCCATCCACGACAGGGGTCCTTGCCTGACCTTCTGTTTAGTGAGAGAACGCGCTAAAGCCGGGATCCTGTCAAACTTCTTGATGAACTGTTTGCATTTGGCAACAGCATCCGCTTTGTCTGATGCACTTTCGTCTATAAGACCAACCTGTAATTTACATAATAATTTTATTGTAAGAACCTTTCATTTTACTGGTTTACCCTATATTTTAAGTTATGATGATGATCCTGGGGGTGAACCTATTGCCATCAACTTGTACGTCAATTCAGACTCAGGAGTCCTACAGAGAAATTCCAAATGGAAAGTCCCGAGACTCAACCCAAAGACCTAACACTCAGTAAAGCATAAACCAACAATTCAGTTCAATTCAACAAATGGCAAAATAATTTTTCGTAACAAGAATTAACTGTACCTTCAAAGCTTCTTCAACAGAGAACATCCTAGCAGTGGTTAGGGCCAGCTCAGCCTGCCTCTGGGGAATAGTATTGGTCATGGTGAGCATGAACCAGTTAGGGGCTACGATGCCCAGGGCTGTCTCGTTCAGCCCAATGGAGTATTTGCCGCTCATCATCACACGGTATTCGCAGGACATCGCCAGGAGACAACCACCAGCTGGGGCATGACCCTGGGAATAAAAAGCATAACTCAGGCTTTTGTTTAGATATTTAAGGTGAAGTTTTAGTGATGGAATGTTATTTAATATGTATGTTCGGATGATCTGTCCATTCTGGGTATATAAATAATAAATAAATAATAACTACTATTAACTATTTATAATCTCAATCCATACTAAGTTATAGAGGATAGATTTTTTGTTTGTTTGTACCAAATAGGCTCCGAAACTATGGTCCGTTTTTTTTTCGTTTTAATAGAAAGCGAAACTTTCAGGAAGTAACATAAACTGAGGAGCTGGTGAAACTGCTACTCAGTAGCTAGCATAATAAAAAATTGAATTGAATAATCTATTGTAAAACAGAATAGAAATTGTTATATAAGGATAAATAAATGGCTAATATATAAATCGTCCTGCACTTGAAGCACTTTAACCGCAAATAAAGAATCATTTTATCATCTTTTTTTTAAATAAAGTTGATACTTACTTATTTATTTTAATCCATTATCAGCATGTAAACGTTAAATAACATTAATATGGATTGTAAGTTTAAAATAAATTGCACAGGTTATCAGTAATAGCTAAAACTGAATGGATGGCAATGACAGGGACTAGTAACATTTAATTTTAATTTGGTTTGGTCTAAAAATGTGTGATTCATGTCTTAATAATCCTAAAGTCAAAGTAATTAATTAAAAGTGTATGAAGACATGTCATTCTTATAACTCTCTTGCAGAAAATAATTTAATGAAAACTATTATTATATATTATTTCTACTTTAAATGCCATTTTATCTAAGTTACAGCAGTATTATGTTAAATTATATTATGAAATGACCCATCCCTAATGCTAAAATTGAATTTATAAACAGCCTTGTATAACAATACACATCACACGGTGTCAAAAAAAGACAGCTGTTACCTACAAATCACAATACATACACACGAAAAAAGTATTACATGTTTTTTTTAAATCCTATCTGACGGATGTAAAGGATTACATTTGTAAAAATAAATTTATTAATTTTGGTGTCAGAATTAAAAATTTGCTTTAAAAGAAATCATTTTTCAACATACATTTATAGCTGCAGCAGTGATGAATTGGGCTCCAAATAGTTTGATCCATACTTCTTGAAGGGTTGTCCAGAATGCTTCCACTCTCTTCATATCCGGCTTGTACATCTCCATGATATCTAAACCTGCAGAGAACACTGTTGGTGATGCCTAAAAGTGTAGAATTGTGGTTAAAAGGCTGTGCTTGAAAAATGTTTCTTAGATTCCTATTTACTTATAAATCCTACTGATTTTATAAATGTGAAACTAATTTAAGATGTATGGTAGTTTGTGTGACGGATTCAATCATGTGGGACAGTGGGATAATTACCATACTCATGCATGCAAAGCCTAAGACATTCTAATAATATTTTCAATTTTTATCTAGGTTTAATATTTTGGACCAATAATTTGTTTCTATCACAGACACACAACATAAGGAAAATAAATTTTACTTACAGATGTCAAGATCATTCCCTTGCATTTCTTCTCAACAACTTCATCCAGGGCTTTGTTCATTGCTTCAAGGAGTTCCAAGTTTAGGCTGTTCACAGGTAGCCTTTGCATAGTCACAGTCGCTATTCCCTCATTGTCTACTGTTGTGTCAACCAGAGGGCCTTTGCTTGACATGGCCCTAATGCTGGGAACAACCCTTTTGGTGACATTGCCTACTAATTGCCTCAGGGGAAACATTCTGGAAACACAATTTTTTATGTAATAGGAATAATACTAATTCTAGATAATTATTACTTCTCTCTAATTTTTATTTTTTTGTTAATATTGCTTTTAAAGCCGCGTAAGCAACAATCAATGTCAACTTTTCTATTAAATTATCTGACGTATTAAATCTTGAACGCATTTAATTATGTTATGTGAAACAATTGAGTAATAAGCCTAAGAAATAGCTTACGTTTAATACAAAAAACACATCAATTAAGAAGATCACTGTAGTTTGTACGGTGGGACCTTGGACCCGGCAGTCTATGTTTGGTTCCAAAGTACAATTTAGATAACTAATTTAAATAAATAATAAAATTGTTTATTTAGATAACTTATACAACTGACAATTTATTAAATCTTTTCCCGTAGTTTGAACTTTGTACCTTCAGCGGTTCAGCCTCGCTTCGTCTCGGCCAGTCTCGGCTCGGAGGTCAGTGTACTCAATTTGTTTTGGTCAATTTTTTTTTTCTCTTTGGTATCAGCTGACATCGACTATTCTACCAGCGCGGCGCTAGTATATATGTATTTCGAAATTGCGATTTTAACTTTAATGGGAACATTTAAAGAGTACGAGATAACAATTGCTGAAGATAAGATGTTTTCCATATACATATATATCTACCTCAACAGCGCCATGCATGTGGTGAGGAGTGGTGAGTGATGGACCGGGTGAATGAATGTGTAACCCACCATCGAACTTTTCATTTAATTAATGGTAGGGCGTATAATGTCGCTGAAGGACAGGGCAGCTTTGTCAGAAGAACATCATCGATATTAAAATGTTTAAATTTCACATTTTAAAATCATTGTCGTTTAAAAAAACTTTGGTGAGAATTTGTATTTGTAGGTATAATTTACAAAGAAAGTTGGTCATGAAAAAAAGAATATGGGATAGGGTATCATCATCAAAGCCGAATTGACACAAAGATGAAAGAGCTATGAACAACGCAGATCTTATTATTTTAGCAATACTGGACAGTGGACTGCCGGGTGTCATCACTGTAACGATCGCCCGGAGGGCACAGTGGAACACACTGTGACGGTCTGCCCCGCTTAGTCCGTTGTGTCCTTGTAGTAGAGGCAATCAGCGGCGGCGACGTCTCGCGTCCGGCCATGGTCCGGAGTGAGAGGGAATGGAAAGCAGCCACCTCCTTCTGTGAAGTGACGCAGTTAAACTAGCGAAGGAGGTGACTTGACGAATGAGAGAGAGATCTCCAAAGCAACCCAACCACTGTGAGAGAAGCTACGTGCGTCGGAAACCGCGGGACGACTCCCTCATCATCTTAAACGCGGGTCTGTGGACAGTGAGCAATGGGTAGCTCACCGTCCGTTCGTCCTTTTTGTTCCACGTGCGTTTCAAAGAGATATAAGCAAAACAGAGGCGTCTGTCAGGGCCTGTTCGAAAAAGATACCGCAGCCGCGTATTAAAGGCAAAAGAAGAAACATGGATGGGTTTTAGTCATTACAAGTGTGATATTCCCTTCCGCTCCGCCAAGACGGCAGACCAAGTAAGTCGTACAAAACATTTTTTTTTGGTTTTAACATCTTTGCCCCACACTAGGATTTCTTCCTGTATCATGGGTGCGTTTATGAACTTTTAAACTCACATACAAAAACAGCCGGACCCGAAACAACTACCTGTAGGTCTTTCACATATTTTTACCGTGTGGGGATCGAACCCGCGACACGCAGCGCAGTAGTCGCTCGCTCAGCCACTGCACCAACCGTGCCGTCAAACAATGGATGTTATAATGCTTTTTGCGAGAGAGTCCGCACACTTGTTGCCATACCCGAGTGACCCGAGACCCATGCTATAATAATTTCAGTGTGAATCTTAGATTAAGCTTATTTTAACCGATAACTTACTATCAACAAAACGAATAAATTAAATAAAAAAATTAAAATTCATTTATTTCGGATAACTCGATCCATATTAAAGACACATTAAAGCTTCTTGTTATTTTTTTATTAAAAAAATAGCTTTTTGCAGTTTTCTGTTCAAAATCGCATTTTAATTTCATGTTTTCAGTTCACAAATTTCTGTGAGTATTTTTTAATAGGTACAATAGAAAAACAATTGTTGTCCATCAAATCGAGTTTATGCGGTAATTGTTTTATGCGGTAGGTATCTACATCATTTTTATATTCTAACATAGTGGTTACAAGGTCTATGAAGTCTTCAAAGGTCAACGTCTATAAAGGCTGATGCCCATTTTGATAAAAACAGTTGTGTTTTTTTTCCTTATACGTCAGCCATTGTTTTGCCGTCAGTGTCAAGAATAGAATATTCTGATTACGATTGTCATGAGTGTCACTGTCAGTGCACCCGTCAACAACAGTATTTTACTGATTTCTAGATTTTAGATTTTTAAAGATATTGTAATTATTGGTTATCGATGAACTAAAGTTAGGCTCAATATGTAGAAAGATATTATTAAGATTCTTGTTCATTGTTTGTACGAGTGAAAACAAGATGTCGTTGGAACAAACTGCTTGTGATGGTAAGTGATCTCTTGTACTTTTGTTCTATTTTTTTAGGCGCCGCATCTGGTATTTCAATGTTTATTCGTCTCAAATAAATCCCTGTATAATACTCGTAAGTTTAGCCGATTTGCTCCGGGTTATTATAACCAAAACATTAGAGGTGGCTTTTGCCGGCAAAGTTGCAAGTAGTAAGTACTCAATATAGTATGCGTCTATTTTAACTCAAAGTTATGTGGAATGAAAACTGGTAGCAAAATTGTGTCTTACATACATCACTGTTTTCTTTGCTATTCATAATGGTTTCCATGTTGCTTTCAGACTTGAAGGCGTTCGAGCGACGCCTGACGGAAGTCATAGGATGCCTGCAGCCTGCTACTATGAGATGGAGAAGTAAGTTTATGTAGTAAAATTAACCTAATCATTATTGTACAGCAGTAAGTGTAGTCATACTCATTTGGATTTAAATATTTTGTGTTGATAAGGTTTTTATAATCACTGTCTTAGTTTGATAAGCAACTCTAATCTACACCATGTAAATGCTTTACTGGTTAAGTTACCCATTTCAACGAGACTGTTATTTAAAAATTCTTTAAGGTGTTATGATGAGTGAGAATAGACAATGCCCTATTTTTGCACACTTACATAATAGCATTTTTTTTGCTTCATTTTTCTGATTGTAATATTAATTTGTTTGTCAGAATAGCTTCACTAAATAGCTTGTTAGCTTAGTAGACTAGACTGTGGAGTCTTGTCATAATTACTACTATACTATTGTCTGAACATTTCCAGTTTTTTTGGTACTCTATTTAGCATGTTTGTCTTGCATTGTCTGGATTTTTCGAAATTATGGATGGGGTCATATATTTTAGAATATATAAGGTCCAACAGTCAAAGGGCCAAACTTATTTGCAATGTTTCTTTAAGTCCCAACTGAACTAGCTGGAGGCTTATGTTAATTTTTTGAACTTCCTTTACTGCTCATTCTGACAGTATTATGTCTTAAAGATAGTCACAGCTTAATATTATGTGCAACTATTAGCATATTATGTGTGCCTGTTACAGAAAAGATAAAAGGAAGTTGTGTATGGTATTGACTTGTGATGAGAAGGGATGTAACACTGATAAAATAGAGATGAATATAAATGTTGATAGATGGATAGGGAGAGGAAGATCACAGAAGAAATGGAAGGATTGTTGTGAGGAATGAAGAAAAAGCAATCTATGATAGTTTGATGACAGAGGAGTATAGCAGAAAACAGTGTGTTGTGCTGACTCACAAATAACATGGGACAAGGACAAGAAGATGAAGATTATGTGCAACTGATAAAATAAAATCAAAACTAGGACCAATTCTCTTTTTGTTGTTTCAGTTTTGCTGACGGTGGTGTCAGTGTGCACAGCAATAGCTGCATATCATTGGTTGATGGACCCACTCACCCCAGTCGTCTCTCTTACACAGTCTCTCTGGAATCATCCCTTCTTTGCCTTTACCTCTACTTTTTTAGGTAAGATATAAATGCATTAAATAGAAGGCATTATGGAAACTACAGTCCTTTACAGTTATAAATATAATACCTGTGACAGAAACCTGGCAATGCTACAAAGAACAATGTGACTTTAAATGTAGAGACAAATCAGAGGTTTATTGCAAGTTAATTTGAACTTTAGTAGTCAAGAAACAGACCCGATTATTGATGCTTTAACCTTTTCACTGCCGTGGACCTAAATTTCTTAATACAACTTCTATTGAAATCAGTGACGGTAAAACAGGGTAACTAAAAAATTTATCTGTGGGGCAAGTTGCAAGTGATTGTAAATGTCATCTGGAAGATAAAATAAATACTGGAGAATGTTTCAAAATCTCTATAAAAGGTCATGAAAAGTATAACTATTTCTTAACTTTATCAAAATCTAGCAATTAACTTGTAGAAACCACCAGTTTACGGTACCACCACCAGTTTGCGCAGTGGCTGAACTATTGACTGCTGCGCTGCGTGTCGCGGGTTCGGTTCCCGCACGGAACAAATATTTTTATGGTCTACAAATAGTTGTTTTGGGTCTGGCTGTATATGTATGTGAGTTTAATTGTTTGTAAACGCACCCAAGATACAGAAAAAAATTCTAGTGTAGGACGTTTTTTTTTTAAAAAGTTTACGCGGCTTTGCAACTAGTTAGCAACATTCTTCCCTCCCGGTCATTTTTATTCAAAATATCAACTTATTGTGACCTACCATTGAAGAATAACTTCTGATAATTTATTATAAGTATGTTGGTGCTGGGTTGATGAAAAAAAAACTAAAGCTTAAATTATTGTTTTTATTCAAGTTTTATTTTTAATACTATGCAGTTTTTAAACTCAGTCCAAAACATTTCGAATTCCTTTCTGCTTTTCATGGTTGATTGAACTGAATTGATTACTTTCCAGTGTTGCTATTCATGATGGGAGTGCACAGAAAGGTGGTCGCCCCGAGCATCATCACCGCGCGAACGCGCTCCGTGCTCAACGACTTCAACATGTCGTGCGACGACACCGGCAAGCTCATCCTCAAGCCTCGCCCCGCCAACACTTAGGTGTTGTCACACATCATTGTAAATATTTTTTAAGTTAAGAATAAATTGTTTCTTTGTTTACGCGATATTTTTTCCTCTTATAACAACATACTCCGCGAAGAGTAAGGCTGTACTTAAGGCGCTGTACAAAGCAAACACTTCGTAAAACGTCTAGTTTTTCGTCGCAAAGTTAGCCGTATCTGTACATGCCACTAGCCAAAAAAAATTACCGTGTATAGTTCAATACATAAAGTAAAGAGTTAAACAAAATAAGTTTACAAAAGTGGTCTAGTACTACGAAAAAAAAAATGTTTAAAAGACCAAGAAAAAAATTTTTTCGTCTCGAAATTCTCAATTTTTTCAGCGACAACCATCACATTTTTTATATCTATAACAAAGAAAATTGTATATACTAAAGAGATATCTAAAATTTTTCAAACATTGAGCTGTATTTTTTTTTATATTCAATAAAATCTGCAAAATGACCTACATTTTGGCGGACATGATATTCAAATAAAATCAAACACCGAAATATTTTCGACCTTATTTCTATTCTTTCGATGCAATACTGTCGTGTACTTGTGTCAGACCATGCCTAGTATGCAGCTAGCGTCACTTTCGTGAATACCTAAAAATTAGCTTATTGCCGCGCCTTAACACTTTCAGTGCCAATCAGCCAGCAAATGCGTCGAAGAACAGTTCGTTCATGTGTTCAAAACCCGCCACGCGACTCGTAGCTATGCCTTAATAGGCATACAAGTAATAAAAATGGGAGTATTTAAACTACGCAGCGAAATATTTTGCCATTGCCATTAAGAGAAAATACAAATTCAAAAGAGAAAAAAAATAACTGGTAGCGCTTGATCCGTGGGGTTACGTTACGGTCTAGTATGAAACATCCTTTACATGTACAGTAATTGTTTTATGATTACCATAAAACTCGAAAAACTGCAAACGCACATAAGCGCCGTGCCGCACTCGGACAAAGTATTCGACGCCGCACTAATGCGGCCAGCCGCACTGCGTAGACTTTGTTCAACCGCACATATGCGTTCGTAGCACTACACGAAAGATTTGTTGAACGCGCAGGAGTGTTAGCCTCACAGGGTTAGTGAGCAATTTCGTAGCATTTGCATAAATTTCGCTAATAGTTCAGCAGTCAATGCGTTAACCAGACACAAATCCAGATACTGTAACTGCCCCTGAGTAACTCTTGATGGAGTATTCCAATAACACTGTCCGGCCTGGGAATCGAACACAGGACTGCTGCAGCTTGCGACCAACGAGACAGTCAAGTTTTTTCGTTAATTTAATCGATAGATTCTCTCTCTTGCGCGTCATAACTAATTCTGTTTCGTTTACGGTAAAATTTGTTTCGTGGTCTCGCTCACATACCGATAATGGTGTCTTGCTCCATGCGGTTTGGTTTACTCTTATCAGTGTAAAGCTAAACACTTGGAGGGACTTAAGATGAAGATTCAAATCTTTGTTTCATAATAAAACAACAGTGTACAAGAATCTATCCAAGTTTATTTATTACTTATAACTTTGGTGTGTTTATTATATACAATAAATAAATGATAACTAAGAAAAATAGGTCTATCATACAAAACCACCTTAAACAATAACAAAATGTTGCAGTTCAAATAATACATACAACAATCTTCACAACTAGTACATATGTATTGCATTTTTATTAACGTTTTCTAGAAGAATTTACTAAAGATTTGGCTAAAGTATTAACAAATGTCTGTGCTATAATAAATTCTGAGTAAATAATGCAAGTAAGTAAATAATTGTTTCAACGTAAATAGTACTATTACAACTTCTTTTTCTACTGACAAACATTCATAGCGACCTAAAGAGGCCCTTTCTATAATTATCTTCTACAATCATAAGCATTCAATACTTTTAGTTTTGCCCAACTCGACACTACTAACTTGCTCAAAGTATGCTTAGACTCAACATGGAGTGATTGGAATTATTATTATATCTTGGAATAATTTTAGAAAACTTATCAATTATTAAAAAAATATTGTATAAAATTTACTTATATGGGCAGTGTTACATTTAGGGAACGATATTATTTATTCAAACCTTCAATTCCTCACAGTAAATGCAATTCGGAGTGCACACCTGAGTCGATCCTAGTTTTTGCAAGCAACAGTCGCAATTACAAGATAATATTCAACAAGGATACTATAATAACATATTAACTATCATAAAGTATTGTGCTGACTGTGCATGTAATATAACCATCCTAAGTTAATAATTTTATTTAATTCTAAGATACTATACACGTAAGACAAGTGTTTGTGCTTAGTGATATACTGACAGCTATGTTACCGTATAAATAGTGAAAGGGTTAACAAAATTATTATCATTTGCAAACTTAACATTTACGCCTGCTATACACCAGAATAACTACCACCAGATTCGACAATTAGTTCAGTGAACTTCATTTTTTAGGTACCTCAGAAGGAAAACGGTACCCTCATTGTCTGTTTGTTTATGTATAAGGTGAAAGCGCCTGAGTAGCCCGCGAAATTAAAATTTTCTTACGTTTTTTGCATTGCGCAAGTCAAATGCGAACGAAAAATTTAAATTTCGCGCGGATTCTCGTGTTTCCCTCACAGTATGGTATATTTGAGGATGTATGGCCTCATTAGATCAGAAAACACGTTAGATAAATAAAACTACTCATACACAGTTCGTACCAATAGTAAATTCTATGTATTTCTGCGCTATGACATCTCAGTCGATTAAAACACGAATTCTAATCGATAAACTCGAGATCCTATTCACGAAGTAGTATTAAATCAACATGCAAATTGATTTTGAGCGTAATCAGCGGCTTTAAATATAATTAAAAAATATAGTATCTCATACAAGCGCTCTGTCCAGCCACAGTCACACGGAACTGGTAGTATGATGTAAATACTTATAAACTTGTATTACTTGTAAATAAACAGTACATGCTTAATAGTTATACTTACATTTGAGTTTATACATCAATAATGAAACATATTACATTATACCTATAAATTCAATTTAAAATTATTATGTTAGATAACATCAAGGCAGTGGTACATGCATAAATTCAACATTGTTAACACGACATACTTAACATTTTATAATAATTTTAGAAAAGGCATTGAAATTACTCATATTCGCTATAGGTACGCCTTTTTATTTAATTCAATAAGGCATAGTTGCGTGACTTATACATTTCTGATTTCTTAATTAAAAGAAATGGAACTGCAATAACGAGAAATGCAATAAAATATTCGCGAGTGTTTATCTCAGTCTTTTAAAAATAATATATGACGCACGAATTACGTAGTGAGCGAAATAAGTGGTAATTAACGTTTTGAATAAATCTTTGGAACCAAATACATACGCATACTGCCATCCCAAGGGAACGTGCGTAACAATAAAATTTGTGCTAAGTATATAAAAAATTACAATTTCTAATTAATACCAGCCAACACTGGGATCAAAGGTTTGTTAACTAAGTAATCATTTATTTTCCACCCAAGTATCAATTAATATAATTATGTAAATTACTTATCTAATATTTTCAGTATTACAAAGGGTACATCACTTTACGGTCCTCTAAACATTAACAATTCATACGCTTGAATAAGTTGCACAATAAATTGTGTGGTAACCAATCAATATGATCCAAGGTAGTTTTATTTCGTAGAATAAATGTAAATAATACTTCTTTTTCAATTACGTTATACAATAAGGGTGTCTAAGCCTTCCTATGATAGTTTATATAAGCTAACTTACGGGTTGCGACTGAGTTTACTTTACTTCTGTTAATACGAAGAGGGTCCAATGAAACCTTGCACGAATGTGGGAGTGTAGGGATAGCATCTCTATATAATTTCTTCTAAAAATTTTGCTTTAAAAGCATGCTAACTATGAAGAAGAATCATATCATTTAAAGTAGTTTCCTTTTTTCATACATACACATTATTTTCTGAAATTTACTAGTAAAATTATTAAAAGTGTTAATTAACAATAAAATACAGGTATTTATTTATAAATTTCTTTCACCTGTAGGAACAGAAAGTTGATAAATTATTTTTAGCCGACACGTTATATTCTCTCATCACAATCATATCCCACTGTGATATGCTATTCTATTTTTGAACAGACTTCCTTCGACTGTTTTCTTTTTTTATGTTTTGTTAAGCGATTTCTCCACCGATTGTGGGGTCGATTTTCAAAATTCTCTCCCTAAGTCCCATTTGTTTTTTTTTCTGTAACTATTTACCGTTTTATTGTATCTATTAGTTATAGTTACTGTTATATTATAATGGAAACTATTATAGTTTCATTAATGTTTCATGGTCATTTCCACTTTCGAATGATGCAGCGATGAGAGATTGATGTTTATACTACATTGTAGAGGTATCGCTAAGGAGCAAAATAAAGGCGTGCCAACGAGGTATCCCCACAGGTAATTATTGTCGCATCATTCCCCACAGCAACATGCAAGGCTCGAGTGCTGTCCTCACGCGGCTAGCAGTGTCCTGATATTCTTCGGCGTTGATTGATGGTTTAAATGCTTCGTCGTATACCTAAGAGCGTTGAGGAGTGGTTCTGCCTTTGTTGGTGGTTGCTGCTGGAGGAACTTGACGCAGCCCTTTACGTCGACCGACGAGGACCGGCAGAAGGCTCCGGACGGGTGCACCCAGTCGTACAGGATAATCAGTCCGACCATAACGCGTAGGACCAGCAATGACGTCTCCTCACGACTGAATTGGGCAACGAGTTTTCTGGAAAATCAACGAGATTTATGTTAGACCAGTCTATTAATAAAACTTTTAAGAGAAATTGGTTAATTAATACCGTGACCTCATCTCATGTAAATGATTTTTCAAACTAGCAACCCAGATTTAAGAACCATGTTAAAATTGTAACGTGGCCCAATTTTTCAAAAATATTTTTATGTTCGCTGTGATACGGTTTCAACAAGTAAATAAATAAGTTCCGTATATGTTTGTTTTGGGTCGCGTGTGTTGTTTACAGCGAAGAAACTGAATTTACGACACAGTAAAGTTACGCACGACTCGGGCTTGGGGATTTAGGTCGTCGCGCCGCCCACGGACCAGCGGATCCCGTATGCACCGCACAGACAGGTATGTTCACTAAACTGTATAAATGTTACTTGTACCTTTATTTGTCAACGACGGAAGTGCTACGTCTGCTAATATTATAATAAATGCGATTCGTGACAGACGTTTCGCAAACGATAATTTTAATACTGCGCAATTTACGATCTAATAACCGAATAATGTTCACAATATTCAATTTTGTATCTAGTCCCCGTCTTGGAATTTAATCGGGCCGTGCGTCAGCTCAGTTCTAAATATTAACACATAAATCAACAGAATTTATCTTGTTGAATATTCAGTTGTTAGGAGAAATGTTTTAACGGTTAGTTAAAGTTACTTCTGACAACAGAGCCTAACTAAATCTAGACACTGGCGCTATCGAAAAACGTTTTGACATCGCCGTTTTTCAAACGGAATGCGTTATTGCAGTATTCAAATATGGCATGTACTATGTAGCGAAGAAAAATGGTTCGGAGAAAATGGGAAATATCGTTTTACTTGATAAAATATTATGAGTTTAGGTCGTAAAAGGTGCGGTACGAAATGGTGAGCTGGATTGTTTAGTCTAGAACTCAAGAGACTTACAATATGAAGCAAAAGTGCGATAATGGATACCCCTAGGGACAGCTAGGTACTATCTCCCCAATAAATTTTTGATAAAAATAATAGACAAATAAAACTATTTTTTTTTTAAATTATGCATGTGAACTTGTAGAAGATGAAGACAACGAATTTTCAAAGATAAATAAGTTCTCTCGAGCCTTTTGATCCTATGAAGTATCTTTTTCATACGCGAGGAAATTATAATCGTTATACCTATATCACCAATCAACTCCAAGTCATGCATGATGCTATATTTGAAGTACTGGTGACAAATCGGTCACCGCAAAAAGTGTCGACGTACATTAATTTTAATTCTAAACACGTCTGTATTGTCACTTTCAATGAAGGAGCTGCTAATTCTGGTCTTATGGTACTAGCCAATGGTTTCTTTAAGTATTTTTTATACAATCAATTAATATTAACATTAATCAAGGGTGTTATTTTAATTGTTATTACGTGTCTGTTGTTCAGATGCGTCATTGTCATTCAGATGATGTTTATTCTATGTTTGTTGAGGAAAAAACGGTGCCTTGTTACAAATCGATAAGGATATTGGTATTTATGAAGTTTTCTCTGTGATGATTGAATAGTGTTGTCACTATGACCGTTATTTCGATGTTAATATATGCACTCATATCTTATTTGCAGGTATAGCCACCTTTTGCATTTTATCGCTCGATGATTTGACGCACCAAAGGTTTAGTAAGTACGTCCTTAGTTTGAGAAAACATCCGCATTCCTTCTTGTTATCTACATATTTAGATATTTTATGACGAGTAGGCATTATAGGGCTTTTACTCAGCGGTGCAAATGGTGAATGAACTCAGTATTTATCCCATTAGGTGCTATAGTTGTCAATTATGTTGGTAATATCAAAGCAACATCATAACTACACAGAGTACGGAAACGGTCACTTGGGGCCAATCGATGTGAGGTAGTGGACGAAATTACGAGTACAACCGGAGCGAACGGAGCATGGTATTGATAAGGAAGTGTAAGAGAGGAAACTGTTATCTGTGGTTCAATTAAACTTATACATTTTCCTGTTGATATGCGTCAAACGTGAAAAGAAACAGTTTATAACAAAACTACGACTAAAAATACCTGAAATGCTACAACATACATAACCTCTACGAATGTTTAGTCTGAAGTGTTAGAACTATGTAAACAAGTCACTCCGTAACCTAAACAAGACAAAAAAAAACTTTCTGTGCAGTGCAAATAACAAAGGAGAATAAAAAGCGTAGGAGGTCGTTATGGACAAACCGTACTCGACAGAGGCCTCGAGAAAGTAATTGGGAAATAAAACATGACATTAAATATTGGCGCCTGGTTTTATAATGATGTAAGAACATTATTATGGCTACAACACGGCATGTGCAATTAATCCAGTGATACGATATATGATAAACAAGACACATGTTTTAGTTATCAAGTAACATGTGTTATGGACATGACGGCCGCGGCCCGCAATAAGTTAATTGTCTAACTAATTTTGGAGCACTTCGCCGATAGCAAGAAAATCTTCGGAAGTGAAAAGCAATTTAAGGAATTGCTTTAAACGTGCAACTCCGCAAAGCGCATTTCCGATTTCCACCCTAAATAGACGAGGGGAAGGGAACTAAATTAGTTCCTCGGCAGTTTCTGTCCAATCAGTAACTCACGGGGGAGATAAGATATTTGTAGTTTGTATAAACAATTCAGCCGTTTATCAAACTCGTAAAGTGTCAGATATCTCAATTTATTAGGATGTACCTAATTTCGGTGAAAGCAAAACAAAAGCTTTGAAACTGAAGACTTTTAACGTGATTATAACTGAAACTTTTCAACTGAGTTTGGACGCTCGCAGACTCATGAATTAGACAGGGCGAGGATGGTATTTTAGCTAGAAGCTAGAAGTATCATGATAAGTTTCGAATCGAGTGCTGCAGTAATGAGGATGGCGCTTAAAGTGGTAAAGATAGTAAGTAAAGTGTGGGGCGAGGCGATGATGGTACAAACACACTCGAAGGCACGTGTTGGCATAGACTAATATAATATAAAATGAGATAGACTGGCAACTGACGTTTTCGGTTTAGTTAGCGACCAGCGCCCTCTGAACGCCAAGCAAGGAACTAATTGTATATATATATATATATTGTAGGTAGGTACGCATATGTTGATTTATTTTTATAACCTTATATACATTTCTTCGTTTAAATGATACATAAACTGTGTTTTTGCACAAGCAAATTTTCATGGATGTTTTTAGATACAAGTTTTAAATGAGAACACAGTTTGGGTTTCTTTTAAACGAAATAAATTTATCTTAGGTTGTATCGGATAAAGGAGATGAGATTAATAACACAAAATATATAATTAAACGAATTTATTACACATTAATTACAACACCGGTTTGCCTTTCTCGTTTTGCACCCTTTGTTTTATTGATATGGTCCAAACTGCTTGAGGAGGGCCCATCTGTCTGCAAGTATGTCACAAACACTTTCACAAAGTACAGTCTATGCTGAAATTTGGCTATTTATGGAATATACGGAGGAACTAAAGTTCAACTCAAGATAATAACACAAAAACACCGAAATATACAAGAAAAATTGCGCACGAGCATGTAATTTTATTTTTTTTTTTTTTTTACCCCAAAGGGAAGGCTATAGTCTTTCGACCATATTGCCTAGTCTTACGTCCATGTTTTCACGCATATTAAGTTTTATGCAATAATGTCTTTCGTATTTTGTGTTTCATAGTTGTTAAGTTTTTTAATAATGTCTTTCGTATTTAATTATCATATTTGTGTATTTTTGTTATTTTGTCTTTCGTAAGTCCGTTATTTTTTCAACACGAGCATGTAAACAACAAACCGGTGGAAAAATTCTTGTGACGTTGATATTCAGTGTTGCTATTGTTGGTAACAGTTTGTTTTAATACTACTACTTTTTAAGGTTCTAATTTTTGTAAAACTTCCACGAATAATACAAAATATTTCAAAAACAATTCAAACTTGGTTGTTAAATCAAATTATTAGTAAAAGTAGACTAATTAAAGTAAAATAGCAAAATTAACAATTAAAGTAAATTACCAAAAGTTTACGGTAAAAAAGTGGTAACACCACAATAAAAAGTTCGTTGCTTCTGGGACAGATGGAGCTTTTCGCAATAAAAAAAAATGTTCTAAGTTGCCTGGGCATGCGTGTTGGTACAAGTGACAGCTGATTTATTTTTATTTATAATATGTTCTTATGTTCCGACGGTGGCTCCAGCGTATCGATGTCGTAGCTCGACACACGATCCCTCCGAGTAATGAATACGGTCCTATTGTTGCAAGGATACCTCGGACAGGACCGACTGCGGTGACGTTATTCGCTTCTACTGTTTATATTACCCACCTGTCAACGGCTACTGTTCATTCGAAAGAATGACCTATATTTCCATTGACCAGGATATAATGGAAAAGTGTTGAACAAACCTTTTAGATAAACAAGTCGACGTAATAGAACAATCTAGAGGCATAATAAATCTCGTTGTTTGAAATACCTATCGAGTAGAACTAGAAGTTTTTCAAATCGATTAATCTTACGACACAGCTGTTGCTCCAGCGAAAGAAACTCAGACAGATGTCAGGAAATAAGTTTAGACTTCTTTGTTCAACTTTGATCTACTGAACTAACTTCGATAAAGTCTGAACCTATCGCAGATACACAGCGGCTGACGTAATTAGATTTTGGAAGTTAAAAGCGGTTTTACAGGTGCACCGTATTCCGTAGCAACAAGGGTCTTGTTTGAGAATCAGGTTCGTATGTGTAACCTGAGATTCGGTCTGGCTAGGTAGGTATACAACGGTCTAGTTCCAAACTAGACCGAGTGCAGTATTACGGACGCTTTTGATCATCAATGCGCGAATGTTTTGTGCTGGTTACTGGTTTGGTGTAAACATACTGGAGATTGTAGTTACATCTTGTTGACACCATTTCATGTTGTTGATGGCTTCGGAAGGCATCCATATTTACGAGCGATTTTATTGAGGCCGTTAAATAGGATTTGGCACAAAAACGTACGTTTACAGTTTTTCAGATAAAAAGGTGTTGCTGCGGAAATGAACTTTTATGGAAATATTCGTTCGCGATTGAAACTTTTTCACGAGTTATTCGAAAAATTCCGAGTAGTTCGAGCGAGATTAGGTCACGTTCTCTTTGAGTGTATAACGAAAAAGATAACTGAGCTGAGGTCTAACGTTTGCGTGGCAACACGTCGCATGCAGCACCATTAGTACCATGTGTGATATTGATTACTTCTTCATTTCGAGTCATATATTGTAATTATGTTGATGAGGAGGTCACAGTGTATATCAACGTTAATTGCGGCTAAGTGGCTTTATTAGATCCTCAGAACTGCAATCGTTTTCGTACTTAGAACGCACCAATCCAAAATGTGGAACGGGGTTTGATTAGAACATGCAGTACCGCATTTGCATTGATGACATAATTTGAGATCACTTATCTCATCATAATAACCTAGATGTAACTTTCGGAGCAGTCCTTGACGTGACGGAAAAGGAAAAGAAATTTTGAAAACTTTAGGAAAAAAAAACTTACGGATTCTCTAACATCCTTAGGCAAACTTTCGCCATAGTGCTAAGCGTTTCCGTCGTATTTTCCAAGTCTTGCTGGTTATCATTGACGAACTGGCTCGTGGCTTCTGACAGGACCTTTAACATCGGCGTGGCTTGTGCGTAGAAGAGGGACATTCTGTTGGCGACTTCTGCCGTTATGTGGGGCTCCTCTCCCGGCGGAAGTTCTGCGTTTATCAGCCCCCCTCTCGACACGCTTCGTCTGTAGTAACTAAAGTCGTTTTGTATCGCTGGTGTTTTCATCTGCAAAAAAAGAATGGTATTAGCATTAATAAGGACGTGTCTTTCAGATAGGGACAGTTAAAGGTTAATCCAGAATGTCATAGGTATCTATTTGAAATCGTGTCCAGTTAATTTTGGAAGGTCTATTCTTTTAGGGGTGCCAGAACGCATCATTATTTGATAAAACTTGTGTCACGCAGACCATGAAAGCTAGCTGACCTTCCATTAATAAATTAATGTTACATTCCGAGCTTTGCACCTGTACTCCCAGAATATTATGGGCTTTATAGGAGTCTGCAGGGACATCCCATAAATAACAATGAAAACGTCCACCAGCTGACATAATGATGATTAAACATACTGATAAAAGTACTTTTTGCACACAATGGGCACGCGAAATACTCGTCGAATAATACTTTCTAGACATGAAGGGCGGAGATGAATTAGGATTGCCGCCCATTCAACGTCGTGGCACTCAATCAGACAACTCGAACCTAGTAATTTTACGCGTTCATGTTGTGAATTATTTTTAGTAGACCACACGCGAAGAAGATGCGTGCGCTTGCGATTTATTCGTCGCAAGATTATCTTTTAATGATACATTGTTCGTCAGTATTTGCATTGAAACTCTATTGGAAATCTTTATTGCTTGAGGTGAGGTTATGTTAATAAAATTTATGCTTGGATGTTTGTTTCCTTGTCTCGAAGAAAATGGAGTTAAGTTGAGGATTGTTGGAGTTGGATTGATTTCGTTTCGTCTATTTAATCAGAGTACTACTATTATTTAAATATGCATATTTCATATTTTTTTCTAAAGATATTTTCCAGTAAGTTTTTGGCGCTGCGTGTCGCGGGTTCGAATCCCGCACGGAGCAAATATTTGTATGACCTGCAGATAGTTGTTTCGGGTCTGGCTGTTTGTGTATGTGAGTTTAAATGTTTGTAAACGCACCCACGATACAGGAGAAATTCCTAGTGGGGCAACGTTAAAAAAAAGAAGTAATAGTCGAAGAGAGCATCGTTTATCATTAATCCATGACCAAGTTGAAGTTAATCTGCTTTTTAGAAGAATTTTCCTCGATAAGTAGTTCGTTAATTTTCAATTAAGCTTTTTGTATTTTTATTATCATATTCAGTAAAACGGCATTATCATATTCAACTGAATCCGATGAGATTACAAGGTGACACCAATATAGATGGGAAAACACTAGGCAGATGATGATATTCAAATTATAGAATAACGCTTAAACTGGGTTACGGTTGTACATGTGTGAAGTATTTTTAGAGTTCTGTACCTCAAATGGAAAAGAAACTTTGTTGTCCGTCTGTCTGTCTGTCTATTAAGACCCCTTATCTCGGGAATGCGTGAAAGCATCGAGTTGTAATTAAAACCTGTGTGCTGTGAAAAAACAACTAAGTCTATACGCAGTCAAAGATATGGCTGTTTATGTCTCAAGTTTGTACGGAACCCTCGGCACATGAGTAGATAAACGGAACAGAGACAAAGCTTCATACAACCGCGCGAATCGGTTGCACTACTACAAGCACGCGGAGCATGTGTGCGTGACCACTGGCCGCTTGTCGCGTACGCGGCGAGACTGGAAAAAACCGGTTTACGTAGGCACAGCCAGTTGACAATCTCAGGGTTCGTGCGACGCACGTTTTTTGTTTTGATATTTGCAAGTTTGAATATTTTAATATAACACGTGGTATTTTATTAATAATAATGGTTGTTTATTGTACTGTGTGTATGAATAATACTTTAAAAAATAAAAATATATCATACTTTAACTATCCCAAGGAGAACAATAGGTAATTATATATTTGATTATTACTTTTTCAAGTAAATACCTTTATTGTATTGCATGATCCTTTTTTAATAAGAAGAGGATACTATACGGTGTGTTTTTACCTTTTTATTATTATTCCAAGCTTTTACTAATCATTTGTAGGTATGTGGGTGGTTAAATTATAAAAATAAAATTATTAGAGTAAGTAATTTCTAAAGTATTATGTCATACTGAATAATAAAACTATTTAACAAATGTTTTTTTTTATTTGTCTTAACCTATTGTGACAACCCTACCAAAATAGGTAACAATTTTGGACGTTCTTAGGAAGCTTTGTCTCTGTTCCGTTTATCTACTCATGTGCCCTCGGTGCGCGAATCTGACTCGCTCTTGGCCGGTTTTTTCAGTTAATCTAGAAAACCCTGTATTTTTTTTAAAAGAAACTAGAATATTCTATCTTTGGTTCTATAAGCAAACCTTTCTAGGAAATGATTGAATAGACTAACCAAAGCATGGTTCTAAGTATTTCTACCCGTTACGGTCGATATGCTGAGCTAACAGTAATAATGAAGCATGGCTAATCAATGTTCTATTTCCGTTGATAGACAAGGCTACTTCGTAATCCAATTAGGTTTAATCACTGGAAATGTTAAGCCTCCAGATTAACCAAGTCTTTATTATTTTTCGCACAGTAATAATGTAAAATTAGGGCGTTGGATACCGAAACTAAAATAAATTGTATGAAAAACCCTTTAATTCAGGGTTTGCTAATGTAAGATTGTTGTTTATTCAGCCTTAGATTACAACCAAAATGGTCCCCTAGAAGTAAAAATTTCTAAAAGGACCGTTTTGATTCAAATCTTCCATAAAAATATTATGACTGCCAAAGTCACACTTGTTTTTTTTTGTGTTATGATATTCTAAATAACGAACTATTCGCCAGTTAAAATGTTTTTTCACTTCATTTAATTTGCCACCGATTGCAACAAAAAAATGCAACGAGAGTCCAAGAATCGACGTCAACGAAAGTGTTTCAAATCATTTTCTGAATTTTACACCTTTTTTTTGCAGATGGCATTTTATCAAATAACTTCCCGCGTTCTGATCGGAGTGGGGGGAGTGTCAGACTTTTACTGACTCAAATACACATGTTCCTTCTTTTGCCCTTTATATTCCGGGTCCACGGTATATCTTTCGAACAACCCGCAACCCCAGTGGATTTTACACTTACCCCCCTATTGAATGACTACGTTTTACATATTATTATAATCTACTCGATTTGTTATTAACTTGTTAAATTCAAAAGCATTCCACGGTGATCGTTAATAAGGTTATCGGTTAGGTACCGATCGATCAGTGCTCGAAGACGATCGGTTTACCTAAGGGTGTTAATTATGCACAGGACTTACGTAAAGACGGCCAAAGGGCGATGCCCTGAGAAAGGGTTAGTGTTTGAACAGTACTAACACGATTCACGACTCATTTTGACTTGAGAATACCAGTAATTCTGGCAGAAATAATATTTGTATGGTGGAATTTAGACATAACGTAACGTCACGCGTTGTTCCAGAAGAGTTAAGCAGATGTGTCATAACACCATATTTTGCCAGTTATATTTAAGGTTCGTGTAATAGGGAGGGGGGGACATTGTCTGATGGCATCAGCAGAGCACAAATTCAGACTCACTTTCTCAGTAACATTCAAGTTGTTACTGAGAAAATAAGAAAAAAATATTATATACCTGACATAGAGAAGAGATTGGATATGAATTTAGAATTTAACTTAAGGGAGATCAAGCAGGAATTGATTCGGTTTATTTTCTAGGCAAGACGTCGTTTAGTTACAAGATAGTATCAACGAGGTAAAGCTGCTTATTTTGTTCTTAGAAATACAGAACCAACTTTGGTAATACTTGTTTTTAATTCTAAAAGGGCAAAAGCTTAATCTATTTCTGTTGCTAGTAACAAGACCGTTCCAGTTTATTGAAAAGATAGGCATGGAATATCATGAACAATAACTTTGTTATTTTGGAACATTTCATAGACTGTAGCCGTAGATGAAGAAAAAACTGGTCAAGTGTTGGTCAGACTTCCGCACCGAGGGTTCCGTACAAGCTTGCGATATAAAACGGCCATATCTTGTTACTGCCTAGATTTAGAGAGTTGATTTTAATACACCTCCAGACTTAAGGCGCTGCCTGTACAAAGCAAACACTTCGTAAAACGTCTTGATTTTCGTCGCAAAGTTAGCCGTATCTGTACATGCCACTAGCCAAAAAAAATTACCGTGTATAGTTAAATACATAAAGTAAAGACTTAAACAAAATCAGTTTACAAAAGTGGTCTAACACTACGAAAAAAAAAAAAAAGACTGGGTGCACTCCGGGAGTGCCGGCAGAAGTGAAAACTTGATTTTTAACGTTGAGCATGTTTGATATTTTGGAATGGTTAGGGAATAATTTTGCACCAATTGCTTTATCAGTATAAAAGTACTATCATTTATGTGGTAGAATACAATATTCATTTATTGCGCTATCGTACACAAACATGACAATTTATTCAATTTATTTTTGTAATCCCAGTGATTACAAAAATAAATGAAGTAAATAAATGAATAAAAAGACTTAAAACATAACTTGCGAAATGTGGGTGTACTATTCGGTGCACCCCTGCCTGAGCCTTCGGGGATTACAGGATGTTATGTTATCATTGAATCCTGCCTAAAGAATTTGTAATTAAAAGTGTGGAAGTAATCTGTCGCACATAAAAATGTGTGCGATACATCTTTTCACAGGCGCTTAGTAAGCACGTAAGCAGGAACGTCACATTCGATCTTACTACAGAATTAGCTGAGAATTTATCGGTTTCCTATACCAATAACACTCGTGCTTTTTAACTTACTTGTAAATACTTGTTATCAAATTATTTTTAAAGCAGGTTTTTAAATAAACTGAACTTTATTTTACCAAACAACAAACGCCTTAGTGAAAATGTTTAGCAATTTAATACTCGGAAGGTACTTATTGCGATTGAACGATTTCCTTTTTTATTTTATTATCATGATTGTGCTTGCATCTTAAAAGCCTTCACAAGTACTTTTAATAGCTACTAGATACTAAGAAAGCTGCAAACTCAAAGACAACACTGTCTTATTGATTTTAGAATCTCTTGTCATTATGCGTCAATCAATAAAATTGCAAGGAAATACGGAATTTTAGCTACACTAACATACCTACAGGTACGTAACGTTTGTAAATAGCACGTAAATTGCCTTCGTAGTTAGCACGGTGCGAATCCCCCAAAGACCACGGTTCTATCACAATCTTAAGGACGATGAAGATAGCCAGAGGACTAGGTTTCGCGGCGCTGCGCCGGCGCGCGGCGGGTGGCAATTTATTTAATAGATTTGTCAGCTTTATCCCTAAAGCATTAGGTTCAAAGTTGATTGGAAACATTTAAAAATTTCTTTAAATGATTTTAAACCATAAAATGTTGAAGGTTAAGTTCAAAATCGAATGAGAAAATTTGACTGGTGGCGAGTCGGCGGCCGTAGAGAGGGGATAGCTGTCTACTCTCCATCCGTCTTACGCTTTTTCGATCAGGTCACGTGTCCTGACGCGAGTTTAAGATTTTATACCCATTACAGAAAAAGTGCTCAACGCCGCTAAAGAAGTTTTCACTTCAAAAAAAAGTTTACAAAAACCACGAAAAGTTTTTTTTTCGTCTCGAAATTGTCAATTTTTTCAGCGACAACCATCATCTTTTTTATATCTATAACAAAGGAAATTTTATAGACTAAAGAGATATCTAAAAATTTTCAAACACGGAACTGTATTTTTTTTATAATCAATTAAAACAGCAAAATGACCTACATTTTGGCGGACATGATATTCAAATAAAATCACACACCGAAACATTTTCTACCTTATTTCTATTCTTTCGATGCAGTACTGTCGTGTACTTGTGTCAGACCATGCCCAGTAGGCAGCTAGACTCACTTCCGCGAATACCTAAAGATTAGCTTGTTACCGCGCCTTAAGTTTATGGTTTTAATTTCAACTCGATACTTCCACGCGTTCCCGAGATAAAGAGTCTTGACAAACAGATAGATAAACGTCAAGTTTCGCAAGATTGTTATGCCAAAAGACCAACAAATCCAAACCAATCTCAATAAACGATTTATTTTTATAGTTTTTTAGAAATATATTAATAAGTCCTCATCTGTTTCGAATGACAAAGAAATAAACAAATAAATCGGATGCAATCCCGTGAGTCACCGACGCGACGAGGCGAGGTCGCGACACGAGCCAAGCCTCACCTCACTTTCTATACAATGCCTTCGCAAATTGTTCCCTTTTCGACTCGATGACTAACATTCAGATAGCTCGACTTCAGATCAATTATGTCGATAGTTAACCACTATAAGTTATTGTAGGCTACTTGTAGATAAGAACATTGACAGGCTTATGTAGTCAAGCACTAAAATATTTGTTGGAATGGACAGAGTTTTCAAGATTGAAGTGGTGTAAGACGTATGTGTGTTTTAGCAAAGGCATTAATTGTCGAAAGGACGGATACTGGCTTTGGCTTCCTATTTTACGATAGGATGAATATGGGAACCGGTATCACTAATGTACTTGACAAGCGTGGCTACATTATTTAACTTATGGGATCGCTCATTTGATATTTAATGACGGTGATAATATTATGGATAACAAGTAATATCTATTCAAAGTTCAAACATGATTAAATGTGTACAAAACTCAGTAGTCGCTTCTGCAACACATCTGCTTTTATGAATATCGAAGTAATATTGTTAAGTCGTCTTTAGATGAAAAGTTAATATCAACCTACAGGAAAATTGGTTCTTGGTAACAATGGAACATCTATGGCTTTCGCAGTCCTTTGTATCCAAGGCTTTTCATTACTTAAAATCTACACAGAACCATACAATTAAATCAGGTACACTTTAATGCTAAAACTAATACGACTCAATTAATAGAGAAGAGAGCTATCAATATTAACTTTCACACAAATGCTACGGCATTTATATTCTCATTAACAAACAAAAAATGTAATTACGAACTATGATTCTAGACACAAAACAATAGTTTCGCGAGCAGTCAGTGAACTAAGAGCAACGACACTGCAAGGTTGGGGTCAAAAGGGCCCAGCAATTGAATTACTTATGCTGCATCAGAAACGCTGGGAACGACCGAACCATAGTATAAAGAGGGGAAGTACGATGACTTCATACAAACGCGTAGCGCGCGGCTTGTATGTGTGCGCCGTAGTATCTATGCGTCGCCGCACGCACACTAAACAAAATCTCGGCTCCTTTCGCGCTGCGCCAGTCAGGGCTAACACTGCACGAGGTTCGCGCGTCACGGCTTTTCGGCACCGCTAAACGAATAAAAAATGTCTGATAACCGCGGGAGAAAGTATTGCTGTGTGTTTGGGTGTCTTAATAATTCATCAATTCCAGAATTGTCTCAGTTCAAATTACCTATTGAACAGGAAAGGTAAGCTACTCACTTATTCTAGCATAATTCAATTTTTTACTTCATAATGAGATACCTACCTACCTACTGACTTCTTTTTGTTGTATTAGCATATTAGTTTTCTATCACACTTCCTAGTAGAATAGAATAGAATAGAATATACTTTATTGCACACCAAAATCTACGAAACAAAACTGTTTTACAAAAAGATGTTAAATCTATGGTTACAATGGCGGTCTTATCGCTAAGAAGTACCGCGAGTTATCGCGAAGTAGGTAGGTAGGTAGGTCTACTTTCCCACTAGAATGTTTGTACTTTTGATCTGTCAACTGATTTACCGCTATTGCTTTGTTTACGTTTAGTTGTGCCGATTTCTCAGTATTGTAGGTATATTAACTAAGTACCTAACTACCCACAGTTATGAAATCGTAATTAAAAATAAGTTATTGACTAATTTTAAATTATATACAACATTATTTTTAGTATATGCGAAACCTGAATAGAGTTTAATATTCCCGAAAAAAATGCTTTTTTTTACGTTTGCGGAGCCTTGTTGAAAAAATGTATGGATCGTCACGAGAATTGCGAACAACTTAAATCGTATTTAAACGCTAATCAGCAAGTTTGCAATTTAAGTGCAGAATCTAGGTACCTTCACTACAAAAACTATTCTAAAGACCAAATTTTGTTAGTGGTTCCACCCGACGACTTTGTTGAAAATATTAAGAGGATGGAGCAGATATTCCAAAAAACATTTACAAATGCTCACATAAACTGCAAAATTGGCATGTCTGTTTATGAACAAATAAAAGATTTACATTTTTCACCGCCCTGCCCATGCTTTCCGAAATTATATTTGCAAAAGTTATTTATACGGATGCGGATATATTACACATTAAAGTTTAATAACAAGGCGTTTCGTAATAGTCGAAACCGAAGAAAGTATTTTTCTGTAGCTAATTTGTAATAAATGTGTGACTCAATAGATATCTTTGTATTATTTATGTTCGTATTAATAAAAAATAAATATGGTCGTTTATTTGTAAAAGTAGTTTTTTTTTATGCCTATTAAAATATCTACAAAGCTGACCAGTATATACGTATGTATATATATATGTATGTATAAACAACTGTGCAAATAATTTAAACACAAGCTCTTAGTCTATGTTACCGCCTGTGCCACCTAGCGGTGACATGAAGAGTCGGGACCGCGACATTGCCGCTGTGGTTGCGAACGAAGCGCGGACAGCGGCGCCCACACCACCCCGTGCCGCCACCGCTCGGTTTATTTTATCTTTTGTTATTATAAATAATGCTGCTCTGTATCTTAAATACATTTCTATATTTGATAGGAAAACCATTGTTGAATTTTATTGACTATTATGAGATCTTTGACAGGGCTGGGCTTTAAACTAATGAATTTGTGATAGTACAAATTAGAGAGGCCTGACAAACCCTGTACCCAGAAAATAAAAGTAAAAAATACAACTTCTCGACCCTTGCCAATTTATAGGTACTGAATTAAAATTTAGCTAAAAGTGACAACCCTATGACAGTAGGCAATTATATCGCGAATTGGGCCGCAGATAACCTACTTCCCCTCTATTTACTTTGACCGAACGATTGGTCGCTTTATTTATATCATTGTGACTTATTGTTTGATATTGGCTGCCTACAATGCTGTGAATGTTAGATCACTTTTGATTGTTCGTATTGTGTTTCAGCTTCTTCTGAAACATGTAAGGTCATTCATGTCATGTGACCGTTCCAAATGAACATGTGGCTCTGAATAGCTCTCAGAAAAACAATACATTACATTTTGGAACACAACAAAACAATGGAGTTATGGGGAAGTTTGAAATTGGATTACATGGCACATATGTAGAGCCGGTGCACAGCGGAGGCAAGAGAAACAAGTCAGTTAACCGCTGAAACTGACGACTTTTCCTGGTTGAGTGGTGGCTAGGCAATAAAAAACAAAGATGTTAATTGAAAGCTCTATGAACTTGTGTCATATGAACAATTACACAACTAAACCTTAATCACTGCTTAGGTTATTTAATGCCATAACAAAAGCCGAAACAATGGCTCCTAATCATCGGCATTATGAAAGGAATCAGTATTTATTGTTATTGACTTCTTGTTTAGAAACATAATACAGTGTAACAATAAGACCTCGTGGTTTATTGGGCGCAGACATATGTATGTGTTGCTAGGAAGTTTGTTGCGCCACTTCTTCTTCGGGCGTTTTGGGGGCTTATGAAGTATTGACGTTCTTTCAGCCCAGTTCCATATAATGATTAGAATAAATTTAATTATCAAGATAAAACTTTCATCTACAGTCGATTTAATGTTTATAAAACAAAAATGTAATTGCGATATTATCGAGAAAAAAAAACCGATTGCGAATGTAATCAGTATGAAGTAACATAATATCTACAATGTAATCCAGTCAATCCAAGTATCCGGCAACTTAAACAAGCAAAACCATTCTGACTTGAAAAAGTTTAACGATGCAGAAATAATTGAGTTTACAGAAAACATGGATTCCACTGAAGCTGTATTAAACAAACTCGAACAAAAGTTGGCGAATCCAAAGCTAGGTTCTATGCCACTAAAGCGTACGAACATTTGAGATTACTGAACAATTTTACAGCATTAGTAGCTCAACCAATGCATACGGTATTTGGTAAAGTTAACGATAATTTTGCTTTGGATAATCAACGAAGCATTTACAATCCAAACAGACAGAAACTCGGATTGCGTTACCTAATAACTGCAACAAGGCAAATCAAATTACGTAGTATGCATGTTACGGATTAACATACAAAATTATGACTTAACCCAGAAACTAGAGTTTATCATATAATAGTAATAGCAGCGGGCGGAGCGTGGGTTACAGCTAACATTCATAATTGATGCGACACACTAAAGGCGGTGTGAATATTAGCTGAGTGTTTGAAACAAAGAATGGGCAACACATCTTGTGGGTGTCGCAAATGGCTATAAAATTGACTGTGAATTATGATAAGCTCCTATGCCTTGAGTTGAGTTGAGATGATTGATAATTGTATCCTTAGATCATCAACAGGATTAACAGACGTAAATTGTTAAAATAGTATTCCTTGACTTTTATTTTAAAATCATTCATTTCGATAGTGGAAATCCTCCAAATATTTGCAAGTTGTTGCTTAAAAATACTGGTACTTACTTTGTATTCATCGAATTTGAGAACGAATTCTAATATTTCTGCGAATTGCTTGACGAGGGCTTGCTGCTGTTCAAGGTGCTGCGTGGGACTCATCGCCCCGCCTACTAGCGAACCCAGCAATCGTGGGACTACCTGTCAACAAAAAAAATCATTAATTCTGTGAATAAAGTAAAAAAATTCTGGATAAAGGATGGGAAATTGAAATCAATAACTGCGCTAAAAACAAATACAAGAAAATAAATTTTAAATTTCTTAATTAGAATCCTCGCGGAACTAAGAGGCTCTCACATTTGAATAAAATATTTTTGTTTATGATATATCCCTTAAACACCCGCAGAAAAGCAAAGTTGAACGGCGCGCTGTTTTCACTTCGAAATAAGCATGGCAAAAAGTGAAAAACATACAAAGACTGCTTTTATTGACTGGGACCATTGTTGTCATAGCTACTAGCTAGAAAATAAGCACAACGAGGAAAACATTCGTGGTTTACTTCGGACAGTAAACACGAATGGCAAAAAGTCTATGTTATATTCAGCTACACGATGCTCGTACAAGTTAAGTCCCTTGGGAGCATACAAAAGTACTGTTTCTTTATTCTTGCGAAGAACTGACTATCCCCTTGTAACTTCTTAGGATTAATGTAATATTCAGAGCAATCTTAAGATTAACTTGCACAGATGGTTCCATTCGATTTCGGGGATGATAGCAGATACCAGAATACCGTATCGAGATATTGGCGTTACTATCGTTTCCGGAGGCAAGTTCGCTCCACTGAATCGATTTCTCAGGTCACGTTATGCTATCATTCGGTTAGATTATCACCCCGAATAAACGTAGCTATCTAAGTCCTATCAAATGACTTGTGTGAAATGGCAGAGCTAGGCGTTTAGAGTCGTGTGACATGGTTAGAGAAAGAGGAGCCTTTGTGAACCGTTTTAAAACAATGTCAGGAAGCGATCGTAATTCAGCCGATTAGTTTGCATCGGTCGCTTATTGGTACGGGGACCAATGTAACCGACCATTTTATCGTTTGCCCTCTGTTCCTGTTTCCTAAGCGACCTACTCTAGTAGCTTATCTACATTTCACATTTCGTACTAAACAAGTTTAAATGGGACTTCGTGGCTGTGTTTGAGTAATGGTGCCTTTAGATCTCTGGTTTTCTATTTTTCTCTCAGCAGCTTTATTGTTTTTATAATCAAGAATAATTAAAATGTACAGCCGCGAAGTGATTTATTGTTTCCCGTCTGTTCTTAACACTTCATAATCCGTACATTAAGTTCAATATGCTGCATAATGTGTTAAGAATAATCAACTCGCAGACCAATACTTTGATGTGTAATTAAAGTTTATTCTTGTACATCACGGAATGAATGAAGAGCGGACATTTGATTAATTAAAAGACTAGTTTCCTTGTTTTACATCTAACACATTTAAATCACCGTTTTTTAAAAGCAGGGAAAATGTGTATTATGAAACTGAGAGTAGAGGTAGGACCGCGAACTTTGCCTTCAGCCTTCGGTCACGCGAATTAAGCATAACTCGAGGATTTATTTCAGAGATAAAGTCATACGTTTTTAGATTAACACTTGGAAATAGACTGACCTCAACCTTATTATAGTGGCTACATTGTTGTGCTTTTAAATTTCACCATTGAAGGGCTTTCTGAAACGTACGGCTTTACTCTAGGTACTGGAAAAGATCCTACTTATATAATATTATATCTAATCGCGATAGTTTTAAAGGCAAAAAGGCTTTCACGCAAAAACTTCTCAATGGATTTTAATGAAACTTTACTATAACATAGCTTATACATCAGAATAACACATAGAATATACAATAATCTTTATGAATTGTGATTCATAAAATATATTGTATATTCTATCACCACGCGAGTGAAACCGCGGGGCGCAGCTAGTAATGAATATGTTAGAGCTCACGCGATGGTAATGGCAAAGGGATATGATTATGAGCACCCAGGGTTATCGGCCATCCATACTTATCTGACAACAGTGGCAACTACAGGTATACACCAACAAAGACGTAAAGGTAAAAACGACGAAGAGATTTGAGATCTGTTTACAAAGTTAAACATATTGCATGCAGAATGACATAGTGGTAATTGCAAACGTTTATCGTTTACACACGTTTATCGCTAAAAGGGCGTGTCACCACAAAAATAACTTGTAAATAAGAGATGACTTCCCCCAACGAACCGCACAAGTTCACAAGTAGGTGCGCAAGCGCATATATTAATTGGTGATTCATACAAATTAAAACGTGGTGAATCACGTGTGGAGAGGATGGCAAGTTTTTTTTTATTATCCCACCAGACGGGATAATTCTGGGATTCGTCGAAGATGATGTAATACTGTAAATGGATATTTTAAAGTTGCGCACGCGTCCCAAGGAGATCGGAACGAACGGTCGCAGGAAGTATGAATGATCCTTTATATCCGTCAAGGTTAGACCCACTGCAGAATTATTGTATCTAACAAGAAAATTGGTTATTGGCATAGATACAGTGGCATATTATAAAGATAAGATTACTTTGCCGTTGTATTGATTTAGGGCATACGAATGTCGTTTACGTTTACATTGATTGAAATCAAAGTTGTCTTTGTAAGAGAAAAACTCAAGTTTTTTTTTCGCACGGGTGCAATGTAGGTTTCTTATATTGTACTAAACCTTTCTCTTGAAAATCTCCATCTAATAAAAAAACGTCAACAAAATCTGTTGCGTACTTTTAAATATCTAAGCATACAAAGGGACAGACAGACAGACTTCGGGAAGCGACATTGCTTTAAGAATATGTAGTGATATCGACCTATAATTATTTCTAAAACATCACATATTGAAGTACTGTACTTGTGTTGTATGCATGAATCTGAGAAAAACCGGGAGAGGAATCTACCTATACAGAAAATATTCCAAATAAAATGATAATCACATTTGAGAAATGTGAAGAAAATGGAATGCTTGTTCACTGTTCCGGAGTAATAGCAGCTGGCACCCAAAATTGATTGCCAACATTACAATATTAAATAGACCAAAGAAGTGGTTTTTGCAAAAAAAGAAATATCGCACAGAAGAACATCATTCTCGAGTTACATAACTTGAGAACTTGGGAATAAATCAAGTTAAGTACATAATTACTAGGCTTATTTTCAATTATTCGACCAGGTGGCTTAGACAAAGTAACAATTTAAAAACGATAACGAAGTTAGAAATCGTTATTGCTCAGCAGTCACTAATACATTTTCAACTTTATACGCGCGTTTAATAAAGTTGAAAATCTATTGACGTTTACATATCGTTTTTGTTTGTATCGCTCAGCAGTCTTTAATAGATTTTCAACTTTATGCACTAAGGTATAAAGTTGAAAATGTATTAGTGACTGCTGAGCGATAACGATTTCTAACTTCGTTATCGTTTTTAAATTGTTACTTTGTCTAAGCCCCCAGTTTCACTTAATTGCACTTGGTACTGTAAACAAGGTTTTTTCTTAAGTGATTTCTTGATCTTCGTTTCGTTGATTAAAATTTAATAATCCTTGCAAGATAGGCTAGTTTCCAAAAAAAATTATAGCGTCTTTTAGATTATGACGTCACGCGTTGCTGCATTTTTTCGCAACAAGTGACGTCACACGGAACTTTAATGGGCTATATCTTTGGTCTAATTTACAAATATTAAATACATGTCCCAAATTTTTGAATAATCTAAAAGACGTACTAATTTTTTTTTTAAACTAGCCTATTGTGCAAGGATTATTCAATTTTGAACCTGGAAGCTACCCTATTGATATTCCTAGAATAAAGACGGTGATGTAACAGTTTTTATGCTTTCTAGGGCTACAAAGAGTCTACTGAGGCATAGAATAGCAAATCACCAGCTCGTAAGTAATGCGTCGTTTAAGATGCAACTCCAACAATACTGCACAGTAATAGTGTTAAGTAAGATGGTCTACTGTTTATATTAACTGTTCACATCGCGCTACAAACGCGATGTTCAATTAAGTGCTCACACGAGATCAGGGGCAGTAATTAAATTAACACCATTTACCAACCAATTGCGAGATTTGAGCAATAAATTCTGCCAGATGGTCAGAAATTAAAGTGATAGCGACGCGAGTGCGGGTGTCATTTCCCCTATTTATGTAATACAACTGTATCCTTGTTATTTACTAGGTATCAAATCAAATCATTTATTTCAATTAGACCATTACAGGCACTTTTGAATGTCATGAAAACAAAAAAATTATGCTGCTACAGTCCCAGTCACAAGACATAATAACTTGTGAAAGTACTGTAGTTGCCCATTCCAAAGCGTAGATATATCTATGGAAAAGAATGGGCAAGAAACTCCATGGACACTCTTTTAAAAGTGTGGTATGTGTTCGAACTACTCACCTACTTGCAATAAAACGACACAGTTCATGTCTGAGTTACTTTAAAACTTAAACCGCTTGTTCGGATTTGTAAGAATTTTTTTACGAATGCATCCTATTACATTGTTATTGTTTTGATTCTTTGTAAAACTTGCCGATAACAACCATTCCGCTATTTTATGCTTTCTGCATATCAATGGAATTTCCTCAGCTTTTTATGTGTTTATTAAAAGAAAAATCTTAGTTAAATTACGCACAGTAAACAGAAAGTTTGCATTCTTTATATCCGAGTGCAACGTACTCCATGCACCATTAACTTTGGTTCCACATCACGATCATCTGTCTCGTGGTCGTAGAGAACTCCTGTTAGACCTGATGAATGTGGATTTATTTTCGTTGGATCCCAGTTTTTGATCCCATTTTTTAGGTATTAACGATGGGTCCCATTTGATATTACCATTGAATCCCATTTTATGACAACATGTGTACATTTCAGAAGAAAAGTGATTTACTTTTATTAAATATTTCAAAAACACCATAAATGAGACAAATGATGTACTCCAAATAGTACTAGACTGGCATGAGTTAAAAATGATCAGGTTTATTTGTGATGTTTATAAATAAATAAATATGAACGCCTTCAAAACAAGCGCCACTTAGCTCAAAAAAAAAATACTGCCGTCATAGTTTTTCCATATTTTTTTTTATATAATGTGGCCGTTTCTGGCACACAGGTCGCAGTTTTAACCTAACCTTTTTTTTTGTAAATAAGTAATTATCCTAATCTAAATATTTCAGTTCCGGGTAAACAACTAAAACAATCTCTTTTTTCTATTAATGCAAGTCGTTTGTGGCACTCGCCGGCCGCTGCCGCGGCACCGCTCGCTCCGCTCGCTCGGCTCGTGCGTAGGAGGTCACAGTTTTAACCTAACCAAACCTAGTTCCCGGTTCCTATAATTTGTTTGGGTAATGAAATTTTGTCCAAATCTTTTCGGAAAAACGGCAGGCACCCGTTATTCTAACATAACCTATCCACATACCCAAATTTCATCCAAATCAGTCTAGAAGTTTGAGCGTGTTGGAATAACAAACATACATACAAAATTTCGCCTTAAAATATTATTGTGATTTTGTTGTTGGATGTACCCGCATTCAGATGTTTTTAAACATCTGGGATCCAACGGAAATAGTTTTTGGGATTCAGTGGCAATAAAACGTATTTTTTTAGTATTTTTCAAATTTGGGATTCAACGGAAATATATAATAATGTTTTGTGGGATCCAACGTCAAAAATATTAAAGTGGGATCAAAAACTGGGATCCAACGAAAATAAGCGTGAATGTGTGCCTAGTGCATCATGCTACTGGCCAATTAGCATTTATAAAGTTTATTAGGACACCCCTATTCATCAAACACGTTGCAAGTTTTTCCTTCGATAGAATTTATAATGTAACGCGCTACTTTAAACGTTGACTACGTAAACCATTTATACAACTTTTTAATTGTGTATGCGTAATTGTTATTACTCAATCCTTTTTAAGTATTATCGTAATAGCCATTAAGGTGAGCACCGACCCACACTACATCAAACGCATAACATAGTGAAATTAATGAAATTCCATTCTGTAACACCCACATACGTACCGATAAATAAAGGCATTGCACCCACAGTCAGCATTATACTCAAACAATACGACATTAACGACATGGTTGCACTTTACGTGCCAACACTTGCACCGAACTTTATCCACAGCGGTGCTTTAGGAATAAAACACTACTCGTGTGCAAAGTTGGACGTGCCTTCAGAATAGGGTAAACTAGGAGTAGATGCCCCGATTGTAATTACTTACTTACGATATGATTTTCCAGCTGCTAGTATGTGGACCGTGTCTTTTGGCTCTTTGATTGCATGGGAAGGCCAGGTGCGCTCAGGTTTGTGGGGATATATGCCTTGCTTTTCAGTAGGTTGTCTATCCTAACCGTAATTTATATGGAAATCTCCCAAATGTAGAGGTCCGCCAAAATCGCCACTACTCTAGAAATATCAAGGATAATGTTTTTTTTTACTTTTCATGATAGTTTTAGTAAAAACATATTTTGATTTTCGTAGTGGGAGTTGAACAACTATTTCTAAAAGCGTGGCATCTATCCTGAGTGGGAGGGTAAAGACCCTACTGCTTAAATTGTGGTTGAAACCGAGGTTTAGAAGTTGTTTTCATAACACAACGCGGAAATGTGATATGGAATAAAGTTCAGACTTGTTTCATCGTCTTCAAACCTCGCATTGTAATTTATGCGTTATCATGACTACCGACCCGGGGTTCCACTACTGCTGTTGAAATGGCTCGCTTACTAACTTCCAGAATAATTAAAAATGTTTATCTTGATGACATTCTTTTGTGGTAGTATAAGATCCTAACAACTAACAAGACAAGCTGAAAAGAATATAATGGCTCTCTGAAAGCTGGAAAATGTTATCTATTCGCGGCTTTCCAGAGCAGATATTTCTGGAAACGATTTGTATGAAATGAAATGAATATTTATTTTTCTTGTAAATCATAATAGGGCTAAGTAACGAGCGCAGGTGCAATCTGTAACAGGTATTATAGACTTCCATCGAATACCAGCCGTCTTATTCACTTATGTATGAATGACTAAGGATAATTGCAGCGCTTGCATAAATGTCAGTGCACACAGGATCTTTTTATATATGTGTTCATAAAGGTTGGTAGATGCTGAACGTACAATTAAATGCACCTTACTATTTGTAGACGTGTTGCACCTGCCCATTTCGATGTAGTATTTATGTACGTAAAACATAAGTGAAGTCCAGGAGACGTAAGAGCAGCTGGCAACCGACAAAACATAATACATGTACTATTAAAATTGTTTATTAAAAGAAAACGCACCAGTCATTATTTACAAAAAAAAAAAAATTAAAACAACCAGAAAACTTGTGTATAATTTTTATCACTTTGCGGGTTCGTTTTCAAAGAATTTCTTCGAGGCACCACCAAAGCCCCATTGTTCCCATTCTTGCTAAAGCTCGTCAAAACTCCTTACTTAGCCAAGTTAAACGTATGTTACTTAACGAAATGGGTTTAGTTGGTCCTATAACTTTGCATACTTGAGGTCCTTTTAAAAGTGAAGCACTTATCTTTCTGTAGCCGACTAATATGTCAAAGTTAGTAGTATTTTGTAGTGAGTGCAGAAGATTGGAAGTGTTTGGAAGTAAAAGAAACGATGCGCCAACCCCTAATGAATTAGCACAAGGGTAGGAATGAAGTCAATGATGTGGAAATAACACAGTGAATACTACGTTTTGAACGAAATTCCACTTATTACATTCTTATTTCATAGAAAGAAAAGTACATACAAAGACTAAACGAATTCTGCAGATGTCATAAAACTTTATGTTTAGAAATTCTCACAGACAGAGAATAATACAGGGACGGAAACAATCTCAAAAACTAATATTTGGAAACGCGCATAAAGAAGCCATCGTGAGATAATCAATTCGCGTCGGTCCTTTCGCCTTATGGCCTTGCCTTGTCTATAAATAGCCCACACCATGGCCTCGGAAAGAAAGGGTTTTTAAAGGAAGGTTGTAAGCAAAGTCCTTGGATGTAATAATAATTTGTTGCGATCCAGAACTCACCTGCGTAATTTTATTGACGCAATAACTCGCCAGACGGTTGCTACACTTTGTTAGCGTTTAGAGACGTTCAATTCTGATCTATAATGCATTAAAACCTGGTAATTGTACCCTACTTAATAAAGATAGCCTTTCAAGTGTAGAAATTACGTACGCATTTATATCAAAAGAGGCTTGGTCCCAGAACATTTACGTTCCGTAAGAGATATCACGTTGCGAAATACCGCAGCGCGCTCGCTGCCGCACCGCACCTAATAAGGATCCTATTCAACAATATACCACGTCATGCAAGCTACTAAACGTTGTTTTGTCTCCTTCCACCCGTACGATAAACGGCGAGAAGGAATATGGTTGTGCACCCCAAACTTGATAGTACCTCTGTTATTACTCACGTCTCCTTGACGTTTGTTGTCATTGTTCTGACTAAAATGGGCCGCGCATTGCGGTTTGAAATGGCAATCTGGAGGATTACATTCTGCAAGAACTATTTGTGTTCGTTTTAGGATAAGCTTTGTTGGACCAGTGGGTGGAAGGATAATATTGCTTTGTGAGATGTTGAACGGAACAATCCCGCATTATCTGCTATTCTCAGCGCAGAGCTGCATAGAATTGCGGTAGTCTGTCCGAGAGTAAAAGTTGTATAAACTCTGCATTGAAACTTCGTTTATAAACTGAGTTTTAGCCAAGTTATAGCCATATCAATCTCATAAAGAGGCTAGGTTATCATCACTTGACTCCAGTTAATTAATTAAACACTTACTCGATTGATTCAATCCAGTCTCTCACATGTTACATAAGTAAGTACGTAAGCATCAAACTTTTGCCAGGAGGAAGGAAAATCATTACTATGTTTAGTTTCATATAAATAAAATTAAACTGTATCAATAATTAGTTACCTGGACTAAAATTATACAGGTGTAAATAATGGACACCATAATTGTATTTTATATGATTAACTGTATTTTTCCTCTACATCGTGGAATATCTATAGATATTAATTATCATTTAAACACAGCCAAGTATACTATTGTAAGATCCAAAGCAAAAACAAAATGCTGTCGACTTTTCGTGGAAGCGTAGATGCTATAAAGTTCTTCAAGTGTATTCAGGAGCATTAACTTTATTGGCAACGAAAATACAGTAATTACACTACTAGCAATGTTGTAGTGAATTTTGGACAAAGCAAACCCTCTAGGATTGTTCATTATTGTGGCTATACCCATAAGGTAGGAAGGCATGTCGAACACGAAACTGATAACATGTAAACGTTAATTACACGATCCATTGTTTTATTCGTCAACCATTATGTAGGCATAAACAAACACTTTTATATTTTCATAATACTAAAACATTGTGTAAGTTAGCCGTAGAACGAATTTAAACACTGACAATTGGAATCAGTAGGTATAAAGTTCGAGGCACAACAATGTTCTTATTAATTTATGTATAATAAATCAGGAGATCTAATAAGGCAAATAAATTGATGGTTCCATTGCCCTCGGAGGATGCAGCATGCGTTATCGTGTGCCGGGCATTCTCACGCGACTCGTGTGAGTTGTGACCGTTCTGATTGGATGATTGACACACGCGTAATGAACGTGGGGTTGCTTAGGTATGCTGCATTCTTTTTTCAAATGGTTTTCTTTTTTGAATTTCAAAGTGAGGGTAGTCGGGATTTTTGTTGCTCTTTTAGTTTGTTAATACACCTTGCACATTGCTGGCTGGAAAATAAATTGATCTCAAAATAATACGCTGTGCAATACCAATGGTAACTGACGGTCTCCATGCCTCCATGTCATTATATATTATATGGTGTAAAAATGTATCTTGAAAATATTTTAGCTCCTAAGATATGTCTTCAAAATTAAGTTCAACTGTACTTAGAGAAAGACTTCACTAGAAAGTGGAGTGAAGAGGTCATTTACGCAAATTGGATAATGAACAGTGAGCACTTGCTGCAATTATACATATATGTATAAGTACCTACTTCGTTTATCTCCAGTTATGTAGATTAAAAACTTGGAAATAGTGACACTTGAGTTTTGACCTATGTTTTTAGCACATTTCATAACTATACCTAATTACCTAGGTTCCGCAAATATGCAGGCCACACAATTAATCTTAGAAAGACGTAAGTTCGCTATTTTCCTCCAAAAATGTTTTAGCTGGTTATTACTAAACGATGCTTACGTAATATTTGAAGAGGAAATGCATCAATATCCTCGGGTATGACGATCGTATTTTTTTTTGCTGGGAGTATGAGACTTTTTATCACATAATAATGTTTGCAATAGTATTGACTGAGTCAGCATTTTTTGGACTAATTCTTTTTAAGAACCTTCAATTTTAAATTGAAGCTGGAATCAAGAAAATAGCATATTTTGGAAAAGCCGAGGCGATAATGATGACATTTCTTAATAACGTGAAATGGTGTAACATAATGTTACATGAGTATTAGGTAACCTAAATAAAAGGATAATGTCCATAATTTTATTATTGGCTGGCTATTAATACGATACTTACTAAATATCTTTGTTTTAGGTGAGTAATGATAATAAATGAGGAAGCAGAGGCAAAAGAACAATGGGTTCTGTTAAAGGTAAGGATTTTATCGCCTTTGGTAAGGATTCTCAAAGAGAGGTGCGAGTTACAGATTTGTTTATCGCCCCTTACTTCCTGATTTGAAGTCGAATTTAGACGCGGAGTTTAACCCTGGATCGTAGAAGCTAGTACATACACAGAGGCCAGAATAGGTGCCGTTTGTACCAGACCTGGCCCGTTGATGTGTTTATAACCGAGAGTTATTTATCTAACTCTCCGGGGAGCGCGAACAAAGTGTGTAGTTATAAGTCTATGGTCTAGCTACATCATGTTTAAACATCTACAACACTATTGCAGATTTGTTTTACAATTTACGCTAGATTTCATATGCATATTACGCCTTGTATATATATGCTATATTTCAGATGTTTACAGAAATCCAGTATTTTTTTCAATATCTTTTTTTTTTCCAGCTGTAAAGCTTATAAAAGGATCGTCTTTATTTCGTTGGCGATTCAATACGGGTGCATTCAAGCTTGCTGTAGTGGAAAGCCTCATTATTTTCACAGACCCAGTATATATTTGCCACCTCAATGACGGGATTGTGAAAATATCGCATACATTTCATATATAACATTTCGTTTTGTTCGATCTGCTACATTTTCTCGTGTGAACGTGAAACAATTTCCTTCAGTAAATTATTTTGTTTGGTGCATGTCTGAACACAGAATGAACTAGAAGTTTCCGAAATGTTACATTATTTATCAGTTCGACACTTACAAGACATCGATTCTTGTCACTACTGTGTCAAACGTATGAGTAACATGCCTTATAAGGAGCGAATGTTATTGTGCGTTTCGCTACGTACCGGAAACACGTACAATCGGTGCCGAAAAGATACTAACCGGTCGGTTTGGCCTGCTGGGAGCCGTTTGCTACCGATTGTGTAGACTTCCCATCAGTCCCATCAAAACGGACGTGTATGTCCGGCCGGTAATAAAACCATCTGAATATTTCCTCGCCATTTTTATTGACTTACAAGGTTGATTATTCTTTAGTCCTAGGCTCTTATCACGGAACGATTCTCAATTAATTTAATTCTAGTTAAAGCTTGATTCAGCTCATCATCCCCTTTGCGATATCTATGCTTGAGTATCTTAAGAATTACATGTCTTGTTTCAAGTAATTCTTAGGGAAATCGGCAAGCAATTTGTTGCATTGGGCTTCCCCTATTAAGTGAATCAATCGATTGGATCTGTAACTTGCGGTAGGCACGTAGGTAGTATGACTAATTTTATGCTCGCTCTTTCAAGCACGTCAGTCAGCTCGTTGTAAGTACAACTTGACAATAAATTACTGTTACTTACGTCAGTTTAATGACGGAATATTACTTTCCTTAGTTACAAGATAAACGGTAACTTCTTGTTGCGTAAGGACTGATCATGAATTCATCTTCATGAGGCATAAAAGGAAAAGAAGTATAGAGGTTTTAATACCATTAAACAAAGTGCAGGCTGGTTTGCTATGACGTTCAAATACTCAGTTTTTTTTTTAATAAATATTAGAAAAGAATAGAATCGCGTAGGAAGTTTGTCTTGTCGAAATTATGAACTAAAATATAGTCTTAAAGTATTTTATGTTCTTTTAATATACGTGTTTCCTCTTATTCCCCACAGTAAGCAATGATCAGACAACTGCAGCGTGTTCTCGATCACTGATAATAATTTTCTTTTTCATTGGTCAATGTTTTCTATTAAGTACAAAAGAAATTTTGCTTTTAGTAAGCTAAAATGTGGGGGTTTTAGTCACAGCCCATTCTGTTCCCTGGCATTGCTGTCTGCGCTTTTTCTTTGAGTAGGACATTTTCAAATGTTTTCTCTCCCACTCTGGGCGGAGTGGCAGGAGTGTCAGAATTATACTGACTAAAACCATCCCAAGTTCCTTCTTAAGCCCCTTGTGTTGCAAAGCCGCGGCATACCTTTTTCCAACCAACCCGCAGCCCCGGCAGGATCAAAGCCAGCATACTTAGTGCCTAAGAACTGGCATTGATCCTGATAATAGAATCTTTAGGCGTTCGTTAGAATAGATCCTCAGTCTGAATGACACAGCTCAGAGCTGAATGCAGGTGGAATTTTACTGTGGGGAATGCGGCCGCAGTGCATGATTTTGGCCGTTTTCACCCCTGAGAGTTCCGTTCGATCGATGAGATTCGTTCAATCTAAAAAGGAGTTACAGATTTGTCGAACATTATTAATGGCAGTTTTTTAATGAAGTTTAACAACCACAGAATGATGACTTTTTTGCGGATGGGAAATCATCAAATAACTTTCCACGCTCTGGGCGGAGAGCGGGGAGTGTCAGACTTGTACTGACTAAAACCCATCCATGTTCCTTCTTTTGACCTTTATGTTCCGGAGTCGCGGTATCTCTTCCAAACAACCCGCAACCCCGGCAGGACAGAATGGTACCTTCACAGTCAGTCCACGATTTTTATCAACTGACAAAAATCTTGCACCGAAACCTTGCGTTTATCAGTTTCTTTATTAAATCTAACTAATGCACAACGTTTGCAAATGCGTCGGTGGGCGGTAACCTTTCAGCACGCGTGTGTAGCGTGAAGCGTTTACGGGGGAATGGACACCCTCGACTTATTATTTATAGCCAGTTATACTTTCATAAATATCATGTGTTCTCGGTTGTCGCCCACATGAAACTCATTAGGGAGACATTTTAATCCATTATCATATCATAAGGGTAGACTTTTTTTTTTTTTATTAAGGGTCGGATTCCAGTTAATCGCCTGTGACTGAAAAATGGCTGTTGTAGTGGGAACATGCTAATGAAACGATTGCTTTTGGACCGCTACTGGAACAGGTCGAAGTAATACTAGACCATCCGTGTGTTGACGTCGGCAAGCGCCGCTTAAACATTATTAGGTTCAAAACTATTGTTTTTTTTTTTTTATCTAAATCGCATAGAAGCATAATGGCGACTTTTACTTCAACAAATACTACATAGAGCTGAATCAGACAATCAGCAGTTTTGCCATTGAGTGTGTATCTTTGTCTATTAACTATAAGGAAGTTTACAAGCAAGTTTTATCTATGCTGCCTACCTAACATAACAAAATAATTAAATATTTATTTTAAATGAAATAAAAATTCTGAATATTTCCATAAACACTTGACAAACATTGTATTGTATTTGCTTAGTGTTATCAATGTGAGAACTTATCAATATGACATCATGTAATCTTATCACACTTATCAGAGTACTATACAGGATGCTAAATAACAATGTATGTACACTCTTGGTGAAATATTTAATGTTTACTTAGTAGAGATAATGAGGAATAATGTTGGGTGCATGGTAGTCAGTTAGACAAGCAATTGTGAACCTTTTGGATTGATTGCCAAGGCCCTGATTTGCACAAACAGTTCAGTGGTCTGTCAACTGCCTATTTTTTTCATAATTTGTGGGGCAAATTGATCAAACAAAATCAAAAATTTATAAATCAGTGGGGTTTGGGCCTGTAGTTCTCTATGCCATGGAATTCTAAAAATCTAATTAAATGAGACAATCCTTTACTGACAATACTTTGAAAATATTCTTATTATTGTCTCTTAAATACAAGTCCTAAGCAGTGTTTAAAATATACAGCTTAGAAATTGAATTGTTTTAAATTTGATGATAAAATAGGTACTATTTGTTCTATTTCCATATTTCTAGCGAGGGTTTGCTCCTATTTAATACTAAATTCAATATTTAATAAGATAAAACTTTCGTGTACTTTTCAGTCTTTATAATGGAACAGCTGAAAGGAAAATCGACTGTTAGGAAAAAAAGAAAAGTTCGCCCATTTAAATATAGGAAAATTATAGGACCTAAACATGTTAATCAAAGTAAACAAAGTAATGACTAAATATAACTATGAATAATATAATACAAGGTAATGTAAATTTATTATTAATACATTTTGATGCATCACACAATCAGTCCACTAATACAGAAATTAATTTACTTAAATTCTGTTAAACAATTGCTATAAAAAAATACAACTATGGAGAAACCCTCATTACTGTAAAATGTAATAATATCCTACTTATTAAGGTAAATACTTCTTACTGTTTGAGGAATACCTATTCAATATTTTTTAGATAAACTATTCTAATATTCTCACAAAGCCCTTCAAAATTATAAAACTTTATTAAAGTTACATTTTATTACATATTTTATGTGATACCCCCAAAAAGTTAGAAATATTTTTTTAGACCTTCTGATATAACAACTAGGTACCACTGAATTAGATAAAGACGAAAAGAGAGAGTGGGCCTTTGTTAAAGTGTAGTGATTCATGGACTCACCCGCTGTAGCTGAAGGGAGTGGTTGTAGCAGCGCAGGAGTTTATCAACGAGCGGGCGCACGGCGCGCCACGCTCGTTCCTGTGATATCCTCGACGGGTCCGCTATCGCTTCTCGTATCTCCTTCCCCGCACCCTTATAACACTGTATCTCTTCTAGTATCTTCTCCGAATCTAACAACACCCTCTGGACCTCTTCGTAAACCGCGCGCTCCGTATCCGTGGGCGCGGCGTTCTCGAAATCCAAAAATATATCGTACCGCGGCGACGAACAACAATTAGAATCGTCCCGGGACAAAAGACTCAACAATTTCCCCATTGTTAAATAAATAAATCACAATTTATTAGAGAACTCTACTCGATAGCAAACACTGCATTGCCTATTTTATGAACAGTTTAAAAAATGTCACTTAAATGTAACGAAATCACTGACTTTTTAGTCTTATACAGGATTTTTGATATAATTTAAAGCGTTCTTCTCACTTTTATTAACAAAATACGCCCAATTAGTAATAAATAATAGTAAAATTAACCAGCGGAGCGACACACGAAATCGACGACTGCGACGGAACAACTGTCATAATGGTTAGTGTTGCCATGAAATATAAATAATGCTAATGATGCCACAAGACTTTGTTGTGAATGACAGCTTGTTTTAGTCGAGTGATAAATAGTCGAGTTGAGTGTTCACACATACATCGCGGTTCTTTAATCCCAACCGCAACCGGCTAGCTCTGGAAACAGGGGGAACGGGGCACACATCCACTACAGGTTCGCTGAGTCGACACCTCTGTCGCTGGTCGTCTCCCGCTGGGCGTCCCCCGGGCAACCGGGGGTCTCACCTGGCGGGGACTGACCGCAGAGTTTAAGGTTTTAGGTTGAAAGTTTTTCTACGATAGTTGATCTTAGTTCAAAACTGCTATATTTGAGCTAATAAACCAAGGTTCTAGGCTCGCAACTATGATAAACTGTTGTACTCGCACTGGTGTCAAAAAAGCCGAAACTAAATTTATCAATTTCATGCAAAATATGTTCATAATTTTTATCAGGTTTACTTAGTTTGTACAGATATTTTGGCGTGGCGGAAATCGGAACTAATGCCACTATGTATCTCTTCTCTTCGTCCTCTAAGCGAAAGATAATAATTGTAGTAGTTTACAAATAGTTTCTCTATGTCTAATTGATTGTGTACCTACTGTACGCACCCATAACATGCAAGAGGAATCGCGTGGAGCAACGTTACATTTTTAACTTTAATGAAACAACATAAACCCGCTAATTTCAGGAATCTTTGAAAAACTTACATCGCATTAGTTTACGCTGAAGGAGTAGTCAATCGGGAGGAAACGCCCGGGTGTCACCATTCTGACGACCGCCTGGAGGACACGGTGGCACATACAGTGGCGGTCTGCCCAGCATGCATACCGTGCCCTCGTAGAGGCGACCGGCGCGGCGCCGGCGTTCTCTCACGTCCGGCCCTGGTTCAGTCCATGGTCCGGAGCGAGGGGATATGGGAAGCAGTCGCCTTAAAGAGATGTCAGCAAAGCAGAGGTTCCTGCCAGGGAAACCCCCTAAAGAGATATCGCGGCCCTGAACCAATAGGGCAATAGAAGGGACATGGGTGGGATTTCGTCAGTGCAAGTCTGACACACTGCTCTGGGCGGAGCGGGGATGATTTCCCATCCGCATAAAAAATAAAGGGGTAGTCAGTCTTGGTCAGTCTGATTGGAAATCACAAGTTACGTAATTTACGAAGTCATAATAAATAAAAACATTGTCTTTTAAAAACCATTTACTGTTTTTTTTAATTATCCAGTCAAAATCAATTTGAGGACCATTATTGAATCCACAGTCCGAAGACTGTGTAATATACCTATATTTACAACCTTGTATTAGAGGTAGGTATGATGGTACTAGCAGTAGTACAGCCAGTAAACTAGGAGTATTGCATAAATAAACTTGTTCATTCATTTATGCATACATATTTGTTATTTCTGACAGTCTTACAAGTCCAAGTAATAACAGAATGTATTGAACAGTTACATTATGGTGAAAGCGTCACAGAAAGCTTGCAAAATTCAAAATTTTCAAAGTTTTTGCATTTTGTAGGACAGTGTTAAGTAGTATGTTCATTAAAATATGAATTGCAACTTTTAAAATACAGGTTTACTGGTTACTATTTAAGTTTGTTTGACCCCATTATGTGAGTTTTTCATGAAATGGTCATTTATTGGAAAACAATGAACATAGAGGGTAGTATTGATTATTTTAAATATTATAACTCTGTAAAACCCTATTTGTTATAGACGCAATTTTTATTTTAATCAACATACGCCTGCAAATTGGAGAATTTAAGAAATATTGATTTGTTGCCCCTGGTGGTTCCGTCTTAATATTAAGACTTTTAAACTATAATATAATAAAAATGATATAACAATATCTAGTGTGAAGGTTCAGATTGTTGAGTGAACAAGAAACTTCCGTAGTGTTACTTATATGATTAAAATTGAAACAAAATCAGAGATATTGCCTTCATAGAATAGTTTATACTCAACCTTCATACATAATGTAATATTGTGGAAACTAGTCTTAATCAAATAATGTTATTGCTTAAGCAATGAAAAACTTTTTCTTATTTGATAAAAAGCACAAAACATGTCAATCAGTCTTCTGGTTTTTGAGGATCATACTTACAAATTTTATGGTAATTTACATTAATTACACTTACAATTATTAGTTATTAGAATAATATTAGTGAGTAGAATAAACCGGCACCACTGTTTAACTACCATATTATCACAAAAACAACAATTACATGTTATATCTAAACTTTAACAGAACATCAAAACTGAAGCATTACTTAAAACTTGTTTCAACCAATTGAATTTCATGAAATTAGTTCAAAAGTAATTCTTGAGTGACTTTCTGTGATATAAGTCTAATTAAAAGTGATTAAAAAGCATGGCACATATGGTAGAATCATCAACAATCAAACTTAACAAACTACAAAAAAAATAAAACAAAAAGATGTAATGTGAAGAAGATTAATTTCTTCATTTATGACTATTATAGGGAATTAACTAATTAACAATACTTGTGAAAAAAAAAACAAAATAGTAGCTAATGCTAATCTTTACAAGCTAATTAGGATTAATTACAACAAATTAAGACAAAAAATAAACTAACATTACATAACCATTTCAGGCACCTCCGAGAAGAGACAGTGATGTTCTTCAACCCATTTAGTAAAGGATTTAGCCTGTGCTTTAGCTAGTTTCATACTCATGAAGCAATTATACTCAGCCCCCTCAATCTTTAGCCTCTCATCATCCACTCCGATTCTTCGGCATTCATCAGACACTTTGTCTGATTCTACTGGATATGTGCAAAAGTCTTCTCGCCATAATTCATTAAACATTTTAGTTTTTTTACTATTTTTGGCAGTTTTTTTGGAAAATAAAGCGCTGTTACTACTTGCATTACTGTTTTCTAGTTCCGGTTCCATTATGTCAGAAAAAGCATAGGCGCTATCTGTACACAGGATATCATATGATAATGTAACTTGCAATTTATTGAAATGATATTGTAGTAATGGGAAGTGAAATTCAAAGGCATTGTAGCCTATTAAACACACAGGCTTCTCTAGACACCTTATGAAAGAATTGATGGCATTATAAACATCGTTATTGAAAACAGCTTCATTTTTCAAGAGCGATAGATTTAATCCTGTTTTAGCAGCACTGATTTGGTCTACTTTCTTCTGCGGGTTGAAGCACATCCGTAATTTATATTGCACTCTGGGTGATAGGTTTTCCGTGTACAAAAGGTGCGCTCGTTTTACTGCTAACATACACAGTTCGGTAATCTGTACGTCGCCGTGGTCATCGCCTGGAAGACCGCTTGACTGTAGATCCAAGAACACGTACGTTGCTATCGGCATTACTGAGGGCCTATTAGACTGAAGTCTGTTGGTTGAAGTACAGCCCTAAATCGCTGAATGTAGCAAACTTTGAAACCCCCTAATGCAAAGTAAAGGATTTGATGTTCTTGGAGTGCTCTTAGGGATAACAATCACAATCGCAGTTGGAGTAAGTTTTATTTTTTAAAAAAAGCACCTACATCTATTTCTACTGAATACTAAAACTACCAGACCGACCGCTAAATTGACTCAGAGTATTTCAGTACGTTTACAATACGCGCCCGCGGTAATTCAAACTGTTTCTAGTCTAGCAGTCTAATCCTGCTTGACAGTTGACACGAAATGTTTTATGTTAGAAATTTTGATGTTGCCAAACCAATAATTACAAAAATAAACCGGTTGACTTCTGTTTCTGTTTACTAGGGGGTTAGGTTATGAATTCATCATCATCTGCCTAGCCTTTTCCCAACTATGTTGGGGTCGGCTTCCAGTCTAACCGGATGCAGCTTAGGTTAGGTTATGGATTATGTACTTAAAATTATTTCTTGTTTAATTTAAAAATTGATTGATTAGATTTAAAAAAGGAAGTGAATTTTGAATAATTTGAAAGTGAGGAGGTAAATATGACAAAATATTGGCAATACTTTCGTTAGTTGAAGCGGGAGGTTTGAAAACAGAGTAGCAGTCAGAGTTAACCCAGATGTAGGGTTGCGTTTCTTATTACAGTTATTGAATCTTAGTAGAGACCTAAGCAGTAGTTGGCTAGGCCACAAATACATATTTTAGGCTCTTGACTATATATATGTATATAAATACAGTCACAAGTCTAATTCTACATAACTTAACTTTTACTACTGACTAGTTGAGATTTCTGTAAGAATCTTTATCGAATCTTTCGAAATACATCTTTTTGTATTAAATACATCTATATATATATGTATTTTGAAAGATTCTTATGTATTTTAATTATGTCCCAATTACAAAAAAAATATTTTTGATTGCAGGTAATTATTAAATAGCTAAGTATACAATACAAAATAATACTTAGCCCATGCCACATCAGTTTTTAGAAAGACATAGTCGAATGTATGTTTGAGATAACACTGTAAATAGTGTGCTAACAAAAAACTATTGGTGGAATTACCACCAAAAACCCAGTAACTTAAAAGAATACTACAGAACGATTATACAGCCATGGTTTGCCATAATTTTATGCTTTAAACTAAAAATATTACTTGTAAACTTCTTTACCAATGTGGTAATAAAATATAATTAAAATGAATGAGTATTAAAACACCTAATATTCACTGTTGCATGATCATAATAGGAACCTCAGAGAAGTGACAGTGATATTGTTCAACCCAATCAACAAACTTTTGAGCTTTAGTTATAGCTATTTGCATGATCATGTTACATTGATTTTCTGCCCTGTTTGTTGACAGAGTGGAATGAGTTACTCTCCAGTAAATATCCAGTAATTTGTATGACTGAAAAGACTGAATTTTCAAATAAAATTTTCTACGCAACAATAGGTGATACTTTTTACATACTTGGTTTTTCTGATTAGCAAATATATCTTCTCTGTAGTTTTCCAGGTTTTCTGCTTCTAGTATATCAAAAAATGCATAAGCACTATCTGTACACAAGACATCATCTGATAATTTTACATTTATTTTGTCTAAATGATATTTAAATAACTGGAAGTGAAATTCAAAAGCGTTTTGGCCTATCAAACACACTGGCTTCTCCAGACAGCTGATAAAACAGTTTATGGTATCAAATACATCCTTATTGAATTCAACTTCATGTTTCAAAAGAGTTTTGGTTAGACCAGTCATTGAGCCACTTTTTTTGTTCAAAGTCTTATCAGGCTGGAAGACCATCCGTAGTTTGTACTGCACACGAGGCTGTTGACCTGGTTCCGTGTTCAGCAGATGCAGTCGTTTCACAGCTAACATACATAGTTCGGTGATTTGTACTTCTCCATGGGCTCGGCCTGGAAGACCACTTGACTGTAAATCTAGGAACACGTACGTTGCTATCGGCATTATTTAGACGTCGCTTGGATTATGACGTAGTACTGAAAGAAACAACTATGGTGGCTTTTTATTCTTTCTTTTTACTGCTCTGGGTAGCTGAACTTTGATGAGTATTTATTGCAAGGTAAACTTTTTCAGCACTTCTTGTAACGGTTCTTCTCGACGTTTTTCGGCAATGCGCAATAGTTTATTTCTAAGCATTGAATAATCTTCAAAATTTTATCTTTTAGAAATGAACACTGTGTTTACCGGTAAACTCAAACCAAATTCAACCAATTTGTGTAGTTTTGACATAAACCTAAATATTATCTAAACACATAGAATAAACATTAACATTCAGTGTTACCCAGTCAATAAAAAAATTACGTAGTTGTTCTATTTTGCTCTAGTCCAAGTCTTAGTTGGTTGACCTTTATGACACATGCTGAATTGCCGAAAGATTGGCACAGGGGTTGGAGTTTACGAATGGCCCTCTCTACATAGAACCTAAGATTGTTTGGTTCCACTGGTTTTTTGACCAGGTGCAGGTAGGTTCAGTTATTAAAACTGAACGAGAGGCCTTGGAAGAACATAATTCGGATGCAATGTTGTGGCAGACGTTTCAGCATTGAGCCCATAAGGGGAGATCCTAACTAAGGGGTATCGTCATATCGTGCATTCGTTGTCACTGTTATACTTCAGATGGCGCTGCCAACACGCGGCAATAGAAATATATTATAACTAGCTTTCGCCCGCGGCTTCGCTCGCGTTAAATTCGGTATAACACACCAAGCAGACCTGTAGTTTTTGCTCTTGCGCCTGATTGATTTGTAATAGCAACGCTAAGTTTTCCCTTTTCTTCCCTCGTTCTCCCTCATATCCCACTTTTTTAAAAATTAGCCTATGTCCGTCTCCTGGTTCCCTACTATCTCTGTACCAAAATTCATCAAAATCGGTTTAGCCATTAAAGCGTGAAGAGGTAACAAACAAACTCACTTTCGCTTTTATAATATTAGTAAGGATAAGAGCTATTTTAATTTTCACTTTAAAAAAACATGTTGTCTTACGGAAAGACTTAAATTTGTTTTTGTTCAAACCGAATCGGATTGTAACTTTATAGGAGAAGCCTCTCAGTGAGGGAGCGCCTATTTAAAAGAGAATAACGATTTAATTGCACGAATGTTTCACCCAGAGCGAATATTACGAAACTCTTGAATATAAAATAATAACTACCTAGTCAGTTATAAAGTATAACTGTGACTCGGGAATCAAACTTAGGACTTCATACGCAAATAGTATCCAGAAAAAAAAGAAATAAGTTTTCAGGCATTATTTATTTATTATCATAAGTGTATAACATCGACACGTTGCCATTAAACATACGATTTACAAATAAAATTCTTTTCTATAATATTTACAAAATTCTTTCCATCTTTTGATACACACCTAATAATGTAAGTAGATAAGTATTTAATCAAGGGCTTTAAACAAAGATGGCAGTTTCGATGGAACACGTGTTCAAAACGTAAAATGGACGACGAAATTAAAAATACATAAATAATACTTTGTATTTATAAGTTTCTTTACGTACCTACTTACCTTAGATGAGTATTGTAGGTATTTTTCCCTTAGTTTTTTTTTTTATTAAGTTGGCATCCTGAAGTCGATTTTACTTTGTTTAAACTACATAGTTTTAGGTCATCTTGGAGTTAGTTACTGTAATACCGACTTCAGATAAAAGGTACCTACTACTACTAGGCAAAATCATGTGCCCTCATAGGGGACGATCTGGTAAGTGCATAGGAATTTGAAACGATTTCATCAAGTACCTACCTATGAATGTTAAAGTATTAGGTACCTACCTAACTTTAAATTTTGCTTTGAGTGATTTATTTAGATGTCGCATTAATTAGTTTATTAGTTTAAAAAAAAACAGAAGAGTGAGCTAGATAGATAGCGTTTGTTTTGTAGTAAGAATAAACGAGAATGCAATTCAGCTATCACTGTCAACGTCACAGAATCGTTAACATTTTCGACGTGTTGGATTGGGAGCGAATTTCACTTTGTGTGAGTTAACTATCTAACTGCATACAAACCAGTCCTTAAATTATATCACTCAGATCCAACCTGTCCCTTTGCTTTCCTCCCCCAGCGTCGCCCTAAGCGGAGGTCCCACAGGGGGTGCCCTTAGCGTATAGTCGCTTAGTTTTTAAGTTTTTTTGTCTTGGTTGGACGATTTACACTCAGGCATCCACAGGAATCGCCCGGTTAAGCAGACGACAACCTTGTTGAACTGCGAGATGCAATTCACAGAAAAAAATATCCAACTGCATAGGTACCTATCTAGAAATTCTAGAATCGCCAGTTCCATAGAAACTGAAACTTTGTGCTCATCTCCAAGCTTGCCCGTGAGCAATAATGAGGTATAGGTAATTACTTTTACTACCTCAGTAGTAAGTACGTACACAATTTATCGAATTATTTAATTAATAAATTAATGAATCGAAGCCCTGTATAAAACATTACCTACTGATAAATTCAGAGAAATGGACAGAGCGAGATTGAAATACTGTTATTTATTTTGTTATTAAAAACAAAAAACATTCACTACCAATAAACAAAACGATTGTCTATGAAACTTATTAAATATAATAATTCTGTACGAGTCCGTATATTTTTAAAGATCAGTCTAACATTCGTTAAAAATTTACAACTTTCATCTAAAGTAGTTTATATTTTTTTTATTTATGTTTACGATAAGGCTACGGGCTGGCTGACTCGTCCTGCACCACGAACATAAACACGACAATGATGAACTCGGTATTTATCTTAATTATAATTTATTTTTAGATCCCTTTGTGCAGCAATAATTGATTTAATTTAATGGTTAATTAAATTCTTTGGAACACACACACGATCAGATCCATATTTACAATATCAGATAGATAATAATAGGTAATAGTGCGGAACGAACCTATTGTTACAACGGGTTTCAGAACTGGAGGAAAAACAAGGATTTTTCAACTTGTGTAGTCACGATTTTATATTCCATTACCCTGCCTAAATATTGAGATAATTATATTATGGCAATTGGCATGCCAACTGTCACAAATGCAATGAAATATAAAAAATCCAATGAGTACAGCAAACAATGTGGTGTTCAAGAATGATACTGTTCGTAGACAACAATTAATACAAATAACATCTACCTATATTATCTACAGTCGCTAAAATTATAGTCTTAATTAATTGGTGTAAAGATCCGTCTTAAAACCTACTTAAGTAATTAAAAATGTTGATTGCATTGCAGTTACCCTCAACCTAGTTCATAAATCACTCTACAATTAGGATTCTTATCGAATTTATCACGATGCCACCAAGTCTATTTATAATTTCGATAATCTTGTAAGTAGTGTATTTTAGACGATATAAGGGGAATACAAAACAGTTAGTTGAGTAGCAGAGCTGCTTCTAAACATTTTGGCGTAGCTAATACCGGATTTGAACGTTTCTTTAGCGTTCCCGCCTGCTCATAATTTGAAGCAACTCTTTGGAAGAAAATGCAAAGAATGGGCGAAATGCATAGAGCTCTAAACAATTCAGATTCATGAAAATTATCGGTAGAAATTATATCTCTATTTAATCATTTACGTAGCTTATGGATGGGTGAGGATTTGAGTAGATAACATTTCCAGATGGATTTAAATGCCAACCAAATGCAAAAAAATGCCACAGATTTGTTACAGGATAATATTAGGTCCTTACATATGAAATTGGCGTTTTTCGTACTGGCCACTTTAATCACGAATTTCTCCTCTTTGGTAAGGAATTCCAAATTCAAATTTTACTCATGTATTTGTGCTTCGATGACCGTCATTCATTTGTTTTTTTTCTTCTGTTTTTTCTGTTTGCGTCACTCATTTTACAAAATGGAAAATTTAAAATATCGCATTATTTACGAGTACGAGTTCCGCCGTGGCACTAGTGCTGCGGAAACGACTCGAAGGGTGAATGATGTGTATGGCGGTCATGTTGCAAAAGAAAACACAGTTCGTTTTTGGTTCCAACGTTTTCGTTCTGGAAATTTCGACCTGCAGAACAAGCCCCGTGGACGGCCTGAGACCCAAGTTGATAATGGAGAATTGAAGGCTATTGTGGAAGCGGACCCATCGCAAACCACGTCCGAGTTAGCTGCAGGCTTCGATGTTAGTGATAAAACTGTTTTAATTCACTTGAAGCAAATTGGGAAGATTAAAAAGCTTGAAAGGTGGGTACCTCACGAATTGACTGAAGCAAACCGGCAAACGCGCGTCGACTGCTGCGTTACATTACTGAACCGGCACAACAATGAAGGTATTTTAAACCGAATCATTACCTGTGATGAAAAATGGATTCTTTACGATAATCGGAAGCGCTCAGCGCAATGGTTGGATCCTGGCCAGCCAGCCAAATCCTGCCCCAAGCGAAAATTAACCCCAAAAAAGTTACTTGTAAGCGTTTGGTGGACTAGTGCCGGTATTGTTCATTACAGTTTTCTCAAATCTGGCCAGACTATTACAGCTGATGTCTATTGTCAGCAATTACAAACCATGATGGAAAAGCTAGCGGCTAAACAACCAAGGCTGGTCAATCGCTCCACGCCACTGCTGCTTCACGACAACGCCAGACCACACACTGCGCAACAGACGGCTACCAAATTAGAAGAGCTTGAATTGGAATGTCTTAGACATCCTCCGTACTCCCCGGACCTTGCTCCAACAGATTACCATTTTTTTCGCAATTTGGATAACTTTTTGCAAGGGAAAAAATTCAACTCCGATGGGGCAGTCCAAATCGCCTTCAAAGATTTTATTGATTCCCGTCCGACTGGTTTTTTTAGTAAAGGGATCAATGAACTACCTATAAGATGGCAAAAGTGCATTGAAAACAATGGTTCATACTTTGATTAATTAAATATATTATATTAAAAAATATTCGACTTTTTGTTCCTTCCATACAAAACGCCAATTTCATATGTAAGGACCTAATATTTAAAGTAGGCCTTATCTAGGCTTTGGGCCTTAAAGCAGAAAACAAAATCAAATGAATGAAGGTTGAGGAAAAGGTGCATTCCAATTTTCATTCTTCACAGGCCATTTACGCTTATCCAGACGAATGTAATTTATCTTTAAAAGTTGTTAAAGTGCCTCAATTTATACAAATGTAGGTACGTCTTAACCTTAGGATCTTGAGACGATAGTGGAAAAAGCGCGTGCCAACCGATTTCTTATCCACATGTTTTGTCAAATTACGAAATGGGACTGATAACCATCGACATCAATGCAATAATGAAGTATCTTCAGGAATAATAATGTAGTAATATAACGCAGGCGTACACGAGATACGATATTGGCTTTTAGAGTGCTAGAATATGATCTGTCTCGTTGATTATGTAAGTACGTATACAATAATTCTTGAAAAGCCGCTCATATACCATTAGCAAAAGTACTGTAGTGCGTCCACTTTCAACGTGCATAGATATCGTGGTTTCGAGAAGTTGGTATTTGAGTTTAAAATAGAAAAGGGCTGTCAAAAGTTGCACGAAGTATACTGATAAGTCAATGAGCATGGCAAGGTATGCAGCCGTCTCTTACCACGCACATTTTGGTTTGGATGAATTCAAGGTAGGTTTTTACGACGACTGTGGATAGCACCAGTCAGCGTTTACAAGTAAGTATCTGAATCTCATTCTCTCACTTAAGGGCCTATATTGGAGCGGGAAGTTCGGTCGCAAGCATCCGCAATAATTCTCACCGAAAGTACTTAAACGAGTGATTAGACCACTCACTTTAAATAATTAGTTGCAATTCTAAATGACAGAAAGGGAAAAAGATACAAGAAAATGCTGATCTGTGAATGAGAAACCCTTACTGTTACGCCAGTGCTAGTATGGATGGTTATCGTCCCGTGTCCCAAAAACACATTTTGCTGTTACTGGCGCCAGAAACATTCGTCGTTTAGACCTGTTCTGTCAAAGTTCTATCGGAAGTATTTGAGCGCGGAGACCAACAGGAACTTTTCGATGAAGAGGTCGGAGTCAAGCGCGGCGATGTGCGCGGCACGTCCCACCAGCGCGCTGGCGGTGTGCGGCAGAGCGTGCTGCACGTCGTAGCGCACTACGGACACGGACGATGCGCGCGCCGCTAGCGGTGACACCATATTGTGGACCTGGCGTAGAACAGTGATGTTGGTTTAGTGTAGTTAGTTGTTCGTCTTCATGCCGATAGAACTACGTATTTCAAGCTTTATACGTTAAAACTTTGCCACTTTGACAGTTTAAATTTATACCTTACCTTCAACCTCGATGCTATTTATGACCCCAATGATATGAAGTTCGGTAAGGCCTCTGGGAAATGTATGATTAATGTTGTACCAAATACTAACCATTTCTCTGTAAGCCTGCCCTAAGAGCGACGTATCTTTGGCAGCGGCTTTGCACAGCTCCAGTCTGGCAGAATGCAGTGGAACATATCTGTCCTGTCCAGAGCCACAGAGTAGGATATGTTTGAACTGGTGCAGCTGACTCCGCTCGCTCAGGCGGTAGAGGAAAGAGCGTCGAGGGTCTGCAGCGTCTCGGAGAGAGAGCTGTAGTAATGATCCCGACTTCTTCCATTTTTGCATGAACCACATGCCTGAAAATGAGATGAAGTTTTTGTCACAGGGTTAAAATATGTTAAACGTTGGATCTCAGATGAGGTGTTTGTAGTAAAAAAAAGAGTCCCTTATATTTATGTTTTAAGTGGTAGTCCCATTGCCGTCAACTTTAAATTTTAACAATACAAGATTCAGAAAGCGGTTTGTTATTAATGAAATTTGTAAGGCCATAAGGGCTTTCAAATAAATCAGTTATTTATTTTGGATCAGAGTCTCAAACTTTATATCCTAACAACAAAAAATAAAATAAACAATATGACGGCGGGAGCGGGGGCATAGCGATAGCAGGGTCTTCATCTACGTTTCTTGGCACAGGTTCCATGAGGAATGTGGGTACTCGGGCAAACCAGTTAAACATTTTTATAATCACTTACAGTCACGTTTATTATTTCAATAATTTACAAAGGTAGCGTAGAATAACGGCTTGTACGGTGAACGTGATAGTTTCGATCGTATGCTGAACAGTACGGTGTCCGCTTTAGCAATCCCAGTCTAAGCTATTTGGATCGACTCTGTCCACATGTTAGAGCTGTGACAAACCGTATGTATTCGGTACTGAGTAACGGGTGCGCCATCTAGTACGAAGTAACGAAACGTTACTCACGAATGCGTTTCGTTACTCGCACTTTTCGTATGGGTACCTACACTGTTTCCGTTCACGCAAGTATACCGTTGATGCCTTTGTTTTTTGCCTTTTCCTTTGCCGTTGATGATGAATGACGCGACGAGTAAGTTGCAGATGTTAAATGTTTAAAATATGTTTTTATTTTATTATACAATAATTATGTTGATTTGCATCCTCGTCAAAATTTAGGAGGTGCTAGTAAAAGTCATAAATAATCAATGAAAATTACGGTACCTGATCAATAATAATATACGGCGCTTTTATGATCTGTCTCTGTGTGTTTAAATTTAACAGTATTACAGAATATTTCACTTCAAAAGTAGAGAATCACCTACAGAACACACAGAACAGTGTGCGTGAGCGTCGGCGCATACGTATCATACAGCGGCATGCACGCACCTGTGTGCATTTACCGATTTCTGAAAATACGAAAAAAGTAAAAAAAAAAAACCTACTTATTTTATTATCGATTCGGGTCGAGTACCATTAGCATAGTTACGTCCTTGAATTTGACGAGGATGCAAAACAACACGCTGTAGTTTAATTACATTCTAAGAACAAAAGATTTTTGTTGTTGTTTCAATTTGGTTTAAAACATGTTTTATTTTTTTCAAAACTACTTTTATTTTATGGTGATATAAATCGTTAGAATGTTGTATTATTTTATTGTCAATAAATAATTTTGGACACCTATTTGTTGCTTTTTCATTATAATTGATGCGTAATGTATTGCGATGTCGTACTGGGGCCTAAGTCTGCTATTACAATGGTGTCAGAATGGTCGATCACTGATCGCATAATGGTTGATTTTGACAAGTTTGGTAATCTACTAATATATTGTCGTCATTATGACATTCCACTGGTCAGTCACTGACAGTCCATTGAAAGAAATTGCTTAGAATGGTAATCTCGTACATAATGACAAACGAATGACTGACGCATACGGTAATCTGCTAAAATTTTGACAGTTCCTTTGATCAGTGATCTACCATTACAACGTCATTGTGCAGTCATTGCTTTTAGTAGCTCGGTTTGACAAAAAGTGTTTGCTATCCATCGTGTTTGTGGAGTATTGATTGGAGAAATATGTTCACTACGAGCTAAAGAATATTTATTAAAGTAATCATGCCCAATAAAGTGGATTTACATGTCCGAAAACTACATTTTTCATGATTTTTAGCGTCGACCTACACTGCCATCAAAATTGCGATGATCGTAATTTACGGTCTTGGACTTTACAAGCGTTAATTAAGAAACTTGCTCAATAACTTAAGAACTTCTAATGACGTTTACATAAGAGTTTTTAATTCTATTATCTTAATTCGGTTATTGTATTCTGGCTTGGGGAGGATCGGCTAAAACTAGGTTCCTTGAGTTGGAGCGTGCACAAGGGGCAGTACTCAAGGTTATGTTGCAAAAGCCCTTTCGCTATCACACTCATCAGCTTTACACCGAGCTCAAACTTTTGACAGTTAGGCAACTATTTGTTCTCAGAACCACACTCTGGAAGCACAACCAGGTACCACTACCAGACTCAAATAAGCGTGGTCAAAGAATAGTTTGCCCAACCCCTAGTCATAGAACTACGTTTGCCAGAAGACAGCTCTACGTGTTGAGCTCTCTTGTGTACCGAAATATTATTAAGGCTGCACAAATAGCAAGGTTAAGCAAACACGGGGTAAAAGATAAGCTGAAGAGTATGCTGTTTCTCCTGGACTACAATCAAAGAGAGGCACTGCTAATGCCTCTGACATAGTATTACTAATTTCTTAATACATCGGGAGACACCAAGCTTGCACCACCCCAAACATAGTCTCACACTCGACACCACCACAGTCACATGCTCAGGCTTCTCATATCACACTCACACAAAACAAAACACACGATACCCAGTCACACACACACCCACTCGACACACATAACACACACATTACCCAGTCACACCGACAAAACCAATCATACAGTCATTTTACTTTTTAGTTTTAATTTAATTTCTCCCTTAATTGTTTTACTCTTTTTTATATTATTTTCTATTTTCCATTAAATAAGCAAGAAAAGTTCTTTTGTATGATATCAGCTTACTAGCCATTAATTTTAATTTCTAAAAGGGTTTATAGTATCCAAGTGGCAGTAGAACACTGTCTCCTAAGTCACAGGTGTTCCTAGTTTTGGAGGCAGGGTTTCATGTCTTGTACACCTTCAATCATTGTTAACCACAGCTAGACATTAAGCATATTGTAAGGACTTGTTTTCAATAAACTATTATTATTAATTGATGCACACCCATATTATTTTTTAACCAGAAAATACAATATTTATAAAAATAATGAGGAGGTTGTATGACTTAAATATTCGACCCCTTTCGGGGCCAGTATAGTACCGAGCCAGCGGAGGTTTGAATGTCAAGTACCTACCTGAAGGGGTCCGTATATAAAATGTACTCTGTGGTCCGTACTGAACTATACGGTTAACGTTAGTTGCTTACTGACGTTAATATCACATTTGACTGTGACAGCTAAAACATTATTGAGTTGTTTTACAAAAATTGTGTTACACATAAAGAGGGATGCCAAGCCGCTATAGTGACTTAAGGCCCTGAGTGGGCCCCACAAGCAACATTGAATGTTAATATTAGTATGCCCCCCAAATAATATATTGATAAAAGATATACTATTTAAATATTACAGATAGTTGAAAATAAAACAATAATAATATATTAATAGAAAACATTTAATTCATCATAAACTAAAACATTGTCAAAATTGAGTATCACACAGACAGGCTGCAAAAAAAAATTATATAATGTTAGCCTTTTAACATTTCAGAGCAATCTTACTGCATTCAATAGGATTCTAAAAATAGTATAGTTTGTTATTTTAACATGGTTGTGGTGCAATTTGATATGCAATCAGATTCCTTATTTGGTTTACCGTTGTGGTGTATCAATGTTCAGCAAATATGACCTTTGCCTTAAAAGAGAGGTGCCACAGCTAATAGAGATATGAATGTGGATAACAACAACAAAATGTGGACTGTTGAGTGTTGACTTGTTGCCTGACTGATTTTATTCCATGCTTTGGTCCAACATGCATGGCACACCAAACTATCACTGTCTTGTAACTGACTGGAAAAGAAAAAACAATATTATGTGAGTATTTATTTGCAAGCATGTAATAGGTACCTTATTTTGAATCATATTTGCATTTATCATTAGGTACAGTTGTAAAACTTATTATAGTTACCTGTTGATGTCCAACCCATGTTTTTCGAGAGATCGAACTTCGACGATTTCCAAAAGGTGTCTTCGCAATCTTGATATGTTAAAAATTACAATTTATTTACACAGCGTACATATTATCCACTTGCAACAGTTCACAGTGAAGAACTCGAATATGACATCAAATCTATGTTATCGTGGGAGTTGTCATTAACAGCAAGAGCGGAATCCATATTCAAGCCGTGGTCGTAAGGTATAGGAGAATCACCAGAGTCAGTATTCATGGTCAAAAACGTCGATTTTAATAGAAAACGAAGCGAATCACTATGATGCAAATGTAAACAAAGTTATGAAATGTTATGAAATGACATTTCTAATATTGTCAACTGACAAGTTTCAGTGTCACAAACATAAAATAAATGTTGAAGATCATTTAAAAAATCATCATTTTATATTTTTTAAGTTGATTACAAATCTAAACGTGTTAACATAAAATGCATCGGGACAGGAAAAATACATATAAATAAAATCTGGCTTGAATAAACGTTTAAATGTGGTAGTAGTTTTTCGAAAATCATTTCTACTAACGGGTTTTATAATAATGGCAATACTACAATGTCATTCTACTACCATTCCATTACGAGACCACTGGCCGACCAATGATCGACCATTGTAATTTAGCAGATTACGAACTTTTAGCAAAATGACAGTGGAATCGTGTTGGAATGACTAAGTTATATAAAATAGCAGACTTGGGGCCCTGTACGCGTACGCAATACGACTCAAATCGTTGCTCTAACGTAACATAATTATCATGATATAATTAAGAAGTAAGAAGTAACGACTAACGAGTAACGTAACGATACGATAGTAACGAGTACTAATTGTTAAAGTAACGAATACATACATGCGGGTACGATTTTTTTCGTTACTTTTACACCTCTGCCACATGTTTTTTGGCGGGAAATTGAAGCGCTAACTCACGGCATTCACTGTACTAGCCGATCAACCAATGAGAACTCAGTGACAGTTGACCAACATTAAGGAATTAACGGGTAAACCAACATTATGAATCAAAATTGAAATGTTGCCGTCTTGAAAATGCTTGCGACGACAAATACAAGTCTCAAAAAGATAAAACAATTATAGGGCGTCATATTTATCCACAACGCTTTTAATAGGAAAAATGCTGGCAGCATTGGCACGTTGGATAGCAATTCTGTTTTCAAATCCAATAATTCAAATATAAAATAAAATGATGTTCCTTTCAAACCGTGGCAGTTCTATTTCAGGCTATTAACAGTTTCCTATACCATACACCGCGTAAAAATGACCTGCAACTTACCAGCGTTAACTAGACCACTGGAGTTATACAGAGTCCCAAGATGGGGTCCACTTAGTGAGAGGAAAGTGTGAAGTTTAGCCAAGTAGGGCTTTATCTGCGGCCTCGCTAGCGCTGACCGGATGATGATCGTACCCAGGGAGTGACCCACGAAGCTGATCCGAGCTGGGTCACTCGAGTTCTGAATGTGGGTCAAAATCTCCTGCACTAGTCTGGAAACATTGCAACAGAATAATAATTATGTGAAGAAACTACTACACCAATTTTTAGAAAATCTTAGAAATTAATATAGAACTTTTTACAAGCTGAGCCTGATGTTTTTCGTTAGTAGTTAAAAAAAAAAACAAACATACCTAGTAAAAAATAATTTATGAAACTTATTAACTTATTGAGATTGCCGTCTGTCATAAATCTAGTTGTAAAGTGCTCTCACTAACTAACCATATAATTTAATATAGGTTACAAACTGGTTATGACAAGCAGACTGAGGAAAAAATATCAATAAATTGACACTATGAGGCGGTTGTAACAAATCGAAATTCGGGTTTATAATTTATGTGCTCCTTACTAGCTTTAGCCTGTGGCTTCTCTCGCCTTATAGTATGAAATTATACCATGGGACCGTAGTAAATAGCCAATGTCATTTAGGATTTTCAAAGTTAGATCAGTAGTTCAGAAAATGAAACCCGTACAGCAAAACTTAAAAACAAACAAACTTCTCCCTTGCATACTATTAAATATTGATATAATTATTCACCAGTTCACCACTCACCTATCTGTCATCGTGTCAAAGTCTGAAAAAGTGTCGCCTTGGTTTCTCTCGGACATGAGGAAGTCTAGTCTAGCTCCGGGCAGACCTAGCTCCAGGTATGTCTTCACGAGGCGCAAGTCTGCTGCGTTGCCATCTAAGCCGTGAACGCAGATTATGAGGTGGAGTCCTGGAACATTCAGACAATTTTATTAGTTTGAAAATGTTACTGATTAACGAAATTAGGCTAAAATACAAAAAATTAAAACAACTGTTTTCTATCTAATTCAAGTGCGACAAGAAATATACAGATAGGGGGCCACTTGCATTGCCAATTTGGTATTTTGAGTTTTGACAAGTTAGTGTTACAGTTTCAGTCAGTTCTTACCTTCAGGATTAAACATTCTATACTCATCGCTGATATGGAAGTACGGCAGTGAGTTCTCGACAGGCGGGAAGTCAGAGTAGATGGCTCCCGGATATTTAACACTTTGTCTGAACTCTTCTCTGCATTTCACAAACAACCTCTCAGATTCTGCCAGGCCGAATATGCTGATAAGATTGCTTTCTCGTTGCTCTGGAAATATGGAAAATAAAATTGAGAATGTGGGATATTGGCCAAATTCCAACAGCTTTACAGGCTTGAGTGTTCTAAAGCTTGGTGATAGTGTGCTTTGTTTTATGATTATAAAATACATTGAATTTAGTGTTGCAAACATTATAAATGGCTATAGGTGGTATGTGATTAATGTGATAAATGGAACATAATATGATTTCAATAAGGTTACTTTGATGACATGACGATGGTATTGTTGTAAAAAGTAAATTAATTTCATTACCAGTATCGTTTCTGCTGGCCAGCTCCCCGGTGCTCTGACTTTTATTGAGCGTACCACAGTTTGGTAAACCACCAGAATTTACTGACTGGTGTGGCCTCAGCTTCCGCCTCTCCATAATACCTGTTGTAAGCCAAGCGATGGTGTTAGTAGCGGAAGCATTATTGAATTATATATTTGTAGAGTTTCGACCCACCTTCACACACATGGTACAGAGGGTTGTCTAACTGAAGTGAGGAAGGTTGTGGAGGCTGTTTCCTCGGTGTTTTTGATGGAGTAGACGATTTGCTGCTCTGTCGGCTCAACTTTGGAGATTTCGTTGGAGGATCCTATAACATACAAGTCCATTAATATGTTATTTTACAAATCAGTTAATATTTCTGTTCATCGATGGATGTTACTTGTATACCTTAAACTCATCAGGTGGTGGTGGAGCGTCTCTGAACTGCTGAGGCGGAGGTAAATGCTCATAGTCATTGTCACCCATAAAGTGCGCCAAATCTATTTCAGATTTTGCTTTATTCGAGTATTTTTGCCCAGCACTTGATGAACGATCTTTCTTACTGCTTGGTTTGACGCAGGAGCGATCCACCGTCAAACTTCTTATTTCAGCCGCGATTAATTTTTCTGTATATTGTATTCTATCTTTTAATTTACTTTTGTCAAGCGATTGAGATTTGGCGGGTGCCGGTTGCGCCTTCTGCGGAATTTCTTTCCTTATGTAAGGATGTAGATTGTCACTAACTGTTTGTGATTTTTTTACCGTTCCTTCATTCAGACTTTTAGAAGAAGAGCTGTAAGTCTTCCCTTGTACAGCGCTAAAGGAATTGTGTCTTTGATTACCTTTTACAGCATGAGCTTCCGCCATTTGTTGAAAACAACTTGCTGTACAAGTATCTGAATTGCATTCCGCGTCTATACCGTTACTGTGCATAAGTTTATTATATTCACACTGGCTATCTGTGCATATAGAGTCGCTGCAAATGGTGCATTCCTCACACACTTCCTTATCACAGCATTCTATTTTCTCGTTCGAATTAGTTCGCGCTACTTTGACGGCTAATTTTAGAAGCCGCTCTCGTAACTGATCTCCATTGAGGACTGTTCTTTTAAAGTCACTAATGGTTTCACCTTCGATTTTTCGGGAATCATTTGTTTCTTCGTAGTTTTTATTATTTGGTTTAGGCATGGCTGATTTACCAGGTACGAAATTCTGGTTTAATTGACAACTTGCATTATCTGGGGAAGACGGACCTGAACTACGTCCACTGGACACCCATCCACTTTGTTCACTTAAACTAGACGTAGAAGTGCTTCTGCGACGTTTCTCTTCCTTGTTCGAAAAGTTTTTAGGAGGTAGAATTTTAAAATCTTTATCTGCTATATCAAGAGGTGGTGATTCAAATGCAGGCGGTGGTGCTAAATTGGGTAAAGATTCGGAACCAAACGTATTATTTAGGTTAGGTTCGTCTAAAACTGACGCAGCACTTCTACAGTGTCGTAACAACTCTGGTCCGTGGTCAAGACTGTAAGGGACACTTGTAGAAGACTCTAACCTTCTCAACTCAAAAGGTATACTTTCGTTGCTGGACGATGATGCAGCTTCTGACATTAACTGAGTCATCTTTTCGGAGGGTTTGTGTTTCGAACGTTTTTCTGGTTTACCGCTAGACCTGCCGCTTTTCGGTGTCGTAGCACCAGATTTTGGAGTTGCTCTGCCTGATTTAGGTGTTGCTAGGCCTGATTTTGGAGTAAAACCACCAGACTTGGGCGTAGATTTACCAGATCGTGGTGTTCCGCGATCAGATTTTGGAGTACTTCGTTCAGATTTGGAAGTGTGGCGATCTGATTTACTATCTCGGGATTTAATAGAATGATGACTGCTCAATGAATCCCTACTCGAATTCATTTTAGTATTTTCCTTTCCTCCATTGTTGAGTTTAGACTCTTTGGATCGACTTTTCTTATGTCTTACCGAAGGCATTGACGAATGAGGTGTAGATGGTGGTGTCTTTGAATAAGTTGATTTCGATGTTCCGTCACTGCTTCTATCTAAATTCATCACAAATCCACTGTCATCACTGCTTTTGCTAGATTTCTTTTGATAGTTTTGAATTAAACTTCCTGTATTAAAATCGTAACTCCAATCACCTTTCTGGAGGTAGTAATTAAGCTCATGTCTGAGTTGATTACGAGCAGCTTCAATGTCAATTTGTTGATTTTCAACTTTCTGGTGGAATACATGCGTGGAATTAGATCTATGTACGTGTTTATTAGAAACTAAATTATTTTGATCAGTCACTTGAGTTTTACCACTAACCGGTGGGTAAGAATTACGTGGAGGCAACATAGGACGGGGTAAATTTACACTGTAGCCTCTTTGAAACTCTAACGGATTACGAATAACATTGTTTACTTGCAGATTACCCTGATTACCGAAAGTATAGCCGTACACTTGGTTAGGATTCGGTTGCATCGCTCCGTCGTACTTATACCCTACATTATGGAATACTTCATTATTAACTCCGTGTGGAACTTTCTTAATACAAGGATTTTTGTATTTTTCTCTAAACTCGCTTATATTCCTCCTGTAGTCGTCCGTCCCTTTAGAACTACAACGAGTCGTTGTATTCGTTGGATAAGCACTAGTTGTAACGCTTCTAGGCAATGTTGTGGGTTTGATTTGTGGCGGTAGATATGGTTTTGGATAATTAACAGAAGAATTGGAACCATTCCTCACATTCTTTGTTAGTGTTTGCGCGGTATTCAGTGGCGTTAACTGGGACACTCTCAATTGATCCAGGGACTTGCTATGCCTAGCCGGCAGGGTGCTCACACCGCTAGTGATTTCATGTTTTTGTCGAAAAACTTCAAGTCCTGGTTCAGATTTCTCCTTGCCTAGACGCGAAACGTTCGAAGCACTTTTCGCAGTATTGATATCAAGCAGAGTGGATGCAGAATATCGAGACATTTGTTGTCCTTGTTGTATCGGGCATGAAGCGAACGCACTGTTTGGTGGTAATTGAATCTCGCTTATCAGATTGTTTTGCACGATGTATCTGTTTCTTCCCGTAAGCTCGAGTTGTTTGTTGTGTGCTTTGGGTAGTTCTACTACATTTTGTTTCACTAATGCGCGTTTGGGGGATCCGCGGGCAGATTTTTGGGGTGCTAATGTCAGAGTTGCTTGAACTACACTGGAACTGGATTTGGGTGCATTGAATTGTGGTTCGAGTACATCCATGATTGTTTTGGGCAGTGTGAGGGTAACTCTGGAGGCTTCGGATGACGGTCTTCTGGAGTCCATGAGTGAACTAATGCTACAAGCACAGTCATCTCCAAGGGGCTCCGAACATAGGAAGGGATCTGCATCAAGACACACACAGATTAGTAAAAGATTTTGTGCACGAACGAAAGTACGAACGAAGTTTTTGCAGAAACGGGACTTACCACTTCCTGATTTGCTTGCACTGGAATTCAGAAATGAACGACGTCGAGCAAATTCTGCTGTGTCTTGATACCTGAAAGCATTTGAAGTAACATTATATTAAGGGAAGGGCAACGATCTTTTTATGATGAATAGATAACGTAATCTAAACGAATTTAAAGCGTAAACGATAATCTATTGGTTGTTTTTAATTAGAACAGATCAAATCAGGAGTACCTCGTGTAATTATAGTAGTTGTTAATAAAGATTACCTGTCTTCGAATATAATCGGCATGATATGCGGGTCGCCATCCAGCGCAATGCAGTGCACCGGCAGAGGCGGTAGCAGCGCCAGGTAGCGCGAGCGGCGTGCCACCTCGCCCACGCTCTGGTACGACTGGTAGTTGCTGTCATAACAGCCCGCAAGCGAATGTCGCGGGTTGTCCAGCACGAAGAAACATTCGGCGAACCGCTTTATGCTGGAAGAAGGAAATTAATTTATGAAGCAGTGAGTGTCACGATAGATGCTAAACTTAGCATGTGTTGGAAAGAAGTTCTTCTACCACCACCTGCTTATGTGTGCAGAGCGTGGAAGTGATAATCTAGCCACTTCCACGCTCTGCACATATAATAGGAAATAATATATAAGAATCTGCACAGTATAGGAAGATATTGTATCATTTCATTTTTGGCGAATTATGTTTATATAACAGTTGCAATTCTTCACGTCCGATGTGATGTAGGTTATTGCACTAGATATAATAACTTTATTACCGCAGCGCGTGATGCCTGGCTGCGAGCGCGTGATGCACGTGGGGCCGGTCTGACGTGTGATGCAAGAAGGCTCGCCACCGCAGCGTTACTTCGGCACACAGTCGTGCGATGTCATGTGCAGCACTCATCGCCCATTCCTCCTCCTCGCCGCATTCGGATTTCTGGAAGTTCTGTGGAAAATAAGTATCTTATTATATAAAACAAAGTCGGGTTTGTTCGAACACTTATAAGTCGAGACCGGCTGGGCCGATTTTCATGATTCTTGAATTTTTAATTTGTCTCCGTGCCGAATAGCAGAATAAGTATTAAAATATACGAAAAAAAACAAAAGGTGATTTTGATACAACCTTTGACGACGCACGTTCTATTTGGTAGGTAGGTAGGTAGTTACGCAGGTACCTAGGTAGGTAGGTAGTTAGGTAGGTAGATAGTTAGGTAGGTAGGTAGTTACAGCTATGATTCTATCTAGTCTTATTTTTAATAGTCTTAGTCTATATTTTCCGTAGTGAGGCAAAGATTGTGTATTGGGCCCAAAGTACTACTCTACTTTATTAACTCTACTTTGGGCCCAATACACAATCTTCTTGACGACGACAACGACGTTCGCAAAGCAGAATGCGTTGAGGGACTGACAAATCTTTATGTGGCAATGAATAAACGTGAATATTGGATGAGAGATTTAGCAAGTGACAGAAGATCATCAGATTGGTTGGGTTCTCATTTTTATAAAGAGGTGTTTTGTTGTCACCGCCTTCTCTTCTTGATTCGTTAATTGAGGTGAGCTTGTTAATTCCACAAAATTGTTTAAAATACTTTAGAAGCAAAGACTCACCTTTCCAAAGTCGCTAAGGTCCTTTATTCTCTGTGCGACTTCTCCAACCACAGAATTCGATGAGGATTCCTCAGGAGTCAGTAGGACACCGGGGGAGCCACACATTGCTAGAGCACTCTGTAGCCCCTCCAGTGACCCTAACAGGATCCCGCATACTTCAGCGTGGACTTGCCTGGATACACAGTGTCGTAGTAGTTATTTATTTCATTGAACAAATTGTTTCCAGTATTTTGCAGGGAATAAATTTACCAGATAAAGTTATAAGGTAAAATAGGCAGTCGCTCCATGCAAAATTTTGAAACTTAGCTGCATCTGGTAGGCATAGAAGTCGACCCCAACATAGTTTCGAAATTGCTAGGGATATGATGATTACCTTCACTAACAACCAGATAAAATGGAATTTATCTGGTTGTTAGTGAAGGCAATTCGGTCTAATTTGTGTGGTTACAAAAAAAATGTCCAATATATTTATCAAGGAAAGAACTATGATATATGTTATGAACGTCCCTTCACGTGGTAATAACCCAAATATAACTGTAAGGCGCACCGACCGTTACACCCCGAACTGCGCCACAAGTTTTGCATTTACACCATTATTATGAAATCATATGCTAATAGTGACTTATAATGATTAAAGCTTTAAACAAGAATCAAATGTTGATGGGTTTCTCATCTCCTTTGCTTACCTAGCATGCGCAATCTTGCTCGAGTTGCCACCTGAGCATTTGCCTGTAGATCCGAAGAGTACATTCTCGAAGCTTCCCGAAGTATTGAAAGATCCAGCACTCTTCATCAATTTACCCCATTGTTTACTTGAGCGTGGAGTACTGAAAAACATAAGCAGAAAACATGTGTTCATTGTTTTTTAAGTGAAAACCTAATTCACGCTACGTATTGGTGATAGTAACTTATTCTTTTCCGTTTTTAATATGTACTTATATGGTTCGATTTCAATCGATGATAGCGATTTTAGATACTACTGCATTGGTTGAGCAATTTGAGCTTGCAAAAGACTTTTTATGTGATAATGTTGAACGAGAAATCATTATCTTACGCATACAAGTAGTCCACTTCTTTGTCACCAAGTACAAAATATATTTGATGCTCCTAATTGATAGGAACAAGGCAACGAAGGTATTGTTCGTTACTCACCAGCTTTGCACATAATGCATGATACTTTTCCTTGATTGGCGGACAGACATGTAAAAATTCAATTGTGTTAGGACTTACGTATCTGTCATCATGTCAATAAGTTTGTAATGGTGTAACTTAGGTCATTCTTTACTAGTTATTCAGATCTTATTAGTAGATTATTGGGCAATTTGTCCTTGAGTGGTTATTTTTTAACATACAGTTTGATTTATAAATGATGACGGAATACGAAAAGATACCGTGGAATTTTAAACGACTGTCGAAAAAAGTAAAAAAAGGTGTTAACCGATAAATTTCGATATATTAGTGTCAGTAAAATATGTAGTTACTGTCGAAGAAGTTCAATGTTGTTCACACTGTGTTATCTGAATGATCGCAATTTATAGCCCTTGGTGAAGTTACAGGCAAGTCAATAAAACACCAGTAATTGATGATTTAAGATGTAGTATATGACATTAATTAATATGAGATAATGATCGGAAACACGAGAATCCAGATTCTCGACACGCGTAAGTTTGTTGCTTATACATGTAATGTTATAAATATATTTTGATAATTTAATTACTTTCTTCTGAAATGTGTCCTAATTGGTGAGTGAATAGGTACAATTAGACAGACTGACAGTTACACAAGGAAAGGCCACCCTTTTGTTAGTTAGTGTTTCCTTGTACACGACCAACAAAATACAGGTAACATTAGTTCAACAGTTTTTTTTTTAAATAATGTACAATAGTGGTGCATAGGCAGACTTAATTCCTAAAGCATTTTATATCAGCCAACATTTGGGTTAGATAGAACAAGTTTTTGAAAGGAGGACCAAAAAATATTGCCAGTAATTTCATGTGCAAACTCCTCATACTTACTTGATGTAAGGCTGATGTAAAGCAACTAAGCTGGCATGTATGGTCATGGAGACTGATGACAGGTGGAAGTAGTCGAAGAGCACCGGCAGATGGTAGTGGAGCCCCTGGGAGGGCTGGAAGTGCAGCTTGAGCACCCGACAGGACATCGGGGCTAGGGTGCTAGACTGTGCACCCTCGCTGCACCATAGCTCCACGCCAAGACTAAACTCTGCGCGCTCCAGGGACTCCTTGAGGTTGCGGCTGTCCACTAAAAATATATACCTACAGGTAAAGCTGAGTATCTCTTGTCTTTGTACACCATTATTTTATGTTCTCATCATAACTTGCTTAGTCTTTGAGCCATTGAGTTCTGCCGTAAAAAGTAATTTTTTACCCCAAAAAAAGTCGTTTTCCAGCAATAATTTTTGTGTAAAGTTACTTATTTAGATGTAGAGAATGCATGGTTATATGGCATATGCGTGTTAAAAATTTCCAGACTTCTTTGACAACTAATAAAGAATCTGAGAAGTATGTAAGAACTAAGTACTACATGCAGCTTTCTTGTCTTGTTGTAAATATCCACCATGAGACGAGACGTGAAGCACATTTGGTGCGGGAACGCAATGGATAGTTGTACAAACAGTCTTGGCAAACAATCGGTTCAGAGTTTCAGAATGAACTTCTATTAAAAGAAAGTAATGAGTTCCAAATGCTTGTCATTGCGAAATGTGGAACAACTCAATATCCTCTCCTAAAATTAACTAATACGTTTTTAATTAGTTGATCTAACTTAATGTAGACTCTACGGCTCGTTTTCATGAACACTGTTTTCAATTTAATGTTTCATTTTCAAAGTTAAAAAAGTTTTGTGATCTTCTTAGTCAGTTTTTTTTTTGCAATAGTTGTCAAATCACATATTTATATAACCCTTGTTCTGAATAGTTACAGTACTGCTACCCTACCATGACGTCTTAAAGCAGAACTTATTCCACTGAGGGAAAGAGATAAAGCTATACAGGGTGTCTAGCTCCATCTCTTTCTCACACAGGAATAAGAACTGCTATAAGATGTCATAAGTAGTAACCCTTCTGATGGCAACATCTGTGCGACTTGTTTCATAGAGTTATTTTTTTGAAATATTTTTCTTATTCTTGTATAGATTCTTTTATACCAATTCGTTGTGAATGAGTGGACACAACTTTTGTTAACTTATTATTTTATTTTACATTTTGTAAAGTAAGCAATGACTTATTGTCGGGCCTACGCTGTCCTCTCATACTTAAGTACTAATGCTGTAACAACAACATTGTAAAACCAAATGATTTTAGAAGAGTAACCATGGAGTTTCTTGCGGTTCTTCTCCATAGGAAACGACCAACCCGAACGATGCACATTTTCTCGACGTTTTATAAGTGCCCATGTAGGCCTATGTGAAATAAAAATATATCATTATATGACTAGCCTTTCCTCGACTATGCCAGGGTCGGTTTTTAGTCGGATGCAGTTGAATACCTGTATTTTACATGGAACGACTGCCTCTGACCTCTACAACCCAGTTAGTATCGGGCAATATCGATCGATACTTCTTGGTAAGACTAGTTGTTAGACTTGGAGCACTGACATCTTGTTACGACTGCCAAAGGTCTACATAATTATGAGAGCCGAGACAAAAGGTTCCGATTGACGGAAGGAACTCGGTAAGTGCAGTTAAGTTGCTTAAGTTGGTCACCCATCCAGGGACCAATCTAAGCAAGTAAAGTACGGCTTAACCTAAAAATCAACCCGAGCAACTTATTATTTAGCCATGAGCTTCTTCTGAATACACTAATATCTATTTAGGCGTTAATTAAGGTATCGCTAAATGGTTTTGAATCAGCCCTGAAATGTTTATTTCGGAGGTATCCATTTCTTAAATATCCGTTGATGCGAAAAATAAAGGTTCTACAAGCTTATTAAGAATTTGCCTCCTTCGTTTTGAGCTTGAATTATGAATTGCGAGGTTCTTGACCTTTGAACTTTACGTCATGATGAGGAAACTCCATTATAGTGCTCGAAATTGATAACTACAAAAACAATACTATTAAAAATACATGGCATAGAGTTGGGTTCCAAGACCGATTATTTTTGAACAATATGGGTACCGAATTTATCATCTTCACTTCAGTTTAGTGTGCAATTTTTAAATCAATATGTAGGTTTTAGTCTATTGCAGTAAAATTAAACGCTTTTTACCTACATTATAATATGTTTTAGACCAAATAATAAATAGGGTATTATGAATTGGGTTGTTATTATTGTAACCGTATCTTCAATACTTGCGCACATTCTTAAATATTGATCAAAATGGACGTAAATCCAACGTTATTGAAAAATACCTTTTTTTTTCGAACACAGCTATGGCATCCCCAGTCACATAGAGAACTCTAACAATAATTATGAAGACATGCGCTCCAGACACACACTTTAGTATCTATGACAATCCGTAAGATTTTGTACGAAATTCAAATTGACATATTGTTCTATAAATTTTTGTACTGCTCATAGGATTAATGTATTACGCAATGATGCTTCTTCTTCGCCAATGCATGCTTGTTTACCAAGCAATGTGGTCTCCTGCAGTGTGAACCGCTAGGTACAGGCTGTCTCAGCCGTTTGCTACAACAGCTTCCTTGATCGTGTCTGCCATCTTGGCTAGCACATGTTTACCTTCTACCCGGTTCAGTATCATTGCTGACAATGCCCAGTAGGGTTACCATAACATCTTATAGCAGTATTTATTCCTGTGTGAGAAAAAGATGGCGTTAAACACCCTGTAAAGCTTTGTCTCTTTCCCTCACTGAAATAAGTTCTGTTTAAAGACGTCATGGTAGGGTAGCAGGGATCTAGTTACGCCATTGCTGATGCTAGACATTAGAGCACAAAAATCAACCTTCTTACCTAAGAGATGAGCTCTAAAATGCACGATATCTCGTAACGTGACCTCCTCGTTACGGTACATGATTTGGAAGGCCCGGGACGCGGCCAGGCCCCCGATGAGGGACGCGTTGGCGGCCGGGCGACCAGTGCGCGCGGCCCCGTTGCCGCTCGACACTGAGGCCTCGATGTGCACCGGGACCTTCGGCGACACACGGAGGCCCACGCGCACTTGGTAAAGTCTGAGGAGCATAAAAAAGGATTAGCTGTTGCCGGTGATTGTATGTGCTGTTGAGGACTTATGAATAAACAATATAATAAAAAGCACGGTTGCGTCCAGAGACATAGGTAAAGATATTTCACTGAACGCCTGGGCGTGGACATCGCCGATCGAGGTCGAACTTGGCGAAGGTGGTGTTACGATCTAGTCTTGTTCGCGGGGCAAACGTGATCAGTAATTGCAAAAAAAACAGAGAAGTTTTGACGGAGAAAGGGTTGGCCTTTGCACAGCAGTAGGAACCCAATATAGGCTTAGTGTGAAAAGTTGTAAAAATTCTCGTCTCATAAGCAGTATCACTCTCATTCTGTAGTTGTTTAACAAATGGTGTGTTCCAGTCTAAGAATATAAAATGAATGCAGTTTGAGGAAAATTCTCCCACCTGTAATCATACGGAAAAAGAACGAGCATTCGTCACCACGCATGTTTGACACTCTGGTTTATAAATAACTAGCAAGACACAATTTCTACTGCATCTCCAATCTCCTTTCATACTAAAATTGGGAAATTTGTGTTAGCTATTTGCCAAAATAAAAGGACGTTGTAGGATTTTCAACTTTCATCCGTTTACCATTTACCATTTATGTAATTACGGTTATTCATTAATATTCATTTGTTATTTAAATATTTCATTTATTTATATTTAACTGACAATTATTAATCTTTTAATAATTATTAAGTAAGTACTTGTATGTAAAAGGGTATGGTGGTGCTGACATGTCCTGGTCAAAGCTCGTTAAAAAATCCAGATAAAAGAACAAAACACTTTTTTTCTGTTTTAGCGTATTTTTGGAAGTCAGTTTTTTGTAAAGTTATTTTTTGTTTTTGCATTTTTTTTTATTTTAGCCTTTTTAGTTGTGGTATCTCTTATAAATTCTTATCGAGTATTCATTTTCCATTGCTACTTATAGAAATAAGCAAATTATTCATATACATAACAAAAAAAAAAAGTATTATAAAAGACAACTTATAAACTATTAAATCAATTTAGATAATATTGATATGGGACCCCTCGCAAGTATACACTTTCGATTATTTAAAAAAAAAAATTAAATTAATTAAAGATTATTAGAAAACTAGCCCACAATTATACAAAAAAAACAGACGAATTGAGAACCTCCTCCTTTTTTCGAAGTCATATTATAAACCTGCATGCAAGGGTGTTCAACCGGTACTATTTTAATTTATCCCAAAAAAGCATCCGTAACCTCTCACTGCGCTCAGGTGCTTTTTCGCCAAGATTTCGATCCCTCGAGGTTACAAGCAGTAACCGCTCTCCATTAACTGGCCCAGCTGTTTCTATATTACATAAAACATAATGTCACCCATATTTTTCCAGAGGTTTTCCTCCGCACCCCCCAGAGGTAGCCAAGCTTATTATGTTAAGTTCAGTGGGGTCATCACGGTTCATTACGGTCATTTCACAGAAAGGTAGCAGTTAAGTTTACGACGGTTTTTTTACTACGGCGCTTGACTTATGACTTGACCTTTAATATGCATTAGTTTGACCTCGTTCTTAAGTGGTTTTTTTTCTCAGAATGTGTATTAAGTATTTAGCTATTTAGCATTAAATTGCTTTTTGAGGTTGCGTATCTCAAAAGGAAAAAATGGAACCATTATTGGATCAATTTGTTGCGCGTCTGTCTATTTGTTTTTCTGTCTACCAAGAGTCAAGACCTTTTTTCTTAAGAATGCATAGAGATATCGGGTTGAAATTAAAACCATATACTCAACCTACGCAGTCAGAAGATATGGACGTTTATATCGCAGGTTTGACGGAACCCTTGGTGCGCGCGTCCGATTCGCTCTTGGCCGGTTTATACATAAATAGATTAAATTTATTCGACAAGGTTATGTACAACCTGCAGCTGTAACCAAAGATAGAGAAAATATGAGTTATTGTTGTTCTAGTAGTTTGTGATTCATAATGTAGCTAAGTACGCCAACTTTTGAATTGCGACATCATCTGAAGAAAATCAAAACACGATAGAAGACGAAGACTCAGTATTACTTCAAAATAAAAAAAAGCTTCAGACCACCAAACCGAATAACGTTTTTAAGTTCTATGACTTTGGAAATTCATTTTTTTTTCAATTAATTTTGATCGAATTAGTTCATAATAACAGAAAGACCATTTTTATTTTTCAAATGTGTCGTGTAATGTTTTTTGTAATGTACTTAGAACACTGGAGGTCTTGCGTTTCTTATATAAATAGGGTGTTGAAGTGCCCTTAATGAAGGCATTTATTCTCCCCGTTCTAGACCTAGACCTGAGAACTTTTCTCTTCCTTCTTCTTCAATGTTTAAATTTTGCACAAATTCTGTTTGTGCAAAATTCTGTAATTAGTACAGTTTCAAATTCAATCCTAAAAAAATCACTCAGCTCAAATCCTTACAGCTCTGAGTAAAATTCAGCCCTAATTAAAAGCTCTCATATTCACTACAAACTACAGTTGTATCAGAGATTTTTTCCCATACACAATACGGGTATCATGTCAGAAAATGTGAATAGGAAAACAAAGGGTAGAGTACTGTGGTTTAGTTCCACGGAGGCTGCAATCTGCCTAAGTAGTTCTGACTACACTGTAAACTTTTCCTTATGTTCTATACCGTTATATACTTAGAGACTGAATACTTACTTGGAACTTATAATAAAGTGTGTAGGAATAGTGTGGTGTAATGTTTTTGGTAATTGTCCTTAGGGTTGTACATCTGGGATAATTTTAAGCGTTGATTCAGTAGTATCTGTGTACGTTTTTCAGTTTTTTTATAAAAGAGTAACAAACATCCATCCTCACAAACTGTTGCATTAATAAGTAATAATAGTGGTTAGTAGTAATAGTAGCAAGACACCTTATAGTAATATTATAATATCCCACGGGAACGTAATAATGGGATAATCAGTATCCATCTTCCAGGTCACCTAAATTCATTGGGGAGGGAGAGTCATACTTAAACTGACTGAAACCTATCAATTTTGCCTTTGGTGTTCCTTGGCTGCAGTATCTCTTTCGAACAACCAGCAACCCCGGCAGAAGTTTGGTGGTTAAGGCGTAAAAAGGTGCCAGACAGACAGAATTACTTTGCATTCAAATTAAAATTAAAAAAATAATAAGTAACTACAACAATTCCTTTTTTGACCAAGAAACCGATAATGTAAACTGACACTGCCACTTTAAGTAATGACCATCCATTGCTAATTGTGACTCTTTTCCTCGTTCACGACCGTACTAATTCGTCCATACGCTTCGCTTCGCTTTTGAGAGTTTCCTACACGTGCGGTTCTAAAAAGTCGGGTACTTTTTACACCCCAATTCATTTAAACCTGTCGGCTGGTCACGACCTGAATCAATTTACACCTCAGTGCTATGTCGTCACTCCCCCTAGTACCCCGTTCTCCCCTACGATGCCAGTTAAAAGAGGGAATAAATTGTTTAGTGTATTCGTAAACTTTTAGCATACCTAAATAAAAATGGTTCGTATTACTAATGAAACGACAATTATTTGAAGTTTTGAGGATGAATAAATGCCGCCCTATCACTACATTGCAGGGCGAAGATATATTCTCAAATGGAGAAGTCATGAGCATTGGTCACCATGCTTACTCAAGAATCATCTTTGTTTTTCGTCTGGTTACTAGTGTCAGAGTTTTTATGCTGCCCGTGGGCTTCTAATTTGAATTTTCGAGTATATGCCGTTGACAAATATCTCTAGCAAAGGAAGTGATAATCCGAAAGAAACAGAGAAGAATGCGTGAAGAATGTTTATAACATTTTCAAGATAGAAATGGCAGAAAATAACGTGGTGATGATTTATGATTGAAAAATAAATATCGGAAAAGGGACACTAATTAAATATGAAAAACCAACCAAATGTGAGTCGAACTCGCGCACCGAGGTTGATATTTTTTTTTTCACTAACTTGCGACATAAACGGCTATATCTGTTGACTGCGTCTACTTGGAGGGTTGATATTTTCACATCTCTAAGGGACCACAGACTTTGAGTACATGGTTTTAATTTAAACTCGACCCGAATTCGAACTCGAGACCCTTTATATCGCGAACGCATGGAGGTGTCCACGTGTTCCCGATATAAAGGGTTTTGACAGACAGACAGGCAACAAAGTGATCCAATAAGGGTTCCGTAATTTTCCTTTCGAGGTTCGGAACCCTAAAAAGACACGAACATCTACCCTACCGTACCAGCCTGTAATTGTTCCATTGGGGCGCAAAGACCCAAAGGTGAAGACCCCATTGGAGGGCAAAGGCATTAAAACCACTCTTATTGAGGTAACCTCACAATATTATAGATTTACCTTCAATAACCAATACAAAGGTATACGTGTAAGCAATACAAAGAAAACGAATGGAATATTCATCGATAATATCGATTCTTCGGATTCTTAATGCAGTCGACCAACCTCTGAACGAATGATTGATGCCTAACTAAGTGTGTAGTTAGATAGAATTAGTGTTTTATGAAATTCGAAACTGACTTAAAAATAGTCGTAAATCTTATTGGAGATGGTAAAGAAAAAGGAAAGGATCATGACCATCAACGGTACTGGTTTTTCTCATGCATCAAGATAAAAATTATATTACAATTATTTTCTTTATTTTTGAAGTCATTCTGCAATTAGAATGCAAATTTTGTATAGGGGTTTATTTTGTAAACTTAATAAGTTATGAAATTGTTTTGATAAAATGAATTACCTACTGCCGGCTATTCTAACGTTAAAGTGTTGCCATAATCAAAATAAGTAAATATATTGACAACTCTAATCGATTTTTTTTGTATACGATTACAAATTAATATAAATGTAAAGTCATTGGAAAGGTAAATCGCGGGGTTTTTATAAATAATAAAGCGAGATGATACTACTGTGGTGTGAAATAATTAGTATTTCACACACACAGTAGTCGTATTATTTTGCTTTCAAAACTTTTTAAAGAAATTCACTTTGTTGGCTAACGATACATATGAATGATTGCATAGATTTTTATTTAATTATCTTGCTTCGGTTTGATATGAATCGAACCTTTTTAATAAATTAATGATTATAGAACTAAATCAGTCATTTGAAATAATTATGTGACGAGTGTATTTATTCGAGTAATCGATTTTCATTTAAAATCTAAAGTGGCAACATTGGTGTTGGTGTCTCAAATTGAATTGTCATTGTCAAAAAGTCCAATGTCAATTGCGCGTGGTGCATGCTAAGTTTGTTCATTGCGATTTAAATATTACAGTTTTTTTTGTGTTGATCGAGGCAAGGTACTGATTTATTTAAGTCTGTATCCGATCAGATATGCTAATTAATCTGCTCTCCAAACTACGACCTATAAACTTACCTCTATACACGACGGATATTTCTATTTTGAGGTTAAGTTACGTTTCATAAAAAAACTTGGAAATGCGGGTTTTGATTCCAAAATGGCAATTGTAGATGGTTATTTGGTTAATTTATAAACCATCTAAAACAACTTTGGAATTGACGCAACTCTGTACCGTGGTCCATATTGTCGTGGTCATTCTCCTTTAAGAGTAACTCTGGAGTCACTTTATTTATCATATAATTAAATTAATTACTATATATACAACCTATAAATATACACAAACTAAAAATAAAAATATATACAAGTAAAAAATCGAAAATTACAGGGCGTCAAAAAATTCGTCCGTATCGCAGTCAACAGGAAAAGTGCCCAGAAAGCTGGCAGCATTACCGCGTTGGATGGCAATGCTTATTTTTTGTGCAAAAAAACAGGCCAGCCCTCTGGTCACGAGAAGAGTCGTCCAGAGTAACTCTTGATTCTTAATTTCGTATTTGTTGCTATCTTCTAAAGATCCGATTACTCCACGAATCGATAGATCAAGACATACTCAATGTTAAACGTATTGAAGAAAAACTTTCAAGATGATTTGAAAGAGAATATCTGTGGCCCAAATCCTTTTTAAAAAAATTAGTTGGAAGTTTTTTGACACGCTTTCATAATATTTTGTTTTTATTTAATAGTTTTTAATTACTACGCAAAAGATTAGTAAAATATTAGAACTCTGGAATTTATTACTACCCAAATGTCACACTTAAAACAGCGGTAATGTTAACACAGCATGCAAAGCACGTTGCTCAGTCATAAGTGTTGAAGAGAAAATTGCGTTTATTAAGTTATGCACTCTGTAGCATAAAATATGAGTTTGAGCGCGCTTTAGCCGACCAATTCTGACATTTACTATTATATAGTGTAGACACTTTTAGTTTTTAGTAGTTTGCTAATTGTTTAGGCGGTAATGGAAGCATTTAAATACTAATTTTGCAATTCAAAAGTTTAACTGTTAGTTTGGTAGACTCGTTTCGTAGCTCAGTTAGTTTTGAAAGGTAAAATGATTCAACTAAAATTGTATTAATGCAAGTTGTCGAGTTTCGGGAAAACTGGCCATAGATTCGCTCACATAGGTAACTAGGAGTGAGGAAATTGTTTGAGCAAAAAACTTCGTGTCCGTGTGTGAATTTCAGAAATAAGGTAAGTAGATATATTTATATACACTGAAGTAAATAAAATGAGAAAATGAAGAACAGAACAATAGCAAGAAAGGAAAGGCACTTTTACTATTTTATAAAAGTTAAAAAGAACCATTTAGTAATCATATTGTGTTCATTTGTTTATTCTACTACACTCTAGAGCAGTGAATCCGGGTCCCTTAGAGAAACCTATAAATCTCGGAAATTAAGAATGCTATCTTAATGACATAAATTGTGTTTAATAGACTAAAAGTAATAAAATTTATGAGTCACCACATTTTATTAACCGACTTCAAAAAAAGAAGGAGGTTCTCAATTCGTCTCGTTTTTTTGCATGGTTTTACTCGATTTTCTCCGTCGATTGTAGGTCGATTTTCAAAATTCTTTGTTTCTTCTTTTTCTTCATTAACGATTTCTTCCACATATCTGACGCCTACGTTCTACGTTTGAAACTCCTCCTACGTTTCCGAGATAAAGGTTTTTCACAGACAGATAAACAGACAATGAAGTGATCCTATAAGGGTTCTAATTTTTCAAAAAAATTGGATTCATTTTCGTTCCAAAAAAACGGACGAAAAAAAGAAATTACCGCTTTATTGTAAACTAGCTTTTGTCCGCAGCTTCGCTCGCGTTAAATTTGGGGTAGCACAGTTCTCCTTTCCTGATTTGCAGGTACCTGCTACTTGTAGTTTTTGCCCTAGCGCGTTATTTATTGTAATAGCAATGCTAAGTTTTCACTTGTTTTAAAAAAAGTTAGCCTATGTCCGTCTCCAGGGTCCCAATTATCTCTGTACCAAAATTCATCAAAATCGGTTTAGCCATGTAAGCGTGAAGACCTAACGAACAAACAAACTCACTTTCGCTTTTATAAATTAGTAAGGATGGGCCCACTCGTGACTGCAATCGTGTCTAAGGACTCGGATGATAGGTATCGACGATGTGATGATCTAACCCAAAACAAGCCTATTAACTCATTAACTCTTAAATAGATCCGAGCTATATGAATGTCACTATCACTACATAGTATAAAACAAAGTCGCTGTCTGTCTGTTGCTATGTTGTATGGATGCTTAAATCTTTAAAACTACGCAACGGATGTTGATGCGGTTTTTTTTAATAGGTAGAGTAATTCAAGAGGAAGGTTTATCTAATATATAAAATTTCCGTGTCACAATGTTAGTTACCGTACTCCTCCGAAACGGGTCGACCGATTCTTATGAAATTTTGGGTACATATTGGGTAGGTCTGAGAATCGGCTAACATCTATTTTTCATACCGCTAAACCTCAGCGGGTGAAACCGCTGGGCACAGCTAGTATGTATAATACTTCAGACTCTTAGGAGGTGAGCATTGGGTGAATATAATAATAGTTTAATAATAAAAAAACAATGATGATAAATAAGATCACGTCTATAATGGAAGTGTGCACATAAGCATAGAACACACACTAGTTATTTATTAGTCCAGGGACACACAAAAATCTTCAGAAGATGCTGCAGCTATTGACCAATAAAAAAAAATTGTGCTAATAGTCGCAATATTATTTATTCTGTGGCAGACATACTTGTAAAGACACGCGCCACAAATATAGAACTGGGTCAGAAACCGTCCGCGATGCGTAGGAGTCTTGTCATTTGCAATTTAAAAGATAAAGTAGTGCTGTTTTATGTGTTGTCGTAAAGTGTTTTGCATGTTATTTAATACTTATTTCATTGTTTTCTTTAATTTCGTTATTTTGATCCTTAATTTGTTTAAGAGTTAAAGTATTGTTCGTTGATAAATTAATATCTTGATTTGCATACGGTACATAGAGTTATGAATGTTTTTCATTCGTCTTAAAACTATCTTGTTTTCTCTCTAAACTGCTGTTTTTAACCACTTCATCTAATGTTTAACATCAATTACTTCCTTCATCTCAAACACTTTTTGTCAATGAAATTAGATATTCATCAATGCAAAGTAATTTGTGTCTAGCGTTGATTTGTTGACGTTGGTCATTAAGCTGCTTGCTAGCACTTCGGAAGTTCGCTGCGGTGAATAACATTAATGGACATAGTTAAGATTTCTTTGGCACATAGTATTTACGCCTCTTTTCAATTTGCAGTCACGTCACTGACAAATGATAAACTGTCTAAAGCAACCTTAAGTTTAGTGTCCTTGTCCTTTCTTTTGAGGATGGAAATACATTGTTTATTTGCCTATCGATTCATTATACAATACAAAGTTTATTAAACCGTGTGTGTTACGACTGTTTATGTATTTACAGTGTATGCAACGTGTTCTGTAGTAAAACATTGGTCTATGGGAGTAAACATTGTGTGGTAAAAGCTGGTTAAAAGCATTTAATTTTAGACAACGGCCTTGCGGCAGAATACTGTGACGTGAGAGAATTGGAATATCTTGTGAAACACGATTGTTTTCTTTCCGAATATTTTAATGGCTTTTATTATTTTTAACACCACATACTAAAACTTTATGTTCGTAAAAACTTTTTGATTCATAATTCCAAAGTTAATATATTTCCTGGGAGAGAGTGTGAGAGAGAGAGAAGAAGAAGTGTGAAGTTTTATATTTTGTAAAGTTAAGTTTTCGTTTAATTCTCAAGTCGTTATAGAATGAAAAACATAATGGGAGATTGGCATGGTTTTCAGTCAGAAATGGACAACCACACATCCAATTATTCGCACTGGTAGCTAGTAGGTACCTACGTATTGTCCCTGCCCCTTTAAGAGACAGGAGATGTGTCCCACAATTGGGAAATTTATAGTCTGATTTGGCAGCCGAATACAAAGAATCCGTCCTAACGCCGAATATAACCAATAACATCCGCCTCCAGAATTGTAAAGTCAGGCATTTTTCATCCTGTCGGGGTTGCAGTTTGTTCGAAAATAATACCGCGGCCCCGGAACACAACGGGCAAAAGAAGGAACATGGATGGGTTTTAGTCAGCAAAGTCTGACACTCCCCTCCGCTTCGTCAAGAGTGGAGGAAATTATTTGATGATTTCACATCCCTAAAAAAGGCATTTCGTATTACAGCATGACGACGCGGATGAAGAATTCTAATATAGTACTTTGAAGTGATTAGCAGGTTTTAACCGACCACGGATATCCACAAAAATTTAAATTGTGATCTCATCAATCAACTTTGGAAGATATAAATTTATGAAATTCACTTCGTTTTTATAGTAGTAAGCGTTTTTTTAGTAACATGATCGAGTTTATTTTGCTTGGAAATGCAGAGTTTCAGTTTGCTCGTAAATAATATTTTCATTCCATACTCGTTGCCAAACGCATTCTGACAGGGTTTAACAAACTCGACGTTTCGCATATTTCCTCCAAAGCATGCAAGCCATTAAATTAAAATGGTGGTAATGATTGGCGCTTCGCTATTATCAAATAATTTTTGGGATATCTTTAGAAAGACAGGACATAAGTACATTGACCTTATTGGCGATGCTATTTGAAAAGGTCAGTTGTGTAATATTCGCTAACGGTGTGCATATAATATATGACCAAATGTATACGAAACAAAAGGAGCATGTGAATAGCGCTAAAATATAGCTGATCGCGTTCAGTTAGTATTTCCAATATCCCATTCTCATGGAAAAAAGGCGTCAATTTAAGTAATTTAGCTAGACTGCTGCCAACCCTTTCTTTTTGCGGATGGGAAATAATCAAAATCTATCCATGTTCCTTCTTTTGCCCTTTATGTTCCGCGACCACGGTATCTCTGCTGCCAACCCTTAGGTATCTTATTTTTTTCGAAAACACTCCAACTTTATGACGCTTATCATCAATGTTTTATTAGCAGCGACCACTTTACTTCGTGGTAGTGACTAACCGAGACGAAATCAGAAATCTACTCAACAAGCAAGTTCTATAGTGGCTGAAATCGATTGTGAAACTTTTGGCTTTCAGTCTGAATTGCAGACATATTTGTGTATTTAATGCTCAAGACTTATAAAAATATTTCGAGAATCTCAACTCAAACACGCAATGATATAATTTAAAAATGGCTACTGTTTGCACGCGAGAAAGTTTCGTATTCGAAAAAGATTTACTAAGGTCATGAATGAATAAAATAATTAGAAAGGATGGAATTAAAAACTATAATTTAGTCAACGATGACAAATATGAGGAAAACAATGCTTCATTTGAATATGTAGTTTCGATTACGAATACTTGGGTAAAAAACGAAGATTGATCCTGTGAAAGTCGACGAGATATAAAAAAGAAAGAATTATAGAATGAAAAGTATAACAAACACTAATACCTACTGCTTGTCCAAACAGAGACATTCTTGAATTCATGTTAGTTACATAACGGCATAGCCTACATTAATTAATCACAAATTCAGTTCAAATCCAACCATCATGGAAAGCACACTAAAACCAGAGATTACCAATTAAAAGGCATGAGTCAGTCTCCTACAGTCGAAATTAATTGAAGGGTTTTCAACGGTGCCGTGCAGTTAGCATTCGTCAATCATAATAATTGCACGCGACAGCCTCGAGGCATGGCTGGGAATACATTTTTATAAAAACCCTTTCATATTTTCGTTCTGAAATTAATGGCGACCGTGACTGGTCATTAATACAAAGTAAGATTGATTTTAATGCACAATCGTTATGGTAAATACGGTGTAATTTAAATTTAATGAGTCAATAAATTATCTCCATTTTCCAGTCTTCGGTCAATGAGAGTTTACAGCTGTCGTATTTTTCATTTATGACTGTCAGATCATCAACCTTTTTAATTTTATTATATAAAGCTATATCTTTATTATTTACAGGCTTCAACTGTTCTGATTGTTATGTTGTGTTTAATTTTAATTCAGTGGCTTTATTTGTAGCATCAACCTTGTGTTCGTTATTAACATTGACGTTGGTAGGTTTTCCAGCAATGTCAACAAAAATCGATGACACTACATACTAATACGATTTAAATATTGAGTGTACTTTATTTTTTTTTCTTTATTTCATATCTAATGCTTTGTAATTTATGCGTTTTATTCCTATATATTTCTACAATTTTAACATTAAATCCGGTAAGAATGTCGTCCGGTCTACCCAAGAATGAACCTGCATGTGGTCGACATATGCCCATATGGTTGACTTCTGGGTTCTGTTGAGGAATAACGTGACAAATTGGTTACAGTAACGATCATGTCAGAACCTAACGAGATCTGACATAGGAGAGATAAATTGGGTTAACATATGTACATTTCCTCGCATAGTTCCTTGCTCCTTGTGGTTCAATTCGACGGATTAAGATTTCAATAGATTAAGCTAAAGAACGGTTTTCGATATACCAACCAACAGAAAGTGCTGAAGGATAATGTATGGTAATTCAAAAGCTTCATTTACTAATCCCGCAACAAGAATTTCTTAGATTAGTAGACGCCTCACCGCGCCGTAGACGGTCTTCATAACTCAGAGTTTCGTCGATATATCTTTATAGCACTATCCCGCTCTAAAGTTGGGGTGATGCGGTGAAAGAAAATGTACCAATAATCTCTGTCTGCGTACGTCTCAATCAGAGGGCATCTCTCGGCTCTCTCGCGAATGTCAAGGAGATAGCGATCGCTATCAGATTGATGGTCTGATGCGAGCTTGACGTCAACACGATGATTGATGATAACTTTGATTACGAGATCATCAAATTCACAAACGATATTATTAATTCATACTCCTTTCGCATCATAAGTTCCGATTCCAACCAGGTACGTGTTATCGATATTATTAATTATTGCTTTGAGCGTATTCTGTTCTACTTTGACGTGCAATTTATATGTTATCAGTTGTTATCGGCGTTATCACTACGGTTCATGTACCACTACTTAATTAATAACGGGAGCGCTCACCCTCTCTGAAAGAGGTCGACATTGTAGAACTTGTAGAGTTCCACGGAGAACTCGAAGGTGGCCTGCAGGTCGCTCATGGTTCGTGTGAGGAGCAGGCGCGGGCGCGGGCGGCGCGGCGCGCCATGCCGCGGCCGCTACCAGCCCGCACGGCGCATGGCCGGCTCCGGGCTCACCGCATGGGCCCGCACGCACTGCACTGACCACACCCGCACACCGCACTTCACGCGCCCGGCGCTGCACGATGCGGGCTCGGCAACCGTCGGGCGGGTCCGCGGCTCCGACAGACGCGCGCCGACCCAACGCAGCCGCTGACGCCGACGTACGGCTCACAGTGCGGGAACCAGGAATTCATTTTTTAATAGCGGCCAGCGCGCATGCGCCGCGCTCGTCCCGAACGTAACGACTAGGGTAGGGAAAATACCGCCGCCGCGGATAAGCGTGGATAAGTTGCAACATCAGAGTATCTGCATTAGGCCTCGATATTTTCAGAGGTTCATCTTGAATCATGAAATTGAAGAAGTATTTTCAGCATATCCTACATGAATCAACTTTAGGTGCTAAGATGTTTTTATGTCCTATAATTCATATAAGTTTAATAGTAAGTCTTCTTGGACAGTGAGAACTGTATTCGCGTGATCTGACATCATAACTATAGTAACTATATTATCGTCGGATTATGGCTCGCAGCTCCAAGGGCTCAAAAGCATGTCTGAAAATAAATAAACAACAAATCTGATTCGAAGATAGAGCATCCATGTTCGACTAGGATTTCGAAATGGTCTTAAGGGATATTTTCGGATATCGTATCAGGGCGTACCTAGAGGTGCGTGTCTGCCATGTCGGGCGCGAGACGCGCCGTCGCGCCGCGTCGCTCGGGCTGCAGTGGCCGCCGCGGCCGGAGCCCACCTACACAGGTGCGCCCGACCCGCACCGGCCCGTCCATGCTATGAGCCGCTTCAGATATGTCGCGTGGTAATGCGGCGCGATGCTCTCCCGCGGGACTGGGCGACTCTGTAAAGGTCAGGGGGAGGCATACCCCCGCGCCGTCGTCGACCTAACCTTTCTCCTACCTGCCGATCACAAGACTATAATTCTATACCGATGACGCCATTTTATAATACCTGCAGGGGTGCGATTCAGGGCGACCTTTATTTGAGTGAGATTCGGTATTTTACGAGACCGACTAATCCGATGTTATAGTCAGTTGAGATAGCGGGTATCGCTCGCTGCGACGGCGGGTCACAATTATTTTAAGCTTAGCTTCACGTGTCGTAGTATTTTTGTCAACCATTAGACAAGTTTATTTTACCCCGATACTTATTTAGAAAATGTTACCTATTTGACAGAATAAAAGCTATAAAGAAACGTGTTTTATTTAGCACATCTATGACTACTGATCTTGATATGACTCATGTTAACATTCATTGCGTGCTGTATATAAATTACACTTATAGCATAATAATTAGCGTTCCTGAATAGAAGTCTAAAAATAATCCGCCTACGGATCAATGTCAGCCAACATGAGTTTGTGAATATTTCGAAATAGCAGAAAATTACATTCGGAGAACGAATGGAAATTTAATTGGAGGTTTGTTGCAAAAGGTCACAGTTCAAGATTGGGGAGGTCGACAATGATTGGTTGGTAGACTCGGGGAAAGGCTTGCAGAATAGTGCCGCCTACTGGCGGATCAGGCTGCCGAGAGTTCTTGGGTGGTTCTCTGATTTCGGTCCAATTTGAAAAAAAATTGAGATATTTTGGATTTTGAAAATCTTTGTGTGAAACAAAAATATGATTGCTTATTAATACTATGTGTAAATATTTTCCAATTGCATCGTTTATTGTCCGAGATACAGGTCATTGAAGTTTTTATTTGTGATGGTAATGATTTTTCGTGTTATGGAAATGATTACTATGTAATGGTAATGACACAGTGTTAACTGGTAATGAGTTGAGATGAGATAAAAATTAAAATACTTCGATTTAGTTTCTTAAAATAAGTAAAACACAAGTATTTCTCATTTGTTGAATGTTACAATAATTTACATTGCTATTAAAACTACACAAAATAACAAGCAAGGAGTGGTCTAAGCCTCTGAGTAATCATTTGTTTCATTCAGTCTCATTTTTCTTTGCATTATACTAACTTACATTTTTGGTAACTATCTATTAAATCACAAAATACGAACTCTTCTTAATTCAAGTTCTTTGACAAATGTGTCTTACATAAGTACAAATATTTTTAGGAAATAAGAAAAATAATCTCAAAAAATCTTAGCGGTATTTTAAACAGGGCTTCAGATATCACTGTACCTAGCCCAAATCTCAACTAAAAAAAAATAATAATCCTAGTTACAAAAACAACAATAAAAAAAAACAATCAACAACCAAAATATTTGCAAATCATCGACGTCATCATCTTCAGCCCTTTCATTTTCTTTTTCTTCTTCTTCGTTCTTTTCAGTACTCCCAATTGGTTGCTTTTTCTGTTTTTCCAAAAAATATCTGTTGTATAACTGACTAGTCCATTCAAATGTATTTTCTCTACCTGTATTGGCCTCTGTCTTTGAAGGTAAGGCTACAAATTTAATTTTTTCGAGAAGTTGATGCTGCAACATTGCTACAAAAAGGTGTATTTGACCAATGCAAACGTACATCTGAAAGTAAATACTTTCACCTAAGGTACAAATGTACCTTAGGTGATTTTGTATGGTATAGTGTCACTTTCGAAAATATTCTGCGATTCACCTTTTTGTTGTTCACAGCTTTAGCTATCCTCAGTATTATATTTAATCTCTTGGGTGAGTTTGTGATTTCTTCTATTAATTCTGGAGTTGTATTGTTTGTCTTGATATGGGCATGTAATGAGGAGTCATGAAGGACATGTGACTAAAAGAGTGATGGATCTGAATGTTGATGGACGAAGAGCGAGAGGAAGGCCAAAGAAAAGATGGATGGATTGTGTAAGGAATAATATTAAGGAGAAAAGAGTAAATGATGCCGTGACGTCTGATAGGGGAGAATGAAAGAAGAAAACGTGTTGCGCCGACCCCAAATAGAATGGGGCAAGGGCAGGAAAATGATGATGAATTCTGGAGTTGTATTTTTATCCAAGAAATCTTGAAACAATCCCTGTTTTGGTTCGATATTCAAGTTAGGTACATCCATATATCCCAAATGGTATCCATGGGCACAATCTGTTCCATTATCGCAGAAAAAGCAACTCAATTTCCTGAAAGTTATTCTAATATTTTCTTTTCGTTTAATGTATCTTAATCTTTCTTTTTCTGCCTGGTCTTTTTTCAAATCTGCATACTTTTCCCGTCTATGCTGTCGTGCTTGAGCTAGTTTTTCGCACCCTTCGGCATGATTTTGACAATTTTTTTTAACTTTGGAATATTTTCAAATTTTTTAGATGTAGATATAATAATAGACGAACACAAAATGTGCACCATAATGATTTCTTATTACAAATTTGGAACGTGGCTGTGTGCAGTACAATTTGCGTTAGTACTTTACTGTGACTTGGTTAGTAAATAAAGCAAAAAAAAATGTAATGGGTCATCTCCATCAGTATAGTGTCATTACCGTCATTTTAAAAACTGATGGTAAATTATGGTAAAGACTATCACGGTAATGACATTTTGGGTTATTTTGATTTTTAAATCAGTCATTTTCAAGGCTATTTGTATAATATTTTTTCTCGTAAAAATACTCATCAAGACAAACATTTCAATGGTAAATTAAAAATAAAATCGTGTTACTTACCGAAAGTTTTTCAAATACGGTGAAGACCACTAAACCGTAACAAAGGAATTTTTTTATCACAATTACGTAATTATTTTTTATATCTTGCGTGCGTGGGTTTCCTGCACCATGTCTCTGGAACAACTGGCTGCAGCGGAACCGTGCGGGGGAAGGGTAAAGGAGTAGGATGTCCATGTAAAGAGTTGTTGACATTTCTTTTTCTGCTTACGGTAGTGACTATTTTTCGGTGACAAAGACAAGTATATTTTTTTAAAATTAACTTGTCTATTCGTATGTGTGATAATAAAGGCAATTAATCCTTAATAGTAGTTTAATAATATGAATTAATTACAGATAATTAAAACTGTAACTTCTTAGAAATTTTGAACACTATTGTTAAGAAATCGTGTTAAGGACATCGATGGTAAAGACATTTATGAGTATTTTTTATTTATTATAATTTTTTTTTTATGCCTATGTTTTACTTTTGTTGGAGACATCTTGCTAAATGTCTTCAAATCAATCAGATTTAAGCGAATCTCTCTAAATGTTAGTAATTATTTTTTTATGCAACCGGACATGTGTTTGGTACGAAATCAGAGAATCAACCTCTTCCAATAACTTTGATTGCGCGTCTTTATTCAGAAAATCGGGACCTTTTCAGGATCCCTGTGAAGTGATATTGAATTGACGAATTCCTTACCTTATTATTGCGTATACCTACCTATATTTATAATATTGTTATGGATAAGCTTAACCTTTGAACGTGTACATACAGTTATGTATTAGTTGATATCTGAAGCGTCAGTCAGGTGTCCAGTACGGTATTAAATGTCAATGAGATTATGATGCCCGGCCTTGTTGGAATGTCGATAAGATTACAGGAATCCTTAGATTATGCATATTTCTGTTGTTTACTAAATAATAACCAATAAAAGCGGATATATTCGTCTATATTAGTCCTGTGTGAGGTCAAAAGGCACCAGCCCCATGGCTTATGTTTAAGCTGTAACACTTTATCGTAGTGCTGGTATTCTGATTGGGCCCAAAGGGTGTTGTAGTTCTTTATTCACCTTCCCTTTTAGAAATTGTATTTGTTGATTTAAAACCTTTAAATATATAAAAAAAACAATTCTCATCGGCATCAAGAACGAAGTCTAGGCTGCCGGTGACCAGTGCTCCAGAGAGCGGACTCCTCCATACTATAAGGGAAGGGGTCAAGGGCTTGGGCCTGCTAGGGCCACCGCCTGCCGGGGTTGCGGGTTGTTCAAAAGAGATACCGCGGTCCCGGAACATAAAGGGCAATAGATGGAACATGGGTGGGTATTAATCAGTACAAGTCTCACACTGCTCCCCGCTCCGCCCAGAGCGGGGGAAGTTATTTAATGATTTCCCAATCGCAAAAAAGGGGTCAAGGGCTTGATCAGAAAGCAGTACTCCTGGACATGGGTCCGGGCTTTCTGAATCAAGCCTTTGACCTCTCCGCGCAACGATAGCCTCCTAAGATGTAATGAACATAACCATGATGAAGAGCCTCGCTCTTCAACATAGTTTATTATTGTAGGAACTTTTTAGCAAACCCAGGATTGAAAAATAAAACTCAAAAATGTTTCCATCCAACTTCCTTTTGAGTCTCATTAAAAAGATCCCTTGGGATGCTGGTCTGAAGTTGCACATAATTACCGACCTATTTCCTATCTACACTTGAACATCTTCATCGATCACCATTCGAGGACATCCCAGGGGTGGGTGTCTGTGCACCGTTTCCTTGCAGCAGTGCAGTAGTTTAGTATTAATACGGGCCTAATTTGATCGGGAACATAATAATTGAGTTAGAACAGAGATTGGTAGCCTGTATTATTATTCTTCTTTATTTAAGGAACGAAGCATCGCTAAGTGTCCTCACGTAAGTGGTGTTTCATTGCTATTTGCCATGGTAAAAGTAACAAAATAAATTGTGAATAAATTGTAAATTATTTCTGCAAGTATACATTTGTGTAATAAATAAGCTTGTGATATGCATGCCTCAAGGTGTAATATGGTTGGACTGTGCCTTTCTTGTTTTTTATCAACTTTATGTAATTATACAAATTAGCAAATAAACTATTATTAATTAATGACTTAAGTGGTAAGCATGAATGATAAAAAATCTTTTCGGATAAACCTAAAATCAATATCGTAATAATAACTAATGCCATATTCTATATGGCATTAGTTATTAATTAATATGGCATATTGTATTTAATGCAATCCTTTTACTTATATATGCTTTACTTAGTGGCGACTAAGTAAAACAAATATAGGTTTAAAAAAAATGAGTGGGTGCCATAATAATAGGTTAGCAACTATTAAGGAGCATCTTAATAAGTAAAAGGTATCATATATCGGTTATAAGCTCCATTTAACTAGTATCAAGTTTTTCTTTTGGTAACTGAGTTTGTATCTATGCGAAAATTTGATGATGGGAAATAAATATAAAATGGGCATTCAAAATTAATACAAATAAGATTTTTTTTTAAATTGTTTGTATGAAAAATTAATTAAAACCAGTTAATATTATATTCTACGACGTACGTTCGCTTTGCTCGCGTTCAAAAAGTCACAATTTAACCTAAAATAACGCCAATAGGATTTTTTTCAGAGTGATCCAAATTGTGGATCACTCCAGTAAGCACAATCTATGTTAACATTATCAGATGCCAACTCAATAGCTCCTCGCTTTTATTTCAAGTAACCTGTTAATTTATTTGATACCTTGACGCAGCTGCAGACAGAACGCGTGTGGTTTAGCACTTACCGATTTACATAAATAAGAAGAAAACAAATCATACCACCATTTTCTAATTACTTTGAAAATTTATATTTTGTAACTTTATTCTCATATAATATATACCCTAGTCTGTATCCAGTAATTAGTAAAGTTATTATTTAATGGTAATGAAAATTTACTTCCGAACTTCCTGTAGATTACCCTTCTCTTTTTAAACTTAATATGTTAATATTTTTTATTTGGTTCGGCTTCATTAGCAAGGTTACCTCCTTGAATTTGAAGAGGACGTAAACAACAGCTTGTATAATATGATGACTGTATTCAGCGTGTCTCACAAAACTTAGACCCAAATCAAAATCAAAACCCAATAGATATCGAACCGATGCCAAGTACATTCACATTGTGACCTAATAACGCTCCACATAGAGTACAAAACAAGAAAGCGTCTGACTATACACGAACCTACCCTTACAAACTGACAATACGCGACGCTACTACCCACTCAGCATATTGCAAGCCGCAGTCTCGCAAAAGAACAAACGTACGGATTTACAACGCCCTTTGCTTTTTAGCATCTCATTGCCTAGCCAACAACTATATCGGGATTGGGTAAATGATAACAGGCGCACGGGTCGATTTTCTGAGTTAAGCGGCACTTGCTAAGGTCGGTCCGTGGATGGGTCCCATCCATTACCTTACGAGTTTATCCGTAACTCGGAAAAATCGTCATTTGTTGATCTTTGAAAGTCGTTAATACAGGTAGTCAGTTTTAGTCCTAATATTTAAAACGAGAATTAATGTTGATGTTCCTATAACAATTAATTAAAAAATTATTTACAGAAAAAAAGTTATTTTTTTACATAAAAATGTTAAATTTAATTTGTAATTAAACATGTTTTAAGGCAGATTGCTGCTAACATTTATGTAATTGAATCTTAATTTTGTTAAATATTTGTACGCACCACAGTGTTTAATATATAGTTTTAATTTCAACTCGATACCTCTACGCGTTTTGCCGAGATAAAAGGTCTTGACAGACAGACATATGGGCAACAAAGTGATCCAATAAGGTTTCCGTTTTTCTTTTTGAGGTACGTAACCATACAAAAACGTTTAAAACTAGGTATATATTCATAACAAAAAAGGAGCACTTAAGAAATCAAACAACTTAATCTCAATACGATTCTGAACTTAGCCCCACAATTTACTACGTACTGCATACGGCATCACAGTATTTCCAAAACGTGCAATCTAAATGCAAATCAGGTGCGCCATATACTCGTAGCTATCAGCGAACATAACGTTACATTTTACCGTTCTTACGGGCTTTCCTACTATTTCCACATTTCAGCTGCAACCGACGTAAAGAGGATGTTCTAATTTCGGGCCCTTAGTTATTTATTTATGTGCGATACGAGGAAGGTGAGGGCCCGCCCGCGGTATCTTTGTTTTAAGGTTTTGTTTTCAGTAAGTGTGAATGTTATTTTTTGCGAAAGTTGTTAGCATTTTTATAGTATTTAGGCAGGAAATGTTACTTTTCTAATAGGCTTATTAGTGGAAAGCTTAGATTAAAGTGTAGTGTATTAGTGTATTTATACATTAATACAAACAAACACTCGAAATACAAATAAATACAAAATGCTTTATTTAGTGTAACAAGTTTTGCACTGCTTAACTAATTTTTGAAGCATCCTTTTAGGCAAAAAAAGTCCGTAGTAGGATACTTCGCTCTTCTATAACTTATATGCTATGTGTATAGAGCTGTTAAATAAAACAACATTTACAAAACGGCAATCAGTGGCTTTGTAGTATTTCAGTTTCAAATACCTACTACGCATAGACTTGATTACGGTCATGAATGGCTATAGGCCATTAAATCTCATGGAATTACTTATTAATATCGCCATTAATCTGCCCATATCCCAAATTCTTTGGGGTCGTGTTTTGTAAGTTTGTTTATTTTAATTTCTTCACTGCTATTGATATTTTTTTATAGTTGATGCCCACCTCTAACTGACCGCAGAATGGAATAACCTTTTTTTACGGTTGGCAAATCATCAAATAACTTCTTCGTTGGTTGGGAGCGGAGGGAGTGTCAGACTTTTACTGCCTAAAACCCACCCATGTCCTTCTGTTGCCCGTTATGTTCCCGGGCCGCGGTATCTCTTTCGAACAACTCGTAACCCCATAGAATGGAATACCTTTATACTACTACACACGATTGACGTCAAAATTAAGAAAGTAATCTCTTGTCTCTGGTTAAGGAAGCGTTGTGTGTCGTACATATCTACTCAGATATCTGGTAACGGATTTACCAGGCTCGTACGGTAACACGATATCCGTTTATGAAATCCTTTGTAATTGTATTTTGCTGATTAAGTTTAAACAGAATGTCGTATCGGGATTGTTGCGATTTTCTATTTAGACGTCAACACAAAACGGGAAATATTTTTTTAAAATTAATGATTAAATACACATCTACTTAGGTTATGTAATGTGTGGGGGTTAATATAGGTAATTGAATGAAAATTAAATACTTTAAAATTATATTTTAGTTCATAATTTCAACAATAGGTATATGTAACACAATGAAAAACAAGGCTAAGCCCTTCTATTCTTTGCCAGGGCCTCCGCCTGCCAGGGTGGCGGGTTGTTCGAAAGACATACCGCGACCCCGGAACGTAAAGGGCAATAGAAGGAACATGGGTGGGTTAGATTTCCCATCCGCAAAAAAACCCATCTATTCTTTCTAAATCTTTATTTAAAAACTTAACTATTCGAATGTATTTTCAAACCAGCCTGTACTGTCACAGGTATTTTTTTAATTTTTTTAAATAAACGTTGTCTCACACCAGGATTTATCAATTTAATTTAGGTTGCTCAATTGTATCAGACCTCTACAGTATCAGGGTACTATAACAGTTTCATTATGCATGTAGGCATACTGCATGAAACTCTTGATTCAAACAATTTGCTTTCACTGTTTTCACCACCTGAAAAAAATCTGTGCCATAGGGTAAGTCTCAGAAGTTATCCGAGCAAGCATTCCTAGAAATCAAACTAAATTTGATTGTTGAATAGGTAGGGTGTGATGAGAGTAACCGAAACACTTTGGACAGGGGCACACTTTAAATTCTCATCGAGCGGGGCTAGAACAGGAAAACTATTCCAAGATAGGGCCTTTGGGAATTTGGGCCTGGGCTCCCCTGCCGATATTACCGAACCCAAATAAGAGAAGTACCTATGTTGTACTAATATAGGTATAACATTAATATGAACGATTGCAATATGAACGATCATATCTTTTGACTGAGTAGACTTTGAGGGTTGATTTTTACAGCTCGAAAGGACCACTGACTTGAGTATATGGTTTAAATTTCAACTTGATACCTCTATCCGTTCCCGAGATAAAGGGTCTTGACAGACAGACAGACAGACAGACGGATAACAAAGTGATCATATAAGGGTTGCATTTTGAGGTACGGAGAACAAAAGTTTTTCAGTCCGACACACTATATGAGAGGTCTTGAGATTACAATGAATGATAAATGAGACCCCGTAAATGCGTACATAATATTGTACAACTCCTTAAAATAACGCCATGCGCACACGATCTTGATGCGGCTGAGACAACCGGTTACCGAGACCTCGCGATATGCTCTAATACTCGTCAGAATTCACCTCAAGTACCACGGCCAATCTGAAGGAGTACCTACTACTCACGAAAATACCAGCACTATGCAAAAAGCCAGATACATTTCAGACGAAGGCCCTAAGAGTACTTACACATGAAATATAAGCCTACACGCGGGTATACTTAAATATTTGAGAAGCTACTTGTATTTGCGAAAAAACAACATTTATTTCCAAGCCTCTGGGGTCCAATGGACTTGCCCGAGGAATGGGCGTGACAAGTTTCCTACCACTCCGTCGGAGGAACATAAATCAAAAATGTGTGAAGGAAAGAAATGAATTGCAAGATAAATGTTGTAATCGGAGATTTTTTGTTTCCTTTTCCGGTGTTTAAAAGTGCATTAGGGAAGTTGTTTTGTTTTATGGGAATTGATAACAAAAAAAAAACTTGTCTACAATTTGAGCAAAACGTTTTTCTAAAACTGCCGCGATGGTCCAGTGGTCACAACGACTGCTGAGCCATGTTATGGGTTTTTACATCATCCTACTGTCCTAATTCTTACTAATATTATAAAAGCGAAAGTGAGTTTTTTTGTTACGTCTTCACGCCTAAATGGCTAAACCAATTTTGATGAATTTTGGAATAGAGATAGTTGAGAGCCTGGAGACGGACTTAGGCTATCTTTTTTTTTAAGTGAGAAATGATCGAGAAAGAGGGAAGCAAAGGGAAAACTTAGCTTTGCTATTAAAATCAATAAGGCGCTAGGGCATAACTACAGGTAGCATGTACCTGCAAATCAGGAAAGGGGAACTGTGTTACCCCGAATTTAACGGGAGCGAAGCCGCTGGCAAAAGCTAGTAATATTATAAATGCGAATGTTTGTGATGATTTATGGATGTATGGAAGTATGGATGTTTGTTACTCTTTCACGTCAAAACGGCAGAACGGATCTTGATGAAATTTAGCACAGAGGTAGATTATAGTCTGGAATAACACATAGATTTTTTTTTCTATACTGCGCGTGTGAACTCGCGGGCGCCAGCTAGTTTCTCAATATTTATTGCAATAAGTCCACTTTTTAACCGACTTCAAAAAACGAGGAGGTTGTATGTTAGACCGCATATTTTTAGGGTTCTGTACTTCAAAAAGAAAAAACGAAACTCTTATTGGATTACTTTATTGTTTGTCTGTCTTTCAATCTGTCTGTCACAAGACCATTTATCTCGGGAACGCGTGCAAGTATCAAGTTGAAATTCAGTCACGTAGTCTATCAAGCCCAATTGATGGAGATAGGCTCGCTTCTTATTAAATGGGACTTAAAAACAAAACTGGCCATATGGGTGTTTTATTAGGTACACCTCTGTCTAACCTTTTGGGAATAAAAGGTGTGATATTATGTTATGTGTTTCAATAACAATAAAGCGCTGCTGCAGTTTTGCCCAATGCCACACACAACTATAGAACCTCTTCCATATTCTTGATACTTTTTATAAACATACCCATAGATAAAACATTCTATCTACGCGAGTTGATTGCGCGTATTCATTTCACCCCAACATGTTTTAAATGAGCTACTAACATACAAAGAAGTGCCTTGGTAAGTGAGTTTCAGATTATCGAATTGTACACGAAGTCGGCGTTTTGAAAATATATGAGACTAGCTGGCGCCTGCGGCTTCGCCCGCGTGATATAGAAAAAAAAGTATTCTATGTGTTATTCCAGACCATAATCTATCTCTGTGCTAAATTTCATCAAGATCCGTTCATCCGTTTTGACGTGAAAGAGTAACGTAATATTAGTAAGATAGCTGGCGCCTGCGGCTTCGCCCGCGTGATATCGGTAAAAAAGTATACTGTGTTATTTCAGACCATAATCTCTGTGCTAAATTTCATCAAATTCCCTTCAGCCGTTTTGACATGAAAGAGAAAGAAACATCCATACATCCTCACAAACATTCCCATTTATAATATTAGTAGAATTGGTAACTGGGCACTAAAATTTAACACGTGTCACAAAAAAAAAGTATCAAAATAATAAGTGGTCTCCTTGTCTTGTACGGAAAACCGTCCGCAACCCCACATCGAAGACCAACTACAGAGTAACCCCAATATGCACGATAAACCCGATATTCTCCAACATACTCTTAAAACTAGGTACTGCTACTGCACTTTCCGCCTCGCTTTATAGCTATACGCTTCACATCACTCATTACATCGGCTCTCGGCACTCGTCCACCGGCAGTCGGCCTCGGCTTTCGGCTTCGACCGCTGAAGGGGCAGAAAGCATGGGAAGCCAAATGTAGCACACGCCGAACAAATGGAACGGGAGCTATGGCTGCCGTATTCCTTTACTAGCAAGTGCCCAGCTTACCTACTGAAAAGTAAGGAGTAGAATTTGCATTTAAATATTAAAAGTTATTTATGTCGGTGATGAGAAGGCTTTGATGAGAAGGCTTTGATTAACTATTTTTTATTGCTCTTCTTTTGTGCAAGATAAATTGCCATGTATTAGCAGGTATTCCATTATCAGGTTTTTTGCTGTTGTCAAGCAATCATACGGTCTATTGTAGAGCGCGCTTGAACTCAAAATCAATCTCAAAGCATTTATTTCAATTAGACCATTAAAGGCACTTTTGAATGTCAAGAAACGAAAAATTTAAGCTACAGTCCCAGACACAATGCAAAATAACTTGTGAAAGTTCTGTAGTTGCCCATTCCAAAGTGTTGATCTCTATGGAGAAGAATGGGCAAGAAACATGGACACTCTTTCTTTTTTCTTGCTTAGAAGAAACCGATTCACTTCAACTTTGAAGAGATCCAGATTATAATATCACATAGTGAAACCGGCAGTGTATTATATACATATATATACCACAGACTGGCGGTTTGCACAATAAATGTGCGAACTCATCATCATCCCTCATCACCATCATTATTTTTTTAACACACATCACACACTGTCACAATGGGTTGCATTAGGTACACACGACGGCAGGTCAACCTATTCTAAACTATTATACCCTGATCTCTCTACTACGGATCGTACACCGTAGTAGAGAGATCAGGTTAAAATCGTTATGTGTAGGTTGATGTGCCGTCGTGTGGACATTCAACACATAGTCCCGTTTGAAGGAAAAATACTAAGATATTTTTGGAAAATCTCATTTCACACAAAACGAAATAATAATTTTAAAGTTAATGCCAACATTTCCAAGAAAAACTCTTTCAAAAGAATTTTAATACAATAAACCATTTAAAACACACCAGAATAGGACCGCAGGTATCGTTTTGTGTTGCGCTAACGACACCTAGCAACCACTTCCTTTAGCTCACTGTGGCAAAGGCAACATGAAGGCATAAGTATTTACCTAACTGCCTTGCAATTTTTCTTTTCCTAGCCTTTTCTTAGGAACGTAGGCTAACGCTTATATCTATTTTTCAGGATTGAGTGGAATGGTAATGGAGGAGCTCGTGGCTAAATAATAGCAGCTGCTCGGGTCGATCTTAAGGCTAAGCCGCGCTTGCCTAGGTTGGTCTGTGGATGGGTGACCACCCGTTACATACCGAGTTTCCTCCGTGCCTCGGAAAGCACGTTAAGCCGTTGGTCCCGGCTGTCATTTGTAGATCTTTGACAGTCGTTACAGGTAGTCAGTGTCCCGAAAGTCTGACAACCAGTCTTACCAAGGGGTATCGTATTACCCAATATTAACTGGGTTGTGGAGGTCAGATAGGCAGTCGCTCCATGTAAAATACTGATATTCAGCTGCATCCGGTTAGACTGGAAGCCGACCCCAACATAGTTGGGAAAAGGCTAGGCAGATGATGATGAGTGGAATGGTAATTGCTTCATGCTGCTTAATTAACCTCTAGAGCCCCAGCGGCACAAAAACGTGTCAGTTAACAAATATTACCGTTGAGCCCCGCTGTTAATAAACCCCGACCGATTTAAACGGTATTTGTAGTAAAGATAAGTCTTAAAATCAGATTACGCTTACGATAAGAGCCCACCCGGCGGTGCTTGACGGACAGTTGACGTAAATAATGGCGGTCCTTGAGAGGTTAATCTTTCTCGAAAGTCATGTATCGCGGCTTTATGTTCAGCGATTAATTATGATTTGATTTTTTACCTCAAAAAAGAACGAAAAATTCCAGAACCCTTATTGGATCATTGCTGTCTGTCTGTCAAGACCTTTTATCTCGGTAACGCGTGAAGGTATCGAATTGAAATGTTCTGTGAAAACAAACCCTCTAAGTTTACGCAGTCCAAAGATATGACCGTTTATTGGGTAAGGGGCCATCCATAAAGTACGTCACATGTAAAGGGGGGGGGGAGGGGGTCGACGAAATGTGACATGGTGTGACGGGGGGTGGGGGGGGGTTCCTAGTTTTGTGACATCACATTTCAAATTTAATAAATTGAATCGCGAAATTTGAAATATTAAATTATTTTTTAGTTTTCTCTATAAATTAGGTATTATTAGATGTAAAATTGCAAATTTGTGACGTCACACTAGGGAGGAGGGGGGTCTCACAAATGTGACCACCTGTGACAAGGAGGGGGGAGGGGTCTAAAAATCATGAAATTCGTGTTACGTACTTTATGGACCCTAAGTTTGTAAGGAACCGTCGGCGTCGCGTCGGTCGGTGCGCGAGTCTGACTTTTTCTTGGCCGGTTTTTTTATGGTTTGGTGGATTACCCATACAAAAAATAAAAATCATTAATTTCAGATAACTCGATCAATACAATCCCAATTAAAAAAAACAATAAATCAAAAATAAAATAAAAATGAACAAAAATCAAAATCAAAACAAAAATGAAACCTAATTAAAAGACAGTACAGCTATTTGTTTCTTTTTTAGTTTTTTTTTAAACGTTGCCTTACACTAGGAATTTCTCCTGTATCGTGGGTGCGTTTACAAACATTTAAATTCACATACACAAACAGCCAGACCCGAAACAACTACCTGTAGGCTGTAGGCCATACAAATATTTGTTCCGTGCGGGGTCGAACCCGCGACACGCAGCGCAGCAGTCGATCTCACAGCCACTGCGCCAACCGTGTCGTCATTTAGAAATGAGGTATCTGTATTATTTTATTACTATTTTATGCAATGATGTAGGTTACCTATGTTAGTGTGTTGTTGTATTTTGCTTTGAGTAATTGTAGGTCCTTACTTACCTTAAAAGGTTTAGCATTTCCCGGTACTTGATCGTAAATTCATAATGAATGAGTTATATAAATCGCAGTCAATATACTTCCTTACTGAAGCCAGTTATTAATATCAAATTGAACTTTATTTTGCCTTCCATTGTTTCATTCAGATTTATTTATGTGTATCCTGCGGTGATGCCAAATATTGTCTTGTTTTATATTCATGTACTCAATAAATCAAGTATGAGTATGTTTGCCACAATATTTTTGTTAAATAACAATCTTTTTTTGGGACTAAATGGACAGTTCTGTTCCGAAATAAGAGAATTTTTAGGGTTCTGTACATCAAAAGGAAAATTTTGAAAATTTGTCCGTCTGTTACTATTATGTCCCTTTTTTTTTTTTTTTTTTTTTTTTTTCGGGTGGGAAATCATCCAATGACTTCCCCCGCTCTGGGTGGAGCGGAGGGGCATGTCAGACTTGTACTGACTAAAACCCACCCATGTTCCTTCTATTGCCCTTTACGTTCCGGGGCCGCGGTATCTCTTTCGAACAACCCGCAACCCCAGCAGGCGGAGGCTCTGGCAAGCCCCTCTGCTTTGCTGACTCTCTTTGAGGCGCGCGTGAAACACGAACGCGCCGTCGACACGGCCTGTCGTCAATAGACGGACGGACGGTGAGCTACCCATTGCTCACCATCCACAGGCCCGCATCTACGGTGGCCGGAAGTCGTCTCGCGGCGCCCGGCGCCCTGGGCGTCTCCCGCGACGGCTGGGTTGGGCAGATGTTCTCTCCCTCAAACGCCCGGACTATTATGTCCCTTTATCTAGCAAAACGCGTAGAGATATCGAGTTAAAATTGCCATATACTGAAGTCTTTAGTCCCTTAGAATTGTGAAAAAGTCAACAGTCTAAGAGTATTAGGTCAAAACATATGGCCGTTTATATCGCAAACTTGACGGAACCCTTGGAGCGCTACTCGTGCTTGGCCGGTTCCTTATTTTACTAATTAGGCCAGCGTTTGGCCACAACTTTGCCTGATGTGAAGCGACGGCCAAAACTCGCTAGCCTAGAAGGAACTGATACTTTCGAACTTTGAAGAGATCCAGATTATAAGGTTTAGGGAACAGAGTAAATGTGCGGCAGTGAATTCCACAAACTCGCGGTTTCCAATGTGAATGTTGACGCATAGAGCGTTGTTCGAGATCGTGTAACTACAGCCATAATCAAAGAAAAATTGGACGCATTTTCTCTAAAGTTAAAATTGCATACCGAGATTCTATAAATCAAGATAAGAAGAATATCCTAGTCAAAGTAACAGCATTTCTTAATTCCTAGGTCGGTTTTCGGTCGCGGAGATTTAATAAATCCTTGCTGAACGCCACGGTTTTATAATAGCATGTAAAATGTCAAAGTTACACTGTTCCTTTTGACGTTGGCGTTGGCAGCTCTAGCAAACTGCAGCTAGCAGACATTGTTCAGATCCAGATATAAATGAAGGAAAACTAAAAAAAAGCCGGTAAATGCGGGGCTCCTAATTATAGCCTTTCATAGACCACTGGAACTCTGGCTCATTTCTCTGTCGTTAGCCACTTTTGTACTTGACAGTGGCTCTTTTGTGAATGCATAGATTATAAATGAGTTCATACGTGGAACGCGCGGCTTAATTCATGAGCACTGAAGACTGGGAACGGTGAATGGAGAACCTAATTATTCCATTCATTCTAACCGCTAACGAATAAATATTCAAATTATTTCTATAGAAATGTTTTTTTAATTGGTTTTTTTAGCAGGATTTTTGAATTAAAGATTCTTAAAAGTTGTTTTACGGAAAAAAATCTACAAGATTTGAATCAAGTTCTCCTTACAAAATCATTCCATATTCAAACATGCCGTTTACGTTAAAAACAAACATTATTTCGTTTATACAAGTGTTTATGGTCGGAATGTACGGGCGGGTCCATCGGTGAGAGTGAAATGACTCGTCTCGTGGCTGATGAGATTTTTAACGAGCGCCGAACGTCCACACTGGCGCATGGCGGAAAACGTCCAATTAATTTGTAACATCTATTTATATTGCCAATTTTATTTTCTGTTTCCTCTTGTCGTAATTGTGTTTGGATGTTTGATGTATCTAGGTAGGTAAGTGGGTTTAGTGAATGTTTCGTGGTGATTTAGTAGGATGTTATGGGGCAGATAGAAAACTGCCGACAAAACTTCTGCTCTTTACAGTAGTGTTAAGATATTAATCGATCGTACATTATTTATGAGTCGTATAAATATACCAAAATAACAGTGACATACGTACAGACAGACGAACGGAGAGAACTAAGTATATGGTATGATGTAAAAATCACATCCTAATAAAAAAAGCTGCAAAAAAAACAAATGTAAATACATAATTGCTTAATCCATAATCTGCCACAAACTGCAATAGCAAACCACACAAAGTGCTAACTTTATCCATATTTCCATCCATTGATGGATTAGTGTGCCCGTGCTGAATAGCCGGGTCATTGCTGTCATTGTGCGACAGAAGTGGATAGTAAACGGATTACGACAGTCGCTGCATGAGCGATCGATTCGTCTCGTCTGCAGGTTTTGATTTGAATTTTGTGCCGTGACTCGTGATGTTTTGGGGTGATGCATGGGGTTCGAGTTATTTTTTTCGTTTAAATTTTTTAGTACGTAGTGAGAGATTTTTAATACATATTTTATAAGGCCTATAATACAGGCCATTTGCATTAATAAGGCCCCATAATAATGAAGTTATAATCATCATCTTCCTGCCCTTGTCCCATTATATTTGGAGTCAGCGCATCACGTTTTCTTCTTCCATTCTCCCCTATCAGACGTCACGTCACCATTTACTCCTGTATCCTTCATATCATTCCTTACACAATCCATCCATCTTTTCTTTTGTCTTCCTCTCCCTCTCCATCCCTCAACATTCATATCTATCACTCTTTTACTTACATGCGTTTCGTCTCTCCTCATTACATGACCAAACCAAGACGTACGACAACACGCTAATATGTACTCATAATAATTATTATAAAGATGACGTGTTGGTATCACCGAGTGCTACTTAGTAATAGTAGTATAAGTTTATTTATCAAATAAGGAAAACTAATCATAATTGTCAGTAATCACAAACTGCAACTGCAAAATAAAAGGAGGACTTGTATCTTGTGGCTCTGAAAAAAATACTTTACATTACCTCCACGTGCTTGTTAACTTTGGAATTTATCAATTTTTAAATTATTGCTGATTCATTTATTAATTAAAGAGCTGTTTGCCCTTTTTGCTATGCTCGGCCTTTAAAGAATGAATAAGCAATGCAACAAAATTGGTTAAATATCATAATAAAATAGTTTAATTAACATTTCAAGTTAACCACAACCACAACATTACGTTACCCACCACATTGACCCACACTATAATGACACACAATTCCAAATCTCTATCATCAATAATGTACGATTGATGACAGATTGATTACATGTGCCTGTCAATCATCCTGTGACCTATTATTATAATACATGGTGAATAGCTAACTTCTATTATTACCATATGACGTTAATAACCCAATTTCATAACGATTCTTTCGCGTGTTTCTTTAAACTTAATTTATATTGATGAACTTTTGAACCTATAGGCTGCGGGCATCTACAGTTCAATTCACTTGCAATGTTGATGAGGAAAAATGAACTGCAAGAAATATTTCATCAGTGCTTGTCAGGTGGATTGGAAAAGGTCACACACACACGCACAACAGTCAGTTCATTTATATAAAAGAAAATAATTGAGAATAGTCCTGTTGTATTAAAAATATATGGTCAAGTCGTTATAGAGTCGAAATAAAACCACTAATTTCAATCATAGGCTCAGGAAACAAGAGAAAACAGAATTATTCTAGTAGCCCATTCGCAGAGCTAGTTTCGATAAAAATGATTGGGCAAGAAACTCGATAGGTATATGAAAGATTTTGGAGTACTCATTTATATGGCGGACTGCTAGCTAGGTGCATTAAACAGATATGGACATTTTAACTGCTTTCAAATATTAGAACATTGAAAAATCTAATACATATTTCAGCAACACAGTAGGTATAGGTAATGGCGCATTCGCAAAGGGAATGTCTTACTATGCCATTTAATTCTTCCAGCAAAAAAAAAAGTTTCGGGACGTCGGCGTCGGTGCTCCAACCATGCTCCGACGACGTCTTAATTATTTGGTTAGGGTACTCCTACTCCCCACGCATACAGATCGCTTGTAGAGGGGGTGACCAATTAACTTTTACGTCTGTTTGACTTCACAAAAGAGCGGGTTACATAAAAATAGCGGGTAACTACTTGAACTATATCCGTTTTCAAACTAAAAGACATCATCATAGATCCATTAAACGATTATGGTAATTAATTTGATTAATATTGTATTAATGATAATATAATCTTAATTTATTTACAAACCATTATTTATTTAACTTTATATAAATTAATATAATACCAGCCCATAACTGTCCCACTGCCGTGCCGAGGTTTCTTATCACACAAACAAAGCACAAGCATTAATCACCACGCTTGCTCAACAAGGGTTGGCGCTTTCAGACTGGATTTTAGAATAATGTAAACGTTTGCATGTCGAATTGTAAAATATAGCTGAACTTCTACGGCATCATACATAACAACTATTGTGACCCATTTTTGCAAAAAAGTCTATTCCATTCTATTCTAAGCTCTGTTTTTTTTTACATGTTATAGCCATAGCAGTAGGACACAGTCTATTCATCAAGCTTTGGTCTTATAAAAAACCAGCCAAGTGGGAGTCGGACTCACGCATCGAGGGTTCCTCACAAACTTGTGACATAAACGGCTATATCTTTCGACCGAGTAGACTTAGGCGCGTCGCTCACTGGTAAGTCGAGGCGACGTCGCGTCAGCGCCGGTGTGGCGTCGCAGCGGGCGAGGATAGGTCTCTGCGTAGGAGTCGAGGCGCAGGCGGCTATGCTTCCAGACGAAGAGGTACTCGCACTGATTAATTTAAATAGAAGAAGATTTTGGGTTGGGATTTGAGTTTTTTGGGAACCAAATGACAAAATGGCGGTGGTGTCGTGGCTTGGGCACACTTGAGCGCCCCTCCTGCGACTGCACCTCGCCTCCGCCTCGCCTTCACCTCGCCTCCGCCCCACCTTCACCTCGCATCCGCTCCGCCTTCACCTCGCCCGCGCCGCGACTCTTGTCTATCAGCGCACTGCCATTCATTTGTAAAGAAAACTTTGTGGCGGCGCGCCACTCCTGCGCGTGCGCCTCGACTGCGCCTCGACTGTTGGTCGTGCGGGCGACGCGCCTTAGAGGATTGATTTTTTCACCGCTCCATGATACTATATGGTTTAATAACTCGATACCTCCACGAGTTCGTTTAAAAACGATGGATGGACTGCGGAAAAGGTGTGAAAAGGTCGGAGGGCATCGAGCGAGTGCCACATGACTACTATGACTATAAAGACTGACTATGAACGGGGCAGACTAGTCAGATGCCAGTTTTGTATGGAGTTGCATATGGATCTGTTCAGATATTTGCGGCTGAACGAATGCATACATATATATATCTATACGAATATTGAGTTTTCTATCGGCTTAAGCTGAATTGAGCTAAATAAGCGGAGTCAGTCCCTTGAATAGAGTATTTTAGAAGACATCCTGTTGTACGAACTTAAAATAAAATGGTACAAGAGCCGAAGAATGATGATTGATGATGATGCGACAGTGACGACGTTTCAATTTTTAAATCACTTTTTTTTGAGGATGGGAAATCACCAAATAACTTCCCCCTCTGAGCGCGGGGGAGTGTCAGACTTGTACTAAATAAAACCCACTTATGTTCCTTCGATTGCCCTTCATGTTCCGGGGTTGCGGTATCCTCGCGGTACCAACCCCGGCTTTTTTTTAATCACTTACGTATCATCGTATTTGTTTCATTCACATAAGTTCTACAAGTCCTAGGACTGCCTCCGATGTCTAGTGGTCGCAAGTGCGACTTCTGAGCATGTGGTCCTGGGTTCGATTCCCAGTTCGGGCAGTGTTTTTGGGTTTTTCTATCATGAATTTCTCAGTTGAAGCAACTGAGTCTTGATTTATTGATGGCATTAGGCTCGCTTAGTACACGGTACTTAAACTCGAATTTGGCGAAATGTGGTCTATTAGGTACCCACACCTCTGCTAACCATTTGGGATTTCAAGGCGTGATGTTATATTAAGTCCCTCTATCCTGAATTTTATATTAGGTCAAAAGACACATGTTATATTTATTAGGGGTAGCATAAACATGCCAATCACGCGTTGGTTTGTTTGATTTCCCTCGTGAACGTTAAAGTATCTTGAGTAAGGTGGACCTGTCCCTTAAAGGCATGGGTTCCTGGTCAGAAAAATAGGGGAGGTAAAGTTACATGGCATGTCAAGGAAAGATATTATGATGGATGGGCTTTAAGATAACTGGCGAAATGATGGTGTATTGTTAGGTACACTTTTTTTTGGGATGGTTGGGAAATCATCAAATAACTTCTCCCCCTCTGGGTGGAGCGGGGGGGACTGTCAGACTTGTACTGACTAAAAGCCACCCATGATCCTTCTATTGCCCTTTACGTTCTGGGGCCACGGTATCTTTTTCGAATAACCCGCAACCCCGGCAGGGTTAGGCACACCTCTGCTTAATTCTTTGGGGATTACAAGCGTGATGTTATGTATATAATAATGAAATATAAATAGCTTTAGGGAGTCCGCCATGTTGGATTTACAATGACGTCACTTAACTATGCATTGTCATACAAACTAACATCTGTGCACCGGCATTTTTTTCTGCCGATTGGAAATCGACAAATAAATTCCCCTGCTCTGGGCGGAGCGGGGGGCAGTGTCAGACTGTTACTGACTAAAACACACCCATGTGCGTCTTTTGCCTTTTACGTTCCGGGACCGCGCTATCTCTTTCGAACAACCCGCAACCCAGTCATCTCTGGTTTGCTGACATCTCTTTGAGGCGCACGTAGAACATGAACATGCCATGGACAAGGCCTGTCTGTTACTTTCAAGTGAAGCTTTAAAGCGTGTAAAACAAAACAGACAGTAGATCCAGTTTTTCATGACTTACATATGTCTGTTTCCAGTAAGAACCTTTACTGTAAGTCTAAATTGGGCAATGTGCATAGGTACATAGAACAGTTGTTGGTTCGCCAGTACATAAATATTGTGATATGGGATATTTCCAAATACACAAAACCCGAAATTTGGCTGATTGTTATTTGTTCAGAGGGGGATGCTCCCCACAGCTAATATATGAAAAAGTCAAGTGTTTCTTCAGCAAAAAAATGCCTTCAGGCATATTTATGAAAAGCAAGTCGAAGAACCCTCTAAAAGATAAACCGAAAAACAAACAAACAGACGTTTGAATGATAACAAACGGCTAAACATACAAATATCCACACTAATATCTTCAATCTAACTATATGCCCCCGAGGTATCCAGCCTTACGCTGCAATAAACTTAAATTCACACCCCTCAAAAACACAACTTTATTGCAACGTAGCAAGGTTTTCATTCCCGTGTCTGTAGAAACAGGCAGTTCACGATCTCTAGCCACAAGGAAAAAGCCACTTTAACATTTTCGTGTTAAGGTTTATATTTGCACAAAGATGAAGACATCGTGTGCCGACACCAACAACAACTTCAGGGCCTGTAAACACATCACAATCTTAACTTTATTTCAAAGCTTTTAAGGTTTAAGTTGGCGTGGTGCGGAGTAAGGAGCTTATGGGGCTGATTGCCGCCGGGCTGCGGAAATGAGTAGGAACCTCGGTGGGCTGCAATGATAGTCCAGGGAAGGTTCCGAGAATTTAGAGGATTAGATGGTCTCTGGAAGCTGGGCTTGTCGTAAAGTGTAAATGTCTTTATTGTATGGGGATATAGGGAGGAAAGGTTTTGTTGTTGAAATGAGTTGTTTGCTTTTAACATAACATATCAACATGCGTGTAATTCGAGGAGAGTTCGGGAGAGGCGTACCTAATAATAATGCAACCACATATTGACAGTTATGTTCCAAGTTCCTGTAATGACGTGGGTATGGGTGATGTCTGCTTTTATTAAGTATTAAGATTGCTTTTCATTTTATATAGGTTCGAGACTGAATTGGTACTTTCCTAAAGTGTTTGTGTATCTAATCCTCACTAATATTATAAAAGTGAGTTTGTTGGTTTGTGTGTTGCATCTTCACGCCTAAATGGCTAAACCGATTTTGATGAATTTTTGTACAGAGATAGTTGGAATCCTGAAGACGGACATAGGCTATTTTTAAAAAAAGATTAAGATATGAGGGAGAAAGAGGGAAGAAAAGAGAAAACTTAGCATGGCTATTACAATAAATAAGGTGCAAGAGCAAAAAATACAGGTAGCAGGTACCTGTTAATCAGGAAAGGGGAACTGTGTTACCCTGAATTTAACGCAAGCGAAGCCGTGGGCAAAAGCTAGTAAACAAAAAAGCCGGCCAAGTACGAGTCGGACTCGCACACCGAGGGTTCCCTACAAACTTGCAACATAATCGACCGTCGCCGAGAAAAGGGGACAGCCATACCGACAACAAAGTGATCCTATGAGGGTTCTGTTTTTTCTTTATGGGGCACGGAACCCTAAAAACAGAAAATTAAGACGGCAGTTTACAAATGAAACCAAAAAAAAACCACTTATTTTGGACTAGTCTGTGATTCCTTTCGAACAACAAACTTACACCTGGTAAATAAATCTACTAATATCCTTACTTCCTTACTATAATATATATTTATATATATATATTATATTATAAAAGCGAAAGTGAGTTTGTTTGTTTGTTACCTCTTCACGCTTTAAAGGCTAAACCGATTTTGATGAATTTTGGTACAGAGATAGTTGGGAACCAGAAGACGGACATAGGCTTATTTTTTTTACAAAATAGTGGGATGTGAGGGAGAAAGAGGGAAGAAACGGGAAAACTTAGCGTTGCTATTACAAATCAATAAGGCGCTACGCTATACAGTGTGGAAAAATAAATCGGGCCTATTTTTCCACACTGTAAATAAAATTCTCGTGTCACAATTTTAGTTGCCATACTCCTTCGAAACAGCTGGATCGATTTTTATGAAGTTTTATATGTATACTAACTTCCGCCCGCGACTTCGTCCGCGTGGCACAGTAACTTTGGGCTAACGCTAACAATAACGCGTGATGATCGAAAAAAATATATATTTCTCTCCTCTTTTCTTCCCTCGTTCTCCCCCTTTTCTTATTTTTTTTAGCCTATGTCCGTCTCCAGAGCCCCAACTATCTCTGTACCAGAATTCATTAAAATCGGTATGGCCATTTAGGCGTGAAGACGTAACAAACAAATAAACAAACTCACTTTCGCTTTTATAATATTAGTAAGGATTCGGTAGATCTGAGTATCGGTCGTAAACTATTTTTCATACCCCTCAGGGACATGAGCAGCGGTTGAGACTCCTGGGCACAGCTGGGATATATCATCATCATCAGCTTAGCCTTTTCCCAACTATGTTGGGCAGCTGAATATCAGTATTTTACATGAAGTGAGTGCCTATCTGACCTCCACAACCCAGATGGTACTGGGTAATGCCCTTGGTAAGACTGGTTGTCAGACTTTCGCAACACTAACTACCTGTAACGACTGTCAAAGATCTACAATTGACAGCCGGGACCAACGGCTTAACGTGCTTTCCGAGGCACGGAGGAAACTACGTATGTAATGGGTGGTCACCCATCCACAGACCAACCCAGGCAAGCGCGGCTTGCCTAGGCAACACACACACACACACAGCACACACAGCAGGCACAGCTGGGATATATAACCTGTATTAAAACATAGACTTTTATACCGGTCTACGCGGGTATACCGCAGGTCTTAGCTAGTATTCTAATATCACAATGTACCCAAATCACTAATTATCTTTAAACAATACCGCTTTATATATTTGATCTTCCCAACAAAATGTAAGTTATATTAACCTTTGAACGTTCAAACTCATCATCATCATTTTCCTGCGCTTGTCCCATTCTATTTGGGGTCGGTGCATCACGTTTTCTTCTTCCATTCTCGCCTGTCGTCTGACAGGCGAGAATGGAAGAAGAAAACGACGGCATTAACGGCATATTTACTCCTTTCTCCGTCATATTATTCCTATCCATCCATTTTTTCTTTGGCCTTCCTCCGACTATCCATCTATCAACATTCAAGATGAAACCTACCTTTAAACAGAACTAAACTTTATAAATAAACAGGACGCCATCATTATATAATAAGGTGGGTTGCATAACAGTGTGTTATTTAGTTAGAAACTGCAAGTGTTGGGCGGGGGCGGGCGGATGCGGCAGGGCGGGCGGCTTCCGTTTAGACCGGGTGGGGTTCTAAACACTTATCTATGTCAATATTATATGTGTTTTAAATTTTATTGATTTTAAGAGTTACATTTATGTTTTTGATGTCTGATTGACGATTTGAAAATAGATATTAATGGCGAAATATAGGTGTGATGAAGTTATTTCTGTCTCACATCATGGAATATAAGCCTATGGGCTTGCGTCGGGCGCCGCGAGACTATTCCCGGCCACCGTAGATGAGAAGAGCCTGTGGATGGTGAGCAATGGGTAGATCACCGTCCGTCCGTCTATTGACGACAGGCCGTATCGACGGTGCGTTCGTGTTTCACGCGCGCCTCAAAGAGATGTCAGCAAAGCAGAGGGGCTTACCAGGGCCTCCGTCTGCCGGGGTTGCGGGTTGTTCGAAAGAGCTAGATACCGCGGCCCCGGAACGTAAAGGGCAACAGAAGGAACATGGGTGGGTTTTAGTCAGTAAAAGTCTGACACGCCCCCCCCGCTCCGCCCAGAGCGGGGCAAGTTATTTGATGATTTCCCACCCCAAAAAAGAAAAAAAAAGCCTATGGGCTTGATGTTATGGGTTCAAGAAAAAGCATAAAAATTCAAGATCATATAATGTCTTATTTTAAATCATGAAATATTACAGGTTTATAACCCAATGCGTTTTTAACGCAATATCTTAACTTCAACTTTATGTAAAATATTATTTGACCCATTTCCCGGTCTTCTATTGAGCTGAAATTCTGCACATACTACTCTGTCAAGAAAGTACCGGGAAAAGATCAATAATACACAAAATGTCTGTTATTCATCCAAATTTATTTTATCACCTTCAAAGTATGCTCCTTTAGAAACGATACACTTGCGCCAACGAATAATCCATTCATCAAAACATTTTTTAAACGCTGCTTCCGGAATTGAGTTCAGTTCTCGCCGCGAATTCTCCTTTATGTCTTCTATCGATTGAAAACGGGTGCCACGAAGTGGTAATTTGAGTTTTGGAAAAAGAAAAAAGTCAGCAGGTGCCATATCTGGTGAATATGGTGGTTGCTGGATGGTATTTGTTGAGTGTTTGGTCAAAAATTCGTTCACAATGATAGCCTTGTGCGAAGGCGCATTGTCGTGGTGCAAAATCCAAGAATTTTCTTTCCACAAATCTGGCCTTTTTCGTCGAATTTGCTCTCTCATACGCCGCATAACGCTCAAATAATATTCTTTATTTACCATTAGACCTTCCGGTAAGAATTCAGAGTGCACAACACCGCGATAGTCAAAGAAAACAGTCAACATGACTTTGACTTTTGATCGACTTTGGCGTGGTTTTTTCGGTTTCGGTTCAGTTGGAAGGCGCCACTCCGAAGCTTGTTGACTAGTTTGCATGTCAAACTCGTAAACCCACGTCTCGTCACCAGTAACAATGCGTTTCATGAATGTTGGGTCCGAACTGACTCGTTCTAGCATGTCCTCAGCGACTTTCATGCGATTGAGCAGCAACATGTTTCATACCCAAATGATTAGTTACAATGGTACGGATCGACTCGTGAGATACAGAAAGTTCGGCGGCTATCTCTCTCAGAGTTGAATGGGGATTTTCAGTCACTATTTTCTTCACTTTTGCGATGTTAACTTCAGTTGCAGACGTTGACGGCCTACCAGAGCGAGGCAAATCTTCCATCACATCTCGACCGCTTTTGAACGCTTTGAACCACTCATAAGCACGAATTTTTGATAAAGTCGATTCACCGTAAGCCTTCTGTAACATTTTCAGTGACTCCGAACACGAATTTCCATTGGCGATGCAAAATTTAAGACAAACTCTTTGTTTGATATTTTTGTCCATTATGAAATTCGCAATACACACTAAATATGATATTACTAAAACCAGCACTGTATTTAATATAAATAACAGATGCAACTCAAACTCCGCGCCAAAATGGAAAACAGTTGTGCCAATCTAACAACTACAAAAAAAAACAAAAATTTTAATTTGGAACCATAAACAAATCATCCATTCCCGATACTTTTTTGACTGAATGTATGTGCAATAAGTAGCTAAGTGACGTCATTCTAAATCCAATATGGCAGACTCCTAAAGATAACGGACTAGTTATTTTTTATGCATTCTTCATTATATGAGTATCCAATGAAAAGGTTTGCTGAGAAGGAGTGTTGTGAGAAGGGCTAAAGGAGTGTTCATAGTTTTTTTAAACTAGCATTTATTCTTTTATTAGAGTAACGTAGAAAAAAATAACAATTATTTTACGAATTTCTCTGTTACATAACATTTTAACCTAAAACAAAACAAACTCTCAACGCACCCTTGTTTCAACAAACATTTCTTAATATCTGTGATTTCCGAAGCGCGGCGACGAAAACTAGAGGCGCGAAGGCTTCGCAAGACACGTGACTTGGTTATTAATAAGTTCCGAAGCACGTGCTTCACTCACCCCAACACCCCCTGGCACCTCCAACACGCCCCGGCACCTCCAACACCCCCCGACTCGGCCTCTCATTTACATACGCCACCCGCAAGGTGGCGGACGCATGAAATTTTCAGGAAATAACCGGTAGGTAGAATGTAAGATTGTCGCTGTTTGCAGTCGAATGGAAAATTTAAAACTTTGGAAAAATATAGTGTTTTGGTGATTATTGTATGGGGGTTTAGATCTAGAGTTCTGTTTGGGTTTAAAGGCGTAATTCTCTAATGAAACTGAACGAGTTCAAGAGCTGACAGTGACATGTTCATTCACAATCTAGACACTGGCATTCCATGAACGCAGTTTAGATGTAATGGACCCGTTCAATTCCATTGGTGAAATTCGTCTTAAGTACTAGCTGTGCCCAGCTTCTAAGTATTGTAGTTTGATGTTAAATAACCTATAGCTGCGCCCGTGGTTTCACTCGCATAGACCGGGATAAAAAGTTAATAGGTTCTATCCAGATCTTGTATGTATAGACCAAACTGTAGGGATTAATACCACCGAATTTCATGCAATTCTAGTAATGTTATCATTAAAGTCAATACGGCTAGGGAATCGCGGTCTTGCCACCCCTTTTTACCATTTTAAGGGTTGAATTTTTTAATATCCCGTGTTAGTGAACTTCTACGTTCTAAAAAGATCCTCCATGCAAAAATTGGGAATCCTCGCACTTGTAGTTTCTGAGATTTCGTAAATGATTTTCTCTTCCATATACAGCGTGTTGTTTTGCATCCTCGTCAAATTCAAGGACGTAACTATGCTAATGATTCTCGACCCGAATCGATAATAAAATAAGTAGGTTTTTTTTTTTACTTTTTTCGTATTTTCAGAAATCGGTAAGTGCACACAGGTGCGTGCATGCCGCTGTATGATACGTATGCGCCGACGCTCACGCACACTGTTCTGTGTGTTCTGTAGGTGATTCTCTACTTTTGAAGTGAAATATTCTGTAATACTGTTAAATTTAAACACACAGAGACAGATCATAAAAGCGCCGTATATTATTATTGATCAGGTACCGTAATTTTCATTGATTATTTATGACTTTTACTAGCACCTCCTAAATTTTGACGAGGATGCAAATCAACATATTGTATATATATTTAATTTATTCATATACATATCTGACAAGTTTGATTTAATTTTCCAACTTAACCTATAAATGGTTTGTATTGGTACTCAACCGACTCACTACATTCTTATCCTTCTAATTTTATAAAAGCGAAAGTGTTTGTTGTTTGTTTGTTACGTCTTCACGCGTAAATGGCTAAAACGATTTTGATAAATTTTGGTACAGAGATAGTTGGGACCCTGGTGCCGGAGACATAGGCTATTTTTGTTTATTCATTAGAAATGAGTGAGAAAGAGGGAAGAAGAGGGAAAATTTAGCTTTGCTATTACAATAAATAAGGCGCAAGGGCAAAGACTACAGGTGTTAACCCAAATTTAATGCGAGCGATGCCGCGAGCAAAAGCTAGTATATAATAAAAGAGAAAATACACTAAGGGGGTGATGAACATTGTGAGATAGTTAGAACGTGAATCCTTGGCCGGATGGACTTTAGATTTCGCATAGGCATTCATTCACGAAATAAACACACTGTATAACATCACGCTATAACACTAAGGAGCTGAGCAGTGGGTGACACTACAGGGAACAGCTATTCATGTTAAAATAGAGCATTTCAATCCAGATGTCTTTTGTTTCCGTGTCGGCTGCGTCTGCATGTGTGCTGTGGTTTAATTACGAAAATTCTTTGTGCATCAGCCAATGAAATACAATTTTGAAGGAAAGTTACCTGTTTTTAACGGGAACTATATTTTTTGTCACCAAAATTTATATTTGTCATCAAGTTGTATCACCTAATAAATAGATCTATCGCCACGAAATATTTTCGTTCTCAGATAAACAAAGAGTGTTCCCAGGTATGAATTACCAAATTATTGTTAATATAATGTGTAAAATATGAGATGGATTACCAATAAAATTGTAGTGCATTACATGAATATAAACTTCGTTCTTATAATAATAGTTTTATTACTTAAATAATAGCTTGGTGCTCAGAATGGTTGATAGATCTGTCACCAGAATCGACTTGCATTGATAGAAAAAAGAGAAATATAGTTTATTGGTGATCTCTTTCAATTAGTTTGCTTAAATGCTTATTAGGACAAACCTATTATAATATATACAAAAACAATTATTTGGTACTAGACCCTATATCTCCATGATTTTATGTGATTTATTGTGGAATTGATTTTACATTGTTTGGTGACTACATTTTGGTGACAAATCTACTATTTTGCGGGCAAACCCTATTATTTAAGAAACACAAAATGAATTAAATTGGTGACAGCTTAAATCATACCCGTTTTTAACTAGTGAATTTTAAGAAGAAATTTCATTATGAAGATGTTGACTACAGTGATTAGATTTAGTGCAAATATTATTTACCTGTTTTTATCTAAATCTAGCTTTTGCCCGCGGCTTCGCTCGCGTTAAATTCGAAGTAACACAGTTCCCCTTTCTTGATTTGCAGGTACCTGCTACCTGTAGTTTTTGCACTTGCGCTTTATTGATTTTAATAGCAAAGCTAAGTTTTCCCTTTTCTTCCATCTTTCCCCCTTATTTCTTACTTTTTTTTTCAAAAATTTGCCTATGTCCGTCTCCAGGGTCTCAACTATCTCTGAACCAAAATTCAACCGAATCAGTTTAGCCATTTAGTCGTGAAGAGGTAACAAACAAACAAACAAACAAACAAACAAACAAACAAACTCTCTTTCGCTTTTATAATATTAGTATATGGATATGGGAGCTTGTGGCCAAATAACAAGAGCCCCTGGTCTAACTTTAGGTTAAGCCGTGCTTGCCCATGTTAGTCACTGGATCCATTACATACCAGTTTTCTGGATCTCTCGGCAGGTAAAGCTGTTGGTCCCGGCTGTCATTCGTAGGTCTTTGACAGTCTGTACTTGGCTGTCAGTGGTTTTTTAAACGTTGCCTCACACTAGGAATTTCTCCTGTACCGTGGGTGCGTTTACAAACATTAAATCTCACATATACAAATAGACACACCCGGAACAACTATCTGTAGGCCATACAAATATTTGTTCCGTGCGGGAATCGAACCCGCGACACGCAGCGCAGCAGTCGATCGCTCAGCCACTGCGCCAACCGTGTCGTCAATTAGTAATAACTGGGGTCAGATAGGCAGTTGCTCGATGTAAAATACTGGTATTCAGCTGAATCCGGTTAGACTGGAAGTCAACCCCACACTGTTGGGAAAAGGCTAGGCAGATGATGATGATGTTAATCCAGGTATTGATTTCTGGTAACGGTCTTGTGTTTTTCAGATTGTATACACTCGTTTGCCTTTTCATCCTCAGCGTTAACCCAATTAGTTGGTGACCTAACGCTTGTTCGAATTTATATGTAGAATTTGGCGTGTCTTAAATAGGTTTAGGTTTAAAGACATTTATTTCTCAAAAAAAGACACAAAGTCACTCACTTGAGAAACAATATTTACCTTTTACTAATAAGCTTAAGATTAAGTTCGTCACTGCGTGATGTTCACCCATTCAATGCATTTAGTTTTTATTAGGTAATAACTTACATATAATTATTTTGTATAGATTGGGCTAATTGATTCTTGAATGCATTGAATGAAAGTACATTCCACCCCCGAACCAAACCCCGAACCTCCGCTTGATATACTATCTACAGAAATAAACCCATCCGAAGCAATCAATAAAGCAAACAACTTCTTTGTTAACGTTGGTAAAAACCTGGCTGAAAAATCGTTAAACTCAAGTATTATTTCCCAACAAATCCCGACCAGGACATCCTCCACACTAAATTCTTTTGTTTTATTAGATACCGACGTTAACGAAATAGTCAGAATAATAAACGGGTTAAAGGATGTTTGTGCCACTGGGTGGGATGATATACCTAATAATATACTTAAAAGATTTAAATACCAGCTTGCCCCTCCTCTAACCCACATTTCCCAACTATGCTTATCTAAAGGAATATTCCCTAAATTGCTTAAAAAGGCTGTGGTCACACCTGTATTCAAATCTGGAGACAAGAACTGTGTAAATAATTACAGACCCATTTCAGTGTTAACAGGCCTCTCAAAAATTTTAGAAAAAATCATTAACAGTAGATTAATAAAATATCTAGAAGATAACCGACTACTATCAGATAGTCAGTTTGGTTTTAGGGCCAAAAAATCAACTAATCAAGCAGTCCACGAATTGACTAATTATGTTACCACCAACCTAGATAATGGTATGCACACAATTGGGATCTTTCTAGACCTTGCCAAGGCCTTCGACACTATTTCTTGTTCTTTGCTTTTGCACAAGCTTGAAACACTTGGAATAAGAGGAAAACAACTTCTTCTATTTTCTGACTATCTCAACGATCGTCATCAATGTCTAAAAATGGGTCAGTTTACAAGCTCTGAACTTAAAAATAGTTGTTTTGGTATTCCACAAGGTAGCATTTTGGGCCCTACCTTATTTTTAATCTATATAAATGGACTATGCAGCCTGTCACTCCAAAATGGTGTTATAATGTCTTATGCGGATGACACCGCCCTATTGTTTTCAGCTAAAACAAGAGTTGAGGTCTATAAAAATGCTCAAAATGGTTTTAACATTGTGTCTAATTGGCTCCGTAATAATCTCCTAACATTAAATGCAGATAAAACAAAATACATTTTATTTACAATGAGAAATATTAAGATACCGCTTACTAACCTAAACATTCACGCACATAATTATTGCACGTACGCTGACACTGCATGTTCTTGCCCCACTTTAGCTAAAGCTGACCATTTAAAATATCTAGGTGTCACCATTGACTCAAATCTAAATTTCCGTAAACATATCGAAGTACTCTGTACAAGAGTGCGCAAATTAATATATGTTTTTAAGAATTTACGGAACATAGCCGACTATAAACTAATTAAACAGGTCTATTTGGCTTTGTGTCAATCCATTCTTACATATTGCATAACTTCTTGGGGTGGTGCGGCAAAAACTATTTTACTCCCCTTAGAGCGTGCTCAAAGAGCTATTCTAAAGGTTGCTACCTTTCGCCCTTTTAGATTTCCTACGCAACAACTCTACATAGCATGTAGTGTGCTTACTGTGCGGCAATTATTTATTTTAAGCACAGTACTACACCAGCACACTGCACTTCCTTTTGACCCTGTACCTTTTGACAGGAGAAGAAAGGACTTGGTTTGCATAAAGCCCCAAACTAAACATGTGTTTGCCAGTCGTTTTTATGTATTCTTAGGACCTTTTCTTTATAATAGGCTTAACAAGGAGCTAAGCTTCTATAGTGTAAGGTATAAGAAATGTAGCAAAATGTTGTCAGAATATTTAGCAACACTCAATTACGCAGACACGGAAAAACTTCTAGAAATTTTGGCATGAAGATATTTGATCCCCTCGTGTTTACTTTAGTATTATTACATAGGCTTAGATTTAGGTATTAATGTACTATTAAGCTTTTTCTCGTAGTTGTTTAAAATAGATAATTTTATTGTTTTATATAAAGTTATAGTTTATCTTTTGTCCCTTGTTTATTGGTTTGTAAAGTGATGGCCCGAAACACAGGTTTTTATTAACCTAGATCGGGCGGGTCGCTACCTAACATTGCAATTCCGAACCACCATTACTTGCACCTATACTATTAATATTTTTAGTTTATTTTTAGGCACTATAATTGTATGGAAAATATTATTACTGTTGACTTAATATTTTTTGTGAACGTTTATATTTGAATAAATTATTATTATTATTTGTTGTTCTTGAATTTTCTTCTCTTGTAAGAGAGTATATAAACCCTACCCACGGGCCGGAGCCAAGTTTGTAGGGGGGAGTTTAAATGGAGAATGTTGATGATATTGTAGAAGAAGTAAGGAATTTCCGGGTGATGCGACAGGTGTTAAGAATTGTGGCTTTTTGTAGCATGTAAAGTGTGTGAGTAGGCATTTGTAGAGTATTGAGGCTTTGGGTGAGAGATTTTGGTATGATACCAGTAGATGAGAGAACAATAGGGACTATATGAACAGTCTGTGCTCGCCATTGGGTTTTAATTTCAATGGCAAGATCTTGATATTTACTAAGCTTTTCAGATATTATAGTTTGAATATTATGTGAGTTAGGTATTGCTATATCTATCAGATAAACTGTTTTATTGGTTTTGTCGTGAACGGTTATGTCGGGTCTATTGTAATGAATTGTTTTATCGGTTATTATTATTATTATTTCGTTTATTCAGCTAAATACATATTGATTAAATTTTTAAATATTTCTTAATAAAAACATAGAAAATAAAAAAAAGAAACATTTAAAAATACAAAAAATAGTAGCCCACCGTTATCGGGAACAGGGTCCAAGCTACCGGTGGTTAGGGTTCCAGAGACAGGAACCTCCTCACAATACGAGCCGTATTGAGGAGAACTGCCTTCTGAATCAGGCCCTTGATCCAACCGCCTAAGGAGAGCTTCGACAGATGTTCGTCGAGGCTCTTGGCAATCAAGCCATTTGCCGTTATGACAATCGGCACAATGATAGCCGAGTTCACATTCCACATGTCGACAACCTCGTGTGCCAAGTCAAGATATTTTAGTTGTTTTTCTTTCTCAGCTTTCACGAGGTTCTCGTCATGTGGGATGGTAACATCGATTATCATTACGCGGCGCGCTGATCGGTCTATCACCACTATGTCAGGCTTATTGGCGACAATAGTCCTGTCAGTAATGATAGACCGATCCCAGTACAACGTGACATGGTCTTTCTCGAGAACTGGGTCGGGCACATACTTGTAGTACGGTACCTAAGATTCAACAAGATTATATTTCAAAGCAAGTTGCTGATGAATAATCCTGGCTACTTGGTTGTGCCTATGCAAGTACTCGCCGTTAGCTAGACGAGAACAACCAGAAATAATATGTCTGATGGACTCACCCGGACGGTGGCATGCCCGACACACGTCAACCGTCCCGTCTTTCATAATATATTTCCGGTAGTTGTTCGTCAACATAACTTCGTCCATAATCGCACAGACAAAACCTTCAGTTTCCCCAAAAAGGTCACCGAATCGAAGCCAAGACACGGACGCTAGAAAATCTACATCAGGTCCATGAAGAGCCTTGTAGAAGCGCCCGTGAAGCTCCTTACCTTGCCATACTTCCTTGCGGTAATCGGTAGTAAGTACTACAGGTTTGCGCCAATTCTCTTTAGCCATGGACAGCGGGGTGAGTCCCTTGTCCACTGCGACTACATCTCGGTGCATACCCACGTCGGTTTTTAAGAAATATTCCCTGAGACTGCACACCTCTCGGTTGTGGAGGGTCTTTGCGTTTAAAAAGCCTCGACCCCCACACTTCCGTGGGATGTACAGTCTCATCACCGATGATCGTGGGTGATGCATCCGATTTGCAGTCAGCAATGTACGGACTCTCCTATCCAGGGCATCGAGCTCAGTCTGCGTCCATTTGAGTATGCCGAAAGAGTACATTAAAACCGGCATGACCCAACTGTTGAAGGCGCGCACCTTGTTCCCTCCCGAAAGAAGGCTTTTTAATACCTTCTTCAGGCGACCAAAGAAACGCTCCCTCAACAATTGCTTCATGTCAGCTACGTTAATGCCTAACGCTTCCGACATACCCAAATACTTATAGCTTTCGGATGAGGAAAGGGATCTGAGGTGTATGGAATCCGAGAGATGAATTCCCTCGGATTCCATAATCTCCCCTCGTTTCACATACATGACTGCACATTTGTCCACACCAAATTCCATCCTGATGGCGTTACTAAAAGTTTCAGTTACTTTCAGTAGCTCCATCAGTCGCAATTTGTTGGGGGCAAAGAGTTTCAGATCATCCATGTAAAAGAGGTGAGATATGACCTGACCACCTCTTCTCAACCGATAGCCTAGACCTGAATCCTCCAGCAATGTGCTTAGAGGATTCAAGGCTAGACAGAACCAAAGTGGACTCAAACTGTCGCCCTGAAATATTCCCCGTTTAATCCACACAGGCTCATCGTTCCCCTGGATTTGTCGACATCCTGGATATCGAAGGACCGTCCTCCATTGTCCCATACACGACTCAAGAAAGGTGCGTAGAGTTGTATCTATCTTGTACAACTCCAGCACCCTCTTGAGCCATGTATGTGGCACTGAGTCGTAGGCCTTCTTATAATCTATCCAACATGTCGATAAATCCTTGCGGGATCGACGAACCTGTTGGCTAATGGCCATGTCGATGAGGAGTAGCTCCTTAGTACCGCGAGACCCGTTCCTACATCCATTCTGAGAGGCAGATATAATTGAATTTTTGACAATGTGTGAATTAATTTTCGCTCTCAAAATGGACGTAAGAAGTTTATAGACCGTCGATAAACACGTGATCGGCCTATAATTCTTGGGTTCCGCGGGACTGCCTGACTTATAGAGCAGGTGGGTAACGCCTGTTGTTAGAAACTGTGGCAGAGAGCCGGACTCAAGGCAAGACTGAAATTGAGATGCCAGGCGAGTGTGTGAACTACTGAGCCACTTGAGCCAAAAGTTGTGCAGTCCATCCGGCCCTGGAGACTTCCAGTTCGGTAACGGACGAACTGCACTGGCTATGTCTAAAGATGTTATTAAAATAGGTTCCATTTCTGGAATAGTTTCACACACACGCTCAACATCACGCATCCAGCCAGCCTCAGTATGACAGACACGCACCGACCAGATGCTGTGCCAGAAAGAACTCGTGGCTACATCATCCGGGCGGCACACGTCAGTCACACTTTGTTCGGGTCGCTCCCAAGCTCTGTATACCCACCTCTCATCGCTCCGGAACATGCGATTCTGCGAATACCGATCAACCCGCCGCTTATACCGCTGAATACGGTTTGCCCATGCATAAACTTTCTGCTTCAGGAAGTCGATGCGCTCTGTGGTACGAGACATATATTCTTGAGGACTGATTCCAGTCCCCGAGAATGCCCGTCTCACAAAGCGCATCACACGTGGTCTTGTATTGCCCTCCCTGAAGCAATATAGTTTACCGATGAGTGCCCTGGCCTCGTCGATACGCCGCTCGATCCTGCACTGCCAGGCTGGTACGGATGGTTTTGGTCGAGTAGCTACGTCACAATTTGGAAATTTGACGTTAGCTAAACGACATACCGCAACAGCCCCACAGTACAGGATCGAGTGCGTATCAACGAGATCCTCGCTACTTTCGAATAAATTCTTGAGCTGCGAGTCCAGGGCACACACCAGCGCCCTATTTTTTTTATGCATGGGTAACCTTGGTAATCGGGGTCTAAGTTCGGCTGGAGTGGATCGATAGTCGCGAAGCGCATCCTCCAGTGCACTCCTCAATCGGTCGTTGCACTGGCTACTTACCGTAGCAACCCTATCATCCTCCTCTACGACAGCGGGGTTAGACCGCGGCTGCGTCACATCAATTGCTGACGCTTGCACCGCGGTTTGTGGCGTAGTCAAGATGACACGGTTGCTCAGTACTTCTGAGCGCAGCCTATCAAGTGCAGCATCGTCCAACAAGTGATTGCGTTGGATGACCCGCACCTGATCCGACAGTCGTTGGGCCGAAACGTTGATGGTTGGTTCTAGGTCCTGGAACAGAGACAGCATCCTAACACGGTACGCAGTGAGGTTAGTACCCCCCTCTGTAGACCCATAATATGCGCGCATGACATTCGCGTTGATAAACGAAGTCCATCGCATGCGCGACACATTTCCACCGGCAGCGGGGACCCTGATCGGGGCCTGTTGGCCCCTAGATCCCAAGCCCGCTGGTGGCCGTCCTCTTCCTCGTCGTTGTCGTGTTGGTGGTGGTGGTGGTGACGACGGCGGGGAGAAAAATACATGTGTGATAAATATATAACTGTCTAATATTCATTATTTTTGTTTGTTCGTAAACTGTGCTTGTTGGTGTTAAATATGGGTAGGTAGTTGAAAATCATTTTTATTAATTTGTTCTGTGTCACTTGTAGGTTGGCTAACTTTGTCTTGGCTGCAAATCAGTTTTTGTTTCAACAATTTTGGTTCTAGAAATTTCTCCTGTGTCGTTGGCGCGTACATACACAAATAGCCACCCCCGAAACAACTAACTGTAGGTCATACAAATATTTGTTCCGTGCGGGGATCGAACTCGCGACACACAGCGTTGCAGTTAAACGCTTAGCCACTGCGCCAACCGTGTCGTCAAAAGTTTAAAGTAAGGTTACAGGAACTCTGCTGGGGTTGCGGGTTGTTCGAAAGAGATACCGCGGCCCCGGAACGTAAAGGGCAATAGAAGGAACATGGGTGGGTTTTAGTCAGTAAAAGTCTGACACTCCCCCCCGCTCCGCCCAGAGCGGGGGAAGTTATTTGATGATTTCCCACCCCAAAAAAAAAAGGTTACAGGAACTAGGAATAAAAAAGCTTGAGTATTACTTAAAGAGTTTTATTATCTGTACTTAAACTATTTTATACATTTATACCTACGGTAACTATAGTTTATTTACCTACTATGTTTGACTATGGACACCACGTGTCCCTTTGAGCGAATGCTCGGAGGTTCATCATAAGATCATTAGGCAGTGATCGATTCATAAAATATGAGAAATTAAAGTATCCAGATCTATTGCAATTCCTTTAGTTTTAACCCTTATCGAATGCGACCAAATTAAGGTCGAAAATAAATAATCAAATATTAACTTATCGTTACCTATCTTATACTGACCGAACGTTTTTCTTGATATAAAGAAATAATTTTGATCGTTAAGTTACCAATTGTCTTGATTGTATATAAAAATAAAAAAAAATAATAACAAACACAAACTTGTTTGAACATACGAACATTTACTCATGCATCGCTACTTCATTTGGTTTGTTCATTACACCATTAGAGGTACTTAAATGTATAAGTTCTCCGTATCTATTTTTCAGCATTTTTTATTAGAGGCTAGTTAGAAATTATCAGATTAGAGAACAGATGATTCTCAAATTGTAGGAAAAAAAAATCCCTACATTTAAAAAAGTTGGTCAGGGTATAGTTTTCGCGAAACTATCACATTAGTTTCGAAAAATATTATCAGCGCAGGCGCAGCTGAGGACAGTAATGTAACAAATGGCGACATCTAGCACACTACTATACAATCACACAACAACTAATGACATCTAGCGGCGGAGCTCATCAATCGGACCTTACTTCACAGATGAAAAAGGTTTCGAAGGAGCAAGGAGAATCGTTCCACTTAAGACCTTTGTCATCTCTGTTCCAGAGCTCCAAGCAGTTCTCTTCTTCTCCATTCTCGTAGCGGAAGTTGTTCGGTTCGCCTGCGTTCCAGTTCACGAAGGTCAGTGGTCTGCCGTTGGCCATCCAGAAGAAGCTGCCCTCTTCAGCCAAGTCAGTGCCTGAAGTCCAGAAATGTTCGCGGCCGTAACCTGGAAAAGTTAAAAAAAAATGTTAATTGGGAAATTCTTTTGCCTCGGATGTAAAACGGAAACCACTGCTATAGCGTGGTTGTATGTAGTTTGCTTACAAATGGTATTTCCTCAATGTAGTGCATTCACTGGAAATTATTACATGGAAATCCGTTCATCAAGGAGATTACTACAACAATATGTTCCATTTCGGGCGAAGGTGCAACATACATGTCGTCAATCGAACGCCTTTTTTCCACTTGGTTAAACCTAAAATCTTGTATGGCACAATCAACCCAACAATTCCCACAGCTGGACCACAACCCTCACTGTGAGAGGGACTGGGCCTTGATGCACCACACAGGCTAAATTCGGATTGGTGGATGTCACCATACTGCATTCTAAGAGTGGCTTGTTGCCAAGCCGTTCTCCGTTTGCAGCAGCCAAAAAAGTTACCCAGAAATGCCACCTTTCTATCAAATATAGTCTGTAAAACATAGGCGATATGTTTGATATAGTCATAGCATAACTAGATTTAGATATTTACCTGAATCCTTAACGTACTGCTCCAGTTTGTCGTTCTCCTGTTGCGAGGATATGGAAGCCAAGTGCATGCCGTGGAACCTGCAGTACTGCTGCGCTTTGAACCAGTTTGCCTGAAACAATAGAAGAGATCTCATTAGAAACTATTTCTTGGAAGTATGGTTTAGATTTTATTCCCTTAATTACCGCGCGTTAAATGTAGGTAAATACTGTAAAACTGTATTACAGCTTTCTGTGTTAGTTTCATTGATAATTCAGAAATCGAATACCCACTAATAATCTGGACATGCTAATATTACAAAGAGTTGTTCGTGTATGTTTGAATGTAGCATTTAATCTCTGAAAAATCTTTAATCTCTGAAAAAATCTCATCAGTTTACAATCACTATTTCTCTGACGGAAAGTTACACTGTCATAAAAAGTGTTTACGCGCGGGCGACGTCGTGGGTATAGTCTAGTTATTTATTGTTAGAAGAATGACCACGTCACGATAGTCCCATGAGTTTAGGACAAACATCTCTTTTAAAATGCGCTAGCGATTACTGCCAATAATTGTAATTCAAGTAGTTTACGAGTATTTGTCGTTAAAAATCCGTGGCTTCTCAAAAAATCCGCCTTGGGTTGCTTATCCAGTAAACCTAATAAAATATTAATTCAGGAATGTTAATGGAAACGTTGAACTTGTAAATTTCGGGCAAAGTTCCTTCGAAATCATTGAAACTAATCGCATGCGCAATACGGAAGCCGCATACCAACTAGGTTAGTGGCACAACAAGTAAAACTGCGGTTTACCGACCGGCGACACGCAGGTTTGTGCGGTTTAAGACAACACGACATGTCTGGGGATAAATCAATTTGTGTGAGACGAGACAAAACGTCATTAAGATCAGGGGTACTTGGAAAGTTTAGTGTGTTCTCATCTATATGACTGTTTTAATGACAATGAGTTGTTCAGTGTAACTGGACATTGTTATGGTTGTATTTAACGACCGTTTAATTTAATGGTGTAAGCAGGCTTTCTGGTGCTTCTTAGGTTAAATAGGGTGAAAACGTAAGTTGATATTCATTAAAATAATTACGGATAATAACTGTGTTGGAGGTGTACAGTACTGATAGATTACAGGCACACACCGTATACAGTCAGTCCCTTTACCAACTAGCTGCGTTGCAATTTTAATAGTCATTGGTTTTCCTAAACCCATAACATCACGCCTGTAATCTTCGGGGATTACACTGGGTACGGCAGAAGTGTATCTAATAGTTCATTCAAATTTAATTAGTTGTTGCAGTCTCATTTAATAGGGCCTATTGTCATTACGGGTACAAATATTGCAAGACGGCACGGTTGGCGCAGTCGCTGAGCGATCGGCTGCTGCGCTGCGTGTCGCGGGTTCGATTCCCGCACGGAACAAACATTTGTATGGCCTACAAATAGTTGTTTGTGTATGTGAGTTTAAATGCTTGTAAACGCACCCACGATACAGGAGAAATTCCTAGTGTGGGGCAACGTTTTTTTAGATATAATAAAAAAGAAAAAAATTGCTCCATGGTTGCTACTGAGAAATTCCAATAACACTTTGCATCACCTGGGAATCGAACATAGGATCTCATGCTCAGCAGTCACACTCACGGCCACTGACCGACGTAGTCCATTACATTAGCGAGTAAAGACAGGGACATAAATTAAAGAGTAATAACAGTCAATATTACGGCAAATTATGGACAAAACAAAAACCACTTTTGAAAATCCACTCGCCTGCTTACCCGAAGGTTTTTGCTTTTATCTCCTCGACGGTTTTCAACCAGTTTTATACCAGTGCTATAAATTGGCTGAATTCGAAGTCACGTGTAGAAATAGGAACCACGTTTTGGAGTAGACAGGTGCCATTTACTTGCAGCGTGGAGACTTCGGTAGAGCTTATTTTGTATTCAAAATGTAGCCTAGATCTTCAATCGTTTATTTGTGTTCATAGCATAACTAAATAGGCTATTTATTTTTTAAATATACTTACAAGGTGTGATTGTAGTAAAAGTCTAGTGTGGTGACTGTCGCATTGCTAAGTCATAGGTCTCAAGTTCGAATCCAAAACTCGCATATCTGAATTTTCGATTTAATTTTTTACACTCAGTAGACCAGACAGGAAAAAAAAACATACAAAATTTGAGTACAAAGGTACTGCTTATTTCTTAAGAAAATTTCTGCCAGCAGACATGCGAAAGGAGATATGAGAACGAATGGTAGACGATAGTGTGTGAGAGAGTACGAGAAAAATATGTGTGTGTTTATGTGCGTTTTGTATTATTTACTTCTTCAAAGGAAGACATCGTGAGGAAACCAGTATGCATTAGAGGCACAGTCTACAGCATTTAAAGGCAAGCCAGAGGCCATTAGTTAAAAATACCAGCTTATAATTGTCCCACAGCTGGGTATACCTCTCTTCTCATACAGAGAAACCATAGAATCTCACACACGATAAAGAAATAAATATTTTAATTATCAGTGTAAATATTTATTCGATTTTTTATTTATTAACGCCTCAGGCGACGTTTTTAAAGCAGTTAATTACTTTGATGTTACATAGACAGAAGTTATAAGAGATTCTGTATCTCATATGTTTTCGACTGTCTCGATAAATTATGTTCAGAAAAAATGTGATTGGCGAAAGTTGTACAGTCGAAAGCAAAAGTATGTTGTAGTTACTTTGTAATACGTCATTTTGAAGTGTAATTAGAGTGCAGTTATATTTAGGATTCCAATTAGGTTACAACCGGATGAGGTGTCAACAATTTGTCGATATGTTCGTGTATATTTCTGTTTTTATTACCCCTAATTATAGTTAAGTTGTATTTCTGACATTTATGAACGTACCAATATATAGCCGTGTTCAAAATTTAGTTTTAAACTAAGAAGAGAGTGGTGTTCATGGTACACACGACGACAGGTCAACCTATTATAACTATTATAACCTGATCTCTTTACTACGGATCGCACACCGTAGTAGAGAGATCAGGTTAAAATGATTTTGTATAAGTTGATGTGCCGTCTTGTGTACTTTGGTAGTTAAATATCATTTTCATATAAATAACAAATTCGTTTTCAAAAAATCTTTATAACGTGGTGAATTAGGCAACATCTTGTGTAAACACTTTGCAAATTCATATTAAATTAATAAGATTAGCTACTCATTGTGATTCATAGTTATCAACAGTCATGCCAACGAAATGCATCAGCAAGATTAATTATATGAGAGCTAAAACAATAAGCACAGGTGCGAACCTACAGATGTATGTAATATTATGTACAGTCAAACAATTCAATAACTACCAGGCAGCATATTTTTTTTTTTGTAAACGGTAAACCACTTTATTTCTCCTGTATAATGGATGTATTATTTATGTGGGCATGTGTTCCGTGCGCTAATCGAACCCGCGGGACGCAGCGCAGCAGCCAAACGTTTAACCACTGCGCCAACCGTGCCGTAAATTAGTATTATTCAGAATGTAATAAGGAGTTTATTAAGTCTTTTATCACCAACTTTTAGCCTTTCTCAAACTGCGCCATATGACCATAACTCCATATTCTTAGTTTTCCGCATCCAGCCTATACAAGTCATCGTTTTAGTATGTGATGTTTTAGGCATATGAAATCAACAGTTATCGGGGGGAGTGTCATACGTTTACTGACTAAAGCCCATCTATGTTCCTTCTTTTTTCCTTTATGTTCCGGGGCCGCGGTATCTCTTTCGAACAACCCGCAACCCCGGCAGGAGGCGGTTTTATATATGTATGGCTGTACCTAGCCGACCACGCTCTGCTCTAGTAAAAATGCAGAAAACGATTTATCTCAGATTTGAAATTCAACTAAATCGAGTTTTCACCCCCGTTATCTTATGTATTGCCACTTTGATCGAAATCTTTAAAGCCTTTTGAAAAAACGTGATGAAAAATATAGGTACATAGAAACGTTTCTCATTGAATAGTGCTTAGAAAACCAGCTTAAAAGTTGTGTTACATCGTTAATAATAAAATACTCAGTTTTGCGAGGGTCATGGAAATATCTATATTATTACCCTCACTTTCTTACCCCTACCTGAACACCAAACTATTTGTTCGACTGTACTGTATACATGGTGTACAAATGTATGACACATATGTGTTTATGTTTGTACACACTCATTGATCTTATGAAACAAGACCCACTTTCTCTGGCATTGGGTATTAGTGGTATACCTAAGTAGTTGTTGAGTGATGCAGCCCATCTGTTCACAAAGATGATGATGCACTTAACACCATTTATATCTTATGAAATTGCTTGTAAGCAGCATCAAGTGTTCCATAAATATTTTGTAGGTAGATGATTTTTGTAACTCGAAATACGCATTGTACTCAACTCCATAGTTGCGACCAGCCAGATATAGAATTAATAACAGAGAGATAATATGCCGTCGTCAAAAGTGAGTTGTCATTGTGCAAGCGCGCTGTTTACATAAGCGCATCGTTTTGTAAACTTCTGATTGGTACTTTTTGAAATGCCTAATGACAATAGCAAAATGAAAACTCTTTTATTCAATACTAGCTTCCGTCCGCGACTTCGTCCGCGTGGCATAGTTACTTTGGGCTAACGCTAACTTTAACCCGCGTGATGATCGTAAAAAAAATATCTTTCTGCCCCTTTTCTCACTTTTTTTAGCCTATGTCCGTCTTCAGGGTCCCAACTATCTCTGTGCCAAAATTCATCAAAATCGGTTAGGCCATTTAGGCGTGAAGACGTAACAAACAAACAAACTCACGTTCGCTTTTATAATATTAGTAAGGATAGGTTGATAATCAGAACTTTTTGAACGTGCAGGTTTACAAGTGTACCCTAAACGTCCGAGCTACGCCGTTTTAAAATGACAAACGGTGAATTATAATCCTAAGAGGTTTTCAGTAATTTGAATTACAACTTGTACTTTTATGATTGAAAAACTAGCTATCAAATCTTATGATATTTTTCATTTTATTTCGGAAGTATGGTTCGTTGAAGTATTTATATAAATAAAAGCTTCTAGGAATACCGTAACATTAATATATATTTATATAGGTATATATAATTTTACGACACGGATGGCGATGGCGCAGTGCCTGTACGATCGACTATTGTACGGCCTACAGATAAGTTGTTCCGGGTCTGACTGTTTGTGTATGTGAGTTTAAATGTTTGTAAACGCATCCACTATACAGGGGAAATTGCAAGTGTGGGGCAACGTGTTTTAGAAGAAATAATAAACCTTTTTGTATTTTTTACCGTAACATAATTTGATAATATCGCAATCCTTAAATTATCACAATTACCAGAAACATTTATTATTAAATTCGTTCCCAGGTCTAATCTTACAAAACTATACTTAATAATCGCGGAAGATAATGTTAACAACCAATTGTTAGGCAACCGGAATCAACCTACTTAATCCGGTAATTTGACTAAATGTGAGAAATTCAAATATTACCGTAACACGCATAAGTACAATAAGACCAGGGGCCTTAGTCTGCTATTACAATGGTGTCAGAATGGTCGATCACTGATCGCATAATGGTTGATTTTGACAAGTTTAGTATGTAGTAGATGTCAAAATCCATTATGCGATCAGTGATCGACCATTCTGACACTATTGTAATAGCAGACTAAGGCCCCTGTTGTTTAACATTGGTAAGGTTTAAAAAAAAGTAATATCGTTAGAATAGCGCGTTACTTTGAGGAAAACTTTGACATTAAGTGTTATGCAAATACATGTTTAGTTTTATAACATAACATCACGCCAGTAATTTCCAAAGGCTTAGGCAGAAGTGTCCCTAATAGTGCACTACATTTCTCTAGTACCTAATTTAATATAATTCTTTAAATAATTTCTGAATGGAAGACAAGGGCGAAGATGGTAGCGTTATCTTAAAAATAATTGCCTTTGATTTTCAACTCTAGCTCTATGAGATAAATATCTTTTTAATACTTAGACTGCAATATGTAAACACATTTGTAAATGCCTAGCAGCCATTAAGTAGGAAGCGAGTCCCCGATCACATCGATGTTATCTAGTTATCCAGCAGTAATTGTGTTTCGAGTGCTGGAAGGCTATCGGTTCGTGGAATTGTGGAAAATGACCAGCTGTATTAGTATTTACTACGAATATGTGGGCTGGGGGACAGAATGTTAATTTTATTGTGGTTTCCGATATTCAGTCTTGGATGTATTGATATTTTACAAAGAAATTTATGTGTGACAAAGTGTACCATAAAACATGTTGATAGTGTTACGATGAAACTATGTAATATAATAGAGAGCCTCGAGCTTTTATCTGATATCTATGGCCTCGACCAACACATGACAAGGGTGTCGATAGGTAGATGGATCAAGGTTTTGATTCAGAAACCGGTACTTCTGGATATGGCTTGTATTTTTTTTATTTCTTCGTTAGGAGGTTCCTCTCTCTGGATCCGTGACCGTCGGTAGCCTGGACCCTGTTCCCGATACCGGTGGGCTACTATTTTTTATATTTTTAATGTGTTATGTAGAAGTGTATCTAATGGTAACACATTTCGCCAGTTATGTTTAAGTTGCATACAATACGAAGCGAGGCTAGTCTACTGCAATCCTACTAATATTATAAATGCAAATGTTTGTGAGGATGGATGGATCTAAGGATGTAGATATTTGTTACTCTCGGATGAACGGCTCTTGATGAAATTTGGCTCAGAGGTAGATTATAGTCTGGAATAACACATAAGATACTTTTTATTTTGATACCACGCGGGCGAAGCTGCGGGCGCCATCTTGTATAAAATAAAAAGGTTTGTAAAATAAAAAAATCTTAACCTTGTTTGTTAGTAACACTGATTTAACAACGATATTCTGGTAATGTGATGAATGCAATAGTTAATTATGTAGTAGACAATAATTGATTGGCTTATCAAACCGTTATAAGAATAATTTGTTTACTCTACCGGACCATTTTATTGGACCGTACTTTAGTTAAGTCGTTTCTTTCCTTTCCAATTCTGTCTGTTAATCCAAAAGAGAGTCAAGGCGAACTTATTTTACTGAATTTTAATCTCTTATATCGTTATTAAATTCTGTAATATGTAAGGAATTATGGGTTTGTAAATATTTAATTGTACGATTGTCGTTGGCCGGTTATCGGAGAAAGTCGGAATACACCGGCCCGGTAAAGCTTGCTGAGTAGGGATTAGGGGTGGCAAACTTTTGGTAAAACGTTATTTTATTCAAATATTTTGGATGTTGGTGACTGCTTGATTTCATTTGAGAGACTTTGGACATAAATCATTAAAGGAAATAAACAGTCTCATTCATATTACGTTCATAAAACTGATCGAAAATTGTAATACGAGTTTTTGAAATTCACCAAAATTGTTTGGACTTTGGATTGGACCTGATGCTATCAGCTGATCAACACGTTTAGTAATTTTAAAACAAAACTTATAAATTTCCAGAAGTCATCGAACAAAAGTTGTTATTTTTATGGTCTGAGACACTACACGATAGTTCTTGCGTTTACTGTTTAGCAGACCAGGTCTACCTTGCTACTATCATAAAACCATAAACAGCAATAATATTAGTAATTTAGAAGTCGACACAATATTACATATTGCTTTGCCATACAATGTGGAAACGCCGCCAGTCTTTTGGGGACGTTACCACGGCATTAAGTCCACCTTTGTACAGTTTTTACTTGTGCATAAAGTTTTAATAAATAAATTACCAGTCGACAGCGCTGAAGACCAATTTTTTGACGCACTTTTTTGTTTATTGATACGTTACTTCCTTTAGGTTATTTTAATTTGTTATTGTAAAGGATATTGTTAATAAATGCATAGCATAATTCTTGCAAACAAAATATTTCATTTAAAAACTTCGTGTTTTATGATCGCCGGACGTGTGCCAACCCTACAACGGCCGGTGCAAATTACACCGTAATAGGCGTCGGCGACGTCTGCAACCGGCTAATAAGAAATGTGGTGCGATGTGAAGCTACCTCGAATTCTTTGCTTCTCTCACTGTGCCGCTTATGCAATCACGTTTCATTTAAACGTGATTGAATTTAGATGTTCAACACCGGTTTTTTGTGTTTTCCGTCTCTGTTTTTTATTTGCACTGACGTATTTTAACATAAGGATGTCACTTAATTCTTGACAGTTAAGGGTTTTTTTACAGACTAGTATTTGGCACTTCGCCACTGATTGTAATTGCACAAAGTGTTAATGTAATATAACGTACGGTTAATCCGCACATCGTAAACAATTTCACAGTGTAACTAAATTAAAATGTCTGCAATTTTATTGTACGCGTAATTTTTTGGTTTGCCAAATTAAACCGTGGTTGAGGAAAACAGAGAAGTCAGGTTTACCAAATTGATTCCAATTTACTTTGTGGTTGTTCTGATGCAACCAAACATAATGGAGGCTGTTTCATAATAGAAGAATGTTTACATTTGTCGTAATGCTAGTAATTTCCGCTGGAAGAAATTCTCACCTGACTGAGATACGTCATTGCAATAAAAGGTTTTGAATGAACGCTAAGCAACATTCCATCGGCAAGGACTGAATTGGTCATTACGACGGCATTTAACTATCAATGACCATAATAAAGCTTTATAGTGATTGAAAATGCACGTTTAAGTACCACGCATCGGCGACGAGAAAAGCCATTTCCCAAGGCGCTTCCAACTTTCGCAGACCTTTGACACCTAGACATAGTTACCCACATGCGAGGTACCTATTCGTCTAGCATAGTAGGTGGTTGGACGTTTGAGGCAGAGATCCTCAAACTGACTCAGCCCCTGCGGGAGACGACTGCCGGTCACCATAGATGCGGGTCTGTGGACAGCGAGCTGTGGGTAGTTCACCGTCCGTTCGTCTAGACGGGGTTGCGGGTTGTTCGATAGGGATACCGCGGCCCCGGAAAACAGATGATTAATTTTAATTTGGATGACGCCTAAAAACAAAGACACTTTAAAAAAAAAACCAGACCATGATGACACGCTAATTCAGCCCAGTATAACACAATACTAAATGTTTTTTGATCTGTGGTTCAGTGTTCTATGTAGACAGTGTACAATGTAGAACACAGTTGTGGTCTGCCAGCGTTTCCACTACATTTTGCAGTGGTCCAAATTACGTGCGCTCCATTGGGCCATTTTCCTTGAAGCGGATAAGTTGGCTGAAAATTCACGAGCTCTGCTGCTAACCAAAACGGTAGTTTAAAACCTGCCCTATTGGGGATATTCTCGAATCATTTGAGGCGTCTTTGAAATATGTTTTTTATTGAAAGTGACATCTTTATAATAATTGTCTTGTTCTCGTCTTATATTACTTGAGATCGACGGAAAAAGTTTGTTTCTTCCATTGTCTCTTGTCAGACGTCACACTTTCATTTACTACTTCTTTTTCCTTCATATCATTCTCAATCACCCACACAATCCGTCCAACTCTTGTTAGGGTTCCGTACCTCAAAAGGAAAAAAACGGTACCCTTATTGGAACACTTTCTTGTGTCGTCTGTCTGTCTGTTAAGACCCGTTATCTTAGGAATGCGTGAAGGTATTGAGTTGAAATTAAAACACATGTACTGACGTCACTGGTCCGTATGTGCTATGAAAAATCAACCCTCTAAGTCTACGCAGTCAAAAGATATAGCCTTTTATGTCGCAAGTTTGTACGGGACCCTTGGTGCCCGAGTCTGACTCGTTCTTGGCAGGTTTTTTGGTCTTCTTTTCCCTCTATATCTATTAACATACATACATTTCACTTTTTAGCGGTTTTGATTACATTTGCGGTTTTAATTAGAGTTTGTACTTAAATTAATTAATTGAAAGTTAACTACTAAACTAATGAGTTCGTCAGTTTCGAGGATTAATAAATAAAAATTCATTCGATTAATTAAATTAATTGATACGCAGTAAATGATATTAGATTAACTAATAGCTGAATTAATAATTGGTAATGTTTATGATGAGATATTTTAAGATAAAAATGTTAATGTATTAACGTGTTATTGCTAGCTAATAAAAATTACCGTAACAATATTGTTAAACTCTTACCATTATTATAAATACGAAAATTGGAGTGGATGGACGTATGAATGGATGTTTGCTACATTTTTAAGCAAAAACTACTGCACGGGTTTGGACGAAATGGGCGCAGAAATCCTTACTCCTTACTAATATTATAAAGCGAAAGTGAGTTTGTTTGTTTGTTTGTTAACTCTTCACGCTTTAATGGCTAAACCGATTTTGATGAATTTTGGTACAGAGATAGTTGGGAACCAGGAGACGGACATAGGCTAACTTTTATTAAAAAAAAAGTGGGATATGAGGGAGAACGAGGGAAGAAAAGAGAAAACTTAGCGTTGCTATTACAAATCCATCAGGCGCAAGAGCAAAAACTGCAGGTCTGTTTGGTGTGTTATACTGAATTTAACGCGAGCGAAGCCGCGGGCGAAAGCTAGTAGTTTATAATATGGTTTTCTTTCTATTTTTTGGGGATGGGTAATCATCAAATAACTTGCCCCGCTCTGGGCGGTACGGGGTGGAGTGTCAGACTTTTGTTACTAACCAAAACCCACCCTTCCTTCTTTTGCCCTTTATGTTCCGGGGCCGCGGTATCTCATTCGAACAATCCGCAACCCCGGCAGATATAACCTACATACATGGATTAGCTTTTAATTCCGGTAGTACGATAGAATAGAATAGAATATACTTTATTGCACACCAAAATTGGAACAAAACTGTTTTACAAAAAGTGCTAAATTTATGGTTACAATGGCGGTCGGTAGTAGTATCCTGTAGTTTAATTACCAAACTCCACGCGAGTGAAGCCGCGGGGATAAACTAGTTTTATATTAATATTAATACTAATTATTAATGTATTTCCAGTTCAAATAGAAGACATTTATAGTTACAACGTTATGTAACAAAAAATACCAAAACAATTTTGTTAAACATAATTCTTCTATATTGCAATTTCGTGTTAAATATAACAATTTTCTTTTTTTTTGTTACTAGCTTTCGCCCGCGGCTTCGCTCGCGTTAAATTTGGGGTAACACAGTTCCCCTTTCCTGATTTGCAGGTACCTGCTACCTATAGTTTTTGCCCTTGCGCCTTATTTATTGTAATAGCAATGCTAAGTTTTCCCTTTTTTTTCCCACTTCTCCCTCATTTATCACATTTTTTAAAAAAAAGTTAGCCTATGCCCGTCTCCAGGGTCCCATTTATCACTGTACCAAAATTCATCAAATCATAAGGCTTGAAGACGTAACAAACAAACATCAAACTCACTTTCGCTTTTATAATATTAGTAAAGATTGTATAGAATATCGTTAACAATGAACAAACTCTGCTGTTGAGTGATATCAGATGAAAGTTTTGCTTATTTATTAATAACTATGTTTAAAATCAATCAAAGTTCATAACTTGCTGCCTGTTTTAAATAGCTACATTTGTGCTTAGGTACGAAGTAAAAGTCTAGCTCTGGACTATTTATAGGACAGCAGAACAGGAATGAAACAGCTAACTCTTACCTATTGTTGGTCTGGGTATGTTTACGACTAGGCCAAAGTTAATGGTCCTTGGACCGGTTCATAGTTGTTATGCATTTACCTTCGTAGACTATAACTGCAATATGTACAATTTCGTTGGAGGGTATCTTATACCAGCTGTTTTTTATATAACGTTGCCCCACACTAGGAATTTCTCCTGTATCGCCGGTGAGGTTACAAACATTTAAACTCACATATACAAACAGTTAGACCCGAAACAACTATTTGCACGATACAGGAGGAATTCCTAGTGTGGGGCAACGTTTTAAAAAAAAAAAACTTCCCTCGCTCGGGAAGAGCGGGGGTGGGGTGAGGGGAGAGTCCGACCTTTACTGAATAAAACTCATCCATGGTTTCCTTCTTTTGCCCTTTGTGTTCCGGAGCCGCGGTATCTCTTTCGAACAACCCGCAACCCCGGCAGGATGTCCATTGTACAGTAGTTGTGTAACAATTTTGTAGTACAATAAAGTATTTTATATCTATCTATGTACTAGAAAGTATTCCGAATAGGTTAGCCCGAATCAGGCAATGTATTATCTAATAATAGTGTTGAATTCAGTACATAAGATGTCTACAACAATAACTAATAATGGGCAACACACCTGTTTTCAACAATAATGAATATGTCCATAACAATCTATAACTACACAGTAAAATGTTCGTGTTTGCAGTAATAATCCCACCTTTATGAGTATCGTACCGTCTGATATTTTCTTTATCCCCCTTTTTCAAACAACCTGAGTCTGTTTAAATGAAATATAGCTCGACTAACAGTGCCCCACGATTTCACCCGCAGTTTCGGACTTTTTAGGGTTCTATTTCTCAAAAGAAAAAAAAATGGAAGCGTTATAGGATCAGTCCGTCTGTTTGTCTGTCTGTTAAGACCCTTTATCTCAAGAACTCGTAGCGGTATCGAGTCGAAATTAAAATCATATATTTAAGTTTGTAATCCCTTGGAGCTGTGAAAAATTATACCCTCTAAGTCTACCCAATCAAAACATATGGCCGTTTATGTCGCAAGTTTGTAAGGAACCTCCAGTGCGAGAGTTCAACTCGCACTTGGCTGATTTTTTTCCTAGCTGCTCAATTCGTAGCGTAATCTATATATATAAAAACCGGCCAAGAGCGTGTCGGGCCACGCTCAGTGTAGGGTTCCGTAGTTTCCCGTCCGTCACAATAAGTGTTCCCACTTATGAGTTTAAAGGTGGAGGAGGAAATTATTTTGTACAACTTTTTGTCTTTTTTGTACAAAAACTGTTGTGTCAATCAAGTTCAAAATGATTTTCATAGAAAGTCCTTATAAAGTTCTACTTTTCAGATTTTTTTCATATTTTCTAAACTTATGGTTCAAAAGTTAGAGGGGGGGGGGACACATTGTTTTTTACTTTTGGAGCGATTATTTCCGAAATTATAGACATTATCAAAAAATGATTTGAGTAAACCCCTATTCATTTTTAAATACCTTTCCAACAATATATCACACGTTAGGGTTGAAATTAAAAAAAAAATCACTTCCCACTTTACATATAGGGTGGCTACCCTAATAAAACATTTTTTTCCAATTTTTATTTTACCACTTTGTCGGCGTAATTGATATACATATTGGTACCAAATTTCAGCTTTCTAGTGCTAACGGTCACAGAGATTAAGCGAGGACGGACGGACGGACGGACGGACAGACAGACATGGCGAAACTATAAGGGTTCCTAGTTGACTACGGAACCCTAAAAATGAAACCCGTTTCCCGTTGTCACGCCGTACCTTGAGAACGGCTAGACCGATTTGGCTGATTTTTGTTTTTGTAGTTTTCTAATACTCTGTAGAAGGTTCTTACGAAAAAAAAAATATTAAGAAAATGTCTCTGAAAGATTGAAAAAATATATTTAATTTTGCATATTCAATGAATGTCAACGAATGTCAAGTCCTTCTCAGTTATGGCGAGATCAGGGAAATAGGGATTCATTTTTATATGGAGGATATTTATAGATTCCAGTTCAAATTGAATAGGTACTCATACCTAAGATAGGACAACTGTCAGCTATACAAAATAAAGTAGTGCATCAAAGCTACGCTAAGGCGGTACGAAGTTCGCTGGTTCAGCTAGTGTTAAATAAGATTTATATTCTTCATCAAGAATTTTGCCATAAAATGCAAAAAGATTTTTTCAAATCTGAATTGAAATGCCGTAGATTGGCTCTCTCAAACAAACAAACTCTTCAGCTGTATTCAAATAAGTATAGACATACTCGATGGTCTACTGGGACTATATTTTTATTCCCATTTCTCTATTGATCGCAGAAAGTAGAAAAAAGTATGTCAGGTCTTCCTATTATGTACGAGGCGGAGAAAGGAAAACAAGAAACATTGAGCGCCATATTTTCTATCAGTCTATATTTTTGTTGAGAATTCAGATTGCAATATTTTGTTGCAAGTTTTGAATGAGGATTTATTTAGAAGACAAAAATATTTTTTTTTCTTCAATTAAACAGAACTAACTAAGCATAAGTCCAAACTAAAAATAGATACAAACTAATAAAAATATGTACAAGTAAAATGAAAAATGAATGATGAGTTGTGTACTTTTGAAACAAATATTGATAAAGTATCTATCATGATCTGCCTAGTTTTTTTCCCAACTATGTTGAGGTCGGCTTCGAGTCTAACCGAATGCAGTTGAATACCAGTATAGAGCGACGGCCTATCTGACTTCCACAACCAAGTTAGTACTAGGTAATACGATACCCCTTGATCAGACCGGTTTGTAGTCTTTCGAGCCACTGTAACGCTTTTCAAAACCTTTAAATGATCACCGGCACCAACGGTTTTACGTTCTTCCTGAGACAGAGAGGAAACTCGGTATGTAATGGTTGGGGACCCATCCACGGACCAACCTAGGCAAGCGTGGTTTAACCTTAATATCGAACCCACGCGGTAGTTAACAAAGGGACCGAAATACTTCATGTATAATTTAATGTTTGTAATTTTCAGTTTTTTTTTTTTATGTTTTGACGTGTCCTATAAAAACACTAAAATGGCCAAGTCCAAATTACTTGTCTTGCTACAAGGGAATCTAACTTGAAGCACCTAAGTTATGTTTTTTACAGTGGCAAAGTTTATGTCACAAGTTAGTATTACATGTTAAATGTCCTAAGTTGTGACAAGACTCCGTAACTTTCCCTTGGACGTAGTTGTAAGTACAACCGGGAAATTAGCAACAGTTACATTCTATTTCTACGACTAGACTGATGCTGGATTTTAAGGTAAGACTTAACATATAGATTTATAACATCGCGCTTGTAATCCCCGATTGGTTGGGCAAGGGTGTGCCTTAATAGTACACCCAAATTTTGTCAGTTATGTAATAGGGCGATCCTATTGTCAACTACCGGACACAAATCCAGACTCCGTGGTTGAGACTGATAAGTCAGTGATGGAAAACCCCAATAACACTATGCCCGGCCCGGGAATAGAACCCAGGACCTCAAATCGAACCAAAAATACTTATTTGCTAGAAATAGAAGAATTTTGACGAATCTGAGAAAATATTAATTATGAATGTTTTGTAATAATGCGTCTAATGCAGAGTGCGAATGTGATGCTGCATTCGGCATAATCTAATACTAGATCCTTACTAATATTATAAAAGCGAAAGTGAGTTTCATTGTTTGTTTGTTACGTCTTCACGCCTAAATGACCAAACCGATTACGATGAATTTTGGTACAGAGATAGTTGGGACCCAGGAGACGGACATAGGCTATTTTAAAAAAAAGAATGAGAAATGAAGAGAAGGAAAACTTAGCTTTGCTATTACAATAAATAAGGCTCTAGGGCAAAAACTACAGGTAGCAGGTACCTGTAAATCAGGAAAGGGGAACCGCAAAAAATCGCCTTATACCATAACAAAAATATACATATGTCAAACTCATTTTACTTTTTTCAGTTTTTTTGGGTCATTCAACTTTCGAACTGTTACTCCACACAACCATAAATCGTTCTCGATGAAATTTTTCGCATTTCCTACAAAAAAAAACGCAAGATATTGGCGCAGTGATTCTGTGGCCTGACGTGTTAGTTAACCAGTTATTCAGATAAAACTGGTCAGTTATATCATAGTGACGTGAGTGACCCACTGGGTTCTGTGGTTATGTATAAAATGTGTTTACTACTAACACACAAAGCTAGAAAATTTCACGTTTTCCGTCTGTGTTTATATTCATTGGCCCAGTTTTCTCTTTAGAGGTCGTTAAAACAATATTGTTTGATTAGACATAAGAGATAACATTAACTAAAACACAAATGAAAATTTTAAAAAGTTTCAATAGTAGTTTTCAAACTTTTTAATTAAGAGGTTAAATTCATTATTCTGTCCTATTTGGCTGCGTAACGTGTCTTCTTCTGTTTCCATACTTTTTTAGTTATTGCCGTTACCAAACATTTAAATTCCTTATTGTCATTTCTTGCAACTGTTAAATATATTTTAGCCATAGTTTGCATGAAGTCATCAATTATAGGTACCATTGCATGAGATATACTTACTACTACTGCTCCTTAATATGCACTTTTTGTAATACTTTTTAAATAAATTGTTCTTATCTTTGTAATCGCCTCTGTTCTAGCATTATTGAGACCATAAGTCATCAAAATGAAACTAACTTTTCACTGTACCTACCTACTTGAAATATATATATATGTATGTAATTAATACTAAGTCATAATAACCATAGCAATCATACGTATCAGCTGGCGAAAGAGAAAGCTCGGCGATCTATCAGCGCCACGCGGTGTTGCGTCACCGTCGTCATCGCGAACCTGCGTACGCGCAGCCTTCGGGTATCCGCATCAAATGATAAATCGATTCTGTTAATTTGCTTGAGAATGTGATCGTCATTATGTTTTGTAGATCCATTAGTAATGGACATAATTAGGCTTAATAAAATAATGCAAGTCGATCTTCTAGGTTAAGCAACGCTTGCCAAGGTCGGCTTGATGATGGATAACATTCCATTACAAGGTAGTCATTTACTAGAAAATACTGGTGTTAAGCAGCATCCGGTAAGACTGGAAGCCGACCCCAACTTATTGGGAAAACCGAGGCAGATGATGATGTATATATTTTGCTCAGTAACCGCTGTTATGAAGCTCTTAAGTAGACATGCAGTCATTACATTACATGTAAAATAAAATTACTAGAATTCAACTACATCTGGTTAAACTAGAATCCGACGCCAACTTGGTGGGGTAAAATCTTTGTAAATTTTGATGATTTATTCAATGCTTTTAACAACAAAATTCTGGTTGCACGACATTAACCTAATAAGTTTCCAAAGCTATTGATCTTCCCATTCATCAAGTACCACAACACATAATTCAACATTGATATGTTTTGCACACCATTGATAAGAGACATGCATGAGAGGTATAATACAAGCCAAATTATACAACGGTACATCACTAGATCTGTTTATAATGTCCAGTTTCCTTTTCTCTAAACAAAATAGTGACATAATAGTAAATAGCCAACAATGTACTTCCGTGCCATGCCTTAAGAAATGTTTGTCGAGATTTACAACTCGACGAAACAGTGATTGTGAAATTAAAAAGTTGGATGTTTTATCCGTGATGATGATTCAATTTTGGTGTTCTCGGCATCGTCTTTTTTGGAAACGTTTCACTGAAATTTTTATTGAATGACTTAACAGGAAAACCCCAAAGTATTGGCTAAATTGTTTTTTCGTAAGTAGGTTTTACTGGTAAAAGCGATTCAGACTCGCGCACCAAGGGGACTTTGTAGCCGAGAGTTGATATTTCACATTCACAGCACAAAGCACCAGACTTGAGTTTAAATTTCAACTCGATACCTCCACGCATTCCCGAGATAAAGGGTCTTGACAGGCAGACACATGGACGGACAACAAAGTGATCCTACAAGTACAAGGGTTTAAATTTTTCGTAGCTCAAACTAATTTTGAGCTATGGTTCTGTCAATCGTTTAAAGATGACAGATGTAAGACAAAATTATCTATGAAATCATCATCATTTCCCTGCCCTTGTCCCCATTCTATTTGGGGTCGGCGCAACACGTTTTCTTCTTCCATTCTCCCCTGTCAGAAGTCATGGCATCATTTATTCCTAAGTTTAATAAAAATCAATAATAGCGGTAGGATAGTCATCATTGCCTAGCCTTTTCCCAACTATGTTGGGGTCGGCTTCCAGTCTAACCGGATGCAGCTGAATACCAGTATTTTACATGAAGCGACTGCCTATCTGACCTCCACAACCCAGTTAGTACTGGGTAATGCGATACCCCTTGGTAAGACTGGTTGTCAGATTTTCGGAACACTGACTACCTGTAACGACTGTCAAAGATCTACAAATGACAGCCGGGACCAACGGCTTAACCTGCTTTCCGAGGCACGGAGGAAACTCGGTATGTAACGGGTGGTCACCCATCCACAGACCAACCTAGGCAAGCACAGCTTAACCTAAAGATCGACCCGAGCGGCTGCTATTATTTAGCCACGAGCTCCTCCTTATAGTAAAAATCAATAATAGACGTATTTTGTAATTTTTGGTGTAACGGGGCCTTAAAGGTTTTCCCTGTAGCATAACTATTAGACACTCTTATAACTCTCTCTCTCTCTTATCTCCGTATAACTAATTCAAACTACACAGCAGTTTCCGATATGGGGCCATAAAATCGTACGTGACTGTCACACAAACGATTGCCTCTAAAGGTTTCCCGATAAGAGGATATTTGACGACGTTGGCTACCGTTGTGACTTGTTATATGGTATGGTAGTAACCTACTGTTAGCCATTTTGTAAATAGAGCAGTAGGTTACCTAGTTTTTTTTTTATTTGATGTACAATTCCAAGGAACCACAGACTTGATAATAAGGTTTTTGATTACAGCTACGCGTTCCCGAGATGAAGGGTCTTAATAAACCGACAGTCGGACAACAAAGTGATTTTATAAGCATTCGTTTTTTCCTTTGAGATACGAGACCCTAAAAATGGCTACCTTATGTCAATGCTAGTTCATAAAGGTCAAAGGCCTAGTAACTTTATTATCGGTAATTATTGCCACTTCGATAACATCATTCATACGTTTTCTTCTTCCATTCTCCCCTATCAGACGTCATGGCTTCATTTACTCCTTTCTCCTTCATATCATTCCTTACACAATCCATCCATCTTTTCTTTGGCCTTCCTCTCGCTCTCCGTCCATCAACATTCAGATCCATCACTCTTTTAGTTAAATGTGTTTCGTCCCGCCTCATTACATGACCATACCTAGACAAACGACTCGCTTTCAAATTTTCTATAACTGGCGCAACATTCAAACTATTGCCACTTCAATAACGTCCAATCCAATTTAATATCACTGATATCTTAACAATGCAGTTATGTTAGTTAGCCTGCGCGATTGTACTGATAAACGATAACGCATACCTGATACTAAGCATGAAGGCTTCGTACTAAGGTCGTAGCCACCCAGCCTAGAAGGCTAGAACCTAGTGGCATAGTTCCTTAAGTTGAGTGTGCAGGAGCTTAGATACTGTTTAATAAAAAAAGTTGTTAATGACAGAAAATTTGCTTCCGAAATTGTGTTTGGTCAAGACGGTGTTATGTTTTATACGTATTTCTATTTATATAATATAAAAATATATATCCTTACTAATATTATAAAAGCGAAAGTGAGTTTGTTTGTTACGTCTTCACGCCTACATGGCTAAACCGATTATGATGTATTTTTGTACAGAGATAGTTGGGACCCTGAAGACGGACATATGCAAACTTTATTAAAAAAAAAGGGAGAAATGAGGGAGAAAGAGGGAAAAAATGGGAAAACTTAGCTTTGCTATTACAATAAATAAGGCGCTAGGGCAAAAACTACAAGTAGCAGGTGAGCGAAACAGGAAACAGGCAAAAACTAGTATATACATAAAAGAGAAAACCACTGACTCACTCGTCACTATATCTCAAAAACTACAAGTCTCAAACTATCTCAAGTCTCAAATTTTGTACAGGACGTTTTACACTAACACGGGATTATAAAAAAAACCCTGGGTGAAACAGGGTGACAAATTTATATTGAGAGAATACGATTCCTTAACGGGATTGACTTGATATTTGGCTTAGGCATTCTACGAAATTATGGACTTTACAAAATCACGACAATCATATTAAGGAGCTGACCAGCGGGTGAAACAGCTGGGCAAAGCTAGTAAAGGTATATTGATTGTAAGTCCTAGTCAATTTAATGTGTACCTATTGGCTCATGCCCAACAATTCCTTTGCTTGTTTTAACATAGACCATGCATCTAGTCTATGTATGTTACTCGGCAGTAGAGTTACTTTTTTCCAGTGACATGTTTTTGTAGTTTACTGGTTACTTTCGGTATTTTCTCTCCGCTTATATAGAAAGCTCTGTTGCAGTTTATTAATAAAAGTTTCTGTTTGTTGTAAGTTATAGGATAAATCGGTCTTACCTTAAAGAAAATCCCCAGATAATACTTCTTTTCTCCAGACTTGAGCAGAGGCATCGTCCACCGCGTCACACCCAACTCATCATCGTTACAGCTCGAACATTCTGGAAGCAAGAAGAAAATAGTAAATAAACATGAGTCACAAAGCACTATGATTGTAAAGGCAATGGTCATCAAGGTTGACACCCACAAATTAAAAGGTGAATAGCTTTTCATAAATAAAATGGATAATTTAATTAATAAAATTGAAAAATGCGATTCGCATCCTTGCCTGCCAAAATGAGCCAACTTCAATCAAATGGATTAAAAGATTTATTTTAAAATCTAATCAATCTAATCTGTTGGGCGACAGATGTTTTTAAACATTGGCAATTATGAAAGAATTGGGTCAAAATGAACGTTTTTAGAAATTAACACTTAATTTTAAGAGGTCAGCCTTGAAAATTGGATGAGTGATATATTTTTTGATTAAAATAAATGACCAATTTTAAATGATGTCCTAATTTTTAATAAAATATCATAATGGTTCTTAATTTAAGGCTTGATCCGGAACACAAAATTGAATTTTAGATTGATTGACTTAGTTTAAAGTATCAAATATAAAAAAGGTCAACTTTAAATTGTCAGTTGATCATTTCCTGAGGCATCCCTAATAACTGTGATGTAACAAATTACCTATTAACATGAATGATTAAGGCCCAATATTAATTTGACTAATGGTTCAATATCAGAGGAATCGATTTCGCAAAATGATGCGTTTTGTCGATTTCGCAATCCGACCTTCTCGAGTACAATAAGATGGCCGTGTGTAATAAAATAATGTGTTTAGGTCGTCCGAAATTGTGCGTTCCGAATTGCGCGCCATTCCCAATGTAATGAAACGTTAATGGGACCGTTTATGGAAACTTGTTATAAGAATAAGTGACAGTAAGTGGGATGCGACGGTGCTACATCCATACTTTATGATGTAAATGCGAAAGTTTCGCACACACATTTACCAGTTTGTTAGTCTTCACTCCATAACGGCTGCAATTGCAATGTGTCAACACACACCATGACCTTAGTTAAGTCATACGAATACTTTATTAATCACAACAGATAGAAATATAGAATACTCTTTATTATGTTCAAAATCTTTGAAAGATATGGAGGCAATCTTTTATCTGACGAGCCTGATTACATCTCTTTTGCAGACTGTACCTACACCTTTTGCTTTACCTTTCGAGGATTGCAGACAAATTGTTATGTTATGTTAACAAGCATCTTATTTGAGACCATCAAAATGAACATTATCGTGCTTCCGAAGCCATTTCAGTAATAGACCAGGGTAGAAGCCTTCAAAAATAATAAAAAGTGAAAAAAAATTACAGTAGGATGAAACCCATTAGAAAAGGAAGGGAATATGATCAAAATGAAAGGAAAAATAAATTACGGTCGATTCGAGTTCGGGAAGGGGATGGGGGGGGGTGTTTAAGGGTAAAAGACGGCATTTTCTGAGAAGATTTACTATTGTAACATATATATTTTTTTTCACCATCGGAAAGTAGAGATTTCAACGAACAGAAAACATACCAACTTTTTGAAAAAAGCTGATATTTTGACGTCAGAATTTTCGATTGAAAATGAGGCTGCTTATTCGATATTAATTCAATATAAGGTGAAAAAATAAATATTTTTAATCAAATAAATTACAGCGTATTTGGGACATAAAAAAGTAAGTTTTCACCAAATTTCGTTATAAAAAAACAATTTTTGTAAAAGATAAAAATAAAAAACCAAAAACTTGGTTTTTTGAATTTTGCACATAAATTTTGAGGTTATGTGAAAAAAGTGTGAATGCAAAAGTTTTAGATCTTTTTATTACCTACAACTTTGCCATTTGACTTTTTTCGATAGGACTTTTAGTTTTGCCGGAAATAGAGAAAAACCGTTTTTTACCCTTAAACACCCCCCCCCCATCCCCTTCCCGAACTCGGATCGACCGTAATTTATTTTTCCTTTCATTTTGATCATATTCCCCTCCTTTTCTAATGGGTTTCATCCTACTATTATTTTTTTTGGTTTTAAAAATTATCGACCCTGGTCTATAAGTCCATGTATGTGTTAGCGTGTTACACATCACCGAGCCACGTGATTACGCTCATCGTAACCGTTTCCATGGTAGTAACCATGGAAACTCAATGATTACATTACACAACATACGAAAGCTTAAACAAACAAAATCGTAACAGAATAACACAAATAATTCTGTAGCGAAGCTTTCTACTAAATTAGTGTTGTGTTTATACCATCACTAGAGGTGGGAAATCGGATGCATTTAATAACACGGCCCGGCCTTTTTCTAGTCGTTTCAATGACGCCCTAATCCGAGGCTCGTACACCACACGGGGTGCCCTTAGCGTGCGGTCATCGATATTATAGTAGGTTTTAGCCCTGGCCGGGGGCCTTAAATTCATTTGAGGTCACCACAGGATAGACCGGTTAAGCAGAAAAACAACCCAACAGCGAGTTGAACTGCGGTGGCCCTAGGAAAAAAAAACGGATGCATATTTACCTAAAGTTAATTTTTGGCTAACAAGTTCATGCTCGTGCTAAATAATAGCAGCCGCTCGGGTCGATCTTTAGGTTAAGCCGCGCTTGCCTAGGTTGGTCTGTGGACCACTCGTTACATACCGAGTTTCCTCCGTGCCTCGGAAAGCACGTTAAGCCGTTGGTCCCGACTGTCATTTGTAGATCTTTGACAGTCGTTACAGGTAGTCAGTGTTCCGAAAGTCTGACAACCAGTCTTACCAAGGGGTATTGTATTACCCAGTATTAAAAAAAAACCTAAGATACCCTACACAAAGTCTTTATAAAATAAGTAATTTACACTCTGTTCGCAAACTATATATAATTAAAACTATTCTCAGGAAACACAAAACTCTTAATTTTGATCCCAGCTTAACTTTGAAAAGAAGAAAGGATATAATAGTTGAAGTTCCTAAAACTAAAACCAAGCTCGCCCGTATTCAATACAACAAACGCTCAGCTCAGCTTTACAATCGAGTAAACAAAGATATCTACATATACAATAAACAATTAACTGAATGTAAAAAAATTGTAACTAATTGGATAAAACCACTTACTTATGACGACACGGAGAAGCTACTGGAATAAAATAAAACCTTACACTTAACGCTCTCATCATTCGTATTTGTACATATACAGTCTGATTCTTTCATTGCCACTTACTCACTCTGTTTGTTACACTAATTTTAACAAACCCTCACACTATCACCTAACTTTCACACACACAGATGCTCACATTCAAATTCACATTACACACCTTCATACTCACAGTAACACACCTTAGTATGCACACTCACACACCTTCACAGTCATAGTTACATTCACACACCCTCATATTCACATTCACACACCCCTACTCTCACTCACATTTGCATGCTTTTTGCTTAGTTTTAATTTTCTCTTTTTATTTTAAATCGCCTATTTTATAACACTTAAAACAAGTAACTTTATGTTAATATTTTAAGTTTTGGAAGAGCGGAGTCTCCTAACACAGGCTTTTTGCTTAAAAGGAGGCTCCAATCACTAGTTGTTAAGTTTACTTGTAAAACAAATAAAACATTTTTCATTTTTTTTTTTTTTTTCATTAACTGGGTTGTGGAGGTCAGATAGGCAGTCACTCCATGTAAAATACTGATATTCAGCTGCATCCGGTTAGACTGGAAGCTGACCCCAACATAGTTGAGAAAAGGCTGGGCAGATGATGATGAATTTTTGGCTAACAAAGTATGAAAGCGGCTTATTAGTATATTTTCATAAAAAAAAGGATGAATTGTGATTACATACTAATCGGATGTGTGAACTTTAATAAGCCCGACTTGACATTTCTTACAAATCTCGTCGAAAACACTGACAGTAAAAGTAGGGAAAGTAACCATGTTACGTGTACCAGGGCAACTGTCATTTGTGTCAAATTGAGTTTGCTATGTCTCACGGAGTTTACACTTTAATTTAATTTCCAGAGATTGCGGGATTTATAACATAAAAAGTGTTTTTAGTCAACATCTCAATTTTAGGTAAATATGCATTCAAATGTCTAATCATCACTAGCTTTTGTCCGCGGCTTTTTTTCTAAATTCTATAGGGTCTAACTGAAAAATCGCAATACCTTTTAGTTAGACCATCAAACTGAAAAACTTTCAAAGAATCTCTCTCTTCCTCGATGTCTACAAATCGGTAATTATATATCCATTATATATATCCATTATTTATATCCATTCACTCAACTCTTCCTCTAATCCATGCAAAGATTGTCTTGAAAAGATTGCGCGCACTTCAAAGAGTTGTCAGCAAAGCAGAGGCCAAGGTCATTATTGCCTGCCGGGTTGCGGGTTGTTTGAAAGAGATACCACGGCCCCGGAACATAAAGGGCAAATGAAGGATCATGGGTGGGTTTTGGGGGAAGTTATTTGATGATTTCCCATCCGCAAAAAAGTAAAATAAATAATGATTAGATGTTTATTGTTCATCGATAACTTGTAATAGATTGGCTCGCACGCCAGAGGTAGCCATTTTTGCTCTAGTTTTTTGACTGTGATCGTTTTATTTGTACCTACACAAAAGAGTCGACAATTTAGAGAAAACTCGAGCAAAAACTGTTTTCAGACTGAGTTCAGTGTAACGCTTTCAGGATTTAGTTAGTTTATATTGTTGTATGGAGGTTTATTTCTTTTTATAACATGTGTTTTCAAAGATATAATAATAAAGGATTTAAAAATAGAATTCTGTCGCATTCCAAAGATTATTTTACAAACAGAGAAATATAAAATACATTATATTATTTTACTTTTACTTTTTTATAAACTTATTTCTTTATAAGTTATATTTTTTCGTGAATATGTTTTCTATTTATAACGAATGCTAAAAAACTTGACTTAGAACACACACAAACTTAATTTATTTAACAAGTTGCTATTTTATGCATAGTTTATAATACTTATAATATTCAAATAGAATGAAGAAACCGAATAACAAGTACTCTTGATAAAATGAATAGCTTACAAAGTTAAACAAGCAGACATGTGAGTAAAGAATTAAGCGATTCATAAAATATATACAGAGTTAAAATATGTGAGAATGCAGTAGCAACTTGCGTGGCCGTTAAATACCAAATACAACTGATCTTTTCGGAATCTTGTGAATCTTGTTTTAACAATCTTACCACTAGAGATGGGTCGACTTTGGCCGACTGGTCGACTTGTAAGGCAGCCTAGAATTGTGGGCCATAGTCGGTACATCTCTACCTAGCAAGCTTTTTTTCTCAAGTGATGATTGATGTAGGATACATCATTTTATGGTCAGAAATAAGTACATATTATAGTCAATCGATAGCATTTTCTGCATGTGCGTTATTATATTCGACAAAAGAGTTGGCATACACGCAAGAAAGAAACATTTTCGCTCTAAGTAGGTAGCATTCATTGTTTTTGTATGCGTCATTCATAACTTAAAAGTCCATAACTCAGAACTTTTAATACATAAATCTCTGTGAGTAGACTGACAGTGACAACATAGATTATAAAATATCTATATATACCATCCTGATATGTTAAGGTTCAATGTCATTAGCATGTCATAAAACGACAAGGTCTCTTTGTTGTTAAATAGTTGTTCTTAAAAAGTTTCAATCTAAATAAAGCAGCTTTTATAAAATTAAATTAAAAATTTAAAAACACCCCCGACCCAAAAAAAGTACGCAACCCTATAAAAAGCAAAAAAAATAACTTTTAACACTACGTAAGTACCAACTAAAGCATGTCAGACTATCTACTCGGGACTTTGTGCCACCTTTATGTCGGAGGCATAACCGCTAATTTTGAACTGCAAATGGTTATCTTGGCCTGCTGTTGACCGTACGTATGAAATTTTTGATTAAATTTTGTCGTGTCGGGGGACCGCTCCAATTTATTAGCCTAACGTTAAAAGCACACATTAAGAAGTCCTCAATCCCATTGTAATTTTTCATACATTTTTTTTGAGTCGTTCCTAAGAATGGGGGTTAAATTATTGTTTATCATTTATTTAGATAGAGTATAAAGTTTTTTTTTGATTTCGTTACTTACGTTAACATTTTCGTTGTAATTTAAATATTATTTTGTATACTTATATTCTTTTTCTTTACAAGTAAATCTTGTGAGTCGTACTATTCGTCTGTTTTAATTTTTTGTCCAGTGTTATTGTATCATTTAGTGTAGTTGTGTACATATTTAGTTTTAAAATACGAATTTTGTGATTAGGTAGGAATCATTTGATTTAGGTAAGTATTTTTGAAAGTAAAAAGCGGTCCCCCGACACATCAAAATTTAATCAAAAATTTCATACGTACGGTCAACAGCAGGCCAAGATAACCATTTGCAGTTCAAAATTAGCGGTTATGCCTCCGACATAAAGGTGGCACAAAGTCCCGAGTAGATAGTCTGACATTCTTTAGTTGGTACTTACGTAGTGTTAAAAGTTATTTTTTTTGCTTTTTATAGGGTTGCGTACTTTTTTTGGGTCGGGGGTGTTTTTAAATTTTTAATTTAATTTTTTATTTCATGCTTTTTGAAGGAGCTCCTTAATTTTTCATTCTTTCATTTAATTTCTTTTATGTTTCTTACCATTTAAAGGTAATTTTGTGTTTTATTTTTAAATTTTGGTCATTCTAGATTTTCAGCAAAAATATAAATCGGTTTATCCGTTTCATTCCGGCATTCCAGGGTTTCATCCGCCACATCCCATTTCCAGCATCAGGTCCTCGTCAATTAGAAACATAAAGAGAACTAGTTAAGACAAATCCAACGAGCCCAAACTCGAGGGGTTTACTAAAAGGCAGTCCAGGGTTACGTTTCCTACCTTCGAGCCCTATCACCAGACCAGCTCAGAGGTTCCAGATTTCCAGCATCAGGTCCTCGTCAATTAGAAACATAAAGAGAACTAGTTAAGACAAATTCAACGAGCCCAAACTCGATGGGTTTACTAAAAGGCAGTCCAGGGTTACGTTTCCTACCTTCGAGCCCTATCACCAGACCAGCTCAGAGGTTCCAGATTTCCAGGATCAGGTCCTCGTCAATTAGAAACATAAAGAGAACTAGTCAAGACAAATTCAACGAGCCCAAACTCGATGGGTTTACTAAAAGGCAGTCCAGGGTTACGTTTCCTACCTTCGAGCCCTATTACCAGACTAGCTCAGAGGTTCCAGATTTCCAGCATCAGGTCCTCGTCAATTAGAAAAATAAAGAGAACTAGTTAAGACAAATTCAACGAGCCCAAACTCGATGAGTTTACTAAAAGGCAGTCCAGGGTTACGTCTCCTATCTTCGAGCCCTAACAGCAGACCAGCTCAGTGGTTCCAGAAGACATCAATGTTTCAAATGTCAAATCCTACATATGCTCGCAAGTAAACTGGGCGTGGAACATTCCTATTTAATTACACTCAACAAACGACCTGATGACCTTGAAGACCTGAACCGATTTCCACCAAACATACCTAAGAACACTCTCGACTGATATACCTTTCAAACAAAAAAAACCGCATTAAAATCGGATCATCCGTTTGGGAGCTACGATGCCACAGACAGACACATACACATTTACACACATACACAGACACGTCAAACTTATAACACCCCGTCGTTTTAGCGTCGGGGGTTAAAAATACGATATTTCAAACACGTGTCGCTGCTACCCGTGATCAAATTGTTATGACCGAAAACAAATTATTGTTGAAGATGACGCAAATGACAGAATGAAATTCGAAATATGAATATTCAAAAAATTTAAAATCTTTGTGATCCAGAAGGAAAGAGGTTGAGGTAACAGAGGAGATGGAATACCCACTCTGTGACACTACTACAACACCTAGATGCGTAAATACTGCCTTCTCTCTTGACCTCATCTTTTTTGTTGGCCATATACGGCGTTGCCTAAAAACTATCACACCTGCTATCCCACTTGACATTTAATAGATTCATCATGTGCATAGTATAAAGAGGGGAAGTACGATGACTTCATACAAACGCGTAGCGCGCGGCTTGTATGTGTGCGCCGTAGTATCTATGCGTCGCCGCACGCACACTAAACAAAATCTCGGCTCCTTTCGCGCTGCGCCAGTCAGGGCTAACACTGCACGAGGTTCGCGCGTCACGGCTTTTCGGCACCGCTAAACGAATAAAAAATGTCTGATAACCGCGGGAGAAAGTATTGCTGTGTGTTTGGGTGTCTTAATAATTCATCAATTCCAGAATTGTCTCAGTTCAAATTACCTATTGAACAGGAAAGGTAAGCTACTCACTTATTCTAGCATAATTCAATTTTTTACTTCATAATGAGATACCTACCTACCTACTGACTTCTTTTTGTTGTATTAGCATATTAGTTTTCTATTACACTTCCTAGTAGAATAGAATAGAATAGAATATACTTTATTGCACACCAAAATCTACGAAACAAAACTGTTTTACAAAAAGATGTTAAATCTATGGTTACAATGGCGGTCTTATCGCTAAGAAGTACCGCGAGTTATCGCGAAGTAGGTAGGTAGGTAGGTCTACTTTCCCACTAGAATGTTTGTACTTTTGATCTGTCAACTGATTTACCGCTATTGCTTTGTTTACGTTTAGTTGTGCCGATTTCTCAGTATTGTAGGTATATTAACTAAGTACCTAACTACCCACAGTTATGAAATCGTAATTAAAAATAAGTTATTGACTAATTTTAAATTATATACAACATTATTTTTAGTATATGCGAAACCTGAATATAGTTTGTTCAGAATAAGTAACTGAACAGCGGACAGCGGCGCCCACACCACCCCGTGCCGCCACCGCTCGGTTTATTTTATCTTTTGTTATTATAAATAATGCTGCTCTGTATCTTAAATACATTTCTATATTTGATAGGAAAACCATTGTTGAATTTTATTGACTATTATGAGATCTTTGACAGGGCTGGGCTTTAAACTAATGAATTTGTGATAGTACAAATTAGAGAGGCCTGACAAACCCTGTACCCAGAAAATAAAAGTAAAAAATACAACTTCTCGACCCTTGCCAATTTATAGGTACTGAATTAAAATTTAGCTAAAAGTGACAACCCTATGACAGTAGGCAATTATATCGCGAATTGGGCCGCAGATAACCTACTTCCCCTCTATTTACTTTGTCATGTGCGTATGAAGAAACCTGCGTGTGCGCACAAAGGTCAGCGATGTAAGCCATTCTTGTTACAAAATGTTTTAGATAAACATTAGGATCGTTAAGGGGCACTTGCTAACCGCAAAAGCCCTGAGGTCAGTTTTGACACTTCGGTATTTTTTAAATTGAATTCTAATGTAGTATTGTGCGTACACACGACGACCAATCAAGATAAACACAACCAGTATACGCGGATCTCTCGTTATATGAGAAATCTATACAAAAGGACGCCATGCTATAGAGAAAATGAAAAGCTTGGCATGGGGCCGTTTGGATGATTGATGCAAGCCCATCACTCAATATTTGTGGTCAAACTTATATTAACGTCTATTTATTTCGATTTAATTGACGTGGTATTAACACAGGCGATGAGTTAACAAAGTTTATTTGTCAATGTCAGATTCAGTGCGCAGTTTCATAACAGTTCTTATGGAGTCTTTACTGCGGTTAGACTTTCCTTTTTCAATTCAATAGTCTTCATTAAGAAATACATACAAATATTGCAGTAAGATTTTGGGACTTTCATTAATTGTTTTTATAAGCATACAATGTGAAATTCTGTTTGTACTCTTTGCTTGTGGCTTATGTGAAGGAGCCACACCTCAAATTCTTTATTGATTCGTAAAAACAATGCTGTGATGTCCCCAATGATAAATATCATGCATTGTTCTCTCAGCACGTGTTGGTATTCCAATAAATACCGAAATTGAATGTTACGACTTCACGGACATCAAAATAATCGAATATTACGATAACATACTACATTTCATATACATTTTATGTAATTGAATCCGTAAAATTAAAGGTAGTAATTTTACTACGTTCTAGGTAACTACTGTAAGATAGGGCCACGGTCAGTTGCTGCGCTTAATTATTTTGTTGTTTTTTTCTAATGGTGTATTAGAAAAATTGCAATTGAACACTTGAACGCCCGTGTTCGATTCCAATCTTAGGTAAAAAGATGTGTGTATTCTTCATTATGAACTAAGAAGTTCTTAATGGAACCTGGAATTATGTCAAGTTGATGACATTATGCCCTCGTCCTCTATCACATGGGACTTGACATAACTGGCGAAATATCGGTGTGCAATTAGGTACACTGCTGCTAAACCTTTCAGAGATAACAGCCGTGATGTTTTGTAACGCACGGGGAAATATAGTGTAATACTCATTCATGAAATTGGTCTACGACTAAATAAACGTTATTTGTTAGAGAATGGGCTACCTTTTAATTTGCAAGATTATTGAACTTTTGTATAAGTGTTTACACAGAACGTACACCTTTGCTTTTTTTTCTCCTTTTTAAAAAACGTTGGCCCACACTAGGAATTTCTCCTGTATCGTGGGTTAACATTTAAACTCACATGCACAAACATCCAGACCAGGAACAACTATCTATAAGCCATACAAATAGTTGTTCCGTGCGGGAATCGAACGCGGGACACGCGATCGATTTTAAATTGAATCCTTTTAAACAGTTATCCTTAACTCCACATTACCTGCTTTGTTCAAACCATTCCCGATCTGGTTGAGCTGATTCTGGTAGTTGACGGACGCCGTGTTCTCGATCCAGGTCATCACCAGGACTAAGCCGCACAGAACTTTTCTTTGCCACATCATTTTGATCACTTGTCTATGCACTGTTCTTTATGAAGGTTTGCACTCTATTGCGTGTCTATGGTGACTACCTAATGAATTAATTTCGTTCGTTAGACTCGCTTGCCCTAATGAGGTGACGTAGGTCTATAATGACGGATTAAGATTTAAAACTTGTTATTGAGAGAGAGAGTATTTTTAACCGACTTCTAAAAAAGGAGGAGGTTCTCAATTCGGATGTTTGTATGTTTTTTTTTGTAGTGATGGCTCTTTTTTGCTAAAGATGTTTTTGCCATTCTACGTACGTTTTCAGATCATATTGGTGTGAAGGAGTACTTTTTACGCCAAAGTATTTTATGCTTTTAGTAAGCCTACATGCTGTTTATTTTAAATTTGTTTTAAAAAAAAAAGTATTAAATAGAATAATCTTTTTTATGTACTTCTTACAAATTCCAGGAATTACAGTAAAGAAAAAAATAATTAAAATAGATATAGTACATAAAATGGTTCACGAGACTGAGTTTAAATAAAATAACTAGTATTTTAATTTACAAGTCCAGAACGCCAACACTTTGGCAACACAGCTAAACTCTCTAATACTAATTTACTAAAGCATTAAAGTTGCTACAAAAATAAATGCTCTTGGAATTTGGTCGGTAATTCGCTTATCTGACTAATGATCAAGTATTAATTATACAGTATTTATGAAACAGTTTCCGGTAGGCTGGTATTTGGGTCTTCCTTCATTTTTTATGGATGGCATAATGTTTATTTTATTTTATACAGTTTCAAGGATACACGCATGAGGTTGCATTAGATTAGATCATTTCCTATGCGGAAGATGATTATCATATTCGTATCTTTTCCATTGCAGGATGATCCATATTAATGGTTTGGAGTGTATTTTCATAAGGATACCTTGCTTATTCTTGAAGAAATAAAATAACTTCGAATTATTATTTTGTGGTGTTTTATTCTAAGCCTCTACTAGACAGATCTGTGTCCCACATATGGGAAAGACATAGCACTACGTCATATCCATGATATTTTAAGAGCAGTAAAAATAATTGAAGTGTATTTCACGTTTAAAATGCTTTCCTCATCGTTTGTTGTATGTTAAGTAAGCAAAAGAATCTAGATCGCTTCATCAGCCTTACTAAAGACTTAGTTATACTTAATTTAGTGTGCTATCAGCATCTGATAAGCTTTGCATTTTTTCTTGCCAAATATCGCTTATTTTCGTTGGATCCCAGTTTTTGATCCCACTTTAATATTTTTGGCGTTGGATCCCACAAAACATTATTATATATTTCCGTTGAATCCCAAATTTGAAAAATACTAAAAAAAATACGTTTTATTGCCACTGAATCCCAAAAACTATTTCCGTTGGATCCCAGATGTTTAAAAACATCTGAATGCGGGTACATCCAACAACAAAATCACAATAATATTTTAAGGCGAAATTTTGTATGTATGTTTGTTATTCCAACACGCTCAAACTTCTAGACTGATTTGGATGAAATTTGGGTATGTACAGTTTTAACCTAACCAAACCTAGTTCCCGGTTCCTATAAAAAACGGCAGGCACCCGTTATTCTAACATAACCGGATAGGTTATGTTAGAATAACGGGTGCCTGCCGTTTTTCCGAAAAGATTTGGACAAAATTTCATTACCCAAACAATTTATAGGAACCGGGAACTAGGTTTGGTTAGGTTAAAACTGTGATCTTTTCGGAAAAACGGCAGGCACCCGTTATTCTAACATAACCATCCGGTTATGTTAGAATAACGGGTGCCGCGGCAGCGGCCGGCGAGTGCCACAAACGACTTGCATTTATAGAAAAAAGAGATTGTTTTTAGTTGTTTACCCGGAACTGAACTATTTAGATTAGGATAATTACTTATTTACAAAAAAAAAAGGTTAGGTTAAAACTGTGACCTGTGTGCCAGAAACGGCCACATTATATAAAAAAAAATATGGAAAAATTATGACGGCAGTATTTTTTTTTGAGCTTAGAGGCGCTTGTTTTGAAGGCGTCCATATTTATTTATTTATAAACATCACAATAAACCTGATCATTTTTAACTCATGCCAGTCTAGTACTATTTGGAGTACATCATTTGTCTCATTTATTCCCCAGTGGCAACAATCCTAAAAAATCCAAAATACACACACGGTGTTTTTGAAATATTTAATAAAAGTAAATCACTTTTGTTCTGAAATGTACACATGTTGTCATAAAATGGGATTCAATGGTAATATCAAATGGGACCCATCGTTAATACCTAAAAAATGGGATCAAAAACTGGGATCCAACGAAAATAAATCCCAAATATTGTATACTTCTTTAGTTTTGTGTAATCGCGACGAGCTTCAATACAAGGAATAAGCGTGTTACTTTTTTTGCGGAAGGGAAATCATCAAATAACTTCCCCCGCTCTGGGCGGAGCGGGGGGAAGTGTCAGACTTTTACTGACTAAACCCACCCATGTTCCTTCTATTGCCCTTTACGTTCCGGGGCCGCGGTATCTCTTTCGAACAACCCGCAACCCCGGCAGGATGGAATAGGGGTGTTGGTTTTTGTTGTATTGGCGATCCTGGTATTTGAAGCCGTTTAAATGTTCTGTCAAATCGGCATAGACAAGTTGCGGACCGGTGGAGGACACCAAACTGTTCTGTACCAATAATTTTGAAGCAACTGTCAGTGCCCAGGTTTGATTGGACATTCAGCATACATCTCATTCCTACTGCTTAGATTACAAAGTGTGAAATATGTATAATTTTCATTTATTTACTGACATTTTGACATCGTGCAAATTAATTTCAGGGCCTGATTTATTTGGGATTGCGTGCAGCATTCCGACGCCTCAGATTGCGAGTTAAGATGATAAATGACTCCGAACCGTTGGATGCAACATTAAATCAGGGTAATCTAACACATTCTCAAGTGTGCCAGTTCACGATATTTTCTTAGCATTGTGCAATTCGAAAACATTGCAATTTGTTTATGTAATAACACAATTATGTGCATTATTATGTGTTTAAAATAAAATTTGTGAAGCGTGTTTCATGTAAAACAAGGTCTTGAGTGCAATCATCTCAAGGTATTGTAGACCCAGTTACTTTTTTTTCAGTTGCTGATTTGTTAACTTGATCTTACACAAGTAGTTTTCATAAAAAAAAACTTGGACTTTTCTTGTATTTTAAATATTAAGTACAGTTATTTATTTATGTAAATCGTTTGTACATTTTGCATCCTTTGCTGCAAAACCGTTAACCATAAAGCTTTTGTTTTTTTTTGCGGATCATTATCTAATAACTTCCCCCGCTCTGGGCATAGTGGGGGTATTGTCAGACTTTTACTGACCCCACCCACCCATGTTCCTTATTTTACCCTTTATGTTCCGGAGCCGCGGTATTTCTTTCGAACAAACCTGGTGGCCCTGGAAGGCCCCTCTGTAACCATGAAGCTTAAGGCATAAACCAAGGTGTTCATCAGCTATAAATAAACTATTTTAATAGTTTGAGGACGATAATTTTAATACTAGTAATATTAGTTTTATTTTTAATTCAATGTTTGTTTAAATGTCACGCAACATTAATGATGGTCGAGCTGTATATTATTTGATTTGGTTTCCTCAAGTTTTGCATAACTGGTGCTGTACATACATCAGCTTGTTTTTCTATTTCTTTGTTTGTGCCATGCAATACCCATGTCATTATGGAAATGTAGGTAATCTCATCTAACTACGATTTTAAACGCGAACGTTTGTGAAGATGGATAAATACTACTGAACGGATTTAGATTCAACTTTACAGTCATATAGTTTTACATTAGAACAACACACATCCTTACTAATATTATAAAAGCGAAAGTGAGTTTGTTTGTTTGTTACGTTTTCACGCCTAAATGGCTAAACCGATTTTGATGAATTTTGGTACAGAGATAGTTGGAACCCTGGAGACGGACACAGGCTATTTTTTTTAAAAGATTGAGATATGAGGGAGAAAGAGGGAAGAAAAGGGAAAACTTAGCTTTGCTATTACAATAAATAAGACGCAAGGGCAAAAACTACAGGTAGCAGGTAACTGTAAATCAGGAAAAGGGAACTGTGTTACCCCGAATTTAACGCGAGCGAAGCCGCGGGTAAAAACTAGTAAGCTATAATTTATGAAGATACTGTGTTAAGAAATGTTTTTTTTTCGACTGAAACCGTGGGCGTTAGCGAGTATGTTATAATCGTAAGCGTTGGCTGGTGACAGCCAGAACGTGGTACAGCACTCGTACCACCCTATAGAATGTAAAAGGTGTGACCTTAGCAAGACCAAAGTGCACGTGAATATCTTTTGCACAAGAGACAATAGCAAGCCAAAAAAATGGCGTAGAAATGTCACATTTCCAAAGGTTGATTGAGCTATAAATTCCTTGTTGCGGGTTGTTCGAAAGAGATACCGCGGCCTCGGAACATAAAGGGCAATCAATAGCAGGAACATGGGTGGGTTTTAGTCAGTATAAGTCTGACACTCCCCCCGCTCCGCCCAGAGTAGGGGAAGTTATTTGATGATTTCCCGTCCGCAAAACAAAGCTTTAAATATCACACATTTTTTTTACGTTCGATATTTGAAATCCTACAAGGATTATGAATTTATGATCCTTGGTCGTAGGTAGTTATTTAAATATTTTAAAAACTAGTCAGCCATATACAGTGTCCTATCTTGTATCTCATTATGCTCTTCGATCTTATTAGATTCAAATTACCATATCATATGTCATTGTAAGTTTTCAAACCGAGAATAAATTGTCGCTTACTTTGTTTTACGTGTTTGCTGTACTGATTGGAAACCGGTTGATATGCATATGCAACTGAAATCAAAAGTAATATTAGGAGAACACGTCTCTTTAAAATAAATAAAACAACTTTTACAGACTACGGTGTGTTTCATTTTAATGGATATTTGCGTAAATGTCAGATGGTGCACCTCCATGGAAGTTGCTATAGCAAGAATCACTAAATAGTTTTAATACTTTATGTATTTGGACAAATTTGATGCTGAGTTTTGCAGAAATACTAGAAAATCTTTCACAACGTCCGCTTAACCTTAAGTTATGACAGCCAAATATTTTGATTCAAAATAAAATAGCCAAAAGTGTTTAAAAACAAAAGAATGTTTCTGTTTCCGGGTAGTGGCATTGTGGAGAATATCTTCCATTCCATTCTTCCAACACTTTATCATTGAGAACATTACGAGCGAGATTACTAATTGTGGGACCTCCAAACTGGACGAAAGTTCCTAGCTACCAAGTTCCTGTGACAGCCTCACTTTTTATTATTAAGACAGCCTCACTTTTAATTAATATGTCTCTTAATTAAATGTAGCCTGTCCATCGACACCGGTGCAATATTGATTAAATTTCCGTTCTCAGGTTTGGAATGAAATTGCGAAATGCTCGCGGTGATTTATCACGCGGAGCGGGTGCCGGGGACCGCGGTGTCCGGCTAGATTTAATAGGATATCAGAATTTCCCCCAACTTATCCGTAGCCAGGAGAAACTAAGCAGACACTGATTTATTCTACCATATTATTTATAGAAAAGTGAAATATTTTTAGAAAAACTTATTGTGATTCGATATTATACCGCCAATTAAGATAACACAATTATAAAATTAATAAATTAATATAATACCATAAACATTGTCACCACTTAATGTCAAGGTCAAACTTAAAATAATAATTAACGTTAAATACCTGTTTAACAACTTTTTGCGTTCGCAATAAATATTTTAAGTGAAAATAGATAAAAATATCTGCTAACGAGTTCTAATCCCATTTAATTTTATGTAATGCTTACACGAAGAAGAAAATAATCACGTTTTTGCACACACTGACACCTCATTGGCAAGCGAAGACTAAAAGTTACGAACGATTGAAGCTGTACTATCTCTTATGCGCGGGCGCTTCGACGCATGCGCTCTGCGCGGTCGTGCCGGTTCTACTGAACCAGCCAACAATGATAAACGCAAAGCCTTTATGCAACCTTCGGCTTGAAAGCCGCATTTTTGTGGTCAAGCGCGATCTAACGAAGATGGCGCAAACGATTCATCCGCAGCCGTGCAGCTACATTCCAAATGACCTTTTGAAGGTTTTGTTTTTGAATGCTTATTTAACCCTCGCTGTAGTGGCGGTCGGTTAAGGTTGTTTTATTTAGAAACTAGCTTTCGCCCGAGGCTTCGCTCGCGTTAAATTCGGTATACCACACCAAGCAGACTTGCAATTTTTGCTCTTGCGCCTGATTGATTTGTAATAGCAACGCTAAGTTTTCCCTTTTCTTCCCTCGTTCTTCCTCATATTCCACTTTTTTTAAATAAAAAATTAGCCTATGTCCGTCTCCTGGTTCCCAACTATCTCTGTACCAAAATTCATCAAAATCGGTTTAGCCATTAAAGCGTGAAGAGGTAACAAACAAACAAACAAACTCACTTTCGCTTTTATAATATTAGTAAGGATAGTAAGGATATGTGTAACCTATTAGAGAATTGTTTTAGACGAGATGCTAAATAGATGCAGGTCGCATCTATCACATCTAATAAATACGACACGGTTGGTGCAGTAGCCGAACGATCGACTGCTGCGCTGGGTGTTGCGGGTTCGATTCCCGCACGGAACAAATATTTGTATGACCTACAGGTGGTTGTTTCGGTTCTGGCTGTATGTGTATGTGAGTTTAAATGTTTGTGAACGCACCCACGATACAGGAGAAAATTCTAGTGTGGGGGAACGTTATTAAAAAAAAAATGAATGTTGGTAACATCGGGTTTAAACAAAACATGTAGGTAAGCATAAAGCTTTCAAATACTCTATTGTTATGTGGAAAAGCTGTTGTCTTTGTTTTATTTAAGATGTAATTTGAGTTGACTTTAAAGATATATTTTCAAACGCATGTTGATATTACGACTCCTGAAATTAAGCTGTAACTGATCCTTTCTGTAAGAGGTTTTATTCTAAGAGATCAGTTTCACCATTCTAAATTAGTTTTTTTAGTAGTGTTACTGCTTCCGTGCTTCACCGATAATATGTTACGGAATGCCTTTTTTGTCTATGTAAAAAAATTTTACTTAATCTGTAGAACATTGAAAACTTGCAAGACAGCATCCTAAAATAGGCACAACTTCCTTTTCCTTTCCTTCGACAGTTGTTCAACAAAAAACAATCGTAAAAAACTTACTTTGGCAGCCATTAAAAATACGCTCAAAGAAACATGCATTGTGGTGTCGTTAACCGACAAAGGGCAAGGTCTAAGCTAAAGAATAAAGACCTAGACTTGGTGCGTCTACCTGAGAGGTTTTATCCACCGATTTTTGTTGCTTATTTAGTGATCGGGCCAATTGTTCATTGTTCGGATCGCAGAGCATGAAATCGACGACGGCAGACACTAGAGACAGTTTTTGAACTATATACATTTATATCATCACGCTTGTACTACTAGAAGATTTAGGCAGAGGTGTACCTTAGTACACACATTTCGCTAATTATGCTAAGGTTTCAGTTTTATGTAAAAAAGACTATTTTTATCACAAATCCTTACTCTAGACTGCTCTTGAGAAACCCCGCATGGGGATCCCATATAAAAATTAGCCCAACCTGGGTATCAAAATCCCAGGGACCTCATTCGACTACTAGTCAGCTATACGAGAGCTATACTATAATATTCATGTATGTAGCTGTCACAGGACATTATTCGGGGCGTCAGTTCCTATGAGATGTTCAATGCTTGGTTTATTTGAAAAGTCAAAAAAGTCGGAAACTTAAAGGGTTATGGTGATCTCAACTGCTAAAATCCCACTTCTGATATAAAAGTAAAGAAACATCACTGTCAGTCGCCGGGACTTGCCACCCTCATCTTTTTCTATTCTAAATACGAAATGTGCATCAACTTACTAATCCTTCATAGAGGCCAGTTATCAAAGCCATTCAGAAAAAAAAAAACAAAACTATACTGCCTGTAGCATCGGTAACAGAGGAGTCTTACGTACTCTGACGGTTCATCCAATGTGCACGGTGCCTTACAGGCGGTTGAATAAACTATGTTCAAGTTGTTAAAGCCCATTAAATGTTTTTCCTGTCCTTTTTTGAAGGAACGAGGCTTGGATGTGAAATTTATAGTCGGCTTAATTTTTAATACCTTGTATATAAAGGCTGTTAACATTATTATTTTTGTCGGGAAAAAGCGGAGATGGATACGTACATGATACCTGGTACAACTGGTGTAAAGCCAAAAGGGACAGAACACAATATAAAAGATACGAAGACTAAACTTAGCTTACATGTGGTACAAGTTGGTGGAACAGTTTCTAGAGTTGGTTTTATTAAATTGCTAAAGAAAGCCCTTTGAAAAGTTTAGAACTACTTACGCTTAACAGACTCGAGGACTTAGTACTATTATTTATTCTGGGTTTATGGTTCCGTGGAGTCCAGAGTCTTCAGTCCAAAGTTCTGAGTCCAGAATCTTCAGTTTAGAGTCCTCAGTTCAGAGTCCTCAGCCCAGAGTCCCCAGTCCAGCCTCAGTTTAGAGTCCCCAGTTCAGAGTCCTCAGTCCAGAGTCCTCATTCCAGATTCCTCAGTCCTGAGTCCTAAGTCTGGAGTCCTCAGTCCGTAACCTCAGACCAGAGTTCTCAGTCTAGAGTCCTCAGTCCAGAGTGTGATTATGCGTTGCATATAGTAAATTCTTGTGTGCTTTTAAAATATCAATGACCTATCATTTTCCGAGTTGGTACATGTTAAATATGTACCTACTTGTGTACAAGTTTTCATTGAGCAAGATTTAAGACTTAGAAAAAACTGTTTATATTAAGATTTTGCAAGCATCAGCATTCTTTGAATACTTGTTCAATGCAGTTTTGAAATGTAAGCGACGCTGACGTTTTAAACCAGTTCAAAAATAATGTTTCACAATCTTTTTTTTCTGAAATGGTGCAAGCCGACGACAACACGAAATAAAGAAAACATAACCATATAAATGCTATAAGTTTTAAATGACATTCATAAAACGGAGAGTTTCCGTGAAAAATCACGACTGACATCACGGAAAGTGTCACGACACCGTGCCGTGACACGCTACGCATTCACGAATTCTAATCACGCTCTAACGACACTTCTGCGTGACACGTGGCGTGTCAAAAATGTCCAATCATCATTTATTCATTCATCTACTGGTCTGACATCGTCACTAATTAAAGAAAGTTGGACCGTAAACTTTACTATGATTAAGGAAGTATCGTTTAAGCGAACACACACACAGGAAAAAATGTGTTTTCATTTGTTCGCGTCATTATCATAGAATTTTAGACTTAATAGATTCAGATTAATAGAAGCAAAAATGGCATTCTCAATGATCGCATAAGTTGTTTGATTTTAAAAAGCACGTGCACAGAAAGGTAAAAGTGTGACTAACTCTTTGTCTGTTATTCGAGATTTGCAGCGTTTAAGAACAATTAAAACACTGAATTTTCTTTTGTTAGCTTATTTTTATAATCACTGGAACACTGGTTACAAAAATACATAAAATTATGCAAACAATAACCCTGTAACAACCCATTGCAAATGATATAATCTAAAACTGGAAACAGCTGGTAAGCATATAAAGCAAATATGTCGAACAAGGGCGTTACTATGGTTTCATGGGGTGCATGACAGCTGGCGATTCTCACACAGCCAAATAGCAACTTATGAAGCTTTAGAAACTTGTATGGTAATTGAAAATAAAAGGTAAAAAGCCAAACGAGTCGCAGTGAGCGGTGGATTGTCAGGTATGTGGATTTCAATCGAATAGGAACGTTTCGACTGGCGATCTTCGTGTCCTTGACTTTTACAAGAAACCACAGATAATTACCGCACGAACTGTGTTCTTGTGTAAGATTTGTATGAAATTTTGGACTTGCGTGGAATTTTTTATTGTTATTTGTTAGGCTGTTTTACGATTGAGTAAATTCAGCTTTTTTGGATTTCACATCACAGAGTAACTAATGAGGATTTCAAACGTGGATACTTTACGAAATAAATACTTTTATTATCATACTTTTAGCCAAAAGTGATCTGCCAAAAAGCAAACATTTTAATAAATCCGAACCCTCTCCAAGGATAATTCGCGAGCATTTGGAAAAGTGCCAGAAAATTTCGTTCATTATTCATAATCTTTCAAAAGAGCTTGCTGTTAGCTGGTTCTTTAATTTTGTATGCGTCAGTCGTAGCACAAAAAGTATTTGGTCCCGGGAGGTTGAATAGGCAACCTGATATCGTGCGCACAATGCATGAAGCTGGGATCGGCCTTCGCAGGATGCCGACTAGTTCAAATGTCATACAGACTGGCCGGCCCGGATGAGGCATTCGTAGATGTAAGTAGGTATAACTTAAGGCTTGTGCAGACGAGGGACTTTCGTCTGTGGAGGACGAAAAGCATTGAAACCATAGGTGAAATATTGGTGTGCTTTAGACATGTATGACACCTTTGCCTATCGTATATATCGCTGCAAATCACCACACATTAAGACTGACATCTGTCACACTGGCCTTAAAAATGATGAATAAGAATATAACTTCGAACATTCAGCGTTGATGTCATTTTCACAATAAAATTTTAAGTACCTATTCAAATTCAATTTGGATTAGTCATTTTGTAAATGGCGAATTTAAAATATGGCGGACATTCAGACAGATATATTGCCCGGTCAGACGAGAGAAATACCTATGAGAATCAATGACAGTTATGTTACTGCTGATATCATCATCATTGACCATCAGACATATTTTTTTAATTAAAAAATAATGTCAAAAAGGTGCGGTTACATTTATAAGTTTAATTTAAATTGATTAATGTCATGAAATACCACATTTTTATATAAAATAGCGACGGTTCCTACGTACATAAGGTTAAGTCAAAACCGAGGTTTACAGGAGAGCGTAATTTGTGCTCAACACGCCCTAGAAATAATTCTATGAGCAATAATAAATATTTTCTTTTTACAATATTTTAAGTTTTAAGAGCTTAATAATGCTATTTAGAAAATTAGATAAAAATAAAAATCGTATGTCACCATGTGCGATAGATAATCTAAACCCATATACATAAAAAAAAAACATTTTCAACATGTCTTTAAGTGCGTAGGGACCGTCGATAGGCTTGCGTTTGCGTGTTTGAACATGGAACAGACAGCCCAACAGTGACATTCGCCTGTCTAATATTAAACATTTTTGCCACAGGCTGAATAGATTTAAAAAAAAAAACTTCCAGCTTGTGTAGGCTTAATGTTCAAATATAGCCATATTCAAAACTTGTATTACCATTTTGTTGAATGCTTCATGAATATTTTATAACCAGAGCGTCTATCGGAAGCAAATGTGTGGATGCATAGGACTGGTTTGATTGTAATATGCGTATCATTTGATTACTAGAGCATTTTTGATGACGATTTTTGTTTATCTCAGGATGAATAATTGTTAGTACTACCTAATCAGCTACCCTACCATGACGTCTTAAAACAGAACTTATTCAGTGAGGGAAAGAGACAGAGCTATAGGGGGTGTCTAGCACCATCTCTTTCTCACACAGGAATAAGTACTGCTATAAGATGTCATGGTAACCTTACAGGTAACTACATCATTTTACCTAACCGATTAAAATCGTAATGTTAAGTTACGTTCAGTGTTCGTTTAAGAGTTCTTCTAAAATGGAGAAGCAACTTTAGTGTTTTCAAGAATATTGACTACGCTGGTTGTATGCTTAAGGTAAAAATAATATACACTACTGCAACAATCACACGGAAATCGTTCAAGAAATATAATTAAAATTAACTCATTAAAATTTAAGTTACTCATATCTAAAAACTTCAAATTTTAAACAAAGAATTGCTTACTTTAAATGAACAAAATTCGTTCCAAGCGGATAGTAAAAGGTTTACTAAGGGAGATATAAATATTATTGATAAAAAATAATTCTTTAATCATATTCTTTCGGAAAAAACACAGCCTTGCGGCTTGAGCGGAAACAGGGCGGTTTGTTAACATGTGTCCATAAATAACATTATTGACAGAACAATGAAAGATTCAGAGCAAGCCACGTCATTGTTGCTCGAAGCACAATCGTATAAATAGTCAATTTCAATCAGCCAAGGGGAAATGCAGATGTTTTAATATGCGAAAGTGGCTTTGTTCGGCAAAAGGAATGGAGAGAATGTAACCATAGTTATTAAGGCCGAAGACACACAGCGTTACAGCTTTGCTCGATGAAAATTTGTTATTGGTCAAACCGCTACGGACTAATTACGGACGTGGATCCGGACGTGGACATAGACAATGACGGTAAGTATTGTCTCCAGACACGGATACAAAATCTCGACACAAATAGGGTCTCCGTCATTGTTCATGTATATTTATATTAATTTATTTTTAATTTAATTAACGTGTTTTTATTTATATTTTGTGTAGTTTGGTGACTTATAGCGTCGTATCGAATATTTCTGTAAAGGTGCTATAAATTATTGGTAAATAAATAAATGTCCACCGCGTTCACAATTACGCACCGATACTGAACGAGGTGTCGATGTGGCTGTATGTTTGGTCCAATTGCAGACTCGACTCCGGTTAAAGACTCTGATAGAAAACGTACTGAAATATCTGTTAGTGTCCGTTGTCCGCATATGGTCCGCAATGTGTACGAAACATTTTGAGAGATTCTAAAGTTGTACACCTAGCTTTGTGGCTTCGGCTTAAGAGATGCAAAGGATTGTCGTATTGCGTAATAAGTCGACGGCATCGTCCTAGTTGACAGGGATCGTGCGTTCTCGTCGTGCGATGAAAATGGTCTATGAAACTTTGCCTGTGCTCGATGGCTTGCGAACTTCAATTAGGACACTGAAGAAATCCGTATGCTTAAGCTCATCTTGCGACGAAAAGGCGTATGATCGATAACCAACTAGGACGACGCCTAATACGTATTGACAAAAAATACTCGTTACAATATTTTGGGTTGTGTCAATCAAGTATTGGAAAGGCCGTGTTTATTCATTGACAGTATCTATTAGATATCGAATGCAAATTATACATGTGCATTGAAACAAGATTAAAAAGAGTGCAGGAAATGCAATGTAAGTAAGTGAATATTGATTTATGATAGTGAAAACAATCGAGTGGAACTAAAAAGCCATACAAATGCTAGAATGATTATTAATAAAGGGGAAATTCACCTCTCAAACTGAACGCGATCAACACGTGTAAATAACGTTCTAAAAACTGTCATTGTCATCATTACACTGCAAATCTACTGTGCAGGTAAGAAAACACCAAACTAAAATAAATGCACCAAATTTGACATCTCGATGCATTTTTCTTTAGCGTCAGGGGACGCCATTGAACTTATTTCTAAATGTGGACATACTGTACGGAATATTGGCACTGACAGCTTGGGTGTGTTGATTGCGTTTGGTTTCATCGGCAAAATTCTCTCTGAAAGAGAGTGAGAGGGAGAGAGAAAGAGTGAAGAGAAAGTGATTACTAAATTGGATCGCTTACGATTGTAACCACTTGGTTCCAAGTCCCCCTCAAACGGCGGGGTCGCATATTTCTTGCTCCTACCTGTAACAAGGTATACAAGAAATAATAAACAAAAGGGAGAGAAAATATCACGCTTGCAATCTCTGAAAGAGTAAGTTGACGAGTACACCCATTATTTGCCAAGTGATTATTGAAAAAGTATCCATAGAGCTTGTTTGATAAACCATCAAACAGATTTAACAAGAGTTTTTTTTGCGGTAAGAAAATCATTTAATTAACTTCCCCCACTCTAGGCGGAGAACTTATTTTCGTTTAAAAGTTAATCTTTTGTTTCTGTTGATTTCGATGTCAATTATTTACAATAGTCTCCCCGCTATATACTACATGGGACTTTGACATAACTGTTGAAATATTTATTTTGGGCAAGAATTTTCTTACCTAGGTCTTTAACTTTGCGGATGGGAAATCATCAAATTACTTCCCGGAGTGGGCTAACTTGTTGTGGACGGAACGGTGGCGCCCATTCCGCCCACAGCGGGTGTCAGACTTTTACTGACTAAAACCCATCCATGGTTCCTTCTTTTACCCTTTATGTTCCGGGACCGCGATATCTCTTTCGAAAAACCCGCAACCCCGGGCTTAACTAGACTAAACTGCAAGAGACAATGCACCGAACGGGGCCTAAATGAACTCCATCACTTTCGTGCATATGTTTATGTGCAAAACTGAACTTTGTGTGGTAACCGGTTATTATAGGCTAGGCTGTTTACTCTTTTTTTCTTAACCGTAAAATATGTATAAACCGTCTTGGAGGTTTCTAACCTCCAATAACTGACGATATGTAGGTGTACATTTCTGCATTACCCTTCAGAATTACTGGCGTGATATTATGTTATGTAAAAGTCTTATATGTATGGGTAGACTTTCTGTTTCTTAGAAAAGTACGATTTCCTAACTAAATATATAATCCTACTTCCTACTAATATTATGAATGCGAATGTTTGTGAGGTGGGACATGGATGTGTGTTACTTTTTCACGTCAAAACGGCTGAAGGGACCTTGATGAAATTCGGCACAGAGTTAGATTATAGTCTGGATTAACACATAGGATACTTTTTTCGATCATCACGCTGGCGGAGCCGCGGGCGCCAGCTAGTTATTTATATAATGTTCTTTACTTTAACTCGCCAATCGCTTTCACAATTCTCCGAAACGAATATTTATTCTGCAATTATAAGTATTTTCCAGTAAGTACTTATAACGTTTATACTTTTGATGCTGTAATTCGAAATACGTGGAATACCTACGCAGAAATGATTTGATTGATTTCTGGAAATATGAACACTGAATTGATTCATTTCGATAATCAAATGAAGCCCCAACCTTTCAGATATACTTATGTGCTTTCGTTAATCAAGTGTTGCAGATTCCATCTAACGATATTAAAGCAAGTACAACAAACGAGACTTTTTCAAGGAATTTGTTTGTATGTAACATTACGTAACTTATGAAAACGCCTGTGATTCCCGAAGGGGTAGACAGTTAGCTTAGTTTAGAAAAAATCTTAATTAACTTAACAAGTTTGCATAACTGTAGACCTTAAATATTTAAGTAACAGTAAAACTTATATTAATAACAAACACTTTTACAGGCTAGTAGCACCTTTATAACATTTCATTTACATTTTTTACACTAGCGCCTGCAGCTTCCCGCGTGATATCGAAAAAAAAAATATCCTATGTATTATTCCAGACTATATTCTACCTCTGTGCCTAATTACATCAAAATCCGTTCAGCCGTTTTGATGTGAAAGAGTCTTTATCAGTCTTTATCCAGCCTGGGCGCCGAACCAAGGACCTCGCAGTCGCGCTAGCGATTACTACACTGCCCTACACCGTTCCGTGGTGTTTCTACGTAAGACCTTATAATTAAAATCTCATTTCAAAAACATTTTTTTGCGTGTAGCAAATGATTTTCGGCACGTAATTTATGAATTAGTATCGCAATAACTATGAAGCATTTATTTAAAGAGTGTGAAGATTATGGCAAAATACATATTAGTATAGTTCAAGGTTATATGCTTTATGAGGTCAGGCAGAAACCGCAGGTTTTATAAAAGGTTGCGGGTAATGAAAAAATCATATGGGCGCTACTATAAGTTGCGTTATGCAGTCATCATCATTAGTAGAATCTTATTGTGATGGAGCTCATCCGGGGCACGTACTGAGAACCACCACTTCAACTACATATTGTGGTCATACAACTTTGCTTTATGCCGAAGTGATTGAGAATAAGTTTCTAGTACATAGTAGGTATCTCTTGTTTCTGCGGATTGGAAATCATCAAATAACTTCGGAGTTTGGAAGTGTGAGATCAGATTTGTACTGACTAAAACCCACCCATGTTCCTTCTATTGCCCTTTATGTCCCGGGCCGCGGTATCAGTAGGTACTTCTTGTATTACATATTTATCTGTAGCCACCGGTATTTAAAGAAAAAAAAGTTATTTATTTCAAACAACTGCCTGAGTAACAAGAAATTTGTTGATTCAGTAACATTAATTAAACTTGTTCTTCTAATCACTTAGTATATCAAGATTATAGTACACCAGGTGAGACAGTTTTCAGACTATCTCCATATTAAAAACATGATAAGACATCTGCTACCACTTAACGCTCTGTCCTTCCTATTTAGAAAATAGCTAAACTGCACTTTTTCGTCTTGAGCTTGCACTTTGACTTTCCTGTGTCGGATCTGATTATTCGAGCACATAATGGGTGCCTCACGTTTGACTATAAGCTGTTATAGTAGTTCGTGTTCCAATTTAAAGTTTATAAAAGGTTATCAAGGACATTAGTTAACGTAATTATTATGCTCTTGATATTTTTAGGGTACTGTACCTCAAAATAAAAAAAACGGAACCTTTATTGGATCACTTTATAGTCCGTATGTCTGTCTGTCTGTCAAGACTCTTTATCTGGGGAACGCGTGAAGGTATCGAGAGAGAATTAAAACCATTTACTTAAGTCTGTGGTCCCTTTGTGCTGCAAAAAAATCATCCCTCTAAATCTACGCAGTTAAAGATATGGCTGTTTAGTTTGTACGGAACCCTCGCTGCGCGAGTCTGACTCGCTCTTGACCGGTTTTTAAATATGGAGACTGTTCTAAGCTAAGAAGTTAGTGTTGGACGAGAATATAATTATTGGAATCTTGGAATGATAATAAATTCATTTACATTGCAATCTATACAGACGAGGGTACGTGGGGTCCTCGGAAGTCAATAGAATACTGTAGTATCGAGTGATAACACACCCTGCATGGGGTAGTATACTCACGAACAATAAAATTTGAACACTTAGCAAAATCCAACAGCATTTTTCTCCATTATTTAATAACTACATATTTCACTTATAATGAACACAGTATTTAGTTAGCCACACATTTACGAAATAATTCTTATATCTCAAAGTATGAACCGTCATTTAATTACTTTTTTTATTTCAGAAAATCGCAATTGAACTGTAAGCCAAGTACCTATACTGACATGGATTTTTAGCTCTCAGAACTGTTGGTAGGGTTTCCGAATTAACAATTAATCAAACAAATCAGTTTAGCAAGCTCTAGATTTTTATGGGAAGCCGTACTTACATTTTAAGCAAGGCCTAGTTTATGAAAGTGAACATAGGATGAATAATATGTCCCTTTTATATAACAATCATCACACCTAGTGTTCCTACGCGGCAGTTATCGGCTTTCTAAGTGCTAACTAAGTTTGTAAGCGAAACTAGGTGTAAAATGTTGCAATTTCTGCTCTACATATTTCGTTCCTGTATTGTCACCTACATTTCGCTAGTTATGTTTAGGTCTTATGTAAAAGGGAGAGAGCCCATTTCAGCCGGACACAAACTTCAGGCTGCTACTGATAAAACACAATAACAATTTACGCAACCCAGGAATCGAGCCCAAAATCTCATGCTCATATTAAAGGTTAGGTAATTGCCATAAAGCCTACAAGTGGATTGTGCAAATATTTCCAACTACCAAGCGCCCGCGGCTTCGCCCGCGTGATGATAAAAAAGTATCCTATGTGTTATTCCAGGCAATAATCTACCTCTGTGCCAAATTTCATCAAGATTCGTTCAGCCGGTTTGACGTGAAAGAGTAAAAAACATCCATACATCCATCCTCACAAACATTCGCATTTATAATATACTAGCTGTGCCCCGGCATGCGTTGCTATGCAATTTTCTACCTTTCTACCTACCCTACCTTTTCTTTGCTATAAACCTCACGGAGCCCGAGACCATTCCAACGAATGCAAAACCGTGGAAATCGGTTCGTGCGTTCTGGAGTTATAGCGTCAGGAAGGAAAACCCGACTTATTTTTATATAGTAGATAAGTAGGATATTGCTGGGTACTCAAAATGATGTCAGTCTTCGTTTGCAAAACCACAACACATCTTGCAAAACTCATCAAAAGTAACCCGGAAAGGTGTTAAGATCATAACAATAAGAGTTTGTAAACTAACTAACCGTCCTCATTAAATCGACATTTCCAGACCGCAAAAGTCATAACCTTTGCCATTTCCTTAAAAAAACTTAAGACGAAAGAGAGCGATTGTTGACAGAAGAATAGAACGCGGTAAGTGATAATTTCGCAAACGAAGCTGAGCCAGTAATGATCGCTCATTCCTCGCTACGCTACGCTGTAAACAGGGCAGAGCTACGGGACACTACAGAAATGGGTCAGTGAGCTCTAACGATGCTCCTTTTTGTACTTTTTCGCTACCGTCTTCTTTCAATGCTGAGTGTAGAAAACTTGGCACGGTACGTTGATACGGCATCTTTGGGAAATATAGGATGCGAGAATGGAGAATGTTACTAGGTATGCCAAATCGCTTGAAATGTTGTCTCAGTAAAGCCTGTATGTATACAAACACACTAGTATTTGTTGTAGTAAAAAAAAAAATTGTAGGTCGCTAACAGTCACGTGACCGCTTGTGACGTCATTTCACAATGCGCCGCGCGTTGTATTTTTACATTTAGGCACAACACATGATTTCCTAGTATTTAGATTGGACTTTTTTAAAAGTATTTAGTTATAATTTCAACGGTGAGGGCGCGCGACCACGAGCGGACTGAATTAGCCAGACTTAGCATTTTGTGTGATGACGTCACATCGTAACCGGCAGCCCGCGTCTTGTTTTACTTCTAAATCGGAAACTAATTGGCATATATAAGTAGTTCTTTCACTAGTATTTTTCAACATCAGGTATCGTGTGGTACACTTCCAATGTAACCATATGTATGTCAGTGTAACCATCGGTGTTGGTGGTTCGTGGCGAATGTTGCGTGACTTGATTTCGTTATAAAATGAAGTCGGTGCTCCTTTAGATTGCAATGGGCTACTTAAAAAGCACAAAGAGCTTGATTTGTTGGTTTATTTCTCACAAAAAGAATTAATTTTTAGGGTTCCGTACCACAAAAGAAAAAAACGGAAGCCCAATTGGATCACTTTGTTCTCTGTCTGTCTGTCTGTTAAGACCCTTTATCTCGGGAACACGTCAAGGTATCGAGTTGAAATCAAAACCATATACTCAAGTCTGTTGTCCCTTGGAGTTGTGGAAAAATCATATCTCTAAGTCTAAGCAGTCAATAGATATGGCCGTTTATGTCGCAAGTTTGTACGGGACCCTCGGTGTGCGAGCCCGACTCGCACTTGCCCGGTTTTGTGTTCCTTAAAGAGGGCTTAAGTCTATGCTGGACCTACCATGACCTCAAAGCAGTATTCATTTTGTCTGTCTGTCTGTGTGTTTGTAAAATTAACCAATTGATTCAGCGATATATAAGTAGGTACACAAGATGATAGGACACATCTATGTATTACTACGTATTCGGTACATGAAAAGAGATGCCAAGGTCCTGGAACATAAAGGGCAAAAGAAGAAACAAAGGTGGGTTTTTGACAGTAAAAGTCTGACACTCCCCCCCGTTCTGCCCGGGGGAAGTTAATCGATGTTTTCAAAAAAAAAAATACAAAACGAAAAGACACAAACTATTACCTCCACGTATTCGTTACATCATTCCAACCCCACAAAGGATTTTTTATCGTGTTTTTTTTAAAAAGGTACTGTACTTTTGGACAGGTGGTTTTTTTAATCATCGCTTATATGTGATTGTGATGGTAACAAGACACAGACAACCCTCTGTGCAGAGCTTGCATGGAGGTGGAAGAAACGGTCACACTTGTTCTCCTTGAATGTACAGGAATCACTGAAATCCGGAAAATGACACTGGGTACACCAAGGTCATTTGCGGACGCCCTCAAGAACCCGAAAAGACTCATCTGCTTCTGGAAGGAGGTGGGCTGGCTGGAGTAGCGGCCACCAGGTGCACGGCATACGCACAATGGTCCACTGCAAGGACTAAGTGCGGAAACCGGCCCCCCCCCCCCCCCCCAAGAAGCGGGGTTCACATGAAGAAGATGGTAAGAATGGATATATTTTGAAGTTTTGTTTTTGAAATTATGTGCAGCTGTCTAGAGGCTGATCCAATTGATTGATTCAAAGTATCTGTTATTCGTTATTTTGTCTATACTAACAGGTGTTAATTGCAATATTTAATTCAACGATTAAATTAATGCGAGCGACCTAGAGCACTTCTCATCAGTTTTTTATTGCACTAAAACGTGACTGATAAAATGCATTAATTCAAAATGACTTCTGGAAATAAAATGCCAATGGGCACTTCTAAATGCAGTAAGTAGTAGCTTAGCAGTTATAGTATGCAGTTGTTTTTTAACTAACTTTTATCCGCGGATCCACCACCTACGTGAGTATCAGAAATTATCTCACATGAACTTACTAAATCCATAATATATAGTCTTAACCTGGGTCATTGCTTGTTTTTTTTATCGTGTGGGACATCATCTAATACCTACTTCTCCCGCTCTGGGTGGAGAGGGAAGGAGTGTCAAAATTTTACTGACTATAACCCATCCATGTTCCTTCTTTTGCCCTTTCTGTTCCGGGGCCCCGGTATCTGTTTCGAACAACTGGCAACCCCGGCAGGCAGTGGCCCTGGCAGGCTCCTCTGCTTTGTTGACACCTCTTTGAGGCGCGCTTGAATCACGAACGCCTTCGAAATGTAACTTGGGTCATGGCTTGAATGCCTTTGTGGCAATGGATTCAGTTGAAAAAAAAAGAATGGAAATGTAAGTATGGATTTAAGCACACAATCTAGTATTAAGATGAGTTTCGTCATTTTCGTTGAACTTTTTCTTCTTGAGTTGAGCATCAATTTAATTAATTATACAAATGGGCCTCTAAAGAATTAAATGTCAGTGTTAAAACATCATTATCAGCCCTTGGGAAGTTAAGGCTACACTTCACATAGTGAATTTGATGGCCTAATCAATCACTGTACAATCTTATCGCTGATTTACATAACATACCCACCTGCTAGTATACTACATGTTAGTTAAACGTAAAAAAACATATACGGTTTTGAAAGCGAAATATTCAATTTGTCATCATCTGCCTAGCCTCTCTCCAACTATTATACTATAATATGATGGGGCAGGATTATTTTTTACGGATGGGAATTTATCAAATAACTTAAGCACTCCGCTTCGCCCAGAGTGGGGGAGTGTCAGCCTTTTGCAGATTAAAACCGAACAATGTTTCTTCTCCTGCCCTTTATGTTCTGTACCTGTTTTGAATAACCCGCAACACCGGCAGGCAGTGGCCCTGGCAGGCCTCTCTGCGTGCTGAGAACTCTTTGAGGCGCGCATAGAACACGTACGCTCCGGTTGACACTGCCTGTCTTCAATAGACGGACGGACGGTGGGCTACCCATTGTTCAACGTCCACCGAACCGCATCTATGGTGGCCGGGAGCTATCTTGTGGGGCCCGACGCCCAGAGCGTCTCCCGCGGCGGCTGGGTTGAGGTTCTCTCCCTCAAACGTCTGGCCACTTCCTTTGCTAGCATAACTGCTTCGCAGGAGGAATTGACCGCTTCCCATTCCCTTTCATATTGGGGCAGGATTCCAGTTGAACCGGACGTAGTAGCCAGTATTTTGCGACACACAGACTTTCAGTCAATAGGGACCAACGGCGTACACCGTACATACACTTACCAAGCTACGGAGGAAACATTTCATGGCCTTTTAACCGACATCCAAAAAAGAGGAGGTTCTATGCGCGTGTATGTTTTTTTCCGCGTTTAATTTTTACGCGTCGATGATTTTCGTTCCAAACACTGGGTTTTAGCAACTCACATTCAAATCAGCATGCAATTGTTTTCGGAAGCCATTAACAAACAATGATTGTTATTTCGCGTACTAAGACAGTCGTGAAGGCAATAGCAGTAATTAATAACAAGCGTGGCAAGGGCACTGAAAGTCAGTGCCGCGGGTTCAAGTTTGTTTGAGGTAACAGGCCATTTGAGATAACTGTTACACGTACAATTTGTGATGCTTCTTATCTTTTATGTGAAAGAACTAAAAAAGTAAATGCCCATTCAGCTTATTAGTTTCCATTAATCAAAAACACACAGGCACTTCAAATCAGTACGGTATTCAGCATTTAGAAAAATTCTTGATGGTCCTTATGTAAAATTCATTGATTTTAAAAGACTGAGTCCGACAATGAGGAACAGGGAAAATCTTTTAGATCTAATGGTAACAGTCTGATAGGACTTAAATAAAACAGACACAGTAAGCACGTACATTATCATACAACACATTCTGCAATACAAATTCGCATGTTACAAGACGCGTCTTTCAAGCAAACAAAAATATGTTCACTTTCCTAGATCAGTATTTCTTTTTGTGAGTAAAATTAAAGCAGAACACGCCGTCAACAGCCATTTACGTCAGACAAAATGTGATTGATGCGCGTCCACGATTCCAAATAAAAAACTTGGTGTATTTTGCTCCGTATACGGCGAGTGATGGTCAACTCGTGACCGAAGCCGGATGATACGTCATAGTGTTCTATATCCCACGGACTCGTTACCTAAAATAGCCTAGCTTGGAGCTTGAACAGTAATTTTTATGAAGATACTAGCTTTTGCCCGCTTTAAATTTGGGGTAACACAGTTCCCATTTCCTGATTTGCAGGTACATGCTACCTGTAGTTTTTGCCCTAGCGCCTTATTTATTGTAATAGCAAAGCTAAGGTTTCCCTTTTCTTCCCTCATTCTCCCTCATTTCTCACTCTTTTTTTAAAAAATAGCCTATTTTCGTCTCCAGGGTCCCAACTATCTTTGTAACAAAATTCGTCAAAATCGGTATGGCCATTGAGGCGTGAAGACGTAACAAACAAACTCACTTTCGCTTTTATAATATTATAGTAAGGATGTAGCAGATGTTTACTTAATCCTGCTGTCCTCCCATACTTAGTACTAACGCTGTAACAAAAACATTGTAAAACCAAATGATTTTAAAAGTAGTAACCATGGAGTTTCACGCCGGTTCTTCTCCATAGAAAACGACCAACACGAACTGTGTACCTTTTCTCGACGTTTTATAAGTGCCAATGTAGGCCTATGTGAAATAAAAAGATTTTGATTTGATTTTGGATTTGCAGGATGTCTCCTGCTTCCCTACTTTTCTAGTACACGTCATCTCATAAGTCACCCCCTTTCTTGTCATTTCATCCTTCACACAGTTCATCCATCGTTTCTTTGGTCTTCCTCTACTCTAATACCCATCCACTTTCATACTCAAACTTTCCTCTAAGCTTGAGGAAAGTAAAATAGTAGCCCACCGGTATCGGGAACAGGGTTCAAGCTACCGGCGGTCAGGGCTCCACAGAAAGTAACCTCCTAACAATACGAACCGTGTCCAGGAGTACCGCTTTCCATCATTGCTGATCCAGCTGCCTAACGAGAGCCTCCTCAGGTATTGGTCGAGGCTCTTGGCAATTAAGCCATTGGCAGATACGACTATCGGCACAATGATCGCTGAGTCCACATAACTTTCTTTCCTTTAACCTACAATCAATATGTAGGTTGTAATGATATATTCCAGGACGGCATGGTTAGAGAATGTCATTTATCTTAAGATAGTGTAATGATTTTGTAAAATAAGATCATAATTACACTGCTCTTCACAAGCGACAGATGGCGCTATTGGTTGCATGAACTATTTACATCCGTGTTAGTTATAAACTAGTTAAATATAAGTATTTAAAGTGTATTGATATTTTAGAATAAGTAAAATATTATTGTTGAAATTAAAACATTTATTTATTGTTAATAATCTGTCTTAATGTATTTTAGTACATCAATTGAGCACACGTACTGTGTACGTTGCTCTGATTGGTTGAATAGCCTTCTGAGTGTTACTGGTAGTGTGGGGGGAACATTCAGTTGGTGGCTGAGACTCTAGACAAGGGTCGGTCGAACTTGAGGCGAGACAGCGAACACATCTAGTGCATTGGTGTTACAGTTGTAATATTTTCTATTGGTTATTTAGTGATAAATGTGATTGTGTTGGAAAAGTGATTAAAGATATTATTTTGATACCTGAGTTATGTGGTTTCATTACAATAGCGAACTAAACGCATAACACTACTTAACACCACACCTGTTTTCCCAATGGAACCACATTCAATCAATTAAAATCTAGCGAAAAATATTTGAAAAACAGCTATCGCCATCACTATACCTAACCTTAGTTTCCGTGGACCTTACTTAAAATGTGTTAGTGATGTTGTAAAATTGGCTTAGAACTTTAAATCATAAAATTAATTAACAGCAGACAGACTTCACAAAATAATAGTTTAAGTAAACGATGCCGTTTACAGGTGTAATCGGTAATAAATAAGCAGTAACAATAAATTGATTTTTTCGCACAAAATAATTTCAAAACAATATTCAATTACTACACTAATGCTCGTACAAGGACAAATCTATTCATTTTTCAATTGAAAAAACTTTAATTAATGCTTTCGACACAATGTCAGTGACTCAGAAATAGTGAAAATTAATTTCTTCGTTTTCAGTCGTCATTAAAAAAACATTACAGTTTATAAAAAAAAAACAAAAAAACACGCTTAATTGTACTGTTCGTAGCAAACCGTTACATTTGATACCATAGTTATGCTTAAAAAAATATAGTCCGCCATATTGGATTTAGAATAACGTCACATAATTAACTGTTTGTCATTCGAACTAAATATAATGCAAGATTTTAGCTCAAGCCCCAGTCTTTTACAGTTTTACAAAAGTACCTATAGTTTATAGGTACTTTTGTAATATTCAGACTTATTTTGTCCTTGTTTATCAAGCTATAGTAATAAATAGTATAATTCGTAATTGCAATTTGTAATTTATAATTGTAACCATGGGTGTATTACCGATATAAATGTGTTTTTTTTTGTGGCAGTTGTTTCCTACATCTGCAACCGCATCGCTGTCAGGTCAGTAATAAAGCAATCCGGTCTCGGAGGTTATGACAAGATCACAGACCCGAGCGCCATCTGCAGGATTCTCTCCGAGACACCTTCCACTACAGTGCATCACGTCTCAAAGGCTTGCTGTGCACCAGGTTTTGGTATTTTATTAATGCTACCTTGAGCAGAATTATACAGCTGGAACATCTTTTCTATTAATCATTTTGGAACGTAATTTTTAATTGAAAGGATTATTTTTAAGGGTAATTAAAATGATTAGACTTAACCGTCTATAAATGTAAGGACTGTCTATAAATTTTCACAGTAATTAATGAGAAAACCCCTGAGTTTACAAAGCTAATTCTAGTGTAGAGTTTTTGCTAAGTGTTTACGACTACACAACACTGTTTGATATTTTGATTAAAGTACGTAACTATTACAAAACTCTAAGTGTTGGTCTAGCAAAAAAATATATAAGGAAAACCACAAAACGACCTCAACTGAAATACAGCAAAAGCAAACAAAATATCATGCAGGTAAGTAGGTTTCGAAATTCTCGTTAAATGGTCATCGTGAAAGTGTTAAATTTCAGCATGTATTTATAACTGGATATTTGTGGCCGTCAGTTAATGACATAAACTGCCAGCAATTCGCGTTGAGATTATCGCGTGATTGCATTATCCGCAGATGTTATGGTCGGCATCACGGAAATACATTTTCTGTTACTCGTAGCTGGACAGAGATGGAAATTATTTGAATACATTTTCTTTACAAAAAAAAAACCGGCCAAGAGCGTGTCGGGCCACGCTCAGTGTAGGGTTCCGTAGTTTCCCGTCCGTCACAATAAGTGTTCCCACTTATGAGTTTAAAGGTGGAGGAGGAAATTATTTTGTACAACTTTTTGTCTTTTTTGTACAAAAACTGTTGTGTCAATCAAGTTCAAAATGATTTTCCTAGAAAGTCCTTATAAAGTTCTACTTTTCAGATTTTTTTCATATTTTCTAAACTTATGGTTCAAAAGTTAGAGGGGGGGGGACACATTGTTTTTTACTTTTGGAGCGATTATTTCCGAAATTATAGACATTATCAAAAAATGATTTTAGTAAACCCCTATTCATTTTTAAATACCTTTCCAACAATATATGACACGTTAGGGTTGAAATTAAAAAAAAAAACACTTCCCACTTTACATATAGGGTGGCTACCCTAATAAAACATTTTTTTCCAATTTTTATTTTACCACTTTGTCGGCGTGATTGATATACATATTGGTACCAAATTTCAGCTTTCTAGTGCTAACGGTCACAGAGATTAAGCGAGGACGGACGGACGGACGGACAGACAGACATGGCGAAACTATAAGGGTTCCTAGTTGACTACGGAACCCTAAAAAGGTTGACTGGATGTTTTACATGTTTTTTTTTTTATTATAGGCTCGACATCAGCAATGTACCTTTTCTCGACGTTTTATAAGTACCCATGTAGGCCTTTGTAAAATAAAAATATTTTGATTTGATTTGAATAGACGTAATTTGAATTTTAAATTAAAATATTTATTATGATATGTTGCAGTTAAAAGACATTTAACCGCCAAAAAATTGGTAAATACTGACGTCAATCATCGCTAAACTGTGTTTTGATAAACTCTACTATAAATATCCCAATTCGAAAAATAAGAACCCGTCCACAGAATGACTTAATAATTACCTATTCATACACGAAACTGTGTTTTCGAGTTCATTCTACATTTTTTAAACGGTTCACGCGCCCTTACGTGTCCTATTAAAATTGCAATGCCTACTGGTTTCAAGATGGATGCCATGTAAACTAACACATGTAGGTACAGAAGAGGGACTGTAAGTACCATCCAGAATACAGCATACAAAAAGGCTGTATGTCATACATTCTTTATCTAAAACTCATTTTTTTATTTGTGACAACTGACTCGATGTCGACTATTCAGCCAGCATCGTTTGTATCCTGGTGAATCGTATTTGACTGTAAAATTTGGTCTTTACTATTGATATTTGACTCTCACGATTATATGTTAAATAATTAATACAGGCGTAATTAATTTTAACAAGCGTTATCTGATTGATCAAATATACATTGAGAAAGTAAATATTTTTAACAACTAAATTACAGAAAACTGAAAACACGTTTTACAAAACGTGAAATTAGAATTATGTAAGATATGAATTCTCAGATAGACAAAAGTAAACTTAAATTTTTAGTTTGATATAAAATAGGATCATTGATACAAATCTGAACATGCCAAAAATATGTTGTTGTAAATTTATCTTTAAATAAAGGTGGGAAAACCCGTTAAATAAACCCTCCATTTTGTATTGCGGTTTATTCTTAAATCTTGCAAATCTTTTTGTTATGCTGAACCTAAAAAATACAATGAAAAACGTAATAACTATCGTGAAGTTTTATTGATAATCGAATAAAATCATAATAAGTGGAACCATACAATAAAACTATAACTTTTATTATCCAAATTAGTTGCCATAAAATGTGTTTTGATTTCTCTATTATAAGTTTTTTGGGAGAATAAAGTGAACTTCCGAAATGTCAAGTTTATTGTAGCCAAAAATAGGTAAACTTCTAGCATGCCTAAGATATTTTTTAGCCGTGGTACAATAAAGTTAAGTTATATTTTGGAATAAAAAACAGCTGAATATTAATTTTCAATTTACATATTTAGATACTAACATATCTCTCTTAAATGGAAAATGATCAAAGTATTTAGTGTTACCGCGTATCATCGCCATTATTGTAAATGTCAAATTATCATTATGTTGGTAGCAACGACCTTCCAAGGTGACTGGAGAGATGTCAAATGTATTTCCACTCTCATTTTCATACTAATGCCCTATTAAGAGTGTTTATTAATTTTCTATTTATAGTGTTTTATAAGCTTTTATTTTTGTTTCTAGCTAACTATGTAAAAAATGTGCTGAAATCTTCATCCATGAAATACAGGGCTAGTTAAGTGACGTCTTCCTGAATCTAATATGGCGGACTAACAAAGTCGGTGAAATAGTTATTTTTATTAATTTTTATGCCTGATTGTTTGTTTTTTTATTTAATTTCATACCTTATACATACATAACATCACGCTTGTTAGCCCCGAAGGCTACAGGCAAAGATGTACCAAATAGTACATCGACACTTCACCAGTTACGTTAAGTTCCATGTAATATAGGGGCGAGCCTATTACCGTCAACTGGGCACGATAGATTTCCGATTAAAGTGACGCTATTTCGTTTTTTTTTATACATCTTATTTATTAAAAAAAAAAACATTGCCCCACACTAGGATATTTTCCTGTATCGTGGGTGCATTTACAAACATTTTAACTCACATACACAAACAGCCAGAGCCGGAACTATCTCTAGGCCATACAAATATTTGTTCCGTGCGGGGATCGACCCCGCGACACGCAGCGTCAATCGCTCAGCCACTGCGCCAACCTACCTACCTACCTAGATTTATATATATGAATCGTTAATTTTGGTTTTTTGCTATTATTTATACACGTTTGATCGAGCTGGACCGGTCATGTGGCCGCAACGCTGAACTCTTCAAGGAAAACTTGTGGGGTGATATACCGGGCTGTTCATAATCAGATCGTTGGTATTAGTAGTTGATTAATTCGGATACTCGTATTTAATAAGGGAGGTCCGTTCGTGATCAAGATATCGGTACACAACTCATTTTTGCGAAACAAGACAAAAACCCCTTTTTTACAAATATGTAATTATAATTTTTGTTAGTTACCAAAAGTACCTAATTTAGGAATAACCACTCAAGCGTCCAGCCCGCGCAACTAATATGAAACCATATTTTAGCAGATTTTTTCAATTCAACCTTAAGTTATTTACTTTACTTTTAAAAATAAAGTACTTATAATTCATAGCATTATTTTCAAGACTATAAACTGGTTAAAAATTACCAAATGATAGGTTTGCGCGTACCTAACCGTCGCGTGTTCATTTTATTTTACATCTAATTTGGTACAAATGTCAGATCGCGACCTATAACCATGAACTCATACAATAATACAATGGAGGAGGCATCTCAATTGATTTTGTACGTTTTTTGTCTTAAAAGTTTTATATTCGGTTTATTTTGAACTGTGTTACTCCGAATTTAACACGAGCAAGCCGCGGGCAAAATCTGTTTATAATATTTTTGATGAAAACGCGTTTAAAAAACACGGTCAAAAGTCCGAAACACAGGTCCCCTAAAAAAGTAAACTTGTCTAGTTACAACTCCGAATTAATTCAGAAACCTCTTATATTTCGAATCTATGTAGTATTACATAGATTCGAAATATAAGAGGTTTCTGAGCGCCGACGTCGTTCAAAGGTCAGTGCAGTCGGCTCACGATCCGCCACTGCTTATTAGCTGATTGCACCTTGAACTACAGAATTAACTGACAATGAGTATGGTAATTTGTGAAATCATTTGACTATTTAATAGACGATAGACATGTATTTCGAATCACGCTTTATTAAACAACGAACGGCTTGTTATTTTAATAAAATTTCACACCAATAACGTCACTATCAACCGCCAAAAAGATCCTTGTACAGCCATTTTGCATTCATGTTGAATATTACACAAGTTTTTATTTACGAGTTTGTTATCAGTGAAAGGATAAACCCTAGATTTCATGATTTGCAACATATCTACCTTTTGCCTTGAACGAGTGAATGTCAAGAAAGAAAAAAGAACTGGTACAAACCAAGTACCTACTTACTATAAAATTAACACGGACTTGCGAAAATTAGAGGCCGATTCATTGTTTTTCTCTTAGGAAACTATAGTCGTCTTTTATTTACTTTTCACAATTAATCAACTCGTACGCAGGCTAGCAATAGTCTCACGAGCGTATCGCAAATATTTGATCAAACGTTGACCTAATGTTTGTCTTACCGTGGTGTATGATTTGGGTCGCGGTGTTTTTGACATATTTGCGCACGCGTTGCGTTTTGTTTGCTGTATTGACAAATGTTTGACCAATCCAACTGAAGTACCTATGTCAATGGTTGTTGACTCAGAGGTTGGACTAGTGGGGATATCTGCATCTTTTTTAGGTAGCATTGAAATAATCGTGATGACACTTGAAAAATTGTCTAGACTCAATTGGATAGGTCACGGATGTTCTAGGAATTGACAAAAAGGCGGTCTCTTGAAATCCTAAGTGCTGAAATTTTGAAATCTTCATCTTGAAGACACTCAAAGTCTGCTTTCAGAAGGTCTAGTCAAATGTTAATAGAAGTTATTGTGAATCTACCAATTAAATAACAACTGCACTAAACTTGAAACGCGATTCAATATTGACATACAGCACAGTGCCAAAATTGCAACATTATATCAAACATCAATTTGTTTATAAAACGAACATCGATAGTAACGAGTTGGTGCTAAAAAGGTAGAATGCAACTTGCATAATGCAATTCATTCAGAAACTATCGTCGGCGTCGCTTAGAACAAAAAATTGCCAAATTCTAAAGAGTGTCGTGATACCTGCCTTCTGTGTTGTAAATGGAATCGATCTGTTCGCTTTCGACGCTTTGTAGGCTGTCGTCTTCTCTTAGTTCGTGGTCATCTGTTAACTCCGGGCTGTCTATGTGATCCTGGTTATCTTGTTCCATGTCTTCCATATCATCCATTTCTTCCATGTCTTCTTCGACTATCTCTGGCTGTCTCTTGGTCGCAGGCGTTGGCATCTTCACCGGCAGGATGTCGAGGATCGTAGGCGTCCTGGGCACGTTACTCCTCAAACCCAGTTTCTTCTGTATAAATGCCTCCAGGATCTGCTGTGTGATCTTGTTCTGTCTCTCCAGTTCGTCTCGCATGTCTGCGGAGAAACGAGAATGCAGATAAAAATGACTGTTTTTTGCCCGGATTTTCTTCTTTTTAATCATTGTTCTTTAGCCAATATTCTGATTGACAATAGAATTGGTTGGGGAAAGGATTTTAGTAAACGAATCGACGTCATTTTTATCTGGTTCTCCCTTCTCGGGGACCGAAAAATGGATAGATAGGTACATATACTTAGTACTTAAAAATAAGAAATAGGCTGTAACTTATAATTAAGAAATAAACAGATGGATACATAAAAATACAGGACTATAGGTAGGATATGAAATGAGGGTTAGTTATTTGTTTCCAAGTCCCACAGTGGAACTTACTGTATGTGGGCGTATCCAAAGAAATAAAATCGACAATCAATGAGTTTAAGACCGTAATGACACTGTCAATTTATCAATTTACTAGCTTTTGCCCGCGGCTTCGCTCGCGTTAAATTCGGGGTAACACAGTTCCCCTTGCGCCTTATTGATTTGTAATAGCAACGCTAAGTTTTCCCTTGTCTACCCTCTTTCTCCCTCACATCCCTAAATTAGCCTATGTCCGTCTCCTGGTTCCTAACTATCTCTGTACCAAAATTCATCAAAATCGGTGTAGCCATTAAAGCGTGAAGGAGTAACAAACAAACTCACTTTCGCTTTTATAATATTAGTAAGGATAGTAAGGATGAGTACTTAGGTACTCTAAAAACTTTTGTAGAACAAAAAAATCAACCACAGTAATTCTTAACGGCGGATGTTTTTAAGGCAACATACTCGGGATTCTCTCGCCTTTCAACACAACTTAAATAAATAATTGATAGAAATATCCATTGACCACAGATACTATATCAAAGTTTATAAAAAAATGTATTGTTCTGTCTTGATACCAATCTTATTACTATTAAAAGTGATTTATTTTTGCTTTCTCTCAACCTTTCAATACTCTTCGATAACATCGGACAACAATACAAGATCAGAAACAAATTGGGTACTACTGGAAGATTTAAATCATTGATTTACCGTCACATTTTTGGCACGTGCCGAAAATAAAAAAAAGAAACGTTGCCGTCTTGAATCCTTACTTAATATTATAATATATACGTCTTCACGCCTAAATGGCCAAACCGATTTTGATGAATTTTGGTACAGAGATAGTTGGGAGTCTAAAGTGAGAAAAGGGGGAGAAAGAGGGAAGAAAACGGGAGTTTTTTTTTCGATCAATACCCTGGTTAAAGTAAGCGTTAGCCCTAAGTAACTATGCCACGCGGACGAAGTCGCGGGCGGAAGCTAGTTTTCAATATAATTTCTTAAAATCTTAACGAAAGTATTATGCTAGAAAATGTTGTTCAGATGCCAGTGGCATTGTATATACCTATCTATGGCAACATGTATATACATACATTTATAGCCCTTTTTTATTTTTGGGGTGGGAAATCATTAAATAACTTCCCCCGCTCTGGGCGGAGCAGGGGGGCGTGTCAGACTTTTACTGACTAAAACCCACCCATGTTCCTTCTATTGCCCTTTACGTTCCGGGGCCGCAATATCTCTTTCGAACAACCCGCAACACATATAGCCCTCCTGGCCGTTTTCGACAACGACTACCAATCTCAGCGGAGTTTAGCCATCTGCGCGGAAAATATTATAATGTACAAGTGTGTGCGCAGGCACAGGTGCACTCTCAGTTCTCTCACTCTCATAGTCCGATGAGACGGTAATCTGACACGACCGGGGAGTGATCAGGCGCAGGACCAACGGCTTAATGTGCTTTCCGAGGCACGGAAAAATTCCAAACTCCGGGCTGTTACTGTGAAATTCCTAATAGAAAAACCCAATAACACTTATGCCTGACCTGGGAATCGAACCCAAGACCCCTTTTTTTTTTCGGGTGGGAAATCATCCAATGACTTCCCCCGCTCTGGGCGGAGCGGGGGGCATATCAGACTTGTACTGACTAAAACCCACCCATGTTCCTTCTATTGCCCTTTACGTTCCGGGGCCGCGGTACCTATCTCTTTCGAACAACCCGCAAACCCAAGACCCCTTGGTCAGCAACGACAATATCACACATGTGATATTGTGTCAGAGAGAGAGGCCCTAAGACGCAGTAGAGCGGATCTATAGACATAAATCTTCAACCTCTAGTAAGAGCATACCGAACTTCTTACTATAGCTTCATTGTTAGAGCATCCATTACTAACACAATGGATACATTGGCCTGCCAATTGTTTTGCCAATGGTCTACAATGTACGGAAGCTCTTTTAGTATTACAGCGGTGATTGACCACTTTTCATCCTTATACCCTAAGTTATAAGGCCACTTTTCAATCGTCATCCTGTATTGTCCGTTATGGTTAATACATTTGATTATAGGGCACGGAAGTACAAAGGACATTGATAGTTATAAAAATGTTGCACCTTCAATTGTTTTTCTGTTTAACGGGTCAAGGTTTAAAGGGTTATTAATAGACTATTGTTTTGAATTTGTTCTACATGGGTTGAGTCGGGTAATTATGTTTTTTAAAAGGAAATGTAGTGGAAAATCTGATTAGAATATTTTCCTTCACGTTGTCCCAATTATACTGTTATCGCTGTAGCATAGCACGGGCGACATGAGTTAGATAAACCGCTTCTCTTCAATTCGTAAGGTTCCACGATTTACGATCATGATTGAATTTAGGCTTTACCCTGAATTTCATAGTCATAAAGGATTAACCATCATAGCATAACAGTATCACTAAACACAGGTCCAGTTGAAAACCAGCGTCGGTCACTAGTTGTTTAATGTTCTCGAAACTTCACATCATAATATCTTCTTTTTGTGTTTAGTTTTAAGTTTTTTTTTAATTACTTTTATGTTTAGGTACTTTTTGTTTTCTTGCTTTGTGTGCACTTGTGGCATGTGCCAAATAAACGTATTTTCCTTCTTTCTTTCTTTCTTGACGTGTATTTTTTATCTAATGTTACCCGCACCATGCTACCGCAATAACAGTATAATAAAATGTGTTAGTCTATCTATGATGTCCCAGAAAAGTAAAATACTATGTAGGTAACTTGTCTCAGTACCTACTTAAGTTTTAATAAACAAATAGAATCTAGAACGATAGAGGTTATGCTTATGACAAAGGACAAAATCGATAGATACCTATAAGTAGATAAACATAAATTTTGGAACACTTAATAATGACCGAATGAAGGTTACAACGATTCTTTAATACTTTTTTTGTCTATTGATTGATACCAAAGCCAATAAAATCAATAAAAAATAAAAAAGGAGTATAGAACCTACTTGTTGATAAAAAACGACAATAGATATGAACCTCTTTGCTTGCCACTTTCGTTTTTAGCTACAAAGTTACAATAAAAACTAAAGCAGACATGTATACCTATCACTTTTTTTGCGTATGGGAAATCATTAAATAACTTCGCCCGTGGCGGAGTGTCAAGACTTGTACTGACTAAAGCCCACACATGTTCCATCTATTGCTCTTTATGTGCCGCGGTATCTCTTTTGAACAACCCGCAACATACTTATCAATTACATAGCGACAAGCCAAAGTTGATAGTTTCGTCTATGATGTATCGATATCCATATTGAATTTTATTCAATAAATATAATCATACTAGCTAGCGCCCGCGGCTTCACCCGCGTGATATATAAAAAAAACATATGTGTTATTCCATACTATAATCTACCTCTGTGCCAAATTTCATTAAGATCCGTTCAGCCGTTTTGACGTGAAAGAGTACCAAATATCCATACATCCATCCATCCTCACAAACATTCGTATTTATAATTGTAAGTAGGATATCCCCCTATTACATGGGACTTATAATATTATTGACAAAATATGAGTGTACTAAGGTACATCTCTGCTTGACACTTCGGGGGTTGTAGGCGTGATGCTATGTTATTAGAATTACCTACATAGATACATAAACTCCCGCTTTATTCCGCTAGGCAGGAACGATAGACACATAGCCATCTACTAAGATACTTAAGTACATTTGATTTTTGTTCGTCCACCAAAATATGATAATTAGATTCATCCATTGTTTGACACTCTATTGTATTGGGTTTTAAATTATTATCATGTAAAATAATAATTGAAATTTATATTTTTTTTTGTGTTGGTTGAGCAAGCTGCAGCTTAATGCATATTCGCGGTTTCTAGTTTGCATATATGTTTGTACCTAGAGGAAGCCACATAATAGTTAAGGAAAATATTTGTTAAAAACTATGACAAAGAACTAAGCAGGACTGCTGACTTTTTAAATCTAAGTAATCATAAAAGTACGTGATTATGACATAGGTCATGTTATGATTATGCACTTTAACGATTACTAGCCACTTTCACTAATCAGCAAAATCGTCAAAAGTTAAATATAATATAAATTTTAATTTGTTTATATGGTTGTTTCTTGTGCACTAGGAAACAATATTTTTTATGCATTAACCTTTGTTAACACTTCTTTAGAACGAAATTTGTATGAAATGTTTTTTGGGTTCCGTACCTTAAAATGAAAAAATGGAACCCTTATTGGATCACTCTGTTGCCCGTCTGTCTGTCTGACAAGACCCTTTATCTCGGGAACGAGTTGAAAATAATACCATATATGTACTCAACTCTGTGGCCCCTTTGTGCTCATATCAAATCATATCTCTAAGTCTACGCAGTCAAAAAATATGGCCGTTATATAATAGGTACCGCAATTTTTTGCGGAACCCTCGGTGCATGAGTCTATTTTTGGGTGGGAAATCATCAAATAACTTTCCCCGCTCTGGGCGGAGCGGGGGGGCGTGTCAGACTTTTACTGACCAAAACCCACACATGTTCCTTCCATTGCCCTTTACGTTCCGGGGCCGCGGTATCTCTTTCGAACAACCCGCAACCCCGGCAGGGGTGCGCGAGTCATACTCGCACTTGGCCGGTTTTTTGTATTTTTTTTTTGTTTTTTTTAGAAATAAACAAATTTTGTACATGCCTCGCGTTTTTATGTCGTAAATTATTAATTTATTGATTCTTGATTGATTATACTTATTAGTGTTAAACTTCATTAACTTTTAATTATTAAATAACTAAGTATTCTAATATCATTCATCATCTCGTGGTAGACAGCAGACGTTAAAAAAAATTAAAAGAATGTCATCAATTAAATAAAATTCAACTATCTCATCGTTTTTCGTGACATTTCTATTTTAATAAAAAAAAAAAACATAAATTTAGGCATATAAATTATTTAATTTTGCCGGGTTACGAAGTCTTGCTCAACAACTTATTTAGTAGGTAAAAATCAATGTATAAGTTGTTTTCCGCATTGTGTAAAACTAATAATTCATGTCAATTTTTTTATATAAAATTATTTTGTCTTGAGTATTTTTTTTCTACAAAGATACAATTAGTAATTTGGCATAACGAAAATATATATATATATGAAGGCGCGTCTCTGGTGCCAACCAGTAGTAAAGATTGAAAACCTTATTTTGATTAGACGAGAAGGACAACACAGTTGTCATTCTGGCGGAACGTCGAAGAAACGTCAGTCAATGACCGGACCGAGACAGTTTTTGATGAAACGGTAGCGTGGACTAGACGGTGACGACGGATCGCTTACGTCCCAAATCGAAATCCATTTTCATCTGAGCTAAATTAAGTGATAATTGTAATTTAAGTTGTGGATCGCGATTATAAGGCTGCTGATCGAAAACCTGTCTACTTACTTTTAATATACCTCGTGCGATTACCCAATTTAAGATGAGTGATTCTGATACAGGTACCCACGTGCCTTTATCAGAAGTGGGATACGAAAAACAGTCGGATAAAGATACTCTGCTCCATAATCAACCTAGCAATAGTGGATTACTCACCAATATGGAGGCCCTGCTAACCCGTTTGTTAGCAATGCCGCAGCAAACATTGCAGTCTGTAGCAAACACTAACGCAGTTCAGTTAATCAAGTTCGACCCAGATGATGAAGATGCTGATGTTAAGGGCTGGTGCCGTGTTTCCGAGTTGATTATTAATAGCAAGAACTTGAGTGGCGTGGAACTTTTAGTTGCTCTGACAACTGCACTAAAAGGACGAGCGGCATCTGTTCTGACTAAATTGCGTTTGGAAGATTTAACCTGGGAAGTTGTGAAGCAAACATTGCTGGCGAAATTTGCAGAGCCCAAATTGATACAGGACTATTTCGATGACGTTTTGCGCTTTCAGATTGGAATAAAGGAGACTGCTAGTGAATCGGCTATGCGGATATGGGCATTAATTGAGCGAATCCCTAAAGTCGAGATGTCAGAAGAAGCAATCACTGGGTTCGTTATTTCTGTTCTGAGCTCGAAAGACCACATGATTCGTCGTGAACTGAACTCCTACGTTATCACAACGCGTGCTCAACTCTTCCGAACACTTAGTAGGATTTCTTTAAAGCGTCGTACTGAAGATAATGATGGTAATGACAATAAGGCAAAACGACCTCGCCTGTCAGACTCGAAGTTCAATGGAAAATGTCATCGGTGTGGAGTTCCTGGACACAAAATAGCAGAGTGTAAAAGGCGACGTGACGACTCAGCTTATCGAGCTGATGGTTCCAACAAGGATCAGGTCAAGGACAAGTCGACACCAATCACCTGTTTCACGTGTGGTAAACCTGGCCACGTATCTACGTCATGCCCTGAGAAGAGAGGCGGCGCAGCGGTCAGGGAAGTCAACACTTGCGAGCGCAAGACTTCGAGAGGTAAACTGACGACGGCATCTGGTGAGCATATCTGTTTCCTTTTTGATAGTGGCTCCTCTTGTTCTTTGATTAAAGAATCTGTGTCTTCAGATTTCCCTGGCACTGAACGCAATTGCACCGTTTATTTGACTGGCATTGGGGGAGACGATATTGAGTGTAATAGACAAATTTCTAGCACGGTCCAAATTAATAATCTTTGCTTGACTCTCTTGTTTCATATCGTTCAAGACAACTACATTTCGGAAAACGTTATTGTAGATAGGGATGTATTGGAAAATGGAGTGCGTATTGAAATTGATAACGAAAATCTTCTTATCTCCAGTAATGAGAAAATAAATTTTTGCGAAAGTGTACGAGATGTTGACGTCGCAGCTGTAGATACAGATCTAGTCGGGGACGAAAAGGAAGCCTTACTGCGTATTTTGTCGAAGTATACTGATCACTTTATAAGTGGTACTCCAACTAAACGTGTTAATACTGGTGTAATGAAAATTGAACTTATTGACCCTAATAAAATAGTCCAACGGCGACCGTATCGTTTATCTCCCATCGAAAAGCAGGTGGTGAGGGATAAGGTTCAGGAGCTATTGAAAACTGGCGTTATAAGAGAGAGTTCCTCGCCGTTTGCTAGTCCGATTCTCTTAGTGAAGAAAAAGGACGACACGGATAGAATGTGCGTCGACTACAGAGAACTCAACTCAAACACGCGACCTGAGCACTATCCCCTACCACTTATAGATGACCAAATAGACCAGCTCACCGGAGCTTATTACTTTTCGTGTTTAGACATGGCCTCTGGTTTCCACCAGATTTTGATCCACCCAGATTCCGTAGAAAAGACGGCTTTCGTGACGCCCGAGGGGCAATACGAATATGTTGCAATGCCATTTGGTTTACGCAATGCGCCGTCGGTATATCAGAGGTGCATTAATGATGCACTTAAATATTTGAAAGATGAACCCCTGGTGTACATGGACGATGTACTGTGTCATTCCCCGGGCGTTACAGAAGGTCTGCGACGGTTAGACCAATGCCTGGAAGCTCTGACGAAAGCTGGGTTTTCATTGAATTTACGTAAGTGTAAGTTTCTTAAAACCCAAGTTAGGTATCTAGGTTATGCTATCCAAGCCGGTGAGGTTAGACCTAACTCCTTTACACAATAACCTTGTCTGTACTATTTTATTTTATTTTGTTACTGTTTTACTTGTTTTGTGCGAGTCCCAAATAAAAGTTTTTCTTTCTTTCTTTCTTTCTTTTTAAAATTCAAGCTCTAGCCGATGCTCCTCCCCCGAAGACAGCGACTCAAGTTCGCCAATTTCTTGGCTTATCTTCGTATTTTAGGAAATTTATCCCTAGTTACACTCAGATAGTTGGTCCATTGTACCCTCTTACAAAGTTAAAAGGAGGCATTAAGTGGACGGAAAAACACGAAGAGATCAGACAAAATGTAATTCGTGTTCTTACGTCAGAGCCGGTTTTGACAATTTTTGACCCAAAACTGCCTGTAGAGCTCCACTGTGATGCTAGTTCGGAGGGATACGGGGCTATAGTTATCCAAAGAAAAAACAATATGCCACACGTAGTGGCTTATTTTAGCCGCCGCACGACTGAGGTAGAGTCTCGTTATCATTCATATGAACTAGAGACTCTGGCAGTTGTGCGAGCGGTCGAACATTTCCGTCACTATTTGCACGGCCGGAAGTTCACAGTGTATACAGACTGTAACTCGTTGAAGGCTTCTAAATCAAAGGTCGATTTGACACCCCGCGTTCATAGGTGGTGGGCCATGCTTCAAGCGTATGATTTTGATATTGTCTATCGTGAAGGGAAAAGCATGGAACACGCCGATTATCTATCGCGAAATCACCTACCTGAGATCGCAACTGTAGAACATTATTCAGATAAGTTTGAAGCCTTTCCTAGCTCTACTACTGCAAAGAAAATAGTTAAATTCATAGAGTTGCATGCTGGTTGGTTGTCTGTCGAGCAAAAGCGTGACGCTGAAATTCAAGACATTATACAGAAGTTTTCGGATGGTGATTTACCGGAGAATGTAGCACAAACTTATGACGTTAGGAATGGTGTTCTTTACCGGAAAATTAACCGCAATAAAATCGTTTCTTGGCTACCTATAGTACCTCGCTCATTAGTATGGACTCTGATCAGTCACATTCATTCGGAAATTCAACATTTAGGCCCCGATAAGACCCTTGACAAAATTTACGATCTATATTGGTTCCCCGAGATGTCGAAAAGTGTTCGCCGGTTTGTCGACTCATGCATAATATGTAAAGCCTCGAAAGGTCCCTCAGGTGCCCAACCAATTAGACTACACCCCATCCCTAAAGAGCCAACCCCTTGGCACACGCTGCACATAGATTTTACTGGGAAATTGACAGGTAAGAGTGACCAAAAAGAATACTGTTCTGTCATCATTGATTCGTTTACCAAGTACGTCCTGTTAGAACACACCACCTCTTTAGACGCGGCCAGTGCCATTATGGCACTGAAGAAAGCTGTTTGTTTGTTCGGGGCTCCTAAACGAATTGTAGCTGATCAGGGTCGCTGCTATATTAGCAGTGAATTCAAGAAATTTTGTGCGGAACATCACATTGATCTTCACTTCATCGCTACTGGCTCAAGTAGAGCAAATGGTCAGGTCGAACGGGTAATGCGAACTCTAAAATCTTTACTTACAATCATTGAAAATGATCCGCACAAGAATTGGCGCGATGAGTTAGGCAACGTGCAACTTGCTCTAAATAGTACAAGGTCTACTGTCACGAAATATACCCCGACTGAATTAATGTTTGGAGTTAAGTCGTACTCGTTAGGAATTTCTAAGCTTTCAACTGGAGATGCTCCACACGAGCGCTTAAATTTAGAAGCGATACGCTTAACCACTCTGCACGACAGGATTTTGACATATGACACATCAGCTGAATCGGTGGGGGGTGACGCGAATTGTCATGAAATTCAAGATTTTTCATCAATTTACAGCATTCAATTTTGTTATTAAAAATAAATCACAGCGGCTGTGTCATACGATAAGTTTGAGGTTTATATTTCCAAAAACCTCATAAGGTCGATAAAACGGCGTCAATCTATTGCAAAATGTGTGTAAAATACATATTACTACACCCTTCCAAAAATTAGGTACTTTAAAAACGCTGGAAATAATGTACATACACAAGATAACCATTTGATAATAACATCGGAAATCTAAAATAAAAACAGTGACATTCCATCTGCATTCTTATTTTTGCGCTTTTACATATAAATTAATAAAAAAACACGATACAAATCTCGACAAAAAATACTACTAAATGTGTTGCAATATGACATTTCTTAGTGCTGACCGTAAAACTAAGTTTCATCATTACGATTAAAAAGTTGCATTCAACCTAATCGATAATCGTAATAGAGTAAACTTTAAAAAAAAGTTTTGGGACCATTGAGGAATTTAGCTATGGAGGTGGCATAATATTCTACTATAGATATTATAGTTGTACAAATATCTATGATATCGATTATAACAGAAAGACATTTTGTCACGTGCTTTTTTATTATGCTATAATTATTTTGTTATGCGCCCAGATTTGAGGTACATTTGCTGTCAAACGGTTTCGCGGTAAAAGATTTTGGCTGTTTTCTTGAATGACGATAATTAAATGAAAATGGCGGCCAATTATGTAGGTCATGCTAATTCTGTAGGTAGCCAGTCAGGCAGCCCAGCCGGCACAACCATACCGTACCGCACCTAGAAAGCCATGCCTCCGCAGTAGAGCCTTGTTTTAGACATACAGGGACTCCGTACACATCGGGGCTCTAAAATATTGACACTTAAAAGTATTGGTTGGATAAAAAAATTAGAAAGGTATAAGGAAAACTTCAGCCTATTAAAAATAGACCGGCTAAATGCGAGTCGGACTCACGCACCAAGGGTTCCGTACAAACTGACGACTTAAACGGTCATATCTTTTCTCTACGTAGACTTGGAGGGTTTTTTTTTCACAGCTTCAAGGGACCACAGTTTTGATATTTGGATTCTGTTATTTATTATGAGGTACGGAACCCTAAAAAGTATTTTTAAATAGTGTATCTCTCTTTTTTGGAATTTAAGGACTTCTTTAGGAATTTGAAGGAGGCCTTCTCATAAACTTCTCAGGAACTTCTTTAGTTCCGAAATTCAAATTCCGCCATTTATATCGGTCTTGCGCCACTTGGATGGGAAATCATTAAATATCCGCTCCTGTTAAACTTTTAACAAAAAGTCGTTGTCGTCTCGCGGCGCCCGACCCCTGTAGCGTCTCCCGCGGTGGCTGGCTTGGTTTGAGGTTCTCTCCTTCAAACATCACCATCTCCTCCGGGACAGAGCGGTGCTCCGCTCAAAAGAGCAGACTGCCTGTGTGCTCCAACGTGTCCTCGGGCGATAGTCACATTGGTGAAACCTGGGTGTTTCCTCCCGCCCGATGATGTGCAGGAACGTCCCGAAACTTTCGTGCCCGGTGAGGATCTTCGTCAGGTGGTAGGTGAGGATGCCGTGGCGCCTCACTTCCCCCGCTCTGGGCGGAGCGGGGGGGAGTGTCAGACCCGCAACCCCGGTAGGGTCCTGCCGGGATTGCGGGTTGTTCGAAAGAGATACCGCGGCCCCGAGTAAAAGAAGGAACATCGATCGGTGGACATTAGTCAGTAAAAGTCTGACACTCCCCCCCGCTTCGCCTAGAGCGGGGGAAGTTATTTGATGATTTCCCACCCCAAAAAAAAACCCCAGTACACGACATCAAGAAAACTCCAGGTACAAAATGGACCCATTTTGAACCTGGAGTTTTGTTGATGTACCGGGGTTTTTTTTCCATCTCAATTATTGTGGTCTCCCTCTAGGCCATTTTTACCCCAAGGCTTCCACTCCAAGAACACTTTGGCCTACGAGCCATGTTTTAGGAAAGAATGAAAACGCTTTCCAAATAACTAATCCAACCATACTACAAACAATTTTGTCGAACAAATATAATTTATCTTGGCTGATTTTTTTTACTGTGCCTACCAAGATCATAATAAGGGCGTTCTATATTCAACCTTATTTATTTCTATTTGCAATTCACATTCAAATAGTAGGTACAAAACCAAATTATTAATAAAATAGCAAATAAACATTTTAATATAAATTCGAACAGCGAGCGCATTCCTTATTTGAATTTTTATCTGAAAATAAAATTGGCGCGAATTTAGCCATAGATCAGATTCTACTGTTTGTTGAGTCGGATTTAGTGGCGTAAAAAATATTATTATCAATATTTATAGTATTTTACACGTATTACAAAATTACTCTTATTTTCATCTATCAATTTCTGATATTCCTTAATTTAATTATTCGAGTTGATTGATTTACAAGAAAATAATCGATTGAAATAATCGCATTTACACATCACAAATTAAAAAAAAAAGAAATGGACGTCATTTTCGAAAGTGAAATTTAGTAGTGGTTATGAATATTACTTGTTAATGGTCCTATTATTGCAAATTACGATAAGATCTGGGCATGTTCATGTTATTTATAATATTTGCAATGATATTTGTCTCATTTGTTATAGAATCTATTCGCGTCAGTGTGATATAATGTGGAATGAAAAATGTAAACAAGCACGATTGGCGCGAAACTTCGACTTTAGATTTCAAAATGTATCATTACCACTGCTAATTTAAGTTCAATTACGAATGATTTCTGCACGTAATAAAAGGACACGATAATCAGGCCCAACAATGTGGAGCTTATATGTCCGAAAACCATTTTTTTATGATTTTTAGCGTCGACCTACACTGCCATCAAAATGGCTATGATCGTAATTTACGCATTTGGATTTTATAAGACTTAATTAAGAAACTTGCTCAATAATTAAAGAACTTCTAATGACGTTTACATATGAGATTTTTATTCTACTATCCTAATGAATGCACACCCATATTATTTTTTACCCAGAAAATAAAATATTTACAAAAATAATGAGGAGGTCGTATGACTTAAATGTTCGACCCCTTTCGGGGCTAGTACCGAGCCAGCGGAGGTTTGAATGTCGAGCCCCCGAAGGGGTCCGTACCGAACTATACGGTTAAATGCATCTAAGAATATAGAGAAAGCTGCTAACGCTGAGACTATTCGTTTTAATCGCGGAAGAGCTACAGTAAAGCCATTTAATAAAGGTGATTACGTTTTCGTAAAGAGTTCGGAACGCAATCAAACGAAACTTGACCGAAAGTTTAGAGGGCCTTTCGTGATTACCAATGTTCTTGAAAATGATCGCTATGAATTAAAAAGTATAGATGGTCCTTGCCGAACGTTAAAGTATTCGCACGAAAATTTGCGTTTGGTGCCGGGAGGTCACGAGGGCTTAATGGAATTAGCTGAAGGCATTATAAATGACAAGGAAGCCGTGAAGGCGGTAGATATGCAGTCAGATGGCATTATTGATGCCGATTTTGAGACTATGTCGGCTCGCAGTGTTGACACCCTGACTGCAGATTCCGCTACTCTGACTGCATCGTCTGAAACGCTTACGGCCGCTTCTGAAACAGCTATTGCTGATTCGGAGGATGAGGGACCTATAACCTTTGATGTAGAAGTAGACATACACCAAGCATAGTGTGTAGAACCTAAGGTAAGTTCAGATTATGTGATGTGATTACGTGTGGGTGTTGTTGTCCGGTTTTGCCCGTTGGTTGGTAACTCGAAAGGACGCAAACCCAGAAAGACGAGATGTTGTCCGGTCCTGACTAGAGTGCTAGTAGGTTCGAAGGGATGCATGCGTCTGTGTGTCACGAATGGATTGTATTGTCCGGGCTTAGCGGTGCTGGTCGAAGGGACGTACGAATCTAGTTCGTTGACGTGGTGATGGCGAGTCGAAGGGACGGTGTTGTCCGGTCTTGCACTTGGGGCAAGTCGAAAGGACGCATTTGTCCGGGCTACGCATCACAATTATGAGAGAGCCGATGGCTAGTCGAAGAGACGGTGTTGTCCGGTCTTGCACTTGGGGCAAGTCGAAGGGACGCATTTGTCTGGGCTACGCATCGTATGAGGACATAGAGCGGTGCAAGTTGCGAGAGTGAGTTTGATAAAGGCTGTGGCCTAAAATAAGAGGTACTGACTCATGTCAGGGTGGACGAGCATGGTGGCTCGAATAACAGGATGGTACCTTCTTGTTGCAGGAATACATATTCGCCCGAGGACGAGCGATTGTCAGTCCGGCCGTGAAGGCGCGTCTCTGGTGCCAACCAGTAGTAAAGATTGAAAACCTTATTTTGATTAGACGAGAAGGACAACACAGTTGTCATTCTGGCGGAACGTCGAAGAAACGTCAGTCAATGACCGGACCGAGACAGTTTTTGATGAAACGGTAGCGTGGACTAGACGGTGACGACGGATCGCTTACGTCCCAAATCGAAATCCATTTTCATCTGAGCTAAATTAAGTGATAATTGTAATTTAAGTTGTGGATCGCGATTATAAGGCTGCTGATCGAAAACCTGTCTACTTACTTTTAATATACCTCGTGCGATTACCCAATTTAAGATGAGTGATTCTGATACAGGTACCCACGTGCCTTTATATATATATATTACTATAGACTTTAGTTATTTCATAAGTAGTACTGTAGATTTTTTATATTACGTAAAATAATTAACAATATCAATTCGTTTCGTAGTATTGAAGATTCCGTGTGTAAAGTTTGGACGAGGCATCGAGTTAGTGTCGCTCCTCAGCGGCACCTATAATCAACCAAGGTTCGTGATTCATCATCCTCCGTGCTATCTCCAGGGATACCTTCTCGATCCGAGCGTTATCTAGCCTGCTCATACGCTTAATTCCCTGTGGGGTGAACAGAACAGCGTCAGTGTTAATTATTGCTATAATCCTTGACATTCATATCGAATGTCAGGGAATGTCTATGAATAGATAATGTTAATAGACTATTATATTCATAGACTTAACTTTTAATTCCATAAGATGGTTTTTATTTTCAATTGTACAAAATCTTTTGACATTTGGAAAAACGGTATGTGGCTGAAGATTATTCCGAAGGATATGTAGCTATTTACAACCGATTTAAAAAAGGAGGAGGTTATCAATTGGACTGTATATTTTTTATGTTTGTTACTACAGAACTTTCGACTGGGTGGTTCGTTCTCTTAATTCTTTTTTTATTTGAAAACTGGGGCTTCTCGTGTGGTCCCATTTAGATTTGACATTATGATTTTTTTTAAACACTTTGCCCCACACACACACTAGGAATTCCTTCTGTATCGTTGGTGCGTTTACAAACATTTAAACTCACATACACAAACAGCCAGACCCGAAAGAACTACCTGTAGGTCATGCAAATATTTGTTCCGTGCGGGGATCGAACCCGCGACACGCAGTGCAGCAGTCGAACGCTCAGCCTCTGCACCAACCGCGTCGTCGATATTAATCGAGTTTTGACAATGGCATCCATTAGAAATCCATTAAAGTATTAAATTTTTCTTCTAATGTAAATGGACGTTTTGTTCATTTTTCTTAGTAACAATAGAAAATGAATAAGTACTCGATAAGAATTTGTGTGTATTATACCACAACCATAAAAACCGACTTACAAAAAAAAAAGATGAATAAAACAAAAGTCACCGACTTCCCCAAGTAAAATTATTTTCCGTCTTTTTAGTGTTTTACTTGGTATGTTTAATAATACCTTCTTTAAAGACGAATCATTTCAATAGAGACGAAACAAACTGACAATTTATTTTAATTAATTTAAAAAATGTTTGAAAGCATGTTTTATAAAAAATATAGTGCTATCTAACAGATCGTAAATTGCGAGCATTAAATATAAAACTTATTTATTAACATATTGAACAAGTTGGTAGGCAGTACGAAAACATTATGTAGGTATATATTATCATAGTATTATAATGACACCTGATATCAACAAGAAATATCCAACTCAATTTTATATTTAACTAAATGCCACCCGCGGTTTCGCCCGCGTCATATCGAAAAGTAGTCGGTAAAGTATCCTATGTGTTATTCCAGGCCATAATCTACCTCTATGCCAAATTTCATCAAGATCCGTTTTAACGAGAAAGACTAACAACATCCATACATCCATCCATCTTCACAAACATTCGCATTTATAATATTAGCAGGATGGACATGAATATTGTGGAAGATATGTTTTTTTACAAACGTTGCCCCACACATATGAATTTCTCCTGTATTGTGGGTGCGTCATAATATTTTTGGCAAAACGTAAAATTAATTTATTTTAAATTATTACGCGCGATATTTTTACAAATATATAAAAACTGCATAAAAGGGATCTTCATGATAATTTTATTCACGACGACGGAGCATCGACAGTTTAATGACAAAACACGAACCAAATACTGCATTACAAAAAGGATGGTAATAACGAAATCGAATTGAGACATTATTCGATTAATGATTCGAATAAAATATCATAACGATATTTTTATTGAAAAAAATAAGCCGACCTTATTTTAAACGCGGAACATGTGAAGATCAATGCATGTAATTATTTTCTGAATGTCAATGAGTATTATTTAGGAAACGATTTTTTAATGATCAATCTGATCATTGTAATATTTTTTTATTAAGCAACATAAAGTTTGTACATCTTCACTAATTGATAGGAATTTAATGAGCAATGTATGTTGCAATAACTTAGTTAAGGTTAAAAAATATTTTTGCTTCGTAAGTAGGTGTGTCCACACAACACACATTTACTTTAACTTGTATACTTAATTAATTATACAAAAGGCCTAACAAGTATCAGTACACTCATATATCGCCAGTTATATTTAGCACGTTGAATGTCGTTAAGTTCCTATGGGGGAACATAAGACAGAATGCCACAGTTGTTTTAAGTAGGTACCCACGGGGGAACTTTATACGGTGTAACTATGGGTTTAACGGTAAAATCTTCGTTTTTCTGAAGGCCTACCTCGCTAAAACGTTACTCAAAAATTCGATGGGTTTTGGAGTGTTTTCCCGCGTTTTTTTGTGACATTTTTTTTTTTTTTTATCTTGGGACAACTCACACACGGCTATCTGATCCCAAGCTAAGCAGAACTTGTGTTATGGTAACCAGACAACTGATATACATACTTATATAATTTATAAATACATACATATTATAGATAAATCACACCCAGACACAGAACAAACAATCATGCTCATCCCACAAAGTTTGTCCTGGGTGGGAATCGAACCCACGACCTCCGGCTCAGCAGTCAGGGCCACCAACCACTAGACCAACAGGCCCGTCATCAAGAGGTTAAGTCCCATGTTATATGTAGCTAGCATATAATTGTCACCAATCGGGCACAAATCCAGACTCCGTGGCTGGTACTTAGGAATTCCTGATGTAAAAACCCAATAGTACTTTTTCCCACCCGGGAATAGAACCAAGAACCTTTAGCTCAACAGACACGGTTGCGACCCCTGGACTAATGAGTTAATAAATTAATAGGAAACATAGGTACAAAAAACATTATGGATATTCTTACCCATTCTTCTCCATAGAGATCTACGCTTTGGAATGGGTAACTACAGTACGTTCACAGTTATTATGCCTTGTGACTGAGACTGTAGCTTCATTGTACTGTTGTCAATGTTTCGACAGTTCAAAAGTGCCTATAACTGGCCTACTTGTAATAAGTGATTTTGATTTGATTAACAGGGTAATACGGACGAATTAATGCATTCCCAAATTCACATTTTGAACATAAAGTTTGTGAAGGACGCGATCTCTTAATGAAACCCTTTAAAATCACTTTAATGAGATTACAAACGAATGATTGGCTACCAATGGAATTAACGGAACCACATGAACGCCCAATTTCGATTAAGCAAAGGTTTATAACTCAAACTAGCTGCGCCCCGCGGTTTCTCTCGCGTAGTGATAGAATATACAATAAGTAATATATCTTTATGAATTGTAGCCTATATTTTATTCTGATGTATAAGCTACTAGCTGGCGCCCGCGGCTTCGCCCGCGTGATATCGGAAAAAAATAGTATCCTATGTGTTATTCCAGACCATAATCTACCTCTGTGCCAATTTTATCAATATCTGTTCAGCCGTTTTGACGTGAAAGAGTAACAAATATCCATACATCCAAACAAACTTTCGCGTTTATAAAATTAAGTAAGATGGGATAGGGAACTGTTTAAATACAGCGTTTATGCTTTTTTTTTAGGAGGAGCCTTGGATGTGCTACTGTTTGACATATCCTTCTAAGTACTGGTGACTTGACTGATACTGGTGAGTACCTATATTAGAAATGCAAAGTTTTAGTGGTAGTACTTTCGTACAAGCTTAAAAGCTTTTCTTTGAGCATGAGAAATCATCAAATAACTGCTCTGAGCGCAACTAAAACCCAACCATGTTCCTTCTTTTGCTCTTTATGTTCCGGGGCCGCGGTACCTCAAACATTCTGCAACCACGACAGGCGGTGGCCCTGCCAGGCCCCTCTGCTTTGCTGACATCTCTTTAAAGCGGGCGTAAAACACTAACGCGCTGTCGATACGGCCTATCGTCACCAGACGAATGGACGGTAAGCTACAACTTGCTCACCGTCGACAGACCCGGCGTCGACGGTGGCCGGGAGTCGTCATGCAATGAACCGCGCCCTTAAATATGTCCGTACATTTCTAACACACGTTCTATAAATCCCCTTTTGGGATATAACTACACGAATACATAGGTAATCGTTATCTGTATGATAGAAGCATTAAAGTCCAGCTGACAGTCTGTTCATGTCAACTGATCGTAAATGATGACAGTCGCACCCATTTCGTTACCTTAATTAATACTCATCGACACTCGCACGCAGTAATTAAGGTTGTTTTTCATTTGCCCACCATTTATTGAAGTTATATACAACCCGTAAAACAGGTCCTATGTAACGCTGGAAAACTTCACGGAATAACACACCTAACTGCTTTATAATAGGGGTGAATGTTGCGTGAATTGAATCAGGAAGAGTGGAGCTGTTATGAAGACCCGATGACTCTTTTATGACGAATGTTTTTAATAGCGAAGGTCGATGATCTAATACAACTACCTTATAATTATTATTGTGATAAAACGGGTAATTAAACTCAATAAGTGTATAGGCTGGTTCTTCCAATAAAATAATAAAGTTATTTATAAATCAGTTAATATGCAAATGTTTGTATAGGCAATAAACTATTGATACATTTGAAAAGCATACGAACATTAATTTGCTTTTTGACTACAGTTTTGCTAGGTTATCAACCTTATTTTGTTTTGCTTACAAGTTTTTTTTTAATAAATCGGGCAATGACATTGATAAATTCGAGATTTTGTTTTTTTAATCCCATACAGACCAAGTGTTTTATTAGTCCTGGATTGGATAACATGTTTAGGAATACCGTTTGGTAATAGATGGGTCGTTGGCTTCACAAAGTTAGGTCAACGATCCGTACGTTGACACCATTTGTAATTTATGCCAAAAGAAATGGGTAATTTGTTATCTGTCATCCATTTTTAAAACCAGAAAAAGAAGGAAAAAAATAATATATCTCAGCCCATTTTATCTGATATTAGATATTTTATACTTTTTTGTTAATCATGAATTATTAATTCGTAAGGATTAAGGATCAAAAACCCAGGAGTCAACAACACCATAACAGCACAGGTATACACTTCACTTCTTAATAATAATATGTTTTTCTATAACACCAATGTCAGGCACACGACTTTGACTTACAGCCTAATAAAAAAAACAATTTAAAAGCTTAACGTCTTCTAAAGTTCATCGCCTCATCTAATCAATCATCGACAAACAATCGAAAATCGAATAAGCTGTTGTCCCGCGCTTTTTATTTTTTATCTGTGCGACTGACTTACAGCCAGTGTTGCTATACGATTGTAACTAGCGCAACCGGATGTAGGTCAAGTGCATTCAGCCTAGCTAATCGGCCTATTGTCTCGGAACTAAATGTCTGTCGGGCCCAATTGCCGGAACTTATCGATAAACATGATTTTGCACAGGTAAGCACGTAATCAATCAATTATTACGTAAGTTTGGCAGTTGGCACGCTTCGCGGAAAATGTGGTTTGTAGATGCTGGTTGCTTTTACTTAGTGAAATAAAAAGAAGGTAGATACGAGAGTCGGAGAGTTGCTCCTTTTGTGCAATTTTCATTTTGTTTGATGATGTCATAACAATTTAATTCTTTGGTATTGGACTAGGTGTACCTAAAAATTAAAACTTAAAAAATAGGAACACGGACTTAACTCGTCACCGGAGACGTATGTATCTACTTTATGAGCAATCTTAGGTTTAGCCGTCATGCTAAATTCCATCCAAACCTTAGTAATAGACAGGCAGACAGTATTATGATTGCATTTACTGAAAAATAAAGGCGAAAGTTTGTGTGTGTGCATGTTTTTTACTCCTTCACGCTCAAACGGCTTAACGGATCTGGATGAATTTTGGTATGTGGATAGCGGATTAACACAGGCTACTTTTATCCTGAACTACGCTGGTGAAACTGCGGGGCGCAGCTAGTATTAAATAAATGGTCGGATGTTAATTACAAAGTGGACTTCTTAATGAATTACGCAAAACACCCGGATATCGTAACTGGCGAACTTGAACTGTATCAGTCAGTATCGCAAACTTTGGATAGCCGCATTCATCACGATTCACGCCATGGCATGCAAGATAAAAACAAGACATTGAAACAGGGTTACCAGCTCACAATCCTTAATAATATTATAAAAGCGAAAGTGAGTTTGTTTGTTTGTTACGTCTTTATGCCTAAATGGCCCAACCGATTTTGATGAATTTTGGTACAGAGACAGTTTGGACCCTGGAGACGGACATAAAATAGTGAGAAAAGGAGGTGAAAGAGGGAAGAAAAAGGGAGAGAAAGTTTTTTTTTTCGATCATCACGTGGGTTAAACTTAGCGTTAGTCCAAAGTAACTATGCCACGCACCTTATTTATTATAATAGCAAAGCTAAGTTTTCCCTTTACTTCACTCTTTCTCCCTCATTTCTCACTTTTTAAAATATAAATTAGCCTATGTCCAAATCCAAAATCGGTTTTGCCATTTAGGCGTGAAGACGTAACAAACAAACTCACTTTCGCTTTTATAATATTTAGTAACGATTTTTCTCATGCTACAAATAGGATTTTCCAAAAGCAATTCTAAAACGAAGAGTTTTCTTGAGCACATTTTTTTCACCATGGTTCCCAAATTAATCGCTCCATTAGGTCAATGACACAATCACACGATATAGGGCGCGCCAAATTACGGGAACCAATTTATCATTTTATTAATACCGCTTTTACACAGAAACTTGTTGTTATTCTCTACGATCTATTTCTATTATGAGCTGCCACAGAATTAAAGCTATTTTGGACTATTTTCATTGTATGATCACTTTTAGACGAGACATTCTAGGAACTGGTCTAAATGCACAAATAGCTGTTGCCGTAATGTAAATACCGCGTCCTTATTCTGGAATCGTCTATTTTCAGTTTCTACTCATTCATAACATAATTATCAACCTTTTGAGTTGTCCCAAGATATTTATTTATTTATTTTCTCTTCTTAGCCTTTTCTCGACTATGTTGGAGACGGCTTCCAGTCTAACCGGATGCAGCTAAATACTAGTACTGTATGTACAGACGCCTGCACATCAAGCTACTACAATCTGTCAGATTTCTTTGATAGATTTTTGACTTTATTTCTAAAGTATTAGGTTCAAGGTTCATTGGGAAAAATTGACATTTTCGGGTAGCTTGACCTGCTGGCGTCTGTACATGGAGTTACGAATACCGGAATACGGTACCCTTCCGTAAGACTGGTTGTCAAACTTCCGGCTTACAACTGTAACGACTATCTACAAATGACAGTCACAGACACAGACGTGAATGAAACTCAGTATGTAATTGGTGCTCACCTATCCACGGACAAATCTATGAAAGCGCTTAATCTAACTTAGTCAACTTACAAACGTAGTAAATTGTTGGAGTTGAGTGTCACAAATGATGAAAGATAGATGATGATTAACATAGCCTATGCACAATGCAACACTTATGACCCTGGAATACATCTTCATTGTTGTCAAAGTTTATCAACACTTAAGTCCACGTGCAGTCAGAGATTGTAAATGTAAAGCCGCGTCGCCATTGTCAACTAAATTGACATCAATTTCGTTGTACCTTGGCCCAGTTTGACGGAGGTGTAAACCCATCCTAATTTATGTCACCTTGTCGATAGCTTTACAGTTTAGTTTCTTGAAAGGTTTTAACATTCTATTGTGGGTTTATAGTATTTTTATCAATTTCGAAAGGATTAAGTTAGAGCTTATTCCGTAATTATATTTTGTTTGATATTGTACACTAAGTTTTCATTTGATATTGTGAATAATTGTATACCTAACTAAGTGTATGACTTGTAAATGTGTATTTTGCCAGCTTAAAGAATACTATATGATTTTATTTATGGTGGAATAACAGCACCAGATCGAGTTAGGTCATGAGGTAAATATTTATTTTTGTCTAAATAACTTGATAAAAATCGCATTGTTGCGTTGTAATGACTTAAGTTTAGCTTTCACTCATAAGAAAAGCTATTCATTATAGGCCAACTTCGCATACCTCTCCAAATGGTCTTCTACTATTTTAATATTAATAAAATTAAATATGACATTTGCCTAATAACTATTTTACAAAACACAAGGACTGCAAACTGGCTATTAATCAAAATCGACCTAGAGATCTGCCATCGAAAGTTGGACATTAGTAAATACGTAGGTAGATACATATAGATTTCAAAACTATGCAACTACATAACACATCACGCCTATAATCGAAGAAGAAGACAGGCAAAGGTGCACCTAATAGATCAGCTCCATGTAATAAGGGGCAAACCTATTGCCATTAACCGGACACAAAGACTCCGAGGTAGCTATTCAGAAATTGCTCGTGGAAAATCCGAATAACACTGCTCGACCCGGGTTACGAACCCAGGACCAGCAGTCGTGTTTCTATTTCACATTCAACTAGCTGGCGCTTCGGATCTCGGATACGCCCACGTGATGATGAAAGAGTAGGTATCCTATGTGTTATTCCAGACTATAATCTACCTCTGTACCAAATTTCATCAAGATCCGTTCAGCCGTTTTGACGTGAAAGAGTAACAAACATCCATACATCCATACTCACAAACATTCGCATTTATAATATTAGTAGGATTATGCTTCCTTGCTTTGCTTTTACAATCCTATCTTTGAATAAATAAATTTAGAATAAACAAATTTTTATTCATTTGTTTTATTTCAAAATCGATTCATTCTTACTAAATAAAAAGAAAACATTATGTGGGTACACTGTAATTATTTGGTTTCGGTCTCTATGATTTATTATTTTATAACCAGTCGCATAAACAACACTATTTATTTAAATTAATGTATTCCATGTTTCATTTAATTTGACGACTGCGAGTTTTTCTCAAATCGATGACTCAGATCTTGTACGACCAGTATGTAGTGATCTGGAATGCTCTGCGATTCAATTCCTGGAGGATGCAGTTAGTTGTCACGACGGGCAGGAGAGAATGCAAGCAAACTATAAAACCAAACACCACTTCCTAAACCATTGTCTGGAAGATATCGCTATTAGCGATAAGACCGCCATTGTAACTATAGATTTAGCATTTTTTGTAAAACAGTTATGTTTCAATTTTGGTGTGCAATAAAGTATATTCTATTCTATTCATTGTCTTTTAACCGATTTCCAAAAAGAGAAGGTGATATATTCGTCTGAATGTTTTTTTTTTGTATAGGAAATCTAAATTCAAGAGGCGCAAAAAATGTCATCATTACCACCACCTGCCAAGCCTTTTCGCAACTATGTCGAAGTCGGCTTCAAGTCTAACCGGGTGCAGCTGAAAACCAGTATTAAACATGGAGCGACAGCCTATCTGATGTCCGAAACCCACGAAAAAAGTACCCGGAAAAAATTGACAGATCCCTTTTCCCAGTTGTGGTAGACTAACAACTACTAAAAAAAGAAAATCTTTCTGTCTTACTAGCAGGCGCCCGCGGCTTCGCCCGCGGTTATCGAAAAAAAAGTATCCTATGTGTTATTCCAGACCATAATCTACCTCTGTGCCAAATTTCATCAAGATCTGTTTAGCCGTTTTGACGTGAAAGAATAACAAACATCCATACATCCATCCATCCTCACAAACATTCGCATTTATAATATTAGTAGGATCTACTGTGTGTACATAAATTATTATTATTCTTATCTTCCTGTGACCCAAGGGCTGGCTTTTATTTCGGCCAGAGGCTTAGCGTTGCCATACAAAGTGGCAACGCGGCCAGACTTTTGGGGACATTGCCAACTGACAGCGTTGAGAACTTTGAGAATCTTTTTTTAAAATATTAATAAGTTAGTTAAATCTTTATTAATCTCTAGTATACAATAACAGATAAATAAACTAAAATTATTAAACATACTACGTAACTTATAAATAAATTAAAAAATAGCGTCAAAAAGTCAAAGTTAATTCTTTTAACGATCAAAAATAAATAATTATACTTATTATAGATAAATCCTTACTCCTTACTAATATTATAAAAGCGAACGTGAGTTTGTTTGTTATGTCTTCACGACTCTTATTGGCTTAACCGATTTTGATGAATTTTGGTACAGAGATAGTTCGGACCCTGGAGAGGACATAGGCTAACTTTCCCTTATTTATTTTAAAGTGAGAAATGAGTGAGTAAGAGGGAAGAAAAGGGAAAACTTAGCATTGCTATTGCAATAAATAAGGCGCAAGGGCAAACATTTGTTTTAAATAAATAAAATCAAACGGCACATTTTAGCTGTTTTTAAGTAAAATCGAACTTAGTTTCATCTCACATGAACATAATGTCAAGGTCTTTGTTCTGTAGAACATTAGCTCATAGCTTATCGGAATTTTAGGCATCATACGCGAAACTAAATTGCCAAAAATTATTGAAGGCAAACTACTCTATTATTTAAACATTCTATGACCAATTTAAAGTGCGTATCTAAATTAATTTGATGGCAAGGAATTGATAAACAATGTTTCTTTTCAATTCACCATACTAAAGTAAGACGGGCACATTACTTTGTGTAAACCTACTAATATTATAAATGCGAATGTATGTGAGGATGGATGCATGGATGTATGGATGTTTGTTACTCTTACACGTCAAAACGGCTGAACGGATCTTGATGAAATTTGGCACAGAGTTAGATTATAGTCTGAAAACACATGGGATTTTTTTCGATCATCACGCAGGCGAAGCCGCGGCCGCCAGCTAGTTAATATTAATTTAATCACAGTTACGTTGTTCTCGGGATCGCAAGCGCAATTATTGCTGAGGACAGGTCCTCAAAAGAAAGCGCTCATCACATCCTCAACTAGTTGGGGCCGGAGACTGCGTCAGCGGGGGGGCCCTGGTGTGGAGTTTATCCCGCACCATCTTGTATGGGCGCCCCCACGGATCTCCATCCAGAGACTCCAGCATCTCCCCACGGGTCAGGTCCTTGGCCCGCAAGACACCTTCTAGGAGGGCGGTCTTCGCCGCTCTGTACCCCTCATACAGCTCCGCCTCAATGGTTGCCGCATCCGGTGCTCGGATGCGGAGCCTGCGGTGCCTGGCGTACAGGTGTCGCGCAGCAACGCATGCCTCTCGCAGTGCCGTCAGCTCTCGCGACCACCAGTACACCTGACGTCGGGCGAAGCCTTTGGTCTTACGCCTGATCTCTCTCCGGTGGTGTCGGATTGCCGTCTCATCGGACTATAAGAGTGAGGGAACAGATTGTACCTGTGACCCCTGGCTGGAGGCCTTAAATGCAAGGCATCCACTGGATTGCCCGGTTAAGCAGATAACGGCCTCACAGGATGAACTGCGAGATGTCATTAAAAAAAACCTGTGCCTGCCCAAATACATGTGCACTTAATATCTCCTGCGCGGATGGCTAATAGCCGCTGAGATTGGCCGCGGTGGACGAAAGCGGTCAGGAGGACTATAGTTATGTATAACCTCAAAGTGAAAGAAAACTTCGTAGATGCTACTGACTAGTCTTGAAACCAAAAATTCGGAGTCATGTGGCACATGGCACAGGGTGGAAGGGGATACCGTCGGTAAAACGATTACCATGTATTCAGTACATCGTTCAGAACACAGAAAATTGTCGTTGGTTTAAAAAAAAAAGAAGCAGCCTATTCCGAATCACCTACCTCTTGCCTTTTGTACCAGTTGTTTAAAAGTTTGTTTATGAAATTCCTTCACTAACAAATTAATAGCTGCGTTATCCCAGTGTCATAGGCTACATTTAAAATATTCCTGTGAGTAAATTCACGTAAATAACGGGAGCGATGCTAGCGAACAGCCGGTACTATAAATTTAGGATAACTTACTTATAGAAAGATGTATTTCGGCAAAAATTATGACGATGGTGACTGTAGTACCGAAAATGGTCGTTAAAGAACAGAAGAAGAGATTAAAATTATCACAGAAAAAAGAAAACAAGTTTTATAGAAAAACAGAGTCAAATGGAATGTCCTTGATAGTTTCTTTTATGAAGGACCTACCAAACATGCAACTTGTTCACCTTTAAGATTACGCCATACTTCGGTCTTCACTCCTCCGATTATCTTTCCGGTTCTAATTCTAAATGCCATCGATGTTATCACGGTGTAAGCTGTCACTACTGTATTGATTAAATAGCAAATTCTTTAGACCTTATCACAAGTACTTAAAGTTCAATATACTTCATTACTTCTATCGTTAAAATATATTAAAAGCATGACTCATAGACGACAATGAAATGTTACCGACGACCTTAACACCTGATCAGGCGGGCTAGGTTTTTTTTTATTTTCCTGGTGTAAAATCACAGAAGGGACTATCTCACTTTTACTGACTCTTTAGAACAGCCCGCAACCCCGGCAGGCAGTGGCCCTGGTAGGCCCCTCTGCTTTGCTAGCATCTCTTTGAGGTGCGCGTGGAACACGAACGCGCCGTCGACAAGGCCTGTCGTCACTAGATAGGCTACCTAACGTCTTAAAGCTGTATTTTTCATTCCTATTCCAGTGTAGCAAAATCGATGGAACAAGACACCCTGTATGTATAGCACTGTCTCTATCACACACTAGAATGACATTAAAACAATCTCCAAAAATCCACAGTTACCTGTTAAATTCACGAAACAGTTAACATTGTGCTAACTAATATCGTATCGGCTGATAATAATGAATGTATCTCATCTACTACCAATTTAAATGATAATGCGTCTGTGTGTGGTCCATATGGAGTTCGAATGGAAGTTCATTAGAATGCAATGAGCTCATGATAACATTATTAACGTTGGTTCCGCTGAAATTGTGCCATATGCAGTCTAATCTAAAATAGATTTTACGGTTCGTTGAATATCTGATGATAGAGCAACAGAATTAGTTGATATTAATTTAGTTTTCATAGAAGTATAAGGCTACAATAAGAGCTCTTTTTAAAGAAAGCTATCAACAAATAAGTAAAACTAAAAATGTTAATAGAATTAAAACGATTAGATAGTTCCAGTTATTTTAGTCACACCGATATTAACACTTGTGCTAAAAAAACCCTTACTGCCCTTACCACTCTTGCTGCTGAATCCACCCTTACTGCTGACGCAATAAACCGGATTCAGCTGAATACACTGCTATTTTTTAATAATGAATGGATGAATACCAGCATAATATATCGAGCGACGACACAGTTAATAATTGGATAATACGATACTCCTTGGTAAGACTAGTTGTCCAACTTCCGAACCACTGTCTACCTGTAATGACTGTCAAAGATCTAATGACACCAGGAAAAAACGGCTTTACACCCATCCACGGACCAACCTAGGCAAGCACGGCTTAACCTCAAGATCGACCCGCGCGGCAGTTCTATTTATTTTATGTTGTTGAAAAGAGTATCTAATAGTTTCGATTAAATTTCTAACGGTAACTCAGTAACGGTAGGAAATGCATTATTAAATGGGGAATACAGTTTAAAGCCAACAGCTTGAATAACAATAGATGGAAGTCGTGTGGAATGCTATGGGAACAATCGATAGTCCTTGTTATGTTAGTCATGAACTGCAATACTGTCAGACTAATATCTGATGCCACTGGGTGTAATTGCTCCTATGCATTTTTTAAATTGAAATCCTATGCTTTTACTTATGTTTGTGCAAACCATCGCTTACAAAAAGGTCAAAGGAAATTGGGCCAACCAAGGAATAAGCGAATCCAGGGTAGAGAGATGTTCCAAAAGAGAATAGACAATTCGTCCACCATCCAGACTTACTGTGTCCGCCACGGCTTAAGGCTTGTCTCCTAAGTTCCTAACCGAGAGAATATAAGGTTGATTGTGTTAAAAAATTGTTTTTGATAACGATTTTCACCTCATAGATGATTTAGTAGCAGTTCACAACCAAAATGCAACTGTAGAAGGATGGAAATGCATAAAATAGGTATTATATGGGTAATAAGAGAGGAAATCCGGCCGGTTCGCGGGTAGCTTGGCCCCAATCTGTTATCTCAGTCGGCCATTGGCACGAAGCCAGCCAGTAATCTGCTGGCATTGTGTACTCTGTAATTATTATACGTTAAAATCCTACACCATGTAGAACTTGGAACAATAGCTGTGGAAAGAATAGGAAACTCAGACTCAAAAGCATTTATTTGAAATGAATAGTTAACAGACACTTCTAAATTGTCAAGGTCTTGGTTAGTCATAAATGTTAAGCTGGTTACCCAAACTTTCGTTTTTGTTTAACTAACGTTAAACAAAAAACTAACGTTAAACAAAAAAGAGAAATAAGTTAGGTACTGAATCATACTACGAATGATTGTTTTAATCAAATTAGACGCATTCGCATGGCTTCGGTCTTCAAAATATGTCTACAAGACAAATATAAATAAAACACTTTAATAGCAAGACGTAAAAGCCTGTCGAAATGTCTAGAATCTTTGGCAAAATTTCAAAAGGAGGATTTTAAGCAATATCAGATATTGCAAGGAGAGATATGTTCTACTAGCTTTTGCCCGCAGCTTCGCTCGCGTTAAATTCGGGCTAACACAGTTCCCCTTGCGCCTTATTGATTTGTAATAGCAACGCTAAGTTTTCCCTTTTCTTCGCTCTTTCTCCCTCACATCCCACTTTAAAAAAAAATTGCCTATTTCCGTCTCCTGGTTCCCAACTATCTCTGTACCAAAATTCATCAAAATCGGTTTAGCCATTAAAGCGTGAAGAGGTAACAAACAAACTCACTTTCGCTTTTATAATATTAGTAAGGATTTTACTACAGATTTCTAATCATTTAAAAAGCTACTTACTAGAAGCTGAATTACAAACTCTGGCTTTTCCATAAATTCAAATTTATTTAAAGGTTCTTTTCGACGTATGTAGAATCTAAAAGTCCAAAACTCCAAAGTCTAAATCCAGTAAAAATAGCGTTGACAGGTGGACCGCGGCAGTGGACGTGTGAACGTGCACGCCACTACGCCACACCGCGCCGCCCCCGAATTGCTGACGAGGGCGTAAAGCAATTTGCGCATTATTCCAATCTGGCCCGCTGCCAACCCCACTACGTGTTCTAACTTTTGACTATCCTACTATTTATTGCTACGTACTGTGTTCCGTGCAAAGCGCAAGACAAGCTGCTGTTTGAATGCATACCTCTAACTTGTAACTTACACTAAAAGTACCTCTTTACATTCGAAAGAGTTATTTATATTTGTTAGTGGCCTGGCAGTATTAACAAAAAAAAAGCTGACACGGCTGTCACTTTGACATTATGGACAAGTCGTCGTATCTATTTATGAGTAAAAGAAAAAGGCTTAAATTTTCATACCGAGCCATGGATAAAAACTCAAGTACCGACAGCAATATATCACTAGATAGCTTAGAATCAAACGTTCCAAGAAAACCATCTTTAAAAGTAAACTCAGATGAAAATGTTGACACAATACTCGTGCCTTTTTATGAAAAAGACGTACTCATTAAGGTGCCAAAAGAAAAACACCGAAAGCAGAATAATTCAGGTAATAAACAAGTCAATGAAAAAGTAAAAAAAGAACTGTTTCAATCCACCGGTTATCTGGTCAATAAAGAAAGAGTCCGCAAGCAAAAACCAACCACGTACCTGGATATGTTTCGCAAGCAGTTCACGCCAAACCATGTAAAGCAACAGAAGGAAAGAAATGAAATACGTTCGATATCACCAGAGTTTGGTGATACTGAAAGAGAAAGTATTGGCGAGGACGCCAATCATCCAGTGCCAGAGTTTTACAACACCGAGCCTTATAACGAAATGTATTATGAGAAACTTTTGTGTCGTGATTTGCAGCGCTATCTGGATAACTCATATGAAGAAGATCACGAAGAAGAGTTGCATATGGAACTTACGGAAAGTGTGCCACGAAAACCAGTCGAAAATCGTGATCCAAGCCCAGATCATTTTAGGAGTGTTTCAGAGGTAACAAATTCCCGACGCCGTACCAGGCGCATGACCGTAGAACCTATACAAACTATCAAACTAGGTGGCTTGGGACCCGACATGGAACAAATCAAACCAAGACTAGAAAGAGCTAGAAGTTTACAAAGATATTCGGAAAAGGTAAGAATGGAAAACCGACTTAAAATTTATAAAAAAACATGTCAAACACAAAACGACAAAAAGATCGAACGAGACTCATCAACCAGGCGAATGAAAGAACCCTTAAAGGAACCGTCCAACAAAGAACGCAAAGAAGAGGAACGTCCATCTTATTTGGTCAGTAAAACGACGAAAGAAAATACCATAAAATCTGTGTACAATCCGTATTTTAAATCAAAATCAGCTGATATGCAGAGAACGAGAGATAAAAACGCTGAGAAGGAACGACAAAAGCAATCAGCTTTAAAGAAGAAAGATAATGCAAATCAGAAGACAGAATATAAACCAAAGGCTGAAACTAACGTAAAGTTGGACATAAAGAAACCTAAGGAAAGAACAAAGTCCGGTGTTACAACCAGGGGTGTCAATACGGAATCGGAGAGTGACGTGCCCCCAGTGCAAATAAGTTTTATGGTGAACGTTGGTGGTGTCCGTCAGACGAGCGCCCTAAAATCTTTAGAGGAGAAACATCGGATGTACCAAGAGCAAGTTAAAAAATTCATGGAAAATAATAATGCTATGTAATTTGTCTACACATTATAAATTAACGGAACAATGACCATGTACCAGTTGTTGTATCTTTTGACAATGGGTAGAAATATTTTTTTTGGTTTTTTAAATATTTTAATAAATGTCAACATTAGTTACTTTTTGTGTCTTATTATCTTATCTGTAATTAACTCGTATTATTTCACAAACTGTTTGGGTACGGCAATTTCCTGGGAGCTTCTTAAAGGTTTAAAGGTCTTCGTTTTATACATGGATATTTAAAAAAAATACGGTCACTAGGTAGGCACCAACTTCATGATAAAAAAGATCGATTTTTACATTATAAACTTCCTTACCATTTAATTAATAGACTGCCTATTAGTCTACTGGTGTAAAACATGATTTTGTAAATGAGTGTCCATGGAGTTTATGGCCATGCTCTTCTCTATAGAGATCAACACTTTGGAATGGGCAACTACAGTACTTTCACAAGTTGTTTTGCATTGTGTCTGGGACTGTGGCTTATTTTTTATGTAGTTTCTTGACATTCAAAAGTGCCTGTAATGGTCTAATTGAAATAAATGCTTTGAGTTTGTTTACAAGCGCGACTGCTAAGCTGCAGTCCTGGGTTCGATTCCCAGGGCAAACTGTTATGGGGGTTTTGTCAGGAATTTCTCAGTAACAGCCACTTAATCTGGACCTGTTTGGCCTTGACCCTATTGATGGAAAAAAGCTCGTCGATTTTTGCATGAGATTTCAAATAACAAGGTTAAATAATGGTGTAATTTTATTAACACCTCTACCCGACCCCTCGGGATATACAGGCGTGATGTTATAGTAAACTGATATTACAATTTAATTTCCTCTCTTGCATGCCAAGTACCTGCTATTTTATTATGAAAGGTGTTGCCATTAAATTCACTCAGGGAGTAGCGTTGTTCACACATTTGGGAACGGCGATTAGATCATGTCCGTGAGATTGACAGGTCGAATGACGTGTGGAGACAAGTGAAAGCATGCGCAGACGCCGCTGAGACTCGCTGGGTTGTCTCACCAAATAATTAAGATAAGTACTTCTTGGCATGTTGGTTATTTTTGTAGAGATTTAAATTAAGGATATTGCCTTTTGCAAGTTTTCTAGATGTTATTCAAAAGAACAGTTATCAGGAGTTAACTTTTAGATTAATTGCTAACTGTATTCACCGATTTATGCAAAATGGTCCATTCAGTTAGAAAAATATTTCTGACAAATTATAACTTTTTTTTAAATCGTTACACAAAACAACAATTTTGAGGCCATACAAATTTTTGTTCGATGCGGTTATCGAACCCGCTGCACGCGGCCCAGCAGTCCATTGCCCATCCACTGCGCCAACCGTGCCGTCAAATTGAGACAATGGATACAGTTTTGTTAATGAACAAAATACTTTTTTTTAATGGAATCTAAAATAAGATCAGAAAAATGTGACTTCACCTAGGTCTGTGTTTAGAATAAGAAGAAATACTTTCGTAGCAAAACTTTATCCATTCGTTGGGAACCATTAGTCACGCTCCAAGAACGTCTCATCCCATCCCTTTATTGCCAAACAAGTTATAATTGAGATACCGGACGTAATACCAAGTATATAAATATGAGCCATCAGTTCTAAATAATGCGTCAATGAATTCCGGTTTGGGCAGAGAAAGTAGTCTGCGCACTTGAACAAAAACGACTGTGTCGGCAACCTAAAGTGTATTACTTAAATTACCACACAAGTGTGTTATAATATTACAAACATTGCGGGTTTTTAAAGGTAAAGTTAAATTGTAAGCGCCTATTAAGTTCTGTGGTGTGAGGTAAAGCCGTATGTTGTTGATATTGAGTTAGTGCAGGCAAGTGTTGTATATTTACGAATAGTATAATTTATAATAGAGATTTAGAGCTTTTACATAATAAAACTAAAAAAAATAGGAGTCACAGACAGCCCGCTGCTGTGCCGAACCTGCATGGAGGTCGACGAGGCAGCAGCCCACGTGCTTCTGCACTGCCCAAAGCTTGCCCCATACAGGGCCAAGTACTTCGGTAACCCAGGTACACTTCGGGAGATCGTCAACAACACACAGGCGCTGATGGCATTTCTCGTGGAGCTAGGGTGGATAGCATAGTTCCAGGGTTGCGGGTTGTCCAGGGGTTGCGGGTTGTTTGAAAGAGATAACGCGGCCTTTGAACATGAAGAGCAACAGAAGGAACATAGGTGGGTTTAGTCAGTACAAGTCTAGAAGTTATTTAATGATGATGATGATGGCAGAGGTGTACCTGATAGTCCTGATAGTACCACCCACATCTTTACAAATTATAATAGTCTAAGATAAGATTTCTATTTAATGATATGTTTTCAGTTCTATACCACAAAATATAGACTTCGAATCCAACTGACTCTATCTTATCAATCTACTTAGCCGAATGCAGCTGAAAACCAGTATTTTACATGGAGGGACTGTCTATCTGACCTCCACAACCCAGTTAGTACTGCGTAATACGATGCCCCTTGGTAAGACTGGTTGTCAAACTTTCGGGACACTACCTGTAACGACTTTCAAAGATCTACAAATGACAGCCGGGACCAACAGCTTAACGTGCTTTCTAAGGCACGGAGGAACTCGGTATGTAACTGTTGGTCACCCATCAACAGACCAACCTAGGCAAGCGCGACTTAACCTAAAGATCGACCGGAGCAGCTGTTATTATTTAGCCACGAGCTCCTCTTCGAACTTCGAATCCAACTGACTCTAGATTAAAAACGAAAGAAATTTCATTATCAGGAGAGCTTACCACCTCGTCGTCCGATACAACCAAAGATATTACTTAAACCGATTGCTTCTGCAATCCTTTTTAGTTTAACTACCCTCAGATCGGACTTAAAAAATCTAGGTCAAAAGACACTGGTCGACGGCAACTTTTACTGTCCTTCGTGCTTTTGATACATTTCAGATAGTTTTATTTTAGCTTAAATATGTCCCACATATTTATGCAAGTTTTCAAACCCGTTGTAGGTCATTATCATTGCATTAACTGAATTCAATGTTATTGCATAAAATTTTACGATTATTTTGTATGCAATTAAGCGCATAAAACAGCTGTGTTTGCACTGAGTCACTACAGCTACCCTACCATGACCAGAACTTATTCCAGTGAGGGAAAGAGACAGAGCTATACAGGGTGTCTAGCACCATCTCTTTCTCACACAGGAATAAGTACGATGTCAGGGTACCCCTATATACAGGTTTCATATCAACTAGGCAACCTATAACGTTGTTGGCCATAAGAAGCTTGTCTTATCGCAAAATAGGTTACCGGCTTAGGCTAAGCACACAATATGGAACGTTGCAAAAGATCAGATAAAGAAACTATAAACCGCAGAAACAATGAACATGAATTTCGTATCAGATGCCTAAGAAGGCTTCTTCCACGGACAGTCTTTGTCGTAACATACAAAATACGTAAATGTGTAACATCCCTTATGCAACGCTCCTACGTCGATACGGTTTTTGAATTCGCCATTGTACAGGGAAAGTAGAGCATGTAGATAATAGGAAATTATGCTAATGATTTATATTTTAATGCTTTAATATAAAATGGCCGCCGCGTTATGCAAACATTGTAATGCTTAGCTTAATTATCCGCACATGGTTCGTTGACAATGCTAATTTAATTTATTTGAGTGTTACAGTGTTTTAAATACAAAATGGGGATGAGACAATGAAAGAAGATATAGTAGGTATAATGTACTGCAGAATAACAACGGCAACGGGTAAATAAAAGGGCTTTCAGCGACTTTAGCTATACATTTCTATTAATTTTGAAAAATATTACACCACAGACTACCTAAGTACTGTTTCTCTGGAGAGAGCGACTGTCACAACCCCGGTAAGTTCCCTCTTTGAGGAGTGGCTGGAGAGGCGTCATGGCGTCCTCACCTACCGCCTGACGCAGGTCCTCACCGGACACGGAAGTTTCGGGAGGTTCCTGCACATCATCGGGCGGGAGGAAGCGCCCGGGTGTCACCATTGTGACGATCGCCCTGAGGACACGGTGGAGCACACAGTGGCGATCTGCCCAGCGTGGGCGGTGCACCGCCGTGCCCTCGTAGAGGCGATCTGCGGCGGCGATCTCTCGTGTCCGGCCCTGGTTCAGGCCATGGTCCGGAGCGAGAGGGAATGGGAAGCGGTCACCACCTTCTGCGAAGCAGTAATGCTAGCAAAGGAGGTGGCCGGGCGTTTGAGGGAGAGAACATCTGCCCAACCCAGCCGCCGCGGGAGACGCCCATGGCGCCGGGCGCCGCGAGACGACTCCCGGCCACCGTAGATGCGGGCCTGTGGGCGGTGAGCAATGGATAGTTCACCGTCCGTCCGTCGATTGACGACAGGCCGTGTCGACGGCGCGTTCGTGTTTCACGCGCGCCTCAAAGAGATGTCAGCAAAGCAGAGGGGCTTGCCAGAGCCTCCGCCTGCCGGGGTTGCGGGTTGTTCGAAAGAGATACCGCGGCCTCGGAACGTAAAGGGCAATAGAAGGAACATGGGTGGGTTTTAGTCAGTACAAGTCTGACATGGCCCCCCTGCTCCGCCCAGAGCGGGGGAAGTCATTGGATGATTTCCCACCCGAAAAAAAAAAAAAAAAAAAAGGGGTAATCTTCCGAACTACTGTTACGAATCCGAACATTCTTTCACTAATGTAAAGCTAGTATATCACCACAACGTCCGTCTGTTCTGAATGGTATTCAAAGGAGGATCCTCCCTTTTCCATGCGCTATGAAAAGTTTAGAATCTGTTCTTCAAAAGAAATAGTTCTAAATTGCCACGTGTATAATCATAACATTTAATTTATAATACCATTTCAACTTATAATTATTAATTATATTTTAATTTACTTATTGCACCCCGTGGTTTCACCCACGTAGACTAGGATATCTTTATATATATAATTCTTCTGTGAGTGTGTATGTCACTGAACTTCTCTCAAACGACTGGACCGATTTTGATGAAATTTTTTGTGTGTATTCAAGGGGATCTGGGAATGGTTTAGATTCACAATTTTGTCCGCTGGACAATGTTTTTTTAATTAATTTTTAATTTATTAGTCGTTGTTGATTTTGGAATGTTTTACATTGGATCCGACAGACGGCGCTACTATCGCAGTGTCAAATTAGACAGCTTATTAGCTTATTAAAAAAAGTTTGAAATTTTCAAATTAAAGACGTGTAGACAGGACAACGTCTGTCGGGTCCGCTAGTTATACATATACCTAAACCTTCCTCTTGAATTCACTCTTTCTATTGCTGAAAACTGCACTCAAATCCGTCATGTTGTTTAAAAGATCGAAGAAAACAGACAGCAGAAGCGATTTTAATTTATAGATATGATACCTACCGTAAAGGCGATTTCTTTTTTTCTGCATCTATCTCCACTTCATATAAGTAGAAGTACGATTCCCAGTAAAGCCAACTTGGTCTTGTATTAGACACAGATAACTTTTTTTGCGGATAGGAAATCATTAAATAGCGTCCCCACTTTGAGCGAAGCGGGCAGTGTCAGACTTGTACTGACTAAAACCCACCCGTGTTCCTTCTATTGCCCTTTATGTTCCGGAGCTGCAGTATCTCTTTCGAACAATCCGCAATCCCAGCAGGATTAAACATAACCTTGTGTGGTCTAACGTTATCAACAGTGTCAAAGGCGACTAATTGACAATACCGCGGACCAAAATAGACGTAGATGTTTGTCCAAGTTATTAAATATTCATGAACATTGTTTGATATTTGTCAACTGTATCACCGTTATGCGATTGTGATATATTTGGATAAAAATAGTTCCAAGATTCTCGTTGTGACTCTAAGAAATATGTATTCGTAGGTATCCCGAATACAACTATCATAAATAGGTTCTGTTAGGATTTTTAGGTCTTAATCAACCTTAAATTAGACAGCCTGCTTATAGCTACAGTCGGATTGTCAAATGTTTTTGAATTTAGATTAATTACGAAATTAATACAGTTTTGAGATGGACAAAATTATCAATTTATTTTTGGAAAATGTGGTCCGGGTCGTACATCCTTACTTAATATTTTAAAAACGAAAGTGAGTTTGTTTGTTCGTTACGTCTTCAGGCCTTATTGGCTTAACCAATTTTGATGAATTTTGGTACAGAGATAGTTGGGACCCTGAAGACGGACATGGGTTTTTTTTTAAATAAAAGTGGGAAATGAGGGAAGAAACGGGAAATCTTAGCTTTGCTATTACAATCAATAAGGTACAAGGGCAAAAACTACAGGTACCTGCAAATCAGGAAAGGGGAACTGTGTTACCCCGAATTTAACGCGTGCGAAGCCGCGGGCAAAAGCTAGTTAATATTATAAAGAGGATAGATTTTTTTTGTATGTTACGAATAACCCCTTACAACCAAACAAACAAACATAAAAACCTCTCTATAATTTTAATAGATATTTTATCTTGTGATGGATTTTACACACATTTTCCAAAATCCAATGATCGTCAACTATTACCTACATAGCGTAGGAGTAAATACGCACAAACGATTTTGTATTACAGCCGCCGATCTAATTATAGAAACGGAACTTAGGCCATTAGTGCAAGACTGGAAAATCTTAAAATAGCTATTTATTAGCTATTGGTTATATCCCGCGGATATTGTGAAGTGCACAGTGACCACAAATCGGTGCAATGCGGGAAATAGATCGTTATGGCGGTTGCAAATGTGTTGTATTGGTTCACCCGTTAACCCGTTCTTAGTTATGAAGTTATCTATGGTTTGAGAATAGTCAGGTTTAGTGGAAAATTTGATTCTTATCCAAAATAGATAATCATAAAAATTAAATAAGTAGAGCAGCAGAGTCATCTTCTCTAAGTAGCATGAGGTAAGCTTATATTCAGCTCACCGCTGTAAACTGCACCAGAATGAGTGAGTTAATAGACTCAATTTTTGTTTGTACATTCTTAATTATCTTAAAGACATATTATTAATCTAAATAATATCATCAAAGCAAATCCAATCACTTTTCATTGGACCATAGAATTATCTAAAACGTAATTTAGACATGGGAAATTAAAAAAATATAATAATTTATTAAAAGGTCAATGTCAAAGTTTGTGATTATGTGCGAATTGGCCTTTGAAATAAATAAAATGTCATTGAACCCGATCTTAGTAAAAAAATATTTAAATTAAATTATTCAGGTAAGTATTTAAAATTATTTTAGACTACTACTTACTTTTACTTAAATAATAATTTTATAGGCCAAAGGTTGTACTTATGTAAAATTTTACTGAAACCGATTTTATATTCAATTTTTTTGTTTAATTGATATTTTATTCAATAACACAGCGTTAATTAATATCAAGAGTTAAAATAAGCTTTTACGATCACTATTTATTAGGACGATGAATAAACGAAATGTCAACTAATACTTTAAATCCGGTTCATATTTCATTAACATACAAACAAAAAATATCGTTAAAAATTTCAACTTCGTGGAAAAAATTTTTAGAGTATTGTTATGAATCTCTGGTATCGCAATTGGAATTGGTACCAAACACGCAAACCACAAAAGCGAGTAATCCATTCTCGTTTAAATGCAGTCCAATTTGACTCAACCGACTTCAGTCGTTCCGATTTGCGGAAAAGTCGTTACGTTGCCTCGAGCTGGATCGATATCTAGCCGTAACTAGTTCAAACGATCAAATGTTAGACGAACTAAAGTTACATACTATGCTATGATGCTATCTATGGTTTAGAGCATGACTTCACCATTTTTGATTAAATATTTTTTAATAGCAGAACATCTTATAAGTATTTTATTGAAATATTTACCCACTACGTTTTGTCAAAGCTACATACAAATGTAACTTTAAATATTTCTGTGAATTTAATTTACTAACACAATGATAATTCTTCTATGTTTGCATGTGGAATTGAAAAAAGGTTGCGGTCCAAAATAAAATAAAAATCTACAACGAAACCACAGCCAAAAATCAGTTAAAATACTGTCTAAATGTTGTAATGATGGCTGTGGTTCCATTTTTAAAATCTGACAAAAATATATGGCTAAGACCGAACCTTTAGGTACATTGATGTCATTATGTAAATGAGGAGCTCGTGGCTAAATAATAGCAGCCGCTCGGGTCGATCTTTAGGTTAAGCCGGGCTTGCCTAGGTTGGTCTGTGGATGGGTGACCACCCGTTACATACCGAGTTTCCTCCGTGCCTCGGAAAGCACGGTAAGCCGTTGGTCCCGGCTGTCATTTGTAGATCTTTGACAGTCGTTACAGGTAGTCAGTGTTCCAAAAGTCTGACAACCAGTCTTACCAAGGGGTATCGTATTACCCAGTATTAACTGGTTGTGGAGGTCAGATAGGCAGTCGCTCCATGTAAAATACTGATATTCAGCTGCATCCGGTTAGACTGGAAGCCGACCCCAACATAGTTGGGAAAAGGCTAGGCAGATGATGATGATGTCATTATGTAAATGACATCAATGTACCCAAAGGTTCGGTCAAAAAGAAACAACCTAATGTTTTGCTCCAAATTTAAAACATGGAAATTCATGAGTTGTTCTGTGTATATTCGTAGGTACTCTGCATACTTTTTCTTGAAATATAAAAAAAAATCTTCATCTTTTTTTATATTTCAAGAAAAAGTTCGATATACCGATTTAAATATAAAATATATTCTATCAATCGTCGAAAACATTAATTTTACGGAACCTGTTGGTGTCAATTTTAATTTTCCATAAGCCACGGGACACAACACGTCATTAATTTATTAAAATCAACATACCAACCAGTTTTATTAATCGCTTAAAATATTTTTAACTTAGGTACTTAATGAACTACAAATATTACTACTAGGTATTATATACTATTTAACATATTCGAGCATAGTTATAATGATGTTGATTTCTAATGGTTGGACATATAACTTTGTACGATGGATTTTGTATAAAAGTCCCTTCATACATACTTATAATATGTTACTTAATAATAATCTAAGTAGCCGCAGGTTGTTTCCACAATCTTACGTTTGTAAACCTAAGTTATTTTTTACAGCAAATATCAGCCAACCAAGCGTCAATTTACCTATGTCGCATGCCAATTAAAAACGAAAGTAATCACAATACATAATTAGCTTAAAAGTTCACGTGCAATCTATAGGTACCTGCAAATCAGGAAAGAGGAACTGTGTTACCCGAATTTAACGCGAGCGAAGCCGCGGGCAAAAGCTAGTAGGATAATAATATGAATAACGTTAAAATTCTTGAAATGGTCACAGACGCAGTTAATATTGTGAATTGACACTTTGTGACCATTTTACGAATGGTAACGTAATATATATTGTTAACGTACTCATTATAATTCTGTTTATACGGCTTTTTTGGACCCCCTGATGTCTAACTACCTGGGGGTCTAAAAAGGCCAAGTTAGTTAAGATTTTTTTTTTAAGTCATCATCAGTCTAGCGTTTTTCCAATTATGTCGGGGTCGGCTTCCATTCTAACAGGATTCAGCTGAATACCTGTATTTTAAATGTAGCGCCCTTTTAAGGGTTTCCATACCTCAAAAGAAAAAAAGAACGGGAAACCTTATTGGATCACTTTGTTGATCGTCCGTCTGGCTGTTTGTCAAGACCCTTTATCTCGGGAAAGCGTGGAGGTATTGAGTTGAAATTAAGGCGCTGTAGAAAGCAAACACTTCGTAAAACGGCTAGACTTTCGTCGCAAAGTTAGCCGTATCTGTACATGCCACTAGCCAAAAAAAAATACCGTGTATAGTCAAATACATAAAGTAAAGACTTAAACAAAATCAGTTTACAAAAGTGGTCTAGTACCACGAAAAAAATGTTTAAAAAGACAACGAAAAAAATCTTTTCGTCTCGAAATTCACAATTTTTTCAGCGAAAACCATCATATTTTTTATATCTATAACAAAGGAAATTTTATAGGCTAAAGAGATATCTAAAATTTTTCAAACACGGAACTGTATTTTTTTATATTCAATTAAAACTGCAAAATGACCTACATTTTGGCGGACATGATATTCAAATAAAATCAAACACCGAAATATTTTCTACCTTATTTCTATTCATTCGATGCAATACTGTCGAGTGTCGTGTACTTGTGTCAGACCATGCCCAGTAGGCCGTAATACCTAAAGATTAGTTTGTTACCGCGCCTTAAAACCATAAACTTAACTCTGTGGTCCCTTTGAGTTATGATCTCAACCCTCTAAATCTCCGCAGTCAAAATATATGGCTTTTTATGTCGCAAGTTTGTACGGAACCCTGGGTGCGCGATTCTGAGTCGCTCTTGGCCGGTTTCTTTCTAACAATAAAACGCTTAAAAGCCACAGTAACTCAGTAAACGCAAATTAATGGGAACATCATCGTGCTACGGAATCCAGAAGCGATTAACAGATATAGTACGCAGTTCTTAATTCGTTTAACGCTAATTGAGAGGGGAAAGTGTAATAAATAAAATCGTCCCGGAACACAAAGGGCCAGAGAAGGAACATGGGTTAAGTCAGTACAAGCCTGACACTCCCTCCCGCTTAGAGTGGCAGAAGTCATATGAAATGCTTTGCCATCTGAAAAATAAAAACATCGTTGGACACCAAAAGTAAGATGGCATTGGCCCAAAAACATGCCAACCGCTTTTCTATCGACAACTTACAAGAGTACTATGCACCTGCACTTGACCGTATTATTACACTTCAGGATATTAAATAATATCTCGTTATGCCGCAAGCATTACCACAGATTATTGAAGTTAGGTGGTATTACGTGCTTTCACGGCTAGCTAGGAAATAGAAAATAGTATGGTATGGTAGTAGTTTTCAACCACAGTTCGTTTAGAAAAGTTAATATGATTTGCAGGACTGATGTATTTGAACATAGAAATTTCGAACATAGGTATTTTGCAGTCTGTATAAATATCAAAGACTATTGCTGTCTGAAGACTGAGTTTAGCAGTTATTATCTAGTACTGATTATTATATTACCTACCTAGCACTGATTATTAATTTCACTGTTAATTTCCGCATTCGAAGTCATATTTGCAATAATACTTCTGGATATTAAATAAAATCTGTTATTTTACTTAGTATTCGATTTAATTGACTGGCTATTTTAATGACGCTTGAACGTAACAAAACAATTCGCTATATTATTAATTAATCGCTTATTATTAATCGAAAGCACAGCTTTTCCAACACATAAAAACAAATGCGAATGTAACAACAGGCTAACAACAGACAGTGTCTCGAATTTAAATATCGAATACCTTATTTCCTCGATTCGCTATGGAAAAGTGAATTACGTCATTGTAAGGTGGACATAGAGCCAGTAAGGTTCGTGGGAACATACCGAATTTCAGAACAGATAGCAACGATTTAGAGAATGCCTTCGATTTATGTTCCGAAGATTGTGTTCTCCAAAGTGTTTGCTCCAGTTAGACTCTTACACAACTGTGCGTCTGAATTTCTTCCTACTACACTAAATTGGTTTGGTTTACTTTACAACCATGTACGATATCCCATAGAATCCATTAGTTATTCCTAATAGTTTGCACGATCTGTGGGTCTATTACTGATAATAATTATTATGAGCGTCCTATGTAGCCATTAGCAGGTTACTTGATGTTATTATTTATTCCGTGCTATTAAGTAAAACTATATTATCTGTGGTAGGTAGGTACTACTAAGATTTAGCAATGTTCGTAATTAAACGTAGTTTATTTTATGTTCGTGATGAGTAGAGCTGTTTAGTGTGGGATTGAAGGATGCCCTTTTGGATAATTCTGATTGGTTTATTAGGATAGAAGGCGGGAAACGATCTCTTGATCTCTATCCAGTGACACCTCGTTACAGAAGTAATTGCCATATTATGTTTAGATTTAAATCATTAGATTCACCTGACGGGGTTTATAGATGGTTGCGTTTGTAATTTCTTTGACTGATATATTGTGTTTCTCGTCCTTACTAAGAATCATATCCACCATTCAATTAAAAATGGGAAACTCAAAGTGAGCTTATATTAAGCTATTTTTTTTCAGGGTCAAACGACAGACAAAATCTAAAGATTTAAAGAAATAATTGAGTCTATGAACAGTTGCCGTAACGATACCACAACGTTTGACATTTAAACTAAACGAACCTTAATCATTACAAATCGTAATGATTAAGGTTCGTTTAGTCAACCGAAAATGGCGTCGTTATGAGCACCATCTTATTAAAATTAAAAATCCAACTTCATCTTCCTACAACGTACTACCGTTTGAATTCATTTATTTCTAAAGATTACAAATCACTTGTACAGAAATAAATACTAAAGTCCTTACTAATTTTATAAAGGCGGAAGTGAGTTTGTTTGTTACGTCTTCACGCCTAAATGGCTAAACCGATTATGATGAATTTTGGTTCAGAAATAGTTGGGACCCTGGAGACGGACATAGGCTATTTAAAAAAAAATTGAGATATGAGGGAGAAAGAGCGAAGAAAAGGGAAAATTTAGCATTGCTATTACAATAAATAAGGCGCTAGGGCAAAAACTACAGGTAGCAGGTACCTGTAAATCAGGAAAGGGGAACTGTGTTACCCCGAATTTAACGCGAGCGAAGCCGCGGGCAAAAGCTAGTATTACATAAATAAACATGTTTGTGGTCCAGGAGTAGCAGAAGCTTGTAGTCTTAACAATTAGTAGTATGTAATAAGAGGGTAATTGACTAAGTTATTTATTGTCTACCGCCGTGCACCGCATTATAGCGGTGACTTGTATCCTTTGTTTATGTGCTTGAAACATTATTTAGTACGAAATCAATTGTTGTGCAAATCGTAATGGTGTGTGGAAATTAACAAATCAATCGAAACATCACTGATGATTTGACATAATTGTGAATAAAATACCTAAGTTATAATCAATATTACTTCATACATAACTATATTTATTAGATAAAGAAATGATTTGAGGAATGAGTTAGTCGGATGCCATAAAATGGTTGAACAACTTACTAATTAGTTTTACAACCAGGTCAAAAACTTTTACTAGTGCTTAGAGATCATATTAATTAGGTAAACAAGACAAAGGACATTGCTCTGCACCCATACATTGTAGGCCCAGAGCATCGGAAAATGATGTAGGTATTGTGTTCTCTATCAGACTAAATTCTACATTCTAAACTAACACAAAAAAGAAAAAAGCCTAACAGCCTGGCCTTCCTATGAGTGTTAATGGTATTAGTGATCATCGTATTATTTCCAATATGTTTAGTGAGCACTTCAAGGTGAGGCCGAAGTGTGACATAAACGTGTCTCTGGTGACTAAGACTCTCACCCAGGAAAGAGTTGTGAAGTTTAAGCCCAGAGACGTGAGAAAAGTTTTTAGCGATATGCAGGGGGGCAAGTCGCCTGGGCATGATGGTCTCAGTGTAGAGCATCTTAGACATGCAGGGGTTCATTTGCCGCGAGTCCTCTCTCTGTTTTATAACCTCTGTCTTTGTCATGGGTATTTGCCGGAGGAACTTACCAGAACGATAGTGGTTCGGGTAATTAAGAATAGAAATGGAGACGCATCGGACAGGAATAATTATCGGCCCATCTCACTGGCGACTATAATCGCCATGGTGCTTGATAGCCTGCTTAACAAGATTCTTGTTCATCAGGTTGCGTTGCATGAAGCCCAGTTTGGCTTCAGGAGTGGACTTTCCACTGAAAGTGCTATATTGTCTCTTAAGCAGGCTGTCAGGTACTACACGGACCGGAAAACGCCGGTATATGCGTGTTTCCTTGATTTGTCCAGAGCTTTTGATACGGTACTGTATGACAAGCTTTGGGGCAAATTGGGCAGCGCGGGTGTGCTGGTGGAAGTCATACGTCTCCTAAAGGAGTGGTATGGTTGCCAACGGAATCAGGTGACATGGGCGGGTACGTTGTCTGACCCGTATGACTTGGAGTGTGGGGTATGGATGGGCGGACTGACCTCTCCTCTGTTATTTAACCTTTACGAGAATGACCTTATCGGTGAGCTCAGCAGTACTCATACCGGTTGTCATATTAATAATGTGTGCGTCAATAACATTAGCTACGCTGACGATATGGTGTTGCTGGGACCATCGGTGGGTGCAGTTCGTAAGTTGTTAGGAGAAATATGCGGTAGAGCATGGGCTTACGTATAACACTGCCAAAAGTAGGGTCCTTCTTTTTAAAAGGGAAGTTGAGTGCGCCCGTGTATGTGCCGCCTATTCTGTTGTGTGGTGAGATGCTTCAGGGGGTTACCGGTTTCAGATACTTAGGACTTATTATGACTGACGACCTGTCTGATGACGCTGACCTGGAACGGGAGCGTAGGGCATTGGCGGTCCGAGGGAATATGATCGCCCGTAGGTTTGCTCGATGCTCCACAGAAGTGAAAATCACTTTATTCAAGGCATACTGCCAATCGTTTTACTCGTGCAGCCTTTGGGTGAGTCATACCCGTCGGGCCGCTAATGTCTTACGCGTTCAATATAACAATAACTTCAGGATGTTGATGCGGCTGCCCCCCTATTGCAGTGCGTCGTTAATGTTTGCTGAAGCTCATACAGATGGTTACATAGCGATATTGCGTAAAAGAGTAGCTTCATTGCAACGACGAGTGAGGGACAGTAGCAACGGCATCCTTAAGATGATTGCTATGAGATTTGACTGTCCGATTCAGTACAAGTGGATTAAAATCTCTACCGGACAAGTCTGACATTTTATATTATGAATATTTATAATGAAGTTTTTTTTTAATAATTTATTTAGTATTATTTGACAGAAATATTTTAAATGTTGACCGCTTCGAATGATTTTTAATGTAAATTATTTGTAATGAGATGTTTTTGTAATTATTATTTTTCGATTTTATCTGATTTTGTGTTGTTTGTATGCTTATATAATAGTATGCTTTTATTATATTTTCTAATGTATTATGATGTTCTTTACTGGCTAATTTACCTACTTTTATTTCTACGTTATGGATCTTGTTTTCCGAAATAAATGATTTATTATTATAAAAAAACAACTTCTACATAATAAAAAAGACAATTAATTATCATGTATTCCGATACTCTCTATTGCAGAGGGCTATTTTGGACATTAATTGCAGTCGCCACGTTACAATCTCGTGGAATTTAAATGTCATCTATACTTTTCAATTAATATGAAGAGGTAAAACTTGTTTGTAAGTTCGTATGTGGGGGGTTACCTACGAAATTACAAATCCGATTCTGAAAATGTTTTCTTAAATGGGTTTCCTGAGTGTCATAGGCTATATTGGTTATGTTAAAACGTTCCCACAGGATAGATTCCTAGCATAAAGCAAGCGAAGTCGCTGGCAAAAACTAATAAAACATTCTTGAAACAGAAATTGGTATATTTTCTTGTCTACAGCAAAAAACAAAAGCACCAAACTATTTAAGTGACAATTTCACGTTTATACTTAACACCCGTAATAAAACCGCACGACACAACTTGCACATACAAATAAAAACCGGAATTCGTAACAAATTGAAAATTGATGCACGAAATTGTAGCGTAAACCGTTTAGCCGTAGTTTCCACGCAACTGCATAATAATTTTACCGACACTTTTAGCCTTAACGCGAAAGTAAAGCCTGTGGTTTAGATTTTAGGGTTTGAATTCGTTTGTTTGCTGGTATATAGCTGGTTGAGCCATTTTGCAAGGTCCACGTCACTGGCCAGTCATCGGGAACAGGTAACCAACGATGTTATCGGATGTATCGCACATTGGTTGTTACTTGTGCACTACTAGGAAATAGTAAATTGTATACATTGATCTTAATAGGAACTGTTACTAAATGCTCATGAAACTAGATTGAAATAAGCTGGCGAGTTTAATTACTTGCATCACTGTTCTAAAACTGCTTCTGGGATTAAGAATTAAAATACAATTTCTATGAAAACTAATGCCTTACTATTATTTTGTTTATTTATTTTTACACATCTTATTAAAATATACATAAAACAACAACATTTAAAAATACAAAAAAAATAACAGCCCACCGGTATCGGGAACAGGGTCCAATTTACCATAATGCCTTATTATTCTATTATAACCCTACTTTGTTCCACTAAAGGCAAAGGGAAGAAAAACCGATACCTTTCATACGAACAAACTTGAAAATTTATGTCCAGGCTCCGAATTCACAAGGTTTCGATCAAGATTTTGATTCGAAAAATCGTTTGTCTATGTTTTTTGGCGTTACGTAAGCGAGCGAGATCGACTACCCGAGTCAAAATCAAAGCGTTTGTGTAAACTGTTGCAGCTCATCCCGCCATTTCCTTCTGGGTCTGCTGCGTCGCGTTCTGTCAGTTGATAGTCGATGTAGTGAGGTTGTGAGACACCAATAATTATAGACCCGTATCCGTTTTGCCGGTTTTCAGCAAGGTGTTTGAAAAGGTAATAACACCAATAAAATCTTACATGAGAACCAGTATGGTTTCACCAAAGGACGTTGTACGACTGACGCCGGTGTCACCCTAATTAAACACATATTTACTGCGTGGGAAGAAGCTCAGGATGCCATAGGGATCTTTTGTGACCTCTCTAAAGCATTTGATTGCGTGAACCACGAAACCCTTCTCTTAAAACTTGAACATTACGGCCTAGGGAAACTTGCCCTTAGTTTAGTTAAATCGTATTTAAATGATAGACAGCAGCAAGTACAAATAAATGGTGTCAATTCAATGGGTTTAAATGTAAAGATGGGTGTACCACAAGGATCGATATTAGGTCCCTTCCTCTTTTTAGTATATATTAATGATCTACCCCATTTATTTAAAAACCAACCACAAATGGTGTTGTTTGCTGACGATACCTCTTTAATATTTAAGATAAACAGACGTGCCACAAATCTTGACGACGTAAATAATGCCCTAATGCAGGTACATAATTGGTTTACTGCTAATAATTTAGTATTAAATGGGAAAAAAACGAAGTGTATAAGATTTGCTCTACCAAATGTCAAAAACAGTGAGTGTGACATAGTATTGAATCAAGATAAACTAGAATTCGTCGAAAAAACTGTTTTCTTGGGAATAACACTCGATTCAAAGCTACAATGGGGTCCGCATATAACATCTCTTGCAGGACGCCTTAGTTCAGCAGCATATGCTGTTAGAAAAATCCGTCAGTTTACTGATGTAGATACCGCGAGGCTAGTCTACTTTAGTTATTTTCATAGTATCATGTCATACGGTATTTTACTTTGGGGACGGGGTGCAGACATCGAGTCTATATTTATTCTGCAGAAAAAAGGCCATCAGAGCCATATATAACCTACGTAGGCGAGATTCTTTAAGGGAACAGTTTAAGGATATTAACATCATGACAGTACCTTGTCAATATATTTATGAAAACATCATGTATGTCAGGAAAAACTTGCATATTTTTAGTAAAAGAGGTGACAGACACAATTATAATACTAGAAATAGGGACCAATTAGTTCAACCAGGTTTCAGGTTAGCTAAAGTAGACTCATCTTTCATGGGGTACTGTTTGAAATGCTACAATAAAATACCTCCCCACATTCTTCAACTGAATGAAACGAAATTTAAATCTTGTATTAAACGCACACTATGTAGGCAAGCATATTATAAGTTGGGGGATTATATTGAAGATAAAAATGCTTGGCTCAATGCTGGTCCTGCTCCACAAGAATAGGGGTAAACTCATTGATTGGTATCCGAAGCTATAGTGGAAGCTGCAGAAGATTGTAAGACTATCTTTGCAATGTATAGAATCAATTCTCTAGTATTGTATAATATTAAGCCCATATGTGAGTGCTATGTATTATTATTGACCTGACGAAGCCCTGGTGGTTGATAGTGTCATGCTCACTTAAATGTCTCGCTGATGTTGCCAAGTCCGCCCGCTATACCATCGCGCTTCAGATCCAACACAAAGTTACTGAAACAACCATTTACCAACTGGAACTTCAAATTACATAGGGTTGTAAAGGTTACTTGCTTTGCAGGTCGTTCGAAAGAGATACTTCTCTAGTATTGTATAATTATTAAGCCCATATGTGAGTGCTATGTATTATCATTGACTTGACGAAGCCCTGGTGGTTAATAGTGTCATGCTCACTTCAATGTCTCGCTGATAGTGGCGGGTGTGTCGGGTCATTTAGCTCCCTTCAAAATGGTCGAGCTGAATGGGGCTGATCCATACGTCATGTTCGTGAACGGGCGCTGTCAGTTGGGACTGGTCATTTTTTAGCTACCACGGTTCATTTTTAACTTATTTAGATTTAAAATTAAATTTTGCTTTTTATTTACTCTGGACGCTCTTACTGTGCACGTCTTTCTACATCGGTCTCACATATTTGTATTATCTCAACATGAATGATGTAAATACAATTTTGTAAAAATATTATAATTTAAAAGAGTGTCCATGGAGTTTCTTGCCCATTCTTCTCCATAGAGATCAACGCTTTGGAATGGGCAACTACAGTACTTTCACAAGTTATTATGCCTTGTGACCGGGACTGTAGATTAATTTTGTTTCTTGACATTCAAAAGTGCCTGTAATGGTCTAATTGAAATAAATGGTTTTGAATTTTGAATTTTGTGAAATGATGATGACGTTCACCAAGTGATTCTGCTTGATTATTAAATTGCCATAGGCCTGCAGACGCAACAGAAAGTAACGAAACAGGACCTAAACACTCGACTTACTTAACTATTGCGAAAACACGTAGGTACGTTATAAATGCTACAGCCGTTTCCCTTAAGGATTAAAACTGTTAGATTATGGAGAACAAATTATCAATTTCGGCCCAGTTTTACAGGAAATCAAAAAGATTAAGGTTTATTATAGTATTGCATTCGTAACTCAGTTATCTGTTACGGAAACATGCAGAGGTGTGAAACATAAGCCTCATTTTGGTGCAGATTTAAATAAAATTTAAAAGTAATTATTTTAATTATGAGAGCGATACTAACTTATGCAAAATTCGAAAAATAGTTGGTACTGTATCTTTTGTAACGGCATTTTTTGGATGTCTTCATTAAGGCATTAATGAATATGATGGCATTTCAACTTAATGATGTCATAACTATAAGAAACACTAACGTAACATAACATTTATTTATTTTCAGGTAACTTTGGGCCATAATAAATAGTATACAATATGTTAATATAACTGTCCGATCCGTGAGATTATTTATTAGGTACCTATCGAGGTAAGATTATATTTATGTAATAATTTTTAGATATCAAGTAAAAGATGTACAAAAATCTTTTTATCACGGTAGTACGATCCTGTGGGACAATTTACCGAAGTTAACACGGGCATCAGCTATTTATACTTAGATATATATCTTGCATCAATTCAACTAAACAAACAAGGAGATCAGATCTCAACAGTCTAGTCCTGCAAGTACTTGTAAATTCGAAGTGAAAGTGGTCTAAGTCTAAACTGAGTTATGCTTAGATTAGACTAATAGTCTATTAATTAATTAAACTAGAACTTTCGTTTATGATGCTTTAAATTACTGTTAGTTCTGCCGGTTTCGTTGGCTTATTTAATTCGCTTTTCTAATTCTATTTCGTGAACGCATCCAGTCATCCAGTAATCTGCCATATATATTAAATTTAGAATTGTAAATCTTTGTTGCCCATGTGGCGGTTAAATATGGAGAACTTTATTTCTTACAAAAACACCTAAAAGTACACTATATATACCCAAGTTTGCAAAGAAACAATGATTCGATTTGATTTGATCAAATAACATCTATTGCAGGAAAGGAAATGTATAATGTTGAAAAAAAATGGAAAATTGTAAATTTTTTGACTATTTATCTAGGGATTTATCGGTACTAGTAGGCATTTTAGTAAATAAATTTACAACTTTTACCTTGCATTTGGCAGCGCGTACTTATATGTCAAATTGGGCAACTGGTGGCTTACTATGATGAGTTTAGAAGAAAAGTTGGGTGCTATGTTGATATAAAAATATGAAAAAGTTTTATTTTTTTTATTTTCGCGGGCAGCTCTGACTCTTCCACCTTTAAGCGGGATTGTTTGAATATCATTTCAGTGAGGGAAAGAGACAGAGCTATTCAGTATGCCTAGCGCCATCTCTTTCACACTGGAATAAGACTGAAACAATAGGTACTGCTACGACGAATTTATGGTATCCCACAGATATCAATCACAAAAGAGGCTTCACTTTAAATAACTTATCGAAAGCTTACCAATTACCATCCATCTATCTATTCAAAGTAAAAAGGTTCTTGAAAAAATATTATATCACTCGGGAACTTACCTGAAACGAAAAACAAAACAAGAATTAATAAATGATGATTTTCTAAAATAAATATTATAGACACCTAGTTAAAAAAAACTCGAAATAGATACTTTATTTATCATATTCGCTCAGCAAACCCCTCCATAAGATAGTCATAACATGAGAATGCATAAATAATAGATAGTCCACCATATTTGATTTAGAATGACCACACTTAATTAACCATTCATTGCAATCCAAACTAAACATGTGCGCAAAATTTTAGCTCATTCGAAAACCGGTAAGGGGGTTAAATTAAACTTCTAAGATTTTTTACATAATTACAGGTGAAGTTAATAAAAGTGTGTTAACAAGACTTGTGCAGATAACTATCCCCTAATCACCTACCATATCCTTTGATTAACATTAATATATTTATGAAACCAATTTTGAATCGCGAAAATATGACGACAAAATTCATCAAACACATCGTAAAGCAATATATTTATCACCGACAAGCCCGTCGCGACGTGAAGCACATGTTATTAAAAGAGTGATGGATCTGAATGTTGATGGACGGAGAGCGAGAGGAAGGCCAAAAAAAAGATGATAGATTGTGTAAGGAATGATATGAAGGAGAAAGGAGTGAATGATGCCGTGACGTCTGATAGGGGAGAATGGAAGAAGAAAACGGTGTTGCGCCGACCCCAAATAGAATGGGACAAAGGCAGGAATATGATGAAGCCCGTCGCGACGACCCGGTACTTGACCCACCGGACCCTTGCTAGAGCCAGCCCGCTATGCTGAGCCAGTAGTTTCATACCAGTCCCCAAATAATGATGTCACTCAGATCCAGCCTGTCCTCAGCCAGGGACGCCGTAAGCCGAGGCTCGAACCCCACAAGGGGTGCCCTTAACGTGTAGTAGCTTAGTTTTATGATTTTTTGCCCTAGCCTGTGTCCTAACTTTCAAGGCACCCACAGGATTGCCTGACTAAGCATGCCATTCATAAAAAAAATAACAAGAGCTTGCAAAAATCACAAACGACTTTGAAATGAATATTCATGAACTTCCAAGACTTGCGAAATAAAAGTCGCACGAGTATCTTCAATAGTACTTTGATAGTAATGTTCATCTGTTATAATGACCCAATAAATTGTTACAATACCATTGAACTTTAACATAATGGGCTAAAGTTCCAATTGATCTGAATCTTCTCATCAAAATGCAGTCATGTTTTTTATATTTATTGATTTTAATATTCTTTTAAACCCTCTATAAAGGTAATCATGATTCGAAAATATTGATTGAAGTGTTTTGAAATTCAATTTGGAGCAAATCAACGAGTAGTTGATACCTATATTATAGATATTAAACAAAAATTTAAACTAAATAGAAGTTTCGAAATCCAAAAAACGCCGTCTAAGTTTTAGTCTGACTCCCACACCAAGGGTTCAGTACAAACTTGCGACATAAACGGCCATATCTTACAACTGCGTAGACTTAGAGACTTGATTTTTTCACAGTTCCAAGAGAACACAGACTAGAACATATAAATAGTTTTGTAATTTCAACTCGATACCTCCACGCGTTCCAGATATAAAGGGTCTTGACAGACAGATAGACGCACAACAAAGGGATCCTATAAGGGTTTCGTTTTTTCCTATTGAGAGACGGATCCCTAAACACGATTTGAATTTAACTAAGTATAATTCAACACAGTGCTTGCGTAACCTTTAAAATTTTATAATTAGGTATGTTCATCCAAAAACCGATAAAAGATCATTATAACTTGTTTTATGGTTGGATGTGACAAGAAATCGATATTTTTGCTGCGTCTGCGACGGTTGGCAAAAAACCTGATTAGTTCGAAGTACGAATACGGTTCGATTTTTATAATAAACATTTAAAGCAGTTTGCCCAAATCTGGTGATATCTCTTAAAATTGATTAAAATGGATATTAATATTATGTAGAAATGTCGAAACACCTTTTTAAGTTATTCCCGTTGCAGAGGTATTGGTACTTGTTAGTAATGTATTTTATCAGCTGATTTAACGACCGTGTAAAATTACCTATCCATTACACGAGGATAAAAAAGCTTGGAATATTGCTTATATTCCAAGTTTTTTTATTAGGAGTGCCCAAATCTTTATGGATATTTGAATCACATCATTTGTGGTGACCGTGCCGCCATATTAAAAATTATGTGGCGCAGTGTCGCGGGTTCGACCCCCGCACGGTACAAATATTTGAACGACCTACAGGTAGTTGTTTTGGTTCTGGCCGTTTATGTACGTGAGTTTAACTGTTTAAATATTTGTAAACGCACCCACAATTTTTTTATAATAAGTAAATATTAATATATTAAACATAATTATAGCATAACAACGGTAGTGGTGTACAATAAAAACCGAATAACACTTCCCAACCTGGGAATCAAACCCAGGACTGCATACTGAGCAGTCGTAAAAAAAAGTTTATTTCATCATTATAACGTAGAATAATAGATATTAACGAGACTGTTGATTAGTTGTATTAAAATTCTTAGTTACTGAACTAGTTGTAGGTCAGTAGTAGACGAATGAACAAACACATTGCAACCTTACAATTTTTTGCGTTCCGTATAAGTTACATTTAAAGTAAAGCGCGCATGCGGTATGCGCTCTGTCGCAAGCGCAACTATCCGTACATCTAGTTCATAGCCTGCACATTTAAAAAGTAAAACATTTACGTAATCGTTAAATTGTAACGCACTGTTTCCGAGATTTATGTATATTACCTATTACTTCATTTATTTTTCGTTTTTTTGTGTGATAAAAACTTAACGTAATCAGTATTCTGGGGTAATTATGAGGTATTTTTGGTTAATTGAAGTCGTTTACTAAGCCATATCAACGCATGCGCACAGCTGACGTGCTACTGGCACTAAAGTTGTTACTGATTCCTCACGTCCCGCGTCCTTTAACTAACAATAAAATGTACGGGGTGTACGATACTACGGGCAAGACCCTCCGGGGGGCGGCCTTTTGGACCATGAAATGGAACAACTTTTGTTCTATAACTTTTGGATATTCACATTCTTAGAATTCCATACCTCAAAAAGAAAAAACGGAACTCTTATTGTATCGCTTTGTTGTCCGTATATCTGTCTACCTCTCTGTCAAGACCTTTTATCTAGGGAACACGTGCAGTTATCGAGATGAAATAGAAACTATATGGTGCCTTTTTTTTTCGGGTGGGAAATCATCCAATGACTTCCCCCGCTCTGGGTGGAGCGGGGGGGCATGTCAGACTTGTACTGACTAAAACCCACCCATGTTCCTTCTATTGCCCTTTACGTTCCGGGGCCGCGGTATCTCTTTCGAACAACCCGCAACCCCGGCAGGATATGGTGCCTTTGTGCTGTGAAAAAATCAACCTTCTAAGTCAAAAGATATGGCTGTTTATGTTGCATGTTTGTACGGAACCCTCGGTTTCGAGTCTGACTCGCTCTTGGCCGGTTTTTTTAGTTTCCCTTGTTTTTCAGCTGATCGTGTCAATGCCTGCCCAAAGTGTAATTCTTTTTAACGAAATTCAAGTACTCATGGTACAAAAGCTGTTCAGTGTTCGTGTTACGCGTGTGAAGTATGTTGTCTATGTAGATCTGGCAAAGTGCTCTTTTAAAAGATTATAGGACAAGTGCGAGTAAGATTTTATTTTACGTGCAAATATAATTGACCAATGCTGATACTGATTAATTGAACCAGTTTAGCTGCCCAATATTAATGTCAAATATTAAAATATTATAGTAAAATATTTTATATTATATTTTGTAACGAATTACCACATCTATTATGAAGGTAAATTTATCGCTAACGTTAAAGTACAAAAGCAATAAATCTCGATAATTACCGCCCTTTCGAATATTAGCAAATACTTTTAATTGTTGCATAAAAATAGTCGATGTGTGTACACAATGCGTTGAAACCTACAAAGAGTTATTCGAAGAGATTATATAACTTTCAAAATATACCTATGTCAAGTGTAATTGTTTGACACCAATTTTGAAGATACTCAGCGTGTGGTGTGGTGCATATTGATTTAGTTATATGATGGACTAATCCTTATCTACTAATATTATAAAAGCGAAAGTGAGTTTGTTTGTTTGTTACCTCTTCACGCTTTAATGGCTTAACCGATTTTGATGAATTTTGGTACAGAGATAGTTGGGAACCAGGAGACGGACATAGGCTAGGCTAGGTAAAAAAATGTGGGATGTGAGGGAGAAAGAGGGAAGAAAAGGGAAAACTTAGCATTGCTATTACAAATCAATAAGGCGCAAGGGGAACTGTGTTACCCCGAATTTAACGCGAGCGAAGCCGCGGGCAAAAGCTAGTAAATAATAAATTTGAATAAGCTACTTTGATTTCAATTTTGGTGCAGTTTATTTGAATGAAGTGCAGTACAAATATTTTAAATTACAACTGCAATAACACTAACCGCAGTTAACTAGTCAAGTGATTGGTTGTGCAATGACGACACGGTTGGCGCAGTGTCTAACTGATCGTCTGCTGTGCTGCGTGTCGTGGGTTCGATCTCCGCACGGAACAAATATTTGTATGGCGTACAGATAGTTGTTTCTGGGTCTGGCCGTTTGTGTATGTAAGATTGAATGTTTGTAAACGCACCCACGATACAGGAGAAATTCCTAGTGTGGGGCGTTTGTGTACGTTTTCTCTTAAAAAAAAATGAAGCCAATCTTGATGGACAGACTGTGCTAATTTCAAGATGCAGATACATCCCTTCATCTTGGGGGTTTGTCTAAACACTAATAATGATGTAACGATAAATCGGATATTGATTCTATTGGAGATCCAGGGGAAATTCTCAATTTACCTCTAGTACTTCAAAAGTGTCAACTTTTTTTTCTTTTTTTTTAAATTAGGTACGGCGTCTTACGTAACAAAATGAGTCTAACAGCCATAGAGCACAATTAACGTACACACACACTATACCAGTATTTAATATTAATATGTATCGAAGAACCTCGACTGTAACTACTCCAAATATTTTTTCTTTCGCAGAACAGCATTGAGGAGAACAATTGGAAATATTGTCCAGAAGATCTCAGATTTTTCGGATTCATTTCCATATATATTATCGTCATCATTGTGTATTAAAATCGAAATTTATCCGAATGGTTTAGTTCACATGTTCCATAAATTAGGAAAGTAATACAAGTAACCCATAATGCCACCATGAATTCATGCAAACCTGATAGTTTTATCATAAACCATCCGCCCAAGAATTCATGTTATCCCATACAAACTTTGCCACCCTGTTTCAATCCCGCCTTAATGAGCACCTACGTTCTTAAAGGATTCCTCATCTAAAATTTGAGTCTACTAACTTGTAGTTTTTGAGATGATATATGATAATGATGATGATATGATTTGCTTCGTTGAAGGAATACATCGTGAGGAAACGACGACATAATAACTCAAGTAGGAGGCCCACGGGCGCCTGCCGCCACAGGAGACGCCCCGGGCGTCGAGCGCCGCGAGACGACTCCCGGCCACCGTAGGCCGTGATGACGGCGCGTTAGTGTTCCACGCGCGCCTCAAAGAACTGTCAGCAAAGCAAAGGAGCATGCCAGGGCCACCATCTGCCAGGGTTGCGGGTTGTTCGAAAGAGATACCGCGGCCCGGCCCGGCGCGTGCGGCGGGTGAGTTTTAGTCAGTACAAGTCTGACACTCCCCCCCGCTCTCCACCCACAGCGGGGGAAGTTATTTGATATAAGTTGTATGATTTTACAGGCGGGTTAAAAAACTCTGACACCAGGTTGGGCACTAAACACACGATAAATAAAGAAAGAACAATAAAATTCTCTTCGAATCTCGCTTAAAAGTGTCCCACGTATGAACGATTTGCGGTATTCAATACAACAAAGTGAAAGATGTTTCGATACAATCAGCCGATTAACCTACTTTGTTAGCGTGAAAAGTCAAATTAAATTGATTAACGTGTGTCCTTAGCATTCTAGATGTAATCTAGGTATAGATGTTACAATATAAGCGGTGTAGCGTATGATTGACGACTGTTATTACGTTCTGAAGCCGTTTCATAATGAATGGAAGGTCACCGGGTGAAGGTCGATTGTGGTGGGCTGAGCAACTTGACCATTGAACAGCATAGACAATTGGATAAGATGAGTTGTGGTCAGTGTAGTTGTACATTATTAGAAAGGCATATGGCGGAGGGGGGCGGGTTGTACAACAGGAAAAACAATGTTTTTTTTTTTCAGTTACACAAGTGAGTTTAGTTTACATTAATTATTTGGAGAATACCGTTTATTAAGGAGTTACTAGTGTTGCTCTACCAAAAACATAGAACTGAAGAAATGTAAAGCAATATATTATCTGTGGTAGAGCTGCCATTAGGATAGTTTGAATAGAATAGAGTTTTATTTGTTGTACAGTAAAATCTTTATAGGTACTATTAACCTATATCTACTTCTGTTTTCAAATTCATTCCTTTTTAGGGTTCCGTAGTCAACTAGGAACCCTTATAGTTTCGCCATGTCTAAGCGAGGACGGACGGACGGACGGACAGACGTCCGTCCGTCCGTCCGTCCTCGCTTAATCTCTGTAACCGTTAGCACTAGAAAGCTGAAATTTGGTACCAATATGTATATCAATCACGCCGACAAAGTGGTAAAATAAAAATTGGAAAAAAATGTTTTATTAGGGTAGCCACCCTATATGTAGTGGGAAGTGATTTTTTTTTAATTTCAATCCTAACGTGTGATATATTGTTGGAAAGGTATTTAAAAATGAATAGGGGTTTACTAAAATCATTTTTTGATAATGTCCATAATTTCGGAAATAATCGCTCCAAAAGTAAAAAACAATGTGTCCCCCCCCCCCTCTAACTTTTGAACCATAGGTTTAAAAAATATGAAAAAAATCTGAAAAGTAGAACTTTATAAGGACTTTCTAGGAAAATTATTTTGAACTTGATTGACACAACAGTTTTTGTACAAAAAAGACAAAAAGTTGTACAAAATAATTTCTGGACTAAGTTTGTAGTATAATCGTATATGCAAGCATCCGTTCAGGCAGCAAAGATACGTTCAGGATAATAAAATATGTAAACGAAGTTAAAAAAAAACTTCGTTTACATATTTTATTATCCTGAACGTATCTTTTCTCAAACAAAAAAAGAATTATTGAAATCGGTTCTCGCAATCCAAAATTACCACCGAAAACTTCTTAAACGTCTTTGTATTAATTAGTAACCCAATTCCCCGAGAGATGGCGCTGTAGGTACTTATTACATTGGATCGAGTATTACCGAATTGTTCGGTTGGTCTTTCCCTAGCATTGGCGGTATCTTATAACTACATAAAACATCTATTAAGAACATGCTAAGGCAATTTAGAACAAAACTAAAATTCATTTTTTAACACCATCAAAATGTTAAGGTAAAAACCAGTTCATAAATGGTTCGATAGATGGCGTTGTGTAATGACGTCATTTTTTAAAAGTCGATGTTAAGATTTTCCGTGCTTTCATGTGCATTAGTAACCCAATTCCCCGAGAAATGGCGCTGTAGGTACTTATTACATTGGATCGGGTATTACCGAATTGTTCGGTTGGTCTTTCCCTAGCATTGGCGGTATCTTATAACTACATAAAACTTCTATTAAGAACATGCTAAGGCAATTTAGAACAAAACTAAAATTCATTTTTTTAACACCATCAAAATGTTAAGGTAAAAACCAGTTCATAAATGGTTCGATAGATGGCGTTGTGTAATGACGTCATTTTTTTAAAAGTCGATGTTAAGATTTTCCGTGCTTTCATGACCTACCGTGGTTAAGTAAGTTGCACTCTTAAATATATTCGTAATTTTATTTATGAGTGCAAAATCTATTTAGTCGTCGAGGTTTGATTTTGATTTGTCCGGTTATTTAAGTTGGGTTACCACTATGTTCGCGCTCCAGCAGCGCTCCGCGCTCCTGCAACTGCTCCAATGGATACGTCGCGTGCACTTCTACATGCACTCCCCTCCCCTTTGTGTTCGCGCTAAAAACCGTCACAAGTCGGAGCGCCTGCCGCGGAGAGTGCAATGTTGCACGCTCCTCCACCTTTAAACTCATAAGTGGGAACACTTATTGTGACGGACGGGAAACTACGGAACCCTACACTGAGCGTGGCCCGACACGCTCTTGGCAGGTTTTTTTTAAATTCAAGAAACAACAGCACTAGGCATGCTAATGAATGGAAAACTCTTTTTAAGTACATGATAACTAAGAATTAAATAGTATTTATTTTGTTTTGGTTGGGAAATAATCAAATAGTTTCCACAGCTCTGGGCGGAGCAGGGTGTGCTAGACTTTTACTGACTATAACCAATCCATGTTCCTTCCTTTTCCCCTTGTGTTCCGGGGCTACGGTATCTCTTTCGAACAACCCGCAACCCAAGTAGGCTCATATACATCCTTGACTCAGTTTGACATCAACATAAAACCTTTTTTAATGGCCTCCACAGTTTCCGCGAGTTGATATTATTACCTAATATTACTGTAACTTAATTTCCTATGTTATTTTGGCCATAACACAATGACGTAACTTACTCAATGTTGTTGAAAACCGTAGTATATGACTCATAAAATTGACAATTAACGACAAAATATCGTCTCATTAATCATTAATGAACTCGATTTACTCATGTAGATAAGACAGAAGTAGTATTAATGACAGATTTTACAGCTACCCTCATTTAATAAAGACAGTAATCACAAAAACGGTTGGTTGCACTTTGCAATGGGCTGGAGTGCGGATGTTGTGAAGTTGTAACAGTGCACGCAAAACTATTATCTTTTAAGATGTGGTTTCTTATCTTTACTGAGAAAATGATGTTAACGATCATAAATTTGTTTATTTGTACTAGGTATTTACTAATAACTACTAGGATATGGTCCTAGATTAAATCAATCAATCAATCAAAATATTTTTATTTTACATATATAAAACGTCGAGAAAAGCTGCACGGTTCGGTCGTTTCCTATGGAGAAGAACCGGCAAGAAAATCTATGGTTACTCTTTTAAAATCATTTGGTTTTACAATGTTGTTGTTTCAGCGCTAGTACTTAAGTATGAGAGGACAGATTAGGCCCGACAAAAAGTCATTGTTTACTTTACAAAAAGTAAAATAAAATCACAGGTTAACAAAAGTTAAGAAGCGTCTAAAATTTACATTCCCAGGTCAGGTCGGCCAAAGTGTTATTGGGTTATTCCATCCAGAATTTCTCAGTAGTAGAGCTAACCCGCCACACAATATTAAGTACCTTATCATTCGGGGAAACATAGGCAAGATGTTATGTGTCTATCTTAACAATGCCAAAACTATTACGATATCTACTTGTGTCGACACTCCACGCAATTTGTAACGTCATTTATTATTTAAACGTGGGATGGCGTGTTACTTGCAGCTTTGTAATGGAGTTAATTGGAGAGGCTGGTTAATGTGGTCGAAGTTTTATGTTTAAGAAATATCCAGATCATTAACTGGTGAATTTAGGAGATCATGTTCAGCATAATATGCTAATATGATATTATCACGGTTGCGACTATCAGCTAGACCAATGTGGCAGTCTAAGTATAATAAGCATTTAGATAAACCTGTTAAAATATACAATCACAAAACAAAAAGTAAAACTTTAATTATTTAAAAAAAATGAAATATACTACCTAACTCATAAATAAATTAAAAAATCGGCCAAGAGCGTGTCAGGCCACGCTCAGTGCAGGGTTCCGTAGTTTCCCGTCCGTCACAATAAGTGTTCTTTACCACGGTAGGTCATGAAAGCACGGAAAATCTTAACATCGACTTTTAAAAAAATGCCGTCATTACGCAACGCCATCTATCGAACCATTTATGAACTGGTTTTTACCTTAACATTTTGATGGTGTTAAAAAAATGAATTTTAGTTTTGTTCTAAATTGCCTTAGCATGTTCTTGATAGAAGTTTTATGTAGTTATAAGATACCGCCAATGCCAAGGAGAGACCAACCGAACAATTCGGTAATACCCGATCCAATGTAATAAGTACCTACAGCGCCATCTCTCGGGGAATTGGGTTACTAATTAATTCAAAGACAAGAAGTGCAAGAAGTTTTCGGTGGTAATTTTGGATTGCGAGAACCGATTTCCTTTTTTTGTTTGAAAAAAGATACGTTCAGGATAATAAAATATGTAAACGAAGTTAAAAAAATGCTTGCATATACGATTATACTACAAACTTAGTCCAGAAATTATTTTGTACAACTTTTTGTCTTTTTTGTACAAAAACTGTTGTGTCAATCTAGTTCAAAATGATTTTCATAGAAAGTCCTTATAAAATTCTACTTTTCAGATTTTTTTCATATTTTCTAAACTTATGGTTCAAAAGTTAGAGGGGGGGGGACACATTGTTTTTTACTTTTGGCGCGATTATTTCCGAAATTATTGACATTATCAAAAAATGATTTTAGTAAACCCCTATTCATTTTTAAATACCTTTCCAACAATATATCACACGTTAGGGTTGAAATTAAAAAAAAAATCACTGCCCACTTTACATATAGGGTGGCTACCCTAATAAAACATTTTTTTCCAATTTTTATTTTACCACTTTGTCGGCGTGATTGATATACATATTGGTACCAAATTTCAGCTTTCTAATGCTAACGGTCACAGAGATTAAGCGAGGACGGACGGACGGACGGACAGACAGACATGGCGAAACTATAAGGGTTCCTAGTTGACTACGGAACCCTAAAAATAGCGTCATAAAATTCGTCCTCAACGCTGTCCAATGGCAATGTCCCCAAGAGACTGGCTGCGTTGCCACGTAGTAGTTATTACAACTAGCTCAGCATCGAAAAAGTATCCTTTATGTTATTCCAGACTATAATCTAACTCTGTGTCAAATTTCATCAAGATCCGTTCAGCCGTTTTGACGTGAAAGAGTAACAAACATCCATACATCCATCCTCACAAACATTCGCATAAAATTTATAATATTAGTATGATATAGTAAGTTTAATACTGAGAAAAGAAAAACATTAAAAATATTTATCTCGAAACAGACCTAACGCGCTTGCTACGTTACAACGTATGTACAAAATAAACCAAACACTCCCTTTATTCAGCGGCAGAAAACGCGGAACTACAGCAAGTAGCTTTTATGAAACGTCAAAATAAATATTAATAACTGTTCTACAGTGGCGCAGCTGGCAGTTATTCTAATTTCCCGTGGGCACTTTAGTTTTTCATGTACATCTGTTAAAGTCTAGCGGGGAACTAGAAAAGAGTTGTTATTTGGCCTTTGGAGGTCCGTGGTTTTTAAAATAACCGAGTTATTTATGATTTTGCTGTGGAAAAGGATTTATTGTAGCTGTATTATAGATACATGGTGTTAACCAACCCTTTACGAAGCTGTCAACCGTGCATTCTGTGTATGCATGAAACTTAGTGATTTTACGCAAATATTAACGCGAAATATTGTTGGGATACGCTTTTTGTTTGGGGTGAAAAATTACGTTTTTAAATTAATTGGAACTCAATTTTAAGCTCATAAGATATTGATGATGTTCATGGGGATGCATTCCTATTTAAAGTAAAACTATAAAATTAAAAAAATAGATTGAAAAATTTGGAGCTTTGACCCCCAACCATCTCCGGTTCCCAGGTAAGGTCTAAAAAAAACAAAAAATATGTGTGTGTATCTCTTTTTTCCTTTCGGCTCCGTTAGGGGTACTTCTACACCCTTTATTTTGAGCAACATTCGCACGGTTTTTACCACTTGACAGAACATTAAGGTTTATTTATTTTACACGTAAACATTCCAGGAATAAATTTCTTAATGATTATGTAAACCGCATCACACGCGTAAAAACAACGGGGTCACAAAGTAAGAATAACATCAGTGTGTACTTAGAAGATATAAGGAGCAACAACTTTATTTTATGACAAGAATGTGTTATGTTAATGCTTCGATATAATTAGAATCGACTCGAGCAATAAAAGAAGATCGTATCGAATTTTAAAACAAACATCATCTATAAAAAAAAAATGTGTGGACGGAATGCGAATATTTTAAATATAGAACTGGATTAACAACACTTATAGCGTTGTATCACACACCAATAGAATAACGTAAAGAAATTATATTCGACCACAGCAGAATAATATAATATACATTTTGCCTGTTTTAAATAGTATTTTTAATATGGTATTAATTTTGCCTGTGTTGTATTCTGTCATGAATTCAGTACAAGATTCATAATCTAACGTGGATAAGTAAAAATAAAATCTTGTAAAAAGTAAAGTTAACAGTTCTAAACATTATTTTCCATTTCACATTTAACTTAATCATCTAATATAATAACTAATACCTATCAATAGACAGATATGTCATAAGTATATGAAGTGTTAGGATATTCGATGTTAAACTGGGGCATGTACAGACATTGCATGGTCTGAATCAAAGTGTCTCCAGCTCAACAAAATGTACCTCAATACTCAATATCTATATTTGCTTTACTATAATGTGTACTTAACTTAGGTGGTAGTTTTTATAATATTGTGATCACCCTGGATATCTATTAATTACGGGACGTCATTTATTATTGTTATTTTTTATTAATTAATGATTTTGGTATTACTATTTTATTAATTGATTTAAACATGTCATAGATTTCTGTAACTATTTCTAATTATTGCTATTAACTATAAATATTTTTAATTTAATTAGCTTAAACTTTATAAAAATATATTATTTCTTTTAATACATTTTTGTTATTATTACTGTTTATCATTTAAAAATTCATCTAAGGAGTAAGTAATAGCATTTATCAATCAATATTTTTTTAAATACTACTCTGTCAAGAAAGTACCGGGAAAAGATCAATAATACACAAAATGTCTGTTATTCATCCAAATTTATTTTATCACCTTCAAAGTATGCTCCTTTAGAAACGATACACTTGCGCCAACGAATAATCCATTCATCAAAAAATTTTTTAAACGCTGCTTCCGGAATTGAGTTCAGTTCTCGCCGCGAATTCTCCTTTATGTCTTCTATCGATTGAAAACGGGTGCCACGAAGTGGTAATTTCAGTTTAGGAAAAAGAAAAAAGTCAGCAGGAGCCATATCTGGTGAATATGGTGGTTGCTGGATGGTATTTGTTGAGTGTTTGGTCAAAAATTCGTTCACAATGATAGCCTTGTGCGAAGGCGCATTGTCGTGGTGCAAAATCCAAGAATTTTCTTTCCACAAATCTGGCCTTTTTCGTCGAATTTGCTCTCTTAAACGCCGCATAACGTTCAAAAAATATTCTTTATTTACCGTTAGACCTTCCGGTAAGAATTCAGAGTGCACAACACCGCGATAGTCAAAGAAAACAGTCAACATGACTTTGACTTTGATCGACTTTGGCGTGGTTTTTTCGGTTTCGGTTCAGTTGGAAGGTGCCACTCCGAAGCTTGTTGACTAGTTTGCATGTCAAACTCGTAAACCCACGTCTCGTCACCAGTAACAATGCGTTTCATGAATGTTGGGTCCGAACTGACTCGTTCTAGCATGTCCTCAGCGACTTTCATGCGATTGAGTTTTTGGAGAAAATTCAGATCTTTTGGGACTAGCCGAGCAGCAACATGTTTCATACCCAAATGATTAGTTACAATGGTACGGATCGACTCGTGAGATACAGAAAGTTCGGCGGCTATCTCTCTCAGAGTTGAATGGGGAGTTCAGTCACTATTTTCTTCACTTTTGCGATGTTAACTTCAGTTGCAGACGTTGACGGCCTACCAGAGCGAGGCAAATCTTCCATCACATCTCGACCGCTTTTGAACGCTTTGAACCACTCATAAGCACGAGTTTTTGATAAAGTCGATTCACCGTAAGCCTTCTGTAACATTTTCAGTGACTCCGAACACGAAATTCCATTGGCGATGCAAAATTTAAGACAAACTCTTTGTTCGATATTTTTGTCCATTATGAAATTCGCAATACACACTATATATGATATTACTAAAACTAGCACTGTATTTAATATAAATAACAGATGCAACTCAAACTCCGCGCCAAAATGGAAAACAGTTGTGCCAATCTAACAACTACAAAAAAAACAAAAATGTTCATTTGGAACCATAAACAAATCATCCATTCCCGATACTTTTTTGACTGAATGTATGTTTAACTTTTCTTCTTTCTTTATTATGTCGTGGCTTTCGGACAAATTTACATGTTTCTAAAATGTAAATATGTACTAGGGAGGGTGAGGATGTTTAGTTTTTGAAAATAGGGTTTGCAGCTGACAGTTAGGTCAATGTTTACTAAGATCCTGATTATTTTTTTTTGTAGAGTCTAGAGTGTCGGGACATTCGTAATATTTCCCCAAAGAGTAACACCATAGCTAAGCCATTGGCATATGCGTAATAACTGGTTAGGGCAGTTTCTAGGTTAGTTGTCTTTTTAATTTCACGGCGCTCTCCGTGAAATTAAAAAGACAACTAACACGAGAGATTAATAGGTATGTTTCAACCTTTAATTTATTAAAAGGAGTCTTCTTAAAATAAAACGAATTAATAACTTTAGAGTACGTACTTATGACTATCCATTCTCTCACTGCTATCGTCTTTAGCCTCTAAATAACCCGCTATTAGCCCAAAACTAAGTTATAATCATAGAGAATCACAATAATGAAACAAACTTTCACAAGTAAAAACCTAATGTAATTAATACTTTAAGTTTATATGCTCTGAATATTTGATGTAGGAATAATTTTAGTATTCGTATGAAATATCATTATCTATGCAGTTAGAAGATCGGAATCTTTAAACTGAAATAATTATACTAATAAAATATTCAAGTATTTTTTAATTGCCAGATATTTTTCTTTTTGCAACATTTAGTTAAGTTTTTTATTATACGAAAGTTTGTTTCAAAGCTACTATTTTTTATTATAAGTTACAACTATCTACTACTACTAACATCATCATTTTCCTGCCCTTGCCCCATTCTATTTGGGGTTGTAAGGCGCAATACGTTTCCTTCTTCCATTCTCCCCTATTACACAATCCATCTATCTTTTCTTTAGCCTTCCTGTCGCTCTCCGTCCACCAAAATTCAGATCCATCACTCTTTTAGTCACGTGTGCTTCATCCCTCCTCATTACATGTCCATACCAAGACATACGACTCCCTTTCAATTTTTCTGTGATAGGCGCAACTTTCAAACTTCCTCTAATATACTCATTCCCTACTTGAATACCAACAAAAACACTATAAATTCAGCTTGAAATGATAATACGAACATGGAAAAGTCTTGATGTACATGTTTTTTTAGATGTGGGTGTCCAGGATCTTTAGAACAAGCGCCACACAATGACGTATTTTGTTTTTTTTTTATCATTGTCTTTCTCAACTTTCGTGTGTCACTAGCGGAATTCAGCAGAATACCAGCGTCAGGTATCCTACCTGGCGTATGCTAAACTGGACTCCCGTTTGATGACAACCTTGAGACACACCGCCCAGTAGTGGGCGACCGTTATAAAGTTACGTGATGTGTCTTGTTGTCAATGTATCAATGTAACTTCTATCTTTTTTAATTTCTTTTTCTCACCTTGGTGTTTTTGTTGTTGATGTCCTGTATTGCTTCTTTTCAATCTTTTCTTTTTTACCATTCCTTTTTTTTTTAAAAAGCGTTGCTTTACACCGGAAATTTCTCCTGTATCGTGGATGCGTTTACAAACATTTAAACTCACATACACATATAGCCAGACCCGAAACAACTGCCTGTAGTTCATACAAATATTTGTTCCGTGCGGGAATCGAAACCGCGACACGCGGCGCAGCAATCGATCGCTCAACCACTGCGCCAACCGTGCCGTCGAATCTTTTAAACCGTGCTACACAATTTTACTTTAGTCGAAATTTTTATTTCTCCATTATCCTTTGTCTACACTGTTACGCTTGTTCGAAACAGGATAAAGGATAAAAGAGACGGGAACAAGTTTATTGCAGAACCCCAGCTAACCCCGCGGCGATGTGAGATAACACAATGGGTTTTCTAGAAGATAACTCTAGAACACTGTTACAACTTAAGTTTATCTTAAAAGGTAGATTGTAAACTATTTTGAAAGTTTTACATGCTATAGCTACTTCTTTGTTTTACAGTTTTAATGTTATTTTTTTTATTAACAGTGCCATTTTAAATTAGGAATTTCTCAGTAACCAACCAGTACTTAGTTTATGGCAATGAATCGCCTCGTATAATACCGGACTTCAAATATTATTTATTGGCGAAATATGGTTGTTAGGAATGTTATATTAGATTCTTAATAAATGATATTCCGTTGGGTATGATACTGGTTTATTAGCAGGAGACACAGGTTGTACACACAGTAAGACATGACAGGAAGAAGTGTGGCAGAGTGCCGGCAGATCACAGATAATACATAGACTAGTGAAGACCATAATAGTAACATACTAAATAGTGATGTTACAACAAGGAATACCTCTGCCTAGCCCTTCGGGGTTAAAGGCCTTGACGTTATGAATTGGTAGTCCTAGTTTTCAATTGTAACAATACATATATGTAAGTGCCGAATAAACCACATGACATGAGTAGTAATTGCTACAGGCCCCGCTTGTCCAAACCAGCTTACTTCCAATCGAGCGTATTTTTTTTAGGGAAACTTATTAACCCACCACTAGTCGCTACAATGGAAATTCAAAAGCTGAACTATATGATATAAAATGATAAATTAAACGATGATTTGAAAGATATTAATCACTCTTTTATTTTATACTTGTGGGTTTTACAAAATTCGAACACTGCGTATTGCACAGACAGAACCAGAGAGAAGTAAAACAAAAGAAAAGGGCGTAACCATAATAAACAAGATACATGTGGAGCTCTTACACAAGACGCCAAATTTTAATATAGCTATGCAACATAAACTACACTATACAGAATTAAGTTACAAATGTAAACAATAACTAAATTCTAAAAGTTATCTACAGGAACACTGCTAAATATGATTTATGGAGAAAGTTGGACCTTGAACCTTTCTTTCACATCAAGCCAACAAGAAGCAGAGGGGCTTGCCAGAGCCTCCGCCTGCCGAGGTTGCGGGTTGTTCGAAAGAGATACCGAGGCCCCGGCACGTAAAGGGACAATAGAAGGAACATGGGTGGGTTTTAGTCAGTAAAAGTCTGACACGCCCCCCCCCCCCCGCTCCGCCCGGGAAGTTATTTGATGATTTCCCACCCCAAAAAATAAACGAACCCCACAAGAAAGAATTTGAATCTTATGAAAATCAATTTAAATAGTAAATATATACAGTACACCTCATGAGTTATTCTAGTACCTATACTATGCCAGTATGTGGTCTATATGTATTCGCCGGTATGTGGGAAGAAGCTCCTCAAATCCTTTGTATTGTCTCTTATTCACTCGCTGTTTTCCTCAGTAATATTTCACCATGAACACACTGGACATAAACATTACTCTTACCGATTTATAACAACATAATCTTTGATTTGTGCTCAGTTCGCGACGTCGCGTATTTCACGAAATATTGAGCGTTTTATATTGTAGCCACTCGGCCAAATTAAAGAATGTCTCAATATGGAAAGAATAACAACTCAAGCTTATAAGGACAATGAATATCATTAAATTAAAAAAAATACAAATCATAAATATTGGTCTTTAATTACGCGTAGACCTTTACTTAAGTACATATAGTAAAGGAGATAAGTAACCATACTAACCAGACTCGTCCGAAACAGTTGACATTTTCTTAGATAGATAGATAGAAGATTCTTTATTATGTGCATCATACAAATAACAAGAATAACATTAAACAACTTATAAATAGGGTGACACAATGGGCGGTCTTATCGCTAAAAGTGATATTTTCAAGACAACTTAAAAAAACCATCAATGCTACTTTCAATGGGAAAACAAGCAGTTCATGAAATATTATGTGAATAATAAGAAAGGTGAAGACGTCCATCGATTTCAAAATCAACCTCAACTATATCTGGTTTTTCTTTTTATGTTAATAGGTCTTATTTTGTTTAATTTTAGTTTTTGTTTATGGTTTCTTCTTTAGTTCGATTTTGTTTTTCTTTTATTGTGCACCACTTTTACTATCTCTAACCTGTTATTGGAGAGCGGGGCCTCAGCACAATTATATCTTTTATTTAAAAGGAAGGTCCCTATGCAATATTTACTGTAACAGTTGTACAAGTTTCTGCAATAAACCTTTAAACTAATAAACCGTAAATTTTTTATTTGACTGTCCTGGTTACTCTTCTCGTTTGCTCACTGTACATGATGAGAATTATACTTCTATGTCTCACGTCAATGAGTATTATCTACCTACCTATGTCCTCGCTACATGCGTACGTGTATATCGACATGTAGGAAATTATAGTAAAAAGATGACTTTATAAGTAGGATTGAATGATTGATTGTCATTTCTGCCATTTACCCATGCTAAGACGACGTGAGTTTTATTTATGTAGTAAATCATCAATCAATAATACACCGATATTGTTAAAAAGAGTAATTTTTACATAACATTGTTTACTTTAGAACTTTGTCGTCGTGACCCAGTGGGCGCCCCCACCTTGTAACGTGTCGTTTTACGGATATTGACTCAATCGGTCACGGACTCATCACGGCCCGCGAACCGAGTTTGTGAAACCGTCCGACAACAGATCACACATTATATTAGGGAAAAATTACACCTAATAAAACAGGGACTCCAAAATGACCGCTTTGCCAGATAAATAGATAGATAGATATTCTTTATTAAAGTGAAACTTTTATTACATCGTCATCGTCTCAAACTTTTTCGTCTGTGTGTTGCATGTCGCGTGACGGTCGGCCGCGGAGTAGGGACGTCTAAATGTCTATAATGTGAAAAACAGATTCACTTTTACCGTGGTTTTGATGTACACACTACAAATTACAAGAATAACATAAACAACTTATAAATAGGGTGACTCAATGAGCGTTCTTATCGCTAAAAGTGATCTTTCCAAGACAACCTTTGGATGGATGGACAATAAAATGGCGCACGAAAAAAGCTTGAAGTGGTACCAGACGCAGCATTTTACAAATGTGAATGTAATTCATATTGTCTTCCCCAAACTGAACCCGTTTAAGTTTTAAAGTTTTATTCAGACGCTTAAACACGATTAAGATGTGCTGATCGTGTTCAGTTCCTTTGGAGAAATTTCCTATAGATGTCGATTCGATGTAATTCAACGATGGTTCTTACGTCACAAATTTGTGCATGGGAACTATGAGTCATTATGGAGTTATATAGATGATGGACTGTGAAAATAGTTGTTTTGCCGTAAAGAATTAATTGTAAATTTTATGGAAAAGATTAACCACAAGATTTTGTGGGTATATGATGGTTTGGCTTGTTATTGAGTAGGGAACTCAAATGATTGTAATGGCGGTTATGGGAAAGGAATGCAGTTTTAAGGAACTTAATGTGCTGTTTCGAAAGCGCATTCGTGTTCCAAGCGCGCATCAAAGAGATGTCAGCAAAGCAGAGAGACCTGAAAGGCAATTTTTTTTTAAATTGTGTTATGAGGGAGAAAGAGGGAAGAAAAGGGAAAACTTAGCTTTGCTATTACAATAAATAAGGCGCAAGGGCAAAAACTACAGGTAGCAGGTACCTGCAAATCAGGATAGGGGAACTGTGTTAGCCCTAATATAACGCGAGCGAAGCCGTGGGCAAAAGCTAGTTTTGCATAATTATAAATTGTATTTGGTGAAATCTTTGTTTGTAATTATTATTGATTTTATATTTTGACAAATCTTATGTATATTGCTACAATTTTTTATTTTTATGTTTGATATCCTATTTTTTCTATTTTTGACATTTTATAATTGTAATCTCGTATATTGTAATATTTGTAATTTATTATTTTATTTTCTATACAATTCCTATATTGTTTTGAAATAAATGACTGATGTATAATCCTGAATTTCAATTCTACAATAAGTCGGTACAACCCGTAATACCTACTTAAGTGCTAACGAGTTTCTTTCTTCTCCATAGGAATCGACCAAAACGTCGAGAAACGGTACACGGTTCGGTGCACCGTTCCTCGACGTTTTAGAAGTGTCCATGTAGGCCTATTTGAAATAAAAAGACTTTGATTTCTGAACGCGTGGTAACAGGTTTCGGGATACTTGAAATCAAACCAGTTTAAATTCAACTTGCCAAAATTAAAAGCTGCTGTGACACGTCACTAATGATGACTTTCAATAAACAAGGTCGTCTCTGGTTTTAGAGGTCAAGAAGTCAATATAGTCCCATTTTAATATGGCCGCGGCAAAACAACACGAAACAAGTTATTTTGTTGACCATTTTCAGCTTTGCGACATTTAATTATATAAAACTTTATATTTCACTAGCTTTCGCCCGCGGCTTCGCTCGCGTTAAATTCGGTATAACACACCAAGCAGACCTGCAGTTTTTGCTCTGGCGCCTGATTGATTTGTAATAGCAACACGAAGTTTTCCCTTTACTTCCCTCGTCCTCCCTCTTGTCCCACTTTTTTTAAAATAAAAATTAGCCTATGTCCGTCTCCTGGTTCCCAACTATCTCTGTACCAAAATTCATCAAAATCGGTTTAGCCATTAAAGCGTGAAGAGGTAACAAACAAACAAACAAATAAACAAACAAACAAACTCACTTTCGCTTTTATAATATTAGTAAGGATAAGGATTGGGGTTCTGTACCTTAAAAGGAAAAATAGGCCGTATGGAATCACTTTGTTGACTGTCTGTCTGTTCATCATCATCTGCCTAGCCTTTTCCCAACTATGTTGGGGTCGGCTTCCAGTCTTACCGGATGCAGCTGAATACCAGTATTTTACATGGAGCGACTGCCTGTCTGACCTCCACAACCCAGTTAGTACTGGGTAATACGATGTGTAAAGTTCATACTTACGTTGATTTTTCATATCTATAGCATTTTAGTTAAATTGATTTTGACGACACGGTTGGCGCAGTGGTTGAGCGATCGAATGCTGCGCTGATCAATTAACGTCCGGTTCCAATAAACAAAAAACGATTCGTTTTGCTTACGGATAGTAGTATTTTGACATAAGTTATATGAGATGTATGTCAAAATACAACTATCCGTAAGAAACGAATCGTTTTTTACACGACTGCCCCAAAAAAGGAGTGTTATATTTTTGTTTATTGGAACCGGGCGTAAGACAATTTGATCAGTTTTGTTTTTGCCTGAATACAAAATTCATATCTTTTTTTTCAAAAACTTGCTTTATGTTATTATATAAACATGGCATGTTTTAAAGAATGTGGTAGGTCAGTTGCAGCTGCATATTATTAAAGGACATCGTGTCATCTCATCGAAACAGGACAGTCCAGTTCACTGCAACTAGTTTATATCTTCAAATAAAATGATAAAAGTTGTGATAGGTTCTTTTGATGAACATAAATGTAAGAGTTTTATAACAACCAGGTTCGTTCAAATATATTGTGATACATTCCCTTCATATTTAATACTAGCTTTCACCCGCGACTTCGTCTGCGTTGCATAGTTACTTTAGGCTCACGCTAACTTTAACCCTCGTGATGATAAAAAAAAAATATATTTCTCTCCCCTTTTCTTCCCTCTGTCTCCCCTTTTCTCACTTGTTTTTTTTTAAATAGGAAATTGTCGTCTCCAGGGTCCCAACTATCTCTGTACCGAAATTCATCAAAATCGATTTGGCCATTTAGGCGTGAAGACGTAACAAACAAACAAACCAACAAACTCACTTTCGCTTTTATAATATTAGTAAGGATACCTACTCACCACGGTAGCATTGTATATGATGAATAGTTCACAGAACATAATGATTTCAGACTACGCTGCGCCCCGTATAAATGTAATAACACTCTGCCACAAGGCGTACGCTACAAAAAATCCGATTTTTGCTACGAAAACTTAGTTACACATTCTCTAGGACCACTCGGCTACGGAGACTAAGTGACTGATATTACGCTACGAAAAGTAAGCTACGATGCTACGGAACGTACACTTCAAAATGTTACGCTACGAAATGATACTCCAAAATCGCAATTACGAAAACTACGGATAATGGACTTAAGGAGTATTTATCAAAATCATGGTTCAAACAGTAAATATAATATAAATCTTGCATACCGTATCTGTTACGCAAAATATCGGATACCGTGATCAAAGGTTAAGCAGGGTGTTCCATGACAAACTACTGTAATTTGTACGATGATATATATACATGCCTACATATAATACACACATATATTGGGATATATATGTATACAATCATTGCAGTGCTAGGCAATCTGTTGGAAGCAAGTATTCTTGCGACCCAACGTATAAACAATCTTTCTGTTGCTCTAGATAGTTAGTGCAATGACACTTCGTAATTTAGAATTGTGTTTAAGAGGATGCGCTAAGGTCTAGGTCATTTAATTCAATTGAATGACTGTTTCATGCAAAATCAATGTCATTCAATGGGATTAATTGAACTAAACGGTTTGTATTGTTGACTTTATTGATTACCTACTAGCTCTTGCCCGCGGCTTCGCTCGCGTTTAATTCGGGGTAACACAGTTCCCCTTTCCTGATTTGCAGGTATCTCCTACTTGTAGTTTTTGCCCTAGCTCCTTATTTATTGTAATAGCAAAGCTAAGTTTTCCCTTTCCTTCCCTCTTTCTCCCCCTTATTTCCCAACTATCTCTGTACCAAAATTCATCAAAATCGGATTAGCCATGTAGGCGTTAAGACTCACTTTCGCTTTTATAATATTAGTAAGGATAACTTTCTTAATACATACAATCATATATGTTATGGTCGCGAATCTTATTATTTTTTTCAGCATACAGCCTGGCACGTTCCACGCACTGTTCTGCGAAAACCGGCCAAGAGCGAGTCAGAGTCGCGCACCGTGGGTTCCGTACAAACTTGTGACATAAATAGCGGTATCATTTGACCCTTTGTTCTAGTTGAGTTACACCATTTTGTGTTACACTGCTACCCATTGGGAAAAATATTACCGATTAGTAACACTGTTACTAAAGCCACATTTTATTCCCATTAATTTACACTGTACGTAATAAGGTTACATATCGGGAACAAAATGACGACACACGTTTTTTTTTGCGAATGGGAACTCATAAAGTAATTTCCCCCGCCCTGAGCGGAGCGGGGGGGGGAGTGTCAGACTTGTACTGCCTAAAACCCACCCATGTTCCTTCTATTGCTCTTTATGTTCCGGGGCCGCGGTATCTCTTTCGAAAAACCCGCAACCCCGGTTACAACACACCTTCATTACAAAACCGATTCGATTCTGTCACCGGTATCGCGTGGGAACGTACCTTCTTGCCAAAACAGTGTCCTGCCCTTTTGTGTTCAGAATTTATGACATTGTAATCAGGTTGCACATCGTGCTAATAACACAAATACTCATTATCGGAATACAATGATAGCAATTTTGCGGCGCCTGCACACTGCACAGCCGTGAGACGAGAGGCCGCTAAGATTAATGTTGGCCATCCCCATAACAAATTAGTTATAATTAAACTAAGTACTTATATTGATATACGGTTGTTTTTGATTGATTGTTTTATATTAGACATGTCATCATCATCTGCCGAGCCTTTTTCAAACTAAGTTTGAGCTTCCAGTCTAAACGGATGCAGCTGAATACCAGTGTATTAACATGGAGCGACTGCTTATCTGACCTCCACAACCCAGTTAGAACTGGGTAATACGATACTTCTTGATGAGACTGGTTGTCAGACTTTCGGGACACTGACTTTCTGTAACGACGGTCAAAGATATGCAAATGATAGCCGGGACCAACGGCTTAACGTGCTTTCAGAGGCACGAAGATTTTCGGTATGTAACGGGTGGTCACCCATCCACAGACCGACCTAGGCAGACCCCAACGGCTGTTATTATTGACATGTAACGTATAACATTTTTTGTTTTTTGTAGACCTCAAATTGTAATTCAATCTTCTTTAAAGAAAAGCAAATGTCTTAGAAAATATCTCCCATGAATTTATTTAATATGTAAATTCTTATCATTTTAGCAGGTTTTGAACGCTTTGCTGAAATTAACATAACATATAGTATTTCTCATAAACTGTTTAAGAAAAATATAAGAGGCGTATCAAAACTTTAAGATTTTAACGACAAGATAATGGAATCTAAATTAATAGAATTTTTTTTTTATTATTAGCTAGGTATTTAAGAACCACCAAACTACACCATCTAATGATCTAAGTTTATTTAGTCTAAGTATTTGAGGCGTGTAATGACCGCTACCATTGTATGCTCTGAATAAAGTTCATACAGCCAATTAGTTTTGAATTTAGAATACATGTTTTTAAGGTAAGTATGTGTTCGTCTAATGTCGTGACTTGTTTATTTATTAATGTTTCGTTATGGTCCATAACATTTTGTTTGGGGAAAAAGATGGAATATGAATTGACAAAAAGGTGCAAAAAGTTTAGGCATAGACAATACAATTTAATTGCATAATATTTTTAGCCTTTAATATTTGACCCCTTTTAACATTGTGCTATTATCTATACATAAAATAAAAATGCGAATAGGTTTGTTTACCCAATAATGTTGCCATACAAAACCACAACTAATTACCTAATAGCTTTATTCAAAAAAACATTGCAAACTTGCGACAAAAATATTTTGACGGGCTGACAATTTTCTTGAGTAAGGGCTGTTTTTTTAATAAGTAGTCAGATAACTTTGCGCGGTTTGACATATTTTGCATAGATAAGTTCCATCATCACTGACAGGACTGTTGTTGCCAACAAGCCTGATATAGTGGTGGTGGATCGATCAGAGCGGCGCGCAATGATTATTGACATAACAGTCCCGCATGATGAGAACCTCGTGAAAGCCGAGAAAGATAAACAAATGAAGTATATTGACTTGGCTCGCGAGGTTGTCGACATGTGGGATGTGGACTCAGCGATCATTGTGCCGATAGTCGTATCTGCCAATGGCTTAATTGCCAAGAGCCTCGACCAATACCTGAGGAGGCTCTCGTTAGGCAGCTGGATCAAGGGCTTGATACAGAAAGCGGTACTCCTGGACACGGCTCGTATTGTTAGGAGGTTCCTTTCTCTGGAGCCCTGACCGCCGGTAGCTTGGACCCTGTTCCCGATACCGGTGGGCTATTATTTTATATTTTTAAATGTTTTTTTTTGTTTTTAAGAAATATTTAAAAATTTAAATGATATGTGGAGAAAGAAATAAATGAACGAAATAAACTCAATATTAGGCAAGTGTCAAACTAGTTTGCATTACGCTAACAAGTAAGTACCTAGGCACCGCAATCGGCCCACACATATGCGGATTAAAAATTATTGCGAAGGCACTATTTCAATTTTAAATTGAGAGGTAGGTAAATAGAACTTAAAAGTCAACAAGAAGCAATGTTTTCGTAGCATATAATAATAAAAATTGCATTTCAATAAAAATAATGATCTTTGGACGAAAATTATCGCAATAAGATAAAATACTTAGGTACTGAGAATTTAAAAGAAGAAGCTTGCTGACAAATCAATTAAGTAGGTACATACATTAAGATCAACGCATATGGGGAAAACTGTAAGCAGTGCATCAAATCAGCTTTGCCTAAACTCTAAGTACTCATTCCCCATTAATTTAAGACCGTTTTGTGTTCACCTGTAATTAATTATAAAAAAATACTTAGTAGTTAAATCATCCGGTTTCCGATTGATGCATAATTAGCAAAGTCCGTCATTCTTATCTTTCAATCATGTGCTATCGCGTTATCACCTTTGGCGAAAATTAGGTATAAGATGACTTTGCGAACTTACACAAAAAGTTTTGGTATGACTGGCACACAACAAAACACATTCAAATTATAACAACATACATTCTTTTTTTTAAATTGTCATTGACAATCAGCTTCCGAATGAAAAAAAATTCAATACACTTTCTCGAAAACTGGCTCTTATTGCACTTTGGCTTTAACTTTTTTTTTATTTCACTACGGATATCATTAAATAATTGTCCAAATCCCTATAGTCGGCAGTGTTTTTTTATTAGAACAAAGGCGGCTCCTTTTTCATGCCTTCATATTAAATAGAAAAATAAAATTGTGTTTATCAATCATCATCTGCCTAGCCTTTTCCCAACTATGTTGGGGTCGGCTTCCAGTCTAACCGGATGCAGCTGAATATCAGTATTTTACATGGAGCGACTGCCTCTATATCACAAATAAACATGATCATTTATAAAAAAAATAATTTGATTACATATAGTAACAAATTAACTTTTATTTGAGTTCTAAATTCAAAAACATTGAATTTCTTTTTTTTTTATTTGGCTATCTGTTTAGCGGTGTCATACCTTTATTTCTCCTTCAGAGTTCAGTCTGAGAAGACAAAGCGCGGGGAAAAAAGAAATGAAAATCACAGTTTCATATTGATTATGATTACTGACAAAAGTACTTTTTGTTCTGTTTTTTAATTTCTCCGTAAGTGTATTTGAAGAAGGTCGTTTGATTCAGGTGAGAATTTGTCACTGCTGTTCTCAGATCTATAACAATACAAAAACCGCCTCGGCCGCGACAATAAAGATGTGCGATGACAAAGATTCCTCATTTGAATCAAAATGTACTATTTTGATCCTGCAAGTTGTTCAAAATATCATATCATTTAGGACGAGTTCAAGAATTACTCACTAATTGGATGCATTTTCTTTTGCGGATTGGAAATCATCAAATAACTGGAGGAGGGTCTCGAGCTTATACTGACTAAAACCATGTTCCTTCTATTGCCCTTTACGTTCCGTGGTCGCGGTATCTATTTCGAACAACCCGCAACCCTGGCAGGTGATGGCCCGGGCCCCTCTTTGCTGCAATCTCTTTGAGGCGCGCGTGGAACACTAACGCGCCGTCGACACGGCCTGTCGTCAATAGACGGATGGACGGACGGCTTGGGTGCATTGGTTATTCATGGTCTATTGCTATATTTACGCATTGATGACATAAGAAATTTTTACGCAAACAGATTTTATTGGCATTTTTAGCATCTATCTCCACCTACATAAAAATTTCGAAGATTCAGAAAACAGACGCCTTTGTCGTTCACCCATTTTTAGCTTTAACGCAAATTTTATATCACAATAAAATAAACCGCGTTTGTATTTATACATAACTAGCTGTGCTTCAAGTTTTACCTGCGTAGTCTGGGATAAAATGTAGATTATATTTTTACCCAGGGTATAAGCTATCTGCATACCAAATTTCATCGAAATAGGTCCAGACATTTAAGCATGAAAGAGTAACAAACACACACCCAAATACAAACTTTCGCCTTTTAAATATTAGTGTGATTTAATCACTTCTACTATATTGAATTCTAGTTTTAACACATCTAGTAGCAAAATATTTATCTATGGCTTATTAGGTAAGCTCATTGCCTTCTCTGTCTAAGAGGAGGCCTCTGCCCATCAGTGAAACAGTAATAGGCTGGTATACCTAATTATTTTATTCCAGGTTGTTCCGGGTCTAGCAATTTATGTATTTATAAGTTATTTTTTTATAAATTCACCCACAAGAGAAATCCCTTTTCATTTCATCTTTTTTCTGCACTTAACCTAATTTATTTTGTTTCGGCGCATCATACACTTCGTTTTCTTTCATACTTTACTATGACTGGTCAGCACATGAGACACCTCCGTTGCCATTTCATCTTTCTACTTCGTCCACTCTAATCTATTTACTCTAACTCTCTCTTAGACCAATCCACATTCATACTTATGATTTTTCTCGCGACATTTTCCTCATTCGCATAGAGTCACGTTTAGCAATAAACAGTCATATTAATTATACCTCTTCTAATATATTTAATTCTAGTTTTAACACATTCTCCTAAAACAGACATTGTGAGTTCCTAAACTTCGTTTTTTTTTTCAGTACAATTTTATCACTAGAGTTTAGTTTCGTTGAACACGCTGTAAATTGTTGCCATTGTAGGTAATAGTTACAAAACGTTAAAATAAATAACTTTTAAATAATCACGCGATTTAAGGTATGGAAGACTAATACATGTTGCGCCGACTCCAAATTAATTTAGACAAGAGCACTCCTGCTCTTGTCTAAATTATGAAGATATTTGCAATCCTAGCTCTTCGATTTAATTAAGCGTACCAACAAATTATGCAATAGCACCCAAAATTACCCATCAAAACGTGATTACAAGCTTGTCCGCTGGTTTTTTGAAAATTTTCGGCCAAAAGACATAAACGCACTCTCTCTTTTTTATTATGTGTTGTTATGTTCTTTGTGCAATTTGCACTTTGCGTTTCATTTTTTATTACGTTATGAAGCTATCTGTGTTTTTTTTATTGCTTCTTACATAGGTCTGGTTAATAGAAACTTACAAGACAACTTGTTTTCGTCTACACCCATCTCCGTTGCCTCGTCAGGATATTTTAGCCTTTATTTAAAATGCAAATATCGGAACTGAGATGTAATCATATTATAGCTGCGTATCGTGTGGTCAAACAGTCAATAGCTTGCTTCCGAAAGAGAAATCACACCCACAGTTGTGTCATGAAAAGTAAAAGTGGCGTTCGCCTTACGATGCGGACCACTGTCAATCCGAAATGCTTTATTTATACATTCTTATGTATAATCATGGTTCTTACCTTACGTAATAAGTACTGATAACTTGTTCCAATAACTCTACTAGTAGTAATCAAGGTTTTACTCAAAATACCACATTCTTTTTTTAATTTTCTACTTGGCAAAGTAGAACGATATTTTTAGGCTTTGGGTGAACAATTGAAGGACTTTTTGGTCTTAAATGTTAAATTTACGATCGATTAGTGTGCTGCATAATTATTAAGTTGTCTCTGATATCAGTGTTAATTAACTTTGATTGGTTGAACGAGTGAAAACATTCTGATTATTAAAGTTTAATGCAAATCTTACAATAAACGTAAGAATGATAATATTGGTTTTAAAGTCGAGTAAACACTTTTCTTTTTCAGTTAGTAGGTAGGTTTCTATAACGATTTGTGTTAAAGGACCCACAAAACCTGTTTTCATGTAATAAAATACCTACTTAATCTAATATACAGGTACTTATTCGGTGTTGATTTCATCTACATACAAATGGAATTCGCTTACCTCTATGACTTAATTTTAAAATCTTTAAAAACCTTATCGACGAAAATAGATGTTGTTATATCGTTTACAATAAATGTATGGTCTAATGATCTACTTGGTCTAATAATTTTATGAGTATTTTGGATTGGTTCGGACTAAATCTTATTCATGGAAATAAAATTAGGTAGACTAGTAAGGCATCATTACCTACAAACTTTAGTATGAGCTATCAAAGTTGGGTAATTTATTCACAATCATATCAAATAGCATTATAGAAATCACGATGCTTTGGCGAACCAAAATTGGCATACTAAGGTTGTGCAATAATTTAGATTCACCAGGGGCATCCTCATTAAGATACAGTTGTTTTCAATAATGATTTTAAGCTGTATAATACCTCATAATAAAATAACTTTGACAAGACGGTACGCTATTTTTTGACGGTCATCGTCCGTTCTTGATTACAGGTCAGCGTATTTATTAACGATTTACATTATGAAGTTTTCTTGTTTTGATCAACTTGTGCAAAGAAAACAAGATGCTCTGTGTCACTTTATTAAATAATGCTAAAATATGCAGCAAATGTTGATAAAACTACATGAGAATGATTCATGTAAAATAAGCTTGAATCTTATGATAGACCTCTTTGTAACTAGGCAATTTCACCGGGAGTTTTTATACTGTTTTTCAATTTAAATTAGTAGGTAAGCAAGAATGAACAGCTTTCCAAGATATTTTTTTTATTAAATGAGTGATGATTTTACTCACCAACATCTCTTCTTTGCGCGTTCGCCAAAAACACCAACGACAACAGTAGCACGATCGGCACGTTATTACCAAAAAAGTAATTCATTTTTAATTGTAATTTAAAAAACGAATTGAAATTTAAAAATCGAATTTAAATTTACAAAATACACTAGAATATATTTGAATTGAAACAAGTTTATTTGGTATTTTCCTTGTCAAATGGAAGATTTACGAACGCGAGATGATTTTCGCGCGAATTTCGAGTTTCGTCGGGCGCGGAGGTGGGAGCGCGTGCGGCTGGGCCTTTAGAGACTACACTGAGTGGAGGCTGCGTCGGCGCAGGTGTATAGAGAAAGAAGAACGCATGTTCATCGTAGATCGTCGGACCGGTCGATGGCACGGGGACCGCCCGCAGTCTGCTATCATACGATAAACAAGTGATTACAAACGTTTAGGTATTTGCGGTATGTAGACGCGCTTTAGACCGAGCGTGTAGAAATTGGAGCGTGCAAAAAGTTTTTGTTTTAATTATTTTTTATACGTAACAACTTATAGTAGTTATTAGTCGTATACGAAGTGAAAATACTTGTAGGTCGTGTCTACAACATCAAAACTAAATGGATAGTGCCAAAGCAGTACTTATTACAATTGGAATTTTTGGTATTATTACAATAAATAGGTATAATAACTACGGTAGGATAATAAAATAGGTAGGTAGATATAAAAAATGTAACTGTCGAAATATTTAAATTATCTCATCATTATTACTTTTATCTTCATAAAGACCTACTTATTCAAAATTCTTGACTACAAATGCATCTTAATCTATGCATAGATTAACATGTAGATGCATTTGTAGTCAAGAATCTCAATCAATACATATACAACTATTTGATCGAGGACACCTACAGAGCCTGCTGAATGCGATTTGTGGGTAGGCAGAGGGCAAAATCTTCCCAAAAAGTTATTAAAATGTAATCAGAGTATTAAGGGTAGGCACGAACGACGACAAATCAAGCTTTGCAAAACTTGTTCATGCGGAGCTCTCTTTGCATGAGAAATAGATACAATGCGAGGCCTTGTCATTGTTATACTCATTCCTGAAAAAGTCTAGGGTCACATATGAAATTAAAGATTGCATTCCGCAGCGTAGCTTAAGAATCCAAGTTACAGTCTTTAAAGATAAAGATAAAGATATATTTATTTTGTAAAACATGAGTGTGTATAAAGATGATAAAATTTGCAAAGTTGCTACATGTTTTGCCATCCAGGAATGGCGTACAAATTTTTTTGGCTTAAGCCATGCGTTGAAGTTAAAATTAGACATATTTATAAAAAACAAAAACATAAAAATAAACAAAGATATAAAACGTAGCTTAAATTTACAAGAAATGTCGTAATTGCATTTGTTTTCAATCATTTAAAAATTCTGATAGGCTGTAGTAACATTTGGTTAAAAGGAATTTTTTGAGTTGTATTTTAAAGACTCTATTTGGTAATTCTTTAATCAGTTTGGGGATTTTATTATAAATGATTGGCGCCAAATAAAATATGCTTTTATGCATCAGTGCCGTGTTCGGCCTTACTATTTCTAGCCTGTTATTATCACGCCGACTGCGAATCGTAACTTCTGTCATTTTTTTAAATAATTTGGGATTAGTTTGGACAAAATTAGCTACTTCATATATAAATAGGGAAGGTAAACTAAAAACATTATGTTTAATAAAATAAGGTTTCCAGCTATCTGTAATTTTTAGCCCAAACATAGCCCTCATGCACCTTTTTTGGGACTTAAAAATCATATCCTTATTGACAGAGTTTCCCCAAAATATAATGCCAAATCTTAATATGGAGCCAACAATACCATGGTAGGCAGTAAGAAGCGCATCAGTGCTTATAATGGGTGCAAGTTTATAGAGCGCGTATGCCGAGGAATTGATTCTTTTATTTAAAAGTTCTGTGTGTTCTTTCCAATTAAGACTTTTATCAATTGTTAAACCTAGGAATTTTGTAGTCTACATTTTTTAGAACTGATCCTTGATATTGAGGTTTGGTGATGCTAAACGTTGACAGAAGAACATAATTTTAGTTTTGTCTAGGTTAATTTTCAAATTATTGTTATTTAACCATTTAATTATTGAAGATATCGTGTCATTAATTTTGCTCTCATAATTATCTTTATTGTTAGAGTTTATGGTGACCGTACTGTCATCAGCAAAAAGTGATATTGGATAATTTGTTATTGTGGGTAAATCGTTTATATAAATAATAAATAGCAGGGGACCCAATACACTTCCCTGTGGGACTCCGTATTTCACTGTTCGTTCTTCTGATATAAATATTTCTTCTTTTTTGGTTAAGATGTTTATTTTGGAAATCACGGTGTACTGTTTACGATTTTCTAGGTATGTTTTTATGAGTTCTTGTATATTTCCTCTGATGCCATACGCTTCTAGTTTACTAATGATAATGTTATGTTTGACGTAGTCGAAAGCTTGAGTCATGTCGCAGTAAATTGCACAAACTGGCTTCCTTTTATCTACGTCAGTCATGACATTATTAATGAAATCAAAAATAGCCATATTAATCGTTTTATTTTTGCGAAAACCTTTTTGATCATCTGTAAGAATATTTTGTTTTTCTAAGTAATTGTAAATTTGTATATATAAATATTTTTCAAATACTTTAGATAATATAGGAATGAGGGCTATTGGTCTTAAGAGTTCATGTTTTCTTTATTGTCCTTTTTAAATAATGGTTTTACAATTGCTGTTTTCAGATTATCTGGGTATATTCCTGTGCTGATACAAATGTTTACAATATGGCTTAGGTGATCACAAATATTATAAGCGACATATTTTATAATTTTTGTGGATATTCCATCATGTCCTACACTTGAAGTGTTTGAGCACCTCACGTTTTTTATCTAGGTGCAAATAAATTCGGTTAAACACAAGTACCTACCGTTTAGTGTCCGACAGAAACATGATTCTCAACCGCGAAGTCGAACCTGTCGAACCTCCAGTCCTGCCTCTGTATTCACAATCGATTCGAAATACCGATGAAAGGGTATTTATCATTTAATTTTAACATTTTTTTCTTCTTATCATCTAAGCTTTGCAACCCAATAGGTCTCTATGACGCTCGAGTAAATCCCCATTTAGGATCGTCGGCTCCCCTCTCATTTTATATATATTAGTCTATGGGCTCCCCTACTAAAAGTCGGTACAAACCTATCAAAGACTACAATTTATAAAACCTATCTCACTTTGTTTTGACATTACTAATGTCAAAACAAAGTAGACATACTTACGAATTGTCGAATCGGAATCGAGTGATTGTGAATTCCTATTCAAAATACTGTGAATCAATTTCGACTGGTTCGAAACTTAACCGTCGAAGACCATCAAACAGGAAAAATTACAAGGAAAGCTAGTTGAAAAAAACAGTGTGTGTGTCAGCTCCGACGCACGACTGGAGTTTACTCCTTTGTCTAAACATACGCAAAAATAATATAATATACATGTAGGTATATTATTTTCATTAATTTGTTAATTTACCCTTTCATATGGTATTAATCTTTTTTCAGTTAAATAAACTCTTTTTGCGTATGAGACAATCGTACCTACTTAAGGAGTAAACTCCAGTCGTGCGTCGGAGCTGACACACACACTTTTTTTTGACGGGGCTCCCTACGAAAAAAGTTTGAAAATTACGTGTGTATATGTTTTTCAAACGGTATCTAAAAACCTTAAAAAAATAATAGGCAATATTTTGATTCATGCTCTTCAGTTTTGCATCTTCAATTGTGAACTGAAAGTATTTTGAAATAACTATGGCAGAAAGGGGTGTAGATAATATTGCCGGAACATCTAGCAACCACGTGGGTGAAAGGTACGTTATAATTCATGTATTATATGCATGAGCATGTGCGATTTGTATTTATTAAATATTTAATAATTATCGATGTAGTTCATATAAGGTATATATTTGAGAACAACTTTGGACTTTCGGAGTACTGCGATCTATTTATTAGAAACCGCTTTACTATTTAATAAGTGTTAGGTAGGTAGTGCTCTGATGCGCAGGGTAGTAACTACCTAACTATCGCGATGTCGTACCGTACCTACCTATTCAAAATCGGCGTGTTTAAAAGATTAGAATCATAATATTTAGAGGTATTAAATCGATAAATGATAAAATTAGGTACTCACATGAACTAATGAAGAAATAGTGTAAATTAATGTAAATAACATTAATTTACACTATTTCTTCGTCCTCTTTTCAGCAAACTTTCAAAATGTCCACCGCTCGATGCACTTTCTTGCACGTTTTCTTAAGTTTAATTTTAGTCTGTTAAGCACATTAGTTTCTGATAGAGCAATGGGGACAACGAGGTATGGTACACACGACGACAGATCAACCTATACAAAACCAGTTTAAGCGGATATCTCGTCGTACGGGAAATCTACGGCGTACGATTCGTAGTTTAAAGATCAGCATAAACTGGTTTTGTATAGGTTGATCTGTCGTCGTGTGTACAACCATTGATGCGATATTTTCGAGATTCCTGAACCACGTATCTACCAACGTCCATGTGTCTTATTTTAGTTACCATAAACCACTTGTCACTGTACCTAATTAATAATGAAAGCAATGTTGATCTAATTAATATTTTAAAATAATATTAAATAAAAAAATGATAATAGTCAGATAATAATAATTACATAATTTATCAACATTACTAATAAAATATTTGTGCACATCTGAAATTGACTATTGTGAAAAGTTTAATGTAAAATATTTCGCCGATTGGTTATAATAAATGTATATAAAATGAATAAATATATATTTATATATGTATATTATTTTCATTAATTTGTTAATTTACCCTTTCATATGGTATTAATCATTTTTCTCATACCGTGCGCCTTATATATGAAAATATTTCTTAAGGAGTAAACTCCAATAATATACATATATAAATATATATTTATTCATTTTATATACGTTTATTATAACTAATCGGCGAAAAATATCACTGACGGACGACAAATTTCATAAAGCGCCATCTAGTAATATTCAACTGTACGCCAAACACCTTAGGTGCACGCGCACCAAAAACGTAACGAGGTCATTCATCAGTAGATTTTACACCTCACATTTTTTCATACCGGGCGCCTTATATATGAAAATCGATTCTTAAGGAGTAAACTCCAATAACATACATTTATAAATATACAGTATGTTAGGTTAAACGAGGGACTTATTGAGGGAGGGTATTCAGTATTCGATTCTCGTCCCAAATATGTAAAAAACCTATAACCTTAATTTCTGATGTAATTGTCCAATAAAATACATTACTCGTGAACACTGAGCGCGAGAAAAGTAAACTTGTAAACAGTGAAGTAAATCACGCGGCAAAATACCTACGCGCCGATTCTAACGAAAAGGCGTCCTAAGCCAGGTTTAAAGTATGAAGGGAAAATGGATTATACCTAAAGGTCATTGACATGCACACATGTTCTGCGATAGTATTAAATCGCTAGCGCAAGGGTATATACACGTTGCGAGACTTATGCGAAATTTTTGGTATGGTTCTGTCTTTTATTTATTAGTGTTTTTTTTTTATTCATATTTTTATTAGTATCATGTAAGTATGCACTATTGTGGGTTTGAATATGTCCCTCGTTTAAACTAACATATTGTATATTTATTCATTTTATATACGTTTATTATAACTAATCGGCGAAAAATATCACTGACGGACGACAAATTTCATAAAGCGCCATCTAGTAATATTCAACTGTACGCCAAACACCTTAGGTGCACGCGCACCAAAAACGTAACGAGGTCATTCATCAGTAGATTTTACACCTCACATTTTTCTCATACCGGGCGCCTTATATTATATGAAAATCGATTCTTATGGAGTAAACTCCAATAAACTCCAAAAACCCCATTGGCCAGTATCTAAGGCAAGTATTACCAGTTGACAAATTTGTTAATCTTGGAGATTTTCCGAATTGAGTGGACCCAAATAAGAAAACAAAAGTAATCAATAAAAATCAAATAAATATCTTCTGCCCTAATATTTTTTTATTAATCCAATAGAATTGGCTTGAAATGGAACGCAGTCAATTCCAAGCATTTTTTCATCTACAGACTACAGAACGAACATATCGATGATATCGATCGATCTCATCTCAAAGTCTCAAACCAATATGGCGCTAGTAGACGTCAAATGAAGTGTGGGTTTGTGGTCCGTGGCGTTTAATTAATAATTTCCTAAACCATGTCTGGGTTTACGGAAAACGCGTTAGTTCGTAAGCTACAAGAATTGAATTCGAGTCAGCAAAGCATTCAAACACTATCTTTGTGGCTGATCCATCACAGAAAACACCATGCCGTAGTTGTAAAAACCTGGCACAAAGAAATATTAAAAGGTAACCTACAATAACATCTTTTCTTACTATTGTATGTGTTATTTAATGTTTTAATGAACAGTTCAATACTTATTTCCCGTACAAGTACTGAGAGATAAAATGCTATCGTACTTGTAATGGCTCCCTCGCACCTATGGATATGTTTGACTACAAAATGTCTTACTTTTGTTTGATTTAATTTTGTGTGCATAGTCTTAGCTTGAAAACATTTTTAATATATTATATAAAAAGAAAATATTACTTTAGAATATTTAAATAGAAAAAAAGAGCAATGAACGCTAAAAGAAAAAAACACCTATTGCTTGGCTGATTGAAAAAAAAATGACATTAATTTGAGATTCTAGTCTATCAATACATTTTACTATCTATGCGAATCAATCTTGCAGTGGGTATTAGTAACTAATTCCAAATGGAAAAGTAACTTATCAAAACCTGCAATCTGTGAAGGGTGGGTTACGCAGAGGTGTACCTTATCATACACCCCAATTTAGCCAGTTATTTTTTTAAGTTTGATGTATTAGATGGCAAGCCTATTTTCATCAACCAGGCACACATCCATACTCCATCCACGGCTGCTACTAAGGAACTCCCGATGGAAAACCCAATAACACTACCTGAACATCAAAATCAGAGTTGCGCTTGTGGTAACTTGACCAATAAGGCACATCGGAGTAAAAATGCTGAATGAAGCCCAGATGATCTTTTTAAAAAAAAAAAAAATGTCAGACATAGAATTTATCAGCTTCTTGTAGTTAGCTGCACCTGTGGTTTTGAATGCACATAGTTAATCACATCTTACTGAAGATAGTTTATTTTTAGAAATCTGAGCCACTCCCACTTGTGGAGAGAATGTTTTGCTCTGACATGGGACAGACCCATTAATAGATTGTAATTTAATTATGCCCATCTGACTGGCTGATTACTCATTGGAATTCAGTACATTTTTGTTTTAATTTTATATTATTGTGTGACAATCACTACAACGTCTTTTGAACTTGTAGTTTGAGTTTAGCACTTTCAACCAAACAAATGCGTAAATAATTATGTTTTATTCTTTATGGAGTGTTTTTTTTAACAGCCAAAGACAGCAAGCAGCTAACATTCTTGTACCTTGCCAATGATGTCATACAAAATAGTAAGAAGAAGGGTCCAGAGTATGGGAAGGAGTTTGGAGAGGTACTCGTGGATTCTTTCAAGCACATGGCTAAGACGGGGATAAATGCTAAGACTAAGCAGTCACTGCACCGAATCCTTGCTATCTGGGAGGAGAGGGGAGTGTATGACTCTCAAAAGATTCAAGAGTACAAGGAGGCTGGTAAGTTTTATCTCCTTCATCATAATCAGCCTAGCCATTTCTATTTATGTTGGGGTGGTGCCTCCCAGTCCTATATATTTAGGAAAAAAAAACAGAAAACATTACATTTTAGATAATTGTGATTTTATTAATCCTGTATCAATGTTATGTTACAAATGTACACATCAAAAATATCCAGGGATCAAGTATGGTTTTTGAGTATCACGGCAATTGAAGATTATCATTGTAACTTTTTTGGATCATTATTGATTTATTGAACAAAGATTTTTCTTTAAAAATAGAAAATGAACTATCAATCATTTCCCTTTAAAGGATGTAATAGCGTTTTTACAAAACCATTTCAATTTCTGCATTGGATCTGATAAAAAATGCATCACTAAGGAGCGACAATATCATTTGATAAAAGAAGAGATGGTGAGAGCTATTGGGATGTTGCTAGCGGTATCCAGGCAGCATACTGTGGCTATCACTCTTAGCACTACATAGATTCATAAGCCACTTCTGGATATGCTGTTGTATCAGGGGCAGTGTGGCAGAGCAACATGGAGGACGATCTTGCATCACTACTCACAAGCAGGACCAGTACATCCAAAATACTGCTCGACGGAACCATACCATGGCTGTGTGATGACCACGACTTTTTCGCTTTTTAATATAGTTAGAATAATAATAATAATTAGAAATATTTATGTTCTAAGAAATATTTAAAAATGTAAGTATAAGATGTTAAGTAAATAAAGAGCATAATTAGAATGAATGTGGGCAGTCATTCTTCGAAAATGATTTTGATGAACTGATTTTAAGCATGCCAAATTGCCAAATCGTGTTTCGTCCAATGGTGGGCTCAGACTTGATGACGATAGCTTTAGTTAATTACCCAAAATTTTCAAAAATTGCAAGTTTTCTTAATTTTTACAAAATATAGGGATAAGTTGTTAACTTAAACATAGAATTAGAAAGCCAGATGGAAGATTAGATTTGGTGATCTGGTCTTTAGTTAAAAATGTACTTGATCCCTAGTCAGTAGTGATGTGTGTAGATTGAGAATCTTGGGTTTACTGGGGTATGTTATGTCTATGACAATGATTCACAGTAGTTGATTGACATAAATAACTGCACTTTTTCTAATAACTGGTAATGATAGATCTGAAGAGTTGTATACACCACCTAGCTTTGCAATTTGTTATCATTACTTTTTGTAACGCCATTGTCACATATCAGTGACAAGCAACGACCATACAGCCCGTAGACACCTAATAACAGGCGACCGATGTCTGTCAACACATCTGACTAATAAATCTTATACAAGTCGCCACTCAACAATTTCGAATCAGTTTCGACCACTTCTGTGATCCGTAAACACTTCCGTGTTACCGTATAAAAAACTCAAGAACAAAACATTACAATGGCCCCATGTACAATACATTGGTGTGTTAAAAACGGTCAGAATTCGAGTTTCCGAAAAAACGGTATAACATTTCATCGGTTAACATAATCATAATTAAACAAACTTTTTGATATTATTTATCGGAGTTCATCATAAACTGGCCATAGCTACAGGTGAAACTGTATGTACCACCGACCCGCGTTCATGTCTTTTGGGACAGGTCTCTTTCTTATGATAGTACTTAGAAAGTGACAGCAATAGTGGGAGTGTACTATAGGCAAAAAGTTAAAGATGTACCAAATCTACTATCGAAATTCGTTATCGATAAAGCATAAGTCCTACATTATGTTATTTTAAAAAATCGTTACTTACTAAACATTTCAAACATTAAAAAAAAATAAGGAATGTTTAGTAGTAATGTGATAGATGAAGTTGACTGCCTATTTAAGACGATTAAAATACTACGTAATGATGATTGGTTCTAGATACCCACAAAATCCTGAATATAAAATTAAGTGGATTATTGCAACCAAACGAGAGAACTGGTTTCCTTTAACATATTATTATAGTACTAAAATGTTCATAGCATTTTACTGAGGATTGTTTTAAGCCTATGAAAAACCGTCACCGGCTCAAAAACGATTGGGTAGGTGTTTGTACGTTGTACATTTTCTTTACCAGTTTTTTTTACAATGTAAAAAAAAACCGGTAAATAATTAGTAATTACAAAAGGTACTCCTTTTGTAATAGGTAACTAGAATAACTTTATTGTACTTGAAATGATTTCTCAAAGTACTTTCGAATGGTCTCGCGGAGGTTCTCTAAACGTGAAGATTAATTTGAATTCATAAAAAAATTAGTATTTTTTTTTCAAAAAAAATTGGTTGTTTGTAAAGTAGGTTTACGATCGAGATGTTTACGTGATAACGTCTTATTGCGATCGATCGATCGATCGATCGATCGCGCTCGTGAGGTTTTGGTGTGACACAAGTTTCTGAACATGTCACCCGACTAAAATGATTTTAAAGACGTTATCACGTCAAAACAGAAAATCTTTCAAAATATTGTTCATATATATATGTATTATTCGATTTCATTCGGTTTTGAAATCGGAATGTAAAAAAAATATTATTATAAACATTTTGATTATAGGTATGGAAAGGTATCGATAACTTCGTGTTTTTTTTTGTAACCTGTCCCATCCCTAACTCTACCCTATGACCTTGGTAGGGCCAATCAGAATGCAGTACCCCGCTTCCTCATACCTCGGCTAGTTGACAGAATTGGTTTGGAACAAAATATCAAACATTAGGCGTCTACGGGCTGTATGGTCGTTGGTGACAAGCATGCCCTGGACGACAACAACACAAATATGTGACAAAAATTGAGTTTCTTGGCATCAAGAGCATGTGCATTTGTTTATGCTCTGGCGTTCAAAAGGTTAATATTATTAGCGATAATTTTAAATTGACATTTTTTTTTCTTCTAACAGTATAAATAAGTTCCAGGACTTTCTTTACTATGGTGCTGAGCTATAAATATTTTTTTAAGGTTGACTAGGTTACACTGAATTGAAAGCTTTAAAATATGTTGAAATTTGTTGTTGTCATGTTGATATCTCACCTTTTGAAATTCATCAGTGTGTAACAGGCAATATAAGTTTAATTTTGAGTGAACCATTGTTTTTGGCAATACGAGCGTACACTAAAAAATTAACAGTTGTTCTCATTCACAATTTGCTTTCTGCAATATTCCAGTGGATCCCAACGACGCTATTCCTCCTAAGAAAGAGAGCAAGAAGCGCAAGTCGGTGGATGTGGAGGTGGTCAAGGAGAAGGAGCCGGTTCCGGAGAAGAAGGCAAAGGTCGAGCCGCGTGAGAAGCAGGAGCGCCGTCGCAGCGAGACCAAGGAAGTGGACGGTCATCTGGAGACGCACACCACGCTCAGCCCCAAGACACCGCCTGGAGACCCACCAGAGCCTGAGGAGCTCGTCAAGGTAATCACTTAATTTTTTTTCATGGTAAAAGACTTTAATATTTAGGGTTAATATTTAAGGTTACTTTAATATTTAGTTCTCATAAATCAGTTTGTGGATCTTTACATCTAATGAATGCATGAAATAGGCCATTATAAAAACCCAGTGATGTTAGATGGCCTTAAAACAGGCCTAACATGATTATACAGCCATATGCATAATAGCAAAATAATATTATGGCATTAATAGTCAATTAAAAGTAATTTATTTGTAAAACGAATAATTTTAATTATGTAATTTATGATTATCAGGAAATGGACTAGCACGGTGATTACAAGGTCGTTTTTATTTGCAGGCACTGCTCGAGTTAGAGGCCAGTGCGTCCAGCGACGAGGCAGTCAGGGAGAGGATCGCGTCACTTCCCCCAGAAGTGTCCGAAGTGCAATTATTGAATAAGCTGGAAGGTAAAATGACACCTTATCATCACATCAACTATATACTCGATCTCATTAAACAAGCGAAGATGCTACGCCGTGCTATGATAGCATATAGGCGCATTCGGCGATGCCCGTGCCAACGGAGGAACAGGGCTGAATCTCGTGAATAAAAATTTCTCTAAACCTCTTGTGATTTTGTTGCTGGATAGATGGCGCTTTGAGGCTTAGTATGTGGAAACATGTAAAACCTTTCCACTTTAATCTGCGAAAATATTTAGTGACGATTTAGCGTCTATGTACTTATCCATATTTACGAACATTTATATCGTAACTATTAATAAATATGGTAACATTTCGTGGTCTAGTTTTAATTATCTTAATATTGATATTAAATTAATAATACTGGCTTCATAATAATAAACTTTTCCTAAAGTTAGGTATTTCATGGTGTATTTGAGATTATTGTTGTGTAATTGTTTTGGATACTATAGTGTATTGTCTCAACCTAAGTTAATTTATATCTTATTTAATTTAATTATTTATAAGCATTGACTGTGATTAAAAACTATTGATTTCCGAATATTATGTTGCATATATTGTGTTCATTCATATATTCCCAAACATGTGTTTTTTTGTGATTCTAGTAGATAAACATTATTGTATAACCATTTATGACTATTATGCTAATAAAGAATATTGCTGATATGCTTTGTGTATTTCACTTATTCTCTGATATGCCCAAATTGGTTAGATGACTTGTAAATGTTGGTAAAGATATTATTTCAAATAAAAATTGTGAAAATTCTAATTGTGAAAGTTATTCTTAACTTTGTTTAATGTTTTCCCAAAATATTCTTCAAGCAAATGTATGCTTTATCAAAGAACAATTTTGAGTTAAAAATGTACTCGCCCTTGTGTGACAATAACACAGATAGCTTGTACCACAGTCAATGCTGTCAAATCTATTACTGAATTTAAATGGGAACAAAGACAATAACTTTATAATTATACAACAAACAAAAAAACAATTCAAAAAGTAAATATACCCTGAACGTGAAAACAGAATCTTAGCAACAATCGTATTTGGGAACAAACCACTGACGTAAACGACAAAATACAAAGGCAACAGGCTCTTTTATGCACAATGCTCTTTTATTACAAATACCAGTCAAAACTCAACGCTGGAGTAAATAGTTGAGTAAGTTGCATAGTAGGCAAATAATTGAAGATTCTGCATTGAAACAGATATCCTACACTTAGTACCCTCTACGAGTAGCTAATGGTACCATCTTCTTGTAGATAAGGAGGCTGCGCTTAGCCTAAGTGCTGTGGTGAACTCTGCCGTGGAGCTACTGGCCGAATACAACCTGAGGCTCAGCGAGGAGCTGGAGAAGAGGCGCAGGGTGGCCGGCATGCTGCGGGACTACCTGCAGGCGCAGAAGGACCTCGCCAAGCAGGCCGAGACTAGGCTAGAGGTAACTAAATACTAGAGATGAACCGAATGCCGAGTTCGGCCAGAAAAACGTGCCGATGCCGAAGTTCGGTTGAATTTCGCGCTGCTCTTAGACGGCGACAGGTTCGATCACGTTAAACGTAACCCGAATATTCGTTCCTTGGACTGCGCTTCAGCTGAATACCGAAATACAGTTAATGTATTCATTTTCGGTATTGATGATCTTTATTCTATACTGTAAACTTACTAATCAGAATAACTATAGTTTTGAAATTATTGAAAGAAAACAAAGGAGAAACTAAAAGTGTAGACCATGACATTTGTTTTTATTGGCATGACTTCATGGCGGTATACCAAAAGTTTGTTTACACATTGAACTCTATAAAAAATATTACCTGCTTAAAATAAGAGAAAAGTTCATCTTCACATAGTATAAAATGAAGTCGCTTGCGCTGTCTGTTCGCTTAGATCTTTTTATCGACTCAACGGATCTTAATGCAGCAATAAATAGTGATTCAAGAGGAAGGTTAATATCTATAATATCCCAGTATATGTGTGGGTGAAACCGCTGGGGGCAGCTAGTACTACATAAAACTGTTGCTTGTCGTTTTCATAACGCGGTTACTTTGTGTTTATAAAGAAACAAATATTCAACTAAATAAACACGTGCTTTTTGCGACTGGGAAATCTTCAAATAACTCCCCGCTCTAGGCGGAGCGGGGGGGCGGGGGTCAGACTTTTACCTACAAAAACCCACCCATGTTCCTTTTTTGCCCTTTATGTTCGTGGGTCGCGGTATCTCTTTCGAACAACCCGCAACCCCGGCAGGCGGTGGCCCTGGTAGGCCCTGAATTGAAACTTCTGGCTTATGAACTATAGTTTTTATTGAACCCAAAAAACTAGTAGACAACCCAGTATATAATCGAACTTCTTTCTCAATTCCAGGAATACAACATAAAACTGCAAAAGATTTACGCGGTGAAAGCTGAAGTTAAGTCACATATAGAGAACCTGCCCGATGTGTCCCGCCTCCCTGACGTGACCGGCGGGCTGGCGCCGCTGCCATCTGCTGGAGATCTCTTCAGCATTTGAGAATATAACTGGGGGCTGCAGTATTGCACCTGCAACCAACGAAATGCACTTAGACTTACACTGACACGTATTTTGTTTTAAAAACTTAGAGGTAAACTTTTTCATTGATGTCTTATGGACTTAACCCACAGATATAGATAGACATATATAATGTAGGGTGTATCCCTAACATAGGTATGTAGATTGGCAATGCAAATGTAGTGTAAGATGCAGAGATGTCACTGAGTGTTAAAGGGGATGAGTCTAAATGAAAATGCAAGTAGTCCGGCTCAAACCACGTCTAATTAAACACTAAATTGAATCATTTACATGAATGCATGCAATAGTTGCAGTTCCTATGTCAATGCACTGCCAAATGTAGGTCGCGTTCAAAGTGCACATACATGAGTCTACATTTGGCTAACTTATGATAATTTAATTAATATTTTAAAACATGTACGTAAACCGTACATATAACTCAAGTATCAAGATGTGTATGAAAACCAAGCGTGCCATTTTTTGACTACCTACTATGACGTCTCATGCACTATATTTTAGTAATGTGTGTGTGATTTACGACAGTTCTTACAATTTATCACACGCAATTAACCATTTTAAATTTGGTAACTGACGTCCGACACTAGCACATTGATGCAGACTGAGCGCGAAAGTGGCGGCTTACTATTTTTATTCGTAAGCTGGGCACGAAAATTAGTTGCTCTTGCGTTATCTATGTCTATCTATATCTGTGGAGTTGCCACACAGTATCGAGTCGCGTAGTCCGAGACAAAACGAAGCGAATACCTGTAGTATTTTACTCTATCAGTTTCCTCATCTATAATATGTCTGAACTAGTTCCATAGAAAAGGGCTACTTTCGACTATAGACACGGCAATTAACTAAAAAAAAAAGCTAGCCTCATTTGAAATCTGTTGTGTATTAAAAGTAAATTATATAACAACAAATACGTAAATTAGATCCCCCAATATCAGGAAATTATAATTTAGGAAATAATTATCGAATTTGCTCAATGTGTGATAAGCACGGTGTGAGTTCAGACTTGGTAACACGTTTTGACAATCATTAAATTTAATAGATTGTTTATAAAGAATACCATTTCTTTACTGTCCATACTAGAAGGATGTTTACCATAAGATCACTTGTCAGGAATCAAGGTTGTGTGAAAATACCAATAGATCTCATTGTCTTTCTTCTATTCTTGCATTTTAGAATAATTTATTATATTAAATTGCATAAAAGATATTCCACCACACACACAGAGGCATTCAAAATGAAGATATAAGAATTGTTATTATAAAACTATTTTGTTCTATTTCTTGTGGAATTTCTGAGAACTGATGGATGATTTAGTATGTAGATGTAACGGGATAGACTGACGAATGCAGATAACTAGTTATGATGTAAATTAGGAGGGTCATTCGTCAAGCATTGATGTATATTGATGATTGATTGAAAAAGTTGTAGAACAAAAGTATTTTATTGTAACAAGCGTATTCTTACCCAATAGACCCAACAAAGTTTAAGCTGTTAAGTCGTAAGTGCATTTCAGGGTAAGAGCAACTATTATTTTCGGTTTGGTTTCCGAGTAGTTGACGTATCCGTCATATTATTATAGATTTTGAAATATTAGCAATTGAGGCCTAATACCCACTTGTGGCAGTAGGGAAAGAAACGGTAGACGCCTTGTAGAGCTCTATGGCGTATGTCGTCCTAAGTGGCAGAGATCGTGTTTAAACTTGACGACACGGTTGGCGCAGTGGCTGAGCGATTGACTGCTCCGCTGCGTGTCGCGGGTTCAATCTCCGCACGGAACAAATATTTGTATGGCCTATAGATAGTTGTTCCGGGTCTGGCTGTTTGTGTATGTGTGAGTTTAAATGTTTGTAAACGCACCCACGACAGGAGAAAATCCTAGTGTGGGCAACGTTTTTTTATAGGAAAAAAAAAACTCATCGTACGATCCATAGCGAACTAGGTCGACGCCTATCTTTTTTCACACACTTAAGTAAGAATAAAGTAATACTGTCATAAGTGATACAGTCCCTGAAACATAGTGAGATACAGTCGTTTCAAACACGAGCGCGCATAACGTGACTTTTGGCATTAACATAAGGTTCAAATTCAAGGTTGACGCGTGTTCGTGAAATTCAACCTGTTTACTGAAGTGTATGGTTATGTGTTTCCCCGCCTTTTTTCTACAATGACCAGTCAATATGACTGTTATTTTTGTTGACACGATAAAATCTATTGAGGTACGTTATTTAAAAAAAAGACTAAATCGTAAATGTACTGATTTTAAATAGGTAGAATACCAGAAATAAATATTTTTTCTAGCGTTTATTACCTACTTAAATTATTGTACATGAGGAATCTGTCATTGTATACATATTATTGTATAGAGGTAATAATCAGAGATCGGAATGTCTAGAGTATATTTTCTAAATATGAGGAACTCGTTTTCTCCCATTTTTAAGTTCCTTCATATACCAAAATTCAGGGGGAAGTATTATCCAGTATATAGCTAGCTCCCTTGACGACAAGGACTCAAACTATTCCGATTTCTAAAATTAACATAAATAATACTTAATGCATTATCATACACTTCTTATAATTTAATTATAATCGAAGTTTGCCTTATTTTTCGCGAATAATCGCCTTATCATTCGTTGACATACAACATATCTGTATGTTACTGAAAATAAATAATAATCAATTAGGTATAGAAAATAGACATTTCTTGTGTATGAAAATTGTGGGTACTTTATTTGTTACTCTTTAAGATTTAACTTATGCGAAGATCTATAAACTTGATTTATCATATATTTTGATTAAGACTGGTTTCACAAAAGCATATTTTTAATATATAACCTCGTATTGGCTTCGCGCAAAATATTGCGTTTCAAAAATCGAACACACGTACACGCATTTATTATGGCGTGTTCGCTCGATAAGGTTGGATTCTGTCATTACCTCTCGCGGCTCGCGCTTATACGAGCTTATAAACGCGGCAGTGCTCGTACGAGTTTCGCGTGTGGCTAACTCTTGCATGTACGCGCCTACAACGCTTCCAAAAACGAACTGATACGTGCTGAAAATGCGCTTATCTGACCTCATCTGTTAAATCCAAGAAGTTGGTTGTTTAATATTTTTTTATGGCCTAAAAAAATACATTGTATTGTATTGTATAACGGGCTGGTGTCCGCAACTCCACGTCTGAGGCGCGTAAAATACATAAAAGAATTTTGATTGGCTTCAAGACTCAGGCAAAGACTGCTCACAAATATATATCGAGGATTTAACATTCAGTATTCAAGTGACATTTGACAAATTAAGTCTATATGGCCCGAGCGCAGTCACTTTCTCATTATAAACGCATTGTAAGCGATGTTCCTGTAAATGTCGGACTCGAATGCAAATTAGAGACAGGAGTATGCCTTATCCAAACTATGTGCCAAGTAACGATTATAGATCCCGGTTTTGAATCTGCTAACATTGATTTACACTACTTCCCTGCTAATCTTGTAATGACTGCAGTCATTTTTTGTTTCGATGTTTTTAAAAACATCGGATCGATTAGGTTACCCGTAAAGATTTTGTAATCAGGTTATTGCTTTGGGTTACAAACCCCACAGTAAAGGTTAACCCATATTGTAGGGTTAATCAGCCTATAATAAGCGATTCACGGACAGAGTTTGGTTTTGTAAATTAAAAAACATGTAAAAAATTACAGTGTTAGCTTTCGGTCGCTGTTTTGTATTTCATTCTGGTTAATCTAATATTTCAACGATTAACCCATATACCGATAACTGGTTAACCTAGTAACGACATACAACCTTTAAATATCGATAGAAAAATGGCAGAGCTTCAATCATTTTGGTCATGTGTCCTACATCGTCGTTAAAATAAACTTCAAACAAAAAAAAGTTCTACTATTTTTACTGTAGTATGGTGCGGGTGACATTAGATGAAAAGACATTTGCTGAAATCCAGGTAACGTTCCAGATTCAAGAGGAATGGTACATTTAACTAATATCACCCGCTGTTGTGAACTAAAACAAAGTCACTTCTTTAAGAATTAAACAGTATATTTGAATTTGCCCCTCGTCCTTCTCCCTCCCCTCGCTCGCCCTAGTGCGGGGCTCGTACACCCGCACCTTGCGACAGCGAAAACAGTATAAGTTACTAATAGTCTGTGACTCAAAATGATTGGACGCAATATTTTAGTTACACCAAGCCAATATTGAGCCGCATAGTGTATGGGATGTCTTATTTTATTCGTTTGTTACGTTTGAATTTGTAAAATTTAGCCTAAGTCTATATGTTGATTTCTTTCTAGCCCATTTTCACAAACACTGGGCGACATCTTAAAGAATCCCTAAATAAATGCGTTTGTAGGATTTACCACTTTAGGTTAAGTCCCTAGAGTTGAAATTCCAACAAGGCAATAATATGTCGTTTACTGTTAGGCTCCTATGCCAGTTCCATAGTAATTATAATCTTACTGAGCAACATTATTAATTATGTGTCTAAGATACAAGGTGGTAATTTGAGAAGTTAGCAGTGGTATATTTTTTCTAAAAAGACGAAAGTACAGCAAAAGCAGAAAATTTATGCGCTTCGCTGAGTTATGTTACTCCATGATTATAAAATGCCGAGTCGACGGCGCGTTTGTGTTCCACACACGCTTCAAAGGGATGTCAGGACCTCGGGGATCCCCTAGGGCCATCGCTTGCCGGGGTTGAGGGTGGTTCGATTCTATGAATAGTTCTCATTACTTCTCATTCATATTTCGTAGACGATGATTGTTGAAGGGCAAACTTTTTCTGGGGCTTCTGTATCCACCCTTATTGTATTGTCCTGCATTACCACCCTGTGTAGTATCAATAGAATAGTTTCTACATTATGTCTGTCATATATTTATCTCTGATAGATAAATCTTATTGTAAACATATTCCTCTATTTTATAATACTCCTGTCCGCGCTGGTTTCGCAAACTATTATTAGAGATTTTACTAGTTAGTATGGGGTTGCAATTTAATCACGTGAGGGATCTTAAAACACTATGTTGATGGTTTAATGTGACTTTCACGTGTATTTTTTCATGTGTTTAAAAATAATAATTTAATGCGTGTAAAATATTGTTGCCATTATTTAATTAAATAAAGAACAAGTGCATTTGCATTCAAAAAAATTCTTATTTTTTTTAAATTTTACATACATACCTATATCTGATCTTTGTTATAATAAAAAATACACGTAATGCTAAAGGGGGAGGGGAGGTAGCCTAAAACCTCACATACAATATGAGGGGTTATCAAGGGGGAGGGGCGGGTATAAAAATGGGCTCAAAAATCTCACGTCATTAAAAGGCCTTCCATCAATATTGACTGTATTATTTTACGCAAGTATCAATGAATTGATTAAACTACTAGCAATAATTATTTGCTCAGAAAAAAAATTTAATTTAGTAGGTACTTCTAGATACGCAATGTACTTTTTCAATGGCTAGCCAAAAGATTATTTCAAAATTAGAAATTTGATTTGGTAATTTAAAAAAAAAAAGTTTTTAACTCCCTTCCTCTAAAACTGGCTCTTATTTTACTACCACTATTAGGTTCAAAATGCAGTGTCACTAGTGGTTTACCTTAATTTATTTCTATTATTTCTACAAGTGTTTTAGTTTGGTCACAGGTAACCATCAACTAAGTACAACGTGAATCAATTCCTATAGTGTTTTTTTTTATGTCAGCTCACGGGGGCATCTGTCTTGGATGTAATGACAAAGTTTGTCCACTTGTATCAAAAAGTACTATTTTATTAAATTAGGTTACATAACTTTTGATTAGTCATTGAAAACTTATCCCTGTTTTACGAAACGATGTTTGTTTTATAATTGAGTGCTTTTGTTTGTTATATTTCACGTATAATATTGTGATTATTTCGTCAGCTTCGGTTATATTCATGGTTAAATCACTTTTGTAAACCAAATAGTAGCTTAATTTGGTGCGTTAAGTTAATTTATTTAGCTTCCACGAATCCACTATGTATAGCTAGATATTATAGACTTAAATGAATTATAGAATTTGTTATATTAACAATCTTGTTCTTTTATTATTTTTATTTGTTACAACCCCCTCAAAGAAGCGCATTTAATATTAAGGTGAAAGCTCCAACCTACCCGCGAAATTCAAATTTTCTTACGTTTTTTGCAATTTTCAGGCCAGTGCTAGGTTGTATGTTGATTAAAATATTATTCGCGACTGTAAGACGTATGTAATTATAGAATTATAATCATCAAAATCACCAATACAACCCTCCAAGTTCATAAAGCTGTAGGAAAGACTTTTTCTGTTTTTTTTTTGTTCCTACGCCTTTATGAACTTGGAGGGTTGTATTGGTGATTTTGATGATTATAATTCTATAATTACATACGTCTTACAGCCGCGAATAATATTTTAATCAACATACAACCTAGCACTGGCCTGAAAATTGCAAAAAACGTAAGAAAATTTGAATTTCGCGGGTAGGTTGGAGCTTTCACCTTAAGACAAACTTTGAAAGGCAAATATTCGAACCGTTAGATAGAACAGAATAAATGCTTTAAAAAAAACCGATGGGAAATTTCTAATTGGATGTTCAGAATGATGTGCGACTGGCATGGTAACGGTTTAGTGTCGCTGTGGGAGGGATATTGAATAATGCTCAAAACTTAGATTACGATTGGTTTAAAAATATGTGTCGATCCCCGCACGCAACAAATATTTGTATGACCTACAGATAGTTGGTCCAGGTCTGGCTGTTTGTGAATGTGAGTATAAATGTTTGTAAACGCACCCACAATACAGGAAAAATCCTAGAGTGGGGCAACATTTTTATATTAAAAAAAACTGGTCTGGCCGTTGGTTGCCAGGAAAATGTTTCGGGGAGAAGGTGGGTTAATTTGAGCTATATTATGTACTATATAACTAGCGACCCGCCCAGCGGTTTCACTCGCTGCTCATCTCCTAAGAGTCATGGCGTGAAGTATTATACATATAAAACTTACTCTTGAATCACTCTACCTTATAAAAAACCGCATCAACATCCGTTCCGTAGTTTTAAAGATTTAAGCATACATACAACATAGCAACAGACAGCGACTTTGTTTTATATCATGTAGTGGTGTACTGTCTTGCGCGGTTTCATCCGCGTCTTTGGTTACTGCCCCGCACCCGTGGACTCGGTAATAATGTAGCTTTCTAATAATCAAAGATTTAATCAAATCGGTCGAGTAATTTTTGAGTTAAATCGTAGCAAACAACCGAATTTCGCCTCTTCATTATATTTGTTTAGAAGAGCCAGCAAAGCGACCTCGAAATTGCTTGCACCTCTCCTGAACCCACCTCTGAAAGATGGTAAGTACCTATAAATAGTCTACTTTTTGGGTATTATGTGTTTTACGCTTTGATGACAACGAAAAGTCAAATTCAGTCAATGTCATTAACTTGATGTATATTTTGACACTGTATGTTTATGTCCATGGCATCAGAAATATTTTCGAAAAATATTAATTATTTAGAAATAATTTCGTTTTGAAAATGAGTGTAAGCGCGGTAAGTACCTACCTATTACTAAATATTATTTATTAAAGAAAAAAGTTAGAAGCGCTAACGCTGTTTCCATTATTTCAGAGTACTCGTTCGAAAAGTTTGAGCGACACAATCGACTCAGAATCTACTGAAACTCCACTGGTAATCTATGATTTAAATATTTCATTGGTTACTGTTGCTCATACGCATTACATCTTTAAGTATGCTATCTATCGGTTGCCTATAATTTTCCACTCCACCATGGACAGTAGGTATATATAAATAGATATAACATATATATAAATGAAATAATGGCGCAAATCATGGAAATATTGGCGTACCTATGCAAATTGCCAGGGAGGTATATGATGGTAGCCGTAAGTCTTACGATTCTTATCTTCAGCTCAGCGGAATTAATGAACAGTAACATCAGTTAACAATTTGGTTGTAACATGTATTTGTGTCGTCAGAAACGCTGCAAGCTCCAACGCTGCAAGCTCCAACGCTGCCAGCAATTAGTATTCGACCGAAGGCCCATTTTCGACTCAAGGCCCATTTTTAACCGAAGGTCCATTTTCGATCGAAACTTATTAATTGAACGCAATTGTTACATTAACGTGACAAGTAAGTGCCCTGGACACAAACTTGTGACAAAAATTGAGGTAAAATAAGATGCTTAGCGTTCAAAGTCATTCGGGTATCAACACAACCTACGGCCGAAACCGAAAGATTAAAACCTTAAGAAATTATTCTGTTCAGGATTTTGGGGTCGATTTTCAAGGCTCAGAGCTTGCTAAGGTCGGTCCGACGTGGCGACGATGGATGGCCATCCATTACATATCGAGTTTTCCCCGTGTCTTGGAAAGCTCGCTAAGCTTTGGACCCGGCTGTCATTTGTAGATTTCTGACAATCGTTACAGGTAGTCAAATAGTCAGTGGCCCTAGAGTCTGATTTACAGACTCAGTACTACAGAATAAATAATAATATTCCAGTACTAACTGTGACGGCACAGTTGGGTGGGTCATTGGCTGAGCGATTGTCCGCTGGGTAGGTATGTTGCGTTGCTCGGGTTCAATTCCCGTAGATACGGAGCAAATATTTGTATTGTCTACAGGCTGCAGGTTGGTTGTTCCGGGTCTGTCTGTTTGTGTGTAGTGTGTAAATGTTTGAAATGCACCCACTATACTCGAGAAAGCTAGTGAATGGCAAAGTTAAAAAAAAAAACTATTCTTACGCGGTATTGAGACGCATCATCGAAAATAAAATGCGATTTACATGTATTTCGCTTTTATTGCATAAACTTACAGCTTTCGAAACCGGCTCAAGTCTAAGCCATTTCGTTATTTAAGGAAATGAGTATAGGAACATTCCTGTACTAACTATTTCAACCTATTTGAATCCCTCCCCACCCCCAGGTATACGACCGATGGACGAACAATATAACTTACCGCCAACTGGTGTTGTCATCCTGCATTGGAATCTTCCAAGTGTGGTGGCACCCATACCTCCACGACTTCAGACGGCTGCTACCGTTCCTGTTCCTGTACAATGTGTTCAGCATAGTTATCGGATATCCCGTGTTTTATTTAGAGCTTGCTTTAGGAGTTATTACGAGGAAGGGAGTGTTGAATTGCTGGGATTTGGCGCCTATGGCGAGAGGTAAGGAAAACAGAAAGTGTTTCCTACTTAGCATGCCTTAGTGAGCTTATTTTTTTTTAAACTTGAACAAAAAAGGTGATTTTCACTCATTGACATGCCCAAAAAGTAGAAAGCAGGTATGTGTTTGAATGTGTATGCATGTAGGTATTGATGCGTGTGAGTGTGTTGAGGATTGAATTATTTGTTAGGAACTAGATAGAAAGATCAACGTGGCAGTAACTGCATGATACCTACACCTACACGTTATAAATCCGCATTTTAAAGCAAAAAATACAAGGGCGTGTAAATGTGTTAGGCCCAGCCTCCAGTGTCTTATAAAGGGTTGGGACTAACACTAATCAATCCTGGACGTCTCGTTACAATACTGCACGCGCATCCAGATTCACCTTGTTTGCTCTCAGCAGGTACACGTATGTCTATTGAATGAAAGCTGCGGATATGTCCGAACTGATCCCATGAATAATACGCATTCGTCTCTTTAATTTTTATGCGCGCGTAATCTAAGTTCAAATTCTGCCTGCAGCATTGTCATTATATCTCCACCTTTAGAGCATTGACATTATGCACCTTGAATGTTTCCAGGCATGGGTTTTGCGATGCTATCGACATGCGTGTTCAGTGCACTAGCAGCTGGAACGGTGGGCGCATGGTGCCTGGCGCTGATGGTTCACTCCTTCCACATCTTCCTGCCGTGGCTGCACTGTGCGGCGGCTGCAAAGCCTCCCTGCGCAGCCAGGCATCGACCGCTGCCCGTTGGGAGCGAGACTCCGGCGCAGTCGTTCTTTTTGTTAGTTACTTTAGTCATATGCTTTACTAGGTATGCGCAATATGTTCATGCCTTGACTGCGATACGTGGCGGCTGCGAAGCCTCTCTATGCAGCCAGGCATCAACCGCTGCCTGTTGGGAGCACTCCTCCGCAATCGTTGTTTTTCGCCGACCTTTAATGGTATTTTAAAGAGGGTTGAGCCATCTGGCATTTCAGAATACTTCGAGGACGGAGAACCAGGAAGTAGGTATATCTCAATATTCAACTACGGAATCTTATAATTATAATAGCTTTTGCTCGCGGCTTTGCTCGCGTTAAATTCGGGGTAACACAGTTCCCCTTTCCTGATTTGCAGGTACCTGCTACCTGCAGTTTTTGCCCTTGCGCCTTATTCCCTTTTCTTCCCTCTTTCTTCCTCATATCCCACTTTTATTAAAAAAAAAATAACTATGTCCGTCTCCTGGGTCCCAATTATCTCTGTACCAAAAATCATCAAAATCGGTTCAGCCATTAGGGCGTGAAGAGGTAACAAACAAATTCACTTTCGCTTTTATAATATTAGTAAGGAAGTAAGGATGAACACTCGTTCTCTCAATTATCTAGCAAGTTGCCCTTTTTTGCGGGTTTGAAATCATCAAATAACTTCCCCCGCTCTGGGCGGAGCGGTGGGGAGTGTCACTCTTTGCCGTTTATGTTCCGGGGCCGCGGTATCTCTTTCGAGCAACCCGCAACCGTGGCAGGAGCAAGTAGCCCTTTTTTCTTGCGGATGGGCAATCATCAAATAACTTCCCCCCTCTAGGCGGAGCGGGGGGGGGGTGTCAGACTTCTACTGACTAAAACCCACCCATGTTCCTTCTTTTGCCGTTTATGTTCCGGGGCCGCGGTATCTCTTTTGAACGACCTGCAAAGCAAGTAGCCTTTACAACCCTATGTAATTTGAAGTGTCAGTTGGTAAATGGTTGTTTCAGTAACTTTGTGTTGGATCTGAAGCGCGATGGTATAGCGGGCGGACTTGGCAACGTGGTGTGGGAGCTGACGGGTTACTATGTCATATGTTGGGTGCTTATCTACTTCATAGTCATCAAACGGATATATAGCTACTCGAAAGTAAGAATTTTAACTTGACTACCTGATTTTATCAGGACCTTTATCTATGCCATTCTGGCAGATGACGGCTTGAAAAAATGACTGCGGCGTGACTTCAAAAAAAGAACTTGAGAGGTGTCAAGGGACACCCGGATGGAACGAAGTTATTATTTATTATGTAAAAAAACATGTATACACTCGACAAAAATAAGCGTCGCCACACCACACTGTTCAATCCGAAATAGAAAGACAAAAATAAATTAACTAGCTTGTTTTCTATGAGAGAGAGAGAGAAACGCGCACGCCGCACGGCTTACCACTATAGCAGAATGTTTCGTTACAACTTTTGGTCTTAATTGTGTCGTTACAACTTGTTCTTAATTTTTCCGTGTTCGTTCCAATAACTACGGCTTCAGAAAAAGAGCTACAGCGAATCCATGTGTATGTCATGTGTGTTTAAATGAATGATTTTTTGATAAATGAGTCCACTTGGCTTATTTCAAGATTTAAAATCTATGGTCAAATGGTGCAGCAGACATTATAGAGTGATTATGCTATCATTTGCAGATCTTTGACAGTCCATATAGGTAATCAGGTGGGCAGAAAGTTTGACTACCAGTCTGACCATGGGGTATCGTATTACTAACTGGGTTGTGGAGGTCAGATACGTGCTCCATGTAAAATACTGATATTCAGCTGCATTCGTATAGTATGAAACCCGAGCCCAGCATAGTTGAGAAAGGGTAGAGAGATTATGCAAATGATTAATGAGTTGGTCTACAGCAACTAAAGTTGTTATGCTCCTGTTTAGCTGGTGTTGTTCAAAGACGTGTTGACGTATTTGGTGCTGATATGCGCCGCGGTGGGCGCGCTACAGCTGAAGGGCGCGAATCGCATTTTCAAGGAATGCGATTGGACTGTGCTGCTTGACAGTTTACAGGTGAGGTTATTTTTTTTAAACCACAGTAGGTAACTTCTGAGGCCATACCTGACGAATGGTGTAACAGATCGCTGGTGCCCATATTTAAAAACAAAGGTGATGTGCTGGAGTGCAACAATTATAGAGGAATAAAGCTAATGTCACACAGTATGAAAGTTTGGGAGAAAGTTATTGAAAGGCGACTGAGAGAAGAGAGCGAAATTACACAGAGCCAATTCGGTTTTATGCCTGGTCGGGGAACGACGGATGCCATTTTCGCTATCCGGCCAGTTGTGCGAAAAATACAGAAGTGCACATAAGAACTTGCACATGGTGTTCAATGTGTTCATCGACCTCGAAAAGGCATACGACCGGGTCCCACGTGCGGTTTTGTGGTGGGCTCTTAAGGAGAAGGTGTGCTTGGGAAGTATGTGCAGTTGATCCGTGCGATGTACAGTCGATGCAGTACCCGTCTGGTCCGGTCCACAGCGGGCACTACCGGCACCATCAATGTGGCTGTCGGTCTGCACCAAGGGTCGGCTCTTAGCCCTTACCTCTTCCTGGTGATAATGGACGCTCTCACGTCGGACATTCAGGAAGAGGCTCCCTGGTGCATGCTGTTTGCCGATGACATTGTATTGGTTGCCGAGAGCGGCCAAGAGGTCCAGAGCAGATTGGAATTGTGGTGCAAAGACTGGAGAACGTTGGCCTGAAATTAAGCAGAACTAAAACAGAATACTTGTTCTGCGATTACGGCGGTCTCTCCAGTCCTGTGCCCATAACCCTTGCCGGAACGCCTATACCGATCTGCTCCAACTTCTGGTACCTCGGGTCGCTTTCGCTTGTCCAAGGGGATGGAACGATGGACGAAGTAGACCGGGACGTAACGCACCGGATCAACGCAGGATGGATGAAATGGCGACAGGTCACTGGAACAACTTGTGAGTGTGACCCACGGATGCCCCTCGAGTTAAAGGGGAAAATATATAAGTCCGTGATTAGACCTGTTGTACTGTATGGGTCAGAATGCTGGGCTGTAAAAAAGGTGGATGAAAAACGATTGCATGTAGCGGAGATGAGAATGTTGAGATGGATGTGTGGAGTGACAAGAATGGATATAGTAAGGAATGAATATATTCGAGGAAGTTTGAAAGTTGCGCCTGTTACAGAAAAATTGAAAGGGAGTCGTTTGTCTTGGTATGGACATGTGATGAGGGGGGATGAAGGACATGTGACCAAAAGAGTGATGGATCTGAATGTTGATGGACGGAGAGCGAGAGGAAGGCCAAAGAAAAGATGGATGGATTGTGTAAGGAATGATATGAAGGAGAAAGGAGTAAATGATGCCATGACGTCATAGGGGAGAATGGAAGAAGAAAACGTGTTGCGCCGACACCAAATAGAATGGGACAAGGGCAGGAAAATGATGAACTTCTGAAAGCCAATATCAACAGGGGCCACCACCAGAAAAGCGCCAAAACAATTAAGCTTAACGAAACCCTGGAGAAATAATATAACTGTCTTGGATCCCGCAACGAACTTAATCAGAAAAGAATAGCGGAGAAGTAGGATATCATTTCATCCACCTGCAGCCGGCGAGGTTATCAATATTTGAAAGAGTTGATTAATATGAATAATTTATAACTTAACTTTTCTCTGTTCTCAGGACAAAATTTACGTCAAGAATAGACTCATTTAATATTTAGAAATAATTTTCCTGATCGCAAACAAATCATTCTTAAATTAAATTATCTTAGATGTGGCGTGAGGCTATGGAATACGCATTGATCGAGATGACAGTGTGCCAGGGATCCCTAATCATGCTCGGCTCCTACTGCCCCAAGTCTGAACACAAACTGGGTACTACTGCGATGCTGGCCTTCGCTGTGTCCAAGTCCACGACGATGACTACGGCACTGGCTCTAGGGGCCACACACGGAGCGCTCTATAAGGACTATGAGAACACTACTAGTATTTGGCCAGGTAAAGAGGGATATTAGCTTTTCTCAGTGTCAACGAAATCGTTAATTCTTGTAGTAGGTAAACAATACAAATGGAGATTTAGTGGCCAATTCACGTAGACCCAATCCAGGAGGTCTTAAATGGCCGCTTTGCTTAGCAGAATCATAATAGAATATTAATATGAATAACGTTAAAATTCTTCAAATGGTCACAGGCGCAGTTATTATTATGAATTGTCACTTTGTGACCATTTTACGAATGGTAGGTAACGTAATTCATACTATTAACATAAATTATGATTCTGCTGTTTCAGTACGTCATGCTCATTTCTTAACAACGTTTTCCTTCATGGTTTTGAATGCATTTGTGATTAAATCAATTACACTAAGTTAAGTGCCTGCCTGTGTTTAACTCATGACCTCTTCGACACTGCCAGAGTCGTAGGGATCGTAAGTTCGTCTTCTGGATTTAAATATGGTTGCAACATCCAACTTTTCTGGTTGGGTCTTGGATTGTTGCTCCACGTAAAATGTTCATACAAAGAGTACACTAACGCCATTTGCTATAGGCCTCCATGAAAGATAAAATAAACTACAAAACGGCATCTTCGACGATCCTCACAAACTGAAGTTATTACAATATTTTCTCGACTCTTGCAGGATCATCCGCATCAATGATCCTATGGTCTGACTTGGTAGCTCGAATACCTGGCAGTCAGTTCTGGTCTGCTCTCATATTCTTCACACTCTTCGTTTCATCACTTACAACGACGGTAAGTATGCATTGTGTTACAAGACATTCAATGAAATGCAAAGAACTCTACGCACATTAATAAATTGTCAGCAGGCTTGTGAAATAAAGAAAGAAAATGAAAATAAAGATTTAAACCGAAATTTGGTACGCTTGGCCCAAAACTTGATGAGCTACCCTTTGCAGTAGGTAGGCTATTCTCTAAATACAGCGTTGAGCTTAGCGCTGCCGCAGCGTTAAGTTTTATAGAGAGTCGTCTGGGATCGGCCCTTCGCTCGACGCTGTATTCTTGGAGAATAGGCCTTCATCGTCTCGTTTTCGAATCAATAATACAGCATTCGTCAACATAACTATACAGTATTACTTTGGCCAATTGGGTGGTCAAGTTGATGGCTTCTGTAGCGTTTGTTACTATGTCAAATGCACAGGAGTACTGGGCCCTCTAATCCACCATTTACTCTGATTTTACCGTGTACGTTACTCCAGCAAGAAAGTATCTCCTAGAGTTATATGAGTAGAACGTATAGTTTGTGCCTTATCTGCTGTAAATGTGCCCCTACATAAAAAATGTGTGCCCCCTGTCGTTTTGAAAAAAAAACGGAAAAACGATTCTTGCTGGGGTAACGTTTTTCTAGCAGGAAAATTCTAAACGAGTGATCGGAGGGAAAAAAATTGTGCATGGCCAGAGAGCTTATATGTGTGCCAAAATGTGCCCCAAAAAATAAAATCTGTGCCCCTTCAGGTTTTCGAGTTATTGCGTTTCCTGCTGGAGTAACGTTTTGATGAATCGTATATCTCTAAAACCATTGCATGTGCCCCTGTAGAATAAACATACACGAGTAGCTCTTAATGTGTGCCCATTTGTGCCCCAATTAGATTTAAGGAATAATTTATAGTTTTTAAGTTATCGCGGTTTTATCAAAACCCGAAAAAACATCGCAGCGCCTAAATGAGGCAAGGCATAAGTTCACTGAAAACTGTATTCGGTCCTTCTTGGCGCTAATAATAACCATAGAAAGTTTCATTTATTTATTTATTTATTCATTAAATGCACAATGTACAAAAAAGTTACACGCTAGGCTTATAACTAATGAGTACATGACCCTGTTAGGGCGCAGCAAAATGACTTAAAACTAATAAAATTATATTGCAGAATATATCTTATATTATAATATTTAAACTTATATCTAGCCATAAACAAAATAAACAATATTCAAAACTGTTCATGCATGCGTTTTTGAGTAATCTTGCTAAAAGTCAAAACGATGGTGTCACAACTTTGACGGCAAAATACAAGGAACTGGCTCAATCTCAGATGTGTAGGTGTAAACCAAAATCATGTGCCTTTAGTCAAAAATATATGGTGAAAATATTAAGCTTGGAATGTTTCGCATTAAGTAAATATAAACAAAAAACCAAATTAAGTAAACAACGGCTGGTTATCCGACCAAATTAAAATAACTACTAAAAAGCGACGGATTCATACATATCGATGACCTTCTTTATTGGACGTATTATACCTAAGCTGTTGTCCGTACAGTTGCGTTCAAAAGTTTTGGGGGCTAATTAAAAAATATATTAAATGCACCTTGTTATATTGTTATCATATTAATGAAACAGCTTGTTTATGTGGAAATTATTATTTACTTACCTAAGTTTTAATTCTTAAAGTAATTACTGCATCAAATCACAGATCAAATTTCCTACGTATAAATATTAGAAATAATTTGCACGTTGTGTGGTCATCATTATTATTTAAATCACAGATCAGTTCTTCATCTAAGTCTAACTTATAATTAGTAAATTCGCATCACAAAAAATTACAGATCAGTATTAAGTAGGTATAAGTTTAGGATTGTGTAAAAAAAATATTAAATTTGTAATCACAGATAAATAATTCTCTCACGAGTAATTTGCTTATCCATAGATTCAGATAAAGTGTGTTATTATAGTAAACCGCATAAAGATATAACTGTAAACATCGAATGTGTACAAATTATCTGATGGTATTTGGCTATAACTAAACGTATTTATCCCATATAGGTACCTACGTAACAACATTATCACCTGACTGTGGAATGACACTTATACAATTATCTAAAACGCCATCAAATCAAAATTATGTGACACTACATCAGCTTTAATATAATCGTTGGTTAATAATTATAAATCCAACATAGGCACGTAATACGACATACAAAATGGGAACACGTTGCGACACAGATCATTGTGCGGTTGACTATAGGTATACACGAATTACAACTCTCAAAACTGTAGGTACCAAAATTTATTTGGGCGAAATTCAAATTTTCTTACGTTTTTTCAATTTGCAGGTCAGTGCTAGCTAGGTTGTATGTTCATTAAAATATTATTCGCGGCTGTAAGACATGTAGTTAAAGAATTATAATCAACAAAATCATCAATACAACCCTCCAAGTTCATAAAGGCGTAGGAACAAAAAAAAAACAGAAAAAGTCTTTCCTACAGCTTTATGAACTTAGAGCGTTTAGATTTTGAATTTCGCGGGCTGGTTGGGGCATTCCCCATAATGATGAAAAATTTTCTGTTAATTTACCTAACCTACGGCTTATCAATAAATATATATATTCTAAAGACAAATACGGGCTTTTTATTTATTTGCCAAAAAGAGCTACCTCTTTTTAGTAGTAGATCATACATTTCATGAACTATATATTTTTTAAACATTGGGACCAATCAAATGGGTCAAAGACCTGACAAATGGCAAATATCTGGATGTATTTCTTTCGTTCACACATAAATTACTGGATGTATTTTAATGAAATTTAAAATGGAGAAGATAGCTTACCTTGGAATAGCACTTAGGCTACTATTTATAATGTACTTAATCATGTGTAAGGTCATAGAAACAGCTAGTAGAACATAATCCAATAACAACTTTATTTTATTATTTATTACTTTTCTACTTCAGTGTACTCAGGCACAACACGTGTGAACCGGTTAGTGAGTTAAGTAAAGAAGGTCATCGATATGTATGAATCCGTCGCTTTTTAGTAGTCATTTTAATTTGTTCGGATAACCAGCCGTTGTTTACTTAATTTGGTTTTTTGTTTATATTTACTTAATGCGAAACATGCCAAGCTTAATATTTTCACCATATATTTTTGACTAAAGGCACATGATTTTGGTTTACACCTACACATCTGAGATTGAGCCAGTTCCTTGTATTTTGCCGTCAAAGTTATGACACCATCGTTTTGACTTTTAGCAAGATTACTCAAAAACGCATGCATGAACAGTTTTGAAACTTTCTATGGTTATTATTAGCGCCAAGAAGGACCGAATACAGTTTTCAGTGAACTTATGCCTTGCCTCATTTAGGCGCTGCGATGTTTTTTCGGGTTTTGATAAAACCGCGATAACTTAAAAACTATAAATTATTCCTTAAATCTAATTGGGGCACAAATGGGCACACATTAAGAGCTACTCGTGTATGTTTATTCTACAGGGGCACATGCAATGGTTTTAGAGATATGCGATTCATCAAAACGTTACTCCAGCAGGAAACGCAATAACTCGAAAACCTGAAGGGGCACAGATTTTATTTTTTGGGGCACATTTTGGCACACATATAAGCTCTCTGGCCATGCACAATTTTTTTCCCTCCGATCACTCGTTTAGAATTTTCCTGCTAGAAAAACGTTACCCCAGCAAGAATCGTTTTTCCGTTTTTTTTTCAAAACGACAGGGGGCACACATTTTTTATGTAGGGGCACATTTACAGCAGATAAGGCACAAACTATACGTTCTACTCATATAACTCTAGGAGATACTTTCTTGCTGGAGTAACGTACACGATTTTACCTCGAAAATATGGTTCCGCGTCTAGCAGTAAGGTGTCGATGTGTGGAGTTTGTTTGAAAAAGAATCTTTGAAGAAACATTTTGTAGGAAATTAATTTTTTTTTTGTTCACTACAGGCGCTATTAGTACAAACAGTAATGTCGTCATTCACCGGGAAATCAATCAGAAACATAAATTGGGCCTTTCTCATACTAATCTGTACGCTGTTCTGTCTGATCGGAGTCCTTACTCTCTGCACACAGGTATGCTTTATATGATAACGTATGTGTATGCCATACGCTTTCGAGTCTTGTTTACCGTGGCGATGATAACTTTATTTGTGGTAAATTACATAGGTGGGCACCTTATATTAGAGTTATATAGCTTACTAGTCTGGAGCTAGCCATTAGTTTAGGCTAGATTTTAATTGATTATTAAGAACTTAAGTTTATATTAGACCTGGAAAACAGGACCTCATTCATTGGTCCTCAGTCTAGTGATCGCAATCTCGACTGCTGAGCATGAGGTACAAGGGTCGATTCCCGGGGCAAGCAATTTGTATTGGATTTTTCTATCAGGAATTTCTCGTAGTCGGTTTACAAATTTCCAGGTGGCCCACTGAGAGCTGTGTTGGGGAGAGTGAATAAGATTAAAGTCCCGCCACGCTCTGGAACGGATAATTCGTTTTATTATATGTACTGAGTCTCATCTCAATATATCATGCTTATTAGGCTATGCAGTGCCTTATGCTATAACTATTTCAGTTCTATGCAAAAGTTACTAAAGATTGATTTCAACCGATCGGTGATTTAAGTGACTGCAGTCCGTTCTGCAACTTCTCAGTCATAGGGTACAAGATTCAGCCGAATTTATTGAACAACTTTTTAGCCACAACTAGTACATATTCACCTCGTACGGTCCGGCACCGCAAATACCGTCGTTTGTTATGTGAATTCCGTTGCTCCGGTCACGGCCACTTTAAGTTAATGCATTTCCACCATTCCAGAGTGGTTTATACATAATGAACTTCCTCATGAACTGGCCAGCATCGAAGCTCCGCGTACCTCTAGCAGCGTTGATGGCCACGGTCGTCACCTACGTGTATGGACAGACTATGTTCTGCGAAGACGTGTTCTTCGCTGTCGGAGAGTATCCCAGCGTGTTTATGAGGGTTTGTTGGGCGATCTCGCCTGCTATCATGATGGTAAGCAGAATTGATGAAATAACCTAGGTTTTCAAGCAACGAGTGTAGGTATACGTATGGCTGTATACTCGTATGTTGCTTCAAAAAATATTATAAAGGGCTACTTGCTCCTGCCAGGGTTGCGGTTTGTTCGAAAGAGATACGCCCCCGCTCCGCCCAGAGCGGGGGAAGTTATTTGATGATGTCCCATCCCCAAAAAAAGGGGCTTAGTTAAATCTGGTTCCACCAAAGCATACACGAGCGGACGGAGCATGTACAGGAATGGAGCAATCACATTAGCTCCAATCCAGATCGCATTTAATTTGACGTCTCAGCAGCCCCCGATCGTCTTTGTTTTGATGGATTCTAGACATAGCCCTTCTTCTCCTAAGCCAGGTTTTTTTTTGTGTGGCCTGCTTTTATAACGGTAGGATTTTTAATCAGGCACCAAAACCTTTGTCATGAAATGCTCTTCCCTAAAACTTTAATGTTGTAGAGCATATTTGCGGTGGGCGCGGCTAGTACTTGGACGGCGAGCGAAGCGCTGGCGGGCTGGCTGCTGGTGGGTTCAGCCATGTTACCCATCGCAGTCGTCATGCTCATCTACGGGATCTTCAAGTGCAGAGTCAGAGTAAGGGGCCGTAACCACGAGCGGGAACGGCAATATCATCTTCGTGCCACGTATTACTATACACAGTATACACTGGATCGCCATGTGTACACGTTCTAAGTGTTTAAAAATACGTGGCACTATATAACCGTGATTCTCTCGTGCAGACGGCCCCTAAGTCATTTGTACGCTTTAGTGTTGCGACGACTACCAGTAGATAATCGTTATGTTTCCCCCCCCCCCATGCCTCCTGTATTTTTCTGTCGCTCAGAACGTCATTTTCTTGAGCGAGAAACGACGAGGTTCAACCCTTATTCTACAAATGCCCTGAATCATCGGATGATAACTTGTAATAACGTGTTTGTTTTTGCTTCCAGAATATTGTTCGAGACGGAAAATAGTTTTAAAATAAATCATTGTTTATATATTTTTTGTTTGTTACTTGAATGATAAAATGAAAAATTTAAATCAGAATGACATCTTATTTTATTCACAAAATTTTTCATAACACCAATTTGTTACCAAAATAAAGGATTATTTTATAATTAGTCATACACACATATCCACATAACAACTTAGAAAGTTGGTCATAATAAATAATGCACAATGTTTAAATATTGGCATTTATTTTTTTTTGTCTTTTTTAAAGTGAACATTACCTATTATAACCAACAGGAGTATTTTTTACACAATATTTAATTCAGTTGTTGGTTAAATAAAAAAGTTAAATCAGCTTCGCTTGATTGAGAAAAAAACACTCCTTCTATTAATACAGCCTTGGATCTTATTTCTAAAATTAACCGTAACTTAAATAATGAACTTCTCATATAAAAATAATAATGATAAGCATTACTACATACATCTTTTTTAAAAGTTTACAATCTAAGTAGGTAGACCGCCAAGTGTTCATTGTATAGTAGTACTGTTACTATAATATTCGTTTCCTTAGGTTTAGACTATTGTTGTGTACAAAATACGAATTTACAGCAGTAAATGATTTATAGCAATGGTAACACTATTATATTTTACCAATAAATATAATATGAATTGCACCAAACTGATGGCGACTAGATGAGTAGTTTGGAAACAAAATAACACATGTTTACAATAATATAAGAGGACATTTATAACAAAATATTTGGCTTCAATAAAATTTAGAATAATCACGATATTTGGACATCAAAATTTCTCGAATTTACTCATCAGCAGTAGGCATTAATTTACACTCAGGGACAGGCCAGCATGGCTTGGATCAAACACGTAAAGCTGAAAATATGAGATTACAATAGTAACACAATAGGAATACAACTGGTATGTGTTATCATAATATAAATAGACATTCAGGAATAACTTATTTTAAATCGCTATTACCTGGGCCTGCCGTAGTAGATTGCTAGTGCTTGTTCCATCAATCTATTATTAAAATTGATTCCTGGATTTTTTTTGGCGGCACACACATTATACTGGATATATCATTAGAAAATACAGGCCTGTAGTTGGTTTTTATGAAAGTTAAAAAAAGTTAGATCCATTTAATGGTTAAGAAAATTTATCGTTAAAAACAAAACATTATAATATTTACAAATCATTTTATGACAAAACAGTATAATGTTACAGCATGTTAAATTTTCGTTTGTTGTGTTCATGATATACTAAAGTTACAAATGTTTGGACAGTAACATTAAATCTTTTTGTATTACATTATGAACACGCAAAACGGCCTATGTGGTCACGACAATCCCAAACAATGGTTTGTGCTACATAATCAGAGAGCGAATCATTTATACATAGCATTTATACTTCGATATTTTAGACCCTAACCTATCATTTAACACTGTGAAATAAGCTCTTGTTATTTGTATGATAATCTGGAAGTGTTTATGATTCGAGCTATACATAGTCTTAAATCTTATGAGAAAAGATTTATTATTACTGTCACACATTATTAAAGCTGAACTTAAACCAGCATTGTGGTGTCGTGCTCAATAAACCCAGTTCACCCCATGTTAGCCTGTGAAAGTAACAAGTTATCATACTACTATTTAAAAGGATATTGGCGTTTTGGCTTGTTACATTTCGAGAACAAAGAAAAACATAAAATAAGCTGCTCTCTGCTGTAAATAAAACTAGTTAAAAAGTAGTTTGATTTCACTCACAACTATTTTGATCTGATATTAAATTACAAACTATTACCAGGAACTTTCACTAATTGATTAAACTTTTCAAACTAATATACACAATGCAACAATTTTACATTCTATCATCTATACTGATTAGTATACCATAGTAATGATGTTTTTATTTAGAGTTTTTTTTTGTGATTTGATGTCAAGATTTACATAAACAAAATAAACATGTGGCTACTGGTGTTTGGCACACTAACCAATAACTATGTCACAGCCAACTACGTGTTCCAGTAACTAGAGAACCGCTAGCTACAGTACATGTGCTACGTCATGATTGTGCATCAACATCGATACTTTGTGTCTAACATGTTGTATTGTTTATGCAATAAACCTGAATCCATTATGTGTTCAAGTGAGATGCGACGTTTTCTCATACACGAAGTTTTCTCCAATTAGATTAAGTTGGTTATAATTCAATAAATACGGAACACAGACACTTAACTAAAAGGCAGCATACGTTACTATAAAATCTTACTAGCTATGTGTGCTCGTGTTCACATCCTAAAAAAAACATAAATAACAGACATTCGGGGACCCTGCGCTCAGTCTTACGCATGAAAGATTCCGCCACATACACTGGAGGACATTGCTAGTACGTACCATTTTACGTAAGGCTTATATGTAATACATCTATGTCTAATATTACAAGCCTTTTAGTATGTTACGGGTATCACTAGCTAATGGCTAAATTAATATAATCTAACAAAAACTCTACAATGATGCCTCCAACATAAACTTCCCAAGCGTCAATGTACTGTCGTAACATTATTTATATTTCGCACCTAACTGATCAAAAACTAAACTGAAGCAAACAAACAAAGAAACAAGCAGAACTATAGCAATACTTCACACTCGATAAATAAATATTGCTAAAACGAGAGGAACAGATTCTTTAAAACTAATAGACAATAATATTAACTTGTGCAAGAAAAAAATGCTGTGGGTTCGTAGACCAGCGATGATGCTCGCCATTGAGATGGGCTACTGATTATTTTATTAGAATTAGATGAATAAATTCGTGTTATTCTTATTGAACATTTAATGTAATCGTTATGTACAATTGCAAGCAGCTGCATCAATATCATTTTATAATTCGTGCCATGTGCTGATACGCGATAAATTACAAAAGGACAATCGTGCAAATGGATTCTAAAAGTTGCACATTATGAAATAGTTATATACATACATGCATTAACTGTGCCATTTCACAACACTAGTTGAAACATTTGGAGCATAATTAATTTATTTGTCATAACATTTAATAAGATTACTGCTATCTCTTGTCAATAAAGGGATCTATTAATATTTTGCAAAACATCATTTTTTTTTAAAGGCACAACCAATCAAGCAAAAGAATATTTTGACTAGTAGAAAACAAATATACAATATTTGTTACAAGAGATTAATTCGGAACAGTTAAATGTTTACAAAACATTGTTCCTAAAATTGTTTTGTAACAAAAAATGTGATAGTAACTGGTGCATTTTAAATAAAGGAACAGTTGAAACACATGAATTCTCTAATATGTTCACTGGTCTATTTGCTATGTTACTGCTGCTGCACCAAGAACATTCCCACGACTGTCCCCCGCACATAGCTTACCGCTAGACGTGATACCGCCGTTAGCAGTATTCATGTCAACTACCTTCAGTAACCACTAACTACACTAATACCTACCCACAATCCAAAATATACGAATTAACAACAACCAAGTTATACATATAAAAAGCTTAGCAAGTTAGTATATAACTCTGTTTTAGAAACTATCATACAAAACTAAACCTATTTCGTTTTCATTATAGTAATAGTTAAATTGACTAATTATAAGATTAAATACTCCTTCATTATAATTTGGACACAACTGAAGTGCATTATAAGATATCATTTTAACGCCTAAATAGTGTTGGCTTCTTTATTATGATTTTCGTAACACTAAGTAGAAAAGCTAGAATAGCAGCAATTTCAAATAATATCCATACTTTTTGGTCAATTTCGTAATATTAGCATTCAAATACCTAATAAGGCATGATGTATTGCCTTCATCATTTTTTTTAAAGGAAATTTACATCCGAACTCGTAATAATTCCCAAACAACAACAATATGAGTGAGATCAAAATGGTTCATTATCAATTTACAATAATAAATGGATAGTGTAGCTATTAATAAAGTTGTAATATCAAACTAGCTAGTCAACTCTAAAGCAATTCACTTTATTAACATAAAAAATCAATTCAGATATTAAATACTAGTGGACACTAACATAATCATAGCACTTGTGCTATCTCACACACTTTCGAGGCAATTGAGTCACATTTTGAATGTTAATATTGATAAAACAACCATTACGTAAATTTTAACATATTAAACAGTCAGCTAGTTTGATTGCCAATAAGACTGGCACTCTAACAACGCACCAGGGATAAAACAGAATTAAACCATTTCGTTGGTTGTCATGAATGCCAACCTTATTCTGAAAAAATCCAAACAATAAAAATAGACCTCAATGAATTTGAATAATATTAAAAACAGACATTCCCCTCAACATACCAACGGCGAGATAATAATATAATCTATTTATAATTAACACTTATATTGTTATAACAATATCTATACAATTGTGTGTACAAGTAAACAATCTGCTGTAATCGTCCTCAAGCACTCCGTTATCACAAGAATCATAGGGCACATATCACTCACTGCCATAGTCAGTCCGTTTAAGCACCGATACCATTAACATTGCCAGCGTTAATCCACGACCCCTTAATTTATTGCTTAACACTAAACTAAAATAATTCAAGTTACATATTTTTCCTTCACGTACACTTTTGCCAGTCGCCAAATACCAGCATCTACACTTATAAATACTTATGTATTCTTCTCAATAGTCATACTGGTATACTTGGGACTAATATCACATCATTTAACGGCTTTGTACTATCTAACAGCTGATTACATCACTTTAGCGTTCGACATTTTCGAACTGAATAGAAATAATATGTATCATGAATTCAGTAGTAGATATCCTACAATGTTTTTTTTTACATTTTATAATTTATAAAACACCACAATTCCATATTGTCGAGGAGAAAAATTACAAATAGAGAACAGAGGAGGCACATCTAACCGCGAAATTAGCGTGGAGTCTGACCGATTGGAAACATGCTTCTGAAGACACCTCCGTGCTCAACTTAGCACCTCCTCTCTCTGGACATACTAAATACTATTTACACTGACAATGCTCGTAAACTATTTAAATTAATTTTACAATCGTTCAACCGCGGATTCGAAGTCTCGACTATATTACAGCGCCACAACACCGGACCGGGTTCGCCGAACGGAACCTCAATTTTGTACTTTTAAATGACAAAAATAAGTCACACTCAGATCTAGTCGCGGCCCTTGAGCGTCGACAGCATCCATCGCGAAAAGTGTACGGGACACAAGTACACGCGCACTTCGGGCGCTGGCGGCTCCAGTGCCACGTGCAGCGCGCGACGCAGCAGCAGGCGGTGTGGGCCCGCGCCGCCCGCGCACACGGACGTGCGCAGGCCGGCACGCGCGCACGGCACGCGCGACACGTGCAGCGCCACGTGCACGCACGGCGCGGGGCGCTGTCACTCGGGCTTGGCGGGCGCGCGGTGCGGCGGCAGCGAGTCGTGGCGCCGGTACATGAGCAGGTAGGGCATGCGCGGCGGCTTGGGCTTCAGCACGGCCGCGTCGCTCACCTGCGTCACCGTGGAGTCGTCGTACCTGAACAGAGAACCGCCGAGTGTCAACAGACGTACGTTGTCGCCTGGGGGGTCGCATCGATGTCGATAGTTTCCTCAGTAAAGTTTGTCCACACTTGCCGTAATTTTGATAACGATTGGAGACGAAAAATAATGACATCATAGTGGAATCGACATAGAATAAAATTTTAATTTCATACGCAAGTATCTTACCTTATCCAGCCGACTTGTCCGTGGAACGTGTCGGTGAGGTAGTGTCCCTTCACCGCCTCGACTCCCTCGTGGTACACCACAGCGAACAACTTGTACACGCGTTGCTTCGACGTGTATTTCAGCTTAGAAGACATTATTTCTGCAATAGGAACAGTAATAATGACTAATAATGTGTGTTTTACTGAAGTTTAAATACATATTTTTAATTAATTATTTTGAGTTCACTCAGTAATTGTTAACCACAAGTAAAAGACATAATAATGTCGTTCAGAGACGAAAAATAAGTACATCATTGAATTGTTAACACCCTACTAAGAACAAGCTCCACAACTCATTGCAGATAATAGTGAATAATACATACTTGGATCAATTTTCAAGTCAATCGGGAAGTCAATATTCTTGACGATCTTGGCGGTATGTCCGTCAGCGTCGAGTTGGAAGCACTTAAGGTGTAGCAGTAACACCACCGGCAACTGTTCCAGCGATAGTTGCTGCCACGCGTCGCTCACGCCTTCGAGGGTATCCTTACCGGCCAGCAACTCTAACGCATCTTTGACATTGTTCGCACGCTGAAATTGTATTTTAAGGAGATTTTAGTGACAAATTGTGAAGATTTTGAACAGTTGGCTTTCTCATGTAATTTACTCAGCCAATGCTGTCTACATAGAAGTTACTACTACTTTCAGAGACGAAAAATAAGGTACCATCATTGTAATAAAAGTTTAATAAAATCAGTGAATTCTTTCATAAACATATTTAGTTTACCCGTTGCATGGGTTGACAAGTTGACAATTTACAATTATGCTTAGTGGTTTACGTTTTTTTTTGTCATGACATGCAATTTCTTGGCGATTATAGTATACTAGAAAAAAAGTGGCAACACTGCCCGAGTGACATGTAATATTTTGGCTCCGTATTTTAAAATTAAATTTAATTAGTAAATAAGTGATAATATAGTGTAATTATTTGTTCAATCGGATTGTAAATGTATAAATACCCAGGATTATTGTTTTCCCGATAATCCATAAAGTTTTTTGGTAAAACATCGTTACCGGTAACCTTCAAACATCAGCTGACGTTTTACCTGTACTTTTATATACGGACAATTCAAGGGAAGTATTGTTTACTTTTAATATATAATAGCACACACTCGTTACTTTAATTATATAGCACATCCATGCCAATTCTAGATTTAATTTTGTGCTGATTTATTACCCTATAATGGTTTTAAATCGCTTTGTTGACAACCTAAGATTGTAATTTATAAACACAACAACATTGTGATAGTCTTTCCATAACTCTGTTATTCATATATTCAAGCTTATTAATAACATTAATGATAATTTTGTCTAAAAATAACATATGAATGAACTACATTAATTTAATTTTTTTTTGTGTTTTTCATCTAAGCAGCCTACCCACATAAGCAAAAGTATAAATAGGTTGATAAAAACCAGTAAAACTCAATATTCTATTAGATTAATTTAATATAAAGATAATCTTTTAAACTTAATAAACATCCTACCTCATTCAATTTCATATCTGAACTTTTGCCCTTTGTTTTTCCCCCTTTCACCGCTAACTTTTCTATATTTGTCTATTCTGTTAGTTCTCACCGTTTCTTTATTTCTATCTTTCAGTAACTAATCCTGAAACCATGGCTGTGATGACCCGTAAGGCTACTGCTCAGGAGATGGAGCTCAAGTTGAGAACGGCCCTCCAAGAGCTTAAAGAATCAAAACTCCAAGTCCAACAACTGTTACAGGAGAGAGAAGAAAGTGAGGTGGAAGTCGTTAAAGTCAACAGCAATAACTCTTCCTTGAAAAGGCAGTTAGTGGACCTTCATCAGCAATACTTGGACGTTGTTGATGAACGGGATCAACTAAAGGTGGTCACAGATGGTTTCAGCAATTGCAGTAATTTATATGAGGAGGCTTTATGTAGGATTAGGGACTTAGAAGATGAATTAATTCATGCCGATAGTCGTATTTTAAAGTTACAGAGAGAAAGAAAAAGTACTCAGGTTATTGAAACTAACCGCTTATATGAAGAATTGTTAAATAGTAATTGTAACTCCCCTTCCTTAATAACTATTGATTTGACTGAAGATTCCTTACTGAAACAAAATTATTCAGTAAGCAATAAGAAAATTAAGAAATATGCTAAGTTAAATAGACTAATTAAAAAGTGTTATCAATTTAAAAAACAACATAAACACTTTTCCAAAAACATTCCACTGAGAAAAGAACGTGTTGATTTAGTGAACAAGTTAAAAAATTATGAAATAAAGTTAGAAGATAGTATTAAAATATATAATATAGATACTCAGCAATTGCAGTCTGAAATAGAGGTACTTCAGGACTCACTTAGTTCCATTTCCAGTAGGTATTTGAGTTCTCAGAACCAAATTAGGGAACATATTCTTGCAGCAAACGAATTAGTAATGTCTCAATGTAGTTGTCAGACAGTTTCCAACCATGAAACTGTCCAGCCTGAGGTAATGGAGGACCCATCCCAGGCTGAGAATTTGCCTCCGGACTGTATCCTTAACCAAGATGCAGCTAATATGTCACAAATTAATTTACAAGTGGTACAGACTGAGATACATGATAGTCATGATTGTTCTAACTCTGTAATGTTCTCAGATAGTATAGGAAGGGGTGTAGGTAAATTATTAAGTAATAACCTGAGTTTTCCCAGTCAAAATACTTGTATGCCAGGGTCAACTTATAAACAGATAATGGCATTAGTAACTGGAAATGTTTATAGTAAAAGTACTGATTTAACTATATTTATAGGAAATTGTTCTAAAATTACAAAAGAAGACATCACAGACAGTGTAACTGAGTTGTTAAAGTTAAATTGTCGAAAAATAATATTGTGTGCTTTTCCATACTTATATAAAACGTCAAATAAACAAAACAATTACATTTACATGCTGAATAAGCATGTACACTTCTTGGTAGGTCACTATTGTGACAAACTTGTATTTCTTGATATCAACACTGTTGTTGATAAACTTAGGTCGACACGGGGTAGTGTGTTTCTACCTACTAGTTGTAGACACAAAATAGCTAGGCTATTAGCTTATAATATTCACTCGGACATAAATAGTATGTCTATGTTTTGTACTATTATTAACACTGCGAATATTAGTACTTATACTAATATACCTTTTTACAAGGAAGGCGGGGGAGTATTGTCGCTCACTCCGGCTCATTTAAACTAGCTAGTAAGACAACAGACACCAAAGTACCTTCTGGCTCTCAAATAGTTAAATTTAAAAAAGGGGCTAAGCAGAATTCCTTGAAATTATTTCATCAAAATATTCAAGGTTTCTCTTCAAAACAACTAGAGATTGAATTGTTTTTAGAAAAAACTAAGTTTGATATTGTTTGTTTCACCGAACATTGGTTAAAAGATCATGAAATGTTAATTAATTATGAAAATTACAGTGTAGGCAGTTGCTTTAACCGTAAATCTAAGATGCGTGGGGGTTCACTAATCTTAGTCAAAAATAGTATTAAATTTAGAAGTCGTATTGATATAGTTGATCTATCGGTTGAACATAATATTGAATTGTCTTGTGTTGAGCTAGATAAGCATGTCATAGTGTGCGTTTACAGGCCCCCAAATTATCAAAACTACTCGATATTTGAGTCAGTAATGGAAGATGCTTTGGCAAAACTTGCAACGGGTAATAAGTCGCTAGTCATCTGTGGTGACTTTAACATCAATATTTTAGATGAAAATTCAAATAGCAGTAGATTCTTAAATCTTTTTAAATCATTTAATTTGTTGAATGTGTTTTCGGAGCCAACCCGAATTACTACAAATACCGCTACATGTATTGATAATGTTTTCTGTTGCTGCGACTTCTTAGATAAATCCATTGTAAATTACCTTCCCTCTGATCACAGCGGTCAAATCGTTGTTTTCGAGTCCTACACAACATCACAAAAAATTCAGATACAGTCCAGACAAATAACACCCAGCAATTTAAATAAATTTAATAATAATTTAATAAGTAATCTAGGCATTCCGGGATATGATATTAATAATGTAAATAATTTTTATGAGGAATTCTTTTCGGTTGTCTACACAGAGTTCAATGATACGCTAAAAATAAAAACTAAATCTATTAGCCCAAAGTTTATATTTAGTGATTGGGCAACTAAGGGTATAAGAAAAAGTAGGGAACGACTGTTTGAGCTTTACGGCCTTAAGCCTTACATCAACTCGGAAACATTCAATCGCTATGTTGCTACTTACTCAAAAATATTTAAAAACACCTGCAAGGTAGCTAAAGCCTTATTCATAAGCAACAAGATTAAATCCGCTGATAATAAAATTAAGACGGTTTGGAAAATAATCAATAGTGAAACTAATAGAAATAAAAAATATAATAATGATATAACACTAGAATCTTCACGTGGTCTTCTAACCACTAAAAACGAAGTTGCTCAAGAATTTGTGGATTTCTTTACTAGTATCCCAATTAAAACTACAGAAACGTTAAATTCCTCACCCTTACTTTCTGTTGACTTATTAAGAGCAAACGTTTTACCATGCCCGGTTGAGTTTCAGTTTAAGCATATTAACCCCACTGTAGTCATTAAAGCTTTTAAACAAATAAAAATCAAATTAACCGAAGACCTTTGGGGATTGTCTATTAAAGTTTGTCAAGCTATCATTGAGACTATAGCACCGTACTTAGCCTTTATATTTAATTTGTGTGTGGACCAAGGAGTCTTCCCGGACCTTATGAAATACAGCAAGGTAATACCACTTTTCAAATCTGGGGACAGTAAAGACACCAATAATTATAGACCCGTATCCGTTTTGCCGGTTTTCAGCAAGGTGTTTGAAAAGGTAATGCTTAACCAAATGCTCAACCATTTTAACACCAATAAAATCTTACATGAGAAGCAGTATGGTTTCACCAAAGGACGTTGTACGACTGACGCCGGTGTCACCCTATTAAAACACATATTTACTGCGTGGGAAGAAGCACAGGATGCCATAGGGATCTTTTGTGACCTCTCAAAAGCATTTAATTGCGTGAACCACGAAACCCTTCTCTTAAAACTTGAACATTACGGCCTAGGGAAACTTGCCCTTAGTTTAGTTAAATCGTATTTAAATGATAGACAGCAGCAAGTACAAATAAATGGTGTCAATTCAATGGGTTTAAATGTAAAAATGGGTGTACCACAAGGATCGATATTAGGTCCCTTCCTCTTTTTAGTATATATTAATGATCTACCCCATTTGTTTAAAAACCAACCACAAATGGTGTTATTTGCTGACGATACTTCTTTAATATTTAAGATAAACAGACGTGCCTCAAATCTTGACGACGTAAATAATGCCCTAATGCAGGTACATAATTGGTTTACCGCTAATAATTTAGTATTAAATGGGAAAAAAACGAAGTGCATAAGATTTGCTCTACCAAATGTCAAAAACAGTGAGTGTGACATAGTATTGAATCAAGAGAAACTAGAATTCGTCGAAAAAACTGTTTTCTTGGGAATAACACTCGATTCAAAGCTACAATGGGGTCCGCATATAACATCTCTTGCAGGACGCCTTAGTTCAGCAGCATATGCTGTTAGAAAAATCCGTCAGTTTACTGATGTAGATACCGCGAGACTAGTCTATTTTAGTTATTTTCATAGTATAATGTCATACGGTATTTTACTTTGGGGACGGGCTGCAGACATCGAGTCTATATTTATTCTGCAGAAAAGAGCCATCAGAGCCATATATAACCTACGTAGGCGAGATTCTTTAAGGGAACAGTTTAAGGATATTAACATCATGACAGTACCTTGTCAATATATTTATGAAAACATCATGTATGTCAGGAAAAACTTGCATCTTTTTAGTAAAAGAGGTGACAGACACAATTATAATACTAGAAATAGGGACCAATTAGTTCAACCAGGTTTCAGGTTAGCTAAAGTAGACTCATCTTTCATGGGGTACTGTTTGAAATGCTACAATAAAATACCTCCCCACATTCTTCAACTGAATGAAACGAAATTTAAATCTTGTATTAAACGCACACTATGTAGGCAAGCATATTATAAGTTGGGGGATTATATTGATGATAAAAATGCTTGGCTCAATGCTGGTCCTGCTCCACAAGCATAGGGGTAAACTCAGTATCCGAAGCTATAGTGGAAGCTGCAGAAGATTGTAAGATTATCTTTGCAATGTATAGAATCAATTCTCTAGTATTGTATAATTATTAAGCCCATATGTGAGTGCTATGTATTATCATTGACTTGACGAAGCCCTGGTGGTTGATAGTGTCATGCTCACTTAAATGTCTCGCTGATGGTGGCGGGTGTGTCGGGTCATTTAGCTCCCTTCAAAATGGTCGAGCTGAATGGGGCTGATCCATACGTCATGTTCGTGAACGGGCGCTGTCAGTTGGGACTGGTCATGTTTAGCTACCACGGTTCATTTTTAAACTTATTTAGATTTAAAATTAAATTTTGCTTTTTATTTACTCTGGACGCTCTTACTGTGCACGTCTTTCTATATCGTTCTCACATATTTGTATAATCTCAACATGAATGATGTAAATACGATTTTGTAAAAATATTATAATTTAAAAGAGTGTCCATGGAGTTTCTTGCCCATTCTTCTCCATAGAGATCAACGCTTTGGAATGGGCAACTACAGTACTTTCACAAGTTATTATGCCTTGTGACCGGGACTGTAGATTCATTTTGTTTCTTGACATTCAAAAGTGCCTGTAATGGTCTAATTGAAATAAATGATTTGAATTTGAAAAAAAAAAACTAGCTTTCGCCCGCGGCTTCGCTCGCGTTAAATTCGGTATAACACACCAAGCAGACCTGCAGTTTTTGCTCTTGCGCCTGATTGATTTGTAATAGCAACGCTAAGTTTTCCCTTTTCTTCCCTCGTTCTCCCTCATATCCCACTTTTTTTTTTAATAAAAATTAGCCTTTCCCAACTATCTCTGTACCAAAATTCATTAAAATCGGTTCAGCCATTAAAGCGTGAAGAGGTAACAAAAAAACAAACTCACTTTCGCTTTTATAATATTATAGTATAGTATATATAGTATAGTAAGGATTTTATGGATTATGTATTCATGTGTCGACATCGCGCGGACTGACCTCAATGTCAAGCTGCAGCGTGAAGAAGGGCTGCACGGCGTCCGTGACGTCATGGTGCGCGGCGCGGTGCAGGCGCAGGCGCGTGCGGCCGCGGAAGATGTCGGCCACCGGCGTGCGGCGCGCGGCCCAGCGCCTCTCCACGGCGCCGCGGTTGCGCGGGCCCATCACCTTCCACTCGTCGTCCTCGGCCGCCAGCTCGGCCGGCGTGGGCACCGCTGCCGCGCGAGCCTCTTCCGGCTCCACCAGCTTTATCAGCTGGAAATAACATACATAAAACATCAGACCTGCTTTTTCTCGAAGGAGTATGTTATGTGGAAGAGTGCACTTGTCGACAGCGTCGCCTGGGCTCACATCGATGTCGACAATTTCCTCAGTTAAATTTGTCCACACTTGCCGTGATTTTTATCACGATTGGAGACGAAAAATAATGACATCATAGTAGAACTGCTGGAAATATATATTATGTACACATATGTATCTTAGGAAACTTTAGCTATTTTTATGTACACTATTTTGGCAAAAATATAAACATCCGCTTCCGCGAAAAAAGACTTTACGTGTCCGTTTCTGCTTCAGTTGCAACACCACCATGAAGTTGTAGATCAGCTTTTTCTAGTGACGGAAACTTCTTTCATTACCAGAACCGTCGAACAGGTTGTTATTTTATTTGGTAAGCGATTAATAACAATGCATGAGATCAAGGGTTTTGGTAAACTCACCTCGAGCATCTCATCGTTGAGCGAGTTGAGCAGACAACCAAGGAACTCCTCGGCGTCCTCCTGGCGGCCTTCTTGCGAGCCTGGGAAGGGCCGCAGAGCCCGCAGCACCCGCTGCCCCGCGCCGCCCTCCAGCGGCGGGCCGGCCGGCACGGGCGGGGCCGGGCCCGCGCCCGCCGCGCCGCGCCCCGGGCCCGCCCGCCCCGGCGCCAGCGGGCTGAACTCGTAGCACAGTTCCACCCTGAATACAACGGATGTTTATTAACAATCAGCCTTTAAACACGCTTGTGGGAATATCTTACCCGTTCCTCTCTCGCTGGAAGTGGCGCTTATGCCATACAAGCCTACACAATCCTGGCTTGCCTTACAAACAAACGTGAGGCTATTAAAAATTATAAGAAAAAAAAAACCATTACAAACAATTTATGTCAAAGTAAATTAGTGCTAAATGCAACGTCATCCGTAACCTGGCTACTGGATTGGAATTGTTTACACACTCATCTTTCATATCAGAATATTATTTATATTATCTATGTAAGTACATTTGTATTTTTTTTCTGAAATTTTCTGTCACATTGTTGTATGTTGTTGTGAATGTTTCTGACTGTACATCACCCTAAGGTTGACTATTAGAAAATGCCCACGGTATTAAGTCCGACCTTGTACAATGTATTTTTCATGTGCATGAAGTTTTAATAAATAAATTGTTTGGCCTGCTTAACTTCCGCGATCTTATTTAGTTTTCGAATTTGTGGCCATGCATAACATCTGTATTATTTAGAAGCTGGTTATGAATCAGAACAAATTTGAAACGTGAAAAAGAAAAACATAGGGTCGAATTGAGAATCTCCTCGTTTTTTTGAATTCGGTTAAAAACGGAAACATAAAACTTATTTGTATTGATTTTAGCAGTTGATTAGTTCTATAGGTTTAAAAAGTGGCCACTATTTTGAAATAAAATAATGGGAACATGCTTTATCCGAAAATCCCATTTAAAATTCGATATACAAATAAATTTGTTTAGAAATGTTTACATTTCATTGATACCTCCCAATATATCAATGAAATGTTAAGAACGTTTATCCAAAAAATTCACTCAATCTTCAAAATTAACCATTTTCGACGGACAATAAAACCATAATGTGCTTACATACTAGATTAAAAACTGGCACCATATGATTGGAAATTTCATAATCTAGTGCTTGGTTTTAAAACATTTTAAAATATTTGTGTGGTATTCCTATAAGAACAGTTTTTATTCAACCCTTTTTTTAAAACTGGCGGTTGACGGTCTACTCAGATGCCAGATACTAGTAAAACCATAAATTAAAAACTATTAAAAAAATCACTTTTAAATAAACAATAACATTTACTAGTGTATGGTTTTAGAAAAAATACAATTTCTTTAAGTTTTCATTCAAGAAAAGTATATTTAAAAACCGTAACTTTTAGCCATTTTTCGAGATATTAAACGTGTTGGATAAGGGTAAAAACTGAAGCAATTCTATTTTTTTTAGACCTAGTAAATGAAGACATTAACGTTCTAAAACATGGTATAAATATTTTTTAAATAACTTATTTTGTTAATTTTTAATGATTTTTTTAGTCTTAGTATATATTCGGCCCGAAATGGTATCAGCGCTCAGAGCCGGCCGAGGCCTTGCCGAGGTAGGACCTATGTCGCTCTGGTCGCCGCGCGCTGCGTAAAATATTATCCTTATTTCTCGAGTTTATAGCGCGACCGCGACATCGTGACACTATTGATTTTTTTTAATACAGTTTTATTATACAACAAAATTGTGGTGAGTAAATATTTTTTTGTAATGAACGTAAGAAGATTAAATTAGACTTCTGTAATTGTATTTTTATTATACCTACTTTTTTCAGATATGGCAAACAAAAGAAAGCATTTTGGACAAAAAGAACATCATACGAAAATATGGCGAAGGTTATGAACAATTCAGATTTTTATTAACCGACTTGAATAAAAGAGGAGGCTCTCAATTCATCGGAATCTTTTACTCGAACATGACTAGACTGATTTAGAAAATACTTTTTTTTGTTAGAAAGGGTAAAGTTTCCAGGTATTTCTATGGTCATTCGGATCTCGATTTCAATATCGAGAGAACTCTCAATTTTTATAGGAATACAAACACAAACAAAACAAGTAAAGCATTTGTATATTTATTTGTATACATATAGAGTACCACTTAATAAAGTAAAACTGATGATGAAGCCGAAAGATACCAGAACTTTATATTATTACGGTGAACATAGCCGTGTTTGGGTTTGTTGGAATTGTAATGAGTTGTTATATAAAGGTATACAATACAACTAAAAACTGAAAAATAATTTTCGAAAGTCGTTTTTATAAAAAGTTTTTGTAGTAACTTATTTGTTGTTATAGGCAGAACCAAGAAGTTCAAATACTCGAAAACCAGAACGTAAATGAAAATACTCTTGTTGGTATTTTTTTTCTTAGAATTTTGTATCCAAAGAAATGGTGTTTTCTTAATTTGATTGAGCCGTTAGTTATAATTTATAATACAATCGTGTAGTGTAGTGTTGTTAGTATAGCCAAGTTTCAGATTAACACGGATGTTTTCACAAAAACATTGTGACGGTACAACGTGCCGTCTGCGTGTCGCGGGTTCGATTCCCGCACGGAACAAATATTTATTGTTTCGGGTCTGGCTGTTTGTGTATGTAAGTTTAATTGTTTGTAAAAGCACCCACGATATAGGAGAAGTTCCTAGTGTTGTGAGGAGAGACCGTTAACCCAACGGTCTCTCCTCACAATGTTTGAGTGAGGCAACCAGCATGCCTGAGAGATATTTTTCATGTTGGGAGATATTGGCGGCATAGAAACCAGGTTAGTCAATAACCATTCCATAAAGAATGAAGAAGGCGATGTTTTGTCTGCTTTTGATAATGGCACATGGCGTTTACATCATAGTCGAAATATTGGAATTGGAAAAAAATACGCGGCATAGTCTGTTTATAATATGTATTATGGAAAATAAATGAGACATTTCTTCATTATTTAGTTATATCCAGCTGACAATCTTGTGCAAGAAAATAATTATATTTCTAGCTTAATTAACCTGATGTATATTTTATTATTTCGTAGTCTAACCATCCTATCGAAATGGTTCGCAGCTAACAATCTCTTACTGAATGCGAACAAAACCAAGTGTCTAAAGTTAAGTGTTCAATTGTACCACAGCGTGATTTAACTTTGAATTTTGACGGCAAAAGACTTGATGTTATAGCGAAAACTGTGTTCTCGGGGATGACTATCGATTCAAAACGCCATGGGGCGCGCACATTAGAACTCTTTCGGGTAGGTTCAGCTCAGCTGCATAATGCAGTAAGGAAAATTGGGCAGTTAACTGATGTAGACACAGCTAGGTTTACTAACCTAGTATAGAGTATACTATGCTTACTTTCACAGTATCATTACTGTGATGTTATATACCTGAAAAATTCGGCACTCACACTTGCAAAACTCATTAGATACCTATATATTTTATTATTTCACTTGCTTAGTTACAAGAGTTTTTAAAATTTTCTGAAAAACAGTGTATTTTATTTTTAAATTCCATTAATAAGTAGTAAATTGAGTAATAAGTCAAATTATTATGATCACAGGTGCTTCGCTAGATGGACTGATCGAATCTGATGGAATCGTCTAAATTAAATGTCCTAGTTCAGCATTTGGATCAGACTCAATATAAGCCAAAAAAAATTGGACAGTAAATGAATTTGAATCGACGCCATGACTGGTATTATCAAATACAGGGGCAGCTACACATAACAAACAAAACTACTGTGTCTTTGCTATGTGGACAGGGAAAGATCACAAATTGAAAACAGAAAAGGTAATCAGGGGCTTTACATTTTGGAGCAAAAACATGGAACATCGGCTGGTCTGTTTTTATAATAAATATCTTTTACCCGAGATTGTAGATCCCCGTAAAGCAAGATTTATGAAACTTAGAGACGACAAATATATATATTTTTATTTTACACGATATGTTTTATTTACTTTTAACATTAAACAAAATATATTGCTGATCAATTACAATTAATTAATGAAATCCCAACTTCAAAAATAATACAAAGAAATTAAAACGCTCCATAGGTACTAATAAAATAGCTGGCCAAGTATCAAAATGATCAATGCGCTGTATGATACGGGGCCGTACGCTCGAACACACACGGCTGTGTGCTATAAAGCTGTGTGAGTAAATTTACCTACAATCGCCGTGCGCTGCATTGGCATAAACGCTCTTAACATTTCTATACCAATTTTACCAATAAATGATATAATGCCATCAATAAATGATTATTTTACTTACAAGGAATCAATGACAGGCGTGCTAGATTTGCCTCGACGCGTCTGGTACGGGAGTGCCTTCAGCATGTTGTAGAATGGTGGGCAGGCAATAAGCGCTTGTAGGATCGAGTTCACGTAGCAGTAGTTGGAGCGGTTGGTGAGGCCGCGAGGCAGCAGGGATACGGGACGGTTGTCCAGCTGGTACTTTGACAGGAATTCTGTTTAACAATTAAATAAAAGTTAACCTTTATGTATCAATGATTCTCCAATGTTGTGCAATGTACCCTTCGATCAAAAATGTACTTTATTCCCGATCAATGCTTCAAAAACTGCCAGACAATCCTCGCCAACACGAACACGTAATAATGGTGCAGTGCGCGTTCAAGAACTGAAAATAACTACCGCAATACTCAGATTTCACAAGGAATATCTTTTTTTCGGTAAGTAAGTGTATGCTAATACTTAAGTGTTTTTTTCCATAATAAAAGTAGTACTAATTTCGAAATATAAATCAGTTTAACAATGTTTGATTTGTTCCACAAATGTTTAGTACAATACGTCCAACATTGGTCCAACGTCGACTGATTTAGAATAGTGAATGGAGTCGAGTAGAATAGCACTATATATTTTTTGTAGATTTCCTACTGATCTATTTCGATGTGCAGAATGGATATTATTGTAAAGGAAAGAGTAGAAGATTTTAATTTGTTTAATGGTTATTAACTGTAAAACTATTTCAGAAGGAGAGTTATGTTTTTAAAGCGTATTTATGAAAAATTCTAAAACAAAAACTCGACGAAGATTTTTAAAACAAAATATTAAATCATTCGTTTACATTTTTTTTTTATTTTACTTCTTACGACGAGATGATATTAAACGACAGTACTTAGAACGCTAATATTAATTAGGAATCAGCCCAGGGTATAACTTTATATAATAAGAAAAAAAGTATTCTGGTACAATAAATTTTTCGACCAATTTCTCTGCCACATACATGGATCCATAAACACAGACTGACGGACGTCCAAGAATGATTGATTTTAATGTTATTATTTACTATGTTAAAATACCATATGTGCTTGATAGATTATTTAACTCGATTTTAGTGCACTCATATTATCCTGTAAGTGTTATATTAGTAAGAAAAAAGTCATTCAAGTTTCGAAAGACTGGGTTTTTGATATTTCGAGAGTAGAGCACTGCCTCCCGCTCCGCTAATGAGGCGTGCAATAGTACGTACACACATGTTGATAAAAGATTACCCTTCTTCTGCGGCAGTCAGGTATGAAGAAACAGTCTTGGAGGTTGGCTGACACACATGATTTTTATAGGAATGTTAAATACGATTTCTGCTAAATTTATCATTGTTTAAAACAATTTTTTTAAGAAGTACAAGGTGTAAACCAAAGCTTAACGAAGCCGTCTACCAAGAATTCCGTTCATTAAACTAAGTACATAGCTCGACGCAAAAAATGAAATTAAGAATAGTACGGGGGTCGGGGAGGTATATAAACTAAACAAAAAAACTTGTTTTTAAATCCAAGTGTCCTCAATATTATCCACTGTAGCTAGAAAGTTCCAAGGTGTTGTCTACAACAACAAAAAAGCTATGACGAGAGCAAGTGGCTATCGGTTTCGTTAAGGGTACCTTACACCCTTTATTAAAGAAATAATCATTAAAAATTATAAACCAAACCACCAACATTTAAAAATAAAATGTGAATGCTATAATAATAAAAACAAATAACGTCTGCAACTCCATGTCTTTCCATATTGACTCTATTCTAAGCATTGAAATTATGATACACTAAAGACGACTAGTTTAAAATTAGATTAAGCACCAATTGTTAACATTTTATTTAGAATGTTATTGCTTAGAAGTTTATTTTTGATCTTACTTAAAAATTTATTTTAACATTTTTATTTGATGACAGTCTTAATACAAAATATATAATGCAAACAATAACTTTATGAGCAGTAGTAGATATTATGGTTTATAATTAACTGAAGTTAATATTTTATAAAATCTTTCTCGAAGAAACAAAAATGTTTACGTTTAGCATTCTCGGCCACTTGTGAGATATATGATTTTGTTATTGATATTTTATCTAGTACATTTTTGATCGAAGAATGTACCATTAAATTATTTAATTTACCGTATGTATGTCAGGAAAACTTGTACTACCAAATGAACTCACCTCCCATCCTGTATGAGTTGGGATCATCACTGAAGGGCGAGGGCTGCACGGGCACGGCGGGGCTGGGCTCCTTGGTCACGGGCAGCTCGCGCGGCTCGGGCGCAGGCGCAGTGCGAGCGCCGCCGGCCGTCGCGTTCACCGAAGTCTTTTCCGAGTACGACAGGGCGGGCGGCGCAGTCATGCGCGGCACAGGGGCACTCTTTTCGACAGTCGTCGCCTGCGATGGTGACGCGTCGAAGGGCGGTACCTTGGCGACCGGCTTTTGGACGTTGGGAGGTACGGGAGGCGCCATTGTCGTCGGGCTTGGTGGCTCCTCGGGCGCGGCCGCTACGGGAGCGGGTACGGGTACTGGCATAGGAGCGGGCGCGACCACACCGCTACTCTTGTTGGAGAACAGGCTGGCCCAAGATTTGCCGGGCGCGGGCTGCGGCTGCGGCAGCACAGGCGGCGGCGCGGGCTCCCCACGGTTGCGCGGAGTGGGGGGCGGGGGGAAGTCGGACGCGGTGGGCGCGGGCGGCGGGGGCTGCGGCGCGGGTGGCGGCGAGGGCGCGGCGGCTCCCTTGCGCGAGTGCCCGAACGGCGCCTTGTTCGTCACGATGAGCGGCGGGCCGGCCGCGTGCAGTGTGATCGAGATCGGCATCGGTGCCTTGCTAGGCGGCAGCGGAGGTTCGCGTTTGACGTGTTCGACTGCGGGTGCGCTCCTATCAGAGTTGTCATTGTTTTCGTTGGACGGTGAGCGATTAGCAGGTCCGTCACGCTTTTGTCTGCTGCCGAAAGGCGCTTTGGGTGTGGATGCGGCTTGTTGCACTGGGACTACGGTTTGAGGGACGACAGGCTTAGTGGGCTGTTTACCGCCCGAGAATGGCGCTGCGGGCCCCTTAACTGGTTTGGGAATCGTTGGCTGAATCTTATTTGTGGGAATCTGGTTAGTAGGGGGCGCAGATGACGGAGGGAACGATTTACTTGCCGGAGATTGTGCAGAAATTGACGCTTCGGGTTTCGACTCCGTAGTGTTCCACGTCTTTGGGGCCTCAGTCTTTGGTGTAGTTGCAATTTTCTCGACTGGTGAAAGCTTTGCTGGGGCGATTTCAGCCATTCGGTCCGACTGTTTTGGACTGCCAGGACCCCTACCGATTTTAAGGTCTTTCATAGGTAGCGATTCCACGGATCCAGCCGACGCTGAAGCAGTCGGCGGGGGAGGCATGGGTTTTTGTTCTAGACTTTTGTCTTGTGGCGTATAGGTTTTGTTCTGACTTTGTCCCTGCACGAAGTTCTTTGCGTGGACGTTAAACTGGTGCGGCGTGCTGTGTGGCGGCGGCTGCGGCTGCATGGGTACTGGCGGCGCATGAGGCGGTGGAGGCATGTACATGGACGGCATGTATTCCACACCACCTTCCACAGGCGGGCCGTAGGGCGGCGCGGCGTAGTGCGCGCTAGCGTAGTACGCATCCACGGCCTCCTGCTCCATGACGACCTCTTGGGGGTATTCATCGGGGCCCTTGTCGGGCTCTCCCTCCACAGGCATGGGGTAGTCGGGGTAGTACGGCGGGTAGGCGTAGGGCCCGTACACGAGCGGCTGGTACACCGGCAGGTGATAGAGAGGCGCGCCCTGTGCCTGTGCGGCAGGGTAGTACTGCGGGTACTGCAGGTAGTAGGGCGGCGGCTGAGGCGGCGAGGCGGGTCGTTTACCGCGCCGCTCGCGGCGCTGAGTGCGCGCAGCGCGTTCGGCTGGCGCGGGCGCGTACTGCGGCTGCGGTTGGTAATACTGCCCCATGTAGCCGTGCACGTTGACGTTAGCCGTGACCTGGCTCACGTACACGTTGGGCGGCGCCACGGGCCACTGGTGGTGGTGCGGCGGCGGGTAGGCGGGCGGAGGCTGCGCGTAGGGCGGCGGAGGGGCGGCGCGCGCCGGCGAGTGGGGCGCCATCTCGCACTCGCCGCCCGACAGGCTGTCCACGCTGCTCGACACGGTCCCGGCGCCCGCCGTGCTCGATGAACACGATGACGGATCTATAGCCGCCACAGTCCACGTTATTAAAATCAGACTACTTTCTACTTTATCAACAATCAGTTATTGAAAATACCTGTATGTATAGTTAATAATATAAAAAGTGCAGTCTTTACCTATAATAGGTTCGTTCCAGCCACCGGCGAGTGCGTTCGCCGAGATGTCAGGTATCCGGTCGTACAGGGCGCACTGCAGTCTGTTCAATTCTGCTTCCTTCACATCAGATAAGTCTAGGAACTCATAGTCCTGAAACACGCCATAGAAATTAATTTAGAACATGAATTGCTCCCATGCCATTCTCATTTAACGAATACAAATCTAACAACTACATATTAAAAAGTAAACGTAGGTCACTTTCCATACTAAGTAGGCCGTGCTGAAGAACTTCTATTCCGTCGCCATCTCACCATTTTATTCTATACTGTAAAACTCGGTTTACACATTTCTTTGTGGATTGTGACCAAACCATTCCAGATCCTTGAGATCTGAAATTACTTCACCTTCGTTAGCATATTCAGCAAGATACCGAAAATTAATATCAATATTGTGCTTTTTCATGTTGATTTTTGTTGTTTTACAATAACGTAAAACATTCAAGTTTTACAATGCATATTGATTATTTTATGTTAATTATTGAACTTTGTAGGAACAAACCATTTTTTATAGATAGAAGCATCGAGTGAAGAGAAAAATGGCTTCCACTAAGTGTACATACCAGAACATCAAGAATTTGTCACTTTTATTGTTGAAGTCATTTCAGTTTAAGAAAAAGCGTAGGTAGTATAGTGGTGAATAGTAGTGCAACACCAAAAGTAAGACTTCAAATTCAGAATCATAGATATCTTTGTAACAACCTAATATCATACTATACATGACCAATAATCAATTTAAATGGTCACTCAAAAATTAATTTAATGTTTGGAAATAGTTGAGTAAATGAGAACAAATTTTTAAGTATCTAAAATTCTGAATACAAGTATAGTATGGATAGAGACCTACCTTACTATTTATGCTGTTTTCAATATATATATTTTAATATCAATGTATGTTAGTGTACAGTGGAACCCACATTACAGAAAGATGTATGTTCCGAAACAAAGATCTGAGAATAATGTTCAGGATCAGATTGGAAACAGGCATTTGCAGCAAGATACTAGGTGGGTTCAGTGCTTGACAGAGCTGTCGTTGACGAAGCAAGAGCGGAGAAATATGCATACACGATTGTTACTCTCCTTTTACTAACGTAGATAACCTTACTAATATCATAAAAACTAAAGTGAGTTTGTTTGTTTGTTACGTCTTCACGCCTAAATGGCCAAACCGATTTTGATGAATTTTGGTACAGAGATAGTTGGGACCCTGGAGACGGACATAGGCTAAAAAGTGAGAAAAGGGGGGCGACAAAGGGGAGAAAGAGGGAAGATAAGGGGGAGAGAAAGATATTTTTTTCGATCATCATGCGGGTTAAAGTTAGCCCAAATTAACTATGCCACGCGGGCGGAAGCTAGTTTGTAATATTACATTGTCGTACGTACGAACGGGGGCTTTTTATCGCGGTTTTTTTTCCACACAGGCTTTTCAACTCTAGTAGTTGACCCGAGCACTGAGAATCTAATAAGAGTATATCTCTAGCGTGATGAAAACGAGCACTCAAAAGCACTCATTCTAAAGAAGTGGGCTGTGAGTTTAAAAATAGTGGTAATCTATCAATAAAAATGTACTTTGGTCAACCTAAGAAAATGTACATTCATAGATTGCTATTTTCAATCAATTGAATATTTCCGTCTATTGTTTAATTTGATTCAAACCTTGTTGTTTAATTCTCAATATTTGTGCTAATAGTAACTATTTAAAGAATTGTTGTTTGAACACATCAACACAAATTATTGCAATTTCCAACATTTGAGTTTTCTTATCCATTATTCAATTACCAACAATAGCGTCGTCACGACTACGTTAAGCCACTAGTTTAAGATGTTAATTATAACGCGAAGAGAAGACCATTGGAGAATATAATCCCAGCTAGCTTTGACAGCTAGTTTTGATTTAAGATGATTAGGGTAGGTTGCAAAGTTGAATTTCATCAATACCAAAGCAATAACTGAAATCGTGTTATTTTTAGGAATTTCTTCTGAATTTAAACTCACATACACAAACAGCCAGACCCTAAAAAACTAGCTGTAGGTCTTACAAATACTTCTTCCGTGCGGGGATCGAACCCGCGACAAGCAGCGCAGCAGTCGATCGCTCAGCCACTGCGCCAACCGAGTCGTCATAATAATTAATATCTCTTACTATTTTTGAAATATTCCATCATTTTGTGGTCTCTATCTCTATATTGTTTTAGATACTTCTGATACCGAGACCCTTCTGAATATCCCGAAAAATGGCGACCCTTTTGAGTAAGTGCAAAGTGAGTCAAATAGGCTATTAAATTAAAGTTCGAGTTGACCGATTCCGCACACATTAAGCAATAAAATCGAATGGCCAACAACACTAAACTAAGTTCATGGATAAACTTGCAGAAATAGCTTCCTTGTCAGCATCATCCATGTAATTAACATTGAAATCTAATTACGTTTTAAATTAATAATGATTTTAGAAAATTCAATTATACCTTTTGTTCTACAACAATGTAGTTTATACACAATGTTATCACGAAAAGTATAGAATAAGTTGTTGGAGGCAATTGCATAATATATTGCTAAAAGAAGTAATGAACAGAAAATGCATGAAGATGAGGAAGCCATGATTGACTATGTAGACTACAGAACTAATTGTCATGCTTGCATAACTACTAAATTCATTCAGAAATCATGATTACATTCAACTCGTTAATAGCCATTCTACAGTAGCTTACATTCTGCAAATGAGCTGCTCTCATTACCATCTAAAGAACATGCATACAAATAGGTACACGAAATTGAAAAAGTTTTGATATTACATTGTGTATCATGTGTTTCATAACTGTATTTTTATCAGCATTAGGTAGCTGAAAATGATGTTAGTGATAGAAAACATGCTTTTTACCGTGTGACATAGCTATGTTGCACAATTGTTGTATGAACATAACATTAATACAAAACTGTAAATGAGGCATAGTCAAATGACTATCAACTGTTTACTAGATTTGCTCATATTGAATTTGTAGAACCATAAAAAATAATAAGCATAATAGATACAGCATTTACAATGTCTTACATAAAACATGCATGATTTAATTATGAACCTCAAATTATAAAATGCAAAACATTCTTAAAATAAATTTGCGAACTCAGTGATTGATCACTGAGTTCACCACTATAGCTTTCATTGTACCAATTGTACAATCAACTGCACATTAGCAACACTTGAAATACAAAACATTTGCCTTTCTACTAGGACACAGTCAATGTCAAATTATTATCAGTAATGTGAGTTTGAGTGTACTATGGTTGCCTATATGACACATTTTTACATCCTGAAAACAGAAATCTTAATAAATCACTTGCTTTGAGTATTTAAACAGAATTCATTCAATATTCTAGTAGAAGTTGTACAACTTTTTTTTTGTTTAGTACTAAACAACATTCAAGGAAACTATTAAATGTATGTAAATGAATAAACGAAAAATTAAGATAAGCATGAATAATGAATATCCTTAATTGCTAGAACTTTCCCTTGTTCTATAAAATTAAATAACATATTATTTTTTGGCAAGTTTTGTGTGAGACTGCAAACTTGCTAACTTCCATGTTTGAAATTGGTAAATAAACTATGGTAGCTAGGTAATATAATTATACAAAATTCTATACCACTATTTGAAATGAGGAATGGAATTCAACCATGACTTACAATAATGAATTGTGGGAACTTTTAACAAAAACCTTTATTGTGAATAATATTCACTGTATTAGCTACATAAATCTAAAACTACATTAAACCAGTAAAAAAAAAATGACAATTTGGAATTTTATGATTGTAAGAACTGTAAACATCTGCATATCACTCAGAGGTTATGTAACTTATAAATATAATTTCACAAAAAACAGACTTATTTAAATGCACAGACAAATAAAGGTTTTTGTCTCCAATTGGTTTTACTTGGCTAATTAATACAAGTAGTTAGTTAACTGTCAGTGGTGGTACACAACAAGTATATCATTGGACAAGAAAGTTTACCTGATAGTACAAGGCGAAGTTAACAGTTACATTCTGAAGAAACTTATTGCATCAACTTGATTGGCTAGAAGACATTCTTTTAAAAGAAAAGGTAACCTTGAGTTTCGCTGCGGAATGTACAGAAATGACAACCCGTTTGAACGTTGGACTTCACTACGGCTTGTCAAATTTATAGGTTATAATTTTCGGGATATTACAGACGTTGAATGTACAGAAGCTCATCTAATCAAACATTATGTACATCGAATACTACACGATTATCTACCATGCAAAGATTATAATATGCAATAGCTTCCGTACCGACTAAACAACAACAAATCCATAGCACATGTGGTTCTTCCAAGTCATGAAATGAAATGCAAAAGTGAAAATGACATACCTATTACTGAACCAATTACTGTCGAATTGACTTCCATTGGAATTCCTTTCGACTAAAGCATTATTTTCAGCGTTTAATTTTCTCTTGTAATAACGCTAAGCTGCGAAATATGCGGAACATTTGGAGGACTTTAAGATGGCGTAACAACGCGCAGTTGCCGGGTGCCATCAGAGTATTGACAAATCAACATATTGGCGATTCTCGTGGCGTATACCCGAAACTGGACACTTTCTATATATCAAAAACTAATGGCACTTACCTCCCACGTGCATACAATGTCTGGAAAGAGATATTTTTTCTAATGTAATGGCCAGTTTCAATATCACCAAAACAAGAAACAAAAGCCAAACAAATGTTTATGTAAATGTACTGCAAATATGATATCCTTACCGTTTTCATCAAATCCATGGCCTTTTAAAGAACACCATCACGAAATTTAACACCGTCAATATTATTTATACAGCAGCGGCGTAGAAGAAAAATTTCTTAGAACGGGATCAACGACGAGGCCATGCACTCTCCCAACACATAACAGGATGTGACAAAACGCGCGCCATTTTTAACTAGCCATTTGGTAGCCAATAGGATTTCAGTAACTAAACCATAAACTACCACCAGAGACAAAAATTGATAAGCCCGTAGTGTTGTCGCACTTGTTCCGATGTACGCCATTGTAAATCATAGACAATAGTGATTTCTAATCCACAAGAACTTCATAGAGTGAATTAATAATCGAGTTATTGAAATACTAAAATTTGAATCGTTATGTCAAAGTAGGTTAATTTATTTAGTTTTGTGTTTTACCGGTTGCATGGATAAATTGTAAAATGAAATGCCTAGCGAGGAAATCAAATGCAAGACAGATGAACAAACCCCCAACCCCAACAATCCTCACACTCGCAACTTCGCAAAAATACCATAACCTTTGTGCGCTGAAAATAATAACATTATTTCCGTATTCGCCCATAACAGCGCCAAATACAAAACTTCTGAATTGATATAGTATTTTGTATTACTCTTTTGAATTCTCGAATAAATAAATATATTTAAATACAATCATGTTGTAACAATATATGATTGCAATGTATATGTCGGTAAGAACTGTTGGTAAATATTAGCATAATGTATTGTAGAAAAACATGGCGATAGCGGTGTTAGTTCAGATTTTACCCACGGGACAATATAATCTTGAGCAGTTTATTACTTAGAGTTTAGACTAACGCTTATCTCTCACAGAAACACAAAAACGAAACTACAGAAATCACCTGCTACGATTATAATTTAGTTTAAGTAGTGTGATTACATTTCTGCTCGTTGATTCTGCAAACGTCGAACACTTCTTTTGTCAGTCCTACAGTCCTTTTTACTCAGGTACACAGAAAAATAAATAAAAGCGTTGGAAAAAAACACACACGATTGCTCTCCTATGGTATGGTGGCAAACACACAAATCAAAATATTGTAATTTTATAGAGTTTTAATTAGAAACTCGTATTTTCATCAAGGACCATGCGTTAACATTAGCAGCCACACTACCAGAAAGGTCTGGCTGGTGATATAGATTTATAGAAAGTGTAGAATGGTCTAGAATGGAATCTACACTGGGAGGAAACACCCGGGTGTAATCACTGTGACGATTGCCCGGAGGACACGGTGGAGTACATTGTGGCGGTCTGCCCAGCTTGGGCGGAGCACCGCTGTATCCTCGTAGAAGCGATCGGGGGCGGCGATCTGTCGCGCCCGGTACTGGTTCAGTCCATGGTTCAGAGCGAGGGGGCATAGGAAGCGGTCATCTCCTTTTACGAAATAGTATGCTAGCGAAGGAGTTGGTCGAACGTTTGAGGTAGAGAACCTCATACTAACCCAGCCACCGTGGGCGAAGCTCCGTGCGTCGGAAACTGCCAGTTGACTCTCGGCCTCAAAATGCAGGACTGTGGAGGTCTAGTGAGGACAGGCCGTCTCTCCACGCGCGCCTTAAAAATAAGCAGGCCACCGCCTACCGCGGTTGCCGGTTGTTTGAAAGAGATACCACGGCACCGGAACATAAAGAGAAAAAATATGGGTGGATTTAGTCACTAAAAGTCAGACAGTAACTTCCCCCGCTGCCCCCAGAGCGGGAAGTTACTTTCCATCCGCAAAAAAACAGCTTAGTCTACACACTTTTTTGCCTGGTCGTTATTATTTAGAGCCACGTGCTCCTTCTACATAACTATCGAATATCGATATAACAATCAAAATCTCTTGTCACTTGACACGACGCGCCTCCATTGTGCGCCATTGTGTACGTGATTCGGCCACGTCGTCCCCACGTTCCACCTGACTGCGGCGAAATAAACTGTTTCTATTAGCGACACTCTAATCTCTACAAATATTGGACTGTTTGCTTTCGCCTAATTCAAATGTTACGTGACACATTAGGCTTATTATTTTCTTGTAATAATTTCTGTGGAATACGTCTCCAAGTCTCCAACGACGTGACATAACGTCTGTTATCCCAGAAGGGTTAGGCAGAGGTATACCCAAACAATACTCTCGCATTTTGTTCGCAGTTATATTTTAGTCCGGTATAATAGGGCGAGCCTATTGCCATCAACCGTGCACAAACACAGACTCCACGGTTGCTACTGAGACATACCTGGTGGGAAAACCCTAAAACAATATGTCCGATTTCTGCCGACACAATCGTAAACTTCACTCTACGTACTTGCACATTGGGGCTTCTCTGATATCACTAACCTACGTTTCCTTTTTAGAGTTCCGTACCCAAAATGTCAAACTGGACCCTATTACTAAGACTCTGCTGTCCGTCCGTTTGTCCGTCTATCACCAGGCTATATCTCATAAACCGTGATTGTTAGACAATTGAAATTTTCACAGATGTCTTAAGTCTTATGTATGATGTATTTCTGTTGCCGCTATAACAACAAATACTAAAATACAGGATAAAATAAATGTTTAAAGGGGGCTTCCATATAACAAACATGATTGTTTTGCTGTTTTATGTATAATCGACTCGCACTTGACCATTGGTAGCCCGAAGTTAATTCTCAATCTCTTTGATTCAGTATGAACTTGTTTATCCAACAGGCTAAACTGACTAACAGAATATTCAAATACAGAGATATTTAATCATTTACCTAGAAATAAAACAGTTCTCCTAGGTATATTTGAGTTTACCAAAACTCTGATAAAATAATAAGCATTTCGGCGAATGCATCAGATGAGGAATGGTGTGAAATGAGCCTTAGGTACCTACTAGACAACAGTGGGGCCTGCCAAGGCCACCGCCTGCTGTTGCAGGTTGTTCGATAGAGGTACTGTGGCTGCGGAACATAAAGGGCAAAAGAAAGAACATGGGTGGGTTTTAGTCAGTAAAAGTAGGCCTCGCCCCCCCCCCCCCCCCCGCTCCGCCCAGAGCAGGAGAAATTATTTAATGATTTCCCATCCGCAAAAAAAATAGGTACAGACGCCTGCACATCAAGCTACTACAATCTGTCAGATTTCTTTGATAGATTTTCGACTTTATTTCTAAAATATAAGGTTCAAGGTTCATTGAGAAAAATTGACAGTTTCGGGTAGCTTGACCTGCAGGCGTCTGTACAAGACACCGCGTCGTATTTAGTAAGCCTTTATTTCTTTGAGTATTTTCGCAGTTGTTGATTATGGCGGGTAATTTTTATGTCATTAAGGGCTGTTGTTTCAATAGTCAGATAACTTTTATCTGAGGAATAAAACTGGCGGTTTGACAGCTCATCTATAGAAAATATGTCAAACAGCTATTTTTATTCCTCAGATAAAAGTTATCTGACTATTGAAAAAACAGCCCTAAGTATACTTGTCTTTTAAGTCAGTCACATTTAGCATACCCTGCGCATGATGGAGGTGACCCATCCACGGGCCAATCTAGGCATGGACGGTTGAACCTGAAGATGAGCTGATCAACTGTTTTTACATATTTAAACACGACCTCCATTTTTACAATAATACTAGCTGGGCCCAGCGGTTTCACCCGCTGCTCACTACTGCTCTCACTTAGGGTTATGAAAAATAGATAGTATCCGATTCTCAGACTTGGTGAATATGCGTTAAAAATTTCATAAAAATCAGTTGAGCCGTTTGAGATATAAGGTATAATATTTCAATATAATAAATCGGTATAAGAACGAACATTGTGACACTAGAATTTTATTATATTAGATGTGTGTGTGTGTTATGGGTATTTGGTCAGCCAATACTCTAGAGGTTTTAGACTAATTTATTTCACACCTATTGTGTTGCTTGTGTGAAATTACAATAGTTTTCAATAGCTATATAAGTACAACACACATTATTATTCATTTAGGCTAGGACCCTAGACTTATTTATTACACAATTAGAGCTTATGCTAATAATGACCAAAGTGCTGACATCGATAGCGAGTTCAATGCAATCATCATTATTATAGGTTAAATTACTTTACTATTTAATATACAAAAATAAAGAAAGCAGTTTTGTATATACATGGGTCAAACAGCTCGATCGTGTCGTAGAGATGACAAGCCATCTTACCTCCTTCCTTTAAATAGGTTTTCAAAGTTTTATGAGACAATCTGAAATCCACGAAAACCACGTCGTAGAAAAAATCTAGGAACATAAAAATATAATAAACAAATAAATAAAAATGAAGTATTTGTTTTTAATCCTTACTAATAATTATTATAAAAGCGAAAGTGAGTTTGTTTGTTTGTTACGTCTTCACGCCTACATGGCTAAACCGATTTTGATGAATTTTGGTACAGAGACATTTGGTACCCTGGATACGGACATAGGCTAACTTTTGTTTTAAAAAAGTGAGAAATGAGGGAGAAAGAGGGAAGAAAAGGGAAAACTTTGCATTGCTATTACAATAAATAAGGCGCTAGGGCAAAAACTACAAGTAGCAGGTACCTGTAAATTAGAAAAGGGGAACTGTGTTACCCCGAATTTAACGCGAGCAAAGCCGCGAGTAAAAACTAGTACCTGATATTTTAGGTCGCGGGCAACATTCAATAAAATGTAAATCTAAGCATTTGTATTCTGACATACGCTAAATGTTTGGTTGAATGACAATAGGCTCTAGAATTTTTAGGTTTGGTCAGTGCCTCAGTGTATTTAGACAATACCCTGATTTGATAATAAATTATGTGGGTTCTGAACAAATACTGAGAAAAACCGTCGAGTTATTAATGAAATACGTCAATAACCATTTTATTTGTCTGTAATTCTTTCTTAGATTTTTTTGTTTTTGGCATTCAAAAATCTTTAAAATCTTCATGAAGTGCCAAATTTCCATAAATTGTGCTATATCTATACAATTTAAAGAGATAATCACTGATTCACTCAATCATCAATCACGAAATCTCAGAATAGTTAAGAGTTAACTTTCTGATAGGGACCCCTTTTTTGCGGATGGGAAATCAACAAATAACTCCGCCCAGAGCGGGGGGAGTGTCAGACTTGTACTGACTAAAACCCACCCATGTTCCTTCTATTGCCCTTTACGTTCCGGGGCTGCGGTATCTCTTTCGAACAACCCGCAACCAAGAAGGCATAGGGACCCCTTTAGAACGTAGGTGCACACTAAGTCGGAATTTTGCAAAGATCAAAAACTAAGGAGATGAAACAGGGTGGCAAAGTTTGTATGGAAGAACCGGCTTGACTAGAAAAAAAATGCACTCTTTCATGAAATAAATAGACTATATAACATCATGTTGCTATAATAATGAGCTAAGCAATGGCTGAAACAGCTGGGCACAGCTAGTAACATTATAAATGCAAAGTTTTCGAGGATGTATGGATGTTTGTTGCTCTTTCACGCAAAAACTACACAATAAATTCGGATGAAATTTGGTACACAGATAGTTTATAACCTGGATTAACAGACGTGTGGCCGTTACCGGACACCACGCGGGCAACACCGCAGATTAGAGCTACTTAAGCATATTATAACCAGGCCCCTCTGTGTCTCAAACAGTTGGTCCTATGAGAGCCGTTTGTCAGCTGCCATTTGTAGATCTTAGATTATCGTTACGGTTAGTCAGTAACACGAAAGTCTAAACCGTAAAGTTTTATAGGCTAAGTTCAGATGGCAGTTATTCCATGTAATTCATCTGCTCCTGGTTAGATTGGAAGCCAATTGAGTCTATACTAATATTAAGTATAAAGAGGAAAGATTTCTATGTTTGTTATTTCAAAACGAATTTTAAAAATTCTTTCACCATTTGAATGCTACAATCACTGATTAACATAGGCTATGTAACATTACGTTACGTCACTTAGGAGCTGAGCAGATAGAGTGACATCGCCGGGCACAGCTAATTGTAAACTAGATTTTCCCTCACCTTCGTCTCTGTCGTATTTACGATTGTAGAATCCTTTTTTTCTGCACCCACATAACACAATGTTACCCAAATTTTGAATTGTTTGGGACGATTGAGTAAACAGAAAATAAATTCTCTTCAACAACTGGAAATTTAAAGTTTATTTAGTTTTAAACTTCTAAGAAACGGGGAGTTTGTTTCGTTATTGTCTTAGGGTTTCGGATAGCGAACAAGTCGAAACTAGCCCACGTTCCTTCATCCTACATCAAGATAGACACCAGTTCATTATTCCGACCCAGCCTGTCCTTTGCTGTCCCTGAAACTAAGCATATTTTCTAGCTTTATACCCACATATAACATTCATGAATTCATTTCAATTCATCCTTACTAATATTACAAATCGAAAGTGGATTTGTTTGTTACCTCTTCACGCCTTAATGGCTAAACCGATTTTAATTATTTTACAGAGATAGTTGGGACCCAGGAGACGGACATATGCTATTTTTTTTTTAAATAGTGGGATATGAGGGACAAAGAGGGAAGAAAAGGGAAAACTTAGCTTTGCTATTACAAATCAATAAGGCGCAAGGGCAAAAACTGCAGGTAGCAGGTACCTGCAAATCAGGAAAGGGGAACTGTGTTTTCCCGAATTTAACGCGGGCCGCGGGCAAAAGCTAGTACTACTATAAGTAAAACACATGGACTTTTTACGCACACCCGCGACTTATATGCCAGTGCAAATGCAAGTGCGTAAAGGATCGGCGTGTGCCAGGACAGCCACTTTTTATGCTGGCAACTCCTGTCCTAAGCCGAGGCTCGTGCCCACAGCTGCCATTAGCATTTTTTTTGTTATAAAAATATCATTTTGCACGAACTGGATCGGAACCAGAGTTTACGCTTAGCAGGACAGTATGAAAGTTAGACTGACAGAATATGTATGCACTTTTGTGATTTGTGGTGCTAACTATAAGAGCTATTTACATACATAAACTCACACCCTTTTTCCATGAGGGTAGGCAGAAACCACAGAGCGGTCCTTTTGCCTCGTCTACGTTCGTAAATCTACCGCGCTAACTAAAAGTGCAGTAAGGAGTTTATTAAATAACCGACGACACGGTTGGCGGACTGGCTGAGTGATCGACTGCTGTGCTGCGTATCACGGGTTCGATCCCCGCACGGAACAATTTGTATGGCTTACAGATAGTTGTTCCGGGCCTGGCTGTTGGTGTTTATGAATTTAAATGTTTGTAAACGCACCCACGATACAGGAGAAATCATAGTTTGGGGCAACGTTTTTTTTAAACAAAAAGAACAGACTTTACTGCACGGTGCGACAGAAAACTGGTTTTACACGCACGCCGGTTGCTCTACCTACTGTTAAAAAAATCTAGAAATACAGAACAGCAAGAAATATTATATGTATGTCTATAGATACGGCTGGTATTATATATCAGACCGCTTTTAGCAAAGCCCTTGTTTCGCTTTAGAGCTTTTCATTTCCCATATTGTCGAGTGACTGTAGAGCATAGACAATTTTTATTTGCTTCGCAATGCAAACTCGCATTCACAATATATTCCATAACAAACTTTCAATGGAAAGTGCATGTAATTTAGTTATTCTGACTTGAAGCAATCCAAACTATGTTTTATTCCCTTCTCTTTAAGGCTTACCTTCTAATACAAGCATTGGTTCAGTTGGTCTCTTTGGTTTCTAGTGTGGTGAGAGTTAGTGATGCGACAAAAGTGAGTTTTTCAATTTGAATGGTCCAGTGCTCTTATTTTGCGCAATACTGGCAATACATCATGTGAGTTATTGTAAGCTAGTATTTATAAATAAAAATGATTCAGTATTTATATTGCAATATTGTAAAATTTCTGTTTATTAATTAGTAGCTTCCGCCCGCGGCTTCGTCCGCGTGGCGTGGTTACTTTGGGCTAACGCTAACTTAAACCCGCGTGATGATCGAAAAAAAAACTTTCTCTCCCCTTTTCTCCCCTCTTTCTCCTCCTTATCCCCCTTTTTTAGCCTATGTCCAGGGTCCCAAATATCTTTGTACCAAAATTCATCAAAATCGGTTTGGCTATTTAGGCGTGAAGACGTAACAAACTCACTTTTGCTTTTATAATATTAAGTAAGGATCTGTCTAGCCTTTCCCCAACTGTTGTTGGGGCCAGTTTACAGTCTAACTAACCGGATGCAGTTGAATACCAGTATTTTACGTGGAGCAACTGCCTACCTCACCAGCATAACCTAGTTAGTACTGGGTAATACTTTCTGGGTATCCTTCCTTTTCCATCGAGTATTGAGGAACATTACGCCCTGTTCCTCATACCCCTTTTTTGGGGTGGGAAATCATCAAATAACTTCCCCCGCTCTGGGCAGGGCGGGGGAGAGTGTCAGACTTGTACTGACTAAAAAACCCACCCATATCCCTTCTATTGCCCTTTACGTTCCGGGGCCACGATATCTCTTTCGAACAACCCGCAATGAGGGGATGAGGAATCTGCCGGGGGGCAGAATCCTCATAACCCTAAACCGTGCGTCCTTCATGCCTCGCCGTTGTTCCCGACTGTAGATGTAATTCTTTGAAAGTCGTTACAGGTAGTCAATGGCCCAGTATGATAGTCTGGCAACCAGTCTACCAAGCGGTATCTTATTTTCCAGTACTAACTGGGTTACAATCCTTACTTAATATTATAAAAGCGAAAGTGAGTTTGTTTGTTTGTTACGTTTTCACGCCTAAATGGACCCTGGAGACGGACATAGGCAATTTTTTTTTAAAGTGACTAATTAGGGAGAAAGAGGAAAGAAAAGGGAAAACTTAGCTTTGCTATTACAATAAATAAGGCGCAAAAGCAAAAACTACAGGTAACAGGTACCTGCAAATCAGGAAAGGGGAACTGTATTACCCCGAATTTAACGCGAGTGTAGCCGCGGGCAAAAGCTAGTACTGGTATACAGCTATATTCGTTTATGCAATGTACGGCAATATTAAGATCAGAAGAGGATAATAGACTATCGTAGTTGCATCTTCCATACTATCCATAAATGGACATCACTAGTATCAAGCTTTGGAATTTCAATAACATTTCTAGATATTGTATCTATGTCACGGTTCGCTTTCCAATGCTCATAATACCTACTCGATTATTGTTTGTTTAGAAGCATTTCACTAGAAATTCGAATCGATAGTATTTCATGTTTTTATTACTGAGGCAGCAGTTTGGTAGTTCAAAAAAACCGGCCAAGAGCATGTCGGGCCACGCTCAGTGTAGGGTTCCGTAGTTTCCCGTCCGTCACAATAAGTGTTCCCACTTATGAGTTTAAAGGTGGAGGAGGAAATTATTTTGTACAACTTTTTGTCTTTTTTGTACAAAAACTGTTGTGTCAATCAAGTTCAAAATGATTTTCCTAGAAAGTCCTTATAAAGTTCTACTTTTCAGATTTTTTTCATATTTTCTAAACTTATGGTTGAAAAGTTAGAGGGGGGGGGGGACACATTGTTTTATACTTTTGGAGCGATTATTTCCGAAATTATAGACATTATCAAAAAATGATTTTAGTAAACCCCTATTCATTTTTAAATACCTTTCCAACAATATATCACACGTTAGGGTTGAAATTAAAAAAAAAAACACTTCCCACTTTACATATAGGGTGGCTACCCTAATAAAACATTTTTTTCCAATTTTTATTTTACCACTTTGTCGGCGTGATTGATATACATATTGGTACCAAATTTCAGCTTTCTAGTGCTAACGGTCACAGAGATTAAGCGAGGACGGACGGACGGACGGACGGACAGACAGACATGGCGAAACTATAAGGGTTCCTAGTTGACTACGGAACCCTAAAAAACGATTTCCAAAAAAAACACTAGGTTTACTTCCGGAAGTTGGTGACTCTTGTTTGTTTCATTTATTTATTATAAGGAAGTAAACTTATTTTCCACTTATAAAGAGTTTTTTTTTTCAAAGTCTGTTTTGTTTTTGGAAAAAAGTTTTTTTATTTCAGCTTTTTCACTTGAGGTATGAGTTGACGGTATTTCACACAAATTCTTGTCGAGTATCGAGAACGAACAATCATCCATACACATTAGAAGAAAACATATTTTCATTTTTTCATTTATTTTTCATTTATTTCCATTCATAAACAATTTACATTGTGTTGAATATACATGCAATTTAAGTACGAAGACAGCCATGAATTATTAGGTAACATTTCAGCAAATATAATGTAAAATAGTTTTAAATACAATGTCAAGTTCTTTTGAGTTCCTTTAAAAACAAATTTATAATGGCAAATTATTTTAATTTATATAATGTCAAACAAGTTTTAATCCAAATATGTCAAATGAATCTAATTATTTGATAGAATAATTAAAAAAAAGAAATCCAAATATGTCAAATGATTTCATAATAAATAAAGTAATGTCAAACAATTTTAAATACAATGTTAAAAGATTTCATAATAGTTGATTTGATGTCAAACAATTTTTAATATCAATGTCCAATTCGTCTAATTTATTTACTGTCAAACAATTGTAAAAAGATGTCAAAAGATTCTAAAGTGTGGCAATATATATATGTACCATAAAAGATAATGCATAAACTACTGAAGTAATACAGATAAAATTGTTATGGGATCCCTTTGGCCCACAATTGACGGAGTAATCACGTAAAAAATACAGTCGAATTGAGGACCTCCTCTTTTTTTCAAGGTGGTTAAAAAGCTAAGTCTACCCGACTTACCTTTTTAACTCTGTCTGTCGGTGCTATGGTGTCATGATGAGTGATTACGATAAAATAAACTTATTAAGAGACTAGCTTTTGCCCGCGGCACAGTTCCCCTTTCCTGATTTGCAGGTACCTGCTAACTGTAGTTTATGCCCTTGCGACTTATTTAAGAATAGAAAAAATAGAATAGAAAAATATTTATTCGAAACAGACACAACACAACAGCAAAAGAAAAAAAGGTACACAGAACGGAAAAACATGGACAAGGTTGCGCTGAGCGTGCCCATAACGAAAGGGTTACCAACTCAGCATATGCTAGGTGTCAGACACCCAACGCTGGTTTTCAGTTGGCACCCGCAGTGACACACGGACGATGGCAACAAGTACAAATAAATAAGTAGGTACTTAGTGATAAAATAATAATAATATAAATGTGAAATAACGATATAATTATGATGTAACTATGTAATAATAATAAAAGATAAATAGAATAGTGTGGATCTGAAAACATTACCGCTAACTTCATTCTTTATTTATAGAAAGCAACGCTCCGACGTGGCGCATCAGTCGACCAATTTATTGTAATATTCTTCTCTCTCTCGCTCATTTCTCATTCTTTAAAAAAAATTGACTATGTCCGTCTCCAGGGTCTCGACTGTACCAAAATTTATGAAAATCAGTTTAGCCATTTAGGCGTGACGACGTAACAAACAAACAAACTCACTTTCGCTTTTATAATATTAGTAAAGATTTTAAAATATACTTTTAAATAACTTTATATACTATCCTATCGGTACGGACAACAAAACAAAGGTTTCAAAGTAAAATCTGTGCGCTGTCAGAATTTGATGTTACCTTGTCAAAGCAAGTCGAGTAAACTCCAAAATCATCCAGTCAGATACTACCTAACTATTCAGATTTTTTTCTCTAAAAATAATTTAAAATGTCACCCACAACCATTAAGGGGCAATTGAAAAAAAAGGATTCCAAAAAATATGTTTTTAGAGCACACCACAAGCTTTAGATTATAAAACAGGTTTAGTAAAGTGCCATAAATGGAGATAAGGATGACACTATTCTCCATGAAAATAATGAAGGAAATCAGAAAAAAGGAATAATGGTTGGGTGAGAGTGCTGACACACAAAAAGGTCAACATGTGGGATGTGAAACTGGCACACATTGACACAATAGCCATATACAGGTAGGTAATAAACAAGGCTCTGTTTAAATTCCCCGTGAGTTAAGAAGATTAATTTTTGTATTTAAAATAGATTTTGAACTTTATATTAATTTAAGGATGGTATTTAAAAGTACTTCAATTTATTCCCATTTCATTTACCTAATTTTGCCTGTGTTCCACCAAATATACTGAATGTGCACCAAAATATGTTAATTAAAATATGTCATAACGAGCATCTATTTAACAACTGTTGCAAATTTGTAAAAATAGTAATACACCTAATTTTAAAAACAAGCATTTTTTTTTTTAGTTTTACTTCAGATGCATTGCAATAGTTATTGTTACAATAGAATATTAGAATAGATGAATGCACTGCAATAGTTATTGTTACAATAGAATATTTGCAGCGCACTACAATAAAAAAGTGTTATATTTTTATCCATTTTCTATTAATGCAAGTCGTTACTAGGGGGTCACAGTTTTAATTTAACCTAACCTACGCATTTTTTTAACATTCAGGAATATTTGGTGCACGATCAGTATTTTTCGGGGAAGAATAAAATAGTTATTGTTACAATAGAATATTTGCAGCGCACTACAATAAAAAAGTGTTATATCTTGGTGTTAATTTGGAATTTGTTTGATGTAACATATTTTGTTGGCCGAGTAGTTTAATTATAGTAAAACAATTAAACGGGTTTAAGATCAATATTTTAGAAATGCATACATAGATGTAGCTTAAGATTTTTGGTGAACACAAAAATATTATCCTTAATTTAATCGTCTTCATTTAGTATACGATCTGTAATCCTTACTTATAATATTATAAAAGCGAAAGTGAGTTTGTTTGTAGGTTTGTTTGTTACGTCTCCACGCCGCTATGGCTAAACCGATTTTGATGAATTTTGGTAGAGATAGTTGGGACCCTGGAGACGGACATAGGCAATTTTTTTTAAGTGAAAAACGAGTGAGAAATGTGGAAGAAAAGGGAAGAGAAAGATATTTTTTTTCGATCATCACGCGGGTTACAGTTAGCGTTAGCCCAAAGTCACTATTCCACACGGACGAAGTCGCGGGTGGAAGCAAGTGAAATATAATTGAAACAGTCACATAAACAAATAACCACATAAATGGAGACAGCTTCAATTATATCCTTTAGAATGAAATAAAACAATGTTAATTAATATTTAATTTCATACGAAAATGTGTACCCGCTCATCTAATTAGAAAATGTACCCGCGAAGGTTTTGTTAACCAAAACCAATCAGTCATGGTGTGAGCAATGTGTTATCCATCAATGAGGACAAGGGGACAAATAAACGTCAAGATGAGAGTATGGGACCAGTAATCAATTATCCGACATGTACCAAACATTGGCAAGGAAAATTCTGGAAAAGTCTAGGTGACGACATGACTGAAATCTTAGGGTGGGATCATACTGTGAAAGAACATCAAGACATCCTTACTAATATTATAAAAGCGAAAATGAGTTTGTTTGTTTGTTACGTCTTCACGCCTAAATGGCCAAGCCGATTTTGATGAGATACATGATTTGATGATTACAGAGATAGTTGGGACCCTGGAGACAGACATAGGCTATTTTAAAAAAAAAGTGAGAAAAAGGGGAGAAATATGGAAGAAGGGCGAAGAGAAAGATATTTTTTTTGTGATCATCACGCGGCGCGGGTTAAAGTTAGCGTTAGCCAAAAGTAACAATGCCACGCGGACGTAGAAGCGGGCGGAAGCTAGCATTATATAAAGTCACGTTTTTTCCTAGTAGGTAGAAAATACAGAACTCAACCAGCTACAATATTAGCGTTCTCCAGTTACCTGATGCACCTATGTATATATAAATATAGGTGATAACCAAAATTTTACATGGAGCCTATCTGACACCTCATTAACTCGTTCTTAATTCGAGTTGGTTTTAATAAATATTGAAAAAAATAACCCAGTTTATGAAAAGGCTCTCGTTAGGCAGCTGCATCAATGGTTTGATACAGAAAGCGCTAGCTTCTGGAAAAGCTAGGAGGTTCATCTCTCTGGAGCCCTGACTGACGGTAGTTTGGACCCTGTTTCTGGTAAGTGGTAAGCTAAATTTTTTATATTTTAAATGTTTTTTAATTAGAAATATAAAAAAATATGTACAAAAATGAATAAACGGAATAACACAGGTTTTAAAATATCGCTTGCTCCACATGTCTGGTAATTACTTATCTACAAAACACAATGAACATGAAAAAGAGGAAATGAATAAGGAGTTTCGAAAGCGACTTCCTTACAAAACTTCTATCGATTCCAACGTAGATATTAGGAGTGCTTATAATTTTTAGCACACGTTTTTAGCGTTTGACCGGCTTCACTGATGTAATCATTCACCCTTCGGAACCAGCTGCGAAGGGTGAAAGTTGAACAATATAATTAAAAAGTAAGCGTTAAGCTTGTACTTCTAAACGAGTGGCCTTCTTAAAAACATGAAAGTAAATGTTGTCATTAGGCAAAAATGTGATCAAGCCACGTGATTAGCCCCTTGAAATCGATATTTCACGGCAAATCAGTGGTCATTACGAGTTATGCAAGGGTTTTTAGTTGATCAATTGTAATTTAAAATTAAATAAATTACTGACAAGACTATTGTCGCCATTAAGCCTGACATAGTGGTGATAGACCGATCAGCGCGCCGCTTAGTGATAATAAAATTGACTAGCTTTCGCCCGCGGCTTCGCCCGCGTTAAATTCGGGATAAGACAGTTCCCTTTTCCTGATTTGCAGGTACCTGCCACCTGTAGTTTTTGCCCTAGCGCCTTATTTATTGTAATAGCAATGCTAAGTTTTCCCTTTTCTTCCCTCTTTCTCCCTCATATCTCAATCTTTAAAAAAAATAGCCTCCAGGGTCACAACTATCTCTATACCAAAATTTATTAAAATCGGTTTAGCCATTTAGGCGTAAAGACGTAACAAACAAACTCACTTTTGCTTTTTTAATATTAGTAAGGATGTTACCATCCCGCATGACGAGAACCTCGTGAAAGCTGAGAAAGAAAAACAACTTGGCTTGTGTGAACTTGGCTATCATTGTGCCGATTGTCGTAACGGCCAATGGCTTGATTGCCAAGAGCCTCGACGAACATCTGTCGAAGCTCTCCTTAGGCGGTTGGATCAAGGGCCTGATTCAGAAGGCAGTACTACTCGATACGGCTCGTATTGTGAGGAGGTTCCTGTCTCTGGAGGTCTAACCGCCGGTAGCTTGGACTCTGTTCCCGATAACGATGGGTTACTATTTTTGTATTTTTAAATGTCTTTTGTTTTATTGAATTTTGATAACACGTGCCAAACGTGACAGATCTTTTATATACTGCCTAGCTTTTGCTCGCGACTTCGCTCGCGTTAAATTCGGGGTAACACAGTTCCCCTTTCCTGATTTGCAGGTACCTGCTACCTGCAGTTTTTGCCCTTGCGCCTTATTGATTTGTAATAGCAATGCTAAGTTTTCCCTTTTCTTCCTCATATCCCACTTTTATTAAAAAAAAATGTCTGCCACGTTTGGCCCTTCAGGAGTGTAAATTTACAAATTAGGGATTATAATTAGGGATTATAATTAAACTAGCTTATGCCCGCGGCTTCGCTCGCATTAAATTCGGAGCCTATGTCCGTCTCCTGGGTCCCCACTATCTCTGTACCAAAATTCATCAAAATCGGTTTAGCCATTAGGGCGTGAAGAGGTAATAAACAAACAAACTCACTTTCGCTTTTATAATATTAGTAAGGATTATCTTGCATGTTATGTATATCCACTCATGTTTGCACAAATAAAATTATCTTGAATCTTTGCCCTTTGTGTTCCAGGTCTGCGGTATCGCTTTCAAACAACCCACAACCTCGGCAGGCAGTGGCCCTGGCTACTCTGCTTTGTTGACATCGCTTTGAACCGTGCGTGGAACATAAACGCGCTGTCGACAGATCACTAGACGGACGAACGGTGAGCTACCGGGTCAGAGCCCATTCGTCCCCTAAGATTCGCACCCTGTGCCCACTCGTCCCCTGGAACTTTTGAGGGGCCCATTCGTCCCCTGAATAATATTTATTTTTATTCATTCTTCTAATATAAGTACATATGTACATATATGTACATATTATATGTGTATACTGCAACTTGGTAGTCTTGGTACAATCGCGCAGAAAAGGGTAAAATAAAAAACATAGTAATTCGGTAGATATCATGTTTATTTGAAATAAGATTAAGTTTAATAAAATGCCTCTAGGCTCTAGGTCAGTCTTCAAAATAATTAATCAACTTTTGGTTTCTTGGACATTTGTAAATATTTAGCAAAATATATGATAACTATAATATCTTTATGCAGTAAAATAAAACTGTGTAAGTATTTAAATAAAATCCCAGTAGTAACTGAATTTTAGATTAATTTACATCCAGTGTACAAACAAATAAGTAACCAAATATCAATACCAATATAACACCATAAAGTGAATTACCATCAATAATAATACTAATCATATTCCAGGATTCAAATGAGATAATTCGATTCAATCAGTATTGTTTATTTCGTTAGGCGAACTTCATTTAATACACATTGAACAGTCTCGTATTCGCAGTCACTTTCAAGAACCAATATGTCATGTCTCTTTTTTCAATGATCTGTTATGATTTATTAAATTAATTCCGTTAATAAACTGTTCACAAGTGTACTATGGTAACCGTTTCTTATGTAAAATATAGCTAATTTTATCTCAGGAGACCAATAGGCACCTGAATAGGTGCCGAATCTTTAACTTATATTGTATATTATTAAAGGGGCCGAATGGGTACCTTAAAAATAATATTTTTTATTAAAATATTAATTGGTCCCCTACCAGGAGACCAATGGGCACCTATATAGGGGCCGAATCCACAACTTTTATACTGGGGGACGAATTTTAGGGGACGAATGGGCTATGACCCGAGCTACCCATTGCACACCGTTCTCAGATCAGATTTGCGCGGAGGCTATATTTTTCTGTTCCGTATTATTAATATATGTGATGCTTTGTATGGTGTATGCCTATTTATCTTTCTTTCCTTTCTTATTTTTATTAAAAAAAATGCCCCAAACTAGGAATTTTCTTGTATCGTGGGTGCGGTAACAAACATTTAAACTCACATACACAGCACACAAACAGCCAGACCCGAAACGTAAGTGCTCGTCGTCATTTCAATATTTTGTCTTTATTTCTTTCTTTCTTTGCCTTGCCTTCCCCATTGAAGGGATGTCGTGATATTGATGAGGTTTTCTTTCCAGACGTTTTTCAGTACGAGCGCGCGGTGTGAGAGTAACTGAAATAAGTCAATTTTAAATCGAAAATACAAGTATCCTATAGCATTTCAGTGGAATTGTTTGCAACAAACACATTCAGTCTTCTTCTGTGTTGGTGATTCCCATGTCTAAAGACAACCAATAAAAAATATTTTTTTCGGCCTAATTTGTAATGACTAATTTCATAAAATGTCGTCGCTACGAGTAAACACTCTCACATAAACGTTCCAAATAAAGTAAATATTCTGTAATAAAAAATATATTTTGTAATATTAAATGTGAATTTCTAAACAAGCGTCATGGACAATTTCGGGGTTAATTCCGCACAAAACCGATGTCCATTAACCGGGTATTAACAACCGAAGTGATTAATGACTGAATGAATACTTCATTCGACTTCTGGTGGTTTTCATATTATTTATTCAAATCACACCATAAAAGGTCAACAACAGCAATATTTAAAGTAAGAGTTAAAGATATTTCAAATGATATAAAAATAATAAACGAACTTTAAAAAGAAGAGGAGCTTATGTAGGTACCTATAGTATTTCGGTTTGAGAGATATATTATACTTAGTGTAGGCGTGTGTGCGCAGGCCCAGGTGCACTCTCTGTTCCCTCACTCTCATAGACCGATGGGACGATAAAACAACACGATCAGAGAGAGGTCAAGCCTCGCCTGGGTATCATGTCACTAACTTTAAAACTCCGGACTAACTATATAGGTACTACTGAGGAGTTCTTAATGGAAAATCTCATAATACTGACCCGCGACTCAGTCGCGCTTGCGACCATGAGACCAATGGATCAGTCTGAACTTATATTAGGTAAGTTTAGAAGCTATACCTTATAAACTTACCGAAAGGAAGAAATTAGAACTTAAATCAAATAAAAGACAAAAAGTAGAGACAGATTTTTTTTTTCGATCATAACTCGGGTTAATGTTAGCGTTAACCCAAGGTAACTATGCCACGCGGATGAAGTCGCGGGTGGAAGCTAGTTTATAATATTAGTAGGATAGTAGGAGTAGGATAATTGTTTTCAATACACTATTGCGCAAATAATACTAACTGTAAGAGAAAACCGCACCTCTTCATTTCCTGTAACAGCACAAATGTTATTAAACGACGGTACCAAATCAATAACACATAATTAAACTACCACGTGTAGACCTCACCTGTTTCTAATAATATTATAAATGAGAACATAACTCTGGCTGCCTGACATAAACAAGAAAGAGGCTTCATGCAATAAAAAAAAAGAATTAAAAAAATAGTTTCCGAAATCGGTGGCAAAACAACTGAATCAAATGTTTTGATTTTTGTTCGTTTGATTCAGTTATTTATGATTTTGTTGTGTGTGTTATTATATGATTGGACATATAGACTATGATTTGAGTAAAGTCATTGGATAGGTACAAATATCCTAGTAGAGATAATACGTTCTCAAGTAATAATTTCAGACATCAACGCGAACATAACTACGAGAAAAGGCTAGTCCTACCATCCTACTAATATTATAAATGCGAAAGATTGTGAGGATGTTTACAAGTCTGGATGTTTGTTTCTCTTTCACGAAAAAAACTACTGAACAGATTTGTCTGAATTTTGGCACACAGATAGTTTATAATGTAGATTAAGAAATACACTTTTAATCTTATAATCTTATAAAAATCCCCTGAGACATTTACCGAACTCCAAGCGGAAACGCCGCAGGTGAGCCAGTTAAAAAAACAAATGACAAACGGTGACTTTTAGTCACCACAACACATTGCACTAACAGTATTATTTCCTGGAAGCAAATTAAATATTAACCGAGCAGAAAGTAAGTGAGAAATCTCTTATTGGGAATAAGGCATAATGGTGCAAGTAGTGGGGAGGGTGACATTGTACAGACGTTCCCTGGCCACCCGAGAGAAATCAAAGATAAGTCTACCTACATTGGGACATGGGACGGAATATGTTAGGCTGTATGTACATTAACGATTGTAGGCACGACTTTTTCGTAAGAACACTTATCTTATTTTGTCTTGACATGACATGTCTGAAGGGTTTGAATTTGGAACGAATATTTCGTTTTGGTAATATTTATTATTGACTTTGAATCTAATAAAAGACGTAGTTTATTGAATACAACCTATTTGCCTATTATCGAAACTCTGGCCTAAAATTATAGTATGCCAATTTTACAACTTTTAATTGTAAATTAGCTGGCACCCACGGCTTCGCCCACGTGATATAAAAAAAGTATCCTATGTGTTATTTCAGACCATAATCTACCTCTGTGCCAAATTTCATCAAGATCCGTTCAGCTGATTTGACGCGAAAGAGTAAAATTATATTCTTTTTCTTTTTTAAAAAACGTTGCCCCACACTTGGAATTTCTCCCGTATCGTGGGTGCGTTTACAAACGTTTAAACTCACAGACAAAAATAGCCAGACCCGGAATAACTGCACATGTAGGCAATAGCATTTGATCATGGCATATTGTAGTAAGTATTGAGTATTTGATCTGTCTGTCGCAACCATGATTGCTGTGTATGGGGTTTTGAGTTCGATTCTCGGGTCGTGCAAATTGTTTTTTCATAAGGAATTCTCAGTAGCAGCTACGGATATATGGAACTTAAATATTATTGGTGAAATATGAGTTTACTATTTGGCACACCTATGCCTCATACTTCCTGGATTATAATCGTCATATTATGGTTAAAAGAAGTGAAATAAAATAAGTGTCTACATGGAAAGTAGCAATTATTTGACGACACGGTTGGCGCAGTGGCTGAGCGATCGACTACTGCGCTGCGTGTCGCATGTTCAAACCTCGCACGGAACAAATATTTGTATGGTATACAGATAGTTGTTCCGCGTCTGGCTATTTTTATATGTGAGTTTAAATGTTCGTGAACGCACCCACGATACAGGAGAAATCCTAGTTTGGGGCAACGTTTAAAAAAAAAACGAAAAAGAAAGAAAGAATTAAAAGTTTCAAGTACGCACACACAAAATAATGCTTACGCATGCTGATTTTATTACGATCCTTATTAATATTATAAAAGCGAAAGTGAGTTTGTTTGTTACGTCTTCACGCCTAAATGGCCATACCGATTTTGATGAATTTTGGTACAGAGATAGTTAGAATCCTGGAGACGGACATAGGCAAATTAAAAAAAAAGTGAGAAAAGGGCGAGAAAGAGTGAAGAAAAGGGTAGAGAAAGATAATATTTTTTCGATCATCACGCGGTTTAAAGTTAGCGTTAGCCCAAAGTAACTATGCCACGCGAACGAAGTCGCGAGCAGAAGCTAGTCTAGAATATATTAGATCATTAACCGAAGACCGTGATTAGGTCATTCAATTAAATGTACAAATGTAATAAGAGTAGCAGAGACATTTAAATGATAAAGAGACTCTTCATCCGGTATATGGGTTTTAATCATAGAGTGATAAGCGAATGGAGTGCTCAGACGTATGTACATGTTACATGTATCGTCAGTGGTTCCCGCTGATTCAATTTACGAGGTATCTCAAAGAAATAATATTAGGCGGTGTCGATAGCACAGTGTAAATGATGCAGGCGTTTATAAATATAGAAACTGTAAACTGTCGATTTGAGTTGCCTACCTGAATCTTCATTTGCATTCCTCCATGGTCAGTAACTATTGCACATTAATTAAGTATTATTTAAAGGCTGAGACAAAAATATATACAGTCTCGTAGACTTAAAAAAATATCTTCTTCTTTTTGTAGCACGCTGTTAAACCTTTCACTAACTACTCTGTTAATAGAGTAGATAGTTACTTTGCGTCACTGATCACTTACTCGCACTTATGTAATGAACTCGCTTCTACGAGAATCTAGCCGGCCTTTGTGAAATGGGTTTTTTCCCAGATTGTTAAGAAAATGTTTTAAAGTTATTTCATCATCCACCAGCTCTTGTCCCATGTTACTTGGGATTGGCAAAAGTTGTTTGATTGTACAAAATATATTTTGAACTTTGACAAACCCAATTAGGTGATTGATCAAAGTGAACTCTTGAAAATTGCTACGCACCGCGTCGTAGCTTCGTAGCTGCAGTAAAAGCTACGCCGTAGCCAGATAGCGTAGCGTCTACGAAAACTGTTTTGTTATAAATTCCAGTGTTATTAGTTGTTATGAGTAATATTTTGTTGAGCAGTCGCACAAATTTTAAGGGTTAGGAAAATGTCGTAAAGATAGATAAAATATTCTTAATTATGTACACCATACAAGTAACAAGAATAACACTAAACAACTTATAAATAGGGTGACACAGTAGGCGGTCTTATCGCTAAAAGCGATCTTTTCAAGACAATCTTACCAAAGTTAGTTTTTAGTCTGAATAGGAATTGCAAAAGAATTAATATGTGTGAAGAATGATATGGCTGAAAAAGGGCTGCTTAACGAGGTGGCGATGAATAAAAATAGTATTGTAAAAGAAAAAGGGTTGCGTCGACTCCAAAAAACTGGTAAAAAACCTTTTACCAGTCGTTAGGAGTAAGACACTTACGGTAAAGATATTTATTTTCTCAAAATGATTACAAAATCACTTACAGAGAAAGACTTAATTAAATGGTGGCAAATAAATTATGAAGCTGTAAGTGCAGCTTAAAATAAGAATGCTGCGGCTATGTATGGTTTGTACATGTTTAACTAAAACTTAAAATTATGTTAATGTTTTCGCATTCACTTAAACTTTATTTCCATGTTTTCATCCTTTTTCAGCCCACCAATTATCCATTACTTAATTAGGCAGTAGTCGTACAAGTGTAAAAAACCTTAACTTAAATCCTAAATCTGTCAATTTCTAGTAAGGCAGTTACCACACTGTCGAACGAGCGACACCTGCTCCCAACGATGTTGACCTTACCATCGTTAGTTCAGATTTACCTGTTCTAACAAGGAACGAATTTTTCAGTTTCCCTGTTTCACAACTCTAGTCTAGATTTTTAGAAAAAGAACAGTACCTCTGTTCTTTTTTAAAATTTTCACTTTGAGGCCAATAAGTGGAAAATTCTTGTTTTTTTTTTAACGAACGCATAACGTGGTGGTCGTAATGGCGACTGTTGGGTATGACGTCAAGACAATAGTCTTTTATCAGGTGGAAACAAGATGCGTGCCTTCATACGTTGATTTTTCCAAAGCTCCAAAGTACCGTAGACAATAGCATTTGATACTAATTTCAATTTGATACCTCAACGAGTTTCTTAGAAAAAGGATCTTGACAGACAGACAGATGGACAGACAGACGAACAACAAAGTGACTATAAGGCTTCCGTTTTTTTCCCTTTGAGGTTCCGTACCTGAAAGGGAAAAAACGAACCTTAAACAGAGGAATGAAATATAAACATTTTCATAATGCAAGTGAAACGGACGAAGGAGACTACATTTTTCTTTTACACTTTTGTGAAAATGCTCTATGCAAGACAGGCTTGAGTTAACCTTAAGAGCAACAGATATATGATATACATATAAATGTACCTCTTGAATCACTCTATATATTTCTGATTATTTTTCCGACCCAAATATCGACCAATAGAATTGCACCATTCGACGTCACGTGGTACAACCTACATGGTATTATACTGAAAATATTTTGAAAATTTTCTCTGGTCGTTGTTATGCATAAAAAACAAAACATGGTGCAATTCTATTGGCCGACATTTGGGACGGAAAAATAATCCCCCGAATACCACACGAGCTTCAAAATTATCTGGCATTTCCCGATAGGTTCCCTGCAAACAAATAAAATCGTCATCATCGTCAGAAAAACTTGACTCCTTCATTTGTTTGCAACGAACCTATCGGAAAATACCCGATAATTTTGAAGCTCTTGTGGTATTATATGTGAAAATTGCATTAAATTTCTTTGAGTAGTTTAAAAGATCTAAGCAATCCGACAGCGCAAGTGACTTCATTTTATACCATGTAAAGATGGGTGAGCGTGACAGGTGACTAAATTGAACCTGCATTCTGTTAATCGTGAATGACCCAGATTGGTTTTAAAGACCTTAGCGCAAAGCGACCGATATCTGAACCTGCGAGCCATTTTTTAAGGCAAATTTATGTTTATCTAAATCAGTAAACGTTGACAATCAATGTGAGAACAGAAGTAAGATATATTAGAAGAAGTCTGAATGTGGCGCCTGTTACAAAAAAATTGTAACGGAGTTGTTTTTCTTGGTGTGGACATGTAATGACGAGGGACGAAGCGCATGTAACTAAAAGAGTGATGATCTGAACGTTGATGGATGGGGAGGGTAGGAAGGCAAAAGAAAATATAGATGTATTTTGTAAGGAATGATATGAAAGAGAAAGGAGTAAATGATGCCGTGACGTCTGACAGAGAATGGAAGATGACAAACGTGTTGCGCCGACCAAAAATATAATGGGACAAGTGCAGGAAAATGATGATGATGATATAATGGGACAAGTGCAGGAAAATGATGATGATGATATAATGGGACAAGTGCAGGAAAATGATGATGATAGGGACAGAAGTAGATCTTCTTTAATAATTCGGTGATTGCTTAGACTCATAATTTTGAAATATTTGAAGCGTCAGCTAATTAAATTTCTGACCATATTGCAGCGAAAACACAAGTGCCAAAGAAATCTTTTCTCCACTGATTTAATTAAACGAGTGGCTAAATAAAGATAATTTCTATAGTTTAAAAGAATTTGTGGATGGAAGTGTAGCGGTAAATATTGATGATTTGTACATTTGCTTGACCTAGAAATTTTGCATGCTATGTTTTTATTTTAGCCAAACAAGTTTGAACCATTTGTAATATAATATATAGTGTAATATGCAAATAAATGATCCATGACAATGATTTATGTTTTAAACGACGTTGATGTTTTTCATAAAATGGAGTACACACAAACACGGATGGAGTACGTAATGGAGTACGTACAAACTATATATATTGCAAAATTCTAATATTAACCCTAAGCCTAACCTTACTATTGAGTTTAAGATTGCAGTTTTAGTTGAGACGCCTTTAAAATCGGTACAGTTCCACGAATGAAACCAAATATTTAAAAACTACCTACAAACGACCTACAAACAAGTAACAATTTTATCAACGTCAATATTAAACTGAGGTTGATTGCCAATAGTCTTAACCTGCAAAGTGACGAATAATAGGTCAATATAGTCGCTATTGCTAGTCAACCTCTTGACTTCAGTCTTAAGTCACCCTATATCACCAGCGGGCTTAAAACTTTTCCTTCTCGGGAACAAAGACACACAGTACCTGTTGACAATACAACCAAAGCTGCTTATAGTAGGAAAAAGGTAACCCTATCAAGTTACGGAAACTTTTATGAAAAGACCATTTCAAATTCGACGTAACGCTCATTAGAATAGGAACTACATTTGTCCTTATAAGAAAACAACGTTTTAGTGTTACATATCTCAGAAGGCAACAAAGGAGCCCTTAAAGGATCACTTTGTTGTCCATCTGTCTGTCTGGAGACCAATATCTCAGGAACGTGTGGAGGCAGCGAGTTGTAAGTAAAACCATTTACCTCAATCTGTGATAACTTGGAGATGTGAAAAAATCAACCCTCTAAGTCTAGTTTGTACGGAACCCACTCGCACGGACTCTTACTAGGCCATTTTTTTCAGATATAAGAGGTCTTAAATAGACCATAAGAATAACTCAGATGATGACACATTATTATGATGCTCTTTAAATTTGAACTAGGCACTAGATAGACGCATGATCATTTTATACTGCACAAGTGTATGTGCAAATGTACGTCTAATCTTTCCTCGCATATATAGATAGATAGATAGAATATTCTTTATTATGTGCACCTTACAAATTACAGTATACAACTTATAAAAAGGGTGACTTAATGGGCGGAATTATCGCTAAAAGCGATTTTTCAAGACAACCTTTGGATGAATGCGCTAAATTACTACAACAAAAAGCACATAGAATCCTTTTAAGATTATATTTACATCTCACACTTCCTACGCAATTCTCTAGTCTTTTTTTCTAATTCTTTATTTAAAACGACCTGAGTTATTCGAAAGAGATACCGCGGCCCCGGAACGTAAAGGACAATAGAAGGAACATGGTTGGGTTTTAGTCAGCACAAGTCTGACACTCCCCCCACTCCGCCCAGAGCGGGGGAAGTTATTTTTAAGTATCGTGAACACTGTTTTAGTTTTGCAAAGTGTAGAATAGTTCCATTGGACCTAAAAGGATGTCCATTAAAGTTGATAGTTTATTTTTTAGCTGCGACTATTCTCAACGGAAGAAAAATACAGGGCATTATCGGGTTACTATTTTCGTCCGGTTGGGATCAGCAAACGAGGAAAACCCACGGTTATTCCTACGGTTTTGATGAATAAATTCAATCAATATTCCTTTATTAGAAACGATAGTGATTTTTAGTTATTTTTGATGTTTTATAAGTATCTGTATAATAGACAAAATATATGAGATTCCAAGGTGTTGCTTACAGAATTTAAAAAATTAAAAGAAAAACTACATTTTAACTTATAAGTACCTTTTTCGATGCAGCAACTTCTCCTTAAACTGTGTTATTATGTAAGAATTGAACTTTCGCTGGAGTACGTTACAGTAAAAAATGTAAAGAGTGTTAAGAATACGATGGACAACAAATGCTCTATGTTCGAATTGCTACAAGGTTTTATGGTCAAAATAATCATACGTCCTAAAATTTATAACTTAAAGTAACATTAAACATACGGAGTTTAATCAGAATAAACTTTCTTCGAACAGACATCATTTTAAAGTAGGCTGATGGACAAAATCCTGAAAACAGAAATTACCTCTATCTATATTTTTCTATTTGGTATCTTAATTCAAAACTTATTTTACGAACAAGTAATATTCCAACATACGTTCTACATAAACTTTCATACACAATTAACTTAAAATAAAAACATTTCATAAAACAAGAATGTTTAATAACACACGTGCCTACCTCCTTTCAGTCAAAAAGAGATTCTCAGAATGTGATCTTTGAATACCATTCTATTTGGATCCATTTAATTTCATTGTTTCGCCGAATTTAACGGCCTAAGTTACATGATCGGATAAGCAATGCTCTCCAATCTAATTTTGTCGCTAATCAAATACGTACAAAGTTTCTCACGAACTTTAAATCTTGACAATAAGTGGATTTATTTCGGTGCCAAAACTTCTTTAAAAGATCCTTCTCAGTTAGTTTAACAAAGAATTTTCGCCGTAAATTTTGGGATGGAAATAGGCAAATTGAAGAAAAACCACAATTTTTTTATTTTAAAATTATTAACCTGTTGAGATTTAAAATAGTTCAACAATGCATTCAATTAAGACCTATTATGGCTTTCCATACAATAATCTTCATGGTAGCAAACCGTAGGCCGGTGCCTACGCACGCCTACGCTGGGCGCGGCGTAGCAGCGTAGCACCAACCGCTACGCTTTTGGCCTAACCCCTAGTTGGTCTGGGGTATATAACCGGGAGTAGCGAGGTTCCGTGGCCACTTGTGTACAACCTTCCCAGCGCGCAACACGCGCACTTCTCCCTCATCAGTGTTACAGTGCACTACTCGAACAGTTTCGGACAACATAAACTTGCAGGTAAGTTTTTCAGTGGTTTTATAAAGTTTCTTAGGACATATTTAAGTTCGGTTTAGTGATGATTTTGCTAAAATTTATATTTCGAAGGAATACTGTAAGTATTTTTTGTTTATCGTTGTCTTTGTTTTACGAAAATGACAGAAAAACGAGTTGATATTTTTCCAACTGTAAAAAATTATGTTCTCAATTAGTTTATATTTAAAAAAGTAAAAGTACAGCAACTTATTTGCAAGTTATTTAAAATATAATATAGGGATATAATAACCATTAAAACAAAATCCTAGGTTATAAATAAAAAAAAAACAACTAACACGTTTTACCAATCATAGATTTTTCAATTTAATCGATTAATTTCCCAAAAATCTTTTAAAAAAGCGCGTAGCAGTAATCGAACGATCAAGTGGCAAGTTATTTATAAGTAATTGTCTATGGTTAATGCGGTGCAGGGATGCTCACTGACCTATGTGACGCGATCTACATAGCCCGATATAGCTCATATAAAATGAAAGTGATTAATGAGTATGAAATTAAATTAAAACTACTGAATAAACCATAAAGAGTAAAGATAACGAAGAAAAATCACACATTTTAACGTCATGAAATAAAAAAGCAGTCTACATTTCGGTTTCAATAGATAAAACTTACACCAAGAAAAGATCATAATGTAATAAAAAAAACAACACTATTTGACCTAAAAATGCGGACACCAGTTCCTTTATGTTGTTTTTAAAATTATTATTATTTATTAAACACCATCAAGCCATAATCAAAGTAAGTTACCCGTGAAATAAAGCTTAAAGTAATCCAGGCTAGAATATTGTTTAGTATTAAAAACTCAGAATTCAAGTCCCAAGACAGTAATTTCCTACAAAACAAAAAAAAATGAATCACCATGACCTAGACCAGTCTTTAGCCTACAAAATAAATTGTAAACTGTTAACAATTATTGCGCATACACTAAACAAAATGTTATGTGTCCGGATATTAAAAAGCCTACAGTAAACTTAATTTCTTTAATAAAAAAAAAACAGTACTTACATTATTTGGCATCCATTACAAATTAAAAAGAGGATTCGCAAAATTAATAAATCTTTATCCAGTGTACAATAACATAATTATAATATTTATGATAACAGAGGCCTGCCTTCGGTATTTTATACGCCGGGAGGCCAAACGCCTACATAATTATTAACATTTTACTCGGCATTTCATTTTTAAACTTACATTTTATTTATCTTAAAAAAAACATGTATAATTTTGCAAAAACCGGAAATAAAACTAAAGCCCTCACGCTCGCCTTTAGAACTTGCAAATAATAACTAAATTCTGACAACACTGTCTTGCTCGAACTGAGAATCAAACTTAATACCTCACGTTCGGCCATTGTGCTTGCAACTTATAAGTTGTACACATAGCTTACTTTGGATTCATTGGCAAGAAGCCTGCAGGGTTTAAAGTACACAAATACTCATGAATATTACGAAAAATACTGTAGAACCATTATCTGCCTAGCTTTCTTCCAATTATGATGGGGTGGCCGAACTTCCAAGCTCCCAACTGGATGTAGCTTAATATCAATAATATAAAATAGACAAATACAAAACCTAATTAAAAAAATAAATAACGATTAGAGCATTTTTGACGGGCCTGTTGGTCTAGTGGTTAGTGGCCCTGACTGCTGAGCCGGAGGTCGTGGGTTCGATTCCCACCCAGGACAAACTTTGTGTGATTAGCATGATTGTTTGTTCTGTGTCTGGGTGTGATTTATTTATAATATGTATGTATTTATAAATTATATAAGTATGTATATCAGTTGTCTGGTTACCATAACACAAGCTCTGCTTAGCTTGGGATCAGATAGCCGTGTGTGAGTTGTCCCAAGATATTTATTTATTTATTTTATTATAAATAAATCTGCCCTTTTTTGCGGATGGGAAATCATCAAATAACTTCCACCGCTCGGGATCGCTGAGCGGAGCGGGGGGGGGGGAGTGTCAGACTTTTAAAGATTAAACCTCATGCATGTCTCAATCTGTCCTAAAGTTACATTAAGTTCGTCCAATTGCATCTACTTAAATAGGTAATATATAAATATTTAGAGACTATTTGGAAGTGTTTATCATCATGCCCGTATCCCAATTTAATTGGGGTCGGCGTAGCGTGTCTTCTTCTTCCACACTTTTAGTAAGACTATAGCGTTCAAATGACTTTGTAATATTAGTTTATACCTAGTAAACATAAAAGTTTTTATACTAGCATCTGGTTAGAATGGACCGACCCGAACATAGTAAAAGGCTAGGCAGATGTTGATGAAAGAACATAGACTTATGACAAAAATAATGTATCAGTCTCAAATGATGACGGGTACTCAAACAATATTAAAAAAAAACAACATTAAACATACAAAGTACCGCAGATATTAGTAGCAGTTTATGAGAAGGAGAATCGCAAATTCTCGGAATCATTAGCATGATGAACTTCCTCTTAACCAATGCTAACGAAGTGAGACACGTTCAAATGGCTCGAAGGCATCCGTTCTTAGGTCAATAACTGTAGAATTCGGATTGCACGATCAAAGGACTGCTCATTAAACGTTGACTGTTTAACTACCAGTTGGTAAACTGTTGACAGAGTGTATTTTTTAAATTGAATTCTTAATTAACTGGCACTTTATTAAAATCGTCAGCAAAATTGTCGATGAACGGTTGGTTGTGTTCTTTTTTTAATTTTAGGAAGTGTTTTTTTTCGTGATGGGACTAATATGGCATTATGGAATCATGGAATGACTGTTGAATAATTAAAAACGGCAAAGCTACCGTTTAGTCGTTTTAAGATTGATTTGTTAACCAATACATCGTAATCTACCGATGTACATGTAATAGTATCAACAACAATAATACAAGTATTATTTATTTATTTTATTTTAACTGTTTATAGACAAAAATACAAGAGTTTAAAAAAACAGTTAACTTTTTGATAAAAAAACAGACAAGAGGAAAATATAGATAATAAACTTTTACGGTCGTGTTTTCTGGCAAAAACATACGTTAAAATACCATTACAATAAAAACAGAAAACAATAATAAAAGTCCACAGAGGCAGGCATTAAAGTTTTTAAAAATAAATGGCCAGCAATGAAAAAGGTATTATAAGTGACAGAAATCCCGACCGTCGGTCGTCAGTCATGAAGAATTCACGAGAAAAAAACATGACGACAACTGTACCTTACCGTAATAGAATAAACCTGAATGGAGGTAAACTTTTTAGGATAATTCGAAGATTCCGCTTTAGATTGAGTACAGGATGATTTTCTAGTAAAGTATTCATATTTTAAGCTGTTGACTTTTATTTTTCCGATCTTTTCAATTCAGCTTTGAAAGTATTGAAATAGAATGAAGAGTTTTATTTTAAAATGCATTAAAATCAGAGCTAGGCTTTTGCTTGAGCTGATGAGATGATGATGATTAGATATAAGAGCCCCATAATTCCGGCAATTGCATTAAAATGTAATAAAACAAAACTTTCTCTTCACAGTTTAAGGACTTTCAAAGCATTTTGTATTTTCATCTCTGTAGTTGTTTTTCTTTTATCTCCGACCCCATGAGTCCACTAAAGCATTTGATAATGTTAAACATGACAAATAGCTCTTCGTATCTCAGTTTCCTCCTCATTACATGATCATTCGTTATGTAGAAAGAAGTTATTCAAAAAAGCTTAAGTATACCTTAAGTTCTTCATATATCTAAAACTTTTTGGAACTTCAGTAATAAACACACACATATGGCCACTTAATGTCTAAAAAGTTGGGTGTCAGCCATTTGTGAAAAAAGAAATAAATCAATTTTTTAGCTAAAGGCTACTTACTCGAAGTTTTTTTACGCTGTTATGGCCAGTGGCTTCGCTAAATACACAAAAGAGAATGAAACCTAGTGTTTAATAAATTGGTTAAATGTTAAGAAAGGCAGGTTTTATATCAATTAAGAGATAAGCAATTATTGTCTTTGTGTCTCCATAATGATCTATCTTAACGATATCGAAACGAATCAGGTAACACATGTTTTTTATTTAAGTTTCCGAATTAAACAAGAACTGCATACGAAGAAAGAACAAAGTTTAAAAGACAAGCAAATTAGAAACTAAACGGGAATTGTGACTCACTCCGACAAGACTTCGGATTGTTCCTAGGTTTAGTTAAATGGGATTTAATGTTTTAATCCTGTAACCAAAAATAAATCATAATTATTGGGGTAATGTTGCTTTCTGAATTGTAAGCAGTGTTTTATTATTTTGTTTTTGAAAAATCTGGCATTTTTATTAAAATATTCGAAAGTGAAATCCAATTCAGTTCAAAATAATAATGAGCCACAAAGTAGAATAATTTATTATTAGTAAATTGCCAAAAGGATTATTTTTATTGTTACACTTTATTCAATTTCCTTGATAGAAAATAAGAGGTTTTTTATTGAGTTTCCAAGTAACTCAATCAGTAATAAATTGTTTTATCAGAATAACGAAAAATATTTGGGCTGAAATGAAATGATATTATTGTTTCGATAGAGAACAGATTTTAGGTATCTCATTTTAGGTAGACGTAATTTTGGCGCTTTTTTTTAAAAAGTTTCTCGCCATTTTGTTTTTGAAATGTCGCCGACCGAACAAAGTGAAAAATCGAGTGGTACTTAAACTCGTAGCTGACATCCGCACTAGAGTAGGTACTCACACTTCGCACATTCACAAAAAGTTTGTAGCCTTTAAAAAAAAACCTTTAAAAAGCAAATGCGGGCTTAAGCAGGTCGCAAAGCCCTAGGTTTTGCGACCTGCTTAAACCCTGTAACAATTATTTTTTTGGTTTTCGAGCTACTACTACTATATTCTGGGCTACATACAGCGGGTACATATAGGGTATGTACAATATTTATTTGAAAATGTTTTACCTTACATGCAAAAATTTACGGCGTGTTCATAAAATAATATTATTAGACAGAAAAACCAGGTCCAGAAAATGTTCCGATTTAAAAACTTCAAGCTAAAGTACTTCTTTGTATGAATTTTCTTTTAAAAAGACTGGCCGCTCGTTTAGTTGTAAGAAAAAAAAACGTAATATTTTTTTTCTAAATTTAAAGGCGTTCACTATTGTGACGCCAATTAAGTTCATGACAAACAAGACTTGAGCGAGTGACAAGATGAAAACAATTATTTATTTGGTATAAAAACTTTTTTATGAAAGAAAAATAATAAATATAAAAAAATGCATTGATCAGCAATTTATCCAAAGGCAGGAAACGCATTCCAAAAATAAAATGCAGTTAAAAATGGCGGATCGAAAAAGAACATACCCATCGTAAACTAATCGGCTCTCCGGCTGGATCAAAGCTTCCACGTACCACTAAACTTATTACCCTCGCCAAATGACTGCATAAAGCTTGTACGGTGTTCTACGGGCTCCAAAGCCTTAATGGCGTACTGTATTGCTCAAATAACTTTATTAATCTCCTTCCAAACGAACCTGGCGACATGTCCCTATAATAGTCACGTACCTTAGCTGTCATTCGCAATAAAAACGTTATAAAAAGGTTTCTGAAATTCGTAGGGACTGCCATTAAGTGCTTCATCCCTTTTCCATCCATCGCCTTTAAGGTGTTCACAATAACATAAGATGGTTTCCTTATATATGGCCATTTATAGATGGAAAGTGGAATTATAATACGCAGGCGTTTTTATCCGGTGAAGATATTTTTGTTGGCTACCCTTGTATATACAGTACGTACTTGAACTGTTGAAGTATTTAAAAGTTTTACCTCTCAAATGGTAGTTAAGGCGAGGCTTAGAAGATAAGCACGTAGTTAGTGTAAATATATGTAGTTTTCTCTTTAAAGTGTAATAGTAACGTTTTTGGTAAGAGGAAACTTTTTACGGTTACCTTTGGAAAAGATAAAGTGTGGTTAAAGTTAAATCAAATTAACTCATTCAAAACAATTATTCACGTTCTTAGAATAAAATTGTATTACAAATTAAGGCTTTTAGCTTATGATAAAAAAATGTGAAAACAGAGTAAATCAAATTAAATATTCCTGTTGTTTGTGGCTAACAGTGTGTCAAATATTCTACGTTCGCTACCGGAATTGTATTTTCCTGTAATTACCAGAGACCAGGAAATCGCGTAGAACGAACGAAATTCGGTAGTATTAATAATATTCGTGGACCATCCAAGTTCGTGAAGCACACAACGTCTGTCATGAACCGCTTTCCAAGCTGTCAGTTTTCATAGGTCATTTGTGTTGAAGACGAGTATACGGTGACATACTTGGTGTTTGTGAAAATGTTGATAATGCCGCCTCTAGCAGACGCCGTCGAGGAGTCGTCGCGCTCTATGGTACCCATTCAAACATAAACTAGCCCCTTTCTCGACATACTAGATATATTTATGAATATAAATAATTTCTGTTAATTTGCTACCTGTCTACTACTGCATAGCATCTGTTAAAACGGCAAAGGAAAGTGGTCTGAGTACTAATTTTATTACATGATATATGAATTATTTAATATGTTCAAATGTGTGTGGGATGTAAGTAGGTTTTTATAAAAAATCTCACTCGAGTAGAGTTCATTGTGGCGTGTCAATAACTGGTACTAATATTGTATATGCTTTGGTATTTTAATAGGAATATAATAGAAACTGATTTAGTTATTTAAAATGGGTCTATTTTTAGGTAGGTATTAGATAGATAGGTTTTGTACTTACTTGTTTTATATCCACGATATTAAAGCAGTAGGTAATATAAGTGTGTAAGCTAAATTGATTGTTAAATACTACCGGAATCATAAAGTATACGAACGTGTATGGAGTACGTAATTACGTATGGTCGGTAGCGAGTGAAAGAAACAGTCGGAATGAGGCACTTCACATCGTAATATAAAGCCCTTATTCTGAATATTCTTAGTTACAGTTCGTGTTTCCAGGATATCACTTAGGACTTCAGGGTGTCTCCTGGCATAGGGCTCCTTTAACATCTTCCATTGGTTTCTGTCTCAAACAATCCTTTTCCAGTTTGTTCCCGCAGATAATTTTAGCCCCTGTCCTTATCATTTGCCTTGGCTTCTTTTTGTGCTTTTTGCTCAAGGATGCCAGTCTTACAATTGGACTCCATTTTTTTTTTCAGTATTTTTAGTAGGTACGTATATGGCGGATGGCCCATCCATCTCTAGTTTAGTTGGTCAGTCTCTAAGTACACATCAGTTACTCCAATTTTCGTTCTTATGACAGTGATTCTCTTTTTAACCGGCTTCAAAACATTTGAAACGACTGTTATTTTTTTGGTTGTAACCGATTCTTTTATTTGAATGCTGGAGCCGTGTGGTCCCATTTGTATTTGTTCCAGCTCTGATAGTGGCATCCATAAGAAAACCATATAAGATTTATTTTTTTCTGAAATTTGATTTCGATGAAATTTGATAAAATAACTTAAAATGTTTTTTTACCGCGGGTAACACCGCGGGGCGCAGCTAGTTGACAATAAAACATGGATGCAACAAGAGTATGGACTATCGGTTATAAAACACGCTCGTGTAAATACAGATACCTATTTTCATGACTAATACAACTGACATTTATTTGGGTACAAAATAGGCTATTTCCACTGTTTCCGAGCACAAATGTCATTTGCAACCTGATGTCAGTTCACGTTGCGGTGCATATCATCGTAACCCCGCCCGAATTAACGGATGAAAATAGACAAAAGCTGTTTATTTAAAAAAAAAGTGTGAACGAAACAATTGAGTTTGGGAAAAGGAATTGAAAAAGGAATTAGTGTCTCAGTTGTTATTACTTAGTTTTTATTGAATGTGTCATTTTGATTGCGTGGTCTTTTAATTTCTTTTGTGTGCATAAATTAATGTGGGTCATTTCTTTTTTTTTTACGATGTCTATGTATGTTTTCTCAAATTCAAAATTTCAGTTTGAGTAGGTACACAAATGTTCTTTTTTTGGTAGTGAGTCGTGCCGTTGATCCCCCTGATTTATGAGTCGAGCTCACGATAATTTAATTTATAATGTTTGCAAAAACTGGACAGGTGTACTCAAATCTGTGTAGTTCTTAAAAATACCATTTCAGACACTAATCTGCATAGTCCTCCTGTAAGTTGACCAAAATTTTTGTCTTGACCTTAAAAGAGACCTCTGAATTCGTTTCAGCTGTTTCTGCTCAGAGTAGTTGGGTACGAAACATCGGCCTGAGCTAGTTTTTAAAAAACGACATGCCAAAGTATTTGTATAAACCTACTTGCAAAATAAACATCATCAATCATAAATGCTTGGTATTTTCACCTTGGTATGTTTGTGAAATACATATGTTTCGAGAAGAAAATCTAATATTTTATTGAAAAGGTTAAAAAAGTACCCGGAGTCATAGCCCCCACTTTACGGTTATGATCTTGAAGACAAGTAAGAAAATGCATTTTTCTTTTTTAAAGTTTACCTTATCTTTGGCAGCTCCTGGTCTATGAAATTCACAATGTAGCAATTAGCCTCCAAGTGTCGTATATACAAATTCGGTACTTTATTTTCTTTTTCTTTGGCAACTGAGTCGATATCGACTATTCAGCCAGCGTACAAGTGCCATCCTTAAAAAAATTAGAAACCAAAGACAACGTCATTAATATTACTGATAACTTAATTAGATAGTTTAAGTAACTGTGAAGTTAAACACACTGTAGATTATTACCTTTTATCTAAATCTTCAGGAATAGACTAACTATCCAGACTAGGTCTGGTTAGCCTTAGGGCACTGATTCAGAAACGAGAATCAGAAACACTACCAAGTTTTAATTAAATAGCTTTTGTTTATTTTAAAATATTTTATACCTTGCAAGTTGGTAAAGAAAATCATTTTAGAAGAAAAATTGTTTGTTAAATTTTTACGCTGCGTCAAATGAGTAGATGCTGTGTTTCTCTAATGAAGGAAATTGTTTTCGCTAAACAGTTTGCTCAGCTGCATCTTGCTTTAATTTTTAGAAAGGTACTTAAAGTATAGGTAATATTTCCTAGATAAATAATATCTTAATATGCCTGAGATACTTCATTAAGTATGCAAATGGGCTTAATTTTTACTCCATACATATTCGTAGAAATGGATAAGTATTATAAAATAATATAAAGGATTTAATAAAATGGGTTACGATACAGTAGATACGAATCGGTACAACGAATGGAAGTAATAAGTACTTATTTGTGTAGGCACAAAAAAACTGCCAGATTGTTTGTGGCTCATTTAATTAAATAATTAAGCTTTTCCAGCTTAATTTTCCTGTTTTCGGTTCTAAACAGACTGTGGTCGGAAGCAAAAATTAAAAAAGGAAAAAAAGAGATTTATTTTGCTCCAATGAAGGGTAAGCGGTACATTATTAAAGGTTTGACTGTAGCTACCTATTTATAGGGTTGTGCGAGTGTTTCATTCCCTTGATGTTTTTCCGGAGTCTTCAATCCTCTTGGTTGGGTGTCCTTTCGTGTTTGTACATTGTTAGGAATATTTTTGAAAAGCGTTTTAAAGGCAACACGTGTCGTACTTGACATAATGGAGACCCTTAGGCTTGGAAAGTTATTGTACATGTTCCAACTTTTGCATTGGCTGGTGACGGTGAAGAATGACACAATAGCCTCTTGTCGGTCAGCTCGAAGGGTCGTCATACCCTGTATTTTATACAATGTGAATAGTAAAGGGCTGTATGTCCTTTCTTCAGATATAGTCAACAATTACTCCGATGATTTTTAATTCAATTCATGCTTATACCTAATCCTGAAACATTCTACCGAGGTTAGGGCAAAATATATTGTACTCGAATTCATTGCCTTATAAAACGTGTACGTTCGGTCCCCATAAATAACACTGATTTGACAGATCCCATCCCCCTGTTCCACGAAACAAACTTTTTGATAATACATACCAAAATGCCAAATAATCAATTTAGATCACGAAACAAATAATCGCTAGCTCCATCAAAAATTGCAGGCTCAGCTTTCAACGGTACAAATTGTTTGGAGGCGAGAGATTTCAATTAACTAAGGAATGACACGGCGTTTGCGCACAAATGAACAGCACGCCTCATCGTTCATTATGCTTTAATGAAGTGACTGTAGTACGTATGACACCTTAAAGGTTGCGGTTCTATCGAAGATCATTAAAGCTCTGTGGTTGGGACACGAGATCAATCATAGAATAATCATTGATTAACAGTGTTTAATATGGTTTAGTTTACCTATAATTTGGAGTAAGCGGTTTATTTGAAGATATCTTAGTTTAATCACGAATTGTTACGTAAGTCGTCTCTATATTAACTACGTATATTTGTCTAGAACATAACATAACATCACGCCAGTAACTTCAGAAAGGAAAGACAGAGATGTACGTAAATTTTGCCAGTTATGTTTATTTTAATAGGGGCGAGCCTATTGCCATCAACCAGGCTCTGGCTTCTACTGAAAAATTCTTGATTGAAAAACCTAATAATACTGACGGTAACACGATAGTTTCTTGTTTTATTGAAAAAAATTATGTTCTGTTCAATTTTGTGAAGCAGTTTGAAATTCACATGACAGTCACATGTAAAATATTAGTTCTTATGATTATTACTAATACGCTCGCTGTACCTTTAAGGTGTACAATATTTATTATTAACTAGCTTTTGCCCGCGGCTTCGCTCGCGTTATATTCGGGGTCGTAACACAGTTCCCCTTGCGCCTTATTGATTTGTAATAGCAACGCTAAGTTTTCCCTTTTCTTCCCTCTTTCTCCCTCACATCCCACTTTTTTTAAAAAAAAAGTTAGCCTATGTCCGTCTCCTGGTTCCCAACTATCTCTGTACCAAAATTCATCAAAATCGGTTTAGCTATTAAAGCGTGAAGAGGTAACAAACAAACAAACAAACTCACTTTCGCTTTTATAATATTAGTAAGGATTTTACATTGAAATTATTTATTATCCGAAGCCAACGTCTATCATTCACCATCATCATTCTTAATATGAGTTGTTAATAGATTGATTTTAAGTATACAAATTAAAATATTCTTTCAAATTATCATACATACTAAAATAATTCAAGATTTTTAAACATGCCGTGTTGAGATGAGAAAAAACACAACTTTAGTAAGGATGAAAAATTGTTTATAAGCAAATGCGAGAAAGCTTCCCTAATTTCACTTCCACTTGTTTAAACATCCTTAAAGTTTATTTTCAAATCATGAATTACGATCTCGGAATTCTCGGATATACAAAATATCATGGTTTATCCCTTTAAATACGGGTTAAAGTCTCATTGGTGTTAGAGGCCTAATCTCTAAGCTCAGATGTAAATAATACACAAGACTTGAGGCTTTCAGCGGATTACATCCTCTGGTCATTTGGGCCACACAATATGGTGGTATCTATCAACTTGTTTAGGACCGGGTTAGAAATATATTTAGTGTCCCTAAACAGATTAAGAATTTCGATCGTAATTTATTAGTTACCCTTGTCACTTGCGTTTATTATATCCTATCTTTAAAGGAGCAAATGGTACACAGCATTATTTGGCCTATAATATTTCCACTGAGTTGTTAAAGGCAGTAGTTCCAGTGAAAGTTGAACTTTATCTTCTTCTCTTTTCTCACGATGTTTTACCTTGCGGAAGCAAGTGATTAATAATCCTTACTAATATTATAAAAGCGAAAGTGATTTTGTTTGTTACGTCTTTACGCTTAAATGGCTAAACCGATGTTGATGAATTTTGGTATAGGGGACCCTGGAGACGGACATAGGGTATTTTTTTTTAAAAGATTGAGATATGAGAGAGAAAGAGGAAAGAAAAAGGAAAACTTAACATTGCTATTACAATAAATAAGGTGCAAGGGCAAAAACTACAGGTAGCACATACCTGTAAATTAGGAAAGGGGAACTGTGTTAACCCGAATTTAACGCGAGCGAAGCCGTGGGCAAAAGCTAGTCTAATATAAAAAAAATTCGTGTCGTGGTGTTTGTTACCAAACTCCTCCGAAACAGCTGGAACGATTTGTATGAAATTTGGAACTTCTAACACTTGTGGTTGCTGAGCTTTCGTGATAAGCGAGTCACTGATTTTCTCTTTTATGTATAGATTTTGTTCCGTATCTGTGGTTCCATAATATGATTTACAAGCACACTCTGAGATATATTGACATATTCTTCTTTATCATTGAAAGGGATAACTCAACCCGCAGGCCACAAAAGGTTAAACTTCATTTTTCTTGTATTTACACACGAATTTACATATCAATGTAGGTTACACATTCCATAACAAGTATATCTTCGGTCAACACACTAAAGTTGAAGATAACTTAATAGTGGTGTAAGAAAATGTTTGTTCCAACAGTTTATGATTAAATTACTTGAAGATTTAGAGCCGCAAAGGTTTAATTGAACGCCTTAATTAGTCAAAGGAAAACCGTAGATTGGAGCAAGTTGGTTCAAAGGAATGTGGGCCTTATAGCATTCCGTTTATTTCAGTAACCACTGAGTGGTCGGTTGCATGATTATACGCTGTTATCTTGCAAACAAACTCACTTCAAGTTCCGTGAGCAACTTAATCGTTGTCAAGTTAGATGTCGGCGCGTTTAAATCGGAAAGTTAACTTTGTTGGTTAGTTATGTTACGGAATTGAGATAGCGACGCGGTAGTTAGTTGTAAGAAAAATATTTTGAGGCAGATGTTTATCTTCATTTAGAAAACAATTTTTTTAAAAAAAAACGTCGCCCCAAACTAGGATTTTCTCCTGTATCGTGGATGCGTATACAAACATTTAAACTCACATACACAAACAGCCAGACCAGAAACAACTACCTGTAGGTCATACAAATATTTGTTCCGTGCAGGAATCGAACCCGCGACACGCAGCGCAACAAACTACTGTTAAATAGTTGTCCGTAATCCTACAATATATATATATCCAACTAAAATATTATAAATGCGAATGTTTGTGTGGATGTATGGATGTTTGTTACTCTTTCACGTCGAAACAGCTGAACGGATCTTGATGAAATTTGGTACAGAGGTAGATTATAGTCTTGAATAACACATCGGATATTTTTATCAATAATCACGTTTTTTAAAAAAAAATGAGAAAAGAGGGAGAAAGAGGGAAGAAAAGGGAAAACTTAGCATTGCTATTACAATAAATAAGGCGCAAGGGCAAAAACTACAGGTAGCAGGTACCTGCAAATCAGGAAAGGGGAACTGTGTTACCCCGAATTTATCATGACCGAAGCCGCGGGCAAAAGCTAGTATACAATAAAAAAGTAAGCAATCTAAATTCCTGAAGCTATTTTTATTTTACGGCCCAAATAAGCTTGTTAAGCATTTTAATATCACTGGGTATTTTTGTAATGAAATTCCTAGTACTGTCACATCAATCTATTCGTGGAAATGGGCTTAGAGCTTAACGGTCTAATTTCTAATGGAGCTGGTTTACTAGTTAATCGAAATGGCCACGAATCTGGCTTATAAATCGGGTTGTACTGCATCAGGATCATTATGGAATAACGTCAATTTCTTTTCACTGTCTGGAAATAGTAAAAAGGTTTACGACAGCCATAGCCAATTTAAACTTTACACGTGATAACATATTCTAGTAAATATACCATTTTACTATTAAGTACACCTCTGCTTAACTCATCGGGAATTGCAGCCGTTATGTTGTTTTTTTAAATTTAATATCCGAAACACTAGTCCCAAAATTGGACCTACCAAGCCACACACATGCTAAAATCGAAGATGCAGAAAGCTTAAAAAATTTACCTTCCACAATGAGCTGACAATTTGGCAGAATATAACATTTTAGTCTGTTACAACCATTTTGATCTTTATAGGGTCAACAGATGGTGCATTTTTGAATCTTTCTGTATCCCTATCTCGACTTTGGATTACGTGTGGATAATTAGTTCCTACTGTTTGCTTAAGCACGTCCAATGGAGAAGGAAAACGTGAATAAAAACAAAAAATGGCATCCACAAGCTCACTTGGGGCTTACGTGGTAGATAATTATACCCTACTTCCCCCCTTTCGAAGGCTTCAGGCCTGTAAATTTACAGTGGAAACATTATAATGCTGATTTTGCAAAGTTTAAATCAGTAGTAATAATCACTCAGTTTGTAACTCCAGTTTCGAGTTGATACATTATGAAATTAGCAATTAATTTTGTACAGTTAACAAACCTTATAAGTATACAGGCTCGTAAGGTATAGTTCAAGTTTTCTTAGAAACCAATGGATGCGTTCAAATGAAATGAAATGAATCTATAAAAACCATTTTTAATTGAATAAAATTTTATTTGAAAACATGCATCGGTTTCTATGAAATACAACTACAAGATGTAACATACTAAACTAAAAATATGAAATTATATTTATAGTAAAAAAGGGTTCTACACAGGAACTGACGCGCTATGAAAAAACTAAAAAAAAGTTTGAATTTCCAAAAGCCAATTTCTTTTTCAGTTTCTTGGTCCAAGAGACCACTCGGGAGGTTCATTATGTTTATAAACTGTATATCCCTCGAACGTAAATACCAATTAGGTTTGTTGACTGTACATATGTAACAAAAGAAATACAAATTAATAGATTAAGTACTTCATTTGAGATAGGTTGTCATGATTGTATAACCTAGTGATGGCATAAGGCACGCATAACCGACTGTATTTCACAACCACCTACCTACCGTCTGATAAGTCTGCCTACACGATAGTCAATCAAAGATTACACCGCTCAAAGGTTAGATTCTCAATTTAGAAATGGAAATACTGAAATTGAAGATGATGTTTGTAATGTTGAATGTGTTTGAGTATAGGTTTGAGTTGTTTTACTTTTGAAGTCAAACAATAGTTGCAAAATTGACAAGCACGCCAAATTGACCTGTACACAAGTAGTTCTCTATAGAAAGCTTAACTGAGAAAGAACACAACCCCCCCCCCCCCGTCCCGTTGTTCGAGCCAGCCCGCGATGCTGAGTAATTCAAAATTCCCCAAATAATGGTACTCAGATCCAGCCTGTCCCTTTGCTGTTTTCTCCCAGCGACGACCTAAGCCGAGGCCCGTACCCCGCAGGGGGTGCCCTTAGCGTGCATTCGCTTAGTATATAAGTTTTATGCCCCTATCTGGAGGACTTAACTGCAAGGCATCCACAGGATTGACCGGTTAAGCAGATCACGACCTCATAGGTTGAACTGCGAGATGCCATTCAAAAAAAAAGAACACAGTTTTTCGGAGGTTGGTTTTTGTCAAACTTATTTGCAGTTTTTGTTTGTTTGCAAAGTCATAAGTAGATTCGTAAAGTTTTACAAACACGTCACCGTATCAACAAAAAACGAGCACAAATGTTTAAGTTTATTTTAGACAATGACATGATTGTGCCACTACTACCAAGGAAACTACCAAGGGAGTCGTTTAGCTATTTGTTCTGTTTTAGCTTGGAAGCGGATGTAAGAGGTTTTAGTTTAAGACACATTTGAGAAAGATAACGTAGTTGATAGGAAATGGTCGTTATATAAAAGAGAAAATGACTGGCTCACTAAACACGACATCTCAGAAACTATAAGTGATAAGAGTCTCAAGTTTTGCATGGGAAATCATTTTAGGACTTAGGTGCTTACTACAACGGGATTTTGCAAAATTCAACCCCTAAGAGGTGAAGCAGGGTGGGGGGATAACGCAATATCTTGGTCGGACTGATATTTTGCATAGGCATTATAAAACAAAATTAAAAGACTATATAACATCACATAAAATAGACGGAGAATAAAGTCGATAAAGTCGATATCATAGATATTTGTACAACTATAATATCTATAATAATAATAATAATAATATTTATTTCACCACAAAAAAATAAATAATTCATTAACATATTATATGACCTAATAGGCTTAGTATACAAATTTTTTAATATGGAATCCTCTGATTGCCGAACTAGGACGGATCCTGTATCTCGGCAAACAGCGCCATCCCCTAATAGATTTTATTACAATGATTAAGCCAAAGTAGACATACAAGTTGCATCGATTTAGGATATTAATTTCCAAAGTTAACTTCTATTGAAGCTCACATCAACAATAATTAATCTATACAAATAAATAAAATTGTAATTAACTCAAAACGTAATGACAGAAATAATTACCGCATCTGTGCATATATCGGTGTATTTATGTATGTGTGTGTGTATGTATGTGTTTGTGTGGTGTTTATTTGTGCGTGTAGTACCGAAAGACAGAATGAATGCTAATAAAGCGTCTACTAATTTTAAATTTTAAGAAGGTCTTCAGTCTCCTCATAAGAGAGACTGAGGAGATATCGATGAATTTTCTTCTTACAATGAAATTTGTTCAATGGATAGATGTTTAAGATTTTGTTTATTTTATTGTATAAGAGAGGAGCAATAAACGTAAAGAACCTTTTAATGAACGCTGTTTTGGGTTTGTACGATTGGGAGCAGACCTCATGTTTCCTACGCTTATTTATTTTATTAGGATCGTATACCAGTGAGCAGTGTAGCTTAAGGAGAAGTGTCTCTACGAAAATTTGTCTCACGGTTGCCACTTGGCAGTACTGATATAGTTCTCTTGTTGGGAACAGTCTAGGCTTAAAAGTAGATATTTTTAAAATGGCACGTTGTGCAACTTCTAAACTCTTTATGATAGTTTTTGGGGCGCCCCCCCATGAGGAGATACAGTAAGAGATGATAGATTGACACATAGCATAATAAATTTGTTTTAAGAGACTCGCATCCGTTATGTGTCTTAAGTTTTTAAATATATAAATGAGTTTCCGAACCCTGGATGATAGCACTTTTATGTGTTGCTTAAAACTGAGATTACTGTCCAATGTAATACCAAGGTATTTTACCGTTTTGACGCATTCCAGCGGTTCACAACTGCAGTTATTTCGGCTGATACATTTATGAGGAATGATGGTAAGTGGAGCGTCAATATCGGGATTGTTTCGAATAGAAAAAGATAGATATTTAGTTTTATCAGTATTTAAAGTTAAAACATTTTCAAACAGCCAATTTTGTACCACATCAAAACCCCTTTGTGCAGAATCAAAGACCTCACTCCAACTATTATCGGAGAATATTAGAGCGGTGTCATCAGCGTAGGAGATTATTTCACAATTTGGTATACTTAAGTTTGTGAGATCATTAATGTAAACGAGAAACAAAGTAGGTCCCAAAATACTGCCCTGTGGAATACCAAATGATACAGGGAGTTCGTTGCTGCAATAGCTATCAACTTGTACACACTGGTAACGGTCGGATAGGTAACTTTTAAACAGTTTAAGCTGTGTACCACGTACACCAAGGTCTTCTAGCTTCTGTATTAGAATCGGAACAGAAATCGTGTCAAAGGCTTTTGCAAGGTCTAAGAAGACCGATAGACACTTCTGTCTCTTATCTAGTTTTGTGCTAATATGAGTAGTAAGTTTTAGTACAGCCTGATCAGTTGATTTGCCCGCTCGAAAGCCAAATTGGTTTTCTGAGAGAAGTTTATTCCTCTCGAGATAGTTGACAAGTCTCGTGTTAATAATCTTCTCTAGAATTTTGGACAAAGATGGCAGGATTGATATGGGTCTATAATTGCTGAAGCTTTTTTTATCACCACCTTTGTCTATTGGACGGACAACAGATTTTTTAAGAGCTTGAGGAAAGGTGCTTGTCTCAAGACAAAGGTTAAATATAAATGTTAGTGGCGGAACAATGAAGTCCTTAAATTGTTTTAATAGCTTGTTCGAGATGTTGTCCCAGCCAACCGAACATTCAGTCTTAAGGTTATTTATATAACGAGCTACCTCTTCCTCTGTGGTTTTTCTTAGATAGAAAGATTGTAAGGGGGATTTATTTTCTGGATTACCAGCTCTGTGATTGTCATCGTCGAGACTGTGCTCATTTATAATATTTTCAGCCAGCGATCGCCCCACGCCTATGAAGTAATCATTCATCCCATTTACAGTCAACTGAGGAGAGGGACAGACCTCCAATAACTCGGTTGGAGAACTATTATCTTTTTTAGTATTAGTGACGCTCTTTATCACATTCCATAATTTTTTAGGGTCGTTTCTTGCCATTTCAATTTGATTTTTATCGTAAGCTCTTTTTGATTTTTTTAGGATTTGGTTACAAAAATTTCTGTAACGTGTATATGTAACTTTAAAGATCTCGTTACTCGGCGACTTTTTGCATTTTTGATGTAACCTATCCCGATTTTTGATGCATCTCAGTAAGCCCAGCGTGATCCAAGGTTTTATAATTTTTTTACGTCTTGGTTGAGTTATTGAGTTCGTGTTTTTTTGTAGCGCTGTTTGTACGTTAGTTATAAGGTAGTTTAAGGCAATGTCTGGGTCTTGTGTTTGAAAAACTGGGTCTAGATCAATACTAAGGATGTCTCTTTTTAGGTTTTCTGTATTTATCTTTTTTATAGTTGAAGGTGCGTAACGACGTTGTTGTTTTAGATCCATGTGTAAAAGAACTGGATGGTGATCTGTCAGATTAGTTTGTGGTACAAGAGTTGTACATGCATTTTTGGTTTTAAGTAAAATGTGATCGATACATGTACCACTTGCATCACGAGTGACCTCCGTGTGTGCCGGCAAGAGACCATGAGAAGCAGCCAATGTGAGGTATTTCTCTCCGAGAAGCTCAATTTTGCTAGCGTTAATTGCAATATTCATGTCACCAATTACAATTATATTATTAAACGATTTTATTTCAGTCAAAATATTATTCAGTGATTCCAGAAAGGTGTCTACATTTTTGTATGAGGGGGATCGATATAAAGAAACAATGGCAAAGTTATCTTCTTTTTTAAGCACAATACAGTTACCCTCTTCAAAGTCGGGTTCTTCAACAACAAACTTTAGTTGGTCTCTGTAATATACGACAACACCATCGTTTTGTTTAAGGTTTCTCATAGTAGCTACTGACCGGTAACCTGTTAATAAAGGTACGGAACTGACATTTTGGAGCCAGCACTCTGTAAGCACAAGCACGTCGCATTGAACCTTTAGACTTTGTAACATCGCCTCCAAACCCAGAAAATTGCAACTTATGCTGCGGATGTTCTGTGTGAGAACGGTGAACCCATTCTTTGCTGCAGTTAATAGTTCATAACAATTGTCAAGATCACAAGATAGGGCCTTTGAGACTGTCAAATTATCAATATTTTTTGCCAAGTCAATCAGATTATCGAATTTTAAATAATAGTAGATATACGTCAAAGAAACTAGATCTAATTTGGTTATAGCTGTCGAATGGAAGAAGCGACGAAGCAAAGTTTTCGGCAAGTGCAAGTGTGTGTTGTTTGTGTGGAGTATTTGTTATTGTGTAATGAAGTGTAATTATGTGTATGTATGAAAAAAGTACCATTAATGGTTTTCTATGCGGTCTTAACATGCAAGGCAAATTATTTTGTTCCAAAAAATTAATGTGAACAAGTGAGGTAGTTTTAACAATATTAAGTAGATATACATGCAGAATTGACATTATGCTCAAGTTTATACTAATACAATAAAAAAATAGTCATGGGGCACTTCTCAGTTTTTCCAAGTCACTCTCAGAGTTTATACGGATTTGGGCAAATTCTACAGATTTACGGAGATATACTATCCCGTGAGAAGTCCAACAAAAATCGTATCCATTTCCTTTTTGAAACTGTCTTGCTAAAAAATATATCCGTTGAGCCTTATATGTCAATGTTTCCGAGACATACACTGGTTGTGGAGGGGAATATTAAATTTGTGTGTCTGTGTGTTCATTTTTTTAAAGTTACTCTTGATTTTTATAAATGAGATAAATTTCAGGTAAACCTAGTACATACTGGAACCTTTTCTTAAGCTTTGTTGTAAAACATTCACGTACTAAGCGTTCCTTTTACAAACTCAAAGTACATAACTGATGTAAAGTACCGGTTCTAGTTGAACTTTCTTTATTTTATGTACGTATTTAGTTTTTTTTGCGGTAGGTACTAATTTTACTTAATAATTTTAACAATCACATGAAGAAAGGAACTTTTCTTTTGAAACTAACTTTTGTGGATAACTTTAAAATATCAAAGTTTTTAGAAAATATGTTTTAGGAGTTTTAAAGTAAATCTAGACAAGTATTAAGGCTTGCAATTTTATTTTAGCCTACTTTTAGGTCTAGTCTCAGAGCACAAACTTAGCGATAATAAGAAAAGATTATACTGCCTTAATTAAGGTATCAATTAATATATATTTTCTTTCTTACAAAATATGAACAGCATTCAGCAAATTCTACCAGCAAAAGATAATTCAATTAATACTTAACTAATTGTAACTCAAAAAATAATTACATATTTGTTCAGAATCAATTCCTCCGGGCAATAAAAGTCACACCCTATGTTTTTGTGGGTGTATCCATAAATTTACGGTTCTTTGTAATTATGATAATTAATTACTTTGTATATATTTCTTTTGGGAATACACAGGGGTAATGGCGCGAAAATTTCGCTGACCACTTCATATGATTAGAATTTTCTTAGATAAATAAAGGAAAAGTAGATAGATGGTTTTGACCTTTTTTATCCAATACTAAATACGTGAAATCAATTGACTGCTTTATACAGGGTGTTAGAGAACCGTCGACGAAGGCGTCCAACAGACATTCTGTACATAAAACTAAGGAAATCTAAAATTATTGATGGAATACAACTTTAAATATATATACGGCATGGTTGGCGCAGCGGCTGAGCGATTGACTAGTGCGCTGCGTATCGCGTGTTCGATTCCCGCACGGAACAAATATTTGTATGGTTGTTTCGGGTCTGACTGTTTGTGTATGTGAGTTTAAATGTTTGTAAACACACCCACGATACAAGGAGAAATTCCTAGTGTGGGGCAAGGTTTATAAAATACTGCAAAATTAAGGTGAAAATTTCAATGTAACTCACTTAAAACGTTGTGCTGATGGTCTAGAAACTTACTGTCTGTCTGTCACCGTGATGACAGGCCGTGTTGATGGCGCGCGAGTGTTCCACTCAAAGAGTTGTCAGCTAAACAGAGGGGCCTGCTAGGGCCACCACCTGTTGGGGTGGCGGGTTGTTCGAAAGAGATACCGTGGCCCCGAAACACAAAGGGCAAAAGAAAGAACATGGGTTTTAGTCAGTAAAAGTCTCACACTCCCTTCCTATTCACTCTGTTATGGTATAGAACAAGTGGCTTTTGCCTTTGATCCCTATCGAAGGCACTTTTAGAGTCATTCTTATGGATGAAAAACGTGTTCAAAGGAAAACTTTATAGACGAAGTTTTAACAGTTGTCTAACTAGGCTTTATAATACATAAATTACCCGAGGGCACAGTTAGTTTTTACCTAGATTTAAAGGTAGATCATGAATAAATAATAAACTAAAATTATTAATAGTAAAGAAATTTCCAAGTTTATAAACACTGTAGGAGCGGGTAGCTCGTGTTCCTAATTATAATTTTCTTCTTGCAAACATATAATATTTATCACTAGCTTCCGTCCGCGACTTCGTCCGCGTGGAATAGTTACTTTGGGCTAACGCTAACTTTAATGATGATCGAAAAAAAATATCTTCACTTTTTTAGCCTATGTCTGTCTCCAGGGTCCCAACTATCTCTGTACCAAAATTCATAAAAACCGGTTTAGGCATTTAGGCGTGAAGACGTAACAAACAAACTCACTTTTATAATATTACTAGCTTTCGCCCGCGGCTTCGCCCGCGTTAAATTCGGGATAAGACAGTTCCCCTTTCCTGATTTGCAGGTACCTGCCACCTGTAGTTTTTCCCTAGCGCCTTATTTATTGTAATAGCAATGCTAAGTTTTCCCTTTTATTCCCTCTTTCTCCCTCATTTTTCACTCTTTAAAAAAAAATTGCCTATGTCCGTCTCCAGGGTTCCAACTATCTCTGTACCAAAATTCATCAAAATCGATTTAGCCATTTAGGCGTGAAGAGGTAACAAACAAACAAACTCACTTTCGCTTTTATAATATGTATTAAGTAAGGAGTAAGGACTAGTAAGGTATTATAAAGACGTCTATAACTTAAAAAGCTCGGTGTTAGTTTTTCATGATAAAATAGACATTCGTTTATAATGAAATATTTCAGTGATATACGAGTACGTATTTGATTCGTCTCGTCTCATTTTATAAATGTTCTTATTGAAAGCTGATGTCATTTAGTTGAGTATATCTTTTAATTCATGAGACGTATGGTTTGCGAGGAGACTTATATTCTTGCTTCGATTTGATAAAGTACGTGCTCAGGTTATAATATCTTGTATCTACAAAAAAAACTTTCTTTACGTGAAATTATATTTTTAAACAACGAAATGACGTTATTTTTTATGGTGTATGACTGCTCTGACGTTGCGAGTTGTTCTAAAGAGATTTCGCGGCCCCGGAACATAAAGGGCGAAATAAGGAACATGGGTGGGTTTTAGTCACTAAAAGTCTTACACTCCCCTCGCTCCGCCCCAACCGGGGTAAGTTATTTGATGAATTCCCATCCGCAAAAAAAGGGTTTTTTTATATTAATGAAAGCAAACCAATTGTATAATTTGTAACGTCGACAATGTTACACAAACAACACAACATGACCCTGTTAAAATGTTTTTTTTCGCATCGACTTGAGAATGTCCTCCGTTTTTCGTCTGTTAAAAATTATGGCCACATCAACCCCCGGTTTAATCGTTACAATTGAGAGAAAACTTTATAGGACCATCACCGAGAGATTTTCTATGATGTGATTACGGCAAAACATCAAAACTTGACACAATTTCAGTTGAAATGGACCTTTGACTTGCCAGATACAAAATAAAAAACTGGTCAAGAGCGAGTTAGACTCGCGCACTGAAGTTTCCGAACGAATTTGCGACATAAACAGCCATATCTTTTTATTACGTAGACTTAGAGGGTTGATTTTTTCACAAAGGGACCACAAGAGTTGAGTTTATAGTTGAGTATCCCATTTCAAGTCGGTACTTTCACGAGTTCCCGAGATAAAGGGTCTTGACAGACGGACGGACAACAAACTGATCCAATAAAGAAAGAAAGAAAAACTTTTATTTGGGACTCGCACAAAACAATTAGTAAAACAATAAAAAATTAAATAAAATAGTACAGACAAGGTTATTGTCTGTGCAATAAGGGTTCCGTTCTTAACTTTTGAGGATAATATTACTTATATTATAAAGATGTAGCAAATCAATGGATGTAGAAATGAGAGAACGCAAACAAAATAATCTTATCAGTACAATAAGTTGTCAGTTTTTAAGTTAATGACGTCATAATAGTTCTTTTAAGGAAACATTGAGAATAAAAGATCACAGTCATATTTTCTTTTTAAACTTCTCTCACTTTAATAACTCTCTTATATACTTAACAATACTCCCTTTTTCGCTCAATGCCATCATTTTCAACCCTGTTTTTCAGATCCCGACATAAATATCAGAAGCAATAACCCAGGGACCTTATTATTCAGTTATCCTCCTCCAGATAATCAGGGACGATCATGACATATCCCATCCCTTCAGTGATTGAATTCTATATGACCGTAAATCGTTTAAATTTTGCACACTCGACGGAGCGCGATTCAATAAGATCTGAATGTAATATTTGACCCTTGCTCTTTTATTTCTATCTTAGCTTAGTTTTATTTTAAGCCGAATAATGTGGTTTAAGACCTGTGGGTGTCTAAGCATTTGTATTGCATACCTTTTGTGAAATAGTTTGAAACTAACTTCGCTCTATCCAATTTGAATCTTATAACACCTACCTACATGTGAAACTTTGCTTTGAATGAATTGGTAATGCTAGAGAAGTTATATGAAGAGATTAAATGTGTCTATAGGGTATCATTATAATGACCTTTGTAAATTTGTTTTTACATACTATTTTATTTTATTTACATAAAAAAGTGGCCATCGGCAGCTACTGGCCCTTGTTCGGTGGCCCTTGATCCAGCTGCCTAACGAGAGCTTCCTCAGGTATTGGTCGGGGCTCTTGGCAATTAAGCCATTGCCTGAAACCATTATAAATATTCTTATACTAATTAAAGTCCGCGTTTGTAGGAAATATTGTGTCACATTGATATTTTAAACGATTTCTGAAAAGGAAGAGGTGCTCAATTCGACTGTTTTTTTTGTATGTTTGGCCGAAGAGATCCTACATCAATTTTATCCGTATTGCTTTGGTAGTTTTATAATACATTTTTTTTCTAATATATTTAGACGTTATGCTTATATCACTTAGTACCGATGGAAAAAAATACTCAATAAGAATTTGAGTGAGATAATCATATAAATCACCACAACTAATTTCTGAAATAAAATACATTTTTGCAAAAAAACAAAACTTCCGGAAGTACTTATTTCTTTATTAATTACTACAAGTTGTTGAATTTCGTTTAATTCATCGATTTTTTTTGCCACCGACTTCCGTAAGTAAACTTATTTCGCGTATTGAAGTCGTTTTTTATCTATGAATCATTTTATAACGTTTGGAAGGTGAGATCTCTACAAGATTAATACGAAAAATGAATTATGTAACATTCGTTCCAATGAATAAAAGGTTCAGTGATCGATCGGTGGTTCTTGTGTAAAATGTCTCCATTTTATGGTATCGCAAAACCTCAGAATTTCATTGTAGAGACGATTTATTTTTACGGCATCTTTAAAAGAGATCGTGTGGAGCAAATGCTTGTTACCTCGATTTAAAATAAAACTGTACAGAAAACAAATGGAATTAAACTGTCAGCCTTCTAGGCACTTTGAGGAGTGACTGGAGAGGCGCCATGGCATCCTCACCTACCGCCTGACACATCTTCTCACCGGACATGGAAGATTCGGTAGTGTGTGTGGAGCACACAGTGGCGGTCTGCCCGGCTTGGGCGGAGCACCGCCGCGCCCTCGTAGAGGCGATCGGCGGCGGCGATCTCTCGCGTCCGGCCCTGGTTCAGTCCATTGTCAGGAGCGAGAGGGAATGGGAAGCGGTCACCTCCTTCTGCGAAACAGTCATGCTAGCAAAGGAGGTGGCCGGATGTTTGAGGGAGAGAACCTCAAACCAACCCAGACGCCGCGGAAGACGCCCCGGGCGTCGCGCGCCGTGAGACGACTCCCGGCCACCGTAGATGCGGGCCTGTAAGCGGTGAGCAATGGGTAGCTCACCGTCCGTCCGTCTGTTGACAACAGGCCGTGTCGCCGGCGCGTTAGTGTTCCACGTGCGCCTCAAAGTGATGTCAGCAAAGCAGAGGGGCCTACCAAGGCCACCACCTGTCGGGGTTGCAGGTTGTTCGAAAGAGATACCGCGGCCCCAGAACATAAAGGGCAGTAGAAGGAACATGGGTGGGTTTTAGTCAGTACAAGTCTGACACTCCCCCCCTCGCTATGCCCAGAGCGGGGGAAGTTATTTGATGATTTTCGCTCTGCAAAAAAACCCCCTTCGAGGCAGAAACATATAATGATTTTAATGAATAACGGTACCTGACTTCACGATTATACGACAAATGGTCAAGCAGATATATGTATAGGTACCTATACTAAGTAGGTATATATATCTCCTTATATACTTATAGACCCACATTTATTAGATGTGTTATATCTTTCTAACCGAAGTTGTACAAGATTAATGGTGACAGTCTGAATATAGAACCTGTATTATTCAAAATGAGACAAATGTCCAAAGTTTTAACAGGATTTTAACGAATTCGTCGCTTTTAGCGCTTTATAAAGCGGTGTGACCTATTAAGACAATACCGTCTTAGGGGAACAATTTATAAAGCAGCTTTAAGATGATAAATCCACAAAAAAAAAACGCTGAAATCTTGAGAAGTTCTACTCATTTAAAAACAATTTTAGTTAAAAACAAATCTTTATTCTTGATTAAATTTTTACGTTTCTGTGTAAGACAGTTTTCGTGAATTAATTTAAGTCGGCTAGATAATAGGTTGTAATTATCACGCTTTTAATTACCGATGGGTTAGGTAGAAGTGTATCTAATACCACACCAACATTGAGGATAGGGATGTGCTTATTGCCATCAACCAGGCATAGATCCAGGGCCCTTTTGCTGCTACTGTAAATATCCTGATGGACAACCCAATGACGTTTTTCATGACCTGGGAATTAGACCCAGGACTTCTTGTTCACCAACCAGGAAGTCGGGCGTAGTTTGGAGGTACGAGATACATATGATACATATTCTACCCCAAAGGGTTTGTTTGTGTAGCTTTCCGTCCGTCTAATGACGACAGGCCGTGTCGACGGCGCGTTAGTGTTCCACACGCGCCTCGAAGAGATGTCAGCAAAGCAGAGGGGCCTGCCAGGGCCACCGCCTGCCGGGGTTGCGGGTTGTTCGAAAGAGATACCGCGGCCAATAGAAGTAACATGGGTGGGTTTCAGTCAGTACAAGTCAGGTCTCCCCCCGCTCCGCCCAGAGCGGGGGAAGTTATTTCATGATTTTTCATCCGCAAAAAAAAAGGATTTGTTTGTAGTTTTCAATTATAATATTTTATATAGTCCCGTCTTGAATAAGCGTGGTGATCAATGCTCGTGATTTCACTGTATGAGAAGAGGCCTTTGCCTAATAGTGGGACAGTTATAGACATTGATATGAACACCGTTTGTATATCTAGGTAGCAGACAAACAAGTTGTTTTTTTCTTTGATGTCACTATTACTTAATAATATATGTATATCTAACAGTTTCGATTGGAATACTCGAACCAACTGAAGCAATCGGTTGAAATTCAGAAGTCCCGATCAGCAAACTCCCTTCGGCATCTACCACCGGCAAATAAAGTATCAGTTAAACCCACAACTCGAATAAAACCGATTGGGTTTTTCCAAACACATTTCCACAAACCTTAGTGTTTTGTTCTACAGTCCGGCTTTGCCAGATACTTAGTTTTTAACCCAACACCATCCAAATTCATTTAACAGAATAATTAACACGATGTAGATAACTTTTCTAATTAACAAGTACAGCATATGTTTCAAACAGGGAGTTGTCTGTTGGTTGTCAATTTCGGGACACGGTAGCATGGCCATACTTGTCAAAACCACTACGGAATGTCCCATGTGGCCCAGTTCGGGTAATTATAAGTATATTTACGTAATCAATTTTCGTTTACTGACAAAATATTTGGGTTGGATGGTTTTAGAGTAATTGCTAATATTTCATAGGGTAGTTGTTATTTAATTAAAAGTTTAGTGTCATCAATATTATGGGGTAAGGTTAGCAGGGTAGTTTAAAACGTTGAGTTTAAATTAGGAATTAAAAACGGAGCCTTCATCACATCGCTTTTTTGTCTTTGACTTTCTTGTGCGATGTTTATTCTCGAAAACTTTCAAATTTATACTATTCAAGTCACAAGCTAACAGGCTTCTTTTGAGTTACCTCACCTCAATCTCTAGGACAAGGTTGAGGTTAGGAGTATGTATGAGAAGAGGCCATTTGATATAACTGAAAACAAAACTGACGTGAGAACGTTCCACGGACTGCTGAATGTATTTTTATTTGAAATCTTAATCGTGTAAGCATAGCTCGAAATTGGCCATTTTTTCAATTTGTTACACTGTTTCGGTTACCATCGCTGAAAAACACAGAAAACATTGGAAGATTTTCTAATTCATTTCGTATCATGTTTCTGAACAGTTCAAAATTTATCTGAGACTCGTCAAGCTGCATTAAATCAATGTTAATTCTGACTTATTTTGCAGTACCTTAGCAGGAAAAGTCTCAGACTTGACTTGACTTCAGATCCATTTTTTTATGGATTCATATTATTATAACCAACATAGGCCATCTTGTAGACGAATATAGATATAGTATGGCCCATACAAGCCATCGTCAGCCACCACATAATATGAGACAGAGTCTACGTATCAATGTCGTAACGATCTATTGTCATACGGAATCTACGTCATTGTTCAGTAATATGGCTTCAGGTGTAGATGCACAATATAGGAAAAGAAAATACGGAGTATACAGTAAACACATAATGATTGCTTAATTATCCACACAAACAGAGTTCAAATGATTGGCAAAATTACAAAAAGCATATTAACATGGTCTATGCATGCGAAAAAATAACTAAACCTGTCTCTTGAACTAGGAGCTCTTAAGAAACAGTAATTGACCAAAATTGGAGTTAAATAAAACTGAAGTTATAAGAGTGACACACATCTATTGCTAATTACTTATGGCTTATTATTTTACTTATTTCAATTTCATTTTTTTATATCAATTTTTATTTGAAATTCTTAATTTCTCTTTTTAAATTCAATTTACAATAGCACTTTTTTCAATTTAAAAAATTGAAATTGTACTTACGGCACAGACGGTTTAGAAAAGGTTCGGTTTTTATTGACCAATGATTTTTTTTTTATTATTCATATCGATACGACTACCTGTATAACAGTCCCTTAATTAAACGCGTAGGCCCGAGCTCTTACTCAAAATTCTCAAGTTTTTGCAGAAACTCGTGTAGGTAAGAAGTCTTCAAGCGCCTTAAAATAACACAAATACTTATTTGTAAAAAAATCTTCTGAGGCGATTTTTTTCTAAAGATTTCCACTTCATTGATTCCACATCCATTTTTAAATACTGTAAACAGTAAAGAGATTCCTGCTGGTTATTCTTTCGTAAGTAAACGGTAGATATTTTGAGTCTGCAGTGTCCCAGATGATTTTAGCTTAACGACAACGTTTTAAAATTCTAAAAATAAATAAGGGACACTTTAAATAAAGAACCTTCTCAGTTATCAAGTCAGGATATTTTATTTTGCATGAAATTAAAAACTTTTTAATATTTTAACAACAAAAACAGGTGTCCATAGCCTTGATTTGTTAAAAAAAAAACATAATTTTTCTTTAAAAAACATTCATATTTTTAATAAGACCGAAGAGTGCCGAAACAAACCTTTAACAGCGAAAACAGATTTGCCCACGAAAAAATATGGTAATTTTAATTTCCCTAGTCGATAGACAATTAGTAACCTCGTACTACACAAGAAAGAAAAATAAAATGGTGTTGTCTATTCCCAATAGCGACTCTGGGAAACAATTTGTTTACAAGAAATTCTCTTCATTTTGTTCTAAAACCCTCTTGGGGTGTTCACTGACCATTTAATTAGAATTATACAGTGCACCGCATTATTAATTGCCCGCTTCACACCTACATTTATGAATGTAAAACTATTTTTACTACGAAATTAACACAACTCAGAGAATATTTAAAGCTACATTACTCGCTATTTATGAAACTAACTTTGATAAATTTTCAACCGCGTGGAGGTCAGAGTAAACGTACTTACTTGTCCCAAAAGCATCCTACCTCTTAGCCCAGGTCCTGGTCTATCTTTGTTTTATTTATCATCTAAATCCGTTCAGCCGTTCGCCAGTAAAAAGTATGGCCGACTGACAGATAAGAGTTTTTTGCCCCACACTAGGATTTCTCCTGTATCGTGGGTGCGTTTACAAACATTTAAACTCACATACATAAACAGCCAGGCCCGGAACAACTATCTGTAGGTAGGCCATACAATAATTGACACGCAGCGTCGCAGTCGACCGCTTAGCCACTGCGCCAACTGTGTCATCGAGCTACTTTCGCATTTATAATAATTTGTATGGATCACACCTATTATCCCCGAAGAGTTAGGCAGAAGTATGTTTAATATATCCACATTTCACCAGTTATATATTTAAGTCTGATGTACTAGTCTGATATAACTGCCAATCATTTTACACCAGCAGCTAATGATCATCATCATCAGCCTGCCTTTTCCCAACTATGTTGGGGTCGGCTTCCAGTCTAACCGGATGCAGCTGAATATCAGTATTTTACATGGAGCGACTGCCTATCTGACCTCCACAACCAGTTAATACTGGGTAATACGATACCCCTTGGTAAGACTGGTTGTCAGACTTTTGGAACACTGACTACCTGTAACGACTGTCAAAGATCTACAAATGACAGCCGGGACCAACGGCTTAACGTGCTTTCCGAGGCACGGAGGAAACTCGGTATGTAACGGGTGGTCACCCATCTACAGACCAACTTAGGCAAGCGCGGCTTAACCTAAAGATCGACCCGAGCGGCTGCTATTATTTAGCCACGAGCTCCTCCAGCTCCTCCAGCAGCTAATCATAAAAATCCTAATCTTAAATCTTAATCCTAAAATCAGCCAATGCCCTGCGAGTCCAATATAACAATACCTTTAGGATGCTGTTGAGGCTTTCACCCTATTGTAGTGCGTCCGGTATATTTGCCGATGCGCACACTGACGACTATTTTGCAATTATGCGTAAGAAGGTGTCGCCAGTGATGTGCAGAGTGGGAGGAAGCACCAACAGCATTTTGAGGGGCTGGATGGGCCTACCCTGGGTAGGTTTGTCAAGCCACATGTCTTACAAGGGCTTTGATATATCATATTTCTACCAGGGGCTGAGTTTGGCCACACTATTTTTATTTATTTTTCTATAAGTACTATCATATGTTTTAATGACAATACTAACACCCGTGGTCACATGTGGGCCAATTGTAGTCTGTAAATAAAAGATTTTTATTTTTTAATAGGGGGCGACGCTAATGCTATTAACCGTACATACATTCAAATTCAGTGGCTGCTATTGAGAAATTCCTGATGAAAACCCAATAAAATTATACCTATATATGTTTTTGTTCAATAGCAATAATATTCAACGCTGGCATTTGTTTTCCAGTTGATCGACCATCATGTTGTCTGTGACCTTTTACAATGTTATAACTTACTAGCTTTTGCCCGCGGCTTCGCTCGCCTTAAATTCGGGGTAACACAGTTCCGCTTGCGCCTTATTGATTTGTAATAGCATTATAAAAAAAACTAGCCTATGTCCGTCTCCTGGTTCCCAACTATCTCTGTACCAAAATTCATCAAAATCGGTTTAGCCATTAAAGCATGAAGAGGTAACAAACAAACAAACAAACTCACTTTCGCTAGTAAGGATTTTACATCTGATTTTGTTTCAGAGGAACCTTTAAATATCTGTAAAAGGAATTGTAATATTAACTTATATGTGTTGGCCTATCTTATATTCCCAGTTATAATCAATACACAAGATACCTATGTGAGGTATGCAATATCCCGAAAGTTTTGCTTTGAATACTCGTGTATTGGAATATTGCTAATTTAAGGTTGGCATTTGACATATGATTAGTGGAAACTATGTCTGGGTCGGAGTGAGAATATGCCATTACATAATCCTTAGTAATATTATAAAAGCGAAAGTTAGTTTGTTTGTTTGTTATGTCTTCACGCCTAAATGGCCGAACCGATTATGGTACACAGATAGTTGGGACCCTGTAGACGGACAAAGCCGTTTTTTTTAAATTGAAAAATGGGGGAGTAAGATGGAAGAAAAGGGAAGGAAAGATACATTTTTTTCATCATCACGCGTGTTAAAGTAAGCGTTAGTCCAAAGTAACTATGCCACGCGGACAAAGTCGCGGGTGGAAGCTAGTTTTTTAATATTTAGGCAAAATGTGTGTGTACTATAAGATACACCTGTGCTTAACTCTTCGCCGATAAGAAGCGCGATATCAGTTATTTAGGCGCTGGTGTATAACTGATTAAGGGATTTGAAGTTATTTAATACCAAGCACAAAGTAATAAAGTCCCAGAGTCATCATTAAAGTTGGCTCTTAAACGAACTATCTTGAGATAGAACACACACTAAGCGAAACCTAATTAATGCCGAAATATAATTGCACGGTCGTGATTTGAACTCTCAGAGTGTGCAAATATTTAGCTCAAGGTCGTCTTTCTGCAGCAGTTATACTAGCGAAGGAGGTGGCTTTTTTGCATATGGGAAATCATCAAATAACTTGTCCCGCCCTGGGTGGAGCGGGGGAGTGTCACACTTTACTGACTAAACCCATCCATGTTCCTTATTTTGCCTTATGTGTTTCGGAGCCGCGCTATCTCTTGTGAACAACTACGGCAGGCAGTGATAGTGTCAAGATTTAACCAATAAATAATAGCTAACAAGGCAAGCTTTGTAAAGGATTATAAAATAAAGATGTCCAGGTGTTCGGTTCGGAGGTCCGGTGTTCCAGCCATGCAAAACGTATTGTCGCTGACATGAGTGCTCGTTTGTTTCATAATTATGGAAGAGGTTCATATTTGGAATCTCGTTTGAAATTGTTTGAATAAAACCTTCTTTAACCATAATGTTTTGTCTAAACTTTTTTTTACTCCATTTTCATAACTGGTCTTTTAGATATCACAATCTCTCACGTAAATAGAATGTAATAAAAAATCACAAGTATTGCTTAGTGTGTTGTTATTATGTAATTTTTGAAGGCAAGATTTAAAAATTACATACAAATGTGGCAGCTTTGACTGTTGCAATTCAGTTGGTATATATTTACGCTTTGAATGTACCAATTAAGTTGCAAAATTTCTTTTTAAAAGTTGCGATATTTTAAACATCTGCAAAATTAACGTTTTCTTTTTCTTTCTTTGTTTACACGTGCTGTTTTATAAAATAAATTTATCTTTTAACTGTTTATCAAGTTAGCAGATAAGTCAAGTAGTTTCGGAAACTTGCAAAAATTCCAGAATGACCCCTTTTTTATAGACTTGGATCTTTTCTCGTACAATTCTCAGAAAGATAAACAAGTTTGTTTTTTCTTTGGTAGAACTTTTGTTTCAGTTTTGAAATTGGAAAACTCTGTGAATAAAATGGTTTTTTTTAACTTTGAACGCTTTTCTTTCTGTGATATCGTCCGCTTAAAAGCTTGCAGTTTCGAAATACTCTTTCATGGGTTTTGGATCTATAAGGAATTCGACTTCTAAGAAGCGGTCTCACTGGTTTAGGCGGGATTTAAGTGACTTCGTCAGATTGATTAATGTACAATTTTGGCGGGGATCGCTACCATTAACCGCAAGGGGAAAACCGTTCTGATAGACTACAATGATACAACCAGTTTCTATGTAAATGCTTCCGTAAACGTCGGAATTGGTAACCGTTGGAAACTTGTGGCTAAATAATATCAGAAGCTCAGGTTGATCGTTTGGTTAATGCCTGCCTGGGTGGCCTCTGTGGATGGGTGACCACCTATTTCACACCGTATTTCTTCCATGTCTAAGAAAGCATGTTAAGCCGGTTCCAGCTGCCATTGGTCCCAAAAGATGTCCATCTTTGACAGTCGTTGGAACGACATAGTCGAGGTAGTCAGTGGATGAATCGGTTTGTTTCAGCTGTTTCTTCTCAGAGTAGTCTGGCACGAAACACCGGCTTCTCAAAAAAACTTGAGAGGTGTCAAGGGACACCCGGATGGAACGAAGTTATTATTTATTATGTACAAAAACCCTGTATACACTCAACAAAAATAATAGTCGCGACACCACACTGTTCAATGCGAAATAGAAAGACTAAAAGAAAATAATTGGCTTGCTTTCTATGAGAAAGAGAGAAAGAAGACAGACAGAGAAGCACGCGCACTCCGCATGGCTTACAACTATAGCAAAAAGTGTCGTTACAACTTTTGATCTTAGTTTTTTCCGTCGCGATAAGGAACTTCGTTCCAAAACCTTTTTTTTATTTATTCATATACGGAGTTGACAATAATTTCAAATTGATTTTGTACCATTAAACCAATAAATGGTTTGTATTGGTACTCACATTCGTTACTTAATTTCTAAAATATTTTGCGGTAATCACCCATTCACTAACAGAAATTGAAGGTACTCAGATAAAAAACTACTTTTTCTACGACTCACCTACTTGACGCATTGTGTATAGTATGTTGCCTACAGTCTACACAATGATATAGAGGGTTCAGTTACTACATCTCCTGAAGCTGTACTTGCATATATCATTCATCCAAGGAATTTCCTGTCTTTTGTTTACATGTTCGTCGTTCTACGTTCGTTTGTTTTTCATTTATATTCTGCAATGTTGATATTATACGGAAGAAGTCTTGTTTCACCAGTTTTCTACTTACTTCGTTGATTGGTCACGAAGGAATTCATTTATCGGCAATTTGCGGTGGCTGGTGAGACAGGGAGCGATAAAATCCGAATCATTGATCAATTATCGCCGTAAATTCGATGTATATAGAATAGAATAGAATAGATGTATAGATGTTGGGATTAGGGTTTGATGTATGTTCTGCCATTATCGTCTGAGGACTGAGAGGTGTGATTTTATATTTAGGCTCCTCAAGTTTTCGCCCGCAATTCAATGAGACCTGATTTTTTTTACCAACTTTTGAAATGGTACGGAAAAATGGTAGGTACATAACTACCATTTTTCCGTACCTTAAAAGAAAAAAATGGAACCCTTATTGGATGACTTTATTGTCCGTCTGTCTGTCAAGACCCTTTAACTCGGTAACATGTGGAGGTATCGAGTTGAAATTAAAACTGTTTACTTAACTCTGTGGTCTCTTAAAGCTGTGAAAAAAGATATGGCTGTTTATGTCGCAAGTTTGTACGGAAGTTTTTTTTTCTTAAGAATGTTATAATGTTATATGCGTAGTACTCTCAGCTGGTGTGTGCAGAAGACCAGACATACTATGGGAATGAGATATCAGTACTAAAACATATTTATTTATTTATCTAATAATGTAACTGTGATGAATGATATGAAGGAGAAAGGATTAAATGATGCCGTGAATGGAAGAAGAAAACTTGTTGCGCTGACTCCAAATAGAATGGGACAAGGGGAGGAAAATGATGATGATGATTGTAACTGTCCAAATCGGGGCGTATCTGCTTTCCATTTTATAGGGAATACAGGCACGAGGTTGTGTCATATATTAACTTTTTCAGAGTTAATAACACGAGTATATTTTACTGCAGAAACTTTCACATTTATTTTTGAAAAAGGATGAGTTTGATTGAGTTCAAGTTTGTTCAATTAAAAACGAATGCATCTACAGTTAATTAAAACAGGAATGGGTTACATATTTTTGATGCCACACCAAAAGTACACGATGTACACCACAAACTGACATTTAAACGAGTATCTATACTTGCTCATGGCCGCGGCGTTGCCCGCGTGTTAGGTACCTAATTGTCCCACGGGATCGTTTTACCGCGATTAAAAGTATACTCTGTGTTAATCTAGGTTATAATCTATCTGTGTGTGTTTCATCCGAATTCGTTCAGTCGTTTTAGCGTGAAAGAGTAACAAACATCCATACATACATAGTATACATGTATGTCTGGATGCTATGTATTTATGAATGTGACACACATACTGTAGATGTGTGTCTTTATTTAAAATATTAGTACGATTACAAGCTTATCATCTTATAGAACAACAATAATATTTCTTTCCACATAAAAGCAAATAACGAGACATTGCCCCTGTCCCCACTCAGGGTGATCTATAAATACAAAACAGCAGCAACGGGTTAAACGTTCTGCTGCATATAATTCGATTTAGTTCCGGATATACCGTTAGATTAGCTACGGGTTAGGGCTTCTCCGCTTCATGACGGTGACACGGCAAAGTCCGGTGAACGAACGAGCATTGTTCGAGAAAATTACGTACACGTAGCTACCTAAACACATTTTGCTATCTGATTGGATTGTACTGTGAGATTGGACACGTGATTACAGATCAATCTGCACGAGTTTTGGTACTGATTTTGCTTATGTGCACCAGTTTAGAATGTCAGTAATTCAGGTAGGTATGTGTGTGGGCCGAGAAACGCAAATCGATGACATTTACTTTAAAAGTTCACATTCTGAAAGTGGTAAATAAAATTGCAATACGTTTTTTTTAATTTTGTTGGTTGTGCGCGGCTAAATATTTACAGGGGTTGATCGTAGATAAGCTGCGCTTGTTCATAGATGGGTGGGAACTGCACATCACATCTTTTTTTTATGACGTTGGAATAAGGCGACACTAGGAATTTCTCTTGTATCGTGGGTGCATTTACAAACATTCAATCTCTCATACACAAACAGCCAGACCCGGAACAACTACCTGTAGGTCATACAAATATTTGTTTCGTGCGGGGATCGTACCCGCGACACGCAGCGCAGCAGTCGATCGCTCAATCACTGCGCCAACCGTGTCGTCACATCTGAGTTTTCTGTCTCGGAAAGCAAGTTTAGCCGTTGGTTTAGCTGTCATTATGAAGAACTCTGACAGTAGTTATAGGAAGTCAGTAGCCGGAAAATCTGATTATCAGTCTCGCCAGGTACTGACTGGGTAGCGGAGTTCAGGTCCGACCCCGAATATAGTTGAGAAAATGTGATATTGAGTAGAACACCGGCTGTTAAATCATCGTTTCATCCAATACGGCTTGTATGCATGCATATATCTCATATTATCCTTAGGCACACATATATAGAGACTAAGACAAATACTCAGTTTATAATTACTTTTGGAATATACGGTTGTCACTATTTTCCACAGGACTTGCCTAGCCTAAACAAACGTTGTTGTTCCTTAAGTAAACTTATCAATATTAATCTAAAAATATCTGTGTCTCGAAAAGCACGAACTGTTGGCTTCATTTGTAAATCTTTGCAAGTCGTAACAGGTTGTCACTGGACAGAAATGTTGACAGTCAGTCTTACCAAAGGGTATTGTGTTGAGCAAATAATTAACTACGGCACACCTCAAGGTAGTATTCTCGGACCTTTACTGTTCCTAATTTATATCAACGATCTGGGTAATTATCAGCTTTGCTGATGACACTGCCCTCTTATTTAGCTCGAGCTCGTGGAGAGATGTCTATGAGTCTGCACAGCTAGGCTTTAATACGGTATCTGACTGGTCATTACATACCGAGTTTCCTCCGTGCCTCGGAAAGCACGTTAAGCCGTTGGTCCCGGCTGTGATTTGTAAATCTTTGACAGTCGTTACAGGTCTCAGTGGCCCAAAAGTCTGATAACTAGTTTCACCAAGAACTGTCGTATTACTCAGTTATTAACTGGGTTGTGGTGATCAGATAAGCAGTTGCTCCATGTAAAATAGTAGTATTCCGCTGCATTCGGAGGAGGATAGAATAGCATTTATTTGCAAATATGTGTTATACATAAGTAGGTGGTAGTTGGTTAACATCGGTTCTGCCATATTTCACCATTCGGCATGCAAACATTATCATTATATACAATTGTTAAAATTTAAATTCTTATACATTAAATTAATAAATTATTTAATAAAAGTAATTCTCATTAAATAAAATTGATGTTGTTATTGTTGTGTTTGCCCGCGGCTTCGCTCGCTTTAAATTCGGGGTAACACAGTTCCCCTTTTCTGATTTACCTGCTACCTGTAGATTTTGCCCTTGCGCCCTATTTATTGTAATAGGCTTGCTAAGTTTTCCTCTTTCTCCCTCATATCTCAATCTTTATTAAAAAAATAGCCTGTGTTCGTCTCCAGGGACCCAACTATCTCTGTACCAAAATTCATCAAAATCAGTTTAGCCATTTAGGCGTGTAGACGTAACAAACAAACTCACTTTCGCTTTTATAATATTAGTAAGGATGTGCATAGTGTATTCTGCAGCTACCTCATTAACGATTACGTTTCGTCTGTTGCTCCTGAACACTCAAAATACTCAAATTAGCATTTTGCAGCGTTTTGCTACATTTATGCCATTGTCAGGCTCTACCATTTGCATTCGGCTAATTGACGTTTCACGTCGTTTTCTTTTTTGCCACACTATTTTGGGATTGTTGCTTGATTTTTACCTATCAGCAATGAGCGGACCTTTTTGAGTTTCAATATTTTGAAATGCATTTTTTACAATAATTTTATATTCTACTTTTAGTAGCTGTTGTCGAAATTCCAGTTCGTTTTCAAATGGAACACAAAATATTCGCATCTACAATATTGTTTTATCACTCAATTGAGAAGCCGCCATTTTTGTGTACTCAACCCTGTCTACCGAACAAAGTCCGTTGACACTTTGTCTGCAGATCTTAATTAAGCATCAAGACATACAATAAAGTAGGGTTAAATATTTATAAAACTTACTGAAAGTGTCACAAAAAGATAATTTTGCAATAAGAACAGCCGCACCGACCGACCTTCAACGGAAAGCAGTACTTGCTGACTATAAATGGCTCAGTGGCCCAATGTGATTCAGATTTGGTCCAATGTTATGATGGGCCGTATTTATTCGGAAACCTATTGGCTTTAGAACTCAATTTCTCTGTTATCCTGCACATTGAAATGAAATTTCGCATCTCCGACTAACAGTTAATATTAGTATCCAAGCGTAAAATCGTTGCCGTGTCGACGGCGCGTTAGTGTTCCACGCGCGCCTCAAACAGATGTCAGCAAGGGCCACCGCCTGCCGGGGTTCGAAAAGGTACCGCGGTCTCGGAACATAAAGCGCAAAAAAAGGAACATGGGTAGACTTTAGTCATGGTATGAATGTATATATATATATGTATATATAAACGTCATGTTCGTGAACGGGCGCTGTCAGTTGGGACTGATCATGTTTTAGCCACCATGGTTCATTTTTAACTTATTTAGATTTAAAATTAAATTTTGCTTTTTATTTACTCTGGACGCTCTTACTGTGCACGTCTTTCTACATCGTTCTCACATATTTGTAAAATCTCAACATGAATGATGTAAATATACGATTTTGTAAAAATATTATAATTTAAAAGAGTGTCCATGGAGTTTCTTGCCCATTCTTCTCCATAGAGATCAACGCTTTGGAATGGGCAACTACAGTACTTTCACAAGTTATTATGCCTTGTGACCGGGACGGTAGATTCATTTTGTTTCTTGACATTCAAAAGTGCCTGTAATGGTCTAATTGAAATAAATGATTTGATTTGGTACAAGTCTGACATTTCCCCCGCTCCGCCCAGAGCGGGGGAAGTTATTTGATGATTTCCCATCCGCAAAAAAACGCGTAAAATCGTTAAAAACACAGATGTAAAACAATTAAAACATAAGTTTTCATTCAAACGATGTCCTACTATTGTTATTTTAAGTTACTACTTTAAGTTTACCTTTAATAGAATTTTTGACGTTTAAGTATTTAATAGGTTTCTCTGTTCTTTTATTAATTAAGGGACGCTTCGAAGCCTTAAGTAATTACCAACCTATTTAAGAACCTGAGGAACAATAAACAATATGAATTGTTGTTTATATTTAGTCACTGGAAGTTTTCGAGATATACTATATAGATAGAGAATTTGATCAATGGCATTTAAATTACTTAACAACACGAAAATAAACCCTGAAACGTTAAGCGGAGTTTTGCTTATACTACACCCACATTTGGTAATAGGGGCGAGCCTATTGTCATCAAGCGGTTACAATAACATACTAGGTTGATGCTAAAAAAATAAGATGGAAAAACTCAGGATCTCAAGCTTAGAGGCGGTTGCAGCCAAGATCAGAACAACAGCCATTCTTTATTTTTTTCTTTATACATTACACTTATATTCAAAATACATCAGTTTTTTTTTGTTAAGCTTTGCCCCACTTTAGGAATTTCTCCTGTATCGTGGGTGCGTTTACAAACATATAAATTCACATACATATACAGCCAGACCCGAAACAACTACCTGTAGGCCATACAAATATTTGTTCCGCGCGGGAATCGAATTCGTGACACGCAGCGCCGCAGTCAATCGCTCAGCCACTGCACCAACCGTGCCGTTAAGAGTCTATTTGTCGTAGCATAATTGTATGAGATTATATAAAAGTGCCGTGATTGCGAGGATGGATGAATGGATTTTGTTACTCATTCACGTAAAACCTACTGAACGGATAAGGATGTCATTTATCACTCACATTTATAACCTGCATACTCATAGGAAACGCAGGTCCCGGCCACAGTAGATGCGGGCCTGTGGACGGTGAACAATGGGTAGCTCATCGTTCGTCCATCTATTGACGACAGGCCGTATCGACGGCGCATTAGTGTTCCACGCGGGCCTATAAGTGATGTCAGCAAAGCAGCCTGCCAGGGCCACCGCCTGCCGGGGTTGCGGGTTGTTCGAAAGAGATAGCAATAGAAGGAACATGGGTGGGTTTTAGTCAGTACAAGTCTGATATTCCCCCCGCTCCGCCCAGAGCGGGGGAAGTTATTTAGTTTTAAAAGTTGCAACGCTGGCTTGTGAAATAAGTTGATAACTGGTGAAAGTTAGTGTCTTGTCTGGTTTAAGCATCCTAAACTGGGATGTTTTCTAACCAACTTCGAAAAAAGGAGGAGTTTTTCAATTTGACTGGTTTTTTTTAATGTTAGTTACCTTAGAATTTTCGACTGGGTGTTCCGAATTTATACTTTTTCAGTTTTAGAAATCGATAAATCAAACAAAAATCACCGACCAAAATCACGATTTTTTTGTTACTATAGGACAGATAACCAACTACCATTTTTTTAATCTATTTACCTATTATTGTCAAATGTATCAATATAGTGGAATGCAAAGTTGAGTGGATAGTTACATCCTAGTACTTATGTACCAGGTAGATACTAGACGAATCCATTACCATCAATCATGGTTTACGGCTTTTGAGTGAGCCGTGAAGGTTTTCATGGTTAAATAACACGTTAGTTCTTCACTAGATAAAGTATGAAGTAACGTGAGATTTCTATTTTTAACTACAGTTATGTAATATGTGTTTTTACATTCATAATCACCATTATCAACAGTGTTTTTAACTAAGACATCGAAACCCGATTACAGTCCCTTAATAAAACCTGGTTTTTCCTAGGTTTTACTAGAGATGCCTAACCTGGTTTTGATGCCTATTTTAAACGTAATTGTATAATATCTGTTACGGCTTTTATTCCTGAAATAGACAGTTTTTCTCAGCAATGCCAAGAAGTGATTATTAACATTATGCGTCTCCATCTAACATTATACGTGATTGCTGATATTTGGTCCAAAAAAGTACCTAAGTAGGATTCATAAACAAAATAAGGAGGAAGAATTACATGGCTAGAAAGAAGGTTACTGTATAAATTACGAGTAATATAGAAGTATGGAAGAAGATGACATGCTGCGCTCATCCTACTTATATAATACTAGCTATTGCCCGAGGCTTCGCTCGCGTTAAATTCGGGGTAACACAGTTCCCCTTTTGCTCATTTGCAGGTACCTGCTACCTGTAGTTTTTGCCCTTGCGCCTTATTGATTGTAAAAGCAAAATTAAGTATTTCCTTTTCTTCCATCTTTCTTCCTAAATTCTCACTTTTTTTTAAAATATATTAGCCTATGTCCGTCTCCAAATTCATCAAAATCGGTATTAAAATAATAGAGATAGGGGCAGGAAAATGACGATGAAAGAGCTCACCTTCACCACAACTTTCTTCTTTAGTTTCTGTCGTTCAAAAACTAACCTCATCCTCTCTTTGTCCCCAGCAATGAACTTCTCAATGCACTTGGTAGTAGCGGTGGCGGCAGCAGCATGCCTCTGCGTAGTAGCTGCGGCGCCCGAGGGCAGACTCACGCGCACCAAACAGCAGCGCCCGACCCGCGGCTTCAAGAACGTCGAGATGATGACTGCCAGGGGATTCGGCAAGCGTGACAGGCCACACACCAGGGCCGAGCGTGAGTTTTATTTCTAAGAATGATTGTATAGTCCCGGGTTATGGTTTTTTGGGCTGCCCAAGCTCAGTGTTGACTCCAAGCACACTGGTGCTCGCAATACTGGTGGAGACGTGTTTCCCACCAGTATAAACATTTTGGGTGATTATGCTCCAAATCAAACCTGGTGGTAATCACAACTGCCGTTATTGTTGGGTACGCTACGGTAGCTACGTCAGTCTGGATTTGTGTCCGGTGGATGGCAATAGGTTTACCCCTATTACGTGGCACTTGTAGTGTTCTTTAAGATAGGTACACTTCGGTGATTATAGGTTTAATAATAGCGGTAATGCATGTTGTGCGTCCCCGATATATTGAGCCTGGACGACCCAAAAGACCAAGTTCCCGAAATGTGTTGTTCGAATTTCAACTTGTAGACTTTTTAATAAATATCTTTTGTTTGAAAAGTTTAGCCTGGTGTCCACGACATCCAATTACAACTTTTTGTAAATTTATCAATCGCCTAAAATTAAAAAAAAAGAATATTCTGGATTCATTTATATTTTGGATGTCGTGAAACCGGACTGTGGCCAGTTTTTCAATTTTCACTTTTGTCTTTTTATTGTTTAAGTAGTCTTTTGGTTGTCACCTTTTTTCGGATTCACTGGTACGCTCGTCAATAGAGCACTTTTTTTTGGTCCCTTTACAATCTTGATGTTGTTTAATATTGTATGACGTGTTTAACTTTTTATTCCAGATCTCTGTAAATAGATTTTGAAAAACTTGAAAGGGACATTTTTGTGCACTGAAACCATTATTGTAGGAGGCTTTCTTGCCAGAAACATTTTTCTGTCCTCTTCCATTGGCTTTACATAAGTAAAAAAAAAACTCTTTCCGAAAATTGAGTCTCAAAAGTTTAGTATTTATTTATTCAGCGACTTTAAACGTTGCCTATTTTGAGGTTAGTAAAAGTGGATAAGATAGTCTTGATGGCCCAGAGGTTAAGCAGCCTCTCAAGATACAACCTCATGGTTGTAGGTTTAAATCCGGGCAAGTACTAATGTGGCTTTTTCAATTCATATGTACTTTCTACAGTTTAGCTAAGACATCACAGACATCGGTAAAGTAAAACATCGTGAGGAAACCTAGACTTGTAATTAATATAAGTCTGATATCACCAACCCGTCTTGAGCAAGCGTGGTGATCAATGCTCGTGCCTTCTCCATATGAGGAGAGGCCTTTGACCAGCAGTGGGACGGTAATAAGCTAGAATTAAAAGTGGATAATAATACCGTGTCATTTCAAATGACAAGGAAAATAACGAAAAGAAAAACAATCAATCAATCTTTATTTTGTAGAACATTGGTGTTTACAGGTAGTATATTAGAGATAGGTTCACTATGTTTTGCCAATAGATGGCGTATAAAGTATAACTTTGATAAATCCATACATATTCGTCCTTTTCATTGAAGTTATTAGTTAATGTGAAATGTACGGAGGTACATACTTACATACTCATTTTTACCGAGCAAAACGTAGATATCAATCCTATTTAAAAGATTAATGAAGTTTCCATCGTTTCCCACTGTGTCATTTGATTAAGTAAAAAGTGGAAAAATACCGGATATTGTAGTTAGTATCTTCATTTGTAATACTCATATGTATTTTTAACTATTACCTTAACTTACTATTTGTGTAACTATTATTTTTTGCCTGAATACAGTAAGTTAGTGATTATAAACCTATATCATTTATGTAGGTATGTTTGAAAAACACATGATGATCTTTCCCATTTTTCTATTTCCGTCCTAACTTTTGCTAGGAAAACATATCAATCAGAAAGTCTTGTATACTAATGAGGTTATAATGCATTTTATAAAGTAATTACGAACATTTGGACCCGAGTGATGTATGTGAGTTGATACAGAATGGGCATCCATCTTCCTTGCCTTCCAACTTATAAGTTGTGCTCGTTTATCGCTAATGGAGCGCATAATTTTATACAGAACAATATTACAGGAACCTCCCACCTTAATTTTAGCCTTTATTGATATTCAAATAACATCACAATAGTGTGACAAGTTCTCTTAACTTTCCACTCCTCATTGTTGAATATGTAAAGTTCCTCCTTTGGCATTCTATCGTAATATTTGCGATTACCATAATCTTTTGACGATGAAATTGTACCATTCAATCGTACAATACTACGTAGTTATTATTTGTTATCAAAGGGTAAATAAGTTTACATTTTGATCGTTCGACCCTTTCAAAAGTTAAGCTAAGTATGGTAACATTATTCCTGAAGGGGACGTAGAGCAACAAGCGCCGACGACCCGCTCGCACCGCGGCACCCCTACATTTAAAAGTCCTACTGTTGGAATCGCAAGAGATTTTGGTAAAAGAGCTCCCGAATTCGACGGCGAAGGTACACGACGAACCTGATTGAGTTTTCGGCCTCGCTGCAATGTGAATGGCAAAATTACGTCGAAGCTGACGGAATGCAGGACCGTGTAACAGACTTAAACACAGTCCAACCGTGTGTAAGGAAACAAAAGCTAAAATCCATTTGAAAATGGTCCGCGAAACCTTTAAACAGGCCCTTTCTGACGTGACGCTTTGCAGGTGTTTGTGAGAGGATAAAAACCTTGTTACTGCTCGATATTATGTACTCGTAAGTTCTGCAACGAACCAACTCCATAACTCCTTTACTCAAAGAGAAGTCACGAATAGTATTTCGTGTTGGATCGCGCACAAATAAACTGCATTTTCAATCAAAATAAACCGAGATCTGCATACAACAAAACATTTTCGGAATTTTTCGTTTCTCTTTGAATAAAGGTGCAAGTTTTCAACTAAAAGAATTTGAAATGGTACTGAAACTTCACAGCTGTTGCAAAACTTTGTATGGTTCTTTTATGACTGGAGAATGTTGTCTGTCGAGCTTGTTCCGTCTAAACAAAAGGAATTCTGCACCTCGACGACTGGTGTTAGACTTTTGTTTAGTATTTGCTTTTTACTGATGATACACGTACACATATTAACATTATCTAACTCCCAATCATATATCAGCAGACCAGGGCAGCTACGAAAACACACACAGGAGATTTAACCCCAAGAGCGACCTCTTGGTCGCCCACGACTTTGGCAAAAGGAGTGGTAATGATGACGTAACTGATGAAGGTAAAATATGATGACACTCTCTCAATACAACGCTTAACGAGCTTGCGAAAAACGTTATAATAATGTGGACATCGAAAAATCAAAGGATTTTGTACAAAAATAGACGCTTGCAGTAAACAAAAAGATTACGCTTCATAACGCTTTCTATCGGTGATCTTAAATAATTGACCACCGTGACTTGGCATTTCAACAGAGGAAGAAATTAGAGTGACCAGGGGAACTTTTAGACCCAACTCAAACGTACTTATCGCGAGGGGTTACGGGAAGAGGGCCCCTTTGCCAAAGAACGATCGAGGTATTAGTCCAGATAATCTCTGATCCAATATTAAAGAAATCACACTCTATCGGTGACTTTTGGTTGTCGTCTGTGAGAATTCGGCTTAAAGCCGCAAAAATGTTATTTATACGACAAATATTCGTATCGACCGAATTAAAGCCTTAGGGGACGGGCCTGGCAGCGCACTGGGCCAACATATACATGCCATACTCGCTTATTAAAACATGCAAACTTTGACACGAGTGAAAACATTGAAATAAACAACACACACTGGAGCTTCTGTTCGCTTTATTTGCCGATCTAGGGATGTACCATGTGGGTCGTGAGCTCTAAAATACAGCATTGTTACGGATAACAAATGCGGTCGGGATTTTTTCAATATTTCTATTTTTGTCATCCTTATTTGAGGAGCCAAAACTATTGGGATATAAATGTGTTCTCTATTCATGATGTCCGTCAATGCTGTATTTATGTGCCTGTGTGGCGCTGATAGGGACACGAATGCTTTGTCTCTTGTCTTATTTCTGGATAGAAATATGAGAGGTTCTCATTTGGTGAGATTTACTCTCGGCCTTGTATTTGTGAGCTTTAATTGTGACTGTCCTGAGGGTGTTAATAATGCTTATTACGTCATGTGTTTTGTGCGGTAATAGAGAGCAACAGGTACTTGCTCTCTCTTCATTTAATGATGTAATTACTGGACAGTTTTGTTGACGAAACTTGTCCTCTGCTTGAGTGTATTCTGTGATATAACATACAAGATATTATGTAATTATAACTACTGAAACATCGTGTGTGAATAAGAGCTGAGATATTGTCAGCAATCGAATGAAATATTGACTGATTTCGATTGCTTTTGCTTGTGAAAGTTGCAGTTATTTCTGTCGGGATATTAATATGATGTTATATTCAGCAGTGTACGGTCTGGAGAACTTCTGGGAGATGTTGGAAGCTGCCCCTGAAAGGGAAGGACAGGAATCTACTGACGAGAAAACTTTGGAAAGGTAAACATACTAAAACTAAGTCTTTATGGCTGCCAGAAAAATGGCTTATACGGCCAAGTCTATAAAAAAACTGGAAAGTGATGAATATTTTCAATAATCGAGGGATTCAAAATGTGCACCTGGGTTGCGAAATGTTCAAAGACTGCGGCCTCGGAACACAAAGGGCAAAAGAAGGAACATGGATGGGTTTTACTCAGTAAAAGTCTGACACTCCCTTCCGCTCCTGTCTGACGCTCCGTCCAGAGCGGGAGAAGTTATTTGACGATTTTCCATCCGCAAAAAGAACTTTTGATATTGAAAATGTTCATCACTTTCGCGTTGTTTTAGGCCAGTGCCAATGAATTTTACTTCAGAATTTCAAAATGCATGATTTCTTTAGACGCGTTTATTTTTTAACTGTTCTGTCGATAAACACGCTATAGTTAGAATTTTATCTCGGTATAAATCTAATTAATTGCAGTTTTTAAGTTATATCTACTGGTCTGTACAGTAAAATAAACACCATACAAAATCTCAACCTACTTTCATAACGAAAATAAATTGAGTAACTTATGTCACTGGGACTCTATTATTCGAATATTTATTATGTAGAGAGAATTGGCAGGACTAACAAGATCTCATTTCGAGGCAGAGACCAAAATGGACGAAATAAATATGAGTAAATGATAACAAGGACGCTATGTTTCATCCTAAAAAAGTGATAATGTAATACCTACCTTACTTATGTCATATTATGATTGTATTTATTTTGTAGTGGCTAGTAACAGTAACAAAGTGAAAAATAAACAGTAAATATTTTTTTTTTTACCATTTTGTATAGGCATGCCAAAATTACAGTTGGTAATAATCTAATATAAAAAGTAGCCTATGTGTTAACCTAGGGTACAAGCTCTTCTAAATCTGTTCAGCCGTTTGAGCGTGAAAGAGTAAAAAACATAGACACATACTTTCGCCTTTACAATATTAGTGTGAATTAAAAAAAAAACAAAATTTAACTTAAATATGCCATACATACAATAAAGAAGAATAATACACGAAAATATAAGATAACAGAAACGTATCAGTTATTTAGTTTATTCGCTTTTTGCTAGACATTATTATCTATCGGTACTTAGGTTCTGTGCTACCTATAATAGACTGTATAAAATTTTATTCGATCATAAAACCATTTTAAAGTAGTTTCGTAACTCTGAAATATTATGTCTCTTTCAAAAACTTTTCATTTGATTCCTAGTCCATAAAAATTTAAAGCAAAAGTAACTCTGTCAATCTCTTATTTTTTTACGGCTAAGCTATTGAAATTGGTCGTTTTGAAACTTGGCACTAATAACTTTCAATTAAGGACATTAAAAAAATATGTTTTTTTTTTCTTTCTTTCTTATATATTAAATTCTTAGATCTCTATATAAAGTCACAGTGTTAGTTGACATACTCCTCAAAAACGGCCGATTTTTATGATTTTTAGGGTTCCGAACTTAAAAATGAGAAAACGGAGCCCACACATATATTATATAGAATCACTTTGTTATTCGTCTATCTGTCTGAAAAGACCCGTGATCTCGAGAACGCGTGATGTTGCCAAGTTAAAATCAAAACCATATACCCAAGTCTGTGGTGCCTTAGTGCTGTGAAAATATAAGTCTATGCAGTCAAATGCTATGGCCGTTTATGTAGTAAGGTTTTACGGAACCCTCAGTGCGCGAATCCGACTCGCATTTGGCCGGTTTTTTTTAAATAAATATAAATAATAAATAAATAAAACATTTATTTTCAGGCATCTTAGGCACATAGATAAATGCCTTAGAGACAATCATATATATCGGTAATACAATTCGTGTTAGTAAATAAATGCTCTGCACTATGTCACTGCGCGTTAATATGTGTATTTGGTAGGTTTGAAAATCAAAATCAAAATATTTTTATTTCACATAGGCCTACATGGGCACTTATAAACGTCGAGAAAAGGAGCACGGTTCGGGATGGTCGTTTCTTATGGAGAAGAACCAGCAAGAAACTTTATGGTTACTGTTTCGTAGAATCGGTCGTAATCTATTTTTCATACCATAGAACCCCGTTCAGAGCAGCGAGTGAAACCGCGGGGTACAGCTAGCATATTTATGTATATCTACTATACTGTTACCATTTACTTTTTTCTTTTATGTTTTATTAAAAAATATTTAAACATGATTGTAATTTATATGTATTCAAACGCATAATACTAAATGTATGTATATTTTGATACATATACTATATATAAAACGCAAAATAAACGCAGCCGAAGCCACCGGGAACAGATAGTATCATTTAAAGAACGAGTGGAAATAGAACTTGAACCATATCGAGTTCAATTTATATTAAACAAAAAGAGGTTTCATGTTAACAGCGTGTTGTGCAGAAAGAAAGGTGTAGGCAATATACGAGAAGGTAGAAATTGGAAGCTAGGTTCAAGTTGTTATTAGGATTTCACTGCTTCTCCTCGGGAGGGAATTCACGGAGCTAGTAAATGGCGTTAGAACCAAGTTTCTAGGTGAGCTCGTTATTGTTAGAAGTTTTGTCTGTTACTTGTTTTGATTATTCTGAAAAAAAAGTCGGCATAATGATTACTAAAATGGTCATTCAAAAGTACGGTTTTATTGTCGAATTCAGTTTAATTTCGACTAGTTTATAAAAAAAAAAAACATTTATTTGTCTGTTACGTTCAACGACAAGAAACATTTACTTCTAGTACTTAAAAAAAGGTAATAGATTAGTAATAATGTGGATATGTTATTATAACGAAACCCAAAAAAAAAAAAAAAAATATAATAAATTCTAATGAATATTAAACTGGAGTTTAGCTGCCATTTTTTTTGTTTGTTTTAGAGAAGGGAATGTCAGACTTCTGCTGTCTTAAACCTACCCATGTTTCCTTTTGCCCTTTGTGTTCCAGGGTAAGGCCTTTTCGAACAACTCCTTTTAGACTATACCTGTGAAACCTCTAGTTACGGAGATATCGGATGTCAATTTAATTTTACACAAGTTTTTGTTTTTTAAAAATCTCGTTTTAAATGATACAAATTTCCTTTATTATCCTTCCAACCCCCGTACTATTCAATGCATTCGCTAGCACAATTTGATTGCGTAATATTGAATTCCATTGAAAAACGTGATTTTTCACCCCAAAAAAAAGTAGTTTCGCAGCAATATTTTTCGCGTAGAGTTACTTAGTTTGATCTACAGACTGCATGACGGTTTCGTAAAGGTTTTTGTTTACACCCTGTATGGGCATTACTTAACTTTAATTATTACGTAAGGGTTATTTAACAACGACCAAATATTTTAACATAGGTAGGTAAGTTAAATTAAGTTCCAATTTCATATGGCAACATTTTCCGTTGTACACGCAATTTACTACGAAACCTTAACAATCCGGAATTTATTACCTTTGGCAACATCGATTAATTATCCCGAAAACCAATTATGGAACTACGAAATTAGCATTATTGAATAGAAATTAATTTCTATCAGTACAGTTTGTAATTTGATTAACAATATTACTAGCTTTTAAATCCGTTCTAGAACGTTGTTCGAGCGGGAATGTCGATTCTCAATTCAAAATCTGTTTTGAATGTAGAATCGAAATTCTTGCTGTATGAATAAACTGCCAGATTTAAATCAGTATTCATGACTGTTCCGAAGATCTAGTGATCGTAAGAGCGATTCCCAGTTCGAGGAAAGTGTTATTGGGTTTTTTGATCAGGAATCTATCAGCCGCGAACGAAGCTAACCTACCATGACGTATTGAAACAGAACTTATTCCACTGAGGGAAAGAGACAGAGCTATACAGGGTGTCTAGCGCCATCTCTTTCTCACACAGGAATAAGTACTGCTATAAGATGTCATGGTAACACTTCAGCTCTGTCTAACCCTTCGGAGATTACAAGTCTGATGTTATGTTATATTCATGCTTTTCATCTAGACTAACTACGCTGTACACACGAGTGAGTCGATATTTATAGAGTATTTTGAACGTTGCATCATATTCTATATGTCAAGTCAACGTGGTATTTTTGTTTTGTAAACAATATCGTGTTTACCTTTATTTTAGAGAAACCTTTACCTTTGTTTACCTTTTTTGGGTCACGTGTTTTACGTTAATACCACTTCACGTTGAATTTATAATTGATAACATTTTCATTGATAAAACATTATAGTCCCAATCTTGAAAAAATAACAAATTGAAATTGTTTTATCAGTTTTTCTCTTTATGTCTCTTAGCCTTATTTATATATGTACTAGCTTCCGCCCGCGACTTGTCCGCGTGGCATAGTCACTTTGGGCTAACGCTAACTTTAACCCGCGTGATGATCGTAAAAATGTATCTGTTTCTCCCCTCTTTCTCTCCCATTTCTCACTTTTGTTTAAATTATCCGTTTCCAGGGTCCCAACTATTTCTGTACCAAAATTCATCAAAATCGGTTTGGCCATTTAGGCGTGAAGACGTAACAAACAAACAAACAAACAAACTTACTTTCACTTTTATAATATTGGTAAGGATTTATTCTTACATTATAAAAATATTTTCTTGATTAATTTTCTGATATTGCTCTTACTGTGTTTTGTCTCTGTTTCACCCTAAGGTAAACTTATAGAAAATGCCTAAGATAAAGTCTTACTCTGTGCAGTTTTTACTTGTGCATAAAGTTGTAATAAATAAAATTAGTCAGTAGATAGCTCTATTTTCAACAAAAATACTGTTTAAGAGTCTTGGAAATAATGTGGGCGTACCTAGATAAAAATATCACATATTTGAATACTTGTACTTACTGAATTTCAATTGAATTTAAGCTAAACGCTCTAGTACCTTTAAGAGTCTAATAAAACATGTGGAGTGTAGTGTTCAGTAATAGAAACGAACTTTCAAAGACGCATATCAAATCGAGAGTTTCTTTATAAGTGGTTGTATGAAGAAATAGTTGAAATACCTACTACACTGATTATTGAAATTTTTATGTGAATCAATTTTAATTCTATTGTTATTTTAATTTAATTTCTATATCTTGTTTTTAATTGACATTATGTTTTCTTTTCCCGATTTGTTATAATTTTAAAATAGTTTTCAATTTTCACTTCTATAAATATTATTGTGTTAACACCTAGTTATATGTGCATGCTGTGGTCCCCTATAATTGAAGGAACACAGTTAAAACAACCCATTGTATTGTGTTTTATAATGTATCTGTGTATCCTTTGTTGGAGATCCAAACAAATAAATAAATAAATTCAGCAGCCTTATGGTAAACGAAGTTTTATAACATGACTTGAACATTCGAATTGAAGTGTGCCAAAACTCGAGAGACGACTCCCGACCACCGTAGACGCAGATCTGTGGACGGTGAGCAATGGGTACCTCATCGACGACAGGCCGTGTCGACGGCGCGTTCGTGTTTCACGCGCGCCTCAAAGAGAGTCGGCAAAGCAGCGGGGCTAGCCAGAGCCTCCACCTGCCGGGGTTGCGGGTTGTTCGAAAGAGATACCGCGGCCCCGGAACGTAAAGGGCAATAGAAGGAACATGGGTGGGTTTTAGTCAGTAAAAGCCTGACACGCCCCCCCCGCTCCGCCCAGAGTGGGGGAAGTTATTTGATAATTTCCCACACGAAAAAAAAAAGGGCAAAATCTACAGGTAGCAGGTCAGAAAGGGCAGAAATCAGGAAAGGGGAACTGTGTTACCCCGAATTTAACGCGAGCGAAGCCGCGGGCAAAAGCTAGTTTACTATAAGTACGACGGACGGTGAGCTACCCATTGCTCACCGTCCACAGGCCCGCATCTACGGTGGCCGGGAGTCGTCTCGCGGCGGCTAGGTTGGCTAAGTTTTCCCTTTTCTTGCCTCTTTCTCCCTCATACCTCAATCTTTTTTAAAAAAAAATCTCCATGGTCCCAACTATCAAAATTGGTTTAGCCATTTAGGCGTGAAGAGGTAACAAACAAACAACTTTCGCTTTTATAATATTAGTAAGTATGACTTATCTGTGCCAAATGTCCCATTTAAGTATGCACAACATAAACAGTAACAGCCTTAACCTAATAAAACCGCAGATAGAGTTATAAATAAATATTAGGAATGAAAATCCCGTTCAATCCGTAGTGGGCTCAAGAATTTAATTTACTTGTCAATATTTGCGTACCGGATTGTGTTGAAATAAGCCATTTACATTGAGATCAAGGCAAATAAGTGGTCTAATCTCTAAAATGACGAAATCTATTGGCACACAACTTTTAAAATCTTACAAAACTGCCCTCTTACATTGTAATTCAGACCTTCCTTGTTTGCCTATGGGTGGTACGAACTCACGGATTAAATGTAACGTAATCACTAGTCTACATAGGTATTTTTCTCGACGTTTTATTTAGGTATTTATTTATTACAGCAAGGAGGACGTACAGCTTAAAAAGAAACATAATAAAACAATAGACAACAGCAAGCCAATTACAAGTCCTCACGTATAGTACCAGACTAATAAATTTAAAATGAAATGTGAGCACAAACTGCACTTTACACATTAAACTAACTTAAAAAAAGGTTACATTAACAAAGTCAAATATAAAGGCTAAACAAATAGTTGACTGAAAAATCTATATTATATAAGTGCTGCTGTTTTACTATACATATAAGTACCCGTGTAGGGCTATATGAAATAAAATATTTAGATTTGTGAAAGTGGAAGAAAAAAAAAAGTTGTGCCGGCCCCAAATTAAATAGGACAAAGGTAGGAAGATGATGATTGACGCCTTTGATCCTCGTTCTATTCGCCGTAGACGAAATAAACTCTAACTATGCATCTTTCAATATTGGGCCTGTGGTTAGGAGACACGACACAGAATGCTTCGCCGACGTTTCCTCCAGTCCTATTTGTGGTAGTTCCAGCTATGAATGAGAAATGTGTGGAATTGTGGCGTCTTTGGCTTAAAGGTATCTATTTATTGCTATTGAGCTGCAATACTGGTTATATAGGAGTTTGTGGCTAAATAAAAACTGCTTGGTAGGTTGGTGAGCACCCGTTATATACCGAGTGTGCTCCGTGCCTCGGAAAGCACGTTAAGTCGTTGGTGTCATTTATAGATATTTGACAGTCGTTACAGCTAGTTAGTGGGTCGAAAGTTTAACAACCAGTCTTACCAAGGGTTAACGTATTTGTTAATGTTGTCATCCAGTTGTTAATGCGTTGTCGAGGTCAGATAAGCAGTCGCTCCATGTAAAATACTGGTAGTTAATTTCATCATAAAGATAGAATACATTGATAATTTAAAACTATATTTATCAATCATTTTTTTTCATCAGAATTCTTTCCAATTTTGAATTTGAAATTGAATATTATTCGCATGCCTGTACGATGGTAGAATATGGAGGACCTTATGATAATGAAACTTCTATGTACACTTGTTCGTTTTTAAATAAATGATCTGATTTGAACCTTATCAGATGCTATAACAATTAAGTACCGGCCAGAGACAAAAGTTTATCCTCATAACTTCAAAAAGTAAGATTTGTTTAGGACCAGAGAGAACTGAAAAGGGTGTAGGAGGGATGTGAGAGGGGTACACACAGATCGGTTCCACTCTAAGGCCGCTATTCCGTTTCATAGATAAGACTTGGCATTTAGCAGTTCTGACCCACAATTCGAGCCACCTTTCTGATAAGCCAACGGCCTATTTTCTTTTAAGTGACCATTATTATAGAATTACGGGAGTAATATTGATGATATTTATGTGTTGAAAATTCTAATAATGCATGAAACCATTTTGATAGTGTTTATTTTAATTGGTGAAAATTGTTCAATAGGTGTCCAAATATTACGCAATATTGACATTAAAACATAAATGTCGTTCATCATTCAATGATGAATCAAAATATATTACTGTTATCAATTCTATAGCGATCAAGATCAACATGTTTCATAAATTCGGTGTGCTACGAGCGTAGCAGATACGCGCTACGCATCTTGGACTGAGATCTACAAACCGTAGCAAGTACTACGAGGTCAAAGTCTTATTTGCAGTATCAGAAATTATACAGCAATCAATTCGATTTGGAACCCTTAGCCAGTAAATGATTCTAATAGTCAATGATTATAACTATTTGGGGACATCTGTATTAATGCAAAAAGAACCTCAATAGTTTGAAGATAAAAATAAATCATCGAAATTCCTAACATATTTTTAACCTTTTTTCTTATTTCCTGTACTACATAGTATGTATACAAGGGATCTTCCTTTAAGGATGCAGCTTGGCACGGCTCAATGATAATAAATCGCCTTTGAAGATTATATAGGGTTAAGATCAAAAAACGTTATCTCAAAAGAGCCATGTTATCCGCTTCTTTGGTAAGAACATATTATCATATTTTTATTTGTTTGTTAAACAGACTTTCTTGCGCAACTATGAATGGAAGTAAGAGTGTCTTGTAAGCTTATGTTGTGATAGAAACTAGGTCAGTTTTCAAGACAGGAAATTTTATACGTACTGATCCCTCTTACAGAGGACATAGTAGAAACGTGCGACATAAATGCAACGTAACTACGATTATAATTGGAAATATTTGTTTGGCACATGACTCAAAAAAAATTGTGTGTTAAAGCACTTCGGGCCGTGGAAGAGGCCGATTTTATAGTCTCACTAGCTTTTTCCCACGGCTTCGCCCGCGTTAAATTCGGTATAACACAGTTCCCCTTTCCTGATTTGCAGGTACCTGCTACCTGTAGTTTTTGCCATAGCGCCTTATTTATTGTAATAGCAATGCTAAGTTTTCCCTTTTCTTCCCTCCTAATTTTACACTCTTTTTTTAAAAAATGTTAGCCTATGTCCGTCTCCAGGGTCCCAGCTATCTCTGTACCAAAATTCATCAAAATCGGTTTAGCCATGTAGGCGTGAAGACGTAACAAACAAACAAACTCACTTTCGCTTTTATAATATTAGTAAGGATTTCTAGTTTAAAACTCATCGTACTTTACATGTTCCTGCTAGAATTCATAACAGACATAAGACACAAAATGTTATTGTAAGACAGCAGGGAGCGTGAGACAACTCACGCCTACCGTAGACGCGGGTCTGTTGACAGTGAGCAATAGTAGCACACCGTCCGTCCGTCTAGTGATGACAGGCCGTATCGACGGTGCGTTCGTGTTCCACGCGCGCCTCAAAGAGACGTCAGCAAAGTCGAGGGGCTAAGGCCACTGCCTGCTGGGGTTGCGGGTAGTAAAAAGAGATGAAGATGGATGGGTTTTAGTCAACAAATGTCTGACAGTCCCCCTGCTCCGCCCAGAGCAGGGGAAGTTATTTGATGATTTCCCATACGGAAAAAAAGGAATATCTCTGTAGAGAGATGTTTGCCTTTTAATGAGAAGGCAAACATTTCCATGTGGAATGCCACATTATTACATCCGTACAAGTATGATTATAATGGTATTTTTTTCTTTTTTACAATTGTTTTTTTCTTTTTAATTGTTATGATACCACTTAAGGGAAGAGTGAGACAGCTCCGACACAAGTACTATTGTAACTTACTGGGGCTGCCTCAATTTATGTATGATAAAATAAATATTTTTGTATTTTTTGTATAATGACACCTTAAACTACAGTTATGTTTTGTTTCCACAGCATTCCCCTGGATTGGTTTGTAAACGAGATGCTGAACAATCCAGACTTCGCGCGATCTGTGGTTCGCAAGTTCATCGACCTCAATCAGGTAATTATATACTATCACCATTGTCATCACCTTTTAACTCTTTATCACAACATCAGTGCCTTTTTTGTGGGGGCCTGATGCGGGTTAATGGTTGTCAGATGTCCTTTGATGACCTTTTTTCAACACCAATATTTAATATTTCTTTGCTCTTCATGATATATATATATTATTTAATGTATATATACTACTATATTCAACGCACATTTCCAAATAAATACAATAGAAATAATATCTAAGATGTACGATTAGTTTGCAAACAAATCTTTGACTTTTACTTCTTTTGTCTACTTGTATCTATGGCTAGGCAAGATGTACTAAATGTAATAATATAAAGAGCAGTAAACCATTATCTTTATGATACAGAACAAACGTTAGGGACACCGTTGTTAAACACAGTGACATTTTCATCGTCTTACGTCAGTGGCTTTGTATAAAGAAAATTGACAAAAGACACATTTCAAGAACTATAACGAGAGAAAATATTTATCAGAAAATAAGTATAAAAATGAATAAACGGATAATAAAATAAACATTATACTTCTTCATATTTTTACATATTTTTTTATTAAAAATAAATAAAAACAAAAAATATTTAAAAGTACAAAACTAGTAGCCCACCAGTATCAAGAACAGGGTCCAAGCTACCGGCGGTGAGGGTTCCAGAGAAAGGAACCTCCTAACCATAAGAACCGTGTCCACAAGTACCGCTTTCTGTATCGAGCCCTTGTTCCAGCTGCCTAATGAGAGCCACCTTAGGTATTAATCGAAGCTCTTAGCAATTAACCCATTGGCATATACGACTATCGGCACAATGACAGCCGAGTCTTTTTATTATTATACTAGCTTTTGCCCGCGGCTTCACTCGCGTTAAATTCGGGGTAACACAGTTCCCCTTTCCTGATTTGCAGGTACCTGCTACCTGCAGTTTTTGCCCTTGCGACTAATTGATTTGTAGTAGCAATGCTAAGTTTTCCTTTTTCTTCCCTCTTTCTCCTTCATATCCCGCTTAAAAAAAAAATATCCTATGTCCGTCTCCTGGGTCCCAACTATCTCTGTAACAGAATTCATCAAAATTGGTTTAGCCATTAAGGCGTGAAGAGGTAACAAACAAACAAACTCACTTTCGCTTTTATAATATTAGTAAGGATATCATAAGTAACTAGCTTTTGCCCGTTTCGCTCGCGTTAAATTTGGGGTAACACAGTTCACCTTTCCTGATTTACAGGTACCTGCTACCTGTAGTTTTTGCCCTTGCGCCTTGTTTATTGTAATAGCAATGCTAAGTTTTCCCTTTTCTTCCCTCTTTCTCCCTCATATCTCAAATACATATTTAAAAAAAATAGCCTATGTCCGTCTCCAGGGTCCCAACTATCTTTATACAAAAGTTCATCGAAATCGGTTTAGCCATTTAGGCACGAAGACGTAACAAACAAACTCACTTTCGCTTTTATAATATTAGTAAGGATTTTGGCGTACGAGAGAAATGTTAACTGTATGTCGGTCCTAAATGTCAACATCTTCGAACATCAACATTTCGTTGTAGCACTCTACCCACATAATTATTGAAGATGCCGATATATATAGCTCCTCATATCGTATATATTCATATTAGCCTTTTAACCACTGTCTTCTCTTCATAATAAAACACTCATTTTGCCAATTTTGTGAGCAAGGAAGGAATAAATTATGAATATTCGAGGGTGGTTGCTAAATATAATGAAGAATATTACATGGGCATAATATGATGTTATAATTTATCGCAATGATATGAATTGAGTTAATATTTCAATAAATTCGGCGTTTATTATTCTGGGTTTGAGCCTAAATGTGAGGTAAAGGAAATTTATATTAAAAGACTAGAATAATTGTAGACACTGTATTTAAAAACGTTTTCTTTGTAACAAAAAAAAGGCAAACATGCCAAACTGGATGTAACTTTCAAATTGTTTATAAATTTTACATAGACTTTCAAGATATCTGTTATATAATTTCGGTTGTTTGCGTATCACAAATATTTTTGAGTTATCGCTGATTGTTTTTTTATTGTCTTAGCTTTGAACAACATTGGACCAATTTTATGACTCACCTGTCTTGCACGGTTTCATCCGCATCTTTAGTTGCTGCCCCGCTCCAGTGGGTAGTAGCTAGATAATGCAGCTGCCTAGTAGTGAAAAAAAATTTATATCGGTTCAGTAGTTTTGGAGCAGCCTCGATACAAACAAACATGCAAATCTTTCTTCTTTTTAATATTAAAGTATAGACTAGATCACATTAAGTTCAACTTAGTTTCCAAACCAAAACTTAAGTTATCTAACTAATTTAACACATGTAACTTTGTAAGGTGAAATTATTATGCCCGGCGAAGTAGCGGTAGAGAAGCGGTTTACTATCAGTTAAAGTGCAGTATACCTTGTAAAGTACTTAGTGCCTGCCTGCCTAAATTCCTAGAACCAACAAGGTTTTATGTAAATTCAGGGAACGTAGTTGTGGTTTCGGCCACTATGGCCCATCGTGTAGATGTCAAATGTCAGCTTTGGAATTGAATAACGAAAGTGGCCCGTGACATTTTCCTGTGTACCTGCAATGTCATGTTAGATAATTGAAGTTACTTGGAGACCGGTTCCTTTTCACACATTTTACCTCAGAAAAAGTTTATTTTCTTTTTTACAACGAAATTAAAAATTCTAGGTACACACTAGCAACACCAAATTTCACCTAAAAGTTACTTGTTAGTTAACAAACGAATACTTAACAAAAAGTTTTCTTGAATATTAAATTTTATATAACTTCCCAAATTATTTTAATTAGCAATGTAATCGGTAACTTGGCCGGTTACAAAATTGGTTGATTTCGATATGCTAGTAAAATCTTGTTGTTAGTATAATTTGGTTAAGTATACTTACGCAAGCTTTTAGGATAAATTGATACAATTTTAACAAGTTTTAAATGTATTTATCTTTGTTCACAGGACGGCATGTTATCATCAGAGGAACTACTAAGGAACGTCGTATAAATACACATTTAGTTAACTTATAACTGGAAAACCCAATTATTTGAAATCTGTTACTGCTTGCAACATATTTATATATTAATTATAATATATTACGTATACTTGTATAGTCTATTTATTGTCGTTTAGTTACAGAACTTGTAACATTACTGTGATAATTATCAAAAGCATCAAAAATAAAAAAAATACTTCTTCAGTTCTTTTAAAGATAATTTTAAGAACGGTATTGTTGTTCGGATTTTACGATTGTTGTAAATAATTTAAATTATAATGTCGATGGCATAAGAATTGTCTGTCCATAGAAATACTCTTTATATCTAAAAATGTAGATTAATATTCGTTATTGTAACTGAAATATTTCCTTTCTTATGTGTACCTAGTTCAGATGTTACATACAAGTGTTGGTATAGTTCTTAACTTCCTAACGTTGTTCTAATTTACACGTTGCTTGAGACAATCTGTCAGGTATTATGATGACATAAATAGTTTGATTTCTACGAAGTCCGAATTTGGAAGTTCACCAAACATGAAGTTGTAAGATCAGAGTAAATTAAGAGGTACAAGACTAAAATGTATTTTAATGTTAGATATTATTTAACACTCCGTATGCATGTTTTAATATCGTCTCGTTTTAAATGTTTTATTTTTTAATTTATATAAGGGGAAAGGCAAATGTAACGATCTATTAATGTATGTTCTACGATAACTTAGGCTGGGTCACACCGTATCCTATTCATGTCAATTTCATAGATGAAATTTTAAGAAGAGTTAGTGGAATCTATCCTTTAGTGGTCACTCTACATACATACATACATGTAATTTATATTGTAATGGATATAATGATAATATTTTAGGCGGTAAAATATTCGAAAACTGAATGTTTGGATACCCATCATTTGATTAGTTCGTTGTTAATTACCACTGTCGACGTTATCGATGAAATAAAATAAATATATCGGGTATCGAAAATTATGTGTGTTTTTTTTATTATGTCAAAATCCCGAATCACGATAAAAACAAAGACACACATTAACACTCGCATCTATAAACAAGTCAAAATGGTTACTTGACTAAATGCCATTTTGAAGTCACGACTTTTATTCTGTAGTTTAAAAGTAAGAATTTTCAGAGATCATAAAAAAAAACTTTGCTTTGCTTTTAACGGTTGTCACGTCGTTTAAAATCTTGTCTATTGCATAAAACTGTTTGTACAAGTACCTAATTACTTAAGATCAAGTAATTACTTTAACTTGATTATACGGTTAGACTAGTTAAATTCAGCCAAGTATTTTTTTCCCACTCAAGGACTAATTAACCGATTTTTGTAATCTACTTACAAAGTTTCATGAAAAGTAATATTTAAAAAAATACAACCCAACCCTATAATAGAAATAATTAAAAGTGTGTTTTTAATAAGCTTAAGACAAACCAATAAGACTTATAATTAAAGAGATATACACACATACTTGGTTTGTATGGGCATGTGATGCGGACGAATGAGGAAAATGTCGTGAGGAAAGTTTTGAATACGAGTGTGAATAGGTTTTGAAGAAGGGGAAGGACAAAGAAAGATGGATGGACAGTGCATGGACAGTGCAAGGATGATATGGCAAGAAAGAAGGTATCCGATCTCGACGGGTTGGCGATTTTGGTCTCATACTAATAATAATAAGGCCAGGTTTGCTTACGATTTTTCTTCTACACCAGTGTCTGTAATGTCTTAGATAAACTTTAGAAAGTCTTGAAAGAGAAAGAATTGAAAAAGTCAAATTGATACTTTCCCATACATGAAAGCTGAAGCGCATAACCTCTTTGCCGTCAAGTCTTGATCAGCTAATCGTGTCAATTCCTGAATATAGTACAAATTTGCGTACTTCGAGAACTTGTAGCACAAAATTGTATCAGTTTCATGGTTCAACACATAAGGATGTGCGTTTATTATGTCACACCATGTATAACTCTGTGTTTCAAGAAATAAGTATATCGACGGTCCCTACGTACATAAAGACATGTCGAAAATGGATTTTTTTTGTATCATTGGCTTTAGATTATCTATGCGCACATGTTGACATACGATTTTTATTTAATTTATTTACCTTGTTTTAGAAATAGATATAAGAGAACAAGTATTATAAATACAACGAATAAGTGTCGTAGAAACGGTCACCTACCAGTTTCTGCAAGAAAACGTGAAAAAATTAAGTACTTCTGTGTAAATAGCATTATAAAGCTCTTAAAACTGTTAAAATATTGTAGAAAGAAAATATTTATTATTGCTCATAGAATTATTTCTAGGGTGTGTTGAACACAAATTACGCTCTCCTGTAAACCTCAGTTTTTGACTTAACCTTGTGTACATAGGAACCGTCGATATGTTCCTTAAAAGGTACTACGAATTTTATTCGGACGATAAATATGTGTGTCCCTTTCACCCTTTACAAAAAATGTCTCATAATATAACCACACCTCAACATTTATTAGTTCACGTTCAATACATATAATTGAAAGTTTGACAGTTAATTAACATTATGCCTTGTCAGTCCCAAAGCCTTGTTATGGCTCCCTTAACATTAATTAAATAAATACAATTTGGACCTCATTATGGAATGGCCGGAATAATTTTATTTAATTTGTTCAACTAGAGATAATTAAAGTAAGCAAATACAATATTCACGGTATGTAATCGTAACAATAATGTACAGCAGAGGAAAATACTGTCATTATTTGCGTTATACGTTCTCATTTCTACGGCCTACCTACCGTCGGAGTCAGCGGTCTACCCCTGTGTCTTTGACAATCGCCGCTATCCGTGACGACCTATACCTACCTGCATCTACATCGGTCGTTCGATCGCGGAGCTGCCAAGGACACTAAGCAGGATAGTGGTGTTCAATTCGGTTGCCGCTAAGACTGGAAGCCGACTCTTACCTAGCAGAAAGGTCAGGCAGAAGATGATTTATTTTAGGTATTAATATACACGGTGTAAGCGAGCCCTTCACGTAACCGTCAACCATGCATTATGTACATCAAACTACTATTAGTTTATCTGGTCCTGGTCTATAATTTTTGAAACCAAAAAAATAATAGTAGGATGAAACCCATTGGGAAAGAAGGAGAATATTATAAAAGTCAAAGGAAAAATAATTTACGGGCGATCTGAGGTCGGGAAGGGGAAGGGGGTGAGTTTTTCAGAGTAAAATCAGTTTTTCTCGATTTCCGGCAAAACTTAAAGTATGGAAAATAAAATAATTAAAATAGGAGTTGGAGTATACCCATAGGGGCAGTAAAAAATATCTGGCTGGTATTTTTTTACATTTCCCTGTTGAATTTCTTTATCAGATTAACCTAAACCATAGAAATTATTCAGGTTCTAAGACACAATGCCCTACGACGCACCGTTACCGAGATGTGAGTCTCCGTTTTTTTTTGTTTTCTATAAAACGATCTATATTTCCAAAATGATAGCTAGGATGTCAATCTTTTATGGAAATAAATTGTTAAAAAAACTCAAGTAAATATATCGGAAACGGTGCGACGGTGTCACACAGCTTAAATGCGGCTAACCCGATACTGCAATGAAATTGGTTAAGTTTTAGAAAAAAAGTTCTCATTCTATATCGCCCCTATATCGCCAAAAGAGATACCACGGATCCGTAACGTAAAGGACAATAGAAGGAACATGGGTGGGTTTTAGTCAGTACAAGTCTTACACTCCCCCCCGGTCCGCCTAGAGTGGGGGAAGTTATTTGATGATTACCCACCCCAAAAAAAAGGCTACACACCAATTCACAAAGTTATCGCTATGAATTAGGTGTAGTAATGCCTTTCACTTTCTTTTTTTTCCTTTTCTAAGGCATTGTACTTTAGACACTTTATGTGGCTAAATAAAAAAAAAAACGCGATAGAGGACAAATGGATCACCGAGGTGAATACACCCACTACTTTTGCACGCTTAATGAATGAAGCCACAATAAATATTGATGTTCTTATATTACATTAATATTTATTGTAGCTTAATTTTAAGTATAAATAAATTTACTTTAGGTACAAACAAATGTACTACCCACTCAAATTTATTAGACTACAGCGTAAAAAATATACAAAAAATCCTTTTAGATTCTGATTTATAAGAAACGCTGTGCTAATGAGAAACTACTCCTGACTGTTTTCAAAGGGATTTAAAAAATAAATAAAAATAATCTTCCGTTGTTCTGCGAAAGAAAGAAAATCAAGACTTTGCATCCCACGTTGGTTATGATAGTTAAGTGAATGGAAATACCACGATGACGCTTGTTAAAATACACGTCTTTTTTTTAATGAGATGAGACTGGTGTTTCCTACCCGACTACTCTGAGAAGAACCCGGAACAAACTCACAGGTCATAGTCTCTTGTAAGGTCCAGACAAAAATCTAGGTTATTTTTCTTTAAAAAAAAACGTTACACCACACTAGAATTCCTCCTGTATCGTGGGTACGTTTACAAACATTTAAACTCACATACACAAAAAGCCAGACCCGAAACAACAACCTATGGATCATACAAATATTTGTTCCGTGCGAGAATCGAACCCGCGACACGCAGCGCAGCAGTTGATCGCTCAGCCACTGCGCCAACCGTGCCGTCAAATTGATTACGAATTATCTTAAAGAACTTTGTTTCTCATAGATGTTTTATATTCGTTTTGGCTTCTTTCATGCACGACCCAAGGCCACAATGGGTCTGAACAATGCTCCTAGTAGTACAAGCTTCTATTATAGTTCAACAAAAGCGAATCCTGCCCACATCATAGACACCAACATGGCATCAAACATAAATTTGTTTAAATAACATTTACAAAATACGAAACTTATTTCTCTTTCAATGGTTATGTACGTTGTAACGAGAGGAAGGTCAAAGAAAAGATGGATGGATTGTGTAAGAAATGATATGAAAGAGGAAGGAGCAAATGATGCCGTGGCGTCTGATAGGGGAGAATGAATGAAGAAAACGTGTTGCACCGACCCCAAATACAATGAGACAAGGGCAGGAAAATGATGATGATGTACGTAGTTGAGGAGATCGAAGCTTAATTATAACAGCCACTTGAGTCAACCTTCAGGTTAAGCCACATGCCTAGGTTGGTCCGTGAATGCACGTTAAACCGTTGGTCCCAGCAGTCATTTGTAGATTTTTGGCAGTCGTAACAGGTAGTCAGTAGCCCGAAAGTCTGACAACAAGTCTTACCAAGGTGTTTCGCGTTTTTCAGGACTAACTGGGTTTTGGAGGTCAGATAGGCAGTCGGTCCATACAAAATACTGGTTTTCAACTGCATCCGATTTGACTAGAAGCTGACCCCATCCTAGAAGGTGCATTTTAATTTATTTATGAGTTTTTAATTATTTTTTTTACTCTGGACGTTCTCACTGTGCACGTCTTTCTACATCCTTATCCTCACATATTTGTACAATTTATAGTACTTTCACAAGTTACTGTGACTGGGACTGCAGCTTCATCATTTTGTTTCTTAACATTCAAAAGTGCTTGTAGTGGTCTGATTGAAATATATGCTTTGAGTTTGAGTTTTAAAGGTAGTTAAATAATTTAAATTTTATCATTTTAGTAAAGTTATTTGACCAACCTAATAATATATGATTGGCCATGATCGGTCTTATCTATCAAAAGCCACATTATTGGAATTGATATTTAATTTTATATAGGTACGTGTAGGTTACTATTACGTACGGTATTATTATTCTAAAAGAGTGGGAAAATACATACAGAAGTACTATGTCTTGCAGTAGTACAAAACGGGCTTCATGTATCAAAATAAATACAATTTTCACCTCAGCAGCTTAAACGTGTAGGTTTAGTTGCAACACAACACTGTTTTTACACACTTCATATGTAGTGTATTTATTTGATACAAGCTTTTGCCCGCAACTTCGCTCGCGTTAAATTCGCGGTAACACAGTTCCCCTTTCCAGATTTGCAGGTACCTGCTACCTGCAGTTTTTGCCCTAGCGCCTTATTGATTTGTAATAGCAATGCTAAGTTTTCCCTTTTCTTCCCTCTTTCTCCCTCATATTCCACTTTGAAAAAAAAAAAAAATATATTTGCCTATGTCCGTCTCCTGGGTCCCAACTATATCTGTACCAAAATTCATCAAAATCGGTTTAGCCATTAAGGCGTGAAGACGTTACAAACAAACAAACTCACTTTCGCTTTTATAATATTATATAGTAAGGATTAATCTCAGAAATTATTCTAAGATTAATATTCCACACGTCTCCGAAACAAACTGTAACTTGAATATTATAAAACAAGTCACATATTCCATCGAAATTAATTCCACTTGCACTGCCCAAAGTACACACAATAAACTAAGAGTTATCTAACTTACGGGGTTCCGGGTTCTCTGCAAGTTTCGCCAACTTGCGCAAGTAACTAAATTAGGTGTACCTCGATCAGGTACGAGCCTAACTTTAACTGAATCTTGGGCCGCAAACTATTGGATATAATATGATTGGTCGTAGGGTATATCGCATTAGATTACATTATAATTTCATTCAAATTAATGGTTTGTTCATCAATTTGGGTATTCGCCGAATACCCATTGAAAATTGATGAACTGATCGCATAATCTTAAGCGAAAATAGTTTATAACTAGATGGGCCTGCAGCTTCGCCCGCGTGTTATCGAAAAATAATATACCCGATGTGTTATTCCAGACTATAATCTACTTCTGTGCCAAATTCCATCAAGATCCGTTGAGCCGTTTTGACGTGAAAAAGTAACAAACATCCATACATCCTCTCAAACATTCTCATTTATAATATTAGTAAGATTTAGTAGGAAGTAGGATTAGTAGGATGTACCTTGTTTTGGAACACGTGGACCGTAATCCACAACACGGACCCAGTGCATGAGCTGGATATAACGAATGGTTCCAGATCATTCTTGTTCCCACAGATGTTTTCCTTACTTGTTAATAGTACATAGTGCCTGTTTGTTAAACCAACAAACAATAACTAGTAAGTTCATCGTTTGGGCTATGGGCCACCGGCTCAAAAGGAAACCAGCTATTACCTATTTTTAATCAAGAATTGTGATATTGAATATATTAACAGTCTTTTTTTTATGGAAAATCATCAAATAACTTCCCCCGCTCTAGGCGGAGCGGGTTGAAAGTCAGAGTTTTATTGACTAAAACCCACCCATGCCTTTTGCCCTTTATGTTCCAGGATTGCTGTATCTTTTTTGAACAATCTGCAACCCCGGCAGGGTACATTAACAATCTTGATTTAAATTAGACAAGCCCAACAAACGACGACAGGGTTGGCGCAGTGGCTGAGCGATCGACTGCTGCGCTGCGTGTCGCGGGTTCGATTCCCGCATGGAAGAAATATTTGTATGACCTGCAGATAGTTGTTTCGGGTCTGGCTATTTGTCTTTGTAAGTTTAAATATTTGTAAACGCACCCCCAGTACAGGAGAAATTCAAGTGCAGGGAACCTTCTAAAAAAAAACAGAACCACAGAACAAAAAAAAATTACAACAATTTCAAAGTAACTAACTTCTAATCCTCACCACAATTCAGAACGTGAAGTAACCGTATAAAACACAACCTTCTTTCTACAGTAAGAGTACTTGTAACTCTCGGTCTGGCAACCCAGTGACTATGGCAACACAGTACACTGTAAAGCTTGCATTAGTGTCGCGTCATCATTATCTCGTAAATCATTAAACTGAGGTGGCTACACTACATATAAGTGTTTATATGTAGTGTAGCAACCTCAGTTTTATGCATGTGTATGCATAAGCATAAAACCACTGCACAGGCAAAGGACAGTACTAAAAATTTTAAAATTTTGAGGTTCTTTTTACGGTGGCATAGTGTTATGCGGAAATAGTGGCTGTAAATTATTTTGTAGGTTTTTGTGCTTCTCGCAACTGTGTTGATTACAGTAAACTCTCGCCATCAAACGTAAAGTTTGGCGAGTAAATATTGTATAAAAAACACAAAAACTTTTTGAGAAATTAAATTTAAAAAAAGTAGAGTACACGAATAGAATTATAGTAATAGTTTAGTAGTCAAATTTTGAGTTTGTGATAATTAGTTATTGAGAAGTATAGAAGAAGACATTTTTTTAATGAGTAGCAACTTGCTTTACAACCTATGAGTTTTTCGTAGTATGCTATACATAATATCATTTTTTCCCCCAAAATCGTTTGACGGGTGTCACGTGATCGCGTAGGTGTGGCAAAGGGAACCCGAAGTTACTAATATATATACTAATAGAATAGGTTTTAGACCTAAGCCAAGGCGTATGTACTATTAAATGCCTATAGTTTGGTTTACTCCAGTAAAGGACCTGCATGGAGCACCTTTAGCTTGAACCAATTGATTTAGAACCTAAATCAATAAAGAAAGAAGTTCTTAAAAAAACATCAATAACAAAAATCCATAATTTAATTTACTTTAAGCTATGTAGCAGAAATTTAAAAACATACTTATAATTCCACGCGGTATTGACACGCAGTACTTGCTACGCCACGCGCCGAGCTACGGCGTAGCACACACTGTGCTACGTAGGTGAGGTCTACGAACCGTATGGAAATTATGAAACTGACATTGTTTTGTTATTTTAAATCTAATCACTTCTCCTTTATGTGCTTTAATTCCTAGTTCGTTTATCTATCAATTACATCTGCTGGGCTTTTCCTGTTTCACATTAATACTTCCTAATTAATCTAATGTAGAGAATCTTTATTGAATGCTGTATTGAAAGGCGAGTGCTACATTGATGTTATTTTTAGAATTACAAACGCAGTAAATGGGACTAAAATACTGTTTATTTTCCGAAACAGATATGTAACAAATTTTGAAAGGTGCGTCAATATTAAATTACGCTACTACCTCGACGTTTTCTCGGTGTAGAAATAACACAATTATTGGTTTGCTTCAAGTCGGTAAAATTCACTGAAATATGTTCTTCGTAAAATTATTAATCAAGTTATCAGCGAATCTGAGCTTTAGAAATTCTTCGGCTTCAGTTACATTCTATTAGCATTTATTAACATTTTTGATATAGTTTTCAATGGCCAGGGGCGTCTTTGAAACTTTAACTGAAAGTTAGTTATAGTTTCTTTGAGGACTTTGAATCTAGAAATGAAAGGTTTGACACTGTAGATTATTACTTTAAGTATAGAGGTATTTCCTTTATCAACTTGTTCATCTTCTTATTTCTTGTAAAGAGCTCGTGGTTTTAATAATAATAATAAGTGTTCTGTAGGTTAGGCCACACTTGCCTAGGTTAGTTTGTGGATGGGTGACCATCCGAGTACACACTGTGTTTTCTCCGTGCCTCAGAAAGTACTTTAACCTGCTGGTCCCCGCAGACATTTGTAGATCTAACCGGAATCCGAATCCGAATCGAATCGAATCGTTAACCAGTTTTACCAAGGGGTAACGTATTACCCAGTACTACTTGGGATGTGGAGGTCAGATAGGCAGTCGATCCATGTAAAATACTGATTTTCAGCTGCTTTCAGTTGGTTGAACCGACCCTATATCGTTGGGGAAAACGCTAAGATAGTGATGATCTTTTTTTTACAATTACATATGTTTATTTTCTTTCCGCGGTCGAACCCGAAGGAGAAAACTAGTTTATATAAAAACTTACATCGTTCCGGTTTTTCCAATGAGGATAAAGCAGACAGCCTAAATTCGTTCAACGATCGGAAGGGGGTTCTACGATTCTAACATAGGTACTCCTTTTGCTTCATTCACAAGCTGGTCGTTCTTGAACACCCTACAGAAAAAATTGACTCAAAGAAATAACAGATATAGTGACAACTTAAAAACAGCATCACGCTTGTGTCAATCAAAATAAATAAATTAAATCAAAATATTTTTATTTCACATAGGCCTACATGGGCACTTGTAAAACGTCGAGAAAAGGTGCACGGTTCAGGTTGGTCGTTTCCTATGAAGAAGAACTGGCAAGAAACTTCATGGTTATCTTTTAAAATAATTTGGTTTTACAATATTGTTGATAGAGCGATATTACTTAAGTATGAGAGAGCAGCGTAGGCCCGACAATAAATCATTGCTTACTTTACAAAACTTAAAATAAGATAAGAAGTTAACAAAAGTTATCAAGCGTTTAAGAATTTACAAGGCCAACAATGTACACTCATTCACAAAGAATTGGTAAAAAAGGATCTATACAAGAATAAAAAAAAATATAAATATATAACCCCCAAAAGGTTAGACAGAGATTGTTAAATGTGCGTGTACACACTACGGCACATCACTCTACACAAAACCATTTTAACCTGATTTCTCTACTACGGTGTGCGATCCGTAGTAGAGAGATTAGGTTATAATAGTTAAGAATAGATTGCCCTGCAGTTGTGTGTACATAAGGTATGTACAAGCACATCGCCAGCTATGTTCACTAGTTAATAAGTCTTCTATTTACACCTTTCTTCTAGATATTAAATCGATTTTACTCTGACCTGATTAAAAAAAAGGTTAATAATCAAAGGTTTCTTTCGTAGAATAAAGTTAAAAATAAATGGTAACGAAAACTGGTTAAGTTAATTTGGTTAACACAATTATTGCTGCTTGAATAGAAACAGGATATTGGATGAAATGTGAATAAAAGGCTATTAATACTTTTACTGAAGGTGAAAGCGTCAGGTTAGCTTGGGAAATTTAAATTATCTATTATTTTTTGCAAATTGCAGATCAAGTGTCAAGCTGTATCTTGAAATATATATACAGAATTAAAATCGTTAAAATCCTCAATACAACCCTAGTAAGTTTATTTAGTCATTATAGTGACTATTTCATGAAAAACTCACTGTTTGATAAACTTAGAGGTTTGTATGGATTGGTAATGATTATCCTTACTATAATATTATAAAAGCGAAAGTGAGTTTGTTTGTTACGTCTTCACGCCTTAATGGCTAAACCGATTTTGATGAATTTTGGTACAGAGATAGTTGAGACCCTGGAGACGGACATAGGCTATTATAGGCTTAAGTGAAAAATGAGGAAGAAAGAGGGAAGAAAAGGGAAAATTTAGCTTTGCTATCACAATAAATAAGGCGCAAGGGCAAAAACTACAGGTAGCAGGTACCTGCAAATCAGGAAAGGGGGAACTGTGTAACCCCGAATTTAACGCGAGCGAAGCCGCGGGCACAAGCTAGTCCTTACTAATATTATAAAAGCGAAAGTGAGTTTGTTTGTTTGTTTGTTTGTTTGTTACCTCTTCACGCTTTAATGGCTACACCGATTTTGATGAATTTTGGTACAGAGATAGTTGGGAACCAGGAGACGGACATAGGCTAATTTTTATTTCAAAAAAGTGGGATGTGAGGGAGAAAGAGGGAAGAAAAGGGAAAACTTAGCGTTGCTATTACAAATCAATAAGGCGCAAGGGGAACTGTGTTACCCCGAATTTAACGCGAGCGAAGCCGCGGGCAAAAGCTAGTAATATTATAAAAGCGAAAGTGAGTTTGTTTGTTTAAGTTTGTTACGTCTTCACGCCTAAATGGCGAAACCGATTTTGATGAATTTTGGCACATAGATTTTTGGGACCCTGGAGACGGACATAGGCTAAAATAGTGAGAAAAGGGGGAGAGAGAGGGAAGAAAAGGGGAGAGAAAAATATTTTTCTTTCGATCATCAGGCGGGTTAAAGTTAGCGTTAGCCCAAAGTTACTATGCCACGCGGACGAAGTCGCGAGCGGAAGCTAGTTATATATATTACTAGCTTTTGCCCGCGGCTTCGCTCGCGTTAAATTCGGGGTAACACAGTTCCCCTTTCCTGATTTACAGGTATCTGCTACCTGTAGTTTTTGCCCTTGCGCCCTATTTATTGTAATAGTAATGCTAAGTTTTCCCTTTTCTTCCCTCTTTCTCCCTGATATCTCAATCTTTTTTTAAAACAAATAGCCTATGTCCGTCTACTATATCTATACCAAAATTCATCAAAATCGGTTTAGCCATTTAGGCGTGAAGACGTAACAAACAAACAAACAAACTCACTTTCGCTTTTATAATATAAAAAAATAATATATATTTATAAATATATATTTATAAACATTTTGTATTGTATAACGGGCTGGTGTCCGTTATACAATACAAAATGTTTATAAACATATATATATATTATAATATTATATATTATATTATAGTTAGGAAGTAAGGATATTAAGATAAGCTCGAGATACGGGTATCTAAGTAGGTTTGTCTCCTAACCTTGGTAACATAAAACGTACTTTAGAACTGGCAACTAATCTTACTGGTCATTGATAAGGTTTTCAGACAAACTAACTGGGTAAATGGTCATTAACATAAATTAATTTTCATTTTATTATCTTACTAGCGACTGGCCCTAGCTTCGCACGGGTGCAAGTTAGATATTAAACTTAAACATTTAACCTTCCTCTTGCATCACTCTATCTTTTACTGAACTGTATTTAAATCTGTTGAGTAGTTTAAAAGATCTAAGCGAACAGACTGAATGAGCGACTTCATTTTATACTATGCAAAGATGATATTTCATAAGTTTAGACTGGAAGTAGACCCCAACCAAGGTTAGCCATGGAGCATACCATGGAACGACTCGCAATCTAAATATCTTTTTGATATTTAAGTACTATTGCTACTAATATTTCCTACTAATATTATTTTTTACTTGTTTATATTTTTATTATTAGTTTGTGTATATTTATAGGTTGTATATATTTAGTAATTAATTTAATTATATGATGAATAAAGGACTAATATTATAAATACGAATGTTTATGGATGTATGAATGTTAGTTACTCTTTAACTACAAGACGGTTGAACGGATCTTGACAAAATTTGGTACAGAGGTAGATATTAGTCTGGAATAGCACATTGGATACTTTTTTTATCATCACGCGGGCGAACCCGCGGGCGCCAGCTAGTAATATTATAAATGCGAATGTTTGTGAGGATGGATGTTTGTTACTCTTTCACGTCACAACGGCTTAACGGATCTTGATAAAAATTTTCACCGAGTTAGGATATAGTCTGGAATAACAAATAGGATACTTTTTTTTCGATTTTTCGATTCGAAGCCGCGGGCGCCAGCTAGTAATCAATACTATCTACTAGAAAATAACGTAAGAAAATACTTAATTTAAGCGTACGTATATGTAAATCGGACGGTTTTTTTAGTATGAAACATAAATTAAATTAAACAATATTCCAATGAAATTACGATTACCCAATCCCAGTTATAACGACCGAGTACTTACTTAACTTCTATAATATTCTTTGATAAAAATTTGACTAGCTTTTTCAGTTAAAAATTTACTAAACAAAATTAAGTAAATATATTTAAACCGAAAAAATAATGTTGCCAGCCTACAATGTTAATTTATTAGCCTAAAAAAAAAACATTAAAATTCAAAACAAAACCTCGACTAAAATCCTAATATAATTTGTTGAGGGTTATAATTTGGACTCGGTTCTAGATTTTGTTTTTTATATATTTATTTCTTAAACAGGTTATCCCTGGGAGTAAGGCGAGCATGGACAAGATCGTTTCCAAACTGAACTCTGAAAATGTCGCTTTAAAATATTCAAGGTTAAAACGTTAAGACAGTTCAAATACTGCACATATTGCTTGATTCTACTTGTGTGAGTCCAAGCAGATTAACTGTATAAAAGATGCTTTATCTAATTTAAAAGAGAAATCTACCGGCATCAATTCCGCCAGTCCGATTGCACCGATTCTCAAATACTTGATGAAAGATTAACCGTTCTCGCTCAAAATCGACCGTTGATCGCCGACTGTTCGGTTGCACTAGAATGATTAACTATAACAGTTGTAGGCAATGATTAGAGGTCTGCTGCCTCGCTTCCTTTGGTCCCCTCTTATTTGACTCTGACCGCATAATCAGTACTGCTCCGTTGACAGTTAGTCTGCTCACGTCCGGACTTTGATGTGCTAACATAGCTTTGGTTTGTCACTGGTGTGCAGTTGGATTCAAGTTTCTATTGCCAGGCAAATTGCGACACTACAATGAAATGATTTTCCCCTGTCATTGAACGGATTGAGATCGCGTTTCGTATGCAATGTGATTTGGATGAGGTGGTGATTTGTTTTAGTGTTGTTGCAAAACCTCTGCTAAATTGCTGCATATTAATCAATGGCCAGTTTAAACAATGTTTAAGGATTAAACTAAGGTTAGAACTATTGTCAAAAATAAGCGAAAACTTTAGAAATACTTCAATCCTATCACCTACTTAAGTATGTGAGGATGTTTTAGTGTTTTTTTTTATTATTTTAAGCAAAAGTACAGAACAGAATTGGATGAAATTAAGTACATAGATAGTTCGAGACACGTACCTGTAGATACTTTTAATCTCGGTAGAACGATTCCTTCACGTGGGCTACGCTACGCACGATACAGTAATTTAATCATTCAAAAATCATTACTTATTCATCGTTGTCACAAGAATATAGATTCAGTTGCGTCACAAATTACTATAAATACTTTAAATGTTCTTAGAATGATATTTCCTGTTTCTAATTTGGTATTTCTCTTAAATCGGAGGCGATTGAAACACAATCAGTTAAGTGATTTGGAAGCAGAAGCTAAGTGTGTATCAATGTCATGATGGGCAGGTTCTGAGAATGAAGCAAGGAACCAAAAACAAGGAAAGAACCTTGTTTATTATACTAGATGCGCCTCGCGGATTTATCCGCGATGTGTTATTTCAGGGTAAAAGCTATCTTCATACCAAATCCGTTAATCCGTTGGAGCATGAGGGAGTTAGAAACATACACACACATACAAAGTTTTGCCTTTAAAATATTAGTGTAAATGATATTTTGAATGAATTAGAACTCATCTACAGTGATAGTCTGTTGGTATGAACTTCAGACTGCCTAGTCAGAGGGCTCGAGTTCGAATCCAACTGAATTGTGTGCGTATTATATAACTAGCTGGCGCCCGCAGCTTCGCCCCCGTGATTTCGAAAAAAGTATACTTTGTGTTATTCCAGACTAAAATCTAAATCTGTGCCAAATTTCATCAAGATCCGTTCAGCCGTTTTGACCTACTTTACTTCATCATATTACATCCATCCATCCTCACAAACATTCGCATTTATAATATTATATATACAGTAGGATAGGATAGTAGGATTATCACTCACGCACAAACAAGCAAGCCTAAGAGGTATTTCTTGATAGCATATAAAGCTAAATCAGAGAGGAGGTTTGACGAACCTCAATCGAACCTAGCCGCTGCGGGAAACGCTCCGGCCACCGAAGACGCGGGTCTGTGGACGGTGAACAATAAGTAGCTCACTGTCTAGTAAGGACAGGCCGTGTCGACGGCGCGTTCGTAATCCACGAGTGCTTCATAGAGATTCCTAGGAGTCTGCCAGTGCCACTAACTCCCGGGTTTGCGGGGTTGGTCGAAAGAGATACCGCGGCCTCGGAACATAAAAGGCAAAAGAAGGAACATGAAAAGTCTGAAACTCCCGCCCCCCTGTTGTTAAGTTATTTGATGATTTCGCTACCCCAAAAAATACATGTCAGAGGGCATAAAAATTATGGTTGTACTAAAGGCTCTCTCAAACACACTATCACTGCAGCTCTCTCAAACTTGGCGGGTTAACAGGATAGGCTATGCAAATTCATAACATAAAAAAAACTTCAGAAAATTAAAACCTTGCACAAAGATGCAAATCCTTACTAATATTATAAAAGCGAAAGTGAGTTTGTTTGTTACCTCTTCACGCTTTAATGGTTAAACCGATTTTGATGAATTTGGTACAGAGACAGTTGGGAACCAGGAGACGGACATAGGCAAATAATATTTAATATATTTTTTTTAAAGTGGGATGTGAGGGAGAAAGTGGGAAGAAAAGGGAAAACTTAGCGTTGCTATTACAAATCAATAAGGCGCTAGGGGAACTGTGTTACCCCGAATTTAACGCGAGCGAAGCCGCGGGCAAAAGCTAGTATTTCATATTTCACCACAAGTTTGATACTACGTTAAAGTTTAGTGTGTGTAAGATACCGCGGCCTCGGAACATAAAGGGCAAAAGAAGCAACATGGGGGGGTTTTAATCGGTAACACTCCTCCCCTTTCGCACTAAGTGGGGGAAGTTATTTGATTGTGATTTTCCATACGCAAAAAATAGTGTGACAGTAGTCCTTGTTAACACGTTTACTGCGTAACAGGCCGATATCGGCCTGCCGCGGTACTTGAGCTGGTGCGGACGAAGAAAACTATGTTCCTCTCGCTTGTGCGAAACGATTATCTCAGGTGTTTGTAAAAAATCGACAGAGACAAATATATATTTCATCTTGTGGTCAAAATTGTAGGTATTCCCCATCAAAACATAACGGCAGGCTTTTATTGACCTACCACGCACTGACCGGTAAAAAACATCCCCGAGTGCGGCAGTGGGCCTATTTCGGCCCCCGCCGTCCCAACAGGCAGCTGGCGACCCGATACCGCACAGAGCGCGCGCTCCGCCAATTAGTGTTGCGCTTTCTAACTGATCTGACGTAGCGTTCGATATAATCAACGATGGCAAACAATAGAAGAAAAATACAAATTTTGGAAAAAGAAGAAATTGTGCAGGGTGCTACGACAGATTGCGAAAAACCTATAATAGTACCCAAGCAAAAAAAAAGTTAAAAAAATAAAAAAAATATTGCAGGAAATGCAACCAAAACCTTTGCGTAGCATGTTTCCAAGACAGGCATAAATAAATAAAAACATTGTTCAGTTCTTTAACGATAATTCTGTTTTATTTTCGATATCCCCTTATTTTACTCTGTCCCATCACTACTAAAAATACTTTCTAGTGCGGTTCAGGTCGATATCGGCCTGCTTCTTTTCCTGCTTTTTTTCTCATTTCCTGTTTGGCAGATCCCGGGGCGAATCAAACCTAAGGAAGTTGGGTTCAAGGTCATTCTAACAATGTAAAATAAAAAAAATACATTATGTTTCCACAAAGTTATAGCAATTTAATCTATCCTAGTGTTGGTGGGTCTAGAAAGACCTGCCACGCACTGGCGGAAATATCATTGGGGGCGCATTTTGGCCCGCCGCCGCACCAGATGAAGAATTATGATTTTACTTGCCGCAGTAAACGTGTTAAGCAAAACAAAATTATTTATTATGTATTATCATTTAAAAAAAACGTTGCCCCACACTAGGAATTTATCCCATATCGTGGGTACGTTTACAAACATTTAAACTCACATACACAAACAGCCAGTCCCGGAACGACTATCTGTAGGTCATACAAATATTTGTTCCGTGCAGGGATCGAACCTGCGACACGTAGCGCAGCAGTCAAACGCTTAGCCACTGCGCCAACCGTGTCATAATTTTTCCTAGTGATACAAATACCCACGCTGTATAAGCTAAAACTGGATCTCAGCTATTTTACTGATCCGATATCTAATAATACATCTGCGGTGTCATGTTTCCTTTCACACACAAATCTGAACAACCTCATATTTATATTTACCTTATAGCAATAACGGTGAATTGAAAGGTCGCCCCCAAACATTGGTTAATAATCACACTTATATAATAGAGGCAACAGTTTGTATGTTTGTTACTCCTTCACGTTCAAACAGTTTAACGAATTTGGATGAAATTTGGTAAAAAGATAGCTTAAATCCTGGATCAACAATTCAACATATAGGCTACTTTTGTCACGGAAAACTGCGGTCTTATCCCGTTGGATGATAAATGATGTTTATTTTGCAAGTAGGTTTTCACAAACACTTTTACACGTCTTTTATAAAACAAGATGAGGCCGGTGTTTCGTACTCGACTACTCTGAGAAGAAACAGCCGAAACAAACTCAGAGGTCATAGTCTCTTTTAAGGTCCAGACAAAAAATCTTGGTCCACTTACATGAGTACTATGCAGATTAGTGTCTGAAATGGTCTTTTTAAGAAAGCACCTTACAGATTGAGTGGACCTGTCCAGTCAGTGCAAGCATTTGTCAGTTATCATGTAGCTCGACTCATAACCCAAGGAGCTCAACGACACGAAGAACAATAAAAAAAGTACATTAAATAACTCAAATATGGTTTTTCTGCAGGTAGCACCACGGACCGCAGCTAGTTACAGGTAAACTAAGGATCAACGCCGTCACCTTAATTATAGGAATTCTTTACGATCTCATAATGAGAATTACGACGATGCTTACCTAGCCTATTTGACGGTAAATTATGCTTTTTATGTAGAAGAAGTTAATATTGTGAGTTCCGAAGTTATGGCTGATATTATGTTGCGTTATGAGAATGTTGTGATGGTTTCGAAAGTAAGAATATTCAAGTGATCGTTTCTTAATAAAAAGGTTTTGAACTGAGAACGTAAGATTTAAATGTGTAAAAACGTAAATGTATTGCAATGACACAAGCATATCGTTTTTTTTAGCTGGTTCAAAAAAAAGGACCACACTCTTTCAAAGCGTTCAGTCAATACTATGAACGAGAGAGAAAACTTTTTGAAATGAGACTGACTAGCTTTGATTTTGAATTTAACGGACAGTCTATAAGTCTAAGTCGAACTTTGTCTGATCTTTATGGTGGTTGAGACGATAAAAACATTAAGAACTGAAAGCATATTGACGTCACCATTTGTAATAACAAACGGTGACATCAATATGTTTTCAGTTTTTAATAAAAAGTTGAATAAAGTCATACTATAACGGGGTTCCTATTAACAAAGAAAAAGAACACTATCAATATTTATTAAATTTTTAATTTTATAAACTCACACTTAAAACTGTAGCATGTTTTTTTTAGGAAATAGAAAGCTTTTTTATTTATTTATTTTAAATACATCAGCAAAACACAAAACTGATGCAAGGCTAACACTATATTAAACGTAACTCTATCTATTTAAGTCAACAAGCTCTGTGATTACAAGGGTGTCACATTAAAGAATTACACGTAAAACCTGTTCGCACGTAGGCGTCCAAAAATAGGGTAAGCACTTAGCGTAGTTATAAGTCAACGGCACTCATTATGTAAGGATGCAGATATTAGGTATAAGGCAGTAATCACACTACACGGCGCGTTCGAGTGGTCGTTCAGTGAAGCGGGTCTTAAGACTGAGACTGCGTTAAACGGTCGCCCGCGACGGGTACCCGTCGCGTGTCTACGCGTATGGGCTTTGTTTATCCTCTAAGGCGCCCATTGCGAGTTCTTAAAGTGTACATTTGCCTGGCCCCATATGGCAGGGTCATTTTTTAATCCCATAATTACTCTTTCTGTATCGAAAGACATTTTCACAAGCTTTTCATCAAGCGTTATTGAATGAACAAGCCCACGCGTTTTACCGCTGGCGGACCCGTGTGTGCCCTAGCGACGGTTCACTTTTGTATGAAACCGCTAGGGCGTCCGTCTAACGCAGTTTCAGGCCTTAGTTGCATTGACTTGTATAAAAGCGCGATCCACCTCACCTCACTGCTCATCCCCCTTGTCACACTTGCGATTTTTTAAATTTAGTTTTCAAATTGCTTGAAGTTAAAACTCTTAAAAAAATATAAATAATAGCTTTGCTTTATTAACGGTTCTTATGTTGGCAAATGTAATGGATTGAGATCAAGTAGGTAATTCCTTAAACTTATTCATACGACTCTAAAACGACACGATAACTTAAAGATACGGGTGTGTGTGAGAGTTGCCTTAGTTACCCCTCGCCCAAAAAACTATCGTTGTCACATAAGGGTCCATGTCAGACACAGGTGTTGAAAAAAGGGTCACAACTCATAATTTACCCTTGTAAGTAGATAATTAACTTACAATGTGGGTATACCACCTGCTGTTAAAACATGGCGGCATTTAGAAACATCGTTGTTCAGATTCTCTTAGTTTTAATAGAAAAACAAATGGGAAGAGTAGTTTGTAGGTTTTATTAGATCAGTTTAGTGATAAGTTGTTGGAGAGTTATTTATTACCTCGTTAGTTGTTGGCTCATGTTGGCAGCAAATAGAAAGATGTGGTAAAGGGAGGCATTTGCTCTTTTTAGGGTTTCATACCTAAAAACGAAAAACGGATCCCTTATCAGATCACTTTGTTGTCCGTTTGTCTCTCTGTCTGTCTTTCAAGACCCTTTTTCTCAGGAACGCATGAAGGCATCCAGTTGAAATTAAAATCATATATTTAAGTCTATGGTCCCTTTGTGCTGTGAAAATATCAACCCTCTAAGTTTATGCAGTCAAAAGATATGGCCGTTTATTTCACAAGTTTGTACGGAACCGTCGGTGCGCGTGTCTGACTCGCTCTTGACAGCTTTTTTTCTTTTGTAAGTGAGATTCAATTAGAGGAGTAAGATACATAGATAGTTGCTATATTTAAAAATAGATGTGAAGATACCCTAAACGATGCAGAAAAGCACATGTTATAATCGTAATAGCGTTTCGTTTTGTTCTACATATATTATAGCTGGCAACCTTATAGTTCAATAAGGTTTTATAATGTAAAAGCACTGAAATAAAAAAAAAGTTACCTTTTTTGCAATTCGTAGGTTCCATTTCATATTGATTAAAATATTAATTGCGACCGCAATAAATATAGCTTAACAGACTTATAATATTTAAAATCGTCAATGCAATCTGTAACTTAATTGAATCCTATAAAATGAAAATTTCATGAGAAAAACGTGCGGAAAATACGCGCCGCAATACAATTCATGAAAAAGTCATTTAATGGCAATACATCAACATAGTAGGGTTTTATAGATAATTTTAATGGTTTATTTTTGGTATTATTTAATTGACCCGGCACACTATTTTTGAGTGCTTTACAACGAGTAAATGTAAAACGTTTTTCACAAAAAAAAATATCGTTTCGGTGCAATTGTTTTTGCGTAGTTGCTTTGTTTGTTTGTTTCTTTTTTTTAAAAAAACGTTGCCCCCACACTAGGAATTTTTCCTGTATCTTGGGTGTGACTACAAACATTTAAACTCACATAGACACACAGCCAGACCCGGAACAACTATCTGTAGGCCATACAAATATTTGTTCCGTGCGGGGATCGAACCCGCGACACGCAGCGCAGCAGTCGATCGCTCAGCCACTGTGCCAACAGGGTTGTTGCACATAATGGTGAATGATGGTTGCGTGAAGAATCCATTTACCTACACCCTGAATACCAGTTATTTTCGTAATAACTGCAAGAGTTAGTTCCGCTATAGTTTAATCTAGTTAGACGAAATATACAAAAAAATATTTACATAGGATTTCGGTTGAAGGGCCTTCCACGAAATATACGAATATTTATCTTATATCCGAATAGCATATCATGATACCTGAGTCGAATATTGCCAGCCGATAAATATAGGCGCATAATATTATTTCTAAAAACACAACATTTTATAAAATTGATCGCGACCGAGGCATGTATCCGAACGGCACACCAACCACCCCCTTTATGCGACTATGGGCACCACAGATTTCATTGAAGAGGACCCGTGCCGCCGTTATTAAACATTCGAAGTGTTTGTGGCCTTTTTTTGCGGATGGGAAATCATCAAATAACTTCCCCCGCTTTGGGCGGAGCGACTTGTACTGACTAAAACCCACCCATGTTCCTTCTATTGCCCTTCATGTTCCGGGGCCGCGGTACCTCTTTCGAACAACCCGCAACCCTGGCAGGTGTTGGCCCTGGCAGGCCCCTCTGCTCCCTGTCAACCTTTGGGTTAAATAAGACAACATTGTGATGGGTGATGGAAAACTATTTGTTTTCGAACAACCAGCAACACCGACAGGCGGTGCTTTGCTGGCATCTCTTTGAGGCGCGCGTGTAACACTAACGCGCCGTCGACACGGCCTGTCGTCAATAGACGGACGGACGGTGAGCTACCCATTGCTCACCGTCCACAGGCCCGCATCTACGGTGGCCGGGAGTCGTCTCGCGGCGCCCGGCGCCTGGGGCGTCTCCCGCGGCGGCTGGGTTGGTTAGAGGTTCTCTCCCTCAAACGCCCGGCCTCCTCCTTCACTAGCATGACTGCTTCGCAGAAGAAGGTGAACGCTTTCCATTCCCTCTCGCTCCGGACCATGGACTGAACCAGGGCCGGACGCGAGAGATCGCCGCCGCCGATCGCCTCTACGAGGGCACGGCGGTGCTCCGCCCAAGCTGGGCAGATCGCCACTGTGTGCTCCACCGTGTCCTCCGGGCGATCGTCACAATGGTGACACCCGGGCGTTTCCTACCGCCCGATTATGTACAGGAACCCCCCGAAACTTCCGTGTCCGGTGAGGACCTGCGTCAGGCGGTAGGTGAGGACGCCATGACGCCTCTCCAGCCACTCCTGAAAGAGGGGACTTACCGCCACTATTGTGGCGTGCCCTGCACGGGGTTTCGACAGTCGCTCTCTCCATGCCACAGTGTTTGTGGCTTGCAGTGTAGTTTTGTTATTTTTTCTTTTTTTCTGTTTACGTTGCCATACTATGGGGTAAGTGTTTTTTTTTTAATTTCTTTATGTTTCTCAAAGTACTGACGCATTTGTAATGCATGTAAATAAAAAAAAATAACAAAATGGCGTAACTAAAAATATGCCCCTGAAAAAACAAAGATCTTAAATATTGTAATTAAATATTTTTACTAACCGGTCGGAAATATGACCATTTTTTTTACGCGTCGAAAATGACCTCTTTAATGTGTTTTTTTTTTCTGAAATATTTAAGCTTGAGAGGTATCTACTCTTTCAAGACATAAAAATAAACACTTAACCTGAAGGCCGCCAATCACCATATTTGACCCAACTTGGTTTTGTTTCAATGTTGGCAAAATCGGTGAAGAACAAAGAACAGGATTAAAATTTGATTTTATTCTATTTTTCTAGTGACAACCCTAGATTTGAACAATACAACTATATAAGTACATAAGAAATCCGATGAAACAGATTACTACAATATTCAAACGCTAGCCAGCATTCTCGGAATCATAAACCTTTATTCAATTTCCGATTTATCAATATACTTATACCAGAACGCAAAAGATTTACCTTCATCAGAAATGGTTACGCAATACTTGTAGATTTCTTCAACTTCTTGTTACAGCTCATGTTTATTAGCCATTTTCATGAGTTTCATGAATCATTTCGGAAGCCTTAAAAATGTGAAATTTGTAAATTTATGTAAAAGTTGTGAAATGTTTCTTCCGATGTTAATCGTGATTTGTTGTTAAGGTTTAATTATCAGAAGTCCTAGTACGAACACGTTGTTATATTAATGATTTTGTTATTCTTCTATTTCATTTTGCGTAAAAGTTTTTACAACGACAAGGTCAATAGTTGGGGTCTAAAATGGCTACTTAGGCAGAAAGATAATAGGTTACCACGTTACCATTCGTTAATTGGTTACAAAGTGTCAATTCCTAATATTAACTTTGCCTATTATAAGAATTTTAACATAATTCATATTATTTTCCTATTAAAAATTCTGCTGAAACGGCCATTTTTGATCCTTTGTTCACAAATAAAGTCTGAAAACTTAGTAAATTTCGTAAATGTGTGAACGTTGGCAAGGTCAATGGTATTTTATTACCTAAAAACATAGGTGACTGTATTTCGTAACATTATCACGCCGCGTAAGATTTCGAGCACAATAAATAAAGAGTTTAAAGCTGATTCACGAACAAAATTAGACGGCACGGTTGACGCAGTGGCTTAGTGATCGACTGCTGCGCCGCTTGTCACGGGTTGGATCCCCGAACGGAACAAATTCGTATGACTAACACACGACCTACATGTAGGCGTTTTGGGTCTGGCTGTTTGTGTATGTGAATTTAAATGTTTGTTAACGCACCCACGATACAGGAGAAATTACTATTGTAGGGCAAATATTGAAAAACAAAAACCCTAACGTGCCTAAAAATCGTACACGAAAAAAAAACGAAAGTAGTTTTCAGTCAGCATTTTAATTAATTCAAAGTGAAGTGTTTTTTTTTTTTTTGGTGGAAATCATCCAATGACTTCCCCCGCTCTGGGCGGAGCGGGGGTAGTCATTGAATGAGGGGTGGGTTTTAGTCAGTACAAGTCTGACATGCGTCAGACTTGTACTGACTAAAACCCACCCATGTTCCTTCTATTGCCCTTTACGTTCCGGGGCCGCGGTATCTCTTTCGAACAACCCGCAACCCCGGCAGGCGGAGGCTCTGGCAAGCCCCTCTGCTTTGCTGACATCTCTTTGAGGCGCGCGTGAAACACGAACGTGCCGTCGACACGGCCTGTCGTCAATCGACGGACGGACGGTGAGCTACCCATTGCTCACTGTCCACAGGCCCGCATCTACGGTGGCCGGGAGTCGTCTCGCGGCGCCCGGCGCCCGGGGCGTCTCCCGCGGCGGCTGGGTTGGGCAGATGTTCTCTCCCTCAAACGCCCGGCCACCTCCTTTGCTAGCATTACTGCTTCGCAGAAGGTGGTGACCGCTTCCCATTCCCTCTCGCTCCGGACCATGGCCTGAACCAGGGCCGGACGCGAGAGATCGCCGCCGCCGATCGCCTCCACGAGGGCACGGCGGTGCTCCGCCCAAGCTGGGCAGATCGCCACTGTGTGCTCCACCGTGTCCTCCGGGCGATCGTCACAATGGTGACACCCGGGCGTTTCCTCCCGCCCGATGATGTGCAGGAACCTCCCGAAACTTCCGTGTCCGGTGAGGACCTGCGTCAGGCGGTAGGTGAGGACGCCATGACGGCTCTCCAGTCACTCCTCAAAGTGAAGTGTTGAGTTTAAAGACTAATCTAAGTTACAGATCTTGTACATGGATTTCCTCAAAATAATGTCCGCGCAAAATGGAAGGTTTTAATTAATTCCTCGGCAATGACCCTCGAGATTATGTGGGATGTAATTAACGGACTCTTTAATGAATACAGATGTAATTACATAGCTTAAAATAACATGTATACTTTATAAATGCTAGCACTAAACTGTCTTAATTAGCTAGTTAGGCTATATTTAGTATTTCTCTAATTTCAATAAACGGGATTATTGGAATATTTAATTTGGTATATTAATGTTGACCCAGAAGGAGATGATGGGATGAGCTGGGCTCTTTCTCAAAGGATTGGCCTATAATCGCACTAGACGTGAAAGGAGAATGTGGAAGGAGAGAAGGAAGGCCTTTGCCCTGCAGCGGTACAAAAACAACTCATAAAAAAAATGTTGCTTAGATTGAAAAAGCAACTTTATTGATGTACTAGCTTTTGCCCGCGGCTTCGCTCGCGTTAAATTCGGGGTAACACGGTTCCCCTTTCCTGATTTGTAGGTACCTGCTACCTGTAGTTTTTGGCCTTGCACCCAATTTATTGTAATAACAAAGCTAAGTTTTCCCTTTTCGTCCCTCTTTTTCCCTCATTTATCGCTTTAAAAGCAAAAAAATAGCCTATGTCCGTCGCCAGGGTCTCAACTATCTCTGTACCAAAAATTCAACAAAATCGTTATAGCCATTTAGGCATGAAGACGTAACAAACAAACAAACACACTCACTTTCGCTTCTATAATATTAGTAAGGATAAAGATTCCTTGTAACCAAATTTCAAATATAGCGGGTGAAACTATGCGCAGAAGAGCATAACAATCAAAGCGGAAGATATTATAGTGCACAAGTAATGTGCTTAAACATTAGGTATTTATTTAGTCGTAACCTCCACTTATTTCTTTCTCTCTGTCCTCTTTTTTTGATTGCTCCGTAGGTCTCGCAAAAGCTAGCGCGACTGCTGAGTCCTGGGTACGATTCCGGGTCGGAAAAAAATGCGATTGGGTTTTTCCATCAGAAATTTCTCACTCGGAGTTTGGAAGTTGACGGTAAAATATACTCATGCCTCGGAAAGCACGTTACAGAACACGAATAGAATCTACCTGTGCATGCGCACACACTTGTGCACTATAATATCACCCGCGCCGATGGCTAATCTCCGCTGATATTGGACACCATGACCAAAAACAGTTACGAGGATGGTGAGTAAGAAAGAATAATAATTCTGTCTTTCTCACTCTAATACTTGCCATAGGCAAAAGTCTAATGCCTAACTATTATATTTTAGCCCCAATAGCATTTTTTTTCAATTATTAAGCTTAAAAAATACCTACATAAAGTGAGAAAAACAACCCATATCAAATCCGAGACGAGCGTAGTCTCATCATTGCGATATTTTTTTCGTCCTGATATTGGGGGTCAAAGTATTAACAATTTACATGTTTCCTTTTCAAATCCGAGTTTTTACTGTTGTTACTTTACTTTAAATACCTCCCCGACCCCCGTACTACAACAATGGACATTGAGTTCTATAGCAAAACGTAATTTTTACACTAAAAACTTCCCACGTTTTCCAGCAACAATTTTTGCATAGAGTTACATAGTTTGGTGTACATAATGCTTCGTGAAGAGTTGGTTTACACCCTATGTAGCTTTTTGTTTTTTTTTACGGATGGAAAAATATCAAGCAACTTCCCCCGCTCTGGTCGGAGCGGGGTGAGTGTCAGATTTTTACTGACTAAAGGCCACCCATGTTCCTTCTATTGCCCTTTACGTTCCGGGGCCGCGGTATCTCTTTCGAACAACCCGCAACCCCGGCAGGCGGAGGCTCTGGCAAGCCCCTCTGCTTTGCTGACATCTCTTTGAGGCGCGCGTGAAACACGAACGCGCCGTCGACACGGCCTGTCGTCAATAGAAGGACGGACGCAGGCAGGCCCGCACAGGCCTGCACAGGCCCGCATCTACGGTGGCCGGGAGTCGTCTCGCGGCGTTCGGCGCCCGGGGTGTCTCCCGCGGCGGCTGGGTTGGTTTGATGTTCTCATGGCAGGCCCCTCAGGAGTTATCTGACGGCGCTTAGCGCCCGGAGCGTCTCCCGCGTCCTTAAACGTCCGCCTACTTCTTCGCTAGCATAACTGCTTCGCAGAAGGTGACCACTTTCCATTCCGCGCCGACACTAGGCCCCGTATAGGGCCATGGACCGCACGACTCCAGCGTAGAGCCCACGGCTGGAGGCGTTCTGCCCTCTCAGACTGGCCAAGAGCTGCTTGAAAGTAGCGTCGTCGGCCCGCTGATAACGGCCGGTGATAACGGGTATGGCTGCCCGATATACTCCGAACAAATTTTTTGTATCGTGCATCGTAGACGTGTTTTTTTTTACCTTACGTCCTATTTAACGGTCTGTAAAAATTTTAGGAGCGCAACATAAACATTTTTCAGGTATCAGCAATAAGTCTTCTGAAGGTACAATATCTTGATTGATTTGAGGTCCTGGGTTCGATTTCCGTGCTAGATTGATAGTAGTAGGTTAGATTATTGGCAAAATGTGAGAGTAAGTACTAAAATATGAACCTACACCTCTACTAACCTTTTGGAGATTCCATGCGTGATGGGAATCCAAAGCGTCAGTGGAGTAAAGATAACGTCTTTCATTAATAAGTAAGTGGTTCTTTGTTATGTGCTCGTCATTAATCATTAATAAATCGGCAACAGACTGAGTAACGTGAGAAAGTTCTAGAAAGATCACGCACTAGGAACTTAAACAGTGACTTAAAAATACGCACTTATCTTTCAATATTTCACATGATTAGTAACAGATACACTTCTGCCTAGGATTGCAAGTGAAACATAGGACAAATATAAATAATTACTGGCTTAAGAATTATTTTATTATATTATGTATTATTAAAACAACAACCGTGGAGTTTCTTCTCCGACGACGAATCTCGATGTTTTATAAGTGCCCATGTAGGCCTATGTGATATTTTGGATTTTATAGGAAAGTACTTTAGCAGGTTTAATTCCCAGTGCGTCTAATATTTTAGACTTGAATTAGTAATGCAGTTTTGTCATGTTTCTTAGAATAACAATAATTAAACGTTATACAATCCATTTTGTATGTGTTTTACAGTTTTGAGATCAAAATTGTAATTAAAAAATGTTTGTATTTTGAGTGAGTTGAGTTTTCTTTTCTATGCACGTTTGACCTCCGATAGCATCTTCTTTCTTATTTCTATAGTTAACACCCTCTATAATGTTGCGGAGATGATACTGTTAAAATGGGTGTGTGGAGTGACAAGAATGGATAAATTAAGGAATGAGTATAATGTAGAAAGTGTGAAAGCTGTGCCTGTTCCAGATAAATTGAAAGGGAGTCGTTGGACATATAACGGGGCGGGATGAAGCGCTTGTGACTAAAAGACTGGTGGATGGAGAGGGAGAGGAAAGCCAAAGAAAAGATGGATGGTTGTGTAAGGAATGATATGAAAGAGAAAGTAATAAATGATGCCGTGACAACTGACAGGGGAGAATGGAAGAAGAAAACGCGTTGCGCCGACCCCAAATAGAAAGAGACAAGGGTTAGAAAATTATGATGACACCCTTTACAATGCAATATAATACATTTTGAAGCATGTAGAGTAGTTATTAAAATACTGAGTGGCACTAAATGTACTTAGAACAAAATTTCTCGCAAGATTTTTGAAAAGCATCTTGCATATTTTCTCTCGCTGGTAATGCTCCAATAATCAGTCACAATACTTACGAAATTTCAGTTATGTTTATCCTTACTAATATTATAAAAGCGAAAGTGAGTTTGTTTGTTTGTTTGTTACCTCTTCACGCTTTAATGGCTAAACCGATTTTGATGAATTTTGGTACAGAGATAGTTGGGAAACAGGAGACGGACATAGGCTATTTTTTTTAAAAAAAAAGAGTGGGATATGAGGGAGAAAGAGGTATAAAACGGGAAAACTTAGCGTTGCTATTACAAATCAATAAGGCGCTACCGAATTTAACGCGAGCGAAGCCGCTGGAAAAAGCTAGTCAAATATAAATGTAATATTATTCCACACAAGTACTCCCGGATTAACCTTTAACCGGCCATAATGTACGAACTTCGCTGAACATCCTACGCTGAGCAGAAGTTTACGAAAAATAAAACAATATTAACCGATCTATCTACACCAGCTCCGACAGATTTGGGTATTGTTATTGTTGGTTTATTAATAGGAGACCCTGAGAAATCATGGATAAACATTATTTGGGAAGCCATGTTACTGCTATTATAAACGTGAAAATTTGTAAGGATGAATGTATACCTACGGATGCTGGATAGGGATCAATTACGGAGAAGCTTTGCTTTGGGCGGCGCGTTGTACTAAGAAAAGAAAGAAAAACATTTATTAGTCGCAAATTACGACGAGTACACAAAATAACAAAAAAATAAACACTAGCAAAGCAAAGCTTCACAAACATTAACAAATACATATATGTGACAAAATAAAAAAAAACTTGCGCGTTGTGACTACTACGCGTTTGTAGTTAGTTTATACGTAAGATCACAGAAATGCGCAAAGTTAAGATTATATTTTGAAAAAGTTTCGGCAACCACTTTTTTTTATAACGTTGCCCCACACTAGGAATTTCTCCTGTATCGTGGGTGTGTATACAAACATTTAAACATACATAAACATTCCCAGGAATTATTACTTTAATAGATAAACATTTAGACAAACTAAACGTGTTAATACATATTTTTTATTCTTACGTAATCAGTATTATATGTATATTTTTTATTGCTTTGACATTGTTTATTGCTTTGTAACTTTAATGTAATGAATACTATGAAACTGTGACTTGTAAGAATCCCTTATCAATAAAATACTATGACTATGACTATAAATGACACCGCCGCAAGTCCGCGGACATAACTTATTTAATATATTTAAAACGTTTAGTTGACTTCCCGTGACCCAAAGGCCGGCTTTTACTATGACCAGAGGCTGATAATTGTTGCCATATAGCGTGGTAACGCGGCCATTCTCTTGGGGACATTACCATCAGAAATTCGTCTTTAACGCAGTCAGCGTTAAAGACGAATTTCTGCCGCGATTTTTAAATGTATTTATAAGTTAGTTTCTTTAATATATTGCCTCAAAACACAATATACAGACAGACATTAATCTTAATGGTCCTGTACTAATATGACCTGACCAACTTTTTTTTAAACTACTTGAAAAGAGACAATGGCCTTTTTGCGGATGGGAAATCATCAAATAACTTCCCAAAAGTGGAGTGTCAGACTTGTACTGACTAAAACCCACCCATGTTCCTTCTATTGCCCTTTCTGTTCCGGGGCCGCGGTATCTCTTTCGTACAACCCGCAACCCCGATAGGCGGTGGCCCTGTCAGGTCCCTCTGTTTTGCTGACATCTCTTTGAGGCGCGCGTGGAACACTAATCCGTCGACACGGCCTGTCGTCAATAGACGGACGGACGGTGACCAATGGGTAGCTCACTGCCTGCATCTACGGTGGCCGGGATTCGTCCCGCGGCGCCTGAAGACCGGGGCGCGGCTGGGAGACAATGGCCTCCGAGTTCGTTTCGGTATTTTTTCTCAGAGGAACCCCATGCAGTTCAGTATCAGCATCTGTGTCCCAAATTCTGATAAACTTTGACGTTTTTCCGTAAATCTGTCTACAAACTCACAAAAACTTACAACTCCCATTAAACACTGTAACTTTGACAAATAAACAACAATTTAATAGTAAGTATTTCCGACAAAAGAGAAGTCGTGTAGGGTGACCGTAAGATCGGCACTATTTGAGTCAAGAGTGGCGTTCCGTGTCGCGTCCCTTCTAATATATGGGTCTCCACGAGGCGTTGAAATAAATGGACCACACATTTTTGTCAATTGTGTAAAACCGGCACGTACCTAAAAGGTTGCGGATGTATTAAGTTACCGATAGTTTAATTTAGTGCGTAAACGTCAACACGTGGATTTATATGAATAACATTACGCCTGTAATTCTAGAAGGATAAAGCAAAGGTGTGTCTAATAGTACACACACATTTCAATATTTATGACGGCACGGTTGGCGCAAATGCTGAGTCATTGTCCGTTGCGTTGCATGTCGCGGGTTCGATCCCCGGTCTCGGGTCTAGCTGTTTGTGTATGTGAGTTTAAATGTTTATAAACGCACCCACGATACAGCAGAAGTTCCTAGTGTGGGGCAACGTTTTTTTTTTTTTTAAATGTAGAATGTATGTTTAAGTCTCACGTAATAGGGGGCGAGCCAATTGGCATTAAAAACTTAAAATAACCAATTTCGTAAAAAAAAACTATGATTAACACACAATTAATTCTAAATTATACACGTAATAGGTACACACAATATACCCTCTCTCTCTCTCTTACACACACACACACACACACACACACACATACTAACACTCTCAAACTAATAATAGGCTACTTTTAACCGCCTTTAATTTATCTTTTATTTTAATTTTAAATATTATTGTTTTGTTAATCTTGTTGCACAAAACACTGTAATATCTCCTTTGGGAGAGGGCACTGGCTCCTGTAACACAGGTCTTCCACCTAGCACAGGAGTCAGGGACTTCACAAAAAATTTAACCACTTCTTGTGTACTAAAAATTAATGCATACAATACATGATTTATAGATAAACGTATATATTAAATCTTTAAACTGACATGGTCACTTACATTTTATTATTAACACAGACGGACATGGTAAATATGCCGTTTTAAACGGCATATTTACCATGTCCGTTATTTATTTCGAGTTTCCGATACTTCGGCGATGTTGCAAACGCCATGATCACGCAAGAACTGCACACACAGTTCATCCGTGATCTAATAATAATAATGTAACATACAACCCGACCATGATACAATTTAAAATATAATAATAAATACCAATATAACTAAGGTTGTCTTGAATAGATCGCTTTTAGCGATAAGACTGCCCATTGTGTCACCCTATTTATAAGTTGTTTAATGTTATTCTTGTTATTTGTATTGTGTACATAATAAAGAATATTCTATCTATCTATCTATGGTGAAATAGAAAGATAATGTTCTTTCATTATTCTCTTGAAAACTGAAACAGTTTGGCAGTCTCTAAATCCTTACCAATATTATAAAAGCGAAAGTAAGTTTGTTACGTCTTCACGCCATAATGGGTAAACCGATTTTGATGAATTTTGGTACAGAGATAGTTGGAATCCTGGAGACGGACATAGGCTAGTACATGGGAAATGAGGAAGAAAGAGGGAAGAAAAGGGAAAACTTAGCTTTGCTATTACAATCAATAAGCCGCTCGGGTCGATCTTTAGGTTAAGCCGCGCTTGCCTAGGTTGGTCTGTGGATGGGTGACCACCCGTTACATTCCGAGTCTCCTCCGTGCCTCGGAAAGCACGTTAAGCCGTTGGTCCCGGCTGTCATTTGTAGATCTTTGACAGTCGTTACAGGTAGTCAGTGTTCCGAAAGTCTGACAACCAGTCTTACCAAGGGGTATCGTATTACCCAGTATTAACTGGGTTGTGGAGGTCAGATAGGCAGTCGCTCCATGTAAAATACTCATTCAGCTGCATCCGGTTAGACTGGAAGCCGACCCCAATATAGTTGGGAAAAGGCTAGGCAGATGATGAAGGCGCAAGGGCAAAAACTACAGGTAGCAGGTACTTGCAAATTAGCAAAGGGGAACTGTGTTACCCCGAATTTAATGCGAGCAAAGCCGCGGGCAAAAGCTAGTAATTTATAACTTGCTCCAGTTTTTTTTTTAGTCTAGCACAAACAGAAATGTTGATTTAGCCAGACAATCATAAGTCCTGGCGGAATCCTAATTAGGTCGTAAAGTTTATTTATTTGTTTATATTTGTGCGCTTTAAAGTGTTAAAACAAGTTGTTAATTATAATACCCTCATAATCAGAGTTAATGCGAACAAACGAAGATTTACGAGTTGTTCTGCACATGTCTGTAATTACTCAAATATTTATAACAATTATTAACTCATGACAAATGTTCTTTATTCATGTTTATAATATTTGACGATGTGTATTATAGTACTATGATTGACACGAATGTGCCCTGGTGCTTAAAGTGTATTTCTTTTTAAAATACGTTGCCCTACACTAGGAATTTCTCCTGTATCGTGTAAGAAAAACTCCATGATTCAATAAAAACACTTTTGTTGCAAATCACACATTATAACCTTTTATAACATTTAGATACGCATAATACATCATAGAACAATATCATATTACCTTAGGTTTTATTGACACACTTTATAACTTATTTTAGAAGGAGAAAACTAGGAGAATCTTCGAAACGACTTACCATGTAGCCGGGCTGTTATCGTTCGTAATTTCCAATTACCGCCATTTCAATAGTGAAATGGGCGCGTTCCTGTAATTGGTTGGTTTTCAACCAGTCAGAGGGCGCTTTTTGAGTGTTGCCAATTAATAAAATAGTGGTATTGTTGCATGTTAATAAATCGAAAATATATCCAATTAATTATAGACGCTAACAATCGTGGGTGCGTTTACAAACATTTAAACTCACATACACAAACAGCCACACCCGAAACAACTATTTGTAGGCAATACAAATATTTGTGCCGTGCACTTTCTTCTCCATAGAGATCAACTCTTTGAAATGGGCCACTACGGTACTTTAACTAGTTATTATGTCTTGTGACTGGGACTGTAGCTTCATCTTTTTGTTTTTTGACATTCAAAAGTGCCTGTAACAGTCTTATTGAAATAAATGGTTTGAGTTTGTAGTCTCCGAGTACCGAAAAGTACTATGATGAGTTCGAGATCGATTCCCAGTTCTGGGTTTTTTGGAATCTCTTTGCCATGGAGCTTGGATTTGAGCTTGGTTGATGGCAATAGGCTCGCCCCTTTTATAACATGGACTCAAACAGAACTGGTGAAATGTGGAGGCACATGCGTTTTACAAGCGTGATGTTATGTTATGTACAGACGCCAGCAGGTCAAGCTACCCGAAACTGTCAATTTTTCCCAATGAACCTTGAACCTAATACTTTAGAAATAAAGTCGAAAATCTATCAAAGAAATCTTACAGATTGTAGTAGCTTGATGTGCAGGCGTCTGTACTATGAGAAATAAAAAATCATAGGAAAATCAGCTAGATACTGGTACAGTTAATACAAAAAAAACCGGTCAAGTGCGAGTCGGACTCGCGCACTCAGTCCCATACAAACTTAACGTTGCTGTTAGAAAATTGTTGTCTCCATACTTTTTTTTTGCGGATATAACTTCCCCAGTTTGGGTGGAGCGGGGGAGAGTATCAGACTTGTAATGACTACAATACATCCATGTTCCTTCTATTGCCCTTTATGTTCCGGGGCCGCGGTATCTTTTTCGAACTACCCGCAAGCCAGGCAGGTTGTCTCCATACTTCGATATTGATTAATTTTAAATTCAAACCTACGAAACCCATCCTTACTAATATTATAAAAGCGAAAGTGAGTTTGTTTGTTTGTTTGTTTGTTACCTCTTCACGCTTTAATGGCTAAACCGATTTTGATGAATTTTGGTTCAGAAATAGTTGGGAACCAGGAGACGGACATAGGCTTATTTTTATTTAAAAAAAGTGGGATATGAGGGAGAACGAGGGAAGAAAAGGGAAAACTTAGCGTTGCTATTACAAATCAATCAGGCGCAAGAGCAAAAACTGCAGGTCTGCTTAATGTGTTATATCGAATTTAACGCGAGCGAAGCCGCGGGCGAAAGCTAGTAATCAATAAAGGTAAAAATTAATTAACAACGTACTAATTCAGTACAGGATGGCATCATTAAACAATCTTACAAACTTCTAAGTTGATAATGAATTAGTTAATGTTCTTTAATTTTCAAGTTCAATCACTTAATCAATGTCAAAATCTAATTCGCTTTGTATTCCATTCTCTCAATACTACTGAGAAAGGTACTTAACTAAATTAACTTCATAAGTTATTAACTGCTTACCATTAAACATAACTTTACTTGGATCCTAAGGGATCTACTTTATACATTCTTAATAGGTTAACCCCCGACCATGCCGTGTCGACGGCGCGTTAGTTTTACACGCGCGCCTCAAAGAGATGTCAGCAAAACAGAGGGGCCTGCCAGGGCCACCGCCTGCCGGGGTTGCGGGTTGTTCGAAAGTGATACCGCGGCCCCGGAACATAAAGGGCAATAGAAGGAACATGGGTGGGTTTTAGTCAGTGCAAGTCTGACACTCCCCCCAGCTCCACCCAGAGCGGGTGAAGTTATTTGATGATTTCCCATCCGCAATAAATAAAAAATCCCCGACCATGGCTATTCATGGCTGTTCATAATGTGAATAACAATCTCGAGTTTTGTCTATGAATCCAAAGCGCACCCTTTTGGGGTTCTGTACTTCAAAAGGAAAAAAGCGGAACCGTTTTTAATATGTCTATGGTCAAGATCCTTTATCTCTGGAACGCGTGGATTTATCGAATGAAAATTAATACCAAATACATTAATTTAGCAACAAGCAATATCATAGTGGAAAATCCGAAAACTATAAATTTGATAGAGATATATCATAAAAAATGTAATTACAAATTTAATTAAGCAGTTTGTAAACTAAAGGGGGACAACACTTTATCAGCGGCAAAGCTAAGTTTGTCCTTCAATACGGTTTTTCGTTTCGTTAAAGCAATGTACCCTAAGAAAGGAAGAAAAGGAACTCTCGGCGCGCGATTCCGATTCGCGTTGAACTGGTTTTACAGATACTTAAAATTGAAATAAAACACACAGAATAGTGTTTTAAAATTTTCATTGAATGAGCTTTATTTGTTTGAGAATTCCATTTATGTTTGAACATACACCGCGGCGCATCAATGGCCTCATTTAGACTATAGTATAGAGGCTCAATTTGTGCATAGTGTGTTTAATTTCGATGACGACATGCCCAAAATTACAATCAAATATAAAGTTACAATTAAAATGAAACCAATATCATGGCTATCCTTACTGATATTATAAAAGCGAAAGTGAGTTTGTTTGTTTGTTACCTCTTCACGCCTTAATGGCTAAACCGATTTTGATGAATTTTGGTACAGAGATAGTTGAGACCCTGGAGACGGACATAGGCTAAAAAAGATTGACATATGAGGGAGAAAGAGGGAAGAAAGGGGAAAACTTAGCATTGCTATTACAAATGTATAAGGCGCAAGGGCAAAAACTGCAGGTACTTAGCAGGTACCTGCAAATCAGGAAAGGGGAACTGTGTTACCCCAAATATAACACGAGCGAAGCCGCGGGCAAAAGCTAGTTAAAGATAAAACCGTGTTTATATTTCAATTTAAAGTTCATTCCTTAAATAAAACATAATCATACATGTCTTATTGACAATTGTATTAACAATTAACAAGTTTTCTACAAGCTTTACCTACTCACATAACATGTAGAAAACATGTTAAATCACTTTGTGACATCCCAAAAAAAGGTACCTAAAAAAATCTTTAACGTTTTATGCTCCAAATATTGTAAAAGGACACCTGAATTGCTGTTTTTTCATTGTATGCGCATATTTTATACAGGACGCGAGTCGCGATTTTAGCTGTTACGGTTCAGTGACCATCAGAAGCAATATAACGGGTACCCGTTCGTACAGCTGCTGCTGAATATACGGAAGTATTTGGCTTTAATCCGCCGCGTATATAACGTTTGTGTATACAATGTAGTTTGTTTTACGCGGTGCGTTTGTGCGTATCGCGGATTTAGAGGCCCTAAATTGGTTTCTGTAGTGTTTGGTAAATGAGGTTGCGTTGAGTTCTTTGTTTGTACTGAATCATGTTAATTAATTTGTTTACTAGCTTCCGCCAGTGACTTCGTCCGCGTAGCATAGTTACTTTGGGCTAACGCTAACTTTAACCCGCGTGATGATCGAAAAAAAAAATCTTTCTCTCCCCTTTTTTCAATCTTTTTCCCCCTTTTCTCACTTTTTTTAGCCTATGTCCGTCTTCAGGGTCCCAACTATCTCTGTACCAAAATTCATCAAAATCGGTTGGGTTATTTAGGCGTCAAGACGTAACAAACAAACAAACTCACTTTCGCTTTTATAATATTAGTAAGGATAATCTAAAACACGGTCAATTTTTTTTTGGAAACTACCCTATTACTGTACTGACAAAATACAAGATATTGCTTTTGTAAGATTTATGAAAATACACGACAAGATTTCCTTATTACGTTGGTGCCTTGACTATGTTTGCAGCCTACATTTTAACACGGCAACAACACAAGAATGTTTTTAGTAATTTTGGACACAAGTGGCGAAATAGTTGGAACCCTTCTAAACACTTACCAACTTAAATCTATTTAGATTTGCCAATATCACTTGTGATACTAGATAACACTTAGGCAGGGATCAGAGGTTGGAGGTTCAAAACTTTAATAAAACCAGCACAGTGGTATCACATGACAAAGTAAGACCGAAGTGTGGCGAAACAAGATCTTTTCACGCCACGTTACGAACTACGTCACTTTTTATTCGCAAATCTTTCTTGTATGAGATTTTGACCTTTTTTCTTTTAGGATTAAAGTTCAAATTACAATTTTACAAATGACTTTGAACTCATATTGTTCTCGTTTGGATTACATGACTGTAATTAAATAATTGTAAAAGGGGTTTTAATTGATATTTTTTTATCAAATATTTTCCGGAGAGATTTGCTCTTTTCAAATTCAAAACCATTTATTTCTATTAGACCATTACAGGCACTTTTGAATGTCAAGAAACAAAACTAATCTACAGTCCCGGTCACAAGGCATAATAACTTGTGAAAGTACTGTAGTTGCCCATTCCAAAGCGTTGATCTCTATGGAGAAGAATGGGCAAGAAACTCCATGGACACTCTTTTAAATTATAATATTTTTACAAAATTGTATTTACATCATTCATGTTGAGATTTTACAAATATGTGAGAACGATGTAGAAAGACGTGCACAGTAAGAGCGTCCAGAGTAAATAAAAAGCAAAATTTAATTTTAAATCTAAATAAGTTAAAAATGAACCGTGGTAGCTAAAAAAATGACCAGTCCCAACTGACAGCGCCCGTTCACGAACATGACGTATGGATCAGCCCCATTCAGCTCGACCATTTTGAAGGGAGCTAAATGACCCGACACACCCGCCACCATCAGCGAGACATTTAAGTGAGCATGACACTATCAACCACCAGGGCTTCGTCAAGTCAATAATAATACATAGCACTCACATATTATGGGCTTAATAATTATACAATACTAGAGAATTGATTCTATACATTGCAAAGATAGTCTTACAATCTTCTGCAGCTTCCACTATAGCTTCGGATACCAATCAGTGAGTTTACCCCTATTCTTGTGGAGCAGGACCAGCATTGAGCCAAGCATCATGTTCCAGGGCCTATATATAACCCTCAACCCCATTTATCTTTCTTTCTTTTTCTTTCTACCCATTGCTCACCGTCGACATACCCGCGTCTACGGTGGCCGGGAGTCGTCCCACGGTGCCCGACGCCTGGAGCATCTCCCGCGCTGGCTGGGTTGGATACCCACTTGACATTTTAATTCAAAGCCTTGCCAGTTTATAAATCGTTTAAAAAAAATATTGTCGGGGACGGCCGGCATGGGTAACTTCAACCCACGATATCCTATGGTAAAGATAGAACCGTGGGCGGTGTAGAGGCTATCATCCTATCCTACTATAATATTATACATAAATACTTGTGAGGATGGATGGATGTATGCATGTTTGTTACTCTTTTACGTCAAAACGGCTGAACGGATCTTGATGAAATTTGGCACAGAGGTAGATTATAGTCTGCAATAACACATAGGATACTTTTTTTTTCGATATCATAAACAATAGAATTCTCAATGACTGAACTAATAATTTTATGCAAAAACACCATCACCTTTTTTAATTACGATTAATGTTTTCGTGAAAAGGAGCACATAGTTATTTAATAAAAGCCGCTCAGGTCGATCTTTAGGTTAAACCATGCTTATCTAGGTAGCTCGGTGGATGGGTGACCATTAATTACATGCCATGTCTCGAAAAGCTCGTCAAGTCATTAATCCAAGCTGTCATTTACAGAATTTTGACAGTCACGAAAGTGTGACAATCAGTTTTACCAAGGGGTATCACATCCTGCCGGGGTTGCAGGTTGTTCGAAAGAGATACCGCGGCCCCGGGACATAAAGGGCCAAAAAAGGAACACACATACACACACCACCCAGAGTGGGGGTAGTTATTTGATGATTTCCCATCCGTAAAAAGGGGTATTGTATTACCAAGTACGAACTGGGTTGTGAAGGTTAGCTAGGCATTCGCTTCATGTAAAATATTCAGCTGCATCCGGTTGAACTGGAAGCCGATTTCGGCATACATAGTTAAGAAATAGCTAGGCCGATGATGATTTAATCAAAATGTGTTTGGTTCCTTGTCGGATATATATACCCGACAAGGAACCTTTGAAACTGCTGCACAAACGCCACACTTGCATACTTATTATGTCTATAAATGATTTACAGAAAAACATAGTTTCGAAAACCATAAATCGAGAGGGAGAAAGAGAGAGAGGGGTAGCGGAAGAGTATTTTCAGCTTTGGGCAGATTCTAAATATGCCGATGTTGTTAGTAAAAATAAACGTTATTTTGTAGAAGCTGCATCCCTGTTTATCGAAGCCATCATTTCTTCAAATTCTAATATTTATTGAAGAAAACAAACCATCAGATCCGCCTGAGATATGGCCTTATATTAAAAAGCATTCATCACGTTTATCGGTTTCCGTATTTCAACTATCTAGTAACTTTCATTTTTATTTTGTAGTCGGGATTGAATTCCATTTGAAAAGTATTTTTGCTATAATGATTATTCACGGAAATTCATATAAATGATGGTGTATTGCTTTTGATATTCTGATTTGGATACCAGACTTTTTTAAATTAACTTTTTGTAAACTTGTGTGAAAAACTCTTTCAGGTGAAGTGACATACACGTGTGTACAAGCCATAAACTGGTTTAATTCTACTCTTTGGTCATAAGAGAATATTGCATGAAACAAAAATGAACATTACATCGATTAAATCCACTAGAAATTATATAGAAGAATGAATTGCCACTACAAAATAACAGAAAAAAAGCTTAATTATAGCACAGTTAAATAAAACATATTTACCTTAAGAAATGATAAAAAACCATTAAAAAAGTACTTAAAAAAAGATAATCTAATCTTTCGGCAATCGTATTGACGGCACGGAACAAATATTTATATGACCTACAGGTAGTTGTTTCGGCTCTAGCTGTTTGGGTATTTGAGTTTAAATATTTGTAAATGCACTGAGACAGAAAAAATCTCCTAGTGTGGGTAACCCTTTAAAAAACTTGAGAGGTGTCAAGGGACGCCCGGGTGGAACGAAGTTATTATTTATTAAGTACAAAAAACCTGTATGTAACACTCAACAAAAATAATCGTCGCGACACCACACTGATCAATGCGAAATAGAAAGACGAAACGAAAATAACTGGCTTGCTTTATCCTTATTATGAGAGATATCATTTTAGCTTTATAATGAGAGAGAGACAGATAGAGAAACACACGCGCACGCGCACGCCGCACGGCTTACAACTGTAGCCAAAAGTGTCGTTACAATTTTTGGTCTTAAGCAAAAAGAGTCGTTACAACTTTTAGTCTTCATTTTTTCCGCCTAGCCTTTTTCGCAACGCGCGATAAGGATCTTCGTTCCAAAAATCACAGAAGCTCAAACATCCACGATATAACTGCAGCATCGAATGAGTTCCACACTACTAACCATTTTTAATATAAAAACGAGACGCCCTGCACTACACTATCACCACAGCGAACGGATTTGAATGAAATGAGTCAGAGCCGTCGTGAATCCACATAACGCAGCTACGCGCGTGGTTGCGTAAAAACCCGCACGCTGATGCAGATCTGCACTCCCGTAAGTACGCGCGTAGGTGCGTTGACACGTAACATGATGTGATGCGTGACAGAGGCGAAATTCTCATAGAAACTATCAAGCCGGGCTTCCCCCAAATTATAAACACCAAACATACCAATAGTTATGTTATAAAAATAATCTGTACCTTAACTAAAACAATATTAAAAATTAACGCAAATTAATTTGCAGCGCGCTTTCTTTCCCAGGTCCATAAAATACTACAAGTCACTAAAAGCAATAATTGAGGGGGGACGGGACATATCAAAAGACTATAGCTTGCCCTCCAATCAGACGCCGGCACGCCACTGGGTGACAGTGTGTTAATACTAAATATACTACTATAACACTCGCTCGTTGCCCTCCGAGCAAGGCCGAAGTTTTCAGGTGTTAATTGGGACAGATAAACAAATAATATCCACTAAAAGTTTTTATTTCTTTAATTCCCAAGGATGGACCCTTTTAACAGGGGTGAAAATACACAATAGATTAGGTGAAATATCACAAACTGAACTGCACAATTACTGATTCACAAACTGATTTTAGGAAATTTAAATTAAAATAGGATAATATAGATATAGCTTATTAAAAAAAAAAAAACTAACACGTGTGGCTGCTAGCCGTGATCCAAAAACGTAATGAACCAAAAAATGACTGTTGAAGATGAAATGACAGAATGAAATTCGAAATTTATACGTTTTTTTTTTAAATCAATGCAGTTGGTCTAAAAGGAAAGAGGTTGAGGCAACAGAGAGGGTAAAATACCCACTCTGTTACACTACTGTCGAGACAAATAGATCACACTCTATAATATATCAATGTGCCTGTACATAGCTACAAGTCGAACGGGTCCTTAGTCAGATTAAGTCGGACGTCTTCGACATGAAGCGTGTACCACATATGCGACCAACAATGCAACGCTTCAATAATCTGAACAACTAGCATTACATTTGATGGCTACAAGATGGACTAATCTCAGCAACTGCCATACTGTCATGCAATGTAAAGTGTGTTCCTCTTTAATTCTCATATTTTGTACACAATTATGACCTACTCGCTGAGAAACATACAACAGACTATGTCGTAACAGAATGCCATTTTACACTGACAACTATATCTAATGTATAAAATTCTTTTTCGTGTCACAGTGTTAGTTACCATAGTCCTCCGAAACGGCTGGACCGATTTGAACGAAATTTTGTGTGCATATCGGGTAGGTCTGAGAAACGATCAGCATCTATTTTGCAAACCCTTTTCTAGAAAAGGAGCTGAATAGCGAACGAAGCGAAGCGAAAAGTGGTATTGAAACCGTTGGGCAAAGCTAGTAAATTTTAAGTCAAACATAATTTATTTCAACGGTTTTGCCCTTTACACAGTGAGAAGAACTAAAACAATACATTTTGGTAAAATTTGTGGGTAATGATTTTTAATCACACAAATATTATAAAGGTGAAAGTTTGTATGTGTGTATGTTTGTTACTTCTTCACGTTCAAACTACGGATTTGGACGAAATTTGGTTTTAAGATAGTTTTGAATTCTGGAACAAGATTGAGGTCAAAGGTAAGCCAAAAAAAGGTTCTAGACATGATCAACTAACTCAAATAAGTTTTTCTTGCAAGTTACACCGCGGGGCGTAGCTAGTAGTAGTATACTCGTACCTTTTTTTGCAGATGGGAAATCATCAAATAATAACACCCCCACTGACGGAGTGGGGGGGTGTGTCAGACACACCCCGGAGTGTCAGATTTTTACTGACAAAAACCCACCCATGTTCTTTCTTTTGCCCTTTATGTTCTGGGGCCGCGTTTTCAACAACAACCAGCAACCCCGGCAGGATTCTCGATCGTATACGTGTCAAAATTTTTCTTTGTTTCATTTATTTATTGTTTATTCCTTTATTCTATACACTGACATTTAATGATTTGACATTGATATTTACTTTGTTTTATATTTTATTATTTTTTTTATTTAATTTTACATTTTTTTTATTATGACATTTTATGAGATCATTATGATCTCATTAATTTGTTTTGTAAATATTTTCTAGTCTGTAGTTGTTTATTGTGAATGTGAGGACCATGTGGATCATAACTTTTATTTACTTTGTTTTTGACGATTGTCTGGCAGTTGAGTAGGTACTATTAGGGACCTTCACCAATGTCCTTTTTTTGGTATTGTTCGTCGTTTCGTTGAGCTCCATGGGTTATGAGTCGAGCTACACGATAACTGACAAATGCTTGCACTGACTGGACAGATCTACTCAATCTGTGTGGTGCTTTCTTAAAAAGACCACTTCAGACACAAATCTGCATAGTCATCATGTAAGTTGACCAAGATTTTTTGTCTGGACTTTAAAAGAGACTATGACCTCTGAGTTTGTTTCGGCTGTTTCTTCTCAGAGTAGTCGGGTACGAAACACCGGCATCATCTAGTTTTAAAAAAAAGACGTGTAAAAGTGTTTGTGAAAACCTACTTGCAAAATAAACATCATTTATCATTTATAACCTTGCTGAAAGTTTGGTGCAAAAAATCACACATACACAGATTTTCCTAACGTGATTGTTGACTTACTAAGCTAAGCAAAGTTGAACACCCTGTACTTGAGTTGGATGTATCAAGCCTGATATTTGACGTACTCCAGTGGTTCGATTGTCGCATGCTGAGTCGATTAGTGTACTGAGATGTGAGTTATTGACGTGAAGTCACGTCAAGTGTTTCGACGGTCCCTACGTACATAAAGACATGTCGAAAATGGCATTTTGTTTTTTATTGTATCATTGGATTTAGATTATCTATGCGCACATGCTGACATACGATTTTTATTTAATTTATTTACCTTGTTGTAGAAATCGTTTAAGAGAACAAGTATTATAAATTAATACTTAATAAAACCCATGTTGCCATGTTGTATGGCAACGCTAAGCCTATTTATTTAATTAAGTAGTTTTATAGCTTACTAGCTTTCGCCCGCATTAAATTCGGGATAAGACAGTTCCCCTTTCCTGATTTGCAGGTACCTGCCACCTGTAGTTTTTGCCCTAGCGCCTTATTTATTGTAATAGCAATGCTAAGATTTCCCTCATTCTCCCTCATTTTTCACTCTTTTAAAAAAAAAATAGCCTATGTCCGTCTCCAGGGTCCCAACTATCTCTGTACCAAAATTCATCAAAATTGGTTAAGCCATTTAGGCGTGAAGAGGTAACAAACATACAAACAAACAAACTCACTTTCGCTTTTATAATATTAGTAAGGATAATTCACATGCTGTACAGAAAGGTCGGGCACTTAGCAGTTGCAACCAGCGCGAGTGTACAAAACAAAAGTAGGTATCGTAGCTGGTGGCGTTTAGTTTCTGCATAATCCCATGGGGAAATATTGTGGGTACATAAACCCACGTCAGTTTTACGTTTATTTAATTAAAAAATAAATCTGTTTCAAACGCATTCAGCTATATTTGGTGCTACCGGGCTTTTACTCTTCAGGCAGGTAATGTCGGAAACGAAGTAATCGATATTATAGTCTAATTGTTTCGCCCAACCCCACCCCAAACAGGAAGTCAAAACCTTTCGAGAAACTGAACTTGAACAAGTTAAGTACCTACCTAATTTTACAATATTCTGGCATTAGGAAGCTTTTATAAAAACTTTACTCTGAAACAAACATTAGGTATTTGATTTTTTCATCAGGTAAAATTACATAAGTTTTTATGGCTACGCCGGGAAATTTCGTATGTCGGGTAAGTTTATTTACAAAACAAATTCCGAACTAATTTCGCGTATTCCTTAGCAGCAACGCCGTTTCATAGCTAACCTGTTTATTTTGTAAATAACTGAAACAAAGCGCTATGCTTCCACATCTTTGTGCGAACCTACTGTCTATGGAATTCACAAGCGGCTTCTCTGTTCCCTCATCGTTATAATCTAGTATTTTTCATAGTTTGAGTGAATCGGTTTCAATCATCGTTTCACATGAAGCGAGTTGCGACTAAACTTAAGCCTATTTAATATCTGCCTATATAAAAAAAAAACAGAATATAGTCCTACTAATATTATAAATGCGAATGTTTGTGAGGATGGATGTATGGATGTTTGTTACCCTTTACGTCAAAACTGCTGAACGTATCTTGATGAAATTTGGTACAGAGTTAGATTATAGTCTGGAATAATAAATAGGATACTTTCGATCATCACGCGGGCGAAGCCGCGGGCGCCAGCTAGTTTTAATTCTTGTTTAACAGAAACACATCCTCTACTTGCTGTCTGAATCCTCCAACCATCGTCTTTGTCCATTTCATACACACTGCTGCTTGGCATATTCATCTGCAAATACACAAAATTAATATTACGTATATTTATCTAACGCACAATAGCTCGGCACCATTGTTTTAACAAATTATTATTTACCTGTCTAACTTCCATTGCCAATCGTGGGGCCTAGTGGTAAAAATGGTAAAATACCTGACTTCGTTGTAGGCAGAATAGAATGAATGAATCTTTCATAAACTCATTAGTTAAATCAACCTTATGTTAAAAACCTTTGGGTATCATTTTAATTGAAATAGATCAAGGAAAGTCTAAACCCACGCCACTAAAGAGAACTCTAGGTAAATGACAACTTAATTGTGCAATGTCCGCCTGCTTTGAAGTTACCTCTATCTATACCTAATTAATTTAAAAAACGCTGTGCAAGTATTAAACTTATTCGATATACATCCTCAATAAGGGAATTCTCGCACTAGTGTGTTACAGTAATATGTTTAAAAATTACTAACTGTGTCCAACAGTTTTCCCCACTGCTCACTAACGGGTATGAAATAGATGTTGGCCAATTCTCAGACTTACTGAATATGCATAAAAAATCATAAGAATCGGTCGAACCGTTTCGGTGGAGTATGGTAAAAAACACTGTGACACGAGAATTTTATATATTAGATAATGACGTCTTTTCCCCACTTGTGTGACAACATGATGTATCAAAGTATTATGATTCATTTTTAACTAAAATCTAATGAAAATAGACCAGGTAAAGTCTAGCCCACGCAACTAAAGAATACTCTAGCTAGGTAAACAAGTCATGTGTTAACGCAATGCAATGCACACTGGTCAGTGCATTTGCACCAAAGATGTGTCTCAGAGTGTACATAAGAAGTTTCGACGCCCACGGGGTCAGTATTGTTCTAGGACAGTAACGCGGGAAACAATAACGAACCTAGTGGCTATGTAGGTCAAGTCACGTGTTACAAGTGTATTTATACTGTGTACCCAGTATTTTACTTGTTCTGTTTTCAAATGTTAGTCAAAGTCAAATTCAAATTCTTTATTGCTAACTAAGTGTAGTAATTTAGATCTTAACAAAGGGTAGGTTCTTAGAACTTAGTTGTCTGTCTAAGAAAAACATAGGTACTAAATTTACCAGTCAAAGTTTTTACATTATATTAATTATTATTATTCATAGATTTTATCTCATAGGATTATCATCACATTATAATAAGTTTTAACAATCATTGCTCATGTCATAACAAAATATATCAAATCATTATTTATCTTCCAGGAATTCTTTTACTGCATTTTTAATCAAGAAATCTTTTAGGTTAGGTAGTAGTAAGTTTACGTTAAATGTGATAGAATCAAATAATGCCATTATCATAATTGCACAATGATGCCTTTTTCGACGTTTTTCCACCACATTTTAGTATACAGTAATGGTATTTGAAATAACCATTATCCTGAACGTTATCCGACCGAAGGAAATAGAAAAGATTTTCTAATGTTTAAAGATCAAAGTCTTCAACACTACAAGAACTTTTCTATTTACTTCTACTGAGTCTTATCGTCAATAAGGTTCACTGAACTACAGTAAAATTGCTTGACATACAGAAAATCAAATAATTTTAGAATCGTTTATAAACAAGGAAGAAAGACAAGAACAGTGTCTTGGCTGGCAACATTGCCACATTGGATTATGAACTTTAGTTTCACATAGTCATAAAACTCGAATTCGATTGGTATAATTACCGTAGACTAATCCAATTTCATTGAAAAGGTAACAAAAAATCTTAACGTTTAAATTAAGGTAAATTGCTAGAACAACAACTCAGCGGATTAATCTGAAAAGCTTTTAACAGCTTTTATTTATTTCTAAATCATAAATCTTTGAATCTGACCTTTGTTTTTGTCCTGTTTTTTCGATTCATGGGAAAAAGTAGCTACAGTAATACTTCTAGACCTTATTTTTAATATATTGTTAATATTAACTTTATAAATCCTTACTAATATTATAAAAGCGAAAAGGAGTTTGTTTGTAAGTCCCCACCCCAAATAAGGCGCAAGGGCCCCAAAAAAAAAACTTCACTTCACTTTATGTTAGCCTTTGCATGGAGCAAAGGCTAGCATAAAGTGAAAACATTAGTAGTTTGAAATAATAAAAAAAAATTATGTCTATCTATAATCGTGCACTTAGTATCCGACATTTTAAAAGTCTTGTGTTATATTTTTAATCTGTAAGTATACCAAACACACCGAGAGCGCATAAGATCAAATTAACCGTATTATCAAAATGATGCAATGTAATCGAAAATCTTCAAAATAACGCTGACCTCTCCTTAACTAACTTGGCTCGACAAACGTACCTCTCGAATCAAGTCCAAGTGTCAGTAGATAAAATATAAAGTCAAACAACCTGCACAGTGGGTCGCCCACACTGATTCGCGACAAATACGGCACAAATAACTGGCAGGTAATGGACTTGTGCCTTTGTTCCGAGACAATAAGTCTAGTTCTTTGTTCCCCGTGTCTGTGTTCTATGCCTGTCCCCCTATGCACTTACTATGTATTCCCCGTTGTTCTCCCGGCTATATTGAGATTTCTTGCGCGTTGAAAAATTAAATAGGTGAGTGGAAAATTATGTGAGTGTTTTATTAGCGATGGGAAAACATCAAATAAGTTCCCCCGCTCTGGACGGAGCGGGAAGGGAAGTGTCAAACTTTTTCTGACTAAAATCCATTTATGTGCAATCTCTTGCCCTCTGTGTTCTGGAGCCGTGGTATTTCTTTCAGACAACCCGTGACCCTGGCAGGTAATGGCCCTGGCTGGCCCCCTAATGTAAGTAAGTGTTGCGTTTAACTTTGGGGATGTCATATTTCTAGATATATCTATATTTGGCAGAGACGCGAGTAGGATAGAATAGAAAATACTTTATTGCAACTGTTTTACAGAAATTGCGAAATTCTTAGTTTACAATGGCGGTCTTATCGCTGATCGCAATATTTTCCTAAATTAGTTTTTGATCAGTAATACGAGAAACTTAAAGCGCTCGCCACAACCACTATCTTAGTTTATCAATTCATTTCACAAAACAATACAAACAAGTTTGTAAATTCAGTTACACCTATTTTAATTTACCGTAAAAAAAAACAATACTTGAAACATAAATATACCAATACCAACATACCAACATTACTGTCGAATGACAAATTATTCGAACGCTAAAAAATATTGCAGCATTGTACATAATTCATTTTGATTTCATAATTTTTATGTGTGACATTTTTATCATCTCATTGATTTCATTTTGTAATTAATTATTCATTTTATTTGTTTATTGTGAAGGACCAAGTAGGTCATTTCTGTTTTTTTTTTGTTTTGGTGGTCTGGCAGCATAAGCGACCTACACAAATGTATTTTCTTTAGTGTTGTTCGTTGTGCCGTTGAGCTCCTAGAGTGACAGTTGCACAAATGCTTGCACTGTCTGGACATTATCACTCTGATTTGTATGTTCTTCGTGTAAGGTAAACAAGATTTTTGTTTGGACTTTAAAAGAGACTATTACTTCTGAGTTTGTTTCGGCTGTTTCTTCTCAGAATAGTCCGGTACGAAACACCCGCCTCATCTAGTTTAAAGTGTTTGTAAAAACCTACTTGCAAAATAAACATCATTTACAAATGACATTTAGAAAACGTTTTTCATTCTACCACATCGTTGTATACAGTGTTTCCTTCACATCATTCCTTACACAATCCATCCATCTTTTCTTCCTAGGTGACCGGGCGTTTGAGGGACAGAACCTCAAACCAACCCAGCCGCCGCGGGAGATGCCCCAGCCGTCGGGCGCTGCGAGACGGCTCCCGGCCACCGTAGATGCGGGCCTGTGGACGGTGAGCAATGCAATGGGTAGCTCACCGTCCGTCCGTCTATTAAGGACAGGCCGTGTCGACGGCGCGTTACTGTTCTACGCGCCTCAAAGGGATGTCAGCAAAATAGAGGGGCCTGCCAGGGCCACCGCTTGTCGGGGTTGCGGGTTGTTCGAAAAAGATACCGCGGCCCCGGAACGTAAAGAGCAATAGAAGGAACATGGGTGGGTTTTAGTCAGTACAAGTCTGACACTCCCCCCCCCCCCCCCCCGCTCCGCCTAGAACGAGGGAAGTTATTTGATGATTTCCCATCCGTTTTTCTCCTTCCTCTCCATCCATCAACATTCATAAGTAAGGTCAAACGTCAGGTAGGCAGTTACACTATGTTAAATTCTGGTATTCAACTGCATCCTGTTAGACTGGATTCCGAAGACAACCCAGACTTTTCCCTTCTTCATTGCAATCAATTTGAAATCACGAATAACATTTTGTGAGTTTTTTGACCTTTAGACATAAATACAACGTGGGTTTCGTTGATCAAGAGACTACCCCTAGATCAATGAAACCATTTTCTTTTTGGGCCCGCTACGTTAAGTGAATTTACTTAAATTGATGCGGATTCTTGCGAACAGCTACCCTACCATGACGTCTTAAAGCAGAACTTATTCCACTGAGGGAAAGAGACAGAGCTATACAGGGTGTCTAGCACCATCTCTTTCTCACACAGGAATAAGAACTGCTATAAGATGTCATGGTAACCCTGCTGTTCTGTGTTTTTACGTGTGTGATTTGAATGAAAAAAATGAAAATTGAAAAAATGATGAATGAAAAGAAATGAAAATTTTAACTCATTGATTGTCGGTTTTTGAATACCTACTTACCTTAAATAGTAATAGTAGTAGTATAGTAGCCCACCGGTATCGGAAACAGGGTCCACGCCACGGGCGGTCAGCGGCCCCAGAGAAAGAAACCTCCTAACAATACGAGCTGTTTCCAAGAGTACCGCTTTCTGTATTAAGCCCTTAAGGCGCCACCCCGACCAAAACGCCGCGCAAGCCGTTTTTGTACAGTTTTCTAGAGCTATCTACTTGTTATTTAAAACGAACTAAGTAACAAAAAAAATACATTAAATTTCTTTATAATCTTGATTCCATTATTGTGGATTTAGTTTTTATTTTTATTGAGTCATTATTTAGTAAATCTCCTTACAACAAAGCCCCCGAAATGAGAAAAAATATCAATAAAATGCATCTCCTCGTAAAGTAAACATTGTTTAATTTTGCTACTGACACTAATGGATACACAATTCTATAATGAACATTTTGGTGGAAATATTTTTTCCAAAAACCCAATACTTAATTTTATATAGATTTTATTCCGAAAAATTGGCATTATTCACTACTGCTCTCACTCGCTCACTCCTGCGCGGAAAAGAGGGAAGCGAATACTCAAGGTTATTTGCGTAGGGTACGGCCTTAAGCCAGCTGCCTAACGATAAAGTTAGCCGGCTACAACGACTGCAATGACAAAGTTAGCCCACTTGTATCAAAATATACTATTACCTTATTCAGCTATTTCCGGGCTAATAAATATGACATTTTGGATATGGAACTGAAAAGCACACGTTAGCTAAAAATGAACATAACATAAAACAATTTAATTATGAATGGAGAACTCTGACAGAAATATTTCATAGAACGCGTCTATTTCGAAATCATATTCAGCGTTTTATTTCAAATATTGTTCTAGAAAAGTTGCAACAGAAAGAATCCTTTGAAGTCTTTTCATGTCTTTCTACCTCGTACTAATAAAAGACTCAAAAGGGAAGTCAAAATAAGAATATACAATTCAGGAAAAAAAAGCTCATTAAAAGTTACTTAAGGAAAGGAAACGATAGTACACACCTACATGGACCCATGAAATACATTGTTTCATAAATACATAAAAAGAAAACGAATGACGAATGATTAAAATTTTACAAAAAAAAAACTCAAAATTAAGAAGTGTAATGGTAGCTCGTGGCTAAATAATAGCAGCCCCTCCGGTCTATCTTTAGGTTAAGCCACGCTTGCCTAGGTAGGTCTGTGGATGGATGACCACTCGTAGCCTGTGGGTATGGCCTAGCCTTTTCCCACCTATGTTGGGGTCGGATTCCAGTCTAACCGTATGCAGCTGAGTACCAGTATTCTACATGAAGCGACTGTTTATCTGACTTCCACAACCCAGTTAGCATTGGGTAATAGGATACCCCTTGGTAAGACTTGTTGTCAGAACAATGGAATATGACTACTCGATAAAAAAATATGTGATATATACCATAACTAAAAATGATCTAAAAAACAGACTTCCAAAAAAAATCCTCAGAAGTGGAATATAACTTTACTTTCAGAAATCGGTGGCAGAAAAGACTACGAAATCACCACTCCACGTTTTAGTAATTTTTTTTTTGGAAGTCAGTTTTATTTTTTAACAAAAAGCTTTCCAACCACTGACTACCTGTTACGACTGCCAAGATCTACAAGCAAGAGCCAAACCAACAGCTTAAGGCACGGACTGACGGAGGACACGGTGGAGCACACAGTGGCGATCTGCCCAGCTTGGGCGGACACCGCCGTGCCCTCGTGGAGGCGATCGGCGGCGGCGATCTCTCGCGTCCGGCCCTGGTTCAGGCTATGGTCCGGAGCGAGAGGGAATGGGAAGCGGTCACCTCCTTCTGCGAAGCAGTAATGCTAGCAAAGGAGGTGGCCGGGCGTTTGAGGGAGAGAACATCTGCCCAACCCAGCCGCCGCGGGAGAAGCCCCGGGCGCCGGGCGCCGCGAGACGGCGCGTTCGTGTTTCACGCGCGCCTCAAAGAGAGTCAGCAAAGCAGAGGGGCTTACCAGGGCCTCCGCCTGCCGGGGTTGCGGGTTGTTCGAAAGAGATACCGCAGCCTCGGAACGTAAAGGGCAATAGAAGGAACATGGGTGGATTTTATTCACTACAAGTCTGACATGCCCCCCCGCTCCGCCCAGAGCGGGGGAAGTCATTGGATGATTTCCCACCCGAAAAAAAAAAAGGCACGGACTGACCAAAATATTAAATGCTTCAACAGAACTATTGTGTAACTAATAAATATTTACCTTGTGTTAGCTTGGAATAAGGTTCTAAATTGAAATTAATCCGCTGATCGTCGTTTGTCACTTTGTGTACAATTAAAAAGTTTAACAGCTTTTGTTTAAAACAGCTAGACGCATTGTTTCAAAAAGCTTTTTACTTTCAGTTTTCTCGTTTCGTTCGACATACATTGTAACTTTTAATTTAATCGTACGTTTATTTTCGTATGGGTAGGTAATTAAACTTCAACCGCTCTGGGTGGATATGGGGGGAGTATCAGACATTTTGCCCTTTGTGTTCCGGGGCCGCGGTACATCTTTCGATCAAACCGGAACCCCGGCAGGCCCTGGCAGGCCCCTCTGCTTTGCTGACATCTCTTTAATCTCGCGTGGAATAGCAACGCCGTCGAGATGGGCTGTCGTCACTACATGGACGGTAAATATCTTCATATCTCTCGTATCTCCTCGATAGGTAATTGGAACCGCATTGTGAAATCAAAGGTTTCCACTTCAGTAGTGTTTATCCGACCACACACAGTGAAGAGCATCGTATTTGTGACTTGTATTTGTATTCTGTCAGATCCATAACTCGGGAACACGTGGAGGTTTTTTTTTGCGGCTGGGAAATCATCAAACAACTTCCCCCGCTCTGGGCGGAGCGGGGGGGAGTGTCAGACTTGTACTGCTTAAATCCCACCCATGTTCCTTCTATTGCCCTTTACGTACCGGGGCTGCGGTATCTCTTTCGAACAACCCGCAACCCCGGCAGGCGTGGCCCTGGCAAGCCCCTCTGCTTTACTGACATCACTTTAAGGCGCGCGTAGAACACTAACGCGTCGTCGACACGGCCTGTCGTCAATAGACAGACGGACGGTCTACCCATTGTTCACCGTCCACAGGCCCGCATCTAACCATAGATGCGGGCCTGTGTGTGTGTATGCGTGGGTGTGTATGTGGACTCCCGGCCACCAGGCCGGGAGTCATCTCGCGGCGCCCGACGCCCGGGGCGTGGAGGTATCGAGTTGAAATTAAGACAACTAACTTAACTCTGTGGCCCCTTTGTGCAAAATCAACCCTCTAGTCTAGGCAGACAAAAGATATGGCTGTTTGTGTCGCTATTTTGTACGGAACTCTCTGTGCACGAGTTTGTCACGCTCTTGTCTGGTTTTTCACCATTTAGCTGTCCCTAAATTTCAACTATTCCATTAAACTTACTTCTTAAAATTAATTCTTGTTTTCCTTTACGTTTTTAACTTTTAACGCTTCTATCCTGCGGGAAGCAATGCTTTCCGCATTTTGACCAAAAATTACCTTAAAACTAAAGCAACATTCCCAAATTAAATTTATTAAGATTCCGTTTCCTAAATAGAGAATTCGTGTTACTCTAAAAGGTGTGGGAATCCCCCCATTGCAGAAGACCTCAGTGTTGTCATAACTCGTATCACTGGTATACTTTATTAATTTAATCAACATTTAAACTTTCCATGTGATATTTAATACAAACTAGTAATACGACACTGTTTAACACGTTTTTAATGAAAAATAATAAAAAAATATACTTTTAAAAATTGAGATTTTTTTATTACAGCAAAGTTTAATATTAATACTACATTTAAAATTTACTTGTACTTTAGTTGTAGATTATTTATTTTCCTTAAATAGTTTTACAATTAACTGGATACTAGGATCATCAACAGCCTAGCCTTTTTCCAACTATGCTGGGGTTGGCTTCCAGTCTTACTAGGTTCAGCTGAATACCAATATTTTGTAAGGAGAGACTGTCTATGAGACCTCAACAACCGACTGAAGACTAGAATATGACTATAAAATAATTTTAGTTTAATTTTAAAGTGTTCCTGTTTTTGACGTGATAACGTCTTTAAAATCGTTTTAGTCGGGTGACATGTTCAGAAACGTGTGTCACACCAAAACCTCACAAGCGACATTTCATAAAGATGGTAGCGCCATCTGTTACTTGGCTCGAAAAAAAAACTTTAAATTAGTACTTAATTTCATTTTTTTTTGTTTACTATAATGCTGAATAAACGCAATTTTGTTTCTGTCTCACATTTTTTACAATTATTCACAGGCAGAGGAACATTATTATAATTATACTATGTATTATAATTATAATAATGTTCCTCTGCCTGTTTGAAAAGCAACATACACAAATAAATTGTAAACAAGAAATGAAAACGTAAACGTTTCATTTTATTGAAACGGTCAACATATTTTTCCTTACCAAAGAGAAAATCGCAAACATTTTTCCACAAGTATTAACACTGTTATTACATAGTTTCCTTTACTTTTAAAAAGGCAAAGTAATTGCAATCTTCTTTAGTTAGATGTAAATATATTGACAAGAAAGTACAAGTCAGTATGAATGATTCGTTATTTATGCAACGAGATGTCATCAAGTAAATTTACAAAGAGCTGGAGGCAATGGGGCGGTCAAAATTATGTATAAAATACTTGGTTGCGTGTCTAAAAGATCGTAGTACCCGATTTAAATGTAAATTGTTTGAAAGAAAACTTTAAAGTGAATAAAAGTGGACGAGCTGTAACCAAAGGTTCGGTGCCCCGATAAATTTTTATGCTGTTTATGTATACTCATGATTGTTACTTGTTTTTATTTTGTACTAGTTGACGCCGGCGGCTTCAACCGCGAAAAAAAAATCCTATGTACCACAAACATTCGCATTTATAATATTAGTAAGAAGTAAGATTGCATTGACTATGTCTTATTTATGGTTTATTGTTGTCTTAGGTGGTAAAAAGTATTAAGCTCGTTTTCGGATCCATTTTCATAAGACTTTTGTTGAAGCAAAGTTATGTTATGTTAATGCAAGCAAAAGTTTAAAATCTGACCTGTGGTAGGTACCTATATCGTATATTTGACAGTTTACTTGAAGTGAGAATAAGGGCTTACATTATCCGGGGTTGCGGGTTGTTCGAAAAAGATACAGAGGCCCCGGAACATAAAGGGCAATAGTAGGAACATGAATGGGTTTTAGTCAGTACAAGTCTGACACTCCCCCCCGCTCCAGAGCGGGGGAAGTTATTTGATGATTTCCCATCCGCAAAAAAAGGCTTACTTTATTATCATAATAGTTGCATCTGGTGTGTTGGTAATATCCCAGGGTACATACATATGTACATACATTTTTTGAACTTTAGACTTAACCATATTGAGATTATCACATTTCTTTAATTCCTCCGGTAAATCACTAAACAGCTGTGCTTCTTCAAACAATATTGTGTATAATATTTCTTTAACCACACTGTTGATGACTGTATTCAAATTACGAATCCAAAATGTTGTGCCATCTATCTTTTTAATTTTCCAAAGAGATTGTCTGATAACTCAAGTTGACAGTGTTACCTGTATCATTTTAACAAAACAAATATATTACCTATGTATGTATATCAATTAATCTTCAGGCAACAGATTTTCAAGATAAGACCAAAAAGATCCTTATACACCGGCTTCTTACAAGTTACAATTTTAAAGAAAAAATCAACACGAGACAGTACTTTGATCGATTCACATTTTAGCAGTTTTATTGTCATTATGAAAATATTACAGTTAAAAAAAAACTAATTTTGCTTGTACTCCATTGCATTGCATGTAGCGGAGTTGACATCTTGAGATGGATGTGTGGATTGACAAGAATGGATGAAGTAAGGAAAGAGTATATTAGAGGAAGTTTGAAAGTTGCACCTGTTACAGAAAAATTAAAAGGGAGTCGTTTTTTTTGTATGGACATGTAATGAGAAAGCGCATGTGACTAAAAGAGTGATAGATATAGGTAATAATTGATAAACGGAGAGGTAGAGGAAGGCCAAAGAAAAGATGGATGGATTGTGTAAGGAATGATATGAAGGAGAAAAAAGTAAATGATGGCGAATGTTAAAAAAAAACAGGACTATACCCTTATTTAAGAGTGTTTTTTTTATATTATTTATCATCATTTTACCTAAAACATTCTCGTAAGTGATAGACGGGAAGAGATGTAGAAAATCGGTATCCAAAACTTGTTATTCAATGGTAACAAATATACTTTAACGTTAATTGTAGGATATTGCAGATTATGTACAGTCAACAAAACTAATATGTATACAGACTCGGCATATATACCTAGTTGAAAATTTTTAGAAACCATTTATTAATTTAATTAAATTTTATTTAAAAATATCTATCTCTTTTTAAGTAAACTTCAACTATATCCTTTGAACGTGTTAACTTATTGTTATGTTTTTCATGTCAACATATTTAATAACAACTCTAACATAAGTTATATAAGTCGGTAAATACATAGCACGGGTAGGTAAAGTTACGCGTCGAAGTACCACGCGATCATAAATTGTAAAGAAGTTAATCGATCACCATCGTATACCTACGGCTATAACACTTTATAATTATGTCAGCCATATGCTTGTTGAGTGTACCCTGTAAGAATTATTCTATGAAAATCAAAACCTAATGTTTTGTTGGCATATTTTACTCAAAAATTTCTACGTTCTTCGACCTTATCTGCCAAAACATGACATTTGCTTAATTTTCAATTCATTATTTATAAAAAGAGATGCCTACAAAAGTGAAAAATATGTAAATTGAGCCTCTGATGCCAAATTGGTATAATTTGTATGTTTAAACGGCACATCGTTGAAACGTTCAGACAAGCTGTAATTTAAATAATTAAAGAGCTACTAAACATTAAAATGGAATAAATACTCGTTAGTACATGTGCTTACTTTTAAACGAGTGATAACGTTTTTATTCGTTCTCATACATGATACTGCAAAATGATGTACTAGAATGCCATGTCATTGTTTGAATCAAAGTTGCAATGCTTTTCTAACCGACTTCAAGAAGGAGGAGTTTATGCATGTTCACCGATTACTCAATGACGCGGACGCCTGGAACGATTTGCAAAAATCTTTTTTTGTTTGATAGGGTCTTATATCTTATTATCTCGATCTTATATTAAACATTAATTTTCTTCACAAATACTTTCTTGGGGAGCGGCCCTTTGTTCAGTATGGTTACCACCAAGTAATGTGCCGAATTTGAAATTATCTCTTAATATAAATCTTTTTTGTAGAGTCATGATATTTGGAAATTCTCTTTTTACCTTCTTGCAGACTTGACCTCCTCACAACAGGGGGTCATAAGAAGCAAGCATACATTTTACCAATCCTTTAGATTAGTTGATTTTTTGATTGAAAATTTTTGATTTTACTCTAGATACTCTTAGTTTTGTTTATAACCACGATCTTGAAATATTATATTTTTTCTGTTTGCTCATTCAGCACATAGGGACAATCAATTTTATGAGTTATCGTCTATATTACATAGCTTTTTCTCTATGTCTATATGGAAGATCTGCTAATATTTTAATAACAATGGAAAATGAACACTCGATGAAAACTAATAAAAACTTTTTTTTTTAAATAAAACCGACTTCCAAAAAAAAACGAAAATGTAGAAAATAACTTTACTTTCGGAAGTCGATGGCAAAAAGTCAACGAAACCAACAACACCGGCCTCCGGAAGTAAAGTTATATTCCACTTTTTTTGAAGTCGTTTTATTTTTTATAGATATTGAATGATAATATGATTTTTTTATCATAATAGACGCCTGTTATTCTCGAAGGTATTTTATAGCCAGATGTGGGCTTACGGTCTGACACTCCCTCCCACTCCTCCTAAATCGGTGGATGTTTATTTTTGTTTTTAGAAAAACGTTGCCCCACACTAGGAATTTCTCCTGTATCGTGGGTGCGTTTACAAACATTTAAACTCACAGATAGTAGTTTCGGGTCTGGCTGTTTGTGTATACACAAACAGCCAGACCCGAAACTACTATCTGTAGGTAATAAAAATATTTGTTCCGTGCGGGGATCGAACCAAAAAAATATCTTTCTCTCCCATTTTCTTCCCTCTTTCTCCCACTTTTCTCACTTTAAAAAAAAACCTTTGTCCGTCGCCAGGGTCCCAACTGTCTCTGTAACGAAATTCTTCAAAATCGGTTTGGTCATTTAAGCGTGAAGACGTAACAAACAAACTCACTTTCCCTTTTATGATATTAGTAAGGATTATGCCAGTTATATTTAAGTCCCATGTAGGGGTCGAGCCTATTGGCACCAATATTGACTCTGTAGCTACTTCTGAGAAATCCCTGATGAATAAACAAGAATAATACTTTGCTCGACCCGAAATTCAAACCCAGAACTTCACGCTCAGCAGTCGTGCTTGCTAACATTCGACCAACGAGGCGGTCACGAATTTTTTAATATTTAAAAACAATCCTACTTCCTAATGCGGATGTATGGATGGATGTATGGTTCTTTTTTTCATCTTTCACGTCAATAGGGCTGAACAGATCTTCTGAACAGGTCTGGAATAACACATAGGATACTTTTTTTCAAATTAATAATTTAAAGACAATTTAAACCTTTAAAACGCATATACATATAACCTTAATTTGACCACTAGTCTCATGCTTTATTGCTTTATCTACAGAAGTACATGCCAAATATTAATTTGCCTATTAACAGTTATGCATAATAATTATGACCATATTCCCTCAGGCTTGCACCGGCTATTTCTATGCAAAATACATATAATAGTTCAGCAACCCTTGGGAAGTTCTGAGTGAGACATTAGTTGGACATTTAGAGATTTCGTGGAATGTAGCTTTTCAAATGGGTGCATATTTGAAATTATATCATACATACCCAGAGACTGAATGTTATCCGTTTTGGTAAGCACTAAGTTCCCTAAATACTACTACTACCTAAATTGCTTTATACGTAATGTTGAATTATCTAGTTATGCCAAAATTATTGAACCTCAAACCAACCGAGCTGCCGCGCGGGGGCCGCTCAGGGCGTCGGGCGCCGCGAGATGACTCCCGGCCACCGTAGATGCGGGTCTGTGTACAGCGAGCAATGGGCCGACCGTTCGTCTTTTGAAGACAGGCCGTGTCGTCGGTGCGTTCGTGTTCCATGCGCGCCTCAAAGAGATGTCAGCAAAGCAGAGGCCTGCCAGGCATAAAAAGGAACATTGGTGAGTTTTACCCAGTAAAAGTCTAACACTCCTCCCAATTATTTGCCTATTTGCTATTTATAAAAAATCGCCGAAATTATTCGGCTTTTTTTTCGTTTGTGAAATCCTCTACAGCACAGATTGCTTGCCATTAAAAAAATGTAGGCTGTGAAGTTCTACTCTGTAGCATTGTCCGCCCGGCTCAATGACCTATGAGACAGATACAGGCAAATACAGTATTGTTGCTTTCCATATTATCACGACAGGATATTTTTTATAACCACTACACACGAGTTAGCAGGTGAAACCGCTGTGCACAGCTAGTTAAAGATCAATATTTCAACTCTCGGAGTTTTAGTACCATGTTATTTAAAAAATAAATAGAAAATCAAAATAGTATGTATTTCAAAATTAAAACCGGTTCCCGCCGAGGGTTCTGTACAAACTTGCGGCATAAACGGCTATATATATAGATTATAGGTGGCAAATAGCAACATACATTAACATAATGACGATAAAGTAGAAATTTCAATTATATATGGTCGTAATAACAAAAATACCGCTTCGGTATGCTTGAGGCTGCTGTATCGGCAGCCTTGAGGATGCTTCGGCATCCTTCGGTACGCCGCCGTTGCCGAGGCAACACTCGGGGATAGCTTGCCCTGCGGGGATAGCTTGCCCTGCGGGGCGAGCGGAGGCATCATTCAATAATTTGACTCACACACAACACAATCGAGGTAACCGCTGTGTGTCCATCATATTAAATACAACTCAGACAACAACAACAACAACAAAACAACTCTGAGACTGTTTTGACGAGAAATATTGAGACGCTTCGGCATGCTTAAGGACGCCTCGTCATCCGTAAGAACGTTGCAGCATGCCAAAGCATAGTTTCTGACATTGTGCGCTTGCATGTAGGATGCCGAAGGATCCTTTTCCTTGCCGATGCCGATAATGGGCGCCGGGCCTTAGAGGGTTGATTTTTTCACAGCACAAAAGGTCTACAAAGATGAGTATATGGTTTTATATGTCAACTCGATACCTTCACGCGTTCCCGAAATATAGGACAGACAGACATACGGACAACAAAGTGACCCAATAAGGGATCCGTTTATTTTCTTTTGAGGTACGGATCCCTAAAAATCATCGAAGTTAATATCATCATCAGCCTGCCTTTTCCCAACTATGTTGGGGTCGGCTTCCAGTCTAACCGGATGCAGCTGAATCATTGTATTTTACATGGAGCGACTGCCTATCTGACCTCCACAACCCAGTTAATACTGGGTAATACGATACCCCTTGGTAAGACTGGTTGTCAGACTTTCGGAACACTGACTACCTCTAACGACTGTCAAAGATCTACAAATGACAACCGGGACCAACGGCTTAACGTGCTTTCCGAGGCACGGAGGAAACTCGGTATGTAACGGGTCGTCACCCATCCACAGACCAACCTAGGCAAGCGCGGCTTAACCTTAAGATCGACCCGAGCGGCTGCTATTATTTAGCCACGAGCTCCTCGTAATAAATAATAATAAAATAAAATATTTATTGCCAGGAAGAGACTTATTCAATACCATTTACAAACTAACAATATCTTTAAAATTTTAACACAACTCCATTTGGTAAGTAGTTAAAAGAACTCTGGTACCCAAGTTCAATTTACTGTCTCACAATATTTAACAAAACTATACAATAACGTCACTTGATATCAGAAAGAGGACAACGGAAAGACAGTGTAGCCGTCCTCAATGATGGAGGGAGTTACAAATAGAAACACGCTAGGTATCTTCACGCTCTATTTCGTTTCAGCGGAGCGGCAGAGCTGCTAGTTGAATAAACATAAGTCGCATCGCCAGTTATGCACTCACAACGCATTATTTTTTCATATGTCGGTTTGTCAGGATTTATTCGGTTGGACTCGGAATTTATGTTAGCAGGAGATGGGTTTCGTGCAAAGAATTCATACTGGATGCGATACCCTGGGCCTGTGGACGGTGACGGGCCTGTGGACGGTGAGCAATGGGTAGCTTACCGTCTGTCCGTCTATTGACGACAGGCCGTGTCGACGGCGCGTTAGTGTTTCACGCGCGCCTCAAAGAGATGTCAGCAAAGCAAAGGGACCGGCCAGGACCTCCGTCTGCCGGGGTTGTGGGTTGTTTGAAAGAGATACCGCAGCCCCGGAACGTAAAGGGCAATAGAAGGAACATGGGTGGGTTTTCTTGTGTGAGTCTGACACTCCCCCCGCTCCGCCTAGAGCGGGGGAAGTTATTGGATGATTTCCCACCCGAAAAAAAAAACCCTTGCTTGGTGTCAAACACATTTACAGAAGGATCATGTATATTAAGAGATAAACATAACATACATTACAAATACGAAATTTGACAGTGACTGCGACCCGACTGGTAGTTTTTATTTAGCCACAAATTCCTCAATCAATAATTGTATTAATTAATAATATAATTAAAATAAAAATAGCCTTTATTACTCTGACCTTACAATATAAGTAGGAACAATAACTTAATACTAATAACCAGTGGCGAAAGAGGTTTGTTTATGAAGGTAAAGCCAAGTTATTACAATAGCTTTTTCAGCCTTTTTTCAGGCTGAAAAAAAAATTTTTTTTTTTTTTTTGATAACGCCGGTTTTATTTTCCTATTAGGAATTAAATATGCCTAAATTTAAAAAAAAAAAGCACAAACAGTAATGAAAAACAGATATAGTAATTTTATAATACGCGCAGTTTTAAGTAAATGATAAAAGAGCCATCTATTGAGTTGAATGTAACAACTATAGTTCGATTCGATTCCTAATATTTCACTCGATCTCTACGGTCGCTATGCAAAAAAAATAAAAGCACTTACCGCAAGATGGCGCACAAATAATAAATTGCTTTCTCACCACACATTGTTGAAAACATTGTAAACACCCACTAACTCTTCATTCTTTACCACGGACAGATGACAAACAACAAAGCACACAGAAGGCATAGTATTACTAGATAGATTTACAGATACATATCAGCAATAACATGCCTCTAGTGGCTTTGACAAAAGCCGTTTGTTGTCAATTCGTTTGAGCAAATGATTTTGGAGCATTCTTCATTTGTAACATTTCAAATTATACTAAAATTACTTTAATTACATTCTGTATTCTAAATCAAGGATTCTATCTTTCTGTAAAAATGATTTAATTACATCAGCATAAAAAGTTGGTGAACGTTTTAATTCTACCAACAGCTGTTTTTCTATTGCAAATTGTCGATAAATCGGAAAGCCGCTCTTGTCCTTGTGAATTTCTTATATTCGTGCTTTACCAAAACTACAGAATGAAATAACAGCATTCATGTGCTTTTGAGATTTCTGATGTTTTTTCGTGGCACCAGAGAAGTTATTTAAAATCATTGTAACCTGATACATTCCAAGCATTATTATCTTTAGAGAAAAATAAACAAGGCCAACAGAAAAATTTGTTTAAATGAGAGCAGCCGACCACCCATTGAATATTGTACACTGATCGATTAAACTGCCTACTATGGGATTTAGTTTTCTGATAAATATCCAAGTCAGGGGTAGGTTTTGGTGAAGTAACGAGATTATATTTTTCTGTAAAACTCAAACTATTTACCTTGCCCAATAACGATTTCACACACTTTAAACCTTCACAAGGAACAATTGCATGCGTTTTCGAATTCATTTTTATTTTTATGAAACTGTAATCACTTTATAACAAAGTTAATTGCACCAAAAAGTAATCACTAAACTTTAAAATTACTAGAAATTGAGAAAATAATATCACAAAAAAAGAAATGCACCAGTAACCGCTCAAAACAAATATGAACTAATTTGAAATTTCTAAACTTTCTATCAAAATTCGCGCATCGCGCAGTTTTGAGCGCATGCTTGGTGCGAACACACATTCTCCTTCGAACTTACACTGATTTACACGCACACAGTCATAAAAAAGCCCGGCATTTAACTCCATACAAATTTTCAAATGACGTCATAACAATTTTATCAAAACGTAAATATTTTGCTAGGAAAAAGTGAGAAGTTTACAAGCCCCATAAGAAGCCAACGAGTGCGAGCGAGAAAGCATTAGCACAATGGTGTCACTGACCGTAGACACGTGCTGCATATACTTGAACTCTTTTTTTGTATAGTGTTAGAGCGAGGTCGAGTATCGAATTTCGCAGAAAAAATTTGGCAACGTCGCGCGAATGTTCGAGTGACACAGGTGTTCAGTGAGTGAGTAAACCTGGCAACCTCGCATTGCATCACAATGCGTTTGGCGCGGAATTTGATGTTATTTTTATTTTGAACATTGTTTTGTAGGGTTTTTTATATATAGGTATTGAGTTTGATATTAGGGCAAGCCTGGCTTATGGCTTCTATAGGACCTTCGCCCCTGCTAATAACTATTCTAATGTTAATTCTCTACATTGATCAGCTACCAGCTCAGGCTGCCTCGCGACATAGGCCTCCTCTATTTCCCTCCACTTATTCCTGTCTAAGCAGTTCTTCGCCAACCTCTTCGTCTTGGGTACCATTCCGTGACTGCTTTAGTTCATTTTTCCACCGTTTTTCTCATCATATGACCTGTCCATTTCTATTTTAGTGTTCTTGTTTTGACTCCCAGTCAATTAATAATTAGTAGAGATGTCCCGACTAGTCGGCGACTAGTCGGTAAAGCCGACTATCCGGCTACTATTGTAGTCGTCGATTAGTCGGCGACTAATCGGCAAAGAGGGCCGACTATCTTACGTTGTATGTATTTCTCAATAATATGCATGCGGGGGAACTACATGAAATAAAAACCTTGATTATACTATATATTAATTCTTCAGCCTTATACATAAAAAAATGTAAAGCAATCTTTCCTTTGGTAATCAGTTTTTAAAATTACTTGCTTGTAAAGAAAACATAATTATGACAATTATTGAACAAAATTAGTACCTATCCTAATTAACAAAGAAAAACAACATAATATAAAACGATTGCGCGCGAATCAGCCGTAAACGAAGCGTTACGGAAATCCCCGAAACCGTGATCGGCTTAGCCGACTAGTCGGCCTTATTACAACCGACTAATCGGCTAGTCGGCTAGTCGGCGAAAGTCGAAAATTAGCTACCACAGAAAGCCAAAATCACAAGAAAATAAATACAATATAACTTCCAGACACGTATATGAGCTCTCTAACAGTAATTGCGTCGAAACCACACATATTTAGGCGCCATTGAAGCGGCACACAAATACATCAAACAACAGATGCTACTGAAGTGCGGCCGAATACTTGCATGACTGATAGAGTTTACCTTTCAACCTTTACGAGTTGGAAGCTAATAAGGCTATATGTAACATCACAATCAGCCCTATCAGAATATCAGCGCTGCGACATGGCTGCCATCTTGTAATACCATGCTGAGATAGGAGCCTTTTGGCCTCGTAAAGGACTAATTTAATTATTTGTCTTTTTTGATATTGTTTTTTAGTTTGTTGTTGTTCTTTTTTTTAAATTAATTTTGTTTTTTTTTCTTGTCCTGTGCCAGCCTAATAAACAGTTTTCTTTCTTTTTAACATATGTCGTGTAATATTTATATCGTGTAATTGTATTTTCAAAATAAGTCAGATGGAACTGGAAATATCATTACTAATATTATAAAAGCGAAAGTGAGTTTGTTTGTTACGTCTTCACGCCTAAATGGCCAAACCGATTTTGATGAATTTTGGTACAGAGATAGTTGGGACCCTAGAGACGGACATAGACTAATTTAAAAGAAAAGTGAGTAAAGGGTTCTCCCCTTTACTCACTTTTCTTTTAAATTAGTCTATGTGACAGGGAATAAAAGGGGACAGAAAGATATATTTTTTTCGATCATCTCGCGGGTTAAAGTTAGCGTTAGCCAAAAGTAACTATGCCACGCGGACGAAGTCGCGGGCGGAGCTAGTCTTAACATAATTGGTAAACGTGGGCACACACCATCATCATCATAATTTTCCTGTCCTTATTTCACATTATTTGTGTTTTGCGGAACAAGTCTTTTTCTTCTATACTACTCTATTCCTTATTATTTTATCGGACACCTCCTTTCTTGCCATATAATATAATCTTCTTTACAAGGACGTGCCTTACGGCTTAAAAAAACAAATTTTGAAGTTTGATATGTAATTTAATATGATCAGCGGCTGAGCGATGGACTGTTGCGCTGCGTGTCCCGGTTTCGATCCCTGCACGAAACAAATATGTGTATGGCCTACAGATAGTTTTTTCGGGTCTGGCTGTTTTTGTATGTCAATTTAAATGTTTGTAAACGCACCCACGATATAGAAAATTACTAGTGTGGGGCAACATTAAAAACACATAATTTCTCGAATACACAACAAAAAATAAATGTACGGGCCAGGTTCAGTGCAAAAGTTGTTAATCCAGGCAATTTCAGGTTCTCCAATAGAGTGTACGTTATTAGCTGGATAAGCTATATTACATTCAGTACCTACTTGACTCTAGGGTTGCTAAAGATATTTTTAAACTGAAAAATGAACTTTATTTACTTTGCGAAATTACACTATTTGAAAACAATACACATACTGAAAATGATAATCAAATCAATTATTTTAATTAGACCATTACAGGTACTTTTGAATGTCAAAAAAAAATACTAAATGTTAAAGCAACAGTCCCGGTCACAAGACATAATAACTTGTGAAAGTACTGTAGTTGCCCATTCCAAAGCGTTGATCTCTATGGAGAAGAATGGGCAAGAAACTCCATTGACACTCTTTTAAATCAAACTATTTACAAGACGTTTCAAAAAAGAAAGGGACCAAAAAATCGTCCGCACATCGCCGTAAAAAAGAAAGTGCCCAGAAGACTGGCAGTATTACAGCGATTATTAAGCTGTAAGCAAATTAGTATAAATCTGGTTGTTTTGTCTTTGGACTTTTGGGATAACCGATTCTATTTTTGGAAAAAAAAATCTTACGTAATAAACTGATATCGAGCTTTTTTGATTGAGTTCATTCTTAGCACGGGTAAACTAGCTTCGAAAGAGAAAGATTTCGAGTCGATTTAATTCAAGTTCACGAAACGATGATTGAAATAAACGTTTTTAAATTACTTCGACTCAAATAGGTAGGCATTAAGTAGATAAGACCATGGCTGGTTAAGCCAAGGCCTGCGGGCCACAAAGTTTAAAAATTTGCCCACGATTATTAAAATTACAAGACAATAAAGTTGGAAAAAGAGAAGAGAACAAAAAAAGCACAATGATTAAATACAAAAGACAACAAAAATAAAAGAATATTATTACAATGACCAGGTTGCAAATAGTTAGAAAGAAAGAAAGAAAAAACATTTATTAGTCGCAAATTACGACGAGCAACAAAATAACAAAAAATAAATAAAATAAACATTCAACATGCAAAGTACTTATCACAAACATTTACAAATACATGTGGGACAAAATAAAAATAGCTCTGTAGCGTAGCTACCACATTATTTAGTATGTACTATGTGTGTGTGCTAAACATAATATTATATAAACCTACTTGTATAAGTATATAATTAAATACTGTATATTTACAAGTACGTACATATCCAAAATCATAAATAAATATCATAGAAATATATACTTAGATACAAACATAATGTGTAACGTAGACCAGATATAATAAATAATGTCCCTACCAATGTAATAATCTAATATTCAAAACTAACATTAATATTACAGGACAAACACAAAGTTTTCTTATTAGATATTTTTCTATGACGAGCGCATGGAATGCCAACCGGTTCCTCGATACCTCGCAGCCTACGTCACACGATCGGGCGCGGCGGCGAGCCATCGCGCTCGCTCGTGTGTGCGCCGGCGCCGAACAGTATACTACTTGACTTGACCGCGAGCGCATGTCACTCGAGCCTCTGCCGGTTAGCTTTCTATGCGCGTTACGTATACCCATAATCTAGTGCTTAAGACATTCCTAGTGCTTAGACTCTTATTATCTGTGCTATCTTTCTTCGCTTCTCTTTTCACCTTCATCTTTGTGCTTTCTGTGAACTTTAAATAAACTTTATTTTTCTTCTGTAAGCTGTGTTGCTTTAATATCACCACCACACACGCTTCACTGGTGACCCCGACGAACACGTGGTAAAATGAGTGAGTCGAAGAACATTCCAGACGGCGACGCTAGCGCGCCACCTAGCGCAGCGCATGATATCCAGCGCATCGGCATACGGGTACCTCCATTTTACCCCGAGAAACCTGCTTTGTGGTTCCACATGCTCGAAAGCCAATTTTTTCTGGCGAACATCACCTCGGATAGTACCAAGTTCCATCACGCCGTCGGGCAGTTGGACCCGAGTTACGCTTCGGAGGTAGAAGATATCATAGCTGGTCCCCCCGCACCGAACAAGTACGAGCGGCTGAAGTCAGAGCTAATTAAGAGATTATCAGCATCCCGCGAGAAGAAGATCGTGCAGCTAGTCACGAGGGAGGAACTCGGTGACCGCAAACCCTCTCAATTTTTGCGTCACATCCAGCATCTCGCAGGACCGGAAGTTCCAGAGGATTTTCTCCGAACTATGTGGGCCAGCCGCCTACCCAACAACATCCAGACCATAATAGCCTCGCAGGCTAAAGCAACATTGGACGAGATTGCAGACCTGGCTGACCGCATCCACGACATCGCGACCCCCAGTCCACACGTAGCGGCGGCGTCGATGTCGGGTAGTTCAGGCGACTTGAGTACTCAAGTTGCGGAACTCACGCGCCAGGTGCAGAAGCTGACCACCAGGTTGGACAGGATGTCACGGCCGAGAGGTAGGAGATCCGGATCCGGTAATCGTGATCGTAGTAGCTCCCGTTCAAACCGGTCCCAGTCCAACCATAGGAAATATCCGTTGTGTTGGTACCATGCCAAATACGCGGACAAGGCAACCAAGTGTGTGAAACCGTGCGACTATTCGGGAAAAGTTTAGGGCAGTCTGTGATGGCGACCGACGCCTGCCCAAATACCGGTCGCTTATTTATAACGGACCAGCGGAGCAAAGTGCAATTTTTAATAGACACGGGCAGTGATTTGTGTGTGTTCCCTCGTGCGTATGTTAAAGGTACTCATACCAAAACAAACTACCAGCTGTTTGCCGCTAATGGTTCCGTTATTAATACTTACGGGTACGCTCACTTAGTTATAAATATAAACTTGCGCCGTGACTTCGCTTGGCGATTTATTATAGCTGATGTTACTCGAGCCATAATCGGCGTTGATTTTTTATCATTTTATAATTTAGTGGTAGATATACGCAACCAATGTTTGATGGACGGTAAGACTATGCTCACCACCCCGGCTTCGGTCGCGATTATAAATGAAAATGTTTCTTCGGTTAAGGTTATGTCAACTGATCACACTATGTATCACGCTATACTAGCTAAGTACCCCGACATCACTCGGCCATCAGGCATGCACCGCACACCCACACACAACATTCTTCACCACATTCGCACCACACCTGGACCACCAGTATCTTGCACACCGCGCAGATTAGCGCCTGATAGGCTCAAAATTGCGAAAGCAGAGTTTGAGGCTATGTTGCAGATTGGTACGTGCCGTCCTTCTGAATCGCCTTGGGCTTCTCCATTACATCTGGCTCTCAAGAGGGACAACAGCTGGCGTCCTTGTGGTGATTACCGGATGCTGAACGCCAGGACCATCCCTGACAGGTACCCCATACGTCACATCCAGGACTTTGCCCACAGCCTTGCGGGATGTTCTGTCTTCTCCACGCTTGATATGGTTAAAGCCTACAACCAAATTGCGTTAAATCCAAGCGATATTCAGAAGACCGCCATCACAACACCGTTCGGCTTATACGAATTTCCATATATGACGTTTGGGTTGCGTAATGCTGGACAAACATTCCAGCGATTCGTCGATGAGATGCTTCGCGGGCTGGACTTTGCCTACCCATATTTGGACGATATACTGGTCTATTCGAAAGACCAGGCGTCACATATGGACCATTTGCATCAAGTTTTCCGCAGGTTGCAGGAGTATGGCATGGTCATCAACACGGCAAAGTGTGTCTTCGGAGCAGCAGAGGTGACATTTTTGGGCTATCGCATATCGGCAAGTGGCACGAAACCCCTGCCAGAAAAGGTTAGCGCCATCAGCAACTTCCCGGCCCCAAAAACTATAAAAGAATTGCGCAGGTTCCTGGGGATGATAAACTTTTATCGTCGGTTCATCCCAAATGCCGCCAAACAACAAGCGCCGTTGAACGCTTTGCTGGTAGGATCGGTAAAGGGCTCACACCCCGTTAATTTATCGTCTTGTGAGCTGGAGGCCTTCGAGGCGTGCAAACAGGGTTTATCCCAGGCTGCCATGCTCGCTCACCCAGACTGCGGAACCAAATTAGCTTTAGTCACCGACGCTTCCGACACCGCCATGGGTGCCGTCCTGCAGCAGCTTAAGGACAGTAACTGGCAACCGCTAGCGTTTTTCTCTCGTAAGCTGAGCCCCGCGCAGTCTAAGTATTCCCCCTACGACCGAGAGCTTATGGCCATCTATGAGGCAGTAAAATACTTTCGTCACATGATCGAGGCTCGTGAGTTTGTGATATATACTGATCACAAGCCACTTACATTCGCATTCCATTCCAGAAAGGAGAACTGCTCACCCAGGCAATTCCGCCACTTAGACTTTATTTCGCAATTTTGCACCGATATTAGGCACATTTCAGGGAAGGACAACGTGGTAGCTGATACCTTATCTCGAGTCGACGAGATTGCTTCTCCTGTCGATTTGCAGAAACTAGCTGTCGCACAATCCACCGACCCTGAATTGAAAATGCTCCTAAGTGGTGGAAGTTCCCTTTGTCTGGACAAGGTTAAACTACCTGACACTCATACAGAGCTATATTGCGATGTAAGTGGTACTTCACCTCGACCCTTTGTGACGAAAGAATGGCGTCAGCAAGTTTTTGAGAACCTCCACTCTCTAAGCCATCCAGGTGCGAACGCTACCGTTCGCCTGATCACCGACCGGTACATATGGCCCGGTATCAGGAAGGATTGCAGGGAGTGGACGCGTACTTGTCTGGCGTGCCAGAGATCGAAAGTCCACAGGCATGTATCTGCACCATTGGGCACATACAAGCTTCCTCGGGCAAGGTTCAGGGATCTGCACATTGACCTGGTCGGCCCCCTACCATTATCCCAAGGTTACCGCTATTGCCTTACAGCAATCGATAGATTCACTCGATGGCCTGAGGCAATACCCTTGCAGGACATCACAGCAGAGACCGTCGCTAAGTCCCTCCTCAGCGGTTGGATCTCTCGTTTTGGCTGCCCCTCACACGTGGTTACAGACCGTGGGAGGCAATTCGAGTCTTCCTTGTTCGGACATTTGGCTCGTCTAGCTGGCTTTCAACACAAAAGGACTACGGCCTATCATCCAGCCTCTAATGGTCTCGTGGAGAGGTTCCATCGGCAGCTCAAAGCATCCATAACCTGCCACGCTAACAGCAATTGGGTCGAGTCTCTTCCTCTTGTGCTGCTGGGTATACGCAGCGCCTATAAGGAAGATTTAAAATCAACACCAGCTGAAATGGTATACGGGGAACCGCTACGTCTTCCAGGAGATTTTCTTAGCCCAGAAGACTTAGCAGATCCGGACATCACCGACTACACTGCACGCATAAGAAGTTTTGCGAATAATTTGCAGCCATCCCCAGCGTCACGTCATGGTGGTCGTCGTTCCCCCTTTGTTTTTAAAGATCTGGCCACGGCATCCCACGTCTTCCTTCGCGATGACACCATGGGCGGATCACTTAAACCAGCCTATACAGGCCCCTACGAGGTTATTCACCGAGGAGACAAGGTGTTCAAGCTCAGTGTGAACGGTAAGACAGTCACCGTATCAATCGATAGGCTGAAACCTGCCTATATACTGCGTGAACCAGACACCACTACACACACAACTTACCTCCCATTACCACATACACAAACAAACACATACACTTCCACCCAGAACACAACACACGACTTACCTGACACCGGAGACAACTTAGTCAGAAAGACCCGTTCAGGTCGCAGAGTGAGGTTCCCGGACTATTATCGCCCGTAGGACGGTCTCTGGAGGGGGGTGGTGTAGCGTAGCTACCACATTATTTAGTATGTACTATGTGTGTGTGCTAAACATAATATTATATAAACCTACTTGTATAAGTATATAATTAAATACTGTATATTTACAAGTACGTACATATCCAAAATCATAAATAAATATCATAGAAATATATACTTAGATACAAACATAATGTGTAACGTAGACCAGATATAATAAATAATGTCCCTACCAATGTAATAATCTAATATTCAAAACTAACATTAATATTACAGGACAAACACAAAGTTTTCTTATTAGATATTTTTCTATGACGAGCGCATGGAATGCCAACCGGTTCCTCGATACCTCGCAGCCTACGTCACACGATCGGGCGCGGCGGCGAGCCATCGCGCTCGCTCGTGTGTGCGCCGGCGCCGAACAGTATACTACTTGACTTGACCGCGAGCGCATGTCACTCGAGCCTCTGCCGGTTAGCTTTCTATGCGCGTTACGTATACCCATAATCTAGTGCTTAAGACATTCCTAGTGCTTAGACTCTTATTATCTGTGCTATCTTTCTTCGCTTCTCTTTTCACCTTCATCTTTGTGCTTTCTGTGAACTTTAAATAAACTTTATTTTTCTTCTGTAAGCTGTGTTGCTTTAATATCACCACCACACACGCTTCAGCTCTCTAAAACGGACCAGCTGTACATACCAAAATGTACATTTTATATAACATCCACCAGCCGCCTACGCATAATGTTACAGGTAATAGGTATTTCTTTTGAACAACCCGCAACTCATATAGATGTTCCTTAAATCCCAAAAAATAATTTGATGCATGAATATTCAACTGGTAAGGCATTATTCCGAATAAATCATTGACTTATCGCTGACTCTGATTTGACTGACTTTCTGATTCATATATCCAACTGCATTTCAAAATAAATACTTTTTGGTGCTGTAGACAGCCCTCCTTCACAATAATGCAGGTGTGTGTTCCTCTAGAACATGTGACGTCGATAGAAACAAATGGCTCAATTAGACGACGACGCTGCTCGTCGACTCCATAAAAGTTACCAACTTTTATTCCCCTAACACATTATATCAGAGGTTTTTCAACACACTTGGCTTATCACCATCTGCTTAGCCTTTACCCAACATAATACAGTGAAACCTGGATAAGTGACTTTAAGGGACGAGAGAATTAGTCTCACTAAAAGAGGTATTCCACGGCCGCTTCACAAAACAGGCGCTTCGGATGACAAAACCACAGCTGCGCACAATTACAGCCGCTATTACTGACCACGGCTCTTTTAATAAACATCTCTTTGTCTTCGGAGTCACAGACAGCCCATTGTGCCGAGCCTGCATGGAGGCGAGACAGCAGCCCACGTGCTTCTGCACTGTCCAGAGGATGCCGTATACAGAGCAAAGTACTTCGGTAACCGGGGTACTCTTCGCGAGATCGTCAGCAACACCAAGGCGCTGCTGGCGTTTCTCGTGGAGCTGGGATGGATCGAATAGTGAGACGTGGAGTTGCGGACACCAACCCGTTATACAATACAATGCAATATAAGAGGTATTCCACTAACCCAAGGTCTCAGTTAGCCATGTGTAAATAAATATCTGTCTCACTTACAAAGGGTATTAAAAGAGGTCAGAATACAAGTAATTTCACTTATAGAGGTGCAATCCTTTCGAATATTATAAAAGCGAAAGTGTTAAGTTAATTTACCTTTATTCAAAAGTTTAAATTGGTAAGAAAAATACAATAAATCTTAATAAATAAATAAATATCTTGGGACAACTCACACACGGCTATCTGATCCCAAGCTAAGCAGAGCTTGTGTTATGGTAACCAGACAACTGATATACATACTTATATAATTTATAAATACATACATATTATAGATAAATCACACCCAGACACAGAACAAACAATCATGCTCATCACACAAAGTTTGTCCTGGGTCGGAATCGAACCCACGATCTCCGGCTCAGCAGTCAGGGCCACTAACCACTAGACCAACAGGCCCGTCAATAAATCTTAATGGTAATGTAGGTAAAACAAAGTAAGATGCCTGTACTAGGATGAACCTGTATCACAGGCGGCATGAGATCACACACATATTACAATAAGGAGAACTGATTTTTAATAATATTAAAGTTTTTTTTTAAATAGTGACTATTTTTACAGAACGATTAGTGAGTATTTTATACAGAACGATTAGTGAGTATTTTATACAGAACGATTGCCTATCTGACCTCCACAACCCAGCCAGTGGGTCATACGATACCCTTTCTTTTTCGAAATCGTCAAATGGACCAGGAAGGGGGAGTGTCAGAGTGTCACTTTTACTGACTATAACCCATCCATGTTCCTTCTTCTGCCATTTGGTGTTCCGGAACTGCGGTATCTTTATGTAACAACCCGCAACCCCAGCAGGCAGTGGCCCTGGCAGGCTCCTCTGCTTTGCTGACATCTCTTTGTGGCGCGCGAGGAACACGAACAAGTCAATTGACGGACGGACGGTGAGCTACCCATTGCTCACCGTCCACAGGCCTGCATCTAAGGTGACCGGGAGTTGTCTCGCGGCGCCCGACGACGCCCGGAGCGTTCAAGCTCAAGCGTTTGGAAGGAGTTGACCGCTTCCCATTCCCTCTCGCCCCTGACCATGAACTGAACCAGGGCCGGACGCGAGAGGTCGCCGCCGCCTAAACGATACTTCTTTAAGCGCAGAGTCGACGTTTTGCGTTTCAAACTCGGTTCAACGTATAACTTCTAATCAAGTTTTAACCGGTAACAACTGATTATATGCTTAGAAATCGGTTGTTCTTATCATTGTGTAAATGCTTACTATAAATGAAAGTGCACGTGAATCAGTTGCCAAGTACAAATATATTATGTAAAATACATATAAAAATGACAGTAGATCAAGATAAGTCGCGAAAAGTATTATCAGGCATCGGTAGTACGATCTGTTCAAACTCTTAGAATCCGGCGTAATTCAACTGATTACTACTCTTTGACATATCTATCCATTCAGGTGTTTTTTTTAAGTAAACGATATCCGAATGTATTTTTTAGATGAATTAATGGGCAAACAAAAACATCTTTACAGGGATACCTAAGGAAAAATGTTACGTTGTAAATACACTGTAAAATTGTTATGTTGTGAGTTTTTTTTTTATTTGTCCCACACTAGGAATTTTTCCTGTTTCGTGGGTGCGTTTACAAACATTTAAACTCACATACACAAACAGCCATACTCGAAACAAGTACCTGTAGGTCATACAGATATTTGTGCCGAGCGGAGATCGAACCCGCGACACGTAGCGCAGCAGTCGATCGCTCAGCCACTGCACCAACCGTGTCGTCGAAATTCTACATTGATTAATTAAATAATCTGTGCTGATAGCTCACTGGTTACAAGTTAATTTATATTGTGATATTAAATTAAAATAACTTAGGGAACCTAAATTAAACCCCTCTTCAACAGTTTTTTTGGCCATCTGTCTGTCTGTCATGACATCTTGGGAACGCGTGGAGGTGTCAAGTTTAAATTTAAACCATATATCTATAAGTACTTAACTCTGTGGTGGTCCCTTTGAAATGTAGTATCAATATTTCTATCATACTAGTGTGGATATATATAGAGCAAGAGCCCGTGAACCCCAGACCTTCGTTATTTTATAAAAGCTGAAAATTTGTCAGTGCATGCTCCTAACACGGGTAAGAACGATGGACCATTATGAAGTTTGGGCTACCCTGGCTTTGGCAGGTAAACGGTACTAAAGGTGTGTAAAATACCGATCTAAATTCATCAAATTATAAAGTGATTATAGAATGATGTGAATATATCTATAAGGAATCATAGATCAAGTAAATCACAAGTAGGTTTATTGAAGAATCAAAACTCAACTGAGTAAGTCTACGCAGTCAAAATATATGCTGTTTAGGGGCCATCCATAAAGTACGTCACATGTAAAGGGGGGGGGGAAGGGGGTCGACGAAATGTGACATCGTGTGACAAGGGGTGGGGGGGGGGTCCTATTTTTGTGACATCACATTTCAAATTTAATAAATTGAATCGCGAAATTTGAAATATTAAATTATTTTTTAGTTTTCTCTATAAATTAGGTATTTTTAGATGTACAATTGCAAATTTGTGACGTCACACTAGGGAGGGAGGGTCTCACAAATGTGACCACCTGTGACAAGGAGGGGGGAGGGGTCTAAAAATCATGAAATTCGTGTTACGTACTTTATGGATGGCCCCTTATGTCTCAAATTTGTACGAAACCCTCGGTCCGTGGGTCTAACTCGCTCTTAGCTGGGTTTTTTTTTTAAGTTTACTTTAATCTTTGTTATCAATCCTTCTTTTACGATTACACAAGAAACTGCAAGATTCCAGTAGCGATACATAAGTATTTAAGTCAGATTCCTTACTAATACACACCTACATTTCTAACCTAAATCCTCTGTCAGATTGTAATAACACCAGACACTTATCACCACGCGTCAGACGAACTTAATCCAAGATATTTCACACAATGGGACTCATGTGACGTCACAGATTTTGACGATGTTCGCATATGAGTACTTATTGGTAACTAGCTTTCGCCCGTGACTTCGCCCGCGTGGCATAGTTAATTTGGGCTAACGCTAGATTTAAGCCGCGTGATGATCGAAAAAAAAATATCGTTCTCTCCCCTTTTCTTCCCACTTTCTACCCTTTATCTCACTTTTTTTTTAAATTTGCCTATGTCCGTCTCCAGGGTCCCAACTAACTCTGTACCAAAATTCATCAAAATCGGTTTGGCCATTTAGGCGTGAAGACGTAATAAACAAACAAACAAATGAACAAACTCACTTTCGCTTTTATAATATTTGTAAGGATGTAAGGATTCCCGGTGAAAATTTGTCTTTCCCAAAAGGCGACTTAAGGCCTTTTCAGACGATATTTGGATATCGGTAGCGGTTTGATAAATACGAACGGTATCCCGCATGATATTTGTTTGAATAGTGAAAATAACGTAGTTTCCCCTAAGTATAGCGTCGGGCGGTAGCAAATATTACCTTTACCTGAAAGAGTATTAGGTGTATTTTCAAAAGGATTAGCACTAGGCAGTACCTATATATATATCTTTCTTTCTTTTTTTTTAAAAACGTTGCCCCACACTAGGATTTAATCCTGTATCGTGGGTGCGTTTACAAACATTTAAACTCACACACATAAACAGCGAGACCCGAAACAACTATTTGTTGTTTCCCGCACCCGAATCGAACACGCGACACGCAGCGCAGCAGTCAATCGCTCAGCCGTAGCCGCTGCGCCAGCCGTGTCGTCAAATCAAACATATAGGTACTGTCTAGTGCTAATCCTAGCCTCAAGAGACTACATTATTTACGTAATTTCTTGAGTCTGTGGATGGCCGTCTATAGATTTAATTTCAACTCGAGAGATAAATGTTCTTGACAGACAGACGGGCGGACAAAAAAGTCCTATAAGGGTTTCGTTTTTTCCGTTTGAGGTGCGGTACCCTAAAAATACTATTATTTAAGTAATGCTATTAGAACTTAATTTGAACATCACAGTTGAATGTCTAAGCAATTGTAGAGCGGCTTGCGGGCGCCTCGGCAATCTAATTAGACGATTTGACACAGAATAGTAACTAATGGAATGCACAAGTGGGTAAATGTATATCTGTAGCTGTCGTTACAGGTAGTAAGAGTACTGAAATACTGACAATTGTCCTGTTTCTAGGAAGTGGCGGTCATTTAGATAAGAGTTCTACAATATTCCACATGACAAATACTGCGATTCAGCTGCATCCGGTTAGACTTTTCATCACCAACAAAATAAGGAATAGGATAGGTGCTAATGATTAATACGTTAACTTCTAAATTCTTGTGCCGTTGCCAGGGTTTGGAATGTTGTAAAATACTTAGAAGGTACACTAAATTTAAAAACAACGTAGGTTTCGTGGACCTATTTCTTCAAAGATTCCGTGCCAATTGTAAAATTCATAGTAGTATATTATAGCAGTTATAGATGCGAAAGGATTCTGCGTGCCACCTTAATGAAAATTGGCAAATAGAATAAGGACATAAGGTACTCAAAGCCACGAGCAGAAGCTAGAGTTTCCATATAACGCTGGTTGTCCTATATTCCCTCCATTTTATACATACTCCGTGTCCCTATTACCTCGAGCGTTTACGAGCGACTAACAGCGCTTGGCAAGCGCCGACTGCACATTGATACTGCCTTCTAAGTGAATTGAACATAACAGGAATGCGACTCCTTAGGTTTTCAGTGCATTCAAGTGCACTTAAAACCTGCCTCTGGCTGTTGGATTAGGATTTCAGGTTTAATAGCGAATAGAATCTGATTCTGATATTAATTAACGAAAATGACAACAAACACACAGGTGTTTTAAATATACAGGTACAACACATGTGTATATAGAAAAAGAGCACTTTGCTTTGAAGCAACACAGTAATCCTACTTTTAATAATTATAATTATATTATAACTAGCTTTTGCCCACGGCTTCGCTCGCGTTAAATTCGGGGTAACACAATTCCCCTTTCCTGATTTGCTGGTAGCTGCTATCTGTAGTTTTTGCCCTTGCGCATTATTTATTGTAATAGCAAAGCTAAGTTTTCCCTGTTTTTCCCTCTTTCTACCTCGTTTAACACTTAAAAAAAAATTAGGCTATGTCCGTCTCCAGGGTCCCAACTATCTCTTTACCAAAATTCATCGAAATCGGTTTAGCCATTTAGGCGTGAAGACGTAACAAACAAACAAACTCGCTATCATAATATTGGTAAGGATTATAATCCTACTACCTAATATTATAAATGCGAATGTTTGTGAGAATGTATGGATGTATGTTTGTTACTCTTTCATGTCAAAACGATTGAACGGATGGCACAGAGGTAGATTATGGTCTGGAATAACACATATGATACTTTTTTTTTTAATATCACGCGGGCGAAGCCGCGGGCCTCAGCTAGTAATATTATAAACGCTAAAGTTTGTATGGATGTTTGTTATTCTTTCACGCAAAAGCTACTGAATGGATTTTAATGAAACTTTACGATAATATAGCTTAGATATATTGTATATTCTATCACCACGCGAGTGAAACCGCGGGGCGCAGCTAGTAGAGTAATATTATTACTACACAAGAACTAGCAACACAAAATAAATAATAGTACCGTAAACTAAGGCTATTTGAGACTCGGGGGCTATTTGCAACCCCTGAAATAAAATATTTGGTTAATTACATCTTTTTTACAACATGAAAATACTGCAACTTACTTTTGGTCATCGGCGAAATTAAGAATCAATCAAATAATTTATTTCAAAGTTCCAAATAGCCTCACTTTACCGCAGCACATACCTACCTACCTCTACAAAAGTAATTTATTAGATAATATTTTAAGTTGCAAAACGCTACTGTATAAATTGAGCCTTAAATACTTTAAATATAAAGCTGATAGTCAAAGCTTAAGCTGCTGACAGATAATTTAATATTCTCTTGTTCCAAAATTGCATTTTTAATCAAATTCTTTGGTATTTTGAACTGAGAACGCTACCTTTTTTAATCTCTTTTTTACGCAAAGGAAATCCAAACGGCCCATTATGATGGCCGGTGAATTTAATTTCGTTTCATTTTATTCGCTCCCTTTAACTCTTTTTTCTTACAAAAGATTTCAACTTTCAATTAGTGCACGATCAAAAGTACTTTTTTGTTGTAAAACTGTAATAAATTCCATAAGCAAATAACACCTGAATTCTTTTTTTAACGCATTCACTTCTAGTAACAGTTTCAAATAAAAATCAAATTTCGAAAATAGAACACGCAGCATGTAGGAACAAGCATTAAAAATAAACAGATCAAATACGTCGGCAAGGAGGGCTTACTCAAAGGCTCGAGAATTTTAAAGTTGTATATTCTCCCGCCTTCACAGAATAAGTAACAAATAATAAATTTTAATAACACAACATTACTAAACATGAGCTATGAAGAAACAAACTTACAAAATAATTTTCTTTGAACCAAAGAAGTTCAATCAAGCTTCCATTATTTTACGCTACACGTTATTAATTAGCTTTTGTATTAGGCGCCGTTTCTGTTCTCGTCCATTTAATTTGTTGTTATAAAGTTTTATCATTTAGATAATAAATATTTATTATTATCTTTTTCTTCACGTATGAACAATGTAAAGAAAATCTAACCAATACTGCTTTTATTTAAATTTTGTATTTCAGACTCCCTTCTTTAGCTCAAAAACTGGCTGGGAACAAAACAGTTCCAATTTTGAAAAGAAAGAATTATTTCAATTGTCCAACAATGACCCCGCGTTCTGATTTCAAAATGTGTTTAAGAATTTCATATTTGGAACCTCCTTTCGAACTCACCATCTTAAGTAAGAGAACTATTTCCCTTGCTTTCTTATAAAATAATGGTGACACTTTCCATAGAAATACTATTCTCGCTAAGATCCCTATCTTGTCATGTTCGTTACTTCGCTATATCGATCAGACGTCGAAGGCGCCGTTCACAAGTTTATCAGTTGTTTCAAAGGGTGTAGATGACAAAGAAAAACTAAGTTCTACTGCATTCAGCGTAGATATAGTTGAGTCGGTGGGAGTTGTGCAACGTTTATTAAAGTTGTCTTGCTATGTCAGTTCAGTCAAATGGTCGTAAAAGCAACACACAAATATAACATCACCAAATTCCTTTACTCCGCATCGGTTTTATGTCCAAATCATACGTAATTTCAACAATAAAGCTCTGAAACGCGCTACCCTTTGTCATTAAAAAGATGAAAGTAAATTTACTTTTAAAAGAAAAGTTCGTTACCACTATTTAGGTCCGTCTACCAATTTAAAAGTCATAGTTATTACTGTTAAAGTTCTTGTTTTTATTTATGTTTTAAATGTATTTATTAGTTCATTTGATATGTATATGTGTATTAGTATCCGTATAAAAATATACGTTTTCGTAAACAAATAGTTTTAGATATTTATTTTATATAATTTTTGTACCCTATCACAATGTTGTCGTACTTATTTAACTCAAAGGTTGACTGGTAGAGAATGCCTTATGGCATTAAGTCCGCCTATGTACCACTACTGTACATGAAGTTTAAATAAATAAAATCACGCCTGTTATTCCCAAAGAGTTAGGCAGAGGTGTACCTAATAGTACATACGTTTTGCCAGTTATGTTTAAATACCATGTAATAGGGGGCAAGCCTATTGCCATCAACCTGAGCACGAAGACAGACACTGTCGCTGCTACTAAGAAATTCCTGATGGAAAATTCAATTAACCATATTCCACGACCATAATAATATGTTCTGCAGTTGCACTACACGCTTAATTGCACGATTGGTGTACTAAACAGTTAAATAAAACTAACTTTAAATTCATAATCATAAGGTAGGTTTTTCAGGTACAGTATCTCTCCTAACGACTGTCTGGAGCAACAAAAATTGTAATGATTCCTAAATGAAAATCTGAAAAAAAGACTCCATCTAAAATAAAACTTGAAAACTCGACTATTTGTTGTAACTGGTGAAACGGAGTTTAATAATACTTCTATTTAACATGGAGTAGCTTCACCGCCTACATGTCAAAGTCAAAAATCAAACTAAACGAAGAGCTACGAAGTTCATCTACAGTGATCTTAGGGCGGCGCAAACAACAAACTTCAAAGGGCGGCCTTTGCAAACAATAGTTATTCACAAAATAAACCGACAGTACTTGCCCTTTGGTTAATTTGATTAGGAACGTTTCACAGGTCCTTAGTTATCTCCTATATTTATATAATTTATATCAATCGTAGAATTATGATCTTTTAGATCGGATTTGACGGCACGGTTGGCGCAGTGGCTGAGCGATCGACTGCTGCGCTGCGTGTCGCGGGTTCGATTCCCGCACGGAACAAATATTTGTATGACCTGCAGATAGTTGTTTCGGGTCTGGCTATTTGTGTATGTTTGTAAACGCACCCACGATACAGGTGAAATTCCTAGTGTGGGGCAACGTTTATCTTGCCGGGGTTGCGGGTTGTTCGAAAGGGATACCCGGAACAGAAAGGGCAAAAGAAGGAACATGGGTGGGTTTTAGTCAATAAAAGTCTAACACTCCCTTCCGTTCCGCACAGAGCGGGAAAGGGAAAAAAGGATGATTTCCCTAATTATAAATTCTTTAAAAAAACCTTGCCCTACACGAGGAACATCTTTTGTATCGTGGGTGCGATTACGAACATTTAAATTCACGTACACAAACAGTCACACACACCTGACCTAGAACAACCAGATAGTAAGTGACAGTGTATATGCTTCATCCTACGTATAAGAAATGTCATTGTCAACTTTACGGTGGCTCTGAAGTTGGCTGCGAGTGGGCTGCGCAAATACAGCCAAGACGATGCGTCTTCTGCGCCTCGCTGATACCTATAATTCAGGTTGCTTGACTGCTTGCCGCCGTGTGCCGCTGCGCTTCCAATTCGATTCTTTCAAGGAAAACTATGCATTTCCATATGAAGATAAAACTTAAAATAGTCTGACATTGTTATATTGATGTAAATTGAGCCTAAAACTGTGTTCTACGGAGTTTTACGTTGGATGTTTCCAGCCGCCATAAATGTTGACCCTTATAACCTAGGTAGATCGCAACACGTAGCCAACTTCTGAGCTAACGGCTCAGAAGTTGGCTACGTGTTGTGTAGTTTGACAAATAGCTAGTTTGACTAGGCGCTATGCTTGCCGATGCATTTCCTATAGTCAATCGACACTTTTCTTTTAACTAGTCAATTCTTAAAAATAAATATATTTTCCAAACTTTTTAAAGCCTATTCATGAAATCCATTCATTGCTTTAAAAAATCTTGAGCAGTGAAGTTATAAAAGTTAAAATTAAAATGAAGTACGGTAAGTTAAAGACTTGGGACGCTAATTAACACAAACGAAGAGTTCTCGAGTAAAATTTATAGGATTTGAAATAATTTCTAAAGTATAGGTAGGACCTTTCTACCGGTATTAAGTAAACGACGATGGAAATGGGCTGTTTTCATACAAACTTGATAAAATACATCTTGTTCTTAAAGGGTGACTTGAAAGTTTAAAACATTGTACTAACGTGTTGACATTATGTAGATTTAATATTTTATTCTACTTGTTTTAGTGTCACGTCATGGCGTCAGTTCATTGGGTTGTTTTATTTTTTGTAATCTCAATACCTACTGCTATATATATATTTTATTTATTTCAGTATTTAAAATATTTATGTATGCTGTCTTGACTTCGGTACGTTTAACTGACGAGTTGATCACTGAAAACCAGCGCTGTGCTGTGGGCCCCCATAGCACAGCATCATGCTGAGTGGTGACATACTTGTCGCAGTCACGGCGAGCAAGCTACTTTTGTTCCATGTGTATTTATAAATGTTTGTGATGCTTGTATGTTCTTCATAAATGGTTTTTTTCGTTATTTCGTGTGCTAGTCATAATTGCGACTAATAAATATCTTTTCTTTCTATTATGATTTGAATATTAGACATACGTACCTACCTTAATTTAAATGAGTAAATTATTGTAATTTTGTTTTAAAATTTTAATTTTGTGATGGAAATTTGGTTTGTAATTGGTGGTCTCCCATCCACAGACAACCTAGGCAAGAGCAGATTAACCTGAAGATTGATTGAGTGGCTGTTATTATTTAGCCACGTCGTAATAGGCTCATTTCATAGGCTATCCTATCCTACTATAATATTATACGGGTAAATGCGAATGTTTGTGAGGATGTATGGATGCATGGATTTTTGTTACTCATTCACATCAAAACGGCTGAATGGATCTTGATGAAATTTGGCATAGAGGTAGATTATAGTTTGGAATAACACATAGGGTACTTTTTTTTACGTAACAAATAACTTGGGGTTCGACACAGCACGTCTTCTTTCAACATACTTGGCCATTACTCGTCAACTCATCAAACACCTTACTTTTCATATAATCTTTCAGACCTCATATCCATAGTTTCTTTGATCATCTACTCATAAACTTTTTTACATTTATACTCAAAACCGTGTAATAGGGTAATATGGCGTATCCGGCCTGCAATGACAGTGCCGCCACAATTTGATTTTAGTTGCAAAAAAAAAGTTATTTTGAAGACTCGACGTCGGAAAATGATTTGGATTTAAAAGATTTGGTTTCATACCAAGCTTGTTTGCGTTGACGTAAGCTATTGATTCATACATGTCACAATTTTAAAAATGGAATGGCATAAATTAGGCAAGCCAAATAATTGAAAGACTTTGCATGTTCAATTCTTTTTCAAGTGTGTGTCGAACTGCTGCATTGACATCCAACGTGGCAGTGGCAGCCTTCAATGGACACTTCTATTAACAGCGATGTAAATATTTTTGACGTCCTCTAATTATTGTCCCATATCCCAGTTTATAATTATTTTGTTAATTATATTCATATTTATTAAAAAAAAAACTAATCAAATCATTTATTTATTTGTAAACGAATGTGGGTTACATTAAAATACAGATGAAGAAATAGGAGTGAGCCATGCACATTCTGCCTGAAAATAGGCATGCATTTTTTTAATTATAGGTTATCAATTTACTAATTAAGTGAATTATTTACATTTCATAATGTGAAAAGATGCTACATGAGTCTTAATGTATGTACCCTTATTAATTTAGGTATATTCGTAGTTTGTAAATAATGTTAATTTATTTATTAGGACTGATTTCATTTCTACGCTGAATGAAGTAAAGGAATATAGAGCTTTATTTCATCAAAAATAACATTTAAAAGTTGTTCTCAGGATTACCCTGAATCCTTACACTATTACATATTATAAAAGCGAAAGTGAGTTTGCTTGTTTGATGCGTCTTCACGCCTAAATGTTCAAACCGATTTTGATAAATTTTGGTACAGAGATAGTTGGCTAAAAAAAGTGGGAAAATGGTGATAAAGAGGGAAGAAAAGGGGAGAGAAAGATATTTTTTTTTCGATCATAATGGGGTTTAAAGTTAGCGTTTGCCCAAAGTAACTATGCCACTCGGATGATGTCGCGGGCGGAAGCTAGTTTAGTATAAAAGTTTATTTATTCTTTCGTTGACTTTCAAATAACTGCTGTCTATTTTGAAACGAAGTTTTTTGTATGTCAAACATTGTATCAATGCAAAGCTTTCATAGTTATTTACAAGTATTACTTACCTACTATCAACCTAGGTAAGTAAGTAAAAACAAATCTATCACAATCACAAAATACTCATCGAGTGTATTACACCTGCACCCGCGCGTGTATAAAGGTACTAACATGAACTTCCTTCTCAATACAATAATTAATCAAACACAACCTTACCATTAATACAAGATTAAAAATCATTACTCAAATATACCTGTGTCTGAATTGTCAGACTTCTAATCTTCTCGCTCAAATCCGACAGTATTATACGAAGGACATAGATACAAAAGGTGAATTCAATACAGCAATCAAACACATTACCCTCCTTTGCGGTGCGCAGTCGGGTAAAAAGACGCTCACACCACAAACAAATGACGTTTGAAGTTAGCCGTTTTGAAACGTCAAAAACACAAATCTGTACCTAAACATTAATAGATGATTATGATGCGAATTTAATTAATTGTTGTGTATTTAAATAATATAATATTTGAATTCTTGTTTTTCTTATTGTACTTTTACTAACACGTTTAGGCCAATAAAATTGATACCAACAAATATAGGAAAATAATTCCGAAATAAAATTTGATTTGATTTGAATAGTCACTGGATGGACGCAGTGTCGAGATCCTTGAGTCTCGTTGCCCGAAACGACGCGAATTCCATCTGGTTTGCTTTTTTTACATGCAATATCTGATTAAGATTCAAGCGAACTGCGTCGGTAAGTGTGGTCACTATTACTGCTGCCAAAGGCCTCTCCCTACAACTTATTTTTTTTTCGAATTAGGGTTAATGTGGTCCTTGGCTCTTCCAGCTCGGCCCGTCATTTCTTGCGAGGTTCACATCGGTAGTGTGGTATCACTATCTACAAATATTTCCTACTTCGTAGTCACTTTAGTCAACGTGACAGTGATAAATCTTACATGACTCACTCGAACTGTTTTTTTTATTTAATAGGGCCACTCGCAGTTCAACTCATTACAATCATTTGACTGCGCAACCGGACTATCCTGTGGTGACCTTAATGAATTTAAGGCCCCCGGTGACTCACGTGAACTGTACGTGAATCCTTACTAATATTATAAAAGCGAAAGTGAGTTTGTTTGTTTGTTACGTCTTCACGCCTAAATGGCTAAACAGATTTTGATGAATTTTGGCACAGAGATAGTTGGGACCCTGGAGATGAACATATGCTATTTTTTTAAAAAAGATTGCGATATGAGGGATAAAGAGGGAAGAAAAGGGAAAACTTTGCATTGCTATTACAACAAATTAGGCTCAAGGGCAAAAACTACAGGTAGCAGGTACCTGCAAATCAGGAAAGGGGAACTGTGTTATCCCGAATTTAACGTGAGCGGAGCCGCGGGCAAAAGCTAGTCATGTCTATATATACATATATGAATGCATTCTCACTCATAAAGTAGCGGACCTTCTGTATGATATCTACTCTATGGCATAACCTACTCATCACACATTCGGCGTGGGGTGAGAGGATGTTATAGATCATATTATTCTGACTGTCTGGAATGTTTGCTTAGCTATTACTTGCATAACATCAACTACATTGTGTTCCGCCCCACTCGAAGAGTAAAGATGTGGTAATACATCGTACGTGTGTTTGTTGATTACTATTATATGGTTGGTGTTGTCTATAGATACTCTTCTGTCTAACCCTTAGTAAACTGACGTAACTTTATGGTGCAATAGCTTATGCCCACGGCTTTGCCCACGTGGATTTCAGTCCCTTCCTAAGTGTAAATCCACACATTTGCACACGAATAACAGCCTTTGCTATTTGCGTGCCGATTGTCATCCAAATCAGGTCTAGTGTTAATGAAACAAACTTTTGTATTTATGAAATTATGTTATTTCTTTGTCTTTATTTTCCTTTTTTAACCGACTTCAAAACAGAAGGATTTTCTCAATTCGTCGGAATATTTTTTTTTTGTTTTATGGATGTTCACCGATTACTCAAAGACGCTTGAACCGATTTGCAAAATCAGTTTTTTTGTTTATTAGGGTATACTTCCCAGGTGGTTCAATATCAATTTTATTTATATTGCTTAGGTATTTATGAGTTATCGTCTACCTATAATACATATTTTTTATTTCTCTATGTCTATATGGATGATCTGCTAATCTTTTAGTAATTACAATGGAAAATGAATACTCGAGGAGCTCGTGGCTAAATAATAGCAGCCGCTCGGGTCGATCTTTAGGTTAAGCCGCGCTTGCCTAGGTTGGTCTGTGGATGGGTGACCACCCGTTAAATACCGAGTTTCCTCCGTGCCTCGGAAAGCACGTTAAGCCGTTGGTCCCGGCTGTCATTTGTAGATCTTTGTCAGTTCGTTACAGGTAGTCAGTGTTCCGAAAGTCTGACAACCAGTCTTACCAAGGGGTATCGCATTACCCAGTACTAAGTGGGTTGTGGAGGTCAGATAGGCAGTCGCTCCATGTAAAATACTGATATTCAGCTGCATCCGGTTAGACTGAAAGCCGACCCCAACATAGTTGGGAAAAGGCTAGGCAGATGATGAATGGAAAATGAATACTCGATAAAAAATATGTGATATACTAGTCTGTCAAGAAAGTACCGGGAAAAGATCAATAATACACAAAATGTCTGTTATTCATCCAAATTTATTTTATCACCTTCAAAGTATGCTCCTTTAGAAAAGATACACTTGCGCCAAAGAATAATCCATTCATCAAAACATTTTTTAAACGCTGCTTCCGGAATTGAGTTCAGTTCTCGCCGCGAATTCTCCTTTATGTCTTCTATCGATTTAAAACGGGTGCCACGAAGTGGTAATTTGAGTTTAGGAAAAAGAAAAAAGTCAGCAGGAGCCATATCTGGTGAATATGGTGGTTGCTGGATGGTATTTGTTGAGTTTTTGGTCAAAAATTCGTTCACAATGATAGCCTTGTGCGAAGGCGCATTGTCGTGGTGCAAAATCCAAGAATTTTCTTTCCACAAATCTGGCCTTTTTCGTCGAATTTGCTCTCTTAAACGCCGCATAATGCTCAAATAATATTCTTTATTTACCGTTAGACCTTCCGGTAAGAATTCAGAGTGCACAACACCGCGATAGTCAAAGAAAACAGTCAACATGACTTTGACTTTTGATCGACTTTGGCGTGGTTTTTTCGGTTTCGGTTCAGTTGGAAGGCGCCACTCCGAAGCTTGTTGACTAGTTTGCATGTCAAACTCGTAAACCCACGTCTCGGCACCAGTAACAATGCGTTTCATGAATGTTGGGTCCGAACTGACTCGTTCTAGCATGTCCTCAGCGACTTTCATGCGATTGAGTTTTTGGAGAAAATTCAGATCTTTTGGGACTAGCCGAGCAGCAACATGTTTCATACCCAAATGATTAGTTACAATGGTATGGATCGACTCGTGAGATACAGAAAGTTCGGCGTCTATCTCTCTCAGAGTTGAATGGGGATTTTCAGTCACTATTTTCTTCACTTTTGCGATGTTAACTTCAGTTGCAGACGTTGACGGCCTACCAGAGCGAGGCAAATCTTCCATCACATCTCGACCGCTTTTGAACGCTTTGAACCACTCATAGAGAGAGTTTTTGATAAAGTCGATTCACCGTAAGCCTTCTGTAACATTTTCAGTGACTCCGAACACGAAATTCCATTGGCGATGCAAAATTTAAGACAAACTCTTTGTTCGATATTTTTGTCCATTATGAAATTCACAATACACACTATATATGATATTACTAAAACCAGCACTGTATTTAATATAAATAACAGATGCGACTCAAACTCCGCGCCAAAATGGAAAACAGTTGTGCCAATCTAACAACTACAAAAAAAACAAAATTTTTAATTTGGAACCATAAACAAATCATCCATTCCCGATACTTTTTTGACTGAATGTATCATATACCATAACTAAAAATGCTGAAATAAAAATATTTTTGTTAAAAAATAAAACCGTTTTTTATTAAGTTTAAGTTTTTTATTATTGTCGTTGTTTTTGCTTGTCTGTCCAATCGTTAGTGGTACAGACATAACATTATGCTAGTATTTTTTTTTATTAGAATTTAATGGTATTTTCGGTATACATAGTTAAAGATTCACCCAAGTCTATACAACGTGTAACGGAAAGGGTATATACATATCAAGAGCAAGGCTTCTTCAAGGCTTATCAAACGATATCGCAAGGGTTTCAGCTAAATATAAAAAAAAAAAAAAAAAAAAAAAAAAAAAAAAAAGAAAGAAAGAAAAAACAAAAGAAGCCTCGCTTTTGGTATGTATATACCCTTTCCGTTACATCCTGTATATTATCTTTACAGAAAATTTTCACAGAATTTCTGCAATATTTATGCTAGAATGTTTTATTTTGAACCGGAAATCTTGCAATATTAAACAACAAACGAGTAAAACTAGAAAGCGGTGATTCTGTCAGAATAGTTTTTTTATTATTTCATATCTACCTCCCCAAAAAAGACATCTTCTCCAATTTAATTCAAGAAACATATTCTTCATGAGTTTGAAGAATATTGTTGTTTCCACGAATTTGAAAAGGGTATGGAAGTTAGTATTTAATATTAGTTTCAGCACAAAGTACTAAATGTCACTACCAGTTAGTGCCAGTTACTTCTGAGTTCAGAAAGCAATTTTAGACAACAATTTTGAAAATGAAACGGCGTTGTACCTTTGTTAAATGACAGTCTAAATAGGTATACTACTTACTAAGTAATGTAGGGTAGACAATATACAAGGTCTAACAAAATTAAAGCAAGACCTCCCATGTGGTCCCTTTTTTGCGGATGGAAAAGCAATAACTAATAAAATAACTTTAAAGTTTCACATGGAGTAGAGTATTAAAATAAATAACAAACTCGACTAGTCGACTCTCAAGTTTCATACAATTTTCGTTTTGCTTTTGTATGGCTGCTAAAAGCGTATCTAACTACAAACACTATGAGTCTGCCAGTTTGTTTTTGATTCACAAACTTCATGAAACTTGAAGAGAGTTTTAAAATGTCTGTGTAATTTCTAAGGGAACTTAGAGTTAGTAATGTAGTATTTTTTTAAGCGTCTAATATTCGACCAGGCTTTGCGTTCGATGCTCACTCGTTATTTTATAAAAAAGGAGTTCACTTTACACAATGACTTCCAAATATTCTTAGAAAAATCGGCCAAACAAACTCGCGGGTTATGTTGATAGCTAATTTATGTTTAAAAATACAAGCTCTACCCTATGTTTCTAAAGAGGACATAGAAAAGCAGTTAGGGGTTGAACTCTTGCAAAACAGCGCAATTAGCAAATCATTGTTTTTTCAGATTCTTATCGAATAACTTTTTATATTTCTATGGTTTCTTTCTTATAATGTGGTGAAATGAATACTTGTTATATTTTGATAGTTACCAACCTTCGTGTCTATTTAGAAATACCTTTTCTAATTGTACCAGAAATATATTTATTTGACCTTAAACTACTATTATCTGCCATTGCTAAAACTAAATAGACACCTAAATTAATGCTGTTGGATTTTTAGCCCTTGGCTCAAAGGCTACAGTTGAAATTTAAACTCATCCGATCCAGTTTAAGTGTCACTTAGTTTGTGTAAAATACGCCATAACTCTCAGAAATGAGCCTAAGTAATTACAGCGAGGTCTAGAAATCGTACCTAAAACTTAGCGAACAAAGATTAAAAATTGACAAAGTCAAGTTCACAACTTGTTATATGAATTCCTGAACTAAATCAAAAAGGTCGGGAGTGCCGCCCTGCCCCTTTAAAGGCATTTTTCTTGGAAATTAAATCTTGCTCGGTATAGGCAGCACGTAGTGGGATTCCAAGAAATGTAACTAGTCGAGACTTTTATTTTTAAGGTAAAGAAAAGTTTGTGTGTGAATTAGTTTTGCCAAGTGTATGGTTACATTGGAAACGGTATATGTGTTGAAAATGGTTATGAATAAATAAATAAAAGAAAGAAAAACTATATATATTATACGCAATTACGACGAGCACACATCATCATCTGCTTAGCCTTTTATAACTATGTTGGGTGGGGCTTCCAGTCTAACCGGATGCAGCTAGAATATCAGTTTTTTACATGTAGCGATTACCTTTCTAACCTCCACAACCCAGTTAGTATTGGGTAATACGATACCCTTTGGTAAGACTGGTTGTCAGACTTTTGGGACACTGAAACCTGTAGCGACTGTCAAAGATCTGCAAACGACAGCCGGGACCAACAGCTAAACGTGATTTACGAGGCACGGAGGAAACTCGGTATGCGTGGCATGTCACCCATCCACAGACTAACCTAGGCAAGCGCGGCTTAACCAAAAAAACGACCCGAGTGACCACGAGCTCGCAAAATAAGAAAAAAAAAAAAAACTATTAAAATACTACAGCCATATTCGTCGACTTTTACAAAAAAATATGTTATAATTTATTTAATAAATAGAGATGATTAGATACAGATGCTTGGAGAATAACCGTGATCGTGGTCATAAATATTATCATATTATATAATATATATAATGCCTTATGGTGTAAGTGCCAAGGGCAGCCCGCGATACTCAACATTTCTTATATTCTTTGCAATTTTAAGGCCAGTGCTAGGTTGTATAGTTGTAAAAACCTACTTGCAAAATAAACATCATTTGTTATCTTGCCGCAAAACGTTCAACCATTTTCTTGCCAGTCTTAAGACGCCACTCAGCCACATCTTTAGTCCATCTGGCATAACTATCACCTTGCTAGGTGTCTTGCCCAATTCCATTGGAACCGTACCGTAACCCCCACGTACCGTACCCTGCAGCAGATGCTGCAGGGTACAATAAAAGTAATTTAAAAAAAAAGTTGCTCTGCTCTAGGAATTTTTTTAATTGAATGGAAATCATGTAGGACTAAAAATTCAGCTACCCAAGCAACATTGATTTGTGGATAATCTGCCCAGTCATGAGGTAACAGTGAAGTACTATCACGATAATTCATTAGTGGACGCAATATGCTAGTTTTTCTTCGATTCAAGGCCGCAACATGAACTCAAATCTATATAGGATCTATCTTTTTGATAAACATCGCATTGTCGGTTCTGCCATCAATATTTATCATTGACGGACGACGCATCGCACGCAGTTAAAAAGATTCTGAACTAAGACAAACCGTATGGATACAAAACATATTATGTAAAAAAAACTGCAATGTCATTTTGAAATAACGCAAACTAAATTATTGAGACAGTAGCTGTTGCTGGCAGTTTCGCCCGCTTGGATTTGTTGAAATTTATCACAAGTGGCCATAGTACGGGGATTCAAAGTAAGCTACTTATATGTGTTTTACTTATATGTGTTACTAGCTTTTGCCCGCGGCGAAAGATTTTTTTTTTTTATTTATTTGTTGCTAGCATAGAACCGTATTCATATCAAAAGTACGGAAGGTAATCGATGATAAAAAAAAACTATTCATGAACTATTTAGGTATTATTAATTTAAACGGACTCAAAAAAATACTTCTGCTTCAGAAGGCGGTAACTTTTTTCGTTTCATTCAGTTGTTTTTTTTTTGTAACACATCTAATCATCTTTGTCTAATCATGACGGAGTTATGCCGAAAATACGTAAAACTAATCCTTATCCTTACTAATATTATTATTATAAAAGCGAAAGTGAGTTTGTTTGATGAATTTTGGTACAGAGATTGTTGGGACCCAGGAGATGGGCATATGCTATATATGTATATATTTTTATTTTTAAATAGTGATATATAAGGGAGAAAGAGGGAAAAAAAGGGAAAACTGAGCTTTGCTATTACAAATCAATAAGGCGCAAGTGCAAAAACTGCAGGTAGCAGGTACCTGCAAATCAGGAAAGGGGAACTGTTTTACCCCGAATTTAACGCGAGCGAAGCCGCGGGCAAAAGCTAGTAAAATATAAACGTGCGAATTGAGGTACCCCCCCCCCCTTTTTTTTGGAAATCGGTTAAAAACAACTTAGTGTTTTTTTTGCGGATGGAAAATCATCAAATAACTTCCCCCGCTCTAGGCGGAGCGGGGGGGACTGTCAGACTTTTACTGACTAAACCTCACCCGTGTTCCTTCTATCGCCCTTTATGTTCCGGGGCCGCGGTATCTCTTTCGAACGAACCGCAACCCCGGCAGAGACTCTATACAATTTAGAGTTCAGAATTAAGCTTGTGGGTGTATCATTATCGTATTGACATTTTATTTTACGAGAATATAAAATGATTTGGGTTACATCTCTGGAGCATTATTTCCAGACATATCTCATAAATGAATGGCTTGCTGGCGGTGATTTGTGACATCAGAAATCTTTGATAAACTACAAATCAGTTGAAATGTCTTGAGTATTTATTTCAAATGTGGGTCCATAGTTGACCGTTAATATGGACCATAAATATCATTACGCCTGTAATTTCTGGAGGATTAGGCAAATGTGTATTTAAAAGGACACTTCATTTGTCAGTTATTTTGAAGTCCCATGTATTGGGACGAGCCTATTGTCATCAACTGGCCGCACAAAACAAATCTCCATGTGTTATACTAAAAATCGGACGGTACGGTTGGCGCAGGTTCGATTCCCGTGCGGAACAAATATTTCTGTGACCGACAGGTAGTTGTTCCGGGTCTGGCTGTTTGGGTATGTGAGTTCAAATGTTTGTTAACGCAACCACGATACAGGAGAAATTCCTAGCGTGGGGCAACGTTTTTATCTAAAAAGAAACCTGATGGAAAAATTCAAGAACACTTTGTCCGATCCGGGAATCGTTACCAGGAAATGATGCACAGATATCGCGCTTGTGACGACAAGACCAATATGACAGCCAATCTAAACTTAATTAATTAAACTCGGCTTGAAATTAAGCAAAGTTTTCCACTGTCCATTACTAGGCCCTTCTCAAAATTTGCTAAAGTACATTAGTTAAACTATTATCTTAGAATTAACTAGATAAATATATTAATATACTAAAACTAAATTTTATACCTCGATCCATAAACTAATAACAATGTACTGGCATCAATCCATCATCCCTGTAAGGCCTATTGTAGCCAATACGCCTGAAATACTGGTGAAGTATTTTATTTATTTATTTAAACTTTATGTATGTACAGTAGTGGTACATAAGCGGCCTTAATGTCATAAGGCATTCTCTACCAGTAAGCCTTAGGGTAAAATACGACAACATTGTGGGATGCGAAAAATAATTATTAAAAAAAAAAGTGTATCGGCTAGAGTGGCGCGCAATGATTGTTGACGTATCCTCAGGAATGTCGGGAAAGATAAGCAAATCAAATATCTTAAAATATTAAATACCTAGTTAAATATTAAATATCTTGACTTGGCTTTCTCACCAGTTTGGTTTTATCAAAATATTACTCACTCTCGTATTTTCCAAGATAGACAATGTGGTTTTTTCATTAAAAGAACTAACTTTCTACAGAAGACTTTTAAATCTGAAATAGACATCCATTATTTGCTGGCCCTTTCTCAACTATGTTTTCTTTTAATTTAATTAGTAAAACTGGTTATCAGAAAAATCCATAAATAACAGCCAGCACAAACGGCTTAACGTATTGGCCGAGGCACGGAGGTAACTCGGTATGTTCCTGATAGGTGATCACCTATCCACCAACCAAGTGGTCACCAACCAAGGCAAACGTGACACCTATAGATCGATCTGAATGTTATTTATCCACGAATTCCTCGTATACATACAATTTAAGTTAAAAGTAGCTAAATAATAAAGAACAATGTCCAAAATGGACCTGTGCAATAAAGATAACGGAATACAGGATAATTCATCGTCTATTTAATTATTTAAGTTGCAAATACTTCTGTAACACGGACTAGCTGTATGCCAAAATGTAGATTTTATAGTATTTTACGCGACTTATAACATCCGCCAGCCGCCATCTACGCCTAATGTATGTAAGAATACAGGTACCTACCTAAGTTATATATAAATTATATGAGTAGTTTCTATGCGTTTTAATGTTGCACTTACATCCGTTTAGGCATTAGAAAAAAAAATGCATACGCAGTACCTACTAATCTAGGTACTGTCTAGGTAGGTTTTAAAAATAGCTAAATGCTTCAGTTTCTTGGAAAATCACTCGGAATTATGAAAAATCATACCGTTTATAACCTAAAAATCTAGTATATATTTTTTTTAAATATCTTTTCTGCAGCTAGTCCGCTATAAAAATAAGATCCTAAAAGAGTTTACTAATGAAAGAGAATACAATACATCATTTTCCGATGCTTTTGGCCCCAGGGCCAACAATGTATTTTGTATTTTGTGTGTGCACAAATAAATAAATGTATCGGCACAGAGCAATGTCTTTTCCAAACTTTAAATACTTCAATCAAGAGAAACCATTTTGAATTAAAAAAGGAAATATCGCACTAACGGGCATCAAGTCAAGCGAACAATATCTTGTTCAATCTTGACTTCAGAAATTGTAGAAAATATCACAGAATTGCGTCGTTTTGGCTGTTATTTTCAAACATGAAAATGTATACGAATTCGCGTTGAAGAGGCAACGCGTCCGCCATATAAACTGTGAACAAATTGGCTACGATTGTCGAGCATGCCACCTGAAACGGCCCTTTCTCAAATCTTGTATTGACCACGAAAATAAATTTAGTTTGGTATCGGTTTTCCGAAATACCCCGCGTATGTTCTGCGATTTTTTTGTAGTTATCAAGCAATGTATTTCTTTTTGTATTTGTCGAGGTTGTATTTTTCAAATAGACCTAAAATTGATATGTGACATATCAATTTTATTAATCTTGCTTTTGTAGTTTATGAGTTATCGTCTTTAATAAATAATTTTTTCTTCTATACCTATCTATATAGATGTTTTTTGCGGATTGGAAATCGTCAAATACGCGTTAGTGTTCTACGCGCGCCTCAAAGAGATGTCAGCAAAGCAGAGGGTATGCCAGGGCCACCGTCTGCCGGGATTGCGGATAGCTCGAAAGAGATATCGCGGCCCCTGAAAATAAAGGGCAATAGAAGGAACATGGGTGGGTTTTAGTCTGTACAAGTCTGACAGTCCCTGCCACTCCGCCTGGGGGAAGTTATTTGGTATTTCCCATCCGCAAAAAAAAAATGTTTTGAAGCAACCCTAGAAAAAACAGCATCCATTATTTTCCGCATAACTACTGAGTATCATCGTCAATCTTTAATCCAATTCATAGAAATGGAGGCAAATTGCCATCAAATGCTTGTGTTTGCATTCGCGTGACATTTCCATAAGGTCATGCGGATATCACACATCTTACACACGGCTAGATTTCAGATAATGTTGACGAACAATTTGTTAGAGTGGCGTCTCACTGTTGCGATTTGTTCGACGTAGTTTTGGATAAGATTCATCATTTTTCTGTCCTTGTCCCATTCTATTTGGGGTCGGCGCAACACGTTTTCTTCTTCCATTCTCCCCTATCAGACGTCATGGCATCATTTACTCCTTTCTCCTTCATACCATTCCTTACACAATCCATCCATCTTTTCTTTGGCCTTCCTCTCGCTCTCCGTCCATCAACATTCAGATCCATCACTCTTTTAGTCACATGTCCATTCATTCATCCCTCCTCATTACATGTCCATACCAAGACAAACGTCTCACCTTCAATTCGGATAAGATTACAATATGCAAGGAAATTCTAATACACATTCTTATCTCTCCTAGACCTGCTTCTGGTCTCCAGCGAGGTCGACAGTTGTCGTAAGACTATAAATTAGAGAACTCAGTATGCGCTATGATTTGGAATATTTCAATCCATTTTGACCAAGACCCTTTCCTTAAGCAATTTTTTTTTGTAGAACCTATGTTATTTTGCGGCGTTTTATAAGTGCTCATGTAAGTCATATAGTATGTGAAATAGAATATTTTAATTCTGATATTGATTAAGGGTGAAAAATCGTTCACCAAATCGCGATTGCAAGCGCTATTGGTCATCCACCAATAATCATCATCTGCCTAGCCTTTTCCCAACTATGTTGGGGTCGTGTTCCAGTCTAACTGGATGCAGGTGGATGCCAGTATTTTACATGACTACCTATCTGACCTCCACAACACTAATTCGATGTAACGGGTGGTCACCCATCTACAGACCAACGTAGACAAACGCTATTTTACCTACGAATCGACCCGAGCGGGCTATTTAAAAAACATAAACATTGTATAGAATAAAAAAACAAAAAAAACTAACTTTTCTACCGGTCATACCACTTTCTAAATCATAATAATTGAGCTAGTATCTCGTGAATATTCAGTGTTCCTCGTCAATTTAAAAAATAACACGGTACTGACGCTTCAAAGGCGCTGATGGGGCGAAACAAGAAAATGAAAAGATAATATTATGGAGTTTATTAGAGCTTCCTCGCATCTTGCTATAGAAAAATATTGGTTAACCAACATCCACATTTTTCAAGTACTTTCATGAAGCCTTATTGTTATTGAAAAGTGTGTACGTACTTAGTTTCTCTCGGTTTGAAACTGAGTGATTGAAAACTTACTCTTTATAAATAGGTTAGTCATTGGTTTTGAAGTAGGAGTGTGGGTTCGGTTACCGGGTCGGACAATTACTGTTATTGAGCTTTTCAAATGAGGAATTCCACAATGTCAGCCCGGAGTTTGGAAATCGGTGGTATGACCCTCGTCTGTCAGAATATATGTAGGTAAGCCATTTTAAGGCAGTCATGTTAAAGAATCGAAATATATGTAACTAGCTTTTGCCCGCGGCTTCGCTCGCGTTAAATTTGGGGTAACACGGTTCCCCTTTTCTGATTTGCAGGTACCTGCTACCTGTAGTTTTTGCCCTTGCACCTGATTTATTGTAATAGCAAAGGTAAGTTTTCCCTTTTCTTCCCTCTTTCTTCCTCATTTCTCCCTTTTATAAAAAAATAGCCTATGTCCGTCTCCAGTGTTCCAACTATCTCTGTACCAATATTCACCAAAATTGGTTTAGCCATTTAGGTGTGAAGAGGTCACAAACAAACAAACAAACTCACTTTCGCTTATATAATATTAGTAAGGATATTTATTCTAATTGCATTTAAAAACATTAACCATTATAAAAAGGAACAAAGATGAATAAAAGTACCCATTTACCCATCTTTACTTTCTACTACAGTCCTTTCACAAGTTATTAAGCTTTGTGACTGGGACAACACGACAAGGTAGCATCCTTTAGTTTTTTGACATTCGCATGTGCCTGTAATGGTCCAATTGAAATAAATGCTTTGAGTATTTAAACGTCTACCCCAACTAACTTAACTTTTAATCGTAACTTTTACCAGTTATGATGTGTTATGTTACAGTTACGATTAATTAATACGCTACACATTTAGATAAAGCTCGCCCGTTTGTTCTTGATGAAGCTAATACATGAATATCTCCATTCAAGCAACTAGATATTGTTTACAAACTCAGTGTTCTATCCCAACCGAATGAGCTTTCCACGCATAATAAGGCAGATTGGAAGTGGGCTTCAAAACGGCAGTAGCTATTTGCAAAAATACTGAGTCGTTAAGTTTGGTATTAGAAAGGTTTCTCATGGTTTAAAACCAAAAATAGCACCCACAGTTTTTATATGTGACATAAAAACGTTGCATTGTTACACCATTTCAAAAGACAGCGTTTATTAAATCGTCAGTCGTCACAACAGCATCCCGGTTTTACCGCGGATAAGTTTGATGGACGATATCTCTCGTCTATATCTCATAGTATCGGCAGGCGTTATCACAGCCGCTGATATGCTCTCGATAAAATTGAAGGCTTTAGCCGGTTTATCTTACTTCTGTACGGGATCGCAACAGTAACAAGACAGTGCGATCAAAATGAACAGTAAGTTGATTTGAATTTTTACTTTCCTGTGAATTTGAACTGTATTACGTCAATCTGGGGTTGATTATTTATTTATTAGATCTTAAGTGAATATTTGTAACTGAGTAATTACAACATGAACTTAAACTTCAAAACAAGTACTTTTCATGGTCCTCGCACTAATTGTTTTTCTATAGGCATTGAAGTTATAATTAGAGCAGTTAATTCTTGTTAATTACATCTATGTAGGTACATAATTTAAAAAGTACAAATAGACCTAATATTACAAATATACCGTAGTATTGATGATTTATTTAACACAGTTGGGACATAAAAAGCCTTGATTGGTGCGCCAAAAGTAAAGGACCATGTAGATAGAGGAAAATTCTTTAGTTATAAATAAAGGGTAAATTGCTTGGAAATACGTAGTGTTGTTGAAACCCATTTCTAATATTAAACAAAAAATATCCTGTTTGTGTAAAAAAACCATGAGCTAATTTAATTTTATTAGTGGACAAATATGCAATTTACCTGTGTATTTATTTTATGACGAAGTTATTTTACTTCACTACAAATATTTTTTATGCATAAAGTATCACTTATTATAGTATCATTTGATAAAAATATGTAAATACCAGACAAGTGCTTAGAGACTCAATATTTCAGTGTTTTGAGAACAACTCTGATTTTGACCAGATATTGTTTTATAACTAACTAGTTTAACATACAAATTCATACTGAAATCTATTTAGTTCCTTCGCTATTTTGACGTAAACAAAGTTAGCTGAAGTCTTAGTATGTAGATTGCGTATGGAGATGAAATTGTCAAGTCCTCAATGATAACTGATAACACAATCAGCTATCGTATGGCATACAGATTCAGGATGGTTGATGGAATTATGTAAATCAGTTGAAGACGATGCTGGACCAGAATTGGGTTTTTTTTGGAAAACGTTGCCCCACACACATCGTGGGGGGGTTTACAAACATTCAATCTCACACACACAAACAGCCAGACCCGGAATAACTATCTGTAGGCCATACAAATATTTGTTCCGTGGGGGAATCGAACCCGCGACACGCAGCGCAGCAGTAGATCGCTCAGCCACTGCACCAACCGTGTCGTCAAAATTCATTTCTTCATTCTTCATTCAATCTTCATTGATTGATTGAATAATCTGTGCTGATAGCTCACTGGTTTAAAGTCATTTCCTAGTGATTACTGTAACGTTAGTCCAAATCGTGGGTGGAAGCCCAAACTGGCACTTTATCTAGTGAGGTAAATTATTTCATTTCCACTGCCATCAAAACGCCACAAAGAACAGCAAAGCCTGCCAGGGCCACTGCCTGCCGGGGATGCGGTTGTTTGGGCCGCGATATCTATAATATCGCGGCCCCGGAATACAAAGGGCAAAAGAAAGAACATGGATGAGTTTTATCCAGTAAAAGACTGAGATTTTTTCCGGTCTGGTCAGAGCGGGAGAAGTTATTTGATACGAAAAAAAAACTGCCCTCAAAATGATGAAATAAAACATCGTATAGTATAGCAAACGGAATACCACAGTCCGAAAATGGAAGACAATCTGGGCTCACGGCCACGTGGTATATAGTGGCGGTACTTTCATGTAAGCATGGCTTACTACTACTATGTTAGAGTTTCTGCTTCCCTAGAGGCTTCCCGTACTGTTGGCCTCTAGGCACTCAATCCCTCTTACAGAGAGAACACAACCTTGCCCCATACTTACTAGAAATTTCTCCGGTATCGTTGATGCGTTTACTTTAATACTTATAAGTATATATTTATTACTGCATATGCAGCTGAGCTGAGCCTACCGGAAAGAGTTCTTATGTGCGCGCCCCATTGCAGTTTAGAATCAATAGTCATCCCCAAGAATACAGTTTCTGCTATAACATCAAGATTTTTGCCGTCAAGATTTAAATTTAGATCACGTTGTGGTACATTTGGTAAGGCAAACTTTAGACATTTGGTTTTGTTCGCATTCAGTAGGAGATTGTTAGCTGCAAACCATTTCGATAGAACGGTTAGACTTTTGTTAACATTAACAACATCCGGATTTTTTCTATTTATTTTAAAAATTAGCGAAGTGTCGTCAGCAAATAAAATTATATCCGATAGTTTGGCCATCATATAAGGAAGATCATTTATATAAACAAGAAATAGGAAGGGACCGAGAATAGAACCTTGGGGCACGCCCATCTTGACTAGAGACCCAGAGGACGTCGCCCCATTAACATTTACTTTTTGCTGCCTGTTTGATAAATATGATAAAACAAGATCAGCAGCTCGTCCACGAATTCCGTAGTGGTGTAATTTACAGAGCAGTGTGTTGTGGTCGACGCAGTCGAACGCTTTTGAGAGATCACAGAAAATGCCAATGGCATCCTGGGACTGCTCCCAGGATTCCAAAATGTGACTGATGAGTTTTACTCCCGCGTCCGTTGTCGACCTGCCCTTCGTGAAACCAAACAGTTGACTATGCAGAATCCCGTTTAAGTTAAAGTGAGACAGCATCTGGTCCAGCATGATTTTTTCATAGATTTTACTTAATGCTGGAAGCATATAGCGTATTATTAAGCTATAGTAAATTTTACATCTTTTTTTTTTATTTTTGCTCTGCACTAGGAATCTCTTCTGTATCGTGGGTGCGTTTACAAACATTTTAACTCACATGCATAAACAGCTAGACCTAAAACTACCTGTAGGTTTGCATCCTGTGGTTATACATCTCATTATAGTTTTTCTCAAGGTTTATTTTGCGTTGTTTGATTTTTACTAAGTAGATAAAACATTTGGCTACATCCAACTAGACACATCTATAAAAAGTTTCACAGTATTATGTCCTATGGCGTTCTCCTGTGGGGATCAGCAGCAGACGTCGATTCAGTTTTTATATTACAAAAGAGGGCAGTCCGCGCGATCTATAAAATGGGTCCTCGCGAGTCCCTCAGAGAAAAATTTAAAGAGATCGATATACTGACTCTGCCTTCACTTTATATCTTAGAATGTTTATTGTATGTCCGTAAAAATCGGGGGCTTTTCAAAATTAGGAGCGACTACCACAATATTAATACACGCAGTAAACACGAAATTGTAATTCCTAAATTTAGATTATCAAAAACTAGCAAGTCATTTCTAATAAACAGTATACGCTTTTATAACAAGTTGCCAAAATCAGTTATAGAACTGACAGATGGAAAGTTTAAAAACTACATAAAACGTGTCCTTATTAAAAACGCATATTACAAAATCAAGGACTACGTTGAAGATAAAGTATTAAATAATTTGGCTATAGTTCCTTCTGCGCATGCGGCCTCCCTGGTAGCTATAATCAGCACAAATTTGTGGATGTCTCTAACTATTCTCAATCTTATTTATTTTTGTGATCTCTTTAATCATTTTGTTTTTTTTTGCAATAGTTGTCAAATCACATATTTATATCACCCTTGTTCTGAATAGTTACAGTACTGATAGCAACATCTGTGTGACTCGTCTTTTAGTTATTATTTTGTTTTTGCAATATTGTTTTATTCTATTTTTTTTACTCTTGTATAGATTCTTTTCTACCTATTCGTTGTGAATGAGTGGACATGGTTGGCCTTGTACATAACATTTAAACTCACATACACAAACAGCTAGCCCCAAAAAAACTACCTGTAGGTCAAACAAATATTATTTCCGTGCAGGGATCGAACCCAAACCACGCAGCGCAGCAGTCAATCGCTCAACCACTGCGCCTACCGTGCCGTCGTTATCGTCGTCGACATAAACCGAATACATTACTATGTTTTTTAGTCAAATTTCTGGTGCTAAGATAATAACGAGACCGTGTCCATACGTTCACCTTAACTGATTGCCTTCTTATTCCTCAGCAGCGCTCTGGCTCTTATGTTGCGCGGCAGCCGTGGCCAGCTGCTCGGGGCTCTCAATCACCTTGAGACAGAACCCGGAGACTTTGTGCCGTGGCCAGGAGAACTTCCTGAGGATCGCCAGCATCGAGTCCTGCTTCCAATACTACCAATGCTATGCCGGAAACTCCTATCTTATGCAGTGCCCCGAAGGGACCTGGTTTAATGAGGAGGAGCAGGTAAGAATATGAGTTCTTTGTAGTTTATTAAAATGAGTTAGAGAGGTTGGTCAAAGCTCATTTCCTTTCTGCATGAGAAACCTTCACTTTAATGAATAATAGGCTGGTTTTCAAAATCAATCAAAATCAAAATATTTTTATTTTACATAGGCCTACATGGGCACTTATAAAACGTCGAGAAAAGATGCACGGTTCGGGTTGGTCGTTTCCTATGGAGAAGAACCGGCAAGAAACTCCATGGTTACTCTTTTAAAATCATTTGGTTTTACAATGTTGTTGTTGTTACAGCGTTAGCACTTAAGTATGAGAGGACAGCGTAGGCCCGACAATAAGTCATTGCTTACTTTACAAAAAGTAAAATAAAATAATACGTTAACAAAAGTTAACAAGCGTCTAAGAATCTACAATAATAATAATTAGTTTAATTATCTCAGCTCTGATCTTACGATTTTGATCATTTGACGAAAAAGTCAAATGTGTTCAAAAAACTAAGAAATAATAACACTTTGAAGTCGATATATGACTAGTTTAAGGGCTAAAACTAAAAAAACTAAAAAATCTTGAAGACCTTTAGAAATTCTAATCTTCAAAATTTCAAACTTCTATGAATTTCTTTTAAAAACAAACCAAGGTTATCAATTCATTCAGTTAGGCGAGTATGTTTTGCTAGTATTTTGCGGTAATCTTTTATCGCAACATCTCAACAGTAGTTTGTCAACTTTTGTTATCATTTTGACATGTGCCGATGAGTTATTGATAAACAAAATATGTGGTGAAACCCGTGAGCATAAAATCTGTGATGTCAGCCAGAAGTAACGTATTTATTTTCTAGAAACAATCTTGATAAAAAAAGAGTCGGTTAAAAAGTATGCTGGAGCCCTTCCTGATAGGTTGTGACGGTTTATGCAAAACTAGGTGGCGCCCGTTCAGCCGTTTTGATATGAAAGAGTAACAAACATCCATACGTCCACACATCCATCCTCACAAACATTCGCTTTTATAATATTAAGTAGGATTGTAGGATAATAAGTAGGATGTACAAAAGTAATCTTAAAGGTTTTTTGCAATGCGTTTTATTATGACACGGCCCACTCTAATAAGTGCCAATAATCAACTTCAACTCTTCATTAATGGCTTTTGTGGATGAGAGATACCACAATTTTGCCAATAACACGTGTACCGGTAATAAACTATCAAACTGTGCCAATTTTATTTCGACGGATAATCACCGGCACCTCCTAACTGACATATATTGACAAAATGATTTTACTTATTTAAAACAAATGCAAAAAAGTCTATCCCACATAATACGAAAACTTAAAGAGAATTTGCCATATTTCGAGTACTTTTTCGTCATCGTCCTAATAACTACACGCGTACAAAATTTGGGGACAATTACTGCTAAAATGCGTTTCCTGTAAAATTTTAACATTTTGAGTTAGGAGGGCTTGATGATTTGTGAACACATATATGTTGTCATCAAGAACCGTTACATAAAGGTAAAAGGAAACTAAATTGTTTTTCAGGTTTGTGACTGGTCCAGCCCACCAGGCCATTGTGAAGTTCCTGAACCAGAGCCTGAACCAGAGCCCGAACCTGAACCAGAGCCTGAACCTGAACCTGAGCCTGAACCAGAGCCCGAACAGGAGCCAGAAGAAGAACCTGAGCAAGAAGAAGAAGCTGAACCTACCCAGGAACTAGTAGAAGGCTCCGGCGAAGAATGGCAGGATGATGCCATCAGGAAATACTTAAAAGCATTCAAAAATATCAAACAGGAAGAAATCGAAGCTGAAGATGATGAAACTGAAGAAGTCAAGAAGTTAAAACAAGAAGAAGTAAGTGACGTTGAAGAATTAGATGGAGAGTATTTAGAAGACACCCGCAGAGCTCAAGAGGAAATTTTGGAAGAAGCAGAGGATTTATTGAAGAAAGTTAGGAAACTAATGAGGCAGGAAGAAGGTCAGGAAGAAGCTGAAGGTGAGGAAGAAGCTAAGAAGAGGCAGGAAGAAGTTGAAGCTGATGAAGAAGATGAAGAAGCAAAGAAGAAAAAACGTCAAGAAGAGACCGAGGACGTAGAACAGGCTGACGATGATGAAGAATCTAAGAAACGTCAAGAGGAGGTAGAAATTGAGGATGAAGTAGAAGGAGCCAAGAAGAAGCAAGAGGAAATTGCTGACGATGAGGCAACAGAAGATGATGTGGAAACTAAGAAACGTCAGGAAGATCTCGCTAATGAAGAAGAAGTAGAAGAAGCTAAAAAAAGGCAAGATGAAGTTAATGATGAAGAAGAAGTAGATGAAGCCAAGAAGAGACAAGAGGAAGTCGAGGATGAGGATGACATAGAAGAAGCTAAAAAAAGGCAAGAAGAACTCACAGAAGAAGAGGAGGTAGAGGAAGCTAAGAAAAAGCAAGATGAAGTTCAAGAAGACGACGAAGTAGAAGATACCAAAAAGAGACAAGAGGAAGACAATGATGAGGAGGAAGTCGAAGAAGCTAAGAAACGCCAAGAAGAAGTTTCAGATGATGAAGAATCCGAGAATGAGCTTAAACGTACAAAACGCCAAGTTGAAGACTGGGAAGACGATGACGTTGAGGAAGGTAAGAAACGCCAAGAGGAGATTGATGATGATGAAGAATCCGAGGATGCGATTGAACCTAGAAAGAGGCAAGAGGAAAATGAAGATAATGATGGAAATGATGACGAGGCAAATGAAGACGAAGAATCCAAGAGAAGCCAAGAAGAAAATGATGTTGAACAAGTGGGTGATGAAAATGATGTCGAAGCTGATGATGACGAATCCAAGAGAAGTCAAGAAGAAGACAATGATGAACAAGCCGGAGATGAAAATGATGCCGAAGTAGAAATCGAAGACGACCTAGAAGCAGATGATTCCTTAGAATTTAGAGCAAAGAAGTTCTTCAGAAATGTGTTCAGAGTATTATACTAAGAGACTTAGGAAGCATTGAAAAATGCTGCCTTGAAGACACTCTTATAGTCACTTAGAAATAATTCGTTTTAAGTAAGTTTAGAATCACTTTGTGCAATTTTGTAAATATTACTGTTGTTATTAAATTATTTATTGACTGTTTTTGTTTTCATTTTCTACAATCTAACCATACAGCTACTGTTAAACGATGTAGCTTTTGGTTTCCTTGTTTGACTGCTCATTCTATTCAACAGCGGGAAAATTTGTAATATTTACTTATTTAACACTAGCTTTTGCTTGCAAACCGCGAAAAGGAACAACTTACTGGAATCGACAATGCATACCAACAAATGGACAGCCTGGAGCGTAAATGAATTGTTTTAAAAATGTTGTGAAATCGATTGCACAGGCATCAAAGTTTGAGTCTCCGATATTCCCAAATTTCTGGTAAGTGCGTCCTGGAGAAACTTAATACGTTCTTTGAATTAAAGAGGGGGTGCGAATAGGCAACCACTGAGCATATCACAAAACTTTGCAATATTATTTTTGCGCAAATCAAAAAGGACTCACATAAGCTTGTCTAGCTGAGATTCAATGAAATGATTGGACTATATCAAGGAATTAGAGATAGGAGGGATTACGCGAGCGTAGTGTTAGTGGCAGTTAGAAGAAAATTGCGCAACACAGCACCTCGCTGACGCCCCAAAAAAGTGTTTCCCAGCAAATATGTTTGCATAGAGTTACTTAGTGCGATGTACAGGAGGCATGGTTGACGGCTTCCAGAAGGTTTTAGTATCATCCCATATAATTCTGTTTTTGGGTAAAAGTGGCGTCATTCAATGCCGTGTGTATTTACTGTTTTCAATGCGGCCATTGACACAACGGTTTTTGTTGTAGGTCCAGGCAATTACCGCCGTCTAAACACAGTTTTGATGGAAGCGTTACGTAATACAAAAGCGTTTCAACCGACTAGTGACAGACATAATCCGATTCAAACACGTTAACTGTTCGCAATACACTATCTTTATTAATAAAATAACATTTATCTTTCTCAATCACGTTTCGGTTAGATGTTTAACAAAACTTATTTTGTTATTTACACATTCACACTCAAAATAAAGAAAGATAACACATGTTATGGGTGGGCATGGAAGAGGATGTCATCTGACTACCTCTAAACATTAAGTGTGATCAGAATTTAGTGAGACGGAAGATAACGATGCAAAATTTCGCCATTGTGACGTGACTTAGGCTGATGGAGATGACTCGCAAATTACAAAATATCGTAATTTATGCAATCACAGTCTTACTCATGAATTTTAAAAGTGTAATTATGGGTCCTGTAAAGTAGTCGAACATAAATGTATCCTGGATAATTTATATGAAACTATTGGACATATTCTAAGTGAAGCATCTGTAATGTCGTGTGTCGGCCTGGCCAAGGAGAGTGTTGTGTGGCTGGAACAAGTATATTCGAGACGCTCACCAAGATGATTCAAAGAATAGGTAGCAAATTATAGACTAACTTCTGGAGTTAAACATGAAGAAATACATGCAGACGCGAAAAATATTTCAGGGACTTTACAAATGGTGCTAAAAAAATATTTTTTAAACCGAGCAAAGAGCGGCAAATAATTTTAGTAAGTTCTAAAAAGCTACGGTGAGTGTCAGTGGAGTAAATGATCCAGATCATATTGCAAATATGGTCATGGAACACTTCAAAGCGCGATCACCTCTAGGCCCATCGGGTAGGAGGACCGGTGTTGAATCCTTCCGTGTAGAAGTGGAACAGGTAACGGATTTTCGACAATATAGGTCAGGGTAGTCGGTCCCTTAACCGGAATTTGTGTAGGGAAACCCAAAATAAGGGAAATCCAAATCCAAACCTTGGCAAGAGAAGCTTAACCTGGATTTGTGTGGGAGCCCATCCATTTCCAAACCTTGGCAAGAGAAGCTTAACCTGGATTTGTGTGGGAGCCCATCCATTTCCAAACCTTAGCAAGAGTTGCTTAACCTGGATTTGTGTGGGAACCCATCCATTTCCAATCCTTGGCAAGAGTTACTTATCCTGGATTTGTGTGGGAACCCATCCATTTCCTATAAATCTTACTTCTCTTCGCAAGGGTAAAATAAAAAGATTACTCAATCCCGATGCACATGAAATTCACGGTGGTTTTCATTTCAAGTTTGGCCTGTACATGTCATGCAAGTTGTGGATCCAATTCATTTACTTTTATCCTGGTCTACGCGGGTTAAACCGCTGAGCGAAGCAAATAATGTACAAATGTACGCTAAAGCACTTAGTGGATTAGCAGCGGGTGAAACCGCTAGACACACCTAGGAGTAGTATAGATGTCAAGTAAAATGAGCTGCGTCAGTTATGACAGCTGAGCCTAAATAACTTAGCTTGGCTCTTCGTCTGAATCCCGTAGTAGGTGTTGTCGTTTTGCTTCTTTTTGGCTGTATAGCATCGGCACAACCGACAACAGTTATTAAGTAGTCAGTGATTTCTCGGCAACAATCATAGACTGTCAACGACAAAGGACGGTATTTATCTATCTATCTATGTATTAAAAATGAGTTCCTATTTACGGTCACGCGTGAAGGACCAATTTCGCACATTAATTTTTTTGTTGGACAATTTCAAGAGAGAGGTACTCATGAAAAAAGTAGGGTAGGTAGTTTAAAACGCTAGGAGATAGCAGCAGGTAGAAAAAATGCATTGCAACGCATGCACAGCGGCACAGCTAGTGACCAATAAAACTGCAGAACTCAGTTTTAATGAATTTATTACATCATTTATTACAGTACAAAATAATCCTCAAATACAATAATTATTTAGGTATAAGTAACACAACCAAAGCAAAATATTAAAAATTGGATTTGAGATGTTCATGTCACCGTAGGCCTACGATAATGACGGCCGTAAATGCATTTAGGACATAAAATAAGTTTATATTGGTATTTAACTAAAGTATGACTGTTTTGTTAAGAGTTATTCTACTCATTGGCAGTACATATTCTTACAATACTGGCAATTTGTCTTTCGCGAACCAGATTATCGCCGTACAATGTTCCATACTAGAAGCAATAAGCTAGATTACAAAAATAAACTTCTAAAATTGTACACAACATACCAACAGCTTCAAAATTAAAGTACAAATAGACTGGGTGTGTGTGAGCACCACTGGCGAGACACGAGTGTACACGAGCCCTTCTAAATAATTTATAAAGTCATATGGTCCTGTTAGCAACAAAAAATCCCTTTACAAATATTCTTATAGTCAAAGTGCGTTCGAGTGCGGTCTCGAAGCCAAGCCACACAGTACGGAATACCGTATGATTATATATTAAAACTTTATCATGGTCCACCTAACGCACAGTACAAAAAGATGCAATGAGTAGATAAGATATGTGATGTGTTAAAATATACATAATAGTTGCTCTGTGGCATTGGAATTACTTACGAACAATTTCAACAACAGTCGGCTACGTACGGCGCTGTTTATATAAGCATACGTTAACGCAAATGAATAATATCACAAGATCAAGATCAGCACACAATTCCAACCGCCACAGAACTATTTAAGCCTACCCCTAAAGCGAATACAATAGTAGTAAAGTACTTGTGTAAATCTAGCAGTTAAACAAATAACCATACTTTGACCAGACATTTGTTATCGTTCCGCGATGGACACTGCCGAGCGGTGCGTCGATTGATAAAAACATTAGCGTTAGCAAAACTACTCTCTTCAGGACCCACCGCCCGGTCGTATCTTACAGTCGAATCGAAAAATATCACCAACATCATCATAGTCTGTTCGCCACATACACGCCGACATTTTTACGTAAAAAGGATCTAAAACTACAAAAATATTACATCAATAAAATCGTTAGGATTGCAGTTAAAATATCGATATGAAAAGAGTGAGACAAAAAATAGTAGGTAAGAAATAAATAATCAAATAAAACAACTATATACAAACATTTAGTGATGCCAGCGCGGACGTGGGGAACTTTTCAACTTCGTAGACAATTCCATCGTCCAAATCCTTCAGTTCAACTAGTAGCCTATCGTCTATCGCCTATCGTCTATCGTCTACGGCGATTACATGAAAATATCACGAGCGCGAATACATCGTTAGGTACATACATACCGTTAGTACAAACGTTTTATTTTACTATAGAATATAAGCGTGCTCTTAACATTAATTGTATCAAATCCTTTGACGACATCATTCAGTAAAAAAGTACGAAAGAGCTGCGGTTGTACAAAATGTATATAATATGTAAAGTACGGGGGGAGAGGAGGGGGCGTCAGAACAGACCGACGTCCTTCTTCATGTTGGTCTGCTTCCACGCGGGGAGCACCAAGAACTCTTCTTTGGTCATGCCGAAAGCCTCCTGGAAACCGAACAATGGATTTTATTAGTATTTGTGACAGACAGTAACACTTTAAAGAGTCAAGGCAGACGAAAGACAATCGCGGGCAAAATGTCAGACAAAATACCTCTTATCATTACTGTCATGAGGTTGCAGCTTGTCTGCGTATACCGCCAGGCGACATGATGCAGAAGTGCAACCATTTTGGTAGTACTAATAAGAGTGCGTCGCAGAAATTTTGTGCGCCACTGTCCCTCGTTTGCGCAGGTCTTAAGTGTGGCTATCATATTTTGTGACATGTTTTGATGACCTTCACCGAAATTCCCACTTCCGTGCAAATATATTTATAGTGTCTTTTATTTTACAGATATTTAATTGTTTTTTGTTGACCAATGTGCCTCTGCATATTGGCTTCAGCCCTTCTCTTAAAAAAAGTTACAATAGAATTGTGTATTTTCTGTGACCCACAAATTCTCAACGTCGCTTGTATCTTGTGGTTTAAGGGGAAGATGAAACTTCTAATGATGCAATTTGGGCTACATTATTGAGTGTAAGTTTCGACGTAAGGGGTAATTTTCAGAAGTACTGAACCGATTCCAAAAGTAGTTAGTCGTGAATCCGTCGACATACCATGAAGTCAGTCGGCGCGAGATGTCGCTCGAGGTGGTGCGGGTCGACGTGGTCGGGCAGCGGGCGGCGCTGCAGCGCGGCCAGCGCCAGCTCGGCGGCCACGCTCGTGAGGCGCGACAGCTCGTGCGCGCCCGGCACCCACTCGCCCGCCTTGTGGCCGTGCTACAAGGCGCAGTGCGGTATAGACAGTGCGGTGACGTAAGCGTACAGATACTATTTATACATACACGTTCCGATTTGTTTCAAAATAGAACGTGCAAAAGACAATCAAGACAGGATCACCACCGATTTTAAGACCGATTCAGTATATTATTGGATTTTCTATCATCGCTATTGCAGTTTGTATAAAGCCCTTTGATTCAGTTGGCCTTTAGTTGTCCGCATGCCAAAATATCTTTATTTTTCTGAAGCACATTTCCCTTTCCAAATTCAATTCGTCGCGTTTTGTGCGTAGGATTGGTCCTTTAACGCAAACATTTTCTCGAATTGATCACGGATAGGGAAATATGCTTACCTGTTTGCGGCTTTCTGTTCTGTTTGCGACTGTCTGCAAAAGTCCATAAAAGTTATTTAACGAATTTTTATTTCGAGTCTTTCCATTTGATAACTTTTGTACACTTCTGCTAAAGAACCAGTAGCTTTAAGTTTTAAGTATAAGGTTTTCCCGAAGTACCAATTTGCCCCAATGCGTTTACAGCATTAGCATTATTTTATAAAAAGCAAAGATATCATCTCTTTTCACACATTCAGGCTAAATAATTTTCATGATAAAATGCATGAAGCAACTGAGCTTTTACATTTACTGAAAATAGCGACATTCTGATAAAGTAGTTCTGCATAGATGGCGCTGTATTGGTTACTTTCATACAGGTGCCACTAGATGGCAGTAAATGTCTCGAACTGTTGCCTATTGTTACAAATTTTATTGAAGATAATTTTGGTAACTGACAAATAACAGATTGGTCCGGTTCACCCATGATGTCATCTAATCGTGATTATGAAACGGTCCAAACGTGTGAAAAGTGAGTAATTATAGCTCATCCCGCAATACCCCAATCATTGAACATAAGACGTCCACTCACGTTGATATTAGCGTCAGCGGCGTGGTCGTGGTCCTGCCAGGTGTCGAACAGGTCGGTGAAGGCTTGCGGCTCCAGGCCGGCCGCCACCAGGCGCACGTCGGGCCGCGCGCCGCCCGTGACGTCATGCGCGCGCGCGCCGCGCCAGTACGCGTCGCACGTGCGCAGCGCGGCCACGCGCATGGCCTGCCAGCGGGCTGCAAATGCGCCCACTCCTGACGAAAAAAAAATAATATTTTAGTTTGAAAACCTTTTTCCAGACCGAGAACTATACGCTTCGATCAAAAATGTACTAGATTCCCGATCAACGCTTCCAAAACGGCCAGACAATTATGGGCGGAATAAATTTTGTGCTTCTATTTAAGTAGTATGGTCCAATCCTGGCCAATAGTACGAGAGCCCACGACCAAAATTTTTGTCTCATAGCAATACGGCCAAAACCGCATCAAATCGATAGATACGATTATCCTGAACTCGAAAATACCAATATCAGACATTTTCCGCGTAGCGTTTGATCTGACCGAATTTTCAAAATTGTCAAAGAATTTTACCGAACTGCATCATAGCAATATGTCTGATTTGCAGACTGTAGTTGAATGATAGTTCTGAGATACCGGAAACATATTTTTCAGACGTTAGTGGTGTAGCGCAAACCCGTAAAATCACTTAAGAAAATTAAAAATGAGACAAAAAAAATGTCTCATAGCAATACGTCTGAAAATCTTTTTTATTAGTAAATTTTGGTTATTTGATGCGAACAAAACAATTTTCAGACGGAAATGTGAACGCATTAAATTTTGAGACCGTTTTGAAAATGTTAACAAATTTTACCGATCGGTATCATAGCAATATGTCTGAAAATTGTTGGACATGATAAAATAAGTTGTCCACATGTGCAAAAAATTTATATCAGACAAATTAAGTGTAGCACCTTCTCTATCAGACAACTTTTCGATACTCAGATATCATTTAAAAATCGTATTGAGGCATCTTGAATTTTCTGTTACAAACCAATGAATACGTTGCGACCCTGAATTTATTAGATGATAATTAACAAAGAATTTACCCGAAACCGTAACATTGAGGTTAACAACCGCACAACGTATGACAACTAAGTGAGCGTCGTTCCAACGTTTGGAGCAGCTGGCGAGTGAGCTGTATATAAGTAAGAAAGGGGCAGGAGCGTAACAAGCGCTGAGGCTGTTGAATATCTATGAAGGCTGTAAATTTAAAAAAACATTTAACAGAGGCGTCGGCCAGGCGACTCCGAAACGTTATTTTCGTTTTTGGGAGTATATGCTACACTTAAAGTGTCTGAAAACAGGTTTTTGGTAATCATGGCAGCAATACGAAAAGTTGAAAAAAAAAATTATCCGTATTGTTATGATACAGGTCGGCTAAATTTGTTGAAATTTTCAAAAATGCGCTCAGGCTATATGCTACGCGCAAAATGTCTGAAAACAAACTTTTTCGTAATACAATTATAAAATCTATGTACATTTTCACTATCAGACGTATTGCTATAATACCGACTGTCTTTTTTTTTGACACAGCAGAAATGGCCTCCCACGCAGTTGCTACACTTTCGACCGTTACTACACACCTAGTCGGGTTCAGAATCATACAATCTAACGATTTTATAGTTTTTTTGCCGTATTGCTATGAGACATGGTTTTGGTCGTGGGCTCTCGTACTACAACACTAACACGTAAAAATGGTGCAGTGCGCGTTCAAGAACTGTGAAAATAACCACCGTAATACTCAGATTTTACAAGGAATTTCTTTTTTTCGGAATTATATGCTAATAAGTGCTTATTTCCATAGTAAAAATAGCACTAATTGTGAAATATAAATCATTTTAACAATGTTCGGCTTGTTTAACAAATGCTTGGTACAACAATACGTTCAACATTGTACTTTATACATATTTTATAGCATCTTTCTCGAAGAAACACAAATGTTTACGTTTAGCATTCTCGGCCACTTATGCGATATGATTTTGTTCTTGATCCTTTATCTAGTATATTATTGATCGAAGACTATACGTTAATATTATTTTGCATATGCGTTGACACTGTCTGGTCTCTATTACATAACTCCAATAGCTCGTCCCATCGATCTCATCTCTGCCCTCAGGATCAGATTGTGGTGAAGAGTAAGCCCATATTATATAAAGAAAAGATAACGTGGACAACCAGACTCGGGGAGTTACAACAACGACATTTTAGTCTTCACGTAATTTAGCTACATGAACCAACAAGCAAACGAATATTACAAATATAATTTTTAAGTGGTAGTAACAGTGTAATGAGATATTGCAGAAGGTATGTACTAACCGGCATTCCTCTCCGCGGGTTCCAGCTCCCCATCCTCCCCGCGCGGCCACCAGCCCTGCCACAGCCACACACACGCGCCATCGTCCAGCAGGAACAGAGCTGGGAAGCAACACACAATGACTAAGTTCAAAGTACTTAAAACACATTTGATTAGGTTTTGCAATAAGAAACATGACATCACAACCATATTTCTCAAATTCCCCATGTAACGTGGGACAAAGCCATTATTATTACCAACAAACCAAGTATCCATGATACCAAAATAAAAAAAAACCTAACATTTTTTACCAGGGAATTTTTAGGTGGGAATAGGGCACACACACCACCAATCAATTGATATACTTTTTATGAGCTGTCAAAACGCGCTTCCCCCATAGATTTTGTATGAGACTCGCAACCGATGACGTCACTAAGTTGTCAAGTCAATGATGCAACTATTTATTGATTTAAAAGCAACTAAAAATTTAATTTCAAAGTTATTTTGAAATGAATGGAGTTTTCAGGTCTAGAATAAGGTGTTTTTCAGAAAAAATGTGTTTTTAAATTATTGGTTAATGGTGTCAACTACCCAATTGCTAAAAAGAAAGAGAGAGCTATTCTTTAGGTCCACTTTAGGAGACTAACTTTTGTCTTCTTTGTTCTCTGAAATTTCAACTAACAAAAGCAGCCTGAATATACCATCCCGAAGCCTGGATTTGTGAATAATGTCAATAGGCTAACCCCTATCCACCCACATGAGTCTTAAATATAACCGGGTTAAATATAAAGGGGGTAGGCTTCGGGAAAAACAGGCAAGATATTACGATACAACAGTAAAAACTTAGTTCTCACCTGGTTGCGAAGCTGAATACAACTCCTTTTGATCAAAAGGGAAGGGTGTCACTAGATGCTCGTGTCTCAGCGGCGACAACACCTCGTTAGCCTCGAACTGTCCGCCCAGGTCCGTGAAGTGGAACAGGCGCGGGGTCACTAACCCCACACCCTCCCTCCCACTTCCCAACACTGACATATAATGCTGCTTATTGGCCACGCCCAACGCCTCCAGCACTTCTTTGGGCTCCTCCCCCTCCCGCACTTCAGTGATCTTCACATCGGAAACGTTATCGCCAAACAAATACTGCGATTTCCTAGCTATCAGCTTGTTCGCTAGTTCGATAGCTATATTCTTAGTATGTTTCATGCTTCGCGCTCCGTGCCAGATGTATAGACATCCCTTCTCAGTGTCGACGAGCAGTAAGGAGCCGCGGCTTCTAAGCTGACGGACTGAGCAAGGAACTTGAAGTAGATAAGCTTCATTGGAGAGATTCCCTCGGGTAACGAACAGCCTGTATCGACTCTTATCCGTGTCCCGTTTCCCTTGGTGGATGACTAGGTTCCCTTGGAACTGGTTCAGGAAAGCTGGTGGCTCATTTCCTTGAGCTACACGCACTTGAGGTTCTCTTTTCCTGTCTAGTTCGACAGTTAGTAAAGCCGCGGCGCCTTTCTCGTTGGAGCTGGCGTCTCGTCCTTGCCAACAGAAGTACACGCATCTATCTCTACCAGTCACGTTGTGCTTCGATGGTTTCCCGTTCAGTTCTCGACCAGTCATTGTGATCTGGTACTCCCATCGAATAATATAACTATCAGCGGAGAAGAACTCTCCGATTTCTGCCTCGCTCTCCACTTTTTGGTAATCGTATTCATGAATGACCCATTTGCAGACAGATTTGGTTTTGATATCGTAATGTCTCATGTTTTCTTTATCGTAGTAATGCGTGCCGCGGCCGATATGGGATCCTTCTAAAATGAGATCTGGATCCTGGTATTCGTTTGACCACATCTCCTCGGCATCGCAAGGGTTGATTTCAACACTATTGGTTTTATTTTCGGGTGATTTGACTTTGATGACTCGTGAGTAGTCTGGCCAGTCGAGGAATTTCTCTTTGAATAGAATGGTTTCCATGTGTTGTGTAATTTTGGATAGAATAGCCCATTCTGGTCGGCTGCTTGCAGATTTCGTTGGTGGTTCTGTGGCTTCCCTGGCTCCTTGATACATGGCTGCGTTGAGCGGGTTAATGTGACACTCCTCGTAGTTATATCCTTCGTCAAACATTTCTTGTGCTAGTTGCGCCGCTCGGCGTCGACTTTCTAGAGGGACATTTTTACCGTACCAAATGTACATTTCGGAGCCAAAGTCAAAGACAATGACCTTGGTTTGGTTCAGCATCGCGATCCTAGGTACTTGGCCCCAGTAGTCCTTGATAGGTACGAGTTCGTCGTCCATGACTTCGTAGCACATATTTGTTTGAAGGATGCAAGACTCGAAGATCTCATCTTCATCAGCATGCCCTGTCTCAATCGGCCGGTAGTCTTCCACGTTCTCAGTAACACCCAGAAGGGTCCAGAACTGATTCCAGTGTTTGTTGCTAAAGTTTTTCATTTGTTCGTCTATTTTGATGATCCCGGTGGAGTTTTTGCAACCCAAATCTTTTGTGGTTTGGATGTGTAGGGCAATGTCTGTGCTGCGGTTCCTGAGGTAAGAAAATAAATTTATTAGTGTGATACCCAATAGGTATTTACGATATTTAGAATGTATAAGAGCATTAGATTTTAGTGATTGGTTGCGAATGCTGGCTAAGATGTAGATGAATCAATAATAATTCTAAAACTCATCTAAATAAGTATTACCGTTGAGCCCCGCTCGCACAAATTTGTGCCACCAAACTCCGACCGATTTAAAACTGTATTTGTAGTAAAGATAAGTCTTAAAATCAGATTACGCTATGAGTCCGCCCGGCGGTGCTTGACGGATAGTTGACGTAAATAATGACGGTCCTTGAGAGGTTAAGCGCGGTGTGCATAAGATGGGTTTTATATGGGTGCTAACAGGGTCAGAAGTAGAACATGCATTGGTGATCTAAAACCGCTTGCTAGTTTACAGTTTATAGCGTACGTTAGAACATCGTATTAGCTTTCACATTTCGACGCAGGCACATAAGCTACACTTTAAATTTTATACGCTGTGATGTGGATGTATTTCCCTTCAAACATTATAACCAGGTTCGCTTTCTTTTATCATTGAGTTTATTAGACACCAGTAATGTTCTACTTACTTCTCAATAACGTTGGCGTACAGTCCTATGTACAGGAACAGCTGGTCCGACGTGATCAGCACGAAACAGTCTCCGCGGTTCACGCTCGTGTGCACAGGGTCCACTAGTCGCGTCTGTGGGCAAATTTGTAAGGGTTAAACAGGGTTTCTGTATTGAAGAAAAGGTATTGTTGTAGAAACACGTGTTTCTACACTGAATTGCCTTTTAGTAGAGCTAAATTTTGTGTCATTTTGAATTTTTTTCGTTGTATTTTTTTTGCTATCCGTTGTTAAGTTAGTTTGGTATGAAGTGTATGCGTGATGCATCTAACGCAAACCAATTTGCTGTAGAATGGTGGGGGTGACATTAGATGAAAATATATGTTTAGTCGTTCATAGTAATACATCCCATCGCTAAACATGCCTATAGGTAGTCCTATACAGCTATGAAATTCAGGATAAAGCCTTAAAGGCTTCGAGACATGATCAGAAATCAAGATATCGTTCCGGATTGAAGAGGAATGGTACATTTTTCTAATGTCACCCGCACCATGCTACACCGTAAAAGGTACAGTGAATTTTGCCAATGAAACTGAACAAGATTAGCACATTTAAATTTCGTTTAGAAGCTGCCAGTGCCAATGTTTCAAGGCAATAATAGTATCTACTGATAAGTCTTGAAAGTATTTTTCTAGTTTATGATGAGACTCAGTTCTGACCTGCACCCTCCGCCTGCCCTTGACGTGCAGCAGCATGGCGGCGCGGGCGGCGGGCGCCGCGCAGGCCGCGCTCGCGCTGCGCAGCGCGACGGCCGCGAAGTCCTCCTTGCTGGCCAGCGCCGCCAGCGCTTCTGCTGCTAGCCCGCCATTACTCGCCACTGAAATTAATTCAAACATTGTTAGAGTGATTTTCAATAATATCAATATATGGTGGTTGATAGTGTCATGCTCACTTAAATGTATCGCTGATGGTGGCGGGTGTGTCGGGTCATTTAGCTCCCTTTAAAATGGTCGAGCTGAATGGGGCTGATCCATACGTCATTTTCGTGAACGGGCGCTGTCAGTTGGGACTGGGCATCTTTTAGCTGCCACGGTTCATTTTCAATTTATTTAGATTTTTATATTGAATTTTGTTTTTACTTTGGAGGCTCTAACTTTGCACGTCTTTGTACATTGTTCTTACATATTTTTTAAATCTCAACACGAATGATGTAATTACGATTTGGTAATAATATTCTAATTTAAAAGAGTGTCCACGGAGTTTCTTGACCATTCTTCTCCATAGAGATCAACGCTTTGGAATAGGCAACTACAGTACTTTAACAAGTTATTGTCCTGTGACCGGGACTGTAGCTTTAACATTGTTTTTTTGACATTCAAAAGTGCCTGTAATGGTCTAATTGAAATAAATCATTTTGTTTTTTTTTATCAGCATCGCCATAGCTCATTGACTGTTCGTCGACCAAACGGCTATCTAAAATTCAAAACTAAGCACATAACTGTATAGGGCAGTATTACCAGGTAGATGCAGCACTTGCAGCGCTTGCTTCACCTCGCTCATGACTCAGTGCCGATCCTACAAAAGCGAGGCGACGCATTGAAAACTCGTTATAACGGTCAAGGCGTATGAAACATCCAGTCATTTTGCTAAGTATTTTATAAGTATGTAAGTAAATACTCACACTTTTCAATAAGATAGTTCTGTTTGGCAGTGGGTGGCGGCGGCACGTACTGGTCGCGCACGTCGGTCCGCGCGGCCAGCGCACGCAGCGGGTTGCGGGACGCCGCGTGGCGCCGGCCCACGCGCGCGCGCCGGGACCACTCGCCCGCCAGCCTGCGGGGGGGGGGGGGGGGGGGATATAGAAAGAGATGGACCCGTGGTGATTCGTGAACTGATGACTGTTGGGTCAGATCAGCCTTTATGTAGAAATCTCGCATAAAAGTTAAGATCACACTTAAATTTTTACTGTTCATATCCTCCTGAGACCCAGACTATCAAATTTTGTCAGATCCATTTGGTTTTTGGTATGAGTGCATAAAAATGGGCGTTTTTACCAAAAATATTTGAAAAAAAAATTTTTGCTTCCCCAGAAGTCTGAAATGGGGGGTATCATAGGTGATACTACGGGTCTCAATGAAACTAAATCATGTTATACTTTACTTCAATTTTATTAGTATGAAAATCGTAAAAACTGTTTCGGTTGACATTCTAACATAAAAATATTTCACATGTTGAACATTTAATGAATGTGAGATTGTTGCAGCAAACTCAACCGGCATTTCGAACGACTTTTTTTTATAATTTTTAACGCACATGGGCAGGTGTTGCGGTTCTTTTAACCTCTTGGCAATGTGGGGAATAGGCCCCACAAGTCTGTTTTCTTTGTGATGATGTCAAAGGCGGATCATCTTGTGTTACAGGCAGTACAGGTCTGGGACTTTGGACAAAGCTGTTTCCAGTAAGACGATCAGTGCTGGAGCTAGAACATTGCAGCACTACCGGTGTTTCGCCGCCGAAAATCAAATGTTTTGCTAGGTCCATCTTAAAATCTAGGTGCTGCATTACCTATATTTTTTCTTGGCAACCCACGTTTAACGGCTACATTCCGATATTCAATCCAGGCTGCAGCCGCAGCAAAATCGAAGAAGTGAAAGGTCGCTCTTACTGTTCACTTGCCAGTTCTTCCACGCATGGGGTATTTTCCCATCTCTCTGTCCAAAAGGTCGATTCCTCCCATGTGAGAGTTATATTTTTTTACAGCGACAGGCTGTGGGACATCAAGGTACCGCTGGTCTTTTTTGGACCACCGCCGGCATGTCCCCAAAGGTTGAAAAGCGTCCTCAGTTGATGCCAAGTGGATCGGCTTACTATCTAACCACTTGATGACTGCGAGTTTTTTATCTTGCCGCACTACACAATCGTAGCTACCTCGCCACTTGCCTGCAACGATCTGTCACTCTTAAGTAAAGTCTTTGGTCTTCTATTTTGTTGGTTGGGGCGTCGGTACTCTGGTACATGGTTTTTCATTAGCGTGCCCGTTCCGAGTAGTTTCCTTTCTGTTAGCGTTTCCAGCAGCACAATAGAAGTGAAATTATTAATTGAGTAATTAAAATCTTCTGTACGATCCTATCTCAGAGGACGATTGGTAGACAAACGATTGGAAGAACGAGCAACTTCTACAAGAGGCTCATCATCGGAGGAATCTCAATCCTCTTCAGCTGCGTCACGAGGTTCCAATTCTTCAACAATACCATCCTGCTCTACTTCCAGGTTTTCTGAATCTTCTTTATCTTCTTCCTCGTATTCAGACACATCCAAATTCAATAAGAACTCTTCAATTGCAGACTCTCCCAAGTCTGTTAAAAACAGCAAATCTTAGGTCACGAGCGCCCAAAGTATCACCTACGATACTGTTCAAAAACCGCAAAAAATAACCGAGATATTCATTAAATTTCTAGGTTTTTATAACTGAAATTTAAAGGTGACATTGAATGCAAATCGAAACAAACAAAAAACTTCGAAATTACTACATAAAAACAATAATTACCTGCACGTGAAGTCGCCATGTTGTGATTAACAAAAAATGGTTACTTCAAAAGTGACATTACCCTAAAAAATGTGTTTGCACGGCAAAGTAATACCATCTAGCGGCAGCGCACACTCAAGGAGATAAATAAAAACGGTAAATGCTCTTACAGAATCACATAGCTGTCGCAAAAAAAAATATTTTTCTGAGGTATCATAGGTGATACTGGGGGTCTCAGGAGGATATAGCTAAAATCAAATACAATATGAAACTTACGTGTGAACCCAAAATTATAAAGCCAGGGGGCACATATACAAAATAATAAAGCATTTTAACGAACAATAGAGCACAGTTGCTTATTTGTCTGTGATGTCCTTGTTTACTGTGATGTCCTTGTTTACTGTGATGTCCTTGTTTACTGTGATGTCTTTGTTTACTGTGATGTCTTTGTTTACTGTGATGTCCTTGTTTACTGTGATGTCCTTGTTTACTGTGATGTGCTTGTTTACTGGAATGTCCTTGTTTACTGTGATGTCCTTATTTACCGTTCTGATACAAGATTATCAGACATAAAAGAATGCAAATAAAAATTTAGTAGTATCAAGCTGCACCATCACATAACTTGATAATATTCTAATTTAAATTTGAACTGACGCTGTTGGATACACCAACCACCAAATCCTGCTAGGTCTAATTAAATGCAGACGCCAGACAGCCTATTACAGAATGAATCACGGTATACCGAATTGTCCGAAGAACATTGGCACAATATTTTTTTTGTCTATGCAGTTTTTTCTAAACTGTGAACATAATAAAGTCACTACTACTCACATCTGTCTGGAACCGCTATCAATGGCATCGAGATCAACATCAACCCCCTCGGTGTCTGCCAACCTTTCCTGCTGAATGGCTGGCGTGAAGAATGCTTGGAAGGTTTCATCATCAGCACGTGGCACCTGCACCGGTTGCCCGATTCGTTCAGCGCCTGATGTTTCTTCGTCTATAAGATAGGATTAAAAGATTTAGTACGAGAAATTTGTAAAAGCCGCATGAGAGTTGTCGAGTTGAAGAGGGAGAGTAGTTGGATCCTGATGTTTATGAGAACCTGGTTATGATTGATGTTAGTAGTTTTTAACCGACTTCAAAAAAAGAAGGAGGTTCTCTTCCGGAAGTAAACTTATTTTCCGTCCTTTTAGTGTTTCTATGGAAATCGGTTTTTGTTGCAAAAAGTTTGTGTTTACGAATATGGCGCGGATGTTATGAAGATAAGATTTGCATTACCAAGATTAAAGTACTGATTCATCTTAAAAGCATAATTTAAATATTAATTACAAAATATAAATAACAAAATATTGGCACTTATAATAAACACTTTATTTATATCGAAAACTAATCTGTTAGAATAAAATATACGACGAGAAAGACATTACGGTGGTTAGACAAGTTTTACAAAAGTAATAAATAAGTAGTTTACGATATCTTTGAAGTATCAGGATAAGCTATACAAGTGGTTGTTGTATCCTTTAATGAAATAACACTTTAATTCCGTGTAAAATTGATAAGTATTGATAACAATATTTGTTCACATTCCAACTACTCCAGGTAGGTTTTTCGACTTGTCGACGGCGCATTAGTGTTTCACGCGCGTCTCAAAAGAGACGTCAGCAGAGGCCCTGCCAGAGCCACCACCTGCCGGGGTTACGGTTTATTCGAAAGAGATACCGCGGCCTCGGAACATAAAGGGCAAAAGAAGGAACATTGGTGGGTTTTAGTTTGTAAAAGTCTGACTCTCCCCCCTGCTCCGCCCACAACGGTGGATGTTATTTGATGATTTACCAGACACAAAAAAAATGGTAGATTTTTCAAAAAAACCTACTTATTCATAACATCGTCTGTTATCCTCGAAAGGTTAGGCACGGGTGTACCTAATCTAATACCTATATAAAATTCTCTCGTCACAGTGTTACTGCATACTACTCCGAAACGGCTAGACTGATTTGAAACTCTCTGACGCATAAAAATACAATTATGAAATGGACAAAAACTCTCCATTATGACAAAGGAAATAATTTATCATAATATTATTATTTTTCATTCCGATTGCAACTGGATAGAGGAAAAAAACTTTTTATTTATTAAACAAGCCCAATGAACATGAGGCGATACCGCGATATTTAAATTTCTCAATTGTATAATAACAACACGAACATAATTATAATCTCAGTTACTTAAGAACATCGTTGAGGAATATTTTGTTTATTTATACAACATTATTTTTAGTATATGCGAATAGTTTGTTCAGAATAAGTAACTGAATCGATTCCAATCATTTTTACACCATGTTATATTTTTTCCCAAAAATATTTAATAAAGTTTATAATATGGACACCACGCGACTAAGTACCTATTGGCAAGCGCTACCCTACACTTGACCATTACGACAGTCCAATGCATGCCAGACAGTGGGATGGAAAATGTATCACCAGTTAATTACCTACAATACAAACTGAGACATTATTATTATCAATGAAAGCAAGGCGCGTTGACGCGGGGACGCCGCCGCCGCCGTACGCCGTTGGTGACAGTGTATTTGTACGGATATCCAGGTAACACAACAAGCTTATAACTTTGTGCTTTTTCATGATACAGTTTTGAAATTTTGTGCATAGATTCTTAATATAAAAATACTGGACAGGTGTTTCGGCTTTCGCATAAACTAAAAATAATGTTGTATACACACAAAATACTTAAAGACAGGGGCATTACATTTACATTTTATATTTTTAGGGTTCCAAATAAGGAAAAAAAAAGGAACCCTTGTAGCACTTTGCTGTCCGTCTGTCTGTCGGTATTGAGTTGAAATTAAAACCATGGCTCATCTACGCAGTCAAAAGATATGGCCGATTATTTCGCTAGTTTGTACGGAACCATTACTGCACAAGTCCGACTAGCACTTGTCCGGTTCTTTTTTACATTTTATTTATTCCTACCGATTTTTTTATTTTGACTTTTAGTGACTTAAACGCACCCATGTTCCTTCTAAATTGTCCTTTATGTTACGGGACCACGGTATCTCTTTCGAGCAACCCGCAACCCCGGCAGGTGGTGACCCTGGCAGATCCCTCTGCTTTGCTGACATCTCTTAGAGGCGCGCGTGGAACACGAACGCGCCGTCGACAGGGTGACTTAGTAATACTTCATGTTTATGTTTATGCAGTTAAACCGGAGAAAACAAATTCAAATATATATTTATTAGCCTGTGTATTCCGAATGTTGGCACCTTCGCGTATTGATGTCAAGTATTTTGGTGTTTTACTGAATTAATTGATACTACTTCAGGAATTATGAAGTATGGTTCTCTGTGTTGCACTAAATTATTGATGTTAAATTGCAATAATAACACTGAATTTGGTACTGTAATAGTTGTAGGTGCAAAAAACCGGCCAAGAGCGTGTCGGGCCACGCTCAGTGTAGGGTTCCGTAGTTTCCCGTCCGTCACAATAAGTGTTCCCACTTATGTGTTTAAAGGTGGAGGAGGAAATTATTTTGTACAACTTTTTGTCTTTTTTGTACAAAAACTGTTGTGTCAATCAAGTTCAAAATGATTTTCCTAGAAAGTCCTTATAAAGTTCTACTTTACAGATTTTTTTCATATTTTCTAAACTTATGGTTCAAAAGTTAGAGGGGGGGGGGACACATTGTTTTTTACTTTTGGAGCGATTATTTCCGAAATTATAGACATTATCAAAAAATGATTTTAGTAAACCCCTATTCATTTTTAAATACCTTTCCAACAATATATCACACGTTAGGGTTGAAATTAAAAAAAAATCACTTCCCACTTTACATATAGGGTGGCTACCCTAATAAAACATTTTTTTCCAATTTTTATTTTACCACTTTGTCGGCGTGATTGATATACATATTGGTACCAAATTTTAGCTTTCTAGTGCTAACGGTCACAGAGATTAAGCGAGGACGGACGGACGGACGGACGGACGGACGGACAGAAAGACATGGCGAAACTATAAGGGTTCCTAGTTGACTACGGAACCCTAAAAAGACAATTGGAAGTTGTTTTTCAGGTGCCGTTTTTGTACCTAAAATGTATGCACTTATTGATTTTGGCCTCATACGCCACGCCATATGTGTCACCACTAATATTAATCAAAATTGACCCTTAAAACCAATAGCATAAGATACTCACTCTCATCGACCCTGCTGATACTCTCACTAACAGAGTGGCTTCGTTTGAAGGACTCCCTGTCAATTTTGTTGGTCTTGGGCTTGTTGTCGACGGCTGCTGAACTCACGACTGCACACGAAGCTGACCGAAGTGGACCCGAAGCGAATCCGTTCGTGGGGGAAGTTTGCTTGCGAGATCTGGAGAAATTGAGTTTTATTTGGTATGTGATAAGGTTAAAATCCCCGACGGACTAAATGACTAAAAAGCCTATTGCCAGACACAAACACAGGTTTTTAGGGGCACAGCACATTCCTAATGGAAAACAAAATAACTTCGAAACCAGCGAGGCAGTCGTGGACTGTATGTCTTATAAAAAATGAAGTAAACAAAGTGGGTTTTTAAGTTCTTAAAAAACATCAAGCGTCAAGGAAACTTTTCTTAATCGATTTCTTCTCAAACCCATGAAGGTATAAAAATATCGGAATTACTCAGTACGCAAATACAGTCTTTGAATGCACCTCAAAGAAGTATTTAATGTAGTATGTAGGTTTGGCAGCCGTCCAGTTGTGACCACTCAACCCTGGCTAAAGAAAGTGTGAAGGAAAGCAATATGTTTAAAGGCGTCTATGTAATGTCTATACAAGAACCGAAGTTAAAATACTGGAAGTTAGCTACTGAATTGTGTTTTTGACTTTTTCATCATCTGCCTAGCCAGATAGTAACTGTATACCAATGTTTCATATTTAGTGTCTGCCTATCTGACCTCCAGAACCCAGTTAGTACTGGGAAATACGATATCCTTTGGTAAGACTAGTTGTCAGGCCTTGAAGCCACTGACCACCTGTAACGACTGTCAAACATCTATACAAATGACCGCCGCGACAAAAGTCTTAACGTGCTTTGTAAGAACGGAGGAAACTTGGTATGTAATGGATGATCACCCATAGACGAACTGACCCTGACAAGCTCTGCTTAACTATGAAAAGCCCGTTCGGTCGTTTTGACAGTATCATTGACTAGTTATCAAAAGCTTCCTTACTTGAAAGTATTAGGCGGAGGAATCCCAGGCGAAGCTATCACAGGTGCGGTGGCCGTGGGTGGGGGAGTGAGAGGGGGCGTCGCTAACACCACTTTGTCTCTCTCTAACCGACCAGCGACCGTGAATAGAGAGGCATCCGTCTGCGGTACACGTTTGCGCCAACCCTGAAACAAGAGACGATCGTGGTAAAAACTTACGTCAATAAATCAGTTTTTTTTACCTAAGATGATCGTGGTAAGTCCTACCTTAGGCTCAGGCCACATATAAATGGCATCGGGCGAGGACACGGCTTGGCGCGTCATAACGCCACGACATACCGTATGTTTAAAATTGCGCTTTATTACCATGCATGAAATTTAAATGGAATAGGAAGTTACCCGTGCGATATTCGCGCCCGACGCCATTAACGCCAATTTTTTTTGTCTTTTATTTCTATTAGTTTTTCGGATGGGTCAAATGATTTCTCCCCGCTCCTGTGGGGACGGAAGGGAGTATCAGGCTTGTACTGACTACCTTCCTTCCTTTGCCCTTTGTGTTTCCAGGGCCGCGGTATCTCTTTCGAACAACTCGCAACTCCGGCAGGCGGTTGCCCTGGCTGGCACCAACCCACAGCCTGAACAGACATTGATATGGCGTCTCCGCTTTACATTTTAATCTAAAAGTAAGTATGTCCTTTGCTTTGACACCTAAATTGATTGTCGTGAATGAATTGGGCACATGATGATGACCATGGGCTATTTACTAGTAGTTACTATCAAATAGTATTCATCCGGTCTCGAAAACCGAACAGCTCTATGTCTTCGATTGTCACAGATTTTGTTATAGGTCGAATATCGTCTCTATAGTTACACTATAAGAAACTTATGAGATAACTCCATCCAATAGAAAACTGTTATTAAACGGAAATAGTTTAAATTCGCGATAAATTAACAATATATGATATTGGGATTTTAAGGCCACTGAATCAATATAAGGCGTTAAATAAAACAAAAGAAATAACTGCAAACAACCGCAATATGTTACTAACTAGAATTAATTGGACCCATTGGCCACTGCAAGCATCATCGATGATGAATCACTGCGGTCAATTACTCATATTGCTAATATTCCCACCTCAACTATTTTGAGCTAAAACAAACTGGCCTTACCCACTCCAGACACCATTAAGCCCTTGATCTTTAAATATCCTTAACAGGTAAAGGATACATTTATTAACACAATTATAATCTGTTTTGTTTTACATTATGCTCACATTGAAAGGCGTAGAGGTCAAGCAATTGTTGTAAGCCGCATACCGTATATCAACCGAATCGTTGAACGCAAGTTAACGTAAGTTAAATGCGATTTTACGCAACACGGGATTGTTTAAACAAGCAAGGTCTGAACTTTAGCATTTATTGCTGCATCGAAAGTTGATTTATACGTTAAAGTTGATGAGCTAATAAATAAAAGTAGTGATGTAATGATAGACGTTGAAATGACAGTTGACACTGACAAAAAATACGCGGTTACTGGTAAAGATCGTGCAATTACAACGAGTAATGCAATGGTACATGTGCAAAAAACTCGAGACCATCACTTTATGACCTAGAAAGAGAATGTCAAGAGGAAGAGAGTAATAAATATGGAGTCGTCAGAACAAGCCGCACAAAATTAAAAGAATAAACATTACACATAATATAATTGACAAGGGCCTCAAGTTTTATCGGGCGGCAGGATAATGGAGCGATAAAGTTCGGAATGAATGCTTGGATTCTTTTGTTGTATTATTTATTACATGTCGGAGTATTCGAAATGCTTATGTCTCATGTGTTAGTTAAAACAAGTGACGTATTGCCTTTCTTATGGCATCAGGCATGTCGGAGATTTTATTCGAATGTGTGGGTTTTCTCACGATGTTTCACACATCATTAAACTCTTACTATGTTGTAGTAAATGTTATTTCATTCAACATGTCACGTATCCTTTTAATTACAGTTTTGTTCACTACCAAAATGAGGACATGTAATCGTTCATTAATAATAAAAGGAGTACGGTTATGGGAACTTACTTGTGCAGCTGTTTCCAATTTGTTTCTTCTATCTGCTAAAATGTTTGTTGTTGCGATCTCGTTGTCATCGATGCTTTTCTTTTTGTCATCTACCGAATTTAGAGATTCCTGGAACAAATAATAAGACATTGAAAAACTATCACAGTTTTGCTTACTGAAATGTAGGGACCCATCTCTTACTAACTGTGACTAAACTATTAATTGTAAATCTATAATTTATCAGTCGCATAATAAACCGAGGAAACAAAAAAAGAAAATTATCAGATGCAATGAATACCAGTATAATGTTCACTTCTGAGTTAGATGAAGATATTAGATTGATGGAGAAAAAAAAGTGTGAAACGTTATAATTAAGGCATCTTCCTTCTATTGTGTATTGAAAACCCCTTTGTTGCGTAAATAGATAAGTAATTATATTGCATTTGATCCACATTCACGGACTGATAATTTATTGTCACGCCAGCTTGCATAACATCGTGTAGTAGGTATGTCTCTTGAAACCATGGCTTTAATTGAGCAAAACCTTTGGCAAGTTTATTTCTTACCTAACCTAACCTATGACGAAAAATTTGCTAATTACGCATCAAACAGATACTTTTAACTATTGGAAGCAACGCAAATAGGAAATCTGTTAGTAATCAATTTATTAATGTAATTTGCTCAAAACGATGTACGCAACGAATAGTCATTGAAAGAAGTTAACGGATGCAAACAGTAATAGAATTGATTAATTTTGGCAATCAAGTTGTATGTATCCGGTAACCCTGATTATTAAACTAGCATTTTTTTTCAAACTGAGCAAACAAGAAACCTGCCTGAACATTGTCCACGGAATCAACATCGAACTTCTTAAAAACGGGTTTGAGACCTCCGTTGCTAGCATTCTTCGTTTTATTTTTCAGTTCTCCAATAACCGAGCCGAAGTTAAGACCCTGTGGAAATCCTGGCTGCTTTTGAAGACGTTTCAAAACAGGTTTGTTTTCATCTATTTTATTTACAACCTCGTCGGCAGGTTGTTCACTGTCTTTTATGAAACTATTCCCATTTAATCGTTTTAATGTATCAGCTACATCATCAATCGTGTTTTGTAGTTCTGCAGCCTTTTCACTTATAGTGCGTCCTTCCTGCTTAGAAAGTGGTTCTATTACTTCAGACGTAGAGTAGTGCACTTTTGCTGGTGCATCATGTATGAGTAATTCAGTTTTATCCAACGACAAGTTTTGTATAATCGACTGTATTTTGTCGTCGCTCAAAATAGTTTTCTCTAAAAATTCCGCAAGTTTTTCTTTTGGCGGACTCTCACGTCTGACAATTTTTTCACCGAGTAGTTTTTCATTACGTTGTTTCAGCAAAATACTTGGTGTTATAATTTCTTCGGGTTTGAAAGATACATCATTTTGAATGTCATATTTACGATCACTTTTGATAGATTCAAATATTTGTCGTTTCGTTTCAACATTTTCAAGTGCGGGATCGTTAGGTATGACTTTGTTTACAGCACTTTCCAACTCCTTTTCAATTTTTGTTGGGCGATTATCTTGTGGTGTCTCATATTGAATTTGTTCTTGTTTCGATGGTAACAAATATTTCCACAATATGTAAATAAAGAGGCCAAGACCAATGAGCGTTTCGAGTAACATTGTTATTTATTTTCCAATCAAATCACTTCACTAACTAGAATGAGATCGATATACGATATTGATAGCGCCGCTAAAAATCCTTGAAGGTTTTGCGCTCCATTTGTAATGAGGAGTCAATTGAGCAATAACGTTTTACACACAAGAGCAGCACTTTGTTTTTATAGGCATTGGACAATGCATATCGTTCAATAACACTTTGGCAATTCACTATGAAGTCACTATAGCATAAGAAATTAGAGAGCTGGCGAAAAATAAACAAACATAAGTAAACTGGATAAACAATGTGCGCGCTGTGACGGTCAGAATCGAACTGATCACTGAGATCAGTCGTCATTATCATCTGGCAGCGGACACGGCACGTGTGACTCACGCGCAGGTCCTAGAACGTGTGTAAACATTGTATACGTCCAGTAGCAGCAACAATGACGCATCACTATTAAATAAAAAAAAATGTCTATAATATAGGTGCGTCGTAGCCACTACCATCAAGTTGAGGGAAACCTTGACCCAAGGTAACACCACACCCAAATATGTAAACGATTTAACCTTACATAAACATAAAAAGATCGACACAAAAGAAAACAATTAGAAAATAGGCGACGACATCTTCACCGCATGTGGCTGTAGAAGTCAAATGGATTACAATGCAAATGTAACCAGCTGTTCAATCAAAACAACATGTTATAACAGAATAGTTTCTCTATTTTATGTTCTTTATAGAATCGTTTATAGTAACAGCAGTAACCATTGGAGTTAACTGATTTTCCTATTGCCAACCAATTACACAAAACAGGAAAAACATAAAGTTGTTTGAAAACTAGGCTGCGACGAACAAGATTCCATCTAACCACCTCAAAGTACGCAATAACGCTGTCGACGCCAAGCTTGCACCAAATAAGCTAACTTGCCCTAACCTAATGTGGAAACGAGCAAAAACTGCGCACGCTAATTCACAGAATATATTTAAATTAACAGCTTTGAGGATAGCAACAGGCAAAAATATATAATATGTGCAGTAAACAGGAAGATGTAATAATCCATATATTAGTCCCGAAGTGGAATTGTAATGGCACGTCAATCTTGTCAACGATGGTTTAATAAACATCAATAGAGGCAATGGTGTGAGCAATATAGGACAAATCCATCACAATTATACTATCAACAAACGCACGACACACAAATATGCGGCCAAATTGAAATCCTTAACTCGCAGTGAATACAAATTACAAAGTCGTTGGTATTTGAATGTTTACATGCCTTAAGCGGATACAAAGAATAATTAAACTTTAACAGAAACGTAGGTTAAGGGGCGAAAGTGTCGGTATGAACTATGAATAAAGATTTAAATGACAAAGTCTATCTCCTGATTAAGACTCTACACGAAAGTACACGTAATGAGACAAGAACAGCTACAAACAGTGTTACGTTAACCTATAACAGATTACAAGGTTGAAACCAAAGATAGCAAAGATAAGTCTGATAGCAAATGATAATGAACAGCGCGTTCTTCACACAATAATAACAAAATTCACCTCGATATTAAATTGTGCGAATTGCTCTTTATCTTAATTAACAACACGAACACAACAGAAGAAACGGCTCCTAGTATCTCAAGCTTATTGAAATTTATATACGGAGAGATAAACAAATTAAATTTAATAAAAAAAAAAATAAGGATACTATAATAAAAACGAATTTTATTCACATTAAACTGCACAGTGTTTTCAAGTAGACCGATTAAATCCGATACACAATCTCAACGGCACTGTGTCGAGTATTTTGGCGCGTCTTATTAAACGCGAATTTTGAAGGCAAAAATCCGTGGAAGACGGTGACGGCAGCGCGCGCGCACATTGGCCGACTTGTCCAAAACAACTGACGGTGCCAGTACGTCTCGCTAGCCAGCCAGCCGGGTCATTGTCGACGCATGTGCAACGCAAATACCGCATTTTGTACCTACATGGAAATTAAGATTCGCTTTTTGTTTGTTCAACGATCCGGCAAGTTTCCCGGAAATTATTGACAAGGTTTTTGGAGTTGATATACGAATATGAGTTAACCTCGGGTATTAATAACGGAGTAACTAAAGTTCTAGAAGTATTTTCGCCGCCACACAAGACGTTGGCGTCGATTGATTTATTTCAAATTCTAAATTCCTTGAAAAACCAGAAGTGAATCTATCCAATGAATAGTCAACTAATACCACACTTTCGAACGATATCTTATTACATATGACTGTAAACAAAGCAAAACGACACGGGAGTCAAATTTCGTGAGAAATAACAGTTTTGGCTTGGAAAGTACATATTATTTCAACAAAGCTTTACTGTTTTGTATTCACACAAGAGCTCTGTTTTATAACTTTGATGTGTATTCGTAACTCCAGTAACAATTTGATTAGCATAATATGTTGCTAGTTTGAATATTTCTTCATATATTATTCGTTAACTGTGGATTTTTATTGGCGTGCCACAGGGTTCTATCATCGGGCTATGACTGAAGATCAGCAGTTGAGACTGTAAACGCATTTTTGCTTGCATTACAATTAATTATCAATTCACGTACTCGCAATTTACGATTTTCTACTCTAAAAAGCAAGCTTTGGTCGCACCGCCGACATTGGACTCATCATAACTTCGCAGTGGCCAAAATTTATAATTAGATTTAACTTCTAACGCCAAAAGTTATGTAGAGCACTTTCATAACAGTTTCGTTGGCACTGTTTGACTGATGAGTGTAACACAAAACTACACCGCGAACACTGACAGATGTTCTTATGTTTCGTTAATTGAATAAATATTCAGAGATGTATGTAATTAATTTATTCTGATTGAATTCGGGGCTATAATTTTTGGATCATGACCAATTTTTGAGCAATTAGAGAAATGGCCACTTCTGAAACGTCTACAACGTTTCAAATAAAAATCACCGAATAATTGGTTTCCAAAATATTTATAATACACCTCTCCTCGGCGACAAAGAAAAACCTTTGTTTGTAGTCGGTTAATAAAGAGAGAGAGAGAGGGCAGTAAACTGAGCGAAAAACAATAACACATCTAGATTCACTTGAAAGGCATATTATAGATTTTTCTAATGCAGTATGGGTTTGTGTAGAATGTGAACTTTATACTTCGTGATCATGATACTTTAGCAGAAATTCATATCTGCATCTTATACGTCTTTTTATTTTAAACTAAAAAGGTAATATGGCAGGTACAGATGACTCAAAACGTGCATATTTGGTAGGTCTTGGTGATGCTATTAATTTAAAATGTAGATGCAGTTTGTCAAGACGTGGAGGACACTAGTGGCGCTGATGTAACGTGCGTTGATGGATTTTAATGGGTTGTTTGCCAAGCGAAATATTTAGATACAGATATAATCTAAATGTGCCCACAATAACTGTAAAGAGATTGAGAATCTTTAGTTCAAGGAATACTGGCTCTGGGAGAGTCTCAAGATATTTTTGGATAAGAACAAGTATCTAACAACATACAAGTTACTTCCAGTGATCTAATTTTCAACTGTGCCAAGAAAATTCTCGAAGACATCGATCTAGAAACGCATTAAAAATCTGCATTTAAACTAAGTAAATATGTATATTATACCTAAATGCAAATAATTTGCAATCGTAAAACATAAATCGCATATTACGAATACTTTAGATCAAGTATTCAATGAATATTAATACGTAGTCGATAATAATCGACTAAATGCAGCGATTGCAGCCCGTCGTCTACTTCTATTCAGGATGTGTAACAAGAAGATTGCTATGGTAGCTGCGTGGTTCATTAGTTTGCTAGTCACACAATCGCAGCTGGTAGCAGTGAATGGTCATACAACGCTTTGTATGAGAATAAAGGCGGGAACATTTTCAATTTACTTAGCTTTGGTTTACTGTGGATCAGCGCCTTTAAGCCAGGTGACAAAGCTAGTGTGGCCAAAATCTGACTATGGATTGGTGTCTTCATCATCGCTGTGGGGGTTAAAGCTGTAGTTATGGTAGAGGACTTTTCCCTTTTTTTAAGGGAAATAAATTAATGGAAATGTATTTTTTGTATTGTAATATTAACTTTCGTAGGTACAAGAAGTCGATTGTAGGGTGCCGTGTGTGGACAGGATCAGCCAATACATTCACAGTCACTAAATATGGTAGGTATATATGTATACATGTGGTTCTTTGTATGAGTGGAAATAGTTTTATAAAGTACTTATTTAGGGGTAAAATGATTAAATACCTACCAGGGTTGCTAATTTGCCTTACCCCAATAAGCCAAACTAGCAACCCTGCTAGGCTGCGCAGGCGGTCGCCCGCGTTGCATCACGAGCGCGCGTGCGCAGAGACTGTAACCGACTCGGGTAGGATTACAGCTTGCGGCCAGGCATTGATCATTGCAACTGTAGCTTGTTTTGATATGGCGGAAATAAAAATGATAATATTTACGATATGCTCGATATAACTTGATCTGTAAATAATGTTTTTAACCGCTTTTTTTAGACTATATTGATTCATTATATCAGCTGTGCCTTTAAATGTTTAATGTAAGCCTCCCAGAAAGAACGCCAACCATCCCGGTCCTGGGCAAGCGGCAGCCATCTACTGCCCGCCACCGTCTTTAATTCTTACTAATATTATAAAAGCGAAAGTGAGTTTGTTTGATACGTCTTCACGCCTCAATGGCTAAACCGATTTTGATGAATTTTGGTGCAGAGATCGTTGGGATGCTGGAGACGGACATAAGCTAAAAAAATGAGAAAAGGGGGAGAAAAAGGGCAGAAAAGGGGAGAGAAAGATATTTTTTTCGATTATCACGCGGGGTAAAGTAAGCGTTAGCTCAAAATAACTTTGCCACGCGGACGAAGTCGCGGGCGATAGCTAGTTTAATCTATATTTAAGTTCACTTGTACTACTTTACTGTTTTAACAGCTTGGAATAGCGCAAAAATTTATAACTTTTAATATGTTGTGGAAAATGTCGTAGATTATACATATATAACCCTTGTTTGTTGATAATTTAGTATAACATTTCAATGTATAACTGTTTTCCCAAATAAAAAAAAAATCGTCGGTCGATCATGCAGCAAGGCGTCCCACACCACTTTTACCTAAACGTGGTTACTCTTAATTGATTTTTAAGTAGAATTGGGATATTTAGCATCATCTCAATGTATTTGGGGGTAGGAGCAGCATGGCGTATTACATTACTAATTCTCTATACGTCGTCGTCACCCCATGGAGACAGTATCTAGCCATATCATCTTTTATTTATTTATTTAAAGTTCATGTACAATAGTGGTACATAGGCGGACTTAATGCCATACATAAGGCATTTTCTACCAGTCAACCTTAGGGTTAATACGACAACATTGTGATAGGGTACAAAAATTATACCAAAAATTAACTAATATTTTCGAAAACTTATTTACTTATACAAATGCTTAATACATATTAAAATGAAATAAACTAAAAAAAGCATTAAATAAAAATGAGAAACTTAGCAGTAATCTTTCCATCGTTTCTTTGTTGTTCCTCTACTTTTATAGCTATTCACGATTGTGAATAGCTTTTAGTTGTTTGTGTGTTGTTGTTTAGTAGTTTTAAATCGCTGTGAGTATGATTGACATGAGATGAAACAAAGGCCTACAGGCCTAGCAGACTGTTCAGAAACCCTAACATCATGAAGAATAGTAAGTTATAGAGACAAGCTTTTAAGCTTGTATGAAAGTACCGCCACCATAAAATTTAAAGAAACTTTGAACATGCACAAGGAAAATATGTAAACAAAATAAATTTATGACGTATATTTAACCACAAAACGTAAAATAAAAACGATAATATTTCTGGAAAGGAAAAAGTGTGGAAAAACCTAAAGCATTACACCTTCCATGGACACAAATCCGTTCCTAACTAAACACTTACATAAAAACCTTACTGATATTTTAAAAGCGAAAGGGAGTTTTGTTTGTTTGTTATGTCTTCACGCCTAATTAGCTAAACCGATTTTGAAAAAAAATAGGCACAGAGATATTTAGGACCCTGGAGATGGACATAGGCTATTTTTTTTAAAGTGAGAAATGGGGGAGAATGAGGAAAGAAAAAGGAAAACTTAGATTTGCTATTACAATAAATAAGGCGCAAGGCCAATACAGGTAGCAGTTACCTGCAAATCAGGAAAAGGGAATTGTGTTACCCCGAATATAACGCGAGCAAAGCCGCGGGCAAAAGCTAGTACATGAATAAGTACTTAGGACCAGCGTAAATACGCGTAGATACCGCGGCCCCGGAACATAAACTACTAACTTCCCCCGCTCCGCCCAGAGCGGGGGAAGTTATTTGGTGATTTCCCATCCGCAACAAAAAAAAAGATCAGCGTAAATCTCTTTTACTAGACCTCCATTTGCTCCCGAAATATAACTTCACGCCTTGTAATCCCCCATGGGTTTGGCAGAGGTGTATTTCGGTTTAAAGAATTTTTTTTCTCTTAAGAACATACAGTCCGCTTATAATGAGGTACATAGAAATAAACATGATTTAATGCAGTAATTAAAGTAGTAATACAAATTTCCTCCAGAGTATTAGCAGCTATAATGTACAATTGTACATACATGTTTCTTTAACTTATATTAAATGTATTCATTTCAATGTATTTAACAAGTACACCTACATTTCGCCAGTTAAGTATATTTAAGTGCAATGTAATATGAGGCGACCCTATTGCCATCAACCGGCCACAAATCCAGAACCCGTGGCTGCTCATTAGAAATTATTGATGGAAAAACCCAATAACACTTTGCCCGACACAAGAATCGAACCTAGGACCTTATGCTGAGAAGTCAATCAATGAATATTGGTTTTAAATTATGTTTGAGCAAAGATTAGTGTGGAACCTAACCTAACCTAACTTAGGATATAACTAGAATTAGTCTTTTAATTGTTTAACTACTTGTTTACCTACTTGTTTTGTATCTTATTACACTTCTATGATGTAAAAGAGCGGCGCCCTCTGGTACAGGCATCTATATGCTTAAAAGGGGACGTCACCAACTAGATAACATTGCTTAACGTGTAATATCGAAATAAACAATTTTGAATTGAATTTGAATTTGAACATAAAAGTTTTGAAAGACATAAAGTTTACTTTTACTACAAACAACTATTTTTGGGGGCATTCGACCGAGGTCTACATTTCAATATCCTTGGAGCAAGTTTTTTTTTTTAATAATCATTTCCCTGCGCTAGGAATTGTTTTAAGACTTTCCTTGGACTTAGTCATACCAAAATAAGCTTACTACCCAACCTTACAGTTAGAATTGGTGTATAGTATTGTGGCGTTTGTTTATATAGGTAAGTAAGTATATACACCTGGAACTTACAGAGTGCGACCTCCTTCTAATACGGCCCTATAAGGCAGGGTTATGCCGAGTGTTACAGTGTACCATAAATGGATGTGAGGACGCGATACCCTTTCAATTATGCAGGCAAATGCGACCTAGAATGCCGGAATATGTTCAAATAAATGTCAATGTGATATCACTATGTTTTGGTGCGGAAATCGATGAAGAGGTTTGTTTGATAAGATAAATTTGTCGTGTAACTGATTAGTATTCTATCCAATAAGACTAGTAGACCATGACAGTAGGTAGATGATTTATTAAATTATTGTAGCACTACAGTTAACAAAAATATTCCGGCAACATGTCACATTAAATTAGCCTAAGGGCTGATTTTTCAATAGTCAGATAACTTTATCGGAGGAATAAAAATAGCGGTTTGACATATTTTCTATAGATAAGCTGTCAAACCGCTATTTTTATTCTTCAGATAAAAGTTATCTGACTATTGAAAAATCAGCCCTTAATTACAAAATACACGGAAAACCTTTTCCCGCGCTTTGTAATGAGGTTACGAACGCTGCCGCTGGCAGCGCCACTAGCGCGCATTTAATTTCCGCCGCCAAACATAGATGGCGCTGACACATGATCTAATAAAAACACGTTACGTTACGGAACAAATCCAATTTGTCGCCTCAGTAAATACAGGATAAATTCTCCAGCACAACAGGATTCTTGGAGAATATTCTGGAATTAAGAAAACCAATTCCAGCGAGAAATTACGAGAGTAATTTCAATTTATTGTTGGTAAAAGTTTCAGCATAGAATGGAATTGAAAAAAAAAACGAGAAACGCTTCCTCTACTGAAGAACATCAATGTTTTTAAGAAAACTTCTTAATGGGTTCTGGTATTCGGTTGTGACTTTCGGCACAAAGAAAACACATTATGACAAGCAAGGCTTGAAACAAAGCCCATGAAAGGTCAGGGCGATATTTGAAGCTCGCTATTGCTAAAAATAGTAATGTCGTTTAGCCCAAAATAGCGTGAACTTTGGTTGGTGACCTTAACCGGTGAACTACTAATGAGGATGGCACGATAACTACCCCTGACAGTCATGATACAGATTTTATTAAAGGTTATGGAGACGGTTTTGTTAACATAGCGTCAGAGAACAAATATAATCAAAATCAAAGCATTTGTTTCATTCAATACAAGGAGGTTAATTTCAGTCAATTTTAAGTGTTTTTTTGCGGATGGGAAATCATCATATAACTTCCCCGACTAACTACTCCGGGGGGAGTGGAAGTCTTGTACTGACTAAAATCCACCCATGTTCCTTCTATTGCCCTTTATGTTCCGGGGCCGCGTTATCTCTTTCGAACAACTTGCAACCCCGGCAGGAATATTGTATTTTGTATATATTATATTTATATTGTATAGTATTAAGTGCTTTATTAGTCCTTATTAAGTGCTCTGATTTTGATATTTTCCAGTACCGAATGCATCACATAATTTGAGATTTTGTTCCCATCAGTTAATGATTGCATCACTAACGCCCGGTTCCAATAAACAAAAAATGATTCGGTTTTGCTTACGGATAGTAGTATTTTGACATACGTCTCATAGAAAATACTACTATCCGTTAGCAGAACGAATCGTTTTTTGTTTATTGGAACGGGGCGTAAGTCTCACTCGGTGCTAATTCCAAGATTTAACGAACTGCCAAAAATCTGGTGGTACAAGTCATGAAAAGACATATCGTGACTTGTGGCCAAGGTGCAAAGAAAGTGTGAGGTCGACTACTAGCTCCAATTAATTATTAAATAACCTTAGTTTTTAGTAATTATAGCGCACTAAATCAAAAGCATATAATTAAAAAATAAAACCGGCCTACTGCGAGTCGGTCTCACGTACCGAGGATTCCGTACAAACTTGCGATATAAACGGCTATATATTTTGACCGAGATAGATTTAGAGGGTTGATTTGTTCATAGGTCCAAGGGGGACCACAGACTAAAGTATATAGTTTTAATTTGGGGGACCACAGACTAAAGTATAGGTTTTAATTTCCACTCGATACCACCACGCGTACTAGAGATAAGGGTCTAGACAGACAGACGGACATCAAAGTGATCCTATATAAGGGATCCGTATTTTTCTTTCGAGGTACGGAACCACAAGAACAATTATTTCTCATTTAAAATACTCAAGCGAAAAGGTCAGGTATACATTGTTGTTTCCTACGCGGGGTTTCCTTCGCTTCAAGTTGTTTGATACGAACATTATTTCAGGTTCATGGGTTATATAAATGCGGGTAGTAGATTTTATTACTACTATTAGTAACAAATAGAGAGCAGCTGGGCGGAAAATAGGGTGTGATGATGACAACGCAGGTTCCGTGAGAAAAATGGTTTACCATTTGGCGAATTTCGTCGCAAAAACGAAAATTGTTGAGCAAGGAAATATTTTCTTGAATTAAAGATAACACAACATCTATATTTTTCGCAACAGCATCCTTGGAACTGTAGCAGAGAGATAGAACTCTCCAATTTAACCAAAAAATCTCCAATTTTCCTGATAACTTAATTACGGTTAGAACCTATTTTATTGTATTCGTGAAATGAAGAAGAATATATTGTTTTTGAGCACTATACCAGAATGGCATGGTCTGCATAATTCGCGGCATTACAATACCCTAAAACCATCATAATTTCGTGATACCGAGCGGTAAAAGACCATCTATTTTTCAAAGCTATTATACCCCAAAATCACCATAGCTTTGTTTAAGAACACTACATAAAATTAGACATTATTTCGACATCGAAAACCACATTAATATTCATCGATCACGTTCGATTTGTCAATATGAATGTGTAGTCGACATTATTTATGCTTTATCGGGAAATGGAAAAGCGCCGTCGAATAGGAAATTCTATTTGTACGAGAACAGGACAATATTGGAACGTTCAGCACCGTAATATTGATTTAGGACGAATCACGTTACGATACTGCTCGTATTTGGTGGGAAAATTATTTCAAAATTGGATAAAAGAGAAATATGGGGTTAATGAGGAGAAAACTATATTTAATGTCAAAAGCCGAAATGATGAAGCTTGGATCACATTTGAAAACAAGTTATGTTTAGGTATGAATAGTATATTTGTATGGAGACTAATTGCACCCCGCGGTTTCACCTGAAAAGACTAGGATAAAAAGCCTAGGAGGCTATGCCAAACAGTAGGCACAAGCGCGACTGTTGGGCATGGGGTCCGGGTTCGTTTCCTGGGTCGGTGTTATTGAGTTTTTTTCCATCAGGAATAGGTACTGACATTCAGAGCAGGTTCGACCCCTAATAGATAGGACTTAAATATGACTAAGGTTCCAAAATTTTATCCAAATTTCGCCCAAATCAGTCCAGATGTTACGATTTACAAACTTCGCCTTAATAATATTATTGTGATGAACGTTTAGTGGTACTATTTGTAGTAATCATGGCGAACGATGGCAGCAGATACTAAATGCTAAAGCCAAACAGAAAAAAATACAGGAAATAAGTTTACTTCCGAAAGTCGATGAGTTTTGTTTGATTCATCGTTTCTTTTTTTGCAAGTTTTTTATGTCAGCCTTAATTATTTATTTTATTTAGTTGGTGGTATGATAGTTTCTCACACAAACTCTTATCGAGTATTGATTTTCCAATGCTACTTAAGGATTTATGCATATCGTCCATTTAAATTAAAAGAAAAAATATGTTAAAAGGAAGATATTTAATAAACTGCCAAAGCAACGTAACAAACATACGAAAAAAAAAACTACAGTCAAATTGAGAACCTCCTCCTATTTTTGAAGGCGGTTAAATATACGTAAATCATTATGCTTGATTGCACAGGGCCCTACACTTCAAAGATTACTGCAGTAATTCGTGGCGAAAACTCCGTCACACAAATCAGCCTGTCATTTGCAAACTCTCTTCAAACACCCCTCGCACCGTGGTAAATTAATACCGAAACTGGACAATTTCCTCTTTAAAAGCAAATCTATAACCAGCCCCGATAGGACCTTCAGACAAGCCTTTTAAAAGCTTTTTGCTTGATCTTCTTAGCATCATAAATCAGTCAGTTTCCAATTAAGGTGTCAATGTAACGTGACGGATAGGAAGTCAAATAAGGGGAGATTTAGGTTAATGTTTTATTTTACTAGCGAAACTCTACCGTGACCTGTCAACATACCTTTTGTTGGGAGCGGAAACTGCGTACAGAAAACATTTGAAAAACGTCCTTAATTATCGTAGAATTGGGTCGAGACTTGTGAGTTTGTGAGGTAAGGTCGTGCGTGTAGCAATTTTGGAGGTGACACGCGATTTGTGCTCGTTAGTCAAAAGTTCACAAGAGGCGTGGCTTTAAACATTTGTGACATTGGTGAGAGGTCAATGACACTTATCACTCTACGAAATTGTAAACGGAAGCTTATTTTGTTCTGAGATAAAACGTTTTATTACGATACTTTGAAGTGCAATTCAAATATCTTATTAAAAGCGTTAATTCAACGCTAACTTGATAAAAAATGCTTATCCTACTAATATTAAAAATGCGAATAATTGTAAGGATGGATGGATAGATGGATGGATGGATGGATGGATGGATGTATGGATGTTTGTTACTCTTTCACGTCAAAACCGCTGAACGAATTTTGATGAAATTTGGCACAGAGGTAAATTATATAGTCTGGAATAACACATAGTGTACGTTTTTTTCGACATCACGCGGATAAAGCCACGGGCGCCAGCTTGTATTTCATGTATGTGTTTTAAAAGTTTAACAGCCTATTGGTCAAAAGCGCGACTGTTGGGCATGAGGTCCGGGTTCAATTCCTGAGTCGGGTAAGGGGGTTATTGAGTTTTTTTCTATCAGGAATTTCTCAGTAGCAGGTTTGGCCCCTGTTAAAGATTCCAAAATTGTACTAAAGTTATTAATACTTATGATGAAATGAGTTACTAGTGGAAAGAAAAGCTGCCAATGTGAGTGGAATAATTGAAATTTATTTCAGAAAGGTAGCGCAAAAATATTTACTCGTAATAATAAATAAATGCTGCGCCCTTACCGTGTGTAATTAATAAAATTAATTGGCTGTATTACGCCGGAAACATCGTGTTTCATGTGCTTTAGTTTAGTAATACTAACTTTACCCTGCAGTTTTACCCGTGGTAAAAATTATATTTTAATCCAGCCATCAACCAGACACAAATCCAGACTCCGCGACTGCTATTAAATAATTCCTGATAGCCAAAACCCAGCAAAAACATACACAAACAAATATTTTTGCAAAATTTGCCCGAAAATAATGCGTGGTCTCATCATAGTTAATATTTGGTGCAGTGGGTAGGAGACATCTCCGTCTAGCACAATAAACGACCTTGACAATACGAAGCTACTAAAATCGATACTGTTTTTACTTTACTGGCATATCAATTTGATGTAAACACGATTATAGTAATACAATCCTTACTTATATTATAAAAGCGAAATTGAGTTTGTTTGTTTGTTTGTTGCGTCTTCAAGCCTAAATGGCCAAACCGATTTTGATGAATTTTGGTACAGAGATAGTTGGGACCCTGGAGACGGACATAGACTAAAAACAGTGAGAAAGAGGGAAGAAAAGGAGAGAGAAAGATATTATTTTTCGATCATCACGCGGGTTAAAGTTAGCGTTAGCCCAAAGCAACCATGCCATGGGGACGAAGTCGCGGGTGGAAATTAGTTTTATTATATACTAGCTGTGCCATTGCGTTGTAATGCAATTTTTCTACCCTACGTACCCCCTAATATTTTTTTTCATAAGAACCTTCTAACATTAGCCAACAGAAAAAAAAATCGCGGTATTGGTACAGCTGTGTTGTAACATCACTATTTTAGTATGTTACTAAGATGGTCTTCACTAGTAAATGTATTATCTGTGGTCGGCAGCGCTCTGCCACACTTCATGTCATGATGTAGCCCTGTGTGTATCTCTCGTCCTGTGTCTCTTACCAATAAACCTGTATCTTACCCAACGGGCTATCATTCATAAACATCCAACATAACATGGTGTCAGGTGTGGGGTTTAAGAAGAATCATTCAAGAAAAAGTCGAGGTCGTCGTAGAAAATGCCGGACCAAGCGGACGTCAGCCATGATGGTGAGACAAATTTTCAAACACGTGTGAAACAATTAAATATTTCGTCAGATACCACGAACAATAACGCTGAAACGTGGAAAAGATGGTGGCAACAACTTGAGTTATATTTGTTAGCCACAGGTCTAGATAAGTCAAGCGAGAAACGGAAAATCGCAATTCTCTTACATTGCATTGGAGAACGAGGTCTCAATATATTTAACTCATTTAACCTAAAAATAGACAAGAGCACGCTTGACGAAGTCAAATCGAAATTTGACAGATTCTTCGAGCCAAGAAGAAACGTGACCATGTGCAGGTATCTATTCTTCACACGCAGGCAGGAGAAATCCGAAAGCATCGACGAGTTCCTCACGGATTTGGAGAATAGAAGCAGAGAATGTGAGTTTGGCACGCTCAGGGAATCGCTCATCAAAGATATTTTCATTGCAAACCTCAATTTGGACTTGTCACATGTGCGTCAAAGGTTACTGCAAGAACATGACTTAACATATCAGAGAATGCAAGAGCTAGCGAGGACGCTCATCGTCGCACAGCAGGATGCTGAGAAAATAGTCAAAGGAAGCAGCATCGCCAGTCAACGAACGTCAGAAAACGTCATGCATCTCAGTCGGAGGAGCCGTAGTCGGGGAGATCGTCGACAGCGAGCTTCCAGTCGCAAGTCAGCTTCGAGCAGTCGCAAGCCAGCTTCAGGCAGTCGCGAGTCACCTTCAGCTTCAGGCAGCTCGAAGACATGTAGCCGCTGTGGGCAGTCTCATCGCTACAAGTGTCCAGCCCAAGGAGTTCAATGCAGGTCATGTAAATCTTACAATCATTTTGCTAAATTTTGTCACAAAAATAAAAAAGTCAGTCAGTTGCAATCGTTTAATTCAGATAATGGTAGTCAAGATTATTTCGTTGGTATGCTGAATAGTCAAAGTCATAATGGTCACAGTCATAATAGTAATTCTCACAGTCAGTCACTTAGTCAGCAAAGTCATAATGGTCACAGTCATAATAGTCATTCTCACAGTCAGTCACTTAGTCAGAGACACAATCAGTCACAAACACACAGTATGACATCACATCCCTATGAGGAGAACAGTGACACGTCGGATAGATTTTTTATCCAGTCAAATAGTCCCAATTCATATCACATGTATGAAAAAAATGTCATGTCTGAGAGATCCAATGTCCAGTCAAATAGTCAAAATAAAAAATGTCAGAGTCCCAGTGATGAAATCAGTCACATGTCTGAGGGATTTCACAATAAGGCACAGTCGTCCAGTCAGTCACAAAATGGATCATCAGTCGTCAATACTTTGAATCATTCAAAGCAGTCGTGGGAAATTAGCTTATTGGTAGGTGATACAAAAGTTAAATGTATCATAGACTCAGGAGCAGATGTCAACATAATGTCAAAACAAACATTTAAAAATGTTAAAAGTCAAAAGAAGCTGTCAAAATTGTCACTTGTCAAATGTCAAGTAAATGTCACAGGATTTGGTGGAAAATCCATTCCGATTTTAGGCAAAGTCAACTTAAATTGTAATTTTTGCTTAAACAACAAGAACATTGTTGAAAACATAATGTTTATTATACCAGATATAGAGTGTCCAAATGTCCTTGGTCTCCCAATTTGTGAAAAGCTAGGTATAATAAAACGTGTCTTTTCAGTGTCAAAACAAGACTTTTGTGAGCAAATTCATACACAATATAATGATGTATTCCAGGGTCTTGGCTGTCTGCCTCCAGTCTGTCATCTGAAACTCAAGCCTGATGCAGTACCATGTGTGGATCCGCCCAGGAAAGTCCCATTCGCATTACAAGGGAAACTGCGTGAGGAGTTGGATCGCATGGAGAAAATGCAAGTCATAAAAAAGGTTACAAAACCTACAGAGTGGGTTAATTCAGTCGTTGTAACAGTAAAAAGTTCAGGTCAGTTACGAATTTGTCTTGATCCCAGAAATTTAAATAAAAATATCATGAGGGAACATTATCCACTCAAGTCAATTGATGAGATTAGGTCTCAGCTCGAAGGGGCTGTATGTTTTTCTCATTTAGATGCATTTTCAGGATTTTGGATGCTACGTTTAGATGAATATAGTTCAGAATTATGTACTTTTCAAACACCATTTGGTAGATATAAGTATTTAAGATTACCCTATGGCATAAATGCCTCGTCTGAAATATTTCAAAGAGTCATGATGAATCTATTTGGTGACATAGAAGGCGTACTCATATTCATCGATGACATCTTAGTCTATGGACCAAATGAGTCAGTTCATAATGAAAGATTACATAAAGTCATGCAAAGAGCTCGTCAAGTTAATTTAAAATTTAACAAGTCAAAGTGTAAATTTTCACTGTCAGAAGTATGTTTTTTAGGTTATGTCTTCAGTAAAGACGGTGCAAGGGCAGATCTTGAGAAGGTCAAAGCAATTGTCAACATGCCTACACCGCAAAATGTCAAAGAGTTACAGAGAATACTAGGTATGATAAACTACCTAGGACCCTTTATAAGTAACCTGTCAGAAAAAACACAAGTATTAAGAAATCTTTTGAAAAAAGATTCAGTCTGGACTTGGGATGAGAATCATAGTCAATGTCTGAGGAAACTGAAAGATGAAATCACAAATTCACCAGTTTTAGCTCATTATAATCCCAAGATTCCATTAGTCTTGTCAGTCGATTCGTCAAAGTCAGCGTTAGGCGCAGTCATTTTACAAAAAAATAAACCGATAGCATACAGTTCAAAAACCTTAACTGAAACCCAGGAAAGATATGCTCAAATAGAAAAAGAGCTGCTAGCAATTCAATTTGGTTGTGAAAAATTTCACCAATATGTATATGGTAATAGAGTCACAGTTCATACTGATCACAAACCTTTAGTCTATCTATTTAAAAAACCATTACATGATGTCCCAGCTAGATTACAGCGTATGATGTTAACTTGTCAAAAATATGATTTAGAAGTTATACATGTCCCAGGCAAAGAAATGTTCATATCAGACACATTGTCAAGAGCAGCTTTGAAAGAACATTATAGGCCTGAAAATGAATCAGAAATGTCTTGTCATGTCAATCTAATGTATGCTAACTTAGCAATTACAGATGAATATAGCACAAAATTGGCTCAGGAAACAAAGAAAGATGAAACCCTGCAGCTATTAATAAAGTATTATAATGAAGGTTGGCCAAAAACCAAAAATAGTGTCAGTCCATTAATAAAACCATTCTGGAATATACAAGGAGAAATCCATAAAATTAGAGATTTAGTATTCAAAGGCTCAAAATTAATAGTACCACAGTCAATGCATAAAGAAATGTTAGTAAAAATTCACAAAGGTCACCAAGGTATAAATAAATGTCTAAACTTAGCTAAAGAATCTCTTTATTGGCCAAATATGTCTAGTGATATTAAGAATTTAGTAGAACAATGTCTAGTATGTGCAAAATTCAAACCATGTAACCAAAAGGAACCACTACAGAATTATGAAATAAGCAAATATCCATGGCAACAAGTCGGTATTGATTTAATGCATTTTGATAGTTTAGTATATTTAATTGTCACTGATTATTATTCAAAATTTATAGAAATTGCATTATTAAATAACAACAGTACATCAAAAAATGTAATAACTCATTTAAAGTCCATATTTGCTCGTCATGGAATACCATTGTCACTGGTATCAGATGGTGGACCTCCTTTTCAGTCAGTTGATTTTAAAAATTTTATGGAAGAATGGGACATAGAACATATTGTAACTAGCCCATATCATTCACAGTCTAATGGACAAGCAGAGAGTTCAGTCAAAATCATAAAAAACATGCTAAGAAAATGCAAAGAAAATGGATCAGATCCATACATAGCATTGTTACAATACAGAAATACAGGTAAAAATAATTTTTCATCACCAGCACAGTTACTCATGTCTAGGAACTTAAGAGATAACATTCCAACATCATATAAGAAGTTGAAGCCAAAAGTGGTAACATTTAAAGATTACAAAGAGTCTGTCAAGAAAAATGATAAAAATAAGTCAAAATACTACAATAAAAATGCCAAGTCAATGTCTATGTTACATCATAATGATCATGTCTATTTTAAGAGAAACCCTAGTAGCAACTGGGAACAAGCTATTGTTAAGCAAAGATTGTCAAATAATAGATCATATGTTGTTGAGGATGTCAATGGAGTTAGGTATAGGAGGAATAGAATACACTTAAGACATAAATATTCTCATAATTGTGCTAACCCTCCCATGCAATCCAACTCGTCACAAAGGGGAGAGGAAGGTGACAGACAGGAGTCTAGGCATCAAGAATCCTCATCTCAGCAATCCTCAAATGTAACAACTAGGTCAGGTCGTATTGTAAAACCTACCAGAAGGTTAATTGAAGAAATGGATTAAGTTAAATTATAAATAAGGTCATAAGTAAAGTTTAAGTATAACTATAAGTATAATTAAGCATGTTGTCTTGTATAAACTTAAATAGCATAGCACTTATATTAATTGTCAGTCAGGGGTCTAATTTGAACTCAACAAGGGGGATGTTGTAACATCACTATTTTAGTATGTTACTAAGATGGTCTTCACTAGTAAATGTATTATCTGTGGTCGGCAGCGCTCTGCCACACTTCATGTCATGATGTAGCCCTGTGTGTATCTCTCGTCCTGTGTCTCTTACCAATAAACCTGTATCTTACCCAACGGGCTATCATTCATAAACATCCAACATAACAAGCTGTTCTCGAGATTAGCGCTTAGCAACAAATTCAGAGATTCGTTTTAATATTATAGAAGACTAGCTTTTGTCCGCGGCTTCGCTCGCGTAAAATTCGGGGTAACACGGTCCCCTTTCCTGATTTGCAGGTACCGGCTACCTGTAGTTTTTGCCATAGCGCCCGATTTATCGTAATAGCAAAGCTAAGTTTTCCCTTTTCTTCCCTCTTTCTCCCTCATTTCTCACTTTTATTAAAGAAAGAGCCTACGTCCATCTCCAGGGTTCCAACTATTTCTGTACCAAAATTCATCAAAATCGGTTTAGCCATTTAGGCTTGAAGAGGTAACAAACAAACTCACTTTCGCTTTTATAATATTAGTAAGGATATATGTTTAGTAAATTGCTACTTACCTAATTTAGTAACGTTAAGATTACATCATCATTTGCCTAAGTACGCTTTTCTCCAGATTTATGCTTGTTTGAGCTTTGGAGTTACGCCAAAAACTATGAAAGGCATTTTTGCTAATATCTTTTTTAATTTACATTGGAATTTTAGATAGACATAGACAGGCGTTTTATCAAGGCTAGTTAATTTTGAGAAATCGACATAACATCACGGCTTTAATCCTCAAAGGATTAAGCAGAGGTGCACCAACATTTCGGTAACTATGTGTGAGTACCATGTAATAGGGTGAGGCTATTGCCATAATTTATCTTACTACTACAGCGACTAAATGCCACCACACACCGATCAAACATCATTAAGCTTTGTAGAAAGAATTTTGTGTCAGGTGAGAGTTCGACGGGTTAGAGCGATATTTACATGGGATCAATCAGGTTTTAACTAAAATCCTACTAAAATTTTAAACGCGAATGTTTATGAGGATGGAAGGATGGACGGAATGGATGTTTGTAACAGATCTTGATGAAATTTGGCACAGAGGTAGATTATAGTCTGGAAAAACACATAGGATGTGATGTTTTTTCGATATAAATAAATATCTTGGGACAACTCACACACGGCTATCTGATCCCAAGCTAAGCAGAGCTTGTGTTATGGTAACCAGACAACTGATATACATACTTATATAATTTATAAATACATACATATTTTAGATAAATCACACCCAGACACAGAACAAACAATCATGCTCATCACACAAAGTTTGTTCTGGATGGGAATCGAACCCACGACCTCCGGCTCAGCAGTCAGGGCCACTAACTACTAGACCAACAGGCCCGTCATATCACATGGGCGAAGCCGCCGGCGCCAGCTAGTGCCAAATAAATTACGAGTTCCACGCAACGGTGCTCCGAAAAAGTTAGCTATTACAAATGAAGAGCTTCGAACTCAAACATGTGTAGTTGCATCAAACAAACTGAACCCAAACGTCAATTCTCCGACATCACAACCTCACTAATCAATTCTCAACCTTACCTCCTAAACTTACACTACATTTTCGCACAAAAATTACCATCTACTCATCTCGTAAGTAACAGACGGGGTGCTACAGTAACACAATAGCTATGAAGAGCTGTCTTGGAGGGTTGTGCTTATTAAAGGGGACCTATGTAGGGCTGCAAGGTTAGCGCGGGTGTAGTGCCCTTGAATGGTAAGCTTAGCTTAGGTCTTTAAATAGATGGGACGTTGATGGAGATTGCTAGCCTTGCAACCTTCGTGTATCGGATCGCGATGGAGCGGAATCTTTTTGAAGAGGTTCTTTTGTTAGCATGGAAACTTGCTTGTGTTAGGAAAGGAGTGTTTTTGAAATTTCAATCAATCAAAACATTTTTATTTCACATAGGCCTGCATGGGCACTTATAAAACGTCGAGTAAAGATGCACGGTTCAGGTTGGTCGTTTCCTATAGAGCAGAACCGGCAAGAAACTCCATGGAACACACTTTTATTGGTTTTACCTGTAAATCACTACATAGTATAAAACAAAGTCGCTTTCTCTGTCCCTATGTCCCTTTGTATGCTTAAATCTTTGAAACTACGCAACGGATTTTTATGCGGTTTTTTTTAATAGATAGAGTGATTCAAGAGGAAGGTTTATATGTATGATGCTTTACGCTGTGACTCTTAGGAGGTGAGCAGCGGGTGAAACCGCTGGGCGGGTCACTAGTAATTATATAAATAAACTAGCTGTGCCCGGCGGTTGCACCCGCTGCTGCCCTTATCACTTAGGGGTTTAAAGAATACATAGTAGCCGATTCTCAGACTTACTGAATTTGCATAAAAAAGAATTATAAGTATCAGTCGAGACGTTTCGAAGGAGTATGGGAACGAACATTGTGACACGAGAATTTTATATATTAGAAGATCAAGAAGTTAATGTTGACCTTCTTTACAGTTTCCAAATGAGCTAAAATTTTGCATACATGTTTGGTTTGGCTGGCAATGCATAGTTAATTAAGTGACATCATACGAAATCCAATATGGCGGACTCCCAAAGATGGCGGTCTAGTTTGATTTTATCAAAAGAAAAAAGTTTCATAGTAGTAGTTTAGTAATAATGTGTCTTTTAGTTAGATATTATAACTAAAATATTTATTCTGGAACTTTATTTTTTCGTATGGGAAATCATAAAACTAAAAATACATTTTCTCGCTTCCCCAAACCATTACATTTGACACCCATATCATGGAAATGGGTTTTTTGTGTATGTGAATTTAAATGTAAGTAAACGCACCTACGATACAGGAGAAATTCCTAGAGTGGGGCAACGTTTAAAAAAAAAGAAAATGCATTCGAATTAACTAGTCCGCCATCTTTAGGAGACAGCCATATTGGATTAATAGGTAATTACTTCACCAAGTTCAAACTTCACAAGTTCTAAATTTATATTACAAGTAAATGATGAAAATCAATATCGATAAGCTCTTTGGTGCACCTTTGCATGATATTAATAACTCAAACTCAAAGCATTTATTTCAATTAGACCATTACAGGCACTTTTGAATGTCAAAAAAAACAAGAACAAAAAAATGATGCTGCTACAATCCCGGTCACAAGGCATAATAACTTGTGAAAGTACTGTAGTTGCCCATTCCAAAGCGTTGATCTCTATGGAGAAGAATGGGCAAGAAACTCCATGGACACTCTTTTAAATTATAATATTTTTACAAAATCGTATTTACATCATTCGTGTTGAGATTATACAAATATGTGAGAACGATGTAGAAAGACGTGCACAGTAAGAGCGTCCAGAGTAAATAAAAAGCAAAATTCAATTTAAAATCTAAATAAGTTAAAAAAAAAATGACCGTGGTAGTTAAAAAATGACCAGTCCCAACTGACAGCGCCCGTTCACGAACATGACGTATGGATCAGCCCCATTCAGCTCGACCATTTTGAAGGGAGCTAAATGACCCGACACACCCGCCACTATCAGCGAGACATTTAAGTGAGCATGACACTATTAACCACCAGGGCTTCGTCAAGTCAATGATAATACATAGCACTCACATATGGGCTTAATAATTATACAATACTAGAGAATTGATTCTATACATTGCAAAGATAGTCTTACAATCTTCTGCAGCTTCCACTATAGCTTCGGATACTTATCAATGAGTTTACCCCTAAGCTTGAGGAGCAGGACCAGCATTGAGCCAAGCATTTTTATCATCAATATAATCCCCCAACTTATAATATGCTTGCCTACATAGTGTGCGTTTAATACAAGATTTAAATTTCGTTTCATTCAGTAGAAGAATGTGGGGAGGTATTTTATTGTAGCATTTCAAACAGTACCCCATGAAAGATGAGTCTACTTTAGCTAACCTGAAACCCGGCTGAACCAATTGGTCCCTATTTCTAGTATTATACTTGTGTCTATCACCTCGTTTACCAAATAGATGCAAATTTTTTCTGACGTACATGATGTTTTCATAGATATATTGACAAGGTACTGTCATGATGTTAATTTCCTTAAACTGTTCTCTTAGAGAATCTCGCCTACGTAGATTATAAATGGCTCTAATGGCTCTTTTCTGCAGAATAAATACAGACTCGATGTCTGCAGCCCGTCCCCAAAGTAAAATACCGTATGACATTATACTATGAAAATAACTAAAATAGACTAGCCTCGCGGTATCTACATCAGTAAACTGACGGATTTTTCTGACAGCATATGCTGCTGAACTAAGCCGTCCTGCAAGAGATGTTATATGCGGACCCCATTGTAGCCTTGAATCGAGCGTTATCCCCAGGAAAACAGTTTTATTAATTTAGATCAGTTAACTGTTTGTCTTATTGCGAATGGTAAAGTTAAAAAAGTAACAAGAACAACGTTGCACTAAAGGGCTAGCGACTACCTAGGTAACTTTATTTCAAGTTTGTCGCAATTTTATTAGTCTTAATCCTTACTAAAGCAAAAGTGAGTTTGTTTGTTACGTCTTCACGCCTAAATAGCTAAACCGATTTTGATGAATTTTGGTACAGAGATAGTTGGGACCCTGGAGACCGACATAGGCTAAAAAAAAGTGAGAAAAGGGGAGAGAAACATATATTTTCTTCGATCATCACCGCGGTTTAAAGTTAGCGTTAGCCCAAAGTAACTATGCCACGCGGACGAAGTCGCGGGTGAAAGCTAGTTTATAATAAAAATGTTTGTTTACTCACATTGATCCTATTCTTAGTGCGCTCGATGGACTTAGAGTCTTCTCTCTCGGGGCTCAACCGACAGACGCGTGCGCGCCAATCGTTCGCACCGGCTGCCTGAAGAGCCGCCAGCCTGTAAATAAAGACATACTTTATTAACAAAAACAATTAATAATAAAGGATAAAGAAGAGGAGAGAAAGGTCAAGGGTATCCTTAGAGCCACTGCCTGCCGGAGCTGTGGGTTGGTTCGAACGAGATACCGCGGCCCCGGAACGCAAAGGGCACATTAAGAAACGCTCTCTTCCGCTCAGGCCAGCGCCGGAAAAAATCATTTGATGACTTCCCATCCAAAAGGGTGAAATATTGAACTTTAGGATACATTCTGAAATGATATCAAGCAATGACATACATCACATCACGTTAAAATTTTACAGTCCCGTTAACAAGACATAATAAGTTGTGAAAGTACTGTAGTTGTCCATTCCAAAGCGTTGATCTCTATGGAGGAAAATGGGCAAGAAACTCCATGCACACTAATAAATTATTACAAAATCGTATTTACATCATGCATGTTGAGGATATGCAAATATGTGAGAACGATGTGGTGAAAAGGATTAGTAATACTTCTGTATGGAAGAAGACATGCTTCGTAGACCCCAAATAAAGTGGGATTTTAGGGCCCAACAATAATGATGCTATTATAGGCATGATCTATCCTTACCAAGCCTTAACAATAAATAAATAATCCTACAATACTTAAAGATTAACATCACGTTCACATAACAAATACCTACCATTAAAACAAAACAGTAAACGTTAATGGGCACACAGGATAATCCTACTTATTAAGCCACAAACAAATACAGGTGATTAACCTACTGTGTTGACCTTATTTCATACACAATCGGAGTGAGAATTTAATCTCTTGCAACCTGTATAGGGTTCTGTAGAATGGAATGGTATTAACGCTTTTGTTAGGTCTTGTAAAGGATTCTACCATTCTATGGTTCACATAATACGTATTGAGGAAGTGTTTAACATACAAAAGAGATTGGCGATTGATGTATAATAAATTGACATAGGTAGTGTCCAGTGTACTGTAACGTAATCAGTTAATGGCGCCGATTCTTATGTTCATCATTGGATTAATCTAGACTTATTAAATGACATGCCTAATCACATCTTATTTCATTCCATACCATTTTAGTCGCGATTAATGATAGTCCGATTCAGCTAGCTACCACTATTTTGGTCTGTGCGGTCACTTCCTTCTGCGAAGCAGTCATGCTATCAAGGAGGTGGCCAAGCGTTTGAGGGAGAGTACCTCAAGCCTATCCAGCCGCCCCGGGAGACGCTTCGGGCGTCGGGCGCCGCTAGACCACTCCCGGCCACCGTAGATGCGGACCTGTGGGCGGTGAGCAATGGGTAGCTCACCGTCCGTCCGTCCAGTGATCACAGGCCGTGTCGACGGCGTGTAAGTAATCCACGCGAGCCTCAAAGAGATGTCAGCAAAGCAGACGGGCTTGACAATGCCACCCTGCCGGGGTTGCAGATTGTTCGAAAGAGATACCGCGAACCCAGAACATAAAGGGCAAAAGAAGGAACAACGCTCACAACGCTCCGCCCAGAGCGGGGGAAGTTATTTGATGATATATTTGAGATACAAAACGGATGCATCAATTACACACACTGTTAGTAAACATACTTTAAGACTGATAACATTGCGTTCTCTTGCTTAACAATTAAATATTGATTGTCTGGAAGAGCCCACGATGGCCAGTGAACTATGGAAGCCTTTATCTTTAAGTCATTAACTTTAATTAGACAGTAAGAGAGTACACTCATTACTTGATAGTATTATTATCTACTTGTGTTCACAAATTGTTAAAGTTATGACCAAGTGATGGTTTTGTATGTTTGTTTTCAATTAAACTTTTAATGGGGATAATTCTAGACAAATGTTTGGGCAAGATTTTGAATAATTCTTGCAATGGTTTGTTTATGGTATTTTTATTGGTTATATCAATTTTAGGGTTATTTATAATGGTAGTTGGATAGTGTGTACAAGGTTTTTTTCTGTTCCCTAATATTACTGAAGATTACCCTTCATCTAGCAATATTTTTTAGGCATAAGGAAATCATCAAATAACTTAACCTGCAATAATAAATAAAATAACCTAGTAATAATATATAATAACCTGCAACCCCGGCAGGAAAATTAGCCCTTTATGACAGAGAATAGGAATGTATGATTTTTCAACTACCTCAGAAGATCCACATAATTTTTGTATGTCAGTTCATAATAAGCCGAAGATTATCTTATCTTACTCCATTAATGTGAAAGTTTTTGAGGATGGATGGGTGTTTGTTACTGTTTCACGCAAAAGCAGATATGGATGAACAAATAACATAAGATTTTTATCTAGCGGTACGATCCCGAAAGTAAATTACCAAGAGCACACGGGCGAAATCGGAAGCAGATCTGTACAGTAATATAATTGAAGTACAAGAGTTATTTATAAATAGAGGATGGATGAGTGGCGATAATTATATCTTTGTACAGGTTTCCGCAATTAAATGTTATTCGCGAAATCCCGATTTTCTACCACAAATGAGGAAAAATCTGAACACTAATAAGGCACACGAACACATTGTTTGGTCCGATCATTATTTGGTACTTAATGGTGAACCCATTTAATTGTAACTAAGGTGTCTGTAATGATAAATCGTTACTAAATTATTAATAATTCAATGGCACTCTATGTTATTAATGTTTGTCTATGTACGTTGGTATTTACATAATTGAGTTTTTAATAAATTAATAGTAGACCGAATGAATTATAACTTATTATCAAATAAATAAAATAGTTTTTTTTTACAGAATTTGTTCCTCACTAAGAATTTCTTCTGTATCTTTGGTGCGTTTACAAACATTTAAACTCACATACACAAACAGCCAGATCCGAAAAAATTACCTGTAAGTCATACAAATATTTGTTCCGTGCGGGGATCGAACCCGGAACACGCAGCGCAGCAGTCGATCGCTCAGCCACTACGTCAACCGTATCGCCAAATTAAAATGATCATCCTAATCCAAGGAATCAGATACGTCAAAACTTCATACAACATAAGAAGACTGATATTTTAAGCCTTTATCATTAAGTTCCTGCCTTTTAAGTTTTCTAATCAAATTTATTTCTAGTTGTTTAAAACAACGAGCGAGAGGATATACACTTGTGTGGATTCAAGTAATTATTGCAACGTTATTATTTTCTGTCTGTCTATTGGTTGGTACTCTCAGTTGCAGCACGGAGTGCAGGTTTGTGTTCGGTTGAAGTTATTTTTGTTCCTAGTTCTTTATTATCACCATCTACCTAGCCTATTTCATGTTATTATTTCATATGTTGAGGTCGTATACCGGATGCAACTGAATACCAGTCTTTTACTTGGAGCGACTGCCTCTGACCTCCACAACCCAGTTAGTACTGGGTAATAATATGGTTCTCCCCTTTTATAATGGGACTTCAATATAGCGAGCAAAATGGACTTATATATAATTATTCACAATATAAACATTACATTTTATCCTGTTATACTATGCGCTTTTGTAACAAGGTGCTGATTTTATTATTTTGCATTAACTAATTAAAATTTTCCATAATTAATTTGACGGTATTTTCTTATATTCCAGTGTTTTGTTTGGCTGTTACGCTCTTTACGTTTTAGAATTTCGCAAACATTACCTTATCTACAGGCTGCCTCGTGGGTCGAGTGGTCGAAGGGCGATTATTGAGCATAAGATCTTGGGTTCAATTCACGGGTCGGGCAAAGTGTTAAAGTAGCAGTTACGAAGTCTAGATTTGTCTCTGGTTGTTGGAGTATAACATGAAACTTAAAACATGACTGGGGAAATGTGAGTGTACTATTAGGTACACCTCTGCCTAACCTTTTGGGGATTAACCCATTGAATGTCGTTAAGTTCCTACAACAAGACAAAATCCCAAAAGTGTCTAAAGTACCCACGGGGGAACTTTATACGGTGTAGCTATCGGTTTACCGGTAAAATCTTCGTTTTTCTGAGGGCCTACCTCGCTAAAACGTTACTCAAAAATTTCGTCGATTTTGGGAGCGGTTTCGCGCGTTTTTAGCGACATTCAACAGGTATACATAATTATGTTCGTTCAGCAATCAATGTTTTATTCGATATTACTCGGGGTTCCCATTATCATCATACTGTTATTATCAACCCAAATTGCTCAACTTTAATAGACTATCAGTTTGTTTTGGTATTAAAACAAAGAATCGGAAGTGGATCAAAAGATTATTTGTTCAAATAGGTATCTAGAGCTATTGTTTGATAGTTTTAATTTGTCTATTGTCTTTAACATATTATATATTTGAGACTGAAAAGTTGTGGGGTTTTGGGTTGTGATATAGGCATGTAATGAGAAGAATTGAGAAAAACGTCATAAGGAAAATTTTGAGTATAATTTTATAATAATAGAGAAAGCCCAAAGAAATGTTGAATGGACTGTGTGAAATCAAAATATTTTTATTGCACATAGATTGGCCTACATGGGCACTTATAAAACGTCGAGAAAAGGTGGACGGTTCGCGTTGGTCATTTCCTATGAAGAAGAACCGGCAAGAAGCTCCATGGTTACTCTTTTAATGAAGGATGACATGGCAATAAAGGTTGTGTATGATGAGATGATGAAGTAATAGAGAAGAATGGAAGACGACATGCTTCACCGACCTTGTATAATTAGCGTGAGGACAGGAGAATGACGATGAAGATCTTAAGATACCTATTTACTTCCAAAGACAAAGAATAAAATCTTATTCGTACAAGAATAAGAATTATCGGCTAATGGATAAGCAGATTTGTTTTGTCCATTGATATGTCCAAAGTTGCAAGAATTTAAACTTTCTGAGACAAAACTGTGACTAAAGAAAACAAGTTACATGGAATGAACTGAACTTAAGCGTTCCGATTTCTCTGATTGGTTTCTGAAGAAAAGCACTAAATGTATTACTAAAGCTCATAAAATTATATCCACAATTGAATAGCAATGTTCATAGATAGGTATTACAAAACAGGACAATTAAAACCAAAAAGTTACGCAAAGGGTTGCGGGTTGTTCGAAAGAGATACCGCGGCCCCGGAACATAAAGAGCAAAAGAAGGAACATGGGTGGGTTTTAGTCAGTAAAAGTCTGACACTCCCCCCGCTCCACCCAGAGCGGGAGAAGAAGAAAAGGGTCAGTTATTTGATGATTTATCATCCGCAAAAAAAGGGTTGTTTCAATTCTTTAATTATTTTTCATGGTATTAGAGTGTAAGGATGATATTTACCTTTCAGCAATGGTGCCTCCTCCTTTGTGCGGCATTTCGGCATGTGTGGCGCTGCGCTGCACACCGCCGCCCACTCTGCAAACAAACAATTAACATTAATTAAGATATCATAAGAACCCACTCCGATTGGAAAGATGGCGAGAAAAAAGACAGAAATTTATGAATGAAGGGACCACGGCAAAATATATTCATATAAAACGGAAAGATATATTCTTTCCGGGAAGCCTTGCCCTAGGAGTGGCCAGATACCATGACAATATAATAAATGAAGAACATAAAGCTACGGAAATCAATTAGTTACAATATTTCAAATCATTCGTGTACTTTAAACATGATTGAATAACAAAATCTTAACAATGTTACGTTTCCTGTTATTTGTACTGAACGTGATTTTCAATATCAAAAGAAACACTTTGTTTAAACATTACAAAACATCATTTCGAGACTAGATTTTTTAAAAGCTTATTCAAATATTTCTTAGTCTGGTCTTCTGGAATTCATTATCTTTTTATATATCAAAATCAAAAGTCTTTATTCAAATGAGGCTGATAATCAGCACTTTTAGAAGGTCAACATTACAAGAGACAGTCTTTCAAAATGCCCACCCTTCGCCACTTCTTAGTATTTTAACTGGAAAGAAGAAGTGGCGGAACAAGCTCCCCAGCAACACAAATGCCTGTCAGGTTAGAAGAACCAGATTTTATACAATTTCATTTCGAAAAAGTTAAATTTAAGCCGCTAGTATTCAGAGAAGTCGGGAAGAAGAAGATGCTGCGTTGACCGTAAATAAATTGGTATAATAATGATGCAGATAATGAGACGCTAATCATAATGATAGTAATAAACAAAGAATCTAAGCACAATATTACCTGGTCTGCTCAAATTTCTCTTTGAGGGATTTGAAACTAAAAAGTCTATCCTCGAACGAGTTCACTCGAACCGAAGCTAACATTTTGCCAGTTTACACACAAACTTTACAAATAAAAAAATAAATACTACTAGAACTAATTTACCACATTACTAATAGGAGAAGACTTTAAAATCACTTGAGTTATATATTTTTGTAGTTTTTTTAATGTTTAAGGACGACTGTACGTCGCCATGAAGGGATATTGACAGAATGACAACAGGATAAAATGTCGTTTGTTGGACACGTTCAGAAGCGTTCAGATAAGAACTATTTATTACAATGTGTCGACGTGTGCGGACGTTATCCTCTTTGCAATTATTGTTATTTTTGATGGCAAACAATGCGGTAAATTGAATTAAAATAGATCTTGTGTTTATTTGGTCTCAATAATATAATAATTGTTTTGAAATTATCAATCATGTTCTTGATTATATAGTATAGACACATGTGTCAACGATAGTGTTCTTGGTAAAAATGATTCACTGACTTAGAAAAAAACCTTTGTTTAACAAAATTATTTCACCCGTCTACAAAGAACGAAGAATCTTTATAGAATGACTACAATCAAGTAAACGGCAAGAACGAAAGCCGATATAAACAAAGAAACTTTGCAAAAGTGGTTTTTTATCAAATACTGAATCTACATGCGATCGTAAATCCTTATCCTTACTAATATTATAAAAGCGAAAGTGAGTTTGTTTGTTTGTTTGTTTGTTACCTCTTCACGCTTTAATGGCTAAACCGATTTTGATGAATTTTGGTACAGAGATAGTTGGGAACCAGGAGACGGACATAGGCTAATTTTTATTTTAAAAAAGTGGGATGTGAGGGAGAACGAGGGAAGAAAAGGGAAAACTTAACGTTGCTATTACAAATCAATTAGGCGCAAGAGCAAAAACTGCAGGTCTGCTTGGTGTGTTATACCGAATTTAACGCGAGCGAAGCCGCGGGCGAAAGCTAGTTAAATATAAAAGCGGACAATTCGTATCTATTGGATTTCATCGCCGAAAACATTTTTTGCGCCATTTCGATATTTTATTATCACGAATCCGTGGACCCACAAGAACCCGCAGAAAAAAATAAGTAGCAATTTTCTTCACATTATTTACTTAGGTTATGTATCCATTTTCCCAAGCATAGCTTTGAAAAACGAAATAAAAATTAGGTTCACATAAAACTTCTTTCTTAAAATATATTTTACTAAACGTTTTATTTTTATAAAAACAAGGACTGCAAAAATAAACGAGCTTAGATTTTTAAACAGAAGCAAAACCCGCTTATAGTCACGCAATCGCTATAAAACATTATTGCATTTTTGATTAACTACAACAAAAACTAGCTAAATCCTATCCAACATACACGAATCCAATTTTTTAATAAAATGCTTTCCCATTTTTGCGAAAACTGAATTGCATAAAAAGCTACCTCACATTTTATTGAAACTACTGACCATTAAAAGCTCCAAATAAAATAAAATATTTCTTTGAAAAACACCTCAAATGAACTATAAACCAGAATTTTTATTTAAAAAACCAACTGCAAAAGCTCATACAATTTCCTGTTTAAAAATAATGACCTACACGGTATTTCCCAATGATTTCATTACCAGCAAATCAAAATAATCATTTAATGAACTAACATGAAAAACCAATCAACAGTAAAACATTAATTAAAGGTTAATACAAACCGGTTGTTTTGAAACAAAGGCTACATATATTCACGTTAACATCTATTCACGTGTACGGGGAAGGCTACGCGAGTGCGCCCTACGCGGTCTGTTGAACGACTGGTGGGCGGGCGGGAGCTTTCAGCCTTCGAGGTTCGACGCATACAGTATTTACTATTGAAACTCGATAGAGAAACGCTTGAAGAATCGAATTGTTACGTGAAACGACATACACTCCTGCCGGGGTGGCGGGTTGACACTCCCCCCGCTCCGCCCAGAGCGGGGGAAGTTATTTGATGATTTCCCAACCCAAAAAAAAAAAAAAAAATACACTATCAACGATTGAATGACTTCTCATAATTATAAGTGTTTCAGTATTGGAGAATGCCTGACTACATTTGAAAATATAAAAATACGAGTACTTAGTACTGCGTGCTTGCCAAATGACACGAATTCATTACTCAAACAATAGAGCAAAACTAAAAACTTAATAAAAAATACCCAACCAAATATTTTCCGCGCTCATGCAATATTCACAACTGCCAGTCGACGACCGAGCGTTCGAGATTTATCCAATAAATTTAGGTTCGAGTTAACCATGGTAAAGTTCAAAGTCAATGCAACGTGGTCGTGTAGACAGTAGGAACGCTAGGCTGAAGCTAGGGTTTGTTTCACTAGTTTAGCCGGTGAGCTGGTTGCCGTGGGCGCCGAACCGTTAGTGATGGATTGTGAGGACAAGTTTTACCTGGTGTATCTACAGTGTGCATTTCTCATCAGTCAATGCAAATTATTGATCGTGTATACAATAACTGACGGCACGGTTAGCGCAATAGCTGAGCGATTGACTGCTGCGCTGCGTGTCACGGGTTCGATCGTCGCACGGAAGAAATATTTGTATGACCTACAGGTAAGTGTTTCGGGTCTGGCTGTTTGTGTATGTGAGTTTAAATGTTTGTAAACGCACCGACGATACAGGAGAAATTGCTAGTGTGAGGCAAAGCTTAAAAAAAACTTATAGCTGTTTTCACCAGTTCGACCTGCCCCGGCTAGACAGTTCCCTTTGGGCCAGGCTTTGCCGTAGCATGGTGTACAGTTTTTTCACACTTATTTTTATTGTTGATGCTACTGGCATATTTATCAAAGCAGTGATCTGTATTTCGTTGTAATAAAGTTGCTATTTGATTGCTGCTGTCCGACGTAAAATATTTAAAGGAGTACGTTTACCCGTGGCGGCAGATCACGGCACCCGCGCCGGATTAGCCGGCGGTGTGTGTATTAGGGCTATGGTACTACATTTACAGTGAGTGCAATGTACAGTACACCACTTAATTAAGTGTAATTTTTAGTGCTTCACTGAAGGAAGTGCGATGCAATGCACTTAATGCGAGTACAAAAGTGAAGTTCAACACCTGTGCTCTAATGGAGTTTTATGCATTAAGTAATTTTAGTAAGCAATTAGGAAGGAGGTAAGGAACGGACATGGACACTGGCGGTTTGTAATAAAATCTATAGTTAATTTACCATACTTTTTTGCGGATGGGAAATCCTTACTAATATTATAAAAGCGAAAGTGAGTTTGTTTGTTACCTCTTCACGCTTTAATGGCTAAACCGATTTTGATGAATTTTGGTACAAAGATAGTTGGGAACCAGAAGACGAATATAGGCTAAGGCATAGGCACTTTTTAAAAAAAAAAGTGTGATGTGAGGGAGAAAGAGGGAAGAAAAGGGAAAACTTAGCGTTGCTATTACAAATCAATAAGGCGCAAGGTAAACTGTGATACCCCGAATTTAACGCGAGCGAAGCCGCGGGCAAAAGCTAGTTATCAAATAATTTTCCAGGGAGTGTTGGACTTGTACCGACTAAAGCTCATCCATGTTTATTCTATTGCCTTTTATGTTCCGGGGCCGCGGTATCTTTTTCGAACAACCCGCAACCCCGGCGGGAATTTACCATACTTTATGTGGTCTTAATGACGATAAAAATAGGGGAAATGTGTAATAAACTGGGAAAACCGAAGAAATCCATAGCGTGAGTGTATTCATGATTTCTATCAATAATTGTTGGTTAATCACAAGCTTTCTTGTCACAAAAAATGTTAAGTTCGACTGTAACGTACACAATTTGTGCTGTTCGTTTATATTTATGAAATTTTCTTTGAAACTTCAATATTGAAAAATCGAGAGAGTGGCGATACTTCAGATTAAGTCATGCGATAAAAGAACCATGCGGAAGCGATGATGATGATGACAAAATAGCAGAATTGTAGTCCATATAAACCTAATTCAACAATGTATTGTCATAACAACAATAAAGTTCTCTTGACCGTTTTAGGCCAAAGCGGCCAATATCAGTGGTGATTAGCCATCAGCTGGGAGATATTATATAGTGCACAAGTGTGTGCGCTGGCACAGGTGCACTCTCTCTTCCCTCACTCTCACAGTCCGATGGGACGGCAATCTGACACGACCGGAGATAGAAAACGTACTTTCCGAAGCACGGGGATATCTTGCCCCAACTTCCAAACTCTGGGCTGCTACGGTCAAATTCTTTATGAAAAACCCAATAACACGTTTTACCCGACCCAAAAATCCGTGCTCAGCAGTCGCTCTTGATCGAGACCAACGGAGCAGTATCCTACTTCCTACTAATATTATAAACGCGAATGTTTGTGAGGATGTATGGATGGATATATGGATGTTTGTTACTCTTTCACGTCAAAACGGCTGAACGGATCTTGATGAAATTTGGCACGGAGGTAAATTATGGTCTGGAATAACACATAGGATACTTTGTTTTTCGATATCACGCTGGCGAAGCCGCGGGCGCCAGCTAGTAACAATAATAATACTCTAAACAAGCTGCTTTGTCCCGCAACAAACTGTCAATACTTCGAAACTATCCAATACAACCTAGAACACAGTTCCTAACAAGGCGGACACATAACGCAGGATATTAAACAACGGAACTTTGTCTACCGGGTGTACAGCTGAGTCTGACGGTATTGTGCATATAAACAAAGGGGTGGAGACGCCGCTCATTAGCAGAACACTAGTTAAACGTATGATGACGTCACTGTCTACCCTGTAAGCCTAGAAGGGGTAACTCGACCGTTCTATTTTCAGAAACAAGGATACTGGAATTTAAGCCTGAAGGAAAAATTAAAAGGTAGTTGGATCTCGAAAGTTTAACGTGTGTCACTCGGTCTGTGATATCATAGCATCTAAACAGATGTACCGATTTTGATATTTTTTGGAACTTTACAAAATGAAAATGTATTTTTTAAGTTTTAATAATCCCTGTTAAGTTCTTTGATAAAAATACTGTTTTCTGCAGCTGAGAGCTTTTCATATTTTCTTTATTTTTGAGATATGTAATTCGATGTTGGTTTACGAGAGTAGAGAACCTACATTAAGACCCAATGCCTAAGATGAATTTTATTATAGAAGAACAAGGAAGCTTTTTTTTTCTTTGTTATTTTTATAGTCAGTTCTGTTTGGCACTTTTTACGAATATTTGTTTGTTGTGTATGTTATTCTATGTTCACTATGCTGAAAAGATATTATATTACTACTTTTTTTTCAGCTTTTGTTCACTTTAGGCCAGCCAGAGCAACACTCTCCCTCTTGTAAACATGAGGATCATACAACTTCAATAAACACATGAGGAGAAAATCACTCTTAAATGTTATTACAACTTTGGTCGTGACTGTACGTTTACTAGGTAGGCTATCAATTTCCTGCCGTAAATTTCCTATAGCTGCGCAGACATAGCAAGGGGACGATGCAATGTACACATGTTTTCCGCACACGCAGACAATATCGACATGTATATATATAGACGTATACAGGGTGTAAAGGATGTTAACGCAAAAACTGTTACCATGAATTCAGTGCATGATTTCGCCGGATTTTAAACAAAACTGATGTTCCATACAAGTCTCCTATCGAGTAGATTTTCTAAATGATATAAAAAAAAAACAAATCGTACCAGGATAAAAGTATTCTATGTGTGTATCCAAATTATAAAGTATCTGTGCACCAAATTTCATCTAAAACCGGTCAGTAGTTTTTGCGTGTGAAAGAGTAACAAACATTCATACATCCTCACAATTTTTCGCATTAATAGTATTCGTATTAAGTAGGATGTAACGAGTAAAAGCAGCTCTATAGGTTTTACGAACATCTAGTGTTTTTTTTTAAACCGAGGGAATTTGTTAACACTGGTGTTTAAAATCTGGATGCATGATAACAGCTCGTACGTCAATGCCACTTACAACCTGGACATCGCCTGTCGTGTCGTCCTTAGTCGCAGTCTCGACTCGACATACGATACGTTTAGCTGAATATATTAGGGGCAGGGTTCTTTATTCCAGACAGTTGGTTAGTGAAGGGAAGTAGACATAAATTGGTTCTAGGAACTTCAGGCAACTGTGAAAGTGGCTCATTATTTTATATTAGAATTCTTAAATTCTAAAAAGAATTTTACTGTAACTCGTATTCGTTTTTTTTTATCGAATACTAGCTGGCGCCCGAGGCTTCGCCCGCGTGATATCGAAAACAAAAGTATCCTATGTGTTATTCCAGACTATAATCTACCTCTGTGCCAAATTTCATCAAGATCCGTTCAGCCGTTTAGACGTGAAAGAGTAACAAACATCTATCACATCCATACATCCATCCATCCTCACAAACATTCGCATTTATAATATTATATATTAGTAGGATAGGCAAGGAGACATAATGACTGCCAAAGTAATTACATGGACAATATTATTGGTTTACTTTTACCACGAATAAACGAGCTTCTCTACTTTATATAAAACAAAGTCATTTCCCGCTGTCTGTCTGTCCCTATGAATGCTTAGATTTTTAAAACTACGCAACAGATTTTGATGCATTTTTTTTTAATACATAGAGTTATTCAAGAGCCTTCCTCTTATACTTTTTTATTATATAGCCGGGGCAGGTCGCTACTAATTTACAAAACTTTCCAGACAGACGGGACAAATGCCAAATACTAACACTTATTCAATAAAAGGGTTCTCCTTTTAGAGAGCCTAAACAACACACTAATTGCTTAAACCAATTAAATCCTGCCATATAGCAAGCTTTACCAATACTCATATTAAGCTTGTGGAAATGAATTATACTGATGTGTGTGTGCGTTATGGCGGGACGGCCTCTCGTGGCTGAAATATTGCCTCGAAGCGTCGGTTTTCCCGTTTTCCGCAGTTTCGCAGAATGTGCGATACTGAAGCCGACGAGCGATGGCATTTCGAGTCGCCTATCGGACGCGAATTTATGCCATTCCCTGCATTTTAACGTTGGAGTTTATTACGAAGATATTTTATAATAAAACCACACGTTGTTGAAACTTAATATGTGGCTTTTGCGAGAGAGAGAGATAAACAGAAGAGAAATTCGATTAATTATTTCACTAAAAGGGAGTAAATTTTTTAACTGTCAGACGAAAATCACTCAACGTTGATCAATACAGATTCTACCAGCAAGAGTTGCGGAAAATCCTAATATTATAAAAGCGAAAGTGAGTTTGTTTGTTTGTTACGTGTTCACGCCTAAATGGCAAAACCGATTTTAATTAATTTTGGTACAAAGATAAATGGGACCCTGGTGACGGACATTGGCTATTTTTTTTAAGAAAAGTGAGAAATTAAGGTGAAAGAGGGAAAAAAAGTGAAAGATTAGCTTAGCTATTACAATAAATAAGGCGCAAGGGCAAAAACTACAGGTAGCAGGTACCTGCAAATCAGGAAAGGGGAACTATGTTAGCCCATATTTAACGCGAGCGAAGCCGCGGGCAAAGCTAGTCCTAAATAAAATGCAAAAAACTACATACTTGAATTACTACCTATAGAGTTGAAAAACGTGTGATCAGCATGACCATAGAATACATCGTGTACGTACCAAATTGAATCGAATCGTCGTTTGTGGGTGTCATCGCTACCACTCATAAATTAAATACAGAGCATACAAAACCAACATATCCTGGCCTGTACTTTGCGACTCCTGAAATCACTTTATCTAAAACATGACAGATCAATGATATTTGGTTATAACTATACTGCAACTATAGAAGTAAACTTTACTAAAGCCAGTATATGTTGATCCGGACCTTCCGTTCAATGAAAGGAAACTCTCTGATACATTACAGGCCAAGAAAAACGGATCATGACTAACATTTTGATATTTATGATGATAAATTGTGCTATACAGATATTATGCATGGTTGGTTAGCCGTATTTGTCGAGTGCAGTAACATTAATATCAATTGAGATGTTCGTGTTGGTCCGACAGTGTCTTTAGTCGAGATAGTTTAATAGGTTGCGTAAATGTAGTTATAGTGGCGATATATCCATCAATTTCGGTGATATAATTTAATAAAATAACCATTTTGACCAAATTAAGCGTAATTGGAAATCACTGTTGTCAATTTGGGGCAATTATATTTCAGTTTAGAGATTTCTAGTTGATTGGAACACACACTCGGAAAAATGTTGTATTAGGGAGTTTTATATTAAAGTTTTGGGACAATTATAAAAATTAACATTATTCACTCCACTTTTACAACAACAAATTGGTTATATTTTTATAAATTCAATGAAAACGTAAAACCACACACATTAAAACAATCAAACTGAATAATAGTAATCACGAAACAAAACCAAGAGATAAAGTTTATCGGTTTTAATTGCAATGTAGTTTCCGAATCGAAAGATATAGTAACTGGGTTATCTATGTATCACAGTAATTGCTACCAGTTGCTGCAACAATTGTTCAAACTGTATCGACTCAAATAATGTATTTGCAAGAATTAACAAAATAAGTTCTGATAGCAGTGCAGAGGCCTGTTTTTATAGCACTGGGTCAATAATAAACATTCATATCTTCTTGAATACCTTGAAAAACAAGAACAATTGTTAAAACAAGAACACTTTTGAAACACCTTGCAATATGCACTATCGGAAATAGAGCAACGAGGCGACCTACAAAAACCATTTGCCAGCTGTCGTCCGCATAATAAATTCAACTAGGTATGTATAACTATGAAAAAGTTCTAAAAAATATTATTTTACGAGCTTTTGCCCGCGGCTTCGCTCGCGTTAAATTCGGGGTAATACAGTTCCCCTTTCCTGATTTGCAGGTACCTGCTACCTATAGTTTTTGCCCTTGCGCCTTATTTATTGTAATAGCAATGCAAAGTTTTCCCTTTTCTTCCCTGTATCTCCCTCATATCTCAATCTTTAAAAAAAAAAAGCTAGCTAAATAGCCTATGTTCGTCTCCAGTGTTCCAACTATCTCTGTACCAATATTCATCAAAATTGGTTTAGCCATGTAGGCGTAAAGAGGTAACAAACAAACTCACTTTCGCTTTTATAATATTAGTAGGGATGTCGATTGACGTATTGAGGTTGGATTTAGCTGTTGGGTATAAGATAAGCTATGTGATTCACAACATCAAATTGACAGCCAATACAAAGCGATTGCTATAATTCAAAAACAATTGCAACTCACACGCAACCACAACAGCTATAAGTTGCGCAATAAAACACCGAATTTATCGATAACTGTGACACAATGATATCATGCCATTGATAAAATAAACCTTATTGTTAATCGATATGATTTTAAGAAATATGATAACAGAACCGTTGATGATTTAATAAAAAAAAACTTTTGAGGACGTGATAAAAGGTGTTATCAAAATCGAACGATAGTCTATTAAACAATTTGGGTACTTATTATAAAATATAAACAAATACAATTATGATTGCGCTTTGATTGAATATATTGTTGGTGAGAAATTGTATTGATAAAATTCTACGAAGTTTCACGTAATCAATTTCACTGGCATTATCCATATATACTTATTCAATAAAAAAACACTTTAATACGCTGAAAGACGGCGCAGAAATTAAATCATGGGTAAAACAGTATAAAATTCGACAGACGGACTTAAAAAAGGGGCTAGAAGTTTGTCATTTTTATTCATGCAAAACCCTATCAGGCGCATGAACTAATCATAGAAATTAATCATATCTAGGCTATTAAATATCCAATAACTAATCTCGTTTGTTTATTTATAAAAATGGTAAACAGGTAAAATGAAATACACAACAATGGAAAAAATCCAAGCATCTATATTAATTTTTAGTTATTATAAGGCTCGCTTGCACCAATAAATCGCTAAACGTGTTTAACGTAAAATGCATTTAAAAGCAACGTTCTACTTTTGTCAATCGTTTAAAGGTTTATTTTAGATAATGCTTGTTAGCTTGCTGTCTACTTTACCGGTCTATCTTGTGGGTACATTGAATTTAAGGCCCCCAGCCAGTGATTCTTTTAAAGGTCAAAAGGACAGAGTGTCGTTAAATATATTTAGCACCACAAGTTCCTAAAATATTTGATATTTATAAAAAAAAATACCCACTTGTGGTGCATGCCATTTTCTACTGTACCTACTACCAGGACGCCACATCATTAACGTAATACACATCAAGATAAGTTAAGACAATTGAACCATGTTTTATGGTCCGGAAACTTCCAATATGTTTTTGGTTCCCCCAAGTGATTAACTACCTCCGAAATAAGCCCCACTAAATACCACTACCCGTAAATAGGGTATTACATAAAATAGGGTGACGATAGAGGGTTGAAACTTTTACATAATTCAGTATATTTATACCTTACGATTACCCATGTCTGTGATTAAAATAAACAATTGATGAGGACTTACGAGATTTTACCTCAAAAGAAATAACGGAGCCCTTATCAGATCACTTTGCTGTCCTTCTGACTGTCTGTCAAGACCCTTTATCTCGCGTCTGGAGGTATCAAGTTGAAATGAAACCATATACTCAAGTCTGTGGTCCCTTTGTGCTGTGAATATATCAACCCTCTAAGTATACGCAGTCAAAAGATATGGCCGTTTATATCGCAAGTTTGTACAAAACCCTCGGTGCGCGAGTCTGATTCGCTTTTGGGCAGTTTTTTTTAAGAAACTGTACCTACTTAGGCCCGCTAGCACCATACACAGTCCATTTACTGCTTTACGCGTTAAATGTATTAAAATATTGTTTAATTTCTGCTAATTGCTTTGAGTATGCAGAGATGATATTTAAAAAACGTTTGGCGTTAAGCGCATTTAAGAAAATAGTACAATCGGGCCGCCCGGCCGTAGTCCATTGAATACAACTTAAATCAAATAAACTCTACTAAGACCCAACTCCCATCTTCACAAATCCAACTAAAACCTTCATTGTTCAAATACATAACAAGGAAAGCTAGCTGAAAATGTCTATAGGAAACAGACGACACCAGTACGCGTTAGTTCGCGCTGATATTCTCGCATAACAAAGGCAACGAGATGAGATGAAAGACCAACGTATACCATGATAGTAGCTTTCAAAGCTTTGTTATCTGTCGCATTCAACCAGCCAGATCTATATTACCTTATAACGCCCTGTTCATAACCTCAGGTTATGCGACGCGAGTGTGGAACTTAGAGCGTGACGGTCCTCCAATAAAACGTTATTGGAGGACCGTCACGCTACATCATTTTACATTTGATTTTGGATCTCTGTTAATTTGCATTTTTGTTTTCGGCCAAAAATCGTAGTTTAATCTAATTTCGTTTCTATAAGGCTACTAACACCAAAAAAGTGAAAAGTGGTGAGGCCTTTAGCCAGGACTAGAAGAAAATGGATAGAAAATAAGAAACGGAAATAAAGATTCAAAAAATAATTTCTTAAAAAAACTTATTGTATTAAAATAAATTAATTTGATGTAAAATAACTGTGGAGGCACTGTATCTCGTGTCATGCTCTAAACAATTTCTATCATCTATTTTCTCCACAGTTGCCGCTGTAAGACTCGTATCGTTCAATCGTGTATTTCGTGGCCAAGCGTTAATGACGGGGATGACTGAGGCTTCAGTTCTGATGTTTGACAAGGATGGGACGTTTCCGGCAGTAACTGTCGGAAACTGGCAACTTTTCGGACTGGGGTTTGTAGGACTGAGAGTGACAGTTTAGGTAAAGTTGTGACAGATAAATATTGCTTAGAATTATACCTGTACAAAACCAATACAACTCAGCTTTATTCAATTGTATTATATAAAAAAAAAATAGTACCTACATGAAAGTGATCGCGATGGACCCTTTTTGTTCGCATCATATTTGTTCTTCAGAATTTTTAAATGTGTATTCCTTTCATCTGTCGTTTTCTCTAAAGAAGACTTGTAAGTCTTCTTTAGAAGAAAAGAGAAGTCCTTGGTTCAAATTAACATTTTTTTTATCATATATAGAAAACTAGCTTCCACCCGCGATTTCGTCCGCGTGGCATAGTTACTTTCGGCTAACGCTAAATTTAAACCGCGTGATGATAAAAAAAATCTTTTCCTCCCCTTTTCTTTCCTCTTTCTCCCCCTTTTCTCACTTTTTTAGCCATGTCCGTCTCCAGGGTCCCAGCTATCTCTGTACCAAAATTCATCAAAATCCGTTTGCCCATTTAGGTGTGAAGACGTTACAAACAAACAAACTCACTTTCGCTTTTATAATATTAGTAAGGATTAAATACATTATTTATATACAGGTATATTTTGAAATACTCGATAACTTCTACCCAGAATCACCAGTAGGCATCGTTTCAGTTAGAAATGCCTCCTGAATATGGAAATGACGTTTACATCGAGCACAGGAAACGGAAGGAGTCGCGTCCTAGTTGACAGGGTATGACGTCATGTGTATTTATGTACTTCCGATAGTTATGGAAATGTTACAGTTTCTATTTAATATCTTTGGTAGATAATATGTAGGTGTAATATAAAGTAATGAATCGTTTTTCTATAATCATTTACTTTTAGTGATATGGGATAGTAAGCAAAATTTTCATTATTCAGTTTAGCTTAGTAAATACCAATAATAATATTTTATTTTCTACACTAGTATTTTCTCCTACAACGGTTAATGGCTTTAAAATGAGCAGTGCCATTACCTACTCTTGTTTTTTTTGCTATATTTTAGTTGTCATTTCAATAACTAGCCCGTTAATCTATATCACACTAATATTATAAAGACAAATACATATGTGTATGTTTGTTACTTGTTCACGTTGTAAATGCTATGTGGTTTTGGATAAAATATTTTAGATTAACACATTGCTACTTTTGATCCCGGCAAAATGCAGTGGTCCCGTGGGATGATCAAATTTACTACATACTAAGCAAGGTGCGCAAGCATCTCGCCACTTCACCCCAACTAATGATGTAGAAAAGTGCACTTTATCCCAAGTTCTCGGCACACGTGTTGAAATTCACAACGATTAGTTACGTCTTCAGAATAGGTAGGTTTCTAGTTCGGTCGATTTGCCATTAGAGGCCTTGTGTTTTATCACGATATACTGTTATTTCTTTTATTAAACGACTTCAATAGAAAGAGGAAGTTCTCAATTCGACTTCTTTTTTTGTATGTTTGTTACCGGATTTTTCCGTCGATTGTGGGCCAATTTTCTAAATCCTTACTAATATTATAAAAGCGAAAGTGAGTTTGTTTGTTACCTCTTCACTCTTTAATGGCTAAATCGATTTTGATGAATTTTGGTACAGAGATAGTTGGGAACCAGGAGACGGACATAGGCTATTTTTTTTTTAAAGTGGATGTGAGGGAGAAAGAGGGAATAAAAGGGAAAACTTAGCGTTGCTATTACAAATCAATAAGGCGCAAGGGGAACTGTGTTACCCCGAATTTAACGCGAGCGAAGCCGCGGGCCAAAGCTAGTTATTTTTATAAGCGAAAGTGTATTCTTCTGAAGGAGCTCCATACGAATTTTACCTACTTATATCGCTTGGGTAATTTATGAGTTATCTTCAATAAAACATATTTTTTCTTTTAATATGGACGATATACTAATATCACTAAGTAGCAATGATCATACCAAAACTTAGAAGGCTGTTTTTATTGTCAGAACAAAATGTGACTTTTGTTTGGTTCATTGATTTTTTAGCCACCGATTTCCGGAAGGAAATTTATTTTCCGTCATTTTAATGTATTTTTTATTTGTTTTTTTATTTAGTTTCTCGCAGTTGCTCTCAAACACCCGCTTGTCTGAGAACTAAAGGCAATCAGCCTCATTTGCCTTCATAGATGCTATCTTAATTTTATTTCTATCACTTATACTCGACTTCAAAGCATATTCTTCGCTAAGAATTCTAATAAAATTGAGCGCTACAAAGTTGTTTAACCAAATACATAACATCAATTAATGCCTTATTTCATGAGCCGGTGTGTTATCTACGATCGTGATTATGCCATTTTAATGCCTTTATATGGAGTCTTCGAGCAATCTTGAGGATCAGTTGGTAAGGTAGGTAAGTATCATTCCAAACCCAGACTAACTACTAGAACTCATCGAAGTTAAGAATCTAAAGTAGTATTGAAGCAATCAACGGCAGGACCAGTTATTGTAAGTTTTAAGTGTCAAACTTGTAAGTACCTAAATAAATCCCACCCATGTTCCTTCTATTGCGCGGTATCTCTTTCGAACAACTGGAAATCCGGAAATGCATGGCCTAGCTATGCAATCATATCTCAACTACAATCGGTAACACCCTCGCGCAGAGTATATGAGTCTACTTCCTCTCATAGAGAAGTCCCAGGAATACAATCATTAAGGTTGAATATGCCATATCAAACTCCTACGTACACCATGCTAAATCAACCCAACCACCAAAAAAAAGAACGAACAAAACATCGACAAAAACATTTTATTTCGCAAAAATAATAAGAAGCGGGAAAACAGCGAACTCAGCTAAATGTAAGCCCTCATTGTACCCCTCCCCCACCCCTCCAACCCGTCTAGACTTAGGGGTAGTGAAAAATCTTAAAAGCCCTCCGTTCTTTGTCCGCTGTGGGAGAAAAATATGAAGTTTACAAGACCGGGAGTCGTCACAAAGCCTTGCTATGATTACATTTTAAGTTAAACAAGGGAATATCAAGGTCTGGTGTAGGTACAGCATACAATTTAGTATTTATTGCGACATTATGTCGGCAGGACCGGAGGTTTAAAATGTCTGCTCCTTATTTCCCCATGGGTTTAGCGTTATTGCTACGTAACGTTGCGCTTTTCAGCACCAGGAGACAGGAGCTTTATGACAAGCGTGAAACATGTGAGGGATTGCTCTGTAAGCGCTTTCTGGAATGACATACACCGCTGAAAGCGCTTTGCGCGCGAAACATGACATCAGTCTTGTTATAATATTAAATATAATGAAACATTATCACTTATGTTTGTACTTTAGTAAAAGGTTTTAATATTTATATTTATGTTAAGACATTTATAATTAAATTTTATTTATTATTTTCTTCATATTTCTTTTAGCAGAACTTAAATTATTTCAAATGAAATTGAATTAATTTACGTTTTCATAAGATGTCAAAATCAAAATTCATATTCAAACTAGGCTGATAAATAATCAGCACTTTTTGAATGTCATTACACAAGACAGCCGTCTAACGCCCACCCTTACACACTTCGTAATGTTTTAGCTGGGAAGAAGAAGTGGCAGAACACCAATGTCCAAGGTTTGATGAACTAGTCTAAATTCCCTTATGCTCCTGTCTGTACATAAATTACCAAATAAATTATTGTCGTACTACGATACTCCACAAAACATCCACATAACTACACAATAAAACAATATTACCAAGCTATGTATTACCACGGTACAATATTCTCACAAAGAGATAATAATATCAACTTAGGAGAACAAAACAATACTATATTCAGTCATGTTTCGTCTCGTTAGCACAAATTACGCGTAGGATTGGCAGACGGCCGCGACTAATGTGTCGCGCCTGACAGAGAGCACATGGTTGATTAGGAAATGAGGTTTGTTGCTATAAGCTTTTTAGTAGGCGCCTCGCGAGGTAAATTAGTTTTGGTGTTAATTTGTTTAGTGATTTCGATGGGCATTAACAACGGAATTATGGGATATTATTTGTCTTTCAGCAATTTTTTTCCGTTATTTTATTTCCAAATACATATTTTTTTCTTTTACCCATATATTAACATATTTGCATCCAACTAAATCATCTAAATGAAGATATGACCTGTTAATGTTATATTTTTTTCCGATGAGAAATCATCAAAAAACTTCCCCTCTGGGTGGATCAGGGAGGAATTTCAGACTTTTACTGGCTAAAACACACCCGTGTTCCTTCTTTTCCCCTTTATGTTCGGGAGCCACGGTATCTCTTTCGAACAACCAACTCAATTACCATTTGAATGTTAACCACTACGTTGAAACCACACATGGGTGCAAAAACGCAAACCGCAGCATCTTACAATACTTCAGACGCTTACAAATGTTCATCTGTATGAACTGAATACATTTCAAGAGATGAAGACAACCGTCTCATCTCAGCTCACCATGGAAATGGGAAATTCAAGATTAAAAAACCTTCAGACTACGCTCGTTTCCCTTGCTATCTTAGCTTGCTTATATGGACACAGACTCTATAGAAAACGTTGGGAGTTAGCGGTGATTTTTTCGAAGTGTGGGATGTTTTTATAAGAAGAGGGGTGAATGGAAAGCTCTTGGTTATAGACATCGCTAGTTGCTCAATTTTCTAAGGTGAAAAGATGTTTCAATGTGTTTTTTTAAGAGTGCGGTTATTTTTGCTTGCGCTTTAATTAATGTTGTTGCCTCGTTGATCTAGTGGTCGCAAGCGTGACTACTGGGTCGATTCCTGGGTCGTGCACTGTAGAAGTTAGGAAATTGCTTAAATTATACTGCTGCTTATAATGTTAAATTAAATGTAACTATCCGGACCAAAAGTTTATAAGTACAAAAGAGCGAAGGAGCACACGCGATGACCGCTAGTCGTGTACTGAAAGCTCGATTAATATCAATTAGTGAAATGAGGTAAAAATGCACGAAAAGCATTCGTGCATTATTAAAGTAGCAACGTACTTGCACTATGTTTTTGGGTTTTTTCATCGGGAATATCTCAGTAGTAGCTACAGAGTTTGATTTTATGCTTGGTTGATGGAAAATATGCTACGCTATGCTGCGAGGAGCTCGTGGCTAAATAATAGCAGCCGCTCGGGTCGATCTTTAGGTTAAGCAGCGCTTGCCTAGGTTGGTCTGTGGATGGGTGACCTCCCGTTACATACCGAGTTTCCTCCGTGCCTCGGAAAGCACGTTAAGCCGTTGGTCCCGGCTGTCATTTGAAGATCTTTGACAGTCGTTACAGGTAGTCAGGGTTCCGAAAGTCTGACAACCAGTCTTACCAAGGGGTATCGCATTACCCAGTACTAACTGGGTTGTGGAGGTCAGATAGGCAGTCACTCCATTTAAAATACTGATATTCAGCTGCATCCGGTTAGACTGGAAGCCGACCCCAACATAGTTGGGAAAAGGCTACGCAGATGATGATGATGGAAATTATGCTCGCCCCCCATTACATGGGACTTAAAAAAAAAACTAGTGAAATGGGTTGTATTATAAGGTACACTTCTGCTTATCACTTTTTTTTTTTTTTTTTTTTTTCGGGTGGGAAATCATCCTATGACTTCCCCCGCTCTGGGTGGAGCGGGGGGGCATGTCAGACTTGTACTGACTAAAACCCACCCATGTTCCTTCTATTGCCCTTTACGTTCCGGGGCCGCGGTATCTCTTTCGAACAACCCGCAACCCCGGATAACCCGCAACCCCGGTTCTGCTTATCCCTTCGGGTATAATTACTGCATGCGGTGCATTCTAATCGAATGCAGCTAAAAACCAATAATTTACATGGAACGACCACCTCCACATCTCACAGGGATCTTCACAACTTAGTTAGTACTGGGTAATGCAATAACCCTTGGTAAGACAAGTTGTCTTACCGACCACTAATTTCTCGGAAGTACTGAGTAATACAAAACCCTTTGGTAAGTCTGGTTGTCAGTCTTACTTACCATTGACTACTCGTAAATTACTTTTGTACATAAATTTGCGAAGGAAATAGCGAAAGGTCATGACATTAACTGAAATACATTTGTGGTTGTGGTTTTGAACAAAAAACTAACATGTACCTATGAATTTTATTCCTATGTTCCCAACAGCACGTAGGCACAAAATAACTCAGATAATAACTGGTGCGTAACGTGCGTCACACGGGTTTAACCAGACTAATGATACCTGACGGGTCAAATTGAGTTACAATTTATGACAGAGTAACAGCCGAAACTAAATCGACAGGTTCGGGTTAAAATGTTTGAAGTAGTAGTGCAAACATTCTGCAGTGATAAAATGAAAATGCTCGTGTGTTTTGTTGATTATTTTTGGTCTACACTATTTTAGATGCAGTTACCCTTTTGGTTACTGTTAGCAAGAATGTAAAGACTCATAAGCCAGATTAAACAAATAAGGAATATCTAATAAGACTCATTTATCCGAAGCATTTTTCTTGAGATGCAATTCTTAATACAAGTGGTAGATTTTAAAAGCCTCGTACACATATGTTGGGGCTTCCTTGGGCTCAGAATGATGCCTTGTCTCAGAAATTAAAGAACTGACTGCACCCAAAGTTTCTTTTCACTTCCCTTCAATACTTAACATCCAAACCCGATCGTCAAAACAAACACGACACAAAAACCAATGTCTAGACGAAAACCATATATAGATATAGTTAGGAATGCACCCAATGTTCGTTAAAATATCCTCGGAAATTCGCCACTATTTAGCAAATAATTTTGAGCACAAACGAGATTGATACCATGCACCTAGCTAAGCATATTATGTCACACGTATAAGTTGATTTCCCGCGCACCGGACCGGAAGCACACGCCCGGATGCACCGCACTGCTGCAAGATTACATTTTGTGTTGTCTATGCATAAATGATGACCAGAAGGTCTAAACTTTAACGAAAGTAGAGTACAAACGACTGCAGTAAAAAAAAATAGGAGTAGTATACGATTAGACATTGCAAGACAAAGTACTCACTTCTCGGTTATGTATGTCTTTTAATGGCTTTTTTCGATAATATTTGGTTACAGTGTACATGTGGTGTTGCCTCATAAACAATGAGACATTTGACATCGTGTCCTGACTGTCCTGTTGCCTGCCCATCACTTACAGAACTTAGGAACTTTACTGAAAAACTGACGCTAAAGTCGTCGCCAAATTTTGGACTGACTCAATTTAAATTGTCATTAACACGCGAAGAAGAAGAATGCCATAATAGCTAGATATCAAACTAACTAAACCAATTTCGCTAAAATGACAGTATTTGGAACAACAGGATACTTAGTATCAGATTAACTTTTGGTGATATTCCATTTTGTCAACCCAACGGCCATGTTTTTCCGGCTAGCTCATTGTTATGAAGTGAAACTTCTGAAGCTGTTTATTTTCTGTATTATGCACTGGTATTTTCACGTAAATATGTGAGTTTAGTGGTCAGGCAAGCTTTGTTAAAAGCCCTTTAATTACAACGTTGTTTTCATAATCAATTTAGTAATATGGACTCCTCTTTATTATATTATATTAGGCATATCTACGTTTGCTTTGTGCTAATTACTCTTGTGTAGCGTAACCAAGATATTTTGCGGAAATAACACAGCATTGAAATTTACAGCATCTTTTTCCTTGTATTATATTGAAAATATCTTAAAAAATCAACGTGCTATTTGAGTAGATAAACATATTCCTTCTCAAAAGCTAAACTACAACAAACCAGTCATAACCAATATGATGAACCCATAAATTCTCGTGAAAAGCGGCGTAGGAAAACACGCAAAGTGGCACATACTACACTGGCCGTCCGGATGCCATGAGATAAAACTCAGTAGCCGCCACACCGGATGAGCACAGCCGCTGCGAAATTATATGGAGCCATTAAAACAACACAGAGACCAGATCATGTAACTAGGTACTACATAACATTATGTTATGGAGAGGAAAATTAGGGACGCATGTAGATTACACGTATTTTTGTTATACGAACAGACAATGGGTTAGTTTTGTATACAGTGTTGAGAAAATAAGGACCAGAATTATAAGAGATTATTTTTCCGACCCAAATATCGACCAATAGAATTGCACCATTCGACGTCACGTGGTACAACCTACATGGTATTATACTGAAAATTTTTTGAAAATTTTCTCTGGTCGTTGTTATGCATAAAAAACAAAACATCAATGCAATCAATGCAATTCTATTGGCCGACATTTGGGACGGAAAAATAATCCCCCGAATACCACACGAGCTTCAAAATTATCTGGCATTTCCCGATAGGTTCCCTGCAAACAAATAAAATCGTCAAGTTTTTCAGGAAAAATCACTCGCGCTTCGCGCTCGTGATTTTTTAACCTGAAAAGAAAAACTTGACTCCTTCATTTGTTTGCAACGAACCTATCGGAAAATACCCGATAATTTTGAAGCTCTTGTGGTATTATATGTGAGAAAACAAAATCTCTTTAAAGACACTTGTATAGAAAATTGCGAGGTGTTCCTTTTAAATAATAATTTGTTCGAGTAGTAAATCATAGAGATGAGCTTAGCAATCGGTCCGTCAATAAACATGGCCGGTTTATACTGCTGGAGGAGTAGAGTTCCAGATAATAGATGGTGCAGGCGTAGTGTAGTCCTCTCCCAGTTAGCTTGATCGAAAAATGGAGGATGGATAGGAGACTAGATGCCAATAACACAGAACATCTACTAAAGCACCCAAGCGTTTTTGCTGCTTTGGTTTACCCAGTTCTAAAGCAGCTTTACTACTTGAACTCAGAAATACATACATTAATGAAATCTATTGTATCGTAGGTACTACAGGTACGTTTCTGCTCTTGTAATACATTTTTTAGGGTTACGAAGCTTAAAAGGAAAAAACGGAACCCTTACTGGATCACTTTGTTGTTCGTCTGTCTGTCTGTCTGTCAAGACCCTTTATCTCGGAAACGCGTGGAAGTATCAAGTTGAAATTAAAACCATATGCTCAAATCTGTAGTCCTTTTGTGCTGTGAAAAAATCAACCCTCTAAGTCTACGCAGTCAAAAGGTATGGCTGTTTATGTCGCAAGTTTGTACGGAACCCTCGGTGCGCGAGTCTGACTCGCTCTTGGCCGGTTTTTTTGGCTTGTTCTGTTTCAGAGTTCGGCAAAGGTAAGTGTTTAGCTTTCTCCGGCCCTCTGTCAGGAACAGGTCCAAATACTAACAAAGCTATCTAGGTATATAATTGATACCTAATTTATTTTGGTTTTGGCCTCAATACAAGAAATGCCAGTTTGCGTAATAAGGCACGATATGTAATATTGCAGGATATTTGCCTATATGCGTGTGAAGGACACGGTTCATGCGGTTTTTTCATCCTGTCTCGCTTGAAGTATGTGTTGGTGGTTTCCTACTTACTACGAGAGGCATATATAGATATATGTTGCAAGCTGTTCTCAATATTGGTTGGAAATATTTTATAGCTGGTAATAAAGACAACATCCAGTAGAAATAAATGTTGATACAGCTATGATTCTAACTATATCGTAGACTGGTTGGTACGGTAAATGACTTTCTTAAGATAAACTGATTTAAAGGTAGAAAAGTTTTCGACAATGACTTAAACCTTTAGTTTAGTTTAATCATTTCTAAGGAGAAATTAGTTTTCTTTAACAAAAAGGTGAAAGCCCTTCGCTGACCTACACTATTGAAGTTAGAAATTATTCCACAAAGGCATGATAAATCGTCAATTAATGGGAGTAAACGAGAAATCTTATAAAATTGATTTTCAATGAGCCGTAACCCTATCATAGTCCAAAGAAGTCGACTCAAAGGCTGTTTTATCAACCATTAAGCCAATACATTAGATCGTAATCAAAAAATAGAGGTTTTACTCAGGTAGGATCGTATAATAAACAAAATGGCGGTAATCAATTAAATAAGAATCATTTGGTTTTAGGATTGCGTTTAAAATAAGATCGATCGAGTTTTCAACTAATAGTCAACTGAGAAAGAGCGAAAAATTCGCGGGACTGAGTTAAACAAAACAGTTTTGAACTTCTAAAAATTACAAACCAATTATTTAGGATCCACAGATTGTACGGCTTAGTAAGAAACGAAGCAAATCCTTCCAAGCTGTGATCTTGAACTGTATCAGTGAAGAGCCTTTAAACATGACACTGATATGATACAAAATATGAAGTACGTACCTACCACATAACACGAACTACTAAATATTGTTCCTAAAGAATACATAATGAATACGATACTTGCACCGACCCGACTTCTAAAGGCACAACAAGAACATTATCATAGGCATTTATGCCGTATGTTAATGTCGTGACGTAACTATACACGTTTTGGGTCCATGAACCGGTTTGTAAACAAACGTACTAATAGGTTAACTAATGTATGGGCCTATTAGGTTGATTTAACTTCCAAATGTTCGACGACGATGCTTTTTACAGATAAAAAGGATGAGACCGAATTTAGGTCCTTGTAGAACTCCAATGATCAGAATGCATTCTTGTATAGTTTTTAAGTCTTTAAATAGGTTGGATTTAATTTCCTAGCAAAATTATACAAACGCAATTTATGTAAATAAATATTTCTTACTGGAACTTAATTACGATTTGCCCGACGTTCAAAGTGCTTGTAAAAAAACTACAAAGTTCGCGATCACGAATTCTGCAGACTGGAGACGTAGAGAAAAAGAAAAATAAATTTATTTTAATAAACTTCTAAAAGTGAAGATTTTCCGCCTAGCGTTGAAAAGTTTTACTTGATATTTAAGGCGGACATCTAAATGCTTGAATGCTGTATACTTTTGTGAGAAGAATATTTAAGTTAGTAAGAATATATTTTTCAAAGTATTTCGTTTATACTGTACCTGAGATCGGAGGGACAAGTGAGTGCAGCCATGCCAATAGATACGTACCTGTAACAAAAACAAATGAACATCAGTACTGAAACATCGCACACGCATATAATTATATCAGCATATGAATTACCTTCCGTGTTCCGCATTCAAATTGATATGATGCGTGAGAGGTTTTAATTAAATGAGACGAAGTATGCAACCCATCCTCATTTAGACTAAGTACAGGGAGATTGGGTTATTATTTTCAGCCCTTTCCCTATTTTCTACTAATATTATAAATGCGAATGTTTGTGAGGATGGATGGATGTATGGATATACATCCTTGAGTAACAGATGTTTTTTTACTGTTTCACGTCAAAACGGATCTTGTTGAAATTTGGCACAGAGGTAGATTATAGTCTGGAATAACACATAACATAGGATAGGTTTTTTCTCAATATCAAGCGGGCGAAGTCGCGGGCGCCAACTACTTACTAGAAATCTCATACGAATTTTCTAAATACAGTGATGACCATGCTACGGTTTCTAGGAAACAATTTCGTTATTTCCTTGTTTTCTAAGGTGCCGCGTACCTCAAAAAGAAAAAAACGAAACTATTGGATCACTTTGTTGTACGTCTGTAAATCTGACCCTTCATACTCAAGATCAAGTCAAGACCCTTTATACTCGAAGTTGTGGAGACACCACGATTTTAAATTAAAACCTCTAAACTCAACTCTGTGGTCCCTTATGTGCTGTGAAAAAATCGGCCCTCTAAGTCTACGCAGTCAAAAGATATGGCTGTCTTTGTCGCAGGTTTGCACGGAACCCTCGAAGCGTAAGTCTGACTCGCTCTTGGCCGGTTTTTTACAAATAGGTTTTCACTAAATTGTCGCAAAATCTGGGAAATCCTTCCAAATTCAGTAGTTTTGCGGTTATGTGTACGCTTTCAAAGGAATAAAACAATGCTATCATTACCTACCTTGCATAAATTCCTGCCATCAAAACAGGAAAACTATAAGTTTAAGTATTGATATCCGCACGTTATTAGTCATCAATTAGTTTGTTACAGATATAAACTTTATTGTACTTTGTATGTAATTGTATTCTCGTATTTCTCAATTACGGGCGAACCTTTGCATGGAAGTCTAAACGGGATTAAATAAAAAATGTTGAAAACATACCATAACAATGAATGATATGGTATAGCACCAAATACATTGACATATAGAGAGGGACGTTGCGGGTTATTCAAAAGAGATACCACGGCCCCGGAACATAGAGGGCAAAAGAAAGAATAGGGGTGGGTTTTAGTCATAAAGTCTGACACTGGGACCGCATCACTCAGAGCGGGGAAAGTTATTTAATGATTTCCCACCCGCAATAAAAGGGAGAAACCTGCCTACTTATAAACACTTCTACACACTTAAAATTTTTAAACTTAAAAAAGCAACACAGACCACCGCCATTAAAAAACGATGCAGTTTTTCAAAGCAACAAGAGCAGTTGCCTTGTCAACATAGGAACTACCCTTCCCGTTGCACCGCAGAGGTTTCACGACGAAGCCAAACGGCGATGCTTGCAACTGAGTAAACTACACCCATGAGATACGCTGACTAACGATACCTTCACAGTATGTAATTTCAGTAAGGAGAAAATGTTGTCTACATAAGTGGAGTGTCACATTGTAACATGGTTGATGTAATGGAAGAATCGGTGTTGATGTAACTTATAAAAGTTTTAGAATCACACGGAAAAATAATAAAAATATGATAAAAAATCTTTATTGTATAATATGAGACAATCATAGAGAGTAACTTAATAATAACGACAAGTCTACAGTTGTAAAATGTGAAATGGTAGATGTGACTGATAGGTGGTTTGATTGTCTTCGGACTGATTCGCCCTATCCCCTCGTACTAGTTTTAAACTGTATCACGAGCGCATAGTCTTTCTCACCCTTAGAACAACAGATTCCCACAAGGTACACGGAATAAGAACTTGTATCTGTACGATTGTAATTGCTGGTGTGGAGATTTTGAATCCAGGAACAATAAATTCGTAAATAGCAATAGAAGAGGAGGACTCCAAGTTTATCAACATTGAAGCAATAAAGACAGACAAAACCAGTTTGACGTATGCCTAGGCAAAACATATAAAAATCAAAGATTACAATAACCATTCAGAATCATCTTCTAATTATTTACTTTATTTGGAATAAAACGAGATTCGGAATACAAAGGAAAAAATGTATCTTGAGTGGGTCGACCTTATTGCTCAGTTGGTTCACTCCTAATACCGTATTGACCTTAGTCGGGCAATCTCCGTAGGAAGTCACGCAGAAATTGTTCAGGCACATTGTTTATCTTAGCCTAGACTCAAGTTATCTAACCTTTTACTTCTTAGAATAGTTATTTAGTTAGGAGTAGATGTTGCTAGAAAAAGTTGTTGGTAACTTCTAAGTGACTCATTATAGTCCTTGCCCTTTTGTTTTCGAATGGGAAATTATCAAATAACTTCTCCCGCTGTGGGCGCAGCGAAAGGAAGTGTTTGACTTTTACTGGTAAACACTCATCTATCATCCTTCTTTTGCCGTTTGTGTTCCGGGGCCACGGTTTTTATTTCGAACATCCGCAACCCCGATAGGCAGTGGCCCTAGCAGGCCCCTGTACTTTGCTGACAGTTTAAGGTGCGCGTGGAACACGAACGCGCCTTCGACTCAGCCTGTCATCACTAAATGGACGGACGGTGAGCTACCTAATGCTCAGTTACTCAGTGCTCGTTTACAAAACCGCGTCTATGGTGGACGGGAGACACTCCAGGCATCGGGTTCTCTCGGTCAAACGTTCAGCCACCTCCTTCGCTAATTATCCTCGCCCTGTTCTTATACTCAGTAGTCGTTCTCCATATAGATCTGGCTGTATCACTTTATACACATATCTTTAATTTTTTGGTGTTCACTATTATTAACACTCCATATGTATTTTACTTTTTCTTCTTATACTGGATTTCTCAATGCTCTACGGATAGGTTTATAAAAGATACTAAGACTGAAGGTCGAGATTCATCACTCAAAGATATATAAAACGATAAGGTCGCTATTTGAAGCGTAAAAACTTCTGCAAACAATAAATCAACGTCGTATCCGTTCAAAGATTGTATCTTCAAATCTAAACTTTATAACCAAGACATTTCGTTCAAAGACGAAACAATACATCTAAAGTTTTATTTTTCTACGATCAAGGTGAAAAATAATGATGTTTCTGTAATTCAATAAATTATCGTAGTCTTGCGGTTAGATGATTACCTTTGTTTGTGAACTGGACTATCAAATTACAGAAGAATAAAAACGAACAAAACTAATTTGGTTGTCGCCGTGATTTTTAGTGGTTTCACCTGTTCAGTTTGTCAGGAAATGGTTTTTGCTTATTTTTGTTTCAATAATATAATTTTAGTCTGTGCTGTGCACTGCGTTGGGTATTAGAAACTTGGTACACATAATTTAGATGTTACATCATAGGCAGCAACTGGAGTAGATAACTAAAAATATCGTATGCAATATATTTTTTATTGAAGGCGACATAGGGAAACTTTCATAGTTATTATTTGTTTCATAACAATAAATAATACGAGACGATTGCTCGTAGCTTGCAGGTGTACGATTCAGGCCAACCAAGACTAGGTACTACATACTAGCTAGGTAGTAAAATACTAAGTATTAAAAGGAAAACCTACTTGGGCAAATCGCGTTTAGGCGCAGTTAGAACTGTAATGGAGGTTAAGTGTTGGATTCTCCTAAAAGGGATTTATATGAAAGTAGGACCTACTGCAATTACGAACACAATAACTCATCATCTGAGTAGCCTTTTTCCAACTCTGTTTGGATTCGACTTCCAGTCTTACCGGATTCAGCTGAATGCCAGTATTTATATAAACGACTGCCTATCTGACCTCCACAACTTAATTAGTACCGGATAAAACGATACCTCTTGATAAGATTGGTTGTTAGACTTTTTCTGTAAATTAAAGCCGGGACCTACGGTTTTAAGTGCTTTCCGAAGCATTGGAAACTCGGTACGTAATGGGTGGTGATTCACAAACAAACAAAGGTAAGCGTGAATTAAGCTGAAGATCGACTCGAGCGACAGTTATTATTTAACCTCGAGCTTCTGTGAAATCACCAATACAACTATCGTACATAATTAGTTCGTCAGCGGTCTAGTCTAGCTTGGCCCTCGGCGATTTCTGTGCACGGTCGGGCGCATGGACCCAATACGATTCCGATCATTTTCCGGCCATTTTCCCATAACCGCAGGCGAACCGTTCACCATGCTACCGCAAAGTGGATTAGCAGGCCTCCAGATTGTCTATCAGCGCGGTGGCCGATGGAATATCGAGTCCACGTTTCGGCTAATTGACGTTCAAAATCGTGATATTTTGGGAAAGTGTCGGAGAAACTAAGAATTAGAAATTCGATATTTATTTAACAACTTAATTATCAATATAGGAATAAGAAACCAGTTGCAGTTACAAAATTAATTGCGGAAACTGTTATCTGATTGCTTGATAAGAAAAATATATTCAAATTACAATCGAACCTCGTTAAAAATCGATTCGAAACTCGTGACTGTTATCTTTGAAATCCAGTTTGGAGTCAAATTAGTTTGTCAATGAAGTGGTCCGGACCATAACAAGGTAAGGGCTTAAATAAGAGAATTACTTTGCCTTCAATGGAAGGTAAAACGTTTGGATGCACAAAGCATTAATAAACTACCGATAAGTATTGAGTACGCGGCCTTGAATCGCTGCAAGTAACGATGCAAGCATGACGTTTTACTGAAGCCTGTTATAACAGTGTTCGAAGTTGTAGCTCAGTTATTAAATAATACTTACATTTATTATTTTACTAGCTTGCAACCGCTACTTCATCCGCGTAGCTAAGTTACTTTAGGCTAACGCTAACTTTAACCTGCGTGATGATCGAAAAAAAAAATCATAATTTCGCTCCCCTTTTCTTCCCTCTTTCTTTCCCATATCTCACTATTTTAAAAAAACAGCCTATGGTCGTCTCCAGGGTCCCAACTATATCTGCACCAAAATTCATCAAAATAGGTTTAGCCATTTAGGCGTGAAGACGTAACAAACAAACTCACTTTCGCTTTTATAATATTAGTAAGGATGAGTTGTAAGGTTGTTTGGTGGTGGCCTAGAGGTTTAGACCTAGTCTCATGCATGACGTTGTGAGTTCAAATCAGTACAAGTACAAAAATGTGACATTTTCAATTCATATGTGCTTTCTAAGTTTATCTTAGACATCACAGACATGGGCAAGGGAAAAGAAAGACATCGTGAGGAGACCTGGACGTATCCTTACTAATATTATAAAAGCGAAAGTGAGTTTGTTTGTTTGTTACCTCTTCACGGTTTAATGGCTAAACCAATTTTGATGAATTTTCATACAGAGATAGTTGGGAACCAGGAGACGGACATAGGCTATATTTTTTAAGAAAAAGTGGGATATGATAACTTAGCGTTGCTATTACAAATCAATAAGGCGCAAGGGGAACTGTGTTACCCCGAATTTAACGCGAGCGAAACAAAAGCCAACCTGTCCTAAGCAAGCGTGGTGATCAATGCTCGTGCCTTCTCTATTTGGGAAGAGGCATTTGCCCAGCAGTGGGACAGTAATTGGTAGTTTTAGATTGGATAGGCGTGACGAAAGATTTTAAAATACTCTTCCATAATGTGGGTACACTTTTACTATTTACAAAAAAGCCTTTATTTCGGTAATAAACTTAAGTTTAACAAAGTTTGAAGCCATTTTTCTCATAAATTTTCAATAGTGCCCGAAAACAGCTCGCATGTGTCATGGCGTCGGCATGACGTCACAGTCAAATAAAAATGACATTGTTTCTATAACAACGTCCCATAAATCACATTACCGTGAACCATACGCTGTGATCGGTGTTTCAGTCAAAATGGCCGATTGCAGTATTTTAATGTTTTATTTTATTGAAAATCTTAATAATCTGTTATTTTTAAATAAAACTAAACCTGTGTTTACTTTTTTTTTAATATGACTTCTCCCTTGTCATCACTGAATCAGCGATTTTTTTATACTGTCGTCATGCCTATTCAAATTATTTATTTCAGATAAATTACAAGCTTATATAACTTATCCATATTGGGTTTGGTAATTCAATAATAAATAAATAACATTTATAATAAAATCAATAATAATAATACACACACACAAATTATATCGACACACAAAATCAGGAACGCCTGACATGTTGTTCTGTCGAGTACTCCATGAGTGAACTGTCAGCGTCCATTCTATCCGCAATGAGTTGCAAGAAGCTGTTGGGGCTGCCCCGCAAGCGGCGCATCAGGGACGCTATTCGTTTGCGATGTATTGCTGTAAAGCTATCCACTCGTGCGTCAGCAAACATACCTGATGCGCTACATTAGATTAGCTTACGGTAAATCGGAATTGTAAATGATTCTGTTCATGTGACATTATCGATATCAAAAGCATGTTTTCACAAACACCATTAATTTTTGTTTGGAGCTAATAACTTTTTAGCGACGTAATTGGCGGCGAAAGTAGTAATATTACGTATTAATTTAGTTGTTACAGTAAAATTTGGTATAAATATCTTACAACTAGATATTCTTACCCGAAGATACACTTTTTAATTTAAGCAATTAAGTTTAATTTCTTTTACCAACACTTTCCTTTATTTGCGGATGGGAAATCATTAACTAAGTTCCTCCGGTCTGGGCGGACCGGGAGGAAGTGTCAGACTTTTACTGACTAATACCCACCCATGTTCCTTCTGTAGCCTTTAATGTTCCGGGGCCGCGGTATCTCTTTCGAACAGCCCTTAACCCCGCGCAGGTACCAATACGTCTACGTTAAAGATACTTCAATCCAATGTCAACTCACTAATCCTTACTAATATTATAAAAGCGAAAGTGAGTTTGTTTGTTTGTTTGTTTGTTTGTTTGTTTGTTTGTTACCTCTTCACGCTTTAATGGCTAAACCGATTTTGATGAATTTTGGTACAGAGATAGTTGGGAACCAGGAGACGGACATAGGCTATTATTTTTTAAAAAAGAGTGGGTTATGAGAGAGAAAGAGGGAAGAAACGGGAAAACTTAGCGTTGCTATTACAAATCAATAAGGCGCTACCGAATTTAACGCGAGCGAAGCCGCGGGCAAAAGCTAGTATATCAATAAAAGTCAAACAATATACAACTCGGTTCAAAGACCGTGCCAGTACATAATGACAGCTAGCCCTTGGCTTAAAGCACTAACTACTACTAACATAACAGAACAGTGTCCTTAATTGCCACATTGATTGAGGAGTTGCGTCATCGCTTGCATGGTCAATGGTCCATTCGATATTTATTTGTAGGAGAATTAACATTAGGTTAAGCAGACGTGCATAGAGGACGTCAACAAATGAGGTGGGAGGATGACCTCGAACTAACAGCTGGTCATTAATGGAGAAGAGTAGCAAGAAATAGAGCCGTGTGGAAATTGTTAGAGGAGGCCTTTGCCAAGACGCACTCTGAATTACGGGACATCTTATGAACATGAAAATCAAAACTTGTAGTAAACTGTGAAACCTTGTAGTACAGAATAATAGTACAGAATAAAAGGCTTATTATTATTATACAAGCAGACGTAGAGGAGCTCGTAGCTAAATAATAGCAGCCGCTCAGGTCGCTGTTTAGGATAAGCCGCGGTTTGCCTAGGTTGGAATGTGGATGGGTGACCACCCGTTACATACCGAGTATCTTCCGTGCCTCGGAAAGCACGTTAAGCTGTTGGTCCCAGCTGTCATTTGTAGATCTTTGACAAGTTGGAGATAGTCAGTGTCCCGAAAGTCTGACAACCAAGAGGTATCATATTATCCAGTACTGAGTTATAGAGGTCAGATAGCAGTAGCTCCATGTAAAATACTGGTTTTCAGCTGCATCCGGTAAGACTGGAAGCCGATCCCAACATAGTTGGGAAAAGGCTAGGCAGATGATGAAGCAGACGTGTTTATAATAGTACACCCATATTAAGATAATTGTATCAAGTCCCGTAAGATAGGAGCGAGTCTAATGCCATCAACCGGCCACATGGTTCCGATGCAGCTTCCCAAATAACCCTTATTAAAAACGCCAATAAAATTACTCAACCTAGGACTGGAATGGAACCTAGCACCAAATGTTCGTGCTTGCGTTTAATAGACCGAGTCACTCAATAAATATTTATTTGTTAGTGAACAAGTTAACAGGTGGATATTAAACGATTCAGTTCGTTCTATTCGCCCACTCAGTCACGAATACGGGTAATACAGCATTATCTAATATGCATAATAAGTCTTGGAAACTAGGCCTCCGTCTGTCATGTTTCTAAAGGCTTTGACCGCGAGTCTAAACATTGAGCAGATTTAGCACTCAGAATACGTCAATCAAGGAAAGATTTATCGATGTGGTTTAAATCTCGGTTTATGTAATGAAAGAGTACGTAATTTTATAAGTGTATTTTCACTTAGACGTAGAGTCAGACGTAATTATTAAATGAGTTATGTATTACAAATAAGTGTAGGTGGCGAGTAACTTCGTTATTAAGCAAACCCAAAAAAATATAAACAGCGATACCTTGTAATTTTAGTTGTCGTTTTTTGTCGTACCTAGGATTTCGTTTTCAGCTTTATTTTTTTATTTCATACTTTAGGACCCGGCAGACTTTGTACAGGAAATTAGATTTGGTGACATACCTACAGCAGCGCAATCTATTGGCTCCGAAATTTCTTCCAAATCGATCAAATTTTTTCCGAGGTAATACGTATTATCTCGGTTTTATTTTACTATATTATACCATACTAGCTGGCGCCCGCGGCATCGCCCGTGTGATATAGATGTTATTCTAGACTATAATCTACCTCTGTGCCAAATACCATCAATATCTGTTCAGCCGTTTTGACGTGAGAGAGTAACAAACATCCGATCCATAGATCCATCCATCCTCACAAACATTCGCATTTATAATATTAGTAGGAATAGGATTTATGAACTCAAAATTGGCGATAGAAAAATAAGAACCCCTCCTTTTTTGGATACAATATCCGCCATATTGCCTTTTTCGCATAACAACGAATCGATTGGCACTTAATTTTTTAAAATCAGCACTTACGTAATACACAGGCTGCTTAAATCATGACCTCTATAAGGCTTTGGGTAGTCGGGTAAAACGCTTTTAAGGCTTAAGGCAATTTCTCACTAATTATTTAATTTTTACATTAAGCTACTAATTGCATAGTCAACTTCTATAAACGTTATGTTCATAATTGTGTAATATATTACATGTGCAGAACTAATCGCTCATCGGTGGGGTCCAATTAAAATACTGCAAGACTGATTAGGAGACAGATTACGAACGCTTTCTCTGCAGTTCTAGACACACACAACCACTGACATCCACATTCCTTTGGATAATGCGGTACGGTGGTAATACCAATATATTGCTGGTTATGAAATACTTCGTACAGTTACTTAAAAATATTTGTGCCTTTTTATTTTGGGGTGGGAAATCATCAAATAACTTCCCCTCCCAGACTTTTACTGACTAAAACCCACCCATGTTCCTTCCATTGCCCTTTATGTTCCGGGGCCGCGGTATCTCTTTCAAATGTGGCGTGGCCCTCTGCTTTGCAGACATCTCTTTAAGGCGAGCGTGGAACACGAACGCGGTGTCGTCACTAGACGGACGGACGGTGAGGTACCCACCATCCTTCTAATCTAAGGCACATGGATGGGTTTTAGACAGAAAAAGGCCGACATTCCCATTTCAGAGCGGGGGAAGTTTTTTGATGACTAAAAATCCCATCCCTAAAAAAAGACGTACTATTAAAACGAAATAATTAGAAGAACCAGTGGAGTTTTGCAGGCTGATGAAAAGATATCGGGCATTTTCGCACTTGACTGTACAAGTTCTCACAGCTTATATAGGCACCTGTACCTACTAAGTTACCAATCTATCGATATAGAAGGGTTAGGTTGCGTAACACCAACCTGTCTTGCTCCCACGCGGTTTCATAACTCACCTTTCAACTATTTAGCAATTCTATGAGGCACCTACGGGACCTAAATGAACAAATGTCTTAATAGGCGATGAATGTTGAATAGTCCTTGGGTTTACAGGCTGTAGGTACACCGGAATCTTGACGGTTGCTTACGAAATCCGCTTTTGCTCAAATTTACTAACAATAGGCGACACTGCCTAAATAAAAGTGTTCTGATGGATTTGCAACCTTCGGCTTGGCTTTGAGAGTTGAAATTCGAGCACTGCAAAACTATTTGAAGGCCTTGTTTGTTGGGTCTTGAAATAAACTTAGATTGTCACAGCCTCGCCGTGCCTCACGAGTCGGGGGCGTCCGTGGTTTATGATATTATCAATGGTGAATGTGGGCTTAGTTTGTTTTGCGAACTGAGAAGGCCTTTTGTTTGTAACCCATGGATATGTCCAATTAGTAACCGGAGAGAAGAATGGAAGCTTAAACGCGTACGTAGTCACGCAGCTACCGTTATTATTTGATTACGAAGACAGGACAGATTCCTAACAATATAAATAAATGGAAATCTGATATATTCAACACAATACAAACTCAAATTATTTAAGAATAATGTATATTGCATGTGTTTCTATAATAAATTACCTATATAAATATTTTTGCTGTTTATAAACTATTACACTATTAAGGACTATTTAGAAGAAAGGTGGACAGAATCTGTTTAAATTAAGTGTATAGAATTGGACATTTTGCACGCCATGTGTGGCAGGACAAACTGAGAAAAAAAAGTAACACATTATGTACCATGTTCTAGCAACTAAACCTCTTTTGATTTGAAGCATTTTTAGGATAACTGTGATGAAGAAAAAGTAACGTATAAGTTCTTAGCGTAGATGGCCACATTTTCTTTATCGTGTAGTTAGTGCATAACCTAGTGTCAGAGTTTTATGAAGCCCATGCTTCTGACTTGACATAACATGCCGTCAAGAAGTATCTCTCAGGCATGCTGGTTTTCTCACGATATTCTCCTTTACTGAGGCAACTGATAATTGTACAATAAGCACATGAAAAACTGATTTTGGGTTTGAACTCGAGACCTACGCCAGTCCGACGATCGCAGCACTAGAAGGCACACAGAACAAAAGATCTACCAGGTAATCAAAAGGAAATCAAAAAGTCACAAATAGATAAATCAGCAGCGCCCGGTCGGTGACCCAAGCACTGCTGCTAGGCAATCAATTCCTGCAACGAAGCGGCTATTAATTTACGATAGCTAACGAGGTTTCTAATAACTTGTAAATGGAAGGCAGAGATTTTATTTTTGTTTACAGTGAAAAGGAATGATAGAAGTTTATTTAGTGATATGCGTCATTACGCAATCAACGATACCTAATAGGCAAAATATTAATATTTTTATCAAAACATAACGGATGTTGATATAGCCAAAGGACACGCCTCAATCCATGATTTAGTCATAATATATTGTACAGTATGTAAGTTTTTACGCATATCCCGGCGCATTTAATGTCATTATCACAATTAGCATATGATTGTTTGATAAGTGATAAAAAACACACCACATAGTGTTATCACATAATCTGTTATTTCGTGAAATTTTATCATAACAAACACAAATGAGTCAGCCTCTCTCGAGTGTTGCAAAGTATTTTCCTTGGCGAGTACCGGTTCAAGAAGAAAGAAACTAAAGTTCCCGTGATTATGAATCACAGGCTCACGGTTGAGGCACAAAATATGAAAGTGTTAACAGAAGGTCTTGTTCTTACAAACAGTACAAAAGCTTATTGATTTGATTTGTTTTATAATCGCAAAAAACTTGATAAAACCGGAAAGTTCGAAGTGAAAAAGACGAATATGAAAATGGGACTAGCTTGCTGCAAAATTAGAATCAAGAATGTGACCCTGTTGCTACACCCTTTTGACTTTTCCACGTGGCTGTTGATGAAAACACTGTTCAGTTGGCCAGTATCCACAGATGATACAAATGAAAAATATGGTAAACCCAATAGCAGTGTCTAGACTTTACTTTCTCAGGGCCATCGCCTGGGTTGGAAGCCGGGGTTATTGGAAAGAGTTATAAATAATAAATAAATAAATAAATATCTTGGGACAACTCACACACGGCTGTCTGATCCCAAGCTAAGCAGAGCTTGTGTTATGGTAACCAGACAACTGATATACATACTTATATAATTTATAAATACATACATATTATAGATAAATCACACCCAGACACAGAACAAACAATCATGCTCATCACACAAAGTTTGTCCTGGGTGGGAATCGAACCCACGACCTCCGGCTCAGCAGTCAGGGCCACTAACCACTAGACCAACAGGCCCGTCAAACCAGTTACCACGGCCCCGGCAAATAAAGGGCAATAGAAGGAACATGGGTGGGTTTAAGTCAGTACAAGCACTTTTGATGATTTCTCATCAGCAAAAAAAAGACTTGACTTTCTGCTTGTTTCTCTATGAGATCACATCACATCAGGTGATTATGACACAACGTTGAGTGAACGGTCAAGTGCGAGAGTATCATGTTCTGACCTTTGTTTCAATGTCGCATTCTACATAGCATTAACTCCTTTGTGATTCGTAATCAGAATCAATTAGCTTCGGTAATTCTTGTCTGTCACAGCATTTGCTTTTAACCTTTAGTAGAAGAGAAAGTTAGATTGAGAGATTGATTAAATAATATAATTGTTTGGATACGACATTTTGCTTTTAAAAGAATGTCATCATAAAATTACTCCAAGTTAATTCACCACATTATTTCATTATTTATCATCTATGGACAATAAATACATCATGAAGGTATACCACCTGAATGCCTCCCGAGTAATCATTTTCCTTTATATTTTTCCTGTTTTAATTCCAATTATTAAATATTATAGTAAATCAACAGTACATGTGCATTATGGGTTCAATCTATATGGTATACAGTAGGTGCTATAGATACCTTTGTAAACTGTAAAGGAGAATTGACTGTAAAGGAAATTAACACTAACTATACATTGTAAAAGCAAAAGCTTAATCAAAATCAGTTTAGCCATCCAGGAGCTATGATCGCACAGACAAATACACACTACAAACTGATAACACTTCTCATTTACAACGGTGTTAAAAGACAGAGAGTTCGGGAGTTTCTCGTGCGTTGTGCATGTAAAATTATAAGTCTTCAAGGAAATAGGTATTGATTTTAGCACTTACAACATCTTTTTTCGCTTCAATCCCTCGCTGTTATTACCAGAACGTAAATATGCACGTATTATCGATTTTTAGACAGGGACTGATAAAGAGGTACGATCTTTATTTTAGCGTATCGAGCGCAATCTAAATTGTGACGCCTCAAATATAAGCCACGAGTTGGTGCTTTCAGTAACGTCTATCAAATGATGTCTGACAATCAACTCTCTACAAATACAAACATTAAGTAAAGTTATACCATATTCACGGCGTTATTAGACTACAACCGTAAATGTATGCACACAATAATGTTTGGTTGCAAGTCAACCCGTTAGTGGCACATCCGCCACCCACAGTCGGGACCTGTTACTTAACCAATCAGGCACGACAACCGGCAGGTTGTGGTAGGGTTAGCGATTGTATTTAATGACATGATTGTGTATGAAATCGTGCTTACTATTGACTTTTGTTTATTGAAATAGATAACAGGTTTTAGTCTACACAAAAAAATACAATTTCACTAATTACTCACCACTTTCCCACATTCATATTCATCTTTTTTCTATTACTTATTTATTATAGCTCTATTTTTTTCGGATGATAAATCATCAAAAAACTTCTACCGCTCTGGACGGAGCAGAAAGGAGGTTCAGACTTTTACTGGCATACAAAAACCCATCCATGTCCCTTCTTTTGCCATTTGTGTTCCGCGGCAGCGGTATATCTCTCGAAAAACCTGCAACCCCGGACTATTTTATCCTACTAACAAGATTTAATAAACCAGGAACAGATTTTTCAACCATCAGAACATTTTTATCCAAAAAAAATATTGAGTTACTCTGTAATTTCATTCACCGTGTTTGGAGTAATATTTGAGTTTGAAAAACCAGCACATAAAACAGAAATAAAAAAGGTGAAAATAGTTTTCTAATAATGTTGCAAAAAAAATCAAACCATTTTAATTGGTTCCTAAATAGCAACTTTTAAAAACTTTTTGCTCCCTAAGTAAATCTGAGGTGAATGACCGCTTACAGAATAATCCAGTTCCTGTAAATAAATCGAGTGCTAACGTTTTTGTCACCTTGCTTTTTATTTATATACAAAACTGATATTATGTTTCCACGAACTGAATGGCTGTGAATGAAGATGGATGCATTTAATTATTTACGCAGCAAGACTTGACAATTATCGTAATTTTTTAGGTTTAAAATGAGTCAGACAACCAGTCTTACCAATGGTATTGTATTAACCAGTAACAACTGGGTTGTGAAGGTCAGATAGGTAGTCGCTCCATGTTAAACACTTGTATGCCGCTGCAACCGGTTTTTTAACATTAAATGCTATAAAATGTTTTAAAATTAACTCTTCATCAAAATCTTGTCCGAGGATAAAGATGAGGTCGAGACTGGAAGCGATTCAAAAGTAGTTTGGAAAAGGCTAGGCAGATGATGATGAGACTGTACAAATTATCACATTGAAATACGCAACATCTAATATAGCAAATTCTCGTGTTACGATGTTCATTTCCATACTCCTCTGAAACGGCTCGACTGATTCTTATTTTTTTTATGCTTCTTCAGTAAGTCTGAGAATCGGCTACTATCTATCTATCTTTCAACCCGCTAAGTGATATGGGGGACCTAAGCAGCGGCTAGTTCTTCTATAAACGTATGCCTTTTCCTCCATTCATGTAGCATTGTTATAGTGTATAGTTAAAATAAAGAATAACATAAACACTAGAAAGACATTTTACTCAATTTAAGTACCGCCATAATGTATGCTCACATTCAAAGACAAAATACAAAAACGAAACAGACTAAAAATATTGACAGCTCGCGAGGAGTTGTTGTCAAAGGTAAATAGTAAGTACGGAAGACGCTACGCATTTCAATTCAATAATTGGAATTAGAATTTTTATTTACCTCAAATTATAATAAGCTTACACTACAAACACTCCCCTACTGAGATCCTTATTGCTTATTTATTAAATGATGAAAACAAAAACGACACATTATCTTTTTCACTTAGCTCTCGCAATATGCACAAAGCAATAAACTTACAAAAACAAAACAAATCGTTCCAGACATACACACAGATTATAACAAAGTAACAGCTATTTAGCTAAAGTGGTGACTCGCTAGTTTCCTTTAACGAGTGCGTATAAATAAAGAGAATACACTGTAACACAGGCATTTCCAATTAACACTTCGTCCTCTTTGACCGACTCACGACTTAAGTTACATGCCTTGTTATAACGGAAAGCATTAGCCCTACATACATAATGGCGCGCCTCTCATCTCTGACGGGTTAGGAAAAGGTATAGTTAACTAGCTGACGCCCGCGGCTTCGCACGCGTGATATCGAAAAAAGTATCCTTTGTGTTATTCCAGACTATAATCTACCTCTGTGCCAAATTTCATCAGAATCTGTTTAGTAGTTTTTTCGTAAAAGAGGATCAAATAACATCCATACTCACAAAGTTTCGCATTTATAATATTAGTAGAATAGTACACCCACATTTCGACAGTTATGTTTAAGTCTGATGTAATAAGAGGCGCCCCTGTTGCCATCAATTGGCCACGAATCCTAACTCCGTGACTGCTAATGCGAAATTCCTGTTGGAAAACAAAATAACAATTTGCTCGAACCGGGAAGTCAACCCAGAACCTCATAACTCAACAGTCGCAGTTGCGACGACTATGATATGTTTTAAATCTAACGTAAAGATTAAAAAAAAATAATGCCTTTAAAATGTTCGTTTAAAGAAAATTATGCTAAGTGTGTTATGCCAAATAAATTTCGGAGCATCAAGATTCTGCCAGATAGAGGGAACACTATTATAACACTTAAACTGATATGGTAACTAAAATAACAGAAATTTTCAATGAAAAGCTAATACAAATTATTGTAAAAGAAATAGAAGCCAAACATTCACATGCCATAAATGGATCTTTTGTCTTACTACCACAGCATACTTAAAATATATTCAAAGTAGCTGGCGCCCGCGGTTTCGCCCGCGTCATATCGAAAAAAAAAACAATGTGTTATTCCAGCCAAAATCTGCCTCTGTGCCAAATTTCATCAAGATCCGTTCAGCTGTTTTGACGTGAAAGAGTAACAAACATCCATACATCCATATCCTCACAAACATTCGTGTTTATAATATTAGTAGGATTATCATCTGCCTAGCCTTTTCCCAACTATGTTGGAGTCGGCTTCCAGTCTAACAGGATGCAACTGAATACCAGTATTTTATATGGAACGACAGCCTATCTGACTTCCACAACCCTGTAGGCGTACCATGACGTCTTAAAGCATAACTTATTCCACTGAGGGAAAGAGATGGTGCTAGACACCCTGTATAGCTCTGTCTCATTCCATCAGTGGAATAAGTTCTGCTTTAAGACGTCATGGTAGGGTAGCTGTTAGTACTGGGTATTACGATAAGCCTTGGTAAGACCGGTTGTCCGACTTTCGGGACACTAACTACCTGTAACGACAGTCAAAGATCTACAAATGAGAACTGGAACCAACAATTGAACGTGCTTTCCGAGGCATGAATGAAACCCGGTATGTAAGGGTGGTCACCCATCCACAAGCCGATCTAGGCAAGCGCGGTATAACCTAAATATCGATCGAGCGGCAGCCATTATTTAACCACGAGCTCTTCACACTTAAAATGTATTCAAATAACTATCAATATTCAATATATTAAACAAAACTATAAGCTACTGAAATTAAAGAAATATTTAATGCAAGAGTAAATGTACTAACTAATAAGCATTAGTTCACTGATCGTTTAACGTACTAAAACAAGCATAAACCGTGCATTAGAAATAACCATGGAACCCGCAATGAAAAATCCCGCCCGGAAGATTATTCCTATAATATCTTCCTTTATTGAAGATATTTCAGAATTCCTATCTAACTCTATTTACAGATGAATATATTTTTATCCACAAACTTATGATGCAGTTATGATTATTGCGTGACATCATCCAAACATGGATTGTATTCAATTAAATCATCTCTCTGTGGATTATAGATATTTGTTATAACTAATAAATTATAATTATGTTTAGTTACAAATGAGCCGAAGACATGAATATGCATGCAGTATGTGTCTCCAGGACTTTCAAAAACAAATATCTTTTTCTTTCAAGAACAGAGTTGTGGATAAGCAGTAACTAAGTCTTTGTCATTAAGAGCAAGACAAGCATTTTAAAGTTATTCGTCAGTATGTGCTACATTTCTTTGTTTGTCTTTAAATCTTACTTTTTGTCATCTGTACCTTTATGAGGACTTTGTCGAGTAATATCAACGATGTTTTAGTGTGTACTTATGTCAAAATACTACCATCCGTAAGCAAAACGACTCGTTTTTGTTTATTGGAACGGAGCTTTAATCGTCATTTATCTTAATACCAATTTATTTGAAGTAAGCCGTGTCCTTCTTTTCTTCGAAAATCTCTTAATATACACTATACACTTAATATACACTTAAACTTCTTTTCTAACCTTGTTTTTTTTTACCTTCGATCCGCTTCTTGTGGTTCTCTTCTCTCTTAGTTAACATATGTCTCGTATGCTTTATTTCAAGTATTATATTGTACCCTTTTTCGTATACAGTTCGATATTAACAAACCATCTCTTTAAAACAATTGCTTTACTGATGAGAGTGACAAACAGTACGACGAAGGTACCTAACTTTTTCAACACTACAACAGCTTCTCGCTCTGATTACGACATAACAAACATACAATTAGGTAATACGTAAGAACACAAACAATATCATGTATTAGATAACGTGAATCATTAAGTAGACAACGTTGAATCGGTGTCAAATGATAATGAGCAACCGTAGTCATGAAAGTGTAAGTTAGTTGTGAATGAAAAAGACGTGGATGTTGAATATCTATGACATCGCGCTGTAAAAGTACAAAAACTGTCTTATTGTCATTCCCAATCAATCAGCCAAGGGTTGTTCTAGGGTATTTCGAAAGAGATACCGTTGCCCCGGAACATAAAGGGCAAAAGAAGGAACGAAAGAAAAGATACATGGTAGGTACATATATACTTTGTATGACACAAAGAGTGTTTATCAGTATAATCATCTTAAATGCAACTGGATATGAAAACCAACCTATCAGAAAACTTTCCAGGATAAGCAATTTCAAAAATATGCTTAGTAATCCTCGATAAAATACTTTCTCAAGTTCCACAAATCTAACGCCTTATAAATTACTCCGTAATAAATCTTTATTATGATAGAAAATCCTACGCACGATTAATCTATCGAGAAAAACTTTTAAAGCCCATTTCCGTAAAGCACTTAGATACCCGTTGAATGCAATATTAAAAGCTAAATGATTGCATTATTCAACCACTGTTTTGCTCCACCATTTTGACTTCTTATATTGCTTCAAGTTATTGCATTCTACCTAAAGGCAATTGCTAATTAAAGTTGCTATGGGTTGTCGGAACTTTACTTGCATCATCATTTTCTTGTTATTGTCCCACGTCATTTGGGCTCGATGAAGACCTCAAAAGAACCACACGTTAAAATTAAAACCATATACTTAAGCTCAAGTCTGTGGTCCCTTTGTGATGTAAAAATCAACCCTCTAAGTTTACACAGTCAAAAGATATGGCTGTTTATGTCGCAAGTTTGTACAAAAGCCTCGGTGCGCGAGTCTGATTCGCTCTTGGCCGGATTTTTTTAATTTTCCCCGTCAGCCTTCAAGCTAACATTTCCTCCTTTGCTATTATTTCTGACACAATCCAACAGTATTTTCTTTTATGTTCTTCTTCCTCTACATCCATCGACATTTACATTCATTTCTCGTTAAGAATCTTTACTTGCATATTGTTAGCGGGTATTCAGTCTGATTTTCCCTAGTTGAGAAGAGATAGAATCTTTTATCAATCTACATCGTGTAGTGTCTACTTGTCTATTTTTTATGACAGTAATTACTTCTCCACGTCCATTCTCGATGGACAGATAATACATATCTATGTTTACAACTTAGTGTATAGAGCGTAAACTTTATAGACCGTTAACATTGAATGATATGCAAAGAAAGTGAAAATGTGGCGAGTAAAAGTTTCCAAAGTATTTGAAAATTTTGCCAAAGCAGATGGTAATTTTATATTAATTGGCTAACATGATGTTGTAGCAAATAAGACTGAATTTTATTCATCGCTTAAGGTAAACACAGGGTGTATAAACTTCATCCTTTTTGGAAATTATATATGAATTTATGATTAATATATTATTGGACCTCGTTGAAGATTGTGGAACGAGCTGGCCGAAACAAACGACCGTAGCCTTAGACCGAAAGAATTCAAACTCATGGAGAGAGGTCTCCAACAGCAGTGGAGTGCTACAGGGTAACAACAGAAACAGTATGTGAACATTCGAATTTTCCAGCAAAAATCGGGTGTTCAACTCTTGAGCCTAATTTCTATGCTCCTAGTACCATCATCTGCCTGCCTTTTCCCAGCTATATAGAGGTCAGCTTTAAGTCTAATCGGAAACAGATGAATACCAGTATTTTACATGGAGCGACAGCCAATGTGACCGCCACAAACCAGTCAGTAATGCGTAATACAATACCCTTTGGTAAAACTGGTCGTCAGTCTTTCGGGAAACGTATGTGAACATTCAAATAATCCATCTGAAATCGTGTATTCAACTGTTAAGCCTAGTTATTCTGCCGGGGTTGCAGGTCCCGCCGGGGTTACGGGTTGTTCGAAAGAGATACCTACGCCCCAAAACATAAAGCGCAAACGAAGGAATATGGGTGGGTCTTAGTCAGTAACTCTGACACTCTACCCGCACCGCAAGGAACGGGGGAAGTTATTTTATGATTTCCCATCCGGAAAAAACAAGCCTATTTCTTACGGTCTTATACCAATAAACATAAACCGTTGACCATACCATGGAACCTTTGACCTGTCAGACTCATAACTGCACTATATTATTGAGTGAAAGCGGCTTTCACGACGGAAGCGTACAAACGGACAGACAAAAGGCACGATTCTTTTATTCACACTGACCCCGAGCAGATAGGCACAATGGAACACGTATGAATGTGAGAATATTGGAATATTATTGTGATCAATTTAACTAAGAGGATACGTTTGTCATTCCGGCTTTTTTGTGTTTAGCCTCCAGCAACCTACTGGGAGAAAATACTTGAGAATTTAAAGGCATGAAATGTACTTTGAATATTTGGCTTAAAAAAGTAGTAATATGGTAACGACGTTGTGGTGGGCTAAGATACCGTCAGGAATCGAACGCAACACAAAATGCGAGTCATCGATAATATTCTAGTCCAACAATCACTATTCTAAGTAGATTCCTAGTAGTCCAATCATAATGCATCCACGCATTAATAAAACGCGATGCATTACTGGAGCGAAGTACCTACATCACTATGTGACTAACGCTTGTGCATCACAAACTTACACTCTAAACTGTGTTGAACTATTGATGTACCAGGCGTAGCTAAATTATGTAAATAAATGAACTAAGCGGATCCACGCGCTAGTTAATCCAGGTTATAAGCTATCTACATACCGAATTTCAGCCAAATCGGTCAAGACGTTTGAGCGTGAAGGAGGAGCAAACATACACACATTCATTCATACAAAAGTTCGCTTTGGATGACAATTATGACATCTGACATCCGTGTACTAACTGTCATTATTGTACTGCCAGGACATTAAGATTTGACAGAGTTTACTTCATCAAGAAAGTAAAAGAAATGCAAGCAGGTTTAGAATTAATTAACTAGTATGGACGCCTGGTAGTTTAGTGTTTTATATTTAGGGTAAAGTCGGGATAGATGCCTCCGGAGGACAAATGCCCCGATTATACTTACTTGAATCATCGCTTGCTATTTTATTTATCTATCGATAAGATTTTCCAACTACTACTATTAGGACCGTGTTTTTTTCTAAAGTGCAGCATCTATCCCGACTTTACCCTATGAGGATAGTAATGCTTTTGCGTAATCTAGCTGATCCACTTCAAGCTCATTTTTATTAGACAGGGTAATAGAAGTCTAGTGTTTTATGCAGATATCTCCCATAAAGTTAACAGTATGCAATTATGAGCAGTATTCATCGCATTCTATGTTCACGCACCTAGCAAGTAACTAGTAAACTTGAACTTTTCTTACATACAAGAAGTCCTTTCACTTAGGAATATCATCAATAAATTACCTTCGCGGCTATTAAAATGGAGAGCGTATGATCTGCATCCTGTTGACAATATAATCTGTGATAGGATGGCAAATGACTGCTAATCAGTATTGATTTAATTATAATTGGTTGGGTTATGAGTCGTGCGTGCTATACGATAACGTACAAATGATTGCACTGACTGGACATGTCCACTCAAATCTGTGTGGTTCTTTCTTAGAATACTATCTCAGACACTAATCTGCATAGTCCTTATGTAAGTTGACCAAGATTACGTCTGCACCTTAAAAGAGAACTCTGAGGAAAAAGCTGAGCAGATGACCTCTGAGTTTGTTTTGTCTGTTTCTTTTCAGAATAGTCGGGAAGAAAACAACTGGCTCATCTAATAAAATAGACGTATTAAAGTGTTTGTATAATAAACATCATTTAATATGAAATGATATTGATTTAAGACTCAAATCGCCCTTAAGTTTCTTTCTTTTTTTCAGGCAAAGGCAATCTTAATTTGTTTTAAATCAGTTTTCCATTCACAAAACCGTATATCTATTTCAACTTTTTGATGAATGAACATGAACAGTAAATTGAAGTACTCGTTACTCGACTTCATTTACTTCCCATTCACTACATTTCCAATAAACTGCTGCACATCAATAGAATTTCAACACAAGTGCTAAAACAAAATGATTAAATTACCACTAGTCGGTCGCCACGTGGGATATTAACGAAGTAATTGTTTAGACTATTGTAATGTTTGATAAATCTATCAATGTGGGTAGGTGTGTTAGCAAACAAGTCTACAAATCAATAGCTTTTGGCACATGACTCATTTTACGTTCTACATTTCGCGAGCGATAAAAAAGGCAATTTGTACCACAATCGAGCAACTGAAATGAAAGGTTTTTGTATATTTGTGCGAATCCGGTAAAAAGAGGCTTTTGTGTGAAAATATTTGTGACGGGGCCAACTGAATTATGTTACTTTTTGCCTTTGTATGTGCCCGACGCATTTTTAATGGCCCTATTAACAAGACAAATTGATTCAAGCTTCACTCTAGTATATAAATTAATACAGGTTTACTCTTTTTTATTAAAATAATGTTTAAATCAGTTTTGTGGAGAGAGAATAAATTATAAATACGATTAGACTTTTTCGAGGCGGAGTAAGATTTTGGTCTTTAAACCAGGGCCGTCAGAAAACGCGTTGGAATGACGATGTCGTCAACGTCGCGGGAAGCATGGATCACAGATGCACAGAGAAAAATGACCAGATAAAGATAAACGTGCTGTGTGAACGTTTAAAAGTGAGATAATGGCTGTACATGGTTTATTAACTTAATTAAAATAAGTCATTTGAGTATATATTTAAAAACCGGCCAAGTGCGAGTTGGACTCGCGCAGTGAGGGTTCCGTACAAATTTGCGACATAAACAGCCATATTTTTTATTTGCGTAGATTTAGAGGGTTGCTTTTTCACAGCGACAAGGGATCATAGACTTAAGTATATGGCTTTAATTTCAATTCCAGACCTCCACGCGTTCCGGAGATAAAGGGTCTTGACAGACAGACAGACGGACGACAAAGTGATCCAATAAGAATTCTGTTTTTCTATTTGAGGTATGGACCTAAAAATACCATAGCCATTTGCCAGTTGAACTCGAAATTGTGAACAAAAATACTGTTGTTTAGTACCTAAGTGTTCAACACATTATTCTGTAATTAGAATTCAGTGAAACGTAACAAAAGCATAAGTTTTGTTATTAGAATACGTACAGTTGCAGTCGAGTTAACTAGCGATGTACCGATTAAATCGATTGCCACTTGACAGCTACTCTTTTCCACTAATTATTTGATTCATTAACATTAATTATGATTTATGGCGTAGTTAACACAGTAAATACCGCCCAGTGGTAAATTTTTTGTACAAATAGGTAAATGATTTTGGCAAATATAGGTTATATCTTGTATTTCCATTCATATGCAAATAGATTTAACAAGCACACAATATATTGGCGCGTCTATATCACAAAGGCAAATATTTTAGTAGGTACGATTGACCAATGGTTTGCAAAAAAATCAGCTATACAAAACTTTGTTGAATAAAATCTACAAACTGTTGATGATAGTCCTAACTCTGAACATGCATCATTACTCTGAACCAAGAGACCATGAAAATTACAAACTGCATGGTTGGTATCGCATGTTGCAGCGGTAAACGGTGGTCTGCAAACCCCATTAGTAGATTACACCTCCACCCCACCCGTATATATGGTACATCACTAACATTAGCGAAACGGTAAGAATATTCGCTAACACTGGATTTGGTTCTACAAACAGTAATTACGGACGACCCTAATTGACCCCGTTCACACGTAAACCGTTACTATTGGCATAAGCATGTTACACGCTTCTGCGGGCTTGCATTTGTTGCTTTGTTTTAACTGTAAAAACTGTTTTCCATTTTAACTCTTCCAGGAATTTGTAACATTGTAATTTGGTTGGTTGTAAATGGAAATTGTGCAAGTAAAGGAAATAAGTAAATGATTAACTGATAACTAAATTGTGTTCTAGTTTTTACTTCCCGGACACTAGGTACAATCAGCCTACCTTTAGCTTGCAAACCAGGTTAGGTAATCGATTAATCTGTACTCTATAATAATAATATAACTAGGAAAGCATTTTTGTTTATCCTTCTACAGAATAGGCTTCGAACTACTGAACCGATTAAAAAAAAACAATAGTAAGTCAAATTATCAGGAAGCAACATGCTTAGCTTAGCTGAGCTTAGCTGAGCAGCGGGTGAAACCGCTGGGCACGACTAGTATTATATAAAGACCAAATTAGCTGGAAACTGATGTATTGTTAAAGCCATAATCTCTGACTAGGCCGTAATTACTTGCTATTGATACCTAGCCAAGCGCACTTATTGCATTCACAAATAAATAGTTCCCCAGACGATACATGTTGCTTAAAACATTTTACTATACCAACAATACCTTGATCGTATTTAAACATTTAAAAATAAAATAGCCTTTATTCTACCACAATAAAATTATTCAAAAAAATCACATTCCTAAATACATAAATTTATAATTTTCCAATTAGTTAAAACTTAATATTGTTATTTTGTGTATAAATAAATTAAAATTAGGATTGAAATTATTAATTAATATTATCATATAATCATGCATTTTATTTAATTTGTGGAAGTCGCCTCTTTGGCGTAGGCCCCCCCCAGCTTCCTCCAGCTATGTCTGTCTCTTGTTTGTCTTCTCCAGTCTGGTCCACATCTTTCCTTGAATATGTCTTCCCATCGTTTTCTCGGTCTGCCTCTACTTCTTTGTCCTTCTCTTGGTACCCATTCTGACACTTTCTTAGTCCATTTGTCGTTGGTCATCCTGAACACATGGCCTGCCCATTGCCATTTTAAATTCCTTATTTTCTCGAGATTTATACATTTAAGATAATTCAATTAAAATTTAGACACGCTTTGTAATGTCATTATGAATTGATTTTACCCTAAATATCATGGACAACATCACAATATACCGAAAACAAAATATGTGCCATTAAACGGAGCAAAAACTATTTGCGTCAGAGTATGACAGTTGTTTGTGAACTAGTGACGTAGTAAAGTCTATATACTCAAGTGTAGCAGAAATCAAAACGTAACACATGGATTTTGGAACAATCACATTTTTTCTAAATTACACAATACATCAAAGAGGTAACATGGAACTATTCGCGTACCAATAAAATGTTACCATGAAAAATTGTTACGTGTTAAGTGCGGAATGGCAAATCAAAACATATCTTCTTTTTGTCGTCAACTTACAAAATCGTACGTAACCCAGATAATATTTAAGTCATCAAGACGTAATTAGTATTGCTTAAGAGCTAATCAAATACTTTACAAAAATCTTACATTCGACAACAGACATGAGACATAAAGCGTAGGATTAATAATGATGCAAGAAATTTTTCAGCGATTCACCTCGATTTATCGCCAATTGTTGAACAAACAATAGAGTTCTAAAGACATAAGTTTTCTATAATCAACTACATAAAAATCAAACCAAAGAAACAGCTTAATTTAATATTTTGCTAACTATACTAGACTTAATATTGATACGAAAAGAAAAAGACAGACTTTATCATCACAAGGCAACATGTACGAATTTAAATAGAAATCGTAATAAAATTCAGTATTTCTAACTAATCAAATCAATTACTTACCTATGTAGATACTTTATTTTTAAAAGGAACAAAATCCAGCAATCAGAAATTCCAAACACACTTGGAAAAAACCAGTCGTTTTTCTAAACGACTGGTTTAACGCGCAGGTTATATATCTAGATGCAGGGCTTCTGCCCTGCATCTAGATATATAACCTGCGCGTGCGCATGAAACATGGGCGTGGCTACATCGGTGAGCCGAGCCATTTCTCCAAGCTATCCACACATATTAACGACATTTTAATGGCTCAGCTATCGTACCAATTACTTTACACGACAAAAACAAACACAATGTTGATTAATTATGTTCTAACAGGTTCGTTTGATCAGTGGATAGTAATCAGTAAATATCTGCGGTTTCTAATTAATGTCTCACTAATCGAATGTACTTTGATTTCAATCAAATGTTTTTCTTGTGATAAGATTCTCGGAACAGTATCCTATTAGGTGTTTGAAGGAGATAATAATGCTTGTATTGATACACAAGGAAAAATAATAAACAAAATATCTCCCTTGTGATCACTACTATACGAGGTTGAAATCGATCGATCATCTGATCAAAATTTTAAACTAAAAAAGTTATGAATTTCAAAAAACTCACAGAACAGAAGTTTTTCAGTTTCATGGTCTGAAACACCACACATAAGATCTTGTGAATAATGTGAATATTATGTTACACCCTGTAGAAAAAGTTTCGTAATGAACTTCCAACAGCTGAAGTATTTACCCATAACATCACTCTTCGAGAAACGATCTCAACAAAAACTGAAATAGAAACAAAACCCTCTCCATATAGTTGGCTGCACCTATCAATCAACGATCTGAAAATAGTCTGCCCGGAAGCGAACCCCGGCCTAGCAGTTAATTGCCGTGACAATAACACCAGCGCTCATTATCCTAAATTTGGACCACACCTATCTACTAATGGATGCCACTCGAGATGACTAAGTCGCTTCAGAATGATACTTTAAGTTTGGAGAGGAGAGTTTAAATAAAGAAGTAATCTTAATTAATGTTGAGGATTTTGAAGTGGAATAACAAAAATAGAAATAGTTCATGTCTATGTAATTTGTTTTTTCATTTCTCTATATGTATTTTATGATATTGCACAAATCAAACATCGATACAACAATACGGATGCCAATAATTATTGTCAACGTACGCGAGATGGAAAAGAAAAGGATCTGCCGTCTATTTGACAATGTTTCTCACGTCGCCGTCGGGATCGAGAGAAAGCATCAAGGATGTAATATAACGAACGAAATTGAAAGGAGCTCAGAAAAAAAAAACAATGTATTTGACAACATTCGCAAGTCCGTACCTCGTTCCCATCGTTTGAAACAAACCGACTTGGCAATAGCAATAAAAACGGACGCAAAATCTAAGAAACAAGTGTCAATTTTCAATAGACCAATATTAGCCGTACATGATTAAATAAAGACGCTCAAGTAAATGGCTAATATGACAAATTAATAAAGCAAATGACGGATTAACGGTCTGGAACGAATCTCTTAGTTATACTAATCGAAGTGAATTTATTAGACATGAAGACAAAACTAGAAGACAGCCAGTCTTTTGACACGCGAAGGTTAATAAATACAATCAGTCTACAAATCTCGGACAACGACGTGACTAAGTCTGCTACGTGAACTATTACGGGCAACAAAGAAATACAACCACAAAATATTACTATTATTATGAAATATTGTGGGATAAACCCAAATAAAGAAGTTACAAACTTGGTTATAGCAAAAATTACCAATATAAAACGTGATCCGTTTTTGGCTTTGAATTACATGAGGAATTATTTTATTTTAATAGGAAGGCAGACAACGTGACAGATAACACTACGAGTATTCACTAATCAGTCTCAATCCATTAAAATAAATAGTAAATGTTTTTGAAGAAAACCTTGAATATGATGCGCTTCAATTGGTTAAGTAAATCCTGCAAAAACACTAGTCGTGTACATTGTAAACACAAGCGTAAACAAAGATAAAGAAAATAGTCAACCAACCGTAAAAAATGCAGTAACAATAAAATATAATACTTGTAAATTAACCAAACAGCGATAATTTAAGATTCAAAGTAGCCAATTATTCTATACCGCTATGAAGATGGATTTTGAACCTGAGTGCAATGAGAATAAAGTTGTTAATTAAGGTCTGTTAAGAGGAGGAAAAGCGAAGTCACGCTCAAGAGGATACGACACGATACTGAACAACGATTGTTAGTAACAGGTGACCTATAGGCTGTGTAAAAAATATGATGCATCAAGACATGTTTACCCAAAGCAGTTATCCATTGATAGCGCCAAACTAGTAGCTGAAGACAGATTAAATATTATAGACAAGCTAAAAATAATTAAGTACATAACCATTAGCTTGGCTTTTTCCTAACTAAGTTGAGGTCAGCTTCCAATCTTACCGGATTCGGCTGAATACCAGTATATTACATGAAGCGACTGTCTATACGACCTCTCGGTATTACGATACTCTATGGTTAGACTGGTTGTCAGACTTAAGACAGAATAAATAAGTAGTAAATTAGAGCTAAAAAACAAATATTTCCATAAAGAGTATGTTTAAACATATGCCACATCCAATCAATGTTGACACACGATTCGTGTTCAGTAGTAACATACAAGTTTAGAGATTTAACAACGGATTAGCAGTAAGTCGCCCACGAACATTGAACTGGCTATATCTTAAACAAAATGCTACATAATATAATACAAGACATACATAACATTGAAACAAACAAGTCCTTTTCAGTTGAACTGGAAGTGATGAGTGCTAATAATGTACACGGATATACGATGTGCTTTCTCAGGTGTGAAGACTTCCTGGAATACAAAAGAAGGTGAAACTTACTGATAACTGAGACCCATCTGACCGCTTTCCGCCAGACGTTGAGTCTCCCTCGTACGCGGCTACGTGCGTTGAATGATAATCAATTAAAGTTTATATTGATATATTAACACCCAATTGATGCGCCGCCGCATCGATTCTATTGACATTTCTGTTCATTAATGAACTATTCAAAGTAATTTATAGGTTTAAACGTTGAAATAGAAAGCAATGTTGATTATTTGAGTATTCATTCGAGGTAGATTCCAGATCTCAATATTCAAAAGCTAGATAAATAATTTATCAGAAACAATATAAAAATTCTTGCATATTTTAATCTAAACGTTTTGGCTACAAAACTATGTCATTATCACCTATAAATTGCATAGCAGATTTCGAATTTATTAATGAACTTTCTTCGTTGGACATTAAACCGTTGGATCCTGGTAACGAGCAGTAGCACAAGATCATATTAACAATGCCAATTCCTGATGCATAATTCTCGTCGATAGTGAAAGTTCTTGATCTTGTTGGAGGTCGGGTGTCGACTGTTTAGATTATAAAACAATGACACGACGGAAACAATACAGCCATGACAAATTTGATACCAGATACTACAGGGCTCGCTTAGGTAGGTTTCAATTCAAGCGAAAATTGGCACAAGTGAAAGTTGCAAAAGGTCACCTGTCAAGTTGCCAATAATATATCTGTTGTAAACAATGTAGTAGTAGTAGTGCTTCGATAGGTTTATAAACATTGAGTCATAAACAAAGCAAAACAGTCGATTACACTTATTGCATGGCAATTAATCACAGTAGTTATTGGAGTAACAACAAAAAATGACAGATCGATACGAAATGAACACGTGAACGATTTTTCGTTTTATAGATCAGTTTCATTTGGACAATCGTAATAATCGATTTGTTTTTACTAATACATTTCAGTGATTGGGTTGGACGACCGCGCAGTGCCCTCGGTTCCGGCGGCTAGAGGGTAACGCACCCCTCAAGTTCACAGTCATCCCCGGGAATAATGGGACGGGAGTCGGGACGCGACGGCGACCACCCTAGGGTGCACTGCAGTCACACACACAACACAGTAATACAAGACAGGCGAAAGGGACAGAAAATTGCGCAAAACTTTCGGGCCGATGTTGCCTATAGATAGCGGTTTTTTTATCAATCAATTAAATCGCAGCTGTATCTGTTGATAATGTAATGTCAAGGATGGAATTCGACTAAGCACGAAACAAACTTGGTGTAAATATTTGCATTCCACAAAATTTGGATGCCCAAATTTTAAATCGATTACCAGTGGCTTTATCCCATAGCGAATTCATCCATAGCTAATACAAATATTTTGACAATCGTTGCTAATCTATGTTTGAAACGGATAATCGCTAATCAACCAATAAATGCTAACATTTGTAATTCCAAGAACACTGAGAAACTGATAAGGAATATGCAAGATATGTGTAGATGTAACACGACTGTTGAATATACAGTAAACAATAGTACGTAGCTAAACGGAACTGACAAAGTAAATATCAAACGTACTCACTCAGGCTGAACAATGATGTGGAAGATGCAGCAAAACCACCTGATATCAAAGTCATTGGAGGAAATCCATTCTCACGGACACAGCACTTGTAAGACGAACTCTTGCGGTTTACACAGTCTCTTATTTATTAACGAGATCACTGAATTGAACGTCTTTAATAATAAAAATTAACATTAATATTGCAGATTATTATTGCACGGAAGTATTGCTGAGCTCTATCGCAGGAGGCCGCAGGACCGTTTTCGGGATATCGATCTGATTTCGGGGCGCTGCAGTTGCCACACTGTCTCTGGCTTGAATTTGGTTAAAGCTCACTGGTAAATGTGTTCGTGGGCTAGTCTTTAGTATAGTTTGTGTTATTATGTTTGTTTATGTGGTACGTAGAGGTCGCGATCAGCTGTTGCTTGCGGAGCCGGGGCCGGGCGCGGTGTGCGAGCGTGCGAGAGTGCCGCGCGCGACTGACTGCCAGCCTCGCTCGAGCTCGGGCTTGCCTCGCCGCCACCGCTGTAGGTGCTGCGGTATAGCCCCCGCGGCATCTTAACGGCCCGTTACCTACACATGAACGTACTACGAAGATATGTAAACAAACAACACGCCTTAAATCTCCTCATGTGGTCGCACAAAAATATTTTTCTACTTTTGGAGATCGTTTGAATTTTATGAAGTCGTTACTTCTTCACTTCGGTTTATTTTTATATTCTTTGATTGATAAACATATTTTTTGTTTAACGTTCAACAAATGTTTCTCGAGTATAATTTGCACTTTTTTTAAATATGCACGGTTTCCTCAAATAATATGATGTATTTAGTACAACTTATTATCAGTGACGCCATGAGTATTTTATCTAAACAGATAAGAGGTAATAAAAATTGCAGTGATTGTACAACCTTCAAAATTATACAGTACAAACTTGATGCAAGACGAAATACCGGACAACGTAGAATTACAGAACAGGCTGGTTTAGGGAACAATGCAAACAATGCACAAATCTCACGAGCTTCCGTCGACCAAGACGCAATCCGTTGTGTCACTACAATTGCGTAGTGAGACAACATTCAACGAAATGTTGATAAAAAAAAACCAGAACTGTTTGTGATAGCAATGACACTAACAACAAACTTCATTAACACAATCGTGTAGGTATATACTAGGCGTGAAATTCCAAAATAAGGCATGCGACTGATGCGATCAAACAATCGTACATAATGAAAACAAGTGGAGTTACATCCTCTGATATAACATTAGCAATAAACAAAAGCACCTTATTCTAATGAATAAACAATGAAGACCTCGCTACAGAGGCTATCGATATAGGGATAGTTGGGTAGAATGTAGAATACAATGGCTAAGAGCAAACACGAGTAGACGAAGAACATTCTGAGCAAATCGAAGGCATAGCGAACATAGCTGTAGACAATAGCTGCAATTAAATTCTAAGAATTATTAAATGGAAATACTTCGGAATAATTAACTTTTAATGCCAAGATAACGCTCCAGAAATAATATAATCTGCCTACAACGCAACTTGAACACGTTTTCGATCACCAACGATAATATTTACGAGTGACATCGGACATTTCTAAATTGAGTCCGTCAGATGTCTCCCATTCAATAGCAGCGAGCTTCCCTGCTATTTCGTCTCTTTCTTCCTTGTAAACGAATGTGTTATTATTGTATAAGATGTGTATTGTGCACGTAGCATCTGCCGGAGCGTGTCTATTCACCGGCTGACCTTTACTCGTCGCCGTCTTGTGCACGTGCGCTTGCAAAACATGGCACTTTAAATACCACGATGCTTCGACATTTACTACTATTGGAAATGTCTTTACCTGATTGGGCTGCCGATGGGTTTCTAGGTACCTCTGGTTATGCTCTTTAACCTCTATTTTGCATCACGAGTGGCGTTTAATTCCAGAAAATATACGACGGATTGGTTTTTTTAGTGTTACCCCAATTTCGAAGTATCGCATATACTGTCCCAAATACGAACTAATGAGTCCGACCCGATCACTTATCGAGCGCTAGAAAAAGTCTCGGGCGGGACTAGTCATAAACAAAACTCTTATCTCCATAAATAGTATATCGGTTTAGAAAAAAGGGTCGTGACTTATAGTGACGGAAACGTGGGAAAAATGCGTGAGTTCGACCCAGAAGAGCGAGACGGGCATCACGATCCAGTTTTTATCGATGTTCCGGAATCAATGACTCTCGAAGATACATTGACTGCAGTGAACATTCAAAGTGGTACACTTTTGTATAGCCGTTTAGAATGCTGGAGAATTTAGAAACACGTCAATATTCCCACGATAGAAGGAAATGGCTTGTTGTTACTTACTTGACATGGCTAAAAGAATGTGAGGAATATACCTGAAACAAAAATGACATAAATCAATACACAGTTATTAAAATCGTAATTTGTAAATCAGACCGCATAACGAACGGGAATCCCATCAGCCATGACTACAATCTTGTACATTAACCTACATCCAAAATATACAAGTATTGCGCACTACAACGTAAGAAACGAGTGCGCACTGGATCGCCATTAACGTTTCACACAATTCTGTTGAAATCGAAAGTGTTGTTTCTAATTACGACATAAACGACACTTGTGATGCGGAAAATAAAAATCACGCTTAGTCGTTGGCATTATCGAATGTGACGTAACTTGAGATACGGTTGAATGACATTGGCTTGTTAGTTTTTGAAGTATCGATTATTTGGGCGGAAGTGAAAAAAACTAAAGATCAACCGACATGGATTTGTCATTTGGCGTAAAAGCTCTGTTGTGCAAAACAATTGGAAACTGAGAAGAAATGTGGTGTTGTTTCACAAATGATGGGACACCTAACATTGTATCCTGCCTATCATGTTGCATGTACTACTACAGGAATTGATGGACGCTACTGAAAGTTGAAACTCGTAACTAAATTCGCCAAATTCTGAAGAGGAAGTGACTAAACTTATAAGCATAGCTTTCAGAATTTACATAGGAAAGTGGTAGGTATCACCACCGTATCTTAGCTAAAAGCAGTCTAGACATGAAAATTAGCTTTTTCACATGCGAGAGTCTGCGGTACGACTTCGGATACAAATGAAGTTATTACGAAAATTCCCGAACGTGATTTTGGAGGCAATCTAAACAGGATATACGGAACGAATGTCCTGGGTGCTGTTGTATTTTCAATAAAGTTTGGCTAGACTCAGTCTAGCCTGAGGGAGGGTGAGCTTTGGATTTTGAGTTTATGACCGCGTCTGAATCGATACATATGTCTGGGGGAGTGAACCCTAAAACGGGTTTATTCCTACTGAAGTTTTAAGTGGGGGATAATTAAAGTCTAGTGAGGGTTGAAATGTCTGGCTAGACTAGACGAGAGTGTTTTGGGAGCGCTGTGGTCATTATTAATACTATGCAACCCATCTCTTACTGCAGTGGTATAAAACATGCATCAGGTACAGTCTAGCGCTACCGCGTTACATGAAAATTGCTAAAGTTTAATGTACCAACCGTACTTCTATAGTAGTATTATATTTTGACGGGCCTGTTGGTCTAGTGGTTAGTGGCCCTGACTGCTAAGCCGGAGGTCGTGGGTTCGACTTTCGAAACTTTGTGTGATGAGCATGATTGTTTGTTCTGTATCTGGGTGTGATTTATCTATAATATGTATGTATTTATAAATTATATAAGTATGTATATCAGTTGTCTGGTTACCATAACACAAGCTCTGCTTAGCTTGGGATCAGATAGCCGTGTGTGAGTTGTCCCAAGATATTTATTTATTATTTATCCTTACTATCCTTACTAATATTATAAAAGCGAAAGTGAGTTTGTTTGTTTGTTTGTTTGTTTGTTTGTTTGTTTGTTACCTCTTCACGCTTTAATGGCTACACCGATTTCGATGAATTTTGGTACAGAGATAGTTGGGAACCAGGAGACGGACATAGGCTAACTTAAATTTAAAAAAAGTGGGATGTGAGGGAGAAAGAGGGAAGAAAAGGGAAAACTTAGCGTTGCTATTACAAAACAATAAGGCGCAAGAGGAACTGTGTTACCCCGAATTTAACGCGAGCGAAGCCGCGGGCAAAAGCTAGTTTATTATAAATTCAGTTTGCACAGTATTATGTTTCCTGGTTAGATTCGAGAACTGATTTCTTAATGAATATTATGCGCTTTTGAATAGCTTCGGACGAACTGGCATTTAGCTAGCTATATCGTTGATTTTCTTGGAAATTAATGTATTAGAAGTAAATTAAATAGTACTTTTTATGGCTGATCTCCAGTGTCGAAGCCCAAGCATATAATTTTATGAGAAAACGTATAGCTACGGCTGGATTATGTCATTTATTTCCTGCAAATTATTATGGTCATAACGGAAGAGCCCGTTGCTACAAGTCCCATGTATCTATACATATAAGGCATAAGGGAATGTCTGACAAGTGTTACTGGTTTGTGTTAAATAAATTGACACTAACACAATAGTAGGCATTATTTTATGCATTTATTGTAGGTTATCGTTAACCACCCTATGCATTGGGTATAATCGGTAGTCTACATAAATCCCAAATTAATTTGTTTACTATAACTCCGCACACTAAAAACCGTTGAGTCTAGAACCATTGAATTGTTCACAAGAGTTCTATAAATAGTGAATTGAGAGGCAAATCAGCAAAGTATTTTGAAATTTTGAATTTAATAGTGGTTAGTATGGACGTTCATCACTGTTGCCGATAGAAGTTCCATTGAGAGCACGACTAGTTAAGAAAACCGGCCAGGAGCGAGTCAGACTTGCGCACCGAGGCTTCTGTACAAACTTGCGACATAAACAGCTATATCTTTTGACAGAGTAAACTTGAGGATTGTTTTTTTCACAGCAAGGGACCACAGAGTTGAGTAAATAGTTAATTTCAACTCGATACCTCCACGCGTCCACGAGATAAAGGGTCTTGACAGACAGACAGACAGAAAACAAAATAATCTAATAAGAATTCCGTTTTCTTCCTTTTGAGGCACGGAACCCTAAAAATAATTAGGAAACTGAATACATTCATGAATTAGTTCAGCCTTTTTAACTTTGAACTAGGGGGTCTGCAAGCTGGTTAGTAGAAAATTGACCTCGCATTTTGTCTTGTTTCAAAGTCAGTGAACTATAACACTGAAAGGCCAATGGCCTTGACGTTCTTTTTGGTTCAACTATATATATGCAGTTTGGGTAAATATACAAGGAAATAATGCTTGCTTTTGTTACTTTATGAGGACATATTAAAGAGCAATGTTCTTTAAACGCCCCAATAATCGTTAACCTTGTCCAAGATCTTGAAAAGAAACCACAAACAATGAGAACGTATTACTTGCCATATGGTTATAACAAAACTTGAATTTTAGAATGGTAACCATAGCTCATGTTACCGACTAACAACATGATGTCATCATATTTTCTATCATAAAAACCTATACCAACAAAAAATAGCGAGTTTGATAGGATACAGTCAGCCAAAGAAATAAGTAACTAGTTTCGTCGGATTTAGTTGAAATTTTCCATAGATCTCTCAAATGTATTTGATTACGTCGGTACGTTTTCCTCACGGCTTGACCACTGAAAACCAACGCTGTGCTGTGGGCTCACATAGCACAACATCATGCTCAATGGCGACCTACTTGACGCAGTCACGGCGCGGCGTGCAAGCTATTTATTATTAATATTTTTTTCTATATGTTATTGCATTTATAAATGTGTGTTCAATTGTATGTTCAATGTTATTTTGTGTGCTCGTCGTAATAGGCTAGTTTAAAAAAAAATATTAGTCCGTCAGTTAGATTTTTCAAAAATAAGGGACGCGTATTTTTTATTTGAAAATTAGAATAAAAATGACAAAGATATAGCCCATTAAAGTTACGTGTGACGTCACGCGTATCTCATGTGCTTGGTTACTTATTTACCTCCTTCGCTGACTGTACATGATGTTAATATGAGTATTATCTCAATCTGCGATAAAGGCGGTGACTCACGGTACGTTTGTGTTAATTTTAAGCTCAGACCAGACGAACTATATTAAAACCTTTCCCTTTACACTTGTTAAATGATATTTCCGTTCAAGATTGCACCCACTTGTGAGTTTATGCTCCGAGAAACGAGTTTGAATACATCGTGTGTAGATGCAGCCGCAAACTTCAATAAAAAAACCGGCCAAGAGCGTGTCGGGCCACGCTCAGTGTAGGGTTCCGTAGTTTATTTTTTTGTTTGAAAAAAGATACGTTCAGGATAATAAAATATGTAAACGAAGTTAAAAAAAATGCTTGCTACGATTATACTACAAAAATTATTTTGTACAACTTTTTGTCTTTTTTGTACAAAAACTGTTGTCTCAATCAAGTTCAAAATGATTTTCATAGAAAGTCCTTATAAAGTTCTACTTTTCAGATTTTTTTCATATTTTCTAAACTTGTGGTTCAAAAGTTAGAGGGGGGGGGGACACATTGTTTTTTACTTTTGGAGCGATTATTTCCGAAATTATTGACATTATCAAAAAATGATTTTAGTAAACCCCTATTCATTTTTAAATACCTTTCCAACAATATATCACACGTTAGGGTTGAAATTAAAAAAAAAATCACTTCCCACTTTACATATAGGGTGGCTACCCTAATAAAACATTTTTTTCCAATTTTTATTTTACCACTTTGTCGGCGTGATTGATATACATATTGGTACCAAATTTCAGCTTTCTAGTGCTAACGGTCACAGAGATTAAGCGAGGACGGACGGACGGACGGACAGACAGACATGGCGAAACTATAAGGGTTCCTAGTTGACTACGGAACCCTAAAAAGTAAAAAATTGTTTTTTTTTTTTGCTGACTTTTAGATTCTAATGTTGCCAGCCCCAAAAACGGAAATAGAAAGAAATTAATTTTTATTAGCATTATGTATGAAAGTATACGGAATTGGTTACATTTTGCTTCCAAATGTTTTTATAGCTTCTAATAACTGGTCAAGAGCTTTCGATTTCAAATTGTAATAAAAAGTGATTTTATTATTATCGTTAGGTTATAAAAATACGATTTATGTGCAGAATTATGTTAAATCTAGAAAGCAACTACAGAGCGCTACTTTATTGATAAAAATGCTGGAACTCAGCGGTTGAATTTGTTATCAGACAACTTCAATCGCCATTAATGATACTATATTAGCTTTCACCTTTTCGGCGAATGAACAAAGGGCACACCGCAAAAAAAAATACAGTAAAAAACTATTTCTCTTCCACACAGCTTTTATTCACAATATTTTTTTCTAGTTTTGTCTTGCCAACTTTGTTTTCGTCCGATCAAAACATTGTGTCGGACATACAAAAAATAGTTTAATTACAAGCGAGTGTCGGCAGCTCGCGCATGCGCCGTTCGGGGCTAGGTTTGTGGGGCACTCGCGCGCAGCAGTCGACCGTCACGCCCATTGTGTGGTGCTATTGTGTAACGAATAATTGCATGTAGGTGCGTGTACCTACTTCGTACAACTAGGTGGCAAATTGCTACTACTATTGGGTCGCAAAGTTTTTAGGGAACGGTGAACAGCCAGGCTTCTTTTTTTGGATAGAGAATGTTTGAAAAGTAGGTTGTGAATTTATAAATGGTGGAAGCACCAACGCGATGGGTGGTAAATTAAATTTGGATATAGCTAATTGAATTTTGTTAATAACAGTTAATCGAACAAGTTAAGTAAATTAAGTAAGAAATCATGCGAAATCAGTTCACATTGTTAAAAACTGACCACATCGCGAAATCTCCGATTTCAGGCAATTACTCTAATTTAAAACGTTAACTTAAGACGTTAGTTTCGTAATTGTAACAAAAAATGAGGTTCTGGCACATTGAACTAGTTAGTAAGTAACAATGCCAGAATATTACAATGTAGCTGATTATGACAGATAGCGAGAAATAACTCACATATTTGACAAACGGCGTGTTCTAACTAAAAATGGGTTGAGACAATTGAAGGAGCCGATTAGGGTTGAACAAAGAAGAGAAACCTGTCCGAATCGTCTCTGAGTATGAGGAAAGGCTACTGTTTCTTGTTAAGTATGACTCATGAAATCCATATTATCTTGAGATTATCAACGCAGAAGGTAAACCGCACTAGGGCTGTCGCGTCCGATTTTTGCGATGTTTGCAGCACTCAATGGAAAATTTGAAAAGATAATATCAGAACATTGTAATTACTTTATGCGTTTTTAAACACCGTAATTTTGAAGCTCTTATTTTGACGGGTCGACGGGCATTTTATTTGTATTTCTTGCATTCGTGTTTTTTTTACGCATCTTTGTGTCGATAAACTATAACCTAATTAAATACATTACATTTAGAAGCAACTAGCACGATAAAATCAAAATAACAGAAAGAATAATACCTATTCTGGTCATCCTCAAACTTCGAAAGCATAAAACTGCGCGCCCTACCGACACCCAAGTTAATGTATGCGCAGGAGTGAAAGCTCGTCGCTATGTCACCTACCGACGAGATTTTGATTGACTCTCCACACAATATGGCCGCGTTTGCCTCTAATTATTTGTGGGCTTAAAAACTAAGGCGTGTTCTAAGTAGGAAGTAAATTATGGAGTGATGGATGTTGTAGCACTAGTTTTGTCATTAGACACTGATTGGAGGTAAGTTTAATGATGAGATATCGATTATGGCTTATATGATTTCTACGTGGTGGGTTATGGGTTTTTTTTAAAGTAAGCAATGACTTATTGTCGGTCTTACGCTATCCTCTCATACTTAAGTACTAACGGTGTAACAAAAACATTGTAAAATCAAATAGTTTTAAAAAGTCACCATGGGGTTTCTTGCCAGTTCTTCTCCATAGGAAGCGACCAACCCGAACTGTGGTTCTTTTCTCGTCGTTTTTTAAGTGCCCATATAGGCCTATGTGAATTAAAATAATTTGATTTTGTTTACAAAAAGAAGGCCATCATGTACCTGCCTCGCTAAAACCGTCTTAGGATACATGAGCTTGTTGGTACATCTATTTTTATTTCGGGATATTTGAATGCCTTTTACATAATTCTCATTTTCGAATAATAAATATTTTCTTGATATAAAGAGCAGATACATTTTCATTTGACGACACGGTTGGCGCAGTGGACGCGTGTCGCGGGTTCGATCCCCGCACGGAACTAATATTTGTATGGCCTACAGATAGTTGTTCCGGATCTGGCTGTTTGTGTATTACATGTGAGTTTAAATATTTTGTAAACGCACTTACGATACAGGAGAAATCCTAGTGTGGGGCAAAGTTGTTTTTTTAAAAAACAGCAAAAAATATTGAATCCCTGACTCCTGAGATAGTAGAGACCTGGGGCCTTAGTCTGCTATTACAATGGTGTCAGAATGGTCGATCACTGATCGCATAATGGTTGATTTTGACAGGTTTAGTATGTAGTAGATGTCAAAATCAACCATTATGCGATCAGTGATCGACCATTCTGACACTATTGTAATAGCAGACTAAGGCCCCTGTGTGAATGTCTTCACCCGTTTTTGAGCTAACAATTTATGCAGTAAAAATTATAAACCTAAAACTACGTGAATTTAATGCATGCTTTTGTGTGGTGTGTGTTTGTGCGTAGGTGTGAATGTCTGTGTGTGTGTATGTGTGTGATTGTGCTAAGTTTATTAACTTAATTCAGTTCTGTTTACGTTCCACAAACAGAGACCCTAAAACTAAGTTTGTGTTACTCTTCAAATGACCAAACAATGAACTGAATGACTTCATAGTCTTCAAAATAACAAGAGAACGCACTTTCAATGTTCGTGTAGGCGTCATAAGAAGTAGCTGTGGGCAAATACTGTTTAAGAGCAGAACATTTGGGTTGGTATGTTGAAACAGCTTATACGGCTCCACCAAATGTTGGTAAGTACTTGTGTATCCGGTGAACCTTTGGTGGTCACAGACTCGTTATATAAGGTGTTATAAACGGATCCTTCACAAAGCATTCTGTTCATCAACTTCAAAATCGTTATGTTTAAACTTTATAGCGGTACTAGCTAGCGCCCGCGGCATCACCCACGTGATGATCGAAAAGAAGTATCCTATGTGTTATTCCAGACATCTACCTCTGTGCCAAATTTCATCAAGATCCGTTCAGCCGCTTTGACGTGAAAGAGTAACAATCATCCATACATCCATCCATCCATCCTCACAAACATTCGCATTTATAATATTAATAGGAAGTAGGCTAGGATATTAGTAGGATTGGTCAAGCCTCAAGCAGATAGCGAACAAAATTTTGATTAAACTCAGGAGCATCCTTTGCTTTAATTTATTTAATCAATACAAACACTGACCATTTAGCTCCAGTTCAAACATTCGTATTTATCCCTACAAAGCGAGTCTGCAAAGTACCAATACAAGTCAGTACTTCGGTACTAACCGGTGATTTGTTGCAAAACATCAGATGCGCAGACGCAGATGCTCATTGTTCAGCCAGGAGCATACTTGACCTACTTGAGTTGCGTTTTATCTGTGGCACAAGATTTATGCTACACTCAGAGTGGATGCGTAGATCTATGCTTCTGTTTTTAAATTGATGATGAGTAATTTTATTCGTACGGATCTGTTTGTTTACTACGTACCTAATAATTACGTAAGTACAAATACTACAAGACAAATAATAGTAAACATATTATCGTCAGGCTTGTATGTTGGGCGGAAATGTGCATAAATACAGTGACAAACACGCTAACCCATCTACATTTAGATAGTTACAATTAGCTTCCGTGTAATAGAGGGTAATCATATTATCACTAACGGAACAAAAATCTATTAGCACAGACTACGACCTCTTAGAGAGTTTCTTATCGAAAAACACAATAACACTTTGCAGGACTTGTTTGTACGAACCCCTTGTTCGTTTGAACAGTCGCGACTGCAACGACTAAACTAACGATGCACTCCTATGACAACGCATTGTTTGTCGTTATTGTTGGAGTCTTCTAATAAACCGATCAAGAAATATTTTAAGTTACAAATTAAGTCAAATCATTCATTAGCAAAAGTTATCTTAATATCAACCATGGCTGAAGTTGAGCAGTTACGTGTTATATGCACGCATGAAAGCCAATTATAATTACTTATAAATAAACTTTAATCATTCTTTTGTCTTTTGTTCAGCCTCATTAGTTTGGAGATTTATGTAAGGTAAAATAAATAATTAGTCTTCTAATAAACTAATTGAAAAATATTTTAAGGCAAATAATTCATCAGCAAAAGGCAAATTGCTATTGGATTTTTCCATCATACGCAATAGCAGCCAGGGAATTTGGATTCATTGGTCCCGGTTGATACAGGCAATAAGCTCGCCCCCTTTTAAATGATTTTTAAATATAACAACAAGCGAAATGTGAATGTTCTATTCGGTACAACTCTGCCTTACCGGGGTTTACAAGCGTCATATTTTGTTATGCAATCATTCAGTGTCATCAGCTACTAATGACTGACATAGTTCACAAGAACAAACATCAAAACATTTGGCTCGCTCGCGAACGGATGTTTAAGTAAATTGAGCAAGAGATAGAGAAATACACTCAAATGTTTACTAGATTATTGTACACATGATGACAGGTCAACCTATTCTAAACTATTATAACCTGATCTCTCTACTAGGATCGCACACCGTAGTAGAGAGATCAGGTTAAAATGGTTGTGTAAGTTGATGTGCCGTCATGTGTACAAACGTATGTCGTTCTACACTAATAAACTAATATTCTGAGCAAATACAATGTGCACCGAAGCAGTAAATAATGTGCAAATACCGCTGATAAATGTGAGGTAACTGGTGGCCCGGATGCTGGATCTACCACGGATTATGTATGTAAGCATCCGAGATAATGTACGTTGCGTACTGTAATGCCTGCTACTTTTATGCTCGACAGCAAAAAATAGTTTTGATTACAGGTACTCAAGCAAGTTTAGCCAAACTTTTTATTGCTTAACACTGCTTTTTTGCGGAAGAGAAATCATCTAATAACTTTTTCCGCTCTGGGTGGAGGAACCTACCCATGTTCCTTGTTTTGCCCGTTATGTTCCGGGGCCGTCGTATCTCATTCGAACAACCCGAAACCCCGGCAGGTTGCTTAACACTGTTATCAACAACTTTTAGTCAATGTTTACTTCAATAAAGATCCATCTATCATACTGTGCAAATGATATTCATCAACCTTGGGGTGATAAAAGAATTGCGAAATCGACTGTACAAATGGCTGTATTCATTGGATTTTCCTAAAGCTTATACCCTACTTATCACCAAGCTAATGAGGTCAAGCAAAGGACAAGAGAATGATAAAAATCGAATATACAATCATCGAGTATAACATTCTCGTGTCACGGTGTTTGTTACCAAATTCCTCCGAAACGGCGAAACCGATTTGTATGAAATTTTGTGTGCATACCGAGTAGGTCTGAGAATCGGCTAACATCTATTTTTCATACCCATAAGTGAGAAGGGGACCTTAGCAGCGGGTGAAACCGCTGGGCACAGCTAGTACCTTTATATAAGTGAAGATAACTGGCTGTCAGCAGCGTAACTGCTGTCAACTACTTATTACCAAATAGCAGTGGCTGATATGATTGATGATTAAGTATCAACAATGCATAAGAAAAGATAGCAAACCAGGACAAGACCAACAGTAAGTAATCAGTCCACAAAATCCCTAGAGCGATGGAATTGGAAGTCATGGGAAAGGCTTTTGCCAACAGTGATAGCAACACTATTAGCATAAAGGCATGGTTAATTTATAATGAGTGAACAAGTGAGAAACCACTTAACTGACCTACCTAATGATTGCCGAGAACTTATTCAATCCTTACAATAGTTCCTAATGAGCTTCCCCGAAGGTTTAAACTTGCTGGTAACTACAGAAGCTCATGGTTTTCTAATGACGACTACCAATCGATTCCACGTAATATGCCGCAATCTAAATGGACGCAATCACGCAACGTTACCCGAGCTTTAAATGACATTTTTATAAAAGGAAATATCGTAAAAATATATTTGTAGTTATCGGACTAGAAATACAGGGTGGAAGCCCGGCAACGATGGATGCACAAACGATTACCACTTAATCAGTAGTAAGTCATTCCGTGCCAAAGTAATCAGTTGTCCCATTTTACATTTTGACCGTGAATTTATTGAAATTTTGTAGGAAAACGCAGAGTTTTTGTTAATAATCTCCTGTCTAGCCTTTTTCTACCTATGTTGAGGTCAGCTTCCAGTCTAACTAGATGCAGCTGAATACCAGTACTTTACATAGAGCATCTGCCTACCTGATCTCCACAACCCAGTTAGTTAGTAGGTACTATAGTTAGTACAACGATACCCTTTCGTAAGATGTAGTATTTTTTCACTAATCGACTAAAAACTTCTTTGTGTTCAGAACGACGTTCTAGGTAATCGTTTTAGTGTCTCGGCATCTCTTCCACCCTGTTTGCGTACATTAACGTAGAAAACCGGCCAAGTACGAGTCGGACACGCGCACTGAGAGTTCCGTACAAACTTGCGACATAAATGGCCATATCTTTTGACTGTGTAGCCTTAGAGGGTTGATTTTTTTCACAGCTTCAAGGGACCACAAACTTGAGTATATGCTTTTAATTTCATACCTCGTTCTCGAGATAAATGGTCTTGACAGACAGACACGGACAAAAAAGTGATCCTATGTATAAAGGTTCGGGTAAAGGTATTTTTTCATTTAAGGTACGGAACGCTAAAAATAAATCGGATTGTATTTAAGAACGATGCTGTAGCTACCCTAATATTTGATTGGAATTACAAACTGACCGCAACGGCAAACCGAAAATTTTTAATAACAGGCCGCAGCGACAAAACTTAGCAAGCATTTGAGCAACTTTGCGCTAGAGTTTCAGGTTACAGGCCATTGGGATTGTACCATTAATCTTCAATTAGATTTAATCAGTAGATAATTAACATATTTGCGTAAGACTCAAGTGGTCCTAGGTTCCTTGATTCTGTAATCAAACCGCATCAGCCATATTTGCTACAAACAAACCAGTAATTAATACTTCCATAACTCCTCATGCTTTGCTCCAGTTAACTACCCTACTGAAGGAGAAGACAGTTAGAACCTAGAACCTCAACCATTTGGTCAATAGGGAGCCCAGTTTTGAATCAACACTGTAAACATTAAGGCAGTCTACCTGTACCTACTTGAGTCGATCCGTTTCACCATACATGGCTGGCCCGAGTGAACTTCCTAGGCATTTCGCAAAGAAGCAACTGTGCCAGTCGGCCGGCTTCCAACACATTGGATACTCAACTTTACAACTAAAAGATAAGTTTTAATATTGCTTGTGTTGTCTATCAGTATGAACGTATGTTAGACAATGCCCATTTTTGGTAATAAACCGATTACGCTTAGAGTTTCGTGGTAACTGATAATAAATGTACGGTAGCTGTTATACCTACTTTGTTATTATGTTGTAAAGTGTACGCTTTTTACAAGAATGTGTTAGTTTCGTGCAATTATGGCGTTTAGAATATTTATGTTAGTTGGGTAATAGCGGGGTAATAATAGCAATAAAGACACTGGTTTTGAAATATCGTTATGCGTGTTTATTTATTATATTTATAACACTGATCTAACTTTTTCAGATCAGTGACTGCAGTATTACCACTGGAACGTTGTTACTGGTACGTTGCGGGCTCTGTACCGCTTGAAAAACTTTACTTTTGTACTTTCATTCAGTACATTTGTGCCAACCACAATAGGAGTCTGCGGTCATCGGAGAACCGTATTCTTTATTGTCCTTCTCACTGCACTGACTTCATTCACCGATCATTCTTCGTCCAGTCCATTTCGTTATGGAATACGCTTCCCCAGGAAATCAGGATGGCAACCAACCGTTTATCTTTTAAACATAAAGTTCGTGAGTTTATTCGGAAAAAGTCGGCAGTATCTTCACATCGTTAATGTTTTCCCCATTGTTTGTATTTTTATTTAGTGTATCTGTGTATATATTCTTTGATATATATTTATAGTATTTTGTTTTATATTTATAGTATTTTATATATCTATATAGTATAAATGAATAAATAATATTTTTTTTCTGTTTTACACCTACCACTGTTTGTCTCTGCATCACCCAAAGGTTGACTGGTAGAAAATGCCTATGGCATTAAGTCCGCCTCTGTACTTTGTGCTTGAAGTGTTAAATAAATAAATAATTAAATAAGAAATTGTGGACCTTCTATTATAAGACCGAATTACAGAAATACGTTGCCTCACACTAGGAATTTCTCCGGTATCGTGGGTGCGGTTACAAAAATTAAAACTCACATACACAAAAACCAGACCCGAACCAACTACCTGTAGGTCATACAAATATTACCGTTGCAAAGGTTAGCTGTGGTTTACTGTAGGTTTCGGCCGATTTATTTTCTTCATAAGCCATCTCCGGTTATAAGATAAAACAACAAACACCTCACTTTGACTAACATCAAAAAGGAAAAATTGCCCGTCAGCCATGTTGAAAGTAGGCCATGATGATGACGCTACTCATGATTCATCAGACGGATATACGCATATTCACTCAAAAACATCTATTTAATACAAATCACGGGCTAAATAATTGCGACACAGCGTCACTACTTAATTTTCTAGCTGTCTCTGAAGCAGTGAAGCGCTTACTTCGGCTTGACGATATCTAAAGTCAAACGAGCGTAAAGCGCTTTCGATGGAAAGCTTTGCGTACGCGCAGCAAAGCGGTGAAAACTCGGGACGTGATCAAATAAACTGAATAAATGGATGTGGAATAAATGTTTTTTTTGGTAATAGCATTGCAAAATAAGCGCTTTGGACGTGAACTTGTGGACACCAGCCTGACATAGAAAAAGTATAATAAAAAACTATTGTTTTGAATTGGTAGAGGTTATGTGAAAGAAGGAGGTTTCTTTGTCTTTGGTATATCTACTACACATATAAACTTAATAACTAGGAAGTGGCGAAGAGTGAGTGTTTTGGGGGAGTGAGTGTATCTTGTAATGTTCACGTTCAAAAGGTGCTAATTACTAGCCTAATTTGAACAAATGATTTTTGTTTTTGAAAAAAGAAAATCTAGAGATGTTTCATTCATAAGAAAAAACTGGCTAAGAGCAAGTCAAACTCGCGAACAGAAGGTTCCGTACAAACTAGCGACATACAAGGCCATATTTTTAGACTGCGTATGCTTAGAGGGTTGATTTCGTTGAATCGGATTAATGGTATTTATCCGCTCCCGATCAATAAGTGTAAAGAATTAATACGAAACTGGCTTTTACGATTGAACTATAGCGATACCGAAGAAATTAACAATAATTACCATAGTTGAGAAATTACACTTATAATACACAAACACACACACAAAATCAAACTCACAAGCATCTTACACACACACGCACACACACAACACACACACACATCCTATCACACAACACATCTTTGCATACGTAATAGTTTCAACTTAACTGTATTTTTTAATTTTATTATTAAATGTTTTAATGTTTGTTTACCTAATGTTACTGGTTATAAGAAAAAACAACAATGAATTATGTTTACGATTAATAAGTGTGGAAGACGCTGACGACTGACACTCAGTTTATACTAGTATAGTCGTCAACGTAACCTCTTAAAGAAATTGTATTCATTGCCAAACATTACACATTAGATTAAGAGCATTTTTGTAAACTTTATGAGTGAAATAAACTTTTCTATTCTATTTCTATTTTGACACGAGTTAAGTATGTCGTATTAATTTCAACTCGATACCTGCACGCGTTCCCGAGATAAATAAAGACAAACAGACATACGGACAACAAAGCGATACAATAAGTTCCTTTTTTACTTTGGAGGTACGGAATTCTAAAAAGTATATAAAGATGATATTGGCAAACCTGAAACAGTTTGAACATGATATAACTTCAAGCCACGTCTTTCATCAGGGGCTTGCATTTGATTGCTCCAAAACGGCAATCCCTAAAAGAGAATAATCGCTTTTTTTTTCTAAACATCAAATCCAAACAGCCAGTTACAAAACAGAATCCCCAATTTCACGCGACAAATCCCAGTACCACCAAATTACGTCAACTCAACTAATAAAAACAAAAGAAAAGTGAAATCGTTATTTGCCAGCTTAGAAAATGTTAGTAAGTCACATTAATTTTATGCACTGTTACACACGATTTCCCGACTGCGTCGCCGGTCGGTGTGTAATTGATAACTTTCCTTAACCCGAGCGGCTAACTGACGCTTATGATTATCGATGAAGAGATGGATGATTGGTTTTGCTGATAATGGGTGATTTAAATGAGGGTAGTTAGGTTTACATGTATTGCATTGAAACAGTTTATAGGTCTGGTAATGTCTTTTAGTTAATCATGTTCTAGTTCAAGTTCTTTGATGGCAATTTTCAACTCCTACTAAACGCGATGCCTGTCGAGTTTGCGGGTTGTTCGAAAGAGATACTGCGGTCCCGGAACACAAAGGGTAAAAGAAGGAACATGGGTGGGTTTTAGTCAGTAATAGTCGGACACTCCCCCAAGTTCCGCCTAGAGCGGGGAAAGTTATTAGACGATTTCCCATGCGTAAAAAAGGGAATTTTCTTTGGATCGTAATATTATTTCCTATAGAAGAAGAACACACAGAGTTTCATGGCACACGCTTAATAGGTAACTCAATTCATTTACAACAATACAAGCTTCCGAATCATTTGATGATACGGTTGGCGCAGTGGCTGAGCCGATCGACTGCTGCGCTGCGTGTCATGGGTTCTATTCCCGCACAGAACAAATATTTGTATGGAATACAGATAGTTGTTCCGGGTCTAGCTTTTTGTGTATGTGAGTTTAAATGTTTCTAAAGGCGCACCCACGATACAGGAGAAATTCCTAGTGTGGGGCATAGTTTTTTTTTTAATAGAAAAAAAAACAATCAAGTATTATTATTCGCTCCACCAACTAAAAATGAAAGGAATATCCTAATCTTAAAGGGGAAAAAGTGTAAGGTATTTGTGTCTACTTGTCATTATGTGAGCAATTCGGGTAGACGTTACTATGAATAGACCAGTCAGCTATCCATCCCGGTGTTTAATAGGCGTGACGAAAGATTTTAAAATCCTCTTCCATAATGTGGGTACACTTTTACTATTTACAAAAAAGCCTTTATTTCGGTAATAAACTTAAGTTTAACAAAGTTTGAAGCCATTTTTCTCATAAATTTTCAATAGTGCCCGAAAACAGCTCGCATGTGTCATGGCGTCGGCATGACGTCACAGTCAAATAAAAATGACATTGTTTCTATAACAACGTCCCATAAATCACATAACCGTGACGTCATACGCTGTGATCGGTGTTTCAGTCAAAATGGCCGATTGCAGTATTTTAATGTTTTATTTTATTGAAAATCTTAATAATCTGTTATTTTTAAATAAAACTAAACCTGTGTTTACTTTTTTTTTAATATGACTTCTCCCTTGTCATCACTGAATCAGCGATTTTTTTATACTGTCGTCATGCCTATTGACGTCCCAAATTGGAAACTGTAATTAGTACTTAACTTGGTGTCAGTTTTCATGCCGTTCATGGCCCTCTAACTTGACTTAACATACCATCGAGATTTATCTCACTGGTATGCTGGTTTCCTCACGATGTTTTCCTTCACCGCAGCAAGTGATAATTATACAATACGCATTACACATTGTTTAGTATGTTTCATAGATGGAATAAGGCCTGACTTAGACCTATTTTAGAGAGAGACCGTTTGTTAAGAGCGCTTGTGCGTTTCGATATCCAGAGACTTGTATGAAAGCCTTTACTGGTCAATGTGCGTGGTGCTGGTCTCGCACGTCAATTTGTTTAGTCATTATGAAAAATCATACTTTAAGATCGAAGAATCCAGAAACCGAAACACGATAGGCAACTTTATAAAAAAAAAGATTTTCATCGGAAATGCAAATTTATGTAGTCAGTATATTACACTATGTAAATATATCAAGGCCAAATGAAGGGTCTTGATTAAATTATCGGCCTAATTATGTACATCCTGACAGCAGTCATTTTGTTTTTAATTTATAAAAAGAGTATTTATCGCGGCCTCGGAACACGAAAGAGCAAAAGAAGGAACATGGATGGGTTTTAGTCAGTAAAAATCTGAGATACCCTTCCGCTCCACCCAGAGCGGAGGAACTTTTTCACGATTTCCCTTCCGAAAGGAAAAAAAACGCCCAATGCCTGACAAATAGCCCATTAAATTTGTCTTCCAGAATAGCTAGAATATTGTTCTAACCAAGTTATATTTTAAGTACTATTTATTTTGTGTAACAATATCTTCCAAAATACAGTTACTTTGAACCAGAAATATACCATAGTCAACAAAACGCTAGTTCCTATACTCTCGCATCGACCTCCCACATTATCCCATAGATAAACCTAAAGGATACAGATTACATACGAGGCTCAGGTACTCATAATGCCTGTCATCACATCCTAACTAAACGGTACTGTCAGGTAATGGTAGGTTTCACTAGGTACTGCTATACAGGGTGTAAGCGAGACATTCTCGAAGACGTCAACCATGCATTTTGTACATTAGTTTAGTTAAAGTCACACCCTCATACAATCTCTCTATTTAAATCTTTTTATTATTATTTTTTTATATTTTTTCTTAAGTTAAAAAATCTCGAGCTTTATTTAAAAAATAACGATTGTATATTATTCCACTAAAGACGAAAGAGACTGAACCCCACGACACAGGGTATCCTAGTGCAGGGTTCAGAATCATTTAAATTATGTATGTACGTTTTGTAGAACAATAAATTAAACTAAGTAACTCTATGCAAAAATTATTGCTGGGAAACTATAGTGTTTTTTGGGACAAATAATGTTAGGACACAACGTTACACACTCAAGAGAGAAAGAAATACCAGAACATAAAGGACAATAAAAGGAACATGGGTGGGTTTCAGTCAGTACAAGTCTGACACTCCTCCCTCCGCTCCGCCCAAAGGGGAGGAAGCTATTAGATGATTTCCCATCCACAAAAAAAAATGCATCAAGGTGGCTGAATATTAGCAGGTCAGGGAAGTATTGAAAGTAAAGTTAAAATATTTACAACTTCGATTAAGGAAAAATTTAGGAAAAGTTGAAACTTTGACCCCCAATATATCCAAAATTAAAGGTATAGATTGACATACAGATATAGATTGACATAGATAACGCAAGTATTACGATCTGTATGAAAACGAAGCGTGCCATATTTTGACTACCTACTATGACGTGTCATGCACTATATTTTAGTGAAGTGACGTCTATTTAGTGATTGACGAAAGTTTTTACAATTTATTACACAAAATTAACTATTTTAAATTTGATATCTGACGTCCAACTAGTGGCACACCGATGCAGACTGAGCGCGAAAGTAGCAGCTTGCGATTTTTGATCGTAAGTTTGGCTCGCAAAGTGGCACGCGTAGTAGTTACCCTTGCGTTATCTATGTCTATCTATATCTATGGTACCTATGGTCTAGAACAAAAAATATATCGCAATGTCGTAGAGAACCTTTCGACTTTGTAAAAGGTACTTTTACACCCTTTATAGCTTTAGGATATCGACCCTAGCGAAGCCCAAGCAACTAAATGATAGCACATGAGGCCTTAAGCTCATCATAGCGGCTTCGTCTGAGCCGGAATCGAACCGGTTGCCAGAGAACTATGAGTGTTGATTAGCTATAGAGCGCATAAGTATGCGGGCGAATACCTATACTAATTTCGTGGTAAAACCGCCGATGGTTAAGATTTTTGGTAAACCACTTGTATATTATGAGGGAAAATCATTCTAAGTAAAAGATAGCTTGAGGAAAACCTTTGATGAATAAAAACAGAAAGAAAGCCTGGCGGCAAAGCAGTGCCCATGGGTTCACGTAATATTTTACCGCATTATTATTGCACCTATTGCAAAATACAATCTATTGATTGATGTTACAGTTTTAAATAATAGGCACTAACGTTAATTTGCATAAAATGTTTGATCATATTTTTAGGTGCAAAAAACACCCAAATCAATGCCCTATAGCTCGTCTTATTACTACTCAAAGACGTAGTGCGCTCTACTAATACGTTGCGTTAGATCTAAATGGAACCAATCAAGGAACTCATTAAAATCGACCACATGCGAGAGTGAAGTACTACATTAATATTGTTTGATGTTTATGTAATACTAGCTGGCGTCCGCGGCTTTGCCTGCGTGATATCGAAAAGAAGTTTTCTATGTGTTATTCCAGACTATCATCTACCTCTGTGCCAAATTGCATCAAGATCCGTTTAGTTGTTTCCGTTCAGACGTGAAAGAGTAACAAACACCCATACATCCATCCATCCGTCCTCACAAACTCTCGCATTTATAATATTACTAGCTTTCGCCCGCGGCTTCGCTCGCGTTAAATTCGGTATAACACACCAAGCAGACCTGCAGTTTTTGCTCTTGCGCCTGATTGATTTGTAATAGCAACGCTAAGTTTTCCCTTTTTTCCCCTCTTTCTCCCTCACATCCCACTTTTTTCAAAAAAAAGTTAGCCTATGTCCGTCTCCTGGTTCCCAACTATCTCTGTACCAAAATTCATCAAAATCAGTTTAGCCATTAAAGCGTGAAGAGGTAACAAACAAACAAACAAACAAATAAACAAACAAACAAACTCACTTTCGCTTTTATAATATTAGTAAGGATAGTAAGGATTAGTAGGACTTTATATTCCTGCCAATAGTTTTATGGGCGTCTTATGAGAGATGTGAATAAAAGTGGTTGTGTAGATGAAAAACCTTTTCAACATAGAATAAAAATCAAGTAATTTATTCAAATTAGGCAGATATAATCAGCACTTTTTGGAACGCCAAAGTTTACAAGAGACAGTCCCCCAAAATGTAAAAAAAACAAACAGAAGAACACATATGTATGTTTTTTTTTTTGTACGACTTCCATCGAGTTCTTCTTCTATCATGTGGGTGCCTGGAATTTAACGCCCCCAGCCAAGGGCAATGAAGAGCCAGATTTTATACAATAATACGTGAAGAATAATATTAACAAAGAATTCATTTAATTCAATTATTGTCACACTAGCTTCCGCCCGCGACTTCGTCCACGTGGCTTTGTTACTTTGGGCTAACGCCAACTTTAACCCGAGTGATGATAAAAAAAAAAATATCTTTCTCTCCCCTTTTTTACCCTCTTTCTCCCCCTTATCTCACTTTTTATTAAATTAGCCTATTTCCGTCTCTAGGGCCCCAACTATCTGTACCAAAATTCATCAAAATCGGTTGGGCCATTTAGGCGTGAAGACGTAACAAACAAACAAACTCATTTTCACTTTTATAATATTAGTAAGGATGTCAGTTACCACATCACGTCTGTAATCAAAGAAGGGTTAGGCAGATGTTTACGCGATATAGTACACCCACATTTTGCAACTTATGTTTGTGCCTGGTTATTGGCAATAGGCTCGCCCCTATTACAGGGTTTTGCGTCAGTAGAAATTTTGTATTTTGGGTGGAAAAGAGAAAACACATACTAAGTTTCTTGTTAGTAGTTTTCAGTTCACGAAAATGGAAGCGCTAATCAGTACAGCTATTTTCTTACACCATGTTCTTTTTAAATTAAAATTAATACACGTTTTTAGATTCGTCTATGGAGTATGGGCTCATCATCGATATATTTTAAAGCTATATTGTGGCTTGTTATCTGTATGTAACCGCCCATGTGAACTCAAATGAAACTAATTGAAGGATAACCAACACCTAAAATAATAGATCAAAGATTGATATTTATAATCGGAGTAGCTGTGCCCAGCGGTTTCACCCGCTGCTCACTTAGGGGTATGAAAAATAGATGTTGGCCGATTCTCAGACCTACCCGATATATACACAAAATTTCGTTTAAATCGGTCCAGCCGTTTCGGAGGAGTATGGGAACGAAAATTGTGACACGAGAATTTTATATATTAGATTGGCAGCTTCTAGACCAACGGCAAATCTGTTGGTCCGACCTAATATGAACCTAGAAACAGAATTCAGCGTCCGATCCGGAGCTTGACCGTGCCGGTTTATCGGATCCGTTATTCGCTAGAGTTACCTGGATTTCGACATGACTTTTACCTCTTTTTGCGGATGGGAAGTCATCAAATAAGTTTGAGGGGGAGTTTCAGACTTTTACTGACTAAAACTCACTTTTGTTCCTTCTTGTATCTCTTTGGAACAACCCGTAACTTGTATCTCTAAGGTCATTGTAAGCTACAGTCAGCTGACAGCCAAAATATTTCTATATATTTCACTGTATATGTTTATCTTTGCAAAACCCAATGACCTTGATACGCAAGAGATGGCACAAACCTCATTATAATATATAATTTTAATAAATTCATTACGTAAAACAACACAAGTATGTGTAAAAACGTGTCTAATAACAGACTCATTATTACGTAAAATTATTAGAACCGATGTGTTAGTTAGCTCATTTTTTGTGTAATATCACAGAATAAATAAATGTTCAGAAGGTTGGCTTTAAACGAAATAAAATTTTACTTAAAAACAGTTTTTAACAATTAATTAGCTTTATCCATGAACATTTAACGTGTATACAAAAGATTCGTAAATGTCACCAGAATCATTTATCGGGAACCATCAAGTTGTCGACAAATGCAATTTTGAAGCGGACAACTTACATGCGACCAATGCATCCTTACTAATATTATAAAACCGAAAGTGAGGTTGTTTGTTACGTCTTCACGCCTAAATGAACAAACCGATTTTGAAGAATTTTTTTAAGAAAAGAGTGAAAAATGAGAGAGAAAAAGGTAAAACTTAGCATTGCTGTTACAATAAATAAGGCGCTAGGGCAAAAACTACAGGTAGCAGCTACCTGCAAATCAGGAATGGGGAACTGTGTTACCCCGAATTCAACACAGACGAAGCCGCGGGCAAAAGCTAGTGATAAATAAAAGCTTATAAGAAGCACAAAAGCTCCACGTGCAGCGAGTTCAAGAGTAATCGCTACACACTGAGATAGTTTGAGTTAGCCGTAATTACGCGATGATAATCTGCTGAGGAAGCTGAGTAATTTGTCCAGCCACTTAACCCCAGGTAGAACACAGGGAAGTGGTGAACGGCGACCATTTTAGAGGTCCATCTTATGTAAAATGTACAAAAAACAATATAGTCGAATTAAGAACCTCCTCTTTTTTTAAGTCGGTTAATTTTTTTTTTACTTACAGCTTTTTTCTACTGGTAGTCATAACCCACCCCTGAATATTTTCATATTTTAATAAGTTTATTTTAATTATGATAATACAGACAAACAAAAAATATTTACGGTAACTAAAACCTTCAGTTCCTATAATACAATGGCTAGTAGAACAAGTGATTCTTGACTTCTTTGAGCGTTAGTTTTCAGTGTGCGTTTGCCTATTATAAGAAGTTGTAAGGAGCTGATCTTCTGTTAATATCTAGCTTGTGGTCGTTTTTTTGTTTTATTATGATTCAGTCTAGTAGGTAAACGCGTGTGCTATCTATCTGGCTATTGTTACATTGTGTTGCAGGTGTGATGTATCGTGTGATATAAATATCTCTTGCAAAAATATGAGAACGCGTGAGAATTACAAATACTTAGTGATTTTTATCGCATTAGTACAATTTGCATATTAAGTTGCAAAAAAAAAATAGCTTTACGGTGCCTTTATTTCAATACTAGCTGCGCCCTGCAGTTTCACTCGCGTGGTGATAGAATATACAATATAACTTTATGAATTGTAGGCTATGTGTTATCCTGATGTATAAGCTATATTTTTGTAAAGTTTCATTAAAATCCATTTAGTACTTTTTGCGTGAAAGAGTAACAAACATCCATTCAAACTTTCACGTATATAACATTATAGTAGGATATTGATTACAAATACATAACACGTTGTGAATATAAATGATTCACCCGCGTGTTTAGTTGCTGCCCAGCTCCCGTGGTTAGCAGCGGGATGTTGTTTAGCCTATGTTACCTACTTCCTGATAATGTAGCTTCCAACTGGTGAAATATTTTTAAAATCGGTCCAGTAGTTTTGGAGCCTATTCGACCAAAAAAGTTTTTGTAATTTTCTTTGCTTGTACTAACGGTAGAGAACGTGTTAACGTACCTCTCAGTAGTAACCACGTACACAGATAAATATTCTAGCCATAAATAACGTCTACAGGACGCCAAATGAGTATGACCCACCTATTCATAAACTAACACAGTAGCGACATCTGCCCTGACCCTATGGTATTATGATACTAAGAGCGCCCGCAAATCTATGCGTACGAAAGTTATATGGTTAGAACTCCTGCCATGTTTTGCGATTAGTGGGCGTTGGGCTTAAGATTTATCGGATAAAGTAATGCAGATGACTCTAGTCTAGTTCATTTTCAAGAGAAAACAATGCTTCTTCAATTTGGTAACTTTTTATCTTATTTAAATTTGTGTAATTATATTGTAAAAAAAATTATTTAATAAATGCCCATGTGGGGTTTATGTGAAATAAAATATTTTAGTTTGATTTAATTTTACTACCAACGTCATTCTATAGTATTAAATCGATTCAAACCTATACATATACTGAGGTATTATTAACGTATTAAGTTACAAAATTAACCTTAAATTAGGTCCATAATTCTAGATATACCCACCGTCAAGAAATTCCGTTTATTCTAAGATTTTTTCTAAGTTCTCTTTTGACAGCCACAGACGAGCGACTTATGTTGAAGGAGACGCACCTGTATCACATGTTTTTTACGTGTATGTCGCGTGGCCATTATTCGTGGCATACTCTAAGATATTTTTTCTTAACATTTTCTGCAAGGGACTGCAAAAAAATAATTACTTCTGTCGCAAGTCGTTTGAGGCCCGGAGCGTATACGAGGATCAGAGGAAAAGTGTAAAATTCAACCAATTAAGGGACAGTCGAGAAACGCGACAAGCTTTAAACTCTTACGAATGATCGGACTCCGTACCCCTTTTCTCCGTTCTGGAGCTTCCAGCTTCAGCGTTAAGCACGTTAGAAGTGGCGTAGTTGGAGCACGTCTTGTTTTAAGAGATATTCTATAGTAAGATTACAGGGATATAGGGTATATCCGTGTAATCCTACGATAGAATATCTTCAAAATGTTCTAAAAATGAATATATAAGTGAACTGACCTGTGTCTCACTCTGCTGTTGATGTGTCGCACCTCTCGGCCGCCGCTGCTCTCTCCGTCGCTGCCGGAGCCCGGGACCTCCATCGTGTGTGTTGATATTGACTTGCCTACCTAAAAAAAAAGAAGGTATTATGAAAATGTATGTTATTTGTTACGAGTTTCCGATATTTCCGCGATGTTGCATACGCCATAATTTTCTAGATTTAATAATAATGTTAGTAGCCATGTCAGTTTAAAGACTTATATTATGAAAATGTCTACCGCGTCGATTTACATTATGTTATTTTGTTTCCTACGTACATAGATATAGGTCATATCATACATTGACGGGCCTGTTGGTCTAGTGGTTAGTGGCCATGACTGCTGACCCGGAGGTCGTGGGTTCGATTCCCACCCAGGACAAACTTTGTGTGATGAGCATGATTGTTTGTTCTGTGTCTGGGTGTGATTTATCTATAATATGTATGTATTTATAAATTATATAAGTATGTATATCAGTTGTCTGGTTACCATAACACAAGCTCTGCTTAGCTTGGGATCAGATAGCCGTGTGTGAGTTGTCCCAAGATATTTATTTATTTATCCTTCTCACACATTTTCGTCCTCTATTGTACGCCTTTAAGGATTGAATTTCCCCAATACCTGCTCTCTTTCGTTTTACAAGGAATTCTTTCAAAGTATTATTAGAAATTTTTACATAGTATAAAACGAAGTCGCTTTCTACTACTCAACGGATTTTAGTACAGCAATAGATTGAGTGATTTAAAAGGAAGTTTTATATGTATCTTAGTAGTATCTACATTGCAACCGTGTGTTGTACACTGCACAAGCAGGGGCGGGTTGCTAGTATAGTATTCCCATTTTTACTTACTGGTACAAACAATCTGTATCCCGAGTTTTATTATTACGCTACTCTTCGTCGTAGTAGCAGCAGCAAATTCACGTTATTATATTGAATGAGCATAGTTTTAGTGTTCTTATACTACAACTGTCCCGTATACAGTGAAAGTGAAACATGATTTGCAATCTTTATTTGTTAAGACTCTTCTCCCAAATGGTATTTCACTACAAAGACTGCAGTACGCTATACAATAAATAAGTAGTCGAAAATGAATAAACTTACTGGTGGAATGTATTTTCTGACTGCCGCTGCCAACTCATCAATGGTCTTCTCTTTCTTCCCCGGATCTAAGCCGAAGAACTTAGCCTTCGCTGCCTGATTCAGCGCAGAAATCTTGAGGATCTGAGGAGGTGGCACTTCTTGGGTTGGTGAGGTCACTTTCTCCGCAGGCCTTCGTAACTTGCCCAGCTGTATAGGCTCTTCTATCTTTTTGACAAACCTCCTGTATCTGGTTTGATCTTCTTCCTTCTTTGCTTCTTCAGAAGGTTTCTTTCCAAGTTTTCCGAGCATCGGGATTTTGACGTCTGGGTTCTTCGCTTGTGTGAGACGTTCTTTCAACTCATTCGCTCCTGGTAGTTTGATCTTGCAGGGGAATGGTTCGGGATGTCTCGGGATATCAGATTCTGTTCGGGATACTTTCAATTTGTTTGGCTTGCGTTGGAACCTTCGAGGTTTGGGATCTGGAAGCTCATCGGAACTGTCAGATGAGGAACAGCTCTTCTCTGATGATGACACGCTTGAGGCTGACACTGAGTCTTCGTCGGAGGAACTGTCAATGCCCTCGTCTTTTAGGCCCTGGAAGAATAACAAATTATGTTAATGAAACTTTGCCTTCAAGATTTAACTCAAAGATTATACGTAGTTTATTTCTAAACAATGTGTCAACAAATAGCAAACTAGTGGCCATCAAAGAACGTAGATCGTGCCAACATATTAAACATTAGACAACGCCCTTATATTTAAGCTATAAGGCCGATTATTGTAGTTCAAATGTTACCACTGACGTGTTAAAGATTGACCGTACGACATCCGCAATATTTAATCAATGCTAAACTAACCTTAGTCAACAGACGGACGTCCTACAAATAATCAATCATACCAAGACCTTAGTCTACTAGTAACTACATTGAAAACACAATAATGCATGTTTGAGCCAAAATAGTAACCGTTGCATGCCACAACCATTACACATTACACTGTACTACGTGACTATTTTTACATGCTCTATATTTATACGTACATGATTTTTCAATCTAGGTCTGGGGACCTATTAATCATCGTTAATTTTAATGGGTTTTAAATTAGGGCGATACGAAAATAGGTGAACTATAACGAATATCCTACTAATATTTTAAATCCGAAAGTTTCTGGGAGTGTTTGGTTGTTTGTTACTCTTTCACGCAAAAACTACTGAACGGATTATGAAGAACATTGGCTCACAGATAGTTTATCACACGAATAACTTTTTATCCCGGTAGAACGATCCCGTGGGACAATAACCGAACTTTACGCGCGCATGAGTACTCTATAAAATCTGATTTTCTTTTACTTCGAAAGCAGTGAACTTTTGTTTGTAATAATATAAATGAATAAGATACATTTCAACATGTTACGTCCTGTGGTTTCACCATTTATACCGGGATAAAAAGTAAGCTTTAATCTGTTAATCCAGGGTGTAAGCTATATACCTACAAAATTTCATCTTAATAGATCCAGACGGTTGAGTGCAAAGGAGTAACAAACATACAAACATTCGCCATTATAATATTAGTGGCATAATTTTTCCAACTTACTAAGTCCTACTTTGAGATGTAAACCAAGATATAAAGAACGCAACTGACCTGAGAATCTACTTATTGAAAGGTGTTTTGAACTTCTTGTAAAAATGGCTTTTCTAGAAAGTTAAAAGAAAATGGCTTGAAACTAAACGCATGCATTTGTTGTTTGGCTTGCTGTTTGTTTTATTTCTAGCTCTTTGCGAATTAAACCAGCTATTCGTCATTTGCCCCGTTTCGATTCAGACGACTTAACTCGTCACAGCGTCAAATTAAATGCGGTGGTGATCAGCTGAAGCCATTTGGCTTTTTCTTAAATGTTTTTTTTCCGCTTGAAGTGTAAATAACATTATAACCCCAAAAGGTTTAGGCAGCGGTGTAGCTAATAGTACACTCACAAAACCCATGTAATAGATGCGAGCCTCGTCATCAACCGAGCACATATCCAACCTCTGTAGCTGCTACTAAGAATTTTTGAATGGAAATCTCATGACATTTCGCCCGACATAGGAATCGAAACCGACCACATCATCATCATTTTCCTGCCCTTGTCCCATTTTTCGTTTGGTGTCGGCGCAACACGTTTTCTTCTTCCACTCTCACCTATCAGACGTCACGGCAAAATTTACTCCCTTCTCCGTCATATCATTCCTTACACAATCCATCTTTTCTTTGGCTTTCCTCTCGCTCTCCGTCCTTCAACATTCATCCATCACTGTTTTCGTCACATATGCTTCGTCTTTCCACATTACATGTCCATACCAAGACAAACGACTCCCTTTCATTTTTCTGTAACAGGCTCAACTTTCAAACTTCCTCTAATATGGTAGGTAGGTACTCATTCCTTGCTTTATCCATGCTTGTCACTCTACAAATCCATCTCAACATTCTCATCTCCGCTACATGCAATCGTTTTTCATTCACCTTTTTTACAGCCCAGCACTCCGACCCATACAGTACAACAGGACTAATCACGGACTTGTATATTTTCCCCTTTAACTTAAGGGGCATCCGTGGGTCACAAGTTGTTCCAGTGACTTGTCGCCATTGACCACATAACGTGTGTAAAATAAAATACTAATCAACTGTATACTAACTGTACAAACCTCTGAGCTTTCCCCTTTAGCCAAGGTCTTGGGTCTTGGAGGAACTACAGTAGACCCGGATTTCAGGATGCCCCTGACTTCAGGAGTTATCATCCTCTGGGCTCGCTCCGTCGGGGAATCATCGTCAAGGTCTGAAACATAACGATTTACTTAGAAACTTATCAGACAAGAATATATTCCCGTATTTACAAAGCACCCCATTGAATAGCGATGTTTTAACAAGTTTCTATAATTGATTAGTAAAGCTTATTAATTGCTGTGAAGGACTGTAGTTGTATATGTATATATACCTACTATTAGAATTATAAAAGAAGTAAAAAGTCTTATTATTTGCTAAAAATGCACTACGTTTTGTATTTTGTTTGTTATTACAATCGTATCTTAAACACTTAAAGTTTGTGATATGTATTACAATAAAATTTTATTCAATTTGTAAAAAAACTGTCGTCTTTATAAAAAAAAAGATATCACTCATAGTTTCATCTGCAACGGTTCTTAGAGGAACTTCGAATACATCACAAAGAAAAACATGAGGCAATAAATAATTTAAAAACAATTTACATTTTTCTTGTAACAAAAGACAAACAAAAATCTAAAATAAATCTTGCTTTCGCATCCCGTCCCCGCCTACATACATACATCTGTCGCGACCTTAATGAAGCGACCTCATGGATTTTGACAGTTCCCATGTCTAGTAGACGTAACAACACACCATAAAACACAGAGTATAACAATATTGATGACTAACACCGAGCAAGGCAATGACTAACTAGATTATTCAGCTCAAAATATGTAGTGGTCTGTGAAATGTTATGATTAATGTCACAATATCTCAGATGACGTGACGTAGCTTAGGAGTATTAGGATCACACTCAACGGTGCATGCACTCAAGTGTAATAGTTACTCAAGTTTCGTAACGTTATGTTCGTGTCTCTAACAAATAACACTGCAACAGTAATCAGTCATAATTAACAACAAAATAACGGTTAAATTATACCAAACTACACAACACCCACACTGTATCAACATCAACCTAAATTGTTAAAATAACTGAACGTGCAAATTATTCGTGCAAATTAAAAATCATGCACTGAATAGAATGAGTACATCTTTACGGTGATATTAGTACCAATCGAACCCAGAAAAGCGAAACTTCAAGCAAACGACAAAATCAAACTCATAATAATGAACAAATCAGACCTAAGCTCCTAAACTTGGCGTTCTGCCTCATAATATACTCTAAAGACGTGTTCTTGGCGCTGGCCGAACGGAACAGCTCCATTTTCAATTGAAAATCATTATTACGGGGGACGTCGTCGTGCGTGAGCGACTTGGTGAGGCGCTCGTTGTGTTCCCGCGCCGCCGCCAGCTGGCTGCCCAGCACCGGCACCGTGCGCAGGCGCACGCGCGCGCTCGTCGCGCCGCCCGCGCAGCCCGCGGGCGGCTTGTGCGTCAGCTTCGAGTTGAACATCTTCATCTTCTCCGAGAGCGACATCTTCGCCGGGTCGTCTTCGTCTAACTTAGCTGCCACCGGTGAATTTGTGCGTATTTACATAACATTGTGCAGTTGTGTGTTTACGATAGAGCCCGGGACATACACATAGTAGAGTAGTCGAGGACATGCAAAAAAGAAACAAAAGCCGACGATACATAAGACAGGAAGCGGTTCTCTTGAATGTAATGCAAATTTTACATGCCTTTAAACGATTTGATTACTTTAAAATTTGAATATCGAAAATTTGACAAACTCAAAATAAAAATCTATTGGAACTGCGTAATTCAAGCATAGAATAAGTGGAGGCTTACCATCTTCGTCTCTGTCTAGCACGTTGGCAGTGCTCTTGGACTGAGGGGGAGGGAGGGTCTGTTCAGATGGTTCGTTTGGAGTGACATCGGGCGCCGGGAACGAGATTGGCTGGCTCTTGAACCTGTCCGCCACTGAAGGTCCCTCCTTTAACTTGGAGCGACTGTGACGAAGCAAAGGTTTCGGAGTTCCTGGAACGAACATTGCACAAGATTATTATAGGGCAAGGTTAGAAATACACTATAAAATATGACTCACGTAGTTTCGAATCATCTGGATCGATATAAACGATCCTATAAGACGGACATCTATAAATGCGTTACCGATATTCATGCTACGTTCAGCGGTTATGAATTAATATGAAGCATTACACCAAGTTTACTTTTAAGAACGTCTGTTTTACGATGTATTTATAAAGGTTGACCGAGAGCAAATATTACCTTTAGCCTGTTGCTGCAGCTGTTGCCACATGCTGGCGCGGGCGACCACACTGTTGCTCTTGACGAGGCCAAGTGCGAACCCGGTGGGCTCCCTCCCCTCGTCATCGCTTCCTGCATCCTCGGGACTCCTCGGAGCCTCATTTTCGGTGGACTTCCTCTCACGGTCCATCGTGAGAAGACCACGCTCTATAGACGATGACGACCACTCGTTGCTGCTGCTGTTCGTCGCGTGATTCTCCCTGATCTCCTGGCTCTCGATCAAGCCAAGTTCCTCGCCTGGAACGTTGAGAAAAATATTGTCAAGGAGAGAAAATACCACGCCCGCATATAAAGAGCAAGCTATCGAAAGTGTGCAATTATATCTATTTAAACGTTTTTCACTTGTTCAATGCCAACCACGAATTCCGTGAAAAAACGACACAAATCGCTTAATAACCGATTAATCTACCTTCAAGTAATGCAATGACGTTTGACAAAAAACACGTGCATTACATTGACCCAAATAAATGGGTCGAGAGACATCTGCAAGGTTATACTGTGTTTATTTTCAAAACCGACCTAATACGAATAGAGGCGCATTCGGTAAATCTAATTTTACCAAACAGAACGTAAACAAACCGCAAGTTAACGCCGGCCGCGCCGGACACAACTGATCGCTTTCACATGCTTACTTTATGACACTGACAGTTGTGACTCTTGGACGCACTAAATAAGCCTAACGATGTTTTACATTATAGCTCTGCACGCCCGTTCCGACAAAAATAAGTTTACGAGTTTAATAAACCAACAATTTGACCAGCGTGATTTGTGAATTTTAAGAGCAACACTCACCGGAATGTGGTCCAGAATCTCTGGAGGAAGCGCGATTGTACACACCGCTATCACAAGACACATTCAGGCTCCAGTTGTCGGCCTCGGCTTGCTGCCGCTCGTCCTCCTCCAGCGCGCGACTGTCCTCATCCAGCGCGACGCGGACTTTGTTCACTTCTTGTTCTATTTCATCCAACGTCGACTGTTTCCTCGCAGCGTTCACGTCGATGTTTTCGAAGTCTAGAAATGTAGCTTCACCGTAGCTGTCGTCCTTGGTACTGCCGTCAGACAAACAATTGCCTGCTGTCGGAGACTTAGCACTGAATGAGCTCACGCCGTACGGTGGCGAATCCAGAGCCTGCGCGAAGTCAGCAAAGGGATCACGTTCGGGTTCCCCCGGTAGGGGATAAGGGCCCCTGGTAGAGGGAGCAACACCGGACTCGACGGGTCGGCTCGGAAAACTACAGCCCGCGGGGCCGAACGCTTGGAAACGCGCTTGGCCCGGCTCCAAACTGCGAAATGAGAAAAGAAATGTTTTAAAGTAGAACACACCCGTACATAAGAAAGAGACGGTCGCTGTTTCAGCTCGCCTTCATAAATTTCGATGAATTATGGCGTGAGTGATTGGATCGGCGTCGCCGATCTATCGTTTTAGGGAAGTTTGACACCATCGGCAATATAATCTAAATATAAATGTCTGTTCTCGATCTGAATGTTATCGATCGAGGTTCGATCTCAATGCGATTTATTGTTAGTCTGCCGACGGTCATAATTGTCTGAGTTGTTTTTTATAGTTTCGCGGATAGTACTACAATATTTACTCCCATATTTAGCATATGGTTTTTATTTTATAATACGGATATAGTACAGTACAGATTACACAGTGCGAGAATGATGAAATTTTCTAAGCTAGTGCAGTTTGAAATGTAGATCCATCGGACGATAGCTGAATTTCAATGGATGGCATTAAGGGCGCGGGATCGTACAGCCGGGGCGCTCATAAACTCTTGATGCGTGCTTTGAAGCACAACAGAGCCAGAAATAGTGCTTGACCCACTAACGACTGGAGCGCTTATTTCCGTCATCAAGACAGCGCCCGCTCGGCGAATGTTACAGCACCATGTCTAACCAATGCTAATTACAATGAATCAATGAAATCAAAAAGAAAATCAAAGCAACATAATGGAAACAACTGTTGATTTAACGCAACAGATGATGAAGGCAATCAGTTCACAAAGACTACTGGCATATTTGGATTTATTCTTATTATAGTTCTGCGAGACAACGCCAAGTCGCGAAATGAATAATGCGGTAGCATTTGTTAAAGTAGCTAATGCCAACGCTATAAAAAGACGTTTTGTCAACAACAATCAAGGAAACATAATATAACATGAATTATTATATTCCTCCCATAATAATAACAATTGATTTGATTAACAATAAGCCACTTCCATGAGTTTTTTTGAAGACGATTTTTTTTTAAATATATTATGATCATCTCGGCGTTTACCGTTTTTTTTTATGAAGAATATTGCAAATTATATATGGTAATAATATTTACAAGATCGAATTATTTGGTTGTGTTCTACGCTGCTGTAGAACAAAACTAAATGATTGAACTTGGGGGGCGTCCACAAATTACGTGAGGTGTTTAAGGGGGGGAGGGGGTCGAGTCAAATCTCATCTAATCTTACGTTGGAGAGAGGGGGGGTCTCGGCAAATATCACGCAATTTTTTTTCGGATTGAAACAAAAAAAAATATTACACTTATAATTAAACTCTCAGCAATATTGATTACTAGTCTTAACTAGTTGTAAATAAAAGCACGAAGCAATTTTTTTTTCTTTTTACAATAACAGTCCAACGCGTTTACGTAAGAAACCCACATTTTGAAAAATCTCACGTGAGATTGGAGGATGGGGGAGGGGGTTGAATAAAATCTCACGACATCTCACCAGGGGGGGAGGGAGGGACAGAAAATTCAAAAAAACACCTCACGTAATTTATGGACGCCCCCTTGTGGGTTCAAATGTATATTTTTGTTATAGCAAGCCGTTTTAATTGCTTCACATAACTATAATGCGGCAATGCCTCAATCAAAGCGTGAAAACAGCTAGTTAATAAAACAATTTCTACTTTAATTATGGATACAACGGAGGAAAAGCGCACAATGAAAATTTTGATTGAATTTCCAGAAGACCTATATTTCTTTCTGGCTTGACATGGCAAAGGAGCTAGACCTAATACTGATAATAGATAGAAGTCATGTATTACTCACAAGTCTTTGAGCGGACAGTCCCAAATTAAACGGTGCATTGCTTCTTAGAAAGAAACCGTACGCAGGAAGTTAAAGTACGAAAACAATTTTCCAAACAATTTAACGTTCTACACTGTCCAAATTTAATTCTTACGCTGTTTACTGCGGGCGTGAATCAAACCGTAAACTGAAGCAACGGTGATGATGTCAGAACGACGAAGAACAAAAATTAACACAAGGTTTGTGTTAGGTTTTCATTAAGCAGTTAATTACGACAACATCGTCTAGAATCCTGATTAGAGCTACAGGATTAACCTTCAAATACTTGAACTCGGATGAAAAAGAAATATAAGAAAAGCCAGTAGGTTTCTCAAGTCTACAGCCCGAACTAACAAATAAAGAGTTTCTTTATTTACTTAGATTACAAGCTTGTTTTACCACGTGTTCTACACTAGTTATTACTTCCAATAGCAATCAATCAATCAATCATTTATTTCGTAGAACATAGGTGTTTACAGATAGTATATAAAATATAGGTTCACTATGTTTTGCCAATAGATGGCGTACAAAGATAAGGTATAAAAAACAAACGAAAATAACACAATTACAAATAAAATAAAATAAAGCAGCAGTAGGAAATGATAATGCAAACAAGAACAAGAAAATAAAAACATTTTGATGATGACTAACTAACCATCTGGACAGTGAAATGTATAGTGTTTGGAACAAAACATTCGATGAACACAGCCCACGTGTGGCGTGGGCCGCTCACCCATCAAAATAATGGCGACCGGCCAACTTTTAGATTCGAACACCGGCAGCACAATCACCTTTGCAAAGAAAGTCATATTTAAGGATGTCAGTTCATAAGAAAGACATTCCAGTGTAAACAATAAGAACATTCATCACTTATCAAAACAGACGAAAACATTAGAGATTATTTAAAATGTGATCACAAACAAACAGTAAACACGATAGTGCACGGTGCGGTGTGTGGGACGAATCTCGACAGATGCAATGACTTTGAATCTGTGATCTAAATACATTCCACATTTAAAAGTTACTGAGTGCTTTAATAGTAAAAATAAATAAAGTTTTACCTGGATGTTATCGACCGCATCTCTTCTACAGTGATGGGCTGAGTTTTGTAGCGCTCCTTGTCACGGGTTTTTGCCCTGGAAGTGGAGGGCTGCTCTCTGGGTGACAGGAGATCTTTAGTTAGTGCTTGTTCCATGGACTTAATTCTCGAGGCAATCGATGGAAACGATTTAGGTTTGCTATCTTCTCCAGTTACGTTGCTAGGTGTGCCGTTCCAGGGTTCACAAAAACCGTTTTCACAATTTTCATCAACCTTTAGCCGGCGGTTGTTTAGGATAGATAGTAACTCATCGTTCACATCACACGCGAGGCTCTTTGACCGAGGATTCGTCTTCGGGCGAAGATTCCTCCGTCGGAGCACTGCACTCGGTAACTCTTCCGGGTTGGGCGCGGGCACGGGATTCAACACTCGTCGCGGTCCAGCCGCCGACAAGTCGTTCGCGTCGCAACTGAAATTCGTCACACTAATAATGTTCGCATCGTTGTCCGCGCAAAAAGAGAGCCGTGGGCGCGGCGATTGGCTGCGTTCCCTAGTCAAACTCGAACCTCTCTGCTTTAAAATAGGTCTAACTGCTGCTTCACATTCCGATCCTGAGTGGTCGGATGTCCTGGAGCGTAGGAGTGAAGGTCTTCGGGAGCTTCGGTCGTCTTCGCTCAAATCGAAACTAGAAGCATGTCCTTCGTCTCCAGACAACTTTTTGTATGACTTTAGGATCGGTTTTTTGGGCAGGTCGAAATCGTAATCATCAAATTCGGTCGATTTTTTCTTAAGTATTGGTTTGGGTGTATCAGATAGAATATCATCAAGACATGGTCGTTCTTCAGAAAAACTCTTTTTCTTCAGTATTGGTCTGACAGTTTCTTTATCGTCTTCTACTATTTCTGCACCACCCGCTGCTGCCAATAACACAGCTTGAGCAATAGAAACGTGAGATGAGGCAGTGCTGCTGCTAGAACTAGAATTCGACTTTCGTTTCAAAATTCCGTGGGGTTCTGGTGAGCTTTGAGATAGATCATCAGTGTGATGCTGTTCTTCTTCTCGGCTCATTTTTCTTTTAAGTATTCCTTGTATTTGACCATCAGGTGATCTATTCCTGACAACATCTTCTAGAGATGATCGCCTGTTTTTCAATATGGACTTGTTCGTTTCTAAAGTGCCATCCTCGGCGAAGGATACTTCTGGGCTACAGGACCTCCTTCGAGCTACCTGAGACTCATCCAAGCTTCGGCGTTTCTTTAAAATCCCTTGTCGCTGCTTGCTGTCGGATCGACCGTTTCGCGGTTCAACGACGCTAGGTGAAAATGTAACCGGCGGAGATGCAATGGCTTGATTAGTATTATTAGATGCAGCACTGTCTTCGTGAATAGACTTTCGTTTTAAGATAGACACGGGCGTATGACTACAGGACGTTGACGAAGTATCAAGACGGCGATTTTGACTAGACGTATCGTTATTGAGATCAGAAAACATTGCACTTTGCTTTTCAAAATCAATCAGTCTCTGAGCTGCCGTGTCTATGTCTCTTAACCTCTCTGTTACTCCTCTGTTATGTACAGGCCTTTCATTAATTAATCCATAATTATATGCGTGATTGGTGTGTTTTAATTCAGATTTTGGAGCAAATATGGAGTCGAAACGAGGCTCAGATGTGTCTAAATTTATCTTATTACTAGTTAAGTTATTCGACAATTTGTTAACCCTATCTAATGTCTGTTTAGTCAACGCTGCTAAGCTGTCCATCTCCTGGGAAAGTCTAGAACTATGCGGTCTAACAGTTTCATGAAGCGTCGACATCTTCGTGCCTTTAGAATTTTCTATTCCACAAGCATTATTAACATTTGGTTCTTGATTCGCTCGGGAAATACCATTCAAAAGATTTTTAGGCGACACGTTTTTAGTTTCATTCGATTTTCTTGGAGAATTATTTTCTAAACTAGTCAGTCTTTTCTTTGAATAATGATATTTTTCGCTAAGACTTTCACTATCTTTTTGAGCTCGATGTCTTCGATCGATACGATTGTTTTCAGTGTCACTCTTGGCCTTTTCAGGACTTTTTCGAGTTGTTCTATATCTAGGTGGTTCAGCCTTCGATCTGCTAGATATTGTATCTCGAGTCAAGTCCTGCTTAACCGGTGAAGTAGATGTCCGTAAATTTCTATCAGCGGATTTCTTGGAAAGAGGTATGCAACTAGGTTTGGAACCTGATTCGGGACTTCGACGCCTGTCATAAGTCTTTGGAGGAGTGGAATTTGAAGGTGACGACTTAAGTGGAGTCGACTTGATTCCAAAAGATAAATTTAAAGTAGTTTTAGGAGATACTTTGGAAGACGGCAGTGAGCTTTCAGTCTTGGGGTGTGGTGCTTCAAGGGGTCGACGAGTTCTAGGTTTCGCAACACTTCCTGTAACAAATAGAAAATCACATATTAGAAACTGTTATTATTTTACTACACCAACATATAAAGTATAATTATGATTATCACGGTCAACGAGTTTGGACGGAAGAGGAAGCTGTTGACCTGCACGTGTGTATTGTTCTACGGAGGTTCACTGACTGTGCGCAAGCGTCGATTCGTGTGTCGTTTCGCGCGATATAGCGGTCGGAGCCATTGTTGCTGTAAGTAGGTAACGCACGCCGCATTATATTATGTAGACACTTCCATAATGTTAAATTGAAGATGCAAATTGTGTTTCGTGATACAATTTAAAGAGTATTTAAATCTCGTGATAAAACAACAAAAAGCGTAATATCAGTTCATATATTATGATAAACGATTGAGAAGATACTAATGCATACCTCAACGGTGATTCAATCATGAAGATATAATATTTATCTCGACGTTTACGAAATGTTTCTAGATACGACCGCAGCAGATTGCTATCGAAGCGTGAATAATAAAAGCTGTGTATTTACCAAATTATTTTGGGTGCCTTCACGGTCCTGAATTTTCTCAAAAGGTTCACATACTTTCACTAAAGTAATATGCTAATCGGCTTTAAATATTTAACGTTTATAAATATAAATAACATATTTGGGTTGTTTTTAGGTAAACATATTTACCCGTGTCCCTTCAGTTTAATATATTTGCGTAAAAACATGGTAATACAGGGTAAAAATGAGATTGGATTTTTAAAGCTTTTAAAATCTCGTGTCGTGGCTAAAATCCTGTACATTTGCAAACAAAGCCGGTAAATCCAACAGGTAATTTCCTATAATGCCCTGGAGTGGCCGAGCGACATCCAATCACGTGCAAAATGTCGAAGGCTCTTGTCGATGTGGTTGGCGACCAAACTATATAAATGTATGTACACTTGTATAATAGTCCACTGTTTTCACCCATATGAAAAATTCTTTGTGTTACCAGAGCCAGATCAATTTTGTGTAAAATATCACAGCCAATACACGTAGATAGTCACTTCACAGACGATTATATTAACCTGGCTACCTATTGCATTTTACTCATCTAAAGAACACCATCGGCTCGATCAGAAGAAGTTGACATGGTAGATGACCAAAAGGTTCATTCTTTAAGCGTATCAGAGACATCAAAAGTTTTCTTTTTATTACGTTCTAAATCATTTGTACTAAAAGCAACTCTTTACAAATCGCACGGAATATTATAAGCGGGTATGCCTGTGATAATTCCATTATCCCAACTGCTAAGGGACGTGTTCTGTGTTCCGTAGCGGTACTCACGAGTCTGAACGGAATGCTTGCATTTTTTATGAAATGCATCGTACGAGTTAGGCATGCTGAAATTGGAAAAGTTCTCTCAGCAATAATGCGATAGCAGGGTGAAATAAAAATGTTTGTTTGATTTATCCTTTGAGTGAGGTAGGTCCTCGATTTCACACTATTCGTTTTAATAGTCGCGTTTAAGTAAATACCTCAGATGGTGAATCGGCACGAAAACGCGAGCTTAAAGCGAATTTTCAGTTTTCGCATACAGTTGTCAGAGTTGCATATTTTTGTATGGTGTAGTCTGAAATGCTAAAATTATTTGTGTATTTTTGTCTACGTTTTGCTACCACGACCCTCGCTGAGGTCAAGTAAGTTACAATTAAATTATTGTTGTAGGCAAAACTTAAAAAAAAACTTGCTCAACACTTGGCATTTCTCTTGTATTGTGGATGCGTTAAAAACATTTAACTCACAAACAGCTAAACCCGGAACAGCTACCTGTAGGTAAATTAATTATTTATTGTATGCTGGAGTCGAACCCGCGACGCGCAGCGCAGCAGCCAATCGATCAGCCAATACGCCAACCGTATCGTCAAATTGATACCCTGGAGAAAAATGCAAGTTTTAAAAAAGTTGCTTTAACTAAACAGTGAGTCAAAGATAAAGCACAAAAAATAATCTAGTAGGTACACAATATCGAAAACCCTTACAAACGGCTGCGAATTCACACGAAGTACGTACTTGGCTTCAACCCGACACCATTCTGTCAGGAGCGAATGATTTAGGAATCAAATAAATATCCTGAACGCTGGTGAAAAGCGATTATCCTTTTAATCAGCAGGATTATATCTCATGAGCGTCTTGGAATTGTTCCACATTTTCAACTCAAAACAGTTATTGTTTAATCAATAGATGCTATAAGCAAATGCCGTTTTCTATTATAAACGCTTTGTATGTCTGTACATTACATAAAATCACGCCTATAATCCTCGTAAGGTTAGGCAGAGTGTACCTAAAGGTACATTTATTTCGCCGGTAGTGTATAAGTCTCATGTGAAAAAGGGCGAGCCAATTTATTATCATCACCCGGGCACAAATTCTTTGACAATCGTTACAGGTAGTCAATGGCCTATAAGTCTGACAACATGTCAACCAAGGAGTATGGTATTACCCAGTTATTAACTGGGATGAGGAGGTCAGATAGGCAGTCGCTTTGTACAAAATACTGGTATTCAGCTGAATCTGGTAAGACTGGAAGCTGACCCCAACATAGGAAAAGATAACTAGCTAGGCAATTGATGATGACCCGGGCATGAATTCAGACCCCGTAGCTGCTACTGAGATTATCGTCATAGAAAAACCAACGTTTGACCAATCACTGCGCCAACCGTGTCGTTTGATTTCCGATCAAACGACACGGTTGGCGCAGTGGTTGAGCGATCGACTGCTGAGCTGCGTGTCGCGGGTTCGGTTCCCGCACGGAACAAATATTTGTATGGCCTACAGATAGTTGTTCCGGGTCTGGCTGTTTGTGTATGTGAATTTAAATGTTTGTAAACGCACCCACGATACAGGACAAATTCCTAGCGTGGGGCAAAGTTAAAAAAAAAAACCTCTTGCTCAATAGTCGACCAACGAGGCAAGTCTTCCAGTAAAAATGAATTCTGGACGTCTGATCACATACTTTATTGGTTGTTAACAAGACGCCATCTTTGTCGATGACCGAAGCTATTATCTGTTGTACTCATTTCTATTGAAGCCCGCCTTATTACCCGTATTATCCGAGATTGGAAGATCGCCCTAATATGTATTAAGAGCTTTGTGTATTATTATCAGTGTTGCCAGATCTTTTTGGGAGGTCCATTAGATAGATGATACCTGATATGTACTTATTTTAGTATGGATAGTCCACTTAACGCTTGACCTTCAATATCATGTATCTGGTCTTTTAGTACCTATGATGTCATTGTTTTAGCAGAGATTTTATTGAAGATTATTTTCTTACTCAAAAGCCTCTTTTTTGCGGATGGGAAATCATCAAATAACTTCCCCTGCTCTGGGAGGAGCGGGACGAGTGTCAGACTTGTACTGACTAAAACCCACCCATGTTCCTTCTATTGTCCTTTACGTTCCGAGGCCGCGGTATCTCTTTCGAACAACCCGCAACCCTGGTAGGCCGCTCTGCTCTGCTGACATCTCTTTGAGGCGCGCGTGGAACACTAACGCGTTGTCGACACGGCCTGTCGTCAATAGACGGACGGACGGTGAACTACCCAATGATCACCGTCCACAGGCCCATACTCAAAAGTCTCTGGTAACCGAGATAATGTTGTATACAATTGTTTCAGCAACATGTTTTTTTTGAAACATTGTATACAGATCGTTTGTGAAACATGTTTTCAGGAACACGAACTGATATTGGTGCAATAATGTTCTTTATTTTTTGTAAAATACTATTCCATACATTTCATAGTTACGTAGAAACCTCCCGTGTCAAAAAGATTATGGGCGGACGAGTGGTTTTCCTGCTACGTGTTGTAACATCACTATTTAGTATGTTACTAATATGGTCTTCACTAGTAAATGTATTATCTGTGGTCTGCGGCGCTCCGCCACACTGCTTCCTGTGATGTCTTACTGTGTGTATCTCTTGTCCTGTGTCTCTTACCAATAAACCTGTATCATACCCAACGGACTATCATTTATAAGCATCTAACATAACATGGTGTCAGAAGTGGTTTAAGAAGAATCATTCAAGAAAAAGTCGAGGTCGTCGAAGAAAATGCCGGACCAAGCGGACGTCAGCCATGATGGTGAGACAAATTTTCAAACACGTGTGAAGCAATTAAATATTTCGTCAGATACCACGAACAATAACGCTGAAACGTGGAAAAGATGGTGGCAACAACTTGAGTTATATTTGTTAGCCACAGGTCTAGATAAGTCAAGCGAGAAACGGAAAATCGCAATTCTGTTACATTGCATTGGAGAACGAGGTCTCAATATATTTAACTCATTTAACCTCAAAATAGACAAGAGCACGCTTGACGAAGTCAAATCGAAATTCGACAAATTCTTCGAGCCAAGAAGAAACGTGACCATGTGCAGGTATCTATTCTTCACACGCAAGCAGGAAAAATCCGAAAGCATCGACGAATTCCTCACGGATTTGGAGAATAGAAGCAGAGAATGTGAGTTTGGCACGCTCAGGGAATCGCTCATCAAAGATATTTTCATTGCAAACCTCAATTTAGACTTGTCACATGTGCGTCAAAGGTTACTGCAAGAACATGACTTAACATATCAGAGAATGCAAGAGCTAGCGAGGACGCTCATAGTCGCACAGCAGGATGCTGAGAAAATAGTCAAAGGAAGCAGCATCGCCAGTCAACGAACGTCAGAAAACGTCATGCATCTCAGTCGGAGGAGCCGTAGTCGGGGAGATCGTCGACAGCGAGCTCCCAGTCGCAAGTCAGCTTCAAGCAGTCGCAAGCCAGCTTCAGGCAGTCGCGAGTCACCTTCAGCTTCAGGCAGCTTGAAGACATGTAGCCGCTGTGGGCAGTCTCATCGCTACAAGTGTCCAGCCCAAGGAGTTCAATGCAGGTCATGTAAATCTTACAATCATTTTGCTAAATTTTGTCACAAAAATAAAAAAGTCAGTCAGTTGCAATCGTTTAATTCAGATAATGGTAGTCAAGATTATTTCGTTGGTATGCTGAATAGTCAAAGTCATAATGGTCACAGTCATAATAGTCATTCTCACAGTCAGTCACTCAGTCAGAGACACAGGAACACACAGACACACAGTAAGACATCACATCCATCCATCCATCCCTATGATGAGAAAAGTGACATGTCGGAGAGATTTATTATCCAGTCAAATAGTCGGAGTCCCAACTCATATCATCTCAATGATGAAAACTGTGATAGGTCTGAGAGATGTAATAAAAATAAACATCTCAATGATGAAAACAATCACATGTCTGAGAGATCCAATGTCCAGTCAAAAAGTCAGAGTCCCAATTCATATCATCTCAATGATGAAAACTGTGATAGGTCTGAGAGATGTAATAAAAACAAACATCTCAATGATGAAAACAATCACATGTCTGAGAGATCCAATGTCCAGTCAAAAAGTCAAAAGAAAAAATGTCAGAGTCTCAATGATGAAATCAGTCACATGTCTGAGGGATTTCACAATAAGGCACAGTCGTCCAGTCAGTCACAAAATGGATCATCAGTCGTCAATACTTTGAATCACTCAAAGCAGTCGTGGGAAATTAGCTTATTGGTAGGTGATACAAAAGTTAAATGTATCATAGACTCAGGAGCAGATGTCAACATAATGTCAAAACAAACATTTAAAAATGTTAAATGTCAAAATAAGCTGTCAAAATTGTCACTTGTCAAATGTCAAATAAATGTCACAGGATTTGGTGGAAAATCCATTCCGATTTTAGGCAAAGTCAACTTAAGTTGTAATTTTTGCTTAAACAATAAGAACATTGTTGAAAACATAATGTTTATTATACCAGATATAGAGTGTCCAAATGTCCTTGGTCTCCCAATTTGTGAAAAGCTAGGTATAATAAAACGTGTCTTTTCAGTGTCAAAACAAGACTTTTGTGAGCAAATTCATACACAATATAATGATGTATTCCAGGGTCTTGGCTGTCTGCCTCCAGTCTGTCATCTAAAACTCAAGCCTGATGCAGTACCATGTGTGGATCCGCCCAGGAAAGTCCCATTCGCATTACAAGGGAAACTGCGTGAGGAGTTGGATCGCATGGAGAAAATGCAAGTCATAGTAAAGGTTACAAAACCTACAGAGTGGGTCAATTCAGTCGTTGTAACAGTAAAAAGTTCAGGTCAGTTACGAATTTGTCTTGATCCTAGAAATTTAAATAAAAATATCATGAGGGAACATTATCCACTCAAGTCAATTGATGAGATTAGGTCTCAGCTCGAAGGGACTGTATGTTTTTCTCATTTAGATGCATTTTCAGGATTTTGGATGCTACGTTTAGATGAATATAGTTCAGAATTATGTACTTTTCAAACACCATTTGGTAGATATAAGTATTTAAGATTACCCTATGGCATAAATGCCTCGTCTGAAATATTTCAAAGAGTCATGATGAATCTATTTGGTGACATAGAAGGCGTACTTATATTCATCGATGACATCTTAGTCTATGGACCAAATGAGTCAGTTCATAATGAAAGATTACACAAAGTCATGCAAAGAGCTCGTCAAGTCAATTTAAAATTTAACAAGTCAAAATGTAAATTTTCACTGTCAGAAGTATGTTTTTTAGGTTATGTCTTCAGTAAAGACGGTGCAAGGGCAGATCTTGAGAAGGTCAAAGCAATTGTCAACATGCCTACACCACAAAATGTCAAAGAGTTACAGAGAATACTAGGTATGATAAACTACCTAGGACCTTTTATAAGTAACCTGTCAGAAAAAACACAAATATTAAGAAATCTTTTGAAAAAAGATTCAGTCTGGACTTGGGATGAGAATCATAGTCAATGTCTGAGGAAACTGAAAGATGAAATCACAAATTCACCAGTTTTAGCTCATTATAATCCCAAGATTCCATTAGTCTTGTCAGTCGATTCGTCAAAGTCAGCGTTAGGCGCAGTCATTTTACAGAAAAATAAACCAATAGCATACAGTTCAAAAACCTTAACTGAAACGCAGGAAAGATATGCTCAAATAGAGAAAGAGCTATTAGCAATTCAATTTGGTTGTGAAAAATTTCACCAATATGTATATGGTAATAGAGTCACAGTTCATACTGATCACAAACCTTTAGTCTATCTATTTAAAAAACCATTACATGATGTCCCAGCTAGATTACAGCGTATGATGTTAACTTGTCAAAAATATGATTTAGAAGTTATACATGTCCCAGGCAAAGAAATGTTCATATCAGACACATTGTCAAGAGCAGCTTTGAAAGAACACTATAGGCCTGAAAATGAATCAGAAATGTCTTGTCATGTCAATCTAATGTATGCTAACTTAGCAATTACAGATGAATATAGCACAAAATTGGCTCAGGAAACTAAGAAAGATGAAACCCTGCAGCTATTAATAAAGTATTACAATGAAGGTTGGCCAAAAACCAAAAATAGTGTCAGTCCATTAATAAAACCATTCTGGAATATACAAGGAGAAATCCATAAAATTAGAGATTTAGTATTCAAAGGCTCAAAATTAATAGTACCACAGTCAATGCATAAAGAAATGTTAGTAAAAATTCACAAAGGTCACCAAGGTATAAATAAATGTCTAAACTTAGCTAAAGAATCTCTTTATTGGCCAAATATGTCTAGTGATATTAAGAATTTAGTAGAACAATGTCTAGTATGTGCAAAATTCAAACCATGTAACCAAAAGGAACCACTACAGAATTATGAAATAAGCAAATATCCATGGCAACAAGTCGGTATTGATTTAATGCATTTCGATAGTTTAGTATATTTAATTGTCACTGATTATTATTCAAAATTTATAGAGATTGCATTATTAAATAACAACAGTACATCAAAAAATGTAATAACTCATTTAAAGTCCATATTTGCTCGTCATGGAATACCATTGTCACTGGTATCAGATGGTGGACCTCCTTTTCAGTCAGTTGATTTTAAAAATTTTATGGAAGAATGGGACATAGAACATATTGTAACTAGCCCATATCATTCACAGTCTAATGGACAAGCAGAGAGTTCAGTCAAAATCATAAAAAACATGCTAAGAAAATGCAAAGAAAATGGATCAGATCCATACATAGCATTGTTACAATACAGAAATACAGGTAAAAATAATTTTTCATCACCAGCACAGTTACTCATGTCTAGGAACTTAAGAGATAACATTCCAACATCATATAAGAAGTTGAAGCCAAAAGTGGTAACATTTAAAGATTACAAAGAGTCTGTCAAGAAAAATGATAAAAATAAGTCAAAATACTACAATAAAAATGCCAAGTCAATGTCTATGTTACATCATAATGATCATGTCTATTTTAAGAGAAACCCAAGTAGCAACTGGGAACAAGCTATTGTTAAGCAAAGATTGTCAAATAATAGATCATATGTTGTTGAGGATGTCAATGGAGTTAGGTATAGGAGGAATAGAATACACTTAAGACATAAATATTCTCATAATTGTGCTAACCCTCCAATGCAATCCAACTCGTCACAAAGGGGAGAGGAAGGTGACAGACAGGAGTCTAGGCATCAAGAATCCTCATCTCAGCAATCCTCAAATGTAACAACTAGGTCAGGTCGTATTGTAAAACCTACCAGAAGGTTAATTGAAGAAATGGATTAAGTTAAATTATAAATAGAGTCATAAGTAAAGTTAAGTAACTATAAGTATAATTAAGCATGTTGTCTTGTATAAAATTAAATAGCATAGCACTTATATTAATTGTCAGTCAGGGGTCTAATTTGAACTCAACAAGGGGGATGTTGTAACATCACTATTTAGTATGTTACTAATATGGTCTTCACTAGTAAATGTATTATCTGTGGTCTGCGGCGCTCCGCCACACTGCTTCCTGTGATGTCTTACTGTGTGTATCTCTTGTCCTGTGTCTCTTACCAATAAACCTGTATCATACCCAACGGACTATCATTTATAAGCATCTAACATAACACTACGGATTGTGATTGCGGTCGACTTTGGTTTGTTTATTTACAAAGAATAAATAAACCGATTCCGAAAAATAATAACTAACTTCAGAAGTAGTTTGTTTCTTTGATTTAGATTTAATCCACCGACTTAGGCAGCTAAGGTTATTATTTTTCACTTCTTTGAGTCGGTTTTATTTTCTTTGAATAATTATTATTTTCTTCCCGTTTTTTGTTGTTAATCTTATGTTACAAACAAATGCACAAGTCACTGCAAAACATACTTAAATCGCTTTTAAGTGCGCCTATAAAATTTTGAAGAGTTCCTTCGATATCTCCAGGATCCTAAACAACATCCCCTGAACCCAGACCAAACAAAAAATAAAAAACCTAAATCGGTCCAGGCGCTCTCGAATAATCGGGGAACATACATAAAAAAAGTTTCCGAAGAACTAAGGCCGTTCTCGTTTTTAGTAATCAGTTAAACATGGGACTCAAACTCAAAACATTTATTTCAATGACAAGAAACGAAAGAATGAAGCTACAGTCTCAGATAAAATTAATAATAACTGTGAAAGTACTGTAGTTACCCACTCCAAAGCGTTAAACTTTATGGAGATGAATGGGCAAAAAATCCAAGAACACTCTTTTAAATCATAAGAATTTTACAAGATCATGGTTACATCATTCATGTTGAGGATTATTCAAATATGTAAGAACGATGAAGTTGAAACGTGCACAATAAGAGCTTCCAGAGTAAAAACATAAACTGCAATAACATATAATTAATTAGTTAAAATGAATCGTAGCAGCTAAGAGATGACCAGTCCCAACTGACAGACTTTAAACGTATTATAACTTAAGAAACAAAAACAAATTTAAGAAATTAAACATAACTTAAGAAATAAAAACAAATTACTGCGAAGACAAGCTCGGACAAACTACGGTAAAAAAACGATATTGTTCGAAGGAGCACAGCTGTTCAACGATCTACCAAATAACATAAAAGATTGTAACAATATAAACACATTCAAAGTAAAACTAAGGAATCATGTATCGGAAATGTAGTCATACCGCTAATCACAAACACGCATCGGAGGTAAAACGTATTTATTAAGATTATTATATCTCATTGTAAGTGAACCTATGTAATGTTCTTATGAGAATAAATTCTTTAAACCTATAAACCTATTAAATAAAACAGCTGGTCTAAACCAGTCTTTAACAACATACGTGCAGCAATAGCTGACTATAATTCATAAAGAATTTAATGCAAAATTTTACCGTTTTCTAACAAAAGCACAAATAAACAAACCAAATAAAACTAACCTCAGTTCAGTGAAACCACCACAAAGGACATTTAACAGACTTATAAATCAATAATGACGATTGGAAAGAGGAAAGGAAATAGAACCGTTTATTTCGCAGTAAATATTTTACAAGTTCAGAATTAATAGGAAAGTACAAAAGGTACAGTCACAGCTACTTTCGAAACTGATGCTCTTAACACGCTTTATTTAGCTTCACATGTAACTAACTATGAACTATGTAAAAATCGTTACATGTTATACTCGTGTACTGTACACAGCAATATTCAACAACAATTTTCACATTAAATAACGATTGTAATTTTGAAATAAGACATTTTTCATAAATTCATATTAATAAGGGTACGAAAGAACTATTTTCAAAACAAAATTTTATTTGATACCCATATCATGAAAATCCATTAAAAAAATATATAGTCCGCCATACCACCCGTTACATACCGAGTTTCCTCCGTGCCTCGGAAAGCACGTTAAGCCGTTGGTCCCGGCTGTCATTTGTAGATCATTGACAGTCGTTACAGGTAGTCAGTGTTCCGAAAGTGTGACAACCAGTCTTACCAAGGGGTATCGTATTACCCAGTATTAACTGGGTTGTGGAGGTCAGATAGGCAGTCGCTCCATGTAAAATACTGATATTCAGCTGCATCCGGTTAGACTGGAAGCCGACCCCAACATAATTGGGAAAAGGCTAGGCAGATGATGATATTTAATTTAGAATGATGTGACTTATGCAAAATTTCAGCTCAATAAACTGAAATAAAGTGAAAATTCGATCAAATTTAACTTCAAAGTTTTTTTTACATTACAGGTACATAAAATATTAAGATTAAAAAAACAACAAAATTGTTTCAACTTATATCCGTTAAGAAAACTATAATTTTTCACATCGTCGTTTTCACTGTCTCGGATAACACGTCTTACACGTGGGTATCATAAATTATTACTAAGAAAAAAAATATTTTTCCTTCTTCAAATTGGTTTGAGCAATCCAAGCGGGTAAGTATTTATTAATGTGGAATGAAGCTTGAAATATGGCGTTTATTTTCTTTTGTGTAGTTTATTAAGTAAGGTATAAAACTTTTGAGTCATCGCAAGTCGTCAAATCGACATTACGTTGGAATTAATTTGAAAGCTTTTTTCGATATTTTCTGTGTAAACATGAAGAGAGTAATTACTGAAAAGTACTAAATATGATGAGAAATGCTCCATTATTAAAAACTCCGCAAGATTTTGGCTAATATTATGATTGTTACCAGAGTTACCTGCCCGTAAATTTACGAAACGAATAGGATATTCAGCTGCTAAGGAAAATTATCGAAATATTATCTGCATAGCCTGTATAAAATACCACGCATTTATCCTGTCCGCACGAAACGTCACCAGTTTCCTTCGTCCCGTCACGGAAGGGAAGAAAAAAGAATTCCTCAAAAATACAACCATAGAGCTACATACTACATTATGTTCCCTTTTCAAATACTTTGCCGCGCAAACCAGGTCACGCGATTATTGTCCTACATGCCGTCCTAATTCGTAGTTAGCCGTGACGTCATAAGTTTGTATACTTTACCGGTAATGTACTATTAGCTGGCGCCAGTATCTACATAATTATTGTAGTAGTGAATTTAAATGCGAATGTGTACCACTTTTTAGCTGAAACGAAATTGTATGAAACTATTTAGTGCTACTTCACATTTCACCAGAGCAACAAGCTCAACGAAACGACGTTTAAGTACTATCAATACGACACTCAAACAGCTCTGTAAGTGTAGTTTAGACGTACAGATCCATGGCCAGGTTCAGTTCTATTGGTTGATTTGGCCCAAACTCATCTGCCAAGCCTTTTCCCGGTAATACGATACCCCTTGATAATACTGTTTGTCAGACTTTCGGGCCATTGACTACTTGTAACGACCGTCATAGGCTTTCAAATGACTGCCAGGACAAACGGCTCAACGTGTATTCCGAGGCACGGAGAAAGCTACTAAACTCAATAAAAACATGGTGAATAAAATTTTCTTCAAATAACATCGAAAACATTCCCATTAATCAAAAAGTAAATACATATTACATTGCATATAACATCTTCCTACAAATAAATATGACTTAAGCTAACATTCGCATATTTTAATGGTCTATTATAGCATGTTTGAAATCTCTTAAACGATTTATGGCTGCGCTGCATACACACATTTCAAAACAAACGAACAATTTTGCTGCATTCTCCCTGTGGTACACAAGAGTTGCATACTGTAGGAAAATAGAAAAGATTTACACTCTTTTTAATACTATGAAAGCTTTCATAATATTTCATATGTCGGATCTATTCAACTTGCGAGTAACATAGAATAGGCTTCTTTTGGATTAGTTTGTTCCATCGTCAACCGCATCACTGTATTTTCGACAAGATTGAGAACAAGAGTAGGGCATCTAATATCCTTACTATTATTATAAAAGCGCAAGTGAGTTTGTTTGTTACGTCTTCATGCCTAAATGGCTAAACCGATTATGGTACAGAGATAGTTGGGACCCTGTATAAGGACACAAGCAATTTTTTTTTATTGAGAAATGAGGGAGAAAGAGGGAAGAAAAGGGAAAACTTAGCTTTTCTATTACAATAAATAAGGCGCAAGGGCAAAAACTATTGGTAGCAGGTACCTGCAAATCAGGAAAGGGGAACTGTGTTACCCCGAATTAAACTCGAGCGAAGCCGCGGGCAAAAGCTAGTATGTCGATAAAAATACACTCGTGAACTAACTAAAGTAATTTTATCATCCATCTTTTTAGTGTTTTGTGTGAAATCTAGTTTCGTATCTGTATTACACACTAGAGCCGCCGGGCATGTCAGTGCCGTGTCAAACTTGCCCACATACCCACCACTTTTGGTGTGTAGGCTTCATAAGTTATAAGAAGGTTTCCAGAACGTATCTTAGGGCCACAGCACTGAATATGACAGCATAAACTTATTGCGTCTGACTACCATTAACCGGGAGCAGCTCGTGGCTAAATAAATAGTAGCCGCTCGGGTCGATCTTTAGGTTAAGCCACGCTTGCCTAGGTTGGCCTGTGCATGGGTGACCACCCGTTACATACCGAGTTTCCTCCGTGCCTCGGAAAGCACGTTAAGCCGTTGGTCCCGGCTGTCATTTGTAGATCTTTGACATTCGTTACAGGTAATCAGTGTTCCGAAAGTCTGACAACCAGACTTACCACGGGGTATCGTATTACCCAGAATTAAGTGGGTTGTGGAGGTCAGATAGGCAGTCGCTCCACGTAAAATACTGATATTTAGCTGCATCCGGTTAGACTGGAAGCCGACCCCAACATAGTTGGGAAAAGGCTAGGCAGATGACCATTAACCGGGAATTTTTCCAAACTCCGTAGATATTGTTACCAAACATTTTCCGCGGTAAAGTTCTAGAAACATTGCCCGTTACGCCAGTTGAACAGAGGATCACCCGCTTGGCATGGCCGCTTTCAAAAGTAGAATATTTGGACCAATATAAAACACACTAGAGAAATTTACAGTTTTCAAAATCAATCGTGACTTAGTACTAGCTTTTATCAAGCTGTTTAGAAGAAATTTTCAATTCAGTTTCTTTTGCCTTCCTCGAATTTTATACCACATTCATTTTGCAATAGTAATTTTAGATAATTAGTTTCATTTTCAATTCTGGCTGAGTAATTTAATGTATTCTTCTATGATTATTTTTGATTTGATTTCATTGATTATGTTGTTATGTAAGCCTAGCTGCGCCCCGCGGTTACAATCGTATGGTGGTAGAATACATAACATTTCTTTATGGATTGTAGCCTATATGTTATTCTGATATATGAGCTATATAATATTATTGTGAAGTTTTATCAAAATCCATTCAGTAGTTTTTGCGTGAAACAGCAACAATCATACTTACATACATCCTTACAAACTTTCGCTTTCATAATATTAGTAGGATGGGTTTTAAAGACTTGAATTAAATCTATTTTTTTTTTATTTAATACTCAAAACTTTTCTTTCGACATTTTGCCGACCAAAACACACCTAAATCGCAACAAGGCCGTGTTATCAAACTTCGTCGTTCACAAAAGTGTCAAGTAGTTGTTGCGCATCATCCCACTTAACAAACACAACTATCAACTGGGTTATTAGTACACTATCGGTTCATTGTACTAATAACAAAAGTCTTCTATAATGATTTATGTATTAGGAAACAATAATGTATTTTTCATGATAATTCCCGGAAAAAAGTGTGTTCTGTTTTCCACGCAAGCCGTGAGAGGCTTTGCGGGAACTAGGTGTTATATGGATGTGGTTTTTATTTCGTATTAAAAGCAAATACTATTGCAAAAACGTATTATTTATGGAATGAAACCAAACTCGATCAAATTTAAGCGCTTAATCATTATTGCTGTTGGTTTACTGGTCGCAAATGCGATTGTGAGTGTGGGGTCCTTTCTTGGGTTGTGGGGTTCGAATCGCGGGTCGGGCAAAAACTGCTATTGAGGTTTTTCATTTTCAAAATTCTCAGCAGTAGCTGGGGTTGCCCCAGCGTTGTATTTTCTTATGGATATAAGAAAATACAACGTTACTTAGCTACCTATTGTTACACATAAAGCTTTAAAATACATGTACAAAATAAAGTGAAGATCATTTACTTTATTTTGGACATGTAAACTACTCAAAACTAAATAGGGCCCACCATGTTTTTTTGCCTAAACTTAAAATTGAACGTACCTAATTGTTCAGTTTTTATGAATGTACAAGTGTCAAGTGGGCATTCAGGAATAGTGTAAAAATAAACAATGGAATCATTTGTTTATTTCCTTTAATAAAAACACAAATAACAGTTTTTAGGAAAAATTACACAAAATAAAGGATCAACATGATCTTGTAAAGCACACGTCTTCTGAAAAAAATTATGGTGCTTGTTATTTTTTAATAACGAGTGGGTCCTCCTCTGCTCCGTATGCACTCTCTGAGCCTATCTGGTACACTTTCAATCAAGTGAGTCACGTTTGTATGCGGTATTTGTTCCCAACAGACTTTCAGGGCGTTAATAAACTCCTGCTGGCTGTTAACATCACTGTAGTTTTCTTTCAGGCTTCTTTTGAGTTGATCCCATAAATGTTCTATTGGGTTGAGGTCGGGACTCATGGCTGGCCATGGCAAAACGGTGATATTGGCTTCAGAAAGGGCTCTTTGTGTGGTGCGGGCTGTGTGTGCGCGAGCGTTGTCATGCATAAAGACAAAATTATTGCCCACTCTTTGTGAAAACGGGATGACATGTGGCCGGATTACTCGCTCGATGTAACTGGCGGCGGTTACGGTACCTTCATTGAGAATTACCAGCTCTGTTTTGCCGTGTAAGCTAATTCCACCCCATACCATAACACTGGGACCCCCCCATCGGTCTGTTCCATGGACGCATGGTTCAGAAAAACGTTCCCCTTCTCTTCTCCACACGCGTATCCGTCTGTCATCACTGTAAAACTTCACTTTAGACTCGTCCGTAAAAGCACATTCCTCCAGTTATCCATGGTCCATTCCAAATGTTCCCGGGAGTACCTTAATCGTGCTGCACGATGAGCCCTCGTTAGTTTCAGTCGAATAGCGCGTACTCTAGAGCGTTGTCCATCTTCGTGAAGCCGATTCCGAATGGTTTGGTCGCTGACTCTCGTCCCTGTGGATTGCCGTAGTCGAGTTTGTAAGGTCCGAGCGGTAACAGTACGCTCCCGTCGTGCGGTTAACCTTAGATATCGGTCTTCCTGGGTAGTCGTAGCCCTAACTCTTCCTTTGCCAGGTCTCCTAGCTACACTTCCGGTCTCCTGATACCGTTCCCAAACATTTCGGATTGCTCGTCGCGAAACACCGAGGTGGATAGCCACAGACCTCTGAGACTGTCCCTCTTGAAGCAAGGATACTGCTCTTGCAGCGGTTTCCATGTCCATATGACGGCGAGGACCAGGCATAGTGATCACAACTAACACAGAAACCAAACAAAATTGTTAAAAACGTGAGTATTCCACAACACTGTTTAGTGTAGACTGAAAACTTAAGTGACTGAGAATTTGTGCATTCGACGATTTTTTCGAGTACTTCACTTTTTTAGCTACCCTCTTGAAACCAATATGAATGTTGACGAAATAAACATTGATAGGGGTTCCTAAACATGTCAGCTTGACGGTTCAATGCATAACTTTGTCAACAACTACTTGGATAACTTTATTTTGACCAAAATAGTGACTGATTCGAGGTGGGCCCTATTTTGTTTTGAGTAGTTTATTTATATTATTGGGATAGCTGTCTTTTTATTTGTAATGTTTTTACTATTTTGACATCTTATTTGACGTGACTATTGATATTTACTAAAAAATATTTAACCTTATTTTATTTTACATTATTTGACAAGGTATTCCTTATAATAATTGAAGAATGTAATGTACGTATACCATTGTGACTTGCAAGAATCCCTTACAGATAAATTAGGTACTATGACTATTGTGAATATGACTAATTGAGCTTATTTTGAAGCTTCCGGAAGTCTATCGCTCGAGTTAAATCGTATTCAAAATTGCATTTCCGATACTCATTTAAACCGATTTTCAGAACTAAATTGAACAAGATAAATGCAACGTTTTATACCGTTATAACCGAGGCTTTTGTACCAATGAGCTTCAATTGATAGAAAGGGGGTTGGTGAATGGAATTAATGTAAGAAGATGCTGATGAAATCCAGAGTACCAAAAGTGGCAATGGCTTTCGAAGCATCTAGTATTTCTTCTACGACTTACAACAGTATTGACATAAGCTTTTCAATTGCTGAGTTGATCCAATTCATATTGACTCATCATTCTGTTTATTCATTTAAATACATATAAATTTCATTTTTAAATATTTCTTCATATAAAACAAAAAAAAGGAAACATTTAAAATACAAAAAATAGTAGCCCACCGGTATGCGGTATCGGGAACAGGGTCCAAGCTACCGGCGGTCTGGGCTCCAGAGAAAGGAACCTCCTAACAATACGAGCCGTGTCCAGGAGTACCGCCTTCTGTATCAAGCCCTTGATCCAGATGCCTAACGAGAGCCTCCTCGGGTATTGATATATTGACTTTATCATTACCATTATCGTTGATAGAATGCCACTTTAAAGAGCTATACCAGGTTTCGATGCCTTGAAAAGCACGTTAAGCTGTTGGTCTCGGTTGTCGATTGTTGATCTTTGACAGTATGAAGCTTATGTACTTATACCCCGGAGAAGCCGATCTGGGGGCACGGCAGTGCCCCCACCAAGTCGAGCAAAAAAGCGTCACGGCTACATATTTCCGTTCCTGAGTGATTTTAGTAAGCAAAACAAAATACCCTGGGGGTTTAGAAATAAGTGTTTTAACCTTCTTAGAATGGATAAAAAAGATAATATTATTGAATCTTTCTTAAAATTTTCTAGCACACCTAAACAAACAACTACGTACTTATAAGTTGATAAAGAGTTCATAAAAAGATTTTGTGATAGTATTATCATGATGCAGCCTATCCTGATATCCATCAAGACTTAACACCTGAAAACTTAACCTGAAAACCTTATACTTGTTCACCACAGTACAAAATCTATAAATAATTTAATATCTAATTATGTACATACTCGGTACAGCTCGCGACTGGCCAGTGGACTACGCGATAAACCTCTCCACGATAGGATGCTTTGTTTGTAAATCTGTTATTGTAATGTCTATTAAGTTCGCTAATCAACTAATAAAGTTTCATGGTTCATTAGTATCGAATAAATTAAAAAGACGCTTACATTTTCCACTAAGCTTTAGCCCAAAAAGTTTTTGATCAACTTACAAAATGGATATTTAATGGCCACACCAAACTGAGCATAAATATTGATGCAAATAGTTTTTAATATAAAACTTTTCAAAGCTAAAAAACAGAACTTTCTGCTCATATTTAAATTAAACCCTTCCATTAGTTGATGAGTTATAAAATGATGTCCATCATTTTGAAAAATATAAGTTTAGTCTCTAAGGGCCGATTTCACCATTTGCTCACCGCTTGCATATTGACAGCTGATAAACGCGGTTTAGATGTTGTGCTGATCGCGTTCAATTTCATTGGTGAAATTCGCCCTTAGTCATGTAAACAAATTACTTTTTTTATTACTAACATTAGATTTACAACACGAAGACTTCCGAAAAGTGTCGTAAACAAAATTAACGTTATTTATTTCATTCATTCACAAGAAACGTAATAAAATATTTTACGGTACATCCGAGACATGACTGTTGAATCATCTATGTTATTACGCATTATAAGAGAGTGATATATGAAAACATTACGGAAAACTCATTAAAAACTGAAATGCTCATTCGGAAACTTGAAAGCTTTCATAAATTAACTTCGGAATTTTAATCATCTTGTTGTATATTCGATCTCGTATTACTTTGTACATTTTCAGACCCATTCCCAGTCATTTCAAACCTCAGAATAATTTAAACTAACTAATTGACCAATAGACCGTGTAATTTTATGACTTGCTAGTGACTGATATTCAACCTTAAGGTGTCAAAGCTATACATTATGACGTTGACTATAACTAACTGTTCAAAGACGGATATGGCCGTTAAGGTAAGCAACTAAATATCATAATCTATAATAATATTACAAAAAGATACACTTTTTGAGGTTGTAGGAGGTAATCTCTGGATCTACCGAACCGATTCTGAAAATCGATCTTTAGCCCATGGATAATATATGTATTTAATAATACAACATCAAGCACGACACTTGAATAGCGGGTCTAACTACTAAGCACGTTATATACGTTATTTATGTTATAACCATTCATACATTTTCAACAAACAAAAAAAACTTTTTACTATTTATTTCCAATAAGAAAACAAACTCTGTCATATACCGAATCAAAGAAAAATACCCGTATTTATTAAATATCGAACTTATTATCCCCAAAAGGAAACCTATTACCCACTGCTACTACCTAGCTCAATAGAATTTGTGCCAAATCAAAGAAAAATATGGATACATTTTCTTCGTATTTGGAACATGTACACTCTACGGGATTCAAATAGGTTTGTAGATCTGTATCACATATTCATAGACAACCTTTTCGGTAGTTTCAATTAGAGATACATATTCGGGTTTCCAGCTATCTGATTGGCCAATCGTTCGGAATGTAACAAAGCTTTTCGAATTCGAACATCGAAGGATACGGAGGCCATATTTTTCCGCTCTTTTGAATATTAACAATGTTCCCAAGTCGCCATAACAACTATGTATAATGGCTTTTTCAGGAAAAATCCTTTATTGCTTACATATTGAGAATACTTAGAGGTAATAAAATAAAATCAGACTGTAGTTAAATATTATACTTTTTCTAAATAGCATATAAGAGGCCCAAACATCGCGGGATGGCAAAACACTGAGAGAGTTGGAAAGGAATGGGGAGCCTTTTCCCAATAGTGGGACTAAATAGGCTAGTAAAAATATTATGTGATGGATTCCACGCGAATTGGCGATAAGAAGCACACCATGGAGTGAAGTGGAAGGAATGAGAGGAGATCTTTGCTTAGGAGTGGGACAATCGGACGAAACATGCCAAATTCAAAGTAATAAACAAAGACAAGGGAATAGATTTCCATTTGTGTATATAAGAGCGATTAATAAAAGAAACCAGGCTACAAGTGTATATTACTTAATTTATCAATATTTATTTTCTCTAGTAGCCTAGGTTATTTGCCCATTGGGACGTGGTTCGTGGCTCAGTAACAAAAAGAACGAATGGTTAAGGTATAAATCCCAGGACAGCAATCTAGGCAGGATAAGAATACGCCTGTTTTTCTAGATCTAAGTGAACTTAATGTTGCGGATGAATGGGCAAATTCATTGTTACTTTTTTCTTTTTGGTGTCAAACCTTTGTTTGGTTTGGTAAACATTTTGTTTGTAACTTCATGTACAGTAGCTGTATACATAGGCGAACTTAATACCACAAGGCATTTTCTACCAGTCAACCTTTGAGTTACATAGGGCAACGTTGTGATAGGGTATAAAAATAAATAACTACTAAAATCATTTCACTTCAATTTCCCTAAACAAGACGAATTCTCAAAAATCTTTTTTAGCAGGAATAATATAGCAAACGTTTATTCTATCATAATAAAATTGCATCACACACAAATGCAAAAATGATAAAGCCAAACTGACAATAAAAAATAATATCAAGTAATTACATACCTACCAGATTGATTAAAATGATTTGAAAATCTCTAAAAAAAATATGAATATTTCTTTAACGTTATTGAAATCGACCATTTAAATACGCAATGTACTGTAAAGTTTAATAACTTACACAATCTTAAACTAATAAGACAGGCAGCTTATAGCTAAATTAGGATTCTCATAAGATTTTTAATTCTACGTAAGTTAGAAAAACATATTTTTATCTTGACGGATTGTTAATCTTAAACAACAACAAATATAACAGCCGCTCTAGTCGATCTTTAGGTTAAACCGCGCTTGAGTTAGATGGTATGTGGATGGGTGCCTAACCGTTACATACCGAGATTCCTCCGTGTCACGGAAAGCACGTTAAGCTGTTGGTCCCGGCTGTCATTTGTAGATGTTTGACAGTCGTTAGAGATACTCAGTATCCGGAAAGTCTGAAAACCAGTCTTACCCAGCACTAAGGGATGAAGAGGTCAGATAGGCAGTCGCTCCATGTTTAATACTGGTATTCATCTGCACCAGGTTAGACTGGAAGCCGACCCCAACATAGTTTAGAAAAGGCTAAGCAGATTAGGTCGCTGAAAGCTCTTATTTATATGTAAAGTAGAATATACTTCCCACGCTGACACTACAGTTCCTACCTACCTATTAATTTATTTCCTTTATCCTACACGAACAGAACAAAACCATTCATACTGAAGCATGAATACACTGATACAATCACCGCCCAGGCATTCAGAAAACAATGCAATTAGTTCACTGATTGACGTAACCAGACCAATTAACTCCCAAAATCTGCATCCGAAATATATAAACACCATTATAAGGGAAAATTATCTGTAGGAACCGACACATTTATTAGGAAACCACGAACGTAAACATTCCTTTAACTCTTATAACTCTAGCTTGCCCCAATTTCAGAATATTTATATAAAAAAAACCTACATCTTGGAATCTTTCGCTCCAGTTAAAAATAAAAACACTTACGTAAAAAGCTTTGGCTTTTAAAAAGTTACAACTTTACTTATATAAAATGTGTAAATAAGAACTTTTGACAGGGTTGCTGCGAGAATTTTGAAGTACCTGACTTTAGCTATTATAAAGAAACTTGTAATTAATATAACGTGGTGTGTAATATAACGAGGTGTACACACGACGACACATCAACCTATACAAACCCAGTTTATGCGGATATCTCGTCGTACGGGAAATCTACGGCGTACGATTCGTAGTTGAGAGATCAGCATAAACTGGTTTTGTATAGGTTGATGTGTCGTCGTGTGTACGTAACAGACAGTACACACGCATTTCGCTAGTTATGTTTAATTCCCATGTAATAGGGGCGAGCTAATCCAATATAAAAATAATAAAGAGACAATCCTAATTAAAAAACCCAATCACAATTCGCCGAACCCTGAAATCTGGTTTATCTGGGTTTTGGTCGGTCAAACTCTGATACTCCCTTCCGCTCCGCCCTGAGCGGGAGAAGTTCTTTGGTAAATTGAAATCCGAGAAAAATAAATAAATAAAAGTATAGTCCTAGTAACTGACTTAGCCAGCTGTCACTTTGAAAGTACAGAACCAATTCAACTCCATTGGTTTACCAAGGAAGTTGCATTCGTTGTTTTATTATTGTAGTTGTTTGGTAAACCAAACTACACAAATGTAATGCTTTTCACTAATGTCATACAGTTAGGTGTCATTAAGTGTTCATGAAAAAGGGCATAATTGTAAGCCAGCATGAAATAAGAGTAAACTGACAATAAGTTTAAATGTCGCAAATATAATTTCTAATTAAACTGAAGTTAAATAAAGACCAGAAGTTGTTTACGTAGTTTATGGAGCAATATCTTCAGTGAGGGTCGTTTTAATTAGGGACATAACTAAAATGTATCCAAAAGCAAAAACATGCTTATGTTATTCAGTTTATGAGACGTAATAATACCAAATTAAGATATGATGTAAATACGAAGGTAATTTAGTACCTGGTAATAATTTTATATCATATTATATTATCGCCACACCTCCCATACTAAATAATATTATCTACTACACGTGCTCAACACGTTAGTTTATTATTTCATGACGTTATGGCTCTCATCATGTCACTACCACGGCCTTGAAGTAAATACATTGTCTGTAAGCATCCATTAATTGATTTTTTTTTTGTGAATTTTCGATAATTTTTTTTCACAAGTATCTACATGGGCACTTAAAACGCTGAGAAAAGGTGCACGGTTCGGGTTGGTCGTTTCCTATGGAGAAGAACCGACAAGAACCCCCTCTTTAAAAAAACGTAAGGTTTTACAATGTTGTTGATATAATGTATGTATTTAGTATTACTATTAGAATACAAACAATAGTATCCCGTGAGATTAGTACCCTATATTATCTCCCAACCCAACCTTTGTATTTCCCATGAATATATTCGTCAATTCTGAAAAACAATACGAAATAAACAATACGTGGGCGTAAAAACATTTTACAACACTTTCAAATCCGCGCCTTTAGAAATGTACCTATTCGTTAGTTCATCAAAAGGTGTGTTGTCACTCCCAAAACATTAAATAACATTTCAATTCAACATCGTATCATCGATTGGGGACTACTTGAGTTCATGTAGACACGTTATTTTCACTGTGAATGTAAATATAACAATCATGGCAGTAATGCCTGAAGGTATAGACAGAAGAGTCTTACTAATATTTTGAATGCGAATGTTTGTGAGGATGGATGGATCGGACGGACGGAACGGATCTGGATGAAATTTGGCACAGAGGTAGATAATAGTCTGGAATAGCACGCAGCAGCGACTCCAGGTTGCTACTATGCTGCAGGGTTTGCTGGTTGTTCGAAAGATATACTGCGGGCCCGGAACACAAAGGGCAAAAGAAGGAACATGGATAGGTTTTGGTCGGTAAAAGACTGACCCACGCTCCGCCCAGAGCGGGGGAAGTTATTTGATGATTTCGCATCGTTAAAAAAAGGTTGTTACAGAAAGCCCTGATAGGACAACCTAATAGCACATTGCTTGTGAATCGTACCCTCACAAAAATAGACCAACGTGACAAACCACGTAATTGTCTTTGTTAAATAAAATGTGTTGAAATATGATGAAACTACGTTCGCATGTTCCTAGTTCATTAATTTAATTTGTATAAGGCGACTTGCGTCCCAATTACGTCAAATTGTTTACTCTGAAGTCTTTATAGTATGTCCGAAACTTTTGCGAAAAGGGATTAGGGACAATCAGAAAGCGTTATTAATGTAATTTAACTTATCTTTTTAGGTAAGGTCAACTAAAGATTTAAATAGTTAGATAATTAAGAAGCCATTTTCTCGATGATTATTTTACCTACACTCATCATTATCTGCCTTTTCAGTCAAACCTGATGCCGCTGGATACCAGTATTTAACATAGAACGACTGCGTTTTAGCTCTCTACATCCCTCAGTGCTGGGTAATACGATAACCCTTAATATGGTAAGACTGGTTGTCAGACTTTCGGGACACTGACTTTCTGTAACGACTAACGACTGTCAACTAACAGCCGGGACCAACAACCTTAACGTGCTTTCCGAAGCACGACCCATCCATAGATCTAACTTAAAGATTGACCCGAGCATCTGTTAATATTTAGCTACGAGCTCCTGTTCATATTAGTAAACCTACAATGTGTTTAATTAACTCTGTAACATCAAATATATCGCTTATTTTCGTTGGATCCCAGTTTTTGATCCCACTTTAATATTTTTGGCGTTGGATCTCACAAAACATTATTATATATTTCCGTTGGATCCCAAATTTGAAAAATACAAAAAAAATACGTTTTATTGCCACTGAATCCCAAAAACTATTTCCGTTGGATCCCAGTAGGCCTACTATGACGTCTTAAAGCAGAACTTATTCCACTGAGTGAAAGAGATGGTGCTAGACACCCTGTATAGCTCTGTCTTTTTCCCTCAGCGGAATAAGATCTGCTTTAAGACGTCATGGTAGGGTAGCAGATGTTTAAAAACATCTGAATGCGGGTACATCCAACAACAAAATCACAATAATATTTTAAGGCGAAATTTTGTATGTATGTTTGTTATTCCAACACGCTCAAACTTCTAGACTGATTTGGATGAAATTTGGGTATGTGGATAGGTTATGTTAGAATAACGGGTGCCTGCCGTTTTTCCGAAAAGATTTGGACAAAATTTCATTACTCAAACAAATTATAGGAACCGGGAACTAGGTTTGGTTAGGTTAAAACTGTGACCTCCTACGCCACAAACGACTTGCATTTATAGAAAAAAAGAGATTGTTTTTAGTTGTTTACCCGGAACTGAACTATTTAGATTAGGATAATTACTTATTTACAAAAAAAAGGTTAGGTTAAAACTGTGACCTGTGTGCCAGAAACGGCCACATTATATAAAAAAAAATATGGAAAAATTATGACGGCAGTATTTTTTTTTGAGCTTAGAGGCGCTTGTTTTGAAGGCGTTCATATTTATTTATTTATAAACATCACAAATAAACCTGATCATTTTTAACTCATGCCAGTCTAGTACTATTTGGAGTACATCATTTGTCTCATTTATTCCCCAGTGGCAACAATCCTAAAAAATCCAAAATACAGACACGGTGTTTTTGAAATATTTAATAAAAGTAAATCACTTTTCTTCTGAAATGTACACATGTTGTCATAAAATGGGATTCAATGGTAATAACAAATGGGACCCATCGTTAATACCTAAAAAATGGGATCAAAAACTGGGATCCAACGAAAATAAATGAAATATATCAGATCAGGTCATTAATATCGTGATTAGATAGAATAAATATACATAACCCTTGAAAAGTTTCGATAGGTAATTCAACTTAATTCTTTATATCGTAATCGATACATAGAACAATATTATAAATAAAGCTACATTGCTAAAAGCAGGAGGCACATTTTGCCGCAATAAATTTAAATTACATGGTACCATTGTTTTCAGGTCATGTCAAGCTAAAGCAGGCTACAGCACCGAAACCTCAGTAATGATACCAAAACAGAATTAATATCATCATGAAAGAGAACACACAGATGTTCCAAAACATTACGTAATTAGTTTGGGCTAACTACCTCAATTTCAGCCACTTCAGGTATTTGAATAAACGTCATAACAAAGATAAACAATGAAGGATTCTGAATTAACCTACTCCAGACAGCTCGTCTAATCTCATTCATGACACAGGATGACATTCCATTTAGGTTATTTGGTACGGATACGAGATTGTACACGAGAAATACGAATACAAAATCGTATTTCGACATCTGAATGACAGATTAGGAAAAGGGGGTTCGAAATTCGAAAGAGCGTTCGCGAAGAAATCACACGCGAACTCCATGAGCTACCGCCTATCGATTCTAATCTATGAATATGTTGCCCTTTGAGCGATATTTCAGTACTGGGTAAAATAAAAATAACATTTCGTAAAAAGTTTCGCTTCAGGAGTAAATAACCTAAAACAACGTAATAGATAAACCTCAACACGTCACGTTCGAAATTGCCATCTTGCTGTCTTTACATAGGCGAAGAAATAGATTATAATATCAATCATCGTGTGGGTTCAGAATCGACCCAAAGATTGACTGCTTAGTTGAAGGTCACTGAGGATTACCATAACCATATTGTTTTGAAGAATGGATTTGTGATCAAAATTCGCTGTTATTCGTAATACGAAGGATTCATGAATTATTGTTTTCAAAGACTACAATATGTAGGCTAATTCAGCAGCGAAAAAGCAAAAAAGCACGGTACATAATCAACAAAAATATTTATCAACCAAACACAAAACTAAATTAAACGCTACCCTAAATCAATACAGGTAGATTAGTGTAATAAAAACAACTGATTTGTGTGTAAGTAAAGCCAATAACCACAGTGTGTCAACAGGGGTGAGTTTGAGGTCGCCAGCCCAGAGTCACCCCGCGCCAATATCTATTGCAATATACCTTGACCTTGACATGACGCGAGAGAAGCAATTGTTGGACCGGTCAGTAAGGAATTATTTATGGTGCAGATAAATATCTCTTTAGAGGGTTCGTAGTTAAGATTTATGATTTAATCTTGCGACTTTTTGACAGCCACATCATCGAAATAAAAGCATGATTTTAAAGCGGTCAAATTTGGATTTGACCGCTTTAAAATTAAAATTTAAGTTATCTTCTGCCGCCTGCTGCTTGGGCAGCAGGCGGCAGAAGATAACTTCAATTTATATAAATGATCTTGAAAGAGATGGTTGAATGTCTAACAATGTTTTGGCAGAGAACCGTTACACCGTAATGTGAGACCAAAACTGTCCAAAGCAACATTTGTGGCAATATTTAAACCAGACGCAGAAACAATGTTACATTTAGGAAGTCCAATATAAGCAAACCATTAGCAAGTAAACATCCGATTTTTTTTCGATTTAGCAAAGTTTCCACGTGCTGAAAGTGAAACGAAACCGTTTAAAGATGTAATCTTCTTACTTTCAATTAAATATATGATTTCCTCTCAGCAATCATCTAGCTAGCGTCAGTTATGTTCAATCTTAACCCCATTCCGAGGCTGCACGTGGTGCTTGTATCAATAAACTTTAAACCAAGTCTTTAAAACCGTTCTGCGATAAAAGTGCAAGTGCATCACTTCTTTTAGTTCCACTTCTAGTGGATAATAATATAAAGAAATGCCTTTAAACTTCTAGGTTAATTCTTCAGGTGTCTAATATCTTCATACTAGCTTTTGTTCAAGATATTCAACAAAATGTAACGTCGATTTTATGTGGATTTGCCCTGCCATTATCCTTTGTTGACATTGCACGTTGATATCAGAAATCATGATATGCACTTTAATACCATCTGATAATAATGTCAAAATAATGCCGACTCATCCTGTTTACCTCATTCAGTGTTGCTTTGCATGTCATCAAATTAATATGGTGACGTGATTTATGATATACTTACCAGGAACCTGGGGACTGCCAGACAGTTTATCATACAATGGTGAGCACTATTGGAGCCGGTGATAATAAAGTCACTTGGCTCCAAGTCAAATTATTTCACAAACCAAGCAACGAACAGTTTACTGTAGCCCAGTTTACAACCGCCATTTTAGATACGTTTCCAAGTAATTCCACCGAGCTTGTTTTGATTGGAATCGAATTTAAACCTATAAATTTTTGTCCAGAAATAATTGAAAAGTAAAACAGTCTCGATTTATAGATACTTTCGTACGAACAAGTTTCTAAGATATCTTTTCCTATGCGTTTCTGGCAGCATTCCAAGTACCTGGATCTGGGCAATTATTACGTCAGATTTATGATGTTATAAATTATTAGTATGTACTGAACTGATAATATGTTTTTATTTATGGCTGAAATTAGTGAGGGCATAAAAGTGTTAATTAAAAACAATGCGTTTTCTCTGGAAAGCGTTTTCTTTCTTAATACAGGCGGACAGGGATAAAAAGTAAATTAAATTAGAAGCAACGGACGGAAATATACCAGCAGCAATATACTAGACTGCTGAGTAAGTTAACAACCTTGTTTTTTAGGTATCTCAACCGGTGTTAAGGCGTCTGCTCTTCATGTGGATAAGAAAACTAGAAAGTCTTGCAAAATATTCTATAGGAATAGTTACACGATGAAAAAACTTATCCAGCTTTTGGTTCAGAAGACATTTGGGACACAGATAAGAATATTTGAAGGGACGATGACATCGTTAAAGGATGAAGGGAAGCAATGAGCGAGGTTGACGTGGGATTCAAACAGAGGTACCTATTCAAAAGATGTTAGCCTAGCTCATTTTAGCACGATCTAGATAGAAGAGAGTGCTCGACAAGTCGATATTCATGAGACATAAAGTGCACAGAGAATAGAATCGCATAAACATGTTTCATATAGGAAAAGCAACAAACGATAAAAGGAGAGAACAATAAAATCGTCGTAAAGCGGAATGGATGCACGTAAACCAGTAGGTGCTATACCCCTTGCAATGGACTTAGAAGAGGCCGCAGAGACAAGATTAACGATGGTTCTTAACACAAACAACAACATGCCGACGTAGATTGCCAAATTGATTATCACACCAAAACCGTTTAACAAACTTGGCCATGTGTTGGCAAGACAAAAGAAACCATTTCTGTTGATTCTCTAGTGTTTGTAGACAATTGTACAAAGAACAATGCCCAAACGTGACTGATCTTTGAATCTAATTCGATCTTTAAATACGAGAATCTATTTTTTTTGTTTGTGGCCCGATTACTCGAAGACGGTTGGACCGAGTCAGAAACTTGTTTTTGATTTATTAGATTGGGTATACTTTCCAGATGGTCCCGTAGTCATCAGGTCAGGATCTGATAAAGGTATCCCGGAGAATCAGGGGATCTTCCAATTATGTAATATAATTATAGGCACGCTTAATGTGATTTGGTTATTCTTTTATTGTTTTTCTCTTTTGGTATTTTTTTGATGTCGGTTTTATTTTTTGCTAAAATGTTTTTGCTACCTAAATGAAAAGTTTATCGCCGATATCTTCTCAGAAATGGAATATCGACTGTTCTGTCTAGAAGCATTCTAAAGCAAACTTGTACCAGTGCACCTTAATATTGTACGAATGTACCGCACTAAAACCGGACCGGGGTTACAAAAATGTCCGTAGTAAATCTTTGAAAACCTTTGTCGTATGCAATACTGTGTGTATTTCGCAAAATATAGCGTCGTCTATCAATTTTGTCTGTTTACTGTTGTATTCGCAATCGCTATTACTTTTATTGTTGGCTATACCGCGTGTGTTGCCAGACTTTAGGTAATAGTCCTAGATGGATATTTTCCATTTGGGGTCGACAAACAAATGTATTCCTAGCTCTGTTTACTCAACCATTTCCATCAGTGTAAAATGGAAAGCAAAAAAATGAAAGTATGTTTAATCATGTTTTAATTACTTCATGAATTCAGAATTTTATCGCGTCTATACCTGTTCACTGTATAAGCATTTTTTAATTGCGTTTAAGGATCACCGATCAAGCATTAAATCGAAATCTTAGGTTTTGGAATGGTTTTTCGAAACCATTCTTGGTTATCCAATTTGTGAAACATGATTTTAATAAATAACTAAATCCAAAATTTTAAACCGAGATTAAAACTGGATTATCGAGTCTTCATGTAATTTATATTTCATTTTCTGGGGACGCTACATCCCACACGAGTTTTCAGCTTATGAAGATTAATTACATTGACGACGGCGTAACGTTGATCGCCTCGAAAACATGATATTTATCGTCAACACATAGACGTACAGGTACACAGTATGTTTCTTAGTACCAATTAAATCATCAGAACATTAAAGTTCGGGGTTAACGGAGACTCCCATAAATTTACGCTTTATAAAACTGAAAGGCTGAAGACGCTGATCGCAATACCTCCGTAATGGCAAAGTTTCACAATAAAATTAATTACGAATTATTCCATTTATTTCCTCACAGTATAACAGTCGCAATTTTCTTTATGTCACGGGTCAAGGTTTGGCTGCATTTCTCCAAACGATGAACCGCTAAAATGCAATTAAGAAACTGACTTTATACTATTGAAAAGCTTGGAACTAAATTGGATTTATAACTTGATTTCTCTGCATACGTGAGTTGCACGGTCGATTAATATGCTTAGATGGATCTTCCTAAATTGAAGTTATTATTTATTTATCTTAAATATGCATAAATTATACTACAAAATATCAGTCATAAAATTCTACATTGTCTTCTTAACTAATAGAAACTATAGCCTATAGCCGAGCCAATATTAATAAAAATACTTCAACGGGACAAAAGTTTAACTAATAGCATTACAAAACCCGTCAGTTAGGTCAAAATGCATTTTGCCTCTTTCTAAACTCAAAGATTAGAGCAGGATGGAGCTGTTTTAGGAGTGAAAATTGAGAGAGATACCGAAGTATGCGGCCGTGTTCGCGGGTAAAAATAATGGCTTGAATGACGCGGGGTCGCAAGTTCGTAGCCCGTTCAGACGGACGTTCACCTCAACGTAATATTGCAAAACGTAGCAAACGTTAGCTATTTGCGAACTGAACAATGTTTTCAATGATTAATTTGATTTTGATTTAATTTTTAAAAGAGTTGTAGTCTATTCTGACTTTTGTTGGAAACTGCGTGAATTTTAGAGATGGCCCAGGTGACCTCTTAATCACCCTTGGCGTTGCCATTAGTTGTCACCTAAACACAAGATCGAGACGGAGATTGAGGATCGGAGACTTCATCAACTTTTGCTGATTTCCCTTGATACTTTGAGTCAACCGTCAAACCATCAATTGCTTCTTTTCCTTCATATATCATGAACATCATGATGTTCTCGACAAATGTCAATAAAGCAAGTTTACTTTATTTTCTTGCTCAGGATTCCACTGGGTCTACGACCAAACGAACTGTTATTCACATTTTAACGCCAAAAAATATCTCGTCCAGTGTAATATGGCGCCAAGTTTTTAATAAAATTATTCTGCCCGAAGACAAGTGTCGTCCATCTTTTAATGAATAAAACACAAGTTGACAAATGGCAGAGTAATTAGAATAACGAAATTAAAATAAATAGGTAGATGAATAATAACTATGGCTGTAATTTCTAATTAACACAGGCTTCGCGTTCATATTCCTCCTACCATCAAACCTAATGGATGTTACACAGTTCTGCTATATTTTCCGGAGTAGGAAAAAATTCATGTGGAACTTAATCCCGCCTACATCCGACTCATTATTTACGAGTTACGACAGTTACGTACGACAAATAATTTTACGCGCCGCCGCCCTCGAATTGTTAAGGTCTGGGCAGACGAGGGACTTTGATCGGATCCGATCTTGTCTGCCCTTCTAGTACCCCACAAGAAGTTGACGACACGGTTGGCGCAACCACTCAGCCACTGTTGCGCTGCGTGTCGCGGGTTCGATCCCCGCACGGAACAGATATTTGTATGGCCTACAGATAGTTGTCCGGAACAACTATCTGTAGGCCATGTAGCCATGTCTGGCTGTTTGTGTATGTGAGTTTAAATGTTTGCAAAACGCACCCACGATACAGGAGAAATTCCTAGTGTGGACGTTTAAAAAAAGAAAAATAAAGAAGAAAGAAAGTTCCCTTAGCGTCTAGTCGCATATTTTATTTAAGTTTGTAGTCCTGGTTGGAGCCACCCTCATGATAGCTTGGTTAAACAGCCGGCAGCCTTCTAGGCTGACCCGCAAGCAATACCTTGGAGGACGATAATTAAGATGCGTCACGGACTTCAAAGGACACGGTGTACATCCATTTATCCACCGTATCATATCATAGTGCATCCACGTGCTATAGGCCGACTCAATCCACATTGATAGGCCACGTTGCACGTGTGCAGTTGTAAGCGCGCTTATTTGACGGCCAAAAATTATCCTTGCAAAGAGTTTCGTCTGCCCAGGCCTTAAGACATTTGTGGTCAACTTCGCCGTTTTTATAAGCCGTCTCTCCCAAAGGATTGTATTTATTAGTTGGAGTATTTTTCCGCACTCACTCGTCGCGTAGCACTGGTCTCGGGAGGACGCAAACTAATATTAGTAAATTACTAGTGAAGGCGTGACCTTTCTAGCGAGTTTCCACATTAACTGCATGACCTATTTGAGAAATTATTCGAATTAAGAGCACAATCATTAGTGCTGCTTTTAATTATTTTTTATTACTTCATAAAGCATCGTTGGCTGCCTTGTTTGTGTATAACAAGCGCTACTGCTGAGTTCGGTCCAGGGTTTGATTCTGAAGTTAGGCAAAGTGTTAACAGAGGGTCTCGCCAGGGCCACTGCCTGCAGAGGTTGAGGGTTCTTCGAAAGAAATACCGCGGCCTCGGAACACAAAGGGCAAAAGAAGGAACATGAAAGGGAAGTGAAATAATGATTTCCCATAAAAAGGCAGTGTTATTGGAGGTTTTCCATCAATACTCAATAGCGGCTCGGAGTACTGTGCCTGGTGATGATGGCAATAGGTTCGGCCTATATTACATGGAGTTAAATATACCTAGTAAAGGCGAGTGTGGTATGGGTACCCCTCAGTCTTCCCTTTCGAGGATTACAAACGTAATGTTATGTTAGTTAATAAAGCAACGGATTTGCATATAATTATGTGCTTTATTGTGCGTGTCTTACGGTGATGTCATATCAAACAGGTTTATTTTATGACAAAATTCATTACTTAGTGTAATTTCCTATTCATATTAACTTATTAACGTTTATAATGGCAAATATCGAGTGCTTACCTACCTACTTAGATTATCTATTTCCAATTCCTGGGTAATAATATTGTGTAATGTGTACCTTGGATATTACTGTATAAAGTCTGGTTCATCAAACCTATCAGTTGTGTTGGTGGGGAGTTTGTTCTGCCACTTCTTCTTCCCAGATAAAATACTAGGAAGTAGCGAAGGGTGGGTCTTTTGGGAGACTGTCTTGTGTAACGACGTTCAATAAGTGCTTAACATCAGCCTAGTTCGAATTAAATGACTTTCGATTTAGATTTTGTTTATTTTATATGGTAAATTAACCATAACGTTTGCTGACCGTACCAGGAATGTAATCATCCGTGCCTTTTCATATTATTTATTTATTAAAACTTCATGCACAAGTAACAAAACATTGTACAAAGGCGGACTTAATGCCTTGGGCATTTTCTACCAGTCAACCTTAGGGTGATGCAGAGACAAAGACATAGTAGGTGCAATGTGACAGGAAATATCAATTTTATTAATAATAAATACATATATACATACATAGAAAGTAAAGAGAGGTAAAAACTACTAAATATGATGAAAAACTGACAACTTTTTAATTTTGAGAAGAGTCTGCCAACTTCTAACGTAAGTGTTCGCGAACTTTTACCTTAAATGTAAACCGACTGGTAGCCGTCCTGATATTCAGAGGAAGCGCATTCCACAGGAAAACCGCCTGGACAGAGATATTAATTCCATTAATGTAGAAAAAAATAAGCCATGTTATTACACTGTAAAAACGAGCACGCGCCGTTGCTCTTCAATTATGAATCCAAACAGTGGCAAAATACGATTTTATTTTGAACGAGAGAAGGTGTAGTGACGTTGACAAACAAACAAACAGGCTGTGTAAATACAAACGTGGATAACATAATGTAAATGTGTATGGACGTGGCAAAAACAGGAGCCGTAGTACGTAGTTGTTTTGTAGACGAAAAATTCGCACAAAGGAAGAATGAATTCTGGAAATCTGGGGTGCATTATCCGTTTCGGAAAGAGTATGGCAGAAATATCGAGTGTTGGCAAACGAATACGAGAGTTGTTTTTAATAGACTTCTGATCAAGTTCATATAAATCAAGGGATTTTTAAAGATAATGTAGGGCAATAAATTGTTTTGCTAATGATCTACTTAAATATGTAGGTAGTTCTTTTTCTAGAACTCACAGAATAGGACTAGGAGAAAAGTTGTTCTCGAAAAATTCAACTTGAATGCTTCATAATGCAATATACACATTTACGTGAAAAATAAATGTAAAACATTCTCATCAAAAATATTACGAAGAAGTATATCAAGAAGAACGCAGTGTTAATAAAATCTCATTTTCTGTAGACACTTTTAAAAGAGCTCACAGACATTTTTCACTTATTAAAAGGGAGAATACTCTAGCAAAGTAAATTACAAAGATAGCAGATAATGTCAGAAGAAAAGACGACAACGATGGTTGAATAAACAGATATTTCTACACGAGTGCTCCTGCGGTCGATTGCATAAAAAATAAGAAGATAAAGTGTCTTTCAAAGCGAAAATCACAAAGATATTCAAATCAAAATCAAGCCCTAAGTAAACATTTATTCTGACGTCACGTTACATGTGTTGTTTTTCCACAATCGTTTAGAGAAACAGCTCTTATTTATTCAACCAAACATATAATAACCCTTTCATATGGTAGGTTCAATAAACATGACCTTCAACGATTCCTATAAAACAATTCTCATTTATCTCTCGACTGGAGACAAGGGTTAACCTCAAATAAATTTGTAATAGAAAACAGTAACCAGCAAAACGTTGAAAACACTACAAAAAGGTTCCCTTTGGCATCCTAAGCAAATGAATTCTAATTTCATGAACATCCTCTGAAAATTCTAATTCATAGGCTATCACTCAATGTAGCCGCTTCAGACAGTCATTGACCAAAGACCTTTGCCCAAGTAAATGAAAAAGTTTACTCTATTTCAATTTATCTTTAGACGAGAGTTAATATTGTCTGTCAAATAATGTAAGACTAAAACTGAAGCCAAATTCTGAAGAGCATTGTTAAACATAAAATAAAACAAATTATAATCGAGCCATTATAAGACTGTAATAATGCAATGGTTATGAGACAGAAATACATTAAGACGAACAATAAAATGACCTTGGAAGAGTTGTAAACCTCTGTTAAATTACATGGGAACTACGCTTAAGACCACCTATTCAAAACTTCAATGGTAACAGATAAGGTCACAATCACAGACGCAGGTAGATAAAGCACTATTCAGAGTAAATTAAACATTTGTGAATGGGAAGCTTACATCCCCTTTGGTTTTTGGGAGCAAGTTTGATGCAAAGTGGAGGACCTCGTGCGTGATTTCGTACAACGTTTGTAACAAGTAATAAATAAATATCTTGGGACAACTCACACACGGCTATCTGATCCCAAGCTAAGCAGAGCTTGTGTTATGGTAACCAGACAACTGATATACATACTTATATAATTTATAAATACATACATATTATAGATAAATCACACCCAGACACAGAACAAACAATCATGCTCATCACACAAAGTTTGTCCTGGGTGGGAATCGAACCCACGACCTCCGGCTCAGCAGTCAGGGCCACTAACCACTAGACCAACAGGCCCGTCACACGTGTGCCTTAATGACTTTACTTTTGGAGACGAAATATTTTCGTCCTTGATTAGAATCACACTAATATTAAATACGAAAGTTTCTGTGTGTGTTGTTGTTACTCCTTCACGCGCAAACGGGATAACGGGATAATATTTATATTAAATTTGATAGGTAGATAGCTTATATAGAGTAAAATCGCGGTAGTAAGCTTGTTCGATTTTTCAACTTTTACGAGATATTAACGATTTTTCAACTTTTACAAAGAACTACATAGTATAGTAGTTGTTTTATGATTGCAAATGATTATCATTTAAACATTTGACTCGTAGCCCTGTGATCTGTAGCAAAGATTTCAATAAATATAAGAAAGTTATCTTATCCTACTCCATCTTAAGATATGTGAAGATAATCTCAATACAAAAACTAAACACTGAATTGATAACTTATTTCACAATTTTCACATAATCACTACATGTCTGAAATCGAAAGTGCCAATGAATACTTCAACCATATATCACTACTACTTGAAAATCAATCTCAAATTCAACGACAGACTCATTTAGAGGCTAATGTTCTCTAGAATATGTGCTTGCAATAAATTTATTCAAGTACATAGCACCCTCTAAGCTTGTCGTCTCGTCTAGCCGTGGCAACGGTACATCGTCCGGGCAAACTCTTTGCGGGTCACCACATCTTCGCTACCAATTGTTTTTTGTAGACCATCAAAATGTGCTAACGATTTTGTTTTGCTGAATAGACCAATACTTATGGGTTTTCAGAGGTCAGGTTATTCAGATACACCACACACCCGATTCTCACACTCTCATATACCTACTTAATCCTCACAACAGACACACTTCACCCAGTTTTACCTAATTTTAATTTCAATTTAAATTCTTTTAACTGGAATGATGTACACCTAGTACCTGTTACCCACTTCCGGAGTCTGGAGAGGCTGGTAATCTGTCAGACACGTCTCCTAGTACAGAAACCAGTCTCTCACATAGATTATAATCCACCGATGTACACTTTGAATTATGTAAATTATTCCTTGTATATTTCTATGTGAGAGAGAAAATAAACTATTTGTATTTGATACACTATTGACTTTTGCCTAAACTGCTAGGTTGGTGTAGTGGTCGTAAGCATGACTGTTCAGCAAGAGGTCCTTTTTTGCGGGTGGGAAATCATCACAACACTTCCCCTGCTCTGGGCAGAGCGGGAAGGAGTGTCAGACTTGTACTGACTAAAAGCCCCCCCATGTTACTTCTATTGCCTTTCATGATCCGGGGCCGCGGTATCTCTTTCGAACATCGAGTAACCCCGGGAGGCGGTGGCCTTGGCAGGCCCCTCTGCTTTGCTGACATCTCTTTAAAGCGCGCGTGGAACACTAACGCGCCGTGGACATGGCCTGTCGTCAATAGGCGGATGGACGGTGAGCTACCCATTGCTCACCGTCCACAGGCGCGCATCTTCGGTGGCCGGGAGTCGTCTCGCGGCGTCCGACGCCCGGGGCGTTTCCCAGCCTGAGGTCCTGGGTTTCATTCACGGTTCAAACAAGTGTTATTAGGTTTGCCATCAGGAATTTCTCAGTAGCAGTCAATGTGTCTGGATAACATGGGACTTGCACATAACTGGCGAAATGTGGGCGTACTATTAGGAACACCTTTGTATACACCTTCTGAAATTACAGGCGTGATGATTCTGTTATTTTTATCGGATTTTGTAAATAAAAGTTTTAAAACAGCGTGGCTTTAATCTAAGTTCTTCAATAATGATGAAAATTAGGGAATCTGGGACTTCTAAAATTTAGGTTACTAATTACGGAGTGAGGTCCTTGCCTTATTAATTAAAGCGATAGTTCAAGTTCAAGTAACTGAGTAACAAATCTCCAAAATCAAACCAAAACTTCTTTAATGAGAAACTTTAATTGGAACAAATTGAATTTTTAAAGCACATTTTCTTTTTCTAATATATAAAATTCTTGTGTCGCGGTGTTTGTTACCGAACTCCTTCGTAAAAGCTAGCACGATTTGTATGAAATTTTGTGTGCGGGTTGTTCGATAAAGATACCGCGGCCCTGGAACGTTCAGGGCAATAGAAGGAACATGGGTGCGTTTTAGTCAGTAAAAGTCTGACACTTCCCCCCGCTCCGCCCAGAACGGGGGAAGTTATTTGATGACTTCACACCCAAAAAAAATGAAGGGTTCCGTTTTTTTCCTTTTTAGGTACAGAACCCTAAAAACGGTTGTCTATATGTGAAGAAGATAAGTTTTAAAGTTACTGTATATATAAATTATGTTTTCTTTTTGTATTTCAAGGTGTTTTTGGCTTATCACTTGATATTTGTCACGTTGGAATTTGTTAATGGTTTTTGGAGGACAAAAGCTATCTTATTTTAGCTCAAGATAACGCTTGTCATCTTGAATTTAGTTGAATCGAAGAAGATTTGAAAATGTTCTAACCTTTTAGGTATTATTGTTTAAGTGGAGTAACAGTAAGTTCTACTGTGGACTGTGGGCTTAAAATGGGTGCTTTAGCAAAAACATAAAAGGATAATTAAATTATATTTGAATAAATCACGTTCAAATTCTTATGAGGGTCATAGAGGTAGTAATACTTTGTGATCTTTCTACGAATTGTAACGTAATTCATATCCTATTATTATAAATCTCCTGAAGTGGCCATTCTAGACTACCCAACAACCAACAGTCCAGACTAATCTGCATCAGTCCAACTTTTCGTATTCGACAGAAAAATTTAAACAATTATCATCTTTATTTTCCAGCAGTATTTTTTTTTAATAACAATATTTGGTATAAGAACACAGATTTCAAAATAAGAACGTCCAACTTTCGTCAGACCTTTTCAAATTTCGAAATGGAAGCCGTTGCTGTATCCGAACCAAATTGAAATACGTTGTTTTTCCCGCGTATAATATACCTAAGTTGTACAAACAAAATATCAAGGACGACATAATATCTGTTTACTCCAGTTTCATGAACAAACATAATACTGTATGGGTAGACTATCAGTAATCGTGCGTATTCGTTTATTTGGATAGATTTTAATACACTTGCTACCCTGAATAAAATTTTGCTATGACGGGAATCGAGTTAAAGGATTACAAATGTAACATGTCAAACGCTTTTAATAGCTTCAACTGTAACTATAACTACGGTAAAAAATCTTAGAAGTTAAATTTGACCTAGTTTTCATTTCCGATTGAGATGATTTTTTGCATACATGTTTGATGTGAATCACAATGCATGGTTAACAACGTGACGTCATTATAAACAAAAATGGCGGGCTAGTTATTTTTTAATGCATTCCCATGATATGCGTTTCAAATGAGTTAATAGATCTCCACAAACTCATTGGAATACAACGAGAAATATAATATATCTTAAGGCGCTGTACAAATCAAACACTTCGTAAAACGTCTAGTTTTTCGTCGCAAAGTTAGCCGTATCTGTACATGCCACTAGCCAAAAAAAATTACCGTGTATAGTTCAATACATAAAGTAAAAAGTTAAACAAAATAAGTTTACAAAAGTGGTCTAGTGCTACGAAAAAAAAAATGTTTAAAAAGACCAAGAAAAAATTTTTTCGTCTCGAAATTCTCAATTTTTTCAGTGACAACCATCATATTTTTTATATCTATAACAAAGAAAATTGTATAGACTAAAGAGATATCTAAAATTTTTCAAACATTGAGCTGTATTTTTTTTTATATTCAATAAAAACTGCAAAATGACCTACATTTTGGCGGACATGATATTCAAATAAAATCAAACACCGAAAGATTTTCGACCTTATTTCTATTTTTTCGATGCAATACTGTCGTGTACTTGTATCAGACCATGCCTAGTATGCAGCTAGCGTCACTTTCGTGAATACCTAAAGATTAGCTTATTGCCGCGCCTTAATCATACTCTCCAATTTTAAGAGTCGCAGGGGAGAATGGATGAAGAAAACAAGATGCACCGACTGTAAGTAGAATGGGACAAGGCCAGGATGATGATGATGACTTCCATTCTAATAGTACTCATGTCAAAGTAATTGTGACGGACTGTATGTTCATGCCGTAACGGCTGAACGGAATTTGATAAAAGTCACACATATAGACCATGACCTAGGATCAGATAATTAACATTTACTTAGTCAGCGTTATATAATTTTACCAACAACGCAGTAAATCCTAGTTCGAATATACAGGTACGTGTGAAATAACAAACGCCTGTTCCCGAACGCGGTTAATGTGTTAACTGGCAATCAAAAGGTCGGGTTCAAATCCTTCTTGACCTATTGTGGTAAACCTACCTGTGATGTAATCAAATTACCTGACCTCAAAGGATTACACTCGATATAGACGTATGTAGGAATTCTGGAGACAAGCTTGAAATGATTGTTGTTCCAAGTTTTGAAGTTGGAAGAAAGACAGATGACAGATACTATAAAGATTATCACGACATCGAACTAACGAGTTGCCTTCACTATATCTAATCAAAAACCAAGTTACGATCATCAGCATAAAGAATCATCTGTCTAACTTTTTATCAAGTATGTCGAACTCGACATCCAGTCAAATCAAATGTAAAATACCAGTTTATTTTAAAACAAGTTGTCCTTCCTTTTTTTACACGGATCGGAAACTATATAATAAGTTCCCCGGCTCTGGACGGGAGTGTCAGACTTGTACTGACTAAAACCCACCCATGTACCTTCTATTGCCCTTTGCGTTCCGGGGCCGCGGTATTTCTTTCGAACAACCCGCAACCCCGGCAGAGCATCCTGGGTCTTGGGTGCAATTCTATATTCTAATTTCCAAGTCAGTCATAATGTTGGAGTCTGGATTTGTGTCTAGTTTGATGGCAACAAGCTCGCCCCCTATAACATGGGACTTCACATTACTGGCGAAATGTAGGTATACTCTTTAAATAAAGTCACACACGTAAACCTTCTCCAGAGACATAATGTGAAGGTTCCTTTCGAACAAAATGGAATAAGTCTTGTACGTCTGCAAAGTTTTCTCAACGGTACCAAAGGACCGGTGGCCGTAAAGACATGCATTGAACTCGCCAATATCGAGATATAAAATTACAAGAACGAATCGGTATCTAGTCTTTTATTTAAAAGTGTAATACCCATATCCAGTATTTGTCTGATGGTCTGAGTGTTTAATTTATTGTTTGTCTGTCTTTAAAATAAGTCTTGTTTGCCTAGCTCTCGGACTATTACCTAAGGCATTGTCACTGTCATAAGGGAGACAGCAGCACGACTAAGGTTACCTTCTATCTTGTCCAGCCTTTTGATGTTTTGTACTGACTTTGTTTGGCCTTCTCATTTATTTATTTTTTTAACATGGAAGAATTACAGTTAAAGATAAAAAAAACAAAACTTTACAAAAAAGACTGACTTGAATTACAAGTCTTCGCTTATACACACCTTGTTATCTGCATGTTTTGAATACGAGGATTAATTTTGAAACTTTAAAACACAAAACGAGCAGTTAGGTAGGTAAGGTAACCTACCTACCCAAATAGAAAGAATTTGTAAATATGGTTTTAATCAGAATATCCAATAACTATACTGCATGAATGGTATTATCTAATTAAATCTGCTCGCATAAGTATTGTCATAAAAATGACTTAACATAACAATGAATAAGTCAGTCCAGCTCCCAGACTATTGACCCGCCCTCGCTCCGCATTCTGTACAACGTGCACTTAGCCGCATAACCGAGGTTACATTTCATTAATTATTTAGCGATCAACCATAGCCTACCGCAATAGGCATGACTTCCTTCGTAGCATGTTAGGGTCATCAGATATATATAGCATATCAGCGCTGTGACATAGCTGCCTTTTGGTCTCGTGCAGGACCCCTTAATTCTTTTTTTTGGATCTTGTTGTTCTTTTTTTTAAATTAATTTTAGTTTTTTGTTTTGTCCTGTGCAAGGCTAATAAACAGTTTTTCTTTTCTTTTTCGTAAACGGTTCCGTGATAAAACTGAATGAATTGTCGTATACTTAACGATGGGAAACGAAAGAAAGATAATAGAGGCTCAAGTAAAAGCCGGTAGGATGAAGCTTCAAGGAAGTTGTGTTTGAATGAGGTTGATCCGTGGATGGATGACCATTCATTACAAACCGAGTAGCCTTCATGACTGGCCAGCCAAGTTTTAATTTTCCTTATAAATCTGATGCGATGTGTCTGAAGCTCAAAAGGCTGATAACCAGTCTTAACAGGGGGTATACCTACCGTTGTACCTAGTAATTGAGACGTGGACAAGGACATGTCATATTTACATTAGGTAGGCCATTTTGCGGATGGGTAATCATCAAATAACTTTCCACGCTCTGGGCGGAGCGGGGTGGAGTGTCAGACTTGTACTGACTAAAACTCACCCATGTTCCTTCTTTAGCCGTTAATGTTCCCGGGCCGCGGTCTCTCTTTTGAACAACCCGCAACCCTGGCAGTTATATTACGCCTGTAATCCTCATTTCGGTAAGACAGAGTTGTACCTAGGTCAACTAGGTCCCAGGGTTGTGGAGGTCAGACCTAGCAGCTTCATACGATTAGACTGGAACCCTACTTCAAAATAGCTATGAAAAGGCTAGTCTGGTGATGATTATGGAAAACCAACGCAACAATGGACCGATTGTGTAAAAGATGGTGAGAAAGGGAACTCAAGAAGAGGAAGTGGAAGGGAGGATAATATAATATATGCTTTAAGCACCCCTAACAAATTGGGATAAGAACAGGAAAATTCTGATGATGTCGCATAATTAAGAGTTTATAATGAAAAGGGTTGTTATTAGTATCCGACGACAGTTTAGGGAGCGATTGAAGTTTTAATGAACGGTTTTAAGACTGACTGCTTGTCTTTCGAAATAACTTTGTATGAGCTGAGTAAATCGTTGTATTTTTTTTTGTTTAAAAAAATTGAATGGAAATATGTACTACTCGCTTCACATCTGCGAAGCCTTTCCCCCACTGTTTTGGGGTCGGCAACCAGTCTAACCAGATGCATTTAAATACCAGTAGGTATATACATGGAGCGACGGCGTATCTGACCTTCATTCTGACCACAACACACTCCGTACTAGGTAATACGGTAAGACCCTTCACATAGACTGGTAATCAGATTTTCGGGCCACTGACTACCAGTATCAACAGTCAAATGTCAGCCGGGACCAACAGCTTGGCATGGTTTATGAAGCTCGGAGGAAACTCGGTATGTAATGGGTGGTCACCCATCCCCGGATCAACTAAAAAAACCGTGGAATAACCTGAAGAACAACCCGTGCGGCTATCATTTAGCCACGAGCTCTTCAGGTTTCTAAAACAATATATTATTACCAAATAACAATGTTTAGTAAAAAAAGCCACGGTTGAAAATTCTTTACTTGTGTACAAAGGTAGTAGTAGTTATTAAAGGTAGGTAATTTAATTCTACCTGACCTACCTTTCTTCGTGTTTTATGAACCTTGGTTTAAGCCTAGGTGTAAAATAATAAAACTTAGACCGTAACTTAGTTATGACTTTATTGTGCCAGCCCACACCAAATTATAAGTTGGTAAAATAGAATTTACGATATGGAAATATGTATACAGAATTTACAGATTTGACATTTACTATGTTTTACATCAGGGAGTACCTATTAGGTATTAGATATAACGATATTGTAAAAAAATATTTCAGTTAATGTCCCGGGACAATTTATTTGAAATTATAATGTAAGTATTTTGTATTTGCAATGACATAAATGATTTGAGATATTCTCCAGGGCCAAATTATTTTAAATTGCGTATTTTAAAATGACATTTCATTTATTTTATTATATTTTTTTCTTTCATTGGCATCTTATTAATAAATACGACGCGCATGCAATTTATTTGATAGCAACACTTTTAATTAAACGACACTATTTCGAAAGTCATAAAAGCTATGATATGGCAACATTAATTCCAGCCTACAAATGAAACGAAGCACTAAATTGCTAAGCAAATAAAATTAATTAACATCAATCTGCCGAACGAAGCATTTCAAATGGGACACAGAAATCTAAAGTTTTCTCTATTTTGTTCTGTTATAGATAAATCCACAAAAATGCGTCCGACAGACACTTTTATCTTTTAACTTAGAGAGATGTTAATGTTGTTTTTAATTAAATGAAATGCGCAGGGAATTTATAACATGGCAACTCTAACTTCCTTTTATAAAATGTTTATTCGAATATGGAACTTCATGCGATGCAGATCTACGTTCGTTTTGTTATTTTATATGAAGATCGAATTACATCTAATCCACTTGCTTTAAATATGCACTGGCTTGTGGTACTAATTGCATTTTCACAAATTCTATTTGGAATTCTACATTTTGTAAAGCTTTTAGAACGTCAACTAAGTAAGTTACAAACTTTTACTCGTACCTGCGTATATATGTCTAGCGTATGCTGCAATTATATCAATCAGTACTAATTTTATTACATCAGTTGATATAATTATCCATTGATTAATTGATTAGACATGCTATTTGATTACACTTTCCAAGTTGGAATTGTTAATGCATTGTTACGGTAATTTTCTTGGCAATTGTCATATTTATATTTGATTTATTGGCAAAAACTTATTACCGCATTTATCGCTTTTTTCATTCATGTAAAACCACGAAGTCACTGAATGTAAAACACAAGTATTTCCACGTTTTCTCATTGTACTTGAATCAAAAATTCATAATAGTTTTTATTATTACTGAGGAGACAGGCAACAAATTAACTAAACAGTAGGTACACCGTAAACGACACCATAAAAATGTAATTTAAACATTTTGTCTTCCTTAACAACTTTATGTAATAAATTCCGTTATCAATGCAATTGGAAACGATAACAGGAATCCCTGGATTGCTACTTGAAATATACGACGGCACGGTTAGCGCAGTGGCTGAGCGATTGATTGCTGCGCTGCATGTCGCGGGTTCGATCCCCGAACGGAACAAATATTAACTCTTTGTGTATGTGAGTTTAAATGTTTGTAAATGCACCCGCGATACAGAAGAAATTCCTAGTGTGAGCCACGATTATTTAAAAAAAGAAAAGAAAAATACTATATTCCCCGGTGTAACGTATACCCCAGAAAACACTTTTATAATCTGAAGTTTTATTTGAAACTGGGGACGAGAGAGAAAGCTGCAAAGTGAACTGAGAATTTTTGAATGCAAACTCGAAAGTAAAGTGTAAACTAGTCAAAAGTGAAATCTTCTCAAGGACCTTAGGTGAATTTTGGTGTAGTTTTCAACACAATTTAGTTATTAATTCTTCAAGCTCAGTCTCTGCAATCATTCTCGTATAGTAGTGGAGATGGAAGAGTTATTTGTAGGATGGCCGATCCGAAGCAATTTTCAAATTCGGCTTTCGTTCGGGTTATGCCGACCGGCAAACTATTAGGTTTCTATGGAAGTATTTATTTGAGCTATCTGCTATCTATCTATCAAAATTCACTTAGCATTTTCTATAGTTATAGTCATTTTATACAGTTAACCCTTTTGAGCTTAGCACGACACGACAGACTACCCTTTTTTTTCAAATCGGCCTGTGGAGGCCGTCAAGTTTTTCACCCGAAAATATCATTTCCGGAATCCAGAATATTCGATTAGACATCCGGCTTTGCTAAACCATGCCGATATAAACATGTACTGTCAGGAAAGGAGATAAGTGAACAGGTTCGCCTGATATATCTTAGAAACCGATGGACGTCGTCAACTTTTCGATTGTTTTCTATTAATAATATATAAAACTCTCAAAAACATTCATAGATTTTAAAGAAAATTTCATCTGTATCTGACGAGTCTGATTACTAATCGCCTTTGCTGACTGTACGTGGCACGTCTTAACACTTTGAGCTGAGCAACGTTATAAAACGTAAAATTTGATAAACGCTATTTGACACAACGTTTAATCACGTCAGTAAAAAATACGTCTTTCTTCAAAGAACGTGTATAAACGGCTGAGGCTTATACAAATTCCTTAAAGCTACGTCATCGCGCCGTATCACTTTAAATTTTGGGACTGCTAGCGCCACTCCAGGTTAGTTTTTTTGTGCACTTTATAAGGCTACTCGCACACATACATTCTAAGTACGCATACATTCGCAACGTCGTAAGACGTCCCTCGATGCCCCCGCTCCCATACTTCAGTCGTTCCGTGCGCCGTGAGCGGGAGAGTAGTAGATCGCTGAGGATTTTCGATGAGGCATCGGCGTCACGGGAAACTACTCCAGATCCTTTCAGTGACGATGGTGAACATGGATCTGATGCAGATTATGACCCGGAACCAGGAGGGTTAGATGGGAGCGATAGTTCAGTAAGTTGAATTACTATTTCACGGAAGACCACGAGCAAGAGTCAAGGATAAGCATTTAGATTCCGATCAGTCCAGTTCCGAGACTTCAGATCACGGTGCAAGTTCTGAAAGTATTTTTGACACTAGAAAATCAAAACGACCTAGAACTATGTCAGAGCATTCTAATAGTACTGATCGCGATACGGAAACAATGAGCTCACCTGAACCACAGTCGCGTCAAGAGAACGAACCTGAAAGTCATGACCCGCCACCACTACTACCTAGATATAGAGGGTAACCTCGAAATGCCTAACCCACTGCCGCTTCTAGATATACGGAGAAACCCCGTAATTTTCGAGCTGCTGCCCCGCGTAGGTAGATTTGGAAATCCCGAGCCACCACAGCTTTTAGACATAGAAGGCAACCTGGGAAATCCTGAGCCACTACCGCTTCTAGACATAGAAGGTAACCCGGAAAATTCTGAGCCACTACCGCTTCTAAACATAGAAGGCAACCCGGGAAATCCTGACCCACCGCTTCTAGACACAGAGAGCAACCCCGGCAACCCGACAATTCCTGAGCCACTATTGCCTTCTTCTCCTATCTTCCATCCACCTGCTACGATAGAGGACAACCACACACCAGGCCCGTCTCATGGTCGGACGTCAACGTCGTTAGACGCTGTGCTTTATTTATGTACTATACGTGGATTGCATATGACACAACATGGATAAACGTCGACGTGCAGTAACGGTTGTGTCACATTTCATATTATCTTTGGTTGTATGAAAAACAGAACGTCACTAATCGTCATTTATTTTGTATGAGAAAATAGTGCGCCACGCAACAAACATTTGAATACCCAGATGCTCAGCTGAAAGTGTTAAATACAATCTTATGCTTTCTCAAAATTATATTCTCTACACTAATATTATAAAGATGTAAATTTGGTAAGTTGAAGGAGCTTGTAGACAGATATAGCAGCCGCTCGATCTTAAGGTTGAGCCGCGCTTGCCTAGGTTGGTCAGCGGATGGGTACCACCCGTAACATACCTACCGAGTTTCCTCCGTGCCTCGGAAAGCGCATGAAGTTGTTGGTCCCGGTTGTCATTAGTAGACTTTGACAATCGTTACAGAAAGTCAATGTCCCGAAAGTCTGACAACCAGTTTTACCAAGAGGTAACGTATTACTCAGCACTAATTGGGTTGTGAAGGTCAGATAGGCAGTCGCTCCATGTAAAATACTGGTATTCAGCTGCCTCCGGTCAGACTGAAAACCGACCTCAACATAGTTGAGAAAAGGTTAGGCAGATGATGAGGTAAAGTTATTAAGTACCTATGTAAGTTATTTTGTAGGAAGTAATTTTCTCATCTACTTAACCGATTTTGAAAATGATTTCACTAACGGTAAGCTAAATTATCTCCGAGTGCCATAATTTCCGACCATAAAGCGAGTAAAGTTGCGGGCAAAACCTAGGATTCAATAAACTTCAAGAGAGTTCTTTCCCTAACCCTAAGCTTGCATCAAAAGCCAATCCATCAGAGCAAAAATATGAAAAGATAGACGTTGTATAAATAAATTCTAATCCCATATTCGTATCTAAAGGTATCATGTGTATCGCACTCTACCGACGTTTCAACAAAATACAGATGTTGGGTCTAGAAGCATAATATCATATTTTTCGTATACACTCAACCTTTCATACGATTCCGCAATATTTTGATTGAAATATGGAAGATATCGTATCTTGAACGACTTTAGGTAGTTTATGGAAATATTATTTGACTATAACGGAAGATTTGCGGAAGAAGACGGCACAGTTGCCGCAGTGGCGGTCGACTGCTGCACTGCGTGTCGCGGGTTCGATTCCCGCACGGAACAAATATTTGTATGACCTGCAGATAGTTGTTTCGGGTCTGGCTGTTCGTGTATGTGAGTTTAAATGTTTGTAAACGCACCCACGATATAGGAGAAATTCATAGAGTGGGGAAACGTCTTTAAAAAAAAGTATTAAATACGTATAAGGTACAGTAAACTATATCGTGCAAATACTTAACCAATAGTTAACCAAGTAAATACCTACTTGCAGAGAGGCCACTGCCTGCAGCTGGGGTTGCGGGGTTTTTGAAAGAGATACCGCGGCCCCAGAACACAAAGGGCAAAAGAAGGAACATTGGTTTTTAGTCTTTAAAAATCTGGCACTCCCCGCTCCGCCCGGAGGGAAGTTATTTGTTGATTTCCCATCCGTAAAAAACAAAAAAAAATCATTACCTACTTAGGTAATTACTTAGTTATTACAGAAACTTAATTTTAATTCGCCATCCGAGATTACTTAACAAAAATTAAGCCGCTTAAAAACTATAGACTCAAAACAATTTAACAAACGGGTTTAGTTGATTCAACCGGATGAGCAACGAAGCGATGCCACAAATAACAAAAATAAAAACGAGTGTTTAACGAACCCACAACGAGTTAAACCATACATAACTAAAGTTATAGGTTATCGGTTCAATCATAGACTAACGTGAGAACACCGTACACAGACTTTATTATTTACGGGACCAGAATCCCAATCGATAGCATCTCCCTTTCAAAACCACTTCCGCGGTTATTAAGTTCCTTATTAAGGCTGTGATATAATCCAATAGTTACGACATTTGTGTGAGAATGTGCGTGATCGTATACGATTGATCTTATCAGCTACTGATATATTTTGTAGATAGCATATATGAGATAAACACTACAATAGGAGAAATATACTGTTAAAGATATTTAGTGAAAAAAATAATTTAATATTTGTAATAAACTGTCATAAAGAGTGCTGTCTGAAATTGTTACACTAACTTTATTTTAAAGATCTAGGAGATTCCTTTAATTGGTATTTAATTTTATTTTACTAATTGTAAAACTACACGAGTAATCAGTTGTTCGTTGGCTAACAAATTATTATAAACTTATACTGTCCCAAAGCAGGGCAAAGGCATAAATTCTTATACATAAATCCTTCCAGGTATGCGATCTAGTGTGGTTGGCCAATAAAGAAAAATAAAAGAAAAGTATAGAACGTTGGATCGTATTGTAAATATTATTGAAATAACAATATTGTTTCATGTCTTTGAATTCGTAAGCAACTGAAGCACGCGACACTGAATCAATGGTCGTAGAAGAATACACTAACAATAACAAAATACTTCAGTATGACTGCAGCAATTTACATACGCATGCACTACAGTTATGCAATATAAATAAACATAATGAAAATTAACAAAATGATTAAGAAACAGGTACAGATAACATGAAACTGTTAATTACGACTGTGTATTCGAGCTCCTCTCCTAACAGTTACTTTAATTACAATTTACAACCAACAATCTCACCAATATACTTCGTAGTCGTAACTTATTCACTAACCGACGTAAGATAACGTTCGTCTGCAATAACTTCCTGTTTTTACTGACTAAACACGTCACCATACTCGAAAGGCATTCAAAACACACGTGTAACTGAACCAGTTAACAACGTCAACTCACTAAAACACTTTGACCTCATCAAATGTTTGAATAACCGCGGCTCAAATATGACAGTATCATAAACACACTCGAGAGCCGTTGTATGTTTCACAGCTGATCGACGCACATATAAACAAACTTACCTTATGGTATTACTATAAACACTACATCCCATCGACGTACAAAACGTTCGATTCTCAAGTAGTATAAACTTCCTTTGTGCACTCTCGAATTGGAACAACACTGAAATTCGTGGACGACACGCGATTTCCGTGAACTAAAAATATTTTTAAAGATTAAGGGTCGCGTTTACAATGACGCGCCCGAGGACGAAGGGCGTGCGACTCCGAACGCGGTCGGCTGACTACTGGGACTACTGGCTCGGCGGACTCGCTCGTGTCGTTGAAGTGCAAAGCCATCAGGTGCGACCAAGAGGTACGACTCAGCGACAGTTAATTGATGCGGTATCAGACGTGACGTGGGATAACATTGAACACTCATATCCTTTCATCCATCTTTATTATGTCAGCACAGCATTCACAACGACATAAAATTCCATCTTCGTTTTGTATTTAATTTCGAGTCTTTGTACATTTTGTACCACCATTTGCGTTCGTACTTGTCCCCATTATCGACAATGCACCACTGCAATGCGAATCCGATTTCCACAAGGCGAACACAATAAAATCAAAATGTGATAACGTTGTAACGAGGTGAGCAGCATCCAGTTCTGCCAGATGCTGTAACTATGTCAACGGGTGCGCTCGTTTAGATCGTTTAACAAAATTGCTAAGCACGCCAATAAAAGGACTACCTAATTACGGGAGAAAGTTTGAAAAAAACTTTATTAGAATAAGTGCGACGACATCTCGTCGTCAGTATTCGTTCAAAAACAATTTGACCATATTCAAGGCGAAGACATTATAAATTAGCCAAAGCTTTTTGGAGTAGGTACATAACTTTCTGCCTGGGTGCACTCAACTTCATTAAAACTCTAGATTAAAACAAAACTTCGCAGAGATATTATTAAAAGAGAGAGAGAGAGATGTATTTTCACAGGAAATAGCCTGCATTTTTGGCCGCGAAACGTATATCCATTAGCATCTCAGGAAGTTGGATAAACAAAGGAATGGCCCCGGGCCGCTCTACAGAGAGAGAATTCTAAGTTAAAGTGTGCACAAATTTCCAGGGTTGAGAACAGCGTAAATTATAATAGTTTCCAAGGCCATTATGGACATGATTCCTAGTTCGTAGCCCAAGGGCACAGGCAATGCAGAATGCACAACCGCTCTGTTGCTTCGTAATAGAACCGCCCGCACTCGACCGTAGACGCAATTCAACCTAGGGGCAATTTATTAGCCCTAATAATGGAAATACTAAAAGGATTTACAGCTGTACTTTCGAGCTTTATGAACGGGTGATAATGAGCAAATGAATCAGATAGAAGGATTATTCGAGAAGCCTTGAATAACATTGATACGGGACGAACAAATCGGACAGCAGATAGGCCCGTAAATTACAATGCGGAATAGGAACGGTTTACATTGAGATGTTATCCGGTCCGACCTTCAACCCTGACCAATTATTTTAGCAAGAAACCTTTGAAGGCGCGTCCAATCTGATGGGGAGCACAAAGCCGAGTGAAGGCCCGCCCCTTAACACTTTCGTCGAATATAACACGCAGAGAGCCGGAGACGGCCGTGATATTATCTATATTGAGCTAAAAATAGCACGTGGTCAAGATAACATTGTTTACGGTCATGTTCCATCCTAAAACACGAATCTCGTTGGTTATTGGTAGACAATAGACGGGCATTTCGCACTTTGTATCCGAAATGGGCAAACATGTTTTGTGTTTTTCGAGGTAAATTGTTTTGGTTTGTTATTTATTCCACGTGAACTATAACCTGAGTTGGCAGCCTATTTCTCTTATCTAGTCTATCGCAAACAATTTCTTATTGAATCGGATAAGTTATTTTCAAAAGTTGCTACCAGCAGTGTATCTTGACATCTAGGACGAGATTGAGACTCATTGTTGTTTTTATCCTTGGGTTCCGATTTTCCGATTCTTATTTTGAATTTTATGAAAGATCAAAGAAAAAATGGATATGTGTGATATGTGTGGAATGATATTAACAAAAAAGCATATCGTGAATATTGACAGGAGAAAATAAAAGAAAAAAAAAACGTGTTGGACCGAAACACACAAATTCAAGGGAATCATTCAATTCAAGGGGACCAGGAAGATCTTGTCCCTCAACAAGATCTTCCTGCAATGTAAATGCAATGATTTACATTGCATTTTATAAACCAGTTCTCCCATCTTTATATATATAATTCTTCTGTGAGTGTGTATGTCACTGAACTTCTCTCAAACGACTGGACCGAAATTGATGAAATTTTTTGAATGTGTTCAAGGAGATCTGGGAATGGTTTAGATTCACAATTTTGTCCGCTGGACAATGTTTTTTTAATTAATTTTTAATTTATTAGTAGTTGTAGATTTTGGAATGTTTTACATTGGATCCGACAGACGGCGCTACCATCGCAGTGTCAAATTAGACAGCTTATTAGCTTATTAAAAAAAGTTTGAAATTTTCAAATTAAAGACGTGTAGACAGGACAACGTCTGTCGGGTCCGCTAGTAACTTATAAAGTAATAAGACAATAAAATTACAAGCTGTCAATATAAGTTTTTTTTTTAATTGCCTCAAACCAGGAATTTCTCATTGTATCACGAACAGCGGATATATTTATTCAGTGCGGGGATCGAACTCAGTTCAGATTTGTGGGAGACTGGTGCCTAAGTTAAGCTCAAAGCTCGTGTTTCAGGACAGTAGGATCCCACCCCATTTGATTTTCTTTTTATAAATAACTAGCTTTTGCCCGCGGCTTCGCTCGCGTTAAATTCGGGGTAACACAGTTTCCCTTTAAAAAAAAATAGTAAATTAGTGCGATAGAATTTAATTATGTAACCACATTTCCGAACAAACGATGCTCTTTCAACATAGTCTCTGGCTGTGAATGACGTTGACATTCGTTACGCGTGACGACGTTGTAATTCGTTAAATGTATTTTTTTCAATTTTTCTAATACCTTTTTTTAATATTTTTTTCCGTAAGGACCTTCTACAGAGTATTAGAAAACTACAAAAAAAATAATCAGCCAAATCGGTCTAGCCGTTCTCAAGTTATGGCGTGACAACGGGAAACGGGTTTCATTTATATATATATACTAGCTGTGCCCCGGCATGCGTTGCTATGCAATTTTCTACCTTTCTACCTACCCTACCTACCCTACCTACCCTACCTAACCTACCTACCCTACCCTCCCTACCTACCCTACCTACCCTACCTACCCTACCTACCCTACCTTTTCTTTGCTATAAACCTCACGGAGCCCGAGACCTTTCCAACGAATGCAAAACCGTGGAAATCGGTTCGTGCGTTCTGGAGTTATAGCGTCAGGAAGGAAAACCCGACTTATTTTTATATAGTAGATATAGATATAGAAGACTACCTGTCTTGTGCGGTTTCACCCGCGTCTTTAGTTGCTGAGCCGTCCCCCGTGGGTAGTAGCGTTATGTTGTATAGCCTATGTTACTTCCTGATAATGTGGTTTCCTATTAGTAAAAAATATGGTTAAAATCGCTCCAGTAGTTTTGGAGCCTATTCGATGCAAACAATTCTTTTCTCTTTATAACATTAGTATAGATGAACGAACTGAATTAAGTAAGGTACTCAATAAAAAAGTAAATAAAAAGAAAAGTATAATGGCAATGGCAGACTAAGTGGCCAGACTGTGCAGGCTTTTCAAACTTTACAAATCCAGATCGATAAGCTGCTGCAAATTAAATATTAACTATGCCTAATGGCTCATTAAAATGCAACTCTATTTATTGCACCTGCATTACAATTCTGAATAGTCAGCTTTGAAGTACACACGACGGCACATCAACCTATACAAAACCATTTTAACCTGATCTCTACTACGGTGTGCGATCCGTAGTAGAGAGATCAGGTTATAATAGTTTAGGTTGACCTGCCGTCATGTGTATATTATTATTCAATTGCTACGTATGTTTCATTCAGACATAAAATATGTGTGACCAATGTTATTTATCATTCCATTCATATTGTTTGTTTGTCAATGCTTTTATCCATTACTAACTCTTGCCCGCGGCTCCGCTCGCATTAAATTCGGGGTAACACAGTTCCCCTTTCATGATTTGCAGGTACCTGCTACCTGTAGTTTTTGCCCTAGCGCCTTATTTATTGTAATAGCAATGCTAAGTTTTCCCTTTTCTTCCGTCTTTCTCCCTCATTTTTCACTCTGTTTTAAAAAAAGTTACCCGATGTTCGTCTCCAGGGTCCCATCATTCCCAATTCATCAAAATTGGTTTAGCCATGTAGGCGTAAAGACGTAACAAACAAACTCGTTTTCGCTTTTATAATATTAGTAAGGATGATGCGACACGACCACACACCGTTAATTTTTTAAGCTTTCAATTTTGGATTAGTTAAGGATACCTATTCTGTTTAAACTCTCAATATAATATAATAATAATAATAATAAAAATCTTTATTTACTTAAAAGTAGCGAGTTACAAATATTTGAATTTAGGTATAGGCATACAGTTACAGCTTACAAATTATAAAACCCTTGCCTCCCAAACTAGGTGATCCTGTATTTTGGGAGTCAGTGTTCCCTCGTTGAGTATTACACAATTATGAATGCTTATACTGCTATAATGTTTCTTAAATAATTATGCTAACTGACAATGAAACTTTTTCGATACAAATTTTATATTGGAAATGTTTCGAATTTCTCGTTAGTGGATGAAAAATTCCGCGGTCATTTTACCTTAACAAATTTTAATTAGATCGGCGATATTGTGTGTTTCATGAACATTTTTTTTTTAAAACCTTGTCCTCCACTGGGAATTTCTCCTGTATCGTGGGTGCGTTTACAAACATTTGAACTCACATCCACAAACAGCCAGACCAGGAACAACTATTTGTAGGTCATACAAATATTTGTTCCATGCGGGGATTGAACCCGCGACACGCAGCGCAGCAGTCGATCGCTTAGCCACTGCGCCAACCGTGTCGCCCGTCGTGTCGTTTGTGTGTTAGATTGGTAGTCATTTTAAAACGTTGTTATTATCTTCAAATATTACTTAATGACCATACCTTAGAAATTAAATTTGACCTATAAATATCAATATTGAAATATTACATACATGTATAGTTTTGAGGACAATGCATGGTTAGCTAAGTGATGGCATTCTTTATCTCCAAAAGATGGCGGACTAGTTTTACGAGAAAGCGACATTTACAAGACAAGACATTTACTGACCTGAAATACAGTTTATTTTTCAACTGAACTTTTTAACACGCTCGGAATATGAAGTAAAAACCACCTGCCATATTTACTGCACATGGCAGCCATGTTGGTAACCTTTTACTCTTTGCGTATAATTTACAAATGCCAAGAGAAGCGACAGCTAATTTCCGTACCAAGGAAGTACTCGGAATTTCTAGATTAATTAAATATTTACTTAAAGGGCTAACGCTTACAGTCTAGACTCAAAGACATATCTTAGAGCTGCAACTTCCTCCTAACACTTTCCGGTATTTCCATTAATTAAAACTAACTGCAACACATTCTTTTGCAGTTTTTTAATAATCGCGTCTTCGCATACATTTTCATTGTTACATAAAATAATGGTCGAGGTAGTTTATTTTTTACTGTCGTCTTTTGTGTTTGAACTATTTCTTCGTTTATTGAAATGAAGCATACTGTTGTTTTTAAACTGACGATAAAAAAAGTAAATTTTAGGGTTCCAAACCTCAAAGAAAAAAAAAACTGAACCCTTATAGGATCACCTTGTAGTCCGTCTGTCGAGACTCTTTAACTCGGGAAAGCGTGAAAGTATCGAGTTGAAATTAAAACCATATTTTTATCTCTTCAAGCTATGAAAAATGAACCCTCTAAGTGTGGGCAGTCAACAGATATGGCCGTTTATGTCGCTAATTTGTACAGAACCCTGGTGCGCAAGTCCGACTCGCACTTGTCTGGTTTTTTTGTATGACCACGCATAGCTTATCTCCAAGTGATCCAACTACAGTACTATTACAAGTTATTATGCTTTGTGACTGGGACTGTAGATTCATCATTTTGTTTCATGACATTCAAAAGTTCCTGTTAAAGTTCAATTGAAATAAATACTATGACTTTGACCCCATTGAAAATTGAAAAAAACAAATCCAAGAAATGAATTTTGAATTGTGAACCGATTCTTAAGAGATATTGGCTAACATACCAATTCCATTATCATTATTGCCCTGTTCATATCCCATGAAAATAAACTACGATTTTATTGGTGGGGAAAAATTCCTATTTCCTACTGAAAACGTGCGTTTTTTTTTGATAAACTGAGAAGCTAAAATAAAAATGTTTTAGTCTAAATATGCTCATAGACTTACTTTAGAAGCGGTAATCTTATTTATAAAATTCTCGTGACAGAGTTTAGTTACCATACTCCTCCGAAACGGCTTGACGGAATTTTATGAAATTTTTCGGTCGAGTTGAGAATCGGTAGTAATCTATTTTCCCTCTTCAGAAAGGGCACTAAGCAGTGGCTGAAACAGCTGGACACAGCTAGTAAATAATTATTAATACAATCAACCTACCACCATCATAAAGATAGAGCTGCGAGATTATTTTTTTAGACTGTCGCCGCGCCATATGAAAAGCGGTTAGAAGATTTTTATACGAAGCCTGACCTGTCTAACTTCCACAAAGTTTGTAGCCACGGCTAAACCGCGTATTAAATATAGCTGGTTTCAATAAAAACAAACCTATATCGTATTGTTTGAGACAAAATCTTCTAAAGCGTCACGTTTCTAAGATATCTTTCTACCGAAGTTACAATCTTCACCACCTGTATTCGATAGCTTTCGGAAATGCGAGATTTTTTAGTCTCTGACTGTGGTTCCAAAAATAAGACTGTAAGTCTTTTAGTAATTCTACTTCGCGGTATTTCAAAAGGCTTAGACTTTAGCCTAAAGGTACTGATAGACTTGAGCAGTCACTTGTAATGAGGATTCTTGCGAATGTTACATCACAGAAAATAAATGACAGCGTTTTACCTAGCATTCCATCGAGTGTTCTTCGAAAGGACAATAAAAATAAAATAAATAAAAAAATATCTTGGGACAACTCACACACGGCTATCTGATCCCAAGCTAAGCAGAGCTTGTGTTATGGTAACCAGACAACTGATATACATACTTATATAATTTATAAATACATACATATTATAGATAAATCACACCCAGACACAGAACAAACAATCATGCTCATCACACAAAGTTTGTCCTGGGTGGGAATCGAACCCACGACCTCCGGCTCAGCAGTCAGGGCCACTAACCACTAGACCAACAGGCCCGTCAAAAAATAAACGAGAGCGTTTTACCTAGCATTCCATCGAGTGTTCTTCGAAAGGACAGAAAATTTGCTTCAAGCTTCTTACCGAGCCAAATTTTTATAGAGTCAAGTCTGACATCTTCATAAACAATATTTTTTAACAAGCATCAACTAGAACGTTCTCTAGAAAAATCATGAAAATGTTCGTAGGTATGTTTGGCTCCATAATTGACCCAGTTTGTTGTTCAGTTAGATAAAGGAGATTGCCCGTTTTGTAAAGGTAGTTCGGTCCCAGTGGAAAATGCTTGTGCCCTGAAGTATTTTATTTTACCTAATAGTAAAAACTTAGCATTTTCAAAATCTGAAACCTTTTTTCATTTATTCACCCTGGTTCAGGAGATATCATTAATTTTCTGTTTTAAAAATGTAGGTTATAATCACAAATTGACATAGACTAGGTACCTATATCACTATTACTATATGTGCAGATTTCCATACTATAAACATGTTTATGCACAAAGTAATAAAGACATAATTAGGTATACTGTAGACATAATATCGTAAATAATAACTACGTAAATACGGGATTCAAAACTCAACGTAGGTATCTAAACGAAGCAATCACGAACTAAACGAATTTCTGAACAAAGTGCTGTGACATGCTCAAGTAAATGTTGCCAGATCAATTATTTTTAATCCATTAGTAAATCGATTTCAGTTTTTTTTATCGATTAATGCCCCGTTCCAATAAATGAGACTTATGTCAAAATACAACTAACCGTAAGCAAAACGAGTCCTTCTTGTTTATTGGAACGGGGCATAAAACTCTTAATACGGCGTTTCCAAAATACGTAATCTAAAGCTGCGTATCGACTTTGCGCTCCTGGCGCGCGCGCCATGAATGACCGCGCCGAGAGTGCGTTCCGCGGAGCGCGTTCCAAAGATTTGAAGTGTATCAACTAAGCGCGCCTGGCGCGCGTGGCAACTGTTCCAGTGTTTGGTCGTTCAACATGCAGGGTTTTTAGTAATTAATTTTTCTCGTCTATAAGATGACAAGAGCTCAGGAATTTTTTTCTTTAAATCTGGCACAGGGACTCCCATTTCACAACTTATATCTCTCCAAGCGTCTTCTCTGAGCGATTTATTATGATATAAAGAACTTTTGCTATTCCACAGCAGTTCTTTTGTACCATAAAGTTGAATTAATTTACGACAACTCTGATTATCCATCGCTCGGAACGCAACGAACACATATAATATATCATGTCCGTCTCAACTGGCGCGCGCGCCACAACTGAGCGTCCTTTGATGCGCGGTAAAAAACCGACTCCAGATGGAACGGGTCGCTCCATGTTCGAGCGTTCCAACAAACACATTGGCGCGCGTTCCAAAATGGTAACAATTTCGCGCGGCCGGAACGCGCGCCAATGTTCGTCCTCTTGGAGCGCGAAGTCGATACGCGGCTTAACCCGCGGTAGTGAAGAGGATGATGACGAAGTTATATCCGTGAGTACCCAATGCAACATACAATTGAGGAGTGCTTTGGAGGTTGCGTTCCGGGAGTATCGTTCTACACTGCCTGAATTAAGACCACGATTACCTCGTTTGCCTATGCACAAGAAAAACAAGGCGTTGGTGTGTGCTCTAGATTCGCTACTGGCAAATTGTTTTGATAGCAGCAAAGACCTGGCCGATACCCACTCAATATTGTACTGTGCAGCTGTAGCAGCATGTCGTGTAGCTAACGTCAAATTTCCGAATAACGACAGAGCTACACGACCAAAATTATCTGTTCCAGCTTGGCAGTGTAGGATTGAGCGTCGTATCGGTGAGGCTAGAGCACTCATCGGCAAGTTAATCTGCTTCAGGGAGGGCAACACTCGTCCTAGAGTGATGCGCTTTGTGAGGCGGGCGTTCTCGGGAACTGATACTAGTTCTCGTGATTATTTGGCCCGTGTCACAGAGCGTATCGACTTCCTGAAGCAGAAGATCTCAGCATGGGCAAGCCGCATTCGTCGGTTTAAGCAGCGTGTGGAGCGATACACTCAGAATCGCACATTCCAAAGTGACGAAAGGTGGGTATATAGAGCTTGGGAGCGACCGGACCAAGGTGTGGCTGACACGTGTCTACCAGATGATGACGCTATGAGTTCGTTTTGGCGCAGCATATGGTCGGTGCCTGTCAGTCACACTGAGGGCGATTGGACCCGGGAGATTGAACGAGCATGTGATCCAATACCAGATATGGGGGCAATCATCATCAGCCTCCAAGATGTCGCTCGTGCAGTCCGTCCGTTGCCAAACTGGAAATCTCCAGGACCGGACGGGCTGCAAAACTTTTGGATTAAATGGTTTCAAAGATCGCACGCTCGTTTGGCTTCCCAGTTTCAATCAGCCTTAGAGTCAGGGTCACTTCCCCAGTTCTTGACGACAGGAATAACCCACCTGCTCCATAAATCGGGTAGTACTACGGAGCCCAAAAATTATAGACCAATCACTTGTCTACCAACGATCTATAAAGTTCTTACGTCCATTTTGAGAGGTAAAATCAACCAACATATTGAGAGTAATTCTATCATGTCGCCCTCTCAAAATGGATGTAGGAACGGGTCCCGTGGTACTAAGGAGCTGCTCCTCATTGATATGGCCATTAGCCAGCAGGTTCGTCGTTCCCGAAGAAATCTGTCGACATGCTGGATAGATTATAAGAAAGCCTATGATTCGGTGCCCCACACATGGCTTATGAGGGTGCTGGAGTTATATAAAGTAGATGCAACTCTGCGTACCTTCCTGATGTCATGTATGGGGCAGTGGCGAACGGTTCTTCGCTATCCTGGATGTCGACAGATGCAGAGGAACAGTGAACCAATAAGGATTGAGCGTGGCATTTTCCAGGGTGATAGTCTAAGTCCATTGTGGTTTTGCCTAGCCTTGAACCCTCTCAGCACACTGCTGGAAGGTTCAGGTCTGGGCTATCGGTTGAGAAGAGGTGGTCAGGTCATATCTCACCTGCTTTACATGGATGATCTGAAACTCGTTGCCCCCAACAATTTGCAACTGATGAAATTACTGAAGGTAACAGAAACTTTCAGTAGCTCCATCAGGATGGAATTTGGTGTAGAAAAATGTGCAGTCATGCATGTGAAGCGAGGGGAGATTATGGAATCCGCGGGAATTCAACTCTCGGATTCCATACACCTTAGATCCCTCTCCTCAACAGAAACCTACAAGTATTTGGGTATGTCGGAAGCATTAGGTATTAATACTGCCGACATGAAACAATCGCTGAAGGTGCGTTTCTTTGGCCGCCTGAACAAGGTGTTAAGCAGTCTTTTGTCAGGCGGAAACAAGGTGCGCGCCTTTAATGGTTGGGTCATGCCGGTGTTGATGTATTCTTTCGGCATACTCAAATGGACTCAGACGGAACTTGATGCCCTGGATAGGAGGGTCCGCACACTGCTGACCGCAAATCGGATGCATCACCCACGGTCGTCAGTGATGAGATTGTATATCCCACGGAAGTGTGGGGGTCGTGGCTTCTTAAATGCTAAAACCCTGCACAACCGTGAGGTATGCAGTCTCAGGGAATATTTCTTAGGAACTGATGTGGAGATGCACCGAGATGTGGTATCAGTGGACAAGGGCCTCACCCCGCTCTCCCTGGCTAACGAGAACTGGCGCAAGCCTAAAGTATTAGACACTAATGATCGCAAGGAAGTATGGCAGAGCAAGGAGCTTCATGGACGCTTTTACCGGGCCCTTCATGGGCCCGATGTAGATTTCTCAGCGTCCGTATCCTGGCTACGCTTTGGTAATCTCTTCGGGGAAACCGAAGGTTTTGTTTGTGCAATAATGGACGAAGTTATGATGACGAACAATTACCGGAAATACATTGTGAAGGATGGCACGGTTGACATATGTCGGGCATGTTGCCGTCCCGGAGAATCGATCCGTCACATTATCTCTGGGTGTTCTCGTCTGGCTAACGGAGAGTACTTGCATAGACACAACCTAGTTGCCAGGATTATCCACCAGCAACTTGCTTTGAAGTACAACCTTGTGGAATCAGAAGTGCCGTACTATAAGTATGTGCCCGACCCAGTTCTTGAAGATGGTAATATCTCGTTGTATTGGGATCGATCTATCGTCACTGACAGGACTATTGTTGCCAATAAGCCTGATATTGTGGTGATAGATCGATTGGAGCGTCGCGCAATGATTGTTGATATAACGGTTCCGCATGACGAGAACCTCGTGAAGGCAGAGAAAGATAAACAATTCAAGTATCTAGATCTGGCTCGCGAGGTTGTCGACATGTGGCACGTAAATACAGCAGTCATTGTGCCGATAGTCGTGTCGGCCAATGGCTTAATAGCCAATAGCCTTGACCAACATCTGAGGAGGCTATCGCTTGGCAGCTGGATCAAGGGCTTGATTCAGAAAGCAGTACTTCTGGACACGGCCCGTATTGTTAGGAGGTTCCTCTCTCAAGAGTCCTGACCACCGGTAGCTCGGACCCTGTTCCCAATGCTGGTGGACTACTATTTTTTATATTTTTAAATGTTTTTATGTTGTTTTTTTTTATAAGAATATGTAAAAATATAAAAAGTATGTATAGAAATGAATAAACGAATAATAATAATAAATAATAATAATAACCCCAAGTGTCACGTACGTTGTGATTTGTTCCTCCAAAAAAAATTTTATAAAATACCTAGTTTTCTTGGCCTCAACAGTATATAAATAAAATTCTTAGACAAAATCAATTACCAAAACCTTCATCTTCAACAATAAAAACTTGCAAAACAATCCAAAATGAATAAGAAAATCCAAATTTTTTTAATGACTGACAGGTAATGGCAGGTTGACGTTCACGACGTCACCTCTCAACAATGAAAAATGCATAACAATTACAATGTGAAATGATAACACGACTAGCGGCTCGCCAACATGCACGCCTTCCACCTCCGGACTCGCCGCTCAGCTCCGCCTCGCCGCCGCCGGAACCCAGCCTCATCGTGAGCGCTGTGACACCGGCCGTGGCAGTTGCGTCGAGCTCGAGCGACGAGTATTTTTCCCCGCCCACGACGCCACTACCTGCTTGTCGACGGGGAGGACGCCGGCCGCCGGACGGCTTAGGACTTCGAGGCCCACCGGCCTCTGATAGGGTCCCAGCTCCCGGCGGAAGTGTGCAGCGCATGCGATGGACTAGCTCCATCAACGAAAATGTCATGCGCTCATACTATGGGGCTACAGAGGGGGGAAACAACCTGACTGCGTACCGGGTTCGGATGCTCTCTCTGTTTCAGGTGCTTGAGCCAGCTGTCAACGTGTCTGCACAACGACTGTCGGATCAGGTGCGGGTAATCCAGCGTAATCGTATGTTGGATGACACCGTACTTGATCGCTTGCGAACGGAAATGCAGAGTAGCCAGGTCATTACCTCTTCGTCGCAGGCTGTGGTTCCACCACAGTCCCACCAACTAGTTAGTCACGCTGACGAGGTAAGTAAAGACATGGCTACTAATGTAAGTACCCAGTGCAATGAGGAAATGAGGATTGCTTTGGAGGGTGCGATTCGAGAATATCGGTACATATCGCCCGAACTTAGACCACGCTTACCTCGTTTACCCATGCATAATAAAAATAGGGCGCTGGTGGCTGTTCTGGATTCGCAGTTGTCAAACTATTTTGACAACTGCGAAAACCTCACTGATGCTCACTCAATCCTGTATTGTGCGGCTGTAGCGGCGTGTCGTGTAGCTCACGTTAAATTTCCTGATGACGGAGCTACACGACCGAAACCAGCTGTACCATTTTGGCAGTGCAGGATTGAGCGGCGCATTGGTGTGGCCAGAGCACTCATCGGCAAACTAATCTGTTTCAGGGAGGGCAACACTCGACCTCGAGTGATGCGCTTTGTGAGGCGGGCATTTGCAGGGACTGACATAAGTCCTCCAGACTATATGTCCCACATCACAGAGCGCATCGACTTCTTGAAGCAGAAAGTGTATGCATGGGCAAACCGTATTCGTAGGTATAAGCGGCGGGTGGAACGATACACTTTGAATCGCACATTCCAAAGCGATGAAAGGTGGGTGTATAGAGCATGGGAGCGACCGGACCAAGGTGTGTCTGACACGCACCTGCCGGATGATGACGCCATGTGTTTGTTTTGGCGCAACATTTGGTCGGTGCCTGTCAGTCATACCGAAGGTGAATGGACTCGGGAAGTCGAACGAGCGTGTGATCCCATACCAGAAATGGGGGCCTTAACAATCAGCCCCCAAGATGTAGCTTGTGCGGTCCGTCCGCTGCCTAATTGGAAATCTCCAGGGCCGGACGGACTGCACAACTTTTGGTTAAAATGGATCCAAAGGTCGCACGCTCGTTTGGCGACCCTATTCCAGACAGCCTTAGAGTCAGGATCGCTACCCAAGTTCTTGACGACTGGAATAACCCACCTGCTCCATAAATCCGGTAGTACGACGGAACCCAAAAATTATAGACCAATAACGTGTCTTCCTACAATCTATAAAGTTCTTACATCCATTTTGAGGGCTAAAATCACTAAACACATAGATGACAATTCTATCATGTCTGCTTCTCAGAATGGATGTAGGAACGGGTCCCGTGGTACTAAGGAGCTGCTCCTCATTGATATGGCCATTAGTCAACAGGTTCGCCGTTCCCGAAGGCATCTGTCGACATGTTGGATAGACTATAAGAAGGCCTATGACTCCGTGCCACACACATGGCTCATGAGGGTGCTAGAATTGTATAAAGTTGATGCAACTCTGCGCACCTTCCTGAGCTCGTGTATGAGGCAATGGAATACGGTCCTTCGCTATCCAGGATGTCGGCAGATTCAGAGGAATAGTGAGCCGATAAGGATAGAGCGAGGTATATTCCAGGGCGATAGTTTGAGTCCACTTTGGTTCTGCTTAGCCTTGAATCCTCTAAGCACGTTGCTGGAGGACTCAGGTCTGGGCTATCGATTGAGGAGAGGTGGTCGGGTTATATCTCACCTCCTTTACATGGATGACCTGAAACTCTTTGCCCCCAACGATTCGCAACTGATGGAACTACTGAAGGTAACTGAAACCTTTAGTAGTGCCATCAGTATGGAATTTGGTGTGGACAAATGTGCGGTCATGCATGTAAAGCGAGGGGAAATTGTGGAATCTGTGGGAACCCAGCTCTCGGATTCCATACACCTTAGATCCCTCTCAGCAAACGAAACCTACAAGTATTTGGGTATGTCGGAAGCGTTGGGTATCAATGTTGCTGACATGAAGCAATCGTTGAAGGAACGCTTCTTTGGCCGCCTGAGAAAAGTATTTAATAGTCTTTTATCAGGTGGAAACAAGGTGCGTGCTTTCAACGGTTGGGTCATGCCGGTTTTGATGTACTCTTTCGGCATACTCAAATGGACTCAAACAGAACTAGATGCTCTGGATAGAAAAGTCCGTACATTGTTGACGGCATATCGTATGCATCACCCACGGTCTTCGGTTATGAGACTGTATATCCCACGGAGTTGTGGTGGTCGAGGCTTTTTAAACGCCAAGACTCTCCACAATCGTGAGATATGCAGTCTCAGGGAGTATTTCTTGGAAGCCGACGTGGGGATGCATCGAGATGTGGTTACGGTGGACAAGGGCTTTACCCCGCTCTCCTTGGCTAAAGAGAACTGGCGCAAACCTGTAGTGCTTGACACTAACGACCGCAGGGAGGTATGGCAGAGTAAGGAGCTTCACGGACGCTTTTTCCGGGCCCTACATGGACCCGATGTAGATCAACCAGCGTCCGTAGCCTGGCTACGTTCCGGGGATCTCTTTGGAGAAACTGAAGGTTTTGTCTGTGCAATTATGGATGAAGTTATGATGACGAATAACTACCGGAGATTTATTGTGAAGGATGGCACGGTTGACATATGTCGGGCATGCCACCGTCCGGGTGAATCAATTCGACACATTATCTCCGGTTGTTCTCGTCTAGCTAACGGAGAGTACTTGCATAGACACAACCTTGTAGCCAGGATTATTCATCAGCAACTTGCTCTAAAATATAGCCTTGTGGAATCGGAAGTGCCGTACTACAGGTATGAGCCCGACCCAGTTCTCGAACATGGCAATATCACATTGTACTGGGATCGATCCATCATCACTGACAGGACTATTGTTGCCAACAAGCCTGATATAGTGGTGGTGGATCGATCAGAGCGGCGCGCAATGATTGTTGACATAACAGTCCCGCATGATGAGAACCTCGTGAAAGCCGAGAAAGATAAGCAAATCAAGTATATTGACTTGGCTCGCGAGGTTGTCGACATGTGGGATGTGGACTCAGCGATCATTGTGCCGATAGTCGTATCTGCCAATGGCTTAATTGCCAAGAGCCTCGACCAACACCTGAGGAGGCTCTCGTTAGGCAGCTGGATCAAGGGCTTGATACAGAAAGCGGTGCTCCTGGACACGGCTCGTATTGTTAGGAGGTTCCTTTCTCTGGAGCCCTGACCGCCGGTAGCTTGGACCCTGTTCCCGATACCGGTGGGCTACTATTTTTACATTTTTAAATGTTTTTTATTTTTTGTTTTTAAGAAATATTTAAAAATTTAATTATATGTATAGAAAACAATAAATGGACGATAATAATAATAATAAAGGTTTATTCATTTTAACAAGAGTTTCTTATCAGCTAGTGATTGAAGCCTCCTTTTAAGCAAGGGAATGCTTGTATTAGGAGACTCCACTCTTCCACATCTTGTGTTATTGTATTACAATTTTTAATTTTTAATTATACTTATTTAAGTTAACAAATTCTTACTTTACATAAAAAAAAAAAAAAAAAACAAACTACTTAATTAGAATTAAAAAGTTGAAGGAAAATAAAGTAAAATAGAAAAATTAAAGCAATCCAGCAGAGGTTAACATGTCCATAGCACAGGCTCTTGTACTAAGGTTCAACAGATCGTGTGATGTTTGTGAGTTGGCTGATGTTATGTGAGGGAGTGTGCAATGGATGTGTGTTTGAGTGAGTGTGTGATGTAGTGTGAGTGAGTGTGTGATGGAAAGTGAGTGTCAGTGTTTTTTATTGTTATTGAAGCAGTGCCTCAGTTTCATCATACGTTAGAGGTTTTATCCAATTTGTAATACTTATTTTACAATCTTTATGTTTCTTATCATACACGTAGTTTTCTTTGTTTATCCTATTGTATAGCTGAGCTGAACGTTTAGTGAACTGTATACGTGCGAACTTAGTTTTAGTTAGGGGAACTTTTGCTATAAAATCTTTTCTCCTTTTATAGGTTATTTTATAGGGAAGAGTTTTATGTTTTTTTAAAATAATTTTAATTATATATAGTTTTCGTACCGAGAGCAAGCTACTTATTTGTACGTAAGGCTTTTATGTATGTGTAAATCGCTTTTATGAACATCTAATCAACAATATAGACTTATTATGAAAATAAGCAACCTATTGTTGTCATATTCCATCGCTGTTACTCGCATAGACTATAAGCAGTAGTACCTATATCCACTAGTTTACGTCATTAAATATTTTACATAATTAAACTCATACTTGGCCTACACCTGTCTTCGTGCATTCCAGATATACGCTACAATAATAGGTACCTATGAAAAAAACAGGGTTTACACCATTCTAACTCATCGTCGAGAAAACATAATGCCAAATCGGTGGCTTTGAAGTTGTCAAAAAATATTTAAATGTTGAGACGTAAACTAGCTTTAATAATTATTGTTAAAAATATTTTATAATTATCGTTTTGTTTTGATATCGATTACTCCATTGATTACAATACATCATTTTCGATAGTTATTTGTTTTCTGGCAACTTTTTTTTTGTACACCTATCAAACGGATGTCGATGTAATGTTTAACTATTAATAATAATTAAATTTATTCCCAGGGTGAAAGAAATTGTAAAAAAAATAATTTGCGCACAAAAAAATAAATAACATTTTTTGGTTATTATTCCAATCAGGCACACGATTGCACAAAAGGGACCTGCCCCGTGGCAATGTCCTTTAAAAACGGCGAATGCTCGATGTTCAGTTACCAAGTAAACGCTCAAGACTATCAGTACCATAACGATAAGGTACCTAGAAATCCTTTCAGTAATTACTGCGTAGTTAGGTTCGTAAATAAATGAGTACCTAGATGGCATGTTACATTGGATTGTTAGTGAAATTCCAGCTACCTCAAATTATTGGTATTTCGGAAAGGAATTTTCCTACGAAAACACGTTTTCTTGTGTCTAAGTTAAAGGACTAATTGAACAGATAATTATAGATTATTCTGTAATTATTGAGCCAAGCATGGTGTTTTAAAATTGAAAGTTAACACCTGTGATTGCAGAGATGTGTATACATATACATATAATTCATGTATCACATGAAAATGTTTATTTTTGAAATATGAAATCTTGATAAAAATTCTGGGTATGTTAAAAAAGGCTTAAAATAAATCCATTTCCTTATAACTATAAATATTCGCGAAATTCTTATTTATAAGACTGCATAAAGTCTACAACATATTTTATACGTAGTTTGCCAACCCCTTTTGTTTGAGCCAAACAAGTACGTGAGCAACATGGTCTTCATTATTTGAAACTTTCATTAGAAAATTTTGAACTAGGTTCTTTAAAATTAAAATACAAGTGAAATATCTACCTACTTCACAATATTTTTGAAATTACCGAAAGTTGTGTCAAAGCCCCACCTTCTGACGGGGTTGCGGGTTGTTCGAAAGAGATACCGCGGCCCCGGAACGTAAAGGGCAGTAGAAGGAACATGGGTGGGTTTTAGTCAGTACAAGTCTGACACTCCCCCCCGCTCCGCCCAGAGCGGGGGAAGTTATTTGATGATTTCCTACCCCAAAAAAAAGCCCCATGTCATATAACATAGGGTAAGCCTTTTATCATCAACCAGGCACCAAAGCACAACATTGACTCCCAGCTGCTACTAAAATATACCCGACGGAATAACCCAATAACACCTAGCAGCCACTGGTCCAACGAGACAGCCTATCTAATATTTTCTAGATTCTAGTATTTTTTAGAGTTGAAAATAAATTGTTGAGCTTAGAGACAAAGTTTTTAACTTATCTAAAATAAAGCGCGTTTAAGTTGATTTATTAAGATGACCCATTTCACCGGATCTAAGTAACTTTTAAAACAATTTGGGTTAGTAACTGTCCCAATTGTACCCACAATTCCTAAGGACCGTAAATCCTCAGAAAAAAAGTATCAAAGTGACTTGTACGAGAGATGTTGCTATTCGCTTTTATAAGGAGTAATATTGTTAAGGCAGATGGTAAGGTTAAGTCTAAGCTATCGTATGGTGGGGGTACTTTCATACAAGCTTACAAGATTGGTTTCCCCCTACAACCAACTTCTCTTTATGCTGTTAGGACGTCTGGACTGTCTGCTTACCTCATGGGCTTGCCATACTATTGGCCCCTAGATAATCCACTGAATCGTAACCTGACTAAATCGTTGTACATCATCGGCATTCAAACGTACAGTGGGCTGTTTCAAATGGGTACCCCAGTTTTATTTAAATTAACTTTCAAAAGGGGTATCCCGCCACGGGACATGCTCCGGGCGCCGGGCGCCGCGAGACGACTCCCAGCCACCACTAGATGCGGATCTGTGGACGGTGAGCAATAAATAGCTCACCGTCCGTCCGTCCATTGACGACAGGCCGTGTCCAAGGCGCGTTAGTGTTCCACACGCGCCTCAAATAGATGTCAGCAGAGCGACCTGCCAGGGCCACAGCCTGCCGGGGTTGCGGGTTATTCTATAGAGGTACCGCGGCCCCGGAACATAAAAAGTAAAAGAAGGAACAGAGTCAGTAAAAGTCTGACACTGCCCCCACCTCCGTTAAGTTATTTCTCATCCGTAAAAAGGGGGGGGGGGTACAGCATGATAGCAGCTTGATGCAGCCCACCGTACATTGCTTGAAAATAATAGAGAGGGCCCCTAAGCATCCTAACAAATACTCGTCCTTCTGATCTTCGTATCCAGCTCATTTCTTAGGAATAAACGCAGACCGAATTTCCTTAACCACTTCTGTTAGCCAATCCCACGCGTGACATGAGTCCAGTCAGACAGGTGGCAATTTAAAACATTCACACTTGCAGCAAAAGGGGGTGAGACAGACAAACACAAATATCATATAAGTTTCAGTAACACAGTTTGCATGAAGTCGACTGAAATATAGTTGGTTTGTGACAAGAATAATCCTTTAATTTAGACTGGCGGTATAAATGGAGCGTTTGATATGCTCCGATTTCGTACATAACTGACAAGCTTAAAGTTATGCAGCGTAGTTTTGATTGCTTGAAAACACTTTCAAAGATAACAAAGTGATGTACATATACAACAAAAAATCTTTTAGTAGGTATGATTTACAAAAAGCAGCCCTAACTTTAAAGTCGGGTTAAAAAAACAAAGTTTCTCGCATTTTTATGCTCTCTTCATGAGATTTTTTTTTAAGAAAACGTTGCCTCTCACTAGAATTTCTCCTGTATCGTGGGTGCGTTTACAAACATTTATACTCACATACACAAACAGCCAGACCCGTAACAACTATCTGTAGGCCATACAAATATCTGTTCAGTGCGGGGATCGAACCCGCGACACGCAGCGCAGCAGTCGATCGCTCAGCCACTGCGCCAACCGTGCCGCTCGTCGTGTCGTGTGTGTTATGCCGGCCATACACGCTACGGTCTACCGGAAAGGTCCACCTGTGCAGATATGCCTGCGCAGGTAGACCGGAATGTGTGTGGGAATAGACCTGTGCAGTTTTTTTGAACCTGCGCAGGCAACCGGCGCAAGATCGAAAATCGATTTTTTCGAGTGACACCGTACGGTGTACCTGTGCGTGTGTGCGTGTACTCCGGTCGCCTGCGCAGGTCGCGTCAGTTGTTTTCTAGTGTTTCTTTCAAACGGGCGTCTCATCGCTCGCGTCGTATTGCCAGAAAATGGCGCCACCAGATTCAGCTAAAAAAATCCTTGAAGATTTTATTGAAATTTATAGAAGTAATCCATGTCTATGGCAAATTAAAAACAAAGATTACCATAATCGAGACAAAAAAGAAGCTGCTTATAAATTACTCATAGAAAAATTGAGAATAATTGAGCCAGATGCGAACAAAGATGTAGTTGTGAAAAAGATTAATAACCTAAGAAGCAATGTTAGAAAGGAAAAGAAGAAATATGAGCAATCTTTAAAGTCTGGGGCATCTGCTGATGATGTGTATCGTATTAAACTGTGGTACTACGATTTGTTCAATTTCATTCATGATCAATGCACTCCAAGGGAATCTTCATCCAACTTAGATAGTGATGACGAAAATAGTTGTGAGGTAAGTAAAATATTTCATAGTTTGTAGTATTTTTTTTATTAAGTAATAATAATAATAATAAAAATATTTATTTCCAGAAAAAATATTACAATGTTTGTCGTAATTATTAGCTAGTAGTTAACAATGGTTCAAAAAGTATAATAGCATCCGCTGTCGAACTAGGTTAGGACCTGTATTTCGGCATACGGCGCCACGCCCCGAAGTATCAGAGTTTAAACTAGCTTATACTATTTTAGGTAAACAAAAATCAAGATAGAAATAAAAGGTGTGTGAAAGGGCCTCTCTTTGTATATGGGTAAGGTGTACGTGTGTGTGTGTGTGAGAGGGTGTGTTCTGTTTACATATATAACTTATGAATACATCAGAATTTAAAAAAAAAAAACTATGTCTTTGTCCAACTTCTTGTATTATACAAATTATTTTATTGTATTATAGTAACTTATGAATAGATTGAATCTGTACGTTTATATTACCGTAAAACCGCCAAAAGTTCCTCAGTGTCCTTGTATTCTAAAGTCAGTAACCAAGCTTCAATAGTTTTTTTGCAATTGTAGGGTAATATAATAATAACATAATTATTTATAACTATAACTATTTAGAACTATGTACCTACTCTGCCCGTTCAGCCTTAGGTATTATTTAATTTACATGATCATTTTGCCATGGTACCCTTCCCTCCTGATTGAAATAATTCATAAAATTGTTTCGGACTATCTTCGCGTTGTTCAAAGTATTTCCTGGGTTTCTTCTTTCCAAGTTTTCCATGGTGCTATTTTGTGTATTGTATCCTTCAGATATTATAGTCCCGTTTTCAGAGTTTTCTCGATAAAAACAATTTTGAGGTGCATAAGACTTTTTTGAGTGTTCAATTAAAAAGTTATGTAATACACAAGATGCTTTCACTACTTTATCGATATTTTCGGGTTCTAAATTTATATGAGTATAAAATATCCGAAATCGTGATGCCATTATCCCGAAAGCGTTTTCAACAGTCCGTCTCGCGCGAGATAATCTGTAATTCAGGATTCTTCTTTCTTGCGATTTTAAATCTGCCTGTCGAAACGGTTTTATCATATCGGGGCGTAATGGGAACGCGTCATCTGCCACAAATACATATGGTAAATTTCGGTTACTTCCTGTTAACAATTCACTGCTTGGAATATGTAAATCACTATTTTCTAATTTTTCAAAAAATTTAGTGTTTTGTAGAACCCCTCCATCGGATATTCTGCCATTCATGCCAACGTCTATATAAATAAATTGGTATTTTGCATTAACAATTGCCATAAGAACCACACTATGTTGCCCTTTATAATTATAAAAATACGATCCACTATTAGCCGGTGGAACAATCGATATGTGCTTTCCATCTATTGCACCAAGACAATGAGGAAAGTTCCATCGTTCTTCATACATCTTTGCTATTTCTTTCCACTCTTCTTCAGATGTAGGAAACTGTAATATAAAAATAATAGGTTTTTATCATAAATACTTGCAAAAGTAGTTATTATTGATGTGAAATATCTATAGCGTATGCACACAAAAATGTATCATTTTTTTTTTCGTTTTTAGAAAGACAACACTGAAGACTCTTTAAATGCCGCTGAAGAATATTCATCCAACAGCGTATCTACCGACAACGAGGTTCGATCATCATCGTCAAATAATAATTCATCTCGCCCACCAAAACCTGGTAAAACAAAAAGAAAAGATGAAAGCTTAGCAAATGAAGTGTTGGAATCGGTACGAGATCACTTTAAGCGCCCTCGCCCAATTGTAACAGAAGATAGGTGCGATATTATTGGAAAAAACGTGGCGATGAAATTGAAAGCTTTAGATGCGAAACAATTAATAGTCGCAGAAAAACTTATTAATGATTTACTTTTTGAAGCAGAAATAGGAAACCTCACTCCCGAGCACGCCTATATTAACATGAGAGATATTTTGAAACAAAATCAACGAAGCTATGTTCCTGCTCAGCAATATCGACAACATGCATATCAGTCCTCTCCTAATTCCAATAGGGCATATACCCCTGTAAGTTTTGTTTCTTCTGAAAGTCCTAGCCCACCCTGTTTTCCATTTCCCACCAGTCAAAATTCAGAGTATCTTTCTCAATCATTTCAAACTAACCATCTACTCAACAGTTCCCAAGGCAATCCCTACTCGCCACAAATACGAACAACTACAGTTCCAGAAAATCAGCCCAATGAAACAGAGGTAGTTTTATCGATTCCAGATTCGGCAGCGACATTCATTACTAATTTCAATGTTCATAATGAATAACTTGTATGTACGTGACAGTTTTTTACTTTAATGATTAAAATCGTACATATTTTTTTCAATAAATATTATCTCTAATATAACAGTGTTTTAATGACTTACCTTCAAATAATCTCTTCTGAGTACTTTATATAAAGCCTCACATGTTTCAGGAATAATTTTTCCAAGTGCCTGAGGCGAAATAATTGCTGAAAATTTTAGATCCTCATAGCTTCTGCCAGTTGCGAGAAATCTCAATGTTACTGATAATCTTTCGTGCGCAGAAATACTATTTCTCATAACTGTGTCTTCTTTTTTTATCATAGGAGTAACCATTTCAAGTAATTTAAGGTATGTTTTCTCGTCCATTCGAAGATAGTTTTTAAAATCTTCTGGTTCAAATTTCAATTCACTTAATAAATTAACATGACTATATGTTTTTCTTTTCAATAACCAATGCTTACACCACTTTTTTCGCTTCTTTTTCGTATTATTCATCTTCAAAATTAAAGCAAGACCTAGCAATGCCAGCGTGTCATCGTCCAAATTCGATGCCATCGCAAAAAGAACTGAAGACCGCTCCGATACACCGGAACGTCCCCATACACGCTACCAATGTTCGGTTGACCTGCGCAGGCATACCTGCACAGGTGGACCTTTCCGGTAGACCGTAGCGTGTATGGCCGGCATTAGATTGTTAGTGAATTATATAAGTACTTTATGTTCTGTATTGCCTTTTAATATTTATTGTAGTTTACATTAAACACCTTATAATAATATAATGTAAAGCACATAATAATGCTGTTTTGTTTTACACATTTTATTCACCGTTATAAATGTAACAGGTATTTTTTTACCCCTTGTGTAAAAACAACGTTGTTACAGCCGAGGGCTCCTATATTTTATAAAATTAATTAAGTACAGTGACGCACTCGTTAATTATAAAGTGACGTCTACTATTTGAACAACATTTTTGCATACTGTGGAGTAGTTACAGAGTTCAGCTTTATATTCTAGTTGTTGACTTTCCTTTGTCGTCTGCCCGTCTTTCATGGAATCAGCTATAATCTACCTGTAAGTTTTTGACTATATAAGAAAATACTCAGTCCTACAATAACTTCATTCATAAAACATTTTATAACTTCTCCATAAACTTATCAAACAAAAAGGAAATAATCTAAGTTTGTTATATTCCTTTGGGAAATACAATATAACATAACCAAGGCTTTGTGATCATATAACATGTTTATTATGAACTGTGTAAAATGTAGGTTTATCCTGTCGTGTAATTTATTGTCGTTTGGTTCTGGGCCAAAACAGAACTGGGGTTCAGTGGGATCGGGTTAGGTTGTGATAGAGTGTGTGATGTGAGTCATTTAAAGAGGTGTTTGTCAGCAATTAATGCCCAAAGAACATCCATTTATCTGAGAAAGCATAGCTATGCCCAGCGGTTGTAGCCGCTGGGCAGGTCCTTATTGTCGTTGCGTGAACGTCTATGCTGCCAAGGAATCGCGTTGTACCATACAAACTTTGCTACCCTCGTTTCACCTCCTTAGGGGTTGAATTTCGCAAAATCGCGTCTTAGTGAGCACCTACGTTTTAATAGGACCCCCCCCATGCCGAATTTGAGATTCCTAACACTTGTAGTTTCTGAGAGTTCGTGATGAGCAAGTCAGTGATTTTTTTTATATTTCAAAGTAACAAGATAAAATCAACTTTCGTCCATCCTTTCACAGAACAATCATAAGAAATAGTCGTCTTTTATGCATCCTCTCACAGAAACTCAAACATCCCCGACTTATACGTCTACGACATTATTATTTACCACCACTGCGACCAGCAGCCCATTGCGTAACATGTAATTAAGACTTTTGAAGGAATATTCACAATATTGTTTGCAAAATTAACCACGGAAATAACGGAATGAAAAGCATTATCAGCTCTGACTTCTGTGCTATCACAAACACATTACGTAATTGCACTGCTGTTTGGTTCCGTTTTTATTAAACAATTGTTTCTGGTATGATTCCATGAAAAATAGGAGGGATATAATGGAGCTCCGTAAACGTAACCAAAACTATCGGTATTCGAAATTTAAAAAAAAAACCATAACCAACATTAAAGTTTCGAATAGTTGCTCGGCCGTGCGTCATATGCCATACAAGCTGAGCGCGACTCTTGCAATTTGCATTGTTTTTTTGTTATGGTTTATATTTTTATAAATTCTAATATCGTGATCGAAACTATCCAAATCTGTATCCAGATACTTACCAAATTTCATATCAATAACATCCCCGAAAAACAGCAATACAAATAAAAATCTACTATATACTGGATCATGAAATTGATAAACAAAGACAATGAAAATATCTTTCAAGAGGCAGTTCAATTTATCAAGTTTGGTTCCGTTTTTAAACAATTGTTTCTGGTATGATTCCATGAAAAATAGGAGGGATATAATGGAGCTCCGTAAACGTAACCAAAACTATCGGATATTCGAAATAATAAAAAAAAACCATAACCAACATTAAAGTTTCGAATAGTTGCTCGGCCGTGCGTCATATGCCATACAAGCTGAGCGCGACTCTTGCAATTTGCATTGTTTTTAGGGTTCCGTAGTCAACTAGGAACCCTTATAGTTTCGCCATGTCTGTCTGTCCGTCCGTCCGTCCGTCCGTCCTCCTTTAATCTCTGTGACCGTTAGCACTAGAAAGCTGAAATTTGGTACCAATATGTATATCAATCACGCCGACAAAGTGGTAAAATAAAAATTGGAAAAAAATGTTTTATTAGGGTAGCCACCCTATATGTAAAGTGGGAAGTGTTTTTTTTTTTAAATTTCAACCCTAACGTGTGATATATTGTTGGAAAGGTATTTAAAAATAAATAGGGGTTTACTAAAATATTTTTTTGATAATGTCAATAATTTCGGAAATAATCGCTCCAAAAGTAAAAAACAATGTGTCCCCCCCCCTCTAACTTTTGAACCATAAGTTTAGAAAATATGAAAAAAATCTGAAAAGTAGAACTGTATAAGGACTTTCTAGGAAAATCATTTTGAACTTGATTGCCACAACAGTTTTTGTAAAAAAAAGACAAAAAGTTGTATTTTGTACAACTTTTTGTCTTTTTTGTACAAAAACTGTTGGAGCGCCTACCGCGGAACGTGCAACATTGCACGCTCCTCCACCTTTAAACTCATAAGTGGGAACACTTATTGTGACGGACGGGAAACTACGGAACCCTACACTGAGCGTGGCCCGACACGCTCTTGGCCGGTTTTTTGTTATGGTTTATATTTTTATAAATTCTAATATCGTGATCGAAACTATCCAAATCTGTATCCAGATACTTACCAAATTTCATAACAATAACATCCCCGAAAAACAGCAATACAAATAAAAATCTACTATATACTGGATCATGAAATTGATAAACAAAGACAATGAAAATATCTTTCAAGAGGCAGTTCAATTTATCAATGACCTATGACGTTATAGCTACCATAGACTCACGATCTTTTGTTCAACTTTTATTATTGTACCGCGTACTAATGGCAAAAACGCGCGCTTTTAAAGGTCAATTTAATTACAATTTGTGCGTTGTTGCTATTTTAATTTTATCTTTTATTTTAGGATGTTTTTGTTATTGTTTATTCAATGCGCCGGCAAATGGCTTATTCAACACGTAAGCATAGGTTATTTACATTCTGTTGTAACCTTTAATTGTTTGAATATTTACATTTTTTCTTTGGTTTCTCTACAAAAAACTACGAAGAAAAATACAAGTAACAACACCGACTAAAAAGGACTATAAAACTTCGCAACTTTGATTAAAAGTGAGAAGTTCATTAGTATTAAGTATGTTATTTACAGTCTTGTGGTGTTAATTTCATTATACTTACACTTCAAAGCAAGCAGTAGAACAAAAAAGGTTTGCTTAGTTTCAGCTCTAAAGTGACTGACGATTGCTCGATTTAGTTAAAACGATAGATCCATCGAATACTCTATATATTGTAGGTACAATATACGAATAAAAGGGATGTAAAAATTGGCATATTATATAGGGTGACATAATGAGGTCTTATCGTTAAAAGGGATATTTTCAAGACAATCTTGGGTAGGATTAGTTGGATTACAGGCACACTGAGAAAAAATACTGAAATTACTTAAGGTTCAGATATATATAATTTTAAATCCAACATAAACATCCAGGTCAACATTTGTCTTGTTTTTTAACAACAGTAATTAAATGAACGAAAGAAATATGAACAATTTGTTTTTTAAATGCATCTTGTAATTTATTTTTAAAGTTACGTCTAACGCAGACAAAAAATCTTTGATCAGGTAAAAACTATTCGAGTGTATTTTTATGAAACTTTCACAATCTGCAATATAATTTAATTGCCTATCTTCAGAAATATGGTTTTATTCGTATTGTGTTTGACAAATGTAGGTGAATATATTTGTTTCAATAATCTTCCAGCGCCTCCCTACTTGCTCAAGGTCGCTGGCATTCAGTGAAAGCCTTAAACAGCGGGTGGCCGGTGGTGGATATCGAAAATTTGATTAAAGATGCACTTATAAAGTCATAATTTGCAATACAATTTCTTCATAATCCCGCCAAAGTTGATAGTAACATCGTATTGCAATAAAATTGCAAGATAACCTCCTTTCCCAAATGAAGACCTTATTAATATGTTATGTCTGTTTCGTTATTTTGTATTATGGTATTATCGCGAAATTAAAATATACTAATGAAATTAATACACTGTACAGTCACTAACACATGTTATAAGTTGAGTCATAAGTGATTTTCTCCAACTGTATTGTTTGTAATTATGCTTTATTTTGGGCACTCGATACTTAAAAAAAGATTTTCCTCACTAGTAATTTAAAGCAAAACTCTTGTATCGTGGGTGCGTACATAACATTTTTAAACTGAAATACGCATACAGCCAGACCCGGAACAACTACTTGTAGGTCATTCAAAAATATTAGTTGCGCGCGGGTCCACAGTGCTAAAATCTGATTTTGATTATTCACAAAAAAAACACTTATGTATTTTTTTTTAACAATACATATTAGTGCTTGCGATTGTACACAAATCCCGATCCATTTGCATTGCTAACGGTACCACGCGGCGGGCGGGGTCAACAACCGGCCGCAAAGGCCGCACCAATGGGCCCTGACGTCACAGCTGCCTAATCGGAAAATAATAAGACGGATGTTGAACTCCTTTTCAGTGAACACTATTATTATCCGCATAAGGTTTATTTTTGTATCGCAAGTCAAGAATAGTTCACGGTACACGGTTCCAAAATGTAAATAAATATACTAGCTTAGAAAAGCTGCGATTTAGCAAATTCACAAATGGCTAATGGTACAATATTAAGCCGATATAAATACAGAATACTTTGAACTTAAGAAGATTTAAATAACAAGAAAACACATTAAGTCTTATCTACTTTACTTGTTTAAATAAACTCAATTTTGGTAAGTACGATCTTGATTTTGGAGTTAAACACATAAAAGCAGCTGTCAAACTTAAAATTTATTTTTAATGATATTTGTTAGGTGTTCAAAGGTTTTCTTAAGAAACTGAGACTGTTAAGAAAGTGAAACTTTAATATAAAACTTAACCCGCCGCGCGATTTTTAAAAATGTCGGTACATTGCGTAAGTAAACTTTGCACCCGTCGTAACACTTTGTCGCGCGACGGTAAACAAACTCCCAATAAACACTAATAAGACGGGAAAAAAAATTACTTCCGGAATTCAGTGACTTTTGTTTGATTCATGTCATATTTTTGCCATCGACCTCGATAGTATCTCACACAAGTTCTTATCGAGTGATCATTTTTCATTGCTACTAAGAGATATTAGCATATCGTCCATTAACGACGGAATTAGAGGAAAAAATATGTATTATAGAAAATAACTCATAAATAACCTAAGCAATATAGATAAAATTACATTTATGGGACCCCTTTGGGAGTAAACCCATTCGATTATAAAAAGAATTTTGAAAGTTCACAATCGACAGAAAAATCGCGTAGCAAAAATACAAAAAAAAACCGGCCAAGAGCGTGTCGGGCCACGCTCAGTGTAGGGTTCCGTAGTTTCCCGTCCGTCACAATAAGTGTTCCCACTTATGAGTGGGGTGAGATGGTGAGGTGGAGAAGGGTGCAATGTTGCACGTTCCGCCGTAGGCGCTCCAACAGTTTTTGTACAAAAAAGACAAAAAGTTGTACAAAATACAACTTTTTGTCTTTTTTGTACAAAAACTGTTGTGTCAATCAAGTTCAAAATGATTTTCCTAGAAAGTCCTTATAAAGTTCTACTTTTCAGATTTTTTTCATATTTTCTAAACTTATGGTTCAAAATTTAGAGGGGGGGGGGGGGACACATTGTTTTTTACTTTTGGAGCGATTATTTCCGAAATTATTGACATTATCAAAAAATGATTTTAGTAAACCTCTATTCATTTTTAAATACCTTTCCAACAATATATCACACGTTAGGGTTGAAATTAAAAAAAAAAAACACTTCCCACTTTACATATAGGGTGGCTACCCTAATAAAACATTTTTTTCCAATTTTTATTTTACTACTTTGTCGGCGTGATTGATATACATATTGGTACCAAATTTCAGCTTTCTAGTGCTAACGGTCACAGAGATTAAGCGAGGACGGACGGACGGACGGACGGACGGACGGACGGACAGACAGACATGGCGAAACTATAAGGGTTCCTAGTTGACTACGGAACCCTAAAAATACAGTCGACTTGACCTCTTCCTTTTTTTGGAGCCGATTAAAAATATACGAATGACAATAAAATTCTAGAAGAATAGACGTATAATTCTGAATGAAATATAGTTGCTAGTATATTTTCTGAATGGACAATTTGTGAAACTTTTTAAAAGCAAACAGTTATACAAAGCACCCAAATATAGAAGTTCTTACCAACTAACTTCTTCAATAAATAAAATAAAACTAAGTTCAATTCAATAAAACTAATCTGCAAAAACTCTTAATATTTTTCTTTTCATTAATTTGTTCACTGACACAGAATTAAGTAGAAAGTCATCCTCTAACCATTAAGAGGACGATGAGTTTGTTATTCCTGGGAAATCCCATCATGGAAGAGTTTCTAAACCAATGAAACGCATTGATTATTTTATAGCCAAACATTTAGGTCAAAATTATTTAATTGAATGTTGTAAGAGGTCGCGTGCCACCCAAGCCGAGTAATTAAATCGGTTAAATGATGATTCAAATGGTTTCCATTGAGAACACGTGGCAAAGAGTTAGTGTAGCCCAACGTGGGGCGATAACACGTATACTCGCGTACGTAATGTAAAGTAGAACAATTAATTCTGAAGTTTTTCTTCTTTGTGTCACTGGCACAACATTATAATATACTAGATGCACCCCGCTGCTTGACCCACGTTAAAAAGTACGTGTTAATCCAAATTATATGCTATGTCCATATCAGATTTCAGTCAAATCCGATAAGCAGTTTGAACGTGAAGGATTAACAAACTTACACACACACACTTTCCTATATATTTGTTTCATTTTTAACTAGCTTCCGCCCGCGACTTCGTCCGCGTGGCATAGTTACTTTGGGCTAACGCTAACTTTAACCCGCGTGATGATCGAAAAAAATCTTTCTCTCCCCTTTTTTCCTCTTTCTCCCCCTTTTCTCACTTTTTTTATAATATTAGCCTATGTCCGTCTCCAGGGTTCCAACTATCTCTGTACGTAGCGGTTTGGCCATTTAGGCGTGAAGACGTAACAAACAAACAAACTCACTTTCGCTTTTGTAATATTAGTAAGGATGGTGGCTTCGTCGGTGGAAGCTCGGACGTTGAAATTAGTAGAACATAATTATTGTCAAAAGAAACACACATCCATACTAAGGTAATATTAGTAAGGATGGTGGCTTCGTCGGTGGAAGCTCGGACGTTGAAATTAGTAGAACATAATTATTGTCAAAAGAAACACACATCCATACTAAGGTCACTTTATGTGTAATGGCCCACTCCTATTTGCCTGGACCTTAATATAACCCTGATACATGAAAAGTACGACTTAATTAGACCTATATGTATGACACCGAATTCTACTTAACCATGAGACAGCAAAGGCTGTTTTTGTTTTGGAAAACAACTAAGTACTTACTATTAACACTAATGCGATCACTAATGGCTCACTCAGGACCGAATCACAGGAATCCAAAGTAATTTTCACGTCGAATGTACTGGAAGATTTAACTAACGTGCAAACTTTATATATGTAGCAGCGTTTGCACATAAGCTAAATAGGTTTTTTTTTAATTTAGAAAAGGCGCTTCAATTAGGACAACAAACACCATTAGACAGTCAGTGTAGCATTTCTATGAAAGCGTTTGGTAGCCCGCGTTTTAGTATCGGTCAATAAAAGGTCAATTAAAAGTTTTTATTAACGTCTGTTTACTTCGAAAGGGAAAATAATTACTAGTTTTATCTGTAGGTTTATTGCTTTTCTAGATACCGTAGTTCAGTATAGATGTTTGGACTTCGATACCTAGTTGCTAAAGATAAAAGCTATTGCTTGTATATTGAACTGAACCAACATTCTCATATATTTACTTTTGTACCTTTTCGTATCCTGAGAGCAATAAACATTCGAATTTTATGTAGTGCACAAAAAAAAAACAAAAATACAACACCAGATTTATCTTTTGTCGGCGACAGTACACTGCATACTGAATGCAGTCAGTATTTTTAGCGAGTCATTTGGCTACTTGATACCGGTAGTCAGTACACGGTACATTATTGACTCGACCGGGTTAAATACGATCTGAGTAAAGATTTTATAGCGAACATCAGTTAAATGTGAACCGAATTTATGGTAGACAGATAAAACATTTCATCAGTAATTGGAAAATAGCGGGGAAATTGTTCAGCTGTTCCGTATTACATAACAAAGAGTTTAGTGTCGAAATTGTACGGAGTAATATACCATCACGCTTGTAATCACCGTTGGGTTAGATAGAGGTGTACGCATTAGTACACCCATCTAGCCACATATGTCTTAGTCCCATGTAATAGAGGGCAAGCCAATCGCCATCAACCGAACAAAAAATTAAGTCTTAGTGGCTGCTTCTGAGAAATTCCTGATGTAAAAACCCAACTGCTCGACCTGGGAATCGAACCGAAAACTCCATGCTCGGCAGTGGCGCTTACGACCACTTGACCAAAAAGACATTACTTCACTACTTGGAAAATAGTGGAGAAATATGTGTAGTACTACATCACACTACCAATTTATGTAAAGGCGAAAGTTTGTATGTGTGAGTGTATGTTTGTTACTTCTTGACGCTTAATGTCTTGACCGAGTTGGAAGAAAGGGGAATGCCCACGCTCCATGGTGTCCTAGGCCCAAGGTGGACATCAAATATTACAATAAAAGTTGATTGTTTTAAAATCTTAACTGTATTAGATATCTAAAAAATATATTCAAATTGACGCCACTATTTTAGAAATATTAAAAACAAATAACATTTTGGGGTTTATTTCCATATAATAATGTCTTTGAGTGTGAGATAATAAGAAAACTTCTCTTTGTCAATACTTGGTAATTAAATTATAATAGGAGGGATGATCCTAATATATTTTCATCAAATTATAGTTAAGAGAAAAGATAGCAGCAGTTCGCATTAAGTAATTTACTTGGTAGGTTGCTATTTTGTTCACAAATCAAAACATCCACATTTGGCAGAAGCAACAAGCAAACTGTCAGTGTCAGAATCAAATTCAGTTCAGTGTTGTCACTACCACGAAAAAAAACATTAAATCGATTATTTTTTTCTAAACCGATTATTGATTTATTATCCTCATTCTCTTTTTTTGAGGGTACAAACTGTTTTTTTTTATTTCCTTAAGTTGGTTTTATTAAAGCAAGTAATTACAATACCTGTAAAGTCTCGTGGGTATGATATTGGGGTTATAGTATTTTTTCATAAATCAATTCGAATCGATTCATTAGTCGTAATACTCAAAATATTTTTTGCTGCTGGCAATATTTGCTAGCGTTAAATAGGAAAATAGAGTTTATTTTATCAGTAAACTTACTTTTTTAAAAGAATTGTTGTGGATAGTAGTGGCGCATAAATGGAAGAAAGTAAAAACATATTTTAATATGCTAAAATTTATGCATAAATTATTTTTTCTCTAGTCTGTTGTCCACTGTGGGCCTCGAATGGGCATTCCCCTTTGGTATATAGATAGCGTTTATCTTTTTTTTTTTGCTGGTGGGAAATCATCAAATAACTTCTACCGCTTTTAGTGTAAGACTTTTACCGACTAAAAACCACCCATGTTGTTGCTTTCGCTCTTTATGTTCCGGGGCTGATGTATCTCTTTCGAACGTATACTCTGGATTAACACATAGGCAATGCTTTTGATCTTGATATATGCGAGTGAAACCGCGAGGCGCAGCCAGTAAGGTAGGTAATAAAAGAATAAATAAATGGCATTGTACGGAATAGGGCTCAAAATTTACTGAAGTTGTGCCTCACAAAAGACGCCTTTTTACAGAATTCACTGTAGCTTCACTTATTGAAATGGCAGCGCACATATTTCAATTACTTTTCTGAATAGAAGGATCTAGTTTTTAAAGGCATTGTAGATACTAAAATAGTGCTGAATAACAGGTTGATTTATGATTAGATAGTATTTTTCTACTTGATGTTTTTATATATTTGAATAAATAACTTTTGTTTGTGTAGTATTAGCAGTAGGTACACCATTGACTACCCCCCCCCCCCCGTTATACTTTTCTGTTTGTACAGTCTATCGAAAAAACGTCTGGTAGATATCGCTATCAGCGATAAGACCGCCATTTTTTACATATTTATAGGAAAAACCAATAAGAGAATGAAATAGTAGAACTATTAAAATTCATCATTATAGTCTTTATATTCCTTCCGCAATCGACTCAAATAGGGGGGGGGGTAAGATGACAAGGTTAGGAACCATGTCATCTTTCACAACAATCAATCCATCGTTTCTTGATAAGACAATATTATCTATCAGCAAAATGACGGCACTATCAGACTATCGGTCAATTACCCCTGAAAGATAAACTAGATGTAATTAATCGGACACTCTCGTTACAGAGTAAATGACGGCCCATCGCCTCCTAATTAAGCGCCAACCAGCCATTACATAGTCTTCTCTAATAACACTATTGTATCGTGTGTCAATCCTACCCACTTTCATGTAGGTATACTCCTTTTGTGTGTCGAAAAATATAATGGGTAGAATATTTTGTCCTTTTTGAAGACATGGTTCTATTGAAGCAACTAATAGGTACATCTGCGCAGAATAAGTGGGAGATGAACTAAGATATTATACATATATACTTATACGTTCTAGATATTTTCTCTGTACATTAAGGCGCTGTACAAAGCAAACACTTCGTAAAACGTCTAGTTTTTCGTCGCAAAGTTAGCCGTATCCGTACCTACATGCCACTAACCAAAAAAAAAATTACCGTGTATAGTTCAATACATAAAGTAAAGAGTTAAACAAAATCTGTTTACAAAAGTAATCTAGTACTACGAAAAAAAAAATGTTTAAAAAGACCACGAAAAAAAATTTTTCGTCTCGAAATTCTCACGCTTTCAGCGACAACCATCATATTTTTTATATCTATAACAAAGAAAATTGTATAGACTAAAGAGATATCTAAAATTTTTCAAACATTAAGCTGTATTTTTTTTATATTCAATAAAAACTGCAAAATGACCTACATTTTGGCGGACATGATATTCAAATAAAATCAAACACCGAAATATTTTCGACCTTATTTCTATTCTTTCGATGCAATACTGTCGTGTACTTGTGTCAGACCATGCCTAGTATGCAGCTAGCGTCACTTTCGTGAATACCTAAAGATTAGCTTATTGCCGCGCCTTAATCTTTATCCTACTTTAATATTATAAAAGCGAAAATTTGTGAGGATGTATGTAAGTCTGTTTGTTGCTCTTTCGCGCAATAACGACTGAATGGATTTTGATGAAACATTACAATAATGTAACATGCATATCAGAATAACACATAGGCTACACAATTCATAATATTAATTCGCTCGCGTTAAAATCGGGGTAACACCAGTTCCCCTTTCCTGATTTACAGGTACCTGTAGTTTTTACCCTTGCGTCTAATCCTTACTAATATTATAAAAGCGAAAGTGAGTTTGTTTGTTTGTTTGTTTGTTACCTCTTCACGCTTTAATGTCTTAACCGATTTTGATGAATTTTGGTACAGAGATAGTTGGGAACCAGGAGACGGACATAGGCTAATTATCCTTACTAATATTATAAAAGCGAAAGTGAGTTTGTTTGTTTGTTTGTTTGTTACCTCTTCACGCTTTAATGTCTTAACCGATTTTGATGAATTTTGGTACAGAGATAGTTGGGAACCAGGAGACGGACATAGGCTAATTATTTTTTTATAAAAGTGGGATGTGAGGGAGAAAGAGGGACGAAACGGGAAAACTTAGCGTTGCTATTACAAATCAATAAGGCGCTACCGAGTTTAACGCGAGCGAAGCCGCGGGCAAAAGCTAGTTTATTATAATAGCAATGGTACCTAAGTTGTCCTTTTCTTCCCTCTTTCACCCTCTTATCTCAATCTTTTTATAAATATATACATTATGTCCGTCTGCAGGGTCCCAACTATCTCTGTACCAAAATTTATCAAAATCGGTTTAGCTATTGAGGCGTGAAGACGTAACAAACAAACTCACTTTCGCTTTTATAATAATAGTAAGGATTCTATCACCACACGTGTGAAACCGCGGGGCAGAGCTAGTAATATTATAAATGCGAAAGTTTGTGAGGATGGATGTATGTGTGGATATTTGTTACTATTTCATGCGAAACCTAGTGAACGAATCATGATGAAACAGGCAACACCTAGTATTATAAATACGAAGGTTTCGATCAATAGTTTCTCAATGATACTCAATAACGCTAGAACGCTTAAACGGATCTGTATGCAATTTGACAGAGATCTTGTTGCCCGAAATAGCACATACTTAGTAATATTACTTCTTACTACTACTACTTACTTACTACTTACTTTTTAATATTTTTTTACATACACTAAACTTCCACACGGACGTATTTGCGGGACCCGTTATTACCTATAAATATTTATAACGTCTTCGTGAAGAAATTGTAACCACTGCTACCGATGCTGAGAGCGTAAGCTCATTCATTGTTTCAGTCACGGCAGTAACTTCTTTTTTCGGTTGGCAAATCAACAATTGACTTCTTTGGCTCCAGCTGGGTGGAGCTGTTTGAGTGTCAGACTTGTTCTGACCAAAACTTATCCATGGTCCTTCTTTTGCCTTTTACGTTCCGGGGCCGCGGTATCTCTTTCGAACAACCCGCAAACAACCCCGGCAGGTAGCTCTAACGGGCCCCTCTGCTTTGCTGACATATAACTCTAAGGCGCACATGGAACAAATGATCCACCGACACGGCGAGTCAAGTGACTTTATCTGAACATAAGAAACAAACTAGCAAACATATTGTATTGTTGTTTAGTCCTTGAGACAAGACGACCACGTGTAAAAACTCTGGCTTATCTCAAACCTTTTTGAAGCTGAGACCGTCATGAAATCAAAATGAAACGGCCGTATTTCTTTTGGAAAATAAAAGCTTCCAAGATAATAATTTCGTATTTAAGGAAAAAGTTAACACAAAAGAAAATGTCCTTAGAAAGCGTCACGTACGTTTTCTATTTTTTCTTTTATATCCTTCATTTTAATGGAGAGTGCTCAACTAGAGTTTGTTTCGTTTCTTCTAATGGGTGCTGACGTGAATGAACATCTTGAGGTCCTCGGTTCAACACATAGGTCAGACAATGTGCAACTGAGATTCCCCATTTGGAATTTGTCAATGTGGTCTTCTTAACCCGTTGTAAAATGTCGTTAAGTTCCCACGGGGGAACATAAGACAAAATTGTCTTATGTACAAAATTGTCCTATGAACATAAGAAAAAATTGTCTTATGTACCTACGGCGGTACTTTATACGGTGTAGCTATCGGTTTAACGGTAAAATCTTCGTTTTTCTGAAGGCCTACCTCGCTAAAACGTTACTCATAAATTCATCGATTTTGGGAGCATTTTTGCGCGTTTTTTGCGATATTCAACGGGTATAGCAAATGTAGTACTAGGCAAAACGTGCATTTCAAGAAAAACTATTACGGCTACAATATCAGTTTTATTTGACCACAAGTTCCAAAGTATTTGGAAAATGCACTCTCCTGTAATTTTTGATATTATAAGCAGAATTTCATTAATATGGCGGTTAATCCATTTACTTCTATGAGAATGGCAGTCGTCATGGGGGGTATTATGCCCGGTTGATAGCAAGTCTCGCCCTTTATTACGTGAGAATTAAACAAAAGTAGAAGCAGAATGACCAAGTTAACTGTGCCTACCCATGCAAATAATACAGGCATCATACTACTTTACCTACCTACACTTATTCTTCATTAATTTTCCACAGCCACTTAGCCACATACTTCAGTAAAGTAGGTACATCGCGTCAAAGTATGCAATTTCGTAATCCGCATCGGTGCAGCGGCTTCGGAAACCAGGTCACCTACATTCAGGAGTATGGTAACGTCGAGACGTCTGGCGTCCTGGACCACAGTAGACATATTAGAACAAACATACAGTAATCCAACCTCAAACAAATGGTTGGAAACCGTTTATACACACATTCACAGCGTTTATACGGATTCTAAGCATGTTGGGGTTATTATGTAACAAAAAGTTTAGTTGACAACACTAATATTGGCGTTGCAAATCACAGAAATGGGTAGTTGATTTACTGATTATCATTATACAGTGCCCGGACGTAGTAAAACTTGTGCAAACTTATTCTTTCGATAGCCTAAGCACTGTTCTTTAAAACGTCTTTGTGTGAGTGTGAAGTACGAAAGGAGTTCGAGAACTCTTGAGAACTTTCGGGATTGGAGTGATATTTTCGCTTGAAAGAACAGAAGCGTTTGCGTTGGCTGAATAGCTTATACACACAACTGGGAATAGAAAGATAGTAAGCTGAAACCTCGAAGTTCACTCGTTGCACTGTGGCGAATATACAGAATAAACTAGAACAATAGCATTAAGCATAGTTGGAGAAATTAACCAGTACAGTCGACGTGCAACTGCGTTTGTTAGATAATGTTTTTATTTAAGAAAGTTTGATTAAATTGGTCAAAGATAGGGTTTTAGAGTTCCGCACCTCAAAAGGAAAAACGGAACCCTTATAACTTTGTTGTTAGTCTGTATGTCTGCTGTTTAAGTGTTTAGACAAGAATTCTTGTGCCATCTACGAAGTTCACGTGGCAAATTACTTTGGACCCAAATAGGTACATCGTTATTGTCGTACGTCTCAATGTAGATAAAGGTTACAATTCAATGTCAAAGATCACTCACCCACGACAAATTAATATAAATTAATTAACAATGAAAGACTGAACGCTTTTTATTTGTCGAGCACTAATGATACTGGGCCCACATAATAATTAATTATTTCACAATTATAACTTCATTAGTCTTTCTTTGTAACATAACATTACGCTTGTTATCCCTGAAAGGTTAGGGAGAGGTGTACCTAATGGTACCTAAACCCACACTTTTAACCGACTTAAAAAAGGAGGAGGTTCTCAATCCGTTTTTTTAAGGTATGTTCACCGACTATTCAAAGACGCCCGGACCGATTTGCAAAATTCTTTTTCTTTTTTTAAAGGGTATACTTACTTTCCAGATGGTCCCATTTCAATTTTAACTTTATTGCTTTGGTAGTTTATGAGTTATCGTCTATAATACATATTTTTTCTCAATGTCTATATGGATGATCTGCTAATCATTTAGTAACAATGGAAAATGAATACTCGATAAAAATAAAATTATGAAATAAAAAATGTTTTTCAACGAAACCAACAAAATTCCAGGCGTCTTTGAGTAATCGGTGAACACACATAAAAATATATAAATATTCCGACGAATTAAGAACCACCTCCTTTTTTTGAAGTCGGTTAAAAATGTGATTATATAATGATTAAGCGTGAGCAAACTCGTGGGATAAAGCTACTCAGTTTATAATTAAAACTGTTGACACGGAAGACTGGAGGACGCCTGTTATTGAGCGGCTAAAATGTGATAAAACAATATGTAACCCGGTTAAAGCGTGGAATTCATAAAGTTGCATAATAATATTTCGCATCTATCCGTTAGTTAGAAAACCGCCATTAAAATTTTACTTCATACCGCTTCCTGGCATATAATAGATAGAAAAGAAGACATTTTAAATGTCATGACATTTTTATTGGAAGTCGGTGTTATACTTATTTAAATACTAGCTTCCACCCGCGATTTCGTCCGCATGGCATAGTTACTTTGGACTAACGCTAACATTAACACGCGTGATGATCGAAAAAAAAAAATCTTTTTCTCCCCTTTTCTTCCCTCTTTCTCCCCCTTTTCTCACTTTTTTTTAGCCTATGTCTCCAAGGTACGAACTATCTCTGTACTATTCTGTATTCATCAAAATCGGTTTGGCCATTTAGGTGTGAAGACGTAACAAATAACCAAAGTCACTTTCGCTTTTATAATTTTAGTAAAGATGTCACAGTCTTCTAAAAATCCCTTTGATTCATTACATACAACAACTGGCGCAGTTGGAGTGTTCAGGTCCTCTACCTACCTCTTTAGGGCTTACAGGCATGAAGTTATGTTATATTAAAATAATTAGTTCATCACGTGGCCAATCTATTTTCATTGTATGTCATGTTTGCACTGATGAACCCGTCCCAGTTGTCAGCCAAATGGCTGCTATAAAACAATACATTATACGAGCGTGTTATGCATCGCTGATTAATATCAATATATATAATTAATATGATTACTTATGTAAAATATTTATAATATCGTCATTCCACACCAATTTATAGGCGAAAGCGGTAAACACAGGTTATGATTAAATTAAATAGCGTTTATGTTATTTTAAAGAAAGTTTAGTGATTTAGCAAACTGATCAAATAAATCAAAATGACGCGATGATATACGATAATTCACATTATAAAATTTAACACTAGAAAATTTTGCCTACTGTAGGTAAGTTGCCATCACCTTTAATACATTATTCAACCTTAATAACTGAACTATACAAATAATTATTTTAAAGAGGAAACACTTTTTTTTGTTTGTTTCGCTGAGTAGTGGGTGAAACCGCTGAGCACAGCTAGTTAGAATATAATATGTTCATAGACGTGAGAAGTGTCGTGTATTTCTCGCGTACATTTCATAAAAATTTTCATGGAAGCATTTCTAAATCGATTACCCAATTTCCTAAGCCTACAGATATAACACTGTCTAACTAGTAGGTACCAACATAATGTCTGAGTCAAAACAAAAATAGTTTCCATTCCACATAACTATCAAAGGTAACAGAGTCTGCTAAATCAATTTGATTTATTTTCGTTGGATCCCAGTTTTTGATCCCATTTTTTAGGTATTAACGATGGGTCCCATTTGATATTACCATTGAATCCCATTTTATGACAACATGTGTACATTTCAGAAGAAAAGTAATTTACTTTTATTAAATATTTCAAAAACACCGTGTGTGTATTTTGGATTTTTTAGGATTGTTGCCACTGGGGAATAAATGAGACAAATGATGTACTCCAAATAGTACTAGACTGGCATGAGTTAAAAATGATCAGGTTTATTTGTGATGTTTATAAATAAATAAATATGAACGCCTTCAAAACAAGCGCCTCTAAGCTCAAAAAAAAATACTGCCGTCATAATTTTTCCATATTTTTTTTTATATAATGTGGCCGTTTCTGGCACACAGGTCACAGTTTTAACCTAACCTTTTTTTTGTAAATAAGTAATTATCCTAATCTAAATAGTTCAGTTCCGGGTAAACAACTAAAAACAATCTCTTTTTTCTATAAATGCAAGTCGTTTGTGGCACTCGCCGGCCGCTGCCGCGGCACCGCTCGCTCCGCTCGCTCGGCTCGTGCGTAGGAGGTTACAGTTTTAACCTAACCAAACCTAGTTCCCGGTTCCTATAATTTGTTTGGGTAATGAAATTTTGTCCAAATCTTTTCGGAAAAACGGCAGGCACCCGTTATTCTAACATAACCTATCCACATACCCAAATTTCATCCAAATCAGTCTAGAAGTTTGAGCGTGTTGGAATAACAAACATACATACAAAATTTCGCCTTAACTTATTATTGTGATTTTGTTGTTGGATGTACCCGCATTCAGATGTTTTTAAACATCTGGGATCCAACGGAAATAGTTTTTGGGATTCAGTGGCAATAAAACGTATTTTTTTAGTATTTTTCAAATTTGGGATTCAACGGAAATATATAATAATGTTTTGTGGGATCCAACGCCAAAAATATTAAAGTGGGATCAAAAACTGGGATCCAACGAAAATAAGCGATCAATTTTAGGTGAACACACATTTGCGTGAAACAAACACAGACATATCGATTTCTAGTTGGGACCTATCGATATTCGAAATCATAGGCGACAACATACCTTCTTACCTAACTATTGTAAGAGGTTTTATACCCTAACCAATGCTGGCTGGTTGATCATAACGTTCAAATACTCAGGTCGTTTTAAAGAGAGAACTTAGAAAAAAATAGAAGAAGAGGTGTGACATGTAACTTAAAATGTGATTTAAATTATAATCATAAAAGGATTTTTACGCATTTTATTAAAAACACGACCAAAACATTACAGTATATTGTGTCGAACAAATGCACACATTCGATTCGGCGAAACCTTCGGCCTACGACCACTGAACTATGTTCGAGTTACATAGGTCAAAAATCGCAAAATTTGAGCTAAGCCGACCTGTTTTTGCGTTCGGAATCATGCTCGACGTTCACATAGCGACTAATCAAGCTATACATTTCCAAAATAAGATGTCTTTGTATACATTTCTAGTACAATGAGAAGTCTGATTATTGTGGTTTTGTTTACTTATAGCTTTCCCACACACCTGACTATTTATGTATATGTAGAACTATTTGCTCAGTCCCAGATCTGATAATAGTTGTTAACATGTTACTAAGTTCCACGTGTTCTAACTCCCGAACGATAAATCGATAGATCGTATGTGTGACCCGCTCTACCCGTGGACTAGTTGACACGCGATTGCGCCACATTCAATTAACATTCGATGCAACATTCGATGCAACATTCGAATTATTCGATTAGTTTCCAATTGATATTCCTTTCTTGTTTAGTTGGTGGAGCAAATAATATTTCGTACTCGATTGATTCGGACGTTTGTATTGTTGAAAACCTATTATTCGAGTGACATGGAAAACTGTTAAGTTTATTGAAATGTTGTGGGAACAAAATACATCTATTCTCTTTCTTTTTTGCGGATGGGAAATCATCAAATAATAACCCCCGCTCTGGGTGGAGCGAGAGGGAGTGTCAGACTTTTACTGACTAAAAGCCCTACATGTTCCTTCTCTTGCCTTTATGTTCCGGGGTCGCTATCTATCGAATATCTTTCGAAAGAAAATACCTGGAGAAACTTTTCCATTATTCTTGACCTCCATATTGTTAATGGTATTTTCAATCAAGGCGATTTCAGAAAGACATAGGTACTTACGATGGACAAAAATGGTCAGTAAAACGCAAGATATATTTACTACTAAAGAAATCCGCAGAAGACGAAAATACGGGCAGATAAAAAGGTGTAACTGTCAAACTTGTTTTGGTGTGTTAAGCTGTGATAGATGGCAGCACAGTTGGTTAAAAATGTCACGGCAACGGATTATGTCTTAATTTATGTCTCCCTCCAGGGTTAATTTAAGTTTGGTCTTAAAACTTAAAGAAACTTGAACATAAGTAGATAACTTTTTAATGCGTTTAGCATCTTAAGTACGTATTATATTAAACTAGTTAATCACAGAATTGATGCAATTTTCTTGATTCATTTTTATTGTGTAAACTTGAGTAGGTACTTTCGTATAGAAAATTGTGATTACTTAGTAATTAAAAAACATGAAGTAACCAATTAGATTACATATTAAACTAACTTCAGTATTTTTAATAAAACATTATTTCATAATAAAAATGCAAAACTGAATTTTCCAGAATCCCTTGAACTTTAAGCTTATTAATGTAAATTGTTATTTCAACTGCAAACTACTTCAATTCCCTGCTAGTTAAATTAATGGTCTTTCAAAGAATACCTTATACATATTTGATTAAAAAAAACACTACTTTTTACAATATTACTTTACCCAAGTGACCATCGATCATGTTTTCAAAGAAAAACTAATGTTTCCTTTGTGTAAATGAGTAAAAACGACACGTAAAAACCCGACTACATTCACAGAAAAAGCAAAACCACTCACCGGTAACTTTGATCGCACCAATCTGGTAGTAACATCGACAGATGAGGAGTAGAAAAACAATCCAGGATATCACAATAGGACCATCTTGCACTAGTAACATTTCCATCTTGTTGACAAACAAAACACGGAGCAAAAAGACGAAAAACACCACTTTCAAACTATCTATATGCGACTTAAGGTAACTCTTTGTATTTTAGACAAAAAGCATAAAAAAGTTTGTGGGGTAGACGCACGGCACGGTGTCATCGGTCGACACTAAAGAAATGCGCCTCGAGCGCTTGGCACATGCGCGGGAGTCGAGATCCAAATAACCGGCGAAATTACAAGATTTAATTAGTGTTTGTTTTTGGAAAAGTTCGACACTACAATGATTTATGATCGTCTTTTTTATAAAAAAGTTTTGACGAAGAATAATAAAATGTTAATATTTTTGTGAATATTTTAACTGAAATAATTTTCTAAATCATAAATAGAAACACAAGAATGCCTCGCTTCACATGCTGCAATTATCTCACATACTAAACACGTCGTGATCCAATCATCGATCAGAATGGATCAGATAAGCGCGCGCAACAAACGAACCGCGTCGACTGACCTGCGCCAGCGCACGCGCCTCTCTACCCGAACATATGTCGACTTGTCGATAGTACAATACTCTCGTAAATGATAACTAAAATAAAACCAACCTCCCAAGCGGAGAAATGGAGAAAAAAAAAGTAGTCGCGATATTCTAGACTCGTTATAAGTTGTGGTGTAAGTTCGTATGTCAATGACCTATGTAAATTAGTGTTAACAGGTGGATGCAAGCAGACTGAATGATAGACTTTTTAATAAAGTCTCAACTAAAATAGGGCATGACTGAGTAAGTTTCGTTTAGGTTTATTACTAAACGAAACAACATCAATAACTTCTAGTCAGTTTTAAACTGCTATAACTTTTCGTTTATTTGTTTTCAGTTGGACCAAGTTTATAGTTCTAATTGCTGGAGTGGATTTCTGATACCGATGTTAGAAACGTGTGTCAAACTCAAAACGTTGAAGGTGAAATTAAGTATTTGCAACTGTGAGTTTGGGACCAAGGGGGTAATAAGGTAATTTGTAACAAAGGCCACTTGAGTGAACTTTTCGCCCGAAGCTAAGCTCACGTGGCGTTAAGATGAGTTTTGATGTGAGATTGTGAGGGGAGACATACTATAAAATAAACATGACTATATCGTTCTCGTAATACGCTTTTTTACCCGACTGTCAATAAAGGGTTATGTATATCGCGCGTATCTTGTATGTTAGTATTTATTAGCTTCATTTGTAACAAAGTAAAATATTTTAAAAGTTAAATCAGACCCACTTCCCGGTGTCTGTTTGAGATGAAAATTTGCATATACTTACGTTTAGTTTGAAAGACAATGTATAGTTAGCTAGGTCACGTCATTCTAATCTTCCAATAATGAAAAAAGTAGACATTTATTTTTTACGTCCACAAAAAGTGCTAGCCAAAAACAAAACACATTCAAATTATAACAGCATACATTTATGTCAATAAATGTGACATTAGAAATACCAAAATAATAAAAAAAAAAACTGCACCTATGAACCACCCTGAAGCGTGATTTTTTGTTTTTATAAAATAACATTTATTTGTACTGAATTTTAAAGCAATACATTAGAATGTTAATATATATTCTAATTTTTTTTCGACTCATTCATGAAGGTGGAAAAGTTTCCATGATTTCCACCTACGGACTAGCTCTGCAGACATATTAAACTTTTAGATGTATTTTGTACCTAATGGTAGCACATTATTCAGGATAAACTTTTAAATGACAGACATGATTATGTTAAAAGTTCAACACGTGTGTTTAAAATCATACATTCACTCATACATGAAACATTTGTATTTTAAAAGCTATTTTGACGTGGCTATTCGTTTATTTAATCTCAGACGCGGTTGTCTAGCTTTATTTTCGAGGTTTTTATTCCCGAATGATAGCTATACATAAATATTATTCAATACTAAATACAAAAGGATAGATTCCAAAAAAAAAATGTCCGTCTTATAGATTATTCAAAAATAATCTAAAAGACGCGTTGCTTCATTTTTTCGCAACGAGTGACGTCACACTTTAATGGGCTATATCTTTGTAATTTTTGGTCTAATTTACAAATAAAAAAATACGTGTCCCTTATTTTTGAATAATCTAAAAGACGGACTAAATAGAATGTAATTACTTGGACCCTCGAAACTCGTAATAGGGTTATTACGTCCTATGTGCATTTTGTATCAGCTTTTTCTAATTCAAAGAAAGTTACTTCAATAATTTGTAAACACGCTTGCTCACTGCGTTCTAACAAAGATTAATATTCTATTCTAGCCGCATATATAGAATGCAAGCCACTCCACAATATATTTCTTCTAAATAAGTCAGTGGGGTCTTAAGTTTCAAACAATACCCCAGCTCTTTAGGGAAAACAGACATTCTCATAATGCATTGTTCATTCTCTTTTGAGGCAAACAAGAGAAAAATAATGAAAATAAAAATGCTCCAAAAAGTTTGCGAGCGAAATACATTTCAGTAAATATGGCGTAATTGAAATGAAAAATAATTCCCATGAGCCTTTATGTACTTCGATAAAAAATTGTTTGTGTACGTGATGTAATTTTACTTTGAAAAAAAAAAAGAATAAGAACAAACACGATTCCTACTTGAAACGTAAGGTTTTTTTTTAAGGAATCTCTGTCACATTTTTCTGCCGTCTCATAGGGTCTAGTCTAGAGGGAAATTAACTAAAACACATGCAGGCACTTAGAACTATCCTGCTGGAACTGTACTCAAAAGCCGATTAGGGACTTAAGTAATCTGTTATAACCTTGGTATTACAAATCTAACTTTCGCGTGCGGATAACTTTAAGGTCCAACAGAAATCTAGACCAGTTGAACGCGATCAGCGCATTTAGACCACAGCAGATAAGGTAAGAGCTTTTTTTGCGATGGGAAATCAACTTTTGCGGACTAAAACCTACCCATATTCCTTCTTTTGCCTTTTATGTCCGGGGCCGCGCTAGCTCTTTCGAATAACCCACAACCCAGGCAGGCAGGCCCCTCTGCTTTGCTGACATCTCTTTGAGGCGCGCGTGGGACGCGAACGCCCCGTCGACACGGCAAGGCAAGAGCTGCCAGTGACATTTTTGTTAGAGAATATTGACATTTAATTTATCGTATTGTTTGGTTGGTGCCAATCCTGGTGTCAAAGTTTTTATACCGATCAAGGGCTCGTATGGTTTGGGTTAACATTCTTGTTCACCACCGAAGCAAGTGATAATAATGATATTCCGAAAATGCACACAAATACACACAATCCCAAGAGCGTGTCGGACTCGCGTACCGAGGAGGGTTCCGTTCAAACTTGCAACATAAACGGCCATTTTTTTTTGACTGCGTAGACTTAAAGGGTTGATTTTTTCGCAGCTATAAGGGACCACAGATTTGGGCATATGGTTTAACTAGCTTTTGCCCGAGGCTTCGCTCGCGTTAAATTTGGGGTAACACAGTTCCCCTTTCCTGATTTACAGGTACCTGCTACATGTAGTTTTGCCATTGCACCTTATTTATTGTAATAGCAATGCTAAGTTTTCCCTTTCCTTCCCTCTTTCTCCTTCATATCTCAATCTTTAAAAAAAAATAGCCTATGTCCGTCTCCAGGGTCCCAACTATCTCTGTATCAAAATTCATCAAAATCGGTTTAGCCATTTAGGCGTGAAGACGTAACAAACAAACAAACTCACTTTCGCTTTTATAATTTAAGTAAGGATTCAACTGGATACCTCCACACGTTACTGGGGATTTAAAGGTCTTGACAAACATACAGACCGATCCAAAACGAGACAAACTCTTACCTATATGATTCCGTTTTTTCCTTTTGAGGTACAGAAAAAAATAAGAAGTAAAAAGGTCTTATGTATAAACACGAGACTTATGGCTCTCTTATAACGGTAACCACATTCAGTTTAATTGGTGAAATCCACTGTTAGTGTTACTTACTCAACATTGACAGGCTAAATTATTAACCTAATGAACGGTAAACAAAACAGAATATCGTCTTTACAAAGTACGTGGTATATTTTAAGACGGTCATGTTAAAATTTAATGGCCTCACGCGAAGACACTTGATATCTTAAGTCGGGCTTACACTAAACTACTTCTAAAATTAGTACCGATGGAGCGAAGTGAATCACGGCTGCATTTTTTATGTGGGTGAACGAAGCCGTCCTTGCTAATGAAGATATTATAACCTTTCTATGAAAACCGACCTCCAAAAAAAGCTAAAAGTTGAAAATATGTTTATTAAAGTTATTTTCCATATTTTTGTTTAAAGTCGGTTGTTTTGCAATTTTTTTTTATTTTATCATTTTTAGTTGATGATAATATCTCACACAATATTTTATCGAGTATTCTTTATCTATTATTACTCAAAGATATTAGCAGATCATCCCTATAGACATAAATATAAAACTACCCAAGCAATATAAATAAAATTGATATAGGTATGACCACCCCGGAAGTATAATACCCTTTCGAACAAAATGGAATTATGACAATCGGTCCACAGTTGGCGGAATAATCGGTGAACATACATCATAAAAAATAAAACGGTCGAACATAAAACCTCCTCTTTTTTTAAGTCGGTTAATAAGTACCTAGTTACCTCTAAACGGTCAAAGCTTCATAAGTCATATATAACTAGCCTTTAATAGGTAGCTGATTGTACCATGATTCATAGTACAGCTAGGTCAAACCACAAAGGAGTATAAATCATTGGTACGGTCAACAAAAGAGATTAATAAGTATGCAGGCTCGTCAATAATAGTCGTTTTTTAGGGTTCCGTAGTCAACTAGGAACCCTTATAGTTTCGCCATGTCTGTCTGTCCGTCCGTCCGTCCGTCCTCGCTTAATCTCTGTGACCGTTAGCACTAGAAAGCTGAAATTTGGTACCAATATGTATATTAATCACGCCGACAAAGTGGTAAAATAAAAATTGGAAAAAAATGTTTTATTAGGGTAGCCCCCCTATATGTAAAGTGGGAAGTGATTTTTTTTTAAATTTCAACCCTAACGTGTGATATATTGTTGAAAAGGTATTTAAAAATGAATAGGGGTTTACTAAAATCATTTTTTGATAATGTCTATAATTTCGGAAATAATCGCTCCAAAAGTAAAAAACAATGTGTCCCCCCCCCCCTCTAACTTTTGAACCATAAGTTTAGAAAATATGAAAAAAATCAGAAAAGTAGAACTTTATATAGACTTTCTAGGAAAATCATTTTGAACTTGATTGACACAACAGTTTATGTACAAAAAAGACAAAAAGTTGTACAAAATAATTTCCTCCTCCACCTTTAAACTCTTAAGTGGGAACACTTATTGTGACGGACGGGAAACTACGGAACCCTACACTGAGCGTGGCCCGACACGCTCTTGGCCGGTTTTTTTCTTTGAAACCGATGGACGATTCAACTCTAACTGAACTAAACTGTTTGTTTATTAAATAAAAAAACCTTTATTCGAAAACACACAATTTTTAAGAAAACTTCAATTTTATCGACCTGGATACTTATCTCATTTGTTACCCGTCATCATCATTTCAGCCCGAAATCCCCTATTGTTGGGTTTAGATTTCCCCTTTCTACTGCTACTCTTCTCTGGGGGTCTAAAATGGCTGCTTCAGCAAAATAATAATAGGATAATATATGTTAAAATGATTACAAACGCAGTTAATACTATGACATTGTGACTTTGTGACCATATTACGAATGGTAACTTAATTAATGATATTAACCTATTATGATTCTGCTTAAGCGGTCATTTTAGACCCCTATTTTGTTGTCTGTGCCATTTATTATACACACACATACATACATACATCTATTGGTAAAGTCTATAAAGTTTCAGACTGAATAATTCACGAACAGTTGGCTTTAATATGATTGTTGAATATCATTTAAGTTACAAACTTCGACATAAGCGCAACTTAGATATCTTATACCTCGGAAATACGCTTTGGAAGATTTTCCATCGTTGAAAACTTTTTATATTGTTACCAAGACAAGTATTGATTAGTACATGTTCTACATGTGGCCAGAGTATACAAAAAAACGGCCAAGCACGAGTCGGACCCGCGGACCGAGGGTTTTGTACAAACTTGCGACATAAACAGCCATATATGTTAACTGTGTAGACTTAGAGGGTTGTTTTTTACAACATGATTATGCAGTTATTTCAACATGATACCTCTACGCGTTCCCAAGATAAAGGGTCTTGACAGACAGACGAACAACAAAGTGATCCAATAAGGGTCCCGTTTTTTCTTTTTGAGGTACGAAACCCTAAAAAAGTTAGGCAAGCTACGCTTCACACAAAAATCTTCCAATCTGACGAGACTGGTAACTTATATCTTTTATTGACTGTACCATTTCTTAAACACACGCACACTTACATGTATCTACTGCTAAAGTCTATAAAGTTTCGGCCCGAATGATTCACGAACAGTTGACTTTCCGATCTATAAACATAAAAGGGCATAACTACCTCCTCGGCCTTGTGGTTACTTAGGGTTGCTATTTTAACTAGAAATATACGCTAACTCTGCCAAAGGTCGCTTTGAAGTCGAAAATTAAACTTAGCAGGCTCTATTTAAAACGCAAATTGGGTCTTGGAATACTAAGCAGTTGCTTAAAAGTACAAACTCTAATTCAAGGTCTGACTTACACTGTCACTCAAAATAGTTGAATAAATATTGTAAATGTAAAATAAAACTAAGACTTTTTCGTTATTTTTCCCAGCAAACACTTTCATTTGATACCCATATAATTGGAAAGCTTTAAAATAACTATTCCGCCATATTGGATTTAGAATGACGTCACGTAGCTCACCATACATAGTGATACAAACTAAACATACGAGCATTAGCAAAAAATAATAATAAATAAACTTTTAACATACAAAGTCTCACACGAAACAAAAAAAAAAATATAGCTTCTACAGCAGTTAGGTCAACCTATTATAAACTATTATAACATGATCTCTCTACTATAGTTCGCAAACCGTAGTAGAGAGATCAGGTTAAAATGGATTTGTGTAGGTTGATGTGCTGTCGTGTTTACATCGTGACTACGACGAGTAGGTCACCACTCAGCATGATGCTTATGCTATGGTAACCCACAGCACGGAGCTGGTTTTCAGTGATCAACCCGTGAAAAGAACGGAAGTCAAGACAGCATTTTTAAATACAAAATTTCAGCTCAATTGGTTTTCGGGAAGTGGTTTAAATTGACAACACGGTTGGAGCAGTGGCTGTGCTATTGACTGCTGCGCTGCGTGTCGCGGGCTCGACCCCCGCACGGAACAGATATTTGTATGGCCTACAGATAGTTGTTCCGGGTCTGGCTGTTTGTGAAATGTTTGTAAACGAACCCACGATACAGGAGAAATTCCTAGTGTGGGGCAACGTTTAAAAAAAAAACAAATTTAACGCAGTCAAGCTAGATTAGTAGACAAAATCACAGAAGATACTCATATTCCATAAGTGTAAGTGTATGTTTTATAATTCAAGTTACGTAGAATTATATTGTTAAATAAGAATTTAACTGAATTCCGATGCGCACGATCGCTCTGAGTCAAAGGCAAGCCTTGCTCTTCAATTCAGCAAAACCCATTCTGCATACCTTTTGCCTTAAACCTATCCATTTCGGACTCCCAGACTCGTAAATGACGGAATATTCTAGTCTAGCTTTGGGCAACCCTATTCGGAGTTTAGCCCCGGTGAAATCGGTCGGAATTTAGCTTTACTGGAACTTCTATTTACATATGTGATGGCAGTATTATGAGAACTATATAGAGTTGTAAAACTCTAAAAAGCATGAGCTATCAAGTTATCGAGACACCGTGTAATTGTTTTTCATTCTCTGAGAAAAAGTGTCTTTTCGTCAATAAATATTCAAACAGAGATAGATAGACAGAGATTTTACATACCGAGTTTTACATTTTTTTTAAAAAAACGTTGCTCCACACTAGGAATTTCTCCTGTATCGTGGGTGCGTTTACAAACATTTAAACTCACATACACAAACAGCCAGACCCGGAACAACTATCTGTAGGCCATACAAATATTTGTTCCGTGCGGGAATCGAACCCGCGACAAGCAGCGCGGCAGTCGATCGCTCAGCAACTGCGCCAACCGTGTCGTCGATAATTGGAATGACACGACGAATTATGCACATTGATTTAAATTTTATTGGAGCAATTAGCTCTTAATTTAATATACGGAACGGAACAATAAACGTAATGCTACCATAATACCATTTAGGTACTACGCTTGCTTATGCACATATTATCACGAAATCGCTTTGAGCTTACTGAAGCGTATTCCTGAAATCCATTGATTGGACCGCCGATCTACGGTTAGTAATCCGTAGGAAGTAATATCCGTCAGTTACGATCAGCTTAATCTTTTGATGTACGAATAGGGATCCTTCTGGGAGGCCTTGAGTTGCGGTGAATAGTTTTTTGGTAAAAGGGTTGATCGGGCGAAAGTTGGAAGTTTTAACAATGTTGCTTTTAGAATATAAATATTAGTATAGGTATGCTCATGTCAAACAAATTTTAAAAGTTACCAGGTTCTGAGAAACAAAACACACTTCCAAAAGTCTAACTTACTATGAGCAGAGGGGCTTGCTAAGGCCACCGTCTGCCGGGGTTGCGGGTTGTTCGAAAGAGATACCACGGCCCCGGAACATAAAGAAGAAAAGAAGGAACATGGGTGGGTTTTATCCGCAAGAAACTGAATATTGTAATGCAAGTCTGGAAGTGGCGTAAGTGACTCAAAACTTGGATGGTCATCATTTGGCTTGGTATGGGAATACGATGTATGATACGATGTAAGGAAAGTTTTGATTTTGAATGAGGATGGATGGGTATAAAGAAAGATTATGATTACAAGATGATGGATGATATGAAAAGAAAAAAGGTGTTGTATTATATGAAGAGTAATAGTAATAAAAGTATGGAAGAAGAAAACATGCTGCGCCGACCCTTATGAGAGCAGAAGAATTATGATGGTTTACTGCAAGCCTTGAAGATAATACCCATGAAACGAAGTTCATTCTGGAGCATATAACACAGGCACAGGTTACGTACTTATAAAGTCAAGTCCACAACAATGTAAGGAAGGATACAGCTCAGTCAAGTCTTACAAACTTGCATAATGGTGCTAGAGTTTTGCAGTTACTTTTAAAGTTAACTTTGTATGGTACTTAAGTTAATACTTTGAAGCCAAGGTATACTAAGAGAGCTTTAATATTCTATTATGTACAGGGTAAACTTGTTGTTAAGATCAGCCGTACTATATCTAGATAGTTCTGTGCAGGTACTGTTTAGATAAGAATATTGAGCCTCGGGAGATCTTATGGATACTTATGGAGAATCGATAATGTGAACGAAAGGTGTACTTTTATATTCCTTTGTGAAAACCTTATTCATGTGCTGTTTTATGACGACGTAGAGAACAAAAGAATGGATCGTAATGATTCATAATATATTCGTGTCGCTAAAATAACTTTTTAATTTGTTTCCGTAATGAGAATATGGCGTGAGATTTTTTTAGAAGGAATTTGCCAGTAAATGTGATGGCGATGATGAAAGCAAAAGTGAATTGAAAAAATGAGCATTACTTGATGCACTTTTTGTGTTTAGTAATTTTTTTGCAGATGTTCTTTTTGCAGTGGCACTATTCAGGAGATATTTCAGGAAGCCCCATAATCAATTGATGTTTCCACCATTGATGTATTACATTATATTAATGTGGGTCTTGCTGTTACTTAAGAAAAAATGGTTGTTTTTTTTTTTTAATATGGCATCCATTAGCTACGCCTCTCTCTTGGGAATGTTATTTTTACAGAGGCGTTTGCGATCCTTCATTTCAGTCACTTAAAGGTCGCTGGCATAGCTTGGTAATTTCTTAACCCACTTACTATTATGAATGTCAAAGATTATAAAAATAGCGTTTTATGAAAGTATTTTGTATAGAACTCTTTCTAATACAGTGTTACATATTAACTGTAGACATGTATGTTACACGTGTCGAAGAGCTAATAACTTTCAGATGAGCTCATAAAAGTATAATATCTGGATTTCCATATCTCTTATTTGGAATTGTTAACAATCTCATTTTTTTTAACAGAAATTAAGCCGTTTACGTGACGAAATCGCATAGGAGTGGTTTCGGCTTATATTAAAAAGTTTATTTTATGGGAATTTTTAATTTTAACCCAATTTTATTAGTTCACCTGTAACTAGTTAAGTAAAAAAACTTGAAGGTTAAATTTGACTCACTTCCCAGTTTCCGGTTAAGCCGAAATTCTTCATACATTTAGTTTGGATGACAATGCATGGATACCTAAGTGACGTTATTCTAAGCCCAATATGGCGGACTCCCAAAGATACCAGAGTAGTTTTTTTTGCATTCCTATGATATGTAAGATTTATAAAAGAGTTTGTTTTATATTTTTTGGAGTTTACTCCATATGAATCGATTTTCATATTTAAGGCGCCCGGTATGAGAAAAATCCGAGGGGTAAAACCTACTAAAGTAACGAAAATGTGTCACGTTTTTGGTGCGCACCTTTAGTGCGCAACTTTCTAATTTGGCTGTGAGTGTATTAAGACGTACATATGGTATGCTGTATAGGCGACTATACCTATATACTATATAATGTTATTTCATTAATTTGTGAATTTACCCTTTCATATGATATTAATCTTTTTTCAATTGAATAAACTCTTTTTGCGTATGGTTAGATACTCGTACTTAACGAGTAAACTCCAGTCGTGCGTCGGAGCTGACACACACATTTTTTTTTCTTTATGTATTATATTATTTGTGGCCACAGCAATACGCACCCTGTGAACATCTAGATCCACCTGATACTAAAAGATATTGTTCTAAAAGATACAATCCGGAGTCAGTCAGACGCACGGACGAACGGACATATCACAGAGCCTTACTAGGTAATAGGGTCCCATTTTGATTTAGGAACCCTAAAAACATCATGTATGAATTTTTCGTTGAGTTCGTAGCAATAAGTTAGGTATAAGACATCAAAGTTTTAAGAGAACTAAACAATTAATCACGTGTTAACTATTACCCACGTCTCATTGTTGCTTGACACGCTATGTACTTGAAATAAAAAAAAACTATGTACGATCAACAAAAGATAGGAGTAACCAGCCTTGTCACTTACAATTGTTTTTAAGCTATTGCATAGCTTCTATCGCGGACCTTGAGCGTGGAGACCGAATCCAGAAAATTTGTAACGAAAATGCCTAACAAGAAATTTTATTATGAATACGGTCAGTTATTTCAATCACGATTCCAATGATCTATTAGCGTGTTTGGTAGAGAATCGGGTAGTCAAACGACATTACTCTGGATCAAACCCGAGGAATGCATAAGTTGATAAAAAATGCTATGCAATAGCTTCACCGCGGCAGTCTCCGAATGCCACACGTATTTTTTTTAAATCCATGATTATTTTCGAATAAAGTAACATTTTATTGATAGCAAACAAACAGTTCAATAAATAAATAAAATTTGAGTTGAAGACGTCCATCGATATCTCAGAATAAACAAGTGCGAATTCGATTCGAGCACCGAGGGTTCCGTAAAAACTTGCGACATAAACGGCCATATCTTTTTACTGCATAAACTTGAGGGTTTATTATTTCACAGATCCAAGGGCCAAAGAATTTTAAGTATATGGTTTTAATTTCATCTCGATACCTCTTCGCGTTCCCGAGATAAAGGGTCTTGACAGACGAAAAACAAATTGATCCAATAAGCTTCCGTTTTTTTTTCCTTTTGAGGTATGGAATTCTCAAAAACCTCTATATCAGACGAGTCTGGTCACATTTCTCTTTTGCTGACAGTACATGCTAGTAGAAACTTTACAAAGTATTACGTACGGGCTACGAGCGACTCCATCATGTTTAATCACACTGTGTCTGTCACTGTCCTCTGAAAAATACTGTGGACTGTCCGTCCAGTGGTTTTCGAAATTGCCACTATAACAAACAAAAGCCGGGATGAATTGAAATCTTTGTTGGTACAAAATTTTTGGAAAGAGTAAAGTAATTTAAAACCAAGAGGCACTGGGAAAATTGGGATAACGATAGGAGTACCTCTGCCTAACCTAATCAATATATATTTTACTGTTTATTTATTTTTTCAACACAATTCTTAGAAAACTGGCTTTGCACTACGATTAGGGTTAATTTTGATTCACGTGGGAATGTCATTGCTGTTCTTGGCTCTATTTATACCCCGCCTAACGGCTCGTATGTTAATTCCGCCTGGAACGCAATGACAAAGTCTCCTCAGTTGAATCAAAATGTACTATTGAATGCTTTCTATTTTTTGCGGCTGGGAAATTGTCAAATAGCTTCCCCCGCTCTGAGTGGAGCTAGTGGGAGTGTCAGACTTGTACTGACTAAAGCCCACCCATGTTCCTTCTATTGCCCTTTATGTTCTGGGGCCACGGTTCGAATAACCCGCAACCCCGGATGCTACCTAATTAATAAGTATAATATTTTTGTTAAATTCAGACACGATGTAAAACGATGTACCTACCCGATAACATTAATATTATTGAAGATCTTGTAAAACACATGTAAGATGCAATAAAGAATTGAATTCAACCTTTTGGGGCTTTCCGCTCGTAACATAAGCAGATATAATTTACAAACTTCAACACCTTAACAAATTTAACCGACTACAGAAAAAGGCGTTTTTTTTCTAGTCTAATATCATTTAAAGATAACGTTTGGATATGTACGATCAAAAATTCAGCATTTGAGGTTCATAATAAAATTATCATCAAAACGTTACAAAAAACATCTGAAAAACTTAAACCAACACCGCAAATATAAAGAAATGTGCTTCTTAAATGAAAATAAACGCCATCGCCATAATCTACAAACATTATCCTTGTGGTAACATTCCATTACGTATGCAACCATGTGAAGGACGAGATAGGTAAGCGACCTTGACCCAGTTTTTAAAGGTCACAGTTACCTGTTGTGTACTCCACGTGCGTGACAAACGTTTCTGACAGGACCCCCGGAGCGACCCTATACAGAGACGAGCAATAACATGTATATACTTGGCGATGGCACGGTTGGCGCAGTGGCTGAGCGATTGACTGCTGCGCTGCGTGTCGCGGGTTCAATTCTCGCACGGAACAAATATTTGTATGGCCTAAAAATAATTGTTTCGGGTCTGGCTGTTTGTGTATGTGAGTTTATATGTTTGTCCACGATACAGGGGAAATTCCTAGTGCGGGGTAATCCTTACTATAATATTATAAAAGCGAAAGTGAGTTTGTTTGTTTGTTTGTTACCTCTTCACGTTTTAATGGCTAAACCGATTTTGATGAATTTCGGTACAGAGATAGTTGGGAACCAGGAGACGGACATAGGCTATTATTTAAAAAAAAAGAGTGGTATATAAGGGAGAAAGACGGAAGAAACGGGAAAACTTAGCGTTGCTATTACAAATCAATAAGGCGCTACCGAATTTAACGCGAGCGAAGCCGCGGGCAAAAGCTAGTGTTTTTAATAAATTATAAAAAAACACTAAGTAAAACTCAAAAGCGATTTCCTCCCACTGTATTTTTTCTTTTTTTTTTGCGGATGAGAAATCATCAAATAAAAAAAGGTAAAACGTAACTCTTATTGGATCACTTTGTTGTCCGTCTGTCTATCTATTAGTCAGACCCTTTATCTCGGGAACGCGTGGAGGTATCGAGTTGAAATTAAACCATATACTCAACTCTGTGGTCCCTTTGCGCTGTGCAATAACCAACCCTCTAATTCAACGCAATTAAAAGATATGGCTGTTTATGTCGCAAGTTTGTACAAAATCTCCGGTGCGCGAGTGACTCGGTCTTGCCAGATTTTTTCACAAGAAAATCTCTTTTAAGGCCCTGCGCAGACGACAGACTATCCGTGACGCACTTTTTAGTCTGTGAAAATAGAACCTATGCAATTATATGCAGTAACGCACACGACGCGCAAAAAGTCTGGCGCACAAAAAATCCGTGTAATTCGGGCAGACCGCACCGCGCCGCGGCGTGCCGCTCCGCACAAAAGTGTGTGAAAAAAATTGAACGTTTGCTTCAACGCGCGCTAACGCAGACGGCGCACACTTTAGTCGGCAATCTGCATTTGCTAGGGGTGGACGTAACGCACGCGATCTATTATCATGGCGCCAGAGGTCGATGTAACTATGTATATATACATATACTATGTAATACTTCGCGATCTCTGCACGATTTCCATAGCGTCTACGTCCCTACAGCTCTGCCGACAAAATGATCGAAGATGTGCGTCGTGTGCGTTGAGTCTGTGAAAAATTCGCGACCGACTTTTTGCGCGCCATGCACACTTTTTGTGCGCCGCAGACTCGATCGCACAAAAAGTGTGCCGTCTGCGCAGGGCCTAAATGTTGGCTAGTGTATACATGTTATTCCTAGTGACTACTTCAAATCGCCTTATTAGTGATGACAGCTGGACAAGGGAAGGCTTCTAATCATTACAGCAAGAGGGGAAAAGAGACATGTTAAGCGCGTGTTTTCATGATTTTCGGGAAATGAGATAAATCGAATTAATACGACATTGCATCATCGCCTTTAATAGTTTCTTGTTTTTACAAGATATTCATATTCTCCTTGATATAGTCATAGACATACAAGAAACAGGCACATTAATTAAACTCGCCGGGAGGTTATTCGAAGACTATTTTTTTTTAATACATAGAAAATATCTATATAATACATAGACAATAGTCAAGAATATTGTTTTGATACTTAATCATTATAAAACCTCCACTTATCAAAATAATCTAAACCATAAATAACTATTTTAAAGAATACAGTCATAAAAATTCGGTAAATCCTTACTATCCTTACTAATATTATAAAAGCGAAAGTGAGTTTGTTTGTTTGTTACCTCTTCACGCTTTAATGGCTAAACCGATTTTGATGAATTTTGGTACAGAGATAGTTGGGAACCAGGAGACGGACATAGGCAATTTTTTTTTAAGTGGGATGTGAGGGAGAAAGAGGGAAGAAAAGGGAAAACTTAGCGTTGCTATTACAAATCAATAAGGCGCAAGGGGAACTGTGTTACCCCGAATTTAACGCGAGCAAAGCCGCGGGCAAAAGCTAGTGCATCATATAGATCACACAATAATACGCAAACCTAGTTTTTTTTTTAACAAAATAGTTGTGTTTGACACTACTCAAGCTGCATGCCTGTTTTATACCTTTCATCACCATGTATTAGCTAGTTTATAACTCTGAATTGCCATTAATATTTCACACAGAAATTGCTCCCCAACTTACGTCATAATTGTTTTTGGAGTTACAGAGCGCTCATAATCTTGTATCATCTAACATCAGTCAACTCTTCGAAGTCTGCAAACTCTCCCAATAACATTTAACGGCACTATCCTCGAACAAAAGTTCATTTCGTCCAGTATGCACCATTCTATTATGAAGGACCAGTCAGGTAAGGTCCCGACCTTGACCCACTTTTAACACCTGACCAGCTCGTGGCAAGCTTTACGTGCATTTATTTTGCGACACCCCTAGTGGCTGCGGTACACAATGGAGGTGAAATGCGTAGAATACGCGAGCTGCTACGGTAGTTTAAGTTTTCAGTCAATAGGTTTTCAGTTTTAACGTGTCCGGAAGTTAACTGCTTGTGTTTTTATGCTAGCTTAAGCTGAAAATTTAACAACAACAAAAACATGACTTCCAAAAAACTTAGAAAAGATATAAAGGAAAAATATGTATTATAGAAGATAACGCATATACTACCGAAGCATTATAGATAAAATTAATATGAGACCCCTTCGGAAGTGTACATTATACCTTTTCGATCATAAAAGCATTTTCAAAATTAGCCTACAATCGACGGAAAAATGGCGCAACAAACATTGGACAAACAACCTCTTTTTTAGGGTTCCGTAGTCAACTAGGAACCCTTATAGTTTCGCCATGTCTGTCTGTCCGTCCGTCCGTCCGTCCTCGCTTAATCTCTGTGACCGTTAGCACTAGAAAGCTGAAATTTGGTACCAATATGTATATCAATCACGCCGACAAAGTGGTAAAATAAAAATTGGAAAAAAATGTTTTATTAGGGTAGCCACCCTATATGTAAAGTGGGAAGTGATTTTTTTTTAAATTTCAACCCGAACGTGTGATATATTGTTGGAAAGGTATTTAAAAATGAATAGGGGTTTACTAAAATCATTTTTTGATAATGTCAATAATTTCGGAAATAATCGCTCCAAAAGTAAAAAACAATGTGTCACCCCCCCTCTAACTTTTGAACCATAAGTTTAGAAAATATGAAAAAAATCTGAAAAGTAGAACTTTATAAGGACTTTCTATGAAAATTATTTTGAACTTGATTGACACAACAGTTTTTGTACAAAAAAGACAAAAAGTTGTATTTTGTACAACTTTTTGTCTTTTTTGTACAAAAACTGTTGCAGCGCCTGCCGCGGAGCGTGCAACATTGCACGCTCCTCCACCTTTAAACTCATAAGTGGGAACACTTATTGTGACGGACGGGAAACTACGGAACCCTACACTGAGCGTGGCCCGACACGCTCTTGGCCGGTTTTTAAGTCTGTTATATCGGTTAATCTGCATAACGGTTTATTGTTTTACTTCTTTATCGTGTGGTTGGTAAGTAACCTGGTGTCGGATTTGGCTAAATATGCCGTCGAGAAATATCTCTCAGACATGCTGGTTTTCACACGGTGGATTCCTTCGTCGAAGCAAATGATATGAATCCGAAAAATCACAGGTGTGTCTTTTTGTAAAATAACTTAAACCACAAAAGACCGGCCCATATTTTTTCAATTGCCCTTTATGTTCCGAGGCCGCATTGTCTGGCAGGTCCCTCTGCTTTGCTGACATCTCTTTGAGGCGCGCGTGGAACACTAACGAGCCGTCGAACCGGCCTGTGAGGTGTGTGTCTGGGGTCCGAACTCGAGAACTATGACTTGGCAGTCCGACCGTCGCGACGGTCACAAAATTGGAATACCACTCCTCTGTTTCGGTTTGTTTTTTTTTACTTCAACGACATGCATTTACCGTACTTAGAACAGTTTTTCCAGCAGAACAAGTTTAGTACGAGTACAAGTAAGTATATTTTCTTTTAATGCCTTAAGAAATCTTTGTTTTTAATTCTCAATGTTTCAGACGAGGGCCACAGCCTTGTCCCGATTCAGTGGCCATCTTGGACTGACCTCAGGATTTGATGCTTTACACATGACGTGACATATCCGTAGGTCACACCCGTTGAAATTGTTAGCACTTTTTGTATTGACACACAAAATATAGTTTACCTTTTAGTATCTAGCGACCTACGAGTGCAGGCGACATTACAACATCAAGAATGTTGGACTACATTTACGTTAATTAAAAAGTTATCTAGAGTAAGTTATAACTTTTGTATTGGAAATTGTGTGTATATTTTTGCAATAAAGAAAAGGTGAAAGTAAATTTAAAAAAAAGTTAAATTTGACGGCACGGTGGCTGAGCAATTAACTGCTGCGCTACATGTCGCGGGTTTGATCCCCGCACGTAACAAATATTTGTATGGTCTACAAATAGTTGTTTCGGGTATGGCTGTTTCTGAATGCGAGTTTAAATGTTTGTAAGCGCACCCACGATACAGGAGAAATTCTTAATGTTGTCAAAGTTTATCAAAAAAATAATAATAATTGTGGGGATGAGATTTCCAAAAGCGGACGATATTAATATCAAAATACATCCAGACCACGTTATGCCTCAGGACTGCTATTAAATTACACTCGTAAAAGGACACTCCACGGACATATTTTATGGCGAAAATACATCCATTTTATATTACCTACTCTGTTTGAAATGCTTCCGTGGCAAAAATGATACTTTACACTCGGGTTACTGCCGCTGTAAAACTGCTATAACTTTTACCCTATTCTAATTAGTGAGAGACACTTCGTAGGCGTTTTGAGAAGATGGTTTTCCTCCTACCCCGTAGGGGACCCAAAATGGAGGAATATCTTTGATCTGTATCAAGGTCGTTTGTGTAATTAAAATTATTCAAAGGTTTAAAACAGTTTCTATCTACCCCTTTTAAGCTAAAACATTGCCATCTGAAATAAATTCACCCAGATGGTTCCAATTTTGTATCAAGGCTATATGTAGATTTTACTCCATATTAGGAAAACTAAATTGCTGAGTCAAACTAGAAATATTCCTCGGTGTAGTTAATTCATTTTGTTCACATAGGGGACCAAGATCGATGTTTTCGATAAAGCGAAGCACTCGTGAGACGATGCTTGCTTAATGAAACATAACTTACTCCACCGGAACGTACTTAGCGACGTATTAGTTCTTGTTCCCGTTGCAAACTAATGCATAAACTTGAAACGATCGTAGTTCCGAGACAAACAACCTTGCTCCATAAAGCTGGCAGGCTAGAGACCATGATACCACGATCATAATATTCCTGCTCCACAGCTCCTTAATAATTCATGTTAAGGTTGGCTCACACGTACGACTCCTGGCTCAGCCAGCACGTCACCTCCCTAGCTCTACCTGTGGCCTATAAATTGAGCTCATTTGAATAATAAATTGACTACACGAACGTCTTCGATGGATGAAATATAGACACGAACACGGAATTCTTTAAGAGTAGCCAACGTTGTACATTGAACTATCTGGAAACGTACGAGTCCGTCTACAAATGGTTTGTTATTTAACACGAGTTTCCCTTTCACTTCAGGGTAAAAACCGCGAAGAACCGCAGTCGGCAATCGATGGCTCTAATTGATACGTTAAACGAAGCGAAATTGATAGACACGCAGTTTAATTTTCTATTCAATTATATCTGTTTCGATTCGAAATGTGACACGATATGCTATACTTTCCGAGAATTATTATTATCGTTACGCCCGATCATCTTCATTTCCATCTTTCGGGCTCGACTATATTTAATTATGTAAATAAAATATGATCGTCTAATCGATGTTTTCTTGAAAGAAACTAGGAAAACACTAGATAAGTACGTAAGTACTTGCAATAAAAGCGAAGAAGCATAAGACTGGTATGTAATTAATAGCAAACGGAATGTATTTTTCGAGATACCGCTTCTTCAATCAACAATTACACATAATCATGAGCACGATACTGGGAATTTATAATAACCAAACATCTAATTCCTCAAGCTAGGAATGCTGGAAGTGAAATCAAAGTGATACTTTCCATTTGCGAAGCAAGTCGAAGAACTATATTTGTATTGGTAAAAGATTACACCTGTGTAAGGTTCGAATTCAAATGCAAAGGGTACGAGGCTACACTAAGGTAACGTGTGCCAATAATCACGGTAACAATAGGGTTGCCATATCCAGATATCGCCGTGACACCTGGTCGAGATAACGGTCAAAAGCTTTATGTAATATGACGTCTATTGTATGGCTCGGAAACTACATAGAAAATAACATCGACAATTTAAATCCAAGAATTGCTAAAAGTATTACATTTTAGGAAAATTCCAAAAGCTAAAATGTAACAGAGAATCAGCATAACTGTTAAACGATCTTCTGTTAAATAGTTGAAAGTTTAAACAATTCGTTTAATCCGGCCCACTTTAAATTCAGGTAAAGAATTTCGTTTAATAAAATTTGCAAATCGGGCCGATTCATTTAAGCATTGGAATAAAAGGACGTGTGTGGGACATCAACATGTCCCGGTCTAAAAGGGGACTAAAGGGGTACTTGGGGCTTTCAACCCTACGTGTGCCGACCGGGTGTTTGGCGTGTCAACGTGACTGCGGTCACGGCCGGACGGTAGTACGCAGAAATAGACTGAGGGCGTATCTTTGACAGGTCGAAACGCATTGTTATTTTGATGTCGTTGTACTTGGTGAGAGACGTGAGTAGGACATCTGGCTTAAATATAATAGTTAGAAATGATTGTATCCAAATAGGATGATTTGGATGTTAACTATCACACAAATCTCTATAGTCTTGCTATTGAAGACACTTCAATAAAACGAAGGGTTAAGCTCCGCAATAACCTGCTAAACTGCATTTCACACGCATGAAAACCAACGGTTATTACAAATGAGCAGCGAAAAGCCCCGTTTAATCTCAACCCTCAACTGAGCACCGGAGGGTCCATAACACCCACAGAAACACGAAAGTAAAAAATTACGAGATTTTCTAATTATAGTATTAAAACAAATGTAGACTTTAATGATTTCAGTGGGACTTAAAAGCGTGAGCGGTAATAGTCGCCACGGCACCATTTATCACGAAAGATTTTTAAGCTCAGTGATAATTCACGAAATCCTTTACTTTGTGCTACGTCAAGAGAACCATTTTGTCAAAACGAAAGCAAATAAACTGCGAGACAAATGGCGACAGTGAGAACGCGTGAATTTTGTGCTGTTAATGCGTCTAAACGTGTGCAGTTAATCGCTGTTTCACAATATAAGTGCGTACATGTAAATTGTAATGCCTATTGTTTTGTTGCGTTTAAAGTAGTTTCTTAAAAAAGAAAGTTTAATATCTTGATTTTACTCGCATAGACTAAGATTTGGTCTAATACATGCTTCCGCTTTTATTTTATTGATAGTGATCCTTAGTGATCACTTTTAATTGTGGAGTGATATTCAACCTTAATTTAGTCAAATAACCAATGTTTTTACGGGATTCCTCTTCAGTCAAAACTCATTAAAAATCATTGTAGAAGTAAAAGAACACTTAAACTATTAAGTACTTACCAGCAGCATCATTGAGAACGGTTGGCTGCGCAAGAGTTCGCTTGGGCGTGCTGGTAGTTCGTGGTGATGGCTGCGCGCGTCGGCACGGAGGAGTACACTCCGGGCCATTCGAACGCTGGAACAAAATACACATAACTTAATAAAAAGCTGAATATTTTCCTTTTTTTCATAGGATTTAAAAAGAATAATTAAATACTTTAATTTGTTTATTGAAAGAATTACTACTGTATCGTTTATCGAGTAGTCGTAAGCGCTACTGCAGAGCATGTGGTCCTCGCTTCGATTCCCTGGTCAGTCAAGCTGTTATTCGGTTTTTCCATCGGGAGTTTTCGCAGTAGTACTCACGGAGCCTGGATTTGTGCCCGGTTGATGCCAATAGGCTCGACCTCTATTACATGGGACTTACAGCATAACTAGTCGTAATGTGGGTGTACTAACTGGACCTACTCTGACAACCCTAGAGGGGATTAGGTACACGCATGATATTAGGCTATGTTAGCCGTGTGCTTAATGAAATTTCCTTTGGGCAAAAGTAACGAAACATCCTCAATAACTTTTATACCTTACTAGCTGGCACCCGCAGCTTCGCTCGCGTGATATGGAAAAATAAATATCATATGTGTTATTCCAGACCATAATCTACCTCTGTGCCAAATTTGATTAAGATCCGTGCAGCCGTTTTAACGTGAAAGAGTAACAATCATGTTCACAAACACATTTTTCGCATTTATAATATTTGTAGTGTTTCGAAGTAAGAAGTAGGATTTTCAAACTGGTTTGCTAACTTACGTTCTAAAACGAACACACACGCCTACGACTGCCCTTTGTTGAAAATACAGGATCAAAGGGATCCCGACGCTAAAACGGTTACCAGGTATTAATAATCAATGCATTTTAATCGTTGATAATGATAAATGGCCAAGAGCCTCGACGACCATCATGTCTCGAAGGTCCCATTAGGCGGTTAGATCAAGGACCTAATTGAGAAGGGGGCCGTTTTATAAGGAGGTTTCTGACTCTGGAGCCCTAATCATCGATAGCTTGGACACTGCTCCCGATACGGGCGGAAAACTATTTTTTAAAGAAATATTAGAACAATCAAAACTAAACAATTAGTGTAAAAAATAATAAAGGATGTAATGAAAACTTGGTTACCGTTTTAGCGACGGTATTCCTTCCACCCTGTAGGTATATAAAAGACAAAAGGCTTTAATTGAATAGCGATGATAACAGTACTTCGCCACGTGATACAGAAATGAAATTGATCAAATTGTTTGGTGCTGCGAATTCTCGGTATTCTGTAAGTACGAGATTAATGAGATTTTATTGAGTTGGCGCCACATCTTGTAATTAGATTAAATACGACACGTATCTACAGATGCTTTGTCATATTTACCATTTTTTTTATCTGTTTCTATATTCAAAATCGATTCATCATTTAGATTTAGAATATAGAAACGGATACTGACAAAAAACACGTCAACAAATAGGTGTTTGGTTCGGTTACGGTTTTCTATGGAGACAAACCGACTCTATGGTTATAGGTCTGCATAAGAAAATTAACAGTAATAGGAATTAGAACTCCTTTCACCGCTAAACGGATTTGGGTGAAATTTGGCATAAAGGAACTAAGGTTCCTTTACAGGGATTTAGGTAAAGGTTTAGGATACTTTTCATCCCTATACTGTCGGTAGTATGTTGCTATGGGATTTCAAGCATGCCGCGGCCGTGGCTAAGTAAACGTGGTTATTGTCTTGATAAAGGACGTTCTTCATAATCTGCCTAACCTTTCCCCAACCATGTTGGGGTGTAATAGGTGATCTCGGTGTGTAATGGGTGGTCACCCATCCACGGACCAATTTAGACAAGCGTGGGTTAACCTCAAGATCGACCCAAGCGACAGTTATTATCAGCCACGAGTTCTTTCGTCTTCAAAAACTATGTTATGATAAGTATTAGGCGATCGTTATGTGGTGTATAGGCAAATGAAAACTCCAAGGTTCCTAAGACCAAGTCGTCAAGTGTGTTCTTGAAACCAGAACAACGTAAAAAGTTAGTCATATTAAGATGAAAAACAGGGTTGTTTCAACCGAATATGCGACAAAATTTCTACAGAATTCAGAATAGTAAGCATATACTGGGAATTGTTAACTTAATATAACTAGTCTTTAGAAAAGTTTGAGCTTACTTAACAAAAGCTTAGGTTCAACTTCAAGGTTCTAAGTTCAAGCTAATATGTGAAGAAAGTGGAAAATCGTGGAAATCCGGAAAACGCTTCAAGTATAGTCTGTGTGCAAAACGCTGAACATTTGAATAGAAAGAGAGTAAAGATTTAAATCTTTAGATTCACACCTGCACGTCAAAGGCAGTCAGAGGCCTATAACGAGCGATATCAAGAGCATTGAAGTAAATATAAACAACAAGCAAACTTCTAAAGTGATCCTCTTTTAAATTAACGGTCACTACTTTCGAGATTTAAAGACCTATTTCGCAATAATTTGTTTGTAAAAACGTTAGTCAAAACAGAAGAAAAAAACTTTTTAATATTTGCTAAGTGTATATTTCATTACTCGTGATAGTACACCTGACGCAAATATCTCGATTTGAAAAAACATACATGGACCCTAAAAACATAACACTCCTTTTTTGGGGCAGTCGTGTAATAACACCCATAAACAAAACCCTTAAAAAACACAAATAACATAACATAAATAACAAAAATCTTAACATTAAGATATTTTTTTGTTTAACAAGTATATTTTAAAATATAATAAAGTCGCTCCTATTAACGTTAACCTTAGCTACTGCCTCCGAACTCTTTCGCTGGCATATCTTACGATTTCAATCATTGGAACAAAAGATAATTAATTGAGTCCTGTACAATTTTTTTTTCTTAAAATCCTTATTTTACTTAAAATATTATTTAGTAGAACTGTAATAAGATTTGCGCTTATCAAATTGATTACATTAAAGAGCTGTCACAGCAAGTCAGAAATTTATTATGCAAGTTAAAAGAGTTTTGGGTGACCTTTTAAGTTTGTTAAGTTGTCTTTTACTTTATTCCCTAAGGATTAAAGTACAATTTTGTTGACGCAGAGGCTCTGCAGGAGCCTGATATATTAGGTCCTTACATATGAAATTGGCGTTTTTCGTACTGGCCACTTTAATCACGAATTTCTCCTCTTTGGTAAGGAATTCCAAATTCAAATTTGTACAGCTATTTACTCATGTATTTGTGCTTCGATGACCGTCATTCATTTGTTTTTTTCTTCTGTTTTTTCTGTTTGCGTCACTCATTTTACAAAATGGAAAATTTAAAATATCGCATTATTTACGAGTACGAGTTCCGCCGTGGCACTAGTGCTGCGGAAACGACTCGAAGGGTGAATGATGTGTATGGCAGTCATGTTGCAAAAGAAAACACAGTTCGTTTTTGGTTCCAACGTTTTCGTTCTGGAAATTTCGACCTGCAGAACAAGCCCCGTGGACGGCCTGAGACCCAAGTTGATAATGGAGAATTGAAGGCTATTGTGGAAGCGGACCCATCGCAAACCACGTCCGAGTTAGCTGCAGGCTTCGATGTTAGTGATAAAACTGTTTTAATTCACTTGAAGCAAATTGGGAAGATTAAAAAGCTTGAAAGGTGGGTACCTCACGAATTGACTGAAGCAAACCGGCAAACGCGCGTCGACTGCTGCGTTACATTACTGAACCGGCACAACAATGAAGGTATTTTAAACCGAATCATTACCTGTGATGAAAAATGGATTCTTTACGATAATCGGAAGCGCTCAGCGCAATGGTTGGATCCTGGCCAGCCAGCCAAATCCTGCCCCAAGCGAAAATTAACCCCAAAAAAGTTACTTGTAAGCGTTTGGTGGACTAGTGCCGGTATTGTTCATTACAGTTTTCTCAAATCTGGCCAGACTATTACAGCTGATGTCTATTGTCAGCAATTACAAACCATGATGGAAAAGCTAGCGGCTAAACAACCAAGGCTGGTCAATCGCTCCACGCCACTGCTGCTTCACGACAACGCCAGACCACACACTGCGCAACAGACGGCTACCAAATTAGAAGAGCTTGAATTGGAATGTCTTAGACATCCTCCGTACTCCCCGGACCTTGCTCCAACAGATTACCATTTTTTTCGCAATTTGGATAACTTTTTGCAAGGGAAAAAATTCAACTCCGATGGGGCAGTCCAAATCGCCTTCAAAGATTTTATTGATTCCCGTCCGACTGGTTTTTTTAGTAAAGGGATCAATGAACTACCTATAAGATGGCAAAAGTGCATTGAAAACAATGGTTCATACTTTGATTTATTAAATATATTATATTAAAAAATATTCGACTTTTTGTTCCTTCCATACAAAACGCCAATTTCATATGTAAGGACCTAATATTTATCATAGCGACGATGCGTGCCTTTTTTCTAGTTTTTAAGTTAAGCTAATGACTCATTATATACTACTGACTGTAGCCCTTGCGTCAAAACGTTATTATTATACAGTGAACAAGTTATTCCAAATAATTAATTAGTAATCTTCTATCTTATTTGATCCCAGTCCCGCTCAGCTTCCAAACATGGTCAATGACTTATGACATTCACCTTGAAACCTTATTTTAACATAATAACGTGCTGACACGAGCGACTTAATTTTGCAATAATGCACAATTCTTGATAATTTTGGATAGCAATGTCAAGTCAGAATGTCAAGTCTCAGCAAATCTGTGGGCTGTATGTAACACCTATATAAAAGAGTTATTTTTCTGGGCTTTTTTAAGGTTCCGTACACAAAGTGTAAAACGCGACCCTATTACTAAGACTCCATCTGTCCGTCTGACACCAGGCTGTATCTTATGGACCGTGATAGCTCGACAGTTGAAAATTTCACAGATGATGTAGAATAAAATGAATAATAATTAAAGGGCTAAGGGAAAAAAATGAGTTAAAAACCTCGACTTTTGTCCCTTAAATATTTATTTGTTTGTGCAAACCACCATAATGCATGTTTGTCACTGCATCACGCACTGGCTAACAACTTAACAAGTAGAAAAAAATGCTTATTAGGTACATTGAAACCTCTTTGTATTTAAACCTATTTGTGCTAAAAGCATTTTTTTAAGTAACGCTCTGCTCTCTCAAAGTGACCAAAAACTCACCATTTTATTAATCTTATACTCCTTGAAATATATCCTCATATTGAATATCCGGTAATAAAACTCGTTTAACTTTATGCTTCACATAGAATTAAAGAGTCCAATTCACTTATTCACTTCACGTTTCATCTAAAGTACGATTTCACCTAAAATACAACTGAAATTGCTCATAACTCTTCCTAATGATGTCATAAAATGGGTATGGAGGTTTAGCTGATATGTATTTGTGAAGACAAGACTACAGATTCGTCTTTTAATCTGTGTTACAGCTGGCGTTAGCTTACAATAGATTCTCTTTAAGTGTTGGCTTTTTTTTCGGATGGGTAATCTTCAAATAACTTCCTCCGCTCTGGGTGGAGCAGGGGGGAGTGTTGAAACTTTTACTGATTAAAACCCATCCATGTTCCTTTTTTTGGCCTTTGTGTTCCAGGGCCGCGGTGGCTCTGGGAGGCCCCTCTGCTTTGCTGACACATCCTAGAGACACGAACACGCCGTCAGCACGGCCTGTTGTCAATAGAATTACGGACGGTCCATATACCCGCGTCTACGGTGGCCGGGAGTCGTCTCGCGTTTACGTTTTGGCTTGTATTTTTTTCAAGTCAAGTCTTTTAGTCAAGCCCAAATGATGGCAAACATCTAGCCATGTATGTGGTAGCTGCCTACCCAGGATAAACAGGTCATATTTGTATAGTTACTTGTCGAGGCTAACTTGCTTAGCTGTTCTGGTTGGCCCACACAAACCGCATTCTGCATGTGATCCAATTCTCAAAGCAGAATGCAGTAAGTAAAACAGATCTATCAAATTCTTGCCGTAAATAATAATAATTACTTAAAAAATAATTCTACAAATTAATCAAAGCATTAATTTCTAGGAAACTTTTGCGTTAAGTACAGTATCAATTATTAATACAGTATAAGTATCCTAGAACGTATATTTAGTAATTACTAGCTTTCGCCCGCGGCTTCGCTCGCGTTAAATTCGGTATAACACACAAAGCAGACCTGCAGTTTTTGCTCTTGCGCCTGATTGATTTGTAATAGCAACGCTAAGTTTTCCCTTTTCTTCCCTCGTTCCCCCTCATATTCCACTTTTTTTTAATAGCCTATGTCCGTCTCCTGGTTCCTGGTATCTCTGTACCAAAATTCATCAAAATCGGTTCAGCCATTAAAGCGTGAAGAGGTAACAAACAAACAAACTCACTTTCGCTTTTATAATATTAGTAAGGATTGAGAACTATCGGAAGTTAGTCAGGGTAGCAGCTGTGGAGCGCCTGTTCATTATAGGTTTCTTGTTAGGAACGCTTGATGGAAAGCGTTTCTGTGTGAGTAAGGAGGTGCAAACTGTTTGATTGGAAACTTGAACTTAGATAGTGATTTAAGTGCCTTACTTGAATCGATTGTTCTGTGAATCAAAATATACGGGCGTAGGCTCTAAGTTTTTTTTTTTAACTGTGCCCCACATTAGAAATTTCTCCTGTATCGTAGGTGCGCTTACAAACATTTAAACTCACACAAACAGCCAGGCCAGAAAAAATTACCTGTAGGTCACACAAATATTTGTTCCGTGCGGGGATCGAACCCGCGACACGCAGCCCAGCAGTCTATCGCTCAGCCACTGCACGAACCGTGCCGGCAGTTGATATATGGTCTAACTTAAGAATCTTACAGGGGACGAAGGAAAATATGCAAGTGACGATTGCATCAAATATTTTGTAAGGAGGAATTAAAAATGGCACCAATAATTACGTCGTTCTGTTACATAAAAATGCTTGGCTCAATGCTGGTCCTGCTCCTCAAGCTTAGGGGTAAATTCATTGATAAGTATCCGAAGCTATAGTGGAAGCTGCAGAAGATTGTAAGACTATCTTTGCAATGTATAGAATCAATTCTCTAGTATTGTATAATTATTAAGCCCATATGTGAGTGCTATGTATTATCATTGACTTGACGAAGCCCTGGTGGTTAATAGTGTCATGGTCACTTAAATGTCTCGCTGATAGTGGCGGGTGTGTCGGGTCATTTAGCTCCCTTCAAAATGGTCGGGCTGAATGGGGCTGATCCATACGTCATGTTCGTGAACGGGCGCTGTCAGTTGGGACTGGTATTTTTTAACTACCACGGTCATTTTTTTTTACTTATTTAGATTTTAAATTGAATTTTGCTTTTTATTTACTCTGGACGCTCTTACTGTGCACGTCTTTCTACATCGTTCTCACATATTTGTATAATCCAACACGAAAATTGTAAATACGATTTTGTAAAAATATTATAATTTAAAAGAGTGTCCATGGAGTTTCTTGCCCATTCTTCTCCATAGAGATCAACGCTTTGGAATGGGCAACTACAGTACTTTCACAAGTTATTATGCCTTGTGACCGGGATTGTAGCAGCATCATTTTTTTTTTGTTCTTGTTTTTTTTGACATTCAAAAGTGCCTGTAATGGTCTAATTGAAATAAATGCTTTGAGTTGAGTTGAGTTGACATAATTGACTCGTCCAATCGTATCTTGCGAATTCCGTGAGATTCGTCTCCATGTGGCCAAAGTTCCATTGCAGCTAATGGGCAAAGTTTTCGAAACTAACGACGAACCAAATACAACAAGTGGGAACCTGAAAAACAATTATACCATGCAGCGTTTAGCGAAACTTCATGAGATGTTCTTTTCTCTTTTCTGCAAGGTTTCCCCATATTGCCTCTCAAAGTATGGCAAGAAAACATGGAATGAACTTGTGTAATTAAGGGTTTTACCGAAATGTTTTGTGAGTTTTACTTTACTATTGTAATGAAAGGCGTTAATTCGGGCCGTAGGATAAACAAGGCTTTTAGTTAAACGGATTTGGAATACTTAGTGGTGAGCCTATAATACAGGCAAGGGATTTAAGGAACTTGGTTTAATTCATCCTTACAAATATTCTTAAAGAGAAGAGTGGAGGTTTTTGCCCAGGTGTGGCATAGAACAGGCTAGGAAAAACAGGCTAAAATACGAAAGTAACTCTTTAACTGCTGCCAGGTTGTGAAAAATTAACTGGGACTGGACACTTTCTATCCTAGTATTTCATACCCGAAGGATCATTACCGCCTTCCACTCGGGCGAAGTCACTAGCAAAAGCTAGTCTGAAAATAACATAATTCTAAGAACAGAATCGATTTTCAATAACTGTCGAGAAGGACAAATACGACGAACAAAGTTCTAGAAGAAAAGACTAGAAGTCGGGCCTCTGAATGAATAAAAAAAACTTTATTTTTATTTACAGACTACATTGGCCCACATTGTGTTAGTATTATCATAAAAACCTATGTTAGTACTTATATAACAAAATAACTAAAAATAGTGTGGCCAAACGTAAGACGTGTAGCTTGACAAACCTACCCAGGGTATAAAAAATACCGAAATTCATGTAAAAAAAAACTTCAAGTAAGACTATAGCAGGGTAGCTTATCACACAAGTTGAGCCTTGAACTGACAAAGCCATACACTAGTTTGAGCACCGAATAATGTTCGGACAAAGTTACAAACGCTTATTTGCTTGTAGAATGTTATGTTTACTAATTTTCCACTAAAGTTGGCACAAATTCGTAACTAAGTACGGGACAAAGACTTCTCAAGGACGTTGGGGTTCACAACACGCAGCCGCTGTTTCTAGGTCTCTAATCTTTTGACTGCTTGACAACTTTACAAGGTACAAAGACTATTTACAAATGAATAATTATTAAAAATATTTACAAATAGCTATCCTAGTACCACCTGGGTAATACGATGCTTTTTGGTAAGACTAGATGTGAGACTTTCGACCTGTATAAGAATGAGATGAAGATTCGTCAACTGATACTAACTGGGGTACTAGTTGATGAATCTTCATCTCATTCTCACGTTCATTGTCACTGTAACAACGATCATAGATCTACGATTAACAGCCAAGACCATCGGCTGAACGTGCTTTCCGAAGCACGAAAGAAACTCGATAAGAATGGGTGGTCCACAAACCAAACTAGACCAGCTCGCCTCTTAATCTGCCCATTGATCCAAGTGGCTGTGTGCTGATTTTTTAGCCACACGCTGTCACAAGATGAAGATTGAAGGTATATAAATTATAGAGTGTGAGTGTAAGTAGATGTCAACAGATCAAGTAGGTAAACCACGACAAAAGAAAGACGCTAAAAAAGAATGCCCAAATAATGACGTAATAGAATCGAAAGCCTTGCTCGAGTCCAAAAAAGGCGAAAAACGTCAATTAGGAGCACAACTTTGAGCAGTAGGAGGATGTGGTGGGCCAGACCTTCATAGATGCATAAGATAGTTTGCACAGTATCACAGGACTGGTGAAAGTAGTTTACTCACTTTCAACATTTTTAAAGTTCCGTACCTCAAAGGAAAAATCTAAATTTACTTACTTATTGTGTCACTTGGTTGTCTGTCTGTCTGTTAAGGCCCTATATCTAAGGAAAGCGTGGAGGTTTCGAGTTGAAATTAAAACCAAACAAATATTCACTCTGTGGTCCTTATGTTAAAATCAACCCTCTAAGTCAAAAGATATGGCTGTTTATGTCGAAAATTTGTACGGAACCCTCGGTGCGTGAGTCCGACTCACACTTGGCCGGTTTTTAAACAAAAGAGAAATAAATTCTGTGTGCAGTAATGGCAAGGTAAATGAAGTGACGGCGCCGCTACGCTACCGGGCACCGTAGATGTGTGTCTGGCTGGTGAGCAATGGGTAGCTCACCGTCTGTCCGTCTAGTGACGACAGACCTTGTACACAGCGAGTTCCGTGTTCCACGCGCGCTTTAAAGATATGTCAACAAAGCATAGGGGCCTGCCCAAGCCACGGCCTGCCGGGGTTGCGGGCTCCGGGACATAAAAACAAAAGAAGAAACATGGGTGGGTTCTAGTCAGTAAAAGTCTCTCACTCCTTCCTCCGCTCCACCCAAAGCGGAGCAAGTTATTTGCTAACTTTCCATCAGTAAAAAAGGTACACCTTTGTCACTAAGAATAATAACCTATTTTATGTCTAGAAGTGTGAAGCAAGTTAAATCAGAGAACAATGTAAGCTCGCAAACTAGATGTTTCGAAACCGCTTAGATCTCGGTTTGTGGCAGGACAACCTTCAACGGCTAGATAGATTGTCTGATCTACGTAACCTAAGCCAACGAACTATCTACGCTATGCAAATTTGTAATACTAAACTGAGATATCAGGTATTATGTATAAAGTTTGAACACGAACGATTGAACAAATAAATGTATTGGATTTTGTAGGGACAAAAAAAAATACAATTCTTATGACATATATGATTGTGAATGGCAGTGCCTACCTATAGACCTGCGGGATATTTTGATAGAAACACTTTTGAAGTTTATCTTCATGAGTGAATAAAAAACCAAGAACCATTCTTATTCAATCAGATACTCCAAGAGTTTTGTAACTGATTGACTGATGGCTTTTTTCTTTGACATCTATGTTACTTCAACAAAGTTGGAACAAGTTTATTTTTTTTAAATAGTTACTAATCCATCTTCGTACCTACAGTGTTGAAACTTTTATAATTTAAAGAACTCTCAAGAGCTCTAAACACAGTATGATTTAGCTTGGCAAAACATTGTTGGAGAGTGTTGATCTTAATTTTAATCAAGATGATTATTTTAAGTGACCATCTACTCAGTTAATGAAAGGTACTTAACTTTGAGAAGACCCACATCTAGTAGTTGACAGATTAAGACCTGGTTAAATCCCAGTATTTTTCACCGGAAAAACTTATACGAAATGTTACTTTACTTCAAAATATAAATAGGTTTTTCTTCGTGTTACTGGCACGACAGTATTTATAATTAATTGTTTGAACCCAGAACTACGTTATTTCAACTTTTCAATACATAAGTAATTCATCAAAAAAAAATTCTTGCGGATTTGAAATCATCAAATAACTTACCCGCTCTGGGCGGAGCGGGGGTGAGTGTCAGACTTGTACTGACTAAAACCCATCAATGTTCCTTCTTTATCTGTATCTCTTTCGAACAACCAGCAACATACCTCTAAAGTTTAGTTTTGTATGAGTTGTATGTATTATTTTTACACTATTTATTGCCTGCAGATATAATAATAAAGTGTCGTTTAACGAATAATATAAATGTTTCAAATTAAAATTAAATTTCTTTAGCAATCATGTTTTGTTCAACACGTAAACTTATAAAACTGTTATCTTCCGGAACCATGACTATAATTAAATATTGAGTCATATTGACATGCATGCTTAACACATAATGCGTTTACTTATATATTTACATATATGTAAATAAGTAGGCACATAACGCTGTAATTTCTTACGATTGCCTTAATTTCATGTTCCACTGAAGCATTAAATAGAATGACGAATAGGGTGGTAGTCTTTTCACTAATTAGCTGTCATAATAAATTACTTACATAATTAGCAACTGAAGTTATCGGGCTGTGACAGAGTATTCCAGATACTTAGGTAAGTAATTAATTGCTTGTGTGTACCGTTCAGTTTTATGAAATAACTAGATTCTGCCCGAGACTTCGTCCGCGTGGCATAGTTACTTTGATCGAAAAAAAAAAATCTTTCTCTCCCCTTTTCTTCCCTCTTTCTCCCCCTTTCATACTTGTTTCTTTTAAAATTAAGCCTATGTCCATCTCCAGGGTCCCATCTATCTCTGTACCAAAATTGATCAAAATCGGTTCAGCCATTTAGGCGTGGAGACGTAACAAACAAACAAACTCACTTTAGCTTCCTTACTAATATTATAAAACCGAAAGTAAGTTAGTTTGTTACGTCTCGAAAAAAGATTGAGATATGAGGGAGAAAAAGGGAAGAAAATGGAAAACTTAGCATTGCTATTACAATAAATAAGGCGCAAGGGCAAAAACTACAGGTAGCAGGTACCTGTAAATCAGGAAAAGGGAACTGTGTTACCCCGAATTTAACGCGAGCGAAGCCGCGGGCAATTGCTAGTTTTTAATATTAGCAAGGATTTATGTAGCATAAAATAACTTTTTATTAAACCAACCAGAAGATTATTTGTAATTATTATGATGCTTTTGATATATACATCGTGTTTTTTTTTTGTAAATGTAAACATAATATCAGATTTTAATGCAAAAATACATTTACTATTAACATTACATTCACTTGAAAGTGGGTACGTAACTACGTAGGTACTGTAGAGGTTTAATAACATTGATCAAACCTTCAACAGTTCTGGTTTGCAATGAGGTTAGACTACTCAGTTGTTTAAATAGAGAATTAATAAATATAGAATAGAATGGCTTTAGAACTATGTGACATGTCATAAAATTATAAACTAAAATAAAGACTAGTGTTAAGTGTTTTATGCTTCTTTTAATTACTACCAACTCCCTACAATACCTAAAACCACTACAGGCGAAAAGAACCAAGGGACCTATCACGAATTTCATGACACTTGGATGGACAAGAAACACCAAGTTACAAAGAAACTACTGCTACCGAAGGAACTTGCTTAAACATGAACACAGCAAGTCGCAAGACAAGAAAGAACCCGTAAAAGTCAGTCAAATAGAATCCGAACCCTTACAAGATGTGTACTTATCATGTGATGGTGGAATGTGTTCGTAATGAAGCCGAAAGAATATCATTTAAATTAGAGACGGAAATTAACCTAAATTATGTCGGAATATGCAACACCATTCTGGCTTACCCGCGATCGAAGAAAGCCAGAATGTTATACAAACTTGTTAAAATAGGAGTTAAGCGTAGAATGTAAGTATTGTTAATGTAGGTGAGTATGAGGGTGACATGATCAGGTTTGATCAAACCCTTCTTAATAATAAAGGAAAAGAAAAGAATCCGGACTCAGTTGCGGCTCAGATGAACTGGATCGAAAAGACGCGTTGAATGTAAGTGCCTTGGTGTGTCAGTGTCAATTGCGATCTTAATTGAGTCAGCATTAAATTCAGGTATGAGTTTAGCATCCTCAACGGTATCCAGGACTACATCCATCGCAGGACACGACACTAAGTGTCACGTCGTTTGAGTAGGTCCCTAACAATAATAGAATAATAATAGAATAATCTTTATTACACAAGAAGTATATACATTGTTTGTGAAGTCCCTGACTCCTGTGCTAGGTGAAAAACCTGTGTTACATGAGCCAATGCCCTCTCCCAAAGGAGGTTTTACAGTAGTGGTATGTGCAACAAGATTAACAAAACAATATTTTTCAAAATTAAAGAATAAGACATTATAATAGGATATAAATTGAAAGCGGTTAAAAAAATAAATAAAAAATAGCCTGTTATTGCATTGAAGTGTTAGTATGTATGTGTATGTGGAGTGTGAGGTTGTGTGTGTGCACAACAACAACAACACCAAACTTGGAAGCCAATTTGTTATTAGAAACTAGTTGTGCCCAGCGGTTTAACCCGCGCAGCTCCATGGTGTCGAAGCTTGTTGTTATATATTACACTAACAAATAACGTGGCTTACTAATGGTAGAAGAATTTTCAAAATCGGTTCAGAAGTTCCAGAGATTACCCTCTACAAACTGACAAACTTTATGTCTTTATATTTTTAAATATCTAAAGAACATATTGGGAAAAGGGAAACCTTTTCTTTCCACAATATCGCCCATAAAAAATATAAGGAAAGTACATATTCAGCCCATATTGACCTACAATTTTCACAATTTGAGTCATGTCCTTGTACCAATCTTTTTGAGTTTTGTTTTAAAGTGGTTCAGATAACGAATTCAGTGGAGTGAGACTCTCACTCCACTGAATTCGTTATCAGAGAGTACTGCGATAACAAACAAAACAACACAAGATTGATCTCTATTATCTATTCTGTTTGATAGGTAATCTAGACACACTGCGTGATCAACCTCATTTCCTTGCATCAATATTCCGACGCGACAAGATCGTCACGACGCCATACTTAATTCATCATACAAGGCGCTATTCGCGAGGTTGACTGATTAACTCTTACTTCCGACAACAATGCCCGTATTTAGTTATCGGTTAATTCAATGTCATCTCACTAAACGGAAACGAACAACTGAAACTGTAATAGTTAAGTTTCTAAACACGTTTTTGCGGAGGTATATTTAGAAGCGGGTAGTTTCGACATGAGGTCGTTAATTTACATGACATCATTAGAGATTATGAGCAATGCTTAGATGTAAATAATAATAGAAATCGTCATGATAACGATTTCAACGCCATCAACGTTCAACAAAAACTTCCAAATAGAAAAACTGTAATAACTTTCAATCACTGTTTCGTCAACGAATCAAATCACAATACTTCAAAACGATCACGATGTAACAAGACATGTATTACACGCTTATTTTCGTTGGATCCCAGTTTTTGATCCCACTTTAATATTTTTGGCGTTGGATCCCACAAAACATTATTATATATTTCCGTTGAATCCCAAATTTGAAAAATACTAAAAAAATACGTTTTATTGCCACTGAATCCCAAAAACTATTTCCGTTGGATCCCAGATGTTTAAAAACATCTGAATGCGGGTACATCCAACAACAAAATCACAATAATATTTTAAGGCGAAATTTTGTATGTATGTTTGTTATTCCAACACGCTCAAACTTCTAGACTGATTTGGATGAAATTTGGGTATGTGGATAGGTTATGTTAGAATAACGGGTGCCTGCCGTTTTTCCGAAAAGATTTGGACAAAATTTCATTACCCAAACAAATTATAGGAACCGGGATCTAGGTTTGGTTAGGTTAAAACTGTGACCTCCTACGCACGAGCCGAGCGAGCGGAGCGAGCGGTGCCGCGGCAGCGGCCGGCGAGTGCCACAAACGACTTGCATTTATAGAAAAAAGAGATTGTTTTTAGTTGTTTACCCGGAACTGAACTATTTAGATCAGGATAATTACTTATTTACAAAAAAAAGGTTAGGTTAAAACTGTGACCTGTGTGCCAGAAACGGCCACATTATATAAAAAAAAATGGAAAAATTATGACGGCAGTATTTTTTTTTTGAGCTTAGAGGCGCTTGTTTTGAAGGCGTGCATATTTATTTACTTATAAACATCACAAATAAACCTGATCATTTTTAACTCATGCCAGTCTAGAACTATTTGGAGTACATCATTTGTCTCATTTATTCCCCAGTGGCAACAATCCTAAAATATCCAAAATACACACACGGTGTTTTTGAAATATTTAATAAAAGTAAATCACTTTTCTTCTGAAATGTACACATGTTGTCATAAAATGGGATTCAATGGTAATATCAAATGGGACCCATCGTTAATACCTAAAAAATGGGATCAAAAACTGGGATCCAACGAAAATAAATCGTATTACACAAAACCGAATAGAAAATAAAATCGTACATTAATCACGATACGAACGACAATAGAGACATGCGCAGACGCCGATGCGCGTAAACACGCGCACAGTGGGTTCGCAACTGCGATATGGATTCAAGAACAGCGCCCGCGCAACTTCTTTCACTTCGATTTCGGTACGACCATTCATAAGGTGCCGTATGGTTTGTACTTTGATTTGAACATCTGGTTTCAATACGAAGATAAACTTCTAATCCACCTTTATGAAGTAACGAATTCTAACTGCAGTGGAATATTTGTGACACTAGTGGTTATAGATAAGAGAATGGCGAAGTAAAACAATATGGTGACTAACAAAATGTGACGTTTAGAAACGTCCGATAAGTCAACATTTCGCAAATATAGGGCACTTGCGAAAATTATTCAATATTGCTTACGTAGTATGACCGGGTATTCCCAATCAGCAATCTGGATGCCAAACGTAATGATGTTATTGGCACTAGAACTTCCCCCTTTTTTTTATCGTTGCGGATGTGACGTCGATCATGTTATTTCTTTTTTTTTTTAGAAAGGAAATCAAATAACTGATCCACCTCTGGGTGGAGCGGAAGGGGAGTGTCAGACTTTTACTGGCTAAAACCCATCCATGTACCTTCTTTTGCCCTTTTTATTCCGGGGAACACAAAATTAGTCGAAAGAGATCTTCTGAGCAAACTACAACCCTGGATGAGGTCAACTATGACAGACCTGTCTTGGTAGAAAGATTATATCGATTTACAAGTAATAATAGATGTCTATTGATTAGCAACGACAGATTTAGAACCTAAACTCGAAGAGTAAATTAGATACGACGTCATTATTTAACAAGGCAGCGGGCCACTAACAATAACAGAGTCTAACAGTGAACACAGAATATGTGGTACATGTACAGTGAATCAGCTTAGCCAATGTTTATGACTTCATCTGGATGGTAAACATCCGAAATCCCGCTATCTTGGAGTTCCTCAAGGATATACCCTTGAGGAACTCCAAGATAGCGGGGTTATCTATATTTACAGAAAAGAGAAAATAACTGACTTTCGAGTCTCAAATCTTGCATGGGGGATCATTTCAGGACGTAGGAGCTCACTAAATCAGAATTATGCCAAATTCAACAAGCGGGTGAAACAGGGTGACACAGTATGTATGGTAGAAAGCGATTCCTTGGCCGGATTGACTTTAAATTAGGCATTTCACGAAATTAATAGATTTTGAAATCTCTGCGACAGCATTGAACCAGAAAAGGCGGATCAAATGAATCCAGGTCTTATACAAAACCAAATAGGTATACATTTTGCAAATTTCGAATAATTATTGCGTAATAATTGTGTCACTAAACAATAAACCCATCATGGTAATTAAATTTCTATACACATGTGAGCTATTAACGGTAGCTCGTGAAAATGTCACTAAACTTAATGCACGCTCCTGTTAATTATTCTAATATGGCGTGCAATTAAAATACTACTTCCTAGAACGAGTGAAAAGCAGCGAAGATAGTTGCCCGGATACCGGAACGTGTAGTATAGGTTTCTAATACTGGTTTATTGGTAGGTGGTTGGCCCGAAACCAACCTTGCCAAAAGAATCGTGTGATGGCAGATCTAAGCAGTTGCTCTATGTAAAATACTGGTATTCAGCTGCATACAGTCAGGCGGGTAGTCAACCGCAACAAAGTTGGGAATGTGTGAAGCATACTTTGGCCTGGATACGAGCGTAGGTCGATTAAATGTACCAAAGCCTTGTCATCTCGTTAATCTAGACTCGAGGTCGATGTCCAATATCCGGGATGACTTTCACACTATCACATAGGATTAGATAACATTCATGAACATAACATCACTCACGGCTGTAAGCCCCGTAGGGTAAGACGAGAAGAGGAGTGTACCTAAAAGTACACCCACATTTATTTATTACTAGCTTCCGCCCGCGACTTCGTCCGCGTGGCATAGTTACTTTGGGCTAACACTAACTTTAACCCGCGTGATGATCGAAAAAAAAAATATCTTTCTCCTCTTTTCTTCCCTCTTTCTCACCCTTTTCTCACTTTATTTTATGTCCGTCTCCAGGGTCCCAACTATCTCTGTACCAAAATTCATCAAAATCGGTTTGGCCATTTAAGCGTGAAGACGTAACAAACAAACTCACTTTCGCTTTTATAATATTAGCAAGGTTTATTTCATCTGTTATATTTTGTAAGTAGAAATAGGGGGCGAGCTTGTTGGCATCCCGAGCGGCTGCTATTAGCCACGAGCTCAACTGTAACTAATTAGCACACTTAGTAAAAATTTTGCATGTATGCTGAGTTTAGAAGACAATTCATGCTAGTTCGGTCCCGTCATTCTAATCTTCCATTTATTAAAAAGTAAGCATAAAATCTCTTTGCGTACCCAAAAAGTGCTGGCACAAAACAAAACACATTCAAATTATAAGAACACACACATTTATGTCAATAAAATTGATATAGGCTATCTGCATCATATACCATCATAGGGTTCTATACCTCAAAAGGAAAAAAGGGAACTCTTTTAGGATCACTTTGTTGTCCCTCTGTATGTCTGTCAAGACCATTTATCTCGGGAACGCGTGGAGGTATCGAGTTGAAATTAAAACCATATACTGTCTGCGGTCCTTTTGTGCTGTGAAAAATTATCCATCTTTAGATAGAAATCAATCATCTTTAGATTAAGTCTACGCAGTTAAAAATATGGCAGTTTATGTCGCAAGTTTATACGGAATCCTCAGTGCACGAGACTAACTGTCTATATACTTACGCTATAATAGTTTTTACAAGTTAGAGACGAATCAATCGGATTACTACAAGTAGTGACTTAAGTCAATAATCTTCTCGCCTACGCGCTAATGATCATCAACACAAATAACAATGATTCAACGCTACAACTGATACAAAATCGTAGTATTTATATTAGAGTGATCTCAGCTTCTTAGTAAAATAATAATAACAGATGTGATGACTGTGACATGGTTAAAATATCTGAGAAACTGCATGACGGAAACTAAGGATGAGATTTTGTAAAGTAAATAGGAACTGACTAATGTCAAGATGAGACTGGTTGACTTATGTGAAATAAATGGTCCTTTCACCGTAGTCTTACTGTAAGGGATAAAAACGGCCTGCCGGGGTTGTGAGTAGTTCGAAAGATATACCTAGGCCTCGGAAGATAAAGGGCAAAAGAAGTCAGTAAAAAGCCTGACACTCCCCCTCCCCCCCCCCCCGCTCCACCTAGAGCGTGGGAAGTTATTTGATGATTTCCCATCCGCAAAAAAAGGAATAAACAGGTTTTCAATGATCAGAAAATCTAATAAAATTATTTCATTCACCAACGTCGCGTCGGCAATCCAGGTAAACCTAAAAGTATTTCCAGATTTCGCCCATCGTGTTTTTATTTTCGTTAAGTTCCATATAATAAAGGGCGATCCCATTGCCGTCCACCGGGCACGAATTCAGAATCCTTCCAGAAATTTCTGATGGAAAACCTCAATAACATTTTGCCTGACCAGGGAATTGAACCAAGGACCTCATGCTCAGTAGTCGCGCTTGCGACCACTCGACCACCGAGGCAGTAATTTCATGCAGCTTCTCATTATTTATGATTACTTAAACACGACTCAAGCAAGAGAGATTTGAAAAGTAAAAGTGCGTAACACCTTCATTCACAAGATATGTAACATTAGAAAAAATCTCTTGCATAAGTAATGACAATGACACAATATTATTTTAGTTTTTAGATTTCTAGTCGGCTTACTATATTACTAGCTTCCGCCCGCGACTTTGTCCGCGTGGCATAGTTACTTTAGGCTAACGCTAACTAAAACACGCGTGATGATCGAAAAAAAAAATCATCTCATTTTTTTAGCCTATGTCCGTCTCCAGGGTCCCAACTATCTCTGTAACAAAATTCATCTAAATCGAATTGGCCATTTAGGCGTGAAGACGTTACAAACAAACAAACTCACTTTCGCATATTAGTAAGGATAAGGATTCTAACTAATACCGACTGCGCCCGCAAGGAGCTCCAATATTATTCCTTAGGATCGTATTACTAGGATAAAAGTGCTTACATACTTGAATTAGTGTTAATTCAAGTTGTAAACTATGTGTGGCAAATTTTATCTAAAACTGTTTAGTAGGTTTGCGTGAAAAAGTAAGAACAATCCATTCATCCTTTTAAACTTTCGCATTCATAATATTGATTAAGTTCGCAATGAAATATATTTTTTTAATGTTGACTAATCTTATTGTATTTGAACAAAAGAAACGAATAGAACTGAAACAAACTCAAAACGATAAAGAAAACCTTTTTTTATCTCATTTCACATTCATGCGTAATTCATAAGATAGTACTAATGTCTTGAGATAACTTTTGTTATTCGAAATGAAGAGTTTTTCCAAAAGAGAAATAAACGCGATGAATTTGCAAGAGTCCCTTTGAGTAATTGTGATATAGATGGCAGAACAGCACATCAATCATGAATATTTCAGGTAGGCTCAGTAGTAATATATGAAAATTGCGATGGAACGAATATCTGGGATCAACGTCAAAGATAAAATGTAATTAATTAGTGTTCAGTAAAACCATTATGCGATGGATGGGCAAAAATATGAACATTTATTACCATTGTGTTAACTGGAATATGAACTTGAATGATTTACTACTTAAGCCTGTGTTAATTTTGGATATTACTCGAAATGTGGGTCAAACTGATCCCTCGAACAAAAGATTAGCAGCTCCCACAAATTTTGCTGAGCAGAGAGTGCGGAATAAATTAATGACGACCTAGAGGCGTACTGTGAGAGCCACCAGCTCTGACGGAATGAAGGCAGAAAAGATTTGATGGAAGGAATTGGGGGAAGCTTTTGCGTGGCAGTGACAGCATTGGAAAAAAATATACAAGGTTTTACAGCCAATTTTAATATCTTATTGTTTCAGTTGATAAGTAAAATCAAGATACTTAAGAATCAGGACAAGAAACTAGCCTACGTAAATGCGACAAAGTAATCGTGCGTTATGTTATCTGAACAGGATCAATATGTGTAGACACCTCTAGAACCAGCAATTCTATAAAAAAAAGGGGGGCGACTGAATCACTGCGAAGTAACGATAGATCAAGTAAAGACAAACTGCCAACATGTCTACCCAAGCGAACAGACATAAAATCACGCACGGAGTCAGCAGTATTTGATGAAAATATTTAAAGTGACAGCTTTCGTGATGGATGTGGGAATGTGTTATTTTGTCACCAGTGTGATGTTTTAATTGCTCAGCATGTCGGAAAACTTTTGGCAAACTAGCGGCAGAATTTCACCCGCACCTTAAGTTTTTTCTTACTAAATAGGCTGTTATCGAATTGGAAAACATCAAATAACTTCTCCCGCTCTGGGCGGAGCGGGAGGGAGTGTCAGACTTTTACTTAAGAAACATGGATATGTTCCTTCTTTTTCCCTTTGTGTACCGAGGCATCTCTCGAAACCCCGGCAGGCGGTGGCCTTCTCGGGACCCTTTGCTTTGCTGACATCTCTTTGAGGCGCGCGTGGAACACGAACTGCTCAACGTCCACAGATCTGCGACTAAATAGGCTTGCGTTTCGCTGGAAGTCGCCTGATGTAATACGATGATGCGGCCTGGTGTAGAACATGATAACAGATAGATCTATTTTATATCTAATACGTAAGTAGAAATGACATGATCACGAAACTACGCAAAAAGCCGGCAAAACTCTACAGCGCCCGTAAATAAGCGGTCCAGGGACTACAAAAGACAAGATACATTCCAGCTAGCTTTATTTGAAGTTAAACACGCTGCAAAAAAAACGAATATTTATATCCGATTATTCTCGATGTAAAAATAAGACAAAAAGCCGACCCTTTTACCGTAAAATTGCACAATATTAATGCAATACACCTACGTAATCCTCCACAATATATCACAACTCCTTTGACATCCAACACGGCAACATTTCATGCATTCTCTATTGCCATCAAACTGACAACAGGCGGATTAGTGCTTGCAAATTCGCAAAGCGATTCTGTATAACCTAAGCCACCTGTAGAGGCATGCATGGGATGCAGAGGGTACGTTCGGAAATGGAATGAACGATTTGTACCCGACAGGATCATGGGCTTTTTACAAAGCTCTATGGACGAGCTGCGCGGCTTGCGACAGGTGATACAAAGATAGAAAAGCGCAGTAGTATTTATACATTTTAACCCATTTATAGCTACGTCTATACGACAGGGATTCGGAGTGTCGGGTCTTATCAAACTGTGTCAATGAAGCGGATTTTCGACAAATATGTTTAAAATATTATTTTATTTCTTTAAAATTGATTAAAATCACAAATGATAAGACGGAGTCGGGTAGTAAATGCCTAAGGTTTAAGAACACCTTTGTGCTCTTGTGTTTAATTTAGTTTAATTAATTACTAGTGTAGATTTCTGACACAAATCTATCTATTTATTTATTCAAATTACTTAGTCGATTAAATCTGTCACAAGCAAGATGATATTGCAACGTCTCTGATAAGAGCGAAACAAATCATTATTAATACGTAGCTAATTAAATATGAAGCAAATGTGTCAAGTAGATACAGTCAGAACGCTTACTTAAATTATCAATGTCTTCTATGAGTCCTCATTACCCCGATAATTTATATTATACCATCGATCCGACAATAAAATAAATCGTAAACTATTCTATATTTCAAGCTGGAACTTACCATACATTTACAAATTTTCATTTCACACACGTAGTTTATATCTAGAATGTAACATCACACCCTGTATTACCCGAAGAGTTAGGCAGAAGTGTACCTTATAGTATACCCACATTTCGCCAGTTATGTTTTTTAAGTTCCATGTATATTTATCTACATATACTAATATTATGAAGAGAGAAGAATTTGTGTCACCCTATTTAGAAGTTGTTTAATGTTATTCTTGTTATTTGTATGGTGTACATAATAAAGAATATTCTATCTACATTTGTTTGTAAGTTTGTACATATATGTAGGTTTACGAATATCCTCTCTAACTGGAAGTTACATTTTCCCTGAATAGATATTAAAAACGTCTTCGTGCATAATTTCTGTACACGACGACACGGTTGGCGCAGTGGCTGAGCGATCGACTGCTACGCTGCGTGTCGCGGGTACGATCCCCGCACTGAACAAATATTTGTATGGCCTACAGATAGTTGTTCCGGGTCTGGCTGTTAGTGTATGTGAGTTTAAATGTTTGTAAACGGATCCACGCTATAACAGAAATCCTAGTGCGAAGCAACGATTTCTGTTTTTAAAAAGGAAGCCTAGGGCAAAAGCTAGTATATCTATAGACAACACTGATATTCCCAGCAAAGTGTTTCTCAAACAAAATTGAATTAAACATATCGTTGAAAGAGGTCGTATTCTTTAGCATCGTAACCAAATAAGAATTGATCTCGCAATGGGGTAACGAGGTCAGCAGCCTGTCAGGATCCTTGCGAACAATACAAAACAATCGATTTACACTGTAGGCGCTACCAAAATTGGTGTTGTTTCACTTCACCAGTGTACCAAGACATCTGTTTATTTACGTAACACACAAAAACCATCCTTATTATTACACAGAATAAGAGATACAAAAATTAGCGACACAACTTTTTATATGCTTGTCGAAAGTCACCGTTTAAGGCCGATGGTGCATTCGGTAGCGTAGGAGGTCATGTAATGAAATTGCAATACTTTAAAAATGCTTAATTTTATAATATGGAATCACTTAATAAGTTATGGGACTGAATCAAGGTGGTTAAGTTTCGAACAATGGTGATGGTTCGCCTTAAACTGTTGGCAATGCTACAAAAACTGACAATGCATAATCGAACCATAAGTATGAAAAATATTGCATAATTGTATATATTTCGTAATTAAACGAAGAATTGTTTGAAAATTTTTCTCCAAAAGAATCAAAAATTGGAAACTTCCAAACTACCACTGTAACTTATGAAAGATCTCACTTTGTGACCAATGACGAAGTAAGGCAAGACAAACGCCCGGGTGTCACCATTGTGACGATCGCCCGGAGGACACGGTGGAGCACACTGTGGCGGTCTGCCCAGCGCGGGGCGGAGCACCGCCGTGCCCGAGCTAGAGGCGATCGGCGGCGGCAATCTCTCGCGTTGGTCCATGGTCCGGAGCGAGAGGGAATGGGAAGCGGTCACCTCCTTCTGCGAAGCAGTAATGCTAGCAAAGGAGGTGGCCGGGCGTTTGAGGGAGAGGTCATCTACCCAACCCAGCCGCCGCGAGAGACGCCCCGGGCGCCGCGAGACGACTCCCGGCCACCGTAGATGCGGGCCCGTGGACGGTGAGCAATGGGTAGCTCACCGTCCGTCCGTCTATTGACGACAGGCCGTGTCGACGGCGCGTTCGTGTTTCACGCGCGCCTCAAAGAGAGTCAGCAAAGCAGAGGGGCTTGCCAGGGCCTCCGCCTGCCGGGGTTGCGGGTTGTTCGAAAGAGATACCGCGGCCCCGGAACGTAAAGGGCAACAGAAGGAACATGGGTGGGTTTTAGTCAGTACAAGTCTGACATGCCCCCCCGCTCCGCCCAGAGCGGGGGAAGTCATAGGATGACTTCCCACCCGAAAAAAAAAAAAAGGCAAGACAAACGGCATTTGCAATTCAAGAAAATGCCCGTTGTAAAATTTAAATTAATTTTCTCGTGTGACAATATTTTTTGTATCCAAACCAAGATGGCCTTGAACATCACGACAACCAAATTAGGCATAACACTTCTAGGTTTGAGCTTAATAAACTATCTCTAAAATAACAAAAGTTATTTGAATCAGCTTTTTTGTCTACAACAGCTTAATAACAAAAAAAACTCGCTCACCTACAAATCAGAATGAACTTCAAACAATGAACATCTCGTATATACAAGTCTCACGGCACAAACACCGGTTTTCTCACAAGCTTTACTATCTAGGCCTCGTGCCCCATAAATGGCGCTAAAATGAAGCATCGATAATTTACATGTAATTTCACGACAACGCCATATGCAGCAATCATGGATACTTGACCCGATTGCGAAGGAAGGCTGCCTGTCTATTTGAGCGTGTAAGCGATGCACTAAGCCCGCGTAGCGTATATGCTTGCTCCCTTTAGGACCAGCGAGAAGACCGCAATCCCAGCGTTGGGAATGTTTGCAGGCTTATTTTGCTGAGTAAGCTATGAACTTGGGGCCCACATGGTGGATTACGGCCTGCTCCTACTTGCAAAGAGTAAGCCTGAATTCCAGTTATATGCAATAAGAAATTTGTAAACTGATTATTCTTACTAATATTTTAAAAGCTAAAGTGAGTTTGTTAGTTCGTTTGTTACGTCTTCACGCCTACATGGCCAAACCAATTTTGATGAATTTTGGTACAGAGATAGTTGGGACCCTGGAGACGGACATAATTTTTATTTAAAAAAAATTATAAGTGGGGAAGAAAAGGGGAAATTTTTGTTTTCCGTCTACACGCGGGTTAAAGTTAGCGTTAGCCCAAAGTAACTATACCACGCGGACGAAGTCGCGAGCGGAAGCTAGTAATGTATATGCGCTGAGTAATCATGTGTCCCAATGGATTACGGATCCCACCATTTCCCATTCAGTAATCCTCAGTACCACCGGTGGGAAGGAAACAGGCTGATATTATACGGCTGATGGGAAATTACCATGGGTTTACTTACTTTCCTGCCAATCGTGCACATTTAAATAATTGAACGGGACCATTGACAGAGCTGTTTATAGCAAGTTACTGGTCAAATATTGAGTAGGAATTAATCCTGACGAAAAGAAGTAAAAGGCCATGGTTACAGGAAGTTTCTAGAATCAGTGATTCGTGGGAAAGCTTTTTAACGCACGATTTTACCGTTTCATTCGTGTGAACCGAGAAGATCCAGAGAGAATTATGGCGGAGGGTCTCTGAACACTTCAGTGGTAAAGCTTGTGGGTCTGGAAACACGACTGCTATGCCTGGGGATCTTGGGTCCGAACCTAGGTCAAGGTTTTAACCATTTAGAATTTCTCCGTACAAGCCCGTAGTCAAGACACACGAGAACAATAGGTTAACATCATGTTGCATTGCATTTAAACTTAACAACGGCACCTTCTAACCAAGATGACCATGTTCCAAAAACATTGAGAGGTCTAGAATGATTGATCATACAAACTAGACTTCGTTCTTTGATCTTTCAACGGTTGCGGGGACAGAATGGAATTTCTTTGAAAAATTGATATGGAAATCGGGGAGATACTGTATGTATGCTAAATTCTTCGATATTGAATTCGAAGTAGGTTTCCATTTCTCAAACTTCGTCTGTATATTTCTAGCATACATTAAAAATCCCTGAAATTATCAAGTATTTTCAGATAAAAGACTCGGTTAACAAAAAAAAACGCGCCAATTACTTTAAGAGAATTTATTACAAAAAAAAACTTAAATTAACACATACTTCTTCGACATCCAATCGAAATTAACATACCAAAAAGGGTTTAAGACATAATGATGGTAATTTCAGGCTATAAGAAAAGCTACGGCAATATTACAAATATTATGAAAGTAAAAACAAGCTTTCAAGTAAGTAAATATGGTAGTTTAATTACATAAGACCGGCCAAGCAAACCTTGGATTCAACGAGAGAGGACCAAGAGAGAATTAATATGACAGTCACGTTTTTACATAGCAAGATTATCAAGTTGATCATCAACAGAGGTGAAGGTGTGTTGGTTATTTTAACAGTTTTGATATAATAGCACTGTGGGTGCGGTTCTCTTTAATTAAATAGTTTATTATTTATATTTAAATGGGTGGTTAAGCTTTTAATTACTCTTGTCTAGACTAGACGTGTTTTATTAGTGCTAATGCTATATTCTATTTTCGTCGGCATTTATGAGTAGGAATTCGTAATAAATGTAGTTTAAAAATTAAAGTTCCATATGAGAACATAAACTAAACCTTAACTAGAAAATAGCGATGATTTGTGAGAGTGAAAAGATTACACTTCCTAATATCTACATGAAAAGGTAATTATCTCTAAATGAGGTGGGTTCATAAATTACATATTTAAAAACTAAACGACAAGAATTCGACCAAGGATCGACCCGCCTTAACAAAAAACCCGTCCATCCCCAATACTTCTTTATTATAATATTCAACAAAGGACAATGCGTTATAGAATATTACAATAAAGAATGATATTAATCCCACAAGAAAATGGAGGCCATCGAAAAAAAGCTTATAAATACGTAATTAACATAAACAATTAAAAGAAGAACAAAGAATACAACTGTACGACGACACAGTGATAAATACGAGTGACTAAGACACGTCACACGTGCAACAAATATCATACTTCGAATGACCAATATCTCTGAGGTAATTGGAATTCAAGTCAATTAGTTTGTTTAAGAAAACAAGAATTTTCTACACGATAACTATCAACTTCTACAAAATAAACAGAGCAGCGAGATAAGATGAACTATAGTATCGAGTATCTACTTGCAAAAGTCAAGTAATAAAGTTAGTCAAAGATAAGCAATCAACTGAGTAGAATCTAGATTAACTTGTTAGTAGAGAAAGTAACTGTACTACTGTTGAAGAATAATATTAATTAGGATTAGAAACTAGTTGTAGATGTTTGTAGATTAGCCAATGAAAGCTTCAGTAAAGTTATTTGGTAATGAAATTAAATTAATTATCATCTTTTTCCTTTTATATTTGAATCGGTTCACAGTCTTTTTACAATTCATTGAGACAGTACAAAATTGATAGTTTTTTGTCTGTTAAATTTATTGTATCTTATTATAAAGGCTGGATCTAATTATTGAATTTTATAATAAAACAATCTTAAAAGGCTAGGCAAGATACGTTAAATATGAAGAAAAAAGAACTCTTGCCTATGATTTCGCCCGCGTTTAGTTTGTATTTCATCCTTTTGTACAAAAATATCAAAACCGTCAATTACTATCACAATCGCTTTGGTGGTTAACACACTAAAAGTTAACAGAAAGACAGACTACTTTCGCATTTGTAATATTAGTAAGTTAAGTTTACAGTGGATGATTAATGTTTATATTATTGACATGGATCATGCCTTGTCGGTAGGTACGGCATTTTAATGAAGAGAGACAGGCCCATTTGAAACACGGCAAAACGGGGTGTTATTTATTTTGACTACAGTTGTACATGCAAGACCTTGAACTTCATGAATGTACGACTTTTATGGAGAACTAAAATATTTGAATCAACATAGAACACTTTGACTAGTAAGAAGGTGAATACTGATGTTAAAAATTTATGGCAGAAGAAGAGACGCCACGTCAGACTGGAGAGGACGATGACATGGAAAACTTTCCATCAGAAAAAACCAAGTTAAGACAGGTAAGACAGAAAAACAGCAGACATAATGAACAGTACTTATACTTATGACGGTCAGAAGTCAATGTACCTTTTAGACATAGATTGATACTAATTGATAAGATTGATGGTTGGCAACAATTGATGAATGAACAATTTCGTACGCGATCAATCTCCCAACAAGTGCGTCATTTAAATATTGTATTTCATATATCAGGAGACCTCGAGTTTACAACGGTGATGAATATGCAATGGCATTGAGAAATGTTGTTATAAAAACCGCAAATAATATGTGTGAAATGACTAATATTATATTAGTTGAAAACACAATTGAAATGCTGTGAACTGAAACAATAGCATGATTAGAAACACTTGTTACTGGTCACAGATAAAATATGTAGATCTTACGGATGTTTCAATATAAGTGTATTTTAAAGTATGAAATGAAATGACGGTACATGTAAATACTATAAATCTACAATATTATCACAACAGATTCTGATCTGTTTGACATAATTTGGAATATGCATAGTAGCGCTAACTTCTTATTATTCCTAATCTAAATCTAAAATATATGAATCATAAGCTTATAGGGTACGTATTCGTGTTCGTAAATTCTAACTACAAAATAGCCTTAATTAATGTACGAATCAAAACTTACCATATCATTGTCACCATTAATTCCATTTTCGACCAAGATATCTTCGAACAATATATCCGCTTCGCACGGAGAACACAAGTTGCTGAGCAATTCACTAAACCTTTCCACTTTACGCACGCACACAGCCCCTAGTAAGCCTCCTACATCCTCTTTCACTTTTGGCACTACACTATCTTCTACATAATCAACATTATTAACTTCTATTGCTTTAACAGCGGCAGGAATACAACTATTGTGACTATATTTGAGCCCATCACCGTCCAAAATTTCATCATTAATCTTAATTTCGATACCATTCTGGTGTTCAACGTCATCAACAACAAGATCATTAAATAAATCGTCGATTTTTTCGTCATCTATACCATTAGACATGTCTTTTTCGTTTACAATATCGTTAAAAAATTCTTCACTATTAACTCGTATTGGTTTTTCGTTTTTTCTTTCGCATATCTCACTATTCGATTTCTTTTCTTCGATTATGGAATTCTTGTTTCTAGTTTCATCTAATTTAGAACTGCGCTTTTCGTCAACATTCTTTCCTTTGGGACTAGTCACTATAAAATTATTTTTGTCTTTTTCTAAAATATTTTTATTAATGGAATGTTTAGTTTTTGTCTTAATAGCACCAATTTCCTTTTCGAAGCGTGTCGAAGGCGCAGTCTTCAAATTTTCTTTTTCATTGCTTTGTCTTCTGTTCGATCGTTTGTCTCTATCTAATAACTTGGAATTTTTAGGTGATTTCGTTTTGGCGTCTTCAAGTAAGGATTGTACAGATGAGCTTCTATTCGTTTTTTTCGGAGATGGCGAGGAATCGGAGAGATTTGCGGCGGCAGCTCTAAGACGTGATGTACGCGTTGTTCTAATAGGCACTGAAGTGGAAGCTGTGTTAAGATTTAGCTCCGAGGAAGACTTTAGATGAGCAGCAACATCGTCTGGAGGCGTCAAATCAGGTGATCTTTTCGGGCGCCTGAAATTAACAACAAAATACATTTAGCAACTGAAATAACTTAAAAAATTCCACCACCACTTCATAAAAATTGTAAGGAATCAAGGTACACGAGTACAACACGAAACTCACCTCTCAGTGACGTTAGCAGAAAAAAGCGTCGCTGTTCTAGCCGTCAGCTGTTTTCTCCTCTCCTCCTTATACTTCTGTATCCTGGCCGCGCGGGCTTCGTCCTGCGACTGACTCATGTCGGCCTCCTTGCGCTCCCGTCGACGTCACGTGCGCCAGTACTTCTCAAACCTTCTAAACCCTTGAGCTTCCTTATTGTAATTAATATAAATCTTGTCTAGCATGGCGGCATTAAGCGCGCTTTCGGGCGGAATAGTTGGCAGTGATGAATACAGACTAAGGCTCGCGTTGTGGTGACCTGGAAATACCAAATAGAATTTATAAGACACTAGTCACAATGAATTGTTATTATAATCAGGCGTGAGTAATGTAAGTGCAGATGTAAGGTCGAGGGCAAATCGTGGAACACAAACAATGATGTTTGATTTAATGGATCGTAGTTGGTTTATTTCTTGTGAACGGGGTTGTAAGGCTTTTGTTCCATTGTCATCGCGTAAGGGGAATGTTATAGCAACTGACAATTGCCTTGAAAGGACAGTGACAGTGTTACCATCAACGGTATCTCTATTCTTGAGAAAGCAGAAATACTCCTAGACTTCGGAGAATGTTTGTTTTGAGAACGTTTTTATTTGAGATTTAGTTTGATTTAGTACGGGAAAGATGTTGTTAAACTGTCACAGCTGCTATTATCAAACTACGAAGATGCGCTCCGTGTACAAGTCAATCTATGAATCAATTTTATGGAAGTTTACAAAACATAACGTATAATAAGCAGGCGTGTACCGTATACTGCATATACCTGCATTTCTAAATGACATTTGACTTAAAAGTAATTTAAGTGGCTGACTGCTCGGTTCCAATTTTATGAGGTCTTATACAATAGGAGACGAGAAATCAGCTGCTTTAGGAGGCGAGTAGTTGCCGCTCTATGTAATACTGGCATTCAGTTACGTCCAGTCAGACTTGAAACCGACCCCAACATAGTTGGGAAAAGGCTAGGCAGATGATGATAATATAAGGCGAGGTTATTGTCATCAACGGGACCTAAATCCAGTCCACAAACAAACCCATATTAAAAAACTCGACGACAAAAAAAAATAACACTGCCCGACTTGGGAATCCAACTCAGGATCTCATACATACTCAACAATACCCCATAATGTTGTCACTTTTATTTCAAGTAGAAGTTTATATAGATTTATAACAGTAACTTTCATCATACGTAACTAACCACGTATTTGAATTCTATCTAAAACCATCAGCTTAACTTGTAGCATTAACTCCATCCACCAAATTGCGTATAACCCGCTTATTGACTGTTTCATCAACTCTACTTAATGCAGTTAACTGGAATCGGTTATCGTTAACGTAACCCTTAGCTGCTGTTAATTAAACTAATAACCAATATGGTTTGGCAATACTTTCTAGTACGGCCTCGGTATAAAGGTGGTGTATTTGCTTCGTAGGATATCACAGGCTAGCTGCGTGCGCGCACTTGCCACTAGGCCGTCGCCTATATCGCCTATATCCAACGACGGTGCCCGTATTTACGAGTAAATTATGATACCGCGGGAAAAAGAACATGTACAGACGCCTGCACATCAAGCTACTACAATCTGTCAGATTTCTTTGATAGATTTTCGACTTTATTTCTCAAGTATTAGGTTCAAGGTTCATTGGGAAAAATTGACAGTTTCGGGTAGCTTGACCTGCTGGCGTCTGTACATAACCCGCCAGCCACGCCCTCTTGCGGATGGCGCCGCGACTTCTAGTGAGACGTAGGATATACACCCAATGGCTACGCACGGTGGGTACTTCGGTCTATTTGCCCATCCTGATTTAATGCACTACATCAATGAGACACAGAGCTGTATGGTTCTCGAAACAAACTTAACATAAATCAAAACCATTAATTAGCTGAAGTTTCATAAATACACCTGGTGTTTTTGTGTAGACAAAAATATGCATTCGTACGTGGCAGTAGCAACAAATGGCTTCAGCGTTTTCATCTCAAATGAAGCTATGACCATAATAAGTACTGACTCTGTTTTGAGAGGAGGTATTCGTTTTATACAAACTTCAGAGTTTAGTTGGAGATATTTAGTAATTTTTTAAATCAATAATACTATTCAAATATTTGTCACATTTCGCAATTGCGCTAATTGTAAGGCCAATGATTTAACAGAAAGTTTTGCAAACAATTAAAAAAAGGAATATGAGCAACAGCTATTGATGATAACTGCTAACATTTGATTGCGTTTCATAAATAAATGAGTGCATCTGTTACTGTAAAAGCCCGAACTACGGTAAATCTTGAGATTTTCCAGTAAAACCTAAGATTTACCGACATGAGTTGGTAAATGTAAGTATTTATTATAAAGGGACGACTTTTTCGGACTTTTGCCATTCCAATTCAGTACATGCTAGGTTTTACCAATGTGGGCTGGTAAATGTTGGTTTTAGGAATAATAAGGCGTAAAAATTATTTGATAAAATTATCGTTTGGTTGTAATAAAACTCCGAATTTACAATGGCATACTTTTAAGATGGCTGAATGAAATTTAGTAATATACGATTGGCAGAGTTCAAATTTAGCAGTATATCGTTTAGCGTAATGTTTATTTAGAGCGATGATTATTTGGTATAGTTTCACTTTTCATATTATACAGATGGCAGAATTTTATTAAGAATAATTTTAAAAGGCATATTAAGTCTTTAAACTGACATGGTCACTAACATTATTATTAACGGTTAAAACGGGGTATTTACCATGTTTGTGATTTATTTTGAGTTTCCAATATTTACACAGATACAGATTATGATATGATATATGATTTAGATACAGTGAGTTACAATTATACAAAAAATATTATGGCAAAAATAAGATTTTTTGGGAATAATATAGAAAAAAACATATTGTTTTTAGTAGGTTACCCGGAACTCAACTATTTAGATTAGGTTAATTGCTTTAAAAAAAAGAAAGGGGTAGGTTAGGTTAGGTTAAAACTGTGACCCCCTACGCACGAGCCGAGCGAGCGCAGCGAGCTGTGCCGCGGCAGCGGCAGCGGCCGGCGAGTGGCAGAAACGACTTGCATTAATAGAAAAAAGAGATTGTTTATAATAGGTTACTCAGAACTAAACTATTTAGATTAGGATAATTACTTATTGAATTAAATGACATTATTTCCAAGAAATAAATAATTAAAATAAATGGCAACAAATTATGCCAAAAGACTCTGATTCTGACTGTGAACTTTCTGCGCTATGATGTTTCTACTTTTAAATATTATGGATATGAAATTTATGTCTAGAGATAATTCTGACTTACAAAATTATGAGTTTTGAATGTATGTTAAATGAGTGTCTGCCAAACAATTTTCTGCCAAAAGAAATTTATGCTATCCGTTGTTATGCAAAATAAAATTATGCCAAAAAAAAGTTCTGCTATAAAGGGTGGACCCGATTTTATTCGACATTTACCGTTCCTTTAATGTAAATCCTAAGATTTACCAAGTAAATGATGGTAAAAGTTCGTATCCCAAACTTATATGGACATTTACCATTCATGATCGGTAAATCTTAGGTTTTACTGGAAAATCTTAAGATTAACCGTAGTTCGGGCTTTTACAGTAACACATCTATAAATATTAATATTTTCATTACGTAAATCACGATTTCATTTTCATTAGTGGGTTTTTCACACACAAATTGCTAACTACACAGTGCTTCGAATAAGTACTGTTATTGAGGTAATTTTAATTTATTTTTTGCATTTGGAAGCAGCCATTTTGAATTAATGCAAAACTACAAATACAAACATTTATGACGTAATCTACCCAAAATATTAGTTTACCTACTAACTTATGAATATTTATGCCGTTTAGAATCAGAAAAAAACGCCTTACAAAATATCATTTGATATTCAAAGAAGAAAAGGTGATTGACTGAATAAATGATTAACACCAACACTAAAAGCCTTTGGCTAACTATAGAAACTTGAATAAAAATATAAAAGCCAAAAAATATTTAGGCAAGTAAGCTAGCTTACTTTGCTCTTTGAACCGCACGGTTGGCGTAGTGGCTAAGCGACTGGCTGGTGCACCGCGTGTTGCAGGTTCGAACCCCGCACGGAAAAAAATATTTGTGTGACCGGCAGGTTTGTTTGTAAGTCTCAATGATTGTAAACGCACCCAAGATACAGGAAAAAATTCTAGTGTGGAGTAGAAAACTCAAATTAAACCGGTGTCCCAGCTTGTACACCGCCCATAGGCTTCTGACTTAGCTTTCATGCCGTAATGAAATATCTCTCAGGCATGCATTACGAAGTTTTCCTCCACCGATGTAAGTGATAAATATGCAATACGCACATGAATCTCAAAATTAGAGGTGCGTGTGTTGGGGTCTAACTCGAGACCTATGACTTGCTGGCTATCAATACTTCCTTTATTTTATTTCCTTTGATCACATACATTAAATCAAGCCTTTTCTCCAGGTGGTCATCAGAATACTGCTACAATATTAACGAGTATATTTTACTTCGTCCACGTTCCCGCTTATTTTCGTTGGATCCCAGTTTTTGATCCCACTTTAATATTTTTGGCGTTGGATCCCACAAAACATTATTATATATTTCCGTTGAATCCCAAATTTGAAAAATACTAAAAAAATACGTTTTATTGCCACTGAATCCCAAAAACTATTTCCGTTGGATCCCAGATGTTTAAAAACATCTGAATGCGGGTACAGCCAACAACAAAATCACAATAATATTTTAAGGCGAAATTTTGTATGTATGTTTGTTATTCCAACACGCTCAAATTTCTAGACTGATTTGGATGAAATTTGGGTATGTGGATAGGTTATGTTAGAATAACGGGTGCCTGCCGTTTTTCCGAAAAGATTTAGACAAAATTTCATTACCCAAACAAATTATAGGAACCGGGAACTAGGTTTGGTTAGGTTAAAACTGTGACCTCCTACGCACGAGCCGAGCGAGCGGAGCGAGCGGTGCCGCGGCAGCGGCCGGCGAGTGCCACAAACGACTTGCATTTATAGAAAAAAGAGATTGTTTTTAGTTGTTTACCCGGAACTGAACTATTTAGATTAGGATAATTACTTATTTACAAAAAAAAAGGTTAGGTTAAAACTGTGACCTGTGTGCCAGAAACGGCCACATTATATAAAAAAAAATATGGAAAAATTATGACGGCAGTATTTTTTTTTTGAGCTTAGAGGCGCTTATTTTGAAGGCGTTCATATTTATTTATTTATAAACATCACAAATAAACCTGATAATTTTTCCGACCCAAATATCGACCAATAGAATTGCACTATTCGACGTCACGTGGTACAACCTACATGGTATTATACTGATTATTTTTCCGACCCAAATATCGACCAATAGAATTGCACCATTCGACGTCACGTGGTACAACCTACATGGTATTATACTGAAAATTTTTTGAAAATTTTCTCTGGTCGTTGTTATGCATAAAAAACAAAACATGGTGCAATTCTATTGGCCGACATTTGGGACGGAAAAATAATCCCCCGAATACCACACGAGCTTCAAAATTATTTATTTATTTATTTAAACTTCATGTACAATAGTGGTACATAGGCGGACTTAATGCCATAAGGCATTCTCTACCAGTCAACCTTTGGGTAAAATACGACAACATTGTGATAGGGTACAAAAAATATATAAAATATGTAATAAATATATATCTAAAACTATTTAACGAAAAAAGTATATTTTTATACGGATACTAATACACATATACATATCAAATAAACTAATAAATACATTTAAAAAATAAATAAAAACGAGAACTTTAACAGTAATTACAATGACTTTTAATTGGTAGACGGACCTAAATAGTGGTTACGAACTTTTCTTTTAAAAATAAATTTACTTTCAGCTTTTTTAATGCCAAGGGGTAGCGCGTTCCAAAGCTTTATTGTTGAAATAACGTATGATTTGGACATAAAACCGGTGCGGTGTAAAGGGATTTGGAGGAGTAGATTTTCGGAAGCACGAAGGTTACGACTGTGAGAACTGCCCAACACATTAAAATAAGTTTTTAAATAGTCAGGAGCATACGGATCATTCATGATAGAGTACAGCATACAGAGAGATCTGAGGGACCTCCTGAGTCGTATAGGCAGCCATTTAAGCTGAGTACGGAAGGAAGAGATGTGATCATATTTACGAAGGCCAAACACAAAGCGAATGCAATTATTAAGAAGACGATCCAATTTATTGAGAAGTTCCTGGGATAGATCAGAATAACAAACATCAGCATAGTCGATAATGGGAAGCACAAGAGACTGTACCAAAATGAGTTTAGTGCTAGATGGGAGAAAGTGCTTGAATCTATAGAGAGACCGCAGCGAGAGAGTGACTTTCTGGCTCACTTGAGCCACGTGCTTATTCCAGCTGCAACAGTCGTCAATGTATAACCCCAAGTCTTTTACGTGAGGCGAGAATGAAATTATTGAATTTTGATACATTAGTGGTGCAAGTTGACTAATGTTCACATTTCTCAAATAGTGCGAGCTACCAATGAGGATGGCCTGACATTTCCCTACGTTAACAGAAACCCCAAATTTACCAGACCATTCCTCAATAGTTCGGAGATCAGCATTAAGGGATGATATGCATTCATCAAGGTTCGCAATATCTGATTGAGCGTATAGTTGCAAGTCATCAGCGTACAAATGGTAAGAACATTTGAGGATAGCAGTAATGGAGTTAATAAATAAAGAAAATAAGAGAGGAGAGAGTATACCGCCTTGTGGAACACCAGTCATCAGGTCGCACCAATCAGAGTAATCCTGATCAACACGCACCGCCTGCCGGCGACCACGAAGATAAGAAGTAAACCAATCACGTGACAAAGAAGACAACCCAATTTGAGACAGTATGGCCAGGAGAATGTCGTGATCAACGGTGTTAAAAGCATTGGAAAAATCTATTAAAACTAACACCGTTAACCTAGAATTCTCCAAGCCATCTCGAATATCTTCTGTAACTTTAAGCAAAGCCGTGGCTGTGCTGTGGCCAGGTCGAAAACCGGATTGGGAACTGGACAAAAGATTATTTTTAAAAACGAAAGAGGATAATTGTTTAAGAGCAACTGCTTCTAGGATCTTAGACAGGAAAGGGAGAATGGAGATGGGTCTAAAGTGACTAGCTAAAGTAGGATTAGAAATTTTAGGAAGAGGGATAATGTAAGCCATACGCCAAATCGCAGGAAACACACCGGATTTCAGAGATGAATTGATGATGTAAGTAATAATTGGGATTAAGTTTTCAATCATAAGAGATAACATAGTACGACTGACCCCATCACAGCCCACAGCCTTAGATTTAATTGAGGTAAAAAATTTAAAGACCTCATGGTTAGTCACAGGGGAGAAAGAAAAGGAGTCAGGAGGAATTATCTGGCATTTCCCGATAGGTTCCCTGCAAACAAATAAAATCGTCAAGTTTTTCAGGAAAAATCACCCGATAATTTTGAAGCTCTTGTGGTATTATAAGTGATCATTTTTAACTCATGCCAGTCTAGTACTATTTGGAGTACATGATTTGTCTCATTTATTCCCCAGTGGCAACAATCCTAAAAAATCCAAAATACACACACGGTGTTTTTGAAATATTTAATAAAAGTAAATCACTTTTCTTCTGAAATGTACACATGTTGTCATAAAATGGGATTCAATGGTAATATCAAATGGGACCCATCGTTAATACCTAAAAAATGGGATCAAAAACTGGGATCCAACGAAAATAAATCACGTTCCTACGTCTAATCATACACAACCAGTTACGATCGTAATCTTATTTAGAAGCTAAAATTAATTAGAGACCAGTCAAAACTTAGTTGACCCTCATTTGATCCTTTTTGGGGGCGAATGTAATTTTAAAAGCCCCAAACAGGATCATATTTATGAGGGTCAAGTAAACTGGGCTACATTATAACGGCTCCTATCAGATCAAACTCTTTTCGAGGCCTCAGCCACCCACACTAGAGACTGACATTTAAAACAGTACATTCTAACTGGGAAAGACCGTTAATAACTTCTTATTTTGACGAACGTATAATTACACGTTAAGGTATATATATATATATATGCTCCAGGATATCCCACGTTTTTTTTTCGTGTTTTTTTTTTTATAAGTAGTATGTTGATTAAAATAAGAATTGCGACCGTTTAATATACGGGTTTCCTGAATTCTAATCATTTCATTCATCAAAACAAACCCCTAAGTTCAGTTAACCCCATTCAGTAAGTTTTACATGAAATAATCATTTATTAGGGTACAATGAATGTATACGGTTGTTTAGACTCTTATTATTATAACTCTGTAAAGCCATATTTGTTACAGTCGCAATTTCTATTTTAATCAACATGCAACCTGACACTGACTGCAAATTGCAAAAAACATAAGAATTTTTGAATTTCACAGGCTTCCGAGTTACTTCCAACTTAACTCGACCGGTAATCATAGCCATATTGAGAGTATATCATAACATATGTATTCCTCGGTGTTATATAAAGGTGTGTCAAGTTTTGCCAGTTGCGTGTAAGTATCTATAAAGTCAAGGTATGTCTTCCTTTGGAATCTGGGTGTAGGAAAACAGAACATCACGCTTATAATCCTGGAAGGATAGGCATAGATGTACCCAGGGGCGGATCTATATAAGGGATTTTAGGGCTGTAGCCCAGAGCCCCTGGAGGGTGAATGACCCCCATTTACCATTTAAGACAAAAGACAATTGTGAATAAAAAAAAACAAACACTGTAATTTGGCAGGTTTACAACTCTACCATAAGCAACCTTATCAAACACAAAACTACTAAAAAGCTGGGCTATATTAAACCAGAAGTGCGCTTGATGTGTCGTAGTATGTACCTAGTATATCATTATCAAAAACAGTTTTTTGACATAAGTGTTACTTGGTTAATTAAGCAGGCCCCCAAGCAGTATTATTCCAGGGCCCCACAAACTCACGGTCCGAACCCTGGGTGTATTTAATACATTAATATTTCGCCAGTTATGTTTATAGGGGGCGAGAATCTGAATATCCTCCTTTATATTTTGAAAACATAGCGCAGGATCAAGTCCAATAGAAATTTCTGAGAGAGCACTCTGCGCTACGGCCTTGTTAACACGTTCGTTGCATTACGAGATCTATCAGATCTCTAGCAGGGCTTTTGTATTGTGCGTTGAATATAATCGTGTAGTTTTACTCATTGCGGGAGGATCTAACGTGTAAAGTTCTTTAAGTATGAGGAAACTGTATCTTTAGGAGACTCATTAGGTCTCAAACGCACCAAAGGGTAGGTTAGTTTGAAGATCTTTTAGGCCTCCAAAGCACCAGCTGAAAGTTCTTTGAAAATGATGGCGCAGGGAACGTGTTAAAGAAAATACATAAATCAAGGGCGAGCTTTAAGCATCGACCAAAGACAATTCAAGACACCGGGCTGCTATTGAGAAATACCTAATAACTTCGGCTTGGACATCAATCCTAGACCACACGAACAGCAGTAGTCTTGCAACTACTAGAGCCAAAATGCAGTTTTCATGGCAAAATTAATAATTCTTAAATAGGTTATAACTATCGACAGTATTGCTGTCGCCCATTGCCTTGGTTGGTAGACAGGACAACTTTATCTTTATACAACCATGAATTAAATGACTGCATTACTATTTACAATATTGTACTACAGTCGTTACTATGTAAATGAATAGCAGAATATAGATAAGCTAGTATTATAAGTTCAAGGTTTTTAGAATCGAGGAATCAATGCCTAAGTTAAACAGTATTGATTCTTGAATATATTGAAGGGCTCAGACACTCAGGACTTCATTCTCATTGAAAACATATTTTAAACTAGCTGGCGCCCGCGGCTTCTCCCGCATGATATCGAAAAAAAGGATCCTGTGTAATATACCGTAATCTACCTCTGTGCCAAAATTTCATCAAGATCCGTTCAGCCGTTTTGACGTGAAAGAGTAACAAACATCCATACATCCTCACATTCGCATTTATACTATTGTATATAGTAAGACTATGTGCCAGCGGCCTACTGTGCCCAGCAGTTCCACTGGCTGCTTAGCCTATAGCCTTCCTCAGTAAATAGGCTATCCAACACCAACATATTTTTAGGGTTCCATACCTTAAAAGGAAAAAATGGAAGCCTTATAGGATCACTTTGATGTCCGTCCGTCTACTTGTCAAGACCCTTTACCTCGGGAACGCGTGGCGGTATCGAGTTGAAATTAAAACCATATACTCAACTCTGTGGTCCCTTTGTGCTGTGGAAAAATCAACCCTCTACGCAGTCAAATGATATGGCTGTTTATGTCGCAAGTTTGTACGGAACCTTCGGTGCGAAAGTCCTTGTTTTGTAATACATATTAGTATACACATATTTTTTTGCACTCTTTTGCAGTTCCCTTCTCCCTGCCTCTCCATAGCACACGAACACCCTACCCTCAAACACCATTCACTTGCATCCTCACAACCACTCATACATCTCGTATAGTGTATATATACTTTGTGTATTTAAAACTGTCATAAGCATTTGCATTATTTACTGAAACATGTTCCTGTCAGAAGAGACTGGATCCTGCAACACAGGGTGTCATCACGTACATCTACGTTTATGAATAAAAAAAAAATACATTTACAGTTTATGCGTAACTTTCTATCTCATGTAAATTTTACTAACAATAATAAATCTAATTTTCTCTACTCTCTAAGAAAGCAAAAGCGCTGCCTGCCTACGTGACGGTAATCAGCTTTACGCAAATCCAGGCTTATTTCAAACGAAAACACTTTTACTAAAAAAATTATCCAAGGTATGTAAAACAAGTAGGTACAATTGCAAACAAAAATATGTTACAAACCACCGCCTGCCTACATGTCGTTAACCATTTATTGTAACATAAAACAGTCCCTTAAATCCTATTTTTTAAATGATAACTTATTGCTGTCCGTGACTGTACTGATGAGTCATTTTTATTCGTTTCCTTTCATGGGAATTTCGATCTTGGATTTGACAGCTTAGAGGTTATTTTCCTTTGATGGGTAGAGACAGGTGGAGCCTTTGAGCAAGACCACGTTTCACGACCTCGGCTAGGCTTAGAAACGGCAGTGTCTACACGACAAACTGTAATTGACATTGACATTGTGCTTTAACGTGTGTCGTAAACAAATGACACGAAGTAATGTGACTGTTATCACTCGTAAAAATGTATTATGGTTAGGTATTTTATGATAAGACGCGTATGGCGGTATGGCTCTTGTTATGTTACATATCTTTAAATTATGTGACGTTTGTGATTCAATGCACATAAAGGGACATGTCCAGTGTTTATTAGAGAAAAATAAAGTACAATGCCAGAAATGGTGTTTGGCATAAACAGTCTGTACAAACCCATAAGATCAATACATGACAAGAAAGGATGACGTAGGTATTTGTTGAAGCAGACTCTATATTTTTTTGTAAAGGTTTGTAACGACAAAACACGAAATATACTTTAAAGAAATCCTAAAGCTTAGACCAGAGAATATAATCTTTAAGAAGCATCATCTTCTGCTTAGTCTTGTCCCAATTAATTACTGGTCCTCCTGAGACTGGTTGTCAGTCTTTCAGGACACTGACTATCTATAACGACTGTCAAAGTTCTACACATAATAAACGGGTCCAGCAGCTTAATTTGTTTTTAAAGCATCCAGAAGCTCAGTATGGTACGGTTGCTCACCCATCCATAGACCAACCTAAGCAAGCGCGGCTTAGCTTAAACATCGATCCGAGCGGCTATTATTATTTAGCCACGAGGTCCTCTAATCCTTAACAAGCAAGAGTTGCTAAATACGTGACACTAAGCTACTAAAGCGTGCATCAGCAAATCCTCAATGTTTACATGGCTTTAGTGCAAGTTAAGCTTTGCAGTATTATCAGAACAAATACTCCTGCCGAGAGCTATTCCGTAGTCTAGACAGCATCGAACTACGGACCGTTATACCGTATCTTTATTTTAAACAGCGGTTTTCAAAGTAAACGACCTTCTCCCCACTGGTTATTTGGGGAGAAGCAACGGGTGGAAGAGGGGGTCGAATGTGAAATAAATGGAAATATTTGTTTAAAAGTAAAGAACGGTAATCAAAATGAGCATTTAAAAGTAATAATAAAACTTTTAATTAAATTTAGTTTAGAAAGTATTAAATACGCTTCTTGTATTCTTTTCAGCATACACATTTATTTGATACCCATATCATAGGTATGCTTTAAGACTAACTAGTCAGCCATCTCTCGGATTCCGCCATTTTGGATTCAGAATGACGTTATCTAGATCACCATCCATTCATTTTCATCTAATTAAACATAATGCGAAATTTCAGGTGAATCAGAATCTGGAAAGCGTTGTAACTGACAACAGCTGAAGTTAATAAAAAACTTGTAAAAAAAAGGAAACGTCTCCTGACTGACATTGAATAAACTTATGTAAGACAATCGACAGCATCTCTAAACTCCAAAGCTGTAAAAATTTCGCAAGACAAATGTCAATTTTTTAACAACGAAAATAACAGCAAACCTTATCCAAACTTGCACCGGGACAACCTCTCGGGAGAACCTTTAAAGTCTTCGCATTATGGCTTCATAACTTCAGGAAAGTTCTCAAAGGTTTTATAGGTAAACGACAAGCAACATCTGTCGCCTACAATATCTTTAATAAGGGAGACTGGGAGTATTCCGACCACGTGGAGCAGAAACGGCGAAAATAAGTTACGTCAGATGCGACCTTATTATTAAACATTGTTTTTCCTTCTTCTGTACATGAAAGTGAAGGATTTTCACCTTTAAAAAGCAAAGACGTAAAAGTTCAAGAGGTAAATGATTTCTAAGAAAAGGAGTATCTTATTATGTTTACTGATATTTTAAAGAGGTATACATATTTGTAAGTTTGCATGTCCGTAAATGTACATAAAATAATTTTCGAAATTGGATTTGATCCGATTCTGAAAACATAAATAAGCATCGCATGACAGATAATTATATCTTATACTGTTTACTCGGCGCGATTGTTTGTCAAAATTACATTAGATGGAAAATAGAGGTTCTTTATTGGAGGAAAGAACCAAGACGTTTCTGCAACGTGCAGCTCAGTTTCAGATTATATATTGATCAAGTTTGACTTGGTACGGGCATGTGATGCGAAAGAATAAGCAAAATATCGTGAAGAAAGTTTTGAATGTGAATGGGTATAGGACTAGAACAAGACCAAATACACGATGGATGGACTGTTTGAAGGATGATATGGCAAGATATGTGATTGGATGACGAGTAATACATGAGTATGGAAGAAGACATTCTGCGCCGATCAAAACTAATTTGGCATAAGGTGATATCAATGGAAGCCTTTAGACAGATATGGATTTTTCTGTTGCATTATATCAGAATGACGATCATATTGATCAAATTTCTCTAGTCCAAGATATTCAATCTTGGGTTACCATAGCGCGGTTTCCTTTAGTTGAAAGGATGCTTAGTTCGGTTTTATTATCTCCATTAACAGGCATATCACGTATTTGCAGCTTGGATCCAAACCAAATAAAAGTTTATATTTACTTTTCTTAGACCTCATACAAAGTTTAAGATAAACATTGGAAACCCAACTGATAATAAGTATCCTCTCCGGAGACTCCGGAATCAGTATTGCAATGGTTTTTAACCGAACGTATTCGTATGTGTCCGGTCAGTGTCGGAAGCTATGTCACCCAGTTGAGAAGTGCTGACGGATGCGAACGGACGCACCGACAACGCTGAATACCAATGAGCCCTTTCGTTTCTGAATAATCTGAATAACTTCGACAGACGCATCCGTGCGCTTCAGTTTGTTACGAAGAAAGTTTTCTAAATAGATGGTAATGGATTGTATTTGTGTCAGAGACCCAAAACCCTTAAAATGTTATTCTACTTTCAAGGTTACTGAGAATTGATTTCGGAGAAGCCGCGATTCTGAAATATTTATTTTATCTTTGACTGAACAGTATTAGATAACATAGAAAAGCAATCCATCAAAATCAACAACGTCTATCGAATTAGAAAACAGATCGATCCGCGTTCATTGAGCTTTATTTCGTTGTAACTAATTTATGGTGCTATTCTAATGTACAGACGCCTGCACATCAAGCTACTACAATCTGTCAGATTTCTTTGATAGATTTTCGACTTTATTTCTTAAGTATAAGGTTCAAGGTTCATTGGGAAAAATTGACAGTTTTGGGTAGCTTGACCTGCAGGCGTCTGTACCAAACCTATGGAATCAACTGATTTATTCTTTGTTTTATCTTATATCTGATTCAATTTGCTAAGATAACCTTGTAAAGTTTTTAATTAAGCGTTCGTTTTTTTTTGCTCAAATAAATTCAAGCGTCTATCATCTGACATATTTAGATTTAACATATTTTTGTATAACAGTTTTGTTTTTAGATTTTGTGCAATAAAGTATATTATATTCTATTCTATCTGATCAATCAACATCTGATTATTATTTTTTCCCTTATTTTTTGACGCCGTGTAATTGTTGTCCCTTTGTTTTTATTTTTTTATTTTACTTAGTTCCACTAAATTATCACTATAGATTGTACATTTACATTAGATTACTTAAAGTACCTACACCTGATTCAAAAATTGGATAACAATTTCACATAAAATCACATTAAAGATGAGAACATAACCGAAGCATCTTTAACTTCAAGAAATAACTCATTCTCAAAGTCAGAACAAAAACTTCGCAAACCTAAGAACTAACTAACATAACAGTACAGTACATTAATTGCGAAAATTCCTGTTTTACAAACGTAACCCCGTACGAAGCATCAATATAGCGTGCTGTTCTCACAGTCTGATTCACACGGCTCAAGACTGTATTATGAAGATGGTTAATGGGCAACAACCACGCGGATGTGCATTGCTAGACCACTGAACGTAGATGACATCAATGCATAACATTTGAAAAACTTACATGTTTAATAGTGCAGAAAAGTGATGTATAAGCAATGATATATCGAGTTTTTCAAGGACATGACTTTCTTGAAGTACGTTTTTGTATCTGCTGCTCGATTTACATGAAACGTGATATCAATGGAAGCCTTTAGACAGATATGGATGTTTCTGTTGCATTATATCTTGATAATATACTGAATTATTTCAAGAATGATCAAATAACTAACAAAAGCCAACAAAACCATTAAACGTTTAAAAATAATCAACATATTTTGCAACCATAAATTGCTTTAAACTTCCACCTATTTGGCCAAAACTTGACATCAGACCATAAAACTGTTGGGCATCTGTCTTATAAAGACTTTTTCCAAGTTGTGTGTACCAAAACAAAATACTTAGTTAACTCGAGAAGACAAAAAGCACCGTTGTCTGTTGCATTAGCGAAATTGGAGAAAAAACCGACACTAATGAACCAGATACAATCTTGGGAAATGGGAAGCCTGGTTCTGAAATTGAGGAGTTTGATCGTTACGACTAGAGAATCAATAAACGAACGAAATGAAAGAAATAAAATGAGTTAACAGATAATGACATCAAAGTAAATGTTACTGCAATACACCATGTCCACGGGAAGAGAAAGGCTAACTATCATAAGCTGAAGACCACCCGGAAAAGTAAACGTCACTTCCAATCAAAAGACATTTAATTGGATTCTATTAAAGTCAAATCATTTAACGATAATGCAGCAAGCCAAAGAGAAATTGTCGCAACGTTTACATAACCAAATTAACATATACCTTTGGAAATTAACAATTGCACAAAAGAAACTTGATCTTAAGTATAGCATGGAATAAGAAGCTTATTGATCAAAACAGTTTTGTAGGTATCAACAGCGGTTAATGAAATAAATTGTAATTCATACCACGATCGTTCGGAAAAAACACATCAATATCGAACGTTCAGCCCGAATACATTTTATAGCTGAAATACGAAGTTAAGCCTACCCAGTACCAAGTCAAATTTAAGCAAACCGAGTTACTTAAGAAAGGAATGACGTTAGTACTCATAAAGATGAAAATGTCATGTTGTCAAAGCAAATATTGAGAGCAAATGAAGTCAAACGTGATCTATAGAAAAGCGAAATCAATCGTTCTCATTCATAATAGACGTTTATTTATATTTCGCATTCGACTATGCTTGTAGACTCACGTGCAGAGAATTTTAAATTGCACGTAGCAACCTAAGTATATTCAACTTAAGATTATCTTCTTGCATGATTCAAGAAACTTAAGTAGAACAAAGTTATTTTTAGAAAAAACTGTCTTTGTTTACCAGATTGATGTCACAGTTGTATAGATTTGTATGTCACCTGTTATCACTGTTCCATTTAAAACTGACTAATGTGCCACTGACATGACGCCACAAGCGATAATGCTCCTCGTCAATATTTGCACATCTCATATAAGTTAAGCCGGACGCAAACTGTCTATTCTGAAGACTTTCTTCTTGCGTTTACAACAAGTTTATGTAACGCGATTGCTTTCTTTGTTCAAAGATTATGATATAAATTTCAACAATAATCTGCTAAGTCTTCACGCAACGAAGCGCTATTTTAAGAAGCATGAATTTCGCTTTAATATTGCGACGATGCTCAAACGAAATGGCAGCATCCCACAACGCAATATTCTCTCAGGTCATACATCACATCTTATAGAATGAAAATGTAAATCATATAGCCAGTGGATCACGTAGCTGAAACCGTGGTTGTTAAGCAAACCGAACCGATGAGTCAGACCGACTTGTTGCTCGACTTTTTGCTTGGAGAAAACAGGACCATTACTTAGATCAGAGAGCATAAGACAGCGAACATGCTGGGCACGTTGCAACATAGATTCGTTTCGCGACATGCGCCAAACATCATGTTGATCTAAGTAATACAGATCGTTCAAGGCGGAATCTAGTTTTGTTCGGTGTCGAGTGTATACGCTCTAAATGATCTGAAATCGAAGCCATAATACATACTAATGTTTTAATAACATTCAACAATTTAGAGAATGAAGCTGTATCAGTAGACACTTTAATGGGAACGACGACCTCGTCCAACCTAAAAGATACTCAGAATTTAAAAACAAATCTGTAAACAAGATTAGATACAGTAGGTACTTTTTAAGGAATTGCAAAAATATTTTTTTTAAGTTATAGAAAATTTCCAGAAAACGCACGCACATCAACAACTCTTCAGGACAACAGCTTAATGACTCACATTGAGCACAGAATGCACCTCAACAAAATTATTTTTGCTTATTTCTGAAGAGATACTGAAGACTCTCGTTTGGTTTGATTTTATAGCAGTAAACTTGAGTACAACTAGTTATTCCCGAATGCCAAATACACCCGTAATAAGGCTTGGACCATGGACATCAGTAACCACAAATAAAAGTAAAGTCAGACCGGATTTTATCGAAAGCCAGTCTCGCCTTGGAGGATCTCGCTTAATTTATACGGTAACTTACAGTAAGTGGTGGGCACGACTTTTTTTGGCACACGGCATTGAATGGCGCAGCCGTTGGCTATATTAGGCATCGAAGCTACGATCGATTAAAATATTTATTAATAAAATAAAATGGCGTAGATTTATAGATAATAAACGAAGAAAGTAGCATTGCTAGACAAGCTATTTTAACTGAGTAAGTTACAGAAGTTTTTCTTTTTAAACAGGATGTTGTTAATTAAACAGTCATAGAGGAAAGGGTTGGTGTTTCAGTTTCATTTTTGTTGAAAACTCACTTTTATTAACATTGTTTGATTAATGATTAAGTACATACACGTAAAACCGCTTCTGATCGATACAATTGCTTATAATAAAAGTTGCGTAAGTAATGCAACTTACAGCACAGGCAAAACAGTAGCAGCGATTAAGGTATAAAAATAAAAACATGAATAAAAACAAACCTAAAACGAGAAAACCGATAAGCTTTGTATTAAAGTCACGTAAATACCTTTGTTAGTCAAAGTAGGAATAAATCAAAGCTTTGAAATGGTAATTTTGATACAAATGAAATCTGTTTTCTTATTCAATATGAAAACGTAGTCTTTCAAATAACTTGGCGAAGCGATACAATTTATTTGAATTGATAAGAAAAAGTCTTTTAAAAATCTTAGAGACAACTTAATAATTTTATTTAGATTGGATCACGAGGTGTTGACAGTCTGATTGCAAATTATGAAAACAACGTTTTAATATTGTCCTTGCTAGCTGTCGTAACAGCTTGCTTCTTTTATGCAACGTGCAAGACTCGAAAACAAGCTAAGCCTTAATTTGGAGACCTAGAGTTGCATAAGGCGACATGTCTTCTTCAAGGCTCCAAAGTGTTGAAGCCTAGATTTGGAAACCAGTATTCGTCGTTCCGCGGCATTGGCAGAATTTCAAACTAATATGATTTAATACTTTTATAGAAATACTTACATAGAAAATAAAAATCTAGTCGTTACGTAAGATTAACGTGCTCTTCCAAAAATAAGTAGAAAACAACCCTACCCTATGTCCCCAAAAACTACATTAAACTTTAACTTCTTTACTTCGTGGATGCATTTTTTGGCTGGATTCCATCTTATAAACTTCTACCGAATCTGAGGAGCCACATTTGAAGTATCTAGTTGCGACCGTATTTTTGTAAAAGCATTTTACTGACACGTCAGTAAAATGCTGAACTTTTCCAATTGGAAAGAAAATTTCAGCATTGATTGAAGATTTCAGTGCAGTTACAAAATAACAAGATGAAAATATAACTAAAATTGTGTTTATCAAACATGCAATTTAGATAGTGCTAAAGCTTTTTCATAAGTATCTCTAGAACACTGCAGAGAATTTAAGTACTTTATTTGCTCTAGAGCAGGGGTCGGCAACCCGCACACCCGCGGGCCGCGTGCGGCCCGCGGACGTCTTCCTTGCGGCCCCTGAATGTTTTGTAGATAAGTTATAATTATCAAAATCGCCATAAAAAACGCCACCATCGCGATCCCAGCTGATGGTATGAGGGGTTCGCATCGGTGTCGGGTCGACGATGAAGTACCTGAGAATCGTTCTCAACCGCCGGAGGATTTTCGTGGAGCATTTCCGACGTTTGGCTCCTAAACTCGAGCGGGCTGGGGCTGCTTTCAAGCGGCTCCTGCCCAATATGAGGGGGCCAAACTCCTCCTGCCGTAGGCTCTATGCCGGAGTCGTGCGGTTCATGGCCCTTGACGGGGCTCCGGAATAGGCGCGTTCTTTAGGGCGGCGCTCCGTCCACTACCTGAACACGCCCCAAAAGGTGGTAGCCATTAGGCTAATCCGGGGCTATCGCACGATCTCCGGTGAGGCGGCGAGCCTTCTTGTCGGATTGCCACCGTGGGATCTGGAGGCGATAGTCCTCGCGCGCCTGTACGAATGGCGCGCGGAGGCACTACACAGGGGGCCTCTCTGCTGCCGCGGCAAATTGCCTCTTTGGTTCGGAGCGGAGCGAAATGGGAAGCGGTCACCTCCTTCTGCGAAGCCGTCATGCTAGCGAAGGAGGTGCCCGGGTGTTTGAGGGAGAGTACCTCAAACCATCCCAACCACCGCGAGACGACTCCCGGCCACCCTAGATGCGGGCCTGTGGACGGTGAGCAATGGGTAGCTCACCGTCTGTCCGTCTATTTGATGACAGGCCGTGTCGACGGCGCGTTAGTTTCCCACGCGCGCCTCAAAGAGATGTCAGCAAAGCAGATGGACCTGCCAGGGCCACCGCCTGCCGGGGTTGCGGGTTGTTTGAAAGAGATACCACGGCCCCGGAACGTAAAGGGCAATAGAAGGAACATGGGTGTGTTTTAGTCAGTACAAGTCTGACACTCCCCCCAGCTCCATCCAGAGCGGGGGAAGTTATTTGATGATTTCCCATCTGCAAAAAAAGAGCTAATCTACGATTTGTCACGACAAATATGACTGCTAACATACAAGAAATACCTCCTCCGCCCTACAGCCTCTCAAATGCAACATCAGACATCACACTAAAATTTGTGTAAAATCGCTTGAGCAGATATATTGGGCTTCTTGGGTTTATGCGAGTAAAATGACTGCGGCCCGTCTTTTGTTTAATTTGTCACCTTGTGGCCCTTGCTTGCCAAAAGGTTGCCGACCGCTGCTCTAGAGCAAGTGACAACCTAGAGTTGGAACACAACAATATTCACAAAAATTACATTAATGAATGCCATCTTAATTTAACAATTGGCGTAAAACAGACGGTGTAGAGCACAATTTATTCAAAACAGCATTATGATTCATAGCGGCCCGAATCATTGTGTATATTTAGATTTTGTACCATTGTCAATTATTTAGAAGTTGCAGCATTAGGTAGGTCATATTAGCTAGCACAGGAGCTGTGTAAATAAACTCATCGAACGAGATACTTGAAAACATCTAGAAAGACAATATTTTCGGACAAGACAATGCAGATTATCTAAAAGAAGAGATCATCTACCCAGGCACACCACTGTCGAAACCCCTTGATTTTTATACTTCATAATGGAAGTAAGGACTAATCCACCAAATCAGTTAGAAGAAAATATATTAAAGATTCGAGGCAAATTCATCCATATTCATTATTTAAAAGGTATTCATGGAAATATACAGGAATGTTCTAAAGGAAGACCATACAAAATAATGAGAGAGAAAAACGCAAGTGCATAAAACAAAAACATTTTTAACCCGCTAGCAACTCACGATTAAACCATAAACATAATATTTTATGATTTGCATATTAATTACAACCTTAGGCTCAACATTATTGCCTATTAAACTATCTATCAAACGTAAATTATTATTAACCTGATTTCCATATGAACGAGCAATTTTTACTTGATCTACTTCGATAGCTGGCATGAGGAAGTCACTATCAACCGTACATTATACTGGCAATTCATTATAACTATTTCGATAGACACAGTTATTATTGGTACCTATCATAGTATCGTGTGTTTCACTTGACTTGGCAAGCGAAGCCATACTATTGATCACTTTAGATATACCTAGTTTAACATTATCAAATTTTGTATTAAAGATCAGGGCCATAATCCAGTTTCCATTAAGCAGATCCGCCACTTACATCACATGTGTCACTTGGAAGTTACCTCCACCATAAAATGGATATTGGTAAGGTACTATGTGCCTGATATTTATAGCAATATTACCCTTACATTTATTGCCGTGGACGATGCGTATGCTTTATTTACTTACAAGCTATCGACAGGCTGGGAAACTTTTGGGAAATACCCATGCTTACTAAAAATCAATAGCATTTGACAGCTAAAATCCTATTTCAGCCATATTGGCTCAGCCAACAAATTCCTTTCTATATCTTTCGTATTCCCAAGCACACTTTAAGGGCATCCAACCCAGCACAGCATGTAGTTAAGCACCTGATACAATTTTTCTCACCCCTTATCGCTAGCTGTGGTATCGGGCACTTACGTCGCGTAGTACATTTACGCTAATATGGCGAGAGAGTCGAGGCGAGGTAATAAGAGGTGGCTTTTACGACATTTCGCTTGTATTCCCTTATGGGGCTGCATGGAGCGACATGCTAAGAGGTCGTAGTAGAGCGGTACTAAAAGCCATAAGGAGTAGTGACACAACTAAATTTAAATATATGCAGTATTCATTTATTTTGTTTATGTTTTTTATGTGGACCTCCTTCTCCGGGGGTCCGGATTCCACACTCTTCAGGCTGGACCTTGGCATTCATTACGTTAATTATCGCCTTAGCAATGACAGAACAACTTTCTCAAAATATGCTCATTTTAAATTCAAGAAAAATTGCTCTGTAGACAAGCAGAAAATCTTCAGTATTTTCTATGATGTTCAATGCAAATTAAGAGAGTATAATGTTAACGACCTCATATATTTGTATCTACTGGATAGTCTCGAAAACTCCTGAGCGGATCGAGACAGTATGTCCAACGTTTTAATTGTTTTTATATGTGAATTTAATGAGTTCATTATATTCAACGTTGCCTTCGCACAATATGCAATAAATATTACCGTAAGTTTTACTTAATGCATTCATCAAGCAACAATCAGGTTCAACGACACGGCTATTTAAGTAACAACGCGACATCTCATTTTTGGTCGTGTTTGCTTTTTTTTCTCTGTAACCTTTAAGGCCGCTTCTTTATACATACTGTTGATTTAATACTCTCGTTTTACACGCATATTTATCTTCTTGAATATGCAGGAACTGATAAGGAAGATGGGAATAAACTGGCTGATAAGATATAAGAGAAGGATCCAGCTTAGGTAGATATGGAAGTCAAGAAGAGAATCGTATTTATTAAAAATAATTAGTAAGCTTGGAATATTTCCAAGTGTTTACTTAAAGAGATAACATGGAATGTTTGCCACTTAAATAACATTATACACAACATACATACATGGCCTTCACAACGTGCAAACAACTAGACTTCTAATAAATTGAAAACTTCTAACTTTGTAACTAACTGAATTGCGAAATGCCTAGATACTAAAGTTGTTTCAATCAACCAACTTAAACAAGTAAAAGTAAAGGCGGCTCCCTTTAAGTTAATCTGGAAGTTTTCAAACAAACAACTCGTTTTCCCAAAGAAAAACATATCGACGATAAGAAGTAAAATATAACTTTTGCAACTTTCTCTCGAAGAGCCAACTGGATTGGGTCAACGATTGATCATACATGAGTTACATAAGGATAACAAACTTGATGATCTATATGGATCATATATGGATAAAAACTTGATAATCTATATAGATCATCAAGTTGGTTATGAATCAGTAATGAATAAAGAAAGTAATATAAATTGTAACGAAAGTAAACTTTACCTTATGAATAAAGAAACAAGAAATAAACACAAATTAATAAACACACAAAACACAGACACAAAGTTCGTATTGAGGTTATGGTCGTCTCGTCAGACTACCAGGCCGGCAGAACAGCGCAGGAGGTTGAGCGCACCTGTTACCGCGACGCGAGGAGCGTTACTGGCACGAAGCGGTCCATTAGTCGCACGGCACACGTCATGCGGAAGCCGGTTCGGCTGGACACCGATGCCTTCGAAGAAAACCGCGATAAAAGATGCATTCTACACTCATCGGCTACGCAAAAAATGAAACTCCAACCATTTAAAGATGATGAAAATATCAATATGCGCAAATAAAACGTGAATACATATTTAACAAGAGGTGTTAAGTTTCGAATTTTATCAGATACATTTACTTTTCAAGAAAAAACTTTGCTCTTAGCATAGAATATTTATTTCGTAAATGTAAAATTTACTTGGTTTAAAGATAAAAGGAAAAAGTTGCCGTACCGAGTCGAGGATTAAAGAAAAAAAGAATATATCAACTCGTTATCAAGTAAGTCAAATAAGGGGGATAGATCTGTTATTATACTGAAAGATAAAAACGCTAATGCACAAATGATAAAATGTAAATGTATTTTTATTATATGCTATTGCAGTACTGTAAACAAAGGTAATATTACCGTTAATTTACGACTGATTGTTTCATATTATTATACGGAATTCATCCAGTAGATATTATATATTTTTCCCTATATATCATCTAGCTAGTGACTAGTTTTTCTTTCTAGATACTCCTGGGACCTGAGTAATGAGTATCAATCATGAGTACTTTCACCCAAATGTTTAGGTCTTTTTTTTTCTTCGGTTTCAAGGCCTACTCGCTTGTTACAAAGGTTTTTGGAATTTGAGTCTCCAATGCAGACAATTTGTACTTTCCATATATCCACTAAAGCGTCTGTCTCAGATCATATTCACATACTCCTGAGAATAAGCCTTCTCTATTTACCATTATAACATGACGTTATAACCCAAAAGCTACTCCAAGCGAAAAAGTAAACCACTTTAACAAGACATGTAATGTAATAGACCTAGCAAACCACTAACCCATTAACTATAATATTTAAGGTTCTCCTGGATATTATAACGTAAAGGAAGAAATGAGGATGGCAACACATAAAGGAGAAAGCGTGTTGCCAACATCTGGCCAATAAACATGTAGAAATTCATTCGACTCCAATTGATTATCATAACAGACAGGTTTTCGCCTGTGTGGGCAGTGACAATGAGAATAAATAAAAAACTTTTCATATTATAATCAAAGCTAATCGATCAAATCCATATTTATCAATGGGAACAAATTATCAATCAATACATGATAGTCTGCACTTGAAATAGATTTTTTCTGTTGATGTCATGTTTGAATTTGTTTTTATAGATTGTGACATAATTGTGCTGACTTTTCAATTTGATATTTCTGAGCTATTCAATATCAAGTTTATCAATAGCGATAATGATGATGAAGCTGCAGAAGCTATTAATGAATAAATATAACTACATAATGATGAACAATAATTTAATGACATTCAAGATGGTCATGTAGAGATGTAGTTACTTGAACAATTTAGTATTGTAGATGCTCCTAGCGAAAAACTCAATGGTCTATAATTAACTACATTATGCATAGTTTCTAAATATTCATATCCTATCAAGAACCACTTGACTAAAGTGTCACCTTCCTCAGTGAATCACTCTCTAAAATGGTCGTGCCTGTCATTGATCTATGAACGGAATTCCCGCCTTAAAATGCTATTAATGGAAGTGTAGAAACTGATAACACTCACACAGAAATACTTTCTTTTTCTAATACAGGTACTTGGTAATTTCTTTAATTATTTGCTTTTGCAATCACATGTAAAATTATTCCGTCTATTTTTATCCCAAACCGGTCCTTAGATGTTCCAAGATCGTCCCGTTTTTCGAGAAGTTTCTCCTTCTTATATTAACATTGGTAGAAAACTGTGTGAAACTAGCTAAACATCCCTGGAGGGTAGGCGACAATTTGTTCTATTAAGTCCGGCGGTCCCTCGAGAATTCTTACTTTCTAACAACGAGGGCTCTGTATAACTATGAACGAAGTTAGTTTGTTGATTGTTATGTCTTGTCGTTTACTGCGTGAGTTAATTGCATTCTCATCTTAAATTCACACTAATTTACCCTTCTACGGAATTAGAAAATTTCTTGAATAATTTGTATCCACACCGATTTCTAAACAGCAATTAAATTGCAATTTTAATTCTGCTTCTGACTTATTTGTTTTATAAATACGCATCCTGTATGATTTAAGAATAAATAAAAAAAAACCAACAAACGCCCTCTTCAGAGTAATCTAAGTATAGAGAGCGCTTGAAAAGAACACTCTTCTCATAACGATTCATTTTGCGATCAACTTTTTAGTCAATTTCCGAGGAGCCAATTACGTGGCCAAGTTCGCTCGCCGGGATAGCTCCGCGCCGCGCCGTCCGCCGACCCAGAACTGTTGACTCACCACTCGAGACGAAACGTCACAGTCTTCATTTGATACCTTCAAACATTTACTCAATGTTTTATCAAACTTATATTTTATTCCTTTGAAGATCCGTTTGACCTTTTGGCCCACTTTTATTTGGCACAGCAATTACAAAAACATTTTTCTCGTAAAATAAAAACGTTATGTGCGATGTAGCTGTATAATAACAAACGCTTTAGTGAAGACGAAGTCAAGATTGTTGAAGGCGAAGAGTGATTTTTGTAGCGTGCCAACTGGACACGGATCATAGCCGGCAGATTCGAGCGATTAGTGCATAAATTGGAGACGATGAAGCGAGTTTCAACGCAAGCAAGTAATGATACCAACCGGTTTCTTAGATATGTATCAAGGCTAAAAACTATCAATAAATTCTAATCACAAGAAGAGTGAAAACATCTAGAGATAAACTGCTACATTACTCATTCTCGTATCCGTAACTCAAGAGGCTATTCGCAAAGTGGTATTTCTAAGAGTAAGTTATCAAGTAGACGTTCAATTTAATAGCAGCAAGCTAAACGGCAGGCATTTTCTACCGTTAGATGGAATTTCACCAATTTGTGGTGAGCGACAGTTACGCAGAGAAACATATATATATAAATAGACAAAGTCATTTATCACGTACATTCGTCTTTTCGCCATAGCGATACTTAACTCTGACACATATTTAATGCGTTTAGAAAATCTCAGAGTTATTCAGCATCAAATCCTCTGGAAATATAATAAAAAAAATATATTATAGTTATTTATAATTATTATTTTTAATGTTAAAGAATTCCGCAAACCAAGCTCAAACACAATGGAGTTCTTTCAATGGGAAAGGCATCGAAGTACACAATAGAAGATCCTGCACACCGAGCACAATCAACTACTTCGACTTCGTTATGGAAAACAGAGAAAGAAATGAGATATGGAAGTCTGTCAGAAATACAGTGCGAGATTGTATTATACCACGCAATGAAGGTCGATTTAATAAAAACTTTAAGGATAACTAGATCAAACAGTGCGATCACCAATGCCCAGGTAATCAGGTTCATTGACATAATATACTCAATCGCTCATTTACTTCACCTTCAAAACAATAAAAAACTATATTTAGCAGACATGCCGATAACATCTTCGTTCGTTCCGGATCACCGTTAAACCGTCTGGCAGAACATGGCAGTGAGACAGTCGTATCACTTTCGCTGACTCCTAGCGTGGTAAGTTCAAAGATCACGATAAGGCAAGGTGGCAGGTTTTATGTGTCCATCACCAATCAGAAGTCAAGTAACATGCATCCCTCAAATGACTAGCAACAACTGCGTGATAAGTGGCAGACAGATATTATCAAGTATGTTTGTATGCCGCATGCACAGAAATAAACTGACTAGCTGTATCAACGTCTTTTTTCCATTACCAGGTTTGTGAACTTATGCGAGTAACCGAGACAGCATCAGGACAAATTTGGACGAACTTAAGTTTAGCATGTTTGCGTCGGAGTGCCAGTTTCAGGGTATTGGGGGGCGAGACAAATATAAGTGCGAAAATGAATCCTAGATTGAAGGACTATAAAAGAAAAAGACCGAGCTTTGCAAGGGTTATGCCACATATGGTTTATTTGATTTGACAATATCTAGTTTTTTTTTACGTTTTCTCTAGCCAATGATGCAACTTCGATAAAAAACAAACCGCACATGATTTCACCAGCCTAGAACTTAAGAAAACGCAACGTTCGAACGGAAACAGCTATTATTGCCTACATGCTGTGAGTTTACGGTCTGTCGATCATTCCGATCGTTGCACTGACCACTACAACACTGCATGCATATCGATATACCTATCTATCGGTTATTGCGAAGTTAAATTTAAGTGACGTGAATTACCAAGTGGGGTGTAATTACAGAAGGCTTATGATGCTGTTTGACTTAATTGGATGTGTTCTGATTTTGAGGTTGTATTGTTGCATTATATGAAAGTTTGACCGTGGACGCAAGGCGAAACAACACATTACGTTGTGATAATTTTACAATTTATGGGCTCATTTTTATGATGCGTATTCATCCAAAGAGATTTGAAGATATTGGTCAATTGAGGTCTAATTTACGGAAACAGTTAAATGCAGTCGCGTATGTTGAATTCCCCAGTAAGAAATAAAAAAAAGCCGATTTTAATCTTCTATTTTTAGAGCAAGCAAGTTTTTATCTCACTGCAAGAAGTAATAAGGAAACCGGCCGCCACTCTGCCTCGCGAAAAAATACAAAGGAAATTAATGAAGTCAGAACTTCCACGTAATGTCTCTTAGTCTGGCAAAGTTGCGACAGCTGTTCCAAGTTGGGTCTAATTCGACAAATTATAGTTGGACATCCCTTTAAACCCCAATCCGCTAAGTGCTCCAGTTACCTAAGTGGAATTGACATTTCATTGTCTAGAGAGCCTGGACCGCAAGACTAAACTTGGATGAAATCAGTTTCTGTGACGTTTTTAGAACAAAAGCTAACAATAGGCGGGACTTAATGCCCCTTATAAAAGACGTCAGTTACATTCGAAATAGAATCTAGGCATTTCTTTGTGGATGACATTATCAGCTGAGAGCTAATTTGGACTGGTAGATACGAGATATTCTCAGACTAGCAAAAACGCAGTGAAGGAATTTTAATTGCCGTTATCTCGCTATTAGTGTGGCCAAGTTTTCTTAAAACATTTTGATCAGCATCTTTTTTTCCTACATAGGCAAAAAGTCCATTTGGGACACAAGGCCTCATCAGAAACTCTCCCATTTGGCTTACAAATGACAAAACTTTGGCGAAAGCATTCAAAGTAGGACATTACAAGTAAATTGCTTTTAAGGAAAATCCTGACCAGCCACAAAGGCCTTACATCGGTGAACTCGGGATTGGTGGTCCTGTGGTTGCGAAAACCAGTTTTGGAGGCTGATGAGTCAGGGCAAAAAATCCTTTAGACAAAGAATAAAACCTACATTACTAAGCTGAACTTATAAATGCTAAAAACTTGAAAATTCCATTACTAACTCATCTGTACAAAATATTATAAAGTTAAAATTGGTATGGGTGAACGCGCTAATCTCAGAGGACTACTGTTTCGAATGAAATAAAATGAACGCCCGTCGACACGGCCAGTAAAGTGTTCTTGCTGACGAATAATGTACAAGTAAACGCGTGAATCGTCTTAACATGAACCCATAACAATAGCATTCTCATTTATTACATTAGTATGATGTTATTAAAAACACCGATATTCTGGTGGAACAGCTAATGCAGATGCATTACAACGGTTTCTTCGCCAAGGAGGCGTATTCTCGTAACGGTCGCACGCATTTGAGTGTAGTCATGAGCATTAGTGGTCATGACTGTACACACTGTGCTGGGTTTAAACTGTCGTTAAGCGTCAATGACGACGTTCTTTGCGGCAAACGAAGAGAAAAGGGACAGGACTGACCTCTGGTGGATGCTCCTTTGAGTTTTTTTTTCTTCGAGTTGCTGGCACAAATCACTTCATTTTTATAAGCAATGTCCAGGGAGTTCGTTGGGTCACAAATATTCGGGTGGCAGGCACTTGTCACGGTGGCGTCTAGTGAGAAACTATTCAAATTGCAGTTCTTTTACAGTTAATTTTACATTGTTATGAACATAACAATTTAAAACTCAAACTTACGGTAACGGTCTTAAAGAAAAGTTGCAGTCAACGATAATTGATTCAGAAATTTGTGAAATGATCACATATTGATGATTGTGATTGTACATAGCCATCGTCTGAACAAAACTGAAGATTAGATAAGGCCTTGCATTACTGCTATCTCGACCGCTTCATCTATACGGAGAAGAAATTCTTTATTTATGGATTTTATAGTGCATTCCTTTTGACTGATGTTCACGTCTCCCCAGACGTGACCCCTCACGAAACTTGATGAGTTTAATGCACTATTTCAGTAGTACTTAATGTAGCTAAGCACATTGCCATAGTTATATGTTGCTAGTCCAGTAAAACGTGAGAGGCGGTTAAACCCGCAGGAATTTACAATATTATGTTGCAATCATAATACTTTCGGTAAAAAACACTCCAATTATCGCGAATCTATTTAGCGGTAGACGCCGAATGATATTTGTCTGTCAACACTATTAGAACATTATGTAGGAATTGCTTTGGGTCGACCGTTTTATTCAAAGAATACTTCCGAACCGTATGTCCGGCACTGAACAAGTATATCCTCTAAGTTTTTTATAAACAGGTATAAGTAGGGAGGGTAGCGAAATATTTCCTCTAGCGTACATACGTGAAGCTAAAGCCAGTCACAAAACAACAGAATGAGCTTGTGCTGGAATTCCTGCGGTCTGCGGTTATCATTTAATTGTGTTTTTTGTTTCGCGCTGCGTGTTTTCATGACGTCATCATTCATGTAAATATGTCTAGATTTTTTATCAAATCGTATGACAGGTATTATCAATTACCTGTGTGAGTTATTATTATTACATACCATAGAACAACATTAATTGCGCATTTATGTTGTCGAGCAGCCGAAGTTTTCAAACATATTCTTAAAAATCCTTCAGAAATGTGTTTCGCAATTGCGGTATTGATTGTGAATACCCATATAAAATTATTCAATGTAAGAAACTTCCTATTCTAAAGACAGTACTAAAACCCTAGCAAGGTCAGGTCTAGGTCAAGTTCAATAATTAGCATTTTTACAAGCAAGTCAGCATTCAGCGCAGGCTGACAGTTTCCTCAATATACCAAATAAAAAGTACAATTTAAAACTCTCCATTTTGTTTAAAAGTCGTCTTTTGTTTTGGTATGCTCTTCTTGTTATTACGGAAGAAAGACAATTTTCTTGAACGTGTTGCGTGAATTTTTGACGGTATTTATAAATAACACAACAGTATTTCTTTTATCTCTGGTTACGTTTATGGTTTTTTTTTTATTTCTGGGCATTGTTTTCATTTTTATAGGAACATATAAAAGAGAATAAAATAGGTATTTCATATAAGAAAACGCCATGGTTCCTCAAAGCGGATAAACGACTTCAGACTACATCATCTTTCTCCTGCGCTTATCCTCATTTATTTTGGGCCGGCGTAGCATATCTTCTCTCGTGACTCTTCCCGATTTCTCTATTACTCATAACTTCATCAGACACCTCCTTTTTTGTATCATCCTTAACACATCACACTTCCATGCATTAATTGACCTTCCTGTTATTCCCAGACTAAATATTGATAATTAAAATATTTTCGTTTAGTAATGACAGTAATATGCAAGATAAGATTGCTAATATATTTATGCTATCTTGACTTTCGTAAGTTTTTTCACGGTTTGACCCACTGAAAATCAGCGCTGTGCTGTGGTCCCCCGTACCACAGCATCATGCTGAGTGGTTACTTGACGCAATCACAGGGTGCAATATTTACGATGCTTTGTATGTTTAATAAATCTTTTTTCTTTCTAAATGAAAGTCTATTTAAAAAGATACCTAAAATCAAAAACAACCCCGAGTTGTTTGAAAATCATTTTTGATTACTTAATTGAATTCTTTGCAGTTGCAATTATCATAAACTATACCATCTGAATCGTCTGATTAGTACAACAATTAGATTATCAAGAGGATATTGGAAGTGTAATTAATCATTTTTATAAGTACACAAAAAAAATATTGTTGATACTACGGCTGAGCCAATTAGATAACAATTAAGTACAACATACTTATGGGTGATTCTACAAAAGTTGGGTAACTCTTAAGGATATTTTGTTTACTACAGTTATTAAATCAAATCTCTACAAAATCGGGTGTTTATGATAGCTAATCTAATGAATATATTGTTCCAAATCGGGCCAGTCACTTTTTTAAGTAGATTGTGAGATATTTCAAAAAAACAGAATTTGACTGCCAGGGAACTGACGAGGGTAACACAGTACTGATAAAAAACACAATTTCTTAAGAATTATAATGAAATTTAATAGAACTTAGTACAAGTCTCTTAGGATTTAATAATGGCACATATTTTTTAGGTATTAAAATCATAAAAGCAATTAAAAATAATAATTAATACTTGGAGAAAATACTATCTTAGTCTTCTAAACAGCCTTAGTATTATTTTGAGGTAATTTTACATAACATATGTATTTTTCTATTTATTGTTTACCTATTTCTTAAAGCTGTTGATTCTCCTATTTATAAATGAATAAATCAAGTAATTATAATGAGCTTTGCACCAGAAAACTAGAAATAATTATTCGAAAACGTCTTTTTCCTTAAATTGGTAAATAACTCTATTCCCTTTTGTTATGAGGTTGGGTATGGGTAGTTGTTTTTATTATTTGATCTACTGGAACATCTGACACGTCTCTTTCATCCAATTTAAAACAGTGTGCCATTCTGGTTCCTACTTTTGACGAAAGTAACTCTCAATTCACCGTCTTCATCATCAAACAAAGAGCAAATCGCCAATTTTTTTTCTGGTGGGAAATCATCAAATAACTTCCTCCGCTCTGGGCGTAGCGGAGGGGAGTGTCAGACTTGTACAGACTAAAACCCACTTATGTTCCTTCTATTGCCCTTTACGTTCCGGGGCCGCGGTATCTCTTTCGAACAACCCCGGCAGGCGAAGGCCCTGGCAGGCAACTCTGCTTTGCTGACATCTCTTTGAGGCGCGCGTGAAACACTAACGCGCCGTCGACACGGCCTGTGGTCAATAGACGGACGTACAGTGAGCTACCCATTGCTCACTGTCCACATGCCCGCATTTACAGTTGCCGGGAGTCGTCTCGCGGCGCCCGACGACCGGGGCGTCTCCCGCGACGGCTAGGTTGGTTTGAGGTTCTCTCCCTCAAACACCCGGCCACCTCCTTTGCTAGCATGACTGCTTCGCAGAAGGAGGTGACCGCTTCCCATTCCCTCTCGCTCCGGACCATGGACTGAATCAGGGCCGGGCGGGAGCGGAGGGCGAGAGATCGCCGCCGCCAATCGCCTCTACAAGGGCACGGCGGCGCTCTGCCCAAGCTGGGCAGGCCGCCACTGTGTGCTCCACCGTGTCCTCCGGGCAATCGTCACAATGGTGACACCCGGGCGTTTCCTCCCGCTCGATAATGTGCAGGAACCTCCCGAAACTTCCGCGTCCGGTGAGGACCTGCGTCAGGCGGTAGGTGAGGACGCCATGACGCCTCTCCAGCCACTCCTCAAAGAGGGGACGTACCGCCACTATTGTGGCGTGCCCTGATCCATATGTACCATGGCATCGGTTTTGGATAAAGACTCTTTTTATTGATTAATATAATGATGTTTTTGTTTTTCTTTGAATTCCGCTAATATAATGGGGTCACTTTTAATTTTGGCCAAGCGAGCCTTTTCGGTTTCTCTCTTTTTTTAGTATATTTTCTCTAGTTAATTTGTTTTTAACGTGCCGCATGATGTTTTAAACTAAAATATGTAATAGAAATGCTTATACATGGTAGCAATTAACATAAAAATGCTCTAAACAAATAAAAACATCAGTACCCTGGAAACACGTCAGTCCTCTGGCGCAATATCTGACAAAAGACTGACGCCAACGGACTGACAAATAAGACATAAATTTGAGATTATAATCAGAACTAATGTTTTTTTGGTAGTTTCGAATATCAACCAACTACATTTTGACAAATTATAGTTAAATATGTATAAATCAAAATGAACCTCAGGTTACCAAGAAAATAACGACTCACCAAAAGACTGATATTTTGACTGGATCAGCACGTGAATACGAGGTAAACTCAACTCTAGCACTGGTACAGCAATGGTGGCCATCAAATGGTGCAGTCCACAACCAACTTCATTACCAACTTTAATATTCAAACAGGGTTTTGATGTTGAGTCGGTGATATTCGGCGAGAATTTTAAATTTAAACAACACACAACGGACTGACGAATGAAACTAAAGACAAAGTTTATTTCTTTTTTTTTAATAAAGTGGAGAATATTATGTTTAGAAAGTTGCAGTATACATTACTATGTACATCACAGATTGTAGTAAATTAGTAAGTTTTCTTGAATCAACGATAATTTTTAATAGATAGTTGGTTGATTGCTGGTTTTAGGGATTGTGACATGCCAAAGGACTGACGTTTGAAGCATTTATTGTGTTTTTTTATTAACTTGTATTTAAAAGAAATGGCTAAAATTGGGTGGCCATATAAAGGACTTTTAATTGTTTGAAAATAAAATGTTATATCAATAAAATATAATAATACTTTGTATCTATTGGCTGATGACATCGAGTTACCCAATTTTTGTATATTCGCCCTTATTTAGTACTCCAGTAAGTTTAATTATAAGCATAAGAGATAGTGGGTAACAAATCATTGACTGCTTATCAAGAAATTACTTCTATTTTTATTGCTGTACAATTAAATGACCCACCCTATGCTAAAATGACATCACAGTATCTGCTTATCTGCTATGTATGAAGAATTTTTTGTTATAATTTGTCACAGATAATTAAGGGATTTTTGTATTAAAGAAATCCATTCAAAGCTTTGACCATGCTTTTTCCAGTGCTTTATTTCGAAACCAGTATTTCAAAGGAAATTGATATTTTCTAGATTCATAAGTTGAAAGACATTGTGTTGTGACATCTATATTTTCTAGATTCATAAGTTGAAAGACATTGTGTTGTGACATCCATCTATCTACCCGCCGGCGCATCTATGGGATATGGCGCGAAAGGAGTTTGCCATAGCATTGGAACTTAAAAAACCGATTAATGTGACAATGGCCTAATGAAAGAGTCATAGACAAAATGGGTGTAAGTGTATAATATAATTAATACATTAGTAGTTCAATTCATAACATAACAACAAGTACCAAAGTCAACAGAGTTTAGAGTAACAGCCAATTGAAAAATTTACGATTTATTCCTGTATTAGCTTTCATTTGTTTTTAAGTTGATAATGTCGAAAACATTTTGCTAAAGAACACTAATAAATGAATACTAAGCCAGTCAAGTCCTTGAATGAACTAAGTACTGTATATACCTGTTTAACGGAATCTTTTTGTTAAATTAGGTTTAATAAGTGATTGAATATTATGTCAAATCTTTAACAAAATAGGTACAGGAACAGACAATATATTTTAAGTGTCTCTATTTCTGTTCTCTGGCGAGTTAGGTACTTAACTGTTTAAGAAAAATTAAATTATTTCTGATGTATGATGTCTTATGCAGAATCCTAGTATAATGCCATGTTCCTGTAAGTTGCTTGTAATCATGGAAGTTCATTGACTCAGCTCACAATAGGTATTACTTGTACATCTAGAAATAGGTCCAATATACTTAATGATAAGATTAGCCTGTTATCAATCATAAGGGTGATCTCAAGTATTTCTTGTGAAATCAGAGAACTTTTTCCTTTTATAGAAGTGGCAGACAATGACAGATTGTATTTTATATCTTGTGTGTGTATCTTTAACTTGACTTGTGTTTTAGTTTTATTAGTTTTTGTGAGGGATATAGGCATCTTGAAGTCTGAGTAATTCATATTATTGTATGTTTAGTTTGTGCTTATAGCTTCAAAAGGGGCCTTCGGTTAGATTCTAAAACCCTATGTGTGAAAATCAAAATGAACCATTTGAATATTTTTGATGTGATTATTACTGCCTCATTAGTACTCAATACCTTTATTGCTTTACCATAATGTGTACTTAGGTGGTAGTTTTATAATATTAAGATCATTATGGACCCTGTAGGGCACAGCAAAAGGGTAGAGAAGAGGAAGCTCTGTGTAGTCAGCTGATCGGGTTTGATTCCCAGGTATTTAATGTTTTTCCAGCAGGAATTTCTCAGTAGCAGCCTGAATTTTGGACTTGCCAGGTTGATGACAAGAGGCCTCCCCTATTACATAGAACTATAAAAAAATGGGTTTAATGCGGGGGTGCAAATAGGTACATTATATATCTGTCTAACCCTTGAGGGCTTATAGACTTGACATTATATTATCTTATTAATACTTATTAGACTAGTTACTAGTTCACTAAATCAGTCTGTGGTCTATGACTGTTCAACTGGCTTTAACTTTCGGACTGACTAATAGACTCTTTGGTGGTTATTTTTTTTTTAAATTGAAAACGACATTTTGACTCTGGTATGCTCCAAGCCTCCAACTGAAAAACTATAAGTTTCTAGCTAAATAAATAAAGTATTTTAAGTAGGTAATGATGTCTTAAAACAATAGTTCCTATTTTTATGTATCCACACTTGCTAGTAGTAAGTTGTAAGTGGTCAATCATTAAAGACGAAAATAGCTGTAGGTCAAACATAATCCGGGAAGGGATTCAACAATTTCCTGTTGCCACAGGATCTCATAAAGGAGTGGTCAATTTGGTGCTAAATATAGAAGCAGGGTCCAAACCATAGGCGGTCAAGATTTATCATTTCCTCACTCCAACCAATCATTTATTGACCTTGTTGATTGTGACATTTTGTCATTTGTTTTTCAACGTCATTAGATTAAACAAATTTTAATTAGTATTTGGTTCAACAATGTTTTATGATTGAAGTAAACATGTTCTGTTTATGGAATAATAATTAAATGTAAGAATTTAAATTTTGAACACTTTTTTTACGGATAGAAAATCATCAAATGACTTTTTACTCTCTGGGTGGAGCAAAAGGGAGTGTCAGACTTTTACAGACTAAATCTCATCTCAATATTCCTTCTACTGCCCTTTGTGTTCCTGAGGCACAGTGCCTCTGTTGAACAACCTGCAACCCTGGAGATTTTGAACCCTGCATTTAACATAAAAAGGGTATTGTGTTTATTGTTTCATGTGTGGTTTGATTGACTGGAGTTTTGTAATGAATTTTGTTACTTAAAGTTGAAAAGTTCAAACTTAGGTAAAAATATACCAGTAGGTATTGCATTGACAGAAAATATTTGCATTATGATGATGAATGGCTTGTTATTACTTAGTTGTTGTATTCATGAATTATTCATTGACATCCTCATTACATCAATTTGATATAAATAAACTTAACACAAGCTTATTCCGTAAGGACAAATGGCCAAATTGTTCATAAATTATTTACTATAGCAATATTCCGGAAAAATTATTTGCCACCATTTCAGTCATGTGGAAGCTGAGCAAGTATTCGTATTCTAACAAATAAACAACTCATAGGAAATGAGTAATAACAACTTCATAATGAATGAAACCTCATGAAAATTCTCGACGTAACTAACCGAGACGGAAAGATTTTGAATCATGATAACGTAGTGGAATTCGGAGTGTCGCCAATATCATAATAATAAAACAAAACGATTAGAGATAACACCACAAAACCGTTGGATACCGGAGGAAAACATTACAGAAAAACTCATAACAACACCGGAAAAAAACCATAACACAAACCACATGAAGTTTGTAAACTTCTAGAATAATGTTTTTGATAGTTTCTATACAAAATAATGTAATTAATCAAACCGTTACCTTTTAAACAATCAAACAAAGTAGGTTGCCGTCCAGCGTCCGTACGAATTTACACGTGTAACAACTCACTAATAACACTCATAACAAGAGTAAAACACTAGAGACTATAATTTCGCAATAGCTTAATTCCATAAATTAGTTTCAACAATTTTAATCAAAAAGAAATAAAAAGCTTTTTGCAAAATAATATTCACAACACGCATACGATACACTCTTGCGAAAAATCTGACATTAGTGACAGTTGGAACTTTTTTTTATTCCTTCTTGTGTTCCACGAAACCAGTTTTGTACGGGCAGTGGCTGAAAATTAATTGAAATATTATATTTTTTTTAATTTATTTTTTGTAAATATTAGTAACAGTATAATTTGAATTAATACGATTAAGTAATTAAATTATAAGAAATAAATATTATGTTCAATTTTAGCACCAAACTGACAGTGCCATCTACGGGCACTTAGTGATGTACATCAGCGCCATCTATTAAAATATCAGTGGGTCACCTTGCCCTTGGTTTTTACTTCAGGTAGTAGATGGCGCTATCAGTTCAACGTATATTAGTGTAACTAGACAGGTTTGAACAAAATGGTAGTTTCAAAAACTGATCAAAACTACCGCCCTCTACATGTTGAACTATAACAACGAGAAGCCCTTCAGCTGCCTTAAATTTGAAAATACCAGAAAATACCAAAATTCATCGTTTCATTTAAACTGTTCGGCACCCCTAAGCTTTGCTTTCCGAAATAGAGATGTATTTCTTGACTGTGCGATAGCCTAACGGCAGAGTTTTATAGTTCGGAAATGAGTATGTCTACAATGTTACTATAATTATTATGTGATAACGTCTTACTAGACACCTACAGATGTTAGACGATTGTAGTAAATGGGCATTAGCATAGTTTTTGTAAAACTTCTACACGCTTTAGTATTATTTAGGTCCATGTCTGTCTAACTCATCGGGGATTACAGGCTTAATGTTATATTATGTGTTCTTTACTAATTTTTTTTCGGTTACTAAATTACTTTACCAATTAATAATGAAAAGGTAAAAGGGACTGAGTTAGAACAAAACTTAGATTCTTGCTATCACTAATCTGTTTTCAGTTGGTGGTTAGTGATGTTGATTTGTTCATGGAGTCAATTTAATGACTGAGGATAGGTAATGAAAACACCAAATAAAACTGAAACATTTTATTTAAATTATAACTCTCTTCTTCATATAAATAACGCTCTCTTTAAATGTATCTGGAAGCCTCTACATAAACATAGTAAAGTTTTAAATGTCATACAACTAAGTACAGGATAAAATACAGAAAGTAGCTTAGATAAAAATTTAAAATAGCTTAAAAATAAATATCGTCGAAATACGCAGGTAAAATTGAACGAAGTCACCCAGTAGATCACTGCAGGCAATCAATGTTCACCTAGAAAACAAATTATGGGTTAGGTACTGCTATGGAATTATTAAGTACTATGGTACTGCAATGACCAAGTGACCATAGACTGCTGGAATGATTAGTTTGCATTCTCGCGCCATTTTTCGCGACAATATATTCACAATGTTTTTTTAATTATTACTAATCTAAACACAGTAGTTATGCTTATGAATGCTAATTTATATCTGTAAAAAGCGTCAGGGTTGCCCGCGAAATTCAAACATTCTTATGTTTTTATTTATATTTTGCAGGTCCAGTATAAGGTTGTATGTTGATTAAAATATAATTAGCTGGCACTGACCCTGGCGCTTCCCGTAAATGTGTTCTTTTTTACATTTTTTTTTCTCTAAAATAAGTACCTACCTACATTTCTTCTTTACGCTTCTGCTGTTTGTTCGAATAGATCTTTCAAACTCCTAAACGAATTTTAATGCAGTTTTCAGCAATAGATAGAGTAATTCAAGATTAAGGTTTATATAAAGGTATAATAATATGCTATCAAGGTGCAGCTAGTAAACTTGTACCTATTTATCTGAACTAGCTGAAGAAATAGTACCTACGTGTTTCATGAATTTAAAAGCTGGAACTGGAACTGGATTATAACATTTGTTTTTGTCGCTGATTAGATAATTGACATAGAAACAAACATTCCTACAAATTTTAAATTAATCTTATGCCATATCGTTTATGTAAAGAATAGTAAATTAGTCTCACGTGATTACGTAACACTATTTTTAACTCCTTTATTACGATACCAATATTATAACCAACTTGTTTACTGCATTACAACTACAACATAAAAAATCGTACAAAGCAAATAAGCACAAACAAGAAAATACACAATAATCATGCAAGTTTATTAAAACTAAAATTGAAAATCATGCGATTTTAAACAATCAAAGCAATAATCGTTGTCAAAGTATTAAAAATACATTGATCGTAGGTTTTGGCACACAAAAAAATTATAAAATAGTAAGATTTAGTTACAAAATATTATTACCATTAAGTAAAAGGTAAAATGAACATCACAGCTAAAATTTCTAAAATTAATAATGGTTTTAAAATAAGATAATACATTTTTATTTTATTTCAATGAAGTTGGTAATCTAAGTTACCTAAAAATAAATGATACGTGTACATATTTTTAAGAGGCCATTAAATGCGTTTTGTGTAGAGATGGACCGAAAGTGGACCAATTCATAATTATCAATAGACTTACATGGAGTGGATTATTTATGGAGAATAATCTCTTTAACGTATGGTAACCTAGTTCTATGCCAACCTCCGTAGCCTTATTCTTCACGAAAACATCGAAAGTTAACGGTCCACAAACCGGTACATCTCTACTCAGGAATTTTGTGATTACATTGTTACTTCTATGTTATATAATTAGCATAGCGATAATTGTGATTATTGCCAGCAGCAAACCGAGCAGCGTCAGCCAGTCCAAATCTGCCAGGTGTTGGGAGAACATCATAGTGTAGGTACAAGCTAACATCAAGGTGCCAGAGTCGTGCCAATCGCGTTTCAAATGCGAGTTATCATCGTCTGTCGAAACAAAAACAACGCATACAGTTAAAAAAAAAACTAGTTAGTACAGGCAACTAAAAACAAAAGGGTTGTGAACACAAAATGAACAAAAAGCTGGATGCGAAATGGTTACAGTGAACACCATACACCGTGCATGAGAATGGACCACGTACCTCTATTTTCTTTTTGTGAGTGAGTTTGCCTTTTAGTTCTCCATGGAACTGCGTTCGTTGGCAGTGAGTTGCTTTGACTAGGAGTACAATCATCTGTCTGGTCTACAGACAACCTTCTCAGGTGCTGATTCATAGACTGAACTAATTTTGGCGAACTTAAATCATCACGAATTTTTTTTTCGGGGTCATTCTGGCTTTCGTTGACAGCCCGCGATTTGGCGTTACTGTCTAACTTAAATATCGTTGCCAGTTCTTCTGACGAATTATATTCTGTTGAATCTGCAGCATCCTTCTTTGTTTCCAAATCGTCTTCGTATATGGACAGATTAACGGAAGCCCTATTAGGAACTTCTTGATTACAGATAGTTTGCGAAACTCGGTTCAGCTTTTCAGTGGCTTCAGTAATTCCAGACATTTCTGTATTAGTATTGTTACAATTATTCTGTTTTGGTCCTTTATTCTGTGTAAATAATTTTTCATTTACTTGACAAATACCAGCGATTAAATCAGATATTCCGTCTTTTAACTCTTTAAAGGCGTTAATTTCATTAATTTCTTTTATTTTATCGTCAGTGTTCAAGAAAGGGTTCAACGAATTGATAACGGGCGGTTTTAGTTCCATATTATGTATATTATTTTCTTTTTCCTTCACCGTCTCTATTTTTACAGCGTCCTCTTTAATAGTCAACGGGACAACGTCTGGTATCAATTTATTTTCTGATATCACAACCGTGGTTTCTTGAGCTTTCAATTGTTCTTCTGCTTTCGCTATATAATTGGATAGTTTTAAACTTTCATCTTCAAAGTTAAGTTCTTTTTCGAAACTATGCTTGAGCTGGTCTTCGACTTTGTGTAACTGATCTGATATGGCTAAAAGACTATCTTCAGTCTTCTTCCCTTTTGAATCTTCATTGATTCCATTAACGTGTGTCACTGGTTTATCATCACTTATAACTTCAGACCGAACGTTAACATGCTTTACTTCAGGTGGAGTATCTTCAAAAGATTTACTTGTCAAACCGTTCAAAAAGCTTTGACGACTGTCAGAAATTCGGCTTTGGACGTCTGATTTCTTCTCATTATTGTTTCTATTCTTATCTAATTCTGCTAACGCTACTCCTAACTTGTTGCTTGTATCCATGGCTTCCTGCGCCAGCATGCTAAGAACCTGTTGAAACTCGTCCTTAGATGAACGTTTCGATGCTTGGGGAGATCTGTTTGATGGTGATGAGCTTTTGGACTTATCACAAGATGGTGGCTTAGCAAGGTGCTTATCATCACTATGAATGAATGAATCGTCTTTTGCAAAATGATGGGTGGGTGCATGGGTGTTATTGACAAATAGACTGACAGTGTTGTGTCTTTGCTTTACCTTGTTACGAGGGTAGTGCTCCGGCTCGTTGTCGTTATTTTCGAATGTATTACGCAGCCTTTTCATCACGTCACTGTTACTATGGGTTTTTTGTAACGTAGCCACTTTACTCATGTTCAACGCATCGTCAATTTCTTTTTGTATCATGGTGAATATGTTAGCGGATAGAGATCTCACAGCTCTCTTCTTTTTAAGATTAGCGGCAGAGTCCTTAGTGTAAGCATACTCATTATAAGAATGATTATTGTTGATTAGACCAGTATAGTCTTCACCATTAAAATGTGAGGAATGTCTATTATCCTTCCTTAAACTTCTATACGCCAAATCATCAGAAACGAGGTCCGGTGATCTTCTTGGAATAAACCGGGATCGGCTTTTGTGTTCTGGTGTTGCATGAAGATAGTCACTCTGAGGAGCTGGCGATACAGGCCCTATTGGTATGCCAAATGGCGGTTGAGGGTCCATTGTTTTTAAACGACTGTTAGTCTGTTTTATATTTCTGTAAACAACGTCGTCATAAACTATATCTGGCTCGTTTCGTTCGGACTGCCTGTCATCATCTGACGCATAGGGTACATAAACAGGTGAAGCTAACATATAACTTATTTGCGATTGTGCATCCTTATAATTAGGTTTTTCCTTTGTTAAGGAATTCATCCGTCTAAATGCCATATCATCTTGCAGTTTGTCAGGTAATGTCGACCTTCTTTGCGCACGTCTCAAAGGAGTCGTTGGCTGACTTCGCAGTTGGATCTCGTCATCGTTTCCATTCCAGTCATTGAAATGGTCGTTGAACTTCGGCGTCATTAACTCACGACGTTCAGCTCTATCTAATAAATCCTCGTCGCCTAAACCTAAGCTATTGTAGATGGCTTCTAATTCATTGAGAGCATCGTCGAGGTTAGTAGATTTTCGTCTTTCTGAACTCTTTTCATCATCAGACGGCATTTGATAAATACTGGGAACATATGTATCAGATTTATGTCTAACGTGTGTTTTTGAAGTCGGTGATGTAACAGATTTTGCTGGGTCAACTGTAACCGATCGCTTGTACTCTGTCGTCGCCTTCCAAACTTTAGCACCGTCGGTTGTGTCAACAGAAGAACTTTTAAAGGGAGTTTTGTTTTTATTTTGAATGTCTGTGTTTTCTTGGCCCAGTTTATTTTGTTCTAAATATGGAGCCACTCTATTTATTTGCGTGCTGTTCGAAAAGTCACTGCTGCTTCTTGAGTTTGCGTATACATTTTGCTGCCGTCTTTGTCTTTCGGCATCATCAATTTTTTTCCAAAACTCTGATGCGTTACGTGGTCGACGATACACACTCTCAGCAACATTTTGAGAAGCTTGAGAGTCACTTAAGTATTGATTTTCATAACCATTTTGACTAGTTTTAACACTGATAGGTCTCCGAGATCTGGGGCTTTGATCTGCATAGTATAAATAGTCATGTTTTAATTGGACTGGTTCTGGTTTAACAATATTTGTAGGACCTAAAGACTTCCTCCAAGGCGGTGAATTAGCGTAGAGCCCATAATGATTTGGCTCTGCTGATACTGAAGCTGGCCTTCGAGGCTGCTCATTCCTAATCTGGAAGTTCTGTATGTATTCATTATTTTGCATTGCAATGTGGTCCTCAGAGTTTGAAATAGGTCGTCGCAATCCATTGAAGCTGTGGCTCAGTGACCTCTCCTGACTTCGTCTCATGACTCTTTCGAAGTCGTTATTAGGAACGCCGTGCATAACATTTTGCTGTGTATTTGCTATCCTATCTGCAACCATGGGGTTATTATCATAGTACATTGATATAGGAGTTGCGACTTTTCGTTGCATATCACGAGGGGGAGGCACAGGCGGTGCTTTCTCCTCTCTCTTAACATTAGTTACATTTCCCAAAGGGAACTTGACACACATGACACTCTCCGGGTTCTCATACTGGTTACTAACGCTTCTTTCTCGGTTGTTATTAGCATAAAGCAATTCTCTATTAATGTTACTAGTAGGTATGGAATAGTTAATATGTTCATTGTTAACTTTTGCGTTAAAGTTGATGGATGATGGGTAACTTTGTGTCGAAGGGAATGATGATATTGATTCGGATTTCATAGGACGGCGGTTTACGTCATTGGCGTATAATTGTTCCGTTTTAACATTTTGAGTTTGGTCACGTTTGCAGGTACCATAACCACTACTTTGACTTGTCGGCGTTCTTGTCAACAGTTCAACTTCAGCTTTCGTGTACCCTTGCTGTAACAACTCGGCTTCTTTATTCAGTTGATTTTCTTCATCACGAGATAACCTTTTGATGTATCTCTCATTTCTTGCACTTCTCGACCTTTTGTTCAACGAGCTATCACGTGAACGCATCAAGGAATCTTCACTTCTAAATCGAATCATCAATGATGAATTTGATGACTTGAGTGATTCTTCTTCACTGCTCGACTCTCCTTTCATACTATTTCTGAGTGCTTCGACTCTGGCTTTCAACCTGCCTTTTCTTGTTTTCCTGGAGGTTGTTTCCAGAGATGGTCCTAGGGATCTATTCGAATTGTCTTCTCTTAAGCTGAGGGATTCTTTGGAAGCTCCGTACATTTCTTGAGTTTTTGCACGATAGTTAATGAAGCCAGCCGATGGATCAGACAGCACACCGTCATCGGTAACATCTCTAAGGTTCGGTTTGGCTAAACTCTGTGCTCTTCTTGAATCCCTAATAACTATGTGGTCAAAATTATTAACCGCTGGAGTTTTCTTTTTCTTCTTAGATTTCTTTTTTGACGGTGAGTGTGTGCTGACTCCTTCATCGCTTTCCGAGGACTCTTCGCTTTCATCTTCTTTTTTCTTTCGTCGAAATAGTTTTCCAATGGACCACTTCTTGTCTTTCTTTCGTTCAGTTTCTTCTGGTTGTGCGGGGCGCTCCACGCGGCGCTGGACGGTGGCATATTCTTCTGTGTAGGGACGGTACGTCGCCGTTGGTGCCGATATGTCTCGGTGAGGGACCGGTGGGGAGTTGACAGCCTGAAATGAGAGAAAAACTAAATTAGCTTTTTGTCGGCTGAAGTAGACACAAGAGCACGTTGTAATTTAAAACTTAATTCAATTGCCACCATTGTCCTCGTTTTACATCATTGATAAAAACTCGCATTTTAAAACCTAGAGAATAGTTGTGAGGCCAGTAAAAAATCTACGTGTGTACTGAATGTACTCACTATAGTTTCGTAGAAAATAGCTAGGTACCTCGCCCTGCTGTCTAGAGGTATCATTTGCCAAGGACGTTTCTTTGGCTTGATGTCAAATGTAAAAATGTTATGAATACAATGTATTTGTATTGTTTATTGGACATGAAAACGGAAACGTTTTAATTGTTTTATCTTAGGTTAAAGATTAAAGTAATTTCGACCAAGGAGAGCGATAAATTAACGGTGGTAAACAATAAGTCCCTTTTATTTCTATATCTTCCACGGAAGTCAAATTCAAAGAAGTAATTTAAACAAAAATATGTTGTAAAAAATAAATTATGAAAAAGCAACAAAATATTTTGAAGTTTCTACGCATTTAATAAAAATACCTCGTATTACTGATGGACGCTATTGAAAGTGCAAAACTCGTCGTTAAATGAGATGAATCAATTAAGATTGCCATCGACACGCCAATTAGAAAACATACAAGTTTAAATTATAGCATGGCATCATCTGTTGCTTTTGAGACCCTGGGATGGATCTCAGGCTTTACTTTTACCGTCTGTGTCGATGTCACGTCTTTGGTGAATAAAGAAAATGTCATGAGGAAAGTTTTGAGGATGAATGTATAAGGGTAGAGGAAGACCAAAGAAGCTATGGATGATCTGTTGAAAGGATGGTATGGTAAGAAAGGATGGTGTTTAATGAGTTGACAAGTAACAGTGAAGTATGGAAGAAGAAGCATTGCTGCGCAGACCCAAAATAAATTGGGATAAGGGCATGAGCATGGTGTTGACGTCTTTAACTTTGTTCTAGGACATATAACCTCTGTTCTCTTTCCGGTTTTTTTTAGGGATTGCAAATTATCGAATAACTTGGTCTACACTGGGCGGTGCGGGGGAAGTGTTAGGCTTAAACTGACTAAAACCCAACCATATTTACCTTCTTTTGACCTTTGTGGTTGCGGGATCGCGGTATCTCTTTCGAACAGTTTGTACGGCTTTAATGAGGAATGCGTTGATTAGGTCTACAATGACCCAATAAACAGCAAATGGAAGCTATAATTGTTTCAGCATTTCGCTTGCCAAAACCCAATGTTTTAATCTGTTTGTTTTGCACCAACGCTCATTAATTAACAGATGATAATGAAAACAAATGAGAGTGTATCAGCTGGTTATCTTTGGCGTCAATTATGTCACGTTTACGTATGTTTTTATCTCTTAAATGTGTTAAGGCAACACAGTATCGCAGAATACGAAGCCATGCTCGTTATATCTAACTGTGGAACTAGTAAACAATATTCTTTCTTAGACCTCTATTTCCTGAATTATACAATACTAGCTTTTGCCCGCGGCTTCGCTCGCGTTAAATTTGGTGTAACACAGTTCCCCTTTCCTGATTTGCAGGTACCTGCTACTTGTTGTTTTTGCCCTTGCGCCTTATTTATTGTAATAGCAAAGCTAAGTTTTCCCTTTTCTCCCCTCTTTCTCCCTCATTTCTCACTTTAAAAAACGCTTATGTCGGTTTCCAGGGTCCCAACTATCTCTGTACCAAAATTCATCAAAATCGGTTTAGCCATTAAGGCGTGAAGACGTAACAAACAAACTCACTTTCGCTTTTATAATATTAGTAAGGATACGTGCGTGTCTGACCAGATGTATAAACGTGGAAGAAACAAAAGAATTGTGCAATTATCGTAGCAGGTGATGTTCTGTGGTTTTTGCCTACCCTCTTGGGAAAATAGCGTGAGTTTATATGTATGTTTGAAAATCGTTTTAAAACATTATTGTTTTGGCATTTCATAAGTGCCCATGCAGTAGTAGTAGGGTCATGTGAAGTATTTTCAATTTACATTTTAGAAAGATGTGCAGAATTCGATGAAAACATTCGGAATTTATTCGAGATCCGATCAAGAATACAAGATAAAACTTAATCATTACACAAAAAAAAACCGTCAAGAAATCGAGAAACGACTTTATTCGAATAACCGTTATTGGTGACTAAATGAGACAGCTAATTTCACTGAGAACCACATGATTCCTAACTGACTCAACAAAAGCTCGAGTATGAAACCAGGGTTAGACCTAATCACTTTCAAATACTAGCCATGGCTTCGGAATTTAAAGGTCAGTGTTTGAAAAAAGAATAGGTTTCGAATGAAACGACACTTGTTCTAATACGAATTTAAAAATTAAAAACGGTAAATCGAGTGATTTATGAAACGGAAATATTATCTTGTAGGAATTTAGTTTCATCCTGAAGTAGAATTAGTATCACTACTAGAATATACATAGATATATATGGTAATTCTTAGAACCAAATAAATATTTTACCCTACGTTTACTTCGAGCTTTCATGCCTATACAAGGCGTCATTATCATAATTAAAATTAAACTTACAGGTAAAAACGATCTAAAATATTCATTGTTCCTCCTCTCGGCGACTTCAAGCATGGCGACCATGTTTTATTATAAAATATACACTTATTTAAAGAACATTTACAAATAATCACACCCACTTGCGTACTTTTGGCACCACGGTCCTACCGTATGTTTTAACACAATATTACACACACTAACACCTATATTATAAACATAATATCGTAGGTACTATTATTAATTTATTACACTGAAAACTTCAACTGGGTTTCACTATTTCAGTCTTTGAGCATTGTCGTTAGTCTCTTAACTAGAACTAAAATATTGCTTAAACTAACACTCAGACCACACGTAATATTGTATTTTCGTCTCGTCTATTTTGCAAATTTTTGGGGTTACGCTACACTGTATAATTACTGCAAGATTACTGATGTAACACTATTATGGCACACACGAAAACATGTATATGTTATATCACAACGAAAGACAAACAAATAACTAATTGGAAGCTCGGGGAGCGCGGGCGCACCGCGGACGCTGCGCGTGCGACTCGCCAACGCTGCGCGCGCGTCGCCTCGCGATAATTTCGGCCAACTACAGATAGATCCGCGTCTTATCCTATATTTCTTCGCTATAATAACACAGGCGCCCGATGCTCCACAAATCTAGCTATTTATACTCTCACAACATTATTTTTTTTTATTTAGATGCAATTCTCGTGTCGAAAGGAATCTTCAGATGTTTTTTTTTGGACAGATGTTATGAAAATAGGCGTGTGTATAGGAAGTGCCGTTAGCACTGAATGACTCGAATTATATTAGTTTTATTTAAATGTTATTGATAACGAGCTCAGATGTCGACAGGCGTTCATTAGGTTTCAAAGATAACATGTAGCGAAAGAAAATTATTATGATTACTACGTTTGAATAGTAACGGGCTTTTCTTTGTATTTTGCTCGAAGATCAGAGACCTTATGCTAAGAAAAACATTCGTGCGACATTTTATCGTACCAATAAAAATATTTGGTACGCAATAAAGATATAAATATCTTGTACCTGGAGGAACTAGATAGATGAGTAATTTCTTAATCAAGCGCCGTTTGAATTTGAAGATGGTGGACAGATTCTTGAAAGCCAACGTTCTTAAATAGGCGAAGAGTAATGCAAAACAAGTTCAGTTACTGCAAAAGGTGGGAGCAAATGAAGCGAAGAAAGCAACGAAGGGAGTTCCAAATATAACTCGGCTGAGTCAAGTGCACGATGTTGATTTTGAAACACTATTCAGTATAGTTGCTCTAACTATGTTTGAGATATATACGAGGTCACTGCTAGCAGACAACTATTTGAGAACAGCGGATATCATGAAAACAGATCAACGATAATTTGTTTACGTGTCGAACCATTGATGTATCTGCAGCAACGTTTATAATTTGACGGTGAAGCAAAGCGCAATACATTGTGAAATCAAACTGAATAGCAAGTTATCTTAATTTAAATTGAGCCGCCATATTTAATTGAGTGTTAGTTGCTGTGATTTATATTTACGAAGTCAATGAATGAACTAACGATGTTTTAAAAAATTATGTTATGAGTTATATATTTACAAAATTAAATGATAAATTGAATATTGAAACAGTTTTCGAGTACATCTGCAATACACATGTTTTCCTGTACTCAGATGAAAAGGACATTGGCAAAATAAATGAAAACAGTATGTTTGGTTGGAATTGTTTCTATAAGTATCAATCTTGGGATCGTAAAGACTTTGCGGAGATTTATAGGACAGACTGCAAATATACGACTACGAACATCCAACCGAAATAGATCTGAACGGTTGAAGAAGTACTGTTAAATGATGGATATTCCACTGAAGTCTACATCAGATTTCTGGAACCCTGGTAGCCTTTGATCAGTGAATTTGCTATCAAAAGTAATTTGGTTTCTATTTTAACAGTGAAATAGGAACAGCCAATCAAACCGATTGATTTGGTAATAGGTTACTTTCTTTTAGAAAATGAGGGTTAAAAGCAAAGCTGCATTTTCAACTTAAGTTCGACATTTTCTCCTAATGCCTTTAAAAGAAAGCAAAGACTACGAAACATTTCACATTACGTACAACGTTAGAAATCCATTTGGTATCATAAATGTTTTGTTGCCAGCACTTTATTTGAATGTATATGACCAAAACGCGCAAACGATGCAGCTTTTTGTTACCCTGTCGTATTGCTAAACGATCCCCCAAAGTCGCGCTCGTCCAAAACATACGGTTGTGAATGCGATTCTTGTGCCAAAAATACGCCGCGTCGAAGCATCGGTTGCGTTCTTTTTATTCGCTATAAAATGCATCACGAACAACACAATATCGGGAATGTCTTCAATGCTAGCAACGTCAGCTGCAAACGGCTAAGTCTAAGTGGTTGTCTCAAATATCCAGAATTCTTTCTCTTTCTCCAAGTCGAATTTAAAACCCTTTTTAATTTTGTAATGAATGAGAGTCTCCTAAATTATTCCAACAATGATTGGTTATTTTTAGAATCTCATTCCGTAACCGTCACGTTGGGCTGACGTCTAAACAAATTAACCCAACAACTCCATTGGAATAGACACTATTTAATTAAGCCTGAAAAATGGCGGGCTGTGCGGGAGAACCGCATCAGATACACTCCATTAAAAATAGGACAGAGTTGGGGACCAATTTATACCTTGTCGGTTGATAATTAAGGAGCCGCAGAACGCAATCAAAACGAAGTAAGGGCCATTTAAGGCACGCTTCGTAAAACTTATAGTAGTTATTACAACAGAACACAATATATTAAATTAATAACCCGTGTAACCAAAGGATCTGACGTGTGTTTTGACTACGAAGTTCTAATCAAGGCAAGAAAGGAGGTATCTGATAAGATTACGAGTAATAGAGAAGACATGCTGCGCCGACTCCAAATAAATTCGAATAAGGCCCGGAATAATGAGTTTCTAATCAAGGTGTAAAATTCAACATTTTTTTTAACAATGAACATAATCTTGCAAATAATCGTAAATAACAAATTGATGTTGCAGAAAATTGGGAACCAATTCTATCTACTTAAGGTGCTCAATTTCGTAACATTTTTTATTGAGGAAGTATATAACGAAGCCTGTTATACTTTGAGAGTAAATGAGTTGTCGTCACATTATGTAGGTAAGCACAGGTAATTGCAGCTGAGGCCGTGATCAAAAATAGATCAGCTGTGTTCTAGTGATGTAACGTTTTCTTTCATCGTCGTTGATCTAGTATTTGAGTAGATGTATGAACACAGATTGCTTGACACTTGTTTCATTAGCGTAAAGAGGCCAGTGGCCCAATTAAAACAGTGTTTGTTGCATACAACTCTGGGTGTTTGTTTACGTTTTCGGCTTTGATTCGCAGTGCTTATTTGAGGAGGAATGTGATTTTAAGCGCATGTTCATACATACAGTTACATAAGATTACATATCTGTTCCGTTTCCTCATATATTGAATCGACCTATTTTTTTTTTATTATAAATAAAAGCATTTTTTATTTATTCTGTATTCTTCGACTACTCAGTAATTTATCTCTAACCGTATCTCATCATCTGCCTAGCCTTTTCCCAACTATGTTGGGGTCGGCTTCCAGTCTAACCGGATGCAGCTGAATATCAGTATTTTACATGGAGCGACTGCCTATCTGACCTCCACAACCCATTTACTACTGGGTAATACGATACCCCTTGGTAAGACTGGTTGTCAGACTTTCCGAACACTGACTACCTGTAACGAATGTCAAAGATCTACAAATGACAGCCGGGACCAACCGCTTAACGTGCTTTCCGAGGCACGGAGGAAACTCGGTATGTAACGGGTGGTGACCCATCCACAGACCAACCTAGGCAAGCGCGGCTTAACCTAAAGATCGACCCGAGCGGCTACTATTTATTTAGCCACGAGCTCCTCTAACCGTATCTATTCAATGTAATACTTTTTTGATGGGTGGGAAATCATCAAATGACTCTTCTCACTCTGGGCGGAACGAAAAGGAGAGTCAAACTTGTACTTCTTTTGCCCTTTATAATCCAGTATCTCTTTCGATCATCCAGGCCCACCAGACTGTGGCCCTGACAGAGATATTCTCATCTCTTTGAGGCGCGCGTCGAGCACGAACGAGCAGTTGAATGAAAAGTAAATCATTTCATCCATCCTCTTACACTTGGTTCACACTTATTTCATAAATCTACCGGTGCGTAAATAATTCGATCAAGCCCTAATAATATTTCCTCACAACCGTAGAACCATCACCATGTGAACGTTCACCCATCCATCTTGAAGACGAATCTGTCTTCCCTAACTGATGTCCCCGCGACACAGACACGACCGCCCAGTGACAAGCGTCACACACAACTACGCATTTCCGTTACAGAATCACTTTTATTTATTGCTTTTTTCATTTTTTCGACGGCAACACCGATCATGGTTCTAGGAAGCGCCTTGTTAGAAACTTTTTTCTTTGTTTTAATATACGTGAGTGCTGAATCTCGTAGAAAGTTAAACAGTCGACAATCGGGATTCCTTTCATGAAAATGTTAAGAAGTTTCTTGCTTCCATAAAACTAAGTGTATTGGACTGGAAGGACATTTGTTCACAAGTTTATTGTGTTATTTTTACTATTCATCCAGAGAATGGCAGTTTCATAAGTTCGGATTAAGACTCCATATGTTTTATGGATCACTTTCTCTCAATCCAACTTTGAACAAAAGGTTTCATTGTCGTTTAGAACTTCGGTAGCTCAAGTAAAGACGGAGTTTCTGAAGAGAATCAGAACTTCAGAACTTTTTGTGAATGAGAACCTGTGGGCGAGATGACTGAAATACTTTAAGTGCTATTGAGAAAAAGGATAATACCGAAAAGATAACAAAAATGATAAATTAATTTTACTTTCAGTTACAAGTCGACCGAATCTGGGTGAAGTTCCCAAAGAAGTGAAAGTTGATCTTTTGTTAGCGCTTATCATTCGTGCCTCGATCTTAACGTTGTGTTCAATATAGCTCCCGGTGGTGTTATCTCGGGTGTTTGCTTATTATCACTGCCCATGACTTTTGTTGTCTATGGTACGGTTAAGTAACGAATGAACGAGTTACGGAACATTTTGCGAACAGACGATGACCTTAGTGAGTTTTTTTATGGATATAAGAATTTTGCTCGAAAACTTCTGCTAGAATTTTAAATCGCACATTCCATTTGAGAAAACTAGGTTTGCAGAAGTTTTAAATATGTAGGTGCAGCAAAATATGTTTTTACTGATAAGAATACGAAAGTGCAACATTCTAATAATATAAAATACCATTAACAAAAAGATGGTGTTACAAAAAACCACGGTTTTCAGATTCCCTGTTACACGATTAAGCCATAAAGATTTTCTGAAAATCCATTTGTCATGTTGCCTTAATCATGTTTTGGCTACAGTCTCGAAACGAAAAAAAAACACAACAAAAAAGCACATTCAACGAATTGGGCAAGAACGACTTTATTTATTTTTAAACGCCTTGTGACAAAAATGGGCCTCTTTGTTCCTATATAATTCTTATAACAATGATGATGTTTTTATGACGACAAAGAACTATCACTTTTGAAAGCTTTAAATAAATCTTACCAATATTATAAATGCGAATGTTTGTGAGGATGTATGGCTGTACGGATGTATGAAAGTTTGTTACTCTTTTACGCAAAACTACTGAATGGATTTTAATAAAACTTTACAATGATATAGCTTACATATTAGAATAACACATAGGCTACAATTCATAAAGATATATTGTATATTCTATCACCACGCGAGTGAAACCACGGGGCGCAGCTAGTATTAATATAAATTTACATTAAATAAATATGGAAATTGGGAAAGACTCAGGTTTCAAGGGGCATAAAATGGCCGCATTTGCAGAATAATACTATGATCGTAAAATTCGTAAAATGTTCCCAAGGGCAGTTAATATTACGAATTGTCACTTAGGGCGATTTTCGCGAGACGACTCGCGGCCGTCGTAGATACGGGTCTGTGGACGGTGAGCAATGGGTTGCTCACCGTCCGTCTGTCTAGTGACGACAGGCTGGGTTGACGGCACTTTCGTGTTCCACACGTGCCTCATAGAGATGACGATGGCAAAGCAGAGGGGCCTGCCAGGGCCACCACCTGCAGCGGTATTTACACAAAGGGAAAAAGAAGGAACATGGGTAGGTTGTCTGTCGTGAGGATCTGACGTGAGGAGCTCGTGGCTAAATAATAGCAGCCGCTCGGGTCGATCTTTAGGTTAAGCCGCGCTTGCCTAGGTTAGTCTGTGGATGGGTGACCACCCGTTACATACCGAGTTTCCTCCGTGCCTCGGAAAGCACGTTAAGCCGTTGGTCCCGGCTGTCATTTGTAGATCTTTGACAGTCGTTACAGGTAGTCAGTGTTCCAAAAGTCTGACAACCAGTCTTACGAAGGGGTATCGTATTACCCAGTATTAACTGGTTGTGGAGGTCAGATAGGTAGTCGCTCCATGTAAAATACTGATATTCAGCTGCATCCGGTTAGACTGGAAGCCGACCCCAACATAGTTGGGAAAAAGGCTAGGCAGATGATGATGGGTAGGTTGTCTGACGGTCGTAGCCCGCCGTTCCACCCAGAGCGGGGGGAGTTATTTGATAATTTATCATTCGTGAAAAAAGCGGTAGTTTTACGATTTTTATCGTAATTATAATTGTGATTCATCATTATCCATTTTAGGTATCCTGTAACCTGAAACTATCCCTACTATACCCCCTAGTAATAACAGACGACAGTTTTTTGTTTCTAATTTTTTTTTCGGCGAATGACGTTTTATTATGCGATTTGTGCCAAACACTACACGGACAAGAATCGTTGCTTTTGTTGTCATACTTTTCGCTTTGAACGTGATTTTCTTCCCTAAAAATGAGTCACATAATAGTCAGTCTCTTGAAACCGAAAGCAACGTAAATTCGGTGACTAATTTTCCGTGACGCACAATACGTCGGGTCATCTGGCTTACCCTGCCCCTGCCCCGTCCATATATCTTAATTAGGAGTCGTATGTCCGCACGTGCATCGCATGGGACGTGGGTTCATTCCGTGACGTTACAGGAAGTGGTGCAGTTTCCCATGCAACGTTAGAATGTACGCGAGCTTCAGGTTTATTTATAGAAGACTTGTTCATGGGAAGAATGTTGTGATTGTGACGTATGAGTTCTGATGTCGTAACCATCTTGTTTGATATTAGTTGTCTTGTTATTTTATAGCGTGAGAGCCGTGAAGTATAAAAAAACCGACCAAGTGCGAGTCAAACTCACGCACTGAGGGTTTTGATCAAACTTGCGACATAAATCGATCATATCTTTTGACTGTGTATTGTGTGAGATTATGATTACCGTAATTCCAAGGTACCACAGATATGACAATATGTTGCGGGTTATTCGAAAGAGATACCGCGGCCCCGGAACGTAAAGGGCAATAGAAGGAACATGGGTGGGTTTTAGTCAGTAAAAGTCTGACACGCCCCCCCGCTCCACCCAGAGCGGGGGAAGGTATTTGGTGATTTCCCACCCGAAAAAAAAAATACATGAGAATGTGGTTTTAACTTCAACTCGATACCTTCACGCGTTCCCAAGATAAAGGGTGTTTACAGACAGACACACGGTTAAAGTGGTCCAATAAGGGTTCCTCCTCCTTCCTCGAGGTACGGAATCCTAATTAAAGGAAGCCCATAACATCATGCTTGTAATCCTCGAATGGTAAGGCAGATGTATTCCTAATAGTACACCTACATTTCGCCAGTTACGTATGTTTAATATGATTCCAGCCTATTGCCACCAACTGGGCACAAATCCAGTCTGGTTGCTACTGAGAAATTACAGATGGAAAAACTCAATAACACTTTACACGAAACGGAAATCGAACCCAGCAACGGCCAACAAGGCAGTCAAAGAAATGTACTTGAAGAAACTTTTTCGAAATTCATGAAGTTAAAATACATTATATTCTTATTAACTGACGCCCGCGGCTTCGCCTACGTGACCATCGAAAAAAAAATATCCTATGTGTTAATCCAGACTATAATCTACCTCTGTATCAAATTTCATCAAGATCCGTTTAGCCGTTTTGACGGATACGAGTAACAAACAAACATCCATACATCCATCCATCTATCCTCACAAACCTTTGGATTTATAATATCAGTAGGATAATGTAGCAATCCAGCTAGACTGTGGTTGGTGTTTGCCCATCGTCCTTAGTCATAGTTCCTGACTCACAATTTACGCCACCCACGAAACTTAAGCTCATCTATTTACAGACGAGACTTGGCTGGATTTTGAATGTAAATTAAGATATAATTATTGCATTTCGCCTACACCTGCGTAGTACTTTGAAAGAAATTCCAAAAACATAACTTCAACATACAAACGAATTTTCTAAAATGTTTTTCATAAATGTTGTTTGGAAAATTCGTTTCGTTCGATGACGAAAAGACAACAACATTCCTTGCATGATTGAAATGGCAACGTTTTGAATTTCCTTTAAGGAAAGGCATTGCAATTGTTTGCTACGCGAATGGCCTGCTGGAAATTTTCTTCTGCTTTCAAAACAAATAACTATTCATGTTTTAATTTGTGTCTTCTTTATCATCAAATATTTTCCCAAGGAGTGGAGGTGAATGTCAAATTTTTACTGACTAAAAATCCTTCCATGTTCCTTATTTTGCCCTTTATGTTTGGGGGTCGCGGTACCTCTTTCGAACAACCCGCAACATCGGCAGGCAGTGGCCCTGGCGGACCCCATGCTTTGCTGACATCTCTTTGAGGCACACGTGGAACATAAACATAGTTGGAAAAAGGCTAGTCTTAACGGATGCAACTATTTATAGATACCAGTATTTTACATGGAGTTCCTGTTTGACTTCCACATACCTACTCCACAACCCAGTTAGTAGAGAGTGATACGATACCCCATGGTCAGACAAGGTTTTAGACTTTCTAGCCACTCAATATAATAGTGTAGCGATACAAATATGAACGTGGCAAAAAGTACTACAGCGCCATCTATGCGACCACTGAAAAGTAATTGCGAATTCCTACATCTCGCAAACAGAGTTATCCGCGAGTTAAGCAAATATACAAGAACCCGACAAATAACTGTCGGGCAGTGGCCCACCAGACACTACACTCCTCGGAGGACCCTCCCTTTTCTATTGAGGATGATGATACACCCTGTTCTTCATATCTTTAACATAGTACTAATAAGTAATTAAGGTTCCTATTCAAAATTTTGAATTAGCAAAATTTTAACAGATTTTTCTGCAACGAGATCCTGAAAAAAATACAATAATTTTCAAATGCAAATGTTTTGCAAATAAACACAGTATTTCCGTTGTAACATAAATCTGTTACAAGCAACAAATAACAATGCTTTCTATTGACATATCCGGCTTTTAACCGTCGCACGCGCATGCATCTCATGCCAATATGGCCGACCAAACATCTGTGCTGTTTTACGTATTTATATCTACCCTTGTTACAATTTTGGAAGAGTTATATTTCCTGTTGTAACTCGATTATTGCTGGGTTATTTTGTAAGTTTTAGTTAACTATATTACAAGTACCCTTGATAGATACATTCATATAGGAAAACCGTATTTAAAATGAATGTTTTCGGGATTTAACAGTGCGCAAATTTTAAAAAAATATTATAATTTATGTATTTTCCCGAAAATGCTCCCTCTCAGCTAGCCACTGAACTACAGAAAACTAAGTTGGTTTAACACACGTTTAATTTCTTACTAACAGAAAAATAAGCTCCTCTCCCCTATTTTGCTTGGATATTTACTTTTTAGGATGTGGGTACTCACTAAGATTGGATTTTGCTAAATTCAAACCCTAAAGGGTTGAAACTGGGTGGCAAAGTTTTTATGGGAGACGTGATTCCTTAGCTGGATTGTTTAAGATATAACTACTAGGATCGCATTAAATTCAAAGTGGTATCCATTCCAATAGCTTGGTCTGTACTACTACAAGTTCTGGATAGAACCTACGAACTTTTTATCCTCGTCTACGCAGGTGAAACCGCGGGCACAGCTAGTAGGAACTAAAACTTTTCCTGGACATGCTCCACATATATGAACTATTAACGAGTGTACCCCAGTTTGCACTGCTGTTCCAAAAACAGACGTCTATTTCGGCTATGAAATTGTGACCATCTAAATCGTATTCTCTCTAAAACCATTTATAAACCACTTTCCTGGTTACAAAGACGTAAAACGCAGCTATGATTATTGATCCTACTTCCTACTAATATCCTACTAAGTATATAATATTATAAATGCGAATGTTTGTAAGGATGGATGGATGTATGGATGTTTGTTACTCTTTCACGTCAAAACGGCTAAACGGATCTTGATGAAATTTGGCCCAGAGGTAGATTATTGTCTGGAATAACACAGGATACTATTTTTTTTCGATCAATGAGAGGGCGAAGTCGCAGGCACCAGCTATTTAAGTTATAAAGGGGAATGACAAAAACCTATCGGTCAAGTGGTCGGTTTTAAAGAACTACAACCTCTTTTGGTGTATTTCTAATAGAAAAATAATTATACTATCAATTTTTTTAATTGTTTTTTTTAAACCCTTTGATTCGGATCGAGCCGAGTCTTGTGGGAAATGTTGTCAATGTCCAATGTTACAAGACCCAAAACCGTTTTTCAAGTCCTTAAGCTTCGCTACTTAAAAGCTTTCATAATTCCTAGTTAATTACCCAAGAAAAGGGCACAAACGTAGCATTCTTCAACAGTGTAACGTTTTGAAAGCATGTCATATTTTAAGGCGACTCGGCTTCTTCCCTCATTAGCGCCCCACTAATGACGCAACGATTTATTTTAACGCCACGAATAACAAATAACCACACAAAATGACAACAAGCGGTTTTTGTGGGCAAATATATGAATATTATATAAAGTACTTACGAAGCTTTGAAAGTAAATACGAAAGCTGTAAATTTATACAGTTTGTTTGGCAGAGAATACGTGTGAAAATTATCTCACGTAAGCTGATGTTTCACCTAGACTAGGCGGTAAAAGAAAACCAATTGGCCAATAAAAGAAAAGCTTACTAACGTAATATCCAATTCTAGGCGATCAACACTAGGTATAAAACGTTGAACCTAAAGCCAAAATCTTCTCCGATAAAATCGTGCAAAACATGACAATTTGGCACTTACACATCGTAGTTATTACTAGTGTAATACCAGTATAATCTAGCTCAGGTCAACTGGAATGTCCTAGGGAATGGTCTATTAGAGACGTGGTAAGGCCATCCCGGGATATCCCCAAATGATCCCGGTCCAATTCCACGAATACGTGGAATGGCGCGAATTTTTGTTTACGCATTCTTGTCGCGCGACAGGAATAAAAGGTGAGATTATATTCGACGTGATGACTGCGACGAGTAGTGATGTGCACAATCCTCAATCCATCGATTGCTTCGTTAGCTCGCATTGTCATGTAAATGACGTTACATCACAATTATGGTAGTGACAAGATGTGCGTGTAATTGTATTGTGTGGTGTACACGCAGATTACTGAATACTTGTTATGTTATTTGTATCCACGATATAAACAGCATACTAATATTCCTATAGTATCTTTGTTACCATTACCTAGCGATTAATTATGCAGAGAGATTACTTCATGAATTTAGAACGTTTTCTTTATAATAATTTATAATATTAAAAATACCGACGTACAATGTCAATTTATATTAATTAAGTTGACCAATAAATAGGTTCTACTACAACAAGTAAAATTACACAATAGATAATCTGGAACTTGATACGCGTATTTTCCAACAAAAAGATACTTCAACTCGTGTCCATTTAAATTATGTTCAACTAAAACCCCTGTACAATTTTGTCGAGTACTTCACTAAAAAAAAATCACGAACCCCAAAGTTATTTCAGTAGTGAGAAATGGGACTACGTCCGCATGACCCAGTGCACTAGGTACTTGAGCCCGCTAACGAATGAAAACATTCCATCGCCTCAACCACAGCTGTAAATCAGGTAAAATGGAACATTCCATTAATTTTCTGTTTGCCTTAATAATTGGTTTTATATTCAAAAACTTTTAAAGTTAACTAACTAATAAATTGATTAGGATTTTGATGTTGTTTAATCATTGTTCATTGACTGCAAAATTTTCGTTTAATTGAATATTGTATTTAAGATTTCTTCATGGATAACGTAGGATCTTATTTACATATTATTGATTTCAGTATTTATATGTATAAATCACTTACGGGATATCTTCCGTTGTTTTGCTTCTGATATTGCTTTGCCACACGTCGCGTATTTTGCGTCATGTTCGCGGAAGACTGGTGAATGGGGTTGTAATGATAACTATTAAGTACAGAAAAAAGAAACCAAAATAAAAACAAAAATTAAACAAAACTTTAAACCAAATTTGCATTTGAAATTGATATCTACATTTTAATTTCCAATGATATAATGTAATTTACCTTCACCCCTTTTTATTGACAAAAATTTAAAAAATTACATTAACCAAACAAAATAAAAATGGTACCTAAAATCCGTTCCATTACAACGATAAAATATGTGTCAAAACTAATGTCCCATAATTACAATAAAATGATCTATCGATAACGTCTGCCCATCCCTATAAGTAAGACGGATGGCCGTCACTAATGAATGAATATTACAGCCATAGCTTTTCGCCTTGAGCCCGCACACATACGCATGGAAAGTTAACACACACATACGCAAGAGAAATTCACGAATACATCGTGACATTTTTATCGTCTTCCTACGGCCCTTCAGTGTATATCAGCTTAGAATTTGAAGATTTAAAAAATGTTCAAGCTCTTCTATGGATTACAAATCTTATTATTTTTAGAAATGCGCTTTTTTTTGAGGATTGATGTATGTCTGCATGTTTGTTACTCTTTCACGTATTTTTTTTGTTCCATATTTATATGTAAATTTGTGTGTTCAATGTTTTATTTTTCTTTCTAGGCTATGTTGTGTGCTCGTTGTAATTACGACTTCTAAATATTTATTTCTTTCTTCTTCGTTCTTTCTTCAATACTACTAAACGGCATAGAGGTAGTTTATGACCTGGATCGTACTATTGTACGTATGTCTCTGTCTAACTGTCATATTTAAACAAATTTTGATGAAAGTTGATGCATGGGTAAACCATGACATGGGTGGCCATACATCATTTTTATACATTAATACGTTCCCGACAGATAATTTTCAAGCTAAAGGCGGCGCCGTTAAAGCCTGTTTTCCATAAATTTTGTATATTATAATAATAATAATAACATAGTAGTAGATAATGCTTTGTCCTGTAAGAACGTAAATGGCGTGTAGTGTACACGTAAACCACACGTAGATTACACATAACCCTATATAAAATTGGGAGACTTTATTTTCATTCAAAAGGCACCGGGTTAGTTTGAAATTGGAATATTCGGAATATGAATTGGACGTTTTTCTTTTACGGTATATGCAACTTTATATGCGATCCGTGCTCGGAATTTTACATGTATTTTACTGATCCAGCATTTATAGATCTTTGACAGTAGTTACTGGTAACCAGAAGTCAGATAGGCAGATGAAGATTCCCTTCATGTAAAACATTGGTATAAAGCCGCAACTAGTCAGAGTGGGAGCTGATGACATTTCGGTATGTAAAGTTTTTTTTCATAGTTTGGTTAATTTTAATTAACTTATTTCAATATTTTTGTATTCCAAGCAGAGTCGTGATAGCAGAGTGGTCTTGGCGGACTGCTAAGTGCCAACCAAGTCATCGATTTTAATTCGAACCCAAGACACGCACCTCTGCAGAGGGGCCTGTCAGGGCCACCGACTGCCTAGTTGCGGGTTGTTCGAAAGAGATACCGCGGCCCTGGAACACAAAAGGCAAAAGAAGAAAGATGGGTGGGTTGTCGCCAGGAAAAAGCTGACACTAACCACTGCTCCGCCCAGAGCGAAAAAAGTTATTGATGAATTTCTAATTCGCAAAACAAAAGACACGCACCTCTGATTTTTCAGATTCATGTGCGTATTGTATCATTATCATTTGTTTTGGCTATGGCAAACATCTTGAAGAAAGCAGCTTGACTGAGGGGTACATGTCGACGGATTCTAAGCCAGGTCCGAGGACTAAAACTACTACTACTTCTAAAGTCCAGTCGCGGAGCAGGAAGAATTTCGTACAATGACCTCTTTACCTACTGCCAGTGGTTACAAACATGTTTGTATTACGTGTGGTTTACGGGAAATATTTTAAGCAAAAAAATAACCAACTTATTAAATAAATTATGTATGTACAGTGTAAACTCTTTATAACGAAACTCAAGGGACTGAGCATTTTTACTTAACAACAAACTAGGAATAGATAACTGTGTCCGAAAACTGAGCTACCTATCACTATTAACGCATCCCAAGATGGAATGTCATTCGTTCGTTATTGAAAAATTATATCAAGGACTTTTTGTCGTGAATCAAGGCCAACCGAAAAACCACATGCAAACAAGAACAAACCTTACAGTCACAGGTAAAAAGTTTACAATCCCTGAGAACGGCCGCCATTGCAACTGTGCGAGCGAGACGCATTATATTTACGTGGGAGTGACAGAGACAGGTAATAACAGGTCAACGTTCGAAATTCTTTCTGCTCCGCGTCCGTACTTTACTACTAACCACATGATAAAATAAGAGACTGATCTACTTATATGCTGATCGGTGTTACCTACGTCTACAACGAAGATCAATTGGTCTCGATCTGATTACAAATTAGCGTATGCTCTTAATTAACAACTATTACAATCAATCCCTCTTAATTAACTCTCACACACGGCACGGGAGATAAGGATCTAATAAATCAATACCATTGTTAGTACTAATTAACCTGTAATAGTAGTTTATATTGTTCCTCAGGGTTACTTTAAGTCCTGTCAGGGTTCCGGGTTGTTCGAACGAGATACCGCGGCCCCGGAACATGAAGGGCAAAAAAAGGAACGTGGGTGGGTTTAAGTAAAAGTCTGACACTATCTCCCTCTCCGCCCAGAGCGGGAGAAGTTATTTGGTATAAAGACTGAACCGGTTTAAAATTTCCTCATTTCTAATTGTAAAGCTGATTCGAACTATCTTTCTCTTTCTCTCTTTTCTTTTTTAATAAGAAAATAATAGTTCCTTCTTCCCTCTCACACGGTTTAAGAAAACGATTCTGGAAGTAAACCTGTGATATCCCGATATTTTTACCGTTCAGTCGCTTCTGAAACCTTCCTGAAGCGGTCTGTTAAAATTTTATATCTCCCACAGGAATAGACGGCGATATTGATAGGGTTGGCAAAAGGATAAATTTCGATTTGGTTTTAGATTTACAATTTTGATTATGATTTGCGATTTTACAGGTGTTCAAAGATCATAATTTCAACATGAATTATGTAAAAGGTTTTGTAACATATTTTAATTTAAAAGAGTGTCCATGGAGTTTCTTGGCCATTCTTCTCCAAAGAGATATATGCTTTGCATACACAAACGGCTAGACCCGGAACAACTACCTGTTATACAAATATTTGTTCTGTACGGAAATCGAACCCGCGACACGTGGCGTAGCGGCCAATCGCTTGACCATTGCGCTAACCGTGCCTGCCGCCCGTGCCTTGTTCTTTCATTGTTTTTTTTTTGTTAGATTTTTGTGTGCACATCGTGGCTGCGACATTTTTTTTTCTTTTTGTAATTTTAGCCAATGTCAAACACAGCTTGCTGATCTTCAAAATCAAATCTCTACAGGAAATTGTACCACCCTTATAACCATCTTCTCATCTTTCATGCACTTAGATAAAATCTGGCGTCCCTACACCCGATCAATATAGTAATGACAAGCCCGTATGTGACGTGTACGCGAGATGAATCCTAAGGTCAATGGCCCAAGGGCGTTATTGGCACTTACATAACAAATCTAACTCGTAAACTTCACAAAAACACTGGATTCCTACAATCTGGGACATGTTTTCTTTGTTATTTTTCTAAGTCTGCAAAGTCAACATACTTGAGATAGAAAGAATGCTTGGAAAGTTCTGGAATATGTTATTATTCTAAATGTTTTCCCGGAGGTGGTTCCTAGGGGTGAATGTACTGTTGTTATTGTACTGTTAGCATCAAAAATAGATGATCATTTTAGAATTTGAATTATCAGGGTCAGGTACTTACATTTTGCATGGTATAAGACCGAACTTCTAAAACAATGGGATTAACATTTATTTTTTTAATAGACGGGACAAGACTAACATAATTGGCAACTACAGTACTTTCATAAGATATGTCTCGTGACTGGGACTGTAGCAGCATCTTTTTTTGTTTTCATGACATTCAAAAGTGCCTGTAATGGTCTTATTGAAATAAATGCTTTAAGTTTGACTAGGTATCCAATACTTGTAATTACTTGGTAATAATCGTTTTGTCTAGTACGATTCGTCCGCTTGTAGGGTAGAATTTGTGTGTTAAAATCGAAAATGTTCAGGATCAAAAGGCGAACGGCAGGGTTGTATGGGAGTTTAGTACCCCTAATAAAATATCGTGTTTTGGATATATTTTCGTTTAAATTGGTAGTCAATACGATAGTCAAGCCTTTTTGAAATTCTTAGATTTTTAGGAGTTGGGACCTAAAAGTTATAACCAGTTTTATTTTTGAGGTTATGTCCTAAAAATATGATTACGTGTAAGCACATAAACATTGTTTTGGTGAAAAACGATATGTTCTAGATAGCTGGTGCTATCTTTGAAGTGTTTTACTTATCATTAAGTTAGCAAATTGACATGAGAACTGTACCTATTCAGTAGAGTGCTTTAGGAGACCTACGTCCAGCAGTGGTCTGTAATAGTTTGATGATGATGAATGATGAAGTGCTGATGCAGTTTTGAGTGTGGGTAAATAAAACAACTTTGTTTTTGCAGAACTTACATTAATTTTATTGTTGTTATAATTACCTAATTGATTCTTAATATTATTTTATCTAAGAAAGGGGCAGGTCGGGTCATATCTTCATGGCAAGCGTAACTAAGGTATCAAATAATGCTCATAACATGTGAGCAGCATCCCATCCAGTTACAAAAATCATTAAAATCAGTTTCGTTTAATAAATCTCTCTATGGTGGCATTATTTGTAGTGGCACTATATGGTCCGCGTACATCTATAATATATCCATCAGAGGCACAGAGGACAAATGGCTTTAATAAATTCCTATATTTATGAAGGGAATATGTATCCTTTTGAAATAAGTAATTACTACTTTTTTGTGTATATATTTATATTGCATCAGCTATTGTCGCTCATCAGCTGGTGCATTAGGCTCACAAAAATGTGATCGGCAATGTATGAATTTCTTGCTGCCACTTGCTTCCTTCTTAAATGAGAAAAACCAAGAAATCCTGGAACATAATCAGTTAGCAAAATATTTATTGCTACAGACATTAATGTCTCTAGGGTCCTTATCGGAACTTGAAATAGATATGACAATCTGTCCTCTGAATCCCCAGTCCTTAATTTACACAATAAGGCTGTTAATGCAAAACTATCCCGATGCATATTCCTAAGCCTCGTTGTAACATCCAATATTTGTTGATGTTGTTTATTTATGCCTATAAAGTACTGTACTTGGTCATCGGAGTAGTTTTTAATATTCTCATAAGAGATGCTACTTAACTATATTATTATACTCAGCAGTATACAGGTTTTCATAATAAAATTAGCGTCCTGTCTATGTAAGGAGCAAATACGAACTCCTCTTGGTATAAAATATTGATACTTAACCAATACAGCTTGCCTGGTTTTTTCAGGCACAGTATTTCGCTCTGGTTCCATGCACTCTTTGGAAAATGCAGTGTCTTGGTGTTTCAGCCGCTCTTCTTATATTGAGCAACACAATATGTTGGGATCTTTTTTCTGGTTCTTCTGGAACATAAAAGCTCAAATCTCGAGCTTGGCCCCAGCAAACTCCACAAACTTCATTCTTGGATGACATCTGTAAATAAATAACATTTATGAAATACAAATTAAACACTAAGTTTGATAGACATAAATTGCGCCCATCATGACCAAGCTACAGAATAGTTTATAACATCCAATGATTGGTTTTCACCTTACAGAAAACCTTTACCAAAAATATCTATGTTGTGTTAATATGAGAGAGAAGGGCTATGTAAAAATGGTGAAACCAGTATATTTTGTTGATAGTAGAGCCATCATGACTGTCCCAGATTTAGCATTATAAAATAGTAATTGCCATTTGCATGACACATTTTTATAAGCTAATTACTATAAATTAAATATAATTATTATTTCATATATACCTGCTGGTGCTACAACAATCGATCAGTGTTGTCGCGATTCCGCTCTTGATCTGATTTTGGGGTGGATAGACTGACCACATACAGCACACATCAAATCATAATGATCACCCTCCAGATGATCAGGCACAATGAGTTGAATATTTTTATTTGGTGAAACAACCCTAGTTCTTCTAGCTCTTAGACAACACGGTACATAAGCTTCATCTTCAGAACGAAGCTAAAATAAAAATTATTAATAAAGAAAAGCTTGCATTTAAAAATGCATGGTATTAGTGGAAAATAATTTACATTGTTTTAACACATACATACATCAAATCAAGATATATGTGTATATGATATATGCTATACCTCTCGTGGTTGGATCCATGTAGCAACTGTGTTAGCCATTCTTTGTTCTTTTCATTTGCATCTTTAATCAAAATCCTGCGTCAACTGATTCATAGTATGGATTGTCACAACACAAATACAAATACACACATACACACATACTTAACAACACAACTACACACATACACAACACAAACACTTAGATGGCATTATTATGCTTCTCCTCGGCATATTATCAGAAGAATGTGAATGAGTAAGTCAGCAGGTGTTATCTGAAAATAATTAAGTGATTTTGAGTGAACAACATTGCTTTATATGACTATGACACTATGACAGTCATACCAACAGAGTAATAACTATTATAACAGGCAAGTAAACAATACATATAAACGATCACTCAAGTGTACAGGATATAGGACAAAATGTAAATATTTATACAACCACAAGTGTTTGTTATTTTTTCAAATAATGTTTAGATTTGTTTTAGTATACACATTTTATTTTAGTATCATATCGCGTAGATTAAATGGTAAGGACTACTTTTTAACACGTAAAAGTTATAACTTAACGTAACTGACACACTCGTACGCAAAATGTTATTTGGAAACTACTTACATCTCTAGGATATATCCCACAGCCGATTAGTATTGACAATATCTTCACTCTCATCGGATACAGCGTCCTTTCGCGAAAGTACTATCAACAGATAGAGTACGGAGCACCAGTAGTTCAACTCAACGTAAAAATGGCCAGATAATTTGCCATATTGCTCAGATGCAGTTACAAACTATAAACCAAAAAAACAACAAAGCACACACAAGAAAAGATTTTCGGGATTTTTCTATCCTGTCAAAAAAATTGCCAACACAAAAAAACTTTGATGGCGAAAATAATTCCTATAGTTAAATAGTTAATAATTAAGATTGTATGCAATAATTATTCATTGTAAGGTATAATGTGTAATAGGTTAATTTTATTTACTCTTATTTCTATTTTTAAATAATCATTTATCATTTTGAACCTCGTGATATTTTACAAATGGCAACTTCTAAAAACATAACCACGTTTAGTTGCGTTCAGTTTAAGATGATATTACATTTAATTACTTAAATCTTTTAATTGATATAATAATTCATTAATGCAGTGTGCTAAAAATACTAACGTTACATGAAAATGAATGGTTTAGTTGCCTTAATAAGTGGTACAAATTCTATCACAAAACAACAAAAAAAGTATGCGGTACGAATTCTGCCGTTCGCCTTTTTGCATGAAAATATTTCAAATGTCAGGTCTCTATGTCTTTTAAATGTCTTTGCATATATGCGAATCAAATAGGACATATTTGCAGACATCTAGGATAGAAAAGTTTAAAAGTTAATCGCTGATAAAGTGGCTTAGCGATCGGCTGCTGCGCTGCGTGTCGCGGGTTCGATTACCGCACGGAACAAACATTTGTATGGCCTACAAACTGTTGTTTCGGGTCTGGCTGTTTGTGTATGTGAGTTTAGATGTGTTATGATGGGTCATAAAACGTTAACGTTAATAAAACGTAGCCCACACTAGGATTTTCTACCTGTGTCGTGGGCGACACAGGTAGAAAATCCTAGTGTGGGCTACGTTTTATTTAAAAAAAATATCTTTTTAAGCCCTAATAGTTGAAACCTAGCATTGCCGCCTTCAAACAAATTACGTGGTAATAGATAAACGTTACATTGACAATTAACATAAATATACAAACTCAAAGCATTTGTTTCAATAAGACTATTTTTTATTGAGGATGGTAAATCGTTAAATAACTTCCCCCGCCCTGGGCCGAGCGGGGGGGAGTGTCGGACTTGTACTGGCCAAAACTCTCCATGTTTCTTCTTTTCCATTACAGGCAATTTGGAAAGTAAAGAAACACAAGAATGAAGCTACAGTCCCAGTCACAAGAAATAACAACTTCTGAAAGTCGGTAAGTAATAAATTTGATGGTAGATTTAATGAGATATAAACTATTTAAATCCGATAGTTAGGGTGTTGTACTGATGTTACGCGAGCGGGTAATGGCGCAGACGCATACAGTGATGCCAAATAGTTTCACACTCCATTAAATATATCGAGACGTGGAAAGTTTGATGCTCATCATCAGCTCGTAACATAAGCATCTATCTTCATGCATGTTGGAATATCTTTATTTAGAACTAGCTGTCTTGCGCGGTTTCACACGCGTCTTAAGTTGCTGCCCCGCTCCCGTGGGTAGTAGCGTGATGTTGTATAACCTATGCTACTTCGCTTAGCTTCCTATTAGTGAAAAAAATATTAAAATCGGTACAGTAGTTTTGGAGTCTATTCGATACAAACAAACAAAGAAGTCTTTCCTCTTTATAGTATTAGTGTAGAAGTAATAGATGTACACACGACGGCTAAACTATTATAACCTGATCTCTCTACTACGAATCGTACACCGTGGTAGAGAGATCAGGTTAAAATGGTTTTGTGTGTGTGCCGTCGTCTGTACCATAATATTCTTGCTTGTTTTAGACAAAATTGTCTCATAGGAACAATATAAAAACTTTAAATTAATATCTTTAAATGAATTTACCTAAGATCGACCTGAACGGCTGCTATTATTTAGTCACGAGCTCTTCAAGATGATATTGATGATACATACATGCAAAAACAAGATATATTTCAGGAAAATTCAGAAATGATGATGTACTTACAACTCTGTATTGGTTTCGTTACAAATGTGAGGTACTATAACACGTTATCATTAATGATTGTTTTGATTGCAACATTATACCGATGTTATTGAAATATTATATGATTTTTTGTAAATGTATACGTCTCTAGAGGTTCATTAAAAGATTTTCTGTCTGGAATAATTTCATTAATATAACGTTTTCATATTTACAATAAAACTTGGTCTTTGTAAAAAAAAAACGAAATGATGCTATTTTGCGGATGGGAAATCATCAAATAACTCGACGATGACTAAAACCCACCCATGTTCCTTCTTTTGCCCTTTATGTTCCGGGGCGTGGTGTCTCTTCCGAACAACCCGCAACACGAGATAATGCTTGGACTGTGTGTTTTATGATATTTTAAAGAGGGTGTACTTAAATGATGACTTAAAAAAAACAGAGAGTAGGTATGAGTGAAGAGGTTTTATTTCCGAAAAAAATAATAAATGATAGTAACCTAAATGATAAATGTCAAAATCCGGGTTTACGGCTTGTTCGGATTTGCGAGTAACTCGGGGTTGCGGGTCGTTCGAAAGAGATACCGAGGCCCCAGAACACAAATGGCAAAAAAAGGAACATGGAAGGGTTTTAGTCAGTACCAGTCTTACACTCAATTCCGCTCCACCCAGAGAGGGGGATATAATTTAAACACCTCGAGGTCAGCGGCCGCTCTTGACACTACAAGAACGAGGCTACTATAAAGAAAGATACTACTGCAGTATGTATCTATAACACATCTACCAACGTCGTACCAATAAAGACTTGCTGAAATAGAATCAGAGGCACACGTCCTAACTGGAATGGCTCTAGGCTAGCAAGTAAATGGCTTGCTCGGGGATTGCATTGCCTGTCCTAGACTGAAAGGTTTCGGGATTTCACCAATAGAGCTCCTATTGACTGGCTTTCGATTGTTTGACATTTTCAGGGTTGTGTTCCTCAAAAAGCAAAAAAACGGAACCCCTAAAAGATTACTTTATTGTCTGTGTTTCTGTCTGTCTGTCAAAACCCTTTATTCCGGGAACGCGTGGAAGTATCGAGTTGAAATTGAAACCATGTGCTCAAATCTGTGGTCCCTTTGTGCTGTTTAAAAACGCCTCAATCTAACCTACTAGTCTACTACGCTACGAATCCTCTAACTTACTAGCCTAGTCTCTAGTCTACGCAGACAAAATATATGGCCGTTTATGTCGCAAGTTTGTACGGAACCCTCGGTGCGCGGGTCTGCTCTCGCTCTTGTGTTTATATTTAACTAGCTTTTACCCGCGGCTTCGCTCGCGTTAAATTCGGTATAACACAGTACCTGCTACCTGCAGTTTTTGCCCTTGCGCCTTATTGATTTGTAATAGCAACGGTAAGTTATCCCTTTTCTTCCCTCGTTCTCCCTCATATCGCACTTTTTTTTAATAAAAATTATGCCTATGTCCATCTCCTGGTTCCCAACTATCTCTGTACCAAAATTCATCAAAATCGGTTTAGCCATTAAAGCGTGAAGAGGTAACAAACAAACAAACTCACTTTCGCTTTTATAATATTAGTAAGGATTAATTGCCTAACTTGTACGTTCCGAAAACTGGTGTTTTTTATGTTATTTAAAGTTTCTCGAGTTTCGTTTCATGGCAAAAGAAAAACTAGTGTCTATGTTATAATTACAAAAGATTACGCCTGTAACAGTCGAAGTGTGAGGCAGAGGTGTAAGTAAGTTTCTAATAGCGAGCCTATAAGGTCTTTCTACATGGCACCACGGCATCCAGTCTCCGTAGTTGCTACTGACTAATTCCTACTGGAAAAATCCAATAACACTACCCAGCATGGGAGACGAACCATTATAAAATGTATGTATTCAATATTACACAAATATTTTAAAGATGAAAGTGGGTATCCCTCACGCTAAGATGTCTAAACGGATTTGGTTGAGTTTTGGTATTAAGATAGCTTATATTCCGGATTTACACAAATTACACATAGAGTTTTTATCCCGGTCTACGCAAACGAAACGAAACCGCAGGGCTCAGATAGTTCTTAATTAGATAAGAAAGTTATAATTTTATTAAACGAAGTGCTAATGTCAGCTCTAGAGCCCAAACTCTAGTACTAATTAAATGTTATCAAACTCTCAATCGCCGTTAAAACCAAGGCGAGGTTCTCACAGTACTTGTGTTTTCACTCAATTTAGTTTCGCGTGTCACTCATTGGCATGATGGCCAATCTTAGCATAATGAAGCGAAATCACGGCATGTTTGTATGAATTACTAAAATTAACTACCGTGACTGGCAAAAAAATGGACTTAGGAATAATAAGTGCGAATTTTTTGGTCATGTTCAAAGGTTGGGTTCTTTTTTCACAGGACTGACGAACGGAAGGTTATGTTTTTCGAGCGTATGTATGTATGTCTAAGTCTTTGGCATGCTCCACAGCCTAAAAAACCGATTAACGGAATTCGACATACCTATGAGGTGTCTCTGCATTCGTCTCAGCTGTGACAATGGGTACTACAAAAAACAAAATGGCGGTATAAAACCAAAAACCCTGACCGCCTAAAAAATACTTTAAATAAAAACTGAAATCAAGTTCAACCCAGAAGTGTAGAAAGCAATTTAATTACAGAAACAGTCGGGACCCATTAAAAATCTAGACTTAAATCATTCTATTCACGTATTGATTACATATTAACTAACTAAGTAATAAGACAAGTTAAATAAAAGTTTGTACAAAATTGTTGATCGAAATTGTTGACAAAATATCAAAACACATTTTGAATATTACAGGTTACTTTACAAATTGCTATCAAAACGAATACACATTTAATAAATATATTGCCGAAGTGACAGTATTTATTCTAGAATCTAGATAAACCAGCATCTCGGGATATTAATATTTATCACAAATAAATATATAACCAGTAGGGTATATTTAGGAAAAATATAGGCGCTCTAGGGTCTGTCAGTTCCTGGGTAGTACCTTAATAATTCCCTCTTCTTTACAACTTCTAGCCACGCACACACTTAGGCCCTAGAGCCTTTTTCTAAGATGAAAATATTTCTTAGGTCTTTCAAAGAAAAAAGGCTACATAAAATAAAGACTTGGGACTTAAGACTACATTTTCGGCTCGGTATGAAGATGAGCTGATTCAAATTCATAATATATTTTGTATTATGAATTTGAATTGTACCAACAGTTAAGAAAATTTATCGTGACTAAGACTGAATTCTTTAATAAGATTTTCATTTTCATGAAATCATCATTTTCCTGCCCTTGTTCCCCGTTCTATCTGGGGTCGGCGCAACACGTTTTCTTCTTCCATTCTCCTCTATCAGACGTCACGGCATCATTTACTCTTTTCTCCTTCATATCATTCCTTACACAATCCATCCATCTTTTCTTTGGACTTCCTCTCGCTCTCCGTCCATCAACATTCAGATCCATCACTCTTTTAGTCACATGTTCTTCATCCCTCCTCATTCAAAGAGCGATATTCCTAAGGCTGCGTTCAGACGACACGCGCCAGCTAACCGCAAAATACGCGCGACTTACTCGTTGTTTTGTTTTTTTTTTGTATACAATTGAATCTTCTGACACATCAATAGATCTCAAATTGCATTTATCAAACTACAACCGTACACGCCACACGCCCGCCTCGTAGCGGGTACGTAGGCGTGAGCGAGGCTAGCGCGGTTGCACACACAAAATACAATATGACATTTATTATCGTTTTATAAGACTCAAATTGCAAGTTATGCATTTCAAGGCGGGTAAGACGCGGGTGTAAACGCGCGTGGCGGGATTGGAGTGGGTGCAGCTTGTCACCTACGAACCTTTGTTTCCACCAATAGAAAATATTATAAATGCGAAAGTTTATGAGGATATATGTATGTTTGTTACCGTTTCACAAAAAAACCAGCCAAGAGCAAGTCAGACTCGTGCACAGAGGGTTCCGTGCAAACTTGGGACATAAACGGCCATATCTTTTGACTGTGTAGACTTAGAGGGTTGATTTCACAGCACAAAAGGACCACAAAGACTAGAGTATACGGTTTTAATTTCAACTCGATGCCTTCACGCGTTCCTGAGACAAAGCTTGACAGACAGACAGACAGACGGACAACAAAGTGATCCAATAAGGGTTCCTTTTGTTGTGGATAAAATTTGGCACACAGATACATATTCGATACATATATCCTGTGGTATGCACAAAGTCCCGTACATAAAACATTGACATGATATAAGACGCTACTACAATTTAATTAACACTGCGTTTTCTAGATCACTTGGCTTATGTAACAATGTAGATAATAGTGTAAGAATGCAGTTATTTACTAGGACACTATTGCCACAGTATTGCATTGTGTTTGTGGGACTATTATTAACTAGACCATTGTTTTAGATAATGAGCTATATCTCTCACAAGAAAGGTTTTGTTTGTGTTACTGGCATCAATGTTGTGGCGGGCATTTTTAAACATGAGCTCCGAAGTAGTTTGTTAATTGGAAAGAATCTGTGTATGAAGATACACAATTTACAAGTTTTATATAAAACATTGGTTATGGGAGCTTAGAAATTAAATTAATATAATTATTTAGAAATAAAAGGCAGAAGAAGAAGTGGGTTCTTGGGTAGGTTAAAATGTCAAAGAGAATACTCATACTCAAATAAATATTCTGTTTTGAACGATATTAATTACGAATTAGTCTCCGAAATACAAATAGTGGCAAGCAGCACTTAGTTTCATATTTTTCAGAGAAGCAAAAATATTTGGCTGTAACCTACATATTAAGGCATTTTGTTTGTCAAGACACTGAAAGAAACCAACAAGAAAATCTAGCTAGAGCAGGTTTTAATCGCTCTGAAAAAAAGGATTGTGTAGTTTTATGAAACCACGGTAAAAGTGAAACTTTTTTTCACATTATAGACATTTAGACGTCCCTACTCCGCGACCGTCACGCAACATGCAACACACAGACGAAAAAGTTTGAGACGATGTAATAAAAGTTTCACTTTAAAAATCATCACAATGTCACGTTTTAATAGACTGCAAAGCAAAAACATGAAAACCCTTTTCATGCAAACATCTCAGTAATCGTCCATGACCTATTGAGAAGCCAGAGTCTTCTAGGGGTGAGCCGGTATCCGATGAGGCGATGACACAGTAGCATTAGTATTATACATGCAGTATTTCAACTAGGAACATATTGTCAGACTCGACTCAAACCAGATGCAAAGCGTTTATTATCAGCATGATTCATAAATTAAAGCTTACGCATCAAGAAAAGTGTTTAATGTTTGTAAGCAACACAACAAAACACAAAATTAAACTATGAAATGGTGTTTTTTCAAAGTAGATTAGCTCAAGAGGAGCTCTTGGCTCGGGTTGAGCGATTAACGAATTTCTTGCCCATTCTTTTCCGTAGAGATCTCCGTAGTGTCAGTAAACATTGACAACTTGATTTCACATGACGACGACGACGTAGTTGGATTACTGGTTATATTAACACTGTGCCTGTACGGCTGATAAAATAAAGTATAGTACAGTAGAGGCGTGGCCGCACGCACCTACATCTGACCTGGCTATGGTGGGGTCAAGTCGCGGCCAAGGCGACGTTTTTTCTCAACCCCCATTGGTTAATTGATTGGGTGGATTGGATGTCTACGCAACCTTGAAATAACAGTTTTGATTTTATATAAAAACAAATTTACATAATTATTAAAAAAAATTGTTTCATCAAGCCCTTTTAAATAACAAGCTTTATTATGTAACTTTTAAATACTTTCCCGATACATCATTTCTTAGAAATACTAGTTTCACTCCTTAATGTCACTTTCGTGATTTTTTCAATCTAATTTTTATCACGTTTTGATTTTCATACGGCATCAAGTCACATGTTCAATTTTAGTAAATTTATTTTGCTTTTTGTGGATTTCTAGAGGTTATAAAATGTTTAAAATTGAAAAAACCTCGCCTTAACTCTGGGAAATTTTCATGATCGAAGTTGAGGGTTGATCAGGTTAAGCTTGATTAAGAGACATAGGTACAGTCACGAGAATATACATACTCTTCGGTGAAGACACTTTTAAAAGGCATTTTCTCCTACAGGACCGAATAGCTGTTTCGTTTCTCTCTTTTTGGGGTACCGTACCTCAAAAAATCAAAACAGAACCCTTATAGAATCACTTTCTTGTCCGTCTGTCTAGCTGTCAAGACTCTTTTTCTCGGGAATGCGTGTAAGTATCGAGTTGAAATTAAAACCTCTCTAATCTCGTCCGTGGTCCCTTAGAGCTGTGAAAAATCAATCTCCTCTACGTAGTCAAGAGAAATGGCCGTTTATGTCGCAAGTTAGTACGGAACCCTCGGAGCGCGAGCCCGACTTGCATTTTGCCGATTTTTTAATTACCTTTACTGGCTTCGCTCGCGTTAAATTCGGGGTAACACAGTTCCCCTTTCCTGATTTACAGGTACCTGCCACCTGTAGTTTTTGCCCTAGCGCCATATTTATTATAATAGCAATGCTAAGTTTTCCCTTTTTTCCCTCTTTCTCACTCATATCTCAATCTTTTAAAAAAACAAAATTACCTATGTCCGTCTCCAGGGTCCCAACTATCTCTGTACCAAAACTCATCAAAATCGGTTTAGCCATTTAGGCGTCAAGAGGTAACAAACAAACAAACTCACTTTCGGTTTTATAATATTAGTAAGAATTGTAGTAATGTTGCTAGCTTAGTGAATGTAATAGTTTGTCTAGTTTCAACTTATATCCCCCCCACCCCTCCTCTCCTGTCCCTCTGGGCCACTGGACTGCAGCCTGCAGGGTATGTTCATGATAATTAAAATGAATATTACTTTTTTCCCCTTTTTGAACTTATGTTAATTAATTTTACAGTTTTCAGTTTTTTTCAGTAACTAGGGTTGCGTGATCCTGGTTCATATACAAACAAATATAACTGTTAATTCCCGGCGGCACTTGTGGAATGTTCTACTAATTGGACGAACCAGTAATTTTTCATTATTTTTATAAAATGAAATATACTTTAGATTTCAATTGACGCGTGAACATTCTGAGAGTTGTTAGCTTTACACTGTAACTAACTTTATTTGTTACGCCACTATTGTGGAAGTCCCCTCTTTGCGGAGTGCCTGGAGAGGCGCCATGGCGTTCTCACCTACCGCCTGACGCAGGTCCTCACCGGACACGGAAGTTTCGGGAGGTTCCGGCACATAATCGGGCGGGAGGAAATGCCCGGGTGTCACCATTGTGACGATCGCCCGGAGGACACAGTGGAGCACACAGTGGCGGTCTGCCCAGCTTGGGCGGAGCACCGCCGTGCCCTCGTAGAGGCGATCGGCGACGGCGATCTCTCGCGTCCGGCCCTGGTTCAGTCCATGGTCCGGAGCGAGAGGGAATGGGAAGCGGTCACCTCCTTCTGCGAAGCAGTCATGCTAGCGAAGGAGGTGGCCGGGCGTTTGAGGGAGAGCACCTCAAACCAAGCCAGCCGCCGCAGGAGACGCCCCGGACGTCGGGCGCCGCGAGACGACTCCCGGCCACAAGATGCGGGCCTGTGGACGGTGAGCAATAGGTAGTTCACCGTCCGTCCGTCTATTGACGACAGGCCGTGTCGACGGCGCGTTAGTGTTTCACGCGCGCCTCAAAGAGATGTTAGCAAAGCAGAGGGGCCTGCCAGGGCCTCCGCCTGCCGGGGTTGCGGGTTGTTCGAAAGAGATACCGGGGTCCCAGAACGTAAAAGGCAATAGAAGGAACATGGGTGGGTTTTAGTCAGTAAAAGTCTGACACTCCCCCCGCTCCGCCCAAAGCGGGGGACGTCATTTGATGATATCCCACCCCAAAAAAAGGCAATTTATTTTTATTTTTTTTTTGTTTTACTATGTAGACTTTTAATGTGCACGTCTTGATACATCGTCCTCACATAGTTTACCATAACAACAAGAACAATGTAACCAAGACTTTGTAACAATATTCTGATTTAAAAGAGTGATTCTCCATAGAGATACTACTGCATATTTTTCTTTGGGATATTTTTTATGCCTTTTAAAGTACTAGGTAACATTTGAAAAATATAATATATTTTCTAACTCTTCTCGTAAAGAGCCACTTAAAGACACTGGAACATTCGACTAACACGAAAACAACAGTATTCACCGTAATCAAACGACAAAATAAATGTCGTTAGAGAAAAGGGAACAAATCTAAAGACACCTTAAATGGTACTTGGAGAATTTATCTTACCCTCTTAACAATATTGTCGGATTTTACAGACACTTAACTTTAAAACACAGGCCTTTTCGCAGAATGTGTGACATAAGACGTGCGGTTTGTGGCTAAATAATAGCAGCCGTTCGATCTTTACGTTAAGCTACGGTTGCCTTGGTTGGTCTATGGATGAACTTCCCCCGTTCTGGCAGAGCGGGGGGAGTATCAGACTTTTATTGTCTAAAACCCACCGATGTTCCTTCTTTTGCCTTTTGTATTCCGCGGCCGCGGAATTTCTTTCGAACAACCCGCAACTCCGGAGTTACGGTAGTTAGTTTACATTTACAAGTTAATTTTAATATCATTTAGAAATACTTAACTTGATGGTGACTAGCTAGACAACTCTAAACCTCTCTCCATTCTCTGAATTAATTTTATACCACAGTCGCCCTTTGTTTTTTCTTTGCTGGGTGACAACGGAATAAGATTTTGCTCCTAAACGTAGATGACAAAGCAGGATACCACCATATGACCTCTGAGTTTGTTTCGGCCGTTTCTTCTCAGAGTAGTCGGATACGAAACACCGGCCTCATCTAGTTTTAAAAAAAAGACGTGTAAAAGTGTTTGTGAAACCTACATGCAAAATAAACATCATTTATCATTTACCACCGGGATGTTCCAGGAAACTTCCAAACATATCTTACCTGAAACAAACAAAAACAATCATAAAAATATATCCAAAAAAATCAATAAAACAAACTAATAATACCTGTGAATAGTACGAGGATTTGAATAGCAAAACCGAATACGGAAAATAATATTAAAATACTAATCACCATTAACTTTGTAATTGGCAAAGATGGCCGCGGCTTTTTGAGCGGGAAAACGTCTAATTATAATTTTGGCCAAGAAGGGTCGAATTATGTAATTTGCAGTTAACCGCAGAAGCTAGAGAACTCTTAATTCTGGACATTATTACAAAGAGTCTAATCAGGTAATTCGTAATTTAGGAGGTCCATGGGAATCATATGAACTGATTGTGTATGCCACACACGTCCAAAGCTCTCAACGCAGGAGCACTTCGACGCCATTTAAAAAAAAAGACATTCTATATTGTTTGTGTTTTGTTTTTTTTTATCTTCTGGCATAGTCTTTTCACTGGTGACTAAACATTTAGTTTAATTTAATTTCATTCTGATTAATAAGATCTTTTTTGTTATTATTTTTTATAAATATATTGTTTTAAAAATATATAAATCACCATTATGTCCAAATTTGAGAAAAATATAACCAGAACTGCTTTGCAAGATATATCAAATTAAAAATCGTTAATTTTTTTTAAATGACTTAATCTACTGCTAGGTGCTACCCTTCTTTCTGATATCTATGGTACTACCATAACGTTCCATATCTTTCGCTTATCTCCATTATCGATTGACAGGTATAGACAACGATGCATTGTAGCACAACTTCGCAAGGTAACAACAAAGCGAACCCTTTGCCAAGCCGCCGCCGCTGGTAGCTCGTGACGTGTTTAATGTGTCTACAACAGTGGTTCTCAAAGGGATAGTTCTTGTGTCTAGACGCGTTTATTGTTTTGTAGTTAGCTATCTATCTATCAGTGGTGGCTGGGGACTATATATAACACGTAGTTAGAAAAAAAAAATCTTAGAAAATAAATGTTTGGTCTAGAAGTGGCTTTTATATCTCAAAAAAGTTTTTTTGTGGATGATGTATTATTAATACTTTTATTGATATATTTTTTCTTTATTTCACAATGTGTACATAGCAATCAAATACACAATTTAAATAAATGTATTTCCACTGACGAAGTACTTCTTATTATGTTTGTTATATTTTGTAAATGGTAAACTGACAAGTTTCAAGATAAGCCGGAAAACGAAAGGAGCTTGGTTATAGTGCTGAAATGGCCCATGAAGATCACAAGCCACCAGTGTGGCAGGTTGTTCGAAAAAGATACCGCGACCACGGAACATAAAGGGCAAAAGGTCAAGGTTTTAGTCAGTAGTCTGACACTCCTCCCGCTCCGCCCAGAGCGTGGGGAGTTATTTAAGGATTTCCCATCAGTAAAAACATAACACACACTATAAGATCTTTGGCCAGTTAAAGCAGCTTACTGTATCTAAAACTTTGGCAACCCTAGCCTCATTGTCCACAATAAAGTGTGACGTCCAGACAGGAAGGAAGGTGACGTCATAAGCCCATTAGCACTAATGCTACCCATACAAGCACACTCATTGTTTTATGGTCAGCGATGGAAGACGCTGTTAAGTGCAGGTGGGTGCAGGTGCAAGGCGCTGAGTAAGCGCTGGGGTATTTATTGCTGTGTATCTTTGTACTTAGGTGCTGTGTCGTTGACTTTGTGTTAAGATGCCAGTGACCGATAAGGTACAGTGGTGCCATAAAGTGTTGGCGCTTGAATGATGTTGGTGTTTTTTTTTGTTGTATTGAAAAACAAGATGGCGTTGATTTTTGTCGTTGACTTTTGGCCACCGCGGTTGCACTGTTTTTAGTTTTTGAATAGCAATCTAGCGATTGTTTTTCGATGGCAACCACTTTTACGAAAATCACGTTAACGGATAACATTTTTACCTGACGTAATATTAAACATAAATATTGAAGTCAGAATTTAGAAAAATTACAAAAAATATATATAAATAAAAAAACGGATTCCTTTCAGTAAAGAAATTCATCGTGTAAAAAAAGAGAATTTTCTTGGTAGAAGAAGTTCTTGTTTTCCATGTAGCATCGCGTAGAAGACATTAGATAAAACCTTTCAATTTTTAACGTAACCACGATTAACAATCACGACTGAATACTTTAACTGCACCATGAATATTATAGTGACAACTAAAAATGTTTCCCAGTATATAAAATACAAAAAGAAGCTAAAACTTAGTATGAAAAGGTCATAGGTTCATTCCACATATGAAAAGGCAAGAAACAAGAATACAATTACTTGAAATCGGAAACCTTTCCAAAAGCGATCACAAAACATAATTTCTCAAAGATTTTTCTCTTCAACCCCAAATATTCTAAAAGTATGCATAAGGAAAAATCCTCGGTATAAAACGCACAAAAAATATTTATGGTTATGGCACAATTCAACCAGAGATAATCTCGGTGAACCTGTGCCACCGGCCACTTTCTATAATGCCAAGCCCATCGTAAAGTTTAAAATACTTTATGGTTGAAAAAGGAAGCTCCTTCGTTTTTTAAAGCCGATTTTTTTTAAAGAAGTTCTTTTTGGCTGTAAAACTGAATTATTTTCGTCACAATGACAGTTGTTTTTGTGAAATCTTACAACTTTTGTCCTGTCATTTTTTTCTTCTAATTTCAGGTGTTTCTTGAAGGTTGGCATTTAAAATCACACTCGATTTGTTTTTTTTTCACATGTTCAGTTGTGTTTCTGGCCAAAGCTGCTTTTCTTATTTCTTATTTTTTGTCTTGTGATTGGCGTTTTCCAGCCAATCACTAATTAACGAATTAAGTACAGTAAGTAATTTATTTAACGCTGGTTTTCGATAATAGACTTAGAACTTCCTCTACAAAGATATCCGATTTTGCATACGATTGCATGCTCACGAATCTAACTGGCGACTCGTTATTCAAAATCAAAGGCATTCCATCCGTCCAGCATTCTTAGTACAGATTCCGGCTCAATGGACCGATTTTTAATCCCCTGTAAACCCAGTTGGCTTTAGACTTCAAACCACTACACATTTTAATAGGACTACTGACCTAGTAATGCTGAAAGACACTCGGGAACTGTGGTTAAGGTGATTCCTTCAATGTAGCTCGCGAAATTCAGTTTTATTTTTGCAAATGGTTTTTTTTTCGGGGACTTAACTTTGAAACAATGTTGATTAAAATTCAATTTAGGCAGTTATAAATCACAGTCATAAAGCTTTTTCTGACTGCCATATTTGCTAGATATCATTCCATAATCTTAAATTTGTTTACATTTTCTTTTTTTGTTTCATATTTTCTAGCATCTGTAGTAGACAATTATTTTAACACAATCGCGGCAAGTTTAACATAAAAAACCTAAGAAATTTAGAATGTATACTACCTTGCCAGTTCCCTTAAACAAGGAAACTAACGAAGACAGTTCGCTTCCACTTCACCTGCGCACCGTACCTACGCGTGGTCTCGGCTCATTAGTCCGATTTTTCTAAGCACCCACTCTACGCCCTAATCTGGCACAGTTTTGTAAAGCACCTTGTATATTATGCTAGGTTTATTATAATGAGTTAGTAGAGTAAACAACAACAACACCCATGTAATTCTCGAAGGGTTAGGCAGCGATGCAGCCAATAATACACCTCCATTTCGCAGTGACTGAGCGATCGACTGCTGCGCTGCGTGACGCGGGTTCGATTCCCGCACGGAACAAATATTAAAGCAGAAAGGCCTGTCAAGGCTACTGCTTGCCGGGGTTGCAGGTTGTTCGAAAGAGATACCGCGGCCCCGGAACATAGAGAGCAAAAGAAGGAACTTGGGTGGGTTTAAGTCAGTAAAAGTCTAACACTCTCCCTCCGCTCCGCTCAGAGCAGGGGAAGTTATTCAATGATTTCCCCTCAAACAAAATTAAATGTTAACGTTGCAGATGATTACAATCAACAAAAGGTAACTATGGCATAGATAAGTAGCACTCGCATCTCTAATCGCACTCCGTCAAAAAGTTTAGTGACATTTGGTGCCATACAAGCATCACAAATGTAAAGGCCGGTTAACACAACACAAACTAATTAAACACTCCTGGACTCGCCCATCTAAATTTATGAGAGAGAGAGGCCTTATTTAAGTCAAATTACGCTTAATGAGTGAGCCGTTTCAAAAAACTTGGTACACTTAATTATCTGCGCTTTAATCTACTTTCATAGTTGGACGTGGGCGAGGGTATGACAGATTTAAATTGTTAGATGTGCACTCACTCTAATAACGCCGCGCTTTCAATCTAGGCAAGTCATCTAAGAAAAAAAACCAAAGGTGAGAAGCCAAGACTGGGAAGAGAAGTACCCTTCACCTCCTCACATCGTTGAACTCGGGAATATTTGCGACTTGGACATAATCTGCAGTAGTCTAAAGGAAAAGATCCATAACGTTTGCGCATCCAATTAAGTCGCTAGAAACACACTTTGGTAAAATCCATGGCTCACTTAGTAACAATGATTCGAAAGAAGAAGCTGCGCGAAAGTGTTTATAGTGGGAAGAGTTAGCTCGCTCATCCCGTATAGAACAATACATACAACATTAACATGTGTGAGTGAGACAATGCTATCCAAATGTCATTTGCAACGAAACAGATACCTACTAAAACACAACCATCTTACTCTCAAACTCTCAACCATCGCGAAATCTAACAATCTAAATATTTGAGAATGACAGTTTTTGCTTAATGCAATGGTAAAAAAACGTTTTGTTAGTTCTTTTGCATAAAACTTCGTTGGGCGGTCAAAAACCGACTGGGCTCGCGTACGAAGGGTTCCGTACCATTAATAATAAAAACGGCAAAAAAAAACATGTTTGTTGTATACCTACCAACTTTTATTTCTGTGTTATGGACTTGTTTTCTGAAATAAATGATTTATTATTATTTATAGGATCCCCCATTTTTGCGGATGGGAAGTCATCTAATAACTTCCCCCGATCTGGGTGGAGTGGAGGGGAGTGTCAGACTTTTACTGACTAAAACCCACCCATGGTTCCTCCTTTTGCTCTTTATTTTCCGGGGCCGCGATATCTCTTTCGAACAACCCTCAACCCCGGCGACGTGGTGGGATGTCTCCTTAACTTTTCTATTAATCTACCGGGTTAATCAATTGCTATTCTACCCGGGTGCCGGTAGTTCCGATACGAGTCTAATTAACATAGTAAATATCCTGATCGGATCATAGTACTGTTGACGTCAATCGACTTACTAATGAGTTGACGTTACTAAATGTTGGAGATGGGAATTTCAATAGGTTGGATACGCTGATTCACAGTCTTGGAAAGATAAAGAAGAAGCAGAAACGTTGGACCTTGGGCTATATCCGAGTAGACCGGGATAAAAAGCCTATGTGTTAATCCAAGGTGTAAGCTATAGCAGATAGGCCTGCCAGGGCCACTGCCTGCCGGGGTTGCGGGTTGTACGAAAGATTTAGCACGGAACATAAAAGGCAAAAGTAGGAACATGGGTGGGTTTTAGTAAGTAAAAGCCTGACACACAAGTTCAAAAACGAAAGCTAGTACAACTCCTATACATGAGCTCCTATACTAGGTTTTGCCCGCGGCTTCGCTCGCGTTAAATTGGGGGTAACACAGTTCCCCTTTTCTGCTACCTGTTTTTGCCCTTATTTATTGTTATAGCAAAGCTAAGTTTTCCCTTTTATTCCCTCTTAGCCTATGTACGTCTCCAAGGTCAACTCAACCAACTATCTCTGTACCAAAATTTATCAAAATTCGTTTACCCATTTAGGCGTGAAGACGTAACAAACAAAGAAACTCACTTTCGCTTTTATAATATGTGTACGGATAGGAATCGCTGTGCATTCTAAATTCAGCCTTAGTGGCAGGTATTTCTGTATGAACCAATTCTGGCTACTTAATTTTGGTCTCGTTCCGTTTGCCCAGCCGTGTTACATGTGGGCATGGTTCTGTTCAAACGTCCGAATGTCCACAGCATTCCCTCTGTGCCACAAATCGGTGGCTTCCGACGTTTGCGATACAACTGTTGCGTCCGGTACCACTTGGGGACTTCCGTGTAGGGAATATCAGGGTTTTGGGGCTAGTATTGGTTTGAACTTCTAATTTTGAACTAGTTTTGGTGTTAATGATATGTTAAGTGGTGCTTATTGCTGAGATGGCTAGTAGTAGAGAAGTGATAAAGGATAAGGATAGGAGAATAATGGTTTTGAGTACTGTATTGAAAAAAATATCTTTGACTTGTTATCTTCTTCTTTTCTTAAAAGCCTAGGCACACAGGCTTCAACAAGTTTAGAATAAAAAGTCTCGCTACTTAGATTGTATCTATGTTCTAGCTTTATCCCCATTGAAGCAGTTCCTATCTCCTTCCATTCCATTCCAAAAAGGGCGTAACAGCTGCATAATATTTTAATTAAACCGGCTCGTAGTTCCGACTCTGATTAACATCTAGAATAATATCCCATGTAGACGGTATCGCTGTGAACCAATCTGCATTAAATTATTAATCATAATAGCGATATCAACTAGTTTGCAGGCAGTTTTGTTGGCAAAATAAATAGGGTTTTGTAACTAACGTGTCAATTTATACCAGTACTAGCTATTCCTGTGGTTTTGCTCATTTTGTACCAGTAACATCCTTCCTACTTATAATATAATAACTGCGAATGTCTGTGAAGATAGATGGATGGATGGATGTATGAATGTTTGTTACTCTTTCACATCAAAACTGCTGACAGGATTTTGATGAAATTTAGCACGGAGGTAGATTATAGTCTGGAATAACACATAGGATACTTTTTTTTCGATCATCACGCTGGCGACGCCGCAGGCGCCAGTCAGTGCTAAATATATTACGAGTTCCACGCAACGGTGATCCGAAAAAGTTAGCTATTATAAATAAAGAGCTTCTAATTCAAACATGTGTAGTTACATCAAACAAGATGAACCGAAACGTCAATTCTCCGACATCACAACCTCCCTAATCAATTCTCAACCTTACACCCTAAACTTACGCTACATTTTTTTTCGATCATCACGCAGGCATAGCCGCAGGTGCCAGCTAGTTATAAATATTTGTACAGTAAATAAGATATATTATGAAGACTAGATTGAGGCCTTCGGTTTTACTTGTAAATAAGATGACATTATCTGTATATCCTGAACCCCAACTTTTGCAGAGCTAGTAAGCAGATCAGATCCAGCCTGTCCTTTGCTGCACTCCCAGCCGACGGAGCGACGCCGTAAGCCGCGACTCGTACCCCGCAGGGGTGCCCTTAGCGTGCAGTCCCTTAGTATATAAGTACTAGCTTTCGCCCGCGGCTTCGCTCGCGTTAAATTCGGTATAACACACCAAGCAGACCTGTAGTTTTTGCTCTTGCGCCTGATAGATTTGTAATAGCAACGCTAAGTTTTCCCTTTTCTTCCCTCGTTCTCCCTCATATCCCACTTTTTTTTAAATAAAAATTAGCTTATGTCCGTCTCCTGGTTCCCAACTATCTCTGTACCAAAATTCATCAAAATCGGTTTAGCCATTTAAGCGTGAAGAGGTAACAAACAAACAAACAAATAAACAAACAAACAAACTCACTTTCGCTTTTATAATATTAGTAAGGATTTGCCCCTGGCTGGATGCCTTATCTTCGAGGCACCCACAGTATAGTGCGGTTGAGAAGCTGACAACCTCATAGACTGACCTGCAAGATGCCATTAAAAAAAGAGCTAGCCAGAAGCTCCTTGTAAGTACTTGCTCCTGTTTAAATACGGCTTAGACTGGGTTTTACGATCCAAATTACAGCAGCCGTTGACAATACAAGACACCATCTCGTCATTAAGCTCTCCAGTGTCATCAACATCATAATCGTTAAGTATCGACTTAATGTGTACGAGGACATGTGACGCTTCCTGCTACCATTAGGCAAGGTGCCACTGTTAGCGAGAAGCGAGTAAAACTAACAACTACACGATGGAAATTTCACTATCGGGAAAAACGTAGGTACTGAAATATGGCGATCGTAACCATCCTGTTTTTAGGATCTGTACCTCGCAAGGAAAAAACAGAACCCTTATTGGATTACATAGTTGTCCGTCTGTCTAACTGTCTGTCTGTCTGTCTGCATGTCAAGACTCTTTTTATCGGGAACATCGATGCGCGAGTCTGACCCTCTCTTGACCGGTTGTTTTTTTTATTTGCATGCCCATGCGATCGTAAAATATACAGAACTATTTATTGTGAGAAAACATATACACACATCAAAAGTGTCTAGGGAACAAGCATTTTTATGCGGATTTCTTGAGATTGAGATGTGGCTTTGTAATAAATTTATGATTTTATAAATTTATATGGATCCTTTTTGGTGCATTTCATAATTTGAATCAGGAAATTTTCTCAATCAAATTCGAGTAAAAGATGAAAATAAGCTATCAATATTTTCCCCATAAAAACATACAACGCATTGAAGACATTATTAGTGCCACTGTTTCCCTACTACTGATTAAAACCAACGTTATTATGGAGCGGCGACGTCATTTAAGCAGGGAAGAAATGCTCAGAGCCGTGGGAATGATAGAAGCTGGTTCCCGGCAACGGACTGTAGCTTTAGCTCTGAATACAAGTCAGAGTGTTATCAGTCGACTTTGGACACGTTACCGAAGCACTGGTACCGTGGCTGAGCGCCATGGAGGACGGTATCGCTGCACCACACGGAGACAAGACCGATACATTCAAATCTTAACTCGAAGAGCTCCAACAATAACCGCCATGATGTTAGCCGTGAGGCTTCATCACTCTTCAGGGAACTTAATTAGCGACCAAACAGTCAGAAACCGCTTGCATGAAGTGAACCTTCATTCCCGAAAACCGCTACGGGTACCACCTATAGCAATGCACAATCGTAGGATTCGATATCAATGGGCTCTTGAACACAGAAATTGGGCAGAAGAACAATGGCGTTTCGTGTGCTTTTCTGATGAGTCTCGTTTTGGTATGAGACCGGATACAAGACGTATACGACACTGGAGAACCCCTGGACGCCAACAGCGATTAAAATCCTGCCAGGAAGTCCATCCTTATAGTGGTGGAACCATCATGGTATGGGCGGGTATTTGGATCGGCGGAAGAACTGAGTTGATTTGGATCAGAGGCAACCTCAACGCTCAAATTTATGCTGAGACGATTGTATCAGACGTCATCGTTCCTCTACAAGTGCAAATCGGTCCCTTATTTCAGTTAATGCATGATAATGCACGACCGCACACCGCAAGAGTTGTAAGACAGACTCTCGCCGCAGCTAACATCAATGTCCTGCCCTGGCCTGCTCAGTCGCCAGACTTGAACCCGATTGAGCATGCATGGGATATGCTACAGAGAAGAGCTCTGCCGAATATGGAGGGTATCCAGTCGCAAGAAGACCTTTTTTTGTTGTTGCAACGAACATGGGCGGCCATTCCACAGCGTGATTTGGATGAACTCATTTTGAGTATGCCAAACCGATGTTCTTGTGTTGTTAGTGTTCGCGGTAGAAACACGGATTATTAATTGTTTAAGTTACCCAATAAAATTTTAAAGAAAACTGTTATTTCAGTCTTTTTTTCGAACTTTAATGTTAGTGGTTCAAATGTCAAAAATCCCTTTATTAGGAAAATGGCAAATTTCTTTATTAATGCAAAGGTGACTTGGTTTATCGTTACTGTGACAAACGAAAACACTTTATTTGATGAATCCTTAAAGAAAATTTTAATTAATATCAATCAGGAGAAAAGTTATTGCAAAAATATATGTTGATCCCTAGATACTTTTGATGTGTGTATTTACAAATTCCCCATGTTTGCAAAAAGTAAATGATTTGATTTGATCTTTATAAAAGTTATCTTTTTTTTGCAGATGGGAAATCATCAAATAACTTCCCCCGCTCTGGGAGCGGGGGGGAGTGTCAGACTTGTATATACCAAAACCCAGCCATGTTCCTTATATTGCCCTTTATGTTCCTAGGCCGCCCCGCAAACCCGGCAGACGAAATTTGGGTTAACTATTAATTGAACCTCTGACTAATTCTTCGAGAATTATAGTCTTAATAACGTCTTAATAGTCGTCTTTGACGGGCCTGTTGGTCTAGTGGTTAGTGGCCCTGACTGCTAAGCCGGAGGTCGTGGGTTCGATTCCCACCCAGGACAAACTTTTTGTGATGAGCATGATTGTTTGTTCTGTGTCTGGGTGTGATTTATCTATAATATGTATGTATTTATAAATTATATAAGTATGTATATCAGTTGTCTGGTTACCATAACACAAGCTCTGCTTAGCTTGGGATCAGATGACCGTGTGTGAGTTGTCCCAAGATATTTATTTTATTTTTATTTTATTTAATGTTAATACCTGTCTCTTTTATACTGATAGCGAGAATTTGTCGACAGCTTGTCGCTCCCCGCCTGCAGTGAGACTAGTACCTTATAGTGAAACATCACACTGATATAATCGTCGTAAATGACACATTTATACGTCGTCGAGACGTTAAAGATGCATAGGATATGAAGGATAATAAAACTGTGAAGTGCGAGAGACAAGGGGTTATTAGCTTGTAGTATTGTTTCAACTTTGTCTTGAACTCTGTCGCGTTTTCATTCAACTTTACGGACCCTTATTGGAAGAATTTCTCGAACACAAAACCCACGCCACCACCAGTTCGTCGACGAGGAAGACACCGGCCGCCGGACGGTTTAGGATCTCGGGGCCCACCGGCCTCTGATAGGGTCCCAGCTCCCGGTGGAAGTGTGCAGCACATGCGATGGACTCAATCCATCAATGAAAACGTCATGCGCTCATACTATAAACGGCAAAAAAATAATGTTTGTTGTATGGGAGGCCGCTTAAATACTTATTTTATTATTGTTTTAGTATTTGTTGTTATAGCGGCAACACAAATACATCATCTGTGAAATTTCAACTATCCAACTATGTCGGTTCATGAGATACAGCCTTGTGACAGATGGACGGACAGCGGAGTCTTAGTAATAGAGTCCCGGTTTATAATTTGTGTAAGCAAAATAATTGGTTGCAATTAAAACTGAGAGATACCGCGGCTCCGGAACATAAAGGGCAAAAGCAGGAACATGGGTAGGTTTTAGTCAGAAAAAATCTGACACTCCCCGACCCCCCTCGCTCCGCCCATAGCGGGGGAAGTTATTTGATTAAATCTCATCCGTAAAAAAATGCCAACATCATTAAATTAAGTAAAGGACCATATGCAATAGTAAAGCATAACTTTACTGCTATTCGTAAACGTATCAAGATCAGGCTTCTAAGCATTCAGTCAGTCGGTCAAGGAGCATCAGCCAGTTCAACCTTTCGCTGCCCAGTCCAAATTATACAATGTATTTTTGGACTCATACGCTGAGTTTTGGGCAGCGAAAGTTCCCTTCTTAGTCTTGACTTTCCACCGCCGGCAATAGGATTTAAAACCATAAAAATCTCTCTCAAATACCGGTAGAACACTGAACGTAAATTGATCTATTTTAAAATTAAACGTAGTTTGCCCTCATTCCAAACTTTAACCTTCCGTTGTTTGTTTTTACGCTTATTTATATCTTCCCAATCTATTTGTAAGACTAATCAAGTAACTACTATCCCCATTTTTCCACTCGAACGTGTTCATTCAAGTACTGTTTTGAATTTCTCTTGTAGCGTAGGTGCGTTTACAAACATTTAAACTCACATACACAAACAGCCAGACCTGGAACAACTACCTGTCGGTCACATAAATATTTGTTCCATGGGTTCGAACCCGCGACACGCGGCGCAGAAGCCAATCGCTTAACTACTGCGCCAACCGTGCAGTCAGTCGTGTTTTTTTTCTTATCGTGTCGATTTGTGTTCGTCGGACTGAGTGTGTAAGTCATAATTCAGATTTATTTTCGTTGGATCCCAGTTTTTGATCCCATTTTATAGGTATTAACGATGGGTCCCATTTGATATTACCATTGAATCCCATTTTATGACAACATGTGTACATTTCAGAAGAAAAGTGATTTACTTTTATTAAATATTTCAAAAACACCGTGTGTGTATTTTGGATTTTTTAGGATTGTTGCCACTGGGGAATAAACAAGCGCCTCTTAGCTCAAAAAAAAAATACTGCCGTCATGATTTTTCCATATTTTTTTTTTATATAATGTGGCCGTTTCTGGCACACGGGTCACAGTTTTAACCTAACCTTTTTTTGTAAATAAGTAATTATCCTAATCTAAATAGTTCAGTTCCGGGTAACCAACTAAAAACAATCTCTTTTTTCTATAAATGCAGGTCGTTTGTGGCACTCGCCGGCCGCTGCCGCGGCACCGCTCGCTCCGCTCGCTCGGCTCGTGCGTAGGAGGTCACAGTTTTAACCTAACCTAACCTAGTTCCCGGTTCCTATAATTTGTTTGGGCACGGCAGGCACCCGTTATTCTAACATAACCTATCCACTTACCCAAATTTCATCCAAATCAGTCTAGAAGTTTGAGCGTGTTGGAATAACAAACATACATACAAAGTTTCGCCTTAAAATATTATTGTGATTTTGTTGTTGGATGTACCCGCATTCAGATGTTTTTAAACATCTGGGATCCAACGGAAATAGTTTTTGGGATTCAATGGCAATAAAACGTATTTTTTTAGTATTTTTCAAATTTGGGATTCAACGGAAATAATAATAATGTTTTGTGGGATCCAACGCCAAAAATATTAAAGTGGGATCAAAAACTGGGATCCAACGAAAATAAACGATAATTCAGACTTAAACAAACACCTCTGATGATTCGGATTTATTTGTTGTATAATTAACACTTGCTGATGAAGAAAAACATCGTGAAATCAGCATGCTTTTTTACTAATGGGAAATCATCAATAAATTACCCCGCTATGGGCGGAGCGGAGGGGAGTGTCAACCTTTTACTGACTAAAACCCATCCAAGTTCCTTCTTTTGCCCTTTATGTTCCGGGACCGTGGTATCTCTTTCGAGCTACCCTTTACCCCGGTAGCTAGTGGCCTTGGTAGGGCCCTCTGCTTTGCTGAAATCTCTTTGATTTCCCATCCGCAAAAAAAATAGGGTGAATGCATTGAAGGAAGCATGGTCTCGCTACAAATTGAGTCTGTCCATAGACCGATCACCAGCGTACTCATCATACACTTCAGTGCACGAAAACCGACCTCCTTAACAGTCAAAACACAAGAATGTATGAATAAAACAACGCTGCATTGTGCCGACATTGTATTGAACCCACATCTGGTTCTGTACAATGTAAAAGTTATTAAAATATTTATATTGTCGCCGTATGCCCCATTGAAGTAGGTTAGGGGAGCACATAAAATATAACACGGTTCGAATTGCGTGGGCGCGTCTCTGGGCTCAAGGAACACCATGTGCGACGTTTTTGGCGAACAGGACACTGCAGATATACAAAAATGGTTCTTATTATTGGCGTGTCGTTGGTAATCTAAATTGGGTTGTTCCAGAATTTGGCTACGAGAGTAGATGCTAAGTACAGAAAACAGGACACGGTGAAAACCCAAGAAGGTGAAGGTCTCACAAGAAATAGTAAGAATCCTGAAGAGTTTTTTTTTCTCTGCTCTGTCCCAGTCCTGGGCAAGGCTCTCTCCACTCGGCTTCTCACGAACCTGCGCGTCCTCCTTCCAGTTCTGATGAAAGAGATAGAAACTATCTAGTTCGTCCCGAGTATACTTTATTTCAATTCAAAATAAAGTTTTATGGAAATATACGCTTATATGTATAATACTAGCTGGCGCCCGCGGCTTTGATCGCGTGATATCGAAAAAAAGTGTTCTATGTGTTATTCCAGACTATAATCTACCTCTGTGCCAAATTTCATCAAGATCCGTTCAGCCGTTTTGACGTGAAAGAGTAACAAACATCCATACATATATCCGCATTTTTAATATTAGTAGGTTTCTTTTTTCACTAGTAAAAACTGCTAACCTAAATAGTAGAATGTACTATTTTTTTAAATAGTTTTGTTAATACAAACAACTCGAGACAATAAAAATACTTCGGTCAAGATTTTTTCCTCCCGTTGTTTTCAGAATCCCATAAAATTGCTTTTACAATTGGTAGAAAAACCTCTCCCATAGAATAACCTGCAATATACGGAGGGTCCATAGGAGAGCAAAATGAGAGCACCCATTTACGTCATAATGCAACGATTTAGATTGTTAGATTCACCCGACCGACCGTTGAAAGACGGTCACAATACTGCTTCAATGACAACACTGAAGCAGACACTGCTCACTCATATCAATTAAGATAGCCTGGTCGTGAAACAAAAAAGTCGGTGACTTTTGTTAGTTTCGTTGACTTTTTGCCACGGACTTCCAGAAGTAACATTATTTTCCACCTTTAATTTTTTTTTCCTTCCGGAAAAAGGACGGAAAGATGGTGATGATAACACCATTGTCACCATAGTAGGCGCTATCCAAATTCTCAGTAAACCATACCGTTATTAAAGTATGACCTTAGTATGACATAAGACCAGCTGTTACTTTGCCAAGATTATTTTATTCCTTTAATTCGCTAACATAAATCTTTAGAATTTTCACTGCTAACATCTCTTTTAGGTTTTAAGACAACATTTTGCGAAAAGGAATTCATTATGGATGCCATAATTCAAGTGAATTTGGGTATGGAATAAGTAATTTTACACAATGCAGCAACAAAATTTTTGTAAACATTTTTATCTTAAATAATAAGGTCTTGCCGTCATAGTCTTTTTATTTTCTATTGAATTTTGCAATTTTTAATTGTAATTATGGGTCTATTACTTTTTTTTTATCGAAAGTTTTATAATTTCGCCGTATTTGTTTTTTTTTTAAGAACGAGAAGTGCATATTTTACAATCTAGTCTACATTGACTGAAGTTTGTATTTACATTGTTTACGTTGACTTAAGTTTGTATAATTTTTGTGCTATGCATGCGGTTCCGGGTTTAATTACCACTTCAGATAAAGCGTTAACAGGGTTTTCGTACCTGTATGATAGCATTAGGCTCGTGTTCTATAACATGAAGCTTAAAAACAAAACTAGTGAAATGCAGGGTGTACTATAAAGAACACATCTGCACATCGTTGTGGGGATTACAGGCAACCTATTGCCATTAACCAGACACAAATCCAGAATGGGTGTTACTAAGATACTTCTGAAGGAAAAGTTCTAGAACATTTAACGACCTGGCAGTCAAACCCAGGACCTCGACCCATCAATTGCGCTTGCGACTACTAGATTAACGAGGCAAGCAAATTGTAGTAATGCGTGGCAGTGCGGTTAAGAAAAGCATCTGCTTGTTTACGCCTGAAACTATCTTGATTTCATAACTTCACATGTACGAATAGGACTAAAAGTACAACAACAAAAAACCGGCCAAGAGCGAGTCAGACTGGCGCACCGAGGGTTCCGTACAAATTTGCGACATAAAGAGCCATATCTTTTGACTACGTAGTACAGATTTGAGTATGGTTTTAATTTCATTGATAGGGTTATTTTTTCAGACAGACAGACAGACGGACAAGAAAGTTATTCAAAAAGGGTTCATCTTTTCCTTTTGAGGGACGGAACCCTAAGAAAACCCAAACTGCCCAAATAGCTAAAGTATCGACAATTACTAAAACTGTTCGAGTACAAAACAAAACAACCATAAACCTAACGTAACACGTTTCAGACGCACAAATTGTTCTTCAAATAAAAATTATTGGCGAAATGCGAAGCGAAACCACACATTTGGGGGTCCGTAACTTATACCCAATATGATTTTAATGCCTACGTTTTATTTTCCTCCTTCCCGTAAGACATATTGCTGCTGTAGTATTTCCGGAGTCAGATTTTCTGCATTCAGAATATTGCGGTCCTGTCTTGCATAATAATGTAGGAAAAATAAAATATTGCGCGGTCTTCAAGCTGTTTTGTATGAGAAATCTGCTGGTGCTATGTTTTATATTTTAGCGTTTTCTTGCACAAAATATGTAACTTTGGAGAAAATACACCTTATTATAACATCATCGACATGATATCAGTAGGTATGTAGAATCAGTATACAGAATGCAATTACCTCTAGAGCAGATGTCAGTATACAGAATGCAAATACCTCTAGAGCAGCCTCGGCTACTCCTGAAGCCATACCTAATAGCACTGCTGACTCGCAGAAAGTTTTTCTCACCGTATTTTTATACCAGCTGCGCCCTGCGGTTTCACTCGCGTGTTGCCTATATGTATGCTATATTATTGTGAAGTTTCATCAAAATACATTCAGTAGTTTTTGCGTGGAAGATCAACAAATATACTTACAAACACCCTCACAAACTTTCGTTTATATAATACCAGCTAGCGCCCGCGTTTCGCCCGCGTGATAATTGAAAAAGAGCATCCTATCATCAATGGAATGACAATTCTAGACCATAATCTACCTCTGTGCCAAATTTCATCAAGATCCGTTCAGGCGTTTTGACGTGAAAGAGTAACAAACATTCATACATCCATCATAACAAACATTAGCATTTATAAAATTATAAATGCTGTTTGTGCATGTGAATTTAAATGTTTGTAAACGCACCCATGATACAGGAGAAATTCCTAGTGTGGGGCAACGTTTTTTAAAAAAGAAAAAAGTTGTTTTTTGATAAATATTAAGTAGATGGTAAGATTACCCATCGGCAAAAAAAAACACAAACCACAGACTTGAGTATAATTTGAACTCGATACCTCCACGCCTTTGGAAGTTATTTTATGACTAGCTTTTGCCCGCGGCTTCGCTCGCGTTAAATTCGGGGTAACACAGTTCCCCTTCCGCCTTATTGGTTTGTAATAGCAACGCTTAGTTTTCCCTTTCCTTCCCTCTTTCTCCCTCACATCCCACTTTTTTTTTTCAAAAAAGTTAGCCTATGTCCGTCTCCTGGTTCCCAACTATCTCTGTACCAAAATTCACCAAAATCGGTTTAACCATTAAAGCGTGAAGAGGTAACAAACAAACTCACTTTCGCTTTTATGATATTAGTAAGGAATAGTAGGGTTCCCATCTGAAAAAAAGGCTTCCGTTTTTTCCTTTCGAGTTACCGAACCCTAAAAAGAGCACATGCATCTCTGTAATGTATACCATAGAGGGGCTATGAAATTTTACGGCCTTTCTGTATTTCGGGCGAAATTTTATTTTATTATTATTCTCTGCTTCACTTTATTTGTTCGTTTCTAAGTTTGTTTGGTTTATTTTCTTGATTTGTGATCCTTTTGGTTAGTTTATTTGTGGTATTGTGTTCTGAATCTTACCCACAATTTGAGCGTAGTTCTGCTAACGTTTATAATCTTGAGTAAATTCCAATTATTGTCGTTCTCTTCGTGCTGAACTGTCGATTCTACCTTTACGCGTATAAAACTCGGTATTTCGAGACAAGAATTCTTTTTACTAAAGACCTTTTTCTTGACATAAATTACTTAAGATCTAATTCAGGTTTTACTTTATTGGCCATTCAGAAAAAAGGTATCCTAGGTTTTGTAAATGGATAGATCTTAACTACAGCTACTATAAATGGACTGAAGACGGTTTGAGGTAAGGTTTTACCGTAAGATCACGCCTGTAATCCCTAATGGGCCTAGCAGAGGTGTATCTAGGACTAGGGTAAACTCGGGATAGATGCCTCCGGAGGCTAGATGCCCCGATTGTTAATACTTGATTCATCGCGTGAATCTTGCTATTTTATTTATCTATGGATAAGGTTTTCCAACTTCTACTAAGAAGACCGTGTCTTTTGGCTCTGTGTGATTGCATGGAAAGGGAAGGTGCGGTCAAAGTTTTGTGGGGATATATGCCTTGCTTGTCAGTAGGTCGTCTATCTTAAACGTATTTTATATGGACTAAGTAGAGGAAAAAGTAGAGTTCTGCAAAAATCGCTACTACCCTAGAAATATTCAAAATAATGTTTTTTACTTTTCATGAATTTGTAGATAAAGAACCAAAGTACTTCCCAGTTTTACAAATAAAATATTTCGATTTTTGTAGTGGGAGATAAACAATTATTACTTAAAGTGTGGCAACTATCCCGACTTTAATTATGTTTAAGTCTTAGGGGGCGAGCCTATTGCCATCAATCCTGCTGGAAAATCCCAATAGTTCTTTACGTCACCTGAGAATCGAAGCCCGGCCGTCATGGTCATCATTCGCACTTGCAACCACTACACCAAACGAAGCGAAATTAAGTTCCTTTCAAAATAGTTGAGATGAATGGGGCTGATCCATGCGTCATGTTCGTGAACGGGCGCTATCAGTTGGGACTGATCATCTTTTAGTTGCCACGGTTCATTTTAGTTTGTTTACTTTATTTTTAATTGTAATTTTTGCTCTTACTGTGCAGGTCTTTCTACATCGTCCTTACATATTTGTATAATCTCAACATGAATGATGTTACTATGATCTTGTAATCCTTACTAATATTATAAAAGCGAAAGTGAGTTTGTTTGTTTGTTACCTCTTCACGATTTAATGGCTAAACCGATTTTGATGAATTTTGGTACAGAGATAGTTGGGAACTAGGAGACGGACATAGGCTAATTTTTATTTAAAAAAAAGTGGCATATGAGGGAGAACGAGGGAAGAAAGGGGAAAACATAGCGTTGGTATTACAAATCAATCAGGCGCAAGAGCAAAAACTGCAGGTCTGCTTGGTGTGTTATACCGAATTTAACGCGAGCGAAGCCGCGGGCGAAAGCTAGTAACATTATAATTTAAAAGAGTGTCAATGGAATTTTTTGCCTATTCTTCTCCATAGAGATCAACGCTATGGAATGGGCAACTACAGTACGTTCACAAGTAATTATGCTTTGTGATTGCGACTCTCTGAAAGGTGGAGAATGGAAGAAGAAAACGTGTTGCGCCGACTCCAAATAGAATGGGACAAGGGCAGGAAAATGATGATGATGACTGCGACTGCAGCTTCATCATATTGTTTCTTGACATTCAAAAGTGCCTATAATAGTATAATTGAAATAAATGCTTTGAGTTTGAGTTTTGAGTTGTAAGCAGATGAGTTTCGTCAAATAAAAATGTTAGTGAAACTTCACAACGCTCTGTACATTACGGAATAGTTTTCTGCTTTAGCTATTTAGTCGGAAAAGTTTGAATGCGGGAAACTTTAAAAGCATCAAGTTAGCTCCTGAAAACTTTCATTTCATCATTACTTACAGTACACATTGCAGTTTCCTCTCTGGTTATTCTTTTAGTATATAAAAGCATCTACATATTTAAAGCTATGTTTTTGTTTAGCGGAGTTATAGCATACACGATCTTAATCTAATGACGGCACGGTTGACGCAGTGGCTGAGCGATCGACTGCTGCGCTGCGTGTCGCGAGTTCGATACCCGCACGGAACAATTTTTTATGACCTACAGGTTTTTGTTTCGGGTCTGGCTGTTTGTGTATGTGAGTTTTAATGTTGTCTCCAGTAATATTTGACAAAAAAAAGCAACAGTCGTTGCGTTATTGACAAAGTACACCCACTTTTCACCCAAAACCTTCAACTCCAGGCTCTGTGGCTGCTACTGAGAATTTCGTAATGGAAAAACTCAATAAAAATTTGTCCAACCCGGGATTGAACTAAAGATCTCATACTCAGAAGCCGTAATTGCAACTACTAGACCAACAAGGCAGTATATCTACTAAAATCCGGGCAAGTGTGCGACATAAACAGCCATATCTTTTGACTGCGTAGACTTAGAGGGTTGATTTTTTAACAACTCCAAGGGAGTACAGACTTGAGTTTAACAATTTTAATTTTAACTCGATACCTTCACGCGTTCCTAATATAAAGGGTCTTGACAGACTGACGGACAACCAAGTGATCCGATAAGGGATCCGCTTTTCTTTTTGTGGTTATTCTAAAGCTAGCTATTGCCCGCGGCTTCGCTAGCGTTAAATTCGGGGTAACACAGTTCCCCTTTCCTCATTTGCAAGTACTTGCTACCTGTAGGTTTTGCCTTTGCGCCTTATTTATTGTAATAGCAAAGCTAAGTTTTCCCTTTTCTTCCCTCTTTCTCCCTCATTCCTCAATTTTTTTTTAAAGTAGTCCGTCTCCTGTGTCCCAACTATCTCTGTACCAAAATTCATCAAAATCGGTTGAGCCAGTTAGGCGTGAAGACGTAACAAACAAAAAAACAAACTCACTTTCGCTATTGTAATATTAGTAAGGATATGCGCTGTTATCTAAAAGTCTTCCGGTAAACCATTAACTTGGCTCACATTACGTAGAAAATCAACGATCGATTCCGATCTAATAATCTTTTACCGATCAGAAGTGAGATTGCAGAATAATGCCTTTTCTTCTCAAATAGCTAAGGCAGATAGACACTAAATCATTTTTACATCCCTGTTAAGCCCCTTCGGTGGCCTATATGGCGATGTCTTCAGAAATATAATGATAAATTGCCCCGCTTTTGTTATTATTCAGAATATGGCTCCGGATTTTATGGATTTTTGACACTATTCTTAAATACTTTGCGGGTAATTCTGGAATTTTATGCCGTTAGCATGTATTATGCATCCATTTCCAATCCAGGTTTATTTATTTATTGACCTCCGAAAAAAGGTTATCAATTCGTCTGAACGTTTTTGTTTTAACCAACTTCAAAAAAAAGAGTTTCGCAATTCGATTGTATTTTTATTTTGTATGTTTTTAGGCCGATTTTTAAAACTATTTTATTAGCGATATACAATATACAGTTGCAGTTAACTCCCGAGGTGATACCATGTTAATTTTATTGAAACAATTATATTCTTCTACTGTATTTGGATTATCCTTACTTCCTTACTAATATTATAAAAGCGAAAGTGAGTTTGTTTGTTTGTTTGTTTGTTACCTCTTCACGCTTTAATGGCTAAACCGATTTTGATGAATTTTGGTACAGAGGTAGTTGGGAACCAGGAGACGGACATAGGCTAATTTTTATTTAAAAAAAGTGGGATATGAGGGAGAACGAGGGAAGAAAAGGAAAAACTTAGCGTTGCTATTACAAATCAATCAGGCGCAAGAGCAAAAACTGCAGGTCTGCTTGGTATGTTATACCGAATTTAACGCGAGCGAAGCCGCGGGCGAAAGCTAGTATATATATATATATATTGTACCAATTATTTCATTTTCATTTTTTTAAATGTTGCCCCACATTAGGAATTTCTCCTGTATCGTGGGTGCGTTTACAAACATTTAAACTCACATACACAAATCACACGGATCCGAAACAACTATTTGTTGGCCATACAAATATTTGTTCCGTGCGAGAATCGAACCCGCGACACGCAGCGCAGCAATCAATCGCTCAGCCACTGCGCCAACCGTACCGTCAATGGAATACAAATGCTTGATAAGAATTTGTGTGGGATAAAATCATACTATAACTAATAATGTAGGGTGAAATAAAAAAACCGATTCCCAAAAGTCTATTCAGTGGAAAATAAGTTGACTTCCAGGAGTCGGTGGCGTTGTTTTTTAGTTTTGGTATCGAACATATTTTCACATATAAAAAGGAGTTCATATTATGTTAGGCGTATAATGAACTTTAGCTAACTCTCACTAAACCAAGGCTTCTTAGCACTCTTTAACCCATAACACAATGCCACAAGAACAATCTTAATAAAAATAAATAAAAATGTAAGCTATGAAAGTAATCCTCGCTTTCCTTAAGCTAAAAGCGGAACAGGAAACCAAGGATTTAATAAAGCAAAAGATAAAGAAACAGTAGACTACGTTAATACTTACTTATTTAACTTGTACTATGTTTATTTATAAACATACTTTGATATACATGGTACATAATAACTACAATATCTCTCGCATGACGTCTCTGATCATGAATCTAAATGACTATTGTTGTACGAAATACAGACATTATTTTCCAAAAAAATATCCCTAATACACTATCGTATGGTGTAATAAAATACAGAATATTGATTTTTTCAAAAATCCAATGATGCAGTTTTAGTACCTATTTTCGCTATTTTTAATTGGCATTCATTAGCCATTCACGCCCATTTGAAAAATTCACGCTATATAGTAAGTATACTTAATTTATCCTTGTAGATCATATCATCGTAGTGTAAATAACACATATTTTCAGTTTTTTTTTCAGAAAAGAAAGAAAGAAAAATATTTATACGTCGCAATTACGACAACCGTATAATAGAAAAAAATATTACAAACATTTATTATAAATACATATGAAAAAATAAAAAATAACTTGCACGCCGTGACTGCGACAAGTAGTCTAGTCACCATGATGCTGTTTTTCATGTACACCTACCACTGTTTGTTTCTCTATAACCCAAAGGTTGTCTGGTAGAAATCTTTATACTAAATATGACACTAAGTCCGCCTCTGTACTCTATGCTAGATAAATAAATAAGAGGCGAAAATAAAAAAGGAAAAAAAAGTATTCAAATATTCATTGCAGAGTCCAAGTTAACCATTGAAATATACATTCGAATAGTACACAGAACAGTGATGGATGACAAACAATTTAGTTACAAGCACCTTCTTTACCTCTTGCGTTTATTTGAAACCCTTTCCTGAATTCCCAGTCTCCCAGCTCAATAAAATAGATTACGTATTTAACAGGCACAAGTTTAGTAAGTCATTATTTGAAGAAGAGAAGAAGTTCATTCGTTCTCATCAGATAAACTAAGGAAGACAAAGATTGAGTGTGTTTTGTTTTTTTTATTGATGGGAAATCATCTTAAAACTTCTCGCGCTCTGGGCGGAGCGGGCGGGGGTGTCAGACTTCGACTGACTAAAACCCACCCATGTTCCTTCAATACGTTCCGCGGCCGCGGTATCTCTTTCAAACAGCCCGCAACCTCGAAAACCAGCATGCCTGAGTGAGAGATATTTCTCGACGGCATTTTAAGCCAAGAACAAAACTAACAAAGAAATGCTTTAGGACAGTCGTATTTTCGATTAAAAAAAGCCATGAAAACGGGTGAAACCGTGACATAAAGCCAGTCATCCTATAATAGCGCTCTCAGTATTCGTCCCTGACATCGTTCGACTAAAATCTCATTATTAGCTTTCTGAAACAGACGGCTTTCACGAGACCCGACTCCATATTGCAGTATCGAGACGCAATGATCGTTTGTGAATCGTAATGAACGAACTGCCTCGTTAGTCTAGTCATGCGATTTTGGAGCATGAGGTCCCAAGCTCGATTCAAAAAATAAGAGGACATTGTGGGTCTTGTGGGATTCCTAGACGCTTGCCAACTTTTTACTTTACGTTTTGGCAAGTAAGCAATGACTTATTGTCGGGCCTGTGCTGTCCTCTCATACTTAGATACTAACGCTGTAACAACCAAATTGTAAAACCAAATGATTTTAAAAGAGTAACCATGGAGTTTCCTGCTGGTTCTTCTCCATGAGTAACGGCCTACCCGAACCGTGCAATATGTGAAATAAAAATATTTTGATTTTAAAGGTTGAGAGATTGTGTTTTTCATTACCAATGAGAGCAAACTGGGCTGAAATCCAGTACGAATTTGTGCCAGCGCGTAGCGTTTGAGTGAGCAACCAGGCTTATCCCAGTTGTATACGTCTCTTGTACCTATTGGCCTTATTTGGTTCTGCCTCCTGCTGGAATGGAGGGAAGTGGAGATTATATTTTTCATCTCCTCTGCTATTCTTTTCTGGTTAATTTCGTCATAATAAAATTGTTTCTCCATTATTTCATCTACCTTCATTGTCTTGGCGCTTTTCTGGTGGTCGCCACATTTGTTTCTGGCGTTCAGGAGCTGTTCTGATTTGAGAATAGTGTTGGGCCAGTAGGAGGTTAAATAATGGCAGCCGCTCGGTCGATCTTTAGGTTAACACCAGGTGACCACCCTTTACATACCGAGTCTCCTACGTGCCTCGGAAAGCATGTTAAGCTGTTGGTCCCGGCTGTCATTTGTAGATCTTTTACAGTCGTTCTGGTAGGCAGTGTCCCGAAAGTCTGACAACCAGCCTTTTCAAGGGGTATCGTATTACCCAGTACTAACTGGGTTGTATATGTCAGATAGGCAGTTGCTGCAAGTAAAATACTGATATTCAGCTGTAACCGGTAAGACGACCCTAACATAGTTTTTTTTTTCAAGACGTTGCCTCACACTAGTAATTTCTCATGTATCGTGGGTGCGTTAACAAACATTAAAGTCACATACACAAACAGCCAGACCCGGAACAACTATCTGTAGGACATACAAATATTTGTTTATTTATTTATTTATTTATTTAAACTTCATGTACAATAGTGGTACATAGGCGGACTTAATGCCATAAGGCATTCTCTACCAGTCAACCTTTGGGTAAAATACGACAACATTGTGATAGGGTACAATACATAAAATATCTAAAACTATTTTTGCGAAAACATAATATATTTTTATACGGATACTAATACACATATACATATCAAATAAACTAATATATACATTTAAAAATAAATAAAAACGAGAACTTTAACAGTAATTACAATGACTTTTAATTGGCAGACGGACCTAAATAGTGGTTACGAACTTTTCTTTTAAAAGTAAATTTACTTTCAGCTTTTTTAATGTCAAAGGGTAGTGCGTTCCAGAGCTTGATTGTCGAAATTACGTATGATTTGGACATAAAACCGGTGCGGTGTAAAGGAATTTGGAGGAGAAGATTTTCGGAAGCCCGAAGGTTACGACTGTGAGAACTGCCCAACACTTTAAAATAAGTTTTTAAATAATCAGGAGCATACGGATCATTCATGACAGAGTACAGCATACAGAGAGATCTGAGGGACCTCCTGAGTCGTATAGGCAGCCATTTAAGCTGAGTACGGAAGGAAGAGATGTGATCATATTTACGAAGGCCAAACACAAAGCGAATGCAATTATTAAGAAGACGATCCAATTTATTGAGAAGTTCCTGGGTTAGATCAGAATAACAAACATCAGCATAGTCGATAATGGGAAGCACAAGAGACTGTACCAAAATGAGTTTAGTGCTAGATGGGAGAAAATGCTTGAATCTATAGAGAGACCGCAGTGAGAAAGTGACTTTCTGGCTCACTTGAGCCACGTGCTTATTCCAGCTAAAACAGTCGTCAATATATAAACCTAAGTCTTTTACGTGAGGTGATAAAGAAATGACTGAATTCTCATACATCAGTGGTGTAAGTTGACTCGTGTTCACATTTCTCAAATAGTGCGAGCTACCAATGAGGATGGCCTGACATTTCCCAACGTTAACAGAAACCCCAAATTTGCCAGACCATTCCTCAATAGTTCTGAGATCAGCATTAAGGGATGAAATGCATTCATCAAGATTCGCAATATCTGATTGAGCGTATAGTTGCAAGTCATCAGCGTACAGATGGTAAGAACATTTGAGGATAGCAGTAATGTAGTTAATAAATAAAGAAAATAAGAGAGGAGAGAGTATACCGCCTTGTGGAACACCAGTCATCAGGTCGCACCAGTCAGAGAAATCCTGATCAACACGCACCGCCTGCTGGCGACCACGAAGATAAGAAGAAAACCAATTACGTGACAAAGAAGACGCACCAATTTGAGACAGTATGGCCAGGAGTATGTCATGATCAACGGTGTTAAAAGCATTGGAAAAATCTATTAAAACTAACACCGTTAACCTCGAATTCTCCAAGCCATCACGAACATCTTCTGTAACTTTAAGCAAAGCTGTGGCTGTGCTGTGGCCTGGCCGAAAACCGGATTGGGAACTGGACAAAAGGTTATTCTTAAAAACGAAAGAGGATAATTGTTTAAGAGCAACTGCTTCTAGGATCTTAGACAGGAAAGGGAGAATGGAGATGGGTCTAAAGTGATTAGCCAAACTAGGATTAGAAATTTTAGGAAGAGGGTTTTTTATTTGTTCCGTGCGGGGATTGCGCAGCGCAGCAGTCGATCGCTCAGCCACTGCGCCAAGCGTGTCGTCAAGTTGGGAAAACGCTACGCAGATGATGACATAGGACTAAGACATTGCGTGATGTGGAACTAGGTACACTTCTGCCAACCCTTCGGGGATTACAGCCGTGATGTTACGTTTATGTAGCGTTCAAAGACCCTTCACACGAACTCGATATTGCATTATCGGGACGCAATAATCGTTTGTGAATGGTAATGAAAGAACTCCTTGTTCCTAACTTTCCTATTTGTACTATCTGGTTGTTTATGGGCAATTAGGCTCTTTTTGGGAAAAAAGTAATAAGTGGTACCTACTATTGAAAGTTGGTTAGATGTGTTGGCTAGTCGTTTTTTGCAAATGGAAGATTTTATTGCCAACGTTGGGGCCATGGTTAGGGTAAAGGCTACGCAAACGATGATGATATAATTAGTTACTATCTGTATTGATTTTTTCGTAGTTGAAGCAATTTTTAGGGTTCCGTACTGTAAAAGATAAAACGGCCCCTGATAGGATCACTCTGTTGTGCGTCTGTCTGTCTATCAAGAGCTCGGGAATCTTAAGAACGCATAGAGGTATCGAGTTGAAATTAAAACCATATACTCAAGTCTGTGGTCCCATTTTTTTTTGCGGATGGGAAACCATCAAATAGCTTCCCCCGCGAAACGGTGGGGAATGTCAGACTTGTATTTACTAAAACCCACCAATGTTCCTTCTATTGCCCTTTATGTTCCGGGGCCGCGGTATATCTTTGAACAACCCGCAACCCCGGCAGGCGGAGGCCCTGGCAAGCCCCTCTGCTTTGCTGACATCTCTTTGAGGCGCTCGTGAAACACAAACGCGCCGTCGACACGGCCTGTCGTCAATAGACGGACGGACGGTGAGCTACCCATTGCTCACCGTCCACAGGCCCGCATCTACGGTGGCCGGGAGTCATCTCGCGGCGCCCGACGCCCGGGGCGTCTCCCGCGGCGGCCGGGTTGGTTTGAGATTCATCTCATATTAAACGCCCGGCCACCTCTTTTGCTAGCATTACTGTTTCGCAGAAGGAGGTGACCGCGTCCCATTCCCTCTCGCTCCGGACCATGGACTGAACCAGGGCCGGACGAAAATCAACCCTCTTAGTCTACACAGTCAAAAAATATGGCCGTTTATGTCATGAGTTTGTACGGAACCCTCGGTGCGCGAGTCCAACTCACACTTGACCGGTTTTTACTATAAGGGAAACAAAATCAAGAATCACGTGATATCAAATCAATCATCTCCCTCCATAAATTTAAAGTAAAACACGAATCAAAATCAAAACACGTATCATTTATAATTTATTGCTGCGCGAAATAAATCAGCCATTACAAAAAAAAAGTAAACCAGCTATTAAATACTCATTACCACGAATCTCTCGAGAATTCTAATATATCAGGTTGATTTGCATACAATGCTTGCGGTGTTCTACAAACAAATGGGACACTGAGTCACCAGCAAGACATGTAATCATCCTTTATTTGAACGTGCGAAAGTCTCATTGTTCACACGTACCTATGTAGCACGGGTGTCGTAATGGAATTACTGTGTCGTCAAGGAAATTGTGAAAGATTGACTCTTAGGAGAGTTAATGCGGCGAATTTCACTTTCTTTTCATCCGTGTATGGTTTTTTTGAGAAAAACATGTGAGGTCTTGAGTGTGTTGTCTTTTTGGATAAGGCCCTGACAAGAATCGTTGGCGGGAGTGATTCCTGGAGCGGTATTTATGGGACTGTTTCTCGAATTTTTCATCTTACGCGTCTCGTCACTTTGACGTGAGTCAACCTTACAAAAAAACATTATATTCTGTAAAATTCAAAGGTACAGTTAGCAGGATCATCCTGACTGTACATCTGCATAAGTAACATTTGAGCGTGCTATTAATATCGGAACCTGGCAGCTATATTGTTTTTTTTTTTAATCTTTATGATAATACTTCCCCCAGTCAACGTCATCAAAGATTTTCGAAGCTATACAATGTGTCCGGTTATGGACTAGCGATATTCTAAATATTGAAGTAACAAGTGTTTTAATATACTATTACGCTACACACTTGGGCCTAATTCACTTCCCCGCTTTTTGGCAGTCATTTTAAGATATTCGTATGTATATTTTAATTCATCTGATAAAAACAAATGAACGAGGAAGTAAACAATAATAAATACTTTAAAAAGTAGAATTCATTGTCTATGTAATCTATTTGATTGATTTGGGAGTCTGGGAATTCGGGAAAGGAATGAAATAAGTTGAGAAAGTAGCAAAGATGCTTTTAGGAAATTGTTAGCAATCCATCTTTGCTGAATGCATCTACTGGGTGAATATTCAAATAGATATAGTAAAGCTGATTCCTGGTCTCGACCACTGGTGACAACCTTTTCAATCTTGGACTGTGAGGATTATTTTTAAAAACCGGACAAGTGCGAGTCAAAGCCGCGCAACGAAGGTTCCGTACATACTTGCGACATAAGCCATATGTTTTGAATGCGTAGACTTACAAGGTGAAAATTTTGAAGGTTTTTTCACAGCACAAAGAGACCACAGAGTTGAGTATATGGTTACCAATACCTCCACCCACGCGTTCCTGAGATAAAGGGTCTTGACAGACAGACAGACAGACAGACAAGGGTTCCGTTTCTTCCTTTTGAGGTACGGGACCCTGAAAATCGTGTCATAGACCACACATACTAGTGGTACACATCAAGAATCATCGATATTGTAATAGCACTCTTGAAAACTGAAGCATTGTAGTATTTTTCCTTTCCTCTAATAAAAGACAAAAGAACCTTACAACGCAAATCCTTACTAATATTATAAAAGCGAAAGTGAGTTTGTTTGTTTGTTTGTTTGTTTGTTTGTTACCTCTTCACGCTTTAATGGCTTAACCGATCTTGATGAATTTTGGTACAGAGATAGTTGGGAACCAGGAGACGGACATAGGCTAATATTTTTTTTTAAAAAGTGGGATGTGAGGGAGAAAGAGGGAAGAAAAGGGAAAACTTAGCGTTGCTATTACAAATCAGTAAGGCGCTAGGGGAACTGTGTTACCCCGAATTTAACGCGAGCGAAGCCGCGGGCAAAAGCTAGTCTATTCATACTTCAACCAAAACAAAATATTATTTACCAACCCTGAACAGCGAACCCTCATTTAGATTTCTTTCCAAATATAGTTCGACGAAGCACCATTCAACCCGTTCGTTTTTTTACGAGCGCGTATCGGAAGCCCGGCTATCGAATAAGTATTACAAAAGTACAGAAGGGGTCTACATGACCGCGCAGAACCGATAAGGCTAGGGTCCCTTTTAAACGTCAGACGTTACTGACAGCGGGCCGTTATGTTAAGACAGATGATTTCATGAACTTGTGGTCTACCTTGACGTCGTTGGTATTGCTGTAGTCATACACCAGTGTGAGAAACTTCCTGTATAGCTCCATCTTTTGGTACAAGTATTGCGCCTGAGAATTTCTACCGTCTTCGGTGAAAGAAGGCTTAGTGGTCAGATAGACCGCAGCTTTAATTAAGTCGTGATTTCGAGGAGTGTTTGATGTATCTTTCAACGGGGCTTTTCATGGGCAGTTCCAAATGATCCAATAAGGTCCCACCCAAAAAAAGGGTATCCCGCGAAATTCCTTTTTTTTTTCAATTTGTCTCTTAGTATGTTAAACAAAATATGATTCGCGATCGAAACACGTATGTATTTTTAGAATTATAATATTTAAATCATCAATACAACCCTGTAAGTTCATTTAATCCTATTTTATCTCTATTTCATGACGTAATCATGCAAAAAACCTAAGATAATTTGGATGTCGGAGGCTACTCTAGTGCTTCCCCTTGAAGACACGCTGTTGCCGGGGTTGTGGGTTATTTGAGAGAGATACCGCGGCCAACACAAAGGGCAAAAGAAGGAACATGGATGGGTGGGAAGGTCAGATATTAAGTCAGTAATATCTGACCTTCCCATCCGCTCCGCCTAAAAACGCCCGATGACGAGAAAGAAACGCTCTTCCAAATTTGCGGCCTCAGTATTACAGAAGTATAGAAGTGTTTACACGACCGCGGCAGGACCGATAAGCCGTACCGGGTCGCCGGATGCCGTCCCCGGTCCGTGTCGGGAACGGGACACAACACAAGGATTGTTTATACTGCACGTGCTATAAATATCGTGGTAAGGATGTTCTGTGAGGATCGTGGTTCTGTATGTTTTAGTAGTAAGTCTTTTGTGTTAAATGGTGATAAGTTGGATGTTTTTTTTTTGGGGGTGGGAAATTATCAAATAACTTCCCCCGCTCTGGACGAAGCGGGGGGGAGTGTCAGACTTTTACTGACTAATACCCACCCATGTTGTTTTTGCCCTTTACGTTCCGGGGCCGCGGTATCTCCATCGAACAAACCCGCAACCCATAACTTGGATGCTGATTCTAAAATTATGCCAACATCACATTTGAGGATAGTAATACGAGATTACACGTGTTGTTGTTGGGCTGTCCCACTTGTGGGCCACCTACCTATACCTTCCACCTTTTTCAATGTTCTGTGCCTCTTTTCACCAATTAACGAGAAAGCCATTAAACAGCTTTGCCGGCATGGCAGACATGGGTTGCCCAGTCTTATTTTAGTTTTGCGATTTAATGTCCTACGCCAGTAATTTGAGTTCTAGGCCGCAAGGAAAAAACATGGGTGGCTTTTGGTTAGAAATAGTCTGAAGTTATTTAATGATTTCCCAGTCAAAAAAGGGCGCAATGTTTAATGATAAGTGTGCTGCGCTCCATCGCCCGTTGATAGACATAAACATCATTAGAGAACGATGGAAAAAATGTTTTCTAGATAAATTCCAACAGTCACTTCATACAGCCTTAAAAGTAGCAGATATCAAAGAATGGTATTAATACATCAATTAAAAACTAGTGACTTAAACCAAAAATATTTCCATTACACGAAAACACCGCAGCGCCTAAAATTAAACGTTCATTGTCCCAAGGATCCCCAAAACACACGCAAGGGAGCAACATAAAAGTATAAAAATGTAACTTTATAAAGCTGAGCAGGAAGATCCTGTCAATAAATAGTTATGGATGTGGTTCCTTAGTAGGAACCCATACCACACGTGTTAGTTTTGACACAATGGCTTTTATGCTAAGTGAGTTTATCAAGGAAGATAGGGACTGTTCCTGTCTTTGCAGAGCGGTAGTTTTGAGATGGATGCCATGAGAGATTTCAGATAAATTAACTAGTAGTGTAATGTTTGATTATCTTCCGAGGCTCTAGCAAGAGCGCGCGGTAAAGTAGATAAGTCCATTTAAAAAAAAACAACTTTCAACAAAACAATAAGACTTCCGGAAGTCGGTGGAAAAAATACGATGTATCAAACAACTTCCGAAAAATCCCAAAAACACTATAAATTTTCCACTTTTTTTCAATCAATCAATCATTTATTTCGTAGAACATAGGTGGGTTTATAATAAATATGTTCACTATGTTTTTGGAAGTCGTTTTTATAAATGGAGTTATTCATTTTACAGCGCGCTCTTGCTAGAGCCTCGGATGATCATTTTTGGAAGTCGGTTTTTAATTTGCAAAAAACTTTTTTTATTTTATTCTTTTATTTCTGATGGTATCTCACACAATTTCTTATCGAGTATTAATTTTTTTATAAGAAATAGATATAAGCAGGCAAGATAACAAATGTAAACCAGTAATTAGACAAATAGAGAGCCCAGTAAATCTAGACAGGCGGTGCATTTTTTTGTTGTGATGATTTCGAGAGAAAATGTTGAAACATTTGAAGTTCATGGCGGTATTAAATTGTTAATTTTGTCATTCAGCTTCAGAAATGAAGAATTTAGTACCGAAGACGAGGTAACGATGGCACACAAAAATACTGAATCCAACTTTTAGGAAATACGTTGACGTTCTCGTTTATTTTTATATCAGTTTTATCTCGAAAACGAGCACAGGAATACTCACGATACAGCCTAACAGTTCCAAGATAGGAACGCTTAGGTACTGGAGATTGGGAAACTCGTTTAGTAAATCTCAGTTTGAGGTGCTTATAGGGTTACTATCTGTTCAGATCTGTCCGGATATTTCTGGTTTTTGTTGCGTGAGGAAACTTTGTCATTGCATCGAGGCGGATTTACCTCACGCTAGGTGAGGGTGTTATAGAGCCGAGGACTGCATTAACAAATTCTCACGTGAAACAAAATATACTAATGTATTGAAAAAAAAACGCTTAGCTGAAAACTTATACTAAAGGCTCAAACGTCGTTTTCCAGTACACTTCAGAGAAATTAAATAACAGAACAAAAAGTACTTTTGTCATTAATCAATATGAAACTATGATTTAATTTGATTTTTTCCCGCACTTTGTCTTCTCATACTGAAGGAGAAAGAAAGGTATGACAGCGCCAAACAGCCTACTATTAAAAGTAAGAAATTCAAATATTTTTGAATTTAGAACTCAAATAAATGTATTTTTTTTTTGTTATAAACTTATTATTATCCACATGATCACCATGATGAGAATGGATAAAGTAAGGAATGAGTATATTAGAGGAAGTTTAAAAGTTGCGCCTGTAACATGAAACATATTTGCAGGCTTTAAGGATTTGAGCAGTTGTTTATTGTTATCTGTGATGAAACAAACACAAAAATTAAAGCCGTTGTTGCGATAAATGAGAAAAAAAGCACGCGTATAAAATATATTGCATGTTGAACTTAATCGTAGTGTAATAAGAGCCAGTTTCGAAAGTTTCGAGGAGGTGTATTGAAAAATTGATTGCAGTGCAAGAGAAGCAAAAAGGCAACGACAGGGTATTAACGATATTGTTTTTCTAAATGTCCAGACTTTTTTTGCGAAATGGCAACCCTAGATACGTATCAAATCTTGTTAGTATTAACTGTACGAGAGATAACAGAAAATGTCTTTCTTTAGACGTCGCAGCTTCTTAGTAAGTATTTAGGACCTAATTTTCTAACGCTATCTGGCTTTCAGCCAAAACAAGTTGTACTTACGTTCCTTACTTTATACAAATTGGACATAAAATAAAATATCTAAATGTTTTGTATCTTTTGGTTCTTTTTTTAAACGTAAATAAAGAGACGTTAGAGTTATAACTTCGAATTAGATTTTTGGAGGTCTTTCTTTTTCTCGGTTCAGTTGAAGGGAGCTTCAGACTTGTAGCATTTAAAAGCCATCCATGTTCCTTTTACCTTTTTTGTTCCGGGGCCGCGCTATCTCTTTCGAAAAACCCACAGCCCCGGATTTTAGAAGTTCAAAAGAAATAATTGTCTGTCTTTTAAAATATTGCAAATATTTAGTTACTACTGGGTAATAAAATACCAACGAAACATCCATAAATATACTCATAAAGATAGATCGATTCTACCACAATTATTTCCTAGAATTAAACGCCTACCTACATAGCCATGAATAGGAATGACAAGACATGACTTATGCAACCCTGGTAAACTTATTCTGCCACTGCACAAAGATAGCCGTTCATCCAATCAAAAAGAATCGTCGATTCGTCCAGATCAGAGCCGTATTAGGGATTCTATTTGAGAAATAGCCCCTGGATCGGGTCAAATATATTGGCACTTGTTTCAAAATGTAACAGTGACCGCACTTTGACCAGCTCATGATCAAAGATTGGCGTTAGGTCAGTACCTAGCGTAGTAATATTTGTACTGCTTTGATATATAAAAGGGCAGCGAATAGGCCTATAGGCCTTATTTATTTCCAGATGGGAAATCATCAAATAACTTCTTCCACTCTGGTCGTAGTGAAAGGGAAAAAAGACTGTTACTGACTAAATCCCGTCCAGGTTTCTCCTATAGCCCTTTGTGTTTAGGGGCTTCGGTGTCTCTTTCAAATAACCCCGGCAGGCCATGTCAACCGTCTAGACGGACGCACGGTGAGCTACCCATTGCTCACCGTAGATAGACCCGCATCCTCGGTGGGCGGGAATCGTGTCGCGGCATCCGACGCCTGGAGTGTCTCCCGCGGCGGCTGGGTTTCCTCTCTGCCCTAGGGTTGAGTGTAGTGTGGGTAAGTATAAAGTGATTAAATGAGAAACCTAAATAGGTTTTACTTTATTATCTCACTAGCTTTTGCCCGCGGCTTCGCTCGCGTTAAATTAGGGGTAACACAGTTCCCCTTTCGTGATTTGCAGGTACCTGATATCTGTAGTTTTTGCTCTTGCGCTTTATTGATTGTTATAGCAAAGCTATGTTTTTCCTTTTCTTCCCTCTTTCATCCTAATTTCCCAATTTTTTTTTTTCGAAAAAAGATAGCCTATGTCCGTCTCCAGGATTCCAACTATCTCTGTACCAAAATTCATCAAAATCAGTTTAGCCATTAAGGCGTGAAGACGAAACAAACAAAGTCACTTTCGCTTTTATAATATTAAGTAAGGATTTATTCGCCTAATAAATGAGATTGCAATCAACAAGAGCAGCATGGAAAAAGAAGGCATGCTGCGTCGACCCCAAATAAATTAAAATGAGGGCAAGAGTATGATGATGATAAATAGCTCATAATCTTGTTTAAAGCTTTGCCTGTTATGTTTTGTTTTAATTACTTTGTTGAGTAACAGAACACAGAGATTGTAAATGAAACAATTTCCTCAAGCTAATATGTTATAAGCCGGCAGATAATGGCGGTGGACGATATTGTGTTCGTTGTTGTGTTTTGATTATAATGATTTAAGTTATTGGACTACCTTGTTGGTCTTATGAAGTCCTGGGGTTGATTTCCGGGTCGGCCTTTAAGGTAGACAAGGAGCTGGAGCACCAAACAATTATGACGAACAACTGTATCAGGTACCTGTTTTCAGTGCAAATAAAAATATATTCTATACTATTCTAGAAATATTTTAGACGTATCTGCATAATAGTAGAAACGGTTTAAAAAATATGAAGTTGCCTACATAACCGAAATTCCCATCAAGAAGAGATAGTGGCCAGTTCCCTCTGGTTTTTCATACCGGTCATGTTTTCGGTAACTTGGCAGAGTATGGTCTTTAAAACTCTTTTTAGGTCATTTTATGGCAAAAGCTTTTTATTTGCTACGTTGCCTGCACTATAAGATATTACTTATGCTGGACCGAAAACGCAATTTCGACGAAAAATATGAGACTTGTTAAGATTAAAGTTTTCAACTAGCCTTGCTGTCTAGGACAAAAACAACTTATTGCAGTAATTTCTCTTTAACCTGTTTGCGTTATTACATAAACAATTAAACTACTTTGCTTCACTGCAATTAAAAATGCATCATTCATAGTTTGTTTTAGACAGGTTTCTTTGGTTAGTTTGGACCTGTTTGTTCGTCCGTCTATTGAAGACAGGCCGTGTCGACGGCGCGAAGCAGAGGGGCCTGCCAGGGCCACCGCCTGCCGGGGTTGCGGGTTGTTCCAAAGAGATACCGCGGCCCCGCAACATAGAGGGCAAGAGAAGGAACATGGGCGGGTTTTAGTCAGTAGGTACAAGTCTGACACTCCTCCCCGCTCCGCCCAGAGCGGGGGAAGTTATTTGATGATTTCCCATCCGCAAAAAAAGGGTTGTGCAGCTGAATACCAATATTTTACATGGAGCGACTGCCTATCTGACCTCCATAACCCATTTATTACTGGGTAATACGATACCCCTTGGTGAGACTGTTTGTCAGACTTTCGGGACACTGACTAGCTATAACGACTGTCAAAGATCTACAAATGACAGCCGGGACCAACAACTTAACATGCTTTCCGAGGGATGGACAAAACTCGGTTTGTAACGGGTGGTCACCCATCCACAGACCAACCTAGGCAAGTGCGGCTTAACCTAAAGATCGACCTGAGCGGCTGCTATTATTTAGCCACGAGCTTCTCCAAGAACAAATTAGCTACAGTATAAAAGTATTAACGATCCAAGTTAGTCTACAACCTTCAGTAGCTAGCAATCATATAATTATATAACTAACAACTACAATGGTGCAGACATTCCCACGATTGCAATCACCTGGTAACAAACATTGCCTACATTTTCTAACAAATGTACCAAACTTACATATTCGTTTCGACGTAACTGAATTAACATGTACCTAATTAGCTATTTTAATCTTGATTAGAGAAAGATTGAAGTAATGTAATTTAAGAATAAGACCTTTTAGAGGAGAATGGAAGAAGAAAACGTGTTGCGCCGACTCCAAATAGAATGGGACAAGGGCAGGATAGTATAGCTCCAATAGACTATAGACTCCTGCCGGGGTTGCGGGTTGTTCGAAAGACATACCGCAGCCCCGGAATATAAAGGGCAATGGAAGGAACATGGGTGGGTTCTAGTCAGTACAACAGGGGAAGTTATTTGAAGATTTCCCACCCCGAAAAACGAAGGGCAGGAAAATTTTGTATACTTAGGCCCGGGCCGCACTTGTACTGCAACAGCGACACGGCTGCAACGATATAAACAAACAAATTTCGCTTGTCGTTAGCTTTCACGATTTTCACGTTTGCATTAACTTTTAGTTGTGTGGCCCCGGCCTTAAACAGTGATGCCCATTAATCTGAGGCATATCAGATGCTTGACCATCATACAAAGGGATTGTATAGGCCCATCTCAGTGGAGGTTAGCAATCGGCGCGGAAAATATTATAGTGCCCAAGTGCGTGCGCAGGCACAGATGCACTCTCTGTTCCCTCACTGTCATAGTCCAATGGGACAGCAATCCGACACGGCTGGAGAGAGATCAGAAGCAAGACCAACGGCTTGAAATGCTTTCGTCCGAGGCACCGGGGTATCATACCGCCTACTTACAAACTCCGGGCTTTTACTGTTATTAATTGTTCTTCTTTTTTAGGGTTCTGTATATTAAAAGGAAAAAACGGAACCGTTATTGGATCACTTTGTTGTACATTTGTCTGTTTTTCTGTCTGTATGTATGTTAAGAACGCGTGGAGATATCGAGTTGAAATTAAAACCATATTCTCAACTCTGTGGTCCCTTTGTGCTGTGAAAATTGTCCTCTAAGTTTACGCAGTCAAAAGACATGGCTGTGTATGTCCCAAGTTTGCACGGAACCCACGGCCACAGTGCGAGAGTCTGACTCGGTCTTGGCTTGTTTTTTTAATTAATTTTGTTTTATTGTCTTTTCCTGTGCTAGTCTAATAAACAGCTTTTCTTTCTTTACTGAGATTCCTATTGGAAAAACCCAATAACACTTTTTGCCCCATCCGGGAATCGAACCCAGGAAAATAGGACCCCGTGCTCAGAATTCAAGAAACGGAGCAGTTGTAAAGTGTATTATAGGTGACGGTAATAAGAATCAGTTTTCTTTTTTTGTTGTAAGGTAGGAAGTGAACAACGCACAGGTAATTTAAGGCAGACAATGTACTGATATGAAGTCGCATGTCACTGGGACATTAACTGCTATCGCCGGAAAACAAACCTCTGAATGAGTGCAGCCAACGTACCTGGAAAGATAACAAACTCATTAGCAAACGTATCAGAGTGAGTATAAGGTTTACTTTACAAAAATAAATGAAGTACATGCAAGTACCTACATTCGTATTTTGATAGAATTCGAGGGAGATGCCGTTGAGAAGTTCGTTCTGGTGGGTTAGGTTTCCTGCATGATCCTGGTGTAGCCTGCGCATCAGGTCAAGCTTATATTTTTATATATATATACATTCAGTCAAAAAAGTATCGGGAATGGATGATTTGTTTATGGTTCCAAATTAAAATTTTTGTTTTTTTTGTAGTTGTTAGATTGGCACAACTGTTTTCCATTTTGGCGCGGAGTTTGAGTTGCATCTGTTATTTATATTAAATACAGTGCTGGTTTTAGTAATATCATTAGTGTGTATTGCGAATTTCATAATGGACAAAAATATCGAACAAAGAGTTTGTCTTAAATTTTGCATCGCCAATGGAATTTCGTGTTCGGAGTCACTGAAAATGTTACAGAAGGCTTACGGTGAATCGACTTTATCAAAAACTCGTGCTTATGAGTGGTTCAAAGCGTTCAAAAGCGGTCGAGATGTGATGGAAGATTTGCCTCGCTCTGGTAGGCCGTCAACGTCTGCAACTGAAGTTAACATCGCAAAAGTGAATAAAATAGTGACTGAAAATCCCCATTCAACTCTGAGAGAGATAGCCACCGAACTTTCTGTATCTCACGAGTCGATCCGTACCATTGTAACTAATCATTTGGGTATGAAACATGTTGCTGCTCGACTAGTCCCAAAAGATCTGAATTTTCTCCAAAAACTCAATCGCATGAAAGTCGCTGAGGACATGCTAGAACGAGTCAGTTCGGACCCAACATTCATGAAACGCATTGTTACTGGTGACGAGACGTGGGTTTACGAGTTTGACATGCAAACTAGTCAACAAGCTTCGGAGTGGCGCCTTCCAACTGAACCGAAACCGAAAAAACCACGCCAAAGTCGATCAAAAGTCAAAGTCATGTTGACTGTTTTCTTTGACTATCGCGGTGTTGTGCACTCTGAATTCTTACCGGAAGGTCTAACGGTAAATAAAGAATATTATTTAAGCGTTATGCGGCGTTTAAGAGAGCAAATTCGACGAAAAAGGCCAGATTTGTGGAAAGAAAATTCTTGGATTTTGCACCACGACAATGCGCCTTCGCACAAGGCTATCATTGTGAACGAATTTTTGACCAAACACTCAACAAATACCATCCAGCAACCACCATATTCACCAGATATGGCTCCTGCTGACTTTTTTCTTTTTCCTAAACTCAAATTACCACTTCGTGGCACCCGTTTTCAATCGATAGAAGACATAAAGGAGAATTCGCGGCGAGAACTGAACTCAATTCCGGAAGCAGCGTTTAAAAAATGTTTTGATGAATGGATTATTCGTTGGCGCAAGTGAATCGTTTCTAAAGGAGCATACTTTGAAGGTGATAAAATAAATTTGGATGAATAACAGACATTTTGTGTATTATTGATCTTTTCCCGGTACCATCTTGACAGAGTAGTATATACAATACAACACGATATAGTGCAAAAAATAAAACAAAACAATTTATCAGTAACTCGTTCATACGTGAAGTTATTAATTAATCAATCCAGTCCCATCCCTTTAATACTAAATTCAGAAAACAAAACAATACCTTAGCATGTGAGGATAGTGAATCAATTTACCAGACATAACAAGATTATTTTCTACACTAGAAGTAGGTTAACCTACAATTTATTTCGTTCGAAACGAATGTACGGACAAAACATTGGGACTTATTAGAACGGACGCTAGTAATTAGGTCCGACCCGAGGGTCGAAGGTAGATGGACAAAGTGATGTACTACATACTACCTGTGTTCAGCTCAAAGGTCTAATAGAAGACAGTAAATGTGTGTTTGCACTGACGAACAAAAAACACAAATATTTGTTGGCAGATGAAATAAAAGCAACAAACAAGAAAATATATATTTTTAATGGCATCTCGCAGTTCAACCTAGGAGGTTGTCGTCTGCTTAACCGGGGAATTCCGGTGAATGCCTTTAAAATAAGGCCTCCAGCCAGGGCAACAAACTTACAAACTAAGCGATTACACGCTAAGGGCACCCCTTGTGGGGTACTCGGCTTAAGAGACAGGCTGGATCTGAGCGATGTTATTTAAGGCAAGAGGGAAATAGAAATTTCAAAATTTTGTATATGTATAAAGGTCCGCTAGTATGAACAAAACAACACATACACACACATCAATAGAACAATGGAGGTTAAAATTGAATGAATCTGAACAATAGTTATTGAGAACTACATAGGCAAAATGTTGTGCACAAGGAAGCATTGAGGCAATGAATGATTTAAATGAGGTGGTACACAAAATTATGGTTCAGACAAGTAAATTAAACTGGATAGAAAGAAAGTGACTATAATGACTGTAAATTCTTGAAGTAGTTTATTATTGGGCAAACATGAGACATAAGCAAGGATATATGATTCACAATGGAAGAACCACGGCTGTAAATGATGATAAGGATGATGAATGTCAAGCAGCTAAGCCCAAAACGTTTAAAGATGAATCTAAAAAACTAGAAAATGATTTGGGATTCAAACCATTTTCATAAAGCAAAGATCTGACTCATTTTACTGTTAATCATGGACCCAAATTCTAAATAGTAATACAATCGCATAACTCACAGGCTTCCAAGTAACAACTCAAGCAGCAAACGTCAGAGTAACTCGTCCAAAGCCACAAGCCGAGAGCTATCTAAATTAACATTAATTGATATAGTGTCCGGCCTTTATTTATGGAGAACAATAAATTGGCGTCAATGGACACCTCTGTGATTTTCTCCAGGACCACAACTTGACCTCTGTTGGTCACTTAATTCTTGTTTATGGTTTCAGTATTTTTTTTTTGTTGGCAATATTGCTGTTAGGACTTGGTTGGGAGTAGGAATTATTGTTCTGGAATAGACAGCTGGTTTAATGGCTCGCCAATGGCTTTAGCAGTACGAGCCTATTTTGCAATAACATTTTTTCAAAGAGATTTTACGGATGAGTCATCTATTTTTTTTGGACTGTAAATCCTTACTAATATTATAAAAGCGAAAGTGAATTTGTTTGTTTGTTCACGCCTAAATGGCTAAGCCGATCTTGATGAATTTTGGTACAGAGATAGTTGGGATTCTGGAGACGGACATAGGCTATTTTTTTAAAAAAGGTTGAGATGTGAGGGAAGAAAGAGGGAAAACTTAGCATTGCTATTACGATAAATAAGGCGCAAGGGCAAAAACTACAGGTAGCAGGTACCTGTAAATCAGGAAAGGGGAACTGTGTTACCCCGAATTTAACGCGAGCGAAGCCGCGGGCAAAAGCTACTTATCAAATAACTTCCCCCACCCTGGGCGTAGCGGGGGAAGTGCCATACTGTTACTGACTAAAACTCATCCATGTTCCTTCTTATGCTTTCCGGGGCTGAGGAATCTCTTTCGAACAACTCGCAACTCCAGCGGGCATGTGGCACTGGCAGGCCCTTCTGCTTTGCTAACGTCTCTTTGAAGCACGCGTGGAACACGAACGCGCCGGCCTGGCGTCACTAGACAGACTGACGGTGAGCTAGCCCTTGCTCACCCTCCACAGACCCACGTCTACGGTGGCCGGGAGTCGCGGATAAAGGGATGAGTCATCTACTATCTTTCTTTTACTGCCCCTATAATCTGTATTACTTACGATGTTGTCTTTTGAATGATATGAGATTTTTATATTAATAAAATTACTGTGACTTGAGATTTAACAAGTTTAAGAATATGGATAGGTTTTTAGTAACAACTAGAATCTACTAGCATTTTGTGTGACGTTTTATATTTTAAAATCTTTATATTTACATGTGTACAACAGTGTTTTGATGACCGTGTTCCTAACGAAAAAAAAAAACCCGGCCCGATTACTGGAAAGATAGTACTACTAGAACCTGACCTAGTATGTTCTGGTACCTTCAAATCATTCCTATGATTATCACCTGCCATTTAGTCCGTTGGGTTCCGAGATCATTACCGTTCACGCCTTGCGGAACTGCGAGAAACTATGCAGCTGACTGTTTCTGCTAGCTTAGTAACCATGAACACTGAGTTGAAACCTTACGACTGCTTGAATATGGCTCTCTTATGTATTTATTACATAAGGCGCACAATAGACTTCATGTTAGATAACTGTTCGTACTTTTAAACTATATTACTTATTTTGGGAATACCAACAGATACACACACTTATTAATTACTAGCTGGCGCCCGCGGTGTGTGTGTGTTATTCCAGACTATAATCTACCTCTGTGCCAAATTTCATCAAGATCCGTTCAGCCGTTTTGTTACGGGCCTGTTGGTTTAGTGGTTAGTGGCCCTGACTGCTGAGCCGGAGGTCGTGGGTTCGATTCCCACCCAGGACAAACTTTGTGTGATGAGCATGATTGTTTGTTCTGTGTCTGGGTGTGATTTATCTATAATACGTATGTATATATAAGTTATATAAGTATGTATATCAGTTGTCTGGTTACCATAACACAAGCTCTGCTTAGCTTGGGATCAGATAGCCGTGTGCGAGTTGTCCTAAGATATTTATTTTAAAAAAAAATATATAAATTAAAGTAAGAAGTGTAGCTCACGACGTTATCCACATCTTCAAATTTTATTAAGTAAAATTGACTTGGTCTACTTCGTTGGTTTAGTAGTCGCTAGTGCTACTGCTGAGCATGAGGTCTGGGATTTGATTCCCGACGAGAGGAAAGTGTTATTAGGTTTTTCTATCAAGATTTTTTCAGTACCAGCCACAGAGTCTGGATTTGTGCCTTGATGGCAATATTCTTGATCACTGACATGAATTATGGTTGCACTATAATTTGGCTACGCTTCTGCCTAAACTCTTCGGGAATTACAGGTGTGAACACTCTTGAAAAGAAATTGCGAACATTAAGGGCAAACTTTTTTTTTTAAAACGTTGCCCCACTTGAGGAATTTCTCCTGTATCGTGGTTACGTTTACAAACATATTTAACTCACATACACAAACAGCCAGACCCGGAACAACTATGTAGGTCACACAAATATTTGTTCCGTGTGGCAATCGAACCCGCCATACGTAGCACAGCAGTCAAACGATTAGCCACTGCGCCAGCAGTCATCCAGGTTGTTTTGTAGTCAGTAAAAGACTGACAATCCTCTCAATCCACTCCGCCCAGAGTGTCAAACTTTGTATTATTTGACGATTTCAAATCTGCAAAAAAGCAACCCAATCCTTGGTCTTTAAGAACTAAAAAAACTAACGAAGAAAAGAAGGCCCCGGAAAATAAAGGGCAATAGAAGGAACATGAACACCGTCCTCGTCGTCGGAGAAAACTGTTCGCCGCGCCCCCGGGAGTGCGCACACGTCGAGCGGCTGCTGCGCCCACAGCTCGAGCTGTCACACTGCTCAACTCTTTGCTCACTCAGCACATACATTTGGATATCTTCCATGATAAACCATATGAAATTTGTAAATTTATATATTTATTTTTAAGTAATAGTTAGTAAGTTTGTTTTTATTTAAGTAAGTGTTAAATTTTAGAATATAAGTGTTTTGGTTTTGTACTGTTAACTTATAGTCTTTTAAGTAAATAAATAAATAAATAAATAAATAAATGGGTGGGTTTTAGTCAGTACAAGCCTCACACTCCCCCCCGCTCCGCCCAGAGCGGGGGAAGTTATTTGATGATTTCCCAACCCAAAAAAAATCCTTGGTCTTTCTCTACGCCTGTAGTTTCATATGGTACCGAGATAATACACGCTAAATTCATTCACATACGTCCAACCAACCGAAATTGTATTACAACCCAGTATGACAGTATCCATTGTTATTTAACGCTGTACAAGTAATTGTTTTACTAAAGTACGCGGCAACACGGCCGCGTATCATGTTGCTCCGTATTGTTTACGTTTTGGTAGAAACGTTGCACCTTATGCAACAAAGTGCATTCCACTGTCGTGAACATATTGCTTCAGAGAATTAGTTCAAGTAGAGAAGCAGTGATGTAATCAATGGCGTATTATTTACACAGATTTTAGATATAACCGGCTAACCGAGGGTTTTGTACAAATTTGTGACATAAACGGCTGAGAATATGGTTTTTTTTAAATATCAACCCGATACCTTCACGTGTTCCCGAGATAAAGTTTCTTGACAGACAGACGGACGAAAACGTGATCCTATAAGGGTTTAGTTTTTAGGGTCCCGTATCTCAAAAGGAAAAAATGGTATCCTTATTCGATCAAGGAACCCATAAAGGATCACTTTGTTGTCTGTCTGTCTGTCAAAACCCTTTATCTCGGGAACGCGTGGAGGTATCAAGTTGTAATTAAAACCATATACTCAAGTCTGCGATCCTTTGGAGGTGCGTAAAAATCAATCATCTATGTCTACGCAGTCACAAGATATGGCCGCTTATGTAGCAAGTTTGTATGAAACCCTCGCGGGCCTCGGTACGAGAGTCTGACCCGCACTTGGCCGGTTTTTTTTTTTATTTTGAACTACGGAACTCTAAAAAAAACTACAAAACCAACGGGTCTGCCAGTAGCCAGAAGACATCTTATCTCTCAAGACACATTGTCATTGTAAATAAAGACGTTTATAGTATGAACAATCGTCTGTCCGTCCCTCTGTGACATTCCTAAGCGATGATTATAGAGTCAAGTTCAGATGATTCCCGGAATACGTATGTTCATCGGCTTTTGATGTCATTAGCCGTTGACATTATTGACAGTTTGCTTGCTGCAGTATTTAGTTAAGATGAGTTGTTGTTTATTCGGGGCTAAATAGCGGCGACAGCACGGTTGGTGCACCTGTAAGGACTGTCAAAGATCAACCAAATGACAGCCGGTACCAGCGACTTAAAGTGATTTCGGAGTCACGAAGGGAACTCGGTATGTGGTGGTCACCCATTTACAAACCAACTTGGGCAAGCGCAGCTTATCCTGCTAATTGCTCCAAGCGTCTGTTCCTTTTAAATAAAATCGTTGCCCCACACTACGATTTCTCCTGTATCGTGGGTGCGTTCACAAATATTTAAACTGACATACACAAACAGCCAGGCCCTAAACAATTATAATTGTTCCGTACGGGGATCGAACCCGCAACACTAAGTCGATCGCTCAGCCACTGCATCAATTGGGGAAAAACGAAACAAATAAAAACTAAATACCTCTAAAAATATAAGTTATATATAAGTAATATATAAACGTATGCTATAGCATACGTTTTTATGTATACAGTAGAGTAGTAGGTCATTACCCAGTCGCAGAATGAATGACGAATATTTTTATCTAACTAAACAAATGAAATAAAACAGTCATTCACCTCTGTGCTAAACACCTAAGGCTCGTGCGTCAGCTCGTCCCAAAACAAACTCGGACCATTGGGCCGAGTTGACGAATTTCAAAATTAATATTCTTTTCGTTCGTTATCTCGTCCCACTTTATTTTTCTTCAATATTTTAAGTTGTTTTGGTACAGTCCAAACCAAAACTTTTCAGTATATGTTCGGGACACCACGAGTTAATAAAAGCCAAGAATTTAGGGAATCAACATTTATATAAGTAATAATAAAAATCAAAGTTAGTAGGTACATTTTAATTGCGGTTTATAAATCACAGTTATCTATCACATAATCAGTTCTATTCATAATAATTTAGTACAGACATACTTATTTTAATATTGCGATATTAAGGCGATATAGACACTTACGTGTGCATTTTGGCGTTTGGATATTTGGATTTTGGCATCCACTCTAGTATTTGACTCTTTATCAACCGAAACATAATTTCGTAAGTCCTCTTGGTTTTGTTTGGAAGCAGAGCAAAAATTACGGGTATAAATTATTGGTAGTGTTAGTGCATCCTAAATCCACATGCAGCGAGTATAATTGATAAAAGGGATGCCAACAAAATTTAAATGTTTCATCGCATAAAACGTCATAACTGGTGTTGACTAGGAGAGCTCTACAAGATTGATTAGGAAAAATCATGATTCTATTTGTAGTACTGTAGTCGGCAAGTAAGAAACTATGAAATTTTTCTGGTATAACTATTTCCCTTAAAGTCTTGAAACATGTTTTTACCACACCTAACGATTCGTTCCTTTTTCGATAAAGTTTGTTTTTGATATTGTTGAATTTTGGTATTTTTTTTATTAAGTCCATTCCGGTGTCTTTCATCTTGCCGACGGTTTCACGATATATACTCGAAACAGGCACAGTAACCTCGGATTTAATTTTTTTCACACTTTTATCCAAATGTAAAGACTATTCGTTGGACACAGTATCTGGTTCACATGCATGGTTGTTTTCTCTTTTAATAAGATTTGTAACTAAAATTGCACATGTTGTAATTAAAATTTCCTTGCAGATACTTCTTTGCACACAGCGCCAAACTGTTGATTCATCCTTGTTTTTTTGTTTTATTTCATATTTATATCCAGCACAAAGAAGAAGACTTTTCCTCTTTGCGATGCTACCAAATCGAATCCAGCACCATTATTTGAATTAGATGTTCCTGGCAGATACATTTTCACCTATAAAATTAAATGAATCTCGTTTTCAATAATAAAATAAAATATAAGTAGAAAATTATGTCTTACTCACCTTCAAATTTTCACGAGTGCTTCGAATATCAATAAGACAGCATACGTCACAATTCACTTATAATATTATATTATTCAATATCACATTTTTAACAAAACTGACCAAAATTCAGTATAGAGCCTATTAACCACACTGTTTGATGAACTGTTTGTCATTGTACGCTATTCGCTGGGTAGAGAGAGCTTGACCTTCACCTCTCTCCTTAACGTTTGACGTGCTCTGATTGGATTCCCGATAACCCTTTGTCCAATAACAACGCTTCACTATCATTGTGCGTGGTTGACTTTGACCAATAGTATGACATCGGTGCAGTGTAACACACTAGCGCTAACAGACGTCATTTTCAATTTTTTTTTTGTCTTATTAAAGAAGTTTGAAAAAATCATAGATACTTTTCTTCCTGACTGTTTTTGACGTTTAGCTATTGTTAATATTTAAGAGAATTTAGAATGGGACGAGATAACGAACGAAAAGAATATTAATTTTGAAATTCGTCAACTCGGCCCAATGGTCCGAGTTTGTTTTGGGACGAGCTGACGCACGAGCCACACCTAATCATCAGAGTAGGTAATTAAACAATGAATGAATTTAATTTTCCTCAACTACTTATGTGAGGAAAATTTCATCTCTAATTGATACTTTGACCTTGGTTGACCCCTCTAAATAAATGTAACTATTTCCTCGATAAATAAAGGAAACACTGAAACTACGGATGAAGTATTTTTTTTTTATTTTCGATGTAAATTTTAATTTGATAAATGCGAAAACGTTTGGTGTGAATCAGCGGTTGCCCCTTCGTAATGGTCCGATTTTTGATTATAGAAAAACTTTTTATGCCATAAAAAGTGTTGCTGGTAAAGTTGGTATCTCATTAATTGTTCCATGTGATTTTTTTGACATTTCGACGACAAGAAAAAAAATGTCTTGTACATAGGTTTATTGGATGCAACGTGGGTCTCTAAAGGGTTTGATTTCCAGGCAAAGTGTTTTTGTTTTTTCGATTAGTCAGTAGTCACCATTACTAATATAATAATATGTCCGGTAAAGTGCCAAGAGCCGCCAATAGTATCCGGTTGATGCCAATGGGTCACCCCCTATTGTATGGAACTTAAACATAACTGTGCGAAATGTAAGTCTTTATTAGTACACCTCTTTTTTTTTGGAAGGGAAGTCATGAAATAACTTTTCCCGCTCTTAAAGCGAGTGTCAGACTTTTACTAACTAAAACCAATTCATGTTTCTTCTTTTGTTTTTGTGTTCTAGGGCCGCGGTATCACTTTCCCTGCCCTGGCAAGCCCCTCGTCTTTGCTAACATCTCGGTCAACTCGGCTTCAGTACACCTCTGCCTATTCCTTCAAGGATTACAGGCGTGACTATCGTTGAAAGCAATACAGCATTGGACCGTCTTACATTGAGGAAGTTACGATAACGGTACACGATCCACACACTGTTCCATCTAGGCATACCGTTGGCCTCACCTACTAAATCAATAAAATTGCTATAAATAAACATGTCAACAACACAAAGGAGCAAGTTATCTTGTGAACGGATAGATGTTATGATTGCCACATCACACCCACTCGTCTGTTCAGTACAAAGGCTGTTCTGCTATTGTATTGACCAAGGGATTGTCGCTGATTTTACACACGGGAACGCATCAAGATAATACATTTTCAGTACAACATGGCCTTGGTTTGAAACAGCCGCATAAACTGGTTATTCTCCTATATATCCTCTAAAAAGGAGGAGGTTATGCCGAACAGTATTTTTTTTATGTTGGTTCACCGATTTCTCCGCCAACTGTGGAGCGATTTTCATAATTCTTTTTTTGTTCGACTTATCCTACGTAATCCTTACTAATATTATAAAAGCGAAAGTGAGTTTGTTTGTTTGTTACGTCTTCACGCGTATATGGCTAAACCGATTTTGATCAATTTTGGTACAGAGATAGTTGGGGGGCCCTGGAGACGGACATAGCTATTTAAAAAAAATAGAGTGAGAAATAAGGGAGATAGAGGGAAGAAAAGGGAAAACTTAGCTTTGCTATTACAATAAATAAGGCGCTAGGGCAATAACTACAGGTAGCACCTGCAAATCAGGAAAGGGGAACTGTGTTACCCCGAATTAAACGCGAGCGAAGTCGCGGGCAAAAGCTAGTAATATTATAAATGCAAAAGTTTGTGAGTATGGATGTATGTTTGATCCTTTTTCACGAAAAAACTACTGAACGGATCTTGATGAAATTTGGCACAGAGGTAGATTATAGTCTGATCCAAGATAGGTAATAACCAATCTAAACCCGAACATAAACTGTCTAGATACCAAATTTTTTTCTTATCATAATCAGAGTAACAAACATCCTAACTTTCACCTTAATAATATTAGTATGATATTTATTCGAAAACAAAGTAAATAACACCGACTACGTGTTAATTACAGATATTTTTATTATGTCGACACATCACGGAAGGCACGTCCGGCCAAGAGATTGTTCGTTCGTGCAGACTAAATTAGATTACTCCATATTGTCTGGACTTGATTAAACTGCGAATATATTTATGTTACTAAGCTGTGCCTAGCGGTTACACTCGCTGCTATGCTTCTTAGCGTGCTTTTGCCCGCAGCTTCGCTCGCGGTAAATTCGGGGTAAAACGGTTGTACATTCCTGATTTAGAACACAGAAGAGAACTCAGAACAGAATATGATTTTAATACGTTAATGTAGACGATATTATTTTTCTTTCTATTTGGGGATATACAATATAAAATATACATGAAATAATTTACATATAATATAATATACTATACATATATATACAATATAAATGATGCACAATTGTTTTGTTGGTGACAAATAGTCTGCATACAATTTTTGAAAATTGCGGAATGCTCCATACAAACTTTTAACTGACGACTGTGGCTGAGCGATTGACTGCTGCGCCGCGTGTCGTGGGTTCGATCCGGTTCCGGTTCTGGCTGTTTGTGTATGTGAGTTTAAATGTTTGTAAACGCACCCACGATACAGGAGAAATTCCTAGTGTGGGGCAATACATTTTTTTCAAAAAAATAAAAACAAACTTCAACCCCCCATTTTAGAGAATTGGAAGATCAACAACAAAAGGTAGCCCATGTTACTCTCCAACCCTTCAACTATCTCAACTAAAAAAATCATGTCAATTCGTCGCTCCGTTTTGCCGTGACAGACGGCCAAACAAACAGACACACACATACACTTTCTCATTTATAATATTGAGTGAAAGAGTCTTGGCAGACAGACGGACTGCATAATGACCCTATTAGTGTTCCGTTTTTTTCCTTCTGGGGTACTGAATCCTAAAAATAAGTTTTACCAAACATATAACCGGGATGCGCAAAAAAAAACTGGACAACCATAGCTTCTCATTACTTACAATATGATTTACATCACAACAACGTTCAGAACCCGCTTCAGTAACAGGTCAAGTGGCATAACATAACCGTTTGGAAACCACCCAAACAACGCATTGTATTGCGCACAAGTGTTGTTTTCCACTTAATAACACAAGCACAATGGACAAGGAAAAATATGATACAAAAAACCGGCCAAGAGCGTGTCGGGCCACGCTCAGTGTAGGGTTCCGTAGTTTATTTTTTTGTTTGAAAAAAGATACGTTCAGGATAATAAAATATGTAAACGAAGTTAAAAAAAATGCTTGCTACGATTATACTACAAACTTAGTCCAGAAATTATTTTGTACAACTTTTTGTCTTTTTTGTACAAAAACTGTTGTCTCAATCAAGTTCAAAATGATTTTCATAGAAAGTCCTTATAAAGTTCTACTTTTCAGATTTTTTTCATATTTTCTAAACTTGTGGTTCAAAAGTTAGAGGGGGGGGACACATTGTTTTTTACTTTTGGAGCGATTATTTCCGAAATTATTGACATTATCAAAAAATGATTTTAGTAAACCCCTATTCATTTTTAAATACCTTTCCACCAATATATCACACGTTAGGGTTGAAATTAAAAAAAAATCACTTCCCACTTTACATATAGGGTGGCTACCCTAATAAAACATTTTTTTCCAATTTTTATTTTACCACTTTGTCGGCGTGATTGATATACATATTGGTACCAAATTTCAGCTTTCTAGTGCTAACGGTCACAGAGATTAAGCGAGGACGGACGGACGGACAGACAGACATGGCGAAACTATAAGGGTTCCTAGTTGACTACGGAACCCTAAAAATGTCATATTGAGTAATCTTTTGTAGGGCATTTAATGATTACATTTTATCGTGTGTATGTATGTGTCTCATTTCATGTTTGAGAATAGAGAGATAAAGGTTATGGTTGTTCGTTAACAGGTATTATTTTTGACATTAATTTTAGTTCCGTGTTTTCCTATATGCACAAAATCAGTTAGTTATAGTGTAGACATGGGTAGCTTGGAAGAGTAACCATGGAGTTTCTTGCGGGCACGCCCGTTAGACTGGAGAATTTATTTATTTGGGCTTGGGTAAATTTTTATTTTTATATACATAATTGGTGTTTGCTAGCTGACATGTAATAATGAATAAATAATTTCTTAAATGTACCTTGTGATAAACGGAATTGTATAAAACCTGGTTCTTCTAACCTGACAGACAGATGTGTTGCTGGGGAGTTTGTTTCGCCACTTGTTCTTCCCAGCTAAAACACTAGGAAGTGGCGAAGGGCAGGGCGTTTTTGTGAGACTGTCTCTTATAATGTGAAGTTCTAAAAGTGCTGATTATCAGCCTAATTTGAATAAATGACTTTTGATTTATGATTTTCTTGCCGGTTCTTCTCTATAGGAAACGACCAACCCGAAGCGTCCTTTTCTCGACGTTTTATAAGTGCCCATGTTGGCTTATGTGAAATAAAAATATTTTAATTGATTTTGATTGGGGGGGGGGGGGAGTGACTACAAAGAAATATTGAGAAGTGTGCACGAAGAAAATATTCTACATCGACTCCAAATAAAGCTTAATTGATTTTGATTGGGGGGGGGGGGGGGAGTGACTACAAAGAAATATTGAGAAGTGTGCACGAAGAAAATATTCTACATCGACTCCAAATAAAGCTTAAGGACAAAAGAATGACCATGATATTATTATTTATTTATTTCATGTAAGTTGACTTATTGACTGACCTTTTCAGTTATGTATTTAGATTATCTGAATAGTCAAGCATGCGTAGACGCAAATTCTAGTGCATCTCCTACGCTATGCAAATGTTATAAGATAAACAGTACGGTAGGTATTGCTAATAGATTGTCTACTACTTTTAATGATTCAATGAGACGTCAAATGTTGAAGATATGAAAGAGAAAATCATTGCTTCACTCATTACGAAAGTAAATTTCCTTCTGATTGGGCATTACTGTCGAAATGACAGTGATCTTTATTTCAGTTAAAATAAGGTTGCAGATCGCTTACTGCTACTGACAAGTTAGTTAAAATCATAATTATCTTTATTCTCGTATCAATAAGATTGCTATTTTGTTGCTGCTGTAGCTCAAAAATAAAACCGTAGTATAAAAGTTTCTTCAAAAAATCGTGACACATCTAGTTTATAATTAAAACAACCAACAACATATCAAAACCAAAACAAGACGAACAAACAAAAAACCGTGATGTTAATGACACAGTGATGACAAAACTAAACACCCGTTGTATGGGACCCACGTGGGAGTGGTACTACCACATGCTAAGATTATAAGCAAACTTGACGGACGTGCGTCACTGTAACGCTTTGTACACACTATGGAGATATTTATTAAGCCCCGTTCCAATAAACAAAAACGACTCGTTTAGCTTACGGATGGTAGTATTTTGACATAAGTTCTATGAGACTTATGTCAAAATCTTACTATCCGTAAGCAAAACGACTCGTTTTTGTTTATTGGAACGGGGCTTTTTAACAGACTACAACAAGGTCCAGTATTTTGAAAGGAGTAAATGATGCCGTGACGTCTGATAGGGGAGAATGGAAGAAGAAAACGTGTTGCGCCGACCCCAAATAGAATGGGACAAGGGCAGGAAAATGATGAACAAGGTCCAGTATTTTAGTTTTAGTTAGTTTACTTAATTACTAGAACAGATCGAGTGCGATTGGTTAGCGCCTACATTACCGGGCTGTCTACCCGGGCAGCTATCGTTTGCATGACTTTGAAAAGGTACATGTGAAGATTTATCACTATACAAAAAGGAAGAAAAAAACATTTATTAGTCGCAAATTACGACGAGCAAACAATATAACAAAAAAAAACATTTAACATGCAAAGCATCACAAACATTTACAAATACATAATATGTATACTAACAAAAGTTGTTGATTATGATGTTAGTAACATGGTCCTGAGAGGTTGCCGGTGTTTTACAAATAGCCCTGTACATATCAACTGCTGCCTAGCATTTCCTAACTTTGTATGCAAGGTGTAGCTGAATACTAAAACAATCAAAAATCCCACATGAAGGGGATATCTAAAAAACCAGCCGAAAGCTAGTCAGATTCGCGCACTGAGAGTTCCGTACAAACTTGAGACATAAACAGCCATATCTTTTTACTGCGTAGACTTAGACGGTTGATTTTCATAGTACAGACGCCTGCACATCAAGCTACTACAATCTGTCAGATTTCTTTGATAGATTTTCGACTTTATTTCTAAAGTATTAGGTTCAAGGTTCATTGGGAAAAATTGACAGTTTCGGGTAGCTTGACCTGCCGGCGTCTGTACATAGGGACCACAGACTTGAGTATATGGTTTTAATTTCAACTTCATACCTCCACGCGTTCCCGAATTAAAGGGAGAACAGATAGACTTGACAGACAGACAGACCCACAGACAGACAGATACACAGAAAAAACAAAGTGATCCAATGAGGCCAATATGTGCACGAATAATGAATACTGGTTGGTTACACTTTAAACAATTACTTTGAAACAGTTTTATGCCTAACGAGTATTTAAAGATGATATTTTAGTAATGGAAATAGAGGTAAATTCAGGTTTCAGCCAGAAAAATAAATATTAAACAAGCTATTGAAATGTTGGAAAGAGTAAAATAGAAAAGCAATTTAGTTACATATTTAAAAACCATTTTAATTTTTAAAACTGACATCGCCATTTATATTATTAATAACGTTTGAAATTATTTATACTATTTTTTTTTGTATGATATGAATTCTCGATATTTCGGCGCAGTTTCAAATGTCATGATAAAGTACGGATAAATGAAGTTATTGTGGGTGGGAACATGGCAAATATTTTGTTTTAAATGCCATTAATAATATTCCTTATTTATATCAATTTAATTAGTCCGGTTTATACTCATTTGGCGACCGCCCCAGTACTTAGTCACTATTTTATTGAATCAAAACAGTTGTGCCCAGCTGTTTCACCCGCTGCTCATCTCCTCAGAGTTGTAGCGTGATGTAAATGTTAAATAGTCAAAATGTCAACCCAATCCGGCCAGGAATCACTTTCTCCCATACAAACTCTGCCACCTTTTTTTTTTTTTTTTTTTCGGGTGGGAAATCATCCAATGACTTCCCCCGCTCTGGGCGGAGCGGGGGGGCATGTCAGACTTGTACTGACTAAAACCCACCCATGTTCCTTCAATTGCCCTTTACGTTCCAGAGCCGCGGTATCTCTTTCGAACAACCCGCAACAACTCTGCCACCCTTAGGGGTTGAATTTTGCAAAATCTCGTCTTAGTGAGCACCTACGTCTTAAAAGGGCCCCCATGCAAAATTTGAGACTTGTAATACTAATAGTTTCTGAGATTTTGTGATGTAGCCAGTGAATTTCGCTTTTATATTGTAACATATAGATTAAAGTTTGTTCAAGCCTATACATACACGATTCATCACCATTTGACGATCACGTAATTTCCTAAGTAATCAAAGAATTTACACTGAAAAAATATTTGTCATAAAAATGACAGCATTCAATATCAAGGAATAGGCATATAGGTAAACAAAACATGGTAGTCACTGACAAGCCGTTTGCTCTATCGCTACAGTTCCAAATATGGCGGCATAAGAAACATTTGCAGCTGAGCATTACGTAATTTATAGAAGGTCAATACAAAGGGATTAGCTTGTTTTAATATGAGACACGTTGTACCTAGTGCCAGCGCTTTGCTTTGGTTTCCATGAACAATGGACTTGGCTGGTTATAAAATTGTAGTCGATACACCATATGTAGACGCAGTCTATAACCTGGTAGAATTAATAACATTAGTAATAACATGAAAATAGTAAGTTATGATTAAACACAAAAATAAAGCTAAAACGATTATCTAAAGAACAGTAATAATACCTCACGGGATAAAAGCGTCTGAAAAGGTCGAATTTATGCTTTAATGATTTATTTTTCATATATTTACATGTTTATATTTATTTAAATTATTATTTATATTTAGCCAATAAAATGGCAATGCTTTTTTTAACACTTTCATTAACTACATCGATCTTTTTAAGGTTCCGTAGTCAACTAGGAACCCTTATAGTTTCGCCATGTCTGTCTGTCCGTCCGTCCGTCCGTCCGTCCTCGCTTAATCTCTGTGACCGTTAGCACTAGAAAGCTGAAATTTGGTACCAATATGTATATCAATCACGCCGACAAAGTGGTAAAATAAAAATTGGAAAAATATGTTTTATTAGGGTAGCCACCCTATATGTAAAGTGGGAAGTGTTTTTTTTTAAATTTCAACCCTAACGTGTGATATATTGTTGGAAAGGTATTTAAAAATGAATAGGGGTTTACTAAAATCATTTTTTGATAATGTCAATAATTTCGGAAATAATCGCTCCAAAAGTAAAAAACAATGTGTCCCCCCCTCTCTAACTTTTGAACCATAAGTTTAGAAAATATGAAAAAAAACTGAAAAGTAGAACTTTATAAGGACTTTCTATGAAAATCATTTTGAACTTGATTGACATAACAGTTTTTGTACAAAAAAGACAAAAAGTTGTATTTTGTACAACTTTTTGTCATTTTTATACAAAAACTGTTGGAGCGCCTGCCGCGGAGCGTGGAACATTGCACGCTCCTCCACCTTTAAACTCATAAGTGGGAACACTTATTGTGACGGACGGGAAACTACGGAACCCTACACTGAGCGTGGCCCGACACGCTCTTGGCCGGTTTTTTTTTAAATCCATCTGTGGCTACTTATGCCATATTGTACACTAATAAAAATAAACCCGTACACCATTGTGTCCTCCCCCTAACACTGTGTACCAACATAATAACAAAACACTGGCCAGTTGTATGATTCGAACTACAAAGAGGCCCAAATATGGAACACCCTCAAGGGCATTCGGACACAGAAGTGTTACAAAAAACTTATGAATTGACTGTTCGTTAACTTTTTTGCCAGCTGTCATGGTTAGATGGGCACTGTGTAATTAATTTTGAATGATTTGCTTTGGAATATTAATGGCCAGTGTGCTATTTTTTTATCCGTGACTGTGTGTGGCTTTATGTTGGTACTTTCATATATTTTATATTATGTAATGTGTAGGTAAAAATAGTTATTTATAATAGATAGTGTGAAACGTTAGTATTTTAAAGTATTTCTCAATTTAGTTTTGCAATAGTAAACCACTACGGATACTAAAACTATTTAAGCATCGCATTTCGCTTTATAGTGTTTGTATTTCCTGTTTTCGCATTTACCTATTTGAAGACGTAATTTCCGTGAGAAAGTCATAAGTGCGACTAGCAAATTAAGGCTAAATATTTGTATATTTTGTGTCTGTATGTTCACAACCTAGTGAATATTTAGGCAATGCAGAATATTACTTAGTTAGTGGTTTTTTGAGAATTCATCAGTTTTAGAAAGGGGGTATGGTACCTATACATCATACAGGTGTCCATTAGCTGCAGTCAGACAGGATGCCGACTCCAACATACTTGATATAAGACTAGACCGATGATAAATTTATTTTTGAAGAATGACGAAAATGTAACGGTATACTTACTAAAAATACCTAACGTGAGAAAATAATAATGAATCATAATAAATTGCATGCTTAAATCCTATAGTTGTTCGCGACTTTTACCTACTTTCAAAGAACCGTTACTAACAGACGGTTAATACATTAAACTAAGATTTAATTGTCCGTCGTTAAGCCTTGGCTTCTGACGTAATTTGGTTATTATTAGTATTGTTTAGAGTTAAATTTGTTTTAGGAAAGAGAAATAAGGAAGTCTAGCAAGATCTTAGGTCATTGTTTAAGTTTAAATTAGGAGAAGTAAGTATCAAATTGTTTAAATACTGATCACAAGTTTGGTTAGGGTTTTGTGCTATCTATCTGTTTGTTCGCTTCAAGCTGAAATGGCTGAACTAATAATAACTGATTGATATACAGGTAGACTTAAAGTAACTTTTGCGTGCCAGTAGTACGAAATAATAATGGCACTTGTGTTTTATTTCTTCAAGATCCTGCACGGTCAACCTGCATGACATAAGTACTAGTGTGTAAATATAAAATACCAGAGATTTCTATCGCAGAATTCTGTTCTTTCAGAACTGTCTGGCCATTGAGACGTATTTAACCAAGTCCCAATCTTAATTATAAATTGATTTGAAATAATTAAACTCAATTTTATAATATTAATAGTATTTGGAATAAAGCTAACAATTAGCAACCTTACTTGTTTAGACTCTTGATTAATGATTTGCCACTCCCAAATTAACGGTCACGCACACATCTTGTGCCCATTAGAAGTACTTACTTAAGCATTAAATAAATGAAGACATTAATTCGATACAGGTACTTAAAGCCTACAGAGGCACGCAACAATTCAGAAGTTCAAAATTAAGAAAATTAAACAGCCCCTAAATCTAATTTAAGTAATTCTAGACTTCCCATTACGTAATTTTTCAAAACCTTGGCGAGATATCAGGTAAAGTGGCCAAATAGAGTACCTGACTAATCCGTATCAAGTGGAATGACATCTTGACACTCATAATTGGATGTGATAAGGCTCGAAGGGCATCAAACGATGACATGAAATAGGTCTCATTGAATTTCTGAGACGTTTTTATCGAATCTCAAGACATGTCATCATTTTACGTTATATGTTTTTTTTGCTAAATACTTTTTTTCTTATGATGTCACATGTCAAATTAGGTTAGGTTGTGTGTAGAATATGGTATCAGTTCAATATAGCGAAACCAAAAGTGAGTTTGTATGTTTGTTACGTTTTCACGCCTAAATGGCTAAACCGATTTTGATGAATTTGATGTGTTGGTACAAAGATAGTTGGGACCCTGGAGACGGACATAGGCATTTTTTTATAAAAAGATTGAGATATGAGGGAGAAAGAGGGAAGAAAAGGGAAAACTTAGCATTGCTATTACAATTAATAAGGCGCAAGGGCAAAAACTACAGGTAGCAGGTACCTGTAAATCAGGAATGGGGAACTGTGTTACCCCGAATTTAACGCGAGCGATGCCGCGTGCAAAAGCTAGTAAAACATATTATAGTTTATGAAAATATACGTAAAGAGATTACGTTAAAGACTAAACAGTATAAACTGTACCACAGTCATCAGCGACTTCGACACTAATATGTTAAAACACATAATTTATTGCTTTTTATATTTATATACTTACATAATTTTGATGGATAACTGAATTAAAACTTTTTGGTTTAGCAAACTTTATACCTACTTTGCCTAAGTTTCCATGGCTATGTTTTCAACTAGTAATTTGACAACGTTGCACCTACTTTTAATTTCATTAATTGACGTAATATGATAACATGAACAGGTATTTTTATAAACTTTTACCTAGACGAATCTGCGTATAGAAAGTAATACTACCCAATACTATGAGCATTTGCAATAACATGGTCACATTTCAAATTCCTTAGTTATCTTTCGTAGGCACCAATATGGTCATGACCTATCTCTTTTAAGTCTGAAGAAATAATTATCACAATAAAACGTGTCTTTTACAAAATAGGTACAGAAATAAAATTTATTTATATTTTTTGATGTCCATTTTGTACGCAACTGTACTAAATGGTTTTTTTTATAATTTGATTGAATTTTAGAACACGTAATAGAATTAATTTATACGAAAACTCCTACAGTTAGTTTTAACAAAAAAATTAAAAAATACAATTTAAACTCAGTCTGACATTGAATACGGCCGAAATCCAATATCTAGGTTAAGGCCGAATACGCTACGATTTAACATCAAAACGTAGGTGTTTATAAGTCTATCATTATAAAATCAATTATCATAATTTACATATCTAATGAATATCTAAAAATAATGTTTATTTTTTAATCATGTACTGTTATAGTGCTGGGTTTAATAGTGTGTTTTTTTTGTTATAAAATGAATATTCTTGATTGGCTGTTCATTTGCTAGCCTATGCGGCGTTAATCTCATCTGTCATATGAACATGTTTGAAATAAGAATCAATAGAAATACCATTTAAAATTAAAAAATACACTACACCATCTTCTTGGACGTCCATGTCAATGAAAACCACACATTACCATTCATAAAACATTCAAACGCATTTATACAAATATTGAAACAATGGAACTGCATACAAACCATTATAATTATGATAATAGTTAACACATTCCTATTCAGTCCTCGTAACACATTGTTGTGTAACATTTTTTTTTATTAAATGTTACAGCACCATACTGAGATAAGGGCCTTTTTGGCCTTGATATTTTTTTTATATGTATACTTTTTTAATATTTTTTATTTTGTTTTATTTGTTGCATTTATTTTTTCATATTTTGTTTTATTGTTTGGTGTGTTTGTGCGAGTCAAACAAATTTTATTTTATTTTTACTAACCGACTTCAAAAAAGGAGGAGATTCTCTATTCGTCCGTATCTTTTTTTTATGTATGTTCACCGATTACTCAAAGACGCCTGGACCGATTTGCAAAATTCTTTTTTTGTTTGATAGGGTATATTACCCCGGTGGTCCCATATCAATTTTATTTATATACTAGCTTTTGCCCGCGGCTTCGCTCGCGTTAAATTATGGGTAACACAGTTCCCCTTGCGCCTTATTGATTTGTAATAGCAACGCTAAGTTTTCCCTTTTCTTCCGTCTTTCTCCCTCACATCCCACTTATTTTTTTTTTAATTAGCCTATGTCCGTCTCCTGGTTCCCAACTATCTCTGTACCAAAATCATGATTTCATTATTCATGAAAATCGGTGTAGCCATTAAAGCGTGAAGAGGTAACAAACAAACAAACTCACTTTCGGTTTTATAATATTAGTAAGGAAGTAAGGTTATTGCTTAGTAGGTAGTTTATGAGTTATCGTTTATAAAAAGTATTTTTTTTCTCTATGTCTATATGGCTGATCTGCTAATCTTTGAGTTACAATGGAAAATGCATACTCGATAAAAAATATGTGATATATCATTAAACCATAATTAAAAATGTCAAATCAAAGTTCCGTGGTGAAATGGATACCGTCTAGATATCACAAAGATGCTTATCAATTACTCGTAATCTCATCAAAAAACCTCCTATTTGGGCATCCTATGTCAAGACCCTTTATCTTGGGAAGGAGTGGAGGTATCGAGTTGAAAACTGTCCCTTGGAGCCTCCAAGGGACAGCGGACTTGAGTAAATGGTTTGGAGCTGTGAAAAAATAACCCCTATATGGCTATTTATGTGGCAAATTCGTACGGAACCTTCGGTGCGCGAGTCTGACTCGCTTTTGGCCAGTTTTTTACAAGAATATCTACTGCTAGCATCTTGTGATGTAATTCAGTGTTCATAGTGTCGATTTTTCTTCACAGGTGTTATTTCTTTGATCCTGCATTAAAATATAATCCTATTGTAACAATAACAGGAAAAACATTAAATGGACATTGACAGCATGATGAGAATTTGAAGAGGGAATATTTCCTGTTTATTTTCTCACGGTGGCACACAGTGTGTTTACATCCTACTAATATTATAAACGCAAATGCTTGTGAGGATGTATGGATGTTTGTTACTCTTTCACGTCAAAATGGCTAAACAGGTCTTGACGAAATTTGGCACAGAGGTGGATTATAGTCCGGAATAACACATAGGATACTTTTTTTTCGATCATCACACGGGCGAAGACGCGGCGCCAGCTATTTTATAATATTTTTGTGGAAGAAAATTAAAGCAACAACATTTTTATTAAGTTATATTACCTTTTAATTAATTACTTTAATAACTTTAAAGCCTTTTTTTCTCGAACACGGGAACACACACGCTGTTAGGAAATTCCAGTTTTTGGCAATGCGCAGTATAAAGGATGAAGGAAAGCGTTTCATTTCGTGCGAATTGTGAGGAATACCGACAAGCTATAGGTGCTGACATGCAGTACGTCTGAATTACCGATGGAAGAAAGGATATGGTGGAATGAGCTAATGGAGCTCTCGGGCAAACTGACCGAAGAACAGTCTGTAAAAGACCAACAGCTCTTAACTTTGCGGCGGTAGGCGCCAGGCTATGAAGCTTGGTACCTACCAGCTTATCGTCACCAAAGAGCTTTTTTGAGTTGAGGGTTGTCCGAAAGAGATACCACGGCCCCGGAACATAAAGGGCAAAAAAAAGGAACATGGGTGGGTTTTAGTCAGTACAAGTCTGACACTATCCCACGCTCCGCCCAAAACGGGGGAAATTATTTGATGTTTTCCAATTCGCAAAAAAAACCTACTAATGTTATAAATGCGAATGCTTGTAAGGATATATGTGGATGTTTGTTACTCTTTCACGTCAAAACGACTGAACGGATCTTGATGAAATTTGCCACAGACGTAGATTATAGTCCGGAATAACGCATAGAATACTTATTTTTTCGATCATCACGCGGGCGAAGCCGCGGGTGCCAGCTAGTATTATATAAGGAAAACACACTAAATATCACGCTTTCATTTCATTCATTCAAATTAATTCTTAATCAATCTCTCTCTTTCTCTATTGAATAATGTTTTATTAATAAGATAATAAACAGACTTATGTGCAAATAAATACGGTTTGCGATATAAATCCACATGATATGAATTATATGAAAGCAATAAAGACGTTGATCACGTTCCGTTCTCGTTTTTATGTGTGTCTTGTATATATTAAGTTAGCACATGCCTTTATTGATTGTATGAATGTTTGATTCCTTAGTTGTTTTGGTTTATTAGTTGCACAAGAGGTTGATGGCTAAATAATAGCGACATTTAGGTTAAGCCGCGCTTGCCTAGGTTGATCTGCGGATGGGTGCCGACCAGTTACATACCGAGTTTCCTCCGTGCCTCGGAAAGCACGTGAAGCTGTTGGTCCTCCTGTCATTTGTAGATCTTTGACAGTCGTTACAGGTAGTCAGTGTCCCGAAAATCTATACAACCAGTCTTAACCGAGGGGTATCGTATTACCCAGTACTAATAGGGTTATGGAGGTCAGATAGGCAGTCGCTACATGTAAAATATTGGTATTCAGCTGCTTCCGGTTAGACTGGAAGCCGACTCCAACAAAGTTGTCTGGGCAAATGATGATGTTCGAAGTTGAAGTGGAAATTGGTGATATAAAGTTTTGTTTACCGAAATTGTTAATCAAGAAAATTTTATTCCTAATCATGAAATGGCCTATCCGTATTTCATACATCAGTATAAAATAAAATAGTTTTATAGTTAGTTATTTCTTTTTAAAAAAATCAATTTTAAAAGAAGAAATAAATATTTATGTTGTATATTGAGTCCTTTTCGAGCTTGCACGGCTGAACGGTTTTTCATTAAATTTGACAATAGGTAGATTATTATTAACCGGTATACATTTTTTTCACCACAACCGCTCCGCCCAGAGCGGCAGAAGTCATGACAAAAAAAAACCCTGGGCAAAGCCGGGCGGGCGAAAAGTAGTGTTCTAGAAATATTATTTCAAATAATGGAAACAGCTGACCAGACTCGCACATTTCCAAAAGTTGGAAGTTTTGACATAAACCGATAGTATAATGTCAATATTCTGGTGAATGTGTGTCGGGAAACTTTTACAATATTATTTGCTATCACAAACTTTTGGGACTGATAGCCTTTTTGGTATGAAAACTGATCCCGAATAAAAATGTATGGAAGCTCACATAGTGAATGATTGATGACACGGTTGGCGCAGTGGCTAAGCGATCGACTGCTAAGCTGCGCATCGCGGGTTTAATCCCCGCACGGAACAAATATGACCTACAGATAGTTGTTCTGGGTACTGTTTGTGTATGTGAGAAATTTTTAGAGTGGGGTAACGTTTTTTTTTTAAAAAAAAAAGCGATCATTTTCTGTAACCTACAGTTAACTAGAAAGATCATTTTTATTTTAGACTAAATTGGTATCTATCGTGTCGTTAATTCCGACAATGGCCACGCGCCATTCATGCAACTCTAATATGCAACTATCCCCCACTATCTATTAGTATATTATAGTTAAAAAAAACTTCTCAGTCAACTCTTTCATTTAATACCTATAATATCATGGGTACGCATTAAAAAACACTAGTCCGCCATCTTGGGAGTCCGCCATCTTTGGGAGTCCGCCATATTGGATTTGGAAAGCCGCCACTTAACATTGTCATCAGAATTCAATCGGAAACCGGAACATGCATCAAATTTTACTTAACACTTTTTTACGAAAGAGAGTCATAATAATGAAATAATCTTACAACAAAGCGTCTCAAAAAAGGCTGCATAATGCATGATCCTCAAACCTTTTTTAACTAAAACCCTCGGCTTCTGCCCCAGAGCTACCATTAAAACGGGGTCCCAGTAATTGGCAAAGTTTGGCTATTAAAGTTTTATTTTAAAGTTCAGGGGAAATGTTAGCTTGAACTAGAACCTAGTTATTACTTTGGTAGTTATTAAACTAATCGCTTTCAGAAGGCTGTTTTAAGTGAAAAACTCAGACTAATTCAGATACTGTTGTCAGATTCGGCCGGTTTAATCGAAAAACTGTTACTGGAGTTTTCCATTAGAAATTTCTCCTGTTAAGCCAATCAGAGGCCTATGTGCGGCATAAAAACTCTAATACCAGCGTCAGGCGATTATGGCGCCATGAACGGAAACGTGGTCATAGTGATATGGAAGCAGATAGTGTTCGCTGCGGTATGTAGCTTTTGAGATAGGTATAGTGCTGCAGATTGCACATGTGATCGTCTCCATCAAACAAAACAAGAATTTTGTAAATCGGTCCAGGCGTCTTTGAGTGATCTGTGAACATACATAAAAAAAAGATTCCAACGAATTGAGAAACTCCTCTTTTTTTTAAGTTGTTTAAAAAAGGTAACAGTTAGCTTATCGTTTATAAATTGTTGCGTATTTATTTTCGAGGGAAAATCCTTTGTGGAACCTTGTACTTAAAACATAGTAAGTACCTTTGATAGCAAATACTACCAAAATCCTTAAAGCCAATACCTACAAGATCCAAGTAAAGCCAGCTTGTTCGCAAACGAAGGGTTTTGGCAAAACAAAGAGTTCATAGCGATCATAGAGTTCCCGTCAGCAATCCACAGACACTTGGGACCCGAATCACGTATAGTTTTGACTAGAACGGGACGGTTCGCCGGTTAGGTTAGGATTATATGGAATGAACATACCACGACACGTCGAGCTTGTATTTTCAGTATAAGTTGACCTCACATTGTTTAGGCTTAAGGTACGGTGTGAGGTCAGATTATACTGGAAATGTATGGATTGATTTGGGATGTGTGTACGTATACGAGTTGCATGTATAAGTTTCCTGGCTGGCTTATTTTTTTAGGGAGAAATAATATATAATGTACAAATGTACTAGATGGTGCTTTTAGAACATTAAAAGATGAATTGAAAAAATAAATACGGAATTTTTATTTCCGGAATTCCAAGCAACTTTCTTGGGCAGCTTAGCTCATCTAGAATTTAATCCACATGAACACGAAATTATATCGTAATTCAATCCGTGAATGAAAAGTTTCTAAAACAAAGCGCTTTTAATAAATTAATAAAATATATGGGGCTACTAGGTACCTATGTGACTCCCACAACCCACTTAGTGCTAGGGAATACGATGACCCTTGGCAGAACTGGTTGTCAGACTTCTGGGCCACTGAAACTTGTAACGACTGTCAAAGATCTACATATGACAGCTGGGGTCAAGAGGCAAGGTAAGTACACTTTTTTTTATTAAAATAAATATTTACACGAAATTACAGTAGAAATAACCGAATGACAAATGACTAGAGTCTGTGCATGTTTGGTCGTCCCATATCAACATTCCAATGTAAACCAAATGAAACTACGCAAAACTAAATTAAATTCTCTTCGCTTTGTGGTAGTTAGCTCTAAAACGAAACGTTTCAAAATAAACATTCTACATTACATACTAGCAAATATTCAAATTAACAGACACATAGTACATAGAAAATGGCGTCTATCTGCCCGTTTAAAGAAAATACTGAATAGACTCTGATATTTTTTTTGAGAAATCTTTTTTTTTTGCCACAGAACATTGAGGTAGGTAGCAAAAAAATATATATAAAAACCACGCTTTAGACTGACATCATTTTATTTTTGGGTTCCCTACCTTTAAAAGGAAAAAATCAGCATACTTATAGGATCACTATGTTGTCCGTCTGTCTGTCCGTCGGCCAAGACGATTGTTTTCAGGAGCGTTGGGATATCGAGTTGAAATTAAAACCATTTACTCAAGTCTGTGGTGCTTTTGACCTGTGAAATCCAGCCTTGAAGTTAACGCAGTCTTAAGATATAGCCGTTTAATTCGGAAGTTTCTACGGAACCCTCGGTGCGCGTGTCCGACTCATACTTGGTCGGTTTTTTATTATTGCTCTCAGCAAACCCTTCCGTTTAATACCCATATCAATGAAATGTATACAAAATAAACAGTCCGCCATCTTTGGGAAGCCGCCATATTGGATTTAGAAAAATGAAATTTTGTTAATTTAATCATTATGCAAAATTTCAGCTCAATCGAAAACTAGGAAGTCGGCGAAATTTAGTTGCAGGTGTAGATAATAAAAGCATATTAAAATCTAAGAGATAATACATATTTCTTATTTCTTGGTATGAAGACCTTTTACACGCTTGACATAATCTTGAGAAGCGTATCTAAAACATTGATGTAACAAACGACTGTTATGTCACATGTATAGTCGGGTTGAACAATGTGCATTCAACATGATTAGGTACGGAACATCTAAGATAAATTGGTAATCCTGGTTAGAGTTTAGCCGGTAATTTCTTCTTCCCAGCTAAAATACTAGGAAGTGCTGAAAGGCGTGCGTTTTGAGGGATTGTCTCTTGTAAGCTTTGCCTTCCAAAAGTGCTGATTTGAATAGGCTAGTTTCCTAAAAAAAATATTAGTACGTCTTTTATATTACTTAACATATGGGACACATCTTTTTTTATTTGTAAATTATTAGACCAAAAATGTTACGTTACAAAGGTCACGCGTTGCTGCATTATTTCGCAACAAGTGACGTCACACGTAACTTTAATGGGCTATAATATCTTTGTAATTTTTTTCTTTTTTTTTGTAATTTACAAATAAAAAAGATGTGTCCCTTATGTTAAGTAATCTAAAAGACGGACTAAATAGAATGTAATTACTTTGACCCTGGAAACTACCCTATTAACGACAGTTATGTTTTTTTTGTGGTTGTTTTAATCCATCGATATCACTAGTGTATGTGATCAAACTCCGTTACATTCTAGTTACAGTGAATACGGGCGGACACAATTGCATTCAGAAATAACTTAATAACATGACATTTTGTCCACCGTCCCAGCTGAAACATAACAAGCCCCTGGGAGAGGATTTTAATGGACATACTATTTCCCATTAATAGCTTCATTGGAACATTTTATTGGGAAAATAATTTGATGTCCATAGGGAATCTCGAAATGAAACGAAAATTGAGGAATTACGTGTGTTTCATTATAATTTTGGCCTAATTCAAATAGCAGTGAATAAGTCAACATTAATTAATCAGTTACATTTTGAGGGTTTAGCATATTAGCATTGGATCTTTTCAGACAGTAAACCATATTTCTTTCCTCGTCAAAAAAAGAATGATATAAAAATTACTCCCACAGACACAACAATTTAACATAATTAAATAAAACAAAAAAAAACTACATGCAGTAAATTCCTGCTAGAGGCTAAAAAGGCCGCTATCTGAGCATGGCGCTTCAACATTAAAAAAACACAGCGCTGCTGCCTAAGTGGCCCAAGCCAAAAACGACGACATCTATTGACAATAAGTACGCGATGTAATTGATAAATTCTGCATTCTGCTTACCCCCCAGGGCCATGTCCCAAACAACACAATGCAAGTTTGAGACTACATTGTGTTGCGGCCTGTGACCCACTTAGAGTGCCCAACCAGCAACCACAACCCGCAGACGTAATCCAAGAGCGTGTAACGAAGCGGGTTAATTTAAACAATAACCAGAGTAATTAAGTTTATGCGGTTATGTGGTGCAAATGAGTGTTTCTGTTTAGCTTTAACACTTCCTTATCATCATTCTCGTGTTCTTATCGCAATTTATGTGGGGACAGTGCACCATCTTCTCCGCCTATACTTCTTCATTCCTTGTTACCTTAGCATCCTTGACACAGTCTATCCACCGGATCTTGGTCTTCCCTGTCTTCTTGGGGTTTCCTTTTATTCATCTGCAAATTTCTGACCCAGTTTCAATCACACCCTTAGTAAATAGTGCCTTCATAAACACCAAGGCCTTCAGTTTAGGTTTAGGCCTTGGATTATTTGATACTAGTATAATTGTCTTTATTTATTTTGTCGTAAGGGAATCTTTACAGTAGGAAGGCAAGGTGTGTGATGACTAGAAATCTTCACAAGAGCACCAAATATCAAAATGTTAATAATCGATTTCTTCGTTATTTAGGGTGCGATTTTGAAGGTGTTTTCAGCTATTTAAGACGACCAATTTGCCCTGCACGCACCCCTAAAAACTTCCCTTAAACAACCCCACAAAACCCAAATAAAATAATCTTTTTTTTCTTTTTTCAAAATTCTTTTTACAAATTTCAGTAGATTACGGGTACTACGCTCATGTTGAAAGAGAGTGATGATAAAGTATAAGTATATATCTGACTACCTCATGCCCTCGGCTTTTTCGTCATGGAGTTCGGTAACTGCCCGAGAAGACGTTGTATCGGAATAAATAATCGTAATCCTATACAATTATCCACGTTGTACAGCATCAATGTGTCAGATTTCAAACATATGCGTTCAAAAGTTTTTGAATGAAAAAGCAACTAACATCCATGCAGCCATCACAAACTTTTGCATTTATAATATTAGTAGGATGTTTGCCCCGACCAGACCACAAGTCTAGTTTTGTTTTTCGGATGGGAATTCAATGACTAAGACCCTTTCTTTCTTTCTTTATTTTGCCCTTTGTGTTCCGGGGCTGCGGTATCTCTTTTGAACAATCCCGGCAGGCCACTGCCTGGATTGTTAAAAGAAAGGGGCTTGTTAATGCCACTGCCCTGACAAGCCCCTCTGACCACGGCCTCTTTGCGGGTGTGTTCAATATCCTCTTTTCCTTTTATCAATACATAAGAAGACTTTAAAAAAAGCTACAAACACCGATTACAGTCACACCGAAAAAGAAGCAGGTTGATAATAATGAAGGGAGCACATTATTCAACACACGTAATTTCAATTACCAACTTAATAACTGATCCACATAAAAGCTATATTCACATACTATGTCAATGTAATATAAACCTAGTTCGGTTAACACAAGCCTAACTTAAGAAATAAAGTCACGTACTACCTCGGAATTGTTACGATGTCCAACTACTAGTAATGCCACCTGGGTACTATTGATGACTGGGGGACAAGTAACGTAGTGGGTTAACGTGGGTAGAGCACATATTGTCATAGAGTTTGAACGAAGAAGTTCGATCTATTAAAAACCGGCAAAGAGCGAGTCAGACTTGTGCCGGAGGATTCAGTACAAACTTGCGACATAAACAACTACTAGATAGACGGGTTGATTCACAGTACAAAGCGACCACAGATTTGAGTATATGGTTTTTAATTTCAACTCGATACCTTCACGCGTTTCTGAGATAAAGGGTCCTGGGACAGACAGACGGACAACAAAGTGATCCAATAAGGGTTCCGTTTTTTTCCTTTTAATAAAATAAATGATCAATTAACTTTAACTTCTAATAAATAAATGTGAAAATATGTCGACCTTCACATCACCCGTGGGCAAAGCCTTCTTCACAAGCTTTGTGATCCTTTGACCTACAGGCAAGCACGGCTTAACCTAAAGATAGACCCTTACGGCTGTTGTTACGAGTATTTAGCCATGAGCTCCTTGTCGTCCTCGACGGTCGGTCATGTTTGTATGTTGCTCTATGAAAATCATTTTTACTGCTGTGAAACACATAAAGGGAATATGTTCCGGATCTTCACATCGCGCTGGCCAGTGGGATCTTAGCATACGACTCTACGTCATCTTAACGCGCGCTCGGTCATACCTAGGGACACTCGCTCGCAGTCACTTAGCGTGGGATACATCGGCCATTTTTATTTGTACACCACCCAATTAATATTATACAGTCTTCATATCGAAAAGGGAGTTTGATTTAGTCGAGACCACCAGCTTCACAACTGTAGCTTGACATTCAAACAGAATGAATGTCAAGGTACCCAGCGCTACCCGGGTTTTAGAGATTATTTATATGGGTTATCTACTTATCTTTTCTATAGAGATCAACGCTTTGGAATGGGCAACTACAGTACTTATAATTTACTTACAAGTTCTTATGCATTGTGTCTCAGACTGTAGGTTCATTCTTTTGTTTTCACATTCAAAAGTTTCTGTAATGGTCTAATAATCTAATTGATTGATAATGGTTTGAGTTTGAAATAGGCAGTCGCTCCAAATAAAAAAAAACTACCACTAAGCAGAATCTGTTTTGGACTGGAAGCAGACCCCAACTTAGTTAAGAAAAAGGCTATGCAGATGATGATAAATGTGAAATGATGAATGGTCAGACCCCTGTACTCCCACTACTGAGCTGTGAGGTTTTAGCCGTGGATACGGGTCCAATATTCCTCAAAACAAAAGCTCTGTTTACATGGAGCGACTGCCTATCTGACCTCCACAACCCAGATACTACTGGGTAATACGTTACCCCATGGTAAGACTGATTGTCAGACTTTCGGGACACTGACTACATTTAACGACTGTCAAAGATCTAGAAATGACAGCCGGGACCAATACCTTAACGCGCTTTCCGAGGCACGCAGGAAACTCGGTATGTAACGAGTGGTCACCCATCTACAGACCAACCTAGACAAGCTCGGCTTAACCTACAGATCGACCCGAGCGGTTGCTATTATTTGGCCATGAGTTCCTCTAGTTACTCCACATTTCCTATCAACATAAGTTCTTATTGTACTCCTACTTCCCCGCCCTTTATGCAGTTGACATATCTCAAATGCCGGTGGTGGCGCGTGATAAGATTTTTAAACGTCACATTGACCCGCATATTTCTTTGGTGTTTTTCTTTCGGAGTGCGATTCAAGCAGATTATAATGTGCGTTTGTTTTTTGGGGTTTTCTATGCAATTGGTGTATTGTCGTGTCGACGGCGCGTTAGTGTTCCACGCGCGCCTCAAAGAGATTTCAGCAAAAAAGATGGGCCTGCCAGGTTTGCGGGTTGTTCGAAAGAGATACCGCGGCCTCAGAATGTAAAGGGCAAAAGCAGGAATATGGGTGGGTTTTAGTCAGTACAAGCCTGACTTTCCCCCCCGCTCCGCCCAAAACACAGGAAGTTATTTGATGATTTATCCCAACCGTAAAAAAGGGTGTTTTCAGTTGGTTTTCATTCGGTTGGCTGACGGGTTTAAATCTTAAAATTGAAGATCCTACTCCTTGAATTGGTTATTAGGTAAATAAAGATTCTTATAAAAAATTAAGTTTAGATTGGGTATCCTTACTAATATTATAAAAGCGAAAGTGAGTTTGTTTGTTACGTCTTCACGCCTACATAGCCAAACCGATTTTGATGAATTTTGGTACAGAGATAGTTGGGTCCTTGGAGACGGACATAGGCTTTTTTTTTAAAGAGAGAAATGAGGGAGAAAGAGAGAAAACTGAGCTTTGCTATTACAATAAATAAGGCGCTAGGGCAAAAACTACGAGTAGCAGGTACCTGCAAATCAGGAAAGGGGAACTGTGGTACCCCGAATTAAACGAGAGCGAAACCGCGGCCAAAAGCTAGTTAGGTATAGAGTTTATAAAAAAAAATACATTGGGTATATCATGATTTAATTTTAAGGTTTTTGTGGGCCAAACAGTAGTTATTTTTTTAAAATCTCGTGATGACGTTAGAGATGATACTGAAGAGTTATATATATGTATGTCTATTTCTCAACAATTTCGGAGACAGCTTCGATTCCTACGGAGAGAGTTGAATTACAGTATTGTAAAGGAGTGAGTGCTGATTCTCACAACCCAGCCATTCGGTGACTTCTTGGTAAGACTGATTTTCAGACAACAACAGAAAAATAAAACGCTCATACCCATTTACATGGAACACAAGTTTAACGCGAATGTAAAACAGTACATCTCCAGCTCCTTTGGGAATACACCCTGTACGTGACCGCGGAGGTACCATAAACACAAAATGAATGAAATAAAAAAAAAAACAGATCAGGACTCGGATCCGGTTCCCTGTAAGTGATTTTAAATATTCATTGAATAAACACTATTCGGAGTTCGTAAGCTTGCTTATATGGGACAAGCAAAGGTTTTAATCTATTGCCGATGAATAGGAAATCCTGAACTGGATTGAAAAACTGTTCAAGTGACGGTCGGACTTGAGTACGATGTGTTCCGCCGTACCATCATCTACCTGGAGTTTTCTCAAGTACATTGAAGTCTAATGAATACGAAACATATGTCACAAAGCCAATGTTTTAAAGTTAATTAAACTAGCTTCCACCCGCGACTTCGTCCGCGTGGCATAGTTACTTTGGGCTAACGCTAAATTAACCCGCGTGGTGATGGAATAAAAATAATGTCTCGCCTTTTTTCCTCTTTCTCCCCCTTTTCTCATTTAAAAAAAATACCCTATGTCCGTCTCCAGGGTACCAACTATCTCTGTACCAAAATTCATCAAAATCGGTTTGCCCATTTACGCGTGAAGACGTAACAAACAAACAAACTCACTTTCGCTTTTAAATTTTTAGTAAGGATTCTAAGTCACAAATTTTTCTTACAACGTAAAAGCGGTTAATTTCAATAGCTAAGCTACTGTTTACACTGCCAAGGCTGAAGTGACAGAATCCACTTAAAAATTAAAATCCTTCACACTCACCGGGTCACCTACTCACCCAGCATTGGTGCACCGTCGTGAATATTGAAACGTTTGTACTGATACTTGTGGATTTAACTCCTTTTGACTTCTCATGAATTATTTACAAGCCACACAAGCGGTGTTATAGTACTGTGTTTGTTTTGTTTAAACGGACTACTTTTACAGAACCTACCTCGTAGGTAATGTGTTCGGAAGCGTCACTGGTCTGTCTGACTGTATTGGGTTCGATTACCAAGTCTTTTTTTTGCGGATGGGAAATCATTAAATAATTTCCCCCACTCTAGGCGGAGCGTCAGACTTTTACTGACTAAAACCCACCCTGTTCCTTCTTTTATCTTCTATGTTCCGGGGCCGCAGTATCTCTTTCGAACAACCCGCAACCCCGGCAGGCGGTTGCCCTGGCAGGGCCCTCTACTATGCTTGTATCTTTGAGGTGCACTTGAAACACGCTCGCCGTCGACACGGCCGGTCGTCAATAGACGGACGGACGGTGAGCTGCCCATTGCTGACCGTCCACAGACCCGCATCAACGGTGGCCGGGAGTCGTCTCCCGGCGCCCGACGACGCCTGTGTTAGTTTGAGGGATTCCCGGGTTTTGTTATTGAGTTTTTCCATCAGGAATTTCTCACGTTAAGTGCACTGTATATTTGATGTCCAGCCGCTCTTGTTTGCATTTTACGGAAACTGATGAACGTTACTGAAGGTGCCGCTAAACTCTAGGGCAAATTCTTGGTATAAATATTTAATTTAGATTGTCCAAGGAGTTTAAATTCCGGGGTTGCGGGTTGTTCGCAAGAGATATCGTGGCCCTGGAACATGAAGGGTCAAAGAAGGAACATGGGTGGGTTTTAGTAAGTAAACGTCTGACACTCCCTCCCGCTCTGCCCAGAGCAGGGGAAGTTAAATTGTTTTATGTTAAACAAAAGCAAATTTAATATAGGTACGTTCCGAAAGGATTGTTTTAATGAAAGAGTAATTTAAATAACAAGGTCGCTGTTAAAGGTAGGTTTGTAAGTTCATTTTGAAAAGAGCTACATCGCGTGTTAACTTTTTAAAATTTCTGTCTAATTCTGTCTGATTCGTTTTTATGGTGGACGGCTGGTTACAATGACCTTTATCATTCTTAGACTAGCGTACCATGGATTAGACACGCAATAAAAACCATAAAACTATTGTTTATTTTTAACGTGACAAATGAAATCTGCCGCTAGTCACCCAACTAAAATAATGAATATAAAGAGACCCACGCATTTTTTGCATAGCGTTGTAGGCAGAAATCATAAAATTTAAAATCACAATATTTTATTTCATAAAGGCCTACATGGGCACTTATAAAACGTCGAGGAAAGGTGCACGGTTCGGGTTGGTCGTTAATGGAGAAGAACCAACAAAGAACTCCCATGGTTACTCTTTGAAAATAATTTGGTTTTACAATGTTAAGTACGTTAAGTTAAGTAGTCATTGCTTACTTTACAAACCGTAAAATAACATAAAAAGTTAACAAGCTTATTTTCACCTAAATCTATCTTTTGAGAATATTTTTACGAATGAATGTGAACTCTAAATTCCTCTCTCCTTCCTCTCTTCTTCCTCTGCTTCTCTGTTCTTTGGATTAACTATTTATTAGGTATCCTACCTTTGCATGATTCTTCGGGGGATTACCAGGATGATTTTATTTTATGTTATAAATAATATTAATGGCAAAAAACCGGCCAAGTCAAGCTCACACACAGAAGGTTGTGTACAAACTTGCGACATAAACGGCCATCTCTTTTGACGTACGTCCTACGTAGAATTAGAAGATTGATTTTATTACAGGGACCACAGACTTGAGTATATGGTTTTAATATTATAAATGCGAATGTTTGTGAGGATGTATGGATGTTTGTTACTCTTTCATGACGAAACTGCTGAACGGATTTTGATGAAATTTGGCACAAAGGTAGATTATAGCCTGGAATAACACATAGGATACTTTTTTTCGATATCACGCAGGCGAAGCCGCGGGCACCAGCTAGTATGGTTTTAATTTCAACTCAATACCTCCGCGCGTTCCCGAGATAAATGGTCTTGACAGACAGACCGACAACGAAAGGATCCAAATAAGGTTAATTTTTTTTTCCATTTGATGTATGTGTGTGGATGATGTAACTAAAAATGAATAAAAGGCACTTTCATAATTTGTTTATTTGTTAATATTTTATTATTTTAATTAAGAGACACATTGACATTTATATTTTGTATTCGTTATTAATCCTATTGTTTTATTCTATTTTAATTTAATTTATTTAGTTAATTGTGGGACTTATGCATTTTTATTTGTTTTACTGGAGTTTTAATAACAAATTGTAAATGTCTCTTTATCGTAATTAATGTTTATATAATATTTGTACGCCATTGATGGCAAGACATAGCGTTCTATTTATGATTATTGACATCTGTACTTATGTTTACCTATACTCTACAAATAAAAAGATTTGACTTTGACTTTGACTTTGACTTTGGTGTGTTCTAAAAGCTTAGAAAAATTCAAAGACACTGGCCACTTTTCATGAAATCTTATAGTGCAGCTAAAAATAATGACACAACATTTTCTCGGACCTTATGTTTTTTTCTTTTCCCGGCAATCCGGCGTAGTTCCACGGATAACAAACGACTGGCCGTCGTTCCGGCTGAGAGCGAAGCCATGTTCTCTCCTCACCCATATCGGTACATTTCCTCCAAGCAACCTTTAGGAAATTGACGTAACTCCACACTGTTTACGCACTTATAACGGTAGAAATGGCGTGTGTCTCCGTGCGTAAGAAACACAAAAAAGTTTTTATGAATACGTCTTTGATGTTTTTGTTTATTGCAGTTGTTTTAAGTGTCTCTATTGCAAGTAAGGCGGTATTTTAAAATATGGTAGTTACAGGTAGGCAGTTTCTTGAAAGTCTGACAACCAGTCTTTCTAGGGTTCCGTTGGAGGTATCCAAAGGAAAAAAACAGAACCCTTATAAGGTCACTTTGTTGTCCACCCGTCTCTCAGTCTCTCAAGACCCTTTATCTCAAGAACGCGTGAAGACACACAACATATTAGAAATTGTTCGAAATAGCCTTGTCTTTTTTTAGGGTTCCGTAGTCAACTAGGAACCCTTATAGTTTCGCCATGTCTGTCTGTCCGTCCGTCCGTCCGTCCGTCCTCGCTTAATCTCTGTGACCGTTAGCACTAGAAAGCTGAAATTTGGTACCAATATGTATATCAATCACGCCGACAAAGTGGTAAAATAAAAATTGGAAAAAAATGTTTTATTAGGGTAGCCACCCTATATGTAAAGTGGGAAGTGATTTTTTTTTTAATTTCAAACCTAATGTGTGATATATTGTTGGAAAGGTATTTAAAAAGGAATAGGGGTTTACTAAAATCATTTTTTGATAATGTCAATAATTTCGGAAATAATCGCTCCAAAAGTAAAAAACAATGTGTCCCCCCCCCTCTAACTTTTGAACCATAAAGGAGATTGCGCAGCCTACTATGGCACTTGGTTGCGCAACTTTTGACACAGTATAGTAGTGAAAATTAGACACAAAAAAGGGGTAGTTTCATACTTTAAAACAAGGTTAAATTCAAAATGAAATATTGTGGGGTTTTTGAAAAAAAAAAAGTTTAATACCTTTTGAGGTTATGTTACATCTCAAAACAATTCGTTTTGAAACGTTATTAACTGGCACATATTTTGCATTATTTTGGTACATATTAATTGAGTATTACTTACTATTTAAGATATTTGATTAAACACATTGATCTAGAAATCCTAAACAATATTCTCGGCTTAACCGGCAGCTAACACGGTAAACAGAAAACACCGATTTTGTTTGACATTTCACCGAATAGTGTTGTGACACAACAATAGACTACGGGGCATCATAACATTATCGATTATATCTTAATTGTTTTATTTTTGCCTAGAAATTGTATTTAATGGAAAAAAATAGTAACAGAATTAAAGAATGATAATAAGGACAACTCTTAATACTTTTTAGTTGCAAATGTTAATTATTTTGTTGTTCTATGATTTATGTTAGTGTTTAATCGATCGATTATAATTGAAAAAGGAGTCGCTTCACTATTAGGCAACAAATGACGTATTTATTTTATTAAATATGTACATACTAATTAAAATTAAAATAGAAACCCCACAAATGATTTCAATGAATTTAGGTAAAAAAACATTAAAAATAACATAATTAATTATACATTAACTCTAATGGCTTTACGCGTCAAAAAGTGAGACTATAAGTGCTCAATCTCCTTTGGAAAATATGAAAAAAATCTGAAAAGTAGAACTTTATAAGGACTTTCTATGAAAATCATTTTGAACTTGATTGACACAACAGTTTTTGTACAAAAAAGACAAAAAGTTGTACAACATAATTTCCTCGTCCACCTTTAAACTCATAAGTGGGAACACTTATTGTGACGGACGGGAAACTACGGAACCCTACACTGAGCGTGGCCCGACACGCTCTTGGCCGGTTTTTTATTAATGGCATCTTGCAGTTCAAACTAGGAGGTTGTCGTCGGCTTAAAAGGGCAATTCTTGTGGATGCCTCGAGATTATGGCTTCGAGCCAGAGCAAAAGAAAAGTCTACCAAAGACTTATATTTTATAGACTTGGCTGGTTCGGATAAGTTTCGTTCCATTTGTAAAATTATAATGTAGTGTACATATAATTTTACAAATGCAACGAAACTTTATTTATATAGACTTCATTTTATATTTCTCAAGGACCTTGTATGCTGTATGCGTCTCCCAATTTACATTCGCAGAGAGAAGTGATATACCACTTATGATTTTATTCATACGAAATAAATTGTGAGATTTTGACGGTCGTTTCCCCAAAATGGAAAACGATATTTCTCACTTCAGATTTCTTCCTTATTCAAGATACTAACTTTTGCTTTACGATATATCTTCGTGTTTTTTTTTGTGTCTCCATGGTTACCGATCATGTGTTGTTAAATTGCTATACTGTTATAAATCTTAAGGTAGGCTTAAAGTAATAACCACTGAAAATCGTTTTGTGCTTACGTAGCAGCAAAAATTTTAGAGTATTTAAGTTTTTTTTAATCGTTGTTCCAAACTAAGAATTTCATTATTTGTTTACAAACATTTTTAAAAAAACATGCACAAATAGAAAAACTACCTGTAGGCCACGCATTTTTTATACCGTGCGAAAATCGAACCCGCAACACGCAGCGCAGCAGTCAATCGCTGAGCCACTACGCTAACCGTGTCGTCAATAAAAGAAGGTACGATGATTTGCTAATGAGCAAATAAAACATAAAAAATCTACAAAACTAAGTTTATTATTAAATTATTATCCATATTACCTATTAACTTCTTGTAAGCCGTATTCAAGTTAATAAACCCTTTGCATACAAACACAAACTTTTTCCCAGTAATATCAGAAAACGTCATTACATTCGAATCAAGGAGAAACTATCATTAGGTACACAAATCGTCACAATGATATTATGGTAAGCAGCTTGGCAAGTACTATCAGCAAAAGAATTAGATGTACAGTGGGGTTATCATGACGTCTTAAAGTAGGTGTTATTTCAATGTGGGAAAGGGATGGTGTTATACACCCTGCATAGCTCTGTTTCTTTCCAGTACTGTAGGTAGTATCTACTCCATTCTTTTTTATTGAGAGCGATAACACGAAAGAAACTTGAAAAGGCATTTTCACTTTAAATAAATGTTGTTTCTTGCTGTTTTTTCTCTATTTTAAAGGTTTGGCTACTTAACACATTGTATCATGGTGAAACCAATCCAAAATTATCCAAAATTCCTTGTTTTTTTTGTAATTTTCAGTTCAGTATTAGGTTGTTCGTATATCAAATAATAACGATTTACGACTGTATCAAATACTCTCTTGACACACTTTTGTAAGTAAGTAAACAATAAGTAAGTCAACAATATATCTCTCTATATCTTACAGATTGATGACTAAATTGATTATAATTTTAGTTATTTTTTTTTACGGCCACAACATGGTACTGACTTGAATATTGCAAACAAATACAAGAAAAAATAAATCCTGGCTGACGTTTCCCTCTTAACTGATTTCTGTCACAAATTTGCAGCGTGCACACTTATCACTTTTGCTGTCAGTACAAAGTATAAGTAGGCAACTCAATCAAATAAGCGATTAGCAATAGAAACTCGACTGAGATGTTAACAAGCGATATCACGACGAAGTAATCAGTGACAGTGACACCAGTAGGGCTACCATGACATCTTATAGCAGTACTTGAATAAGTACTTATAGTTACCCTGTATAGCTCTGTCTCTTTCCCTCAGTGAAATATGTTCTGTTTTAAGACGTCATGGTAGGGAGCAGTGTGGCGCGTAGGGTTAGCCATTTCGTCCGGGAATGTCTGACTTTTTAGTCTCTTATTCATATTTTGGGGGCTCGCTTATGGGGAAGACCAAAAAAACGATGAATGACGATTGAAAGATGATATATTGCTGTTGCAGCATCATGCTAAGATAGAAACCTCGTACAGGACTAATTTAATTACTTATCTTTTTTTTAATTATTATGATGTTTTTTTTTAAATTAAGTAATTTTGTTTTACTGTCTTGTTCTATGCGAATCTAATTGAAAATTGAATTTAGAAAGTCGGCCCACAAATAACGGAGAAATCGCATAACAAACATACAATAAAAAAACATGCCGTCCAATTGAGAACCTCCTCCTTTTTTGAAGTCGGTTAAAAGCCCAGATCTTTCTGCAAATACAATGGTTACCCTAGTTGTGTGCGCAAGATTGCAGAGAAAGCTGTACCTACTGAAATTGCATGGACCGGTGCTGCGCCAACATGTTTTTTGGTCATGCAAAAAGAAGCTGTAAGTTTGTATAACGAACGGTTTGACAATATAGAGAAGAGGGCTTCGCTGAGCAGACCAATTTAAGTTTGATTTCTCGAATTATTAATTTATATTATCTTCTCTTTCTGAATCCTATTAATATTATAAATGCGATGTATGGAAGTTTGTTACTCTTTTACGTCAAAACGGCTGAACGGATCTTGATGAAATTTGGCACAAAGGTAGATTATAGTCTGGAATAACACAGAGGATACTTTTTTTTTCGATATCACGCTGGCGAATCCGCGGGCGCCAGCAAGTATAACTACTAATTAAACTTATGTTTCTCATTAAACCTTACTTTTGAAACACAGATTGTTGTTCTAGGCTTAAAGAAATATTGATAAACTATAGTATTCTGATGCATATAAGATTAAGTGGTGACCTACTTGTCGCAGTCACGTCGTGCAAGCTATTTATTTTATGTGCCCGTCGTAATTGCGACAAATATTTTTTTTCTTTCTTTCTATTAAGTGGGGGTTTTCAACGCGTATATTATATGGTTTACGTTTTTAGGTAAAGACTAATTTAATTATTACTTATTTATCTATTTACGAACTGTCAGTCTGTCTGTCTGAAATAACCGTTAAGAAGTAACACAAGTAATATCGCGAACAGTCAATGACATTGACATCTGTGCGTGCGCACAAGTGAAAGTTGAGCTGAAATTACGTCGAATCGATCTATACGTGATCAATTATAGTATGTATTATGTGAGCAAATAACTTGTTTGTTCGTGTGCTTGATTGTTTGTGAATAATTGTTTTTAATTGATTCAGTGTAGTCTATAATCGCAGTGATTGCGTGATGTGGAGATATGCTGTTTTTATTATTCGTGAATTCGATCATGTTTTGTTTTAATAAGTGTAATAGTATTTGAAGGCAGTTCTTGTTTGTGTTTCACGCGCGCCTCAAAGAGATAACAGCAAAGCAGAGGGGCCTGCCAGCACCTCCGCTTGCCGGGGTTGCGGGTTGTTCAAAAGAGATACCGCGGCCCCGGAACGTAAAGGCCAATAGAAGGAACATGGGTGGGTTTTAGTCAGTAAAAGTCTGACACTCCCCCCCGCATCAGAGCGGGGGCAGTTATTTGATGATTTCCCAGTCCCACTACAAAAAAAGGCAGTTCTTGTTGGTTATTTGGAAGATTGATCGGTTAAGACCATCATCATTTTCCTGCCCTTATCCCATTCTATTTGGGGTCGGCGCAACACGTTTTTTTTCTTCCATTCTCCCCTATCAGACGTCATGGCATCATTGACTCATTTCTTCTTCATTACATTCCTTACAAAATCCATCTATCTTTTATTCCTCTTCTTTCTTGTTTGGAAGATTTAACGTTTACGACCGATACGTTTTATTTTTTGGTAAGGTTTTTTTTTTTTAATTATTCTAATGTTGTTTTGGTGTACAAAAAGTATGTACCTACCTATTTGAAACGAATAACCATGCCTCATTATCCGATGGGAAATCATCAAATAACTTCTCCAGCTCTGGAGCAGAAGGGAGTGTCAGACTTGTACTGACTAAAACCCATCCAAGTTATTTCTTATGCCCTTTGTGTTCCAGAGCCGTGGTATCTCTCTCGGAACAACCCGCAGCCCTTGCAGCCAGAGCCCCTGGCGGCCCTGATTTGCTGGGACTCTGGTCAGCTGTTATACACTTTGTTGTATTCTTTAGAATTCTATCTATACCTAGTGCGGAAGAGGCGATACTGGTTTATAAAATGGTTGCTGCATCACTATCTCCCTCACTTAGGCAATAATGTTATACTTAATTAAAGTTTTTTAAATAGGGTAGTAGTTAGTTAGAATAGGGTATGATGAGGCTGACATGACATACCTTTGTAAGGTAAAAGCCTCTAAATAAATAAAGATAAATAAATAAAATAAAATTGAAGACGCTTTTTTATATCCAATACAACTGTAACTATAATTTAAATTCAGATCAAAATGACAGGTGTATCTAATCATACTGCCATTTGTATCTAAAGCTTTCTAAATATAAATTGACTTACAACGTTCTAGAACTTTCTTCGCTCATTTAAGGCAGGGAAATTAATTGATTGTTTGATATTATTGACTACCAACTTAAATATCCTATACTTACTGGGTTAAAATAGCTGTAGAATATAAGCTTTATTATTGTAGTTGGTGTGTATTTCTTTGCATAAATTAATTTGAATTGTGAATTGAAATCACAACTGCCATTAAGACGGTTGCAACTTATAACAATGCAGTAACTCTCTTTTTTAAAAAAAAATGAGGTATGAGGGAGAAAGAGGGAAGAAAAGGGAAAACTTAGCATTGCTATTACATTAAATAAGGCGCTAGGGCAAAATCTACAAATATCAGGTACCTATAAATCAGGAAAGGGGAACTGTCTTACCCCGAATTTAACGCGAGCGAAGCCGCGGGCGAAAGCTGGTAACAAATCCGAAAGTATGTCAGTTTCTTTTTCACGCTTAAACTACTGAACCTGAAATCATGAAATTTTGCATATATGTTGTCAGGTGTACAGTAACCGACTTTGGGGTATCTTCATCCCGAAACAAGTGCTGTTCCCTTGCTCTCATAGTCCGATGAGAAGGACTAAGAACATCTAGCCAACCCAGCCGCCGCGGAAGACGCCCCGGGCGCCGGGCGCCGCGAGACGACTCCCGGCCACCGTAGATGCGGGCCTGTGGACGGTGAGCAATGGGTAGCTCACCGTCCGTCCGTCTATTGACGACAGGCCGAATCGACGGCGCGTTCGTGTTTCACGCGCGCCTCAAAGAGATGTCAGCAAAGCAGAGGGGCTTGCCAGGGCCTCCGCCTGCCGGGGTTGCGGGTTGTTCGAAAGAGATACCGCGGCCCCGGAACGTAAAGGGCAATAGAAGGAACATGGGTGGGTTTTAATCAGTACAAGTCTAACATGCCCCCCCGCTCCGCTTCCCCCGCTCCCAGAGCGGGGGAAGTCATTTGATGATTTCCCACCCGAAAAAAATAAAAAAGGCGCTGGACCAACGTGGTTTCCAAGGGTCGAGGGTATCTTACCACCATCTTTCATAATCCCGAGCTGCTAAAGGAAAAACCCAAAAACACCCGACCCGGAAATCCAACTTGCGCCTACGACGTAAACTCCCGTACCCATTAAACGACGTCCACGGTCCAATAATATAAGTAGTAATATAATATTATTATTATTATTCATCTACAAGATCGTATTATCGTAAACACAAACGGTGAAGTGGACGATAAAATCACGCTATTACAATAAAAGGCAGTTATGGATTGTTTTAATGGAAATCTGAGCGAAATCAGTCCCCATATGGGGATCAGAGTATAGAAAAAATCCTTTTGTTTTGGATTATTGATTGAGGGAAAAGAGAATGGCGATGTATTATTATTATCCTACTTCCTGTCCTATTCCTACTAATAATATAAATGCGAATGTTTGTGAGGATGGATGGAGGGATGTATGGATGTTTGTTACTCTTTCACGTCAAAACGGCTGAACGGACCTTGATGAAATTTGGCATAGAGGTAGATTATAGTCTGGAATAACACATAGGATTCTTTGTTTTCGATATCACACGGGCGAAGCCGCGGGCGCCAGCTAATAATTTATATTTTAGTTATAATTTATATTTTAGAAAAGTTAAAGTGTGACATGCAATTGAATACTTAAGGATTAATAAAAACCAGGCAAGTGCGAGTCGGAATCGCACACCGAGGGTTCAGTACAAACTTGCGACATAGACGGTCATATCTTTTGACTGCGTAGACTTAAAGGGTTGATTTTTCCACAACTCCAAAGGACCACAGGCTTGAGTATATGGTTCATCTCGATATCTTCACGCGTTTCCGAGATAAAGGGCCTTGACAAACAGACAGACAGACAAACGGAGAACAAAGTGTGATCCAATAAGGGTTCCGTTTTTTCAAGGGTTCTGTATCATGCAAAATGTAGAAAGATATTCATTGTTTTTAATAATGTCTCTTTAAATAAAATCTAAGTACATCATTTGTTCTTATCTCTACAAAAGTTACTGTGCCAGCTAATTTAGACATCCCAGTCGTGATAATTAAGATTTATAAAGTAAATTAACAAGTCTAGATTCAGACTTAAAGCTAGTACCTTAATTGTTTCTCTGTAGAGTATTTTGTGGTATCTATTCTATATAATTTTTAATGTATAAATATGTGTTTTATCCTCGCAAGTGGTTATCTGTGCTAATTTCTGTTAATAAATAGTAGGCACCTTTTTAAATTGTTTATATCATACATTTTGTAAATGCGATGTGAAATTAAATCACTTTGATTTTAAGTCCTTTATGGATTTTCGTAAAACTTAGTAATATACACACAACTAAAACAGATTGTAGACACTAGCGCTAGTTTTTACTTACATACAATAAATTACAATACATTTTTAAAACTCGAAATATTTCCCGTAAGTTTTTCACGGAATGGTTACATCATATTGTGTTGGGCTCTTAAAATGATTAAATTGAAATGAAATATCGCGAATTCTGTCAAAATAAGTACCTCATCAAACTGATTAATTGCCAAAGCTTCATAATAATGTTATTTCTGATATTAATTGGTACCAATAAGTGAATAAACTCCATATTAGGGTCGTGGGACGTATTGTTGTAGTTTCGAGAATTAATTTAGTTCTCTTTAGACAAAGGAAATCAAATGGTAATATCCTTGACATATTTAATAGCTTTTTGTATTTATCCGTAATGTAATGACCGTGTCGTTCTTCCAAATTTAGAAAAAATAATCTGAAAGGTTTATTGTGATAAAATATAATTAAATTTTTCTTAGAAACCGATGGACATTTACGACTCAAATTAATTTAATTAACAGTTTGTTTACGACCAAACTAATTTAAGAATTTTTCAATCGATTCCGACGAGACTAGTTACTTATTTGTTTTGCTGACTGTACAACAAATTTAATTACATTACAATAATATTACAATAAATCTAGAAGATTTGTCAAGTCTTAAAATAAGTGAAGGAAGGGGCTAGGGAACGCGAGATGACTCCCGGCCACCGTAGACGCGGGTCTGTGGATAGTGAGCAATGGATTGCTCTCCGTACGTCCGTCTAGGTGTCAGTGTCGACGGGCCCTGTCACTGTCGACGTCGCGTTCTTGATACCCATAAAGAGATGTCAGCAGAGCAGAGCGGCCACCTCCTGTCAGGGTTGCGGGATTTTCGGAAGAGAAACCGCGGCCCCAGAACACAAATGGCAAAAGAAGTGGGTAGCTTTTCGTCAGTAAAAGTCTGACACTCCTTTCCGCTCTGCGCAGAGTGGGAGAAATATGTGATGATTGTCCATCCAAATAAAAAACAACCTAAATATTTCGTCAGTCAAGTCAGATAGAATAGGGGGCAAGCCTATTTTCATCATGAATTCTGGCTCTAAGCTGCTCCGAAGAAATTCATGTTGGAAAGCCTAAAAACAATTAAGTTTGGATATATAAGTAATATTTATAAGAGGCAAGTTATCTGCGAAATATTCTTTAATTGTGACCGATGCACGATGGTGGGATACTACGGACTAATAATTAAGAAGAATTCGTAAGTAGAACCTAGTATTAAGTAAAAATCCTTACTAATATTATAAAAGCGAAAGTGAGTTTGTTTGTTTGTTACGTCTTTACGCGTAAATGGGCAAACCGATTTTGATGAATTTTGGTACAGAGATAGTTGTAACCCTAGTCTAAGTCCGTAAGCCTAAGTCAAAAAAGGGGGAGAAAGATATCTTGAATAAATAAATAAATATCTTGGGACAACTCACACACGGCTATCTGGGGCCTTAGTCTGCTATTACAATAGTGTCAGAATGGTCGATCACTGATCGCATAATGGTTGATTTTGACATCTACTACATACTAAACTTGTCAAAATCAACCATTATGCGATCAGTGATCGACCATTCTGACACCATTGTAATAGCAGACTAAGGCCCCTGATCCCAAGCTAAGCAGAGCTTGTGTTATGGTAACCAGACAACTGATATACATACTTATATAATTTATAAATACATACATATTATAGATAAATCACACCCAGACACAGAACAAACAATCATGCTCATCACACAAAGTTTGTCCTGGGTGGGAATCGAACCCACGACCTCCGGCTCAGCAGTCAGGGCCACTAACTACTAGACCAACAGGCCCGTCAAGAGAGTCGTCAAAGAGGGTAGAAAAGGAGAGAGACTTTACTTTCGATAATCAGGCGGGTTAAAATTAGCGTTAGCCCAAAGTAACTATGCCACGCGAACGAAGTCGCAGGCAGAAGCTAGTTATTCATAATGAAGCATTAACTCTGTTTCGCATCATCCAACGAACATATTAGTAACAGATAATTCCTATCAATCAATTCTTAGTTCTTTGTTCGAGTTCGATGAACGTGGCACAGACCATCGACTGTGCTATCAGTCTATCAGCCGTCATTTGTGAAAACAGCTTGATTGCTGATAGGTTAATAATGGTGTATTTATAGATTTATATTGAGTGATAATGTGTGTTGTGTGTTGTGAAAGAAATATGGGAAATATGTATTTTTAGCGTACCCTTATTGGTTCACTTTGTTGGTCGTCTTTATTTTTTAAACGTTGCCCCACACTAGTAATTTCTCCTGTGTCGTGGGTGCGTTTACAAACATCACTCACATACACCAACAGCCAAACCCGGAACAACTATCTGAAGGCCATGCAAATATTTGTTCCGTGTGGGGATCGAACCCGCAACACGCAGCGTAGCAGGTCGATCGCTCAGCCACTGATATTACTTATTGGATCACTTTGTTGGTCGTCTGTCTTTTTTTTAAATAAAACGTTGGCCCAGACTAGTAATTTCTCCTGTGTCGTGGGTGCGTTTACAAACATCACTCACATACACCAACAGCCATACCCGAAACAACTACAGAAGGCCATGCAAATATTTGTTCCGTGCGGGAATCGAACCCGCAACACGCAGCGAAGCAGTCGATAGCTCAGCCACTACTCCATCCGTATCGTCTATTTGTCAAGACCCTTTATCTTGGGAACGCGTAGAGGTATCGAGTTGAAATTAAAACTATACATGGTTGTTTGTAAAACACTGACAACCTTTTTTTTTTTTTTTTCGGGTGGGAAATCATCCAATGACTTCCCCCGCTCTGGGCGAAGCGGGGGGGCATGTCAGACTTGTACTGACTAAAACCCACCCATGTTCCCTCTATTGCCCTTTACGTTCCGGGGCCGGGGTATCTCTTTCGAACAACCCGCAACCCCGGCAGGCGGAGGCTCTGGCAAGCCCCTCTGCTTTGCTGACTCTCTTTGAGGCGCGCGTGAAACACGAACGCGCCGTCGACACGGCCTTTCGTCAATCGACGGACGGACGGTGAACTACCCATTGCTCACCGTCCACAGGCCCGCATCTACGGTGGCCGGGAGTCGTCTCGCGGCGCCCGGCGCCCGGGGCGTCTCCCGCGGCGGCTGGGTTGGGCAGATGTTCTCTCCCTCAAACGCCCAGCCACCTCCTTTGCTAGCATTACTGCTTCGCAGAAGGTGGTGACCGCTTCCCATTCCCTCTCGCTCCGGACCATGGCCTGAACCAGGGCCGGACGCGAGAGATCGCCGCCGCCGATCGCCTCTACGAGGGCACGGCGGTGCTCCGCCCACGCTGGGCAGATCGCCACTGTGTGCTCCACCGTCTCCTCCGGGCGATCGTCACAATGGTGACACCCGGGCGTTTCCTCCCGCCTGATGATGTGCAGGAACCTCCCGACACATCCGTGTCGACACCGACATCCTTGCAGGACTGTATTACAATCATCATAAACAACAACTTTTGTTCTATGATTTTTTACAAAATTTTATACATTTACCAAAAACAAATCTTCAAGATTTCGTTGTCCAATCTAACACATTTCAACTCCGTATTTTGCTTTACCTACATACCTACACCGCCGCTTGTAGGTACGTTTGCTTCGCATAGATTTCGTAACATTTAGAGCGTCAATTTCAATATTTTTATTTTTGTATGAAAATCTGATGAACTAAAATATGATAAATGTTTAAATGTCCTAGAACAAAAGTTGTTGATTATGATGTTAGTAACATGGTCCTGAGACGTTGCCAGTGTTTTACAAATAACCCTGTATACTCAAGGCTTTGGTGCCTTTGTGCTGTGAAAAATCAACCCTCTAAGTCTACGCTGTCAAAAGATATGGCTGTTTATGTCGCAAGTTTGTACGGAACCCACAGTACGCGAGTCTGACTCGCTCTGAAATTTTTGATGGATGTCCATGTGACTTTGAAAGAACAAAGAAAGAAAATACGTTTACGTAGCACACAACATCAAAAAAATATTACAAAAAAATAATTTAAAAAATGATAATAACTTGAAACTAAACACGAAAAGATTATTGTGTGTCTCACGGCTGCGCTTTTGCCCAACCGGAGAATTGAACCTAGAATCACAAGCTTAGCAGTCGCGTTTGCCACCACTCGACTATAAGCAGTCAATTTACTTCATACTAAATCCACACAAATAACTTTCAGTAATACCAACCTATAGAACAAACATTTTATAGCATACATTGTTTTACTTGGCAAGACACAACTCCACACCGCGGCTTCGATTATAAATTATAAAATAGATTCGGAGTTCATTCACCTTACAATACGAGTGTACCTATGTATACCGTGTATGTATGTATGTATGTGTTAACTATAACAATTGCTTGTATTACTTCGGCACGATCAACCGACGGACCGACTTATTGATAGAGCAAGAAAGGATGGATGTGATATTGTTGATGGTATTTTTTTAGAGCTAGTAAAAAGAACTTGTTTGAATGTTGAGTTACTGAGATCTTTTACTTAATTTAATAATACAAATTTTGGTTACTTGCAACGTGTTCATTTTTAGAGATCCATAACTCAAAAGGAATAAACGGAACACTTTATTGAATCACTTGGTTGTGCGCCTGTCTGTCTGGTTGTCAAGACCCTTTATTTCAGAAACGCGTGGAGGTATCTAGTTGGAAATAAAATCAAATACTCAAGTTTGTTGGGAATTCTCAGTGCACGAGTCCAACTCCAACTTGTGAGGACAGAATGGCGCCTCTCCAGCCACTCTTCGGACAACAAACTGATTAAATTAGGGTTCCATTTTTCCTTTGGAGGTACAACACCCTAAAAACAGTATCCACATGTCACAACAAAATTGGGTCAAAGTAACAACCGATTGGGTTTCGAACAACAGGACCCGGCGACGCGGTAGGCCCAGAAGGAGATGGCGTGACGAGCTAGACTTCCACGAAAAGGATTAGGCCACAACAGCAAACGACAGAAAAAAGTGGGAGGAAGGAAGGGAGGTCTCTGCCCAGCAGTGGGACACATCTGGCTCATTAAAATAATAACAAGTAAGTACTTGTTCTATAGATTGAAATATATACGTCAAATTAATTTGAAAAAAGTATCTATAATTCCCAAATATTATTATAAGTCAAAATTGATGTTCTAATAAATGTAGGAAAAATAAACAGATTTATAAAATATTGTATTTTCTAACAGATTATCAGCTCAATATAAAATAATGGAAGGTTGCCAAGATGTATTCATATATCAGTACAAATGTGAAGGGTAAGCACATTAGAAACCAAATTATAATAAGTGTTTATAATATAACTTCACGCCTGTAATTTCGAAGGGATAGGCAGAGATGTACCCAGGGGCGGGTCTATATAAGGGTTTTTTTGGCTGCAGCCTAGGGCCCCTTGAGGGTAAAGGGTACCCATTTACCATATAAGTCAAAAGACAATTGTGATTAAGAAAAACAAACACTGTAATTTGGCAAGCATACAACTCTACCATAAGCAACCTTACCAAACACAAAACTACTAAAAAGCTGGTCTATATTAAACTAGAAGTGCGCTTGATGTGTCGTCGTATGTACCTAGTACATCTTGTTTTTTTATGTCCGTTGCCCTACACTAGGATTTCTCCTGTATCGTGGGTGCGTTTACAAACATTTAAACTCACATACACAAACAGCCAGACCCGAAACAACTATTTGTTTTTCATACATATATTTGCTTCATGCGGGGTTCAAACCCGCGACACGCAGCGCAGCAGTCAATCGTTCAGCCACTGCGCCAACCGTGCCGTCAAATCACAAAATTACTTTTTCATGAAAAGGTATTTAATCATAGAGCCTATTACTAACTAAATAATGGACGGATAGTTCATATTGCCATTTCCAATAAAAATGTTTCTTCTTAACTCTAAGTAAATAGGTAAGTACGACAAAGTATCAAGGTATACCATCTGGTCCATGGCATTGAGGGCCCGTGACGAATGTGATAATATTCTTATTCGGTCGCCTGTACAATGGAGAGCACGATTTGTTACTACCTCGTAATCACGACTCGAATATATTCAATATGTAGGTACTTGTTTAAAGCTAGTTATTTTTGTGGCATTAATATGACATAACATAAGGCCTCTTATCCACGAAAGCTTAGGCAGTTGTGTATCTAATGGTAAACAATTCACCACTGCATGCAGTTTAAAAATCATTCCTTGACACTTTCAAAATCATGAAAAATTCAATAAAAAACCGTATAATAAAAATACTTATCGACTTTCTTTGCTAACCATACTTTCTTGGAAACCGGGAATAAATTTTCTTTCTTCACTCCGCGAACAGTTAATTATTACGTATTCATTAGATAACACAATTAATTCGAAGAATAAAATAATAAATACAGTTGTTTATTTAAATTCACCCTTTCCGAAGCCGTTTAAGAATATCCATTATAAACGATGATCATTTGGTTGATTGATCATTTAGTTTTAAAAAAAGCATACGGTACATGCTACAATTTTTTTATATTAGATCAATAATTCAAATGATATTGAAGGAGAAAGGAGTAAATGATGCCGTGACGTCTGACAGGGGAGAATGGAAGAAGAAAACGTGTTGCGCCGACCACACATAGAATGAGACAAGGGCAGGAAAATGATGATGATGATCAATAATTTCGAGGACTACCCCTACATATAAATTACAAACAAATTTATCTTGTCAATGTCAAAATCAGAAATATATTTAAAAATTGCGCTTACTGCTCAATCGATATTCAGTACTATCATTTATTACCAATATACGTAACAAAAAACAGTTTGTTTTGATACACAACGCAGTTTTCAACGACATCAGTATAAATTGTCGGTTCTGATTTTTCAGTGGGTATAAATTACTTTCATTATTTTTACTACCTACGTACAGTCAACAAAAGTGTTCAATATTGTAAGTGTAAATAAATTACCATATTTTTATTTTGCCATAATGAAGCATTTTTTTTCTGGAAGCGGTCGTCGTCACTGAAGAAGGCGCAAGAACCGCTGGCTTGACGATTTGGACTCGTTTCTGTCGGATTGGCCAGAGGAGACTTAACATTGAGAGAGTTGGACAGGAATGTGGGGAGGTCTTTGCCCAACAGTGGGACAAAATGAGCTGATAAAAGATTTCAGCCGGTTTCGAGAGCAGGCTCCAAGCTAGCGGTGGCGCCAGAGACAGGTACCTCCTCACAATGCGAGCCGTATCGAGGAGTAGTGCCTTCTGAATCAGGACGTTGCTTCAACCGCCTAAAAAGAGCCTCGAAAGATGTTCGTCGAGGCTTTTTGTTGTGTCCTTATTGAAAAACGTTTTGAATGGTCGCGTTCGTAGGTACATCATATTGATATAAATAACTGCGAAAACCGTTTAAAATCTTTAATATTATAGTAAAAGTTCTTGATATTAACATGAAGTACAGTTTAATAACTGTCGGGATTGCGTGTTGTTCGAAAGAGATACCGCGGCCCTGGAACATAATGGGCAAAAGAAGGAACACGGGTGGGTTTTAGTTAGTAAAAGCCTGACACTCCCCCTCGCTCCACCCAGAGCGGGGAAAGTTATTAGATGATTTCTCATCCGAAAAAATAATAGAAAAATATTTTGCTAGCTAAATTCACCCTGAATACTTGTCAGTTTGTTTGAGTGTACCTGTAAAAAGCAGAGCTTAGGAACAATATCCTCGTAAACAACGTTCCTACCGTAAAACTTGGCAAATAAAACGTTTACCTTTATTTTATTAGCAACAGCATCAAATACCGTGATGTTTCCTGAAGTTTTCTTACCTGAAACGAAAACATAATAATTTTAGAAAGGATTTTATTTTAATTGCAATTTAAATGTTGTTCTAAATGCTATTTCTTTAGGAATGTTTTAATTTTGGTTTTATTCTCTATCGTGATGGCTCACAGGTTAAGCGCCTTGCCTCATGTATGAGGTTGTAAATCCGAGCAAGTACCAATATGACTTTTTCAATTCATATGTAGCACCCACTCTACCCTACCTAACCCAATCGTGAGGAAACCTGGAATTATCCTTACCTTAAGCGTAAGTGAGTTTGTTTGTTACGTCTAATTTTGGTACAGAGAAAGTTGGGAATTAACGAGAAACTAAATTCATTTTAGTCTATTTTGCCAAACTGCGAACTCATTGCAAACACACAGTTTAAAAACAATACGAAACATGAACTTGTACCTGTATGAATACATTGAATTAATATCAAACGGATATCATTGTTACGTATTAGGTACATTTGAAACACAATACCTCTCAATTTCACATCCCTAAACCGGGAGGCCACAGAAACCTAAATAAACCGCGTGACACTTGACAATTTCGACTACTAGAATATTCCAAGCTCTAACGAGCCCTTTAATTCCCTGATCTACTCGTGTTTCAGAGTAAGGCTATACGCAGACTAAACTGAATTAAAAACACGACTGTAAAAACAAGGTGTGTGCTGTAGAAATATAAGTAACAAGGTGCAAAGTCCCGGTATTGCGGGTTGTTCGAAAGGTTCCCGGAAGGAACGTAAAGGGCAATAGAAGGAACATGGGTGGGTTTTAGTCAGTACAGGTTTGACACTCCCCCACGCTTCACCCAGAGCGGGGGAAGTTATTTGATGATTTCCCGTCCGCAAAATAAAAGACTGGTACTGATTAAAAGCTATCCATATACCTATTAAAAATGAAAACTTTGTTTTCTCTCTTTGTTGTCTCTTCCACCCTGCATAGTAGGGAGCCACGAGACAACTCCCGGCCACCGTAGGCGCGGTGTTGAAGGTGACTACGTCCGTCTAGTGGCGACATGCCGCGCCGCGGCGATGTCGCGTTCGTGCTCCACGCATGCATGGCAGCAAATAGGAGGCCCCCGTCAGGGCCCTTGATTATTGGGGCTGCGGGTTGGTTCAAAAGAAATACCGCAGCCTCGAAACACAAAGGAAAATAAAGTTTTGAATTTTAATAGGTACCTACATGGATAGGTTTAATCAGTACAAGTCTGACATTACCTTCCAAGTTATTTGATGACTAGGTGCGCCCCGCGGTTTTACTTGCATGGTGATAGAATATACAATATATCTTTATCAATTGTAGCCTATGTGTTATTCTGATGTATAAGCTATTATTATTATAAAGTTTCATTAAAATCCATTGAGTAGTTTTTGCGTGAAAGAGTAACAAACATCCATTAATCCATATAAACTTTCGCGTTTACTACATATTTAGTAGAAATAGTAGCACAAACGGTCGTGTCTTTGGTGTACACTCTGCCTTTTAGGAGTAACAGCCAATCACTTAGTAATGGCTACTACAGAATTAATTGAAGCACCCGCTGCAGCTCACTCGTTTGGTTCATTAATTTGATAGAACTTGTACCCTTTTTTTTTTTTTTTTCGATTGGGAAATCATCCAATGACTTCCCCCGCTCTGGGCGGAGCGGGGGGGCATGTCAGACTTGTACTGACTAAAACCCACCCATGTTCCTTCTATTGCCCTTTACGTTCCGAGGCCGCGGTATCTCTTTCGAACAACCCGCAACCCCGGCAGGCGGAGGCTCTGGCAAGCCCCTCTGCTTTGCTGACTCTCTTTGAGGCGCGCGTGAAACACGAACGCGCCGTCGACACGGCCTGTCGTCAATCGACGGACGGACGGTGAACTACCCATTGCTCACCGCCCACAGGCCCGCATCTACGGTGGCCGGGAGTCGTCTCGCGGCGCCCGGCGCCATGGGCGTCTCCCGCGGCGGCTGGGTTGGGAAATTGGTACCCTGTGCCTACATTTTGTTCTTGTGGATTGACATAAAAAAGTAACTAAGCTCTTTTTGCCACCATTATGTTACTAAATGTCTGTGGCCCTGAAAGTATAGATGAGTCGGGCCTGTGGACGGTGAGTAATGGGTAGCTCACCGTCCGTCTATTGACGAGAGGCCGTGTCGACGGCGCGTTATTGTTGCACGCGCGCCTCAAAGAGATGTCAAGCAGAGGGGCCTGCCAAGGCCACCGCCTGCCGGGGTTGCGCGTTGTTCGAAAGAGATACCGCGGCCCCGGAACATAAAGTGCGGTAGAAGGAACATGGGTGGGTTTTAGTCAGTACAAGTCTGACACTCCCTCTCGCAGAGCGGGAAAAGTTATTTGGTAATTTTCCATCCCCAAAATAAGGATAGAATGGTTTAGTTTCCGGCAAGTTGGACCGCAATTGACTCGAACACTGGTCCCAGTTGCCGGATCCATTTATTTTTAGTATTTCTGTTCCAACAACCGGGACCATCCATTAATTCTTTAAAAAAAAAACGGCCAAGTGGGGGTCAGACTCCCGCACCGAGGGTTCCGTACAAACTTGCGACATAAACGGATATAACTTGTGGCTGCGTCTTAAAGGGTGATTTTTACACACCTCTAACGGACCACAGTCTTAAGTTCGCGTTCCCTAGATAAAGGTTCTTCACAGACAGACAGATGCACAACAAAGTCATCCTATAAGGGTTCGGTTTATTCCTTTTGAGGCACAGAACCCTAAAAACTATTATTCAAGCCAAAAACAGTAAAGTCAAACGAAAAAATGTTTTTTATGCAACTGAGCAACAGGAAAATTAAAAGGATCCGGACCCAGTCCCCGAAAACCTCGTATGAGCATATTTTGTTGGGTGACGGTAGGCGTCAAATATATGCTTTATGATTTCAATTGAAAACGCTTAGTAATTAATAAATCAGACTTGAACTATCAGGATGTCTTTATAACATTAAACGGTATATTTCAATTACAAAAATTTGAGTGAACTTAAATCAACTATAATCAAAAACATAGACTTGTATCTTCGATCAAAAAAGACTTCGTATTCTCCGTCTGATGTATTAAAAACCACCAATTTATTTGCTCCACGTCATGACGTTAAATCACGTTTTTACTAAGACCAATCAATAATAAATCATTGTAATAATTGCTCATACAAATATGTTGTACAAAAACTATTATAGGTAATGGCAAAAACAGATAATATATCTATGGATGTTTATCTGTGGGTCATCGACCCTTTCATTTCACTATCCCACTTGTAAGGTGTGGTAGGGTTGTCACCTAGGTGAACCGCAAGTCGAGTACTTGTCCCGCACCTAAGTTAAAATTAATTTCCTAAGTAATAACCGTCACCCTACACTTAAGCCAAGATCTATCAACGTTAGTTTTCACGTAATTTTGCTTAGATATTTTCACTTGTCAGTGTTAAGGTTTCTTGTCTTGGTTAGCGGGAGCAAGTTTTGCAAAAATGTTGTGAGGATAACGCGTCTAGTACTAACTGGGTGGAGTTAAGATGGGCAGTCGCTCCATGTAAAATACTGGTATTCAGCTGCATTCGTTATGAAAAGAAACTAAGACTAAGTAGATAGATGATGATTTCATTATCCAAAGTAATCAACGGTATACACTAACACGTCGTCGACACGGCCTGTTGGCACTAGACTGACGGTACACAGACCCGCGCCTACGGTGGCTGAAAGTCGTCTCGCGGCACCCGACGCCCGGAGCTGTGCTAGTTTTATTCTTTTTTGCGGATGGGAAATGATCAAATGGGGAGTGTCAGTGGAATGTTCCTTCTTGTGCCCTTTATGTTTCGGAGCCGCGGTATCTCTTTCGAAAAGCCCACAATCACGGCAGGCGGTGGCCCTGGCAGGCACCTCTGCTTAGCTGACATCTCTTTGAGGCACGCGTGGAACACGAACGCGCCGTCGACACGACCTGGTGTCACTGGACGGACGGACGGTGAGCCACCCATTGCTCAACGTCCAAAGCTTCGCATATACGGTGGCCGTGAGTCGTTTCCCAGCACCCATGAGTGGACATGGTTGGCCTTGTAGATTCTTAGACGCTTGTTAACTTTTGTTAACGTATTATTTTATTTTACTTTTTGTAAAGTAAGCAATGACTTATTGTCGGGCCTACGCTGTCCTCTCATACTTAAGTGCTAACGCTGTAACAACAACAACATTGTAAAACTAAATGATTTTAAAAGAGTAACCATGGAGTTTCTTGCCGGTTCTTCTCCATAGGAAACGACCAACCCGAACCGTGCATCTTTTCTCGACGTTTTATAAGTGCCCATGTAGGCCTATGTAAAATAAAAATATTTTGATTTTGACCCCACGCCCGGAGCGTCTCCTGCGGTGGCTGTGTTGGTTTGAGGTTCACATAATGTTCAATAATGGCAGCCCTAAACACGTCCATCTGCGCACTCATTAACATATACACTATAACGTCGTCACTTGAAACATGTACTAATATTAAACATACAATACAATATTCATACTAAAACTAGTGCTAAATATACATCGTTGGATAGTTTACAACATTCTTAAAGATCTAGGTGACATGTACGGCTCTGTTCATAAATTATTGAGTCGGACAGGTAATGCATTCTTCAATGTTAAAAAATGACTGCTTTGGATAGTGACATCATCATCTGCCTAGCCTTTTCTTAACTATTTTCGGGACAGCTGCCCGGATGTAGCTAAATACCAGTATTTTACATGGAGCGACTACCACAACCGAGTTAGTACTGAGTACTTAATTAGAGCATGTTTAAAATTGTAATGTTATGTTTAACCACAATGTTTATATTGGACAATTGGCGCCATTTCCATATGCTGGCCATTTGTTAGAGAATCAGAAGAGAAACGACGCATTGTTTTTGCAATAGCAGCTTAATACGGCCAAAGCAGTTGCTAGACTGCCGTAGCCCCCTGCCGGGGTTGCGGGTTGTTCGGTTCGAAAGAGTTACCACGGCCCCGGAACACAAAGGGCAAAAGAAGGTACATGGATGACTTTTAACCAGTACAAATCTGACACTCCCCCCCGCTCCGCCCAGAGCGGTGAAAGTTATTTGATGATTTCCCAACCGCAAAAAAAGTCTTCTTAGTTGCTAGTGAGAAAATGCCTATTAGAAAAACCTAATGTCACTTTGCCTGTCTCAAGAATCGAACCCAAGAAGTCATGATCCTCATTCGCACTTGCGACCACTCGACCAATGAGATAATCTGTTTTTATATTTTTTTTTGTCATTTTTTTTTATTGAACCGAACTACTTATTAAAAAAAAACACGTGTGTTCTAATCTTTATTACTCAAATAACATATAAGGCCTCACAACTTTTTTTTATATTTCCTAAAGACCGGTATCCAAATATTTTTTAATGGCTTTTAATTGTATTGGCGAGTATTTTGTATGAGAACTTTTAATCAAAAGCTCGTAAAGATAAATGATATAATATAGAAAATTGATATGTATGTTTTAAATGTTATGAATATAGTATATAACGCACTTAAGTAGCTTTTGCGATGATTTAAATCACAGTTGAGGTAGGTTTGAGTTCTTAAAACGCTTTTGTTAAATTCACCTGTCACTAACTACAAACTCATTTTCATTCGTTTATTAGGCACATGCCACAAGTGCACACAACTTTCAACAAAGATAAATAAGAAAATTATCGCGTGTCGCATGACTGCGCTAAATAGGCCCAACAACTATTTTGTGAGAATACCAGTATTTTACATGAAGCTGAATTTTATCTGACATCCACAACCTATTATTATTAGCACTCCATATTCTCTGTCAAAAATAATAAATACTAGTGAAAGAATTACTTCGATATGTCAATTAGTTTCCGATTTAGAAGTAAATCAAGTTGTAACGTACGGCGCGGGCTGTCGGTCACGGTATGACGTCATCGCACAACACGCTCAGTCTGGCTCATAGATAAGTATAAGTACTAACGTATAGATGACCAACTCTCGATTTTGTACTCTAAAGCGCCATCTAGTTCTCAGACCCCGTACTACTTAGTAGCAAATCTATACGTACCTACATAGATAGATGTATCGATGACGTAGGCCATATTATACATTCGTGTATTTACCGGATGATTCTTTTTACCGCCAGGAAAATAAAGAGAGTGATTCTAGTCCTCAAACACAACTTTTTCTATGGGACCAATAGAAAAAGTAGTTGTATTTGAGCACTAGAATTAGCCTCACTTTTCCTGACGGTAAAAAAATCATCCGGTAAATACACGAATGCATAATAATATATCTAATAGCTATGTTACTTTTTAAAGGTGCTACTAGTTGTGTATTTAATAATAGCCAGTAGGTACGGTTTACGTGCTGTATTTTATAAACATAACGAAATTAAAACTACCTATTATTAAATACACAATCCGTTACGAAAAATAAAATATTATGAAAGAAAACATTTTTTTCAAGAAGATATTTATTTATTTATTTCTAGTTTTATGGCGTACATAATAATTATGTGCTAATTCTTTAATTGGGTCATTCTCATCCCAAACCGTGTTTTTGCCACTTAGCAAATATTTACATCTTTGCACCAATTGAATATTATTAATTGTATGCTTTTTTTAAAAAGATATTCCTTTATTTTAAGTTTGTGTTGTTCACATTTAATAAATGCAAGTGATACAAGCGTGGTGGTTACCAATTGTATATAATTATAACTATTTCTTGGGATTCACAATTAGTTTTTAAAATTTCAAGTGTAATAATTTCTATATTAATTAAACATTCCAGCAAATATTTACTGGGATAGTGAAGAATACATTTACTCGTATTTTTTTTTTAAGTAATAAACTTTAGATATTGCAAGTATGTTTCTTCACTATCCTCTTCTAATGCTTTTTTACATTCAATGCAATTTTTTGAAATTTTTTTGTATGTTAAATTAATGAGCCAGCCACAACAATAAGCTACTGCTGCACACTTCTCAATTTCGCTTGGAATTTGGCTAGTTAATACTACATCTATATTTTTTAATTCTATATTTAAATGATTAAAATCTATTTCTGTAAGTCTAGGTAGGGGCCTGGAGATATTTTGAGTTAAAATACATTTTAAGCTTTGTAGGCAATGACTGTCGTCACTCTCACAATTAGCCCCCACAGACTTAGGTGACACCATGTTATTAATTAATAAGGCTTTATAAGACGCCTCAAAAGATACTAAATTTGGCATGACATTTCGTTGCCCATGTGCTCGTATGGCGCCAAAAAAATTCTCCAGCGGGTCTTGGTTGAAATTGCGCAGCAGTACAGATCGCAAGCCTAAGCCGTGTAGTTTTTTGGTTATTTGCTGAAATGCTTGAATAGTTTTTATCCAACTAGAAATAGATGGAACCAACCTTACTCTGTCACTAATAAATTTCATGGATCTTAAAATTGGTAAGCTCTTATGCCATAATTTGTGATGCGGCGATTTTGGCGAGACTGCTGACCAATATATTTTGCCTTTTACAATTTTGCTGTAGTTTCCATTGACAGAATCAAAAAGCCTATCGAAAAATAATAAAAGCTCTGCAGTGTCCGTGCTTTCCTCAGGAATCCGGCCAATTTCTGAAAAAATAAAAAAGATTCACATTAGATTTCTCACATTACATATAATTTACTGAGAAGTGTAATCACATGACATTGGAAAAGTCACAATGGTACTAGTCAGGTTCAAACCAAACTCCCACTCCACGTTTCCCACATCAAGAAAAATACTTTTCTAGATTGAACTGTTCCTGGGCAAAGGCCTCACCCCCACTCTTTCCATTTCCTTTTGTCTAATATGTCGTCCTGCCAGTTCTCTAAGAAGCCATCCAATACCACCTTCTTCTCGGTTTGCCGCGACTCCGTCCGGAGCTGCTAGAGCTCAAATCTTGTGATATACAAGCTCATACCCCGGATGGCATCCGGCAGACATGCCCAGGAAAATGAAAAAGTAAAAATGATAAGGGTAATTTGTTTACCTGCTGTGAATCCCATTGCTACACTGACAGTTTTGCTAAAGACTTGTGTGGCGTATTTCACTTTCATTTTAGGTATCAAATTTGGAATGACATGACGTGCAGTCAATTTTGGTATTAACCGCAGTCCTTTAAATCCAGGGCCATGTTTATATAAAGCTTCCAGATGAGCCCATTTCGCTATTCTTTTTTTTCCGTCCAGATAATATTCTAAATTTTTACTGATACGATGAACTGATTACCTGAAAATAAATGAGTAGAAATTAAAAATTGACTAACATTATCTTCACCCCCTAGTTGCATGTATGGTGGGCTACATAATGGTGTCTGTTACACAATTGTATAATAAAAAAACCGCCCCAGTGCGAGTCGGACTCGCGCACGAAGGGTTCCGTACCATTATAGGTCAAAAACTGCAAAAAATTATGTTTGTTGTATGGGAAACAAACGTATTTTTTTGCAGTTTTAACCTTAAATATCTATTTAATTCTTATTTTAGTATTTTTTGCAGTTTTAACCTTAAATATCTATTTAATTACCCTTAAATATCTATTTAATTCTTATTTTAGTATTTGTTGTTATAGCGGCAACAGAAATACATCATTTGTGAAAATTTCAACTGTCTAGCTATCACGGTTTTCGAGATACAGCCTGGTGACAGACAGACCGACAGACGGACAGCGAAGTCTTAGTAATAGGGTCCCGATTTTACCCTTTGGGTGCGGAACCCTAAAAAAAATAGCTAAATGCGAGCTACTGCTCTAAAGTCACTGTCTACCTTAGTGGAGAAGGTGATATGAGCTAAGTTTCTGGATCCGCGCCTGCTTATTTATGATGAGATAACAAACATTACAGACAGTTACTTACATAATTATTATAATATGTAATTAGTGTAAAGGAGCTGATAAATTACTTACTCTTAAAAGCATCAGTTTTGTACATTCGAGTTGTAGCGGAGTGTAGTTTATATGGAGCTGGTATTAATGAAGGTTTTCCCGCAATGCCTGCAAATAAAACTTTAATAAATATATATATATATAAATATTTTTGTGTTTGTATAATTAACTATAATTACAAAAATCAATAATTGCCGAATATATGACTGAGTATCATTTAAAAACGGCTTAACTGATTAAGCTGTTTTAACAAAAGTTGCAAGAAGTCTGGAAGTCTGCGGTAAATGTAGGAAAATTCCACACGAACGATGTCGTAGGCAAAATGTAATCAATATATAGATTTACTTACTTTTAATATGGTCACTGTAGCTATGGGTACTTGTAGTGGGCTGTAAATCATCAACAACAATGGGCTCCGGTCTATTGGAGGTAGAATCCAGTGGTGCACCTACAAAAGATTGATAAATACATTAGTTATCAAAAACTCTATGTTGATACAAGCTGTTACTTCCATCCAAATTAAATTAAACAGAATTGTTTTGAAATTTCTTTAATAGTATTGTTTGTCAGGAGAGCTTCTAAATAATTTTATACATCAAGTTCCCACGTCACATAGTTGTCATATTACAGGGAACATTAAGAAATTCTCCCCGAGTATTTTGTTGTCACCAGATGATACCAACCGTACAACACATAGTACTTATATCTTTAAACTGACTGTAGAATCATTAAAACTGTCAATTGGTGACTTTATTTAAATATTGAGTTCATTTTTATATGAATAATAATATCTTGTCTCTATTGTATCTTGTATCTATCTTGTATCTCACAATATAAGTCAGACTGACCCTTCCTCATATTATCCTGTTTAAACAAACAAACAATATGTCTTTAATAAATTAATATTATTCAATGTCATAATTACTTACTTAAAACCATGTCACTGTAGCTACTGGTACTTGTGGTGGGCTGTATATTATCAATAACTATGGGCTCAGGTCTATTGGAGGCAGTATCCAGTGGTGCACCTACAAAAGATTACAAATACATTAGATTAGAAAACATTGTTAACACAAAAAGAATCTTAACCTTATCAAAAAAAATCTATGTTAATAAAATAATAATTTAGTTTATCAGGAGAGTTACTATAGTCATTTTACAGTGTAAATGAAAAAAATGTCATACAGGGAATATTGAGAAGTTCACTCAGAGTATTTGCTGTCACCAACTGTTTTTTTTTTTGTAAATAGCTTATTTAACTCTTTTACATGTCAATATTTTAATTTTTATTATTTTAAGCGAACGATGGGGCCGGTACCAACATACTTTACGATACATAGGACCTATATATGTATAAACTGACTATATGTAGAAAAACTAGAACTGTTAATTGTTGACACATATATTTAAATATTCAGGAGATATGCATATTTATATGACAAAAGCTATTCTCAGTAAACATCATCTCCCTAGCCTTTTCACAATAGTGTTGGGGTCTTCCAATTCAACCGGATTTAGGAGAAGATCAGTGTTTTACATGAAATGACTGCCTACCAGACCTCCACAACCCAGTTACTGGACTTCACAATACCCCTTGCTTAGACTAGTCAGACTTTCTGGCTTCTGACTACTTGTAACGACAGGCCACTAAAAGCTATTGTCAGTAAACAATAACTTAAAAAAATATATAAGATTAGAAAAAAATATACTCAATACCTGGAAGATGCAGCGTTGGTACAGCTAATTTACTTAATCTATTCTTCGGATAATGATATATTTCTTCAAAATGGAGACGACAGATTCTTCTGTTTCTAAATATATAATCATCATCTTCTTCCACAAGACCAGCATCAGCACCATGGGTTGTCAACCCATGTATGAAACTTGTCACTATCAGTTGAAGGATTTGGGAAAGCATGTAGCACTGCACCTATAAATAAAGTAGGAAATTAAATTATAAACCAAAAGCTAAATTGCAGACATTAAGATGGAAAAATATTTTAAAGGCATTAAATATTGTTTGTTATTGTTTGTATACAAGATACCTTGCAAAACAGCCAAGTGAGTGAGACATGCAAGAGCTCTATAGATATTAGTAGTCAAGCCACCAGCAGTTGATTTGGTTGCTGTCATCTAACTTTTTGGTTGAATAGGGGCACACCAGAAGAGGTACGGCTCTAAATATTTTGTTGGTGGAGCAACTGATTGCCCTACCGCGGTGTCTTAGTGAGATAGGGCATTTTTTGGTCAGTGGGTAGTCTTAGTTTTTCCAACCCGTTACAACGTATTTACTATTACATGTACAGACGCCAGCATGGCCGGGTACCCAAAACTGTCAGCTTTCCACAACTAACCTTGAACCGAATGCTTTTGAGATCAAGTTAAAAATTTATTAACGAAATTGACAGATTGTAGTAAGTCGATGTGCTGGCGTCTGTACTTAGCTATCACCGACCGGAAACCGGCAAGCCAAATTTTAAGTATCGGGTAATGTATTTAAGTTAATGGTACTAACCTGCAACGAGTGACGAAGCGCAGGTAGGAACACAACACGTTTTTTGAGGCATTTTATTGTGTCAATATCACAAAAACAACAAAAACAGAGTCACTATCTCAACACGCTCACAAGTCACCAGCGAAATTTTTAATCTGCGAAGGCTAAGACGGAGGAGGTTAACACACTCGACTCGACGTACTCAGTAATCAGAAAATATAAAGATTGCTTAGACATTCGATGAAACTGAATAGAAAACAAGAAAATTGCGCATACGCATCCACTTGGTCTCAAACTTCAGTCTCGAACTTACCGGCTGCCATGACAGCAAACAGTGCATTTTTACGGATGCGTTCGTTTCATATTAAATTATTAAATTGTTACTTGTCTTGTTTGTAGAAATATTATGTATATTAATAATGTAAGAAAACGCATTAATTATTGTTATTTTCTGCAGTAATTTAAAACAACATGAATATAATAATATTAATTTGGAACGCATTTTTCATTTGAAAAAGTACGGGGTCAGGGAGCTAGATGGCGCTGCGGACGTTAAAAATTGACATATCCTAGGAAGACAAACTAGCATGGTCTGGCTCACTGAGCCCGCTCGCGGTCGCGCGCCCTTTCTGTTGAAATTATAACTAAATACTTTTAAAAATGTCCAGTGTAGTTGGTAATACCAAGGGGTACTCAAAATTATAGAAAACACAAAAGAAAGAATAAAAACAATATAGAAAGCTGAATTAAGTCTCTGACAATGTTAGGAGGACATTCGTTAGGCGGCAAGGGTGTAGTTTAAAAAAATGAGTTACCTCATGGTGAAACTGGATAACTATTTAGAAACTGTGTTTAAATAAAATAGATCCGATTGAGCTGAAATTTTGCATAAAAACATGTTTAGTTGATGACAATGCATGGTTAGCTACCTAGACAGACAGACACACTCTGTCTGTCTAGGTAGCTAACCTGTGTAAGATGTGAGAAAATGTGACAGACAGTGAGATACTTTCGCATTTATAACATTAGTATGGTATGGATTACCCAAGATAACAGATTGCCCATTCCACTCACTTAGCTAAGCAATAAATTGCCCACTTCAATCAACTTAGCCTATATCAAGTTTTTTATAAGTATGAAATTGCCCACTTAACGTAATGAAAGGCTACTGGTCACTATATAAGTATTACTACCGTCGAAAGGGACTTGGCAGACAAATCTAAGGCCTATTCAAGTCCTTGGCTTAGAGTTATTTCATCTTAACCGAATATCAACTTTACATCCGTGAAAATAAAGTTGATTTCAGAACAAAAAATAAAATTTAAGTTTTAGAGCAAATTGAACTCTATAGTTGTGAACTTGCCTACCTTTTTAGATACGAGACCGTTAACACATTGTAAAGGCTCATTTTTAGGGTTCCGTACCTCAAAAGGAAGAAACGGAACCCTTATTGGATCACTTTTTTGTGCGTATGTCTGTATGTCTGTCTGTCTGTCTGTTAGAATATTTATAGCTTAAGCTAGTGTCACAATGGTCACACAATAGGCCGTTAAGTTGTTAAAATAAACGTTGCTATATTAATAGCAGAATAACTGCAGAATACAAAGTGTGTAGTCTATAAGAATAAACCATAGATTAACCATTATATTTTTTTTAATATGGCAGATATAGGCGCCGCCGATATTGAATAATCTACAGTTATTTATGCCGTATAAGTATAGACATAGTGGCTTGTGGCTAAATAATAGTCGCTCGGTTATTATTAGGTAATTTGATGATTTCCCATACGTAAAAAAAATTAAAAAGGAGTTCTGATTGGAGATGTCTCCATTCAATAGAGGATTTAAAAATATGATATTAATTAATGTGAGTAAGTTTTCGTGCATTTATTGTTTTCTTCACATATAATTACATTTTAAAATATTTCTTAAAAACATTAAAAAAATACATTTAAAAATATAAAAATAGTAGCCCACCGGTATCGGGAACAGGGTCCAAGCTACCGGCGGTCAGGGCTCCAGAGAAAGGAACCTCCTAACAATACAAGCCGTGTCCAGGAGTACCGCTTTCTGTATCAAGCCCTTGATCCAGCTGCCTAACGAGAGCCTCCTCAGGTATTCAGTCAGGTCGAGGTTCTTGGCAATTAAGCCATTGGCAGATACGACTATCGGCACAATGATCGCTGAGTCCACATCCCACATGTCGACAAACTCGCGAGCCAAATCAATATACATAGGTTTTCATTTACTTATCTTTTTCGGCTAAGTATTATTAGAATGTAGTAATCCTTACTTCCTTAGTAATATTATAAAAGCGAAAGTGAGTTTGTTTGTTACCTCTTCACGATTTAATGGCTAAACCGATTTTGATGAATTTTGGTACAGAGATAGTTGGGGACCAGGAGACGGACATAGGCTAATATTTTTTTATAAAAAAAGTGGGATGTGATGGAGAAAGAGGGAAGAGAAGGGAAACTTAGCGTTGCTATTACAAATCAATAAGGCGCAAGGGAAACTGTGTTACCCCGAATTTAACGTGAGCGAAGCCGCGGGCAAAAGCTAGTTTGTAATATTTTTGAGTTATGCATTTTTTAAAATTCAATCATTCTATTTATATATAATTTATTGTATTAAGTTATTATTATGAAAGATTAATTATTTCAATGAATGTTGGTTGTATGTAAGATTTAAAACACGTCCCCGGATAAAAATTGAATTGAATTGTATGCAAAATTGAAATCGGAAACCGGTAAGTGAGTCAAATTTGACTTTTAAGTATTTTTACATAGTAACAGGAGAAACTAATACATAAGCGTCCTTTTTTCAATAAGACAAGAAAACAAATCACAAAAACAGTAAACAAAAAAATTTAAACGCATAGAACGGCCTTTTCTAAATTCAAACTTATCCACATAACCCGTTCACTGGCACTCGTCCATCTTTTCATATCTCACGATCCCACGCCAATTCCGGTCAAGCAAAGAAAAATATACCTTAGCAAGAATCTCATATGGCGATAAAACTCGAGCAAAAACCCATCGATTCATGGGAAAGTGACCGCTAACCCTTTCTACTGGGTACTTAAGTAACCGGTCCCATTGACCAGGGACAAGAATTCCCATGACGAGAACGTTGACGTAAGATATAATGTCAATAATGAGAAAAAGTATGGAGACACGAGACTTCATGATAGTGTCGCCTTCGGAGGGTTAATAAGTTTCATTACGTAATCTTTGTTTCGTAATGCGTTTTTGGGTGAATTGCGTGATTACCAATTAACAATACGTGAGATATTGTGATTGAGTCAAATGAAATGGGAATGAAAATGTTATCAAAATAAGTTTTTTTGGCAAGAGGTAAAAGCTTCCTAATAATTATGTTGTCAATTTTTTTACGGTTGGCGCAGTGGCTGAGCGATCGACTGCTGCGCTGCGTGTTGCGGGTTCGATTCCTGCACGCACCAAATGTTCGAATGACCTGCATGCAGATAGTTATTTCGGGTCTGACTGTTTGTGTATTTGAGTTTAAATGTTTGTAAACGCACCCACGATACAGGCGAAATTCCCAGAGAGGGGCAACGTTTTATTAAAAAAAAAAGAATATTTGACATTTCTACGATATATCAAGCGGTTTTTGCGAATAGACGACGCAGACAATTGAACATTAAATCACAGTGGGTATAAACACACACTTATATAACAAAACATCACGCCAGTAACTCCGCAGGGGTAAGACAGAGATATACCTAACAGTACACCCATATTTCGCCAGTTTATGTTTTTTAAGTGGCAAGTAATAGGGGACGATCCTATTAGCATCAACCTGGCACAAATCCAGTGGCTGCCACTGAGAAAGTCCTGTTAGTAATACCCAATAACACTTTACCCGACCCTGGAATCGAACTTGACATGAATTACAATAAATTTAATAAACTTTTTAAAGCAAAATTAACGAATATATTGTGAAATATTCATGGAAACATAATTGGTCCACTGGTTAACGTTAAATTCATAACATGCGACAATGCGGGAACGATTGCCCGCTGCCATTGAAGCGAACTGGACGCGTTCAATTTAAATGCAATTTTTCTCATCCATTTTGTGCACGATTTAATTTCGCGCTGTATTTTTTGTTCCTTTTTTATGATCGTCATTTTTTTTTTTACTGGTACTGGTAGCACTTTCACCCTCTGCTCAGCTCCTAAGTTTCTAAGCGTGATGTTATACGTACCCTCGATAAATAGGCTATCCAACACTTAATAAATTTGCAATTCGTTCCTGAAATTACGTTCATTTCACCATAAAAACTCTAAAGTATTATGTTACATTTAAAACGTCCCCGTAGGTTAATTTCCAACTTTAACGCGAGTGAAACCGCGAGCAAAAACTAGACCTCCGCAAATAAGGAGGATGCATGTTTCTCTCCACGACTAAAAGAATTAAATATTTACTAAAAACTTTAATTTTTCAATGCATAGAGAAGCCATCTACGTATTAGTTTAGTAGCACAACAGACCAAACTAAAAGTCAAATTTTCAACAAATTTACACTATCTCACTTCCATGAAACAGGTCTCCAGAGCAATAATAATAAGAAGAGAATAAATTGAGGAGCTCCCAATTGTCTCCCGGACAAGGATAAAATACCCCACTTCTTGATTTGATGGGACTTTTTCTAATCAATCCGAAGTCTAGACTGTGAGCCTAGTACGGATGCGCGAAGTCCACAATACTCGATGATTGTTTGCTATTCTTTCACGTAAATACTACAGAACGGATTTGGATGTTTGGCAAACAGAAAAAGCGGAACACTTATAGGATCACTTTGTGTCCGTCTGTCTGCGTATCTGTCAGACTCTTTAACTCGGGAACGCGTGGAGGTATCGTGTTGAAAACATTCACTCAAATCTGTAGTCCCTTTTTGCTTTGACAAAATCAACCCTCTAAGTCTACGCAGCCAAAATATATGGCTGTTTATGTTGTGTAAAACCCTTTTTTTTGGTGTGGGAAATATTCAAATAACTTCCTCCGCTCTGGGCGGAGCGGGGGGGGGGGGGCATGTCAGACTTTTACTGACTAAAACCCACCCATGATCCTTCTATTGCCCTTTACGTTCCGGGGCCGCGGTATCTCTTTCGATCGTAGAGAATTTTATAGTCTTTGCTTTCGAACAACCCGCAACCCCGGTAGAGTGTAAAACCCTCAGTGCGCGTATCTGCCTCGATCTAGTCCGGTTTTTTTGAACCTGGATGTTGGTCATAGGCCACACTTTTTGTCCAAGTAAGCGGTGCCATTACCGAACACCATGCAAGTAAAGCTGCGGGCATAAAGGCCTATTCAGACCTAAGCGGTATTCGCTGCCGCTGTGGGTAGAGGTACATACCGCGCGGGTTTCGCTCAGGTATTTAGTATCAAGTACCGCGGCTAGAGCGACCTGAGCGATATTCGCTGCCGCTGTGGGTAGAGGTACATACCACGCGGGTTTCGCTTATGTATTTATTATCAAGTACCGCGGAAAGAAAAAAATGACTAACAGTAATTTTACCGCATACCCACTGGGTTTTCTCTGCCGCAGACGGTAGCGAATACCGCATAGGTCTGAATAGCTACCGCGCGTTATTCTACCCACAAGGATAGCGAAATCCGCTTTGGTGTGAACAGTAATATTACCGCATACCCACTGGGTTTTCTCTGACGCAGACGGTAGCGAATACCGCTTAGGTCTGAATAGGCCTTAAGTTAGGGAAAATGAACTGGTTAAGGTATAATCTTCGTGCGTTCGTGCTTGGACCCCTGTCTGTAGTAGGTAATCTGACGCCATTTTAAAAGTTTCCGTGACATGAATAAAATTATTACACCCTCAAAAAAATGGCACCGTTTTGCAATATGCCATTAATTTATGCGAATGCAAATTGCTTGGCCCTTTTTTGATCGAGTTGTTGGAATATCGATTCTTATCCGATTATTTAAGTTATGTAGTGGAAACTCTCGATTTATATTGGATTAGGTTTTTCGAAATTGATATTTGAATGACACTTTGGAAATTAGTTTGTCGATATTGCTTGTTGTCATTCAGCTTAGGCATGTGGCAATAAAAAAAAATCAAAATATTTCGATAATTTTATTATGTACATAGATAGTTAGTTTATTCAAATAAAAATGAGAAGTTACGAATGTAATAAACCTTTTTTTACTTTGATGGTGTTCTGAAACATTCATATAATATTTCTTTTTGTGAATTTTAAATGACTTTTAACATGTAAAAAACATTATGCCATCATCAAAAGGATTCAAGTCTCCATGAGAATCGCCCTTAATACCGTCGGCAGAACAAAAAAGCCTGTTGCATCAGAATCACGAGACGATAACAACAAAAACCAACATAGTACACAAGCAGTTTCATTGAGAAATGCCCTATATTTCACACACTTTACGTAACCAACAACACGAACGAAATCGAGACATTATCTCGACAACACAATAACATTGCTGGTTTTAATAGCAACATCATTCTCAAAGACTGAATAAAAACAGCAATAGATGACAAACAATAGAATACAGTTGCATTGAGTCTGTGTTTTGGTACTGCAAACCAGGAGTTGGTTACACGTAAGCGTAACGAAACATCCAGAGACAATTCTTAAGATGCAAATGGAGGAGGAAACGAAATTAAACCAAGTGGCTGAGTTATTTATGTTGCAAGAGTCCCAGTTAAGATTTATAGATAATTTCCTAGAAGAACGACGTCATTTGAATTTACTTTACCTTTGTATAAAATAAGTGGCGGGTCGATTATTTTTTAGGATCAAAAGTATTTGGAGGTTCATATCTCATTACGCAAGTACTTATTGTTATCATTTCGGTCAATCTTATAAAAAAACGACACATCAATTGACGATTATGTGGATGGCAGTAACTGCATTCCGAAAATTATGTATCATACCAAATTATTGTGGATTTTCATCGTAATGTAAATCAACACCTTACCGTACGAGAACAATATTCTTATAAATCAAAGTTCGTATTGCAATCATACTATGAAACAAGGGCGATGCAAAGAGCACGCGTTTTATTCGACCGACCGTGACATATTCAAGTAATATGACCTTTTGGGTATGCGGTATCTTCTGGCTCATATTCCTTTGCAGTACAATCAAAAATGTCACTGGTATTTTGCTCATCATGCAATACTATTTTTGCAGTAAGCGTTTTTGTACCACCTACGATGGCAAACAGAATGTTGTTCCAATTTTGATAAACCTGGCCACTTATAATTTGTGAACAAAAAAAAAACTTTTAAGCAATGTGGATGATCAAAAGAGTAAGAACGATAGATGGACTAAAGAGTAGGAACGATAGCTGGACTAAAGAGTAAGAACGATGGATGGACTATGTGATGGAAGATATGGCTAAGGACTTATTGAGAAGTATATGGTAGTCGGGGTTTACTTGGCATGGGCCATTCGATGCGGAGGAATGAGGAAAATGTCGCGAGGAAAGTTTAGGAGTATAGATATGGAAGGGTATAAGAATAGAGGAAGGCCAAATAAATGATGGATGGACTGTGTGAAGGATGACATGGTTACAAAGAAGATGACTGTTAAGATGATGAGTAAAAGTAAAGTAAAAAGAGAGCGCTGGCCGCTTAGAAATTCGTTCGACACAACAGTTTTGAAATTCGAATGTAAGGGTTTTACGGGTGAGCAAATTGTCAGCCGACTCAAAGGTCAATCAATAGCTTATATTGTAAATCGTAATTGTGTCAATTCTGATGTACCACGGATTAAACTAGACTAATAATTAATACTTAATCACATCCTATTTTTGTTCCACACCATTTTCCTCACGATTAAAGATAATCCGATGTATCTACTATTTTGTATGTAACCACTATTTTTGATAAAAAACGTCCATATCAAAATAGCCAGATTGTCATTTTCTCTATATTGAGAAACTAAACTATCATTAATATCTGTTAAACTATAATACGGTTAAGTTATGTCAATTTAATCAATTTCAGAAGAGGAAACCTCGTTTGACAGGAATAAACGAAATTTTAGTGAATTTTAGAGTAAGTTTAGGTCATTGTAATTAACACTTGATATTTACCATGTTTATTATTTATAAACTCGATATAAATAATAAACATGGTAAATATCCCGTTTCAAGTGTTAATTACCATGTCAGTTTAAAGACTAATTTTAGGTCAGTTTGTAACAAAGGAATCAATGACACCAATGTCAAGAAAGTAGAAGCACAGGCTGTCACCGCTGTGGTAATTAATAGTATAGTACTTAATAGTTCCATTTCAATAGTTATCGACACGTCTTGATGTCATAGTTCACGAACACACGGTCAATGGCGATACCAAGGTTAAAGCATGAAGTTCCTATCGTGTTTATAAAAAAAATAAAATATTCTTAATTTTACTATGAAATGGTCGCATGTGACTTCTTAGTCAGAAATAATAAAAAAACCAGTCAAGTGCGAGTCGGACTCTTGCACCGAGTCCATTGCTTCATAATTGGCCATATACATATACACACTGTGTATATATATATACACACTGTGTAGACTTAGAGGGTCGGTTTTTATACAGCTCTAAGGGACTACAGACTTGAGTATATGGTAGTGATTTTAACTAGATACCTTCACGCGTTTCCGAGATAAAGGGTCTTGACAAACAGACAGACGGACAACAAAGTGATCCTAAAAGGTTTTTCTTTTTTCTGTTTAAGGTACGGAACCCTAAACATAAGGACATACTGACATAAGGACATACTGACATAAGGACATACTGACATAAGGACATACTGACATAAGGACATACTGACATAAGGTATTGAAAAGCTGGATAGCAATCCCGTCTAAACTTCTAATAGAAATATGAAATTCCTTGAAAGTCATTGCCACTCCTCTGGCCCTCATCTGCGGAAGACCGACTACTATTAAATTATACTCTATTGAAAAATAGGAAAAAATTGTATTGAAATCATGTTTTATAACCGTGTATTTATTTTTTGTTGAAAAACGTGAAATCTGCTCACGATTTTCACCTTCATCATTCGAACTTTGTACGAGAACCTATTTCGTATCTTGTATGTTTAATAACCATTAAATAAATACAGAGATCCTTCTAGAATGTAAACATTGATCCCGGTTGATATTTTGCACACCTAGACAAAAAGAGACTCCAAAAAATCTAAAATGTTTAGTCAACCTTGTGTTCGAATGCTCGGTGATCATGCGCAACTAACTAACATAACAGAATTTATCTACAGTGACATTTTACAACCTATTTAATATGATCCTTCAAATATTTTAAATGCGAATGTTTGTGAGGATGGATGGATGTATGGATGTTTGTTACTCTTTTACGTCAATACGGCTGAATGGATCTTGATGAAATTTGGCACAGAGGTAGATTATACACTGGAATAACACATAAATCGATATCTATCTTTTAGCTAGTCTAAAATAAATTTAATGTCAATATCTTCCTACACAAACAAAAAACGTATTACGTTTTTTTGTCTTCTGAAAATTTTCCTTTTTGTGGGCGATTTGTAGGTTTTTGACAGTCGTTGTACTCATATCGAGTGTCAAAGCCTTCAAGTCTGTCTAACTCAAGTGTAGCAAATTACTGTGATTTGGACGCCAGATTTTTCCATGTAAATACTGATGCATCAGGTAAGACTGGAAGTCGACCCTAGCATTGTTAAGAAGAGGCGGAAAAATCTAGGCAGTTGTTTGATTATATACAAATGGACATCCGCTAGCTTTTTAAATACTTCACATTCTCACCGTCCACGACATTTTCCTAATAACACGACCCTCCTGGAATGCGATATCTCAGCGTCTGACAGATTTGTAGCGAAACCGACATTTGACTATTTAGAGCAGCGGTGTTCACCGCCGCCGCATCTCTGCCAAATTAATGTTTAGTTTTGTTTGTGGGATGTCGCTAGCTAGCGCTGAAGCGGCTTTTATTACACATTAACACTTCATGTTACAGTAAAGTTTACTTGGTGGAAACGTTTGGATCCCGGACACCTCAGAAAGACATACGTAGACCTTTTTAGTTATAAGGTCTGTTTAGATCATGACGAAGCCAATATATTAGGATCGAAACGGGTGACATTTAACACCCACCCGAAAATTTCAACTTCGGCCCTGGCGGGCCCTTCTGCTTTACTGACATCTCTTTGAGGCGCGCTTGGAACACGAACGTCGACGCGGCATGTCGTCACTAGCGGACGGACAGTCCGCTATGCAGCGTGTTGTTTTGCATCCTCGTCAAATTCAAGGACGTAACTATGCTAATGATTCTCGACCCGAATCGATAATAAAATAAGTAGGTTTTTTTTTTTACTTTTTTCGTATTTTCAGAAATCGGTAAGTGCACACAGGTGCGTGCATGCCGCTGTATGATACGTATGCGCCGACGCTCACGCACACTGTTCTGTGTGTTCTGTAGGTGATTCTCTACTTTTGAAGTGAAATATTCTGTAATACTGTTAAATTTAAACACACAGAGACAGATCATAAAAGCGCCGTATATTATTATTGATCAGGTACCGTAATTTTCATTGATTGTTTATGACTTTTACTAGCACCTCCTAAATTTTGACGAGGATGCAAATCAACATATTGTATATTGCTCATCGTCCACAGGCCCGCATCTAGGGTGGCCGGTAGCCGTCTCGCGGCGCCCGACTCCCCGAGTGTCTCCCGCGGCTGCTGGGTTGGTTTGAAGTTGTCTCCCTCAAACGTCCGGCCACTTCCTTTGCTAGAAAACTGCTTCGCAGAAGAAGGTGACCGCTTCCCATTCCCTCTCGCTCCGGACTATGGACTGAATCAGAGCTTGAAAAGGGCAAGAACAGAAAAATAAAAAGGGCAATTAGGTAACCACCACTTATAACTTTCAGTCCAGTTTCACAAACTCAATAATCTTCCCTAATAAATGTTCCCGAAGTTCTGGCTATTTAATGTTCCGAGAATTTTAAACGGGCTACAGGAGCAAATGACCCAAGATATTAGGCCACTGCTTACTTACTTAAGAAGTAAGATCATCAGAAAAAAAAAATCTTGAAAATATGTAGATTAATAATAAAAAAATATGTAGATTAATAATAAAAAAAAGGAAAATTTATAAATCTGTAGGTTAAAAGAAGTACTTCGATCTTGCAAGATGAGATCGCTTTAAACCAACTAACGATAACATTCAAAGAAACTCAAAAAAAAATACAAAACGGCTCAAATAAAGAATTCCACAAAAAAAAACAAAACACAAGCGTAAAAAAGTAAACCGTACGTCACGGCGACATTACCCCTCCAGGCGTAATTCCCATAAAATTTGCGCAAACGCGAGAAAAGCGGCAACTTTAGCCATTCATAAACTCAGGCAGCCATGAATGAGTTAGTAGGGCGGAGAGCGTAGATCGCAGCACACCCATTTATTACAACACTATGTATATTAGAATGGGGGTGTAAATCTGACGGGTTGCAATTGGGACCAAAAGTTGGTGTGTTATTGTCGGTTGTCGCTCCATCGCGCGAGGGAGTTCTGTAGATCGTTTACGTTAGCAGGTTTAGAGATTGTTTTTTTACGATTGCAGACGCAAATGAGATTAGTCCTTCAACAAATTTGACGGTCAATAGTTTCATAAGGAGTTTAAGTAAAGTTGAGGCATTCGAAAGTTTAACAGCATTCTAGAAGATTTGAAAGACCCCAACTTCCCTAATAATTCAAGAGTACTGTCAAATTGTACGAACAACAACCTGCTAAGGCCATCGCCTGCCGGGGTTGCGGGTTGTTTGAAAGACATACCGCGGCCTCTGAACATAAAGGGCAACAAAACGGAACATGGGTGGGTTTTAGTCAGTAAAAGTCTGACATTCCCTTCCGCACCGCCCAAAGCGGGGGAAGTTATATTTGAGGATATTCCTTCCACTAAAAAAGGATTGCGTAGGATGTAGGGCAAGCCGAACTAGGTTCTCCCTTAACAGCCTCAATATACTGGCTGAAATAATATCTGTGGATCATTTGGCCAGAGTCAATCAATGAACGTAACCTTCCGCAATCCTTCTGAACATGGGTCCATCACTTTTGGGTGGTAGTAGACCCACACTACGCTTCTCGACACGAGAAGTATCGTCCTCAAAGTGCCCAGACAGGAAGTTCTAGCGTTTATTCACAGCCAAGTCCCTTTTACGACTACCCCAAGTGAGTTTAAATCAGTAACTGATATTTCCTCCCATTAAGTTAACTGCACCTAACAATACAACCGCTCGTTAATTTCAAGAATGTCTTTAAAACTATAAATAGAGAACTGCTAAATACTTAATGTCGTCACAGTGCTCTTAAGGAGCAATAAGGATCGAAATACTCTATTTAAGGAAACTAATTCTGAAATGACTTTTGACTGGCAAATAATAAAGATTATCACGACGGAATTACCCCACGAATATCTATGAATGATTAACTTGATTCCATCATCCCGTCTTTATAAAATATGCAGAGCCCGCGGAACTGACAGTGACACCTGTCAAGCTGTCATATCGAGCAATTAATGCATAGATGATAAATTAAAGTACCTAATGATTAAGTGACGTGATAATCTTACAACAGCGAAAATAAACGTCAAATATTGTTCAATTTCAAAATGAAAGAACATTAATTGGCGTTCCAAAACTGCAATTCAATTCTTAAATTTACTTTGGGTATGAGGCCTATAGTATCTCACCGGTTCTTGACTTACGTAATCAATAAGTAGGCATATAGGTTTCGTGTTACCCGTAAATGCTAGCGAGAAAGTGGTGAGACAAGTCTTGGGAACTCACACCCACACTCAGTCACTCACTGATGACAAATATCACAGATCGAGTCACCGCCGGAGATTATTAGTGTCAGTGAAAACGACCCACGATACAGTACGACATAACTAAGAAGTTCCATCGGGAAAAGTCGTCAAACACGACTATTTCCGAAATAGATTATGCATTTGTGTATATCAATGGACTGCATCAGATTCCCATTTTGAACAGATTACTTGGGTATTTTCACTCAAAACTAAAATTTTAGATTTTTCTCAAACATTTTGATTACATTGACCTTTAAATTGTATACATATCCAGTATAGCCTGACCTCGCTTTGTATGAACTTTCCTTACAATCAGAGATCCGTGTCTACTAGCTAAGCATAGCCTGATTGGTCGTCGTGCGGACAAGTACCTTCGCCATTAGTGACCCTAATAGACAATCTATGCGCTGTGTGTCTCAGGCACTGACTGAGTCAAGTTTGTGTAAGAGGCGAGTGAAAATGAGCGACCACAAGTTTTGCTCTCCGTACAATGATGTAACTTTTAGCTTGTGTCGTGTTACGCGTCCTTAATAAAGTTTTCACTTCGATATATCGCGCATTTAGATCGAAATTGAGACAACCCAAAAAATTTAACTTTTCAGGAGACAAATAAAACGCAAGTTTTGAACGTTATTTTTAGATCAAAAATAGGTTGTTTAATAAAATACCTACTTAATTATACATATGTAAATTGTGTTATGTTAGTTAGTTTCGTATGATCACCGAGCATTCGAATATAAGGATAACTCAAAATTCTCGATTTTTGAGTTGTCCTAGTTTAGCACAGCTAGGTCAGCTGTGTGAAATGTATGTATATACTGCAATAAGTCACTGACACTTGAGAAGTTGAGATTATTCGTATCTGTTTCTTATCATAAGATTAATGTTTATAGATTGAGTGATAGATTGTTTCAAGAACAACGTGTTTATTAATGAATTTCATAGTGGCTGCTTTCTGCTAATACCTGTACCTAGAAGAATAGTATGATAATTTCTTTCTTTTCTCTGACTTGGCTTGATGCATCAAGTAAGTTGCGGGTTGTTCGAAAGAGATAAGTACCGCGGCCCCGGAAAATAAAGGACAAAATAAGGGTGGGTAGGAAACATGGGTGGTTTTAGTCAATAAAATAATACTTGTTTTCGAGAGGAACGAAACCTAAAAAAAATTAAAATCCTAAAAAATCTCTAAAAACGAAAATTATTTATATACATTCTAGCGCCTATAGCCAGGATACTATTCTCAAAAAAATCACTCGAAACTCGACAAATAAGTCCCTTTTTAGCAAACCAAACAAAACAATAAACTCATCATTAATTTAACAGCACTTCATTATCAATCAGCTGTCAAAATTGTGAGATATATTAACACGTTCGGTGCGATATCGGGTCGATTATATCCGATGCTCATCTTTCTACTGGTGCGGGGTAAAAATTACTGTGCCAACCGCTGGTGCGGGACAGATACATTTGGTCTCCCTATGAATATGAATGAGACAGTAAGTGTTTTAGAATTGCTTCTTTAAATAAATAGCAAAGATACCAAAAAAATGCATCGGGTCCTTTCGACCCGATGCCGACTGGAGCAAAATTTTTTACGTCTAGTGCGTTTATCGGATCTAAACGACCCGATACCCGATGACCCTATAGCCGCACTAGATTACATGTTAGTGCAGCTAGTGAGGTACTTTTGGTTAGATGACTTTTTATTCAATTGAGAAGAAAAAGTGTATGAAAAATTAAACGATCTAGGAAAATGTTATTAAGTCGAGTTAGGGTGAGAATTGTGAGAAACCAACGAAAAATAAAGTGAGCGAAGATCCCCCAATAAAGTTAAAAAAAATTGTCATGCATGTAGAAAAACACTATGTTGAGTGCTTTAATGAAAACCATACTACCAATATGTTTGTATAATTTTTTTATTTGTGTTGAATAGGTCTCAAAAATATATTATAAGTACATTTTATCGATATAGATGTTTTTTTAGTCATCCACAACACTAAACATGTATCGACATTTTAGCCAACTAGTGCGGATATGGGGTCAGAAAGATCCGACAGACAATACCATTATTTACAAGCAAACCATTCTGTGTATCTACCTACGACTTCAGCTTTTTATTAAGTATTTATTTATCAACATATTGGTATAAAGGAAAATGCTTTTATCATTATCCCTATTAAGATAAGTCCTTCTAAACAGACCGAAGTCGAACAGGTCTTTTCGACCCAGCACCGCACCAGGGACAAGCCGAGCTTCGGATATAACCGACCCGATGCCGCACAAACTGAAAGTCACCAAATTTGACTAACGCAGTGAACGTGTTAACTTATAAATGAGCCTCAATGCAGATAAAATAAAGGTACCTTTTTGATGAAGAACGAATCATGAATCAAGACACGAACACCGTAATAATAAATCAAAAAAGTTTTGCTGAAACTTGAGATAGAATAAATTCTAATTATTTTCTATCTGTATTAGCTTTCTCGACAACACGTAGACAAAATGATACGTGGTGTTAGTTTTAACTAATATCTTGCAGTGCATTTACACGTCAACATCGATCAAAAGGCACCTGTTTAATCGACTAATTACTAACAGTTTCGATAGGTATGTAGTAGGTAGTAGTGAGTTTGTTAGTATGTTTGTTTGTTACGTCTTCACGCCTAAATGACCGAACCGATTTTGATGAATTTTGGTACTGAGATAGTTGGGACCATGGAGATGGACATAAGCTATCTTTCCAAAAAAAAGTGAGAAAAGAGGGAGATAGAGGGAAGAAAAGGGGAGAGAAAGATAGTTTTTTTCCGCTCATCACGCGGGTTAAAGTAAGCGCTAGCCCAAAGTAACTATGACACGCGGACGAAGTCGCGGGCGGAAGCTAGTGGTATTATAAAGGTATGTTTGTATTTTTGCATAAAACTCTAATCCCTTTTCTTAAATAACAGTATTTAGACTAGTAGTTACTCCTAATAGCATCTGTTATCTGCCAGTAAAGGTACCGTCAGAATCAGTCCAGTCGTATCGGAGATAAGATATGACAAACAGACTGCCAGTTCAACATTTTTTTTTATATACCGTATTTTTACACTTTTACTAGCTTTTGCCCGCGGCTTCGCTCGCGTTAAATTCGGGGTAACACAGTTCCCCTTTCCTGATTTACAGGTACCTGCTACCTGTAGTTTTTGCCCTTGCGCCTTATTTATTGTAGTAGCAAAGCTAAGTTTTCTCTTTTCTTTCCGCTTTCTCCCTCATTTCTCACATTTTTTTTAAATTAGCCTTAAATTAGCCTATGTCCGTCTCCAGGGATTCAACTATCTCTGTACCAAAATTCATCAAAATCGGTTTAGCCGTTTAGGCGTGAAGACGTAACAAACCAACAAACTAACTTTCGCTTTTATAATATTAGTAAGGATGTGCATTCAGCAAAACACTGTTAGAAGCTATATCATCATCATCATCAGGTCGGTGCAACACGTTTTCATTTTCCATTCTCCCTTATCAGACGTCACGGCATCATTTTCTCCTTTCTCCTTCATATCATTCCTTACACAATCCATCCATCTTTCTATTCATTTCATTTCTTTGGCCTTCATCTCGTCCATCAACATTCAGATCCATCACTCTTAGTCACATGTGCTTCCCCCATTACATGTTAGAAGCTAAATATTACTTTGAAATATCAATCTTAAATTTTAATTAGTTAAATTAATACAAGAAGAATGATGTATATTTTGTCTCTGCCTATGTGTAAGTTACGTTTAAATAAGAAAAGACGCTAGTATCGATTATTTATAAGGTAAACGACTTTCTAATCGGTTTTATTGATATCCTATTACACGTAAGCCGTCGAGGACTCTTTAAGTGTAAGTTAAAGAGATCTGCCACCCTACCATGACGTCTTAAAGCAGAACTTATTCCACTGATGGAAAGAGACAGAGCTATACGGGGTGTCTAGCACCATCTCTTTCTCACACAGAAATAAGAACTGCTATAAGATGTCATGGTAACCCTTCAGTCATGTGATCATGTCTAGTGTAGGAGAGACATTAGAAAATGGATTGCCTCCTTGGTGAAGAGCTACTGCTGGTGAACAGCTACTAGTTCGATTCCTAGGTCAAGCGAATTGTTTTTAGGTTTTTCCAACAAGAATTTCTTCGGAGCAGCCTAGAACCAGAATTTATGATGGTAATAGGCTTGCCCCCTATTTCATCTGACTTGGCATTACTGGTGAAATGTGTCGGTTGTTTTTTTTTGGTTGGGAAGTCATCAATTAACTTCTCCGGTTCTGGGCGGAGTGGCATGTCAGAGTAGACTATAATCCAACCATGTTCCTTCTTTTGCCCTTTGTGTTCCAGACCCGCGGTATTTATTTTGAACGACCCGCAACCCCGGCAGGCAGTGGGCCTAGGATGCCCCTCTGCTTTGCTGACAGCTCTTAGAGGCGCGCGTGGGACACGAACGCGCCGAAGACACGGCCTGTTGTCAATAGACGGAGACGGACGGTGAGACACCACGCCTACCCGCGTCTACGGTGGCCGGGAGTCGCCGAAACTTGAAAAGAAAATTTGAAAATCGTCCCACAATTGACGAAAAAATCGCGTAACAAACATTAAAAAAAAACAACAGTCGAATTGAGAACCTCCTTTTTTTAAATCGGTTAAAAAAGTAGTTTTTATTCATCATTGCTACACGGAAAACCTTTTGACGTATGCATAATGCTTATCCGTCCTACATTTTTTCAAAAGAACTTTACAGCTTTCATTATTTTAATGAACTGAATCTGAATATCCTAGCGAACAAGTTTTTTTACATTTTTAATATCATTCAGCGTTTCAATTTACAGCTAGCAAAACGTACAGAATTTAAAGTAATGAACAGTTTCGCAAATGGTCTAAACTAGTTATTTGTTTGTGTTTGTTTTTACATAGTTCATGTTTCGGTATTTTTGGAAAGTATAGAAATTACTCTCATTATTATTAATTAGAGTACCCAGTATTCGGTACCTCCCGGACCGGGGCCCATCTATGTGTTAGTATAAGCTATCTTGGTACAAAATTTCATTTAAATCCGTTAACCCATTTGAACGTGAAAGAGTACCAAACATACACACAAACAAACTATCGCCTTTACATCACTGGTCCATTCACTGCCAACGTGTGCCCTACACATCAAAATTTCGACATAACAATAGGCTGGATTCCAAAAACGAATATTAGTCCGTCGTTTAGATTATTCAAAAATAAGGGACACGTATTTTTTTATTTAGACTAAATATGACAAAGATATAGCGCATTAAAGTTACGTGAAACGTCACGCGTTGCTGCATTTTTTCGCAACAAGTGACGTCCACACTACCCTATACACAAAACAAACTAACTATACACAAGACAAAATACCCTATTCGAACAAACTGTTCGCAGTGTAGTTTTTCATAGACTATTTTATAGACAGGAAATATGTAGTATACATAGACAAATATAGAGTGAGCTATGGTTACAGTTATTACCTAAATTATTTTGTAACAATATTAACACAAACCAGACTATTAAAGCAAGTACACATCTGACACAACAGTGTTACCGTATTTATAGTGTCATCCTATTTCTGCGACAGGCGTCAATTGGGTTCATAAAATCAAGTTTATTTAACCATGTTAAGATTTCTTAACCAATATACCGGTTACACCGGAGTGTGTAATCAGTGGTCGGTAAGTACTTTCGCTTGCGTTTCTCGTTATAAGACTTTTTAAAGTCTAGAAGATTTATGGAGTTGAAAAGTTGGGCGTCCAACACATGTAAGATCTACCTACACGTATTTGACGACCAACATTGGGTATGATCCAAAAACCTAGTGTTACAATGAGTGTGTCCGGGGTTGTGGGTTGTTCGAAAGACATCCTGTGGTCCCGGAACGCAATGGGGAAAAAACCGACATTAATTAATTACTTCCTTTGTGACTTTTGTTGGTTTCGTAGACTTTTTTGTCATCGACTTACTTTTTTGAATTCGGTTTTATTTTTTCAAAAAAGGTTTTTTATTTTGATCATCACTTTTAGTTATGGTATAATCGATGAAAGAAGAAGGAAAATTAAAAAAAATAAAGATTTTTAATTTTCCATTGTTACCAAAAGATTAGCAGATCATCCATATAGACATAGAGAAAAGAATATTTATTATAGACGATAACTCATAAACTACCTTAGCGATATAAATAAAATTGATATGGGACCACCCTACCAAACAAAAGAAGAATTTTGCAAATCGGTCCAGGCGTCTTTGAGTAATCGGTGAACTTACATAAAAAAACAACATTCCGACGAATTGAGAACCTTGTCCTTTTTTTGAAGTCGGTTAAAAACAGACAGTGTTGTGTGTCTTACGGCTGCGCACAATAGGCCCAGTTCAGCAAACTGGTGAGTGACTAGTGCCTGCTAATCAATATACAGCAGGAGGAAATTGCTTTTAAATTTTGGTCAGTGTATACCTACGTGATTTTGCTTGTTTTGCCCTACACTAGGAATTTCTCCAGTATCGTGGGTGCGTTTACAAACATTTAAACTCACATACACAAACAGCCAGACCCGAAACAACCACCTGTAGATCATACAAATATTTATTCTGTGCGGGGGTCGAACCCGCGCCGCGACACGCAGCGCAGTGTTCGATCGCTCAGCCACTGCGCCAACCGTGTCGTCAGACTATATGTAGAAGCATCTTGTGTGATCAAGCTCAAAGTAAGTTGTAGTAAATCTAACTTGGTTCAGCAAGACCGTCCCGAAAGTTTAACTTGCCTTCACATAAATTTATCATCGTTTTTCTCAGAAGCGATGAAAAGAATTTTGATGAAACGGCCGCTTCACTCAACTCCGTTATGGACCTAAGTTACTTACTTTATAAACAGCTTTCATTTAACTGATGGTTCCAGATTTGCTTTGCTTAACTTTCAGAGTTCTATCTTTTTCTTTTGTAAAGATAAAGTTCTACTTTCAATATTGGATAATGATTTTGTTTCTAGAACAAAATCTAGACTTTGGATATAGGAATAGTTTTGATTTTTATAAGGATATTAGCTTCCGCTCGCAGCTTTGTCCGCGTGGCTTAGTTACTTTGGGCTAACGATAAATTTAACCCGCGTGATGATCGAAAAAAAAATCTTTCTCTCCTCTTTCTCCCCCTTTTGTCACTTTAAAAAAAAGCCTATGCCCGTCTCCAGGGTCCCAACTATCTCTGTACCAAAATTTATCAAATTCGGTTTGGCCATTTAGGCGTGAAGACGTAACAAACGAACAAACTCACTTTCGTTCGTTCTTTTATAATATTAGTAAGGATAGTACCGAGAGAGTTGGATAGAAATGGCAGGCCATTGCTCACCAGTAGGACCAAATTGGCTAAATGATAAAAGCAAAAACTCAACAAAGACGGCGCCGTTGAAGCAGTGGCTGAGCGATTGACAGCTGCGCTGCCTGTCGCGGGCTCGATACCCGCACGGAACAAATATTTGTATGACAGGTAGTTGTTTCGGGTTTGGCTGTTAGTGTATGTGGGTCTAGATGTTTGCAAACACACCCACGATACAGGAGAAATTCCAAGTGTGGGGCAACATTAAAAACAAAAAGTGATTAGGTAGGTACTATGATGTCTGCATAGTTTAATTGACCCCGTGTAATATTCCAATCCAGGTTTCCATTAAATAAATATTGAAAGGAAAAAAAAAACAAAAACGGTCAAAACATTACCAACAATAAAAACGAAGAACACATTACCGATTATTTACCCCTCTAACCTTTCATTAACGACAACCCTTCAGTTCCATCATACTGGGCGAACATTAAACAGATGTGCAAGATATTATTCAGAACGACAAGTTGGCAAAGTTGGGACTAGGACAGGGTAAGGGGATCGAGCGGGCGCTGAAGCGGGCGCGGAGTGACAAACAATAGAAAACGCCTGTTTGCATAGTCATAAGGGTGCTTCAAATATACGATACTGGAGTCGAATACCAATTGAATAAAAAAAGAAAGAAATACTGTTTATTAAACTCGCAAAATTAATTTAAGAAATTGTTCGCGTCTCATTTGAATAAGTTATCTGTCTTTCTATCAATTTTAAATGCATGTCGTAAATGAAATAAAAAATCCACCTCTAAAATACTTATGGTTTTACGTGGCGAATCGTGTAATTTTTAAACGACATGGTTGGCGCAATCTTTGTATGACCACCCACCCACCACCACCCACGATACAGGAGAATTATTCCTATTGTGGGGCAAATATTATAAAATTAAGTATTTTTAAAAAGCGTCATGGGATCTCGACTGGCCTCTTCAACAACTCGCGATACACCGTGGTCACCAAATCGCGCTCGCTACCGCTTTAGTCACAGAGCTAGGCCTTAAGGTACCAACCTAATCTGCATAAGGCGAGGAGCCACGAAACTCTTCTGAATAAGTTATCCGCTCCCATACCCCTACCAGTTGCCATAAATTGGATACGTTAATATTTGGCTCTTATTACTTTTCACATTGCCCTCCCGATTTCATATCCGTTAATATTTAATCTCGGATGTGATTTTGTTATGGTCCTATTTGTATTGGAATTGAATTGCTTTTTATTTGGATTCTGACTGGTTATAGTGGTAGCACGCGCTATTTTGGTATAATAGAATGTTGATTTTATTAGGAAAATTGCGTTTGGAATAAACCCTATGGAATGAATAGTTAAGTTTAACGTAATCTAATGTTTATTTTTAACACACTTTCATTATTAGCTTCCTACCTTATAAATTCTTCTTCTTATAAATGTAACATAACAGACTCAAATACTAGTTATTTATAATGATATAGGTAACAAATAAAAGGATTTACTGAGAAAACACGAGAAAAACTAGAAACACGCTTTGTGTTTCTAGTTTTTTTTTCAACAGTAGGTAATGTACTTATTGTAATTCTGTAGCAAGACTTTTACAGAATACTAGAATAGACTGGAAAATGGGTAATATCATGAAAAGATAAGAAAAACCAACAAAAGAATTCCAAACAATTTTATATAACAACAAGAAAGGCTCTCGGGATGAATTTATCTACTTTGTTCTCATTATGTGCCTAGACTTTTCTTCCCAACTATGCTAGAATCGGCTTCCAGTCTAACCGGATGCCGCTGAATTCCTGTATTTAACATGGAGCGACTGTCTATCTGACCACAACGCAATTAGTACTGGGTAATACGATACCCCTTGATAAGACCGCTTATTTTCGTTGGATCCCAGTTTTTGATCCCACTTTAATATTTTTGGCGTTGGATCCCACAAAACATTATTATATATTTCCGTTGAATCCCAAATTTGAAAAATACTAAAAAAATACGTTTTATTGCCACTGAATCCCAAAAACTATTTCCGTTGGATCCCAGATGTTTAAAAACATCTGAATGCGGGTACATCCAACAACAAAATCACAATAATAAGTTAAGGCGAAATTTTGTATGTATGTTTGTTATTCCAACACGCTCAAACTTCTAGACTGATTTGGATGTAATTTGGGTATGTGGATAGGTTATGTTAGAATAACGGGTGCCTGCCGTTTTTCCGAAAAGATTTGGACAAAATTTCATTACCCAAACAAACTATAGGAGCCGGGAACTAGGTTTGGTTAGGTTAAAACTGTGACCTCCTACGCACGAGCCGAGCGAGCGGAGCGAGCGGTGCCGCGGCAGCGGCCGGCGAGTGCCACAAACGACTTGCATTTATAGAAAAAAGAGATTGTTTTTAGTTGTTTACCCGGAACTGAACTATTTAGATTAGGATAATTACTTATTTACAAAAAAAGGTTAGGTTAAAACTGTGACCTGTGTGCCAGAAACGGCCACATTATATAAAAAAAATATAGAAAAATTATGACGGCAGTATTTTTTTTTGAGCTAAGACGCGCTTGTTTTGAAGGCGTTCATATTTATTTATTTATAAACATCACTAATAAACCTGATCATTTTTAACTCATGCCAGTCTAGTACTATTTGGAGTACATCATTTGTCTCATTTATTCCCCAGTGGCAACAATCCTAAAAAAATTAAAATACACACACGGTGTTTTTGAAATATTTAATAAAAGTAAATCACTTTTCTTCTGAAATGTACACATGTTGTCATAAAATGGGATTCAATGGTAATATCAAATGGGACCCATCGTTAATACCTAAAAAATGGGATCAAAAACTGGGATCCAACGAAAATAAATCGATAAGACTGGTTGTCAGACTTTCGGGACACTGACTATCTGTAATGACTGTCAAAGATACGACAAACGACAGCCGGGACCAACAGCTTAACGTACACACGACGACACATCAACCTATACAAAACTAGTTTATGCGGATCTCTCATCGTACGAGAAATCCGCGGTGTACGATCCGTTGTTAAGAGATCAGCATAAACTGGTTTTGTATACGTTGATATGTCTTCGTGTGTACGTGCTTTCCGAGGCACTGAGGAATAGAACGGGTGGTCACCCATCTACAGATCAACCTAGGCAAGCGAAACTTTAAATTGAACGACCCAAGTGCTTTTGTTATTTACCCAAGTTTTCCTCTTGTTCGTTTTTTCATCTAATTTGTTCTCTTTTTCCGTATTTTATTTATAAATAAAACAAAGAAAGAAAACAACGCGTCTTGAAGAAAATACGTAAATAAAATAGCGGAATATACGACTGAAGCCGTTAAATATTCCAGGTTCAATTACTTCTCAACTTCGAAACACACAGAAAAGCAAATGTGGGCCAAACCATCCAAAACCAACCAACCGGCATTCTCAAAAGTCTAACGCTGCCATTACCCAAGTGTAAATTAGAGGATTCCAATGAAAATATGGGGTCAGTTGAATTACAAGAGGGGCGTTCGAGAATCCAATATTGGATTAACGATTGCGATGAACATTTTTATCGTCAAATCAATTTCGATTCTGTAAATAAGGGTGCTAATAAAATTTGAATTTGATGCGCGTTTTGAAAATGTAGTACTTAATTATTTGGTGATAGGAAGATTTAAAAGTTCAACTAAGTGGGGATTTCGGTGAAAAATAGCCGAGCAATAAAGACAACAGCAGCTGTTATCCTTTCTACTGATAGACGATAGCCAATGTAGCAGAGGAATTGCATAACATACTTACAACGACGATGCAATTAATCTTGACAATTCAACAACATTCATTGTGTCATTTACATTCTTGAGTTGACGAGTTTATCAAACATTTGAAGCAATGTATCTGGAATTTCTTTCGTAACGTTCTTATTGTGAAAGCACATAATTATGTTTTGGGGTGCTGATGATGGACTAAATACAACCTCAAACAGGGGGTCAAAAATGGTAGCTTAGGCAGAATCATAATAGGTAATAATAATAATCTTAAAATGGTGACAGACGCAGTTAATATTTTGGACTTTTTTTTGCAGATGGGAAATCATCAAATAACTTCCACCGCTCTGGTTGGAGTGGGGGGGAGTGTCAGACTTGTACTGACTAAAACCCACCCATGTTCCTTCTATTGTCCTTTATGTTCCGGGGCCGCGGTATCTCTTTCGAACAATCCGCAACCCTGGCAGGCGGTGGCCCTGGCAGGCCCCTCTCTTTACTCACATCTCATAGACGGATTCTCTCAAACGCCCGGTCACCTCCTTCGCTAGCATGACTGCTTCGCAGGAGGTGACTGCTTCCCATTCCCTCTCGCTCCGGACCATGGACTGAACCAGGGCCTTGGTATCATGGGTGCGTTTACAAACATTAAAACTCACATACACATACAGCCAGACCCGGAACAACTATCTGTAGGCCATACAAATATTAGTTCCGTGCGGGGATTGAACCCGTAACGTAAATAATTGGAGAATGAATATCCCGTAATTATAAGAATGCGGACCATAGGGGTAAGGGTCACACCCATTCATTTGATATCAAACCAGCTACCCTACCATGACGTCTTAAAGCAGAACTTATTACGCTGAGGGTAAGAGACAGAGCTATACAGGGTGTATAGCACCATCTCTTTCTCACACAGGAATAAGAACTGCTATAAGGTGTCATGGTAACCCTGCTGTACCCTCATATAAATGCGATTACCGACATAAAGAGAGATTAAAACGCGACAACTATTTCGATTATAATAGAGGAAACCGTCCTTTTCTATGGTAATGGGAGAGAAAGAGATAGCAACAGGATTACCAATTTTTTTGAGTAGCCAGATGTTCCATAGTGATTTATTTGGAATTTGTTAATTCACTTTTATGTTATGTTACGGAGACTCCGCCGACACCAAATACGTAGGGATAGCGGCAGCAGGACGATGGTGAATGTTATAAATTGGAATGCTTGTGTTTTGTGTTTGATGTTACTTACCCCTAAAATGAGTCGTTTTGTTACTTGAAATACTTACTATAATATAATAAAAGCGAAAGTGCGTTTGTTTGTTACGTCTTCACGCCTAAATGGCTAAACCGATTTTGATGAATTTTGATATAGAGATAGTTGGGACCCTGGAGACGGACATAGGCTAAAAAGGTAAGAAAAGGGGGAGAAAAAGGGAAGAAGAAAAAAAAGCGTTAGCCAAAAGTAACTATGCCACGCGCACGAAGTCGAATAAATAAATAAAATAAATGTAGATATGATGCCTCGGAAAGCACGTAAAGCTGTTAGTCTCGGCTGTCATTTGAAGATCTTTGACAGTAGCTAATCAGAGGCCCGAAAGTCTTGCAACTAGCATTAGCAAAGGTTATCGTATTACCCAGTACTAACTGGGCTGTGGAGGTCAGATAGGCAGTCGCTCCATGTAGAATACTGGTATTCAGCTGCATCCGGTTAGACTGGAAGTCGATAACAACATTATTTAAAAAAAAAAACCGTTTAAATGCGAGTCGGATTCGCGCACCGAGGATTACTTACAAACTTGCGACATAAACGGCCAAGTGACCACAGAATTAAGTAACCTACACGCGTTCCTGAGATACGATAAAAAGGACATGATAGACAGACTTAGCTTCTAAAAAGCTAAGAAGATGTAGATGACGATAATATACAAGTAACAAAAGCATGAGTTATGATGACAAAACATTGATTAATATAATTTCTAAGATACATTTAGTAAGTCTAATATCTTTAAACACGATGATAATCTGAAAGCTCTGTCAGAAACCTACGAGGACCTACGTTTACCATATTTTATGGGCAAGTAGGTAATACAATATTATACTCTCTGCATACATTGTCCTAAGCACATATTGATGAGGCTAAACCCCTCAGGTTTTGATGACAAAATAAAAATTACTGTTCATGAAAAGGATGACCATGGATTAAGTAGAAGCAGTGGCTACACACGGTTATCTTAAATGTTTGTTTTATTTTCTTTCATAGTATTTGTTGTTATAGTAGCAATAGAACATCAGCAACAACATCTGTGAAAATTTCAACTGTCTAACTATAACGGTTCAGGAGATAAAGCCTGACAGACGGACAGACAGCGGAGTCTTACTAATAAGGCCCCGTTATGTTTTTTTACTGATCATATTCTTTTCTTAAGGATATAAATGAAGAACTACTCCACAAATAATAGTTCAAAAATACTGTCAAAACAAACACAGTTTCCTAAATAATGTTAATCTAGCATTTTGTTTTCCTCAAGAAGGGTTTCACATATTTTTATAGCTCACAACCTTAGGGAAAACACCGAAAACTGTGTTAAGAAAGAGAAGCAACCTAAGCGTATATGTACACATGTTCTGGACAAGTTAGTGTTGCCAGATGTTTGGGTGGCGTGGGATTGTGTTTTTTTTTCGAAAATAGACCTTATTTTCATTCATTCTTCTGAAGGATATCGACGAGGTTGCGGGTTGTTCGAAAGAGATACCGCGGCCCCAAAACATAAAGGGCAATAGAAGGAACATTGATATTAATTAGTAAAAGTCTGAGTCTTCCCCCGCTCTGCCCAGAGCGGGGGAAGTTATTTGATGATTTCCCATCCGCAAAAAAGGAGATTGTTGCTAAATAATAACAGGTAAATAAATAAATATCTTGGGACAACTCACACACGGCTATCTGATCCCAAGCTAAGCAGAGCTTGTGTTATGGTAACCAGACAACTGATATACATACTTATATAATTTATAAATACATACGTATTATAGATAAATCACACCCAGACACAGAACAAACAATCATGCTCATCACACAAAGTTTGTCCTGGGTGGGAATCGAACCCACGACCTCCGGCTCAGCAGTCAGGGCCACTAACCACTAGACCAACAGGCCCGTCAAGGTGTTTGGTAGTTAAGCCACGCTTGCTTAGGTTGGTCCGTGGATGGGTGACCACTCATTACATACCGAGTTTTTTCCGTGCCTCGGAAAGCACGTTTAGCTGTTGTTTTGTTGGTCCCGGCTGTCAATAGATTAGTTTCCAAAAAAATTAAATAGTCTGTCTTTTAGATTATTCAAATTTTATGCATTTTTTCGCAACGAGTAACGTCACACGTAACTTTAATGGGCATTGTCAATTTTGGTCTAATTTACAAATAAAAGAATACGTGTCCCTTATTTTTGAATAATTTAAAAGACGGACTCAATATAATGTAATTGCTTTGAACCTGGAAACTACCCTAGTTGACCATCGTTACAGGTAGTCAGCGTCCCGAAAGCCTGACAACCATTCTTACTAAGGAGTATGGTATTACCCAGTACTAACTGAGTTGTGGAAGTTAGATAGGCAGTCGCTAAATTTAAAATACTGGTATTCAGATGCATCTGGTTAGACTGATAGCCGACCCCAACTTGGGAAAAGGCTAAGCAGATGATGGTGAGAGTAGAAATGGAAACCTTTTTCCAGTGGATTTCAGCTGAAGTTAACGTACCTGTAACAAAAACAGAATATTAATATAGCGTGGGATTGTGTGATTGTTTCGAAAATAGGAATACGCTTCAATAATTCTTGATGAAGAAGGTTGTCGCTAAATTAATAATAACAGACGTTTGAGTCGTTCTTTTGGTGAAGCCGCACTTGCTTAGTTTGATCTATGGATGGGTGACCACCCGTTACATACCGAGTTTGCTCCGTGCCTCGGAAAGCAGATTAAACTGTTGGTGTTGGGTGTCATTTGATCTTTAATAGTCGTAACTGGTAGTGAGTGGCCGGAAAGATAAAATAACCCTGCTTTAACTAGGTTGTGGAGGTCAGATAGGCAGTCGCTCCATGTGAATTCCTGATATTCAGCTGCATTCAATTAGACTGGAAGCTGATTCCAATATAGTAGGAAAAAATCATGATGATTTAATTTAAAAAATCTATTTAAGTTTCGGGGTTTATTCTACAGTATCTTCTTCAGTAACTAAATGGGTGTTCAGACAAGTTAATTGTGTTAATTGACGCAATGGTTGAGCGATCGACTGCTGCGTTGCGTTTCACGTGTTCGATCCCCGCACGGAACAAATATTTGTATGACCTACAGGTAGTTGTTTGTTTGTCTGGTTGTTTATGTATGTGAGTTTAAATTTTTGTAATCGCACCCACGATACACGAGTAATCCTAGTGTGAGGCAACGTTTTTTATAAGAAGAAGAATTATATTTAACTTTACAATAAGACACTTTTCAAAAACACGAAATTATTCGACACAGAAGTTTTTCCCAAGCCTCAAAGAGAGCAACAAAAAAACAAGTCCATCGCATCGTATTTTGAAAACAAAAATCCCGTATTTTTCGCTCGAGCAAGACAACACCGTAGTTTAAGAATGTTGCTTAGTCCACTGTTTTATTCAACGCCCTGTTTCACCCGTGCATCCCTCGCCTAGAGTGTAAAGGTAAATTTGGATTGTAAAAAATTTACCCGATCTAACACAGCTTGCACTAGTGGAACATAGAAAAAGGAGGTAGAACATTGTTTTGTTTACAGGTCCACAAGTTCACACTATCATACCACACTCATTATCATCATTCTCTTGCCCTTTGCACACCTTCAGGGTGGTGTAAGGCCCTGGTTCTGTCCATGGTCCGGAGCGAAAGGAAATGGGAAGCGGTCACCTATTTATACGATGCAGTCATGCTAGTGAAGAAGATGGACGGACGTCTGAGGTAGAAATCCTTGACACCACCCAGCCGTCAGGGCCACTGCCGGGGTTATGGGTTGTTTGAAAGAGATACCGCGGAAACACAAAATGAGTTCGATCGATCGGTCGATCCTCGACACCTCCCAGTCGTCGCAGGAGGCAGACAGCAAAGCAGAGGGCCCTGCCAGGGCCACTGCATGCTGGGATTACGGGTCGTTTGAAAGGGATAAAAGTCTGACAATTTATTGAAGGCCGGCGCAGCATTTGTCTCTCTTCCATACTTCTCTATTACACCTATTATACAGCCATTTCATTCTCCTTTTTTATTCTTCTATCTTCCTCTATTTTTGTATCTATCCACACTCATACTCAAATTTTTCCTCACGATATTTTCCTCATTCCTCTGCATCACATGCCTATTCAAATTTTCACACAAATATCATAAAGGCGAAAGTTTAAGCGTGTGTGTGTTTGTTTGTTACACCTTTACGCTCACCCGTCAGAACCGATTTAGAGTAAATGTTGTATGTAGATAGCTTATACCATGGATTAACACAACACTTTTAATCCCGATCTACGCGAGTAAAACCGCGGGGCGTAGCGAGTTAATAATAATACTAACGTAAGAGCACTCGTTGGTTTGTTTCAATTGGAAAATACAGTGGGTCTTGAAGATTGTTTTAAAACTTCGTCTCTCTGTTTAATGTTATTCAATCCTTCAGTTTCAGTTCAGTTTTGTGTGGAAATAGAAATTCTATTTCACATTAGTGAAATATCATCTATGTTGGGGTCGGCTTCCAGTCTATCCGAATGCAACTTAATACCAGTCTTTTATATGTAACGACTGCCTATCTGACCTCCATGATACCACCTTTTTTGGCAGTTGGAAAATCTTCAAATAACTTCCTATGCTCTGGGTCGAGCGGGAGCGCAACCCTGGCAGGTCTATACCCCCTTGGTTAGCATGGATGTCAGACTTTTGTTACACTCGCTCGGTACCCTCCGACGGAAGCCGCAGCTATAGATGAAAGTTGGGACAGGTGAACAAATAATAGCCACTACTTGGTTTCTTTATTGAATCCCCAAGGGTGGATGGTGTCTGGTGACCTGTAGTAGCTTTAATACACCTGTCCGGGCGCCACATGTGGCTGCTAGCTGAGAACCAAAAACGTAATGAGCCAAAAAATATTGTTGAAGATGAAATGACAAAATGCAATTCGAAATATGAATATTTAAAAATTAAAAAAATAATGGTGATTCTAAAGGAAAGAGGTTGAGGCAATGGAGAGGGTAAAATATACTCTGTTAAGAGTTTCAATCCACTCACTGCCTGTAAAGACTGTCAAAGATATACAATTGACAGCCGGGACCCAGGCACGGAGGAAATTCTACGGTACGTAATGGGTGGTCACCCATCCACGGACCTACCTGGGCAAGCACAGCTTTACCTTAAGACCGACCGGAGCAGTGTTATTATTTACTCGGGTAAAAATACACGCGAGGTAGTATTTTCAATAAAAGTGTTATTGATGAAGGCAAAAAGGCGTACAAAAAAATATCCAAGATCGTAAGCACTAAACAGTAAGCCAATCTCGGTAATGGAAGCTCTCGAATTATTATCGACATTGTATGATTAGGCCATTAGGGTCATCACTTCTATACAAATAAATGTAAGTGATGTGTCTGTTTCTAGTTTCAAAATAAAACGCTTTTTACTTAATGCATATGGAATTATATAAAAACCTTTTTAGGATTCTGTACCTCAAAAGGAAAAAACAGAACCGTTTTTTTTTTTGGGGTGGGAATCATCAAATGACTTCCCCCGCTCTGGGCGGAGCGGGGGGGAGTGTCACACTTTTACTGACTAAAAGCCACCCATGTTCCTTCTATTGCCCTTTACGTTCCGGGGCCGCGGTATCTCTTTCGAACAAACCGCAACAAAACAGAACCCTCATAAGATGTTTGTCTGTCAAGGCCCTTTATCTCTGCCGGGGTTGCGGGTCCGCCCAGAGCGGGGGAAGTTATTTGATGATTTCCCACCAAAAAAAAAAACAAAAGGCCCTTTATCTCCGGAACGCGTGGAAGTATCGAGAAATTAAAAACATATACTCAGGTTTTTAGTCTTTTGGAGCTGTATAAAAATCAACCTTGTAAGTCTACGCAGTGAAAAGATATGACTGTCTAAGACGAATGTTTGTACGGAACCCCGGTGCGCGAGTCCCGCTTTTGGCCGGTTTTTTTTTGGTTCAGACTTGGGTACCTTCTAGTTACAGAGATATTAGGTTTATTTGACTCACCAACAATTGAATACACAGTACCAGGTTAGAAAATACATCGAAGAAACTGATAGACTAGTATAACAATTTCTTACAGGTAAGCACATCATGCATTATACTAATGTTGATTGAAGCTGAGTGCATGGGTACTTAAAAATAGATGAGCTCAAAACTAGTCACCAATTTGACTCCCAATATCTCGTAGACTTTGAGGGTTGATTTTTTATACAGCTCCAAAGGACTAAATAAATGCCTTAGTATATGGTTCCAACCTTTTTTTTAAGCTATTGCATAGCTTCTATCGCGGGCCTTGAGCGTGGAGACCGAATCAAGAAATTTCGTAACGAAAAAACCTAACACTTTCATTACGAATACGGTCAGTTATTTCAATTATGACTCCAATGTTCTATTAGCGTGTTTGGTAGAGAATCGGATAATCGGATTGTCAATCGACATTACGTTGGATCAAACCCAAGGTCTTGTTTTTCTTTTTGCGACTTCCTTTCTTTGGAAGTCATCATCATTTTCCTGCCCTTGTCCCATTCTATTTCGGGTCGGCGCAACACGTTTTCTTCTTCCATTCTCCCCTATCAGACGTCACGGCATCATTTACTCCTTTCTCCTTCATATCATTCCTTACACAATCCATCGATCTTTTTTTGGCCTTCCTCTCGCTCTCCGTCCATCAACATTCAGATCCATCACTCTTTTAGTCACATGTCCTTCATCCCTCCTCATTACATGTCCATACCAAGACAAACGATTCCCTTTTAATTTTTCTGTAACAGGCAGTAGTTGGAAGTACTTTTCAAATATTATATTTAGATTTTATTTTTATTTATTGCATACGTTGATAAAAAATGCATTACCGCGGCAGTCCCCAAATGCCACACGTATTTTTTTTTTATTTTAATACCCCCGACTTTCGTAATGTTGCATAATGAATCCATCAGCACAAAGTTTTTAATACGTTGCATTGAGTTCTACCGCAAAACGTGATTTTCCACCCTCGTTAATTTAGTGGAGTTACTTCGTTTGATGTGTTGTACTGTAAGGGTCAGAATGCTGGGGTGTAAAAAGGTGGTTGAAAAGCGATTGCATGTAGCGGAGATAAGAATGTTGAGATGGATGTGTGGAGTGACAAGAATGGATAAAGTAAGGAATGAGTATATCAGAGGAAGTTTGAAAGTTGCGCCTGTTACAGAAAAATTGAAAGGTAGTTGTTTGTCTTGGTATGGGCATGTAATGAGGAGGGACGAAGCACATGTGACTAAAAGAGTGATGATCTGAATGTTGAAAGACGGAGAGCGAGAGGAAGGCCAAAGAAAATATGGACGGTTTGTGTAAGGAACGATATGAAGGAGTAAATGGTGCCGTGACTTCTGATAGGGGAGAATGGAGTAAGAGAACGTATTGCGCCGACCCCAATAGAATGGGACAAGGGCAGGAAAATGATGACTTTTTTTTTTTTTTTTTCGGGTGGGAAATCATCCAATGACTTCCCCCGCTCTGGGCGGAGCGGGGGGGCATGTCAGACTTGTACTGACTAAAACCCTATTGCCCTTTACGTTCCGAGGCCGCGGTATCTCTTTCGAACAACCCGCAACCCCGGCAGGCGGAGGCTCTGGCAAGCCCCTCTGAAAATGATGACTTAGTTTGATGTTCAGAATGCATGGTTTACGGCTTCGTCAAGGATTGATATAAGACCTGTATTTACAATACAGTCACAAGCAATGAAATAAATATACTGCGAAAATAACTTAGTTTTTTTTCATTCATTCATCTCTGGCCAACCCTAATGGGACCACAGGCGTGATGTTTAAACGAGAATCAACACTGAATGATTAGGGTCATCACATCTATAAACGACTCATTACACTCTTTGATTACAACGACACAATAAGGACCAACCACATTCCAAATTGAAAAGGAGTTTACGTTATCACTAACGATGACCAACCAATATAAGGAGCTCCCTAATTTGTCCTTAATTAGACAAAAGCACATCAATACAAGGGTTCTAATGAGGCTGGACGATTTAAATCGACCAATAGGGGCCAAAAAGGTCTACATTAAATTGTGATTGATTGTTGTGAAGCCGATTTCGGATGCGAGGCCATATTGATTGTACCCTGATAAATACGCATTAGTTTTATTAGAAAAATATAGTTGCTTATTTGAGAATAACTAAAAAGAGTTCATATTCAGTCAGTTCATTGGGTTGTTTTATTTTATTTTTTGTAATCTCAATATTGTTTTTTTTATCGATTTAGGTATTTAAAAAATATGTATGCTGCCTTTTTTTAGGGTGGGAAATCATTAAATAACATCCCCCGCTCTGGGCGGAACGGGGAGGAGTGTCAGACTTGTACTGACTAAAACCCACTAACATGGCCTTATTTATGCTTATTTATGTTGTCTGTCTTGACTTCCGTACGTTTTACTCACGGGTTGACGACCACTGTAAATCAGCGCTGTGGGCTCCCCTCAGCACAGCATCATGCTGATTGTTGACCTACTTGCGCAGTCATGGCGTGCAATTTTTTTTTATTTTGTTCCATATGTATTTATAAATGTTTGTGATGCTTTGTAGGTTTAATGTTTTTGTGATTTTCTGTGTTCGTCGTAATTGCGGTTTATAAATATTTTTTTCTTTCTTTCGAGTTGTTTTATGATCTATTGATCGTTCTTGTAGGCATTGATCGTTGTTGATAGGCATGAGAAATTGTGTTTGTGTACATCGAATGTTATCGCATGAAAATATCGTTTGTATTCAGTAAACACATTTAAAAACACTTACGGTACAACGGCAAAGCCAACAAAATCGTATAATCAATCGTAATAAATCGTTTTAGACGGCACGATTGGCGCAGTGGCTGAGCGATCGACTGCTGCGCTACGTGTCGCGGGTTCGATTCCCGCACGAAACACATATTTGTATGACCTACAGATAGATGTTTCGGGTCTGGCTGCTTGTGCATGTGAATTTAAATGTTTGTCACACCCACGATACAAGAGAAATTCCTAGTGTGGGGCAACGTTTTTTTAAAAAAGCGAAAAAGAAAAGAAAAAAAAAATCCTTTTTGCAACTGCAAAAAGCAACTGGTTGGTTTCATACGGGTTATAATTGAGTAAACAGCAGCTTCTTACTCCATACGAACAAACGATAAAATGAAAACATGGCAAAATTTGAAAGGAGCTGTCAAAAACCTATGAGTTTGTTTCGGTTGTTTTTTCTCAGAGTAGTCGGGTACGAAACACTGGCCTCATACAGATTTGAAAAAAAAAACGACATGTAAAGTAAACAAAAAATATTTTATCATTTAAAAAATGAACACGTCATCGGGATTTCGAAAAAAGAACCTTTTTAAGTACGTTCTTTTTAGACATAGTACTTATTTGTCTTGTTATCATTTTCCCAACCAAAAAAGAAAAACACACACCTTAGGGAATCTTTATCATACTTTTTTTCGTTTATCCAGAAATATTTTGCGACAATAGGCACCTCGTTAGGCAATACCCGATAATCTCCGTTCCAGAGACACAGATGAAGCAGTTAGAACGTCCTCAAAGATACGGCATTCCCTAAGGACGGTACTATAAGCTATATCTTCCCGTAAGAAACGGGAATGTACTTAATTTGACGGTGAATGGGGACACAAGACGTCTGGAGGTTGCTTTAACAACAAGTGGCAAGTGACACAATATTCCCAGCTAATAAGATGGTGCATTATTTGATAGAAAGATTGGAAAATGAGGCCGATCGGCATTTGTTTTTCAATAACTATCTGCCTAGTCTTTTTACATCTATGTTGAGGTAGGCGTCAACTAAAAAAGTAACATTTAATACTCACCTTGTAATGCGAAATAGCAAATAAATAGGTTTTTGAACAATAAAACATAGTTTTATGATCACCCCACTGAAGCATAGCGATTCAAGAATAACGTGTATATTGTATGCATCACTGACTGCAGACCGCATTGTTTTCCCAGCCCCACACAAATTGCGATTAGTATTAATTTTAACAACAAATATTTGTATTACATACAGGTAGTTGTTTCGGGTCTGGCTGTTATTGTATGCGATTATAAAAGTTTGTAAACGCACAAACTATACAGGAGAAATTGCTAGTGTGGGGAAGAGATGGATGGATTGTGTAATAATATGAAGGAGAAAGGAGTAAATGGAAGAAGAAAACTGAATGTTGAAAGACGGAGAGCGAGAGGAAGGCCAAAGAAAATATGGACGGTTTGTATAAGGAACGATATGAAGGAGAAAGGAGTAAATGGTGCCGTGACTTCTGATAGGGGAGAATGGAGGAAGAGAACGTATTGCGACGAACCCAAATAAAATGGCACAAGGGCAAGAAAAATGATGAATCTAAAAGAAGAAATGAACTAAATTTTAATGGGAAAAACTCATAAACGCGTCAAAGCGTGCAACAGTCTTTCCTTGGGGTATTTTCGTCCCTCGTTATAAGTATGTCCCTCTGGTATAATGCTTGCTATCTTCAATATTGCCTTTTTGAATATTGCATTTTACTCCGCTAACTGTTTTGAATATTTGATTTTAGCATCGACAGTAAGGTTCATGATGTTAGTAACTGGCGCCCGCGGCTTCGTCCGCGTGATGATCGAAAAAAAGTATCCTATGTGTTATTCCAGACTGTAATCTAACTCTGTGCCAATTGAAACAAACTCTGTGCCATATATTATGATTTTGAACATAAAAAGCGTGAATAATATTCAGTTAAACAATGCTTTAATTATGTTTAAAGTAAAAACAAAGCCGTTGAATATTTTTACACAAAACTTTTTTTTCCTTGTAAACAAAATACAAAACCAACCAAAAAAACTGGGCTACTCCTTTATATTTTCATTTATTAAAACTTGGAAACAAGCAGATTTTAACAGGAATATCCTTAAGCAAAACTCGTGGATCCCTCGAGAGGCTTTTAAACAATATTTATCTGATGCAAGGGTTTGATAATGGTCATTAGGGGTCGTTGGTGGTAGAAAATACACTTGCATCGTAATGGAATGAGCCTGACACAGCCCTAAAAGTGCTTAAACGGGGGAAACGAGAGTAAACGTGGCCCTTACTGAGTGAATTACGGACAAGTGACAAGCAATTGCTGAGCACAAGGACGGCAATAAACATTATACTTAAGGGAGTCGTCGATTTTTTATCTACTACAGCAAACGTCTACCTTATATCTATTAAGAGAGAAATGCTGATTGTTAAAAGTACCTATTAACAAATAAATAGGCAAAATCTTGTTGAGTTTGTTTTTCTGCAATTATTTGTAACTAGTAGGCGCCCGCGGCTTTGCCCGCGTGATATCGAAAAAAAAGTATCCTATGTGTTATTAAAGACTGTAATCTACCTCTGCGCCAAATTTTATCAAGATCCGTTCAGCCGTTTTGACGTGCAAGAGTAACAAACATCCATACATCCATCCATCCTCACAAACATTCCCATTTATAATATTAGTAGGAAGTAGGATTTAACACCTAATACTTAATACCTAATAGAACATTGCCTGTTGATTGCCATCAAGCGGGCACAGGTCCAGACGTCGTAGTTGCTACAATAAATAAACCAGACGGAAAACCCCAATAACACTTTCCCCAACTTTGGAATCAAACCTAGGAAGAATCTCATGCAAAAATATATATATTTTTTTTAATTGCAGTTCGTTTTTCTGCAATCAATTGTAAAAATATATTTGACAAAACCCGTGACCCACGTCACAGTACTGGAGTGCTCTCTAGATAGAAACTTACTCAAATAAAGCGTTTTCATTCTTTCCCCCACCTTGGAATCAAACCTATGAAGAATCTCAGGCACAAATATTTTTTTTTTTTAAATTGCAGTTAATTTTTCTGCAATCAATGGTAAAAATATATTAGACAATACCCGCGACTCACGTTTTACAGAACTGGAGTGCTCTCTAGATAGAAACTTACTCAAACAAAGCGTTTTCATTCTTTCCCCAACCTTGGAATCAAACCCAGATAGAATCTCATGCATAAATAAATAGGTAGTATTTTTTTTAATTGCAGTTAGTTTTTCTGCTATCAATTGTAAAAATATATTTTACTAAACCCGCGACTCACGTCACAGTACTGTAGGGTTACCATGACATCTTATAGCAGTACTTATTCCTGTGTGAGAAAGAGATGGTGCTAGACACCCTGAATAACTCTGTCTCTTTCCCTCAGTGGAATAAGTTCTGTTTTAAGACGTCATGGTAGGGCAGCTGGAGTGCTCTCTAGATAGAAACTTACTCAAACAAAGCGCTTTCATACACATACAAAATCACCTGGGATTTCTTGTGCCAAATAAACTGCCTCCAAGCTCCCAGCTTTTGTAACATTACTTTCTGTGTTCGAAATCCCGCAGCCAACACTCTATTAAATAAATTCTTCAGTAAAGTTCTTTCAAATCTTTATTTCCAAATGATGTTATTTAAGCAAACATTTACTTTAATCTCATGTAAATAACATTTAAATCAGAATGATCATTGAAAAAGTCATAAATATTTTTGAAACTAAACAACGTGTTGGTTGGTATCCCAAAAACAACATATTTGTTTACACATTCGGAAAGTTAACGCTGACCGCAGATTATTCAGTTTGTAATGTACAGCTAGAAGAGAATATTTTACAGATTAAAGAAACTTGGACGGGCAAAGCCGAACCCTCGGAATAGCCACAAATGGAAAAAGTTTTAGTACCTCCACACACATTGGACTATACCTACAGTTTTGTAGAACAGTAAACAACCAAACGGGATAATTATTCAGAACTGGCTGCCGCCCGCAGCGTTGCCCGCGTGATATCGAAAACAAAAGTATCCTTTGTCTTATTCCAGACTATAATCTACCTATGTACCAAATATCATCGAGATCCGTTCAGCCGCTTTGACGTGAAAGAATAACAAACATACTCAATACTCAATACTTTATTGCACATCCATACATCCATCCTCACAAACATAGGTACGCATTTATAATATTAGTTGGATGTGGCTAACTTTAATTTAATAAAAATGTTCTAAATTATTCGAGGTGTTTTCTAAGAAAAAATGCACGCTAATAAAATTTTGATTTCATGATGCCAGAAGTTAAGGCCTCGCCTCTCATGGACTAGGTTGTATCCTGGCATGTAACAATGTGACTTTTTATATTCATAAAATGTACTTTTCTTTATCTTGTAAACATGTTTGCTTAGCGAAGTTTGACACGTGTCAAGCTCGAAGGTTTTATTAGTCGTTGCAAGCAAACCAGGGAAGTAATATATGTGCTGTCCTGCCGCACCTAGCTTAGCTGGCTAGAATAAATAATGGGCCATCCACCGGTAATGTGTTACGGCCATATTACCTGCAAACCAGGTGATGTCCTGTGTTTTTCATTTGTTTTTTTTTGGGACACGGCCAAATGGAAAAATTAGTTTATTCGGATGAAATATTACCGTTTTATGGGATGGGTTGTGAAGTTTTGGAATCAATTTTGGGCTGGAGTTGGCATTTTTTATTATTGCTGTTTGTAAAGTGTTTTAACACGCTTTAATTGAATTTACCTGTAGCTACCTAAGAATTGATCAAATTAATTAAAATTCATTAATTATTGGATAGTTGGGGTCGGCTTCCAGTCTAACCGAATACTGCCTAATATCAGTATTTTACACAGAACGACTGCCTATCTGACCTCCACAACCCAGCTTCACCCGACTGGGGGAAGCTGGGTTGTCAGTGGAACCAGACCAGACTTGACCTGACCTGGTAAAAGATATAGTTGATTTTTCATGAAAACTGATTGACGCATTCAACACAAATTTAACATAGTATTTACTTGTTTTCTACCAAATTAATTTTACTTTATTAAAAACATACCTGGTTTTTTTTTTATTTTAAAATTGTATCTGACGACCCTGGTAACTTAGCTATTTTGTTGACTGTACCTTGGTGACACGGTGCATTATCATACCTGCACTTGAAAATATGTACCTAAATTCGGATGTTGGGGATAATCTTCGTAACTACTTATCCGATTCCGAAAATTCCTTCACTGATAGGACGCTACTTTAACCCCGAGAGTCACAGTCGAGTTATAATCCAACTATTATTATAAATTCCAAGGTTTGTGAGGACGTATAGATGTCTGGATGTTTGTTAATCTTTTCGCAAAAACTGCTGAACGAATTCGGATGAAATTTATTATTTTGCATGGCAGTACAATCCCGTGGGACAATTACTATATCACATGCGGGCGGAGCCGCGGACATAAGCTAGGATCCATCAAAATCTACTTAAAACTAGCACATTTTTGTTTTAGTAGTGTTACATGAAACAGTTTTGTTTGAGCCCAATCGATATCAACGTAGAAGCTAAGAAGCCAATCAAAATAAAACAGAACGAAAATTAACAACAATAACAAGAGAAACGGTCAGCCACTTCGACGAATTTAACAAAAGATGTGCTTATTTATTTATCACGTTACGAGGAAAACAGCAGCCATTTTTGTTGACTTTCTAATTCAAGCATGCTTCAATTGATTACGTCAAGCAGTTATTGCGTGAAATAATAACAAACAATTTTTTTCGCATTTATATTTATTTACTAGCTGGCGCCCGCGGCTTCGCCTGCGTGATGTTAAAAAAAGTATCCTATGTGTAATTCCAGACTATAATCTACCTCTGTGCCAAATTTCATCAAGATTCGTTCAGTAGTTTTTTCGTGAAAGAGGATCAAACATACATCCATACTCACAAACTTTCGCATTTATAATATTAGTAAGATAGGATACATACTAATAAAATAATAAATATAAGTTAACATATTATGTACATTTTAAAATAATACATGTAGGGTGTTGGATGACCGAAATAATATACTTCTTTTCTTCTTTAATCTTCTTTTATTAATTATAACACGTAAAAATACTTGGAGTCCGTCTTTCGTCTTAGGTTAGCTCGCCATACTCCCCTTCTCCCTCACACACATGCTCTCTCCTTCATTCACCGCTGCGTTCATACTATCTAACTTATTTAATATTTTGCTGCGTTCCGAATTAACATCCTACAACTCGGCCATTCTGCTTTCAGTCTGCCCTCAGACTGACTCTACTACAAAAAAATAAACTAAGCTGAATAAAGTTTACACACTAAGTTTGCTAACAATCTAGAAGGTTTAGAACTAAATTAACAACACAATGCTTGTTCCTAAATGAAAATAAACTTAACATTATATTACTCCTTACTTATAATTATAATACACTCAAAAAGCCATTCACTCCTTTAACAATACTCCAGCAGCTAAGTATCATCTAATACAATCTAAAATCTTACTTACTACTTAAATGTTTAGGTACATTTGTTACACAGAATTACTATTATGGTTTTTTACACATTAGGTATTTTAATTCTTTGTTTATTACATAGTCTTATTAAGTTACACTTCCTTAAACTTTAACTTTACACAGAATTACAGATATTATGCAGTTTATTAGTACTCACTTAAATTTTACACTGATATAAAATAACTGATACCATGAATTAGTTGCTAGTTATGATACAACAACCTATCAACATTACTCATCCTATTAACCAAAATAGCATGGAAAGTCAGCTGTGCTCAATGGTAAGTATGAAATATTAAGTAGGCATTATTTTATGAATGAAATAAATTGAAATGATAACAAGATATCTTTGAATTAAGGCCATCTTTTCATAAAGTCTACTCCTGTTGTGGTGTGTTTTGGTCCCTCCTTACTATTATCTAATTTTCTTACTTCGTACCTATCTTTTCCTAAATCTTTTACTACTTTATAGGGTCCAAAGAATTTTTGTTTTAATTTTAATGCATTTCCAAATTGAGTTCTTTGTATTGCTATGATATCCCCCATTTTATATTTCTGTCCTTCCCTTCTTTTACTATTAAAATTTCTTCTGTTTTCTTCTTGAATTTTTAATATCTGAGCTTTTGCTTCTTTCCTTAAATCATCTCTTTTGTCTATGAATTCTTTTCTGTTTTCTTCTTCCAAATATTCTAAAATTTTCATGTCTTCCTTAAGTTTAATTTTAGTCCCTGTTAACAATTCAAAAGGCGATGTTTGGATGGATCTTTGATATGAACTGTTTATTACCCTCTGAACTTTACTAACATGTTTGTACCACAATGCAGGTTCTTCAATACACATCTTGGTCAATACAGAGATAATGATCCGATTCATCCTTTCAGCTTGACCATTTCCACGAGGTATTCCTGTTGTTATTGTAATATGCTCTATCTCCTCTTCCTGACAATAATCTTCAAATTCTTTTCCTGTGAATGCTGTTCCTCTGTCAGTCACTATACGTCTGGGGTTTCCATAATCCTTTTGATGTATTTTTAATTTATCCACCGTTTCCTTTGCTGTTACAGTCTTAACTGGGTATATCCATACAAACTTTGTATATCCATCTATGACAGTTAAGATATAGTTATACATCTTCTTGGTAGCATCCAAAGGTCCTAAATGATCACAATGAAGCGTATCAAATGGCAGTTCTCCTTTTGGTATTGGGTTTAAAAATCCTTCCTTCCTTCCTGTATTCCTGCTAGCTAGTAGGCAGGGCACACATGTAGATATTACCTTTTCAATTTTATTATCTAACTTAGAAATGTAATATTCTTGTTCTATTATGTCTCTTATTTTCTTTTTTCCAAAATGTCCAATACTATGAGCTCTTCTAATAATTTCAAGATCCATTACTTCTGGAACAACCAATTTCTTTTCTTCACCTTTATAGATAACGTCATTTTCAAGCATATAGTCTTCATACTTATTTCCCTTGAGAACTTCTTTAATTGCCTTCAGTCCTGCATCTTCTTCTTGAGCGTTCTGTATGCGAAAATGGAGTTCATTTTGAATAACGCATATATTTCGACTTAAAGCGTCGACATGTTGCATCTTCTCACCAGGTCTGTGCATAATAGTATAATTAAAATCTTGCAGGTACATAATCCATCGGGCTACTTTAGCTGAAACATCTTTTTTTGTTAAAGTCTTCTGAAAAGCTTGACAATCAGTGATTATGGTAAATGGAATTCCTATTAGGTATCTACGAAACTTTTTCACGCCTTCTATCACTGCCAGTGCTTCCAGTTCATAACTGCACCACTTTTGCTGAGTTTCACCAGTCTTTCTGCTCATGTAATGAACAGGGTGCATGCTACCATCTGTAGAATCCTTTTGCATCAGCACTGCAGCATATCCGTACTTGCAGGCATCTGTGTGTAGTTCCGTCTTTAATTGTGGATCAAATATCTTTAAAACAGGTTCACAACATAGACATTGTTTTAACTTCAAAAATGCATTTCTTTGATCTTCTTCAAAATAAAATTCTTTCTTCTTTAACAGGTCACTTAGAGGTCGTGCTACCATAGCATAATTGGGAACAAATTTCCTAAAGTATGAGGTTAACCCAATGAAGCTTTGAACTTCTTTAAGATTTTTTGGCACAGGAAACTTTTGCACTGCTTCCGTTTTCTCCTTTGAAGGCTGCACTGTTCCATTGCATACCACATGACCAAGGTATTCTACTGACCTTTGTAGTAACTGTGTCTTCTTCCAATTGATCTCGAGACCATACTCTGCAGCTACCTTCAGTACCTCTTGAAGTCTTTGAACTGCCTGGTGTTCGTCTTCAGCCAGGATAATTAAGTCATCAATAAAAATAAGTAGAACTCCTCTTCTTACAAAGTCGGTGAAAATAATGTTGATATATCTGGTAAAAAATTTGGGACAAATTGATAAACCAAAGGGTGCTCGTAGGAATTCAAACTGACCTTCTGGGTTGCTGGTCACAAACGCAGTATATTTTATTGAGTCCTCGTCTACTGGTAAATGGAAAAATCCATTCTTTAAATCTAAAGTGCTAAAAACCCTAGCTGTACACAATTTATCTATGTGATCATTAATTACTGGCAAGGGATATTCGTCTCTCACCATCTTCTGATTTATCTTCCTGTAATCCACACAGATTCTCGTACTTCCATCTTTCTTCTTCACCAAAACGAGGGGACTGGCATATTCCGAATAGCTAGGACGTATGATGCCATTAGCCAACCACTCTTCTATTTGATGTTTTACAATGTCTTCTTCTTGCAAAGCTAGACGCCGTGGACGCTGTACTACTGGTATGTCATCTTTCAATACTATTTTTAATTTTATTGGAGCTTCTTTAATCTTTAAGGGTTTGTAATTATCTACTATATTTTTAACTTGCATTGGTACTTCACTTTCATCAGTGTAACTGGAAAGTAAACACTGTAAATACGAACTATCATAACACTGAGGCCTTATCTCAATGATACCTTTGTTGATCATGGTAATAGTATTAACCAGGAAAGTTTGCCCAAGAATAACTGCGTACGGTATGACACCTTTAGGCACTACATGAAAACAAACTTCATAACAATGACAATCTATTATCAAATTAATTTTAAACTTACCCATCGAGTACACCTTACTTGAACCAAGACCGGTTAGCAACATTGTTTCAGCTTCACATTTAACAGATAGCATCTCGTACACATCGTGAGATATTAAATTTAGGTCGCTGCCCGTATCTATTAAACAATGTACTGTGATACCGCCTATAATAACACTTTTAACCGATTTATTCACTGCACTTTTATTGTTTACATTCAGAACACTGAGGTTACTATTTTGACACTGACATTGACAACCACTTTCTTTCCCGTTTGACATCAGCGTGCTATCTCGTTCACTCTCCGTTCCGTTATCCGGTGATTGATTTTGAGCGAACATGGAACGCGCCTTGTTAGCTCCACTTCCGCCATCATTCCGACACGTCGATGGTTCGCACTTCCCCTTCCCGCTTCCGCTGGCGCCTCCTTCTTGACATTCGGTACCAATATGGCCGAATTGGTTACATTTGAAGCACTTGGTACCTTTTTTGCATGAACTCGCCACATGACCTTTTTCTCCGCACTTGAAACAGCGATACACTTTATCACTTGCGTTTTCCTTGACGTTAGTGTCATCTGCTTTAGCTTGCTTTGAGGATTCGCGACACTCGCGCTGCTTGTCCGCCGTACCGCGTGGATTTCCTCGTTTCTGCATCTTCTGCTTCATAGCTTCGTATTGTGCCAATTTTTCCTTAAGAACCGCATAAGTTGTAACACCATACAGACCAATTTTATTCTGCTCGTAATCGGCAATCCCGTCTATTATATATTGGATGGAAACGTAATCGGCGAACTTAGCCCTTTTTCCGAGCTCCTTCATGGTGAGCATGTATTGGTAATAGCTCTCATTGTTACGTTTTTTACGAGCCGCCATGATTTCATGCATTTGCTTGGTATTTACCGAATCTGGAAATTCCTTTATCAGGGCGTTCCTCAATTCCTCGTACGATTTGAATGGCTTTTCCGTTCGTAACCATAACTCAGCAGTTCCGGTAAGCGATCTTCTGGCTATGATGAGCTTTTGTTGAGCCGTCCAACTGAAGATTTCGGCATTGTCTTCGATGTCTTGTGACCACTTCGAAGACGAGTAGGTCATGTCTTCACCATCAAATTTAACTATGGTGTCTACCATGCCATATTGTAAGGGTTGAATTTTTGTTTCCATGGTATTGTCATTGGCCATGATGTCTTCCGTCGTAAAATAATAATTTTCCACCGGCGCGAGCACACGTTTTTTCGTAATGGCCGCCGTCGTTGTGCCGGTGTTTTTTTTTCTTCGTGACTTTCTTCGTTAAAATACACCTTTTATTATTACGGTCGATCCCGGACGAGGCTGTAGGGTGTTGGATGACCGAAATAATATACTTCTTTTCTTCTTTAATCTTCTTTTATTAATTATAACACGTAAAAATACTTGGAGTCCGTCTTTCGTCTTAGGTTAGCTCGCCATACTCCCCTTCTCCCTCACACACATGCTCTCTCCTTCATTCACCGCTGCGTTCATACTATCTAACTTATTTAATATTTTGCTGCGTTCCGAATTAACATCCTACATACATATATATAATATATACAAATTATCAAAGTACAGAGGAGAGGTAATGTTGTTTGACTAGTTTTTTTTTAAAGACAGAGATAGTTTTGGCGCCACAAATGTTAGCCAGAAGTGAGTTCCACAAACGTACTGCGTAATATTAGTAGGAAACTATTTGTTTCTTTCCCATGTTTTGAGTAATGCTGTCAGATTAGAGCTGTATTAGCAAGAATTGATTTAACTCAACCATTTAATACCATTGCTCTTAATCATGAGTAAATAACAGTGTCTACCTTACTTAGACACGTTATAACCTTAATAGTAAGGTTACAAGCGATCGTAGTAACTGTGTCATTAACGGTAGGGTTTCATTATTGTCTTACTAAAGGGATTTTTTGTTTTCTTTCTTTCTTTTCTTTCTTTTCTTTCTTTTCTTTCTTTTCTTTCTTTTCTTTCTTTTCTTTCTTTTCTTTCTTTTCTTTCTTTTCTTTCTTTTCTTTCTTTTCTTTCTTTTCTTTCTTTTCTTTCTTTTCTTTCTTTTCCTCCTATCCTTTCTTTTCTTTCTTTTTCTTTGTTTTCTTTATTTTTTTACCCAGTCATTAACTGAGTTATGGAAGTCAGATAGGCAGCCGTTCCATATAATTTTGGTATTCAATGTAATACTGGTATTCAACTGAATCCGGCAAGAGTGGAAACAACTTCAGCATAGTTGGGATTAGGCTAGGGAACTGATAAAAAACCAATAAGACTACACTACTCATCTAGGACCTCGTGGGCTACCGTAGAGCCAGCAGACCACTAAACCAATGAGGCAGTATTTTTATATAAATAATATACCTAATATAAATAACTTTATTTCAGGTAAGTTACACCCATTTCATTACATTTAAAACAATAATAACAAATAAAAAAAAATAACAAACTATTTATTTATTCTTGTATGTATTTTATCGTATATGACTGTGGCTTCATCCTGACATAGCTGCCATGGTGTAGCACCATGCTGAGATATTTTTTTATTTTATGTTTTTTTAACTAATTTTGTTTTACGTTCTTGTACTGTGCGAGTCTAATACATAGTTTTTCTTTTTCTTTAAAGACATGAAGAAGTACCTTTCAGTTCATAAATACATTTGAAAACCTGTTTCTCTGGGTAATGAAGCAAGCGATGTTTCCCACTGAAGTAAACCTATGATAAGCTAGTTTGCGTAACAAACATAAGTACATAAGTTAACTATAATGATAATTACGGTGGGGTACCGGCAGGAAGTCTGCGTCCTCAATAACAGCGTATGTTTAACTACAAACGGTTTCTTGACATTATACAGCGTGTTACAGAAAAATGAAAATGAAAATTCAGCTACCCCATGCGAAGTACCTTGTCCTTAGAGGTAAACCTTGTCGCTCATCATCATCTCTTCTACTTCGTTTTCCTCCCCACTCTCAAAGTCAGTATGATGGATCTTTTACTGTTCGTGCTGTACGCCTTTGGAATTCACTTCCCTACTCCTTGCGGGATAGCCCCTCGTTAGACGTATTCCGGAAAGGAATCAGGGAACATCACATAATCAATATGTATGTATGTTTCTTATGTTTTTTTATCTATTTATGTATTAATTGTAAGTAATTTTGATCCAATGTACGTGAACTAACAACAGATCAGTTTTGTAAGTTATTTTAAGCCTTTCAATGTTCTTCTATGCAGCAGTATATACCTATCCTATTTTGCAAATATTTTAATCAATAAGAAAGGTTTGCTGTAAGAAAACCCAATTCTGGGTTAAGCTCGCCGTTGTACATAAGCTATATATTGTCGTTTGTGTGTATATTATTGTTTTGTGTGCAATCCTTACTAAATTATAAAAGCGAAAGTGAGTTTGTTTGTTTGTTACCTCTTCACGCTTTAATGGCTAAACCGATTTTGATGAATTTTGGTACAGAGATAGTTGGGAACCAGGAGACGGACATAGGCTAACTTTTTTGAAAAAAAAAGTGGGATGTGAGGGAGAAAGAGGGAAGAAAAGGGAAAACTTAGCGTTGCTATTACAGATCAATAAGGCGCAAGGGGAACTGTGTTACCCGGAATTTAACGCGAGCGAAGCCGCGGGCAAAAGCTAGTAAATAATAAGAATAAGAAGTTTCAATACTAACTCGACCCAAGTGTGTGATAATACCAGCCTATACTGCGGACAGTATAGGAATCTTCTCATCCAGAGAAGGCATGAGCATTGATCACCACGCTTGCTCAAGACTGGCTTGGCGATTTCAGACTAATATCCTTCCTTACTAATATTATAAAAGCGAAAGTGAGTTTGTTTGTTTGTTACGTCTTCACGCCTAAATGGCTTAACCGATTTTAATGAATTTTGGTACAGAGATAGTTGATTGAGACCCTGGAGACGGACATAGGCTATTTTTTTTTAAAGTGTGCTATGAGGGAGAAAGTGGGAAGAAAAGGGAAAACTTAGCTTTGCTGTTACAATTAATAAGGCGCAAGGGCAAAAATTAGAGATTGCAGGTGCCTGCAAATCAGGAAAAGGGAATTGTGTTACCCTGAATTTAACGCGAGCGAAGCCGCGGGCAAATGCTTGTTAATTATAAGTCGGTTTCCCCACGAAGTTTTCCTGAACCTACACCCTCAAATATGCCTATTCCATATTTGTATACGTTGTATTATTTATTAATTTATTTAAACTTCATTCACAATAATGGGACATAAGCGGACTTAATGCCATTAGGCATTCGTTACGGATTCTCCCAAGGTCGCAGGTTGTTCTGGGGCTGCAGGTTGTTCGAAAGAAAAGCCATGCGCCCGAAACACAAATGGCAAAAGAAGGACCATAGATGGATTCTAGTCAGTAAAAGTCTTCACTTCACTTCCTTCCGAAGTTATTTGATGATGTCGAATTCGAATTCGAAAGAAAAAAGTCCTGCACTGCGTAACATCTACTCGCTACGAAGCGCGCCAGAGTACAATAAAATACAAGTAAGCAGTTACAGATGTACTTTAAACCAACTTTAACAATACTTAAGAAAATATACCTAATAAAAACCCAGTATTCTCGGTTTCAGAATGCGTGCCATAAATATCCCTGTTATTGCGCATCTTTTAGCAGTTTCAACATTTTGAATCTGCTTAGCAGTACAGTCTTTTACCTCTAATTTTTCATCGCTGTTTAACTCACAATGATCTTTATTGTGGTTGAACTAAACTCGCTATTTGGTTTTTTTTTTTCCTATCGTGGCATTCACGTCTCTTGTGTGTGAGACCAGTTACAACGTTGTATGAGAGTGACACGCTGGGAAAATGTTCGGTGTTTGATTTGAGAGTGATAGGAGTTTGGTCCAGGATACCTAAAACAAATAACATTGAATGACGACACAAACATCACAGGACAATAACGATATCGTGCAAAGAAAAAAAATATTAGTTGGGAATGGAAAGTGTTAGTAGGAAGAAAGAAAATAGTCTATGCCTAGAGAGAAAAAAAAAAGAACTTCAGTACATAAATAAAATACTATAATGACAGATTTTAAAACTTTGGTTGATCTTAATGCTATATATAGTTGCTGTCAGAAGTCAAATGAAAGGATTTTTGATATCGGTGCCGATTCTAATGAACTACAGCATTATACTAGACTAATATTAAAATGGCATACCTAATCACCTCTCATTCTAGTTAGATAGTCCGATTTAGTTTGACAACCACTATTTATGATGTAAAACGTTGTATTTCAGAACAGCGAGATTGGCATTTTTTTTTCTAAATTGAGTAACGAAACTGTCATTAATACTGTCAAACTATAATATGGTCAATTTTTGTCACCTAAATCAATTTCAGAAGAGGAAACGTCGTTTGGTTTTCCTGTCAAAAGCAGTTTCCTCTAAGAAACTAAATTTTAGTGATCTTCAGTTTAGTTTATGACAACAGAATTTACACCATTATCAATTTAGACATATTGCACATGTGACTAAAAGAGTGATGGATCTGAATGATGATGGACGGAGAGCGAGAGGAAGGCCAAAGAAAATATGGATGGATTGTGTAAGGAATGATTTGAAGGAGAAATGAGTAAATGATGCCGTGACGTCTGATAGGGGAGAATAGAAGAAGAAAACGTGTTGCACCGACCCCAAATAGAATGGGACAAGGGCAGGAAAATGATGAATCTAAAAGAAGGAATGAACTAAATTTTAATGGGAAAAACTCATAAACGCGTCAAAGCGTGCAACAGTCTTTCCTTGGGGTATTTTCGACCCTCGTTATTCGTATTTATTCGTATGTCCCTCTGGTATAATGCTTGCTATCTTCAATATTGCCTTTTTGAATATTGCATTTTACTCTGCTAACTGCTACCCTACCATGACGTCAGTGGAATAAGAACTGCTATAAGATGTTATGGTAACCCTTCTGTTTGGAATATTTGATTTTAGCATCGACAGTAAGGTTCATGACATTACTGGCTGGCGCTCGCGGCTACGTCCGCGTGATGATCGAAAAAACAGTATCCTATGTGTTATTCCAGACTATAATGTAACTCTGTGCCAAATTTAAACAAGCTCTGTGTTATATATTATGATTTTGAAGTCTAAGAAAGCACCGAGACAATTAAAGTCGAAAAAAGTAGTAACCAGTCCTTGGCAATGGCTCAGCCCATTACATGGACTTACATGGACTGCTCTGTTGGTCTTCCGGTCGAAAGAGCGACTGCTGAGCCCGGGATTCTGGGTTCGAGGACGGGCAAAACCTGTTGGTGGGTTTCTCCATTAGGAAGTTCACAGTAGTAGCAGCCCGGAAATTGTGCGGTGAGATTTTTTTGGAAGTTAGCGGTGATAAAATTGAAAGAGAGTCGTTTGTCTTGGTATGGACATGTAATGAGGAGGGACGAAGCACATGTGACTAAAAGAGTGATGGATCTGAATGTTGAAGGATGGAGAGCGAGAGGAAGGCCAAAGAAAAGATGGATGGATTGTGTAAGGAATGATATGAAGGAGAAAGGAAGAAAACGTATTGCGCCGACCCCAAATAGAATAGGACAAGGGCAGGAAAATGATGATGATGGCGGTAAGGTACCCCCGTGCTCGGACAGCTCTTTAAGCCGTTGGTCGGACCAACGGCTTAAAGAGCTGACCGGAGAGAGATCTCCGGTCAGCTCCGTGAGCTCCGGTCGTATCGGATTGCCGTCCCATCGGACTATGAGAGTGAGGGAACAGAGAGTTCACCTGAGCCTGGGCACACACTTGTGCACTATAATATCTCCCGCGCAGCTGGGAAACCGTTCAGGAGGACTATAAATGGAGTATACACATTATTAGGTACATCGCTGTCTACTCTTTTGGAGAGGAGGAGGAGCTCGTGGCTAAATAATAGCAGCCGCTCGGGTCGATCTTTAGGTTAAGCCGCGCTTGCCTAGGTTGGTCTGTGGATGAGTGACCACCCGTTACATACCGAGTTTCCTCCGTGCCTCGGAAAGCACGTTAAGCCGGTGGTCCCGGCTGTCATTTGTAGATCTTTGACAGTCGTTACAGGTAGTCAGTGTCCCGAAAGTTTGACAACCAGTCTTACCAAGGGGTATCGTATTACCCAGTACTAACTGGGTTGTGGAGGTCAGATAGGCAGTCGCTCCATGTAAAATACTGATATTCAGCTGCATCCGGTTAGACTGGAAGCCGACCCCAACATAGTTGGGAAAAGGCTAGGCAGATGATGATGCTGTCTACTCTTTTGGGGATAACAGACGTAATGCTATATATAATAGAAATGTTGTTTATTTAGTAGAACTAAACTATATTAACTTTAAATTAACACATTGTACTGACGTTTGTTCACATAATTTCGACGGGCCTGTTGGTCTAGTGGTCAGTGGCCCTGACTGCTGAGCCGGAGGTCGTGGGTTCGATTCCCACCCAGGACAAACTTTGTGTGATGAGCATGATTGTTTGTTCTGTGTCTGGGTGTGATTTATCTATGTATATGTTTATCTATATGTTATATATGTATGTATTTATAAATTATATAAGTATGTATATCAGTTGTCTGGTTACCATAACACAAGCTCTGCTTAGTTTGGGATTAGAGAGCCGTTTGTGAGTTGTCCCAAGATATTTATTATTTATTTATTTATTTAATTTCTATTCCATTTCTATACGTGTTGACTTTCTGTTTCTATGATTTTTTTTTATGTTAAGTTTTTTATATAGCTGTAAGTCTTCCATAGTATATTAAATCCTTACTAATATTATAAAAGCGAAAGTGAGTTTGTTTGTTTGTTTGTTTGTTTGTTACCTCTTCACGCTTTAATGGCTAAACCGATTTGGATGAATTTTGGTACAGAGATAGTTGGGAACCAGGAGACGGACATAGGCTAATTTTTATTTAAAAAAAGTGGGATATGAGGGAGAACGAGGGAAGAAAAGGGAAAACTTAGCGTTGCTATTACAAATCAATCAGGCGCAAGAGCAAAAACTGCAGGTCTGCTTGGTGTGTTATACCGAATTTAACGCGAGCGAAGCCGCGGGCGCTAGTAAATAAATAAATGTATAATGTTAAAGAAGAAAATCATTTTCCATTGAGACCACGTGCCTCAGTGACGTATTTATGACTTAATATAGATAATAAACAAACGCCCTTATCGACAGAGATTTATAGAGATTGGACAGATAAATCGCTTGGCAACAGGTCAGTGTAATTTCAGTACTTATCTATTAATTGTACCGTGATAGGTTGTTATCTATTGGTGTTATTATGCTTGTAGAGGCTACTATAGCATATTTATTTATTTTGTTTTTTTTTAACGTTGGCCCACATTAGGATTTTCTCCTATATCGTGGGTGCGTTTACAAACATTTAAACTCACATACAAAAACAGCCAGACCCAGAACAACTATCCATAGGCCATACAAATATTTCTCCCGTGCGGGGATAGAACCCGCGACACGCAGCGTAGCAGTGGATCGCTCAGCCACTACGCTAACCGTGTCGCATTTATAAAACCTTTTTAGTTTTTTTTTTTTTTTTAATCTTAACTAAACCAAATTGAACACTATAAAGTAATCTTAACCCTATATATCATTGTGTAGGCAACATACAGTACTTGACAAACGCCTCAAAATTATAATAATTGATTTCATACCGTAATCGCGTACAGTTATTCGTAGCCTACACTCCGAACTAAGATCGAACCAAAAATACGACTCTCGTTTTCGAACGTAGTATTAGCCTATCAGCAACACACTTTATTTTTGTATTTTTTTTTTGTTTGTAAAAAATATTAAACCCATAAATGCTTGTTTTTTTCTGTAATCATCCCAATTTATGAGTGGTAGAGGATTAACCCAGTTCACTGTCTATCCACAAGCCATACTTCACAGAGCCGGCTTGTGTTCGACTGATACAACTGACCTTGAACTTGACGATATAATATTCATGATTTGATATCAACCTGTCCTGTATGTGAAGTTTTGCTAACTAATTTAATAATACCCTTTATACTTCTATTTTCTTTAACCTAATTATAAAACAAATTAAGACCATAAACTCGCCTAAGTTACCTGCATAATTTACTTCCACGTTCACATTATTTACCTCAAATTACCAGAACATCAGTTGACATCAATTACTTTGTGCCCTAGTGTGTAATGTTCAACATTACAGAGTAAATTGCTCTGAGACACATTATCTCACAAGCGTATTTACTGTGTGCAACACCTTATCGGGCACAATTTTGTATGCACTTGATAGTAACTCGTTCGGCTTAAAAGAGTGCATCTTTTGAATATGTATCTGTGGTTCAAATCAGTTAAAACTAGAAATGTAAGAGCTCGTGGTTAAATAATAGCAGCTGCTCAGGTTGGTCTTTAGGTTAAGCCGCGCTTGCCTAGGTTGGTCTGTGGATGGGTGACCACCCGTTACATAGTGAGTTAGCTCCGTGCCTCGGAAAGTACGATAAGTTGTCGGTCCTATGAGTCATTTCCTCTTTGACAGTCGTTACAGGTAGTCAGTGTCCCGAAAGTCTTACCAAGGGGTATCGTATAGAGATACCGCGGCCTCGGAACGTAAAGGGCAATAGAAGGAACATGGGTGGGTTTTAGTCAGTACAAGTCTGACATGCCCCCCCGCTCCACCCAGAGCGGGGGAAGTCATTGGATGATTTCCCAACCGAAAAAAAAAATAAAAAAAAAGGGGTATCGTATTACCCAGTACTACTGGGTTGTGGAGGTCAGATGGCAATCGGTCCATGTAAAATACTGGTATTCAGCTGCATTCGTTTAGACTAGAAGCTGATCCCAATAAAGCTGAGAAAAGGCTAAGCAGATGATGATGAGAGTAGAAATTGAAACCTTTTTGTCGTGGATTTCAGCTGAAGTTAACGTACCTGTAACAAAAAAAAAAAAAGTAATAATTGAGCAGAGATGTAATTATGGCGTAGGTATAATATGTAATCTTAAAAAATACAATGAAAATTGCATCAAAATCCGTTTTGTTATTTGACCAATGAAGTCGTATACTGAAACAAACAAAATACGACTGTTTTAGGCTTCGATCAAAAATGTATATTATTGATCGACGGTTTTAGGAATACCAATAAAAAAGACATGTTCAAAACACGTTTCGGCGTTTAACGGTAGTTGAATGATAAATTACTAATTTTATAAAAGCGAAAGTGAGTTTGTTTGTTTGTTACGTCTTCACGCCTAAATGGCTGAACCGATTTTGATGAATTTTGGTGCCGAGATAGTTGAGACCCTGAAGACGGACATAAGCTTTTTTTTTTAAAGTGAGGCAAAGGGGAGACAGAGGAAAGAAAAGGAGAAAGAAATATATTTTATTGAAAATATACGGTGGTAAGTGACCGAAATACGTTTTGTAATTTGACCAATGAGGTCGTAAATACTCACTTATAATACCACAAGAGCTTAGATAATTTTGAAGCTCGTGTGGTATTCGGGGGATTATTTTTCCGTCCCAAATGTCGGCCAATAGAATTGCACCATGTTTTGTTTTTTTATATATAGCAACGACCAGAGAATATTTTCAAAAAATTATCAGTATAATACCATGTAGGTTGTACCACGTGACGTCGAATGGTGCAATTCTATTGGTCGATATTTGGGTCGGAAAAATAATCAAAGAAAATACGACCGTTTTAGGAATACTAATTGGATAAAAATTAAAACATATTCAAAACTAGTTTCGGCGTTTAACGGTAATTGTGAATATTAATTGAATACCTAAATCAGTCAAATAAAATTCTGCAAACGTTAATAACAAAAAAAACGTCAAGTACGAGTCGGACTCACGCACATAGGGTTCCGCGTTTGTTGTATGGGAGCCCCTTAAATATTTATTACAGCGGCAACAGAATCCTACTAAATATTATAAATGCGAATGTTTGTGAGGATGAATGGATGTATGGATGTTTGTTACTCTTTCACGTCAAAACGGCTGAACGGATCTCGATAAAATTTGGCACAGAGGTAGATTATAGTCTGGAATAACAGATACGATACTTTTTTTTTCGATATCACGCGGGAAGCCGCGGGCGCCAGCTAGTACATCATTATTATGTAAAAATTTCAACTGTCTAACTATCACGGTTCATGAGATACAGCCTGGTTACAGGCGGACAGACATACCAACGCCGGAGTAGTAATAGGATCCGGTTTTACCCTTTGGATTCGGTACTCTAAAAACTGTGTCGTGTTTACCTACTTCAAATTATTTACATGAATAATGAATAAACGTGAATCTTGACACGGTCGCTTGACCAATGACTAACGTCTTTGGGCAATCCCCAACAACATAAAAACTGCCCTACTTATTCATTAACACCTACATCTTGGTTTAGGTTTTGTTTTAAAGACAGCTACAGAACTTATTCCACTGAGGGAAAGAGACAGAGCTATACAGGGTGTCTAGCACCATCTCTTTCTCACACAGGAATAAGAACTGCTATAAGATGTCATGGTAATTCTTGTACGAAAACATTCGTCTGTTTTTTTCGGATTCGAAATTTTCAAATGGTGACCGCTCAACGCGGAGCGGAAGGGAGTGTCAGACTTTTACTGACTAAAGCCCATTAATGGTCCTCCTTTTGCCTTTCGCACTTTCTCATTTCACTTTCATTGATGTAGTCGTCGCAAGCGCTACAGCTAAGCAAGAGGTTCTGGGTTAGTTCCCGGTTCTAGCGATGTGTTATTGGGTTTTTGCATTAGGAATTTCCCAGCAGCAGCCACGGAGTTTAGATTTGTGCCCGCTTGATGACAATAGGTTCGACCACTATAGGTATTTCCACGTGACTGCTTCATTTACTGACTATTCTTTCCACTGACAACGCGCTGAATGGTAGTACTATTAAAATAACTTAAGGAAACTAACCTATCAATAAACTAGCAATTAACTACGTTTTTTGTTCCTTACGTTTTGATAGATCTATGCATTTTGTTAAAAAAAATGCAGGAAGATTTATCTTATATTTAAAATTCCCGTGTTAGTTACCATACTCCTCCTGAACGGCTGGGCCGATTTGAACGAAATTTTGTGTGCATATCGGGTAGATCTGAGAATCAACATCTATTTTTCATACCCGTCTCTAGAAAAGGAGCTGAGCAGCGGGTGAACCCGCTGGGCACAGCTAGTGATAGATAAAAGGATGCAGTATAACGCAGCGAACACACCATCTCCACTTACAAAGCGCCCACTATTACGCAACAGTCCGCCGCCATCACTTAATAAGGCACATAGACTGATTTACCACAAGCACTTAAATATAAGCCAAGCGACGCATGCGGTCAACATTGACACATTTTACATAAGGCTTTACTTGCCTTAACTTGGATCTAAAGTACGTCAACTTGTTATAAATCACAATTACTCCGACGTTTAAGTTACTGTGTTCGAGTAATTGATGCTGATTTTTAAAAAAAGAATGAAAAAAAACTGTTTATTAGATTCGCACTGGCCTAGATAATGATAATAAAACAAAATTATTCAAAACAAGAACAACAAAAGATACAATTGATTAAATTGGTCCTGTACGAGGCTAAGAGGCCCTTTTTTTTTCGTGCGGAAATCCTCGATGGATGTCCTCCGCCATGGGACGGTGGAGGGGTCTGTCAGTCTCCTACAGACTAAAACCGCACAAGGTGTTCCTTCTCGTCACTGCTGGCTGAGGTCTGGGGTCACAATCACCCTAGGGCCAAAAGTCCCCTCAATCTCAGCATGGTGCCGCAACATGGTAGCCACGTCATAGCGCTGATATTCCGATCCCAAGCAAGTAAAGCCACGGTCATGTCAATACATGTCATGATGTCTAAGTAAGACATGTGTTTCTGGACGGTGAGCAATGGGTAGCTCACCGTCCGTCCGTCTATTGACGACAGGCCGTGTCGACGCGACGACGCACGGTGGGCTGAAAATCGGCTTTCATAGACTTAGGGATTTCAATTTGCAAGTGCTTGTTTTTATGCCGGATATCGCTTCTATTAGTCATTATTATGTACAAAAATGACACCCGAGTTAATTCTGCTCAAAACCGAAGGAAATATAATTTTTTTACGAAAAATTTGTATGAAGCTAGTATGAAAAATCGAATTATCTCCTAAACGGCATGTTTAACCGTAATATCCTTAGAGATGGTCATAGTGCTAATTATTTATGATTTTTTGGTTGACGATTGGACAAAAATTTTAATGCCGTTTTTTTTTTAAAAATCGTCAAAATATTTTTATTTGTTTTTACGTATGAAACGATTCCTTTTGGTGTTTATGTTGAAGAACACGGACTTTTAACTACACATAACATAAAATAGCATCACTCCTATATTTACGAAGGAGTTGGCAGAGGTTTATAGTACACCCACACGTAGCCAACTATGTTTGAGCTAGATATTTATCAACACAAAATGAGTTTTAAAACTTTTCATACAACCAAATTACCAATTGTCTTCTAATGAGTCCAAAAAGAAGTGATTAAGTAACTACACTGATTAGGTCTTCTAATGAGTCTTAATAGGTGATTTAATGATTTTCAATATCTCACGACAATGGATTATATTTAACATTTCGTGATAAGTAAGCTAATTTGTTAATTAGCAGTGCTATGAGTTCTAAGAATAGTTAGTGACAATTATAGATTTTCATTAGCTAATGAGGAGATAACTAATGAGGGTAGTTACCTAATTATTGTCGTTTTGCAATAAAAGGGCTAAAGTTTTGTTTTATAATTTAATTTGTTCACAACTGTGTAACTGCTAACACTAAATCTGCGACTATAAAATCTTAAAATGGAAAGTTTAATGACCAATTTAGACTTGTTTGTTCTTCTACGAAGTGAGAGTACTTCATTTGATCATGAAGTATTGTTTAGTGCAGTTGTATCCCGCATAGGCGATTGCCTGTCTGAGGAAGATTATGTTGTTCTCAAAGAATTTTGTCGGAGATTTACGCGAGCCGCTTTACAAAGGTGGGAGAAATCCAACCGATTCCTTGATAATTTCAGGAGAAAGTACGAGAATTGGTTGGGAGCAAATATTGATTGGCCGAGTTTTGTGCAAACTTTAGTTAATCAAGAACCAAGTGTTGATGAGATACCAAGAGCGCCCTCAGTCTCTCCAGAACCGTCGACATCAACGTCCATTGGAACAATGACGAAAAGATCCCGTAAACCATTCGAAGACCTGGGAAGTAAACAAAAAAAGAGAAGATCTGATGAACACACAGGCGAAGGTTCCAGTGAATTGGCATATGCAGCTGCAGCACGTTTAAAAGAAGAAGGGCATGGAGATATCGCCTCTGTCATCGAATACATGATGAAAAATCCTGAAGCAGCCGCTAAATTAAATGAAACGCTTAAGAAACCAGCGAAAACAATCATATTTACGCCAGAAAAGGCGCTTGGATTGCTTCTTTCGCTAAAACTCTCAAAGTGGCAATATATTACGTTGCGTGAGGCTGCCATTCGAGAAGGTGCTAAAGATATTTATCCATCTTACTATAAAGTGCAACAAACTAAGCTTGATTGCTACCCTCCGAAGCAATCAGTGACAGTTACTGATTCATCGGCTAGGATTACACTTCAAGCTTTACTTGATATCACGGTTACAAGAATCCTTCAAAGCCTTTCTAACGAAGAGCATAACAAGCAGTTGAAGCTGATATCCAAGTGGGGATTTGACGGTGCTTCTAACCAAAGCCGATACAAGCAGAAAATTGAGGGTGAGGAAGATGATTCAAGCATTTTCATGACCTCCTTGGTGCCACTAAAACTGACAGATGGAGACAACATTTTATGGACGAACCCAAAACCATGCTCAGTTTTGTATTGTCGTCCAGTTCAGTTTACTTTTGTAAAGGAGAGTGAAGCAGTTGTCCTTGGGCTGAAAAAACAAATGGATGAAGAAATTGAGGCCCTTATCCCCACAGAGTGCAATAATAATAATAGGGTGACTCATCAACTAATGATGACGATGATCGACGCTAAAGTCTGTACTTACCTTTCTGAAGCTAGATCAAATGCATCGTGCTACCTGTGCTTAGCAAAGCCTACAGAAATGAACCGCTTAGATGCTGTAACATCAAAAATTGTGTGTTCGGACCTGTATGAGTTTGGCTTGTCATCCCTACACGCCCGTATAAATTGTATGGAATGTCTGTTACACATTGCATACAGACTGGACTTCAAACGGTGGGCAGCGAGAAGTGATGAGCACAAAGAAATGCTACAGACAAGAAAGAAAATAATTCAAAATAAATTCAAAGATGAGCTCAATCTGTTGATTGATATAGTAAAACAAGGCTCGGGAACCACCAATGACGGGAATACTGCAAGAAAATTCTTTGAGTTTCCTAATAAAACCGCAGCTATAACCGGTTTGGATGAAGACCTCATCAAAAGATTTGCTGTAATTTTACAAGCAATTACATCTGGAGAGCAGATCGATATAATAAAATTTAGAGATTATGCTCGCAAAACAGCAGAAAAGTACGTATTACTATACGACTGGTACTACATGTCGTCAACCGTTCATAAGTTACTAATCCATGGGGCTGACATAATCGAGAAAAATAATATTGTGCCGATTGGGACTCTCTCGGAAGAAGCCTCAGAGTCTCGAAACAAAGATTTTAGGAGGTTTCGAGAACATCATTCGCGGAAAAGAAGCAGGCAGGATTCCAATCAAGACATTTTAAATATGCTTGTTGTTTCTTCGGACCCTTTGCTAAGTGCACAAAGGCCTAAGTTAGATGCCAAGAAAAAGCAGAGCTTTTTTGCTGAAACTCTCGATTTAATTCAATTTCAGGAAACTGAGTTCGAATTTTTGGATATATCCAATCTGGATGCTGACTCAGAATTGGAGTCTGACAACGAGAGTGATAAGGAAAATTTGTAAAAAAGATATATATGTACATATTTGTAAATTTGTATTTGAGTGTGTTTGGGTTTTTTTGTAATATTTAATGATATGTTTTATTTTTTTTATTTATTTTACTTTATTTTACGAATGCTTAGTATTAATTCCTTAAATTAACTTATTTTGTATAAAATATAACTTCATATGTTACTTCAATATAAATCTTTTTTTATTTAAATTAATATAAATGTGTCAAAAACAGCAATTTTTTTATTTTATTTTTCTTGTTTCGTGTGTTCTTAATATTTGGGTTAATAACATATCGAACTTTTTAACTTAGACACTAAAAGGGATCGTTTTACATGTAAAAATAAATAAAAATATGTTGACGATTTTTAAAAAAAAAACGGCATTAAATTTTTCGTCCAATCGCCAACCAAAAAATCATAAATAATTAGCACTATGACCATCTCCAAGGATATTACGGTTAAACATGCCGTTTAGGAGATAATTCGATTTTTCATACTAGCTTCATACAAATTTTTCGTAAAAAAATTATATTTCCTTCGTTTTTGGGTAGAATTAACTCGGGTGTCATTTTTGTACATAGTAATGACTAATAGAAGCGATATCCGGCATAAAAACAAGCACTTACAAATTGAAATCCCTAAGTCTATGAAAGCCGATTTTCAGCCCACCGTGCGACGGCGCGTTAGTGTTCCACGCGCGCTTCTAAGAGATGTCAGCAAAGCAGAGGGGCCTGCCAGGACCACCGCCTGCCGGGGTTGCGGGTTGTTCGAAAGAGATACCGCAGCCCCGGAACATAAAGGGCAATACTTCTATTGCCCAGTACTTTTATTTTCCCATCCCATAAAAAGACCGTCAAAATATTTAATTCTGTCAAGGAATAGGGAGCAAAAGGTATGTTTAGTTTTAGGGACATCATTAACGATCCGAAAACAAAATGATCAGTCAACGTTTTAAATCCTTTTGCAATCTTCATGATTGAACCTGCTAGCTGTCATTGACATCGTTTTTATTATGTTTTGATATAATTGCTTCAAAATCCGCTGGATGTAATCAAGGTCTGTGAGTGACATTGAAAATAATAACCAGTGAGGCACAGTACGAGGAACTTTTTTTGTTAATTATATTATAAGCTTTAATAAAAATAAAAAAAATACAAAGTTTCGTGTCGGCCCAGAAACTCATTTCAATCCGACTATTACAGGCACTTTTGAATGTCACAAGACATAATAACTTGTGAAAATACTGTAGTTGCCTAGTTGCTTCGCCTCTTATGGGTTCAAATCTAGGAAAGTACCAATGTGAGTTTTTAAATTCATATTCTTACTAATATTATAAAAGCGGAAGTGAGTGTATTTGTTACGTCTTCACGCTTAAATGGCTAAACCGATTTTGATGAATTTTGGTACAGAGGTAGTTGGGACCCTGGAGACGGACATAGGATATTTAAAAAAAATAAGCGTAAAAAGTGGGAGAAAGAGTGAAGAAAAGCGGAAAGCAAGATTTTATCAGTGTATTGTATCCTGGACCTGTTTTATTTTATCTGTTTTATATTGTATTTTGTATTAACAGTTTTTCTTTCTGTCCTTTCTTTCTTTCTGTGTCAGTTAATTTCCTGGACATACTATAACTAGATCCAAATGTTTGTGACGAAGGTTAAAATATTTAACTGCTAACAAACTTCTTGTTTACTAATTCATCTCACTGTAACTGACTGTCAAGGTTGAGCGACCACTATGTTGGTAGATATATTATGGGCAGACATATTATGTAATGGAATAACTTTCCACATCTACCTCACGTAACTCATTTGAAGTTTCATTTTCAGTGTCAACCGTGTGTTTAGTTACAGGAAACGCATACTTTAAATATTAGGTCCTTACATATGAAATTGGCGTTTTTCGTACTGGCCACTTTAATCACGAATTTCTCCTCTTTGGTAAGGAATTCCAAATTCAAATTTGTACAGCTATTTACTCATGTATTTGTGCTTCGATGACCGTCATTCATTTGTTTTTTTTCTTCTGTTTTTTCTGTTTGCGTCACTCATTTTACAAAATGGAAAATTTAAAATATCGCATTATTTACGAGTACGAGTTCCGCCGTGGCACTAGTGCTGCGGAAACGACTCGAAGAGTGAATGATGTGTATGGCGGTCATGTTGCAAAAGAAAACACAGTTCGTTTTTGGTTCCAACGTTTTCGTTCTGGAAATTTCGACCTGCAGAACAAGCCCCGTGGACGGCCTGAGACCCAAGTTGATAATGGAGAATTGAAGGCTATTGTGGAAGCGGACCCATCGCAAACCACGTCCGAGTTAGCTGCAGGCTTCGATGTTAGTGATAAAACTGTTTTAATTCACTTGAAGCAAATTGGGAAGATTAAAAAGCTTGAAAGGTGGGTACCTCACGAATTGACTGAAGCAAACCGGCAAACGCGCGTCGACTGCTGCGTTACATTACTGAACCGGCACAACAATGAAGGTATTTTAAACCGAATCATTACCTGTGATGAAAAATGGATTCTTTACGATAATCGGAAGCGCTCAGCGCAATGGTTGGATCCTGGCCAGCCAGCCAAATCCTGCCCCAAGCGAAAATTAACCCCAAAAAAGTTACTTGTAAGCGTTTGGTGGACTAGTGCCGGTATTGTTCATTACAGTTTTCTAAAATCTGGCCAGACTATTACAGCTGATGTCTATTGTCAGCAATTACAAACCATGATGGAAAAGCTAGCGGCTAAACAACCAAGGCTGGTCAATCGCTCCACGCCACTGCTGCTTCACGACAACGCCAGACCACACACTGCGCAACAGACGGCTACCAAATTAGAAGAGCTTGAATTGGAATGTCTTAGACATCCTCCGTACTCCCCGGACCTTGCTCCAACAGATTACCATTTTTTTCGCAATTTGGATAACTTTTTGCAAGGGAAAAAATTCAACTCCGATGGGGCAGTCCAAATCGCCTTCAAAGATTTTATTGATTCCCGTCCGACTGGTTTTTTTAGTAAAGGGATCAATGAACTACCTATAAGATGGCAAAAGTGCATTGAAAACAATGGTTCATACTTTGATTAATTAAATATATTATATTAAAAAATATTCGACTTTTTGTTCCTTCCATACAAAACGCCAATTTCATATGTAAGGACCTAATAAATGGAATTGTAGAATCTGCAAAAATAACAACTTTAAGAATTTAACCTGTAATTGAGGGAAGTAATCAGCTGTTGGATGAAGGAGTTTATTATTTATCTTACGGATATTATAAATGCGAATGTTTGTGAGGATGGATGTATGGATGTTTGTTACTCTTTCACGTCAAAACTACTGAACGGATCTTGATGAAATTTGGTACAGAGGTAGATTATAGTCTGGAATAACACATAGGATACTTACTTACTTTACTATTTTTTTTCGATATCTTTCACGCGTGCGCCAGCTAGTGTACTTATATATATAAATATACTAGCTTTTGTCCGCGGATCCGCTTGCGTAAAATTCGAGGTAACACAGTTCCCCTTTCCTGATTTGCAGGTAACTGCTACCCGTAGTTTTTGCCCTTGCACCTTTTTAATTGTAATAGCGAATTTTTCTTCCCTCTTTCTCATAGCCTTTGTCCGTGTCTAGGGTCCCAACTATCTCTGTACCAAAAGTCATCAAAATTGGTTTAGCCATTTAGGCGCGAAGACGTAACAAACAAACTCACTTTCGCGTTTATAATATTATAGCAAGTAAGGATATTTTAATAAAATGTCACTCAAAACTGCTACATAATATGTAGCAACTGTAACTTTTTATAATAATATTATAAAAAGTTGCAGTTGCTACATATTATGTAGGTACTGTAACTTTTTATAATATTATTAAAAAAAAGTGAGTGACACAACAGATGATCTTATAACCAATAATTTAAAGATTTACTTTGTACCGGTTAAAAAGTTAAAGATAAAGAGACATTATCAAATGTTTTAGCGCATAAATCAGTCTATCTACACTACCTGCGATTGAGGCCATTGACCCCAAAAACATATTTTTTAGGGTTCCGTAACCAAAAGGAAAAAACCGAAAAAACTGATCCCTTATTGGATCACTTTGTTGTCCGACTGTCTATTTATCAAGACCCTTTATCTCGAACACGCGTGAAGTTATCGAATTGAAATTTGAACCATATACTCAAGTCTGTGGTCTCTTGGAGTTGTGGAAAAATCATATCTCTTAGTCTACACAGTCAAAAGATATGGCCATTTATGTGGCAAGTTTGCACGGAACCCTTGTTATGTCTAATTCCCGCTAGCTAAATAAACTAGACCCTGTCAATCAATCAAATCAAAATCATTTATTTCAAGTAGGCCAGTTACAGGCACTTTTGAACTGTCGAAACATTGACAACAATAAAAATGAAGCTACAGTCCCAGTCACAAGGCATAATAACTGTGAAAGTACTGTAGTTGCCCATTCCAAAGCGTAGATCTCTATGGAGAAGAATGGGCAAGAAACTCCATGGACACTCTTTTAAATCAGAATATTGTTACAAAACCTTGATTATATCATTCGTGTTAACATGGTAAACTATGTGAGAACGATGTAGCAAGACGTGCACATTAAAAGTGTCCATAGTAATACTGTAGTACCAATCAAAAGCTTAACTGGTAAGAACATCATAATCTGCCTAGCCTTTTCCAACTATGTTGGGGTAATACGATACCTCTTGGTAAGACTGTACTTTCGGGACATTGACTATCTGTAACGACTGTCAAAGATCTACAAATGACAACCGGGACCAACAGCTTAACGTGCTTTCCGAGGCACGGACGAAACTCGGTATGTAACGGATGGTCACCCATCCACAGACCAACCTAGGCAAGCGCGGCTTAACCTAAAGATCGACTTGAGCGGCTGCTATTATTTAGCCACGAGCTCCTCTTAACTGGTAAGAAAATACCAAACAGAAATAAAAACTAAATTCATTCCACACATAAGAATGGTATTTGTTAAACTAGGTCATATTCGTTAACTAGTCTTGTCCACATGATACGTCCGCCATGTTTCCGGTTCCAGAGGTCAGTTCTAGACGAATACCGGTTTTTCTAATAAAACCACAAAAAGTATCACAAGATAATATTTGGAACAGACACAAGAATCTATACTGTCAATAATGCGTTCGTTTGTCTGTCTAGTGATTGTAAGCGCGACTGCCGCGCATGACGTCCTGGGTTCGAGGTTAAGAAAGTAAAGGAAGTGTTATTTTGCTATCAAGATGTTCTCAGCAGTATTTTTATTTTATTACTAGCTTTCGACCGCGGCTTCGCTCGCGTTAAATTCGGTATAACCCACCAAGCAGACCTGCAGTTTTTGCTCTTGCGCCTGATTGATTTGTAATACCAACGCTAAGTTTTCCCTTTTCTTCCCTCGTTCTCCCTCATATCCCACTTTTTATTTAATAAAATTTTTTGCCTATGTCCGTCTCCTGGTTCCCAACTATCTCTGTACCAAAATTCATTAAAATCGGTTTAGCCATTAAAGCGTGAAGAGGTACCAAACAAACAAACTCACTTTCGCTTTTATAATATTAGTAAGGATTTATGCATGGTAGGACTTAAACATAACTACACACATTGTTAGTCGATAGTTGTTAGTTGATCTCGGTTAGTCGATAGCAATAGTAATTTTACAAATACCAGCCAAGCGCAAATTGCACCGAGTACCGTTGGTTCCGTACAAACTTCTAAGTGATTAATAAAAGTACAGAACAACGCTCAAACGAAAAGATTGATTCCCTTTGCATAGAAATGTGACATAAACGGTCACATCTTTTGATTGCGTAGAAAGTCAAAGTCAAAGTCAAATCTTTTTTTTTTTGTAGACTTAGAAGGTTGATTTTTTCCAAGCCCCGGACCCACATTCTTGAGTTTAAAGTTCACAATTTTGATAGTCAGATGATACCTTACGGGTTTCTGAGATAAAGGGTCTTTAAGACAGACTGACGAACGACAAAGTCATCTTATTACGGTTATGTTTTTTCTATTAGAGGTCCCGTACCCTAAAAAGGTAAAATTTGTATCACGTCACACATAATTAAAAAAAAAGAAAACGTTGCTCCAAACTAGGAATTTCTCCTGTGTCATGGGTGCGTTTACAAACATTTAAATTCACATACACAAACAGCCAGACCCGAAACAACTATCTGCAGGTCATACAAATATTTGTGCCGTGCGGGAATCGAACCTGCGACACGAAGCGCAGCAGTCAATCGCTCAGCCACTGCGCCAACCGTGCCGTCCAAAAACATAACACGAACGCTGCCAGGGGCAATAGCTAGATATATAGGTAAACAGTGACGGTAGAACCAAACGGTTCGTTAAGATTTGAGAACAATGCAAGGTCGTATCATTTATTTTTACTGCTTAAGAATGGTATTTCTTGCGAGTAGTTTTTCTGTGACTCGTAATTTGCCAAATATCGTATTGACTGAAACTAGTGATTTTTCACTTCATCAATTCATATCAGCGATACCACTGACAGCCTTTTTTTTTCCAAAAGGGATACCATACCATCGAATAACTTCCCCCGCTCTGGACGGAGCGAGGGGGAGTGTCAGATACCTGACTAAAACCCACCCATCCACCACCCGCCTTTTATGTTCCGGGGCCGCGGTATCTCTTTTGAGTTATAGTCCGGTTAAGCAGTAAAACAACTCAACAGAGAGTTGAACTGCGAGTGACCCAATCAAAAAAAAAACTCTTTTGAACAACCCGCAACCCCGGAACATAAAGCCAGCCACATAGCCAGGCCCAGGAGCAGTGATAGCTTCTGGTGTGACTGCCAAGTCTGATTCTATGAGAATCACTTGCTTCGATGAAAGAAAACGATGAGACCAGTGTGCCTGAAAGATTTTCAAGTCAAGTCAGAGGCCCCAAAAACACTGACAACGGGTTTGTCACCAAACAACACGATATAGAAAGAACCTCATTTAATTGTTTGGAATCTTGGTCACTTCTCAGAGAGTAGTTTTCATAGGAAGCATAGTAAGAATTTTATGCCATCACCTCATTCATCACTACATATATTTTCCAAAGACTAGTCATCAGTTTTCAATTACTGTCTGTTTTCAATTACTCCAAACAAAATTTTAATGACGGCTTTAATATTTGAACAGCAGCGCTGTAAAGCGTCGACACGGTTGGCGCAGTGGCTGAGCGATCGACTGCAGCACTGCGTATCGCGGGTTCGATTCCCGCACGGAACAAATATTAGTATGGCCTACAGATAGTTGTTCCGGGTCTAGCTGTTTGTGTATGTGAGTTTCTAGTTGTTTGTAAACGCACCCACTATACAGGAGAAATTCCTAGTGTGGGAAACGTTTTTTTTTTAAATATATACAACAGTAAGTTTACTATGTAATTAAAGAGATTCTCTTACTACGCCGCTCGTCCGCGCGGGGACAACGTAAACGCCGCTCATCCGCGCGGTCGGGCGGTGTAACTGTGCGCATATTAAACCTAAGCCATCCACGGACTTCAAACAAGCTAGTGCGACATGAGATCCGCTTTGCGGCAAAATCGCGCGAACGAACGAAGCGTCGGTCGTGTAAGGATTGCCTTATGAATCGCCTAGTTTTATTTTAAAAAAAAACGGTAATCCATCACTTTAGCCCATGAACATGGATGATACTGAACTAAATTACTACTTCTACTAACAAATGAAAAGACATTGATCTTCAAAAAAAACCTACATTCCGTCGTATCAAATCGAATTTCGCTAAGAGCTTCTCAAGGTTATCTCAATCAGTCTCTAAACAACACTTCAATTTTTCTTTTGTCTTCGTATACAATATGTAGGAGGGTATGGAGACACAAAAAATGGCCGCAAAAATTTCCCGGGTTGATACGTTAGGGAATTTCAAATACGGAACCCTGAGATACCGACTCCAGAGGGGTCTGCTAGGGCCACCGCCTGCCCGGGTTGCGGGTTGCGGAACATAAATGGCATAAGAAGCCTGCCTTCAGCTACACGTATCCAGCTGCTGCCAGCCACTCCCCGCAGATTGTCGGTCCATCTAGCCAAGGAGCGTCCCATACTACGTTAACCATATAATCATCTGCTTAGCCTTTCCCCAACAGTGTTTGGGTCGGCTCGGCTTCCATTCTAACCGGATGCAGCTGAATACGCGACTGCCTATCTGACCTCCATAACCCAAGTAGTACTATACAATAACCTTTGTTAAGATTGGTTGTCTAAATTTCGGGCCACTTATTAGCTGTAACGACTGTCAAAGATTGACAAATGACAGCAGAGACCAACATCTGGCGTGCTTTCCCGGGAACGGAATAAACTCGGTGTTTCGGTCACCCATCTACAGACCAACCTAGGCAGGCGCGTCTTAACCTAAAGATCGACAGATTAATTGTCTATGTAATATTTCCGTAGGATCTTTAGGATAACATGGATAAAAAGGAGTGAGTAAAAGGAGGCTGCTGAGTATCTCATATTGGGTAGACCGCAAATAAATTGGGATGAGAACGGGTCAATAATGATTAAATGCAACTATACCAATGTCATAACATTTACAAGGAGCAAGTAATGTGCTTAAAACTGTCAATTTTTTTTTCAAAAATATTTTTTCCACAAGCAACATATATTTGTAAAATGCAAAGAATATGTGTGTCAAATTAACATAATGTCTCCGTTCTTAGTCAAACATCTGTGTCACGCGTGGTCTTAACCTCGAACACTGTCAAGTTCACTAACTTATGTAACAGAAGTTTGTAAACAATGTCAGTTGTATTTTCCCCTTTTTTGGGGAAAAAAATTGATTTAGGAAACGTTTTGGGGAGTTTACAAAAAAGGAATAAGCGTAATTTAGGAAGTCAAGAGATATTTAACAGCCAATTCCATTATTTGAGATAATAACTTACGTATAATACCTACGCTATTACATGGTATAGTGCGTGAACGAAAACATGAAATACATACACCGACACAAACTTCGATACTAAATGGTACCTAAAGTAAATGGACAAAGTGTAAATTTCCTGTTTCAAAAATAGTCATCATCATTATCCTGCCCTTGTCCCATTCTATCTGGGATCGGCGCAACACGTTTTCTTCTTCCATTCTTCCCTATCAGACGTCACGACATCATTTACTCCTTTCTCCTTCATATCATTCCTTACACAATCCATCCATCTTTTCTTTGGCCTTCCTTTCGCTCTCCGTCCATCAACATTTCAGATCCATGACTCAAATATCACGTCAAAATATGAATGAATGAATAAAAAATATTCATGGTTCAAAAATAGTATGAGGAGAAAAGTTGCAAAATCTATTATTTGTTCTAAAATTTTCCCTATTTTCAACAGAAAATGGGGAAATTCTGAAACTTGATGTAGCAACTCAGCCTGTAAACAAAGCCTCATTTAGTTTTCTTTTGATTCTCACTCAATAGGAAGTAATTATCGTATGTCTAAGTGGCGGCTCTTTTGTGATGTACAAGCGTTTTAAGACAAGCAAATAACCTGATGATTTGTGAATAGAAACTTGTGAAGTATTTGGTTTTGTTCTTGTTTCCGTTTACACTTGTCTTGTTATTAGAAGTAGGGCTTTCTATGGTTCTATAGTTTGAATAGAAATACTTAAGGTAAAGGCTGCAAAGGTAACACGTTATTTCATAATGCATGTACTTATTTGTCGAAAATTAATAATTGGCAATCGACTGCTGCCCTGCGGTTCGATCCCCGCACGGAACAAATATTTGTATGTACAGGTAGACGTCTCGGATCTGGCTGTTTGTGTGTGAGGTTAAATGTTTGTAAACGCACCCACGATACAGGAAAAAGTCCTAGTGTGTGTAACGTTTTAAAAATATATAATATTTATATATCATAAAAATAATAAAAAAAACAAAAATCTTACTTTACAGTGAAAATTGTATCTCAAAATAATCTAAACATACAATTTTAATTGCGATATGTTTATTTTGATAGTCAAGTCATTGAGTACGTATATAGCAACACAAAATCTATGAGACCGCATTTCAATAAAGTATAATATAAATTGATTGATGATGCAAATATAAATTGATTGATGATGCAATGACCGTCTTTGGATGTATCTGTTAGGAACTAAACATAATGGAGAATGTTACTAGGTATGCCAAATCGCTTGAAATCCGTAAAGCCTGTATGTATACAAACACACTAGTTTTTGTTGTAGTAAAAAAAACCTAGTAGTTTTGATTTTATAGGCATTCGAAGTTTCGAAAAATATCGAGCCCGCTAACAGTCACGTGACCGCTTGTGACGTCATTTCACAATGCGCCGCGCGTTGTATTTTTTTACATTTAGGCACAACACATGATTTCCTAGTATTTAGATTGGACTTTTTTAAAAGTATTTAGTTATAATTTCAACGGTAAGGGCGCGCGACCATGAGCGGACTGAATGAGCCAGACTGAGCATGTTGTGTGATGACGTCACATCGTAACCGGCAGCCCGCGTCTTGTTTTACTTCTAAATCGGAAACTAATTGACATACATATATAAGTAATTCTTTTTTTTCTTTCACTAGTATTTTTTATTTTTGACAGAGAATTTGGACTGCTAATAATCAAAATTAGTTAACCTTCTTCATTTATAAGTACTAGCCTTTAAATAAGACATATTTATAATCTACTTCTACTTTGTTTTCTTTTGACTTTGCTTGTTGTATTTCAATATATTTTTTTGGTTTGTGGAGGTCAGATAGGCAGTCGCTCCATGTAAAATACTGGTATTCAGCTGCATCCGGCTAGATTGGAATCCGACCCCAATATTAAAAACTAGCCTGCGACTTCGTCCTCGTGTCATATTTACTTTGAGCTAACGCTAACTTTAACCCGCGTGATGATCGTAAAAAATATATTTTTCTCTCCCCTTTTCTTCCCTCTTTCAACCCTTTCCTCACTTTAAAAAAAAATAAGCCTATGTCCGTCTCCAGAGTCCCAACTATCTCTGTACCAAAATTCATCAAAATCGGTTTGGCCATTTAGGAGTGAAGACGTAACAAACAAACTCACTTTCGCTTTTACAATATTAGCAAGGATATTGTTATAATAATTTGGAAAAGGTTAAGTAAATGATAATACATAGATCTATACATAATGCTTTCATAAACATCTTTCGATGCCTTCACAGCTTCTCCGGGCCACTGAACTGAAACTAATTGACTAAAGGTCGCTAGGGACTGATTGGCAATTATTGAAATACCTGTACACTGACGCTGCTAATTATCTTTTCTATTTGTACCAGTAACACAGCTTGAATTAAGAGAAAGGTGGGGGTTTAAAATGGCCGCTTTAGGAGAATCTTATTGGGTTAATAATATGAATAACGTTACCATTCGTAAAATGGTCACAAACTGACAATTCACAATATTAACTGCGTCTGTGACCAATTTATGAATTTTAACGTGATTCATATTATTATCCTATTATGATTCTGCTATATATGAGAATCATCATAATAACAAAGATACATTATATAAATATATTATCTCTGAGTTCAGAGTACTCGGAGACGAAACACCGGCCTCATCTATTTTTTTGGCTTATTCGTCAACTCGCGCCTCATAAACTCGCGACTGCGCGCGAGATAGCACCTTCCGATTTTACCTATTTTTGTTGTAGTCAACTCGCGACTGAGTGAAAATCTGACGTATTTACAGTCATCTACAAAAGTGTTTATGACCTAGAGATAGTTGTTTCGGGTCTAGCTATTTGTGTATGTGAGTTTCAATGTTTGTAAATTCACCCACTATACAGGAGAAATTCCTGGTGTGGGTCAACGTTTTTTAAGAAGAAAAAAATTGGGTAGCTCCCCGTCCGTCCGTCCATTGACGACAGGCCGTGTCGACGGCGTGTTAGTGTTCCACGCGCGCCTCAAAGAGATGTCAGCAAAGCAGAGGGGCCTGCCAGGGCCACTGCCTGCCGGGGTTGCGAGTTGTACGAAAGAGATACCGCGGCCCCGGAACATAAAGGGCAATAGACGGAACATGGGTGGGACCAAATTGTGGGACCACTGGTCAACGAGAAATAATATTTACAGAATTTTGCAATGGTGGAAAGTATACACCAGTTGTTAGTGCTTGTAAAACAAGAACCTTTTATACAATCGAACAGCGCGTAATTTCACACAATAAACGAGAGTAACAATGGTTTTTCATGCACATTTCACTACGTACGGTCTGCGAGTCGGCGCACGCGCAGGCGCGGGAGAATGCAGTGAAATCGAACGCGATAGTGAAATGATTCGCGGTTACTCTACCGTGGATAAATAGCCGTAATAAGAACTGGTTACCGGTGATAATGGTTAACTATTTTTTCAAGGTATTTGGGCACTGACTAACGAACGTTACTGTTTGTTAATTAAAACCCGGATTTGGTAAGTAGCAGTGAAAGAGATCGTTTTTTTTTTTTAAAAAATATGATTGACCAAATGATTTTAAAAGAGTAACCATGGAGTTTCTTGTCGGTCCTTTTGTATAGGAAACGATCAACTCGAACCGTGCACCTTTTCTCGACGTTTTATAAGTGCCTATGTGAAATAAAAAACATTTGATTTTGATGAAAATAAAATAAAAAGCTAGAATCAGAGTTGCTTGTTTGTGTAATACTTATACAAAAACGTAAGTTTTTTTCTGACAACTAATTTCTTAAACTTATACTTCTTAACCTCATAAAATTTGTCGTCGACATATTTATTTAAAGGACAAAACACAAAAAAAACAGGCAATCACCGAGGGTTCCGTACAAACTTAAGACAAACCTTTTGATTCAATAGACTTAGCTTAGAGGGATGATTTTGACGGCATCAAGGGAGCACAGACTTAAGTATATGCTTTTAATTTTAACTCGATTCGTCCACGTGTTCTCGAGATAAAGGGTCTTGACCGACAAACAGGCGACCAACAAACTGATCCTACAAAGGGTAAAGGAAGGTAAATGGGTGGGTTTTAATCAGTAAAAGCCTGACACTCTACCCCGCTCCGCCCAGAGCGGGGAAGTTATTTGTTGATTTCCCATCTGCAAAAAAAAGGCCGCTGCAGCTGATATGAATGAAAGTGATCCTATAAAGGTTCAGTTTTATCCTTTTAAGGAACGGAACTCTAAAAACAATCTAACATTTTATGAAAGGAGTCTAGCGGACAATTTTTTAATTAGTTCTAGTTTTGTTTGACATTGAGTCCAAAACTGACTATATTAAACTTTTTACGCCGCTCATGGGCTTGCGACTTAGTTTTACAAGCCATCGAGAAGTATCCCTGAGGCATGTTTGGTTTGGGGCCTGTGGACGGTGAGCAATGGGTAGCTCACCGTCCGTCCGTCGATTGACGACAGGCCGTGTCGACGGCGCGTTCGTGTTTCACGCGCGCCTCAAAGAGAGTCAGCAAAGCAGAGGGGCTTGCCAGAGCCTCCGCCTGCCGGGGTTGCGGGTTGTTCGTAAGAGATACCGCGGCCCCGGAACGTAAAGGGCAACAGAAGGAACATGGGTGGGTTTTAGTCAGTACAAGTCTGACATGCCCCCCAGCTCCGCCCAGAGCGGGGGAAGTCATTGGATGATGTCCCAACCTAAAAAAAAGGCATGTTTGGTTTCGTCATGATATTTTCCTTCATAGAGACAAGCGATAATTGTACAAACAAGGTACTAATAAAATCTTTTTATTCACTGTTTGTTACTTAAACTAACAATGCAAGTACTTTAAGTTACCGCCTGCCGGGGTTGCGGGTCGTTCGAAAGAGATAATCAAAATCATTTATTTCAATTAGGCCATTACAGGCACTTGTGAATGTCAAAAAAAAACAAAATATAAAGCTACAGTCCCGGTCACAAGCCATAATAACTTGTTAAAGTACTGTAGTTGCCATGCCCATTCCAAAGCGTTGATCTCTATGGAGAAGAATGGGCAAGAAACTCCATGGGCACTCTTTTAAATTAGAATATTATTACAAAATCGTATTTACATCATTCGTGTTGCGATTATACAAATATGTGAGAACGATGTAGAATGACGTGCACAACAAGAGCGTCCACAGTAAAAACTAAGTTCAATATAAAAATCTAAATAAATTAAAAATGAACCGTGGCAGTTAAAAGATGACCAGTCCCAACTGACAGCGCCCGTTCACGAACATGACGTATGGATCAGCCCCATTCAGCTCGACCATTTTGAAGGGAGCTAAATGTACCGACACACCCGCCACCATCAGCGAGACATTTAAGTGAGCATGACACTATCAACCACCAGGGCTTTGTCAATTCAATGATAATACATAGCACGCATGTTCCTCCTTTTGTCTTTTATGTTCCGAGGCCAACGTATCTCTTTCCAACGACCCGCAATCCTGGGCGCGTTCGCCCTTTCAAACATCCCGCAACCCTTGCAGGCGGTGGCCTTGACAGGCCCCATTACAACATGACCTTACACGAGCATAGTAAGCCAAAGATTAAAATGCAGATGGCTCACTCGAAACATTGCAAATTGCATGAGAACACGGCAAATGGTAGCGTGTTAAGTTGCAACGTTGAAAATAATTACTTTATTCCACGAAATACTTCAGAAGTGAAACGCGATGCAGTTGAAATACTGAAATGGTTTCAAGGGTAGACACGTTATAACATTCTTAATACAGATTCAAAAAATCTTAATTGATATATAATCTCCGGTAGGTGAGGCCGAGGAAAACCATAATACAACGACATTTTGCGAGTTAGCAGTGATGGAGTCTGATACAATTGGGCCTGATTGATATAGGCCCCCATAATGAAGTCCTCCTGACCGTTTTCAGCCATAGCGGCCAATCTCAGCGGAGATTTGCCATCAGCGCGGATATTATGGTGCACAAATGTGGCGCACACATTTGTGCACCATAATATCCGCGGATACGGCACAGATGCGCTCTCTGTTTCCTCACTCTCATAGTCCGATGGGACAGCCAACCAAAAGGGGGAGAAATCAAGCGGAGGAGCAACGGCTTAGCGTGCTTTCCGAACCACGGGGTATCTTACCGCCAACTTCCAAACTCCGAGCTTTTACTGTGAAGTTCCAAACGGCAAAACCCAATAACATTTTTGGCCGACCTTGGAAACGAGCCCAGGACCAGCAGTCGAGCTTGCGACCGCGAGACCAACGGAGCAGTAGCCCCAAATACAATTAAAGTGTAGTAGTGATGTAGCGACACTACTACTATACATAAGGCTTTAACATAGCTGAAAAAAACTGACACCACTTTTGAAGCTAGTTATTTTTTGGTTTCAAGTGCAATTTTCGGACGAAACCGATGTTTCTAATCTAAGTACCAGTTTATACTGATTAGTAGATTTCCCGTACGTTAAGAGATTTTGTATAAATTGAAGTTTCATCGTGTGTCCGAGGATCTTGCAGATTAGATAGAGCAGCTAACTTTAATAACATCCTTTAGTAACATTTAATAAATGTAACATCCCAAGAAGTATATCAATGACATTCAATCGTCCGCTACGTGTTTTATCTCCCATACCTTTTAAATAAGCAGCTTGACCAATACCACAATTGTAATATCGTACTATTGTTAAGGCCATATGTAAACAACTCATTCCCATTTGGTTACCGATTGTGGGTTACATACTTCCGAGTCCATCTTTAATATCAGTATATCTGAATGATTTGTGAAATATCTCGTAACGGTCGGTTTATATTGTTTATATTACATATTACATATTATTTACAGCTAACCGTCGAAATTCCTCAAGAATAACAAGTAACCAGTAATCCATACTAATATTATAAAAGCGAAAGTGAGTTTGTTTGTTTATTTGTTTGTTACGTCTTCACGCCTAAATGGCTAAACCGATTTTGATGAATTTTGGTACAGAGATAGTTGGGACCCTGGAGACGGACATAGGCAATTTTTTTTTTAAATTGAGATATGGGGAGAAAGAGGAAAGAAAAGGCAAAAACTTAGTTTTGCTATTACAATAAACAAGGCGCAAGGGCAAAAACTACAGGTAGCCAGTACCTGCAAATCAGGAAATAGGAACTGTGTTACCCCTTATTTAACGCGAGCGAAGCCGCGGGCAGTATTTTAAAAGATAACTACACCTTTCGTAAGACGTATCTCAGAATCGTTCGAGTCTAATTATCTACTGGTATTACGTGTCAACTTGCCAGGTTTTAAGATTGCAACAGAATTCAGTATGCTAATGTGCGAGTCAACAACTAGGTCACTCGTACTAAATACCCTATCATTTATTGATTGAGACACATTTAAATGACACAAATCATATCATCATCACGGCTATGAAACCTCTACAGTACGTAGAGGTTTCATAACATTAATCAAACTTTCAATAGTCCTGCTAGGGTTGCGGGTGGTTCGAAAGAGATTCCGCTGGCCCGGAACATAAAAGCCAAAAGAAGGAACATGGGTGGGTTTTAGTCAGTACAAGTCTGACACGCAGTCTGCTTCGCCCAGGGCGGGGAAAAAGTTAATTGACGACTTCCCATCCGCAAAAAAAAAAGAAAAAAAAACCTTCAATAGTGCAGGCTGGTTCGAATTGAGGTTCGAATACTTAGGTTGTTTGAATAGAGAATTAATAAAGAATAGGAAAACCTCTTCCTCCTTGAACCCCGTCCCCACTCCACCGACTTCTACTCCTACTCCTTTTCTGTGAACGCTGTGCGGTTGTGGAATTCGCTTCCGCCTGACATTAGGGACTGCCGATTTTTTTCAGTTTTCAAGAGAAGACTGAAAGAACATTATCTTTCCATTTCACCATAGTTGCATAGTTATTTTTTATTGTATTTATGTTATATATTTGTCTTTGTACTTATGTTGTATGTATGTAAGTATATTGTATTTAATGTAATTATTTGCTTAATGTTTTTATTTATTGTACAAAGGCGGACTTAATGCCTTGGGCATTTTCTACCAGTCTACCTACTAGTTTTTATGTGTTCAATTTTTTTTTTAAGCAGTGTCTGTCTACGAGTACATCCCTTTTTATTTACTCTCCTTTCGCAGGTATGCTGGAAGAGATTTCTTTAGAAATAAGCATCACCGTTGTTTCTATTTTCCGTTCCTGTCTACTTGTATTCAGTGTGTACGTAATTCCTAAAATAAATAAATAGAACAGCTTTGGAATTATGTGACATGTATTGGCGAAAATATAAACTATCTTAAAGTATTTTATGTTTCTTTTAATTACGAAGTCTACACCAACATACTATAGTACCGACACATATTTCACCACTTATTTTTATATCCCATATTTAACAGGGGTTTAGGCATTTGAGAGCGACACAGCTCTATTCCATCATCATCCATCACACATTGGCCGTCGGACGGTCATTTCCTCGAAATAGTGTTGTTACTAAGATACATTGTTACAATGTTAGTGTTGTGACGTATACAACCGGTTATTGTCTTCAGGTTAAATAATTACTGTAATCCACGAAAGGGTAGGCAATAGTCCACAAAAACAGTTTTTATTCAAATTATGTGTTTGAGCCGTTTGGGGTAGCCGGCCCGGCTGCCCACGTAGTATGTATTTCGAGAAATCGCCAAGCGGTTGGTCGACTCTTCTCATGACCAGAGGACTGGCCTGTTTTTTGCGCAAAGAATTAGCATTGCCATCCAACGCGGTAATGCTGCCAGCCTTCTGGGCACTTTTCCTGTTGACTGCGATGCGGACGAATTTTTTGACGCTTTGTAATTATTTTACCATTTTTATAATTGTTTATATTTTTTATTATTAGTTTATGTCTATTTATAGTTTGTAAATAATAGTAGTTAATTTAATGTAAATATAAAAAAATATGGGTTACCTTTACCAAAAAAAAAAAATTACAGCTCAAATTCAAATATTGCCTTCACTTCTCTCACCTTGACCTACGACTATCCTATTTTTGGGGTGAACTACTACACAACTATTGATAGAAGGATGACAGGTATTATTAAAAGAATAAACAGAATATTAATTTTATTTTTTACATTGAAAATTTGTTTTCACCTTCTATTTAAAAAAATCAATTAAATTCTACTTAAACAAAAATGACGTGGTTTCCGTGACCCGTGGTTTACCCATCCATGGACTGGCCTTGGCATGCGGTGCTTTACCTTGAAGATTGACCCGAGTGGCTGGTATTATTTAGCCACAAGCAAGTCTAAGCTTCAATACTTTTGTCCAATATCAAATAACTAGCTGGCGCCCGCAGCTTCGCCCGCGTGATATCGAAAAAAAGTATCCTATGTGTTATACCAGACCATAATCTACCTCTATGCCAAATTTCATCAAGATTCGTTCAGCCGTGTTTACGTGAAACAGTAACATAATATTAGTAAGATAGCTGGCGCCCACGGCTTCGCTCGCGTGATATCGAAAAAAAAGTATCATATGTGTTATTCCAGACCATAATCTACCTCTGTGCTAAATTTCATCAAGATCCGTTCAACCGTTTTTACGTGAAAGAGTAACAAACATCCGTCAGCCTCACAAACATTCGCATTTATTATAGTAAGATAATAAAAACAAGTATTATTTATTGTTGCCTATCGCTCATTAACCCCAATTTAGACTTAAACTAACAATTAAACTGACAGATTAATAGATATCAACAAAATGGTTAACTAATTATTTTATCAATTACGTTAACTTGAAAATATCGTTTAAATTGTTGTTTGTCCAAAAATCGAATAATCCACTATCAGTCTAGTGCCTGAGGAGCTCGTGGCTAAATAAATAGTAGCCGCTCGGGTCGATCTTTAGGTTAAGCCGCGCTTGCCTAGGTTGGTCTGTGGATGGGTGACCACCCGTTACATACCGAGTTTCCTCCGTGCCTCGGAAAGCACGTTAAGCCGTTGGTCCCGGCTGTCATTTGTAGATCTTTGACAGTCGTTACAGGTAGTCAGTGTTCCGAAAGTCTGACAACCAGTCTTACCAAGGGGTATCGTATTACCCAGTATTAACTGGGTTGTGGAGGTCAGATAGGCAGTCGCTCCATGTAAAGTACTGATATTCAGCTGCATCCGGTTAGACTGGAAGCCGACCCCAACATAGTTGGGAAAAGGCTAGGCAGATGATGAGTCTAGTGCCTACCTACTCAATTTTATTTAAAAGTATAATAGACTAGAATACTTAAACATAACGGGCGAAATATTAGTGTACTATAAGGAACACTCCTGTCTACCCCCTCGGGGTTCACAGGCTTGTTTGATATGTTTAAGTGTGCAATAAAAAATACTTGAACCTTCTTCTTTTACAATGTAATTATTACACAACTTTGAAATAAACATCATGCAAACACATAATGGTCCAACTGGACGGGCTTAGTGCGCAAACCGTACACCCCAAAAAGCGGGATCCACATGAAGAAGAAGAGGAAGAAACATCATGCAAAGTATCCTTACTAATATTATAAAAGCGAAAGTGAGTTTGTTTGTTTGTTACTTCTTCACGCTTTAATGGCTGAACCGATTTTGATGAATTTTGGTACAGAGATAGTTGGGAACCAGGAGACGGACATAGGCTAATTTTTATTAAAAAAAGTGGGATATGAGGGAGAACGAGGGATGAAAAGGGAAAACTTAGCGTTGCTATTACAAATCAATCAGGCGCAAGAGCATAAACTGCAGGTCTGCTTGGTGTGTTATACCGAATTTAACGCGAGCGAAGCCGCGGGCGAAAGCTAGTACGTTTATAAAATCAATATTTTGTGAGTATACATACGAATGACTTAATGCTTTTAGCTTTAAAACAAAGCTTCTGAGAAAACTAACAGGAAAGTTTACGACATTGTTGTCAGAGCAAAAATCCTTGGGTTCTTAGCAGACAAAAACGCTGACGAAAGTTTAGTATAAATGTCAAGTTCTGCTAGAAAAATCAAATTAAAAACAAAAAACATTGGAAAATACAAAAAAGTAGGCCACCGGTATCGGGAACAAGGTCCAAGCTACCGGCGGTCAGGGCTCCAGAGAAAGGAACCTCCTAACAATACGAGCCGTGTCCAAGAGTAGGTACCGCTTTCTGTATCAAGCCCTTGATCCAGCTGCCTAAGGAGAGCCTCCTTAGGTATTGGTGGAGGTATTTTTAAGCCAGTGGCAGAAAATTGATTATTATGATTGAACGTAATGAAGGAAGAATTTAATTGAGAAATCACAACGGAAATAAATAATTTTATTGCTATGTAGGTAATACAAAAGTTGTAATTATATATCTCGGTCGTATGTCGTTATGTATGGTTATTTTGTAACATCCTTCTGTAGTTCTATCAGGATATTATACATACTAAACAATTATGCAGATTGTCAACGTACATTAGAAACTATTGTTGCAGGCGTATGAGACATCTTATTTTGATCTTGATCGATTGTTTTTTAACCGTCTTAAAAAGAGGAGTTTCTCAATTCGACTACGTTTTTGCAAGTTTTTTAACGCTATTTCTCAGTTGATTGTGGATCGATTTTCCAAATTATTTTTATAATTGAAAGGGTTATACTCCCGAAGGGGTCCCATATAAATTGTATGTATATTAAAATAAGACTTAAGACTTTTGTAAGTAAAAGTCTGACAATCCCCTCGGCTCCGCCCAGAGCGGGAGAAGTTGTTCGATGATTTCCGCAAAAAAAATAAGATCTTTTCCAAATTAAAGACTCATCAAAATATCCTATCGGTTTCATCAAACAGCAATCACGTTATCAAAGGGTGTATATCACATGAAAAGCAACGACTTCCGTCCCTCTCTAACTTCCGAGAAGAGCTCGTCAATACAATCATGCACCAGGCCACCTGTGCCTTCGTTATGCGGATGCGCTGAGTGCCACACATTCATTACCACTATTAATATGCACTGTCAGGAGTGAATAGTGATGGTCGTTTACATTGCATTCGTGTGTACCTACGGGTTACGTCGTAGCATCACCAACAAATGCATCAGGCGGTCTAAAATGGTCTCTTCTCTTAATCATAATACTTACTAATATTATAAAAGCGAAAGTGAGTTTGTTTGTTTGTTACGTCTTCACGCCTAAATGGCTAAACCGATTTTGATGAATTTTTGTACAGAGATAGTAGGAAACATAGAGACGGACACAGGCTATTTTTTAAAAAATAAAAGGGAGAAATGAGGGAGATAGAGGGAAGAAAAGGGTAACTTAGCTTTGCTATTACAATATAAAAGGCGCAAGAGCATAAACTACCGGGGTTGCGGGTTGTTTGAAAAAGGGCAATAGAAGGAACATGGGTGGGTTTTAGTCAGTAAAAGTCTGACACTCCCCCCCGCTCCGCCCAAAGCGGGGGAAGTTATTTGATGATTTCCAACCCCATAAAAAAGGGCATAAAGTACAGGTAGTAGGTACCTGCAAATCAGGAAAGGGGAACTCTGTTACCCCGAATTTAACGCGAGCGAAGCCGCGGGCAAAAGCTAGTACACAAATGACAATAAATACTGATACAGTAATTATGTACGTACACAAAATTACGGAGAATATTACAGTAGTATTAGGGTCCGTTCACACAGACCGGCTCGGAGAGGAGACCAGATTCTTATCACGTCACAGAGTTTTTAGTATTTGTAGTAAGGTTTATTTTTGCATGTGCACTGCTTTTGTCATTAAGAATGCTTGAAAGCGCTTGGTGTGAAATAATAAGAGGAGGTGACCGGCTCCGATCGCGTGCTCTTTCTCGTTCGCGCAGCTGATCGACTCCGATTGCGTGCTCTTTCTCGCTCGCGCTGCCGATCGGCTCCGATTGCGTGCTCTTTCTCGCTCGCGCTGCGCCGACCGCCATTTTGATAGCACAATCCTCATCCGACCGGCCTCGAGCGCATCCGACTGGGTCCAAGCGCATCCGACCGGCTGCGAGCGTGTCCGATCGGCTGCGAGCTTTTAGGTCGCTTCCAGCCGGTCTATGTGAAATAGTTGGCGGCTCCGCTCGACTAACTCCAAGCCTATACGATCCGGTCTGTGTGAAAAAAAACTGCGCGCCGATGCTCTCCGAGCCGGTCTGTGTGAACGGACCCTTAGTGTAACATGGTTCCGTTTTAAGTATAAAACGGAACCCTAATAGGTTCACTTTGTTAACCGGCTGTCTGTCTGTCTGTCAAGACCCTTTATCTCGAAAACACGTGGATGTTTTGAGTTGGCATTTAAAGTTTTAAACCATATACTAAAGTCTGTGGTTCCATGGAGCTCTGAAAAAATCAAAGTCTACACAGTCAAAAGATATGGCCGTTTTTGTCGCAAGTTTGTACGGAACCTTCGCTGCACTGTTCCGACTTGCACTTCGCCGGTTTTCATTTCTGCTTAATCCTTCAAGGATTGTAGTCGTGATGTTATGTATATTCATTCATTACTAAGCTGTTCACATCAATCTATTTCCTGTCGTGAAGTACTACCGTCTTAATGTAAACTGTTTACGTTTAGCGCGGTTTTTACTCGCGACGTGTTAATTTTAGACGCGAGTGTGCGCTTGCGCTTCCGTCCGCCTGATTCACGTCTATGATCGAGTTGTAGTATGTCAGTTACGTGTGTGATCGTGTGTTGCATTTTGTTCACTTTTTTAGGGTACATGCCTCCTTTTTTCTTACTAGCTTTCGCCCGCGGCTTCGCCCGCGTTAAATTTGGGATAAGACAGTTCCCTTTCCTGATTTGCAGGTACCTGCCACCTGTAGTTTTTGCCCTAGCGCCTTATTTATTGTAATAGCAATGCTAAGTTTTCCCTTTTTTTTCCTCTTTCTGCCTCATTTTTCACATTTTTTTTAAATACCCTATGTCCGTCTCCAGGGTCCCAACTAACTCTGTACCAAAATTCATCAAAATCGGTTTAGCCATTTGGGCGTGAAGAGGTAACAAACAAACAAACTCACTTTCGCTTTTATAATATTAGTAAGGAGTAAGGATTATTTATTTACACAAAACACATATGATGGAAAAAAATACATGACATACAGACAAAAGAGCACAAAGGTACTGCCTAATTAACATTTGAAACGGGATATTTACCATGTTTGTTATTTATAACTCGAAACAAATAACAAACATGGTAAATATCCCGTTTCACGTGTTTATTTATTAAGACCTTAGTGTTTGTGTACACATCTGTCTAGCTCTAGCCCCTCAGAGATAACAGGCGTGAAGTTACATTATAAACACAAGTTCACACGATCTGCCTAACCCTGCCAGGATTAGAAGCACGATGTTTTTGAATGTAAATCTGAAGCTTGGCTAGATTATGCAAAGTGAGGAAACTTTGTTATTACGTTACAGGCGGAATTCACACAAGAGCCGTTAGGTGAGGGTGTTATGGAGCGGAGAACAGCAAAGACAAATTCGCACGTGAATCAAACGACGTTTCGCTATACACTTACGGAGGAATTAAATAATAGAACGAGAATTATTTTGCTCATTGATCACCACGTTGATTTAATTTACACACTTTTTTTTATTAAAGTTTTAAAAACATACTCATAGTTGCTCTAAAAAAACATTTATTGAAAAGGTTATTTACTCCTGTCATAGACCATCAACTCAAAGGCAAATATTCATAACTAGTTTAGCAATAGATGATAACCAAAGTAAATAGAGGGGAAGTAGGTTATCTCCGGCCCAATTCGCGATATAATTGCCTACTGTCATAGGGTTGTCACTTTTCACTTTGCGGCACAAACTACGCCGCACGTAGGTACTGTCGCTTTGACCTGCCGTGACCTTGTTGCGCGCCGTATGATTTCGTATGCCTACTAAGTGTCCAACTCGTAACCTTTTATTAATATTTTTGGGACAAAATATAACATGGTGTAAAAACTATTGGAATCGATTCAGTTACTTATTCTGAACAAACTATATTCAGGTTTCGCATATACTAAAAATAATGTTGTATATAATTTAAAATTAGTCAATAACTTATTTTTAATTACGATTTCATAACTGTGGGTAGTTAGGTACTTAGTTAATATACCTACAATACTGAGAAATCGGCACAACTAAACGTAAACAAAGCAATAGCGGTAAATCAGTTGACAGATCAAAAGTACAAACATTCTAGTGGGAAAGTAGACCTACCTACCTACCTACTTCGCGATAACTCGCGGTACTTCTTAGCGATAAGACCGCCATTGTAACCATAGATTTAACATCTTTTTGTAAAACAGTTTTGTTTCGTAGATTTTGGTGTGCAATAAAGTATATTCTATTCTACTTCCTCTGTGTGATAGAAAACTAATATGCTAATACAACAAAAAGAAGTCAGTAGGTAGGTAGGTATCTCATTATGAAGTAAAAAATTGAATTATGCTAGAATAAGTGAGTAGCTTATCTTTCCTGTTCAATAGGTAATTTGAACTGAGACAATTCTGGAATTGATGAATTATTAAGACACCCAAACACACAGCAATACTTTCTCCCGCGGTTATCAGACATTTTTTATTCGTTTAGCGGTGCCGAAAAGCCGTGACGCGCGAACCTCGTGCAGTGTTAGCCCCGACTGGCGCAGCGCGAAAGGAGCCGAGATTTTGTTTAGTGTGCGTGCGGCGACGCATAGATACTACGGCGCACACATACAAGCCGCGCTCTACGCGTTTGTATGAAGTTATCGTACTTCCCCTCTTTATACTATGTGATAACACTGTATTCCCAAGTGTTACCAACTGTTATAAATAACTCATGCCAATGCGTGATTGGTATAAATATGTAATGTACACAGGGCGACACAACAAAAACAAGCGGCCATGTTATACTATACCAATATAACATGGCCTCGCTTTGTATAGACTCTCTGTAGGACGAGAGATCTGCATAATTTGGCAGGCCTGTTGGTCTAGTGGTTAGTGGCCCTGACTGCTGAGCCGGAGGTCGTGGGTTCGATTCCCACCCAGGACAAACTTTGTGTGATGAGCATGATTGTTTGTTCTGTGTCTGGGTGTGATTTATCTATAACATGTATGTATTTATAAATTATATAAGTATGTATATTAGTTGTCTGGTTACCATAACACAAGCTCTGCTTAGCTTGGGATCAGATAGCCGTGTGTGAGTTGTCCCAAGTTATTATTATTATTATAAACTGGTTTTTATAGCCTCACTAGCTTTTGCCCGCGGCTTGGCTCGCGTTAAATTCGGGGTAACACAGTTCCCCTTTATGCAATAATTATGTCAATCATTCATAATCCTTACTAATATTATAAAAGCGAAAGTGAGTTCGTTTGTTTGCTTGTTACGTCTTCACGCCTTAATGGCTAAACCGATTTTGATGAATTTTGGTATACAGATAGTTGGGACACTGGAGACGGACATAGGCTATTTTTTTTAATAAAATGGGAAATGAGGGAGAAAGAGGGAGGAAAAGGGAAAACCTTTGCTATTACAATCAATAAGGCGCAAGGGCAAAAACTACAGGTAGCAGGTACCTGCAAATCAGAAAAAGGAGAACTGTGTTACCCCGAATTTAACGCGAGCGAAGCCGCGGGCAAAAGCTAGTTATTAATAAATTCATGAAGATATTGTAATGTAATGTCGTCTGTATTTTTTCTTTGTTTGTTACGTGTTTTTCTCCGCCAATAATTGTTCGTCGATTTTCCTAGACGCTTTGGAATGGGCAACTGCAGTACTGTCACAAATAGTAGTATAGTAGCTTCATCTTTTAATTTTGAAAGCTTTAATGATATCGCTTTTTTATTTTAATTGTGCTTCGATTGAATGCTTCGATTTTCGCAAGAAGTTTGCCAGTTAAAAGACTACGATATTATACAATCGTATGGTCACAAAAACTTTATAGATATCCGTTTAGCTTAAATAACATGACTTAGCAACTTAACAGACAGTACTATGAGCTATCCAAAACTCAATTTAAAAGCAAAAAAGGTATGCAATATTCACAAAAAACGCAAACAAAAAACGAACTGAGCTAAAATGGAGGAGCCAAACCATTTTGTAAGTACACACGGCATCGCATCAAGCTATACATTTCCAGTGACTCGCTTTATATAAATTTCTCGTGCAGTGAGCGATTCGTATAAACTGGTTTTGTATAACTGGATTGGCCGCCGTTCGTACATATTTCTTGTTTAGTAATACGAATCAAATTACTAAGCAAGACAATCATTTTGTTGTAGTCATGTTTTTGAATTCTGATGCAGTTTTTATCTATTTTTTTTATATACATAATTGATTTTATTTGGAGGAAAACGTGGCTAAATAATAGCAGCCGCTTGGGTCGATCTTTAGGTTAAGCCGCGCTTGTCTAGGCTGGTCCGTGGATGGGTGACCACCCGTAATATACCAAGTTTCCTCCGTGCCTCGGAAAGCACGTTATGCTGTTGGTCCCAGCTATCAGTTGTAGACCTTTGACTGTCGTTACAGATAGTCAGTGTCCCGAAAGTCTGACAACCAGTCTTACCAAGAGGTGTCGTATTTGTATTATTATTATTTTAAACGTTGCCCCACACTACTCCTGTATCGTGGGTGCGTTTACAAACATTTAAACTCACACACACAAACAGCCAGACCCGGAACAACTACCTGTACGTCATACAAATATTTGTTCCGTGCGGGAATCGAACTCGCGCCACGCAGCGCAGCAGTCAATCCCTCAGTCACTGCGCCAACCGTGCTGTCATCTTATTATTCAGAGCCGTATTATTCAGTACTAATATCTCAATCTCAGATGTATGAATTTGGGGGAGATAAAAGGGGTATTTGAGGATCCTAACACTGCGTTCTGTGGTTTCTCACTACCCTCGTGGAAAAAGGCAAGAGTTTATGTATGTATGTGTAATCTATTCAGTGAATCACCTCAACTGAATGTTCTACTTTTTAGCGTCATACATAATTCCTTTTACTTTCAAATAATGTTTTAACCAACACGACATACTAATGGCCCCTTATCAGGAGTCTAAGAACGTTATCGATATGTCCTTGGCGACTTCTGTCTTATCGGTCCCACCCAAACGAAGTTATCGATGCGATAAAAATTACAGGTAAGCGTTTACATAAGGGCTGCACTATCTAAGTCAATAATCTATTATCGATTTCGAATATAACTTACTGCACCTAAACAGTCATTACAAATATTGACTATTTATGAAGAGCTGATTAATATGTATGCTTGAACAGAGTATATTTATTGATGATAAAACGTTTCTTTTTTCAATTCATCAATAAAACTTGTAGGTACTATGTAGTAAGTCTTAATACTATTAAATTTATTTTTTATTCATTTAATTAAGTATTTAAAATATTTATGTATGCTGTTTCGACTTCCGTACGTATTACGGGTTAACCACTGAAAACCAGCGCTGTGCTGTGGGCTCCTATGGCACAGCACCATGCTGAGTGGTGACCTACCTGTCGCAGTCGCGACGTGCAAGTTTTTATTTTTTATTTTGTCCCATATATGTATTTGTAAATGTTTGTGATGCTTTGAATGTTTAATTTTTTTTTTATTTTGTGTGCTCGTCGTAATTTGCGACAAATAAATGTTTTTTCTTTCTTTTCTTCTTTCTTAAGTCTTTATTTAGTGACCATGAACTGACATTATTATTAACACTTAAAACGGGATATTTACCATGTTTGTTATTTATTCTGAGTTTCCGATATTTCGGCGATGCACGATGCTGCAAGCGCCATGATCACGGATGAACTGAAGTTATTGCGGGTGGGAGTTTATGAGCAGAAAAAAGTTAATAATACTATTGATTGACTTTTTCATGAGATTATGATGAGGCCAATGGCACTGAATGAAGTAACTTCTAATAATAACATAACATCGCGCTTGTAATGCCGATAGGATAAGGCAGAGGTTTACCTAATAGCTCACCCAAATCTCACCAGATATGTGTAAGTACCACTGTTGTAATAGGGGGCGAGCCTTTTGCCATCAACCGGGCAGAAACCCAGACTCCATGACTGAGAGAGCCTGCTGGAAAAACCCAATAACAATACTTGGCCCGAGAGTCGAACCCTGCTCGACAGTCTACGATCACTAATCCAATGAGATAGTGTACACACCAAACTACTCAGTATATTATGTTAGTAACACTTAATCATAATTCCCAAAAGACTCCGGAGGCGGATGATGTATTTTATCGCATTTCTGAAGAAAAACGTCTCCGGGAACAATCTACTATTACATCTATTCGAGGAATCATTTGTTACTCAATACTACAATACGTTTCTTTTTCGGATCGGAAATCATCAAATAAGTTTCACCGCTCTGGGCGGAGCGGAATGGAGTGTCAGACTTTTACTGTCTAATCCATGTTCCTTCTTTTGCCCTTTGTTTTCCCCCGACAGGCAGGGTCCCTCTTCATTGCTGACATCTCTTTGCAGCGCGCGGGGTACACGAAGGCGCCGTCGAGACGGCCTGTCACCACTAGACGGCCGGACGGTGACCCATTTTAGTTTTTTTTTTTGGGTGGGAAATCATCAAATAACTTCTCCCGCTCTGGGTGGAGCGGGGGGGAGCGTCAGACTTTTACTGACTAAAACCCTTAATGATTTCCCACCTGAAAAAAAAAAGGCCACCGTAGTCTAGTCTGTGAATGTCAGACTTGTACTGACTAAAACCCACCCATGTTCCTTCTATTGCCCTTTACGTTCCGAGGCCGCGGTATCTCTTTCGAACAACCCGCAACCCCGGACTACGGTGGCCGGGCGTCGTCTCGCAGCACCCGAAGCCCGGAGCGTCTCCCGCGGTGGCTGGGTTTATTTGAGGTTCGCTCACAATACGTTGACAAATGAGAAAATTCATAGTGGTGCAATAATTTTCTTCATTCTTAAAAAAGTACAAAGAAGTGTATCCGTTTCCACATATCTGAGATAAGAATTAAAGATAAAATAGAGATTGTATTAGGATATTTTGACAAATATAACAGCACTAGCTTTTGCCTGCGGCTTTTCTCGCATTTTTAACTAACTTCAAAAAGGAGGAAGTTCTTAATTCGACAGAATCTTTTTTATTAAATCGGAAATTATAGCATGGAAACGTCTTGACTGTAGCCTAAACTCAGCGCCTGGGTCGATCTTTAGGTTAATCCGCGCTTGCCTAGGTTGGTCTGTGGATGGGTAACCACCCGTCCCGTCACATACCAAGTTTCCCTTTGTGCCTCGGAAAGCAGGTTAAACTATTGGTCCCGGCTGTTATTTGTAGATCTCTGACAGTCGTTATAGATAGTCAGTGTTCCGAAAGTTTGACAACCAGTCTTACCAAAGGGTATCATATTACCCAGTATTAACTGGGTTGTCGAGGTCAGATAGGCAGTCGCTCCATGTAAAATACTGTTATTCAGATGCATCCGGTAAGACTGGAAGCCAACCTCAACATAGGCTAGGCAAATGATGATATATATATATATATATATATATATTATCCCGGTGTTACAATCCCGACAATTCCTGAACTCTTGGACGAAGCCATAGGCATAAGCTAGTAGAAGCTAATCATGACTTCATTTGAGAGAAAGTCAGACAGTGGGTGTTAGTAATAAACGAAAATTACATCAATAAAGGTAAATTGTCTGGTGATTCATCTGATTTACGTTGTAAGAAGCCATAACATGAATCAAACGCCTCACTTAGCGATGATTTATAACACGTGTATATTCAGAATAAACTGTATTATGTACAGCAAAAAGTAAACTTGGTTTTACATTGTTGTGCTTATGAATAAGCTCTTTCGAAATAAGTTAAAATATCTGGAGATCGAAGATTGTTTTACTTTAAAAAATCCCTTCAAATCATTATTGTATTATGTAACGGAGAGAATAGGATGGACTAGATGCAGCTAACTAGTATTTTTACATGAAGCGACTGTCTATCTAAGCTCTAGAACAAAATTATTACTAGGCTTATAAAGATCTAAGCCGGGACCAAAAGCTTAGCGTGTTTTCCGAGGTACGGAGTAAACTCGGTATATAATAGACAGTCACCTATTCACAAACCGACATTGGCAACACTGAGCCAATATTTAGCCATTTAGCCACTATTTAGCCACTATATAGCCATTTAACCACGATATAGCCATTTAGCCACTTTTTAGCTATTTAGTCACTATTTAGCCATTTATACTAGCTTGTTTTATAAACTAAATATAATTGTCTAATTCCAAAATATACCGACCAAATTATAAGAATATCTCCGAAAACACCAGATATCTCGAGCAATGGTGCCAGTTGATCCAAGAAAAGTTAATTATGTCTGCATGCATGTAGGCACTTGAGCCCATCTTAACTTTGGATTAGCAACGAGGCGCCACGCTTACGGCTTGCATTATAAATGTATTTGCATATTTCATATGCCATGGTTTTCCTGGGTCGTTTTTAAGAGTGACGCCAAACAATCGAATATAAAATAAGTTAATATATCCTTACTCATATTATAAAAGCGAAAGTGAGTTTGTTTGTTACGTCTTGACGCCTAATGGCCAAACCGATTTTGATGAATTTTGGTACAGGGATAATTGGGACCCTGAAGCCGGACATAGGTTAAAAGCCCGATAGGGTAGTTGTTGTAAATAATAACATATTTTGCACGCCGGAGGCAGTGCTCTACTCTCGACATGTCAAAAAACCCAGTCTTTCGAAACTTGAATGACTTTTTTCTCACTAATTTAACACTTACAGGATAATATGAGTGCACTAAAATCGAGTTAAATAATCTATCAAGCACATATGGTATTTTTTTTGCCTTTATATTTTTAAGTATCATGTCTTGTCTTGACCGTTTTCGGTTCAACAATCTCAGCGGAGAGTAGTCATCGGCGCGAGAGATATAGTGCAGGCGTGTGTGCGCAGGCGCAGGTGCACTCTCTGTTCCCTCACTCTCATAGTCCGAGGGGACGGCAATCCGACGCGACTGGAAAGATCAGGCGCAGGACCAACAGCTTAACGTGATTTTCGAAGTAATTATACGGTTACTGAGAAACTGAGAAGTATCAAATGGAACAACTCAATAACACGTTTTACCCGGCCCGGAAATCGAATCCACAACCCCGTGCTCTGCAGTCACCGCAAGACCAAAGGGGGAGGTAAGAACAATGTAATAAAGGACCAGAATATCGCCGTCAACCGGGCAAAAGCGACGGGTGATTCTTTTTCCTATATAAAAAGTGTCAAATACACACGTAGACAAAATCACGGGAAACAACTAGTTCAAAAAATAACGGCCAATAAATTGAAGTTAATAAAAATTAAAGAACCAACGAATACGAGGGGACCCCAAAGAATTTGTGCGAATGAAAAAAATGTAAAGAAATATTTCCATTGATCTTTGTAATAGCACCCTAGGGGGCTCCCTATTGTATTGGAGAAGCTCAAGGCTTCCCAATCGTTAATTACGACCCGTTAAACACGTCTTAATGGACCCAGGTTAACTTTTTCAATTAATTCTCTTAATTGAAAGTGAATTTAGCCATTTAATCCACGTTATCTACACTAATATTGTAAAGATAAAAGATTTGTATTTTTGTGTGGAACGAATAAATTCAAAAACTACTGGACTAGTTTCAATATTTATAATGCCACTAGGTTTTGCCCGCGGCTTCGCTCGTGTTTAATTCCGGGTAACAGGGTTCCCCTTTCCTGATTTGCAGGTACCTGCTACCTGTAGTTTTTGCCCTTGCGCCTTATTTATTGTAATAGCAAAGCTAAGTTTTCCCTTTTCTTCTATCTTTCTCCTTCAATTATCACTTTAAAAAAATAATAACCCATGTCCGTATCTAGAGTCCCAACTATCTAACTATCTCTGTACCAAAATTCATCCAAAATCGGTTTAGCCATTTAGGCGTGAAGACGTAACAAACAAACTTACTTTCGCTTTTATAATATTAGTAAGGATTAGAATGCTACATTATCAATTGATCACTGAGTAACATAGGCTATACAACATCACGCTACTACGGCTCTAGTAGAATTTACTGCTCCGCTCTCGAAACACCAAAGAAGCGAGTAAAACCGCGAAGGACAGCCAGTCTTTAATAAAAAACTGAGTTCGGGTAAAACTTTTAGATTTAATTAGTCTTTAACGTAAAATTATTTTAAAAACTTCCCGAATGAAATCGAATTTTGTTAACAATTTCACGAGTTTTTTTTTCACGGAATCCTAATCTTATTTCTTATATACAAATATTTGTTATTCCTTATAACATCAGCTATCTGCCAGTTACGAATTCCGGTCAAAATCGGTCCAGCCGTTTCGGAGATTAGCCAGAAGACAGACAGACCAAAAAAAGTTCTTTCTCTTAAGATAGTACCATGAAATTACACACAGAAACTTAAATTTTATTTAATAGTAGGTATTAATTAACTACAATATATTACCAAAAGAGCGATGAAAATAAATGTTGATGGATGGAGAGGGAGAGGAAGACCAAAGGAAAGTTTGATGTATTGTGTGAGGAATGATATGAAGGAGAAAGGAGTAAATAATAGCGTGACGATTGACATGGGAGAATGGACAAGAAAAACGTAGGTATAGCGCCGACCCTAAATAACAAGGGACAAGGGCATGAACATAAACCATCATACATATAATGACGGCACGGTGGCGCAGTGGCTGAGCGATTGACTGCTGCGCTGCGTGTCGCGGGTTCGATTCCCGCACGGAACAAATATTTGTATGACCTGCAGATAGTTGTTTCGGGTCTGGCTGTTTGTGTATGTGAGTTTAAATGTTTGTAAACGCACCAACGATACAGGAGAAATTCCTAGTGTGGTGCCCCACACGTTTTGTTTAAAAATAAAATAAAAATATATTTATCTACCCACCATCTTCAAACTCCAATGTGACAACTTAATCTGTCTGTTCAACACACACAGTAAATATGCCATCAATTATTTTAGAAGAAACAAAAGACGGTGTTGCCAAGAAAAATAAATCCATTGATTCTCATCTGTGTGCACGTCTATTGCATAACATACAACGCTGTTGTTCTAGTCAGGGTTGCCAGTAAATGAGTAAGCAAGGTCGTACTCGCTTCCTTTTTATCTCACCGTTATGGAGTGTGTAGTATTTTTTTTATTATTCAATTGTACGGAAATGCAAGATACGTTTGTTTATGACATACTAGCTGGCGCCCGCGGCTTCGTCCGCGTGGCATAGTTACTTTGGGCTAACGCTACTTTAACCCGCGTGATGTTCCAAAATAAATTATCTTTCTCTCCCCTTTTCTTCCGTCTTTCTCCCCCTTTTCTCACTTTTTTTAGCCTATGTTCGTCTCTAGGGTCCCAACTATCTCTGTACCAAAATTCATCAAAATCGGTTTGGCCATTTAGGCGTGAAGACGTACGAACAAACAAATAAACTCACTTAATTGTTATGTAAAAAGTTAAGCTGGTTTTATAATTTCAAACGAAAACAATGCGGATTGTTGGCATTGTTTTCGTTTGAAATTATAAAACCAGCTGCTGCACTAAGGGAAGAAGCGAACTAGCGACATAAACGGCCGAGGGACCACATACTTCGTATATGGTTTTAATTTCAACTCGATACCTCTACGCATTCCTTAGATAAAGAGTCTTGACAGACAGACAGACGGCCATAAAGTGATCCTAAAAGGGTTTCCTTTTTTCCTTTGAGGTACGGAACCCACCATTTTTGTTTTTTGCCATCACGGTTATCGTTAATGTTACTTCATCTAGGACTCACTATTCAACCAGCTTCAAAAAAAGGAGGTTCTCAATTCGTCGACCGGTTATTCTAAGACGCCTGGATCGATTTGCTAGATTCTTGTTTGAATGTTTGATAGGGTACTTCCCAGGTGGTCCGGGTCCCATATCAATTTTATTTATATTGCTTATAGACCAGGGTCGATAATTTTTAAAACCATGCATTTTCTGAGGAGGTTTACTATTGTAACATATATATTTTTTTACACCATCGGAAAGTAGAGATTTCAACGAACAGAAAACATACCAACTTTTTGAAAAAAGCTGATATTTTGACGTCAGAATTTTCGATTGAAAATGAGGCTGCTTTTTCGATATTAATTCAATATAAGGTGAAAAAATAAATATTTTTAACCAAATAAATTACAGCGTATTTGGGACATAAAAAAGTAAGTTTTCACCAAATTTCGTTATAGAAAAACAATTTTTGTAAAAGATAAAAATAAAAAACCAAAAACTTGGTTTTTTGAAACTTCACATAACTTTTGAGGTTATGTGAAAAAAGTGTGAATGCAAAAGTCTTAGATCTTTTTTTACCTACAACTTTGCCATTTGACTTTTTTCGATAGGACTTTTAGTTTTGCCGGAAATCGAGAAAAACCGTTTTTTACCCTTAAACCCCCCCCCCCCTACCCCTTCCCGACCTCAGATCGCCCGTAATTTATTTTTCCTTTCATTTTTATAATATTCCCCTCCTTTTTTAATGGGTTCATCCTACTATTATTTTTTTTCACTTTGTATTCTTTTTAAAGGCTTATACCCCGGTCTATTAGGTCTACGAGAACTCATACATAAACTACATATTTTTTTCTCTTTATCTATATTATATGGATGATCGGCTAATCTTCTAGTTACAATGGAAAATGAATACTCGATAAAAAATATGTGATACATCATTATACCATAACTAAAAATGGCGAAATAAAAAACTTTTTTGTAAAAAATAAAACAGAATTCCAAAAAAAAAATTGATAAGTGTAAAATAACTTTACTTCCGGAAGTCGCTGGCAATAAAGTCAACGAAATCAAAAAAAGTCGCCGACTTCCGAAAATAAAGTTATTTTACATTTTGCAGTTTTTTTTTATTACAATTGAATGCACTAATCAGTTGCCTAATTAAAAGTTATTGTGCCAATTTATAGCTTATTATTGGCTGCAGTACATTCATTTGCATGCGCAAATATGATAAGTTGATAACCTACATTTGTGAGTAGCTGCATCATTTTGTAGACATTATTTATTTAACAAGAACAGAATGAGTGAGGAATATTTTTTAACCGACCAAAAAAAGGAGGAGGTTCTCAATTCGATTTCGTTACCTCAGAAGTTTCGTCTAAGTAAACCGATTCTTTTTAATTTGAAAGCTGGTGTTTCCTGATAAACATTTATATGAGATACCATTACCACCGTTCCACAACAAAAAAAGCTAGAATAAAAATATTTTTTTATTGCGGCGTAAATAGTAATCTTATTGGGAACTATATTTTCGAGCCGTTTGGGGTTGAAACTCTGGGACCGTGGGGTCCTTGTGCTCACAGCCTTTTTAAGGAAATTTCAAAACGTTTGGTTGACACTTCCCGTGACCCAAGGGCTGGCTTTTACTTTGGCCAGAGGCTTACCGTTGCCATACAACGTGGCAACGCGGCCAGTCTCTTGGAGACATTGCCAACTGACAGCGTTGAGGACGAATTATTTGACGCTATTTTTTAATTTATTTATAAGTTTAGTTTATGTTGAATTTGAAAAATTAAAAAAATATTCTTCCAACATAATAATATAGGTACCTACTTTTATTTTGAAGTGATATTTAAATAAGTGTTTTTTTTTGTGCCCCTATCACAATAATTAATCATATTTAACCCAAAGGTTGACTGGTAGAGAATACAACCTTATACCTTGTACCTTATGGCATTAAGTCCATACTGTATTTAATTTTTTTCATTATATCATCATCTTTCATTGGGACTTTAATTTTTAACACTTTTAATTTTTATTCACTGTAAACAAACTATAAAAAAGACCAAAAGTTAATTTTGACCTACTTTCCCGGTAACCGATTAAATTGAAATTATGCATACTTACATTTTTAGTTTGGATGACAATGCATGGTTATCTAAGTAAAATGATTCTATATCAAAGATGGCAGACAAGTTTGATTTTGTGCATACCCATGATATGGGCATCGAATGAAAGTGTTTGCTGTGGAGAGTACAAGGAAACGTTTTTTTTTATAATCTATGGGTATTAATGGCCGTTTCCGTGTGTTTTTGGAATGATAAAAATACGTATATTGTTAAATAAAGAAATTTATTTTAAGGTCACTGACCTAGAAGAAAAGTTTTTAAAGTAAAAACTTCACTTGATAGTACTTCACAAACAAGGATAAACAAGCAACATAATTATAACGCCGCACAATACCTAAATATGATGCAATTAATAAAATAACTCACCATCATTATTGAAGTATGCATATTCCGTAATCAACACCCCCCTTGTTCCATATCGACACGGGAATCAAACCCGGGACCAATCCCCGTTTACATCATACGCGCCAAAATAAACTCCCGCCGAAAAAAAACACACGTCAATCAACAAACACAAGGTTGAACACCAACTAACCAACACAGAAATTAAAACAATAGTTAAACGCAGTTATGAAACAAAAAAACTAAATTGAACTGTGTAAAAGTCACTGTGATCACGTTTCAGGTTGTCATTCATAAATAAAAGTAGTGACTAACAAAATAAAACACGGTAAAGTTTGTAAATACGTAATTTTTGAACGAAAAAACTGAGTAACAACCGATACAACCGCCTTAGTTCACGACACTGCACTGACTGAGGCGCGTAGCTTACGAGCGGCCTACCTGATATCTCTAGCGCATTCACTCACAACAAAAACCTTGGTGCTAGAAAGAGACAGGCATACAAACACGCGTTGCCCCCACGAAATTGCATTTCGGTGCACTTGCATTTCTGTGTTTGAGTTGGCCGTAGCTATAATAGACGGGGTAATTCGGTAGTCTATGGTACATTTAGAGCACTGCCATATTGAGTGGCAATATTTATACACCCCCTACGTAAAAAGCGTGATGTTTAATTAGTTTTAGGATTTGTATCAAACATGGTAGTATTCTTTTCATTAAGTATTTTCATTTCAGGGTTCCGTATTTCAAAAGGAAAAATCGGAACCCTTACCTATGGAATCATTAGTTCCTCCGTCTGTCTGTCTATCATTCAAGATCTGGAGAACGTATGGAGGTATCGAGTTGAAATTGAAACCATATTAGCAAGTTTGTGGTGCCTTGAAGATGTGTGTAAAGTGTAATCAGGGGCTTTTCAAAATTAGGAGCTACTACCACAATATTAATACACGCAGTAAACACGAAATTGTAATTCCTAAATTTAGATTAACAAAAACTAGCAAGTCATTTCTAATAAATAAATAAATTAATAAATATCTTGGGACAACTCACACACGGCTATCTGATCCCAAGCTAAGCAGAGCTTGTGTTATGGTAACCAGACAACTGATATACATACTTATATAATTTATAAATACATACATATTATAGATAAATAACACCCAGACACAGAACAAACAATCATGCTCATCACACAAAGTTTGTCCTGGGTGGGAATCGAACCCACGACCTCCGGCTCAGCAGTCAGGGCCACTAACCACTAGACCAACAGGCCCTCAAATAAACAGTATACGCTTTTATAACAAGTTGCCAAAATCAGTTATAGAACTGACAGATGGAAAGTTTAAAAACTACATAAAATGTGTCCTTATTAAAAACGCATATTACAAAATCAAGGACTACGTTGAAGATAAAGAAGTTTGGCTATATAGTTCCTTCTGCGCATGCGGCTTCCCTGGTAGCTATAATCAGCACAAATTTGTGGATGTCTCTAACTATTCTCAATCTTATTTATTTTTGTGATCTCTTTAATCATTTTGTTTTTTTTTTTGCAATAGTTGTCAAATCACATATTTATATCACCCTTGTTCTGAATAGTTACAGTACTGATAGCAACATCTGTGTGACTCGTCTTCTAGTTATTATTTTGTTTTTGCAATTTTTTTTTTTTTTTTTTACTCTTGTATAGATTTTTTTCTACCTATTCGTTGTGAATGAGTGGACATGGTTGGCCTTGTAGATTCTTAGACGCTTGTTAACTTTTGTTAACGTATTATTTTATTTTACTTTTTGTAAAGTAAGCAATGACTTATTGTCGGGCCTACGCTGTCCTCTCATACTTAAGTGCTAACGCTGTAACAACAACAACATTGTAAAACTAAATGATTTTAAAAGAGTAACTATGGAGTTTCTTGCCGGTTCTTCTCCATAGGAAACGACCAACCCGAACCGTGCATCTTTTTTCGACGTTTTATAAGTGCCCATGTAGGCCTATGTAAAATAAAAATATTTTGATTTTGTGAAAAAATCAACATTCCAGTCGATGCAGTCGATAGAACCGTGTAAGTGTAAGTCGCAAGCTTGTACGGGACCCTCGGTGTGCTCGCCCGCTCGCATTTGGCCGTTTTTTCTATAGTTTCAGCTCACCTTATACCACTACCTTAAACTATTGATCATATTTAATGTCTAATAGAAAAATGTCATCCAAAAGTGCCTGTAACGGTCTATCCTTACTAATATTATAAAAGTGAAAGTGAGTTTGTTTCGTCTTTACACCTAAATGGTTAAACCGATTTTGATGAATTTTGGTACAAAGATAGTTGGGACCCTGGAGACGGACATAGGCATAAAATTGAGATATGAGGGAGAAAGAGGGAAGAAAAGGGAAAACTTAGCATTGCTATTACAATAAATAAGACGCAAGGACAAAAACTACAGGTAGCAGGTAGGTACCTGTAAATCAGGAAAGGGGAACTGTGTTACCCCGAATCTAACGCGAGCGAAGCCGCGGGCAAAAGCTAGTTTAAAATAAATGCTTTGAGTTTGAGTTTGAATGCATAAATGAAACTCTTCACTTGCTCAAAGAAAAATGTAATTTCAAGTTTTTCTCAGGCCTTATTTTTCCTAATACCAAGGTTTGTCCAAATTTACTTTTGGTATTTCAGTAGAGCTGAAACTGAACAAATAAAAATCAAAAGCATTTATTTTAAGTAGGTCCGTTTAGAGAGGTACTTTAGAACTGTCGATAGAATGATAATAATAAATGAAGCTACAATCCCACTAGGCATAATAACTGTAGTTGGCGAGTCCAAAGCGTAGATCTCTATGGCGAAGAATGGGCAAGAAACTCCATGGACACACTTTTAAATCAGGATATTGTTTTAAAACCTAGGTTACATCATTCATGTTGAGATGGTGTATCATGTGAGAATGATGTAGAAAAATGTGCACGTTAAAACTGTCCATTTTAAAAGACAAGAAAAATTACTCGCTTCTGCATCTGCTCCTGTCGATGATGCCATTAAATGAGATTCGACTAGAATTCCACCTCTTCAACTGCGTTATCAGTGCTTTCCACCTGGACATTCTTCCGTTTGGATATCTTGTCGTCAAATCGACGGTAGCAAAGACAATGTCTACAGCTGGGGGTCCATAGATAGCTCAGTTCTCAAGCGTGTATGCGGCGTGTCCCCACAGACAACAGCCCATTTTCCATCTTGCGCTGCATGGCCTGAAACCTGCACACTTGACGATTTATGGCTGCATCAGCGAGCGGTCTTCACATAGCTGAATTTTAGGCCAAAAATATATGACTGGCATTTGCCATCGACAATTCAATTTTTATTTAATAACGATTTTTACATCGTGTCTGAATTTTTATAACTAGCTACATACATGCAATTCATCTTGAAATCAATACAATCATCCAAATAATACAATTATCCACAATTGCATACGATTATCCACACAAAAAAAAATCAAGCCAGTAATACCAAAACATACAATACAAATAAATAAAAAAAATATTAATGTTAAAAGTAAAAAAAAAATTAAACAATTTAATTTCAAGTCAATTAGGTACATTATGCGACATTTATATTAATTCATAATTCATCAATAGAATAAAGACACTTACTTAACAAGAACTGTTTGAGCTCACTCTGAAACCCGCTTGTGTAGACTAGACTTTTTATTCCTGTCGGCAGTTTATTAAATATTTTTACTGACTTAGGATATGCGCTATACTTTGCAACGTTTAGGTGAGGCACTTCCTTTAAGACACGTTAAGAAGAAGAAGTGGCTTTAAACGGATTCCTCAAGGAGCAGGTGGAATTAAAGCCATCGTTTCCATTGGTAACCATCATTAAGAAAAAGTAATTTTACTTATCGAACACAATGGGTATAGAAGCCACTTGTCCTTCCTATAAACCAACATGATTATCAGTCCACTGATGGATATAGGCCTCTCCCACAGACCGTATCGATGGCGTGTTCTTGTTCAAGTGCGCTCCTTTTTTTTGGGGTGGGAAGTCATCAAATAACTTCCCCCGCTCTGGGTTTAGCGGGGGGGAGTGTCAGACTTTTACTGACTAAAACCCACCCATGTTCCTTCTATTGCCCTTTACGTTCCGGGGCCGCGGTCTCTCTTTCGAAGAACCCGCAACCCCGGCAGGCAAGTGCGCGCCTCTAAGAGATGATAACCCATCCCTAAAAAATTGAGCTACCCATTGCTCACCGGGTCGCGGTTATGTTACGTTATTTGACTTAAGTGACTGCTTTCTGAATTCCACTTACAAACAGCTTAAAATGGTTTCCGAAGCAAGGGTTATGACATGCAATGTATTGTCGCCACCTATATATGAAACGACCTTTGGAAGCATTGCTTAACCCACAGAGTTTTGTGTATTAAAACTGTCTGATTTTATCAATAATATAAAAGTACACGTTATACTCAAAAAGAGGAGGAGGGGTAGCTTAAAACCACACGACGACGGGAGGGGTGTCATTAAAGGTAGTCTAAAAATCCTCACGCGCAATTTCAATATTTTTGACAGTTGCTCTTCGGGGATTCAAATTACTATAACATACTAGCTGTGCCCAGCGGTTTCACCCGCTGAGGTTTAGGGGTATGAAAAATAGATGTTAGCCGATTCTCAGACCTACCCAATATGTACCCAAAATTTCATAAGAATCGGTCGAACCGTTTCGGAGGAGTACGGTAACTAACATTGTGTTGTGACACGGAAATTTTATATATTAGAAGATTACACCACAAAAAGCACAGGCTATGACTGCTCATTCCTTGGGTGCTGTTTGTGGACAAATATATGCCAGCATTAGACTGGCTTGTATTTGTTTTTCATCCACGAAATTAAAAACAAAACGTTATTTACACGAAGCATAAAATGTAAACAAACTCACCGAACCGATACCGTCAAGGAAATTGAATCTGCTATTTTCGAATATTGCTCGTTTAAATTCTAGAAACGTGCGTTACTAATAACACCTTGAATCGACTGGTAATACATCCAAAAGTTTTAGACATATGATTACTCAGCCACTGTATGTCAATCGAAGTTCATGTGGTGCTGGTCGTTCTGTAAATCAATGGTTTCTCGGATGCTTTTTTGTTTTTCCGGACGGGAAACCACCAAATAACTTCCCCCGCTCTGGGCGGAGCGGGGGGGAGTGTCGGACTTTTAGTGACTAAAACCCACCCATGTTCCTTCTGTTGCCCTTTACGTTCCGGGGCCGCAGTATGTCTTTCGAACAACCCGCAACCCAGACAGGCGGTGGCCCTGGCCTCTGCTTTGCTGACATCTCTTTGTGGTGCGCGTGCGCGGAACACGAACGCGCCTTCGACACGAAACAGATGTCCTCTTAGGATATTTCTTAAACAGGTTGTAAAATTTAAACGCAAGACCTCTCTTGTGGTGCTAGGGTCTCCATGACAAGCACTATTAAACCTTTTCTTTGATATGTTATATTATTATCTCTCTAAAAACATAAAACATTAAAAAATAAAATATTTACACATGACTTATTTTTAATAAGTTAATTGGGTAGCAGAGTTGCGCCATCACTCTATTTTATTTGGTTACTAGCTTTTGCCTGCGGCTTCGCTCGCGTTAAGTTCGGAATAACACAGTTCCCCTTTCCTGATTTACAGGTACCTGCTACCTGTAGTTTTTGCCCTTGCGCCTTATTTATTGTAAAAGCAATGCTAGGTTTTCCCTTTTCTTCCCTTTTTCTCCCTCATATCTCAATCAATTATTTTTTTAAATAGCCATCATCCTTCCCTTATTTCAGAAAATAGAGGGCGAGTTCCAATTTTATACTACAAAAAAAAATTACACGAAAAACGTTTACACGAAAAAAAAAAGTTTATATAAAGCTCCATTTCATTTTTTGAAACCTTTTTTTAACACCCAGTTGCATGTAAGGAGAGTGGGCACCCCGATTATATTATTTTTATAATGTTGCTCTCTATAAATTACAAGTATGCAGTGTCAATAGTCTAGTGCCAATACAACAGCAGGGCAAATCTATGAGGGATCCATTTTTACCATTTGGCAACCCCAAATAAAAAAATCACAATCAGCATTGTTGTTACATTTTTTGTACGTAGACGCACAGATTTGGGGTAAAAGAAGTTTCGATGTGCTTTTTGTGTTTCGTATCAAAAATAACTTTCTAGAACTGTTCCAGGTCAGCAGTATTAGGTAACAAAAAATAATTAAGATAGGGGCAAGAGGAATTACAGCCCCTCAAAGAACGGGCTTTGTTTATAAATTATATTGTTGTACGTAATAATTTTATAACAAAAAATATTATTTATTACCATATAATATAATTAATTCCTATCAACTCTGCCGAGGATTGACTAACGAAACGTCTCACAGATATTTTGAGTTTTAGTTTTTTAAGTTTTCTTAAAACAAAAGAAAAACAAAAAAGAAAGATCTAAAAACAAGATACAACAACTAAAATAAGCTTACAACAGATTATGCATTTTACAACTGAATAAATAATACTTAATGTAAACCCAACCCAAACTAACATAACATTTCGCCAATGGATTTCATAAAAGGTTAGGCAGAGTCCGCAGAGGTGTTTTTAATACTGGTACGGTACACCCACATTTCGCCAGTTGTGTTCAAGTCAGAAATCTTTAATGTGAGAGCTTAGTGCCATCAACCAAATTTTTAATTAAAAAACCAAGAAACATTGTGCCAGACCTGAGATTTGAAACCAGGACTTCATGGTCAGCATTCGCGCTTGCGACCACTTGACCAGCGAGGCAGTCCAGAAAACAACGCTAACAAAACAATTGATAGAACAAACAAATAATATTACACAATATTAAACACATTACCTATGTATCAAAAAACCCAATAGTCTACACAGACAACATTTTTCTTCAAACGGAAAAGCCTGGAAAAGGAGTCAGTCGAGAAACTACGCCATCAATGTGGAATTAATACGCAAAGACAACCTAGATGGCGCTGATGTGGAGAAATATAATTCGCTCGAAAATTGTGCCACCGCCCGCGCCTTTGCTACACTTAATTCAACACACATCACCTAGATGGCGCTAGTATGAAGTGCCATTGGTAACCGATTTCACGTATGACCTAATATTTTAGAGTAACATTATTTAGTAGTATTAACAATACAAAATAAGTTCGTTTCAAAAAGAGGAAGTTCTTCAATGCGACCGTTTGTTCTGTTTTTTTATTAAATGTATTTTTGTTACCTACGCTACGGTCTACTCCATTTCTCCGTCGCCGCGTCGTCGTCGTTCTACTAGTGTCATCTATTAACACATTTATGAAACTAGCAAAAAACTTATCAACCGACAGACCAATCGAAGCGACTCGCCCAAATAGTTAAATAGTCAACTAACAGATGTCGCTTTTCACATTAAATTGGAATGTTTTCAGATGATAATCATAATATTATTTTTCTGTTCCGTGGTTCATAATCATGTTTATGTATTTCAAACTAAGTTATATTTGAAACAGAATATTTACCATTTTTTAATTCCGTTAATGCACTTTTATGCATATTCTTTTAAATGTTTACTAAAAACTAAAGAACATTTAAAAATATAAAAAGTCGCCCACCGGTGACTTTCCGCCATTTCGGCGCCGCTGTTGTAAATAAACGCCATGATCATGGATAAACTGAAGACAGTTATGGAGGTAGTTCGTTTTTAGGGTTCCGTAGGTACCTCAAAAAGAAAAAACGGAACGTCTGTCTATCAGTCGGTCAAGACCCTTTATCTCGCTAACGCGTAGAGGTCGAGTTGAAATTAAAACCATTTACTCAAGTCTGTGGAGCCTTCCAAACCCTCTACGCAGTTTACGCAGTCAAAAGATATGGCTGCTTATGTCGCAAGTTTGCACGGAACCGTGGGTGAACGGGTCTGTCTCGCTCTTAGCCGATGTAAGTCTTCATTCTTCTATGCTTCATTCAAATAAATTGGGGTTGCGATTCTTGCAAGAGACCAATGAAATGGATGAGAAACATTTTATGAATTTTAATTCTTTTTTTTAACATTACCCCACACTTGGAATATCTCCAGTATCGTGGGTGTGTTTACAAACATTTAAACTCAAATACACAAACAGCCAGACCAGGAACAACTATCTGCAGGTCATACAAATATTTGTTCCGTGCGGGGATCGAACCCGCGGCACGTAGCGCAGCAGTCAACCGTGTCGTTATATATATTAACCTATTATGATTCTGCTTAAGCCGCCATTTTAGACCCCCAGATTTCAGCTACCCTACCATGACGTTTTAAAGCAGAACTTATTTCACTGAGGGGAAGAGACAGAGCTATACAGGCTATTTCTCACACAGGAATAAGAACTGCTATAAGATGTCATGGTACTGGGCGGAGAAAAATTTGAATATAGAATGTCAATCGAACACCCTCAGGAGATCTACTTGCGATCATCAGACCAAGTCACAAAGCCAAATTGACGACATTTTCATATTTATTTATTTATTTTTAACACTACGAGCACAGAATATATAGGCGGACTAGCCATAAGCATTTTGTACCAGTCAACCTTTGGGTGATCCGGCGAACAGTGGTTAGGGGTTAGACCTACAATCTTATTGTATGTAATTTAAACTGAAAAATACTACAAGAATAATAAAAATTGACTCCCAAAAAAAAACACTAAAAAGTAAAAGTAAATTTACTTGCGGAAGACTTTTGTTTGATTTATTGTTTTTTTTGCAACCAACTTTATATTTTCCGCTACTAAGTGTTTTTTTTTAGAAATCGTAACAAAAGTACAAAAAATACATTATTATCGCATAAATCCTTTTTAATGTCGGTTAAACATATCACGAATATATTACAGTTTTCGGCTCGGGCTTTGAAATTTAAACTGAACAGTTAATGGTACCCAGAACTCTATGAGGGACTCTCCATCAATTCCTATAGCATGCAAGTTGCAGGGCAACTTCATTCCGCGGTTAATTCCGTATTCTATATTTAATCATAAGTGACAATCACGAGTATTAGTATAACCTTAATTGGCAATTCAAGTAGGAAATACGTCACAATACAATTTATACGACTAGTTGCACTTACTAAGTTCAGTGTCCTCAGAAAAAAAAACTATTAATAAACCAGGTCAAAAACAGTACGGCCATAGTTTATGATCATTATTTTTTATAGTTCCGTACCCTATTTTTTTTTTAATCCAAAAATGGAACGGTGGTCTAATGTTTTTGTCCGTTACGCACACTATTTTACTCAAGAACGGAAAATATGAAAACAAAATCTGGGCAAGTGCGAACCGGACTACGCACACCGTATCTTTTTTTTTCACTACTCCAAAGGACACACCACACCACAGACTTGAGTATATGATTTTAATTTCAACTCCCACTCATTCCTGAGTTAATGGTTCTTGACAGACAGCCTGACGGACAACCAAGTAATCATCTTTGTATGATCACTTTGTTGTCCGTTTTTTCCTGAAAAACCATAGATATATAAAAAAAAAACAGATCCTTCTATATGAAGTCTGTGTACTTACAGAACCCTTAAAAACAACACGTGCGTGTCGCACCCGCACTCGCACACACACTAGTTCCGCTTCCGTAGCACCAAACAATATAATAATGATATTTTAAAAGCTTATTCATACGTTTTTAACACTCCACAGTAGAACTAAATTTGTTCTAAATTTCATTGTTTACAGCCTGTATTACCAAAAAGTCCTATTTATAAAAAAAAAACCGGCCAGGAGCGAGTCAGGCTCGTCCACCGGGGGTTCCGTACAAACTTACGACATGAACCGCCATATATTAGACTGGGTGGGTAGAGGCGCGTCGGCCACACGACCAACAGTCGAGGCGCAGTCGAGGCGCGGGAGCATTAGGGGCGTCGCCCACAAGATCAACAGTCGAGGTGCAGTTGAGGCGCAGGCACATAAGAGGCACGCACAACGAGATTTTTTTTACAAATGTCGTGTGGGCGACGCGCCTAACGGAGCGCCTCGACTGCGCCTCGACTGTTGGTCGTGTGGGCGACGCGCCTTAGAGGGTTGATTATTTCACAGCACAAAGGGTGGTGTGAAATAAAAAGAGACTTGAGTATCCTTACTAATATTATAAAAGCGAAAGTGAGTTTGTTTGTTTGTTACGTCTTCACGACTAAATGGCCAAACCGATTTTGATGAATTATTGGCACGAGATAGTTGGGACCCTGGAGACGGACATAAGCTAAAAAAAAGTGAGAAAAGGGGGAGAAAAAGGAGAGAGAAGGACATTTTTATGCGATCAGGCGGGTTAAAGTTAGCGTTAGCCCAAAGTAACTATGCCAGGTATAACTAGGTCGGAAGCTAGTATGGATATAACTTCAACTCGATATCTTCACGCGATGCCGAAGTAAAGGGTCTTGACAGACAGACAGACGAATAACAAAGTGATCCAATAAGGGTTCTGATTTTCCTTTTGAGGTACCTACAGAACCAAAAAAAACAGGTTTTTCTTTTGGCACTATGTGTAGTTCTTGTTCAACTGTCAGAGATCTAAGTGCTTATCACTGCCAGGACAGAGGACCCACAGCTTAACGTGCTTGAGGCACGGAGAAACCTCGCTATGTAATAAATAGTCACCCATCCACGGACCGACCTTGGCAAGAACTCCTTTACCTTGAATATTGACCTTTAGGGCTGTTAATATTTTGCCACGAGCATCGATTGCCGATAAATCCTATCGGGTTATTAATGTCCTTCACAACGAACTTGTCTCACCTGTTATTTTATTTTAGTTTCTTAATAGCCAGTTTCTTGGTTTCTCGGAAATCTCGGATCAATAGGGAAGTGGAGCCGGAAGTAGTTGTATCGTGACCGGAAGTTTATAAGCCATTCTCGTTGTGATCTAGATATCTTGTTTTGTGACATTGTTCTACGTTTGGTAATGGCATTACCTTTATCCTACTAATATCCTAATAATATTATAAATGCGAATGTTAGTGAGGATGGATGGATAGATGTATGGATGTTTGTTACTCTTTCACCTCAAAACAGCTAAACGGATCCTACTATAATCCTACTATGCGAAAATTTGTGAGTGTGAATGTATGTTTGATCCTCTTTCCCGAAAAAAACTACTGAAGGGATCTTGATAAAATTTGGCCCAGAGTTAGATTCTTTTTTTTTCGATCATCACGCCGGCGAAGCCGCGGGCGCCAGCTAGTCCGTTATATATAGGTATGTAATATGTGGGTTACATTTTAGTCGTGAGCACCAATATGTTGGTAACAAACACCACGCCTGTAATCCCCATAGGATTAGGCAGAGGGGTAACTGTAACCCACATTTCGCCAGTTATGTTTAAGTCAACCGGGCACAAAATGGTCCGTGACTGCTACTGAAGAATTCATACTCAAAGAAAGAAAGAAAGATTTGTAGCAATGAAAACTGAATAGGTACTCGATAAGAATTTGTGTGAGATTCCATTAAAACCATATACTTAAGTCTGTGGTCCCTTTGTGTTGTGAAAAAGTCAACCCTCTAAGTCTACCCAGTCAAAAGATATGGCAGTTTATGTCCCAAGTTTGTGCGCGGTGCGCGAGTCTGACTCGCTATTGGCCGGTTTTTTAGGGTTCCGTAGTCAACTAGGAACCCTTATAGTTTCGCCATGTCTGTCTGTCCGTCCGTCCGTCCGTCCTCGCTTAATCTCTGTGACCGTTAGCACTAGAAAGCTAAAATTTGGTACCAATATGTATATCAATCACGCCGACAAAGTGGTAAAATAAAAATTGGAAAAAAATGTTTTATTAGGGTAGCCACCCTATATGTAAAGTGGGAAGTTATTTTTTTTTTAATTTCAACCCTAACGTGTGATATATTGTTGGAAAGGTATTTAAAAATGAATAGGGGTTTACTAAAACCATTTTTTGATAATGTCTATAATTTCGGAAATAATCGCTCCAAAAGTAAAAAATAAATGTGTCCCCCCCCCTCTAACTTTTGAACCATAAGTTTAGAAAATATGAAAAAAATCTGAAAAGTAGAACTTTATAAGGACTTTCTATGAAAATCATTTTGAACTTGATTGACACAACAGTTTTTGTACAAAAAAGACAAAAAGTTGTACAAAATAATTTCCTCCTCCACCTTTAAACTCATAAGTGGGAACACTTATTGTGACGGACGGGAAACTACGGAACCCTACACTGAGCGTGGCCCGACACGCTCTTGGCCGGTTTTTTTTAATTAAATCATTTATTTTAATTTTTTTTCCAATAATTGTGGGCAAGAAGCCTGAGAAAGGTTTCTCAGGCGAAGGCCTCCTCCAGAGATTACTGATAATAACCAGTCTCGACCAAATATATGTGACGTCGTTTGCCCGTCGTGTTTGTGGTCTACCTCTCTTTGTGCACACAGACAGCTCTGAAAATGATGGTAATAATAACCCTTTTAGTTAAAAAGGTCTGGTTTGTTATAAACTCCATGGACCGTAGCAAAAAATGGCGTTTAGGCTCGTGAATTCAGATAATTATTAGCCTATGCCCGCGGCTTTGCCCGCGTGGAGTCTAGTAATTGTCATACGATCCTATCCAGCTGAATAGCAGTATTTTACATGGAGCGACTGCCTTTCTACCTATCCTCCATAACCCAGTTAGTACTTGGTAATAATACAATACCCCTTGGTAAGACTGATTGTTAGATTTTCCGGACGTAAGGACAGTCAAAAATCTACAAATGACAACTGTGACCAACAGCTTAACGTGCTTTCCGAACCACGAAGGAAACTCGGTATGTAACGGGTGGTCACCCATCCACAGACCAACTTAGGCAAGCGCGGCTCCTTCAGATCGACCCGCGAACGGCTGCCTTTATTCAGCCACGAGCTTCTATGTTATAAACTATCTATGTGACAAAATTTATCCAAATATGTTGTAGTTTTTATGTGAAATCCATCCTCACAAACTTTCGCATTATTAAGATGACTTGTGTGTTTCTGAAGCTAAAAGTTATTAGTTATTTTTATATTATTGTAGTTTTTTGAAATCGGTTTAATTTTTTGCAAAAAGGTTTTATTTTTCGTTGTAATCATCTTACCGGTCGGTTTTTTTTTGAGCCTATTAATTTGTTAACTATAGTATGTTACAGATTCCTACACAAATTCTTGTCATGAATTCCTTATTTTAATTGTAACTAGAAGTTTGTAATGGACGATCATGTCATCAACATAGGCTAAGGAGAAAAAATACGCATATATTAAAGGGAGCTAGCTCATAAACTACTCAAGCAAAAGAAATTACATTTTTATAGCAAGCACCATGCTAATTCCTCTGCCAAATGAAAAACTAATCTCGTAAATCGGCGCAGTAATCACGGAGTAATCGTTGTCAAAACATGAAAAAAAGGGCACGCATCGAGCGTTCCGTAGAAACTTGCGGCATAAATGAGCATATCTTTTGACTGCGTAGACTTAGAGAGTTGATTTTTTCACAACACAAAGGTACCACAGACTTGAGTATATGGTTTTAATTATAACTCGATACCACCACGCCTTCCCAAGATAGAGGGTCACTAGAGATAGACGGACAACAAAATTACCCTATAAGAGAACGTTTTTACTTTTTGAGGTACTTACGAAACCCTAAAATTGATGCTGGCGTAATACATAACCTCTTGCTTTTTTAGAGGTCAATTAAAATAAAGTTACTAACCTGCAATTCATTGAGTGAAAATGTTTTGCAATGAGTCCTTGATATTTTTTGTCCATTTGTTTCAAAGTAACATTCACTTACTTCCGCTTATTAACTTTCAATACTAAAAATTCGTGTAATGTTATTTTAATTGGTGACCATCACTATAACCTAGTTACTATTGTTACAATGTTTAACTAGATTAGATTACGATTAGGCACCTACATAACTGTACAAAACTCAAGACCACCATAGTGTACCTACCGCTTCGGTGTACCCGAGAAAGATCAATAGATATTTACCTAATAGAAACGATGTTCATTCCCCCTGACAAAAAAATTGGGGTGGCCCTTCATACATGTAGCGTATGGTCCTTGCATGAAGCCGATTGTTTGGTAAAAAAAATTAACGACACACGCGCGTCTTACATTTCTAATGCTAATTTTCTAATGCTATAAATAATTATTTTGGAATACGTTATCAGTTTTATAATCCTCTGCTTTTATTCAAAAGTCGTAAAGAAAAGTAAAGATCATTTTGCTTTTTTTTTTATAAATCTAAGTAGGTATCTATATAGGTAAGTATATCGAGGTTACAAAAACACTTTAATCTTAAAAAGATGAGATATTGGACAATGACGTCAGTGACACCAAAGGTTCCTTGTCGGCTTTTAGCAATTTTAGTAATAACAGTTTTGGTAGTTGTCCATCCTTTTCTGACGCGCTCGAATATCAATTTTCTGATGTACCTAAGAATTTAAATGTAGTCCATATAAATGTCCTTTTAGGTGTTAATTATAGCCCTTCATCGCGTATTAATTTCATTTCCTCCTTTGAAAAGATCCTTGAAAACCTTACACCCTCTTACAGTCATACAATTTTCATGGGGGATTTTAATACTTGCTTATTGAAACTCGATTCCCGTTTTTCATTATTTCAGTCAATGGTGAAGTCATTAAATTTAACAATTCTCCCATTAAGTGCCACACATCATTTTCCAAACTGTAATCCCTCCCTTTTGGACCTTCTTATTGATTCCTCTCCTCAACATGTCAGCAAGCATGGTCAATGCACAGCTGGCATGTTTTCGTATCATGACCTAATATTCCTCTCCTACAAAATTCGGCCACCTAAAGCGAAACCTAAGATTCTCCTGCAACGCAATTTTAGTGGTATGAACACAGACGACCTGCGAAGTGATGCTAACAGCATTGACTGGGGTCCTTTAGTAAGTGATGAGTCCATGGATGTTAAAGTGAACCTGCTGACGGAAAACCTTGTGCAGTTGTAGTACAATGTTCACGCTCCCATTCGTGCGATTTAACTGAAGCATCTTCCGGCACCATGGCTTACAGATGATATCCGAGCGTTTATGCACAAGAAGGCGGTTACTAAAACCAAATTTAAATATCGACCCTCACCATTGCACCGTGAGATCCTTGTTGATGCTCAAAATCGTTGCAATAAGGTGTGTAGAGATGCCCAACGCCGCCATATCCACAGCTCAGTTGAAAACGGAGATCCAGCCAAAGTATGGAAATTTCTTAAATCCATGGGAGTCGGAAAGTCACGCCAAGAATCAATTCCAAAAAACTTAGACATAAACTTACTCAATCAACACTTCTCTTCTTCATGCCAGTGCAATGGGACCGTTAAGGCAGCTACGGTAAACGATCTTTCAAACCTTCCAACTCCGGATCATCCCCCATTTATTTTTAGTCAATTCTCTGATTGTGATGTTGCAGTTCTCGAATGCAGTTGGTAGTGATTGTGTCAGTCTTAAGATGATTCTCCCTGTCCTCGACGAAATCCTTCCTATCCTGTGTCATATTCTAAATTACTCTGTATCCTCTGGTGTCTTTCCGTCGATGTGGAAAGAGGCCAAGATCACTCCTTTGCCCAAAAAATCAAATCCAACTTCTTTTTTCAGAATACCGCCCAATCTCCATATTACCTTTTATCTCCAAAGTCCTTGAACGCCTTGTCCATGATCAGCTAGGTGATTTTCTTTGTAAAAATAGTCTGCTGAATCCTTTCCAGTTCGGTTTTCGTCCTGGTCACAGCACTGCAACTGCGTTAATTAACGTCACTGATGACATACGATTGGGCATGGAAAAAGGAAGTCTAACGGTGCTTTGCTTACTGGATTACGCAATAAATATCATCAACAAGGATCTGGTTTCGATTTGCGAATGGAGTGAGGAGTCTCTCTCTGTCACTGTTGTTGGCAGCTCAAGGATGTTCCCCAAGATAAACTGGTCGCAGCTTCCCCAGGTTCAGTTTAACGGAACTACTATTCCAATAAGTGATAAAGTTAAGAATCTTGGAGTTTGGGTCGACCGGCATCTTTCTTGGGGTCCTCAGCTGCAGGACGTATGTCGCAAAATTTTTGCATCTGCTAAATCCCTGAGACGTTTGCGGAATTTTCTTCCAACTGCTACTAAAACTGCGCTTGCTCAATCCCTATTACTTCCCATCCTTGATTATGCCGATGTCAGTTATCTTGATCTCACTGAGGCACAACTAGATAAACTTGAGCGACTTCAGAATGTCTGCATAAGATTTATATTTGGCTTGCGCAAATATGATCATGTCTGAATTTCGTATAAAGCTCAAGTGGCTTCCCATAAGACTTCGCCGGAATACTCATATATCTTGTTTCAGCTATACAATATTTTGTTTAATCCTAGAACCCCCCCTTATCTTAAAGAACGTTTTAAATTCCTTAATGACACACATAATAGATATCTGAGGAAAACCTGAGACTGGAGATGCTGGTGCATTCTACTAGCTTCTACGATAAATCTTTTACGGTTCAAGCTGTACGGCTATGGAATGCCCTGCCCATGTCTGTAAGGAGCGCTCAAACCCTGTCCACTTTTAAAATTCTGGTCAAAAAGTACTACCTCTCTCCTTAAACAACAATATTAAATATTTCTTTGCTCTTCATGATTGTTATTTTATAATATGTATATTATATGTATTTATATATATAAGTATTTGTTTTTGTAAATGTTTTAAAAAATGGTTGAAAATTTATTTTGAAAAATGTTACGCCACAGACTACCTACCTACAGTATTGTTTCTCTTCTTTTTAAATCCATCCAAAGGTTGTCTTGAAACGATCGCTTTTAGCGATAAGACCGCCCATTGTGTCACCCTATTTATAAGTTGTTTGGTGTTATTCTTGTTACTTGTATGGTGTACATAATAAAGAATATTCTATATTTATCTATTTGTGATATTTGCTTTTAAAGTCGGATATGATTGACTTTTTCATCAAACTGCAGCCGTAACTATGTTTTTTTTTAAAGTTGGTTACTATGAAAAAAAAATTGTTTTGCGGTTGAGTGTTTTACATATAATTTGGATGAGCATAAAAAATATTGTTAGGTAGGTACTTACTTATTGCAAAATTATTGTTTGGTGGTACGGAATCCCGTGTGTGCGAGTCCGTTTGGCTTAGTTTTTCTCTAAGATTTAAGTTCTCACATGCATGATAGGTACTGTAATCTACCGATATCCTATTATAATAGTTCAGTAGTATTATAGTTTAGTGGTTTAGGTACTTGCCTTGCCTTAAAAGTCTTAGGTAACCAGTTTTTTTAATAAGGCGCCGAGACATAACATTTTTATTTGGCAAACCCTCCTTGTCTCTGATAATAAGACCGCCATCACCATCACTAGCATGCGCGATTTTTTCAATGGACCTATTTAGATTCCGTTTTGTACGCGCGGCAAACGAAACCGGCGTTTTGCTTTAGTTTCTCAATAGCCACAGAAAGAGGCGGTCGCGAGTGCCGCGCGCGCCCTCTACCTCCAGTGAAACTCGTACAACGTATTGCAAACTAAATGTGCATTTAGCTGTACGGATCTGTATTTATGAAATAAAATGTGTAGAACGCAGTGTGTGCTGGCTTTGGTGGCACTGTCCGTGGGGTTGGCGCACTCCTGGGGTGAGTAAAACGGGATAATCAGCTGATCACACATTAACACGTGCTATTTTATATTTTACAGCGTTATATAACATGTTGAGGTTAATTCCGATGACTGAGTGGCGTTATACGTAAAGGTCATTTATTGTGTACGGAATATTTGTGTCAAAAATTCTAGCCACGAGTGTGTCGATAAGGGTGTTTCTCGCTTGGCACCGGGCGCCATTGCACGGCGGCCCTCAGTCACGTAGGCCACTTTTAGCGTACCGTGAGAACCCGGTCGTGTAAAGATGCGCTTCATAGCGAAGCAAAACTTCGGCGCGGTAGACATTTTGATTATGTCGTATAACATTGCTGAAATTTGAAGTAAATGATAAGAATTAGCTGCTAAACACAAACTCATCGCTTACGTGGTATTAAATGCTGTGTTTTAATCTATTTAGGTTAGATCATCAGATGAAAGTCAATGAGCTAAGAAATTCATGATAAGTACAAATGATAGGTATTTTTTGGTATTTAATCAGAATTGCAACTTCTGCATTAGACCTTTTACATATTAATTAAGTTACATAGTAAGTTAGGTGTAAGTTAAGCGTCTTAGAAGTACTAACAGTGTCTAGCTCGAAAGGTGTAGGTAACTGTATGTTTTACTATGACAATGAACGAGGGCGACTGTAGGGCGCCGCAGGCGAACGGGAAATCCAAAGAACAAAATTTGGGCGGGCGGGCTTTTGAGATTAATTTTTATTAATTATAAATTAAACTTAAGCCTATTCATCCTATACTTATCCTTTTTTCGTCTTTTATATTATATATTTTATGTTTTTGTGTAAGTACCTATTATTTAGTTGCAATTCTCTTCTTACGGTACTAACCTACATTTGCGATTTATTTAATGCACAATGTACAAATAGTTACACGGTAGGGTTACACTAACTTGAGTAGGTACATGACCCTGATAAAGAGCAGCAAAATGTCTTAAAACTAATTAAGTACTTAATTAATATCGCAGTGAGTATACAAACACGTACCCACGTTAGAAACTTTCACAATTAGGTATATTAAAAATTAATTGAACATATCTAGCCATAAATAATATGTAAATTTAATTAACATAAATCTAACCATACACATTTAGCACATAGGTACCTACATAATTTTATATTTTTAAAGTATATTTTAACTTGAAATCTTCCATAAATTCTTGGGAGCAATACGAATAAGCAAGAGCAATAATGTTCTTGAGCCATGCTTAATAAATAACATTCGACATTCTTATAAATACTTAATTGATTTTTCCGTTAATATTGATAAAGGCTACCTACTTACCTACTAGGTGCTTACATTATTATTTTTTGTAAAAAACTAACACTGCCAATACATACTAATAGTATTATTTATATTAAATTTCTTCCGTGTAATTTTATTTTATGGAAAATGAGATAAGCAGGATAATAAATATTATCATTGATATAAATATTTACGATTATCACTGTCACAATATTATTTGCAGTTTTGCATATTATATTATTAATAGCTGTGCCCAGCGGTTTCACCCGCTGCTCACTTAGGGATATGAAAAATAGATGTTGGCCGATTCTCATACTTACTGAATATGCATAAAAAAATCATAAGAATCGGTGGAACCGTTTCGGAGGAGTATGGGAACGAAAATTGTGACACGAGAATTTTATATATTAGATGAACATATTATACAAAAATGTACAACGTAAATATGATTCTAGAAGCATACAATGTGCGTCGATATTTAGTAAACAAACTAGACAAATTATAAATATGTAAACATACTACCAACTACTAATTAATCACAAGTATGATATTTATTTCTTTTTACAGGATGTAAACAACAGTACCTAAGCTTTGTAGAGAGAGAGTGAATCAAATATTCACCATAGTCTTTGTTGGCGGTGATTTTCTCAATCATATTGGTTCTAGACATATAAATATATAAAGAACTCCTTTCTGATATCTATGGTTCTAGAGAATTTACGCTTAGGGAGACGGCTAAGCTACGTTTACCCCTCTGCCAAAGAACATTGGCCATAAAACCATAAACAAAACTAGTTCAATCACTAAAAAACACCATTGTATATCGTTCTATGTCGCATACAGTACTCTGCAAAAATGTTCTAGTTTAAACTCTGTGCTTTTTTTGTAACTCTACGTGTTTAAGATCGACTAAACGAGTTGTCATATTGTTATCTTGACCCCATCGGATAAAAAAAAATTGTTCATTAGTGGGCACTTGTGGCAAATGCCAGGTGTATTAAAAAAAAAACCTCCTCGTTAATTGAAGTAGGTTAAAAATAGTGTGAGGTCACGTTACCGTAACTGATTGTTATACACAAAACATTGTTAATATTATAATAATATAGCATCGACCTAGGTCTCAGTAATTACGCAAATGAAAAAAAAATACACTTGGCAGGGGCATGGAACAATTAAAAAAAAAACTAGTTCGTGTAGGCAGTTATTTTCTAGAATATTCAAAACAATTACAATTTTCTAGTGACGATAATATGTATTCACGACTTCTAAAAAACAGCCAAGTGCTAGTCGGACTCGCGCAAAATTAGTTAGTTACATTCCATACCGTATTGCCGTTTTTGATATAAATATCAAAAAACGGCAAAAAAAACCATATCTGTTGCATGGGAGCCCGCCCCCTCAAATATTTATTTTATTCTGTTTTTTTTGTTATAGCGGCAATAGAAATACATCATCTTTGAAAATTTAAACTATCGTAACTATCACGGTTTATGAGATACAGCCTGGTGACAAACGCACAGACAGCGTAGTCTTAGTAATAGGTACCCTTTTTTTTACCCTTTGGACACGGAACCCTAAAAAGCAGGTTTAGTATACGATTGGAATCGTTTTTTTTATCAGTTCATGTAACATTCATCTAATTACTCCGCGATTGCTGGTCCAGTTTACTAGTTTTTTTTTTTTTTTTCGTTTTTTAGAGAGGAAGCCCGCGCAATGGGATCACATATAAATAAAATTGTAATATAAACTTCACTTGGGAAAGTAAGAGATTTTTTTTTGTAATACCAGTTTTTTCTACTTCGTCTAATATCTTATATATATATGTATTAACATGACGACAATTTGAATGGTATGCTTAAAAAAAAGAGCAAAATAAAATCCAAAAAATGTTTTGCAACTTGCAAGTATTCTTGTGTATACTTATTATGTATGTACAAGTCGATATCATAAAGCAATATTACGAAAATACCGCAAACGTTGTTTTTCTTGCGATTAAAAATAGACCGTATATGTAAAGAAACAACGGTTGTTTTTTAAATAACATGGTACAAAATCTTTAATACTCAAGAACAAGATAGTTGATTACTAGTTTCCTAAAATTAGTGAGTAATAATCGGATACAGAATGGTTAAGTAATATTTTAACACGTAAAGCGTATTAAATGCTTAAGTATTAAATAATTATAGATCAAGTGATTAGATCTTTGTACCAAACTAAATTCTTTTTTATTTTGTTTTTAAAAATAAAAGTTAGTGTCTACCTTTCATTGTAAAACTTATAAAATACGGACAACGCACGCTGAGAACAAAGGTGACCTAAACCAAAATTGTGCAAAATATACCAAGAAAAACGACTCCCTTTATTTTATTCTGTAACAAGCGCAACTTTCAAACTTCCTCTAATTTAATTCCTTACTTATACCAATCCAGCAAAAAATTCTAGTGCCAAGCGTCTCTGAACTAAACCGCGGACAGACGCACATGGCGAAACTCTAAGGATTCCTTGCCTCTACTACTATTTTTAATAATTCAATATAAAACAAAGAAAACCTTAAGAAACGGACTGACCAAGGAAAATATTTAAAAAAATCAAAAACCCGACTGCGTAAAAAGTGAAACAAACTACACACCTAATAAAAATAAAACTGAAAAGAGAAAAACAAGTACTGTAATCTGGAACTATGAAGAACAGTCGGGACCCATTATTGGAGTGTGAGCCGTTCCAGATTTTAATGGGTCCCGACTGTTCTTCATAGTTCCAGATTACAGTACTTGTTTTTCTCTTTTCAGTTTTATTTTTATTAGGTGTGTAGTTTGTTTCACTTTTTACGCAGTCGGGTTTTTGATTTTTTTAAATATTTTTTTTTATTTTTGACTTTTTAGTTATGAGTATCTATTAGGTATTCATTATTTATGAGATTATTATTTTGCATAACAACGTATAGCATAAACTTCACTTCGCAGAAAATTGTTTGGCAGACACTCATTTATCATACATTCAAAACTCATAATTTTGTAAGTCAGAATCATCTCTAGACATAAATTTCATCATTTTATTTAATAAGTAATTATCATATTCATTTAAATTATATGCTGTAAAGGGCCATATTGATCTATATTAAATAGACAATGTATTTAAGGTACTTAATTGCATAAAAAATAATGCTGTATTGTTTAAATACATATGTAAATACATGACGGCCAACATTTTAATTATTTATAAATAAATAGTCACTTGAATCGAAAAGTGATGTAAGAAAACTATTAATGATTTTTAAATACCTATTCGACGATACCCCACTTGACATATTTTGTTGGTTTTAATTTTTTTCATTTTCACAATATGGTGTCTCATGGTCGCCATTTTGTTTTTTTATTAATTTCATATCTTTAGTGACACTCGCAGGACTAAGAGGAATCGATTGACGTGTGAATCATAAAAATCGGCCCAGGTGTTTAGTCTGTATAGTGCTTCAAAGGAACAAACATACATACATACATACATACATACATAGACTGATGAACACATAACCCTCCTTTGCGGTGCGCAGTCGGGTAAAAAAGCCCTACCACTAGCGATTGCTGTTCCCATGTTAAGTTTAGATGATAATGTATAGTGAACCCATTCATAATCGAATATAGTGAACTCCCAAATATGGCTGACTAGTTATTATTTAAGCTTTCCCATGATACCCATCTAGATAATATAACACTGTCCGAATCGACAGCAAGCCTAACTGCAAAACGATTTATATAATTATACTCAATTCACTGCATGCAACGTGATTATTGATTTCACTAGCACATATAGGTATATAGGTAACATTACGCCTTGTAGTTCCCGAAAGGTTAGGCAGAGGTTTACCCAACAAGTACACCCCACATTTCGTCAGTTATGGTAAAGGCGCCACCCCGACCAAAACGACGCGCAAGCCGTTTTTGTACAGTTTTCTAGAGCTATTCTACTTGTTATTTAAAACGAACTAAGTAACAAAAAAAATACATTAAATTTCTTTATAATCTTGATTCCATTATTGTAGATTTAGTTTTTATTTTTATTGAGTCATTATTTAGTAAATCTCCTTACAACAAAGCCCCCGTAATGAGAAAAAATATCAATAAAATGCATCTCCTCGTAAAGTAAACATTGTTTAATTTTGCTACTGACACTAATGGATACACAATTCTATAATGAACATTTTGGTAGAAATACTTTTTCCAAAAACCCAATACTTAATTTTATATACATTTTATTACAAAAAATAGGCATTATTCACTACTGCTCTCACTCACTCACTCCTGCGCGGCAAAGAGGGAAGCGAATACTCACTTATAATACCACAAGAGCTTATCGGGAAATGCCAGATAATTTTGAAGCTCGTGTGGTATTCGGGGGATTATTTTTCCGTCCCAAATGTCGGCCAATAGAATTGCACAAACTCCAAATCGACTCATTTTCATGCAAAATCTCCAATTTTCACAATTGAATTCAACCTGTCAGTTTGACGTGTGGTTAATTTGACTGGATCATGTTTTGTTTTTTATGCATAGCAACGACCAGAGAAAATTTTCAAAAAATTATCAGTATAATACCATGTAGGTTGTACCACGTGACGTCGAATGGTGCAATTCTATTGGTCGATATTTGGGTCGGAAAAATAATCAAGGTTATTTGCGTAGGGTACGGCCTTAAGTGCCATGTGAAATAGGATGACCATATGGCATCGACCGGGCACAAATCCAGCTTCGTGGCTGCTACCAAATAATCCCTGGTGGTAAACCCAAATAGACTGCCCTACCCGGGAATCGAACCCAGGGCCCCATTCTAGAACAACGAGTCAGTCGGTTAATGAAAGTTATTACATAGTTGATAGATTTAATAGTGTTGGGCTCAGAATTTCAAGCACACATCCAAAGATCCAGAAATCGTTAGATATTCTTCAACAAACTTAGCCTCTAGAGCAGCGGTCGGCAACCTCTTGGCAAGCAAGGGCCACAAGGTGACAAATTAAACTAAAGGCGGGCCGCAGTCATTTTACTCGCATAAACCCAAGAAGCCCAATATAGCTGCTCATAGTAATTGGTCATATTCCATTAAAAAAAAAATGCCATTGAAAATTGTTAAACATAGGGAATTTAATTCGTACACGTAATACTTTTTTTTTGGGATGGAAAATCATCAAATAACTTCCCCCGGTTCTAGGCGCAGCGGGGGGGAGTGTCAGACTTGTACTGACTAAAACCCACCCATATACCTCCTATTGCCCTTTACGTTCCGGGGCCGCGGTATCTCTTTCGAACAACCAAACCCCGGCAGGCGGAGGCCCTGGCAAGCTCCTCTGCTTTGTTGACATCTCTTTGAGGCGCGCGTGAAACACTAACGCGCCGTCGACACGGCCTATCGTCAATAGACGGACGGACGGTGAGCTACCCATTGTTCACCGTCCACAGGCCCGCATCTACGGTGCCCGGGGCGTCTGGGTTGGTTTGAGGTTCTCTCCCTCAAACGCCCGGCCAACTCCTTCGCTAGCAAGACTGCTTCGCAGAAGGAGGTGACCGCTTCCCATTCCCTCTCGCTCCGGACCATAGACTGAACCAGGGCCGGACGCGAGAGATCGCCGCCGCCGATCGCCTCTAGCTCGGGCACGTCGGTGCTCCGCCCCACGCTGGGTAGACTGCCACTGTGTGCTCCACCGTGTCCTCCGGGCGATCGTCACAATGGTGACACCCGGGCGTTTCCTCCCGCCCGATTATGTGCAGGAACCTCCCGAAACTTCCCGTGTCCGGTGAGGACCTGCGTCAGGCGGTAGGTGAGGACGCCATGGCGCCTCTCCATCTCCAGCCACTCCTCAAAGAGGGGACTTACCGCCACTATGGTGACGTGCCCTGCACGAGGTTGCGACAGTCGCTCTCTCCATGCTACCATGAGATCGCACCGGAGGTCTGTACGCTTAGCGGCAATTTGCCGCGGCAGCAGAGATTCCCCCCGGTGTAGTGCCTCCGCGCGCCCTTCGTACAGGCGCCCGAGGACTATCGCCTCCAGATCCCACAGTGGCAATCCTACAAGAAGGCTCGCCGCCTCACTGGAGATCGTGCGGGTAGCCCCGGATTAGCCTAATGGCTACCACATTTTGGGGCGCGTTCAGGTAGTGGGCGGCACGCCACCCTGAAGAACACGCCCATACCGGGGCCCCTTAAAGTGCCATGGACCGCACGACTCCGGCATAGAGCCTACGGCACGAGGTGTTTAGGCTGGGACTGCTTTCAAGCGGCTCCTGCCCAATCTGAGGGGATTGGGCAGGAGCCGCTTGAAAGCAGCCCGCTCGAGTTTGGGAGCCAAACGTCGGAAATGCTCCACGAAAACCCCCCGGCTGTCGAGAACGATTCTCAGGTACTTCATCGTCGACCCGACACCGATGCGAACCCCTCATACCATCAGCTGGGATCCCGACGGTGGCGTATTCCCGCGGCCATGAAAGACCATGTCCTCGGATTTGTGCAATGCCACCTCAAGACCCAGTAGCCGGATCCTCTCTGCGATTATCGCAACCCCGCGTGTCATTGTTTCGGCTGCCGCCTGGTGCGACCCCCTATAAGCCAGGACGAGCGTGTCGTCAGCGTAGCAAACTACGTTGACGCCGCTAAGGAGGTAGGCGCGGAGCACCCAGTCGTAACCGATGAGGAGGAAAGCAGGAGCGGCTCCAAGGCCGATCCCTGTGGGACACCGCGCGACATCTCTCGCCGGTTCCACTCTTCAGAGCATCCGGTGGTACCGAAGTGCCTCCCTGATGCAGCCCCAAGGCATGGTGTTGAACGCGTTGGCAATGTCGAGAGACAATGCCACGACAACCCCACCCCTGGACACTGCAGCCCCCGTCGTGAGGGCTCCCACACGCATGATGGCATCCAACGTCGAGCGCCCCTTGCGGAATCCATACTGGTGCTCCGCAAGATCCAGCCCCGTCTCCACAAGGTGCCCGACGAGGCTGTTTGCAATTACTCTTTCAAAGAGCTTGCCCACCTCGTCGAGCAGCACGATGGGCCGGAATGCGGACGGAGAGTCCGCAGGGCGCCCCGGCTTCTTTATGAGGACTAGCTTCCCCATCTTCCAACGAAGTGGGAACTGGCCCCTCTCCAAGCATGGAAGTATCTTAGGAGCCCTAGTAGTCGGGGCCCGGGGTCCTCCAAGGCCAGGACCCAGGCTTTGCCGTGCAAGCCATTGGGTCCCGGGGTGGTATTTTTGGCTGTAGAATAGTGCTCAAATGCTCATCTGTAAGACGAGAAGCATATTTATTTTTTCTATAATTTCCAATTGAAAAATTGTAATGAACTGCTTAGCAAACTTTTTCAACTCGTCAAAATCAGATGTCATTTAACAAGATCATTGGATTCATAGAAGGAGCTTTGAGAATATCACCTAGTATAGTAGTATAGTCTAGTCTAGTAGCATTTCAAAATGTTGCCGGTTATAAGGCGCGCTTACTTAATGCGTTGATTTTGATAATAATTATAACTTATTTACGAAACATTCACGGGCCGCAAGGAAGACGTCCGCGGGCCGCATGCGGCCCGCGGGCCGCGGGTTGCCGACCCCTGCTCTAGAGTCCAAACTGAGAAGAGAAAGTCCCTCGTGAAATTTTTAGTGTGATCGAGTGACGTGCTATTTAATTGGCACTTTTTACTCACAGAAACGTCATGAGAACACATGACGCGGTTGGTGTTGGACCAATCTAACGATTTAACTCTTTGCATAAAAAGATGAAAATCATACGCGTGGCTATTAAGGCGCGGGCCCACCGCGACGCATGCTGAGCACGGGCACGCGGCGCGCGGCGCATTTTAGCTGCGTGTATAAATTTGTTTGACAACGTGGGTCTACGTTTCCACTAGAGTACCTACACGAAAACCCACGACTATGTATAGCGTGGCACGGCGCACGGAGAGGCTACACACGTGCCACTGCAATCCACGGAGGAAAACTGTACATAGTCATGGGTCATATTCGTATACTCCAGTGGAAACGTAGACCCACGTTGACAGCGTTGAGCTATGTAACCGCCTATTCGATTATTCGTTCTCGCCTGGCGGCTCGTGCGTTAAATCCGACTCGGCTGCAATGAAAATTCTTAATTTAAATCAAAATGTACTATAACCATTTTTGTCACTTATCATCGATCTCCGAACATGCAATAGTTTTTCATCAATCTTCTTAAAAGCCCAGACAAGCTAACAGTTAACATTGAAACGTGATTGTTTATCCTTTATTGTTAATGTTCTTTATTTTATTTATAATAAAAAGATTTGCCAATTACGCGAATTATGTCATGTTTACTGAACGTGACGGTTCGCAAAGAGAACCTTGCGAGTTGTTCAAGGAGACTGTCTTGTGAAATCACTTCGATTTTAACTACAAGTAATTATGTCAGCAGGAAGGGTGTCAGACTTTTACTGACTACTACCCATACATGTTTGTTCTTTTGCTCTTCATGTTTCGGGGCCGCGGTATCTAAACCTATCCTATCTCTCTTTCGAAAAACCTGCAAACCCGCCAGGCACTGGCGGGACCCTCTGCAAGTGAAAGTGAAACGTGTGAAATCAGCTTTTTGCTGCATAGAAGTCGATAGAAAGATTTGTATATGTATTTATTAATACATGTACTTATATTATAAGCATTGACTACCACGTTAGTAGTTTAGTCGCAAGCGCGACTGCTGAGATCCATCGTTCGATTCCTGGTTCAGGCAAAGTGCTATTAAGTTTTGTCATCAGTAATTTAGTAAGTAGCAGCTTCGAAGTCTAGATTCGTTCGCGGTTGATGACAATAAACTTGTCCCCATAACTTGCGAACAACATAACTGGCGAAAAAAAAAAAGAAATGTCGGTGAACTTTAAGGCAGTCTGCCTGACCCTACGTGAATTACATGTTTTGACATCTGTTTATGATAAGCATAGGTAGTAACTCAAGGTCATCGTCTTGTAAATCAGCCCTTAAGAAATAAATTAGTACTTGAGATATATCATTCATACACTTGAAATAATCTTTTCGAGTGTCTTTGACTTCTAGTTTAGACAACAACACCATACTTTAAAAATCACGCGTGGTAGGAAGTAATGTTATCATTCCTTATCTTACTAATATTATAAAGAGGTAAAATTTGTAAGTTTGTATGTTTGTAAGTTTGTAAATTTGTATGTAGGGGGTAATCTCTGGAACTCATAATCCAATTCTATTTTTTTTTTAACTGGCAGAAAGCTACATTATTCCTGAGTGCTATAGGCTATAAATTGTTTCTATAACATGTATATTAACCGAGCTATCACAACTTTTGTCTAGCAGTCTAAGTCGGAAAAAAATACCTCATAAAACAGAATTATTTGCGTGCGCTGCCTAAACAGTTGCTTAAACTTAAAAACAATGTATGGCTACCTGGTTCGTCTTAATTATTTCTACAAAAAAGTCCGTGATACTATATCTCTATCTTTTATATTTTATCTTTTATACTTCTTTTATTGCATTAAAAAAAAAATACGGCATTCTTACGTTTGGTTGATTATTTGAGCAACAAAATATTAATTCTTATGACAATAAATTATTTCAGTATCACAAGAACATCATACAGATAAGATTTGCCATTTACAGTATATCAATTGGTCATACAGTTTCGGAGATAATATAAAATTACTAAAACGCAAAATGCCCCTAGCATAACTTTCATTGTGCAGACGTTTTACCTATTTGCCCATAGATGGCGTTCTGCAATTACGTCATTTTTCTGAAACGCGGTGTTAAGACTTTCCGTGGATTGATGACCCTCTCGAATTATTATCCCCCGTCTCTTTGCTAGAGCCAGCCCGCGACGCTGAGCCAGTAAATCAAAATCCCCCAAATAATGGAACTCAGATCCAGCCCCAGTCTGTCCCTTTGCTATTTTCACCCAGCGACGACCTAAGCCGAGGCCCGTACCCCGCAGGGGGTGCCCTTAGCGTGCAGTCGCTTAGTATATAAGATTTTTGCCCCTGGCTGGGGGCCTTAACTTCAAGGCATCCACAGGGATCGACCGGTTAAGCAGTAAACGACCTCCTAGGTCGAACTGCGAGATGCCATTATAAAAAAAAAAATAAGTTGGAGTTTTAAATATTACATGTCAGTTGCTTATTGGTTTCGGTTGTTTCGTTTCTTATGGTTGTTGTTGTTGATAGATACCTTATAATCGAAAATATCGTAATTTCGTTGTACGTTTGTTTTGTATGTTCGTAGTTTCGTACTTAGTTCTATCGTAATAATCGATACGAGTTATTCGATTTTACGATTGTTTTGTTTTGTAAAGGCGGACGGTGTTCGAGTCGCTCTCCCTTTGTTCATTATTATTTTCAAGTCTGTGCGTAGTTTGTTGAGAGCATGCCTAAAAGGAAATCTCAACTGTCCCGGCACTGCCCGGCAGACATCACAGACAAGAGCCGCTCGAGTACGCCGTACGGAAGAATCTGCCCCTGAAAATGAGCAGCGCCTCTCGAGAAATAAAGAATATATTTCGCAAGCACGCGCTAGAGAATCTAGCTCCGAGCGCTCACAGCGCCTCGCTAGCCAAAATGTGAGGACGTCGTCGCTCGTGGACCCGTGCTCTGCCATTATGAGTCCGTATTAGACCCATTTACAAAAAAGATAAACAAACAACCAGGCTCATCCTTACTAATATTATAAAAGCGAAAGTGAGTTTGTTTGTTACCTCTTCACGCTTTAATGGCTAAGCCGATTTTGATGAATTTTGTTACAGAGATAGTTGGAAACCAGGAGACGGACATAGGCATACTTAGACATAATTTTTGGCGCAAGGGGAACTACGTTACCCCGAATTTAACGCGAGCGAAGCCGCGGGCAAAAGCTAGTCATAGATAGAGTTGTATTATAATATCTGTGGCCTGGTGCTAAAAGGGCCAAAGTACGTTTTTGTATGAAACGAGATTGTAATGCCAGTTAATTGTAAAAGTATGATATTTTTTTGTGCTAAAAGGGCGTTAGTATATTAACAATCTATCAAAAGTTACTATGTCAAAATGGCCAATGTAGTGTGCGCTTCCATACAGTTAAGTAAAAAAAAATTATGATAAAAGGGCTGCAGTATACTTAAGCCGATGAGAAATTATTATTTTTCACTTTCCTAGTAATAGAATTAGAACTAAAACGTTCAAAGTTAACATTAGCCCTTTTTGTGATATAATTTTAGTTTGCTGCTTTATATAAATTAAAGCAAAATAGACCAATGTATACATTGGTCCATTTTGCACTAAGTCAGTAATATTTTTACTATAATATATGTTATGTTAAAAAGACCAAAGATAACTTTGGTCATATTTGCAACCAAGCGATGAATAAAAAATTAAAATGTCATCTCTGTTAAATAGGCATCAGATTACATTGGCCTTTCTTACGTAAAACGAAACGACGTTTTTGCTGTTTATTCTGTGGTCCTGCGTGTCAAACGCCAGTCACAGCCAATGTTTACTTGTCAAAATAGCCGCGTTAATTTGACGTTTAGTGCTTACAATAGGTTTAGTGTTTAAAAATACTGCTTTCTATCTAAGATTGAATCTTTTTTTTTGTTGTGTACTTAATAATAATTGCTTCTTACCATGAATCAACCGAAAAGATTGTTTAAAGATAACCGAAGTGCGAAAATGTTGCAATTACTTACTCGTGTTGAAGCTACTGACGAAGACGAATCTGATGAAATCGGTAAGATTTGAGTTTTGTGTCCTGCCTTACTTTTTTACGTAAAAATATGTTGAATTACAAGTTGTATTGTAAATTGTAGCTCAATCTGTGCAAGAACATCATGCCGAAGATAAATCGTTCACGCCATTATACACAGCACCATCAGCAAAAGATCAGCAGAGTTATGGTGATAGTCTTGAAATAAATCGGCCACAAGTGGATCCAGTAGCAAGTTCAAGTATCGAAGGTTTGTAATATACTTATCAGTCTTCATGAATGGAAAATAGCTACCTATTATACTAGCCATAAGTCACTTTATCTGACTTACGGATCAGGTGTTTCATTGTTATAGGTTTTAGATTATAGTTGCTTAGATGAGTGTACCTACCTAATTAATGTGTATTTTAAATTGTAGGTTGTCAGTCTGAGCAAGGATGTAATATGGAAGAGCAATCAATAATGCCACATTCTAGTGAGCTGAATGATGGTAAGTTTCTATAAATTGTATTTTTTTTATTATAGGGATTGGTCAAGTTTCATTTTTATATTTTTTATGCTAATGATTGTAAGCATGCTTAAATATTCTGGACACCAATCACACTTTCCCTGTTCAGCCATCTACGGAACAGGAAGGATGTTCAAATGATGTACAATCTAATAATTGATTTTTATAACTTCTTTTTAATTTACAGGTGTTCTACAAGAATTACAAAACCGAAGCATATTACTAAGTGACTTAGAGTTATCTTGTGACAGTTCGGATGAATATATACCTGATTCTTATGAGTCTAGCAGTTTTTCATCAGATAATGAAGAACCTGCAGCTATCAGTACTGAAAGTTTGTCTTCACATTTGAATAATGTCTCAAATATTGCCTCTGCTGTTGCTGTTCCTGAGATTCCAAATCAATTGAGTAGAAAAAGAAAAAGGAATCCTAAATTATGGAGAAGAAATGTTAGAAAGGAGAATAGGACTCATGGCAGAAGCTATACATCATGCAAAGGCACCCTAAAACCGGCTAAACAACTTGGGTCTTCCTGCAATTGCAAGAAAAAATGTGCTGATAAGTTTCCTGAATACCTGAGACAAAAGATATTTGACGAGTTGTATGATTTAACTGCAGAAAGTCAATCACAGTATATAGCAAGCTTGATTGAAGAATTTCCAAAAAAGTCAACTAAGGTTGTTAATGGGTTGAGTAGACGCCAATGGACCCGAAAATACTTCTTCACTAATCAAAGTGAAGCTAGAACTGAAGTATGTCAAACTATGTTCCTTAGTACATTATCAATAACATTGAAAAAAGTAAGAGTAATTGTTGAGAAAAAAAGGAACTCAGAGGTAGGAATACTTTCTGAAGATCAGCGAGGAAGGCACCAAAAACAGAAAAGAATTAGTGAGGCCAGTAAGATGGAAGTAAAAGAGCATATTAAAATGTTTCCAGCTTATGAAAGCCACTACTCTAGGTCTCATACCCAAAAAAAATATTTAAATGGTGATCTTTCTATTGCATTGATGTATCGCTTGTATGTCACACATTGTAATGAAAATGGACAAACCCCCGTTAAAGAGAGCTACTACAGGAAAGTTTTTGTGGAAGAGTTTAATTTGGCATTTAAAAAACCGAAAAATGACACTTGTGGAAAATGTGACAAATTTAAATTGCAGTTGGAAGTGGAGCCTAACTTAGAAAAGAAACAAGAAATTGAGGCAGAAAGATATGAACATGAAAAGCTGTATGAGTCTTCATATGCTGAGAAAAGAAGAGACAATGAAAAAGCTAAAGTAAATGACAAAGTTATAACACTGTCTTTTGACTTACAGAAGTGTCTTCCAACACCTTATTTAACAGCAGGGTTCAGTTTTTACAAACGACAATTATGGACCCTGAACTTAACAATTTATAGAGTATCACAATCATCAGCTGATGCATATTGTTTATTATGGGATGAAACAATTGCTGGTAGAGGAGGACAAGAAATAGCTTCTTGTTTATATCACCATCTGAACACCCTGCCTAATAACCTAGACGAAATTAACATGTATAGTGACAGCTGCCCAGGACAGAATCGAAATATTTATGTTGCTGTTATGATCATGTATTTTATAGAAAACTCTATCAACTCGCCAAACATTATAAACCTTAAGTTTTTAGAACCAGGCCACACACATATGGAAGCAGACACTATACATGCTTCTATAGAAAAAGCTAAAAAAAAAACTGCAATGAAAATAGAATTACCAAAAGACTGGGCAAACCTAATCAGAACAGTCCATAGGAACCCAAAAATAAATGTTGTAGAAATGCAACAGTCACAGTTCTACAACTTCCAAAAACTGCTCACCACACAATATGTACACCGAAAGATAAATTCAGTGAAAGAAAAGGTCAATTGGAATAAAATAAAATGGATACAGTGTAGAAAAGTAGATCCAGGGGTATTACACTACAAATACTCATTTGATGATAGTGAAGAATTATTCAAAGTGCTAAGTTTAAAAAGATGCCGAAATATGACACGTTCACAATCAGAAGATACTGCACCAGTAGCACCTCTCATGCCCCTAAATCAGAGACCTATTAAACTCCCTGCACCAAAAGTCAGAGACCTGCAATCATTTCTGGAGTACCTCCAACCATCCAGCCGTCCATTTTATGAGTCTTTGGAGACTGGCCCCGAAATGGAGGATATTGTGTCATGTTCTGATGAAGAAAATTAAAAATATTGTAATCTCTCCATAATAAAATTTCTTGGAAAAACAACATTGGCCTTTTTAATTGTATACAAATACATGATTGGGAACTAACATAATAATTATCATCAGTGCTAAAGGGGCTTAAGTTGTTAATATTTTTCAAAATAACATATTTTTCTTAAATTAGAATTTAATTCATAAATCTACTTAAAAACATAAATCAAATAAAAGTAAAATATTTTTGCCATACTACAATATAACACCTAAATAATTACTATGTATGCTGATTCATTGTTGTAACGCTCATTACTGAAAATAATGATTATTGATATTGGCCCTATTAGCACCAGGCCACAGATATCTATCTAGACTCTAATTCAACTACATATCGTATCAATATAATTCAATGTCTTTTATTGTAGTATCGTTTATGTTTGTTTTCTTCCCTAACGATTAAATTGTAAAATTATCTGCGCCCCGCGGTTTCACTCGCGTGGTGATAGAATATACAATATATTTATCTATGAATTGTAGCCTATGTGTTATTCTGATGTATAAGTTATATTATTGTAAAGTTTCCATTCCCGAGTTTTTGCGTGAAAGAAGGAAAGGGAAAACTTAGCTTTGCTATTACAATAAATAAGGCGCAAGGGCAAAAACTACAGGTAGCAGGTACCTGCAAATCAGGAAAGGGGAACTGTGTTACCCAGTTACCCTGAAGTTAACGCGAGCGAAGCCGCGGGCAAAAGCTAGTCTATTATAAATATTTATTTTGTAAGCTTAGGGTAAATTATATTGTACTGTACATGATTTCGGTGAAGGTGTGCACCTATGTGATACTATTGTCGTCCATAATTTACATTTTACGATATGTGTACATCCTTCGCTGGAGATTTTTAATAAATAGCAGAAATAAATAAACAACATTATTTAGGAAATAACAATTGTTTATTTACGTATTTAAAAACATGATATGGAAACCCGTTTTTAAGCTAGGTAGGTGCAAATTTTGTTCATTGCCAGGCGTGTCGTTGAACTCCTGACATTTTGTTCCATATGTATGTAGTCAGCCTATATACCTAAAATATATGTATGTAACTACAACCGTCTACTGACATAATTAAATAAATAGTTTTTTTACTTCCTTTCCTACATTTTAATGCATATTAAGAATGTTGATAAGTAATGGAAAGTTAACATAGGTCAAATAGTTTAAGAAATATATCGTAAAAACCATTTCAACACTATTCTCAAGATGGCGGCCTAGGGACAAGGGTGGCGACCCCACAAACTTGGTTTTAGCTTTACACTAAAACCCCCTACTCATCAAAAAATATTAATTGCGTCCTCTAAAAAACGCAGGGTAAGGCCTAAAAATAAGCGGGCCTGTGGGCGGTGAGCAATGGGTAGCTCACCGTCCGTCCGTCGATTGACGACAGGCCGTGTCGACGGCGCGTTCGTGTTTCACGCGCGCCTTAAAGAGAGTCAGCAAAGCAGAGGGGCTTGCCAGAGCCTCCGCCTGCCGGGGTTGCGGGTTGTTCGAAAGAGATACCGCGGCCTCGGAACGTAAAGGGCAATAGAAGGAACATGGGTGGGTTTTAGTCAGTACAAGTCTGACATGCCCCCCCGCTCCGCCCAGAGCGGGGGAAGTCATTGGATGATTTCCCACCCGAAAAAAAAAAAAGGCCTAAAAATGTAACATTTCAATGGACTATTTCATTCATTGACAGTCGTGGCGCTTCTATTTTCTTTTCTTTGATTCCCTTGTTTAATGCTAAGATTTTATTGGATAGACGTAGCAGCCGGAATTTCCCGAAGATACCCGAACGCCACACATTTGAACGTGGAATTGTATTCGCGCAAATCGAGTGACGGGTACGCACGACATGCGTTACATAAAAAATTGGCACAAGAACAGACTTGACCGATTATTGTGCGACTTTTCTGATATATATTGGGCTAAGCGCCCATTACGAAAGGTAAACGTTGCGATTTTAAAATATGTTGGTAATTCTACGATTTCTATTCGCAGTGCGCGGTCTGTTATAGTAAGTGGTTACTTTTGTTCAAAATTTGGGGCACAACCATAGAAATATATTAACTTTCTTTTTCTTTTTTAATACCTATGTCAGTAGTGTGTTCACAACACATTGATCTCAATCTCAAAGCATAGGTCGCACGTTGCACTGCAGACGTATACTTTCGAAGCAAAAAGGAGGGTTATTATTTTGCATATATGTCGGATGTCAACTCCCCTTAAAAAAACAACAACATTCTATCACTAGTTAGGAATCACAAACTTAAAGGCAAAGTGATATACGACCACGGCTATTCAGAGGAACAAACCGTCGAACGCCGTCGCTCAGTGTGTCGTCACCTTTATCCGCGATGAATGAATGTTGTACATAGCGCGCGCTTAGCTTGACTACACTCAAAATGCACCGGCCATGCTCCAGTTCTAAGTTAATGATTTCTGATCACAATAAAAGTTAAAGGTTGAAGACTGGTAGTTGGGTAATTAAATACGAATTTTCTGAAACCAGGACGCCTTGCGTGCCTTCGAAGTTTCTCGGTCATCGATGTCACAATAATCTGTTCTAATTATACCTACTCCTCGTTGATAACGGCGCGGCGCGGCGGTTACTGGAAAAATTTGATTATCTAGTCAGTTCGTGTATTAATCGGTGGAAGTATTAAGAGACTGGAACTTATCAGAATTGCAGGAAAATATTGACGAAGAATTTAAAAAACATTTTTAATAATTGTGAAATTATTAAAACAGTTTTTTTTCTGCCCAAATATTCAGATGGGACCGTTCATTAATTAAAATTAAAAAAACTAAAATTATTTTTAATGTTAAAACAACTTTAAATAATACTAACTGCCTTTGGTGTATTTTTTTAAATTGTGTACGTTAATTACACATTTAGAATTAATGCGGGAAACGAACGAATATTTTTTTGTCTTCGTTACCTTATTCTTATGCTTCTGTATCGTGGGTGTTTTTACAAATATTTATATGTTTTCACAAAGCCAGACTCAAAACAACTAACCATTCAAATATTTTTTTCCGTGCGGGAATCAAACCTGCAATACGCAGCGGTGCCGCCAATCACTCGCACCATAGTCGACATCGTTTTAATATTTATAACAGAATAGAGTACAAATTTACATGTAAATTCCTTAGGTCGTACTTGGTGCCTACCGCACACTTGTTAACAAAAGTGCTATGTTTTTTTAACTCGCCTTTATCAGCTTCACCTGTAACTAAAAAGCTTGTAAAAAAAACATAAAAGTTTTTGACCCATTTCCGGTTGTCATACATGTCGTACATGTTAAGTTTGTAAGACAATGCATGGCTATCCAGGTCACGTCATTCTAATCTAGCCATTATTTAAAAAAAAGTTGCTATAAAATCTCTAAATGCCATAAAACAAAACAAGCAATTAGTATTTCTTTGCAGGTTCAATCCCTAGCATTTTGCGTTAATACACATGACGGTGTATTGATCCACCTATTCCTAACAACACCAGTTTATAGATGTCTACACATACTGGGGGTCTGAAATGGCCACTTTAGCAGCATAGGATAATAAAATGAATTACGTTAAAATTCGTAAAATGGTCACAAAGTCACAATTCTCAATATTAAATGCGTCTGTGACCATTTAAAAAAAATTGTAGGACTATTCTCTAGAAGTCTAGAATACAGCGTCGACGTTAGCGCTGCCGCAGCGTCAAGTTTCATAAAGTCGTCTGGGGTCGGCGCTGAGCTCGACGCTGTATTCTTCCAGAATAGCCCTACTGGTTGGTATAGGTTGATGTGCCGTTGTGTGTACAACCCTTAACAATGATTGATTCATAAATAAACGTTTTATTACTACGTATAATCACAAATGTTATCACTTATCAGTACTTTCATAGTAGTTACTCACACCTACTGTCAAGTAATTTATTTCTTCTTATCGCTGATGATAAGAGATAACAATTGGCATTACTTTTAAAAAGATGTTGGGATAAACTGTTCCAAGGTTATCAACCTGTTCTTTTAAAGAGCCCTTGAAATATGAATACAATAAATCATAATTGCTAAAATAGGTTTTAGTGGAACTTTGATTAAATAACATTTTCTGTCTGTAGTAGTGGGCAAGCTATTTAAATATTAATTTTATTACGGTTAAGAATACCAAATATTTTTTTTATAGAGTACTAGGTTTTGCACGCGGCTTCGCTCGCGTTAAATTCGGAATAACACAGTTCCCCTTTCCTGATTTGCAGGTACCTGCTACCTGTAATTTTTGCCCTTGCGCCTTATTGGTTGTAATAGCAATGTTAAGTTTTCTCTTTTCTTCCCTCTTTTTCCCTTATTTCCTACTTTTATTAAAAAAATAGCCTATGTCCGTACTAAAATTCATCAAAATTGGTTTAGCAGTTAAGGCTTGAAGACGTAACAAACAAACTCACTTTCGGTTTTATACTATTAGTAAGGATTCCTGTATTTCACTCGCTTCTAAATATTAAAAAATGTGGAAAATAAATTTACTTTCGGAAGTCTGTGACTTTGTTTGTTTCATCGATTTTTTTGGTAATCTTTTTTCATGAAGTACATAAGATGGTGACTGTACTTTTGGAATCTCAACACACTTTTTAATATTATTGTACTTTATACATAGCAGTACAAGAGTGTGTTTTATATGTTTTCAGAGTTAGATTTAATTGGATTAATGAAACGTTTAATCTGAAAACAACCATCGGTTTCGAAGAAAACTTCAAAGAACTATATCTTACGATCCTGGTACCTAATTTATTTTGTTTATTGACTGTACCTACGAGTTTTTAATAGATAGACGTTGAACTTTTACGGACTCATAACGATAAAATGATAACCCTACCACTTATCGCGGGATTATAAAATACATTTATTGAAAAAATGATGAAAATTATATTGATAATAGTGTCGTATCGTAATTTGTAAACAAATATTATTTATTTGCGACATGATTCAGATCACGTTAGCAGATATACATATACAATATACTTACATAGTATAGTCATATACTATTATTGAACACTAAGGTCATGTATATCGCGGTTAATCTGTTTAACTTCTAATTAAATTAATTATACGTACTTGTAATTAATCTTTGAGTTAATATTCGGTTTGCACATTGGTATATCTACTTAAGGCGCGGTAACAAGCTAATCTTTAGGTATTCGCGGAAGTGAGGCTAGCTGCATACTGGGCATGGTCTGACACAAGTACACGAGTACTGCATCGAAAGAATAAAAATAAGGTAGAAAATATTTCGGTGTTTGATTTTATTTGAATATCATGTCCGTCAAAATCGCTTATTTTCGTTGGATCCCAGTTTTTGATCCCACTTTAATATTTTTGGCGTTGGATCCCACAAAACATTATTATATATTTCCGTTGAATCCCAAATTTGAAAAATACTAAAAAAATACGTTTTATTGGCACTGAATCCCAAAAACTATTTCCGTTGGATCCCAGATGTTTAAAAACATCTGAATGCGGGTACATCCAACAACAAAATCACAATAATATTTTAAGGCGTATGTTTGTTATTCCAACACGCTCAAACTTCTAGACTGATTTGGATGACATTTGGGTATGTGGATAGGTTATGTTAGAATAAAGGGTGCCTGCCGTTTTTAACCGACTTCTAAAAAAGGAGGAGGTTCTCAATTCGGATGTTTGTATGTTTTTTTTTTTTTTTTAGGTTTGTTCGCGCTTAACTCCGTCGCTTGCCAACCGATTTCAAAAATTCTTTTTTTGTTGGAAAGGTTATACTTCCCAAATGGTCATGAAAATTTTATCGAAATCGGACAAGCGGTTATTGAAAAATCAACAAAAAAAATTTAAAGCCTATGCTTTCCAAATTGCTCCCATAGTCACCAAGTCGGGATCTGATGATGGAATCTTGGCGAAATCGAGGGAAGTTTTTTTAACCGACTTCTAAAAAAAAGGAGGAGGAGACGGGACCTACGCACTAAAAAGCTAAAAATAACCATGTTTGCGAATTATATCATAATAGGTACTATAACTAAAAATGCTGAAATAAAAAACTTTTTTGCAAAAAATAAAACCGACTTCGGTTTTATTTTTAGCAAATAGTTTTTCCGAAAAGATTTGGACAAAATTTCATTACCCAAACAAATTATAGGAACCGGGAACTAGGTTTGGTTAGGTTAAAACTGTGACCTCCTACGCACGAGCCGAGCGAGCGGAGCGAGCGGTGCCGCGGCAGCGGCCGGCGAGTGCCACAAACGACTTGCATTTATAGAAAAAAGAGATTGTTTTTAGTTGTTTACCCGGAACTGAACTATTTAGATTAGGATAATTACTTATTTACAAAAAAAAAGGTTAGGTTAAAACTGTGACCTGTGTGCCAGAAACGGCCACATTATATAAAAAAAAAATGGAAAAATTATGACGGCAGTTTTTTTTTTGAGCTAAGTGGCGCTTGTTTTGAAGGCGTTCATATTTATTTATTTATAAACATCACAAATAAACCTGATCATTTTTAACTCATGCCAGTCTAGTACTATTTGGAGTACATCATGAGACAAACTCATTTATTCCCCAGTGGCAACAATCCTAAAAAATCCAAAATACACACACAGTGTTTTTGAAATATTTAATAAAAGTAAAACACTTTTCTTCTGAAATGTACACATGTTGTCATAAAATGGGATTCAATGGTAATATCAAATGGGACCCATCGTCAATACCTAAAAAATGGGATCAAAAACTGGGATCCAACGAAAATAAATCGTCAAAATGTACCTAGGTCATTTTGCAGTTTTAATTGAATATAAAAAAAATACAGTTCCGTGTTTGAAAAATTTTAGATATCTCTTTAGTCTATAAAATTTCCTTTGTTATAGATATAAAAAATATGATGGTTGTCGCTGAAAAATTGAGAATTTCGAGACGAAAAAAATTTTTTCGTGGTCTTTTTAAACATTTTTTTTTTCGTAGTACTAGACCATTTTTGTAAACTGATTTTGTTTAAGTCTTTTCTTTATGTATTGAACTATACACGGTATTTTTTTTTGGCTAGTGGCATGTACAGATACGGCTAACTTTGCGACGAAATTCTAGACGTTTTACGGAGTGTTTGCTTTGCACAGCGCCTTAATAGCTTAATTATTCGGAATCTGAGGTAAGTCCACAGATCTAGATATCTATAAGAGTTTATTTTAGGGAAGGGGAGGTTAGAAAGAGACAAAAAGTACACTTTCGTCGCTCCGTTTTGACCGTGAAAGACGGACAAACAAACAGACACACCACATTCCCATTTATTATATTAGTATGATTAAAACAGTTAAAAAAAAAAAATTAAATAATAGTAGCTACTCTGGAAAAAGTGTTCTATGGGTTTAATACATCTTATAAACTACTAGTGACTACCTGCCCCGGCTGCGCACGGGTGCAGTGTAGATACGAATAATAAAAAACTATATTCTATAAGTACTATACACAAGAGGATAAACCTTCCTCTTGAGTCACTCTATTTATTGCTAAAAACTGCGTTAATCTAAAAATTCTAAGCGAACAGACAATGGAAGATACATTTTATACTAAAAGATTAAATATCATCGAAATCTACTACAATTATATCACACTAGCTGGCGCCCGCGGCTTCGCCCACATGATGATAAAAAAGTATCCTATGTGTTATTCCAGAGTATAATCGCCAAATTTCATCAAGATCCGTTCAGTAGTTTATTCGTGAAAGAGGATCCAACATACATTCATACTCACAAACTTTCGCATAGTTTATTTTTTTAACCTCAGTTTTGTTCCACTGCCTGCTGGGGTTGCGGGTTGTTTAAAAGAGATACATCGGAAAATTATTTAGTGATTAACTAACGGCATCAATAAGTGTTTTGTTCCGCTGACGTAGCTTGATTGTTTATTTAGCTTTATCGTTGTATCAGTCATTCTACATTAAGTGAATAATATAATATATGTATGTCTTGCGTAACATTTTAGATTATGTACTAGGTCACGATAGGTCGCAGCGAAATTGTTTTATTTTTTGTGATAAACTTGTTATAAATGTTTTTAGTGATATTAATGGGGAATAATGTTTTGTGATACTACAATACAACAACAAAAAAAACAATTTTGTTTGTATTGACAATAATAAGAGATATTTTTTATAAGTAATACTTTTAGTACCAGTTTAATAAAATACTTTTATTCTTTTAAAAAAAATGAGGCTTTACACAAACAAACTTGAGAGTATTTTTGTCATGACTGTATATACTGCTTTGTTAACTTACTTCAACATTTAACAATACTTACGGTATAATTAATTATACCTTGGTGGTGGAGTGGTTGCAAGCTCGACTGCTGTACATGAGGTCCTGGGTCCCGGGTTGGGCTAATTGAGTTTTTCTATCAGATTTTTTTCATAACAGCCACGGAGTTTGAATTCGTACATAGTTGACGGCTATCGGCTCTCCTCCTGTAACATTGAACTCAACCCGTTGAATGTCGTTAGTTCCTACGGGGAACATAAGACAAAATCCCACAAGTGTCTTAAGTACCCACGGGGGAACTTAATACGGTGCAGCTATCGGTTTAACGGTAAAATCTTCGTTTTTCTGAAGGCCTACCTCGGCTGAAACGTTACTCATAAATTCGTCAAATTTTCGCGCGTTTTTTGCGACATTCAACAGGTTAATCATAACTGGCGAAATGAGGGTGTTCTGTTGAGTAAACCTCTGCTTAACCCTTCGAAGACCAAAAGGCGCGATATTATGTTATATCAACAAAAACATAGTCGTAACACGTGCATTCTTTCCCACTATCAACATGCCTTATAATTAATTTATGAGTTGGTATTTTGTCAATAAAACATAAATTTACAGGCAAATAACATGTAAGAAGTCAAAGTTGCTATGTTCTGTGAAAAGTATAAGTATGTTTTTATTTTTGAAATAAAGAAATAAATTACTATTTTCCTACCTATTCATTATTAACCTTCACTGAAATCTCTCTATTTTTTTATTCAAGATGGCAAGCCTCCCTTTTACGTCACAGATGACAGATAGTAGGTACTTACATAATGTTTGTCGACTGGTGCTCAAATAGCAGCCTAACGAACGTCACTATTAAGACTAATGTCAACTGACGCAAGTACCCCAAATTACTCTTTCAAAGACGATAGAGGAGCTTTTATGAATGACGTCCATAGAAAATGATAAGGGGATAGGATATACGATAATATCAGACCACAATAATGTGTGTTATATTCTGTGCTTTAAGGTGATCGTTTCACTGCGATGTTAAAAAGTATTGCTTTTTACCCGACTACGGTGAGCCAAAAAGGAGGCCACAAAAAAATGTAGTCAGTACAGGTTTGTAACTCCCATTCCGCCCTGCTCAGGACAAGTCATTTGATAATTTCCTACTCGAAATAAAGAATTCTTTTTTAATAAATTCTAAAAGAAATGCGAGACTGAGACTGATTTACATACTAAGAACTGTTTGTCGTCATTGCAAGTTGCTTAAGTATCTGTAGGTATTTTACACTGTATTGTTGCAATTTCTATTGTACCTTTGGACTTAAGTTTCGTAATCATTTTCGAGTTAACTAAACGCATGTAAATACTGACTACATATAAATAATAATAAAGATAAGCTTATCTTTAGGGTATTTAATACTTTGTCACGAAAATATAATACCTATTATTACATGATATATATCAACAATAACTGCCTCGTTGGTCTTGTGGTTGCAAGCGCAACTGCTATGAGGTCCTGGGTTCGATTCTCGGGTCTGCAGTTTTATTGAGAACAATGTGGCATGTATGGTTGCCACCTTTTTTCTCCAAATAAAATAAATTGGATTGGATTGAAAAAAAATACATTGTGTCCAAATAAAGTACTTTTTATTTCGCTTTAATACGGGTACAGTTTGAAAATATATCATTCATTACTTTTAGCCAATTATATCAAATAATTACTCTCGCAGAATATTTCTATAGCATCTTTACATTTAAAATTTAAATAAATAAATATTTCTGTCGTTTTGTTTTATGATAACATTCTTCAACAACAAACTTGTTTTTGTATATTTTATGTCAAGAGAAATCAACTCATGCAAAATAAAGTATTTTCGCGCACTTTGTAGTTTCCATAAAGTAGAGCACAAATTATGTGCTTGAAATAACGAAAAATACTTTATAATAAAGTAGGTAGGTACGATGGCAACACGTGGTATTTTCACTATCGATGTGCCTTATAAATTAATTTATGAGTTGGTATTTTTGCCAATAAAACATAATTTACAGCCAATAAATTTAAATAACATTTTAAATTGTTGCTTGATTATTAAATGAAACACTTTCAATTCATTGCAATTTTATATTCAGTACCAGTCCACAACTGAAATTTGTCTCTAAGCAGGCCATTTCTGCGACACACTGACACGCAATTCAAGGACTTATAAATTCTGGCAAATTGACCCAAACCTTAGTCTTAAAAGGCAACCTAGTCAAATATTCTAAATTAATGTGGTTCATTAACATCCATTAAAATGTTGTCCCCTATACATTGCAAAGGTATTACGTACAGTACTTGATTTTAAATTAAAACATCGTTCTTTTTTCAAATACTTCGGAACATGGTACAAAAACGCGGAAAACTGTATGTGGCCAGCCCTCAGAACTGGTTAATTGAAGTGGCCAGTACGTTTTGTACGCTCAATGTTACAAGCTCAAATGACTCCTTTATTAATTCAAGCTGAAACAAAAACAATGGAGTAATTGATCTTATTGCTTACCTATACAAATATCCCATTGTTTCAAACAATAAATTCCTCGCCGTAAGCACTGATTGTGGCCTACTAGTTGATGCGCTGTAATTGAATATCTTTCTTAGCGACAACGAAAGCTTGCAAGATGAAACCAATCGTTGTTCATGACTACATGAGCTGGGTCACGTACGCCATGCGCCAACATGGACCATGATTGATGGGGAATGGGAATCAGTGGGTCACCCTGATAAGAGATTGTAGTGTTCTTCCTTAAAGGCTAATTAGTTGTCCTGCTATTTGATAGAGCTAATAGGGAAAGTTGATAAGAAAAGCGATTGGCAATGTTTGTTGTTGATAATTTAAATAATTACTTGTTTTTAAGTTGTTTGGAATCTAGGCTTAGCGGTTTAGGCTGTGAATGTATTTTAAGATCTTTATTATGTAGATTTAATTAGTGGTAGGAGAAAATTAAGATATCCGTTTGGGGGCTACGTTTCCACAGACAGCACGTTAAACTTATACCCCTTACCCCTATGATATCGATAGCGGGTTAAAAATACCTATCCAAGAAAATAATTCAAAATATTATGTAAGTAAGTACTTACTTATCATATTTTAAGTTTCTAACTACCGTATGTGTAGTACCGTGTGTATAGACATTAACTTCCTTGATAGTTTAATCAATGTCACTAATTAAATGTTTTTGCAAAAGCGCCACAGGGCACCTCTAACGAGCTCATGGCGTCATATTATTTACCGTTTAAACTAGAGGTGCACGATTTTATCTACTGTGGGGAGGTCTGACGCATAACCATGCCGGTTTTAACCTTGACCGTCACTTGTTCATTAGGTGCGTGGGCGTAGGTCAAGGACACTGAGCTTTTTAAGGCGTACTTGAATATCTGAAGTAGGAGATGAGATTACATACAAGCTTAAAAAAATGAGAAAGTTTTTCTACAAAAAGACTTGTAAGATCATGTCTGTCATAAAAAAAATATTGTCACCGGAACTAAAGTGTATGTAAAATTTTTAACTTTTAATGTTTTCGGGGTAACTAGTTTGAAGTTATGTTGCAAGATTTGACCAATACTTTCATATTCACTAACTTAAACTAACAAGGAAAGTTAAATGAAAGCTTATTAATTATTAAAAAAAATCATGGTGTCCATTGACGGCAGTGTTAAATTAAAAAAAAAACCTTTTATTTACTTCAACATTTCCATTCGTTTTAACTAAGTACTTAATAATATAACACCCTAACTTAACAACACTTAGTTTAATTCTTAACTTAACAGTTTAACTCTTGACGGCAGTATTAAAAGAGGTTTTAATAAAAGGCTGAGAGAAAAAAGCTTAAACAAATAAAAAGGTAGCAATTTCTTTGAGTCGTTAAAATTATTTACAGCCCTATCGATCTTTATGTAACAGATAGTTAAGTCAAGGTTTTATCATCGCCAGCTATAAAAATGTCATAAAATTACACGAGTTTCAAAGTTTAGTATCAAAATGTAATTACATTTAGGTAAAAAGTATAAATCAATCATTTCCTGGTTGTAATCAATCTTATCTTAAACCTTAGTCTGGATTGATTGATTGAAATACGTGCCATCACACTTGTATTTATAGATAAGAAATCAATTTGTAACATGCAATTATTCTAAGGTTTTTTGCATGGTCAAATCAGAAGCAAACAAATCCGCAGGAACACCAAAATACCCAGCTATAGAAAAGTTCTAATAAATGTTATAAATGCGAAAGTTTCTGAGGATGTGTGTATTAATATGTTTTTACTTTTTGACGCAAAACTTGAACCAGATTTTGATAAAATTTCTCACTCAGAACTGGATAAACACTTAGGCTACTTTTCATCCCGGTACTATTTTCACATGGTATAAAAGATGTCCACGCTGGCGGAGCCGTGAACAACAGATGGTAATTTATGTTATTGGTTTTTAGTAATATTTCGAATAGAAAAGCCATTTCTCTCTTCAATTGATTTATTTTGTAAATAAGTCGGGGAATTCCTGAATTGTCTTCCGGAAATCTACTCACTTTTTATGATTTCAGTTAAATTCGACTTTGCAATATAAACAATTTTGTTTAAATACGGAAATCCTGTGTTAGGTTGTAATTGTATTATTGTTCCCCACGAATTATTATCGGCATGAATGGATTAATTAATAAATACGTTTTTAGGCAGTTTCCGGCACTAATTTCCAAATAATTAAAACGGAGTTATCTCTGTCCCAGAGAATTGAATAGAAGTGGAGGCACCATCCATTAAAAAACGCTATTTATTAGCCTGGTTTTTTTTTGGCAATCGTGAGTTCGTTTCGGGACACATTCTACGATGCACGTGACATTGAATCGGCGCTGTGTTGACTGTATCTATTATTACATCTGTTTTTCATTGAGAATTGTTTATAAAAAAAACTCTAAATTCTTTCTGATATATTTAATTTTAATGACTTTAACAATGAAGTTTTTCAAACAAACGTTGGTTAAAATTGTCGAGTGAACATTTCAAGGTCACTTGTCAAAAATGGGTAATGAAATGGTAAGACAGTCGTTTGCTAAGCATTACTTAACTTTGAGCAGCGTTTATGGAGACCGCTTATAATTTTTTTACTAGCTTCCGCCCGCGACTTCGTCCGCGTGGCATAGTTACTTTGGGCTAACGCTAACTAACCCGCGTAATGATCGATAAAGATATATCTTTCTACCCCCTTTCTCCCTCTTTTCTCACTTTTTTTAGTCTATGTCCGTCTCCAGGATCCCAACTATCTCTGTACCAAAATAGGGTAAGTTCGCCCTTTCGCGTCCATCGCCCGGTTCGCGTCCATTTTACGGATCTCCCTTTAAAAATGCTCGAAAATAAGTATACTCACACACTAATTAAATGGAAAGAAATGACCACCAGTACCTCAACGTATAAGAGATATGCACATATAGACAAAAGTTCCGCCCGCCACGCTAATCCTGTTTAGAAAAAATATTTTGTCACGCTTGTTCAACAGCAGAGTGCGGACTCACGGGATGTAGATAAAAAAATAGTGTGCAGCGGTGCGATTAACGGTAAGTATTTTATTGTTTTATGTGATTTTTAGGAAACATAGCTGTGTCTAGACATTAATAATGAAAAAACGAATACTATGAATTATGAATTTGTTTGTTTTTTTTATAGTTAACAGTTAAAATAAGGTGGACGCGAATTACTACACCGAATTTATAAAACGTGCAGTTTGCGTCCGCAGTGGACGCGAACTCGTCTAATTATGTTTTCTTTAGTTGTTTATTTTTATGTGATTAAAATATGAAAGAGAAATTAGATTTTTGTTTATTTCAACACTTATAGTATGCAATTGTAATAATCAATTTGCGTCCACATTATTATGATTGTAGTAAAAGATAGACAATATCGATTTAATCGATTACACGTGGACGCAAACTAGACCTACAGGGGATAATATTAAATAGCAAATTGCGTCCATGCGTCCATTTTTTTATTAAATAGAAATGATAGCATAAATACTATACATTTTCATAATTTAAAATGTATAGTACAGTTTTGATTAGGACTGTGAGTTTAAAATTCAATTTTTACTAGTGCAATGAAGTGCGTAATAATTCTTTATGTTTTCTTTTAAAGAGGAGTTCTTCGGAGATAAGAAAGAAGAATGAAAAGAAAACCTATACTTACAGAAAAAAATGAAAGAAAGCATTAAGTGACATTCGTGAGAAGAAGAAATCGATAAGACAAATATGCAGACCAGATGGAGTAAAGAAACCGGGACCAGAACCACCGCTAAGAGTAGATGGTGAAAAAAGTAGTTCAATGGCTTCTTAATGATAATTATGTTGATTTTTTATAACTTTAATCTTAAATAAAGAAATTGTCAAAATCCAATCTTTCTTTAAATAATTGTATTAACGATATCACCCCTATATTCCTTCTCTAAACTGGTGGACGCCAAATGGTCCACGGGTGGACGCAATTTGGATTTTGTGGACGCAAAGTGGGTAAAAAGCCTAATTTTGATATTTGTCTATTTAAAATAAAAACACAAGAAGTTTCGAACAAAACTGAAAGCTAATCTTAAAATAGACTATTTAATGAAAGCATTACATTAATTTTTTCATTGAAACTAGTACTGGGACATTTTTATTTTCTCCTTCAAACTTGCCAACTGCACTAAATGGACGCGAACAGGCGAAATGACCCTACATCAAAATCAGTTTGGCCATTTAGGCGTGAAGACGTAACAATCAAATAAACAAACAAACAAACTCACTTTCGCTTTTATTAGATACTAGCTTTTGCCCGCGGCTTCGCTCTCGTTAAATTCGGGGTAACACAGTTCCCCTTTCCTGATTTGCAGCTACCTGCAGTTTTTGCCCTTGTGCCTAATTGTTTTGTAATAACAAAGCTAAGTTTTCCCTTTACTTCCCTCTTTCTCCGTCATATCCCACTTTTTAAAAAAATAGTTTATGTCCGTCTCCAGGGTCCCAACTATCTCTGTACCAAAAATCATCAAAATTTAGGCGTGAAGACTCGCTTCAAATCGGGCGAGTTGAAGTTGGCGCCATCTGTGCCTCTAGCAACTTGACCGAAACTCTAATTAAATGGGCTTCGGATTGTTCCACATTGCCAAATGGAAAAAAATTGCGACATTTCGTGCCGCCCGCAATGATTGAAACTTCTAACTTAGAAGTTAAACTAGCCCATCAACAAAAACAAGGGTCCGGTGGCTTTGGCGGAGTAGATTCAGACAAGGGCGTCAGAGATCCGGGGGGTTTCACAAAGAACAGGTCAGGAAAAGCTCATTAAGAACAACGTCATGTATGCTACGGCTATCTTGGATTTATCAGGTACCCGAAAACCAAAAAATATCTTCGGAATTGCCAACGGTAGCCGCTTATTCACCAGGTTTTTGTAACAACGTCATCAAACTAGTACCCAAATGAGACAAGTTTGTTAAGAAAAGATACGGTTTTTTTTTGCCATGTCCGGTTGTTCAACTCTTTGCCTATACCTACATGATATTGTACAGGAGCTAGATTGATACGGAATTTATTTATTGAACAGTTCCGTGTGTATTGACTATTGAATGATTTATCATAATAAGCTCAACTAGGGCTGTTGAATTGTTCAATTGATTGTCCAATGAAAATAATGGATATCTGATTTATTTGATGAAAAGGAAGCTTGTTCTTCAACGGTCAAATCTAGTGTTAGGTTTGAAGACATCATTATTATTTTGTTATGTTAGAATTTCTTATCATATTTGGGGCCAACATGGCCAGAGATCGAACAGACTAGAGAGGTGAGGAAGGAGAAAGGGAAAGCCTGTGTCCAGCAGGTCTGTGCGGGGCGGAACGGGCGGGGGGTTGTCAGACTTTTACTAACCAAACCCCACCCATGTTCCTTTTTTTACCCTTTATGTTCTGGGGCCGCGGTATCTCTTTTGAACAACCCACAACCCCGGCAGGCCCCTCTGCTTTGCTGACATCCGTCACATTGTGGTCACACGGTCGCGGATGGACACCGTCGACACGGTTTTTTAGGCATCACCTACGAAATAAAACTACATTTGTTTATAAGTCTTTAAACTGACATGGTTAGTAACATTATTATTAAAACTTGAAACGGGATATTGACCATGATCATGGCGTTTGTAACATCGCCGAAATATCGGAAACTCGAAACAAATGACGAACATGGTAAATATTCCGTTTCAAGTTTTAATAATGACATTTGTTTGGTTTTTTTTTAATACATTAATTTATTACCAGCTACATAACTAGACTAATTAAAACTACAAAATTAATTAGGAGGAAGTTAACCGTAACTTATCTCCCCGAACTAACCAGCCCTAATAAAAATAATACCGAACTACTTGGAAACACACAGTACAAGTATGGCGACAACTTTAATATTTATGTACAAGAAACGGATATAAATAGGACCCTGTTCTTGAAATTCAACGCAAAATACAACCGCCGATGTAGAACATAACTTTTATTTTGATTACTACTAGGTACCAAAATGATACCGGTAATTAATTAAGTTTCATTTCCTGCATGATAACATTGTGTTATCAAATTATGATTACACAACGTTTTTTAGGGTTGAACGTAACCCTTATTGGATCACTTTGTTGTCTGTATGTCTGTCTGTCTGACTGCCAAGACCCTTTATATCGGAAACGCGTGGAGGTATCGAGTTGAAATTAAAACCATAAATATTCTAGTCTGTGGTCCTTTTGTGCTGTGAAAAAAATCATCATCCCGCAAAGTCCACGCTCTCAAAAGATATGGCTGTTAATGTCGCGAGTTTGTACGGAACCCTCGGTGCGCGAGTCTGACCCGCTATTGACCGGTTTTTAATTCGAGAGGAATGCTATCTTCTTTTTGCTTATGCCATCAATAACACAGTCAGTCTACTGGAGGACACAAGCCATACACTTATTTATTACACTATTGTTAGCGTCTAATGTATAATAAATTTGATATGTTTTCGATTTATTAAAATGCAACAATACCACTATTTTATTAATTGGCAATACTCAAAGTGTCCTCTGACTGGTTCAAAACCAACCAATCACAGGAACGCGCGCATTTCACTATTGAAATGGCGGTAATTGGAAATAACGAACTTCAACAGCCCGGCTGTTGAAGTTTGTTAGTCGTTCGGAGATTCTCCTAGTGAACATCTTTTAAAATAAGTTGTGAAGTGTGTCAATAAAACCTAAGGTGATATGATATTGTTCTATGATGTTATTATGCGTATCTAAATGTTATAAAAGGTTATAATGTGTGATTTGCAATAAAAGTGTTTTTATTGAATCATTTATGGAGTTTTTCTTACACCATGGAAGACTTACATATAAAAACTTAACAAAAGAAAGAAATCATAGATAACAGAAAGCCAATTACGGCATCACGTTAGAAAATAATTATGAATAGTTATTCTAATTACATAAGTAGGTAGATGTGTTTACCTGTTGGTTTTATTAGGTACATCAGCCAAATGATTAATTTTCCCGTACCTACTTTTTTTATTTATATTCTACATTTTTTTTACGGAAAATCATTATTTTAAGGTTGTGTACCTCAGTTGCTATTTAGGGATACCGTACGTTCGAATTATAAACTATAGTATAATATTTTTACACTTTATTGGTACGGAAGCAATAAAATACTAAATTATATAGAACTTATTGCTTCCGATAAGGGATCAACAAGCAATAACTGCCATAGGGCGCTTCTCTGCCAACATCAAAGGTGTAGCTCTGGTGTTAACTGGTGTAATCGGGATTACGTCAGTATAGAAGAAGAAGAGGAAGAAGTGTTTGTTTGAATAAACTTACTTTTCTCTGATTTACAATGAAAATAATTAAAAATATTGTAGCAGGTGAAGTAATTTCGTCAAAGTATCAGTTGTTTGTTTTATAATTAAGTAAAAATCTTATCTTTTTTGGTGTGTGTCTGTGTATGTTGATGGCCTACAAAAACTAGTTGCCTAGTTTTTTTCACACTCTTGTCATCAATAATGCAACAAAAAATAAGTAGGTAAGTTTATGAATAATGTGAGAACAACAACTGTAAGGGAAAGTCGACTATTTACCTACATTGAATTTTAAAATTAATTAAACAGGTGACTTGCAAAATATCTTCAATTTTATTGCTTTACCCAACATATTTGTCGGTATTTGTTCATGTTTATTTGACATCATGAAGACTACATTCCGAATGAACAACTGAAAAATACAATTTCCTCATCACTACCTAATATAAATCAAACTCGCTTCCCGTGTCTGTCTGTCCCTATGTACCTATGCTTGGATCTTTAAAACTACGCAACGGGCTTCGATGCAGTTTTTAGATAGATTGATTAGAGAAGGTTTATATGTATAATATTAAAATATGTATTTGTCTCTACATTGCACCCGTGCGATTTATTATAAACTAGTTGGCGCCAGAGGCGTCGCCCGCGTGATATCGAAAAAAGAGTATCCTATGTGTTATTCCAGACTATAATCTACCTCTGTGCCAAATTTCATCAAGATCCGTTCATCGTTTTGACGTGAAAGAGTATCAAATATCCATTCATCCATCCTCACAAACATTCGCATTTATAATATTAGTAAGAATTAGGATATAAGTAAGATTATTCTTTTAACCTGTATTTTCCTTATATAAAAATATCAAAATACCGCCTGTATCGGCAGCAGAGTCCAAGCTATCGGTATAGAGGAGTACTGCCTTATGAATCTGACCCTTGATATAACCGGTTAAGGAGAGCTTCGACAGGTAGTCCTCGAGGCTCCTGGCTATCACGACAATCCTATTAACCTTACCGTGACGCATAGTTGTATAACATAAAACACGATATCACGGTTTAATAAACAGGAAATCTAGCTTATTTTCCCAGTAGATTAGCTACGAACCCATTGGCAAAAGTCAAATTATTATTTTAGCTTTAAGATTAACTTGCTTTTGCGCGCGGCTTCGCTCGCGTTAAATTAGGGGTCCCCCTTTCCTGATTTGCAGGTACCTGCTACCTGTAGTTTTTGCCCTTGCGCCTTACTATTGTAAGCAAAGCTAAGTTTTCCCTTTTCTTCCCTCTTTCTCCCATCATTCATAACTTAAAAAAAAACCTAGCCTATGTCCGTCTCCAGGGTCTCAACTATCTCTGTACCAAAATTCATTAAAATCAGTTTAGCCATTTAGGCATGAAGACGTAACAAGCAGGATGGCGGGGGCTAGAGGAAGCGAAGCGAACCAATGAAGACGACGACGGTAAAGATTCCTAATAGCTAAAACCTAAAGTAAGCCAGGAACGTCAATACTCAAAACTCAGGGTTGTCAAGCACCCAGTACAAAAAAATATAACACACCTTGACATCTGTCTGTCACCTACACCAGTTTAAACCGACCTTGTTTTCTTTTTTAAATATAATTTTGGGGCTGGAATGCAGCACAACGTAACAAAAACATTGGTCTAGAAATGAGACTGTTTATCTAGACACGTGATATTTTCATGATATTAATGTGATTATTGACAATAATAGCTCATTATCATAATCTTGTCCCATTTTATCTTTTTTGTGACATTGCTGCGCACGAATTTGACATTGAGATGAAATGTTGCTATTTCATTTTGCGCTTGAGTGTGGAGACTAGAGAAAATAATTCCTGTAAAGTATTTAACTGTGACACTCTTTGAATTTCAAATATTCAATAAAAATAATATATTTAATAAACTCTACGTTGTTAATTAATTAAGTACCAATAGAAAATTAAAAAAAAAAATGACGTCAAAGAGTGCCCATTCTTCTCCATAGAGATCTACGCTTTGGAATGGGCATCTGCAGTACTTTCGCAAGTTATTATGTCTTTTGACTGGAACTGTAGCAGCATCTTTTTTATTTTTAAAGACATTCAAAAGTGCCTGTATTAGTCTAATTGAAAAAAATGCTATGAGTTTGAGTTTCATTGGGATCGGTATCCAGAATTTTCGGATGTTGATGAGTACCGGTATTTTACATGAACCGATTGCCTATCTAACACAACCCAGTAAGTACTGGGTAAGGTATTGGTAAAACTGTCAGACTTTTAGGCCATTGACTACCTGTACTAACGACTGTCAAAGATCAACAACAAGGCTACCGTGCTTTAGATTGCCATATAATGCGTCATTTAAAATGTCAACCTTACTATCAACAAAAAATAGAATGAGATAAGAAAAGATAATTTAATAATTACGAATTGTTATTGAAATATTTTAGCGTTGTGTCGCAGCACCCGACACACACAACACATTTTCTAAGTATGTACTTGTACAATGCGCGTACGCATTCGCACGACAAACGTACGCGTTCACAGTATTGTCAGACCTACCTCGACGATTTCCAATGAAATCTTTAGCCAAACATCTAACGATTGATGGCAACAAACGAATATTTTGAAGAGGAATTATGATGCAACGATAAAGTTTTATTTTAGTTTTATTGAACAAATATTACTAGCATTATGTCTTAAACATACGTAACAGCCGCACCGTATTGCATGCTAATACAAAAACGTTGCAGCTAGGTAAATGTTGATAATTAGTACAAAGTGCAGGAAGGAAATGTACACTCACCTGCAAAACTGCATGGATACCTAAGTGTCTATTTTCTTATGAAAGTTTGGAGTTGAAGTTTTCGAAAATAAACTAGATAGCGTTTCTCGCTTCACATAATTTTATTTCTGTACTAACCATGGATTTTTGCAGCCCATAGTTAGTAGCCAAAAACCATTTTAAAAAAAACGTAACGTCCAACGTAACTTAACCTTTTTAGGGTTCCGTAGTCAACTAGGAACCCTTATAGTTTCGCCATGTCTGTCTGTCCGTCCGTCCGTCCGTCCGTCCGTCCGTCCGTCCGTCCTCGCTTAATCTCTGTGACCGTTAGCACTAGAAAGCTGAAATTTGGTACCAATATGTATATCAATCACGCCGACAAAGTGGTAAAATAAAAATTGGAAAAAAATGTTTTATTAGGGTAGCCACCCTATATGTAAAGTGGGAAGTGTTTTTTTTTATATTCATCCCTAACGTGTGATATATTGTTGGAAAGGTATTTAAAAATGAATAGGGGTTTACTAAAATCATTTTTTGATAATGTCAATAATTTCGGAAATAATCGCTCCAAAAGTAAAAAACAATGTGTCCCCCCCCTCTAACTTTTGAACCATAAGTTTAGAAAATATGAAAAAAATCTGAAAAGTAGAACTTTATAAGGACTTTCTAGGAAAATTATTTTGAACTTGATTGACACAACAGTTTTTGTACAAAAAAGACAAAAAGTTGTACAAAATAATTTCTGGACTAAGTTTGTAGTATAATCGTATATGCAACCATTTTTTTTAACTTCGTTTACATATTTTATTATCCTGAACGTATCTTTTTTCAAACAAAAAAAGAATTATTGAAATCGGTTCTCGCAATCCAAAATTACCACCGAAAACTTCTTGCACGTCTTTGTATTTATAAAATTAGTAACCGAATTCCCCGAGAGATGGCGCTGTAGGTACTTATTACATTGGATCGGGTATTACCGAATTGTTCGGTTGGTCTCTCCTTGGCATTGGCGGTATCTTATAACTACATAAAACTTCTATCAAGAACATGCTAAGGCAATTTAGAACAAAACTAAAATTCATTTTTTTAACACCATCAAAATGTTAAGGTAAAAACCAGTTCATAAATGGTTCGATAGATGGCGTTGCGTAATGACGTCATTTTTTTAAAAGTCGATGTTAAGATTTTCCGTGCTTTCATGACCTACCGTGGTAAAGAACACTTATTATGATGACGGACGGGAAACTACGGAACCCTACACTGAGCGTGGCCTGACACGCTCTTGGCCGTTTTTTTTTATTTCTGGAGTGTATGTTTTATTACTTAACAAAACCCTGTACCTAGTTGGACAAGTCCGGACATATGCCAAAACCGAACAAACTCCAAACAATTCCAACGCTACGCTACTACGCTCTAAAATGTGTCACGCTTTCCTGGGACCGTTTTCTGAAATAAATATTTATACTCAATGAATGACGACAGAGCATTATAAATAAACATACTTGATACTTAAGGCTATGTATTCCCGGTTTTGCCAGTTTTAGAATTCATTTTTGATAGGGAAATCATAACATTTTGGATCTGAAAAAAATATATATTTAGAATACATTACATACTCTTTACCATGTACCCGTTCAATACACGATGCACTAAAATTTTCTCGATAGAAAAAAATGCTGAAGTAACTTCGATTTGCAGTTTTTTTACAAGTAAATTTCATTTTAAACGAGTACTATAATACTCCATATTTTATAAATGATATCAATATAAAGGTAATTCATTTTAGAATCGATTCTATCCGATCGTTTTTTTCATTAAATTGTCATTTTTTTTAAATCGATTATTTCATGTTAATTTCGATCCACGCGTCGCTTGCCAGTGTCCCGTGGGACGTTACCGAGGAAAGACCTGTGCCAAATTTTTGCGCGCGCGCTTCGCTTCTCTTCCGTAAATAATATTAATTCGAACTAAAATAATATTGTACTTAAAAATAACATAATTTAGATTTTTTTGTTTATTTTTCATTGTGTAAATTTATTATTTCCCAACAGTAGGTAGCGAAATGCCTTTGATGTCGCGTGACATCGCCGGCACAACACAGATAGGTACAGAAGTCAATCTCATTTTTATATGCTTCACTTTTCATACTACGTCTTTGAAATATCGTGTCCGTGGCTTCTGTTTCTGTCTGCTTTGTGTCGCTCGTATACCTACCTACAATTGCCGAAACGGATCTTGAGCGAGCGGCGTCAGAGTGGGAATCGCTTTCCGTATTCCATACATTGTCGAGCCAATCGTATTCGTTGTTAGAAACATGCAGCAACGCAGGCAACGAATCACGAGTGACGTCTATGACACGCTGGCGCGGCGAGCCAATCACTGACACTCCCCGCCGAATATTTGACTTTTGCGTAACTTGAAGCCAGCTCTCAGGATCCGTTTTGGCAATTGTACACTTAGATACAATCTCATTTTTTTTTTGTAATACTATTCTATTTTAGTGTTTCAGTTCAAAAATGAATCGAAATAAAAATGGCTTATTTGTTGGGAAAAAAATGGCTAATACACATGCCGTGTAGTTACACGGCATGCGGCAGCTGAATATGCGTATATGGTCTTGATTTATGGAGAATGTCATCAAAATGCCGCCCTAGCGATAAGGACATATCGCGAGAGATACGGTAATTCACGAAAATGCCCTACTAATCCTCGCTCTATTGTCGGAGCTCTTCAGCGCATACGTGAAAACCGACCAGTGGATCCTAGGTCTCCTCTCAACCCGCAGGTCGACCGCCTACACGACAATACTCAATCCGGTTAACCGAAAATGTGCTACAAAATTTCACAAATCAACCTAAAACTAGCCGCCGCCAGAGCGCTAGGCATTTTCAAGTCCATCACAGAACCGTCCACAAGATATTAAAGCGGGAAAAATGGCACCCATTCAAATTTAGAAAAGTACATTATCTGTTAACGCGTGATAAACTAATAAGGGTAAATTATTGTCGCTGGCTGTCCGTTGCAACATGCTGGCCCGCAGGTTTACTGATGATGTTAAAATAACGCTGTTTATGGCCTTCTGCCAGTCGTTTTACACGTGCAGCCTGTGGACCATGTACACCCAGCGGGCATACAGTGACCTGCGCGTCCAGTACAATAATGCATTCAGGGTGCTTTTGGGGTTGTCGAGGCGATGTAGTGCGTCAGGGATGTTCGCATGCGCGGGTGTCGACGGGTTCGCCGCGATCATGCGGAAGTGAAGCGCTTCCATGTTGGCGCCCTTGCGCTCGTCCTCCAATGGCATCCTGAATGTGTTTTTAGATCGGTGGGACTCTCCCCTCTTACGAAGGTAGATAACTGGACAGACACACTTATCCACATAACGAGTGTGATTCACTACTTTTGATATACATTTAATTGTAATACTAACATTAGGCTAAGTTACTTGCCGGGGTTGCGGGTTGTTCGAAAGAGATACAGCGGCCCCGGAACGTAAAGGGCAACAGAAGGAACATGGGTGGGTTTTAGTCAGTACAAGTCTGACATGCCCCTCCGCTCCACCCAGAGCGGGGGAAGTCATTGGATGATTTCCCACCCGAAAAAAAAGGCTAAGTTACTTTAATACTAACAATATATGGATTCATCCGAAATTAATTATTTGAATTTCAATTGTCAGTGGTTATTAAATAAAATTGAAAAGGACAATGACTTTCTTTCCTAAATTTGTTGGACTGACGAAAGTACGTTCACTAGAAACGGCATGTGGAACCAGCACAATCTGCACCACTGGGCACCCAAAAACCAAAACCCCCGCGTTTGGTGGGAGTCAGCTCATCAGTACAGATTTTCATTAAATGTTTGGGCAGCTATTCACGGTGACGATATCATCGGGCCCGTATTTATTGATGGCACTTTGACCGGAGAGAAGTTTGTTAACTTACTAAATGATACGGTGTCGGAATACACAAATAACCTCAACGTCCACTGATACCAACGAATGTGGTACTAATTAGATGGCGCACCGGCACATTCTGTATTAACAGCCAGGCAGTGGCTAAATGACACATTTGGTGCGCAATGGATTAGGAGATTTGGACCACGTAGGTGGCCAGCAAGATCGCCAGACCTCACGCCACTCGATTTTATTTTCTGGGGGTGCATCAAAGACGATGTGTACGCGGAAAATGTGGACTCGGTGGAACAATTACGACTTCGTATAATAAACGCGTTTGAGAAAGTGAGGGAAATGGCTTTACGCGACAATTTATTTTCAAATGTTCGGGAAAACATGAAACGTCGTTTAGCCCTTTGTATCCGCCAACATGGTGGTCTAATTGAAAATAAGAAAATTTAAACAAAAACAATTAAATACTTACCTAAATAAAAATAGTGATAAGTGATAATGGTGGTAGTAAATAAGAGAAGGTGAAAGTGAGTGACTACGCAACTCCGCTGTAGGTACTGGCACCGCTCGATTTCTTTAATATTTTGCCGTCAAAGGATCGGACCAAATCTCGAGTACCTAGTAGGCGCGTATGCGCTGTTGCCAGCGCGCTACGCGAGCGTTGTTGCTTCGAGTAAACGTAAGCCGGCTAGGTAAGAAATTACATGAATATTTTTTTGCACAGAATGATTCCAATAGTGGATACTTTTTTATTATTTGGTTTGTATGAATTTTTTTTTTCAATTTACGATTTATTTTAATCTATCGTGGTTTAAGTGATTAATGACCACTAGCCCTACCCCTGTTTTAAGTTAATGTCGCCATTAAAGCGCCACGCTGTATGATAAGTACTTAGAATAATGTTGTCCTATCTCGTATAACCAATATTTTTAGTGACAAAATTACAAAAAACATAAATAATTTTTTACACAATTGTATTTTTCTTGGCCAATGCCGTTAGAGTACTATTCAGCTTAGTTTGCGGCAAGCGAACACTCGCGGATTTAAAAATGTGTGGTTTCACGCGCAACCCGAAGGCGCGACCCGACGCGATCTTTTTGACAAGTGTCGTGACACCCACGACTGCGTCCTTGCGTTACCATTTGAAACAACCGAACTAGAATCTAAAAAATCAATTAACTTAATAAGTATAGTTTAGAGTTTATTATTTATTAAATATCTACTCAAATTAATTTATTGTGATTGTGTGATTATTACAAATCATAACACTTAAAACAAGTTTAATTAATCAAATCTCTTATTTTATTTTTAATAAAATAAATCATTAAAACAAGTTGACCTACTGGCTGCTTATCTGTAATGTGACACTTCCCGCGACGCAAGCGCACGGCTCGCTTTGCGACAATCGCGGGCAACTCTTGGTAGCGTTAAATGCCTATTTCGCTTGGTCTACCCGCCCTTAAGTCAACAATTCAACATTCAACACCTTTCAAGGTAAAAAATACAGCAATTCGTGGTTTCTTATGCCATAAAGAAGGCACAAATTTTGATAACAGTAAAATGTTATTAGACTTTCCATAAATAACAGTTTCAATGTTCAATCGTTCAGAATAACTAAATATTCCAATTCGACAGACCTACGTCAACTAAGTCAAGAATTTTTTACATCGTGACAGTCTTGAAGATCGCAGAATAATTTGTTTTTGAAACAACAGTTGTATGGCGATAATATCACATAAACACATTCAACTATTTCAGTTTCTTTTATCATCTTTTTTTTATTTTTTGTCGTGTTTTATTCTAAGTATATGTCGGTTGTAGTGTTTCGCTGGTTAATTTAATTTTATCATAGTTATCAATAATATTTAAATTTTTAATGTAGATATAAAGGACCAAACACCCATATCACAATTATTTGCTTGTAGGTACAAAAATAATCAAAAATGCGGAAAAAAATCCAATCTATACAGGATGACTACTACTACTACTAGCAGATAGTAGATGCTATAAGGAGTAACTATATATTTAAAAAGGATTACGATTCCGGGCAATAAAATGAAACCCCATTCAAATAGGGAAGTAATAATTTAATGGCAATTTCTCGCGGTCACAACGCACTAGTTTATCATAATACTAGTCACCCGCCCCAGCTTCGCACGTATGTAATGTAGATACTAATCTTGAATGACTGTATGTATTAAAAAAAAAACCGCATCAAAATCTGTTGCGTAGTTATAAAGATCTCAGCATACATAAGGACAGACAGACAGCGGGAAGCGCCTTGTATTATACTATGTAGTGATTATGATTGAAGACTTTACATAGGTACATATAAGTATACTTGTTCCATGAAGGGCATGTGGGTGTGTCAGTAGCAACTTGTAGATTCAATATCTATTGTTATCATAAACGACCGTATACCTACGTTAGCAGTAATAAATAGGTGCAGTATGTACATTAAACACGGATAAGGTGTTTCTCTAATACCTAGTAAAGTTTTCATGATGTTGTAATGTGAAATACCTATCTTATGTTGCGACAGCCAATGAATAAATCAATAAAACAGTTAAATAAGTCTTTATTTATCAGTAACGTATACAAGGTTTAACATTATAAATGTAGAACGTCTCGTGTGGCTATGGGTAACCATAATGTTCAAGTTTCTAGATTCTAGAAACTTGAACATTATGGTTATAGCTTTCTGGAAAATGAAAACAAACAAAAGTCTCTGACTCCCGAAAGTATAATTTGGTTCCGCATTTTAGTGTTTTTTGAAAGTCGTGTTTTCTTGCAACAAAAAAAAACCTTAATAACATGTGTTCCTCAAACCAACAATAAATGATATTGAAAACTTATATTGTTCTTCTCATAAAAATCTTCGCCTATAAATGTGGTCAAAACTTTACGAATGTAAAAAAATATAAAAGATGTTAGATACCAGAAACTGTTATAATAAAAAAACTCTTCACAATTTATTTGTGACAGCGATTTGTAGATAAGTCGATCGTAAAGGTAAAACAAATTGCGCACGCGCATTGCATGCCTGCCACCCACGGTGTTATCATAACTAAGGTTTTATTCGCTATAACATAACCTGCAAACAATGACATAGCCAGGCATTGTTATTTATCTTTTTTAAAAATAGTGGTCCACCAGAGTCTTGAGCGGGGTCCTAGCTACCGGTGGTTAGGGCTCTAGAGACGGGAACCTCCCTACAATGCGGGACGCAACTATCGAGGGGTACTGCTTTCTGAATCGGGCCCTTTATCCATGTTGGCCTAAGGAGAGCCTCGACAGAGGTTCGTCGAGGCTTTGATCCCAATTTCTCTTCCTTGTTTAATGCGAGTTTAAAAAAAATTAGCTTACAAACTTACATAAGGTGCTACAACCCGGGGTAGCGGGTTCTTCGAAAGAGATATCGCGCCCCCGGAACACAAAGAGAAAAGAAGGAACATCGATGGGGTTTAGTCAGTAAAACTCTGACACTCCTCCCCGCTACTAACATCCAGAGTTGAGGAAGTTAATTGATGATTTCCTGGACTTGAGGGTTCCGTAAAAAATTGCGACAAAAAACAATCATATCTTTTGACTGCGTAGACTAACGCCCGGTTCTAATGAACAAAAAACAATTCGTTTTGCTTACGGAAAGTAGTATTTTGACATAAGTTCTATGAGACGTATGTCAAAATACTGGGGGCTTAGACAAAGTAAAAATTTAAAAACGATAACGAAGTTAGAAAAGACTAAATTGTATGGGATTGACATAAACCGTATTAAGTCACGTGGTCAATCGACATCGTCATCGCAATTTGGTAGACAATGTTACATTTCATAACGAAACCATAAACTAACGAATCGTTATCGAGTTTATTCCATACATAATACCCCCTGTTATCCGTAAGCAAACGAATCGTTTTTTGTTTATTGGAACCGGGCGTTAGAGAGTTGATTATATGGTTTTAATTTCAACTCGATACTTCCACGCATTCCAGAGCTAAAGGGTCTTGACAGACAGACAGACTGAAAACGAATTGATCCAATAAAGGTTCCATTGTTTCCTTTTCAAGTATGGAACGCTAAAACTGGTAAAACAGGTGCTTTCTAGTGCGTTTACAAAGTAACTTTCCTTAACTCCGATTCCATACATACAATATTGCTTCTGCTAGATAAAGACTTGATTATTTACAAGAAGACTATCTACATTCCGGCTCTGACCTGTGACCTTGATCGTAGTGGTTGGCGATGATCGCGTCGTGGCGGTCGACATGTCATGATAAGAGGAATCAATTGACGGTTGGCTAATTAACGTGACTATTTGAAATAAGAACGCTTCTCTTATCACGAAGCGTTCGTTGCAATAAAAGCGAATATATTACTATACGTGGTGTCGGTAAAACCGAGACGAGTGACGTCTTTAATTGCCTAGAATTTGGGCTAGTCTATGTAGGCTAAGTTAGGCTTAGATAGACGTTAAAACTCTCTCTGACAAGCTTATGTCTACTAGCTGTGCCCACCGGTTTCACCCGCTGCACAGCTCCTTAGTTTCGTAGCGTGTATATTAAATTTGTAGTCTATAAATTTCGTGAAAGAGAAATCAACGCGATAACTTGGCCGAATAGACTTGAAATTTTGCATGCCTATGAAAAGTTTCAGCCCGGCTAAGTAATCGTGATTCTCCATAAAATTACTACATTGCCATTCTATTTCACACCCTTTTTTTGCGGATGGGAAATCATCAAATAACATGCCCCGCTCTGGGCGGAGCAGGGCGGATTGTTAGACTTGTACTGACTATATCCCACCCGTGTTCTTTCTATTGCCTTTTATGTTCCGGGGTCGCGGTATCTCTTTCGAACAACACGCAACCCCAGCAGACTTTTTTAAATTGCGACTTTTGAGATAATTAAGATAGAAAAATGTTGTGCGTAAATAGAAATAAATGAGTTTCATTGGGAATAAATAAATGAGAAAATATTGATTTGCTCCCAATAAATATTATGTGAGTTCCTTTTTGCGTTTCTACGTCCAATTGAAATGTCTAAAAAGTTTGATTAATAAACAACGGAAACAGATACTTGGTTGTGAATCATCTGATCACCTGACAGTAAAATCGATTAAATAATCTTATCTAATCATCCTATTGCAATTATGTAATATAATAAGTGTGTAACTAGCACTACGAGTTTTGTACGAAGTCATTAATACGCTTAGTTTCACTTGAAACCTAACTCTTTTTTTAGGGATGGTAATCATCAAATTACTTCCCCCTTCCCCTTTGGGCGGATCGAGCGGGAGTGTCGAGACTTTTACTTACTAAAACCCATCCATATTTCTTCTTTTGCCCTTTGTGTTCCGGTGCCGCGGTATCTCTTTCGAACAACCCGCAACCCCGGCAGGCGGAGGCCCTGGCGGGACCCTCTGCTTTGCTGACACATCTCTTAGATGCGCGCGTGGATCACGAATAAAAAAAAATAGACATCTTTCTTCATAATATTCCGTACTGACAGTACTGTCTTATTGTTCATAGATCATTTAACAAAACATCTGTTTTCTACAAAAAGTGCGATACTAAGGGCGAGCGCGCACTACGATAAAAAATCGTTGCGAAAAAATATCGCAAATCTGTGAACCACAGAAATACACTACAATCCGCGCATTGCGAAAATAAATTGTTTGTATTTTTAATATTGTAGTTTGCGATTTTATTTCGCATTAAAAAAATCAAAAAAAATTTATCGCGGTGCGCGCTTAGCCTTACACGGTCGAAATACATGGAACAGCATAACATTACCGCTAAAAAGGGCAGAGTAAAGTACTGATCATGTGGCAACTGATAGTGCAGCAGTGTCCTTTCCACCTTGTATAATATAATTTGCTTACGCGTGCGGAAAACACATGTTATCTGTCAATTTTAAAACATGTTATAAAATTTCCCCCTTTACAGCAAAAACCTTGCATTTATTTATTTTACATATTATATACACACAGTCCACATCATCATTTTCCTGCCCTTATCCAAGAAAATATAGGAAAATACTTAAAATTTGAGTACAAAATGTACTACTTATTTCTTAAGAAATTTCTGCCAGCAGAACTGCGATAGGAGATATGAGAACGAGACGAACGTGTGTGAGAGAGTATGAGAAAAATAGTGTGTATGCCTTAACCTTACACAAGTTACACAAACTTACACATATAATTAAATATTATCTCCATTTCCACTATAGCAAATTACTACAAACGTATTTCTCTCGCAAATTCCCGTCAAGATAAAATAAATATGCAAATAAGGCTTGTGCGCGACGTGAAGAAAATATTAAGAAATGCGTGGTGTATGACGTAGGTACTTGGTATTATTTAAAAGTAAGATAGACAGTCACGAGATCAGAAGTTGTGAAGTTTCCAAATATAAAATAACTTCCCATGTATGGATCCATACAAACCTACGCTTATGTTGAATTCCGACTAAAAATAGTGTAACCTAGTTTCCTATTGATATTTTTATCGAACACTATTAAAAGAATGCCAGAAGTTTATTACGAAGAATAGAGATTAAATACTTGGACACGAATTAATTATTGCTTTGGAGATTTTTGTGCTCTGCAGCCAAGTAGGAACTATTACGTCCGGTAGATCTGACCATCAATCGTGTATCAGGGAAAGACCTTAACGACGCGGTATTTTTTTTAATAAAACCTTGTCCCACACTAGGATTTCTCCTGTATCGTGGGTGCGTTTACAAAGTCACATACACAAACAGCCAAACCCGGAACACTGTCTGTAGGCCATACAAATATTTATTCCGTGCGGGGATCGAACCCGCGACACGCAGCGCAGCAGTCGATTGGTCAGCCACTGCGTCAACTGTGTCGTCAAATTAGCTTGGTCCGACCAAGAAGAGTCCATGCGTATTCACACCATCCAAATCGAAACAAAGACAAAGTAATACATCAAACAAAAAGTCTGTCTAGATGCAATCTATTCGATACGATATGGTACATGGTAGTGTCTAAGGACTCGCAACAATGTAACGCAGAAGGCGGAGCTTCAAAGATAGAGCAACCATAGCAACAATTGCCGCTATAATAGAGACAATTATCTTGCCTATTTACTCATAAATCTGAGTCACAAGCTAGTTGAGTTCGAACTAGACGGTGGCGTTATGTAATATGTAACTAACCTCCGCAATCACCGTTTGTAAGTCACGCGACAGCCGCTGCAGCGCTGCCAAATAATGCGAGAATTGGCACTTGCATTTACAACATTACATAATGGAGTTTTTATTCGTTTATTTTTCACGGTACCTACTTAATTTTCTTTCAATATGCGAGAAGTTCTAGAAAAGCGTTACCGATGACACTGTCTCTCTTATTTGTAACGAAAATATTTATATAATAGTTAGATAATATAATAATACTAGCGACCCGCCCAACGGTTTCACCCGCTGCTCACCTCCTAAGAGTCATAGCGTGAAGTATTATACATATAAACCTTCCTCTTGAATCACTCTACCTATTAAAAACCGCATCGACATGCGTTGCGTAGTTTTAAAGATTTAAGCATACATACAACATAGCAACAGACAGACAGGGACAGCGACTTTGTTTTATAATATGTAGTGATTTAAATGATTATCAACTTGGATCCTTATATTTTTTTCTATCTTGTTCCAGACATTGCCGTGACCGCAGGAGATAAACTAGAGTTTTTTGTGGATGGAGCTAAAAACCACACTGAAGTCGCTCAGTTCAGAGACCTCACAGCTTTAGCGTATGATGCAGTACACAATATGCTGCTATTTGTTGACAAACAGAGCGACAACGCCTCTATATTTAGTTTTAACCTATCTAGTAAGAAATACCAATCATTAGTCAAGAAAACAGCATACGACCATATCCAGGGTCTCGCTTTCGACCCAGTCACAGGACTATTGTTTTGGACTGACGGTAATGAAAGAACCATAAATTCGATTTCATTGAAGCCTGGATCAAAGAACAATGTTTACGGAAACCTTTTGTTCAAGATGGATGATGGGATTCCCAGAGGAATCGCAGTGGATAGCTGTAGAGGGTACGTTCCTAATGACAATCTATATATACTTATATTATAAAGAGGAAAGATTTGTTTGTATCGAATAGGCTCCAAAGCTATTGGACCGATTTTGACCATTTTTTCACTAATAGGAAGCTACATTATCAGAAAACATAGGCAGCAACAAAAGACGCGGGTGAAGCCGCGCATTATTAAAAATAAATAAGAAATTTGATTAGGAGAGAATTAATAGTCATTTACAAATTACAGGTATGTTTACTGGACCAACACAAACATAATGAAGGCCACAATAGAAAGATCTAGATTTAACGGCTCCGAGAGAGAAGTTGTGGTTGACACCAACATTTACATGCCAGTCAGCTTGGCCATTGACCAACAAACGAAACAAATGTACTGGGCAGATGATAAAGAAGGCATTCACTATTCCATTGAAAGAGCAGATCTGAATGGAAAGAATAGGAAAACGTTATTAGTTGGAGCACATCATCGTCCAAATGCATTGACCGTGTCGAAAGATTTCATCTACTGGGTAGACTTGGATTACAAATCAGTTTGGCAATTACCAAAGAATCCAGCAATGGACGAAGAACCAAAACAGATTGCTAACTATTATAGTGAAGCACCTTTCGGAATTGTTGCAAATTATAAAATTGAGGATCAGACTAAAGGAACTACAGAATGCGAAGCCCTAACGAGTCTGCCACAAAATAAGTCAGCAATTAACGATTTTTTCAACATTCCTACGGACGCAGGATTGTTTTGTGTCCATGGCATAAAAGTTAGTGGTAAATTATTATGCAAATGCACTCCTGGGTACACAGGAGAAAGATGCGATATTTCAGTATGCCAAAATTACTGTTTTCAAGGAGATTGCAGTATTAGCGGCGAAGGGCAACCAAAGTGCAGGTAAAGCGTTTTCCATATACATACTTAATTTTTAACGAGCTTTTTCATGAGACAATCTTAAGAAGTTAAATTTAACTAGGTACTTCTCTCTTCTTTGCATACATGTTATGTTTGGATGATAATGCACAATAAGTTAACTAACGTCATTCTACATATTTTGTAATATGGCGGGCTAGTCACTTTTATGCTTTAAAAAAAAACCTTGCCCTACACTAGGACTTACTTCTGTATCGTGGGAGCGTTTACAAACATTTAAACTCACACAACACAACAGCCAGACCTGGAACAACTATCTGTAGGCCATACAAATATTTGTTCCGTGCGGGGATCGAACCCGCGACACGCAGCGTAGCAGATCGCTCAGCCACTGCGCCAACCGTGTCGTCAAAGTATCAAATGAAAGGGTTTTTCTACGAGAAAACGTGTTTTTTAGTTTTTATAAACTATTATATTTATTAATTACCGTATTTAATTCATCTACCGTTTGTCCTTTCGTTATTCATCCTTTTGTTATTTCAGATGCAATACCGGCTACTCTGGAGTAAGGTGCGAGGTCGATGCCTGTCATGGCTTCTGCTTAAACAACGGCGTCTGTTCTTTGAGTGATAAGAGTGAGCCCCAGTGTCAATGCATGGGAGATTACGAAGGTTCCAGATGCGAGGCAGCTAAGATTTTCACAACTACCACTGAGGCAACAACTACTACTACTACTGCTAGTCCTACTTCTACGAGCCAGGCACCAGCTAAAGTAGAAACTAATGGAAGTTGCCAGTAAGTTGAACAAATCATTTACTTAGTTTTGTCGAAGGCATGAGAAAAAACCGGTCAAGTGCGAGTCGGACTCGCGCACTGAGGATTCCGTACAAACTTACTTAACAGCCATATCTTTTGACTGCGTCGACTTCTAGGTTTGATTTTTTTTAAATTAATTATGTTAATTAGTAAAACTCTGTTAGGTCCACTGCATGGTAAAGGCCTTCATTCATCTTACAGTCTTCTCTTCTTATCTATGTGGGATTTATTTGTAAATAGGCATCTAAAACGAATAAACTTTTATTTTTTTCAGGTGCAACGACACTAAACCTATCGAGAGGTCGACAATATTTGTGACACCCGACAGCTTCAACTCTGACACTGTGATTGAGGGCTGTGCTGATGGCTGGGACCCCGTGAGAGACCCCATCATCATACTACTGGGTATCTTAAGTGGGATGCTCTGTTTGGCTTGCGCAGTTCTCATAACTAAAGTTCTACAATTGAGGAGGAGACCAAGGTTTGTCAATGTTTTTGTAGATATGAATTAAACTATAAGGTCAGATGAGGTAGAAGGTAGAGCTATCCGGGCGCATCGAGGATTATCGTATAACCCTGTTCTAAATGGGTTGTGGACGACAGATAGGGAATATCAGTATTTTCATGGAGAGGCTCCATGAAAATACTGGTGTTTTACTGTATCCGGTTAGACTGGAAGCCGACTTCAACATAGTTGAGAAAAGGCCTCGGTAGATGATGATAATGATTATGTATCTGATAACTTGAATAGTTGTCGCTGATTGGATCTTCTCAGAATGCTACTGATTATAGTCATACTCGCGCACCGAGGGTTCTGGAAAAACAGCTACACGTTTTGACTGCATAGACTTAGATTGTTGAGGGATTTTTTTTCACAGCACAAAGGGACCACGGAGTTAAGTTTGGTTTTAACTTCAACTCGATACTTCCACGCGTTCCCAAAATAAAGGTCCCTTGACAGATAGACACACACGGACAACAAAGTGATCAAATAAGGGGTCCGCTTTTTCCTTTTAAGGTACACGGAACCCTAAAAATGAATTACTACTAGTTTATCAGCCGTGGCTCATTGAAATAAGATTATGCATGCACGGTTCTCTTGGAACTGCAGAAATTACCACATTTATAACCAGTGACGCAATTGGCTTACATTTACGCACCAAAGCGTCCTTCATTGTAAAATATTTATATAATCCTTGTTTAAATCTAATTAAATGCACCATTTACATGCCGTTGCCGATTTTTAACCTTCATTGCTGAGTACACAAGGATTGTCTTTAATCATTAGGAATTCTTATCGGTAAAACTGAAGTTTAATAACGGTATTTTCGCTATATATAATCAAATGTGTGAGATTTAAGCGATGAATTGTAAAAATTATATACGAGAAAATTATTTTTTAGCCGACTCCAAAAAAGGAGGTGGTTTTCATATAATTTTATGTTCGTTTATTTATTTAAAAACATATAAATTACATTTTAAAATACACAATAAACAGGAAAAAATAAACTATTAAAAATCCAAAAATTTAAAAAAAAATAGTAGCCCACCGGTATCGGGAACAGGGTCCAAGCTACCGGCGGTCAGGGCTCCAGAGAAAGGAACCTCCAAACAATACGAGCCGTGTCCAGGAGTACCGCTTTTTGTATCAACTCCTTGATTTAGCTGCCTAATTATTATTATAATATAACTAGCTGTACCCAGCGGTTTCACCCGCTGCTCACTTAGGGGTATGAAAAATAGATGTTGGCCGATTCTCAGACCTACTGAATATGCATATAAAATTTCATAAGAATCGGTCGAGCCGTTTCGAAGGAGTATGGGAACGAACATTGTGACACGAGAATTTTATATATTAGATTAGATTTCGTCATTCAACTTTCATCCCCTATGTAAATCCTGTTTGGGGTGAATTTTCGAATCTTTAGACTGTCCATCGTCTGTCAGTGAATGAATGAATTTAGGATCTATATTAAATAAAAAAATCACATTTAAACGGGCGCCTTGTTTCGTAACAATCTCAAATGCAATTGAGTCTATCATACACAATGAGCTTTTAGTACAATGGTCATCGTTCAACTGTCAAATTGAAAGCAATGCGATCGCAATCTGGGGGGGGGGGCTACCATCGCATCTTAATTATTTATTTCGTACACCAACAGAAATACATATACTAAAACTTATAAGAAACTGCAATAATACAGTGCTGGTACTGGCAAAAAGTTTACAATAAAATGACACTTTAAAATTAACATAAAAATAAATTAAATTGTGTGAAAATTACCATAACTTAAAAGTTAGATTATATGAATATAAAATTATCTTAAAGCAATTTAAATGTCATACCAGTGTGGGAGAGACAGCTATAGAGGACGTTTAACCCCATTTCTTTTCTACCCTGGAACAAGATAAATACAATACTGCTTTTAGACGTTAGGTGGGCACCTGAGCTAGTTCACTTTGGTTTAACCGAACTGTTATACTGAAAGATGTGTACTGACACATCTTTCCGGATACCATAGACATGTCTGCAATAAGAGTATTGAAGAAATTAACCGAATTTACTTACTTACAATTTTTCCTCTGCTTCGTAATTAAAACATCATATTTTTTATTATTCCAGAATCAAGAAGCGGATAATCGTGAACAAGAATGTGACACCAATGACTGCGCGTCCTGATCAATGCGAGATCACTATTGAGAACTGCTGTAACATGAACATTTGTGAAACTGTGAGTACCACCTTCAGTACGCACGACGACCAATCAAGCTATACATAACTAGCTCTCGCTCTGCACTCATCTTTACAAAGCGAGGCCATGTTATACTGGAAAAGTATATCTTGATGTGCCGCCGTGTGTACAACATCTAAATTAACTTGTAGTAAGATTATTATGTATGTGGAATGTTGTAGGATTGTAAATGCTTGTGTTTTTTTTTTACTTTATTGAATAGGCATGGAGAGTGTTACAAACACAACAATTTACATAAGTTTCGTTGTAAAAACCACCAAAAATAAAACAACCAATAAATTTATTTACAGTAATAATTACGTAAAATATTAATTGTAAGACATTAAATAGGCCAATCCAGCATCTCATTCAGGATTTTTTTAAAGTAAGCATTATGTAAAAAATGAGCCAAGTACGAGTCGGACACGCGCACGAAGTTTTCCGTACCATTTTCTATAAAATCTGCAAAAAAATCATGCTTGATGTATGCCCCCTTAAATATTTATTTTATTCTGTTTTTTAGTATTAGTCGTTATAGCGGCAACAGAGATACCTAAAGTGTAAAAATTTCAACTGTCTAACTATCACGGTTCGTGAGATACAGCCTGGTGACAGACGGACGGACAGCGGTGTAACCCTAAAAACGGATTAAAAACATAAAATGTCATTACTCATCACACATAAACATTACCTACAAAATACAGATACAAAATAGAAAACAATAAAAAAAACATTGTAAGCATGATTCGACATATTTTCGATTAAACAGCAGATAAAAAGAAGAATCGCTTATTAATTTCATAATTAATACAATTCGACGCGACATTCGGTTAACAACGCAATCAGTTGTTCAAATATTTTTTAGACTGTCATTGCTACTGTCAATGAGCCAATGTTTGGTATCATCCGTGTTGCTACGCTTTCGGTTTTGTTTAAAAAACGTCACGTGTCGTTTTGGTAACTGTTGGATTGTGTTTTTCAATATTTTTCACTGTGTGTTGCATACGCACACGTGCGCAAACTTATACATGCACTTAATAGAGGCTTCCTATTCATACAGGCCCTGTATGAAAATCGAGGTAGCCTGTGTTATTGGGTGGTTTAAGATAAGAGGCCATCTTTAGAACTTCGCCTTTATTGAAAGCTTTGCTGTCAAATTCAAAATGAGACCTTTTTATTCGGATGTGAAATCATCATAAACTTCTGCCTTTCCGGGCGGAGCGGAAGGGAGTTTTAGATTTGTACTGACTAAACTGGGCTTTAGTCATCTTTCTCTTTTGTCCTTTTTGTTTCGGAGTATCTCTGCGGTATCTTTTTCGAACAACCCGCAAGCCCGGCAGGCTGTGGCTCCAGTAGTAATCTATTACAGAGGGGGCCACTAGGGCCACTGTTTCAAAATCACCTCAAGGGTTCTAGCTCTTGAGGTGATTTTATCTGAATAATTTTGACAGTGGTCGACGCTTTCTAACACGATGCATTGACGCCTCCTTCTAATGCAATAAGGCTAACAACGCCTATACGTAATTTTGATTAGTACCTCCTATTATTATTGACTTAACATCACGCCTGTAGTTCACCCACGTTTCGCCAGTAATGTTTAAGTCCCATGTAATAATAGGCCAGCTTATTGGATCCAGACTCCGGTGCTGTGACTGAGAAATTCCTAATAATTTAATTGAGCATTAATGATTGTAGACAGCAATTTTACACTAAAATAAAAATAAATAATAAAATAAAAAGGTTTATTGCAAAAACTTGTACAACTTTTACAGTAAATATTACATTGGGACCTCCTTTTAAGTAAAAGATGTACCTGTGCTAGGTGGCCCCGCTCTAACACTTATAAAATAATAAATAATAAAATAGTTTATTTATCCAAAAAATAGACACAGACAACAGTTTGAAAAAGGAATAAACAATACTATAGGTATATTATCATGTTTTTGAGCAAAGATAATTATGGTACACAAATTAGTCTATGCATACTAAAAATTATGAACCCTGCCTCTTAAACTAGGAGACCTGTATCTTAGGAGACAGTGATCGGCCAAGATGATTCAATCAAACTTAAAATGTTTGAAGTGGAAAAGTATCGATGCAACATTTTAATTGCGCTTTAAAATCAGTATTAATGGGAATATGAGGGAGTGGAAGTGTAAACCGAATATGTGTATGTGTGTGTGTGCGTGTGTGTGTATGTGTGCGTGTGTGTGCGTTTGTATGTGTATTTGTATTTGTGAAGTTTGCTGTTTTAACAGCTTTCGCGATTTCCTTTATTCTTAGCTCCCGATAAACCAATTACCGACGTTGGTGCAAGCGCCACGATCGTAGGTTGGCTCAACACAGCAATGTTTGGACACATCCGTGGCTTTGTTGCCACGCTTTCATTTTTGTTGAATGTTATCACGTATATCATGTAAACTGCTCACACGAAGCATATTAGTCAACTGTTGTATCTTATTTTTCAAATAAAATGTTCGTTAGGCGTCAGAAGTTGTAACAATATGTGCAACGCACGTGCGTATTTGTTTTGTGTTAGTAGTAGGGGCCGTACCACCACCTCTTTAGTTAGTGTATGTCAGAGTGTTTAACGCCTCGGTCTCTCTCGACGGCATGAAAAGCTATGCCGTGCCGTCGAGAAATACCTCAGACATGCTGGTGTCCTCACGATGTTTTTTCTCGCCGAAGCAAGTCATAACTATACAATACGCACATAGATCCTGAAAATCAGAGGTGCGTGCATTCGGTTTGAACTCGAGTCCTATGACTTGAGAGTCCGACGAGCAGACCAATGGGCTATCACACTACAGTTATATAAATGTACTTTATTTAATTCGGCACCTAATTTGGGAGTAAATGATGCCGTGACGTCTGATAGTGGAGAATAGATTTCTTCACACCTCCAAGGAACCACAGACTTGAGTCTATGGTTTTATTTTCAACTCGATACCTCCACGCGTTCCCACGATATAAAGGGTTTTGACAGAAAGACAGACGGACAACAAAGTCATGCTATAAAGGTTCTGCTTTCTCCTTTTGAGGTGCGGAACCCTAAAAAACGAAACCAAGAAAGCCGGTAAAATCAAAATGTTTTTATTTCACATAGGCCTACATGAGCACTTATAAAACGTCGAGAAAAGATGCACATGGTATAATGCCTTAAGGATGCAATTGCCTCCACAATGTGCTAAGTAATCTGTTATCGTGCTTGTACTCACGGCTTTGTATGTTTGTATTGTCCCTATTGTGTTTGTCTTGAATTCTTGAAAAATAATACCTACGTATCCTTACATTAAGGCTAGTTTTTGCTTAACCTTTAACCCAAAAGGGTAAATATCCACCAGAGATCGGTTCAGATCATTTTCTTAAAGAATGAAAATGAAATCATTGAAAATGATTTTCTTTTATTTTAGTAACAAGCTTTTTGTTTTATACTAGCTTTTGCCCGCGGCTTCACACGCGTTAAATTTGGGGTATCACAGTTCCCCTTTCCTGATTTACAGGTATCTGCTACCTGTAGTTTTTACCCTTGCGGCATATTTATTGTAATAGCAATGCTAAGTTTTCCCTTTTCTTCCGTCTTTCTCCCTCATATCAATCAATCTTTTTTTTTTAAATAGGTCACGTCTCCAGGGTGGGTCCCAACTATCTCTGTACCAAAATTAATCAAAATCGGTTTAGCCATTTGGGCGTGAAGACGTAACAAACAAACTCACTTTCGCTTTTATATAATACTAGCTGTGCCCAGCGGTTTCACCCGCTGAGGTTTAGGGGTATGAAAAATAGATGTTAGCCGATTCTCAGACCTACCCAATATGTACCCAAAATTTCATAAGAATCGGTCGAGCCGTTTCGGAGGAGTACGGTAACTAACATTGTGACACGGCAATTTTATATATTAGATTAGTAAGGATTGTTACCGCTGGGACTGTGAGATTGAAGGAGCTACGTTTATAAAAGTACCCATAACAGAAAGGCACTTTTCTCCTCGTCATTGCGATCATTTTCTTGTTCTAGGAGACTTTGGATCCTTCTAGTTACGAAGATATTGGGGCTCAAAGTTCCGAAGCTTTATTTTAAATATCTTCCCGAGCCCCGTACAATACAATGCATCCAAAAAGCAAATGTATTAATTGAATAACATTAAGTTCTACTGTATGATTTTTACCCCAAAAAAAAATTTCGTTTCCTAGCAATAATTTTTGCGCAGACTCACTTAGTTTGATGTATAGAATGCATAGTTGACAGCTTCGTAAAGGGGGTCGCTTATACCCTTTATAATCTAACACGTGGCTCAAATTCACAAAAAAAATAGGGTAGGTCCCATAAAAAAAAATGACCACTACAATAAGCTCATTGACCCCTTTTCACTTCAATTACACCTTGTATTATTCCATAGCGTATTTTTTTAAACTAGTTGTTTTTAGCATGCAGTTTTTAATGCGCCCCTGACATTCCATACAGGTTGATAATGCTTGGGAAAGCTGCAATGAGTTTTCTCCTTGAGCTGTCTGTTTAAGGTTCACATTTGATTGTTTTTACTGCTTGATGGTTTGGGTACACTCACTTACTAACTATTATTAATTTAACTACCGTTGTTTTATAGAAGAATTTTTCATTTTATTTCACTATTAATTTATTGGATACCATAGTCTTATGTTGTTTATGGTTTTGATAGAATGAAATACTTTACACTTGCTTATTAACAACCTTACTGATAAGGTATGCTATTCTGTCAAAATCGAGTTGTCACGACTGATAGATATGCGATTTACTGCAACTAACATTTGTTTTGTTTTCTTTTTTATAAATACATTTTTTTTAAATTGTATATTATCGATGTTGCCTTTCAAAAAAACTTTTGAGAAAATGGTAGTTCATTTTATGAGCTGCTTAAAGGTATTCTTTTCCTGAGAGAAACATAATAAATGAAATAACTTTGTTATAATTAACAACTATTCATTACTAATATGTAGGGTATTTGTAGTTGGAATTATTCTAGTTACTAAAAGGTCAATTATATACTTCACACAAAGTAGGCACTTTGTATTAGATAGTTGTGTAGGTATGTAGGATGTCTAATGAATACCTACATTTGTAATAAGGTCACATTGAAGTTTGCAAGCGAAACTCTCACCGAAACGGCGATTTTTGTTTTGAGGAAATGAATTGTTATTTTCGTGAAAACCAAACCTATTTCTAAATACATTCTTGAAGTAACTATGTACTAGTAAATGATCGTAGACCAAAATAAACAGTTATTTTTAAAATATTGCTATTACGTGTGCGAGGTTCCGCTACATAATTTATTTTGATCTTGTATTAACCTAAAAACTAAATCTTAGTAGTACATACTCATAGCATAAGCTTGATTGACCTAACCAGCTCCCCAAATGCGAACCTCTCATAATTCCCTGCAATAAACCTGAAAATACAATTCGATATGAAATCATAAAATCCATTGCTTCAAATGATTTAAAATCGTGATTAGTCAGCTCAATAACAATAATAAATAATTGTTGACTGGCAAAAGGAAAGGGATTGTGGTTATATTATAATGCCCGTTATCACTAACAGTAAGCAACACCTAAATGAATGCCTAACTATTATTCATCTGATTGAATTTCATATTTCGAGTCAATCGGTATCCTTTATATGGTAATTTAGGTATTATGCGATACCTAAAGTGTTTGTGTGCAAAAGGACAAATTGTCCGTTACGCTTTTAGCATTCAGAGCAAAAAAAAACATTAGCTTGAGGAACCAAAAATAACATTCATTTTTTTGTTACAGCCTTGTTTCGAGCCAAGATCTACGATACGACCATCTTTACTAGATTCAAAACCCGGCAAGGAAGAAAAGAAAAACTTGATCGCAAACATGGAATATCCCGATGATCCATACTAACATCAATGGAACTTTTTTGAGTGGCGTACAATACTTTGGCTATAACACTACTGCACAATATACATAAGGAATTATTCGGAAATCTTGCGATTATTTTTTTGCGAAAATAGCTTGGAATAAAAAGGTTTGGCCACTTTTTTATTCAGACTGATTTTTCTGGTGCTAAAGCGAATGTGATACAAAAATGTCAGTTTGCGTCCTAGCACAAAAACACCATGCTGTGTTTAAAATACAGGTTGTTGTTTTTACAAAGCAGGTTTTACAGGTAAAATCAAATGAGTATAAAAAATATTGTTCTTTTAAATTATGCCTTTTCCAGTTACGGAAAACAATGAGAAATCTACTTATAATTATATAAGAAATTTATACAAACATGCTTTGTTATATGTTAAACTTCTTCAGATACGAATATTCCTTATAATATTGTACCAAAGGTTTACTTATATGTGATATTTGATTAAGGAATGAGAAAAAGATACACATAAACGATTACATTAATCTTTATGAGTGGTCTTAAGGGCTGTGTAAGAATGCACTAAAATCTGAGTGCATGGAAACTAGATTTTAGGTGTTATTATTTATTTGGGTTCTGTGGGATCAGGCATATCGTGAATACGTAAACCTTGAGGGTCCTGGCTAAAATCTTCATGCTTTGGTAAATCGCTTTTTTTAGCATTCACAAGGTGCCTTCTTGTTACCCTAGTGCTATAATTCACGATTAACATATCGTTGCTTTAGTTCACACAAAACTTACCAATACATGATCATTTTAACAAAGATCCTATTGAAATGGGCATTTGAGTCGATTTTTCGTTATTTCCCTTTTCATTTCGCAAGAATATCCTTGCTATTTTATTAGTAAATTTTATTCAAACATGATTCTATGTTAATAGAAAAATATGTCAAATTCTATATTTTTCTTCTTTATTTAATAAGTTTTAGTGACTTTGTGCCAAAGTGAGTTTCGTATAACGAATTGATTGCTTCCTTATACGATATTTTAAAAGAAAATATTATCGGCAACAGTTTACAATAACGTAAAATGGTCTCGATACAAAATATAACGTAGCATTTATAAAGAAATAAAAATAGTGTACTAATTGTACAGATTTTTGTTATTATTTTGTAATTACTGTTACCAAATTTTTAATTATTATTATGGACATTTTTTATTTAATTATCTTGATCGTTTTTGACATGTCATTGTTGAAATTTATGGAAAATCATCAAGAAAGTTTATTTAAATGGGTTTATTGTACTGTACGTCTTTAAGAATAAATTTAAGACTATTAATTTTAAATGTCTTAATTCCGTGTCTGTGTTCTTTTCATCCATTCTGTGTTCAATTAAACCACCAATGTGACATCAACACATTATAATTATAACCCATTTTTTATACATGTAAAGTGGGCGATTTCCACCTATGCAATAGAACATTTTAAAATAAATATTCCAAGACAATGATAAATCTAACGTGGTTTAGTTAGCTTAAGTTCTAAGTAAGTAAAATTCGCCCATAACTGATTACCAATCTCAAAAAAGCTATCAAAATACATGGGTTATAATGTGTTTCTACGATTCTAAAAGTACCTACTGCTATTGTTAACTATTTATAAACTTTTAAAAATGTGAGCAATACTGTTTTTACCTAGAGAATGATCTTTTCTTATTTACATGAATTTAGAATATGACGAACTTTTAAAAAAATACATTGTCAGTGAAAATTAATAAGGATCTTCTCAATTAGTGAATTTAAATGGTCCTGGCCACCAGTAGCCACCAGTTAATTTTTAAATTAGAAATTTGTCAACCCAGACTTGTCTTAACCTTTTGATCGCCATTCTCACATATATGTGACAAGCAAGCGAGTGCCCTGGACGCCAACGACACAAATAAGTAACAAAAATGTATGTAAAATGAGTTTCTTGGCGTGAAGGGCCTGCGCGTGCGCTTATGATTTGGCATTCAAAAGGTTAAAGGTCACATACTGCCTGAACGTCGAACTGTGGCTCAAAAGTTTTAGTACAGTCAGAGACGTTTTAAACTGATGGTAGAAACAAATAGGATGTTCAGAGGTTGTTCATTTAGTTTTTAGTCAATGAATGAAATAAACTATGTCCGCTGCTTGCAGGGAGTTTTCTTTTGCCAAAATATGTGAAAAAATGAGTGAGAAATTGTAATTTTTTATACTAGTTTGAAAGCGGCAATGTGAGCAGTGTAAACAGTTTTGTTTTATTCATTTTGTAGCGGTGCCTCACTTTCTCGATTTAATGTTAGCTTTCCAGGATTACTGACTTGTACCGGCCTTTTTATAATTTTTATAAACGACGCAGGCATGGTATATAAAAAGTTCAAAGTAAATTGGCTAGCGAAACTCAAGTTAAATTGAATTAGACATTTCAACTACACTATGTGTCATTGTTGACCACAACAAATAATTTATATTTTGTTGTCATGTCATGTATAAAACCATCTGTGGAGTTTCTCTAGCGATTTTAAGTTAACCCTGTATACCATTAATAAGAAGTTAGGTAGTGTTGTGCCGGTAAGTCAGTAGTCCCAGGTTCGAGCCTTGGATCGTTCAGAACGATGTAACCATTGTTTAGGCTTTTAGTGTAAGAATTTGCGTTCCTATAGTAATTCTAAAATTATTTATCGAAAGTACCTCAATATAGATTTATTTTAAAAGATTAATTAGACTTGCAAATTAGTGACAAATATATATTTTAGTTCAGTTGTAGAATAAGATTATTTTGTTTTGGCTTTTTAATATAATATTTTGGTGCTGACTGTACCTACTTACTAATTTGTTTGGCACAGAATCTCAAGTTACTTAAAATTTATTTGTACTTACCTGAAAACTGAGAAATATTTTTTTTATTAGAAGTGTTGAGAAAATTGGAAGACAAAATTACAGAATATTTTGTACTTAACATTTTGTAGATTTGTATACTTAACCAGTTACTGATGCCACTATTGTGAATGTTCGCAGCTGAACTTAGAAGAGGCACTTTTACTTATTCCCTATATTGGTGGTACTTAGCTAAGTACTTAGATTAGAAATTACTTTTTTAGTAGTTAGATTTAGTCGTGGATTGATAATATCCACATGAGAAATGTGATATTATTGAGTCTTGGTATAAGCCTACTTTAGTGAATATTGTGATTAATAGTAATATTAAATTAAAGAGCTTGCATAAACGACTTTGTTTCATTGTAAATAAAACCCGTTTTCCTTGACAACTTCATTTATTTCATATAGCTAAGATACAAAGGGCTTTGGACACACGGTTGATTTGGTCTGAGAACAGTTTGAAGGTACATTTTCGAAGGTGTCGACAAACGAAAATTTCATTGCCGTAGACATGACATTACCGCATTCCAAATTATACAAACAGTATTAACTTAAAGCATTGCATAAACTATCCAGCGCGCCGGATAGTTTATTTTTAGTGTAGCTCATATAGCCTACAAATTATTCAAAGTTGCGCTGAACACAACCAAAATTTCTCGACACACGACTTGACTCTATTTGAACTATTTATTATCACATTGAATAAATACTTCTTTGTTTAATTAAACATAATTATAATCTCTACATTTTTGTTGTCCAACAATAATCCAGAAAGGCTAATATACATATAGGTATGTCTAGATAAATAACGACTATTCACAAAACATCACGAAACAACAATAAAATGGTCACTCGTTCACACGGGGACCGTATACAACCAACTATTGTAAAATAAAAATGCTTATGCTCGTTGAACGGCATCATGAAAACTGGCTGAAACTTTTACTTAACGAGAAAATGGCATTTATTTATAATGCACAAGATATTTTTACCTCTGAAAAATATGGCTATCGGATTAATCTTTTTTAATCTTAGAAGTCATGGTCACCCTGTAGATAGACAATATATGTTCTGAACATCATTACATTTACAACTGTATTTTCGACAGCAATTATGGATGTATGTATGCAAAAAAAAACATTTTACTCAATTTTTACCAAATTTATTAGGTACCTATGGCTAAATTACCCATCATTCAAATCACATCTATAATTTTTTGACTGTTGTTTGTCAAGCAGGTGGTCAAATCGACTGTAAATTTTATATGAAACATTTTTAATTCTACATAAACTTTGAGCCTACTTTAAATAATTAACAACATAAAGCAATTTTTACTTCAAAACGATTGTGTTAGCATTTGCCACCAAAATTTAATTTAATTTCTTTTATGGTAACTTCAGTTGTGATTTGTGGTCAAATATTAAAAATCAATAAAACCTCTTACACTTGAACACGTAAAATTAGGTGCATAAAACTGCATTGAATTTTAGTATATTGTATTACCAAGTTTATAAAGTCTAAAGCTATTTTACAAAATACAATTGCACTTAATGGCAGCTTTACGTTTTTTCAATATTATTTATTTTCTATTTATTTATTTATTTTAGGATTACCAACGAGTAACATATGTAACGAACATAATATAATATCCTGCAATGCACTTCTAAGGCATTATATGGAACGCATCCTTTTATTATAACTAGCTTTTGCTCGTAGCTTCGCTCCCGTTATGTAGCACGGAGATTAACAGTAGAAAACGTTTCAAATGTAGCTTAAAGACACTCAAGGTTAATTTACTTTCCCGTTAGAGAAAAAATATTCGGAATCGGATCAATATTAACAACGTCTAGGTTCATAATGTCCAAATCTCAAAATGTCCATAAGGTGCAAAAAGTCCATATCCCAGAATGTACATATCCCAAAAAGTCCATATCCCTGAATGTCCATGTCCCAAAAAGTCCATATCCCTGAATGTCCATGTCCCAAAAAGTCCATATCCTAAAATGTCCATTAATATTCTAATAAAAAAGACGAAGAAATGTTTAAACAAAAAGGAGCAAATCGATAATATTCTTAAAAAAAAAAAAGGAATACACTGAAATTGAATTCCTTCGGGCTTTGGCCTCTACTTTAAAACTAAAATAAGATGTAATATTTATGTTATGATTAAATAAATATTGTATTAAGTTTTTTTTTCTTCACTTTATACCCTATACACCAGGAGAAACTGGATGCAATCTGGACTTTAGGGCACCCCGACTCGGATAGGTTAGGTTAGAAGGGGATGGCGGGGTCGTGTGAGCGAGCGAAGCGAGCGAATAGACCCCGCCATCCCCTTCGTGGTTATTTTTTTATAAACCACCCAGAAGTAGGAGCCCCGCCAAGCGGGGCTCCGTCGACCAGGCCCACCCTCGACCATGCATAGAATATTATATGGGTTGGTTAAGTGCGATTTGAGTTAGGCTAGAACTGTGCCCATTAAACATGAATTTTAGGTCAAATGAACGTTAAGTATATTAAAAGAATATTATACATATTGAAAATTATATAAAATGAACGTTATACTAAATGTTATTATGTTAAATGAATATTATATGATATGAAACATTAGGTCATATGAATTTATGTCATTTGATATTATGTCATATGAACGTTAGTTCAAGTGAAATTAGAGCATTTGTTATTATGCCAAACATGACACACCCATAATTTTGTTAGCATAAAGTAGAATAGACACTTTGGTATGTATTGTGGACATTCCGGGACATGGACATTCTGGGAATGGACATTTTAGGATATGGACTTTTTGGGACATGGACATTTAGGGATATGAACTTTTTGGGACATGGACATTCAGGGATATGGACATTTTGGGATATGTACATTCTGGGATATGGACTTTTTGCACCTTCTGGACATTTTGAGATTTGGACATTATGAACCTAAACGATTAACCGTCTAGGTTCATAATGTCCAAATCTCAAAATGTCCATAAGGTGCAAAAAGTCCATATCCCAGAATGTACATATCCCAAAAAGTCCATATCCCTGAATGTCCATGTCCCAAAAAGTCCATATCCCTGAATGTCCATGTCCCAAAAAGTCCATATCCTAAAATGTCCATTAATATTCTAATAAAAAAGACGAAGAAATGTTTAAACAAAAAGGAGCAAATCGATAATATTCTTAAAAAAAAAAAAGGAATACACTGAAATTGAATTCCTTCGGGCTTTGGCCTCTACTTTAAAACTAAAATAAGATGTAATATTTATGTTATGATTAAATAAATATTGTATTAAGTTTTTTTTTCTTCACTTTATACCCTATACACCAGGAGAAACTGGATGCAATCTGGACTTTAGGGCACCCCGACTCGGATAGGTTAGGTTAGAAGGGGATGGCGGGGTCGTGTGAGCGAGCGAAGCGAGCGAATAGACCCCGCCATCCCCTTCGTGGTTATTTTTTTATAAACCACCCAGAAGTAGGAGCCCCGCCAAGCGGGGCTCCGTCGACCAGGCCCACCCTCGACCATGCATAGAATATTATATGGGTTGGTTAAGTGCGATTTGAGTTAGGCTAGAACTGTGCCCATTAAACATGAATTTTAGGTCAAATGAACGTTAAGTATATTAAAAGAATATTATACATATTGAAAATTATATAAAATGAACGTTATACTAAATGTTATTATGTTAAATGAATATTATATGATATGAAACATTAGGTCATATGAATTTATGTCATTTGATATTATGTCATATGAACGTTAGTTCAAGTGAAATTAGAGCATTTGTTATTATGCCAAACATGACACACCCATAATTTTGTTAGCATAAAGTAGAATAGACACTTTGGTATGTATTGTGGACATTCCGGGACATGGACATTCTGGGAATGGACATTTTAGGATATGGACTTTTTGGGACATGGACATTTAGGGATATGAACTTTTTGGGACATGGACATTCAGGGATATGGACATTTTGGGATATGTACATTCTGGGATATGGACTTTTTGCACCTTCTGGACATTTTGAGATTTGGACATTATGAACCTAAACGATTAACCGTCTAGGTTCATAATGTCCAAATCTCAAAATGTCCATAAGGTGCAAAAAGTCCATATCCCAGAATGTACATATCCCAAAAAGTCCATATCCCTGAATGTCCATGTCCCAAAAAGTCCATATCCCTGAATGTCCATGTCCCAAAAAGTCCATATCCTAAAATGTCCATTAATATTCTAATAAAAAAGACGAAGAAATGTTTAAACAAAAAGGAGCAAATCGATAATATTCTTAAAAAAAAAAAAGGAATACACTGAAATTGAATTCCTTCGGGCTTTGGCCTCTACTTTAAAACTAAAATAAGATGTAATATTTATGTTATGATTAAATAAATATTGTATTAAGTTTTTTTTTCTTCACTTTATACCCTATACACCAGGAGAAACTGGATGCAATCTGGACTTTAGGGCACCCCGACTCGGATAGGTTAGGTTAGAAGGGGATGGCGGGGTCGTGTGAGCGAGCGAAGCGAGCGAATAGACCCCGCCATCCCCTTCGTGGTTATTTTTTTATAAACCACCCAGAAGTAGGAGCCCCGCCAAGCGGGGCTCCGTCGACCAGGCCCACCCTCGACCATGCATAGAATATTATATGGGTTGGTTAAGTGCGATTTGAGTTAGGCTAGAACTGTGCCCATTAAACATGAATTTTAGGTCAAATGAACGTTAAGTATATTAAAAGAATATTATACATATTGAAAATTATATAAAATGAACGTTATACTAAATGTTATTATGTTAAATGAATATTATATGATATGAAACATTAGGTCATATGAATTTATGTCATTTGATATTATGTCATATGAACGTTAGTTCAAGTGAAATTAGAGCATTTGTTATTATGCCAAACATGACACACCCATAATTTTGTTAGCATAAAGTAGAATAGACACTTTGGTATGTATTGTGGACATTCCGGGACATGGACATTCTGGGAATGGACATTTTAGGATATGGACTTTTTGGGACATGGACATTTAGGGATATGAACTTTTTGGGACATGGACATTCAGGGATATGGACATTTTGGGATATGTACATTCTGGGATATGGACTTTTTGCACCTTCTGGACATTTTGAGATTTGGACATTATGAACCTAAACGATTAACCGTCTAGGTTCATAATGTCCAAATCTCAAAATGTCCATAAGGTGCAAAAAGTCCATATCCCAGAATGTACATATCCCAAAAAGTCCATATCCCTGAATGTCCATGTCCCAAAAAGTCCATATCCCTGAATGTCCATGTCCCAAAAAGTCCATATCCTAAAATGTCCATTAATATTCTAATAAAAAAGACGAAGAAATGTTTAAACAAAAAGGAGCAAATCGATAATATTCTTAAAAAAAAAAAAGGAATACACTGAAATTGAATTCCTTCGGGCTTTGGCCTCTACTTTAAAACTAAAATAAGATGTAATATTTATGTTATGATTAAATAAATATTGTATTAAGTTTTTTTTTCTTCACTTTATACCCTATACACCAGGAGAAACTGGATGCAATCTGGACTTTAGGGCACCCCGACTCGGATAGGTTAGGTTAGAAGGGGATGGCGGGGTCGTGTGAGCGAGCGAAGCGAGCGAATAGACCCCGCCATCCCCTTCGTGGTTATTTTTTTATAAACCACCCAGAAGTAGGAGCCCCGCCAAGCGGGGCTCCGTCGACCAGGCCCACCCTCGACCATGCATAGAATATTATATGGGTTGGTTAAGTGCGATTTGAGTTAGGCTAGAACTGTGCCCATTAAACATGAATTTTAGGTCAAATGAACGTTAAGTATATTAAAAGAATATTATACATATTGAAAATTATATAAAATGAACGTTATACTAAATGTTATTATGTTAAATGAATATTATATGATATGAAACATTAGGTCATATGAATTTATGTCATTTGATATTATGTCATATGAACGTTAGTTCAAGTGAAATTAGAGCATTTGTTATTATGCCAAACATGACACACCCATAATTTTGTTAGCATAAAGTAGAATAGACACTTTGGTATGTATTGTGGACATTCCGGGACATGGACATTCTGGGAATGGACATTTTAGGATATGGACTTTTTGGGACATGGACATTTAGGGATATGAACTTTTTGGGACATGGACATTCAGGGATATGGACATTTTGGGATATGTACATTCTGGGATATGGACTTTTTGCACCTTCTGGACATTTTGAGATTTGGACATTATGAACCTAAACGACTTTGGTATGTATTGTGGACATTCCGGGACATGGACATTCTGGGAATGGACATTTTAGGATATGGACTTTTTGGGACATGGACATTTAGGGATATGAACTTTTTGGGACATGGACATTCAGGGATATGGACATTTTGGGATATGTACATTCTGGGATATGGACTTTTTGCACCTTCTGGACATTTTGAGATTTGGACATTATGAACCTAAACGATTAACAATGATCCCATACAAAATGACAAACATATTTTACCTTCTAATTATATTATTAGTATTAATTGTTTTAGTATATTAAGGATTATTAACAGGGGTAACAATTTATTTTATAAATAAAGATAAGAAAATGCACTATATTATGGCAATTAGAGATTATAATTGTCGAAACGTGTATTCTTTACTGGTATAACATAATTTGGTTTCAAGAGCTGTGGAAATTCGCGAAAAATATAGGCTTTGTATAGGAACTGACGCATATATGTAGCTGATCAATAAAATCTAAGAAAAAAGTTATGAACTGCCAAAAGTTACTCAATTTCATGGTCTGAAAGACCACCCGAGGAGGTCTTGTGCTTATTATATTACACCCTATATAAGTAACTAAAGAAAGTCAGGTGCAACTGAAACGGTACGTGAGTCAGACTCTCGCACCGAGGGTTCCATAAACAGCCATATCTTTTGACTGCGTCGATGTTTTGACGGGTTGATTTTTTCACAGCTCCAAGGGACCGCAGAGTTGAGTATGTTTTTTTACTTGTATTCTAATTTTAACTCGATACCTCCTTGCGTTCCTGAGATAATGGGTCTTGACAAAAAGACGGACAACAAAGTGATCCAATAAGGGATCCTTTATTTTTTTCTTTTGAGGAACCCTAAAAAACTGATGATTATTATTTTTATATATTAACGTATCGCAAACCGTTTGCGAAGTATCCTTGAAAAATGAATAAATAACAGACAATAACTACAGTCAATTGCGAAATACATGCTTATGTATTAATAATTATTAGGAATGCAGTATATTGTATATATAAACCACAGTAAGAATGCTACGTTATAATAACGATTACATATCATCGAAGCCTAGCAACACTGATTAAAATACATGTGACATTTGAAGCAATGTTGCCATATAATTATATGACTACATCAACTATTATTATATTATTATTGGTTTACGTAACAACAAAATAAATTAAACATTTCTCACTACATAAATACTAAGCAAATAAAATATGTATATTTAATCTAACATAACAGTAAAATATTGCACATTAGTATTCTATATTATTTTGGTATGCACTCATAGTTTAAAAACAACGATTCGAAAGCTGGCTAAAGTAAAACCGAAGTTTATTTGAAATAAATTAATATAATAAGTATTGCATTTCACGAACCCGTATAGAATCTATCAATGTAATTTCAACCTTATGTGAATGACTTTAAAAGTCAAACGAAGCACGCTTGAGTAATTATACAGAAAAGCATAACCAATGTTTAAGAAAATTACTGGATGCCCGTTTTAACAAGCTTTAGGCAATATCGAAACGAATGCTTAAATCTAAGCACGCCTTGGGAGTTTCTGCGCCGACATTTGAAATTTACATTGAAATAATGTTAGAGTATTTTTTTTTTAGCAAAAACGGGCAATGAATTTGTAAACGTATAAAAAAGTACGTTATTACATTAAAAGACAGTGATGTACAAGTATCGATATCGATACAAAAGTGATAAAGCGTAAATAATCGAAAAGAAACAAAACAAAAGTTAAATAACTTGTATTCCTACTAGGAATGTTAACAAAACTAACAAATATTGTTTACAAAAAAATAGTTCTAGTTGTCAGAGTAAAACAAAAAACATCTTCTTATACAAATATACATATAACTAATATGTTTACTTAACTAAACCCTGCCAATTTATGTGTTTTTATTTTATATTATGTCAGTAAGTTTAATATTATGCGTTTATTATGTCCTAAAAAGCTATGTTATACGTACTTAATACGTATACAGATTGCTTAGCTCTACCGTGCGGATCACTTCTTTGCAGCGGTGTCTGTAACAAAAAGAAAAACTTATTTAAATCTACTGCCTCTTCAAAATATGAGCAAAACTTCGAGAATAAATCCTATCTGCTCTATCGCAGGTCTGCTGGAAGAGATATCTTTATGAAATAAGCAGTAACTTTGTGCTCTTTTGTCTGTATGTATTTCTTTTTTCATAATATGTATTTGTGTGTACATAAATAAATATTTTGCCGATTCACAATTTCAGTTGATTAACATGCACATATGAGTTTTATTCATCACATTCTTGTTTTTAACAGACTTCTGTTACAAACCATTCATCTGATTTCGCCGCATGGTTAGACAGAGTTCAAAGGTACGCAGTGCATAGCTTATTACCATTAACTAGATAAAAATTGTTTAAACATAATTGGTACTAAGAATCTAGATTGGATACCTATCAAGATTTGTACCAGCCATTCCTATCATAGGAAAATAAGACTTGCTACCACTAGCCAAGGCTGTCATGTTATTCATGACTATCTAGCGCCTGCGCTCTGGTGCGTGTTGCCGGCATCTAACAGTGTTTAGTTATCAGTAGGTCACCGTGCTCAGTATCGGTGAGCAGCGCCGCCAGCTCGGCCACGCGGTCGCGGTGCGCGTGCATGTAGGCGTGCGCCTCCCACAGCATGGTCACCAGCGTGTCGTCGGCCCGCTCGTCCATGGCCACGTCGCGCGACATCTGCGGCGCGAAGCGGTAGTACGGCACGCCCACTGCACTGCACCAGGCACGTGCGCGCTCCACTACGCGGCCATCTGATTGTGTTGCCTGGGGAAACAGAAAGTGCCAGATTGAGCATAACGGGTCTGTAACGCATAAATACAGGGACTAAGCAAAAGCTGGAATTCAACATTTAAGAAAATTCTACGACAAAATGTTTAGTTCCCAGTTTGGTTGAAAAAACTATCTTTTACCATGTCAAGCGTTCGACTGTGTTGACTACAATTTACTTATCTGTAAATTACACCACTGCCGAATTCGTGGATAAGCTGCTGATTTAAATATTTCCTTTATATCAAAAAGGCACCAAACACATTTCAACGCAGCGTCGTCCTCCGGTTCTCTAGTCAAGATGGGGGTGCTACAAGGTTCAACTATCGGCCCTATCCTATTTCTAGTTTTAGTAATCCAATAAATTGGTCAGGCATCAGGCAAAATAATAATCGGATATAGTTCAATTTGCTTGTAAGTATTTTAAGAAAAGTATTTATGAAATTGCCAATCCGTCCGGTGGACCTATATTTTAAAGTTTAATTAGGTTAATAGGAAATACACTATTTTTAATTACGACATATAAGACTGTTAAAGATCTACAAAATAATTTTAGCTAGTACCAAATGTTTGCATGCTTTTCACACGTAGAAGTCTCGTTATGCATTTAGCGATCACCCACAAAGAGGACAATAATTATGTTACCTGGTCCACAAGTAGCCCTCCAATCGCAGACAATCCCCACGCCAGCCGAGCGGTGTCCCACAGACTCTCGGGCTTGAACACGTCTATATCTTTTAGCTTCGATACGGGTATCAGACCTGTGAATAAACAAAAGCCTCAAGGTCAATACGCATAAACACGATAGGTACCACATCAAGTAGTGAAACATTGCGACGTCGTGTACCGATGGAATGTCGTGTTGTTAAAGAGATTTCATCCTTATTGACCCTAACGATCGATGCAATAAAAGTACAGGGTGCAACTTTTACAGATTTTAGTCGGTTCGATTACCGAGTGCGACAAGCGAATTTTTAAAAATCTTTGAATGCTGTTTTCTTTCGTTTCAAAAATAAACGAATGTTTTCTTTGAGTAAAATTTGCTATCTAAAGTATTAAGACTACTTCCTCTTCAGGTGGCATTACAAAATTCTACCCTGTATATTAGTGTCCGACCGAAACTAGTTTTACGACCGAAACCGAAAACGAATTTCGGTTAAAATTAATCACTCGAAAACTCGCCTCCACAACAAAACAAAACGAACTGCAAACAAACAAGCTAATCTCGACATTGGCTCTGATGGATTTCATTCATTAATTCGACGCGCTGAACATGACCGATCAAAGCGCGAAAACTCCCGAACGCACATTCGGTTTCTGTCGTAGTTTCGGCCGTTTTAGGCCGAAACCGCAACTAGAGCCGGAACTAGACTTTTTAGCCAAAACTGAACCTTCGGTCGGACACGTATATATGTATACATACATCTGCTCAAATATAACATCGCATAACGCTTTGGAATGGGCAACTACAGTACTTTCACAAGTTATTATGTCTTGTGACCGGGACTGTAGCTTAACATTTTGTTATTTTTTTGTTTTTGTATTTTTTTTGACATTCAAAAGTGCCTGTAATGGTCTAATTGAAATAAATGATTTGATTTGATTTGACTTTAGTCATAATAAATATCTTTACTTACCAGTACCGCACGACACGACAACTTTAAGGTTCGTCTTCTTAGCTGCTTCCTGTTGTCCCGTAGCTCTTAACGCTAGGTTCAGTTCCGTCAGTTCAGTCAGCACGTCTAGTGTGGGGTTGTTGCCCATCAGACCACCGTCTAAGTACCTGAAGAGATAAATGTTTTAATACCCAGTCAGGGAAACATCTAGTATTGCCAATTATTTTATGAAGTAGAATTAAGACAGGACATTGTCCGGGGTTGCGGGTGGTTCGAAAGAGATACCGCGGCCCCAGAACGTAAAGGGAAGAAACATGGGTGGGTTTTAGTCAGTACAAGTCTGACACTCCCCGCTCCGCCCAGATCGGGGGAAGTTGTTTGATGATTTCCCAACCGCAAAAAAGAAGACGGAACATTGTATAACAATTTAATTGTCAACGAATATTAATATTAAGTTGAAAACACACCGTATCATTACGACTTCAAGTCATTTTGTACCCAAAAATTATAAATAAAGTATTTGATTTCTGATTCTTATTTCTTAAACTTAAATTGCAACGGAAGTGTATACATATAAAGGAATAAATAGTAGACTTTTATTGTAATACTAAAAAACCGGGCAAGTGTGAGTCCGACTCGCAAACCGAGGGTTCCGTACAAACTTGCGACATAAATGGCCATATCTTCTGACTGCGTAGATTTAGAGATATGTTTTTTCCATAACCCAAGGGACCACAGATTTGAATACATGGTTTTAATTTCAACTCGATACCTTAACGCGTTCCTGAGATAAATGGTCTTATCAGACAGACAGACGGGCAACAAAGTGATCCACCTTAAAATAATAAGGGTGTTATTCTCCATAAGAAAACATTTATTTATGCCAGTTTTTCTCTTTTCGCACTATTTGTCGTCATTTTACCTTGTATAAAGTAGTTTGAGCCTGATGGTAAAGTTTACTGACCTGCCCGAGGCTCGGAAGTAGGAGGGCGCCGCGCCCGTGGCCCGCGCCGCCTGCCACACCAGCTGCTGCGCGGGCGCGGGCGGGGCCGCCAGCGACACCACGGACGCCTGGTCGCCGGCCTCCGCACGGGGACCTGGGGAACGTTATAATTAGTCATTTGTGACTCTGTAGTCTAAAAGCTTCCCTTCCCACATTTGACTTATCACTATCAATTGCCGTTATTGAATATTATATAATATTATATCTTTAAGAATCGGTGTCTGATGACTTGATGAGGTGACAAAAAACTGGGCTGTAAAAAAGGTGGAAGAAAAACGATTGCATGTAGCGGAGATGACAATGTTGAGATGAATGTGTGGAGTGACAAGAATGGATAAAGTAAGGAATGAATATATTAGAGAAAGTTTGAAAGTTGCGTCCGTTACAGAAAAAAATGAATGGGAGTCGTTTGTCTTGGTATGAACATGTAATGAGGAGGGATGAACCACATGTGACTAAAAGAGTGATGGATCTGAATGTTGATGGACGGAGAGCGAGAGGAAGGCCAAAGAAAAGATGGACGGATTGTGTAAGGAATGATATGAAGGAGAAAGGAGTAAATGATGCCGTGACGTCTGATAGGGGAGAATGGAAGAAGAAAACGTGTTGCGCCGACCCCAAATAAAATGGGACAAGAGGAGGAAAATTATGATGATAATGATGTCTGATGAAGTGACGAGTAATAGAGAAGTATGGAAGAAGATATTCTGCATAAATAAATTGGATTAAGGGCAGGAGAATGATGGTCATCTTTAAGAAAGAGTGGTTCGAAAGAGATACCCTGGAACACAAAGGGCAAAAGAAGGAACATGGATGGGTTTTAGTTAGTGTACAAGTCTGACACTCGCGTGCTTTGGTGACTTCTCAATCGAAAAAAAATAAGATAAATAAGGTTATTTGGATGTTTCAAACATAGAAATTCGGCTGAAATTGAAATAGATTTGTGCAAGCTGTTGTGTTGGTTTTTGCAGGTTGGGGGCTTGGGGCTGATTGAGAATCATTCTGACATTTTCAATTACACACGTTTACAGTACATTTTTTGAAACTTCAGAATTGTATCAAACGAACGTGAAAGCGTTTATGATGGCTTTAAAGACGTACTTAAAATTATATTCTAGTACTAGCTATGCTCATCGGTTTCACCCGCTGTTCAGGCAACCCTTATCACTTAAGAGGTATGAAAAACGGATGTTGGCCGATGCACACAAAATTTCATAAGAATCGGTCGTTTCGGAGGAGTATAGGAACGAACATTCATGACACGAGAATTTTATATATTAGATTTTATGATCCATGTAATGTGGGTCCAGCCTATTGCCACCAACCGGGCACAATCCTGACTCAGTGGTTGCTACTGAAAATATCATAATTGAAAAATCCAATAACACTTATAGCGACCCGAGAATCGAACCCCAAACCTCACCCTCAGCAGTTCACGCTTGTGACCACTACACCAACGACCGCTGTCAAAGTAAAGAAGTTATTTACTTGTAGTTCCATTATGATCATCCAGTATCTCTTGCGCAGACTTGTAATTCCTAAATATGTGCAAATCAACAGGTTTTCTGTCAGCCAACACAGCTAAGATCATCAGCTTCGGGTGTTCAATGTCCGCCATTACTGTTTCTGTGCCTAAAATTAAGAAAATATCAAATTAGTAGTTTTTTTATTTGTGAATATTTTATTTGGTTAGTAATGACCTAAAAGGGTTTAGTTACAGAGATAAGAAATATCTTAACTATACGGAAGTAAGATTTCAACCGCATAACGGTGGCAGAGCAACTTTATTAATAAATTTAACAGTTTATGCAAAATACGAAAGAAACAGAAAAATGGGTACTGCTGTCAAATAAAAAAAAACAGTGTTACGATCTAGGGTGGTAGTAGATTAATGTTTAATGCAAATTATATATGTTATAATGGAAAAAATATATAAAACTTTTGTGCTATTTTATAGGTAGTCGTACATCAATATATAAGCTTATGCTACGCTAGCGTGTTCCACGCGCGCCTCAAAGAGATGTCAGAAAAGCAGAGCGGCCTGCCAGGGCCACCGCCCGACGCGGCTACCGCGGCTCCGGAACCTAAACGGCAAAAGAAGGAACATGGGTGGGTTCTAGTCACTATAAGTCTGACACTCCCCCCGCTCCGCCCAGAGCGGGAAAAGTGTAAACAAAGTTTTGTCAACATTAGAAACATACGTCGCATGTGACCTCCGTTTTTTAACACTTCAATAATCGAAGCTAGACAAAGTCAATATTTATAAGGCAACGGCCGAAAAAGTCCGACTCACGATGACACTCAAAAAAATATGGCGGTGTACACTTTGAGCATTCATTATTGTTATTGCTTACGACATTATTACATAAAATACATATTTTGCGAACCACAGTGTTTTCAAAATTTTTGCTCAGTCACGAATTCACGATTTTTGAGCAAAGTGCCTTCTTTTTTGCGGATGTAAAATCATTAATGGGGGGGGGGGGGGATTTCAGGCTAGTACTGACTAAGCGGTGGCCCTGGCAGGCCCCTCTGCTTTGCTGACATCTCTTTGAGGCGTCTCCTGTCGTCAATAGACGGACGGACGGTGAGCTACCCATTGCTCACCGTCCACAGGCCCGCATCTACGGTGGCCGGGAGTCGTCTCGCGGCGCCCGAGGCCCGGAGCGTCTCCTGCTGGGTTGGTTTGAGGTCCTCTCCCTCAAACGCCCGAGCAAAGTGCATTTAGTCCGATAGCTAAAGAGCTTTTTCCATGGGCCTCTGACTTGGCTTTACATGTCTTAGAGACATATCTCACAGAGATGATTGGTCGATTTTTGCCTTCACTGAAGCAAGTGATCCTACTAATATTATAAATGCGAATGTTTATGAGGATGGATGTATGGATGTTTGTTACTCTTTCACGTCAAAACGGCTGAACGGATCTTGATGAAATTCGGCACATAGGTAGATTATAGTGTGGAATAACACATAGAACTTTAGGGCCAGCTAGTAATTATGCATATTATACGCGCATGAAATTGAAAAATCAGACGTGCGTGCCTCGGTTTCGTACTCTATGTCTATAACTAGGTAGGCTAGGTGGGTCACACCTTTTCGGCTATCACTGGTTTTTTTTAAACTACAATAAAAAAAACTCTTCACATCTTTACTAATATTTGAAAGCTGAAGAGTTTGTTTGTTTATATGGTTGAACGTGCATCAGGAACTACTGGTTCGAATTGAAAGAATATTTAAGTATTGGATAGCCCATTTATCAAGAAAGGATAGCCTTTCTCCTAATGTTTAATTTCCTAATGTTATACAGATAACATTACACTACGACTCTTAGGAGACGACTGGGGGTGAAACTGCGAGGCACAATATACTAGCTAGTAGTTACGACAGTCACATATAACGTGGCTTTCTATTGATAAAAGTATTTTCGAAATCGGTTCAGTAGATTCTGAGATTTCCTCTTTATAATATCGCTTAACTGAGACAACTCAAAAATAGTAAATGTTCAGTTATTCTTATATTCGAATGCTCGGTGATCTTACGCAACTATCTACTAAGATAACACAATTTACATACAGTGACATTTTTTAATCTATATGATCTAAAAAGAATATTCAAAACTTGCCATACAAACAGTAATACGTTATTTTCGTCTCTTGAAAAATTACCATTTTTGAGTTGTATCAGTTTGGATGTAGGTGTACGATATTAAATATAGATTTGTATACATAAATAACTTACCCAAGCAATCCTTTAGAATAGTTTCCAACGCTTCTGAAGGATAAGGCCTCATGCCGACAAAAGCGAACTCCTTCATTCTAAAGTACAATCTCTGGCAATCCCTCAGGGACTTCCCACTGGCCAAAGCCAGGGCTAGAATGCCTCCAGTACTGGTGCCTGCGACCCAGTCGAAACACTGCACGATTGGCCTGCCGACGGCTTCTTCCAAGTTAATGAGGACTTGGACTAACACCAGTCCTCGAATACCACCGCCATCTAGGCAGAGTAATCTGAAACAGGAAAGGATCTGGTGAGAAACTTTTTGAAGTATGTGGAATGTAATATGAGCAAGACGATACGACACGGTTGGCGCAGTGGCTGAGCGATCGACTGCTGCGCTACGTGTCGCGGGTTCGATCCCAGCACGGAACAAATATTTGTATGACCTACAGGTAGTTATTTCGGGTCTGGTTGTTTGTGTATGTGACTTTAAATGTTTGTAAACGGACCCACGATACAGGAGAAATTCCTAGTGGGGCAAAGATTAAAAAATGAAGTTTTTTTTTAACCATTAATGGATCGTCTTGCACGTGTAGTCTTAAACGAAGGCAGTTAATTGGGTTTATATATATATATATATATATTTATATTATTCTTTTATTTGATTGGAGGCTTTTATCCTCAAAGGCAAGTCAGCCTCATCATAACTTAAACTAAATTTGATGATACAAATTATCTATTAATCTACACTAAACAAATCAGCAAGGAGAATTGCTATTTCCAGTGAGGGTTGTGCTAAAATTTGAACATATGGACCGATATCGTATTCTTTTAATTTTAAGTTACTCCATAGTGTTTCTCTTTCTTTCTTTTTCTTAGGACACTCTACAAGTATATGATGAACATCTTCAACCGTTCCACACGTTTCACAGTTATAGGAGAATTTACTTTCTTCATTAAAAATCCCTTTCCCATCCACTTCCGGGATGGAAAGTGACCAGAACGCAGGGTTTATATTTAGCTCAAGCAGAAAATATTCCACATTCTTTTTCCCAACCATGTTGGGTTCCAGTTATACTGGATGCAGCTGAATACCAGTGTTTTATATGGAGCAACTGCCTACTACGTTTCCACCACCCAGTTATTGCTAAATAGAAAGTACCCTTGGTAATACCGACTGCCTGTAACGCCCGTTAAAGATTTACAAATGACAGCCCATACAATATATTTTCCGAGGTTGTATGTAATGGGTCACCCATCCCTGGACCAACCTAAGTGAGTGCAGGTTAACCTGAAGATCGACCGGACAGGCTGTTATTATTTAGCCACCACGTTCAAAAGATCAAAAAATTGGAATACTAGTCTCTATTATTTCATTGCCAAAATTATAAATATTTTTAGATATTGATTGGCATTGAAACTAGAATTTGAACATTTGAAATACGTATTACGTAATACAGTGGACGCAAATGCTTTTATTTCGACAGTTGAGCTTATTCCATACATCTGTTTAGACTTTAGAGTATCCATGTTTTCGATAAGATATTTCCAAATTAGAGTTTTTGTTATTTCTAGTGTAACATTACATTGAATAACAAAGAGAAAATTCTGATGTAAAAATCCATTAAAAAAATTCCCGACCTGGCACTAGAACCATAGAACTCATGCATACAATATAGAATTTACTACGAATAGCCTTACATACCGTCCCTGTTTCTGATGAGTATCGAAGCAAGCAGCTCTCTCCATGGCGGCAACGTTCAGCATCTGACTAACGAGGTCCCGGGTGGAGCCTCTAGCCACAGGAGGTGGAGGCACTCCATTGTAGTCACCACGAGCTGAACAGCTGGGGCCACATCCTGGCACTTCTGGTGTGCATCTGAGGGATAACCTCACGTATTAAAATCTAATGACTAATGTACTGTAAGAGGTTTTATAACTAAAACAATACTGGCTGTTAAAAGACTTGTTCAAATACTCAGGTCGTTTTAGAAAAAGAATAGGTTGACAGCTTTGCTAGAAGACATGTAAAAGAAAATGATTTAAAATATATTCCTAAAACTATAATATGTGCTTTATTTAATGAATACAATAGAATTCATTACATTTGGTGGAGGCGCAAAACACGACTACACGAGGCGCAAAACACCAAAGATTTTAAAAAATAAAATATTTTACGCGTGCACAAAGCGTCAAATATTGTGTGAAGATTTTTTCTTTTAGCCCCCAAAATAATAAAATATATTGTACCTCTCGTAAAAAGCAAGCGAGTATCTACAAGAACATTTATATTATACATATAGAGAGCCAAGAAGCATATGGCAAGTATAAAAAACAGGCGCAGCGACGTCGCCTGACTAAAAAGCTAAGTGGTTTTTATTGATTGTATTTTTATAAGCAAAGCGAAATGGCTCTAGATATGTGCTTTTTCTCAGGCACATCCAATAGAGAGTGTCTAGAGAAATTTATTACCAGTTTTAAACTGATTGCCGTCGAAAATGAGTGGCGAGTGAGCGATTATGCGCTCATATTAGGAGGATTTTTGCAGAGTGCAGCCCGTTATTTTTATAATTATACATACCGCGAAGGTATGAGTTTTACGTCGATTTGCGACGAGCTGAGAGCCGAGTTTGGTTGTAAATGCCACCCTAAAAGAAAGGTTTTAAGAATACAGGTGGAAAAGATTTCACCAGAACCGTCAAGGGAATGTGAGCAAGAAAATATTTTAATTGCAGATGATAATGATATTATAAATTCTAGCTCAAGCCTAGATGACCTTTATGATGAGCCTAGCTGCCTAGACTGCAGCGCTATTAGTGATGATGATGACGTCAATGATGATGTTGATGAGCCTAGCTGCCCAGAGAGCAACACCAGCAGGGATGAGGAGGAGCCGATGGAAGTATTCGCGAAGGAACATGATACAGAAGAACATAAATCTGGTCAGACCTCTCCTATTATTATTCCAAGTGACACTACAGAACATCTTGATGTGACTGTAACAAACACACATGACACTCAAGATGACGATCCAATGTTCTACCTTAAAGATTCCAACACAATGGAGTATTTGGTGCCAAATTATGTTGGTGAACCTGCATTTTTAGGAAAGGAGGAAGTTGTCAAAGTCATAAAAGACAAAGTTCCCGTTTCGACTAGATTTAAAAAAAGACGATATTTTAAGTTTCGTCATATTCCAATAAATAAACGTCCTTCACTCAATTTTATAAAGATGCCAATGAAGGGAGTGGTCCCAAATTATAGAAATACTAAGCCGGGATGCTATACTAGCATTCCGTATATTCTCATGAGGTTAATTAAAATAACTTTAAATCGAAAATTTCATTATTTTTCTAAGAAGATTTTTTTCAACAATCTGAAAAGGTACAAGGAGGTTTCTAAACATTTTTGTATTTCCATGAAAAGTTTATGGAAATACTTTCGTCTGAAAATTTTATATTATATGTCATTGTCATTTTTGATTATCATTGCATTGTTTACATTTCTTATTGTTAATTTTATTTATTTGATTATTCATTAGACATTTATTTATTTAATGATGAATCGATACACGGTTATGTATCCGATATGTAGAAATAGTCATATCATATAGATACATTATTTTAGTTTGGTTACTTAAGGTGTAAATATTAAAACATAATGTTTATTTTGCATGTACCTAAAACGCTGTCGGATGCGGCCGGGGAATGCATGATGGGCATTCAATACGGTTTCGAGTCTCAAACGTCTAGAGTAGGCATTAAATAGCCTCAACACATTCCAGATGTTATGATTGCATAATGAAGTGTAGTACAAATTTTTATAAACTGTCGTCCTTTCTAGAAGGGAGGAACAACACAGTGAAACCAACTTTACAATAAGAGGCATTGCCTTAGTAAAGTGTGTTGAGTTGACACAATTGGTAAAGCTGATGGTTGAAGTCCGACAGTTCAGTCAATATGGACTGCTAATATTTAATTTTTTTTATTGAATGTAATGAATAACCTGGAATGGATAGAGTTATAGGTAAATTGGACCTTATCCTCTTTTTCTTCCTTGAGACTCAATCGCGTCCGATGGAGTTAAAGATTATGATGTACAGTTTTATTTTATTTTTCAACCCCATCTGGGTATATATGAGCTTATCATATATTTGTTCAGGGGTACGTATCGTTGCTTTTCGGGGTTTTGCTGCGACAGAATTTCAATACTTTGATTTAAGATTTGTTAAGTGCACGTTAGCACAAGTTAATGTATAACTATTATAACTCTGAATGGAGTGACGAACTATTTTATATCAGTCATCGTATTGAAATTACCTCTCCAGAGGCGTGCCTATTTTATATTCCCCCGTAGGTAGGAATGCTGGTTTAGGAATAAGCAGGAGTCCTTGAGTATTCGAACTTAATGAATAAAAGTTAAGTTTCACTTAAGATATACGTTGATCCTTTTATCTTTTGAAACCAACTTTACAATAAGAGGCATAGCCTTAGTAAAGTGTGTTGAGTTGACACAATTGGTAAAGCTGATGGTTGAAGTCCGACAGTTCAGTCAATATGGACTGCTAATATTTAATTTTTTTTATTGAATGTAATGAATAACCTGGAATGGATAGAGTTATAGGTAAATTGGACCTTATCCTCTTTTTCTTCCTTGAGACTCAATCGCGTCCGATGGAGTTAAAGATTATGATGTACAGTTTTATTTTATTTTTCAACCCCATCTGGGTATATATGAGCTTATCATATATTTGTTCAGGGGTACGTTTCGTTGCTTTTCGGGGTTTTGCTGCGACAAAATTTCAATACTTTGATTTAAGATTTGATAAGTGCACGTTAGCACAAGTTAATGTATAACTATTATAACTCTAAATGGAGTGATTAACTATTTTATATGGGTCATCGTATTGAAATTACCTCTCCAGAGGCGTGCCTATTTTATATTCCCCCGTAGGTAGGAATGCTGGTTTAGGAATAAGCAGGAGTCCTTGAGTATTCGAACTTAATGAATAAAAGTTAAGTTTCACTTAAGATATACGTTGATCCTTTTATTCATAAGGGTGGGCGTAGCTCATGTAAGAGGTTTTATAACTAAAACAATACTGGCTGTTAAAAGACTTGTTCAAATACTCAGGTCGTTTTAGAAAAAGAATAGGTTGACAGCTTTGCTAGAAGACATGTAAAAGAAAATGATTTAAAATATATTCCTAAAACTATAATATGTGCTTTATTTAATGAATACAATAGAATTCATTACAGTACTGTCAACAAACTGAAAGAGTATACAGGTACGATACATGTAGTTGAAAGTTATCTAGAAACCGATGGATGTTTTCAAATGCAATTTTATTGAATTAATACGTTATTTTATATCTGTTAATTAACTATAAGACTTGTGTATGACCGTTAGTTTATCGAATCGCTCCTCCAGATTAGGATAGGTTTTGAGAACTTGCTAAACCAACAAAACTGCTTAGATCGGTAGACAAATGTTTTGCTTCAAATTATAACTTACTAGCTCCACGCCGCGGTTTCAATCGCGTGGTGATAGAATGTACAATATATGATTATGAATGGGTTATTCTGATGTATAAACTATATTATTGTAAAGTTTAATTAATATCCATTCAGTAGTTTTTGCGTGAAAGAGTAACAAACATCCATACTAACTTCTACGTTTTTTTTTTATATTAGTAGGTTCAATAAGGTTAAAACCTGTTTGGAGAGCTTCGCTAATATTGTATCGTTCTTCTAAAGCTGACTGGTAAGAGAATAAGGTGGATTTAAAAATGTAGTGTCCGATGGATAATGTAAAATAAGATAAATAAATAAAAAGTCTTACCTTTTAGCTCCAACGGCATGCAAAACATATAAGATCCTATCATAGTTGCTATTTGACATCTCCGTCGGTAAAATCGTTATTTTATATCTGTTAATTAACTATAAGACTTGTGTATGACCGTTAGTTTATCGAATCGCTCCTCCAGATTAGGATAGGTTTTGAGAACTTGCTAAACCAACAAAACTGCTTAGATCGGTAGACAAATGTTTTGCTTCAAATTATAACTTACTAGCTCCACGCCGCGGTTTCAATCGCGTGGTGATAGAATGTACAATATATGATTATGAATGGGTTATTCTGATGTATAAACTATATTATTGTAAAGTTTAATTAATATCCATTCAGTAGTTTTTGCGTGAAAGAGTAACAAACATCCATACTAACTTCTACGTTTTTTTTTTATATTAGTAGGTTCAATAAGGTTAAAACCTGTTTGGAGAGCTTCGCTAATATTGTATCGTTCTTCTAAAGCTGACTGGTAAGAGAATAAGGTGGATTTAAAAATGTAGTGTCCGATGGATAATGTAAAATAAGATAAATAAATAAAAAGTCTTACCTTTTAGCTCCAACGGCATGCAAAACATATAAGATCCTATCATAGTTGCTATTTGACATCTCCGTCGGTAAAATATGCCTAGCCGTATTCCCCGCATTGTTCTTTGCTTCTAAATCCGCGCCAAACACGACCAACGCTTGGACTATTGCGATGTTCGTTTGTTTCACGGCCAAGTGTAATGGAGTATTGCCTTCGTTGTCACCAATGGAGTGTTCAGCACCTCTCGATAGTAAAGCTATGGCACATTCCAAACGGCCTCGTAGTACCATGATGTGTAGGGCTGTTCTCCCGTCGAAGTTGAGTGCGTTGATATCACAGTTTTTGTCCACTAGTGCTTCAATCACTTCGCGGGATATTGCCCAGTGTATGGGTGTGCCTCCGAACTTCATGTCTTGTTGGTACAATTTGGTCTGGTTGTCTTGTAGAAGGTCGCCTACTATTCCTGGAATTTAGAATAATGCTTAAATTCTTCATGGAGGCTTATTTAATTTATTGGAGAAACTTCCCTTTATTTTTCTGCCTATAATATAATCGTCCAGGTAACTTTCGAACAAATAGTAGAATTTATAATTAACAAGCTTACAGTAAACAAAACGGCTAAGTGCGAGTCGGACTCGCGCATTGAGGGTTCCGTACAAACTTGGCACATAAACGTCCATATCTTTTGACTGACTGATTTTTTCACAGCTCCAAGGAAACACCGATTCGAGTATTTTGAATTCAACTCGAACCAGGCGTTTTCGAGATAAAGGGTCTTGACAGATAGACAGTTAAACGGACAACAAAGTGATCATATGAAGGTTCCGTAATTTCCTTTTTAGGTAAGAAACCCTAAAAGTAAGCTTTTGAATATAGGTGCCACGTCATTTTATTTTCGTATTCTTCTTCTTTGAAAACAACGTGATGAAACCTGGACTTTAATTGATATAATTCTGAAATCTCCGATCCGTCTTGAGTAATCGTGGTGATCAATGCTCGTGCCTTCTCTGATTGAGAAGAGTTCTTTGCCCAATAGTGGGACATTAATACACTGGTACAAAAAAATTGGTTGTTTGTAAAGTAGGTTTACGATCGAGATGTTTACGTGATAACGTCTTATTGGTGATATAAGTTATCACCAGTAGTGACATCTAAAATGAAATTAAGTACTAATTTAAAGTTTTTTTTTCGAGCCAAGTAACAGATGGCGCTACCATCTTTATGAAATGTCGCTTGTGAGGTTTTGGTGTGACACAAGTTTCTGAACATGTCACCCGACTAAAACGATTTTAAAGACGTTATCACGTCAAAAAAAAAATAAGATGATCTACCTGACAACATGTTTGAAGATTTCTGTAGAACCATTACGGTTTTGCTGCCTTCGGTGTAAGCTAGAAATAATCAAGCACAAACAAAGCATTAAAGCATAGAGCAACTACTCTACAGTGGTTCAACATTACCACCACCCGTTAAACCTACTGTTAGAAGCTGAGGTTTAAGCGTAAGGGGAGCTACACAGTTGTTCGGAGAAGGGGGAGGGGTAAATATAAGGGAACAACTTTTACTATAGGACCAACAGCTGTCCCATACAAAATTTAAATCGGCGTCAATTCGACCCAAATGTATGGGACAACTAGATGAAAGCATATAATATATAAATACAAAATGACGGAACATAAAGTTGACGGCTTACAAGTCGTGACTGCAACTAGCAAGTCACCACTCAGCATGATGCTGTTCTATTGGGGTGAGGGGGGGGGGGGGCACAGAATAGCGCTGGTTTTAACCCATGAAAAAACTTATGAAAGCCAAAAAAACATATGAAAATGAAAATCTTTATTTGTAAACATAGGTTAAAGAAGGTGTTTTTAAATACATAATATAGTTGGTCCATCTATGTCTTGCATTGAAGCGTATAAATACATGCAGGTGTACCATTTAATAGCCAATAAATAATAAATTAATCTGTGTCTATGAAGCTTCACAATTATTACAAATATTAAATTAAATTACATACATAAATATTTCGAATACTTAAAATACATTTTTTTTTTGTGATTTTGGATACCCGTGTTGTATATCTACTATGTATGTAGATTAGGGTTGAACCTCATCTGATAGCATTTTTTTCTTTCAGTCAGAAAAAAAAGTGTCGATCGAAAGTGCGATTCGAGATGCGGTTCAACCCTAAATGTTTCAGAAAAATTGCTCGGCTTAGTCCCAATTGCGACGATCCGATATAATTCAGCGAGCTAATGAAATCTGAATTTAAGTAGTTTTCGTTTCCGCGCCGGCTTTAATGCTGAACAAATACTGATGAACGGTACGTGCCGTTCCAAACAAGTGTGAGCACCCCTTACATTGCACAGACTCTATATAGTTAAAGGAAAAGTGAACAACTACGAAATCGTTTAAACATAAGAGAGGGTGAGGTATTTTACGTATACAAAGTAATATATCGCACACCTAGACTAAATCTGGGTAAACTAAAAAAAAATGTTTTTTTCAGGAGACGGTAAAAATGTATTACTGTTTGTAAGGAAAGTTATGAACTTTACATTTCATTTAGATCATAAATAGGTTGTAAAATATCACTCGATGTAAATTCTGTAATGTTACACAGTTGCGCATGATTACCGAGACTACGAATACAAGGGTAACTAAAAAATCATAATTTGAGTTGTCTCCGTTTAGATCTAGGTGTGCGATATATATAAAGTAATCCCGCACGACGACCCATCAGGCTGTACAAACCCCTGCCGGGGTTGTGGGTTGTTGGAAAGATATAACGCGGCCCCGGAACACAAAGGGCAAAAGAAGGAACATGGGTGGGTTTTAGTCAGTAAGTCTGACACTTTCCCCAGAGCGGGGAAGTTATTTAACGATTTCCCATCTGCAAAAGCTGTACAAATCAAGTTTATGTGAATCTCTCAATGCACGGAAAATCTGAACAAAGCGAGGCCATGTTATACTGGAAAATACAGCTTGATGTTTCGCCATGTGTACTATTTTCAGCGACAATAAAGTTTAAAGAAATAGACTCGCCAATCCGTGTCAAAACATGACCATAAACTTCTAATACATCGTATGACTCAGATAATTTGGCTTTTTTTTTTGCGGAAGGGAATTCACCAAATACTTTTCCCCGCTCTGGGCGGAGCGGGGGGTGGGGGTGACTGAAAGCCACCCATGATCCTTCTATTGCCCTAATGTTTCAGGGCCGCGGTATTTCTTTCGAACAACCCGCAACCCCGGAGATAATTTGGCTTACAGATTAATCTGCGTAGTCGACTGGATTTTTTCATTATGTATCGTTGCTGCTTAATATATAAACGGGATAGACTACCTGACAGCATGGATGCAGATTTCTGAAGAATAGTCATGCTGTCTTCGGCTCGAACTAGAAAGAATTAAGCACACACAAGGCGTTAAAGCATAAGGCAACTACTTAGAGTGATACAACGATAGATTGCTACAAAAAAAAAATGTAAAAATCCGTTGCACTACTGCAAGGAGTTGCTCTGTTAAGGGGCTTCCTACAAAAAAGTTTGAAAATATAGGTTTTTCAAATGGCACCTTAAAAGACGTCAAAAAATCCCAAAAAATATGTGTATGAAATACTTTGATTCATGCTCTTCAATTTTTCAGAAATATTTTATGTGAATTATTTATTGAAATAAATACAGACATATATTTTAACATTCAAATGTATTTTTTGGGCAATTTGTGATTCAACTTCAACATGAAATTTATACCTGTCGCTAGAGAATTTTTTGATTGTGTTTTTTGCAGAAATACTTTTTAGTATCAATTTTTTTTTGATAATTGCATTTCAAAAACGTATAACAATTTCAAACTCTTTTCGTAAGGAGCGCCTTAACCGTGTAAGCTGAGGGTTAAAAAAAGTGCGCAACTACAAAGTGTACTAACTGTACAAGAGGAAACAGGAAATAAGTGGAGTTATTTACATAAGGACTAAAAACCAAAAAGTAAGCAAGCTCAAGATATATAATAAGATAATATTGCTACTGACACACAAAGTTTTACCTTCAGATGGACAACGCCTGACTAAAATTCTTCGCCTCACACTCAACAAAATATCTCGTACAATCAGGGAAGGAAAAAGTTAACCACCTTTAATCAACTTTACCACTAAAATAATCTTTTCTTACCGCGAGTGTGCACACTGTAATTTTTCAGCCGATAAATATACCTGGTAATAAGCTAGTATTTCTCTTCGCAGCTGTCAAGTTGACGTCTGCCCCGGCCAACATAAGTGCGCGTACGCAATCCGGGGCGTCCGCCAGACATGCAGTGTGTAGCGGAGTATATCCCTGCTTGTTGTAGACGTTCAGGGATGCAGGACTCTTGCTGGCTAACGCCTGGAACAAGCAAAGCTTTATTAGAACCATAAAGTTTCACAGTTGCCTGCTGTGATTGGACAGGTCCACTCAAATATATTACATAGAGATCCTTAGGCCACATAAGATCCTACAAATATTATAAACTAGCTTCCGACCGCGGCTTCGCCCGCGTGGTGTGTTGATAAAAAGCAGCCTATAGCAAAAATAACAAAATCGAAGTATAAATAAAATTAGGTACGTCTCATTTTTAAGGTTACGTCCCCAATGGGTAAAAACTCTATTACTAAGTCTTCGCTGTCCGTCCATCCATAGGTAATGGTACGAATCTAACTAATAGGTATGTACCTATTATGAAACTTCATAAAACCTATGTTTTATTACATTTTATGTAATTAGATCTTATTGTACCTATATGTTCACAAATAAAGGATTTGAATTTAGTTTGTAAGGAACGTGTCAACTCAACGTACTCTGTGCCCACGCGTCTGCCCGTGTTCGGGTCGCGCACTCAGCGATGAGCGACTTGTTCCCTACACCGCGCCCGAGCGGGCCAGCCTAGTCACGGCGACATGAAATTAATTTTGTTGCGCGTTATTTTGATTTTGCTATATCTCCTAAAGTATTTATTTAATCTGCATGATGTAAAAGGAAAAAATAATCTTCATGAAATGTTCATGCCAACCAACCTATTTAAAATGATAAGGATTAATACTGTATTTGTGTAAATAGCTTTCCAAGTTAGCGCTTTATAATTGCCCATTTGTTAAAGTATTAAAATGGATATAGTATGTTATCCTTAAGATATAGACATATGTCACCGCTGACTTTTTTGTGGACGTATATAAGATACACAATTACACCATACATTATTTTGTTATATCTTAAGGTGAAAGCTCCAACCTACCCGCGAAATTCAAATTTTCTTACGTTTTTTGCAATTTTCAGGCCAGTGCTAGGTTGTATGTTGATTAAAATATTATTCGCGGCTGTAAGACGTATGTAATTATAGAATTATAATCATCAAAATCACCAATACAACCCTCCAAGTTCATAAAGCTGTAGGAAAGACTTTTTCTGTTTTTTTTTTGTTCCTACGCCTTTATGAACTTGGAGGGTTGTATTGGTGATTTTGATGATTATAATTCTATAATTACATACGTCTTACAGCCGCGAATAATATTTTAATCAACATACAACCTAGCACTGGCCTGAAAATTGCAAAAAACGTAAGAAAATTTGAATTTCGCGGGTAGGTTGGAGCTTTCACCTTAAAGGGTTTAGGCAGCGTTTTCGTTGAAAGCTCCCAGACAGCATACTTTTTGCCGACATCTTCAACAAATATAGTTAATGTACACAGAAATAAATACAAAAACTTAACAAATTATATACTAAAACCTTCCTTAAGAATCACTCTATCTATTACTAAAAACCGCATCAAAATCCGTTGCGTAGTTTTAAAGATTTAAGCATACAAAGGGACATAGGGACAGAGAAAGCGACTTTGTTTTATACAATGTAGTGATGATGCGAATGTTTGTGATAATGTATGGATGTGGATGTATGTTTGTTACTCTTTCACGTCAAAACGGCTGAACGGATCTTAATGAAATTTGGCACAGAGGTAGATTATGTTCTGGAATAACACATAGGATACTTTTTATTATATCACGCGGGCGCCAGCTAGTAATCCTATATGGAATGTGGATCTAAATCTAATATGCGGTATGTGTAATGTAAAAATTAAACAACCGTTTCATCTAACATAATCTGTTAAATTATTCATCACAAGGCTAGGTAGCTGATGATTAATTTAACAGAACTTGAACAGAACAGAAAGACTTGAAAAAATCAACCCTCTAAATCAAATAAATAAATCCTTACTTATTAATATTATAAAAGCGAAAGTGAGTTTGTTTGTTTGTTTGTTACCTCTTCACGCTTTAATGGCTAAACCGATTTTGATGAATTTTGGTACCGGAGATAGTTGTGAACTAGGAGACGGACATAGGCTATTTTTTTAAAAGAGTGGGATATGAGGGAGAAAGAGGGAAGAAACGGGAAAACTTAGCGTTGCTATTACAAATCAATAAGGCGCTACCGAATTTAACGCGAGCGAAGCCGCGGGCAAAAGCTAGTAATAAAATAAATCGACGTGGTCAAAAGATATGACCGTTTATGTCGCAAGATTGTACGGAACCCTCGGTGAGCGAGTCCGACACGCACTTAGCCGGTTTTTTCATTGATAGTCACGGAAAGCTACAAATATAACATCACACCTGTAATCCCAGAAGTGTTAAGCTGATGTGTACCTAAAACAACACCTACATTTCGCCACATTAAGTCACATGTCATAATAGGCGACCCTATTGCCATCAACTGGGAATAAATGGAAAGCTGCACTATTACTAAACGCCATAAGATATACAGGGTGGATTTTTTTCTTTCTTTCGAAAAATAAAGGAATATTTTCTTTGAGTAAAATTTTCTATCTAAAGTATTAAGAGTACTTCCCCTTCAGGTGGCATTACAAAATTCCACCCTGTATTTCTTCGACGCGGAAGAAGTCGACATAAATAATGAAAAGACATAAATAATCACTGTATACTAAATTAACTCAAAATTCGATAAGATATAACTTTCAAGTCATCATATCTCAGTTAGAACAATATCAAATCTCAAAGTCCAACAAACACTGACGATTCATCTAGAGAATGAAAGAGATAGAGTGTGCAATACTTCCATATAATCGACGATTAATGTATATTAGTCATATTATCTAATTATGAATTACTTATCTTCGTAGATTAAATGAGGGTATGTTTTAAATAACAATAAACTGTGCATTAAAATAAAGCGTTGTGTTATTTAATATATAAAATTCTCGTGTCGCGGTGTTTGTTACCTAACTCCACCCAAACGGCTGGACCGATTTGTATGAAATTTTGTGTGCATATCGGGTAGGTCTGAAAATCAGCCAAAATTTTTGTAACATAACTCTAATATGATGAGGGCAGTGGCGTGCCTGTGGGTCAATATTCCGGCAAGTCCATAAGGCAAGCAGATTGTTTGGAAGCCATTATAAGAAAGCCCAGCTTTGAAGCTTGTATGTAAGTACCGCCACTGATGAGGGTGGCCCTCTTCAAAAGGACCTAAGCAGCGGGTGAAACCGCTGGGTTAGATAAATTATAGTAATTCATGTTTATCAATAGATAAAAGACACCGACGCTAACATGGTCACCACCGTATTCAGTTCATAGTTCTGAACTCCGCCACGTATACATTTTTCTCGAATCCCGATTTGCGGACTATTGCCAAAAAATACAAGATTTTTAAGCACAGTAGTAGACAGTATATACTCTAGGACACAACATGTCCCGTCAGTCAAATGTAAACGAAAATTTCAATGATGAAAATATACAAAAAGCATATTACACAAAAATCAACCTAAAAACTATTCACGCAAAGTTGTTTTTAGAACGACCAAACTTAGCGTGCTGAAAATAGCGTAAAAGATAATTTTATTGCAATTGAACCTGAATCTTACGCAATAGAAACAAGGTTCTAATCCAATACATATAATTATAAGACTGCGAGGAAGTAACAGGCCGTCAAACGTGTGGAAAAATCAATAACTCACATTAATAATTTCTTTGTTGCTTGCAGCTGCATAGTGGAACACCGTGTTGCCTTCAAGGTCGATCACGTCGAGGGAAGAGTTCAGAGAAACTAAACTTTGAACCATGCGTACGTTACATGATTTCACGGCCACCTGAAACAAAAGGTAAAACGTAATGCATGGCAATGTATCAAGACAAGTCCGGAGACGAATATGGCGATTTTATTTATCAGAATCTGTAATTTCCTACAATCCTACTAGTTATAAATGCGAAGTAGGAAGTTTGTTACTTTTTCACGCAAAAAACAATTGAACGGATTTAGAACGAATTTGGTACACAGATAGTTTATAACCTGGATTAACACATAACACTTTTTATCCCGCGCGTGTCGTGTCGATCCTCGCACGGAACAAATATTTGTATGGCCTACAGATAGTTGTTCCGGGTCAGGCTGTTTGTGTATGTGAGTTTAAATGTTTGTACACGCACCCACGATACAGGAGAAATCCTAGTGTGGCACATAGCTTTAAAAAAAATACCTTTCTACAGGCGAGCGAACCCGCGGACATAAGCTAGTAAGATTTGTTTTTCTTAAAACACCGATACAGCCTTCGTTTGATTCCATAATGTGCGGGCTGATAGTTTCAGCCAAGAGATCTCGACGAATATCTCCCAAATTCTGTCTTCGAAGGGAGTCCTGGTAGGGAATACAATCTCGAATCTGACATCTCACTAATCTTGCATAACGTCATCACATCCCTGTCGCAACGGGCATCTACCTCAGACACCGAGTGAAGGGACAGGCCTGTAACCAGTTAACCACTGGGGTTGCGGGTTGTTCGAAGGAGTTACCGCGGTGCCGGAACAAAAGGGAAAAATAAGGACTATCTCTCCCGCTCCGCCCAAAGCGGGGGCAGTTATTTAACTAAGTGAAAATTCGGAATTAGCTTAATCGTTTACAACGGAAATATCCGAACAAACATGACATCATAGTCACCTCTGTCTATCCAATTTGGGAACATAAGCGTTACGTACTCGCTTTGGTGTTGTTGATTATCCTATTAATATTATAAATGCGAATGTTTGTGAGGATGGATGGATGTATGGATGTTTGTTACTCTTTCACGTCAAAACGGCTGAACGGATCTTGATGAAATTTGGCACAGAGGTGGATTATAGTTTTACTTCTTTAGTTTAGTAGTACTTCTCTTAAGATACAGGTCTCCTAGTTTAAGAGGCAGGGTTAATAATTTTTAGTATGCATAGACTAATTTGTGTACATAATTTTATTATCTCTGGTCAAAAATATGATATATGCCTATATTGTATTGTATTTTGCTTAATTTCAAACTGTTGTCTATATATATTATTTGGATAAATAAACTATTTTAATTTCACAACAAATTGTGCAGTCAAATAAAAATTAAATAATTATTATTATAGCCTGGAATAATACATAGGTTAAAATAAAAAATCGATATCACGCGGGCGAAGCCGCGGGCGTCGGCTAGTAAAAAAATATAATTATGTAATTGTATTCCTTTTCGCCTATTGAATCATGGTCTCGAGAATAACTTCATTTTGAGTCAGAGGGTAACAGATTCAAAAGGACATTAGGGAATTTCCCTAAACATAAAAATCACGCCTGTAATCTATTGACAAACACCGACATATTTCTTCAGATCAAAAACGTATTGCGAATTTTCGACGACCCCAAATAGAATGGGATTAGGGTAGGAAAATGATGACTGATGAACCATGTTTTAACAGTGGGGATGTGCAGTTGGTGAGTGGGAGAAAAAGAGACAAATAAATAAAAAGATGGCAGACTGTAGTCTCACTTAACGAAGTTTTAAAACCAGGTATTCCCATTCTTGATGTTTGAATTCCAACAGAAATAATGATTTAAGAAATAATAAAAAACCAGCCAAGAGCGATTCCGGATCTTTTGACTGCGTAGACTTAGAGGGTTGATATTTTCACAGCACGAAGGGGTCACAGACTTGAGTATATGGTTTTAATTTCAAATCAATACCTCCACGCATTCCCGAAATAAAGGGTCTTGACAGACAGACATATATATATATATTTAAGGGTTCCGTTTTTTCGTTTCGTACAGAACCCTAAAAACATGTTGGTACATTTTTTTTGCGTTTCTCCTATAGCTACCAAGCACGGCTGAGTCATGACAGTTAAATACTTAATGTTGCCTCATTGTGAGTGAACTGACCTTTGGATCCTAGGGGAGGTAACTATGTTCTACATACTGATTGATACTAAGAACTTAAACCTAGTCTATTTACGTACTGATACTGAGAACTTAAACCCAGTCTATTTATCCGTTTCCGATTTAGAGTTACTTAGTTTGATGTATAATGCACTGTTGACGGCTTCGTAAAGGGTTGGTTTACACCCTGTATGTTTAGTTTAGATGACAATGCATGGTTAGCTGAGTGATGTAAGTCTAAAACAAAAATGTCAGACTAATTATTTTGTATGCATTTCCATGATATGGGTATCGAAAGAATACGATAAATAAAATGAACACACATTTTCAGTGTAAAAATAACCACGAGGTTTAACCCTTATATTAAATCTTGTCGGTGCAAATGACTCATTTATTATTTGCCCACTATTGGTTAAATGAAATAGCCACAAAAATTGAATCAATTAGTTCCATAACTGTTCTATTATCAGAGAAATAACTGAGCACTGAAACTCAGTTTATCACAATCACTTGCAGGCCCTTTGCGGGAAAAGAGAAATGGACAAAAATAATAAAAAGCTGACGAAGATTTGGAAAAAAACGGAGAACAGTGAGAGAGGCAGAAATGAAGACTTTACAAGTGGCCCTTGTTGACGAACAAGATATTGATCGTCTTAGATAGGGGTGCCGAACCAATGGCACGCGACAAAATATTTTGGACACACCATCTATTTTAATCGTATAATCATCTACCTATTATGTGTTATAAGCCAGACATTATTTTCAGAGATGAATAACAGTAAAGATTAGCTTAGAAACCGGTAGACTGACCGAACCGAAGACCTAGTACAGTCTTCGGTTAAGCCAGAAAATATTTTTGTGTTGATATTAATTTCACAATAATCATTAGTGACATATATTTTTGCAGTGTTTTCCGAATCCATTCGACCTCTTTTGTCGCCTTGGCAAAAAACCATGAGGTTTAACCCTTACATTAAACCTTGTTAGTACAAATTACTCATTATTATTTGCCCTCTATTAGTCAAATGAAAAAGCCACAAAAATTATAAATCTATGAATCAGATCCAATTATTTAAATTAATTGTTTTATAATTTTAATTAATTGTTTTTCCTTAGTCACTAGAGGAATCAACTAACTCATCCCTACAATTCGTTTATTTTTAAATTGTTGCTTCCCTAAGTTTTTTAAATGATGATGAGGTTATCTGTGGCAGTGAGATTATTGTAATTTTAAGCCAACCCTATGAAACTCAAAATAAAAAAAACAAAATATTTTATTTCACATAGGTCTACATGGGCATTTATAATACGTCGAGAAAAAGCGCATGTTTGTCGTTTCCTATGGAGAAAAACCGCACAAGAAACTTTTTCACAATGTTGTAGTTACAGCTTAAGTATCAATAAACATTTATGTGATGATAAGCAATTGTTTTTATATATTTATTATTAGGCAACTGATATTATGCCTCACTAGATTTTCTTCTTACTATCTGATTAAATGTTTGACTAGTCGATTTTAAACTTAGTTCATGTTTTGGGCTGAGACATTTATTTCAGTAAATTGGATATTAAAAAGCACCGTAATATGTTACATTAAATTTTGTTTTAAAAATGGATGAGGTTGAATTGTTATTTATTTAAAAAATGTTGTCCCACACTAGGAATCACTTCTGTATCGTGGGTGCATTTACAAACATTTAAGCTCACATACACAAACCCGGAACAACTATCTGTAGGCCATACAAATATTTGTTCCATGCGAGCAGTTGATCGCTCAGCCACAGCACCAACCGTGTCGTCAAGAAGTTGGCTTGTCATTGTCTCTGACTGATGACAGCTGCATTTTTAACAAAAACTGGCCATAATACTGAATGAACAGAAATGTAATCAAATTAATGAATGGACAATTGACTTACCATCAAAGGCGTGGCTCCAGTCAATGCATCAATGCCATCAATATGTTTTTGGACTTCAGGGTCATTAAACAGTTCACTCAGGCCAAAGTGAGCCACCATATGTGCAATCGTCCATGACTGGTGCTGAGACAGTGTGTCACAGAGTTTCTGTAGAATAGCCACTGTGCACTGCAAAGAACAATTTTTATTTCATAGTTACATATTACTTTTTAAGTAGAAGAAGAAGATTCTGTGAGAAGACCACTCAGTTAATGCTAATTTAATTTGATAATTATGCCAGTACTGGCCACTGAAGTGTTGGACACTGTTAATAATTACTATTACAGATAATGGCTTTACCATTTTGAGTATAATTGGCAGATATTATATAGAAGTACCTCTGAAGCCTTCATGCAGGCTAGTTCATGGGATTTACTTACTGAAGTCCCTTATAATATATGATAAATAAGTTGATTTTGAAATTAAAAATACTGATTTCAGTTATCTAGATGATACTGATTATGGTTGTTGCAAGCATTTTAAATAAAATGCTATAAAAAGGTTTTATTTTTGCAAAAAATATGTTACATTATGTTTATACTGCACACTCTTGGTAATGCCTCTGGCCATAAAGTAATTAAAAGACACTAGGTTTTATGCATTACTTATTTATGAAACAATACTTACTTCTTTGGTAATCTTGATAAATACTGGTATTCGATCCTTGTAAACAATGAATTTGCCTTCTGCATCATCTAAGGTTTTAGCCCGGAATAAACTGCAAAGAAAGAATGAATGCAGAATAATGATTTATTTAAATTATGTATTAACATTATGTGTGTGAATGAATTTGATAACAATAATTATTGAAATTCCACAACTTGTTTATAGATAGTAAATAAAATTAGGTTAGTTTATCAATCTGATAGTGGCTGATGAAATGGGATTATATGTATGTAACACATATGTGTACATACCAGTGATTGCAATTATTTTTTTCTTTATACATTTGCTATGGTAACATCATGCTTCCTCTTACATCATTATTTTCATTGTATTTGTATGTGCATGATTATAATTTAAACTTATGTATTAACAGTGATTCATGCTAAATATTGATCACAAAAGGTTGAAGGGTGTAATACTTTCTATAAATTTAATGAATAATTGACTTTTGGAATAACATCCTCTATTTAAGAACAAAAATAATAATATGCAAGACTAATTTTATTTATCTCCATTCAATGAAAAGGACTCATTCACCTATGTCGACATACTAGTGGAATTTAAATAAAATTCTCATTAAAAATAAATCAAGATGATTGCCAATAAGATAAAAACAATTGGCAATTAGCATAAAATCAATGAGTCAAACCTGTGAATAATATCTTACCTGTACATCTGATGTAAGCTCTCAGTGAACGGCTTATGAAGAACTATTTCATAGTATTTGTCTCTTGTATTCTTGCCATCGGGAGGATTCTTTGGTCCATACAGTAGCATAGAGTCTTCTCGGTAATGAATCGGCCTTGAAATGTAGTTGTCTGAACGCACCTCTATCACTTTAGTAGGAGCTTCTTCCGTCCCCAGAAGACCACGGAAAACTAACGAATTACAAAAAAAAAGATAAATATTTTCTGCTGCCTAAAGAAAAATAATGTTTTCAATAATTTCGCTGAGTGCGATTTCAAGAGAGACAAAGAAACTTACTGGAATTCAGCATTATGTAGGCAATAAACTTGAATTTTCAGGTGATTTTAAAGTAAGCGATTCCAATTTTATTTACTGCTTACACAATTTGTAAAAACCAAGCACAATATTCACCGATGAAGTCAGCCAGCTGTTATGATTGACAAGTGACAACTGACGGTGACGTCTGACTGACTGTAAACCACAGAGTAAAATAATATACCTATACAGGAGCTGTAAACTGTAACTGCCAAATGCGACAGGGTAAAGTCAATATTGACAGTGACACTGATATAATAATAAAAGCAACCAGAGAGAATAATTAAAACAAAAACAAACTAAAATGAGCCCTTACTCCAGTCTTATTCTTATGGTGACTGTCGAAACGGAAATGTGCGATATGCGAGGTAACTAGGTCTACGAGAATGTGTATTGGCTTTGTAAATTGGTGTGATTTTTTCACCAAAGCTGTTTGTAGTGGTGTGTAGCTATCTGATTAGTCCAGTCGCTCTAGTTCCTAATACCGTTTTGCTCTTCATCCTTGGGCCTTGTCAAATCATGTGCGTTGTATTACTATAAATACCTAGTTCCACTAATCCTTTTTCTTCCAAAGCTGCTCTAAGCGAGGGTAGGTAAGCAAGCTTATTATAGGTGATTTTTTTCACTGCTGCCTACCTCGTATACATATTGTGGAACACCTTTCAATTGTCATTGCTCTCGAGTTTAGATCACTCAATGGGTTTAGAATAATTTTGTAAGTGCTTCTACAAATTCATTTTACTTTCCAAATATCAGCCACACAAACCAACACTGTTAGCTTAAGACATCCCACGGCTGAGGAAAGTCACGCAATTTTTCTCCTTTGTCGTGCCCTCACTACTGAAAATACACACTTGATCTGTCTCCATTCTGTGCGGTCTCCTGCAGTGTCGACCGCTCGGAATAAACTTTCACCATTAACAGCCAGTTTCTTCATCAACAACTAAAACTGTCAGTAAAAGTATTAAATTTTACTTGAAGTCATACAATAGCTTTGTATTAAATCAAGGTAGATACGTTAGAGACAAATCATCTAAAGTGTCTCGTTTCCACCAGCTATAAAAATAAAATCTATCCACTGATTGCAGTACCCTGTACCAGTAGGTACATTTCATTGGCCACGCATTTACCTGTATAAATCCATAGCTTTTAACATAAAATTTCCGAGATTTAATACATGACAGATTTTTTTAAACGTTGACCCACACTAAGAATTTCTCCTGTAAGTTGGGTGCGTTTACAAACATCTAAACACAAACAGTTGGTCCCGAAACAATTACCTAGTTACAATCTTCGCCATCCGCACAACTTTGATTCGGAAAACGAAACTTGTCTGTATTGGTACCAGCTTTTCATAAACACAGCCAATACAGGTTTTAACCCTTTTTAAGGCAGTGGCCACTATATTGCCACCAATTTTAAATTATTTTTTTGGGCAACTTTTTCTATTTCTGGTATTTATTTTTTTTTACTGGCGAGCTTGAGATGTCCTGTCAACGTGATTTTTTTGTTGTGTGGGAATTGTCAAATTCAATTGACACTTTTTAAACTTTGAAGGGTAAAACCGGTGATTTTGTGTAACGTGTAACAAATCTAGCTCAATCTTTAAAATCTTTTGGGAAACTGTTAAGAGTTTGCATTTATTTCAATAATTACGTATGTCACTTGTACGATCGAGTAGTATTTCGTAAAATTACGTTTATTATTTTGATAAAATTTTGTATTTAACTGGTGGCAATATATCTGCCACTGCCCGTGTAGATAATAATATTACAGTATTTACTGCAGGTGAAAATGCCGAAAATATTGTCTGATGACGACATAGAAAATGCACTGGACGAGTTATTTAGCTTACCCGACGACCCTGACATTTCGGAGGACGAATACGAACAAGAACCGGATAATTTACATAATGTAGATATATTTTTGATAGTCTTTTACAGGCAGCGGCAACTATATTGCCACCAAATTTTCTAAAATTTTCCCTTCGATTTGCACGAAAAAAAAATACATAAGGCATTCATGACATATTGGCTTACAAAATCCGTTTAGTTTAAATTTGTAACTGTCCTAGTACCCTCTGCCTTATAAAGGGTCGTGTTTGCTATTTTTAAACAAAATCAAGCTGAAGTAAGGTAGGCTAAAATATTCAAACACCTTTCATTATGTGATGTTTGCATACATAAATAAAGTATTAAATTAAACGGTCATGCGCGACTTTTGATCATGGGGTTCGATTCCCAGGTCGGGCAAATTGTTATTGGATTTTACCATCAGGAATTTGTCACAACCAGCCACGGAGTCTGGATTTGGGCCCTGTTGATGACAGCAGGCTCCCCCTTTTACCCATGTAAAGTCCCATGACTTATAACATGACTGGCAAAACGTTTTTTTTAATGTTGCCCCACACTACGAATTTCACCTGTATTGTAGGTGCGTTTACAAACATTTAAACTCACATACACAAACAGCCAGACCCGAAACATCTATCTGTAGGCCATACAAATTAATATTTGTTCCGTGCGGGGATCGAACTCTCGACACGGGTTTATCTGTTGAGTATATCTCTGCCTACCCCTTTGGGGGTTACAGCCGTGATGATGATGAAGTAAATTAAAGAAATACGTAGTTACATCAATGTTTAATTTAAAGATCAAAATGGAATGCACATAAGACTAACAACTAAATAAAATATAAAGGTCTACAACTAAAACTATAAATAATTCCATACAATGGAGCAATACAATTTTTGGTATAATGGTCAATAGTATAACAATAAGATTCAAATGACTAGATATTATGTAGGCACATGTAAAAAACCGATTTAAAAAAAAACACTCCATTACAAATAGATAGATGCAAAAAAACATTTTCGTTATTTGATGTTTATTACGTTTTTTTTAGCATTGGATTGATAATGTTTATTTATTGTCGAACATGCTTGGTCTAGATTGTCTTAGAATAAAACCACAAAAATAAACAATTTCTGTAGATTAAAAAAAATAAAAAAGAATTGATTTGAATTTTTGGAATGTAAATTAGTTACTTTCAGTTTTAAATAGTTAATCGCATAAAATAACAAAAGAATAATTCATGATAAACACTAATCTATGGTTATAAAATTAAGTACTGTATTACAATATTTAATACTAGTAATGGATCGGTATCCATTAATAATTTAAACAGGAATTCAATCACACAAAATGAATACAACTTATACTCTATGAATAATAAAATTATTTAAATATGGAAATATTAAATTATCAAGTTACTTTGTCACATTAACAGATCATTGTGATAACGATATTCATGTAGAGCAGTTCAATATATAAAATGTACATAAAATACATGATTATAAATAGTGTAGGCTACTGAGCATATTACGTAATACATTCATTGTATGTACTAATTGGAGTTATCTCTATAACCAAATACATTTTTGTTTATACATATTTTCAAAATTCTCCTATACATTTTATTATTAAAACCTCCTTTCACATCAATTACATTAGGTACTTATTTATCACTGTGAATAGTTTTTCAAGATATTTCCTAACTACAGCTTATCTTGGTTGTGTCATAACCAACTGGATGAAGCAAAAAGATCCTTCAAAATAGTGTCATATCAAAACGAAATGAACAGAGTTCTAAGTTAGCCAAAAATAGTGTTTTATTTAGGTGTTCAGCTAATAGAATGTATCTAAACATAAAATCTAAGCTCTGTCGCCTAAAATTATTCTTTTACTGATTAGGCTGCATGGCTATGGTTAGTGTTGGATCCAGGGAGGTTGTCAGGGTTAGCGAGAGGATCCAGTTCAGCAAAGAGTTTAAACCATGCTGCTTTATCCTCTTTCTTTGGGATGGCTGCACTCGAACTGGGCTTGGAAACTGGCTGCGGAGACTTCGGAGTCTGATTGTTGTTGCTGTTGACGGGAGACATTGGACCTTGCAGTAAGCTGGATGAGTTCTGTAATTGATTAAAGTTAGTCAAGTTAATCTCTATTATGACTATGTATAATCTTCATAAGGTGACATTCTAGTCTAAACTATAGGCATTTGCGCTCCATAACCCAGTTGCTAGGTATTGTCAGATCTTTTACATGAATTTAGACTATGTTTTTACAGTGGTATTAGAGTCTGTAATACCACTTGCAGACTCTAATAATTAGAGTCTGCAAATTGATATCCTAATTGCTGAGGATTCATATAAAATATACACCAAAATATAAAAACGGCGAAAGTTAGTATGTTTGTACACCATCTTCACGCTCAAACTTTGTAACAGATTTTCTATCACATCACACGTCAATTAGCAATACGGTTTTTAAAACAAGAATTGGACTGAACTTTTCATTTTCATGAGTCCGTCAAAACATCATTAAGCAGTACAACATATTGACACTTCCCTGTTTATATATTCTTGAAGTAGCTATGTTTGTAAAGAACAATGATTTAAAAACGTTGCAATTTAAAGGTAGACTTCGTAAATTATTAATAGATAAATCTTACCAGTGTTGATGAGTTTTTAACGGACATTTTTTTATGAAACTACCTCGAATTTTTAATTATTAAGTTATGTTTGTTTTTGTTTTCTATTTTTTAAATTAAGTTGATAACTTTAATGACAATTTAATTTTTAATCTAATATATAAAATTTCCGTGTCACAATGTTAGTTACCGTACTCCTCCGAAACGGCTCGACCGATTCTTATGAAATTTTGGGTACATATTGGGTAGGTCTGAGAATCGGCTAACATCTATTTTTCATACAAACCTATTCCTAATATCCTCTATACCTAATCTATTTTTCATATAAACCTCAGCGGGTGAAACCGCTGGGCACAGCTAGTAATTTTATATAATGAGAATTACTTTTATTTTCTATTTTTTTAAATTAAGTTGATATTTAATAATTTTTATTTAATTAATTTATTAATCTAATGTATAAGAATTTAAATTTTGCCAATTTTATATAATGATAATGTTTGCATGCCGAATGGTGAAATATGGCAGAACCAATATAAACCTACTACCATCGACTCATGTATAACCCATATTTGCAAATAAATGCTATTCTATCATTAAAATCACTATATTCTGTTTCAAAATTATTTCAGGAATATGTGAACATATCTTGTTCAAGTTTATTTTACGCGATATTATTCGCTTGGGTTATTTAGTCACAAAGGCGTGCAACACCCGTAATAAGGCTACATTACCAACCTATAATAAAAACTGACACTATTCAACTCGGCTAACTGAAATTCCACACAACTAATACTAATAATTAGTAAAGACAAAAGTTCAGACTATTACAGTCAACTCTAATCTTATAAGATAGCAAAAAGGATATTTTCACCCTGAACCTTGATTGTAAGCATTTTCAATTTAAAAAAAAATCTAATAGATACAATTTTATTAAAAAAGAATACCTGTAACAATTGCGAAGGCAAGAATGTTCCAAAACTCCCTTGTACATCACCGCAATCCATCTGCAGCCCGGCTAAATCAGACAGTATGCCAGTATTTCCACCCGACAACTCAGAATCCAAACAACTTGTATCAATCAGGTTTACCGAAGTGCTTGGTTTGGCTTCTTTCTCATTGGACGGTAGCTTTTGATTTTCGTTGTCTGATTTGGGTTTCACATTTTTCGTTTCACTACTCTCAGGATTATCATCTTTGAATTCATCCTGGAAGTAAATAGCAGATGATATTGTAAAAGTCATCCTTTTTTTACAAGTTGCTTAAAAAAAGACATTTTCAAAAGTTGTTACTATAAAGACTATTTTTGTAAAAATAATCACTTATATGGGTAAATGGAGAACAATCTCATTAAGTTTTTCTGTTATGCTACTATTTTTATCATTTATTTATTTGTGAATATAAAATTTCATGTACAGTATAATGTATATGTATATATATTGGTGGCGTTATTGTCACATAATTTCAGTGCATCAATCTGAACACTCCCTGATTTATATTTTTGTTAAATCTTTATCTAATATATATAAATCACGTATCACGTTGTTTGTCCGCGATGGACTCCAAAACTACTTAACCGATTTTAAATTAAATTTGCACGATAAATTTGAAAGATAGGGTAGGTAGGGTACGTAGGGTAGGTAGGGTAGGTAGGGTACGTAGGGTAGGTAGAAAGGTAGAAAATTGCATTGCAACGCATGCCGGGGCACAGCTAGTATAAAATAAAAACTGCTGTTCCATATTATGTTGGCTGGCTAGGTTATTTTTTTTAAATTACCAAATTTATATTTATGTGTTCAGAATGATATACTGAACATGTGGTAAGTGTTTCAAGTGCGTTGGTGTCACTTCCCCCTGTATAGGGTTGGCACAGCATATCTTATACTTCTACATATTTTTAATTATTTATTTATGTCTATAACAAACACAGATATATTGTCAGAAACAAATGGATCTACACAAACATATGGTTGCCTTGTCAACAAGACAAAGGCAAAATAGCACAGTGGAATTAAAATCAGTATTATGTAATTGCCATGAGAGAATTATTAGCTTATCTTTCTACCTGGAAAAACAGCATCTGATCCTTATCCTGTGGTGTAACATCTTGCTTGCTTTCTGCCTCACCCAAAGTCTGAGACAATTCCTTCAGTATCGAAAACTCATACAGAGGTGCAGCATTCATTGTGTCTGCAGTTGCTACTAGAGTTTGAGCCACTTTAGTAGCAAATGTTACAAAGGATGTTTGATAATTAGATAGAACATGGGAGAACATGTTGCATCTAGCTGCCGCCAGCAAGTCAATCTGAAAGTATGGAATTTTATATTATTTAAGCTTTAATTTGGATCCACACAATCCTGTTATACTGCCAGAATGCCAATCGTCACAAAAAAATCAAATCAAATCATTTATTTCAATTACACCATAACAAGCACTTTTGAATGTCAAGAAACAAAATGAATCTACAGTCTCGGTCACAAGGCATAATAACTTGTGAAAGTACTGTAGTTGCCCATTCCAAAGCATTGATCTCTATGGAGAAGAATGGGCAAGAAACTCCATGGACACTCTTTTAAATTATAATATTTTTACAAAATCGTATTGACATCATTCATGTTGAGTTTATACAAATATGTGAGAACAATGTAGAAAGACGTGCACAGTATGAGCGCCTGGAGTAAATAAAAGCAAAATTCAATTTAAAGTCTAAATAAATGAAAAATTAACTGTGGTAGCTAAAAGAAGTCCAGTCCCAACTGACAGTGCCCATTCACGAACATGACATAATTATGGATCAGTTCCATTCAGCTCAACCATTTTGAAGGGAACTAAATGACCTAACACACTCACCACCATCAGCGAGACATTAAAAATAATGGAAATATTTTTTTAGATAACTTCAATTTGTAAACTCCAACCACATAAATGTCATTTTTTACTAGTTAACCTTTGGCTACTAACAGTGAAGTTACTCATAGAATATTCAAGACTTGTAGCAAAACTGCATTTATATGTTCTATTTATTTACAACTTCAGAGTTACAGTTTGTACAAAAATCACAACATTGTAAATAGAATGTCATAATTTTTCAGTTTTAAGTTCTCAGTGCAACCTTTAGTGAAGTCCTACTACCTTATCTAATTTGCCTCATCTGTCTGATCCTAAACTGCATCATATTACTTAGTTAAATAAAATCATCTATGTAGGTCTGTTTCATAGTAATAATATACTGAATGAGTGTGACTAACTAAAGTGCAGAAATAAATTAATGAATCCATACTTTTTGCAATACATCCAGTGTCAGTTTATCAAACAGCTTTTTACTCTCGCGTACTTGCCGCTGCGCCTTTCGGAAGTTATCGAGGCCGCGTCCTGTATCAGGGTCTAGTTGTGCGCTCGTCGATTTCATCCAGCTTAGGGCAGCACGGTACTCGATTCGGGCTTTTTCCATAGCCGATACAGTCGCCCGCATATCGCTCACAGCGCGACCTCGAAACGTCTCCACTTCATGATAAAGCCTTAATAGCGGCCCCCGCACTGATAAGCGCTGTTGTCCAGAGTATGAAATTGCTTTGCCCGCAGATACCATGTGTTTACCGGACGCGTCCGCGTTTTTTCCAGAGTCCCGCAAAAACTTTCCTAAAGCATTCTCTTCTTGAGCCAAAATACACAATCGTTCCTGATATTGGTCCAATACACGCTGTAATTGTAAGCAGCTGTCTGATATTGATCGAAATAATTCCAGTTTAGCATCAAGCTCAGCGTCGGATGCAACAATACACTCATCTTCTTTGGTTCCTAATTTTTTTAACACAGTCTTTTTTGTTACCCAGTATTGATGTTGCATCATTTTACTGGAAGGTTAAATGAATTTCCACTGTAAGCTACCAGTAAAGTTAATTATAATTGTGAAACTGAAACAATTCAAAGCTCAAAGCTGAATTGTTTGACACTTTTGACATTTAAAATAATATCTTTGGCAGCTCAGCTGAAAAAATGTTGCCAAGAATAAAGTTTTCAAGCTTTTATTTTGTATTTGTAACATGCATTGGTGCTTAAAATTGACTCAATTTTTACGTAATGTGACAATATTTTTACATAATTCAAATGGATTTGAGAGAATACTAAGTGTGCCTATTAGCAGTCTTATTTAGTTTGTTGTAATAGAAAATGGATGATTTCACTTTTTAACCCAGTGCCTTCTCACAGTGAGCGAGAAAGACGTTACATCCATGAGAGTCTCTACAAATACTTCTATTACAAAGCTCGTGTGTATAATTACGTTAACAATAAATCGAAAGCCAGGCTTTAATGTAAACTTGACACAGCAGGGATGGTTTTTTTTCATATCAGTATAATCTGTGACAATTTTTGAGGATATTAAATTGTCTATGACACGAACTATGGACACGAATATTTACAACCGGAATGTGGAATGGCCGCCGCGTTTCGCGTTAGTGCGAATGTATTGTGATAACAAATCGTCTTGTTATTATCATGTACAATTTTATTAGGTGAGAGTGACTTACTATCACAATTGTGTGGAAATAATTATAATGTATTGTGCTACCGATAAAACTATCCCCGGTGTATCATCGTCACAATCTTCAAAGAACGTCAAAGATGGTAAGTTTGGTTGTCACTTATTATGTGCTTTTTAATTTGCTTTTGCATGTACTATTTAGTTAAATATGATTTACATTTGATAATTGTAGACATTAGTAGACATAGATAGTTAACGATGTTCGATATAGCAGGTGATCTTGTTGTTTTTTGTTTATGCCAAAAGTTTGAGAATACTTTTCAAGTTTACTTGTTAAAAATGTCGAATGCTGTACAGAAATCACTTTATTTGCTGTTAGATTACTAGTGAAGCCCAAAAATTAATTGCGTTTGTTAATGTATCCTGTGTTTTTATACCACAAGAGCTAAACATGTCAATCATGTCCTAGTTATTATTATTAGGCATTCGTCTTCAAGCACTAGATTTTCAAAATGTAACGCACGCGATCGACGTCCGATTCACATTTTGATTATTCAGGTCATAGTGGATTGTAATGTTAGTTTTTTGTTGTTTTTTAGATGCCAGTGTTATTGCTTTATTATGAATCAAGATAAAGTAATTTTCTATATTTATTTGTTAGAACTAACGTTAGTAAGTTGGGACACTGTAAACATTTAAGAAAAAGTTTGATTTTAAATATCTTAATTTTTCCTTTTGGTACTCAGTAGTGATAGCATCCAAACATTTTCTGCATTCATTGTTAAATATTAACTTTTATGATTATGTACTGTTCAAGTCCAAGCATTTCAGTATCTGTCATCTATTGACATTCTAGTAATAAATACTGTATAATAAAGTGAAACATTATTTGTAAGTTTAATAAAACTAAACAACCAGCATTTCTGTTTTAAAAAGTACAAACCATGTGGTATGTTTTTATTATAATTAGTTTTTGTAGTAAAATATTAATGTCTATGGTAATATGAAACTATTCTAAGTGCTAACCTGAAATAAGTTAATATAGCAATCCAGTCTTATAATCAGGCTGTTATATCCTGTAGAATTAAACTCAAAATGTGCACAGGAATTACTTAATTAGGTACATAATGTGCGCTCATTTCTCATATTGTAAAAGATACTTTTTCCTCTTTGATCATACAATTCTTCCTGTTTCATACTGATTAAATCACATTTATAATTTGGTCGTCCATGTCCTCATTTCCTCTTTTCACAAAGTTCCATAGGTATCATGTACTATGTTTATAATTTATCCTTTGGATTATTATAAATAGTATTGATTGAATCATCAGTAATTAATAATAAATCTATTTTTAGTGTCATAACAACTGTCAGAAAATAATCCTACTTATAATATTATAAATGTGAATGTTGTGAGGATGGATATTTGTTACTCTTTCCCGTTTCCGTCAAAACGGCTAAACGGATCTTGATGAAATTTGGCACAGAGGTAGATTATAGTCTGGTATAACACATTGGATACATTTTCGATATCACGCGGGCGACAGCTAGCTGCTGAATAATTTTGTACTGTGGCCTATTAAGTTAACATTGGATTGATCAGCCAGTGCCTCTGAACATCTAGTGGCACCATATTTATGTTAAACAAGATTCAAACAATGCCAAAGCAAGGTCACCTTACCATCGACAAGTGACAGGCAGGTCAGAAAGACACCTAAATACTCTTTAGTCACATCCGTCGCGCCATTGTGAACAGAAGCGTATGAGCGAGGGTAATATTTGGCGGTAACCAGGTCAAGGTGGCCGTTTGATTTGCGTCGCGTGTCTATTCCCGACATATCGATCTTACAAGTCTTAGGCTCGGTTACACGACCGGCTTTTAGTGCCGAATTAGCATAGACGAAGGGTAACACGAACGTATTTGAGGTTTTACTACTAGGAGTTAAAGTTTGCAAGCCTTTTCCAAGCAAAGGTCGTCTCTATTATTTTTTATTTCTCCCAGGTGCGGCAGTTTCAGATATTTTGGAAAGTCTTTGATCTTACGAGTATTCGATGACTGTTCCATAACTGGTAATGATGGCGGTGTGACGCCATGCAGGATCCCAATGTTCAAAATAACACTTACTAAAAGTCTAAAAAACAGTATTACGTAACGAATCACGAAAGATCGCAGAACAAACGTCCTCTCGCAGCCTACGCTTCAAGACCAACAGAAACATGTGATAGACTACGGAAATATGTACTTAAAGGTCTTGGGTTAATCTCGCGAGTTCTTTATCAATATAATTGCTCCCACCGTTAACGAGGTATTAAAAACATACTACCCGTATACAACTACATACTTACGTCCTTTGCGGAAATAACAATAATTATAAAATTATTCTAGTATAGTAATTAGTGAAGTACGTCAACTGTGATTACATAAAGAAAACAAAGCGAGACACGAAAGGTCAGCAGCTTAGATAGTGAACTTTCATTACGTATGTGCAACAAAAACCAGCTAATTAAATTCTATCGCTTTGACGTCACTTACCTTCTTCCTAGTTATCTTTGTATTTCTGCGTGTTTTGTTGAGCTTTGATACACAATGATATGTCATAGACCAAAGGTCTTTCAGAAGAAAACGCATTTTCGCCTTTAGATTTATACTGTTATTATGTCGTTAAATTTTCTGGATAGCTATCGCTTCTAGCCACTAAGCACAATTTTAATGTGCCGATCTATTAAAGTTAGGACCGAAGACTCAGGGCTTTTTGAAAACCACTTTAATACCATCATTTTCGCTGTGCCTAATATTTGTGTGATCGCTTAACTGAATTGCATGTTCATTATGTACAAACACTACAACTCGTTCACCTTACATGTGAAGAAAGTAATAATGATTATGAAGAGTACTCCCCTCACCTGATTTCGTGCTGCGGTTTCCCAGACACCTGCCGTGGTGTACACCTCAATAGTCGCTGCAACACTTGTCGTCCTTGTCGACCTTGTACGCAGGTATGGGGACGAAGTCTATTCAAGTTTCGCACTAAGAAATTTCCTTATATTAAAAACCGGAATGACTATAAAACATGGTGTAATTGTACAAGTTGCTCCTTCTTTCAAATTGCATCATATTTTCAAAACATTTTATAACACTGCAGTACCGGCAGTAATGCAAGTGATAAGCAGGTATGTTTCACAAAGAGCTTTGTCACTCATTAAATCTATACTTAATATTATAAAGCTGAAGAGTTTGTTTGTTTGTTTGAACGCGCTAATCTCAGGAAGTACTGGTTCGAATTGAAAAATTCTTTTAGTGTTGGATAGTCCATTTCTTGAGGAAGGCTATAGGCTATATAACATCACGCTACGACCAACAGGTGCTGAGCAGCGTGGGTGAAACCGCGAGGAACAGCTATATTAAATGTATCGCTCGCGTCTGAAATTCCAAGTATAATAAATAGCTTTACGTGTAAAATAAGACGACATTCACTTGGTAACGTAAACACTGCGTTTGTCCCAGTTCGAAATATCATTTCCCAGGTTGGTGCCCTGTAATGCTCGCTTCAAAATGTCAGAGGTCGATCTGTTAGCCTGATAAGATAGAAAGAGCTTAGCGACTGTACCTAGTACCTACATATAGCTGGTTTAACCACAAATTAATTCATTGCTCTGATATTGCTGTGTATTACAATCTGGGCCAGTTGGTTAGCCAGATTGCTATTTATTTATAAGAGCGCGAGCTATTCGGCTGGATGTAGCTTTCCAATTTGTTTGGGTTATATCCTGTTAGCTTAGGAGTTTGGAATTAGTTCTTGTAATTAAAGTTTCTAAGTAGTAACACGAATTTAATTTACAATACAAATTAATGGTTAAGTTACAATGTAGGACGTTTTATGTGCATTGTTTGACTTACGAAACATGAACGAAGTAGTTATAATTAGCCAATCTTATCGATCTAAAGCTATTTTATAATAATTTAGCTAAAACACCTTTTCACATTTTGGAAATAGACGTGCTTGCTATTATTTCTGTGTTAAAAGACAATGAATGGCCTAGACAGTAGACACGTCATTGTCGGCGCGTAGTCGGCAACAATGGACTGTGTGTACAATTACAGGGTACGATTCAACTTATCCGTTCCAACTTCAGAGGACTAGACACATTTGTCCTCACTAGAGCACTGTACTCTGTGAATTAGTCCTTTTGTGACACAAAAGCTTGTAGTGAGACAAAAAATAGCCGAGTGTACCAAAGAAGTCTGATCAAGGAAAAAGTATGGACCTGTTTTCTGTTCAAAGCTCAGTGTTTGACTACCCAGGTTTTGCCAGACAATTCAAAAAGCGGTAACAGTCGTTAACTCGTTTTCGATCAAGACCCTTATAATGTTGGAAACATCAAATAGGGTTTTAAAACCTCACTAAAAGCACTTGGCAGCAGTTTGATTTTATTACCAGTCTATACGTTTAATTATTGTAGAACCAATTTCTTTAGATCTATTATATTGCTCAATAAAATTGCCCTGAAGACTTATTTAACGGTTCTCCAATAAACTCGTTATGGTAAGAGCGAACGACAAGTAGTTCCATGAATTCCATATTAAGGATTGAATGGTTTGCTTATTATTAGTAACAAGTGTTATTTTAATTTTATGTCTCATAATAGCACGTTCAAACAGGTATTAAATACCTTTCTGGAACTTGACAACCTTTTTACGTTAAGACTTTTATTTGCTTATCATTTCAGGTAAAATTGTTTTGACAAAGCACACCTAATGCAACCTGTACAGGTTACACTATTAGGGTGTTAGGTATGTTAAATTAAACAACAGTCTGTCTCCAATGAGCACGTCTTACTAGCACGGCGGACCAGAAGCGAGTGAGCGCTAAGTGCATTAATATGACTGAGCGCGCTCCCACCACCGCTCGCCCTACCACTAAGCGTGTCGGTATTTATTATACGCTACATCTACCTTTTACAAAATTTTAAAAATAGCATAATTTCGTATAAATATAATAACATACAAATCAGTTTATTTCAAGAATAATCATCAAATAATTTTAATAATATTCCGTTAAACAATCACTTATTCATTTTCGTCACACACGTTGTTACTGGCGGTATCGCTATTTCCTGAAAGCTTATTATCCTTATTTGGTCAAACTTCCCACTTATTTCTGCGCAACCGCTGTCCACTATTTATTCACCAATGTGTGTGTCGTATCCTTGAATGTGGTGGATAACTTGTTTTCTTTATTGTATTCTCAACATATACTTTTTTCCCAATATCTTTCCTAGATTCTGTTGCTTTCCTCTTTCTATCTGCATTTTCTTTTCTTTGCAGAATCTATGTTTTTAGTCAAAATCAAAATATTTTTATGTCACATTGGCCTACATGGGCACTTATAAATAACATTCGAGAAAAGGTGCACGGTTCGGGTTGGTCGTTTCCTATGGAGAAGAACCGGCAAGAAACTCCATAGTCACTCTTTTAAAATCATTTTGTTTTACAATGTGGTTGTTACAGCGTTATTACTTAGATATGAGAGGACAGCGTAGGCCAGGCAATAAGTCATTGCTTGCTTTAAAAAACGCAAAATAAAATAATAAGTTAACAAGCGTCTAAGAATCTACAAGGCCAACAATGTCCACTCATTCACAATAAACTGCTTATAAAGAATCAAACAGTTCTGCCTCTTAACTTCGACATTTGGAAATTTTTGTTTGGAACAACTGGATACCAAATTCTTTACAAAAACTTTCAAATTGAACTAACAAACTGCCGACCATGATCAGCGGTAACGCTTACGGGTGCACCTAACCGAGAAAATACCTCTTTAAGCTCGGAGTGTGCAGAATCTATGTTAAAGGTTTTCATTTGTTTATATCTACTACTAGCCTAATATATGTACTTTATTTTACTAACAATATTTGTACTTGAATAATAAATGTGAGTAACAGCATTATTTTAGGACGCTACTGTAAACTATATTTAATGTCTTTCCATTTGGTGCTGATAAATATAGATTTCGGGCACTGGACACTCGCGACCATGCTACATACAGCTGCCACACACATACTAGTGTTTACCCTTGCGCCTTATTTATTGTAATAGCAAAGCTAAACATTCCCTTTTCTTTCCCCCTCTTTTTTTACTGAGCTTTTCACATATCTTGTCAATATGACTAATCCAGGAACATTTATGATCTAGATCTGTCCCAAGAAAAGTCATACTATCTGATTGTTGTATACTTTTATCTTTATAATTGATGTTCAAATTTATTTTATTCCAATAATTGTTGTTACAAAATTGGACATATTAGGTTTTTCTATGTTGGGTTTAACCTCTCAAGGACCCCCATTATTTACGTCAACTATCCGTCAAGCACCGCCGGGCGGATTCTTATCGTATGTGTAATCTGATTTTAAGACTTGTCTTTACTATAAATACAGTTTTCAATCGATCGATATCGAGGTTTGGTGGCACGAATTTGTGCCAGCGGGGCTCAACGGTAATACTTGTTTACTGGCACGTTTTTGTACCGCTGGGGCTCTAGAGGTTAAAGTTTCTTTTTTTCATCTTAGTTATTACTTTGCTCACATTACTATTGATTTCCTCATATACAGTTTACTTCATTTTTAGGAATGGTTACGGACATATCGTCTGCAAAGACTACGCACGGATCATCAGTTACTTTTGTCAGGTCATTGATATATATAAAAAAGGGTGGGCCTAAAATATTGCCCTGTGGAACGCCTTTGCAATTGTGACCTAATTTGAATTTGGATGTCAGTTCACCTTTTTGGTTTGGCTTATCCAAAGTAATCTCTACAATGTTCACCATCACTGTCCACTTTGGAACGTAGTCTCATTTTCATGGCTACAATGCCCGGGTGGCTTTGGCCACAAGAATGCGCCAATGGATAGCCATGCGTCCAATTTAATGGATAGCCAATGCGTCCAATTTAATAGATAGCCAACGAGTCCAATTTAATGGATAGCCAACGCGTCCAATTTAATGGATAGCCAATTCGTCCAATTTAATGGATAGCCAATTCGTCCAATTTAATGGATATACAATTCGCCCAACTATTGTTCTATATTTCATTCCTGACTAACTTTAGCTCTGAATCTCCCTCACAGGCTTGCCTTTATTCACGCAAAGTAATTGCTACAGGATGATATTGATCAACTACCAAATATAAATAATTATCATCATCAAAAGCTTGTGTTTGTGTATCGTGCCAATAAGAGATGATATCCGTATCTTTGCCTAGTTTTAGTCTTAAAAGTTCGCGCAAGGATTCGGTCTATGTAGCTGAATAAGGGATCCATTTTCCTACATAATTTACTAGCCCTAAGAAGCTTTGTACCTCCCAATTACTGTTGGCACTCGCAACGATTCTATCAGTATCGGGTCATTTAGTTCCCTTCAAAATGGTTGAACAGGGCTGCCGTCATGTTCATGAACGGGCGCTGCAGTCGACTATTAGCCGCCACGGTTTTGTTTAAATTAATTCGTTCATTCATCTATTAAACTCTTGTTTTTGCTTTTACTCTGGACGCTCTTAATGTGCTCGTTTTTTGTACATCGTTCTCACATGTATGCATAATCTCAACATGAATGATATATCCATGATTTTGTAAAAATATTATGATTTAAAAGAGCGTTCACGGAGCCCTCTGCCCATTCTTCTCCACAGAGATCTGCGCTTTGGAATGGCAACTACAGTATTTAATTTTTTCACAAGCTACTATGTCTCGTGATTGGGACTGTAGCACAATCCTTTTTATTTTTATGACATTCAATATGCCTGTAAAGGTCTAATCGTAATAAATGCTTTGAGTTTGACCTCTGCCTAACCCTCCAGAGACTACACGCGTGATTTTATGTCAACTAAAACAGTTTATTGACTAGACAATCAGCCATCTTACTTTACTTTGATAAAAACATAGCCTTCGCTTAGCAATTACCGACGCCATGTTTTCAAAGGAAAATACAATAAACAAAGTACATTTTTAAATTCCCACGACGTTCACATGCCTCGCGCGTTATTTAAAACGTTAATTCAGTCATTAATTTTCCTTTTTTCTAATGCATGAAAGTTTTAAAATGAATAACGTTAAATTTGTGTATAATTCAGTTTGAATAATCCAGAGCTTTTATTTTAAAGGGTTTTTTATTAAGCGCGTTTTGATTCGTTTAGCAGAACATTGTTATCTTTTAAAACCCGTAAGACATTTTTCCCTAATGATAGCTCGATTGGCTCTCATATCATAATATGTACACAGATGCGAACATCGCAATCCGGTTTTTTTTTTTTTTTTTTTTTTTTTTCTTTCTTTTGGGGGTTTACTTTCTGCAGGGTTGAACCACCCATATGTAAGAGCACTGCGCTTTTTTTTTTTTTTTTTGACTTTGCTACATTAGTAGCGATCAAGTACAACTCAGGCGCACGCTCGAGTCTAGTGGCGGTAGGTGTATTTCGACGGTTCCTACGTACATAGGTATTTTATTTTTTCCACGTTTTTTTTTTTTTTTTTTTTGGAAAAACTTATAGATGACCATTTATACGACACTTATTCGTTGTATTTATAATACTTGTTATACGTCTTATACAATTTCTAAAACAAGGTAAATAAGTTAAATAAAAATCGTATGTATTAATTATTTCAACTAATAAGTAATTATTTTGTCACAAGTCTGCTACCATAAATAAAATAACATAGCGAGGAAAACTGTTCCACCGTAATACAGTTTATACTAGTACGGGGAACAGAGTGAATCAGTTCTGTGTTAACAACCATCTATAATGAGTACCGACAAAAAGTGTCTACTACCTCTACTGCTTATTTGTAAGTTGAATTGTGCAAGGTTGTTATTTTGCTTTATTGAATAAAAACAAGTTTTTTTCAGCATGTAGGCATAGATAATTTATAATCTAAAGCCGATGATACAATAAAAAAAATGCCATTTTCGACATGTCCTAATGCACGCAGGGACCGTCGACTTTGTTTTTTTTTTTTTTTTTTTTTTAACGAGATTTTATTTCTCGACGGAATTACTTCCATTATAGGTACCGTTCCGATTTTCATCGAACTTCCCTTGATCTTATTTCGCAAGATCATTTAGGTACTGTTTGGTTACCCAAACTACCTCTTGAAGGAATTATTTCCTTTATAGGTACCGTTCCGATTTTCATCGAACTTCCCTTGATCTTATTTTACAAGACCATTTAGGTACTGTTTGGTTACCCAAACTACCTCTCTAAGGAATTACTTCCTTTATAGGTACCGTTCCGATTTTCATCGAACTTCCCTTGATCCTATTTTACAAGACCATTTAGGTACTGTTTGGTTATCCAAACTACCTCTCTAAGGAATTACTTCCTTTATAGGTACCGTTCCGATTTTCATCGAACTTCCCTTGATCTTATTTTACAAGACCATTTAGGTACTGTTTGGTTACCCAAACTACCTCTAATAACCACGTTTTTGTTGACAGAACAGAAGTAAAATAACATAATAAACTACAGTGAGTTATTTAATATCAATTACACTCACACTTATCAAGTTATTGTAACTATATTATTATATTGTTGTGTATGTAAAAATTATATAAAAGAAAAACATATTTAGGGTTATACTGTATACAGGTAAGTAAGCCATAAGTTCTCATAAAGTTTGTCTAATGAATAAGATTTTATAATATAATACCCGGTGACCTGTAATACAGGTGTTTCACTACCCACCACAGGCACCCGTGATTCACAAATATGTATTAACTTGTTTATGCCAATAAATAATTTATTATTATTCATAATATTTATGAAATCGTGTATTGTAACAATAGCTACTTCGAAAACACTGACATTCAAATTATTAATTATCACCTTTGATAGTTTTGTTCTGTCAACGACTTTCATTTGTGGTATATTTTGATGTACAGGTACTTCGATTAGTCAATAACGACTATTTAGGTACCAACCAAGTAACCAAATCAGATTTATCTTGAAATATTCCTTTTGTGATCTCAAAGCACACAAATTACGTAAATTAATTAGAATGCTGGTTTCTAAAATAATAGCATACGTAATCTAAATAAGCCAATCGTTTTAATTATTGTGTCATAACCAAAATTATATTTAAATTCGTTATTTTATTTCAATAATTACGTAACAATTTAATAATTACGTAACAATTTAATAATTACGTAACAATTTAATAATTACGTACCCAGATTTAATAAAAGTAAGTAATTAATTCATTTTAAAACCCAGTTATGGGCTACATGGAACATCTCAATGAATAAAACTGATTAGTCTCTGATTTACCTCTTTATTCACAATATGTTTTGAATTTTGGTACATACCTTACACTTATGTAATCCTGGCAGGGTCGCCACTTGTACAGGTTACACTATTAGGGTGTTAGGTATGTTAAATTAAACAACAGTCTGTCTCCAATGAGCACGTCTTACTAGCACGGCGGACCAGAAGCGAGTGAGCGCTAAGTGCATTAATATGACTGAGCGCGCTCCCACCACCGCTCGCCCTACCACTAAGCGTGTCGGTATTTATTATACGCTACACAACCTATTTGCTTACTATCATGTGATGCACGCTTAATCCGAAGCATGTGTCTGTTTGAAAATCAAAAGCATGTGATCAATGTGTAAATGATACTTGAAGTTATATTCACTTATATATGGCGTCATTAAATATATGACTGGTAGGTTGAAGGATGAATGCCTAGTTTACAAAATAAACCTTCAGAACACGCCATTCATTAAAACGAAACGGAGATTTCTTGTTCGGTCTAAAAATAGTACATAATAAGCCAAGAGACAGGGAGGGGAATGGCGCGAAAAGTGTCTCACTTAGCGGCTTCTGGACTCAGTGAAGAATTCCGCTTAAAGCCGTCATAAATATGACAGTTGGGAAGGCAAACTCAAAACGGTTGAGGCATTATTTCGGCGAGGGTTATTAGGCAATTAATCGACTTAAATGGCCCCATTACCGCGGTCATTGATTCTATAGTAGATATCCTGCTCTTTTTTCTTGCGCCTTGAATAGGCTATAAATCCATCTATTAAAGTTTAATTAAGGCATTAAACGTACCTAGGGCATACAATGAACATTTCTTATTTACCGCAAAGATAATTTACGTTGATGCGGCAATTATAGCTGGGCAAGCTCACGGCAACGAATGTATTGATGCGTCAAACATAGAGAGGTGTATTCATGAAAGGCCGTGGTGCCGGGGTGCTCTGGGCGCCGCGTCTGCTGACACAGTTCCGGGCGCCGGCGCGGCGGGCAGGGGCACTGCAGCCCAGCCAGACGACACGCGGTCGCCCTCACGAGCGCTCCCGCCCTACTGACAGCTCCCGAGTCCCTACGATCGCGAACGTATAACTTCTTTGAATTCCGAACGTTTTTGTTGTGATATCAAACATCATCGTCGGATCCATTGTTCTGTTATGACAATAGTTCGTGCGTAAGCTGGTTTCCATCTTCGTAAAGTTATCGAGGTGATTGTAAACATTTTAGCCTCCAAGTGGTAACTAACCGACGAAAGTTCTCTTTGACGTTATTGGTGAACAGTGTCGTTTGTGGAACTGAGTTTCGAGGGTAAAGTTGTGTATACTTTAGAACTGTGCGGTTAACAGAACATTGAATTGTAATTACTTGATTCGGACTATTTGTTACGAGCACTTTGAACCGCGGAAGTTTTGCGAATAGGAAGAGAAGAAAAGCCGTCAAGCTGTATTCATTCGAAAGTTTCAAGGTTTACGAATATGATGAAGATAGGACGTGCAACGGCCACGAAGATGGGTTCGGCACTTCGAAGAGAAGTGAGTAATATATTATGCTTTTATAGAGTCATAAAGTTATTTTATGTTTAAATTGTTTATCCTACAGGTAAGATGCGCTTTTGATGTATCGTAAAATTACGGCCGGGGAAAAATATGGAGGTACTTACTCCATTGAGTTATGTAGATGCTTATGTCATTTATTGTTGCCCCGGCTCTCGACGTTGACGTATTATAATTTTATTATTGGGACTAAAAATAATATTCTTCGCGGTAGGAAAGAGTAAAGTGTATTTGACTTCCAAAAGCACTAGTACTTGAGATTTTGTAGCGCCTAAAATAAAAAGTTCTTAAATTAGCCTATACTTTAAAAACTTGACAATAATTCCTTTTTTTTTGTAAATGGACTGATTCATGACTTTATTGCTGATTAGTGATCGGACCCTGTATTATTTATTGAAACATCTTAGTTAATTAGGACCACAGTGATGTATGACCAAAATAAATGCTGTTTAATTTGGATTTTAATTTAGAAATACCATGCCTAGATAAATATAAGTCTATAGGGTGCGGATAAGTTAGGTAAGCCTAGCCTAAAATTCAGTAAACAAATGTAAATAAAATATTTATTTAAACGTCTCGGCTCATATTTAACACAAGAGACTGAATATGTTGCCTCCTCCACTTCTCATGAAAGTTAAATCATATTGTGAAACGTATCGGCGATCGATATTAAACAGCGGTTATGTTTCTCATCAAATTGGTAACATCACATTGGTTTTCTGTACCCAACTACTCCAGTTCCAGTTAGCCGCTCCTCTCTGTTTTGCTTTAAATGACAATAACATTAAGCTCGTTTCCTCTTTTCTAACATTTAAACACAAAAATGTTGTTTTTTTCTGCATTCATCTGAGGATTAAGTCTTCCCTCTTTCTTTTCACATACTTCATTCTTAGCCCAAAGTGAGCATTTCCTATTTTTGGAAGAAAAACTCGTCTCTTCATCTTCGCCCTGGTCTGCATTGTGAAAACGTTTCTTACTAATAAATGGGGATCGTATAAATCGATCCATTGATGGTATGATTTTAAATCGCCAACATGTCCTAAAAGTAAGAGCTCCTTTTAACTGTTAACATAGTTTAATGTAGCGTTATCTACCTTACGTAACAGTTAGTCCATTCCGAGTTACGACTATGAGCTAATCGAATCTGAATTTTACGAGCTTTTTGACATTTCCTCAATAATGTATCGTCCGACGCTATCTTTACGATTTCCTGAAGCGATGTCACATTAAACCGAATTCGGTTTTCTGATCAATGATTCTGGACACGGGATAGCTACCATTGGATGAATTCGTACGATCATTTTTTCTTGGCTAATATTTCATTAAATTCATGTACAGGACGCAGAATGGACCAGGTGGCACGCCTTCATCTTTCGCAGCCGCACAACTTATCAAAATAAACTTTGTAAATGTATATCCGGACCGCTGCACCTTTAGGCTCTTGAAGTGCAGCAAATAGAGGTGTAAAATGCAGATGCAGATGCTTAGATCGCGAGCCTGTTGTTCTCCTGAGATCCCGAAAGAGCATAAAATATTAAATAAACATCTATGTCCAATAAAGCAAGTGTGAAGCCACGCACGGAAAACAAAAAAAAAATGTCAACGTGTCTTTAATCTTGTACTTTCACTTCCATATACGTTAGAAATAATTCATAATAATTGCAGTAACAAATACGAGATGCTTGCGAATTGTGTTAAACAAGCTATTTTGTGTCCTATACCTAATGTTTTTCTTATTGTATAATATTTACATTAAATATATTAGCATCTAGTTTCTCATTCTGATCTCATACTAGCGATTTGTGATTAAGATAGTAAATAGTCTTAAAATTGACGAAGCCTAAATCTACAACCTTTTTTTTCGTTTGGTATGCCATCAAATAACTTCTCCCGCTCTTTTACGGACTAAAACCCGTCCATGTTCCTTCTTTGGCCCTTTCTGAGTCGCGGTATTTCGGCAGGCAGTGGCCCTGGCAGGCGCCTCTCCAGCCACTTCTCAAAAAGGGACTTATCGCCACTACTTACCGGCCTTTTTAACGTCCACCAATCCCTACTGGCTTCGCGTGGTTGACTGGCCTATGTGTCCCATCTGTGGGAAAAATATAGGCAATAATTATACTATTGATTCCGATGTCTGTGATTTGTTCATGACTGATTTGCATTAGTCGTTCTATTAACTTCGACAATATTTGTTTGACGGAGATAACGTTTCTAGGAATGCTGAATCTCCCAGCAATCGTCAATAAGGAAAAACGTTATCTATATATTTTTCCCAAAATTCATTCACTATTTCAGATAATGTAGATTGTAGATAATTATACTATTTGGTCTAAATCCGTAGTACTTAAAATAAAACCAAAAGTACCGCAGCACGAGGCGTCATGTGTAGGTGTAATTTTTAATCAACCAAATCAGGTTATAAATGTTTAGCAGCAGGCTGAAGAATATGATAAAAACAGCTATATTTCTAGACTGCATGCATTTTCTGCTGAAACAATGAATCGTTAATCCATTAATTCGTTATAACGGTGCAGCTTGCTAAATCATTTGTTTTGTATCTTCCGTCCCCTAATCTTAGAATTTGTGATCTAACTTCTTCAACTATCTCTCCAAACGATGTCGAATGGTTGGAACGAATTAATGAAAATTTTATGAAACCGTTTCACATAAATTCAGAATGCCAATAAATCAGCGTTTAAAAGAATTCGAGAATCGATACTTTAATCAAGCTGTTTATCTTTCTCTACGTATAAATTCCTTAAATTTTATCGTCGATTCAACGTGATTAATAAAGGCTATTAAAGAAAACGAGGTAAAACATTGTAAAACACCTTTTTGTGCTTTTCTCGCATTATATTGGTCGTAGTGCATTCCATGCGCGGAATCATAAACTACATTCGATGCAGTATAAGCAACCAGTCAAGTAAGCGCAGCGAGGAATAAGCAAGCAAGTACCACCACATACACAGTCATCGAAAGATAAGAGTAGGTGAACTGGTGAACGGGCGTTGGCTTGACTTGTCTGTCTGGCCGGCCAGTAAGCCCCGGCGCTTCGCACCGACAACACGGCGTACGCGCATCCCACGCGACTCAACATAAAAATCTAGGCCGCTCTCATGTAATAGTTTACCATTTCTCTCGCTTATTATGGAAAAAGTGTGCGCAGTGGTCAGCCACTGTGATAATTTCTAATTTTTTTGTACTTTTTCTTTTAAAGATTGTACGCTTGCCGACATGATTGCAAAAATCTGAAGTGCCAAAACTTAATTTACCAATTTTATCTATATGGGCTACGTGATAAGGTGTCAAGTGTGTTACCGTTTTTGGTTGTTTGTTTTCAAGAATCGCCGTTAGTAGGCAGACGTTACTTTCAAGTGTTTGTTATAAGTTAGTTTTGGTGAATGAGTCAGCAAACAGGCGTCGGAATTGTTAACTTTGTCAACGTGCTGCCCACAATTTCCGAAGGTAATATGAAGTGTTCTGACTTGATCCTAGATAAAAAAAACTGCTTATTATTTTTAATCGTCTAACAATTTCCTGTAAGTAATCGTAATGTATTGACATCACATTAGTATGATGAAGCACTGTGATTATTATAACTCAGTCATAATTCATAACACTCATTGTAGTTCTTTTGTTTAAAAACGGGTCTGCAGACTGCACTATTGCGAGAATTGTAAAACAATCTCTTGGCAGGTAGCTATTTAGATGCATGTGTACTTACGTGCCCCCCCTTCGTGCTGAGTTTACTGCTGCACTTATGGTGATTCAAATACCCGTTGCGTATTTATCTTATTACAAGTATTACGTGTCAAACTGTACTTACCAATTACCATACATATATAGTGACCAAACAAGTGTTCATGTTTATTGTTTTATTTATGTTGTAAGTATACTGTTCACGTTATGTAAGTTTAGTTTATGTAGTATTGATAAACCATTATTCAGCTATTAATAATATTATGATTGACTGTGAAAATGTACGATGCTATTGTTAGATTAAAATTACAGACCGTTTATTATTGTTGAAGAAACTATGTTTTTGTGTGCGATCTCGACAATAATTATTTACAATAAGAACAAAAATTTTAAAGTTCTTGTTCCGTGAAGGCCACATTTTACAGCTCTTGCTTCTAAATCTAGATTTGAAGACATTTCCTATTAGGAAATATACGTTTTGAGTAATTTTGCATACAAAAGCAGCTAGTAAATTGTTTGGCGAGAAACCGAATTAATAATTCCGTAGTATTCTGTGAACGATGATATTGCTGGTTGAAATGTACGTGAAAGTATACTTTCTTTTTTGCAAACAACGTTCATTTATTACGGTGTTATCTGTCAAAAGGAGATTCCAAAACTGGTACATTTAAACGCTTTCTTGGCTGTGGTATTGTCTGTGTTACGAGAAAAGGAGTTTTTAACCTGAAACAATACGAAGCGAATGAAGGAATGGGGATTTCCGACGATTCTAAGTATTTTCTTACGAACTAAGTGACCTGTGTCCCATTTGCCGTTTATAAAAAGTGGAATAACAAGAAAACATAAATAAGTAACTCGTTCTCTTTTGTCTAACATTAGTTTTATTCTTTCACTAGCTGTTCCTCGCGGTTTCACCCACGCTGCTCAGCACCTGTTGGTCGTAGCGTGATGTTATATAGCCTATAGCCTTCCTCAAGAAATGGACTATCTAACACTAAAAGAATTTTTCAAATCGAACCAGTACTTCCTGAGATTAGCGCGTTCAAACAAACAAACAAACAAACTCTTCAGCTTTATAATATTAGTATAGATAAGAAAGAAGAAACATATTCATAACTTGATGCTATGCGGAAATGCTTAAAACTTGTTGTACGGCAGAAGTTGGCTGAGACTGAGTCAGAGGCTAAAAAGCTCGTGGCCTTGGTGGCATCCGCCTTATCCGGCAGTTTGGAGCAGGCATCGCAGGCGCAGGTGCGACCGGCCGGCGCCTCGGGTCGACGACCGGGAGGACGAGAACGATTAATTCCTTTTGCCTGTAGTTCAATCAGGTGTTCTTATCACGATTTCTTCATACAGACGAGCCGAAGTTAAGTCTCGCAAATGTTAATTTTTTTAAGTACGGTTGAAATAATTCCGATTGAACATGAAATTTATCTCTTCATACAACCCAACAAAAAATTCTCAGAGAAACGTTTATGTCACTGCAATGCGCTTCTGGCTAATATCGCAAAACGGTAAGTTTTCCATTACACAGTGATTACACGAGTTTGAGGCTGTAATCACCACGGTTTCTAAAGCTTCTCGCATGCCGTTCCCAATGGCCGCTACCTTGCGCTGAGTTCCCGCCACGACTAGTTTTTGTCACTGCCCTACCAACCGTTAACAAGAAGTTGCACAGTTGCATTCGACACACATGTTTTGTCGTAAGCTTTAGTAGTTTTTACCTGTTTTAACTTAATACCAACCTTATTAAACTAATATCATAATGGAAAATAACTATTTTCCAGACGTTTTTGTTCATCAGTACTGTTCAGTGTTCGTTTTTCTATTGTCTGACCGAGACCAATGGTCCTCGAAACTACTTCTAAACTTAGGAAAATTGTTGCCGCTCCAAAAGGATTAGTGGTACATATAAAGGTTTTAATTTTTTATTAGAATGTGTTAAAATATCGACTCATTTAACATAATATGTATTCAAGGCTTCTCCGATATAATTTCCTATCTGACAAAACGCTCGCACTGCCCAGAAATTGCTTATGCAAATGAAAAACAAACCGCACATTAAATAGCGTCGTTCACAGAATAATATCCTACGAATTGTACGTCGATATCATGCAAGAAGCGCATTCAATTGAAACGGCCTCTCCAAATACCAACGGTCTTGGTTTTCAATGAAATGCCTTTGTTTTACGTGTCTTATCAAGTTGGTATATTATGCATGAATGAGAACTGTGGTCTAAGCATGTTCTTAGCATAACACTTAAAAATTTTCGTTAACCAATGTAACATTTTTATGTATTGTAACCTTGGAACATTGAAATAATCGGATATTGTCGTGTCCTTCATCTATCTACCTATATAAGTTGCATGATTTGTTTGTCCAGTCCGTGACACGCATCAACGTTACTCTAGGAAGTTGTTAGGAGCAATTATAGGTAATTTTCAAAACGGCAAAAACTACTTCGTGCTCCGTCCGATGTGCAGTTAGTTTTACGTTACTACAACAAACAATGCTGTATCATTCTGAGAGGATGAGAAAATAAATACTGACAATATTTCTGAACGAGCTGTTCAAATGTTTATTTGTAGCATATTGAAATATTAACAACGTTCCACCCTTACACAAGTGTGGAATACATTGTAACGACATAATAAGGATCTACTATTGAAATGTTCTAACAGTGAATGCCCCATTGCGTTCGGAATTATATACGGAACCTACCTTTGGATAACTTCGGTATTACGTGCTATGTAAATTAGGGGTCGATTTTTGAATGTCTGCCTGCGTTTGTTTTATTCCCACTACCTGAGTACAAGGAAGAGCAAATAAAGCCGAGATTTTCCCTCAAGTTCTTTTGTTATTGCTCTATTACGTGACTGTGGTTCATTACAAAATAAAACCACAATTAAACGTAACATTACGTGAATTATGTTGGATTTCTTTTATTTAATCATATAAATATCACGGAGAAGGCCGACGGAACTGAGAAATATAACAAAATCACGCTAACGTACAAGAGTCAATTACAAATGAGTAATCCTCCTCGGATTTCTAAACGTAGTAATCCCATAATTCTGAAATCCATAGGGAGAGCGCAAAACGGTCGGTTGGGCACGCAGCGGCGTCGACTTGGCCACGCCTCGCCGGGCCCGTCGGCAACCGACAATGATGGAAACTATTGTACCACTTGCATTAATATACTTTATATCTGCTCCAGTCACGAAATAGGCTTGTTCGAATGCACGTTGCATTTGAGATAGCGCTCAGATGGAGACAGGCTGCAGATTGTGCTATAAATCAACGTAATGTTTCCACATCGTGATTTGTTAATAATGCTACGTATAGATACCACATCGGGATTATTGTGTTCCTCTAAGTTACATATTTTCTATTGAGCAGGAATTATTATCGTATACTATTCAATGACCGGCATTTATCTTGCATATACAGTGAAGTTTTAGCATTGTACTCGTCAGGCGAGTTCGTGTGCTAACAGCTCCATGACATTTTTAGGTTAAGCAAATGACTGTTAACGTTCTTAATACACTATCATTAAGTTTGAGATAACGTTACATATAAGAGAGTAAGTCTTATCTTATCTTGGTGGTAGTAAGTAAATCTGTGTAATGTTTTTATAGAAAATCAGCCTTAGTAACAGTTAATGAGCCTCGCTTATCGTAATGATATACCTCGCGTGATCATTAATAATCTTGACTAACGACAGTTAATGCATGTTGTTTCGCTTTCTTGGTTTTCGTAAGTGTGTTCATCTCACTCAAATTTATTCTTATCCCAAATATACAATATTTCACCCAACCACTCATCAGAATTTCTTTATGAACTTTGTAAATATCTTTCTGTAATGATTATTACACTCAAGAATGTCGAATAAATGCCTTAGTCGACATTCTTGACTTGAGTGTTCTTTATACTTGTCTAAATATAATGGGATTTAGAAAAAAAAACATAAGCGTTGCTATTAATGGAATTACGAGCATTATTTTAAATGAAAGCATGTGAGTCTTGCCTTTTATTATTCAAGATGAGAAAAGTGTTCGATTTCGCCGTGACTTTCCACGCCGATCTAAGAATGAATGAAAAACTTAATGTATATAGTGCATGAGATCAATTATTATGAGTTTATTTGCAAGCTGGTGGGAATTATGAAAGTAGATGCCGCTGAGGTGACTGAGAATGCAGATCTACTAACTTTTTTTTAAGTCTAATTATGAGGCAGGAATACATAATTGTTTGTCTGTGAAGTGGTCGAGGTCAGTTGGTTTATTAGCCTCAGCAATGGGAACTACAACAGATTTTGCGGTTTATCCAAAGAGTTTTTTGTTAAGTTTTCATAAAACCTTAAGACTCTTACGATCAATTCTTTCAGCTGCTGCATCTTAGTCTTTTAGTGCTATTCTCTAAGAATACAGCATCCAGACGACTCTGAAATTTATCGCTGCGACAGCGCTACGTTTGACGCTGTATTCTTAGAGAATAGCCCTACTGGTCCCATTCGATGTCCGGTAAACCTGATGTATACGATAGAGGTACCTATAACCCACCTTACCGTAGTTGTATTTCAAACGTACCATCCGTCGGTAAGTTATAGCTTGGCTTCCGCTATAACACAGAGATGTAACGGTAGTGATACGTGTACGTATCTGCGATTCACGAGGCTCAATGTCGTTTTCCACGTGAAATAAGTTACGAGCTCATTCGGTGCGAACATCGACAACAATCGGTACCAGAGTACGAGTGGCACAACGGGTTCATTCCGCATTTACATTACAATTGTTCGCATTGTATGCAGGGTCACAGGTTCGAGGTCGCGGCTTGTGCACTCGCGCCTCAATGGGCTCCTTTGTAAGATAAAGTTGCAGTATCTAGATCTCGCTCAGCTTAGCATACGAATACATTCGTCTTCTTTATTTTTGCGCGATTCAGCTTGTGCGATATGACAAGATACGCGAATCGACCTGAATTTAAAAGGCGGACGTGGAATCGCTATCTGTAATTTCCTACTTAGTTGTTATTAATGTTTGTGTGTCACTGTTATCATATCATTATCTTTTTTATTACGAGTGTTGGATAAAGTCTGTTATTCCGTATTTGTGAAATCAATCGTTCGGTCGTTGACCATATAGGTAAACGCTCCCATAGTCGTGCCAGCATTAGCATTTCCTTGAAGCAATTCTTATCAGGTACCGATTGTGGTGCGCTAGCCGATTTAAATGAAAGGTTGAGGCCCCGAAACACCTGCTCGGAACCTCTGCAACTCAATCAGAAATTAAAATGGAAGTGAATTAATATTCTTCAAGCGTATTTGCCGTAACGTTTGACGTCTGATTTCGACTTGAATTGAGTTTTTTCTTCATCTTCTGTTATAGTTATGGTCTCCGCAAGAATGGGTCGTTTAGTTTTATCACCCCACCTTTGTACGGCTGTTGCCTTGTTCCTAATGGACGCTATGTAGAATTATGAATGACAATTGTTTCTATGTTCTTATTAGTTCTTCTATATTGTGTCATTGGTTAGTCAGTAATCTTAACATAACATTTGTTGGTAAACAAAAAAAATAAATGATACTTCAATTATAAGAAATGTCGTAACTGATACACTGAGCAAATATAAATTAAATCCTTGTTAATATGATAGCTCTGGTTTTTCAGACCTTGATAATAATATTGTATTTGTTAACGACTGTTTGTTTTATTATTTTATGAGCTCTTAATGTAATATTTCGTAGTATTCGTCATTGCTGAAACAAAGCTATCTTTAATGTCCTTGATGGTTTTGCGAAACTATATGAATAATAAAGTTTTTCTCACACAATTTTGGCTGAAATATACAACTGCGCGAGGTCTTACTGCAGTTAGTACAGTATTTTTAATTTAAAGCTTATTTATGCTGGCAACAGTGGCAACTTAAAAATACAAATACTTTTCAAGCAATTCGGAAAACTTTATTGATAAAAGCGTGTCCAATCGAATTGTTCCACTTTTTTTATGAATCATCCTACCAGATCAGTCACAGATTTAAAAGCAAAGTGTATGTAATGTTTTTATTGGTAGGTAGATGTATATCCACGTAAACTAGTCTGTGAGGCAGTGACTAATGTTTAAAGAAGTAAATAAACAGAATCGAGCATTGATTGAAGGGAATCATCATGCTTCTAAGTCATGAGTCAGGTCAATCAATATTACGAGAGTTTGGAATGCCGAGTGTATGAATCACAAGTTTGAAATGAATATGTGTTGCCTTCAAGACCTAGATTTGTCCCACACTTTTAACCGATTTGACACATCATCATGTTTAAGCACATTCATCATTTGTTGCTCCCCCTAATATACTTAATTTTTCCGTGAATGATGCATGAGGTCATCAGCCTCGTCTAATTACCACTAGGTCAAGGGGAAAACTTTTTGAAAGAGATGTATTACTTATGTCAAATGCGTAAGGGCTGTGATTCGGGAAGAGTGGAATTAAAAAAAATTACTAAATTAAAAGTTACAAAAGTACTTCCTACTGCGAGCTTTCACTATTTCTTAGTATTATATATTTTTTTCTCATAACAAGAGCTTTCTGGAGCAAGAATACCTATTTTAATGATTTTTCAGGAAATCTTATTTACCGTTTCTAGTTTACGTCTAGGAAAATTCTATTAATTACAGTAGATAAAGAAATCGGCTAATTTGAATACTGCAGGATTACCACTTTGTATGAACTTTAAAAAGTGAAAACACAAACAATTTTAATTGTGAATTGAGAAAAATTTCATTGATAAAATTTGTGGATTTTGGTGTGGTTTATTTTTAGTTATGTATCATCAGCGGCTGCTCATTGTTAGGGGATAAAAACTAAAGTCGTAACATTGCGTTGTTAATGCCTTTTTAATCGCGGTTTTTGCAAAAGTATTAGATTGAAGTGACATTTGCCCCCAAAAAAGAAGGGAAACAGTTTTTTTATTATTTATGTACATAATATGGAATTATATCGATCGCGATTTATTTACTGACGTTCTTTTCACCCTTATGCCCTGAGTTAAAACATTGAAAAATGGTTGATAGCAGACGTTAGTACAAAGTTCCATATTCTTTATAGCAACAGAATAATAATTCTAGGGGACTTAAATGTAGTTATAGTATGTATTAGGTTTTCTGTTCCTGTGTGCTTGTTACTAGAATTGTATTCTTGGCTTCAGTTCAAACGCTCTTTCAGATGCTGGCTGGCATTACTGGCGCTAGCACTGTCACAATATCTTACTATTCATCTACGAATATAAAGATATCGTAATAAGCTTTGTTTGTGCAATTTACCTAGCATCTTATAATATTAGAAACGATTCGGCATTTATATCTACTAGCAGTAAAAGATTGATATTATCTTATAACCAAATTAATATTTTGATATCGATATCAAGGGAATTTATTTTTAACACGCGCTTAGTCATAAAACTTTGTTTTTATATTCTCCTTAACTTTAAATCCCGCAAGCCAAACCGCTCCAAGCAAAACCGGTTCAAAGCGTAGTTTTACCAATTTTAACCTTTTTTAAACCTATGGAAATCCACAAAAATGACAAAGAAATCAAAAAATAAGAAAAAAATATTTATATTAAAGTTGAACAAAGGCTGTGTAAAAATCAAAACATGATAAATATTAGTAGGCTCGATAAAAAAGATAATATATAATTTTTTTTTATTAATCAAAATTTTTTTTAGCAATCGACCAATGTGCGCTGAAAAAAAACGTCGCGGTAAAAGACGCCCTTAAGATTTTTATTTTTAGAAAAATTTATCACCAAGATTACTAAGTACTTAACTTGAATTTATCATTATCATACATTATTATTCAAGGCCTGTTAATATTTTTCCTGATTAACTGACAGACTGTCATGGTTAACGCAATAATTACTGTAGAGAGAAATACTCATTATGAATACATTTCGACGTTGTTGATTGATCGAGTTCGCTTGTCCGTGTCGCAACGTCATTAAACATTTCGATATAACGACGTGTGTGTAGGTACGTCTTCGTAATGCAGGAAATTTTGTTATAATGGATTGCTTCGGCACCTATTTTTAGCTTTTGTTTACACAGCTCAATCATCGTTGTTATGAAACACTTTGCCCGATGTTATTAGTCTTGAGTTTTTCTTCTCGGTCACTTAAGACAGTATGCGCAGGCGGTTTGGTAAGTTTATGTTATACAGCCGTGTGCAGTAGGCGGAATGGCACGCGGCCTGCGCGGGCGCACTGCGGTCCGCGACGCTCACGGCAAGGTCGACGAACGACTTTCGCACGTCGGCCACGATAACCCGCCGCGTTTTGTCACACTCGCTGGCTTCAGTTTACTTAGTCAAGCTCTATTGCTGCATACCGTCAGTGGAAATGTCGCAAAACTGGGCTAGTTTGTCTTAATATCGATGAGAATGGATATATTTTAAAACTTAGTAACGTTTTTGTTCATAATCAAGCATTATTGTTTGTAAATGAATAATTCGGCATTGTGGTAAGAGCACATTAACAATTAAGTAGCGACACTCAAATAGCATAGTGCCTATCAAACTGTATAGCATAGATGCTATAGATGCAAAGACGGGAGGTAACAGCTGCTTAATCTTCCCGAACTCGATAGAACTGGAGCAAATAGGTCACTACGGAAATTGCAGACGATAGGATAACGTTTAGTCAATAGTTGAGCAGAATAATATTGAAATCCAATACTTTGTACGTGGCTTAGCGGTAACTTCATTGAAATACTGACTTTGATGTCGCTTACTAACTTCCGACCTCGGTTAGGGTTAAGTACTGCGTACAAATGGTCAAAATTTAAATGATAAGGTTCGCAGTTTCGATGATAAAATCCTACACAAACATTCGCTGTTATCAAGTAAATTGAATAGGAATCAATGTGTTATATTTATCGGACATCCGATGATTATTTGTCAACTTTACGATATTTTCAATGTAGGTACCTACGTTTATTTTGTGTTGTAATTCTTGTAACGACATGTTTATTTCATGGTTTACATGTAGGCGTAGGCCCACGCGCTTGTCTTTAATTCTCTTCACAATTTTCTTGTTTTGTCGCCTTCACAAGTCCTTTGTGATATGTGCAAGTTCCAAATCAAATCATGTCAGCACAGTTGATGTCATCTGTTGTTTTGTATAAACGTGATATAGTGCACGTAAGCAATTTCTCGCAAATACATTGAAATGATTATTTTAATCCGGGTATGACATGTATTTTTTCGCCGTATTCGTGCGTTACGACAGTTACATTAGAGATTGTATAAATCACGCAGTATTCACGGAAATATAATGTATATCTGCAGGGCCTATTCTGATATTTGTCGCATAGTATTACGGGCGTGGACGAGAAGGCGTGGGCGTCGGGAATGAGTTCATTGGACAGTCCCGGCATGCGGAACTGTTATTAGTTCATTTCGTCTATTTACTGATTTCTATAACATGTAAATAAAAACGACTAAATTAACATGTAATATTTAAAACTATGCCAACATACTTGGTGGAACTCCAATTCAGTATACCGCGCAGTTAGCTAAAATCCCTTTTGCAAAAATATTTTAAGATCTCTGTCAGGCATTGTCACATGTCACGGAACCGTCCCCTTTTCTAAGAAACAGGTTTATAGTCCGGAACAAACTTTACGACTGTCCTATGTAAACACAGCTTACCATCGTGTAGGGACTTCCTTACCTTCAATATAACCCTTCCAAGAATTTCACCCGTGCGGTTACATCGACGTAAGTGGATTGAGTGTTCCTAAGACGGCTGTAACGAAACCTGCAATGGAAGTGCGCTTATTCAATTGTGTCGTATTTCGACACGTTTGCTGTGCAACTGCCAGAACGTAGTGAATCGGATCCCGGCCCAATTCCTCTCAGTGCCCAGGATGTAGCGTCAAAATGAAGAGTACTTACACTGCGGTTGATTTATGAATCGTTAATCTGTTCATAAATGACTTTTACTGAAACGTAATGTGAGCTTTAAACATCGTTTATAATGGATAATACTCCTCAATTGGCAGGTTAACTGTTCTGTTAAGTGAAATACGATATGAGTGCAGATTATCGTTAAATGCACTCATACGCATGAATAATTAGGTAATTCATCTGTTCTGTTAATAACTGTCTTCATCAGAATATCAATATTTATATTTAAGAGACCTTATCTGACTATACTGCACAGCAGTTATCTAAATCAGAATTTATCAAGCCCTTATGTAATTCACTAACTATTACCGATCGGTTTGTTATGTATGGTAATTATCGATACATATAACGATTGCACGTGCCCAGCAAATATGTCTGCGTGATATAACACGGTATATTGGCAATGTTTGTGTAACCCACGCTATACACATTGTTCCTGGCGCTTTCCAGATTAGATAGCGTTGACATCGTGGCTGTTTGCCTATGGTGGTCATGTTTGTGCAGCCTGAAGCGTAGGGCTCTGTTGACTGACGCCGGACGAATTGAACCCCATTCGTCACACAATACTGAACCTTATCGTTCGATAACACGTTCATAAATCAACACGCCGTAATAATCTCGTAGCACAACCAACCCGAACATTGTTTGTCGTGTTTAGCCAGACAGGTAAAACTTAATTATATCCCACGTGTGCAAACATTGCCATAAATAAATTCGTTTCAACCTCTCCACATATAATCTAACAGGCGATTCGTTGTCTCTAGAGGAGTAGTATCGCTGTGATTTATAAGCAGTATTAAATCCAATTTCACCGTGAAGATAGTAACAAGCTTGTGCAATAAATTGGTAATCCAAGTGGATCTATAAAATTTTCCATTTGCCAACTTCATAAAATCTGTCTATGCCATTGAGTACTAAGAAGTGAGATGAGAGTCCGTGTTCAAACAGCAGTAATTCGCCTTTCTAGGTCAGTGCAGTAAGACCTGCTCGCTTCGTCTCTCATAGAGCTTGATGACTGCGGACTGCGGTCTGGACTTACACTGGGCCCTGAGCCAACACACTGAAGGAAACCAGACAGAATTCTTGAGAGTAAATTTTACGATTGAATTTTACGGATTACGCTCGATTCTCAGGAAATTTTATTTCAGAACGCTAACCTTGCTTCATAACGTCCATATAAATAAATATTAGGTGTATAACGTTGACTTTTATGGATTTTGATTTCCAAATGTCAAACTATGTTATGTTAGTGATTGTATTGCACGGAAACCGGATTCTTCGCTGCGGTAAAATACATGGAAGTAAAGTTTTTGTTGACAATGTTGTTATTGAGGAAGGCGAGGCGTGGCGGCAGCGTGGCGTCGACGGCGCGGCGCCCGGCATTCTTGGCACACCGTCAATGAGCATGCGCCCAATCATTACAAAGAAAATGTCGCCGGCTACGTCAAAGTTTGAAAAGTTTGCCAGTTTACGACACCAAGTGTAATCCAGTAGTAGTTGTCGTGAAATTGTGTACGATAACATCCCGACATACAGGAGCATTGAACGTGTAACTCACACATTCGCAATTTTGTTTGCTTATGTCGGAATGAAAACGTGCACTTGATCAGTGGCAACTCAAGTTTGACAGTCTTCTCCTTTATGATATCTATGGTTGGTAGAGTAAACACGTAGTAAAAAAAAAACCCGGCCAAGACCGAGTCAAACTCGCGCACCGACGGTTCCGTACAAACTTGCGATATAAACAGCCATATCTTTTGACTGCGTAGAACAACTCGATACTTCCAGGCGTTCCCGAGATAGACAAACAGACATAGGGGCAAACTGACCCAATAAGGGTTACGTTTTTTCCCTTTGAGGTACGGAACTTGAATATCTGCGAATTTAAGAACAGTAAAAAATACAAAATTCTTTGAAATTAATCGATCTCTACAGCTAGCAGTATCTATGAATTATTCAGCAAAATAATTCAATTATTAGATTATTTTTCTTCGGCTGATTTATGAGATATGTATTTTTAATTAATAAGGTAAATTGAGTGTTTCGTTCATTAGATAGACGTTTTGTACGAACTACGAGATTGATTAATTATATTATCTGTGAACCTTGTATCAAATGATTGAGTGAATGCACTTTGCATTGATTATTCTATTGTAGGTGAGTGCATTTAATATATTTTCAAGGTGCGTTGTTGCGTCAACTCGATTATGACGTACGAAACTACACGTGAGATGATAAAATATTCATTGCATTGCACTAAATTATGGTGTTCGTTGAAATCTGGATTTGATTTAGTTTCAAAGAAGTTGGTAAAATAAACTTTTATGAAGAAAGAATCCTACTAATACTATAAATGCGAACGTTTGTGTGGATGGATGTTTGTTACTCTTTCACGACAAATCGGCTAAACGGATCTTGGTGAAATTTGGCACAGAGGTAGATTATAGTCTGGGATAACACATAGGATACTTTTTTTTTTAATCACGCGGGCGAAGCCGCGGGCGCCAGCTAGTATAAATTAATACAGAACCATTCTGTAGCATTTACTTTTATATAGATGACTAGCTGTGCCCAGCGGTTTCAACCACCACTCAACTCCCAAATATTGTAGCGTGACGTTATACAGCCGTTAGCTATGTATATAGATACAGACCGAACTGTTAGAAAGAATACGTCTGAATTTCATGCAATTCTAGTAGTTTTATCTCAACGCAGTTGGTTCTAGAGAGAGCCTGAATCCACAGATCAAACTGTTGGAATTAATATGACCGTGAATTCATGCAAGCCTAGTACTTGAATCATAATTCACTCAAAACGATCCAGAAGTTTAATTGCAGTATAGGATTGGAACATTCTTCATTGGTGCTCCGCTCCTATTGGTTTTAGCGTGCTAGTATATAGCCTTCCTCGATAAATGGGCTACCTATCTAACACTGAAAGAATTTTTCAAATCAGACCAGTAGTTCTTGAGATTAGCGCGTTCAAGCAAACAAACAAACAAACTCTTCAGCTTTATATATTAGCATAGATAGGGTTTAGGAGATTATAGGGTTTATCTCTGTATAAGTTACGAATTAAGTAATTAGTAATTGATAGGACTCGTGAATCCATTTGTTACATGTAGTCAGTGTTCCGAAAGTCTGACAACCAGTCTTACCAAGGGGTAATCGTATTACCCAGTATTAACTGGTTGTGGAGGTCAGATAGGCAGTTGCTCCATGTAAAATACTGATATTCAGCTGCATCCGGTTAGACTGGAAGCCGACCCCAACATAATTGGGAAAAAGGCTAGGCAGATGATGATGAATCCATTTGCAAATCTTGGAAAAATTGATTGAATTGATCCAGTCTGTTTAAGTAACCACCCTATGGAAAAATAGATTAACAATGTTAGCTTTTATCGTGTCAATGCCACTAAGTTCTGATAAATGATGGTCCTGGTTTTTTGCTGAACAGAAAACTATTGATCAAGTTCCACCTGTTAAAACACTATAAATTCTACCTAAGCCAGATTTTATATTAAACGTTCAATTAGCCGAAGTATAATGACTTTGTTTCTATTGAAATCAATTATTAAACAGCTATGGATTTTTATTTTGTCAAATTATAATAAAAGGCTTGAATAATCAATAAGTTAGTTTCACCATTTTCACAACTGTACATAGGTACTTTAAAGTAGGTATACTTTGTTTGCGCTGCGAGTTAGAAACGTTTGCCATAGGAAAAATATTAGGCTACATTTTAAAATTATATCGAAATTGCGTAGTTAGTTCCTATACATTCTATGACTATTTATGTACCTCCTATTCACATTTCAGTGGATCAATTATTGTCTTACTCTTCACTTGGATTCTATCCAAGCGAATTTTTGACGGTTTGACGGGCCTGTTGGTCTAGTGGTTAGTGGCCCTGACTGCTGAGCCGGAGGTCGTGGGTTCGATTCCCACCCAGGACAAACTTTGTGTGATGAGCATGATTGTTTGTTCTGTTCTGGGTGTGATTTATCTATAATATGTATTTATTTATAAATTATATAAGTATGTATATCAGTTGTCTGGTTACCATAACACAAGCTCTGCTTAGCTTGGGATGAGATAGCCGTGTGTGAGTTGTCCCAAGATATTTATTTATTTAATTTACGAACAGAATTTTGATGGTATCTAAAACCTGATTTATCGATTTACGAGTGATCTCTACTATATCGTTGATGGTTAACTCTATCATAGCAAACATTATAAATGCCTGTAAAATTATATGTTACCTGTTGTAGAACATGAGATCTGTGTACATACAAAACACATGAAAGGCAAGTTAATTATTAGAACGTGGAATTTTTGCTTACACGCGACGCTAGGCTAGTGCCGTTCAATGCTCGTTTAAGTTTGTCGGACACGACGTCAATAAGCAAGCGAGTACAGTTACAATAGGTATAGCAACTTGCTCATTACTTGCCTTCAGTACGTTTTGAAGCCAGTAGCTTGTGATGTGATAAGACTGGTTCATGTATGGCTTAGTTATTAGCTTCGTAACTAGCCACATGTCAGTCGGGCTTCAACCAGAAGACTGCCGTGACTGCGGCTTATAAACTTGAGTAATTAACCGCTATCCGCAACGCTTGTTACCCCCTCTGTGTAGTACCGTGATATTAATTAATACGTTTGTAATTATTATGTTAATTAAATTTACCACTGCTAACTGTTTCTGTTCGGATCTCCGATTGGTGGAAACAGTTTACAATAGTGCAAGCTGACGTCATGACACGGAATGTCATCGTGAATTATTCACTTAATACGGTTTATCCAATTATCCTAATGGACGATTATCATTAATTCTATTTCTGAGCGTTATAGTTGCTGGGTGATTATAATGATTAAATGTTATCAGAAAATGCGTACCATCACACTTAGTTATATTCGTGGTCCACGAATACGGACGTAATTTTTGTTCAATGAGGCATTAAAATTAATGCTACTAGTATCAAGATATGCTGCTTGAATCAACGAATATTTTTTACTACATCTGTGTTCTTCCATAACTAAATATATTTTATCTTTGTTTCAGGCGTGACAATGAGAGAAAAAAGGGGCGGTGCAATGAGCAAAATGCAAAAGCTTAGAAAGCGCCTCTCCCTTAGCTTCGGTAGATTATGTAAGTATTCCTTTATATCAAACATTTCTAGTGGCACTACAACACTTTAATATAGATCTATCCACACGAAAAGATCCCTTCTCAAAGCTGGGTATTTCGGAAACGACTGCCAATATCCGGCCCGATTCAACTTCAGTTGGCGCTCATCCTTCAAGCGTCTACATCATATGAAAGTGATAGATAGAATTGAAAGACTGGTAGACCGTGAATATTTCTTTCACATGTGAAATCGTCTGTAATTCACATACAGGTTCTTAAATTTCCTGATCGGTGTTCGTAGTATTCGTTTCTTTAGCTTTAGTTGATCTTTTGACGCATGGCTTTTATAGGAACTTATGCCGCCATCTTGTTTTTTATTTTATGTTTTGTTCTGTGGCAACTGGGCCGATATCGACTATTCTGCCAACGTCATGTGGTGCAAATACAACTTCTACAGACAATTTCTTTAATGTTTTAAATAGCACAGCGTTCTGGTCGGATAAGGTTTGACAAATTACACTAAAGTAGAAGAATGTCATTGAAGTGCTTAAGGAACTGCAGTTGATTTGATGCTTGGCTAACAATAGAGAACGCTGTGTGTGTGTGTAGGTTTAATAAAGCCATTGCCCATGGGTGCGCGGCATGTGTTAGGAGATCGATCCGTCTGTCTACACGACAATGGAGGAATGTCGCTTAAATGGAGTTCGCTTTTTATGTATAAGACTATTTCCTTATACCGTAATACATTTTTGCAAGAAATGGAGACCAAATTCTAGATTTGGCGTAATGAAACGTTAATCATTAAATTTTAAACCTCAAAGTTTCCGCTGCTACAATTTTATATGGCGCCAGAAGGATTACAAAGCAAAACACGCTAATTAGACATTAGTACCCCAGTGTTAACCATTAATCTCACAAGAAACCAAAATACCAGTCATGGAGATGCTGTGGGAACTGATTCCTAAGGCTTTCTAAGACTAGGTCTCACAGTACAATTATCCCAGCAAAAGCTATAGGTACATAGAACTGTTAACTATAGTAATTTATTCTCCGGATCGGTTTGCTAATTAAAAAGGTAGTGAAGTTCCAGAGTTATTGATTGGCGGTAGTTAGCGCCATCTGGTGGCAACTAGCCTGTTTTACCGGCGTAACTTGTCTATGGGATGTCAGGCATTCATCACACGGGTTGAAATCAATTAAGTATTTTTACTTAACCGGTAGACGATGCAAATATAATACTGCCTTGAATTGTCACGGAGATTCGTCATGTTGATGTAATTGATTATTGACGTGATGAGGGTTTGAAGTGGAAAATGGGTTGATAAATAACTAGTGGTATTAAACAATACGGTTTTCTTTTGTTCGGGACCTTAAAAATCAATCTTATAAGACTGATGGCTCATTACGGTTAAATGGACGTAAAACTCTTCAATCAATTCAATCACAAGGCAAGAAAATCGGTGTACAGTCAGCAAAAGAGATACGTAACCAAGCTCATTAGATACAGTTCAAATTTTCAAAACAAAGTCAAATTTATTTTAAAGGAAACAAATTAAATTTGAGTTGAAGACGTACGTAGATGGTTCAGTGGTTGCTAACTATACCTACTATTTTTTTGTTTTTTTGCTAGGTAGGATAGGTTTTCCCACTATTTAATCCTATAAGAATCCGTGTGATAAGAAAGTTAATCTCATATTTGTTTGCCATTTTACGAAAACCATTCTTTTATCCATGCCTGTAAAACACTCACAACAATGGGTGTTCCCTTGGTATTCCCCGTAAAATCGTATCAGTATCGGCTCAGTGGATATACAAGCGAGCGTCACTCCATACCGATTAGCACAGATTACCTATTTATAGTACCTACTCGGATAAGATACGGCGAGTTACATCTACATCTCGCACGCACCGTTGGTTAGTTATCTCTGTGTGCTGTACCAAGTAGGTTAGCTCCACGCTTTCGCGCGCATTTAAGAAAGACTATTTTTTTTCTTTACTTTTCAAAATTGAATTTCGAACGTTTTGGTTTTTTAAATTAACATTGTAAACTTTTTTTGTGCATCCTTTTTTTCAATATTATAACTTTTCCGTGCATCCCTTGTGTGAATGTGAAGACTTTGTGAAGTTTCACTGCAGACGGCAACTAAAAGGATAAGAGTAAGTTTAAAAAAGCATTTTATCAAACACCGCATAGACGTTAGGACCCGAGAGGAATGGTAGGACGGGTTCAATTCCTTCGTGAAAGATTGAAGTTTAAAAAGTTAAGATATAAAGAAGGATTTATTTTTGCACATTTATGGATGCACCAAAAAGTGTTTACTGCAGTGATTCAGTGCATAGTAAAGATAATGTGTTTTATTATTGTTGATAAAGCTACTCAATATAGTTATCTTGTTTAAGTACTAAGTAGATGCTGCATTTTTATTGCCACTTATAACAATAACGGGAGCGGTATCGGGTGTGAAGCACAAAGGAAACCTGATTGAACAGACGCAAACTTTTAATATCCGCTATCAACCAGATACTTATGAAAATTAAATGAAAAATCTCGAGCGCGTTTTAACTTTGAAAATGGATTATCATCAAGTAATCTCGTTTAGCAGGTGTTGAAAATAGAATTTTAACAAGCGATAATTAAATAAGTTTCAGTGACAGTCGGCTTAGGTAAATATGACCGCGTGACGAGTTAATTAGCGCGTTATTTCGGACTACGTTTAAAAATAACTTCTAATGACACTAATGCGGCCAATTTCACAGCATTCGTAATAAAACGTGTAGTCATGGATCTAATCCGTGATCAACCGGCCAGTATGCGTACATTATCGTATAAAATAACGCGTATTTATATCGTCTATGACGTTATTAATAATGTTTTGTCACAACGAAAACATAAACAACTAACAAATTACGACAGGAATAGATAACGATTCACTTTTTAACCGACTTCTAAAAAAGGAGGAGGTTCTCAATTCGGATGTTTGTATGTTTTAACATTCCGCAAAGGTTACAACCGTTATTTAGTGAAATATAATGACGTGTGTTTCAGTAACTTATGTAGGGTATCTAGGGGTAAATGCTGCGTATGAATTTCGTTACTGAAAATACAGCGTTTTCTTTTTTGTTTTTCTTCATGGAGAAAGTTATTCAGATTGATGTTCTTTACCAAACTGTAAAATGCGTCACAGTTCTGAAACAAACTCTAAAGTTTAGTTTCGATAGTATGTCTTAAAATTCAACCTAATAAATAACTGCGCTAAAGGTACACCCTGTCGTCTTTTACCAGAGACTTAATCAATTAGTTATCGTCGTCGTTGTCGTTTTTAGGGTACCTCAAGAAGAAAAAACGGCACTCTTTTTTGCTGTAAATGGGTAATCTTGAAATAACTTCCCCCGCTCCTCCCCTAGCGGGAGGGAGTGTCAGACTTGTACCGAAACAACTAAAACCCACCCATGTTGCAAATCCAGGAAAAGGGCACCCTTATAGGATCATTTTGTCGTCAGTATCAAGACCCTTTATATCGGGACGGTAAGAGGTATCGAGTTAAAATTAAAACCATGTAAAAGTCTACTCTCTTGGAGCTGTGCAAAAGTTGACCCTCTAAGTCTACGCAGTCAAAAGATATGGCCTTTTATGTCGCAAGTTGGTATCGAACCCTCGCGGCGCGAGTCCAACTCGCACCTGGCCTTTTTTTTTAATTAATATGGTGGGCGTACTATTAAGTACTCCTCTACGTATCCCTGCGAGGACACAGGCGTGAAGTTATGTCAATCAATTGGCCATTGTTTTACTTTAAGTGATTAATGTAATCAATCACTCGCTGCGGGAGGCACTGCTTGGGAGAGTATTTTTGCGAATAAAATAGGTTACTAGAACAAGAGTCTTCGTCATCAACCTCTTTTATCCCAATTCATTTGGAGTCATTACAGCAAGTCTGCTGCCAAATCATCTCTGTTCGCCGTCATTTTAGTAGTCACCTCCTTTCTCACCTGCCTAGCCTTTTCCCAACTATGTTAGGGTCGGCTTACAGTTTTGCCGAATGCAGCTTAATACCAATATTTTACATGGAGCGACTACCTATCCTCCACGACCCAATTAGTACTGGGTAATGAGATACCCCTTGGTAAGACAAAAGGGGGACCTTGTCTTGTCTGTCTTGATTTTCGGGACACTGACTGACTACCTGTAACGACTGTCAATGATCTACAAATGACAGCTTGTGGTCTTAAGCTGTTGGTCCTGCCAACAGATTAACGTGCTTTCCGAGGCACGGAGGAAACTCGGTATGCAACGGGTGGTCACCCATCCACAGACCAACCGTGGCAAGCGCGGTTTAACCCAAAGATCGATCTGAATCCGAGAACTCCTTTCTAATCATAAAATATCATCTGTCATAGAACCATAAAACATCTTGTTATAGTTTCTTTGTTGCCTCATTTGCACTATAGATATCATAGTAGTAGATCAATCTCGTTCACAAAATAAATCTGCGATCAAAAGTCTTACAGTAAAGAAAGCCATCGTTCATTAGCTTTCAGTTCATGAATCCGACGAAGCGCTACTCCAGCTTTGTATGTTCTCGTTTGCTTCTATTTCTATACTATGATGAACACAAGTGATCATTTGGTTCACTTGTTCGCATATGAATATTACTTTACATGGCTACTTCGTAGCGTGGGTGAGTTTCTCAGATACTCAATGCTAACATGCAATCTACGATGCACGTAAACATTTTCGATCACCCACGCTATTTTAATAACCATGTTCGTGCAGTAATCCAATTCGATCGTTCGTTAGTACTTGAATTAACTGTAAAGCTTGAAAAAGACTTTATATAATACTCTTAGGGTATATAAAGAACATATAACATACTAAATGTTAAAGTTAAGTATAACTTAACTTTAACTTTTAGTCTTAAATAAAATTTACATGAAATGTGAGACCCAAAAGTATTGTTCCAACTTCTTAAGTTGTCATGGCAACCCCAGAAAATAAAGGGCAAAAGAAGGGACAGGTGGGTTTTAGACAGTAAAAGGTCTGAAATTCCCTCCAGAACGGAGGAAGTTGTTTAATGATATCCCATACGCAAAAAATAGGCTAAAGCGGTTAGTAAAGCCACGATTGCCGCAAATATTCTAGAATCGAATTCAGTGGCAAATTTGTTAGCTCATCCATTGCTATTTTCTAAAGCTGCAATAAACCTGTGGAATTTTAATCTCAAATTTATGCTCATCACTTTAACAACTTTGGTCTGTGATTCATCATGTTTTTGTCTGTTTGTATTTCTTTCATCATCGGGAAGTGAATATGTAAATCTATTAATAAGTATGTAATGAAAATGATTTATCGTCATCCTTATAGGGCCAGTTAAGATTGTGTCAGTAGTAATGGATTCTGCATTCATTTCAACCTTTGGCTCACACAGTATACTTATTTATTCCATGACTTAATCGACTTGTAAATGATTCACTGTTTTGTTGTGTTATTTAATACGAGTATCTTTGTATAATAATATCATCTTTATTTCCAAGAGATATCATAGAGTATACTTAAATATCTCCGTTGCAAGGATATTCCAAGCGAAGCCATACTGTCTTCTAGTGTTACATAAGTACACGATCATTAGTCGGAAATCAGAGCACTGAGACCTTGTCTTTTGAAAATTTCTAGTTATTTTTAGATATTCTTATGCCGTGCGAAGATCATATACATTGCTTCGTGTCTCTTAATGTTACAGTTTAATTATTACCCTGCCTAATATTAATAGTTCTGTATTCCAAAGTAATGGGAAGAGAATATTTGTCACGGTTCTCTCTAGTTTGCCAGTTGCCACAGTTGATTTTGTTGCAATGTTTAAGTTAAAAGTAAAGTTTCGTCTTCTCGTCGGGATTTGTTTAAGTCACGTTAGTGTCTGGGTTGCCACTAGCTTTTCCATCGGGTGTTCTAATATTGTTATAGATGGTTCGGGTTTGACCGACTTTCTGTCTTGCAAAGTTTTTAAATTTACGCTATCTTAGATTAATTGTTGGTAATCTTTTCACAATGACAATCGTTTTTGTTTTTTTCTTAAACCCTGCTTTTCTCTAAATATGAATTCGTTTTCCTCAAAGGTCTATTTACCTTCAAGAGATTTAAACATCAGAAGAAGTCTTTATCTAAAAAAACATTAAAGGGACCTCGAATACCACTGTACATACCTTTGTAAAGTGGTTTTAACGTTTTAATATTTAATGTTTTCAGGCATTCTTTTACAAGCATTTCGTTTTATATTTACGTATTTAATTAAAAATCTTTATATCCTTGGTCTTATTTTTGCAGTACTGTGACCTAATTTAAATAACTTAGTACCTTCATAGTACTTATTTTATGTGTCAGTTCAAATCGTTACAGCCGTGTGTAGTTGTATTGTATTACTGTAATAGACTACAGCTGTGAAAACATAAAAGATGTTTCAAATATCTACAAATTGTAGTGCGATATGAACTACATTAGGACTGCTACATGCTATCAGTTTAGAGCAGTGTATAATGTCATTATGATTACTTCCATGTGCAGTGTGAACAGTCACAGTGATGAATTCGGTAGTCTAGTAATCATTTCTGTTATCTCACATCACGACGCTGTGAGACACTGCATATTTAGTGTTCATTTCCGTTGTTTTAGATGTTATCTTCTTAATAATGTTTAAAAACATCTGTTTCTTATGAGTATTTTTTCTCACTGATGAATTTGCCATTACATGTTGGCATTTGCTTCACAAGTTAGTTTCAGTATCAAATGGTTTCCATTTGCTTTCCTACGGCACTGGATACCAAAAACCGATGGAAATGATAGAAATAGGTCATTCACCATTTAGCAGTTACTTAATTATGGATTCCAGCACCATTCGTCCATTACTTCATTTGGCAGTTTCTCAACTGCCAACGATATGTTACAAATGATGGTTTCTATCTGAAGTTTTGAACTACCCATGGATGTTATATCTGGCCTTCGTCGGTTCGTTTCGTCTGTTTATTTATAACAGACAGGTACAAATGGTGAACTTCTCACAGATCGATACACTATTTTTAGTACGGAAAACTTTCATTTTCTCATAGAGTTTTTAGAAATTCTTGGCCAATATAACGTAGAACAGTAAAATGTATACTGCAGCATAATATTATTCTATAGTCTTTTCATGAGTAGGTGCAGTGAGATACAAAAAAAATAAAAAATACCCTGATTTGGTCTATGCCTTTTATTAATTTTGAACGTCCAACCAAACCATTTGGTAATAATATGTATGACTACTTCTACTTAATTTACTCTACTAAACCAAACGGTAAATAAAATAGGTGTTGAGTCAATGTTATGTCTATTTTTGTCTATATTGTTGAGATAGCCTTAACTTGAATGTACGACCTTTGGTAATATTTCGTAACATTTTGCATTGTCCTAAATTGGTCTTATTTACCGTTATTTTTCTTGCATTACGGTATTGTTGTCAACAATAAAGAAACATTTTAACACAACAATTATGATCTTTCTAAAGAAGATTTACGAGGGTCTGTTATTTTTTTTTAAACTCCGTGCCCTATTTTGTTAATGGATAAGCCAAAACGTCAAAATTATCAACAATAATGAATGTAAATTCAGAGTAATGCTAATGCTGTGGAACAAATTAACCTTTGTTTATCCTGTTAGGAACCATTAGCCTGATAGTTTATTGTTCTCGGGTATAATTATAACAGTCATGAAATGTTTTTAAACCTTATCATACAGATTTGTTGATTGTTGAACATAAGTAATTTTCGTTGACTCTACAAATATTTGATTTCACGCGATATTAGAAACTCTTGGCAGACAAAGGACACTCTAATTGTGTTTTCACATCACGAATCATTCCTGTTATTGGTTCATTTAAATATAAACTACTTAATATTCAGTTTCCAAAGGCAGAATCATGTAATAGATCAATGATCGCAGATTAGGCGCCCATTGGCTGTAGGCTCGGTCCGCCCTTATCAGTCACAAGTACAACAGAGCAGTGACACGGTTCATCGCATACGGTGGCGTGACGCAGGAAGTCGACTGTGAATCGTTCAACTATTTATCAAGTATGAATTTGTTTATGGTGGGTACAAAGTAGGGAGCCGGATTAGTACTGCCAACACATTTAAAATAAATGATTCTGAGAGAGTCTGCTCATTCAGAATCTTGAAGCGTAAAACGTATAGAACGGTTACAGGCACATAACGATCAGGCGGCCGTGATAAATATTAACGATTTACACTTTTGCGGGAAGCAAATCCATCAACTAATGAATAATTTTTCAAAGGATTTGTGCATGAGCTAGTAGCATTGTATAAAATAGACCCCTACTTTAGATTTCAATGCGTCTGTATTCTGTGTAGTCGTTATTGAATATTTTATTGCACCAAGCAATTCCTTCTCACCAAGGTTTTCATTATAGATTTTCCGGTGTCTTGATTACTGTCTATTATCAGACGGCAATATCATTTACTTAACCGTTACTAATGTATTAATATCAAAATCAAAGACATCAACGATACTTGGAAAATCACTACTAATGGCAGTGGATCTCACAACGTACTTAAACGTAATCCGCTTATATTATGAGATGCCGGTGGAATCCGCTTATATGAGATGCCGGTGGACAAGGCACTTGGTTCACATCTTCAACTACTCCAAAGACAACAACAGTGGTCTCATCCTCATCGTAGAGGTAAATGACTTGCGTTTGACCACTTCTGACCGCTCGCGGGTAGTGGAGCAAGCTTAGAAGTAACTTATTTGCCATTAATTGTTTCTATAAGTTTTACTCTATCGCTAGACATTATTTTAGAAGGACGAGCTTTCCCACCAATAAAAACGAAATTTTGATTAAACGTGATAGTTGTTATGATTGGCTATATTCTTCCGTTATGATCAGCTGGTATAACAACAGTCATTAAATGATAACACAAACAGCATTGTGGCACGATTTTAGACAGAATTCTGTTTCACAGAACACAATCCGTACCGATACAGTTGATAACCACGTATTGTTGATGAATGTTATCGACATTCAATGAAAATATGTCGACACGCTTTTAACATTGCGAGCTGAATTCCGCGATTTTGATAACATGGTTTGTTATGATGATAGTTTAACGTGAAACACGATTACTTATTCTGTAATAAACATATGACTAATTGGACGTAGTCTTGACAAAACTATGGAGTGTTTTGTTAAAGAACTTGAAGTTAAGGTTGATGTATTTCGGATGAAAACTGTTATTGCTGTAGGAGCTGTCCCGATTATTCAGTTTCAATAACAATTTGTACTCGAATGCTCACAAACCTGAGATTTGAAACATTGAGATTGTCCATTACATAACAAACGAGCTGTTTTGAAACGTTTTACAAGCTTTACTGATTGTTTACGTACTGTTACTCGCTTGTTACTATTCCTTCAATGTTTTTCAGCTGTCGCATGTTATTTACTCATAACATTGTTATACGCTAGCTTCCAGTTGTTACTGTTTAAACAGCACTACTCACTATTTATGTATTTGACGAAAAAATAAACGGTTTGCTAAGTAACTGTTGTTGAATTTCGATGTTGTTTGCCATACTAATTGTTAAACGGTTACATTTGTATTGTTAATCTCTGTACTAACATAAATGTGATAGTTTTGCTGCTAGTTATTCATGAAGGATAGTATATTATTATTATTCAACTCTTTCCAATCCAAGAAGATTGGAATGAGTTCGCAAAACAGTGCCACCGATGCCAATGGATCGTGCTAAAACAATTGACGTTCTATAGAAAAAACACGCGGTAATGTGCAATACTAATCTCGCAACAAGTTTTCTATTCATGTATTCTTTTCGCCGCTGTTTAGCCACGGCTATTGTTTGTAAACTGACAGTTATTAACAACAACGTTTATGTTGTCGTAAACAGCCTGTACAATAAAACTAGGCGGACACGAACCACGTATGAATCAGCGGTTATGTAATGTAAGGATCGCATCACGACTGCCTACGCTCCACCACACACTACTCAAAGAGCCTCAGCGTAATTCGCATTCGGTAAAGAAACAACATCATAAACTGTATTATATTTCCCGCAATATAACGGTTACGAGCATACAAATAAAATATTTCCGAATTTTTTATGAGAATGTAATCTTTGACATGAAAATTTACTGCAACTCTTTTTACATGTGTATATGGATTTACCATAGCAGTTCGCCAGGAAATAAATGAGACTTCGCATTGCATTACATATTTAACTACTGACGCACAAACAACGTCTTTAATATTTATGGTTTCTTTCGTATACGTTTTTCGCTCCGTCTCCGGCTTCCTCGATATCGAATTTACATGCAACTACATTAATTTTGTTGTTGTTTTGTCAATGGCGTGATTTTGCGTTCGGAACGTGTTCAGCCCACTGAGTAATAACGGAAGCGTTGTAGTGGGAGCGACCTTCGAGTCGTGAATCAGCCGTGCGACGCTACTAGACCCGGCTGCACCATAAGCGGAGACATCTGAGTACGTCGGTCGCCGTGTCGGGGCACTCCGGACCAGTGTGTCGGTGACAACGGCCATCTGCGAAGAATTAATTATACGCTCTTGTGTATTTATTAAAACTAACTGTAATGTTTTCGTTATATGGTGCGCAGTCTTTTTCAAGACAAATAGCACACAAAGTGCCTAGACGGCAGTTTGCATGCATGTATGATTAATTGCATGCCGTTTTTCGCTACAAAATCTAATTTTTAAATATTATTTGAACCTTTATCGTATGCTATCAAAATGTATCGTCATGACATGTAATGAAATTGCCGAAAAGTAGCGACGAAGCGTCGAATAGCCAGCTTCCGGTGTGCGTCATGGGGGTTCAACATCTCCATTATCTGGTCGCTGATTGATAGCAGACTTCCGCGCAGTTCATTGATAATAGTTATTCGCCCTATTTGCCCTACGTTCACGAGGCGGCCACGTTGCCAGTGAACGAGACGAGACACCGACTCGCATTATAAGTTCCTTGACACTCTGTATCGGATTGCTTCTATTTCCAGTATTTGTAATCGTAGATGTTTCCTTAAACAACGTTTGTTACTTCGACGTCGACATTTTAATTGTTTAGATAACTGTTTTAATTTTAATGCACGCTCACACCGACGGCTATTTAGTTCCAAGGCAGTAATTCAAAAGGGAAACGTTTCACTATGTTGTAATAATGTTCTTCGCCTATTATATCACAATATGCGGGTATATTGAGTCACTCGACCGCACAGGAACTGTATTGTGTTCCCTGCATCACAACCGCGGAGCCTGGACGAACGGCCTTTTGTCGACCCGCCCCATTGTCTTCAACCTATTCAAATACTTTTGTAAAGGCGTCTACTGTATTTTTTACTTTTTTCCGTTTCATGACGGTTCAGCTTCGCTTGTTGATTTCCTAGTCAAAGTACAATGCGTTGCGACAACGTGTTCAATTCCCTGCAATTGTTTTGAAGTGGTTGTGTCCCTAATGCTACATTAATAGTGATACTTGCCCACTTGAGAGTGTTTTCGTCTTTATTGAGCCAATTGTCTGTTGCTCAACTGTCGGTCATTACGTAAGCACCTTGTAATGTCTTGTGCGTAGGGTTCGATGCACTGACATCATTTTTGATGATCAAACCGTTACATGTAACGATACTCTTTATTGCAATTATCTTGACTTGACTTATGGTCTTGATACACAAATGAATGATGTTGAAACAGCTATCTTTATGCACAGTGATGTGTTAGCAGGCATTTCTGTCAATAATATCAAAATGTAATGAACAGGCGATTTCAATCAAGTAACAGGCAACAGGTCATACGCAGCGTTAATAACTTGTAACTTGTTATTCACTCGCACGATAACAAAAGCGCAATCGCTAAGTGATCGCCGCCGGCCGGCAGAATTTATTGCTTCCATAACTTACTCAGTTTACTCTTGAATTATCGTTACTTGATTTATTTCTTCTATAATTTTCCACAAATAGTTACCCTTTGCTACGATCGTAATATTCTGCGTCGATTTCATTTTATTGAGTTCATCGTACTTGTCTTGTTTTGCTCTTGCACTATTAGCTTGGCAAATCATCAACATACTACGAAATTAGCTTCAAATCAAATTGTCTGTCATTGGTGCATTTCTGGGCTTGTTATTCAAATGTTAGAGGCAATTATGAGCGTGTCTTTGATGAAATTAACTTCGTTGACTAAGTTCTGTGTGATCAGAGCAAACGTTCGTCTGTCAGTTCGTTTTAATTTGGTGAGTCATGCTCGTCTGCTCCGGTAATAGCATCTGTTTGCACCTAGTGTCCCCCTCCCATCATCGAGCCGATTGTTTGGCCTGAATTGTTTACAGCCGGGTTAATGACTGTCCCTGACTTCTTACGCGCATCTTTCTTGGGAAAGTTTATTAGTTTCTCGACATCAATTGTTGTCACGCATGTCATTATGCGTCTATCGCTCATCAAATTAGTCAGATACAAAGCGAAGATGTTCATTATTTTCGTTGTAGGCGTTACTGAGTGTTAAAATGCATTCTGGCCTAATTTTATTAGAAAACCAAGAATAATTTAAAATCTCGTGTCTATGTATAGTCTCTGCAAAAGTAATATCAACTATTGCTTTGAAACATACAGAATAGAGTTATTTCAATAAGCAAATTCAATACATATTTAGAAATTAATATCAAGGAGACGAGTTTCCGATTCACTAGAGCGTGGTTTTCATGTAATATATTGAAGTATTGGAAGGTAAGGTGTGCATGCCACAGTGGCCTACAGACGACCTTTGACTGCCGGTCACACGGGCTTAGCACCATGTGTACGATACTAGAACATATTGTACTTAACCAAATGCGAGGATTCTTATTTTATTCCTAATAAATACTCAGTGGCGTGCCTAGGGCGTGACGTACAGCAATATCATTAATGTATAAGGGCAAGTCAAACTTTTGAGACTTGTGTGAAACTACAGCTATCAATTCTTACATTTTAAAGTATTTCCTAGTTTCAAAAAATCTGTATACCAAAACAGATGTCTGTTATGAAATTTTGATGACCAAAATTAAGCTACATTGTCCACGCGCCCTTATCTGACCTTTCGCCTAATCGATATTACCCTGTTTTGTAGGTGTCCAAGGTAAAACAAAATTAAATTCTATAGACATAGTAAAAATACCTCTGTCCTTTGCTCGGTAGGCGTCAAGAAAAACTGTGTTTGATCTATCAGCCTATCTAATCTTACTGTTTGAACGGTTAATTGTTTGTTAGATAAAGATCTTGTATAAAAATTATGTTAGCTTCAAAATTTCTTGACTTGATATTCTACTCAAAATATTTCGCAACAGATGCTCCAATTCCGCCTGTTAAATTGTTCTACGGTTAAGTACCAAAATCTAAATTTAAATTTTACTCTGCTCGTCGTGCAATTTCCCCTACATCAACAACATTTGGCAACATAAAATTTAATTATGGTAATCACATGGCTCCCATGTAAATTTGTCCACTTACCCAAACTCACACTTGTTCTAGATAAGCCTTCCCGGTCGTTTATACTCGTAAGGGTGGCGTTTGTGTGAAGTTTAACCTTTTCGTCTGCGACATTGGCACCCCCCACCCTTCCTGAGAAATAGGTCGGTTACATTACGTAATGGATTTTAGTATTGCCAAAAGCTACTTGAGGGATCTTCAGGGGTGTATGCTTAGACCAGTTTTATTTATGTGACATATGAAAATGTGTTCAGCTATGGAAAGTGTGCCGTTCTGTGACATACTTCCGGTTCCGTTTTAAGCAGGTTCGGCGCTGTGATATTTATGTTATATATATTTTGGTAGAGAATGCTGGTCCGTGTACACACGTAAGAATAGGCTATGCATTATCAAACGTAATACAGCCACACAAATTGTGAATGTTTTGTTTTATTCTAAACGCCCCTTTTTCGATAAATTCTTACCTATCGTAGTGACCGCAAACAAAATGTCGTACAATCAGCTTATCACCGTTACCCTAACACGAGAAACTCCCAATTGACTTTTTATAGTCCGACATTTACTTTGTCGTATTATTGTTGTTTGTTGACGCTTATTTTCTGAATAGCCCCAATCTTATCGAGTAGACGGGTCCGTAGAAGGGTTCTTTAGGGCATCATCCCAATTGCAAAGGGAGTTCGTTTCAAAAAGGGGCAAATAGAACGGACCGGTCGGTTCCATCATTGATTTTATCTATTTTAGGTATACCGTCAAGGTTAAAGTCTAATAATGCCTATCTTTTTTCATTCCTTAAAATTGAATTTCATTTAAAAGCGAGTCACTTTCCCGTAACTGATGTCTCAAGTTAGAGGCATCCGACAGCTTACTGCGTAGGAAAAGGAAAAACTATTAAGAGCTATTAAACTTTCCATTTTTATTGCAATAGTTACCTTAAGTAACACAGCAATCATTAAGAGAGATCTGGCACCGACAATTAAGCTTCATTTTATTTAAGTGAAAGGGGAATGCCCACTCTCCATGGTGTCCTAGGCCCAAGGTGGACATCAAATATTACAATAAAAGTTGATTGTTTTAAAATCTTAACTGTATTAGATATCTAAAAAATATATTCAAATTGACGCCACTATTTTAGAAATATTAAAAACAAATAACATTTTGGGGTTTATTTTCCATATAATAATGTCTTTGAGTGTGGGATAATAAGAAAACTTCTCTTTGTCAATACTTGGTAATTAAATTATAATAGGAGGGATGATCCTAATATATTTTTATCAAATTATAGTTAAGAGAAAAGATAGCAGTTCTCATTTAGTAATTCACTTGATAAGTTGTTATTTTGTTCACAAATCAAAACATCCACATTTGGCAGAAGCAACAAGCAAACTGTCTGTGTCAGATCAAATTCAGTTCAGTGTTGTCACTACCACGAAAAAAAAACATTAAATCGATTATTTTTTTCTAAACCGATTACTGATTTATTATCCTCATTCTTTTTTTTTGAGGGTATAAACTGTTTTTTTATATTTCCGTGTTGGTTTTATTAAAGCAAGTAATTACAATACCCGTAAAGTCTCGTGGGTATGATATTGGGGTTATAGTATTTTTTCATAAATCAATTCGAATCGATTCATTAATCGTTATACTCAAAATATTTTTTGCTGCTGGCAATATTTGCTAGCGTTAAATAGGAAAATACAGCTTATTTTATCAGTAAACTTACTTTTTTAAAAGAATTGTTGTGGATTGTAGTGGCGCATAAATGGAAGAAAGTAAAAACATATTTTATTACCTATGCTAAAATTTATGCATAAATTAGTTTTTCTCTAGTCTGTTGTCCACTGTGGGCCTCGAATGGGCATTCTCCTTTGTTAAATATAACGTTGAAACAATGGGTGAGATCGTTGATATGTAAGGTAGTATACACCTGTTAGCGATTCGTGTTTACATTCTAACATCACAACAAGGTACTAATTAATACAGTAACAAAAACGACAATGCGGACGCATTTAGCACGTTAGAGTTATGAGAAAATATTTGTAGTGACGGTAAGTGAGCCGTCACACTCCAGATAGAGTAATGCAAACAGGTCGGGTCTAGATGTTGGCTCGACCTACATCGCCGGTGACGGGGAAAGCGCGCGAAATGTCGCCCCCCGCCTTTTTGTGCCACCCAATTGTGATGCCGCAAGCCGTTAAACGTCGAAGCTAATTTTGTTAACATTTTCCGACGCCCTGACCCGTGAAAACACTGGACGCTTTTGTTTCATTATTATAACCTTTATTCATCTTTTATCTTATAATTGACATTTTTATATATTTTAAGAAACAAAAGTAAATATAATATTGAAATATGTATTAGAATATGTATGTATTGAGTGGTAAATATGAATGTTGATGGATGGAGAGGGAGAGGAAGAATGGATAGATTGTGTAAAGAATGATATGAAGGTGAAAGGAGTAAATGATGCCGTGACGTCTGAAAGGGGAGAATGGAACAAGAAAAGGTGTTGAGCCGACCCCTAATAGAACGGGTAAGTTCAGGAAAAAATTATGATTAGAATATGTATTAGATCCTGGTCATAGCGATCATCAGCTTTACCACTTGGTATTTCCACGGTGTATGTAGTAAAAGAAAACTGCAATGCTTTGTTTATTTTCCGTATATATAGTTTGTAAAATTTCAAATTGTGGTTTATTAGTTCGTGAGTAATGCTTGCTATTTCTTCCTGTTTACTTGCTACATAACAATGACCTTTGTTGTTATACTACTCTCTGTGGTCTACGGTTTATAATATTCCAGTGCACACGTGTTTTCGAGTTAGTGCTTCTACCAATATTACATTTTGGAGTTCTATTGCGATGGCATCATATTTTCTAAAGACTATTCTCATCATCTTCGATAAGTGCCAAAGTCGGTTAACCCTATCATAACAATGTCAAAAGTTATGACACCCACAATCGAAGTCATCCGTGCCATCGTTACAAACAATGTTGTCAACTATGACACAATCAACAAAGTGAGTTAGAACAGTTGTAAGGTAGATCACCAAGTCGCGGCTATCGATCCGATCGGAAATTTGCGATAAGCCGTCTCCGTTGAAAGCGAATCTGACCGCAGGGGTCGCAACTACAACCCTCGTCAACTTTGACATTCTGTCGTATGACTTCGTGTAATCCAAACTAGCAAATGGCAAGGATTTTATTGTTCAATTTGGCTTCGGTATAGTTCAGTTTCAACCTATTAAACATTTTAATTTTTTGGACAGAAAGCCTGAAACTGCTAGGTTCCTTTAATGAATAAAAGGGGTGTAATAGTAGCAATGGCAATTGGAATGGAAGTTTATCGTTCTTGCCGGTGGGAATTTCATGCACATTGGCAAAGCCGTCTGTCTACTATGCATTGCAGGAATGTAGATAAGTTACGAGTATGCTTTTGTAAGTATAATTACTATGCTCTTAATTCTCTCGTCTTTTAATCTTATCTATGTATCATGCACTTGAATGACACTATGCTTATCTAATATCCAATCAACTATTACATTAGTTTACGTAATTACAAGGTAGCGTGGTTTCCTTGAAGAATGATTGATTAAATTGTACTTGTTTGGTTCATCATCGTTCTCGGTTATATGTGTAATATTTACAGCAAATTCAGACGAGATTTATTTAACCAAGTATAAAACAAATCAAAAACTAGATTCGATCACCGACAATCTACATATCGATAGTAAGCAGATTATTTCCAGCAGATGAGTTTAATCTTGATATCAAACTGAGAATAATAGTAACTGACAGGTGATTACTTTTATGCATGCAAATATCCATGCTTTTATGAGATCCAAATCAAGCCTCAATTTTTGATATGATGACGCGTGTGTCTAACCCTACTCAAATTTTACAACCCACTGGCGCAGACATGAACGAATATTGATATTGTTCGATTTCAACCCGTTGCATAAAACTTGAGCATATTTTTTCCTTCATTAAAGTGCTAAAACTGGCCGTTACGTCGGTGATTCATTAATTAACGTTAACTGTTCGTTAGTTCCTTCGACGCAAACTTGCTAATGGCTAAAAAACCGATGAAGTGTTTCCTATTTTCTTTAAAAATATTTACTCATTTTAAAGTTTTTCACAGCATCGTCGTCTTGGAAGGAACGCTTCATCAATTTTATTCGTTTCATGGATCGGGGAAGTAAAATTCAGTGACTGATGTTATAACATCTTGTGATATATTGGTAGTTTGTTAGATCGTAAAACTGAATATTATGGGTCACCCTAGCTTTATAACGTTAGAATTTTTACTTGCAAATGCAATCTGGCAGTGAGCAAACGAATGGATATTTGAGAGTTATATGCGGCGCAGAACGTTGCAAGATCCAAGAACTCATTTTATTTTATTTAACCAAGTAAAAATGTAATCTTTGGCAGCAACCCGTCTTGCCTAGTATGCTGAAGGAGGAAATTTTTGTTGCAAACTTGTTTTTTCTTACGCCCATTGTCGGAGCGTTATATTTCTTGAGTGTTTCCTACAAACTTACGAAGTTTTCTCTTTTAAACAACGTTTTTGTTTAAAGTAATGTTTGGATGAAGATTCAAGTAAACTTGGTTTCTTAGTTTAAAGCGCCATACCGCCAACGTTTTTATTACCTAACTAGCTATGCCCAGCGTTTTCACCCGCTGCTCAGGTCCCCATTATCACTTAGGGGTATGCAAAATTGATGTTGGCCGATTCCCAGACCCGATATGCAAACAAAATTTCGTACAAATCTGTCCAGCCGTTTTGGAGAAGTTTGGTAACAAACACTGCGACACGAACATTTATAATAATGATTTTATATTTTAGTCAGAGTTAAAACAGTTAACCCAATAATACTACAACATAATAATATATGACATTTGTATTTAAGTCCGTCACTGCATTTTCCATCCTTATTTTAGGTCTAAATCATTATCACTCTTCTATTTGTTATCCTTTACTGAAACCATTACAATAAAATACCTGCTTTCAGATAGTAATGATGAAACCGCGGTGTAGGCAAGGTCGTAGCTCGTTGGTCATGCTATTCATTTCCGTAATAGGACACCATCTTCGATATTAAATGCAATATTACCGTGTTATGGCCGCTCCTCGCCCACTTTAGCAGGACAGATTGTCAGTCATAACAGCCGAGTGACTATATTTGCTCCAGAATTTGCAAGTTTTGTCGTTTTATGAAATGGCTTCGGGACAGAATCACAAATTGTTGCTGTTACACACACCGGGGAATACTAGTTTAGGTACGGTTAGGCAAATATTTTCGCAGCATGTAGATTTAATAGAAACTTGCCGGTGAGTTCGCGTTTATTTAGTGTTCTCAAACATAGTGTTACGTGCGATACGGTGCCTTTGTTACTACGGACTATAAAACACCTAAGTTATGTGTTGTGACCTCAAGTCGAATAGTTTCCGAGTTACGCTCGTGATCGCGGTATTATATTTTATGAGTCACGTCGATATAACGAGCTTGTAAAGTTACTATAACTTGCGTTTAATTTTAACTTTAAAACAAAGACGTGGTCTTACAAAAGAAAGTTACCGCGTTATTCTGCGTGTGTGCTGGAATTTCTCGTACTCGACGCAGCCGTAATGCGGCGGCGGAATAGTCGTTTTATCCAAGAGCTCGAGTCGGGAGCAAATCTACGCTTTATTACATCCATGACTGCCACTTGATGCAAGATAGCTGTCTTGATGAGAACGATAATTCTGTAGCGAGGAAGCGGCAAAGTAAACCCGAGTTTCCCTAGTTCTAATTCGGTGTCGCGGATTCGCAATTACTTCACATTCATTTAGTTGGCTGAGATTTCCCCTTGCGAAAATGCAATCTTATTTGACAAATCACAGACGATCCCTTATCTGGCTTGAGGAAATAGTGATTGATCGTCGGGAGTGATAAAGAGTTTCTCTGCCGGAACTGGGGAAGGTGAAACACGGAAACAAAGCTCAACTATCTAATTGCATCGAGACGGACGACGGAACCATAGCGTCGTCGGCACGATCGTGCGCACTGTGCACATTGTTCTCAACAACACCACATATAAGAGGGAACTTATCGCCGCCGCACGTGCTGTTACCCGACTCGCTTCTAATCCCACGATAATCCGACCCGGAAAAAACCAATAACCATTGTTTTCTTAGCATATTTACGCTACATTCATGGGATGTTTGCACGAATTATCCGTGTGAACACTTGGCTGTTACTATTTCTATAACGTAATCTGACTCTCGTGAGTTATTCCATACGGAACTTTCCACTCGTTGTGATTTTCCTGAGGCTTGCGAATCTGAGCCAATGCACGGTACGTGGCGCTAAAGAGAATAAATTGTGTGTGTAAAATTGTTTCACGTGAGTTGCGCAAGAGGAATGCACAACCGCGTCTCAATTAAACCCGGCCGCCTCGGGGCACCGGTTGTCGCCTTACTTTGTGTCTACGTAAAATAGTGCTATAGAAATTGTGTCTCTCTCGACTGCAAACAGCTGCATGAGAATTGTACGCGTTTGAGACAAAAGTTAAGCCTCGTTGTTTCAGGATTGTGTTCGCAATCTCGACGCAACTTTAACTGCAAAGTTATATGTCATGTTCCACATGTTTTTGATTTTATGTATTTATAAAGTTACAACCGCAGTATTCACTAATTTGCATTCAAGATGAATATGGGCAGTGCTTAAAACAACGTATAATGTTAAAACTGGCGCCGAAATGATGGATAATAAATAAATAATAATAAATTAATTTATTTTGGTCAAGAAAGTATGCTCGTGTAGCCTTGAGACGCCAGATGGCTACTTCTTGTTTTGGGGATGCACGAAACTGAGAAATGCATAATTAATGTGCATAAGGCGCATAACTTAATTTACTAATTTGCAATCGAGGTTGCGGCAAATTGTCCGCGTAATCCGACATGAATAAGTGCTGAAGTGTTCGTCCCCTGTAATAATGGAGTTCCACATGTAATTGCGGTCCTGCATATTGATTAGACAGTTAACGAGATATTCCTGGATGATGCGGCGCTTGTTTCAAATAGAATTTTTAACATAAAGAATATATAAATCCGGGGTTGCAGGTTGTTCGAAAGAGATACCGGGTTTTAGTCAGTACAAGTCTGACTTTCCCCCCGCTCTGCCCAGAGCAAATCATCAAATAACTTCCCATCAAGTTATTTGATGATTTCCAATCCGCAAAAAGTAGATATTAATTAATACACAGTTTCTCTTAGTTTCACAACTTTTCTTACTCTCAATAAAAACTTTTTGACGTTTTAACAAAAGGTAAAGTTTTTAACGTACTTGAAATGCTTTGCAGACAATTTATGTTCTAACTATGTGTTATAAAATAATAAGAGAGCCATACCAAGTTGCTGCCGAGTTCCGGGGTGCAGCTAATTAAAGTTTGGTGGCCTTTGGCCCGAGTTGTCACTTCATATCCTGCCTTTAGAACAGTATGCCTCCGGGGTAAGTTGGAGACTTGTTGTATGCAAATTAGTTACTAACTTCTTCGAACGTTATATTGAACTAGGTCAATTCAGGTAGATATTTCGAACGGTTGAAATTAATTATTTTGACTCACAACATGAAATTATAAAGAGATTAATTGTTTATGCAGATGGCCAAAATTAATTACAATCAAGAATTAAATTCAATGTGTCGCAGTAGTGCTTCGCTGCCCAATATATTCATTCATACCATTCAGTAAATTAAGCTGTTAAAACGGCTCCTGTTCAAACTACGGCAGTTAAGTTCGATCGCTGGGAAAAGTGGTTCAAAATGATGTGCAATTTATATACAATGACTACCCCGATGTTGATGAAATTATTGTGTCAACAATTCTTGCAATTTTACGTCCTTTATCAGTTTTGATGCTTCCATTTTCATAAAATTGCCAACTGGTCGAAACGGTTTTTTTTGCACTCGTACATTTTATCCACATTTTTGGGTCAAGTTTGCCTTTTCTATTTTCTCTTCTCCATCTCTAGTACCCATTTCCACTAATGAGTCGCTAGATGCAGACAAATTACTGTCCGTTTCTCTCGTTACTGTTCCTGAGGTTATTTAAGCGAATCTAGTTTGTAAAAGTTTGCTTGTAAATTCAGATCCTTTGTAGGGTTCCCCGGTCATCATTACAGGCCCTGCGTTTAATAGTCGACGCCGCATTGAAATATTTGTAGTTCGCTTCATTGTTAGGTTCACAATGCTATTAAATTCATCTGCCGAGTGGCCGAAATGGGCTTTGCCGAAGTTTCTCAGTTGAAACCCGAGTGTCGTTTGTCAACCCGTAATGATCTTGGCTTTGAACCGCGTTGGGGAGTAATACCATTATGCACTGTGTAAGTGTACATAATTAATCTACGGTTTTACACACGGGGCGCCGCTACTGCGCTTGAAATTCTGAACGAATTTCGGTAGTCAATGGGATAAAATAAATTGCAGCGGAACTTTAAACCATTTTTCCGTGAAAGCTTTTTAAAAGTTCGCGTTAAAAGGAATACAAAACGTTGTTTCAATTAATTTTGGTTCAGTTTCGAAGCGCCGCTGCGCTTTGTGCGGCGTAAGAGACAATGTTTTGTTTGTTGATTTTATTAACATGTACATAAACTCACGCCATTCTCCGTAGAGAGTAGGTAGAATCTACAGAACGACCCCCGCTACGTCTGTTACATAATCCGTTGCTACTTCCACATTTCGTTTTTTTTAACAGTGTGTAAATTTTTGTTGCAGCAACAAAAGACGAACCTGACGGCGACGGCAGCGAGTGTCGCGGGCGTCAGCAGAACGGTGGCGGCCGTGGGAAGTTGCCTTACAACGGGTACTCTGAAGAGTGCCTCGACCGGCTCGAGCCCAACGGGAACATACCACACGATAAAGAGCCCCATTATGGTTAGTACCCTTTTGAATTGTAGAAAATATTTTATTTCACATAAACATGAGGGATTTATGAAAGACATCAAAGACAGGTTCCGATTAGTCCTATGGAGAAGAAATTGCAAGAGACTCAGTGGTAACTCTTAAAATTATTTGGTTCTTAGCCTCTAGTCTGAATGCTATTTTCTTCTCAGCTGGCAGCAGGGACTGGTCATCTTTTAGCTGTCAAGGTGCATTTTTAATTTATTTAGAATTTTAATTGAATTTTGGCTTTTTATTATTTACTCTGGACGCTCTTACTGTGCACGTCTTTCTACATCGTTCTCACATATTTGTATAATTTTCAACATGAATGATGTAAATACGATTTTGAGATAATATTATAATTTAAAAGAGACTCCATGGAGTTTTTGCCACTTCTTCTCCATAGAGATCAACTCTTTGGAATGGGCAACTACAGTACTTTAACAAGTTATTGTGCCTTGTGACTGAGACTGTAGCTTCATCATTTTGTTTCTTGACATTCAAAAATGCTTGTAATGGACTAATTGAAATAAATGCTTTGAGTTTGACTTAAAAAGGAAAATCAATCCAAGCATTTATAAATCTACTAGGAGTACGGCCAGCCACGTTCATAAATGCAGACATCAGTTTGTCGGTAAAAGGAAGAGCAAGAATATTATTATTGTAAGCGACGTCAAAGCGAACGGTTCACCTCAATTTGTTCATATTTTATTCATTGTTTTTGTGATTTCACCCTTTAGTAAATTCACATGAATTCTGATGACAATTTCCGCCATTGAATCACGACTTGAAACAGACTGACTCATAATCTACATAACTAAATTATTCAAAGTTAAAGAAACTTCAGACTTTGCCAAGCCAATTGTCTAGTAATAAAATTATTACAATTTAATTACTAAACACGCAGAAGTTGGGAGATCCTTGGCTGTAAAATTTAATCGCTTTCAAAATCTCTAGAGCAAAATTTGCCAGAAGTGGTTTCCTTGTTCTACATTTTGAAAGTACAACGATTGTGTACAGTTACACTATAATGCACTGAAATGGCCCACATTTGAACAAGTATTTGTTAGTGGTATAATGAATCACCTAGTGTAACATTCTACAAAATAAGTGCATGCCAAAGAGTAATAAGAATAGTGGATGTCCAAGACAAATTGTGCACAAACGATGCTGCGCCTTTCTTAATAGGGAATACCAGAGTGATTGTCCTGTGACACATATTATGTTCTCAGAAATTTTTGACCGGTATTATGTTCCAACATTCTATTACCTTCCTCCATGTTGCATTAGTGACGTACCATCGCACTCACTGACGGTCGGCCGCTTTTCAACCTTATTACTCAGGGTATAAGACCGTCTGTGAGCGCAGTGTTTTCCTCTGGAATTTGAGTAGCTGACAAAATAAGAGTGATTTTTGTTTTCTTTACGTTATGGTTCTTATTCGGGTGCCGCCACCAAAAAGTCAGTCAAAATTACAGTGATCTTTATTTTTAACCAAAACCTAGCAAAACTTGATGACGTCACTTAACGTCATTCCAAATCCAATTTGGCAGACTCAAAAAGATAGCGGAAAAGTCATTTTTAACCCAAGATCATCATAATCTGCCTAGCCTTTTCCCAATTATATTGGTATGAATCAGCTTCCAGTCTAACCGGACACCCACAACACCAGAGATATGGGTATCAAATGAAAGAGTTTGCCGAGAGGAATACCAGAATCAAGATAAAGAAGTAATGTAATATTTTGATAAATACATGTTGCAACAAATAAGTTAATATCTTTTTGCTGCTGTCATAGATAAAATAACCGAAATTACTTTACTTATTCTAAATTCGAAAACGTATCACCACTAGCTGACAAGCTACTATACTAAACTGCATAAGGGCACGATCACGTTAATCGTCGTTCTAGATACATCCATGAATACGCCGCGGGTACACCAACATTTGCGTGCTATTACAAGTAATCATGTTCAATTTAGGTACTAGATATACAACGGCCTAGACTTGATAATAGTTTGAAGGTAAACTATGGATAGTTAATTGCAATTAATGCATTCTGATTATGAGTTAACAAGATTTTTCCCGCGGCTTTGTTCGTATTATAGTCAGAAATTATATCACGAAATTGTTTTAAATGTGCCTATGGCACTCAAAAATAATGTAACTTTCTGCTGGTTGAAGAATTTGCAAAATCGGTTCAGTAGTTCATGAGATAATTCCCTACATACAAACTTTTCAGTAGTAGATTGCATGAAAAATTATGCAGAATATATAGATTTAGTCGAAATATTGTGGCCAAAGAACATTATTCGAACTGAAAACATTCCTCATGTTGTCGCGTTCAGATAAAAAATAAAAAAGTATGAAAATTAGGAAAAATAATCGAGTCTTAAATTCATTGTTATCTTTGCTGAATCCGCAATTTCCATCGCTTCCTTTCCTTTCTTCGATCTGTTTAACAATAGATAATTTGGTTTAGAATACGATATCTTTTGAGAAAAACTCATTTCACGCTTATTCGTGTACAAAATATTATGTGTTCCTTGCCATAAAGAAATTCATAAAAGATTTTTCTTTCCTGAAAAGAAAGTTTTTATCTCAGCTTCCCTTTATATTCTATGTTTACGTAATCTCGTTAAGATATAATTCTCCCGGTTTTTGCTGACGATGAAAACCAGTTTTCCTATATCTTGATGAAGATATGGCGAGAGGAGGGCAATGGTCTGTAGAGGACATTTACACGATGCTGTTAATTATGATAATTAGAGAAATGTTGGTTACTTGCACCTACCTATTTGTTATTAATTAAAAATAACATCAACTACTATTTACTTCTAATATTAGTACAGGTATTAGCTTTGCTTGCTAACGGAGCGAATTGTCAATGATACATACACACATATATAAAACTAGCTTTTGCCCGCGGCTTCGCTCGCTTTCACTCCCCATCTTAGGGAAGTGGGGGGTTAGAAAGAGACAAAAAGTAGCATATATCACTCTCCATTCCTTCAACTATCACATCTTAAATCACGTCAATTCGTTGCTCCGTTTTGTCGTAAAAGACGGACAAACAAACAGACACACTCATTCACTTTCCCATTTAGAATATTAAAATGGATTACATCTGAGGGTGTCGGTAGAAACTATAGAACGTCACCTGCGACAATTCTTACATACTCCTTTTACCTCACCACCGCGTTCATACATGTGGTCAAACGCATGCCTGTAGCGAGTACCATGCACCTAAGCTTTTTGAAGAACCTCAACAATGACGTTGGTGTATGTCCTTCCTTCCGGACGGCCCTCCCCCGGCTTTGCCACTCACATCTGCTCTTTGTAATCGCCTATCACATCTCACACTCACAACACACACACTGCTCAACGCTCTTTGCTCACTCAGCACATACATCTGGATAGCTTTCATGATAAAACATTTGAAATTTGTAAATTTATATATTTATTTTTAAGTCATCATTTGCCAGTGCCTAGCCTTTTCCCAACTATGTTGGGGTCGGCTTCCAGTCTAACCGGATGCAGCTGAATATCAGTATTTTACATGAAGCGACTGCCTATCTGACCTCCACAACCCAGTTAGTACTGGGTAATACGATACTCCTTGGTAAGACTGGTTGTCAGACTTTCAGAACACTGACTACCTGTTACGACTGTCAAAGATCTACAAACGACAGCCGGGACCAACGGCTTAACGTGCTTTCCGAGGCACGGAGGAAACTCGGTATGTAACGGGTGGTCACCCATCCACAGACCAACCTAGGCAAGCGCGGCTTAACCGATAGATCGACCCGAGCGGCTGCTATTATTTAGCCACGATATTTATTTTTAAGTAATAGTTAGTAAGTTTGTTTTTTTTTAATAAGTACAAGTTTTAAATTTTTTGGTTTCATACACTGTTAACTTATAGTCTTTTAAATAAATAAATAAGGGGATCTCCACGTGACCAAACCATCCAAGCATACTCCTTCCAAATATTGTTACTACATCTTCTTTCAAATTGCCTCGTATAACCTGATACATAATAAATATGTTTTAAATTAAAAGGCACTTGCCAGTTTTCATCGCTTTCAAAATTGGGGTAAACAAAATATAGATTTCAAAGAATTAGGGAGTTGATATTCCACCGGGAAATTCCACAAAAGAGTTTGTGGAAGTTTAGAAATACTAAAATTAATTAACGGTATTCGAAATATTCGCGCCAACATCAATGAAAAAGTTTTTACTGCTGTTATACAGCGTGTTCAATAATTTGGGTGTTCGATTATGAGTTAACTGCTCACTAAGTCTGAATGTTGGCGTTATTTTGTAACTTCAGCCGTTTGTTGTTTACTAATAACTCTCAGCATTTCATTTAAACTTATATTTTTAACCGATTTTCGTGAGCACTTGGTCCATTAATAATACCTTTAGGATTCGTTTTAATAGTGACAAATGCAATGTCGTTTGACTATTAAATAATTAAAGGAAAATAAATGACACTTTTGTTTTTAATACTGTGTTACTTGGCACTCAATTTATTATTAGGTCCTTACATATGAAATTGGCGTTTTTCGTACTGGCCACTTTAATCACGAATTTCTCCTCTTTGGTAAGGAATTCCAAATTCAAATTTGTACAGCTATTTACTCATGTATTTGTGCTTCGATGACCGTCATTCATTTGTTTTTTTTCTTCTGTTTTTTTCTGTTTGCGTCACTCATTTTACAAAATGGAAAATTTAAAATATCGCATTATTTACGAGTACGAGTTCCGCCGTGGCACTAGTGCTGCGGAAACGACTCGAAGGGTGAATGATGTGTATGGCGGTCATGTTGCAAAAGAAAACACAGTTCGTTTTTGGTTCCAACGTTTTCCTTCTGGAAATTTCGACCTGCAGAACAAGCCCCGTGGACGGCCTGAGACCCAAGTTGATAATGGAGAATTGAAGGCTATTGTGGAAGCGGACCCATCGCAAACCACGTCCGAGTTAGCTGCAGGCTTCGATGTTAGTGATAAAACTGTTTTAATTCACTTGAAGCAAATTGGGAAGATTAAAAAGCTTGAAAGGTGGGTACCTCACGAATTGACTGAAGCAAACCGGCAAACGCGCGTCGACTGCTGCGTTACATTACTGAACCGGCACAACAATGAAGGTATTTTAAACCGAATCATTACCTGTGATGAAAAATGGATTCTTTACGATAATCGGAAGCGCTCAGCGCAATGGTTGGATCCTGGCCAGCCAGCCAAATCCTGCCCCAAGCGAAAATTAACCCCAAAAAAGTTACTTGTAAGCGTTTGGTGGACTAGTGCCGGTATTGTTCATTACAGTTTTCTCAAATCTGGCCAGACTATTACAGCTGATGTCTATTGTCAGCAATTACAAACCATGATGGAAAAGCTAGCGGCTAAACAACCAAGGCTGGTCAATCGCTCCACGCCACTGCTGCTTCACGACAACGCCAGACCACACACTGCGCAACAGACGGCTACCAAATTAGAAGAGCTTGAATTGGAATGTCTTAGACATCCTCCGTACTCCCCGGACCTTGCTCCAACAGATTACCATTTTTTTCGCAATTTGGATAACTTTTTGCAAGGGAAAAAATTCAACTCCGATGGGGCAGTCCAAATCGCCTTCAAAGATTTTATTGATTCCCGTCCGACTGGTTTTTTTAGTAAAGGGATCAATGAACTACCTATAAGATGGCAAAAGTGCATTGAAAACAATGGTTCATACTTTGATTAATTAAATATATTATATTAAAAAATATTCGACTTTTTGTTCCTTCCATACAAAACGCCAATTTCATATGTAAGGACCTAATATTATGACTGAACAAAAAAGAAACCAGATGGTCGTAAACCTCAAATAATAAATTGAAGATTGATGTAAGTCGATTACACTCAAAAATGCATTACCTCATTCTGTCACCGTCTGGCTTATAAAGCAAGATTTGTTTGCGAAAGTCACTTAGTTTCATCACAAAAATGCATAACTTACCGGATTTATTTATCAATCAGTTAAGTATGGCTTTACAAACGAGTTTGTTAAAGTAAATGGCGTCGGAGTGAAATATAGCGTATGCTGCTCAAGATGTATGACACAATGTAAATAAACTTCGGTAAATGCGCAATGCAGGGCTCTGAGGGCACATGTCTTCCATAACTTAGGATTATGTCAAATTATGTCAACAAGGAATGTTAGTCTCGCGTAGACCGCACATTAACGCAGCCATAATGCAACAAGCTAATGCTACAAAGTAAGTATTTTCACCATCTATTTCACAAATGTAACATACTAGCTAGTGCCCGTGTTTTCTCCCGCGTGTAGTTCGATAATTGTCCCAAGGGAGCGTACTACCAGGTGAAACTATCTGCGTGCCAAATTTTATCCAAACCCTTTTATTAGTTTTGGCGTAAAAGAGTAACAAACATACATGCATCCGTAAGATGCAGCTTATGAACTGACGAGATCTTCAGCCTGTGTCCTTCCTCATTTTCTTTCACATATTATGTGAAAGGGAATGAGCCGTTTCCTTTAACGCGGACCTAGTATGAATTGATTTAATGAATATAGCGCACTACGACACTATACATGAATCTGTGTATGATAAGAGCCTGAGCCACAAAAGGTCAAAGTGTCAACATGTGCGGACACAAATAAAACATTACCTGTTACCGAAATATCGTTATCAAAGTTGCATAATACATGAGCCATGTTTTATGCTATAAACAGCCGAATATTTGCCAACATTATAATGCAAACGTGTGGCATACAACTTTAATGACTAATAATAGTAATCCAACGCTGAGATTAAAACCTCTAGAGGCCACTTTAATTTAGTACCCTACTCTTTATTCCTAATTGGATTTCCTAATACTATAATCCAGTATAAAATCATAGACTAGAAGATTAATTTAGTCATTCCCTAATGGATTTATGTTGTAACTGCAAAGATTTGACAAGTACGACAAATATTTTGTGTTACTCAACAAAGTAAATGTATTCAACGAACCTGCCTCTCGGCGCACTCAATTTCCAAGTTTGCCGTATTCTGTGTTCCTGGTGCTCTCTGCGATAATACACAGGAAAACCTTAACTTTTTATGTGAAACGGACGATGCAATATATTTATTAAATCTGGACAGTTTCTTTGCTGCTGTTAAAATGTAGGTTTAAACTATTAAAGTAGTCATCGTTTTCTTTTTTTTTTCAATATACTACACTGGGTATTCCTGTATCGCGGGTGCGTTTACAAAGATTTAAACTCACATTCACAAACAGCCAGACCCGGAACAACTATCTGTAGATGGCCTACAAATATAAGTTCCGTGCGGAGATCGAACCCGCGACACGCAACGCAGCAGTCGATCGGATCAGCCACTGCGCCAATCGTGTCGTCTTTTTGTTTCGCTATCACATGCAACTTCAATGTAATGAGGGATTAAAACGGAATAAGGTTTTCTACGCCTCTTTGGTGATGCTAATATAACTACTACATCGAATGTCTTCTCAATTTGAATTTGTTGAAACTAGATTCTTTCGGTAAAAATTGTTCGTGTTTATTTTTATACAAGCTTTATAGACCTGTATTTTAGGACACCTTAGATTATATGACATGCAAATGCTTTAGTGGTCGCAAATCATTTACCAAACAAAAAGAAAACGAAATCTATTCATATTTAGAGTAAGTATGGTTAGTACTGTGTCGGTATGAAAGCAAGTGAAACATTGAGTGTGTATTGTAAATGCTACTTGTTTTGGCAACACAACACTACCTATGTACGACCTAGGTCATCCCATCTCTCTATTTGTAAAACTCTTTGGTCCTGATTGAGTTTCGTAAATCCTGGAGTCGGCTAGACCCAACCCTCGCTACGCCCACGAGATGTAAACAATTTATGGTTTTACCGAAGGGGTTCGTATAAAACATCATGAATGAGTAAACAACCACGGGGTCTGTGTAGAACAAGTGTTTCACGTCACCCACCATCTTGTGATGCTTCACTTTTATGTTTGTTTGCAATGATTTGTTTTTCTAGTGTTGTTCATATGCAATATTATGTTCTAAGTGCTCTTCTGACGTTATAAGCATTTCTTTGACGAGGGAAATTATTTCAGGCATGGTTTTAATAGACATGATTGTGTAAAACTTTTAAGTCAAAGAAAATTGATTAATGCATTGATTGGTGGAAACTTAGCACTGTGATCACCTTCTATGAAGTTCGACGTATGGCAACAACTAATTATATATTATACAGGGTTATTTGTAAAACACTGGCAACGTCTCAGGACCATGTTACTAACATCATAATCAACAACTTTTGTTCTAGGATATTTAAACATTTATCATATTTTAGTTCATCAGCTTTTCATACAAAAATAAAAATATTGAAATTGAACGCTCTAAATGTTACGAAATCTATGCGAAGCAAACGTACCTACAAGCGGCGGTGTAGGTACAGCAAAATACGGAGTAGAAATGTGCTAGATAGGACAACGAAATCTTGAAGATTTGTTTTTGGTAAATGTATAAAATTTTGTAAAAAATCATAGAACAAAAGTTGTTGTTTATGATGATTGTAATACAGTCCTGCAAGGTTGTCGGTGTTTTACAAATAACCCTGTATATATATATTTTATAAACCTTTGCTGGGCGATGATCTCTCCCAACATAACCTTCCACTGTTCTCGGATTACACCCGGCCAATTTCTGGTAATCATACATTAAAATAATTAAACGCGATTAAATAAACTAAACCAACAACAAACTATAAAAGAACATGACGGTAGTTAAATATTTACTCTTTGACATTTCCCCAGCGTATTATATATACCCCAGTACTCCCACAAATTATATCACCCGCCCCGATTGCCATAGATTGATAGATACAGAGCTCGCTTTGTGGTTACGATCCAGATGATTTAATCAGTGTTGCCAGTTTACCACCTTGCTAGATATTAATGCCAGTTATGAATGGAAACCTAATTGGAATAGTTGTGGCCTCTGAATAGCTGTGGCCAAGGAAATGAGACAATTAGGTTGTAGTGAACCAAATGGCGACGTGTGTGGTATTGATTAGAAACTTAGTCAGGTTTGATAAGCTGTAGGTAAACGTGTTGTACTACAGCTGCAACTGTTAGCCCAACTATTTCGCCGCACATCGTAATATTCAAACTCAAAGCATTTATTTCAATTAGACCATTACAGGCACTTTTGAATGTCATGAAAACAAAAAAAAAGATGCTGCTACAGTCCCAGTCACAAGACATAATAACTTGTGAAAGTACTGAAGTTGTCCATTCCAAAGCGTAGATCTCTATGGAGAAGAATGGGCAAGAAACTCAATGGACACTCTTTTAAATCATATTTTTACAAAATCACTGATACATCATTTATGTTGGCATTATACATAAGTACATCTGAGAACGATGAACAAAAATTACATGTAGAAATATTACAAACGATCAATTGACAGTTACTTCTTTGACATACTACTCTGTCAAGAAAGTACCGGGAAAAGATCAATAATACACAAAATGTCTGTTATTCATCCAAATTTATTTTATCACCTTCAAAGTATGCTCCTTTAGAAACGATACACTTGCGCCAACAAATAATCCATTCATCAAAACATTTTTTAAACGCTGCTTCCGGAATTGAGTTCAGTTCTCGCCGCGAATTCTCCTTTATGTCTTCTATCGATTGAAAACGGGTGCCACGAAGTGGTAATTTGAGTTTAGGAAAAAGAAAAAAGTCAGCAGGAGCCATATCTGGTGAATATGGTGGTTGCTGGATGATATTTGTTGAGTGTTTGGTCAAAAATTCGTTCACAATGATAGCATTGTGCGAAGGCGCATTGCCGTGGTGCAAAATCCAAGAATTTTCTTTCCACAAATCTGGCCTTTTTCGTCGAATTTGCTCTCTTAAACGCCGCATAACGCTCAAATAATATTCTTTATTTACCGTTAGACCTTCCGGTAAGAATTCAGAGTGCACAACACCGCGATAGTCAAAGAAAACAGTCAACATGACTTTGATTTTTGATCGACTTTGGCGTGGTTTTTTCGGTTTCGGTTCAGTTAGAAGGCGCCACTCCGAAGCTTGTTGACTAGTTTGCATGTCAAACTCGTAAACCCACGTCTCGTCACCAGTAACAATGCGTTTCATGAATGTTGGGTCCGAACTGACTCGTTCTAGCATGTCCTCAGCGACTTTCATGCGATTGAGTTTTTGGAGAAAATTCAGATCTTTTGGGACTAGCCGAGCAGCAACATGTTTCATACCCAAATGATTAGTTACAATGGTAAGGATCGACTCGTGAGATACAGAAAGTTCGGCGGCTATCTCTCTCAGAGTTGAATGGGGATTTTCAGTCACTATTTTCTTCACTTTTGCGATGTTAACTTCAGTTGCAGACGTTGACGGCCTACCAGAGCGAGGCAAATCTTCCATCACATCTCGACCGCTTTTGAACGCTTTGAACCACTCATAAGCACGAGTTTTTGATAAAGTCGATTCACCGCAAGCCTTCTGTAACATTTTCAGTGACTCCGAACACGAAATTCCATTGGCGATGCAAAATTTAAGACAAACTCTTTGTTCGATATTTTTGTCCATTATGAAATTCGCAATACACACTATATATGATATTACTAAAACCAGCACTGTATTTAATATAAATAACAGATGCAACTCAAACTCCGCGCCAAAATGGAAAACAGTTGTGCCAATCTAACAACTACAAAAAAAACAAAATTTTTAATTTGGAACCATAAACAAATCATCCATTCCCGATACTTTTTTGACTGAATGTATATTACATAATATACCACCACGCCTGTAAACTATTGAATGGAGTTTGATGAAACTTCACAATAAAATAGCCTACATATCAGAATATATATATATATGTTATCACAACGCGTGTTAAACTATGGGGCGTAGCAGCTACTCTAATAAAAAAATAAAATACCTACAGAGTCATTGTTATTAACACAGGATTATTTAAGAACAGTGGACCTTAATGGGTGACTCAACATTTTTCAAAACAGAGATTAATTCTAATTAAACAATATCAGATTGCCTGTTGTTTGGAAGGATAATGATGATCGTAATGAGAAACATTAAAAATAATGTGACTAACGAGCGCCCATATCTACATGTATCACAAAACATCACGCTTTTAAGCCCTGAAGGAAAGCAGAGATGTCTTTGCAATAGGTAACCACTGGATGTATCGCGAATTAGAATTAAGAGCTCGTGGTTGGGTCGATCTTGAAGTTAAACCGCGCTTGCCTAAGTTGATCCGTGGTTGGGTGACCAACCCGAAACAGCCGGGACAATTTGTAGATATTTGTAGATCTTGCCAGTCTTTACAGTGGTGCGAAAGTTTGACAGCCTTACCAAGTTTTACCAAGGAGTATCGTATTACCCAGTTTTTAATGGGTCGTGGAGGTCAGATAGGCAGCCACGCCATATAGGTAAGACTGGAAGCCGACCCCACTATAGTTGGGAAAAGGCTAGGCAGATGATGATGATGGATGTGTCGTGAATTCATGAGTATCTAAATAGTTATTTAAAATTCCCGACATTCCGCAAGAGCCTATTACCATTAATAGGGCACAAATTCAGACCTCGTGGTTGGTACTGAGAAAGTTTTGATAGAAAAACGCAATACACTTTGACCGACTTAGGAATCGAACGTAGGATCTTATACTTAGCAGTAACAGCAGTACTAATGAGCCTGCCATTTTTTTTTCTTAACAATACTGGCCCCCACACTAGGAATTTCTCCTGTATCGTGGGCGCGTTTACAAACATTTAAACTCACATACACAAACAGCCAGACCCGGAACAACTATCTGTAGGCCATACAAATATTTGTTCCGTGCGGGGATCGCACCCTCGACACGCAGCGCAGCAGTCGATCGCTCAGCCACTGCGCCAATGGTGCCATTAATATGAATAAATAATGTTTTAATAATACCCTTTCTAATAAAATGCCTACGTAAAAGCGTTCAACTAGGTGAATGTGTTCATATGAGTGTGATCACCTCAACGGTTCAACGAATCGAACCGATGACCTTTCGATTTAAAGGCCACTCCGCTAGCCTTAGGGATATTGTCGCTTAATGTACATGTTGCATGCACACCTTTAATATTAACTAGCACTTTGAAAAATAAGATTTTAATATACTGTGATTTATTGGTCTGAAACTTTCAATCACTATTATTAAAATATCACCTCATTTATCTTTACTAAAATTATAAAAACGAAATTGAGTTAGAGAGTAGCAATTTTAGTAGTAACACTGAATATTTCAATCCTTACTTCCTTACTAATATTATAAGAGCGAAGTGAGTTTGTTTGTTTGTTACGTCTTCACGCCTTAATGGCTAAACCGATTTTGATGAATTTTGGTACAGAGATAGTTGGGACCCTGGAGACGGACATAGGCTGTTTATTTTTTAAAGTGAGAAATGAAGGAGAAAGAGGGAAGAATAGGAAAAACTTAGCATTGCTATTACAATCAATAAGTCGCAAGGCCAAAAACTACAGGTAGCAGGTACCTGCAAATCAGGAAAGGGGAACTGTGTCATCCCGAATTTAATGTGAGTGAAGCCGCGAGCAAAAGCTGGTTACTTATATTTTCGAAAGTAAATAAATTGATTTGGTCGATTTTTAGGGTTCCGTACCTAAAAAGAAAATAAAACGGATCCCTTACTGGATCACTGTTGTCCGTCTGTCTGTCAAGACCCCTTATCTCTGTAAAGCGTGGAGGTATCAAGTTGCAATTAAGACCATCTACTCAAGTCCCTTGAAGCTGTAAAAAAATTAACCCACAAGTTTACGCAGTCAAATGATACGGCCGTTTATGTTGCTCAAACTTAAAGCATTTATTTCAATTGTCAAGACCCTTTATCTTGGGAACGCGTGGAGGCATCGAGTGAAATTAAAACTATATACTCAAGGCTGTGGAAAAATCACGCAGTCAAAAGATATGGCCTTTTATGTCGCAAGTTTGTGAGGAACCCTCGGTGCGCGCAGTCTGACTCGCTCTTGGCCGGTTTTTTTATTCGATTCTATTTCTTTCTTCTATTCGATTCTGTCCCGCATCAATCTACAGCTTGGGCTCCTCTTTCTCAATCCACCATCATAAACACCATGCCTATCTTCTGTTATCTGTTTCCATTTTCGACCTGCAAACAAGATCGGGTCGTTATCAGCTCCACTGAGGTCTTAATACGACGGAGATGTTCTCCCTCGGACGATCCATTGACAAATAATCTTTGCCCATCTCTTGCGACGTACCACCAAACCACTTAAAGCACTTTGAGCTGAAGGCATTATATTCTTACCAAATATCTCCTTATCTAGAAGTACCGGGATCTAATATTCTCTGAATAATGCAAACGCGATAAAATCCTCCTACATGGTCATAGAATATCAACCAGACGGTTATGAGATGTAAGAACGGTCACAAAACGTGTCTTATACAGACGTGGGCGGATACGGTGGACACTGGTTTACTCCTAGTTCACAACCTCGGATGATGCAGTTTGCGGCGCGACCTGCGTCAAATGACACTCGCCTGCTTCACTTGTTTCTTTCGCGCCGCGTGAACGTGTAGATAGTGGCCAAGCACTTTGGTATGAATATGTAGTGAGTAAAATTAGGTACGTCGACGAAATCCAAGTTCAAAGACGAATATGCGTAATGCTCGTCTAATCCTGACGTCCGACCTGCAAGAGCGAATCATTACAATTTCATAATAAAGATCGCTATATATAGCTATGTGTACAAACAGGATAGATAAGACGGTTTAAGATGTTCTTTCTTAGGCGAACGAAACTTTGGTGCTATTGAGCGATCTTACCGCTGAGGTTATTATTATAGTAGTACTAGCGGTTTTGTTCATTGCTGGATTATGAAAAATAGACGTTGGCCGGTTCTCAGACCTACCCGATATGCACACTAATTTCATACAAATCGGTTCAGCCTTTTCGGAGAGGTTTGGTAACAAACACCCTGCCACAAGAATTTTAAATATTAAATAGTAGTATATAGGCTTGAGCTCGGTCAATGACCGGTGCCTTGAGTGATGTGAGCTAGCCTAGGTTCACGGTTGTCAGCGCTTCCAGAAGAATACCTATAGGCCAGCACCACGTAACGTGGAAATTCCGTCGCGGCTGAACCTCATTACATTTTATTTGGTCTGGTAGAGGGCAACCAATTTTATTTTTATTGGTTTCGAAACTCGTCACAAGACTGATATAGTTTAATTTACCCATTATAGTCTAGTCAACAAGTGCTTTTTTAGTCAAAACTTTTTAAAAGTCTCGGAAAAATATGGTTGAGGGCTCATTCGATTCGGGATCGCATCTAGAAAGTTTTTGAAAAAATTCAAGACCCGCTCGTAAAAATTGCAAAAGTTATTAACAAATTAGTAAACAAAAAGGGGTTTAGTTTTTTTGATATATCCCGAAAACTATTTGATATATTTTGATTTTGAAAAAAGATTCAAAAAGAGGAGAAAATTTCCTAAAAAAAACTCCCTAGTCGCGAAATTGTAGGACCAATATTAAAAATTTTACAGGGAGCTGAAAATACGCCTGAAAACGGGTACTCGGGTTTCCGCAAGCCACGCCCCCTTCGAGCGCTTTAATGAAAAATATTATTTAAACATATTAAATGTTGATATTAAAATTTGAAAAAATTCAGACATGTACAGGACAAATTAAAGAATGAAATACCGTAGATCAATTACCTTTTTGCGGAAAGAAAAATTAATTCGATAATAAATATAAATATTATTTTTTTTTGCAAAAAGGTAATTGGTCGGTTTTATTTTAGTGTAAAGAATTCTAAAAAAATTATGCAAAAAAAAATTTATTGTTTATAACAAATTGTTTATTTAATAAATAATGAAAATTTATAAAAAAACGAATTTTTTTCTTTGATTATTAAGGAGGATAATAAATAATGATATTTTAAAAAAAAAGCGTACCTTAATATTATTTACAAGTGGTAAAAAAAAATTGTTAATTAACAAAACGGTTTTTTAGCAATAAATTTTTTTTTATAAGGATCGTTTTTTATCTTAAAATTCATAATTTTTTACGAGGAATCTATTTTCAAAAAAAAAAAAATACAATTATCTTATAAATAATCTATTTGTTTATAACAATTTTATAAACAAAAAGAATTAAAATTTATAAAAAAATATTTTTAGGTAGCTTTTATTGATAGAAAAACGAATGATCATCGACATTGGAAAAAAAAAAAATTCTTGTAGTATTTTTTTAAATATTTAATTTGCCGCCTAGGTAATTTGTTAATAACAAATCGAAAATTAACAATTTTTTAATTTACTCAACGGAAATCTTTTCTTTAATCTTTGAAGAATAGCTCCACGAGAGGAAAAAAAATTGAGATTTCTGGTTTAACAATTATGCAACTTGCAATGTTTATAGCCCAGTCGGAAGAAATTGTTAATTAATTTATGGATAACATTTTATAAAATCGCGATAAAAATATTTTTTCTACGGTATTTCATTTTTTAATTTGTCCTGTACATGTCTGAATTTTTTCAAATTTTAATATCAACATTTAATATGTTTAAATAATATTTTTCATTAAAGCGCTCGAAGGGGGCGTGGCTTGCGGAAACCCGAGTACCCGTTTTCAGGCGTATTTTCAGCTCCCTGTAAAATTTTTAATATTGGTCCTACAATTTCGCGAGTAGGGAGTTTTTTTAGGAAATTTTCTCCTCTTTTTGAATCTTTTTTCAAAATCAAAATATATCAAATAGTTTTCAAGATATACCAAAAAAACTAAACCCCTTTTTTTTTATTTACTAATTTGTTAATAACTTTTGCAATTTTTTCGAGCGGGTCTTGAAATTTTTCAAATACTTTCTAGATTCGATCCCGAATCGAATGAGCCCTCAACCATATTTTTCCGAGACTTTTAAAAAGTTTTGACTAAAAAAGCACTTGTTGACTAGACTATTAGATACATAATTTAATTTCTTATACTCAAACATCACGTTTAAAAAAACCAAAGTGCAAAACTGTGTTCCTTATTTAAAAAATAGCAAACATTTGTAAACAAACACTTTCCGCAAACAAAAATAAAAACAAACAGTCCCCTTACAATTTCCCTGTAATGTGAACCTCATTACGGATCTGCCCATTTATAACACTTTCCATGCGAGACTGTGGAGAGGGAGCCGTAAACAAGACAAACAGACTTTTACAGTGTATTTTTCTTTATATGTCTCATTTGGTAAACAGATACGGTAATAAAACCACGAGTTTTCTTATTGATTTTTGTTTTTTTTTTATGAAATTCTGGCAAAACTGCTTCTAACTCACTATAAATTAACAAATTTCATGTTTGTTTACGAAATATGATAATCGTATTTCTTCTAATCTAAATTCTTCTAATATAAATCGTACTTCTTCGTCACCAAATGGCACTAGCGACAGTTTTTTTTACGGGAAGCACCTATTTAGTATAGGTACTAACAGAAAATAAAAAAGATGAAATGCGTATTATCGCTGAAAAAAAGCCACTTGACGTGCGATATGACGGTCAAAATACAAACACTTTACTCATTGTCACTTCTTGATAAATGTACTTACTTAGCCATTTTCCACGCAACTCTAATTAGGCATCAGACAGACAATACAATAATACCAATGTACGTAAATTGATCGCACGAGCGAACATGAAATGTAGCCGTTGCGTGTTGCCGCTACAGTTAATTTTGATAATTAATCACGTTACATGCGCTCAATTATTAAAGCGGAATTTATGATTTCAGATATCTGCTGCACGTCTGTGACTCGGTACATGTTGTATTTGCTCTTTACAAACATATTCCTTTCATTTCGGTTCGCATTTATACGTTTTTTCAACAGTAACTAAAGTAATTTAATTTATTAGCGGAATATTTTATTCGAAAATGTTTGTCGTTCCTTTCAATTTGGACTGACATTTTAAAAACGTTCAATCTAGTTAAAGAGTCAGGAAAGTTGTTATTAAAATTACCTAATGTGGATCAAGTAGAACCTCCCTCGTATGTTGTTTCAACGTAATTCTAAAACTTTTCTAATTGGGTCACATCGTGTCGAGTAACACATTTATTGAATTAGCGTGGAGAAGGAAAATTCTTCATGTGTATTCTCCCTATAGAGGTCTACCGTGTAACTTGATCAAAAGGCTCGTCATCTATCTAGATGTATGATTTTTGGACATGAATATTCCGTACCTCTTTAAAACTTTTCTCTCAGAGATCTAAAAGAAAAGTTCAGTCGTTTACTGAGACTCTTTTTATAACTAGCAATATTGAAACCTAAATGTTAACCATAAAAAAACGATGAAAAAAAAAAGAAAAAAATCTACCTGTTTACGTGGCAACTTAAAACGACATTGTCGCGTAAAGCTTTTCTGTCATTTCACAAAATCTGTCATAATACTCTCTACGATGGACACATCCTCATCAATCCTAGTGTAACTCCTCTCAGAACATTGCTGAATAAATTCACAAACAAGTACAACATTGAAGCTTTAACAATTAACCTAATTGCTTCACAGTTTCGTGCTTAACGCGTGTCATTGCGTAAAAGATCCCTGTCCATTTTAATTACGAAAATACCGAACGAGGAGTGGCCCAAATGACAAGAGGATTTAGGGCCTGATAAACATTTTTTTATTTCGCCCTGAAAAATGATGTATACGTTCATTTCGTCGAGTAAATACCCAATATGCATTGAACTGGCATCAAAAGACTGCTCGTAAAACAAGATTATACGACACATGACCCTTAAATGGAGGCGTAATGGTGATATTACTATTTTATAACCCGGAACTTTCGTAGAAAATTACTCCAGCACCGATAATACTGGCGTTTTGTATACCACGGCCACGTTGCTATTGCTCTTGTAGTAATAAATTGTTTGTGGTGTACGTAGAGAAACTTTTTGTTGTTGTTTATGTTTATAGAGTCAAAAGAAAGCAAATGACGTGCTGTCATCTACGGTTACCTCATATCGCTTCTCTTGCCACTTGCGTTGCATGTAAATTTGAACACAGCCTACGCCTTGTTTGTAAAAATGTTTACAAAAAACATACTAACAATGGTTTTAACTTTTTGGGATAAGATGCATGAATCGTGTAGATCAGGTACGTACGTCTTAAGAACTTTAATTTCGTCTCAAAATGAAGTTATAATTGAATTACATCAGCTGGTTCGAACACATTTCTGATAATATTCATCCTCTGTTTTAAATCCACAGCTTAGAGATTTCTCGCAAAATAAAAGAAATAATGCCCATTTGCGTTTACAAATTAAATAGTGCACACAACATCAGCTTTGAAACAGCCTGAATATTGAATCATTAATCAGTGGAAATAAAAAAATACGCTTCTAAATTAAAAACCGGAGAACTTTTAATTGGCATTCCCTGTTTATCTTCCTAATTTTTACGTCCCTACAAATCGAATTGATCTCGATATTTGAATCGAGTTAATAGAAGCGGGCAATAGGGACTTCGCAATAAAATTATCGTTGGGTTTGCCGGAATCGTCCCGGAGTCCCCTAACGCGGGTAGTATCTACCGCACCCGTCCCACCCCGTGACCCACTTATACATTACCCTGGATACGCGTTATACCGCACGCAAAATTGACGTACTCATCACTACGATGTAGCTCCTAAATTATATTTCGGCGGCAAGAGTTACTTAAGCTCTGTAACTTTTTTTGTATAAAATAATTGTTGGTTTTTTGTACTGCGAAATGCTCTCACAACTTAACGTAGGAAATAAATTCGTAATAACTTCAGATCAGTCACTCAGTAGTGAGTTTTGCTTTATTCAAGTCAATCGTTGAAACTTTTTGTGACACGCTAAACAAATGGACATTCGGACACTATCGTTTATCTTTAGCTCGTTTCAATCATAGTGATCGATAGATATATAATCGATTTGTTCTCTTTGAAACGATTCTATGTCTGCAAATGATTTATTCGTTTCGCGTTTACATCCGTCGCATCGATGCCGCGTCTTTGTGACGCTAACGGGCTTTCCAAGTGTTTCGATTCCCGATACCGGGAACCCCGGGATATTGACGGCTGCGGGAAAAATTGCTTCTTTCAAACTACGTCCCATCAACACGCCATTTTTTATTTTCTTTGAATTAATTTGCTTACTAAGTGCTTGCAGGGGAATTTCGGGCGGGATTTTCTTATTCTGGCAATTGACGAAGCTTTCAATGAAAATGTTTGTATTTTAGAGTGCGGTTGATGATTGTTCGTTACGCAAATTGGGAGGGGAGGTAAATAGCTACGTCATATGTACAAAAGAGGAAAAGCGAAAATTTCAATGACGATGCGGTAATGGGTTTATCAAAAGAGCTGTAATTCTGGAACACGTGAACAGGAAATTTTCAAAAGGAAATGTCGGAGTTCAGTTCCCGCTTGATTCTCACGCGAACTTGACGCTTAAGTTGAATCGTTGGACTGTGTAGCTTCTCCCTACTTACCAAGAAAATATCGAAAGTCTCAAACATTTATTTGCAGATAAATATGGTTACAGAAGTTCGTATAAGGCTTAGCATATTTAATCACAACATTTTTTTTTTTTGATATTTATTTAATAATGATTTTAATTTGAATTAAAGGGTTTCTTGTTTTGTATAGAAGGAATTCTCAGCTAACCACGTGCTTAAAGCCCAAAACTCAAGCCTGAATCCCTAAGAGTGACTATTTTTTCCTTAAACCAATGTTCTTTTGTTGTACAGAATGGAGCGGCGGTGGCGGTAACGGCGAGTATCGTGTAAGAAGACAGCTGTCCGTGTCTTCGGACTCGAAACTCCTCGACGAAGGTGCCAGGGAGGAGGCGCGGGTAGTCATGAGGCCGAAGCGACCGCCCAGGCCTAAGTCTGAAGCCTATCTAGGGCCTCACGACCACTCCAACCGACGCACCAAGCGGTTTAGTGCCTTTGGGGTAAGAGGATTCATAAATTATATACGTACTCTTTTATTTCTATAGCTTGTAGAGCCGAGTTTACATTCAACATTGTTTTGGAAAAATATATTCTCGCTCGCTACATTGCTATAATTATTGCTCCTATATTGCAACTCAGTAAATAGGTTTTTTGTTGGAAGCTGGAATACCGGGAAGCTTAATCGCGGAACTAGGTCAGTTACCATCACTACTGTACCGGGGTTTTTCCCGGTATTGTTTGATCAGCCAATTCCACACTTAAAATAACTAGCAATTTTTTAGTAGTAGGTAACACTGAATATTTCAATCTAAGGAAAATATCACAAATACGTATGCCAAGAGAAAACCTCATAACCAGAGTCATATCAATTATTATAGTCAAATTGTTTTCAAACACGTAAACATACACAAACTTGATTATAAACATTCCTTCAAACATGTCTCAGCCAGATACCATTTGTAAAACTGTTTACTATTGTTACTGTATGCCAACGTAAATACAAACATAGTACACACACTTCCATATTTATTTTCACTTCTATTTTGCACGTCTGGACAGAGATATAAAAGAATATTGTAAATGTTAAGGTGTCTGTACACTCTCGCCGAGACACTGAGGCAATACGGCACGGTTGGCGCAGTGGCTGAGCGATTGACTGCTGCGCTGCGTGTCGCGGGTTCGATTCCCGCACGGAACAAATATTTGTATGGCCTACAGATAGTTGTTTCGGGTCTGGCTGTTTGTGTATGTGAATTAAAATGTTTGTAAACGCAGCCACGATACAGGAGAAATTCCTAGTGTGGGGCAACGTTTAAAAAAAAAATACAAGTGCGAGAATATACTGCAAAGAAAACCTAGGCTAAATGAGCGCTCCTACAAACGTGTAAACAGACCCTTCACAGAGCCGTCAACCGAGCATTCTGTTGATCAATGTAAAATTATTGCTGGGACACGAAAATTTTGGAACTTTGACCATCACTATCTCCAAAACTATAAGGATATAGTCAAAAAATATAATAATCGTAATAACGGGGAGAACAAGTTTCTTTCGGCTTTGTTATCGTTACACCAATAATAGAGATCTCGCACTCACCCTGCCTCGGAATATCTCGGTGAGAGTGTATCATGTACAACCACCCTTAGTGTATGTTCCGCGGTGGAGCGTAGTGTTGCTAGCTTACAAATAGGCCGAGTAGGACCAACGGCGACGTTGATAGATGGCGCGATTATATCGGGGAGTAATTCTGGGATACCAGTCATTTGTGATACTTTGTTTTTCGAAAAGGTTTTTGCTTGCAGTTTTGTTTATATGCTTGTTGGCGACGCGACCTCGCGCGGATCCATAGAACAATGAAACGATAATAAAGATTGATTGCTTTTTTAAAATAATTTTCATTTGATTTATGGGTTTTACTCTTTAAACATCATCAATCATCAAATAACTTCTCCCGCTCTGGGCGGAGCGCAAGGGAGTTTCAGACTTTTATTGTCTAAAACCCATATATGTTCCTTCTTTAGCCCTTTGTGTTCCGGGGCCCCAGTATCTCTTTATAACACCCTGTACCGCGCCCCCGGCGGCCCCGGCGGTACCCGTTAGTGACCCTGGAAGGCCCCTCTGAAACATAAAGTTTATACTATTAAGATGACTTCTAATTGAAAACATGGACCTCAAAAACATGCTGCACCGACTCCAAATAAATTGGGATAAGGGCAATAGAATGACTACTGCGGTTGCTCCCACGTAGACTGGCATATTAAAATAAACCTTCCTCTTGAATCACTATCTATTGCTGAAAACTGCATTAAAATCCGTTGAGTAGTTTAAAAGATCTAAGCGAACAGGTAGCAGAAGCGACTAATTTTATATTAGTTTTTTAAACTTTTTTTACTTTCTTCACACCCAGTACACCAACTTTCTAGTTTACTGAATGCAATCGATTTAAATCAATTACAAACAGCTCGTCTATCAAAAAGTAAACCAATCAACGTCCAATTAACGTTTCTGACACGAACTCAAGTATTTTAGCTACCGATAACCATTGGTTATGTTTACGAGGTATTCACTTTTTATGTAGGATTTTATTTGAACATGCAGTATGCGTAAGTGCAATTACCTTAGCCGAGTATTTAGAGAACGGTATTTAGTAGTGTTGGAAGCTGACTCTAAGAGAGTTGAAATAAGAAATAGGCTAGATAGATGATGGTGATGATTTAGTAGGGCTGGCTTTCCACTTGATCTGTGCAAGGAAGCGCACTGCTCAGGAAAATTGAAAGGCTGCACAGTAAAGTGCGGTTTTCACCATAGTGGATACATGCCGTCCCGACGAGGATCTTGCAGATTCGACCAGTCACAGGGCAGTGAACAGATGCGATGTGGATTCATTCACGTCTCCGTTTTTTTTAATCAGACCTTATTTTCCTAGTTTCCAAATATCATAGCTGCATTACGAGAAAGCGGGATAATGTAGTTAAAATTTACCAATACACACCAACTAATAAAAAACAATTTCGGTGGCATGGTTGGTGCAGTGGTTTACTGCTGATCGGTGTGGGTTCAATTTTCAAACGAAAAAAAAAAATGTTTTTATGACCTACGGATAGCTGTTTCAGGTCTGGCTGTTCGTGTATATAAATTTAAATATCAGTCTAAGCTTAGACGGTTTCCTAAGTGACGATACTACACAATATAAACTAATAGTTATAAATACCCCTGTTATGCCTGTGTACTGGGATTTCATGCGGTGATAAAATGGGTAAATTTAACAGCTACTGTTTTACTTAGAAATATGAAACTGTGCAAGAAAATTTGGTTTCGGTAAATTATTATACGTTATTCAATATTATTCATCTACATAAAGAAGGTTTGATGAAGGACAAACGATCATTTAACTCTTATTCAATCCCGACGCTAAGTACAAATTAATGATAAAGTACTGCCTATCGTTTACATTCAACCAATAAAACAAATCATTGGGAAACCTCTCTTACATTGTAACGTATCCAATTTATAACTGGAACTCGTCATCCCAATTTGGTACTTCCATTCAGGTCGACTTCTTAACCACGGAATACCACATCTCAAGTGGGAACCCAAGTTGCGCACCTCTGATTTTTGGATAAATGTGCGCATTGTACAATTATCACTTGTTTCGGTGATGAAAACCATTGTGAGGAAACCAAACTTGCCTGAGAGATATTTTTCTCCAGCATTAAAAGCCATGTCAGATGCCCATGAGCGGTATGACTTATGGAAAAACTGTATAACGACTAAAACTAACTAACTGTGTAAAAACAACTGTAACACTAATAACGTTGTCCCATTTATTCTATAATCCTAATATCAGCATGTTTGTGCGGTGTCGTAAATTACAAGATTATTTCAATGTGTTCATTTGATTAATGAATGTTTTCTGTCTGTCAACAGGGTGATTCTCCCTTCGGGAAATCCGAAGCCTACATAAAACTCGAGCAACTTGGTGAGGGTTCCTACGCCACAGTGTATAAAGGTTATAGCAAGTGAGTATTGTTTTATTATTTACAACCTTATTTAGCTTGAGATAACGTACAAAATAACACCTGATTGTCTGATGCTTAGCTTCTAAGAACTTAGAATAGCTATAGACTTACCAAAACTCTGTACTTAATCGAGTTCTTATGACTGTATTGTGTTCGGAAACGCACAAGTTATCTAAATAATAAAGTAATAGTGCTATGGAATCGTAAAATACCGAGCTACTTCCGTGCTTCGGAAAGGACGTTAAGCTGTAGGACCCGGCTGTCTATGGTAGATAATTGACAGTCGCTACAAGTAGTCAGTGTGCTGGAAGTTTGACAACTAGTCTTAGGGGTATCGTATAACCCATTACTAATTGGGTTGTGGAGGTCAGATAGGCAGTCGCTCCATGTAAAATACTGGTATTCAGCTGCATCCAGTAAGACTGTAAGCCGACCGTAACATCGTTGGATAAAGACTAAACAGATGATGATGATGACTATCGAATATACCTCAGGATCCCTCAGAAACGAGGCATAACTGACTGCACGTAAAACTAAAATGATGTTCCGGGGGAATCAAGTAAATAGATGTTTACTCTACAGAGTAATCTTATAAGAAAACTAACGAATACAGTAGTTTGAATCCCCGGAAATTGAGCGATTCCCTCGGGAGTTCGGGAGTGAGGTCTAACTAGCTAATTGTAACTAAGTATAGATAATGTTAAAGCCTTTCATGCTTGAGTTTGTGGGTTCAAATCCGGGCAAGTATAAGAGGTTTAAAAAACAGTGTATTTAAAGAAGAGAAGAGATTTTGTAAAGAACAGAATTTAGTTTGATTTCTGTTCTCTTTAAAATCTGTTCTCTTATTTATTTCTTGATTTATATTGGCTTGTTTATTTCGCGATAAAGATAAACGAATCTCTAGTAATATTCGGTTTGTTTACCATCATAATATCGCGCCTATAATCCCCGAAGGGGTAGGCAGAGGTGTGTCTTGTAGTACACCAACATTTCGCCAGAAATGTTTAAGTCCCATGTAAAAGACGGCGAGCCGATTGCCATCAACCTGGCTGCTACTAAGGAATTCCTGATGGAAAAACCCAATAACACTTTGCTCGACCTGGGAATCGGACCCAGGACCTGATGCTCTGTACTCGTGCTTGCGCCCACTAGACCAACAAGGCAGTCGAATTGTTTATCCTACTTCCTACTAGGTATATAATATTAAAAATGCGAATGTTTGTGAGGATGGATGGATGTATGGATGGATGTTTGTTACTCTTTCATGACAAAACGGCGGAATCTTGATGAAATTTGGTACAGAGTTAGATTATAGTCTGGAATAACACATAGGATACTTTTTTCTTCGATCATCACGCGGGCGAAGCTGCGGGCGCCAGCTAGTTTAACAATAAATTTGGGTTAATAAAGTAATTAAAAGCAAAGCTGTTTGAAACTTATCAGACAACATCTAACAGCGAAGATTTGCTGAAATATTATGCGTCGTTCGCATCAACTCGGGTCTCTCCCCTGACGCATATTTAAATATTGATGTTCGTTACGAGATGCATAAATATTTATAAAGCTGATTACTTTTACTGTTGGAATAATTAATTTCTTTGTGTCAATTAGGCAATTTCCTCATTATGCTGTGTGGTTTTATTCAAAGGAAAATATTGACTGAGGCTTTTTGTTGGCGATTTCAGACTTATTTTAATTATAAGTCCAGGTTTCCTTACGATGTTTTCCTTCACCGTTGTATATGAAACGTTTAGAAAATACATATATGAATTGAAAAAGGTCACATTGGTACGCAGGCTCAACTATGTCTAAACTTTTATACTTCTCTGTGATACTCAAGTATTTCCATATTTTTTTTCATCATCATCGTATCATTACATTTGTAAAATTCTCGTATTCATGAAAAGAAAAGTGTTCTTTGTTCTTCGACATCCGCATGCGAGTTCGTATTTTTCACAACAATGTCGCCTTTGTGGCGCACTTGTCATAGTCTCTACGTTTCCACTTGGTAATCGGTCTTTGAAGTCACTCGATATGTAAAACACCGCACTGTTATCCAATTTTGTGTCAAAATACAACAAACATTTCGATTTGAGAGCATTTGGTTGTTCAAAATAATACTGACACAAAATCCAACCGGAATATCAGCTGAATATTTTTCAGATTTATTTATCATCGGCTTAACAGCGTTCAACATTCCAGCTCGTTAATTTTAATATCAGGACTCACGCCAAATAAAATTTTACGTTAAAAACTCTCGTATATTTAGTTCAGGAATTAATATGCTAAACCCCGGTGGTTGCCGGGGTCAGGTCGAGTGGGCAAATTCAAACGGAACTTACATTGTTCGTGAATATTGAATGAGTGCTGCACCTCACTGAGTTGAGCTGTAATAAGCGTGTTCAACTCCTCTCCTAATTGTATTCATGGCACTTCAAGTTTCCTTATGACGCTATGGTGAGACGACAACACATAACAAGCAAGAGTTACTTCAACTAGCTCTTACGAAATTAGTTCAAGAATGCCTTGAGATCGGGTAACTACATGCTCGAACCTCATACATTCCTTAATATATAAATTTCGTGAAGCTAAAAGCGACCTGAAAGCGGTTCTGTACTTGACGTTTTCATTTCACTTATGTATAAGCTTTTACGAAGATGTTAGGTAACTAGGAATTTAAGTGTGCAACAACATCCACCAAAAGCTTTGAAACCATTAATTTATAAGAAATTTTATGGAGAAATAATAATCCTTACCCGCGCTAGCCTAAATTAGTCCTTGAATGGGTGACCACCCATTACATACTGAGTTTCCTCCGTGCCTCGGAAACCACGTTAAGCCTTTGTTGTTAACTTGTAGATCTTTGACAGTCTTTACAGGTAGTCAGTGGCTCGAAAGTCTGACAACCAGTCTTACCAAGGAGTAGGTATTACCCAGTTATTAACAGGGTTGTAAAAGTCAGATACGCAGTCGCATCATGTAAAATACTGGTATTCCAATGAATTCCGTAAGCCTGACAGACAGAATACAGGCTAGACAGATTAAAAAGGAATTTAGTTGTAATGTCCGTCAACGAGGACTTTGCTTATCGACGTCAAGCATATTAATGAGCTTAAGTTTCCTGATCAGCAAGCGCTACACACATTGACATAATTACTTATATCCGGTAATAAAACCTTAAAGGATATCCTATCCTAGTTTTCTTAATGCATTGTCGTAGGTCGACAGCTGCAATAAATTGTTTACTTTTCCGAGCCTCTCCAATTTCAATGCCTAGGGCATACGATGCAAATTAGCCTATTGCATTATTTATGTTACCTAGACTAACGTGTGAACTAGCCTAGTCGTGACCACGACCGGTATTAACAATAAGAAGCTATCCGTATTCTTGTTTTATTTTTCTTAAAACGTGACATTAACACAAAACCCTGTGGACGTAAGTAGTATTGTTTCAAAAGACATTCTATACAATTGGCTTGAACTGGCAATTATAATGAGGAGGCTTATCAAAGGGATGTCTGACGTCAATAGGACCCCACCTATTCAGAGTCCGATACAAATGGCATGTTATTAGAGTTCTCTTCTACCGTTCTGACTGCGTCACTGCTGTTTGGCGTTGTTAATACTGTATGCTTTAAACACGGTAAAAACAATTGAGCATAGAGTTGTATTCACTAAACTAAACACTATACTGGCATTCTAAGTTTTCGTTAAGATGCTGTAGTGAACTTGTTAATAGGAATCGGCGATAATCGTTAATCGCCGAAATCCAAAAAATCCCTAAATTTTTATTAGAATCATTTATTTGCTTAAAATATAGGTGTGACCAGGTGTAAAAATTGATAATTTAGGCACAAACCATATTTCGCCTGTTTAGGGCGTGCAAATATACTTATACATTACAAAAATAATGCGTACTAAAGCATACCAAATAAACAAAAACGTGAAGTCAATTTAAAATAAAATAATCCTTACTAATATTATACAAGCGAAAGTGAGTTTGTTTGTTTGTTACGTCTTCACGCCTAAATGCCAAAACTGATTTTGATGAATTCTGGTACAGAGATAGTTACGACCGTGGAGACGAACATAGGCTCATTTAAAAAAAAAGCGGATAGAAAGATATATTTTTCGATCATCACGCGGATTAAAGTTAGCGTTAGCCCAAAGTAACTATACCACGCGGACGATGTCGCGGGCGGAAGCTAGTTATTAAATTAAAAAACACAATTATATCTTAAAATATTTAAAATTCTTATTTTTTCGCAGTTTAACGCAGCAAGTGGTAGCATTGAAAGAGATCAGACTTCAAGAAGAAGAAGGGGCGCCGTTCACGGCCATCCGGGAGGCTTCGTTACTCAAAGAGTTGAAGCACGCTAACATTGTGACCCTACACGACATCGTGCATACCAGGGAGACGCTAACTTTCGTGTTTGAATTTGTGGTAAGTGATCCCTTATTTTCACTATCATATCTACCCGGAATTCCACCGGTATAGGCTTTCCTATTCTCCTGCTGCACTTCCCAGTTTTATACGACTCTCATCCAGTTGGTTCTCGCGGCTTTGACACATTCAAATGTAAATTAACCCTGAACGGCGAAACTAAATTTGTATGTTAATGAAAAACAATGTTATTGCTGCAGTTTTGACGGATGGACAAGGCGAATTTATAAGGGTTCCTAAAAACCTAAGTATTCCTAGAAACCTAAAAACGCCAATTAATAACATACCTAGCGAAATCCTCCACAGTCCACTGAAATAGTTCATTGTTCTTTTTGTCCAAAACAAAATAAACACGAAATTCTGTAACTAAAAGTCTGTCCACGAATCCAACTTCAATTGACGCTTCTTACTTTCCAATATCAAATAGAATCATTGATATACACTCACAAATATATCGGTGAATGGAATCGAATTCGTTTACCATAAGTTGTTATGCGACATAAAGTTAGCTCATTTCATGTATTCCTCTTCAGTTGTTTATTTCTCCGAGATGACGCACTTGGATGTAAATGCGATTTTGTTTCTACTTCACAGTTTTTATTACCAACGTTTTGTATACTAAATTCTTCTTTGTAGTACTTGAAAGTGAAACTAAAGTGTCGAGACTGATGTCATCGGTAAATACTGTGTTTATTTGTAATGACGCTTTACGTCAAGTTTCGCTTTTTGTATTGTCGCGACACACCCAATTCTAATATTTGTCTATGCTACCTCGTTAAAAGTCCTTGTCTATTGTTTGTGAAAAGTTTAGTCTGGTCTTGTTTATCTTTTATGCTTCTAGAAAGTATGCAAATGTGTGATCATGACGAGACGAATGAATTATGTAAGGATCGTAACAGGTTGCGTTAACTAATTGCTGCCTACCCCCTTAGGAAATTAGAATACATGAATGTGTGTAAAGTATGTGAAATAATCAGGACATCACCCATTTGCTTCACCAGAAAACTTCCTTTAAGTGTGCGATGTTGGTTACATTATTGTACAGACGCCTGCACATCAAGCTACTACAATCTGTCAGATTTCTTTGATAGATTTTCGACTTTATTTCTAAAGTATAAGGTTCAAGGTTCATTGGGAAAAATTGACAGTTTCGGGTAGCTTGACCTGCAGGCGTCTGTACAATGACCTTCTGGCGCGTGACAGGGATCTGCCTGCATCATAGTTTCTCCCATTTAGGTACTCTTATCTATCCAAAGGTTGATTTGAAAATATTGTTCAATAAGACCACTAATTCTGTTCCCTCTGTATGAAATGTATTTTTATCTAAATTCAAAATCAAATCACTCTCATTTGTTAACATAGGTAACAAAAATTTAAATTGGTTTAGTGTTCAATAATAAATTTAATGCGTTCTGTATCTTATTGTTCCGTATGCTGCTCTATTTCGAGCTTGTAGTACTAAATGACACTAACATAATTATTCAATTCCACTTTTCTTGAACTGATGTTCACCGTCCCATTTGACAGATAGGCATTATACAAAATATACTGATGCCTTTTTTCTTGACCCAGGACACGGATCTATCACAATACATGGAGAGGCATCCTGGCGGCTTGAACCACCACAACGTGAGGCTGTATATGTTCCAGTTGTTGCGAGGACTCTCATACTGTCACAGGAGAAGAGTCTTACACAGGTATGTTTTATTAAGATCGATTTTCCTGTTCCAGGGAAGTGTCTTCTTTTTTATCGTGTGATTAGTACCTAAACTGGTCTTAGAGTTCTAATGCCTCTGACTTGTCTTAACATGACGTCGAGAAATATCTCTCAGGCATGCTGGTTTTCTCACGATGTTTCCCTTCGCCGAAGCGAGTGATAACTGGTCAATACGCACATGAATACGAAAAATCAAAGGGATTGGGTGCGAACTCGAGACCTATAGAGGCAGTATTTAGAAAAAAATCTCACTTCTTAAACCAGGCCTTTTGAGCATTAATTTGACAGATTCTATGTTGTCTGTGGTAAAATAGAGAACACTTTTTAAACTGTCTATTAATTCATATCAAATGTGGTGCGATTGGGTAAAGAGCTGAGATGATCTAGATACTGTATTTATTAATTAAAAAACATCTTTAAAACATGGTCTTACGTTGAGACCGAGTTTTTCTCCACGTGTGAGACTTGCTTCTTAATACTACCCTATGACTTGGCAGTTCGACGACTACACCACTAGGCTATTACTGCTTACTGCTTGATAGGGAAGTAGGTGTTGATCCTTCATTAGCGTATTTAGGGTGAGATCATCACTTTATTCGCTTTTTACTAACAATTTTTATCAATCAATGGCTTGTCTACTATTGATTTTAAAAAATAAACTCTCAATTTCGCCAGACAGTCTGGTTTACAAAATATTCCTAGCGTCGGTAATACATAGGTCTTTCTCGGCAATTTTAATATCGTCTGCGAGAGGCGAAAGTAAACAATGGCGTGCATGTGTTGTGTTTTCGCTGTTTATATTAATAAAAGTAAGCTCTTCCTGTTATAATGAGAGTATTAGTTTATATTGTTAATAATATGCTGACATGAGAAACGTTGGAATAGTTGAGACAAACAAGTTCTGAGCGTTGCTAAGCTGCGATAATGGTCTGATGTTGCTGACAGTCTACAATGTTTGTTACATTTTAAAAATAGGGATATTTTCAAAATTTGGTTCTGCATATTAATGGCCGGTTCAATAATGTAATGGAAATGTTCGTAAAAATTCAATTACAGTCCATTTCTCAGACATTGAAAGTAAACTGGACAACGGCAACGCTCCCGTCGTAATGAAATTACGGCCATGTTCTCCCATTCGTTCATTTAAAACGTACGTTATTATTTATAGGTACAGTATCAGTTAAACTTGGTGCCCTATCTATTGATGTTTTGGCCACCCAGTATAATGACTACAGATAATAATGACGATGATGTATTATTAACAGCAGAGTACAGAATCTGTAACACCAAATACAATTCGCGAACGCGTCTCAGGACATAAAATGACATTCGCAGATCAGTATTTTAATGCGGTGTCTGTACCCAGAGCCATGTCCGCATTTTGTCCGTATCGGTTTGACAGATCCTTTATAAAGAATCGGTGTAACAATTTCTCTTCCTTGTCTTAGGGACGTGAAGCCTCAGAACCTACTAATAAGCTCGCACGGCGAGCTGAAGCTGGCGGACTTCGGTCTGGCGCGCGCCAAGTCCGTGCCCAGCCACACGTACTCACACGAGGTCGTCACGCTGTGGTACAGACCTCCCGGTAAGTCACCCATCAGTTACGTAGTTCTTCTTTTGGGTATTTTGTTTTTAGACTCTGCTGTCATGGGTAGAGGGACATCCCACAATGGTGGGGAAGTGTATTTAACTGTTAAAGAGGAGTTTCCTGGTATTTTCCGTAGTATTTGCCGAACAGTATTTCTTGGAAAATTTAACATTGTACCAAGAATAAGAAGGTTTTTTTGGGTTCCGTACCTTAAAAGGAAAAATCGGAACCCTTATAGGATCACTTTGTGGTCTGTAGACCTGTCTGTCTGTCAAGACTCTTTATTTTGGGAACGCGTGGAGGTATAGAGTTGAAATTAAAGCCATATACTCAAGTCTGTCACCAAATCAACAATCTGTTCCTTTGTCCCCCCTCTAAGTCTACACAGTCAAAAGATATGGCCGTTAATGTCGCAAGTTAGTACGGAACCCTCGGTGCGAGAGACGTGGTCGGTTTTTTATGTTAATGAAATCATGAGACGTGCAATAGTAGCATCGTTAATAGGTAGTACTAAACTAGGAATTTTATTGTCCCAGTTGCAATCGTAAGTGTAACTTATCGACCTGGATCGAAAAGATCGTGGGGGCCTGCCTGCTGGGGTTGCGGGTTGTACGAAAGAGATACCGCGGCCCCGGAACATAAAGGGCAAAAAAGGAACATGGATGGGTTTTTAGTCAGAAACAGTGTAACACTCCCCTCGCTTCCCCGGAGTAAGGGAAGTTATTTGAAGATTTCCCATTCGTAAATATAAGGATCATGTTCTTACCATACAGTCGGTAGCTTCCAAAGCCTTAACTTATATTTGTGGCGCTGAAACTGCCTTCAAAACCAACTTTCGAGTTCCATAATTCGTAAACAGTGACACGTTTGGTCTATATGGAAAGTGTTTAACAATGGCGCCTCTAACAGTAGCCACAGACGCGTCTTCTTTCTCCATCCATTAATATTTTACAGTCACCTATTAAAAGCTTCCTGGAGAAAACAAGAGAACCATTATGAATATTTCTAGTAACAGTCTTAATAAAATTAGAAGTGACAGGCTCTGTTTATATTTAGAAGCTAATGCTTTCCTTGAAAACTGTAATATGGTTTTAGCAGGCGTTGTCAGTTATGTTGTCACGCAAACTGGGGAAGTGCAACATAATTTGTTAGTCTGACTGCGGTATTCGTGTGAAGCGATGTTTTAAACAAAAACCCTGCTGTAATATTTGTTCTGGTGATGAAATGAAACAATGCTGTTATAGTTTTAAGCAAGAATAGATGGAGATATTCCTTTGTTGGTTGCTGTAATAGGGTTGGCAGATACACATGAATGCCATAGGACAAGCTTACCCACATGCCACGAATATACTTTACGATTATTAAGACTTTGCTAACTTTAAGCGTCGCCTTTAACGAACTGTTTTGGGGTCGGCTTCCAGTGTAATTGGATGCAGCTTGATAACTGTATTTTATATGGAAGGAATGCCTATCTGACTATGAAGACTGGTTTGCAGATTTGAAGGCTTCTGACTCTGATTAGTCGGATTCGTCAGTCGAAGCGGTGCGAATATAAAAAATGGTGTCGATTTTCATTTTTACATATAAGCATTCTAACTTTAATATTTTATGTTCCCAGTAAATCTTTCACAAAAATGATGTTTTAAATGCTCTCATAGTTACTAAGACTATTTCATACTTTGTAGCTTTTGAAAACATATCAATAATAGTGATATATCAACGCCATAATGTAAATTTACGGTCTATACTGGCACAGTGAGAATTGAATGTCGCCTACTATCCCTAAATATACTTTTATGGCTGTCACGAGTCGTCATTTATCTTCATTTTTATATTCAGCTCGCCATTTTCACGACCCTTACCGAAAGTCTTGCTAAATTGTTGTAGAGTATCTCATAGTCATTTTTATTTATTGTGCTGAAAAAGGAACGTTTTACTCTTAGTTATGGACAGAGTCAACATTTTAGTGGCCTGAGACTTCAATATTGACAAATCCACTTATAATTTAGACTTGTGTTGTACATTTGTGAATTGCTAAAATATTTAATTGGTCCAACCATCTTTTCATTTATAACAGCTAAAAACAATAAATAGTAAATTTTAAACAGTAAAAAATAAATAATAATCAATACAAATTTCACTAAACAAAATGATGCCAGTCATTGAATTGATTATTGTAAATAGTATAATGTCAAATGATTAAAAATCTATTCTCTAAAGTGTAAAAAGTCTAATAAATAATTAGTACATGAGTTGAAATTCCTCAAGCACTAACCAATATTCAATTGAATCAATGTGCAAAATACTAGCTTTTGCACGTTCGCTTGTAGATCGGAAATAAAATTATCCCACCGAAATGTACCACTGGGATAACCTACGTTCTAACCGAGAGGTCCTCTATCCGTACGCACGTACGTGTTTATCCAAATACGTAAGACGGGGAAATGTGATAGACAGGATGTGTAAATTTCGCATTTACACTATAAATGTGCCACTTGCCCAACATCCACATTCAGGAGTAGTCTTTCTTAATGACGATTGACAATAAGATTTTTTTGGTACAGATGTGCTACTGGGCAGCACGGAGTACTCCACGTCTCTGGACATGTGGGGGGTCGGCTGCATATTCGTGGAGATGCTCTGCGGAGTGCCCACCTTCCCGGGCGTCAGGGATACACACGACCAACTAGATAAAATATTTAAGGTAAGCGCTATTTATTTTTATGAAAGTTCTGGCAACATTTTCTTCGGGTTTCAGGATGCAACTTATTGACAACTTTTGGCGTATCTGAATTGTAGCGGGCTAGGGACCTATAATGGCCGCTTTAGCAGAATAATAATATGAATTACATGCCAATTCGTAAAGTGTTCACAAAGTGACGATTCATGATATTTACTTAGTCTGTGACAATTTTACAAATTTTAACTTGATTTATATTATTATTCTATTATGATTCTGCCAAATCGACCATTTTAGGCCACCTTCTGTTCTCAGCTCCATATCTAACGAGTGTTTTTGCGTCTAGTAACAAAATCGTCACGCTGTTCCTTTTATTATCGTGTAAGCTGTTTGTGTATTTTACTCTTTGCCCATAAACCTTTAGCGTAGTTATATTCTCGTGAACTTAAATTTATGTGTGTTACTTGCACTGCGAGGGACCAGTCCGAAACCACTACCGTTACTACCAACGCCATCGATGTGATCAGTTCTAATTTAACATATGGGAATCATTAACACAATGAAGATCCAAATTAATCAATATAATTCTCTCTAGAAACGTAAGACAAATTAAAAAGTTCCATCATCATCATCCTTTTATATGGCGATTTGTCTAATTGACGAGCTTGACCAAAGTCTTGCATAGCCTTTTCCTAACTATTTTGGGGTCGGTTCTTAGTCTAACCGGATGCATCTAAGTAACAGTATTTTACATGGAGCGACTTCTACAACCTAGCTCACCAAAGCCCAGGAACAAATAATGTAACGCTACCACATCCCACAGGTGGTAGGCACACCCACGGAAGAGAGCTGGTCGGGCGTGAGCCGGCTGCCGGGGCTGCGCGCGCACGTGGCCCGCTGGGGCGCGGCGCCGGCGCGGGCGCTGGGGGCCGCGTTCCCGCGCCTGCGCGACGCCGGGCGCGACGCCGAGCGCGTGGCGGCCGCGCTGCTGCAGCCGGACCCCGCGCGCCGCCTGCCCGCACAGAGGGCGCTGCATCACGCTTACTTTGCTTCCTTGCCGCCGCGACTTAGGGAGCTGCCTGATGGTAACTACAAATACATCATAAATTAACCATGAAGCGTTGTAGAACACCACCATGGTCTTTATGGTGGTTTTCTATGAAATGTAGATATAAAGAACACCACTAGTTATGTATTGTTGACATAATTAAAAAAAACCATTAAAATTTGTTAAATTTAACTTTGATGTTCACAAAACAGCTCTGCATTTTGTTATTAATTCGAGTCTATACCTATATATTGTTTTCCATTGTTGCAGAGGTATCAATATTCACAGTGGAGGGCGTGTGCCTGCACCCAGAGACGCGGCACGCGACCATCAAGTGAGACTTAGCCGATGAGCCCTTTAGTCGAATCAATTACGCTTTTTACGTTCTGCCCGGCGCCAAGCCGCGATTCCTTACTGCACCAGGAGGCGTCACGTTCTGACTGACTCGCTCCGTCGGACCAACATTTCGTGATAATTCTATCGTCTAGTTTAAAAAAAATCTCACGAACCCGGCATTCAATGCCGACAATATTCAGTTGATTTGAGAACTTCCCATCATCCTCTATTCGTCCGTCGATTGCTTTGTCCTTTCTATTATTCTATTAGTGCTTGTTAAGCTTCCAACGGAATATCCATCCATATAATTCAATTATTCTATGGTGACAAGGTAACGAGTGTGTGAATTATAACTATAAATATATAAACAGAGCAGTGTGCCATGTATATCTATAATTGAGAAGAGTATGACGTATTATTTTAAAAGATTTTTATGCTGGAAATATATGCTCATAATTTGGTAAAAATTTTGAAGATGTTTATTTATATTTATTAAGGGATAATTGTCGATGAAGTTAACTCTAATGCAGTCTTATGAAAACTATACGGTTTTATCATTGAGCTTTTAGCGTGAGTTCACGATTGATTCCTGATTGATCTTGAAATAAATATTGGTTGATAATGGCATGTCATCGTAACTCATGTTATAGGTTCGTACATTTAATCTTGGCGTTTATCTAAATCTTATGCACACATTCCTTCCACGGTGCTCAAATAGTAAAGTTAGTGTGGCCAGGAGATGTGTCGCGACCCGCGGCCCACGCCGCCTCCAGTGATACCATGTGAATTGAACGGAGATAATCTATTACCAAAATTATTTAATCTTCGCAGATCTCAAATATAATCAAGTGTGGGACCGTCCTACTGTAAATTGTAACGTGATAGGAAATTCGACGATTTATAAATAATATACTAATCCAATGTTCTGAGCGAGGCGAGGTAGCGTAGATGGAAGTAGGTTCCGTCTAGACTAAAGACTAGTGAAATTAACCAGTTTAGTGAATTTTTAGTGGTCCCCACGACGTAAGGTTAGGAGTGCAGTGTAAGTAACATAAGCCCGGCGCATTGGCAACTTGGCAGTTAATATTAGACGAAACGTTAACGCGGTATCCTTCATGTCTTGTAGATAGCGAAACAAACAAGTTATCTGTGATTCAAAATAGATTGTAGCCCTACAGAAACTCGAACGGAAATTGTGCCAACAATTAAAATAAACGCTTCATAGAAATCCGGGAATTTAAAATTAATCAAGACATTAGTATCGTGTAAAGGTCGTGTTGTACGTAGAATTAAAAATAATGCTAGTCTAGAAGCGATATAAAATCATTACTGTATATAAAATTGGTGACGAATAGCAATAAAAATCAATTAAATATTACCTACGCTAAGACTAAGCAAATAAAGCCTTAAATCAGAATCGCACTGAACGCACTGCCAAAATACGCGACAAAAATCGATTATAAGTAATAGAATCGAGTAGCACTTGTAGGAATCGAGTTGTCAGTGTGCGCGGGGGATAAAATAAACACTAGTGAGCATAGATCAACTTAGTGTAGTCTTTACAGAGCTTTAGAGACGTTTACACTGAGTGCCGAGGGCGGCACTTAACGGTATTAAACAAAATTTAACTAAATTGAGCACAAAATTGTTACGTCACAAACTGAAGCACCGCCCCCGGCACTATTGAGTAGTTAATTCATAATACGGTTCCGAACACCAATAGTACGTAAATTGTATAGTATGTGAAACGCAATATTTTCAGTGTATATGGTTTGTTGAGTTTATCTATATGTAGTTTAAGAGGGCGGCCATGTGTAGCTGAAATGCGAGTGTGAAAAAAACTGCGAATTGTAAAGGTGTTAAAGGCGGGTTGGTCAAATAATTAATTATTGTAATATACGTTCGTTATTTGATTGTTGAATTGTTGACGTGTTTGTTGCAAGGCGACGCAACCCGCCCCCCGTTGCTTTACATAGTGTGTTAATTTGTGAAGTACTTATGTAAATACCGTCGAATATCGAAGTTTAATCCATCAATCAAATATGTGTATATACAAAATATCCTAATATCAGATAGATTATTTTTAAATTGAAATAGTCGCTAACATTATTTAAAACGGGATATTTACCATGTTAGAGAAGACCGAATCAGGAAGAGGGTAGACGCTTTGTCTGCTTATAAATATCCACCCGCAATAACTACACTTAACCCGTAATCATGGCGTGTGCAACTGCGTCCGAAATATAGACAAATCAACATAAATAGTAAACATGGTAAATTTCCCGTTTTAAATTTTATAAATAATCAGATGGAGTTCTTCAGCATTCACCGTTTTATGTAGTAACGAAATCCGCTATTTGAATGTACGGAGCGCACTCGTGGTTCAGACACACTCCGCTCTAGTGAGTAAGGGATGCAAAGTAAATAATTCACCCGTTGAGTAAGGCACATGAACGATACGAGATTACGTCAAGCATTTATATTGAAAATAGTGGAAATTCTATTGTATACATAATAATTTGCATTTGTACAATGTACTGACCGAGGCCGCGAGGCTCACGTTCGTTGCGAAGAAACGAATTGTATATAGGTATTATTAATTAATCAGTTAGTTGTTACAATCTCTTAGTTACGACAGTCCTATATGAGTTGCCATTGCCGATTGTATGAGTTCCGGTGTACGCGGAAGATATGAGATTTATTTTAATTTTAAACTATCATAGGTTATTTTCTATTAATGTTTTATTATTTTACGTATCACGAAATTGTCCCGCTACTGATTTAGTTATGATTTTTTTTAATATACTTTTTTTTTTGTAATGTATAAACAATGTGCTTTTACTCGTTTAAAAGAATGTAAATACGATATTTGAACTGATAATAATAAAAGTTTTTATTTCTTAATGAATGGCTTGTTTTTTTCCCCTCGGGATTGCCCCTTCGCCATTGGAACTTGGATTCGACGAGCTTAATGAGTGCGACTTATCAATTCAATTAAAAGAGTTGGTATTTATTCCTAAAACTTTGATACCTATAATATTACTGTTTCTCCGTACCCTCCTTATATCGCCATGGAGAAAGGATAACCACAGTATGATTAATATTAATATGGGAAAAAGAATAACAAAATCATAATGCTTGGGTTGATTTTCGTACAAAGTGAAGAGAGCCGTGAAATTCCTGGCGCCGCTTGTTGGCTGGTGGCCAAGGCTTGATCCATATAATTCGGCCAATGAAAGTCGGCGCCACGTATAAATGGACCTATAGTCTGAACCCCACGTATTACATCAGCTAAGGGCGCGGCTAGATCGACGCTTTTAATGGATTTATTTAGACGTGTTTTGTAGAACTTAGGCACTTGATCAAAAGTGCCTTTTAATGGTATTGTAGAAATAAATTATACTTTGGCACTCATCATCTGCCCTTTCAGTCTTACCTGATTCAGCTGAATACCAGTATTCAGCATGGAGCGACTGCATATCTGACCTCCACAACCCTGGTATTAACCGGGTAATACTATCGTACGATAAGATGAAAAGATGGATGGATCGTGTAAGGAGTGATATGAAGGAGAAAGAGTAAATGATGCCGTGACGTCTGATGAATGGAAGATGGAAATGTGTTGCGCCGACACCAAATAGAATGGGACAAGGGCAGGAAAATAATGATGACTATCCTACGATGACTGGTTGTCAGAATTTTGATAGATCTACAAATGATAGCTTAACGTGCTATCCGAGGCACGGAGGAAACTGGTACCTATCCCCGGACTAACCTAGGCAAGCGTGGCTTAACTTACTAACCAGGGACTAATCTTCGTAATTTGTCCCTTTAACAACTGCTGATTTTCAAGAAAAACTATTAGGTTGCTGGCAAGTAAAGTCGGTATTATCTACTAGTAGTAAATATATGTAGTATTAAATGTTACGAACTCTGTAATGTAGGGATTACCGGGACATTCCCACCAACCTTTCCATAAACAATTGTTTAACGGGCGCCGAAAGTCGACGGAAAATATTGCAGGAAGAATAATTAATTTATCCTTTAGGAAAACCTTTTATTGTTAGGTATGTATTTTGGAGCAACAAAACAATCTTCATTTGGGTTTTCCACCTATCATACTAAAAGACCAAAACGACGGAAACCGGTGATCATATTGTAATGCGCACAAACAGATCCGTTCCGCTTCCGACGTGGGTAAAAAGAAGGATAGGGGTTCTGAATTTCAACGACTTAGTTAGAATTTAAAATGGTTCTACATTCAAGACGGCACGGTTGGCGCAGTGGCGAGCAATCGACTGCTGCGCTGCGTGTCGCGGGTTGGATTCCCGCACGGAACAAATATTTGTATGGCTTACAGATAGTTGTTCCGGGTCTGGCTGTTTGTGTATGTGAGTTTAAATGTTTGTAAACGCACCCACGATACAGGAGAAAACCCTAGTGTGGAGCAATGTTTAAAAAATAAATCTTTAGCAGTTAAATTTACCATCGTGAACTGGAAAGAGCTCAGTGTGTAGGCTGACCATTTCGAAAATTGGCGTTCCGACAAAAAGGCGAAGGAATTTGCAACACAACTCTAGATTTTACGTTATTCAAATGGAAAGAGGGAAGGGAAGTTAAAACTTTTGCCCTGCTGTGGCAGCCATTAGGCTCATAATAAATAATAATATTAAAACTATTTTACACACTCTACTAAAAGTCTCACTGTTGACCTAATCTACTCTATCTACTTTAACATTATTCGTTAATTTTATTTTAACATAATATTAAATCTTACATTCGATAAAATAACATAATATTTAATAATATAGAAGTCTTAATATTATATACCTAAATAATTACTTGTTAAGTCGTTGAAAATAATATGTCTTCTCTATAAGTTAGCTACTAATAAATTTACTAATGTCCTCTTTTTAAAATGTTTGACGTAAATTGATGGCCTGTAACACAGGTTTTCATAAACCTAGATCAGGCAGGTCTACATTATAGTTAGAATTAATTTTCCTCTAAGACGATTAATGTAAATCATAGTTTTACTTATAGGTACTTGAATAAATTTTATTTATTTATTTATTTAAAACAAAATCGCAATACGTCGAAAAGTTCAGACAAATGACTAGGCTGGATAAAACTTGTCTAAACGAATGATGTTATGTATCGGGCAACAGAGACCGGCCCCATGCGTAAAGGTACGTAGTATGAAACAATCTATAGAAAATATTTTAGAGTAACTCACTTGATGTGAAGCGATGATGCGGCCTATGGTGTAGCACACTTTCCCCTAGAAGAAACTGATTGACTGACACTCGAACTTTGCAAATATCCAGATTATAATCCTTCCTAATATTATAAAAGCGAAAGTGAGTTTGTTTTGTACGTCTTCACGCTTAAATGGCTAAACCGTATTTGATGAATTTTGGTACAGAGATGGACCCTGGAGACGGACATAAGCTATTTTTTTTTTAATATTGAGAAAGAGGGAAGAAAAGGGAAAACTTAGCTTTTCTATTACAATCAATAAGGCGCAAGGGCAAAAACTACAGGTAGCAGGTACCTGCAGTAATCAGGAAAGGGGAACTGTGTTACCCCGAATTTAATGGGAGCGAAGCCGCGGGCAAAAGTAGTCTACAAATAAGCCGAGCGTTAATATCTACAAAGTTAGCTGTTAGCAATGATTTAAATTAAATTCCTGTCTACACTGCTACTCAAACAATTTGTTAGAGTTTAATCTGTGACTAAAAAGTACTTGAAGCGTACTATCACACCTCTGGCCAGACAAGGGGTTGCCAGGGGTGCGGGTTATCAATCAAAACCCATCGTAATTTGAATGATGTTCCGCCCTAATTGACATCCCTCTAAATTACGGAGGGCGATGAAAAATGCAGCTGTTGTTGAACGAAAAAATATTTAGATTTTCACTATGCTTCAGACCCTCATATTTTTGAGGGAAATTATTTGGTTTGAAATATTAATAGACGGCTTTCCAAGAAAACTTGTGCCGCATTACTAACGATCGACAACATAGGTAGGTTAGAAAGTAATATTAATATTTGATAAGCTCCTCATATCGTAGGTAGGTATGTGCTTAAGTGATTGTAAATATTTGTCGGCGTATGCCAGCAACCTAAGTCACCTGTACTAACGTAGGTAGTCTAATTTTCAGGCATAGAAAATTGGTAAAGTAATTGACTTTTCTCTAGCTACTTGTCCACGAAATAAGTAACCGTACTTGTTGACGCGTACTCTGCTTGAAACAATCAGAAAGACCTTTTTAAACTTGAAATAAAAGCGAATAGCTCAACGCCTTAAACTTAGTATTTTTTTGCGGATGGGAAATAAACTAATAACTTCCTGAGCGCCCTGTGCTCGGTGGAGCGGGGGAGTGTCAGATTTTTTCCTGAACCCACCCCTGTTCCTACTGTTGCCCTTTATGTTCCAGGGCGGCAGTATCTCTTTCGAACAAACCGCACCCCGGCAGGCGGTGGCCCTGGCAGGCCCCTCTGGCGGTATAGTCTTGTCGTTGGAATCGAAATGTATTGTACGTGTTTTTCGCTTTTATCTCGATTCTGCGTAAATTACAGTAGCTCTAAGGCTTTACAATGTTGCTAAACTAAATTATTTGTAGCGGCTATGTATACAGAATTTGCCTGAGAAATTAGGATGCCTGCTATAATTTTCATCCATTATTTTATGACTTGTTAACGCTAATAAGAATTGATAGTCAAGTATTTAAAACGAACGATTATTTACCAAGGTTATTCAAATATTTACGAGCAATAAACGGGACATGTTGAAGGAAATCGAAATCCAATAGTATTTGTTACTACCTACTTAGTGACAAAGATATATGTCGGTCTGTCTAGTGTCGCACGCCCGCTTTTCAGGTAGCATTCGTCTGTCAAAATAGACCCGATTATCACACAACTTATCGGTCTAAAAGTAGCGTCGGTGACTGAAAACTTTTGTGGTTTTCAGTTGGCTTGGTATGGCCATGTGATGTGGAGGAATGAAGAAAGTTTTAAGTTTGAATGTGGATGGGTATAGAAGAGAAATACCAAAGTTGGAGCAGGGGCTGAGCGATCGGCTGCTGCGCTGCGTGTCGCAGGTTCGATCCGACAAATATTTGTATGGCCTACAGATTGTTGTTTTGGATCTGGCTGTTTGTGTATGTGAGTTTAAATGTTTGTAAACGCACCCACGATACTGGAAAAAATCCTAGTGTGGGACAACGGTTTTTTTTTTTAATAAATAAGCTATGGATGGACTGTGTGAAGGATGACATGGCAAAAAAGGAGGTGTCTGATGGAATGACGACTAATAGAGGAGTATGGAAGAATAAGACATGCTGCGCCGACCCCAAATAACTTAGAGTACGGGCAGGAGACTGCTGATTCATGTGTCAAAATAAAAAATATGTTCGGGTTCAAAATTTTAAAAATACATTCGCGCTTTATGTTTTTCTAATCTCTATAAGACTATCACTATCAGCTACTTATTGCTTAAGTGAAAGCGAACTTTTGAATGTTCAACATCTCGGCGCCGAAAGATATTCATTCATTAGTGCGCTTTGATTTAGGCTTTAATTACAGTGTTGCCTAATTCCCATGAAATCTGGCATGACTGAACATAATTATTTAGGTGGCTCTTAACTCCTTACTTTCATAGTTAAAGGAGATACTGACTAATCCAGTTCGCTAAGCTCTTAGGCGAATCTCTTATTCCGTCTTGTCTTTGAGATAGATCAAAGTTAAGGCGCTGTACAAAGCAAACACTTCGTAAAACATCTAGATTTTCGTCGCAAAGTTAGCCGTATCTGTACATGCCACTAGCCAAAAAAAAATACCGTATATAGTTCAATACATGAAGTAAAGAGTTACACAAAATAAGTTTACAAAACTTTTTTGCAAAAAATAAAACCGACTTCCAAAAAATAAAAGTGGAAAATAACTTTATTTCCGGAAGTCGGTGGCAAAAAAGTCAACGAAACCAACAAAAGCCACCGACTTTCGGAAATAAAGTTATTTTCCACTTTTATTTTTTGGAAGTCGGTTTTATTTTTTGCAAAAAAGTTTTTTATTTTGTTCATTTGTCTTCGACAACCTCTAAAATTATATCATCAACGTAGATGAAGTCAATCTAATACGCATTATTAAAGATAACTCAAAAACTACTGGCCGGATCTTGATAATTTTTTTATGGGACCAAACGACAACCACCAGCTTTCGAATAAAAAAAGAATCATCGAAATCGGTTCACCCAGACCAGAGTTATGAGGTAACAAACACAAAAAAAAAAAAAAAAAAACACAGTCGAATTGAGAACCTCCTCCTTTTTTGAAGTCGGTTAAAAAACATACAGTCGAATTGAGAACCTCCTCCTTTTTTGAAGTCGGTTAAAAAGTGGTCTAGTACTACGAAAAAAAAAATGTTTAAAAAGACCAAGAAAAAAATTTTTTCGTCTCGAAATTCTCAATTTTTTCAGCGACAACCATCATATTTTTTATATCTATAACAAAGAAAATTGTATATACTAAAGAGATATCTAAAATTTTTCAAACATTGAGCCGTATTTTTTTTTTATATTCAATAAAAACTGCAAAATGACCTACATTTTGGCGGACATGATATTCAAATAAAATCAAACACCGAAATATTTTCGACCTTATTTCTATTATTTCGATGCAATACTGTCGTGTACTTGTGTCAGACCATGCCTAGTATGCAGCTAGCGTCACTTTCGTGAATACCTAAAGATTAGCTTATTGCCGCGCCTTAACCCACGATCGCTAATTTCACTTACAAGTGAGGTCTTAGCTTTATTTATTTCGTGAGGTGTATGTACACTGGATTCTATCGTTTCTTATTAGGTACACGCACGATAAAATGATTAAATACGGGAAAAAAGTTATTTTTTGTTTTAACATTATTTGTATACCATAGCCAACAATGACAAACGGTCTCATGGAAATCATATTGGGGAGGGTTGATTGTCCCGTTATGAGAGAGAATTCCACCCACTACAATTAAATAACTAACATAATTATAAGTACCTTATATACTAACAAAATTTCGCATCTAAATAAACTATCTGAAATAAATGATCAAAAATGACTACCTTATAAGTTCTGCCGACTTATTTGAATTGACAGTAAAATATACTTTGATGATTTCCGTCTTCTTATATTACAAAAACCTGCTTAAATTACCTTTGTGCTCTTTTTTCCTTATGTACTTTTTTATATATTGTTCTGTGTGTACATAAATAAATAAATAAAAACGAAAACTACGCATTAAGTAGAAAACTTATAAGTATAAGTATTGTATAAGTTTTCAAAAACAAATAGATGTAACTTTTGTATCCCATCACATCGTTGTCGTATTTAACCCAAAGGTTGACTGGAAGCGAATGCACTATATGTACCACTATTATAATTGAAGTTGAAATAAATAAATAATCTCAAAATCTTGGCTGACACTGGCGAAACGAAGAATCACATAACTCCTAGATAAGCGTAAGAAGATAAGATCACAGACTAAAAAACACAACATCCTTCAAAATACTTGTAGGAGAGATACACAGGCAGTCAGTACAGTAAGTAGGTCATAAAGCCAAAACGTACCTACAACTTAATGATTCCTTGATTTATCATAGTTTCACGAGCTCTGAATATTCTCTAACCACGCTAAGTTTAAAGTTCCATTGTAAATACACTACTCATCCCGGTAACAACCCAAGACTTGTTGCTAGTAGCAGTTTAATTTGTTCCAAGCTTAGCTGGGTTGAAACGAACTGTGAGGAGAAATTTGATTGTCAGAAATTAGGGTTTAATAAAATCCCTGTAGGCATGTTAACGACAGAAATATCTACTTTTGATTGCTTATTATACATTTAACAATTCGTTTTTTTTTACGTTTTTCGTCTGCAACAATTGTATTACAATTTCTTCAAAATCGTTTTGAGTCGATATAACAGTATGTTACACGATGGTGTACAGATCCTGAAAGTACCTACATATCAAATCATTAATAGTTTCAGAAAAAAAAATATCAAAAGATACAAAACGAAAGTAGTTCCATATTTTTCACAGAGGGTATAAATTTATTTTTATTATGGATCAGAACTCTCCAGGTGACGATTGCAGTAGTTTGTTTAACGGGCAACCCATTTACGGGCAACACTGAACACGAACGAACCCATTTCCATTATGATGGTAATATAATGGCAACACAAACTAATAAAGTGTTGGAGGTTAGAACATGTCGTTAATCCTGCGTAAATATCCACTAGATAGCTAAATAACACGCACGCGGAGTAGGTATTAACAAGATGGAATCATGTAATAACAAAATATATTCGGAATTATTATTTTGTATAGTTTTTCCGCAACCATGTTTCAGTTGAGCTAAGCGGTCTGGGATGAATGAAAGTTTTTAAAAACACAAAGTTGACAGGTACCTAATAAGAAACAATACAGAATAGATAGATAGATAGATAGAAATATTCTTTATTATGTACACCATAAGAATAACATAAAACAACTTACAAATAGGTGACACAATGGGTGGTCTTATGGTCGGCGCTGAAAAAGCGATCTTTTCAAGACAACCTCTAAATGGATTTAAAGGAAGAGAAACAGTACTGTAGGTAGTCTGTAGCATCAATTATATTAAGGTAGATTAAGATATGGATGAGCATTAGCATTCTTTTCAGTACATAGAATGTGCTGAAAAAACAGTGTTTTTTTCTAGAATTAAAGTGTGCCGCTCTTTTAATTTTTGCCAGAGCGATAATTTCAATGATGAAGCCTCAAAATTAGTAGATTAGGCATATCACCCAAGACACAGAAAAACATACCTATGCATCTCAATTTCAATGGTCCACAGCACGAACTATAAAGTTGCCGTACGTATTTGCTCACTGGCAGGCTACTTTTCTGCGAAAATCGGTCAGTCTAATAGCAAACCAGGAAAGAAGGTCGGTGTGCAGATTGCTGTTCACTTATTTATGATTTTATTCTCAGTATTTTGTAAGTCAGTGGGTTCTTCATCGCTCGAGGGTGGCGAGGTTTCTCGCGTACGTACTGCACGACTTACAAGCGGACGCTATTCAGTATTTCTTGCCAGGTTGCATTTATCTGAGTACTTTGTGTTCACATCTGCTCAGAAATATTACATGTTCGTGCTTATTTGTTTCTTTAATCAAGTAGGATTTATTACTTGAAACAAATGAAAAAGCTTGAGCTTCATTTAGATACTTACGTTAGTTGATTGAATTGATGACGAAGATGACAGCCGATTGCTAAAATAGCTATAGGTTCTAAAACATAGAAATACATCCTTGTGAAAACTGCCTTAGGCACCATATATTAATTAAATAATTGAAAGTAGGTTGTACCTAACAACCTACTTTCGATAAAAATAATTAATATTTCTTTTAAAAACATGATACACCTATATGAGCACATTTCTCAAAGTTTGTTTAAATAAAATTGGCAGTACAATACGTCTCAAGTTTATGATACGAAAAATATTATTATATTCGTGGCTTAGTTTTATTACATACAGGAAAAGCCGTACAACATCGCTTCGCACCGCTCTGCTCCGCCCCACTTAAGTTTTCCTTGTGTCACCCTGTTTTAATAAAGCCGTGAATCTATTTTTCATATTGACGCGTTGTTTTCAATTTAGTGACGTTCTTTTGTTCTTTTCAACGTAACTTTGAAGGATATTAAACTTTGTAGAGGTTTAAAGTGGTACTTATATTAAATTTAGAGAAAGGGAAATCGCTTATGGCAACGTGTTAAGGTTTGTTATCTACGTCATCGCCGTGCCTTGTTACGACTAGGTTATGGTCGGCTTTCTATCTAAGTGGAAGCTGTTGGATACCAGAATTTTACACGGAGCTACTGCCTATTTGACCTCTACAGCCCATTAAATCACACGATACCCTTGGTAAGACTGGTTGTCAGACTTCTTGACTACCCGTTTCAGCTGGCAAATGGCAACAAATGGCATTGTAGATAACCACATGACCATAAAGTAAATTCGTACAAATTCTTGAACTAAAAAGGAATAACATACAAAAAACAAACCTAAATTCTTAGCCGCCGTCACAACCACTTGACATAATCAGCCAATGAGAGACGAGTTTCCGAAACAATGCTGAAATAATGTAATAATTACATCACGTACAAATTAACGGAGAACTCAATTATAAGGCAATTCGGCAAACTTCAGACGCCCCGACATTTTGTAATAAAATTTTAATCAACCAACGCGCCAACGTTGGCGTCAAAGTTTGTGAAAAAGTGAATAACGTAGTTTCATAATTACTACGATATTATACAAAGATCTACTCTTTGTCCTCTCTGCGATAATCTGTAATGTAAAACGGGAGGCTCCCTCGTATTTTGACACAGAACTTTGTTATTAATCTCTTTGAAAGTGAAATGTAGCCCACATTAATGTTCTGGCGATTTAAAACACGTTAACGAATTCTAAGGCACCGGAACTCTTTTTGTAATCTATATAATTTAACTAATTATATTTGTACAACATCTGTGAAATGTATAGAGCGACTTTAATATAGATTGCTCATTAAAAACATAACGATTTTAAGTATGTGTACTAAATTCAACCCTTTAACTGCGAAATAGAGAGAGGATTTTCCATAAATAAAACTGTTTCCGCACAACGCGACTCTATGGATTGACCTTTCCGGAGCAAATAAAAGAGATTTTAAAAAACACCCACTTCCCTTTGAAACGAAAAATTCTATTTTCCTCTGACGCGAAATTTGTTTTTGATAAGTGTATAGAAAGGGATGAATGGAAACTCTTATTGGTGTACACAAAAAATATGCAAATACAACCCTATTGAATTTGAAACGAGAAGTTTTACGATACAGATATTTTGTTGTACACAATAGAATTGTGCTGTCTGTGTTCAATGGGTTTTTGCATGAAATGAATAACATTATGAAAAGAGTTTGGCAGTAACTTTATTTAAAAGGTAGATGGTTACTTCGATTGATGACTCATTCACTATAACTTTTGCAGTAGTGGATTTTACAGGTAACAAGCTACTTTGTAGTATCGGTAAAGTCTGAATTCCGAAACTTTGAAGTCGTGTAAACAAGGCTTCGGATTGGGCGGCCAGACAAAGTTACTGTCTACACTATATAGGTACCCACTACGTCTACTACGGTACAAAGTTGTGCTAGATATTATGAATCCTTTATGGAACTATCGGAGCGTGAAAATCAGTTTGAGCATTTAATTTGGCGTCTCGTCTGGTTCTCGCGTACTCGACGTACAGGAGTACGTCGAGTAATTCTGTCTGACGTAATTCAATTTGTTGGCTGAATCGATCAACGACAGGAAATATTCTCTTGCTAGACGTCTGTCTCTTTATAAATCGAGGGATCCAGGGAAGATTTGTTTTTAAATTTATTTTGAAGAATATTCGGGGTGAGTGTGTATAGGTTTTCCTGTGGATGATTTAAAAGTGAATATTTTTGTTAAGTTTGAAGATTTTAACAGTAATTTGGTGGTTATTAGAACACCATGCGTGTTACATTGTTTTATTTATTTATTTGGTCTACCACTTGAAATAAACATAATATGTCTTTAAAACTTTAAACAGTCTAACAATTACTTAAAGGTAAACACCACATGAACCATTATAAATTACGTTAATGTAAGCTTAGGCACCAGTTGGCATGCAAACTTAAAATAAATGAAAAAAAAAATGTCATATTGTGCATGTCTTAATGAATATAACTCACAATTTTCGCTATAGATTTTGAGTAACCCAAAGCTAAATGACAGTTTAGATAATATCGGCTTTCAGGTCAGATAAAACCATTCCCGCGGGTTATGTTAAAGAACCTGTTACTCAGTGATAATGTAGGTTTCTAATGGCAATATAATTTAAAAAATAGGTCATGTAGTTTTTGAATTCTTTCCGTGGAAAAATACAAATCTTTCCTCTTTATAATATCACTGTAGATTATTATGTACAAACTTCCGCCCGCGACTTAGTCCGTGTGGCATAGTAACTTTGGGCTAACGTTAACTTTACCCTGTGTGTTTAGGTCCCATAAAAAAACGGGTACCCTGCAGACGGACATAGGCAAATTTTTTAAAAAGGGAAAACTTAGCTTTGCTATTACAATAAATAAGGCGCAAGGGCAAAAACTACAGGTAGCAGGTACCTGCAAATCAGGAAAGGGGACCTGTGTTACCCCGAATTTAACACTAGCGAATTCGCGGGCAAAAGCTGGTTTTACTATAGAATAAATAGAGATAAACACACACCCCCTTTTTGCGAATGGAAAATCATCAAATAACACACCGCGCTGGGCACAGCGGGTGGGGGGAGTATCAGAATTTTACTGACCAAAACCCACCCATGTTCCTTCTTTTGCCCTTTATGTTCCGGGGCCGCGATCTCTTTCGAACAAACCGCAACCCCGGAACACACACCCCTAGATTCTGTTCCATCAACTGATCAACCATTAATCGGTAGAGCTTGCTCAGTAAAAAGGTAATGAATTCGCGCCCATGTACATAGATAGGTACTAATCATGCTAAGTGGTCGCTTGAACGGCGATATACCACGTGATCAATAATGTGGCTTCTAAACCAGCGGTATTAACTACTGCATTCTGCATCTATCAAGATAACCTGCGAATTTCATTGTGTGTATTTGCAAGAACTGTCAAATTTATACGAAGCAGATTAATTTCCAGTAAGTTTAGGTACGTTTAAATTAAGAAGTAATTTTAGTATAACTGCAATTAATTAATTTTTAATCAACGTAAAACTTCCTATAGCGCAATTTGCAAAAAAAGAATTTTTTGAATTTGCTAAATTTTTGGAGATCGGAAAGATTTAAAAAAAAAAAACTTTGCCCCACACTAGGAATTTCTCCTGTATCGTGGGTGCGTTTACAAACATATAAACTCACATACACAAACAGCCAGACCTGAAACAACTATCTGTAGGCCATACAAATAATTGTTCCGTGCGGGAATCGAACCCGCGACACGCAGCGCAGCAGTCGATCGCTCAGCCACTGCGCCAACCATGTCGTCAATATTATCTGTGTGTTAACGGTTGCAAAATATCGAATACCTGGAAAATATCGCTATCAGCGATAACATCGCCACTGTAACCATAGCATTAATAATTTTTTTTAAGAGTTATATACCATGATCCAGGTAAATATATAACTAACCTTTCTTGCCTGTCGTACATCCTCGATAATTATCAATCTATTCGAGGGCAAAGCCGCGAACAAAAGATTGGTATAACAAAAATCCACACTGAGCTCGGTAGCCTCTTACTGATAAAAACTTACTGTCAAAAGCTGCATTAAAACACACTAGAACTTCACAAATAAAAATAAAAAACTTTCAAGGATAATTTCACTGCATAGTCGTTATTTATGTTTGTGAGTAAGGTTTTAGTAATAAGCGTACTAGTTTGCCATTTAATTAAAACGAAATAAAAATGCTTCTGGAAAGTTAAAGAACAGCGTAATTTTGCTTCATCTCTTTATTTTATTACTAGCTTTTGCCCGCGGCTTCGCACGCGTTTAATGTTCCCCTTTCCTGATTTGAAGGTACCTGCTACTTGTAGTTTTTGCTCTAGCGCCTTATTTATTATAATAGCAATATAAGTTTTCCCTTTTCTTCCGTCTTGCTCCCTCATTTTTAATTTTTTTTAATGTTAGACTATATCCGTCTCCTAGACTATATCTGAACCAAAATTCATCAAAATCGGTTTAGCCATGTAGGCGTGAAGACGTAACAAACAAACAAACAAACTCACTTTCGCTTTTATAATATTAAAGTATAATAAAGTAAGGATAATCTTCAAAAACGTTTCGCCAGAAACGAATATTTTTATGAACTTTATTATTCTTTTGTATTATGTTCACCATAAATCCTATTATAATATTATAAAAGCGAAAGTTTGTGAGGATGTATGTGAGTATGTTTGTTGCTCATTCACGCATAACCACTAAATGGATTTTGATGAAACTTCACAATAATACAGCTTACATATCACAAAAACACATAGGCTACAATTCATAAAGATATATTGCATATTCTATCACGAAGCGATTGAAACCGCGGGGCGTAGCTACTATAATATATTTCCAGAAAACATTTGACGTAGAGTGACACTATGGGCGAGCTTATCGCCAAAACCGATCTTTTCAAGACCATTTTTGGATACATTACAGAAAGACTTAGATACAATACTTCAGGTAATCTGTGGTGTACTAATTACATACAAATAAACATATATGCATACATAAAGCAAATACAAATATGTATAATAATCATGTAACAAGAGCAAGGGTTCTGGAAAACATGCAAGTCACACCGAAATGTTTATTCCTTACGGAAATTGAACCAGCTGCTGTAGTGCAAAAGCAAATCACTTCACCAATCGACCTGTTTATTAAATAAAACCTAGTCATATTGGATCTATTCTTATTTCCTGTTTGGAACCCAATTTCAAGATGCACCACTTTGCAAATGTTCCCGCCAAGTCTTTGATTTAAGTTTTAAACATAACTCTCTAGCTGTCGTTCAGCTGGTGTGCCTATTTTGTTAATCAAAGTCGAAATATTATTGCTTCATAACAGGAGAAAACGGTCGTGAGTTAGCTGATAAGTATGGTGTATGTACATCCACAATAAGTGATATTACAAAGACTACCGATTAAATTTTGTTGTACATCTGCAAATTAGATAGACGGTAGTAAACATCGCAAAATGAGGAAAAATTCGAAAAATTTACTCTTTGAAGACGCTTTGTGTTGTTGGTTTTTACAAAAATGATCAACTGGGCAACCGATATCTGGTCCTTTGCTCTGTGAAAAAGCATTACAGTTAAATAAAAAAAATACCTAGGTGGCCATGTATCATGTAATCATGTGGCAAGTAACGGATGGTTGTACAGATTTAAATCACGTCATGGGTTTCGTGAATTGAACATACAAGGTGAAAAAAATACAGGTTATGTATGTGCAGGAAACTCTTTAAAAGAAGATTTTAAGAAGATATTGAATGAAAATACAACTATATATGCACCAAACCCGCTTTTCTTCATACATTCGATTATATTGATTTTCGATTATCCGAATGCCTTACGACAACAATTAGTCCGGTTAATCGAGTTTCTTCTGTACATAATAAATAATAACTTCGTTCCATCCGGGTGTCCCTGGACACCTCTCAAGTTTTTTTAGTTTTTTCAAAAAAGTTTTTTTACCTAACTTTATTCTGCCTGTTTACTGTTTGGTGCTGTCTACGGCTCAATGAACTCGGGCGAAAATTTGTTAAAGTGCATGTTCTGTTTCAGGACATTTTTAACCCGATAATACATTAGCTAAAAACTCATATTATTATTCGCTTTTTTCAAGGCCCTACCGAACCAAACAAGAAACATATATATATATAAATAACTTTTACACCGGTGTGAACGTACCGGGAAATGCCACAAACCAACATATACTGACATATTAACTATGTCAATGTAGGTGAGGTTTATTTGAATGACACCCATTTTATTTCGCGATCAATTGCTATTTCTGTGACCCCTTAATATGCGTTAAGTGATATGTTTGCTGATTTCGAAATGGTGTAGTTGTGGGTAGTTTTGGATTATCTGTCACTATGAGTAATATGTCGTGATGGCCCAAAAGTTAATGCCTCGCCCCTCATGCGTGAGGTTGGGGATTCAAATCCGGGCAAGTACCAATTTGTTTTTTAATTGTTTTGTAATATAAATTAATGTGGTTGGCGTCTAATTATTTTATTTAATATGTGAGGAGCTCGCCCAATGGCGCACAAACTGTCAGTATGATGCTGAGATACGCTAGTTTCTTATAAGTATTTATTTATTGCGGATGTGAAATCATCAAATAACTTCCCCCGCTCTGGGCGGAGTGTCAGACTTTACTGACTAAAATCCGCCCATGTTCCTTCTATTGCTCTTTACGTTCCGGGGCCGTGGTATCCCTTTCGAACAACCCGAAACACCGACAGGCGGTGGCCCTGGCAGGCCCCTCTGCTTTGCTGACATCTCATTAAGGCGCGCGTGGAACACAGACGCGCCGCCGCCGTCGACAGGGCTTGTCGTCAATAGACGGACGGACGGTGAGCATTCCTTTCTATTTTACTCTATTATTATTTCTTTTAAGTATAACATTTCATTTCTCGATTTAAGACTTCCAAGCTAAGCTTCACTTTTGTTATCCTTGGTAACCCGTATTTTACGAAACCCATACAAAGTAAAAGTTAATTGTTTCACAAACTCAAACAAAGCCATCCTAATATTTCTTCACAAACCAATTTAATTGGAAACGAGAGCGGAAATTGGCTTAATGGAAAATTTAATGATGGACCGAAACGCCAGGGTAGAGCTCCCTTTTTAGAACAAAAGCAAAGACTTGTGTTAAACTGGACATCCGAATTGATTTTAGAGTTCTTTAAAAGATTGACAAAAAATATTTCATTCTATTACTCTCTTTATCACGCTACGAGTATCAATTGGTTGGGGCAGATTCAAGTAAGCTGCTCTGCGTGTCAAAAATTCTTCATTTTCGGCAAAAAGAGGTTCGAACCACTTTTTTAGGATTCCGTACCTCAAAAAGAAAAAACGGAACCTTTATAAGATCACTGTGTTGTCCGTCTGTCTGTCAAGACCCCTTATCTCTGTAAAGCGTGGAGGTATCAAGTTGCAATTAAGACCATCTACTCAAGTCCCTTGAAGCTGTAAAAAAATTAACCCACAAGTTTACGCAGTCAAATGATGATGCCGTTTATGTTGCTCAAACTTAAAGCATTTATTTCAATTAGATCATTACAGGCACTTTTGAATGTCTCAGGCCTTGATCATCGGTGGCAGGTATATGCGGAACAGGCTCGATGTTGCATCGCTGTCTCCACTCTGTCTGAATGGAGTTCAGATAGATTACGCAACGAAGGCTAAGAATTTGGGGGTAGTTATGGACTCATATTTGTCGTGGACTTTTCAGGTTGCTGAAGTGAGTCGAAAAGTGCATTACACATTCCACTCGTTTAAATGTCTCCAGAGCTTTCTGCCTCTGAAGACTAAAATCTCCCTTGCACAGACTCTCATCCAGCCCATCATAGACTACGCTGATGCCTGTTATTTGGATGCCACCGAGGAGCTCTTAAATAAACTTGAGCGTTTGCAAAATATCTGTATCCGTTTTGTTTTTAACCTTAGAAAATATGATCATGTTTCCAACTTTCGCAAAATACTCAAGTGGCTCCCAATTCGACTTCGCCGGAACTCTCGAATATTGTGTTTGCTTTTTAACATCCTTCATAAGCCTAAAACGCCATTCTATCTGCGGGAACGCTTTTCCTATTGCCGTCCTTCTGATGCTCCTTGTAGATCGCATCTTAGGAATCTCCTCAAACCCCCTCCCCACTCTACCGACTTTTACTCCTACTCCTTTACTGTTCACGCTGTGCGGTTGTGGAATTCGCTTCCGCCTGACATTAGGGACTGCCAAACTGTTTCAGTTTTTAAGAGAAGAGTAAAAGAACATTATCTATCTATTTCACCATAGTTGCATAGGTATTTATTATTTTATTTTATATTGTATTTATGTTATATATTTGTCTTTGTAATTGTATGTATGTTTGTATATTATTATATTGTATTTAGTCATTATTTGCTCATGTTTTTATGTATTTTTTTTTCTCTTTTTTCTTTACGCACTGTGTCTACATCTCTTTTTATTTACTCTCCTTTCGCAGGTATGCTGGAAGAGATTTCTATAGAAATAAGCATTACCTTTGTACCTGTTTTCTGTTCCTGTCTTTTATTTTTCTGTATTCAGTGTGTATGTACATAAATCGTTAAATAAATAAATAAATAAATAATGTCATGAAAACAAAACAAAGATGCTGCTACAGTCCCAGTCACAAGACATAATAACTTGTGAAAGTACTGTAGTTGCCCATTCCAAAGCGTAGATCTCTATGAAGAAGAATGGGTAAGACACTCCATGGACATTCTTTTTAATCACAATCACATTTACAGAACCCTGGGTGCACAAGTCCGACTCGCACTTTGCCGGTTTTTTATTTTATCTATTTTATTTAGTAGCACAAAAAATGTAATGGTAAATGTGTCAGTATAAGACTAACGCTTGACATGTCAGCTCCATCGTGACAGGTACACATAATAAAAAAACTGCAAGCATGGTCTGGTTGTAGATTATGTTTTTTTCATTTACAATAGTGGTATAATAGTGGTTACCAGTCATCCTTTGGGTTAAAAACGATAAAACTGGGCACAAAAATTATATCTAAAAAAATATAACTATTTGTTTTTGAGAACTTACATACTTATACAAATACACATCCTTTCTTAATATTATAAAAGCGAACGCAAAAAGAAGCGCAAAAGCGGACCCTGGAGACGGACTAAAAAAATAGGCCAAAAAAAGTGAGAAAAGGGGGAGAAAGAGGGAAGAAAAGGTGAGAAAAAGTTTTTTTTTTCGATCATCACGCAGGTTGAAGGAACTATGCCACGCGGACGAAGTCGCAGGCGGAAGCTAGTACAAAATAAAATAAACTAATAAATACTTACATTAAAAAAATACCAAAAATAAAACGAGAATTACTATGAATTTTAATTGGGAGCTATTTAGTCGGACTTTAATAACTTAACTTTTCTTTTAAAAGTTAATTTGCTTTCAGCATTTTTAATACCAAACGGTAGCGCATTCCAGAACTTTATTATTGAGACTGCGTAAAAATTGGATATAAAAGGAATTTGGAGTAGTTGTAAATATAGTGTATTACTTTAAAAAATGAAAATAAACTTGTACATTTGATAGCTATCTTATCTTACTTCTGAAATACTTAATTATCTCATCTCCACTGACAAGTTTCCGTGAATTTGTGTGAGTTGTGCCAAGATATTTAAATTTCCTCCGTGTCACGGTGGATGACCTAATTAAGGTGTCACCCTATATAACGTGGCCCATGTACCGGCAGAAGTTCAAATAATTCGGATTAAGACGCTCTCTGCGAATCCTGGGAACTTGTGTGACTGTCATATCAAAGGGGATGTTTGATTCGTTGTGAACTGGAAATTTGCACAGTTGGTAGGTTTTAAAACGCTGGTACTGTGAAGTGAGTGTAAAGGTCTTAAGGGGGTATTTTACCGTAGAGTGATTTTACTGTGGAGCGTGAGCAATTGGTAGCTCACCGTAAGTCCGCCTAGTGACGACAGGCCGTGTCGAAAGCGCGTTCGTTTTCCATGCGCGCCTCAGGTAGATGTCAGCAAAGTAAAGTGGCCAGGGCCACCGCCTACTGGTTGTTCGAAACAGATACCGCGGCCCCGGCAAAAGAAGCCTAGGAATATGGGTGGGTACTGTAGTGTGTTACAAACACAAGCGCCTTTTAAAGTAATATGGGATAAAGCAAATATAGGTTCTATCCCGTTATAGAATACTAGCTTTTGCCCGCGGCTTTGCTCGCGTTAAATTCGGGGTTCAGTTCCTCTTTCCTGGTTTGCAAGTACCTACTACCTGTAGATTTTGCCCTTGCGCCTTATTTATTGTAATAGCTCAGATAAGTTTTCCCTTTTCTTCCCTCTTTCTCCCTCATTTCTCACTTAAAAAGAAAAAAATAGCCTATGTCCGTCTCCAGGGTCTCAACTATCTCTGTACCGAAATTCATCAAAATCGTTTAAGACATTTAGGCGTAAAGATGAAACAAACAAACAAAAAAACTCACTTTCGCTTTTATAATATTAGTAAGGATACATAATAGAATATGCTTTATAATATACACCATACAAATAACATTCTCACAGAAAACATTTCACATAGGGTGACACAATGGGCGGTATTATCGCTAAAAGCGATCTTTTCAAGACAATCTTTGGATTGATTACAGGAAGTGGGAGAGACAATACTGCAAGTTGTCTGTGGTGTATCAATTACATATCAATATACATACTTACATTAAGCAATACATATCTATATAAACCTTTACATAGTATAAAACGATACTTCCGCTGTGTGTTCGCTTAGATCTATTAAACTACTGAACGGATTTGAATGCAGTTTTAGCAATCGATAGAGTGATTCAAAAGGAAGGTTTATTTGTGTTACCTATATAAGTATCTACATTGCACCCGTGTGAAGGCAGGACGAGTTGCTTGTACATTGTAACAAAAGCAAAGAAACCATGTTGCAATTCATATAATAAAGATACGTTTCTCAATAGGAAGACAGACCTATAATGCTTTTTGTTTATTACTAGCTGTGCCCCGGTTGCGTTACAATGCAATTTTCTACCTTTCTACCTATCCGACCTACCCTACCTTTCCAACTTTCTACCTACCCGACCTACCCTACCTACCCTAGCTACCAAATAGAACGTGCGTCGTCAAAGGTTGTATCAAAATCACCTCTTTTCTCTTTTTTCCGTATATTTTAATACCTATTCTGCTAATCGGCACGGAGACAAATTTAAAAAATCAAGAATCATGAAAATCAGTCCAGCCGTTCTCGACTTATAAGTGTTCGAACAAACCCGACTTTGTTTTATATATTAAGATTTATTATTAATGGGCACTTAGGTAACTCTTTTGTCTTTGTTGTTATTGTTTTATAATTAAGAGTCGCTACATTTTCATTTCAGATGGTTTGTGTGCAGAATGTTTCAGACTTTTATATGGGCTGTAGCTGATAATCAGCGTCAGGTGGTGGATTTGGGTTGCCGGTTGTTCAAAAGAGATACCGCGGCCCCGGAACATAAAGGGCAAAAGAAGGAACATGGGGGGTTTAAGTCAGTAGAAGTCTGACACTCCCCCCACGCTCCACCCAGAGCGGGGGAAGTTATTTGATGATTTCCCATCAGCAAAAAGGTGCTTTTCTGGTATCTCTTTGTCGTCCCTGGACGGACGGATGGTGAGCTACCCATTGCTCACCGTCCACAGACCCGTATCAACGGTGGCCGGGAGTCGTCTCGCGTCGCCCGACGCCCAAAATGTGACCCGCAACATATGACATGTGTATGTAAAATATTAAAAACATGTTAATTAATATTGGTTTCATACCATAGAGGCGAGTGGGCGCGGCTGGCACTGGATGAGTCACACTATAACTTGCGCAGTTGAACACACCGGGCGTCGAGTGTGAACTTACATAACTAGCCATAGTTTTAAAGTTTTGTATTCATGCTAATGCACGCTGTTGTAAAGGGCAGAATTCTTGGAAAAAGTTTTCGAATTCATAATTCTGGTCTAGTTGATAGAAAACTTTTTCAATATTTGAATATTCTTGTGGAACTTTTCTTATTATTGACGTTGTTGAGAATTGTTTTCTATGTGAGCTTTGGTATTTTTTAATAAAAAAAATACCTGCAAATTTGTTTACGCAGTATAGAACTTTTATCACGTTAACAAATCTATAATTTATCTAACATGTAGATGTTATTTAAGACATGCAATGTTAGTACTTATATGTACATTTCCTTCATAGTCACATGTTTTATTTATTTAATTACTTCCAATTATATTCCTTGCGAGAAAATGCGACTTCTTTTTTTAATTTTAGTAATCTAATGTTTTAACTGCAGTAATTATGTATCCGAAAACCCGTTTTGGTCGAAAAACATACCGCGGCCCCGGAACTCAAACATCAAAAGAAGAAACATGGCTGGGTTTTAGTCAGTATAAATCTGACACTCCCTTCCGCTCTGCCAAGAGCGGGAGAAGTTATTTGATGAAATCCCATCCGAAAAAAAAAACTATATATGTAGCTATTTTTTATTGAAGTACTCTTGGGAAATATTTCCATTAGCTTGGACACGAGAAAATTGCTTCACTATATTATTAAACACGGAACAGAGAAGCCTCTTAGGAATAAATAGGTTTGGGAAGTTTAAATTAAAATAGACTACAAAATAGTTTTTCAATCAATCACCGTAACCTGTTGAAACCTTATTGATAAATGTAATAATGTTTTAGGATAGTTAAATTGCTTTAATCTGCTTACAAAACTGGAACTTGAATATTCCCATTTGCAACGTTTCTGTTCAAGTATTATTGTATAGGTATACTAGCTTCCACCCGCGACTTCGTCCGCGTGGCATAGTTACTTTGGGCTAACGCTAACTTTAAACCGCGTGATGATCGAAAAAAAAAATATCTTTTCTTTCCCATTTCTCCCCCTTATCTCACTTTAAAAAAATATCTATATCGGTATCTCAGTACCAAAATTCATCAAAATCGGTTTGGCCATTTAAGTAGGCGTGAAGACGTAACAAACTCACTTTCGCTTTTATAATATTAGTAAGAATAGAGATTTTTCACCTCAAGAGCATAGACAGTCAGACATAACAACTACCCTTAGGCGTGCCTTGCCAGTCTTACCACGTTGCAAGTACACCTTGTAGTATAAACTGGATCTGCTATTCAATTTAAAAAAAAAATCGGGAAAAATTTAACACAACGAAAACTAAATAAACAGACACAAACAGATTATGCTGAAAAGTTATTTAACCTGTATAAATACGTCGTTTGCGCCATCATTGCACCTACTGGGGAACTACAGGGGACAATATTATTTTCAATATTCCTACCCTGGAAGGAGAATAAATACAGAATAAGGGTGCGTACACATTGGAGAATCTACATCACGTTTATGTTTTCACTCGCAGTTCTAAAAATGATAGATTTGCGAAGAGTGCGTGATTTGAATACCTGCCTGCTGATATAACCCCACCCTTAACAGCCAACCCTTTGCCTTTATAGTGTCCTGAGGGCAGGTGCGGCATGCTGTGACAGGGAAATTTCTTGCCGCTGACATTTTAATGGTTCTATTAAGGAATCAGATTGCACTAATGCCCGTTTTATAGTTTGACTTGTTTATGTCCGGTATTTGAATTGTGAGAAAGTTCTTAAGTTAACGCGAGCTCACAGTTTTTCAAAAAAGAATTCAGATTTGAATTTCATTTAGCAGATTTTGTAACAGACGAAGTAATTTTAAGACGAACTAAGTAAGAAGTTTCTTTTTTTACACCCCAAGTAAATAAAGTGTATTAGACTCCTCAAGTTTGGGTTTCTATTCACATACTAAACTGGTACGTATCCATATGGTATACCACCAGAGCAGGACTAAACACTTATGAACCGTCCTTTGTAACGGTGTTGTGTCCTTTAACCCCATTTTCCCCCTGTTGACCGACTTTCAGTGACTTGACAGTTCAATATAAGTTAGTAGACACTGCAACCGATAAATTCGATTCGCTTCCATCCTTGTGCTAACACAGATATCTAAGAGCTACGTCTGCATAAAATATTGTTTGCATATCATGAATACTTTTTGATTTCCTGCAAAATCTTGATGGAATCTCTCAAGACTTTAATCTTAAATCCAGGGGAGCTTCAATCGCAATCGCCATGAATTCAATTGGAGACTAAATGGATTTTTGTGATTTGCATGAAAAATCGCGGATATACTGGGTTTTCGTCTTATGGCCCGGGGGCCTGGGGCGGACCCCGGTGCAGTCAATATTTCACATTTTCTGTCTAGCCGAGCTCCAGGAAGACGCCGTGTGCATGAAATTCCATTTTGCATCATTATTTTCAAGTGGGCGCGGCATTTTCTAGGACGTACACTCGTATAGTACACAAGTACTCTGTATTTATTGCGGGCAGGTATTTGGGAAAGCAATTTCGGTTTATCTACGTCGGGATAACCTTCAGCCTGCTAGGCTAGCGTCTAGCTCGCAGGTAAACTATAAAATATTAGTGCGGTACTCACATCTATCTAATTCTCAGGCGTCGCTTGCTAAAAGAAAAATGGTGCTCGTTGAAGCTACGTCTTCAGCGTGGCCATCCGCCATTGAGGTTGATAAATGGATTTATTTAAGTATTTTCTTGACTAGCCTCGAGGATAAGTAGTAAACTTTACTGAGATAAGAAGATAAAAATCTATCTTGGGAAACTTTTATAAGAAACAGTTTTGAACGTGCTTATAGTTTGGCTATAAACCTCTTTCGTGTTTTGGTTTTAAGTTTTTTCTGCCAATAAGTTTGTGTATCTGAATATATCTAAAAAAAAAAATCCAAAAGTGCACGCCTCATAGCGGTCATACACATTTAAAAAAAAAACTAAAACAAAATCTCAAGTTTTTAAAACAAAATAACAAATAAATGTATATTTAGATATACAAATACACAGTCGTATTTTAGTTTTTTACAAAATTATAATTAAACGACAGTACTTAGAACGCTAATATTAATTAGGAATCAGCCCAGGGTATAACTTTATATAATAAGAAAAAAAGTATTCTGGTACGATAAATTTTTCGACCAATTTCTCTGCCACATACATGGATCCATAAACACAGACTGACGGACGTCCAAGAATGATTGATTTTAATGTTATTATTTACTATGTTTAACAAAATAATTGTTCATAAAAAATACCATATGTGCTTGATATATTATTTAACTCGATTTTAGTGCACTCATATTATCCTGTAAGTGTTATATTAGTGAGAAAAAGGTCATTCAAGTTTCGAAAGACTGGGTTTTTTGTCATGTCGAGAGTAGAGCACTGCCTCCGCCGTGCAATAACTTCATTATTCTCTGTTCTAAAACTAGTTAATGAAAACGTATACATATGGAACACGTATTTGTCCATGCCAATTTGAAGTGACACTTACATATTGACTGTTTTGATTTGGTTAATTGAATCCGAAAATTTTCGTATTTATTACTTAAAAAAACAAACACGATCCAACCCCGAACTTTACAGGACTTACATTTCGCCTTTGTTCTAAAACCTTTCCGAATACACTTTACGTACTCTCTGGCTTCCCAGATACCCGCGAAACCTCTTAACAGAGAAATAAATCCACAGCGAATAAGGGTTGAGTAACGACAATGATCCAAAATATTGGGGGCTGTGCTCGAAAGGGTGGAAAAAGTGCACTAAATCGTTTTTATTGCATTTTATTACATTTTGCATGCCCAACCCTACGGATAAATGGCGCGAAAGAATTTACATATGAAAACTCTTTGGCATCAACCGAATATTAATATCTTGTTTCGGTTCAAACCATTGTTTTGTGATACAAGGATCTTTTGGCGTCTGAACGTTGATATCTATGTATGCAAATAGTACATTTTGATTCAAGTGGGCAAAGTTTGTCATTGCGGTGCAGTCTTAGAAAACAATGTTTCAGCCATAAGTCATTGGGACTGCTGAGTAAGTGGTCCTGGGTTCGATTCCTAGGTCGTGCATACTGCCATTAGCATCACGGAGTCTGGATTTGAGCCCAGTTGAAGGCAATAGGTTCGCCCCTATTACTTGGCTCTCAAATATAATGTGCAAAATGAGGGTGATGTTATGTCGTATTTATCGTGACATGAAAACCGTAGCACTTTTAAAAGCGATTGGAAACGCGTATGACGTAATTTGTCTGCCAACAATTTATATCGTAGATAAAAATTCTAAGTAATAAAAGGGACATGTGCTTGCCGTGACGTTTATTGGCCTATTACAACCGCCATCAATTACCATAGTCTGGTTAGAAATATATAAATGGCATTCGAGATTGCACTTATTAAAATGGTCTAGATCTAGAGCTTCTAGCCGCCATTTTTATTCCATGTAAGCCAATGAAGCATTCCTATTTGTAAACTGAGTCCGAAGGAAGTTACTTCAGAAAATATTTTAAATAAACCGGCCAAGTGCTAGTCCGACTCGCGCACCGAGGGTTTTTTTGCGGATGAGAAATCATCAAATAACTTCTCCCACTCTGGGAGTAGCGGGGGGGAGTGTCAGACTTGTACTGACTAAAACCCACCCATGTTCTTTCTATTGCCCTTTATGTTCCGGGGCCGCCGGTACTTTCGAACAACCCGCAACCCCGGCAGGCGGTGGCCCTGGCAAGCCCCTCTGCTTTGCTGACATCTCTTTGAGGCGCGCGTGGAACACTAACGCGCTGTCGACACGGTCTGTCAATAGACGGACGGACGGTGAGCTATCCATTGCTCACTGTCCACAGGCCCGCATCTACGGTGGCCGGGGGTCGTCTCGCGGCGTCCGACGCCCGAGGTTCCGTGCAAACTTGAGACACAAAAAAGCATTTTTTGACTGCGTAGAATTAGTAGACAGTTGATTTTTTCTCAGCTTTTTGGGGCCGCGGACTTAAGTACATGATTTTAATTTTAATTCAATACCTCCACTCGTTCCCGATATGAAGGGTATTGACAGAAATACAGTCAGACAGACGTACAACAAAGTGATTCTATGAGGGTTTCGGTTTTACTTTTGATGTACGGAACCCTAAAAAGTAGAACAGAAAATCTTTTTTTTTTTAAAAAACTTTGCCCGACATTAGGATTTCTGTATCGTGGGTGCGTTAACAAACATTTAAACTCACATACACAAACAGCCAGACCCGAAACAACTATCTGTAGGCCATACAAATATTTGTTCCGTGAGGGGATTGAACCCGCGACACGTAGCGCAGAAGTCGATCGCTCAGCCACTGCGCCAACCGTGTCGAACCGTGTCATTGGTTCATATGCATTCGCTCTGTTATTAAAACTTATATAAAAAAGACTACCAAAGACAAGTCGTATTTCTGTTAATCAAATGATTAATTGAATATGTGTGAGTTTTTAGATTTTCATGTCCAAATTGTCGGTTACTTTTTAAACTCAGTTTTATTTGGTTTAAAAATTCAAAGATGGCATCTTCAGTTAAGGTTTACTTTACGTCCTCATAAATCAATATGAACCGATTTCCATTTCTCTCCTTAACATTCCTCAGACATTCTTTTGTTTCCAAACTGCGGTGAACCGTAGGTAAACTTGTAAACGAAGGTACAGTATAATCTCAATTAATCAACTTCTGGTATGACTGGTATGAGCCTTATGGCAATGAGAATAAAGGTGCTGAAAAATCACAGGAAAAATATAGGACAGTAATATTTACCTTACAAATGTTTAATTAAATAGCGACGTGTCTCCAATTATTCATGATGTTTATAAATCAATGGATTTCTGTACGTATTCACGACGACAGATTAACTTAAACAAAATCAGTTTATGCTGATCTCTAAACTACGGATGGTACACCATAGAAGTCCCGTACGGTGAGAGATCCGCATAAATTGGTTTTGTATAGGTTGATCTGTCGTCGAACTCGTCGAGTGCACCTCTGTCTTTCGGAATATAAATGTGGAATACTTTGCGGTGCGTTATGTCAATAGATTTGTAGCAAATTGCGCATTTATTTATTCTGCTAGCGTATATTTTTGTTAGCTGTTTTGTTTTTTTTCTTGCAATATTTTTTTTCAGATTGACAGTGCCCATATTTTTTGTTTCAGTTGAGCTGGCTTTTGTTAGTAGGTAATCCAGATCCAGTAGATTTAGTTTAATTAACTGTTCTTAGACTGTAGTATGCTTAGACTGTAGTAGTAGTATGCTTAGACTGTAGTAGAGATTAGAGGACTCTGATACTTTATCAGATCTTATTAAGTATCAAAATCTGCAGCAAGTAAGCATTCCAGTAAATCAGCAGAGATAATTAATTAATAGTTAAATAAAATTCATTCGTAAATGAATTTTATTTAATAAACCCATAATTACAACTATAAATTAGAAAATATTTAAGACTAAGACAGAACAGATATATTATTATTATTTAACATTCATCAATATTTAGTAATGACAGATTATCTTTAATAACCGATATAATAACCCTTTCATTAAAAATATAATAAAAAAAATTATAGCATTAAAGGGCCATAGTAAAATCGTTCACTGTTAACGAAAATGGCGCAAAAGCAGCATTTTTTGATGACGGACGGCGAGCTACCCATTGCTAACCGTCCACAGACCCGCACCTACGGTGGCCGGGAGTTGTCTCGCGGCGCCCAACGTCCGGGGCGTCCCGCGGCGGCTGGGTTGGTTTGAGACGCAATCTACCTTGCCTTCTGATGACGGGAAGAATCTACCAACCGCTTGTTGATGTCCAGAAAGACTAGGTGGGCACTCGGACCCCATGTCCTACCGTTTCTTACGTTACTCGTCTACTATTTTCTTTCTCATAACGTTCAACCAACTACGCAGCACAAAAATCGTTTAATTTTGTCAACATTCCCTCATCCGTATCTATTCACCAAGTTTTCATCAATATTCTGCGAGAGTTGCTCCAGCAAACTGTGGCATGTGGCCATTTTATTAAGTTTTATAGCTATATATATTACAGCTATGATGTTCCCACATATCTCACAGCTTAACAAAAAGACTTCATTATCTCTTTGTGTACTGTGTAATTTGTCTCACTTGTGTGGAAATATATTCTAGACTGTGTCTTGAAAAAAATAAGGTCGTCTATTCAAGGTTACCTACGCGTATATTTGCCACTTATATAAGTTTAGGTATATACCTATTATTGTTATTTATGTGATGTTTTTCATTGTTATTAAGGGTGGTGTTCACAAACTATTCATGTAAAGTGTTGTTTAGTGTGAAACAAGGTCTTATTTTGTGATTTTATTTATGTAATGAACGTTTAGAGGTATGAAGAACAGGGTGTAAAGTTCTCCATCCTCTATGGAAAAGGGAGAATCCTCCGACCAGACGGGTGTCGTGTCTGGTGGGCCACTGCCCGACAGTTGCTTGTCGGGTGTTCGTATATATGCTAACTTCGTGCACAACTTTACTGGCGCGATGTAGGATTTCGACGTTTTAGTTATTCAGTGGCTGGATAGGTGGCGCTGTAGTAATTTTTGCCACTTGCATCTTTGTGACGCTACAAACGTATTGACTGCTGATCACGAAGTCCTAGGTTCGATTCCTGCGTCGGGTAAAGTGTTATTGGGTCTTTTCAACAGGAGTTTCTCTGTGTCCGGTTAGTTGTCATAGGCTCGCCCCATATTACATGTGACTTAAACTTAACTGGCGAAAAATTTGGATCTACTATTAGGAACAACTCTGCCGTATTCTTCGGTGCTTACAAGCGTAATGATATGTATGTATTTATTCAAGCATTCTGTGCCATTAACGTATGCAAACCGTATACTGCAGCTATACGTTCAACGGTAAAAGTTAAAAGAGTTAAATCATTCTAGAAACATTAACAGCCAGTGTTAAAGAAATAAAAAATAAGGTTTAATTACAAGCTGTTTCTCGCTGGTTCGCAATTTCCCTAGTTATAGCCGTGCTTTTCTTATTATGACTTGACAGTTATAAAACAATTTAGAAATATGGACATAATGCAATATTGCTCACCCACTTCTCTATTTGCGAGTGGGAAATCATCAAATAATGACAGCCCCCCTGGACTGTCAGACCTTTAGGTACTGACTAAAACCCACCCATGTTCCTTATTTTTAACCGACTTCAAAAAAGGAGGAGGTTCTCAATTCGACTGTATTTTTTTTTTTTTGTACCATTTATGTTACGGGGCCGTGGTATCTCTTTCGAACAACCCGCAACCCCGGCAGGTGCTCACCCCCTTATTATTAGTGTGATAATATATGGATATCCTTCTCTAAGTTAAAATGTATCTCCTTGCCATTCATGACGATCTGTGCAGCCGTTTAGTCGTGTAAAGGTTACATACAAACAAACAGACAGAGATACTTTCACATTAATTACATTAGTACGGATGAACGCCCAGGATCGCAACTGAGCTTTAAACTGCTCCAACTGAAATTCTTCACATATTTCTGTACTATCTTTACAAAAGACAAGAAAACCCGCTTTATTCTCAAGACACAACAAAACTTCAAGACGAGTTCTCTAACTCACAAAATATTGCTCAGCTCAAATCTATTTACAAGCCCATATTGCCAATCCTAGCTCGTCGGAAAATCTCTATTATTTCTTGAAGAAATGCCTGTAGACACAAATATGTTAAGAGCAAGTACGGCGAGGGCAAATAGAGGCAAAAGGAGCAAATAGGGGCATTCAGTTTGGTAATAGAGGGCAAATTGAGGAGCTGGGAAGCTTTGGGACGAGTGAACGGGAGATACGGTATAACCCAACCTAAATACTTTTTGAATTATCCTACGGGGTTCAGGAAAGTTTGGTGAAGATAAGACTTTACTAGATTAATAGTGTGTGTAGTGTAAAATATAGTACTTACTTACGCCCATTGTGTCACCCGATTTATAAGTTGTTTAATGTTATTCTTGTTATTTGTATGGTGTACATAATAAAAAATATTCTATCTATCTCAATAGGCTACTCGATAGTTTTTCTATCTACTCTGTCAGTCATTGTTATACCTACTAGCTAAATGGTATCATTTGGGTATGAATACGTTGTTGACGCAGTGGTTGAGCGATTGACTGCTGCGCTGCGTGTCGCGGATTCGATCCCCGCACGGAACTAATATTTGTATGACCTACAGGTGCTTGTTTCGGGTCTGGCTGTTTGTGTATGTGAGTTTAAATGTTTGTAAACGCACCCACGGTACAGGAGAAATTCTTAGTATGAGGCAACGTTTTCTTAAAAAATAAATTAAACAACTATTTATTACACCCTATATACGTAAATAGATAATAATAGAAGAGCTCGTTGCTAAATAATAGTAGCTCTCGGGTTGGTTTTTTAGGTAAAGCCGCGCTTGCCTACATTGGTCTGTGGATGGGTGACCACCCGTTATATACCAAGTTTCTTCCGCGCCTCGGAAAGCACGTTTACTGTTGGTCCCGGCTGTCATTTGTAAATTTTTGGCAGTCCAACCGGTCTATACGATACCCCTTAGACCGGTTGTCCGAGTTTGGGACCAGTGTCCCAGACCTGTAACGACTGCTAAAAATTTACAAATTACAGCCGGGACTACAGTAAACACGCTATGACAACCGGTCTACGGGGTATCGTATCCGGGGTTGCGGGTTGTTCGAAAGAGATACAGCGGCCCCGGAACGTAAAGGGCAATAGAAGAAACATGGGTGGGTTTTAGTCAGTACAAGTCTGTCACTCCCCACCACTCCGCCCAGAGCGGGGAAAATATGGGGTATCGTATTACCCAGCACTAACTGGGTTGTGGAAATCGAAATACCAACTATGTTGGGGTCGGCTTCCAGTCTAACCGGATGCAGCTGAATATCAGTATTTTACATGGAGCGACTGCCTATCTGACCTCCACAACCCAGTTAATACTGGGTAATACGATACCCCTTGGTAAGACTGGTTGTCAGACTTTCGGAACACTGACTACCTGTAACGACTGTCAAAGATCTACAAATGACAGCCGGGACCAACGGCTTAACGTGTTTTCCGAGACACGGAGGAAACTCGGTATGTAACGGGTGGTCACCCATCCACAGACCAACCTTGGCAAGCGCGGCTTAACCTAAAGATCGACCCGAGCGCCTACTATTTATTTAGCAACGAGCTCCCAATATAGAAACCACCACCATTGCCATTTATTCTTTCTAACCACATTGAACTCCAGAATTCATGACTCAAACAAAACTGTCGGTGAAGAAGACGTAGCGACTAAGACTTGCTCTCGTTAAGTAGCTTTTGCATTTCAAAGTGTGTTGACAAGGGGCCGCGGGCTACTGACAATTCTTTTTAGTTTACACCTACAGACTGTTCATTTGTCGTATTTCAAATTGGTTGGATTTTTCTTTGGTTTTTGAAGTCTAGAAATAGGAAATACAAACCTTCTTTAAGACTTTAGAACTGTTTATGTTTCGAGCGAGATTCGTAATCACATTTAAATTAATGGCTAAATTTTGTATGTGTGTATGTAGATTGTTACTTCTTAACAATCAAACGTCGGATTTGGATGAGATTTGATATCAAGATAGTTTATAATCTGGATTATTACTTAGTTTATTAATACATTATTTTTGATCCCGGAAAAATGTGATGTTCTCGTGGGATGACCAAATAACTTAAATATGATTTTTCACTGCCGACAACTGGTTAGAAATAGATTTTGGTATGGTTTTGATACTTTGTCTATTTTGGGGTCGAGTATGTGTTTTATAATTTTTTGTGGGCTTTTTTATTTTTAAAAATCGAAGGAAAAGGTACTGAAAACCGAAATTGCCTAGTTCGGTTGCAGTGTCTTGATCCATTTTATTAGTAATAATGTTGCTAAACTATTTTCTGTAAACTAGTACTAACTTTTTTGAGAAAATACATTATTTAAAACAAACAGACGTACAAAGTTCTTTTTCATCATATCCTATACTATTAAATGAGCAATATCTCTATTCTAGATTATTTGTGAATGCGTGGCCATTATGAACTTTGTAGATTCCTAGACGCTTGTTAACAATGATAATATTTAATAAGTAATGATAGTAGTAAGTAATGATAGTAAGCAATGACTTATTGTCGGGCCTAAGCTGTCCTCTCATACTTAAGTACTAACGCTGTAACAACAAAATTGTAAAACCGAATGATTTTAAAAGAGTAACCATGGAGATTCTTGCCGGTTCTTCTCGACAGCGTTAGAAGTGGCTTTGGACAGGTTCTTCAACGTACATGACATGGATGACAATATTTTCATTGATATTTTTTTGATTGACAGAAGATATTTATTTGCCTTCTTCAAGATGTTCTAATCCTGCGCTATCTCAAACTAGGTTTTTAATTTAATCACATTGCCATACAAATTGTTTTTTTTGTGAATTGTAATTTTCACTTTCGAAAATCTTACAAATGCCTTTGTTACATTAATTTATCTTTATATCAATAACTTGAACAGTAACCGAACCTCAGTACGAAATCGAACCAATCTTTTACTGAACAAAGAACAATCTCCCAACCTTGCTTGAATTCCAACCAAAGATAGTGACAGCTTTACTATTTGGCTTACTGTACAAAAGCCTTACTGTACAATCAAAGACAGGAAAACCAATTGAAATTTAATTCCTATCTCATTCTACTTTGAACTTTACAAACGAACGTTTAAGATGTATTCTTGCTTGATTGTGTTTTTTAAGGGGAAGTAATCTTGGGGTTGTGCCGTTAATTGATTGTTACTTTAGTTAACGTTGACTTTTATTGCGTTCTTTGAATGCGAGACAGTGTTTGTGAACGTTATTGTTTCCTTTATCGTGTGAAAATTAAGCCTTTTAGCGTTTTCGATTCATGGTGGTCTTAATTAGGTGCTATATCTACTGCATATTTGTATACACCATGAAGAAGAAACGTATTATAATAAGGTTTATAATAAAACAACATTTGAAGTGTCTCTCTTGGTTGCTGGATTAAGGGCCTGAATTGGAACAGTACTTCTTGTCACGACGGGTATTGTTAGGAGGTTCCTCTTTCAAGAACGAGGGTGTTCAGGACCATCGGTAGCTCAGACCCTCTACCCGAAGCTGGTGGGCTACTATAACTACTAGTTTTTTTATTCTGAACTTTTCAATAGTAAAGTAGAATTTTAAAAGGTTTTTCAAAAGTCGTTTTTTTTCTTCAATTTTTTTGGCTATTTTCTTATTTAATTCAGAATGCTTGGAGGACCATACTCATCTTAACGTATATTTTACTCATGGGTTGACCACTGAAAACCAGCGCTGAGTTGTTGTCTCCCATAACACAGCATCATGCTGAGTGGTGACTTACTTGTCGCAGTCACGGCGTGCAAGCTTCTTTTTACCCGACTGCGCACCGCAAAGGAGGGTTATTGTTGGTTCCTTATCTATTTATATTTGTATGTTCAATGTTTTGTTATTTTGTGTACTTATAGTAATTGCGACCTATATATTTTTTGCTTTCTTCTTACCAAAATGAACGTATACCAGTGATTGCTTTCAAGAAAATTCTTTACGTTCTTGACAAAAACCAGTTCAAAACATTTTTGGCGCTAAAAGCAGTGCAAAGGCGCTAAAAACTCCACGTTTACTAAAATTCCCTTTGTACACAAACCTAGTTCACATCCGTCACTAGTGGAATCGAAATGAACGAGTTTTACGACTGCACAATTGTTCCAAGAAAAAAAAAAAGCTAAAACCTCGTTGGAAACTTCAAAGCCTGTACTGCGTTTGAACGTGGTTTGCCGATGTTTGGCCAGCACTTCAGTTCTAATCCAGATCTAGGTTGAACTGGTAAATTGGCCTTTATGAGAGCTAGCGACAGAATAGGGTAGTTTCCAGGATCAAATTAATTATATTCTATTTAGTACGTCTTTTAGATTATTCAAAAGTAAGGGACACGTATTACGTGTACGTTAAGGTTACGTGTGACGTCACTTGTTGCGAAAAAATGCAGCAACGCGTGACGTTTCACGTAACTTTAATGAGATATATCTTTGTCATTTTTGGTTTAAATTACAAATAAAAAAACACGTGTCCCTTATTTTTGAATAATCTAAAAGACGGAATAATTTTTTTTTTTTGGAAACTAGCGTATTGTATTGTAGTGCAGTAATATAATATAGCTGTGTAGAGAATTTTAAATAGAGGCTGCTGCAAACTGTTTAATCATAAAAACCATTCTAACACTTTTAGAATTTATTTTTATCCCAAAAGGAAAAACGGAACCTTTATTGGATCACTTTGTTGCCCGCCTGTCTGTCTGTCAAGACCTTTTATCTCGGAAACGCGTGGAGGTATCGAGTCGAAATTAAAACCATAATATACTCAACTCTGTAGTCTCTTTGTGCTGTGAAAAATCAACCCTCTAAGTCGACGCAGTCAAATGACATGGCTGTTTATGTCGCAAGATTGTAAGGAATCTTCGGTGCGCGAGTCTGACTCGCTCTTGGTCGGTTTTTTTATTTGTTAATTTATTTGCGACCACTGTCTACTAAAGCATTTGAATGCAAATAACTTAAAGGGTGGAAACCTGGTGTCCTGAAATATACAGGCCTTTTTTGCGGATGGGTAATCATCAAATAACTTCCCCCGCTCTGGACGGAGCGGGGGGAGTGTCAGACTAGTACTGGCTAAAACCCACCCATGTTCCTTCTATTGCCCTTTATGTTCCGGGGCCGCGTTATCTCTTTCGAACAACCCGCAACCCCGGCAGGCAGTGGCCCTGGCAGGCCCCTCTGCTTTGCTAAGTACAGGCGTTAAGCCTAGTTTGGGCACCAGTCTCATACAACATACTTACTGTATCCACTTGGTCCCTATAAACCTTGTATTTAATGTGTATTGTGGTAAGTTTTAATTAATCTTTACATGCTATCGTTTTCTGTCATGGTTACCAATAGACTTTACAGGGGTAAGCCTCGTTCTCTTGTCTTTAACTTATAAAATAGCACAGCCAAAAATCCACAAAGTGATAGATCATGTGTTGGTAAAAATAGAGCCGCGCTTGCCTAGGTGGATGGGTGCCTACCCGTGCCATACCGAGTTTCCTTCGTGCCTCGGAAAGCACGTTAAGCTGTTGTTTCTGGTTGATTTGTAGATCTTTGACAGTTGTTACAGGTAGTCAGTGTCCCGAAAGTCTGAAAACCACTCTCACCTAGGAGTATCGTATTACCCAGTATCAACTGGGTTGTACAGGTTAGATAGGCAGTCGCTTCATGTAAAATCCTGGTATGTAGCTAAATGCCAGAATTTCTGTGTCGTCTGGGTCATCTGGTAAGACTGAAAGCCGACCCCAACACAGTTGGGAAAAGGCTATGCAGATGTTGATACATATATGTATTTTTTTCGATAACTCTCTGTTATGAACCCTGCACCTACTTTGTTTTCTCTCTAGGGTGATGACCCTATGGTAGACTGGTAGAAAATGCTCAAGACATTAAGTCCACCTTTGTAGGTTTCTGGTTTAGCAATTAAACCCAAAAATTTGTTGAATCCTGAACACATGATTGAAACATTAGAACCCTGTTTATTTAACCATAACTTACAGTAACTTCCACTTAACGTTAGTTTACGGGTTAATTCGGCCATAACAATAAACAGCATCAAAATAAGCTATTTCGGGTGCAACAGCTCAACAATACAAACAGCAGACGAACCCATTAAGCTGTTGCAAACTCCCATTACTAATAACGACCGACGTTACATGCAAACGTCTTTACAGTGAAATCATTGTTGTTTTAAGTTAGAATTTCGGTAATGTTTCAGGTCTAAGTTTAAGTTTGTGGACATGAGAAGTGAGAATGCGATGAGAATATTATATTAGATGGTAGTTAATATTTATTTTAGTCTTAAAACGAGGGCTGTCCCTCGTTTTAAACTTTGACACTTTTCGGATGGTAAAACATTAAATAACTGAGGGAGGGGGGAGGGGTGGAATGTCAGTCTTTTACTCACTAAAACTCATCCATGTTCCTTCTTTTGCTCTTTGTATTCAGGTCTCCGCAGTGTCTCTTTCGAAAATCCCGCAATCCCAGCGGGACTTATTTGACACTAGAGTAGTGTTTTTTAATAACCGTCGATGGAAACACCATCTAGGTAACTGGGTTAATCAAGAGATTTCTGTTTCATAGGAAATAAAAAAAAACCTTGAATTTTACGACTTTTCATAAACCTTTTTCAACGTTATGTAGTTGTAATTGGTAGGCAATCGTTTGTCTTGGAATGGACATGTAATGAGGAGGGACAAAGCACATGTGCCATGTTGAAGTGGGCTTCGTAGCAAGGATGCATCCGGGGAGATGGGTTAGGATCGTCACACACGGAACGCCTGAAGGTGGACATCGCCGTAGAGGTCGAACAAACGTGGTCAGAAATTGCGCAAAAAAAAACGGGAGGCTTTTGCCAAGCACTGGAACACAAAGTAGACTAGGTTTTTTTTTCTAAAAAAAAACCCACAATCAAAATCGCTAATGAACATATATAAATTCAGCCACACTTTACTTAATCCAATCCCCATCCTACAAACAAAACCGCTATCTTCCATTAAATCCCGCTAGAATCAAACAATATTACAGCGATAGTCAATAAATCAATTACTTTGCGGTTAGGCCCAGAGCTACGACAAAGCACCAATCACGTTGGATCAATTAACCCTTAAGTAACAATGCCTGTCGCTGGAATACCTCTCTTGTAGGTATCACGTGAGGGTTATGTCGAAGATGCTTGACGTTTTGGAGATGTGGTATGATAGTTTGATAATTCATATTGTGAAAGAAGATTTGAACAAATGAGTTTTGTTGTTTGAACACATTCAAAGTTCATCTTGATATAAATCAAAATGTTTTGTCTCTAGACGTACATAGGCACTTGTAAAACGTTGAGTCGTTTCCTATTGAGAAGAACGGAAAAAGTTTTACAATGATACATAACAAAAAAAAAATTTAAAAAAAACGACTTCCAAAATATCCTAATGAAAGTGGAAAATAATTTACTTTCGGAAGATCCTTTGTTAGTTTCGTTGACGTGGTTGAACTTGGTTATTTTTTTGGCAAAAAGGTTTTTTTATTCGAGTTTACATTTTCCATTATTACTAAAAGATTTTAGCAAATCATCTGTATGAACATAGAAGAAAAAATATGTTTTATAAACGATAACTCATAATTCATAAAATGTTTATATGACTACCTCGACAGGATACCGAACAAAAAGAATTAAAAAAAGAATCCATAGTTGACGGAGTAATCGGTGAACATTAAAAAAAATACGGCCGAACATAGAACCTGCTCTTTTTTGAAGTCGGTTAAAAATGTCCTTTAATTAAAAAATCACTTTAGTTATTAAATTACAATTTACATTTTTGAATCTTTTGCAATAAACTAAAGATAAAGATACTTCATTTTGCAAATATGGGTACAGTACCTACAGTACCATGGTGGTAAATAAAGGAACACAGGATCAGCCATATTTTACCTGTTGGCATGCAAAACTTTGGTAAAAACACTTTAAACAGATTAAAAAATAAATAAATAAAATGCACAAAAAAACTTTAAAAAAAATTACATAGGTACATCGGCTTAAACTTAAAATTCTTTTTCAGTTAAAAAAACATTTACACTGAAATATGCTTTATGGGCTAGAAAGTTACGAAGCGTTTTTTTTTTAATTTTGTAAACGGCAGTTCTTTTCATTTTTTAGATATATTGTTCTATCCAGTTATTTTCTCCCATATTTCTAAGTTCCATGGTTAAAACATAGTGGCACCCTGAAAGCTTTGCACAATCGAAATTGAGTTATCTGCTCGGGCTTATCTAGCTGTAGTGAGATCTAATTAAAATTCGATGATTATAATAACTTCGGTAAACAATGGCCTAACTTCTTCGATAGACTTTAAAGAAGTTCTTCCTTTGAAGGAAACAGCTATTATAAAGTTTTAAAGTAGTTTCGTTTAACATTAACGGGACAGGGCAGGATACCCAAGTCCATCTCATCCTAACTTCATCAGTTATTTACTTTTATTTTATAACATACTAGCTGTGCCCGGCGCTTTCACCCGCTGCTCAGCTCCTCACTGATTTACTATTATTATATGATTTGAAACTTAACTAACTTAACTTAAAAAAAAAAACCGGCCAAGAGCGTGTCGGGCCACGCTCAGTGTAGGGTTCCATAGTTTCCCGTCCGTCACAATAAGTGTTCCCACTTATGAGTTTAAAGGTGGAGGAGGAAATTATTTTGTACAACTTTTTGTCTTTTTTGTACAAAAACTGTTGTGTCAATCAAGTTCAAAATGATTTTCATAGAAAGTCCTTATAAAGTTCTACTTTTCAGATTTTTTTCATATTTTCTAAACTTATGGTTCAAAAGTTAGAGGGGGGGGGACACATTGTTTTTTACTTTTGGAGCGATTATTTCCGAAATTATTGACATTATCAAAAAATGATTTTAGTAAACCCCTATTCATTTTTAAATACCTTTCCAACAATATATCACACATTAGGGTTGAAATTTAAAAAAAAATCTCTTCCCACTTTACATATAGGGTGGCTACCCTAATAAAACATTTTTTTCCAATTTTTATTTTACCACTTTGTCGGCGTGATTGATATACATATTGGTACCAAATTTCAGCTTTCTAGTGCTAACGGTCACAGAGATTAAGCGAGGACGGACGGACGGACGGACGGACAGACAGACATGGCGAAACTATAAGGGTTCCTAGTTGACTACGGAACCCTAAAAAGAGTTCGGAAGTCGGTGAAAAAAAGTCAACGACTTCCGGAAGTAAAGTTAATATGTATTATTTCAAATAATACTGAAAGGGTCCATCTGGGAAGTACGCCCTATCAAACAAAAAAGAATTTTGTAAATCAATCCAGGCGTTATTTAGTAATCGGTGAACATACATATAAAAAAACCGGCCAAGAGCGTGTCGGGCCACGCTCAGTGTAGGGTTCCGTAGTTTCCCGTCCGTCAATTGTTAGAGTATTTATTCAATTCATCTAATCGTACTGGCTCCTGTAAAGGCATAGATTGTGAATATTGTTTTTTTCTTTTTATAATGACATAATGTATAACAATTGATTTTTTTCCTATGAAAAATATAATTTTTTCTTCTCATGAAAATTACGACAATGTGTTTATTTTACAACACATGGTTATGGGCCCAGAGAGCGTTAAATAGAAAGTAAACAGTTGTTGTGATTGATTTTATTGTGGTGTATTAATATTTTTTTTAATAGTACAAGAAATATTTTTACATGATGTCGGTGGGAGATAGCAATGCTATGCATGCTATGCCTTCCAGTTCTGGAGTCTCGCTGACAACCATCAGACCATTATGTGGCAAAGATGGTTATGCACAATGGAAATTCAAGATGCGTATTTACCTCTTACACGAAGACTTATGGACTTCAATTGTAGGATACGTACAGGAAGACAGTACACCTTTAGCCGCGAGGAAAAACAGGGATCTCAAGGCTTATACGAAGATGTGTCTTACTGTGGATGGTGGAGCGATCACCCACATACGGTCCTGTACTACAGCTAAGGACGTGTGGGACGCACTAGCGAACGCATATGAAGACAAAGGTATGGGAAGAAAGTTGACATTAGAGCGGAAGTTGTATAGATACCAGTTACTTGATTTTGGTTCAATTGAAGACTATATCAATGCCGTGATGAGCACTGCTCAGGATTTAGCGGATATAGGGCGTGTAATCGACGATATGTCTATAGGAGCAATTTTACTAGGAGGGCTACCATCAGAATTTGATCCCCTAGTAATGGCTCTGGAAAATTCAAATATACAGGTAACTTCCGAGTTAGTTAAACAGAAATTACTTAACGAAAGCGCAAAGCGTGCATCTAAGGAATTGGTCTGTGTTTCGAATAATAGAATGATGAAACCACATAAAGCAGTACCAAGAAAGATTATTTGCTACTATTGCAAGAAACCTGGACACAAACGACCAGACTGTCCATCTTATATGAAAGAAAAACAAGAAAATATGGGAAAAACCAAGAAGACTAGTGAGGAGACTACACTTCTTTGTTTGGGCGTAGGAGGCGGTTTAAGTCCAACTGATTGGTATGTGGACTCTGGAGCTTCGTCACACATGACGTGTTCTAAAGAGTGGCTCAGCAATTTCAGACCTTCGTCCACGTCTTCCATAACTCTTGCCAATAATAGAGAGGTAAACTCAGCTGGTGTTGGTGAATTGCTGCTTAGTAAGGACAGTAAGTTAACTTTAAGTAGTATAAAAGAAGTTCTTTATGTTCCTGAATTAAGTACGAATTTAATTTCTGTAAATAAGGCTGTTGAAAAGGGTATTACTATTGTTTTTGATAAAAATGGTTGTTCTATGTACAAACACGACGATGTAAAGGTAGTTGGCAAAATAGTAGGTCATGCTACACGCAACGTTGGTGGGTTGTACAAACTGGACCAGATACCAATTTATCCGGAGCGTGCTATGGTTTCTAAAGAGAACGCTTCTTCGAGTCTATGGCATCGAAGACTTGGTCATCTGTGCCGCGTCGCTTTGGAACACCTACATCATGGAAAAGCCGTTTTTCCGATTAAGGGGAGGATGTTAGAGTATTTATTCAATTCATCTAATCGTACTGGCTCCTGTAAAGGCATAGATTGTGAATATTGTTTTTTTCTTTTTATAATGACATAATGTATAACAATTGATTTTTTTCCTATGAAAAATATAATTTTTTCTTCTCATGAAAATTACGACAATGTGTTTATTTTACAACAACAATAAGTGTTCCCACTTATGAGTTTAAAGGTGGAGGAGGAAATTATTTTGTACAACTTTTTGTCTTTTTTGTACAAAAACTGTTGTGTCAATCAAGTTCAAAATGATTTTCATAGAAAGTCCTTATAAAGTTCTACTTTTCAGATTTTTTTCATATTTTCTAAACTTACGGTTCAAAAGTTAGAGGGGGGGACACATTGTTTTTTACTTTTGGAGCGATTATTTCCGAAATTATAGACATTATCAAAAAATGATTTTAGTAAACCCCTATTCATTTTTAAATACCTTTCCAACAATATATCACACGTTAGGGTTGAAATTAAAAAAAAAACACTTCCCACTTTACATATAGGGTGGCTACCCTAATAAAACATTTTCTTCCAATTTTTATTTTACCACTTTGTCGGCGTGATTGATATACATATTGGTACCAAATTTCAGCTTTCTAGTGCTAACGGTCACAGAGATTAAGCGAGGACGGACGGACGGACGGACAGACAGACATGGCGAAACTATAAGGGTTCCTAGTTGACTACGGAACCCTAAAAAAGATTCCGACGAATTGAGGATATTAATCTTTTTTGAAGTCGGTTAAAAAGGATGGAGATTTTCAGCTCTCAGGCGTTCTGCCATAAACCATTTACTTTATAATAGGCGTGACGAAAGATTTTAAAATCCTCTTCCATAATGTGGGTACACTTTTACTATTTACAAAAAAGCCTTTATTTCGGTAATAAACTTAAGTTTAACAAAGTTTGAAGCCATTTTTCTCATAAATTTTCAATAGTGCCCGAAAACAGCTCTCATGTGTCATGGCGTCGGCATGACGTCACAGTTAAATAAAAATGACATTGTTTCTATAACAACGTCCCATAAATCACATAACCGTGACGTCATACGCTGTGATCGGTGTTTCAGTCAAAATGGCCGATTGCAGTATTTTAATATTTTATTTTATTGAAAATCTTAATAATCTGTTATTTTTAAATAAAACTAAACCTGTGTTTACTTTTTTTTTAATATGACTTCTCCCTTGTCATCACTGAATCAGCGATTTTTTTATTCTGTCGTCATGCCTATTGTGCTTGTATTTTATTTTTGATTTAATGTGTTTTTAATTGGGACTGTATGGATCGAGTTATCTGAAATAAATGAATTTTAATTTAATTTAATTTTTGTATGATTTCGCACATCGATGAATTCCATTTCCCTGCACGCCTGTATTGTGAGTTCACAGAAATTCCGTGCAACTTTCAAAATGGTACAAGGGTGTGACAGATAGACAGAAAGATCGACATGGCTAAGTAATAAGGTTCTCGTTCAACTACAAAACTCTAAAAATAAATTTGAATTTAAATTACTTTTGTCCATGGAACTAAATAAAGTTCAGAAGGAAGATAGATATATTGTAAACAAAGTGACTAATTTTCATCAGAATACTGTATAGCGAATATTTTAAGTTCGAATCGTCATCTAAAGCTTCATTGTTTTAGAAGTTCAAATTAATTAAAATTTCCAGTTTTTGAAAGATGGAAATGTATGATTTTGATGAATTTTGGTACAAATATAGTTGGGACCCTGGAGACGGACATACGTTAACAAAAAGTGAGAAAAGGGAGAGAAAGAGGGAAAGAAAGAGGGAAGAAAAGAGGGAAGAAAAAAAATTAGTTTTCGTTCATCACGCGGGTTAAAGTTAGCGTTATCCCAAAGTAACTACTCCACGCGGACGAAGTCGCGAGCGGAAGCTAGTAAAAACTAAAGTTCTGAATGATGATAACAATCTAGCCTAAACAGACTAATAAACAATTTAACCCTAACTTATTATTATATTGTATTATGCTGATTAAGAATAGAGTCAATTTAAATAATGTCATTCGGAGTATGTTAAACAAAATTAAATGTTTGAATAAGAAGGACGTTTTAAAGGATTTTTAATATTTCTTTATTCATTCGTTTCGTGACAGTATGTAATAAGATCTGTCAACGTTGTGAAAGTAAATTGGTTATTGGCAACACTTGGAGTTGACAGGATTCTAACCTCAAATTTCAATGAAATAAAATCTATTTCTACGACTCAAAGGCACGCACGCCGGTTTCAGTTTTTGTCAAGCTTTTCCCGTCACTTTGCCCGCGTCGGTCGAGGTCGGAAATTATCCTGAGAAGGTACACGTACAGTCAGCAATGAAGTTAAGTAACTGGGCTCGTCAGCTATTTGATTTGTTTTTTTCTTATGAACCGATGGACGTATTAAACTCAAATTGAACTGTTTGTTTTTTATCAAATGAAGTTAACTTTATTCAAAATCATTCATCGATTTTTAAGAAAATGACAACTGTATCTCTGAGCTCGGTTATTTTCTTCATTTGCTGCCTCTACTTCCGAAATGAAAAATAATTAAGATCGTAACCAAGGGTCTACGTTTGTGCTGAACATTTTTATCTATTTAGCCGTTAAGACATGAAAAGGTAGCAATCACACACACACACACACATTTCGAGTCCACCAGATTTCTTATCATTTCTCTAGTCCCCACTTTGAAAATCAAATACCAAGCCCCAAGATACAGACTAACTGTCTAGACCCCCGGGTCACTAGCAACAATAGGGAATATGTATGTATTTTTTTCTTTACTTTTATCAATAAAAATAAGTACTAATAGTGCGCTCCCTCTAAATATATCTGGACGGCCTAGTCGGTTTACATTGAAGGTCGCGCTCGCGAACATTTACTAAAGAAGCAGAAGCAGAAGGCAGATTCGTCTCACAATTAATTTATTGTCATTTTTTCTTCACATTTTGTAGTATTATCTCTCTTAACTATTGTAAATTGTCTATGTATGTATTTATTAAAAATATATTTTTTCTGAAATTTTTTGTCGCATTGCATCTAGTATGTTTTTGTCTCTGCTAACTAAGATTGACTGGTAGATGTACACGGAAATTTACTCATGCATAAAGTTTTAATAAAAAAATAACAACCCAAGAAAAGTATTAAAAGTTAATTTTAACTACTGCTTCTTGCAAAAAATAAAAACTCTCTCTACAATTTCCTATAACACTTCAAATGCCTGTGACTGTTGCGGAAATATTGTGACGTCATTTACCAAAATTTCCCTTTTATAAAACAAATTTTTAGCTCCCAATAAAATAATCATACAAATTGTATAAGCTTTTTTCAAGCAATAATTGCAATTACGATATCATAATAAAATCTTACCAAAATTTAAGTTATTTCCAAATAAAAGTGTTTCTTTGACACATGGACTTTGACGTCACTACCAGCATTATAACAAGACGACGCGTTTTGACTTTGCGTCCGTTTTACTAAAAACACGGAACATGAAATAATAAATTGTAAAATACTGCATTAAAAATACAATAAGTGTACCACGTTGTTTAATCGTAGAAGACAAAGCATTTAAAAAAAAAGTTTTTGCTAGCATATTCCGCGGATAATAATGGACGGGATATTAATTGGATAATATTTTAGTCGTTTTTGACGCCGCTCGTGTATTTGCTCACCTGGTTAGTATAACATTTTCTATTTCTATTCTAGTTACTTTCGCATTAATAATATTGGCTAAGGGATTTATAAATCGAGAATTTACAAGTAGAAACATCTTCACTTAACTTTATTTAATGGATGACAGAAATAGACTTTTAAGAAGATAATTAAACTGTTTACAAAGAACTCATCGGCTCGGAACATGAAATAAACGTCTATTACGATTACAAGAAATCCAAAGAGAAATCTATTTTAGTAATACTCTTAATTAATTTAAACAATTGATACCTACCGTTCTTAAAAGATGTTGGTTAACACTTTCTTTTTTGCCGATGGGAAATCATCAAATAACTTCCCCCGCTTTGGGCGGAGCGGGGGGGAGTATCAGACGTCTACTGACTAAAACCCACCCATGTTCCTTCTATTGTCCTTTATGTTCCGGGGCCGCGGTATCTCTTTCGAATAACCCGCAATCCTGGCAGGCCCCTCTGCGCTGACATCTCTTTGAGGCGCGCGTGGAACACTAAGGCGCCGTCGACACTGCGTTGGTTAACACTTAAATAGTAATTAGACAACGATCTTTGCCATGTTAGGGTCAGTGTAGACCGAAGACTGCGTTGCGGCCGGCAATAATAATGTATACTAATCGGAAGAATTGGGCCGCTGCACTACCGACCCGACTCTTTCAAGCAATACTATGCATATCCTTATGAAGATAAAGCTTAAAATAGCTTGACATTGTTGGTCCCGGCCGCTATGCTACCATTTCGGTGTGAATTGAGTCTTACTGTACTTTTCGTGTGTCGTACATTATTAAAAGGCGCCCAATATAACAGTCAGGCAATAACATTGTGGAGATTGGATCTGGATTTAAAGAAACAAAGAAGACGTGGAACGCCTCTGTAACGTGTGATCATTGTAGGTTATTTTTTGCAAAAAAAAAATTATTCCAGAATTTTTGTTATCGTATGATGATATCTCATTTTTTTTAATCTAATACTCATTTCCCTTGTTACTTAGAGACATTAGCAGATCATCCATAAAGACTAACCACCTCGAAAGTATATCAAACAAAAAATAATTATAAAAGTCGGTCCACAGTTAACAGAATAATCGGTGAAAATACATAAAAAATACGGTCGAATATAGAACCTCCTCCTTCTTGAAGACGGTTAAAAAAGAAAAAATATTCTGATTCGTTTGCTATGCACCGCAGAAATGTCTCCTCACAATAAGAAATATTAAACCATGGGTATCAAATCCAAAGTCATATTTTCAAGTTAATTTGAAAATCAACTATTGCAAACAAATACACTCAAAACGCCCGCTTTTCACCAACTTTTTTACTTGCTTAGAAAGTTTTTTGGGCCTATTTGGACTACTGGGCCTGACTGGTTTTTTGGGACTACTGGGCCTATTTGGCGCAGCTGTGAGACACACAATAATATATACATTATTTTAATTTGTGTTTAGAATTAAGTTTTATTATTTTTATTACTGTGTGCATTTATGGCTTGTGCCAAATAAACTTGTTTTTTTTCTTTCTTCTTTTTACTTGTTTAGAAAATACATGAATCTTTAAGCTTGGTAATAAGTAGACGAGGGGCTGGCGGACGCTACTGAAAGTGCCAAACTCGTTGTCAATTTTTGGGCTGACTCAATTTAGATTGCTAAGAAGAAGAAGCTTAGTAATTCATTGGTATACAATACTAATGCATTACGAAGGCTGGAAGTGGCGCCGGTGACTGCAAAGTTGTGTGTATGAAGGTAATCGGTTGTCATATTGTGCATGTAATGATAGAGAGGTTAACCTGGTGAATAAAGTTTTAAGTATGAATGTAGATCTAGTGAAAGGCCAAGGCAACAATCTATGGATTATGTGAAGACATATGGCTAGAAAGGAGGTGTCTATCGAGATGGCAAGTTATAGAGAACTAGCTTCGGCCCGCGACTTCGTCTGCGTGGCATAGTTACTTTAGGCTAACGCTAACTTTAACGCGCGTGATGATCAAAAAAAAAATTTCTTCTTCTATCTTTTCTTCCCTCGTTCTCCCCCTTTTTAAATTAGCTTATGTCCGTCTCCAGGTTCCCAACCTATTTCTGTACCAAAATTCATCAAAATCGGTTTGGCCATTTAGGCGTGAAGACGTAACAAATAAACTCACTTTCGCTTTTATAATATTAGTAAGGATTATGGAAGAAGAAGTCATTCCCTAACGACCCCAAATGAATTGTGATAAGGGATGGAAAATGATGACGACGATATCTGTGCACAGTATACGCATGTTGCGTTGCATTTAGTGTGTCCAAGCATTATGTCAGGGCTGCGACCTTTTGCCTCGGAGCTTGAATACTTGAACAGTGAATGTAAGGCTGCCTCGCCTGACATATTTGCAACCGGGTCTAGTTCAGGCTACGGAGAATATGGTTGAATTCAGGACGTCTAGTTTCGTCTTTATCGCACCCTGAAGTTACGTCAAAATTAACTGCTTTTAAAGGTGAAAAGCTCTTCTAATGTTTAAAGTACTTGTTCGTTTTTAGTTTCGTTTTTAGTTTGTTCTCAATATTCGTGGTGTTCGTTTTTAGTAAAGAGCTATTTAAATCAGCAGAGGAAATATATTCTCAAAGTCGGCGTGACCAACTTAAACTGTGCTGTACGTGCTGCTTAGATCGGCAAAATAAAATAAAAAATCTATCGCTATGTGTATAAGTCTATATAACAAATTTCTGCTATGTTTATAGCATTAAATTGTAAATTGTTTAAAATCTAATTATATAAATAGCTTAAAAATAATAAGTTCTATTGTATTAATGATATTTCAATAAAAAGGAGCAATTTTGAAACTGAATCTTCAAAAACAAACAAAAATTCTCACTCAATTAAGCAGTTTCTTAATTATAGTAAGGATTTTCTAGTTGAACTAAAAATTAGGAATATGCTTCCAATTGGCATATTTGTAGTATTTTAGATCACCATTTTAAAAAATAACACTTTATATCTAGCATCTACACATATATGTATATTATATAAAAGGCCAGCTGGGTAGAAAATTCTTTAAAGGATAAACTGTGCTTTTGTGCTCTATGTTTTGTTATGACGTTTCCTTATGTTTTCTTCTGTGTGTACGTAAATTAATAAAAAAAAAAATACGTTTTTTTTCTTAAAAAGTAGCAAGTAAGCGGTAATCTAAAAAGCATGTCATCGTACAACCTTTCGCTTTTCTCCAGCTCTGGTCGACGGTCCCGTGACCTCTGTTGACCTACTTACACAGCCAGCTCGATTTAAAATGATTAATATCCTAATCTCAAGCTTGGTGATGAGGCAGAAAAGATTATGTTTTCTGTGACGCAAAAATAGCACCTCGGGAAAAGTAATTAAGTATTTTTTTCCTCTCTCGCCTACGCCCACAGGAAATCTGTAAAGGTTAAGAGAAAATCTTGGTATTGAGTCGTATTTTTGGTTGAGTCTGGTTTAAGTGCGTATTAGGGAAAATGTTAGTAATATTTTTTTCTTTTAAAACGTTGCACTAGGAATTTCTCCTGTATCAGGGGTGCGTTTACAAACAATTAAACTTACAAACACAAATAGCCAGACCCGTAACAACTATTTGATACAAATTTTTGTTCTGTGTGGGAATCGAACCCTCAACACGCAGCGCAGCAGTCAGTCGTTCAGCCACTGCGCCAACCATGCATCCAAATTGTTTATAGCATATTTTTTAATAAGTTGGGAAAAGTCCAAAATTGATTTTCAAAGTACTAACAGTTATCACAGTTACATATATTATATTTGTTTAAATAGTGTAATTGGCCGCGGCCGTATTTATAATAAATAAATAAATATGTACCTATTTAGTATATTTTATTTCATAAACTAACCTTTAACATTATATTAATTGAAAACTATAAAATGAACTAAACTAACAACAAACTATAAAAGGGCACCAAAAATCTGTTTCTTATTAACATTGCCAGTCGGTAATGTTATCTTTTAAATTCTGGTTTTTGTATTGTAATAGTTTGTAATTATGGTGGTGTTTATTTTTAATAAAGGAAGCATAGACCACTTCTGTCTTTTTTACAAATACATGTCACATCATTGCAAAGCTATTCTCTTTTCTATATATTTTTTTATCTTTTTAAATAACTTGAGTATCGAACGTCTTTGCTAATCAGCCTGCACTATTTAAGGTTATACGTATGTTTTTTAAGTATATTATACGTTTATTTTTTCTTAATTTATATTTATAATAATTTTTTTACTTTATGCCTTGTTTTCCATTTTTCTTTCCCCGTTGTAAACTCTCTTATTTTTTCACTGTAGGTACCCTTTCACAGGTATGTTGGATGAGATTTGCTTTAGAAATAAGCATCACCTTTCTGGTGCGTGTTTACTTACGTTGTTAAATAAACTAATAATCAACCCTCGCTCAGAAGCAAAAGTATTTATATCCAATAGCCAAAATATCGTCTTCAATGTCGTTCTTAGCCTGGTTCGAATTCAACAGAAAATGTTCTTTACAAAAAAAAAACAAAACATTAATTTTAAATATCAACAGTGGACCCATATCTCTTTGTAGTGCTATAAATATTAAATGTTATAGTCAACCCGTTACTTTCGACAATATATACCCCGATGTGACCCTAAGGAGTCCGAGGGTTACCTCTTTGATATACAGCGCCTTAATTTTTTATTACTTTATCGATAAGCCGGCCGGATTATTTTATGAGTTTATTTTAGGGTTTACTTTAAGAATTACCTTTGAAACTTAGTAGGTCAGTCTGTTAATAAAACTCTCTTTAAAATTCGGTTTTACGGCTTCTACTTATATCGATAAAAATACGAATTAAATTTATATTTCTTAATAATTTGTTATCGATTTCGACAGAACTATTTTGTGCCCTCATATATCGTCCTTAAGCCCTTCTCGTACCTCAGCTACTAATATTTATTATTATTGAAGTCATATATAATAATTAATTAATCACATAGAGTTTCTATTATTTATATCCATGATTAAACCCCGTCCAGGCGAACAGAATTACAAAGCTGACCTCAACGTAGACATCCGTAGCATCTGCTACGCCGTAGCAAATTAACCGTAGCAACACCGCTACGAAGCGACTACGAATTCACATCATACACTCGAACATTCTACAACATTCTCCGTTACCAGTTTACGAGCCATTTCAGGCAATACCTGAGTCGACTGTAAACAAGTGCATTACCCAAGGATCTGAAACTGAAACATTGTAATACTTTACTACCAATAAATTCTCATAAGCCCCATACATTGTCTTTACCCTAAACGGTGTAAAACAAACAAGGTGAAATGATTACGGTACAAAGTCCATAATTTTCTGAACTTCTGAAGGTACGTTTCAGGGGCATGACAAAGTGAGGGTAAATTGTGTCCGCCTTCCCCTGGGGCTATCCATTTGACATTCCCCTAATTCTGACCAATCCCTTTGTTCAGCGCCTTACGTGTAGTGTTTCAATTTAATTTGTTTCGCGCCGGTCCAGTATACCTTCTACTTGTTTTTTGCAAACTCTATATGTATACCCGTTTGCTATTAAACAAAAATTATAAATGAGGCTGTGAACGTGATCATGTTTCAGTTTGTCAAGCCTTACCGGTCTTATTGATTTTGATGTATGGCATACAGTTAGACCATGACTTGGATAGAACGTGGAATACTTGGATAGAACAAAAAAAGGTGGAGTACTTTCCAATTTGTGAACCAATCAAATACATAATATCACATGTGTGAACAGGTAAAGGATCTAAACTTACTTCAGTTAGGAATTAAAATATCGCAGTACTAGCTTTTGCCCGCGGCTTCGCTCGCGTTAAATTCGGGGGTAACACAGTTCTCCTTTCCTGATTTGCAGGTACCTGCTACCTGTAGTTTTTGCCCTTGTGCCTAATGTATTGTAATAGCAAAGCTAAGTTTTCCCTTTTCTTTACTCCTGCTACCTAATAAAAAAAAAATTATCCTATGTCCGTCTCCAGGGTCTCAACTATCTCTGTATAAAAAATCATCAAAATCGGTTTAGCCAGTTAGGTGTGAAGACGTAACAAACAAACTCACTTTCGCTTGTATAATATTAGTAAGGATTATTTATCAATAGAAAGCCACGTTGTTTGTAAGTGAATATAACATCACGCTACGATACTTAGGAGCTGAGCAGCGGGTAAAACTGCTAGGCACAGATTGAATTGATCCGGTATAAAAATCGATTTAAAACAAAATTCGTATATTTGAAAATGATGGAAAAGCAAAGAGTTTCAACCTCTTTAACGATTTAATGAAGCTTTGTTGTTTTACGAGTAGTAAATGCAAATACGTCTTTTGTTTTGTTGATCGAAATCCTTGAAAGTCATAGGATAGCGACGAAGAGAGGATAAAGGCAGTGACAACAATGAATAATCAACTTAGTTTTACAAAAGCGATTACTAAAACTAAAAAATTACGACTGAAAATGAGTTTAGTTAGTTGTGACTACCAAAACTCCGAAGACGTTATAAAGACTTTTTTTTAAATTTTTATATTTTTATAGTACGAAAGAAGAAAATCATGTATTTATTTATAGGCGGTCTTAATGCCACAAAGCTTTCTCTAGCAGTCGATCTTTGGGTTTAATATGACAATATTGTGATATGAAAATAATATCCAAAAAAATAAGATAAAATCATCATTTTGTTTCATCTCTCAGACATGCACAGCATGAGCTTTTGATGACCATTGTATTAATTAAACTGCAATGAAGAAGTTAACCGAAATCTTACCTATTAAATACACATTCCCTCTTTCACATACATAGTTACAAAGCTTAAATCTGCCGCATCTCGCTTGCATCTACGGAATTCCGTCTAAATCACTGCCAATTATACTTGGGAACTGCATTCCCAGACCAACTTGTAGTGATGTTCCTGCGATCCCGGGGAGATATGCTTTATATCGTAACAGACGACAAATTCGAACGATTCGAATGATTGTTCCAATATGGCGGCTAGAATGTCGCTTTTATGGCTGGTCACTTTGTAGTTGAGGATTTAAAGATACTAGCTAGAGCTTGTGTGTTGTAAGGGCATTGGTATGGTAGGTATTTGAAAGCTAGCATAAATTTTGCAAAGCAATAGAGAGCAACTTAGATACTTATTGTACGTTTCTAATTTTGGCGGTAGTTTCATACAAACCAACAAGCTCGGCTTGCCCTGATGTTAGGATTTCTGACAGTCTCCTTGCCGTATTGATAACCTCCTAGATACGCCACAGATCATCATAAATATTTACTTTTAGTGAAAATGGCCTGTATCCGCTAGTTCTCTTTTTGTTTTTAAAAAACCATAGGCATTCCAAAATTACTTCAATCGCATAAATATGAGCTCCAAACACCCTGTCATTCTGACATTTAATAACCAACCAATTACAAATTACCACTCAATAAATCAGGTTCTCATTATTCCCCAACACCTATTTCGGGGGTACGCGACAAACAGGAAACTGAATCCCATTACTCCCCCTCCCCACTCCCCTTGCGCATCCTGCAATGTCCGCGTTCAATCATTTTCGTTCGTTCATCAACAATGCTCCCCAGAACAAGGGTGATCTCTCTCATTACCGGGTAAATTGCGGGAGGATGGTCCGTGATTACTGGCAACACTGTAACTAAGCTTTTTATCGAATCTCGTTTACGCTTGGTTGGTAAATAATGTTAAAGGGTCTATTGTGGAGGTGTTGTTTGTGCGTGATCTAGTGAAGTGTGGTAGATAATAATGGCGCTTTTAGTGAGCAAGCTGTTTAACTTGCAATCGAGATTGATAAGGTTTCTACAATAGGTGACATTTCTGAACTCATTTAATGTTTCAATGCAGGTCACTACTTGTTGGGGACGTTGGTAGAGTGAAGACAGATGGAAAATACTATTTCGTATATATTTGGAAGGAAAGAGGTTTATCAAAGAACATGTAGAAGTCTTGGTTGCACACTATACGTCCACTTTATCAAGACTGTTTTTAATCTAACCAGTATTAGTAAAAAAAAACAAAAAGTAACTAACGCAGCCATTTGGTTTTTTCATACAACTTCCATATTTTCACATTAAGAGTAATCAAGCGCCAAAAAACCAGTGTAGCATGATTTTTTGGCGCTAGATTACCCTAAACATTACGATTCTACGCAAGAACATGAGTGTGTTTATTTTTCTTTCTTTACAGATGGTTAATCATCAAATAACTTCTCCCGGAGTGTCAGACTTATATTGACTAAACCCCTTACCTTTATGTTCCCACTTTTGCCCTTTATGTTCCGGGGCCGCGGTATCTCTTTCGAACAACCTGCAACCCTAGAGTTGTTAGTGCCTGTGTGTATAATTATTTTAAGGTTCTAAAACCTATTTTAACTTACATTCTAATATAATGATATTTTAACTCAAAATTAATTTGACTAGCCTAAAAAGTACATTTACATCAGCATTCATTTCATATTTTAGATATAAGTATATTTGTTTCTAATAAAGATTATATAAAATCCATTTCTTCTAATTTAAACATGCATCTGTAAGCGATTTAACACAAACATTTTTAAAAATGATTAAAAAATCATTAAAAACATGTAGGTACCCAACATATTTAGTAGATCAACATTCAACATGTTTATCAGACATTTAAAACATTAATTACTAAGTACATAAAATATAAAAGTTCAGTTTCAGTTGTCGCTGTATTAAAACGTATTTGTAGAATACCAACGGTCTAAGCAGAAAATGGCGGCCGATTATCATGTCATACAAAAACCTTGTATAAAAATACATGATAGAAATTGTAGGCATATGATTTATTTTTGGTAATATTTTCCTACATATCCCTATCTCAGTTTGATGGAGGGTGTTTCACGATTAAATCTTCGGTGCTTTGCTCGCTCGCGTTGTATCCGGCTCGAAGGACGAAAGAAGGATCACCTCGGGTTACCCTAATCTTTGTCCTCATCTCAGTTTCGTCTTACGTAACTAAATTAAATATTTCTACAGCGTATAAGTCACTTGCTTATGTAGTTTATTAAGAACTGTTCTGGCCTTGCTTTGTTGTGTAGCGTTAAGTTTTTTCATTGAGTGGGTTGTTTGGGTGTTCACAGGACCGTTTACAGGGTCATTTAAGATTTGTCTGTTCACGTATATGTTAGAAAATGTTCTTCAATGATAATATTCTTGTATAAAATACTATTCTTTGTAGTTTACATTTATTGAATATTATCAGGGATGGTTTATGGCTATAAATATAGGACCCTTTTTTGCGGATGGGAAATCATTAAATAACTTCCCCCGCTCTTATACTTGTACTGACTAAAACCCACCCATGTTCCTTCTTTTGCTCTTTATGTTCCGAGGCCGCGGTATCTCTTTCGAAGAACCCGCAAATGTATGAGGCCTGACCGTTAACTTTTAATCTAAACGACTACCATTTATCATTAAGCTTGCCAAACGCAACCTGAATAATTAATACTGGTACCAGCTTTTTACCGGAGCTTCGGCAACACAGTAATTATCGTGTGGGATCTAATCGTACTAACCGGACAAACATAATCGTATGTAACCTAGTTCATGGTCTAAAATTGTCAAATATTTATCCGATTCCGTCCTGAAGGGCTTTATATATGCACACAGTGGCGGTCTGCCCAGCTTGGGCGGAGCACCGCCGTGCCCTCGGGCCTCGTAGAGGCGATCTCTCGCGTCCGGGAGAAGCGGTGGGAAGCGGTTACCTCCTTCTGCGAAGCAGTAATGCTAGCAAAGGAGGTGGCCGGGCTTTTGAGGGAGAGAACATCTGCCCAACCCAGCCGCCGCGGGAGACGCCCCGGGCGCCGGGCGCCGCGAGACGACTCCCGGCCACCGTAGATGCGGGCCTGTGGACGGTGAGCAATGGGTAGCTCACCGTCTGTCCGTCTATTGACGACAGGCCGTGTCGACGGCGCGTTCGTGTTTCACGCGCGCCTCAAAGAGAGTCAGCAAAGCAGAGGGGCTTGCCAGGGCCTGCGCCTGCCGGGGTTGCGGGTTGTTCGAAAGAGATACCGCGGCCTCGGAACGTAAAGGGCAATAGAGGGAACATGGGTGGGTTTTAGTCAGCACAAGTCTGACATGCCCCCCCGCTCCGCCTCCGAAGTCATTGGATGATTTCCCACCCGAAAAAAAAAGGGCTTTATATATTTAAGCTTACTTTTCTCTTCTGACCTTAAACATAAGCCGAGACACACATCATCTTATATTGTGAGTAAATTTTATTTTTGAAAAAGTATTTGGAATTAATAATTTTTAGAAATAAAACAGCCTTTTCATACATGCTCATGTAAATCAGTAATGAATACATCGTATTATTGTTTTCTTATCAACTTTTTGTAATCTATACGGACCGACTAACTTTGTACTATTCAAAATTGATTACAAAAAAAATACAGCTGTCAATTTCATGAAAACAAAATGAAAAATTGTATGAAACACGCTTACGATCCCCGGACTCGTCGCCTAGCTTCGTTTCGCCGTCGTGATCACCGGCAGCGGCAGTTACGTCGAACTCGATCGACGAATATTTCTCTCCGCCGACGTCGCCAACACCTGTGTTAACACCAACCAGAGGAGAGACCGGCCACCAAAGAGTCTCGGACCTAGATACCAATCGGGCCAAAGACCGGTCCCCGCTGCCGATGGTTTTGTGCAGCGCATAAGATGGACTCAGTCAACTAAATGGGAGCTTTATCATCAAAGAAAAGTGTGAATGCAGATGAATTATTATAAAATACATGTACTTGTAAAAGTAATATGTGTCTGTATATATTCTTGTCTGAATAATTAATGTTGAACATTTGAATAAAATAGAAAAGAAAAATATGTAGTTATTAGAAATAAATTGATAACATAAGTTACTATGAAATTAATGTAAATCTTAATGGACTGACGTCACGGATGTCAAACAGCTCTAAGTTCTCTGTGTTCTCGTCGTAAATAAATAAAAATACCACTGTATATTTGCATAAATTTATTGTGAAAAGCTTTCTAGAAGTAAAATTAACAACTAACATTGTTATCAAGTGTTTATGTGCTGTGTTAATACCAAAAACTTTTAAAAATCTGTGCAGTGAACTCATTTAACACTTAAGTACCCGTAACCCACAATAAATTAATAAAAACCTTTTGAAGAACGAAAACCTACGTGTGACCTATCGTCAGTGTGTGCGGTCTTTGACTCTGTTGTGGTGTCTAGCTTATGGTGTTAATCTCTGCTAAAACACTGTAGAAAACTGCCATAAGCGCGTTCTTTAAGATAGCGCCATCTGTTGCCTAATCGGTGTATTTCTTGGTCTTGAGACTAGTTATTGTGCTGCGTTTTTGTAAACAAAAACATTCTTAAACATCATGGCTAAGTGCGGAGGTTGTGGCAAGTTTCTCTCGTCGGCAGAGGCTGCTAATTGCAGCAAATGCAGGAGATGGTACCATCGAGCATGCGTAGGCGTCGAGAATGCCGGCCCTGTAATGTCCCCCTGGCATTGTCCCGAATGCGAGAAGAACGTAGTGAGGGATAACCGGGCTGAAACGCCGGTAAGGGCGCGAGCGCCGGCACCAGCTTCACACGAGGATAGTCTTGTCAACTTGATGGACACCAGCCCGATAAACAGCACAGCCTTGGATGCCACTCAGGAATTAAATACTCTCGACATCCTAAAGTCTGAGTTGAGTAACTTCAAGGAGGAATTCTTGAAGGTCATCCGGAACGAGTTCCAGCAGCTACGGGACGACCTTTCGGAGTTAAGGTCCTCTCTCAAATCCACCAACGATCGGATGAGTAACTTGGAGGAGAGGGTAGCTATGATAGAAAACAAACTGGCGCAGCCCCAAGTGTCACGATCGTCGGATGTGGATGACCAAATAAGCCAACTAAAGAGTGACTTAAATGACCGGGACCAAGAGTTGCTCGCCAATGACCTACAGATCGCGAATATACCAGAGATCAATGGGGAAAACACTACCCACACGGCGATGTTGGTGGCGGCCAAATTGGGAGTTAAAATTAAAGCTCGCGACATAGTGAGCGCCGAGCGTGTTGGAGGCAAGCGCATCAATGCGACGCAGGCGACGGGGCCGGTGGAGACCCGCCCGCGCTTCCTCGTCGTGCGCCTCGCGCGCCGCGACCTGCGGGACGAGCTGCTAGAGGGAGCCCGAGCGCGTCGCGGCTTGACTACAGCGGATCTCGATCTGCCTGGCCCTGCGACGCGCTTCTATGTCAACGAGCGCCTTACGAAGCCGAATCGAGAGTTGTTTCGGAGCACACGTGAGGCGGCAACTCGCCTCGGATGGCAGTTCGTGTGGTCAAAGCGTGGTCGTATCCTCGCTCGGTACAAACCAGGTGATGCCACTTGCCATATCCGCTGTGAGGCTGACATTCTGCGTACCTTCGGTGCGCCATCATTCCCCAGCACGAATAGTGCAATTTAGAGAGGCTATGTTGTTTGTTTTTATTTACTTTGTTTTTCCAATTGTTTTTAGTTACCTTCTAGTTATATATAATACAGCCATGCGAACCTTGAAAGTATGTTTAGTAAAAGTAAGTATCAATATCCTGTCAATTATCGTATTAAGTATAAAAACTATGTTTACTTATTTTAAGGTATGTTTTGTATTGGCAGATGTGTGTCTCGCGGCGCACCTCAATACACTAGATGTATACCAGTTTTATAACATTACACATATTTACCTACACTTACTCATCACAAAACTTCTGTACTGTTCTACCAGCCTTCTATTTACACACCACGGTCCAAAATATACTTTACATTTAATATTACACACTATCTACATTTTTACAACTCCATTTAGACTGCTACTACATCGATCTGTAATTGAATGTGCACTGATAATTATACCATTTTTCATTTTGCTAATGACGGAATTTATTTTAACTTATTATAATGACGACTAAAGGAGAAAAGTTTTTAAAAGTAGGATTTCTTAATGCTGGTTCATTAGGTACGGGTCATGATGACTTGATCGGTGCATTTGACAGGCATTGTTTTGATATTATGGCCATTAATGAAACTTGGCTCCGTCCAGGCGAGGAGGGGCGCGCTCCGGCGGTGCCGGGCTATCGTCTGCGTCACACGCCGCGGCCAGCGAGTGTACGCGCGGGCCGTGGTGGGGGAGTCGGGTTTTATGTTCGGCAGGGTTTGAGCGCGCGTACTTGGACTAGTGCGATCGATCCCAGGTTCGAATCGGTTGAACAAATGTGGCTAACTCTTTCACTAAACGGGAAAAAAATTGGTATAGGAACAGCGTATCGGCCGCCATGGTTAGATCTTGTTCTCTTTATCGATGCTTTGACGGATTCTATTAGCTCTTTGGGAAATTGCGATCATTTTATTTTGCTTGGCGACTTCAATGTGAATATGCAAGACACAAACGGGTTAAAAACGAAAAATATTAATGAATTTCTGAACTGTCTAAATCTTACACAACTGGTATCGAGCCCTACTCACTACACAGGATCCAGTGAAACTCTCATTGATCTCGTTTGTACTGACTTGAGAGCACGGTACACAGTGGTAGAATCTTTCAGTTCACTTAACGGTCATTCTATTGTAATAAGTGAATTTAATATTAAGCGTGACAAATTGAAACCATATTTGGTAAAATTTCGGCCTCTTCGAAATGTGTGCATGGAAACATTTGAAATCGACTTAACGTCATTAGACACTAGTATTATTTCATCACTCGACAGCGTTAGTAATATGGTGCACGTCTTTAACAGCTTTTTAACTTCTTTGTTTGATGTCCACGCGCCAATAAAAACTTGTATTATAAAGGAAAAATCGTATCCGTGGATCACAGATACAATAAAAGTTATGATGCGTTTACGGGACGAAGCACTTAGTAGTTATAGGAAAACGAAAGTTGACTCCAAAAAACAATACTATAAAGACTTAAAGCAATTAGTGATTAGTTCTCTGCACAATGAAAAGACTGCGTATTACAAACATAATATAAATACTAAGATAAACAACCCTAAATTACTCTGGAAAAACCTGAAATCCACCTTATTGCCTTTTAAATCTAGACAAGACCTTCCGTCGCACTTTACAGATCCTGACGTAATTAATAGAAACTTTTTGATAGTTCCCGGTAATCCCGTGGCGAGTGCATCGCTTATAAATTATTACGACAATCATTGCCACGGTGAGGCAATTTTCACGTTAGCACCAGTGAACCAGAACGAAGTATCTCGCACTATTGCTGGTCTCAAAAGTAACGCCGAAGGCTGTGACAACATCAACCTGGACATGATAAACATGACTCTGCCGCACATGTTAGATGTCATTACAGACATAATAAACCGCTCCATCGCGACGTCGACATTTCCTGATCAGTGGAAAATTGCTTCTATTAGACCCTTGCCAAAAAATAACAACCCATTAACCTTAAAAGATCTACGACCTATTAGTATATTACCATGCTTATCCAAGGTATTAGAAAAAATTGTCAGCCGCCAACTTGCGCTGTTTCTTGAACAAAATAACATTTTACCTGATTTACAGTCAGGGTTCAGGAAACAACGCAGTACGTCCACTGCATTACTAGATGTTACTGATAATATACTATATGCTCAAGACAAGGGAATGTGCACAATACTGGTTTTACTAGATTTTTCCAGAGCATTTGACGCCATAAATATCGATTTATTACTGTCAAAGTTAAGATATTACGGATTCGACTCAGGCGCTGTACAATGGTTCCGCAGCTATTTAAGTAATAGGAAACAGTTAATTGACCTGCGTATGAGTGACGGCAATACTCTAAGATCGTCACCTATATCTGTAGAGAGAGGAGTCCCGCAGGGTTCTATTTTGGGCCCAATTATCTTTATTTTGTACTGCGCAGACATAATCAGATGTCTGCAAAGATGTAAATATCACATTTACGCCGACGATGTACAATTGTATATTTCCTTCAGACCGGACGATTATGACATAGCCATACAGAATCTTAACGAAGATCTTCAACGAATCGCGGTTTGGTCTGAGGATAACTGCCTGTCGCTGAACCCTACGAAAACTAAATTCATAGTATTCGGCACAAGGCAGCAACTGGCAAGACTACCAATGACTCTTGACATAAAACTAATGGGTGAACAAATTGAAAGAGTGTACGAGGCGCGAAATTTAGGTCTTGTGTTTGACAAAGACCTTCGTTTTGAAAAACACGTGGCAGAATCTGTCAGAAACTGTTTTTATCGCTTAAAAGTTCTGTACAAAATGAGGTCTTACTTGTCAGTATCACTGCGGGAACAACTTGTAGAAACTCTGGTACTTTCTAAGCTGAACTACGCCGACACAGTATATGGCCCGCGCCTATTAGCTCGTACAGATCGGCTCATTCAAAGAGTGCAGAACGCTTGTGCGCGATTCTGCTACAATATTCCTCGGCGAAGTCATGTCACACCTTTTTTAAATAAGCATTATTCACTAAAAATGAAATCCAGACGGAAACTACACTTGGCGTGCCTCTTGTTTGGTGTGGTTAAATATAAAAAACCGGACTACTTGTATAGTAAATTAAGTTGGTTGAGTAGTAGACGCGAATGTGGGAGAAGACAATGCTCACAACAACTCTCGACTCAGTCGCACAACACAGCAGCTTTCAGAGGCAGCTTTCGCTATGCGGCCTCGAAAATATGGAATAACCTGCCACCTCCAATAAGAACGATTAGCTCAATAGACACATTTAGAAGACGCTTACGACAGTTTCTAATTGAATCGCAACGTGGGTTAGATATGGTCGCACTCAACGTCTCAATTATTTAATTTCTGCCTACCCGTCTTACTAACTTTTTCACTCGATATAAGTACTATTAGTTGACGCTAATGACGTACAAAAGATTAAAAGCCTGATGTCATGCTCACGCTCGGCTCGCTTGAGTCTATTGTTCACTTGTGTCGACAGCCGAAGGGTGCGCCCATCCCATCTTTTACGTAGTAACGCACTTACTTATTTATTTGTTTGGTCTTGCAGTTTTCTCATTTTTATTTCCTTTATTATTTCCTTTAAATTATCTGCCGAACACTTTTTGTATTTATTTTTTTATGTAATTAGTTTATCTTTTATGATTTTACACAAATTTATGCTATATACATGTATACCTTTTTATACACATAAACACAAATAAATATAAAACTGTTTTACGTCCGTTGCATCAGGTCTAAGGTCCAGTTGAAAACCAGCGTCGGGCACTAGCTGCTCGGCAGTTTGCTGAACTGGGCCTATTTGGCGCAGCCGTGAGACACACAAATACGTATTTGTTTTTATCGTTTAGTTTTAAGTCTTTATCTCATTTTGTGTGCACTTGTGGCATGGGCCAAATAAATGTTTTTTCTTTCTTTCTTTTCTTTCTAATGTACTTATAGAAAAGCGAAAATATGTTATTCAGGTATTTGTATATTGTTAAAATATACTGTGTCAATCAAAATACGAAGTATGGATAAAAGTCGCATAGAAACATTAATTAATGTAATTTACAGCCATATTCAATAAGATCAAAAAAAGTCGGGAAAAAAAGATTTTAAACGGATCCAATACAAGTCCAATTTAAAGACATGAAAAATATTTCCGAGAATGAAAGTCATACTAAACTTTCATATTTTATGTACTTAGTACATAATTAATGTTTCAAATGTCTGATAAACATGTTAATCTACTAAATATGTTAGGTACATGTTCATTATAGTTTTTTAAGCATTTTCAAAAAATCTTTGTGTTAAATCGCTTACCGATGCATGTTTAAATTATAAGAAATGGATTTTAAATAATTTGTATAAGAAACAAATATACTTATATCTAAAACATGAAATGAATGCTGATGTAAAGTTTAGGTTAGTCAAATTAATTTTGTGTTAAAATTAATTTCATCGTCTAGTTCTAAGGTGAATTATAATCGAAACATAAAGTTTAAATAAAAGTCGCTTTAAAAAACAGAATTTATAGCTGTATCCAACAAAATGAATAGCTCACTTGAAAAAGCCTCATGATATTCATAATAATTTCGCGCGGAAAACATCAAAGCTCACAAAAAAATATTTCCGAGAATTACAAGTTTTTCTTTTTCAGTAAACATATATTACCGGTACGGCTCCAACTTGCGTACGGTACGTAAGGTACTCGAGGGCTTGCTTCATATTTATTTGTAAGGATTACGCAAAATATGCGAAGCTTTACCCCACCCTCCCCCTCCCGTCTGAAGGCTCACTTGTACCCCACACGATCCACTAAATACCTCACACTGTCAGGTACAGTGGTACAAGGATATTTTGGCGACGATCCGTTGGTAATCGTGTCTGAATTCTCGAAGACTCGCGCACCGAGGGTTCCGAACAAAATTGCATTATAAACCATATCTTTTGACTGCGTAGACTTAGAGGGTTGATTTTTACAATACTAAGGAACCATAGAGTTGAGTATATAGTTTTAATTTCAACTTGATACATTCACGCGTTGCCGAGATAAAGGGTCTTGACAGACAGAAGGACAACAAAGGTTATAGATCCAATAAGGGTTCTGTTTTTTTATTTTGAGGTATGAAACCCTAAAAAAGACGGAGTTGTTAGTTAAATTAAAAACAAAATAATGTTTAATGTTTTGTGCAGTAAAAATTGAATTAAAACTGTTATGAATAAAAACTTGAATGGCTATGTTTCTAGAATTCATAGCCTCAAGAAACTCAAGGCGGTTCTTCAAAATTATTGGCTTACTGGCTTTTTGAAGTTAATACATAATTAATCGAGGAGACCCGGATAAAAATGTAAAAGGCCATTTTTTTGTATCAAAAGTGGCCCTCGGAAAACTTGGAGCGTTGGATGACAAGTCATTAATGTAATCTACTGCCATTCACTGCTGAAATCTGACTTAATGACGTCACGTTTCAATGAATATTTTATGATAATATTGTAGAAGTTGAAACACTCAGATCTGGGTCAGATTTATGTGAATGGAATATTTTATTTAGCTTTTTTAAAGGTTATTCAATAAGATGTGGCTGTTGGCTTTGATATCGCAAGACTGGAGCCATGAGATAGCTACGAAGATCCGATCATATAGCCATATGTATCGTATCAGGGTCGCGGCAGGGACTACGGTGTAGAAAGAAAGAGATACCGCGGCCCTGAAACTCAACATAACCTTACGCTTTGCCACGCATGTGATATTGATGCGATTTCTTCACAATTTTAGTCGCTATTAAAGTCCGATTTAGCTTGACAACCATATTTTTTGGTGAAAAACGTCAACACAGGGCAATCGGAGGGACATGATGGTTACCAATCCGAAAAAAATTGGCCGAGGCAGAATGCAGTTATGATAGCGTGACATCTGACATTTCTTCCTCTTTGATTGGCAAAAAGTAGCACCACAATAATGGGCCACTCACACGTGTGGGACAGTTCAGGTTATCAACTTATAAACTACCAATACTACCTATTATTATACCTGCGTAATAATATTGTCCCATTGATGGACAAAGGCCTCTAAAAAAAATATATATATATAGAAATAGAGAAGGCACGGGGAATGATCACCACCTTCAAGACGGGTTGGCGATTACAGACTTATATCCTTACTAATATTATAAAAAGGAAAGTAGTTTGTTTGTTACGTCTTCACGCTTAAATGGCTAAACCGATTTTCATGAATTTTGGTACAGAGATAGTTGAGACCCTGGAGACGGACACAGGCTATTTTTTTTTAAAGTGAGAAATGAGGGAGAAAGCGGGAAGAAAAGGGAAAACTTAGTTTTGCTATTACAATAAATAAGGCGCATGGGCCAAAACTACATGTAGCAGGTACCTGCAAATCAGGAAAAGGGAACTGTTTTACCCTGAATTTAACGCGAGCGAAGCCGTGGGCAAAAGCTAGTTAATTATAAGTCCAGGTTTCCTCACGATGTTTACCTTTACCGATATCTGTGATGACCAATACAAACTTAGAAAGTAGAAGTCACATTGGTTTGTGGTGGATTTGATCCCACAACCTTATCAATGAGAGGCGACCTCTGGGCCATCACGATCTCAACAACTTATTAAGCAGAACATATCCTTACGCTTTGTCACGCATGTGATATTGATGCGATTTCTTCACGATTTTAGTCGCTATTAAAGTCCTATTTAGCTTGACAACCATATTTTTTGGTGAAAAACGTCAATTTCAGAACAGCGACACAGCCGTTTTCATTAAAGTGAGTAACTGAACTATCATTGGTGCTGTCAAACTATAATATGGTAAACTTGTGTCAAAACCTTTATTCAATTTCAGAATAGCGAACGTTGTTTGACAGAAATAAAAAAAAAATTGTGATTTTTAGAGTAGTTTAAGTTTAGCTTGTGACAGCAAAATTGACACCATTGTCTTTTCGTTTCAAACTCTGAAGACCCAGACCACGTTTCATTAAAAACCCGAAAGTCGTCTTTTGAAGCATGAATTCATCAAAAAACAAACCGAAGTCGGGGCCCAAGTTTCATAATAAACTTCTTACGTGCCAGCACAAATAGAACCTCTTGGTAAATTGCAAAACTTCTCCCAATTCCAGGCCGGTACCACTTCTTCTATTAATAAAATTTCAAAAGAAAAACATTTTTTTATTAAAAACAACTTATTCACAATTTTTTTTTGTGTTTGTGCAGAAAATCTTATTTTTGCATTAATTTAAGTAAGCAAAAAAAAGCTCAATTATAACCTTTTTGGAAAGTCAATAGAGTGGGCTATCTACATAATCATAATGAATATTGTTTTATTACCTTACTAGCTTTTGCCCGCGGCTTCGCTCGCGTTAAATTCGAGGTAACACAGTTCACCTTTCCTGATTTAAAGGTACCTGCTACCTGTAGTTTTTGCCCTTTCGCCTTATTTATTGTAATAGCAATACTAAGTGTTCCCTTTTCTTAACCTTTTCTCCCTCATATCTCAATCTTTTTTAAAAAAAAATAGCCTATATCCGTATCCAGGGTCCCAACTATCTCTGCACCAAAATTCATCTAAATCGGTTTAGCCATTTCGGCGTGCAGACATAACAAATAAACAAACTCACTTTCGCTTTTATAATATTAGTAAGGATTATAATTGTAGTAAAAAAATATTTAATGTTTACTTTATTCTAAAAAAACAAGAAAATCTCAAGAAAGAGATAATCACTAAATTGAGTAAAAACTATAACATGGTTAAGTTGTGTGACCTTAATCAATTTTAGAAGAGGAAGCTTCGTTTGACAGAAACCAACTTAACATAGTAATTTTTAGAGTTGTTTCAGTTAAGTTCGTGACAGGAGAGTGGACAACATCGAATACCCACGTTCACTTACCTTTAAATAGCTTACCTTTAAATAAACATCCTAATAAATTTTCTTTTAAAATCGTTCATTGGAGTCATAAGCGGTGAGCGCTACTCTATAAAACGCCGGGAACAGATTTTAACGTTTGACATCCCTAGCTGTCCCGGTAATTAGAGCTACGAACTGATTTCCCCGGGACTGACAACCGGTTCTAGAGCGGGGAAAACTCAGAGTTTTCGTATTATCTGTTACAAGATTTGAAAAAGTGTTTTTTTTTATTTTAATTAGAACGCAAAATGAGTTTTTATATGGTAATCAGGTATTAGATAACATTTCTAGACGCAAGAATATTGTTTTTTAGGATTATTTTATGTCGCTATTTATTGGGTTTCATAAAATTCCTAAAGTATATCTTCAATATGTTAGCTGTACCGATTCGGGAGAAAAAAGTGAACCGTAATAAAAATGGAAACGGCTTTCTAAGACTTCACGAGGTTATATTATTTAATTAAACTAAACCATTTGAATAGTTATAATGGCCCCTTTGAGCAATGTACTAATAAAACGTTGACTTTAATAGCTTATAAGCTTTTCCGCATACATTGCAGTATAATTATGACTAAATAAGATTTTTTAAAATTAACAAAATTTAAAGAAATTTAAATATTTAAGGAGTTTGTCTCATATTATTAAGCAAAGATGAGACCTTTTTCATTTTAAAAATTACATTATCGCTAAACCTTCTGTTTTAAGTAACTAGAAATAATATTTAGTTATTCAAATTAACTCACTCAAATATTTGAATAAAATACTATGTAAATAGCAGTTACTTTAATTTATGTAGCAAAGGTGAATAGCCAGACGTAATGGTGAAAAACATCTTGACAGTGATCCTAGCGTACAGAAAATAAGTCAATGAAAGTGAATTGTATTACTAATGCCCGACGTTCGTGTCTCGCTTACTCGTATATACTAAGATTGTACATATTATTTTAGTTATCGATAATTATATTATGTTCTCAGTAGTACTTACTGGCACACATGACTAAAAGAGTCATGGATCTGAATGTTGATGGACAGAGAGCGAGAGGAAGGCCAAAGAAAAGATGGATGTATTGTGTAAGTAATTATATGAAGGAGAAAGGAGTAAATGATGCCGTGGCGTCTGACAGAGGAGAATGGAAGAAGAAAACGTGTAGCGCCGACCCCAAATAGAATGGGACAAGGGCAGGAAAATGATAATGAGTAGTACTTACTGGCTCGCTTGCGGTCGCAAGCGCATCTGCTGAGAATGAAGTACTGGGTTCTATATCAAGGTTGGTCAAAGTTTTATTGGGTTTTTATGTTATTGAATTTTCCAGTAGCGACCACGGAGTCTGGATTTGTGGCAATAGGCCACATGTTACATGGAATGGGACTTAAACACATAACTGGCAAAATGTGCGTGTTCTAGTACCTACACCTCTGTCTAGCTCTTCGAAGATTACAGGCATGATGTTTTGCTATATATTTACACAAGGTTAATAACTGTAATTTGGTTGGGTACCTGATGAGGCTGTGTCAAGGCTAAGAATTGCACAGACACCCAAGAGGCGTTCCATGCTTAGCATAAAACTTATAGACCGAGTTCCATGCGTTGAAATCCAAAGGTATGTCGAAGAACAACTCAGTGACTAATCGACTAATCAGTGCGCGTCATAAATACAAACAATTCTCGCACGGTGGCGCCACCGTCAATGTGATTTTGAGTGCGCGCGGCCATTTCTTCTTAAAAACTTCACTTGACCACCATATTAGCTCGCGCGCGCATCTAATTTGTAATATTTTCTTATGATTATACCGCATACTTTCATACCAACGACTTCCTTATTTTCTCCACCTTCAAAACACCGTCTGCGTGTCTACGCACAGACATTTGGTCCATCGACCCTGGATAAGCCAGCAAAGAATTCAAAACGGACGGTTGAGAAGAAAATTTCGTCGCGCAAGAAATCCGGAGAATCTAAGTTAAGTGAGACGTGTCAACCTAGAACTTTCCTGTCTATCCTGTTCCTCATTATACCTACTTGTGAGAACATTGTGTTGATAATAAATTCAGTGTTTTGTCGTGAAGTTCAAGTCACCGACCACGCTGGTAAGTGCATACCTGATTACCTACTTCTTTTCTCTGTTCGCATAATATTTCGCCAAGATGACTAGTGTGGAAGCTAAAGTAGAAGAGACAGTTAGGGAACTTGTTAGGCGTCGTGGCATTATGAAGGGCAGGCTTACTTCATTTAGAAAGTATTTAGCGTCAGTTAGTAGTCAAGTCATGTCTCATAAAATTCAAACAGAACTAAAATTGCGTATAGTAGGTATAGAAAACTTATTCACAGAATTTAACGATGTTCAGATAAAGATCGAAAAATTTAGTTCGGATTTCGACTCCACTATAAAAGAACGAGAAGATTTCGAGAATGAATATTACAATGTTTTATCGGAAGCTCAATGCCTTGTAGGTAGTTTAGATGAGGAGTCACCTAACAGCACATCACATAATTTAAGTTCCTTATCAAGTATAAAGCTACCTACAATTGCGTTACCTACCTTCAACGGTTCATGCGAAAATTGGCTCGAGTATCGTGATACTTTTCTGTCGCTAATTCACAACTGTAATGGAATAAGTAACATCCAAAAGTTCCATTATTTGAAGTCTTCCCTCTCGGGAAACGCTTTACTAGTAATAGATTCACTCGAGTTCTCCGCCAGTAACTATCCGGTCGCCTGGGAGTTATTAACAAACAGATTCAACAACCATAAACTTTTAATACATAACCATATAAAAGCATTGTTTTCGCTGCAAGCGCTGACTACTGAGTCACCTAGTTTATTACGCAAACTTATAGATTCTGTATTAAAAAATATTCGCGCGTTGAAGTCTCTCGGTGAACCGGTGGATTATTGGCATACATTACTCATTTATATGATCGTAACAAAACTCGACTCGGTCACGGAACGTGAATGGGAGCAATATAAACTTACAATACCTACAGAAAATACTAACGCGAATAAGTCCGCAATAACAATAGAAATCTTGCTCGAGTTTTTGAGAAATAGGGCTGAGATGTTAGACACATTATCATTAACTCACAAAAACATGTCATCATCTCATAAAAAACAGGAATCGGTGCAAAAGGTACATAAAACACATTGCAATATTGCCACGCGAAGTAAAAATGAAAGTAGTAATAAGACTACATATTATTCACATAAGAAAAGATTGTGTCCCATGTGCAACAAGAATCATCCCTTGTATTCATGTCAGTCCTTTCTTGATTCTAACGTACAGGATAGATTGAAACTAGTAAATGATAAGGGATTATGCGCAAATTGTTTGAACGCGGGGCACACATCAAGCGACTGTAGGTACGGCCCGTGTAGGAAATGCGACAAAAAACACAATTCATTAATACATATTGACGGCGATTTAACTAACGAGAGCCAAACTAATCACACAGTTGCCTTGTTATCACTAGATAAACCGTGCAACAAAACTGGTTTTCTCGCTTCTTTCACCGCTCGTCAATGTGACAACAACAACGCACACATTCCCGCCGTCCTTAGCGTAGACAGCTCGCACACAGACTCAAGCGGTCAGCTGTTATCATCCTCGCATAATATTTTATTAGCTACGGCGTTCGTTGAGGTTCTCGACTGTTTAGGTAACTACATAAAGGTACGCGCAATACTAGACAGCGGAAGCGAACGTTGTTTCATCACCCAGTCACTATGTGACAAATTAAACGCACAGGTTTTACAGTCCACTATGCTCATAAGTGGTGTGGGTAATACGATCACAAAAATCACACAAAGCTGTAACATTGAAATTACTTCAATGCACAGTGAATTTAAAACACGCATACAGTGCTTAGTGTTGCCTCACATTACATCAACTTTAACACACATTTCATTGAAACAAAATAATGGTTTTCAAATTCCTGATGGTATTCATTTAGCAGACCCGTTGTATAACGAGTGTAAAGATATCGATATTCTCATTGGAGCAGACGTATTTTGGGATTTATTGGAAGATGGCAGGTTGCGTTTGCCTAGCGGTCCATACCTCCAAAATACAAAGCTCGGGTGGATATTATCAGGCCCAATATACTCCACACATCTAACACAACAAGTAAATTGTAATTTCACACAATCACTCGATGATTTAGTCCGCAGTTTCTGGGAATTAGAAGAGAAGCCAATCAGTTCATTGTCAGAATCATTATCGAGTGAGGAGCGTATGTGTGAAAAACACTTTGTGAATACAACAAAAAGATTAGAGGACGGACGATTTTGTGTCCAAATCCCATTTAAAGAGTCACCTGACGTTTTAGGTGAGTCATTTCAGCAAGCTGAAAAACGCTTCTATGCACTTGAAAAACGATTAAATCAAAATAATAATTATAAAAAATTATATAGCGATTTCTTGCATGAATACATTCAATTAGGTCATATGACTCGCATTCTCGAATATAATTCACTACATTATTTCATGCCCCATCATGGAGTGTTCCGTGAACATTCTACTACTACTAAGCTTAGGGTAGTATTCGATGCCAGTGCACGTTCTAGTAGCGGACATTCTTTAAATAGTTTGCAAATGGTTGGCCCGCCCATACAAGGCGATTTAATCAGTATTTTATTAAGATTCCGCGAAAACCGTTACGTGGCGTGCGCTGATATTGAAAAAATGTATAGACAGGTCCTTATCGATGAAAAACAACGCCAACTACAGCTTATTTTATGGCGAGAGGATCCTTCTGATGAGCTAGGGGTATATCAATTAAATACAGTTACCTACGGAACCGCGTCCGCCCCGTTTTTGAGCTGCCGGTGTTTGAAGCAACTCGCACAAGAATGTAACAACGCAGACATTGCTAAGGTCATCAGCGAGGACTTTTACGTTGACGATCTAATCTGCGGGGCTCCTGATATTGCATCACTAACACGCATTTGCAACGAAGTCTCCGAAGTGCTAAAGTCAGGTTGTTTTCAGTTACGCAAATGGATTTTTAATTTTAATTTTCAATCAACAGACAACATATCAAAAGAATTATCACTAGGCGAATACACACACAGCAAAACGTTAGGTCTCGGGTGGTTTAATAATGATGATGAATTCTACTTTCACACACAGATTCATAATCAATCGGAAACCGTCACGAAACGTCAAATATTTTCTCAAGCTGCCCAGATATTTGATCCGCTGGGTCTGCTTAGTCCTATTATAACTACTGCTAAGTTATTAATTCAAAGGTTATGGTTATTAAAATTGGGATGGGACGAACCCGCTCCTGATGACGTCACAAAGTCGTGGATTAGGTTTGTTGAAGACCTACCTCTGCTCGATAATATTCGCATTCCGCGGTACGTAATGTGCAATAATCATATACGTATACAACTACACATATTTACCGACGCATCCCAGGTAGCTTACGGTGCGTGCGCATACGTTCGGACGGTCAGCAGTGAGTCGGATGTGTGCGTGAGATTGTTAAGCGCTAAGGGCAAGGTTGCACCAGTCGCAAGCCCCATCACCATTCCTAGATTGGAATTGTGCGGTGCACTAATTGGTTCAAAATTATACACAACAATAACAAAGTCGTTGCGCTGTAAATTCGATGAGGTGTTTTTTTGGACGGATTCAACAATCGTGTTAGGTTGGCTCCGCATGCCTCCCGCTTGCCTTAAATCATATGTTCAAAATCGAGTCACGCAAATTCACGCCTTAACAAAGCCTCATCATTGGAATCACGTCAGCGGGAAAGATAACCCAGCTGACTTGGTTTCCCGCGGGTTAGTTTTACGCGCGCTGCACAATTCCAGGCTATGGTGGGAAGGGCCAGAATTCCTACACAATAGGGACGTCAGCTGTGTACATAAAGATGTTGATAACATACCTACTGAATTATTGCCCGAAATTAAAACTAAAACTGTTAATACGTTATTAACTGGCGATGTTTCTGAGTCATACTTTCCGTTCAGTCGGTTCTCGCAATTTAATCGCATGAAGCGCGCTGGTGCTTATGTACTACGGTTTATATATAATACGCGCAATAGGAATAATAAGCGCACCGGTGCGCTCGATGTTTACGAGTTGAATGAATCACTTTTTATGTTAGCTCGAATGTCACAATTGGAATCGTTTCCGAATGAGTACGTTTTATTATCTAAATCTACTAGCGTTAAAACTAAACATTCATTGGGTAAACTTAACTTATTTATGGATCAAAATAAATTGATTAGAGTTGGGGGTCGGATTGAATATGCACCTCAGTTTAGTTTTGATAAAAAACACCCGATCTTGTTATCTACAAAACATGTATTCACTCATTTATTGTTCCGTTATGAACATAAACACTTGCTTCACGCTCCGCCACAGCTGTTGCTTTACACGATACGCAACAACTGGTGGCCTGTCGGTGGCAGGAATTTAGCAAAGAAAACAGTACATAGCTGTGTCACGTGCGTTCGACTGAGGGGGAAGACTCTAAGTCCAATAATGGGAAACTTACCTGAGGCACGCCTAGAACCAGGATTTCCATTCCTCCGATGCGGGGTTGATTACGCCGGGCCAGTTTACGTATTGAACCGCAAAGGCAGAGGAGCGAAAGCATCAAAGGCTTACATATGTTTATTTATATGTTTCGCGACACGCGCTGTTCACTTAGAGCTCGTTAGTGACCTCACATCTGACTCTTACCTGTTAGCTTTAAAAAGATTTATATCTAGACGTGGAAAACCACTCGAAATTTTCTCCGACAATGGAAAAAATTTTGTGGGACTTAAAAACGATTTTTCAAAATTTCTTACTTCTTGTTCGAATGATTTTAAAGAATACGCAATTTCACAAAATATTAAATTCTCTATGATTCCACCATACGCTAGTCATTTTGGCGGTTTGTGGGAAGCAGGAATTAAGAGTTGTAAATATCATATTATTCGCGTTGTGGGTAATGCTCACCTCACCTTCGAGGAGTTCAGCACAGTGTTGTCGCAAGTCGAATCGATCCTCAATTCCCGACCTTTGAATCCCATGTCTACTGATCCCACAGACTTCCTTCCACTCACTCCAGCTCACTTCTTGGTTGGCCGTCCGCTGACTTCACCAGCCAGCGAGGATCTCCGCGAGGTTCCAGTACATCGCATAAGCCGCTACCAGAGGATTGAGCAGCTACGTCAACACTTCTGGGCCCGCTGGTCCAAGGAGTACATCTCCGAGCTACAAACGAGGTGCAAATGGACCAAGCAGAAGGACAGCCTGATACCAAATACAATGGTTGTACTCAAAGATGACAATTTGCCGCCTTTGAAGTGGAATCTTGGGCGTATTATCAAGACTTATCCCGGCAAAGATGGCACGTCGAGGGTCGCCGATATCAGGACAGCGTCTGGAGTCGTACGGCGAAGTTTCGCAAAAATATGTCCGTTACTGAATGAAGAGTAGTAACGATTTGAACACATAAATTCGAGGGAATTCCTGCTATGAACATCTACATTGGAACCTTAATCATCTTCCAAGGCCGGGAGCATGTCGAAGAACAACTCAGTGACTAATCGACTAATCAGTGCGCGTCATAAATACAAACAATTCTCGCACGGTGGCGCCACCGTCAATGTGATTTTGAGTGCGCGCGGCCATTTCTTCTTAAAAACTTCACTTGACCACCATATTAGCTCGCGCGCGCATCTAATTTGTAATATTTTCTTATGATTATACCGCATACTTTCATACCAACGACTTCCTTATTTTCTCCACCTTCAAAACACCGTCTGCGTGTCTACGCACAGACAGGTATATAAAGTTCTTAATGGAAATCACGTTTCAGAAGTCAAGTGGAGTTGGGCAGTACACGAGAGGAGGTGCCATGACACCCTGATGCCGCACTAAATGGTGCCAGCGAGCGATTTATCGGGAGTCTATCATCATAGCATTGCACGGCTCTCTTTAGTGGTGGTGATGAGATGAGCCAGGACATCGTCTAAGGAGTTTAGTCCCTGGTAGTGCGCTGCGACTCATTTATATATTTGTTATGGGTTATCTTATAAGATAGATATATATATATATATATATATAATCTATATATAATATATATATCTATATATATATAATAGGAAATTATGAAAAATACCCCGTAAGTTACAGTGTAACTTTAATTAATAATCGCGAAAGCTTGCGGCTTCGCCCGCGTGATTATCGAAACAAAGTATCTTTCTCTCTCTGTGCCAAATTTAATCACGATCAGTTCAGCCGTTTTGACGTGAAAGAGTAACAAACATTCATACATCCTCACAAACATTCGCATTTATAATATTAGTAGGATGTATTCCAAATAGGTATGTAGCAGAACTCAGTGAAACTGAATTGATTCCAACACTTTTTTTCAAGCCACGATGTTCTGAAAACACGCTGCAGCGAATTGCCGTGACACGTCACATATCAATCTCGCGTCACGCGTCACGCGTCACGCTAGAGGCTCGCTCACGGACGGGATTTGGTTCAATTTTGTGAACCGTATTTTGTTATTTGACTTTCTAAAATGTTAACACAGTTGAAGCCACAGGTTTTTTTCACATCAGTGTTGTATTTGTCAGAGTAAATTAAAGTACAAGGAGAACAACAGGTTAAATTTAATAAATACGACAAATCGCGAACTAGGATCAATGTAGACGAAAATTATCAAATTCCTTGCAGCATTAACTAAGGCGCACTTTATACCTAACTCCAAAACCTAAATCCTTACTGATGATAATATAAAAGCGAAAGTGAGTTTGTTTATTTGTCACGTCTTCACACCTAAACCGATGTTGATGAATTTTGGTACAGAGTTAGTTGGGACCCAGGAGACGGATAAAGGCCATTTTTTTTTAAACTGTGGTATGAGGGAGAAAGAGGAAAGAAAAGGGAAAAATTAGCTTAGCTATTACAATAAATGAGGCGCAAGGGCAAAAACTACAGGTAGCAGGTATCTGCAAATCAGGAAAGGGCAACTGTGTTACCCCGAATTTAACGCGAGCGAAGCCGCGGGCAAAAGCTAGTATAATATAATCTAGAATTATAGTAATTTAAATCTTAACAATTTAAAAAAAAGTTGCTGTTACCGAATCTCTCATTTCGATATGTTTTCCATTCCAACATGTTTGTATAATCTCCTTTTGGCTTAACAAACTAGTTAATTAGGGACAAAAAGGGCGCGTTTTACTCAGTAGGTATCGAGTTCTTAATATGAACAAAGTGTTTGCTAGTGACGCTGTGACTTTGTCTGACATTTAGTCTCTTGCTTCACGCTGTAACCGCTAATTGTTTTCAATGTCAGTGTTTGCTGTGTCATTGTTAGATATCTATTTGATAATATTAAGATATTTATTACTACAAAATAAGTTCTAAAATTCTAGACGACATAAAACGAAGGTGACTAGCTCAACGCCGATACAATTAAGCTTATAGACGACTAGCTTTTGCCCGCGGCTTCGCTCGCGTTTAATTCGGGGTAACACAGTTCTCTTTCCTGATTTGCAGGTACCTGCTACTTGTAGTTTTTGCCCTAGCGCCTTATAAAGTTTTCCCCTTTTTTCCGTCTTTCTCCATCATTTCTCACTTTAAAAAAAAAAGTTAGCCTATGTTCGTCTCCAGGGTCCCAAATATTTCTGTACCAAAATTCATCAAAATCGGTTTAGCCACGTAGTAGGTGGGAAGACGTAACAAACAAACTCACTTTCGCTTTTATAATATTAGTAAGGATGTGACATGTCTGCAAGTGACTTTACGCGACATACTTCAATCTCTCTTGTCACGCTGTCATCTCAATAAGCAAGAGATTTGACACGACTCGTGTCTATCTGCGTCACGTACTTCAGAATGATTTTACTTAGCAGCTTTTGTAAGTAAAGTGCGTTTAGTAGACAAGTTGAGGGGGCCGTAAATATATTTTGATAAAGGATTAGAACATGTTTGATCGAATATGTATATGTTATTTAACTAGTTTAGTTGGCTTTTACTTTGGCCAGAGGCTAAGCCATCCAACGTGGCAACGCGGCCAGTCTCTTGGGGACATTACCAATTGACAGCGTTGAGGACAATTTATTGACGCTATTATTTAGTTTATCCTACTTCCTACTTCTACTAATATTATAAATGCGAATATTATAAATGTGTTTGTGAGGATGTATGGATGTTTAGATGTTTGTTACTCTTTCACGTTAAAACGGCTGACGGGTCTTGACGAATTTTGGCACAGAGGTACATTATAGTCTGGAATAACACATAGTTTTTTTTTCGATATCACGCAGGCGAAGCCGCGGGCACCAGCTAGTTTATAATAAAGTTTCTTTAAGTTACTTCAATTTATTTTTGTTTAGCCTAGTGGATTGAATAAAGGAATTGTTAAAAATACCTATACAATTTAAAAAATTGTTTAGAATATTATTTATTAAACACATTCTGAACTGTTTATACAAGCGTAGGTCTATCGATACGATAGTCATTTTTGAAACTCCATTTTAAAAATATTTGAGCATATACTTTTAAATAAAATATTTTATTTACTAGTTATTATTTGAAACATTCTTTAGTCTATCTACGTTTCTAAATTTTCAAATGATAAAAAAGGAACATTGTAAATCTAAAGCATTGACACAAAATAATTTCTACATCAATTAAACTTTTCTGCTTCAAAACAAAATAACCTACCAACCTCTTGTAAACTTCCAGCCTCACGAGAGTAACAGGGCAGATCCCCTGAGTGACTGAGGTTAAAATAACGTATTTACTTGAACTACTTGCGTTCCTCTGGGACTCAAGCATCAGTCATCTGGAGGGAGTAGGGTTGTGCGTCACACGTACTTTGTAGAAAATAAATAAAGGGGACACTTTTTGGAGTCCAAATGTTATCTCTATAGTGTTAGCGTCTATAATAAATTTTGTGTTTTTGATTTATTAACATGCAACATTAATCGTCAGTACAACAGTCAAACGTCGGTAGTACTACTATTTTATTAAGTGGCAACACTTAAAGTGCCCTCTGACTGGTTGAAAACCAACCAATAACAGGAGCGCGCCCATTTCAGTATTGAAATTACGAACGATAACAGCCCGGCTATATCGTCAGTCGCTTTCGGAGTTTCTCCAAGACAACATCTTCTAAAATAAGTTGTGTAGTGTAAAAATAAAACCTAAGGTAATATGTTATTATTCTGTGATGTTTTATGTGTACCTAAATATTATAACGGGTTTTAATGTGTAATTTGAAATAAAGACCTCCTTTTGTTTCACCACTATAAAATTTCTGCAATTATATGTAACTCGCAATGTACGCAATAAATCAAAATAATAACCAAAACAAAATACAAAAAAGTAGCTTATGTGGCTGCTGCAGGTGCTGAAAACCTCAAATGGCACAAATATCACTATTTGATTGGTACGTATGTATTTGAGCCGTTTGGGGTTGAAACATTATGGCCATGAGGTCCGATTGTACAGTATTTCGAGAAATCGCCAAGCGGTTCTTGCCAACCTCATAGCCAGCCGTCTCCACGGCGCGTTCGTTTTCCACGCGCGCCTTATAAAGATTTCAGCAAAGCAGAGGGGCCTGCCAGGGCCACCGCCTGCCGAGGTTGCGGGTTGTTCGAAAGAGATACCGCGGCCGCGGAACGTAAAGGGCAAAAGAAGGAACATGGGTGGGTTTTAGTTAGTGAAACTGACCGAAGGTATTTCATGACTATCCGTAAAAAAGACCTCACACCAACATTTTACAAATATCTATTCTATAAATGTAAAAACAAACATGAATTTTGATGTATGTAATGTCTTATCTTTTTTCACAATTGTCTCCTTCTTTTTTCATTGTTAAGATACCACATAAGGGTAGAGTGAGCGGCGGCGGAGATCTCTCGCGTCCGGCCCTGGTTCAGGCCATGGTCCGGAGCGAGAGGGAATGGGAAGCGGTCACCACCTTCTGCGAAGCAGTAATGCTAGCGAAGGAGGTGGCCGGGCGATTGAGGGAGAGAACATCTGCCCAACCCAGCCGCCGCGGGAGACGCCCATGGCGCCGGGCGCCGCGAGACGACTTCCGGCCACCGTAGATGCGGGCCTGTGGACGGTGAGCAATGGGTAGCTCGCCGTCCGTCCGTCGATTGACGACAGGCCGTGTCGACGGCGCGTTCGTGTTTCACGCGCGCTTCAAAGAGAGTCAGCAAAGCAGAGGGGCTTGCCAGAGCCTCCGCCTTGGGTTGCGGGTTGTTCGAAAGAGATACCGCGGCCCCGGAACGTAAAGGGCAACAGAAGGAACATGGGTGGGTTTTAGTCAGTACAAGTCTGACATGCCCCCCCGCTCCGCCCAGAGCGGGGGAAGTCATTGGATGATTTCCCACCCCAAAAAAAAAAAAAAAAAGGGTAGAGTGAGACAGCTCCGATACAAGTACTTGTAACTTACTGGGGCTGCCTCAATTTATATATGAAACAATGCTTTAGATAAAATTAAAATTATGGTATTTGTATTTTTAAATACATGGTGCTACATTAAATACACACCCCTGACGTAGTTCGGTGATCCCAACGTGACACGACATGGGATACGCCATGACATGATCGATACACCATGGCAGGCCCAGGGGACAAAACAGCCTGGGAGGAGGAGATTAAATCATACGGCTATTGTTTCCTTTATTAATATAGGGTATGGGATCCCTAGATTTATTTATTACTAGATAGCGCCCGCGTGATATTAAGGCGCCTCCCCGACCAAAACGCCACGCAAGCCGTTTTTGTGCAGTTTTCTGGAGCTATCTACTTGTTATTTAAAACGAACTAAGTAACAAAAAAAATACATTAAATTTCTTTGTAATATTGTTTCCATTTCTGTAGATTTATTTTTTATCTATTTAGTAAATCTCCTTACAACAAACGCCAGAAATGAGAAATAATTATCAATAACATGCATCTCCTCGTAAAGTAAACATTGTTTAATTTTGCTACTGACACTAAAATACACAATTTTATAATGAACATTTTGGTACATAATTTTTTCCAAAAACCCAAAACTTTATTTTACATTGATTTTATTCCAAAAAATGATCATTATTCACTACTGTTACTCCTGCGCGGCGAAGAGGGAATGAATGCTCAAGGTTATTTGGTTAGGGTACCGCCTTAAAAGCAAGTACTTTTTGTGTTATTCCAGATCATAATCTACCTCTGTGCCAAATTTCATCAAGATTCGTTCAGCCATTTTGACGTAAAAGAGTAATAAACATCCATTCATCTATCCATCCTCACAAACATTCGCTTTTATAATATTAGCAAGATGAAAGATAAGCAATTTGTGTAAAATTACTAATCAATTTGGTTGTTGATCCCGGTTTTCATTTGTAGATCTTTGTCAGTCGTTACAAATAGTCAGGGTGTAAGGTTGTCTTGAAAAGATCGCTTTTAGTTGTATATTGTTATTCTTATAATTTGTATGTACTTATGTATTTTGTATATATATTTGTATGATGTTCAAAATAAAGAATATTCTATCTACCTATCTATCAGTGCCACAAAAGTCAAAAACCGGTTTATCCAAGGAGTATTGTATAACCCAGTACTAACCATGTAAACTGGTATGCAGCCGCACCCGGTTGGACTGGAACAAAGATGGGAAAAACCTAGGCAGATGATGATGAAATTGGTTGCCACGTTAAACCAAAGAAACTTGAATGCCCGTATTGAAATACTGATGATACATTCAGACTTCTTAACTAAAAACACAATACCCTGGGTATTCAATCGCAAAAGAGGAACATTATAAAGATCTCAGATTTTATTTTGCAAAAACTAAAGCAGATTCGATTCAAAAAAAGAAAATGTTTCCGACGATTTGAGAACCGTCTTTTTAGATCTCTTCAATCGCTGAAAAAAGAATGTATGCCTACAACACACGTTCATAAATAAACGTAAGTGAGTTATTAGTGTCCCAACCGATCTAAGTCCTGATTTGAAAACCAGTTTTCTAGATAATAGCAACAACGTCTATCTTCATCCTAAAACAATATAAAGTACAAGCCAATATTGAATAATCAACCTAAGATATACGGGCCTAAAACAATATTGTGGCAAACGCATGGTTCCTAAGCGCGATTAAAGCCAAATAATTATCTCAAAACTTAGAGAAGGCTGGCTGTTTGTAATGGCATTCGAATCCTCAACAAAAAAATAAGAATAAAAAAAGAGGGCCAGCTTAGGCATCGAACAAAGATGTTGCGAAAGTTATGTAATGCTTATTCTCATATTTTTTTTAAAACTCTACATAGACAAATTTGGACTTTAACTTTTTTTTCGAACCGTTTTATTTTCAAACTCTGAGACCGTGGGGCCCTTGCGCTCACAGCCTTTTTAAGGAGAATTCAAACCGTTTAGTTGACACTTCCCGTGACCCAAGGGCTAGCTTTTACATCGGCCAGAGGCTAAAAGCGTTGCCATACAACGTGGCAACACGGCCAGTTTCTTCTTCAGACACCATGGCTAAGAAATACTTAAAGGTAAACCCAATAACACTTTGAAATGGAACCCGTGCAGTGTAGTTTTTTTTTTGTAAACGTTGCCCCACACGAGGAATTTCTCCTGTATCGTGGGTGCGTTAACAAACATTTAAACTCACATACACAAAAAACCAGACCCGAAACAACTATGTGCAGTTCATACAAATATTTGTTCCGTGCGGGAATCGAACCCGCGACACGTAGCGCAGCAGTCGATCGCTCAGCCAATGCGCCAACCGTGTCGTCAAAGTTAGTGACGAAGTAAGTTTAAGTTAGTGGCGCTTGCGACCAGTAGACAAAATGACTACCTATAAATTGCGAAAAAATTGCTTGATTGCAATCTCGAAGGACTGGTAGGTAGATAAGTCTCTGGGGGTAGAACACATGGCAACGATGGGGATTACATCACTGCCGGGTGTAGCTGGTATAGGTTCTACGCGAGGATTATTGTTCCCTATAGCCGGTGGCGTAAACATTGTCTCTATTTGCTGGGTTATTGTGGGATCAGTGTATTGCGTGGCTTGTTTATTGGATATTTTTATTTCAAATTGTAAGAATTCTGTCATGACACTACATTAAACAGGCATATTACCCTTGTCTGTCTGTCCCACAGATTGGGCCTGGAATCGCCTGCCTCGCTTGCAAGTTGACCGAAAGAGATACACATACGGAACACAAAGGGCAAAAGAAGGAACATGGCTGGATAAGGAAAGTCAAACTTTTACTGGTTAAAACCACTTTCCTTACTCTCCACCAAGAGCGGGGGAAGTTATTTGATGATTGCAAAAAAAAGACACTGAAATCTCAGTCATAGATTCAAACAAGCCTGTTCTCAGGCTACAATATCAATTTTTGACTAGTCTTTGGCCGTCGCATAAATTGTTGATAACCATGGTTTATCTTTACCAAATATATATGTACCCATAAGTCATAATTTCCCTACCCTTGTCCTAATCTATTTGGGGTTGGCGTAACACGTTTTCTCCTTCCACTCTCCCCTGTCAGACGTCACGGCAACATTTCCTCCTTTCTCCTTCATACCATTCCTCTTTGTGAGGAATGATATGAAGGAGTCCATTCATCTTTTCTTTGGCCTTCCTCTCCCTCTTCATCAATCAACATTCACATCTATCATTCTTTTAGTCACATGCGCTTCGTCCCTCCTCATTACATGCCCATACCAAGACAAACGACTCGCCTCCAATTTTTTTGTAACAGGCATATCTTTCAAACTTCCTCTAATATAGTCTTTCCTTACTTTATCCATTCTTGTCCCTGAACATTCTCATCTCCGCTACAAGTAAATAAATAATATTCTCTTCACCAAACTTCTGCGGAAAAACTAACCTAACTATAATCATCATGTCGGATATTTGAAATTTACCTTTCTTACAAAACTCCTTAATATCCTTACTAATATTATAAAAGCGAAAGTGAGTTTGTTTGTTTATTTGTTTGTTACATCTTCACACCTAAATGGCTAAACCGATTTTGATGAATTTTGGTACACAGATAGTGACCCTGGAGACGGACATAGGCTATATTTTTCAATATTGAAATATGAGGGATAAAGAGGGAAGAAAAGGGAAAACTTAGCATTGCTATTACAATAAATAAGGCGCAAGGGCAAAAACTACAGTTAGCAGGTACCTGTAAATCAGGAAATGGGAACTGTGTTACCCCGAATTTAACGCGAGCGAAACCGCGGGCAAACGCTAGTACTGTTATAATAAACTACATACCCAACAAGCCAACGCCGCTAAAACCTGCGATAAACAAGCGATAACAACTCACAGAGGATCGTAAACGGACCGCGGGAGAACAATAAAACTCTTTCTACATAACAATCAATTTGAAAGGGAACATACTACTTATTTGTGATTCTGATCAGCGGGGGTTAGTTTTAGTTGGAGTAGAACTATTTGTGAAGGAACTTGTCCTGTGATCGTTGGTCGTGGGCTTCATCTTATTGGTAAAAAAAATTGGTTGCCTGTAAAGTCGGTATACGGGCGAAAGTTTTACGTGACAACGACTTTGAGTGGTTTATGTCTGTCTCTCTCGCTCTTAGGCGGGCGCGTGCCTCTCACTCGCTCTCATTGTGAGCGCATAACGTGAGCGGAGCGTAACGCAGTTTCTTGAAGTGTCACCCGGAAAAACCAATTTATAAGACGTTGTCACGTCAAAATACCACTCGAATGTTTATAACTCCTTCTACTAATATATTTGTTACTCCTTAACGACCTAACGGCTTAATGGGATCAGATGAAATCGGTAGGTATATACAGCTTTTTTTTGCTGATAGGAAATCATTAAATAACAGCCCCCGCTCTGGCCGGAGTGGGGGGGAGTGTCAAACTTTTACTGTTTAAAACCCACCCATGTTCCTTCTTTTGCCTTTTATGTTCGAGGGCCGGTATCTCTATCGAACAGACCGCAACCCTGGCTGATTGCAGCTTATACCATGGATTAACACATAGGTTTTTCATACTGGTATAAGCGAGTAAAACCATGGGGCGGGCGCAGTTAGTTTGAATATAAAGTGATTAAAATAGGCATCGTTTTTATATACACAAGAACCTGGCTTCAATTCTTGGGCCGGTTATTTCCTGTTTTTATCAGGATTTTCCCAGAAAGAGCCGCAGAATCTGGTCTTATGTCAATAGGGTCGCCCCTATTACATGGTACTTAAAACATACTTAATGTGTCTCTACCTTCCCTTCGGTGACTACAGGCGTGATGTTATGTGTCGTTTAATTTTATTAGAAGTTCTTTGACTATTTATAACATTGCAAGGTCGTGGAACGTTGGAAATACATATTACTTAAGCTAGTTTTACCATAGTCCACGTGCGTGGGCCGATGTAATTAACTAGTCGCTTGGGTTACTCTACTTAAGCCCTACAACACCTTCACTTTCTAGGGAAAATGTAGTTAAAAATAAACCCACTTAAAGAAAAAAAACAACAACAAATAGCTTATAAAAATAATCCGCTACTTGATTTGATGAATATGAATTATGATTGTTTCTATATCGACGGTTAACAGCCAAGACCTCCTTACTTCCATATTTTGACAAAATATTTTTAGTTATTAAAACAACAAAAAAACTTGAGAGGTGTCAAAGGACACCCGGATGGAACGAAGTTATTATTTATTATGTACAAAAAACCTTGTATACACTTAACAAAAATAATCGTCGCGACACCACACTGTTCAATGCGAAATAGAAAGACGAAACGAAAATAACTGGCTTGCTTTCTATGAAAGAGAGGGAGTCGGACAGAGAAACACGCGCACGCCGCACGGCTTAGAACTATAGCAAAAAGTGTCGTTACAACTTTCGGTCAATTTTTTTTCCGTCTAGCCCCCTTTCGCAACTCGCGATAAGGGATAAGATAATAACTTCGTTCCAAAAAGTGTCCCATGCAATACGAAAACCTCCTAAAGAGTATTCTCAATATTTCAGGTATTTTTCTATCGTCCCAATTTACGCGCGTGCAAATGTTGGCAAAAATTGCTACTAAAATGCGCCTCTTTAAAATTTTGCATTTTGAGTTAGGTCTTGACGGTTAACTGTCGATATTGAAAACGTTTGTGTTTTGTCTTCGGATTTCTTAAATGGAAGTTGGGCTGGACGAATATCACGGCGCCGTGATTATAGGGGTAGTGTAAACCGTGTCACCGAGTGGCGTCCAAAGAATAGTGTTGCCAGTGCAGATAAAATCTGGATAAGACTGACACATAAACGTGGAGATTGGTGTAGGCAAAGTGATGTTTATGTCCAGCTGTAGGCAAAGTCGGGCTGATTATGGCGTTAATTCAAAAAGAAAACAGAAACTTACGCTGTCACTGTGTAATGGGAAACCACGGATGATATCAAGGTAACAGCGTAAGTTTAGTTTATTTGATTCTTTTTTTTTATATAAAAACGTTGCCCCACACTAGGAATTTCTCTTGTATCGTGGGTGCGTTTACAAACATTTAAACTCACATACACAAACAGCCAGACCCGGAACAACTATCTGTACACAATCACAATGTGTCAAACATTTCGACGGTTCCTACGTACATAAGGTTAAGTCAAAAACCGTGGTTTACAGGAGAGCGTAATTTGTGTTTAACACACCCTAGAAATAATTCTATGAGCAATAATAAACATTTTCTTTCTACAATATTTTAACAGTTTTAAGAGCTTAATAACGCTATTTACATATTAGTATTTTATTTTGTTTTCTTGGAAAAACTGATAGACCGTTTCTACGACACTTATTCGTTGTATTTATAATACTTGTTCTCTTATACGATTTCTAAAACAAGGTAAATAAATTAAATAAAAATCGTATGTCAGCATGTGCGCATAGATAATCTAAAGCCAATGATACAATAAAAAATTTTTCGACATGTCTTTATGTACGTGGACCGTCGATTTATTCAAAATTAAACTTTATAATTTTTTCCTTAATGTACCTTTTCTATATACGGCACTTCAATATATTAAACATGCTCTTACAAATAATACGACTATATCTACAGAATTAGCTGTATCAGGCACGGTAAGGGAAGGAAAATAAAGCTTTTAAAACGATTGCTTTGTCTAAAACGCTCACTAAGAGGTTGCGGACTAAAAGATGCGGGTTAGGGTGACCACCATTTTTAAGATGGTCCCCCAGTACTATCTTCAAAAATACATACATTTAAGTAATCCCAGAACCCATCCTGGGATTATTTAAGTGTAACCAATTCACCCAAAATAGTATTTAAAGAAAAAACTTTCTAGAAAGAATCAGATAGGCCCTCGCTCCGTGCAAGATACTGGTATTCAGCTGCATACAGTTAGTCTAAAGGCGACTCTAACAAAGTTGGGTAAAGATAGATTTTAGATTGGAAACTGCTCAAGTAACAGTCGAGTCTAGATATGATAGAACTAAGTGTGTGAGAGAGGAAGCAGGAAGATGGCGCGGTGTGCTCGTTGCCGCGTTAAGGCGACATTAACTGCGTCTAACCTTGACAGTAGTCAGCCATACATTGCCGCCCGTCGCCCGCCAGAGCCCCGCTTCAACGCGCACCAAGATTATTCGAAAAAACAACCCACCTTGATTTATCAAACACAATACAAATAAAAGCCGTATACTAAAATATGGGTCATTAAATTGTCTTTTATATGATTAAAGTTTCATGTAAATACGCCCCATTGTTTTTGCGTGATTATCGTTTTTTTGTCCACGTTAGACAATACTTTACAAATTAATTACACTATGTTATTAAAATATAATTTCACATTTTCACATATCAAATTATGAATAAAATTGTCTAGTATAACATATATTTTTTTCAAAGAAATAAGACTACAAGTTTAGACGTGATGTTCAATATAAAATCATTAAAAGTCGTTTATCTGCGCCTTAAGACGTAACGAGATTGATAGACAACTAGCAATTAAATAAATGCACAATTTATTAAAGTGCTAAAATAATAAAAATAAAAAACCTTGTCCCACTCTTGGAATTTCTTCTGTATCGTGGGTGCGTTTAGAAACATTTAAATTCACATACATAAATAGCCAGACCCGGAAAAAGTATCTGCAGGTAATACAAATATTTGTTCCGTGCGGGGATTGAACCTACGACACGTAGCGCAGGAGTCAACCGCCAAGTTACAGCGCCAACCGTGTCGTCGAATCTATCCATGCACTTGGCAACGGCTACACGATTGTCAGTAAACAACAGCTTTTGATAAAACGTATCTTACCAAGACGTCATGTGTCAGCAAACAACACAAGATTGATTACATGAGACACTTCCTCATCACTATTACCTAAGTCACTCTCCGTCTCTTACTACTTTGTAATTGCTTTATAATTACAATTATGACATAAACTTGAACAGAACATTAGAAAACACACACACACACACACACACTACATAAACACACAGTACAGCACACTTCATAAATCTTTTGGCACATTTACATTGACAGAAAAATGTTGTTGGTACAGTACCACCACTTAAAGTTTGCAGTTCAAGGTGGCGTTGATTGTTAAGAAGAAAGACATGGATATGTTAAACGTGGTGCACTTATGTTCGTTCTGTGTTTTGACCCCTGCACAGATAAGTTGCCTGAAGTGTTAACATGATCGTATGTGTTTTTTTTCTGTGAAAATTGTTTATGTGGAAAAAAAAAACAAAATGGAGGCGTTCAGACTTTTTCAGCAGCACTGTATACAGTGTGCCTACAGAACTCGCAACCAGTAGCTACCTTATTGTAACAGAAGTAAAGATCACTATACTTTTGAGAGATACGCAAAATCAGATGTAAAATATCCGCGAAAAGACTGTAAGGTGACGATTCTGCGCCAAATATTTACGATAACTAAATGGTTAATTTAGTTATCTTGGAGTTTAAACGTAAAATATTAATGAACACTTTTGATTTGAGTATTGAAGCTTGAATTTATAGCCTTTTCATTTCATGATTTGAGGAAAAGCTATTGACGTCATAAAATTGTTACAAGTTTCCTTCAAATCTATGTTGTTGATTTAGGTAAAAATATATCCTTTGCGCTGTTTTACAGGTACGCCGAGATTTCGACAGTTTGAAGAGATGACCACACTGTACAATATATGTTGTCTTTCTTAAGCTCACTCCGTCATTTTGAAGCCTGTACAGGAGAAATGTTAATTAATGTGATTAAGGGCTGATTTTTTAATAGTCAGATAATAATATCTGAGGAATAAAAATTGCAGTTTGACATATTTTCTATAGATGAGCTGTCAAACCGCCACTTTTATTCCTCCGATAAAAAATATCTGACTATTGAAAAAACTTAAAGTGAATTAACATTAATTTATAGTATGTTGTTTAAGTGTGTTGTTCTTGGTGGAACTGCAAATCAAGAAAATTTGCATCGATACGTCAAACTTGGTCCATTTATTTAAGTTCTGTATTCTTCCATCTGCACAGATATGTTGGTTAAAAAAACAAAATGGCGGCGTTAGTTTGAACAAGATGGACGATTTTGGCCACGCCCTAAAATAGATTCGCGTCCATTTTTAGTACGTTCCTTATTTTCAGTAAACGTTGGGTCACCCATAAGCGATCGTCTCAAGACGTTATTTACCAAATCGTCGGTCTCGCTTGGCTCCGTTACCTGGATAAATATACGAGGTAATATTGTGTGCGTTTCGGCTGAAAACACGCTTAAATAACAAGAGTGAATCTCTGCGGGACATTGATCGGGTTTTATTTGTGCTTATGATTTATTTACGACATATTATTGTAACCAATGGAAAAAGTAAGGAATGATATAAGAACATTTGAAAGTTGCGCCTGGTACGCCCCCTACATTTGTCTTTGTATGGACATTTAATGAGGAGGGATGAAACGCATGTGATTAAAAAAGTGATAGATATGAATTAAGTGGATGGAGAGGGGGAGGAAAGCCTAAGAAAAGATGATGGATTGTATAAGGAATGATATGAAGGAGAAAGGAGTAAATGATGCCGTGACGTGTGACAGGGGAGAATTGAAACAAAAAAAGAATTTAAAGTCGGCGCAACACGCTTTGCGCCGACTACAAATATATATAATGGGACAACGGCAGGAAGATGATGATGATATTATTGTAACCATGTGTCGCAGCGAGGTTGACGTGTTTGTGTATCTTAGGCAGTGCATGCTAGCTACCAGTTTGCTGATTTCTTTATATTCTTAAAATAACAAGAGATTTACAATATAATCTACCGACCAATTAATGATTATGCGACATAATGAATCCTGAAATGCTACTGTGCGCACAAAACTGAAATGTGGTGACTGCATAAACGGTAATTACTGTTAATGACGTAGTTTCATTGCGAAATGAAAATGAATTAATAACGAAATTGAGTTTATTTGCAAACAATCAGGTGATGCTTATTAAATTTACACGGTTGTAGGTTTAACGACACGCAGCCATTTCAATTTACGGCCAGTATTATTATATTATTAGTATTAAACTTAACTTTTAAATGTCGCGATCGCAAGCGAGGGCTGAGTACTGAATATTGGAATTTCTCAGTAACAGCTCGCTTTGGAAGGTGGCGGTATGATACCTCCGTGCCTCGAAAAACACGTTAAGCTGTTGGTTGTGCGCCTAATCTCTCTCCCGTCGTGTCAGATTGCTATCCCATCAGACTATGAGAGTGCACCGCAGTGTACGCTTACGCCGACGCTAATGCTTATGCCAACGATTACGCAAACGTTTACGCTAATGGTCCCTGGGCGTCAGGTCTGGACTTCTTGCAGGCCATCTTATCGTCCCGCATTACAAACAAAGTCAAACGTTCCATTTTTAAACTTTTCAGGCAAACTGGGTTCATAAAAATCTTGTATGACATAATAATATACCTATCGATTACTATAAGAAGCTCTCCTTAGACGGTTGGATCAAGGGCCTTATTTAGAAGGCTCTAAGTACTTTTCGATACGGCCCGCATCGTAAGGAGGTTCCTGTCTCTGGAACCCTTTCCACCGCTAGCTTGGACCCTGCTCCCGTTACCATGTGCATGTTTTAAAAAAAAACTAAAGAATATTTAAAAGTGTAATTTTAAGATCGAAAGTGAATAAAGTACTAAGTATAATAACATAGCGAGTGTTTGTTTTTTTTTAATATTAGAAGGCCCGAGTAAAATAAATAGCGTCAACTAACAAACTTTTGCTCCGTATGTATATCCCTGACATGTTCGCAGCATCCAACAGAGCGTCAGGAGGAGCGAGCCAACTAACATGGGCTAACTTGCCGCACAAACAACTTTCAGTTATGCTGATAGCGAATTGTTACCGAGCACTACGTCCGAGTAACATTGATTGGAAAAGTCACATATTTTCCTATTGGATGGAGCTGTATGTTGATAGCTTCAGCTTTGAAATTACTTATAGAACAATTTTGTGTTTCTTTGTAGGTAAGTGATATCGAGATAAGCTGTATAGCCATACTGTACTACACAAAGAGCAATACTATTGATTTATTTATTTAACAATTTTTGTACACTAATATTATAAAAGCGAAAGTGAGTTTGTTTGTTTGTTAACGAAACAAACAAACAAACTCACTTTCGCTTCACGCCTAAATGGCTAAACCGATTTTGATGAATTTTGGTACAGAGATAGTTGGCACCCTGGAGACGGACATAGGCTATTTTTTTTAAAGTGAGAAATGAGGGAGAAGCAGGGAAGAAAGGGAAACTTAGCTTTGCTATTACAATAAGTAAGGCGCAAGGGCAAAAACTACAGGTAGCAGGTACTTGCAAATCAGGAAAGGGGAACTGTGATACCCCTAATTTAACGCGAGCGAAGCCGCGGGCAAAAGCTAATAAAGAATAAAGGAATAAAAAGCTAAGACACATCAAGCTATTACAATTTCAGTATAACATGAATATAAAATTAAACATTTATTTCAGACGAGAATAGGCAAGGCAAGGTTTAGTAACAAGATTTTTGCTTATATTATATCTAATGTTAGTACTTAATTAAAAATAATGGAACAAACCTACACAAACACACTTTCTCTGAATGGGGATCTATTCAGCAGGCTAGAGGAGAGGAGGAGAAAATTGTCGGTTCTCTCGCCTATCATCTGTAGAATAAGAGATACAAATAAACTGAAATCTCACCCAGCATACCATCATTTTTATCAGTATCATGAAAGTGTAAAGTAATTAATTTGAAAACCATTTCTGTGATTTTTATTTCAAACCCGTAAATTTAAATCAGTGTTTTACATACCTTTGGCAGGATCAACTTAATGAATTCCCTTAAAAAGTTGTTAAAACCCTCGTTAAAAGTGAACATCACGTATGATTTTTACACATTTTTATAATTAAAATAAAATAAACCTGAGCCGTCCTCATATAAAATGTACCAACGAGCGGAAAGCTTGTAATATTGTTTAAATGGTGGTGCGGTCGGCCGTCAGAAACAAATACTCTGCCGGTAAAAGCGCTACAATTTGTAAATAAATTATAATGAATTTTAACTCCACTGTTATCATCATTAATTAAAGAGTGAGAATTATTATATGCTTTAAATACATAAAACAGTGTCAGTGACCGTGGCATCACCCGCTTTTTGTTTTTTTTTGGGGTGAGAAATCGTCAAATAACTTCGGGGCGGGGGGGAGAGTCAGACTTGTAGGTACTGACTAAAACCCACCCATGTTCCTTCTATTGCCCTTTATGTTCTGGGGCCGCGGTATCTCTTTCGAACAACCCGCAACCCCAGCAGGCGCATCACTTGCCTTGATCAGAATACCAGCGAGCTGAGAGAAGCGGACCTTTTTGATTCACATTTAGATTTATTTATTCGTATTTTAGACTTTTTTTGTATTATAGATTTATTTATTTGGCCTCGTACAGGGCTAATTTATTTAATGCATGTCTCATGTTCTAATATTTTCTTTTTTTGTTACATTTCTTTTTTTAGTTTTTAATTTTACTGTTTTCAATTGTCTTGAGTGAGTCAAATAAATACTTTTTCTTTCTTTCTTTTTCTTTCAGTGAGCCGGACAAACTGTCCGGAAAAACGATGACCGCTCTGGTGAAATTGATCTTGATTGGAGACCGCGAATAGGCAAATATAATGTGGGACGCCCTCAGATTTTGTGGGGCGACGATCATGCAGGGTGGATAGTAGCAACTGGATGAGAGTTTACGAGAGTCGGGTTAAGTGGTGTGTGATTGAAGAAGCCTATGTCCAACTGCTGTGGGCTGATGATGAAGCCTGCCAAGCCTTGCCAAACTAAACTTTGTTGGGAAAGGCTAAGCAGATGCCAAGAATCGAGATTTGAATTAGTTCAAAAAGTCAATCGTTAACCGCACACGGTACAAGTCATAACTATACCGAATGATATCATCCTCAGTATAAAAAAAACCAGTCAAGTGCGAGTCCGATCGCACATCAAGGATTCCATACAAATTTTCGACATAAACGGCCATATCTTTAGACTGCGTAGACTTTTAAAATGGTTTATTTTGCATACCTCTATAAGACCGCCGGTTTTAATTTCAACTAGATAAATTTACGCGTTCCCGAGATAAGAAAAGAGTCTTGAAAAACGGACTGCCAAGCTATCCTATAAAGGTTTCTTTCCTATTGAGGTAAGGAACCCTAAAATAAAACCTGTTAACCAAACCGAACTGACAGTTACAACGTCAGTTCGCATCAATTTGAACTCTATCTTTTAACAAATACGTTTTATTTCCCGAAACGTTGTGACTTCAATCGCGTTTTATATTCATCCGATGGATTTTTATTCAATACCTGTACAGAAAAGCTTTTCATCGGAAAATACATATAGTGCTATCCTTTTTTAAATATAGAATTGTAAAGTGCGCGAATGCTTTTATTAAAATGTAAATATAAATATTTATGTTGAATATTTTATATAGTATTCCGGCGTGGAATATAAGTATGTTTTTTCATTCGCAAATTTGATGGACGAAGTATTTGAATGCCAATCAATAAGGAATTTATATATTTTTAAACACAACAAAGTAGATGTTTTTCACTCCTTGGGAAAGGTCTCTATGTTCTTTATTAACTTTTACGAAATTTTTAATTCATGTTTTATTCATATAAACTAGCCCCAAAATACCAGGTTTATTTGGTGCACCTTGGTAAAATAGGGACTTTGAAGCCTCGTACAGGGCCAATTTAGTTTAATGTATGTCTAAAAAAAGTTAAAAAAGTATCCTGTATGTTATTTCAGACCAAAATCTACCCCTGTGCCAAATTTCATTAAACTCAAACTCAAAATCCAAGATCCGTTAAGCCGTTTTGGCGTGAAAGAGTAACAAACATCCATATATCCTCACAAACATTCGCATTTATAATATTTTATTAGCTGCGCCCCGCGATGTAACCCGCGGTGACATAACATATTATGTTTATTTGATAATTCCAAGAAAACACCGCTTTTTTTTCAGGATCAATACTATCCTATGCTTTAATCCAGAAACAGTGATACCTAACCCGAAACTAATCCGGTAAGCCGTTTGAGCATGAATTAGTAACAAAGTGTTTTTTGACGTGATAACGTCTTTAAAATCGTTTTAGTCGGGTGACATGTTCAGAAACTTGTGTCACACCAAAACCTCACAAGCGACATTTCATAAAGATGGTAGCGCCATCTGTTACTTGGCTCGAAAAAAAAACTTTAAATTAGTACTTAATTTCATTTTAGATGTCACTACTGGTGATAACTTATATCACCAATAAGACGTTATCACGTAAACATCTCGATCGTAAACCTACTTTACAAACAACCAATTTTTTTATTAGAAAGGAGATATTTGACTAAACACTTAATATAGACACTGACATATTATAAAGGCGAAAGGGGCGGCTGGTCATCAGTCACAGAGTTAATTAAGCTCACCTTCTGCTACGCCCACGTCAGCACGTCAACACGCGTCGTCTTACACCGGGAAACAAATTACCTACACCTTGCGATGTGTGCCATGACTGTACATCAGGGTTATATTGTAAATAAAGACATTTTATAGGCTAAAAACCTCGTGGTTTACTTTATTAATCTGAAATATAAAAGAGAAAATCAGAGTATATTAGAGGAAGTTTGAAAGTTGCGCCTGTTACAGAACAAATGAAAGGGAATCGTTTGTCAAGACAAACGATTCCCTTTCATTTGGAGTATGGAGATGTAATGAGGAGGGATGAAGCACATGTGACTAAAAGAGTGATGGATCTGAATGTGGATGGACGGAGAGCGAGAGGAAGGCCAAAGAAAAGATGGATGGATTGTGTAAGGAATGATATGAAGGAGAAAGGAGTAAATGATGCCGTGACGTCTGATAGGAGAGAATGGAAGAAGAAAACGTGTTGCGCCGACCCTAAATAGAATGGAACAAGGGCAGGAAAATGATGATGATAAAAGAGAAAATCAGTCAGAAAATCACTTATCACGAAATCTCAGGAACTACAAAAGTGTTAGGATACTATTTTGCTATGGGAGATACTTTTCTTACGTATGTGCCACTAAGACGGGCCCTAAGGGGGCCGAAAAAAAAAGGGGGCAAAACACGATGGCAAAATTTAAAAAAACGATTCCTCGGTAGGTCTGGCTTAAAATTTTGCATGGGCATTCTTTCACGAAATTAATAGACTATATAACATCACGCCACACTAAGGTGCAAAGCAGGGGGTGAAACCGTAGGTACAGCTGATATTATTATAAATGTGAAAGTTTGTAAGAGTTTGATAGATTTGATGATTACTCCTCCACGCTAAAACTAGGTACTGAACGAATTTGGATGAAATTTGACACACTTATAATATGGACTAACACGTAAGACTAGGACTTCTTATCCCGGTAGAACGATCCCGTGGCACGATTGCAGCAATTCACACAGGCGTAGACAGGAACGTTAACCAAAAAACATGAAATAAATTAGTTGCCTCAACAAAAAAAAACACGAATGTGACAATTACTCCTTTTAAAACCATATGATCAAGTTTGTTGTCTCTTGAAGCTGTGCAAAAATCAACCTTCCAAGTCTAAGTCTACGCAGTCAAAAGATGATAAAGTCTGTTTAAATCGCAAGTTTATACAGAAACCTCTGTGTGCGAGTTTGCATCGCACCTGGCCGGATTAGAAGGTTGATTTTTATACAGGTCCAAGGGACCACAGATTCGAAAATATATGAATAATTTCAACTCGTTACCTCCACGCGTTCCCGAGATAAATAGTCTTGACAGACAGACTGACAACAAAGTGATCCTACAAAGGTTCCATGTTTTCCTTTTGAAGAACAGAATCTTCAAAAAAAACGAAATAAAATAAAAGTAAACGGAATATTTCCAGTCGTTTCTCCACCATGCTCGTAAAACCGTTCCATGTGGCCCAAGGGTAGTCCTAGCGGGTCAGCTTCCCTTCATAACTTATGTACTGTTCCACTCTTTAAACAAGATACTTTATGGCCAGTCACAGACAACTTTAACCCACTTTAAAAAGGTAAGGTGCATCACGTAAACTTGTCACTGAAGGATATAAATATTCTATGCAATATTTTACGGGGCTGTTGACCTAGTTGGGTAGAGGAGGTCCCTAAATATATCAGTTGACATCTGGTCACGTAGGGGACCAAACATTTGGAGTGTTATATTGAGCAGGCTATGTTGAATGATTATTATTCCAATGGCGATTTAACTGTTTTACACAATTCTGTTGTAGTGTGTATGTGTGGATTATAGACCACTCCACCTCAATGTAAAGAGGCTTCAGATCAAACAGTAGAAACTCTATAGGCTATCTAACTCATGCCCGCGGTGTTGCCCGCATAAAGTTCGGTAATTGTCCTACAGGTTCGTTCTACCAGGATTAAAAGTAATCAAAGAGTTCAACCATGTAATCCTTATCCTTACTAATATTATAAAAGTGAGTTTGTTTGTTTGTTTGTTACGTCTTCACGCCTCAATGGCTAAACGGATTTTGATGAATTTTGGTGATGAACTTTAAAAAAAATTGAGAAATGAGGGAGAAAGAGGTAAGAAAAGGGAAAACTTAGCATTGCTATTACAATAAATAAGGCGCAAGAGCAAAAACTACAAGTAGTAGGTACCTGCAAATCAGGAAAGGGGAACTGTGTTACCCCGAATTTAACGCTAGCGAAGCCGCGGGCAAAAGCTAGTAAACTATAAGTGTGCCAAATTTTATCTAAATCTGTTCAATAGTCTTTGAGTGAAAGAGTAACAAACATACATATAACCCGAAAAACTGTCGCGTTTATAATATAGGTATGAAGTAGGATATGCAGGGTTATAAGGCCAATAACAATTGGTATTCTATAGTTTCAGAACGTCACTTTGTTCTATAGTTTCTGCCTACGCCTAAGGCCAAAAAAACCAACCAAGTGCGAGTCGGACTCGCGTACCGGGGGTTCCCTACAAAGTTGTGACATAAGCGAACATATTTGTTGACTGCGTAGACTTAGAGGGTAAATTTTACACAGCTCCAAGGCACCGCGGACGAATATATGGTTTTAATTTCAGCTCGACACCTCTACGCGTACCCGAAATATTATATAATAATTGGTGTCTGTCTGTCTGTCAGTCAAGACAATTTTCTTGACTGACAGACAGACAGACACCAAATTGATTCTATAAATAAGCGTTCCGCTTTTCCCTTTAGAAGTACGTAACCCTAAAAAGCGTAAGTTTATGTCTAATTGACAGTTTCAGATGTGACATAATAGCGTTTATAATGGTCAGTAGGTAAGTATTTTTTCCCCAAAACAATGTCCAAATAACTAATACATATAAAATAAGTAATAGGTGCATTTAGAACCTAAAAATACTACCCAGCAGGGATTACAGCCGTCATGGTAACCAAAAAGCAATAACACAATCTCCTCTCCATTACCAAAACCTTAATAGATTCCGTTCCTCATAAAAGCCATTCACCCACAAAGTTATTAAGAAGTCTCTTAAACCCGTTATGAATACAAACACAGTGTTGTAAAAGCAAAGAAAATGACGACTTTCCACACAGTTCTAACAAAGATTTAATCCTTATGAAGAGATTTTATGATACGTAAAAAATTCGTTTGCGTCGTAAAACTCGGAGAATCACTCTTCAGGAAAACGGTTAAAACGTGAGTGAAAGTCCACTCAAATAATACGTTGTTTTGTATTGTTAGTTGTGTTTGGCTCAAAACTATAATTAGGGCTGTCACCAAAAAAATGTTGAAATACAAAATTCAAATAAAAACGTTGACCAACGCTGGGATTGAACTAACGAGGCAGTCACTCCTGATACCTACAGACAGCTTACAGACTCTATAGACACACTAGACTGTACGGAAAACACTACAATAAAACACGGAGATTTCAAACACAGCGGATTTATTGAAAAACGTTGTGTAAACTAACAAAACAGTTTTAACACTAAAATGTATGTGTCAATAATCCTACTAATATTATGAATGTTTGTAAGGATGCATGGTTGGATGGATGTATGGATGTTTGTTACTCTTTCACGTCAAAGCGGCTGAACGGATCTTGATGAAATTTGGCACAGAGGTAGATTATAGTCTGGAATAACATACAGGATACTTTTTTTCGATATCACGCAGGCGAGGCCGCGGGCACCAGCTAGTTATTAATAAACTTAAGCCACATTTATGAGTATTTCGTCAAAATTCAATTATACAGACAAACTTTTGACTGCGTAGACTTAGAAGGTTCGTTTTCACGTAGCTCTAAGGATTTACAGCAGACTTGAGTATTTAGTTAGAACTTGATACCTCCACCCGTTCCCGAGATAAATAGCCAAATAGACAGACAGACGAACAACAAAGTGATCCTGTAAACGTTCCGTTTTTTTCTTAGAGGTACGGAACCCTGAAACTGTTTCATGTTTCCCTCCCCAGCTTTACTATCTTACAATGTAAGAAAACATCGCGAGGAAACTCGCACTCGGGATAATATATGACTTGTGTAATGAAGCGAGCAAGCGTATAGAAGACATTGCACGTGGCGTGAACCACTTCTACAAACACTTGAGCAAACCACAAAGGCATGTCGACTGGAATAAAAAGGTACTACTATTTCTTTGGAGATGTGGAAATGTTTTAAAGGAGTAACCATGGAGTTTCTTGCCGGTTCTTCGCCATAAGAAACGACCAACCCGAACCGTGCACCTTTTCTCGTCGTTTTATAAGTGCCCATGTAGACCTATGTGAAATAAAAATATGTTGATTTTCAAAGAAAAAGTTTTTTCAGTCAGACTGTTCGACTTGCAATAGTGCCGAGAACTGAACATCTCCAGGAAAAGTGGCTTTTTTTTTCGGGTGGGAAATCATCCAATGACTTCCCCCGCTCTGGGCGGAGCGGGGGGGCATGTCAGACTTGTACTGACTAAAACCCACCCATGTTCCTTCTGTTGCCCTTTACGTTCCGAGGCCGCGGTATCTCTTTCGAACAACCCGCAACCCCGGCAGGCGGAGGCCCTGGCAAGGCAAGCCCCTCTGCTTTGCTGACTCTCTTTGAAACACGAACGCGCCGTCGACACGGCCTGTCGTCAATAGACGGGCGGACGGTAAGCTACCCATTGCTCACCGTCCACAGGCCCGCATCTACGGTGGCCGGGAGTCGTCTCGCGGCGCCCGGCGCCCTGGGCGTCTCCCGCGGCGGCTGGGTTGGCCTGATGTTCTCTCCCTCAAACGCCCGGCCTCCTCCTTTGCTAGCATTACTGCTTCGCAGAAGGAGGTGACCGCTTCCCATTCCCTCTCGCTCCGGACCATGGACCAACGCGAGAGATTGCCGCCGCCGATCGCCTCCACGAGGGCACGGCGGTGCTCCGCCCAAGCTGGGCAGATCGCCACTGTGTGCTCCACCGTGTCCTCCGGGCGATCGTCACAATGGTGACACCCGGAAAATGTTGTAATACTGGCATGCTGGCTGGTATATCTACAGACAAATTTTTTTTTAAATATATCACACTAAATTGACGATACAGTTGGCGCAGTGGTTGAAAGATCTACTGCTTCGCTGCGTGTTGCGAGTTCGATCCGCGCACGGAAAAAATATTTGTATGACCTACAAATATTTGTTCCGGGTCTGGCTGTTTGTGTATGTGAGTTTAAATGTTTGTAAACGCGCCCACGATACAGGAAAAATTCCTAGAGTTGGGAAAGGTCTTTAAAAAAAAACTTAATAAAAATATGTGAAAACTGAATCAATCTTTTAGTTTAAATAATATTATTCAATAGGAAATATGGAACTCCTGGGTGGATTTTGAACTGGTCGTGGACATCAGCTGTGAACGTAAAGTGCAAGAAAAAATTAAAAAAAAATAAAGAATATGTCTCACGTTTGTGTCAATCACAAAACCTGTACGACTGTCAAAGATCTACACATAGCCCCAGCTGTCATTTGTAGACAGTCGTCCAACGGTTTGACGAGCTTACCGAGGCACGGATGAAAGTCGGTATGCAATAAATAGGTGAACACCCATCCATTGACGAATCCATGCAAGCGTGGCTTAAACTGAAGATAGATCCGAGCGGCTGATATTATTTAGCTACAAGCTTCTCTACTGTAGGCTGATGATGATGAATAATAAGATAATAAAACATACAAAAAGCATATTTTATTGATTTGAACTTTTTAAAAGGAGATAGGACAATTTTGCGTCACCAATAGTAGATCGCGTAGATCTGTTCATGATTACTTTGGAATGACTTCTTTCGATTCAGAGTAGATTGCTAAGTGCAATTTTATATATATTTATTTAAAAAACGGTTTAATATCTAAGCTACCAGTTCAGCAATAATCGCTGAACACATTAAAAAAAACCATTTTAAAAACAATTTAACGCTAGAGTTCCGAACCCTTACTAATTCGTACCATTTGTAGCATCCTAAACATAAAAGAAACAACTTATCTCAAGAACACTCTCTTTTCTGAACCACCCCACTTTCATCGATAGGGACACACGCACACACACACACGCGTGCATAGATACGTAGGTACCAATCATGTCAAGTACACTAATCGTTACGTGTACGCTTTGAACCGGGACGAGTACAAGGGGGTACTAATGATGATATTACTGGGGTTTTAGCTTTGTGCGTAGTTTAAGGATTAAAAGTAAACTTTTGAGTCAGTTGCGTAGTGGCTGAACAATTGGTCTTTAAGAAATAGAGCATCATCTGCGTAGCCTTTTCCCAACTATGTTGGGGTCGGCTTCCAGTCTAACCGGATGCAGCTGAATATCAGTATTTTACATGGAGCGACTGCCTATCTGACCTCCACAACCCAGTTAATTCTGGGTAATACGATACCCCTTGGTAAGACTGGTTGTCAGACTTTCGGAACACTGACTACCTGTAACGACTGTCAAAGATTTACAAATGAAAGCTGAGACCAACGGCTTAACGTGCTTTCCGAGGAACGGAGGAAACTCGGTATGAAACGGGTGGTCACCCATCCACAGAAAGTTGTTGTTTACTGAAATAAATATGACCACGTATTTTTAGGTACACGCTGTAGTTGACTATAAGATGGTAAAATTAGTGTTTCGAAACTGTATATTTTAGCTATGGACCTATTCACCATATGACCGAAAATGTGAAAAAGTTCTTTGCCTTTCTTGCCATGTTTTTGTCTAACGTGCCATAGAGTAATTGGAATTTTCCAGCAAGAATTTCTCATCGATATAACAGCTTTAAATATAAATTGGAAAAAAGGCGTCTTAGTATCCATCAAAGACTCGGTAAACCGAAACATCTAAAAATTAGCAAAAAAAATTAGCGTCCTTGTGGATGTTTGTGGCACTCTTACCATCAGGTAGAGTGATACCGTTCATACACGTTTATATACCGCGGTCCAGGAAAATAAAGGGCAAAAGAAATAAAATGGGTGGGTTTTAGTCAGTGAAAGTCTGACACTCCTCATCGGTCCGCCTAGAGCGGGGGAAAACGTCGATTAAACGATTTGACGACACGGTTGGCGCAGTGGCGTACAATCGACTGCTGCGCTGCATGTCGCGAGTTCGATCCCCACACGGAACAGATGGCCTACAGATAGTTGTTCCAGGTCTCGTTGTTTGTGTATGTGAGTTTAAATGTTTATAAACGCACCCACGATAGAGGAGAAATTCTTAATGTGGGGAACGTTTTAAAAAAAAATTGTTTCCCATCCGAAAAAAAAGGTTGGATCTGAAGATGCTCTTTCAGTTGGTAAGGCCATATTTACACCAAACGTTAGTAGGTGGTGTGTAAACGTGTGATGGTTGGTCTCTACACCTGCTCATTAGCGGACTCAAATCTACAGCTGCTACTACTGGTACAGCCGCCAAGACTAACGTGGCCAACTACTGGGCCACGTTAATTAATCTGCTGGTAAGCAGATGGATGGTCGGATCTAAATGTAGTCAGCCGCCGGTTGTCTTTTTTTGTATATTTTCACAACCAGCGATATTGTACAGACTGCCCTACGAAATAAAACCAAAATATCCTTTAGTTTGTAATAGATATCATCAAAAAATAGTATCAGTAGTGATTGCTTCTGCGGCGGCGTAAGGCTTTTTTAAACCTTTCCATACATTTTTTTTCATGCATTAATGAGTGCTGACAAGTCTAGTCCTTACTAATATTATAAACGCGAAAGTGAGTTTGTTTGTTACGTCTTCATGCCTAAATGACTTAACCGATTTTGATGAATTTTGGTCCAGAGATAGTTGGGAACCTGGAGACGGAAATAAGCTAATTTAAAAAAATATATAAATATATGTCTTAATGAGGAAGAAAGAGGGAAGAAAAAGGAAAGCATAGCTTTGCTATTACAATAAATAAGGCGCAAGGGCAAAAACTACAGGTAGCAGGTACCTGCAAATCAGGAAAGACGAACTATGTTACCCCGAATTTAACGCGAGCGAAGCCGCGGGCAAAAGCTAGTAGTAAAATATATTTTCAATCGCTAATCGTTTAGGTAGCAATTGCAAAACAGGCATAACGTTTGGCGAGTCTTAGCGACACTTAATATCTTTGATTAGGGTAAACGAGAAACAAGTATCCATCTGTTTAGATTTAGTTCTAAACTCTAACCACGCATAAATAAGATTCATGATCTAACGTGACGTAGTTCAGAGTTTTATTACAGAAGATTGACATCTTAATTCCACATCCAAATGCTGCAAGACTATTAGTTAATTAAATGTCTTGTCAGGACCATCTTAATATATACGACGTGGCCTTCCTAACTTATTCATTCAAATATATATCAAAAACCGTGGTTTGAACTTAGCAGAGATAAGAACTGATTAACATCTGGTGACCTGCGCCGTACAGACCTTATAACACTGGCACGTTATAAAGAAAAAGGAAATAAACAATAAGGTTCGAAATTAGAATATGAAAAGAAGGCAGCATAGGTATTCGTCAGGTGCGTAAATGTAAAATTATGATTTCTACCTTAAATAATATTTTACGTGCAAATATCTTAACGTCTTTTATTTAATGTAGCTTCTAGACTGGTATGTTACTATGCCATGCATTCGCAAACCGTCCACGGGATACGTGATACAAATTGCGCCATGCGACATACTCATGCCTTACTTGTGTCGTTCGTTTCGCAAGTCGCGTCGTGGTGACTCTTGTGTCGCTTGCCGGTGTAGTTTGTGACCAAGTGATATGTCTTAATTTAATGTACATGTTATAACAATTTCTTGTCCAATTTCCAATAAAACTTGAATAAAAATGAATATATCAAAACCGTAAAAAATATTTACCCGGATGGCAATCCATGTTAACCACAAAAAAACTTTTCCGTAATTATTACACTCGGTCAAACAATCATTCACAAAACCACTCATTTCGCATTTATTCCATTGAATTGACGCAAAACGTGTGCCATAATGAATCGCAATTATAATAAAAGAAAAAGAAAACTCAACGGAATGTGAAAAGAAAATAGAAAAAAATGCCGTCAAAACGTATTAGCAAGGGGAGGCTCGAAAATGATTGAAAGCTGATTGAAATGATTGGCGGGACGCTTCGGACGATTCCAATAGTCTGGCGGACCTGTGAAATTGTTCGAGGCTGACATGCCTAAGCCACGGAATCGATAAACAACCAGTAGCCACTTTTTACGATCATGTTAGTAACATGATCAACAGTATAAACTGTGTAAAAGGTTTCCTAAGGCATAGTTTTAAGAATGATGTTAACTTTTTTTAAACCAGCCTAGTGCGAATCACACCCGTACAAACATTTTTCCAGCACTATGAATATCTCCTGTATCGTGGGCGCGTTAACAAACATTTTAACTCACATACACAAAAACGGAACAACTATTTGTAGGCCATACAAATATTTGTTACGTGTGGGGATTGAACCCACAACACGCAGCGCAGCAGTCGATCAAACAGCCAATGCGCCAACAGTGTCGTCAACCCCAACTTGCGACATAAACGGCCATATGGTTTGACTAGAGTTGATCGTTGACCTAGAGGGTTGAATTTTTCATAGCTCCGTAAGACCACAAACTTGGGTATATAATTTTAATTTCAATCTCAATACCTTCACGCGATATGAAGTTAAAGGGTTTTGACAGAGAGACGGTCAACAAAGGGATTCTATAAGAGTTCCGTTTTATTAAACACTAGCTTTCGCCCGCGGCTTCGCTCGCGTTAAATTCGGTATAACACACCAAGCAGACCTGCAGTTTTTGCTCTTGCGCCTGATTGATTTGTAATAGCAACGCCAAGTTTTCCCTTTTCTTCCCTCGTTCTCCCTCATATCCCACTTTTTTTTTAATAAAAATTAGCCTATGTCCGTCTCCTGGTTCCCAACTATCTCTGTACCGAATTCATCAAAATCGGTTTAGCCATTAAAGCGTGAAGAGGTAACAAACAAACTCACTTTCGCTTTTATAATATTAGTAAGGATTAATAAAAAATTATGCAAGTCATAACTTTTTGTCGTAAGTTGTCGTGAAATACGAAGCGCTTTGTTTCCGATTGTTATTTTGTGTTAGCCCAAACAGAGACCCTGGCCGGGGACAGCTATGGAGTTTTTTGACCATTCTTCTCCATAGAGTTCTACGCTTTATAGTGGGTGACTACTATCCTTTCAAAATTTATTATGTTTTGTGAGTGGGACCTGAACCGGATTTAGTGTAGGACAACTTGGGCCATAAATTACGGCATATCGAAACAATTCAAAACCTGTACAATATATTTATGGGGTAACCGTTAATAATAAAATTAAAACAGCTCTATCATATCTATATATATATTTAGCGAGCTAGATAGAGTCTAGCTCGCTACGCTCGTTCTTAGAGCAATACATCTGTTTTTATTCCCCTCTTCTGCCCCCCCCCCCCCCCCGATCCTTCTCAAAAGCTGGCAACGCTCCTTATTGGAGAGCATCCTCTTTTATGTCTTTTATAACCACCTCCTAAATTATGACGAAGATGCAAAGCTGCACCTTGTATACAAATTATGAAAAAATAAGTAGAGGCCCTCGAAATATGTGTAATTATCTCCACAGGACCACTCCAGGTCCTCTACACCTTTAAATCCGGGCCGTGACTGTGACTGTAGCATAACCGTTTTTTGTTTTTATTACCAGACTGGCGGACGAGAAAAAAAGCTTTGTGTTGACACAAATATTTTTGTATTCACAAATGAAATGGTAAATTGATTTGATGTCGTATTAGATCATTCAATGTTCTGAGTATGGTTTTCTTTTTTTTTTAAACGGAACGGTATTATTTCCTCAAAACAAAGATTAATGGTTGGCTTACATTACAATAAGGAATTTCTAAATTCCAGTTCATTTTGAAGTCACTCAAAAGGATTCCGTAACAGAGAATTTAAAACTTAGCTTTCTTTAGTAATAATTTGAACATCATAAGATAGATTGCTATTTCGCCACAGGAGGAAAGAATAATATAGAAAGAACCTTCTTTCTATATTATTCTTTATCAAACAAAAATATATGCTCCCTAGGGAAATTAGAAGACTAGAATAAAAATAATCATCAACGGAGTTCGAGAAAGAAATAATTTCCGCGTATTAAATTTGCTTGGAACTTTTGTATGATTTAAGGCTATAAAACGTTGACATTCCACCTAAATATTCATACTTATAATATTAATGAATGCAAAGGTGGCGGCTCTGCCTGTTTCTTAGTTACCTTTTGAGGCCTTTTTTTGCGGATGAGAAATCATCAAATAACTTCCTCCGCTCTGGCTGGTACGGGAGGGATAGACATTTCCTGACTAAAACCCACCCATGTTCCTTCTTTTGCGCTTTATGTTCCGGGATCGCGGTATCTCTTTCGAACAACCCGCAACCCCGGTCCTTTTTAGGCCTTAACAGCAGATTTGGACCGTATTGATACACCACGACCTGGGAACATAGGATACGTTTAATCCCGGTATTACGTTCCGAGAGGTGTACCAAATAGTACTCCCACATTTGACAGTTATGTTGAACGCCCATGAAAAAGGGAGCGAACCTATTGCCATCAACTGAAAAATTCCGGATGGAAATCCCTAAAAATCCTGCCCAACCCCGGGAATCGAACCCAGGACCTCATAATCAGCAGTCGCGCTAGCAACCACTAAACGAAACGTAGAAGGATGTTAGCTTAGCAGTGGCGTAACTTATTAATTTAATTTAAGTGTGACAGGCTTTCCTTAAAAGTAATTCTTCTCAGATGCTCAACAGCGATATTCAAACCTTCTAAAGCCATAATATTCCGTCTCAAGACAGAAACGTTACATAAGTAACGAATCCAGCTTCCAGTAATAATTATTCCCCGTCCTAACAGCATTACTGAACGGCTCTCGGCCCGGTTTCCTCTTGAACTCCTCATCCATGTATAAGTAGCCCGCAGTTTGTTTAGCTCATAATAAATGCGCACTCCGTGAGACTCCCGGTTGGCGATACGCCTTTATCTATGGTTAGGTTGGTGTACTGCAAATTCATTTTAGTGCAACAACTTTTTAAAGCTATGTCCTGTGTGGCGTGAGCGGTAACGAGTTCAGTTAGTGTGCGTCTGTCTAGAGAGAAGTGTGTAGCTAAATAAAATATAATATCAGCTACAAAGTCTTCGCCTCCCTTTCCCTCTCGCTCCGGACCATGGACTGAGCCACGGCAGGAAGCGAGAGATCGCCGCTGCCGATCGCCTCTACGAGGACACAGCGGTGCTCCGCCCAAGCTGGGCAGACCACCACGGAATGCTCCACCGTGTCCTCCGGACGATCGTCACAAAGGTGACAACTGGGCATTTCCTCTCGCCTGATTTTATGCAGGAACCTCCTGAAACTTCCGTGTCCGGTGAGGATCTGCGTCTGGCGGGTAGGTGAAGACGCCATGGCGCCTCTCCGGCCACTCCTCAAAGAGGGGATTATCGCCACTATTATGGCGTGCCCTGCACTGGGTTGCCACAGTCGCTCTCTCCATGCCACCGTGAGATCGCGCCGGAAGTCTGTCCGCCGAGCAGCGATTTGCCGCGGTAGCGGAGATTCCCCCCGAAGTAGTGCCGCCGGGCGCCACTCGTACAGGCGCGCGAGGACCATCGCCTCCAGATCCCACGGTGGCAATGCAACTGCCCGCCGTGGTTGCGGGATTTTCGAATGAGATACCGCGGCCCCGAAATATATAAAGCAAAGGAAGGAACATGAATAGGTTTAAGTCAGTAGAAGTTGGCCACACCCTAGAGAAAGGGAAAATATCTGATAATTTCTTTCGTATGGAAAGCCATCAAATGACTCCTCCCGGTATAACAAAATAAATTATAAAATCGTTTATTTGCAAAAAGGGGGCACATATACATGAAAATAATAGCTATATTAGCAGTGGGAAGTAATGACAGACTTTTACTGACTAAAATGATTGCACAACCTATTTATTTACTTCTAACTTCGTCTTCTGAGCTAAAGGTATCAGCGGTAAATGTTGCTGTATATTCACTCTTGTACCACTGCACCGCTAGCGGAGTCAAATGTACTGTCATCCCGCTGTCGCTTCAAAAACCGAAGCCTATTCTTTTTTTTGCGGGTGGGAAACCATCAAATAACTTCGGGGGGCGGGGGGGAGTGTTAGACTTGTACTGACTAAAACCCACCCATGTTCCTTCTTTTGCCCTTTATATTCCGGGGCCGCGGTATCTCTTTCGAACAACCCGCAACCCCTCTGCTTTACTGACATTACATTGAAGGCGCGCGTGGAACCGCAGCCTTACGGTGCACTTAAGATATTTCAAAGATTTCTTACTTTATTTTCTCGTACGAGTATTTGTACTCAAACGTTTATACGTTGGCAACTTTCGGCTGGGAATGTAAGAAAAACGAGTTACTTAACGACTCGACTGAGTTTCTGAAGTGTAAGAATGAGCGAAATTGATTTCTAATGGCGGTTATTTTTATACGATCATAACTTTTAAGACGGAATTTAAAAAAGATCTCGTTTTCATAAGTAGCATTTATTTGAAAATACCTCGAATATTAATTTGGAAAACCTGAATTAAACGGTAGACCAACACTTTCTTTAATTCGTATCATGCTCTTGTACATAACTTAGGTTCACGTATGTAAACTCCGAATCGTTAGACAGAGTAGTACTTAATAGTACACCCAGATTTCGCCAGGTATCTTCAAGTCCCATATTAGACGAAGGGGTCTATATAACTGTATTTCTTAAATACTTAAAGCACACAAAATGTACAGAGATGGGCTATTGACACCAACCGGGCAGAAAAGTATTCTTTTCAGGGTTCCGTACCTCAAAAGGATGAAACGAAACCCTTTTTAGATCACTTTGCTGTTCGTCTGTCTGTCTGTCAAGACCCTTTAAATCAAGAACGCGTGAAGGTATAGAGTCTGTGAAAAATCAACCCTCTAAATCGACGCAGTCAAAAGATATAGCCGTTTATATCGCAAGTTTGTACGGAACCCTCTGTGCACGAGGCTAACTAGCACTTGTTTCTAATATTATTAATTACTAGCTTTTGCCCGCGGCTTCGCTCGCGTTAAATTCGGGGTAACGCAGTTCCCCTTGCGCCTTATTGATTTGTAATAGCAACGCTCAGTTTTCCCTTGTCTTCCCTCTTTCGCCCTCACATCCCAGTTTTTTTTTTAAATAGCCTATGTCCGTCTCCTGGTTCTCAACTATCTCTGTACCAAAATTCATCAAAATCGGTTTAGCCATTAAAGCGTGAAGAGGTAACAAACAAACAAACTCACTTTCGCTTTTATAATAAGTAAGGAAGTTTTATATAGTAAGGATTTCTTCATTCAATATTTCTGTGACTTATACTGAGAAATTCGTAATGGAAAAACCCAATAACATTATGTCCGACCTGAGTTATGAACCCAGGACCAACAAGGTAGTCATGCTTACATATTTATATAACACCGACAGCAAATCATACGGAGTCTAATATTTTAAGAACACAAAGAAGTTTGCGTGCACAGTAATACTTTCTATAACCTCGCGGGAATAACACGATACGGTATCCCGAAGAAAATCGTTCCTTAGAGAGTAAAACGAAACAAAACCGTTAGCAACATACGTTCGTGCTACTTCGGACAGGATATTCCCAAGACCCTTAAATGATATACGTTTTAGGTGAGTCTAAAAATGACTGGGTAGACCTGCGGTGATCCACGACCCCGTCATCGTCATCTGCTCAGCGTCTTACTGAATGCAGCGGATTAACGGCACAGTGGCTGAACGATTGACTGCTGCGCTGCGTGTCGCGGGTTCGATTCCCGCACGGAACAAATATTTACTACCTACTGTCTACAGGTAGTTGTTTCGGGTCTGGCTGTTTGTATATGTGAATTAAACGCACCCACGATACAGGAGAAATTCCAAGTCTGGGGCAACGTTAAAAAAAAAAACAAAAAACATACCAGTATTTAACACGAAGCGACTGCCTATCCGGGTAATACCCTTGGTAGACTGGTTGTCAGTCATTCCTGCCAGTCACTACCTATAAGGACTTTTATAGACGGGGCTGACACAACTTCACGTGCTTACCGAAGCGCGGAGGAAACGCGGTATATGAAGTTGGACACCTATTTTCTGCCTGTATTGACCCAAATATCGCCCGTTTGGATGCGATGTAGCAATCTCCTAATGCATCACAAAAAAAAACCGTTTTGTAGCGCCTCTCTAAACCGATCTACCTCGAGCATAGACGTCAAAACAGAAATATGATGACGATACTCATCTCTTGAGGTTTACACGGCTACATTTTATCCCCTAAATTCCTCTTAAAACACTGTACAAACATTAGAAACGCTATCAACGGGGATTAAGGTTCATTTTGGATTGAGAGAGTTACCAATAAGGATGATTTTCTAACTGGAATTAGGTCGCAGCCACACAGGTGTGTGCATCTTTTGACAGTTTGATAAATCGCCGTTTCTTGGATTTATGACCGAACATTCGCCCTCTATTGTTTTTATATATTGATATTTTGATACATGCCTATAAATAAACAAAGAGATTTGAAAGACTTATAGAGCGGATTTTGGGAATATTTTCATACAAAAATTTTGATCACGTTCATTTTTTATTTTGATACACGATTGCTACCTGACAAGCAAGCAACCCAAGACAGAAGGATTTGTTACCAAGTAGTAACAAGTATTGGATTACAATTTTCTTCATCCCGCCCCTATCCTTACTATCCTTACTAATATTATAAAAGCGAAAGTGAGTTTGTTTGTTTGTTTGTTTGTTTGTTTGTTACCTCTTCACGCTTTAATGGCTAAACCGATTTTGATGAATTTTGGTACAGAGATAGTTGGGAACTAGGAGACGGACATAGGCTAATTTTTATTAAAAAAAAGTGGGATATGAGGGAGAACGAGGGAAGAAAAGGGAAAACTTAGCGTTGCTATTACAAATCAATCAGGCGCAAGAGCAAAAACTGCAGGTCTGCTTGGTGTGTTATACCGAATTTAACGCGAGCGAAGCCGCGGGCGAAAGCTAGTTACTTATATATTTGAATATCCTTGTAAATAAACGAAGATAAAGGCAATATAAAAAGCTCAACCAGTCGTATATTGGAAACATGTAACCGATGTTTGACAATTTCTAGGTTATATTGCTTTATGATTTTTTGTATACCATTCAATCCGCTTTGAAAGGATAATCGTGTTTCTCATAAATCTTTGAATATCCTTTCTTTGACTGTATTGTGGATATTACTCGAGAACCGTTATATAGGCTTGACGAATTGACAAAGATGGCGGGATTGGTGAAGCACGATCGTTTTGTGAAGAGCCCACTTTATAAAAGTTCGTTGATTTGTGTTTTGTGAACACGTTTAACTGGTTCGTTCGTTTAGTGACCGCAAGCTCTACTGCTGAACATGAGGTATTGGGTTCGATACCTAGTTAAGCCAAGAGTTTTTTTGTGAATGGCATCTCGCAGTGAACCTATAAATAATAAATAAATTATTTATTTCAGTACAGTGAACATTGTTACAGAGATCTTATATTTATCGTACAGACATTGTGAACGGATATGTCCCCTGGCTCCTCAACTAGGTTTTCACCTGTGACTTGGGAGAATTTGTTTCTCCATTAAAAACAACATTATACATGTCTTATACTCAAAGGTAACCAAAAATGTAATGAAAAAAGAAGAAAAGAAATAAATATATTTCAAAAAAACAAATTTCTTGAACAGATTAATTAAATAACCTCGTAAGGTGCTCGTCAGATTAACTGGGCAATTCCTGTGAATGCCTTGAGTGTAAGGCCTCCAGCCAGGGATGCCAAGAGTTCTTGTTACCAGATTTTTATACGAAGTAACTTAAAGTCTAGATTTGAGCCCAGTTGCCGGTCGCTCACCTTTATTACATGCTCAAGCTCACCTATATTACATGGGACTTAATCTTAACTGAATACATGGAAGTGTGCATTGCCTACCTAACCTACGAATTACAAGCTTGATATCATAACTGCTCTGTTCGACTCGTGGTCGGGTCGCAAGCGTGACTGCTGAGCACGGAGTCCTGGGTTTGATTCCCGGGTCGTGCAAAAAGTGTTATTGGGTTTTTCAATAAGGAATTTCACAGTGTCAGCCCGGAGTTCGGAAGTTGGCGGTAAGGTACCCCGTGCCTCGGAAAGCACGTTAAGCCCTTGGTCCTGCGCCTGATCTCTCTCCGGTCGTGAGTAAGTAAATTCGTCAGACCACACTACACTAAGTGTGTAGACAGCCTTAGTTAGAAAGCAATCTAACTTGTGTCAATTTCAATATCACGTAATTTTAAACAAACAACTATCTATGTTTAGTATGTTTGACCCTCATACCATTATTGCTCCCAATTCCCATTCAGATTTCGCATGTTTTTATAAATAACCATACTTTTGCTTACTGTCGTGCCTGTGTGGGGTACGAATATAATCCTACACGTGACTACTCTAGTTCATGGTATAATTATGTGCCGAGTTTCATCAAAAGTCGTTCAGACATATTTATAATATAAAAAGCAAGAATGACATCATCTGCCTAGCCTTTTTCCAACTATATTGGGGTCGAGAACCAGTCTTATCGGATGCAACTGAATACCAGTATTTGACATGGAGCAACTGCCAACTGATCAGCACAACCTGTTAGTTCAAGAAGTAGGCAACACGATAGCTCTGCGGATGGGAAATCATCTACTAACTAACCCGCTCTGGGGAAACAGGGGGACTGTTAGGCTTTTACTGACTAAAACCCACCCATATTCCTGGGCAACTGGTACTCGACGCTGATTTTCAACTGGACCTGGATCAGTGAGATTACAGATACAAAATAGTTTTAATATTGTGTCGATGCAGGAGGTCGATAGCTACTTAAAATGCAAAATAAATATGTGAACAAAAAATGAACACACAAAATAACGTATGTATGTAGATTTCAATTGACGTAGACACGTAACCTACATTCTACATTTTAGTCAAGTCGAAAGGGAATTATTATCGGTATATGACAAGGGTATGACAAGTTACTAAGTTACAAATCAATTGGAAATAGGCCTCGATCGAAATAGAGAGTAGGTATCTATCTATTGCCCGCAATAACTACGCAAGGATAACAGCAATGAAATCGATTACAGTGTTTAAAGTTAAGTACTAACGCTGTAACAACAACATTGTAAAACGAAATGATATTAAAAGAGTAACCATGGAGTTTCTTGCCGGTTTTTCTCCATAGGAAACGACCAACCCGAACCGTGCACCTTTTCTCGACGCTTTATAAGTGCCCATGTCGGCCTAAGTAAAATAAAAATATTTTTATTCACGATAGGATAAAAAGTTATTTACCGTTTCATAACATGAAAAGAAAACAAAAGATATAGGTATAAGAAAACTAACACCTACTCAGCCAAACATGGAATAAAATTTTAAACGACCAATTCAAAGCAAATTCCATATCTTTTGAGCCATCTATAGTCAATAAGGCAGAGCGCAGACGATTCCAATCATAAGATAACCGGTTTTGCCCGAACTGAACCGGTTTTATCCGGTATTAAGGGCAAGTCCATTACATCGTACGGTAGTTAACATATTTTTTGATGCGGAAATGAAACTGCAGAATAAAGAATGTGTTTATGTGAATAGTACAAGACTTTCTTATCTATGTTAAAGAGATTATATTATAACCTCACAACATTGAATTATTAAGGGAATAGTTTCGTGTAATCCTACTATATCCTACAAATATTATAAATGTACATGTTTGTTAGGATGGATGTAAGGATGTTTGTTCTCTTTCACGTCCTTGTTGTCTTTCACGTCAAAACGGCTGAACAGATCGAAATGAAATTTGGCATGGAGTTAGATTATAATCTGGAATACTTTATTATTTTACTTTATTATTTTAGGATACTTTATTTTTCGATCATTATGCGGGCGAAGCCGCGGGCGCCAGCTAGTACCAGTATATAATATCTTCTTTATCTCTCTCCGTCTCTTATTTTTCTGTCGTCTGGTACAACGTGGTTGTACCATTAAGTACAACTCTGCCAAGCCTTTCGAGAATTACAGTCGCGATGCAGATGTGATGTTATGTGTTGTACTATCACTGCCAGTAATTTACTCATCCAACTTGTGGGTTAGGTATACGCAAAAACCTTACAAAGCTCTGCGCATTCAGTATAAAAATGCACTGAGGATGTAATTAGAGCTGCTTCAGTTTTGCAGCCATGTTTGCTGAAGCGAGACTGGACGATTTTAAGCCGTCATCCGCAAGCGATGTTCATCTAAACTGCGGCACTTCAGCGACAGCCCTAACAATATTCAAGCTAAACTGGCGGACAACATAGATGGGCCATTTATCAGACACTGCGCAGGTACACGTGTGCGATTATGCGCACAGACGTCCATGTCGAACCATAAACCAACCCAACCGCCGCCGGAGACGCTCCGGGCGCCGGGCACCGCGAGACGACTCCCGGCCACCGTAGATGCGGATCTGTGGTCGACGAGCAACGAATAGCTCACCGACCGTCCGCTTAGTGACGAAAGTCCGTGTCGTTGGCTCATTCGTGATCAACCCGCGCAACACACCTTATAAATCTAAAGTCCGTCAATAAAATTAAATATACTACATTTACCCACTCATAAACTCGTATTTGCCTGATTTATTCTGTTTACATTTGCTGTAAGCTAAATCCTAAAATAAAAAATAAGAGTATTAATATTTGTGAAAAAGACAAACTAATAAAGATTTCCAAGAAAACCTTAAGCCTGCAGACAATATCAACATCAACATATTAAAGTTTACGACACCTATTTACATAAAAGTTCGTTACTTTTTATTAAAATAATAACAAGACTGAAATACATTCCAGAAGGAAACTAGATCCAATATTAGAAATCTTCATAAAAAAAACACTTTTAGGTTACAACCTCTGTGTTTTTGCAATGCTCGGTTTTCGTAGCAGTCTACGAGTGCCTACGGCGTAGGCTGCTACGGCATGGCCGTTTTTATATCGATAAGTAACTTTTTTCATGATTTGAAAACATTACTTTATTTCTTACTTTTCTATACCATACTTTTGGAAAGCTTACTGAAATAATTAGGATAATATTTTTGTGTTCACCAAAAATACTGATCGTGCACCAAATATTCTTTCCTGAATGTTAAAAAAATGCGTAGGTTAGGTTAGGTTAAAACTGTGACCCCCAGTAACGACTTGCATTAATAGAAAATGGATAAAGATATAACACTTTTTTATTGTAGTGCGCTGATGCTCGTTATGACATATTTTAATTAACATATTTTGGTGCACATTCAGTATATTTGGTGGAACACAGGTAAAATTAGGTAAATGAAATGGGAATAAATTGAAGTATGTAAGGCTTTTGTTAAAAATGAAACCACTCGTAAGACCGTGAGAGATATAATTATATTTAAAACGTCCTTTTCGTTACACAAACACTACTCAAAAGTACAATAATATCACCGACACTAATAACACAACAAAGTTAGACGCGACCGCCCGATGTCGGTTCCGAGATGGAAGCCGACCGTGCAAGCCGGAGTGCGCTCAGCTGCCCGTAACCCGTTCCGAGATGGAAGCGTGTCCGTGCGAGCCGAACTGGGGTAATTTTTCTTCCTTGAGGTAGTCGCTGCACTCCCGTCGGGGAGCGCGGCAGCGGTAACGGGGAGTTATTTCCCCTTGCCCGCGGTTGCAACACCTTTTTTTTTTTTTTTTTTTTTTTTTTTTTGCGCTGGGAAAAAATGCATTACGCATACCCTCCCATCGGGGGATGGGGGGGCTATGTGGGACTCCCCGGTCTGACCCGGTATACCCACTAAAACAACCCAGCGGCACTCCCGCTTCGTCTAAGAGGCGGGGGACTGGGAAACCGGCACAGCCTTTACGTCCAGTCCTCCGCCGACGATTGCCCTCCATGCCGGGACCCCTTACGCCGTCCCCTAAGTGGGGAGGGAGCCGGGCCCGGAAGTGACCGACGAAAGGTGGTGATGAGTGCAATGCAGGCAAGGGCACCCCCGCGCCCATCGCCCGCCCATCACCACGAATGTGACTTGACACGCGGCGGCCACGTATCCCGGTCCCCTCTCTAAGAGCGAGAGGGGAGGGGAATCCGTGGAAGACCGCGAAACCAACGCCACCAAGCCGTCCCGGTCGCCCAGCAAACGGCCAGGGACCGAGTAAAGCTCGGCGACCACCACCAAGTCCTCCAACCACTCGGCCATGGTCTGCATCAGCAGATCCTGGGCTTCCCGCAGTGGTTGGTGTTCGCCTGAAAGGATGCGATGATCAGTCGGACATCGCACCCCCCTCCTCTGCAGCAGCAGCAGGCCCGGACGGCGGCTGCGCTTTACCCCGCTTAGGGGGAGGATTGCAGCTCCTCCCCTTCATAACGTGGTCTGCCGGGCAGCCACTGGCGGCACATACCGCGCAGTGCGGCGTGGCAGCCTCACAGGAGGCGGCTTTGTGGCCCTCCTTGCCGCAGCGGTAGCACGTGTCCGTCCTGTCTACCGTGGACGGACACAGCGGCCGCGTGTGTCCGATGCCAAGGCATCGGAAACATCGTAGAGGCTGATCGTCGAGTGCCTTGACTGCACCCGAGCTGAAGCCGACTGTAAGCCGTCCTTTGGCAAGGACGACTTTGGCAGCAGCGATTGGGCACTCGAGGCGAATGGTGCCCATGCCGCCGCGGCCGGGCCTTATGTCCCGGCTTCGGACCGCCGCGACGTCACAGCCCCCTATCGCTGCGATCGCCTTCGCCACCTCCTCCTTTGTGACGGAGTCGTCCAGGTCGGCCACCTCTATGGCCACCGACTTGACCGGTCGGGCCACCTTGGCCGAATCCGCGATGACCTCCTGCAGCTTGGCTGCAAAGAGGTCAGCATGGGCACTTCCCTCTGCCCCCGGGAACTCGAAGATTCGAGCCCCGGCTTGGGTTCGCCGGCAAGACACACTGCCGATCCCGAGCTGGGTAGGATCGGCATTGGCACGCGCCCGCACCAAAATGGACGCATACGTCTCCCCTCGCCCCGCAGCCTCCGCGGTGAGAGTCACCACGACGGCCGCGGTTTTTGGGGCGACTAGCTGCCCTTTTCTCCCTTTCCCTGTCCTCTTCCCTTTGCCCTTGCCGGTGGTGGCGGGGACGACAGGGGCGGCCGTCGCCGACTTCTTCCCTTTGCCCTTCCCCTTACGGACCACTTCTGTCCACTCGTTGGACGGGGTGGTCGAGGGGAGAAGGGCATCCTCCGTCTGGGAGGAGGACGGCCCCGGCTCACACTGCCTGTTATCCGCCGCAAGCGGCGGCCGGAGGCGTTTCTCCGGCAAGAGCCGGTCCTCAATGCCTGCTAAGCAGGCTCTTGTGAAGGCCCTCTCCTCCATTACAACCTTGCGGATGACTTCCTCAAGGTTGGAGGCGGGGCCCTCTGCCACAGGGCTTGTCTGGGCCTGTTGTGGCCGGGCCGTGGCTTCAGCTAGCTTCTGGTGAAGCTGGCTGACCTCCAACTGCAGGCGATCTATCTTCGCCTGCAGTTGCCGCGTCTCGTCGGTGGCCTTGCGTTTGACCAGCTCCGCAACGACACCGCGCAAGCTCGCGGCCCTGCTCTTGAGGGCCTTTTGGAAGGTCCCCTTCAGGTTGGAGGACTTAGAGGCAACCTCCACAATCTCCTCCTCGTCTTCCTCCGCCATTCTCTCCAGCTCCTCCAGAGAGTGGTCCGCGTATAGAACGCGGGACGCACCGTACCCGGACTTGGCCCGGGCGACGTGCGCCCGTTTTTCTTTGGCGGCAACCCGCTCCTCCAGCTCTTGCTGGAGCTGTGCCCGTCGAGCCAGGTCCAACTGGCGTTGGGCACCCGCGAGCCCAACGACATGGGTATCCGCGGCCACCGTCGGCTTTTTAGCCTTCGACAACCCCGTCGACCCCGAGGCCGAGGACCCATCGCTCCGGTGGACCCGCTTCCGCGGCTGAGAGTCGTCCGCATCCGACACACCGATTAGTGAGTCGTTGTCAGACGACTCGTCCGCTCCTCCAAAGAAACTAGCCGCAGACGGCGCGCGGCTAGACTCTGACGCCGGAGCGTCGGAGTGGCCCTGAGAAGGGCCTTTGGATTGGCCCTGAGAAGGGCCTTTGGGTTGGCCCTGAGAAGGGCCTTTGGGTTGGCCCTGAGAAGGGCCTTTGGGTTGGCCCTGAGAAGGGCCTTTGGCTTTTAAAAATCGCCCGCAGGCGTCCCGCGAAGGTTTCGGCATAATTCCGCAGGTTCGTAACTGTCAAGGCAATATGGATAGCTACGAAAGCACAGTGCACTTTGGCCAACCCAGTCTGCCACTCCGTTACGGTGGTCAGAACTGGGTCGTTTCCAGGGGACGCGACGTGGACGCAAGCACTGTGGGGTGGTCCCCCGCGGTTGCAACACCTAGCCCGCAAGCATACGGGCTGGCCTTGTGTCGGTCAACATGGACCTTGGCGTACTGGTGCGAGTTGGCCTCGTACCTATGTGTGGGTGCATGTGGGTTTACCGCAGGGGCGCTACAGCGCTGTGGGACAGTACTGTTTTCTTCACGGCACCCCGGCGGTCAGTCCCCGCCAGGTGAGACCCCCGGTTACCCGGAGGAAGCCTAGCGGAGGACGACCAGCGACAGGGGTGTCGGCTCAGCGCACCTGCGGTTTGGATGTGGGGCCCCCGCCCCCCCCGCTTCCAGAGCGAGCCGGTTACGGTTGGGGCTAAGGAGCCGTGGTGTGTGTGTTGGCGGTATTGTTTTGAGTAACACCGCCCAGTGTGGCGCGGAGGCGCAGACCCGCGTCGCGCGTCCGCGCGTGAGTTCTATGTGTGAATAGTGGCGTCTGTATGGTAGCGCTACGTGACGTGCCTATATTAACTTAGAGCACGCCACGCAGCTAGGCGTGTGTATGGGTAGAGTGGCAGTGTGCAGGTAAGCTGCGTGTAATCCGTGGACAGCTTACCTGAGGTCAATCCGGTGGTAAACCCCCGGGGGGGGAGCGGAGCAGCTCGACGAAGGCGGACATTTCCTCGACGATGTCCGGCAGCGGCTCCTGCCCCTGCTTGAGGGACTCGAGGACGCTGAGCAGGAGCCGGTAGGCGCAGGTCGTGACCTGTTTCCTCCTCTCGTTGGTGAGGGCGACGGCAGGTGCGCCGGCGCTTCGTGGCATCTTGGTTTTGGGTGGGGCCAGCGGCTGCGCAACAACTGCGCTGCCTGCCGGCCTTTCATCTGTGGGTGGCGGGTCAGTCTGCGTCTCGGACGAGACTAGGACGACCCGACGGGTTTCCTGTTCGGGAGCGGGGGGTAGTGCGGGTTGTTGACCCCCGCGCTTCTTCCTCTTGCTCCGCTTCCGCCGCTTGGGGGGGGGGACTTCTCCGCGTTCCGTGGGCCCGTTGGCCGCCGCCATAAGCGACACGCCTGGGGCCTCCGTGGCTGCAACGTCTGGCCGCCTGTCCGGGACCGTACCCGGTCGGACAGCGGTGGTCGTGGAGGCGACGGTGCCTGCCCGCCTATTGCGCGCCTCCGTCTGAAAGACGGGGCACGAGACGTGTGAGGCTGGGTGGGCACCCCCGCAATTGGCGCAAGTCGCCGGCTCCTCGCGTGGGCGGGGGCAGTCACGCGCAGCGTGCTCCCCTCCACAGCGGACGCAGGCGAGTGGTCGGTGGCAGTGGTGCGATGAGTGTCGAAACTTTTGACACCGGTGGCACTGGGCGGGCCCACGCTTGCTCCGCCAAACTTCTACCTTGACACCCCTCATGTTTAAAAACACGGAGGTGTCAAAGATGCTGCGATGGTCCGGTGTCCTCTTGAGGATCACATGGAACACGCAGCCGGGTCTGCCCGCGCGCGCCTTGATGTGGCGCACGTACTCCGGCTCGTGTCCCAATGTGCGGAGTTCTTCCTCGATCTCCTCCGGTGGTGTGTCCGCAGGTAACCCCCTGATGGCCACCTTTAGGCTGCGCTCCGCCGGTGGTGAATAAGAGAACCAGCTTACGCCACTTTCCCTTTCCAGGCCCGTAAGATAGCGCTGGACCACCCTATATTCCTCCTCAGACTGAGGAGTGAAGCGAATGCCCGCCCTGTATGGACGAGCACTCGGAGGGTGGCCCAGCTTCTCTCTCAGGGCCCTAAAGTGGGTGGCCCATGCCGGCAGCCTCTCCACCACCAGCGGAGGATACCTCCGCCGCTGTTGCGGCTTCGGCTTAGGCTCGGGGGTGGCCGTCTGAGGGGTGGATGCACCAATGGGTGAGGCACTCACCCTATCCGCGGCGTGCGCCGACGTCGATGGCGGCGGGGTCGCCGGCGGTGAGCGCCTGGCTGCGTCTGCGAAGGAGGAGGGCGGGGCGGCTGTGCCCCGGCCCCGCGGTGGCGCGCGTTCGCGCTGCGGTCGCGGCGGGTCGAGACAGTGCCGCTTCGCTTCCTCTTCGGTTTCTTCGGTGCTGCGCCGCCTCCGCTGAGGTCTCGGGTCCAACTGGGGCCCAAGTCCCTGCGGTGGCGGGGGGCATGGTGATGGGGTGCGCCTGCTTCTTGGCGGCACACTCGGCTCCTCGTCGCTGAGCTCGGCGGCGACCGACCCAGCCGAAGCGATCGACATGCTCGAGCCGACTAACGACGAGCATGCCGACCGCACTGCAGGCGAGTCAAACGCCGAGGCGCGAGGAGGGGCCGGGGAGTCCGGAGCGGCCGAGGTGGATGGGGCCGGTTACACCGGCCGTGTCGACATCCTCAGCCGCAGTCTGGGGTCGCGCTCCGCCGCGGCCGACCCGTGCAGCGCACTGCGATCGGGGCCGGTGGCAGCGGGGAGCAGAGCTATGGGGGCAGGCGCGTGCCACGCGGACGCAGCCACTGAGGGCGCTGTCGACGCGGTGGGACGCACTGTTCCGGTGGTTCGCGCGAAGGGAGGCGCGGCGGCACGCGTGTGCGGCGCTGCTGGGAGCGCGGCGGTCGCGGCGGGTCGCGCGGCGGGCACGGCTGGGCGCGGTAGCGGTTGTGGGGCGCGGTTGAAGGGCGCGGTGGCATGGGCCGAGGCCTGCCTCGACGAAGGCGGCGCGGCCGCGGCACGGTGACGGCTCGACGACGCGGAGGGCGCAACGCGCGCAGGCGCCGACGACGTCGCTGGGCCGGGCGCGGACGTAGTCGCACTCGTCGTGGCCGGGTGTTCGGGCCTCTTCTCGGCCTTTTTGGGTGGTGGTGGCTTCTTCTTGGTTCCCGGGGGGGGGCGGGGACCGACGGGGGCCGGGCCGAGCGATCCGGGGCCAATGTTGGGCATCGACCCCGACATCACCCGGTCCGAACCTCGCAGGGACTCGCTTCCCTCGTTGGAGCCGGCGCCCCCGTGGCCTAGGGAGGCACGGGCGCCAGGCTGGGGCTTCGGCTTCATCTTCTTCTCTTCTCAAGAGGGCTTCTCGTTTGGGAGAGGTCTCCCGCGACCGCTTCGGTGCACTGGAGCACCGGGCAGGAACTAGGGCTTCGCCCTGTGTTCGTACTGGCGACGGCAGCCACCAATACGAACACAGGAAAAAGTAGGTGGGCGGTCCGAGCGGAGCGGCTCTCGTCAAGGTAACGTACCCCAGGTGGGGGGCGTCACCCGACGGGAGCCGTGGCGTTGTTAAGCGCGCCAATCACAGGCGGTGTTGAGGGGGGTACCCCCGACCTTCCTCGCGTCCGGTCGGAGCTGGCGCCGCGACTCTTCTGGCCGCCAGCGGAGCCCGAGGGAACTACGCTGGCAGCTACGCACTGGATGGACGACTGACTTCGGCGACCTCTGGCGGTCCTGGGGTAATTTGCGGCGCGCGCGGTCTTTTATAGCGTTCGGCCGCGGAGTGGTGGCGTCGTGCGCTGGAGTAGGGCTCGGTGGGAGGTGCGCGGTCGGGTGCGCGCTCATGCTATGACGTCGTGCTACAGTCTCCTCCTCTGTCTCCGAAGACGTCCCGGTGAGGAAGACAGGACTTAGGTAGGCTGCTACTTCTTTGGCGGCCTCCCGCGGGGACGAGACTTGACTGTGGCTGGCGGTGTTGGCTTGTTCTTTCGCGGGCGACCTCGCCGGCGTAAGGGCAAGACCGGCTCGGGAGGGGCGTCGGACGTCGTCCCTTGATATGGTCGCAGGGCTGAGGAGTGGTACAACCCTGCAGACTGGTGTGGGGTGGCAGGATCAGCAATCTGAAAAGAAGATGGTCCGTGAATGTTTTTGATAACGTATGGGCCATCTCGTCGAGGTGCTAGTTTAGCACTGAAGCCTTGTGTTGATTTGCTTAAGGCATGTTTATCAACCATGACTTGGTCGCCAGGCTGATAACTTGGACACGGCTGACGTCTCTTATCAGCGTATTCTTTTCGTTTCTCTTCCTTCATCTCCTGCACTTCATGTGCCTTCTTTAATGTAGAAGCCATCATTAACAACTTTGGTGTTATCTCAGGAATGAATTTCTCATTTTGCACTATTTGTCGTAGATCATGACTTGTATCGTCAATAGTGCGTAGATCTCGACCGAAAGTTAGGTAAGCTGGCGTGTATCCAGTAGATGAACAGACAGCTGTGTTCATTGCAAAACGTATGCTTGGCAGATGTTCCGACCATTTGGTATGGTCGTTCCCCACTAGTATGGCCAACTGCGTTTTCAAATCTCTGTTGCGTCTTTCGACTGGGTTCGTTTCCGGGTGATACACAGGGGTAAATCCATGATCGATCCCCAAACAGAATGTCAGTTGTTGCATCACGTTACTGACAAATTGGGAACCATTATCGCTGATGAACCGTCGCGGTGCACCATAACGTAGGATGATTTCATCCAATAACACTCTTTCATCCAATAGCATTCTTCGGCGGTGGCTTGTTTTAATGCAAACAATTCGACCCATCTACTTGCCAAGTCTTCTATAATGAAAATCCATGTCTCATCTTTAGCTGTTTTAGGTAGGGGTCCGAACAAGTCGAAGGATATGACTTCAAATCTTTGATTGAGCGCCGTAGTCTGGAGCAGACCGGCTGGTCTGAGGTTACTTGGTTTGTACCTCTGACATTCGATGCAGTTCCGGATATAATTTTCTATTTGGGTTCTCATTCCCTTCCAGAAGTATCGCTTAATAATTCGTTCGACAGTTTTCTCAACACCATAATGACCAGCGGACGCTTCATTATGGTACACGGCAATAACTTTCTCCTGCTCATGCCTAGGAACGACTAGTTGAGCGTTTTCGTTATCATTTTCTGATTTATATCTGTATAGTAATCCTTGATTCATGAGGTATCCTTTTGTACTCCAATATTTTCCGTTTTCATGTTGATTCCCTTCTAAGTCTTTAATAATTTTTACTATTTCTTGATCTTTTAATTGTTCCTCTCTTATTTCTTTTGACTTTTTCCGCGGCATATCAATCACTATACTGCATACTCCACATTCTCGTTTCATTGTTGGATCGCAGTTGGGACGTGATAGTGTGTCGGCGACAACATTTGTTCTTCCCTTGATGTATTTAATCGTCAGATTGTAAGGTTGCAACTGCAGGGCCCATCGTGCTAATCGACCTGTTGGGGACTTTAGTGTCATAAGCCACTTCAGAGCTTGATGGTCGGTGAGTACAGTAACATCCGTGCCCTCGATGAAACCACGAAATTTGTTCACCGCCCATATTACAGCTAGAGCTTCTCGTTCTGTGGTGGAATAATTTCTTTCAGCTGGAGTGAGGAGGCGACTAGCATACTCAACAGGATGCTCGTTTTCGCCCTCCCCCTGCACCAAAACTGCACCTATAGCATAATTGCTAGCGTCTGATTTGATTATATATATATATTATTCATTTATTTCAAGCAACATAGACTCATTGAGGTAACATTAAACACAAAACACAAGCATTCGAATTTCAATTAAATAGAATGTCAGAAAACAATAAAATTACATCAAACAAACAAAATGCAACATAAAAATTTAAATCAATAATATTAAAATAAAATGCAATAAATAAATTATAATTAGAATTAATGTCAGCAGATTCAAATTTCATGAAATAAAATAAAATAAAAGTCAATTAAATTTCGTCAAGTAAAAAAATAAGTAAATAATAATCATACCGACTCACAAACAATTACAATTTTCTCACGGGCATTGGAATAGCGGCATGTCTGGCACAGCCAAGTCGGATATAAGGACAGTCTAACCTGTCGGCGATCATTGCCAAAATGGCGTTGGGGCTGGCCCACACCCGGCGCACCAGGGACGCGCACCTCTTACGCATTGTGGAGTGAAAACAATCCGTGCGCGCCGCCGCGAACATCCCTGATGCGCTACAGAAGCGGGGCAGCCCCACCACCGCCCGGAACGCGTTATTATACTGGACACGGAGGGCACTGTAGGCCCTTTCAGTATAGTCAACCCATAGGCTACACGAGTACAGGGATGTGCAGAACGCTTTGAATAGCATGACCTTCACCCCCCTAGAACACCGCGCAAACCTACGGGCTATCATATTGGCCCTTACTGACAGTGCCCTCCGCTCCCGCTCAATGTCAGCCTGGTCATTAAGGTCCTCGGTGAGAAAATGCCCTAAATACTTAAATTTATTACTTCTCTGAAGTGGAACACCATCAATATGAACAGCCGGTATGTTCATTGGGATCGACACACCGACGGCCTGAAAGACCATGTATTGACTCTTTTTTTCATTATATTTTAACCCATGACCACGCGCGTATTCCTAACACACACTGAGTAGCCTCCTCAACCCACAGACCGATGCGCTCAGCAGCACCATGTCGTCCGCGTAACTAAAGTTGTTAACACACATTCCGTCTACATAGCACCCGACATGCTGACTGCTGAGCGAGACGATCAGCTCATTCATGTAAAGGTTAAACAATGTGGGTGAGGTCAGGCCGCCCTGCCTAACGCCACACTCAATGCGATAATCATCCGACATCGCCCCCGCCCACCTGACACTGTTGACCTGATGCCCGTACCAATACCTGAGTGTGCTAATGAGTCCCCGAGGGTACCCCGTGCTCTCCAACTTTTCCCATAGGATATCGTACGAGACCAGGTCAAAAGCCCTGGACAAATCGAGGAAGCACGCGTATACAGGGGTCTTTCTTGACGTGTAATACTTGACGGTATGCTTCAAACACAGTATTGCACTCTCTGTGGACAGTTTAGGCCGAAACCCAAACTGGTTACTGTGAAGTGATACATGCCTATTTAACTGCGCGTTAAGAACACCGTCAAATACCTTCGCCACTACCGTAGCAAGCGATACAGGCCTGTAGTTGTTTTTATCTGCTAAATCCCCTGTTTTATTTTTAACCACAGGCACTACAACTGTCCTCATAAAATCATCAGGCAGGTAAGAGTGGGACACACACAGCGAGAAAAACATTGCCAACACTCTCATCAGGTGCGGTCCGGCATGCTGTAGGTGCTCAATGCTAAGTGCGTCGTGCCCAGGAGACTTTCCCCTCTTAAATTGTTCTACGACTTCAGCAACATCTTTGGCATTGAAACTTATTCCCATCGATTTATTGTCCGAATTAGCATTAAACACCCCACGCGCCGGACCAAGCGGTGACCGAACCGAGAACTGTTCTCTGAACATATTCGCAATGCTCCTCGAATCACTTAGCCCATCCACGCTCCCGGGAAGGCCAGGCCGAGAGTTCACTTTCCTCGTATTCCGCCAGAAACCACGGAAATCACCTTCCGAGTGTTCCTTAGCGAGGACGTCCATCCTAATTTGGTCCTGGTTATTCTGGCACCACTTTAATCTGGACTTGAAGACTTTCCTACTCTCACACATTTCCTCATACACACAACCGGACTTCGGTTTTCCACACAACACCCACTCTTGGAACTTCAACCTAGCCAGCCTGTGAGCTTCACCCACATGCCTGTTCCATCCCGCCAAACAGGTACCACGACCTCCCTTCTGCATTCGAGCGCTTTCCCCACTAGCCACTGCCGCGCCCCGAAGGGCGGTCACAATGTCAGAGTACAGCCTATCCAGGACACGAGCGTGGTCAGGGTCATTACAGAAATAATCTGCACACTGTGTACATTCAGATGGGAAATCAATACATTTCAATCTCCTATGACACTCCTTGCTATAAATCAAGACCTGTTCCTCATTTCTTTCTCCCCAGCGAACATCACTCTGGTTACAACAAAAAGTACGAGTTAAAATTTTTGGTGTTACTATATGCAGATTGCATTCAACAATGAGAGGATAGTGGTCCGACCAAAGAGTGTCATATTTTACAAAAACATTCGTAACGGACTGCTTCGCCGCGTGAGTTACAACGCAATGATCGAGCCAACTAAGTGACCCGTGCACGTCACTTATATAGGTATAGGTACCGGAATTTGCCCCTAACATTTCTACATCTATACAAGACCAATTCTCGTCGTTACACACATTAATTAGCTCATTGTAAAATAACTCACCCGGCGCCGCATTGAAATCACCCAACACAAAAACAGACTCGACATTACTTTCATCAATAATCGCACTAATTGCACCCATACAATCAATAAAATCCGGCAGATTGTTAACAGAGTTCGTTGGCAAATACGCACTTACAACAAACACCGATCTATCACCTGTCACTATTTTAATGGCACAAATACGCTCACTACACTGAACCACCGACACTTGTTGAAAGGCACTGTAACGCCATATCACCGCGACGCCACCATGCGGGCGTCCGCGTAAAATCCCTGCCGATGTATCCACAGCTGACGTCGCCGTGTAACCAAAACCGCTATCAATCGTGCCTACAAAAGGTATGTCGTGAGGCAGCAGCCACGTCTCCTGCAAGCATATGACATCACACGTACTGCACAGATCTCTGATGTCATGGATAGCTCGTTTCACATTTTTGCAATTATAACTTGCTAATTTAAATTACGGTGCTCAGGACGAAGATCAGTTGAAGGCTGTCTTCAACTGATCTTCGTCCTTAACCTTAATTTGCCAATATCCGGCGCGGAGATCTATGGTGCTCATGTAACGAGTAGGTTTAGCACTATGGAGGAGATCGTCAATGCGCGGTAGCGGGTACATGTCGGCGGTTGTTATGGCGTTCAACTGCCGGTAGTCGATACAGACTCGTGTACTGCCGTCCTTCTTGGGAACAAGTACTACTGGCGCTGACCACGGTGAGGAACATGGCACAATGACTTTTTGCTCTAGCATCTTCTCAACCTCTAACTTCAGGGCTCGCAGCTTTATAGGTGACAATCGATACGGTGGAACGGAGATCGGCCTGTGTGATCCCGTGTCGATTGCGTGTTCTATCTCCGTCGTTGGTATGCCATTGGATACGAAGATGGCTACGTTTTCTTCAAGAAATTGCTGCAGCCGTACCTTTTCTTCCGCTGTCAGCGAACACTCGTGACTGCACATGGCAACCGAAGAGATCTCGGTGCTTGGGAATAAACTAGCAGAGTCAGGTGACAATTCTACGTCGGCCGCATCAATATGCCTACGTGCATCCTCGTATAAGGCATCAATGATCGGGGAGTATCCGTCAAATAAGACTGTCCGTGGTCTCTTTGGTGGAGTCGAAAATCCTATGGGTATTAGCGGCCCATAAGGTCGTTCCAGTACTTCCTCTGTTGCGCCAAGCATAATACGGTCACTTCTGCCAGGGGATTGTGGAGGCGTCATCGGCTGAGAGACCTGTTCTGGCATTTTCACTGGCGTATTCGTGGGACTGGGTGTGTTCATCATCGGCGATTCCATTATTGGCAAGCACACACTGGATAAAACACCCGCAATATCCATCGAGTTATCCACGCTTTCTGGATTCAACTCGTATTTCTTCCGTGGCTCGTCGATGAAATTACAGGTTCGTTGGGGTAGGTTTAGGGCTAACATGGCATCTTCTATAAAACCTACTCCGAGGAGCGTTCTGTTATCCCTTGCGTCAGGGAATATTACAAACGAGGTGGTAATGTCACGTCCGTAGATATTAACAGTGGTCCTCACTGTCAAAACGTCCTGCTTCCTTGCGACTCCATCAGCGAGGGTAATATACATGACCTCCCTCTCAAAGTTTAAGCCGTTCTGTTCCAAACGTTTGTAAAGCTGATATGAGGCAACACTTGATTTAGCGCACGTATCTATGTACGCTATTCCCTTCAAACCTTGTATGGTAATGGGCACTGTGGGGCGCGGTCGAACATCAGCAGTCATGTTAGCGGAGCAGAAACAAAAATCAACTGATGTTGTAGACTGCTTGTCTTTGCATTTTGGACAACGACTGCGTATCACTCCTGGCTCACCACATCCGTAACAAGAAAACTTTGGTTTGCCATCATTTTCCGAACTTGTTGTGGGTTCACTCTTCACAACATTCTGTTTTTCAACGTCGTCCTTTGCCTTCCTCCTGCAGACCTCGGCCGCGTGTCCGGGAAGACGACAGTAACCACAACGTACCTTACTTTGTTTTTTACTATTTTTATATTTTGTTGTATTGTCATTATTTTGTGTTGTTTCGTTATTGTTCTCCTTTTTCTCGTAGTGGTCTTTCTATGTTTCTTGCCTTCGTCAAAAGATCATCAAAGGTTTTTATCGAGTCTCTGTATAGTTTCTCCCTCACAGCAATTCTAAGCTGGCCAAAGACGAGGCTAATTTCTTGTTGGTCGGTGTGTGGTTCTGACATCTCGGCAAGCAGCGCCCGCTTTTTGGCAATGAAGACCTCCGTAGGGGTCTGATCGTCTTGTTTTACGCAGACTATTTCTTGGTATAGCTCGTAATCAAGTCTCTTCGGAGAGAATGTATCACGCAGCCGTTCCTTGAAGTTCTCCCACGTCTTCACGTGACCCTTGACGCCTTGCCACCAAATAGCTGCATCACCGAGCATCACCAACGGCAGACCCTCCAGTGCATTGGTGTCCGATATCCTCTCAATATCCTTAAACACCGTCACTGCTGCTAAGAAAGGTTCCACCTCCGTCTTCAGACCTCCAAACTTAGCTGGACACTGAGCAAAGGTACTTCTTTCCCTTGTGGTGCTCGTGATTGCGGAGATCAGTTCTTTGAATTGGCTGTCCGTCATATTGATAGCCATCTTCTCAGGAGTACTGCTTCTATTCTATATCTGGCTTACGAGTGGGTCGGGGCCTTAGTAATTTGCTATCGAGCTCCACGTTGTGCGCCACTGTAAGGCTTTTGTTAAAAAATGAAACCACTCGTAAGACCGTGAGAGATATAATTATATTTAAAACGTCCTTTTCGTTACACAAACACTACTCAAAAGTACAATAATATCACCGACACTAATAACACAACAAAGTTAGACGCGACCGCCCGATGTCGGTTCCGAGATGGAAGCCGACCGTGCAAGCCGGAGTGCGCTCAGCTGCCCGTAACCCGTTCCGAGGTGGAAGCGTGTCCGTGCGAGCCGAACTGGGGTAATTTCTTGCGTTGGTCGTCGCTGCGTCCCCGCAGGGGGGGCGCGGCTAGCGGTCTCGGGGCATCGCCCCTTGGCCGCGGGAGCTATACCTCGGCCCGTTAAAACGGGCCCGTCGTTGGGTTGCCATTTTTGGCCGTGGGGTGGTGGCACATGTAGGAACGTGCGCCTGTGTGAGTAGTTGCAGTGTTGTGTCTGTAGGCGCGCCTGCAGTGCTGTGTACAGCACTGCTTGCTTCACGACACCTCGGCGGTCAGTCCCTGCCGGGTGAGACCCCCGGTTGCCCGGGGGAGGCCCAGCAGGAGACGACCCGCGACAGAGGTGCCGACTCCGACGCACCTACAGTGGATGTGAGGCTCCCGTCCGTCCCGTTCCCAGAGCTAGCCGGTTGCGTTACGGACTAAGGAGCCGTTATGAGTGTGTGGGCGGTATTGTACTGAGTAACACCGCCCAGTGCTTTGCATGGGTCGCGCGCCCGCAGCCGCGGCTCCACGCATGTGTCTTTATGTGTGTAAAGTGGCGAGTGTGTGGTCAAGCCACACGTCGTGCCTATATTAACTTAGAACACGACGTGCAGCTGGGTGTATGTGTAGTATGTGGAGTCTTCTTGTGGGGCAAGCTGTGTGTAGCCTGTACAGCTTACCCTGGCGTCCAGTCCGGTGCGATGGGGTCTACGTCCGCCACCAGGTTGCGGGGAAGGCGTCGCGCATCGGGGGGGCGCGCGTGCCAGGGCGCTATATGCTTGACATGCGTTGTTTTTTTTTTTTTTTTTATGAATGGCATCTCGCAGTTCAACCAAGGAGGTTGTCGTCTGCTTAACCGGGCGAATCCTGTGGGTGCCTTAAAAATTAAGACCTCCAGCCAGGGTATAAACTTATAAACTAAGCGACTACACGCTAAGGGCACCCCCTGTGGGGTACGAGCCTCGGCTTAGGGCGTCGCTGAGGGACAGCAAGGGACAGGCTGGATCTGAGTGATATTATTTATGGACTATTTTAACTTACTGGCTCAGCAGCGCGGGCTGGCTCTTGCAAGGGACGGGTGGGGCAGTTACCGGGACGTCGCGACGGGCCTCGTCGGCGAGGACGGAATGACGGCGCTTTGCGTCTGAATTTGCGAAGAGTGCTAGTCTCCCTGCTGCTCTCCTGGAGCAGGGTTATAGCATCATCAGGAGTGACGAGGGTATGACGGGGACGACGAATTTTACTTATTCGCGAGGGATCGTATCGAGCGGCCGATGCGATAAGGGGGTTGCGATGTTTTAACGCGGAGTCAAAGAAGCGCTTGGTAAGGCGCTTCATGAATTGAACGACGGTGGGGATTCTTAAGTCTAAGTGAAGACTATCGTTACGGACGTAAAAAGGGGCTCCCGTGATTTTACGAAGGAATCGGTTTTGCAAGACCTGCATCTTATGAAGGCTACGCGGGTTGGAGTGGGCGAACACGACACATGCGTATGTCATGATGGGACGGATGACCGCGGTGTATAAACGCAATTTGCACTTGAGTGACAATTTGCTTTTTGCCTGAATTAAAAAGTGAAGCCTACCCATAGCAAAGGCAGCGCGCGAACGAGCCGCTTTGATATGTGCCGCGAAGGACAAGTGACTGTCTAGAATGACACCTAAGTATTTGGCTTGCTTCTCCCAGGGGATAGGCTTGCCGTACATAGAGATCGGACTGGGGATCGGGGGATTAAAGCGCGGTTTGGAGTAAATAACCGCCTGACTTTTACCAGGATTCACCTCGATTCTCCATTTCCTGAACCAAGCGCCTAGGACGTCGGCTGAGGTCTGGAGGGTACGGGCGATAGCGTTTGTACAGCGGCCAGTATAATAAATGGCCGTGTCATCCGCGAACAGAGCTAACTGAGCTTTTTTGCTCTTGGGAATATCGCTAGTGAACAGCGTGAAGACGAGGGGGGATAAGACGGAACCCTGAGGGACACCGGCCCTAATAGGATGAGGGGAAGAAAATGAGGCCCCTATGCGATAGCGGAAGGTGCGGTTCGACAAAAAGTCCCGTAAGATGAGCACGAGACGGTCCGGCACTCCTAGTGAGTACAGCTTGTATAATAAGCCGTTGTGCCAGACTTTGTCGAAAGCTTTCGCTATGTCGAAGAATAGTACGCCCGTCATCGCCCCGCGCTGGAAACCAGCGCTCATGTGTTCGACGATGCGGTGAACCTGCTGGATACACGAATGTTCGGTCCTGAAACCGAATTGCTCGTTGGGAATGAGACTCTTAGTCTCGGCGAAATCTCTGAGTCGCTTATAAATAAGTCTCTCATAGATTTTGCCGAGTGCGTTCAGGAGACTGATGGGTCGGTAGCTCGTGGGCTCAGACTTGGGCTTGCCTGGCTTGGGGATACCGATAACAGTGGCCTCTTTCCATATCTGGGGGAAGAAGTTGTTGCTCAAGGCGCCATTGAAGATGGCCGCCAAAAGGATGATGAGCTGAGCGGGGAGGAGTTTAATTACCCTATTGGTGATACCGTCGGAGCCGGGAGCTTTCCGTGGTTGAAGCCTTTTGATGATGTCTTGCACTTCGTCGGGTGTGACGAGGGGCAGAGGATCATCGGGGTCTTCTACGGGAGGTAGGGCAGCTCTACGTTCTACTTCTGTGTTCACCTTGTCGAGGTGACGCTTGATGACCGGTTGTGAGCTAGGGGAGCACTGGGACTCCAAACTGTCGGCTAGGCATTCTGCCTTTTCAGAGTCATCGAATGCGACGCTTTTGTCCGGACGAATGAGCGGGGGCATCGAAGCCTCCTCGGTAGCGCGCATTCTTCTCTGTAGTTGCCAAAAGGCTTGATGGGTGGGTTCCAGTTCGCTGAGCTCATTGTCCCAACGATTCGAACGATGCTCACTAGTGCGTTTCCTTACAGCACGCTGTAATGAGCGCATGTGAGCCTTGTTCGCGTCGCAGGGAAAATGGCTGTAGGCACGAATGGCCGCGTTCTTCTCGGTTATCAGATCACGTACGTCAGCGGGTAGACGCCAGCGATGATCACTCATTGCTGGGACTTCCCGTGAACAATCCTTTAGTATGGATTGAACGTGCTCTGTAAACGAGTCGATAGCGGCCGTCGTGTCTGCGGCCGAAACTATGTGATCGGGGATGGCGTCCAGGTGAGGTGACGTGGCGGAGTTCAGCTTTTCGCTGACTTTCTTCCAGTCAGTTATCACTTGGACTTGGGCAGGTTTGGGCTGGCTGGGGTCAGAAGGGCCCGAGCGAGGAACTAAGTGGAGAAAATGACATGCGTTGCGGCGCGCGCGGTCTTTTATAGCGTTCGGCCGCGGAGTGGTGGCGTCGTGCGCTGGAGTAGGGCTCGGTGGGAGGTGCGCGGTCGGGTGCGCGCTCATGCTATGACGTCGTGCTACAAGTACTTTTAAATACCATCCAAATAATTATAATATTATATAAGGAAAATACAATACAATGTAATCCAAATTAAATAATTATTTGGTTTTCTTTCAATCTGCTTGACTCATACCGCAAAATAATTTTATTCTTATGCTTTGAAAGCTTCTATGCCCGAGCAGAAATAAAGGAAATAATTTTCGTTTGAACCAAAGAAACTGGGTCATAGGAATTCGAAATTCAATTTGATTCACAAGAAAAATATTTTATCGCATTCGTGCGAGTATGTGAACAAACGACGTTATAGGGTTATAATAACAATTTCTTTTGGTCGTAATATTAGATGAACTTTTTGGTTTGTATTATTTTTGCTTTAATGCGAGTATAGCTTTTCAAAGCATTCAGAAACTCTTGGCGAAATAAATAATAATGAATGAATGAATAAAATTTATTTCTGGTGGCAAAGACCCACTTAATGTAATGTAGGTACTATATTATCCTACAAAAATTATAAATGTCCTATTAGTTCTACCATTAATATAATTTTATAAATGCGAATGTTGGTGAGGATGAATGGATCGATGTATGGATGTTTGATCCTCTTTCTCGTCAAAACGGCTGAACGGATCTTGATAAAATTTGGCACAGAGGTAGATTATGGTCTGGAATAACACATAGGTTTGATTTTTCGATATCAGGCGAGTGATGTCGCCACCTAGTTTTAAATACTAGTTTTGATGAATCCGATTAGACTGGCAGCCGAACCTAATATCGTAAAGTTGAATAAAGACTTTGAGCCTGCTTTTGCAAAGTGTAATTTCAATGTTTAATTTGGCTGTGACTTTCAGGTGAAGTATGTCCACGATATGTAATATACTTATGTATGTGTTTTGTACTCGCTGTGTGTTTTCAACTTTCAAACTTCAGAAAATATTCTGTATTCGATTCCAAGAACTTTTCCAAATGATTATCGAAAAAGTTTGCGTTCAAATATTTCACGAGAATATCTTGTTAGAGTTCTGTCTGTTTATTAAAACCAAACAAATCGATGGGGTCAGGGAAACAAAGACAATGATATACAATGAAAAGGTCATATGTTTAACCTTTTTTCCAACTTCTAGTCTTACCGAATCCAGCACTTTTCAAGGAGCAACCGCCTATCTGACCTCAACAACCCAGTTAGTACCGGGTAACACGAAGCCCTTGGTATGACTGGTTGTCAGACATTCGGCTTTTAACGCCTGTTCACCAAAAGCGTGCTTAATTAAATTTCAATCCAATTAAATTTAAATTCAAAAACTTAATATAACTCAATTATTTTCTGAATAACAATCTAAAAGAATTAACAGTCCCATTCAGTCTAGACATTCAAAGGACATCAGGGGTTCTCGTACACAAGCAGTCAAGAATACACATTAAGAACCTTATTGGAAAGACATAAGGCTTAGTTTACATCGACAATTCAGTTTTACATCCGTACATATATACTTGTCAAGATAAGTTCCTTGTTGTTGGCTACTACGTGACTTTTGTTAACGACGCTTTTCAACAGAGATTATTGGGAACCCATGGTCGCCGGACCATTTGCATTTACTCGTACTTATTTTAATTGAAATTCTCTCTTCCTACCTACATTGCAAGCATTTCCTAAGTCTTTTGTACCTACAGGATGTTTGGAAGAAAGACCGACGCCATTTTCACAGGGGTAAAAGGAGAAATTCTAGCTATCACGTACAAAACCTAAGTCTTAAATGGCACAGTAATTGAAATATTTTATCACCAAATCATAAATGTTTTAAAATTCGATCAAATCAAGCAGATTGGTTCACTGCTGATCTCGGCTCTATAACACCCTCGCCCAGCAGCTCGGACGTTAAATCCGCCTCAACCGCAATAACAAAGTCGCTTGAATCAAAGTGTACTATAGCGCTAGTATCTCGCTCCAAAAAATGGTGTCGATTCTGTATGAAGCATCCTGTATTCGTTTTAAAGCACTAGTTTTAACGTTATTAGCTTAAGTTGGCTGGCTTTAGTTTCGCTGCTGTAATTGGCACTGGTATCTACCGTACCGGCAATCATTATCAGCGATTATTATCGGTAGTTCTCGCAGCCTTAGTAAGTTGGATGGCACGATCTTGCCGCCGGTTCTTTTCGACGGTACGGTCGTCCCTTACAGCTCTGATGTAAAAGATCTTGGATTATATATTGACAGTACTATGAAATGGTACACTCAAATTGCACGTGTCAGTCAAAAGGTTACTGGTACGTTGCGGGCTCTGTATCGCTTGAGAAACTTTTTGCCGTCGAATACGAAAACAATGCTTGTGCAGTCCTTAATTTTTCCTATCATCGACTATGGTGATGTGTGCTACTTTGACCTGAATGCAGAACTCCTCGATAAACTTGACCGTCTTCTAAATAACTGCATTCGATTTGTTTTCAATTTGCGTAAATATGATCATGTCTCTGAACACCGGTCTCTTCTTAAGTGGTTGCCCATACGTCAGCGTAGGGAGCTAAGAGCACTAACTACCTTGTTTTCTTTTCTTGTTTCTCCTACATCCCCTAGTTACCTTGCTCCCCACTTTCAGTATATTTGTGCCAACCACAATAGGAGTCTGCGGTCATCGGAGAATCGTATTCTGCATTGTCCCTCTCACCGCACTGACTTCATTCACCGTTCATTCTTTGTCCAGTCTATTTCGTTGTGGAATGCACTTCCCCAGGAAATCAGGATGGCAACCAACCGTTTAACTTTTAAGCATAAAGTTCGTGAGTTTCTTCGCAGAAAGTCGGCAGTATCGTCACAGCGTTAATGTTTTCCCCATTGTTTGCATTTTTATTTAGTGTATCTATTATTTGATATATATTTATAGTATTTTGTTTTATATGTATAGTATTTTATATATCTATATAGGATAATTTTTATTATTTTTTTAATTTTTTGTTTACACCTACCACTGTTTGTCTCTGCATCACCCAAAGGTTGACTGGTAGAAAATGCCTATGGCATTAAGTCCGCCTCTGTACTTTGTACTTGAAGTGTTAAATAAATAAATAAATAAAATCATCATCATCTGCCTAGCCTTTTCCCAACTATTTTGGGGTCGGCTTCCAGTCTTACCGGATGCAGCTGAATATCAGTATTTTACATGGAGCGACTGCCTATCTGACCTCCACAACCCAGTTAGTACTGGGTAATACGATACCCCTTGATACCGGCAATGAATTAGTAATTTAATGTTTTCGTCGTACAAGTCTCAAATTACTTGGTAAAGGTGGTACTGTCAATATTTCCATATGACCGGACACAGAATAAGGTTATCATATCCTAATGTGTGTGCAGAAGGATAGTGTCGTTATCTAATAACCGAAGTACGACGAGCTCCTGAAGACACTCTACATGTGCATTGACAAAAGAACATTTCATAAACATAACAAAACATCAATCTATAATTCATTCATACATCCTTACATCCATTCATCGCTCTTCACAAACATTTGCATTAATAATATTTGTAGGAAGTAGGATAATATTAGTATTTACATTGCACTTAGGCAAAGCCGGAGCAGGCCGCTAGTTTATATAAAACTAATAACAACTACTACTTATTTTAACAAACAAATCGCAACGTTATTTCAAGTTTTTACTCTATGCGAAAATGGAGTGAGATCTTAAAAAATACGCTGCCCCAATAATGCCGCAAAAAGTGACAAATCCATTTCGAAAGAAACTTTTAATAACTGCTATTTTTATCGTCCACAAAATAGCTGAAAACCAATATTTTACGTTCTATTCTAAAACTCATAAAAAACCGTCTGGAGTTTTTATCAATCTCCTTGCTCTCACTCTGTGTAATGGACGAAGTGGCGCCATCTAGTGTCTCTGGCAAAGACTAATGGGCATTTGTGGTTGTGACTGCAACTAGTACATTTTTTTAGGGTCGGGAAAATATTAAATAACTTCTACCGCTCTGGGCGGAGCGGGGGGGTGTCAGACTTTTACTGACTTAAACCTATCTATGCTCCTTCTATTGCCCTTTGTGTTCCGCGGTATCTCTTTCGAACAACCCGCAACCCCAGATAATCCACAACAATCCAAAAGTATACACTTCGTACCAACACCAATCTCTCTTAACACTATTTTTGTTTTGATGAAATAAATGTCATCCTTTTATTAGCTTCAATTCTGTGTGTGTGTGTGTGTGTTAAAATAGTGTTACAAATTGTTTGATGTTTATAACCCATTACCCGGTTTTAAAGGAGCAGATTTTTTTTATTTGATCATGGCAGTTGATAGCTCTATCGCTTGGAGCTTTAGCGCGGCTCTTTTTTTTATTCTTAGCCGGAACTCCCCCTCCTGTCTGAGAAGCCACTACATTTTTCGATCTTCATCAACCATTGTCGATTGCAGACTGGTAAAACACGAACGATATGCCACAAAAAACTACGCGAAAATAACACAAGCGTGAATAACTAGTGATTTACGAGGCAATCGCCGCAACACTAACCCACTTATTGATCACTATTGGCCCCTAAACCGCTGATGTATAACGCGCAATATAAAAGAAATAGGATTCGACCGTACTTCCCCAGTTGAGCCTTTGTACTCGTTCAGTTATGAATGAAGCTCTACAAGCTGAAAGTTTTTTAAGAGCTAATCTTTCATAGATAAGGTTTTTTATTAGAGTCATCAGTTTTTGCCGCCTGGTTGCTTGGAAAATAGAAATTATCACATTGGTCGAGAACGTAGTATCGGGAGTAGTATGAATGTATGGTTGATTGAGAGAAGCATGGATTGTTTTCGAAATAAACAGACACATAACACGACACGGTTGGCGCAGTGCTTGAGCGATCGACTGCTGCGCTGCTTGTCGCGGGTTCAATCCCCATAAGGAGCTTATGTGTATGGCATAGTTGTTACAGGTCTGGCTGTATGTGTGTGTGAGTTTAAATGTTTGTAAACGCACCCACGATATGGGAGAAATTCCTAGATCGGGGCAATGTTTAAAAAAAACGATCACGTTACTTTACGGCCACGTTACAGCTATGACTGAGCTGATTGGGTTCTGCACACTACAGACAGTTGGTCTAATTTTTCCGCCCTGTAAGAATGCTTGTCTTACTTTTGTGTATTACTAATTATAATGTGCTCCAGTTGTTACTAAGTTTAGATTTGATTGTCAATGAAATTTGTTTTCATCAACATACAGCAAAAAAGTCTCAAATCACAAAGAAGTACGACATTTTACTCGAACCATCATCTGCTTAGCCTTTTCCCAAATATGTTGGGGTCCGCTTCGAATGCGGCTGAATACTAGTCCTTTACATGGGGCGACTATCTTACTTCCACAACCAGTTGGCACTGTAGAAATTCTTATTAATTTTATAAAAGCGAAAGTCAGTTTGTTTGTTTGTTACGTCTTCACGCCTAAATGGCCAAACAGATTTTGGTGCAGAGATAATTGGGAACCTGGAGACGGACATAGGCTAAAAAAGTGAGAAAAGGGGGAGAAAGAGGGAAGAAACAGAGAGAGAAAGATATTTTTTTTCGATCATCACGCGGGTTTAAGTTAGCGTTAGCCCAAAGTAACATTGCCACGCGGACGAAGTCGTGGGCGGAAGCTAGTTATTCTAATAATCCAATGCGCCGCGGTGATGCTGCACGAGTGCCGTGCTTAATAGTCTGCGGTGAACTTTTAAAAAGAACTCTAGATTTAATATGCATCGGGTGTCACGCTTGCAACTGGCACCATTCGTGACCCATTCCCGGCAAATGGCGCGGCCTTCCGATTACCCGATGGTCAGCGGAAATTAACACTTAAATGCGATCATGCTCAGAGAAATAACGAACAAATTGCTTGTCACTATTCTGTAGCTAAACATAATTTCTATCTCAAAATAAAGGCTATCATGTTAATAAAGGTTTTCATCATTTTATTTAATTCATACATAAAGTCTAATTTCCGTCCTGACTAAGCTGTAAAATCCGGTCTGGATAATAGATATTTGATCTTTAATCTCGAGATCTAGGCCGTATAGCCGGCGGCCGAAAGGCCTAAAACCATTAAAATAAAATACGATTCTGTCATATTGGTGGGTAGGTATATTTCTGCAGAGTCTTGTTCAGATTTAAATTACGATGTCTGGGTGTGTTTTACACCGACTACAAAAAAGGAGAAGGTTCTTAATTCAACGGTATTTTTTTGTAAGTTTTCACGCGATTTTTCGTCAATAAATCTGGCAATTTTTAAAATTATTTTTAATTATCAGATTTACTCGATAAGCAAGTTTGTTTTTAACATTTTATTTAGGTCTTGTACACATTACCTATTTCTAAGAATTTAACAAATTACCGATCATCCTGTTGATATAGATAAGCACTAAGAAAAACAACAGTTATTTTTTATCATAATATCAACCACATCTGCAACAACGTAGGTAAACTGAACAAACAAACTATCTTTATTCATCTCACGAGAAATGAATGCAAAACTGTTGGTAGCACGTGGCCAACGTTGGCAATATTGCCGAGCTGTTGGCAATATACACGGGCTGCTGTTGAAGCGGCCATTGGTCGATTTGTCCGTCTACAATACTGATTCATAAAGTTTCGACGTGTCTTCAAGCGGAAGAAAACGAAAATAGGAAAAGCTGTTAAGTGATTGCAGAAATTTAAGCGTAAGACTTGTTTTGTGGGAAACTTAATTATAGCGGTCTATAAGAGCAGAAAAGTCCTCTTGGTCTAGATTCTAGACTCATCACTTCATCAGCGTTAAAATGTTTCGGTGCGGCCGTTAGGTTATGCCTTAATTACCGTATTGGTATTTGATATTTGTTGGTATGGCACAGTTAATAATTATAATCATCATCTGCCTAGCCTTTTCTCTACTTTGTTAGGGTCAGCTTTTAGTCTAACAGCAGCTGAATACCAGTATTATACATGAAACGACTGCCTATCTGACATCCACAACCAAGTCAGTACCAGGTAATACGACCCCTTGGTAAGACAGGTTGTCAGACTTTCGGGATACTGACTATCTATAGCGACGGTCAAAGATCTAGAAAAGACAGCCAACTAACCAACAACTTAACGTGCTTTGAGGAAACTTCGATTTATTTAGCCACGACTTCCTCACAGTTAATAAGCGACAAAATATCAACACTGGAGCTTTTACAATCATCTACATTCTGGGATTTCCTATGACGACGTCCATTATAACGTAAAAGAAGGAATAAGCACTGATTGAGCATTATTCTACAACATATTATGACATGGTCCTCAAAAACCAGTTCAATTACTTATCCTCATAAAAGACTAGGCACGTGACCTAAATTGATTACATAAATATGGTCATGTCCTAATGTAGGCTAAGTAATAGTTAATGTCCTTAAAGTACGACCGGACACTTTAATCTAATGAGGGTTGACGTCCCAATAGCAAAAAAGTAGGTACACCGCTACGCCAAAAGGTCAAGAGTCAACTAAGGGTGTCTATAGATCTACGACGACGATACACCGATATTGGTTACTCATCTTACCCTTAGTCTTGCGACATATGTAGAAAAAGTCGAAACTGTCATCGTCGCACTTGTAAAAACCGTCTAAAAGGTAATGTTCATGGCCTCTAGTAGCGATGCGACTTGAGTGAGACAAGCGTGACCGTTAACAGTTTAACTAACTTCCATCTGTCACTCTGCCGTTTCGACGGCGCGTTCATATTCCTCGCGCGCCTCAAAGTTCTGTCAGCAAAGCATAGACACTGCCTGTCGGTGGTACGGTTTGTTTGAAAGAGATGCCGTGGCCCCGGAACAGAAAAGCCAAAAGAAGGAACATGGACTGGAATGGAAGCCTGACACTCCCTTCCGCTCCCCCCAAAGTGGGAGAAGTTATTTGATAATAACCCATTCGGTCAACATGGCAGACGCACCACTGCTCCTTTCCTGGTACCTCATTTGTTGTTTTCCGAAGTGTCACGCGAGTCTCTTGAGCGTTTTGCTCTACGCCAAGCGCTAATACCGCCACAGGGAATGCTTTTTGTAAAGTCAACGGGAAATTGAAAACGTGTTCAGAACCTATCTCATTTTACCTGTATTGAATATTTTAAACGGAACCTCTCCGGTTCTTCGGGGCGAAACTTGCAAGATTACTGGGGTAAGCGATCCTGTTTCTTAATCTCCTTCGCGAATATTTCATTTGGTTCTGAGATCTGATTACATCGCGTTTTAATGAGCAATCCGATTACGGTAGAATTGTTTTTGCTGTGTTATTGAAGATGATTGTTTGACGCTACAGGAATCGTAGTCATTATCTGTAGTAGTCTGCCTCGCCTTTTCTCGGCGTGAATACTATTATTGCGTCCTCCACAACCCAGTTAGTGCTGGAAATACGATAACCTTGGTAAAACTGGTTGTATAAGTTTCGGCACACTGACTTTCAGTAACGACAAGAATCATAGAAAGTACATGAAAAGGAAATAGAGTTACAAAAGAAATCCCGTGGGAAAAGAATTAGTTTTAGTTTTAAGTCTATGAAGCTAGTTTCCCGTTGGTTTGCGCTGACACACCTACATAACATCATGCCTATTATCCTCGAAAGGTTAGGCAGAGCTGTGGTTTTAGAACACTAACATTTCGCTAGCTATGTTTAAGTTCCATGTTAGGGGGCGACCCTCTTCGTTATCATTCTGTTGTATGTGTTTTGGAATGTTTGCTCCTTGGACTTGCTGGTTACCTCAAAAAGTGTTTTTTCACCGTACCGAAAAAAGTAGCTATGTAAAAAAGTAAGGTCGATAACATTCAAAATAACACAAACATCTGCACAGAATCACACAAAGTCGTATGTTTCAGTCAAATCACAAACACTAACAAAGAACCTACAAGCACTAGCACTCCATAAACTAACAACAACAATAAAAATCAAGGCACAACACTAGTGCACAACGAAATACGACGTCCAACCCTCCACTGCATTGTAGTAAAAATATAGTAGGAAATAAATAAGGTCGGAGCGACCGCAAGCAATCCTGTGATTGAGAACGTGACTGAAAATACTGGGAGATACTTTGCAGGACGAAGACAGAAAAAAAAACTTGTAAATAACAATTGTCGTTGATTTTTTTTTCGAGTTTCCATTTTGCAAATGGCGGTGCTGGTCGATGGTTTTGATAGTTTTCTTTTGTTTTTTTTAATGAATTAAATTAAAGCCAATAAATAAAATAGTCATAAATACCTACTAATGTATTATAACATATCACGTAAAAGATACACATGTATATTTTGTAAGTTAATTGGTTTTTGAAGTATAAATCAAAGAATTGAACCTATTGGTATACCGTATTGAAACTACATAGTTGAAATCGCCTCGCGAAGATGTGTTTTGGCTTAAACCAAATTTATAACTTTTAAAATGTAGTTGCACTTCATGAACAAAATCTCAACATTTTTTTTATTAACCCTTAACATTTTTTTTATAATTAAGTTTCGTCACTAAACTCACATACAAACCGCGGTCCCGGAACGTAAAGGGCAATAGAAGGCACATGGGTGGGTTTTAGTCAGTACAAGACTGACACTCCCCCGCGCTCCGCCCAGAGCGGGGGAAGTTATTTGATTATTTCCCACACCCCAAAAAAAAAACTCACATACAATACAAGAGTAACTCAATCAATATTCATTTAGCGAGAATGACAGACCTTGACTTTAATGCCGCAGAGATCAATCGATTGATCGGGTAATCAGCTTTTCCGCTCTGAGTAACCTTCATGGAAATGCATTTACAAACAGTTTGCAGAAACACGATTTTCAGATATTTCCAAAACAACGAAATACTTCTGCAGTAATTCACTTAACAAAATGGAAATTGAAATAACCAATTTCAGTAGCATTTCAATCTATAATAGTTACATCGAAATATTGCAAAATATTGATGCCATTTCAGCCACGACAAACGCAATTAAAATGGTCTAATAACTCCATTCATAATTTACAAATTCATTAAAGCGGACAGGGAAAGTTAATTAAGCGACAATTCGTTTAATCCCCGCAAAATTATACTGTGTGACAAATTGTAGTGATTTCGGCATTAATTCAACATGTTTAACCCTACTCATACCTAACCAGAGACAACGGCGGGTCTACATTGTGAGACGTCACAGTGATGATAGCTGTTTTTGTAACAATATGAACTACTTTGTTAAGATTTTCCGATTTTGAATAAATGTCTTGTTTTGCACCGCTTTAATTAAGTCAACAAGCCCTGTCATAATCTGCGGAGCCTTTCCCAAACCAAGTTGGTGTCGGCTCTCAGTGTAACTGGATGCAGCTCAACCAGTAATTTAGATGGAGCGGCTACCTATCTAACATCCGTAACCCATTTAGTACTGGATACTGGTAAGACTTGTGGTCAGACTTTCCAGCCACTGGCGGACTGTAACGATTGTCAAAGATCTACAATTTACCGTTAGAACCATGGAGGACAGTCAGTAAGAGAAACATGGTCACCGATCTATGGACTGGCCTGAGCAAGCGCGGCTCAACCATAAAGATCACCCCTTTTAGCCACGAGCTGGGATAACACACAGTAGACTGAATTATTTGATACACTTACAATCAAAATAGTAAGTACTAGCTGACGCCCGTAGCTTCGCCCGCGTGATGATCGAAAAAACAGTATCCCATGTGTTATCCCAGACTATAATCTAACTCTGTGCCAAATTTCATTAAGATCCTTTCTGCCGTTTTCACGTGAAAGAGTAATAAACATCCATACATCCATCCTCACAAATATTCGCATTTATCCTACTTCCTACTAATATTATAAATGTGAATGTCTGTGAGGATGTATGGATGTATGGATGTTTGTTACTCTTTCACGTCAAAACGAATGAACGAATCGTTATGAAATTTGGCACAGAGGTGGATTATGGTCTGGAATAACACATAGGATACTTTTCCTTTCGATATGACGCGGACGAAGCCGCGGACGCCAGCTAGTAATATTATATAAGTAGGATTGAAAAGCTAAATCAGTGAAACAGACCCAAAATCTCATTACATAGAAACTGCGTGCTCCAATTCAAGTTAAATTAAGAAACAATGCATCTTTGTAAGTGTCGCATAGCGAGGCGACCGACCGCTGCAACGCGAAACGTTCCGAATAGTCACACATATCGCCGAGTGTCGGGACAGTAGCAAGTATTCCACACTAGGTCAGTAGCTCGTGCCAGTACTATAGAGAATTAGGGAAATTAATGGGTTTTGTTCCAAGCCGGTACTGCACTGGTTAATTACCATGCTTCGCTGTAACTGATGGTAGTGCTGGGGACTAAATTAGGACTTTTGTGTCGAAAACTGTTCGAAGAATTGAATGGTTTATGTTTAAAGGAACTAGTAGAAAGGCCTATATTCATATATATCAATACTTATTTTTAACTGACTTGTAAAAAGGAGAAGGTTAGGTATTCCACCACTATCTGTTTTTTTACGCTACTCTCTGATTACTCCGTGATTACTGATTCGATTAAAGTGAAAAAAAAATGATAAAGGAATTGTCCGAGGCACGCGTGGAAACACTAAAGCAACACGGCCGATCGTCACTTTATAGACGGACGGTGAGCTACCCATTGCTCACCGTCTACCGACCTGCCTTCAGCCTTTACTCATTCTTTTCACGCGTTAATGGATTAAGTATGTTTTTTATTACTCATACTAGCTTTTGCCCGCGGCTTCGCTCGCGTTAAATTCGGGGTAACACAGTTCCCCTTTAAAAAAAATAGTAAATTAGTGAGATAGAATTTAATGAAGTAACGACATTTCCAAACGAACGATGCTCTTTCAACATAGTCTATGGCTGTGAATGACGTTGACATTCGTTACGCGCGTTTTTTAAAATATGCAAAATTAAATGTATTTTTTTCAATCTTTCTGAGACATTTTCTTAATATTTTTTTCCGTAAGAACCTTCTACAGAGTATTAGAAACTAAAAAACAAAAAATCTGCCAAATCGGTCTAGCCGTTCTTAAGTTATGGCGTGACAACGGGAAACGGGTTTCATTTTTATATAGATATAGATAGATAGATAGATATAGATTAGAGTAAAGATTTAGTATAAATGATTCTTATTAACATGTAAGTTCAGAACTATTATTTTATTATAAGATCTTATGTACCACATATTTTACACAAATCGAAAGTGCGTTTTGTGTAAAAACGCTTGCTTGTTTGTTTTGCGTGCGTGAAATAAAAGCGAAAGTGAGTTTGTTTGTTTGTTACGTCTTCACGCCTAAATGGCCAAACCGATTTTGATAAACTTTAGAACAGGGATAGTTGGGACCGTGGAGACGGGAAAAAATGTGGGATAACGGGGAGGAAGAGGGAAGAAAATGGGAGAGAAAGATATTTTTTTTCGATAATCACCCGGATTTATGTTAGCGTTAGCCCAAAGTACTATGCCACGCGGACGAAGTCGTGGGCGGAAGCTAGTAAAGTATATTCTACATAAAATTGAATTTAATTTGGCACACAGGTAGACCATAACCTAGCACAATGAATACTCCTTGTGTTGGTGATAAAACGTCGTGAAATAAACTGCGATCCCCATCAGGTCAAAAACTAGAAACAATGTAAAAGCAAGTTGGTACACGTCTAGATTATTGTATAAAACGGACTTACACGAGCGTATAAATGAGGGAAAAGACGAGAATAAAAATCCCTAACAGCATTATAAAAACGATGTATAATAAAACGTCACAAACGCTCGTGCAACCACGCTTTACACAAGTTAGTTGATCACACACTACATTATTCTGTTTTTTATTCCTCTTTTCTATAAAAATCTTTAAACAAGTCGCTCCTGACATTCTCGTCGCCATGAATTCATTTATAAAATGGCAACACATAACAGGATTACAGCGTTGTCTGCGTTGTATTAACTCGAAGTTCTCGTGTTGAACCACTACTAAGTGATTCAGATGTTTAATAGAAGTGAAGTCCGGAGTTCTGAAAGACTAAAGACATGAGGTTCTGGGTTCGTTCTCCGGTTAGGCGTACGTGTTATTAGGTTTTTCATAAGGAATTTCTCAGTAGCTGACATGAAGTCCGGATTTGTGCCCGGTTGTTGACAATATGGCTCGCCAATTATTATATGGGCCTTCCATATTGGGTGTACTGTTAGGTACGCCCCTGTCTTACCCTTCGGGGAGTACAGGCGTGATGTTGTGTAGAATGTGAGTTGTTATAAACTTACCAATAAAATGTATATTCTTTATCTGTTGAGAATGCTTTCGAGTCAAAAGATCTTCTATTCTAAATTCCTGAACGATTTTAGCTGTCCCTGAAATATTCTAGATCACTTTTAAAATTATAACTTCCAACAGATTTTGATAGTATGTCAATTATTTTTGTCCTTTCCACCGTTTTCGCTAGAATGTAACTTCATGAGCTCATCACGGACTGGCTCAGTACATAACAAAGACAAGTGGGGCTACAAATAGTAAAATAATTATCACTAGCATGTTAACTATGATGGGAAAATGATGGAAAACTGTGCGTCAGCTTATCACCCCTCAAGGAGAGGGAGGTAATTGAGGGGATCGATTACTGTGGAGCTCGTTAACGACCCCCTTTCTCAACTCAAGCTAGGTTTACACGTACTTAACTGATATTATGTAGCTACGCTGCACTAACGATGAAATATCTAATCGAAATACGTGAGTACAATAAAATTATTTAGGATGTGTGTGAGACTTTGATTGTTGTGTTGGTGTAAATTTTGTCGTGCATGTTTTTTGTTTGCACTTGAGTACTTGATTCCATTAAATCGATCCAAGTAAAAATAATAAGAAATTGGTTTACTAAAGCTGTGGTTAAATCGATGATGGTTCTTACAGTCTGTTAGTGCCCGGTGTTTCAGTTAGTAATAGATACATTTATTTATTTTGAACATTGCCCCACACTAAGAAATTCTCTAGTTTCTGTGGATGTGGATGCCACAGAAACTAGAGAATTTCTTCTTAAAAACATTTAAACTCACATTAACATACTGCCAACCCCGGTACAGCCGAAGGCCATACATTTATTTATTCTGTGAGGGAATCGAAGCCTTGATAAGGATCCAAACGCAGCAGTCAATGGCTCAGCTACTGCGCCAAACATGCCGTCTACCTTATACCTTACCTTATCGTATACCTTAGTACATAACAGTCTCAAGCCGCATCCACAATTTGTCTGCTCTAAGTTACCGAACTATGAAATCCGATGACATTGTACAGTCTTGCTTCCTGCAGCGTAGCTTCATTATCAAACAACACAGAACGCGAGAATATTCACGATTTATCACAACATTTTGCCAATTAAACAGAATTTATATCCTCAAGAATATAAATTCTGGTTTCATGGTTTCAAAACCATGGTAGCAGCCGCTTCGAGTTCCCATGATACTAATCGCCATGTCCATACTAAGAAGCGGCAGCCACAGTCCCAACAAAATTGCAGGACTTATCTCGAATGAGTCCAAAGCAATGGAGAGAAACATTTCATATTCAAACCTTTTTGCTTCATAATGCTAAGTACATAGGAAGCTTTATTTGGATTTTGCATTTATTTTGTAAGTGTTTTATTTTTAATTTTAGCTGTTGGCTTGCGTCAGTGGAATTAAGTTTTTATTTTTTGTTGCCAGGATTTGTTTTTGCGTTTGAGTGTTTTAACGTTTTAAGGCTAATTGAAAAGCTTGCAAAAGAGGATTATAGAAAAATTTTAAAATCAACATTCATATTTTCACTGCGTGATCTTGTCCCGTAATTGTATAAGCTAACTTTTTCATCTTGCGTCGTAAAAATCAGCATGGATTTTTCTGACATAAAACACACGGAAAACCAAAGAAAATGAATATGTTAAAAAATAAACTAAAAAATAAGACGATAATCAGCTCCATAAAAACTACTCAGGCTAATACAAAGTAATCCTGATTAAGTTTCGTTTGTTTCGTCAGACAAGCAATTTTCAATGCCGCTAATAAATCTTGGTAATCTCATTGTTTCTTGCAGACACTCGCAGGACTAGATCCAAATTTTATTATCTGTGCTCCGTGCTACCCCTACTGAAGATTAACTAGTAAAAAACATTCACTAGCCGTCCATTTGTTTTCATTTAAATGGAATCATCAATTTTTTAGTAACTGTCAGGTTTATATCTTGTTTAGTCCACTTGTTTAAAAAAAATACGTGTTATTTTAGTAACTCATGTCAATCCTATGACTTACAATAAATGTACTGTAGGTACTTAAATGAATCTGATCAGAATTAGTAAACTCATAGCTGAAAGCTGAAAATTATGAATAAAATACAAGGCTTTCAAAATTTTTAAAGTGAAAACTTGCCTTTGAAAGTTTTTAATTTGGCTTACAAATTGGGTACACTGAAACAAAGATATGAGATACAATACATCCGAAATACTTATAGATTACTAGCCTGCCCCGGCAGTGCAGGCCAGTGTATGCGTTGCAATGCAATTTTTCTACCTTTCTACCTACCTACCCATACTACACAAAAACCTATACTGCCTTTATTTTAGTTTTTTCGCCGTAAAAACCATCCTTGGACATCAACGAATATATATAAAAAAAAGAATTGGTAAAATTGGTCCAGGCGTGTTGAATTATGCGCTTTCCAACACATTTTGCGATTCATTTTTATATTATAGAAGAAGAGTACCGATGTCTTACAAATACGCAAATCATGCAGAGGGGTTCGTCAGGTCCACTGCCTGGTTGCGGGTTGCTCAATTGTTTTAGTCAATACAAGTTTGTAATTTAATCTGATTTTTAATTCATCACCTGTAGATTGAACATACGATCCGTGTGACTCACGCCCTTAACCTCATATAACCCCGCACATAAACTTCATAATTCAGTCCAATCCAGATTTAACCGAAAAAATGTAAAGCCATGTACCCAACGTTGATGTTTATATATTTAAGAGCTCTACCTCCCCAGTGTCCACAAGTGGGTTTCAATATTTACGGGCGGCGTCACGTGCACTCGGAGGCTGTAATTAATCCTTTTATTACTCTCTCGTGATAGTGGCTACTGTCGTCTCGTTGCTTGTTTGTTGTTACGGTTAATAAACTCTTGACAGACAGATATAAATAGGGTTTACATGTGTTATATTTTTATCACAACACCACGCCTGATATCCTCGAAGGGTTTGGTAGAAATGTACTTAATATTTATAGTACACTCACATTTCACTAGTTATGTTTAAAACCCATGTAATAGGGTGCGAGCCTTTTGCCAAATTACGAGGCTGGTAGGTACTAAAATCCCTAATGGAAATCCCAATAACACTTTGCCTGAGCTGGGACCTTTGATCGAACCTGGGAACTCATGCTTAGTGGTCGCGCTTGTGACCACTAGGCCAACGAGGTAGTCCGGTCAAGACAGAGTTATTTATATTTTAATAACTTCACTTTCTACTTCAAAATGTTTTATAACCACAATCCTTACTAATATTATAAAACCGAATGTGAGTTTGTTTATTACGTCTTCACACCTAAATGGCTAAGCTGATTTTGACGAATTTTGGCACAGAGATAGTTGGGACCCTGGAGACGGACATAGGCTAAAAAAAAGTGAGAAATGAGGGAGAAAGAGGAAAGAAAAGGAAAAACTTATCTTTGCTATCACAATAAATAAAGCGCAAGGGCAAAAACTACAGGTAGCAGGTACCTGCAAATCAGGAAAGGGGAACTGTGTTACCCCGAATTTAACACGATTGAAGCCGCGGACAAAAGCTAGTCGTACATAAAACCGTATTTTATTTTGTCCGTAAGGATAGCAGCGTATTTACATTAAAGTCTAGACTAGACGTTACTTTAATAGGGCTAAACCTGATATTCCCCTGGATGCTGTCCTGGGGGTCCCCAATGTCCACGTGCGATGCAATATTTACTGCCCGCATCCAGTTACCGGCTTGGTTTTCCTGGGCAGCGTCGCCGAAGACAGGGAGAGTATGAAGAAATGGAGTTCTTATGTTTTGGCGCCAGCATTTTAGTGCAGATGGAATTTATTGGTAAAGTGGGAGCATCGTTCACCGATGAGCTCGCATCACTCGAATTATATGTCATCCAATTGTGACTCCATAACTGCCTGCGTAAATTCTTCCGACGCATAAGTCTGATTATCCATAGCGCATTCCAAAATAATAATATTATAAATGCAAAAGTACCTCTATCTGTCTTCCTATTTTATTTGCCTCCTTTTCATTTCAAAACCAACACAGCTGCTCGTCATGAAATTATAAAAAAGTAACTGAAAAAAACACTCAAAAGCTAGTTTTATGTAAACATTCAATTTTGGCTCGCAACACACAAAGCAATTTTAAAAAGAGCACGTTTTTTGCCTCACATCTTAGCACTCCATTCTCTAAACTTCATGTCCGTCGTAAGTAATTAAACTTTTTCATACGAAAGAGATAGGAATTGTTTGTGTTGCCTCTTCGAATATTTGCTAAGACTGTTTACTATGTCTAGAGAGTCTAGACTAGACCGATAAGCAAATCATAAGCTTTCAAGTTTTAGCTTTTGTGAACATGCTTGTTTGGCTAAGCTCTCAAGCATTCTTGTTGAACTAAACTCTACGCGTTGGGTTTGTAAAGGGAGACTTAAGAGGAAAGCCACAAAACTGGGATCACCCGTCTATTTCCAAGCGAAAGTAATCAAAAGGTAAGGAAGGTAAAATTATTCGTTATCGCCACATATTTGCAGTTAGCATAGTTTTTTGGTGGATGGGAAATCATCAAATTACTGCCCCTGCCCTGGGCGGAGCGGGGAGGGGAGTTTCAGACTTTTACTGGTTAAAACCCACTGATGTCCCTTCTTTTGCCTTTTATGTTCTGGGGCCGCAGTATTTCTTTCGAACAACCCGCAACCCTGGCAGGCAGTGGACCTGGAAGGCCACTCTGCTTCGCTTATATCTCTTTGAGGCGCACGCGGAACACGAACGCGCCGTCGACACGACAGGTAACTTATGGTGTGTGTGCCACACTTTTCTTCAATTTCAATTATCAAATTTTATTGTCGGTCATATACACGCGCAAACAGGTGGATATCAGGGGATACTAAAAATAACCTAACTACTTACGCAATTGTTCTACAGATACAGCGCCAATAAGTCTTAACGCAAACAGTAGGTTACAACAACAACGACCTTAATTACCAGATACCTAAATGAATCTGAATCTGGATGAAGGGTCTGGTTGTTTGTGTTTGTGAGTTTAAGTGTTTGTAAACACACCCTCGATACAGAAGAAATTCCTAGTGTGGGGCAACATTTTTTAAAGAAAAAAAAATTATGCCAAAATCTCTTGTCTGTGACTATAAGGGCTATTGTGGCGAAAGGTTACTGTGCAGAGCTAGAATGTACAGGAATCACTGAAATCCGGAAAATGACACTGGGTTCATCAGAAACCGGGGAAGACTGATCTGCTTCTGGAAGCCGGTGCAATGGTTCAACTGGAAGTAATAAGTTCTAAAACCGGACCCCCCCCCCAAAGAAGCGACGTCCATATAAAGAAGAAGAATATCTAGTCATCAACCTTTATTTACTTCCAATACCAGAAATAAAGAAAGTATCTCAAGCGAAATTAATAACTTTCGGGGAGGCGTCGATTTGTTGGCCGAAGGATTGAAACTCGGCGACCCATATGATGCCCAAACGGTTTTATTTGGGCTCTGCCAGACGATAAACAACGTTTTTGTTCAGAAATTGCGCACTTTCTGTCATCTATTATTGTCCTTAGTGCTTTGTGGGTTGGTCTAGTCTTTTATTTGTATTCGTTGTATTTATAGGGATTGTTTTATGGATAAATAATGTACGAGTATTACCTACCTATGTTAGGCTATGCGGGTTGTTCGAAAGAGATACCGCGGCCCCGGAACGTAAAGGGCAATAGAAGGAACATGGGTGGGTTTAGTAAAAGTCTGACATGCCTGCATGCTCCGCCCAGAGCGGGGGAAGTTATTTGATAATTTCCCACCCCAAAAAGAAGGCTATAATTATACTTTTTTACTAATGGCAATACCTTCCCACCTACTTATTGAACTTCTCTTTAGAGTTTCGTATCTCAAAAAGATTAATCGGAAGCCCTATAAGATCACTTTGTTGTCCGTCTGTCTATCGGTCAAGACCCTTTATCTCAGGAACGCGTGGAGGTATCGAGTTGAAATTACCATACAAGTAAGTACTCAAGCTTGTGGTCCCTTGAAGCTGTGAAAAATCAATCTAAGCAGTCAAAATATATGGCCGTTTATGTCGCAAGTTTGTTCAGAACTCACGGTGCGCAAGTCCGATTTACACTTGGCTGGTTTTTTTTATGTGAACCCCGCTTCATTGATGACCATTGTTTGTAAAATTGCCTATTGAAACTTGTATTGATTTACGCATGCTTAAATAACCCTTTTGACTGCCTTTCATGATCATTGATATTCATAACATTATGGATTTCTGGAATCAACACTACCGCTAAAAACCTTCGATGACATAATTCTCAGTTGAGCCAGCCCAAAACACTCAAACTGTCTATCAAATATGTTTCCTATTTGACTCCCAAATACTCCCCCAACAATATCGAAAAACAGAAAAGATTTCCCGTTGTACCTGCAAGATCATACGCTGTTTGGCGGACGGCGGCGGCGCGGTCCACACTACGTCAAATATTCAGGGCGGCCTCCACTGTTTTATTCATGCAACCATCTGTTGTTTCGCTTTGTTACCTCCGCCAATGTACGCGCATAAATTGTGAGTTAGGCCATCCGGGGACGAACGACTTTATGTTTTTTTTTTTGTAAAAAAAAGCTATTCATAATTTTATTAACTTTCCTTAAGACATACATAATATGTTGGATGTTAGGGTTTGATGACGATTTTCTTTTGTTTTGTGATGGGATTCGATTTGGCGAAAATATGAAGGAGCTGCAATTTGAATGTCGATTGAATTGGTCTGCTATAACGTTTTGATAATATATTAAATTATAGCTACATAATACTACTACTAGCTACATAACCATATTTCAGCTTCCTAGAAAATATATCTTTGTTTAAAGACAGACCACGCCTTAGGTCCGAAATGGATGCAATATTTTTATCTGTCGTAGTTTAAATTCCTTAATAACTTATCTGTGTTCAAGTAAAAAATCTTGATGGACTTGATAAATCATATTAGTAAGTAGTTCTCCGATAAATATCAATGAAAATAATATTGACTTGATTGACAATGTAAGTATTATTGACTTGACGATGCCCTGATGCTTGACAGAATGTCATGCTCACTTAAATGTCTCGCTGATGGTGGCGGGTGTGTCATTTAGTTCTCTTCAAAATGGTTGAGCTGAATGGCATAAATAGCTATATCGCAAAATTATCCACACTAGTCGACTTTACCTCGTCGTTTGTATCGTACCCGCTGCTCACCGCATCAAAGGTATTTGATGCGGTGAGCAGCGGCAAAGGTCGACGGTTGCCCATCCGGGCACTCTTTAAATCGTGGTCATGCGTGGAGGTTGCCCTGCGGTTGCGCAGTGGTTGCTTTGAACCCTCGGAAGTGAGCGCCAACAGGGTTTATAATATTAATGTAGGACATGATATGTTAGCAAAAAAAGGCTTTGCCAGATTAGATATTAAATTAAATTTAAGGTTATGTGGCATTAAATTAAAAACATTGAATAACTTTAAACAGAGTAGTTGCCGCACTGAAGATAATATATTTTCTACAGATTCTTTTTTGACGATAGTTTGTGAAGGTGTACTTGAACAGTTATTTGATGATTTCCTATCTACAAAAAAGGAGGGCCATGTGAAGGTTCCGTACAAACTTGAGACATAAACGGCCGTATCTTTTGACTGAGCAGACTTAGAGGGTTGGTTTTTTTCACAGCTCCACTACCACAGACTTGAGTACGTATTTAGTTTTAATTTCAACTCGAAATCTCCGCGCGTCTCGAGATAAAGGTCCTGACAGGCAGACGTACAACACAGTCATCCTTTAAGAGATCCGCTTTTACTTTTTGAGATACGGAACCCTAAAACAACAATAGGAGTATGGAAGAGAAAGACGTTAGTTTTTGGCATGTAGGTATGAAAACCAATTTCTGATCAGAACAAACAGACAGCTTAATCGAGCAAAGAAAAAAAACTACCGATTTTGATGATTTTTGGTGCAGAGATAGTTAGGACCCTGGAGACGGACATAGGCTTAATAAAAAATGTGACAAAAGGGGGAAATAGAGGGAAGAAAAGGGCATAGCAAGGTTTTTTTTCGATCATCACGCGGGTTAAAGTTAGCGTTAGCCCAAAGTAACTATGCCACGCGGACAAAGTCGCGGACGAAAGCTAGTTATAAATAATCCTTAAATAAAATCGGATACAAATATGTAAATAAACCGAAAGAGTCTCTCTTTATAATTTCGACAAAAAAGATATAAAAGCGACGTTGTCGATTCGGGTTATCCCGGCCATAAATTTTCAATGTTCGGCCCTGCTTTTTTACTTTTTTGTTGAAGTAGTTTTTCATCGAAAATAATTTACTGCGGCGAAATGTTATTTAGCGAAAACCATTTCTATTTTTGGATTATTTGGTAAGTAGGACCAATTTAAAAACATGAATTGGTTTTATGTTTAGCTTGCCAAAAATAATAGTCTATTATATTAAATTGTAAAATTATCAAAATTCCGCATAAAAATTCGCCTCAATTTAGCCCCTTTAAAAATAACCGTAAAAGTTGCTAGAATGAAAATATTAGATATCACAAAAGAACGGTTCTCTTGTAACAGAGATACCCGGAGAGGGTCTTTGGGTATTTCGCTGTAACAAAACAAGCGAGCGTTCAACTCTTGACAAAATTAATTGCTTCCTATTGTACAACAAAGTTTTGTACGACGTAATCGTAATATTAAAATTTTGTTTCAAAGTTTGTATATTTCTTTGAGCTTAATTGCATACAACTTACAGACTTATACACTATGATATAAAGTTTAAAATAGCGATGGGTAAGAATTTTCGAATTTCGATAGCATAGATAAAACAATAGATCTTATGAATTTAAATTCAGAATGATGATGAAATAAAGTTCGAGACAAGATTTGTTAGAGTACCCACTGAGTATCCATATTAATACAACAAACGTCAAAGTGTATGTTTTTTGATACTTTTCACGACTAAACGGCTGATGAGATCGTAATGAAATTTGGCAAGGAGATAGATTTTAACTTGAGAAAGGACATTAGTTATATATGATCACGCTGAGTGCAGATTGACCAGTATCGCATTATGTCCATTTTCCTCAACTTTTTGACAACTGTCATCACATTCATTAGAATAGAACAGCTATAAGGCAAGGCAATTCGCGAACTTAATGCGCACGAAGTCGTTGGTGACAGCTAGTAATCGTTAATAGGTTGTTGAAACTAGAGACGTAAAAACAAGGCCTAGATTCATCGGTGTGAGGTGTAGGTTATGGAATTATTAAGTACTATAGTACAATGTCTATAAAACAAAGTGCACCGTGTCTTCTTTGCGTTTTTAATGAACTAAAATTGGAAACTTGCTCTCATCCAATCCATTTTACCATTCATTGACTGTTGATAGCCAAATAACACATGCGTAGGTTGAAACAGATGCTGTTTATTACCGTGAATAATTCTCATTGTATTTACGCAACCTTTATGATCATAACAACTCCTCGTTAAAACGTGTGTGTAACTACCTTTATAAGTAAGTACTTATATAACATACACAATTACAAACAACCTATACTACTAATTAAGCCGGTAATAATTCGGTTTAGGCTAAGTAAATACTGGTTTTAATAGAATATATGATCAAAGCGGCTACGTTAGATACAAATAGAAGCAGAGAGACCTGCCAGAACCACCGCCTACCGAGGTTACGGGTTGTTTGAAAGAAGAGATACCGCGGCCAGGAACATAAAGGGCAAAATAAGGAACATGGGTGGGTCACTCTGGGCGGAGTGGGGAAGTTATTGCATGGGTGGGTTTGAGTCAGTAAAAGTCTAACACTCCACCCAGAGCGGAGGAAGTTATTTTATGGCAAAAGATGCAAATAGATAAATCTATAGACTGAATACTTACCTTAAATTAATTAATTCTGGAGTGACTTAATATATATGCACATGGTGTTTACCTTAGCCAAAGGCTAAGTGTCGCCATTCACAGTCAAAATTTTCTTAATCGACTACACCAGAATCAAGTTAATATTTTTTGTGTGAAAACAGCATCAATTAAAAACAGGAACTAACAAAAGCATGTTTAAGAAAAAGGAACATAACACAAATAATAAAAACTATCATGTCCTTCAGTGAAGCCTCGACCCCAACGAAATGCAAATGGCCGCCAAGTTCAAGTGTAACAAAACTATTAACATAAACCAACAACGCTTGGCCTTCACTAACTTATATTACTTTTGTCAAACTTGTCCCGTCGCCTTACTATCGCCTGAGGAGGGCCACTTAACCGTTAGGATGCTCCTAGCACCTATTACACCAAATACATTGGCGCCAAATGTCAAATGTGACACGACAAATGTCAGTTTCAATTTTGGCGGCAACATGGAAACTTTTGGAATCCACCTAAATATCTATACAAGACAAAAAAGTACCATTTGGACATACCTATATTGATAATGTCAGATCGTTGTTGGTAATTTAAAAAATACCCATGAAAGGAATTGTTAAAGTTCGTTGATGTATGTAGAATAAATCGATCTCCATATTTTTACACCGGCGCCATGACTGCAAACCCGCCATGGCAGCAGAGAAAATAGGGTATTTAGGTTTTCTTTAGTAGTTGATTTCTAATACATCTACCGCAAACGGCATATATAGACAAAGTAAAATCTTTTCAGCGACTGATATATATCAATCTTGTTAAAAGTCATTGTTGAGCTGAGAAACCCTTTGAAAGCGGCATTTGTCTACCCTTAGTTCTATGTGAAACAAATGATGCACTAGTCCCAAATCTCTTTGATTTCTTGGCATCGATCCGCGGCGTCCGCCTCCCTGGCGCCCAAAGCATTTGGAGAAACTTTCACACCACACACTCGGTAAAAAAGCGTTATGCGATTCTTAAATGTTTTGCAATCGAGTAAATAGTGCTCGAACCAGCCATGATATGATTCAAATATGATTTAAATCTGTTGAAAATGTTTATTCGCGTGAGAAGTGCATTCTATTAATATTAGTTTCAGTCCTGAACTAGTCGTGATTAGCCTTTTTTTGGCTTTTGGATTCGTTTTTACTTTTGGAACCCTTTTGTTTATAACAAAATACATAACATTCTCTAAATATCCCTCTTAAGTACCATGGTACCATATGGAAATGAATGAATGAATACCAAGCTGCCTACATTCAGCCGAAAACCAACCACGGTATTCAACGAGTCTACTAGCTGAAACTGTAACTTAAATGTAAATAGATAGATAGAAAATAATCTACTTTACTCCGACCTCAAAATACCTATAAATGGTTTGAATTAAATAAATGCTTTGAGTTTGATCCATTGAAGAGTTGGGACAAACTGTGTCTTATATGTATATGGATAGGTATATAGACACAGACCAATTGGAAAGCCTTATAGTTGGCGGAACTAGTTTAACTAGTTAAGCCGCGCGGGTTGGCGGGGACCGAAAATGTGTTCGTGTTTGGACTTTCTCTTATGTTAATATATAAAATTGTTGGGCTGTTACACCTTTTACGATAGTGGATCGAGAAAAGCAATTTGATATGAGTCCATTCGAATAATTCCGAAATATGGAGGTCGCTTGAAGAAGGGCAAACGACAAAAGGTTCTGTAGATGATGGTGGTAATAGGTACAACACTGAAACACAAACAGTTCATCCAAAACTGTTCCAAAATAATGGTGCCATCACTCACTAATTAGATATCTACCTTGCTAGATTGCTGATAAATGAATGATAATGATGATGAGGAGTATAATCTTCAAAAATCAAAATCAAAATATTTTTATTTCACATAGGCATTATTATAAAACGTCGAGAAAAGGTGCACGGTTCAGGTTGGTCGTTTCCTATGGAGAAGAACTGACAAAAACTACACGGTTACTCTTTTAAAATCATTTGGTTTTACAATGTTGTTCTTACAGCGTTGGTACTTTAAGTATGAGACGACAGCGTTGACCCAACAATAAGTCTTATTTATGTTGGTGTTTATCATCTGCTTGCCTTAATCCAACAACGTTGGGGTCACTTTCAGTCAGACCAGATGCAGCTGAATATCAACTCAACTCCCTCATTTTCGTTAGCTGATCTCCGCAACCCAGTTAGTGTCGTCCCCTTGGTAAGATTTAAGACTTGTTTTGTTCTTAAGACAAAAGACACGTGTACAAACAAGCTGACATTAAAAAAACATTATATCACCCACCCGCCAAAAAACTAATTTCTACGAACTCTATAGATGCATGGCATTAATAATTACCTTTCATTAGTAAAAAGCCAAAAATCTTCCACACAACAACGTAGAGAAAATCTGAGCCAAAAACTAAACTACCCATTCTACATAACCAACCAAAACAGGCCTATTTCTATTCAGAAACCGACCTTAAACATCAATATTAACGTTAATATAAATATCTACCGTACCAAACCCTACATGGGATATATCCTCATATCCATTCACAGCCGGTAACAACCACATTTCAATGCATAATGCACAGATAATGCATTAAAATGTATTCAGCAGTCGCGCCGTCAAATAATAAAAATGATTTCGCGACTACCCTCAGGTGCTAGGTGGAGGAAACAATGGCGGCGGTGTATTGTGACGTATGTATGTTTATTGTAGTGACGTGAGAGGTGTATTATGCATGTTGTGTAAAGGATACGCGATTTGTAGAAAATGTTGCAAGTTTTTCTATTATAATAATTGTTTTTGTTTTTACTTTAATGTCTATAGCCTTGAGGAGCTCGTGGCGAAATAATAGCAGCCGCTCGGGTCGATCTTTAGGTTAAGCCGCGCTTGCCTAGGTTGGTCTGTGGATGGGTGACCACCCGTTACATACCGAGTTTCCTCTGTGCCTCAGAAAGCACGTTAAACCGTTGGTCCCGGCTGTCATTTGTAGATCTTTGACAGTCGTTACAGGTTCCGAACAGGACAGTGTTCCGAAAATCTGACAACCAGTCTTTACCAAGGGGTATCGCATTACCCAGTACTAATTGGGTTGTAGAGGTCAGATAAGCAGTCGCTCCATGTAAAATACTGATATTCAGCTGCATCCGGTTAGACTGGGAGCCGAACCCAACATAGTTGGGAAAAGGCTAGGCAGATGATGATGTCTATAGCCTTGAGATGAGAAGCTCGTGGGTAAATAATATCAGCTGCACGGGTGTGTCTTATCGACAAGATTAATCCGTGTTTGCCAGAGTCAGTCCGTCGATGGGTAACCATCCATTATAATTTATTTATTGTTATTCCACTTCATCGTTTTTATAGCTGGGAAACCCAATACAACAATTTAGTCCTAATTTGTACACTCAGAGGCGCCACGCGCAAACCAATCAATAATTTATTATTTATAAAATATACTGAGATAATTATACCGATTGCCCTCCGTACCTTGGAAAGCTCGTTAAGCCTTTCATCCCGGCTGTCATTTGTTGGTATTTAAAGGCGAGACAGATGAGATGTAAAGTCCAGAACTCCTGATGACTTACAGACCAGCTTCTTCATTTGATTAAAAATATGTGTGAGAACTTGTGTTTATCGTCAATTCACCGTACATTTTAGGATGTGGACGTAATCGGCATACATAACGTCTATTTTCTTCATGGTTGGATGATTAAAAAATAAAATTATACTCAATTGCAACCCATGACTACCTCATCTGGGGTATGTTCAGAATATTCAACCTGAAAAAGCCGGCCTGGAGCGAGTCAGACTCGCGCACCGAGGGTTCCGTACAAACTTGTGTTCCGATTCCGTTTTATCCTTTTAAGGTACGGAACCATACAAAGGGGATTCGTAAACACTACACTCTCACCATTTACAAAATAAAGCATTCACACCTCCCACCTCTTCCCCACCTTGCGCCCCTCAGTTGCAGTAATATAATCTTGCATGTTTATCTTCCACGCCACCTGAATCCTCTCCTTTGTTTTCCTCACTTCTAAATGAAGGTAGTAAAATTAAAATAAATATTCATTTAGTCCGAATGTAGGCCAGGTGCCTCTACTGTAGAATTTTGCTACTGAAGTTGTGGCAACGGTTCCGGTATAGAGAGTACTGACTACCCAGTAATGACACTATCTAGTGTCCTTGTGAAATCCCTGTCTGTAACAGGGTTGTCAGGCGCGGAATAAATGGTAGGCTTATTAATATATGTATTGTTTTAATATTTCTTTATAATCTGTTTATAATTGGGATACTTTTCACTACACTATTCCCAATCTACTGCAATTAATGAAAACCAGAATCGACTGTTTTGGATCCCGGCAGAGGAGTAGGAAAATTAATTACGATTTGTCTTACAGTGAAGTTGAATTTTGATTTGTCTTTTCTTAAATGCGTCATTTTAAGTAGATAAATCAAGGTGAATGTATAACACATTCACCTTGATTTTTATTACAGAAAAAATATGGACTATTGTTTTTGTATAACGCATACCGCGTTATACAAAAACTTGCTTGACGTGTGCAAGTTTACTTATGTGTCGTTTGGTACATTAAAATAACTAACTACTTAAAATGACTGAATTTTAAACAGACTTGATCATAATTGAACTATCCTAAAAACAATGGTTGACTCCTGACACTTCAATGAAACCACCCAAAATACCTACTTGTTTTGTTTGGCATTAATGAGAAATGTGTCATATTTATGTTATACGTATCTACCATTAATTTCATGAAGAAAGTAGTTCAGTTTAATAGTCTATTTATATACAACCCACATCCTTAAACAATACCACACCTCTCTGTTAGACGCTGTATAAATGCTTTTAATTAAAACAACACACAAATTAAGGAACCAGTAAAAAATAACACAAATGACCTTTATAAAAAAGCCTAACAACTTAAGCAAAACCGGACGCGCTTATTTCCCACCGGACAAAAGCAAACACAAACATGTCAGGCCGATCCCAGACAGTTGACAACCCTATATGGAAAGGACAATGGCGCCCAACACTTCTCTACTCCATTCCCACTGCACTAAAGACAGGAATAAAAACCAAACTCCTGTCAAGAACTGCTGTTTACAAACTAAATACAAACAGATTTTCTTACATTGTTCGTCCTCTGTCTTTGGTTACAGTTTTAAATGTCTTGTTGAAAGTGAATTAGTAAAAGTAGAGGATAAAACCCTGCCGATGTATGTATTATTTTATGAAACGGTTTTATCTAACAAGTTGTTTTTAAAGACAAAACATAGTGACATAATACAAATTTTATACCATATACCAGAATTACCTATGATTTAATTTAAATGATTGGAGTACAATCATTTTAAATGTCATTTTGAGGTCAGATAGAACCTGCCGGGGTTGCGGGTTGTTCGAAAGAGATATCGCGGCCCCGGAACGTAAAGGGCAAAAGAAGGAACATGGGTGGGTTTTAGTCAGTAAAAGTCTGACTCGCCCCCCCGCTCCACCCAGAACGGGGGAAGTTATTTGATGATTTCCCACCCAAAAAAAAAAAAGATCAGATAGAAATACCTCGAAATAGTGAAAAGAGACATAGTTTGCTCCGCGTTTTTATGGAATTAAACGAAATTATTTGCCTCTATGAATGTTTAACTAGCTTTTGCCCGCGACTCCGTCCTTGTGTATTAGCATATTATAATGGCATTTGGCAATAGTAAAGATTTATATTCAGTAAAGGTTTTTTTTTTCTGAATAGAAGGTAGGAACACGCGACGTTAACATACATTCGAACGATTAATTAACTAAAGTAGATCTATTCGTTTGGTTTTTAGTTTCGTTTCATTGCTGTTTTCTTAAGCACGATAAATATTACCCATATTAATTTTAATGCGCTCAATAAGATAGAATTTGCTATTTTACAACGTTTTTTAGGGTTCCGTATATAGGAAAACCCTTATTGTACCCTCACTAACCCTCACTATGTTGTTCGTCTGTCTGTCTGTCTGACAAGACCTTTATCTGGGGAACGCGTGGAAGTATCGAGTTGAAATTAAAAACCATAAACTCTGTGGTCCCTTTGTGCTGTGGCTGTTTGTACGAAGTTTGTACGAAACCCTCGGTGCGCAAGTCTGACTCACGCTTGGCCGGTTTTTTTGTGTGAATTGATCAAAACAAACGTTAACTTACAAGCTGCCATGCCATGTCAAAGGCTATCCAAAATAACGGCAGCCAATCAAAGAAAAACATTAGTGTGATACCTAGTTCTTTTTTTCATAATCCGTTGTTCTGAAACACATAACTATCAGTCGCACAAGAAAGTCTTATCGAGAGTTCAAAATAGGAATAAAAGGCGCCATGTTTTTTTAAGTATTATGTAGTTTTTTTTTATATGTGGCCCACTCTTGACGTCAATCATAACAGAGATAAAGAAAACTATTATTGTGGTCCCTACTATTCAAGCTCAATATCGTTGTATTGGTATTTTAAAATTGAGCTTACGTTAACGGCGTGAACTCGTCTAGTACCTCTAAAGGGCATAACAGACAGTTTAAAAGCAGTACTTTACCAAACGCCACAGAAACTTTCACACGTCAAGCGCTATGCGTTCAAAAGTTTGTTTAATTAGACCCCGTCAGACGAGACGCTGTCTTCAACAAAACGCTCGGTATACACACTGCTCGTTTATGTAAATCGTTGCATACGCTAGACAACAGACTTGACGTCACTCGAGATTTCGTTATATCAACACATATACATGCACTTTATCTATCTCTCTCTATGAAGGCACGGTTAGCGCAGTGGCTAAACGTTTGACTACTACGCTACGTGTACAAATATTTGAATGACCTACAGATAGTTGTTCCGGGTCTAGCAGTTTGTGTATGTGAGTCTAAATGTTTGTTAACGAACTCACGAAACAGGAGAAATTCCTAGTGTAAAGCAAAAATTGACTGAGTCTGGATTGACTAGGAATTCTACACATACTTCAACGATGAATGGCAAGGCCTTATAATAAAAAGTTCAACTTGATGGATTTCCCTATCGATGTTTTTTTAATGAGTTTTGCTTCATACAGACGTTCTCTATATAAGCAGTGCGAACCATGAATGTTTTAAAAATGTTTCAAATTGTTTTATTTTTAGTGTTCTGGATTTAGGTTTACTTGTCACAACTTTTGTTTTATCTAGTTGTCTCTAATTTTAATTATGTCAATGTCAAGGATACCTGTTAGTAGCATGGTTACCGTAATGCCGTTTTTAGATGTTAGTTTATTTGAATGTGTATGTGAGAATGCTGTTGGTGTGTTTATTATATTTATTTGTTTAGAAATAGGAAATACAACAAATAACATCTCTCGCTCTGGGCGGAGCGGGAGGGTGTGTCAGACTTTTACTAACTAAAACCCAGCAATGTTCCCATTTTTTTGTTCCTTTGTGCTCTGGGGCCGCGGTATCATTTTTGAACAGTCTGCAACCCCGGAATTGACAACCCTTTTTTTTCGGGTGGGAAATCATCATATAACTTCTCCCGCTCTAGGCGGAGCGGGGGGGCGTGTCAGACTTTTGCTGACTAAAACCCACCCATGTTCCTTCTTATACCCTTTACGTTCCGGGGCCGCGGTATCTCTTTCGAACAACCCGCAACCCCGGCAGGCGGAGGCTCTAGCAGGCCCCTCTGAATTGACAACCCTAACATTCACATTTCATTTCCCAAAAAGAGCCTTGTTGGTTTATTGGTTAATCATGTTAACCTTTACATACACTAGTCAACACACCTGACATCACATTCGATTTAATTTGAAGTTCCAATCCAATCAGGAATTCGTCGAAAAGCCTGCGAGTTTAAATCTCATTCTGTTTATCTGCTGTGATCGGTCCACCGTCCAGTGCAAATTGGAAGGTGTTAAGGTTAGTTAACGGATTAACTACTGAATAAAGTTCATAATATACAGTAACGTAATTGTGATTGTTATTTAAGTTTGTTGAGCGCTTCCAATGAAGTTATAAAACGACGGCACAATTGGCGCAGTGGCTGAGCGAACAACTGCTGCACTGTGTGGCGCTGGCGTGTTCGATCTCCGCACGAAACAAATATTTGTAAAGTTTACAGATAGTTGTTCTGGATCTGGCTGTTTGTGTATGTGAGTTAAACTGTTTGTACGATACAGTGGAAATTCCTAGTGTGGAGCAAGTGTTTTTTTAAGAGTTCGAAGATACTAGAAGTTTTTTTTTTTTAATATAGCTTACCTAAATAGTGGTGTACAACTTACGATGCAATAATTAGTTATGGCCTAAAATAGTCTTCTTTTACGGATGGAAATCATCAAATAATTTCCCCCGCTCTGGGTGGAGCGGGAGTTAAGGCCGTACCCTACGCAAATAACCTTGAGCATTCGCTTCCCTCTTTGCCGCGCAGGAGTGAGTGAGTGAGAGCAGTAGTGAATAATGCCTATTTTTTGGAATAAAATCTATAATATAAAATTAAGTATTGGGTTTTTGGAAAAAATATTTCCACCAAAATGTTCATTATAGAATTGTGTATCCATTAGTGTCAGTAGCAAAATTAAACAATGTTTACTTTACGAGGAGATGCATGTTATTGATATTTTTCTCATTTCTGGGGCTTTGTTGTAAGGAGATTTACTAAATAATGACTCAATAAAAATAAAAACTAAATCTACAATAATGGAATCAAGATTATAAAGAAATTTAATGTATTTTTTTGTTACTTAGTTCGTTTTAAATAACAAGTAGATAGCTCTAGAAAACTGTACAAAAACGGCTTGCGCGGCGTTTTGGTCGGGGTGGCGCCTTAATGTCAAACTGTTACTGAGAAACCCCACCCATGTTCCTTCTTTTGCCCTTTATGTTTCGTGGCCGCTTTTCTCTTTACTAGTCTAGTAATTTCATCTGCTGAAGATCAGTATTTCACATGAAGCGACTTTCCATCTGACCTCCACAACGCATGTCGTACTGGGTAATACGATACCCCTTGATAAGACTGGTTGTCAGAGTTTCAGGCCACAGACTACTTAAAGTCTGTCGAAGATCTATAACTGACAGCTCAACATACTGCCCGAGACACGGACGAAACTCGATTTATAATGTGGTCACCCAAACTGTTAATCCTAGACGATTAAATTTTTCTTTTTTAAATATACCTTATATATATTTTTGAATATTTTTAAATTAAATATAGAAATCATATTTTTTTAACATTAAATTAATGACACCAACGTATCAATCAGTTAAGTAGCTGTTAGTAACCGCCCACTCGACGAGACTTTACGAGATATGGCCACTTGACGAAACATGCCGTCATCAGCACATCCTCATATTTGACGAATTTCGCGCCAAATTAACGTACACCACAATTCGGATACACGCACCTACTTCACTGTAGTACTTGTGGTTTCAATTAGATCCGTATTTGTTAAAGAACAATGGGATTTTCAGGCCGTCATCATCACGTTGGTACACACTGAAAATGTTTGCATAAGACGCCTTTGTCTATTATGTCAAGTTTTAAGATCTTAGTACAATGATACAGAAATAAGGACGCTGCCTACTAAGCCGTTTTATTAAAACAACAGACTTGAATTAAAACAAATTAAATTATAGTTTCATAACTATTAACGACATAAATACTTTTCGTCTTACGTCTTTTGATCCACGTGAGAATTAGACATCGAACCGACAACATTTCCACTAGACCAATGATGAGTCAGTCTTAATAAATAAAATCTCAATCATAAAAACAAAACAACATCAACACTTTCATTCGAAAAGCGAATACAACGAATCAAACAAATAATTTAACCCATTATTCAAAATGTCCACGAGAATCGCAACGATGGGTCTATCCATTTATTACGTGGTCGCTCTTCATCGGGATAAACCATGGGATGGCCGTTGGTAATGCTGGAGTGACTCGCGGACAACGTCAACTTTAATAAAGCGATCGGAAATTCCAATAATCAATCTGGATTCCAATCCTATAATCCGATGCCATCACCAAAATAGATGCAATTTGTACTACGATTAAATGATTTTGATACTTTATGCTTATAATTTTATTGTAAACTATGATTTGATGACATTTTAGCTGTCGGAATTATTTAAAGTCACTTGAAATGTTTTACAAACTACAAATAGATACTTAATTGTTTTACTTTCTCATTTTTTTTTCAAATTAATTAGCTTTCATCTTTTATTTTGAAGAACTCACTTTACATAGTTTTCTATTAGCTTATCTTTGACCCTGAAATGATGTTTCACCATCTAGGGAGGCATATTGTTCGGCGTGTCGGCAGGTGGAGTTACTTAAAGAAAGGCTGATAACTCAGACATTTTAGGGGATCCTCTTTTTTTTGGGGTGGGAAATCATCAAATAACTTCCCCCGCTCTGGGCGGAGCGAGGGGGAGTGTCAGACTTTTACTGACTAAAACCGACCCATGTTCCTTCTATTGCCCTTTACGTTCCGGAGCCGTGGTATCTCTTTCAAACAACCCGCAACCTCGGCCGGCAGTGGCCCTGGCAGGCCCCTCTGCTTTGCTGACTTCTCTTTGAGGCGCGCGTGAAACACAAACGCGCCGTCGAGACGGTCTGTCGTCAATAGACGGACCCTCTTAAGTGTCAATTAGGTCTATACGAGTTTGTCTTTACAAACCTACAAATTAAATTAATTAATTAATTACGAATAATGCACAGCCTAAGCCCAAAGGCTTGTGTGCTAGGTCAAAACCCTGAAATGTTAAACAAAAATTCCTTAGAATTTGTAGGAAGGCTTTAGAAAATGCACGATTGCTATTTAAAAGCAGGTTTAATCCGGTACGGAAGTTCGTCATATTTTCCAGCGGCTATAAATTAAATGAGGAAAAGGCAAAATAAATTTGCACAAGTATCAAAACTCCGCGAGCAGCGTAAAAGGCTTTACAGGAGCGTGCAGTGGGAGCGACCGAGGGACGCACGCAAATGAAATGTCCGAACGAGTCATTGAATCAATATCGTGCAGACACCAGAGACCGCAAGAGCTCAGTCATATTACTGCACTCTCGTTTATTAAGAACTGACCTCAACTGAGCAAATTGACGGATATTTAAAACATCTACAGGTGTTATTGAGAACTGACCTCGATTCAATATTACTTTTTAAATGGCCGACAAAAACATTGAGCCAATATCAATCACAGACCATGAAAAGTACCGCGAAAGGTCAATCATATTACTAGGCTGGATTTATCGATTGACGACACGATTGACGCAGTGGCTGAGCAATCGACTTCTGCACTGCGTGTTGCGGGTTCGTTCTCCGCACGCAACAAATATTTGTAATGGCCTACAGATAATTTATTGTTCCGGGTCTGGCTGTCTAAGTATGTTAGTTTAAAAGTAAAGAGAGGTCAAACTAAATAATATAAAGAAAATTTGACCAGCAAACCACCTGCACTTTGTAGGATTTATACGAAGCCAATGATAGTCCTAGTACCCTGCTGGCTACCTACTGGTCGGACATAATTTGAGTCGGAAATTATCTTGCGGAAACTACCTAAATAAAAAAACTCATCTCAAATTATTTTCGTGTCAGGTTTTCTTCATATACATATAGTTTGAACTCTCTTTACTTTTAAACTAACATACATGAATGGTGCAAGGAAACCGTAAATGTTCTGATTATTTCTACATCGTCATAACATTTTTTAGTTTAATTTCACTCTCAGTCTCAGTGTCCTGAGGTCTGGCTGTTATTAAATTTAGATGTGGCCCAATTCCTCTGTGCAGAAGCGGAGAGCCAGCAGATACCGTCACTAATTTAACGTGGTTTGGGTCACTTACTATTACAACGGAGCGTTTAAATCAAACGTGGTGGAATAATCTCGTTTGTCTACTTCCAATGCTTTAATAAAACTGGTTGTTTTATGAAGCATGGGCTAATTTGTTTGAGTTACTTGGGTTTGAACTGACAAACAGGTAAAACTACAACATAGACTAGGTTTGTATAAAGTTACTGAAAATTTGTTTCAGGTAAAAAATTAAATGGACAAAAAACACTAAGGCTGTTTGTGTATGTGAGGTTTAATGTTTGTAAACGCACCCACGGTACAGGAGAAATTCCTAGTGTGGGGCAAAGTATTTTTTTTAATATGGACCATGACAACGTTAATACATGACGTTTAAAAAGGGCGCTATAATATAGTACTACGCTACGCGTGCTATACGTATAGTACTTTCTTATAGTTCATAACAATGTAAGCATCTTGCTCAAATGCACTCATGTATATTTGTTTCTATATTTATTTCACAAAATCCCTAATAGCACAACTTTCCAAAAAACATAACATACCTCACAAACAAAATAATCCATAGCGTAACATGTCACCAAAGTCAGACACATTTTAATATTAAATAATCCTTTAAATTAAAGTGCAAAGGACCGGGATTAAAGTGTTTGAGGCAAGTCTCGGGTTAACAAATAGCCATGGAATATTCATAGACAACAAACGAGGCGCGGCCGAAATGTATTTAATTTTATTTTAATGGCGTTGTGGTGACTGGCTGGCGCAACGCTCCCTGTGGCTACTGTGGCCGTATTTTTGAAAGAAAAAAAAAATTGTTAATTTGAAATAAGAATGCTGGGGATAATTATTATTAATATTATAAAGGTGAGCTGTATAATCGTGTGAGTATGTTTGTAACTCCTTGGATTTGGATAGTTTGTATTCTGGATTAACACATAGGTTACTTTTTATCCCGGTCTACGCGGGTGAACCGCGGGGTGATGATAGTTATTCATAATTTTGAAAATTATAGCTGCAGAAGACGTAACTTAGATAAAAGTTCAATTAAATATTCAGGTTTTGGGAGATAACAATTATACTTTAAATATAACTAAGGGCGAACTTCTACGTGTTAAGACATTTAATCTGCGTTTAAATAAATAAGCTGATTATGTCCAACTTATCTATTTTATACAGTGCTTTACAAAATAGATAAGCAGTACAAAACCATTGTAAATTAAATCAAGAGATATCGTCTCTCGCTTATATTTAAATCGCTAATATGTATATATATATATCTGTCTTGCACGATTTCACCCGCGTCTTTAGGTGCTGCCCCTCTCCCGTGCGTAGTAGCGTGATGTTGTATAGCCTATATTACTTCCTGAAAATGTAGCTTGGTATTAGTGCAAAGAATATTAAAAACGGTCCAGTAGTTTTGGAGCCTATTCGATACAAACAGTTCGATACAAACAGGAGTTCCAGTAGCAGTCACCGAAGTAGACCTTCAGGTCACTCCATCAAGTCCGGAGGGAAGGTCTCATCATAACTAACAAAATGAGCCCAATCTCGACATATCTAGTTCCATCCGTCGAGGAGTTCCAGTAGGAGTCACCGAAGTAGACCTTCAGGTCACTCCATCAAGTCTGGAGGCAAGGTTTCATCATAACTTATAAAATGAGCCCAAACTCGACACATCTAGTTCGATCCGTCGAAGAGTTCCAGTAGCAGTCACCGAAGTAGACCTTCAGGTCACTCCATCAAGTCCGGAGGTAAGATCTTATCATAACTTATAAAATGAGCCCAAACTCGACACATCTAGTTCGATCCGTCGAAGAGTTCCAGTAGCAGTCACCGAAGTAGAACTTCAGGTCACTCCATCAAGTCCGGAGGTAAGATCTTATCATAAATTATAAAATGAGCCCAAACTCGACACATCTAGTTCAATCCGTCGAGGAGTTCCAGTAGGAGTCACCAAAGTAGACCTTCAGGTCACTCCATCAAGTCCAGAGGTAAGGTCTCAACATAACTAACAAAATGAGCCCAAACTCGACACATCTAGTTCAATCCGTCGAGGAGTTCCAGTAGCAGTCACCGAAGTACACCTTCACGTCACTCCGTCAACTCCGGAGGTAAGGTCTCATAATAACTCAAAAATATGAAATATTTTTTGATGGTACGAAGAATTACGAAAAAAAACTATTCAATGTATCAAAATGAGTTCACTTGACTATTTTTTCCGTGTCTACTTTTGTGTGTGTGACTTTGCCAATGTAGTAGTTCGATTCTATGCCTATCAATTTTGCAAACGCGTCCTTAAGTACAGATTAGTACGCTTTATGATGATTTAAATTACGTTAAAAATCGAAAAATCTTTAAGATGATCTTGCGTTAATGTACACAAGTACAGCACATACATACAAATACACAAAAAAAGCTTTTACGTTAATTGCTCATCCCACAACACCTCACAATACCACGAAGACACTGCATCCAGGACCACAAATCGCTTACTCAAGACAAAAGAACGTGCCCCAGAGCTAAGATAACAATAATTCGCACTTTTACTCGAACCAAGCTCAGTCCCACAGGCTTTTACAACAAATCATAATAAAAGAAACGGGTCTATAATTTTTATTAAACCTAATTATAAGCCTGTCCCTGCGACGGCCTTTCCCGGACCCGAATTATTTAAATGAACCCGTTTTCAAGCCCTCAAAGCATTACCTCTTCCGGTTAAATAGGTTGAGCCGTAAATGCCATGTTCCGGATTTGTTCTGTTACGTATATGAATGTTTTATTGTGCTCTTTTGTGACGACAAGGTGGGTAAAGAATGGATATGTGTGGGTCCTAATGGCTAAAGAGTTTGGTGTGCAGTTTAAATATGATGATGTCTTCAATGACTCGACAAAGCGGCACATCAAAATTTCTCAACAACCACCCTAGAGTGGATCTAGGGTGGTTGTTGAGAAAATTTGATGTGCCGCTTTTTTGTGTGCTCTCTCTTTCTCTCTTTTTAGGAATAATACACACAGTAATGTGACTACTGCGTTTAAGACCAGTTGTTGACCGAGAACTAGCTGCCTGCACACTTTTCTCTTGTGCTGACTGTACATGTAGATATTTTGACTTTGAGCTAGGCCAGGAGTGTACCTAGTCGCTTTGTACTGTAAGCTGCCTTCACCTTGGGACTTTACCCTACATTGCTTTGACAAACGGACTGTAACTACAACTGGGAAAAACATAAATGTGTAGCATAAAAATGAACTTTTCCTAGCTGCGAGTACCTTTGACATAAGTCATAGTTTGGTCTCGCAAAAACTACTAACATAAGTCAAATGATCGGATTTTATTAAATACCATACAGAAATAATAACTTACAGAAATTAACTTATAAATAAAACAAAAAAATTCGTCCTCAACGCTGTCAATTAGTAATGTCCCCGAGTCTTGCCGTTGTATGGCAACGCTTCGCCTCTGGCCAAAGTAAAACATAAGTTACATAATGTCTTAATGGACTTGAAACAAACGCTACGCCCAAAGCCCGAATACGATGTGGTTGTGTACCAGTTAACTACGACTCAAAGCTAATTCCAATCTAATTGGCTAAACCCCTGTACTTAATGTAGTTCTAACTGGCTAAACCTCTGAGCACTTGGCGAGCACTGGATTCTATTAATTAAAGAGACATTCCCTTATAAGTAAGCACCTTAATACCTTCATTAATCTAAGTATGAACAACCAGATTCCAGGTTAGTCTGCAGAAAATTGACGAATCTTTTGTAAAATTCTAAAAGTGTTTAAAAAGATGTGTTTTACTTATTCTTTTCACGTCACAGACTTTTGTTCTGTAAATGGAACTCCCTTTTCGTATCTTCCGTCCTTTTCTATGTTTTTGTCAATAAGTATAAATAGGTTTAATCTTTATTACACAAAAGTGGTTCCATTTTTTGTGAAGTCCCTGACTCCTGTGCCTGTGTGTCAAGAGTTTGATTCCCAAGTAAAGTTATGTGTTATTGGGTTTTTACATTAGGCATTTCTCAGTGGCAGCCACAGAGTCAGGGTGAATCAGTTGATGGCAATAGGCTGGCCCCCTATAACATGGAATTTAAACATAACTAGCGGTATGCGGGTGTACTATAAGGTCCACTTCTGCTTAATCTTTGGGAGATTACAGAAGTTATGTTATGTTATGTTTTCAGACCTTATTTTAAATCCGATCGAAAATTTCTAGAATATTCACATCAAGTTTTCCAAACGAGCTGACCCCTTTTTTTGCGGATGGGAAATCATCAAAAAAGTGCCCCGCTCTGGGCAGGTGGAGTGTCAGACTTGTACTGACTAAAACCCACCCATGTTCCTTCTATTGCCTTTTATGTTTCGGGACCGACTTCCGATAAAACACAGAAAGGTTATTTCCTGTCCAGAAGCAATTTTCCAATACTTTCAACATCTAAATTTCAGGAAACGAGAAAATAAGGAAAAACAATTTGCTACTCTTGGAATAGGTAAGCATGAAGCTGAAGTATCGACATTTGAAAAAATATTGTCAAAGTGTAAGATTTTCTTGTTGGCACCACGCCATTCGTTAACTAGAGATCTTATCCAACCGGATTGGATCGAAATTTTGCCATGGTCACAGTAAGTACCTTCATAGGTAGGTAGGTATTATTGAATTAAACACAACTCGCCTGTTTCCCCAAAGGTTAGGTTAAATAGAGGTAACCGTCATATTAATATACCTCCATTCCGCCACTTAGTTACTCAGAATCTACTTATTCTGTACACACTAAAACCGCTGTGGTCTACTCCACACTGAGTAATGATGTGGTTTCAACCAAATCTAGAATATTTATTCCAGGAAGGAAGATGTATGATCAATGAATTTATTTGTCGACTCTTCTCGTGACCAGAGGGCTGGCCTTTTTTTGGCCAAAGAATTATCATTGCCATCCAACGCGGTAATGCTGTCAGCCTTCTTCTTCTGGGGACATTTCCTGTTGACAACGATGTGGACGAATTTTTTGTCGCCCTCATATTAGTTTATTATTTTGAAACATGTTCATGTTGTTGTTTTTAGTTTATTAATTTTAGGTTTGTAATAATGAACATAGATGCGAATAAAAATACATGGTATCTACTTAAACATTCATTTATTTTGTTTAGATACTTTTGCACAAAAATCTCGATGACTCCATTCCAGCCGTGCTATCAGGGGAGCATATACAACTAACATAGGTATGACATAGTTTTTTTACTATTGTAGAAATTCACTTGCGACTAGACGACTAACGAGGTAATCCGAAATGTATAATATTACAGAAGTACAATCAGCAAAAGAGACAAGCAGTCAGGCTCGTATGATTTAATTATATTTTTTAGAAAACGATGTCATTTTACCACAATCTTAATCTATTTAATGAAACGTTTGTTTTCTATCAAATAAATTTGACATTATTCGAAAACGTTCCTGGATTTCAACTGTATCACACGAGCTTTGTCACTTATGTAGTAGACTGACTATACTTGCTGACTGTACCGACATTCTAAAATGTATACCTTGTGTTATTTCTAACCGCAATACTATAACAAGCTAAAGAATCAATAAAACATTATGTATCGCCAACCCTGTAATGTATTCTGCCCTCTCTCTTTGTAGCGAGATTACTCTCTGTCTGAGTTCCAAGCTGCGGCGCCCCGCGAGCTCGATAATATTCCCTCATCACAACTCGAGCACTCTGGCTTGCATTTCACGTTCTACAAAAATAACGTAAGACTGCGAATGTGATATCTACTAATGTATGTGGTTTAGAATGAAGTTGGTTTTCATTTGGGAGGTCAAGTAAATCTTGTTTGGTATCGTTACATAAGTAGGTGCTAGCTAGGAACATAGTTAAATTACTCGTAATGCTTCAAAAAAGTTCCAGACCTCAAAAGGAAAAAACGGAAGCCTTATTGAATCACATTGCTGTCCGTCTGTTTGTCTCTCTGTCTGTCTGTCACGACCCTTTATCTCGAAAACGCATAGAGGTATAGAGTGAAAAATTAAAACCATAATATATACTTATGTCTGTGATTCCTTGGTGCTGTGATAAAATCAACCTTACAAGTCTGCGCATTCGAAAAATGTGACCGTTTATGACGCAGGTTTGTACGGAACCCTTGTCCGACTCGTACTTGGCCGGTTTTTTTATTTCCACCTCCAGTCATGTTTAAAGATTTTTTTTTCCAAAGTGCAAATGATATTTTGAAGAAATTTCAGACACGCAACTAAAGAGATTTCTGAACAATCATCTTGGTACTTCATTAGAGAATATGTTAAGTTTGACTTCCTAGATGTGTATTTGATTCTTCTGACAAATACTGGCACATGATGACAAAGATATTGCCGCCATTGTATCCATAGAATTAGCAATATTGTGATGCAATTGTGTTTAAATTTTGATGTACCAATAAAGCATTCTATTCTTTATAATGTTGAAATCATCAAGAAATATTCTCTATATATGCTCTTGGATAAAGTTACAATCGTCCGCATTAGCATAAACTTTGATAGCTATTTGTCTTGAAACTTTTCGTATATTGATACCGGTTATTGATTAATATAGGTTTTATGCGTAGCCGCTTTTTACTATATTTACAATATAAAATAAAATGGTGGAAGTTGGCCGTCTACAAATCATACAAAAATCATCCAACCCTATTCTGAATACTATTAAAAATCAAAATCATCAGTACTATATGGCATTAGAATGAGTGTTTCAATACTTTCAATGACAATTTAACCATAGGAAAAGAAAACACTAATTTCCACGATAGTGTTTTTTTATATAGCCTAGTCTGTTTGACTTCAAAGAAAAAATGGTAGTACCTACAACAGTCTCGCTGCATATCACCCTGATTTCTACTTACATGTCAAGAGGAAAACAAATCATACACCCCACACACACCCCTATCTCATACACACACACACTCCAATACCGTGCGCAGGTGGCGAGCGTGACCCAGTTCTAATAAGTGTAGTGGAAGAGTGCAGCAACGCCTGTCGAAGTATCGATATTAAGTACAGGGTACAGCTCTAGTAGAGCTAGCTTTAAGATTTAAAAAGTTTTTAACACGTCATCTCATGTAGGGGAGGAGAGGTCGGTAATAGTGCGCTGTTGTTCAGTTATATATTGTATAAGTATTAAACATACCATTACGGCAGTAACCTCTGAAGGGTAAAGCAGAGGTTTTTAATTCACCACATTTCGCAAGTTTAGTGTAATAGGGGGGGCCATCAACTGGGCATGAATACAAACTCCGTGGCTGGTACAAAAAAATTATAGATAGAAATATTTTTTTTTTTGCTTAGTCGGTTTTTTCTATCTTTTCGGTTTTTATATTTATTTTATATTTTTAGCATTTTTAGTCATGGTATAACGAGATTGCGGGACAGTGACAACAGTATTCTGAGGACAGTGGCGGAGAATATTTACTCTCCTATTCTGGGACGTTTTGTGGGGGTGATGAATGAGTGAGTTTCCTTTCGCTTGTTCATCGTCCACATGAAGCGAACTAGAAATATAGATATTATGTAAGAGAGATAACTCATTTGTTTACTAACACTAATTATAAGAATTTTATTTTACTAATACGTTGAATCTTGTTGTCTGAAAATAAAGAATTTATTTATTTATTTATAATGATATATCACATAATTTCATCGAGTATTCATTTTCTCTTTGTTACTAAAAAAATTGCAGATAATCCATATACTTGGAGAACTAAATATGTATAACTCATAAACTACCATTCTCTGCCTAGCCTTTTCCCAACTATGTTGGGGTCGGCTTCCAGTCTAACCGGATGCAGCTGAATATCAGTATTTTACATGGAGCGACTGCCTATCTGACCTCCACAACCCAGTTAATTCTGGGTAATACGATACCCCTTGGTAAGACTGGTTGTCAGACTTTCGGAACACTGACTACCTGTAACGACTGTCAAAGATCTACAAATGACAGTCGGACGGAACCAACGGCTTAACGTACTTTCCGAGGCACGGAGGAAACTCGGTATGTAACGGGTGGTCACCCATCCACAGACCAACCTAGGCAAGCGCGGCTTAACCTAAAGATCGATCCGAGCGGCTACTTTAAAGCAATATTAATAAAATTTATATGGGACTACTTGGGAAGTAACAAAAACAAAAAAAGAATTTTGCAAATCGGTCCAGCCAGGCGTCTGAAAAAACAGATTCCGTCGAATTGAAAACCTCCTCCTTTTTTGAAGTCGATTAAAAATCAAATGCGGCTAAAAGCGAGTCAGACTCACGCACCGAGGGTTCCGTAGAAATTTGCAACATAACCAGCCATATCTTTTGACTGCATGTACTTAGAGAGTTTATTTTTTTCACACCACACAGGGACCACAGAGTTGAGTATATATATTATGGTTTTAATTCCAACTCCATACCTGGAGGTATGGAGTTGAAATTAAAACCATAATATATATATAGCCACATAAATAGCCACGTCTATTGACTGCGTAGACTGGGAAGGTTAATTTTATCGCAGCACAAAACGGCCACAAAGTTGAGTATGTGGTTTTAATTTCAACTCGATACCTTTACGCGTTCCCGAGATAAAGGGTCTGGACAGACAGACGTACAACAAAGTGATCCAATAAGGGTTCCGTTATTTCCGTTTGTACGGGACCCTAACTCTGATTATCTATATCTATATCTATACTTATAATAAATCTGTAGAGAGGTCAATTCTGTACATGAAATATATTTCCAAAATAACTATCAGGGGGTGATTAGTGATCGATACTGATGCCAAAAATGCAATCAGTAAAATTTTTGTCTGTCTGTCTGTCTGTCTATCTGTCTGTCTGTCTGTCTGTCTGTCTGGATGTCTGTATGTTCGTTATAGAAACAAAAACTACTCGACGGATTTTAACGAAACTTGGTACAATTATTCTTCATACTCCTGGGCAGGTTATAGTATACTTTTCATCACGCTACGATCAATAGGAGCAGAGCAGTGAAGTAAAATGTTGGGTAATCGGGAGAAGTTGGTTAAAGCTACACAGAAATCATGTATGACGGAAATGTTCTCCTTAAAATTATATAAAAAATATCCTACGACAGCATAGGTCTATCTTTTATGGTTGACTCACAATAACACGTGTAACTCCCGATAACTTAGCATTTCGGAGCTTTCTGATTATATTTGTCTACTCTTATGTTTATAACACTCCCACTCATCTCTAATTAAAAACAGTTCACATTATTACGTATTCAATAAAAAAAGAATCATATAAATCGGTATACAAACACCAAAGTTATGCATGAAATACGCTAATAAGCCATCGCGCGTGAATACTGAATCATGCTATAAGGATTATTTTTGTGTAATATTTGGCTGTTGATGCGAATAGACGTTCAGAGTGTTCGACCTTATTGACAGACAATGCTTTCAGCCCGACTTTTAGTCTTTAAATAATTTCTTTTTAGATTTCTTTTATTGTTATTTTATAAAATAGGTATTAGTTATTTTGGTAGTGTTTAAATATTCGTTCAAATTACAAATTATTCATAGTTTACATTTTATTTCTTTTTAGGTGAAGTAGTAGTAGGTACGCATAGATTTTTAGAAACCGAGTTTCGGCTAATTTACTGTCAGTTTTTTTTTTATACTATGTTGGTAAAAGCGTAGTTAATTATACTAATTATAGTTATAGGTATTATTAATTAAAGTATTTATAGGTTTTTATTTTTAAGTGAAGTAGGTATACATAGGTAGATAGTATTGGACGGGTTCCCTCTATCTGGCAGAATCTTGATGCTCCGAAATTTATTTGGCATAACACACTTAGCATATTTTTCTTTAAACGAACATTTTAAAGGCATAAAAATTATTTGATATAATTATCGTATGGCATAATGTAAAACTCCGAATTTACAATTGCATAGTTTTAAGATGGCAGAATTACATTTAGTATAATTACGATTGGCAGAGTTCAAATTTCGCATAATATCGTTTAGCATAATGTTCATTTAGAGCGACGAGTATTTGGTATAATTAAAATTTTCATACTATAGTTTAAAGACTTATATGCCTAATAAGTCTTTAAACTGGCATGGTCACTAACATTAACGGTTAAAACGGGATATTTACCATGTTTGTTATTTATTTTTGAGTTTCCAATATTTTGGTGTGAACCGATACAGTGAGTTACAATTGTATACAAAAACATATGAGGGCAAAAATAAGATATTTTTGGAATTATATAGAAAAAAAAGACGTTGTTTTTAGTAGGTTACCCGGTACTCATCTATTAAGATTAGGTTAATTTGTTAAAAAAAAATGCGTAGGTTAGGTTAGGTTAAAACTGTGACCCCCTACGCACGAGCCGAGCGAGCGGAGCGAGCGATGCCGCGGCAGCGGCCGGCGAGTGCCAGTAACGACTTGCATTAATAGAAAATGAGATAGTTTTTCGTAGTTTACCCGGAACTGAACTATTTACATTAGGATAAAAATTACTTATGGAATTAAATGACATTATTTCAAATTCAATTAAATAATAGTTAAAATAAATGATATTATTTTAAAGAAATAAATAATTAAAATAAATGACAACAAATAATAATAAAGATGATTCTAACTGTAAACTTTCTGCGATATGACAATTCTGCCGTTTAATGATATCGATATGAAATATATGTCAAAAGACGATTCTGACTGTGAACTTTCTGCGAAATGATGTTTCTGCTTTTTGAATATTATGGATATGAAATTTATGTCTAGAGATGATTCTGACTTACAAAATTATGAGTTTTGAATGTATGATAAATGAGTGTCTGCCAAACAATTTTCTGCGAAATAAAGTTTATGCTATCCGTTGTTATGCAAAATAAAATTATGACATAAAAAGTTCTGCTATAAAGGGTGGACCCAGTATTGGACAGGCGTTTTAGCTTTATTTTAATTTCTTTTTTTGTTACAAGTTGTACTTACCTACATATTTCTGGGTATAATTCTTTTAGAATTATTTAGTTTTAGTACCTACTTTATTTGGTAATTAATAGGTTCTTATAGATAATAGGCATAATTAGATATATTAAAAAAATATATATATAATTTAGTACCTACTTAAATTATTTTCAGGTTAATTATAAATTCAAATTATTATTTTTTTATTTATTTAGCTGTAGTTTTATTTAGTTGTAGCTGTAGTGTATTTAGGATCAGTTTTATTATTTAAGTAGGCACTTGGATTTTTTAAGTGTAAGGTAGCTACAGTTAGGACCTCTAACGTAGCTTATTTCGTTAGGTAACTGAGTAGGCATTCAATTACCTTCGGTTATTTTCATAAATCCTTACTAATATTATAAAAGCGACAGTGAATTTGTTTGTTTGTTCTTTCTTTCTTTTTTTTCTTTTTTTTTTTTAAACGTTTTCCCACACTAGGAATTTCTCCTGTATCGTGGGTGCGTTAACAAACATTCAATCTCACATACACAAACAGCCAGACCCGGAACAACTATTTGTAGGTCATACAAATATTTGTTCCGTGCGGGAATCGAACCCGCGACACACAGCGCAGCAGTCGATCGCTCAGCCACTGCGCCAACCGTGTCGTGTTTGTTACGGCTTCACGCCTAAATGACCGAACCGATTTTGATGCATTTTGGTACAGAGATAGTTATATAGTAGGGGCCCTGGTGACGGAAATAGGCAATTTTTATTAAAGTGAGGAAAGGGGGAGAATGAGGGAAGAAAAGGGGAGAGAAAGATACATTTTTTTCGGGTCATCGTTAAAGTTAGCGTTAGCCCAAAGTAACTATGCCACGCGGACGAAGTCGCGGGCGGAAGCTAGTCGTTAATAAGGAAACTAATCCCTCTTAAAGAGGCATTTAAAAGAGAAATGCCTAAGACCACTCACGGTATATTCCCAAAATCCAACAATTGGATAACAATGATCCTTTTTGGAAATAAGAACCGACCTTCAACGAAAGATTTAGTTTCAAAAGCAAGCGTAACAAACGCAATCTGCCCACAATCCTGAATCCCCTATGATTTAAGGTCAGATTAACACCTTCATAAGCCAATGGGGACCGTAAAACCTATATCAAGTAAGCCTATCTCGTAGATCTGTATTGTACAAGGATTATGACGGGTTCAATGTCCGCCGGGCTGCGTATTACTAAACCCTTTATTTCATGTTGATGTTCAAGCTATAATATGACGGCACGGTTGGTGCAGATAGAACAGCTAAATGGCACAATTGGCGCAGTGGCTAAGCGATCGACTGCTGCGATGCGTGTCGCGGGTTTGATCACCACACGAAACAAATCCTTATCCTTACTAATATTATAAAAGCGAAAGTGAGTTTGTTTGTTTATTTGTTTGTTTGTTTGTTTGTTTGTTACCTCTTCACGCTTTAATGGCTTAACCGATTTTGATGAATTTTGGTACAGAGATAGTTGGGAACCAGGAGACGGACATAGGCTATTTTTTATTATAAAAAAGTGGGATGTGAGGGAGAAAGAGGGAAGAAAAGGCAAAACTTAGCGTTGCTATTACAAATCAATAAGGCGCTAGGGGAACTGTGTTAGCCCGAATTTAACGCGAGCGAAGCCGCGGGCAAAAGCTATATTAATATAAATAAGGTATAGATACACGATACAGGGAAAATTCCTAGTGTGGGGGCAACGTTTTTACAAAAAAAAATGTTTGCCCCACACTAGAAATTTCTCTTGTATCGTGGGTGCGTTAACAAACATTCAAACTCACATACAAAAACAGCCAGACCCGAAACAGCTACCTGTAGGTTATGCAAATATTTGTTACGTGCGGGGATCGAACCCGCGTTACGCAGCGCAGCAGTTGATTGCTTGGTCACTGCGCCAATAGTACCATAGAAAAAAAAATACATAATATTAGTATGAATGTAAATATGTGGCCAGTTGCACATACTTCCAAAAAAGGTTTTACTGTGTAGGTTCTATTACCTTCAGCAGGGTTACAATAACGCCTTAGAGCAGTACTTATTCCTGTTTAGAAAAGAGATGGCGCTGTCTCTTTCCCTCACTGGGATAACTACTGCTTTAAGATGTCATGGTAGACTACACAAATAGACTAGCAGACTTTTCTTGTACACTTGTTTGTGGTCAGAGCAACACGTTTTCTTCTTCCATTACTCCGCTCCGCTGTGAAACGTTACGGCATCATTTACTCCTTTCTCCTTCATATCATTCCTTACACAATCCATCCATATTTTCTTTAGCCTTCTCTATCTCCAACTATCAACATAAATATCTATCACACTTTTAGTCACATGCACTTCGTCCCTCCTCATACCCAGACAAACGACTTCCTTTATTTTTTTCTGTAAACTAAGTAATACAAAATAGCGACGATAATATATATAAATAGTGACAATACGGGTAATAAATTAAATACCAGACTTTTCAAGGCACTTCCAAAAAAACTTGTTTTTATGGACTTATAATTCCAGTCGACGTCCTCAAAATACAATATTAAATTAGCAACCCAGTTACGTAACACTTGTTCAATTACAAACCGACATTGCCATTTAAGTGTGTTACGCAATTATCTTGTAGGTCTTTAACAAAAGCTCCATTTCGTGACGTAAGAAAATAATACGAATATTCGGAGTTTCGTAAATGAGAACCAAGGCATTATACCGAACATAAGCATGCCTGAAACACATCAGTTTGCGCGCGAAGGTTGTCATACACCGGAATGTGTGTACTGTGGCTCAGTGGCCTGAATACTCCAGCCTTTATGATCCGAAAATAGCTAATATTACTTCACACACAAAGGGTGCCTGTAAAATACTTGACTTTAACCTAAAAAGCTAACCGGCTCATTTATTAAAACAAAGTTGGAGACCACAAAGTTCCACGCTAAGGCCTATCCATCGGTCTTTTGTAACAGACTGCCTGTTACAAAAGACTGACGGATAGTCCTCATAAGTCTGAACTTACATCACAAAATTTTGAGGCCATTGTTTGCAATAATTTATGTTCGGTTTCCATACTTACAACAAGAATTACTATGACGAAAAATTACACGTCTCAATTTCCATTACACTACCCATTGCGTAATTTAACCACCTTCCCACCAGAGTTATTGTATAAAAAGGGCGATGGAACGCATACCAAAAAATGTTGTCCCCAAAAATCTGGACAACCAGTCGAAAATTTGCATGTCGTGTTTTCTCAGTTGGTAGTGGTAAATCGTGGCGAATGCCTTTTATCTCGTTGATGGACCATTACGCCTCGACTGTGGTGTTTTTGTTCGGGCTGACTTATTGCAGTGAAGTTCGAAAGTGGCCGCAAACGTTGGAACGTTGAAGAAAACACGCAGCTGCCGTAGATGCTGACGGGATAACGTATTGAAGGACTTTTTGAAGAATGGGTTGTATGTTTTTTATTGTTGAAGAGAAAAATGTTGAGTGTTTTGTCTGGTTGTGTTCTTTTTGCGGCGTTTATAATCCGTTTTAGTTTTCGTAGTGAAAACAAACCCAATTTATTTAAAGAACAATGGCAGATAGTACATCTTTTTCTCGTTTACTCGGTGCCAAAAAGTTTAGGTCATAGAAATCTGGACCTTGCATGGGCATTATAAGTATTGAAACATATCATGACTTGAAGTTATCTATAGTTAGTGGTACTAAAATAATATAGACCTATTCGATTATACTACAAACAGTAGTAGTTTTAAAAACACTTTTAAAAGTCGTTTTTTTTTAAATAAATACCGATGAAACAGCCGAAACAAACTCAGAGGTCATAGTCTCTTTAAGGTCCAGACAAAAATGATGGTCAACTTACATGAGGACTATGTAGACTTGTGTCTGAGGTGGTTTTTTTGAAGGAAGAACAAATAAAAAAATAGAACAAATTGAGATAAACAAATAAATAAACAAAATAGAACAAAAGAAATAAACAAAATAGAACAAATTGAGTGGACCTGTCCTGTCAATGCAAGCATTTGTCAGTTATTGTGTAGCACGACTCATAACTCAAGGAGCTCAACGACACGACGAACAATACCAAAAAAGGACTTTTGTTTAGGTCGCTCATAGTACTCAAACTGGTAAACAAACTAAAAACCAAAAAAAGAAATGACCCCCCCAGATACACTTCTACCTAAACCGTAGAAAATTACAGGCGTGATGTTATATAGATCCATAAGCTATTCCAATAAACACTTAACCACAAGAATAAACTCGTACCAATAACATTCCTACAAATATGTATACCGAAACGCAAACATATTTCTAGAACATAACCCACATAGCAATCGTAAGGCTACCTAATATTTTATCAGGGCAATCGGTCGCGAGTACGTACCTAGCTGCCTGCCTACACCCCAATAGGTAGGTGCTACGTAAGCGTCACGTAGCGCCTGCATATTTCCTAGACGTGACCTATGTTTTACACGGTTGTTAGAGTATAGATTATCTGTAGAGCGCTTACGAAGACAGATGTGATATCAGATCTACATTGACCTATAATTATCACTGGTATGTCCACATCGTAAAAAATACAAATATACAGGGTGGCATTTTGTAATGCCCCCTGAAGGGGAGTACTGTTAATACTTTAGATAGAAAGTTTAATCAAAGAAAACATTCCTTTATTTTTTAAAAGAAAGAAAACGGCATTCCACGATATTAAAAATTCGCTTGCCGCACACGGTAATCGAACCGACTAAAACCTTTTTTTTTATTGCATTAATAATTTTATCATCATTTTTATATTAATCTCTTTAACATACTTCATAAATTAAATCAAAGGAAAACAATGAAATCTTAAATTAATTTAATTATTTACAAAAAATGGTAAACTAACTAATTAATTGCTCGAAATGGGCTCCATTTTCTTTCTCCATTTGTCTTATCTAAATAGTAATTCGTCATTTCAATGGATAAATGGCGTCAATGATAATAATTAATTAATAACATAAGTACACAGATGGATCTTTAAGTAAAAGTGCTTTAACTTGACCCATTGAATTAATCATTTAAGATTTCATTGTTTTCCTTTCATTTGACTTATGAAGTTTGTTAAAGAGATTCCATCCTTATTGACCCTAATGATCGATGCAATAAAAGTACAGGATGCAACTTTTACAGATTTTAGTCGGTTCGATTACCGTGTGCGACAAGCGAATTTTTAAAAATCTTTGAATGCCCTTTTCTTTCTTTTCAAAAATAAAGGAATGTTTCCTTTGAGTAATTTTTTCTATCTTACTAAAGTATTAAGAGTACTTCTCCTTCAGGTGGCATTACAAAATTCCACCCTGTATTTAAAAATAGTGATCGTGAAGTTTTTTCTTTTCAAACGTTTTCATGTAGTTTTATTTTATACTAGCTGCAGCCAGCGGTTTCGCCCAAGGAGACTGGGAAATTTTACATATAAACTTTCCTCTGGAATCACTTTATCTATTGCTGAACTGCTTTAAAATCCGTTGAGTGGTTTAAAATATCTATGCGATCAGACAGCGAAAGAGCGTTTTATACTATACAAAGTTTAATTTTACAAAGAAACACGGTACGAAATTATAATTACCTATATAAAACTGCAGTATGTCAGTGAGCTAAGCATTGCTGACGAAAACGCTTTTTAAGATTATGATTCAATTTTTTAAATACATATATTAAGGTATTGTAGAAGTAGTTAGGGATGTAGGTGGGATAGTCAACTTATTTATTTGTAGGACTCACGAGAAGAGGCTAGGTTTGCCTACAGCCTTGTCAGATTCATACGCAAAGTTTCCCTCTCAGATTGCGAGTTTCTCACAAGAAATTGAAATAACCGGAGCCGACCATATTTCAAAGGTAAGCTCTCTAGTTTATTAAATTCTATCGTAATTATTGCTGTATATAATATTGCGCTAAAAGTACCAATGAGAAAACGTAAAAGTTTTAGACTCAATAAGCTAATTAAATTTCTGGGTAGCAAAGTCGAAATTCTGAACTGTAACAGAATAACTAGCTAAGACTTTTTTTGCGGATGGGAAATCATCACATTACTTCCCCCGCTCTGGGTGAAGCGGGGGGGGGTGTCAGACTTGTACTGACTAAAACCCACCTATGATCCTTCTATTGCCCTTCACGTTCCGGGGCCGCGGTATCTCTTTCACACAACCCGCAACCCTGGCAGGCGGTAGCCCTGGCAGGCCCCTCTGAAAACATTATTTACAAAATACAAATAAAATAACATAATAATAAAAAATGTACTCGATACGGCACGCATTGTGAGGAAGTTCCTGTCTCTGGAGCTGTAACCACCAGTAGCTTGGACTCTGCTCCCGATACCGGCGGCAACCTATTTTTTATATATTTTTTATGAAATATTTAAAAACTAGCTTTTGCCCGCGGCTTCGCTTGCGTTAAATTCGAGTAACACAGTTCCCCTTTCCTGATTTGCAGGTACCTGCTACCTGTAGTTTTTTTTCCTTGCACCTTATTGATTGTAATGACAAAGCTAAGTTTTCGCTTTTCTTCCCTCTTTCTCCCTCATTTCCCACTCGTTTTAAAAAAAAAAATCTCCTATGTCCGTGTCCAGGGTCCCAAGCCCAACTACCTTTGACCAAAATTCATCAAAATTGGTTTAGCCATTAAGGCGTGAAGACGAAACAAACTCACTTTCGCTTTTATAATATTAGTGAGGATGTGAATAAAGAAAACATGTATATGTACAACATATTTGGGAAAAGTGGGAAGTAAGGTAGATAGTAGCAGAGACGTGTATCAAAATGGGAAAATAGTTGCAACTAATCTATTTCGCCTCATAGTTTCACATTCTATTGAATGTTCATGCATTTATACAAAAATTTTTGATCCCCATACCTAAACATAAATATACCTCTCTCTGAGTCTAACTAACGCTCACCATGGAAGTCAATTAAAACTTCATCAATTTGAGAGCAAACGCCACTCCACGTACTAAAAGTCACACAGCACACACACCCACACATTTGTCCTAACAATATCCCTCAAAACAAAAAACCGCTGCAATATTTCAGATAGCGGGTAGGCACGTGCTAACTCAGCGTTATTCTGCGGACGTGGGCTATGTTCACGGCACATTAATCTGCGGGTAGGCAGAGCTCCAGGTACATAGGCTATGCGCAGTCACGGACTGCTTGCAACGATTTGCATAGCGTCTACTGCGGTGAATATTCACTGTAACGGCTTATGTACTCGGCTGATACTCAGTTTACGAGCTTGGTACATAAGGATTATGTGGTAAACACTAGTTGTGTCACAGCTGTGGGGAAATTCCCACATGAGTCGAATGACCGCAGTGATTATTGTGCTCGGTCTTGGAGGTGCTAGAAATGGTGCGCTTGGAATTATTAGAATAGAATAGAATATACTTTATTGCACACCAAAATTTAAAAACAAAACTGTTTTACAAAAAAATGCTAAATATATGTTTACGATGGCGGTCTTATCGCTAATAGCGATATCTTCCAGACAACCTTTGGATGGACTGTTCGAGTATAAAAATACAACGGAGGTAGTCAATGGTCCTACTGCTAATACTACACAAACAATTAAAATAAAGTTATTACATATTAAGAAAATTGTACATTGCTTGTCTATTAGGGCTTTGGTTATAAGATATGCATGCACAGCATGTACAGGAAACTTACCTGATATTTTTTTTCTTAAAGATTTTGTCACGAAAATCAGCTGTAACATCAGCACAATATTATAAAGCTGAAGAGTTTGTTGAACGCGCTAATCTTAGGAAATAGTTCCTGAGATTAGCGCGAGTCAAATAAAAAAAAAAAAACAGGCCAAGAGCCAGTCTTTGTTGCGCACAATCTTGCTACATAAATAGCCACGTCTGTTGACTGCGTAGACTGGGAAGGTTGATTTTATCGCAGCACAAAACGGCCATAAAGTACAAAGTTGAGTATGTGGTTTTAATTTCAACTCGATACCTTCACGCTTTCCCGAGATAAAGACAGACAGACAGACGGACAGCAAAGTGATCCAATAAGGGTACCGTTTTTTCCTTTCGAGGTACGGAACCCAAAAATTGTTTAGTGGTGGGTTGCCCGTTTATCGAGGCGAAAACTAAAGGTTATATCACGACTCTGAGGAGCGAAGCGGAACGCATGTGAAACTACTTTTCTTTACTTAGTATAAAATGAAGTCACTTTTGTCGGCGGTTCGCTTAGATGTTTTAAACTACTCAGCGGATTTTAATACAGTTTTCAGCAATAGACATTTCAATTACTATTCGATATACTTTTCGACATTTAAAAAACTCTTATGTGATGTGTGTTTAATATTTGTATATGCTTTTTTTTGGGGGTGGGAAATCATCAAATAACTTCCCCAGCTCTGGGCGGAGCGCGAGTGTCAGACTTGTACTGACTAAAACCCACCCATGTTCCTTCTACTGCCCTTTATGTTCCGCGGCCGCGGTACCTCTTTCGAACAACCCGCAACCCCGGCAGGGGTTGTATGCTTAAAAGCAGAATGCAGCGCACTTATATATATATATTGTAACACCTTTTGTGAACAATATACTTGCATAAATAAAATTATTTGATTTGATTTTTTACAAACAAACAGAATTACTTTCACATTTTTAAATTAGTAGGAGTTATGGATGGATGAATACATCAAATCATCTTATCCCTGCTAGGTTTTGTATAGTTATTTTTACTTATAAAATAAATATTCTTCCCCAACTGCTGATGTTACTATAACGACATTTCTTCAGAAACTAAACTTACCAACCGTACAACTAAACAAACAAAGAACAGTACAGCATCAAATATTCTCCCACAAGAGGATTCGTGTCCGGACGAGTTACGTACGATACGACACGACACGATACGATCGTCTCGGGCAGTCACACGTACGAGCGGTACACGTAGCACGGTAGCACGATACGTTCACGGACCTACGTGTTTCTATCTGCACTCACCTTCCAACTACGGTCAATAATCGAATTCAATTTCTGCGGTCTTAGAAAATGTTGCTATGAATTGAAACAGTGAAAATGCGCAGCCAATTATTAGTGTCGGTTACGAAACTGTAGCCAGCGTAGCAGCGCTACGTTTCCGAGAGTGCTACGCCGTAGCTACAAAGTTCTTATAGCAACTCATTTTGATATTTTTGATTATTCTGACTATACACTCACTCAGATTATAAAGTTATGTGTAATAGATCTTTATTACCTGGAAACTATACAAAACCCCGAGCTAAAATAGATAGGTACTGAGAACCCGAACAATTCCCTATCGACAAGAAATTATAGAAAATCCAATGTATCGGAAAACTAACAACTTTCATAACAAGTTGATTCGATAAATCGGAAAAAAAATCAACGACAAACTTTTTGCAATCCGATAGAGAAAATCGGAAAAACTAGGGCGGGAGAAAACGAACATTAGGAAACTTTAATGCATTAGCTAACTTTAACCATTACAGCTCGTTAAAAATATTGTTCGCCGTTATTTTAATGGCATGGCCCATCGTGGATGGGAGCCACGCCATTTTGGTAAACAAAGAGAGAATTTGTGGGAAAATCTTGGGTAAAAATTATGACGAAAACCTTTTTACTAACGACGTCACTTTGACTGGCAGAATTAGGCCTCGGGGGTTAAGAAAACCGGTTTTGTTTTCGCTGAAAATGCTGACTGTTGACGAAACTTTAGCCCAATAATTGAAAAGTCCTGAAATAGACTTCGCCTCGGTATTTCAATATTTTATGAATCAAAAGTTTGTATTTACCTTTCATCGGCCCTCTAAACGTTTCGGTATTGAAACCCTAAATTCCGAAGTAGAATCCTGAGTATTAATAGCTTAATTTAGGTTTTGTTCTGTTGTTTTTATTAATTTTTAGAGTTAGCAAAATTATGTAAAATAAGCCCTAGAATAACTTAACAGATTCTCTGTAGGTTACTTTTTAATCGTATAAAATAAATAAATATTTTTTTACATCAGACAAAGTAGAATCGATAATTTCTTGGTGAATTAGTAACAGAATATGCTTATATACTATGTTAGTGTTATTAGTACTACTTAATTACACGAACCTGTGTGTGTGTGATAACTGTTACAATAATATAATTAGTTTAATTTATTAACACAGGCAACATGGCCAGTTGAAATCACCATTCAAATTACACAACCCAGAAACACTACAACTACGAAAGGAAATTGGATACCAATCTAATTATATTCCAATTCCATTTTCAAACATACAAACTACAAGCTATCCGAATATCTGAGCAGCATAATGCTGACATTTACTCAGACGGCTTAGCTGAACTTAGCTGCATCATTCGTTAGTCAGCTTAAAGTCACCCGTACTCCATTAGCAAGCACTAGAGCTGTGCCACTATAAAGCTTAATTTTCACGCCCTGAGTAAAATCACTTTACTTTGTGTAGCCGCATAAAACAACGATTATTTTCTGTCTCTGCTACACGGCTTTTTATTTCAAGCAAAGAGAATATGTACTCTTTGTGGTGCTTATGTTTGCTTTTAATGATTTATGTCAGACAAAAAATATGTTTTGTTTACTCTTTTTTTTAGTAATTTAGAAAATAATATGAACAGCACTTTAGTTTGTTTTTAAATTGTATTTGCTGTCTTTATATTTATACTTATGTCCAAACAATGTTATTTTTTAAATTTAAAAAAAAAATTGACAGCCTTGAAAAATGGCGCCAATTTTCCGAATGCTTTGTAGACTTACATCATTTTAAACAATTGTTTTATTTTATGTTTTATGATTCATCTACTGCTTTATTAGTTTGATATTGAATTGACCCTTAAATGGCTAATGCTAGTAATATTACGTTGAATTACTGGCTAATTAACTACCCACACAACCTAATGAATATTCGCCTGAGCCGCGCACACACTCCATTAGATGGACATTAATGATATAGCACCCAACTAAAATACCTACAACTTGGTCATTTAATTAATTTTACAAGGCACCTGCATGATCTTATCTCATCAAATCAATGTTATTTCAACAGACACGGCAAGATTTATGGTAACGGCGAGGTTGTATGCAATGTTTACAGAAATTCCTGAGTTTAACGTCAAGTTTAGTTGTAGTAGTTTTCGTGAAAAGTCAAACAAGGAATTTATTTCAAGGATATGATTAGATACAATTTTTTAAATTAGGTACAATCATTTAATACCTATTCAAGATTATAGTTTTGATATTAAATCAGTCTGCAAAAGGATGTTGAATCCAGTCCCAGCTACTTTAAATCCTCAAATGTCAACAATAAGTAGATGGTCAAAGGTCGTTTACAACGTAAAGACGAACTGAGTACCGGCGACCGGATATCATTAGATAGATACTGGGATACTCTGACTATCCGAGTATCCGAACGTCTACTGGGGTTGAGCACAAAAAGCACTTTAAGATATCATTGAATATTACGCTATCTACTAGTAAGAGAATTTTGGAACTCGTGGAATGATAATATTGCAAACGTAACATAACATGACGCCTCTAATGTCCAAAGGGTGAGAAAAAGGTGTACCTACATAATAGATAATGATAGCTTTGTCGGTCATAATTAACTTTTCATGATAAATGATGGATTAAACTCTGATTTAATTTATTTAAATAACTGTTTATCTTCTACAAAAATACCTAACTTCATTCGAATTCTTATCTTTATTAGAAAACATTTATGAATTTTTAAGTAGCTGTCAACTGTGTCTAATGAGTCTGGTTATTTATTTCCTTTGCTGTACATCCTTTGTTAAAGATCCTAAATAAATAGTACCCACATTTCGCGAATGATGTTTAGTCATATGTAATAGGGTTAACCCTTTAACATGGGACTTAATTGCCTATTGTCATCAACCGGGTACCAATCTTCACTCCTTGATGCTACTGAGAAATTGTTGGAAAAACCCAATAACATTTTACACTGTTATGTTTGATGCTTATAAATGATAGTCCGTTGGGTATGATACAGGTTTATTGGTAAGAGACACAGGAGATGTATACAAGGCTACATCATGACATGAAGTGTGGCAGAGTGCCGCAGACCACAGATAATACATTTACTAGTGAAGACCATATTAGTAACATACTAAATAGTGATGTTACAACATCCCCCTTGTTGAGTTCAAATTAGACCCCTGACTGACAATTAATATAAGTGCTATGCTATTTAATTTTATACAAGACAACATGCTTAATTATACTTATAGTTACTTAAACTTTACTTATGACTCTATTTATAATTTAACTTAATCCATTTCTTCAATTAACCTTCTGGTAGGTTTTACAATACGACCTGACCTAGTTGTTACATTTGAGGATTGCTGAGATGAGGATTCTTGATGCCTAGACTCCTGTCTGTCACCTTCCTCTCCCCTTTGTGACGAGTTGGATTGCATGGGAGGGTTAGCACAATTATGAGAATATTTATGTCTTAAGTGTATTCTATTCCTCCTATACCTAACTCCATTGACATCCTCAACAACATATGATCTATTATTTGACAATCTTTGCTTAACAATAGCTTGTTCCCAGTTGCTACTTGGGTTTCTCTTAAAATAGACATGATCATTATGATGTAACATAGACATTGACTTGGCATTTTTATTGTAGTATTTTGACTTATTTTTATCATTTTTCTTGACAGACTCTTTGTAATCTTTAAATGTTACCACTTTTGGCTTCAACTTCTTATATGATGTTGGAATGTTATCTCTTAAGTTCCTAGACATGAGTAACTGTGCTGGTGATGAAAAATTATTTTTACCTGTATTTCTGTATTGTAACAATGCTATGTATGGATCTGATCCATTTTCTTTGCATTTTCTTAGCATGTTTTTTATGATTTTGACTGAACTCTCTGCTTGTCCATTAGACTGTGAATGATATGGGCTAGTTACAATATGTTCTATGTCCCATTCTTCCATAAAATTTTTAAAATCAACTGACTGAAAAGGAGGTCCACCATCTGATACCAGTGACAATGGTATTCCATGACGAGCAAATATGGACTTTAAATGAGTTATTACATTTTTTGATGTACTGTTGTTATTTAATAATGCAATCTCTATGAATTTTGAATAATAATCAGTGACAATTAAATATACTAAACTATCGAAATGCATTAAATCAATACCGACTTGTTGCCATGGATATTTGCTTATTTCATAATTCTGTAGTGGTTCCTTTTGGTTACATGGTTTGAATTTTGCACATACTAGACATTGTTCTACTAAATTCTTAATATCACTAGACATATTTGGCCAATAAAGAGATTCTTTAGCTAAGTTTAGACATTTATTTATACCTTGGTGACCTTTGTGAATTTTTACTAACATTTCTTTATGCATTGACTGTGGTACTATTAATTTTGAGCCTTTGAATACTAAATCTCTAATTTTATGGATTTCTCCTTGTATATTCCAGAATGGTTTTATTAATGGACTGACACTATTTTTGGTTTTTGGCCAACCTTCATTATAATACTTTATTAATAGCTGCAGGGTTTCATCTTTCTTAGTTTCCTGAGCCAATTTTGTGCTATATTCATCTGTAATTGCTAAGTTAGCATACATTAGATTGACATGACAAGACATTTCTGATTCATTTTCAGGTATATAGTGATCTTTCAAGGCGGCTCTTGACAAAGTGTCTGATATAAACATTTCTTTGCCTGGGACATGTATAACTTCTAAATCATATTTTTGACAAGTTAACATCATACGCTGTAATCTAGCTGGGACATCATGTAATGGTTTTTTAAATAGATAGACTAAAGGTTTGTGATCAGTATGAACTGTGACTCTATTACCATATACATATTGGTGAAATTTTTCACAACCAAATTGAATTGCTAGCAGCTCCTTCTCTATTTGAGCATACCTTTCTTGCGTTTCAGTTAAGGTTTTTGAACTGTATGCTATTGGTTTATTTTTCTGTAAAATGACTGCGCCTAACGCTGACTTTGACGAATCGACTGACAGGACTAATGGAATCTTGGGATTATAATGAGCTAAAACTGGTGAATTTGTGATTTCATCTTTCAGTTTCCTCAGACATTGACTATGATTCTCATCCCAAGTCCAGACTGAATCTTTTTTCAAAAGATTTCTTAATATTTGTGTTTTTTCCGACAGGTTACTTATAAAAGGTCCTAGGTAGTTTATCATACCTAGTATTCTCTGTAACTCTTTGACATTTTGTGGTGTAGGCATGTTGACAATTGCTTTGACCTTCTCGAGATCTGCCCTTGCACCATGTTTACTGAAGACATAACCTAAAAAACATACTTCTGACAGTGAAAATTTACACTTTGACTTGTTAAATTTTAAATTGACTTGACGAGCTCTTTGCATGACTTTGTGTAATCTTTCATTATGAACTGACTCATTTGGTCCATAGACTAAGATGTCATCGATGAATATAAGTACGCCTTCTATGTCACCAAATAGATTCATCATGACTCTTTGAAATATTTCAGACGAGGCATTTATGCCATAGGGTAATCTTAAATACTTATATCTACCAAATGGTGTTTGAAAAGTACATAATTCTGAACTATATTCATCTAAACGTAGCATCCAAAATCCTGAAAATGCATCTAAGTGAGAAAAACATACAGCCCCTTCGAGCTGAGACCTAATCTCATCAATTGACTTGAGTGGATAATGTTCCCTCATGATATTTTTATTTAAATTTCTGGGATCAAGACAAATTCGTAACTGACCTGAACTTTTTACTGTTACAACGACTGAATTAACCCACTCTGTAGGTTTTGTAACCTTTACTATGACTTGCATTTTCTCCATGCGATCCAACTCCTCACGCAGTTTCCCTTGTAATGCGAATGGGACTTTCCTGGGCGGATCCACACATGGTACTGCATCAGGCTTGAGTTTCAGATGACAGACTGGAGGCAGACAGCCAAGACCCTGGAATACATCATTATATTGTGTATGAATTTGCTCACAAAAGTCTTGTTTTGACACTGAAAAGACACGTTTTATTATACCTACCTTTTCACAAATTGGGAGACCAAGGACATTTGGACACTCTATATCTGGTATAATAAACATTATGTTTTCAACAATGTTCTTATTGTTTAAGCAAAAATTACAATTTAAGTTGACTTTGCCTAAAATCGGAATGGATTTTCCACCAAATCCTGTGACATTTACTTGACATTTGACAAGTGACAATTTTGACAGCTTATTTTGACTTTTAACATTTTTAAATGTTTGTTTTGACATTATGTTGACATCTGCTCCTGAGTCTATGATACATTTAACCTTTGTATCACCTACCAATAAGCTAATTTCCCACGACTGCTTTGAATGATTCAAAGTATTGACGACTGATGATCCATTTTGTGACTGACTGGACGACTGTGCCTTATTGTGAAATCCCTCAGACATGTGACTGATTTCATCATTGAGACTCTGACATTTTTTCTTTTGACTTTTTGACTGGACACTGGATCTCTCAGACATGACATTTTTTTCATACATGTGATATGAATTGGGACTCTGACTATTTGACTGGATAATAAATCTATCCGACGTGTCACTGTTCTCCTCATAGGGATGTGATGTCTTACTGTGTGTCTGTGTGTTCCTGTGTCTCTGACTGAGTGACTGACTGTGAGAATGACTATTATGACTGTGAGAATGACTATTATGACTGTGAGAATGACTATTATGACTGTGACCATTATGACTTTGACTATTCAGCATACCAACGAAATAATCTTGACTACCATTATCTGAATTAAACGATTGCAACTGACTGACTTTTTTATTTTTGTGACAAAATTTAGCAAAATGATTGTAAGATTTACATGACCTGCATTGAACTCCTTGGGCTGGACACTTGTAGCGATGAGACTGCCCACAGCGGCTACATGTCTTCAAGCTGCCTGAAGCTGAAGGTGACTCGCGACTGCCTGAAGCTGGCTTGCGACTGCTTGAAGCTGGCTTGCGACTGCTTGAAGCTGACTTGCGACTGGGAGCTCGCTGTCGACGATCTCCCCGACTACGGCTCCTCCGACTGAGATGCATGACGTTTTCTGACGTTCGTTGACTGGCGATGCTGCTTCCTTTGACTATTTTCTCAGCATCTTGCTGTGCGACTATGAGCGTCCTCGCTAGCTCTTGCATTCTCTGATAGGTTAAGTCATGTTCTTGCAGTAACCTTTGACGCACATGTGACAAGTCTAAATTGAGGTTTGCAATGAAAATATCTTTGATGAGCGATTCCCTGAGCGTGCCAAACTCACATTCTCTGCTTCTATTCTCCAAATCCGTGAGGAATTCGTCGATGCTTTCGGATTTTTCCTGCTTTCGTGTGAAGAATAGATACCTGCACATGGTCACGTTTCTTCTTGGCTCGAAGAATTTGTCAAATTTCGATTTGACTTCGTCAAGCGTGCTCTTGTCTATTTTGAGGTTAAATGAGTTAAATATATTGAGACCTCGTTCTCCAATGCAATGTAACAGAATTGCGATTTTCCGTTTCTCGCTTGACTTATCTAGACCTGTGGCTAACAAATATAACTCAAGTTGTTGCCACCATCTTTTCCACGTTTCAGCGTTATTGTTCGTGGTATCTGACGAAATATTTAATTGCTTCACACGTGTTTGAAAATTTGTCTCACCATCATGGCTGACGTCCGCTTGGTCCGGCATTTTCTTCGACGACCTCGACTTTTTCTTGAATGATTCTTCTTAAACCACTTCTGACACCATGTTATGTTTGATGCTTATAAATGATAGTCCGTTGGGTATGATACAGGTTTATTGGTAAGAGACACAGGAGATGTATACAAGGCTACATCATGACATGAAGTGTGGCATAGAGTAAATAATACAGGAAGTGTGGCAGAGTGCCGCAGACCACAGATAATACATTTACTAGTGAAGACCATATTAGTAACATACTAATATGTGATGTTACAACATACACGACACGGGAATCGAAACCAGGACCTCAAGCTCAGCAGTCGAGTTTGCAATGACGCAGTCCACATTGCAAACAAACATTACATATATGATTTTTGATAGATAGGTAGGTAGAGATACCTAATGAAATGTTATCTCCATACTAATGCTACGTACTGAAACTCAGTTCGTGGAATCTTTAGTAATTAGTAGTATATTCGCTGATTAAATGGTTCCGATGATTATAATCCTGAGACAGTTCGTTTTTTTTGGTTTTTCATTGGAATTTTCTTCTGCTAAGTTAGTACACGGTATTGGTTAGCGTACCAATACCGTGTAACGTATCAATATCATCATCATCTTCGTGCCCTTGCCCCACACACACACACTTGCTGCTCAACACGTTTTTTTCTATCATTCTCCTCTGCCAATCGTCACGCTAACATACGTCTACTGCTTTTTCCTTCATATATTTCTCAACACAATTCATACATGTTTTCTCTGGTCTTTCTCTCCCTCTTCACACAATAACATTTCAAACTCAAAAGCATTTATTTCAATTAGACCATTATAGGCAATTTTGATTGTCAAGAAAGGAATTATTTATAATGATTAGCTTTTGCCCGCGGCTTCGCTCGCGTTAAATTCGGGGTAACACAGTTCCACTTTCCTGATTTGCAGGTACCGGCTACCTGTAGTTTTTGCCCTTGCGCCTTATTGTAATAGCAATGCTAAGTTTTCCCTTTTCTTCCCTCTTTCTCCCTCATATCTAATTTTTTTAGCCTATGTCCGTCTCCAGGGTCCCAACTATCTCTGTACCAAAATTCATCAAAATCGGTTTAGCCATTTAGGCGTGAAGACGTCACAAACAAACAAACAAAGTCACTTTCGCTTTTATAATATTAGTAAGGATTATTTAAATTTACGTTCAGAACCCTCCTCAACACATGCCCATACTGTGTCATGTAAACATGTACCTATAGTGCGTATTTCCCATTTTAAAACAGAGCAGCTGTTATTTCTTTTTTTTAATAACAGGAACTGTATACGTCCGTGAGCATAGTACGTAATAATTATGAGCAGTTCTTGGAATCCACTTTACAACGCGAAACATCGCACATCAAAGGAATACTGTAATAAGTTAGTTATTCATCCTGCACAGCTTATTTATCTTTTTCTGCGAATCATGATTGTTCTGCTACGCTTACGGTATTACATGTCTGTATTCTACGATGCTAAATAAAAACTGCCGCTGTGGTAGATTATGATGTTAAGCTACGCTTGCCTAGGTTACTCCGTGCCTCGGAGAGCACGTTAAGCCGCTGGTGCCAAGCCTTTACCCAACATAGTGGCGAGAAGGCTTGGCAGGTGATGATTCTACGATGCTTATTTAACTACCTAGGTACCTATACACACGTAATTCACCTGTGAACAATTATTGATGTCTCATCGCAGAAGTAGATAACACTTTTTCCTTGAGCTGAACTAGCATAATTCTAAGAAAAGATTGCTACGTAATGGGAACTAAGTGCTATTGCTAGATTTTCGAAGATTTTTTCGATCGAATATTCTACATAGTAATGTAAGTAATAGTTATTTATTAAAACTTTATGCAAAAGTAACAAAAACATTGTACAAAGGCGGACTTAATGCCTTGGGCATATAATATTAACTCACAGCAAAAATTACCAACTTACAGCAACCACAAACAAGGTAGGTATAAAGTCTACCGTAACTTTGAATCCCATGTAGATAACAAGACTACGAACATAACTAATTCACATTTAAATTCTCAAGACATAGGATCGTGAACTTTACCACAACTCTATAATGTTATCTCGAAAATGTTCGTCTACCCGCAACTACCGCCAAAGTTATTGAACTCGTTTTAGTCACAACTTGAACTTAGATATTGAATTTAACATTGCTGACTACTTAAGACTTTAGTTCTAGAACTTTCAAACTTCAACTATAAAGTATAGATGGCGGGTATTCGGTTACTATGGAAGTTTGGCAAGAAATAAATGATTAATAGCAGTTTGATTTGGTAAAATATACTGAAGTACAAAGGTATTCAATATTGAAGTAGGTACTGGTTACCTGGTAGACCGCACTTCGGTTAAGTATCCTTTATAGATGTATGGGACCAGTACTAATAACCTATTACGGACACGGACCAATTTCTCGACTAAAAGTATCAATTACGTTACGGAATTTAGTTTCTCACCCTATTATATGGATTCCGCAATACCGCAGGTCGGTTAGTAACAGAGGTGAAGGCTACCTAATGATTCGTTTCAGCAACCTTTTCTTTATATACTTATCAATACTGAATTTTGGCACGAACAATCCCTTTGTGGCATTATAAAAGCTATTCACAATCTTATTACCTTTCCTTTTAAAGACATATTTGTGTTGGATTCGCAGTAGGTACCTACTTATTTTTTTTCTGGACTTTATGTGGGTTTTGGCAATACACTGGGCGCAATGAATCGGGAACAGTTCCAGGTATGGACACACGCTGTATGTTTGGGTAGACTTGTGGCAGACTGATTCATTTTATGTCCTTGGTAGTAAGCGAATTCCACTCGATTTTCAGGCATATTACGCCTTTTTCCGCAGCCTACCTAGGCAGAAAACTAGGATCTTACCTACCCGCCCTTTGCTTCGTTAATTTCATTTCTTTTTACCTAAAATATTGTAAACTATCAACATCTGATAAAATCAGCTTACGTCGCTAGTTTTGTTCTCCGATATTCATCGAAGGTCACGATAACTGAAGAGCACTTGATATGCACTGACTCGTCAATAGCTCTAGATCACAAAACGTGGCCATTCTGAAGTGGATGCAGATCTCGAGATTGTTTAAGGTTACGAGTCTCGTCTCGAGATGTAGAGCCTGTAGAGGCCTTATAGTTGAAGGTTAAGGTCTTTCGTGAATCTATTTTAATGGCTGAAAAATTCTGATAATATTAATGATATTGCTATGCAACAGAATAGAAAACCATAGTTTCTGAGGACAGTAGCAAAAAATAATCCTAACAATAATAACGTTATTTCACACTTTTTTGAGTTTTCTAGAAGTTGGTTGTAGTTTTAGATACAATTTAATTAAAGGAAGGTGCCTAGCTAATAATTATTAAAAACATTACCCTACATTTGAGCAATGAATTAGGAATAGAACAAAAACTTATTTAGTATCTAATAATCGTTTTTTTTTTTTCAAAAAAAGTTAGTTTTACTGTTTTTCGTTAGACAACGAAAAGGATAAAGTTCTTTTTCATACCACTCTGTGCATAGGTAGGTTTTTTTAGTTTTCAAATCTTTCAACCAGAATCATAAGAGGTTTCCGCACAGACTTTCTCTCGAAAACTAAATTCAGTATTTTTTCTCTAATTAAACTTTGTGCGGTTAGCGCCGACTTTTGGTCAGTCCTCGGTTAATACTTCTCTATCTAGAAAACTAATAATTAGACTACCCAACTTACCTACCTGTACCTAACATAGTTTTGTACTTATACAAATTAAGTTCTGCGAATCTGAAAACCTCTTTTCGATTTTTGTTTTTCGATGCGAAGAAAGCTCAAACTTACAACCTCTATTTGTGTACCTAGGAACGCTAAATTGTAGATTTTTTTCCGACAAAAAAAGGTTGATCACCTAACACTTTGGTTGGTAGTAGACGAGGAGTTTGTGACGTGAGCTTCGGGAGGGTTATGATGAATAGTGGACTTATATGTATAGGGTGATGATGATTTCGACCGTTTGCCTCACATCTAAGAATACAGCGAGTAGTCTTTCTTGAAAGAATAGCCGACGAAAACGTCAGAGCTCAGAGCTCATAGTCATTAACTACTACCTACCTATAGAAATCGGCGTACCAGTCTACACAAATGAAGAAAATTGTTACTGGCCGAATTCATAAAGCGCTCCTTTTAAAAAAAAACTTACCGCAACTGCAACAGAATAAACAAACCATAGACCACATACCGTCAGAAATAAATACTTAAATAAACTTACCTCCGTGTGGTTATTTACGTCCGGTACGGTCGTATACGTCGTACCTGCCGGGTCCGATAATACGTGACGATCGCTTCCTCCGTCAGCGGTACCACCATTATTGACGCAAGAAAAAATAAGGCGGCAATACCCGGTTGGTCATTGTAGGTACTTAGATAAGAAAAGTCAATGGAACTGAACAGTTTGTTTCGGAAAACTATTTGCATGGAGAATGTCTTTGTTAGAACATTACTGGTTTATTTTTAGAAATCAAAATCAAAGTCAGCTTTTGACCCAGAAGGCCAAAAGAGAAGAATGAGTAAATAGGTAAGTATAAAAAAAGCTGACAGAAATAGCGCGAGGCTCCGACTTACATGAACGTCTGTGGTTTTAAGAACTACTTTCTAAATAGCATATTGACTAATGATTTTAAAAGAGAAATTGCTTACTTGCCGGTTCTTGTCAATAGGAAACGACCAACCCGAACCGCGCTTTGCTAGACGTTTTATAATAGTGTCCGTCGCTTAGGTGAAATAAAATATTTTGATTTTAACCCAATGTCGACACAGAAAAGGCATCTTCGAGGAAGAATGATTAGGTGTTATACGACAATAAGGATGGAATAAGGCCAAAAAAAGATTAACCGTTAAGTAGCTTTTTCTTTTTTTCTAGTGACACTTATATTTAGAGTACGTAGGTATTTAAGTTTTAGTTTCTGGAACATTTTCATAAACATCGGAGCAAATAAGACTAAGATAGCCTAAGAAGTCTGGATTGTTTTAATCAGCAGGTAAAAAGCTCACAGATTAAAACTATTTAAATCGCAATAGATTATCATATTTTTCAATTAATATATACATTTTTTCTATGTTTCTAATAGTTTATCTAAGACATCAAAGACCCATACGGCTAATCCGGGGCTACCGCACGATCTCCAGCGAGGCAGCGAGCCTCCTTGCCGGATTGCCACCGTGGGATCTGGAGGCGATGGTCCTCGCGCGCCTGTACGAGTGGCGCGCGGAGGCACTACACCGGGGGGAAACTCCGCTACCGCGACAAATTGCCGCTCAGCGGACAGACCTCCGGTGCGATCTCATGGTGGCATGGAGAGAGCGACTGTCGCAACCCCGTGCAGGGCACGCCACAATAGTGGCGGTAAGTCCCCTCTTTGAGGGGAGAGGCGTCATGGCGTTCTCACCTACCGCCTGACGCAGGTCCTCACCGGACACGGAAGTTTCGGGAGGTTCCTGCACATAATCGGGCGGGAGGAAACGCCCGGGTGTCACCATTGTGACGATCGCCCGGAGGACACGGTGGAGCACACAGTGGCGGTCTGCCCAGCGCGGGGCGAAGCACCGACTCCCGGCCACCGTAGATGCGGGCCTGTGGACGGTGAGCAATGGGTAGCTCACCGTCGCTCACCGTCCGTCCGTCTATTGACGACAGGCCGTGTCGACGGCGCGTTCGTGTTTCACGCCTGCCTCAAAGAGATGTCAGCAAAGCAGAGGGGCTTGCCAGGGCCTCCGCCTGCCGAGGTTGCGGGTTGTTCGAAAGAGATACCGCGGCCCCGGAACGTAAAGGGCAATAGAAGGAACATGGGTGGGTTTTAGTCGGTAAAAGTCTGACACGCTCCGCCCAGAGCGGGGGAAGTTATTTGATGATTTCCCACCCCAAAAAAAAAGACATCAAAGACAACGATGAAGGAAACCTGGAATTGAATTAATATAATAATTCTGAAATCGCCAATCCGTCTTGAGCAAGCTTTTTTATCAATGCTCGTGCCTTCTTTATATGAGAAGAGGCCTTTACTCAGGAATGGAACAGTTTTAGGCTGTTATTATTATAAGGGATATTTTTAAATGCACATCTGTATATTTTTTTCAGCACACTAGGTAACTCCACTAATTAACTGAATGCATACCAGAAAAATGAATGCTGTGCAAAAAAACCAATTGATTAACTAAACAAGTACTGCAAAAAAAAACTAAAAAATTACACAAAACGAGATGACCTTTTTTATCGAATTCACACCAAAAATGTGGTTCGTACATCGGATATATGATTTATAAAACAAAAATACGAATTGCTTATTAAAAATACTAACTTGCACTCTAAATTGTACTTTCTTACTACGGAATTTCTCAGTATTGTTTCTAAAGGGATAATATTTTTGTGTTCACCAAAAATACTGATCGTGCACCAAATATTCTTTCCTGAATGTTAAAAAAATGCGTAGGTTAGGTTAGGTTAAAACTGTGACCCCCTACGCACGAGCCGAGCGAGCGGAGCGAGCGGTGCCGCGGCAGTGGCCGGCGAGTGCCAGTAACGACTTGCATTAATAGAAAATGGATAAAGATATAACACTTTTTTATTGTAGTGCGCTGATGCTCGTTATGACATATTTTAATTAACATATTTTGGTGCACATTCAGTATATTTGGTGGAACACAGGTAAAATTAGGTAAATGAAATGGGAATAAATTGAAGTACTTTTAAATACCATCCTTTCTAAAGTCTTTTTTCTAAACTGAGTTACCACTCAGTGTGCCAATGTTTGGTGCATGTTAAGTGAGCACTTGATTATTTTTTTGTGTACCTAATTATATAAAGATGACTGATTAAATTGGGTTTTATTTAGAACTAGCTTTTGCCCGCGGCTTCGCTCGCGTTAAATTCGGGGTAACACAGTTCCTCTTGCGCCTTATTGATTTGTAATAGCAACGCTAAGTTTTCCCTTTTCTTCCCTCTTTCTCCCTCACATCCCACTTTTTTAAAATAAAAGTTAGCCTATGTCCGTCTCCTGGTTCCCAACTATCTCTGTACCAAATTTCATCAAAATCGGTGTAGCTATTAAAGCGTGAAGAGGTAACAAACAAACAAACAAACAAACTCACTTTCGCTTTTATAATATTAGTAAGGATAAACGATGTTCCTAAAAGTAAATTAGGTGATGGTTTTCCTTAAAAAAGGTTTAATATGTTTGTTGAATTTTAGAATTGTTAGATATACTATTTTGATAATAGTTATTCGTTCAGTAAAACAGTTCTGCAAATACCATTAAACAGTATATCGAATTTGATTTATTTAGTGTGCATAATTTGAGTGCAAGTCAGTATTTTTGGTTTAACTTTGAAATATTTTGATCGAAAAAAGGGAATATACAGATATCGATTTAAATACATGCCTTATTATAATAGACAATATTTAAAAAAAAAAAAAAATTTACTACCTAAGCATCGATACTTTTACGTCATTATTAAAAACGTGTATCGATACTTTTTATTTGAAACAGAGCCGTCCAATAAATGAGACAAAGAATGCAATGCAGTAGGATAGAGCGAGTATTAATCATGCTCAATCTCAAGTAGCAATGAAGCGGCACAGTACCAACAGTACTACAACGCCATCTATGACATACATGACAGAACTAACATCAACTTTCTTTAACTTTGACACGTCCGTCTCGCAGTCTACTTCAAAAACCTTTGCCAAATTGCCACGTGATGACTCGGGGCCACCGTAGGCGCGGGCCTGTGGACGATGAACTCACCGTCCGTCCGTCTAATACAACAGGCCGCGTGAACAGCGCGTTCGATTATCGCGCATGGAACAATGGTTGTGGATAATTTAATGGATCTTTGACCATTTTCACATCCTTTTGAGGCTGACTGTACTAAAGTTCAATTAAATAAATCGTTAAAACTATAAAAGACTCGTTATTTGCTGTGGTCTTACTAAGTCTTTTCAGCCCCTGACAAGGGCAACAGCCGCCGTCATCAAGACTAGAAAAAATAGTGATCGCAGAAAATGAAACAAAAACAGTTTTCGCATTATCTTCATATTAACATGAAAAACGTAACTTGTCATAAATAATATTATTTTACATTTCAGAACTCGCAATGTCAGAAATATGAGCGAAAATAAACTTCTTGGTTTCAGTACATTAAAAGAAGAGATTAACATATTACAATAAATACAGCAAAAATAATTAAATGGATGGTAATCGACTCATTCATTGAAATAATCAAAACTCATATATTCGTCAAAGAATTAGCCTAATCTATCAGTCATTTGAACATAATTTGTATATTATTTATAAAGAAAAAAAAAACATCAAAATGAATATAACCTTTTCACACTCGTTTGCGTTAAAAACTGCACAGAATAAATATAGCTTATGTCAAGGATCAAGTAAACAGGACTTAACTTTACTGCAATGAAAAATAAATACATGTCCACGATCAATTTTAATATTCTACGTGTTTATGGTCGACTACTCGCAAGCGCGACAGCTGAACTAGAAGTCGCGGGTTCGATTCCTATGTCGGGAAAGGCAAAATTAGGTTTAAGGTTTTATCAGGAATTTGTCAGCAGCAGTCACGAAATCCGGCTTTGGACCCCGATTGATGGCAATAGGCTGGCCCCTATGGTACATGGTACTTAAATCATACGTCAAGTAATGTCAAAAAAAAAATATCTTGGTTATTCAACGGCACATTTTGAAGCATACCTAGAACTAACATTGAACATATAGTGACTAAGTTTATGTCCATTAAAATTGGGTGCCTTAAAACACTGCCTAGATGGAACTCCCTAAGCTGCATGGAATAGTATTTAGCGGTGCGCGTCGTTTAAAGTTGAGCCAATTTATAAGGGTATAAACTAGGCACTATGTCATCGCCATCTCCTGGGCTAGTCTGAACTGGACTGGTTTCATTGAGGATTGGAAAGACGTAGTGCAAAATCATTACCAATAAAAGGAATCTAGGGAGGCGTTTGTCTAGCAGTGTGTCAAAATAGACTAGTAATATTATTTATTCCATATGTTGGCAAGCAAACAAGTGTGAAAACAGCTATTATGTCAGAATATTTAAGCGAACAAATTTATACAAGCTCTAACGTTTTTAAATTATAATTTCACCAATAAAAGTATCAAAATAATGTACAAAATTCAGACATCGTGATTGATAACTCAAACTATAACATAATCAAATGAGCAAAAATTTATATTAAGCTACCATGCTCAAAGACTTAATTATCCATAATATGGTTTTCAGCGTTTTGGACAATTTTTCGTATTCATTCACATTATTTTTACTAAACACCAATACTTGTGCCAGTAACAGTCTTAAAACGTGCGAGTAGGACAGCGTCACTAAAACCCCAATTTGAAGGTCGTCGTCGCCGTCTCGCTCTTTCTTTTTTGACCGCACCTGCCACGAATATTGTCGTTTAGATATTTATTTTCTTCTTTTTATTTGAGTTTAAATTATAACTAAATAAATCTACCCGTTTTTATTATTTAATTTTTTAAATACATAATGTGAATCAATCTGAAAAGTTGTAATTTTTTATATATAGACAATTTATTGCCTTTACATCAGATACATCAATGTAAATCGAAATGACATCAGTCTAACTGATAGATTGGGCTCCAAAAAGGTTGGAGAATGGACATTGAAATATGATCACAAAAAGAAAGGTACTCGTTTATCAATCTAAAAATAAGATTATTACCAATATAAGTCTCACTGGTTTCGAAATTAAGGTCAAAGGATTGATCAAAATGCTTATTACATAACGGGACAACCATTTCACTGCTCTTTTCAAAGCCCAACCAAATGACATCAAAGTATAGTTATGGAAATGGAAGATTATATTTGCACAGCGTTGGCATCAAGTACATTATCTATTAAAATATAGCCCATAAGCAATTACTCCGAAGGTAAAAGTATTAGAATTAGTTACCTACATACAGTCATTCATTGAATGCGTTATCAAAAGCTACCTGCTATATACGGCCATCATCTGATGAGACTCATTCTCAAGAAAGTACAAAACTCATTTCTTGTTTTTGTTTTCATGGCAATTTATTTACAATTCAGGATACAAGAAGAGGAGCTCGTACTTTCATTTTCAATTTACTTTGTTTTAGTCCGACTGTGGATATTATTTATATTAATATTTTACTAGACCTTCGAAGGTCATGGGAAGTCCAAAAATAGGTACTCCAAACACAGAGACAGATTTAATTCGCCTAAATGTCAATTATTATATTCTTAAACAAGATCAAGATATTTTATATTTGAGCTAAGTTTTGAGTCTTATATCTTCAAAACATTAACAAACAGAGCTCAAAGACAGGCACAAAACATTTCAGATTTATAATTTATTAATTCAAAATATTTTTCGTCAACTGGTAACACTGATTGTAAAATCGGTATGTGTTACCCAACAACAACCATCACCTTATTCAAAAACACCAATTTAATAATGACACAATAAACGTCGGTGTTTTTTTGTCAATATACATTAAACGTATACGTGATTATAGTAAAAATACCAAACAGTTCCATTTATTTAATGATTTTATCAAAGCAAAATGATAAAATAATGCTACCACTGTCGGACAACGACCACCAATAAACATGATTCCAATATACACACGCATATAAAACGCCTGTAATATCAATATCTAACTAAATTACACTATTGTAGTCTTACTACATTTAGCTAGTTTCACAAAAATATCCATTTTGCGAGGGGTTCTAGCACCTCTGTCGTTGGAAACGCGTATCGATTCTTTGGGCGAGATACTCGTTAAAATGTTACATACACGCTATGAATCCCAAATATACAGTTACTGACAATGAACGATGAAGATAACAGGGATAAATAAAAAATAAATAAATTCAATAACACTCCTCGTCGACATAACAATTGGTGAACTTATTTATGTACAATTAAATACTTAGATCTACACGTAGTGTCGTAATATCAAATGGTTTTATGACTGGATAACTCACTGTCGGCGTTCGACTGAATCACAAGCGTTACTATAACTAACCCGACACTATCGTCTCGCGCGTTTGTGCCGGTGGCCCTTGCGGCATTATGTGAAGTCATTAAACTGCGCCAGAGCCGTCTTCACTCTGAAACCAAATTATTACTTTTACTACGATGAAAAGGTACGCACCATTCGGACAATCGCATGGACAACTAAAGATTTGAATGGACTTATTAGTTAGCTCGCATTAGGGTGTCTAAGAGTTGGATGAACTTACCTGAATACGGTAGCTGGTCATTTTCAGACCAATCGGTGGTTGAGCAAGTGTGTCTGAGCCATAAATATAATTTGTATGACCATCTAAGGGAGTGACCACATTTATTGAGTTATTGGCGTGGAATCGTCCTTCCCGTGGAAGCAATAGTCTAACGCATATTGAAATGATGTATTTTTTGCTTTTGCCTCCCTAAGATGGGTGTAGAAGTTATATTTCATATTTTAACTCTCTTTTCGATGAAATGCAATGAAACCCCATCACTCCTTGTACAGCGGGTAAGTATGTACTCACTTGTCGTGCAGATGAGCGGCGTCGTGCCTTGCGCGCATCTGCTTGAGCGCGCGCAGCACGCCCAGCTCGGCCAGCCGCGCCTGCCGCGCGCCGGCGCCCGCCTCCCCGCGCCACACCAGGTTGTGTAGTAGAGCGGGTGAGTAGTGTGTAAGTACTCACTTGTCGTGCAGATGAGCGGCGTCGTGCCTTGCGCGCATCTGCTTGAGCGCGCGCAGCACGCCCAGCTCTGCCAGCCGCGCCTGCCGCGCGCCGGCGCCCGCCTCCCCGCGCCACACCAGGTTGTGTAGTAGAGCGGGTGAGTAGTGTGTAAGTACTCACTTGTCGTGCAGATGAGCGGCGTCGTGCCTTGCGCGCATCTGCTTGAGCGCGCGCAGCACGCCCAGCTCTGCCAGCCGCGCCTGCCGCGCGCCGGCGCCCGCCTCCCCGCGCCACACCAGGTTGTGTAGTAGAGCGGGTGAGTAGTGTGTAAGTACTCACTTGTCGTGCAGATGAGCGGCGTCGTGCCTTGCGCGCATCTGCTTGAGCGCGCGCAGCACGCCCAGCTCTGCCAGCCGCGCCTGCCGCGCGCCGGCGCCCGCCTCCCCGCGCCACACCAGGTTGTGTAGTAGAGCGGGTGAGTAGTGTGTAAGTACTCACTTGTCGTGCAGATGAGCGGCGTCGTGCCTTGCGCGCATCTGCTTGAGCGCGCGCAGCACGCCCAGCTCTGCCAGCCGCGCCTGCCGCGCGCCGGCGCCCGCCTCCCCGCGCCACACCAGGTTGTGTAGTAGAGCGGGTGAGTAGTGTGTAAGTACTCACTTGTCGTGCAGATGAGCGGCGTCGTGCCTTGCGCGCATCTGCTTGAGCGCGCGCAGCACGCCCAGCTCGGCCAGCCGCGCCTGCCGCGCGCCGGCGCCCGCCTCCCCGCGCCACACCAGGTTGTGTAGTAGAGCGGGTGAGTAGTGTGTAAGTACTCACTTGTCGTGCAGATGAGCGGCGTCGTGCCTTGCGCGCATCTGCTTGAGCGCGCGCAGCACGCCCAGCTCTGCCAGCCGCGCCTGCCGCGCGCCGGCGCCCGCCTCCCCGCGCCACACCAGGTTGTGTAGTAGAGCGGGTGAGTAGTGTGTAAGTACTCACTTGTCGTGCAGATGAGCGGCGTCGTGCCTTGCGCGCATCTGCTTGAGCGCGCGCAGCACGCCCAGCTCGGCCAGCCGCGCCTGCCGCGCGCCGGCGCCCGCCTCCCCGCGCCACACCAGGTTGTGTAGTAGAGCGGGTGAGTAGTGTGTAAGTACTCACTTGTCGTGCAGATGAGCGGCGTCGTGCCTTGCGCGCATCTGCTTGAGCGCGCGCAGCACGCCCAGCTCGGCCAGCCGCGCCTGCCGCGCGCCGGCGCCCGCCTCCCCGCGCCACACCAGGTTGTGTAGTAGAGCGGGTGAGTAGTGTGTAAGTACTCACTTGTCGTGCAGATGAGCGGCGTCGTGCCTTGCGCGCATCTGCTTGAGCGCGCGCAGCACGCCCAGCTCGGCCAGCCGCGCCTGCCGCGCGCCGGCGCCCGCCTCCCCGCGCCACACCAGGTTGTGTAGTAGAGCGGGTGAGTAGTGTGTAAGTACTCACTTGTCGTGCAGATGAGCGGCGTCGTGCCTTGCGCGCATCTGCTTGAGCGCGCGCAGCACGCCCAGCTCGGCCAGCCGCGCCTGCCGCGCGCCGGCGCCCGCCTCCCCGCGCCACACCAGGTTGTGTAGTAGAGCGGGTGAGTAGTGTGTAAGTACTCACTTGTCGTGCAGATGAGCGGCGTCGTGCCTTGCGCGCATCTGCTTGAGCGCGCGCAGCACGCCCAGCTCGGCCAGCCGCGCCTGCCGCGCGCCGGCGCCCGCCTCCCCGCGCCACACCAGGTTGTGTAGTAGAGCGGGTGAGTAGTGTGTAAGTACTCACTTGTCGTGCAGATGAGCGGCGTCGTGCCTTGCGCGCATCTGCTTGAGCGCGCGCAGCACGCCCAGCTCGGCCAGCCGCGCCTGCCGCGCGCCGGCGCCCGCCTCCCCGCGCCACACCAGGTTGTGTAGTAGAGCGGGTGAGTAGTGTGTAAGTACTCACTTGTCGTGCAGATGAGCGGCGTCGTGCCTTGCGCGCATCTGCTTGAGCGCGCGCAGCACGCCCAGCTCGGCCAGCCGCGCCTGCCGCGCGCCGGCGCCCGCCTCCCCGCGCCACACCAGGTTGTGTAGTAGAGCGGGTGAGTAGTGTGTAAGTACTCACTTGTCGTGCAGATGAGCGGCGTCGTGCCTTGCGCGCATCTGCTTGAGCGCGCGCAGCACGCCCAGCTCGGCCAGCCGCGCCTGCCGCGCGCCGGCGCCCGCCTCCCCGCGCCACACCAGGTTGTGTAGTAGAGCGGGTGAGTAGTGTGTAAGTACTCACTTGTCGTGCAGATGAGCGGCGTCGTGCCTTGCGCGCATCTGCTTGAGCGCGCGCAGCACGCCCAGCTCGGCCAGCCGCGCCTGCCGCGCGCCGGCGCCCGCCTCCCCGCGCCACACCAGGTTGTGTAGTAGAGCGGGTGAGTAGTGTGTAAGTACTCACTTGTCGTGCAGATGAGCGGCGTCGTGCCTTGCGCGCATCTGCTTGAGCGCGCGCAGCACGCCCAGCTCGGCCAGCCGCGCCTGCCGCGCGCCGGCGCCCGCCTCCCCGCGCCACACCAGGTTGTGTAGTAGAGCGGGTGAGTAGTGTGTAAGTACTCACTTGTCGTGCAGATGAGCGGCGTCGTGCCTTGCGCGCATCTGCTTGAGCGCGCGCAGCACGCCCAGCTCTGCCAGCCGCGCCTGCCGCGCGCCGGCGCCCGCCTCCCCGCGCCACACCAGGTTGTGTAGTAGAGCGGGTGAGTAGTGTGTAAGTACTCACTTGTCGTGCAGATGAGCGGCGTCGTGCCTTGCGCGCATCTGCTTGAGCGCGCGCAGCACGCCCAGCTCGGCCAGCCGCGCCTGCCGCGCGCCGGCGCCCGCCTCCCCGCGCCACACCAGGTTGTGTAGTAGAGCGGGTGAGTAGTGTGTAAGTACTCACTTGTCGTGCAGATGAGCGGCGTCGTGCCTTGCGCGCATCTGCTTGAGCGCGCGCAGCACGCCCAGCTCGGCCAGCCGCGCCTGCCGCGCGCCGGCGCCCGCCTCCCCGCGCCACACCAGGTTGTGTAGTAGAGCGGGTGAGTAGTGTGTAAGTACTCACTTGTCGTGCAGATGAGCGGCGTCGTGCCTTGCGCGCATCTGCTTGAGCGCGCGCAGCACGCCCAGCTCTGCCAGCCGCGCCTGCCGCGCGCCGGCGCCCGCCTCCCCGCGCCACACCAGGTTGTGTAGTAGAGCGGGTGAGTAGTGTGTAAGTACTCACTTGTCGTGCAGATGAGCGGCGTCGTGCCTTGCGCGCATCTGCTTGAGCGCGCGCAGCACGCCCAGCTCTGCCAGCCGCGCCTGCCGCGCGCCGGCGCCCGCCTCCCCGCGCCACACCAGGTTGCCCGCCACGAACAGCGCCGCCTCCTGCAGCTTGCTCTCCGGATGAGCCTGCACACACGACCATCGTCAGACCCGGCCTCCCAGGCGGGGCGTATGGGAAACGTAAGGGAATCGACCAATCCCATTGGGTAATATTCAATCCTAAATCGCGTCTCACGTCTGTTTTGATGGAAACGATGCCTAAGTTTATTTTTGTCGTCTTAACATTAAACAAAAATTGTTGTGCACTCAATCGCCATATACCGCTCGATTCCAAAAAAATAAGCGTTTGTTTAAAAGGCATGACACGTGCTGAAATTGCACGAAGACTTTTTTAAAATGTATTGGCGCCCATAGTGATTTTGTTCGACACAACATTTCGTTGATTACTAGCAAGATTGTGATAAAATACGGAAATCTTAGTTGTTCTTTAGTTCACCGTGTGTCATAAGTTGCGTTTAATTGTAAGCGAAACCCATCGAGGATATCATGAAGTCTGTGCGACAGAACTTCAATCTCCTTTCTCGTTAAGAAATTACGACGCGTGATCTTAATCATGGTTCGTCAACATCGGAATACCCCAAGATTGTATGTCTACGCCGAATTTACCATTTACTCAACATGGCGCAGGCCGTCGGCCTAAATGAAATTACACAGTAATACAACCACAAACAAAAGCAACACCCACTCGCTTCATACACAACTTTATTATCTGCTTGCACATTGATGCTGCATCAATTTTATTCTATTAAATGCCAATCAAGAGCGCATTTAAGCTCGATTATTGCTTGGCAAGTGTCTAAGTTATCACGTTTCACACATCCACACATTCGCTCTGTTTACATAAGCACATACCTTCCGTCGTCTTTTGCATCGCCCATTGAATCGCTCTCGTCACGTACTCGGTTGATGTTTGTCCCCAGGACCGTTTGGATGCTTGGACCTAGGGCCAACATCCCAATATGATGTACAACATTCTTGCAAAAATGAACTTTAAGTCATCTTAACAAGAACGTTACATCAACTTCGATTATTAGGTTTTATGATTGCAGGGTAAGGAACTTTGTTAAATTCAGAAGAATGTTTTAAAAATGTTTGTAAATCTACTATGATAAAATCACTTACTCCGTCTTCCAAAAGCATCTATTTCATAATTCACGTCTTTACTGAATTCAATCAATTATAATTTTATGTATTAAATATCAATCGTTTTTCATTCTCAATATCCAATTCGGGAAAACAGGATCAAGGTGCTAGCTAATAATAAAAGTAAAAACAATCATACTTCTCACATTCTAGCAGGCTTTTTGCAAAAACTAAAATCGACTAATAAAGTCATTCATTTCAACCTATGAACTCACTGCAACACATGTTTGTTAGCCAAATCTAGAAGGAAAAATCTAAAGGAAAAATAAATAAAGCAGTGTACAAATGATCCAGGCACAGTTTACGCTTCGGCAATAATCGTCTATCTTCGGAAATATTAACGCATGACGAAGAATACCAAAGCAAATACTTTTTCTGGCTTAAATGTATACAAGGTGTATCGTAATAAACTCAATACGCGTGGTGTCCCCGATCATGACACTGAACAAAAAAGAAATTGGACTTACTAAAGAAATTGACGCTAACTATGTCCAACATGTATGGGAAAGCTATTAAAATTTTGAATTTCTAAAAGCTGTTATACAAGTGGTTCAGTTTTATGATCTGAGTCATAAACAGGTCTTCCGTTTATTCTGTAACACCCGGTATATTGTTGTGTATTGATAAGCAATTTCAGCACAGCCTACCTATATATTAGGTCTCTTTATCTTATTTCTTAGAGTTGTTCAAAATGGGTGCTTTCGCAAAGCAATCATGCATGAGGGGGAGTGGTATTGGAAATCTTGGGAATTTCGATTAAAATGATATGTGGGACGGAAGACACAATCATTGTAAAGGTCGCTTAATACATTAAAGATGGCGGTGATATTACGACGATGCGTGCTCAAAGAGGAGTAAGTATATCTGAGATATGTTGAGCTCCATCAGAGCATTAAAATTATGAACCAGTTTTAAGTTTTTGGTTGACAGACGTCGCCTGTACAGCAACCATTTTAATCTTTATAATAACTTTACCGTATTAATGGCAACTCGTACAAATATGATTGAACTCCCTAAATTATTGTAATTAATCAAAATTTAATCGAAATATAACCACCATTTGAACTACTTAATTACGATTTTTTAAACAAAATCAAAATATGAGAGAACATGTGTCAAATAAAAAATAGCTGTGAAAATTAATAGGTTGCCTATTTTGACTGCAAAAGAAAAACGCGATAATAGAATATCTTCTAGTGATTTCAGCTCAAAACTGAACTTTTGACACGTCAAATGCACATTTGACATAAGAGGTGCAAATCATGATACATTCAAACACACTCGAGGAATGAGAAGATACTTTTAAATAATTATTTATTTTTTAACTGTTTTTTTTTTTATTAAGTCTTATTTTTTTGTTATGGCATCTCGCAGGTCAGGCCTATGAGGTTGTTAGTAACATTTAACTTAAGATGCTTAAGCTTTTCATTCCTCGGTTTTTCATTCAACAAAAGAGATATAACTAAGCAGGCTCGTCAGTAACAGTTGAAATTTTCTTAAAAATCCATGAATGTTTTGAAAAAAGTTAATTTTATTTGAAAGAAAACAAACAGTTCATTACATAAATAAAGGACATTGCTCTGCGCCCATACATTGGTGGCCCTGGAGCCAAGAGCATCGGAAAATGATGTATTGTATTCTCTGTCATTAGTAAACTCCTATATGATCTTATTTTTATAGCGGACTAGCTGCAGAAATAATATATATAAAAAAATACCAGATTTTGAGATTGTAATCGAACCATAACAACGAATATTACACTCCAAGTCATTTTTAAGAAACTGTTTTTTTTTTCTTATAATGCATATACCTATTTTTAATACCTACCTAGACAGTTAGTAGGTACCTATGCATTTTTTCTAGAGCTTAAGTTGATGTAAGTGCACCATTAAAATGCAGAGAAACTATTCAAATATAATAATTATATGTAACATAGGTAGCTATTACCTGTAATCTTAATATTAGGCGTAGATGGCGGCTGGCGGATATTATTAGTCGCGTAAAATGCTATAAAATGTACATTTTGGCATACAGCTAGTCCGTGTTACAGCAGCATTTGCAACTTACATAGTAAAAAGACAATTAATTATCGTGTATTCCGATACTCTTTATTGCACAGAGCCATTTTGGACATTGTCCTTTAAGTTGTAAACATCTATCGGTTTCTAAAAAAAAAACTATATCTGACCAGCCTGATTATTTATCTCTTTTGTTGGCCGTACGAGCGGCGACCAACCTAGCTATACAAAACCAGTTTAAGTGGATATCTATACAAAGCGAGGACTAATATCTTCGGTATGTATAGCTGGATGTGTGGCCGTGTGTGCATTGCTGACAAAATGGCGGTCGACAGAAAAAAAAATAAAAAATCGTTCTTACCAGGTAGTCTACAAGTTTTCTGAGCACATCTTCGTTGGCCATGATGAGATCCTTTGCCTTCTCCCCATCGCCGATGTTACCGAGGATGCAAAGCGCTTGTTCTTTCACCTCCGCTGGGTAGGAGCCCTCTAACACTACTATCACAGCCTGGTGACAAGGAAAAAGGTTTTTCAATAAAAGTGAATACCCATATGTATAAACATTATATATAACATAACATCACGTCTGTTAGGTAGAGGTTTACCTTTTATAACCCACATTTCGTATGTTTAAATCTCCTGTAATAGGGAGCGACCCTATTGCCATCTACCGGGTACAAATCCAGATACAGTGGCTGCTACTGAGAATGAAGGAAAAGTCCTAGTAACAGTCCGTCCTGTTTAAATTTAACTCGATTCTCGGAAACTCCCTTCTTTCGACATTTTGTCAACCTGCAAAGATCGTCGCTCCAACGACACCATTACAAAAAAGGAACCCGTGAAAAACTAGTTAAAACTACTCCAAAAAATCTCCATAACTAGAAGGCTTTCTAACAGGGTGACCAAACATTTTTATATCAACTAACAGCAATCCACGGTTTCATTCGCGTAGACTGGGATAAAAAGCCTATGTGTTAAGTTAACCCAGAGTATAAGCTATTCGGGATTGCGGGTTGTTCGAAAGATATATCGCCCCGGAACATGAAGGACAAAAGAAGCAACATGGGTGGTTTTAGACAGTGAAAGTCTGACACCACACCCCCTCGCCTTTCAGCTACGTTAAGGGTCTTTTTATAATAACCATTATGAATAGAACAACATACCTGCATAACTTGCGAGGAGTATTCGCTCATGATAGCGTCTATATGATGCCTGGTTGACAGCAGGTTGCGCAGTAGCCCCAGAGTCTTCATGATAACGCGCGTGTCGCTGTCGCCGAGCAACCGGAACATCTGCTCCGTGCCCAAGCAGCCGAGGATGCGCTGCTTCACTTTTTGTTCAGCCTGGGGAAATAAAATGTCAAGTTAATAAGATAAAACGTTGTTAAAAAACAGAGTAAATCGGTTTCTTATAGGCAAACGTAAACCACCTAGGCTTTATTTGTAATGAATATATTAGAAAGAGAAAAAAAATCTTTAAACTAAATACAGAAAGGATATAATTATGATATTAAAATATTAATATTAGTATGTTTTTATTGTAGATTGTTTGTTGTTTTTATAAGTGTCACAAGTTTTGTTGTTTTCACAAGCAAAAAATGATGGCTAAATGATAGCCAAGTGCCAATCAGCAAAACTTGGCGATGACTATTCCCCGTTTACACCAAAAATAGCTGATGCCTAGTGGCCGGATTCATCAGCACCTGGCTATGCCTAGTGCCCGATTTAACCAATATTAGGCAATGCCTATGTAAAGGTCTAGTGCCCGTTCTCACTAAATCTTGGCGATGCCTAAATGAATGTTTTATTTTCCTAGGCCCACAACCGCGACCGCTTCTAATGTTTGCGATAATGTAGGCACTGGCAAAAAAGTAAGATCCAAATTACTATAGTTGTATAGATAATAAAGTCTTGGTCTTGGTCAGAAATTGCCCAAAACAGAGGTACAGAAAGGGGAGGCTTTGGCCCAACAGTGGGACATAACCAGAAATGGTCCGCCTGAAGATAGCAGTTTTATCAAGTTACATTCAATTACAAAAATATTATTTTACTCATACAAAATGTTACCTGAAAAGCCATATTCATAAGCGCCCAAATCCCATTCAGTCTTAAAGCAGCCTCGGGCATCTTTGTCAAATTACATAACATTTCTACTGCACCTACAAAAAAAAACACCAATAAATAACCATGAACCTTTGGCGCCAATCGATTGGTTCTAAAGTGTGTTACAAACCTTGGTCCAACATTGGTTCCTTGGCTGGAGAGAATTCGAGCAGTAAATTGCAGAGCGTCGATGACCCAACTGTGAGCAGTTCTGTGCCAGGAGAATCGCCTAGTAGTTGCATGAGAGGCTTCCATACGGCATGGTCCTAGAAAATAATTTGAATGTGTTCCGTGTGTTCGATTCATTCGGCTTTGTACCTTTTTCGTTTTCACAAGACAAACAATAATTTAAAAAATCACAAAAAGAAGAAAATAATGTCTTAATAATGTCCCTTTACGTATAATATAAGTAGCATATTTGAATACAAACATCGTTGCGTCGGAGGACCGCTTTGTTTGTCACTTTCTCGGCGTAACTCATCTGCTTGTACTAAACGGTTTGCTTAAGGGTGCCTTTCAAACCAAAACAATTAATCAAAATCGGTTCATCCGTTGAGGAGCTACGATTCCAGAGACAAGTTACACTTTAAGCTTTTAACACCCTTATTTTTTGGTCAGGGTTTTAAAATAGCACTCATATAGAAATCTTTGAAATATTTACCTGAAAAGTCGTTCGTAACTGTTGCACAGATCTTGAAAGGGAGTGTAAACATCTTACAGCTGCTAATCTAACCTATAAAGAATAAATCAAAATATCAGTAAAGTTCATTTTACGATATTATACTGGTGCTACAGATATTGCATTTGAAATGGACTAGTTTTTATACCCAAAAGATTTTAACATTTGGTGATTTTTTATCGCAACTAGAATTTACGTTCGCTGCAGATCTCAAGCCCTAATTTGGACAAGCCAGCCCCACAGCTCCACTATTTTACTATTCTCAACCACTGCAACTCCTGCGCACCGTCAGAAAACACCAGAGACAATAAAATTCGACTACTCACAGAATAACGATTCAAATGTCTTGGATTCCACAACGAAATTAGTAAAAAAAAAAAGATCAGCGAAGGAGTTCGAAAATACTGAAGGACTTGTCACATTTGAAATAATAGTCCTCCTGACCGTTTGGGGTCACGACTGGCAATGTCAGTGGATGATACCCATCGACGCGGGCACAGGTGCAGGGCAGTTCTGTTTCTTAACTCTCATAGCGGCAATCCAGCATGACCGGAGAGAAATCAGGCGCAGGACCAATGGCATGACGTTTTGAGGCTCATCGGAAACATATCGTCAACTTTCAAACCCCAGGCTACTGGGATATTTCTAATAGAAAAACCATATTACACTTTTTGCCCGACTAGAAGATAATCGGACCCAGCAGAACCCCATCCACACTCAGCAATAGCCACCACGACACCAATGTGTAGTCTTTTTTTGAATTAATGTCTCACCGAAGCTTCAGTGTTATTCATCCCATTGACCACGTGGACCATTAAGCCATGTGTCTCAATAATTCTCTTCCGTATATCCTCATCATTGGCGCCCAGGGACGCAAAACATTTAAACGCGCCTTGCTTGGCGGCTGGTGATTGGCAGTTGATGATCTCTGCCAGTGACGTCATCAAGTGGTTTGATATCGCTGCTAGCCTTTGGAGGGATGTGTCTACCTAGAAATGTTGGAAATAGTTGCAATTAGTCGGAGGTTGGGGTAAAATAGACATTGGTAACAATTATTGCGTGGACGCATTTCTGAAAACCTAAACTTGTTTGGTGTGTCGATCTGTATTGTAAATCCATATGTACCACTTGCAAATCTGGCTGCAGATAATTTAATGGTTAAGTTAATATAAATATTGATGATCGTGTGTTCAATTTACAAACAACAAATTATTCATTACTCCAATTAGATGTTTAGATCGGTATTTGCAGACTGAGAAAACTTCAACTAAAACTTTCTTTTGTTGAATACTTAATCAGAATCGACCTTGAAATGCTGCACAAAATCTCATATCCTGACCAAAGAGGAGAACGCTAATGACTGAGTTAATCATTTTCACCCATGTGAATGTCACACTGCTTATTGTATGATCAAAATCAGCAACATAGTATTGGCATCGTCTGGGTCGAACATGAAGTTTATTCATGTTTTGTTTCTTCATAGAGTTCTAAACTTTGAAATGGGCAGTCTTTTCACAGTTAAACCTTGTAGTTTAATCTTTTATTTTTGACAGTTAAAGTGCCAGTAACTGTTCTAACCTACTAATATTATAAATGTGAATGTTTGTGAGGATGGATGTTAGATGTTTGTTACTCTTTACGTCAAAACGACTTAACGAAACAAGATGAAATTTGGCACAGAGGTAGATATAGTCTGGAATAAAACATAGGATCCTTTTTTCGATCATCACGCGGGCGAAGCCGCGGGCGTCAGCTAGTTTGAGATAAAACTGTTTGTGTTTGAATAATGGTGTTCCCTTACGTGAGGCAACTGTCGCATACCTCTGCTAAGTAAGCTAAGGTCTCGGCTGCCGACGCGCGGATGTCCTCGGGCATGTCCTTCGTGCACAGCCGCGCCAGGCACGGCAGCGCGCCGAACACCACTCTGGAAGATAAAGATGGAGATTTAAAACAGGACTAGCGCTGGTCTTTTGGAATAAACTGTTTTTCTCAGAGCAGAACTATAAAGTCTATTCAAATCTTCTTTTCAAATCGTTGCGATTTTCACTGACACCGTGTTCAACATTATGATATTGCCTTTTAAGTTCAGTTTACATTGACTATTAGAAAAGTCTTAAAAATGTAAAGCTAACTAGTAGGTGTATTGTATAACTTGTATTTTCCTAAAGTACACAGCTGTTAACAAGTTTGGAAACTAAATCGCGAACGTATGATAGAAAACGGGCTTCGTGATCTTTGATTGTCATGGGCAATATTTATTTGTACGTTGTTTTTGTTGTCGCTACAGACCTTAGTTCTTGATGTTACATACAGGAGCATGCGGAACAACATAAAAGATGGGACCCAGATTTAATAAATTAATCATATTATTTAACACAGTCCAATTATATGGTAATAAGTAATAAAATAACACACCAACTCAAGTCAATGTGTGAAATGCATACATTTGTTTTGGTATTCAATAGATAACGTAACATTTGACCTTTTCAATGTATGCTCTAATCCGTAGTTTAAACATGACATGATATGTATTTAGCATATGACAGTGTTACCTCTTCTACTACGTAAGTAGTTTAAAACGGATGGTATTTAAAAGTACTTCAATTTATTCCCATTTCGTTTACCTAATTTTGCCTGTGTTGCACCAAATATACTGAATGTGCACCAAAATATGTTAATTAAAATATGTCATAACGAGCATCAGCGCACTACAATAAAAAAGTGTTATATCTTTATCCATTTTCTATTAATGCAAGTCGTTACTGGGGGGTTACGTAGGGGGTCACAGTTTTAACCTAACTTATCCTACGCATTTTTTTAACATTCAGGAAAGAATATTTGGTGCACGATCAGTATTTTTGGTGAACACAAAAATATTATCCGTTTAAAACTTAATCCAAGTACACTGGTACTTGGATTAAGTAATGAATTATGTGTCAGGTTCCAAAACTAATCTGGGACATTTCGCCGCTCTCCCAAGACTGACTCTGAAATCGCTGTAAGGCATTACAACGATTTTTAAAACAATTTAGCTTGGACATAAGTACATAACCCTTCCCATTACTATATACAAAAAGAATTGACAACTACAACAATTGTACAACAACCATTATGATTATAATTTTTATGTGAATCAATTTTAATTCTATTGTTTTATTCATTTAATTTCTATATCTTGTTTTTAAGTGATAGAAATTAAATGAATGAATGATGCTGTGTCTGATAGGGGAGAATGGAAGAAGAAAACGTGTTGCGCCGACCCCAAATAGAATGGGACAAGGGCAGGAAAATGATGATGATGATCTTGTTTTTAACTGACATATGTATTCTGTTCCCACTTTGTTTTAATTTTAAAATAGTTTTCAATTTTGACTTCTATAAATATGATTGTGTTAACACCTAGTTATATGTGCATGCTGTGGTCTCCTATAATTATTGTGTTTTATAATGTATCTATGTATCCTTTGTTGGAGATCCAAATAAATTAGAAATGAGTACCATGCCTGTACTGATTTTGGGACTAAATTAATTACTCGTTGGCAATGCGATTCGCATAAAATATCAGGCAGAGTCAGGGCAAAGGCATGCCCAAAGCGGCATGGCATCATTAAAACTAGCCCAGATATACAAGAGATGACTTATTCCCCATATTAAAAACTTGTTTACAATTGATGTTAAGTTCATTTAAGAAAGATTACACATATTTGAAACTATATTACTAACACAGGATACACCACCAAGGCAGCGGAAAACCAATATTCCTTGGATAATGGGACATTATCATTACGCTACTCATCTCGCGTCATCAGCAGGTAGCGCTCGCGCGCGGTGCATGAATCTAAGTCAGCGTGTCGCAGCCATCAACACCGGTAGCGGATTGTCACAGCTAACGAGAGAGCAGCTGTAGGATTGTTTGGACGAGCAGTGCATTCACTATCACACCTTACTAACCTAGCGTCATCAGCAGGTAGCGCTCCCGCGCGGTGCATAAATGTTAGGCAGCGCGCAGCACCCATCGCTACCGCTAGCGGTTTATCGCGGCTCACGAGGGATGAGAGCAGCTCTGGGATTGTCTTGTCATCTTGCCTGTAGACAAAAACAAAATACATTAAACAAAGAATTTTAGAGCAAGTGAGACACGCAAGCATTACAGATCCAACAGCGGCGGCGCCATCTTTACACGTTCGAATGCTTCTTTGTTGCTTTACCACTTAATACAAAAACTGTAAATTTAACTAAAATTTTAACTATAGCATTTATTTCAATTAGACTGTTACAGGCACTTTTGAATGACAAAAACAAAAGGATGAAGCTACAGTTCCAGTCACAAGGCATAATAACTTGTGAAAGTAGAGTAGTTACCTATTCCTAAACGTAGATCTCTATGGAGAAGAGTGGGCAAGAAACTCCATACACTTACATCACTCGTGTCGTAAAATAAATAAATAAATCATTCATGTCGAGAGTATACATTTATGTGAGAACGATGTAGTTAAACGGACACATTTAGAGCGTTCAGAGTATAAGTAGAAATCATTCAATTATTCAAACCTAACCTAGCATATACCTAACAAGGTAACAACATCTACCTACAGAGGTAGACAAATAACATTACTTTTCAAATTACTCATAAAGGCTAGCTATCGTACTCCATTTTTCACAGGCATTGTTTTTCAGAAGACACGCCTCAAAAATACTGAATCATCACATAATAACATACTCCACATCACGCGTGTAGTCCCGGAAGAGTTAGCCAGAGATGTACTTAATAGTACATTTACCCAGTTACGTTTATTCCCATTTATCTAATAGGGGGCGAGCCTATTGTCATCAACTCTGAAACTGCTACTGGGAAACGCGCTGCTACAGCGTTTGAACGACCCGGGAATAATGTGTTGCATAAATATGATAATGTGCACTTATGCCAATCGTTATTCAAATCTTTACTATTTCTTGGCAACTAACAATGAAAATTGTCAATATCAAACCAATGACAAAATAAAAATGCAAGTCTTACAATGGAGATATTATGACACCTACAATCTTAAAATGGAAAATAAGACAGACTATGTTTAAGGCGCAACCTTGCTTTTTTTCAGATAGGATATCATCAAAAAACTTCGAGAGAGTCAGACTTTTACTGACTTAAACCCATCCATGTTTCATTGTTCCCTTTGTGTTACCAAGGCCGTGGTATCTCTTTCGAACAACCCGTAACCCCGGCAGACGTTGGCCCTTGCCGGCCCCTCTGCTTTGCTGACATCTCTTAAAGGCGCTCGTGGAACACGAACGCGCTGCAGGACTACACTTAGTAAATGTGTGGAACAACGATATCAATAATTAATCATATAGATGCCGTTGCTGCTACTTACTTACAGTAGACACCCATACTCCAACTTTTGATGACTACAAGAAAAGTCTAGTTAAAGTCACCACCCTATCACATACAAATTGTGTAACTCCCTTTTTATTACGGATTGAAAATCATCAAAGAACTTCCCCCGCTCTGGGTGGAGCGGGGGCGGAGTGTCAGGCTTTTACTGACTGAAACCCTCCATGTTCTTTCTTTTGCCCTTTATGTTCCGAGGCCACAGTATCTCTTAGGAATAACCGGCAACCCATTTCCATGGACACCCATACTCGAGCAGTGTTTTGATGGCTACAAGAACAATTTAGTTCACTTCTCTTTCTTTTTCTTCTCACTTTCTTCTACAAATAATGTAGTTCCCTTAGGTGTTTTTATGGACGCATCCACCATGCGCCTACGTGTATACTGGATGCGTCAGTAAATGATTGATGATAATATTTTAAATAACTTTTACTTTTCCCCCTCAATGCATTCTATGACACAAAGTTACAGGATAATTTAATAAACCAACACATAGTAACTGCAGTGTTATCATAATAACGTGGTATCAATGACGAAAACTATTAACTATCAACGTTAATTAATCGACTAACGTAAACAACTTTGACGTAATGTGATGTTGGATGGAAAATATCGACTATTATGTTACCGGAAGTTTAGAAAATGTTCCAATGAAATATATCAAGCTTTACAAATGTGAACATCACGACTATATCTCACCGAAGGATTAGGTAGGGATCAATCGGAACCAAAGTCTGAGGGCTCCAGGTTGCTATTGAGAATTACTTGATGGGAAAATACCCTGGAAAACAATATTTAACTGTCACGTGCGGGATGCATGACTTGCAAACAAAAATGAATATAAATGACTAGCTGCACATCGTTTATCGTTTCATCCCCGTAGACCGGGATAAAAAGCCTATGTGTTAATCCAGGGTATAAACTATCTACATAGCAAATTTTATCCAAATCGGTCTAGACAAAATATTATCAAAAGAACCAGTTGATTATGCTCGCAAACAGGTAATTTTTTTTTACATTATGCGAATTGATTGGACTAACAAACACAACTTTTTTACCGTAAATAATTGCACCGACGTTCTCAGGGTTAAAAATTTTGTAAATGACCTTTCCATGACCCTATTTGATTTGATCCTTACTTCTAGGGACATACTGTATATATACAGATTTACTAATTATATGGAAAAAGGGAGCGATCGACAGAGCGTGACGGCAACCATGGGGGAATAGAAGAAGAAAACGTGTTGCGCCAACCCAAGCAACATGGCACAAGGGCAGAAAGATGACGATGTTATTGTTGTCTAGAAATTGATTTGTCTGTCCATGTATTATGTTTAGACTTGCGTCAAATGACCTTTACGACAAAGGTCTTACTGTATCTACTACATCTTGTATTATCAGATGAACACGTGTCATGCTAATCTCTTTTTGCACCAAGTGATGTCTAAAGTCCCCCTTGGCTTTGTAATCCAATCGCAGATGGTCAATCATCACTCAGTGCATCATAATAATTATCAAGTTGTACTTTATAAATACTAGACTTAGTAAATCACACTAGAGGCGAAAGTTTTTAGGTTACACACACACAAAAACTTTCGTATGCTTATTACTCCATTACACTCAAATGTCTGGCCCGATTTGGATCAAATTAGGTATCAAGATAGCTTATATTCGAGATTAACACATAGGTTACTTTTGATAATAGAATCAAATAACTCAATATGGTTTTAAACCGCGGGTATCACATCGGGGTGCCGCAAGTAGTAAATAACACATTGTAATAGAGATTTGAAAAGCAGCAATTTTGTTTTATAACCTAGCCCCAATCTAGGCATTTCTTCAACATTCAAACTCACATACACAAACAGTCAGACCCGGAACATCTATCTATAGGCCATACAAATATTTGTTTCGTGCGGTCAAGTGTTAAATCTATAAGGTTTTTTTTTTGTTTTAAATTACAGATTGAATCCATACACATTTTTGATTAACGATTTCCAGAAACAGTCGAACAACAAAGTGCAAAGTCCAAAAACCACCGATTTCAAAAAATAATTGAATACGTCTAAAACTTAGATTTACATGCAGAATCAATATCTTCTTATTAAACGTAGTAATCTTATCAGTTTAGTAAGACGATACAATTCTGTATAAATATGTAAGAGCTAGCTGTCCTGCGCAGTTTTACACTCGTCTTTGGTTACTGCCCCGCTCCTGTGGGTAGTAGAGTGATGTTATAAAGCCTATGTTACTCATTGATAATGTAGCTTTCTAATGGCAAAAGGATTTCTGAAATCGGTCCAGTAAATTTGAGTATATTCGTTACATATAAAAATACTAATCTTTCCTTTTTATAATATTAGTGTAGAAGTGTAGATAAAACCACAAAGCGCTAAATAAATAAAATTCCTCACAGAAAGGTTAATCAAGTTCAAATCATGTTTTTCTATTCAAGGCCAAGGTTACAAGTTTTGTTGCAAAAACTTTTTGTGAATCAGTTCTAAATATATTGTATCTACTACTACTATTTATCCTTGGCCGTAAGTTCACAAGGTCAAAAATAACAAAATTATCTTCCAACCATCATCATCATCATCTGCCTGGCCTTTTCCCCAACTATGCTTCCACTATAATAAACTGTTAAAGTTCTCGTTTTTATTTATTTTTAAATGTATATATTAGTTTATTTGATATGTATATGTGTATTAGTATCCGTATAAAAATATATGTTTTCGCAAAAATAGTTTTAGATATTTTATGTATTGTACCCTATCACAATGTTGTCGTATTTTACCCAAAGGTTGACTGGTAGAGAATGCCTTATGGCATTAAGTCCGCCTATGTACCACTATTGTACATGAAGTTTAAATAAATAAATAAATATAATACCAGTATTTTACATGGAGCGACTGCCGATCGGGACCTCCTCAGCCTAATTCTATACCCCTTTGTAAGACTGGTTTTCAAACTTCCGAGACACAGACTACCTCAAACTATTGTCAAAGATCTACAAACGACAACCGGGAACATCAGCTTAACGTGCTTTCCGAGGCACGGAGGAAACTGGGTATGTAACGGGTGGGCATCCATATACCGACCTAGGCAGGCGCGGCTTAACCTATCGATCGAATCAAGCGGCTGCAATTATGTAGCCTCGAGGTCCATCATCATCACATCATATCAGCTCAACTTGCAACTAGTCTACACTACTTCTACTATACTGAAGAGTTTTGTTTGGTTGAACGCAGTAATCTCAGGAACTACTGGATCAAATTAAGAAAATATTTTAGTGTTGGATAGCCCAATCAATAAAGAAAACTATAGGCTATGTTTATAACATCACGCTACGAAACTAAGGAGCTGAGTAACGAGTGAAACACAGTGAGTTATTTAGTAATACTATTTTTAAGCAACTATTTTTTCATACTTACTACAAGTTGTTAATCATCTTGTTTTTGGGGGATAACAAACAGCTATAGCATATAAATAAATTGGGAAAACCATGTTGCAGCCCATTACATTATCTACAGATATTCATTATCTTTAGGCACCAATTTCATCATGTTCAATGACAAACCAAGGAGGAAGAGACAGCTCACTATAATACCCAATTTCCACTGAAACAGAGGGAAGTGGAGGGGGGAGCAACCATGAGGGAGTTGACCAATCACATGCTTATACCGACATCGCGACTCTCGTCTCACTTGTAATTGGTCGACTCTTGCACTTCTGTACGTTCGTTGATCTCTACTTTGATGGAAATCAGACCTTATGGGATTTTTAGTATGACATGTCTAGCTCACCTAGTATTTAACGCAATCTGCGACACGTTCGTATTTTCAAAGCACATAGCGGCCAGTAGATCCAGCGCGGGCAGCGCAGGCGCAGCGGGCGGGGTGTCCGCTAGCAGCGCGGCCGCAGCCCCGCACGCACCTGCCGCACACAGCGCCTCTTGCTCGCCCGCACCGCTGCACCAGATGGAGAGGATCCGCACCACGCATGCTCGTGCAGTTGGTGAACCCTCGCGCGCTATTTCTGACAAAGACATTATTGATTAGACATTTGTGTCCAACTGTCGGGTAAACACCTCCCTTTCCACTTTCAAAGACTGGGTGGTATTTTTACTATATCCCCACGCTAGGAATTTGTACTATATCGTGGGTGCAAACACAAACATTAAAGGCACAACCTATTGCGGCGCATGGAGAGGCTCCGACGCACATGCGTCAAGCTTTGCTTTACAAGGAAATGTATGTAATGGTATCTACTGCCACCCGTTCAGCACGCGTTGCTTGCTCTAATATGGCGCTCATATAGCTCAATGCTGTCAACTCACGCTGTGCACGTGGTTCACAGATGCGTGTACATGTGCTAAAGATAGTAAGTTAATATTCGTGTATAGCATTTCCTGCAGTGGAAACGTAGACTCACGATGTCAAACACATGAACTTACGCAGCTAAAATGCGCAGCGGTGGGTTTCCGCCTTTAAACTCACCAGCCAGACCCAGAACAACGCCTGTAGATCATACAAATATTTTAATTCCGTACTGAAATCGAAACCGCGTTACTTTGATTTATTTTCAACTAGCCCTTTCTGCCCACGACTTCGTCTAGTCGTCGTTTTTAGCCTATGTCCGTCTCCAGGGACCCAACTATCTCTGTACTAAAATTCATCAAAATCGGTTTGGCCATTTAGGCGTGAAGACGTAACAAACTCACTTTCGCTTTTATAATATTAGTAAGGATTATTATCTCATCGGTAAGTTTAACAACCAGTCTTACGAAGGGTTATCATATTATCCAGTACTAACCGAATTCTGAAGGTCAGGTAGATAGTTGTAGTCCATAAAATAATGGTATTCAACTGCACCCAGTTAGACTCAAGCCGACCCGAACATTGCCAGGAAAAAGATAGGCAGATGATCATTATCATCTCACTATCCCTAACATCGATTAAATGAGAATTATCATACAGAATAATTCTACCTTCTTGTTATAAAATTGTGTCTCAGAAACTAGACTCAAAGTTTCATCTCAAGAAAAAACCTAGCTAGTAATTACTAGTGCTGTCGTGGTGAAGTGTATCCAAAGGAACTTAATACCTAAAAAATAGTATTTTCTAGGCACGTGTTATTGTGTAGTCGCCAAGCCAAGACAACAAACCAAGCTCGTCAGACTTGCTTTAAAATTCTTGAAAAGCTTAAAATTCATTAATGTTTTAAAATAAAAATAAATCTTAAATAAGTGAAATTGAACATGTTCATCAGGTTCTGACAAAAATTCAACTACATATACCTGATGAGCCTGTTTACTTGTATCTTTTGCTGACTATACATAATCTTCAAGCTCAGTTACATGAGTTTCGCGCTTGTAATAAACGATTACCGTAAAAGTTGGCAACCCTATGTGACAAGTGTGGCCACAAAAAAAATCGGCTAAACCTGCGAGTCAGACTCGCGCGCCGAGGGTTCCGTACAAACTTGCAACACAACTGGCTATATCTTTTGACTGTTTAGACCTGGACAGTTGATTATTTCACAGCTCCATGGGATGAAGGGACCACAGACTTTCCCGAGGTAAAGGGTCTTGACAGACAGCCAAGAAAGTGATCCTATAAGAGCTTCGTTTTTTTTTACATACGGGACCCTAAAAAGGAAATATTTTAGAAACTAGATGAAGCACCAAAATATCATAGATCTCGTCTCTTTTAAGGTCGAGACACAATCCAAGTCAATTCTCATGGGTCGAGTCACTTAGTGTTTATGAAGCGACGCGCGCGCACTTCATGCCTACTTAGAATTCAAACAATAAACATCATGTAAATGAACACACGCACACACTGCCGCCTTATAATACAAGTAACACTATTATGATCATTTCACCCTTGCGTAATAATTAGCATGATCACTGTACAATGTGTTATGCTTTTTAACCGACTTCCAATAAAGGAGGAAGTTCTCAATTCAGCTAAATAATACATCAACATCATTAGCTAAATAATAACTGCTGCACGGGTCGATCTTGAGGTTCCAATTATGTTGAGAAAAAGCTATAAGTACTGATGATGTCTTGAAAATTCAGTGCTCTAATTTATTCTACCATAATTATGCATAAGCTGTGCTTTTTTGTACTTTACAGAATAATCAGCAATTAGCAAACAAACATGGTAAACATTAGAAAATGTTAACTTGAAGTTTTTTTTCTTTTTGTTTCATACAGGCAATTATTTGTTTTCAAGGTCTCTAAATGCATGTTAGGCAATGTTGGAGCATTGCAAAATGACCTTAGTAGCATAGAAAACATTCACTGCTGTAATAAAAGCCGAAATAACCTTCAGAGAAACATAGATCTGTTGCAATATTACAATTTACAACATCCATCTTAAAATTATTATTATTCATATTAAGAGAAATAATTGTAGGAATAGACTAAGATATTAAATGTTACTGAAAACTGCTATGTTGGTGAATCGAATAATGTAATTAGATAATTAAATAAATGCATACTAATGAAATTGGGTCAGCTGATGTCACAATTTTGACTTCAGCAAAATAAGTCTTTAATTGATAAATTATAGCACTCCATATAATTATTTAATCCTAACCATGCATAACTTTGAATGATTAATCTTGAAAATTAGGCATTATAGCAAAATTAAGTTACAGAGTATTGACGTATAATTGATGATGGGATTGTTTTATGTGTCCACATATAAATTTTAAAGAAAAGGCGTTTGCCCAGTAGTGGGACAGTATTGGCTGAATAAAATGACATTTTCTCTGTCATTGGCACAACAGTTTTAAAAAAATTATGTATTTATGCTATTAATAAAACAAAATACTTGGAATAAAGTTTATGAATTAAACTTACGTGTTAGCCTCGTCAGTAGCCTCATATCAGCTGGTAAAGCGGAAATTGGAGCAGGAGGATGCATGAACACACTCCGTAGTGCACATAGTCCGGCTTCTGCCAATTTTGTTCCAACGGGTGCTGTCTTTAGGAGCTCCACAAGAGCTGTTGCTGTACCCTGTTCTACCAGTGAGCTCACATTGTCTGGTGTGCCTTTTGCTAGTGAACCTGGTTTTGAAAACACATTTAAAAGGCTATTTAAATTAAATTCAAGTTAAAATAATGATGATACATTTTTTTTAATGTTTTAAAATCCCAAGTGAACAATTTCTATGAACAGTTGTGTATGGAGAAAGTTATAAAATTAGTGCTTAACCAGTGACTATTGTAATGACATAGAGAGCACTTGTTTGGTAACAATACTCATGCTGTGACTTAACCCAATTTCAAAAAGCCTCATGCACTTGATAAACTTACGTCAAATACTGACTAATATACAATACAAGTGACCACTTGAGTTTTAAACATTACCAATTGTGATTGTGGCTTCCAGTCTTATATTAGGGTCCAGTGTTTCATCAGACATTAATTGCAGAAGTCGCGGCACTACTCCTTGCTGTATCACAGAGCTCTTCTGTCTGTTACTGCCTATTACTGAGTTCTTCAGCGTCACTAATGCCTCCACAACCTTCGGAGCATCTGACGAATACAGCTCGTCGATATACGAACGTGAACTTTCAATATCCTATCGGCAAAACGTTTTAGGTTAAGAACATAATCGCAAGCCAAAACATACTCCCAAAATCTTAACTTCTGATCCATTAACTTACCATGAATACTGTTAATTGCTGCATGTTTTTGTCTTTAATTTACGCAGTATTGTTGGTAAAAATAACGTTCGAAAATTCTTCCGAGGCCGAATACGCTGTCAACTCGCCACCTGTCATTCATTGATGAAGGATGCGTTCCTTTCGTGATTTTGTGGTGAACGGTGATGTCGTTTGTAAACTTGATTTTACAGCGTGTTTTGGCAATAGATTACTAACTTTTTGGATATGACGCGAATACGTTCACTCGGCAAGACCGCACGGTCATTGTCTATGATCAAATTGACTGTATTGTATTGCAAAGTTAAAAATTAAACAGGTGAAACTTTGCTTTGGTGAAAGATGAAAGGCTTGAAAGGAAATAATGACAGTGACAGCTCGTCGCCAAGTATAAACAAGTCGAGTAGATAACTTTCTTCGTTGATTCCCTTGTTATTTTAATTATAGTGTGTCTATTTTATGTAGTATCAACGCATAAGCAGAGTTGAAAGTTTTAGTTGCGATATTTACATTTACTTTCGTGTGAACGAGTACCATGGCCGATTCTGGGGTCGACACCAGTAATGAGAGCAGCGATAATCCAATATTTGATCACTCTCAGTGTATTTTGGAATTCAGTCCACCGGCTATACCAATAAATCAAGCAGGCCAGCCAATGCCAGTCGAGTTTTTATCGGAGCCTCACGATCATGTCGGAAAAATCAAGTGTTCTACTAAAGCTAGACACTGTAGGTTGAAATACAGATATGGTGGCACTATTTGTTCATCAAGAAACCATAAACTGCGCTTTGCCGCATCTACTAATAACACTGAGCTTGTCGAGAAACTTCTGTTGTCAGGAGCTGACCCAAATTCCTCAGATGAACACAAAAGAAGTCCACTGCATTTGGCTGCATGTCGCGGATACGTTGAGGTCATTAGAACTTTGCTGAGACATGGTGCCAACCCTAACATCAAGGATACATTGGGCAACACACCCCTGCACTTGGCTGCTTGCACCAATCACATTCCAGTAGTCATAGAACTACTTGATGCAGGCACTGATGTGAGCTCCCATGATAAGAATGGGCACAACCCAATACAGTTGGCACAGAGCAAGCTGAAACTTATTCAGATGCGTCCAAGTGGGGCTGGACATTTTGAAGAGACTAGACAACTGATTGGAGAAATATGCTTGGTTGTTGAAATGATGGTAAAGTATATGAAGATGCAGAAAGCGGATGCTGGAGATTTGGAGTCTGTCTGCCAGAGATTGGAGCGTGTCAGCACTCGCGAACAAGTCGACTCTGAAGTACAAAACTTACTTGACAGCCTAGATTCTCTCAAATTGAGATAGATTTTGTTAAGATTTACAAATTTTTATGAAGACTGTTTATGAATATAACTGTCTAATGTTAAGAGCTCAGTTAATGTTTAGATATTCTAAACATGTTTCTTTCTGTATATGAACTGAGAATTTATTATTAAGATAAAACTTAATGTTTACTTCATTTTTCTTTGGCAATTTGTTTATAATTATTTTGGTAAAGTTAATAGTGTATGTAAATTGCCATTTAACTATAATCACAGTTATTTTATGATTTTGTAATGTGTGTTGGCTTTTCATTATACATTTAGAATAACTAATTGTCACATTAGTATTAAGTGTATTTTAGTTTATCAAAAGTATAGATTATAATAAAGTTATTGCATCTACATCATTCTTTTTATTAAAAAAAAACTCAACTTCTTTAAATGTATCATTTATTGACAACAGTTTCATAAAATTGAAAATCATATATAACTTTTATTCACAACATTATCCATTAAAAATTTGCTAATATGCTACTGTATTTTATAACTAGAATTATTTATTACATTCAATAAGTATTAAAAAGCCCAAAGATACTTAAAAGTATGGAATGCATAAAATTAAAGATTTATAATCCAGTAACAAATCATCAATGCATATTAAGTAGTTTATTATGTGCATATGAACACTGGTTGTTAACAGAAAAAAAAGTCTTGTGCAAAACAAAATGCTGTATGCAAAACTACAATGCAACTTTGGAAAACGCTATTAGAAATATGATAAATATACCTTACTTCTGTAACATCCCTAAATTCTATAAACAACTGTTTATTTTGTACATTAAGTATATCTTTATTTAAAATGGACAAAACCAGGGAATGTCTATGCTTCAAACTGCAATTATTATCACAAAGTCTTAAACTTTTAGGTACTCTTCTGTTTATGGGGTTTAATTTCACATTACACAGTTCTCATTCTTACAAAGTATTATTCCATTGGAACATTCAAATGAATTATGGCCGAAGATTTATTATCACAGAAAAAAAATAATTGCTATAATAATACTGCTAAATAAATTACATTAAGTTATACCAGCAGTCCCAAACCATTTTTAATAAATAAACTAATACAAATAGTTACCTTAGCCCATTCTCTTAACATTCTCCTAAACCGCAAAGATATCAGATAAGGCAAGTTAAATAATTTCAACTTTAAAAGTATGGCAAGCTATTATTTTAATAACAAATTATCAAAAGCCGATAGTTTATTATAATTGAACATCCAAATAAAAATACAAAACAGAGCATGCAATAGCATTCTTTTTAGTAACTTTTTTTTTTAATTTACTTTGAACATAATAGTAGGATTTTCTGAATGATAATAAAAATGTTCTCGTTTTACATTAAAATGCAATTATAAAGTATTACATAATTAATTTTATTTGCTTTGAGCTACATACTAGCTATACATATTATTAGATAATACATTTTAAAAATAGTTTTATAAGTAACACGATTGCTGAAATAATATCCTATGTAAGAATAAAAGTGCAGCAATTGCTCTACAATTGAGCAAGTAGTGTAAATGATCAATTCCTTAATAAAATTTAAAATGAATGTGTTTAGAGTGCTCGCATTTGGCACTTACTCATTGTTTTCGTGCAAGCCACGACTAGCTGAAATATGCTCTCATTTAGTAGGCTTGTAGTAATTCACTTACAAAATTATATCACATTTTCAGTTATTGACCAATTTAAAAATAAAATTGTATAACATAAATCACAACATTCATGGAATGATCAACTCAATTGCCTCTGCAATCAATAACTTTTGGTAAGTATTTAATAATTTAGTAAATTATCATCTCTGACACAACCATCAATTCCCACCTTTGCTTGGAATCGTAATATTCCCGTATATTGCACATGCATCGGCTCGGTTATGGTTCAAATAATTATATCAGTCATTTTATGATTACCTCTTACTTATTTAGATGTGACGTTATTTCGTTTCTGGCACTAATAAATTAATAATGTTTGGGAATATTTCAGCCTGTATGGGTCCGTATTCGACCACTTCGCCGTCGACCGTGAGGTTCCCCGTGGTCCCCTCCGGAACTATCCTAAACGCACTGACGGGAACCATCTTTACGTATTCATTATTCATATCGGCGTGCGAGCCCTGCCCGACGCCCAGAAGGAACGATAGTAATTGAGATCTGGAAATTCCTGCTTTGATGATCAACATCCACATGATACCATCGGAAAGTTGTGATCGCGGGGCGAATAGAAAGTCTTCGCCGATGTAAGGTTGATAGGAGACGTGGACCATGACAAATTCACCATGTTCGTGCACCCAGTGTGTCGGCAAGGTGGACATGAGCGACGGCAGATGGGAAGCAGGTCCGTGCATGCAGGCGTGCACGGGCGACCGCATTTCAGAGCCGCTACTCGTCACGCTGTGGTACTCTGACCCGCGTGTACTGTAGAACGCACTCCTCCGTGAGTTGACAGAGTACCACGAATCCACCCTTTGATGTTGTTTTCCGTTAATAGCGTTGACGAACACTTCAGAATGTTCGTCCGCATCAATGAACGCTTCCGCATCAGGGGAGTCGAGCGCTCCGTCCTGACTGATGCTATGACTGAGGGTGAGCGGTGGCTTTGGTTTAGGTAGATTGGTCACATCCTTAATTTTCGCGTAACTAACTACACCTTTATATGTCCTCAGTCCGACTAGTCTAGCGAGTGCCCATACAGCGAACCTTTGGCCCCCGATTGCTCGTAATCTTTCACTTTCGATATCAATGTCTGATAGGAGGCCCCAGCCAACGGACAGAAACGAAAACATAATCTGCAAAAAAAAAACACTCATTAATACAGATGATAAAAAAAGAGCAAAAACAAGTGAATCTGATGACGTCATTGGGTCGAGAGAACGTGTTAACGATGTCTTTTAGTGTTGAGAATGGTTGGCGTTTGAGTGAAGCTAATTTATGATAATGGCAAGTTTAAATATCAACAGTGGCGTATCAACGTCGGCTAATTGTATCCGTCAAACGACACTAGTTGTTTGTTGTGACGGACGTACTCAATTGAATATTGTAACGTTACATATCCCCGTACGTTGGCGTCGTTAGCGAGACACCGTATATCACAATATTGCATAATCTGCATATAGGACGTGTACTTACACTGGTTTTCGTTTCAATTCTGACAACGTCCATTGGTGCTGTATGGCCCTTTACTATTCCCATTGTTAGCCCGGTAAGGTTTTGAGGAATGTATGGTTCACTGAAACAAAACAATGAAAATGTTATTGAAACAATCAAATGGTACAGAAATTCAAGACTTGTACTGCTTTAAGAAAGTTTTTTAATAAAAACTAAATACATTATTTTTTTCCAAGTCAGACATTAAGTTTGGTATTCAAAATCCCTATTCGCTATAGTTAATACCTACAAAGATGGCACGGTTGGCGTAGTGGCTGAAATAAATAAATAAATCTTACTATCTGTATAGTTGGTAGTATCGTATAGTTGTCCCGAGTCTGCCTGTTTGTGTATGTGAGTTTAAATATTTGTAAACGCACCCACGATACGGGAGAAATTCCCAGTGTGGCTACGTTATTCAAAAAGCAAAAAAAAGGAAAGACAAACGACACAGAAATGAAGATCTTAGACGACAAAAAGCAAAGCCTTCCGTAATCACTCATTTGGAATTATTGTGTTAATCCCAGAGAGGCCTCATAATTGTTTTAATAACTGACAGACAAAATGGTTTTACCCACAAATACAATTGTTTACCTGGCAATTTAAATTCTTATCTTTTATAGCTATCATCAACGACAGACAGGAAATATTTTATTACTGCTAAATCTATTTAAGAAGTAGATATATTTGGCTTGATATCTACCAAAAGACCTGGCATTAGCAACTAAAACCAACGTACAAATTTAACTTAGTAAAGAAAACTTTGCTTCGAATGAAAGATTGAACGCGTTTACAAAGTTCGTTTCGTGACCTTGTTATCAACAGATGTGGAGTCCTCCTAGATTAGGAGGTTATCCTGGGTCCCCTTAAATAAAGCTTTAATAAAGTTAATACGATATAAATGTATATTATGTCAAAGACTGACAAGACTGTAGAATCGACTGTTTGTTTAATTTACCACTTTTTTGTATATTTTTTGGAAGTATTTTTTTTTAACAAAAAAAGAATTATGAAAATCGCTAAACATTTGGCGGACATAATATCTGATATAATAATCGGTGAACATAAATATTAAAAAATACCGTTGAACATAGAATCTTCTCCTTTTTTGAAGTCGGCTAAAAAGTGACAAATGTGACAAAAATCTACAGGTGAAATCTCGACATATTTGTCATTTAAAAACGAGTTTGTAAATTATTTTGTTTTTAGTAAAATAGTATAAAATATTAACAAAGATAAATAATGAATCAATCACTAGTGTTTGTTTGTATCGCGTGTAAAATGAAACTTCACTCTCTCTTCGACTCTGGGAAGATTAGTAACTAATAACAATATAGAAAGGACCAACAATATACAAATGGAAGGAAATGAACGAACTATTAACAAATCGATGACCAATTTTATCAATTAAATATTCTACAGCAGTTTTAAATACCCGAAATTTGTCTATCTGGCAGAAATCTGTAATCGAGAAGGGGTAGTTGATTTTGCATTTAAATGATGGCCGTTGCTTCCTCGTTTGAATTTACTCCCAGTATTCATCATTACTACTCAACAATTTAACACACCTTCAAAATTTCTAAATACGAGTCAGAAATGTAGGACAGTTCTACCAATATGTCACAATTTTCTGTGTAATAAAGCATAATAATTATATGACGAGTTTTTCATGACTAATTAAAAAAACATGAGAATGTTCTTGTTCTAAACTCAAAAAGTTTTATCAAACAAAAGTATGTTTATATGTACTTATCTGTAAGCAAAGTTTGATTTATGATTTGCAAAATTTGAAGCGGGCAACTTACATGCATAGATACAAACAGTGCAAATGACACAAAAGCTTATCGATAGGGAGAGGCGTTTTTGAACAGAAGAACCGTGGGAAAACATCATGGAAACTTGACCGAAGCTACCATCAACGCCATCGTGGGACAGTTCTGATCAAACACCAAAAGATTGATCATAATAAAAAGGGAATTAACGACACGACCACGAAGCAGGAAAACAAAATAGGCCAGTGTGATAACGATAAGATAGTCTATTACATTTGAACCACTCCACAAACTGCAACCTACAGTTGCTTAGCCTAAAGCCTTAAGCAACAGAAAACAAATAGAAGAAGGAGACAAGATGCGCCGACCACAAGTAAATTGGGATAGGGGCAAGAGACTGATGATGATGAGGCACAGTTTAAATCACTAGAGCACTAGACGCTGGAAACTTTGCACAAGAGTTCCATAATGAAATTCCATCATAAGACACACAGTAAAAAAAAGACACAGTTTGTGACTTATAATGTTTCGTTCAAAATATTTAAAGCCAGGCAGCTGAGAAATATTAGGTCAGTCGGTCACACTGTTAGTTTATCCGATTATGAAACCTTACTATTCAATAGATTAGTCAAATTTCGATAAGTCCATTCCATAGTCGAATTTGTGAATATTTAGTTTGGTTCTGAAAATGTGGATATTATTTTGAATTTACAAAGTATATGTTATTTGAATCATGAACCTCCGTCATGGAGTGAAAAAAACCTATAAATAATAAAATATATATTCAAGTTTGAATTTTCCCATCTGCGCAATGTGGTATTATAATGCATACAATACCCTAGGTTAAAGGTAGATATGGTTTGCATAATATGTGTATACTATGTAGTTCTTCGAATGGGACATTGTATGAAGTATGACCTCATGACTTTAACCTGAGGATTTACTTTAGAATAAAAATAGTACTTGGTACTTGTTGCGTATGCCCGTTTTCAATATTATTGCATTGTTGGAAATTCAACCTTCGGAGCTCATTTAAGTTAATTTTGAGCTGTCGCTTAATATTGGTGAACCCGGACACAACACGCAAACACAACAACAAACGTTTTAAAAGGAAATACGCTTATTTTCGACCTCTCAATGGCCACTTCATCACAAAGAATAGGTATAATTAGGATTAAATAAGCAAAACACACAAGCAAACGTGACGTGAAGCGAACGTGCAGATTTAGCAAAATATCATTACACGAGTAAGATAGTAGAATTGAAGATGCAGAGGGCAAAATGCAGGTTCTCTGTTAAATCCGGAAATGAGCGTTTGGATTCTAGATAATTATGTACATAAACCAGATACTTCGTTTGTAATTTTAAAATGTTAGGTCACTTATCGCGATATCTTGCTTTTTAGACGCCATATCATTATACATACGAACGTAATTTGCTTTTGAGATAATACGTACGCAATAACGCAGTTAAATCATATAAACAATCTTCTAAGTCGTATCTAAGTAAATGATAATTCTCATGTCTGAGGTGATTCTGAGTTCTGACAATCATGTTTACAATTCTTATATAGGTACTTGATCTCTGTAAAACATTTCTAGAATATAAGCGCAATACTTAGTCATTTAACGAAATCGCTGCCTGTCTAGTGACTACTAAAACTCGCATTAATAAGAATAAATAATGAATGGAAATCTTTTCATTGCCTTATTATTACGCGCACATGAAACCAGTATATTGAAGCCTTGGCTTGATTCGATAAGAGGTAACATTGCATTACAACCGTCGAGTAATTCGTCTCACCATATACGGCATTATACACAGTCATGCAACGCTACTTCGTGATTTCATTTAGGTCCTATTTGCCTCTACAGTGCAAGTAAAATTACTTTTTTTTTTTGAATACGTTGCCCCGCACTAGGAATTTCTCCTGTATCGTGGGTGCGTTTACAAACATTTAAACTCACACACACAAACAGCCAGACCCGAAACAACTATCTGCAGGTCATACAAATATTTGTTCCGTGCGGGAATCGAACCCGCGACACGCAGCGCAGCACTTCCACTAGCACGATCGCTCAGCCACTGCGCCAACCGTGCCGTCCTATTATATTACATGAAACCTCTAAGCAGTATTCTCGAATCACTACTTAGTTTTTCTTCCATAAACATCCAGATAAGTTTTTGTTCATAATTATTCTCTAACAAGAAATACATTAACCGTATTTTTACTAATGATCAACTGCTACTCAGTCGCAATCGATAATCAAGCCATTTTTCGAATCAATGCAAAGGAGATTTTCAGAATATGCCTGATTTTTGGCGACCTTTAGCGGATACCTGCAAATATGTCTTGAAAGCATACATATGACTTAATCGTCAGTTTTACCCGGAGATTTAATAAGACTGTAGAACCAAGTATGTGCTACAATACATGTTACATGTGCAGACAATCTAGCTAGACTATGGAAGACAGCTTAACTTTAAAATGAGTAGATATACATGGACGACATTTAAGCAGTCCAGATATCGGATTATATGCAAACTTAAAATGTTAAAAATATTCATCATAAACGCTGAAAATATGCAAAACAAAAAAGTAATTACAAATCCAAACATTTGTTAAGATTCAATAATTAAACTATAACTTTCTTACAAGCCACAAGAACTATGATCGAGGCGTATGACCGTAGTTGCGGGTTGTTCGAAAGAAATACCGCGGTCCCGGAACATAAAAGGTAAAAGAAAGAACATGGGTGGGTTTTAGTGAGTAAAAGTCTGACACTCCTCCCACTCCGGCTAGAGCGCAGGAATTTAATTGATGATTTCCGTCCGAAGAATAATCCACCTGAACTTTATTAGTGGAGGAAAGCTCATAAGCAAAATTTATATTATTTTTGACAGATATGACACTCCGATATATCATTATGGTGATATGAAGATAGATAGTGCCCCCACGGCGAGCGGTTTCGTAAACGTGGTTCTCAATACTCTGTTCTACCGGTTCTGGTTACTGGCTTATACACGTGAACACGTAGACGTTACAATACAAAAAAATGCGTATCTGTACAAGTACACATTTACATTTTGTATGGTTTATTTATAGTATGTTTAGTCGTTTTGCTTAGATTCTTATCAGTTTGTGTTTTGGTTTTTATCAAATATTTATGAACATTACGTCAAGTAGATTGGATTTCGTGTCTTTTTACTTACTGCGCATTATTTTGACAGTACTATTCAACTTCAGCTATAATATTTCCAAGTTTATTAATATTTCGATAGATTATCTACTATTAGGTAGTTAAAATTAATATTGTTTCATTCAAGTACACGACTATTAATCAACACTCTCATATGAAAACAAACAAACGAGTTATACAATTCGAGCTATTATTCTTTATTGACATTGAAGACCTTTGCTACTTCATCGACTTTGTACCGCAAAGCGTCGAAGTAGTATTTTTTTGCTGTTGTATCGGTATTTTGTTCTTTTTTCTGTATGTAAATCCTATAAGCTGATTTATGTTGGTTTTAAGTGTCTTATTGGAGATATTCCATAAGTTTCTTCTGACCCTCCCAAGCAGCAAAAACTAGTCCTATAAAAAACCATAGAACGTTTTGTAAAAAACTGTTATTGGTCCTATAAAACCCCAAATAACGTATCTTTTATTCGAAAGTGGCGCATTTACATCTCAGTTCAGTGACAAAATAATTTTATTGCAGTGTTCCTAATGACGAAACAGTCCAATAAAATCTATGTAATAGTAATGCAGGTGACAAAATAGTGATGTAGTGGATACTATGGGACATTTTATAGTACTTTTTCGTACTATACAAGAGTTAAGTTTCCTTTACCTGACCTTTTTCATTCACCGTTCATTATTTTACATTGCAGACTTGCAGTGTGCAAAAAATTAGTAAAATAATTTTATAAAAGGATACACGCAATCTGAGATGACTAAGATTATATTTTGTTATCATAATATTAGTCTAATACGGTGGAAATGATGTGCGACTGCAAGTTTACTGATAAACTAGGGATAGGTTTACCATGCATTTAAAGTGCCCCCCTTAAATTGTTAAGTTTTTACAAAAATATTTATCGGATAAAGTGATTTTGATATCCTAAGAGCCATTATAGTACTTGCTGTGATAATGTTTTCACTGTCAGTCATAGTGGATTCAACCTAAAATTGGGGTTCTGTGTGAGCATGTCTAAAACTTATATAATTTGTACACAGTGTTTTTATACTATTTTTCTGAAGACCATAAGTAATAGAAAAAAAAATGAATTATACTGTTTACTGACGTATAGTGTGAATTAATCATGTAACCAGTTTTTATTTCTTCATGTAATTTTTTGTTGCTTCATGCGAAATATTATAATTAATAGCCCAATTTTTCACACCGTCACGAAATTGTTGGTCTTTTTCAAATGTAGAATAACTGCTTGATGATTCAGAAAAATCGCTGGAGTAAGGACTTTCTTCAGAAATAATATCTTTGTAAGATACATTTTGTACGGAACCGTTTCCTATAATTGCGATTCCAACTTGATTATGGGTACTATCACTGCTTTGATTGTTTGATGATGACGAAGTTGCTTTAAAAACGTCTATTAACTTCTCTGCTATAAGTTCCACTGCGTTTATATCTTAACCAATTCTTTAAATCCATTTTTTTTTGTTTTTGTGGCAGAATGCACGTCGCATTAATTCCGTATCAAAATGTCTGAATATTGTTGTAAAAGCAGACCAAGAATCTTTTTTGGGACTTAGCTGTCATTTAATAGAAACATTTATCTACATGTATGTGCCACATTTGCGTCATTATAGTGTTAGATACCCATTTATAATACCAACAAGCGAATTACTAGGCACCAAAAAAGTTGTTATTCAATAACTCTGCTCTTTAATAGTGTCTGTATGATATGCTTATCGATTAAATTATAATATGCATTTAAAAACTATTATAATACACGAACGTTCTATTAGCATGCCCTGAAATTAGACTACATCAAAAAAACGCTCTATTGTAAAGTCTTTGTGACTACTAACGCACACGTACTATAGCAGTGATCTGAATATCCACAATATCACAATATCGCCCTGTAGTTGAGTGTTCATCACTGCTATAACGAAACTACTATTGCAGTTCATTTGGAACCCTTATTACGTTAATCAGATAAATAAAGGTACCTGTTAACAATTTTATAGAGCAATATTATTATGTGCTAGTCATATTAATACTTGCTATAGTACTTGACTATAACGGTAGTATAAAATGGCGTAGTAAACGTTTACGTGCTTTGTTTATAGGTATTTTTAGCTCTTGCATTAAGAGCAATAATGTACTGTCGAACGCTTTTATACAACACTGTGGCACCGCTAAAACCTTAATAAATCGTTTATAGAGCTTTTTAGAGTTATGAGTTGAAATAATAGGACTGAATTGCTGGTTGGGCTATTTGCACGAAAGGTATTAGCTTTTTTTCGTTTTCGATGACGTACACAACACAAATTGAGGTTATATGTTATTTTATTGTTTATACAGAAAGTGGACGTGATGATTTAATAAAAGTACTTTATCTTACGTGTAGGTGACAATCTAAATCGAGTCAGGCCAAAACTTAGCGACAAGTTTGGCGCTTTCAGTAGTGTCCCTAAGCTCCTGTTATGTGCGATGTAACAACAGGACGATATCTAGTATCCCATCGTTTGTGGGGCACCGCCACATTTACACATTTACAGCCCAAGATTAATCAGAAATCTTAATGTGGATCCTTAAAACTGCCTTTAAATCTAGATAGATTAGGAATCTAGATAATTTTGGAAGTCGGTTTTTTTAATTACTGCTTTCCTCCAGATAAGACAGATTACAAGAGAGTTTTTTTTTATAATTTTGGTTGTGATATGATTATTTGCATTGATATACTGACTGACTATTAGAAGAAGAATTGCCCACAATTGACGGAGAAATCGCGTAACAAACATGCAAGAAATAAAGTCAATTTGAGAAAATACTCCTTTTTTTTAAGTCGTTAAAAAGCCTTGATCCGGTATATTTCAACACGTTGGACTGAATAAGTGAAAGGAAACACAAGATTATTGTTTTGGATTAGAAAAAATGTTACGCAGTTTGGTGGGTTTACTAAATTAAACTAAACTAAACTTATAAATAAATTAAAAAATAGCGTCAAAAAATTCGTCCTCAACGCTGTCAGTTGGCAATATCAATATCAAGAAACTGGCCGCGTTACCACGTTGTATGGCAACGCTAAGCCTCTGGCCAAAGTAAAAACCAGTTTACTAAATGTGCAACAATTTTGATCCAAATAAATTATTTAATTACTTAAGAAAAAACATACGCCTTGCCTCGTTATTAAAAATGTACCTACTGAATTCCACGAAATATCCCGGATCCCTGTTCTGCTACCCTACCATGACGTCTTAAAGCAGAACTTATTCTGCTGAGGGAAAGAGACAGAGCTATAGGGTGTCTAGCACCATCTCTTTCCCTCAGTGGAATAAGTTCTGCTTTAAGACGTCATGGTAGGCCTACAGTTCTGTAATCTACATCGGCATTGACTTGTCTGCGTATTTAGATGACCGAGGTGAGTGTGACTGGCTGACGCGATTTTAAGGAGATTAGCGACTGATGACTGTAATCCACCGATTAGGTATTTCTTAATTTAGTTTATCGCAGATTTGTATTGGTAAAGACATTCTAATAAACTATTACTAAAATGGATTTAACGCATCTTATGTGCGTAAATTTTCGAGTGCCTTTGCAAGCTTGTTTCTACTCGTTTCTCCTAGTTCAATTCAAACCACCAATGTGAATAAATTGCACTTTCACTGATCTTATCACCTTGACCAATAGAAAAAGAGGAAAATGTATGTGTAAAGTTTACTCATTACTGTGATTTTTCATTCAAACAGGAAATCCTGAGCTTATTTTTAGCATAAATAACTTAAACATGTACGATTACGTACATATGTACACATATACGTGTTTGTATGTATTATCCTTTCCAAGGTTTCAGAGGTTAGTGTACTTAAGGGGTTCCTGCCTCAAGTAACCGGTTAGAATAATTATTACTCTTATTAATACGTCCTCGTGATACTTGGGGCCAGCACTAATCTGTGCAATTCACATACCCTGCATGAAGTTTTAAATTAAACGGTCAAGAATCGCTTTGCCAAATATTAATTCGAAAATTAGACACGATTATAACAATACAATGTACAGTAATGAAAATGACGATTATATTGCCAAATTGATAAGGCTTGGAATTGAAAACACGTGCGTAGAAATTGTTATCACTACTATAGAAGATAATAATGCTTGGCTAAATAACGTTGAACTTAATATCTGTCACGCTCATAATCTGTGCAACCTGATAGGATGTATCTTCAGGTTACGAAACAATCCTATTGTAGATGACATTCTTTCCCAATCGTGTTGTAAAAGATCTAACACTTGTTTCAGACACCAAGTGCATCATAAACAGTAGCAAAAGCACAGTTTTTTCTAGATTTATGATACGAGCGGGTGGATCTCTATTAAGCTTGATTGGGCTGGCTGTCTATTAATCATCAGCAAACATGAATGTCCAGCCAAGGTTGAAGATTGGCAAGGTATAAAGAAACGTGTGATCCCAACAATCTTACACAAGCGACAGAATTCTATTATTATGTATAGTATATCTAAATTCCTAACTAGTTTTATAATTTTCGCAATCACTGATAAATTCAGAACTAGTTGTCAAGGCAAGCCTGACAGAAAACGTCACAATATTAGCTGTTGGGTAACTAGGTAGTATGGGTATGATCAACAGAAACTCGTCTGGTAAAGGAAATCAAACCGGCAGAGAACTGTTTTTTTATAGAACGTAAAATAGTAGCAAAACAAATAGCTGTAGCAAACGACCATGACTGCGCAACGTCAAGCAATTTCCTTCGCTTCATTTCCCCCTTTTGCTTGCATCATAAGCCATAATTGCGTGAGTTCTTTTTGATAGCACGACCAATTTGTCGCGGCCTCTAAAAACAAACAAGTGATGATTACATAATATCGGGGGGCTAAAACTTGATGGAGTAGAAGGATATTTTTTGGGAAAGTGGCAAGCGGCTGTGCCCAACTGCTTAAAAAATGGAAAGCCCGCGTTAAATTTTGTAATCAGTATTAAGCCAATCACGAAACAGATATGAATGGTAAGACCTTTATAACGAGAACCTAACTTTTGCATGCGGTTGGAAACATTGACTCAAAAAAAAAGATATTTTTCTAATGCAAAATAAGACATGCACAAAGACGAACTTTGCACACCTGTTTTCTAGGCTAAGAAGATGTGTGTATAAGTTAAATAAGTATTGGTTGATTTATGATGTGGCTTTGTTTAACATTATTTTTGCAAAATGATGTGCCCTGTAAATTCAAGTTTAGAATTGCGCGCGAAGTACTAAATTACCGCGTCAGGCTAACTACCTACTTAAAATAATCACGTTAAAAATGAGAATATATTATTCTCCTTGAAACCAATTAGACAATACAAAATATTTTTTTATTAAGTACTTACATAGTGTTGTGTCTTAACGTGGATAATTATCATAATTTGGCCGCAAGGTGTTCAAGGATAACAAACAAATGATTTGAGTAATTTGGAACACGTGTTCATAATAAATCAATTAGAAACAATAACAGTTACAAAATTAAATAAACTAGGTTATCATTCATAGGTAACTCATTATGTCGAAAACGTTATAAGTTAATTACGTTTTATCGTCATCGTAAACAGGTTATAGTGTACTTAGAACAGAACTAGTAACACAAGTACTTCCTACACAAGATTTTTTTCGACTTCAAGAATTTAGCTGTTTTTATGACCGATCGAATTTTCATAGCATAGTCCAACTCTGATTTTGGCTTCAAAAGAACCTTTCGATTTTAAGCACAACGGAATGACATAAAATATTAATCTACTGGATGTAACAAATTCTGAATGAGTGAGGCATAGTCGGTAAAAACGCGGTTAAAAATGTGTAGTAGGTACATTAATGACTTGACCGCACTAGCCTCTGGTAGTAAAAACCCTGCCCTTAAGGACATTTTCTGTGCAATGAAATAAATTAGGTTAAAAATTTAGTTCGTCAACCAAAGTCAAAGTTGGTTAATGACGACTAAGTAACCGTGACGGTTTTTTTTTCAGAGGCTTTTGATGCTAAAGTATGAAGGTATAGTTAAATATTGCTAAGGATTAATATTACTAAGGAGATTTACGTTCTAAGGTCGATTTCAATGACTTAAACTAAATTTGATTAGTACCTACACGTAGTCTGAATACTTAGTTCATATGCATGTACTCAATTGTGGTAATTTTCTATTTCTTCTATTCTATAAACACTAGCTCCGCACGCTCCGTCAAATTAATTGCTGCTCTTAACATTAGGGAGCCTCCGCCATAAGGAGTGACTTCTTCAAAACACACTTCAGCATATCGTTCCCCTGATTTTCGCAGCACTCACCGGCGCAGGGCCACATAAAGAAATTATAGCTTCATCAGAAAACAATATTTTGTTCCAGTAATCTAGTCTCCGAAGCACAGTGTCGAGCAGTGCTCACGGAGTAATTTAAACCCGCGGGCCGGGCGGTAACTGGTGATATTGCCAGCTAAAAGCCACAAGCTTACTCTTCTTCTTCACTGTCCACAAGCTAATTTCTACTCCTCTTACTCCTTTAAGGCACTTTTTAGCTCCACACATGACGCCTTACGGTTTCTCAAAGCCTGATTCACCAAAAAGCGACCATTTCATGATTCCGTGCATCGTATGCTTTCCGAACCTGGTATTTTTTCGACCGAACCGGTCTCTTGATACCGCTGCCCAGTCCTCTCGACAGTTGAATAACTCGCATTAAGCCGCTGAGATACCTAAACAACCTTTTTCAAGTAGGGCTATAATTTTGTCGGTTCTTGGCTTTAAAGGCATATCATAAAACCTGTATTAAATGTATAAAAAGACCAATATGTTTTTTTTCTTGTTCTTGTTGAATGTTAGTGATCTGTCCAGAATAACCGACATATTTTGGGAAGTTGCTTTGCTCGATGGATCCCCATCCCAAAGGATGTTAAGTTTGCGCCTCGTCTCTCTATGGGGATGATAGAAGGTGCACGACTGTGTTTTTCTAGGATTGGGCTTAAGTAAGTGTGGTAATACTTGGCTAAGTCTCCAAGAGTGCCAGACAAGTACGCCTCGACCTCCTTATAGGTGGAGGCTTGATTGTTGGTATAGATTTTGAAGAGGAGCGGTTCCAAGACATTACCTTGTGGTAGGCTGTTTTTCTATGCCCTCTAACGACTTTTATACGAGAGAAGGCGGACTTGAAATGGGCGGTTGTGGAGAAGTTCTCCGAGTACGCGGACAAAATTCTGATTGCTGAACAAAGTCTCCAACTTCCACAACAGCCACCTTAGATTATTGTATCGTAGGTAGTTCATAGGTCCCCAAATACAGCACTATTCCTCTTTCGGAACCATGCTTAACATGTAGAGCCACTTTAAGGGTTTCGTTACTGCAAGACTTGACGGGTCTGAAACCAGCTTCCTCCGAAATCAATTTTGGTTCAATGACAGCCGTAAGACGTTTCAGCAGCAATCTCTCGAACAGTTTATATGATGAGACGATAGAGTAAAAATATTGGTAGGTTAAATAAAATAATATTAATTCGATGTTTTTTCCTCTATCTACGGATATACTGTTAGGGCAATGATCTGACAAGGTCACGCAATAAAAATAAAAAAACACGAGCGAATACTTATCTCCGAAAGCAACCTACCGACTTATATGATGCCTGGAGTAAATACTCTGCTAGCTAACGGAACTAATGTGAGTTTTTAGGTATGATTTATTAGGACTTCTACATATAATTCAGCAGACAGAAACAAGATAAAACCTAAATAAAAATACTTTAAGAAGTTGTGTATCTGTATTGAAACATGCCAAAAAGCTGGTGTCATTTTGAGAAATAAATATCTTCTTGTTCCCTAATCCATAATCTGTCAGGTTCATTTAAAACCTTGTTTTACCTATTTGGATAAGTTTAGAAGTTGTTTAGTATTTGACGGCACGGTTGGCGCAATGGCTGAGCGATCGACTGCTGCGTCGCGTGTCGCGGGTTCAATCCCCGCACGGAACAAATATTTGTATGGCCTACAGGTATTGGGTATTGGTTCGGGTCTGGCTGTTTGTGTATGTGAGTTTAAATGTTTGTAAACGCACCAAAGATACCGGAGAAATTCCTAGTGTGGTATTATAGTAACTGAGAAAACACGTAAATAATACTTTTTCTGTCCACAAGAACATAGGTAGAATTATAATTTGTTACTTTGGAAAGTTAACTACAAAGTTAGGTAAACCATTATTAAGAATACAATGCAAGTCTTAAATCATTACAACATTACTTGCAAATACAGTGGCTTTATTACCAGTTGCAACAAACATTTGTCAGAACATTTTACTACCAAAATTATTATGTGCAATAACCAAGGTGTAAGAAGTATCTACTGCTGTTGTGTTATTTCTACCAGTTTCTTTACTTTTATTTATTGACTTGGTTTTCAAACTGGAAACTAAAATGACACTTATTTTAATGCCAGACTTCTTTACATAAGTTATTTCGGAATTATAAAACATGTTTGGTTAAATTATTTAAATAGATCTGTACCAAATGCAGCATTATTTTCTGAATAAAATATTTCTAACAGTAATATAGTGCAATACAAAAAGATTACATTGCTTCATAATTTTGTAACTCCATTGTAGACTGGTTGGGAAACTATTAAGCTTTAATCAGTTCAATATGTTCTTATCATGCGATTTGTAGATTTAAAAATAGGTAAATGCCAGCGGCCAGTGATGATTTCATTCTATTATAAATTAAATTATGGTGCTTACTTCTTTAGAAATTGTTGATTGTTTCCTAGTTTTACTTTTGCTGTGCACAACAAGTGAAAATAACATTAACATTTTATTGGGCCCCTAACCACTACAAGATCTTGTTTTTATTAGAAAATGCAAATTAACAACTTCTTATTTCTATACTCTTAAAGAAACGAAAAATACTATATTATTTTTAACAAAGTAACTGCTTTTTATCATATAAAATAGTTGTGTTACTGTTATCTTTTAACAGCACTCCAAATAGAATAATCGATAAAAACAAAATTCCGAGCATGGCCATCTGTTAATTTTGATTCAGGCATTAAATTAACAAAATATACATATTTTGTCAAATGTCAATTAGTTACAATATAATATTGAACAAAATATGACATAATTGTACATTTCCTGCATTGATTTCTGAACATGTGAATACATCAATAAACAATAGAATTCCTCTGTGTTTCAGGTCATTGGTTTAACTATTAAGACCTACACAAGGTCCCGCATGCATGATTAACACAATAAGTTCTCAGTCCATTATGTTACTGTTCATCTGTATCATTTGCGTATTATTAGTTGTGCATTAGCATGAATTTGTGACAATGTTATCAGTACAAGTCACGAGTTTAGTAAAAAGAAATAGTTATTACTGAAAACGGTGGTTAAAAAATAAGATTAAACAAAATAACTGCTTTGTAGTTTTCATGGTCATTATCAGAACCAGGAAATTAAATTAATTACTTTACTATAGAAAAATGCATTCCATTATGTTCCATGATTAAATTGTCATTTACAAATTACCTAATTAAGTAGTAATATTAAACTCTTAAAATTAAAAATAATAATTTATTGGCTGTACGAAGAAAGGATACCTATTGATAAAGAATTAAAAAGATATACTTATGACCAAAAATAATGAATCCCTAACAAGATTCCAATCAGAAAACTTTTAAAGTAAGTATGATTAAGTTGTAGATTACTGGTGATTAAATTTATCATCAGACCATGAATGGCTTTTTAATTGGAAGTGACCTAACTACCTCAACATGTGTTGAATAAAATCTTAGCGGAAAATACCTGCATAAAACTTGGTTAGGTCAAATGAAAACAAAGCAAACAGGCAAACACTGTTCCTTTCAAAAAAAAGTAAATTTAAGGTTCTTAGCAAATATTTGAGTGTACTTCTGAAACCGAATGACAATGTTGTAACAGTAACTTAGGAGAAATAAAAATGGTACTCACTTAGAGAGATGGCACACAGTTCTAGCCAGTCCATTGCCTGAGCCACATGGTAATATTGCTAATGGCACTTCCGCCAGCGCCTGCTGCCAGTCCAGTCTCTCGAACATGCCGTTCATGACCTCATAAAGGACACCATCACCACCGATAGCCAGAATAGCGCGCCAACCATAAACATTCCGAGTGCGCACAAACTCGCGTGCGTATTGAGCATACTTTGTAACATGGAGGTCGAAAGACACCTCAGCCTCCTGCAATATGGGCACCACTTTAGACTGAAACAACTCTCTAGCCTTCCCCGGCCCTGACTTCGGATTCAAAAGCACAAGCAACTTCTTATCATTACTCGGCGGCACGGACGTAATAGGCTGACCGGCTATCAAACACTTTATTGTAGATCTCCATTTCTGTGCTTCCTTATTATTATCTTCATATTTATCGAAAGACCTGAAGCGCAATGTTATTGTTGTTCTCTCTCGTTTTAAGGTACGACGGCTTCGTTTCAGTATGTAAGCGTAGATGTACAGATAAGCACTGATATCGTTCTCGTCAAGATCGCCGCTGTTTTCGTCCACAACCTTTAGCTGGTTCCCAACGAATGAGCTGCAGACGCACGAGCCGGCTCCGGGGCGTCGTCTTTTACTCCTCATGCATTTGCTGCCAATAATATCGCCCAACAGTATCGTCTGCTCTTTTGAATTACCGTCTGTTTCTTTTGTTAATGACAAACCTTTGGGAGTGAGCCGAACACGAAACACTGAATTCTTCTTGGAAAGAATGTAAAATGTTTCTTCAAGAAAAACAACATCTTTCGAAACAGAGTCACCCTCGCCGACGTTTGACACGTCCTTCCCATTCTTTAGATCCGCCATGACTGATTTTTCTTTTTTTTTATTATCATCATTGGGCATAGAGTCGTATCATGGTCTTATCACTTCACTGGTTCATATCAACGACAACACAAGAGCGAAAGCGAAACGTCAAAGTTCTGTAATGCCGATTTCACACACATGCACGACAGACGACTTCGCTCGACTCTACTCATCTCAACAAACCACCGTACACCGTGAAAAATACCACATTTTTGTTTAACAAATCAGGCCTAAATTTTAAAAAATGTAGTGATGTTGTACATCATGCAGGTACAGCTAAGATACATGTATAAAAACAAAAAAAAGGGTGAAGTGAAAGCGTCAGGATAACCCGCGAAATACATTTTTTTTAAGTTTTGCATTTTTTAGGCCATTGTGAAATAGTCTCATAAAATAAAATATGATTTGTGACATAAAACGTGTGCATTTACAGAATTACATATGATCATAAATGTCATCAATACATTCCTTGTAAGTTCATTTAATGGGTCTTTAACCCATGCATCACATAAACTTACAGGGATGTATGGATGGTACGATCGCGAATTATATTTTAATCAACACAACGTAACAGTACACTGCAATTTGCAAAAAACATGAAAAGTTAAAATGTCGCGGGCTATACAGGTACATCACTCTAAAAGTCGTCATAAAATTCGTCTGCATCAATTTTAACAGAGAAATTCCCGAAAAAGGCTAACAGCATTGCCGTGTTGGATAGTAAGTAATGCTGATTCTTTGTCTTTGATCAAAAATTATGCCAGCCCTTTCGTCACGAGGAGAGTCAAGCAATCATTTGTTTGATGTCCTGCAATTCTACAAGAACACTTGGAACTCATAGCCGAAGAATTCAAACCCCAAACGACTTTAACATATAACTACGAATAAAACAAATGTATTTGAGGTTTTCAGCAGCCGCCCTAGAACAGCCTGCCGTGCTGGGAAGGGAAGGATGGGAGTTTGGTTTGAGATAGGTTTACTGGCACATGAAACATAAACCTAAAGGGTTTCTCAACGAATCATTGTACCTATTTTCAAAATCAAAACACATTTCAACTCTTACAAAGAGTTTGTTGATGTTCCTTCTGGGTGTAAAAACACACCATTTTCTTAAATGCCTTACCTAACCTGCATAAGTATATATTATGGCAATATCGATCAATGACTATTTTTTAGCCACTCTTCCCATTCGTTTGGGAGGACTCGGCGTCCGCAAAATTTCTAGTATTAGTCTACCAGCTTTCTTATCCTCGGTCCACGGTACTGAGAAATTAATCAGGAATATCCTGGCTTCCACACTGATTGATTTTGATGTGCCGTGCTTCTCCGAGGCTAAGGATGCTTGGAAAGTCGCTTGCCCGAGCACTGAACAACCCGACAAACCATTTTCCCAGAGACAGTGGGACGAGCCGCTCTGCAGAGTAGTTCAGAATAATCTACTGAACACGTCTGCTACTACTGCTGAGCGTGCGCGCCTTTTGGATGTGAGCAAGTGGGAGTCGGGTCTTTGACTTTACGCACTACCGTCGTCGAGCATAGGCACTTTGTTCGACGACACTACTTTCCGCCTCGCTGCTACCTTACGTTTAGGTGCTCCTTGTTGTTCTCCTCATCGCTGTCATTGTGGTGAAGTAGTCAACAGCCTTGGACACCACGGCCTATCATGCAGCCGAAGTGCGGGCCGTTTTGCGCGGCACGCGAATATTAACGACATCATCCGTCGAGCTCTGGTCACCGTCGGCGTTCCAGCTGTTTTAGAACCCAATGGCTTGGCACGCGACGATGGCAAAAGACCGGACGGTATGTCTTTGTTTCCGTGGAAGTTGGTTAGGCCTTTAGTGTGGGACGCAATGTGCGTCGATACTCTTGCGCCATCCCATCTTCCTAGCTCTTCGTGCTGCGCTGGCGCTGCTGCTGCGGCTGCAGAGAACCTCAACCGGCGTAAATATAGTAACCTTATTGGGAGCCGTTTGGGGTTGAAACTCTGGGACCGTGGGGTCCTTGTTCTCACAGCCTTTTTATGGAAATATCAAAACGTTTGGTTGACACTTCCCGTGACCCAAGGGCTGGCTTTTACTTTGGCCAGAGGCTTAGCGTTGCCATACAACGTGGCAACGCGGCCAGTCTCTTGGGGACATTGCCAACTGACAGCGTTGAGGACGAATTTTTTGACGCAATTTTTTAATTTATTTATAAGTTTAGTTTAATAGTTTTAGTTTATGTTGAATTTGAAAAATATACTATTTTTTTTAATGTTTGGCAAGGTTAACAAAGTGGTCGACAAATTGAAAGCGTACAATGTGAAAAGTCATTGGTCTTAAAATGTGGCTGAGATGAACTATTGTATATTACCCATACTTGCAAAATAAAATTCTATTATAGTCTTAACTCAAAAATAGCGTCAAAAATTCGTCCCCAACCATTCCTTAATATTCTACTTTCTTCTTCTATATTAATTACTGTCAATTCGTAAAAAATAATGCCATCTGTCAAGCTGCTAAGTCAATGCCAAATACCAACAGGTTCATCATGCTCGCTCAGTGTAATCCAACCTGTATTATTTACTCTATGCCAATTCTCATGCAGTTTGACAAAAAAAAGTTATATCGTAAACAAATATTCTAAAATACCTTTAAAAAGTTGTAAAGTGCATTTTTTTTTTCTAAATAAGCAGCCATGTCACACAATATTTTAGAGCTTTACAGTGGGATCGGAGGCATGCATTGTGCATGGAAAGGTATGTTTGCATTGTTTGCTCTACGTTTACCACGTATGCTTATTTATATAATTTGAGTAAGAAACGCGTCAGAAACTTTATGAGTTCACTTGCAAATTTTATGAAAAAATAGTTGTCTCCACACTAAGACTTTGGTCTATAAGGGTGTTTACAATTATTTAAATTCACATATACTTAAGCGAGTTTAAATACAAACAGATACCCAGAACAGCTGCCGGTGTCCATTCAAATATATGTTCTGTGCAAGAATAAAACCAATGACAATGACTTGTTTTAGCCTTTCATTCTAACTACCATGCGTCTATAACATAATTAATTGTTTTATTTTCAGAATCTGGTTTACAAGGAGAGATAGTTGCTGCAGTGGACATTAACACAGTAGCCAATGAAGTCTACAAACATAACTTCCCAGAAACTAAATTAATGACCAAAAACATTCAAAAACTATCTCCTCAACAATTAAAAAAGTTGAATGTTGATACAATACTTATGTCTCCACCATGCCAACCATTTACAAGAAATGGAAAATACTTGGATGACAATGACCCTCGAACCAATTCATTTTTATATATAATTGGAATATTAAACCAGTTAGACAATGTAGATTATATTCTTATGGAAAATGTTAAAGGTTTTGAAAGTTCTACTGTTAGAAATTTATTTATAGAGAAGTTGAAAGAGTGCAACTTTATTTATCAAGAGTTTCTACTGTGTCCATCAACTGTGGGGGTGCCTAACTCTAGGCTTAGGTATTACTGCACAGCAAGGCGCAAGAGCTTGACTTGGCCTTTCAAAAGAAAGGATGAAATTGTAAGTTGATTATACACCGTATTTATAGAAAAAACATCATTACCATTTAAACCTTTTCTCATTTCTTTTTCACAGGTTACATGCCTACCAAAAGAGTTTGGTATTCCAGACACCTTAGAGTCCATAATTGAAGACGATGTTCCTGATAAATTCATAGTACCAGATAAAAAGCTGAGATGTGGAAATGTGCTAGATGTCTGTTATAGAAACTCAAAACGATCTTGTTGCTTTACAAAGGCTTACACTCATTATATTGAAGGCACAGGATCTGTATTCACTGATAAAAGTCCAGAAATGGTACAAAAATGTTATGAGAAAGCTAATTTAAACGAAGTAGGTAGTGCAGATTATGTTGAATCCTTGAAGGAATTGAAGTTAAGATATTTTACTCCTAAAGAAATTTTAATGTTAATGTCCTTTCCTAAGAGTTATAGTTTCCCTACAAATATATCTATGAAGCAATGTTATAGGTTGATAGGAAATAGTGTTAATGTTAAAGTTATAAGTGAACTGTTAAAATTACTCTTTGAATAATAAATATTTATTCAACATCTTCACAAGAATCTTAATAAGTTTTAATATTATTGACTCATAAGACGAAATATGTTTTTGTATACTGCTACAATACTTTGAGTTTACTGAATCATCTGATGACAATTTCCCACTAAAAGGAGGATATTATCCTTTGGCAAATAATGGAACATTCACTACTTAATCTAAGTTCAGTCCTTTCTTAGCCAAATGACATATGATGATGCTTAGTATTCTTACAGTACATGTTTGACTAGGCATATAATAGCCAGAGCTAAAGACAATAATAAGCTGATGAGGCAAGTAATGCCTATATCAATAATAATATTTACAAGATATCTTAAAGTACTATTTAAATAGCTCCATTGCTTAGAACTTGTCTCGCTCTTTGTTTAGCTTGATAGTTGAGAACTCGTAATCGTAACATGACTGCAGTTGAAGAAGCCGCTCCAATTGCAAATGACCATATTGTGAACTTCCAATAAGCTCTTTCATCTAAATATGCCACTCGGTCACAACTGGAAAGCCAAAATATTATTATTAGTGGAATTATAACTGAGTCATCACAATTATATAAGATTCTCTAAAAATAAAGCAATATTTTATATCATGTTGTTGCTATGATGATTCATTTTTTTAACTCATTCATTTGTACAAATAAAATGATGCATACCTCCTTGTTACAGTTTCACCATTTTGACATTTTAGTATTTCTTTGAAACTTGTATGGATGCAGACTCCTATGCTCTTACTTCGTATTTCAAAGTCTGAAATGAAAACAAAGATGAAAATGATGGCTGAAAGTTTAATAAGAATAATATTATGATGTTCATAATGCATTATTCTATAACCATTAAAAAATATTGGGTTGGGTTTAGTATTTAGCCGCAGGCGGAGGGAGCGGGGGGTGGGGGGAGGGGAGGGGGGGGTTGTCCCCTACCCCCCGGTACCACTCCCATATCAAGGTAATGCACCGTTCTTGAGAAAAACCCATTTTTGTAACCTAACCTAAAAACTCGTTATAGTCACATAAAAAGTGTATTCCAGAAATTTGGTATCGTTTAGCATAAGGAAGGAGGTGCCCTATGTGTCCTGGCACCACTCTCATGTAAAGGCAATGCCTAAATCACTGATTACTACCTATCAAAGTGGCTCGACGGTTGTTTCTTTTATCAAAACCTATAAATGCCCAATGTAGCCCCACCGATAGAATGTATGTGTTACAGTTAAAACCCGTCTCATTTCATATAAAGTTAGTTAGAGTTCGGGACTTGGGGCACCCCGACATGGACAGGTTAGGTTCGAAGGGGATGGCGGGGTCTGAAAGACCCCGCCATCCCCTTCGTGTTAGGTTACTTTAAACCTTGAATGCAGAGGTAGGAGCCCCGCGAAGCGGGGCTCCGTCGAGCCACTTTGATAGGTAGTAATCAGTGACAGCTCGGGACTTGGGGCACCCCGACATGGACAGGTTAGGTTCGAAGGGGATGGCGGGGTCTGAAAGACCCCGCCATCCTCTTCGTGTTAGGTTACTTTAAACCTTGAACGCAGAAGTAGGAGCCCCGCGAAGCGGGGCTCCGTCGAGCCACTTTCATAGGTAGTAATCAGTGACAGCTCGGGACTTGGGGCACCCCGACATGGACAGGTTAGGTTCGAAGGGGATGGCGGGGTCTGAAAGACCCCGCCATCCTCTTCGTGTTAGGTTACTTTAAACCTTGAACGCAGAAGTAGGAGCCCCGCGAAGCGGGGCGCCGTCGAACCACTTTGATAGGTAGTAATCAGTGATTTAGGCATTGCCTTTACATCAGAGTGGTGCCAGGACACAGAGGGCACCTCCTTCCTTATGCTAAACGATGCCAAATTTCTGGAATACACTTTTTATGTGACAATAACGAGTTTTAAGGTTAGGTTACAAAAATGGGTTTTTCTCAAGAACGGTGCATTACCTTGATATGGGAGTGGTACCGGGGGGTAGGGGGCACCCTCCCCCCTCCCCTCCCCCCACCCCCCACTCCCTCCGCCTGCGGCTGAATACTAAACTTTACCCAAAATATTTAATTTCATCAGCTACTGTCAGTACATGTGTATTGAGAAGAGGATTATGAGAAAAATTTCAATATAATTTTACCTGAACAAGGATGACATTCACTGATAATAGAGTATGGTTGAGTTAACCAGCAGGTAGAGTTGTTCTCAGTTGGAAATGTCTTGTTCTTCATTCTGTAACTGCCAGACATGGAGTCTGCTAAATGAGACTCTAATATTAGCACTAATATCGTCAACCTGTAAAAAAAAAAATTCAACACAATATGTCAACAAATTTTCCAACATTATTAACAGATGAGGAAGAATACTCATGAGTAATAAATTGAGAACTTACACTCCTAAACAGACGGTTCCAAATAACATGCATTTTTTCGAACAAGTCTCAATCATTTTGCTAAAAGTACAATTTCATCTATAATGTGTCACTTAAACAAAAGTTATTCTACTGTAGGTTTTTTAAGAATGCAGAAAAGCTTGCAGATATTTTTGATTTTACGCAAATTCGCAAAACAACTTCAACTCTTCATTAATGGCTTTTGTGGACGAGATTCGCAAAACAACAAGATTGCCATTGCCAGTAGTAATTGATATTGATAATGATGAAAACTGACAGTGACAGCAGTAGTCACAGCCTCAATTTGACCACAGATAGCCAAATCACAATAATTAACCTCCTCTCAAAATTGAACAAACGTCGGACAGCCTATTTAGCCTCATGTTTGGTGATGTTTTAATACGAATGTTAAATATTTGAACATATCCATGTGTTTGGAATGGGAGGAAAGTGATCTAAGGTGCGTGAAAAAGGGCCACTTTTTTAGCAAAAGGACGGAATGCATTTATGTCTGTGTATAATTGGCAAATACCCGCAGGGTCTCATAATGTTCCATTATCTCACCGCCCAAAAAAGGTAGCTCAAAATTACAATGTTACCTCTAGAGTTTTTTTACTCTAATTCATGTTTTAAAGAAAATCGACTAGATCGCATTTTTGTTACTTGGCACATTGTGGTAACAGCTCTATTTTTATTGGTTGTGGAAACTTGAAAGGCGGCGGACAAAGCGCCATGTTTATTGAAAACGTAACGATATCGGAAAAGAAAGCTGGCTGTGTTGTTTTTTTATAAATAAGTTTAGCGAAAGTGCGATGCTATATACTTGAGTTTGATATTCCTGTTTCTAATAAGTTGAGTGAGTCGTACTTTGTAGTTTCTAATAAAACTAATAATTTCAAAAATGGCTATGCCATCCGAAGCTCTTCGGTCTTTCCGACTTTTTGTAACACATGTAGACGCCGAAAGCCATTTTATTAAAATTAGTGGCCAAGTCGATCATCAGGCTTCATTGATGATAGAGAGCTTATTTGATGTTGCCCGAGACAATCTTGAAAAAGGCATAGGATCGGTGCCACCGGCGGCTATTCACGAAGGAGTCATTTGTGCCGCCAAATACAAAGATGGAACGTATTATCGAGCTAAGGTTATAAATACGAATAGTATAACTACCGGCTTGGTTGGAGTACACTTTATCGACTACGGCAACAAAGATATAATTTCTCTTAGCGCTATACGCTTCTTCGACAACTACGATCCAATGTTCTTACAGCTGCGTGGTCAAGCTACTGATTATTACCTCTCTGGAGTTATGAATCCGTCCGGACGGTGGGAGGAGCCACTTTTATTAAAACTTCAGAGTCTACTTTGCTACGCAGAATATTCAGTGACAGTTGACGCTCAAACTCGGACACTACCCATAATTTCGATTCAATTTAAAGGCACTGATCTGTCTTCGCATCTTGTATCTATCCGTTTTGGCGTAGCAATACCTATAGCAAAGCAAGAGGTGCTACTACTTCAGCTTTCGGGTGAAAACCAACAAGGTCAAAACTGGCAGCCCAGTTATCCTAGTGAATCTTCAAGTTATCCAGAACATGTTCCATTTTTAATTAATCAAAACTTTCCATCAAACCCTGCATCCACAATGCGCATACAGCAAAATGCATCTCTACCTTTTAATGGGAGTATACAGATGGTTCCATCCTCGATAAGTCAACGCTTGGTAGTGAACAAGGTCTCCAGGAATCCAGTGAACTTAAGAGCACCAGTGCGCCAACCTCAGCATGCCCCAGCAAGTGGCACAGTGAATGTCTCTACACCACCCCCTGCTTTGATGATAGCTGCCAAACCTTCATCTCCCAAGAAGTCTTCTACATACAAAAGCAGATTGCTGGAAGTCAACTCACAACATAAAGTTTTTGTGTCATATGCTGAGGAAGGTCCAGAACTATTTGCAGTGCAACTAGTAGCTGATGCTAAGAAACTGCAGGATATGATGGATGACATTAACAAGAGACCCCACAGCAGTCTGACAGAGCCCCCAATGATTGGCACAGTGTGCCTGGGCAGGATGTCTGGTGACCGCATTATATGCAGAGCTATTGTGATGAATCTCTCTGGATCTCAATGTAAATTATTCTTTGTTGACTTTGGTGACACAGAAATGGTGTCATACTATGATATTTTTGATATACCTGAAGAGTTTGTAAAGCCAAATGTCTTTGCTATGAGATTCTGTTTATCTGGAGTGAAGAAATTGGAGTCGGGACCACACTTGAATGAGGGTTTCAAACAGCTACTCAATGGGAAAGTATTGACTCTGAAAGTGGTGGCACCTGAAGGGCCCCCATTGATTCAGTATGGAGAGCTTTACTTGGACAATAAGAATGTGCTTGAATTGTTGATAGCTAACATGAAAGACAAGCTGCAGTTCAAATGGATTGAAATGCTTCCTTTGGGTGCACGGCATTCAGTGCTTGTGTCCTATGTTGACAGCTGCATCAAGTTCTTTGTGCAGTTGTCTGATCACATTGATGAGTTGAATGCTGTGATGGAAGCTGTGCGTACCCACTGTGAGAACAGCTCTTCTCCTGGTGACTTGCCAGTGGGTGCAGCATGCTGTGCACGCTTCCCAGATGACAACAACTGGTACAGAGCTAGGGTCAGAGACACCAGAAGAAACAAGGTTGATGTAGTTTATGTGGATTATGGCAATGAGCAAGAGGTTGAGGTGTCAGATTTGAGGACCATCACTCCAGAACTGATCAAACTCCCAGCTCAGGCTATGAAATGTGCTCTAAAGGTGAGTTAATCACGCTATAGTTTTTAAAATTAATCTGATATTAATTACAAATATTAAAATTAAAGAAATCCCCTGCTCAGTTATTTTGTCCATCATACTCTATTGCTCACTTAATAAAAGGAAGAAAGTAACACAAAAATAAAAGCGTTATAAACTATATTTCCTGTCCAGGGTTATGAGAACAAGCCAGTAGAAACTAAGACATCAAACCAGCTGGAGATGTTAGCATTAGAGAAGACCCTAACTGCTCACATAGTGGGCATACTGTCCACCACCATGGTTGTGTCGCTGATTGACGAGACTGTGTCCCCACCACTGGATGTAGCCAGAAAGATGACCCAGCTGTCGCAGCCTAGGAGCTCCCATGAGGTGAGTTGTATATTGAAACTAAGAGGACTAAATTACTTTGGTTTATTAATGCAGACCACAAATTTTTTTAAAACAACTTTAATGTCTTTATAGCTATTTTAGTTAGAACTATTTCCAAACTAGATCTTATTCCTTCATATCTTTATGTTTCTTTCTAGAGCAAGCTCACATCCATCCTGTAGTTTCCTGGCCAATTTGGTTAACAGTGAAAGATCAAAAATATTTGCTTTTTACTGAGATTGGGATACCAACAAGAATTCTATAAGCTTTAAAGATTTCCAGTTAGATTAAAATATATAGTAATATTTATAATAGTGCTTACAAAATCTTCCAGAAACTATCACTTGAAAATTGTTAACTATTCATCATTATTGCAGAACATTTTTATTTGTTTTTAAATAATATATTCCACAAAATAACTTTAAAATAATAAACCAACTTTGTACATTAACAAGTTTTTGTTTATCAAGCTAAAATAAATTATTGACACAGCACAGTAGTGCTTACTTATGCATAAAGAGCTCTTTATCTTCTGACCTTATTACTTGCTTTAGCTATAGTGTTTTTATAAACAGAAAGGAATTTATTTAGCCTATCGGGTTCAATACTATACTATCCTACAAGCTGAAAAAAAACGTTATTAAAAAAAAAACAAATATACCAATAGGTCTTGCTTGCTTCCAAATTTAATTTAATATAAAAGAGTAGCTGTGCCCAGCAATTTCACCCGCTGCTGAGGTCCCCTTCTGAAGAGGGCAACCCTTGTCACTTAGGAGTATGAAAACTAGATTGCAACCAATTCTCAAACCTAGCAAATATACATACAAAGTTCTATAAAAAATCTTTCAACCTGTTCCGGAGGAGTAAGGCAACTAAAACTGACACAAGTATTTTATAACACTTGAAACGGGATATTTACCATGTTTGTTATTTATATCGAGTTTCCGATATTTCGACGACGTTGCAAACGCCATGATCACGGTTGAACTGAAGCTATTGCGGGTGGATGTTTACGAGCAGACAAAACGATCTACCCTCTTATTCGCTTTTTGCTTTCGTTACCACTAACACCGTCATTCACAACTGGATTTTTCTGAACAAACATGGTAAATATCCCGTTTCAAGTGTTAATTATAATATTAGTAACCATGTCAGTTTAAAGACTTTTATAACATTGTTTTGTATTGGCATTTCATTTATATGGATTTTAGAAAATACAAGGTGGCCCTTATTTTATTTGACTAGTATAAATACAAGTAACTTACCTAAGCAACAATGAAACTATGTAATCATTAGTCATAATAGAAACTTATTTACATAATTTGTGATCAATGATGACTCAGGTTGTCTAGAACTCTAGACTCAACTGATGCAATAATTCCTATTAGACTTTATTGATCAACTTCAACGTTTTCTAAAAAAAAACTAATTTTATGTTTTGATTTTATATAATCTTGAGAAATAGAAGGCACAAAAAAATTGTTCCTGAAAATTATAATATAATAATTATCGTGAACAATTTTAGGGAAAGCCCCCATTTACAAGCAAAATAATTAATTTATGTTATTCCTGCACACAATTTAAGCAATACTTGTTGGCACAAAAAGGTCGAAACTTCGATATATCATAATTTATAAATCAAAATATTGTAATCACAAAAATTCCTGACAAATCTACAAATATCTCCGCCATTTCTGTTCAGATCAAAGCCACTACGCCCGTACGCAAAGACGCGCCTGATTCATTCAGTTCCCCTGAGAGCGTCTCTGATGATGGCAAAAAGAAGAGTTTCCGAAGGGAGAAGAGCTTTAAGGATGAATGGAGACCACCTCGCGAAGCCAATAATGAAGAGTTGCCGCAAAGAGGGGGCAGTTTTCGTGGAAGGTTCGTACTTTTAGAGTTCTGTTTGTTATTCCCAAGTAAACCGCACGATTTTTGTAATGATATGTCTATAAAATGGCCTGGAGGATTTAATTATATTACTGTAGCTGTAAGGACGGTCCTCATGCCTGCCGGGGCTGCGGGTTGTTCGAAAGAGATACCGCGGCACCGGAACGTAAAGGGCAAAAGGACGGTTCTCATAGGTCAATGTACATTAAATTATTGCAACCAGCCCACTATACAATGGCTAAATGATATGGTTTATTAATATTTAGGACATGTTTTAAAATTTTAACAAAATTAGTATTAGTTTTGTTTCACAATTCATTTAAACATTTGGCTTTGCCCTACAGGATCCATAATTGTTTAGCAAAATAATCTACTAATTTCGGAATGTTTATTTAATTAATAATATATCAATTTTGAAATATTGCCTAGATTCAATCAGTTTACATAAACTTCAACTTTACGTAAGTTTCAACTCACAAAATGTGTATAAATATGTGTTTTCAGGTAGGTACTTTAAATTTAGTATCTATTTAATAGAACAAATGATTTCCACTCGATTGGCTTTATCGATCATCCTACCGTATGATCGAGTAATACAATGTTTCTACACGGTGTTTTTTATAACAGTAGTAAAACAGCTAAACAGGTTTTTCTTGATTTGATCTACGCTGGAGCAATGATGTACCTATGTGAAGTATTCTAATTTCGACCTGATTGACGTTCCCTTTAAAACACGCGTTTTTAAAATAAGTATTTGTTATGAGAAATGTTACCAGTTTATCAAAGTTAGGCAGTTACCTATCATTTATATCGTCATTGTACTTTCAATATTAAATATGTAAATAATATCGGGGAATAACATAATCTCCTACTTTTGATTCGTATAACATCGTAACTTCGGCATTATCTTATCAAAGTGTTAAGCTGAGTAAAATTATTAAGTTGTTCACACACCAAACGATAATATTATGTCTGGCAGGATCGTCGTGAGTACAACTCTATCAGCCCATTGATACATCATATTTCTTTGAAAACCGTGAGGTATAAACGAAAACGTCCATAGTGTATTGAAGATAAAAAAAGAAACAGCGTAACGAACGCGGCCTAATTATAGATTACTAGCTTTTGATCGCGGCTTCGCTCGTGTTTAATTCGGGGTAACACATTTCCCCTTCCCTTATTTGCGGGTACCTACTACTTGTAGTTTTTGCCCTTGCGCCATATTTATTGTAATAGCAAAACTAAGTTTTCCCTTTTCTTCCCTCTTTCTCCCTCATTTCTCACTTTTTTTTAAGTTAGCCTATGTCCGTCTCCAGGGTCCCAAATATCTCTGTACCAAAATTCATCACAATCGCTTTAGGCGTGAAGACGTAACAAACAAACTCACTTTCGCTTTTATAATATTAGTAAGGATTCATGTACTTCAGCCATCGTTTTTGGATCGCCTGCAGCCCTTATTACACCACGGGAAGCCAGTTATGGGGACAAAGACAGTCGTGAATGTAGTAATAATTCAAGTCTTTGTCCCCATAACCCATTGCCACAACAATAACGCCAATCTTATAAATCTCCTGAGATTTTCGATGATAATGTTGCTGTATGCTCTTTTGACTACCACAGACAATGATGTCATTTCAAAGACCCTCCGTTTATAATCTACCCTAATCTGTCTAAATGCTTTGAAACAGAACATTACGTTTAAACAAATTGACAATCGTTCGCTCAATCTCTAAACCTATGAATGGAGTGAGACTTTTATCCCTACTAATAAAGATAAAACTCGCTTTTCACAATAAAACATTTAATATTACTTTATTTCAGTCGACACCGAAAAACACGGGAAATTCTCTATCTGTCAAATACGTTAGTACGGGGACTTTGACGCGGCGCTGGTGTAGAAAAAATAAATGACCTGTGAAAATGTTTAAACTTAAACCTTCAATATCTACGTAACTAGAAGAATCCCAAGTATGGTCAAGAACAATATATAAAAATGACAGGAATAACACGTATCTTGAGACTTCCTTAAGTTAATTTTTTACACCCGTATGTATCCCCCCTAATCTTATTTCAATGCTTATCGGATCGCGGCATCACCGTCGTTTGCAGCTGAACTAACTTGTATAAAACTCAGTACATATTATCTTACGCAACAGAAAACTATTTTCAGAATCTTTAAAACCAAAGGTTCTCAAACTTTTAAGAAAACCGAACACACACCCAATATCTTTTATTTTTTGGAACCCCATATCAAATAGTTATTTTACAAATCATAGACACTGTAATTTTAAAAAGAACAAATAGTATAATATTCTAAAAGTTTAGTACTTAGTGTTTTTTTTTTATTTTAACTTTTAATGTGTAGAATTAAACTGTGTCATTGTTTTATTAATATTCTGTCATATTAAAAAAATATCGTCTTTATATCTGTGTTATTAAATAATTTCGCGGATCCCTTGTCATTTTTCTACGGAACCCACTTTGGGAATCGCTGGTTTACACCGTAAAAATACGCATTGAACTGGATTCTTTGAAGAAAACAATAACCTTATCCTAAAAATAAATTTTTACAAAATTCTATATCGGAAAGAGTACCTACCCACTTGAACATAATTATGCACGCCGGTAATTATATTAAACGGACGTAGAAATTAAGCAATCAGTCTTTAAGCTTTGACAGCTTAATGATTTGGAATTATAATTGTAGTAATTATACAATCGTTCTTACAACAAAAAGGAAAAGTTGGTGATTGCGTTTTCACGTATTTCGCTCGAATGGACGAGAGCAATCTGTACCGAATGCTTGTTGTGTTGTTACTTTTTCTTTGTTGCACTGACATTATTTCGCTTCGTAAACGAACGGATAACAACTGATAAATTCATTTTATCGGAATAATAACACCTGAGTAGGTGCTTACAACAGTCATAACATGGTAAAATTAATAGTTCCGGAAAAACCGGAACCCTTATGTGTATAGTCTGTCTGTCAAGACCCTTTATCTCGGGAACGTGTGAAGGTTTCGAATTGAAATTTAAACCATATACTCAAAAATATGGTCCATTGGAGCTGTGAAAAAAGAAACCCATAAAGTCTACGCAGTCAAAAGATATAGCCGTTTATGTCGCAAGTTTGTACGGAACTGTCAGTGCGTCCAACCCTCACTTGGCCGGTGTTTTCTTCCGTGTACCTATAAAACCATTTACTTGCTGCATGTTATCTACAATCATTACATTTATAAGAAAAAGAAATTAGTCACAATTATTTTTGGAAAGTTGTGTGCTACTTTCTGAGCACAAAAAGCTATCAAATTATTTGTTCATTGCAAACACGAAGTATGAAATTTCAAATTTAAATGCGTTTATTTCATGGGTCGTTTCACTGTCTGTTTATTGTCGCTATTTTTTTAACAGTTGTAGTTTAGTCTTCCTGAAAACAGATTCATTCTAAATTTCAACAGATTGACTAATAAGGTGTCTAAATGAACAATAGGAGTAAGCTAATATGAATGGATATAGTATAGATGTGAAAGTATTGTTTGTTACACAATCACGCTTTTAACGGCTGACCAGATTTCTATGAAGCACATAAGTAGAATATGTGCAAGGTGTGAAATTGCTTAAAATGTTATAGCAAAATTTTTGTTGAAATCATAATATTGTATTTAAAAAAAAAAACTTAAGGGTGACGTCTTAAATTTCGTATCCTGCTCAGCAAAACCTTTCGTTTTAATTAATTTCATAATGAAAGGAAAAAACGGGTCCCTTATTGGATCACTATGTTATCTGTCTGCCTGTTTCGGGAATGAGTTGAAATTATGTAGTCCATTGTGCTGTGAAAAATATATAGATACGAGCTTTCGCCCGCGGCTTCACTCGCGTTAATTTCGGGGTAACACAGTTCCCCTTGCGCCTTATTGATTTGTAATAGTAACGCTAAGTTTTCCCTTTTCTTCCCTCTTTCTCCCTCACATCCCACTTTTTTTTTAAATTAGCCTATGTCCGTCTCCTGGTTCCCAACTATCTCTGTACCAAAATTCATCAAAATCGGTTGAGCCATTAAAGCGTGAAGAGGTAACAAACAAACTCACTTTCGCATTTATAATATTACTAGCTTTCGCCCGCGTTAAATTTGGGGTAACACAGTTCCCCTTGCGCCTTATTGATTTGTAATAGCAACGCTAAGTTTTCCCTTTTCTTCCCTCTTTCTCCCTCACATCCCACTTTTTTTAAATAAAAATTAGCCTATGTCCGTCTCCTGGTTCCCAACTATCTCTGTACCAAAATTCATCACAATCGGTTTAGCCATTAAAGCGTGAAGAGGTAACAAACAAACAAACAAACTCACTTTCGCTTTTATAATATTAGTAAGGAGTAGTATAAGTATAAATAGATATGGTCGTTTATGTCGCTAATTTGTACGGAACCCTCGGTGGGCGAGTCTGGCTTAGTCTAGGCCGTTTTTTTATAAGTTACATAGGAAACAAATTTAGGAAGTATTAGTACTCCATCGTCGATGTGACATTAGACTTTAGAAATTGAATTGCGTTTGGGTATTGGATCGATACTCTTATAAATTATCTTACTTTGTAAATAATCATCAGATTGTATGCACACTATAATCGGTAATTAACTGATAAAAGTTATGTTTATGATAATAACATGTAAAGAGTTCCTTAATCAAACAAACTGCATTATAATAAAATGAGACCTTTAAAAATGCTATGCTTAAACATCCGGCGTCTCCTCAATATTAAATACGCTCGTGCCATCTTTCGGAATAATACGGAGTTTACAAAACTACTTGTAAACGTTGATGTAAAAATAAATCTATGCAATCACACAGCGACGTCACTACTAGAAATTGTCCGAAACGTTGGCAACCTGTAAAATGTATTTACCTCATAATAATTTAGGTCAGATCTCGCGACTTATCTAGTTACAAATCTCCAGCTTGATAGTTTCTCTTGACAGAATCCCAAAATGTCAGTTCTATAATCGAGATAAGAACATCGAGTAACCATTACTATCGAGTCTATGCAATCTCACACAATACGTAATAGTTTAGTTTTTATTTTCTAACAAAAAAGTAATAACAGAGCATGAGTCAGGATTCATGGACGGTTTGACCTTCATGCCAGTTCTTTGAACCCATGAGCTTAGTTGCGGCGAGTCTAGCTACAGAAGTACAGAAATGTATAGGTAATCTGTTATTTAGTGATTAAATAAATGATTTATTAGTTCGTGTGTTCTTAGGGAATGTTTTAATGTGTGAGAAGTGTTTTCTAATGTGTGGTTTTATTTTCTGTGTGCAGAGATAACCGGGAAGGCTTCGATAGGTCTGGGCCGGGCCGACACAGCGAGAAGTTTGGCGGCAGATCGGAGAGAGGCGAACGGTAAGTTCTTTATACTGACTGTGCATACTTCCTGCAAATGTGAAATGAATAATAGTGCAATTTATCTTGGTGCATATTTGATTGTAGTTCTATTTTTATTTTCTGATGAACTCATAGAAAATGGCGGAAAATCGATCGATAGAGCGTTTGCCTGACATGTGTCATCTATTTAGTAATACTAATTGGCACATTTAATTTGAATAATTATGCATTGTCTTCACTTGTGAGTGCGCTGTGCTTGTAAGTTTTGATGAGGATTAATATTACTTCAATTTAAACGCGTCAATACGATACCCCGTTATGATTTTGGTTCAACTAAACTTCACATAGTTAATATCTTTGTTATTTTACGGAACCATGAACGTAAGTTGGCAGTATCATTATTCTTTGAGTATGCATAATATCAAGTTACCAACGCACAGCGCACAAATGACCATACATTAATATGTATGTTTCAAGAGAAATTGTCAGTAGAAAAAATGATCAGTCGCGTTAAACGGCTCTGTACACTCATTTTAAACGTGTGCTCATCTGAAGTTCTTGTAATTATTCTGCAATGTAGTATTGTAGTTCATAATTAAGATAATAACGATAAATTGAAAGAAAAAAAAATATTCGATTTTGTTAGTTTTCCACACAGAAATGAATTTCCGTTTGCGGTAGGTTTTCGAAATCTTTATTTAAATTGTTAATGGTAACTTAAATTAATCACATAGGTAATCTTTTTTAACAGTCCTCCTTATAATGAAAGACGTGGGGGTCCACCAAAACCTCGTGAAAATGCAGTGCCGACATCAGTGGGTGACGACGATTGGGAGTCACCTCCTGCCCAACCGACATTCCAGCCTCCCCACAGGCAAAACAGAGACCGGGAAAACAACCCCAGGGATAGAGAATACACCCCAAGAGATAGGGAGAATAACCCAAGAGAGAGGTATGTAAGACTCCATTCTAAAAATTCAGTTTACTTTCATTTGCAAATATTTTTTACCAAACACTTGAACGTTCCGAAAGTGTAGACTTATTTCCGATCGCATAAATTGCCCATTTACAATACACGTAATGTCCAACAAAAAATAGAACGCATAACAAGTTGAAAATTCAACGCCCAACTTTCCCCAATGCAATGCGTTAACTTCGAATTAGGCTGTTTGATAAAACAGTTGCAATGATTCGACAGAAGAAAGCCTAGGTCGGAACATCAGCAAGATAAACCTGGGCAAAAGCCTGGTTGGAAGAAAGACTCGAGTGGGGTCGGGAAAAGGCTAAGGCAGGCCGCTGAGGCAGCTTCCCTGGACGCTCAAAACGCCCAAGCCAAGGGTGCCTCGATACAGGATCGACTCAAACGGTACTGTGGTGTATCAGGTGTATGTAAAATGACACATCACACACCTGTTGACAACGGTTGTTGCGCTTTATGGTCTATCAACATTAGTGCTTTATTTATTGAACATTGTGTGTCGTTGTTTATGTCCTTATTTCCTATTTACCCGTGTTTGTTTTTGTTTGATTGCGTAACGAGTACTGGATTTTATTAACGTAACATGCTTACGGATTCTTGTGTTCTTATTTCAATAAAGTAGAGCTGAGTCAGTAGTTTGCAGCACGTTAGATTGCGCGCTGCTGAACAATTATAAAGTAAAGCATTAATAGTTGAATCAGCGTCGTCCTCGTTGTCTCGCCCTATTTGCTTGTCACGCTTGGTTTGCGCCGCACATTCGTATTGAGCGTTCTCAATACGTTGCATATCTGTCGGCTCTTGTCTATTTTAACATTCCATTGCACAGTGATGCCTTGCAGTGTTGTAATTTTTTATTTCAGCACATCTTGTACCGTCTTAGTCATCTCATTGAAATGATTGTACAGTTTCACGACTCATTCTTCTGATTGATGTTACACTATAGATGCTTGGTGTGGTTAGCACAATAATGTTTAGATAAATCATGTAAAAAAGTAATTTTAGCGTGTTACTTTCACAATTAATTGACTAATTTTAACGCTTGTTTTTTTATAATATATAATATGCAATAACATGTTAAAACAATCAATGCTTCTCCTACAATCTTAATCCTATTTGCAGGGAAAACAGATACAGTCAACACGATGACCGTACAGAGAAAGGATCTGATGACTGGGGTAACAGGCCCAAGAGGGAGAACCGTTTCGACCGGAATGACCGCCCGGATCGCCCAGAACGTCGGGATTACCGCGACAACAGGGATAATCGCGACAACAGGGACAATCGCGACAACAGGGATAACCGTGACAACAGAGATAATCGTGACAGCTGGGACAACCGGGATAACCGCGACAACAGAGATAACCGCGGTGACAGGCGCGACAATTGGGGAGATAAGAAAGAAAACTGGAATCAAAAGAGAGAATTTCGACCAAACTCTGACAGACCGCCGCGCAGCAACTTCACTCCTAGAGACCGCGCCGAACGCTCATTCGGATCTGACGACAAAAAGTCTGATAAGAGCTTTAGATCTCAAGACAGTGGGCGCGCCCCTCCGTACAAAAGCCGCAGCATGTTCACGCAGGTTCAGTACAAGGAACTGGCGGAACCGGTACCTCTTGATACACCTTTCCCCCCCTCCGATCCCATAGAACCAGGCTCGCAACAGGAAGTCTCAGTCACATGGATCATATCCCCCGAGTGCTTCTACGCCCAAATCATGTCTTTACAACCCAAATTCCTCGAAATGATGCACAAAATACCTGAGATTTACAAAGGAGTAAAGTCGTATACTGGTGAGGTACCAGTTGGAGGGTCGGTTTTAGCTCGTTACCCGGTCGATGGAGTATTGTATCGAGCTACAATAGAATCTGTGCAGCCATTTTCCAAGTTCATCGTGCGGTATGTGGACTTCGGCAATAAGCAGTTAGTTGATGCTAAAGACATTTGGCAGATGGATAGACAGATGATGGAATTGCCCAAAATGGCGGTATGGTGTTCTTTATCTGGCGTGGTTCCTGTAGATGGCGAATGGAAGCCTAATAACTTGGTAGACTTGTGTTTCAACGCGCCGCGGTACCAGTGCGTGTTCCAAGAGCTTGTCGATGAAATGTACAAGGTTTCGTTATGGAACAATGGTGTGAGTGTTGCCGATATGTTGGTGGAGAAGGAGCTCGCTAAACTATCGGAGCATCAATCGTCTGTTACTCTTAAAGGTAAGATTTACTTTATTTGTGCATTTCGTAGCCTTATTTATTCATAAGATAGAACAGTCACCACCCTGTTTTGAAGAGGTCTATAGCATCACCGGCCTAAAACTCTTCGTGTTGGGCCCATTGTGGGTTGGTTTATTTATTTTATTGGTTCACCAACAATAGGCAAGACGACAGTATAAAAAAATCGCTGATTCAGTGATGACAGGAGAGAAGTCATATTAAAAAAAAAGTAAACACAGGTTTAGTTTTATTTAAAAATAACAGATTATTAAGATTTTCAATAAAATAAAACATTAAAGTACTGCAATCGGCCATTTTGACTGAAACACCGATCACAGCGTATGACGTCACGGTTATGTGATTTATGGGACGTTGCTATAGAAACAACGTCATTTTTATCTAACTGTGACGTCATGCCGACGCCATGACACATGCGAGCTGTTTTCGGGCACTATTGAAAAATTATGAGAAAAATGGCTTCAAACTTTGTTAAACTTAAGTTTATTACCGAAATAAAGGCTTTTTTGTAAATAGTAAAAGTGTACCCACATTATGGAAGAGGATTTTAAAATCTTTCGTCACGCCTATTGTCCACACTGGTTTTATGCTTAAAGTACATGCGAAAAGTAAATAACATTAGTGCAACAATCACTTAAAGGTAAACACCTCATGCATATTTAAGTTGCAATTGTTTCTCGCGTTCCAGTTCTTCACGTTGTTTTTTTTCACCTATTATGAAGACAGAAGAGGTTTTTGGGAATAGAGAACTGATTGATAGCTTAACACTGCTCTGCTTTCCGCACCTTTATCAGCATTGATTCTCTCTGCTATCAGCACGCCCACATAAAATTACAGGACCACATTAATAAATAGCTATACTTTTTGGAAATCCCCAATCGCCTTTATTTTTAATACGGACACCATTCAACTCTTTCATTTCTGCAGTATTTTATAGCTAACACATTTGTTCTAGATGAAGCTATCGACTTGACGATCATAGTAGCACAGCAGATACTGTGTCGAGTGACCCATGTTGAGTCTTTCGAGAAGTTTTATGTACAACTTGATATGGACAAAGCAGCATTGGTTGAGGAGGCTATCGCCAACTTCGATACTAGCAAAGTAAGTTTATGGCAAAACTTAAACACCCAGAATTTATTATTATTACTATTTATGAATCCCGTCTCAGCATAAAACGGGTAGTAGGTAAAGTTAGTCACAGTCCAAACAGTATTTACCTAATGTCGCTATTTAACCTAATGTTTGTTTTTATCACACAGCTGCCACCATTGACCGCTGAGAACCTCACGGACGGTATTCATTGCACGTTGAAACACGATGGTAAAATATATCGCGCCATCTTAGAAGATGTCTCCGACCCAGCTAATATCAAGGCTGTGATGCCAGACTATGGCAAATCCGTCACTACTGCCTTGGAAAATGTAAGTTACTATCCAAATTTTGACTTTCTAGGCCAAAAAATTGCCAAAGCGCATTGTTTGATTTCAGCAATAAACTTGTAACTGCAGCATATACAATAAGGAAGAGCTAGTAGTGTTATCTTAGCTAACGTCATTTAATTTGTAAAGCTCGTTTTGACTTAAAAGCCCATTAACATGCGTTGGCACTTGTTTGAAAACTAGGTAATATCCTATTTTTTACTTTTCAATATGGAAATAATTGTCATCTGAAGAAGTTCAAAGGACATCAATTGGCTTACAAGTTAAAAGCATTTGTATAAACTAGGATATATATTTGCAAACTCGTTACCTCATAAGTAAATAATTACAAAAATCAAAATGAAAAGCCATGTATTCAAATTAGGCTGATAAATCAGCAATTTTTTAATGTCAATTTACAAGAGTACACAACAGTCCCTTAATACACCCGCCCTTCGCCACAGTTGTTCGGTTCGATATTCAGGTTAAACCGCGCTTGCCTAGGTTGGTCTGTAAATAACTGGTTTTCAGCTACATCTGGTTAGACTGGAAGCCAACATGGCTGGGAAAAGCCTTGACAGTTGATGGCATGATAAAAAGGACATTCATTATCAATTTCATATTATAAATTTCAGCTCATGATTTTACCAACGGAACTGAGTGTGTACTACTACCAGTCATTGGAATGTTGTCTGAACAACTACACGGCTGAGTCAAACAAGCTGATGACTATTGAAGAACTGCAGACCAAGCTCACTGGCAACAAAGTTATTGTGTACATCAATCATGTGGAAGGAATCACGTAAGGATTGTCAAAAACAAATAATTTTCAATTGCACTTACTCAACAATCTACAGTTCCATAACTAAGTAGATTTTTGAGTGGTGGAGAAGGTCCAAATTAAGTTTTGGTTGCAATGGAGTTTGAACTTTGCTGTAGTAAATCGAGTTAATAATCTGAAAACGATTGACTTGAATCTTAAAAACTTTTTAACTTTTTCCAGTTTGGTTACAACCCTATACGATTGTATAACCGGCCACAAGATAGCCGTATTCGAGCCGGACGAAGGCGCGTACGACGAAGTAATCCAGCTATGCATGCGATCAGTATTTAACTACAACTTCGGAATGGCCTACATTGTACATATGGAGAACTTGAACGAGTTCTATCTGCAGAAGGCCAGCGATGGCGATAGGATTGCGCTGTTGCTTGATGATCTTTATAAGTTCTATGAAGAAGGTAACATTATTTTACATTGATATTCCAATCTTGAATACTACATCTATTTAACGGCATTAAAATACAGGTTGCAGAATTGGTTAACACCATGTTAGTACATCTTTCACAGATTAATTTCCATCGTGGTCAAATGTATGGAAAAGCAAATTAAAAAATAAGTATAATTCTACTTAATGTTATAAACTCGAAAGTGTGTGAGGCTGTATGGATGTTCGCAAAAATAGCTGAGCAGATTTGAATGAGATTTGACACAGATAGTTTAAATCTTTGGTTACAACGATCAAAGATCTCCACCCACAACCGCGGAGACCTTGACCTACTTACTTATTCATAATTTAACCATGTAAATATTTTTTCGTTATGATTTACTAAACATATGGCTACAGTTTGTACGACAATGTACGTCTCACCCTGTATTGCATCATCATTAAGCCATTGCTTGACATAGGTCTCTCCAAATTCACGTCGTAGCCATACTTGTGTTTGTTCAAACTATTCTCAAAACTACTTTTCTACCCAACAGGAACTCCCGAGGCCCTTTCATCCTTCGAAGTTGACACGATCTGTGTGGCCCACTCAGGCGACGGCAACTGGTACCGCGCAACAATCATTAGCGCCGAAGATACTCAAGTCAAAGTACAGTATCATGACTACGGCAATATGGAAACTCTTCCCAAGGAATCTCTGAAAGTACTCGACCCCAAGTTTTATGAACCTTGCGCACTCGCGTTAGTCGCCAGTCTAGGTCTTGTAGCCCTGCAAGAAGATGCTCTTCCGAAGCTGAAGGAATGGACCAGTGAAAAGGAGGTCCAAGTCACACTAGCTGTAGGCGCAGACGGGTGGCTCGCTAGCTTGCACTTAGACGGCGTGGACCTGTCCATGAAACTGGTAAACGAGAAGCTGGCCACACCACAAGTAAGTTCCGTTGAAGAAGAAGAGAAAGTTGAAGAAGAGGTACAGGCTCCCACACTTGCCGAGCCCACCTCATTGCCTGAAGGTTGTACTCAAGTGTACATCAGTCATATTGACACACCCGGACACTTCTGGTTACAAATGGCCGATAAAGTGGACACGATCGAAACTATCCAAGCTGAGCTGCAAAGCGATGCTAGCACATACTCTGATATTGCGACTACTGAGTTGGGCACGTGGTGTGTTGCCAAGTATTTGGCCGACGACCAGTGGTACCGTGCGGAAATACTAGACTCGGATTCTGATATCACCACGATTCGTTTCATTGACTATGGCAACACAGATGTGCTGGACAACCAGCCCGGTTTGATAAAGGAGATGCCGGAGAAGTTCAAGGCAATGGAACGTTACGCTGTCAAGTCGAGCGTTAACGCCGTACCGACCGGTACGGGCCAGTGGTCAGAGTCCTCCTCTGACTGCTTCACGCAACTCGTTGGTGATTTGGCAAATCCAGTAGATGCTCTAATCGTTCTTAAAGATGTAACAACGTATGTCGATATCTTTGTAAATGGTCAGAACTTGACTGATAAATTAGTATCTGAAGGCTATGCGACTAGATCCGAAGAGACTGAATGCGGCGATTTGCCGTCGTGCTTCGCCAGCCATGTAAACTCGCCCTCCGAGTTCTGGATTCAGTTAGAAACAGCAACCCCGGAATTACAAGCAATGGAAGCTGCAATGGTTGATGCAGAAAACTTCCCAGAACTAACAAATAAGGAGGAAGGTGTGATCTGCGCAGCCAAATACCCTGAAGATGGTGCGTGGTACAGAGCGCAAGTCATCGTAGACGGCTCAGAGGGAACTGAAGTTCTCTTTATGGATTACGGCAACGCGTCCATCGCTAACGAGCTGAGAAGTTTACCTGACGAACTTAAAGTGAAGCCTGCGCTTTCGAGAAAATGTGCCTTGCAGAAACCTCGCGACATTAAGTGGTCTCGTCAGTCCGAGACTAAATTTAACGAATTAGCCGCTGAAGGAGCCACCATATTTAATGTGCAGTTCATCGCATCTGGTGACATATCCATCGTAGAATTGTTCCTTGAAGGAAAATCAGTGACTGAAGAGCTCGTGGGACTGTGCGACACGGTGGAAGCGGTGAGAGTAGCTCCTGTCGGACAAGAAACATACGGCACGGGCAAGATCTGCTACGTCATGGGTGTAGATGAATTCTACGTTCACCTCGATGACGTTATTTCAAACCTTGATAAAGTTACGGTAAAGATGAATGAAAGCCCCGATTTTGAGGCTGCCACGGAACTAAAAGTAGGGTCAGTATGTGCTGCGTTTTGGGCTGAAGACGAACAATGGTACAGAGTGAAAATATTAGAGTTTTGTGATGTTGGTTATCATGTGCATTTTATTGACTATGGAAATAAAGCTAAATGCGAAGAATTCAGGCAACTACCTGAGGATCTCGCCGCAATAGAACCTTTAGCAAGATGCTGCCGTCTAGTCGTGCCCAATGACGATCCTACTTTAATGGAAAGTGGCAAAACTAAACTTGACCAACTTACTTTAGATGATGCTACAATTAATATAGAATTTTTGGACAGCACAACGCACCCGGCTCTGGTTAAATTGACATCCGATGGTAAAGATTTCTATTCTGATATTAAACCTGCTGAACAGATTTCAGCAGAAAAGAACGAAGAATCAGTGACGTCTGCCGAACAAGAGGTACCAGAGGAAGCAGCTACTGAACTTTCAGAAGGAGCAGCTAAAGAGGTAGAGGAACCAATTAATGAACAGTCTGAACAGAATGCATCACAAACTGATCTCGACGAAAGTATGGAGAGCAACCACACAGTAATTGAGAACAAATCCTTCGAGACTAAAGCTGAGAGTTTGAATGAAGAAATCAGCGCCATTGAGGCCAAAGACGATTCCACAACTAGTCCTGAGAAAGATATATCGTCAGGAACTCTGGAGGATTCACAGGGCACTGTTAATACGGTCGAGGAAGATGAATTTAGCGATTGTGTCTCTCCGTCTAATAAGTCATTAAATACTAGTGTGGATTCTGAAAAACTAGACGCAATACAAGCAATAGAATCTACAGAAAAAATATCAGAAACAGAGAAATCTGTGGAACCCCTACTTGAAACAAAAACAGTATCTGATACTGACAAATCTGATCAGAAATTAGTAGAATCAGAAATAAATACAGAAGCTGTAACAGTGAAACCTGAAGAAATAGTTAAACCTGCAGCAGAAGAAAAACTAAGACCCGTGGACAATGTGGCCGTAACTCCTGATGATGGTGGTGATACAGAACCGGAAAAACCTACTGTGATAGAAGCAGAAAGTATTCCCGAAAAAGCAATAGATTCAACAGAAGTTAAGCCAAAGACTGAAAAACCTGTAGTCAAAGAAACTGACACAGAAAACTCAACGGACAAAGTACCAGAAAAAACAGACAAGTCCACAGACAAAATTACAGAATCCAGTGAAGTTAAAACATAAACCATCAATTCAAGTTATAAGGTTGTAAATAAATAAATAAACAAAGTTTTTTTTGTAAAGCAATACGAAAAAAATTAACACATTGTATTATAGTAATTTTTCTTACTCTTTAAACCAAAATAGTGTCTTAGAACTGTTTGAAACATGCAGAAAATTATAATTTGCATTGTCTTTTGGTCAGACCAAATACCAATATCCATTATATTGGTGTTGTTAACAAGCAGCTTATTTTTATATATTTTTGTACGAAGTACATAAAGATTAAAGTGTTAAGGTGTGACGTATCTAGTTTTACGTGTTGTTTTTTTTTTATATTGTTGAATTATTCGCTTCTCGAATATCACATTTATATTGGATATGTTGAACGTTTCCCGAAATAGTGTTTATTGTTATGTTTTTGAGTGCTTAAAGTGATTTAAAAGAAAACAGAGAATTACGTGAGTGGTTTTGTACTATTGCAGTTGTTTGTAGCTCTACTTATAGTACTTCTTATTATTATAAATACTCATTTTAGTACTTTTAGGTTTCTTATCGGTATCATTGGGTAAAGCACGGACTTTCATTACTAAAATATTAGTTCATTCATAACAGTATGTGGCCTATATAATGTACATAAGTGACATAATTTATTGTAATTAAACACATTCCCTTCATTTAACATTAGTTTCACATGTCACCATGATACCGAAGATTGATTTTTGTTTTATTTTGTAATCAAATTGTAAGATTTAGGGTTTAGGGCCCTTCGAAATGGATAATGTTTCGTTTTTTTTTTATTAAAGCTATGTAGAAAGCTTATCGTGTTTTTAATTACCTTATCCTTGCAAACTTTGATGTTAAGTCGTGGTCACCAATAATTTTCTAGGCCGACCGCTTACCGTGCCTGAAGTAACGTGCGGGAGGGGTATTGACGCCCTCCAGTCGGCGAATGAGGAATCACGCATTCTCGTTCGCATCACGTGACCACACCCTTCCCGCACCGCTCAGCAACTTCAAGTCGAATATTCCCAATCGCCCCACATAAAATAATAATTATATTGCCCTCACTTCAAGTTGTATACTGCGGAATGGATCGCCAAACGCTCTCACCGCTGCCTCTTACGTTACGGCTGCGATTGCAGGCGTTGGGCGGTTGGCGGTCACATTTTCAGCGACTATCTATAGACTAAAAGAATGGTTGGCTCTAGTCTAAATGTGGGGTGAGTCCACAAATGACGGGAAACTTAATATCGTGACCTGTTTGGAGTCCAGAAGCTGATATATGATAAGCGCGATAAAGTTGACAATCAGTCGACAAAGAGGTTTTTGAAATTTAGTTTTTCAAGAAAATTACATAATTTTTTTTACAGAAATCTGCCAAACTGCAGTACAGTTTGTCGGCAGTGCTCTCGTGGATAAGCTTTCTTGACTAACAAATGCAGTACAAAATATATGTAATAAATATATACATGGTTATTTGTAAAACACCGACAACCTTGCAGGACTGTATTACAATCATCATAAACAACAACTTTTGTTCTATGATTTTTTTTACAAAATTTTATACATTTACCAAAAACAAATCTTCCAGATTTCGTTGTCCTATATCACATTTCAACTCCGTATTTTGCTGTACCTACATACCTACACCGCCGCTTGTAGGTGCGTTTGCTTCGCATAGATTTCGTAACATTTAGAGCGTTCAATTTAAATATTTTTATTTTTGTATGAAAATCTGATGAACGAAAATATGATAAATGTTTAAATGTCCTAGAACAAAAGTTGTTGATTATGATGTTAGTAACATGGTCCTGAGACGTTGCCAGTGTTTTACAAATAACCCTGTATACAACGTGTAACGGAAAGGGTATATACATATCAAGAGCAAGGCTTCTTCAAGGCTTATCAAACGATATCGCAAGGGTTTCAGCTAAATATAAAAAAAAAAAAAAAAAAAAAAGAAAGAAAAAAAAAAAAAGAAGCCTCGCTATTGGTATGTATATACCCTTTCCGTTACATCCTGTATATAGGTAGGTAAATAAATATTTTATTTACATACATTGCTTGCCAAACCAACATGAACAGCACTGCGAGTATATATATAGTAGTCTATGGCACTGCGGCGGACTGACCACGACACTGTCCAAAGCATTACTGCCCCACCCCCATCCCAGATTGGATAAGAGACAGGGCCATATAGGTTGTCTAGCCCCATCTCAAATATACAGCATGTTGTTTTGCATCCTCGTCAAATTCAAGGACGTAACTATGCTAATGATTCTCGACCCGAATCGATAATAAAATAAGTAGGCTTTTTTTTTACTTTTTTCGTATTTTCAGAAATCGGTAAGTGTACACTACACTCTCGGACGATCTGCTCCTACCTTTACAATAAAATTACGCACATTACAGAAAATGCGAATACACACAAACTATTTCACCGTACCGCGGCGCCCGCGCATCCCCGCTTTTACCCTTATGACCCGCCCAGCTGGCCTGGCCCCCGCTCCCGCTCAGTGCAACGATACAATGTACTCTGTGGTGCAACGCTAGTCTCTGGGCAGTGAATACGTTCGCAAAAAAATAAAAATATCGCTCCTCAGGCAGGTGCGCCCTCGGTACATCGTATGTTATAATTATTTCAGTGCAAGAAAGATAACGCAAAATGACTCCAATGTTGAGTTGGTGGAGATGGTCCGTTTGTATGCCATTAGTGAAGACAGCCTACGTCGAGCGATCTAATTGATAAGCAGCACGTCTCGAAGGGTCAAACCGCGCCTATATATTAAAACTAGCTGTGCCCCGGCTGCGTTGCAATGCAATTTTCTACCTTTCTGCCTACCCTACCTACCTACCCTACCCTACATACCCTATCTTTTAAGTTGGATCAAACTGCACACGGTGTGCAAATTTAATTTAAATCGGTTAAGTAGTTTAGGAGTCCATCGCGAACAAACAACGTGACACGTGATTTATATATATTAAGATGTACTCTGTGAACCGCGCTGAGACGCGCTCATGGACGGACGGGTGTATCGCTGTTTTTAGAAAAATTAAATACGTCAATGCCTAGTGTAAAGTGTGTACAAATACGTATACTGCGACTCGAAAAAGTTGATACTTTTTCGGACCGAAACAAAAGTAGTTATTTTTAAAATGTTATTTAGTTTACTGATAGAGAATGATCGTTTGATTCGTCTTGACGAGTACTTTGTCTCTAGATGGTGCCCAGGGTCTGATGATGGAGCTGGAAGGTGGCCATAGGAAGTCCGTAATAAAATGATACAATCTCATCGAGTTTAGGCTCGTCGGATTCTTCTTGACGAGTACTTTGTCTCTAGATGGTGTCCAGGGTCTGATGATGGAGATAGAAGGTGGACATAGGAAGTCCGTAATATAATCACACAATCCCATCGAGTTTGGGTTTGTTTGATTCGTCTAGTCTGGATGAATATACGAAAATATGAGCATGGTATAGTAGAAGTGAAGTGCCCGGCATCTTCCGAAAGCCCGAAGAAGCTATCAAACAAAGTAAAACCAACTTATACTAACAGTAAACACCACACATACAAGTTATCGATCATACAAAAGATATAAAAACTAAGAAAATTAAATACTGTCACACGAAAACAATAATAGAAAAAAAATAGCAAATTATAAATATATAAAAAAAAAAAAACAATATAATTAGGTGCAAAATTATTTAATTTACAGAGGTAGAGGTAGTACTGGGAGTAGCAATGGGCTCTAGGTAACGGGTATCAGTATTCAATCCCTCATTACGCTAGGTCTAGCAATCTTAGAGACTACAGCTCACATACAAGAAATATATTGATGGAACAAATTCATGTGTAAAATCTTTTTTCACATTTCTTCCGCATTTTCGTTTTTTTTTGTTTCACATTTGTTTTTTTTTTGTCTTTATTATTTTATTACTAGCTTCCGACGGTGACTTCGATCGCGTTGCATAGTTACTTCGAAAAAAATATCTTTCTTTCCTCTTTTCTTCCCTCTTTTTTCACTTTTTTTAGCCTATGATCGTCTCCAGGGCGGTTTGGCCATTTAAGCGACAACAACAACAAACAAACTCACTTTCGCTTTTATAATATTAGTAAGGATACTTAAAATTATTTATGTTGTTTTTATTAAAAACACTATCTAGATCAATTGGGCGTCGAATTTTGTCAAGAACCATGAAACCCTTAAGTCGCAACCAACTTGGTTCAATCAATCCTTATCCCTTACTTGCTAGTATTATAAAATTTGAAAGTGAGTTTGTTTGTTCCACTTTCATGCCTTAACTGCTGAACCGATTGCCATGGAGTTTTCATCATAATAAAAGTTCAAAAGAAATAAAAAAATACCCTTTATCCCAAAACATTATAGAGTTTGAAGACTTTCTACTATTTTTTTTGTTCGTTTGTTTGCAATCGAAGGTTGTTTATAATTATCTAATTCAATTTATATTACGTAAATATTACAATGTACAAGATAAGCATATATACAAATTATAATATTTACAAAGTAATACAGGTAGTAGCTCGTAAAATAATCGTAGGAGTTGTACAAAGAAATTTGGTGGTTATTTCACGTAACGTTATGCTACCCACCTATTTTATTCATTTACGGCCAGCGTTTGAAATTGAGTAAGTAGGTATCAACGTATTGCACTATAATTACTGATCAATAAAAACAATAAATACGAGAAAAAATAAAATAATAGCTTCAATTCAAGTATCAAAATGTGTTAGGTTAAAGTATAAAATTGGGCGAGTGATTCATTGTAGTGTGTGTAAGCAAAATGTGTATGTGTTGCGACTAGGATACCTAAAATTGAGCGCGTCAATAATGTGAAAGCGTCCTTAATTCAATGGTTTATTTTAAATGGTCTAAAACTTTTTTCCCGTGGAAGTTTCTTTTGGCGCCATAATAAATTAACTTGCAGTCAGGTTCAAGAATATATGAGTCTAATTCACCGACGCTACCTACTTGAAAGTTGAACCGGCACCGCCCTATGTCTTTTGGTGTGTAGATAGCTTATACCTGGATTAACGCTTAAACTACTTTTTGTTTTGATCTATGCGAGTGAACAGCAGGGCGCACCTAGTTAAGAGTTATCTTCAAATAAATGTGCTGATTTTCATGAAACATACCTAAGAATACTCTCTTAAAACAACTTTAAAAACATGATCAAAATCGGTCCAGCCATCAGGAGCTACGATGCCATAGACAGACACCAACTTTAAACTTATAACAACCTCTTTTTTGGTTAGGGTTTAAAAATGAAAGTAGGTAAGTGTTTTTGTTGAACATGTTTTATTCTACATTAAAAATATGTATTAGGTACGTATAAAAATAAAGAGATTATTACAAAAACATCTGTACAATGTTACTGTGGCTGTTATCTCATTGTTCTTACAGACAAAACGCTACAAACTTATAAAAATCAATTAATATTTACAATGTCCTGCATTGGCGAGCTAGAATGGCACACAAAAATGAGGTCAAATAATTATTTGGTAAAATCGAGTATGTAAGCTAGTCGATTTGAATAATTCAATTGCCCACACCAATACATGCAATATTTTGATGCATTATGCGCATCCTCATCTGTTATGAAGTTAAATATATATAAATATAAATAAAAATATTACCCTGCACACAATGCGCGGATACCGCAGGGAAAACGACTGCGCGCAAATTAAAAAAAATGAAATTTGTGGCAGTCCATTTATTAAACACTTCGTTAGTAGACTTAATCGGTGCATGAAAATTGTGCCGCACATCGTCCCGTGCGGTATTTATATAGTCTGGCCAAAGATTGAGTTGTCGCCTCTATATTAAACTAATGTGAATGGAGCCGTGGCTAGGACGGTCCGTCGGGCCAAAGAGTTATTAATTGTAAAAAATAAATCAGACCTCACTTTTATCAAATAGGCTTTAGCGAACAGGCACATATTTACTAAAAATTCATTGCAAATAGTGCTTTTACAAAAAATACACTACATTTATATACAACAACCTATTTTATTAGACCTTTTATTTCAAAATCGCTCAGGTCTTCGCGTTTTTCCAAAATCAGGCCTTTCTCATTCGCTAGATGGAGTACTGAGAGTAAGGCTAAGGGTATACTGAGCGATTCTCTCATATTCGGCGTAAGTTTGCTTGGTAGCCGCTGGTATATTGAAAAGAAAGTTGTTTTTGTAACATCCTCTTTTTCTCCTTCTGGCGTTTTTTCTGTTAACATTTTCCATGTGCAGTGTTTTAGCTGTTTCATGTCCACCTTCTTTGCTCGCATCGCGTAAGGAATGAAGATCTTTGCGACCTGTGGAAATGAGGGTTACAATTTGTCAGAAGATGTTACATAACTACACCTGTGTTCTTCGAAGGCCCAAAAGAGGCAGAGCTAGTACACTCTCATTCCCATTCATTGTCATTATAACACTGAGCGTTGGATTTTTTTATTTATTTGGTCTACCAACAGTTTTGTATACACTAATTTCAACTCCATACCTCCACCCGTTCCCGAGATAAAGGATCTTAACAGACAGACAGACAACACAGTGATCCTATAAGGGTTTCGTATTTTACTTTTGAGGTACCCTAAAAAATCTAAATATCTGTCTGAAATGCAACAGAACTCTGTTATTTTGCATAAAGGTCTTGATAACAGGCAAGTCTTACAAAGGAATATTATAAATTACCTTAGTAGGGGGTTCCAACATGTCGGTAATCTCTTCAGGCTCGGCCGCTTTCAGCTGGTCGTGCAAATCGCCCGCCGCTGTCGCATCTTCGTTACACCAGTCCTCACCGTCCTGGAACAAGTACGGTGTTACAATTTATTGAGTGTCAACGTAACGTTATTTCCCATAAAATATACTGTTTAAGCAGGGTTCCCTAAATTATTTACTATGCACACTCCTAATGGACAAAAAATGCTGTGCTTTCGTTGTCCTGATAATATGTAATAATAACTTCTCATGTAACTCAGGATTATCTTTGTTTGAAAAAACCAGCAAAAAAAACTTAACATATTTTAAATAATTTCAGTAATTTTTAAACCACTATAAGTTAGAAAGTATGCATAAAATAAATACGTAGAGCGTAAACGCGGGCAATATGTTGTAGATCTCTGGTGTAAGGAGTTTAATAAAGCTGGGTGTTCTATTTAATTGCAATATCTCATCCAGAGAGATCCTTTGTTTAACCAGAAACACGCAGACTTCGTATGCAATGTCATACTAAGCAAGCAGTCTGTGATAGTACAGAAAGTTTGAAGTTAAGAACAAGAACTGACTGCAAAGCGATCGTTCTTAAACCGCAATGCGATACAAACGGAACGTTACCGTAGTGTGAACTCAACGACCATACAGCCCGTAGACGCCTAATGTTTGATATTTTGATCCAAACCAATTCTGTCAACTAGCCGAGGTATGAGGAAGCGGGGTACTGCATTCTGATTGGCCCTACCAAGGTCATAGGGTAGAATTAGGGATGGGACAGGTTACAAAAAAAACACGAAGTTATCGATACCTTTCCATACCTATAATCAAAATGTTTTAAATAATAATATTTTTTTTACATTCCGGTTTCAAAACCGAATCAAATCGAAAAATACATATATATGAACAATGTTTTGAAAGATTTTCTGTTTTTGAAAAAAATTACTAATTTTTTTATGAATTCAAATTAATCTTCACGTTTAGAGAACCTCCGCGAGACCATTCGAAGGTACTTTGAGAAATCATTTCAAGTACAATAAAGTTATTCTAGTTACCTATTACAAAAGGACCTTTTGTAACGACTACTAATTATTTACCAGTCTTTTTTTTACAATGTTCAAACATTGTAAAAAAAACTGGTAAAGAAAATGTACAACGTACAAACACCTACCCAATCGTTTTTGAACCGTCATCGTCACCGGTTTTTCATAGGCATAAAACAATCCTCAGTAAAATGCTATGAACATTTAGTACATAAATATATGTTAAAGGAAACCAGTTCTCTCGTTTGGTCGCAATAATCCATTTAATTTTATATTCAGGATTTTGTGGGTATCTAGAACCAATCATCATTTCACAATAATTCATTTAAATGTAAAAAAAATAATATACATACGTAGTATTTTAATCGTCTTAAATAGGCAGTCTACTATCTATCTATCTATCACATTACTACTAAACATTCCTTATTTTTTTTAATGTTTGAAATGTTTAGTAAGTAACGATTTTCTAAAATAACATAATGTAGGATTTATGCTTTATCGATAACGAATTTCGATAGTAGATTTGGTACATCTTTAACTTTTTGCCTATAGTACACTCCCACTATTGCTGTCACTGTCTAAGTACTATCATAAGAAAGAGACCTGTCTCAAAAGACATCAACGCGGGTCGGTGGTACATACAGTTTCACCTGTAGCTATGGCCAGTTTATGATGAACTCCGATAAATAATATCAAAAAGTTTGTTTAATAATTATTGATTATGTAATTATTAACAAACCGATGAAATGTTATACCGTTTTTTCGAAAACTCGAATTCTGACCGTTTTTAACACACCAACGTATTGTACATGGGTCCATTGTAATATTTTGTTCTTGAGTTTTTTTTAGGGTAACACGGAAGTGTTTACGGATCACAGAAGTGGTCGAAACTGATTCGAATTGATATGAATTGTTGAGTGGCGACTTGTATAAGATTTATTAGTCAGATGTGTTGACAGACATCGGTCGCCTGTTATTAGGTGTCTACGGGCTGTATGGTCGTTGTGTGAACTATACAAGACAAGTGAAATCATTCACAAATCAGAGGTTATTACCGCTGGCCGGGGTTGCGGGTTGTTCAAAAGAGATAGCGCGGCCCCGGAACATAAAAGGCAAAAGAAGGAACATAGGTGAGTCAGTACATGTATGACACTCCACAAAAAAAATAAAAAGAGGTTACTACCTACACCTAGTCTATTGTCTATCTCAACTAAAAAGAATACTCACTGGAATATTATTTGGACAGTACGACGCGTCGTTCTCGTTGTTATAGTCGTAATCTCTGGCTTCTTCCACGGTGACGGGCTCCGGTTCTGGTTGCTTGCTCTGTTCCAGGTCACGCTTGCGCATCATCATCACGTTCTGACGCAGAAACAGTTTGCGGAAGTGGGACTCGTCTAAACCTCTGTAATAAGAGTCAAGGTTCAATATATGTTGCGGGTTGTTCGAAAGAGATACCGCGGCCCCGGAACGTAAAGGGTAATAGAAGGAATATGGGTGGGTTTTAGTCAGTACAAGTCTGACACTCCCCACCCGCTCCACCCAGGGGAAAGTTATTTGATGATATCCCACGCCATAAAAAAAAGGTTCAATATATAAGAATTTCCGAGTTTTTAGCCTAAGTTTGTATGGTTGTAATTGAAGTGTAATTTTTTTTTCTTGCTATTCTATAAAGTTCTTTTATTCATTGTTTGATATTGCCTTTTTAGTAATAATATTAGTCTTAATGTGAAATGAATTTTAGCATTTTTTTTTGCATCAAGTTGCCTTATTGCCTAGTGGTTGCGCGACTGCTAAGCATGAAGTCCTGGGTTCGTTTCCCAGGTCGGGACAGCCATGGAGTCTGGAATTGTGCCTGGCTGACGGCAATAGGTTCGCACCCTATTACATGAGACTTAAACATAGCTAGCGAAATATGGATGTACTATTAATTGGGTACAATTCTGCTTAACCCGCCAGGGATTACAGGCGATATTAATATGACTACTATAGGGACAATTCTAAGGGGCAGGTTTGACAAATGATGACATATTATGATTGATGATTAGAATTAAATCAGCGAAACTTATGATCAAGTAATCGAACTTACCTATCAATAGGAGTTTTAAAATTAGCCTCATTCCACGTATGCCCAGTAGCTAGTGTCTTCCGGCTGATCATAATCTTGGCTGGCTGAGTAGCTTCATACTCTCCCACCGGGTCCGACCGGCAGTCGAACGCTAGGCCAGCCCCGAGGAAGTCTAGCTGGCGTTTCGTTCGCGGAGGCTTCTTGCCCTCCACGGTAAGACGGCCGGCCACTGATTGGGTGCGTTCAGACATTTTTGAGGCTGTGGAAATGGAAAACATTTTTAAGAAGCTAGTATTCTTTTTTTGATTGATCTTGATAAAAAATTGTGTTATGTTTTTAACTTCGTAGGTAAAACTTTGGGAGTAAATTACAGGTGAGAAAATTATGTAAGTATTTTTAGATTTTTAAATTATCATTATTTTACATTTATATTATAAGTACTTTTGTCAGGGGTCTTGTGGATTAGCAGAAAGTTGTTTTTAACAATTCCCTTGGCGATCAATGTTACTATGCTATAACCAATTTTTTTAACAATGTATTTTTGTATTTTATAACTATTAAAAGTACATATATTATTATATTCTCATGAAAAATGAATGTGTTTACTCATAAAAGTTTGTATACCGAAAGGTAGAATGTACAAGGACTCTTAAACATTTGTTAACTTGTTGCTGTGTTTTATAAAGATTTGAAATTATTTAAATTGCATTACTATTCTGATATTTGACGGGCCTGTTGGTCTAGTAGTTAGTGGCCCTGACTGCTGAGCCGAAGGTCGTGGGTTCGATTCCCACCCAGGACAAACTTTGTGTGATGAGCATGATTGTTTGTTCTGTGTCTGGGTGTGATTTATCTATAATATGTATGTTTTTATAAATTATATAAGTATGTATATCAGTTGTCTGGTTACCATAACACAAGCTCTGCTTAGCTTGGGATCAGATAGCCGTGTGTGAGATGTCCCAAGATATTTATTTATTATTTATTATTCATATATTTTCCGTGTTTTTCGTACATTTATTGTTTTCTCCACATATCATTAAATTTTTAAATATTTCTTAAAATCATAAAAAAAAAACATTTAAAAATATAAAAATAGTAGCCCACCGGTATCGGGAACAGGGTCCAAGCTACCGGCGGTCAGGGCTCCAGAGAAAGGAACCTCCTAACAATACGAGCCGTGTCCAGGAGTACCGCTTTCTGTATCAAGCCCTTGATCCAGCTGCCTAACGAGAGCCTCCTCAGGTATTGGTCGAGGCTCTTGGCAATTAAGCCATTGGCAGATACGACTATCGGCACGATGATCGCTGAGTCCACATCCCACATGTCGACAACCTCGCGAGCCAAATCAATATACTTGATTTGTTTATCTTTCTCGGCTTTCACGAGGTTCTCATCATGCGGGACTGTTATGTCAATAATCATTGCGCGCCGCTCTGATCGATCCACCACCACTATATCAGGCTTGTTGGCAACAACAGTCCTGTCAGTGATGATGGAGCGATCCCAGTACAATGTGATATTGCCATTTTCAATATTTGCACGCCATAAGATGTGGCAAACATGTCCGGACCGTTTCTTTTTGTTATCCTGCATGTTTTTTTTTTGTACCGTTCATGCATGTGTACACATTTTTAAGCAAATAAATATCTTACGTGCATTGTATACAAATAAAAGTAATTAGATATTGTGTCGTCACCTCGGTTGTTCTTCAGGCGCCAGTGCGAGGGCCCGGCCCAGGCCGCCACGATGGCGCCGCAGTAGGAGTACTCCAGCCGCTCGTCGGCGCGCGCGCCGGGCCGCATGTCCGTGAGGCGCGGCGGCGGCGCCAGCCCCGCGCGCGCCACGCACGCCGCCACGGCCACGTCCGCCTCCTCCTCGCTCTCTATGCCGCCCAGGGGCTCGTCGTCTGACCGACCAACACATTGACAGAATCAATTATATAACTGGTACTACATTAAAAACTTGCCGATTATCTCTAATAACTATCAGAGGGACAGTGTCGGCACGAATAGTTAACTTGTAAGGTAATTATTGGATAATTGCACGGTTTTCTGTATGCATAGTGAAAGAATAAAACAATGTTATGCCACTGTCTAAAAGCACCTCTAAAAACAAACTGCTGCTACATCATTCTTGTAAATAAACAATACACATACCATACAAGTCATTATGCTGTTCATCCTGCGGTATTGGCTCAACATCCGCGTTCACGTCAAACGCGAGCGCCTGCTGCGACAAGTTCAGCCGATTCTCTTCCACCCAGTTGCTCACACGATGGTCACTAATAAAACAAAATACAAAACGTATTGTAACATTAATGTTCTGAATATTGGATATTCAGAACATTAATGTAACAATACGTTTCCTCACTAGGTTAGACAGAGGTATAAATATACCTCGTAATCATACACCCACATTTCCGCCAGTAAGGTCCAAGCTCATGGAGTAAGGAGTAAGCCTATAATCATTTGTAGATATTTAACAGCTGTTACAGGTAATCCTACTTAATATTATAAATGCGAATGTTTGTGAGGATGTATGGATGTTTGTTACTTTTTCACGTCATAACGGCTGAATGGATCTTGATGTTTGGCACAGAGGTAGATTATAGTCTATTAAAGCAACACATAGGTTACTTTTTTTTCGATATCACGCGGGCGTAACCGCAGGCGCCAGCTAGTGCATTACATATATCATACTGGGTGTATTAACTGCGTTGTTGAAGTCAGATAAGCAATTGGTCCATATAAAATACTGGAATTCTGCTGCATCCAGTTTCCCCTTGCTGAAGGCCTTAAATTCAAGGCACCCATAAGATAGTCCGGTTGAGCAATTAATAACCGGCACGGTTTTGACGGCACGGTTGGCGCAGTGGCTCAGGGATCGACTGCTGCGCTGCGTGTCGCGGGTTCAATTCCCGCACGGAACAAATATTTGTATGACCTGCAGATAGTTGTTTCGGGTCTGGCTGTTTGTGTATGTGAGTTTATATGTTTGTAAACGCACCCACGATACAGGAGAAATTCCTAGTGTGTTCCGTTCAGTTCTCACATATTTGTATAATCTCAACATGAATGATGTAAATACAATTTTGTAAAAATACTATAATTTAAAAGAGTGTCCGTGGAGTTTCTTGCCCATTCTTCTCCATAGAGATCAACGCTTTGGAATGGGCAACTACAGTACTTTCACAAGTTATTATGCCTTGTGACCGGGACTGTAGATTAATTTTGTTTCTTGACATTCAAAAGTGCCTGTAATGGTCTAATTGAAATAAATGGTTTTGAGTTTGAGTTTGTGGGGCAACGTTTCAAAAAAAAAAACCTCATAGGTTGACCCGCTAGATATCCAGTTAGACGTTAACTAAAACATTGTTAGGAAAAGGCTATACAGATGATGAGTTTGCATTAATTTGAACAAGTGATCTAACTTACGTGTCTTCAGTATCAGGATCCCAGTTGGAGATAGAGAATCCAGTGAACGGCTCACAAATATGGTCGCTGTCCGTAAACGCGGGCAGTAGCTTGGCAGATAAAGTGATGCGTTCTGACAGATCTACATTTTGTTCTTCTGGAATGTTTTCTTTTATTTCTTCGAGGAATTGATTGTCGGTTCTGAAAGAAGAATATAAAGTTTTCTTTTTAAATTGTCATAGTAGACTAGGTTGGGAACTAATTTAAAAAAAAAGTGAGACAAAGGGGCGAAAGAGGGAAGAAAACGGGAGATTTCTTTTTTCGATCATCACGGTTTAAAGTTAGCGTTAGCCCAAAGTAATTATGCCAGGCGGATAAGGTCGCGGTCGGAAGCTAGTAAATAAATAAATTTCAGACTATACCTTAATATCAAAGAAAGTGTTTTGTCATGTATGGGCAAAGTCGCGTTAAATGCTCTGTTTGACGACGTCACATCGCCAGCCGTCGCCGCGAGTCTCTCGAAAAATGGATCTGTTATAGAAAAAAGTAAATTAGTATAAGTTCTTCAAACAAACTGATTTTGACTTAAGATTAACAAAACATACCAAGGCCAAGAAATGTATATCCCGAAAAAGCGGCCAAGTTCGAGTCGGATTCGCGCAAAGAGGGTTCAGTACAAACTTGCGATGTATACGGCCATATATTTTGCCTGCATAGGCTTAGAGGGTTAATTTTTTCACAGTTACATGGGATGTGTTGGTTATATCGTTTTAATTTGAACTTGATACCTCCATGCGTTTCTGAGACGAAGGGTCTTGACAGACAGACAGACACAGATGGACAAAGAAATGATCAAACAAGGGTTCAGATTTTTTCTTTTGACGTACGGAACCCTAAAAATTACCATTTTGAGATGAGTCGTAGCCTAGTTACAGCAACCAAACCCTTTTTGGATCGTGAGTAGTTGGTATCAGTATTAATCCACTCCATTTGGTTGGCTTAAAAAACTCTGAACAATTTTGACTCACGATTTTAAGTCGTATAATACGCCCAGCATATACTGTGGACGAACTTATTTATAACCTTACTAGCTGTGCCCAGAGGTTTCACCCGCTGATCATGTCCTTCTCACTTAGGGGTATGAAAAACAAATGTTGACCGATATTTAAACCTACAAAAAATTTCATACAGATTGATCCAACGTGTTGGAGGAGTTTTGTTTTTATATATTAGATAGACGACTTACCAATACAATCATTAGTATCAAAATCTCCATTGAACACTGCAGGGTTAGAAGCGATGGCGCCTTTAGCCTTCTTCTTTTTCTTCTTGGTAGGGGCCGCGGCCTCGCCGTCTGCTGCGCCTTCATCTTGAATGTTCTCATCGTCTTTCTTGCCTCTTTTAGTCTAAAAGAATGTTACAGATGAGGTGATAATTTTGGGTTGCAGTGGTATCACAGTTTCAAATGAAGGCAAGTTTATATGACATGTTAGTTACAACCATTGTTTTAGAATGTGTGGGAGAGAAACGGAGCTAAGTATGATAAATAGCACTAACTCGTTTTCACAATATAACTATGAGTTAATATTGTTGAGTTCATTTTTAAATCAAGAAAATATGCATCTGAATGTTTCTGTTTATGTTAAAATCCTACTAATATTATAAATGCGAAAGTTTGTGAGGATGGATGTTAGTTACTCTTTCACGCAAAAACTACTGAATGGATTTGGATGAAACTTAGCACACAAATAGATTATACCTTGGATTAACACAAATCATTATTAACTCTAGGCGGGCGAAGCCGCAGGTATAAGCTAGTAATAAATAAATGAGAAAATATGAATACCTAATCTACTAAGAGACTTTTCGAAAGATCTAGGTAATTACTAGTTGAAATTTTAAATTGAATTAGACTAGCGTAATCTCTAGTAATTGGCCAGAGTATCGCTAGGTAATCCTAGCGATACTCTGGCCAATTGGCCAGTTTGCCACACATACCTGAGCAGCTTTACTAAGTCCTCCAGCCATCTTCAACACATCATAATGCACTGCATCCACCCTGAACGAGTATATCCTAGCAGATGCGTCCACTACTGTAGAGGCAGTTTGTAAGTTATCCATGCGAGAATCGTGTCTTCTCAACATTGATGTCATGAAGTCTATCAGCTGTAGGTTCCATGCATTATCTTTTGTTATTTTCTGTAAAAAAAAAACAAAAAATCATTATTTAGGATGGCACGGTTGACTCATTATTTCTGGGTGTTTTCGTCTGGCTAACAAAGAGTATTTTTATAGACACAACATAATTGCCAAGATTATCCTATAGCTAGCTGATATTTGAGCAAAGTATAAGTGTTTAAAGAGCTTGTCTGTTGTTGTTTAATTGTCTGTGAAAGTTTAAAACAATGTTAATTGCCTACCATTATTAAAAAAAATAAGACATTTTACGTAAATCATTAAATATATCACACCAACTAATATATCACTAAAAATAAATTATGGGCTTACATTTTCAGCATAAAGCTTGAGACATCCTTGAAAGTGCTCTTTCTGCGGTGATGAAGACATAGTGTCCCTGCCTCTTCTAGGTGATGCTGTTTGTGGCGTTGACGTAGCCAATGCACGCTCTGATGCCACCAATGAAGATCTTTCAGCATCATCATCATTGCGCTCCTGCAAAAACAGAGCCAAAATTAAATATTTTTAACAGGACCTACTTGTATTTGTATACATGTTATGTAGGTTTACCAAATTATATATTTGTTGTAATAACTATGTTTATCAGTTTTATTTCTTACATGATTTTAGTACACATTAAATACAGTAAAAAAGACAGGAACAGATAATTGGTACATAAATAATGCTTATTTCTAAGAAATCTCTTCCAGCATACCTTTGCAAATAAGAATCTACAGGTTTGGCAGTGAAATAACTGCTGATAGTCAGTTATTTCTATAGAAAGGAAAATAAATTTAAATGTAGTAGAAACTTGTGCAAATTAAAGTGCGCTAATTAAATAAATATATAAAATAGAGTTAGCTTGCTTAGTTCTGTTAGTTTGTAAGCCGACAAAAAATGCCGCAATACGTTCAAAACAAGATACGAACTACTTACCGAACTTCAGGCTTGTACCGAAAGCCTGAAATTCGAGAAGTATTTCGTTTGTAAACAATGTTGAAGAAATGTGTACAATATAACAAATGTTTATTTGTGATGTAAGCCACCAACCTCATTTCTAGGTCTTATCTGCGGAATAAGACTTCGTCTTCTAATGGAACTATTGCTGCTCCCGCCAACACTTATCCTAGCTAGCCCAGGCGTAGAACTTATCGGAGTTTCGACCATCATTACGTGTACGTAGCATAAACCACTTTGTATACTAGTTTTAGACCAACTAAATAATAACACCGCACTTCAATTATTTAATACCAGTTTTTCATTTACGAAATCAATATTTTTCGTCAAGCGTCAAATTAAAACGCAACGGACACTTGTAGAGATGTCCCCTTGAGGGTATCTCGAATAACCGAAATATCGATAAAATTACCTTGTCATTGGTCTCAAAGAGGAATAAGCAATAGAGACACCAAGTGCAGGGCTTACCCACATCCACATTAGCCATGACCACACACGTTAAATGAAAAAAGAACAACTTTATAGTGACTTGGCATGCAACTGCAGTGGTTAATTATTTTTCATTACCAAAAGTGACGTTGACAAATCACTTTACTTACATATTATTATCGTTGTTACTAATGTATGCACATATTTTCACTGATCACTTATCACTGTAAAATTGACCTACTGTGATAGCACAGTAGTTAGCAAATAGCGTGGTAAACACCTATAGAGGTGTTTACCACGCTATTTGCTAAAAATGGCAATTCGCGTTCGGTAATTTGCTCCTTGTTTCCTCTGTAGATCATTCTTCTATGTATGGTGATTTATAAAATCGACTGAAAAAAAAATCGATCGATAAAATCGATTTATAAAAGAAGTTGTAAAATGACACGAATAATTTTCGAAGTATTCATTTACTTCCAGACACTTTTTTTTAAATAAATTAATGGTGCTAGTTATTCCAAATCCAACAAAATAGATATATCAATAATATTAATCTGATGGATTAGTGATGACTCATTGAAATTGATAGGAAATGATTGATAAGTGCGTTAATTGTTTTATCTTTTATGATGATACGATACGTTCAAAATAAATTCCTATTTCTTGATGTTTTATTAAGCAAAATACATTTTCTACAAAATAATTATTATTGGCTTTAGTTTTTTTTTTAATGTCCAAATAGTATGTTTCCAATGTTCCCCCACTCATTACAGCTGTTTGTAAACGCATCGCTTGTTGCCAACTTCCCGTCAGTCATTTTGTTCGGTGGCTGATTTCTATGGTCGACGATATCGTTAAAAATCTTTAACATCGGCGAGTTATTTCCAAAGTGACATTATGAGTTCTGGAATGCCTGAATTGGGCTCCAAGATAAGCCTTATATCTAAAGCTGACATTCGTTACGAAGGCCGGCTTTTCACCGTCGATCCTCAGGAATGTACCATCGCTTTGGCTAGCGGTAAGTTGACAAATGGATACTGTTATCTTATTACAAGATTCTTTTTCGCATTAATCGTCATCAAATTAATGTTTTCTTCTAGTATTTTCTCTCGTTAATTTTTTTTTCTTGTTGGAACATCGATCGACGTCTCTAGAAAGCCGTTCTCTTTTTCCCTCCTGATTTATGCCCATCTTTGTTTATTGTTTGGGAAAGCGTCCAATATGTTTATTGTTGGGCATTTTCCCTGTAGTTTTCCATGATTTTTAGTAAAATGAAACACATTGTTTTTCTCCTACCCTCAAAGAGATATTGTTGGTCCCGCCTATGACCGCGGTTTCACATTGATGACGTTGATACTGTCCTATGGATGCTACAAATTTGATTTCTTTAGCAGTTGACAAAATTGTAGGCTTTGTCCTAAAAAATAATCGTTAATTTTACTGTTCTCAGATGAGTAGGTGGTTAACAGTTAAATACCTTCTAGCTACCTACCTTCTTTTTCTTTTGTTGCGCTCCAGATGCCACTATGAAATGGAAAAATTATGACTGTAAACAGTATTTTCAACTACCTTTTAAAGTAAAAGATTCATTAGCATAAAACTTTCGAAAATATAATTTTTTTTCTCTAATAAAACTATTCACCTACCTTCAAATGATATCACATGAGGTTAATGAACTGTTTCACTCTACAGTGCGTTCGTTTGGTACGGAGGATCGAGAGACGCAATACCCTGTTGCGCCCCAGAGCCAGGTGTATGATTACATCTTGTTTCGTGGTTCTGACATCAAGGATATCCGAGTGCTGAACAATGTTCCCTCTCTACCCAATGACCCGGCCATCATGCAGATGTCTGTGCCACCAACGCTCGGTACCAGCAGCGCACCGGGCCAGTTCACGGGGCAATACAACCACCCCATTGTCGGCCAGACACCTTATCAACAGTACCACCCTATGGCCGGCTTCCCTGGAGGTGTTCATGCTCAGCTCAACAAGACCAGTGAGTTGTCTCCGCAAACCTCGGTGGAGTTGGCACCACAGCCCCTGCCTGTCACGGGTCCGATTGGCTCAGGAGTGGCGCATCACGCCAATCAAGTGAAAGACCAAGGTTTTTGCTCTTGGATAATATTAGCTTCTGCTTCATTACATGCTACTTTGCGATTTTTGCAGCATCATAAAAAGATATTTTGCTAACCTTTCACCCTCTTACCTCTCCAGTAGCACAACTGTTGGTTATGGTTTAACTAATAAAGTATCTAGTTATGATCAATTTCTTGTGCTTTTACTAAACGCATGCAGACTAATCTCATATAGGTTTACTGTATGACAGTTCAAAAAACTCACATTATTTATGTTTGCATATATTAATGTATTTGTTTACATTTTCACACAATTGATTTTTTATTTCTAACTTGAAAATAACAACTCCTAATATTATTTTAAGATGAGTATTACTCTGATTAAACACTGTTTAGTCTGAATTGGGACATATTGGCCAATTAGTGTTTTTTAATTTCATATTAATTGTTAACATAATAATATAGATGAAAGAAGAATTCATACTACAATTTTGCCATTTGGTGTTGGGAAACATAAAAAAAAACGACTAGAAACTTTAATAAAACAATAACAACAATAGCATGCAATTACAAAAATAACAAAAAAAATCGCAACATGCATTTTAATTTCTCCTTGGTCTGTTGCTTGTATGAAAATTGAAAAAAAGAACATTGAAAAGCAATTTGTGATTCATCAAAGCTTATGCTTAGCATAATGAAGTATTGTTGTTTTTTTTTACTACTATGTGTGTACAAGGAAATGTGTTGTAGGCTCGATGCTTGACCTCATTGGAGGAGGATCTCAACAAAACGCATCGCGGTCGGCAACCCCCGCTGTCGGCGCGCACAGGAAGAGCCCAACTGCTGATCAGGGCACGCAGGTATAAATCCGTCAACAAACAATCGCATCATATAGATTGAAATATGAGCCATTAACATGAAACTAACAAAATAAACTTAAATTAGGATCAGAATAGTCCCAATAAGTTGGTATAATTAGATGTAGGCGATAAATTAAGCAGTAATTAAGACTTAGTAAATACATAATAAATGTTTTTCTGGATGCGGCTTTGCCATAGACCACAACAGCAGATTCTGGAGGGATATTCTCGCAATCAGTACATGTGGCAAGTGAATTGATTGTTGCTTATTATTTATATCCCAGTTAGAGTAGAAACTAAGCTGGAGAATCTGTTTATAAATTAGTGTTATATTTTAACCCGCATTTAAATATTGTTTGTATATTCATGCAGTGGTGTGAATGTTAATCAATGTTTTAAGGCAAGTTGGCATTCCTGAATTACTTTGATTTTGTTTCTATTTATAAGAATACTACTAGCTGCGAAAGAGTTATTTTTGAGATAGGGCTAAGAATTGGAATTGTAAAAACAACCATATTTAAATCAAAATTAAATTACAAATTACTTACTGCTCACTCAAAACAAACTACTGCAACGGATGGACCTATTCTTCAAACAAGTTTTTTTGGTTTCTTTTTTTTGTAATTACTTGGAAATTCCTCACTCTTTTCTGTTGTTATTTTAACTATATTTAAACAAATCATACACTGGATCATCTCTGCATAATCTTGTGACGTCATCACGTCTATAAGAATCTTAATTAACACACACATATGTATAGGTCGGCTCTGTGGCTAGTGGATCTAGCCAACAACGGGATAGCCGACGTGGAAGCAACGGGCAGGCGCAGAAGGGGCCGGCGAACCGCAACCGCACCAACTCGCGCAACCGCCAGCGCTACCCCAGCGGCGGCGCGCCCGTGCCGCACCAACCGCACCAGCAGCACCAGCCGCAACAACCCATGCACCACCAGCCGCAGCAGCAGCATTCGCAGCACTCCCAGCATCAGCAACATAACCAACATAATCAGCACAACCAGGTGCCCACGAATCAGCATCATCATCAATCTGGTAAGTTAAAATCCACCCCTCTAATTCATTGGGTGTCCAACAAATCTGGGTTCTTTTAACTATCAGTTACCTTTTCCCATAGACTACTTATAAAGGCTCAAAGTCCTGTGAAATTCTAATTAGTTCTTTGTTAAATTTCGTACCAGAGAGTCTGACAATAAATTTGTTTAGCTGTCCTGTGATCGAAGTGAATGCTATCATAAACCAGATTCTTTGTTGGATTTTAATTTAATCTCAACTAATTACCAAATCATGTTTTCTTCATTTGCCTTGTTACCACTAAACCGCGAAACGTGACTACGCTAGACCAGACCAAAGAAATCCTGACATTTTCTAAAAGTGTCGTAGAGCGAGAACAGTGGGACATTACACGCTACCTATAATAATATGTTATTGTCATACAGGTAACTTCTCCGGCGCGGGCCAGGGCTACAACCGCGGAGGCTGGAGAGGCCGGCCCCGTGGCCGCGGACGTGGCTTCGTGCCCCGCAACAAGAACACCCTCAAGTTCGACAAGGACTACGATTTCGAACAAGCCAACACTGAGTTTGAAGAGTTGCGCATCCAACTTGCTAAGGCCAAGATTTCTGATGGCGAGGTGAAAGTTGAGGTGAGGTTTACAATACCTTTCTAACTACAATAGGTTTCGTTTTCGCTTCACGTTGCGTAGAACAATGGTCGTGACTGCCCGGCCTTATCGAGGTTGTCCAAAAATAACGATTTCGTTCGTAAAATTTAAAAAGAGACCTATTAATGTTATGTTTTTTTAGAATTAAGCTTACATAGTCCACCTTTAAGACAACTTTTTTAAAGGGAAATGCTGTCTAGATATTAGATGATGATGGTAGAAAAGACTAAATGCGAGCCTATCTAATACTAAACACAGTTTCCGCCAGTACTTGCGACGACAAAATTAAGATAATTTCACAACGAAAATGTTAACTGACGAGTCGCATTATAAACGACGAACGTTAACTGCGTTGTAGATGTCAGATAGGCATGGGCTCCATGTAAACTAGTCCGGAAGCCGACCCCAACAATTTGGGAAAAGGCTAGGCAGATGATGATTGTTATTATAAGTATACTTAATTTTTAAACCTTTTGACATTTATAAACGCTAGATGTTTTTGAATTAACTACTTAAATATAGGTTTAAGAAATTCAAGTACGTAGTAACGATTCGCGATGGCGCTTATATTTGTCTACTAGCTTTTGCCCGCGGCTTCGCTCGCGTTAAATTCGGGGTAACACAGTTCCCCTTGCGCCTTATTGATTTGTAATAGCAACGCTAAGTTTCCCTTTTCTTCCCTCTTTCTCCCTCACATCCCACTTTTTTTTTTTAAATTAGCTTATGTCCGTCTCCTGGTTCCCAACTATCTCTGTACCAAAATTCATCAAAATCGGTTTAGCCATTAAAGCGTGAAGAGGTAACAAACAAACAAACTCACTTTCGCTTTTATAATATTAGTAAGGATCTAAGAAGTAAAAAGAGAAATGAAGGGTTGTGAAATGACTTTTGTCTGCTTACTCCTCTGTGTACGAAAAAAAGTGTGTGTGTCAGCTCCGACGCACGACTGGAGTTTACTCCTTATGTACAAAAAAAAAATAATAATAAATAGCATTTTTTATCAACTTATGCAATAAATAAAAACAATCTAAATAAAATATTTAATAAGTACTTCCAATGAAAAGAAGTCGCAAAAAGAAACATTTTTTAATCAACTTAGACAATAAATAAAAAACTAAATAAAATATTTAAAAAGTACTTCCAATGAAAAGAAGTCGCAAAAAGAAAAACAAGACCTTGGGTTTGATCCAGCGTAATGTCGAATGACTATCCGATTCTCTACCAAACACGCTATTAGAACATTAGAATCGGGATTGAAATAACTGACCGTATTGTGTAAACGACGTTAGACAAGCCACACCTCCGTGCCCGTCGGAGTGGGGACACGGTGTGGCTTACGTTTGTAGTGCACATGCACCAAAAACGTAACGAGGTCATTCGTCAGTAGATTTTACACCTCACATTTTTCTCATACCGGGCGCCTTATATATGAAAATCGATTCTTAAGGAGTAAACTCCAAAACTGATAATTTCGGGTGTTAAAATCGTCGGATTTTTAGCATGTCAGGTCCGTAATCCAATTTCTTGTTCTTCAATTCATCGGTCCTTCCGCGAGTTCTCGTCACGCTGAATTAATGTTTTTCAGTGCGGAAATTTTTTGTCACTTGAGTTTAATTAATAGGGTCTGGACTAGTAGTATGCTCTAATTACTTTTAAATTGTAAATAATGGCCAATACCGTATAGTCGGTTTTAGTGCTGGATTTTGTAAACCCCTGTTTTTAGCTAAAAACTGTTTTGTTTATAGTCAAAGTTTTATTGACCGGGCACGCGGGCGTGCTGACTAGCTATCTCAATATTATGCCGCTGTATAGTAGATTACTTAATTTATTCATTTTGATGAAAATATGTAGCTGTGAGAAATATGTTCCTTCAGGAGTTGCGTTAATATGGATACTTTTGTCGGATACAAGCTACCAATGAATATTTGATTTTAAATGAAGTGTACGTTCTCACTAACGCCGACGATATGCAGAAATAAATCGACCGAAAACAGCATTTTATGGACCTCCGGGAATTTTCAGTTTAAGGTTGCACTAGTCGATATTTTTTTCTGGGGGGGGGGGGGGGGTATTGCTCCACCATTTGATATTGTACATCCAATATGAAACATGATATCGTTTTATCTTACTATTAAATTTGTCTGTACGGAAACAGAAAAAATAAATAAAATACCAGTAAAAAGTTATGAGCCAACAAAGTTTCGTTTTTCTTGATAATTTCTTTTTTATATTTTATTAGAGGGGTGGATTTTAACGCAACTTTGGATGTAAAAAGTATCAAAAATTGAGTAAAATTTCGAAAAGTAAGTCGGTACCGACACAGTTCAATTACCGAAGAGTTTAATAAAATTTATTTGAAATTGATTAATGCATTGGTTTATCCATAAAACCCCATCTTTCAAAGCACTAATCGCAATTTTTTACGCGCTCATTTTGCTATGAATTATCGTGCTGTTCACTCAGAAAATGTCCCTCCTGGCGGCACGGGAGGCAGGGGCTGCACGAAACGCAGTTTCGTGCAATCTAATGTCATTTCAGTTCGCATTAGTATTAGTGTGCGTGCGAGCAAGACGTTGTGCGTACAGATTAGCGTGTAAGTGCTCATCACTGATACTATCTCTGTCGCTCACGATGTCAAATGAGAATGAGACAGTGCGCTTTTTGGCCACGCCCTTCAGTGAGTTCGAGCCCGCGACTAGTTCACTCTTAAGAAATATTGGGTTAAATGTAGCTAAATACTCGTCGTGTCAGCTCGTAAACACGTAGTTTCGGTAAACATAGACCACTTGATTACTCTAACCAAACATTACTGGACTGTGTTGACTGACGTAGCTGTAGCGGATTTCCCATTGTTCTTCCATGTTCTCACGGGCTATTCACCATTTCTAAGTAAACCGTATCTAATTAGGATAATATTCTGAAAAAGCAAATATTATAAATAAAAAATCTTTTGCGACATAGCACGAGTTTTTTATTCACGCGTTTGGTCACGTTTTTGATCTCGGATCGTATGCCTTAGCGACCTGCATTTTTATGGTTGTACAGAGTTGAGAGAAATAATGGGCTTTTGAAAAACTTGCACAAGAACCTTGTAGGTTTTCACCTTTTAATGTTGTTTCGACCATGCTCAGTAGTAGTAAAACTTGTCGTGTTTGTATACTTCATATTTTGTTTTGAATGTATTTATCACAAAATTTAATCTTTTTTTTTTACTTTCCGGTCATCGCAGGAGTCTGAAGTAATTATTATAACACAGGGTGTTGAAGTTGACAAGAAGGATGACTCAGGAAATGAGACCGGTGCGGGCGAACCGGAAGTGGACGAAGACCAGAATGGTTACACAGGTTATGACAAGACCAAGAGTTTCTTTGACAACATCTCCTGTGAAGCTGTTGAGAGGTGAGATATTACTTTGAACTAATCTTTTTTTCTTTTAAAATTATGGATTAGCTAGCCTGGAGTCGGCAAAATGCTGTGTAACTTTGATGTAGTCACCATCTCCAAATCACAATGCTAAAAGAATGCTTATATTGCTATTCCATCTGCACCTTTAGGGACCTGTCTGAATCCAGTAATGATGCTGTTGAGGGAGCAGAGATCAGACTAAATGTCTGCCACTCTGTAACATTAAATATGGAAATGCCAGCTGTGTGATAACATATATGTATATATATATATATAAACTGTTTGAAACTGGTTAACATTTACAGGTCCAAGGGCAGGAGCCAGAGGACAGACTGGCGGACGGAGCGCAAGCTAAACTCGGAGACGTTCGGCGTGGCGTCGGCGCGGCGCGGGGCCTGGCGCGGCCGCGGCGGCTGGCGCCATCACAACCCCCAGCACCAGCAGTACACGTGAGTCCATTGTCCTTCTTTTTTGATCTTTCATTTAGGGTTGGCGGAATATATTTTCCCTTTTCGGCTTATTTTCCCAGCCCCCTGCAAAGATTCTCGCTACACCCAATCTGAAAGCTTCTTATAGTTACCGGCACGGTTCTTGAGCGCTGACCTTCACTTGCGCAGAAGTGAGTTATTGGGTCCCTTTGGTGGTATGAAGTGAGGCGCGGGGGCGGGGAAAGTGCAGTGATTGGCCCGTAGCGCATCGCGTCATAGACGTCACTCGGGATTCGTTCTTTTCCTGCTGCCATTGTACTCGTCGTCGTGAGGTACCTCACGACGACGAGTACAATTCCGGCCAATTTAATAGACAACATTTTTAAATTATGTTATTCAAATATTTTATGTGATTTTTTTATTAAATATACCGTTGGAATTATAATCAAAGGTGATATTTATCGAAAGCAAAACGGGGAAAAAAAATAATGTCAGTTTGTAATTAGCAAAACTATTTTTCATTCAATTTGTACTTGTATCGAAATGTACTATATTCAATAGATAAAGTTTTTATCTACAACAAATAAAATTCGAAGCCAAAAATGCCAAAAAAAAAAAATACGTAGTAGTTTTTTTTAGTAATTTTTGACAAACTACAAGAACTAAGTTATAATTTTCATTTAGAAATACTTGTTAATTACCTACTTTTTTGATCTCAATTTCCATTTCTCAATTTAATGAATCATTATTTAATCTTTCTTTCAACCATAGAACCAGTAAGAAATTACGTAGGTAACTTAGAAAAAATAAATAATCAACGGGCGTGCGTTTTATTTGCCATATGTGTACGATGCGCAAAGCGATCCCCACCCTTCCGCCGAGCGCTCAAGATCCGTGCCGGTATCTGTACGTTACGTATCGGACGAAACAACTTTGTACGTTTTAATGTTTTTTCCATCTCCTAAAAAATCTGGCTGAAAAAGTCTTTCATTATTATTCTGTTGCATCCATAATTAAATTAATTTGCCACTTTTAAACATCCGTGTGTATGTCAGTGCGCGACTTGCGACATGTTACCGAGAATTTTATCCTCCCTTATTTTATGGTTTTAATTACTTGTCAACATGTGTGTGTATTTTGTGCAGTAACTACGTGCACAATTTCTCGGATGACGGAAGGTGGCGCGCGATGCGCGGGGGCCCGCGAGGGGGACCCCGCGGCGGCCCCCGAGGCCCGCGCGTGGGGCCCGCGCCCAGCACGCAACCCGCGCCCGTGCAACCGCAACCAGCACCCACTGCAGGTATGTCCCAACAACTATTAAAAACTCAAAACAAATTTTTATTTTGCTAAATTAAATAACCTTTGCTACAATCTGCGGAAAATAGTAGTCACATTAACATTTTCGTTAAAATTCTTATTGTTTACTACATTAAAGGGGTTGATTACGTTTTGCCATTAAGTTATTTCTACTCATTTCAGAATCCTAAAAAAATATTTTGATCACTAGATCATGATTGAAAAAAAAAAACTTTTTAGGAATCTGAACTGGGTAGAAATAACATAATGGAAAACATTAAACTATTGTAAAACTGTCGGAAGCTTAGTAGCTTCCGACAGTTTTACCATAGTATAAAGAGGGGAAGTACGATAACTTCAAACAAACGCGTAGCGCGCGGCTTGTATGTGTGCGCCGTAGTATCTATGCGTCGCCGCACGCACACTAAACAAAATCTCGGCTCCTTTCGCGCTGCGCCAGTCGGGGCTAACACTGCACGAGGTTCGCGCGTCACGGCTTTTCGGCACCGCTAAACGAATAAAAAATGTCTGATAATCGCGGGAGAAAGTATTCCTGTGTGTTTGGGTGTTTTAATAATTCATCAATTCCAGAATTGTCTGTTCAGATTACCTATTGAACTTCGCTCGGTTTATTTTATCTTTTTTTTATCACTAGGTACATAGTATAAAACTAAGTCGCTATCCGCCGTCTGTCTGTCCCTATGTATGATTAGATCTTTAAAACTACGCAACGGATTTTGATGCGGTTTTTTTTAATAGATAGAGTAATTCTTAAGGAAGGTTTTAGTATATAATTTGTTAAGTTTTTGTATTTATTTCTGTGTACATTAACGATATTTGTTGAAGATGTCGGCAAAAAGTATGCTGTCTGGGAGCTTTCAACGAAAACGCTGCCTAAACCCTTTAAGATATAACTAAATAATGTATGGTGTAATTATGTATCTTATATAGGTCTACAGAAAAGTCAGCGGTGACATATGTCTATATCTTAAGGATAACATACTATATCCATTTTAATACTTTAACAAATGGTCAATTATAAAGCGCTAACTTAGAAAGCTATTTACACAAATACAGTATTAATCCTTATCATTTTAAATAGGTTGGTTGGCATGAACATTTCATGAAGATTATTTTTTCCCTTTACATCATGCAGATTAAATAAATACTTTAGGAGATACAGCAAAATCAAAATAACGCGCCACAAAATTAATTTCGTGTCGCCGTGACTAGGCTGGCCCGCGCGGGCGGGGTGAGGGAACAAGTCGCTCATCGCTCGAGTGCGCGACCCGAACACGGGCAGACGCGTGAGCACAGAGTAGGTACGTTGAGTTGACAGGTTCCTTACAAACTAAATTCAAATCCTTTATTTGTGAACATAGGTACAATAAGATTTAATTACATCAAATATAATAAAACATAGGTTTTATGAAGTTTTATAATACATACCTATTAGTTAGATCCGTACCATTACCTATGGACGGACGGACAGCGAAGACTTAGTAATAGGGTTTTTACCCATTGGGGACGTAACCTTAAAAATGAAACGTAGTTACCTAATTTTATTTATACTTCGATTTTGTTATTTTTGCTATAGGCTGCTTTTTATCAACACACCACGCGGGCGAAGCCGCGGTTGGAAGTTAGTTATAAATAATGCTGCTCTGTATCTTGAATACATTTCTATATTTGATAGGAAAACCATTGTTGAATTTTATTGACTACTAGCTGACCCGGCGAACTTCGTACCGCCTTAGTGTAGCTTTGATGCACTACTTTATTTTGTATAGCTGACAGTTGTCCTATCTTAGGTATGCGTACCTATTCAATTTGAACTGGAATCTATAATATCCTCCATATAAAAATGTATCCCTATTTCCCTGGTTTCGCCATAACTGAGAAGGACTTTACTAATTTCATAATTTTATTAGTTTATGGATTTTCTAGGTTGATGCCACAAACACTTAGCGACTGCCCTTGCGATTTATTTATCGACATTGCAAATGCAAGCCTCACTGGAAACTGTAAACGTTTAAAGTTGAATGGCATGTCGTTCGGTATTATAGGGATGCGTGGGATTAAAACATCTTCGCCTTTGTACTGCCCTTTCAAAATTGTGGCTTCGATGACGTTGTTCAATAATTTTTTCACCGCAAGCCCGGTGCCATTACACAGACGTGGCTGGTTTATGTTCCGTAACATAATAATTATATTACTGATCCGATTTTTAATTGCAGATTATGAGGCGGTAAGCCGGGCAATTCCAGCGAATTTATCGGAATCAACTGATTTGTAATTCTTCAATTCGCCAGCCAGTCACATCCAAACTTCTTATTCTTTAAAACAAAACCAAAATTATCAAAAACTTAATAAAATTATTGTTAGCGCGGTTATGTATGTCACAGATTACCACAGGTTACTAAATAGGTTATGCGAAGTTTGTATACTGCGTTCTGAAATCTAACTCATAGTACAAATTTTATTATTATTATACAACGTGTAACGGAAAGGGTATATACATATCAAGAGCAAGGCTTCTTCAAGGCTTATCAAACGATATCGCAAGGGTTTCAGCTAAATATAAAAAAAAAAAAAAAAAGAAAAAAAAAAAAAAAGAAAGAAAAGAAAGAAAGAAAAAAAAAAAAGAAGCCTCGCTATTGGTATGTATATACCCTTTCCGTTACATCCTGTATACTAACATTAAAATGAAATCATCACTGGTATTATTAATATTACCGTCAAAGTCGGTACATTTAATAATATTTATCTATAAATAAATATTCCGTGGCGAGTTATTTTCAAAAATTTGTAAATTAGTGCGATAGAATTTAATTAAGTAACCACATTTCCGAACGAACGATGCTCTTTCAATATAGCTATGGCTGTGAATGACGTTGACATTCGTTACGCGCGTTTTTTAAAATATGCAAAATTAAATGTATATTTTTCAATATTTCTGAAAGTTTTTCTTAATATTTTTTTCCGTAAGAACCATCCTTGGACTTCCACAAACATTTTAAAAAAAGAATTATCGAAATCGGTTCAGCCGTTCACACGTGATGCCGTGACAACGCGAAACGGGTTTCATTTTTATATATATAGATTATGAGATCTTTGACAGGGCTGGGCTTTAAACTAATGAATTTGTGATAGTACAAATTAGAGAGGCCTGACAAACCCTGTACCCAGAAAATAAAAGTAAAAAATACAACTTCTCGACCCTTGCCAATTTATAGGTACTGAATTAAAATTTAGCTAAAAGTGACAACCCTATGACAGTAGGCAATTATATCGCGAATTGGGCCGGAGATAACCTACTTCCCCTCTATTTACTTTGGTTTTACAATTGTTCACCCCTTCACCTTTGTTCCACCTCATCATTTCTATAGACCCTGTTTACTTCTCCAACGAGTTTCTAAATATGTTTTCTTTTTGTCTACAGCTAAGTAGGATTGGTTGGAGAGCGTCCGCTACACCGAAAGAATTTTTTATCGCAGCAGGGACTATTCAAAAATGGATAAGTGACGGAAAAGTGTTAGTTTGGTGATGAAGTGTCTTGTATTGATTCGAAAAGTAAATGTCTTTGCGGGAAGTTTAAATGTTAAGCAGATTACAGTTGATGGACATTGTTTTGGTGTGATAGTGTTGTATCCAATATAATGGAAGGATAAAGATGGAATTTCCCGTAAGAGCGCGGCAGAACAAAATGTCGGTACACTGAGAAGGCTCACAGTTAGTATAATGTAAGTATAGGAGTGTCGTGAGCGATAACACAATTAGGCAGGGCGTTGGCATCAACTAAATTGAATTGTATAATGTCACAAGTCGACCAATAGCTGGATGATATTAGGCTCATTTGTGATTCAAAGATGCCAATGATATCCGTGAGTGAGATTGAGGCCACTTGTAAATTTCAGGGAGGCTATGTAATGAAAGTTGCATAGGAGACATTTAATTTATGCAATGAATTATAAATATTTTCATAAAGCTTACCTCCTCATCTGTTATGATTATTTGTGCCTATTTAGTTTTACCATATATTTAAAGTACTAAAATGGTCTGCTATCACTAGAATGGTCATTGCGCCTCTATTTTATTTATTTACTCGCGATGACGTGCGACAGTCTACGCAGCAGTCCTGCTAAAGTGTTAGTAAATTAATAATACGAGGATAAATTAGTTTCTTAAACCTGCTGGCCAGATGTTTTCATGTGTAATTATATAAATCATTGTGGGTTAGAGGCTGCCTCGGCATGTTATTAAATGTAAAGTGTTTATTGACTGTCGTTCATTTGTAGTTAGTACTAAATAAATGTGATAGAAGGACTGCTGCCACATTGTAATGTAGGAGATGTGTTGAGCCCGGCCGCAGATGGGGCCTGCTGAATGAGAACACAGTGGCAACACTAGTAAAGTCTATGTTTATTCAATTCAATAAAATTCTCGTAATAATTAGTTCTCGGAAAGGACTATTGTATTTTCTTGTAGTTAATTTGGAATCAACAATTGTGTACCTACATGTGTTCATATTGGCGAGTCCTTTTCATCCAAAATTCTCAAATAAACTTGACAAAGAACATGATATTTGTAAAAACCTGTACCTGGTGATTGTATCAATATAAAAATATAACTTTACTACAAATCTTCCAACAGGTAATTTTATTTAAACAACCATTTTGAAATTTCCAATTTTATTGCAAATAAGCAAAATAGCACGGCATTTCTAAGTCACCAAATAAATCAACAAATATGTCATACAAAATGTTACAAAACATTAAATTAATCATTCACACAATAATCTTTAGAGGACGAGTAGAGATAACTGCATTAATTGTGTATCCCTGCACATTTAAAAACCTAAAAGAGGGGGGTTCCCCATCAATGCAGACATCTGTACATAAACAATATGTCTGACATCCGTAACTTGCACTTTAAAGCAGGTAAAATACAAAGTATGCGCTTATACTATACATACTTGCTTGTATACAATATAAGTAGATTAAAGTACATGATATAATATGTCACGACGTAACGACATTATACAATACATATTAAATTTTATTTGTTTTAAAAAGTATATCTTAAAAAATATAATGCCTTACGGCTAGTATGAGTAGGCTTTACGACTAGGAGAACCAAATATTTACATGATCATGACCAATCATTACGTGCTTATGTATTAATTTCCAACTAAAATCATAGACATAAAGAGTTTATTAGAATTTACTTAAAAGTATATCCGAAGCGTATTCCTAGTCTATCGTATTCCTTGAGCTTTTATTATATGCCCCAATTTCTAAGAGTTTACATTTACAACGAAAACATACTAGGCAAATTCATGAGTAAGACGTTATTAATGTACTTAGTTAATATTGAATGTGTCTTAGTACCTGTTTTGTTTTCCATTGTGATCGAAAATTGGGGAAGTGTAAAAATAGGTCAAATACATTTAATACTAATCAATACCAAGCAAGGGTTCGTTGACCCGGCGCCATCACTCCCTGTCTCTATACTTGAACAACCTACAGTAACCAACAATCATCTCACGAGCTACCGAACGTCTCGACCGACAATGGAAAATGCGCGTATTGCGCATGGTGTGTTAAAATAAGGGTTTTGTAGACGTGTTTAACCGCGCCACTCCCGCGCAGGTGTGCCGTTGTCCACAACCCATACGGAGCCGCTCTGACCCTTAGCTAGGATCTCCACTAACGAGCGACCCACGTGCTCCGAGCTGAAATATATAAAAATATGCCCCATAAAGAATAAAGTCTTAGGGTTCATATTAGTGTTTTGACGATAATGGCGTTGGATGTTACAAATGTACGCCACTTCCAACTTATGAATAAATTCCCCAGCAAAACAAAAGTTTTCAACGTTGTCCATTCGAAAAAAGTTCCGAAAAGAAAGCAATGTGCAGCGAGATGCAACGGTATTAGGCAGTGCCCAACGACCATGGTCGTTGGCAGTGCCAAATATCGGCTTCACTAATTGACATAAAAAGTGTCCTTACACCGACCGCATTACGTGAGCACAATCGAGCGTTATAAATATTGTTTTAAGCTTTCTCGGTTTATACCACTATTTAAGTGAGAGTCAAGATGGCGGGTGTACCATAGCGAATTAAATTGTACTAATTACCAAAAAAATGTACCTAAAATGTACTATTTAGTACCTAGGTCAAAAAAAATTGTACCTCTTTCACAAAGAAATTATTTAGAAAATAAGGTACACCCGCCATATTGACAGTCAAGATGGCGGGTGTACTATAATGTTTTATTATTTAACCATTACGCATTAAATATAATTACACCAAAAAATTGTACCTAAAAAGTACCTCAATTAATAGAAAACATACAATTGAAAAGTTGAATAGTTTCTGAGAAATAAAACAAACGTATTTTGTATAAAACTAAACACTATAAATATCATGCTATTATTGATATAGATTTTTTTTTTGGAGGTCAGATAGGCAGTCGCTCCATGTAAAATACTGGTGTTCAGCTGCATCAGGTTAGACTGGAAGCCGACCCTAATATAGTTGGGAAAAGGCTAGGCAGATGATGACATTTATATTTAAAGGATATTTTTAAATTATGAATAATATGCACGACAATAATTATTAATAGTTACTAGCAATAAAATATATAGTATTATCTGTATATTTTAGTTATTAGCAACCTTCCGCAACTAACAACCAGCTTCGTAAATGCACGTGCTTCATAGCTTGTAAATGCACATTTATGATCAAGTATGATGCGGGTAGTTGATAAAAAATTTTCACTGTTTCCTGATTAATCATACGAGCTTCATAGCTTGCAATACGCAGATAGCTTAATATCATTCTTATTATTGTCACAGCGATCATATAGAACAAATAAATATGAAACGCGGAAAAAAAAATGTTGTTGATTTAAACGAACAGAAAAAAGTGTTTTGTAAATACAAACAACATTTCCCATCGGTTACTGATTTATCAGTAACCAATGGGAAATGTTGTTTGTATTTACAAGCTATGAAGCACGTGCATTTACGAAGCTGGTTGTTAGTTGCGGAAGGTTGCTAATAACTAAAATATACAGATAATACTATATATTTTATTGCTAGTAACTATTAATAATTATTGTCGTGCATATTATTCATAATTTAAAAATATCCTTTAAATATAAATGTCATCATCTGCCTAGCCTTTTCCCAACTATATTAGGGTCGGCTTCCAGTCTAACCTGATGCAGCTGAACACCAGTATTTTACATGGAGCGACTGCCTATCTGACCTCCAAAAAAAAATCTATATCAATAATATCATGATATTTATAGTGTTTAGTTTTATACAAAATACGTTTGTTTTATTTCTCAGAAACTATTCAACTTTTCAATTGTATGTTTTCTATTAATTGAGGTACTTTTTAGGTACAATTTTTTGGTGTAATTATATTTAATGCGTAATGGTTAAATAATAAAACATTATAGTACACCCGCCATCTTGACTGTCAATATGGCGGGTGTACCTTATTTTCTAAATAATTTCTTTGTGAAAGAGGTACAATTTTTTTTTATCTAGGTACTAAATAGTACATTTTAGGTACATTTTTTTGGTAATTAGTACAATTTAATTTGCTATGGTACACCCGCCATCTTGACTCTCACCTATTTAAACTTCCACCCACGCTAGCGACAGCTTCAAAATAAGGTGCTCATAACAAATGGCAATTTAAATATCGAGCGTCATAGACAATGCACCATTATAGGACTCCAAGAGATTTTACAGCCCTCCAGCTTTCAGCCATTAGATTTTGAGAACTTTTGTGTGGAGGTTTTCAGGTTTATTTCAAATTGATCCAGGCATATCGTTTTTACCACTCAAATTAGTTATGAACTGGATTTTTTAACTAGTATCTTACCTCTGCATTTTGCAGCTAGCATTGTCCCTCTGCCAAGCCGCCTCGTACTCCGAGGACATGAGCTGCTTACGAATCTCCTTCACGAGACCCGTGTCAGTTAGGCCTGGGCATATTACCATACTTCGGACCCCGGTCAGATTCACGTGGTACTGATCCTATGAAAAAAAGATAGCTTTTCATTTATGTTCAACATTATCATCTGGCAGACCTGAGAAGTCATGAATAATACATATAAAGATATGTTGGACTTATATCCTATATCTATGGTGGGACACATAAGCGGTTCGAGACTCGTTCCATACCTTGCAGGATATTTTTCCCATAGACATGATAAATTATGCGTTTACCCCTATAGATAACAGTTATGTCCGTCAGATAAACCTACATCACTCCTTCAGCTTCATCTGAAGTTGATACTGCAGCTGAAGTTTGTCAACCTATGATAAAGAGGTGTGCTTTCCTATTACACTTTCAAGTATAGATAACTAGCGGCCCGGTACGTGCTTCGCTACGTATAAAGTGAAATAATACAAAAATCTGTTAAAACATCGATTCATTTCTTTAAAAAAAATATATTACTTAATTGCTAGCTATTTAAAAACTTAATCCAAAACATTTGGATAAACAATAATTTTTGTTTTTCCATTTTGAGTGTGAGTAAACAAACGGCTGGGGGTACCGACTCTGCAACAGGCAACATAAAGTTGGCCATGTGAAAAACATGATTTTTCCAAATTCACACCACAAACGTGAAGTGTTTGCCCTTGGGCCTTGTAATGATAAACGAACAGGATATTGTAATCGTTTGAACTCGAATGGCATATCAGTTGGTATCATAGGTATACGGGGTATCAAACAAACTTCGCCTTTAGATTTACCAGTTAAGATCGTAGCTTCGATCAAATTTGGCAATAACTTTTTCACTGCCAATCTGGTGCCTTTTTTTTTGGGTTGGGAAATCATCAAATAACTTCCCCCGCTCTGGGCTCTGTGTCAGACGTTTACTGACTAAAACCCACCCATGTTCCTGCTATTGCCATTTACGTTCCGTTCCGGGGCCGCGGTATCTCTTTCTAACAACCCGCAACCCCGGCAGAATCTGGTTCCATTACACAGTTTTGGTGGATTATTATTTCGCAATAATATAATTAGAGAAACACCTTTCAGATTTAAGCAGTGCGGTGGCATACCAGTCGGATCCAATGAATTTAAAAATTCAACTGGAAAATTCAATGCCTCATCTTGATTCATAGCACTGTCAATTGATTTATATGTCGTGACTACACCTGGCAGTTTCTCTTGAATTTGAGAATTAATAGCATTGATATGAATGTTCTTTGGTGCTAAAATGGCGCGTTCTCTCAACCAATCATGATTTCTATAATTCTGAAGAATATTCGGAAAAACACATTCAATCAATTCATCTATCGATTGCATAATAGTACAAAAATTGTTCGGTATAGCGATCAATCCATTGGTCCTGTCGATTTGTATTTTGCCATCACCAATTTCTAACAATTGTTTTGAAAACTCATGGGTGGCTGGATTATTTTGTAGGTGAATACGCGTATTAATATTTAGTGTCAATTTTTGTAGGTACATATTTCCAAAGAACTGATGACTTCAAACAGGCATTTATTGCATCAGCAAGAGTTGATCGAGGAATGACAGGCAATGTTTGACGAAAATCCCCTGACAGTAATATCAAAGCGCTACCAAAAAGCTGTTGATTACCACGTAAATCTTGCATTGTTCGATTAAATGCTTCTAGTGATTTTTTATTCGCCATTGTACACTCATCCCATAAAATAATTGACGTTAATCACAGAAATTTTGCCATAGCAGAATTTTTCGAAATATTGGAGTTTCAATCATATTCACTTTTAATGCAGAGTGTGCGCGATTCGACCACCTTCTAACAATGTAGCAGCAATTCCCGAAGATGCAAGATCCAATGCATTTTTTTTTATTGTAACCAAATTAAATTAAAGTTAACAGGGGAGATTTTGCGCCCGGCTAAGAATTTCCTCGGCGCGGCGGCGGTGTGATTTGAGCCTTAGTCAGCTGTCAAAATGATATAGGACTACCTCCCTTTGACGTCTCAAAAAATCACGTCAAACGCTGTACTTTCAAATGGTTTTTTGGAAATAATAAATTGAAATAAGACGTATTACAAATGGTGGATGAGTGTACTCATTTTTAATTAATACATACTTTTAATTTGACAGCATAATACCCGTTAAAAAATCTCCATTAACAAAATGACCCGCCATTTATTGAATTCATTTGTTACACAAAATGTGATAAATGAAGAACCACTCGACCGATTTTGTGCAAACTTCACATAAACCATCTACTAAATAGTCCGAACAAACCCTGAAAATTTGATTTGAATAGGTGAGCCCGTTCTTGAGTTATAAAGTGACAACGAAAAATGCCACTTATTTTTATATATACAATATGTTGATTTGCATCCTCGTCAAAATTTAGGAGGTGCTAGTAAAAGTCATAAATAATCAATGAAAATTACGGTACCTGATCAATAATAATATACGGCGCTTTTATGATCTGTCTCTGTGTGTTTAAATTTAACAGTATTACAGAATATTTCACTTCAAAAGTAGAGAATCACCTACAGAACACACAGAACAGTGTGCGTGAGCGTCGGCGCATACGTATCATACCTGTGTGCACTTACCGATTTCTGAAAATACGAAAAAAGTAAAAAAAAAAAAACCTACTTATTTTATTATCGATTCGGGTCGAGAATCATTAGCATAGTTACGTCCTTGAATTTGACGAGGATGCAAAACAACACGCTGTATAGACTAGCGGACCTGACAGACGTCCTGATTTCTTTTTTGTGCTGATTTGTGAATCTAAACCATCCAGGGCGTCACCCAAGCGCATACAAAAAGAATCATTTAAATCGGTCCAGTCGTTTGAGAGAAGTTCAGTGACATACACACTCACAGAAGAATTATATATATAAAGATAGATAGATACATAGATAGATCAAACAGCTGTGGGTCGTCAGTTAATGTATGTGCTCTGAAGACCAAAAAAAAAACAAAATCAAAAGTAGCTTTCCGTTCTCCCGGAAAATCTGGCTTGCAAATTGGTATAAACTTACACCATACGCCCTGGTGAGTCCCACGATGGCGTAGTTAGTGGCCGTGTAGATGGGCGTGGACACCTGGGGCCTAATGAACGCAGTGGAAGCCGTGTTGACGATGGTGCCGCCCTGGCCGCCGCGGTCCTTACTCATGAACCGGTACGCCAGCAGTGTGCCGCGTATAACGCCGTTCTAGAGGAGCAGGTAAGTGTTAGACTTGACGAGCTCTTTTAGTCAGTTGAGGTTATGTGAATTTGGTTTTCTACGTTATTCGATTAACTGTTAGTAGAAATGTGTGGTATTAAATACATTTTGTTTTAATATTTTTAAGTTTTTTTTGTTTTCTTTTTTGGCCACTGAGCCGATGTCGACTATTCTGCCAGCGTCACGTGATAAATCAATATTTATATCGAATTATAAAACATTTTCATGAAAAACTACATTTGTAAAAAAAATACAATCGATGTCTTATAAAACCAAGATTTGTGAACTTTATATTTACTTTGCCAGAATCTCCATTATACTTTGGTCAAACCCACAAACAACAAAACTATTAATTTTGTTTCAGATTTATGTAAGTAGGTAGTATATTCGAAACAAAATTACTAGTTTTGTGGGAAGGAACAGAGGATCAACTTCCGCCGCTTACAAATATCGTTAGGAAGCTATAAAGTAGCGTCTATAATTAGATAAAACTTACTAAATTAACGTCCACCTCGAGTTCCCAGAATCTGTCGTTCATTACACCCGCGTTGTTGATCACTATGTCCAGGCGATTAAACACTTCCATTGTCATCTCGAATGCCTCTGTAATTTTGCGATATTTTGATTATTTTGGCGAGGTCTCATTTAAAAGTTTAGGTGAAAAATATTGCCCTATCCACAACAATAACACATTTAAATACATAATAATATCTGAAACAACTAGAAGTACCTATGTTTTAAGTTTATCAATCTTGACCAGTCAAAAAGATTTAAGTATTTATGTAGTTAAAGTCCACATCTTTGCAACGAAAGTTTAGAATACATTAACGTTACCTTAACTGTCCCCTTTTGAAATAGCGTGCGTCTAAAAATACCTTTCTCCTAACAGCAAAGTGAAGGGTTAAAATTAGCACGCGATGCATTAAACTTACCCTCGTACTGGGGGTAGTCGGTAACATCACACCGGCAGAACAGCACGTTCTTCCGGCCATATTTGGAGCCCAGATCGTCCACCACCTGCTCGCCGATCTCGGAGTCGATATCACAAATCGCAACCTGTGAACAGTCCAACAGGACGTGGTGGAAATCAATGCGCTTGCGATAAAATTGATCTAAGACATAGTGACAATTTAGTCACCTGCAGTCTGGTAATTTTTTCGTCATCATCATTCTCCTGCCCTTAGACCAATCTATTTGTGTTCAGTATAGCACCCATCAGTCAGCTTCTTACTAGCCATATCATACTTCACCATCATACATCGTGTCTTTTCTTTACATTTACTACTTTTTCCTCATTCCTCCGCATCACATCATGTCCACAAACTACAAAACTTATCAGTTTACGGTGCCACTTTCAAATTTCCTCTTCCTCTTTATAGAATGATCCTTCTTATCTATTCGCATAATACCACATAGCATTCTCAACTCAGCCTCATGCAATTTCCGTTCATACCTACATCTCTTTCGTGGCCAGGATGACAAGGATATTAAGTAAAGAGAGGTATTCGTCACTTCATAACTTTCCAATAAAATCAATTTCTGCGACCGTTTGAACAGTATTTTTTTTTAATTGGCAAAGTTCTTATGTGTTACAGGTCGCTTTAATATTACTGGTGAGGGTGACGCACAGAATACGTAAAAGTTGACTAAGGTGACTAAATCACTACCCTCTTTAAAGATAGGTAGGTGTTTTTTAGAAATTATTTGAACTACTCAGAAATTCTTAGATCATTCACAGACGTCTCACATTCACAGACTTAACCCTATCTAATAAAATGTGGATGCAGTGAGCGTCTCTGCATACACCTTCGAAAAATACAACGCGTGTCTTCTTTTTATTAGAAGTTTAACTACAAACCGACTACCCCTATGTGGGTACGTGCTACATGAGGTATACGTTTGTATACGTCGGATGATCAATAATTCGGTCTGCACGATTACTATGAAATCGGAAACGATCCTATTACATTACTGTACATCGTTTATATTTACATCGAAGATGTGGACACGTAACGTCTTATCGATAGTGTGATTCATACTTGCAATGTTTTTCCTTCAGTGTATTGAGACCGGAGCGCGTAGTTAATTGCGCAGAACTAGTTGGCAATTGTGATGAATTACTTGCTTGCGATTTATAGGAAAGATGATCTATAGTTAACAACAATTGTCATCTCAATTAGTTTACAAATAAATCTCTAGGACATTGGTAAATACAAAAAAAAAAATATTTCATACGTTAGGAGGCGTGTCATTCTACTATAAATAAAAACATGTTTACCACACACCGACTTAACATAAGCCGAAAGATGCAGGTATATGCTTAAGATGAACAAAAGAAAGTCGTTAATACATTATCCACCGCAGTGAACGAATAAGTAAATATCGATGTATAGCATCTAGAATGGCACAAAGAAACTTCAAAGGAAAACAATCCCGCCAATGACCGGAGCGCCGGCAAAAATCAATACAAACGAAATGAGTGCCGGATCTCGAGTGATCCACCTAATATCCACGTTTGTTACACACATATTGTACGACACTTGTTTAATGTTGGAGAATATCCAGTACACTTCATTCAACAGTTATTTACCTTGAACTTAAAATTACTTTAGGAAATACGCCATGCGCTGTTTTGGGAGGACGTTTTTTAGCAAACTCACCTTGGCTCCTTGTTTGAGCAATTCCTGGCTGTAAGCGAGGCCGATACCGGCTGCGGCGCCGGTGATGAGGGCTACTTTCCCCTTGAGCTCCATGTCTGATTATTTCCTGAAGAGTTTAGCGCCGCGCCCCGAAGTAACCGCGTTCACTACCGCCTCCGTTGTGGTTCGATCGCGACGGGAACTCCGCGCGGCGGGAGGGGGCGGTCTCCCGTTTTCTCCCCAATTCCCCCTTCGGTAGTAAATATACGCACGATTGCACTCCACTCTCGCCTGCCCGTTGATTCAGGCTTGTATACGGATGTATGGCTGCCGGCTACTCTACTGCACGGTCATGTGGGTGGGTATGGCGATTTAGGTAGGTAGCTAAGTTACAGCTGTGCCAAATATGCCATTATTCTGTTTATTTTTGCGTAAGTTTTTATGTGTCTTGAAAGTTGATTAGTTTTGTAAGAAATTAAAACGAAGAATAGATACTTTTTTCTTTATTTGTCAATTTATTAAGTTTCATTCAGGTACAGTAAATTTTTCAGTAAATTAAATATAATTAATAATTTTACATTTTTTTGAATTTTCTCAGGTAATAAGTGAAAAATATCACAGATACAACAATATCACGAAGGTTCCGCCCACCGCAATATCGTACACACATCATCCAAAACGCGACCACTCTGATTTCCCACGGACGCGTATAACTGTACACAAATATACGAAAATAAAATTTTTCACAAACTACACTATAAAAACTGGAAAATTTACAACAAATCCCTCGCTTTAAAACAATTTCTAAAATACCAATATTATTTTAGGGACTACTAGCATTCCCTTTTATTATTATTATTAACGCAAGTTTATGCATCTGCATTGCCTTTGCCTACGTTCTTACTTATACATAAAACAATAATAAAATACAAAATATGATCGGACATGATTTGTACCTACAATAAAATAAGGCCATACTACCATGATTTACGATACATAAAATAGATTCACAAAACTATGTACAATTAATATTCACAGTGCATACTATCAAAGTATCATTCATAAAATTAAGCACGCAATGGCCGTCGCAATGAGTGGAAGAATCGGTCAATTTGGGTATTTTAAAAGCATCTGAAAATATCTTGAAGATCGTTGGTGTTTTATTAGTTATTATTGAAGCGAAGGATTGATCGGGAGTAGCTGCATCAATTTTAAAGAGTAATTCTGTGGGATGAGGGTTGGTCAGGAATGGTGAGCCTGGTCTGCGCCGGCAGCGGGCACAGCTTTGGCCAGATATGAGAAGGAGCGAGCATTGGGCAGGCCAGCTAAAACACAGGCACTGAGTGCTGAGCGGTTGAGGTTCATGGGTGCAGCGTCGTACCACTCCATCGTGTCACCGTCGTAGCACTCCACGTGGGGTATCGTAGTTGATCCTGGCAAATAATACCTAAGCTATGGTGAATGTGAAAATATCGGGGAGTTTCTTAGTGATTTATTTCTGGGCTTTGTTTTAAAATAACAATCTCGGGAAGGTAATGAATAACTATAAAATAAATATCTACCTACAAGGTTTTGCGATTGTGTCGGTCTAGGTGTAAGTGAATGCAGGTACTTCTGCGGAGTTCTGTGGAGCATTATTTATCACACGTGCATCCCGGGCCAGTCATTGTATTAATGGGTAATTTCACCAAGAAATTCTCATTAGCAGTAGCCCGGAGTCTTTTTAGCGTATTATTGATAACAAAAGGCTAGCCGGTATTAGTAAATTTTATGAGGAGTGGTTTTTCAAAAGGGTTATTTTTCAAAAGGTTCCATTTTAACTGAATAAAAAAAAACTAAAAATCCAAACATCATTGACATATCACTAGCCTTTAGTCCGGAATCCAATACAAAAAGCACATAAAATATTTCAGAAAGCAGCTTACAATCAAAAATCTCATTTTTGAACAGAAGGACGGACTGTAATTTGGTTGTTCCGTTTTCCTCCATTACTGAGAAATTGATTATCATGGAAATAAGCCCCTTGGAGAAAACACTCTTCTCATGATTTAAACAAAACTGGTAACATTGGTGTTCTATTCGGTGCACTACCACTGCCTAACTTTTCTGGGATTACATACCTGGCGGTCAGTGGTGTGCCTCATTTAAATAATTTCGAGTTTTACCGTTAAAACCTCCAATAACAAAGATCATGTCATCAAGCAACACTGTAGCAAAATTGCTCCGTGCACTGAACATCTCCGTCACCTCCTGCCAGTCTCCGCCACGCTGGGGGTTGAACCTCTCGCCTTTGGAAAATTAAACAGACCAATGTAAAAAAACAACTAACTCGGCATTGCTCGGGAGTTACTTTTTGAAGAATAAAATCCGAAATTGAATGATTCGGAAGGCTCCGGGGTTACTGATTTAACTTGTACAGCTACCAAATTAAGCTGGCAGTGGGCTGACCAAGTTTACGAAAAGACCGAGGGAAGAAATGGGAGAGAACTATTTCTAGATTTTGGAGTGGATTAAAATAATAAATAGTTGGCCAACACGATAAAGAAGAAAGGATCATGATTGCGTTGCGTGGTTGTTTCGCTGATTCTCAAGCTTGTGTTCATCGTTTTAACTAATCTGTACATAGTTGTCTTTAAAAGCCAGCAAAATATAAAACTACCCCTCTTTTCCTTGCTCCCGATAAATTTTAGTTATAAGACCGAAAACGTACCGGTATTTAGCCGACTATATCCGTTAAACCCTCCGAGCGCATACAAGCAGTCTCTATAAGCGATAAGACTGACGCCGGAGCGTGGACTCAGCATGGATCGGATGAAGCTCCACTGTTTTGTATCCGGGTCGAACACTTCGGCAGAACTTAGAACCTCCTGACCGTTGAATCCACCAACGATGTATATCTGGACAAGACAAAAGGGAAGAAGTTTTATAAGACCGGGTTTTCACCAAAGCGGATGAGCGCGGAGACGTCCAAGGTTCGACCAATAAAAGGAGCGATGTAAATGATGTGGATTTAAATCTATGTGATCGCGCACGGTGACCTTTTTTCCGTAGTTTCGCGCGTCTCAGCTTTGAGCTGGATTAGCTGATGGGGCGTACTCTATGCGCAACTATTTTTGCCGGCCTTGCAGCCATGCCACAATGTTTGCACTTGCACCTTATCCCAAACTGACGTAACAACTGCAAAATTAGTAGCATACCATCCATCAACGACGCGCTTTTAATTAGCTCATAGGGTGTCGGTGTCCCTGGTATAACTGGCGAAATGTGAGTACACCCCTGTCTAAGCCTGCGGAGAACGCAGGCTTGAAGATAGCTTTGCATATTGTATTGTTGAATTGTTTTTTCTTACCTTTCCAGTTAGGGAGGCGGCGCTAGCGTCGGAGCGTTGTTTGTTCATCGGTGTGGTCATCTCCCATTGATTCTTATCGGGATAGTAGCGCTCAACAGAAGACATGCGTGTACGACCGTTATACCCGCCCAACGCGTAGATAAGACCATCTATACAAAGTAAATAATAATCTTTTCACGATTAATGAGATATGTCGATTTATGATTCGAAAATAAAATAAAACTTTTTTGCAAAAAAATAAACCTTTTTTTAAAAATACAAATAACTTTAGCTTCAATAGTCCGGTTATATTATCGGTTCATCCGTTTAGGAGAGAAACAAAGAAATGGACATACATACAGATGAAACACATAACTCTCCTTTTGTTTGGGCTCCCTCGCAGTCGACTAAAAAATTCAACTAACCGTGAGCTACAACGCTGACGTAGCATCTCGCCTGGTACATACAGGCGCGTTCATGCCAAGTATTTGCAACGGGGTCGTAGCACCGGACTGTGTTGAAATGGTCACTGCCGTCGAAGCCACCGATCATGTAGATCAAATTATTTAACGTGCAGAGACCGTGATACGCGCGAGGCGTTAGGTCCATGTGGATCGAAAGAAACCATCGGTCCGCCCTGTTTGTGACAATAAAGGTTTCATTTATTTATGAATGTGGATAACTTTCTCGAAAACGGGTTATCCAGATTGAAAGTTCAGCAGACAATATTATTAAAGGCGACAAAACTATTATCGATAATCTATCGAACGAGATGTTGTAAATTACCGAGACTTAAGCAAAACAAATGTTGAAATACCTCGTATCGTACGTTTCGACAAAACTAGTGGGGCTTCCAGCGCTCCAGCCACCAACTGCAAAAAGTATCTCAAAAGGTATTCGAGGCCTTGCTAATGGATCGTTTAGATCTGCTTCTGTACCCGGCCTCGAATCCAACAACGTAAGAAATACCACGGCGGGGTATAAAGCTTCTTGACATTTCTGTATAACAAAAAAATAATCTGAGTTCAACCAGAAACTACTGACTTGCGTACTGAACTGTCTTGTGTTCTTACCTCGTCGTCGGCAACCGGCTGCCATTGCAATATTTTCGATTTAAAATATTTATAGCTGATGTGACCGAACCGTACACACAATAGTAGCGGTGGAATACATTTTCTTCTGTTTTCCATGTCATGTTCCACCCATGTTTTAACTGCTTGGAATACTATTTCTTCATTTCGAACATTCAGTTCATCATCTCTCAGTATATCTTCTAATTCATCATATGAAAGTGTTTTGAATTCAATACATTCCTTAAGTATTCTGCTAAAATTTTGTCTTATATACAACTTCCCTTTTTTTTCTAGCTCACTACAGAAATAATATCTCGCGAATTTGAATATTCCGAGACAGTTGTGCGGCCTCAGCTCATGTAAAAGGAACTGACAGCATAGCTGAATAACACCCACGACATCAAATTGATCCGCATATGGTAATAAATATTCAACATTTTCTGCAGTAACGATGCATGTTCCTGTGTAAGCATAATCCAGAATCAAGGTCATGTAATAGCTAGGGACATCGACAAAAATCTCCGTTTCCTCTGGCTCTCCTTTCTTCAACGAATTGATAAATATAGCTTTGAAATATGGACTAACGGCAGAGAGTATTGCTCGATGAACTCGGATTGTTTTCACATCTCTGCAGACGATAGTGCCATCGCACAGCTGGCCGTTCTGTCTCAGTTCATTCCATATTGTAGGGAACTCTACAACTGAATAATTTTCAGGGAGGCACACGCATTTTCGTTTTCGCGTAACAATCTTTTTTTTGCTTAATCTGGGTTTCGAGGATGATGGAGTACGAACAGAATTTTTATTTTTTGATAATTTTCGATGTTTCGAATTAAATTCCATTCCTTTCGAAAAAACGGCGGTCGAAACTTGATCTGTCGCGATGACAGGCTTGGAGACAGTTGTGATTCATTTGTTAAATTCCCTATGGCATGCAAATTCAAATTTTAGCTTCTACCTCCTTCTATGCTATTTTATTGCAGCCTGACATATTTCCTATAAAAAGATCCTTGAAAATCTTATGTTGCAGTTTGTTACTCAAAAAGTCACTAAGCTGAAGTAGGACTACACAGGCCACATCTGCATGCCCATGCACAGCTAGAAGGCGTCGCGGCAGACCTCTCAGAAGATGGCGGGACAAGCTGGACAAAACCAATGATCAGTGGTTAAGCCCTGGGAGAAACTTTGGCTTTGCCTAGCTGTGGGCTGATGCAGGCTAACTACTGTTCGTCTGCATCATAACGGTGTACGTTACTCCAGCAAGAAAGTATCTCCTAGAGTTATACGAGTAGAACGTATAGTTTGTGCCTTATCTGCTGTAAATGTGCCCCTACATAAAAAATGTGTGCCCCCTGTGGTTTTGAAAAAAAAACGGAAAAACGATTCTTGCTGGGGTAACGTTTTTCTAGCAGGAAAATTCTAAACGAGTGATCGGAGAGAGAAAAATTGTGCATGGCCAGAGAGCTTATATGTGTGCCAAAATGTGCCCCAAAAAATAAAATCTGTGCCCCTTATGGTTTTCGAGTTATTGCGTTTCCTGCTGGAGTAACGTTTTAAGGAATCGTATATCTCTAAAACCGTTGCATGTGCCCCTGTAGAATAAACATACACGAGTAGCTCTTAATGTGTGCCCATTTGTGCCCCAATTAGATTTAAGGAATAATTTATAGTTTTTAAGTTATCGAGGTTTTATCAAAACCCGAAAAAACATCGCAGCGCCTAAATGAGGCAAGGCATAAGTTCACTGAAAACTGTATTCGGTCCTTCTTGGCTCTAATAATAACCATAGAAAGTTTCAAAACTGTTAATGCATGCGTTTTTGAGTAATCTTGCTAAAAGTCAAAACGATGGTGTCACAACTTTGACGGCAAAATACAAGGAACTGGCTCAATCTCAGATGTGTAGGTGTAAACCAAAATCATGTGCCTTTAGTCAAAAATATTTGGTGAAAATATTAAGCTTGGAATGTTTCGCATTAAGTAAATATAAACAAAAAACCAAATTAAGTAAACAACGGCTGGTTATCCGACCAAATTAAAATGACTACTAAAAAGCGACGGATTCATACATATCGATGACCTTCTTTATTGGACGTATTATACCTAAGCTGTTGTCCGTACAGTTGCGTTCAAAAGTTTTGGGGGCTAATTAAAAAATATATTAAATGCACCTTGTTATATTGTTATCATATTAATGAAACAGCTTGTTTATGTGGAAATTATTATTTACTTCCCTAAGTTTTAATTCTTAAAGTAATTATTGCATCAAATCACAGATCAAATTTCCTACGTATAAATATTAGAAATAATTTGCACGTTGTGTGGTCATCATTATTATTTAAATCACAGATCAGTTCTTCATCTAAGTCCAACTTATAATTAGTAAATTCGCATCACAAAAATCACAGATCAGTATTAAGTAGGTATAAGTTTAGTATTGTGTAAAAAAAATGTTAAATTTGAAATCACAGATAAATAATTCTCTTACGAGTAATTTGCTTATACATAGATTCAGATAAAGTGTGTTAATATAGTAAACCGTATAAAGATATAACAGCTGTAAACATCGAATGTGTACAAATTATCTGATGGTATTTGGCTATAAATAAACATATTTATCCCATATACGTAACAACATTATCACCTGACTGTGGAATGACACTTATATAATTTTCTAAAACGCCATCAAATCAAAATTATGTGACACTACATCAGCTTTAATATAATCGTTGGTTAATAATTATAAATCCCTCATAGGCACGTAATACGACATACAAAATGGAAACACGTTGCGACACAGATCATTGTGCGGTTGACTATAGGTATACACGAATTACAACTCTCAAAACTGTAGGTACCAAAATTTATTTGGTTAAGGTGAAAGCTCCAACCTACCCGCGAAATTCAAATTTCCTTACGTTTCTTGCGATTTGGACGCCAGTGCTAGGTTGTACGTTGATTAAAATGTTATTAAGAGGTATGATCATCAATACCATCAATCAACCCTCCAAGTTCATGAAGGTGTAGGAATGACTTTTTCTGTTTTTTTTTTGGTTCCTACACCTTTATGAACTTGGAAGGTTGTATTGATGATGATTATAATTCTGTAACTACATACGTCTTACAGCCGCGAATAATATTTTAATCAACATACAACCTAGCTAGCATTGGCCTGCAAATTGCAAAAAAACGCAAGAGATTTTAAACGCAGGCTGGTTGTGGCATTCCCCTTAATGATAAAAAACTTACTGTTAATTTACCTAACCTACGGCTTATCAATAAATATATAAAGACAAATACAGGCTTTTTATTTATATACAAAAAAGAGCTACCTCTTTTTAGTAGTAGGTATTCATCATACATTTCATGAACTATATGTTTTTTAAACATTGGGACCAATCAAATTTTGGGTCAAAGACCTGACAAATGGCAAGTATCTGGATGTATTTCTTTCGTTCACACATAAATTACTGGATGTATTTTAATGAAATTTAAAATGGAGAAGATAGCTTACCTTGGAATAGCACTTAGGCTACTATTTATAATGTACTTAATCATGTGTAAGGTCATAGAAACAGCTAGTAAAACATAATCCAATAACAACTTTATTTTATTATTTATTACTTTTCTACTTAAGTGTACTCAGGCACAACACGTGTGAACCGGTTAGTGAGTTAAGTAAAGAAGGTCATCGATATGTATGACTCGATCGCTTTTTAGTAGTCATTTTAATTTGGTCGGATAACCAGCCGTTGTTTACTTAATTTGGTTTTTTGTTTATATTTACTTAATGCGAAACATTCCAAGCTCAATATTTTCACCATGTATTTTTGACTAAAGGCACATGATTTTGGTTTACACCTACACATCTGAGATTGAGGCAGTTCCTTGTATTTTGCCGTCAAAGTTGTGACACCATCGTTTTGACTTTTAGCAAGATTACTCAAAAACGCATGCATTAACAGTTTTGAAACTTTCTATGGTTATTATTAGAGCCAAGAAGGACCGAATACAGTTTTCAGTGAACTTATGCCTTGCCTCATTTAGGCGCTGCGATGTTTTTTCGGGTTTTGATAAAACCTCGATAACTTAAAAACTATAAATTATTTCTTAAATCTAATTGGGGCACAAATGGGCACACATTAAGAGCTACTCGTGTATGTTTATTCTACAGGGGCACATGCAATGGTTTTAGAGATATACGATTCATCCAAACGGTACTCCAGCAGGAAACGCAATAACTCGAAAACCATAAGGGGCACAGATTTTATTTTTTGGGGCACATTTTGGCACACATATAAGCTCTCTGGCCATGCACAATTTTTCTCTCTCCGATCACTCGTTTAGAATTTTCCTGCTAGAAAAACGTTACCCCAGCAAGAATCGTTTTTCCGTTTTTTTTTCAAAACCACAGGGGGCACACATTTTTTATGTAGGGGCACATTTACAGCAGATAAGGCACAAACTATACGTTCTACTCGTATAACTCTAGGAGATACTTTCTTGCTGGAGTAACGTACACATCATAACGTACCAGCAACAGTATTTTTGTCATAGTAATATGCGGTCATAGTTACGGTTACTACTCAGTCAGCACCAGTTTGGGTGACATGGATTTGGAACAAAGTAACAAAGTAGGCTATTCTGACGAGTCTTACTAAGATAGACAACATTGCCAATGGCACAGGACATTTGTCGCTTATATTTTTCACGTTTCACTCATTCATATTCATAAGTTTTTTTCAATGGAACCCAAAGTCTCTGATGATTGAGAAAAACATGCAAGTTGGTTTTGGGTATTGTAGTACGCTGTTTTTGCCAGCACCAATCGAGATATTTGCTTTACAATTTTACGGTGTCACCGAATGGGCAAACACCAAATGAAATTATTAAAAATTTGAAATCCACATTAATGATCGTATCTGGCTACAAGTTTCAATCTTGCGTGCCATTTCGTGGATAAACTAGTACATTTTGGGTACTCATCATTTACTCTATGCTTTTATTTATGCCAGAATAAAAATATATTTCAAAGATTTTTTAGTTCTGGTAGCATTCTACCCAGCTGTCAACAATAATTATTGTCTATAGTCTCTTTTTCTTCCGGTTGTCAAGATGGTGAGTTTCGTTACCGTGAAAATAAAATAAATCTTTGAAAATCGTGATAAATTCAAAGTGTTGTGTGAGTTCATGGTGGTTTTTGCTTAGAGCAGTGTTATCAATATGTGTTCCTTTACATATTTCAGGGTATCGACATCAACCATAAACACGACAGGAAAGTTAGGCGCACCGAAGTCAAGTCTCAGGATGTGTACCTGAGATTGCTTGTAAAAGTAAGTTAAACCTTTATTACCACAACTTCTCTAAGCTCTATTCCGTACCCATCAAAATTTGTAAATTCCAGGTACCTATTTCAAGGAAGTAGTTTATAACCTAAACTTGTTGTTGTTTCCAGCTATACAGGTACTTGGCTAGGCGTACAGATGCCAAGTTCAACACGATTATTCTGCGTAGGCTGTTCATGAGCCGCATCAACCGGCCTCCGCTATCGCTGTCGCGGTTGGCTCGTCACATGAAGAAGCCTACTCGCGAAGGCATGATTGCCGTCGTGGTGGGCAGCATCACCAACGATGTCAGACTGTACAAGGTCCCCAAGTTGACAGTGGCCGCTCTGCACGTCACTGAGAAGGCTCGTGCCCGCATCTTGGCTGCTGGAGGTATTTTCTGTTGTTATTATTTATTGAGTGAGGTTAGGAAGCATGTAATTAAATATAACAGTAACAATACAAGGAATGAAACAAATGATCCTCTAATGTAAATTCTTTGGACAGCATTTACGTACCTCTTCAACAATGTTAGGAAGTCATTGTTTAGGTCAACATTGCTTTATAGAAAAAAGGGTAAAATACTACACTAATTTGTTTTTATTGTTTGTTTTGCTGTAATTGAATTAGCGTTTTTGTGTGAAAAAAACAACTACTTAATTGTACATTTTTCTATATCTGTGCTAAGCTTATGTTATGGTTGTTTCAACTTACCGTTGCAGAGGTTCTAACTTATCATCAATATTCCAAATATGCTCTTTGGATGTTGAGTTATGGGCCCACTCTCTCTAATAAAGCATACTTAGATGCATCACAATGAATACCCAATCTTAAGCCATCTAATTTATTTGATAATCTTCAAATATCATTTATAATGAAGTCCGAGTGATGAAAAGAGCTAATTAATCCCCAGAAAGTATGTCTCAGAAATGGTTAGATACATGTATCATTTCCCCAATAATGGTTTGTAACTTGTGAACCTATGTGAGATTTCAGGACTTACTACCATAGTAATAATTTTATTGTAGAGATGGCTTATCTGAAACAAGCTGTGAAGTTACTGGTTATAAGCTGTGTAATCCTTGTCAGTAGTAAAAGTTATTTCTATGTTGTTGTGTTACATTACATTCGCAAAAATTTGTACCTGCATATCAGCCTAAAGGCGGATATCCATTGCTGAATGTAGGCATTTGAATCAATTTTTTCTCACATATTTGACCTTTATAATTCAATACTGCTAATGCCAATTTATAAATTCGTTAAAAATTAACACATAATTTTGTGATTTCCAGGAGAGATCCTGACCTTTGATCAATTGGCTCTGCGTGCCCCCACTGGCGCCAAGACCGTACTTCTGCAGGGTCGCCGCAACGCGCGTGAGGCAGTCCGTCACTTTGGACCCGCTCCTGGTGCTCCACGCTCGCACACCAAGCCTTACGTGCGCACAAAGGGACACGAACGCGCACGGCCTAGCCGTCGTTCTAACGTGTAATCTTTAAATATAAGGACTACAAATCTAATACTGTGTGTTATTTCTAGATTTTAAGATACCACAACAGCACTCGATCTTAGGCGCTGGGCACTTTAGTGTCAGATATTAGCTACCAATGAATTGTGAAGCTCAACGCTTTGGAATGGGCAACTACAGTACTTTCACAAGTTATTATGCCTTGTGACCGGGACTGTAGATTAGTTTTGTTTCTTGACATTCAAAAGTGCCTGTAATGGTCTAATTGAAATAAATGGATTTGAATTTGAAGGTGTCATGTTGGTTACAAAAACTAGGTATGTTTGTCCTTAGAGTTGTCAACTGCAAATCTCAAGTTTCTGTCGTAAAATATGTTAAAACACAAAAAGACAACACAACATCAGTACAAGTTACTGATACCTAATCATTATAAACAATGAAACAACATTATATCAATATCACAGATTTAGTGCTATCATCATAAATAAATACTACTTTAACTACATTTAGCTGCAAAAGGCGCTCATCCAGTAATTCAGCAGTGACTCATCATGCTGTGCCACTCCAAACACTTGTTTCAGTTTAGCCACAGCATCCGACCTGGCCCCTGAAGAATCTATTGCTGCTTTCACTGCTTTAGATATTCTGCAACAAATAAACCAATCATTCCAGTAATCCCTCCAGGTTTAGGCCCTACTTTCTACCCATATTTTGCCAGTTGTTAGTGCCAGGTTATAAGGGACGACCTTATTACCATCGCAAATCCTGACAAAGATGTAGGTAACATTGTCAGATTATATGAAACGCAATCCATACATAGGTAGTTTTCTAAAGGTGGTTTTGCCTTACTAAAATAATTATTAAAGGAAAAGTGAGTTTGTTTGTTACGTCTTCACGCCTAAATGGCTAAACCGATTTTGATGAATTTTGGTACAGAGATAGTAGAGAAAGAGGGAAGAAAAGGGAAAACTTACAATAAACAAGGCACAAGGGCAAAACTACAGGTAGTGGATACCTGCAAATCAGGAAAGGAGAACTGTGTTATTCTGAATTTAACGCGAGCGAAACCGCGGGCAAAAGCTAGTGATAATTTCACTAGCTTTTTTTGGCATATGCCATAACCTTATAGGATAGAGACAGTCAGAATGTAACTTACCCAAGCCATTCCAACTGTAGGGATTTGACATGCTGATGCAGTACATCATCATTGAACTTATCATTGTTCATTGAATTTTCTATTCTATTCATCAATGTTGGACCTGAAAAGTATGTAATCTTATACATTATGATGTCCTTTTTAATAAAAACATTTGTTTCTTTTTATAAAACATACTCACATTTACTTGGCAATAATCCTGCCCATTTCAAGCAGAAATTACTATTTTCTGTCTCTTCCAAAATGCATACAGTAGGTGGTAGTTGCTCTTCACATCTGCTTTTCCTTATTCTAGGATTATCAGTAACATTTAATGGTAGCAGTCTTGATAAGCCATTTATAATGGTTGTTGAATCCATATTGCTTGATTTTATAACTGTCTGAAACGAGAAGGATTGTTAGAGTAACTAGCTGAGTAAAGTCTGCAATCATTTCAGGGTAGATTATTTAATTGCGAAATATTACTTTCCCCAAACTAACTACACAAATAACATGAAACAATAAAACATTGTCTGCATTTCGCCTGTGTCGTGGGTGCTTTACAAACATTTAAACTCACATACATAAACAGGCAGACATAATAGACAGGTCATACATATATTTCTTTCGCGCGGGAATCGAACCCGCGACACGCAGCACAGTAATCGATCGCTCAGCCACTGCGCCAACGCTGCTGTAAAAAAAGTTTCGACTTACAAACTGTTAACTTACATAAACTCCAGTCAAAGAACAGTACATTAATATCCTAAACACTGCTTTTGACAGCAACTTTTCAAGCAGCCTGAGGGATACACAATCTTCGTCAACAGTCACTGAGCATGTCCCTGGTTCAAATATGGACTTCTTAACAGCATGAGGTTGTAACTTCTTGAGTAGATCGTGACTAGTATACAAAGTTTCTGAATATGTGTGAGCTCCAGCTTTGAGCATCCATGTGAAGTGAGAGTGTAGTCTTTTGAAAACATTTTCATCTCCTGCAAATAAGATGATTAGTTATAGATGAGCTCTTATGTCGGCTAGATATTATCTTGCTAGGGAACTCTGTTTGATTGCCAGGCCAGGCAAAACAGAAGAAGAAATCAGAGTGCCTAAGCTGGTGTCAGAGATTTTATGCCGTCCATGGACCTTGGCTAAATTTGCCGTCGGGAAATATCGCAGACATGGTGGTTAGCGCAGTGATAGTCTAGTTGTGTAACCACTATGTCATAGGTCTCGGGTCGATTCCTAGACCCACACCTCTGATTTTTAGGTTACATTGTTCTTAAGTGGTTCCCTAAGGAAACCTGAGGAGGTACCTTGAAGAAATGGTTAATAAAATACCTAAATATTCTAGAAGGATTGACATTGCTGGCGGCAGCCCGCGGACTCAAAATTCTTGTCCTTTGCAATTTGCGACCGTAACAAATATGGCTTTTCAGTTTTTTTTTTGTTTAAACTTTGCCCCCCATTAGGAATTTCTCCTGTATCGTGGGTGCGTTTATAAACATTTAAATTCACATACACAAACAGCCAGACCCTTAACAACTACCTATAGGTCAAACAAATATTTGTTCCATGCGGGGATCGAACCATCGTCACCCAGCACAGCAGTCGATGGCTCAGCCACTGCGCTAACCGTGCCGTCATTATTAAAATGACCCTGTACATTCATTCCAGTTGCACCCCAATAAATGGATATTTCATGAAAAGTAGGTTTACGATCGAGATGTTTACGTGATAACGTCTTATTGGTGATATAAGTTATCACCAGTAGTGACATCTAAAATGAAATTAAGTACTAATTTAAAGTTTTTTTTTCGAGCCAAGTAACAGATGGCGCTACCATCTTTATGAAATGTCGCTCGTGAGGTTTACAAGTTTCTGAACATGTCACCCGACTAAAACGATTTTAAAGACGTTATCACGTCAAAAACAGTGTAATTCAGTAAACCCTGTTGCTTTCATCTTAACATTAAATGACTCACCAGTCAAGTGCATCAATGACCTGGACTGAACAAAGTCATTTCTGCCAGTTTTCAGCCTGAGGGCTCTCTGGGAACAGACCTTTTGTTCAGCATCAAACACAACTTCAGCCAACTCTTGCAGTTCTTTTGATATTTTCTAGAAAGACAAGCATCATGACACTTCCTTAAAACTCAAATAAAAAAAACCAGTAAAAAAAGGTACTAGACCTACCTAGACAGAAAATAGACATTCATACACTACATTTAACAATTTGCTATTTCTGTAAGTGCCTGAGTTAAATTTTAATTAAAAAATATATTTTAAAAACTAGGTACTTGATAAAGTAAATAAAAAGCTTAGGAAGAAAGCTGTATAAATACTGAAATAATCAAGTCAATTAAACATAACAAAAGCAATGTATGCGTAAACCCCCACTGGCACAATGTCGGGCTGTTACGTACTAACAGCACGACAACTGTTCAGCCTCACAGTCGTCTTAATGAGCATCTATTGACAGTCTCAGTGATTATTTGGCCGCAGCGTAAGAGTTTATACCTGCATATGTTCAGAGAGCAACGGTGTTATATTCAATAGCAGCATTTTGTCTTTCATCAGCACAACTATTGAGAACCACCTCTTTAAGCCCCTGGCCCAGGTGTCTTTGACTTGGAACGTAAGGCTCAAGACATGGCCATGTGTTTCATTGAAGTACACCACTCCACCTTCTTTATTCCAATTTACCTGAAAATTGTGATCATTAATTCAATATTACTGTGTATAGTCCATTGATAGAAAATGTTACACTTAAAGGTAAAAACAAATCCATGAAACAAAAACAAATATAATTATGCAACTATAACTGTGTCTGTAAATATTCTTTGTTCCTTCAATGTCTAAATGGCTGAACAGATTGGCAAACAAACAGACCTAAAATATAAAATTATGCGATGTCATGATATAATTTCCGGCATCCACGCGATAGAACCAACAGTCAGAACAAGTAGAATAAAAAAGGTCGCAGAAACAAAATCAGTTATGTCTTACTTCACAAGTTATACTTCTGATGGCGGCTTGCCTAAGAAACGACGTGACGTCAGCATTGGGAACTGATTCCCTGCTACAGTATATTGTACCATCATCTTCTCGTGACACAAACACCGTTTCTGAGCCCAGGGAAGTACAACCACTGCACTGAACACTGGCTTTTGAAGATTCCGTTGTATTTTTATCATTGTCAGTCGTGAATGTGCAAAATATAGGTCGCGGGCCGTGAGCCTCGCAGAAATGGCACAAACCAACTATTGCGTTCATTGCATTGCGATATAGAACTCACTTTTATAATTCTTCTAAGATTAAGTAAGTCGCAAGCAACAACAGCATCAGCTGTTCGACAAAATGACATTTTAATATTTTCAATGCCAATTGCCATTTGACAATGACTTTTACTACAGGTGCAGGTGTTACAAGTTAGGCATACGTTTTGTTATTCGATAGGTTGGTCGTATTTCGTCGATAGGATAAATCCGTTTAGGCTAGACCATGAGGAAAAAGTGGTTTATGGCTCAACCTTTTCCTTAAGTCCTTACATAATTTACCTATTTGTTATTTTATGACATTTGTAGTAAAGTTAAAGCTACTAATAATGGCCAGTATGTCATCGGCATCTAGCCAACATTCCTTTTGGAAATCTTATGAATCCGTGGACATCAATTTGGTTTTTTGAAATCCAGGTTTCACCAAAACCAACCACCCCACTTAAGCTTATTATAGTGTTCCTTCCATAATAACTGCATAACCTTTAGCACCGATCAGGATTTAAGCGAAAAAAACGTTACAGCCGTGCAGTTGGCTAGGATACATACTCTACGTAAAGAAGAAGCGTTGCTTAATAGTGAAGCTGCAATGTTAGATGTTTTCAATCACCAAATCCTAAAATTTATATTAATTTATAGGCCCTTTGATGCCTTGGACGAAAATATCTAATAATAGTATAGTTATCATCATTTTCCTGCCCTTGTCCCATTCTGTTTGGGGTCGGCGTAACACGTTTTTTTCTACCATTCTCCCTTATCAGACGTCACGGCATCATTTACTCCTTTCTCCTTCATATCATTCCTTACACAATCCATCCATCTTTTCTTTGGCCTTCCTCTCGCTCTCCGTCCATCAACATTCAGATTCATCACTCTTTTAGTCACATGTCTTTCATCCCTCCTCATTACATGTCCCTACCAAGACAAACGACCCCCTTTCATTTTTTCTGTAACAGGCGCAACTTTCAAACTTCCTCGAATATATTCATTCCTTAATTTATCCATTCTTGTCACTCCACACATCCATCTCAACATTCTCATCTCCGCTACATGCAATCGTTTTTCATCCACCTTTTTTACAGCCCAGCATTCTGACCCATACAGTACAACAGGTCTAATCACGGACTTATATATTTGGCATCCGTGGGTCACAAGTTGTTCCAGTGACCTGTCGCCATTTCATCCATCCTGCGTTGATCCGGTGCGTTACGTCTAAAGGCGCATCCCCACTTGAGCAGCCGCGGGGCGAGCTGCCTCAATCTGAGCATGCCGCGCGCCGCGGAAACTTTATGCATCTCCACTTGAGCCACATTAATCAGCAACTCTGCAGCGTGCCTCAAGCCGAGCAACGAATTTATCTAGTTTCTTACTAGCTACCATGGGTGACGCACGCAAAATCGCTGCAGCTTTAGTGATAATTAATCACTACAAAAAGAAAAAAGGACAGAAAGTCAAACGTCAATGGTGGATCAAGGAATTATATCGGCAGCGAAATGATCATTTCAAAGAAATATTGTCAGATATGACTTTTGAAGGAGTAGAAGATACTATACAAAATTTTATTAGAATGAATTCTGAAACATTTGATGGTCTATGTATGAAACTTCATCCAATTATTGGAAAAAAAGACACGTCGTTCCGCAAAGCCATAACGACTAGAGAAAGACTTGCGATAACATTAAGATATTTGGCAACTGGTGATTCATTTGTTAGTTTACAATACCTTTTTAGAGTATCAAAGCAATCTATTTCTAAAATTGTTCGCGAAACATGTGATGGCTTGGTAGAAGTGCTAAATGAATATGTTCAGGTATGTTTTTCAAATTATCCTTTATTTATCTATATATATAAAAGAAAGTCGTGTTAGTTACTCCACTTATAACTCAAGAACGGCTGAACCGATTTGGCTGAAAATTGGTGGGGAGGTAGCTTAGAGCCAGGAGACGGACATAGGATACTTATCTACATACTTTTTATCCCGGTAAGAGAAGTAGGGTAGGTAGGTTGGGTAGCTTAGTAGGTAGGTAGGGTAGGTTAATCCTTACTAATATTATAAAAGCAAAAGTATGTACTAGGCTTGCATGAATTCACGGTGAAATTAATTCCAACAGTTTGATCTGTGGATTCAAGTTCTTGGTAGAACCAACTGCGTTGAGATAAAACTACTTACTAGGATCGCATGAATTTTACAGTGGTATTCTTTTTAACATTTCGATCTGTATACACAGCTATCGGCTGTATAACGTCACGCTACAATAGTTGGGAGCTAACTGGTGGGTGGCTATTTATTCCGTTCGACAGTGTTCCCGTGAAGATAGCTCAATGAATTATTTCGTCCTACATGATGTTGTTATTACAATATATGATTCATGAACCGTGTGGCGCCATCAATTCCCAATCACCTTGCATGGTCGATGGAAAGTGCTCTAAACGATATCCACGGAAATTTCCGGCGGAGACTGTCACTGGTAACGATGGTTATCCGCTGTATCGGCGTCGATCACCAGATGACAACGGTGGAACTGTCACAACAAAAGTGAAAAGAATGGATTTCGTTGTTGACAACAGTTGGATTGTTCCATATTCGACACTTTTTTCTAAAACTTTCAAGACAAATTGCAACGTTGAGTATTGCAATTCAATAAAGTCCATATCTATATATATAAAAGAAAGTCGTGTTAGTTACTCCACTTATAACTCAAGAACGGCTGAACCGATTTAGCTGAAAATTGGTGAGGAGGTAGCTTAGAGCCAGGAGACGGATATAGGGTAGGTAGGGTAGGTAGGGTAGGTAGGGTAGGTAGGGTAGGTAGGGTAGGTAGGGTAGGTAGGGTAGGTAGGGTAGGTAGGGTAGGTAGGGTAGGTAGGGTAGGTAGGGTAGGTAGGGTAGGTAGGGTAGGTAGGGTAGGTAGGGTAGGTAGGGTAGGTAGGGTAGGTAGGGTAGGTAGGGTAGGTAAAAAATTGCATTGCAACGCATTGCGGGCACAGCTAGTAGTAAATAATTATAAGTTACAAATATGTGTAGGAGATTCTTCAAAACTCCCAACAGCATTTTGTGGTGGTGCAGAAGTTTGGTTTTGCCCGTATTCCTGAGTGTAGTATCCTTGTCGTGTGCCAGGCAACATACCCACATCTGCTTGAAAAATGATGTCCATTATACTCTTTTCTACGTGTGCTGATGTTAGAGCGTCATACTTTCTAAGTTTTGCTGCAACATGTTTACCGAAAGTATCGTAGGTATCATCAGTATAATTTAATACCTCTATAGCTTTATCAAGATCAATGTTATTTTCCAAAATATCTGTCTCCTTTCTTTTATTTGATCTCGGAGTTGTAGACGGCAACTGTCGTTGATCATCGAGGGACAATGTTAAGTTTTCGGAAGATGTTTCAGGTAGTGTTTCATTCACAACTGTTTCTTTATTCTGTAATTGAAATAAATTAAATTATTAGGGAAACATTACTATCGCTGATGTCATCGCTGTATTTTTTTTTTTTCACAAAACATCTTTATACTCTATTCATACATTCATGCATTGATCACATGACAACCACCTCAGACCATAATTATTGTAAATGTGAATCTAGTGGTAGTATATTTAAATTCATTTGAATTTTCAGATACCATCGTCAGAAGAAGAATGGTTAAAAATATCAGAAGATTTTGATAATTATTGGCATTTTCCTCATTGCATTGGTGCCCTTGATGGGAAACATATTGTTCTCCAATCACCGCTGAATAGTCATGGAGAATATATAAATTATAAGGATTTTCCTAGCATCGTATTGCTAGGATTGGTAGATGCTCATTACAATTTTTTGTATGTAGATGTTGGTTGTCAAGGACGCATATCTGATGGTGGAGTCTTCAGAAACTCTACATTATATTCGAAATTGGAAAATAAGGAATTAAAGTTGCCAGCACCTAGTATATTACAGGTACCATATTTAACTGAAGTACCTTATTTTATATTAGCTGACAAGGCATTTGCCTTAAATAATTATACAATGAAACCATTTGAGGGGACTCCAGATAATGGCTCCCCAGAAAGAGTATTTAATTACCGTCTATCTAGAGCACGGCGCGTGGTAGAAAATGCTTTTGGTATTATGAGTTCTGTATTTAGAGTGTTAAGAAAGCCAATGTTATTGGAACCAAATATTGCTACCAAAGTGGTATTGGCTACTGTTTATTTGCATAATTTTTTAAGAAAAATGCGCATAAATATTTATACACCAGCAGGAAGTTTAGATTCTGAAGTTGATGGGAATTTTGCAAATGGGTCTTGGAGACATGAAGAAGTTGGGACCTCGTTCTTACCTTTACGCGCAATTCCACGAAGGTCTGCAAATAACGCAAAATCAATTCGTTCACACTTGGCTACACACTTTGTTACCAATGGAGAAATACCATGGCAATGTAGATATTGATGATATAATAAACCAAAAAGTAATGTTTAAAAAAAAAAGGAGATAATAAATATTTACATAAGTATCAGTTGCAGCAGCTGTTGATGGTTCTTTCTGCATTGTGTCCGTTGTCGACTTGTCGGTAGACGTAGTTTCACGGGGAGTGAATTTGTCCGCTAAAAAGTGGAAGTGCTCGTAAGCGAACCATTTTGAAATATAAATTTCGTTACGGCCTGGAAAAAATTATAAGGTAGTTATAGGTATAAGCAGTAACAATAAATAATTTAAACATGAAATTGCATTTTAAATAGATATGTGCATACCCCTTCCTGTTGTAATTTAATATAATTAATACTTTAGGTAACAGAACTCTTTAGTCTACACATGAAACCTTCCCCGGACGCTCCCCGGATGCCCTCTAAACTAGGACAAATCCGGGGAAACCCAGACGGATGGCAACCCTATATTGAACTAAAATGTTTATTGTTATTCATCGAAACTAAAATATGTTCAGTGACTGGACTCCGTTCAACTGTGGGGGCCATTTTGCGCTAACTGTCACGTCAGTGGCGCGTGTGCAAAATGGCCGCCACCTCAGAGTGGCGTCTGGGGTATCGATCATTTAAAATGACCATAGGTATCTCTAATATTTTGTATGAACGCTATACAAAGAAACTTATGTAGTTGTTATCGTTATGAAATAAGCTAACGTTATAAAAATGCTTTAGGTCAGTTTGGAATGTTTATTACATACCCATTCATGATATAATAGCACAAAAACACACAAAAACACGGAAAATACACACAATTTCGTTATTACGCGCACCCGGCTCGCGCTACACTGACTGAACAAAGAGACACCAACATTGGAATGCTTGTATATTTCTACTAAAATACTTTCAGAGTCGTTAAATGTGCCTATACGCCGTCTTTTTTATTTATCTACACACTTTATACAACTTAAAGCAAGATAGACATAGTTTTCGTCAACTATAGCTACATTTAGAGCGCGCGGACAATGACGCCACAGCATGGCGCGTTCACAGAAATGTCAATCTGTACACGGGCCATGCCATGGCTGCGCCACAGAGGAAGGGAATAATAATATCAGATTCTCAATCCCCAATGAGCCGGTACGATCCGGAATGCAGATTTCGTCACTTAAGAAATTGAAATATTACAACAAAAATATATTTACCTGATCCCGTGATGAGGCTTTGTTTGTGTCGGGATTTTTCCCTCCGAAAAGAACCACAAAGTGCCGTCATCTTCTTTTTCACTTCCGTTACAGATATTCCTATTTTCTTACTTATAATTTTCCAGGAATCTTCCTTAAAGGCCTTATTATAATGATGTGGTGACGTCGGATCCCATAGAAGCCTGTGGCTTTGATATTCTTTAATTAACTCAATGCATTTATTATTGTCCATTTTGCCGCGAAGTGAGCGTACAACGTCCGTCTCCACTGTTCGCGTGGCTCACACTGAGGCGCCTTTGAGCACCGACGTTTACCGACACAAAATGGCTCGTCACGAGGCCGCCTCGTTTGGCTCAAGACGCGGCACGCCTCGACCCGCGGCAGCGTCTCCACTGGAGCTGCCGCGAGTTGAGGCGGCCGCTCGCCCCGCGGCTGCTCAAGTGGGGATCCGGCTTAATAGTATAGTAGTTACAGTTCGATATACTTACTGTACAGGCTTTTTTGTTTTGCTTCTTATAAAAATAGGAAATCGGGAAAGTTAAAGGAAAATCTAAAACAAAAAAAAAACATCCAAGAATTCTGATTTTCAATAACTCATTTATTCAACTGTACACTGATTCACAGTTACAACTTTTATGGAAAATCACAAGCACAGTTATAATGGATTACCTAAGATTATTAAGTAATTTGACTGTGCTAAATCATCCAACATACGCGATGACAAAATGCTCTATCAATCAATATTATTTTATTACATATAGTATCGCACCTGGCTATCTCCCTCCGCCATATGCGGCGCGTAAACCTTATACGTATGGTAACAGCGGTCACAGCGAAGCAACATGATCATAAATCTTGAGGAAAGAAATAAACGCGATGAAATATAAAATAAATTAATTTAATATTATAAACAAATAACATGTTACTGTGCCTATAGAAAAAAAAATTGTCTAAAACGTTTGTTTATACTACTGTTTTTATGTTTATGCTGTTTATTTCTTAGAGACAGGTTTGTAGGCTAGTTTTCTAGACTTGAGTGTGGACCACTTGTGTCGTTTGAAGTAGTAGGCAACGACAGCAAGCAAAGAAAACATGCCCATGGCTTTGATGGTCATGAGCCGGCGGTCGTCGAGCTCGGGCTCCGAGCACCAGCGCAGGAACGTGGACACGTCCTTGGCGAGTTGCGACGCCGTCGCTGGCGTGCCGTCGCTGTATTCGGCCGCCTAGAACGATTTATTCCTGGGTTAACATCTTTAGTCCACGTTTGACAAAGGGTGCAACTGCGAATCTCACAAAAATAGTTCTCAATATACTCCTGGTCAAAATTCTCAGTGTCAAAGAACTTGAAACAAAGTGCTGTACAACTATTGATTACTGTCAATTTTGTAACTTAAAACTGAGTCTTGCCCAGTGTTTGAATATGGCATGGGCCCCGAATGACCCTGATAGTTGCTGTAAAAATTCCAGTATCAAAATAAGCTTATTTGTCTACATACCTCGTCGAAAAGTACTTGGGCCATGGAAATGGCACCGCCGGGGAAGTACGGATTGTAGTTTTGTCCCTCTCGCAGCACAACTCCAGCAGGCGCCTCCATGTAGCCGGTCAGGAGGGCGAAGATATAGTCCTCGCCGCCCTTGCGACCCGAGCAGATCAACGATAGATCGGGCGGGTAGGCACCTGAACAATGACAAAATGTTTTATTGCATTATATCTCCTTATATTTTAAGGGTTTCTATGGACCTTATGAGTGAGTGAGTGAACTTTAGCAGCAAGTCAAACCTATTGATGTAGGAAAGAATATTATTATAATAGTAACTCTGTTGGTTACATCCAAGATGAGCTAATACAAAAAAAAACCCACTAGGAAAAAAATAACTAAAATTTAAATAAGAACAAGAACGGTCAGCTCAAATCGTCCCAATAGTAATGCGATTTCGTAGAATTGAGTTTAATTTGGTATAGTGCGGCAATTATTTATAATGGAGCTATACACAGCAAGAAGTTTTTTTTTTCGTATTGTAGGTGTTGCTTTTTATTTGACCTTGGTTACCAAGTTTTTCCTCATTATTATACTACACTTAAACTGTATACTGATTATTTAAGACTGTATCCTAAGGAATGGTCCCGGGAAATCCCAGTCCCGAAAATCCCGCGATTTTTGTATAGACTAAAGAACCGGGACGATCACACCTCGTCCCGGGACTTAGTTGAAAAGTAAACTTAAATTAAGAATTTGAGTTTCCCCATTCAGATATCCTATAATAAAAGGTTTCTCACTAAGATTTTTTTTTAAACTAGCTTTTGCTTGCGGTTTCGCTCGCGTTAAATTCGGGGTAACACAGTTCCCCTTTCCTGATACCTGCTACCTGTTTTTTTTGCCCTTGCACCTGATTTATTGTAATAGCAAAGCTAAGTTTTCCCTTTTCTTCCCTCTTTCTCTCTTCTAATTAATACAAAATAGCCTATGGCCGTCTTCAGGGTTCCAACTATCTCTGTACCAAAATTCATCAAAATCGGTTTAGCTATTTAGGCGTGAAGAGGTAACAAACAAACTCACTTTCCCTTTTATAATATTAGTAAGGACTAGAGCTCCGCTTAGCGATTTCACCCGCTTTTGTTGCTGCCTTTGTTACTTTTGATCTCATTCGCTCGGAAAAACGATTTTTTAAGACATAATCAGTAGTTTTAGAGTTTATTGGTTATATACCTAGAATACCTACAAAAAAAAAACTTTATTCTTTGTAATACCTAACATAATAGTGTAGCATCTACACTGTTCTTAGATAGTAGTTCGCTCATCGGTTTACCCGGTGCTTGCTACTGCTGCCTGTTTTCCCGTCAGAATAAGGCGTTTTCCCGCGGTAAAACAGTATATTATGTCACTCATACTCAGAGTTAATGTAGCTTTCTAATGATTATCTTTAGAAATCGCTTCAGTAGTTTTAGAGTTTATCGAATACATACATACAAAAAATCTTTCCGCTATATCCTCGTGAGGCCGACGCGCCCTTTAAATTCCCAAAATAAAGATGGTGACTAAGACCCACAGCTTTTACGGGATGAGTTGGTATTAAAGCCTACAGGCCGTTTAAATGGACGTATTACTAAATCATTCATATTTTTTTTAAATTAGGCCAAAATCTTAAGATATTTCTATCAATTTCCGGACGAAAGAATGATGAACGGATTGTCATCTATTTTATAATATGGCATCTATTTATTATCATAACTACACCCTGAAAGTCTCACTTCAAACCAATAACTCTAACATGTTAAATTTTCAACAACAAGTCTCGGGACTTAAGCACTATAAAAATTTTGTCCATTTAAACGGACTGTTCGGTGTTAATGCGTAGTAAACCCAAAATGTGTCTGGGTCTCACGAGGTTATAATAAAAATGTAGATAAATAAATTAAAGAATAAAGTTATAAAATTAGCGAGCGTTAAAATGCTGATTTTACTTGTTTTTTTCTTTTGTTGATTATTTTTTGTCTTAACTTTTGTAAATAATTGGAGAAAGGATAAAATTAATTAACCATAATAATATAAGTTAGGAAGCAATTTGAGCCTGATACCGTACTGGCATTCTAGTCTATTTATTCAAATAAACTGGTAACCAACAACCTTAGTGCATTATCATTAATTTCGAATCATCATCATTTTCCTGCCCTTGTCCCATTCTATTTGGGGTCGGCGCAACACGTTTTCTTCTTCCATTCTCCCCTATCAAACGTCACGGCATCATTTACTCCTTTCTCCTTCATATCATTCCTTATACAATCCATCCATCATGATTCATTACCATTAATTTCGAATATACATAGACAATTCACTTCCACCAAAACCCAATATTTTTTTCTTGTTATGTTTTCGGCCGGACCTTATTATTATTTTTAGTTAAAATGTTTTTTTGTAATGATGTGTAAGATATCTGAACGTAAAAGGTAAAAATCGGCCAAGAGCGTGTCAGGCCACGCTCAGTGTAGGGTTCCGTAGTTTCCCGTCCGTCACAATAAGTGTTCTTTACCACGGTAGGTCATGAAAGCACGGAAAATCTTAACATCGACTTTTAAAAAAATTACGTCATTACGCAACGCCATCTATCGAACCATTTATGAACTGGTTTTTACCTTAACATTTTGATGGTGTTAAAAAAATTATTTTAGTTTTGTTCTAATTTGCCTTAGCATGTTCTTGATAGAAGTTTTATGTAGTTATAAGATACCGCCAATGCCAAGGAGAGACCAACCGAACAATTCGGTAATACCCGATCCAATGTAATAAGTACCTACAGCGCCATCTCTCGGGGAATTGGGTTACTAATTAATTCAAAGACAAGAAGTGCAAGAAGTTTTCGGTGGTAATTTTGGATTGCGAGAACCGATTTCAATAATTCTTTTTTTGTTTGAAAAAAGATACGTTCAGGATAATAAAATATGTAAACGAAGTTAAAAAAAATGCTTGCATATACGATTATACTACAAACTTAGTCCAGAAATTATTTTGTACAACTTTTTGTCTTTTTTGTACAAAAACTGTTGTGTCAATCAAGCTCAAAATGATTTTCATAGAAAGTCCTTATAAAGTTCTACTTTTCAGACTTTTTTCATATTTTCTAAACTGATGGTTCAAAAGTTAGAGGGGGGGGGACACATTGTTTTTTACTTTTGGAGCGATTATTTCCGAAATTATTGACATTATCAAAAAATTATTTTAGTAAACCCCTATTCATTTTTAAATACCTTTCCAACAATATATCACACGTTAGGGTTGAAATTAAAAAAAAAAACACTTCCCACTTTACATATAGGGTGGCTACCCTAATAAAACATTTTTTTCCAATTTTTATTTTACCACTTTGTCGGCGTGATTGATATACATATTGGTACCAAATTTCAGCTTTCTAGTGCTAACGGTCACAGAGATAAAGCGAGGACGGACGGACGGACGGACAGACAGACATGGCGAAACTATAAGGGTTCCTAGTTGACTACGGAACCCTAAAAAAAAGAAACTTTTTTGTATTTTCTGTTGAAATTCACACAAAAGACGGAAAATAAGTTAACTTCTCTTCTACAATTATCTTGATTCATCGACTTTTTTTGCTTCAAACTACCGGAAATAAACTTATCTTTCGTCTTAGGTTTTTTTTTTATTAATTTCAGCCTTTTTAGTTGTGGTGTGATGGTATCAAAAATTCTTTTCGAGTATTCATTTTCCATTGCTACTTAAAGATATACTAAGCATATTATCATCAACACATTAAGACATAATATGTATTTTAGAAGGTAACTTATAGACTATAATCTTATATACCTTTCAATAGGCGTGACGAAAGATTTTAAAATCCTCTTCCATAATGTGGGTACACTTTTACTATTTACAAAAATGCCTTTATTTCGGTAATAAACTTAAGTTTAACAAAGTATGAAGCCATTTTTCTCAAAATTTTTCAATAGTGCCCGACAACAGCTCACATGTGTCATGGCGTCGGCATGACGTCACAGTTAAGTAAAAATGTCATTGTGTCTATAACATCGTCCCATAAATCACATAACCGTGACGTCATACGCTGTGATCGGTGTTTCAGTCAAAATGGCCGATTGCAGTATTTTAATGTTTTATTTTATTGAAAATCTTAATAATCTGTTATTTTTAAATAAAACTAAACCTGTGTTTACTTTTTTTTTAATCTGACTTCTCCCCCCTAATCACTGAATCAGCGATTTTTTTATACTGTCGTCATGCCTATTATAAAATTGAAAAGTTAATTTTTAAATCATACGTAATTTCAACAATCAAGCTCTGGAACGCGCTACCCTTTGGCATTAAAAAAGCTGAAAGTAAATTTGCTTTTAAAAGAAAAGTTCGTAACCACTATTTAGGTCCGTCTGCCAATTAAAAGTCATTGTAATTACTGTTAAAGTTCTCGTTTTTATTTATTTTTAAATGTATATATTAGTTTATTTGATATGTATATGTGTAATTAGTATACGTATAAAAATATATGTTTTCGTAAAAATAGTTTTAGATATTTTTATTTTTTTGTACCCATCACAATGTTGTCGTATTTTACCCAAAGGTTGACTGGTAGAGAATGCCTTGTGGCATTAAGTCCGCCTATGTACCACTATTGTACATGAAGTTTAAATAAATAAATAAAATTGATTTTGAAAATCAGCCCACAATTGTCGCAGATGTCGCGTATCAAACATACAAAAAAAAACAGTCGTATTGAGAACCTCCTACTTTTTTGAAATCGGTTAAAAATGAAAATACTCGATTACTTGGTTTTCTGTGTTTACTTTATTTTCACCCACGTCTTAGCATTTATTTATCTGGCACTTTGTCAGACATTTAGGTATTCTAAACGTGAGCTGTTAAATTAGAAACTAGAGAATTCGAGTTAGTAGATGTAGGTCATTCAATCTGAATACTACAGTGCTTACTGAATATAATCAACAATATTAAAATTTTGAGTTTCTAATATTTTGACTTGTTATCAAGTCAGTTCAGGAACAAGTCATTGAAAAAATACTTGCTGTGATAGAGCAAGTATTTTCAAATAAATTCGCTTCGAAAAATCAATGCTTTACTAACTATTCAAGATTGAATAAAAACTTAAAATAAATTAGCCCGACGGATTCTCCGAGTTTATATGACGCATAGATTGATGACATAATTCCGCTCAACTTTGTTAAAGCATGATAAATGAGTTTAAGAACTGTTTAAATCGTAAAACATTAGATGTAATCTTCCATTATCTGTAATAGTTTACTTCTAAACATGTTTGCTCTATGGTCGATAAATATTTTTTTGGCCATGGTAGCACAAGGGCTATTTATTTAAACCACACTCGATTTTCAACTCTCAATAATTAATAATATAACATTTAAGACATCACAAGCATCGGTGAAGGAAAATATCGTGAGGTAACCTGGACTTATCGATTAATAAGAGTCTGAAATCGACAACCCGTCTTGAGCAAGCATGGTGATCAATGCTATGTGCATTGATCACCACTCTTACCTTTCTATATCAGAAGAGGCCTTTGCCCAGTAGTGAGACTGTTAAAGGCTGGTATTACTTCATTTTAACAATGAATATCTTATTGTATAACAGGGTGGTGTCCGCAACTCTACGTCTAAGGCGCGTATTTTGCGTACGGGGGTGGCAATATCATTCGAATGAATATCTTTCAATATCAATACATCACCCTTACTAATATTATAAAAGCGAAAGTAAGTTTGTTACGTCTTCACGCCTAATTGCTAAACCGATTTTGATGAATTTTGGTACAGAGTTAGTTGAAACCCTGGAGACGGACATAGGCAATTAAATTTTAACAAAAATTAAAACAAAAAAAAAAAAATTTTTTTTGTTAAAGTGAGTAATGAGGGAGAAAGAGGGAAGAAAAGAGAAATTTTTTCTTTGCTTTTACAATAAATAAGGCGCTAGGACAAAAAATACAGGTAGCAGGTATCTGCAAATCAGGAAAGGGGAACTGTGTTACTCCGAATTTAACGCGAGCGAAGCCGCGGGCAAAAGCTAGTAAGTTAATATAATTTACATAGCTGAATCACTACATAGTATAAAACAAAGTCGCTTTCTCTGTCCCTATGTCCCTTTGTATGCTTAAATCTTTGAAACTACGCAACGGATTTTTATGCGGTTTTTTTTAATAGATAGAGTGATTCAAGAGGAAGGTTTATATGTATGATGCTTTACGCTGTGACTCTTAGGAGGTGAGCAGCGGGTGAAACCGCTGGGCGGGTCACTAGTTTTAACTAAAACAAACTGGCGAAATCTAGGTGTAGTGTTAGGTACACCTCTGCTTACCTACGGGGAAGACAGGCGTGATGTTAAGTACAGTAATACCCCGGACTTACGCGGTAGGTGGGTCCGAGCGATTGCCGTGTAAGTCGAATTCGCGTAAGTCCACTTTGCATATTAATGTGTTTTTCTTTTCTTGTTAGGCTCAAATGACTCATTTTTCCTTTTTTTTAGATGACATAATTAGAGACGCGGAACACGTTTAAATTTTAAACCTGTCGCAAACTGAACACTGAGAGGGCGGAGCAAGAGAGCCGATGCGCGCGGCAATCTAAATGAAAAACCGCGTATCTCCGAATTTACGTAAAACGGGGTAGCGTTAGTCGGTGAATTACTGTAATAAAAAAATCTTACCGTTGTTAGCTGCTCTCGCAGCATTTTCGTTGGGGTACGGAGATGGTAGGTAGTCGGAGAGTTTACCCGGCCGCTCGAAGTAGTTACCCTCCTCATCAGGGCCGTCTTTAATCATCACCTGTATACAAGAAAAATATTGTGTTGTTACTTATTTGTACTACTGTATAGTTTTAACGAGGTAGTAAAGTATCAGCAGGCTGATAAAGGTTCTACGAAATGTTTACAATTGATTGATTTTTTGTGTGAGTTTAAATTTTTGTAAACGCAGCCACAATACAGGAGAAATTCCAAGTGTAAGAAAAACTTAAGGTACTCGAGTATGCATTTTAAATGTTGACAATATTGGATTAGCTGTCAAACAGTTCCTTGTTTTTATCAAATTTATTAGTTAAATAATAAAATTGATAAATTAATTATAGCAGCAAAATCGTTAAGAGCTATTTACGACATAATTAAATTCTTAGTTCTAGTAATTAATAATTTGTATCAAACATATAAAATCAGTCTTTATAATGAGTGTGATTCAACATGTTAGTTTTTGTACACTAATTTAGTAATTACGCGGATTTGTTTTTTTTCTCATTATGCCATTATTATTAAAGGGTTTGATGATCCATGTAATTGGGAATCTAATGCATAGTTTTGAGGCAATAGGATCGATATTTGCAGACTCTTTAGGGCGTGGTTCCAAATTAATTCTTATTCTAAGTTAAGGGTCAATGCTCCGACACTGGCAATCCAACTATCAATTGTCTGCAGTGTGACATAATGCCTGCATTATGCCACTGCTAGTTGACAAGACACAGTTTCCACCACAACACTGTATCACATGATTGTACATAAGAGAGAGCATACATTTAGAAGTATCCATAATAAGTATGTTGCTTTTCTGGCATGTTGCCATTTATTAGGTCCAAAAGAGTTTCCATTAGGGTAGGTTATTGCAAGCACCGTGGTCTCGCCAAAAATCGCCATAGTTGTTATATAAGTTTTCATGGAGCGGAATGGGGTTATATAATTTATTTATAATGCAAAAAATTCAGTGTTGGACCTCGCAAAGATGATTAACAATTTCCTTACAGAATAAATACTATACTTGTCAATGCACAACAGCAGGGTGTGATTTTCTGTATATACCATGTGATTACTAAGAGTTAATACATTCTCTACTTACATCAAAATTTTAAATGTGCTTAACATTTAAAATCACAACAGTATCTATTAATTGATATTAGTTAGCAGGAAATGGGTAGAATTGTCCCGCTTCCCTCCTGTTAAAGCTTAGGAAAATGGTTTTAACTGTTTATATCTGCATCATTTCTCTTAAGTATAATGACATCAATGCATAATTTTTTCAGACTCTGTCATTTACTTTGTACAATTTATTTATCTAAACCTTTAGTTGTACGTAGGGCTTGTCTAATAATGTTCACATTGAGAAGAAACTGCACAACCCGCATGGAATGATACACATATTTTAATGTGAATGAGTAAAGCGAATTTGACTTTATAAAGCCGAGCTATTACCCGACTGTCGTAAGGAGGGTAATGTTTTTTTGGTTACGTATGTCTAATTCTTTGGCACGCTCCACAGCATAAACCATTTAACGGAATTCGACATATGACGTGTCTTTGAATTCGGTTCAGTTGTGGTGACATAGGGTGCTTCAAAAATTAAAAACGAAACAAACCACATGGCGAAAATTATAAATTGTTATTTTTCCGCTGTCGGCTTTATATTTTAATTCATTTTAGCAGTCGTAGTACGACAAAACTGTCGTGGTGTTCTTGAGATACTCACGTCAGCAGCTTCGGCCTTCGCGTCTTCTTCAGTGTGGGTGACATTGACTAAGTTTCGGAAGGCGATGTACTGCAGCGAATGGCAGGCCTTGCACACTTGCTTGTATACCTCGTATCCACGACGAACACTGTTCGAAAAGAAATAAAAGCATTGTATTAGCTACTTGTTTCAGTGATAAAAGATATATGAAACAGATAAGCTGCTAAAACTCTGACTAAATTGGAATGACTGCAGTTGGATGTAGGCTGATGATGGTATAAAACATGTTGAATCATGATGTGTGAATGTGCAGCGCAGTCAGCTTGTGAAGTTTAAACTATTTGAAGACCTGTTATCTTTTAATGATAACATAAATATTTACATTAAATAAATGCAGTACTTGAGTGATTTCAGTATGTACACAATTTCCTTTTTCAATTAGATATTTATCCTTTTATCATAGAGTTTAAGCTTAATACATTTTTTCAAGTGTGATTATCTATTTACATTGCTGAATAGATAACAGATAATTTATCTTGTATCACCATGCAGTGTTGGAAAGCTATGCAAAACCATTCATCAGCCCCAGTCAACTGCTGGACATTGGCCTCAAAAATTCATAACATTTTTCATTTATCTTGAAAGACATTATTGTGCTAAATAGGCCTGCATAACCTGCATTTGGTCATTTGACACAAATTGTGATGTAAAGTGATTTTGGTATTTTTTTTTGCGGTTTAAATTAATAGTAAAAAACATAGTTAAACTTTTTTATATGAATGTGGTGATTGTATTATATGTATAAGGGTCAGTTACATCATGTCTAAGTTTCTCATAAGTTATCTCATCATCATCATTCTCTTCTTCTTCGGTGCTTCCCTATTACTTGTCATCTCATCAGACACCTCCATTCTTACCATATCATCCTTTATACAGTCTATCCAATGTTTGTTTGCTCTTCATGTACTCTGACACTTCATACATATTTATTCTCTAAAAAAAATTCACAATCTGGCAAAAAATCTATACATTTTCCTTACCTTCTAGTAAGACAAGACAAACTGCCAAAACTACTAAAAAAGATTGTCACTTATTGCAACTAGTATGAAAATTGGTCTCTAATAATAATACCTGACTTTAAGTTGGTATGTGGTCATTTTATTAACAACTGCTCTGCTCTCATGTTTTTAAATTACCTGGCATGGTCTAATGATTTGAACCAGCCATCGTGGCTCCAAGGTTGGTGTGGTGCATGGGCTTCAGAACCTGAAGCCTGGACAGACTGCTCAAGGGCGAACAGGAGTGCCCCCACTCCACCGCCTACTACTCCCAGTGATGATAGCCACTGTTTAGGAAAATAAATATATAAATTAGCAAGAAACCTTGAAAATAAAGGTTGACATTGAAGTAGGAATATTCTAAGCTTGCTTGGTTGATTTAATACTTATCATATAGGACTTAACTTTAGATATTCATCTTGCTTTTGATTTTGTTTTAACTTTCATAATTAGGTTTATAATATAAAACAATTTAATACCATGCAGTTAGGGCATGTCTATGTTTGCTATAATACTAACAGAAACACACATGCAATTAAAATAAGTGGCAATTAATTTGTTCTAAGATACTATTGTTATTACACAATACATTATCTGGTTTTCATTTGTGTGTGTTTCAAGGGTTTGTGCTCTCTCTAATCCACATAAGAAGCTTCAGTATAAATCTTAAATTGCAGAAAATAAATAAATTCGTTTAAAGTTACTAGAGTTCCTGGATATATCACAGCTCAAAATCAATCCTGTTGACTTCGAATGCGGATTTTCGTAGATTACGTGGGGACTTCTTCAAAATATTTCCTTTTGTAAAAATAAATTGATTAACACTTACCATTTTTCTGTTCCTTGTCCATCCTTGGGCTCTGGTGGACAGCTGACATACCTGCAACGGACAGCTTCCATTAGATTTCCAATGTACTTGTTACATAATGCAGAATAGGTTATCACTTGCCCATGAAAATTTATTTTAATCACTCGTGCTTATTTTCGCTCCTGAGTGTCCCCCAACACCACGTCATCGCATTAAACACGTTACGGAGCTCATGATTTAGCACAAATTCATAAAATACAGCAGTTATCGGTGACACTTCGAACTTGAACTTCTCCGTCATTGGTAACATATTGAACATGGTAAGGGTACCTACTAACAATTTAAACTATATAACAAAATGTTTAGAACGATTTCCAGTACCTGGGGAACAACTATGCCATTATTTCTCAAAAGACGTGCCCCACAAATCCTACCCACGGCGGCCGCCATGATAGAAAAACGTCGTAATGAAAACTCAAGCCGCTGACAACTACGAGTCATGCTGCCATTGTAAAATAATATTGTCAACGAACCAAATATTTTGTAAAAGGGATAGAAAATATTAAAGATTTATATTCTATTCTAGTTGTGCTGTAAACAAACATACATTTATTTTATTGTTTACTACTGCATGACAACTCACTTCAAAACGACATTTTCAACAATGTTGACAACAGCCCTCAAACTACTGGCCAGTGGCCACAAAATATAATTTTTATTGATAGAAACTACGTAAGCGAATGCACACGTGTATCACCAAACACCTACATACATTATACCCAATTATACCTTTTAGATTCATTGGGCATTCGTAATGCAAATAGAACCATGGGCTACATGGCATCAAAAATAAGTTGGTAATGAGAATATCATCTGGAAATCTCATGAACGCCAAATATATTTCCGGACTGAAAATTCAATGTCACTGTCAGTCACGAAAAATAACAAATGAAGAGCTCAGAAGGCAGAAGTTCTGAAGCTTTTAGGTTATAAAAAATACATTTTGTTCGGTGCTTATTATTTTTTCAGTTTTACATAAAGTTAAAAATTAATGTTTAAATAATGTTGTTCTAAATGAGAATAATACATTTAGTCAGATTATGTAATTTTTTTATAGAGAAAAGGTTTGTTTGAAAACAACTTTTGTGACCGTCAAAATTGTGGGCTTTATACTGAAAGTTTCCGTATTATAGGTTTAAAAGCTCCGTTTCCACGAAGATGAAGGTCTTTACCCAGAAAAAGAACCCTATTACAGGGAGTACCGAGTGGGATGTACAAGACGAAGACTATGATTTTCACCAAGAAATAGCGCGATCTGGATTTGCCGATATGCTGCACGATACTGAGAGGAATAAGAAGTATCACATAGCTCTGAAACTGGCTATAGAAAAAATGCATAGTATTGGAAAGAAAGCGAATGTTTTGGATATAGGTTTGTAAGGATTATGATTTTTAATGACTTAAGAAAAGCAATCATTCTGTCCTTAAAACATAATACCAGTGAGGAGAGTCATCTTGGGAGCCAGTTTAAATATTAACTTGACCCTCTGATCTCACATTGCTTCAGGTCATTAACTCTAGACTACTCAAACTTACGCTGATTGTTGACACCGCAACTAACTTTAGTTTCAAATTACATTTCAGGTACCGGAACAGGTCTTCTATCTATAATGGCAGCTCGTGCTGGAGCTGACTCGGTAGTTGCTTGTGAAGCTTTCAAACCAATGGCAGAGTGCTGTGCTAAGATTCTCCAAATAAATGGTGTTGAAGACAAAATAAAATTGATACCGAAGAGATCCACAGAGATTACTGTGGGTGAAGATGGTGATATGAAGGAGAGAGCTAACATCTTAGTTACGGAGGTTTTTGACACCGAGTTGATTGGTGAAGGTAAGATATCTGTAAGATGCCTTGCTATTATCCCATTTTTTTTACGAAATGGTTGGCACAGTGGCTGACGGATCAATTGCTGCACTGTGTGTCTCAGGATCAATCACCGCACAGAACAAATATTTGTATGGCCTACAGGTAGTTATTTTGGGTCTGGCTGTTTGTGTATGTGACTTTAAATGTTTATAAACACACCCACATTACAGGAGAAATAAAAGAAGAATTATAAAGTGGGGCAAAACAAAAAAAGAAAATGGCTTTGCTGTTCCATGCATCATATGCCACTCTTTTCAGTCACCAGCACCAGTTTCAGACTTCTAGATGAAAGACATATTTGCTTTTCAATCTATTTGATAAACCTCAGAAATATTAGATACTTTGGTACTTGCCTTATTTGTTGTTATTGTAAAGAAAACTTGTCAGTATGTTTGAATTAGTACACATCTCATAATACGAACATATATACATACATATACAATAGAACCATTGTAAAGGAGGTGATCTTTCAAATATGGAAGTGTTGTCACTACAAAATTCAGTCAACATTACAAAAAATAAGGATGAAAAAGCTTGCTTAAGAAATAAAATAATATTAACAATAAAATTGATATTTTCAGGGGCTCTGTCAACATTTGCACATGCACACAAGTGCCTGCTAGAGGCAGACTGTATAGTGGTGCCAGACTCTGCAGTGATCTATGCACAAGTAGTGGAGTGTCCGACTTTGTGGAAGTGGAACAAGCTCAATGATCTGGCTAGTTCTGAACTGGATGTTGTGCTTAGGACACCACAAAAGGTAAGTTTTGTCCCACTGTTGGGCAATCTTTAATGTGTTTAATCTTTTGTGTGTTTATCTATAATGTGTATGTATTTATAAATTATATAAGTATGTATATCAGTTGTCTGGTTACCATAACACAAGCTCTGCTTAGCTTGGGATCAGATAGCCGTGTGTGAGTTGTCCCAAGATATTTATTTATATTTATTATTTATTAATATAATCACGAATGAGTACTCTGAATCAAATCACTGTCAAAGGATTTCTATGGAACTTGAAAACTACTTAGTTATTAATAATTATCTATTGTTAAATCAATTTGCATGTGATGCAAGCCCTTCAACTGGGTTGCTGAGAAACTCCTAGTGCAAAAACCCAAAAATAATTATTTTGCCTAATCCAACAATCAAACCCAGAACCCCAGCATCTATTTGGGTAAAAGTATTTAACTAGCTGGCGCCCGCAGCTTCGCCCGCGTGAAAAGTATCCTATGTGTTATTCCAGACTATAATCTACCTGTGTGTCAAATTTTATTAAGATCCGTTCAGCCGTTTTGACGTGAAAGAGTAACAAACATCCATACATCCAACCATCTTCTTAAACATTCCCATTTATGATATTAGTAGGATTTAATTTGTTGATATCAAGTCTTAGATTTACATAATATGTATATTCCAATCAAGCAATTACCACAACAATGTGTGATTTTACATTACTTATGATCATCAATTCTGCCATCAGATGGTTGACTGCCCCGGTTCTGCTGCTGTCCATGACTTACAACTGTCCCAGTTACCTCGTAACACATTCCGTGAGCTATCGGACCAGATTCCAGTGTTCTACTATGACTGGTCAGGACGTTCACCTATCATTATGAAGCGGACGGTGAAACAAGACTTTACTGTCAGTGGTACAGGAAGTGCGCAGATTGTCTTCATGTGGTGGGAACTTAATATGGATCCTGAAGGTGAGTTTGATGAAACTTTTAAGGTAGCGAACCTGTATAAGTAGTATGCCTCAATTAGGGTTTAAATAAAAAGTCCGAAGGCGCTGATGAGAAGAATCGCTTGGTGCTCCGATAAGGTCCTGACCTTAATAATAGTTCTAAGGCTTCCTACCACGCCTTATCCTGATAAGGCGTGGTAGGAAGCCTTAGAACTATACGTTGCCGCCGTTGTTGCTAACGCCTAAGACTGAATAACCATTAATATAGTTAAGGCCATGACACTGTAATTAAATACTTTAAAAATCTTCGATTCTAGGACGAATTTGCCTCACCTGTGCCCCTTGGTGGTGCCACCCCGACGCAGACACGTCATCTGAACGACCACAAGACACCATACCCTGGCGCGACCACTGGATGCAAGCAGTCTACTACCTACCACAGGACATTACGTTAGAGAAAGACTCGGAAGCAACCCTCATCTCATGTCAAGACGAATACTCACTCTGGTTCTACTTAGAAACCGAAAGTAACAAAAGACAGAATTACAAAAGACCAAACTGCGAATGTGGAGTCCATATGGCTTTATCTAGAACTCATGTTTCATACCTAAATGATGGGAAACGAAGTAAGAAATTTCTAGATCAATTGCAAGAGAAAATTAACAAGAATTCAGTTGTTCTAGACGTGAATGGAGGCAGTTTGATGGGGTTAGCTGCGTCGACATTTGGCGCCAAAAAAGTTTATATACTTGAAAGTTTGAACTTAAACATCGGTATTCTACAAGAGTATATTGATACAAATTGTCTTCAAAATGTACACATTATACCTGAAGTTACAGATGAAATAATAGGTGAAGTCACAGCAATGATAGGGGATCCTAACTTTACGAGTGCTATTCTGCCGTGGGAGAATTTAAAGATGGCTTATCTTTTGTTTCAACAAAGGACTAATTTGTACAACTGTACGACTCTTTTACCGGATTGCTGTGAGATTTGGGCCATGCCGGTGGAGTTCCAAGATTTGCATAAGATCTCGACACCGCTGGGAAAGTGCGAAGGAATCGATATGGCAGTGTTTGACAAATTAGTTGAGGTGAGTGTACGTATATTTATTTATTTATATTACGTAACTAGCAATGCGCTCCGTTTCACCCGCGTAGACTGGGATAATAGTAGCCTATGTGTTAATCCACGGTAGAAGCCAAAAATCCAAACCTGTTAAGCCGTTTCAGTGTGAAGGAGTAACAAACATACAGACACAACACACATACAAATTTTCGCTTTTATAATACTAGGGTGATAATAAGGTACTTCCGACGGCCCTTCCTCGTATGGTTCCTACGACTTAATAAATCGTCGAGAATTTTGTATTACATGCGAGTTTAATTCCCTAAATTATGGTGAAAACCGCATCCAAATCAGATGTGTAGTTAAGAAAAATAAATACGGTTGCACAGAAAGATACGAAAAGCGGTCCATTTCACGATGATTTAACGAATTTTTCCGCTACACAAAAATACTGAGTCTGAGTCATATTATTTTAACCTCCCAGTGTGTGGGTATTTGGGCTTGTGACTGTCATAAATCTTACTAGAAATCGTCAGCAGCTGGCCAAAATAATCAGGCTGTTAATAAGCTCCGTTGTTTTTAATATTGCCTAAAAATACTACATAATTACTAACTACCTTACCTTTGGGCTTAGCGTTTGCCAGAATGTTTGAGCAATCCTCCAACTGCCTAAGTTTTTGCAATGCAGGGAAGTCTTCATGGCACTACGTCGATCGTTAACGAGTGTCTTATTCCAATCCAGTTACTAGCCTACGGAACCGGACTTAAGGGTTCATAAGACTGGACCGTTTTTTGAAAAGCAAGTAACACAGTCGCGTTGTCAGCTAAATCAACATACAAATAATACGGCCAAATATTTGTATTATAACATTAACGTAAATGTAGCAAATTTGACACACTTGTCAAATTATCGGAATGAACGTAGCCATCCTGAAATTCCAAAGAACTATGTATATTGCTAAGGTCACCACATTACTTTTATTAACGTTTGTTTGACGACACGGTTTACGCAGTGGCTAAGCATTTGACTTCTGCGCTACGTGTCGCGGGTTCGATCCCCGCACGGAACAAATATTTATATGACCTACAGATGGTTGTCCGGGTCTGGCTGTTTGTGCATGTAGCTGTACTTTACTTGAAATGATTAATTTTATATATGTTTCTTCTTAAATCATAAAATACATACATTTTAAAATATTTCTTAAAACATATAGAAATAGTGGTCTGCCAGTTTCGGGAGCAGGGTAAAAACTACCGGTGCGGTGGTTAGGGCTCCAGAGACAGAAACCTCACAATGCGGCCCGTCTCGATGGCTTCTGCCTTCTGAATCAGGCCCTTTTTTTGCGGATGGGAAATCATCAAATTACTGCCCCTACTACTGAGTATCCCACCCATAAAATAAAATAAAAATATCTTGGGACAACTCACACACGGCTATCTGATCCCAAGCTAAGCAGAGCTTGTGTTATGGTAACCAGACAACTAATATACATACTTATATAATTTATAAATACATACATATTATAGATAAATCACACCCAGACACAGAACAAACAATCATGCTCATCACACAAAGTTTGTCCTGGGTGGGAATCGAACCCACGACCTCCAGCTCAGCAGTCAGGGCCACTAACCACTAGACCAACAGGCCCGTCAAACGTTCCTTCTATTGCCCTTTATGTTCCGGGGCCGCGGTATCTCTTTCGAACAACCCGCAATGAATCAGGCCCTTGATCCCGCTTTTAGCCATCAGGCCATTGGCCGTAACTACTATCGGCACAATGAAAGCAGAGCCCACATTCCACATGTCGACAACTTCGTCTGCCAAGTTCAGATATTAATCCTTACTAATATCATAAAAGCGAAAGTGAGATTGTTTGTATGTTTGTTTGTTACGTCTTCACGCCTAATGGCTAAACCGATTTTGATGAATTTTGGTACAGAGATAGTTGAGACCCTGGAGACGGACATAGGCTAATTTTTGAAAAAAAGTTAGAAATTTTGGAGGAAGAGGGAAGAAGGGGAAAACTTAGCTTTGCTATTATAATAAATAAGGCGCAGGAGCAAAAACTACAGGTAGCAAGTACCTGCAAATCAGGAAAGGAGAACTGTGTTACCCCGAATTTAACGCGAGCTAAGCCGCGGGCAAAAGCTAGTAATTATTATAATTCATGCATGGATCGTAGCAGGTGGTTTTCTGTGGTTTTTGGCTACCCTCTTGGGATAAAGGAGTGAGTTTCTGTATGCATGTAAAAATCAAGAACAACGTTGTTTCTATCTAGAGTTCGAGTACAATCAGCGACGCCGAGATAGAAGCACAGCCGTTGTGGGAGTACCCATGTAAGAGCCGCGGGGAGCCAGTCAGACTGTTAACGATCATCTTTCCTCGGCTGGAGTCGACGTACGCAACGGACGGCATCGTCGAAGTGCTGTAAGTGAAATATTTCACATAGGCCTATAAAACGTCGAGAAAAGGTGCACAGTTCGGATTGGTCGTTTCCTATGGAGAAGAACCGGCAAGAAACTCCATGGTTACTTTTTTAAAATCATTTGGTTTTACAATGTTGTTGTTACAGTCTTTGTTTAGTAACCTCGAGCAGAGCAAATGGGAGCAACCTTGTAAGAACTGCGTGGACCCGTCAGAATGCCGCCGTAGGAATCAAAGCGGTTTTGAACGAAATAAGCATCCTGTTTATCTAACATATAATTTAGTACTTACCAATAAGCCGGTAAGGGGTCTTGCATATTGTCCTTGTTTTGTTCTGTCTCCAGCTGATATGGATGGATGTGGAAAGAATGTTTTTTCTACTCCTCCGCTATTATTTTCGTTGCGGGATCCAAGACTTGTTAAATTTTTTCTTCTGGTTTTCGTCGAGCTTCATAATCTCGGTGCTTTTCTGGTGGTTGTGCCAGTTGATACCGGCGTAGTGGAATAGTGTGGCGGGTTCGTTCCATTAAAAAAGCCGCTAAGAATGAAATGCTACAGACAAATTTTATGCTTGCAAGCAAAGGAGATGGCTATTTTCGTTCACTCCTCCCCACCCTAAAATGACGGCACGGTTGGCGCAGTGGCTGAGCGATCGACTGCTGCGCTGCGTGTCGCGGGTTCGATTCCCGCACGGAACAAATATTTGTATGACCTGCAGATAGTTGTTTCGGGTCTGGCTGTTTGTGTATGTGAGTTTAAATGTTTGTAAACGCACCCACGATACTGGAGAAATTACTAGTGTGGGGCAAGGTTTTTTTTTTTAAAATACCCAGTGTGAACTGATTAGCTTTGTATTTCATTTTTATAGTTTTGTTAAGAAAAAAAGGCCACCATACATTTTGGTCATTGACTCCGAACTTAAAACTATATTTTTTTACATATTTAGGAAACCTCAAGCAGAAGAGACTTCACTTGTAAACGGTTTCGCACTGTGGTCGGTGTGGAAGATCGGTAGCCAGCAGAGTTCGGGGCCCATACAAACACCAGTCGTGGGACAGAGAGTGGAATGGGACCCTCACACCAGACAGGCGGTCAAGATACTTGTAAGTACACATGCGTAGCTTATAAAAAAGTTACAACGGATCAATATGGATCAACGGAATCAATCTAACTAATATAAAAGCGAAAGTGAGTTTGTTTGTTTGTTACGTATTCACGCCTAAATGTCTAAACCGATTTTGATGAATATTACAGTACAGAGATAGTTGGGACCCTGGAGACGGACATAGGCAATTTTTTTTTAAAAGATTGAGATATTAGGGAAGAAAAGGGAAAACTTAGCATTGCTATTACAATAAATAAGGCGCAAGTGCAAAAACTACAGGCAGCAGGTACCTGTAAATCAGGAAAGGGGAACTGTGTAACCCCGAATTTAACGCGAGTGAAGCCGCGGGCAAAAGCTAGTAGTTATATAATTAAAAGTGCGATATTTGACAGGATTTATGGATATCTGAATGTATTGATGTTTATTGCTCTGTCACGCCAAACCTACTGAAGTAATTTGGTTGAAATTTGTCATACAAGTACATAGTTTATAATCTGTAATAACAAATACGATAGTTTTTCTCTCGATAATGGGACAGTTACCGAACTCCATGCGGGCGAAAACGAGGGCATAAACTAGTATTAAATAACAATGTTTGCATAATCATTTAAAATACTGATGAATGCAATAAAACCGTGACGAACAGCTTCCTCAATACCTGTAAACTGCACTTAACTAGAGATTAATGGATTAAAACCATAGCCCCGAGCAAAGCATTGAATTACACAAGTTAAACTACAGATTATCCATTAGTTATCCTTTTAATTGGTTTATGGTGTCATTGGAGTAAGACTGGATCATTTTTGTGTTTAGGTTGATACTTACGTAACATATACTTTGCCATACTGTTTTCGCTGTAGATAAAAAAAACATGTTTAGTGATGGGATATAATGCCATGATGGGTAGTCCCTAACCATTTTGATATTCAAGGTAAAACCTATAATCAGCCATGATAAAACGGCCACCGTAGATGCGGGTCTGTAGACGGTGAGCAATGGGTAGCTCACCGGTCGTCCGTCTATTGACGACATGCCGTGTCGACGGCTCGTTAGTGTTCCACGCCCGCCTCAAAGATATGTTAGCAAAGCAGAGGGGCCTGCCAGGGCCACCGCCTGCCGGGGTTGCGGGTTGTTCGAAAGAGATACCGCGGCCCCGGAGCATAAAGGGACATGGGTGGGTTTTAGTCAGTACAAGTCTGACACCCCCCCGGGGAAGTAATTTGGTGATTTCCCATACGCAAAAAAAAACCCATGACGGTAACTTTCCAGATTGAAAATGAACGGTTAATTTAACTTATGACACCCGCACGATGCTAAAGCGATAACAGAATAGTTAACTAATTTTCAAAAGTTTCTTAGCGGGCAAAAAGTCAAATATACCGCGAAAATCCTTAAAACTGTCATGGCGTCTTCAATGAGGTCGCGTCGTGGAAAATAATCACCACTGAATCGTGTGTCTGTGACAAAAGTTCATTGCGCATACAAGATCGGATCGGCACTACTTTCGTGTTTACCTAGATTGCGATTTCCTCAGTCAGGCGTCCAGTGATATAGAAGCAGCCAACAGAATAAACTTAAGACCTCTAGTGAGGTGACTAAAGACCATGAAAACAAACCAATTTTGTTCTACGACTTTTGAAATTTCATAGTTTTTGTTTTAGCTTCGAGTCATTTCCATAATTAATATTAGTAAGACCATTTTTTGCGATTTTCTTGAACTCCTAGAACAAAAGATTGTGCAGTTTCCAAGTTCTGAGACACCCCACAAGAGGCCTTGTATAATATACAATTAAATAAACGTCAAGTAGCAGAAAAAAAACTTCCAATTACCCAGTAAAGAGTACAATAATAATTACCCGCTTTTCGGTTGATTTTACTGACTGAAACTCACCCATTTTCCTTCTTTTGCCCTTTATGTTCCGGGGCCGCGGTATCTCTTTCGAACAACCCGCAACCCCGGCACGATGATAATTACCGTAGCAAAATGATTTATCTTTTATGAGTGATTAATAATATAAAAATTGCATATACAATACACATCACAGCAAAAACCCATTCAGCAACAAGTATAATTAAAACATTAATAACCTACATTCGTATATTAGATTAGCAATCTAGCTTGCATAGTACCCCAGCCTAGTTATCTGTTGCCAAGTAATAAAACTGATTGTATATTTTATTAGACAAAGCTATAATATAAAGAAACCGGCCTAGAGCAAGTCGGAATCGCGCACGATGATGGGTTCTGTATCATCCTTATTAATATTATAAAGGCAAAAGTGAGTTTGTTTGTTTGTTACCTCTTCACGCCTAAATGGCTAAACCAATTTTAATGAATTTTGGTACAGAGATAGTTGGGACCCTGGAGACGGACATAGGCTATTGTTTTTTAAAAGAGTGAAAAATGAGGGAGAGAGGGAAAAAAGGGAAAACCTAGCATTGCTATTACAATAAATAAGGCGCTAGGGCAAAAACTACAGGTGGCAGGTACCTGCAAATCAGTAAAGGGGAACTGTCTTATCCCGAATTTAACACGGGCGAAGCCGCGGGCGAAAGCTGCAAAAAAACCATGTTTGTTGTATGGGAACCTTAAATATTTATTTTATTCTGTTTATTTGTATTTTTTGTTATAGCGGCAACAGAAATATAACATCTGTGTAAATTTCAATTGTCTAACTGTCACGGTTCACGAGATATAGCCTAGTGACGGACAGCGGAGTCTTAGTAAGGACGTATTGCAACAATTTATGCAGAACACATAAATCTTTATTGTGTGTTCTACAATACGTAGAAGTATAGTGGTTGGTCTAAGGGATAAAAAAAAATTAACCAAAAATGTAACCTTCAAAAATATTGTTGAATAAGTGACCGTGACGAAAACATACTTGTTAAGTCACTTTTATTCTTAAAAGCGCGAAGAAAAATATAAAAAAAAAACTATTTGGCAAATAAAATTATGTGTGCATTTTTTGTTGTTATACCTATCCAAAACACACGCAAATAAGTACCACGCAGTAGTTATATAAGAAATTGTGTGAGATACCACTATAATAATATCATCATAAAAGGCTGAAATACTTTTTTTGGAAAAAAATAACCTACTTCCAAAAAAGAAGAAAGAAGATTACTTTTTTTTTAAAGTATTTGTTTGTAAAGTTTAAAAAACGAACACATGTGACACCTATGAACCCGAATAGGGGCCGCATAGTAGAATAAGAGGCCTGTGTGTACTAGTGGGAACATTATGCGCTGATCCTGCTTTGCCCATACTCCTTTTCGTTTGGTCATCTATAGTCTATACCCAAATTACCTACAATAATAATTATAACCCGTACTTTTTTCCTCCGCAGAAAAAACCATGCAACGCAAGTAGCAGCTTCAAATGGCGGTACCAAGCAGCTTGCGACCTTGAAAAGGGACAGTTCGATATTGATGTCAACCTAGTTCAGGACTAGCGCGTTATTTATGAATTTATTACTTATATTTTATATTATACGGACGTACGTCTATTTGATTTGTTGTTTTATTTGTTGGGAATGCACTTTTAATTATGAGTTGTGTTCTGAATTTGTAGTTTATTATGAAAGTGAGGAAAAGATTGAAGACTCCATCGATTGCATTCGGGCTTCCGAGTTCACCGAAATATTGGCACAATTGAAAATTATATTACACTAGCTTCCGCCCGCGACTTCGTCCGCGTGGCATAGTTACTTTGGGCTAACGCTACCTTTAACCCGCGTTATGACCCGAAAAAGATGTATCTTTCTCTCCTCTTTTTTCCCTCATTTTCCCCCTTTCCTCACTTTAAAAAAAATGCCTATTTCCGTCTCCAGGGTCCCAACTATCTCTGTACCAAAATACATCAAAATCGGTTCGGTCATTTAGGCGTGAAGCCGTAACAAACAAACAAACTCACTGTGGCTTTTTATAATATTAGTAAGGATTTATGAATATAACTGAAGGTAACTGAATGCCTATTCAGTTACCTAATGAAATAAGCTACGTAAGAGGTCCTAACTGTAGCTACCTTACACTTAAAAAATAATAATTATAATTAACCTGAAAATAATTTAAGTACTCACGTACTAAATTATATATATATATATATATTTTTTTTAATATATCTAATTACCTATGCCTATTATCTATAAGAACCTATTAATTACCAAATAAAATAGGTACTAAAACCAAATAATCCTAATAGAATTATACCCAGAAATAATAGGTAACTACAACTTGTAACAAAAAATGAAATGAAAATAAAGCTAAAACGCCTGTCCAATACTATCTACTTATACCTACTTTACATAAAAATAAAAACCTATAATTAATAATACCTATAACTATAATTAGTATAAGTAACTACGCTTTTACCAACATAATTTAAAAAAAAAACTGAACATAAATTAGCCGAAACTCGGTATCTAAAAATCTATGCGTACCTACTACTACTTCACCAAAAAAGAAATAAAATGTAAACTATGAATAATTTGTAATTTGAACGAATATTTAAACACTACCAAAATAACTAATAGGTACCTATTTTTTAAAATAACAACAAAAGAAATCTAAAAAGAAATTATCTAAAGACTAAAAGTCGGGCTGAAAGCATTGTCTGTCAATAAGGTCGAACACTCTGAACGTCTATTCGCATCAACAGCCCAATATTACACAAAAATAATCCTTTTAGCATGATTCAGTATTCACGCGCGATGGCTTATTAGCGTATTTCATGCATAACTTTGGTGTTTGTTTACCGATTTATATGATTCTTTTTTTATTGAATACGTAATAATGTTAACTGTTTTTAATTAGAGATGAGTGGGGAGTGTTATAAACGTAAGAGTAGACAAATATAATCAGAAACTCCGAACTGTTAAGTTATCGGGAGTTACACGTGTTATTGTGAGTCAACCATATAAGATAGACAGTCGTAGGATATTTTTTATATAATTTTAAGGAGGACATTTCCGTCATACATGATTTCTGTGTAACTTTAACCAACTTCTCCCGATTACCCAACATTTTCCTTCACTGCTCTGCTCCTATTGATCTTAGCGTGATGAAAAGTATACTATAACCTGCCCAGGAGTATGAAGAATAATTGTACCAAGTTTCGTTAAAATCCGTCGAGTAGTTTTTGTTTCTATAACGAACATACAGACATCCAGACAGACAGACAGACGGACAGACAGACAGACAGACAAAAATTTTACTGATTGCATTTTTGGCATCAGTATCGATCACTAATCACCCCCTGATAGTTATTTTGGAAATATATTTCATGTACAGAATTGACCTCTCTACAGATTTATTATAAGTATAGATATAGATATAGATATAGAAGAAGATAGATAGAAGATAATATAACATTACATCGCGCTTACTAGCTGCGCCCCGCGGTTTCGCCTTAGTAGGCTGTGTTATTTATTAGGTATACTTACATACAAACCTTCCTTTTGAATCACTCGTATCTATTGCTGAAAAAATGCATTCAAACCCGTTGAGTAATTTAAAAGATCTAAGCGAAGAGACAGCGGCAGCGTCTTCATTTTATATTATGTAAAGATACGACAGCCTTACCAATTGAGATAAATTCAGACATGCTGCATGAAAAAATCCCAATAGATGCCTCAAATTAACAATAAACAGCAAAAGCAAACTAACTCTGCTGGGATTGAAGTAGGTCATAGTGCGAATTGCAGACCAAGAGCTAAGCTTAATTAGTTTAGCTTAGCTGGCTTAGTTGAAACTTTTCATACTTTTTACGTAGTTTGCAGTCTGTACAAAAGTAAGAAAAACTGCGAGTCAGCTATGCGAGTTAGGCTAAACTAACTTTGATTAGCCGTAGGTTACCGCCTAGCCACCAGCCACAGCTACAAAAATGCTGTTACAACTTCTTGAGTGACAAGTAACGATTAACGCACTTCAATCATAATTAAAGAAAAAAAATACGTTATTATGGACATTCACCGATATAAGAAACATGATTGAAGGTTCCTGACCTCTAGTGGCACTAGTGTCAAAGGTTGGCTTTTGGATCAGTAGGTCAACGATGTGATTTAAGACAGCAAGGTCGTTTTTTCTATTCTCTGCGTCAAAAAGCATGCGTGGGTTTATCGTACTCATTTATCAATTGCGAAACGTTTGTTGATGGGCGATGTGCGTACCATGTGTGTGAACGAATTGATGGCGTAATCTGATTGGCCCTTTTTGCTTTGGCAACACAGGGTTATGTCAGACCTGTGCCCATTTTCATTTACCTATGCCCAGGCATTATTTTATGCCTCGGTTTGTATTGGTGAAAATCGGCATAACTCCTCCGTCTTCTTCGTCAGAGTCTTAAGATCTGGAAGTCGGCGATAATCTCGCGGAACCGTTGTCGGCCTGTTGATTTTACTGGTCCCACCACCTAATGGAAACTACTCAGAGTAAAGAAAAATTGTCTTTGGACTTAGTTAAGTTTTTCAATCCTCTATTTCCAAGGCCACCTTTGGCTTTGCATTGTCGTCACTAGGACAAAAGATAAACTGAACGGACTAAACTCCACAAACAGTCCGCAAGCACTCTTAAGCTCACAGTGATTGCCCATTGCCCCGATTAGATGTCCAGGCGCTAAAAACTTTTTTTTCTCCGGGCATGCCTTTCACAGATACCTAACTATTTATTGTTTTTAAGATGGGACACTTAATTCGTGTCCTGTCTGTCCTAGTGTTTGTACATTACCAGGAACTAATGGACGGAAAATGCCTAATTGTAGGCGGAATCAAGTGAGATTGCCATCTACACGCAAAGAAGTAAACAGAATTAACCATTTAGGTACTTCTCTGCCAACGAAATAGTAAAAATGTAAGTATTTGCTTAGGCATGGGGATTATTTCAACATGAAATTCATTTACATGCCGCACTTTTTAGAGCTTTGTAATCCCGAAGAACTAATTTGTACATATTTAAATAGCATTTATTTTCCTTCAAAGTCATGTTAAACCTTTGCATAGTAGGTACCGCTACAGTGAAGATAATATAAATAGCTGTATAACAAGTGTAGGAGTGATTTATGTTTCATTTACATGCACCGCGTGGGGTTATGCCTTGGATGAAATTTAATACATGCTATGACAGGGCAAATTAAAGTAGGTACCTGCACTTTTGATTAAAACGGCAACTTACCATCGTAATGCTAATTGAATAGATGACAAATTACACATCCACGTTTTCAGAATTGGAAATGACGGCGTTATAAATAATTCTGAATATAAATCGTTGGATATCTTTGATGCTTTTGCTTATTCAATATGAAACGTGAGAGCTGCTTTCTAGATATGCTAAGTGAAATTTATAAAGTACCTATCTATAAGGCCTGCGTATTGTCAATATTCAGAAATTCAAATGGGAACTGAATTTCAAAAATATGGTGGTCTTTTCCTTGGTATCAGTAAAACGTGAGCTACAATAAGCGAATCAGGAATAAGATGATTATGTCCACTGAATCGGGCCAATAGTATTCTCATGTTGTAGGTATTGCCACGTAAGTGGATCTCTTTGACCAGAGACAAATGATAAGGTTCATTAATACCAGTCTAACTGTCCCATAGCTGGGCAAATGCCTCTTCTCATACAGTGAAAGCTAGAGCAATGATCACCACGCTTGCTCAAGACGACGTTGGCGATTTCAGACTTATATCCTTACTAATATTATAAAACCGAAAGTGAGTTTGTTTGTATGTTTGTTTGTTACGTCTCCACGTCTAAATGGCTAAACCGATTTTGATGAATTTTAGTACAGAAATAGTTAGGACCCTGGAGGCGGACATAGGCTATTTTTTTTAAAGTAAGAAATGTGGGAGAAAGAGTGAAGAAAAGGGAAAACTTTGCTTTGCTATTACACTTAATAAGGCGCAAGGGCAAAAACTACAGGTAGCAGGTACCTGCAAATCAGAAAAGGGCAACTGTGTTAGTGTTACCCCGAATTTAACGCGAGCGAAGTCGCGGGCAAAAGCTAGTTAATTATAAGTCCTTTCTTAACGATGTTTTCCTCTACCGATGTATGCGAGGTTTCAGATAGATAAACTTTAGAAAGTAAATATGAATTAAAAAAGTCACATTGATACTTGCAAAAATGTGAACTCGTCACGTATGATAACAACAAGGGCGAGGCTGAACCTCTTGCGCCATCCCATCTTCTTAGCTCTTCGTGCTGCGCTGGCGCTGCTGCTTCGGCTGCAGAGAACCTCAAGCGGCGTAAATATATTAACCATATTGGTAACTATATTTTGGAGCCGTTTGGGGTTGAAACTTGGGACCGTGGGGTCCTTGTGCTCACAGCCTTTTTAAGGAAATATCTAAACGTTTGGTTGACACTACAAGGGCTGGCTTTTACTTTGGCCAAAGGCATAGCGTTGCCATACAACGTGGCAACGCGGCCAGTCTCTTGGGGACATTGCCAACTGACAGCGTTGAGGACGAATTTTTTGACGCTATTTTTTAATTTATTTATAAGTTAGGTAGTATGTTTAATAATTTTAGTTTAATTTTGTTTATAAATGTTATAAATTTACATAATTAAAACATTTATTCGCCTAACTATCATTACTTATATACATTTCAATGAATTTTAATTGACGAGTAGGCAGAGTACGATAGGAACCTAATTAGGTAGACCATAATTATTAGCCGTAGAACCGATGACCGTTGAAGACGTGTTCTTGAGAGGAGTCTGCGGATCGGCAAAGGTAAAGGTAGGACGTTTTTAGGCTCCGTGGGACGACGGTCTTCGCAGGGTGGCTGGTAGCCACTGGATGAAGAGGGATTTCCAACCGTAGTACTGCCCCAGTAGGCTGATGATGAGACTACAACCATAGAGTAAAAGTCAACTAAAATACCTTTCTAGGTACTAGTAACAAAATAATTTCATAGAGCTGTATTTTTATAAGTTTATACCCACCACATTTTTTGTACGGCCACGCTACACTCATTACACAATACTACTCAAACGATTAATTAATTATTAATGGCTTATTAGAAATCAGTAAACCGTGCTCCGAAGTACTTGCTATTACTCTCAAGATCCGTATCAATACCAACTACATTTGACGTTTCCTAATCGCGCTTGTAAAGTTAAACTTAACGGTTTTTTATGCCATAGAGTTTTTGCTCCAAATTCCTATAGTAGTTGATCTATGGAATTGGGTGAGTTTCACATGTATTTTTCGTGTCGAACCTGTCGATTCGTATTTCTTGCTTTGGTTCGTTTAGATTTAGTTGAATAATAAATCGTATAGCATGCTTATATTGCAGGTCACATTCTTTGCTAGATCGATATAGCCTGATTGACAGAACTTGATACGTACTTATCTGCGTAATGTAAAAAGGACTAATTAGGCTTGGTTTATCTTTTTTTTCCACCGTTACTGCTAAGCAAAGGTAGCCCTCTAAACTTCCCTATATGTTGCCTTTATTGACCCATCCTTCCGATTCCTTCCCTCAATCTCAAATCAAATGTTCGGGATTATCGGAACATATTCCGAAGGTTTCCAAGGCACCCAGTTTTCCAGGCCTTGCTTCAGCGTACAGTACAGGAGCGGTATCCAAATAGCCCTACTCATTCCCCAATACAGTATTCACACCATCCCTACCCAACGTGCAAGAGAAAGATATAAATCTACGACAAAACACATTCCATACAAAGCAGCTACCTATAAGACACAAATTAACCATTTAAATTCAAACTCGTGTTCGCATGAAGCCTACTCACCGCTCATGATTACTCGCTTCAACATCTAACGAATAATTTTCCAACAGAAATCGATGTTATTTATTTCCCCTTCTTATATGGTAATACTAGTCAACTATGCCTCAATCCTGAGTCGTTGTTACCAACATAAATCTATCTGTAATAGTCTATTAGGCGACTTGAGCAGCCCATTGTTAGTTTTGATGAAAATGAATGTACACTTTTCTGCCATTAGCAAGACTGAAGTTGGTATAGACAGGTACACATTGGTTTGGAAGATAAAGTCATGTTTTTGTCACTGGTAATATGTATCTGGTTTGTGCCGGAAAGGGCTTTGTTAGGTCGGGAGCTAGGCGCATGAACATAATGTATTTTTCTTTTAAATTTATACCATATCCACATCTTCCTCCGTGGAAGCGGTGAGATTAATTTGACTGTATGAGGGCAGAAGGTAAGATGGAAAAGTATTTGCCTATGCCTCTCCTAAGTAACTCCACAAAAGTAGGTACCTACTATGATTGTTGGCCTTACATTAGATCAATCGATTCGAGTTGACTTCAAGGCAAAATTCTACTTGATTGTTCTACGAAACATCGATTACTTTAACGATTGTTAAATGTCACGTTAGTATGGCATACTAATATCATAGCTCGTCGTATTAACAAGCGTTTATCTGTCTCTAATGTCAGAATTAATTCGCCGTTTATTCCTATTTATTCTGTGATCATTTGGTAGACGGATAAAATCTAAGAATTAGATGCTAAAGTACCCTACCTACAGCTCCCGTTGTATCATCCCAGCAAATGGCATCACAAGATGGCTTCGCTCGTGACAGGCCTTACCGGCACTCACAACTTCGACAAACGGCACATCCAGTAAAAACGTTTCCGCGAACTGCATAACAACGTTTCCATAATCATCTGCGACTTAGAGTTGCGACCAAAGCCGGTGCGTCGAGGCCGAGACGCTAATAGTCGCAATTTGTCATGTAATAGGTACGACATTGTTAGTTTTTCCGGTACTCCATATGCGGGTTGAGTCGGAGGCGAGGCGTTAAGGATCGTACGGTATAATGCGACAGCGGCGCGTGAGTCGTGCTGAATAATGCAGTTGTGCGCGTGATCACTGGCAGAATGCCGATGTGGTTGCGAGCGCGGACGAGCGACGAGCGCCGCATACAAGCCGCACCGACTCTCCACGCGCACGACCCCCAACCACCAGCTCTCATAACGACAACTATATTTAAATCTATTTACATATACGTCTGTGAACGGTAAAGCAGAGATTGACCTAATAATATACCTACATTGCACCATTTGTACTAAAAGGTAACAACACCAACAGACACAAATCCAAACCTTGTGCCTGCTGCTGCTGAGAAATGTTTGACAGAAAAACCCAAAAAAGTGTGTGTGTCAGCTCCGACGCATGACTGGAGTTTACTCATTAAGTACAAAAAAAAAAAATATCACTGACGGACGACAAATTTCATAAAGCGCCATCTAGTAATATTCAACTGTACATCTCGTTACGTTTTTAGTGCGTGCGCACCAAAAACGTAACGAGGTCATTCAAGGACATTCATCAGTAGATTTTACACCTCACATTTTTCTCATACCGGGCGCCTTATGTATGAAAATCGATTCTTAAGGAGTAAACTCCAATAACACTTTGCCAGACCTGGAAGCCTAAACAGTCGCATAGGTATATGAATTACGGTAAAATTCTTAAAATATTCACAGACGCAGTTAATATTGTGAATTGTTACTTACTACTGGTAACCATTTTACGAATGGTAACGTTATTCATATTATTATCCTATTATGATTCTCCTTAAGCGGTCATTTTAGACCCCCTGGTAATTGAACCCCGACCAATAAACCAACAAGGCTGTCACTATATATTTACTGCTATTTAATGGAACCTTAATGTTGCCTCCACACAATAGAAAAGTGCTTATTCAATTGTCTTTTTTCCACCAACGCAGTGCCACGGATGATCGATCATCGCGCGGCGGGGAGTCTGTCTGGAGCGGATGTTAAAAAATGTTCGGCGTAACAGCGTACTATCTTTTACGACTCATTTATTGTCATCTAATTCATGCTTTTTGTTGGCAATGTGCTGACAGTTATGCGGTAGCGAAGGTAAAACCATGGAAATAATTACGCGGAATGGGAGAATATAAATGAAATATTCCAAAGCTGGCACCTGCACATTACCCTTTTGATTATAAGAGGGGCTACTATGTAGGTATTTTATACAGTACTAGCTGTGCCCCGGGTTTTCACCCGTGTAGGCCGGAATAAAAGCCCATGTGTTAATCCTGGTTATAAACTATCTGTGTACCAAAATTCATTGAAATTCGTGCAGTCGTTTTTTAAACGTAGTTTTTTTAAATGTTTACAACCTTTCGCATTGGTGCCTCACGGTGTTACCCGTGGTGAAAAACCTTATTTCAGTTATTTGATCATCCCACGGGAACAACACATTTTCCGGGAATAAAAGTAGACTATGTATAATCTGAATATAATCAGAATTGAATCAAAATCGTTAAGCTGTTTGTGCGTGAAGAAGTAACAAACACACACGCATACAAACTTTCGTCTTTATAATATTAGTGTGATACTAGAACAATGCGTATATATAGAGAAACAATAATAAATGAAGTACACGAAGCGACCATGCAGTCACACACAGTACGGCACAGAAAATCGATAGCAATCAATCGTAGTGAAATATCGCAATAAATCTAATCGTGTTCAGATTTCAGTTTCTCAATATCAGGGCGCCACGACACAATACCGTGTGACGTGTTCAACCGTGTTCCGATTAACCTTTGCCGCCGCCGCAGGCGCATCGACCTTATTCCATTTATGAGATTATAAATTGAATATCTGCCTTGCCCACCATGTGTTGAACCACAGGTAAATATCGTCGAGATTTTGTAATACCACGCTAATACGGTATTAAGTACTCAACTTATGCGAAAATCGTGACAGTTATAATCGAATCATTATACCGATATTTCGGTCAAATGATAATGTTTTACCAAATTAAGTCTTTTCGAAAAGCTTTGTCATAATCATGAATGCAAATATGGGTAGCGAATGGGAAATGGAAACAAAATTCACGATTTATTCATTATTACCATTAAAAGGCGCGCTGCTTAAAGTGTGCTTGCACACGAGTAGTCAGATAAAATGAATTAGACCCAAGTGTGTATCGTAATCGTAATAGTATATTAAAACACTCGTTACATAAGTATCTAGAATATCGCTGGTCCATGACCGGACACATTGTATATATACGTATAATCAGGAAAAATAAATTGGCTAGCAGTTTAAAAAACCCGCATTACCGATTTTATCAAATGAAAATAAAATGCGACGACCCGACACAGCTCTATAAACGGCTTAAAACAAACATTCTATAATTAAAAGCAAACAAATAATACAAAATGACTTCGTTAATAAAAACTATGGAATATTTATTGTTTCGTGATAATTGATACTGTCAAAATACATAATTTAAAATACTTCATTTTGAATCTTTGTCTGAACTCGTAGAGGCGTTTGACTAATAGCTGTGCCGTTTAAAAACTCCTCCGACACGAAACTGTTGATCTTATCGATACAAAATAAATAAAATACAATTATCGATTAAAAGTATTGACATTGTAAATCGATCAGCATCTTTAGATCTTCTCTAGACCAGGGGTTCCCAAACTTTTATGGTAACGAACACTCACCAAATATTTTTTATTTCAAGGAACGTAATATCAAATGATTACAAATCAAATACACTGAATTCAAAAAAGAACAAACATAATATGTTTTAAAAGGCGAACACTTTAGTTGTTGTGGTTTAATGGGAAACATGAAATTATGCTCACTTAATAACTGTGGTATTCAATAATTTCGCGGAACCCCTGTGGCTTTGTACGGAACTTTGGGAATCGCTGCTCTAGAGTCTAGACTATCACATAAGCTACCGAACGTTTTTAATGTTTTTCTGAAATTTGCAAATCTTTATGAAAATGTTTGGTTAGCATTTAGCACAATTTTCATGTAATTTAATAAAGAATGACGTGGGCGCAGCACATGCATCCGATGCAAAGTTCGGAGAAAAGTCACAGCCGTATTTAAATGCTCCGAGTGTCAAGGAAAAGCTCACTTAAGCTAATTAGAGACACCTGGCTGTAAGTTAATCATTCAATTAAGGTACCTGACAATTACTTACGCATGCGATTGAAGTAAAAGTTTATAGTACCTAAATGAAATGTTTGTTTGAATGGAATTTCTGTTTATGGCGTGTCATCATCTGCCTAGCCGTTTCCCAACTATGTTGGGGTCGGCTTCCAGTCTAACCGGATGCAGCTGAATATCAGTATTTTACATGGCGCGACTGCCTATCTGACCTCCACAACGACCACAACCCAGTTAGTACTGGGTAATACGATACCCCTTGGTAAGACTGGTTGTCAGACTTTCGGAACACTGACTACCTGTAACGACTGTCAAAGATCTATAAATGACAGCCGGGACCAACGGCTTAACGTGCTTTCCGAGGCACGGAGGAAACTCGGAATGTAACGGGTGGTCACCAATCCACAGACCAACCTAGGCAAGCGCGGCTTAACCTAAAGATACTTTTGTTTTATTGAGCTCCGAATTTCTGTTTATGGCGTGTAATATCAATAATAATACCAGCGTATAATGGTCTCACTGCTGGCTGGCCAAAGGCCTCTTTTTTTACAGAGGACGCCAAACTGATTCCATTTTTAAACCGCGGGGTTTATTAGTAAAAGTGTAATACTCATAATTGAAGTTTATGTGTAATGTTTAAATAAGTATACCAACATCGGATAAAGCCTGTTATAAAACAATAAATGGTACTAGTGAACAAATATTTCCTTCCAACCAATTTATTGTTTTGTTTTAATTGAAATACAATAGTAAATGTTAAGTGCTAGTTTAACGAAAGGTCAGAGGAATCGATTAATAAACTGTATTTAGCTGTAGCAACAGATAACATCGTTTTAAAACCATAGATATGGGCGGAAATAACGGTATCTAGGAATAGTTATTACTTGTGATGTTACTTGATAAATTGCTAATTGATTAATTGTACTAATATTTGAAATACGGATGTTTGTAAGAATGTATGGATTTCCGGATAGATGGATTTCTTGATATACCAATGGATTTCTTGATATGAGGATTTCTGTATATATGGATTTTTAGATATATTGATTTCTGGATATAGGTATGGATTTCCAGATTTCTGGATATATAGATTTCTGGATGTATAGAAGTTCGTACTCTTTCACGTAAAAACTATAGAACGGATTTACATGAAATTTAGCACCCAGAGGTTTATAACTTAGATTAAAAGTATCATATGTATAGAACGATCTTGTGGCAGAAACGAAACTTCGCTCGGGCAACGCCCGGTGAACTACGAGTAGTATAAAATAAGTACAGGCTTGGTTTTAAAAGTTTTCATTTTTTTATGTCTTCTGATCATCTGCCTCGCCTTTACCAACTATGTATCTGTCGTCTCCAACTAATTTTTCTATGCGGATGCAGTAGAACACCAGTATTTTTCGAAGGAACTGCATCTCTGTTTTCCTCAACCCAGTTAGTGATAAACACGATATTTCTTGGTAAGACTGGTTGTCATACTTTCAGGCTGCTGACAATTGTCATATTATCATAACAATTCATTATGTGTATACCTATTTTTTTGTTTGACATCTTATTTTTGTGATTCAATTTCTATCTTTGACATTTAATAATATTGTAATCTACACACATCAAAAGTATCTAGGGATCAACATATATTTTTGCAATAACTTTTCTCCTGATTGATATTAATTAAAATTTTCTTTAAGGATTCATCAAATAAAGTGTTTTCGTTTGTCACAGTAACGATAAACCAAGTCACCTTTGCATTAATAAAGAAATTTGCCATTTTCCTAATAAAGGGATTTTTGACATTTGAACCACTAACATTAAAGTTCGAAAAAAAGACTGAAATAACAGTTTTCTTTAAAATTTTATTGGGTAACTTAAACAATTAATAATCCGTGTTTCTACCGCGAACACTAACAACACAAGAACATCGGTTTGGCATACTCAAAATGAGTTCATCCAAATCACGCTGTGGAATGGCCGCCCATGTTCGTTGCAACAACAAAAAAAGGTCTTCTTGCGACTGGATACCCTCCATATTCGGCAGAGCTCTTCTCTGTAGCATATCCCATGCATGCTCAATCGGGTTCAAGTCTGGCGACTGAGCAGGCCAGGGCAGGACATTGATGTTAGCTGCGGCGAGAGTCTGTCTTACAACTCTTGCGGTGTGCGGTCGTGCATTATCATGCATTAACTGAAATAAGGGACCGATTTGCACTTGTAGAGGAACGATGACGTCTGATACAATCGTCTCAGCATAAATTTGAGCGTTGAGGTTGCCTCTGATCCAAATCAACTCAGTTCTTCCGCCGATCCAAATACCCGCCCATACCATGATGGTTCCACCACTATAAGGATGGACTTCCTGGCAGGATTTTAATCGCTGTTGGCGTCCAGGGGTTCTCCAGTGTTGTATACGTCTTGTATCCGGTCTCATACCAAAACGAGACTCATCAGAAAAGCACACGAAACGCCATTGTTCTTCTGCCCAATTTCTGTGTTCAAGAGCCCATTGATATCGAATCCTACGATTGTGCATTGCTATAGGTGGTACCCGTAGCGGTCTTCGGGAATGAAGGTTCACTTCATGCAAGCGGTTTCTGACTGTTTGGTCGCTAATTAAGTTCCCTGAAGAGTGATGAAGCCTCACGGCTAACATCATGGCGGTTATTGTTGGAGCTCTTCGAGTTAAGATTTGAATGTATCGGTCTTGTCTCCGTGTGGTGCAGCGATACCGTCCTCCATGGCGCTCAGCCACGGTACCAGTGCTTCGGTAACGTGTCCAAAGTCGACTGATAACACTCTGACTTGTATTCAGAGCTAAAGCTACAGTACGTTGCCGGGAACCAGCTTCTATCATTCCCACGGCTCTGAGCATTTCTTCCCTGCTTAAATGACGTCGCCGCTCCATAATAACGTTGGTTTTAATCAGTAGTAGGGAAACAGTAGCACTAATAATGTCTTCAATGCGTTGTATGTTTTTATAGGGAAAATATTGACAGCTTATTTTCATCTTTTACTCGAATTTGATTGAGAGTTCCTGATTCAAATTATGAAATGCACCAAAAAGGATCCATATAAATTTATAAAATCATAAATTTATTACAAAGCCACATCTCAATCTCAAGAAATCCGCATAAAAATGCTTGATCCCTAGACACTTTTGATGTGTGTATATTGTATCCTTATTGTTATTTTTAAACTTTATTTTCTATGTGTATTCCTCTATTTTTATTTTTCATCTTTGACATTTAATAATGTTGTAATCTAAATTGTATCCTTATTGTAATTTTTATTTTGTACGCAATGTACTTACCTATATATTTTTTTAAAATAAAATACTTATGACTTACTGTGTGTGTCTTGTTTAAGTATATCTTATAAAAGTAAGTAAAAATACAAATAGCAAATGGAATATTTAGAATTTTGCGTATCTGTTATTTGGTAGATTTACAGCTAAATTACTGAACTAATTATAATTAAATACAGCAAAATTAAAGCTAACATAACCTTTAATTTATACTATCAGCATTCATCTGGAAGCAGGTTCAACTGGAGGAATACAAAATTAATTAGATTAATTTTTGGTACAAGCATTTTTAGGGTTCCGTACCTCAAATAGACAAATAACAAACCCTTAATTTAGTTGTAAATCTGTCTGTCTTGACCCTTTTTCTCGGGAACGCATAGAGGAATCGAGTTCAAATTAAAATTATATTCTTAAATCTGAAGTCTCTTGGAGCTATGACAAAAACAACCCAAGTCTACGCAGTCAGAAGATATGGCCGTTTATGTCGCAAGCTTGTACTGAACCCACGCCACGGTGCGCGAGTCCGACATCTTGGCCGGTTTTTTTATACCAGGGCTGTGTTTATTATTACCATCCTTTCACAAACAACACAAATGCTTAACATAAAACCTTCCCACTTATTAACATTAACGTGTTAAAGATCTGTGCCAATAACTAACATTCTAATCATGCAATTTCGATGATAATTATAAAGAGAACGCCATGATACCGATAGTCATTAATATTTCATGATTATGATGTTGTGTTGATGCTATCGAATCCTTTAACTATAAACATAGGTGTATTAATATTAATTGCAGGTTAAATCGCGTAATCGTTTTGAATCTACGCCAAGAAAGAAAAGGTTATTCGTATTTAGGTGCGTCTTGACAAATCCGATGTCAGACGCAACAGTTTTCCTTCATTTAGCATCTTTGACCCGAAGTGAAACGTAAACACACAATGCATCAAACTATGTTGAATTTGCGGATTCATCATCAATCACTAATAGACTGATCTAGAAAAGAACTGATTGGACCAGATAACTGATCATTCCTTTATTGTTTCTGGAGAACTTAACGGCATGGAACATAAAAAATAAATAAATAAAATAAAAATAGCCTTTATTTATTTTTCTCTGACCTTAAAATAAATACGCTATTAGCTACAATTTTTGTTTTAGTGTAACATATATTTAAATTCTAAACTATCACTAGTAAGTATTTAACTATAAAAAAACTATAAAATATGTATTCAACACTTAAAAATTTGAAAAATATAAATAAAAAAATAAAAAAAATGTTTTTCTTATCAGCTACCAGGTCAGGCTATCTTGCGACATAGGCCTCCTCAAGTTCCCTACGGCATGGAACATAACAATTAATAAATATATGAATCGAGACCAGTCCGTGGATGGGTGACCATCCATTGCATACGTAGCTTCCTCCGTGCCTCGGTAAGTACGTTAGACGTTGGTACCGGCTGTAATTGACAATGAAATACGACACGGTTGGCGCAGTGGCTAAGCGTATGACTGCTGCGCTACGGGTTGTGATTTCGGTCCTCGCACGTAACAAATATTTGTATGAATTACAGATAGTTGTCCCTAGTGTGGCTGTTTGTGTATGTGAATTTAAATGTTTTAACGCACCCACGATATAGGAGAAATTCCTAGAGTGGGGCAATGTTTTTATTAAATCTAATCTAATATATAAAATTCTCGTGTCACAGTTTTCGTTCCCATACTCCTCCGAAACGGCTCGACCGATTCTTATGAAACTTTTTATGCATATTCAGTAAGTCTGAGAATCGGCCAACATCTATTTTTCATACCCCTAAGTGAGCAGCGGGTGAAACCGCTGGGCACAGCTAGTATGTATATAAATTTCTCGTGTTACAGTGTTAGATACCATACTCCCCCGAAACGGCTAGACCGATTTGAACGAAATTTTGTGTGCATATCAGGTAGGTCTGAGAATCGGCCAGCATCTATTTTTCATACCCTTCTCTAGAAAAGGTGCTGAGCAGCGGTTGAAACCGCTTTGCACAGCTAGTATGTATATAAATTCTTTCGTCATAAGTGACCCGAAAGACTGACAACCAGTCTTACCAAGGGGTATCGTATTAACCCGTACTAACTGGGTTGTGGAGGTCAGATAGGCAGTCGCTCCATTTAAAATACTGGTATTCAACCGCATTCAGTTAGACTGGAAGCCGACCCCAATATTGTCTGCAAAAGGTGATGAACGAGAAAACAGAAGGGCTTGCCAGGGTCACCGCCTACCGGGGTTGCGGGTTGTTCAAAAAAAATACCGCGGCCCCGGAACATAAAGCACAAAAGAAGGAACATGGGTGGGTTTTAGTTAGTAAAAGTCTGACACTCCCCCCGCTCCGCCGAGATCGGGGGAAGTTATTTGATGATTTTCCATCCGCAAAAAGAAGTAACAATGACCAAATAACACTTGAGACGTAACAACCGGTATTTAGATTGTGCTGCACAGAATCAATCATACATAAACGATGCTATTAATAGTAAATGCAATAGTTACTCTCCAATAACGAGCCAGTAGAATGTGTTCGTGGGATGGGCTTGAGAACTGGGTCGGTTATAATAACGCGAGGCTAAGGGTTTGGACTGATAAGACATTGATTTACAGTTGATTAAGCGGATCATTTGTGTATCTTACTAATATTAGACTTATTATTATTATCTGCATCTCTGTCGTCGTATTCCCTGGTTACGCTACTAAACATACGTGTTTATTAACACGTTCATATCATTCCCTTTCATCTTTGAAGCTCACCATATTCCATTCTGGTTTCTATTATAGTGCAATTTACAAAGGGCTGGCCACTCGAGAATTTTGTCCGTAGATTTAAACCTTGTCGCTGTTTATAGAACAGTTTGGTAAATTAATATGGCTGCCATTTTCGGCTATCGGCAAAATCTGTTAAGTGATTATATCAGTGTGTAGGAACCCTTGTGGTTATATTAACATTCCAACCTTGGTTCTGCAATGAAATAATTAGTGTATTTTAGACCGTATTATTATTGTACGAATGTTGTTTAGAATCTGTAAATTGTTTTAAATGACTGCGAGATATAGCTAAACCTTGATATTCTTCAATAACATAGCTTGTAGGTGTAATTGGATCAAAGTGGTGATAAACTGTAGACTTTGATTACAAAGTTGCAGTCATTTTGTTATTTAATTTCTGGCAGCAGGCAATGTTCTGCTCGCTTACATTACCTAGCATTGTGGAACTAACTACTTCCATGTGTGCAAATATTATCCATAACTGCGCAATCGTAAAACCAATATAGCTATTTCCTAGGTACATCTATGGTTTACCGTTATTCCAAATTCAAAATCTTCAATTATTCAGTAACCGCTGATCGTATGCATAGATTAAACATAACAGTCCGTCGAACCACTCATTCATTCTCTATGCTCCAATAAATATAATCTGTGCTATTATTCTAAACGGGCCATCTTGTTAATGCCCACTAGTTGCTGGTCGCACCTCTAGCCGGTGTTGCCAGCCTCATTAGCATGAAATTTACCGTCCAATATCAATATTTCAATACGATTAGAGTTGTGCTATAAATACTTTGGCTGAAAGGTCAGGTGGATATTTATTGCGGTGTAGTGGAATGGAACGCAAGCTTTGCTCTGAAGTGATAACATTAAATTAGTTTGATAGAGAGTAACTACCGGCCTGTGAATTTGTTAGGATATGTTGTGGGTTATTATGACCTCATATAGGTATGATTAAGGATGTGGGGTTTCCCGTTCTCATGAGATGTGAGCTGTGAAAGTTTTGATTTGCATAACTTGTCGTATTAGTTGATTAAATGATTGTAGATATTGATGGGAGTAGAAAAGCATTGAAAACAGGCTTTGGCTACTTTTGGTTAAACCTGCTCTGTTGGTCTCGTGGTCGCTTGCACGACTCCTGAACACGGGGTCCGGGGTTTGATTCTCGGGTCGGGCAAAATGTGTTATTAGGTTTTTCCATAAGGGATTATCCGTGCCTTGGATAGCACGTTAAACCGTTGGTTCTGCGCCTGATCTCTCTCTCTCGGGTCAAATCGGATTGGTGTCCCATCGGACTACGAAGTAAGGGAACAGAGAGAGCACCTATACCTACACACTTGGACACTACAATATCTCCCACACCGATGGCTTATCTCCGCTGAGATTGGAAAAAACGGTCAGGAGGACTATAGGAACTAGTAGTATGCTTACTATCCTTACTAATATTATAAAACCGAAAGTGAGTTTGTTTGTTTGTTTGGTACGTCTTCACGCCTAAATGGCTAAACCATTTTTGATGAATTATGGTACAGAGATAGTTGGGACCCTGGAGACGGACATGCCATTTAAAAAAAAAAGTTTGAGATATACTTAGCATTGCTATTACAATAAATAAGGCGCACAGGCAAAAACTACAGGAAGCAGGTACCTACCTGTAAATCAGGAAAGGAGAACTTTGTTACCCCGAATTTAACGCGAGCAAAGCCGCGGGCAAAAGCTAGTTATATTTATAAAAGAGAAAATCACTGGCTCACTCATCACGTTATCTCAGAAATAAAAGTGTTAGGAGTTACAAGATTTTGCAAAATTCTACCCAAGGGAGTAATAAAACAGGTTGGCACAGTTATTATGGGAGAACGCGATGTGCATGTGTTGCATGTATTCACTGTTGTATTAATCCTAACAGTTTATTTCGACGTTTACGCGGGCAAAGCTACGAGCAACAGCTAGTAATATATAAATAATGTGAAACGACATGATTAAATGTCTGTAATTTGTCGTATGTTCTTTATTTTAAGCTTACCCTTTATTATAGAGCCTTTAGTCAATTGAATACGGCCCCTCACTTTAAGATTTTGCATATTTATCTTCCCACTTGGGTAGCTCATCTCCCAGCGATTGTTGAAGCTTCGGTCGATGTAGAGTTTATAGATTATAAGTTGATCTGATAATAATAATAATTTCGGCCCAAAAAGATAAGCAAATCAATTTCTTGACTTGGCTCGCGAGGTTATCGACATTTGGGTTGTGGAGTTAGCAATCATTGTGCCCATCGTCGTTTCAACCAATGGCTTAATTGCCAAGAGCCCCAACCAATATCTGAGGAGGCTCTTGTTAGGCAGCCGGATCAAGGGTTTGATTGAAACAGCGATACTTCCGGACATGGCTCGTATTGTTAGAAGGTTCCTCTTTTTGAGCACTAAGTGCTGGAAGCTTGCAACCAGTTTCCGATACCACAGGGCAAATGTATCATTTAAATGATTTATTATATATAGATCATCTACCCAACCCAGCCGCCGCGGGAGACGCCCCGGGCGCCGGGCGCCGCGAGACGACTCCCGGCCACCGTAGATGCGGGCCTGTGGACGGTGAGCAAAGGGTAGCTCACCGTCCGTCCGTCGATTGACGACAGGCCGTGTCGACGGCGCGTTCGTGTTTCACGCGCGCCTCAAAGAGATGTCAGCAAAGCAGAGGGGCTTGCCAGAGCCTCCGCCTGCCGGGGTTGCGGTTGTTCGAAAGAGATACCGCGGCCCCGGGACGTAAAGGGCAATAGAAGGAACATGGGTGGGTTTTAGTCAGTACAAGTCTGACATGCCCCCCCGCTCCACCCAGAGCGGGGGAAGTCATTAGATGATTTCCCACCCAAAAAAAAAGGGCTACTATATCATTTAAATGATTTATTTGAAACTGTAGAATTATATGTAAGAAGAAAAAAAAACATGGATTCAACATCAAGATTTTGCGATAATGGCTTTTCTATATCTATTCTTTCTACGGTATTTCCCTGGGGTTTCCACAAGATACAAATAATGCAAGAATCCTGGAGTTATTTCCAAAACCCAGCGACATGTCTTGAGAAAATAAAAGGGCCATAAAATACCTTTTATAAGAGCTCCCTGTGACTAATTTACAGTGACTTCTTACGTCTTATTTACAGTCGTCCATTTTCACAGTCAATAAATTATTCCATTCCTAATATTTTACTGGTTTTATTGTCGAGAATTCTATTTTGGTGGGCCCAAAAATAGTTTGGATATCGAGCGATGCCACCATTTGGACCATAAATATGATTGTATCGAGCAGGGACAATAATAGTTTGGTTGTTGTGACGTAGCGTGAGGTACGACACTATCATAAGCTGGATGGGGGACGATCTTCGCAGGGTGGCTGCATGAGATGTGTGGCGTGCGTTGGAGAGGCTAATGTATGTACAGACGCCTGCACATCAAGCTACTACAATCTGTCAGATTTCTTTCATAGATTTTCGACTTTATTTCTAAAGCATTAGGTTCAAGGTTCATTGGGAAAAATTTACAGTTTCGGGTAGCTTGATGTGCAGGCGTCTGTACAACAGTTGACAGATCTAGCGAATTATTGGATGGAATCACGGTCTTTCAAAATATTGTTCTGACAAAGATCGAATATAAAAAAAACTGCTATTTAAATGTTGTGCAGCGTGTATTTGGCGCTTAGTAGACGAAGAAAAGAAAAATAAATGTGAGCCCAGCAAAATGCCAGACTAGTACCTGACATAATTGGTAAGTCAATTATCGTACTAACATGTTTCCGAGTTTATTAGCACGATAATAAAAAATAAAACAACCCACTATCTAAACAGATACCAAAAAGGCAATAATTCTTGAAAAGGTGTACCGTAAAACCATCAAAATGGTGTTGAAAAGACGTAGGTATGCGCTTTCATTAACCAGGTATTTTACTAAAGGAGATTTTGAAAGATAACCATTTATGGTCCGAAGTAGTTTAAGGACAGAATCAGCTGCGACTAACGGCTGTAATATAAGCAATCTACCTGTATTTACTTTTGCCGCAAACGCTTGATGGGAACGATTTAATGCGTTGTCGTTAACTAGGCAATTTATTAAATAATTTTGCTTTATTGTGTAGTTTAACATGAATATGTATTACTTTATTCCTATCTTACTTCACTTGGTAGATGTTTATCTTAGCTAACAGCCTGTAATTATTCGGGTTTTCCGGTGAAGCTAAGTAATTAATCCCGGTTTCTTAGATATAGGTATTCGCTAGGACGGTTGAGTGCCGTGTCGACGGCGGCGGCGTGTTCGTGTTCCACGCGCACCTCAAAGAGATGTCATAAAAGTAGAGGGGCCTGCCAGGGCCACCGTCTGCCGGGGTTGCCGGTTGTTCAAAAGAGATACCGCGGCCACGTAACATAAAGGGCAAAAAAAAAACATGGGTGGTTTTTATAAAATTCCGACACTCCCCCCGCTCCGCCCAGAGCAGGGGAAGTTATTTGATGATATCCCATACACTAAAAAGTGCGTTTCAGTAAGTTCAATGTAGGTAGTAATAATTGTAAAAAACACAAGGGTGCTGGGACTATGAACTATAACTTTTATAGCTAGCAATTCCAGCTGATCGACTTGTTCGGAGAACTAACAAAAAGTGATCTATTTCCAAAAGTCTGATAAGACGTACAGTTTCTTGGTCTGAGACACAACATGGGAGGTCTTGCATTTAATTTTGCATTTACCCTGTATTTATTCCTAATTAATACCAATCGTGGTTTGAATGTTTATTATGTATATTATCGGTACTTTTATTTTGTCTATATTTAATGTAATCTACATTATAGGTAGGTGTTAATTTTTATGTCATGGAAAATTGATTTAAGATTTGCATGCTATAATTGTGGTGGAATGTCTCCTGCACGAAAATACTTTTATAAGCTCCTTTTATTACCACATTTTATGCAAATAAATATACTTACTTACAAAGAAAAACTCATTTGTATTTCTGCCCAAAAGTATATATATGGTGTTGATTTGGTAACAGATTTAGCCTTTCCACTGTCTATCATCAGCAAAGTTTATCCAACATTTGAAAAAAAAGCAGAGTTGTTTATGATCTTTCTCAAAGCAGATTACTGACAGTTCTCTACAGTACTTCTACTTAGACACTTAATACCTATGACGCAAGTAAAGATATACCTCCGTCCACCCAAACATAAATTAAAATAAGTGATAACTAGCCAACAGATCGCTCAGTGTCCCCTGGAGCCGTCGCAAATTACCATGTTTTATCTGCGAGACTTGGGGCTTGGTTCCGTCCCTCTTAAATTACAAGACGAAAGCAAATGAATAACTTGTCACTACAGATGAACATATTATATCTGTTGAGATTTTAACGGCGACAAGTTTTGCTTAGTTTCAAGATGTAGTTTGTACTGGAAATGGCTGGGATTGAATGAAATATGAAGCTTATGCATGAGAAGCTCCTCAAACCAACCCATCCGCCGCGCTAAACGCTCCGGGGGTAGGGCGCCACAGAAAGACTCCCGGCCACCTTGGACGCGGGACTAGTCAGGCCGTGTCGACGGCGCGTTCGTGTTCCACGCTTGCCACAAAGAGATGTCTGCAAAGCTGAGGAGTCTGTCAGGGCCATCGCCTGCCGGGTTGCGGGTTGTACGAAAGAGATAAGCCCCCGATCGGCACTGGCACACAAAGGGCATAAGAAGGAATGTGGATGGGTTTTAGTCAGTAAACGTCTGACACCCTTCCGCTCCGCCCAGACCGGGAGTAGTTATTTGATTTGATTTAACATCCTAAAAATATAATATGCATGACAAACTCGTAGCTAAATAATAACAGCAGCACGGTTCATCTTCTAATTGCATAACGGGGTGATGTCGACAACTCCACGTCTGAGGCGCATATTTTGCGTATGGGTGGGAATATTATCGATCCACCCCAGCTCCACGAGAAACGCCACCAGCGCCTTGGTGTTGCTGACTATCTCGTGAAGAGTACCTGGGTTACCGAAGTACTTTGCCCTGTACGGGGCAAACTCTGGGCAGTGCAGAAGCACGTGTGCTGCTGTTTACCTCCATGCAGGTTCGGCACAGTGGGCTGTCTATGACTCCTAAGATAAAGAGGTGTTTATTAAAAGAGCCGTGGCCAGTAATTTCATCTTCTAAGTTGAATAATACTTGTCGAGGTCGATACGTGATTTGGTGACCATCCACTACATTAACATTTGCTTAGGAAAGCACGCTAAGCCACTGGTGCTGGCTGGCGTGTATATTGTACTAGCTGTGTCCCATGGTTTGTCCCGCGTAGACCGTAATAACAATCAAGTAGGTTCCATCCAGAACTTGTATGTGCAAACCAAACTGTTGGAATGAATACTTCTGCGAATTTCATGCAATCCTAGTAGTTTTATCTCATGAACTGCCTACCAAGAACTTGCATGTACCTATAGACCAAACTGTTGGAAATAATACCCCTGTTAATTTATGCAAGGCTAGTAGTTTTATCATAAAATTCAATCAGGCCAAGGAATCGCGATTTACCTCCTTACTTAGATAAGATTTTGTAATTTTTTTAGTAGGGTATGAATTTTACAGAATCTTATTTAAATGAGCACCTACGTTCTAAAAGGATGAAACAATTGCCAGCAAAATAACACTTGTAGTTTCTGAGATTTGGTCGTAGTGAGACAGTGATTTTCTCTTTTATATACTGGTATATAGATAGGTCTTTGAGAGACGTTAAGGATAGTCAGAAGACTGGCAGTCTAATAATCAGTCTTAAAAAGCTTTATCGCGTTATTGGTTTGTTTAGGTGGCTAATGGGTAGATTGGAATTCAACTGCAACAAAATTGAAGACTATGGGAAACATGATGAGAGTTTTCATGTTGTGATGTCAATATAATGTAATGACCACCCAGGCCGTCTCCTGCAAAACGAGTCTAGATCCATAATACTATTCGTAGTGCAAATAACTGGAAACAAGTAATTACAGAAGTAATATGTGGTTGCGTATACGATAAAAAAGGATTGAAAAAAGCAGCAGTGTTGAAAGCTGCTTAAAAACAAAAAAGGTTATAATAATACGTTATGGATGCTCCATGGGAATGAGTAAATTGATTTCTATTGAAATATGATGTTTTTATACAAAAGGCATGTGGTATAATGATAAGGTTTTGAACGGAAGACGAATAAATTGAAAAGCAAACGCAAAAGTTGCGAGAGTTGATAATATCATCATGTGCTGTGCTCCTTGAAGTGTGCAAGTAATGTTAATGTCATTGTGATGGGTTTACTACAGTCATACTAATGCGAGAATCTTGATGATATCGGATTTCGTCACTTCAGATTAAAACATTAGTGTCGTTAAAGTGTAGCACTCTACTTGGCTTTCTTGATAATCCCTAAGGTGGCACAAGACCAAAACATCTATTATTGTTTTGATTGTGGCTGATTGGATTATCTTCTTCTTGTTTATTTATTTATTAAAACTTCATGCACAAGTAACAAAAACATTGTACAAAGGCGGACTTAATGCCTTGGGCATTTTCTACCAGTCAACCTTAGGGTGATGCAGAGACAAAGACATAGTAGGTTTGTGACAGGAAATATCAATATGTTTATATGGTGGTTAGTGTTCTAACCTGGTGGTAGAGTTTCTAAGTCTCCCATCGGCCTCTGGCTTGGCTTTACATGCCATCGAGAAATATCTCTCAGACATGTTTAGTTTGCCTGCCGGGGCTGCGGGTTGTTCGAAAGAGATACCGTGGTCCCAAAACACAAATGACAAAAGAAGGAACACGGATGGATTTAGGTAGTACAAGTCTGACACTCCCTTCGGCTCTGCCCAGAGCTGGAGGAATCATTTGAAGATTATCCTACCGAAAAAAAGGCGTGTGTAGTTTTCTCACGATGTTTTACTTCACCTAATCAAGTGATTGCATATTGCGCATATGAATCCGAAAATCTGAGTTTCCTGTCTTGGAGTCGAACTCGAGACCTATTGATTTGGCAGTCCGTGGTGTGACCCTCACTCACACCACTATGCCATCACTTGTTAATGATTGGAAAATAAGGTTATAGTTTTTTTTGGAACATGCCACGAATGACCTAACGCCTCTTCTTATCGAAAACCGAATTACATCTTAGAATCAAATCAAGAATCCAGTCCTCAAGATGCAGTTAACCTCTCTGCGGCATCTAGGCCCAAGCTAACCCAAGAAGGCGCATCCCCACAAAACAATTGATGAATGTCTGTATACCCAAGGTATACCTTATCAGTTTCTACTTTCAAGCGGCCGGTAAGCTGAGAGCTATCGCATTATTCATGTCAAAGATCGCAATAGTAATATTTAGTGATAATATCATGAACATTATCACGATTACGTAGTCGATCGTCGAAGTGGGTACCTGTGTTGTGGTAGACAATATGATTAGTTTCACATGAGTCTATTTTCATTTATACAGTGTATCCCAGAAAGGTTTTACAGTTAGTCAGTGTTCCAAAAGTCTGACAACCAGTCTTACCAAGGGGTATCGTATTACCCAGTATTAACTGGTTGTGGAGGTCAGATAGGCAGTCGCTCCATGTAAAATACTGATATTCAGCTGTATCCGGTTAGACTGGCAGCCGACCCCAACATAGTTGGGAAAAGGCTAGGCAGATGATGATCCCAGAAAGGTTTTATTAACCTGAAATTCATATTTCAGGGTTACAACACCTTTCTGGAAACAACTTTCTCCATGGAACCACCATTGAAATCGGTTGGCTACACGGTTGGCGCAGTAGGTAAGTGATTGGCTGCTGCGTCGCCTGTCGCAGGTATCGAACCTGCAACCCGCACGGAACAAATATTTTTGTGACCAACAGGTAGTTGTTCCGGATCTGGCTGCTTGTGTATGTGAGTTTAAATGTTTGTAAACGCACCCACGATACAGGAGAAATTCTTAGCGTGAGCCAAGGTTTTTTTTAAAAAAAAAAAACATTCTAAAAGGTTCTGTAGAAACTAGCGACATAAACAGCCATAATATCTTTTGACTGTGTAGACTAAGAGGGTAGAGTTTTTCACTGCTGAATGGGACTACAGATTTGAGTATATGGTTTCAACTCGATACCTCCACGCATTCCCGACATAAAGGGTCTTGACAGACAAACAGAAAAAAAACAACTGTCCCATAGATTGGGTAAGTATTGAATTTTTGTACTGAACAGCCGATTTTTATCTCACGATTTCGATGGTGGTTCCTTGGAGAAAGCTGTTCAGTTTTAAAGTCTGGCTCACAACCAGACATTTGACCAAACGTTTCTGGGACACGCTATATACTAGGGATTTTTCTGTAATTAGTGTGCTTGTCATCAAATTATATGTAGGTCACGTATTTCTTTTTTTTTTAATGACCTATATGAGACTTTTTTGAATCAGGTCTTAGTAATGCGTTTTGCTAAGACCTGATACAAAAAGTGAGATTCCCATCCAAGCAAAATTTTGCAACATGATAACAGTAAGTATGCGATAACATTTATTTTCCATTGTCGCGTTCCTCGCCAACTAACACTTGCTAACGTACTGTAATGTAACTGTAAAAAGTACATTCTTCTTTCAATTATACATACTTCCTGGTACAGTACTTCAAACCTTGAAGACCATGAAGGTTTAATTATCACATAGAACTGTATAGCATACAGCATTTCCTAATTACCGATAACTTTGCATATGGTGTAGTTCATCAACAGGAAATTATTTACACTTCCTGTGAACCAAGGGCTGGCTTTTACTTTGGCCGGAGGCTAAGCATTGCCATACAACGTGGCAACGCGGCCAGTTTCTTGGAGACATTACCAGTTGACAGCGTTGAGGACGTTTTTTTTTAAAATGTTGCCCCACTCTAGTAATTACTCCTGTACCGTGGGTGCGATTACAAACATTTAAACTCACATACACGAACAGCCAGACCCAAAAGTTATTTTTTTTTAAATATGTTGCTTCAAATATTATATTTTGATTATAAATTTAAATAACTTAAATTCTTAACAAAAAAGACCGATATTTATGTTGCTCTTTCGCAAAAACTTTAACCATAAACAAAGGTGACTGATGGACATCTATTATGGGAAGATAAATCAATAACGTATTGGTATTTAACAGCTTCAAGCTGCACCTAATTCGATGTTTACGATAATTGGCATATTGATTGGTAGATTGCATCGGCTATTTATCTCTCAAATAGGTTGCGTTAGCGATGGCCGATTGTAAGCGATGAACAAAACCAGAAAACCTGTTTATTAACATAGTGCTGTCATGTTTCAAGTATATAGGAGTAAATCATCTTATACCTAGCCCGGTTAAGCAGACGACGACCTCCTAGGTTGAACTGCGAGATGCCATTCATTAAAATAAAAAAATATACCTAATTGTTGAAGGGTGCCAGGAGTAAATATTAGAATAGAATATACGTAATCCCACACCAAATATTGAAACATAACTGTTTTACAGAAATTCTGTGGTTATATTGGCGGTCTTATCGCTGATAGATATATTTTCCAGACAACATTTGGATGGACTGTACGAATATAAAAAATATAACGAGGGTAGTCAATGGTATACTTACCTACTGCTAATATTATACAAACAATGTAACTAATTTATATAAAGTTATATAGCTTGGTTTTTAGTATTTTGTGTAGTTTTTTTTTGTAGTTTTATTGTAATAGGGTGTAAAAGAAATGGACGCGCAAACGTTTACCATGAATTCAGCACTTTATTCTAGACTCACAAAATCAACATTATTTTATAATATTACCAGTCTATTACTGTCCCAAAGGCCTTTTCTCAATTAAAGAAGGCACGAGCATTGATCACCACGCTTGCTCAAGACGGGTTGGCGATTTCAGACTTATATATTAACTAGCTTTTGCCCGCGGCTTCGCTCGCGTTAAATTCGGGGTAACACAGTTCCTCTTGCGCCTTATTGATTTGTAATAGCAACGCTAAGTTTTCCCTTTTCTTCCCTCTTTCTCCCTCACATCCCACTTTTTTAAAATAAAAGTTAGCCTATGTTGTGGTTCCCAACTACCTTCTGTACCAAAATTCATCAAAATCGGTGTAGCCATTAAAGCGTGAAGAGGTAACAAACAAACAAACTCACTTTCGCTTTTATAATATTAGTAAGGATTATGTATAAGTCCAGGTTCGATCACGTTGGTTTCCTTCACCGATGTCAGTGGTGTCTTAGATAAACTTACAAACTACATATGAATTGAAAATGCCACATTATTACTTGCTCGCTTTTGATCCCACAACCTCATGCATGAGAGGCAAGGCCTTAACCTCTGGGTCATCACGTTACTTTATACTCAGTTTTTTGAAAAAAGGTTGTTATTCATTACGGCATTAACGGCTCTTTTGAAAATTATAATTTTCGAATCAGAATTTTGTTTTTGGAACTACCAAACAAAAGAAATCTACGCGGAAAGACAAGAATGATGTGCTAAATTCATGGTAGCAGTTTGTTCGTCGAGTAGCGGGTTGTTTGAAAGAGATTCCGCGGCCCCAGAACATAAAGAGCAAAAGAAGGAACATGGGTGGGTGTTAGTGAGTACAAGTCTGACATTCCCCCCCGCTCCACCCAGACCGGTCGAAGATATTTGATGATTTCCCATCCGCAAAAATGGTTGTATGTCGATGATCACACTTTATACACGCACAAAAGACTTGTTGTCTTTTCTGAACTTACTGACATACCTGTCGTGTATAATAACTAGCGGCAACTTTATCACTGGGGGAATTGCATAGAGTAAAGGGTCCCAATTTAATGTCGATTGCCAATTCCGTAAAAGCCGTTATTTATATTATTCCTGTTTACGATGACTCTGTGACTCTTAAATTTCAATCATAATTATCTTTTATACAAACTGAATACATCATTCAAAGGGTCAAAACTTGGCCTCAGCCACTGATGGACATGTTTAATTTAATTACCAATTAAGTTAAACCAACTTCAAGCACAACAGCATACAGTAGCCATTAGATTCATATCACAATAATGACAAATTGCTTATAAATCTTCCGTTAAAAGCTAAGCCAATAAATAAAGGCTGCTGCACAAAACGCATACATCAATCTGGTGCTACACGTATTTGCATAAGCGAATCCTAGACGCAGGCCATCCATCACGTCTCTACGGAATAATTAGCTAGTCGCTTTCGTAATCATCGGAAAACGTTTCTAAACGGCTCGGACAGCTTCCTTACAGGCTCCGATTAAATGTTGATAGCTGGCGGCTAGGCTATTTGTCGTGGAACTGGCTGGTAGACGCGTGTGCCGAGTATTGCTGAGTTCTCCAGAACAAGTGAACGGCGATATTCTTTTGTTTTTAAGGTGTGACTGTTGGGCAGAAGATGGTCATTGTCACAACATTAGTTGGTGCCAGTTTAGTTTATATGGTAAAATAAATAAACTCTATAACACTGAATTGAATGGGTCGGACACATCTAACAAAAAGGTAAAATGGAGAAAAATATTTTGAATGCCAAAATCAGGAATTCTTTGGTGTCTTTAAAACAACCTTAATTAAAAAAAAAAACTACTCCTATTCGACCACCGGGGTACGAACAGTTACCATAAATTCAGTACATTATTCGAAACCCATCAGTGATGAGGTGTCATGTAAGCAGTTTCATGGTCAAAGTTAATGAAACATTAGAAAAAAAAATCGTGTGCTCAATTTGGGGTAGCTTAATTTGCGCATAAGCTGGGATGGCAAATGGCTAATGAAATGATCAGCGTGATAAATCTCACATACGTCCAGCTGTCGGCTTGATCTGTGCTTTCGACAGTAATACTAGCTCCTGTCATTCGCCAAGGTCTTGTCTGCCTATCTACTGGTGGGTCATGCATGTTCGGCAGTGGATCTTTTCCCAACCATGATGGATTTATTCTACAAAAGCTGACTAAACAACGTAGACATTAATGGTGAAATTTTATTAATGAAATTTTGTTTGGCAAAAAGGCGTAGGCGGATCCTCTGAACTTCAAACAAGAATTACGATCTAAATTGTGCAGGAGTAGCACAAATCGACCGAACTATGAAGTGAACTAAATGCTGCAGACTATTCTAAATGGCCAGAACGGCTTCCTTACGGCTGGCGATTAAGAACAGATGGCCGTTGGCACAGATTTGTCGCTTTCTGACTGGCTCCTATACTAGGAAGATTAGTTGCGCTTGCGCCGATCAAGAGTCGTACTGTTACGTTTGCGGATAGTGCCATTGTCAGTTATGAAATCGTTGTGAAGATTGATAGTTACGATTGACTGGGATTGTGTTCTGTTGAGGCCGTTTTCATTTTGAACTTTGTTGACCTTTGTTTTTTATGGTGTTGGTGATTTTGGTGATGGTACGTCTTGGTTTTAACGTTAAATGTTTTGTTTTATTCCATAATTTTAATTTGATGCCGTGGTATAAATTATGTGTGTTCGTGGTTTATTTTAAGGAATTGCCATTTACCAGTATTTCTATGTAACAATATTGTATGTACCAACTGCATTAGTGGTTACGATAAAAATGTCTAAAGTATGTGCACAGCGATATCACCTTTTCTGAATACCTCGTGTGACTAACTGTACTTTTTTATTCAAATGATATTCATACGATCTTCGAGTAACATTACTTGGATACCCGTATTCATTAATTGAATTCTATCGCCAAAGAAAGTGCTTTTATTGCTCAAACGGGAAAGCAATCCACGAGAAAACTAGTGTGAAATTTAAAAATACGTTTCTAATGGAATTCAAGGAGATTCTGTGTTCTCACGTGTCGATGGAGCCAGTTCATCCATCCATGTTCGGGCACGTCTTTAATCGACATACTTATCCAACAATTTTCCCAAGAAAAAGAATTTAGTTTGGATCCATTAGGCCGGTAGCAGTAGATTTTCCCGTAATTGCGACGGACGCATCACAGGCCGACCATCACGTGCACAAATCGAAGCTCAAGTAATCAAGTAGTACTTTTTGTAATTTATTTAGCGGAAATTCTTCGCGTACCGTTCACTCAATAACGGATTCCCTACACTTCCTTTTCGCGCACGGAACGCGATAATCACCTCGGGATTTGGACATTGTCGTGTAACACGTGCGACGTGTTGCGGTCAACCAGCGACCGGTTCCCAAATTACAACTCGTTAATGATTACCTCTCCAATTACCGTGATCTTATGCATTCTCCCTACGGTCGTTGCCTCTCAACGCTGATGCAATCGCGCCCAACCTTACTGGGTCACTTCTTAGTTACACTTATGTTTGCTCAAAACTTATGAAGTTTGCATTTCCCTTTCGACCAGACAATAGAGCTTTCTAAAGCTCTAAACAGTATAAAAGTGTGCTATAAACACACACGCAGCGGTATTGCGTGTCCGTATGTTTGTCAGTTTAATGAACGGGCCTGTCCGCGTCACGGACATTAACTTCTCAGCGTTTACAAACTTACTTTTTCTGGTGCTTACATCAAAGTTTCTAATGCACAGAGTTGAGAATGGCAGGTTTAGCGTTTAGTTTGGTATCATTTGTTTGCGGTCCAAGTTCCGAGTCGATAGACTGATCAAATAGAAAGGTTACGACTGGTGGGCGTGACCTTTACGACTTGTGATTTTGAGCCCTTCGAGAATGCGCTGTTGGGAAACTTCGGGCGTGTCAGCGTATGCGTCCTACAATCGATCATCGGCTTATAATAGCTGTACAAGAAGACAAGAACAACCTAGTAACAATGTTCGAGAGCAAAATTGAAACCTTATGTCGATGTCGTGATACTTTTGACGTATAAAGCGCAGTTTGGCGTCGTGATTACGTTTTGTCGTAAAGGCATGACTCCGCCGCTCAAAAGGTTAAACATTGACAGAACGACTGTAAAATGAATATTATCTACGAGTTTAGTGATCGATGCATTGTGTGGCTTTTTGACCATATTTGTTCAAAGGTTATGGAACACGATATTTCAATCGGTGCGGATCTATCAATTCGAATACGGCACGACTAGATGCTATTGTTGCGAGCCAACTTTGGAACGTTATCGAGTGAAGCTTGAAAGTGCAGAACTGTACTTTTACTTTATGATGATTATAAACTATTATAGTTCTGATTACTGCTAACAGTAAAAGATGACAAAAGACCTGTTGACATTACAAAAATGTCTTCAAATGAATCGCAGCAGTAAGCAGTTAATTGCTTGTCTAATTTGGTGTTTATTGAACACAGTACACAACAGTCATTAAGTGTTAATGTCTAGCTTGTTTTTATCATTTTCTTGATGTGGATAGTTGAAGAAGTTAATAAAGTACTAAGTATTAGTAAGAATTTACGTCGTGCTGGTTTTCGTGTTGAATGAAATGAAACAAGCATACCTATAGTACCTACCTAAAATACCTTTTTAAGAAATCCATCTCTTATGTAAGTGTAACATTATTTTTTGTCTAACCTAACCCTTTTGATTAAGACCCATATCATGGTCTCCATAAAAAATAACTAGTCCATTTGCCGTTGTATTTAGAATGATGTCACTAACTAACTATGCATTTTCGTCCAACTAAAGTGTATGCACCGCTCAATCGGATTTGAACTATTATCAAAATTCAGTTGTAAGATTTGACTCAAACAAACATACAAGCATTGCAAGTAAAATTTAAGTTTGTGAAAATAGAAAATAATATATAATGCAGTATGTAGCCTATAGTCGCATCCAGATCACCCGAGCACGGCTTTGTCTTCCAGTTCGCAAGTCGGCTAAAACCGTCAATGTTCGGTACGCGCTCGGCCCAGGCAACGTGTGCCCAAGGCAGCCCGAGCCACGTACACACCAGCCGGGGCATTGGCGAGGCTGTCTCTTGAGCCATGCTTGGTTACTATTCACCTTCTAGTACATACAGTAAAGTATAACAATTTCCCTTGAACGCTAGCTGTAAACATAATAGGTGGGTCCCATGGAACAGCAGAAACGAAACGGTTTGAGTTTGTGAAAGTTAAGGTGCGTTCCTAACGGGGAAATATCAATTAAACGGATGGGCGATGAAGAGGGGAGGTCTAATCCGGTCACTGTCATGGATGGCATGGAGAAGTCTGTTTTGTTTAAAAAAAAAGGATTGATTGAGGGTAGTTAGATAATGTTTAGGTCCGTCTACCAATAAAATTAAAAGTCATAGTAATTACTATTTAAGTTCTCGTTTTTATTTATTTTTTAATTGCATTTATTAGTTTATTTGATATGTATATGTGTATTAGTATCCGTATAAATATATATGTTTTCATAAACAAATAGTTTTAGATATTTATATTTTTGTACACACAATGTTGTTGTATTTTACCCAAAGGTTGACTGGTAGAGAATGCCTTATGGCATTAAGTCCGCCTATGTACCACTATTGTACATGAAGTTTAAATAAATAAATAAATAATGGTTACATTACATCACACCTGTGTTTATCAAAGAAGATTAATTGCCATTAACCTTTCACAGATCCGGACTTCTTGCCTGTTACTGAACAATTCCAAATGGTAAACTCAATAACACTTTGCCCGACATAGGAATCGAACCCAGGACCTCATGTTCAGCAGTCGCCCTTACGATCATTGGACCAACGGTTACTTTACATTTTACTTATACGTAAGATCTTTGTCAGTCGTTACAGGTCATTTGCCCGAAAGTTTGACAACTAATCTTAAGGGAATATAATATTCAGTACCAACTGGGTTGACGAAATGACGAGGTCAGATAGGCAGTCGCTCCTTATAAATAAAATACTGGTATTCTGCTGCATACGAGCAGACTGGAAACTAACCCCAACATAGTTTGGGAAATACTAGGATCTCTAATAAAAACAGAAGATATCAATTAGTTCTATGTCGATAACTTCTACGAAGAACGTACTAGAACTAAACTCTTTTACGTGTTTACAAGTTAACTATCTTACATTCCAAATAAAAACAATAAACTATTATTTACAAACTACAAATAGACATAGGTAAACTAGATGTTGATGGAAAGAGATGGTATGACCATAATGCTATGGAAGTTGGGTAGATCTTTGGTATGGGATGCAACTTGTGTCGACACCCTTGCAGCATCCCAAAAACCTCAAACGGCGCCAATATCACAATTTGATTGGTAGTTATGTATTTGAGCCGTTAAGGGTTGAAACACTAGGGTCATGGAGTCCGAGTGCCCGCCTAGTATTTCGAGATATCGCTAAGCGGTTGATCGACTATTCATATGACCTGAGGGCTGTCTTTTTTTTGGCTAAAGAATTAGCATTGGCATCCAACGCGGTAATGTTGCCAGCCTTCTGGGCATTTTTCCTGTTGACAGCAATGCGGACGAATTTTTTGACGCCCTATAATTTTACCATTACTATTTTGATAACTTGATGAACTTAAAAGCAAGATTTAGCTTGTATAGCATAATGTGCTAATAAGCTACAAAGCTAAAATACTCATTCATAGACAAAACATAGAAGCGTATATCTTACAATAGTGATGTATGTCGTGGTAATGAATAACACCGTTGGTTTGAATTACGTGCAAAACATTTTACTGCTTGTATAGTACCTATCTCTGAGTTATAGGGGGACATAAAATTGTCGGAGACACTCGATGCAGATATTTGTAAGATACTGGATTTTGTAACTGTTCATTATACACGTTGAAAGCTACCTAGCATAGTTGAATTGTAGATTCTTGAAGACTCAGCAGATGCTTTAAATGTTATGCTTTTTCTTTCAGATATGAGTCTGATATGAGTGGGATAATTTATCATTATCATTTGTGATAATGATAAACTTTGTTTATTTTGCAAGTAGGTTTTCACTTACACACGACACGTCTTTTTATTACAAAAAAAACTAGATGAGGCCGATGTTTCGTACTCGGGTACGAAAAGTTGACGAAACAAACTCAGAGGTCATAGTCTCTTTTAAGGTCTAGACAAAAATCTTTTTCTTTCAGATATGAGTCTGATATGAGTGGGATAATTTATCATTATCATTTGTGATAATGATAATTTTTTTTTATTTTGCAAGTAGGTTTTCACTTACACACGAGACGTCTTTTTATTAAAAAAAAAAACTAGATGAGGCCGATGTTTCGTACTCGGGTACGAAAAGTTGACGAAACAAACTCAGAGGTCATAGTCTCTTTTAAGGTCAACACAAAAAAATCTTGGTCAACTTACAAGAGGACTATGCAGATAAGTGTCTGAAATAGGCTTTTTAAGAAAGCACCACACTGATTGAGTGGACCTGTCCAGTGTCCAGTCAGTGTAAGCATTTGTCAGTTATCGTGTAGCTCGACTCATAACTCAAGGAGGAGGGTGAGGTAGCAATTGGATGAGAGTTTACAAGGATTTAGGAAAAGTTGTGTAACTTTGAACAGGTCTCTTATAGTCTGTAAATGAACACACACACTCTTGTATTGATCAGAAAAAGTGTTCTTTGATTTTCTATCAATAATTTCTCAAGAGCTGGCCACAGTATTTGGATCTGTACTCGGTTGATGGCAAAAAGCTCGTCCCTTCTCACATGCACTGAACTACTAGCCGCTGTTCGTCCGTAATGTTATTTTTCACGGAAACCGGTGCAATCTGAACTGTTTCCTGTGACCCAATTTAAACCACTCATAGATTCACAAGCTTTCAATTGCCAATAATTTATTTATTTATTACAGCTTTTAATAAAAACTTAACAAAAAAAAGAGTACCATAGAGTCTATGGTACTCTTTTTTTGTTAAGTTTTGGAATTAAAGTCCTCACGTATAGTATCAGACTAGAAATTGAAAATGAAATGTGAGCACAACAGCACTCAACACATTGAGTTAACTTATTCAAAGGTTACAAAGTTAAATATAAAGGTTCAACGAATAGTGGATTTAAACTGTTGAAAAAGAGAAATAACATATGTAAGAAGGTTACTTAAAAAGCTTGAGACTTTTGCACCTTCTGGCTGACGTCAGACTAGTCGTAGAGAGATCCAAATCATGCTACTAACATATACTAATAAATTGTCTATTTGCATGTTTAGTATAATTATTCGGACTATAATTTGTAGATACATGAGGTACACGTAAGGGCGTATTATGGCGTAAAAATTTACTCGGCACCTTAAATTAGAACTTTGATATCATCCTTACTAATATTATAAAAGCGAAAGTGAGTTCGTTTGTTACGTCTTCACGCCCAAATGGCTAAACCGATTTTGATGAATTTTGGTACAGAGGTAGTTGGGACCCTGGAGACGGACATAGGCTAACTTTTGTTTAAAAAAATGAGAAATGAGGGAGAAAGAGGGAAGAAAAGGGAAAAGTTAGCATTGCTATTACAATAAATAAGGCGCTAGGGCCAAAACTACAAGTAGCAAGTACCTGCAAAACAGGAAAGGGGAGCTGTGTTACCCCGAATTAAACGCGAGCGAAGCCGGGGGTAAAAGTTAGTAATTCATAATTTTAACCTGTCGTAGAAATAATCTATTGAATGCTTATTTAAGTCGATCAAATGGAGTTCAAAATGCAATGCACAGTGACAGGTTAGAAAACCGTTGACATCCTACAATTAACCCTTCTCCTGTCTCCCATAACGTTAACACCTATAAATAAAATATGTAGGTATAGGACCCGATCCCTCTAACCTAACCCCGTACATGTCATATAAATTGTACCATCGGTGACAATTACGGGAGAATTTTACCTTTTTAAGGTCACAATATCCGTACGTTAGACCGATATATAATTGTTCAGTTGACGTGGGTCTGACGGGCCTGTCCCGGTGGTGTCTGGCGGACCTACCCCAGCGGGGTCTGGCAGTCCTAACAACAGCGTTTGTGGGTTGAATGCCACTCTTTTTGTTCAGTGTTCAATTAGCAATGTTTGTAGCGCCATTTGAGTAATTATGCTTCGAAGCTAATGCAGTTAGGTACGTTTGATAGCCAACTGAATTGCCTTCGGACTTTGTTTAAAAATTTAGTCGATGTAGGTATTGCGTTTGTTTGAAATGTAATGGCGATCCCCTTGTTGGGAGAGAAAGGATAATGAGCGAAATGGGATAATTCATTTTAAAATATCGATCTATTTTTTTTCAAATTTACGGTGCACATGAAGCTGTGATGAATATATTGTTGTAGATGTATGATTTGCCGGCCAACAAATATAAACTTGTAATTTGAATAGAGCTTAACATTTCCTTAATATAACCCCTAAGTAAAGTTATTAAACCACCAAATATCTGAGATCTGAGACTGGGCTTTTTTTTTCTGTAGTCCTTAAATACCTTCTCCAGAAATTGACTTACGACTCAGGTGTAATAATTTAAAACAACACTTTTCAATTTTGAATATAGCCTAAAAAGTCAACAACAGTTTCTGTGTACAAAATATTTTATGAATAGGAAAAAATTGTCTTGGTCTTATACAGTTGCAAATTACAGGTTAACAAGACACACACACTTTCAAGACCAATAATTTGTTCTTACTTCTTTCAATAAACGATCACCTACCCACAGCTATATAAACCGGCCAAGTGCGAGGCGGACTCGCGCACCGAGGATTCCGTACAAACTTGCGACTTAAACAGTCATGTCTTTTGACTGCGTAGACTTAGAGGGTTGATATTCTCATTAATACAAGGGACTACAGACTTGAGTATATGGTTTTAATTTCAACTCGATACCTCCACGCGTTCCCGACATAAGATAAAGGGCCTTGACAAACAGACATACAAACAGACAGACCGACAGACAAAGTGATCCTATATGTAAGGCTAATTATCCAAGATGTGGGTATTCTAATAATATCCTATCTAGTTTGCAACCATGAGAATAATGTATTTGTATTACAATTAGAAGCAAATTATAAATAGTAGTCCTTATAAATTTAGTCGAATATTAAATCGACTATTTAATTGTATCGAATCGAGAGATAAGTATGGCAACATTTTTTATGTCTTGCAAACCTTTTAAGACGAGGCGAAATGTGAGTATTCGTGATTTGACGGTTGAACCAAACACTGATTTAAAATAAATCCTAATAATACTTTTGCAATTTTTTTTAATTTGAGAGGTAAAGTCTAGATCCTTTATACAAGGGTTCTGTTTTTTCCTTTTAAGGTGCGGAACCCTAATAACTAATTACATTCAAATTACCTTCCACAACCAACCTAAACAAGCCCATAGTACCTTACCCAGCTTATCATAGACCCCACCTACCTACATGACACACGGCTGTATCTTAGCCTATCTGATCCACCCACTAACTCGCGTCCATCGCAAGCAGCAAGCGGGCAGGAAGTCACGCTTGATGATGACATCAGGGCACGAACCTTCGACGTGGGTTCAGCCTGATAGGCTGATGGGATGATAGTGTAATGAGTAGGTACAGGTGGGTAGGCTATGGTAATTGGGGATCTGTTTGTGTTGCTAATTGATGGAGCTGAAATGAACCGTTTTTCTTTTAAGAGTGGGTTACTTTTCTTTTGATCAAAGCATAAAAAAGACTTAATTTTAAGTCTTTTTGATTGTGATTTGACCGTGGCATTTACCTAAAACCTCTAAGTAAATGTCACGGTTGTTATGACGAAGGGAAAGGTAGGTACAGGTGTACCTGTATACCTACTTCTTTTTTCGACGGCACGTTTGGCGCAGTGGCTGACCGATAGACTGCTGCGCTGCGTGTCGCTGGTTCGATCTCCGCACGGAACAAATATTTGTATGACCTAGAGGTAGTTGTATCGGGTCTGGCTGTTTGTGTACAGGAGAAAATCCAAGTGTGGGGCAATGTTTTTTTTTTTAAATGTCGGTTACGTTTGTCCCGTATAATAGGGAACGACCCTATTGCCATCATCAGCGTACAAATCCGGACTTCGGGCTCATTATTTCCTGATGGAAAAATATAATAGAGTTTTGCTCGACTCGGGAATAGACTGCAGGACCTCAAGCTCAGCAGCAATGACTTGATCAACAAAGCTGTGCAATACTAGAAAAAAACCTTTTTTTTGCAAAAAAAAAACAGACTACCAAGGTGATTTCCGGAAATAAAATTATTTTCCACATTTATGTTTTTTTTTGTAAGTCATGTTTTTTGGCAAATATGTTTTTTATTTCAGCCTTATTAGTTGTGATAAGATGGTATTGGTATCTCACACAAATTCATTTTCCATTCTACTAAAAGATATAAGCAGATCATCCACGGATGAGTGATGATTCTTCGTTATGAGAAGAAAAATATGTATTATAGAAGGTAACTCTTAAGGCGCAGATAAACGACTTTTAATGATTTTATATTGAATATCACGTCTAAACTTGTAGTCTTATTTCTTTGAAAAAAATATATGTTATACTAGACAATTTTATTCATAATTTGATATGTGAAAATGTGAAATTATATTTTAATAACATAGTGTAATTAATTTGTAAAGTATTGTCTAACGTGGACAAAAAAACGATAATCACGCAAAAACTATGGGGCGTATTTACATGAAACTTTAATCATATAAAAGACAATTTAATGACTCATATTTTAGTATACGGCTTTTATTTGTATTGTGTTTGATAAATCAAGGTGGGTTGTTTTTTCGAATAATCTTAATGCGCGTTGAAGCGGGGCTCTGGCGGGCGACGGGCGGCAGTGTATGGCTGACTACTGTCACGGTTAGACGCAGTTAATGTCGCCTTAAATTATAGTAGCAATATAGATAAAATTGATATAGGACCCCACTCGGGAGTATAGCCCTTTACATTAGAGATGAGAGAGAGACAGACAGAAAAACCACGCAAGCCGCACGGCTTACAACTATAGCAAAAAGTGTCGTTACAAATTTTGGCCTTATTTTTTTCCATCTAGCCCCCTTTCGCAACGCGCGATAAGGAACTTCGTTCCAAAAACACGGTCGAATTGAGAACCTCTTACATTTTTTGAAGTCGGTTAAAAATCGGTCAAATAATTTCTTTTTACATAAATATTTATGTTATACTATACTATTTTTATTTTTAATGGGTATCGTTTACCTAATCTAGAAGTAAACTAAACACTATGGTTATTACTAAGGCATTCGCTTTATCACATAGCGATCAACCCGTTACGTGCTACAGCCACAAATGACCATCGAATTCCAGCACCGTCACACAATGGCCCATTGTGTATAGTTGCAGAGATAGCTACACACTTTATTAATGACTTAAATTAGTCAGAGGAGACGTTCGCTACGCCTATCTGGGGAAAATTGGCGAAGAAGCCACTTATCTTAGGCCTGACTTGTAGTGTTATTTAATGGAGAACAGAATGATTAGACAAGGAGCCACCAGTTTTAGTATTTGGTACATCTACAACGGTTTTCAAAAAGCTTATTTATTTATAAAAAAAAAATGCAGAATGCTTATGTGAAGGTCCAGTCAAATTAACGGTACGGTTGGCGCAGTGGATGAGCGATTGATTGCTGCACTGAGTGTCGTGGGTTCGATACATGCACTGAAAAAATAGCATGGCCTACAGATAGTTGCTCTGGGTCTAGTTGCTGGGAAACGCACCTACGACACAAGAGGGCAAAGCTTAATAAAATATATAATATATGTAGACGCAGCTCCAGACAAAACTGAAGTATTAACAATTAATACTTACTAATATTATAAAAGCGAAAGTGAGTTTGTATGTTTGTTACCTCTTCACGCCTAAATGGCTAAACCGATTTTGATGAATTTTGGTACAGAGATAGTTGGGACTCTGGAGACGGACATAGGCTACTTTTTTTTTTAAAAGAGTGAATAATGAGGGAGAAAGAGGGAAAAAAGGGAAAACTTAGCATTGCTACTACAATAAATAAGGCGCTAGGGCAAAAACTACAGGTGGCAGGTACCTGCAAACCTGCAAAGGGGAACTGTCTTATCCCGAATTTAAAAAGAAAGAAAGCTAGTCAATTATAAATATGACAATTGACAATTTAATTGTAACCAGAAAATTAACAGCCGTTTCCTCTTTATAACCACTTCGCCTTCATGTTGTGTGTAAAACTTTCTCACCAATAGATTAGAAAATCAACAAAGATTCCGTTACTCTTTATGGTGAGAATAATCTTCACCAAGAATGAACCCAAGGCCCAAGTCACCATGTAGTTCCTTTCTATCAATTAAACCTAACCCTCGCCTCTTCTCATTAATCATCATTACGAGCAGACGGCCATAACTGCGCTATTATCGGCCAAGCACAAGTGGCCATCGAGTTTTTCCCCGCACCGAGGCACCCACCATTGTGTATCGAGATCGGAGATAAGTCTTTATTACAACCCGTTAGTGGATAATGCACGTATAAGGGCCTAACGTGTAATGTATTCATTGAAATATTTGCGTCTATGTAGCTGTGAGACATCGCAAGGTGTGGTCAGGGTTACCCGCTGGTTGATATAAGGGATTGGGTGTTCGTTTTTAGGGTTCCGTATCTCAAAAGGAAAAACCAGAACCCTTTTAGGATCACTTTGTTGTCTGTCTGTCAAACTGTCAAAACCATTTCGAGAGGGCCCCTGCACGCGCAGGGGCCTAAGTCTGCTATTACAATAGTGCCAGAATGGTCGATCACTGATCGCATAATGGTTGATTTTGATTATTTTGGTAATCTACTACATACTAAACTTGTCAAAATCAACCATTATGGGATCAGTGATGGACCATTCTGACACTATTGTAATAGCAGACTTAGGCCCCTGGTATAGAGTTGAAATTAAAACTATATACTCTAGTCTGTGGTCCCTTGGAGCTGTGAAAAAACTAAAACTATGCAGTCAAAAGATAAGGTCTTTCTATTATTGTATTGAGAGCTAAAGTATTTGTGTACGTATTGCATTGACTTTGATAGAAGCAAAACAATACCACAGATATATTTTGCAAATAATTATATGTATAGAGATGGATCTGTATACATTAAGGGGGTAAAAATACCCTTAAAAAAACTGTTTTTTTTTGTTATCACTCGTACCTTTTAACTTTCTAATTACAGAGATATTGGGAGTAATCATTCCAACTTTAACACAAGTTTTTTTATGTTTACAACTTAGAGTAGTTTAAGGTTATAAAGTATGGTAGCTAATGTTATGAAATCAAGTGCATTTTCTTCCCAAATAATAATTATAATTTTGAAATTGGGAAAGACACTTTACATTCATTCATATTACAAACGAAAGTCAAATCAAGCAACACGAATTACCACTTTTCATTGCAATCCACATTAATGCCATGCATATTCAAAAGATAATAATATAAACAGAAGTATTTGATCTATGGCGGAATATTTACCTCGGAGCATTAACAGTTGCTAATTGGAATAAATGGGGTTTAAATGGAATTTAGAGTCAATGTCATCCGTTAGCGCGGTGTTTGTGAGTGGTGAAGGAAATCATGGTCTAAATGCAATGTCGAGTGACCTTTCAACGAGTGTTTGGTTTATAAACTGTATATTATTCGTAATGGGACATATTAAAGGTATAAGTTGTGATTTTATGCTTTATGTATAAAAAAGCAAGCTAATGCAAATGATTAAAAAGTTAAATTTTATTTTATCAGCAAAAATTACAACAAAGTCCTTAACAATAACTTAAAACCTAGTGTTACCCCCATATCCCTGATGGCTGTTTCCATGCGCTCTCTCATGGACATAATTAATGTGACAACAGTCTCTTGAGGCATGTGGTCCCATTCTACAATGACGGTATCTTGGAGGTCTTGGAGAGTGGTAGGGCAAGACCACGTGCCCGTACTCGCCGTTTCAGTTCATCCCAAAAGTGCTCAAAAGGGTTTAGGTCTAGACTTCGCGCCGGCCAGCGCATAACAGGGATCCCAACTTCTTGCAGGTAACCTCTTACAATAAAAGCGGCGTGACAACTGGCGTTATCGTGCATTAACGTGAACCCATTTCCAACAAAACCCGCATAAGGGACAACCTGCTCCTCTAAGACCGAGGAGCAGTCAGCGACCCTTGCCCGCGAGCACTTCTAGTCCAAGAAACACACAAGGATTGTTTTGCCGTCGATGGAGATGCCGCCCCAGAACATGTACGAGCCACCCCCGTATTCCACTTTCTCTTGAATACATGCTTGTGCGAATCGTTCCCCTTGCCTTATGTGCACACTTCTATTGGTCTATTGTCCAATCCACATGGACACGGGCAAATTGCAACCGGTCTCTCCTCGCCCTGTCAGCTGCAATTTTCTTTTCCCAATTTTCTTTTTAAAATGCTGGAAAAGAGAATTACACGCTTACAGAAGTTCTGCGAGCTGATCGCAGTTGTTGTTGCAGCTCAACAGCATTGGAGACATAAAAAAAAACATAGAAAAAAAACGGTCGAATTGAGAACATCCTCCTTTTCTTGAAGTCGGTTAAAAAGGAAGTGGATCTCCAGAGAGCTTCTAATTATATCCTTTTATTTGACGATTATTTCTCGTTGAGCAGTTCCTTCGTTGACCTACAAGTACTATTGTCAAGTATATAACGTACGACGCATGCGTAAACACACACACTTAAACCTGTTTCACATGGAGTCGGACAGGAACGACAGACTACCACCTGTTCGATCATAACACTCTTTACTTTACACCGTTTATGTAACAAAAAAAGTTGCGCCTGTTACAGAAAAAATGAAAGGGAGTCGTTTGTCTTGGTATGGACATGTAATGAGGAGGGATGAAGGACATGTAACTAAAAGAGTGATGGATCTGAATGTTGATGGACGGAGAGCGAGAGGAAGGCCAAAGAAAAGATGGATGGATTGTGTAAGGAATAATATGAAGGAGAAAGGAGTAAATGATGCCGAGACGTCTGATAGGGGAGAATGGAAGAAGAAAACGTGTTGCGCCGACCCCAAATAGAATGGGACAAGGGCAGGAAAATGATGACGTAACAAAAAAAAATTAAGGCCAAAAGTTGTAACGACACTTTCGTTACAACTTTTTTTCCGTCTAGCCCCCCTTTCGCAATGCGCGATAAGGAACTTGGTTCCAAAAATCTAGTTAGTTTTGAACTCATACCCACTCTACTAGACCGGCTCAACATATTATTCTCACTACAAGTTACCTCGCATATTTCCACGTTTCTCGTATTGTTTCACGCACAGTTATGTTTAAATTAACGGTCCGCGTTTACGCCCATGTTTATCTAGAACATCTTATTGCATTGGACTCGCAATAAATGTAGATGAACAGAAGTTGAACTGCACTTAAAGATTTTTACAGAATCAAGACGGGTATGATCATAGATCAGCTTAATAGTTCTCACTGCTACGATACAAGCGGCAAAAGGAATTCGCGAATATTTATTTAAGCAGCAGATTCTTCTCCGAAATCAATTGTTATTAGTTCTTCTCTATTTATGTATTATTATCTGTTTTCACTTTAATAACTTTTTTATTTCTGTGTACTTTTGTATTTTTTTAATATATATTTTTTAATATATTTAAAACTATTTACTCAACTCTGTGGTCTCTTTGTGCTGTGTGCGAAAAAATCAACCCTCTAAGTCAACGCAGTCCAAAGACACGGCTGTTTATGTCAATAGTTTGTACGAAACCCTTGGTGCGCGAGTCTCACTGGCTTTTGGACGGTTTTTAAAAGTAGGTACATATTTAAATTATAACAACACACATAAAAGGCAATCAAATTGACGTTGACTATGGCATGAAGTTATCAGTAAAATAAAAAATCTACACCCTTACTTAAGCGTGATTTTAGTTACTTTTTTTATAAATCAGAATATTTTTATATTAACCAAGTGATCATGCTAACTGCCTGTACTATCATGAAATTTGCTGGAAGGCAGCAACTATGCCTTTCTGCTACAATTGCTACAAAGCGATCGATACATCCTATTTACTGGCAAATCATTTCTTCCGCATCAATACTTCTGCATCTTCCTACAGCATGACGCTCCACAACGAAGGTGTAGTGATGATTTGATGACCAGTTGTTGCCTTCAATCGAAGCGCTCACTGCTAAGCATAGTGCTATCGTATAATGCTTGGCCGGGGTTTATTATGGTTCTATCTAATGCTGTAGAATTATACAATTTAAGTGCGGGCTATCATCGTCGTCAGGGATAGAAATGTTTCTGATTAAATCCCATCGGCCTACTGCATAAGTTTTTATAATATTTATGAATATTCTTCCATGAACACCAGTTAAAGGAAGCATCTTTCTACAATACGTGCAATTATAACTACCGTCTCGAAATACTAGATTCGATTTATTCTACAGAAAATAAATTGTTGTTTTGCCTACAAATAATTGTTGAGTCATTATTTCATTACCCAATAAATTACCTTTTCTTATCGTAAAACCAATGTATTTCTCTACAAACTACACAGTTTATAGTCTAAGTACTTACCATAGAAGTTGATACCGCATTTTTCTTGTAAATTCTCAGATTTGCATGAAAACTTAGCTTAATGTCGGCGAATGAAGCAATTATTTCGTGCATAATTAAGGAAACGTATTACAAATCGACGCACGGCTCTAAATTAAGTGCATGGACTAATTGAAGTAGGCAAAGCCGTGAGCCACAGCTAGACTTGTATAAGGCGTGGTGCATATCTGCGGTGGAGACTTTCGACTGTGCTATTTGATTGATGTTGTGAAGATTATTGGTCAGCGGAGTTTCTGTTTGCTTCAACATTTGTTAAAACTTTTTTGTATTGTTAGTTTGAAGTAATCCCACTTATATTATTGTATAAATATCGTTCAGTTATTGCTTCCGTCGATTGCGATTCCCCGTGCAATGTGAGCACCGCCTAAGGACAAACGGGTCTGCACATCCGGATCCACAATAAATTACAGATTAGAAGCTAATGCAATTACATGCCGCGAGTTATTAATGTTTCAAGCACTTATAGTTTCAGCTTATGTACCTATGGGTTACAACTAATAACTGTAATGGGTGTTTCATACATAGGACTGGGTGTCGGTATGTTTTGTGTGAGACAAAATGTTTTATTGAAGACTAGCTTTTGACCGCAGCTTTGCTCGCGTTAAATTCGGGGTAACACAGTTCCCCCTTTCCTGATTTACAGGTACCTGCTACCTGTAGTTTTTGCCTTTGCGCCTTATTGATTTGTAATAGCAACGCTAAGTTTTCCCTTTTCTTCCCTCTTTCTCCATCATATCTCAATATTTAAAGATTGCCTACATCCGTCTCCAGGGTCCCAACTATCTCTGTACCAAAATTCATCAAAATCGGTTTAGCCATTTAGGCGTGAAGACGTAACAACAAACAAACAAGCAAACTCACTTTCCCTTTTATAATATTAGTAAGGATAGAGTAAGTGAGTGAGGGTAATGGGAAATAGAGCTCATTGGGACATCTTTTAATCACGTGTTTTTGTTAGTGGTTTCTTGCAGGTCTGCCTTTGAGGTTGTCGTCTGCTTAACCGGACAATACTGTGGGTGCATTGAGAGTAAGGTCTCAAACCAGGTCAAAAAACTTAAATCTAAGCAAATACACCCCTTGTGGGGTACGAGTCACGGTTTAGGGCATCGCTGCGGGACGTCAGCAAAGGAGCAAAGGGAAAGGTATTTTTTTGCGGATGGGAAATCCTCAAATTACTTGCCGACCTGAGCGCAGCGCGGGGGGGCAGTGTGAGATTTTGGCTGATTAAGACCCACCCATGTTCCTTCTTTTGCCCTTTATGTTCCAGGGCCGCGGTATCTCTTTGGAACAACCCGAAACCCTGGCAGGCGGTGGCTCTTGCTGGCCCCTCTGCTTTGCTAACATCTCATTGAGGCGCGCGTGGAACTCGAACGGGCCGTCGACACAGCCAAAGGGAAAGGCTGGTTCGGAATGATTATGACTATTTAGGGAATCACGTGAGTCATTAGTCAATCACTTTTACATTCCTTCACATCACTATTATATGTCATATCATCAAGGTTAGGCCCCTGGTGATATGTCGTGAGGTTTTAGGCCACTCTTCCGCGCCCTCCTAGCATTGCCTGTACTTTTTTTTATAAAAGGAAACATCAAATAGTTTTAGAATCAGTTTTCTTTTCGACTCCAATTCTCTTGTTCGGTTTTTTATGTGATTGATGAGTAATGAATATTTTAAACGTCACACATTTACTTCTATCTTCAAAAGAAGAAAGAAGTAAATGTGTTTTTTGTGTTTTAGTTTTTTTTTGCGTGCTATATAAAAATATAGCACGCAAAACACTTGAATGTTTCATGATTAAAAACTTATTTGGTCTATCAATCTTTCTGACAACATAAATAAATATCGGTATAAAAAAATCATATACTCGTTTGTTATATTTGAAGTGCATCACCATATAATCATACTATCATCACACTGTACCCGACATGCAGCGTCTACAAAAAAAAAAATCTAAAGTAGGTCATTTGTAAGTAGTTTTATTAAAATAATTACAGCAAGCGTAGTCGGTGGATCTAATACGTATGCAGGTACTTTTAAGTGTGTAATAATAGGCGGTGACCTATCGCTTACACATCATCACTTATGTTTTTTTCTGCCAGTACTTGTGTACACTCGCGAGCACCGGTATGTATACACTAAGTTGCTTTTATATTAAGTGATTTTATTACTGGTACTGGTTGCAATTTCAGATTGCTATAAAAACAGTATTTTAGAATACATATTATTTTAAAATTAATAAAAATGCTCTATTAAAATATGTTTTTTTCAGCACGCCTCATTCGCAATCAGGTACCTAAAATGATTATTACCACACGAAGTTTTTCAGAGGGTCATAGAATAACTTAACAACATGCTGGGAAATTACTATCTTCTATTGGGGGTAAAAAATTACGTTGTACCGATGGGTAAACTTGGGTCGGGAGTAAACTTATAACATTAAAAACTTGGATAAAAAACACATGTAAAAAATTTGGAACTTTGACCTCCAATATCTCCGTAACTAGAGGTTTCTTAGGCATGGTCTAGGACAAAAAAATATTGCAATGACGGTGAGGACACGAGTCTTTCGGCTTCGTAACGGGTACTTTTACCACCTTTCAAAGTGTTTTTGGATTATTCTATCAGGATTTTTCCGTAGCAGCCACATTATTTGGATTTGTACCCAGTTTAATAGGAATAGGTTCGCTCCTTATTATATGCGACTGAAACGTAACTAGCGAAATGTGCTAGTACTATTACATAAAAATTCGGGGATTACAGGCTAGAAAGGCATGAAATAGCTATGCGAGTGAATAAAGTAAATTATATTCAACTATTTCACACGTTGGCTTTCAGTTGATTGGACTGCCTTGTATAGGTCTGATAGTCGCAAGAGTTAGTACTGCCGAGTTACTGCATGCGGTCCTGAGTTGGATTCTCAGATCGGGAAAAGTGATACTGGGTTTCTTATGGGAAATTTGCGGATTGTTCGAAAGAGATACCGCAGCCCCCGTACACAAAGGGCAAAAGAAGGTACATGGATTTTAACCAATACAAGTCTGACACTACCGCTCCGCCCAGAGTGGGAGAAGAGATTTGACGATTTCCCATCCGAAAAAAAACCCATTCACCGACGGATTGCGGTAACTGGTAGCTTAACCTTCGACCGACCTATGTGTAGTGAGCTCCAGTATACATATATGTACTTATTTTTATCTTATAAGTACGTGGAATTGACGACGTGATGACATTATTGATGGTATTCCAATCACGCTGGAGCACTTCGATTTATAGTGGATGACATAAAACTCCGTAATGGCCGCTTCTTATTTATAGTTATTTACGTAATTTGGATGGTCCTCTCACTTCCGAGTAGAGATGTACAATACTTGCATGATTTTTGTATCGATAATCGACAAATTAGATCGATACTAAAGTATCGAATTGATTGATTAATCACTCTAGTTTTTGTGTTACTCCTTCTACTGTGTAATACAAAATAAGGATTTAATCAAAATCCATTGCAATTTGGTACAATGATAACAATGAGAGCTTTAGACTAGTGGTAGTGCTCTTATTTATCATGTGCGTGTCGATTTAAGCATTCGTATTCGTTTCAATCGATCTAATTTATCGAATCATGTCGCAGCACTACTTTCCGGACTTGGAGAGAAAGATAAATAGGTTGTGTTTCGTAGTTACTTATGTTCCCATGTAAAATGTCGTAAAATTCGGCTGTTTGAGAGTCGTTTGTTTTACTGGTACTTTTTGATCAAACGATGGGTTGAATTAAAAAAAAAACATGATCCTATCAATGACTTTGATTTTGTGAGCAGGCAGTAAAATTCAGGGAAACATTTTTATAATTGACACACTCCAATTTGTCGTAAAAAATGACATAATGCCGTAAAAATATAGAAGAAATTAATTCCCAGACATTCATGGATGCAGTTAGTTTTAGACCTGGGCTTCAAAGTTTTGTGTAAGCATCTGATGACTGAAATGGCTGTGATTTTTGGACAGACAGACGTTCAGGGTGAATTTATATGGGTTTTGTTTTAGGTACGAAATGGGCTACGGAACCCAAAAATGTAACAGGTAAAATGTTAAAAATACTATGGGTCTCCACTCTCACACAACCTATCTAAGGTTGCAATTGCAAGCGAGTATTTTCTTTCGAATAGAAAATTCTGTTAGTATATTTTTTTTAACGAATTTCCTTATCGCATTTTGCGAAAGGAGGAGGAGGAAAAATTAAGACCAAAAGTTGTAACGAAAGTGTCGTTCCAACTTTTGGTCTTATTTTTTTCCGTCTTAGTTTTTTGGTATAGTTGTAAGCCGTGCGGCGTGCGTGTCTCTGTCTGTCTCTCTATCTCTCTCTCATAGAAAACAAGCCAGTTATTTTCGTTTCGTCTTTCTATTTTGCATTGAACAGTGTGGTGTCGCGACGATTGTTATTGTTGAGTGTTAACACCTCTCAAGTTTTTAATTCTTATAGGCCCACATGGGCACTTATAAAACTTCGAGAAAAGGTGCATTTGATCATTCTTAAACTTAACATCTGTAACTTGTACTCACTCTCAGTGAAAATAAAGAACTATTCTATAATAGCGTGTTACTTAATGCAAAGAGGCGGTGTTGACCAAGCTTGAAAGTAAGGACAATAATAAGCAAAGTTTTATGGTAAGAGCAACTTCTATAAGAGGACTTAGTTACTTATTGTTGCTTTTAAGTTTAAGCTTTACAATTAAGTTATCATTACTTATAAACCAAGTGAACGCTTACATACACACGCTTTATCTATGATATGTATGTATTTATAAATTATATAAGTATGTATATCAGTTGTCTGGTTACCATAACACAAGCTCTGCTTAGCTTGGGATCAGATAGCCGTGTGTGAGTTGTCCCAAGATATTTATTATAGATATTTATTATTTACTTTCTTACGTTTATGTACAGTGGGATGTTTGTCAATGATAACACTTTGATCTTAAGCTGGCCTGGCGTAGTTTCAGCAGAATAATATCATGCTAGTTATTCTCGCAAGGTTAGACAGAGGTTTATCTAATAGTTTACCCCTCATGTCACCTTGATTATGTTTAACTCCATGTAATGGAGCGAGGCTATTGACATTAACTGAGCGTGACTGTTACACTGTCGGGGTTGCGGTTGTTCGAAAGAGATACCGCGGCCCCGGAGCGCAAAGGCCAATAGAAAGAACATGGGTGGGTTTTTCAGTAAACGTCTGACACTCCCCCGAAGTTATTTGATGAATTCCCACCCCAAAAAAAAAGCATGTCAGTTACTACGAAATTCCAGATGGTAAAACCCAATAACACTTTGCTCGACCAGGAAATCGATTCTAGACCCTCAATATATAACAGCTGCGTTTGCAACTACAAACCTACAGTTGTAAGGCTAGGTAAGCTATGTCATTCGGTTTTTTAAACACCCACATTCTTATTGCTGACGACACGGTTGGCGCAGTGGCTGAGCGATCAACTGCTGCGCTGCGTAACGCGGGTTCTATCACCACACGGAACAAATATTTGTATGGCCTACAGATAGTTGTTCCGGGTCTGGCTGTTTGTGTATGTGACTTTAAATGTTTGTAAACGCACCCACGATACAGGAGAAATTCTTAGTATGTGGCAACGTTATTTAAAAAAAAAAAAGATTCATAGACAACTTACTGTACATCAAGAAATCTCTTTATACAAACCTTCTCAAACCTAAGCTCATAAATTACCGCAGTAATGACGCAATTATAAAGGAGAAACAATAAATATCTATCAAGTGAGCCTCGCTCACATCTATAGAGGAACATAACTCATCCTACTGGCCACAACTCATAAAGATTCGACCTCTGACCGCGAGGTTGTGGGTTCCCTTCTCCGTCGCATAAACCACGAGCTTCGTAAAGCTAGGTACAGATTGTTTGCAACACAACGTGTAATGCAACACGCGGATCAAATGATGACGTGACGTCTGACAGGGGAGAACGGAAAAAAAATGTTTTCCGCCACCTTAAGGTGAAAACGCCGGAGTAGCCTCATTTGTTTTATTGATAATTATAATGATTAAAACTCTATGAAGCCATGTTTATTTTTTGTGGGCGCGAATCATATTGTAATCAACATACACTTTGACACTGATCTGCAAAATTACAAAAACCGTTAGAAAATAATTGGACAAGGATTGGAAGATGATGATAATGCGATGCAACATTTTCCTAATTAATAATATTTAATTCCTCACAAAGACATTCTTAGTTTCTATTGTCATAGTTATATTGATTAAGATTATTTTTAATTGCCATACAATTTTGCATGACTAAGTAAGGTAAACTGAATAAGGATCTCCAGTACGTGTTAAATATCATATTTTAGCAAATAAAATCTATTCTATTCTATTCCATAACCCGCGCCAACACGCACCTTGAGCGCAATTGATTTTAGTACACACGACGACAGATCAACCTATACAAAACCAGTTTATGCTGATATTTCAACTACGAATCGTACGCCGTAGATTTCCCGTACGACGAGATATCCGCTTAAACTGGTTTTGTATAGGTTGATCTGTCGTCGTGTGTACACATCAAAATGAGTGGAACATGTTGCATTTTATGCTGTGTAGCAAATCTGTACCCGGCTTAAGAATTGTAGTTTAATGCCTATTGTTCGTTAGCATCTAAGAGGCTGCTTACTTTCATGGCTTTAAAGGTAAGTTTGACATAAATTCTACGACGTTGTCGTTCAATTAAGTTCATAGCGGCTATCTTCATGACTAAAGACAAGATGTCATTGCTGAATGAAGGAACAGGGAAGCTAGATAAATAAACAATTTTCGCTAGATTATTTTCGTAGATAAACTGTAAGGTATTTGATGGAAGATGGAAATATCTCTATGGCATGTTTAGTTATTGTAGTTTTATGTTTGGTTTTTACTGTAAAATTGCAAGGAGTTATGAAGTAGCAGAAACTTAACTTAAACAAGATTATTTTGTATTCTAACATTTAAACAACTATGTTAATGTTAAAGTATTAATTACCTACTTTTTTGTGCTTAGGAAATCATCTAAGCTTCCCCCGCTTTGTGGCTGTACCCACTTATGTTCCTTATTTTGACCTTTATGTTATGGGGCCGCGGTATTTCTTTCGAACAACCCGCAACCCTGGCAGACGGTGGCCCTGGCAAGTTCCTCTGAAGCATTAATTACTTGAGGTGTTAAAGAAACTTTGTTAATAGTTTGGGGCCAAATGGATCTGATCTAAATATCATAGACGACTCTTTACGCTTGTTTAAACTGTTATAGCTCATCCTTTTATTAATTTTAATGACTTAAGATGTGTGGTCTGTCGTTTAATTTAATCGGTATGTCTGCATTTTGTTGCCAGAGCTATTCACCACATAATATCTGTATTTAATTCCAACATTTCAAGTAAAATAAATTCGAGAAGCACAAATGGCACAGGTGTTTCTTGTAGTATTTTACATTTGAATGTAGCTTTACAAACGGAGACCATTTAGATGACATCTGTGTTTAAATAACAGCCTTTTGCTGTAAATATATTGCAAATAAACGTGAATTATTGTAACAAAAGGGCTTTAGAACGAGCACGCATGCTAAAACTGTTAAAGTAATATAAATTCGTCGATATTTGAATCGAAAATAGAATTACAGTACAGCTTTTTAGTAATTTAATATTGGTAGTATAAATTAGTTAGGGCTGAACATACTCATAATTAAAAATCCTTACTAATATTATAAAAGCGAAAGTGAATTTCTTTGTTACGTCTTCACGCCTAAATGGCCAAACCGATTTTAATGAATTTTGGTACAGAGATAGTTGGGACCCTGGAGACGGACATAGGCTAAAAAAATGAGAAAAGGGGGAGGAAGAGGGAAGAAAAGGGGAGAGAAAGATATTTTTTTTTCGATCATCACGCGGGTTAAACTTAGCGTTAGCCCAAAGTAACTGTGCCACGCGGACGAAGCCGCGGGCAGAAGCTAGTAATTTATAAAATGACTAAAGATAAACTAACTTAATATACTGAAGGCGTCGAAGCACTGCTCCACATCACTGCCATCCGGAAACGTCCTCAGAATACTAGCAGTATTGCTACGTGAAATCATAATTTTTCTGCCCTTGTCCCATTCTATTTGGGGTCGGCGCAACACGTTTTTTTCTTCCATTCTCCCCTATCAGACTTAGCATTGCCACATGAATTAATTACGAAAAAAAAATAATGACTTAATAGTCAGTCTTTTTGTTTGCAACATACATTTTGTTAAATTTTTTGCAAAATAATCAATATTAAATAAAATAAAAAAATAAAATACAATCAGTATAATCCATATGTATGACTGAATTATAAAAATACATATTACTTGTGAAACGAATATTTTTATCATTATATTGAAATCGTCATATTAACGTTATATTTACATCGCAAGCTCCTGTTCAGCCCTCAGATTCTACAAGCTACAACAAACACAAACAGATACAAGAAATTACTATCCTGATCATTAAATTATTGTCTTTAGATAAACTATCGATAGTAAAAGTCAAAATATAGGCTAATTTTCCTATCTGCACTTCTCAAATGTCCACTAAGGTACGGTGCACACCGGATGCAACAAGCGTTGGCAACGACGACAGACGATAATTTCGAACAATTATTTATTGTTTTAGATGCAGTTAATTTCTTGGCCACCAGTGTACTTACTGTTGCGAATCGATAAGTTGTTACGCAGCAAGATAAGTGTGTACTACGCTTAGGGTTGTCGCTTTGTAAATGGGTTCTATTGTACAAGTTGGATTCTTGACAAAGGACACGGAAACTACTGAAGTATATGTCAGTGTCCGAGGTTCGAATAGAGGTATGACTCGTGCACCGACGGTTCTGGACAAACGGCTATATATTTTGACTGCGTAGAGAAGGGATCACAGACTTGAGTATATGGTTTTAATTTCAACTCGATACGTCCACGCGTTCCCGAGATAAAGGGTCTTGACGGACAGACAGGCAGACAACAAAGAGGAGGTACGTGCCCCTAAAAATGTCGTACCAGTTTGATTCATCTTCTCGCACCTTGAAACGATAAAGATAGAGTTTATTTAAATATGCCATTGCTATCAACGAATCAGTATAGCAGTGTGATGACGCAGCCTAGGATAGGTGGTCCTAGAAATGGCAGTCCATTTCTACCAGCCAGCATTCCAGGTTTACAGCCAGCATATCTATTTAGCCTAGTGCAGTCACTATGCTGAATTAATTAACTGAAATTGAGAAATAATAACGTAGATAGGATGTTTGGAAAAAAACTTACAGGCTTCTAGTCTAACCAGATGAAGCTGAATACCTGTATTTTACACTAGCTGGCAAGTATCCTATGTGTTATCCCAGACTATATTCTACCTCTGTGCCAAATTTCATCAAGATCCGTTCCGCCGTTTTGACGTGAAAGAGTAACAAACATCCATACATCCTCACGATTGAGCGACTGCCTATCTGACTTCCACAACCCAGTTGGTACTGGGTATACAATACACTTTGGTGGGACTGGTTGTCAAAGTTTCGGGCCACTGTTGACTTGTTATGACACTAGCCAAATAATCTCTTCTATTTTCTACTTATTATTACAGCCCTTTCATCTCTTACAAGTTTTATTTTTAGACGAGATATTGGCCAGTGAATTTCGTGTTCACAGCGAATCCGCAATGCACGCTTTGCCCAGTTTGTTGGTAAATTCATTGTACAGTACTCTCACTGATATTTTACCTGTATTTGGCATGTAACACCAAAAGAACAATGATCCTTAATGTCGAAACAATAAGGTTGGTGTTGGTTAAAATAGTGGTATTGTTTTTTATCTCCATAAGAAATTTCTCAGTAGTAACTTGCAGTTTGGTAGTAGGCGGTATGTTCTCCGGTAGTGTCGGATTGCCATCCCATCTGAATTGACAGCACTTCGATGGAGAGTAAAGGAACAGAAAGTGCACCTACGTTGAGATTGACCACCGTAGCCGAAAACTATCAGGAAGACTATATTAGAACCTCTAATTTATTAGCAATAAGGTTGCTATACGGTTATAGCTGGAAGATCTAATGTAACTGTGAAATGACTTTATGTACATCCTCTCTTGTCCAATATGTTGATATTTTACGATTCGCTTTCAAGCGGTGTCTTGTACACTTGTTCAGCTTTACAATATTACCTTTGTCAATGTTACAAGTTAGATCTTTATTATTAACATGGGAATTAACTTACACAGTCTGTCTGCTTTTGCATTCAAGCTTCGAGTTTAATTGAATAGATTTATGGATTATATGAAATAGCATAATGTTTGTATTTATACAAAAGTTGTAGATGTTTATAATGGTTCTCACCAGAGTGCGATTCATTGTATAATACCGTCTTTATTTCCATAATCTAATCTGCTATTAAGAATTTTGTAATGAAAAACCCTAATATTTGTTGCAACAGCTGAGCTTGTTTGATTTGACAATCGAGACAATTTCACAAGTTACCTACTTCCATGCTACATTTACATTTTCTGTTTTAAATGAAATACTAGCTGTGCCCTGCAGATTCACCCGCTGCTCAGCTCCTAAGTATAGTAGCGTGATATCATACAGCCTATAGCTGCGCCCTACGGTTTTGCCTGCGTAGCCAGAGATAAAAAGTAAGTAGGTTCTATCCAGAACTTGTTCGACCAAACAGTTGGAATGAATACCACCGTGAATGATTTCAAGTCTAGTAGTTTTATCATAAAGTCAATCCCGCTAAGGAATCGTGTTTTCTCATACAAATTTTGCCACCCTATTACACCTCATTAAGGGTTGAATTCAGCTAAATCCCATCTTATTGAGCACCAAAGTCCTAAAAGGATCCTCCATGCAACATTTGAGGCTCCTGACTCATGCAGTTTCTGTGATTACTTGATGAGTGAGTCAGTGATTTTCTCTTTTATATATTCAGTTGCCAATGTCATTTCTTGAAAAAAAGAATGCCTAAACAGTCAGTAAGCCCATCAGGTACAGCTTATAGTATCTTGAACTGTGTGCGATTCATTTTTTGTTCGCACAACTATAATATTTGCACTGGTAACCCTACACGTTATTATTTATGTGTTAAAGTCGGAAATAACGGTTATTTAATATAGCTTCGTAACGTTATTACAGTAACGGGCCGTTTCGCAGATACTTAGGGCTTTTTCACACGTACTCGCCATTTAAACTATGTTGTAATCCCACGCAAAAACGCGTACAAATAAAGTAATGGGATAGTTTACCCGTACGTGAGTGAAACGTAGATGTAACATGTGTTTTATAACGTCTAGTGTTTTGTTAGTGAATGGAATGTATGATGAAAGGATAGTTTCTCTTCATGGAGTATTAAACAAAATGTAGACTTAAAGGCTTGTTGAACATGAGACAATTCCAGGCCCGCGTGGATGCAGGTCTGTGTGTGAGCAATGGGTAGCTCACCGTTCGTCCGTCTTGTGACGACATTCGTGCGTTCATATTCCACGCGCGCTTCAAAGAGATGTCAGCAAAGCAAAGGGGCCTACCAGGGCCACTGCCTGCCGGGGTTGCGGGTTTTACGAAACAGATACCGCGGCCCCAGAACATAAAGGGCAAAAGAAGGAACATGGGTGGGTTAAGTCAGTAAAAGTCTAAGAGTTGCCCGCTCCACCCAGAACGGGAGAAGTTATTTGATGATTTCACATCCGTAAAATAAAAAGGCATGATGAATGACGATGTGGCACAAAAAAAAGAAAATCTGACAAATGACGTTTCTTCATACAAAACACCCCGAAGTTTAGTTAAAGATGACTTTGATGTATGCAATAACCTCTTAACCCTATGCCGAATTTTCGCAGTGACTAACTAAGTCAACCCAAGTGAGGGATGAAGCTAACAGTCCAAGCTCAAAATGAACTCCATTTCCGCAGGTACTAATGAGAGCACGCCGACCATTCTCCGAACTCCACAATAAGGCCGTGGGACACACAAGAATTAACAGCAGCATCCCATTACAATACTGTTAGCACCGCGCCTTAAATTAACGCAACACAAAGCGGGTACTGTAGCAACACGTAGTAAATCTCGTCGGCTCCTTAAGGAGAACATTAGTGCGGTGGATAGAGACGGTATGGGTACAGACAAGATCAAAAAGGTAAGATCCCTATTATCATTTACAGCTAACCCGACCCCTAATACATTGGTCAAGAGAGAATGTTGTTTTCGAATCCGAAATGAAGTAACTTTGTACAGAAGCAAAGTTGTCAACAAAAGTCACAGAATGAGCAAGATGAAGTGGCAATGGTCGGACCATATTATCAGTAGAACTGAGGACCGATGGGGTACATGTAACGATTTCTGCAGTATGGTTGGTGTAACTACTAATAACTGAGGGTCTAAAATGGCCGTTTAAGCAGAATCATAATAGGATAAAATTATGTAATGACAATGGTATGACATTCGTAATAGTAATGACATATTATAAACTTATGAGATTTATCCGACTTCTTTATTGGATTCTTAATCAATACAATATAATGAAATATAGTAAAACTAATTAATGTAATTAATGTATTAAATCTAATTGAAAATTTGTACGCCGGTTATGGCAGAGCATAGAGACGCTAGCTTTTAAATTATGTAACACCAATGTATCACCTGTGTTCCACAAATAAATTAATTTGAATTTAAATTTGATAATAATTTGGTTTGATGCTATCTGTCCCTGTAGGGGTCCCTGGTGTCCTGAAATACAGGCCACGGCTAGTTTAGGCACCAGTCTCTCACAAATGAACATTATATGCTTACTGCAAATATTGTTATCTTTTAAGTTTTAGCCTATAAGTGTTATTTGTGGAGGAAAAATAAAGTTTTTTTTTGTATTGTATTAAGAAATTTAAAATGGTCACAGACGCAGGTTATATTGCGAATTGTGACCATTTTACGAATGGTGACGTGATTCATATCATTAACCTATGATTTTGCTTAAGCAGCCCTTCTAGATCCCTGTTTTCCCTGCACATCATCTACCCACCAAATAATTTCATAGAGAAAACTACCCCAAAAAGATTGTGCTGAAATCTAAGCACTCGCCGCATTCAATTTATTTGAAACACCGTCTATGCTATAGAGATTTTTGAACAGCCTGTCTCGTCCATGTTTGCCACCGACTGTACAGTAACGATCTTGTGTAACAGTGCCTTTTGACCCGCCGCTAACGAAGCCGATGTAGCCACGTTATTTGTTTAGCTTCACATGTAATACAGGATTTATGCTCCAGGAATTGTACAATTGGCAATTCACAGAAGTAAGACTTGTGTTTGGTTATTGGCAATAGGCTCGTCCCTTAAAACATGATGCAAACAGTTTAATTGGGTTTACTATCAAGAATTTATCTGTGAATGCAATGTAATTTATATTTTTCTAATTAACCATTTTTTTATAATCATTTAATTTTTTTTTGTTATTGTCTAAAGTAATTTTTTCTTTTGCAAAGTGTAAAATTTATAATTATAATCTCAGTGTTTTCTTTCCATTTGTGTGATTCTGCAAGTTCTGTGCACTTCTGTAAGTGACGAACTCACTATAGTCTCATTGTTTGTGATTTTTGTGTAGCTATATGTAAGTGAGTACCTAAGTCGTTGAAGTGCCTTAATAAATAAATAAATGCCTTCTTGGTCTAGTGTTCGCAAGCGTGACTATTGAGCATGGAGTCCTGGGTTTGATTAACAGATCGAGCAATGTGTTATTATTGGGTTTGTCAATCAGGAACTTCCCAACTATAGGTTGGCGAAATGTGAGTGCACTAAAAGGTACACTACTGGCTTAACCTTCGGGGATTACGGGCGTTATCCTTACTAATATTATAAAAGTGAAAGTGAGTTTGTTTGTTTGTTACCTCTTCACGCCTTATGCCCCGTTCCAATAAACAAAAACGACTCGTTTTGCTTACGGATAGTTGTATTTTGACATAAGTTCTATGAGACTTATGTCAAAATACAGCTATTGTTTATTGGAACGGGGCATAAATGGCTAAAGCGATTTTGATACAGAGATAGTTGGGACCCAGGAGACGGACATAGGCTAATTTAAAAAAAAAGGAAGAAAGAGGGAAGAATAGGGAAAGCTTAGCTTTGCTATTACAGCGCAAGGGCAAAAACTGCAGGTAGCAGGTACCTGCAAATCAGGAAAGGGGAACTGTGTTACCCCCAATTTAACACTAGTGAAGCCGCGGGCAAAAACTAGTGTTATATATGTCTAGAATATCTTTACGTGATTATGAGGCTAATGAAGGAATGTGGAGTTGTTGAGGACCTACACCACCTATTGATGGAATGTGTCCAGAATGAGTCCGGTCGAAGAAATTTAGTACGGTCCCTGAATTTGAACAGAACTGATGTAGGCATATTCCTCATGATCCTATCCCAACCAAATGGTGATGCTGCGCAGGACTTGTTCAAATTCATGGCCCATGTTATTTAAAAGCTTGACAATTATTAAGGATACGATCGGACTGGCATACGCTGTGCGTAAGAGTCCCTATAATTAAATAAAAAACAAAAAAGGGTTATGAATATGCGTGTTGTCTGATGAAGAGTTAGAGGAAAGGAAGGACAAGTAAAAGATGGATAGATTGTGTGAGGATTGATATGAGAGAGAAAGGAGTACATGATTGCTTGACGGCTGACGAGGGAATCGAAAAAAAAAGGTCTGAGCTGTCCTCAAGTCATATTGGACATAGGAGGAAGATTATAAAATATACCAAGATTCTAATAAAACATAAACCACAGAGAACAATCTCCTTCACAGTTCCTTATTCAATCTTAGAAGGCACCTATTAGTCCTAGACTTTTACGGTGTCTATGATATGTGTGCGTGCCATGTGTGTTGCCAATAAAATACCTTTTTACAAGGAAGGCGGGGGAGTCTTGGGGCTCACTCCGGCTCATTTAAACTAGTTAGTAAGACAACAGAAGATACAAATAATTCCAATGTTATACCAGACAACAATAAATTATCTTCTTGCTCCCAAATAGTTAACTGTGTAAAAGGGGCTAAGCAGAATTCCTTGAACTTATTCCATCAAAACATTCAAGGTTTTTCTTCAAAGTTACTGGAAATTGAGTTGTTTTTAGAACAAACAATGTTTGAAATTGTTTGTTTCACCGAACATTGGTTAAAAGACTATGAAATGCTAATTAATTATGAAAATTATGGAGTAGGTAGTTGCTTTAACCGGAAATCTAAGTTGCGCGGGGGTTCACTAATCTTAGTTAAAAATTCTATTAAATATAAGTCTCGCAATGATATAGTTGATCTTTCGGTTGAAAATAGCATTGAATTGTCTTGTGTTGAGCTAGATGAGCATGTAATAGTGTGCGTTTATAGACCTCCAAATTATCTAAATTACTCTATTTTTGAATCAGTACTGGAAGATGCTTTAGCTAAACTTGTAACTGGTAATAAACCAATAATTATCTGTGGTGACTTTAATGTCAATATCTTAGAGGAAAACGCAAATAGCAGTAGATTTTTAAGTCTCTTTAAATCGTTTAATTTGTCAAATGTGTTTTCAGAACCAACCCGAATTACCACAAACACCGCTACGTGTATTGATAATGTGTTTTGTTGCTGCGACTATTTAGATAAATTCATTGTTAATTACCTTCCTTCAGATCATAGCGGCCAGTACGTTACTTTCGCGTCCAACATAAAAATTCAAAAAATTCAAATACAGACTAGACAAATGGCAGCCAGCAATTTAGTTAGATTTAATAATAATTTAATTAGCAAGTTAAGTTTTCCGGGCCATATAAACAATGTAAATAAATGGTATGATGAATTCTTTTCGGTAGTGCACACCGAGTTTAATAATACTTTAAAAATAAAAACAAAAACTATTTGCCAAAAGTTTATTTTCAGTGATTGGGCTACACTAGGTATTAGGAAGAGTAGGGAACGATTGTTTGAGCTGTATGGCCTTAAGCCTTACATCAACACAAAAACTTTTAATGATTATGTTGCCACTTACTCGAAAATTTTTAAAAACACTTGTAAAGTTGCCAAGTCCTTATTCATTAGCAACAAAATTAAATCAGCCGATGATAAAATAAAAACGGTTTGGAAAATAATCAACAATGAAACAAATAGAAATAAAAAACCAAGAAATGATTTTACGTTAGAAACCTTACGTGGCCTCGTGAGCAATAATAATGACATTGCTCAGGAATTTGTAAATTTCTTTACCAATATCCCACATAAGACTACAGAGACCCTACATTCCTCACCCTTGCTATCTAAAGATTTATTAAAGGCGAACGTTCCAGCCTGCCCGATTCAATTTGAATTTAAGCATATAAACCCCTTATCAGTTATTAAAGCTTTTAAGCAAATCAAGGTCAAATTAACCGAAGATCTTTGGGGTATGTCCATCAAAGCTTGTACCGCCATTATTGAGACTATAGCACCGTATTTAGCCTTAATATTTAATTTGTGCGTGGATCAAGGGGTTTTCCCGGATCTAATGAAATACAGCAAGGTAATACCACTTTTTAAATCCGGGGACAGTAAAGACACTAACAACTATAGGCCCGTATCCGTTTTGCCAGTTCTCAGCAAGGTGTTTGAAAAGATAATGCTAAATCAATTGCTCAACCATTTTAACACCAATCAAATCTTACATGAAAAGCAGTATGGTTTCACCAAAGGACGTTGTACGACTGACGCCGGTGTCACTTTAATGAAACACATATTTACTGCGTGGGAAGAGGCACAAGATGCAATAGGAATCTTCTGTGACCTTACGAAGGCATTTGATTGCGTTAATCATGAAACCCTGCTTTTAAAACTTGAGCATTACGGTTTAGATAAACTTGCGCTCAGTTTAGTAAAATCGTATTTAAATGATAGACAGCAACAAGTTCAAATTAATGGCGTTAATTCAATGGGTTTAAAAGTTAAAATGGGTGTACCACAAGGTTCTATATTGGGCCCTTTCCTCTTTTTAGTATATATTAATGATCTACCCCATTTATTTGAAAATCAACCACAAATGGTGTTGTTTGCTGACGACACTTCTTTAATATTTAAGGTAAATAGACGTACCACGAATCTTGACGACCTAAATAACGCCCTATTGCAGGTCCATAATTGGTTTACTGCTAATAACTTAGTATTGAATGGAAAAAAAACGAAATGCATAAGATTCGCTCTACCAAACGTCAAAAGTAGTGATTGTGACATAGTATTAAATCAAGAGAAACTAGAATTTGTCAATAAAACTGTTTTCTTAGGCATCACACTCGACTCGAGGCTACAATGGGGTCCTCATTTAACATCTCTTGCAGGACGTTTGAGTTCAGCAGCATATGCCGTAAGAAAAATCCGTCAATTTACTGATGTAGATACCGCGCGATTAGTCTATTTTAGTTATTTTCATAGTATAATGTCATACGGTATTTTACTTTGGGGACGGGCTGCAGACATTGAGTCTATATTTATTCTGCAGAAAAGAGCCATCAGAGCCATGTATAATCTACGTAGGCGCGATTCTCTAAGAGAACTGTTTAAAAAAATTAACATCATGACAGTACCTTGTCAATACATCTATGAAAACATCATGTACGTTAGGAAAAATCTGCATCTATTTAGTAAAAGAAGTGACAGACATCACTATAATACTAGAAATAGGGATCAACTGGTTCAGCCAGGTTTCAGGCTGGCTAAAGTTGACTCCTCTTTTATGGGGTACTGTTTAAAATGTTACAATAAAATACCTCCACACATCCTACAACTGAATGAATCGAAGTTTAAATCGTGTATTAAACGCACACTATGTAGGCAAGCATACTATAAGTTGGGGGATTACATTAATGATATAAATGCTTGGCTCAATGCCGGTCCTGCTCCACAACCATAGGGGCAAACTAAGTAATCATTAATCAGCATCTGAAGTTATTGTGGCAGCTGAAGAAGATTGTAAGACTATATTTGCATTGTATAGACTCAATTTCCTAATATTGTATAATTGTAATGCCCATGTGTGAGTTCTATGTAATTTTATTGACTCGACGGTTGCCCTGGTGGTTGAGAGATTGTCATGCTCACTTAAATGTCTCGCTGATGGTGGCGGGTGTGTCGGGTCATTTAGCTCCCTTCAAAATGGTCGAGCTGAATGGGGCTGATCCATATCACGAACATGACGTATGGATTCCATACGTCATGTTCGTGAACGGGCGCTGTCAGTTGGGACTGGTCATCTCTTAGCTACCACGGTTTGTTTTAATTCATCTATTAAACTCGTGCTAATTATTGCTTTTACTCTGGACGCTCTAAATGTGCTACATCGTTCTCACATTATGTATAATCTCAACATGAATGATGTATCCATGATTTTGTAAAACATTATGATTTAAAAGAGTGTCCATGGAGTTTCTTGCCCATTCTTCTCCATAGAGATCTACGCTTTGGAATGGGCAACTACAGTACTTTCACAAGTTATTATGTCTTGTGACTGGGACTGTAGCAGCATCATTTTTTTTGTTCTTGTTTTTATGACATTCAAAAGTGCCTGTAATGGTCTAATTGAAATAAATAATTTGAGTTTGAGTTTGAGTTTGAATAAATAGCAAATACAGGATGCAGCGGCTACGTTGTCGGCTCCTACCGATTAATTATTACTACAATGGCAATATAAACTTGGTCTGTTTGTCCGTCTATGTCAAATGTCTTGAAGGCAATTATTTTTTATTGTATTTTGATGTTGTGTTGTGTTTTTGTAAAGTGCGTATCAATTAATTTAATTAAGTACCATTCAGGGCTGTTTTTTCAATAGTCAAATAACTTTTATCTGAGGAATAAAAATAGCAGTTTGACATATTTTCTATAGATGAGCTGTCAAACCGCCATTTTTATTCCTCAGATAAAAGTTATCTGACTATTGAAAAAACAGCCCTTAGAAAACAAAACAAAATATTTATTTGCTATAAGTGTGACATGTTCTTTTTTGGATTTTGATTGTTTAACTAGCATGAACTATTAAGTAATCACACAAAATAAAACTTAATTTCTGCATTTCTGTTGCTACTGTTTTAAGGAACTGTTAATATTCGATTTTATAATCTGCAGTGTTGTAATTGCGAAGCATTAATTCGAAACATTAGTATTGTAGCTGAATAAAAAAATCTTAAATATCATAGACTAATAATTTATGTGACGGGTTTATAATAATCGGTGGTTTTTATTGCAGGAGTCTGTTGCAGATATATCATAACTTTAAAGTAACAGTTAACGTTCACAATTCGTATTGCTGTATCCAGCCGATTTGGAAAAAGGCATCCAAGTCAATTGAAAATAGATAATAAAACTATTTCTGATAAGCTAGAAGTCGCTGAGACACTAGAAAATTTCTTTACTAACATTCCGTTAGAGGTTACGAAATCTCTCCCCTCTTCCTCTAAATTAGCCGAAACTCTTCTTAAGGAAAACTTTACTAAGGATATACCTAACTTTAATTTTAATCCAATATGTATTGCTACAATTAAAAATGCATTTAAAAGTCTAAACATAAAAAATACTGAAGACTTATGGGGGATATCCGTCAAGGTTCTTGCTAATATTATTGACTCAATTGCTCCTGTCTTAACAGGCATATTCAATCAGTGTTTGGATAGCGGCAAGTTTCCTGACTTAATGAAATATAGTAAAGTAGTACCAATTTTCAAATCGGGTTGCAAGAGTGATCCCTCTAACTATAGACCTATATCTGTGCTTCCAGCATTAAGTAAAATCTATGAAAAAATCATGCTGGACCAGATGCTGTCACACTTTAACTTAAACGGGATTCTGCATAGTCAACAGTTTGGCTTCACGAAGGGCAGGTCGACAACGGACGCGGGAGTAAAACTCATCAGTCACATTTTGGAATCCTGGGAGCAGTCCCAGGATGCCATTGGCATTTTCTGTGATCTCTCAAAAGCGTTCGACTGCGTCGACCACAACACACTGCTCTGTAAATTACACCACTACGGAATTCGTGGACGAGCTGCTGATCTTGTTTTATCATATTTATCAAACAGGCAGCAAAAAGTAAATGTTAATGGGGCGACGTCCTCTGGGTCTCTAGTCAAGATGGGCGTGCCCCAAGGTTCTATTCTCGGTCCCTTCCTGTTTCTTGTTTATATAAATGATCTTCCTTATATGATGGCCAAACTATCGGATATAATTTTATTTGCTGACGACACTTCGCTAATTTTTAAAATAAATAGAAAAAATCCGGATGTTGTTAATGTTAACAAAAGTCTAACCGTTCTATCGAAATGGTTCGCAGCTAACAATCTCTTACTGAATGCGAACAAAACCAAATGTCTAAAGTTTGCCTTACCAAATGTACCACAACGTGATCTAAATTTAAATCTTGACGGCAAAAATCTTGATGTTATAGCAGAAACTGTATTCTTGGGGATGACTATTGATTCTAAACTGCAATGGGGCGCGCACATAAGAACTCTTTCGGGTAGGCTCAGCTCAGCTGCATATGCAGTAAGGAAAATAAGGCAGTTAACTGATGTAGATACAGCTAGGTTAGTATACTATGCTTACTTTCACAGTATTATGTCCTATGGCGTTCTCCTGTGGGGATCAGCAGCAGACGTCGATTCAGTTTTTATATTACAAAAGAGGGCAGTCCGCGCGATCTATAAAATGGGTCCTCGCGAGTCCCTCAGAGAAAAATTTAAAGAGATCGATATACTGACTCTGCCCTCACTTTATATCTTAGAATGTTTATTGTATGTCCGTAAAAATCGGGGGCTTTTCAAAATTAGGAGCGACTACCACAATATTAATACTCGCAGTAAACACGAAATTGTAATTCCTAAATTTAGATTAACAAAAACTAGCAAGTCATTTCTAATAAACAGTATACGCTTTTATAACAAGTTGCCAAAATCAGTTATAGAACTGACAGATGGAAAGTTCAAAAACTACATAAAACGTGTCCTTATTAAAAACGCATATTACAAAATCAAGGACTATGTTGAAGATAAAGAAGTTTGGCTATAGTTCCTTCTGCGCATGCGGCTTCCCTGGTAGCTATAATCAGCACAAATTTGTGGATGTCTCTAACTATTCTCAATCTTATTTATTTGTGTGATCTCTTTAATCATTTTGTTTTTTTTTTTTTTCAATAGTTGTCAAATCACATATTTATATCACCCTTGTTCTGAATAGTTACAGTACTGATAGCAACATCTGTGTGACTCGTCTTTTAGTTATTATTTTGTTTTTGCAATATTTTTTTTTTTATTTATTTTTTTACTTTTGTATAGATTCTTTTCTACCTATTAGTTGTGAATGAGTGGACATGGTTGGCCTTGTAGATTCTTAGACGCTTGTTAACTTTTGTTAACGTATTATTTTATTTTACTTTTTGTAAAGTAAGCAATGACTTATTGTCGGGCCTACGCTGTCCTCTCATACTTAAGTGCTAACGCTGTAACAACAACAACATTGTAAAACTAAATGATTTTAAAAGAGTAACCATGGAGTTTCTTGCCGGTTCTTCTCCATAGGAAACGACCAACCCGAACCGTGCATCTTTTCTCGACGTTTTATAAGTGCCCATGTAGGCCTATGTAAAATAAAAACATTTTGATTTTGATTTTTGATTGAATTGGATCGAGCTTATATCGAGATCAAAACTTTTGGTTATATGTATTTGTAACAAGTATACTCGCAGGGGTAAAAAACATTTTTTTTCCTACCACAAGACATTTGTCGTCGGCCCGTCAATTAGTCGATATCAAAAAAGGAAGTCGTTCTCATTGTTTTCAATTCCTAAATAAAATAAAGTCAACGTTAAAATACGCGAAACCGTGGGGCGTGTCACAAGTATAAAACCATACTAGTTTGTCATTCTTCACGCATATACCGACGGTAGTCGCTACCGCAATTGCTTGGTGCGCGTACGTCGATAAAATATATAATTCGCAATTTAAATTATTTAACGACCATTGCACTTGTATTTGATTTTTTACTTTAGTTACAAGTTAGTAAGGTCTGTATTGAATTGTGGTGGTGATTGCTGTAGGATGTTTTGTATAAATCATGTGTTTTGATCGGTTCTTCGTGCACCTGCCCAGGCTGACTGATCGTGGTTACGTGCAGAAACTTATAGGACGATGAAATAATCCTATGCCACGCTTATTATTGACCAGCTGCATATAAAATCAGACTATATTTTAGTTCATTTATGACTATCTTGAAATAAAACTACGAACCGGGGGACCCGTTTGTAGTTTTATTTCCAGATAAGTAGTCGTATTTGTTTCATATTCTGGACTAATGCGTGTTTTAAACTTCCGATACGCAAGCTGGATTTTATTTATTTATCGTGCGTTTAATTTATATGTTTTTATTTAACGAGGGCTTGTCAACGGTTTTGCCATCTTTCACAAAGTCTAATTCAGTTGGCTACCCAAATAATTTATATGTTCAATTGTTTGTATTTTTATTTGCACATATACGCAAAATACCAATAACTTTTGTAAATAAAACTTCCTTTTTAAGTGTTAACATTTTTTCTTTAAATTGTAGTCTAATTATAAAAAATACCATAATGATTTTCCCACAGAACACAGATAAATGGATATGACACGCATTTACAAGATCGTGTGTGGATAAGTAAAGTTGGTCGTTTGATAATCACATTTAGATGGAGAAATAAATGGGAAATTCAGTTAAATACATATAAGGGTGTAAAAGTACGCTAAACGAAGCCAAAAGGTAGTTTTCTGTCTGTCATGACATTGCGATATTTTTTTGTTCTAGAACTTTGGGAACCTTCTCAGTATATAGGGGGTCAAAGATCCAACTTTTTGACTAGTTTCGACCCTATGTGTATTCACCGCATTTTATTGTTGAGAAGCATATTCTGTCAGTTTTTTTTTAATCTTACAATTTAGTAAGTATATAGTGCGGGTTCGATTCCCGCACGGAACAAATATTTGTATGACCTGCAGATAGTTGTTTCGGGTGTGGCTGTTTGTGTATGTGAGTTTAAATGTTTGTAAACGCACCCACGATACAGGAGAAATCCTAGTGTGGACAACGTTTTTTTTTTTAAAGTATTTAGTAAGGTAGTATAAGGTTTATTACTTATAAGACACGAGCGCATCTGGCCATCAAACGTAAAGTTTGGCGAGTAAATATTGTATAAAAAAAAACAAAAACTGTTTGAGGAATTCAATGAAAAAAAAAACTATTCAATGCATCCATTAGTACAATATTTTGGGTGAGTAACATTGACTTGAACACTCCAAAAATTTCGTTTCCCACATACTTTTTTGCGTACAAAATGCATAGTTGACGGCTTCGTGAAGTTTACACTCTGTATAGGTGGGTCGCTGTGCACCTTGCAAGCCATTCCGAACAAGTCCCGAGGTGCAATATACTGGACAAAGAAAGCAACTCTTGCGCATGACCGTCGAGCAACCATCTTTATTCATGAGTCTTATCAATTCGCTGGCAGCCGGGCTTACAATATAATACACGGTTGCCAGTGTTGCCACTACATAATTACTTCGATTATATTAAAACGAAGTAAAAACTGTGACGTGTTACTTTTTTTTTTCTTTTACGTAACATTCTATATTTAAAGTTATATCTAGGTGGGTTTGAACGCAAAGCTCAAAACTTTAAAGTGACCTTTTCGTGTGTTCAAATTAAAATTACCGAGACGATATTTAAAGATTAATTTAGATTTAAAAGATGTACAGACGCCTGCACATCAAGCTACTACAATCTGTCAGATTTCTTTGATAGATTTTCGACTTTATTTTTAAAGTATTAGGTTGAAGGTTCATTGGGAAAAATTTATAGTTTCGGGTAGCTTGACCTGCTGGCGTCTGTACATTAGTTGTAAATGGAGATGTCAAGCATAACGTTGGATGATGTAGTATTTACTGGATCGAAAAATGGTTTATTAAGGATTATCCAATCCATTCCCCTTTGCGAGTAATAACTAAAGAGGCTCAACATCATCATCATCACATAGGCCACTCTAATCTGACGCCATGAAAGGCTACAGAAAAAAACATGAAAACTTTAAGACAAATTGACTAATTGAGTTTTATTATCCACTAGCTTTTGCGCGCGGCTTCGCTCGCGATAAATTCAGGGTAACACAGTTCCCCTTGCGTCTTATTGATTTGTAATAGCAACGCTAAGTTTTCCCTTTTCTTCCCTCTTTCTCCCTCACATCCCACTTTTTTTATAAAAAAATATTAGCCTATGTCCGTCTCCTGGTTCCCAACTATCTCTGTACCAAAATTCATCAAAATCGGTTTAGCCATTAAAGCGTGAAGAGGTAACAAACAAACAAACAAACTCACTTTCGCTTTTATAATATTAGTAAGGATTAACCGGCCTAATAATCGTCCTGTCCTTGTCTGAATGTCGACAACAGCGCCACCTACCGGATCTAACTATAGATTAAAACCTTTCAGTAGATCAAATAACACCAAAAAATAGTCATCAAAAATGGTCAAGGCGTTTCGAAGGAGAAAATTTACGAACAAATGCACACCGGATTAGAACCTTTCACCCAAAACTGGCCACCAATATTGAGGCGAACTAAAGGAGCTAAGTACAGCCCAATTATCGTTAGGTTCGAACCAATCGCCGGTAACCACAGGCCGGACGGTGCTACAATGAATTATTGTATTTCAACGTTGGCCCCCGGCGTTATTACCATGGGTAATTGCACGGCCGCCTGCGCATACGCAGGTCTCTTCCCCGTAACTTATTTGGTGTGAAATGAGAACAATTTGACTCCCTGAAGATTTATGACCAGAGATAATGACGTTCTAGGTAGTCGGAACGCTAAATTGTTTTTTTCTTAGTCCTTTTAGGAGATTGTTTGTATCGAGAGTAAACTACCGGTGTTCGGATACTTTTGTTCTTATTAGCGAGATGTTTCTGAATTTCTCATCAAATGTTAATTTAGTAGAATCCAATTCCTTTGTCTATTGAGAAAGCAGTTAGTTTCTTTGTAATTAAGAATGATTCGTTTAGTTCCCATACAATTTATCATACAACATCGTTTCTGGGTCGAATTACACACAGAGTTTAATTAAAACCTCAGAGTACATCCAAAGTTGAAGACGTGAAGGCAAGGACACACTGAGGTGAAAAAATAATCGAAAATAATTGTTGAACAATTTGCATGCAACTAGTTGTTACTTTATATGGTGAAGACATCGTCAATAGCGATTGAGAAGTGTTATTATGCAGAACATACATTGGATGTGAGGTCATCAGTCTTGATGATGCAGCAATGATCTTAGTTGCATTATTACATAGTCCTCAGGGCGTCGGCTGCGAGATAATAATCGCCCTTCCTACTCAATGCCACAGGTTAGTTGTCTATTAACCCCCAAGCTACACAAGGTGCCGGTTATAGGGATTTATCGGGCTTTGATCGCCGTTTAATGGGTCATATTTACGCTATACGTTGCTGTGAAAATGATCCATTAAGAGGTCAAAAGCCAAAGGTCTCTGAGGTCGCCATCTGTGTTTATATTGAATGTTGTATTATCATTTATTAATTGCAGCTTTGAAATTGTTATTTATTATTCGAAAATCCTTTCATGCGATGCAATACACATGCGTTTACGTTTCTTTGTACACACGTTTCTTTACATTCGAAAACGTGACCAACGATAATATTTTTAAATGACGACAATTACCAACAAACATACCGTGGAACTTTTGAAATTTATATGTAATATAAATGTGAAATAATTGTCTGGCTACCATAATTATGTAGAAGTTGAGGCATTCCATTACCGCTTCAATTCTATGAAAATGACAGATAACAATCGCGCGGCGGCCGTCGCCTCGGGCGCGGTTTGATTGCGGCCTATAACGGGTTTAACTAAGTATTGAAGCATTGTTACTCTCGGTGTACCTCGGGACTTATTCATGTACATGGTGTTGCTTAATGAGTGAGGGTCGATGTCTGTCGGGTTCCTGTCACGGGGCGTAAAGACTTCAATCATTTTGATATACAAACACCTTTAGTAAATATCAAAGTTGTAGCTTGCAAATAATATCATTGAAGGTAGTTTAATATTATTGTTATTGGTTTTGAATAGGTGTTCTTTTGAAGGCGTGACCAAAGGCTTTAAACTAAATATGTCAGGTCTTCGAAGTAAATTTGTCAGTAACTCATATCCTTATTAATATTATAAAAGCGAAAGTGAGTTTGTTTGTTTGTTACGTCTTCACGCCTACATGGCTAAACCGATTTTGATGAATTGGATGAATTTGGTACAGAGATAGTTGGGACATCATTTCTCACTTCTTTTTTTTTAAAAAGTGAGAAATGAGGGAGAAAGAGGCAAATCAGAAAGAAGAACTGTGTTAGCCTGAATTAAAGCGAAGCCGCGGGCAAAAGCTAGTTTATTTATAAAAACTTTACGCACATGTAAAAAAACATTGTACAAAGGCGGACTTAATGCCTTGGGCATTTTATACCAGTCAACCTTAGGGTGATGCAGGGACAAAAACATAGTAGGTGCAATGCGACAGAATATTTCAGAAAAAAAATATATACATACATAGACAATATTTTAATTTCAATTTTCAATAAAACTACAAAATGTGAAGAATAATTGACAACAAATTAATTTTGAGACGAGTTTGCCAACTTCTTAAATAAATATTCGCGAGCGTTTACCTTCAACTGGTGGCCGTCCTGATATTCAGAAGGAGCTCATTCCAAAGGAAAACCGCCTGGACAAAAAAGAAATATTTAAGGAAACCAGAACGGTAAGTCTGACATCGTAGAAGATGATTATTGGAGGATATTATATATTTAATAGTAAATTTAATTATTAAAATTAATTTCAAAGACTGCAGGCAGATGCTGGATCGGCAATCTGAAGACAGGGCGCTATGGCGCTCATTAGGGGAGGGCTATGTCCAGCAGTGGACTAATATAGCATGATGATGATGATGATATATTTTACATTAAGTCAATTCATTTTACTGAAAAACTACTACTGGCACCTTTTAGGCAAACTAGATAGTATTTATTTAAGTATAATTTACTAGCTTTGTCCGCGGCTTCGCTCGCATTTAATTCGGGGTAACACAGTTCCCCTTTCCTGATTTGCAGGTACCTGCTACCTGTAGTTTTTGCCCTTGCGCCTTATTGATTGTAATAGCAAAGCTATGTTTTCCTTTTTCTTCCCTCTTTCTCCCTCATATCTCAATCTTCTCCCATAATAACTGTGCCAACCTGTTTTACTCCCTTTTTTTTTTTTTTTTTTTTTTTTTTTTTTTTTTTTTTCGGGTGGGAAATCATCCAATGACTTCCCCCGCTCTGGGTGGAGCGGGGGGGCATGTCAGACTTGTACTGACTAAAACCCACCCATGTTCCTTCTATTGCCCTTTACGTTCCGAGGCCGCGGTATCTCTTTCGAACAACCCGCAACCCCGGCAGGCGGAGGCTCTGGCAAGCCCCTCTGCTTTGCTGACTCTCTTTGAGGCGCGCGTGAAACACGAACGCGCCGTCGACACGGCCTGTCGTCAATAGACGGACGGACGGTGAGCTACCCATTGCTCACCATCCACAGGCCCGCATCTACGGTGGCCGGAAGTCGTCTCGCGGCGCCCGGCGCCCTGGGCGTCTCCCGCGACGGCTGGGTTGGGCAGATGTTCTCTCCCTCAAACGCCCGGCCACCTCCTTCGCTAGCATTACTGCTTCGCAGAAGGTGGTGACCGCTTCCCATTCCCTCTCGCTCCGGACCATGGCCTGAACCAGGGCCGGACGCGAGAGATCGCCGCCGCCGATCGCCTCCACGAGGGCACGGCGGTGCTCCGCCCAAGCTGGGCAGATCGCCACTGTGTGCTCCACCGTGTCCTCCGGGCAATCGTCACAATGGTGACACCCGGGCGTTTCCTCCCGCCTGATGATGTGCAGGAACCTCCCGAAACTTCCGTGTCCGGTGAGGACCTGCGTCAGGCGGTAGGTGAGGATGCCATGACGCCTCTCCAGCCACTCCTCAAAGAGGGGACTTACCGCCGCTATTGTGGCGTGCCCTGCACGGGGTTGCGACAGTCGCTCTCTCCATGCCACCATGAGATCGCACCGGAGGTCTGCCCGCCGAGCGGCAACTTGCCGTGGCAGCGGGTTTGCCCCCCGGTGTAGTGCCTCCGCGCGCCACTCAAACAGGCGCGCGAGGACTATCGCCTCCAGATCCCACGGTGGCAGTCCGGCAAGGAGGCTCGCTGCCTCGCCGGAGATCGTGCGGTAGCCCCGGACAAGCCGTATGGCCACCACCTTTTGGGGCGCGTTCAGGTAGTGGGCGGCGCGCCGCCCTAAGGAACGCGCCCATACCGGGGCCCCGTAAAGGGCCATGGACCGCACGACTGTTTTACTCCCTTGGGTTGAATTTTGCAAAATCTTGTAACTCCTAACACTTTTATTTCTGAGATAACGTGATGAGTGAGTCAGTGATTTTCTCTTTTATAAATATAACTAGTTTTTGCCCGCGGCTTTGCTCGCGTTAAATTCAAGGTAACAGAGTTCTTCTTTCCTGATTTACAGGTACCTGCTACCTGTAGTTTTTTGCCCTTACGCCTTATTTATTGTAATAGCAATGCTAAGTATATCTCAATCTTTTTAAAAAAAAATAGCTTATATCCGTCTCCAGGGTCCCAACTATCTCTGTACCAAAATTCATCAAAATCGGTTTAGCTATGTAGGCGTGAAGACGTAACAAACAAACAAACTCACTTTCGCTTTTATAATATTAGTAAGGATAGAGTTGCAGGTTAAACTCAGCTGGAGTAAGCAGCTTGACTGATGCAGCAGAATGGATCCATAATGTAAGTAGGTTTTCATGAGCACAAGCGTCAACTGCACAACCAACAAAACAAGAGCCATCTGCAACAAAGATTCAAGATCAAAGTCCATGAGGCATGGAATTTGTAAGCCATCTGCCAGAACCAACATTAAATCAGTTACCCTCAATTGACACTAAGAGTTAGACATGCACAGCTGCTAATCCTGGCTGGATTCGGATTGATGGAAATATTGTTTCAACTGGGACAGTTGATGCAAAATGTTTCAAATAATCCTCTTTAACCAAATGCATAAACGTTTACTGCCAGTAATCAAGTGTTCATGATGATATTGAAGTTTTGTGCATAAATAATAACAGTTCCACGAGTTCAAGGTTAAGTACTGCTTGCAGATATAGGTCAATGGATGGGTGACCATTCATTGAAGTTCTTGTGTGTCTCTTAAAGCACGTTAGTCCGTTTGTCTCTTAAATTTTTCACTGTCGTTACGAGAAGTTAGTACTAGATATTTTGACAACCAGTCTTAGTAAGGCGTATTGTATAACTCAGTACTAACTGGGTTGTGGACGCCATATTGGCAGCCGCTCCTTGTTAAAACATTGAGGGCTATATACTTTTACTGCGTATACTTAGAAGGTTGATTATTTCTGATATCTCTTCTTCTTCTTCTTTTTATCTGGTTTTATGTCCAAATCATACGTAATTTCGACAATCAAGCTCTGGAATGCACTAAGTTACCCTTTGACATTAAAAAAGCTGAAAGTAAATTTACTTTTAAAAGAAAAGTTCGTAACCACTATTTAGGTCCGTCTGCCAATTAAAAGTCATTGTAATTACTGTTAAAGTTCTCGTTTTTATTTATTTTTAAATGTATTTATTAGTTTATTTGATATGTATATGTGTATTAGTATCCGTATAAAAATATATTTGTTTTCGCAAAAATAGTTTTAGATATTTTATGTATTGTACCGTATCACAATGTTGTCGTATTTTACCCAAAGGTTGACTGGTAGAGAATGCCTTATGGCATTAAGTCCGCCTATGTACCACTATTGTACATAAAGTTTAAATAAATATCTGTGGTTCCAAAGGAGCACACACTATACATGGTTTTAATTTCAACTCGATACCTCCGCGCGTTTCCGAGATAAAGGCTATTGACAGACAGACAGACGGACAACAAAGTGAACCTATTCTGGGTTCTGATTTTTACCTTTTGAGGTACGGAACCCTAAAAATGGTTAGACTGGAAGCCGACCCCAACCAAAATGACGAAATTATGACGACACGGTTGGCGCAGTGGTTGAGCGATCGACTGCTGCGCTGAGTGTCGCGGGTTCGTTTCCCGCACGGAACAAATATTTGTATGGCCTACAGATAGTTGTTCCGGTTCTGGCTGCTTGTGTGTGTGAGTTTAAATGTTTGTAAACGCACCTACAATACAAGAGAAATTCCTCGTGTGGAGCAACAATTTAAATAAAAAAAATGTTGGGAAAAGGCTAGGCAGAAGATGACCTCTAAAAGAGAGGAGCCCTATCCCAGCACTGGGCCCATTATAAATAATAAAATAAATAAATATCTTGGGACAACTCACACACGGCTATCTGATCCCAAGCTAAGCAGAGCTTGTGTTATGGTAACCAGACAACTGATATACATACTTATATAATTTATAAATACATACATATTATAGATAAATCACACCCAGACACAGAACAAACAATCATGCTCATCACACAAAGTTTGTCCTGGGTGGGAATCGAACCCACGACCTGCGGCTCAGCAGTCAGGGCCACTAACCACTAGACCAACAGGCCCGTCAAATATTATATGTTGCCTATGCTAAGTTCATATGTAAACAACATAGTTACTAAGTTAATTACCACGTGTTGAGTTAAATTAGCGTTAAGAGGATTGATTAACTAATTAGTAGCCGCACGAGGAAACAGTGTGACGCACTGTTGTTATTACTATGAAGATCTGTTACTGTTTGAGCCGAAAGTGAGTTTGTTTGTTACGTCTTCACGCCTAAATGGCAAAACCGATTTTGATGAATTTTGGTACAGAGATAGTTGGGATCCTGGAAACGGACATACGGATGAGCTGGACACCAGCTCATCATTGCATAACGTGCTGGTATCCGCAACCTTACGTCCAAGGTGCGTATTTTATTTTGCGTACGGGTGGGAATATTATTCGATCCACCCCAGCTCTACGAGAAAAGCCAGCAGCGCCTTGGTGTTTCTGACGATCTCGCTAATAGTACCTACCTAGGTTACCGAAGTACTTTACAATTTTATTTATGATTTAATACCATCAATAATTCCCAAAGGGTTCGATTGGGGGCCGATTTTCAAAATTATTTTTATCATCGAGAGGGGTATACTCTTGAAGAGGTTCCATATTATTTTATTTAAATTTCTTTGGTAGTTTATGAGTTATCTTCTGGAATACTTACATATTTTTGAGTGTATTATTGGAAGTCGGTTTTTTTTTCATTAGAGGTTTGGTTTCTGTAAATTAATAATGTTTTAAAAAATGCCTACAAACCATTTCACCCATTACGTAAACTATAAACAGCACTAAAACCATTTATTTGCGAAACTATAACGACAGCTTAGACAATAGGCGTCTGTCTGTAGTGTCTGTACTTTGTGGTAATACGGAAGTGCGGCTAATGACGGCTGAAATTAGGGTTGTCATACGTCCGGAATTTCAGATCAGTGCGCGGAATGCGGATGGAATTCGTAACAATCGAGACTTGTAAAAAAATAACTATGTATTTTTAAACCGTTGATGACTCTACACTTTACAATATAATTATTTTCTGTACACACAGGAGAAAACACAGGGAAACATCATAAAAAAACAGTACAAAGGCTTTTAGGAACTAAGGGTTAGAATTGCCTGCCGGGGTTGCGGGTTCTTCGCCTGCCGGGGTTGCGGGTTCTTCGCCTGCCGGGGTTGCGGGTTGTTCGAAAGAGATACCGTGGCTCCGGAACGTAAAGGGCAATAGAAGGAACATGGGTGGGTTTTAGTCAGTACAAGTCTGACATGCCCCCCCCCTCTTGAAGATTCCCTACCCGAAAAAAAAAGGGTTAGAATTGAAAAAAATATTTTAGAGTAAGATAGCCCGATATCAAAGAAGGCTATGGGGTATATAACATCACGCTAAGACACTAACGAGCTGAGTAGCAGGTGAGAATTCTGGGCACAGCTACTGTTAATATAAAAAAATCAACATATGAATGAACAGTATCACTTGCTTTAAAAATGTAAGTATTTATAGTTTCGGTGCACTACAATGTTTTGCAACAAACCTTTTTCTAATAATAAAACAGCATAAAATTATAATGTATGTGCTGAAAGTAAGTCCGTAATTTTCTTCAAATGTGCGGAATTTTCTCCAGGAATCTTATTTATGGATTTGGTAACCCTGGACAAAATGGAACATGAAATAGTGGTGTGTGCGAGATTATTAGCTCAGCCAGGTGTTCGTGATCTAAGGCGGTAGGGCAGCCATGATGGGAGGAATTAGGAAAATTCGTCTTAGTAAATCATAAGATTAGGCTGAACAGTTAGCATGGACGTCTATGGTGGTCTGTAGGCCCCTGCATTGCAGGTAGGTACTGCGTCATAGATCAAATTAAGCTATCTTACTCCTGCCGGGGTTGTGGGTTGTTCGAAAGAGATACCGTGGCCCCGGAACGTAAAGGACAATAGAAGGAACATGGATGGGTTTTAGTCAGTACAAGTCTGACACTCCCCCCCGCCCGAGCGGGGGAAGTTATTTGATGATTTCACATCCGCAAAAAAAATATCTTACTCACTTGAATTACTTAGTAAGATATCATCTCCTCAGTTATTTCCTAACTACATATTTTGGGGTCGTCTTCCAGTCGAAATGGATGCATATCTGACATCTACAACCCAATTACTACGGGGTGATACTGGCCGGTAAGACTGACTGTGAAACTTTCGGGCGAGACTACCTTGAACGACTGTCAAAGATAAACAAATGACAGCTGGGTCCACCACCGGTTTATCATGCTTTTCTAGGCAAAGAGGAAACTCGGTATGTCATGGGTGGTCAACCTTCCGAAGACCAACCTAGGCAAACATGGCTAATCTTGAAACCTTCACTTAGCCACAAGATTCACTCATAAGCTGGACTTTTGTACCACGATGATGAACATCATCATCTTGTCAAAGGAAAACTGTCAGGGGAAACCCGACCTTAATATTAATATTTATGTTATTTTCATAAGTGACCTTAGGCTTACAAAATGTTTGGTTTTTCCTAAATCATGTAAGTATAGTGTTAAGGTCGGTTTTCATGTGCTTTTGAATTGGAAAGAGAAGATGAAAAACTCATGTTCTCGATGAAAAGACAGCACATCAGAACACAAACATACAATATAACACACAAAAATCTAGGACAACTAGACTAGAAATGCCCCCATATGGTAAACCTAACAGAACAAAACAGTTCTACAGCTTCCTGCTACAGAGATTGGTAGGAATGTGAACCGTCATTATTTCACGTAAGAAGGGATAAATTATAAGTTATCAGTAAAGAACTAACTTGCCTGTTTTACAAGACATTGAGAAATTTACATTAATTGGCAAAACAGTTCCCTATTTATGATCTTGCGTCATTTCACGGTTGTATTATATTTATGTTTTCCTAGTATGTTGGCATACATAAATTTTACCTAAACATTGCACAGCGGGCGAATTTGTATCTTGGGGTATTGAGAAGTTATGGAGGGCACGAGGAACAAGCAAAATGGCTCTAAAAACTCAGCGTCTCATAACTTAAAAACGTAAGTAAACTTTTACAAAAAGTATATAAAACCTCGAATTATGTTCACTTTTTACTGCTTGTGACAATCATTGCTTTTCTGGAATTAAATAAAAAAAAAAGTACGTTCGTTGCTCGAGTTTAAAAACACGTTTTTATGCATGTTCGAATTTCTGTTTAGTCAATCAGAATTTTGGGTTTTATTTTTAGGTGGTTTTATCAACGACACATTCTGATGTTATATTTACACCTTACTTATCACTCTCCAATCCTTATTCCAGTTTATTTGAGGTCAGCGCAGCACGTCTCTTTTCTTTTCTATAAGATTAATAACTCAATAACTCGTCGTCTCAGCAGTAACATCCTTTCTAGCCTTATCATCGTTCAACTTTCGATACCACAAATCATTGGGCTTTTAATAAATCACTGCAATAACTGCAATTTCTCTAAAAATAATGATGAGAGTTGTTCAATGTGACCCGCTCTGTCAAAAAGTGGAATTAAGAACCTACTATTTGTATATCTTACGGTGCCAGGTGCTCTATATCATCTCTTCATACTCTAAAGTTTTAATATATGAGGCGTCGAAATAAAATATGTTTTTGTTGCGCAGGAGTCGGTAACAATTTGCAGGGGACTGCGACTTCCAGTTGTTGAGTTACGATGGAGAGAGTAAAAAATTGATCGTAAACCACTCATTGCACATGCAGCGAAGTAGTTTATTCGATTATTATTGAAATGTCTGTAGTTTTTAAGGTGGCTTCTGTTTTCTTGTTAGTGGGAGATATTTTAAAGATGAAGAAACGGAGAGAAGCTTCCAGAATAGAATGGCCCTCAAATCTAACCAACACAACGGTTATTTCCCGATCTTTTTGAATTTCAGAATGTTTTTTAATTTAATTTATTTTAAAACAGTTACAATGTAATGCTTCATGATTGTCAGGGCACTTTGTGATGCCAGGTGAGTTCTAGAGCAATGATCGCTTAGAAACCCTTCAATATTTTAAATTAAATTGCATGGCTTATTAATATCACTAATGTGAATGTCATTTTTGCAAGCAAGAGTTTTAGTTAATCAATTCTACGTGTGTCACTTGTTTTGACCATAGACACTGTTTCAACGGTGAAAAGTCTGCTTGGATCCCGTTGTTTGTAGTTACTTACTAATTATACAGTGTGTGAACTATTACGATCCCGTTAATAAATTATAGGTGTGTTGCCATCATCATAGATATTTGAATTTCAGTTTTAACCTAGCCTAAAATTACCACTTGTCATTTAAAATATTATATATATATTCATTTTCCGTCATAGTTCGTTCGTGATCTGACCGGTAGATGTCGCTTTAACAACTGTCATTCAAAAATGACATTTACTTTAAGAAACCCTTTATCTGACATAACATTTTAATAGAAAAACTGACTGACAACCTTATTGTTTGAGTGCTAAGTTTTAAAATACAGCGTGGAAGTTGCAAAATACAGGTGTAAAAGTAAAATTGACAAGGTCTTTATAAGGTATCGCGACACTAAAGTTGGTGTTGTAAAATACCAATTTACTTTAACAATATGGCTATTTGTTCGTATCGTTTTGTTGCCTTTTATGGTGCAGATCGTTTACGCTAGCGGTTCGGATAATGTTTTGACGTGACCAGAATTCGCTTCCGCCGCCATAGTTTATCTTTAGGTCGAAATACCCCGTCGAGCGAACAAGCTGATAAAGCCAAAGGTCGTATGCGCGAAAAAAGTTTCTAATTTTCGTAATTGTTGGACTGTGTGAATGTGCTTTTTAGGGTTCAGTGCCTTAAATGTAGACTCGGAACCGTAATCCTAGGCTTTGCTGTCTGTTCGTGTGTCACGGAACCGTTTATTTTAAACTGTAGTGGCTAGTGGGCGAACTTTTGAATTTCCACACAGTGTGGGTTATGGCTTCTATAACAACGACTATTGACGACACGGTTGGCGCAGTGGCTGAGCGATCGACTGTTACGCTGCATGTCGCGGGTTCGATCCCCGCACGGAACAAATTGTATGATAGTTGTTTCGGGTCTGGCTGTTTGTGTATATGAGTTTAAATGTTTGTAAACGCACCCACGTAACGTGGGTCACGTAACGTATCGTGGTTGCGTTTACAAACATTAAAAAAAAATACAACCACAAATGATAAAGGTAAAGAACTAAAGGTGTTTATTTTCGGTGTTATATAGTTTTTGTTTTTAAATATAGTGTTATGTAGTGGTTACCCGGTTTTACAGAACCCTGTGTGTGCGACTCCGACTCACACTTGACCATTTTTTAGGCTATCTTGAAGCAGACACCCGTCTGCTTCAAAATAGCCTAAAAAATGGTAATGGTTTTTGCTATTTACAAGGTGATAATTATCAATAATTGTTGTTCTTTTAACAAAACATATTCTTAACCTATCGACAGGTTTGACAGACCACCAATTACGTATGGCGACACAATTATTATCGCCTGACCACTGAAAATACGACGACACATAGGCCTTTAACGATGCGTAGGTAACTATTCAATTATTTAGACATGGACATGTAATGAGGAGGAATGTGACTAAAAGAGTGTTGGAATGTACAGTGAGAAGTAGATCAAAGAAACAATGGATGGATTGTGTGTAAAAAGGAGTTAATTATATCGAGAAGGTCGAAAGAAGAAGAAAAAAAACCGTGTTGCGAACGATCCAAGTAACACGTGCCAAAGGTTAATCTTTCAGATTAGATGCGCCTGCCAGGGCCACTGCCGGGGTTGCGGGTGGTTCGAACGAGATACCGCGGTTTCGGTACACAAGGACCAAAAGAAGGAACAGGATGGGTTTTGGCCAGTTAAAGTCTGCCACTCCTTTTCGCTTCGTCCCGAACGAAGAAATTAATTGATGATTTCCCATCCAAAACAAAAGGGCAGGAATGATACTGTTCATTTATTTATTTAAATCTAGCTGGCGCTTGCGGCTTCGCCCGCGTGATATCTTAAAAAATATTCTATGTGTTATTCCAGACTATAATAAACCTCTGTGCTAAATTTCATCAAGATCCATTCAGCCGTTTTGACGTGAAAGAGCAACAAACATCCATACATCCATCCATCCTCACAAACATTCGCATTTTTAATATTATTAGTAGGAAATAAAGTATACACATGTAGGCATATTCTTTTAGACGTTGCTTGCTAAAGCTTGAAATTATCTTATGAAGTCAATTGGGTAATTGATCGCTGTAGTTAATAAATACTGGCCAATTATTCAGGGAGGTTAAGTACTAGTATTTACCAATGTGAATCAAATCAAAATTATTTATTTCAATTAGACCATTACAGGCACTTTTGAATGTCATGAAAACAAAAAAATGATGCTGCTACAGTCCCAGTCACAAGACATAATAACTTGTGAAAGTACTGTAGTTGCCAATTCCAAAGCGTAGATTTCTATGAAGAAGAATGGGCAAGAAACTCCATGGACACTCTTTTAAATCACAATATTAGGAAATTGAGTCTATACAATGCAAATATGGTCTTACAATCTTCTACAGCTGCCACAACTTCAGACGCTGATTAATTAGTTTGCCCCTATGGTTGTGGAGCAGGACCGGCATTGAGCCAAGCATTTATATCATTAATGTAATCCCCCAACTTATAATATGCTTGCCTACATAGTCTGCGTTTAATACAAGATTTAAACTTCTTCTTTACTTACTTCCTGTCCAGTCTTAGACACTGTCATCATCATCTGCCTTGCCTTCTCCTATGTTGAGGTCGGCTTCCAGTCTTACCGGATGGCATTCTTTAAAAGAATGCCGCACTTACAAACACGCAAGCGCGGGTTAGTAAGATTTTCTTTTGTGGGAATGTTTTTGTTTAAATTTATTTTACTAGCTTTTGCCCGCTGCTTCGCTCGCGTTAAATTCGGGGTAACACAGTTCCCCTTTCCTGATTTGCAGGTATTTTTCGTTGGTAACAAAGAGTGTGTGTACCGATTTTTAGCTTCCTACCTTAAAAAAATCCGGAATGTTCCGTACAAACTTCCATCCCCTATTTAAGGCAAGTGGGGGGTGAGAAAGAGACAAAAAGTAGCCTATGTCCGTCTCCAGGGTCAAGTAATTGCATTTCAGTTGTATAACCATACAGGTTGTCAGAATTTCGGTCTACTGACCACCTAGACAACGCAAGTCTAAGAAATATCAAAATATCCCACGATGCAGTTTGACAGAAAAAAAACAACTTTCAACTAAACAGTTTTCAAAGAAACTCTTCGACACCGTCGTCTCTTTCAAATGGTTTTCAAATGTTAAGCAATAGTGCTTAACATTTGAAAACTAGCATCAAAACCTAATAAAATCAAACCTATTTACAGTATTAGGTACTTACGTACATTTAATCGTAAACTTGCCTCACAGTACATTCACGCTATTAATTTTACTACAGCCATCAGATCTAGAGGTTGTTTACCGATATCATCGGCTTGACTCGAGTTCCGTACAGCGATTGGTAAAACGCGCCTTTTAAGGGTTCCGTCGGTTTGTTTTTACGTCTGTCACACTTTCCCCGCTCACGTTTTGAAATAACGGTTGCGGGAATCAGTTCATCTTTTGCTTTGATCTTTTTCTGGGAGTTTGTGATCTGCAATCTCAGTTAAAGGTGCCAATTTGGTTCAGTTGTAGAGATAGCTCTTAAAACTATTTTATACTAGCTGCGCCTGCGGTTTCACTCGCGTGGTGACAGAATATATCTTTATGAATTGTAACCTATGTGTTATTCTAATGTATAAGCTATGTTATTGTAAAGTTTCATTAAAATCCATTCATTCGTTTTTGCGTGAAAGACTAACAAACAACCATACATCCATATAAACTTTCGCTTTTATAATATTAGTTGGAAGTTAGATTCTTGGATGTTGGAGGTCTTCTTGTTAAAAACATGTTGCATGTTGGTCCAAACCAGCACTCAACTCATGCACTGTAGTGCATGAGGTCCTGGGTTTGTTTCCTAGGTTGGGCAGTATTATTGGGTTTCTCCGACACGTGTGTCTCGGCGGTTTTTCCATGTAGTTTGGATTCGTGCCCGGTAGACGGCAATAGGCTCGCTTATTAGTTTTAACTAAAATATAATTGGGTATGAATTAGATAATATGAAAAAAACGGGGCAAATGGTAAAACTAATCGGGATTTAGGGTTTAAGAGCGGGACAAAAATAAAAAAACGTTTATTAAAAAAAAAGCCTTAAGGTGGAAGCGCCAATTTTTAATTACAATCCTATAAAGAATTAATTACGGTCGCGTTTTTTTATATTAGGCAACACACACCTGACGCTGCCCTGCAAATTAATGCCTTCATTTAATACTGCCTATTATTATATATAATTCCTAAAGTATATTATTCCTAAAATTGTTCTGAAACAAACTTTTATTATTTATTTTTATTAAATAAATTGAAAATTTTCAACTGTATGGTTGGTCGACATTTACCTTTTTTGTTCATAATACATTTATTTTTAATACTTATGCAAGAAGTTTTAAGTACTCAATGCTTTGACAAGTCTATTTGTATTTTAATAGCGAACAGTTGTATAAAATAACAGAAAGACAATTTTATTCACACTTGCACCGGGATAAAGTTAAGTTTATTGAGCTGTTCCCGGGTTTACGGCCAAAACATTTATTTTAGATTCGGTTAGCAAACATTTATTTTAGAATAGTAAACTGCTAAAAATAAAAAGTTTATAGTTGTTATTAGTATAAATATCGGATGACAGTTGTTGACTGCTTGAGTGGTTTTGTTTAAAAAAAAATAAATAATTCAAACTCACTTAAACTCAAAGCATTTATTTCAATTAGACCATTACAGGCACTTTTGAATGTCAAAAAAAACAAGAACAAAAAAATGATGCTGCTACAGTCCCGGTCACAAGGCATAATAACTTGTGAAAGTACTGTAGTTGCCCATTCCTAAGCGTTGATCTCTATGGAGAAGAATGGGCAAGAAACTCCATGGACACTCTTTTAAATTATAATATTTTTACAAAATCGTATTTACATCATTCGTGTTGAGATTATACAAATATGTGAGAACGATGTAGAAAGACGTGCACAGTAAGAGCGTCCAGAGTAAATAAAAAGCAAAATTCAATTTAAAATCTAAATAAGTTAAAAAAAATGACCGTGGTAGTTAAAAAATGACCAGTCCCAACTGACAGCGCCCGTTCACGAACATGACGTATGGATCAGCCCCATTCAGCTCGACCATTTTGAAGGGAGCTAAATGACCCGACACACCCGCCACTATCAGCGAGACATTTAAGTGAGCATGACACTATTAACCACCAGGGCTTCGTCAAGTCAATGATAATACATAGCACTCACATATGGGCTTAATAATTATACAATACTAGAGAATTGATTCTATACATTGCAAAGATAGTCTTACAATCTTCTGCAGCTTCCACTATAGCTTCGGATACTTATCAATGTGTTTACCCCTAAGCTTGAGGAGCAGGACCAGCATTGAGCCAAGCATTTTTATCATCAATATAATCCCCCAACTTATAATATGCTTGCCTACATAGTGTGCGTTTAATACAAGATTTAAATTTCGTTTCATTCAGTTGAAGAATGTGGGGAGGTATTTTATTGTAGCATTTCAAACAGTACCCCATGAAAGATGAGTCTACTTTAGCTAACCTGAAACCCGGCTGAACCAATTGGTCCCTATTTCTAGTATTATACTTGTGTCTATCACCTCGTTTACCAAATAGATGCAAATTTTTTCTGACGTACATGATGTTTTCATAGATATATTGACAAGGTACTGTCATGATGTTAATTTCCTTAAACTGTTCTCTTAGAGAATCTCGCCTACGTAGATTATAAATGGCTCTAATGGCTCTTTTCTGCAGAATAAATACAGACTCGATGTCTGCAGCCCGTCCCCAAAGTAAAATACCGTATGACATTATACTATGAAAATAACTAAAATAGACTAGCCTCGCGGTATCTACATCAGTAAACTGACGGATTTTTCTGACAGCATATGCTGCTGAACTAAGCCGTCCTGCAAGAGATGTTATATGCGGATTATGCCCATTGTAGCCTTGAATCGAGCGTTATCCCCAGGAAAACAGTTTTATTGACGAATTCTAGTTTCTCTTGATTCAATACTATGTCACAATCACTACTTTTGACGTTTGGCAGAGCAAATCTTATGCACTTCGTTTTTTTCCCATTTAATACCAAATTATTGGCGGTGAACCAATCATTTACCTGTAATAGGGCGTTATTTAAGTCGTCTAGATTTGTGGCACGTCTATTTATCTTAAATATTAAAGAAGTATCGTCAGCAAACAACACCATTTGTGGTTGGTTTTTAAATAAATGGGGTAGATCATTAATATATACTAAAAAGAGGAAGGGACCTAATATCGATCCTTGTGGTACACCCATCTTTACATTTAAACCCATTGAATTGACACCATTTATTTGCACTTGCTGCTGTCTATCATTTAAATATGATTTTACTAAACTAAGCGCAAGTTTTCCTAGGCCGTAATGTTCAAGTTTCAAGAGTAGGGTTTCGTGGCTAACACAATCAAACGCTTTTGAAAGGTCACAAAAGATTCCTATGGCATCCTGTGCCTCTTCCCACGCAGTAAATATGTGTTTTAACAAGGTAACACCAGCGGCAGTCGTACAACGTCCTTTGGTGAAACCATACTGTTTTTCATGTAAGATCTTATTGGTGTTAAAGTGGTTGAGCATTTGATTAAGCATTACCTTTTCAAACACCTTGCTGAAAACCGGCAAAACGGATACGGGTCTATAGTTATTGGTGTCATTACTATCCCCAGATTTGAAAAGGGGTATAACTTTACTGTATTTCATAAGGTCCGGAAAAACTCCTTGGTCCACACACAAATTGAATATTATGGCTAAGTACGGTGCTATTGTCTCAATAATAGCTTGACAAACTTTAATAGACATTCCCCAAAGATCTTCGGTTAATTTGATTTTGATTTGCTTGAAAGCTTTAATGACTGCAGTGGGGTTAATATGCTTAAATTGAAACTCAACCGGACATGGTGAAACATTTGCTCTTAATAAATCAATGGAAAGCAAGGGTGAAGAATTTAATGTTTCAGTAGTTTTAAGTGGGATACTAGTAAAGAAATCTACAAATTCTTGAGCAACTTCGTTTTTAGTGGTTAGAAGACCACGCGAAGACTCTAGTGTGATCTCATTATTACATTTTTTGTTTCTGTTAGTCTCACTATTAATGATTTTCCAAACCGTCTTAATTTTATTATCGGCGGATTTAATCTTGTTGCTAATGAATAAAGATTTAGCTAATTTGCAGGTGTTTTTAAAAATTTTTGAGTAAGTTGTAATCGACTTCAAAAACAGGAGGAGGTTCTTAATTCGACTGTATGTTGTTATACATACAGTCGAAGCATCGGGGATGTTTGCTGATGCACGCATAGATAGTTTTGACGCAGTATGGCGAAAAGATCCGCGTCGTTGCTTTGTAGATTGCGTGGCAGTCGTAATAGCATCCTTCACTCAATTGCCGCCAGGGCAGACAGCCCGCTTATGCATTCGCTGGTCGATCGAACCAGATCGCTGTTAACTATTAATTACTAACATAGGCTAAGAATTTTGTTACTAACACACTGGACCCCTTGTTGTCTTCATAATAAATAAATATAATAATAATAATAATATACATACAGCCGAATTATTAACCTATAGAGAATATATTTTTTATATAAACTGCAGACGGAGAAATCAAGTAACAAACATAGAAATGTTTGTTGCTTGATTTTTCCGTCTCCAGTTTCGATTTTGCAATTTATTTGTAAAAATCTATTAGGTATACTCCGAACGTGTATCAATTTTATTTATATTGCTTGCGTAATTTATAAGTTATCTTCTATATAATACCTTTTCTTCTAAAATATATGGACAATATGCTAATATCTCTTAGTATCAATAAAAAATAAATACTCGATAATGATTTGTTTGAGACACCATCATCATCATCATCAGGCTATATTAGTCCACTGCTGGACATAGCCCTCCCCTAATGAGCGCCATAGCGCCCTGTCTTCAGCTTGCCGCATCCAGCATCTGCCTGCAGTCTTTCTTAGATCGTCATCCCACCTGGTCGGAGGGCGTCCTACACTACGCTTGCCGAGTCGCTGTCTCCACTCAAGAACACGTTTACCCCAACGGTTGTCGGTTCTTCGTGAGATATGGCCAGCCCACTGCCACTTCAGCTTGCTGATTCTTTGAGCTATGTCGATAACTTTGGAGAAACCATAAAGACACAATTAAAAAGGCTGAAAAAACAATCGAAGTGAAAACCTCCTCCTTTATTGAAGTCACTTAAAAAGGCAAGGCAATGATGATGTGTGAAACTGTGAATGTAAATGTATTTGTGTGAAGTTTTTATAGCATCGTAAATTTTACATATCAAGGAATATAATAGGTTAACATAGTCTCAAGAAAGTACTGCTACCCTACCAAGACGTCTTAAAGGAGAACTTATTCTACTGATGGAAAGAGACAGAGCTATACAGGGTGTCTAGCACCATCTCTTTCTCACACAGGAATAAAAACTGCTATAAGATGTCATGGTAACCCTATTGTTGTTACTCTATTGTCAAATTAATTCGTTTGTTTTGACTACCGTGCGACAAAAGTGCAGTGACAGGAACACAACTGGTAGTTGATGTTACGTTTGGCGCAATGGTTAAGCGATTGACTGCAACACCTCGGAAATCAAATCAAATCATTTATTGACGGGCCTGTTGGTCTAGTGGTTAGTGGCCCTGACTGCTGAGCCGGAGGTCGTGGGTTCGATTCCCACCCAGGACAAACTTTGTGTGATGAGCATGATTGTTTGTTCTGCGTCTGGGTGTGATTTATCTATAATATGTACAGTCGGGGGCACGATTAGAGAGGCAAAATTACAACGTAACAGCTTGACGTTTAGTTTGACTTACGACCTTATATTTTCAAGCATCGCTAAGGATTGTCTGCACTGTCAGTGCGTGTGCGTGTATGAGTGATGCCTTAACATTCAACAGATAACACACACACACAAATTGTAGTCGCATTAGAGCGAAATAACATTATATTATATCTGTTGCATTTACGCGTTATAGTGGCGACCCGTTCGTTACATTGTATTGCTAAAATTCGCTTGATTTTAATATGTGCTGCTAGCTGTTTGGATTTAGCCATGGATTAGCGATCATTGTGTCCCGAGTTCGAATATCATTCAAAAGGTGTAGTTGTTTTTGTTTCTTTAAAACCATTTTAGGTTTTAATCAAAAAAATATTTATGTTTATTTATATGAAGTTAAATATTACTTTTAAATATTACTTATTTTAATATTTACTTCACTATTTATGTAATTTTAAGTTTATCTTTTCGGTGTTCGAAGGTGGAAATAAAAAAGTCGTACTGAATGATAATAAAAATGTTTATTCGTTTTATTCTAAAATTAACAAACTTTAATGAGAATTGTGACGTCACATTCCAACTTAGATAAAAGAAGTTCACTTGTAACTTTCTAACACTTTTTTTGTGGTTTACCCACTTAGTCAATTAATAATAACATATCAAGAAAATGATATTCTAATAACAGAAATATAATTGTTGATACAGGTATCGGTTCGTTAATATTTTAATGTCTTTGGGTATCGGTTTTGTGCAGAGTTTAATGAAAACTAATGTTTATGATTTAGACTTTATGAACATGTTTTATTATTATGTAACGTCACAATGAATGAATGAATTGAGGTTATAGCTTAAGTGTTCATTTTCTTAACGAAAAGAAGATTGAAACTTAACCTCAATTTAATATAATTAAATGTTACTCAATATTTAGTTACACCGTTTAATAATTAAAACAAAAACATCTAGATATTAATATTTAGTATATCCTCCATTATTTTCAATGCAGTCAAGTAGACATTTGCACATGTTACCATATTACCACACATATTTCGGTTCCGGGTATCGCATCCAGGTATCGAATAATTCTGCAAAGCTCGTTGGTGTGAAAGCATTCGTTTCAAACTCATCAACAATTTGTCGTCGCTGTGCGGCGGTTACCGTTTTCCTTGCATCTTTTAATTCAGTGACTTACAGTATTCTTCTAAAACAAAAAGAAAGTGATATTAAGCAGCTATAACATTTTTATATAATATAAACGGTGGCCAGCGGTTTCACCCGCTGCTCTGCAGCTCCTTTTCTGGAGAGATCCACCCTTTTCACCTAGACCTAGGGGTGTAAAAAATATCCTACGAACTGTTCTCAGACCTAACAAATTGAAATCCTCATGATAATGAAAACAACAACCTTCTCCTATTTTTAAAAGTCAGTGAATAAAAAAGAATTAATCCTTATGCCTCAGATTATTATTAGGCAAATATCAAATAAAAGTTTAAGTTATAATTCATAAATATAATACTCACATTTAGTCCGGTTTAATCAGATATTAGTGTTCCATTAAAACCACTTCTATGCAGTGCAATAATAGTCACCCTCGCCTCAATATAAATATTTGCCTGCATTTTGAGTTTTGAGAATAATAATTATACCGCTATTTATTAAGCCACATTTCACCAACCAACAACTACAATCAATCGACAACGTTAATATTCCGATCAAGTTAAATATTCATAAAAGTCATGTCTACCTCACAGAGATTTTTATTCTTTAGTTACTTTTTATGATCTACCTCCCTAACTTAAAGAATTATTGTGTGAACAAAGCAAACAACGTAAAGAATAAAATATTTCTGTCCCATTACTACCAACCAAATAAAAAGTTACAAAAAGTCTACAATCTTGCGTTAGATTTGAACTTACGGCTAATCGATTCACACGTTTGTCCGAACCCGATTAACCGGTAAGCCATCCTGACTCTAATTTATAAGTTGAAATTATGAGCTACAATCACTTGTTGACGACAACGATTAAATGATTGACAATATAAGGTCGTAAGTCAAACTAAACGTCAAGCTGTTACTTTGTAATTTTGCCTCTCCAATTGTGCCCCCGACTGTATGTATTTATAAATTATATAAGTATGTATATCAGTTGTCTGGTTACCATAACACAAGCTCTGCTTAGCTTGGGATCAGATAGCCGTGTGTGAGTTGTCCCAAGATATTTATTATTATTTATTATTATTTGATCTTGTTTTGATTTGATTTTCACAAGTCGTTGTTGTAGGTTTTTTATAGATACAATAAAAAACTATGGCCATACAACTTTAGTTTTGACCTCAATATGAGATATTGAGGTCTTGAAACTACTTGATATTTTATTATATACACACGTGCACATATTGTTATAAACTTAGATTATATTTTCGAACCTATGCAAGATCATTATAAGTTCAATTATTTTAAACACTATAAATATTTCTCCTAGTGGTTTTTAAAACGTCATCGCACCATCTTGCAAATCACACGTGTTTACAGTAAGCAAAAGAGATAAGTATGTCTCTTTTACCAAACTCTTCAAATATAGTTGATGTTTTCTTGGAAACCGTTGCACGCTGTCAACTCAAATGCAATTGATCTAATGAACTATGTATATATCAAGTTTTCTATCAAATAAATTTAACTTTATTCGAAAACATTCATGAAATTTTTAGAAAATTTTAACTGAATCTGACGAGTTTGGTTACTCATCTCTTTTGCTGACTGTACATCTGACAGCACCTACAATGTGTGCCATCTATTCGGCGTCGATCGGACGAGCTGCTCTATAAACTGAGTTCAGTTAGTCACCGATGCATTACACGTGTTATAACTGCACTCTAGTGACGCGCACACGTAAGACTTTATCGATATCGATGATTTTGTTTATTTTATTTTGATAGAAACATATTGTCACGCTTGTATTCTTTGAAGGGTAGAGCAGGGTTGTTCTTTATATTACATGTACGTTTCTCCAGTTTAAGTCCCGCGCAAAAAGGGGTTATCCTATTACCACACCAATCGTGCAATCTAGATTTTGTCATTCTACCTGATGCAAAACCCAATTAGACATTGCCTAACTTAGAAACGACCAGGACAGTTCCGTAGTAGCACTTTCGACCATAGATCAGTGATACAATATGTTTTGGTTTTTTAATGAGTTCAGTAAGTAAGTATGGTTTAAACGTGCTCCTGAAAATACTGGGTGAACTAGCAACAAGTTAGCAAGCAAAAACATAAAATACATTTTAGCGGGAGGAAAAAAACTCAAAATTAAAATCATTTCACCCATCGATTTAAGGTTATAAATAATCTTATTGATAACCGGAAGAATAACTTTTTAACCCTAACCGTATAAAAAAAAAACACAAAGTCAAATAACGCCAACACAAAATTAAATACATGTTATATACCATGCAGATACACTTAACAAAGCAAAGTAGGTGTTGGAACCAGCATCCTTACTAAATTATTAAATAACTTGCATTAAGAGCACTGCGTCTACATATCTCATCCAACTTTTCTCTCGCCGGTCTGCTGGAGGCAATTTCTAAGGAAATAAGCAGTACCTTTGTACTCTTCTGCCTTAATGTAATGTCCTGTCATGTATTTTGTGTGTTCATAAATGAATAAATAAGAGCAGAACTTCACTAAAGAAAAGAAAGAAGATTCTGCAATAAACATCATGATAATGCACAGGCAACTAACCGAAACACACTGCTTTCAAAAGTAAAATGTGGCGATGTTGTATCGATAGGGTATCGATATGGTATCGCCACATCACTGATTCAAGGACATCGACATATATTCATACAACTGTTTACTCCATCTAAAGATACATCAGAGCTGGTTTACTTGTAGACCCGACACTTGTTGAGCCATAAATTTCAACATGATTGTAAACAAGGAAGCTGTGATGCGTCACACTATTGTTTTAATCATATATATATTTGCATCCCAGTATCACAGTATAAACGACGATCAGTAAATCAACTAGGCACTTTTTTTGCGGATTGGAAATCATCAGATAAATTCTCCCGCTCTGGGCGGAGCGGGGGGGATTGTCAGACTTGTACTGTCTAAAACCCACCCATGTTTCTTCTATTGCCCTTTATGTTCCGGGGCCGAGGTATCTCTTTTGAACAACCCGCAACCCCCGCCAGATCAACTAGGCCCTTTAACATGCACTTTTATTTGAGGGCACAAGAGGAATCATGGGTGAGTTTTAGCCAGTAAAATTCCGACACTCCCCCCGTTCCGCCCAGAGCGGGGGAAGTTATTTGATGATTTCTCATCCGCAAAAAAAAGGTTGAAATACTGTTTGTTAATACTAATATGTCTTCTTTGCCTGAATCATGCGAGTAGGTAGTATTGGTAACTTGCCAGAGGACAGTTAAGTGCACATTGTTTTAAATGGCAAGTTAACGGTGGTACATACTTGCGTGTCTTCTTTGTTAGTCATTGCCTAATTCTTGAGGTGAATTGTTTATTTTGTGATTTGCATAATATGTCAGTCTTCAGTGATCCTTGTAAGTGATGAGTGCAAAGCGTTGCTTAAGTTTAAACAGATGGTAATGTGTGATGATTTAGGGTTATTCTAGATCAGTCTAGAATATTCTCACTGGTGGGTTTTTTAAATGGCATCTCGCAGTTGTTTAGCTGCTTTATCGGTATATCCTTTGGGTGCCGTTAAGTTAAGGCCTCTTGCTAGGGTGCTATTGGTAACGCCTAATACAATCATTTGTATGTACTCTCCATTCTAGTTGTAGACTGATTTAAAAAAAAAACATGTAGAATTCGAAATTTTTCAGATTAGTTCGTTTATCCAAACGAACTCCTCGTTCGCGCCCGACGACATCGTTTAACGTGATTTTCGAAAAAAAACTAAACTTTTTGAGAGTCCAAATTAACCTACTTTAAAAACAGACTTACACTATCTTTTTCGTACTATTTTTTTTTTATAAATACATTACACAATCAGATAAAGGTGTGGCATTGCCGCGAGCTGAGTGGACATGTCACCGCGTCATGCTCTGAATTGGTCACTTATTTTAATAACTACAATTAACTGTGATGCATTGTGCATAAACGCTTGATTGAATTAAACGCTATGAATAACTTTATCTTGATTTATAAACTAATTTTCGTATTTTATATTTATTACACCTCATTCGTTAGATATCTACTTTATGTCTTTTAATCCAGACTGGTTATTTGTTTATGCCATTCGAAACACTTATTGGTAGTCAATAATAAAGTTATAATGCAGAAATTCTAGTTCTGGGTCTAATTAAAAAAGAGCCTAGTTTACTGTGTAACATTGTTGAGTAATATGAGCCTCGGCTGCTTACGCGCAAACATAAGTTATTCGCGTGTCTCCGCTTGCATTTTATCTGATGCAACAAGTTTACCCGACGTATCATTCCGATATTGGATATAAAGTAACAAATTTATACATCCACATAGGCAGCACGACCCCACACGAAAATAGCCTGTATCAGTTTTTCAAAAAGGTTGAAATTTGTTGTCTTCAAGTGTTTGTACGCAAAATATGCAGACACGCAAAATAGAGGAACGCGGCCAACGTTGACACGGCGCGTATCTTCCGACAAATCTCTCGGATGCCGATGGCGTATTTTTCGCAATTTGCATTTAATGTATCTAGGATATCGATTGGCTATGAGATATTTCGTTTCTGGGACCTGTTGTTTATTTATGGGACTCATCGACTTTGTAGGAGTTTGTTAATTTTGTTGTTATACAGGGAGTTTGCCCATTTTTGTGAATATTGAGTTTACCTCTGTTTCTTAGATTTTATATAATTTAGAAATACGCTTTCTTAAGAAAATCTTTCACAAATGGTCTTGTCTGTGAAGTAACTTGTTAGTGATATTCTAACGCCTCTTGGTAGAATGTCAACAGGTCTTTTGTTAACTAACGTAAGCTTTTCCGCGACCTGACTTACTGAGTACCGAGAAGTATTCGAAGTAATACGAATACTCCTCAGTAAACTTTTTAGTAGGGAACTGAATTATGGATGTCAGATAGGCAGTCGTTCCATGTAAAATACTGGTAGTCAACCAGAATACTAAAAGCAAACTCCGAAATAGTTGAGAAAATCTTTAATTGAAAACAATGATTTCACAGCACAGTTTCAACATCACACAACTGTTAACTTTCCAGCTTCCTAGATAGCTCCTGCAATTTACTCTATCATAAAACTTAGTTAATATTTCTTACATGTACATGAGCAATTGTGATATCCGAACAGGTTCTAGTTCCATGTGAGTTTATCAGCTATTAAAGACCTTAGCGCTGATGCTTAGGATTTTACTTTCAACATAAAGAAAAATAAATGGGAGGATATGAACATTTCTTAAATACTTGCGACTTAAGATTTATTTGGGCGTTAATTTTTATTGCATTATGAGCAACAGTGGAGATATGGGTTGTTTGTTGGATGTAGTATATTATAGAATAGCTTAGAGGCAGCTGCAATAATGTAGAGAGTTTATGATAACAACAGCTATTTAGCCATAGATGAGTTAGTAAATGGAGTGCGTGCTTGTTAGACAGAAGGTAAGAATGTAATAACAACGTTAGCTACATCACGCATGTAATCCCCGAAGGATTAAAATGTCATGAATCTAGCTAATAGGTATACATAATACACGTACGTTATATTAATTTTTGTCTGTTTTGTTAGCTGTAAGTCTTTCATAGATGATAACTAAATTAATAAGTAATTATCATCCGACATATTTAAGTACCATTTCATTAGGGACAAGACTTTAACTTTAATCAGACACAAATTTAGATTCAGTAGAAATAACTTTCTGATAGAAAATTCAATAGCACTTTGCCTGACCAGATGTAGCGCTTTGATTTGGAAATTTTGGAAGCTGTAGGGCTTGCAAGACTTATAGACCAACAAGACAGTCTAATTTAGTGGTTACCTTACACTTTCTGTCACATGCGAGATACTGCATTACTACCGATAAGCAACGGCACTTCGGTGCATCCGTTAGAGACCAGTCTAGATTTAAAACGCTAAGACATATATCTAGATAAGTCAGAGCAAGCTTTGACGGCTTTCTGCAACACTTCCTTTAAGGGAGAGATTGAGAGATCGATATCGGCTGTTGTAAGGTTATGAATAAACTTTAGTGATCTAGATTGCAGAGCCATACAATGTTACCACGATGGCTGGCTGTCAAACCGACTACAGCAGTATTACCCACACTCTATATCAACCAATCAATTTATTTCAGGCATCGAAGGTCCATACTTATATTATAAACAAGCTTGACAAGCCCGTCTTGAGTTCAGTAATTGTGCCACAGGAACAAATCAAATTAAAAACGTTTATTTGCTAGAACATGGTACGTAAGGTGTTACAATAATATTTTACAACATATTCTGCCAGACATGGCGTGCAAAATGTACAATTCCATAAACTTAATTTAAACAGCTTACTAACAGCAACTTAATTTATCTTCTGAATAGTACTACTACAGAATCCTACTACTGGGAAAAAAAATATCCAACGTGTTAATCCCGGTTATAAACTACCTGTGCGCCCAATTTCATTCAAAAGCATAAAACATTCATATATCCATATATATAGGTACATCCCATCATCCCCATAAAAAATTTCGCATTAATAATATTATTTTAGTAAGATGTAAAAATAACGCTGTATTTCTGCAAGCTTTTCACGTCAGAAACGATATTTATACAGTTTTATAGTTTAGACCCTAGCTAGTCTGTGTCTTTTATCACATACTACCTAACTATCAAAATGTTTGATTTGAGATTGTATTGAAAAATACACGCAGACAAAGATAAGATAAGATTTTCATTTCGCAAATATGTACAAGGTACAAGTAAAGGTGTTACAATAAAAACAGAAACAGCCATACTTTGCCAATAATAAGGCATGCATAAGGACAGAGTTTAAACCACACAATTATAGAAGTATATTTTTTGCCACTATTAGAGTACAAGAAAAAAAATATAATTACTATTCAAATCAATACATATCATTAGCATGCTTATCAATTAATAATAAATGTCTTTAATATAAATTCATTCAAAAATAATATTATTCTAATTCAGCAGTGACTAACATAATTAATATCACATAATTTTCTTATTAAAATAAATATCGAAATCACAAGCATCAACAATTACAGCTATAATTCAACCGTTTACCGGCACTTATCACTCCATTAACTAGTTAGTCCATGTCACAAATACCACAATGAGGTTGCTTACCGATCGCCTTAGGAGGATAATTAATATAGCAGTCATAGGATATGGATTATGACTGTTTTCCTCTGTTGCATTGCAAGATGGATGATCTGCAACTGATTGTAAATTAATGTTTCCCTTTCAGATTTAGCTTCGGATTTAATCACTGAGTATTATATAACATGGCGCCGTTTGAGTTTCTGTCTTTCAACACACTTTAAGACAAAACTCGTGATCATTATTTTGAAAATAATAGATTTAAGATAATCAGTGTGAGGTCACGTGTAGAAATGCGATTTGTAACTTCCGCGCGTATCCAAACGCGTTGTTACTTGTCAATTTAGAAAGTCACGAGGGGTTAAATAGACAACGACGTTGGGATTGAAGGTTAACATTTTTCTCGTTATATATTTTTTTTATAAGACGCTGCCAGAATAGTTGACATCGGTTTAGTAGCCAAGGAAGAAAATAAAAGTTTATTTATTTATACTACAGCTTTGGTAACAAAAAACACACAATAGAGGAATTAACACAAAAATATCAAACTGAGAAAAAAAAAAGATTAAAAAAAGGAAGGTAGAAGCTAGATTGACCCATAGACATATTTAGACACATCACATACATTTATAACGTCACAAGATTGCCTCAAGATTGCACCAAATAAGAGTCCAAGGAAATCATCTAATGACTTCCCCCGCTCTGGGCGGAGCGGGGGGGCATGTCAGACTTTTACTGACTAAAACCCACCCATGTTCCTTCTGTTGCCCTTTACGTTCCGGGGCCGCGGTATCTCTTTCGAACAACCCGCAACCCCGGAGGTAGACTACCTGACGCTGGTATTCTGCTGAATCATGCTAGTGACATACGGATGTAGAAAAAACGCAATGATATAAAAAGAACAATATGATTGATTTGATGTAATAGCATTTCAAGACAGGGTCTAGATTTATTCCCTATTGAGGGAAATAGGATCTCCCCTTATTACATGAGACTTAACAAAACTTTCGACATGAGGATGTACTACAGCCTTACCTAGAAGATAACAGGGGGTTTAAAATGGCCGCTGGCAGAATCATAATAGGTACAGTTAATATGGTGAATTGTCATTTTGTGACTGTTTTACGGATGGTAAAGTAATTCATATTATTAACCTACTAGCTACCGCCCTCGACTTCGCCCGCATGGCATAGTTACTTTGGGTTAACGCTAACTTTAACTCGCGTGATGATCGAATGAAAATATATCATTCAACCCCCTTTGCTTCGCACTTTCTCCCCCTTTTTTACTTAAAAAGGATCCCAACCACTCTGTATCAGAATTCATCAAAATCGGTTTGGCCATTTAGGCGTGAAGATGTAACAAACACAAACTTACTTTCGCTTTTATAATATTAAGTAAGGGTTATGATTCTGCTTAAGCGGCCCTTATAGGCTCCCAGGCGTTATGTCTATCATAAAATTTGGTTTTAAATATCCAAGACCACACACCAAACCCTACCAATTCCACTCATAAAGAACTCTTGCGCAATTGCCTTAATTCAAAGTATCTCGAGACTTAATTCAATTTATGGAATTCAAACGAGCTCTTTCTTCTGTACGTATGTATGTTCGCTTAATATGTATGTTCATGCATATTACATGTACGTAATACCTGCACGAGTCTTACTAAACAGATATAAGGAACTGCCTTTTAAGTCAAACACCGTATTATGACTTGGTGATTGCTTTTTGGATACAAATTACTTTTGAATTTGTTACCGAGACATTTATTCTGTAGGGTAGTAAAATGATTAGGGAGGTTTTTTATAGGGATGGAAAATCTTTACTAATATTATAAAAGCGAATGTGAGTTTGTTTGTTTGTTTGTTACGTCTTCACGCCTAAATGGCAAAACCGATTTTGATGATTTTTGGTACAGAGATAGTTGAGACCCTGGAAACGGACATTGGCTATTTTTTTAAAGTAAGAAATGAGGGAGAAAGAGGGAAGAAAAGGAAAAACTTGACTTTGCTATTACAATAAATAAGGCGCAAGGGCAAAAACTACAGGTAGCAGGTACCTGCAAATCAGGAAAGGGGAACTGTGTTACCCGAAATTAACGCGAGCGAAGCCGCGGGCAAAAGCTAGCCGTCAAATAAATTTCCCCGCTCTAGGCGGAACGGGAAGGAGTGTCAGAATTTTACTTGCTAATACTTATCCATGTTCTTTCTTTTACCCCTTTTTGTTTCGGGGTCGCGGTATTTCTTTCGAACTCCAGTAGATTGTGGCCCTGGCAGGCCCCTCTGCTTTGCTGGCATCTCTTTAAGGCGCGTGTTGAACACCAACGTCGCCATAGCCTGTCGCCACTAGACGGACGGGCAGTGAGCTACCCATTGCTCACCGTCCACATACCAGCGCCTACGATGGTCGGGAGACGTCTTGCGGTATCCGACGTTCGGAGCGTCTTCCGGGGCTGCTGGGTTGGTTTGAGGGGACGCCGTAGCCTACTGACTTTAACCAGGATTACTTTTTATTGTGGAAAGCGATAGAGCTAAACAGGTTATCTATCGCCATCTCTTTTCTACACTGGATTAAGATTATAACAATCCTGCTAAAACGTCATGGGGACCTCATTGTTTGTGTTATGAAGGTAGAAATGGATTTATAATCATAGTACACACGACGGCACATCAACCTACACAAAACCATTTTAACCTGATCTCTCCACAACGGTGTGCGATCCGTAGTAGAGAGATCAGGTTATAATAGTTTAGTATAGGTTGACCTGCCGTCGTGTGTACAACGGGAAAATATCAACCAATCAACCGGCGCTTGTGATCTCATTGGGGTTTTGCTTTCTTTTCACTATTCAGGGTATCAGAAAGGTATAGTTATATTTGAGGGTGTGTTTCAGACCATCAAACTAAACAATTTTATCCATGAGACCACCGTCAAAATCTTTCCTTTAGACACTTCAATACCTACTCGGCGCTAATGTATGGGATAGCTGCTGTTTTTTTTCAATTTCTTCTCCTTCATAAGGTCAGATTATATACTACTGTATTGCAATAATATCCTACATCCTACTGATATTAAAAATGCGAATGTTTGTGAGGATGGATGGATGGATGTATGGATATTTGTTACTCTTTCACGTTAAAACGGCTGAACCGATCTTAATGGAATTCGGCACAGAGGTAGATTATAGTCTGGAATATCGCATAGCATACTTTTTTTTCGATATCACGCGAGTAAAGCTGAAGGCGCCAGATAGTTAAATAATTTTTAAATGAAAAAATATTCAATTGTTGTTTAATATAAAAATAGTTTAATTCTCACCATAAAAAATAATAATTAAACAATATACAATCTATAATAATTGTCCCAAAGAGAGAAAAAAATATAAGGCGTCAAAAAATTCAATTAAATAAAAAATTTAATTGAGTAGGTACGTGAAACAATTTTATAATCTGTGGTGGTTAAATAAGGTGCACAAAGTATTGACTGACTCTACCCACTGAATTAGGCGGGAACATATCTTAGGAGATTCGTTAGTTATGCTTCCTCCTCAAGCCGTCAACAAATTAACAAGAACATAACTTCCTTATAAAACACAACAATAATGAACTTAAACGACAGTCAGGTGAGCCCTTTGAAAAATAAACGTCATCACATCGATGGTCTTTTAGACTCCCGCCAATTTCTATCAAGCCACAACTCGATAGGTACTAATAACTCGCTTCCTTTTCTCTTTGATGTCCAGACTGTTTTAAGTTAGTTTGTTTTAATACGATCAGTGCCGAGGTCCTCGCACACGATGTCACAGTCCTTTGAAGTTCAACATAAATATCATTGATACTCCGTTACCTTCTAACCACGATAGAACTCATATTTATTACAGTTATAACGAACTAGCCACACGATTGGTATTTTGTGTAATTTATGAAACTTCAATTTGGTGGAGTGAATCTTCCGGTAAGAGGGTATTAATAAAATAGATAGATGATGAGTTAATTGTTGATAGTTATTTAGCGCCATCTGGGATAGCTTTGGCTGTATTGTCTGAATTCGGAGTCAGACACTATAATTCCTTTACTTACTAGAACATAGATTTATCAGATTTTCTACGAACGAGCACCCATTTCACTCCGGCATAGCCTTAGCGTCCATCAGCTCCATCAAACATTAAGATAGGCAGGACACGACATTAAGTGTCCCATCGTTTGTGGAACAACATAACATTTGCGCTCCAAGCAGAGCCAAGCACGGTTATGTTATGTTATCTTCATTAATATAATAATGGACACTAACCCGATACGATCAACACACAGACATCTGTATTCTTAACGCACTAACCACAGTTATTGTTATTCTAAATCTGAATAAACGAAACAATCCTCTTTGCATTCGAATATAGCTTCCTTGATTTACCATTCATGTTGCATTCGCGAATCAACTACACAATCGAGCATCGGATAATCGTCAGCATCGATACAAAGACGAGATATCGATCTCGATCGCTCCATTCCGATGCATCGATACGCATTGAAAGTTGACGTTGACAAATTGCATCTTAAAGGATTTTATGGTCGACAAATTGAGGCTACTTGTATTTATTGCGATGAATCCCGCAGATTATTATCCCGCGGAATATTCTCGATTCTCGCTTATCGATTTGTTTTAATCGATTTGATATCGATCTTGGATTCTGTTGACCCTTTCTGTTGCCGATTCTGGTTGGGGTTTACGAGGCGGGTTAATGTGCGTGTGTCGTAAAACGCCGAGTGTGAAGAGATTAATGAAGCCGTTAATTTAACTGATTGCTAACTGTGCTTTTGATTGTTGTGATTGTTATTTATTAGGGAATCGAATTGTTGAAGGGTAGTGATTGGTAACGGGCTGATGATGGTAAAATTATTTATATATAAGGTTAGGGTTGGCTTAATTAGGGAGTTTCATTTATTTGTTTGATCTCTAATTGGGAATCTGTCTAAAATACAAATCTTTTGTATTTATGGATCGCAAAATGTAATTGTGTGATCAGAATCACTTAACACACAATATTATCACATTTTCCCAACTATTTTGAGCTCAGTGCTATTTCGTCAGTCAAGTGTCATGTAAGGTGGGGCGAGCGTAATGGCATCAACCGGGTACAAATCCTGACTCGGTCTAGGCCTAAGAGCAGTCAGTGTACTTATTAGCAAAATTCAAATTTTTACACAAACTTTCTATAGCTTCACGAAAATAATGTCATAGACATAGGGAATTTCTAGGGATCTATTAAAAGGTGATGGAAAAGTCAAAATTAATTGGTATTAAGCATCATGAGCTATCGTTAAAGTCTATTTATCTCGTTGAAAATTGTTCTAGAATTAATGTGATATACAAGTGATTTAAGTACAAGGCTGAAAGGCACTTGTTCTCTTCATACATTTGAAGGTACAAGATTTTATTTTATGTCTGTACTTTAAATATCGTCATGGCACACCCAAAAAAAGTAATTTCCCATTGCCATTTTGGGGTAGAGTTACTTAGTTTTATTAGAAATAAATAAGAAAATTTAACTTGTACATGTAATACCAGGTGGCAACACTGGCCATTTCATGATTGCTGTCTATGATTTTTTATTACAACGAGTGTTCTTGTAAAGTGTACTAAATGAGAGTAAATAAAACAGTTTCTCTATCGTCTACAATATATTGCTTTCGTTAAGAAGTTAATAAATCTATAAGTTTGATGTTCAAAATGCATGGTTGACGGCTTCGTTTTCACATTGTATGTAATCAAATTAAAAAAAACTAACACAGTAGCCACTGGCCGTTTAGAAAAAAAAACCGATCCACTACCAACATCAGAGATAAAAAAAAACAAATGCCTGTTATCACACACGATCCTACCAAGTACAGTTGGTCGGACACGGTTCTTGCGGTGTCAACGGCTTACACTGTTATATCCATAACTATGTTTTGGCACCAGTTTGACTTTCTTTCGTAAGTGTACGTGTTTAGATATCTAGGGCTGGTGATTTCATTGTTTTAGAATTATGGTTTTCAGTAGATATTTTGAATTGAGGGATTTCGTATTTGAGATTCAGAGCTTAGGTACTTGTTACTGGGTAAACTGTAAAGGTAACACCATGCTTGTAACCGTTAAAGAGCTAGGCAGAGGTGGTAGAGGAGGACGGGGAAGTCCTCATCCAGAAGTTGGGGCGCCCAGCGGACTCTCCGTCCGCATTCCGGCCCATCTCGCGGTGGTGGGCAAGCTCTTTGAAAGAGTAAGGCTTTATATCACAACGTTAGCTCAAGACGGGTTGGTGATTTCAGACTTATAGTTACTAATTATTTAAGTCTAGGTTTCCTCACAATGTTTTTCTTCACGTATTGGTGAAGTCTTAGATAAACTTTAGAAAGTACTGTATATACATATGAATTGAATAAGTCACATTGGTACTTGCCTGGATTTGAACCAACACCGTCATCCATGGACTATCACAACAAAATTATATGTGGTATAGAATAATGTACTGAAAACGTGTTAACCGTTTTCGCGTCGGTGTTTCTTCCATCCTGCATATAAGACAAGTCTCCAGTTTCATTCCAACCAACAAACGCTATCAGTTCAAATCAAATCAGTAACATAAACAGTGCCATCCTTAGCCAGTAAATAGGCTTCCATACATCGCGGCCGGACGGACTTCAGAGGTGCCGCTATCGCGATCAAAGACACCGCGGGCTTTCGGCACCGCTACACCGCTCGCCGAAAGACGCGGCCACACTGGACCTGGAGAAATAACATAACGCTTGTAAATACCCAAAGGGATAAATAGAGGTGTACCTCATTGTATTGATACGTTCTGCCAGTTTTGTAAGAGGAGGAGAGCCTAATGCCTACAATAGTGCAACTTACAAATCTAGACACGGTGGTTGCTACTGAAAAATCCGTAATAGAAAAAAAAACAAAAACATTTTGGCCGATCTGAGAAATAATTCCTGGACCCGAAGAAATGCCAGTGAAAAGAAATTAACGGAATCTGGTGGTGATTGAATGTTTGGTTTGGTCTTAATAAGGCTGTAAGCAATACTCATCTAAAAACTTATTTTTGTTACCGACTACCGGAAGTAAACTTATTTTCCATATTTTAGTGATTTTTTGGAAGTAGTTTTAGGTGTTGCAATGCTGGCTGTTATAGCATAACGTTTTAATACTCAGGTCGTTTTAAAGATAGAATAGGATGACAGCTTTGCTATAAGAAGTATGAAATGTAAATTAAAATGATTTAAATTATATTCCTTAAACTATTATATGAGCGTTATTTAACTAGCAAAACTTTAATCACTACATTTGGTGGAGGCCGAAAACACAAAGCGTATATTGTGCGAAGATTTTTTTCTTTTAGCCCCTTTTAATGGAATAAATTGTACCTTTCGTAAAAAAGACATCACTCAATCTTCAGTGAAACCAACTTTACAATTAAAAGGCATAGCCTTGGTAAAGTGTGTTGAGTTGACACAATTGGTAAAGCTGATGGTTGAAGTCCGACAGTTCAGTCAATATGGACTGCTAATATTTAACATGGAGCAAATGCCTATCTCACCACAACTCAGTAAAGTTGTGGTGAGATAGGCATTTGCTCCATGTGAAATAATAGTAGTTAACTGAATCCTGTTTGACTGGAAGCCGACTTCAACATAGTTTAGAAAAGGCTAAGCAGTATGAGTCAGCTGTACCTATTGGTGGAACACTTTACTTTTGAAGATGCTTTTTTATAACCCTGGTGTATGCAGAGCTTTAGGATTCAGGGATATGATGAAAGAAGCGGACATACTCAAGTTACAAAGACAAACATGTACGAACATCCAAAGTGACAGAGAAAATGTTGCAAGGGAGAAATATGTTCTGGAAGTTATATCACTCGTGTTTGAAACGAAAGACGAGTAAGGAAAGATGCATCTATAATTTTCTTTCTAATCTAGATTAAATATGACGAGAATCGGGAGGAATGTGAATGTTAATACTGATCTGGGATACAAAAACTCGCGATGAAAAGATTATAACGGATTATTTTGAAGTGTTCTTGGTTTAAAATTCTCTAATAACAAATAGCTCTGCAATGCTTTGCTCCGACTAAACTCTGCCCTTTCACGATCATTTTCTACCTATCTTCGGAAGAAAAATGCGCAATGATGAACAAAGAAATAGACAGAAAACGTGGGATATACAACCCAAACATTTTTTTTAAAGTACGAGCGACAGATAACAGTCTTTATTAGTATTACTGTGTGAGCAAAGCAAATGTTCATGAAATTCTTACCAACCGTCAACAAGCAGTGTCAGGATTGCGGGTTGTTCGAAAGAGATACCGTAGCCCCAGAATATAGCGGGCAAAAGAAGGAACATGGGTAAGTTTTAGTCCGTAAAATTCTGACAATACCCTCCGGTCCGCCCAGAGCGGGGGAAGTTATTTGATGCCTTCTCACTCGTAAAAAAGCATTGAGCGTTTTGACGGTTGAAATAAAATCTATGCCTCGAATAAAGTAACTTTAAATTAAACATACTTTCACGCAATTAAAGCTCAAATATTTTCTGTCGCCCGTATCCTTCAATCAGCAATCAACAAATATGTGAATAGGCCCTAACCTGCCGACCTTGTCTTCCAAGATATACTTAGTTGAAACGATAATGAGCGAGCAAAGCAGCGATGGCGACCAAATGTAAGTACATAAAAGTAAATTGCCTATCTACTGGTTGTTTTAATAGAGCTGTTTCTAGAAACCACTGGTACTGTGGCAATGGCAAGCATGCGACGCGTAATAAATTGTAATGTTTCTCAGAATCTGCTTGTTGATTGACATTGTTGACGGGGGTACAGTCAGACAGACTCAGAAGTATTTCTTCTTTCTTTTGTGTTTTCTCGTTTTGTTTTCAACCTATGCAAATTCATTAAAATAAATAAAATTAAGTTATAGCTTTTTGAATCGTTTTTTTTTGTTTTTTGTTCGGCCTTGAAGAATGCTCTGTTTTGTTGTTTCTAATTTTTTTTAAATTATTGTTAATACTTGCTTAATATTCTCCAGCGTTTGATAATTTATTTTTAACAGTTAGCACGTGATATTGGCAAAATTGTGGTATCTCTATCTTTGTGGACGAGAATTTAATTTATTAAAAATATTCTTTATTATATTAAAAAATGCATAGGGGCACTAATTGTCTAGTAGGTATTAAAAATAGATAAATATATTATGCAATCATTTTTCAGTTCCTTAAAAATCGCTCTGGTTTTCCTTTCTTAAATCAAAACCACTTATCTATTATGATCACTTATCTATGATCCTGACTGTACCGTGTATGTTTAGTGTCGTTTTAATTTGTCGTATCTATTATTAGTCACAAGTGTGTCTGCAATGTATCATTTTGGTAGCGCATGCAATAATTGGTTACTGTTTAAGTACGTTAGCACTCACCACGAACTTGAGAGGAATATTCATGTAGAGAGATAAGCAGCTGGGGGCTTGAAATGGCCTCTTTAGCAGAATCGTTACAGGATTATGAACACACGCTCAAACACTGACACGCAATCACAAACTCTATTAAGCCCTTATATAAACCGGGGTTGCGGGTTGTTCGAAAGAGATACCGCGGCCCCGGAACGTAAAGGGCAATAGAAGGAACATGGGTGGGTTTTACTCAGTAAAAGTCTGACACTCCCCCCCGCTCCGCCTGGAGCGAGGGAAGTTATTTGATGATTTCCCAAACCAAAAAAAGTCCTTATATAAGTACTAGATTTTGTAAACAGTCTGTCTATTTGGTTAAGAAACTGATTCATTAAGATATTGCAATTTTAGGCACTACTTTCATTATCTTTTCCTTATGTATATTTTAGAGGGGTCCTGGTGACCTAAAATATAGGCCTTGGCATAATGTAGGCGCAGTCTCCCTCAAATAAAATACATTACTCCTGAATCTATGTTATATCTTAAGTCCTGATTTTCATTATTTGTGGAAGAGCAATAAAGAAATTTAATAAATAGTGTCATAGGATACTTTTTTTTTCGATATCACGCAGGCGAAGCCCCGGGCGCCAGCTAGTATACCATACATCATATTATGGTATCACCTTGATGACGCCTGATCAACAAACATAACAATTTGTTTTTATGGAACCAACAAATAGTCAGCTGTCAGCGTGTTTTTTTTATTTTAAATATATTTGCATAGATGGCGCTGTAGTACTTTTTGCCACTTCATATTTGTGTCGCTACAAAATAAACACTGAGTTGAGTTTGTTGAATTTAGGTTTTACATATTTTTTTAACTTTGACCCACAATAAGATATTTTCCTGTATCGTGTGTGAGTTTACAAACATTTAAACTCATACACACAAATCATGAAAATCTAAAAATCGAATCATTCTTGAAAATGACCATTCATTTTTAAAACACACTGTATAAGGACCAGTGCTCTCGGCGACATTGCTATCGTCAATGATTATAGGCCTGGATAGAATAGTGGCTGTTTTAGACGCAAAGATTGTCGGGAATTGGATTGAGTTGTTTCAAAGTTGATTTGACGTGTTGCAGCTGCATAGTTTTATAAATAACTAAAAAGACTTGCTTTTTAGGTTGCTCCGTACTTCAAAAGGAAAAAGCTGAACCCTCATAGGATCACTTTGTTGACCGTCTGTCTGTCTGGTGGTGGCATCGTTTTTTTTTTGTTTTTTTTAAAAAAAACGTTGCCCCACACTAGGAATTTCTGCGTTTACAAACATTTAAAGTCACATACACAAACAGCCAGACCCGAACCAACTATCTGTAGGCCATACAAATATTTGTTCCGTGCGGGGATCGAACCCGCGACACGCAGCGAAGCAGTCGATCTCTCAGCCACTGCGCCAACTGTGTTTTGAAATTGAAATCATGTGTTCTAATCTAGTCTACTAGTTCTTTGGAGACTGAGCACTGGCCAGCCTTTTTGTGAATTTAACTCTTATTTTTGTTTTATTGATCATGGTGTTCTACCTCTGTGCCAAATTTCATCAAGATCCGTTCTGGCGTTATGACGTGAAAGAGAAACAAACATCCATACATCCATCCATCCTCACAAACATTCACATTTATAAGATTACTAGCTTTTGCCCGCGGCTTCGCTCGCGTTAAATTCGGGGTAAGACAGTTCCCCTTGTGCCTTATTGATTTGTAATAGCAACGCTAACTTTCTCACTTACATCGCACTTTTTTTTAAAAATTAGCCTATGTCCGTCTCTCGGTTCCCAACTATCTCTGTACCAATATTCATCAAAATCGGTTTAGCCATTAAGGCGCTGTACAAAGCAAACACTTCGTAAAACGTCTAGATTTTCGTCGCAAAGTTAGCCGTATCTGTACATGCCAAAGTACAGACTTACAGATACCGGCACGGATCTTGAGCGCTCGGCGCCGCGGCGGAAGGGTGGGGATCGCTTTGCGCATCGTACACATATGGCAAATAAAACGCACGCCCGTTGATTATTTATTTTTTCTAAGTAGGTAACTTAACGTAATTTCTTACTGGTTCTATGGTTGAAAGAAAGATTAAACAATGATTCATTAAATTGAGAAATGGAAATTGAGATCAAAGAAGTAGGTAATTAACAAGTATTTCTAAAATAAAATTATAACTTAGTTCTTGTAGTTTGTCAAAAATTACAGAAAAAAACTACTACGTATTTTTTTTTGTTAGCATTTTTGACTTCGAATTTTATTTGTTGTAGATAAAAACTTTATCTATTGAATATAGTACATTTCGATACAAATAAAATAATTGAATGAAAAATAGTTTTGCTAATTACAAACTGACATTATTTTTTTCCCCGTTTTGCTTTCGATAAATATCACCTTTGATTATAATTCCAACGGTATATTTAATAAAAAATCACCTAAAATATTTGAATAACATAATTTAAAAATGTTGTCTATTAAATTGGCCGGAATTGTACTCGTCGTCGTGAGGTACATGCAGCAGGAAAAGAACGAATCCCGAGTGACGTCTATGACGCGATGCGCTACGGGTCAATCACTGCACTTTCGCCGCCCCCGCGCCTCACTTCATACCACCAAAGGGACCCAATAAATCACTTCTGCGCAAGTGAAGGTCAGCGCTCAAGAACCGTGCCGGTAACTATACACAAAATCAGTTTACAAAAGTGGTCTAGAACTATGAAAAAAAAATGTTTAAAAACACGACGAAAAAATTTTTTTCGTCTCGAAATTCTCAATTTTTTCAGCGACAACCATCATATTTTTAATATCTATAACAAAGGATATTTGATAGACTAAAGAAATATCTAAAACTTTTCAAACACGAAACTGTATTTTTTTATATTCAATTAAAACTGCAAAATGACCTACATTTTGGCGGACATGATATTCAAATAAAATCAAACACCGAAATATTTTCTACCTTATTTCTATTCTTTCGATGCAATACTGTCGTGTACTTGTGTCAGACCATGCCCAGTAGGCAGCTAGCCTCACTTCCACGAATACCTAAAGATTAGCTTGTTACCGCGCCTTAAAGCGTGAAGAGGTAACAAACAAACAAACTCATTTTCGCTTTTATAATATTAGTAAGGTTAAGTAGGAAGTAGTACCATATAGGATGAACATTACGGGCACTTTTGAACTCCGGCATCGAACCCACGAAACGCATCGCAGCAGCCATCATTCTCCGTATTTTATTGTTCTTTTCAGTTTTTAAGGTAAAACATTTGTCACGAAAGGTAAAAATTATTAACTGCTTGTTGTTGCATATTTTACGGTCTAAAACTGTTTACGTAATATACTGCAAGTTATAAATATTCTCTTTGTCAGTACAAATACCATTGTCTCAGTCTGAATCATCTACTGAAACAAAAGACAACTTCAGAAGGACATGACTCACGAGACAATGGTAGTATAAACTTTCAGGAAATATTGGAAAATTTATGTTTAAGTACAATCAGCAAAGGAAATAAGTTACCAGGCTTGTCAGTTGCAGTTGAAATTTTCTCAAGTTTATTTGTGAAATTCTATTGATAAACACAATTTTTTTTTCTTAAATATATCTTCCGCCCGCGACTTCGTCCGCGTGGCATAGTTACTTTGGGCTAACGCTAACTTTAACCCACGTGATGATCGAAAATTTTCTTTTCTCTCCCCTTTTCTTCCCTCTTTCTCCCCCTTTTCTCACTTTTTTTAAGCTTATGTCCGTCTCCAGGATCCCAACTATCTCTGAAAAAAAATCATCAAAATCGGTTTGGCCATTTTGGCGTGAAGACGTAACAAACAAACAAACTCACTTTCGCTTTTATAATATTAGTAAGCATACTTCCTTAAAAAATGCGCTACCTAGCTCTAAAAAAAACATCACCCGCCGGCGATAGGTACCTATTTGAACAGTTATTTATTGTTATCCGTTCGACAATAGTCACATTAAGTAGCAACTGCAACAAATACTCTCCCGTTTTCATCTTTTTTATTGATTTTGCGGAATAACTGTTAAATACTGAAGTTTCTGGCCTTTTGATTATTACTACCTGCAAGTATATAAAAATAAATTAGGTGATGTAATTTAAAATTGCTTTAATTGATACTTTTTTTGTTTAAATATATCTTTAACCCGATATGCATAATCATATATCCTTGTACCAAGTAAAACCACACAGACAGGACACGAAATTACTCCACGTTACATTTATAATTTTACTAGCTTTTGCCCGCGGCTTCGCTCGCGTTAAATTCGGGGTAACACAGTTCCCCTTGCGCCATATTGATTTGTAATAGCAACTCTAATTTTCCCTTTTCTTCCCTCTTTCTCCCTCACATCCCACTTTTTTTTTTTAAATTAGCCTATGTCCGTCTCCTGGTTCCCAACTATCTCTGTACCAAAATTCATCAAAATCGGTGTAGCCATTAAAAAGCGTGAAGAGGTAACAAACAAATAAACAAACAAACAAACTCACTTTCGCTTTTATAATATTAGTAAGGATTTGCACACGTCTAGATCGATTGGCCATGATATCTACATGTTTTTACCTACCCCACACGGTAAGGTAAGGTCTACCTGTCCCGGTTACCTTATATCGCTAGGTTATGCTGGAGTCCACCGATACCGATCAAAGAGATAATTATAATAACTATTGAATATTGAATGGAATTTAAACTACGATCGGTAGGTGTTCGTTTTGTGGAGACACAGATAAAGGCGTTGCAACTTTTTAATAATAAGTAATTATGCCAGGTATATATACCTTATGTTTTGATGGATGGATCCTCTTTCATGTCATTCCTTACACAGGAATGATATGAAGGAGGAAGGAGTAAATGATGCCGTGACGTCTGATAAAGGAGAATGGAAGAAAAAAACGTGTTGCGGCGACCTTAAATAAAATGGGACAAGAGCAGGAAAATGATGATGATTTATCGTACATTGTTGAAACTATATTATTTTTCTTAGCGTGTCCCTAGTCATGTCAAACCTTTTCTTTTGTGTGGCATTCTCGATGGATATCCTCCGACATGGGGCATCGGAGGGTCTCTCAGACTCAGTAGGAGTCTGAAAGACCCACCGCTGCCGTACTAAAAACCACACGGTGTTCCTTCTCGTCACTTCTGGCTGGGGTGCGGGGACACAATTGCATTCTACACAATCACCCTAGCAGTAGACATGACAAACTTACGCTAACTTAAGGCCACCAACAAGAAGTTTCTTGGTGGCTTTACTCAGGGAGTTGAAATCAAAATCAAAAGTCATTTATTAAAATTAGGCTGATAATCAGCACTTTTTGAAGTCAAATTACAAGAGACAGTCCCACAAAAACGCCCCGCCCTTCGCCACTTCCTAGTTTTTTAGCTGGGAAGAAGAAGTGGCGGAACAAACTCCCCAGAAACACATCTGTCTGTCAGGTTAACTCAGGTTAGAAGAACCAGACTTTGACTGTCAACAAGTACAAGTTGTTTAAAGTTGTAAAATTGAACCATCTTTTGTTTTGCTTGCGAACATAAATTTACCAATTAGAATGATATGAAAACTTACACATTACAGGATAACACAGGAGCACTAGTAAGCTATTGTTAAAAGATGAAAAATGCTGATTAAAAAAAAGACCGTCTAAGTTCGAATTGGACTTTCGCAACGAGGGTTCCGTACAAAATTGAGACATAAATGGCCGTATCTTTCGACTGCGTAGACTTATAGGGTTGATTTTCACAGTTTTTCAGGTAATGAGTTGGCATTTTCTTGACAGACAGACGGACAACGGGTTCCGTATTTTCCTCTTACGGAACGGAACGCTATAACGTAAATGAAATACTTGTTAGTATTTCATTAATTTTATTACTAGTTAAAAAATATCATTACAAATAGGTTTTTTGTTTTACACATTATTAAAAAGCCATTCCTTTTATTCTTTTTGAATAAATGTAAGCACGCATTGTTTTGTTAAAACCAATTGTTTTCATATGTTTGAAATGACTGAAACTCTAACTGTAATTCTGTGCAATAAAGTAACGGGTATTTTTCCAAATAAAATAAAATGATAAAATCAAAATCCATCCATCTATTCTCTTTTACACCTTTCTATTTATCAATTCCTCAATTCTATTGTGAAGCGCAGTAATTTCACAAGAACCGCCTATAATAAGTTATTTTGAGCGAAGACAAAGACCAGAGACAAACAAAGGGTTCGTAATATTTCCTTTGTTATTCGTATAGATAATAAAAACCGATAGTGGTGTGCTAAGACTCCATGAGTGAGTGGTGATGAATCATTGACTTGTGGTTAACTGTCATCATAACATTATGCATCAATGTGACATGTTTATATAATACTTGATATAATACTTTGACGGCTCAGTTGGCGCAGTGGCTGAGCTGACTGTTGCGTTGCTTGTCCCGGGTTCAATCCCCGCACGGAACAAATATTTGTATGATCTCACACACATAAACGCCATGCTGAGGCTTATTCATTACTAGCTTTTGCCCGCGGCTTCGCTCGCGTTAAATTCGGTATAACACAGTACCTGCTACCTGCAGTTTTTGCCCTTGCGCCTTATTGATTTGTATTAGCAACGCTAAGTTTTCCCTTGTCTTTCCTCTCCTCTCATATCCCACTATAAAAAAAAAATAGCCTATGTTCGTCTCCTGATTCCCAACTATCTCTGTACCAAAATTCATCAAAATCGGTTAAGCCATTAAAGCGTCAAGAGGTAACAAACAAACTCACTTTCGCTTTTATAATATTGGTAAGGATTTTGTAATATTTTTTATCTCTCAAAAGAACACTGAAGATTGTCAGTAAGTAATGCAGAATGAAAATTTGACATTAAATTGACTGTTAACCGAGTCGTCGAGATGTCAGCAAAACAGAGGGGCCTGCCAGGGCCACTGTCTGCTGGGGTTGCGGGTTGTTCGAAAGCGGTACCGCGGCCGACTGAAAACTGATTATTGATTAAAATAATAAAATAATGTTACTGTTTTTTTTGAGCTCAATAGCTCAAATAAAAACAGTAACATTTTTTAAATCTTTACTAGCTGCCGCCCGCGGTTTCGCGATATCGAAAAAAAAATTGGTTGTTTGTAAAGTAGGTTTACGATCGAGATGTTTACGTGATAACGTCTTATTGGTGATATAAGTTATCACCAGTAGTGACATCTAAAATGAAATTAAGTACTAATTTAAAGTTTTTTTTTCGAGCCAAGTAACAGATGGCGCTACCATCTTTATGAAATGTCGCTTGTGAGGTTTTGGTGTGACACAAGTTTCTGAACATGTCACCCGACTAAAACGATTTTAAAGACGTTATCACGTCAAAAAGTGACAGACTATATTCTACCTCTGTGCCAAATTTCACCAATATCCGTTCAGCCGTTATGACGTGGGAGTAACAAACATCCCTACATCCATCCTCACAAACATTCGCATTTATAATATTAGTAGGATGTAGGACATTAAGGTGGGGTATAGATTGGTTACCCATATACAGATATGTTAATTTTGGTTATTGATTGATACTTGTACCTGCATGAAAAATCAAAAAAAAAAATGTATGTACGAAAAATGCGCCTAAAATATGGATCTGTCTGCTATATGCGTTTCATAAAATGCTTCCAAAAACGTAATGCCACTTAATTGATTTTATACATTAAAATAGAATATACTTTATTTCACACCAAAAAGGACAATGTCCAAAATGGCCCTGTGCAATATAGAGTATCGGATTACACAATAATTAATATCAATAACAAATAAGATAAGAGCTTTACCTCTCCGCTTTACTGTAATATTCTGCATAATTATATATTTTAGGTATATATTTACTATAACAGTTTTTATTTTTATATGTGTATTATTTGTTTGTATGTCAATTATATGATTGATAATTTTAAATTTTCTGTTTTATCTTTTCCACACACTGTGTCTTCATATCTCATCCAACTCGCAGGTCTGCTGAGAGAAATTTCTGATGAATTGTGCTATTCCGTCTTAATGTAATGTCCTGTCATGTATTTTGTGTGTGCATAATATAAATAAATATTTATTAAATATGTGTTTTATAATATTATGTGATAGACAAATAAGATAGATGTTAAACGTTGATTGGGAAATTCAACAACATTACAGGACACATAACATTTGGAACTAAGGTTTTAAAAGCCACGAGCGGTTTTATGCATGTCATATTTATTTAAAAGCTATTAGAACATAGTACACAGCAAAAGATTCCAACTCATGCAAGTATCTCAGTAGATCCAAACAAGACGTCATGACCATCAGTCACAGCGCCATATGTCATGTTCCCGTTCGTCACAAAATCAGTGTGGGAACGTGTATATGGGACGAGTTAATGACGAAATTAGAAGCATCTTACTTCGTTTCTTGCAACATGCTGCGGGAAATGTCTTGGCTCATCAAAGATGACTGGCGACACTACAAGCGAATAGGGTTACCAGTTTTCTGTTCAGGTTACGTACCACAAAAGTTCCTTTAAAGGGAACCCTTTTTTGCGAAAGGGAAATCATCAAATAACTTCCCCCGCTCTGGGCGTAGCGTGGAGGACACCCAGACTTACTGTTCCTTCTTTTGCCCTTTATGTTCCGGGGCTACGGTATATCTTTCGAACAACCCGTAACCCCGGCAGGACCCTCTGCTTTGCTGACATCTCTTTGAGGCGCGCGTGGAACACTAACGCGCCGTCAACATGGCCTGTCGTCAATAGACGGACGCCATCACTTTGTTGTTCATCTATCTGTCTGTCAAGAACGTTTCTCTCGGGAATGCAGGAAGGTATCGAGTTGAAAATACACCATATTCTCAAAGTTTGTGATCCCTCAGAGCTGTGAAAAAATCAACCCTTTTGATTCTACGCAGTCAAAACATATGGCCTGTAATGTCGCAAGTTTGTACGGTTTCTGGGACTCGCACTTGACCAGTTTTAAATAAGTTTTTTGGACTTTTGAAAAATAGCTCTTTTATGTTATTTTAGTCTTGTAATTTATTCATAAATTATCTGTCGGAGACACGCGTTAGCACGAGACTAAATACTAGTGTTGGTCAACGTTAATATATTGACGACACGGTTGGCGCCGTGGCTGAGCGATCGACTGCTGAGCTGTGTGTCGCGGGTTTGATCCCAGCACGGAACAAATAATTGTATGGCCTACAGATAGTTGTTTCAGGTCTGGCTGTTTGTGTATGTGAGTTTATATGTTTGTAAACGCAACCACGATACAGGAGAAATCCACAAACGGCCAGACCCGGAACAACTATCTGTGGGCCATACAAATATTTGTTCTGTGCTGGGATCGTACCCGCGACACCCAGCGCAGCAGTCGATCACTCAGCCACTGCTCCAACCGTGTCGTCATAATAGAAATATCATCCATGATAGAAATGTTGTTTACTGTCCTCTCTCAGCGACGCCCTAAGCCGAGGCTCGTATCCCACAGGGAGTGCCCTTAGAGTGTAGTCGCTTAGTTTGTAAGTTTTTTGCCCTGGCTTGAGGTCTTAATTTTTAAGGCATCCACAGGAATCGCCCGGTTAAGCAGACGATCACCTCCTAGGTTGAACTGCGAGATGCATTCAGAAAAAAAGTTTGTTAAAGAACTTATTGTGGTGATTCCAAAATCATTTTAATATATACGTAAAGCTATGGTAGCCCTACTCCATCATTAGAAGAGTGCGCAGTTAATTTATTTTTATTGTAAGTGTCATGTCGCGAGTGCAGCGGTTAATTTTTCTTTGTCCATGCGCATGCGTCACTCAGATAGCTACTAGTTGCCCCCCGGCGATGTTTGTACCCAATTAGGTAAAATATGGCAAGCTATTACAGTTATAAATTATATGTATTTTGTAACTGTAGTTGGTATTTGTTTTTTGTTGGTGTAAAAATTATGTTGCGTAGACGGTCTCAAATAAAGTTCCACAGACAGTGATATTAGGCATCTTTTGGTATTTAAATGATAGAGGCTTCCACCTTCGTGATCATTTGTGGAATTTTAATTTTTGTTTTTTTATAAATTGCCCCATACTAGGAATTTCTCTTGTATCGTGGGTGCGTTTTTTATCTCACATCATTGGCAGTGGGTACTAAATATCATCATCTGCCTAGCCTTTTCCCAACTATGTTGGGGTCGGCTTCCAGTCTAACCGGATGCAGCTGAATATCAGTATTTTACATGGACCGACTGCCTATCTGACGTCCACAACCCAGTTTATCCTGGGTAATACGATACCCCTTGGTAAGACTGGTTGTCAGACTTTCGGAACACTGACTACCTGTAACGACTGTCAAAGATTTACAAATGACAGCCGGGACCAACAGCTTAACGTGCTTTCCGAGGCACGGAGGAAACTCGGTATGTAACGGGTGGTCACCCATCCACAGACCAACCTAGGCAAGCGCAGCTTAACCTAAAGATCGACCCGAGCGGCTGCTATTATTTAGCCACGAGTGGGTACTAAAGATATTAAGTACGAATGCGCTGGTTACATGAAATACTTTTTCCTACTGGAATAACTTACCAAATACTTACTGGATGTAGATATACCTATATAATTAAACAAACTTGGAAATAAAAAGCTCTCAGCAGATTTTAGGGTTGTCGCAAAAATAAGAAAATTGTATTAGTCAGTATTTGAGAACTTGGAAACATGCACAAAAACTGCTTATCACCTTAACTGTACCTCAACCCTTACACGTTGTATATACCTAACACATCTTCACACAAATATGGAAATACTATCTATCTTCATCCCTACTATTACCGTAACTGCGCGATGTCTTAAAATTAGCACATTGAAAAAGCTCATTTATTTAATCAAAAGTTGGTTCACAGACGACTCTAAATAAACCTGTCATTATTGACCTTTTCATTACGTTAATTACGAAACACAATAAATAAATAAATAAAATAAATAAATATCTTGGGACAACTCACACACGGCTATCTGATCCCAAGCTAAGCAGAGCTTGTGTTATGGTGACCAGACAACTGATATACATACTTATATAATTTATAAATACATACATATTATAGATAAATCACACCCAGACACAGAACAAACAATCATGCTCATCACACAAAGTTTGTCCTGGGTGGGAATCGAACCCACGACCTCCGGCTCAGCAGTCAGGGCCACTAACCACTAGACCAACAGGCTCGTCCAAAAACAACAAAAAAAGTAATTAAAAAACTACAATAACCCCACTACGATAAAACAAGTGGTTCCGTAACAACAAAGGGTTCCGCACTTCATAATTTCGTCATCATCTTCCTGCCCTTGTCACATTCTATTTGCGGTCGACGCAACACGTTTCCTTCTTCCATTCTTCCCTGATTTTTTTGGTTGGCATAATTCGTGGGTTCCTTGAGATTAAGACCTCCAGCCAGGTCTTTGGTCGCTTCTCAAATTATTAGTATTATACAAATTAAATATTTCTAATGGTTAGTTAGATTTCTTTAATATTTTCTTTAGTCTAACGAAGTGACGACATCTATTTCCCTGAATTATTCCGAGAAAAGTCTTTAAAAAGCTGCAAACATCACACTGTTACCATTCGTTCACTATTACGCATTGGTAATTAGTTGTAAAAACGAATTACAGCCGCTAGAAGTGCTTAATGAGAAACATGGCGCCAGCCTTATACGCGTTCTAAATTATTTCTGAGACCAACCATAATTTTGCGTCGAGCAGTGTGTCTAACCAGACCCAGTAATAAAATAATGACTAGTTTCGAACGTTTTCTAGTTACACACGACGGCAGGTCAAGCTACTCTAAACTATTATAACCTGATATCTCTACTACGGATCGCACACCGTTGTAGAGAGATCAGGTTAAAATGGTTTGGTGTAGGTTGATGTGCCGTCGTCGCCATTGTGAATTTGGGCCAAAAGAGTAGTAGCAAGAATATCTAGGCTAACTTTTAATGCTTTTTGGGGTACCTTACGTCAAAAGAAAAAATGCGGAACCCTTATAGGATATAGGACTTCGTTGTCCGTCAGTCTGCCTGTTTGTTAAGATCCTTTAGAGGAGGTATCGAGTTGAAATTATCAAGATATGGCCGATTAGGACGATATTGATTGTAATGCGATCTGGTATTTTGATTCTCTTCTTGATCTGTGTGAAGGATGATAAAGCAAGATAGGAAGTGACTGTTGACATGACGAGTTATAGAATGGAAGAAGCGATACTGTGTCGGCACCAAATAAGGAGGAGCGCGGATGATGTGATTAAATAAAAACTTGCAATTAATCCTTACTAATATTATAAAGCGAAAGTGAGTTTGTTTGTTTATTTGTTTGTTACGTCTTCACGCCTTAATAGCTAAACCGATTTTGATGAATTTTGGTACAGAGATAGTTGGGACCCTGGAGACGGACATATGCTAACTAACTCTAAAAAAATAGTGAGATATGAGGGAGAAAGAGGGAAGAAAAGGAAAAACTTAGCATTGCTATTACAATAAATTAGGCGCATGGGCAAAAGCTACAGGTAGCAGGTACCTGCAAATCAGTAAAGGGGAACTGTATTACCCCGTATTTAACGCGAGCGAAGCCGCGGGCAAAAGCTAGTAATAAATAATTCTAGATGTATTGGTATGGGTATTGGTATTTAAGACGTTTTTATTACAAATAAAATATAATTACAAATGCATTAAATTATAATTAAAATGACGCCAAAGATGATATCATGACCAAGAAATCTTTAATCACTTGCGTCATTCTTGTACTAAAACTAAGATAGATATTGACTAATTAAGATTTAAATTAACAATAATATCGTGCTTCTGAAGTTATATCTAAAATTTTGTAGTAGGTACTACTGAGGCTATTAACTTTAAACATAAATTTATTAGACTTAAGTGTAATTCCTTGTGGCGCCAATCTAACATTCCAATAAGTATCAAGATATGTTGATATTAATCGTGATTGTTAAAGTTTAAACATGATTTATTAACCACTCATGCTTGATTAATTTACAAATAATATTGTTATCAATATTCACATACATATTTTTCGGAGGATTAGATAAATAAGAGAGGAAACACCAACTCATAGAATACGATTTTGTAATTATAACTTTTGATTGTGCTAAAATGTATTTTACAGAATATGTTTTTTTTTTTGTATATTACTGATACCTATTGTTTTTTTAGTATAAGAGCAAATCAAATCAAATCATGTATTTCAATTAGACCATTACAGGCACTTTTGAATGTCATGAAAACAAATAAACATGCTGCTACAGTCCCAGTCACAAGACATAATAACTTGTGAAAGTACTGTAGTTGAGCAACTTGTAAGTCCTAAATTGGGGTAAAGTCAGTGAAGTATGGTAGGTCGGTAAATAAAATAAATAACCCGACTTCACTGCTTACAAATTCATTGATGGTCGCTGGGTGCCGCTGGACAATGCCCGTCACTTGATTTTGCGTAGGTTGACGCGACAGTGCTGCCCTGATCAACGCGCTGCTGAAGGCGCCGCGGAGCAGAAGAGTTCAGCCCCGAGCTGTATAGGTTGAAGTACCGTGGTGGATCACGCCAGATGCTGATGTGACACCCGCTGGGATTCCGTCCCGTAGGTGTACGGTATTCTAAACCGGATCTTAAAGAAGAACAATCTATGAAGAAAGCTTTGAATGCTGATGACGTTAAAGTAAATAAAATAAAACAGCCATTTATTTCCTGCAAACTATACATGTTCTTATAATTAAGTACTTAGTTAATTGTTAGTGCTGATTCCTATTCTTAATATTATGGTTAGTTTTAACTTAATTATTAACTTAATATAGTTAGGTGGTTAGTATTTATCCTAGTTTGGCTATCTTAGTCTGCAAGGACCCCTGTATGGGTAAAGGCCTCCTCCAAAGATGACGTTACAGTACATGAATTAACAACGACGACTTTTTTTTTGGTGTGGGAAATCATCAAATAACTTTTCCCGCTCTGGGCGGAGCGGGGGGGCGTGTCAAACTTTTACTGACTAAAATCCACCCATGTTCCTTCTATTGCCCTTTACATTCCGGGGCCGCATCTCTTTCGAACAACCCGCAACCCCGGTACTACAACGACTTAAAAAACAACTTACAGGATTCACGCCTGTCATCCCAAAAGGGGTAGACTGTAGTGTACTTAACAGTTCACCTGTATTCCGCCATTTATATTTTAAGTCTTAGGTAATAAGGGGCCAGCCTACTGCTCTCAATCGGGAAGTAATCTAGATTCTGTGTCTGCTGCTGAGATATGCCTGATGGAAAAATAAAACAACATTATGAAAAACTCTTAAATGGATGTACTCTTGAGATCTGCTTCTGGAAGGAGGCGGGCTGGCTCGAGCAGCGGCCACAGAGGTGTACGGCATGCACACAATGGTTCAACTGGAAGGACTAAGTGCGGAAACCGGACCCCCCCTCAAGAAGCGGGATCCATATGAAGAAGTCAAGAAGATGAAGAAGACGTCTTTCATATTATGATGGAATGTGACCGGAATGCGGACATCGGATGCGGGGTGTCATTTGGAGGAATACATTTTAAAATGTGGGTCTTGTAATAGTGTTTTCGCATATTCTCTGTCCGAAAACGCTAAACTACTTTATACAATCGTTGCAGTTGGCTTGCGACGACGGACACAAGCACAGTGATACAAATAAGATGTGTAAAGTATTGATGTCTTTTGTATACATGTCGTTATATTCCAATAGAGCGACATAGTCAGGTCTGACAAAGTTTTTTAAATGAAGATTAAAGAAAAACACATAACCCTCCTTTGCGGTGCGCAGTCGGGTAAAAAAGAATAATACTCACATATTGACAGATTTTTACTAAGTAAGCTAGCAAATAACGACACGGTTGGCGCAGTGGCTGCGCAATCGACTGCTACGCTGCGTGTCGCGGATTCGATGCCCGCACGGAACAAATATTTGTATGGCCTACAGATAGTTGTTTCGGGTCTGGCTGTTTGTGTATGTGAGTTTTAATGTTTGTAAACGCACCCAAGATACAGAAGAAATTCCTAGAGTGGGGCAACGTTTAAAAAAAATGAATTTCCTACAAAAAAAAAAACCCACAGACACAGTCGGCCAAAGAAATCAAGTCCATGACATTTGACTTAACGCTAGGCCTATATTTATAACTAAAGTGTTATTATTGTAAAGCCTATTAATGTTATTACTCTAATTACATTTGATTTTAGTTGGATATCGTGTAGAAAAGCGATATGTGGCCGCGTTGGGGTGACGCTACAAAAATACATGATGTTTGCTGATAAATTGCATGGGTTCCGTAGTAAAATTTTATCTGTTTGCTATCCTTACTAATATTATAAAAGCGAAAGTGAGTTTGTTTGTTTGTTACGTCTTCACGCCTAAATGGCTAAACCGATTTTGATGAATTTTGGTACAGAGATAGTTGGGACCCTAGAGACGGAAATAAGCCATATTTTTTTAAAAAGATTGAGATAGTGGGAGAAAGAGGGAAGAAAAGGGAAAACTTAGCATTGCTATTACAATAAATAAGGCGCTAAGGCAAAAACTACAGGTAGCAGGTGCCTGTAAATCAGGAAAGGGGAACTGTGTTACCCCGAATTAAACTCGAGCGTAGCCGCGGGCAAAAGCTAGTAATCTATAATGATGGTTTTTTTTGCAGATGGGAAATCATCAAAGCGAGCAAGGAAGAGTGTCAGACTTGTACTGCCAGGAACTCCACTCTTGTTCTTTCTTTTGCCCTTTCTGTTCCACGGTATCTCTTTCACGCAACCCCAGAATGTGATGGGTTAGATTAACTTTTAGTAGTTCATACAGACATAGAATATTTATAACAAAGGAATTTTTAAGGTATGATCGATACAGGATAAATTAAGTGCCAGTACGGCCATGTTATGAGGAAGCCAGTAGATTACGTGACCAGGAAAGAGCAGGAATAAAAGTCAGGATCGAAACCCCTTTAGCGCGGAAGTCCCAAACTTACACGGATGTTTGTAGGTAAGAAACACCTAGTAAATAGCGAAATTGACCTAGAAAAGACAATTTTGAAGAAGTTTGCGGTTGGCTTAATGAAGGCCAACCGCAAATACAGATGCGAGAAGGCAAGATGGAAGAAGAAGAAGAAGAATTTCATATATAAATAAGTGAGCAACATAATCTACTAAGGCATAGTACACCTACATTTCATCAGTTTTGTATAAGTCCCATGTAATAGGGGGTGCGCCTATTGCCGTCAACCAGGCTCAAATCCAGACTCTGTGGATGCTACTACTACTCCCTTATTTAAAATCGAATCAGGACCAGCAGCTGCGCATACGATCACGAGACTAGAGAATTGTTTTTATTGAAAAAAAAACTTCTATTACCGTTAATTCTTAATCTTTGCAAAATTTATATCTACTACAAATCGATTTCACCATTCTATAGCGGAACCCAAAGCTCATCAGCTATCGTTTCTTAAAATCGAATAACACATGAATTAGCCATGATGCATGTCTAAGTCGATTACACCGTCTTTAACGAAGCTAGAGGCGCCTCGATAACATGGAGTATCGATTCTATTCGATTTGAACGAATAATCGATAGCGGTACTTAATTAACTGGCCGCGGGAATATTTTTGTAATTGTTTTTTTTTTAAGTTTGAATTTCGTTCGAGAATGGTATGGAACGTTTGTATCTTTTGTTTTTTTAAATTGAAATTTAGTAGGTATTTTTTGAATGTAACTCTGGTTACTTGAGCAGCAGGCCTACCATGACATCTTAAAGCAGAACTTATTCCGCTGAGGGAAAGAGATGGTGCTAGACACCCTGTATAGCTCTGTCTCTTTCACTCAGTGGAATAAGTTCCGCTTTAAGACATCATAGTAGGGTAGCAGGTATAAAAAGTCAATTATTATTTTTTATTGATCTTATTTCCTGTCATATTTTCATAAAGAGTGATGATATTATTCTGTTTTTAGTGTTCCGTACCTCAAAATGAAAAAAACGGAACCCTTATTCGTTAGACATACAGACAGACAGATGGACAACCAAGTGTTCCGTCTGTCTGTCTGTCTGTCAAGACCCTTTATCTCGGGAATGCGTAGATGCATCAAGTTGAAATGAATACCATATACTCAAATTTGCGGTCCCTTAGTGCTGTGAAAAAAAAAAAAAATAATCCTTTAAGTCTACTATTTAAAAGATATGGCCGATTATGCCGCAAGTTGGTAGGGAACCCTCGAAGTGCGAGTAAATAAAACAATAACGTCACTATTCAGCAGTATAAAAAAGCAGCCATTATGCTACTCATAACAAACTATCAACAATGTAAAGTAAAATACTTAAAATTCTACACATCTAAATCAAGGCATAGAATACGACTTCACATCAAAATAATAATGAAACACCTTGTAAAATTCCAAAATACACTACCACTCGTAAAAAGTTTTATTAGATTTTAAACTGTGCCTAAACTCGAGTTTTACAACCGGTTTTTACTATTTTAATTGGACACTATATTGACTACTAACAATGGAATTAACTTCAAACCAAAATCTTAAACAATCTTAACTAACATAATGGATTCCATTATTCTCTGTTTATTTCTAGAACATTCCTGATAGATTTATTTATTTAAACTAATAATAGTGACATCCATTAATTTAAATATACAACTAAAGTATACATATTAAAAATAGTGTCGTTTATAAGAAAATTTAAATTAGTTTTTAGTGAAAATAAAAATGGAAATATACAAACGCGTAGGACACTAATGGGTAACAATTCGTTTTCGGTGGAAATGACATAATAAACATCACGAAAGCGTTCCGAAAATATCCAGAATTCGAGTTTGCGTTGGCAACACCGTCGTTATTTCTCTAGGGAAATACGCTGAGTGTTGCCACACCCTGGGTGGCGGTAGACCATCGGTAATTTATTAACAGGTTAAATTTCTAATTAAACCCCGCCCATGTTTTAATATCTACGTATGGTTCGTTGGGTAATATTTCGCTTTATTACGTCAAGTATTGTCAGAATGGGTGGCTTATGACCCCTCGGGTCCGATCACCCGCGCATTGTCTAGCAAGTATTTTGATTATAGCGCATTGTAATGAGGAAGAAATACAGGCTTACTATACCGTTGAGTCATGCCGTTGAATATAATAATTAAAAAGTTAAATAATTATTTTTAATTTCATAAAGCCTGCCACAACATGCACAAGTAATTGAAGAATTCCACCTCATTTTAAAGTAGGCTGTTTAACATTTACCTTGGCACAGGAAGTCGTTATTTAAAAACAAACTTCACATTCTCCGTTTAAAAATTTAAAACGGACATAAATAACTTAATTATTTACGGGTATAATTTGGCGTTATTTTTTTTTGTTGCCAGTACTTTTAGTGCACAGTGCACATTGGTTATGAAGTGTTATCGGAGCACTTATCTGGCTAGTGTGTAATTACCTTAAGAGTAGGGTATTGTGGGGAATGGCGAGCAGACGGCCCGCACAGAGGTTCCTAGTAATGTTCGTAGACAGATATTCTTAAACTATTTTTTAATAAAGCAATTTTTGTAGCGAAAAGTTTTCAGTTTTCAAAGAAAAGTTTTAGTAACTAAATATTTTATTCTAGATAAAATGGCGATGGTAACTTTGAGGTATTTATAAGGTAGGGTACCGTGTAAGGATAACATTGTGAGGAAAACTTGACTTTTAGCTAATAAAATTTGACGGCACGGTTGGCGTAGTGGTTGAACAATCGACTGCTGCACTGCATGTCGCGGGTTCGATCCCCGCACGGAAAAAATATTTGTATGACCTACAGGTAGTTGTTTCGGGTCTGGCTGTTTGTGTTTGTGAGTTTAAATATTTGTAAACGCACCCATAATACAGGAGAAATTCCTAGTGCGGAGCAACGTTTTAAAAAAAAAAAATATAAGTCTGAAATTGCCAACCCATCTTGAGCAAGCAAGGTGATCAATGGTCGTGCCCCTTCTGTGTGAGAAGATTCCTCTGCCCAACAGTGGGACAGTGACTTTAAAATTTTACGTTTTTAAATGTTTCCTAATAAAAACTTTTAAAATTATAAAATAGTTAGCCCACCGGTATCGGGAACAGGGTCCAAGCTACCGGCGATCAGGGCTCCAGAGAGAGGAAACTCCTAACGATACAAGTCGTGTCCAGGAGTACCGATTTCTGTATCAAACCATCAAGGGTTTGATACAGAAATCGGTACTCCAGCTGCCTAATGAGAGCTGTTATTATTATAAATAGGTACCTACCGAAAAGATTTCGGTTTATCTAAACCTTATAAAATGGTATTTATTTTCGTTTTTCAGTGACCTGTATGATGCTTTTATCTTAAAGAGAGTTGTACCTCGTCACTTTCTGGTGGGTCACCCATATAAAAGTCACCAAGGTAAGCAAAGCTTTTTGTTTTATTTATATTCATGACTACCTGCGCTCCGCGGTTTCACTCGCGTGGTGATAGAATATACAATATATCTTTATGAATTGTAGCCTATGTGTTATTCTGATATGTAAGCTATATTATTGTGAAATTGCATCAAAATCTATTCAGTATTTTTTCCGTGAAAGAGAAATATACTTACAAACATCCTTAATTTTTTTTGATATTAGTAGGATTTGAGATATGTACCTATATTCTTCAAGTTATATTATTTTTCGATGGGTGTATGTTGGACGTCGCTACCGAGGCTGGCCTAGTGAGTGTTTTTGTTTTTTTTTCGGTTATGGAATCATAAATTAATCCATGATTTAGGGTATCCTCCTATCCAGTATTTAGGGTGAGCATAAATAAATAATTAATTTAGTCATTTCGCGGTGTTCGGAGCGGAAGATAATGTCAGACTTGTACTGACTAAAATTCGTCCATGTTGCTTTGTTGTCCTTTGTGGAACCACAAAGTTTGTGGAGCCTTGATATCTCTGTCTATCCCAGCCCCGGAAAACACATAGACTTGCACCACAAATTTATAACACCATTCCGTCTCTTTCATCCTCAAATGATTGTTAGAAACACAACGAAATTTTGAACTCTATTAACTCACTAACACGTAATCTTTCACCCACGAACTTGCCATTTATGGTAGAATTAACATAAGCACATAACTCAGCTGATAGCTCAAAAACCATGAAAAACAAAAACATTAATAATGCAGCATTTCTTTGTCTCCCTGCCGTGCCCACTAATCAACAAAGTAGTCATATCCCTAGGGGCTAACCATAGCATAATGAATACTATAGAACTGTGTTGCGCGCTAGAATTGTGTGACATATGCACTTGAAATGACAATTCTTTTCATATTGACTTTACAACCATTGCTAGCACAAATTACATTGTTTTTCCCTATAATTGATAACCCTTAAAGGATACTATCTTATTGACTGAATCGTTACTTAATATTATAAAAGCGAAAGTGAGCTTGTTTGTTTGTTACGTCTTCATGCTTAAATGGCCAAACCGATTTTGATGAATTTTGGAAAAAAAACATAAGAAAAGGGGGAGTAAGAGGGAAGAAAACCTTTTTGAACATCACGCGTGTTAAATTTAGCGTTAGCCTAAAGGTACTATGCCACGCGGACGAAGTCGCGGGCGAAAGCTAGTAAAATATACATAGTAATACCGTGTGTTGTAGTTTGAGGGAGCGTGAGGTGAGCATGACGTCTTAGGTTTCTTCGATACGGCGATCAAGAATAGTGTTATTGGGGTTTTTTGGCACGAATATCTCAGCTGCTCAGTTAGCTGTATAAAATCTGGTTATATAGATAGATGTATTGCTGGCTGATAGATAGATGTATTGCTGGCTGATATAGATGTATTGCTGGCTGATAGATAGATGTATTGCTGGCTGATATAGATGTATTGCTGGCTGATAGATAGATGTATTGCTGGCTGATATAGATGTATTGCTGGCTGATAGATAGATGTGTTGCTGGGGAGTTTGTTCCGCCACTTCTTCTGCCCTGCTGAAACACTAGGAAGTAGCGAAGGGCGGGCGTTTTGTGGGACTGACTCTTATAATTTGACGTTCAAAAAGTGCTGATTATCAGCCTTATTTGTATAAATTACTTTTTATTTTGGCACATAAATGGCAAAATGGACGTGTACTGTAGGGTATACTTCATATGCATTTCAATTGGAGGCGTGATGTTACGTGTACTTTATTAGGCCACGTGTTTTACATGCGAACAGTTTCACATAAGCGGGAAGTGCACTCGATTACTCACTTCTTGTTGAATTTATGACTGTCAATGTGGTATATCGTTTTTAGAAATGTTTGTGTTAGTTGAATTGTAGAAAAGAACGTAACAGAGCGTCATATTCATAACTTTTGTCCTCCATTATCTCATACATAACTAAGGAAGGCGAATAGAGTTGCATTTTTCTTGTATATAACTCCAGCATTCTCGGCCACGGTCTTCTTATAATCCACCTCGTATGTCAAAAGATATCTGTAAGTAAATGACAGTAAATTATAATAATATATCTAAAAGGCAGTACTCCTCGCTAAGACCCGCATTGTGAGGAAGTTCCTGTCTCTGAAGCCCTACCGGTAGCTTAGACTCGGCCCCGGATACCGGTGGACTGTAATTTTTTCATTTATTTTTTTAAAGTAATTTTATGTCATGTTTAAAAATAAGAAATTTTGAAAATTATATTTTATATCACCCTATAAAAAGCTACAATTTGGAATACATGTCGGATTGTTAGAAACTTTATTCAATTAGAGGAAAACGAAATAGGTTCATCACAACACACTACACGCTGCCAACAATTTACTTTGGTTTCAATCTAAAATAAAATAAAATATCCTACGAACTAATATTATAAATGCGAATGTTTGTGAGGATGGATGGATGTATGGATGTTTGTAATTCTTTCACGTCAAAACGGCTGAAAGGATATTGATGAAATTTGGCACAGAGTTAGATTATAATTTGGAATAACACAGGGTATTTTTATTTCGATCATCAGACGGGTGAAGCCGCGGGCGCCAGCTAGTATTTAATAAATCTGTAATGGTGTGTTAATACCTAACGCTCAAGTTTCACTTCTGTACAGATTTATGGTTCTATGACGCAAGTTTGACAAACTCTGTCGCGACAGTCGGAGAAACATTCACGCGATCGTTATTTATCCTGATAAGTATTCGTAACTCCTGCTGGCTACGGCCCGTACCGACCGTCCGTCGAACGGCCAGTTTAGTAATCATGTCAAATTACTTCAAGGATAATGGTAACATGTTTATTATTAGTTTACCGGTAATTCAAGTAAATTGTGAGGCTCTTAGAGTTTATCGGGTTCCGTAACTCATAGGGAAAAACAAATCCCTTATAGGATCTGTTTGTTGTCCGACTGTGAACAACTGAGTCGAGAACATCATTTTTCCTGTCCTTGTCCTATTCTATTTGGGGTCGGCGCAACACGTTTTCTTCTTCCATTCTCCCCTATCAGACGACAAGGCATCTGTACGAGCTCTTGTTTGCTAATACATGTGGAGAGATTTCATGGAAGACAAAATATTCCTATTGATTTTCCTTGCAGACTTGTGGAGTACACTTTCGACCGTTTTATTGTCAACACCTTAACAAGCAATAAATAATTTATCAAGAAATTATCAGCAAGAATATTTTGTCTTCCATGAAAACTCTCCACATGTATTAGCAACAAGAGCTCGTACAGCATCATTTACTCCTTTCTCCTTCATATCATTCCTTAAACAATCCATCCATCTTTTCTTTGGCCTTCCTCTCGCTCCGTCTATAAACATTCAGATCCATCACTCTTTTAGTCACATCGTAAAGATATCGAGTTGAAATAAAACCCGTTTACCTACGTAGATTTGTTAGATTCTTGGAGCAGTGAAAAAAGCGAACATCTAAGTCTACGTTTTTTAAAGATAGATACGTTCTTAAAAAGATAAAAAAGGATCCCTTATAGGATCATTTTGTTGTTGGTCTAAAACGGACAGACAGACGTCTGTCTGTCCATCTGTCAAGACCCTTTATCTCGGGAACCCGTAAAATTATCGAGTTGAAATTAAAACCGTATACTCAAGTCTGTGGTCCCTTAGAGCTGTGAAACGCCGTGTCGACGGCGCGTTCGTGTTTCACGCGCGCCTCAAAGAGAGTCAGCAAAGCAGAGGGGCTTGCCAGAGCCTCCGCCTGCCAGGGTTGCGGGTTGTTCGAAAGAGATACCGCGGCCTCGGAACGTAAAGGGCAATAGAAGGAACATGGGTGGGTTTTAGTCAGTACAAGTCTGACATGCCCCCCCGCTCCGCCCAGAGCGGGAGAAGTCATTGGATGATTTCACACCCGAAAAAAAAAAAAAAAAGAGCTGTGAAACGACCACACCCCTTAGTCTACGCAGTCAAAAGATATGGCTGTTTATGTGGCAAGTTTGTAAGGAACCCTTGGTGCGCGAGTACTACTCGCACTTAGGCGTTTTTTAGATGTGAGTAAATTGTCGTTACTTTGTTGCTATAATAGACCAGCCTCTTACTGTCTCACTCCTGGGTAGAGGCCTCTTCTGGTACCGAGAAGGCATGAGCTTTGATTACCCTTACTCATGACCGGTCTGCGATTTTAGACTCTTATTCATTTTATACGTCCAGGATTTCTAACGATGTACATTCACTATGGCACGACGACGGCACAGTTGGCGCAGGGGCTGAGCGATCGAATGATGCGCTACATGTCGCGGGTTCGATCCCCGCTCGGAACAAATATTTGTATGACCTACAGGTAGTTGTTTCGGGTCTGGCTGTTTGTGTATGCGAGTTTAAATTTTTGTAAACGCACCCACGATACAGGAAAAATTCCTAGTGTGGGGCAACGTTTTTTTTTAAATTAAAATAAAAAAGAACTAGAATTACCTGACAAAAGTACCTAATTTTTGTTATGTTACTTAATTTCTTAATACACTTCGTATTGAAAAACGTCGTTTGATTCACGTGAGAATCTGTCACTACTGTTCTCGGCTCTATAACACCCTCGCCTGGCGGCTCATGCCTTAAGTCCGCCTCCGCTGCAATGACAAAGTTTTCTCACTTGAATCAAAATGTGCTATTACTATCTCACCAATTTCCTTTCTTAATCAAGATTTATGTACAACATGTATACCTCGATACTGTAATTTCGTCAAACATTATTACAAACAACGTAAAATAAAGCATTAACCCTAATTAAAACACAGACTTTATAGTCAAATTAACTATTTATAACCCACAAGACAATCAAATCGAAAATTATTCTAATACAGAATGTGCAGATTCTTGAACAAGCTTGTTAAGAATTATTCACTTTGCTACAAGCTACCAAGTCTCCTACGCAACGTTTATTAGAATATAAAATTACAGATATCTTACAAAATCATTACATAGGTAAGTTACATAAATATTATGAAATCGCACCATAGGAATATGTTAATCTGTAAGGTTTTGTTTACATGCTTGTGACAAACAATAGAGATGGGCCAAGCATCTGAAAGTTTTCGGGCATCTTTTCTTTACTATCATTCTTAATCAGTTCTATTTTTAAATTAACCCCTCTAGTTAGACGATCATTTGATTCTTTTATTATCGTTAAAATATCGTGGTAGTGTATCGTGGGTAAATAATAGCAGCTGCTCGAGTCGATCTTAAGGTTAAACCGCACTTGTCTAGGTTGGTTGATGGGTGACCACCCATCCACGGACCAACCGATAGATTCGCTATGTAACCGACATACCAAATTTCCTCCGTGCCTCGGAAATCGCGTTAAGCTGTTGGTCCCGGTTGTCATTTGTAGACTTTGAAAGTCGTTATAGTCAGTGTCCCGAAAGTCTCAAAACTAGTCTCACCGTAGGGTATCGTATTACCCAGTACTAACTGGGTTGTGGAGGTCAGATAGGCAGTCGCTCCATGTAAAATACTGGTATCCAGCTGCATCTGGTAAGTCTGGAAGCCGACTCGAACATGGTTGGGAAAAGGCTAGGCAGATGATAACTTCTTTAACGACCATTGTTGAAGTGCTACAGAAGTCAGTTATAAATTGTTATAAAAAATAACTTATAAAAATTGCGTAAAAACCAATTGGAGGATGATTTGCAAGTATTACTGACATTAACTCATGTCTTGACTATCTCACATCTAAAAACATAACGTCTCTTCATAAAACTAGTTAAGAAACTGACATCAATGTTGCACTTTAGCTCCAAACCTAACCTTACAAATGCAACTTGACATTTAAGCAAAGTAATCCAAATTATAAACACAGCCTAAGATTTATTCCATACTGCGCCGTCAAATTAGAGACAATAGTGTTGGCTGTAAATTCGGGATTAGCTATAAATCTTGTGGCGAAATATTCAAAACGATTGATATCGACAAAGGTTGGGAGTGCGTGTCAAATGTAGGATTTATGTTCAGTTGCGACAGGCTGTGTGGGATGTGACGATTGTTTTGAATGGTGTGAACGAGGCGTAGTGTTGTGTTGTTGTATCCGAATTTATCGGTGTGCAACTATTTTTGTGGATATTTTAGATGTTTGACGATAGTTTGGTGAGATTTATTGATGTGTAGCATTTTTAGACCGTCGATAATTTCTATTATTCTACTGCCTTGACATCTTGATTTTAGTAGGTATATAAATTCTTTCCAAGTTGCTGTTTTCTAAGGTTTTCGTACTAGTGGTTGCAACTGCTACAATCGAATGGTTTTCGAAAGTAGACTACTCGTATATCACTGTGAATGTTCTTTTCAATGTTGCATCTAAACAACCTTTTAGGTTCGGTTGTACAAGTACAGACTGATTGCGGACTTGGCTTCAAACAAAGGACACACATAGACTATATTTTTTTTAAAGTGACAAATTAGGGAGAATGATGGAAGAAAAGGAAAACTTAGCTTTGCTGTTACAATAAATAAGGCGCAAGGGCAAAAAATACAGGTAGAAAATCAGGAAAGGTGAACTGTGTTACCCCGAAATTAACACGAGCGAAGCCGCGGGCAAAAGCTAGTACATAATATTTTCTTTAAGGGATCCCGAATCTAATTTCGTATTTTTAGTACAAGCTTGTCCCGAGTTTGCCCTATTCGTAAATACTACAAATATCTTAACTTCTGGCAACACTCAAGAATTAACAGGCGTGTGGGCAACAGAATGGCGGTAGTAGGTGTCAGTTAACTGTTTGACTGCTGCTCAGAAGGTACTCCACATCCGAGCTGACAATTGGTAACCGTGTAGAAGACAATTTGTTTACCGGTTTATGTGTACCATGTCGTTTCATTACGATCTTGACGGTTTCATACGGTTGCATAATGATGTTTTTTGTAGTTATCCACTCAATCTGTGTGGTGCTTTCTTAAAAAGACCATTTCAGACACTGATCTGCATAGACCTTATGTAAGTTGACCTCGACTTTTATTTTGGCTGTTTCATCTTCAAGTAGTCGGGTACAAAACACAGACCTCATTCAGTTTTTTTAATCGTCGTTTAAAGGTGTTCGTATAAAACCTACTACCCATCCTACAGCTAGTCTTTCTGGGCACGTTTCTGGATGACAGGTAGGTATGTGGTTGATTACTTCGACGGCTTAGGATCCTGAGGCTTTAGCACGAGTCGTGATGCTAACGTAACAAATTATTTGCAACAAACACACTCATTTTATCCATAGATATAAATAAATAAAAAAAAATATATTATCTTTTTATTTTAAAATTGACGTAATTCGTTAAGGTTTTCGTGTCGCCAGTTATTGCTTATTTAGTTTGTTTATCCTACTAATATTATAATATTATGGATGTATGTTCCATCCTCTTTCACGAAAAAACGGCTGAACGGATCTTGATGAAATTTGGCGCAGAGGTAGATTATGGTCTGGGATAACACATAAGCTTTTTTATACCACGCGGGCGAAGCCGAAGGCGCCAGCTAGTTTTACATAAATTACTTTTGATTAATTAGCATACCCATCATGCTATACATAGCTACTGCTACTGTGAGAGCTTAAGTAAAGTTAGGACAGGAAGAGTGATTTTCTACAATTTTGACGCATAAAACAGAGTATACCTGACTGATTCATCATCATCTGCTTCATCTTTTTCCAACTATGTTGGGATCGACTTCCAGTCTAACTGAATGAAGCGGAATATAAGTATTTTACATGAAGCGACTGCCTGACTAACTGACATAGCCGAAACTGCTGAAAATGCGTATAGACGAAAAGACCTACTAGGGTTTTGTGACGATGGTGTAAGCTAGCTAGTATTTTGTATATTCGTTTTTAATATATTGAAAAATCAAAAAGGCGATGTTCGTTCCAGTTTTTGTTACACGGATAATGATCCTTAAACATTATTGGTATTGCCATGATGGGAAAAGATTTTTGATGTTTTGAGACCACCTCAAAAGATAATATAAACAATTGCTTGTGAAATTATCAGTTGAAGGTCGTATAAAGTTATAGCGTGTGTTCCCACGAACGCTGTGATGTTACCCAGGACATAAAATTGTTGATGGCCACGTAAAACATCCAGGCAACGTCGAATGCGTGGCTTGTATGCTAATAATGTGAAGGGAAAATGTAGTTTCTATTAAGAACATAACAATATAATATTCCCCTTGTTTCTGTTGAAGCTTATCATTAAAACAATCTTTTATAAACAATAAAATTCTTAATTTACAGAGAAACACAGTTTACTTCATTGACGGAGATCAGATTTTTTTTTGTAGATGGAACATCCTCAAATAACTTCCCCTGCTCTGGGTGGAGCGGGGTGGAGTGTCAGACTTGTACTGGCTAACCCATGTTCCTTATATTGCCCTTTATGTTCCGGGGCCGCGGTATCTCTTTCGAACAACCCGCAACCCCGGCAAGCCCCTCTGCTTTGCTGACATCTCTTTGAGGCGCGCGTGGATCGGAGATCAGAGAGACCTTAGACTTTAAGTAACATATTTTTACTAATATTATAAAAGCGAAAGTGAGTTTGTTTGTTACGTCTTCACGACTACATGGCTAAACCGATTTTGATGAATTTTGATACAGAGATAGCTGGGATCCTGGAGACGACATAGGCCATTTAAAAAAATGAGATATGAGGGAGAAATAGGGAAGCAAAGGGAAACCTTAGCATTGCTATTACAATAAATAAGGCGCTAGGGCAAAAACTACAGGTAGCAGGTACCTGCAAATCAGCAAAAGGGGAACTGTGTTACCCCGAATTGAACGCGAGCGAAGCCGCGGGCAAAAGCTAGTGATCTTATAAAGATTTAAAATATGCTATACCATTAAGAAGTGGAAAAAAAATTGTTGGAACCTTTTCCAATTATTTTGGGGAGGGCTTTCAGTCTATCAGGATGTATGGAAAGACTGCCTATCTGACCTCCACAACCCAGTTAGTACTAAGTAATAATGATGCTGCTTTTTAGATTATCGGGCCACTGACTACTTGTAACGACTGTCAAAGATCCACAAATAACATAAATGGCATTTCGTAGGTCAACCTACAAGGTAGCCGTCTGTCTTTTTACGCATCCTGAATTCCTCTGATCCTAATATCTAATCAAGATGCATCTTTTAAGTAACTTCAGCCTAGTTGCCGCTAAATCTTTGGATAAAATCTTCTCCATTTGTCCATGGATCTTCTAAGAAGGATTCCCTCTTTTACGAAGTATGGAAGCCTCGTAAAGCTCAGTTCCATCTGTAAGTAATGGTTGAGCAATACCGCAGTGTGAACGCCACCTTAACTAATGGTTGTCGGACACCGAAAGCGCTTGAACATGATGCTATCAGCTCCACGACGTGACACGCTCATGGGAAAATAACCACTACCATTTGTTCCTTAAGGACTATGATTGCTTAAGTGAATCTGTAGGGAAAAGATTTACGGATCTATGAACTAACTAGTTACGTTTTGCGGTGTCACCGGCGATGAAAAATCATTTTTATGTTATTGTATTTGACTATCGTGGGATTATTAAATAATTTAAAAATGTATTTTCGAAAAATAAAATACGATGTTCTCATGATGATAATTCAATGAACAATCCATAAACACCAACACTAACACCAGTCGCACCAAGGGATATCATATCACCCAGTAGCAACTGGGTTCTGGAGGTCAGATAGGCAATCGCTCCAAGGCTTTTGATGAATTTTGGTACAGAGATAGTTGGGAACCAGGAGACGGACATAGGTTATTTTTTATTAAAAAAAAGTGGGATATGAGGGAGAACGAGGGAAAAAAGGGAAAACTTAGCGTTGCTATTACAAATCAATAAGGCGCAAGGGCAAAAACTGCAACGCAAGGGAAGCCGCGGGCAAAAGCTAGTAGAATATACTTTATTGCACACCAACAGTTCAGCATAACTGTAATGATTCAGTTTGGTGTACTGCAGGTTATTAATTTATTCATGTAAGCCAATGTGATATAAAATATTTTGATTTTGATCCAGGTATACTCAAAGGTTTAAGATAATTAGAAAAAGGCTAGGCAGATGATGGTTTTTAAAACACCATTTGTTAATCCCGCTCAAAATTTTAGGAAATAATTTTCTAAATGATGAGACCGTTTAGATGATTGTAAATGCAAATATATATGGTTTTTTTTCAAATCTCAAATTACCAGTTATATACTGACAAAAATAATAAATAAACAGTTATCAAACACACAAATTCAATAAATTCGCCCCAATTAAACAACGCAAGTCGTGTATAATGAATAAACCTAAATTATTAATGAGGATTGCAGCGATTTCTTTAATTGCTTCGCGCTTCAAATTGCTTGTCGGAAATAAAAATTAATGAACTGTTAATTACGGTTTATGGCACTAATGATTGTTGCTAAGTGAAAATTTGTTCCTAATTAAATGTTTATAGAACCTGTTCTTACTGAATAATTGGAGACATTTATATTGCTGTACTATAAACTAGTTTTTTGATTAAAGCCAAAATTAGTTAGCAATGGCATTTGATTGTAAACTTGTAAAAGATTTGAAGTTATTCAAATTTGATGTTAGTTGTAGTTGAAATAACTGAACACCTCTTAAGGGGTTATTGTACGCCGTTTCGACGGCGCGTTAGTGTTCCACGCGCGCCTCAAAGAGATGTCAGCAAATCAGAGGGGCCTGCCAGGGCCACTGACTGCCGGGGTTGCGGTGGCCCCAGAACATTGTAATCAAGTTAATGACCGACAGAACCTGACATCTCCAAAACTGCTCCACTGTTGCTTATTCCATTTATTTATATCTCTTTTTCTAATTTCCTAACTAAGTTCTGGTCTGCTTCCAGTCCAACCAGATGACCAGAGACTGCCTATCAGACCTCAAATACTCAACTACCCCTTAGAAAGAAATAGTACTGAAGACTACTCAGCTCAGAAAGAGTACTGACTACACAAAGATCACTATGCAAAGTTTGGTTTACATAATTATCTATCTAGTCAGTATTACATTATGTAAAAATGTTGGTTAACCTGTAATTAGCAACTGTATAAGTCCAATACTGTGTAATTTTTATTTTTTAAGATATTTTTATACAGAAGCTGTTGGTGACCTTTTTAATAAATAAATAAATAAATTACATTCCTACCTCCCCTGCAAATTACTGATTGTTAGAACTATTCTACCAGCGATGCATTATTTTGACAGCAGGTAATCGTTTTGTTTCTAAATAATATGTCGCCAGAAAGCTTCATGGTTTCTGTGAATTTTATTTTTCTAAATTTAAGTTTTGTTTTTAACGAACTAACCGATTTCTTTAATAGGAAGAAGAAGGCTATGTATTCCTTCATCACTTTTTTCATGTATGTATAAAAATGACCGATTTTCGTGTTTTTTTTTCATTTGGTAACTTAACTTGGTTATTTTCATCTTCGTCCACGTTGATGACATGATGGTATCATATCATCATAACTTCTTGTTACAAAATAAAATGTATATACGACAAGAATTTGTTTAGGATACTCGAAATAAAGTGACAAAAAAAATAACATGTATGGAAAAAAAAGGTTCTGACTTAAAAAAAAAAAGATAATTAACTTTACATTCGGAAGTAGGTACCAACTTCAGAAAGTAACGTTATATATTTCGCTTTTTGTGTTTTTTATGAAAGTTGGTTGTTTTTTATTTGCAATCTACAAACAGATAGTAGGGGTCGCTAGTGGACTTCGCACGATCCTCCGTAGTGGGGTTAACGAGTGGCCCATTGAAGGCTCTCGTCAGATGTACTGTGGGCCATAAGCTGGCGTTCGTGACCACTAAACTTAATGCTTACACGCCTTCGGTTAGCGCTGCGACAGATATTGGGTGACCAAGAAGTTGGGAGAAAAGTTGTTTGAATATAGTGATAAAATGACGGTACGGTTGGCGCAGTGGCTGAGCGATTGCTTGCTGCGCTGCGTGTCGCGGGTTCGATTCTCGCAAGGAACAATTATATGTATGGCCTACAAATAGTTGTTTCGGGTCCGGCTGTTTGTGTATGTGAGTTTAAATGTTTGTAAACGCGCCCACGATACAGGAGAAATTCCTAGTGTGGGGCAACGTTTTTTTTTTAAATCCTGATTGATTGGGATCCTGAAGAAATGTCAAGATAACACATAACATATCTTCACGCCTGTTATACCTGTAGGGTTAAGCAGAAGGTGTACCTATTATTACAATCGCATTTTGCAGTAGTGTTGCCCATGTAATAGGGAGCGAGCCTATTTCCATAAATTGGGCACGAATCCAGACTCTGTTGCTGCTACTGGTAAATTCCTTATGGATAAACTTGGAAAAAAAGTCGCATTGACAATTTGAAATTAGGTTAACCTTTGCCAAAAGTTTACCTAGAAACGCTTATGCATAAAATACAGCGGGTTATAATATTGTTATGAGCATTGTGACTCCATTTTCTTGTGTTATACGTAGTTTACGGGATTAAGACTACAAAATGGCGTCTTTAAACTCCGTGGTTATTCTCAAACATGTGGGATCTTTATTTCTTTTTTCGGTTTGTAAATCGGCAAATAATTTCTCCCGCTCTCAGCGAAAGGGTGTCAGATTTTTACTGACTAAAACACATCCATGCTCCTTCTCTTGCCCTTTGTGTTCTTTGACCGTGGTATCTTATTCAAAAAACCCGCAACCCCTGCAGGAAAAAAAGAAAAATGATCGCAAGTCTTTACCACAAGCGTTAAACCAGACAACTACTAATAAGCGATAAATAAAACCAAACTTTCCCACAACTGCAACAGATTACAGTAATAAATCTCGACTCATTAACACATTCAACACTAATTCAATGTATTAACACTACACCTGCCTCACACTACACTATCTACAATTATTTTACCGATTTCTTCACAACAGAATACCAAACAAAATCGTTCAAAGTAAACAAAAGCGAGGGGAAATTGAAAACAAAGAAAAACAAAATAAATTGTGTGAGTCGGACTTACACATAAATGGTTCCGTACAAAATGTATCTGGTTACATGTTTGTATGTATTGCCAGTTTCATTATTAGTATGTAAGAGTGGCCGTAGTTAACCTACTAATCCTACTTCCTACTAATATTATAATCCTACTGATATAATGTTATAAATGAGAATGTTTGTGAGGATGGATGGATGTATGGATGTTTGTTACTCTTTCACGTCAAAATGGCTGAACGGATCTTAATGAATTTTAGCACAGAGGTATATTATAGTCTGTGGAAAAACACATACGATACTTTTTTTTTCGATATCACGCGGGTGAAGCCGCGGGCGCCAGGTAGTCCTACTTAATATTATAAATGCGAATGTTTGTGAGGATGGACGGATAGATGTTTGTTACTCTTTTACGTCAAAACAGCTGAAAAGATCTTGATAAATTTGGCACAGAAGTAGATTACAGTCTGGAGTAACATATGCCATAGTGCCAGCTAGTTCATACATATATAACGTACTAGCTTTTGCCCGCGGCTTCGCTCGCGTTAAATTCGGGGTAACACAGTTCCCCTTGCGCCTTATTTATTTTTAATAGCAACGCTAAGTTTTCCCTTTTCTTCCCTCTTTCTCCCTCACATCCCACTTTTTTAAAATAAAAATTAGCCTATGTCCGTCTCCTGGTTCCCAACTATCTCTGTACCAAAATTCATCAAAATCGGTGTAGCCATTAAAGCGTGAAGAAGTAACAAACAAACAAACAAACTCAGTTTCGCTTTTATAATATTACTAGCTTTCGCCCGCGGCTTCGCCCGCGTTAAATTCGGGGTAACACAGTTCCTCTTGCGCCTTATTGATTTGTAATAGCAACGCTAAGTTTTCCCTTTTCTTCCCTCTTTCTCCCTCACATCCCACTTTTTTCAAATAAAAATTAGCCTATGTCCGTCTCCTGGTTCCCAACTATCTCTGTACCAAAATTCATCAAAATCGGTTTAGCCATTAAAGCGTGAAGAGGTAACAAACAAACAAACAAACAAACAAACTCACTTTCGCTTTTATAATATTAGTAAGGATAGTAAGGAAGTAAGGATTAACATCACTATTAGGCAGCAGTGTACCTAACTATTACTTACATCCACTTATGTTATTAAGTCCGATGTAATCCCTATGGCCCCCTGGAAGGCCTTCAATTGGCCATAACTGCCAGGCTACTGCTGAAAAATTCCTGATAAAAACCCAATAACACCTTGCCTGAGCCGGGAATTGGATCCAGGGCCACTCAACAGTTGCGACCTACATTGCAGGCTAGTTATTCACATTCTGTGAAAGTATTAAGTGTCTATCTGTTTCGGTTTTGTCCCTGTGACAGATGGACATAGGGCAGGGCCTTAGTAATTTTGACGACACGGTTGGCGCAGTGGCTGAGCGATCGACTGCTGCGCTGCTTGTCGCGGGTTCGATCCCCGCGAACAAATATTTGTAAGGCCTACATATAGTTGTTCCGGTCAAGGTGTTTGTGTATGTGACTTTAAATGTTTGTAAACGTACCCACGATATAGGAGAAATTCCAAGAGGCAACGTTTATTTTTAAGAAAAAATGGTTTTCGTTGGCACATTTTGCTTACGGAACCCTAAATAAAATGAATTCCCACACGGAGGTGTATGTTTGATGTAACACCTCATTTCGCGCACCGTCCATCAAAGCATCGCGCCAAATGAAATATCGGAAACAATTTTCGTAGCTCATTATAAAATGCACCTGTCTGTCCGGTCGTACATTTTACGTTTGTTACGATTTTTAAATTACGAAATTGCTCAATTGCAACGGGCGGGGCAGATGGAATATATATGTGCTGTCAATGTCACATTTGAAGGTACCAGCTTGGTGGATTAATGTCTTTGGGGTAAATAATGACTTATTATGCCAAGTTAGTGACACAATTTTAATTGGGGTAAAAGAAATGTGAAAGTATTTGAATGTCAGTGAGGAGCTCGTCGCTAAATAATAGCAGCCGTTCGGGTCGATCTTTAGGTTAAGCCGCGCTTGCCTCGGTAGGTCTGTGGATGGATGACCTCCCGTTACATACCGAGTTTCCTCCGTGTCTTGGAAAGCACGTTAAGCTGTTAGTCCCGGCTGTCATTTGTAGATCTTTGACAGTCGTTACTCAGTCAGATAGTCTGTGACCCTAAAGTCTGACAACCAGTCTAACCAAGTATCGCATTATCCAGTACTAACTGGGTTGTGGAGGTCAGATAGGCAGTCGCTCCAAGTAAAATACTGGTATTTCGCTGCATCCGGTTAGACTAGAAGTCGACCCCAATACAGTTGAGAAAAGACTGGGCAGATAATGAGTTGAATGTCAGTATAGTTGAGGATATTTATGAGTTTACTAAACCTAAGGTAAGTAAGACGTGAGTAAATAGGAAAAACCTTTGCAATATTGATAAAATAGCTTAACCACGATGTGGACAAATTTTTTTTCCCTCTGGTGAAACCTGTTTAAAAACTGCTGATTCTTAACGTGAGAGTAGGTGTTTTTTTATAGCAATTTCAACTCAAACGACAATGCCTAGCTTTATAGTAACTGTAAAAGTTGTAAAGAATAATTTATATGTGTAAAAACATGGTACATAGGGTCTTATAATTATAGTAATGTGAACTTAACCCGGCAGCACTCGCTACTGGGTAAAAAATACCACAGAGTACCTAAATCACGTGATATTTTTATAACTAAACGTTGTGGCAACTCACGACTTTAAGTACCTTCTGGCCAATAGTTAACACGCGCGTGCATCAACGGGCGACCACTTCGCGCGTTTTGTTTGGCGACAACGGATGTGTAAAGTGAGTATGGGTGAAAAATACCCGGTAGCGACGGTTCTTGTAAAATTTTTTTTTCGTGTTCTTGGTTATTTTATTTTCTTTTAGAGCTGGTTCATAATGAGTTCCCGAATGACAGATCGAATTATAGAAGAATGTGTAGAGCAAGAAGATAGTGAAGTAGAAAATGTGTCAGAAATAGAAGATTTTGAGGAGCATAGTGATCATGAAAGTGGAACAGAGCAAGAAGCAAGTGATTGAGATGGCTCCTCATTGTCGGAAGAGAGTTTTCCTTCGAATTTACATATTTAGAATACTGAAGATGAAGAATATTTAGAGGATGTACCGCTGAAGTACTTGAGTCGAGGTCGTTTTACTGTAAAAGAACACGCTGGCAAGTTACGAACAAGATCCCATAACATTATATTTCAATTGCTGGGACCGATTGGCGAAGGCAGATCTTGTTCATCTATGTTAGAAGCCTGGAATCTTATTTTTCCGGAAACGTGTTTACTAAAGATAATCCAGTATGCTAACATTTATATAGAATAGCTAGTCTAAATTCTCAAGAGAACTCGATTGTAAAAGTACAGATATCGTCGAACTTAGAGCTCTTTTTGGATTACTTTACACACACAAGCACACCCTCAGCTTCACGATCGTCCACATCTGCAGAAGGCCGAAATACTAGGATTTCTTGTAAATTGTGTTCCAAAAGAGTATGCCGTGAGGATACGACCCCAATTTGTGGCAATTGTTATGTCAAAGCAAAATAGTTAGATTAGGTACAAGTTTTTGAAACATAATGTTTGACGATAATTTTCCCGATGTTCATTTCAAATAAACATTATTTTTTTATTGTTGTTTTGGTAGAGTATAAGGTCGATTTATAATTTTTGATCTCAATTTTGCGTAATCCCGAAGATTTTTGATTTTATGTTGATTTTTCTAATACTATGAAGAATTTTTGTTAAATTTTGTATTTTTTTAGGATAAGCTATAATTTGAAATAAATAATAATTAAAACTTTAAATTTTATTTTATTTATTAAATATTAGTATCAATAAACTAAATACACCATCATAGATTTTAATGCAAACTTATTTTCCAAGGTAATGTCATTTAAATTATGTGGTATTTTTTACCCGGTAGCGAGTATTCGTGCATGTAAACACCTAGCGAGTACCGCCGGGTTAACATGGTTTACCATATAATGGCATACAAATATCAGAGCATGTTATTATGAAACATACAAAATCTTAACAATAATATAGGTAAACGAGTAATAAAAAAAAACAACACAGAACACATTGAAAAAACAATATAAAAAAAGTGTGTGTGTCAGCTCCGACGCACGACTGGAGTTTACTCCTTAAGTACAAAAAAAAAATATTATATATAATAATAATTAAAAATATCACTGACGGACGACAAATTTCATAAAGCGCCATCTAGTAATATTCAACTGTACGACAAACGACAAACACCATAGGTGCGGTTGCACCAAAGTTGCACCAAAAACGTAACGAGGTCATTCATCAGTAGATTTTACACCTCACTTTTTCTCATACCGGGCGCCTTATATATGAAAATCGATTCTTAAGGAGTAAACTCCAAAAATAAAACTTAGTAACCATATCTGTTAGTCACTTTTTTATTAATAAATTCTTTTACACTATAAAAACAATTGCCTACCAGCCATTTAAGCAACTTTAATTTAACTGGGGTGCGGGGACACATTCGCATTCTACACAATCACCCCAGCAGCAACTTTGGAACCTGCGTTAACCCAAAAGGCTTTTTTATAATGCTCTGCGTATCCAATATAATAATGCGTTCAGGGTATTGCTTCGAATGCCACGCTTCTGTAGTGCCTCATCAATTTTGCTGATGCACGCATTGTAAGTTTTGATGCGTTGTGGCGAAAAAAATCTGCCACGCTACTCCATAGGCTGCGTGGCAGTCCCAACACTATCCTGCAATATATAGCTGACCGGTCAGACAGCCCGCTAATGTGGGCGCTAACTAATCGCACTCGATCTCTTCTAGTTATAAAGTACTAACATAGGCTAAGTCATATTGGACACACACTGGACCACATTGTAGTCTGTAAAATAAATAAATAACAATAATAGTAAAAAAAAAACTGCAAATGTTCGTGCTATCAAACTATCAATAACTCAGTCACTTTGTCATTTAGACGAGCTTCTAAGCCTCTTAAAGATGATAGTCGTGATGATCCAATGATCATTGAGTTTAATCTCGTTGATGACATAAGTACTGCATAGATTGAAGGCTTTAAGTGCAGCCCACGTACATCTATGGTGTACAGAGCTGGTACACCAAGATGATAACATCAAGCGATTTTACTTTACATATAAACTGTTCAAGATGAGCTCATCTTTAATGAAGTATATTGCGTTATTAATTACTTAATAAATAACATAACATCACACCTGTAATTTGTGAGCGGTTAGGCAGATAGTTACGTACTTTTCTGGGCCAGATCGTCGCATCATCGACTCCTTTTTTTTTGCGGAAGGGAAATCATCAAATAACTTCCCCCGTTCTGGGCGGAGCGGGGGGGGGGGGGGGGGAAGTGTTACACTTGTACTGACTAAAACCCACCCATGTTCCTTCTATTGCCCTTTACGTTCCGGGGCCGCGGTATCTCTTTCGAACAACCCGCAACCCCGGTATCGTCGACTCCTTATATCCTATTTCATGTAAAACCTAGTAGTGTACATTTGGCCAGTTATTCAAGTCACATCCGGGCACAAATCCTTTCATCGACCCGGAAATCGAACCAAGGACGCAGTCGCGCTTGCGACCACTAGACCACCGCGGTAGAACACTCAAAATCAATTATAAAACCTTCAAAGCTTTAGAGCTTAAACCCAAGCCACGCGCAACGCCAGATCTCCTCCATAGCACACGGAACGCGATGTAATTGCGATTGCGCACGAGTGGCATCGCCTCGCCGTAATTTATAACAATTAAACAATACCCGCAGCACTAATCAGTTCCATTAGTTAGATGTAGGGTTACCAGGCCTAAAGACAGCTGTGTAGTTGAGTTAGGGTTAGCAAAAACGTAAAAAAAGATCTTTAATTTGTAGCCTCGTTAGTCTAGTGGTCGAGAGCGGTGTTACTGTGTATGATGTTCTAGGTTTGATTCCCAAGTCAGCCAAAGTGTTATTGGGTATTTTCATGGGCCTCTTTTGCAGAAACGCTTCGATTCAAGATAAACGTCTAGCTCACTTGCTTTCGTAAACCCAGAAACCGGCCAAGTAAGAGTCGAACTCGCGCACCAGGGATTCCGCACAAACTTGCGACAAAAACGGCCATATTTTTTGACCACATAGACATGGAGGATTGATTGTTTTGGTTTAATCCCTCCAAGAGATCACAGATTTGAGTATATGGTTTTAATTTCAACTCGATACTTTCATGCTTTCCAAAGACATTTGACAAACAGACAGACGGACACCCGTTTTTTACTTTTGAGGCACGGAACCCTACGTTACGTTTTAGATGGTATTTCGAAGGCCAATGCCACAGTGATGAACGCGATCAGCACATTTAAACCGCATTCACCGCGTTAGTGTCAATATAACCGGTTTAGAAGATGTCATAAAAAAGTGTTAATAATCTTTAGCACTTTACTGACAGCGGTTAAGATATCTATCACCTACAGTTGAAGTAAAATACGCCTTTTTTGCAGATGAGAAATCATCAAATAACTTTCGCCGCTCTGGGCGGAGTGGGGGGGAGTGTCAGACTCGTACTGACTAAAACCCACCCATGTTCCTTCTATTGCCTTTTATATTCCGGGGCCGCGGTATCTCTTTTGAACAACCCGCAAACCCGGCAGGCGGTGGCCCTGGCAGGCCCCTCTAAAGTAAAATACGCTTTGCGACAACTTTGCACCCAAAACTCAGATCAATATTTTGATGATAAAATTTTCTAATCTTGCAACCCTATTCGATTGCGCGGGCGCGTCGAAAGACGATAACTTATTGTTTCGAATATCAATAGTTCACGTTTGTAATGCTTTGTGTAATTTGTGAGTTGTAACGCCTTAGCCTTCGTCAGATTAGCTTTACTATTGTTATATTCTCGCTTCGTTATCTTTAATTAAATTAATTTAATTGTACGACGGTGATTTTCCGCTGAACTAGGAAATAGAATATGGTTTGAGATGATGGGATTTGGTATAGTGAGAAAACGGCGTTATGTGAAGAGAGGTTAGATTTGTTTTACAATATTCTCAGCTCGATTTCAAATGGGTTTATTTTTCGAATGGGCTGGCATTAACGGACTTCTTCTGCTCTGGGTGGAGCGGAGGGAAGAGTCAGACATGTAGGTACTGACTAAAACCCATCCGGGGTTGCGGGTTGTTTAAAAAGAGACACCGCAGCCCCGGAACACAAAGGGCAAAAGAAGAAACATGGACGGTCCCTTCTGCTTTGCTGACATCTCTTTGAGGCGCGCATAGACACAAACACGCCGCTCCCGCTGCGCCGTCGACACGGCGACTACGGTGGTCGGGAGTCACGTATCTCCCGACGCCGTGGGATGTGTCGAGGATTTCACTCAGTGGCTGGGTTAAGCTTTATTCTTAAGTAAATCTACTGATTTATGTTTCGTTGTAAATAAAAAAAAGGTTTTGAGTTTGACGTTTCTTGACGGCATTCAATCGAAACTTAAAGCTACGCACATTCTCATTATAACGAAAGCTTTTACGTTCCAAATCCGACCGACAACTTAACTCTTCTGCACTAAATCATCAGGTTATGATAATATATCGCTTAAACCGGAAAATTACAGTTTAAATCGCCGACATGGCCAAATCGGCGATTTAGAGCCACGAAGTGTTTTTGATGCGATGTAAATTAGATACCTATCATGTATAATTCATGCCGAGAAATTGGAAGAGGTGGGCCAGATGTAATCTTACCACGCTTTAACGGTCACACACTCTAGTTAATTAATAAAAAAAACTGATCGTAATAATAAATATCCCACGCAAAACATGAAATATCTCAACAACGATTTCTATTTGTTATTTATAGACGGGTTTCGAAAAGGTTAAGCTTGTTATTTTAAAGAGTCGACAAAGAAAAACTACTTTATGAGTACGCTTGTTAATAGCGCAAAAACTGTTGCGGCGACAACTTTAATCTTAGTTTTAAACTCGCTTAAATATCGTGGAAGGTGCGCTCGGCATCCTAGAGCGCGCAGGGCTGGAGTGAGGCTGCACACTTGCACAGTATGGTGCAATCGCCCGCCGCGACGCTCAATTACACTTTTATTCATACATTTTTTACACCCAGAAATGTGTAATTCTATTTATATCTTCCCGTCTTCTCCTAGTATGTGTCCACTCAAAAGGGTAATGACAATAAACGTTGAGAGCTTTGTGCCTGTTACATCTGTGACATTGTTGCACCTAATTGCATACTCTGCGTGCCTGCGGTTCTAGTTTCATAGATGTGGTCGCTCTCTGGTCAAGTAAAATTTAGTTCACGCTGCGAAATAAATAGCTCCGAGAATGCAATGACATATTGTGTAGTTGCTAACCAAGAGAAGGTTTGAAAAAATATTTTCACAGTGTAATAAATAAACAGCTCCTACTTATTTAGATTTATTAGCCGGAACCGAGGTTCATTATACGAGTTAAGTGAGTACATCCCTGTACACGGAATGTCAGTTGCTATCCTAAAAATGCCGGAGCATCGCCTTCACTAGCGTCTGCCGCCGACATCTACTGATTTTATGGACTCTAATTACACGATAAAATTGAATGACGTTCAACAAACTTGGCAGAAAAGGTGTGAGAGCTGCTAATTGCGTATCAGACTGTACATGTAAACACCAATAATGGTAGCATAGCTAGCTGCGGAATCGCAGAAGAAATATTATTACTTTTTTTAACTGAAATGATTAATTTTACTGACGGAATGCGGGACTGGTTGAATACCTCCCTGTGTTTATTTTTACGATCCTGTGATGTGCGGTACCTCGGCAATTAGTCGGAGTTCACCAATTTGTGTAATTACGTACCTACCTACATCTGACTAATCAAGGTTTAATGTGACCGGTCATTTGGCGCGGTAGGTACTTTCTACTCTTCATTAATTTTTATTTCTGTAAAAATATTCAGTTAGTTAAAATAGTTTCGTTCGCATGGAGTTATTTTAATTGTTAACGGGTTCTTCTTAAAAAGTATGAAAATTAATAACCACGTTTCTACAATTCTGTGAGATTGAATTTTTAAGTAAATGATACTAATGATACAAAAATAACAGAATAAATTGCAGAGGCTGTTTTTAGATTGAATTTATATTTTTATGAGCACAAAAATGAAGAATACGTCAGTCAATTTATTTATTTTTCTATCAGGCAATGAAGGTTTGGAATATGACTAAGAATGTACAGGAAGCAGAGTTATGCGATGATAAAGAGGCTAATTTGAGATCTGACTGGATACATGGTTGAAAAGGAAATGCTTATCCAGTGAAACAATCTTTCAATAAATCAGATCAATATTGTATTGTGAATGCGTAAGCGAGCTGTGACGGTCTCACGGCTTCTTAGGATGAAGCTTAAAAAAAAACCGTGACCCTAAAGCTGCCAATGCTGTAATTGTGCCAAGCAAACTATGAGATTGAAAACACATAACTATCCTTTTCGGTTTCACCGCAGTCGGGTAAAACAATACTGAAAAAGCCGTGAGTAACAAAAATCCAGAAGTTGAGGAATGCTGGTATGAGCAGAATTTTGACAGATTATACTTTCTGTACAAGGACTTTTATGTACCTAGCTTAGAAACTTTAAAAAAATACTTTCGCAGACTGTTTTTTTATATTTTTGTTCGAACATGGTATTTTGGAACCTAAACTATTATTAGCTTTTGACTACACACTCGTGTTAAATTCGGGGTAACACAATTGCTCTTTCCTGATTTGCAGGTATCTGCTGCTTGTAGTTTATGCCGTTGCGCCTTATTTATTGTAATAGTAATGGTAAGTTTTCCCTTTTCTTCCCTCTTTCTCCCTCATTTCTCACTTTTTTTTTAATTTGTCAGCCTTTGTCCGTCCCTAGGGTCCCAACTATCTCTGTACCAAAATCGGTTTAGCCATTTAGGCGTGAAGACGTAACAAACAAACAAACTCACTTTCGCTTTTATAATGTTAAGTAAGGATTAATTAATATTGCCTGTGCCTGTGGATGGGTGACCACCCATTGCATACAAAGTTTCCTCCGTGCCTCAGAAAGCACATTAATCCGTTGGTCCCGTCTGTCATTTATTTGTTGATCTTTGACAGTCATTACAGTTAGTATCCCGAAAGTCTGCCAACCAGTCTTACCAAGAGATATCGTATTACCCAGTACTAACTGGGTTGTGGAGGTCAGATAAGCAGTTTGCAATACACACATCACAATGCTACCAAAGTCACACATTTAAAAACATGTCTACAAAAACATACTGTCTCATCCCACACGTTCTTCATTGAAACTACTGTCTAACAAAGTAAAACTAATGAAGTAATTACATCAATTGTCACTGTCATCAAATTTAATGTCAGCAGTCATGGCGTCTTTAGGAACCGGAAACGACGTCATTCTTATCAAATGGCCGAAGTTAGCCGAACATAATCGTGAGAAGGTTTGAATTTAGAATCTTCAGATTTTCTTTTTTTTTTCGACGTGTGTGGCCAAGTTAATTTTGATAAGTGGGCGGGAGAATCAGTGTTTTTTTTTATATTTTTGTGATCATCAAAAGTTATTGTACAGCTTTTTGGTATTTTTGGACGAAAAGTTGACAGTGTTTTCATGTTCAGTCACAAAATCATAGTTTTATCATACTTTATAATAAATTATAGTAATTGTGGTATTAGAAAACTATTTGCTTATGAACCTATAGTATAGTAACTATTTACTAGAGTAAGCTAAGCAAAGGCGGTTGTTCAACTGGATTACTAACTTAATCATTGAAACATTCCTTGATGATATAAGGCCGATCCGCACCAAATTAAGTTTTCCTACAAGTTTCACGATTTAAGTATCGATAAACCTAAACCTAAATGGATGCACTACGAGTTTCTCTTACTATCAATCAATAGGCCATAATAAAACAATCGAATTCAAATCTCACAAAATTGCAAGTCATCCGCAGCCCTACCATTTGCACACAACTCACTGTTGTTTCACCCGCGTGAGTCGTGACCCGTGTTTCTCCGATGAAGTCATAATTTATATAATGCATTGGAAATTGTTTCTCGCGTCAGATAACCGTGGTGCACTTACTAATCGGTTACGGTGCGCCCGGAGCGTCCGCAAAAAGATTTATGAGAACGGGAATCGAGAAGCGAGAATCGAGATCTCGTTTGCACTGAATCGATTTCGTCTTATAATAAGTGTGGAACAGTTGAAAGATGAATGGGGAAGTGAACGGCTCGTGATCGAATCGAGCGAACGTAAGCGAACTGTAAATTAAATATTGATTATTTTTTTTATGGAACTGTTTTGCGCCGTGATGCGAATAGAGTTAGCGGAGAAATGTTATAGTGATCAGAATTTGATGACTAAGGTTTTAGAATAATAATAATCATTTATTTGTTTAAAATATAGGTATAACCAGGTATTTAAATAGGTTTTATGTCTTCTGCGGAATTTTCCAATATAACTTTGTCGTCGATAAGATTTTTTTAATACGATATTCACAAGAACAGATAGATAATCTATAGGTACACAACTATTGCAGTATTTGTTGGTCGTGTTTGATTTACAATTTAAAATTGGACGATGAGGTTAAGTTTCTACTGAATAAAATATGTTCTCATTTATAATATTTTAATTAATGTTCAGTACATCCAACACTATGCGATTAAATCCTGTAATTATATAAATAAACTCGTATTCAATTAAAATAATGTACTCAACGTGACCCATATCAGCTCTCCGCTAAAATAACCAAAGCTTCCAGCGATCAATTATTTTGTAGTAAATTAACTCAAAACCACTCCCGACTGAGTTTATTGATAAACTACGTGAGTTAATTACATGAAGATTTTACCATAAAAATGTAATATTTATAAGGAGCGAGCAATCGATCGGAATGAAGCTATAAATTATTGTAATACCTTCGAAAATAATTTTCTGTAAGCTTTTGTTTTTTTTTTCGTTTGATACGGATCGTACAGGTCCGAACTGCATGTTAAATAGTATTGCAATATTGTACCGTCGCAATAATTTACATATAACATTGTGTTTCAATTACTTGTTCGGAATAATGACGAGTGGTTTTCGGGTACACAAACGAGCACAAAATTTTCTTCTAAATCAAAGTCAAAGTTATTTAATTGTTAAACATAGGTAATTTGGTATAAAATTTGTATTAAGTACGTCACTGTGTTTTGCTTTGCAAGGCGTACAAATTAATTACAAAAACAAGCTAAATGAAACCATTTCATAAACAAAATAGGGTTGTCTATTGTTTGCCCGAAGATTATATGCCATAATCATCATTTTCCCGAATTTCATTTACCCGAATTTCATTTGCCCGAATGTTTCATTTGCCCTAAAAGACATATGACATACTTTTAATTGCCCGAATTTTAGATACCATAAGATACGAATGCCATAAGTATTGTTTGCCTTATTTTTATGTGCCATAAAATAATTATTAGACATAATATTAAAATGGCATAACAAGTATTAGACAAATATTTAAGCCCCGTAATAATCATGCATGGTTTTTTTTTTCTGTGCATGGTTGATGGTGGGCTAGGTCGACGGAGCTCCTACTTCTGTGTGGTTTATAAAAAAATAACCACGAAGGGGATGGCGGGGTCTATTCGCTCGCTCACACGACCCCGCCATCCGCTTCTAACCTAACCTGTCCGAGTCGGGGTGCCCTAAAGTCCCAATTGCATCCAATTTCTCTTGATATAAACAACCGTTACACACCCGATGTCGATGGCAAATTATGTTATGGCATATCATAATTATGGCATGTGATAATTAGGGCTTACAATGATTATAACAAATTATGTTATGGTAAGTGGCTTTATGGGAAACAATGATTCTGGCACGTGACTAATATGGCAAATGGGAGTAGGGCAAATGAGTATTATGTCGTATGATATTATGGCTGTTGACTATTATGGCAAATGATATTAGGGCAAATAAAATTCGGGTAAACGGCGGTATACCACAAAATAGAATAATATGTGGATCGGAGAGAGTTTTATCTTATGCTTTTATCGTCTAAAAACTCATTGATGGAGTGGTATGCCTTTTCAATAAAGTTTTTTTTTAGTTGCGATTTGGTTTGTTAGTTGTTTTATGTTGGGAATACTTTTTCAATCATCACCATCATCTGCCTAACCTTTACCCAACTATGTTTAGGACAGCTTCCAGTCTAACCGCAAGCTGCTGAATATTAGTGTTTTACATGGAAGGACTCCTTGACTTCCTAGAGCCAGTTTACTGTTTAATACCTCATGGTAAGCCTGAATAACGACTTAATGGGACAAGGCCACACTTCCCAAACCACTGCAACTCTTGAAAGTCAATCAACAACAATCAACAGTGGTGGCCACGAGATAAGCGCCGAAACAATGAAACATGATGAAGTTCCAGAGAAGCAGTGTAACTGTCTTGGAGAATAGCGGAGAATTAGGAAAATCATTATTTTCAATTCCCTTTATATCAACAGGAGATAGAAGAAAGCAAGGCTATAGGCACTAAGGGGTATACAAAACCCGTAACGACTGTCTAGGATCTGGAAATAACAGCCGGGACCAAATAACAGGATGGTAAATCATCAAATAACTTCCCCGCTCTGGGCGGAGCGGGGAGGGGGGAACGTCAGAATTTTACTGACTAAAACCCACCCATGTTCCTTATTTTGAACTTTATGTGCCGAGGTTCCGGTATCTCTTTCGAACAACCCACAACCCCGGCTGGCAGTGGCCTTGGCAGGCCCCTCTGTTTTTCTGACATCTCTTCGAGGCGCGCGTAGAATGGAGGTACGGATGCACGGAGGAAACTGGGTATGTAACAGATCGTCACCCATCCATAGTTTCATAGATTGACTTCTACAGTTGATATAGCCATGAGTCGTTCCGCTAAATGATTTTCCTATATTTTTTATGAGACAGCTTGATTGACAGTTGTAAGTGAAACCGTGTGTCATTGTGAGTTATTGTGATTTATGCTAAGCATGATAATCATGTATTTATGAAGTGCATTTACATGCCAATATAGGAAGAAAAACATGGAGTATCAGTTTATTGTTTTGTCACGCGAGCGCCTACATGAATCTTTACGATGCATATTTAAGTAGACAATTATAAATAAAATAGCTTGGGTTTTTAATCAAATGTTTGTCTGATTTAGTCGCTATATGCTTACGAATAGTTCATTTCTAAAGATGATACGAACAGCGACGATTTTTTTCTTCTTCGAAATTGATGATGAATGTCTTCCCATCCATTACTAAAGTGGAATTTCAAATTGAACACGATCATTAGGTCATTTAACGATGCAAGTGTAAACAATTCCAGAATTACTATCAATCTCTCTCTCTTGACCATGACTGCCTTTGGCAGCTCTTGACTGCGGTTTATTTGTGTTGATCACGTTCAGTTCATCAAGATTTTGATCGAATTTGATCACCTTTGATCAAATTCGTTCTTAGACTTTTAGCATTCTTCTGTATCGTGCATATATCGTATTCTGTATTGGCGGATCGGAATGGAGTGTCAGATTTTTACTGACTGAAACCTGTCCATGGTATCTCTTTCGAACATCACGCAACACCGGCCAGCACTGGCCCTTGGAGGCCCTTCTGCTTTGCTAACGTCTCTTTTGAGGCGCGCGTGGAACATTAACGCGCCGTCTACAAAGCCTAATCCCTAGGCTAATGTTAAAGTTTTTATGCACATGGGCCTCTGATTTGGTTTAACATGCCGTCGAGAAATATCTCTCAGGCATGCTGGTTTCACGGTGTTTTCCTGCACTACTAGGCTGCCACTGCTACTTTTATTTCTGCCACCAAATCAATTACCTATAAACAAATGAACTCACACTCCGTCCCTGCCCTCCATCGTGCTCGCTCCAGGGAGGTCTGCACCTCATGAGAACATCTCGATCGCACTTCACGTTTAATAACCAACAATGTTGCCACACTAAAATTTTCATTACCCAATGAAAGTGCAATTCGACCAGTGAATTCCGCTCTGGCTGACTTTTATGGGGATTATGACGTATTTAAAATAAAATATTGAGGCGTGGGATGCTTAAATGTGTTGTCTTGTATTGTTTTAGTTTATATAGTTCTAAGTCAATGGTGGCAAGTGTTTTTGTAGCTGTAATTTGTGCTGGTCCTGGTTTTCATTACCCACTTACTAGAAGACAAAACGTAGGTTCTTTTATTATAAGAAAAATAATCATTTATACAATATTTACTTCTGAAATAGTAATTTATTTAAAATAGATTGTTTGGGTACTTGTCAAGGCACCATTGCAAGATTTACAAGGCAATGTAAGTGCACTACACTTACATGTGTTACAGTTTATTTATTACTGTTTTATGATTGTTGTTATATCATCACTTGGAACCCTGAAATAGTTTACCAAAAGTGATGTGTCGTGGCCCAGAGAACTGTGTTACCCCGAATTCAACGCAAGCGAAGCCGCGGGCAAAAGCTAGTATAATATAGGTCTGAAATCGCCAACCCGTCTTGAGCAAGCGTGGTGATCAATGCTCTTGCCTACCTATAAGAGAAGAGGCCCTTGCCTAGCATTGGGACAGTTATAGGCTAGTACTATTACTTTATTGTATTTTGAAGCCGTTATCACTACTGCCTTTTACGAAATTAGGACTAATTCAGTAATGATTATGTATTTTCACTATATTAATCCTAAATTAAACACAAATATTGAACTTGTCCTACCTACAGTGGAACTAAAATTAATAAACTGACATTCATATTAATTTACGACAGGAACAATTATATTTTCATTAACATAAACATCAGAATTCAATCTTTATTCATCCATGATGTGTTTAGGGAGTGGCTACATCTAGGCACCTAGTAATTATAAGCATTCGAATAAACACAGATCATGTCTAGAACCTAGTAATTAAAGCAAATGCTTGATACAATTCAATTAACTGGTATACGTAGGTTGGTTATTATATTTCGATGAGTTAAGAGATTGTGTTCAAGTCAGGTATGGTCAACCTTTTCTGTGATTGCTGTTTTGTAGAAGTGATGGCCTTTTAGGAAAATAATAGCAGATGAGAAGGAACGTAATCATCATTTTCCTGCCCTTGGTCAATTATATTTGGAGTCGTCGCAACACGTTTTCTTCTTCCATTCTCCCTTGTCAGACGTCACGGCATCATTTACTCCTTCATTCCTTACACAATCCATCCATCTTTTCTTTGACCTTCCTCTTTTCTAGAAGGAAACGTAATATCACGCTTGCCATCCCCAAAGCGTTAGACAGAGGTCTACATAATGGCATTCACATTTGCCAGTCATGTTTATGTTCCATGGTGAAAAATTCCTAATGGACGAACCTAATTATAATGTACCTGACCTGGAAATCAAATCATTTCGATTCGAGTCACATCAAGAACAGAACTCTCCATATAGTAAGCAAAGTAGGAAAAAGACAAGATTAAATTATGTTTTTTCTAGTCCTTCGCAATTTTTTTCGTATGCGGAAATTAAGACAGTTCAATTTTTAGGATCCCGTACATCGAAAAGAAGAAAAGAACGCCTTATAACAACCCTTATAAGATTTATTTATTTATTTTAATTATTATTTTTCTGCACATGTATAAAAACATTGTACAGAGGCGGACTTAACGCCTTGGGCATTTTCTACCAGTCTACCTTAGGGTGATGCAGAGAGAAAACATAGTAGGTGCAGGAATAAGATCACTATGTTGTCCGTTCGTCTGTCTGTTTTCTGAGACTTCGTCAAACTTCATTGTCTCGGCTCTTTTCTGGTGATTGCCACTGCTGATCTTGGCTTTTAGGAGTTGCAGTGGTTTGATAATAGCGTGCTGAGTTGAAGTGACAGTAGTTCTGATCTATATTCTTTCCATCTATCTGACACAACAAGGAGATCAGGAGGTGATCAGACATTACTACTATGTAAGTTGACCAAGATTTTTGTCTGGATTTTAAAAGAGACTATGCCCTCTAAGTTTTTCGTCTGTTTTTTCTCAGAGTAGTCGGGCACGAAACTCCGGCCTCATCTAGTTTTTAAAAAAAATCATGTAAAAGTGTTTGTGAAAACCTACTCGCAAAATAAATATCATTTATGATTTACATGTTCTCCGAAGCACAATAGGGTCTCGCAGTCACCCATCTATTAAAATGACCTCAGTTGACGCAGCTAAAACTCCTCAAAGGGAACTTCAGACCATTAAAAACAAATAATTTTGCATTATATAACCTGCACAATACGCGGTCAATTAGAATTATATTAATAATAATAAACGACGTCCGCTTACCTCAACCTTTACAAAAGAATTGATTAAAATGGCGAATAGAATTAATCCCGTATGCGCCTGCGTCCATCAGATGTATGATAAGGTTAAGGGCTAGTTAGGCCATTTTCAAATAAAGTAAGAGATATACATCTAATAGATGAACGGGTAGGGTAACCATTTTTGATTTCCAAATTTGAAAACTTCTAGAGAAAACCGGGACATATTGGGAAAATAATAAGCATTAATCTTTTTTTGTGTAAGCAATTATTAGCTATTTCTGTCGTTACGCTATTTTCGATAGAAAGACTACCAGTCTTACCATCATTTTACCGAGTCAGTAACTTGAAATGAGGAAGTCAGATAGGATGTCGCTATAGTCTATTGTTAAAAAAAATAGAAACAGACATAATTAAAGCAAAACACAAGAAACATAAACATATGGATATTAGATGTGTGCTTTTAATAAAAAAATACATTTAGTATTTGAAATAAATGAATTTATGATTTATTTTTTTATTTAAAAAATACTATCCGGCTTAACTGGTTGTTGTATTCATTTTATATAATTAAATAACCGAGAAAAGATATTGATTTACATTTTTTATTATTTACATACAAAAAAAAACTAAAAAAAAAACCTTTCAAAACTGAAATGTTCAAGCATTGTACTGGGATCCAAATAGCTGGACATATCCGAACAAATGTGAAGCGACAGGTACCCTACATATATCCAACTTTAAATTAACATCATAATGTGATATTTATTATTAATAATAAGCCATCTGCTGCTTTCATCAGCCGCTAATAGACAGGGAATGAAAACGAGGCCATTGTGTGTGGGCTACTGAATATTAAAATAAATAATTAAACGCTCACAGGTTATTAGCACCTGCTTTAAGGTTATATGTAGCTGCCATTATAACCTAATTTCATGACCAAGCGTTGTAATGTCAGAAATATTACGAAACTATTTCAACCTTTTTAATTTTCATGTAACGAACGTCAATTTTTAAAAAGCGAATGCGAACACGAATATTTAGTTTTAAAATCTGGCACCGGTTATCTAAAATTAAAAAAAATGCAGGTTATGTTTTTTTTACAAAAGTAAATTAAACAAAAAATATACAGCAGAATACTTTTATTATTTTTATGTCAATTTTGGAATTTAAAAAAATGCATGCTTTTTGTCTATTTACCTAATATTGTTATCACATTCTGTTTTTCTTTCAGTCAAAAATATTCAAAGATATTTGCGAATGTGAATATCTTTGAATGCGGATCACTAATATCTTGTATTAAATTTAGATTTATTAAATTTAGATTTGAAGTAGATTTTTGACTTTTCCGTAGTTCACACGATGATGGAAAACTCAAAAATATAATATAGGATAAGGATAAGGAGATATAAGGTGTTCTTTTTTGTCTCTCGTGAAGGTATTAAAAGGTGACTAGAAGGGCCCCAGGTATGGTCTTATCTTATAACAAAATGATCGCAATAATAAGGAGATTAAGTGCCTAAGGACTTCGTTGAAATTTTTTCCTACTTCAAAAAGTAGTTGGTACTATGTTCCACAATTTTTTTTATGTCTTCCGCCAACTGGTGACCGATTTTCATTTTTTTTTTGTCGAAAGGGCATACTTCCGAGGTGGTCCCTTTATGAGTTATCGTTATCGTTGAGGGTATTTTTTCACCCATTATATAGTAAGGTAGAGTGAAAGAATCTGTGCAACCACAAGTACCTACAATATTACAACTTATAGCCTACTAGCTTTTGCCCGCGGCTTCGCTCGCGTTAAATTCGGGGTAACACAGTTCCCCTTGCGCCTTATTGATTTGTAATAGCAACGCTAAGTTTTCCCTTTTCTCCCCTCTTTCTCCCTCACAACCCACTTTTTTAAAATTAGCCTATGTCCGTCTCCTGGTTCCCAACTATCTCTGTACCAAAATTCATCAAAATCGGTTTAGCCATTAAAGCGTGAAGAGGTAACAAACAAACTCATTTTCGCTTTTATAATATTAGTAAGGATAAGTGACCCAGTGAAGCAATCTTTCATTCAACTGGTTGAACGTCTCGTGACTAGCAGCAATTTCGGTTTCATATTGGAATAACACTTAATAACTTAATATCAAAAGGGCTCACACCACACCTTCGAAAGTAAGGCTTTATTATAAAGCCTTTCAACTTAAGCCTTATTACTTAAGTGAGCGTGTGTACGTTGGTCTTCAGTTTGGTCAATAATTAAAGAAACTGAAGTTCAACGTACACGTATAAATACTAAATTCAATCGGCATAATCAGGGTATAGTTGACCTTTTTTTCTTTTTTTTTCGGGTGGGAGATTATCAAATAACTTCCCCCGCTCTGGGCGGAGCGGGGGGGCATGTCAGACTTTTACTGACTAAAACCAAAACCCACCCATGTTCCTTCTATTGTCCTTTACGTTCCGGGGCCGCGGTTTCTCTTTCGAACAACCCGCAACCCGTATAGTTGACTTTTAGGGATCCCTGCGTTCTCTATCACTAGGAGGGCGTGAACTAAAATTCGTCACTAAATCGATTAGCATTGCTTCAAAAGGATCTTTTTGTTATAAATGTATTTTACTTTTTACAGTTCCGTATCTAAAAAAGAAAAAAACTCTAATAGGATCACTTTGTTGTCCGTCTGTCTGTCAAGACCCTTTCTATCTCAGGAACGCGTGGAGTTATATATAACTTGAGTCTGTAATCCCTTGGAGCTATGAAGATCAACCCTCTAAGTCTACGCAGTCAAAAGATATAGCCGTTTATGTCGCAAATTTGTACGGAATTCTCGGTGCTCCAAATAGCAGTTGGCCGGTTTTTTTATATTATCTTAATAAAAAAAACATTTAAAAGTTCCATTTTTAGATTTATTATGAGCTTTATATGTCACAGTTTCATTTCTTTTTGTTCTGTTTTGCCTATTTGGACCCAGTCCTTTTGGTAAGAGACCCCCGCTTTTAAAGTCATCTCCTTCTAAGCCTTCTGTTGTTCAGAACCCAATCTGTATAATATCGTAGTTAGAAATGTACTTTATACGTATACTTAACAAAATGAAATAGATACGATCTAAGAGGCGTGGGAAACGTTTAACGTTATAGGTGACCTAAAGGAGTGGACATACCAATTATAGCAGTTATGTTAATGCAAAGATCTGCAAAACTAAGCCATTAGAAAGGTCTACGATAACCCTTACAGATAAGATGTAATTTAATGAGAATGTCGTTTATGACACACATTTATAACTTCACCTAGTAATCCATACTTTAGAGCATAAATGTGAAAGTTAGTGTCAGTCTGTTTGTCTGTATGTTTTGCTTTAAACCTCTTAACGGCTGACCTGGATAAGAACAAAAGATTTTTCTTAGTACGATCACATATTATACCATCACGCCAATAATCTCTGAAAGGTTAGGCAGGGTTGCACCTAATAGTACACCCACATTTCGCTAGAATAGGAGGCAAACTGACATGGCCACTAACATTATGATGACAGTACGATTGGCGCAGTGTCTAAGCGATCGACTGATGCAATGCATGTCACGGGGTCAATTCCCGCACGGAACAAGTATTTGTATGTCCTCCAGGTAGTTATTGCGGGTCTGGCTTTTTGTGTATGTGAGTTTAAATGTTTGTAAACGCACCCACGATACAGGAGAAATTCCTAGTGTGGGGGGCAATGATTAAAAAAAGGTATGATATTTAAAACGGGATGTTAACTATTTGTTTTGAGTTTCCGATATTACGGCGCAGTTACACACGTCATGATCACGGATAACCTGCGCCGAAATATCGGAAACAATTATCTTATATTGTTATAAATAATAGCAGGCAAGTCTCTTTGCCATCAACCGGCACAAAACTGGAATCCTTGGCAACTCATGAGATCTTTCTGATAAAAGACCTAATAACGCTTGGCCCAACCACGAACCTAGGACTTCATGGTCGCTTACGAACACCAGAGCAATGAGTCAGTAGTACGTTCCTGTAGATTAATAACCGGCAGCCATCTTGGTAGACTCTTTGTGTTATTTTACATTTGGGATCGGCTTCCAGTCTTACCGGACTCAGCTGAATACCAGTATTTTACATAGAACGGTGGACTATCTGAGCTCTTGGCATATCCTTGAACTAAAATTCTAAGGAAGGTGTTATTTAAGAACTTGCACTAGAGTCGCGTGGTGGCTTATGTACGATTTCTTTCACAGAGGAAGAAGAGGGGGGGTCGGTGTTCTTATACTACCCAGACGAAACCGTGGACAAAAGCTAGTCCGTATAATGTTAAACTGAGTGCCTTATAAGACTTGGGTTGTAAGGTTAAGTGTAGCCATATAAGTTGTTGATAAAGTTGGATGACAAAATGGTTAATTGTTACATTGATCAAGAAGGAAAGCTTAGGATAGTGCGCTTGCGCATGCATTTGTTTCTCGTTTTATCTGATTTATTATTCAGTTTTGTTAATAAAGTTTCTTTTGCTTCTTTTGTTATAAAATGTTGCCTGACACTAGGAATTCTCCAGTATCGTGGGTGCGTTAACAAACATTTAAACTCACACACACAAACAGCCAGACCCGAAACAATTTTAATGAAGAAATATTTAACAGACTCGACTATTAACTTAGAGCAGCTGTTAGAAGGACAATTAAAACTAAACAATATCAATAAAGTACTTTCTTTCACTTTCAAAGTAATGCCAACGTCTACAAGAAAATGTACGAATTATTTTATTATTTACATTGGTATGTATGTTTTTCTATATTGATACAGTTATATTTATTTAAGTTAGTGCTTAATTTATTATTTTTACACACTGTGTCTACGTGTCTTATCAAGCTGTCCAATCGCAGGTCCGCTGGAAGAAATTTCTAAATGAAATAAGCAATACCTTTGTGCAATACTTTATGTGTTTGTATCTTTTTTCATAATGTTTAAAATATATGTTTTGTGTGTACATAAATAAATAAAAAAAAGAAAGAAAGAAAGATAGATAGAAAGAAAGAATGAAATTAAAAGCATTCGATACGCGCCCTAATCACTAGAACAAATACACACTTCACTTTAAAACAAATGACTGTTTGTCGCTTTTAAAAACTTATGAGCAACCTAGGGTGTTAAATATTGCTTTGTAACCTCCTTTTGCAAGCATAAAGAGCTGCTATAGTGCAGCTTTAATAGCCGTTAGTTGGAAATAACGCGTTATATAACGTGTTATATCACATAAGATCGTTAATTATTTGATGTTATTACATGGGATCTCATTAGTGTGTGATAAGACAGGTTCGACACTTAATAGTTAATAGAATGCTTGTGAATTTAGTAAAGCGATGTTAACCTTTACTGCAGTCATTATTTATAAATTAATAATTATTGGTAGTGTACATTAATATAAACAATCTTACGCTGAGTAAGTCAGCGACCGAACAAAGGCTGAATGAATTGAATTTTGGGTTTTGCTCACCTTAGTGTGATCCCCGGAACATAAAGGGCAAAAGAAGGACGTGGGTGGGTTTTAGACAGTAAAAGACTTACACTCCCCCCGCTCGACCCAGAGCGGGAGAAGTTATTAGATGATTTCCCATCCGAAAAAAAAACAAAAAAGGTATTACTGAAGACATTGAAGCCTGATCACTTCACCCTTATACTATGAGTAATATGGTTGAAGATTGGTTAGGCGGATAAGGCAGGATAACATGAGACATCTATCTATTCAATGTGACCTTATCTTAGAGTTAATTACTTTGATCTTTTTATCTAGTAACCACTAGGAACCTTGAGTAGCCCATAAATTAATGCATGAACACATTCTTAGGACCAATAAATTCTGGACCTACATATGTCCTAGTTTTATTTATGGTACCATTTTAATCTTTTTCCAGCTGTCTTTGGCGTGTAGACTTGCCTCATTTATATCACTAATATGTACCATGTTCGCTATTTTGACGCATATATCATTGGGTCCTAAGGTACGAAGATATTTCTTGTGTAAGATAAATAGCACTTTGAAATTTTGTTTCAATTGATTCATTATAGTTGGTATGTGTGTTTGAAAGGTAAAGGGCGTGTGATAATTAATACTACACTGAAGTCCGATGTTTTAATCGAAAGTCACCATCTTGAAAATTTTGAACTTGACCTATTAGTGTTTCTTGTGTATCGATGAGTTAAAATACATACAATAAATGGAAGAAGCTTTAAAACAAATTGTGTGTTGTTAAAATATCTACTGGGTCACAAGGAACTTAAGCGACCATTTAAAACCCCCAGCCTATGGCCGTCTCCTGGTTCCCAACTATCTCTGTACCAAAATTCATCAAAATCGGTGTAGCCATTAAAGCGTGAAGAGGTAACAAACTCACTTTCGCTTTTATAATATTATTAGTAAGGATGCGAAGTGAGGATAGATGTTTGGATGTTTGTTACTCTTTCACGTCAAAACGGCTAAACGGATCTTAAAGAAAATTGGAACAGAGGTAGATTATAGTCTGGAATAAAACACAGGATACTTTTATTCCAATCAACACGCGGGCGAAGCCGCGAGCGCCAGCTAGTACAGTATACAGATTCTGTAGTAGCCGCTTGTAGTAGAGATACAGGTTGATTACTCAATTAATTAACTACATCACAGCCTCACCTTACCACGAAGTCCAAGTCCAGGATACGCTTCTACCTTCCAACTTCCCGCCATCATGCTGACTGACAGTTGACATTAGTGACAGCGCCCGGACTACTTGTGGTCATGAGACAGTGTTTCCACATCTATTAAATACAGTTTCTATCCTCAATAAAATATTTCATACCGTACCGTATCCTTTTCAAATATTTAAAGTAAAGAACCTGCCGTACCAAAAATGTTTTCATATAAAATGCAACGCAGACAATTGATGTCACAGTGAAATCTCCACCATTAGAGGGAGATAGAAAAGGGAATATGTCGAGAAAACTGGAGGAGGGACCGAGATAGCATGCGGTGCAATGTTCATTAAAGAGGGTCAACGTAGGCTTGGGGGTGTAATTTCTCCCCTAACCCCCCCGGGGCGATCTTGTGGTCGTCTTTTTAATTTGCTCTTGGATTTCAGGGTTGGCTACGTTCGGAAAATTGGCGCATAAATAAAAGAATTCCTTTGTGCCATTACGAAAAATGTTTTTGGGGTTCCCTTTGTAGCTGCTTATGATGTCGTTTTTTTCATTATTTGTTACATTTTTGCTTTGTAGTGCACTGAGTTTCAAGTTGCATTAGCATGGCTACAAGTTATACGGTCTTTATACGGAGATTTCATCAGCCTAACCTTGTACCGATTTATGTTAGAAACTATTTTCTGTATATTTTTTAATTTTTTGTAACCTTTGTTACAGTTTAACTACTCACTAAAATAATATATCCATATAATATATATATGAATTGTGTAAGGAATAATATGAAGGGGAAAGGAGTAAATGACGACGGCTGACAAGGGAGAATGGAAGAAGAAAACGTATTGCGCCAACCCGAAATAGAATGGGACAAGTACAGGAAAATGATGACATCCAAATATAATCATATGGATGGATGGATTAACTTATCCACTCAAAAAATACCCATAACTAACTCCGCAGCCCCGTCAAACAGTTCATTACATACCCATCAAAAAAATTTCTCGAACCACAGTTCTCAAAAATAAAGAAAACCTATTTACAAAAAAAACATTTTCCGAGTGATTTTCCTCTATGTAGCAGCCCTGTGATCTCAAGACAGCATCGCTGGGAGGCGCGGCGTCTTATCAACGAATTAATTCTAGACTAACGAAGACTGGGGGTGGCGCCGCGATTAACACAACCGCCCCTTTCACGTAGACCGATGAGGATTTAGATCTGGCGGAGGACCTGGTTTCGGTGAGGAAGATGATGCGACTGCGCATCGAAGGACCACAAATAGGATGAAATGGCACCGTTATGGTAGAGGCTCCAGGGCTGCGGGTTAATTCGAAACAGATACAGCAGCTCTGGAATACGAAGAGCAATAACATGAACTTGGATGGGTCTTAGTCAGTACAAGTCTGACACTTCCTTTTACTCCGCCTACTGCAAAAGGAGTCATTTGATAGTATGCCATCAAAAATGATCATATCGGATTTTTAAGGAAATTTGTTATCCACTGGTTCATTTGTATATTATATCCGGAAAAAACACTTCTTGACAGGCAGCGTGAATTACGCAATGAATATCGTTGAGTTGTCAAAATTTGAAATCTCAAATGCTCATTCATTTGTGTTACGCGATTGCGCCGCTCATCCTTACTAATATTATAAAAGCGAAAGTGAGTTTGTTACGTCTTCACACCTAAATGGCTTAACCGATTTTGATGAATTTTGGTGCAGAGATAGTTGGGACCCTGGAGACGGACATAGGGTAACATTTAAAAAAAATGAGATATGAGGGAGAAAGAGGGAAGAAAAGGGAAAACTTAGCTTTGCTATTACAATCAATAAAGCGCAAGGGTTAAAACTACAAGTAGCAGGTACCTGCAAATCAGGAAAGGGGAACTGTGTTACCCCGAATTTAACGCGAGCGCAGCCGCGGGCAAAAGCTAGGAATATATAATTGAAAGTCTATTTTGAAACCGAGTTTTCAATACTAACAACGGTTATACCTACATGGGCACATATATCATTAAATAAATCTAAAGATTCAGTCAACAGATTGATCTAACGGTAGATTCGTTTACATACAATACTGTTTAGACATTTAGACATCAGATAGACATACAAACATACATAAGGTTATAGGTCAATCGAGATTGTTGAATACTTCAGCATAATCTTCAGTTTATGTTCGAGTATCTTAACCCGATGCGGTTAGAGTTTTAGGATAGATGTACGATATGCTTGTGGGTTTTGCAAAATAAATGCAAATCGTCCGTTAACGCGTTAAGATCAATGGTTAGATAAATATGTTGTTTATTTTACCTAAACAACAATATTTACCTACTTTGTCTAACTTGTTTTGTTGTTCGATTGGTCGCAAGCGCGTCTGCTGAGCATGAAATCCTAGGTTCATTTCTCGGGTCGGACAAAGTGTTTTTTATTTTTTCTTCAGGAATTTGTTAGTAGCAACTACAGTCACAGTCTGGGTTAGTTTTTTTTTTTAATAACGATGCCCCAAACTAGGAATTTCTATCGTGTGGGTGCGTTTACAAACATTTAAACGCACATATACAAACAGCCAGACCCGGAAGATCTATCTGTAGGCCATACAAATATTTGTTCGGTCAGGGGATCAAACCCGCGACACGCAGCGCAGCAGTCGATCGCTCAGCCACTGCGCCAACCGTGTCGTCAAACCATTATACCCAGTAGTTATTATTACCCAGTTATCAACTGGGTTGTTGAGGTCTGATAGGTATTCTTATATTCCATGTAAAATACTGGTATGTTGGAACAAGGCTAAGCAGATAATTACGATAGTGTTAAGGAGTCTCAAAATCTTTGTAATAAAAGCAAAGAATGTTCAAAACCCGTGGCAGAATTTTCCGAGAGCATTCCTTCTCAATGACATAAGGATCATTAGTTTACCTACACACATCAAGGTATCTTCTAAGTGACTCGGATCCAAATCGATGCATACCATCACGAGGCCATTGGGAACGTAAAATCATCATAAAAATGTCATAAAAGATAATGGCCGTATTAATTGGTGCACGACAGCAATGCAACCAGTTATTCGTTTGAAATCCATTTTTAAATATAACTACTCTTCTATAAATAATTAACTTTATAATTAAATTAAGTAAATAACTAGAATTTAATGAAATAAATAATTTAGTTTTATTAATAAAAAAAAATTACAAACTACAAATAAACATAAACTACTTACAAAAGCAAAAAAATAAAAATGGTAAAATAAACACAGGGCTTAAAAAAAGACGTCCACATTGCTGTCAACAGAAGGCTGGCAGCATTACCACGTTTATACATAAAAGTTAAAAATAATAAAAAAACCTTTAAAATTAAAAAAATTGTTCCTAGCAACTGCAGTGGTGAATGCGCCGGGGTCTCAATTCATTCTTTAATCAACATACAACCTAAGGCTGATATGTTAAATAAAAAAAAAATTGCAAATAATCGAAAATTACGCACCGACACGACTTCTTTCTATTAAACCCTTTTGTAGATAGCGTCATTGACGCCTGCCGCTGCGGCCAAGGGTTGGCCGCAGACTGCAAACAGTAGTATAAATGACGTATTTATTGATTTGATCATTTGTCAAACTGAACCTTATCGCCGTACTGAAGACAAGAAACGTCGCTCAAAGCTCGAATGTATGAGATGCATTCGGAATTTAAAACACAGCGACATTGCCGCTTGCGGTTATTTTCAACGTTTAGCGTAAGCCGTCGTCAGAAAATGTACCAAAGAAAGCTCTGTTAGCAAAAGAAGCAGAGGATTTGATATTATTGCCTGAAAGAACAACTTAATTTTTAAGGGGCTGCCCCTTCTATACGGTTCCTAAGCCGTCACTCCAAAGTCCGAGCGGGTGGCATATTAAGACGAAGTTGGAAGTAAAAAAAAAGGCGAAAAAGAGTTTTATATTCTCTCTCGAATGGGAAGAAATAGGGAAACCTTTCTCATTTAGCTCACCAGTGCAAGTCGGGGTGTCGTCCTGAACACACTGCCTGATTTTGAATCGTTTTAAAACTCATTTAAATGTTATTTTTAATTGATTTTCGGAAGTGATCTTGAGTGGTCTTACAAGACTGATCGTGGGTGGTGCTTTGGTTGTTGATAAACAACTCGTGGAGTCTTGAAGTGGTTGTATATGTGTTGGTATACTGTGTTGTGTTGAGGATTGGAAACAGAAGAAAGATCGAAGTTGTTTTGATTTGGAACATTTACAACTTTGTGTTGACTTGGAAACTGGAGGACATACACAGAAGAGATTATAACAGTAAATTGACCTTGAAGGCAAATATGGAGATGGACCCGATATTAAAGAATGCCTTGTAAGTCATTCTGCCAGATTCTTTCAAAACAATTTGATGGACAAGCATTAACGAAAATTTTCCAAAGACAGTGTTATTTTCCGTCAAAATAAGGTAAGATATTCGTACAACAATTCCTACTTTAAAGTGGTTTTCAAGAGTTATATCAAACATGCATATGTACGCGGGTTCACTTAAGTATATTCTCAATGTTTATTTTACCTTTTATTTTCGTATATTAATGTGTACTAGCGAACATGTGGCAATTCAATTAAATGTAGTATTGTTATCTTTCATAATTATAATGTGTACCATGGGTTTTAACAAAGTCTGGTTCATTAAATCTACCAGACAGTTGTGTTGCTCAGGAGTTTGTTCTGCCTCTTCTTCCCAGCTAAACACTAGAAAGTGGCGAATGGTTTTGTGGGACTGTCTTGTGGACGTTTAAAAAGTGCTGATCATGAGCCTTGTTTGAATAAAAGACTTTTTTTATTATTTTGGATATGATAAATGATGTTTATTTTGCAAGTAGGTTTTCACAAACACTTTTACATGTCTTTTTTTTTAAACTAGATGAGTTCGGTGTTTCGTATCCGACTACTCTGAGAAGAAACAGCCGAAACAAACTCAGAGGTCATAGTCTCTTTTAAGGTCCAGACAAAATATCTTGGTCAACTTACATGAGGACTATGCAGACTATGTAGTGTCTGAAATGGTCTTTTTAAGAAAGCACCACACAGATTGAGTGGACCTGTCCAGTCAGTGCACGCATTTGTTATGATATGTTTCTGTTGTTGCTGTCTGTGTTCTTATGTATATTTTAACCCTCACTGATTATAAATTTGCAAAATTGATTCAATGACAAAATCTAAGAGTCCTTCTAGGGCAGTTGCGTAAAATTATGAGACTTTGTTTCATAAACTCAAAGCATTTTTTTTTGGGGTGGGAGTTCATCAATTAACTTCCCCCGCTCTGGGCGGAGCGGGCGGGATAGTCAGACTTTTACTGACTAAAACCCACCCATGTTCCTTCTATTGCCCTTTACGTTCCGGGGCCGCGGTATCTCTTATCAATCGCGGTCGCGGTATCAATTAGACCATTACATACAGGCACTTTTGAATGTCATGAAAACAAAAAAAGATGCTGCTACAGTCCCAGTCACAGGATAATTACTTGAAAAAGTACAGCTGTAGTTGCCCATTCCAAAGCGTAGATCTCTATGGAGAAGAATGGGCAAGAAACTCGATGGACACTCTTTGAAATCATAATATTTTTATTAAATCATGGATACGTCATTCATGTTGAGATTATACATACATGTGAGAACGGTGTAGAAAAACGACCACATTAAGAGTGTCCAGAGTAAAAGCAATAACAAGCGTTTAGTAGACATACAAAACACAATTTTACAACAGTAAATTTAAACAAACAGATTTTAACTCTTTTTGTGGTACTTGGAAAATACCGATGTTCCAGTTATTTGTCGCGGCTAACTAAGGAAACAGCAAGTTAAGGCGCTGGCACTCAATACGTTATCCGGCTGTCAATACCGATGCAGTTATCTGCATAGCTATTGACAACGCTGTATAAGGGATTATGTATTACTAGCTTTTGCCCGCGGCTTCGCTCGCGTTAAATTCGGGGTTTCATTCAGTTCCTCTTTCCTGATTTACAGGTACCTGCTACCTGTAGTTTTTGCCCTTGCGCCTTATTTATTGTAATGGCAATGCTAAGTTTTCCCTTTTCTTCCCTCTTTCTCAATCTTTTTTTTTAAATAGCCTATGTCCGTCTCCAGGGTCCCAACTATCTCTGTACCAAAATTCATCAAAATCAGTTTAGCCATTTAGGCGTGAAGACGTAACAAACAAACTCACTTTCGCTTTTATAATATTAGTAAGGATTTCAACTCAATCAACAGAACTTCAGTGTTGTTTTCGGATTGCAGTACATTGCTTGTGGCAATTTTGTTTGTGTGTGTGGATTGTTTTTAACTCATAATATAATATCACGCCTTGTATTCCCTGAGGGGTAAGACACATTTCACTAATTTTATTTAAGTCTGTAATAGGGCCCTGGCATGCCCCTTTGATCGATTTGAATATAAGTATACATAGTTCGACTGAACTGTTACTCAGGTGTATTGATTTTAACTATTAGTTTCGCTTTGAAGTTATAGCAGTAGGATGATGTAAAAATATAAAAAAACTACTTTTCGTACTAAATAGGCTAGCGTCCGGCGCGGCACGCCTGACGTGAAGCGATGATGTAGCCTATTATGGAGCACGCTTGGTTCGCAGATTTCGATGAAATTTGGTACTCAGATTGTTTATAGCCTAAATTAACACATAAGCTACTTTACATCCCGATATTACGATCTAGTGAAAAAACTACCGAACTCGCGCGGGCAACGCCGCGGGCATGAGTTAGTTAGTAATTAATACTGAAATATTCCAGCCAATCGTAAACTTAAGCACCACTAAGGAATATTATATAGTGAGTTATTAAAGCTTACGTATTAACTCGCATCTTGTATCTAATTGCGGTGTTCATTACAGAGATAAATCTTATGAAACAGGTATATAGAGGATCATATCGTAATATTAATTGAAATCTTATGAAGTCTATTGAAAGGGTTAACTTTTCTATCATATCATTTTGCAAGGGGAATATACTAGATATTAAAGTTGTAAAGGATTATCTTTATAATTCTCCTGCCACTGTGACATTTCTTCTTCTTCAATACTTCTCTATTCATCTCAGCAATTACTACACTTTTAAATAAACTGTAGTAATTGCCCCACACTAGGAATTTCTCCTGTATCGTGGGTGCGTTTACAAAGATTTAAACTCACATACACAAACAGCCAGACCCGGAACAACTATCTGCAAGTCATACAAATATTTGTACCGAGCAGGGATTAATGGTTCAGCCACTGCGACAATCGTGTCGTCAAACGCTGTCGTTTCAAGCCATATCCTCCTTCACACACCCTCATTGTTTCTTTGGTCTTCCTGCTCTCTTATAGCTGAATATTTATACTAAAAACTTTTTTCACGACGTTTTCTTCACCAAGAAAATAATTCCAATACTTATCAGGCACCTCTTTAAAAATTCCTCCTGTATAGAGCGATCTTTTCAATGGCCGCCCATTGTGTCACCCTATTTTTAAGTTCTATACTGTACATACCTATAATTCGTATAGTGCACACCATAAACAATATTCTATCAATCTAATGCTTATTTTATAATCGAGGACGAAGATGTAAAATTAAACGAATCTTCGTTTAATAACGCTTACAATTGCTTGTACTTTACTTCAGAACATTTTTTGTGCATGTTAATAATTAACATATTTATTTCTATGTACATGTTATTTACAAACTACAAATAGACATAAACTAATAATAAAAATGGTGGCCTGATTGCCAAGAGCCCCGACGAACATCTGTCGAAGCTCTCCTTAGGTTGTTGGATCAAGGGTCTGATTCAGAAGGCAGTACTCCATGATACGGCCCGCATTGTGAGGAGGTTCCTGTCTCTGGAACCCTAACTGCGGTAGTTTGCGCCCTGCTCCTGTTACCAGCGGAACCCTATTATATTTAAAAAGGTATATTTTTAAGAAGAAAAGATAGTATGTACAAGTATTAAAATAGTAAAATAATCACAGGGCGTCAAAATATACGTCCGCATTGCTGTCAACAGGAAAAGTGCCCAGAAGGCTGCATTACCGCATTGGATGGCAATGTTTCTTAGGTCAAAAAAGGCCAGCCCTCTATCTGGTGAAGACCAACCACCAACCGCTTGGCGATATCTCGAAATACTAGGATATACAACTAAAAGGCTATAAAACGTACAGTTAACTTAGCAGAACCAAATTAAGTTTATCGTCTTTCCGATAAACGCAACTAATAGTAATATATCCGACTTAAAATGAAACTTATTTATAAGTTTTACAGTTATTAATGTAAATCGTTTAAGAGAACGTTAATGCTTATGTTTCTGTACAGATTAGTTGAGGTCTTAACCTGAGAATCGCTGAGAACCAGGCTGCAATTAATATTATTACAGTAATTCCTATTAATAAGGATTAGTAAGACATTTCTTACTTGCACAATATATTTTTCGTGAGAAATGAAGGTAAAGAAATCAAATATATCAATCAAGGGGTATCGTATTACTTAGCACTAACTGGGTTGTGGAGGTCAGACAAGCAGTTTCTTCTTGTAAAATATTAGTATTCAGATGCATCCAGTTAGACTGGGCTGACTTACCTTGTCGACGACGCGTTAGTGTTATGCAAAGCAGACGGGCCTGTCAGGGCCACCACCTGCCGGGGTTGCGGATTGTTCGAAAGAAAAACCACGGCCCCGAAACATAAAGGGCAATAGAAAGAACCGGCGGAGCGGGGGGAGTTGTTTGATGATTTCCCATCCATGAGGTGACCAAGAATTTTGTCTGGGCCTTAAAAAAGACTATGACTTCTGAGTTTGTTTCGGCTGGTTTTTTTTTCAGAGTAGTCGGGTACGAAATATGTAACATATAAAACCACGTTTAAAAGTGTTTGTAAAAGCATACTTGCAAAATAAACACAATTTATCATTTAGTACTACACCTACAAGTTTGTATAAATTTTCCCTCCAGTTCATTTTTATGCACTAAAAAACCTAAATACTAATTAGTTTTTTCTTTACTTATAAGAAAAAAACATGTTTTCAAAACATACAATAGAGATGGGTTGCTTATTGAAAAGTCTATTAAAATATCTACATGTCGATTTATAATTAAATGTTGGATGAATCTGTAAAAAACAAAATACGGAATAAACAACAGGGTTCCGCATACAACACTGTTGGGGTAGTTAATACTCTAATGCCATTACTATATTTGAGCATGATTTTTCAATAATATTGAGAGCTAAAAAGTCATTTCTGTTTACTAGCTTTTTATCTATTAGGTATAATAAAACTTAAGCATAAAATTATTGAAATTAAAAATATTTATTTCAGAAAAAGCACATAGTATTGATACAAGTCCATAATTATGTTAATAAAAGAAACTTAAAAACTATGTCAATAAAATTTAAAACAATCATTATGTTGGACAATATGAGCGACCACTGCCTCAGGATTTGGTTGTCCACTCTGTCCGACAACACAGTCAGAAGCCTGTTGGTGCTACCCTTTACCCGAGACCACAGGGAGGCCGTCCTTTTGCGAAGCACCGCCTGGAAGCCACCCGTGATGTACTCAGCGAACATGCCAGAGGCACTGCACCGCCAGGGGAGCCCCAACGTACCCTGAACGCGTTGTTATATTGGACGTGCAAAGTATTGTAGGCTTTTTAGTGTCTGCTTCATAGGTTGCACGTATATATAATTATAACTTCGCTAACTTCGATTAAATACAAATTAGAACCATTTAAATATCACGACTGTAATCCCCAAAGAGTTAGGCAGAGGTGTACCTAACGAGATGTCAGCAAAGCAGAGGGGCTTGCCAGGGCCTCCGCCTGCCGGGGTTGCGGGTTGTTCGAAAGAGATACCGCAGCCCGAGACATAAAGGGCAATAAAAGGAACATGGGTGGGTTTTAGTCAGTAAAAGTCTGACACCCCCTCCCCGCTCCGCCTAATGCGGGGGAAGTTATTTGATGATTTCCCACCCCAAAAAAAGGTGTACCTAACAGTACATCCACATTTCGCCATGTATGTTAAAAGTCTTATAAAATAGGACGAGCCTATTGCTATTAACCGGGCACAGAGTTTTTCTTTAAACTTTGTCCAACGCTAGGAATTTCCACTGAATCGTGGGTGCGTTTACAAACATACACAAACAGCCAGACCCGAAACAACTATCTATAGGCCATACAAATATTTGTTCCGTTCGGGGATCGAACGCGCGACACGCAGCGCAGCAGTCGATCGCTCAGCCACTGCACCAACCGTGTCGTCAAATCCGTGATAATACAAATACGTGAAAGATAAACCCAATAATTCTATGCCCAACTCGGGAATCGAACCGCTCTTACTCAGTCCCGCAGTCGCGCTTGCGAATACTGGACCAACAAGGCCGTACAACAAGTTTATGCGCAGTAATTAGATATTATCACTTCTTTATAAGTGTTTAACATGTTCTGATCCCGCATTTTCCACTTATTTTAATGACACTATTTAATACACCACTTGCCGCCAAAAGACCTTAGACCTAACAGGATTAATTAATATTAGAAGTACTCACATTTATCTAGCGATTTACTAACCGTTTATTATAAACTAGCTTCCGCCCACGACTGCGACCGCGTGGCATAGTTACTTTGGGCTGACGCTAACTTTAAACGCGTGTTGATTGAAAAAAAAATCTGTCTCTCCTCTTTTCTTTCCTCTTACTCCCCTTTTCTCGTTTTTTTTTAGCCTAAGTCCGTCCCCAGGGTCCCAACTATCTCTGTGCCAAAATTCATCAAAATCGGTTAGGCCATTTAGGCGTGAAGTCGTAACAAACAAACAAACTCACTTTCGCTTTTATAATATTATAAGTAAGGATTAAAAATGTACTTGACAATCTAAAATAATACATAATACGTAATGAATGTCGAAACGATGAAATGAGTTATTCCACAAAACATTAAATTCCGCATAAATTCTATAAATAGCCGACCGTTTTCCGAAACGGTTTGCGGTATTCCAAATAATAATATAGTACTTGAAACAATAATCCGGCCGGCCAAACTCGGGAAGGGTCAAATTCTTACCTACAAAAGTGTACAGAACCTTCGTTATCCCAAAAGCCCATACTGCGGAAAATTTCATTTCAATAGGTATCCCAATACCTCATAGCAAATAACTCGGGATCCCGGCTTAATATGCATTAAGGGTATTCCCGAATTTTCTCCAGTAAAAATGTATGGGAACAACCCGCGCGTGACGTATAAGTGGATTATGGTTGCCCTCTCACTCACTCATATAACTCCGTCCTTTGTTCCAAATCCTGAAATGCTCAGGTTGTTAAGTATGGAGACAGCGTCTTCTTTTTGGTAAAAATATTATTAGTAATTTCAAAAATTATGGGACATTATGATTAATTGGTTAGGTTTTTTTTTTATTCTTCAATGAGAATAATTGCTAAAAGTAAGTAGGTAAGCTCAAATAAAATATAAATTCATGTATCCAACTACTGACATCCGCATTCAATTGTCTATTTCAATAGAATATTAAGCAGTTAATGTATCAGCTCAGGAAATGCATCATTTCCTCTTACAAATTGCATTTTATAAATATTTTACGTTTTTAGTATCGAAGTATTTTCTTGAGATAATTATTTATTTTGAGACAATCTAAATTAAATCTGTATCTGTTAGTTTATATTGTATAAATTAACTTAATATAAACTAACAGAAATAACCTTTGGGAATTAATCATAATTACGATATAATAGATACATTTTTAATAATCTGTACTACAAACATTTCCAAGTTAATTTTAACTGTAATATTACCTTTAAAGTTTATTTTATGTGCCAATGTAATTATAATATTCCTACCGTAATAAAATAAGCATTAAAATTTGCATATAGTTAAGAAACTTTGCGATTAAACATAGGCAAGATTTAAGTGCAAGCCACTGCAAAACCCACGCAGTAATTAATAGAAAATAATATGTATTTTTAATAATAATAGTCTAATGAATGCATGTAGAACATGCAGACGAGAAATAAATGCATTGAAAAAATGTTATGTGCAAGTATAAAATTATAATATTCGTAATAAAATGTATGGTAAAAGCCTTTTGAGAAACATTAGCATAATTGTTTTTCTTAATGATTATGATAAAGATACAATAAATAATTATATAATAAAGTAAGGAAGGAGAATTACACGCATGTAATTATTTTAGATTGTCTAGATATTTTGTAATAAACCAGTATGGTTTCTCATGCATCTTGTCGGAATTGTACGGTTGACAGAGAACTCTGCCATCTATGCTATCACACAATTACAGAAAAAACATATTTCTAAAGATAGACATGAAAAGACATATTTGAATTACAGTATGACCACTTTAATATTTCAGTTCAAAGTGGCGCTGCTTGTCAAAAAAAAAAAGAACGAACTGTCGAACTTGTTTTTTTTAGTTCTTTGTTTTTCCACCTGCAGCTAAATTGGTTGAAGTGTAACAGTTGGTATTGCATGTTTTTTTTTATAGAATTTAATATATTTCATCGTACACCAAAAATAGGAACACAACTGTCTTTCAATATTGAATTTTATTGTTACAATTGCGGTGTTATTGCTGATAGTAAAATCTTCCAGACAACCTTTAGATAGACTGTTCGAACATAACATTTAAAAGCGGGGTAAACAATGGTGTACTCACTGATAATACTACACAAACATTTAAAATTATGTAAGCAAAGCGATACTTCAATGACATTGGTAACAGCGCTCTGCGCGCCGTGGTTAACCTTTTTTGAAGTTGTCTGTAGTAGCGTTGGTTGCAATTAAAGATTTAAGCATGAATAAGGTCGCATTGTAAATCTTTTTTGACAGGTCAACCGTGAATCTTTGGATTAACCTGGATAGCAAAACTTGACGTTGTAGATCGGTCAATATGACATTTGTATACTCTATTCTTCAACTCATTGTATTAGTTACTAAAGCCAACTTTTATCGACATACTAACATATCTTTTAATAGAAAATATTACTATACAATTTATTAACATTTACTCTAAGCGACGATTGTAATGACTTCAATAAACTCCAGTTTCTGAACGGCTCTCGTGTTTATTACTTCATAATTTATTTTATTATTGGAGCTTCATCAACTGTTTTGATTAACATAAATATGTAGCTGAAAGCCAAGTTGTGTGGAAAATACTTATTAATGCTTGGTCACAATGCAGCTTTATGAGGATTTTATTATGTGTCAGGTGAAAGTTAAGTAAGAGATGATTGGAGTCACTCTTGTCTGGTTTTCTCTGAAGAAAGTTTGTAGTAGGTTTAGATTTAGTTAACTACTTTTTCCTACTTTTTTGGGTTCAGATTCCAGTTTAACCCGATAATATATCAATTAAATACTTTGACTAGAGGTCAAAGTATTTAATTGATATATTATACCAATTATTGGGTAACACGATACCCCTTGGTAAGACTAGTAATTGTCAGACTTTCAGGCTTCTGACTACTCGTGACGATTGTCAAGGAGCTACAAATGACAGAAGAGTCTGGTCAATTCTTTGTTTATATAATTATATTTTTTTAAATGTAATATTAAACAGAAATTTAGAAAATAAAAACTTACCTACCTATTACTTATTAGTACTACCATACATAAAAAAAACATTTTCACGAACACGATTATTGAACCTCTTATTTTTTGAAGTTGGTTATGAAAGAGTTCCTCTCCATACTCTCCTAACTTTCACATCTCGGCGATGGAGACAAAGGCTGTGTGATGTAAGCATATTTTTCTGCTAGCAGTTCGTTCAGAAATCAATACCTTTCGGCCAGACGAACATTTTGCACTAGCATCATCATTTTTCACAAGTGTGTCTGGGGATAATTTTTGGGTAAGCTTAAACCGGGGATTAGCTTTGTAGCTTTTGCTTTCAATTACAATTTAACATTGCATGTAAGGTCGAGTTGCTTATCATTTGGCATCATTGAAAAAATCATAAAGTCTTAATTTATTCTTCTAATGTAAATGTACGATATGCTTGATAAGAATTTGTATGAGATACATAGCAAATATCGGGAGGAAAAGATCCTACTATATAATATTACTAGCTGTGCCCAGCGGTTTCACCCGCTGAGGTTTAGGGGTATGAAAAATAGATGTTAGCCGATTCTCAGACCTACCCAATATATACCCAAAATTTCATAACAATCGGTCGAGCCGTTTCGGAGGAGTACGGTAACTAACATTGTGACACGGAAATTTTATATATTAGATAAATGCGAATGTTTGTGAGGATGGATGTATGGATGTTTGTTACTCTTTCATGTCAAACCGGCTTAACGGATCTTGATATAATTTGGCACAGAGTTAGATTATAATCTAGATTAACACAATATAGGATACGTTTTTTTATCATCACGCGAGTGAAGCCGCGGGCGCCAGCTAGTATTCCATAAATGACAGTTTAAATAATTCCATTATTCTTTCTTTAGTTTGGTGGCAAAACACTTTTGAAGCTGCAATTTTAAAAATAAACCCGCACCGCCGCAATAATCATTGCACAACAGTTTCAATATGTCTGGAAATTCCAACAAAGTACATCCAGATGAAAATTTAAATGGAACCAGACAGAAAAAGCTTCCAGCAACAGACTATGTACAGAGGCGCGCACAAATTGCGGGGAATAAATAGTTGACTTTTTTATAAAATTACTTGAGCCCCGACTGTACCTCTGCAATGTCGAGAACCCGAAGTATTGACTTTAAATCCAATATGGCTGCTAATAAAATAAATTATCGGCGCCGTGACTCGTCGCTGTGTTTATTCGACTGTATCTTTTTGATATACGACGGAAAATCTAGAGGTTTGTTTTGAGATTATTGATGTGTCAGTAATATAGGTATTGCGGAAATAAGTCTTGGGAGTGTTGGGCACGTCTGTCCACATTATGGATACCTACTCTACATACTTGTTACTCATAAAAAGAATCCAGAAAATCTTATAAGAAGTCATGCATATTTCTTAGCTCACCTCACTCTCTGAGGCGCGTATTTCTTCTGCGCGCGCCTCAAAAATATATCAGGAAAGGGCTAAGCAGTCGATGATCTTTAAATAGTCAAAAAGATGTTGTTGAGAAAATGAGATTGATTCAAAATGGATAGAAGGGGTCTAAAATGGATAGCAGGGGTCTAAAATGGCTGCTTTAGCAAAATCATAATGGAATAATAATATGAATCGCGTTAAAATTCTTAAAATCCTCACAGGCGCAGTTAATATTGTGAATAAGTCACTTTGTGACCATTTTACGAATGGCAACGTAATTCATATGATCAACCTACTAGCTGGCGCCCGCGGCTTTACCAGCGTAATATCGAAAAAAAAAATGTTATTCCAGAATTCTATGTGTTATTCCAGATCATAATCTACTTCTGTGCCAAATTTCATCAAGATACGTTCAGTCGTTTTGACGTGAAAGAGTAACAAACATCCATGCATCATCACAAACATTCGCGTATTAATATATTAAGTAGGATAGTAAGGTTATAATAATGCCTAAGTGGCTATTTCAGTTCATATTGCTATACCTAGTAATAATCCGTAAGTCGAAAGACTTTTGCATAAAAAATTCTTACCCACTTAGGCTGAGGCTACATTTGGCCGCGACGCGACCTGCGACACATGAGCGATTAAAACAAGTAAATGAATGCTCACGTATATGGCTACACCGTACATCAAATATTACTAGCGATCTTTGATTTTTTTATGCGATAGGAACAACATTACTGAAATCACGGCATCGGCTACATCAACATATGAGCGAAATTGAAGCAAATTACATCGAATATACGCCGGAATTTCGCTTGTAATGTAGCCATACCATGTTTTTCTCGTTTCGCTCTTCCAGTCGCATCGCAAATCGCTGCCTACTGTAGCCTCAGCCTTAGAAAAACGCGTCGAACCTATTCGTTTCGTTTAACAGGTGGAAAATTTACTATTCGATTTAATTAAAAATTTTAAGCAGCAAATGACATTGCACGTATTATAGTAGGATATGATTGCCTGCCCATCTTGGATGATTGCACATTACAATGTAACGAGAATAACATTAAACATGTAGATTATTATTGAAAAAAAAGTTAATGTTAATTAATTTACTTACAGTGTTTGTTACATTGTTTGATGCTAATTAAAATTGACGTGTTAAGTGGATGTCGATTTTAGTCTTTAAGTGGTTTAAATTAGTCATAAATTCATATAACATACTTATAGATTTGTACCTTACGTGTACGCTAGATACATTTATGACTAATTTATTCAAAGGGAATGACTTGTAAATGGTGTGGAACGATTGTGATAGTTATCAATTTGCCTGGATGTAGTTTATGGAAAGGTTCTTTATAGTACCTAATTTTCTTTTAAACTTAGTTTTCATCATTCTTCTGCCCCCTCATGTGTAAGAAAAACTCCATGAATGATTCAATAAAAACACTTTTATTGCAAATCACTCATTATAACCTTTTATAACATTTAGACACGCATTAATAATCATAGAATAATATCATATTACTTTAGGTTTTATTGACACACTTCACAACATATTTTAAGATGTTCACTAGGAGAATCTCCAAAACGACTGGCCATGTAGCCGGGCTGTTATCGTTCGTAATTTCCAATTACCGGCCATTTCAATAGTGAAATGGGCGCGTTCCTGTAATTGGTTGGTTTTCAACCAGTCAGAGGGCACTTTTTGAGTGTTGCCAATTAATAAAATAGTGGTATTGTTGCATGTTAATAAATCGAAAATATATCAAATTTATAATAGACGCTAACACATGTTTGTATTTAGATTATGTATTTTACTTAAAGGTTAGTTTTCATGTAACCATTGCATTAGGGATTTTGCAGGTAACTGAAAAAAACACCAAAAGAAGGATCATTTTTTTATTTCGAGTGGTTCACCAACAATTCTCCACACTGGTTTTATGCTTAAACTAAGTGCAACAATCACTTAAAGGTAAACACCGCATGCATATTTAAGTTATACGAGAAAAATAATTAAATTTAACTAACCTAGGTATCTTAAATCTAAAAACTTAACATTTTAAACAAATAATTTCTAATAACCAAAACAAAATCAAATCAAAATCATGAAGTTGCACCACCCAGAGCGGTAAACGTCATTTAATGATTTTGTTTCGTCACGATGTTTTAAATACAAAACAATAGAGGTGCATTTTTTGGGTTCAAACTGGAGATATATGACTTAGCAGTCCGATACGGTCACAATATTATACATGTGGAAGTACCTGTCCTTTTCACACCTGATGAGCAAAGTGGTTCCAATCAGACTATGTCTCGGATCAGGACAGAGAATACTTTTTATTCAAGGGAGCAAGAGGGCAAAAGTATGATAATTATTTTCATATAGTAATCTTCGAAACAATTTTAAAAAATAATTAAAAAGTCACAATAAATAAAAATTAAAAATGTTAAATTTTAAACTTCTTCCATATTTTTCTTAGTTTTACGACCATATGCCTGCTTTTAAAAGGTCAAAGATGTGAAATATTAAGTTTATTTTATGTAATTATCGACCAAAACGTGTTGGTAGCTACTATACAATCTTTTCAAGCGACGCGGTGAGCTACACTTTAATTAAGGCTTTGTATTAAAAAAAGTTTAACATCGGATTAACCTTTAAGTTACATTTTAAGCACGATTTTTAATTATTTCTTGACTGTTACTTCTCTACCTCTTTGACTGCTTCGTTGGTGTAATGGTCGCAAGCGCAACAGCTGAGTATGAGGTCTTGAGTTCGATTTCCGGGTCGGGTAAAGTGTAATTGGGGTTTTCCACCATGACTTTCTCAATAGCATATTGTTATGCTCAACAAAAATAGAACTGTTATATGAAATACTAGCTGGCGCCCGCGGCTTCACCCGCGTGCTGATAGGAAAAAAAGTATCCTATGTGTTACTACAGACTATAATCTACCTCTGTGCCAAATTTCATCAAGATCCGTTCAGCCGTTTTGACGCGAAAGAGTAACAAATATCCATACATTCATCCTCACAAACATTCGTATTTATAATATTAAATAAGTAAAGGATATAGTAGGATTTAAACGTAATATACTGTACTGTTCAGACACAAAACCTAGTATAGAAAAAAAAAAACTGGAGAAACTGCACTCTACACTATACACTCAAAAGTCTTAAGGTCGAAAACTCACTTCACCCACCTTACATAATCCTTCAACTCATAGACAACAAACAAAGTTAAAACTCTCAACTTAAACAAAAAGATTATTTACCAAACTAAAAGGCACATACGAGCCGATGGAACAAAGTTCAGCTAATATAACCTCTGTACAAAGTTACAACTTTTATCACGAACACAATAAAAATTAAAACGTTGGTCTTTAAACTTAGTTTAATATTGTGGCGTACGGCGGAGTTCGTCCGTACTTTTTTATTATTTCTTGCAGCTAAGTTGGTTGAAAATGTCGGAATTACTCAAACAATTTAGCTGAGACTTTGATATCGAGTTGTGACAGTTGAGTTCAATTGTTTTGGGAATATTGTGGTTTTAAAATAACTTTTGTGTGCCTGCTTGTCTATAAAATATTGATGGCAAGGTCGATACGTTTCCGCGGCGGCGATCTCTTGCGTCCGGCCCTGTTTCAGTCCATAGTTCAGAGCAAGAGGGAATGGAAAGCGGTCACCTCCTTTTACGAAGCAGTTATGCTAGAGAAGGAGCTGGTCGGACGTTTGAGGAAGAAAACCTCAAACCAAACCAGCTGCGGCGGGAGACGTTCCGAGCGTCGGGCACCGCAAAACGACTCCCAGACATCGTAGATGCGGGTCTGTGGACGGTGAGCAATAGGAAGCTCATCATCCGTCTTGTCCGTATAGTGATGCCAGGCCGTATCGACGGCGCATTCGTGTTCCACGCGCGCTTTAAAGAGATGTCAGCATCCCAGAAACGCCTGCCAGGGTTACGGGTTGTTCGAAAGAGATACCGCGACCCCGCAACATAAGGGAAAAAGAAGGAACATCTGTGTAACTCCCCCCCTTCGCCCTGTGCGGGATTTATTGTCATGTGCTTGTATTAATTAATTGTAACCACTATAGCTCCTGAACGGGTGAAGCAGTTTTAATGAAGTTTTTTTCATTTGAAAGGTTTCTTAAGCTCGAGAGTGTTTATGTTTTTCAAAGAGACGGCGCTTGTAAACGAAATAAGGTAAGGGACAACGTTTTTTAAAGAAGAATAAAGTATAACAGGCACTAAAAATTACCAAAACGTTAAAACTCAAAAAATCTTAAAGCATTTATTTTAATTACGCCATTACAGGCACTTTTGAATGTCAAGAAATAAAAGGATGAAACTACAGTCCCAGAAACAATGCATAATGACTTATGAAAGTACTGTAGTTGCCCATTCTAAAGCGTTGATCTATAAGGAGAAGAATGAGCAGGAAACTCCATGTATAGTTTTTTAAATCATCACTTTAGAAATTTATACCCATAATTTTAGAAAGAACAATTCTAAAATAATAAACGACACCAATAAATATTTTTCACTAAGGAATTAACTCTATAATATTACCACACAATGGGGCATACAAAATGGCAAAGTTCTTATACAAACTGCATAATTACATGTCCAGCATATCTTGACATTTCAGGGTGGCGCCACTAGCTAACGCTCATGTCAAATAAACGTCAAATATGGCACATTTTTCAAGTTAGTTCCTTTTTTGCAGCGTCAAAATAAAATGGTTGTTCAGAACATTCGATTAAAATATGTCTCGTTTAGTGTATGCTAATCATTCTGAGTTGTGTCTTTTAATATGCGTTTAGTAATTTGAATTGGTGGTTCCGTATGAAGTTTTAAACTGGAGGAGTTCGTGGCTAAACCATGATTAGGTTGAACCACGCTTACCATGTTGGTCTGTGGATGGGTGACCACCCGTTACATATCAAGTTTCCTCTGTACGTTAAACTATTGGTCTCGGCTGTCATTTGTAGATTTTTGAAAGTCGTTAAAGGTAGTCAGTGTCCCGAAAGTCTGACTAAATCTTACCAATGGTTATCGTATTACCCAGTAGGTACTAACTGGGTTACGGAGGTCAGATAGGCAGGCGCTCCATGTAAAATACCGGTATTCAGCTGCATCTGGTTAGACTGGAAGCCAGCCTCAACATTGGTTGGAAAAGGCTAGGCAGTTTCTTTTTTTTTGCTGATGGGAAATCATCAAATAACTTCTCCTGCTCTGGGCGGAGCGGGTGGGAGTGTCAGGCTTGTACTGACTAAAACTCACTCATGTTCCTTCTAAAGGCTAGGCAGATGATGATAACTTCCAATACTGACAGTTTTTTTTCGTCTACTCGAAATAACCTTCTTTTGAGTTTCTGAGTTTGTGACATGAAGGTTATGGAGGTCAGATAGGCAGTTGCTGATAGGAAGCCTACCCTAATATAATAGGCAATAAGGAGCTGATGATGATGTATAGGTTTTTAAACAGGGTACAATTTATATATATTGACGTCTTTTGAGTTCAAATCAACTTTGGTTGGTTTTTCACCTGTAGTTAGATCTTAAAAGTTAAAAGTAAATCACTCATCGGTTTCCAATTGAGCTGAAATGTTGTATAATGTTTAGTTTAGTTGACAATGTTAACTAAATAACGTATTTTTACATCTAATATGGTGGAATTCCCAAAGATGGCCAATCTGTGACGGCAATGCGGGCGATGTTGCGGGCAAAACCTAGTTTATAATACGAGTAACTTAACACTATGAACATGTGTTGCTTGCTAAAACAGAAGTGCCATTAACATACATATTTTAGCAAGACGTGCTATAGGGTAAAGTCGGGATACATGCCACACTTTTAGAAATAAATGTTTATCTCCCAGTACAAACAACAAAGAATTTGTAAAATTGGCAAGTTCTTTGGTTCTTTATCTACGAATTCACGAAAAATTAAAATTTGTATATTTCTTGAGTAGTAGTTTTTGCGGACTTCTTGGAACATCTATCCCACATTATATATGCTTAGTCCTTATAAATTACGTTTAGGACAGACGACCCACTGAAAACCAAGGACTTCCCATGCAATCACACAGAGCCAAAAGACACGGTCTGCATAGTAGTAGCTGGAATATCTTATCGTGAGATAAAATAGCAAGGATTCAAGCGAATCAAGTAATTGCAATATGGATATATATCCCGACTATACAATAACCTAAGTGTTAGGTAGACTCGGGGTTACGGGTTGTTCGAAAGAGATACCGCGGCCCCGAAACATAAAGGGCAAAAGAAGGAACATAGGTGGGTTTTAGTTAGTAAAAGTCTGACATTCCCCTCCGCTCCACGCAGAGCGGTGGAAGTTGTAATAAAAAGTGTTAGGTAGGTTCTTAAACTGAACTATCAACGACTATATTATTATACCCCGCCATAAATCAGTAAAACCTAATAGGTTTTGCAATTACCAGAATATAAATGTACAACATTGACAAATAGCCTAACTAACCCTAATAGACGTTGTAATGGCCAAACGGCTATAGAATCGGCAAGCAATCGAGAGGTCGCGAGTTCAAATCCCACCTAGTTGAACCTAGGTTAGGTAGCTTCATGTAAATGAGAATTTAAGGAAATGCATTAGCGTTTACCATTATATTGGGTTGCGTCCTAACTAAAGCGATCGTTGTGCAAGCTCGCGATCTCCGCGTTCATATTGTTCGGTGAGCGCCTGAGACCTTAAATACTCGCTTTTGTCACAATATGATATTTTAATATATATTTATTTATTTATTAAGGATCTCCAACAAAAGATGTACACAGATCATTTAACTTAAATTATGGACGACAATTAGTATAACGTAGGTGCACTCCTTCACTTACAGGAGACCACAGCATGCACTAAGCTAACAAAATAACAATTTATAATATTATGGAATAAAAAAATATCTATTAATAATAAAAATGTGTTTCGGCAGTTATGAAATTGCAAAATTAACTGTAAATAATATAACTGACTTTGTTTACAAAAATATAAATACATTTTCAGTAGTCTCCGAACCTGTCGACGGAATCCAAAATAATTTGCAAGCATCACACACTCTAAAGCGGCAATTGGTATTTTTGCGTCTAGTTCCACGAAAGTTTGTGAGCAGACTATAGACAACAATAATGTTTTAAATGATACACGACTCCAATTTGAATAGCTTTAAAAAACAATGCTACCTGGAAAATTGTCTGAATTTAAGTGACTAATTGATGAATATGTTAAGTGGTGATAGAGTTGCCATGCTAATCATGTTGGAAAAGATGGTAGGGTTGTCACATAGGAAGAGAGAGCCAAAATAAAACGGGATATTGATTGAAAATGTGACATGCGACCATTTTTGGAGAGACAAAGAGAATGTGTAAAAAACTAAAAATAGAATGTTCTTGGCCATTGAAAGCAGCAGATCGAGGTTAACTCTGCCCACAAATTGTGGATGGGTGACCTAGGGCCGGGGGACACGGTGACATCATGACCACCGGACCATCAGACCTGCTGTGTCCTCGTTGAGGCGATCGATGGCGGTGACCTCTCGCGTCCGGCCCTGGTTCAGTCCATGGTCCGGAGTGAAAGAAGGTGGCTGGACGTTTGAGGGAGAAAACCTCAAACGCCGTGGGCGTTGGAAGGCGTCAAACGAGGTGAGCTACCCATTGCTCACCGACGACCGGCAACATGCCCTGCCGGCGTTCGTGTTCCACGTGCACTTCAAAGAGATGTCAGATTATTGCTAACGAAATTTAAAGAGTACCTAAACTAGATGTCACTGTTCAAAATTAACATTTCCATTTACCGTAAAAAGTGCGTGAACACACCTAAATACTTCTTGGTTTACTTAACCGTAAAACGTATACAAAATTCATCTGCGCTCCACATTATAAGACCGTCGTATATTTCCCAAGAGTGGCTCTGTCGCGGGCTGTAAAGAAATATCACTCGGAGTGCGTTGCGCGTCGCTCCTTTGAGTACTGCGCTTGAGACATTTTGATACTTGGTCGAAAAAGGTGAGAGATGCTTTCATTCTGCATTATATTATTCTAGAAGACTTTTATTTCAGGTATTACGGTAGACTTTTTAGCGGGTGATGCTACGACAAAATATTCAAAAGAAAAATTACTATTCTTATAAGATAAGAGACTTCAACTAAAAGAGGAGAGCGAGAGAAGGAAACAAAGTTAGAGGTGTCCGTATGTTTTATGAGAATGTGTCGTGAAGGCAAAAGCGCATTATTTGTGATTAATAATGTAATGTAAATCTCTATAGTTAATTTAATAATATTTTAAATTATGGTCTAGGTTCTTCATTATGAAACATCCGTACAAACTTCTCCAACAAAGGTATTTGCAAGTGCAGTTCATGATTATGAACAATAACAAGACCAATTCAATTATTTTAACTGACACACAATCATGTTCTAGTATTGTTTAATAATCAGGAAACTACACACCAGTTTACAACTACCGTGTCGGAATAGCGTAAATACAGCTGTAAGTCAGTCAAAACATTCCTGAAGTTACTTGTAAAACAAAAATATTAAAAACTAGAGACTTGCACTAGTTTCCGTTCGACATCGACTTCTGGTGGAAACCAAACACGATTAATCGGCTATCTTAACAATCTCCGGCATAAACCGAAGGTTCACTTCGGTTCCAGATTGGCTAAAGTTAATATTGTGATATTATTCAACTTTAAAACTTAAAGTTTATATTGATTGTACAGAAACGACTTAGCGAGATTGTAACAATTACTTGCAACTTGTCAATAATAATAATATCCCATCGAAATTGACTACTGTCGTCGACACGTGTCAACTCTTTCATCGCGCTCTGGCGTTTTCGTGACAGGTCGTCCAATTTCTGCGCTTGCTAAGAACGCATTGCTTCGGCCAAAAATATAGCTTATTTTGGTCAATGCCGAAAGCGTTTTTGGTCAAAGGTGGCAGAAGCCGAAATTTCCGTTGGATACTAACCTTTACCGTACTAAAGTTGTGCGAAAACACACAGTATGACTAAGCAAATTTAATTTGTCAACGAAAGACAAACATGATTATATAATTACTAGTTGGCGCCCGCGGCTTCGCCCGCTTGATATCTATAAAAAAGTATCCTATGTGTTATTCCAGACTATAATCTACCGCTGTGCCAAATTTCATCAAGATCCTTTCAGCCGTTTTGACGTGAAAGAGTAACAAACATCCATACATCCATCTATCCATCCTCACAAACATTCGCATTTATAATATTCGTAGGATAATAAGATTTAAATCTTAGCTTGTTGTTTTGTCAGGTACGACTCTAAATGCTATGATTTTGTAAAGGATAAACAACGTTTTGGCATCGCGCCTACACGTGTTCGTAAGTTTTTGGGATCGCGTTACAAAACACTATTCGTTTTCAGTATACTAGGAACGTCGGCCATTGTTTTATTTCAATTGTAAATACGGAGTTTTGACTTTTGTTGCAATTCGTGTGCATTGATTGTAGGAGTTAAAATGTTTGGGAATTCGTTTATTGATGTATAGAATGTTTGTTTATTTAGTTTGTGGTTTTCAGTACTGAATTATCTAAAGGATCCGATTGTTTTTTTGAAAACAATACAGTTTGACAATTTCGAAGCATGACAAGGGATACAATACACACGATATAATACTTGATTAAATATTGTTATACTGTAATACTGGCGTACCTAAAAAAATATTTGAAAATAGACCAAGTATCAAGACATACTAAGTGACATAGATCAGAAAAAATCCATTTCAGCTCAACCAAGAGACGCTATAAGTAGGATTTGGCGCTTGGAAATCCTGGTAAAAGAGAAAAAAGATGCGCCAGATAGAGAGGCAAGATCTCGCGTAAATGAAATGCAAGTACATAAGCATAGAGGTAGGTACATGGATTGAGTATTGAATACAAGTATATAACGAATGAGCACGGATTTTGAATAACATAAGCTTAAGGGTGTGATCACATGAAGAGGGAGCTTAGATTATAGCAAAGGTTCATGGTATTAATATTTGTGTATTAAAACATAACTGTAACAGAAATGTGTGTATGTGTGTGTGTAATTCACACGAGGACAGATCATTCTATTCCAAACCAATTTATGTTGATCATCTACGGATCGTACACCGTAGATTTCTTGTGCGATGAGAGAAGAAGAATATTTGATGTGTCGTTGTATGTAGGTACTATCAAGGAATATTTTGAATTTCATCGCTTTATTCCTTATTCAGATAGCACAAGTTTTCACCAAAGAAAAGATGGATGGATTGTGTAAGGAATGATATGATGAAGTAAATGATGCTGTGACGTCTGATAGGAGAGAATGGAAGAACAAAACGTGTTGCGCCGACCCCAAATAGAATGGGCAGGAAAATGATGCTGAGATAGCACAAGTTTTCAACTACTAACTTATTAACAATGTCCAGCTAAGTCTGCAAAATCTATTTCACCTCTTTCGTTTCATATTTTAGATCGTTATAAATTCGGTTCAGAGAGATGATTCGCACTAAGTAAGGGTCGTTTAAACCCGTGCGGACTAAGCGTTGACGCGGCTCCGGACACTGACACTGACATACTTCAACATTTCTACCAAAGTGTCCGTATACACAAATAAAAAAACCGGCCAAGTGCGAGTCAGACTTGCGCACCGAGGGTTCCGTAGAAAACTGCGACATAAACGGCCATAGCTGTTAATTGCGCAGACGTAGAGGGTTGATTTTTTCACTGCTCTAAGAGACTACAGACTTGAGTATATTGAGACTTTAATTTCAAATCGATACCTCTACGCATTCCCGAGATAAAGGTCCTTGACAGACAGACGGACAACAAAGTGATCTTATAAGGGTTTCGATTTAACCTTTTGCGTTTCGACACCCTAACAAGTCTACAATTTGTCCATCCGTTTTTGATTAAGCAGAACTCGCCTTACACTAGAAGAAAGATACATTAGATTCCTTATTAAGAATTTAAGCAATTCATTTAAACAAAGAAGGAAATACGCAGAATATAAATCGACATTGTTTTCATATAAAACGGGGTTGTCTTAGCTAGGGGGGTGGAATCTAAACCGCCCGACGCAATCTCTAAATATCGAATCTATTTGAGCGGGACGGATGAAAAAGTAGGAGGTGACCACAGAGCTTGGAATGTCAAAGTCTAGAGATGGCAGTACTAATAAAATTTGTGGTGCTGCAATTGTGTTGAGCGTATAAGATTCTGTCATGGACCATTTACCAGTGTGGCTTGCCGTAAATGTTGTTCGAATGATACAAAGGGCCAAAGAAGGAATATAGATGGGTTTAGTCAGTAAATGTTTCACACTCCCTTCCGCTCCGCTTCTCCCAGAGCGGGAGAAGTTCTTTTGGCCTTACTACTATTACAAATGCGAAACTTTTAATGGATGTTTGTTACTCGATCACGCCAGAACGGCTGAACGGATCTAGATGAAATTTGGCACAGAGATAAGCTATTTTCTTAAACGCAGCACGATTCCGTAGTCAATTCCTCAACTCCAGCTCCGAGCGAAGCCATGGGCAAAAAGCTAGTTTATAATATTATATTATCTCATAGTCGAGAATGGCTGCGGAGAAATAAATTGAAAGAAGTTTCTTAGACCATGCCACAAGTCACGGAGACGCGACTTTCAAACATGCATACGTAGTCGCAAATCGCGTCACCTAGGCAGTGAAGGACCGTTGTAGTGGGACTGTCAATCAAAAACAAAAGCTGTGAATCAAAATCAAAGTGTATGGAAGGTGCTGCCACCTCTAGCAACGACCGCCGAGGCGCCTCCAAGCTCTGTGAATACGATGGAGTATATACTATAGTAAGGTTTTCCCTGAATACAAATGATTTTTTCTTTGCCAATGTCGGCTTTGGTTTGTTTATGTTTATTTAGATTCGTTTAAGTGGATTGGAAGTAGTGCCTGCGGGCTTGGATGAAGTTTTTTTTTGGGGTCTGGTCAAGTCTGAAACGATTTTGTATATTTACGTTTCTGTAAGTAACCTTAGTTGTTAAAACTAAACAACTAAGTTTAGGCAGGGATTTAACATTTTACATTAACATACTTAACTAAAAACAGGATCGCGCATCTGGAAACAAAGGGTCGCGACAAATGATCCCAAAATAAGACCCAAAAACGTTGAAAAATGATGATGAATTTTCAAACACAATTTTAATTTATTTCAATGACCCAGATGTTTATGAAAACGACCCTCTATAAGCGGATTTTCTTGTCCGTACTAGAAGAAATCTTTACCTTGCAGCTTATAATTTTACGTTGATATTTGTTATTTTTAGTATGCACAATTATGTCAAATAGACTAGGTTCAATTTGAAAAAAGGGATGTGTTTTAAACTTATTTTACTTAAAAACTACAGGGACTTGGTTCAATTCGGAAAAATATTGTAAAAGATACTTCCCCTGCCTTTTAAATAAGAATAAAAGCTAACTTTATGTCAAAAGTGGACTTGATGCGATTTGAAATCTAACGACACATTTAGAAACGACTGATTAAGAATGCAGACTTGCTATAAACACGAGACTAGCAAAATACAGCGTCGCATTTCAAATTCAGTTATCAAAAGATAGCTAGCAGAGAGATAAGCAGTTAATGTTATTTTCATAGTTAGATTTATGGGGTAGATACTGATATTATCCAAGTGTTGCATGTTAAAAGATCTGATTGTGCTGCCTGAATACTTTACCAAGCCATCATCGTAAAGTAGAACTTGGTTTTACGAATGTAAGTACAGTCAACAAGCACTGACACAAACACCTGCATAGTTATTCACAAACAATCCAATCGTAACCGTAATCAACAATCGACACTAGTTTATGTTCTCGTAATCCAATCGTCAAACCGGCAAAACGCTATTCACAGATGAGTGCGGAGTTTTTTTTTTAAACATTGCAAGTGTAATTAATCCGCTGCACTCCAATTAAATTATGTATTTAGATGCAACAGAAACCACAGAATAGATAGATTAGAACTGATTATGCTAATTGCAATTATCGAATGTAACCGACAAGCTGTGCCTCCGACCTCATCGATTGCCAACCGAACCAGTCCCTTCAAAAAATCCCTTTTCCCGCCATTTTCGCGTGCTCCACGCTTTTTCCATAGATACCAATTTTTTCGTTCCGGTGTTGCCTGCACATTAAGTCAATTGCAATAAATAATCGCTTACAAAAATAAATAGAATTAAAATCTTATTCGGAATAAATCTCATGAAACCGGTATTTATCACAAATTAACCTAACACAAGGTATGTTTTAGAAGGAATGTAACATAATGGTAGCACATCGACATTAGTGGTAAATTTTAAGTGATATTTTTACCAGGTAGGTATTTGTTTTTTGTCGGTACGATTGACGTCTTCATATCGTAACACGGTAATTGTGGAGACATGTGAAAATTGGCCGATTACGCATCTGTGAGTAGCGTTTCGAGGACTTTTTCGATGATACTTACGGCACGATTGCAATCGAGTCATTGTGAATGAAGGAGTACCTATAAATGGTGAAAAATATTAAAGTTGTGGTGGCAATATTAAATTCCTCGTAGAAAAGCATTCAGAGACTCGAGCGCGCGTCATGAACGTTATTGTTTAATACAAAATAATCGTTTATTTTGTTTGAAACGATTATTTTAGGAAAGGAAGTAGAATTTTGTTTGTCTACTTCCTACTAATATTATAAACGCGAATCCTACTATTTTCTACTAAACTAATATATCATACACACAAAAGTTTGTATGGATGTATGGGTGTTTGTTACTCTTTCACGCAAAAACTACTGAATGGATTTTAATGAAACAGTACAATAATATAGCTTATACATGTCCAAATAACACATAGGTAGTCTACAATTCATAAAGATATATTGTATATTCTATCATCACGCGAGTGAAACTGCGGGGCGTAGCTAGTATTTTCATAATTTTAAACAATGTTAAATTGAAGTGAACATAGAACCCTGAACCTTAACAAAATTCTCTTTATAATGATCATAGGAACACATTGTAAACGTTTTAATCCAAAAAGCAGTCATCTAAGCATGAACCACCCTAAGCCAAATCATTGCTTCATATCAGGCCGGAGTTACGACCAAACGCAAGCCTATTTAGTATTTAACCTCTAGAGCCCCAGCGGCACAAAAACGTGCCAGTAAACAAGTATTACCGTTGTACCCCGCTGGCACAAATTTGTGCCACCAAACCTCGACCGATTTAAAACTGTATTTTTAGTAAAGATAAGTCTTAAAATCGTTTCTGAACGAATGTTAAGAGCCCGCCCGGCGGTGCTTAACGGATAGTTGACGTAAATAATGGCGGTCATTGAGAGGTTAAAAAGCATTGTTCTTAAATATATCACGTGTTATGCGGTTCCAGACAACAGTTGTCTTGCCGCATTTTGAACCAAGACAGAAGTCCATTAATGTAATAGGTAGTATGGTATAAACGACGTAGTATTTTATTCTAGCCTCTATCCAAATGGCAGGTGGGCTATTGACAAAGCCATCATGTGTGAGATTGAGAGCCCTAAATTATTACAGCTAGGCACATAGACTAGGCTCAAAGCTGAAAGCAGTTGACCCAATTTCGTGAAAAGCTCCCCTGAATAGGCGTCATAGTAAATCTCGGCAAACTGGTTTTGAATTACGCCGCGTGAGCGCACGTACGTATATATTATATGTATTTATATATAAGTATTTGTTTTTATAAATGTAGCTATTCGTTCGGATAATGAAACAACCCAGACTACCTACAGTACTGTCTCTCCTCCTTTAAATCCATCCAAAGGTTGTCTTGAAATGATCGCTTTTAGCGATAAGACCGCGCATTGTGTCACCCTATTTATAAGTTGTATTGTATACTGTTATTTTTGTCATTTTTATGGTGTACATAATAAATAATATTCTATCTATGAGCCAAAAATTATAACAAGGCAGAATGCTTTTAGCTGCAATGCTTCCCTATCTTTATAAGGTACATCTAATAGCACCATTTCATTATTGAAGCATTCCTGTAAGTGTACTTTCTTTTGTTGCTAATGACTTCGCGGTAGGTCGACATTTCGTGCTCACCAAACATTTTGATAATTAAACAAATTTATCGAATGCATTATCAAAACTAAAAAAAAAGCATTTGATAAGGAATTCCTTTTATGAAACAGCAAAGTAATACCGGTAGTATTTTGTGTCGAGGATGGTTCTATAAAGTGTAAAATTTACAACTTTCGTGCGCGGAGAGAGTTAAAAGGAGTGGTATAGAACAAAGCAGTCTTGGCGGCCATTAATAAAAACTTCCCTCCATGGTAAACTTTAGTAATATTGCGATAGTCAGACGACTCTAACGGAACCTTCATTCATATCCAGTCACGGAACTTCTTAATTTTTTTTTAACTTTTTTTTTTGCACAGGAATTTCGTAGTTCTGTGAATCGGTGTAATGCCGTGTTCTGCATGCATTCGGGTTTTTTAAACAGTACACTTCGCATTCGAAGTGGTTGTTTAATCCTTGCAGTTTTATAGTTTGGGAGAAATTAAAAAAACTTTGTTCGGGTTCTGTTTTTCTTTGGTGTTGCTTTTTTGTAAGCAATCAAGGAGGGTGTAATTAAGTCTTGGATTTATTTCTGTGTTTGGATTTTTCGTATACTGGGTGTGATGTGAATCGTTTTAAGTGCATACTGACATGATTAGCTGGGGTTCAGTGTTGTGTTGTTATAATACTTATGAGTGTTAGTGTTGTAAGATATGTTGTGTTACTAACTTGGTACTTCATATGTTATTTCAATCTGAAAATAATTGACTTAAGGCAAAAACAATGCCGTGTCGACGACGTGCTCGATTATTACACGCGCTTCAAAGAGATGTCAGCAAAGCAAAGGGACCACCGCCTGCCGGGGTTGCGGGTTGTTCGAAAAAGATACCGCGGCCCCAGAACACAGATGGCAAAAGAAGGTTAATGGGTGGGTTTTAGTAAGTAAAAATCTTCACCCAGAGCGGGGAAACTATTTAATGGTTTTCCATCCGCAATACAAAAAAACGCAAAACTAATCGAGATATTAGTTAAGCCAATAGCTAAGACTAGTAGAGTTATGTCACAGTCAAAACTGTTAATCAGTCGAAACTACTTTAGACGAGAAAAGTATTATAACAAACATTTACTTAGAAAAATTATTATCTTTTTTTTGTAACCATCTGAGAAACATACACACTAAGTAGGTTTGTTTTTGTTTCAATGATATATTAAATTGTTTACAAGAAGACAAAACGGAAGTACCTACATGTTTTTTTTTTAAAGCTTTGCCCCACATTAGGAATTTCTCCTGTGTCGTAGATGCGTTTACAAACATTTAAACTCACATACACAAACAGCCAGACCCGAAACAACTATCTTCAGGTCATACAAACATTTGTTCCGTTCGGGGATCGAACCCGCGACACGCAGCGCAGAAGTCCATCACTCAGCCACTGCGCCAACCGTGCCGTCGGTTCTAATCGTTCTAATCTACCCCTTTTGAATATTTTTTGGTTTGTTGTTGTTTTCGTGGCGGTTATTTAATAACCACCACTTTACCCGTCACATCAAACATTCACAAAACATCTCCAAACAAAATCCAATAAGAAAAAATAACCAATTTTCTAACAAGAAGTAACTTCACTTCTTACCCATAAATCCACATATCTCGCGCTCCTCCCAACTCTTTCGCGCACCGGTCCACTTTACCCCATTTTCCCCATTTTTCCGATAGCTGTATTCGCCAATAGTGAGTACGTGTGTGGGGGAGGGCGGGGCTACATGGACTTTATTGCGAATTCTTTCTTTGAGATGTGAAGATTCTTACGATATGTAGCGAGCATTTTATTAGCTCGTCGAGTTCGTATTTTTATGTGAAGCGTGTAGTGTAGCCTTTATAAATGTTCGATGAATGTCTGGAACGTATTTTATTTGTGTATTCTTCTTTTTTAATTATTTTCTGTTTTTGTAAGGTATGTCCACTTAATTGTTTATACAGTTAATAGTTTTGTGTTCAATTATTTAAGTTTTATAAATGTGTAATTTAAATAAAACATACTGAAAACAAAACAAAAACTGATACTTGCAACCTCAAAACAATTTCAAATAAAAACAACACATATTTTTTTAACAATATTATTTTTATTTATTTATTTATATTCCAGATTGGGTATTGACCGGGGTTGCGGGTTGTTCGAAAGAGAAACCGCGTCCCCGGAATACAAAGGGCAAAAGAAAGAACATGGTTGGGCTTTAGTCTTACACTCTCTCCCGCTCCACCCAGAGCAGGGGAAGTTATTTCATAATTTCCCATTATTAATAAAAAAAAAACAAAAGACAATCTTTTTTTTTCTGTACAGAATTCTGCACTCTAGATCTCTACCGAATATTTTCCAACACCTCACGTCACGGAATGTCCACATATATAACATACAGTGACATGTCTCACACACTCACACTTCACGTTATATAATCTCACAACATAATGCTATTTTGTTTCATGTAGGCCCACTATAGCACCCCCCTTATCCCCCCACCACCCCTCTATCCAACTTATGAGAAATTCTTTCTTTGACGGCGGACGCGCCCGCTACGCAAATTGATTTCGACGCGTGAACTTTGCGTTGGGGCCATGAGAACAGTGGGCTTATGAGCGATAGCGTTTTGAGGGATGTTGCGATTTATAAAAATGATAACTTTCTGACAGTTTATTTATTACGCTCTGAAGTATTGGTGATGACTGAAAGTCAGGCTATCTATTTTTTTTGTACGGATCATCGACGCGCAATCTAGCATGCTCCATGAATTCGGCACATAATTCTAAGACCCTAAGGAGATCTTTTTCAAAGAACTGCTACGCCTACTGAGCATATTTTGAAGACACGTCATATTTTGCACGCTGATGCTGCCCTATTAATTCAACTGTCAACTGTCACGCCAAAATCGACTGACTGTCTCGGACGCTTAATCTGAGAGATTTGTGTCAATGGCAGGTAAGTTTTGTATAGAAAACTGATATAAGAATATTATGAATACCTATTTTTTCTATTCTATTCTAATTATCATCATCAATAACAAAGTAATAATTATTAATTGATAGTAGGAATTTATCTTCCAACACTGATAGTACAATGACACACCAACCTACTACCTACTATGTAATTATAACTAGTTATTTGTTCTGTGTATTGACGTAGAAATAATGATGAAGCATTACAGATACGTAAATGAAAAGCGGATTTGTAATTCGAGAATTTATTTTATCGTAAATAGTGTGTACGGGACACTATTTAAGATAAAATAAATTAGATAAAATAAATTCTAGTATGTTTCACCTAAATTCGTTTGAATTTGTTAAATTATTTTTTTAACACATAAAATTAATATTATCAAGAATGGAATTCAAAATTTATGTCTTAGGGTTTACTAAAAGTATCCCATTTGGCAAACCTAATATCACCGTGCTCCTATCAAATTAAGTGCCTTGTCATTAGAAAGTAGAGTGTTAAGTGCACTTTATTGGGGTCGGCTTTCAGTCTAATAAGATGCATCTGAATACCAGTATTTAATATGGATCAACTGTCTGTTTCTCATCATCATCTGCCTAGCCTTTTCCCAACTATGTTGGGGTCGGCTTCCAGTCTAACCGGATGCAGCTGAATATCAGTATTTTACATGGAGCGACTGCCTATCTGACCTCCACAACCCAGTTAATACTGGGTAATACGATACCCCTTGGTAAGACTGGTTGTCAGACTTTCGGAACACTGACTACCTGTAACGACTGTCAAAGATCTACAAATGACAGCCGGGACCAACGGCTTAACGTGCTTTCCGAGGCACGGAGGAAACTCGGTATGTAACGGGTATGTATCAACTGTCTGTTTCTAATAGAAATGAAAATCATTGTATATTCATATCATAAGAAGACATTTTTATGCGAAAAAGTTAGAGCAAATAACAAGAATAACATTCAACAACTTACAAATAGGGTGACACAATGGGCGGTCTTATCGCTAAAGGCGATTTTTCCAAGATAACTTTTTTTTTTTGTAAAAATCGACTACCTACGTATCATGACATGACATACGACAACAGCAGTTTTCGTGGCCCAAGTCTCACCGTCTTTAGATATTAGCTGTGAAACTTAATATGTGAGCTACAGGCAAAAATATTTGGCATTTAATTTACGAGAGTTTTCGACAAATTAGTAACTTTGCCTGTTAGTCTACTTTGACTATTTCTGACTCCGTGTATATTGGAATTTAATACGACACGATCCTTTTTACAAGATCGTTAAGAAAAGTTCGCGATTCTTAATCATTTCTTTGATAGTTTGACCTTTTGGGTTTGGAATGTTTTCTGTCCTTTTTGACGTCTTTGACTATTTTAAATGTGTTATGTTGCGTGTTCTGTATTTAATTTGAAAGGGTTGTTTATATTTGGGACTTTTGATTGAAAGAGGTACTTACTTAAGCTTGGAATATTTTCATTTAAGGGGCTAGTTGTTACTTTTTTTGGTGGTGGGATATCATAGAGTTAATTAAATAGAGAGAATATTAGAGAGTTAATTACTTTCGTGATAATTAAAATCATTAGTGTCGTTAACTATTTTGGAGTCGTTATTTCTAAAATATCGGGTGTGCATTTCTGAAGAAAAAACCATGGCATTTCATGCCCATTCTTCTCCATAAAGATCAACGCTTTGGAATATGCAACTACAGTACCTTTACATGATGCCTTGTTGAGATTCATCCTTTTATTTCTTGTCATTCAGGAGTGCCTTTTTTGCGGATGAGAAATCATCTATAATTATAACTTCCCCCGCTCTGGGCGGAGCTGGGGAAGTGTCAGACTTGTACTGACTAATACCCACCTATGTTCCTTCTTTTGCCCTTTATATTTCGGGGCCGCAATATATCTTTTTCGAACAACCCGCAACCCTGGCAGGCAGTAGCTCTGGTTCCCTCTGCTTTGCTGACATCTTTGTGAGGCGCGCGTGGATCACTAATGCGCCGTCGGCGTCGGCGCAGCCTGTTTTTATTGTTGTTGTTACTTGCCTGTAAGTTACTTTTGTGTTATTTATTTATTCAGTCAAGGACCTCTAATGAAGAACATAATATATAAAAAATAAAATAAAATAATATATATATAATGTTTATTTCGGACAAGTACATCCATAGGGGTTAGTAAAAAAATATCATAAAACTATGTTAGTATTTTATAAAGTTACAAGCCTATTGTTGGAGATACATCTTCGCACAATATCATACAATATAGGTGAATCATACCTCCCTGCAATGGTTTTCAGGATGGAGTTGGAACTGGCCCGCACTCTGCAGAGCAGCGAGGCAGACTTCTGTCTAATGATGGCATGGAAGCCATCAACGTGTGCGTGTGCGAACATGCCAGAAGCACTGCAGAAACGGGGCAGCCCCATCAACATCCTGAAAATAATTATCAACTATACAATCATATATAGATAATAAATAAATAAATATCTTGGGACAACTCACACACGGCTATCTAATCCCAAGCTAAGCAGAGCTTGTGTTATGGTAACCAGACAACTGATATACATACTTAAATAATTTATAAATACTGTATACATATTATAGATAAATCACACCCAGACACAGAACAAACAATCATGCTCATCACACAAAGTTTGTCCTAGGTGGGAATCGAACCCACGACCTCCGGCTCAGCAGTCAGGGCCACTAACCACTAGACCAACAGGCCCGTAAATAATATCAAATATGATTGTATAGTTGACAATATACAGTATTTTATTAGTGTACTCCTTCTCTTAAAGAAGCATAGCATGCGTATTAAAGTGAATACATAGCTCTAGTTTTTATCAAAACTACTATTTCATCTCGAAATTCTCAATTTTTTCAGCAACAACCTTTATATTTTTTATATCTATAACAAAGGTGATTTCATAGACTAAAGACATATCTAAAACTTTTAAAACAGGGAACTGTAACTTTTGAATATTTAATTAAAACTGCAAAATGACTTACATTTTGGCGGACATAATATTCAAATAAAATCGAACGCCGAAATATTTTCGACCTTGTTTCTATTCTTTTGATGCACTACTGTCGTATACTTGTGTCAGACCACGCCCAGTCTGCAGCTAGCCTCACCTCCGCGAGTACCTAAAGATTAGATTCTTACCGCGCCTTAAGTTAAAGGCATCAAAACGATGATGCGACGACTTAAAAGTTGTTTTAGTCGTTTAAGTGGGTGAAATCGCAGGCAAAAGCTAGTTCTTAACAAACCTACATACATTCGAATTCATTTTATTAACCAATTGCTTACTAAGCTCAGTTAATTAAAACTAAAGGTATTTGAGACGGCGGCGTCGTTCTGTACTTGCCGCTTAAGGGGAAACAGTATTTTAATTGGCCATCGCTAATTATTGAAATATAGGATTTAATTAGTAAAATGCGTAACATAATAGATTTTTCACTTAGTTTAAGCATGTCAGGTTTTTCTTGACTATTTTGACGTTGAATTTTGTAAAATTTTAGGTTGGTTTGGGAATTTGAGTTGAAAAAAAAAATACAGTCGAAATTGAACCTTCTCCTTTTTGTAATTGAATACACTATGAGTATGGAAGTATAACCCGTAACACAGGTATTTTATGCCTATTACGGTCACCAGTCGCTCAAATGTTTTATAATTATGTATTTGATTAAGTACTTTCTCAAGTTATTATGCCTTGGGACCGGGACTGTAGCTTCATCATTTTGTTTCTTTACATTCAAATGAAAGGTTTATTACCCTAATATTTGTATTTCAATGTTGGTATGTAACCTAACTTCTGTGTGTCTAAAAAATAAATAAAATAAAATATAACTTTAGTTTTAAATATATTATGGTATGATCACTTCAAAGTAGCGCTGTTTGCCAAAAAAAATGTTCGATATGTCTTAATACATTTATTTTAGTTCCGTGTTTTACCGCCTGTGCAAATAAGTTAGTTGAAGTGTGCGCTGTGCCTTATCAGATGCACATTATTGTTCCTAGACCATTCCTAGAGCCACGCAAGTCGGCTCATTACCAAGAACCCAAGTTTGTTCACGTAAAAGGATTGCAACTAGAGACCAATAAGCAATTACCGTTTATAATAAATGTGTTTGTTCGCTTCCTAACTGTATCTGTTCGTGTATTTAGTTTTGTATGGACTATCTCAAGTAGTTCATTAACTTGGACAGTGATTCCATTACAGGAAAAGTTTAACTCGTACCATTTGATTTAAATAGACTTTTTTTTTCGAACACGCTTTCAAAAGCATTCTATTTTTAAACTGACCATAGAACTATTAGAAACTCCTTTCTTGTACCTATCTGTGAAAAATGCCATGCATAAAGTCAAGCGTAGTCTAAAGCCAATACTATTGCTGACCTATGTAAAATTATTATTAATTCTGAAAACGCTTCCTCAGCCATTTTATGATATGTGCACCGGGAAAAAATAGAACTTAAATAAATGTAACAAGTTTGAAACTTTTTGCATTATTTTCTTGACAAGCAGCGCCACCTTGAACTGCACTTTTAAAGTTGTCATACTGTACAGTCTTTGCCCTTATACTGATGATTTATTTATTGTTATTCCACTTAAATAACAACATAGAAATAATAATAATAACATATGTAATAAAGCAGTACTCCTAGACACGGCTCATATTGTTAGGAGGTTCCTTTCTTTGGAGCCCTGACCGCCGGTAGCTTGGACTCTGTTCCCGATACCGGTGGGCTACTATTTTTAGGTATTTTAATAATATAATAATAATAATAATAATCTGTGGCCCGACTGTCAAATTGACGTGACGTTTTTCATCTTTAAATATTTTTCTATTTCATTTAATATTAATAATTTTACCCCAAAACGAACACAATTCAATCAAAATAAACATTAAATAGCAATAGAATAAAAAAACATACAAATGAAACCAAGAAAAGTGAAATATAAAACTGCTTTTATGTCAAGCGCCAAATGCTGACAAGACGCCGGGCCCAGGAACAACAGACACTCCCACCATCTCCGGGCTCGTCACTCAGCCCCGCCTCGCAGCCGCCGGGACGCGCTACACGCGTGAGCGCCGTGTCGCAGGTCGCTGCAGTTGCGTCGAGCTCGAGCGACGAGTTTTTCTCCCCGCCGTCGTCACCACCACCACCAACACGACAACGACGAGGAAGAGGACGGCCACCAGCGGGCTTGGGATCTAGGGGCCAACAGGTCCCGATCAGGGTCCCCGCTGCCGGTGGAAATGTGTCGCGCATGCGATGGACTTCGTTTATCAACGAGAATGTCATGCGCGCATATTATGGGTCTACAGAGGGGGGAACTAACCTCACTGCGTACCGTGTTAGGATGCTGTCTCTGTTCCAGGACCTAGAACCAACCATCAACGTTTCGGCCCAACGACTGTCGGATCAGGTGCGGGTCATCCAACGCAATCACTTGTTGGACGATGCTGCACTTGATAGGCTGCGCTCAGAAGTACTGAGCAACCGTGTCATCTTGACTACGCCACAAACCGCGGTGCAAGCGTCTGCAATTGATGTGACGCAGCCGCGGTCCAACCCTGCTGTTGTAGAGGAGGATGATAGGGTTGCTACGGTAAGTAGCCAGTGCAACGAACGATTGAGGAGCGCACTGGAGGATGCGCTTCGCGACTATCGATCCACCCCAACCGAACTTAGGCCCCGATTACCACGGTTACCCATGCATAAGAAAAATAGGGCACTGGTGTGTGCCCTGGACTCGCAGCTCAAGAATTTATTCGAGAGTAGCGAGAATCTCGTTGATACGCACTCGATCCTGTATTGTGGGGCTGTTGCGGTATGTCGTGTAGCTAACGTAAAATTTCAAAACAGTGACGTAGCTACTCGACCAAAACCATCCGTACCAGTCTGGCAGTGCAGGATTGAGCGGCGTATCGACGAGGCCAGGGTACTCATCGGTAAACTATACTGCTTCAGGGAGGGCAATACAAGACCACGTGTGATGCGTTTTGTGAGACGGGCATTCTCGGGGACTGGAATCAGTCCTCAAGAATATTTGTCTTGTACTACAGAGCGCATCGACTTCCTGAAGCAGAAAGTTTATGCATGGGCAAACCGTATTCGGCGGTATAAGCGGCGGGTTGATCGGTATTCGCAGAATCGCATGTTCCGGAGCGATGAGAGGTGGGTATACAGAGCTTGGGAGCGACCCGAACAAAGTGTGACTGACGTGTGCCGCCCGGATGATGTAGCCACGAGTTCTTTCTGGCACAGCATCTGGTCGGTGCCTGTCTGTCATACTGAGGCTGACTGGATGCGTGATGTTGAGCGTGTGTGCGAAACTATTCCAGAAATGGAACCTATTTTAATAACATCTATAGACATAGCCAGTGCAGTTCGTCCGTTACCGAACTGGAAGTCTCCAGGACCGGATGGACTGCACAACTTTTGGCTCAAGTGGCTCAGTAGTTCACACACTCGCCTGGCATCTCAATTTCAGTCTTGCCTTGAGTCCGGGTCTCTGCCACAGTTTTTAACAACAGGCATTACCCACCTGCTCTATAAGTCAGGTAGTCCCGCGGAACCCAAGAATTATAGGCCGATCACGTGTTTGTCGACGGTCTATAAACTTCTTACGTCCATTTTGAGAGCGAAAATTAATTCACACATAGACAAAAATTCAATTATGTCTGCCTCTCAGAATGGATGTAGGAACGGGTCTCGCGGTACTAAGGAGCTACTCCTCATCGACATGGCCATTAGCCAACAGGTTCGTCGATCCCGCAAGGATTTGTCAACATGTTGGATAGATTATAAGAAGGCCTACGACTCAGTGCCACATACATGGCTCAAGAGGGTGCTGGAGTTGTACAAGATAGATGCAACCCTACGCGCCTTTCTTGAGTCGTGTATGGGGCAATGGAGGACGGTCCTTCGATATCCAGGATGTCGACAAATCCAGGGAAACGATGAGCCTGTGTGGATTAAACGGGGAATATTTCAGGGCGACAGTTTGAGTCCACTTTGGTTCTGTCTAGCCCTGAATCCTCTAAGCACATTACTGGAGGATTCAGGTTTAGGCTATCGGTTGAGAAGAGGTGGTAAGGTCATATCTCACCTCCTTTACATGGATGATCTGAAACTCTTTGCCCCCAACAAATTGCGACTGATGGAGCTACTGAAAGTAACTGAAACTTTTAGTAACGCCATCAGGATGGAATTTGGTGTGGACAAATGTGCAGTCATGTATGTGAAGCGAGGGGAGATTATGGAATCCGAGGGAATTCAACTCTCGGATTCCATACACCTTAGATCCCTTTCCTCATCCGAAAGCTATAAGTATTTGGGTATGTCGGAAGCGTTAGGCATTAACGTAGCTGACATGAAGCAATTGTTGAGGGAGCGTTTCTTTGGTCGCCTGAAGAAGGTATTAAAAAGCCTTCTTTCGGGCGGGAACAAGGTGCGCGCCTTCAACAGTTGGGTCATGCCGGTTTTAATGTACTCTTTCGGCATACTCAAATGGACTCAGACTGAACTCGATGCCCTGGATAGGAGAGTCCGTACACTGCTGACTGGAAATCGGATGCATCACCCACGATCATCAGTGATGAGACTGTACATCCCACGGAAGTGTGGGGGTCGAGGCTTTTTAAACGCGAAGACCCTCCATAACCGAGAGGTGTGCAGTCTCAGGGAATATTTTTTAAAAACCGACGTGGGTATGCACCGAGATGTAGTCGCAGTGGACAAGGGACTCACCCCGCTGTCCATGGCTAAAGAGAATTGGCGCAAACCTGTAGTACTTACTACCAATGACCGCAAGGTAGTATGGCAAGGTAAGGAGCTTCACGGGCGCTTCTACAAGGCTCTTCATGGGCCCGATGTAGATTTTCTGGCGTCCGTGTCCTGGCTACGATTCGGTGACCTATTTGGGGAAACTGAAGGTTTTGTCTGTGCGATTATGGACGAAGTTATGTTGACGAACAACTACCGGAAATATATAATGAAGGATGGGACGGTTGACGTGTGTCGGGCATGCCACCGTCCTGGTGAGTCCATCAGACATATTATTTCTGGTTGTTCTCGTCTAGCTAACAGCGAGTACTTGCATAGGCACAACCAAGTAGCCAGGGTTATTCATCAGCAACTTGCCTTAAAATATAATCTTGTGGAATCTGAGGTACCGTACTACAAGTATGTGCCCGACCCAGTTCTCGAGAAAGACCATGTTACGCTGTACTGGGATCGGTCTATCATTACTGACAGGACTATTGTCGCCAATAAGCCTGACATAGTGGTGATAGACCGATCAGCGCGCCGCGTAATGATAATCGATGTTACCATCCCACATGACGAGAACCTCGTGAAAGCTGAGAAAGAAAAACAACTAAAATATCTTGACTTGGCACACGAGGTTGTCGACATGTGGAATGTGAACTCGGCTATCATTGTGCCGATTGTCATAACGGCAAATGGCTTGATTGCCAAGAGCCTCGACGAACATCTGTCGAAGCTCTCCTTAGGCGGTTGGATCAAGGGCCTGATTCAGAAGGCAGTTCTCCTCAATACGGCTCGTATTGTGAGGAGGTTCCTGTCTCTGGAACCCTAACCACCGGTAGCCTGGACCCTGTTCCCGATACCGGTGGGCTACTATTTTTTGTATTTTTAAATGTTTCTTTTTTTTATTTTCTATGTTTTTATTAAGAAATATTTAAAAATTTAATCAATATGTATTTAGCTGAATAAACGAAATAATAATAATAATAAGCTTTATTGTATAAGAGAATATTACACAAACTGAGATGTCACTAGCCTCCACACTAGGATTCCCTGTGTCGTGGAGACTAGTCTCCTTCGTCTTACAAAATGAACAGGTACAGAATAAAGATACAGTAACATTGTACAGGTACAGGTAAGATTTCTTAGGCTACAATAAGCATATGCAAATTAATCTAGTGATTAGTAAAGTAAATTAAATAGTTTCTTTTATTTATAAATGTGTCATTGTGTGTAATGTGTAAATGTGTGTGATGTGTGAGTAAGGAAAGTTTGTGTAATGAATGACTGAGTTTAGGAGGTTTGTGACCAAGCGAAAGAAAAACGTAAACCATCGGAAATAAGTAACAGAAGGAGTGTTCATTAGTTTGGTCCAAATCATCTTTTATGTATTTGTGTGGTGAATGTGTGTGTAGTAGTCATTAATTTAGGAACTTCTCCGTGTCGTCATAGTCCATTCCTGCCAAGAATATGAAAAGGTGAGTTTTGATTTTGTTTCTAGTCATTGGCAGTAAATTTGTTTCATTATTAAGTTTACTGTAAATAAATGGTCCCATATAGTGATAACATCTCTTGCCAAAAACGAGGTTACATTTAGGTTTCTGCCATCTAGGTTTGTCTGCATTTCTGAGGGAACGCACTTTGGGGTATGTTTTTGCACTATGGGCAATTTTGTGGTACCTCAGTGCCACAGCCATTATATACAGTTGGCGCACACGTAAAACACCAGTTTCTTGGTACAGAGTGTCGGTTGAGAAGCGCATTGGTTTCTTGTAGGTGACCTTAAGAAGAGATCGTTGTGCACGTTCAACTTTTATTAGACGCGTCTTGTGTGCGACACCCCATGATATAATGCAGTAGTTGATAATGGATTGACAGAGTGTGAAATAGAGCATTTTCAGCAGAGATTCTTTGGCAATGCGACCCATTTTTTTGAAAATGTGAAGAAGTTTTCTGACCCTTCCGCTTACATGCTCTATTTGTTTCGACCAATTAAGGTGTTGGTCTATGTGGACGCCAAGATACCTTATTTGTTCGACTTGTTCTAGGCTTGGGCAAATACATCTTGTGAGTTCAGTTGTATCACAAGAGTGCAGTTTAACTGTAAAGTTACTTGGGCAGGATGTTCTTATGCTGACGCTAAAGTTCATAATTTTAGTTTTATCTACGTTAAGAGTCAGTAGATTGTGGGTAAGCCAACTGGAAACTACGTTTACACCCGCGTTAGCAGCCTCTTGAACACCCTCCCAGGTTTTATCAAAGAAAACTATGGCGGTGTCGTCAGCGTAGGCAAATATTTTAGCACGGTCCAATCCTAATGTGCAGAGGCTATTTATATATAGGATAAAAAGGGTGGGCCCGAGCACGCTGCCCTGTGGAACTCCGAAGTTGAGGCGGGCATAGCTGCTGCACTTACCTCTCATACATACTCTTTGTGTGCGGTCCGTAAGGTAGGACTGGAACCACTCGAGAGCTATACCGCGAATTCCAACAGCTTCCATCTTTTTAAGAAGAATACGCCTGGACACCGTATCAAAGGCTTTTGCCAGGTCAAGGAAGACACCAGAACATTTATAGCCATTGTCAATTTTGTTAACTACAAAATCAACAAGGTCAGTGACTGCATCCTCCGTTGACCTGTGCTTGCGAAAGCCATATTGATTTTGTGAAATCAGTCCGTTTTTCTCAAGAAAACTGAGGAGCCTGTTGTTCATAATCTTTTCCAAAATTTTAGATAGGGATGTAAGTAAGGATATCGGACGATAATTCGAAGGTTCTGTTTTGTCTCCGGATTTGAAAATTGGACTGACATTTGCTGATTTCATAAGCTTTGGTACTTTCCCAGACGAGATACTTAAATTGCACAAGAAGGTGATAGGCGCAGCAAGGTATTTTTTGTTTAATTTAAGTGTCGTGTTTGTGAGACCGTCCCATCCAGGTGCTGAGTTGTCTTTGAGGTTAGTTATGATCTTTTTAACCTCAACTTCATCAGTTGGCGTTGCAAAAAAAGATTCGCTAGGTGAGTTTGTATCCTGAAGAGATATGATTGCGGCGAGTTCTGCTTCAGTCTTATTGATACGAAGCAATGTCCTTTCAGCTAGCTGCTCACCTACCTTGGTGAAGTATTGGTTCACGTTATTTAGTGACTCTATGGGATCCGGGTGTGTTTGTGTAAGTTCTAAGCCACTTGGGTTCTTAGTTTTATAATTACAAATATTTTTAATAGCTGCCCATGTTTTTTTACTGTCTCCATTAGCATCTTCCAGAAGTTTCTTTTCGTGATCTGTTTTAAGATTTTGTATTAAATTGTTGCAAAAGTTTCTATAGGTTTTGTATCGCTGTTGTATGATCGGATTATCCTTATTGTAGGGTTGTTTCGCTTCAATATGTAACATATCTCTTTTTCTTATGGATTTGAGTAACCCTTGTGAAATCCAGGGTTTTCTAATGGCTTTTGAATTTCGTACAATCTCTGTTGTTGTGAAAGCGCATATTTTATCACTAAGCATTTTTGTGAAAACTGCAACTGCTTCGCCTATGTCAGTGTAGTTGGCGATGTAACTCCAGTCAGATTCGGCGATTGCCTTAGTTAGGTTTGGGTAGTCTACTTTTACTCTGTCAATTCCACTGGGCGAAAAGCAGGGGGTAGTTTTAGCAATTCCGACAATGACTGTATCATGATCGGTTATGCCCGAGTCGCATATAATTACTTTAGCAGTTCTTTTTGTTTTCAGCAAAGCGTGGTCTAAACATGTACGGTCACGGGTAGGGAACTGATGGCCTGGATAATAACCATAGTGCCCAGTGATGTCGAGATAATCGATTGCACGATTGTCACAAGAACCAGTACCTATATCTATGTTGATATCGCCTACTATTATACAGTTAGTTGTTGATTCGTGTGACTGCATAATTTTCTCAAGCGAACCACAAAAAGTATGGGTGCTGTAAAATGATGGTGACCTGTAAATAGCACATATCATAAAATCTATACCGATATGAATTAGCAAACAGTTAGCTTCCTTGAAAGGTGGTTCTTCGATTGCCACTTGGAGATTACTTTTATAGAAGACCGCAATGCCGTCGTTTTGGTTTAGATAGCATTTTGAATAAAAGCACTCATAGCCTTCAAGATTAAAAACAGGTGTGGCATCACTCAAACGACATTCAGTCAAGATTATCAGGTCGGGCAGGAAGTTCAGACGAGATAAGAAAACAGTGAAGTTATCAAAGTTCTTTTGAATATTTTAAATGTTCTTTTTGTATTTTCTACTCATCTTACTAATATTATAAATGCGAATGTTTGTGAGGATGGATGGATGTGCGGATGTTTGTCACTCTTTCACGTCAAAACGGCTGAACGGATCTTGATGAAATTTGGCACAGAGGTAGATTATAGTCTGGAATAACACACAGAATACTTTTTTATACCACGCAGGCGAAGCCGCGGGCGCCAAGTAGTTAATAAATACAAAAATAATTTGTAAAAAATAAAAACAAAATGTGTTAAAATTAATAAACGAAATAATACAAAAAATAATAATATGTGTATAAATAATTTATAATTACCATCACAACTTAGCACTCAAAATTTTAGTTGATCATTTACGCCGGTGCAGCAGTGCCGTTAAGACGTTAACGCAAGTTTAAGTACCTAACATAAATTGGCAACCTACAAGCAAGAACATAACACTTAGTCGTAAAAAGGGATAGCTCTTAGTCTATTAACACTAGTTACTCATTCCCAGGGTTGACCCTAAGGCATCATCCTAACTGGCAAGGATTTTCTTGCGATGAAAATAGTCAATGAAACGTGGCTTTCTTTTTTCTTTTAAGGGTTCTGTAGTTCAAAAGAAAAACACACTTTTTTCGGATAGATAATCATCAAACAATTCCCCCCACTCTGTGTGGAGCGGGGGGAGTGTCAGACTTTTACTGACTATAACCCATACACATACATACAGATCATACATACAGTCACATAACTAAAGAAGATCAGTTGCATTTTGCCTTGAAACATCACGAATCAAATGTCTGCGAAGGGAGTGCCACCAACTTAGGCTGAAGATATATGTAATACCATGGCTAGCTATAAACAGGACATTTGACATCGTTTCATACTTGTCCTGTCGTATGTACCATTACAGGAGCTAATGGACGCTACTGAAAGAGCCAAACTCAAAGCCAAATTTTGTTTTTTTTTGTATGGCTTCTCGCAGTTTGACCTATGAGGTCCTTATCTGCTTAAGGCGCCTCCTCGACCAAAACGCCGCGCAAGCCGTTTTTGTGCAGTTTTCTGGAGCTATCTACTTGTTATTTAAAACGAACTAAGTAACAAAAAGAATACATTAATTTTCTTTATAATCTTATTCCATTATTGTAGATTTATTTTTATTGACAAATTATTTTCTAAATCTCCTTAAAACAAAACCCTAGAAATGAGAAAAAATATCAATAACATGCATCTCCTCGTAAAGTAAACATTGTTTAATTTTGCTACTGACACTAATGGATACACAATTCTATAATGAACATTTTGGTACAAATATTTTTTACAAAAGCCCAAACCTTTATTTTACATAGATTTTATTCCAAAAATAGGCATTATTCATTACTGTTATAACTAAATAACCTTGAGCATTCGTTCCCTCTTTGCCGCGCAGGAGGCGCGAAGCTCACGAATGCTCAAGTTATTTGCGTAGGGTACGGCCTTAAACGGACAGTGCAAATTTTGGTCATGAGAAATAAATATATATAGTCTTCGGCGCAGGAGATATGATAATGCAAAAGTGTGTGCGCAGGCGCAGGTGCACCTTCTGTTCCCTCACTCTCATAGTTCGATTGGACGGTAATCAGACACAACCGGAGAGAGATCAGACACAGGACCAACAGTTTATCGTACTTTTCGAGACACGGGGGTGTCTTACCACCCATTTCCAATAATCCTTATCCTTACTTCCTTACTAATATTATAAAAGCGAAAGTGAGTTTGTTTGTTTGTTACCTCTTCACGCTTTAATGGCTAAACCGATTTTGATGAATTTTGGTACAGAGATAGTTGGGAACCAGGAGACGGACATAGGCTATTTAAAAAAAAAAAAGTGGGATGCGAGTAGGAAACTTAGCGTTGCTATAACAAATCAATAAGGCGCAAGGGGAACTGTGTTACCCCGAATTTAACGCGAGCGAAGCCGCGGGCAAAAGCTAGTTATCTTATACCTATAGTTATCTCCCTCACATCCGACTTTTTAAAAAAAAAAGTGGGATGTGAGGGAGAAAGAGGGAAGAAAAGGGAAAACTTAGCGTTGCTATTGCAAATCAATAAGGCGCTACCGAATTTAACGCGAGCGAAGCCGCGGGCAAAAGCTAGTAAGTAAATAAATAAATATAAAATATCTTGGGACAACTCACACACGGCTATCTGATCCCAAGCTAAGCAGAGCTTGTGTTATGGTAACCAGACAACTGATATACATACTTATATAATTTATAAATACATACATATTATAGATAAATCACACCCAGACACAGAACAAACAATCATGCTCATCACACAAAGTTTGTCCTGGGTGGGAATCGAACCCACGACCTCCGGCTCAGCAGTCAGGGCTACTAACCACTAGACCAACAGGCCCGTCAAATCCGGGCTGCTACTGTGTAATTCATAATGGAATAACCTAATATCACTTTTTGACCGACCCGGGGAATTGAACCCAGTCCGTTCTTAGCAGTCGCGACCGCGAGACGAGACTAGTGATACTAGTAGTAAATTATGCATGTAAGTACAGGTATTCAAAACTCTGATAGCTATCAACATTCACCAATTATCCTACTAATATTTATTATAAACGTGAAAGTTTGTATGGATGTTTGTTACTCTTTCACGCAAAAACTACTGAATAGATTTTAAAGCAATTTTACGATTATATAGCTTACTAGCTTCCGCCCGCGACTTTGTCCGCGTGACATAGTTACTTTAGGCTAACGCTATCTTTAACGCGCGTGATGATCTAAAAAAAAAATATTTTTCTCCCCTTTTCTTCGCTCTTTCTCTCCCTTTCTCACTTTTTTTCAGCCTATGTCCGTCTCCAGGGTCCCAACTATTTCCGTACCAAAATTCATCAAAATCGGTTTGGCGTGCAGTCGTAACAAATAAACAAACTCACTTTCGCTTTTATAATATTAGTAAGGATACATCAGAATAACACAAAGGCTAAAATTCTTAAAGATATATTGTAAATTCTACCACGCGAGTGAAACCGCGGGGGGCAGCTAGTCACTTAATAAACCAATGATTATCGACCAAAACAAACATGACATCACAATTTACTCTTAATATTTATCCATTTAATTAAGACTGATTAGTATTTGAATGCGATATCTGTTTATCTTGCAAGTTAAATTTAACTTTCTGTTGGAGTATTTGGTTACGTAATCTTGTGAGTAATCGATACCGGTTAGATGATGGAATGGATGCTGGAGTGGACCGTCTACATGTGTCCGTGAATTTAGTCGAGTAGTTTTGTGTAGGATTTACTTGTTTTCATTGTGTTTTTGTACAGTTTTACTTGATGTATTTGTAACACATACCATATTACGTTTATTTAGATTTTCTCCGCGTTCTCGTTGTCACTTACCCTACTGCTCAGCCTCTTAGTTTGCAGCATGACAACCTATAGACACTCACGAATAATGTGGCTTTCTATTGGGGTATTCCTTCCTAGGCATTTATCATTAGCATGGTGACGGCATGGTTGGCGCAGTGGCTGAGCGATCGAATGCTGCGCTGCGTGTCGCGGTTTCGAATCCCGCACGGAACAAATATTTGTATGACGTGCAGATAGTTGTTTCAGGTCTGGCTGTTTGTGTATGTGAGTTTGAATGTTTGTAAAACCACGCCACGATACAGGAGAAAATAGTATGGGGCAAAGTTTTTTATGAAAAAAAAAATTGCAGCCACAGTCTCTTGACTCGTGCCCGGTGGATGTTAATAGGTTTGCCCGACTTAGCCTGAGCCTTAAAAACATACTGGTCTGCCTAAACGAAGGTGCACTACTAGGCACACCTCTGCCTAGCACTTCGAGTATTACATGCGAGAAGTTATAAGCTAAATAAATTATACATGGGTACTTCATACCACCTCTTCATTAAGCAATGGAGAGGAGCATGCTGCGAATAAGGAGTGATAGAGTAAGAAACATCAACATTTGGAACAAGACCAAGATGCAAGAAGTAACCCTAAAAATAAAAATTATAACACAACTAGCTTTTGCCCACGGCTTCGCTCGCGTTAAATTCGGTATAACACAGTACCTGCTACCTGCAGTTTTTGCCCTTGCGCCTTATTGATTTGTAATAGCAACGTTAAGTTTTCGCTTTTCTTCCGTCGTTCTCCCTCATATCCCACTCTTTTTAATAAAAAAATAGCCTATGTCCGTCTCCTGGTCCCCAACTATCTCTGTACCAAAATTCATCAAAATCGGTTTAGCCATTAAAGCGTGAAGAGGTAACAAACAAACAGACTCACTTTCGCTTTTATAATATTAGTAAGGATGGTACCCATGGGGAGGTAAAAAGAAAAGAGGAAGAGAACAAAACAGATGGGACAATGATATCAGACAGGTTGCTGGAAAAACATGGAGTAGAGGTTCAAGAGAGATCAGAGTGGAGGAGGTTGAAGGAAGCCTTTGCCAATTGGCAAACGGACTTACAAAAAATAAAGAAGCACCAAAAATGTGACAGTTCATGTTTGTTGTCCGAATAAAAAGGCTCATTAAATCATTATTATATTACTAGCTTTTGCCCGCGGCTTCGCACGCGTTAAATTCGGGGTAACACAGTTCCCCTTCCTTGATTAGCAGGTACCTGCTACCTGTAGTTTTTCCCCTTGCGCCTTATTTAATGTAATAGCAATGCTAAGTTTTCCCCTTTTCTTCCCTCATTTCTCAGTTTGTTTAAGTTAGTTAGTTATGGCCGTCTCCAGCGTCATAACTATCTAAGCCATTTAAGTAGGCGTGTAGACGTAACAAACTCAATTTCGCTTTCGTAAGGATTATATTATTTCTTCATACCAAAACCCTTTATACCACCCATCTATGTTAGAGTATATCCTTGTCAATATTGTATGACGATGTGTGGGCATTCTCCTCCTATACCCATACTGTGGCGAGCAAACACTAGCCCAGGCATGACTCATTTTGTAGGCTTACATTAACGCACGTCGTGGCCCATTCAGTCTGTATTAGACATAATAATTTGCGTATACCTGTCTGTTTGACTGTTTGGTCGACGGAGAAATTCAACGTGACAGGTATGGTCTGCAGAGGTGGTGGAGGTAATTATAATTTACGATCTTTAAAAAAAAAGGATTGTGTGGTTTTATGAAACCACGGTAAAAATTAAACTTTTTTTCACATGATAGACATTTAGACGTCCCTATTCCGCGGCCAACCGTCACGCTACATGCAACACACATACCAAAAAGTTTGAGACGATGTAACAAAAGTTTCATTTAAAAAAAAATTGACACGCTTTTATGCGATGGGATTATATGTATTATGACAGCATTAAATACAAATATTTCACCCTGTTTTAAATTTGCACGCCGAAATTAAAGGCAGAAATCAATTTTGTCTACTTGTCAACTTTCAGTACTTACCTTATTTACGCGAATAAATGATTATGATTTTTTTTATGCTTCATCTGTAAGAAGTGAAGCATAAAAACGTACGTACGTTTTACGTACACACGACGACAGATCAACCTATACAAAACCAGTTTATGCTGATCTTTCAACTACGAATCGTACGCCGTAGATTTCCCGTACGACGAGATATCCGCTTAAACTGGTTTTGTATAGGTTGATCTGTCGTCGTGTGTACAATATAATATCAAACAACAATTATGTAAATCTTAAAAAGAAGATTGTTTTCGAATATTTCAATTTATAAAAAACCGGCCAAGAGCGTGTCGGGCCACGCTCAGTGTAGGGTTCCGTAGTTTCCCGTCCGTCACAATAAGTGTTCCCACTTATGAGTTTAAAGGTGGAGGAGCGTGCAATGTTGCACGTTCCGCGGTAGGCGCTCCAACAGTTTTTGTACAAAAAAGACAAAAAGTTGTGCAAAATACAACTTTTTGTCTTTTTCGTACAAAAACTGTTGTGTCAATCAAGTTCAAAATGATTTTCCTAGAAAGTCCTTATAAAGTTCTACTTTTCAGATTTATTTCATATTTTCTAAACTTATGGTTCAAAAGTTAGAGGGGGGGGGGGGACACATTGTTTTTTACTTTTGGAGCGATTATTTCCGAAATTATTGACATTATCAAAAAATTATTTTAGTAAACCCCTATTCATTTTTAAATACCTTTCCAACAATATATCACACGTTAGGGTTGAAATTAAAAAAAAAATCACTTCCCACTTTACATATAGGGTGGCTACCCTAATAAAACATTTTTTTCCAATTTTTATTTTACCACTTTGTCGGCGTGATTGATATACATATTGGTACCAAATTTCAGCTTTCTAGTGCTAACGGTCACAGAGATTAAGCGAGGACGGACGGACGGACGGACAGACAGACATGGCGAAACTATAAGGGTTCCTAGTTGACTACGGAACCCTAAAAAGTAGGTTTAAATAAGTTTGCGTGGGAAAAAAGTGCTGACATAAAACTAAACACATTCACATTACATTTTTGTCAATCGAATTGACATTTACTATGAAATGGGTTACCAGCATAAAAATTCTGTGCTTGCGTGTTTTTTTTTTTAATATTAATGTAGCGATCATTGTGGCGTTCATGCCACAACTTGGTATGTTTGTATGTGGTCTAGTTATAACTGGATATTCCATGGTTTTGGTTGCTAAATGTCAATTTGGTAAACATTTAGAATGTTCCTAATAGTCGGACAGCCTATGGGTCCTCTCACACTGCAGGGCGTGATGATAGTTGTCACATCTCTTCAAATATTGAGTTCTAAGACATATCGGCTTCCTCACAATATTTTCCTTTTTCGACTGGGTTCGAACCGAACCTACGACCTACAACTCGTAAGTATGGGGCAGTTACTACTAAGCCATTACTCTCATTTTAAATCTCCTCTTTACATCAAAAATTCATATAATTCTCTTCAATAGTTCTGATCTCCAATAAAAAGACTAATTGTCTAGTTGGAGCTCACTAGGAACAATACTATGTTAACTAGCGTTAAGTAATATTATAATTATATGCCACATGTTGTTTTAAATCTCTTGTATCTAATTGGACCTGTTATGCACTACCTGGATAACAAACGATTTTATATTTCTAGCTCTTTTTGGCTAAATCGCAATTGACACGACACAAACCCTCACCAACACACATCGACATATTTAAAAAAAAAAACATAAGTTTAACTTCAACTTTCGGTTTTAGTTAATCGATAATAAAATTAGTCTGTTTATTCAGTAATAAGTCTGTCAGCCTTTATAAAAGTAATAAAAAAAAACTATACCAATTAAGCCATCTCCAATTTCAATTTTCTCCAAAACTTTCATCCGCTATCTGCTGACGCTACCAAACTAAACGGTTAAGCATCAACCGTGAGTGTATTGACCGTCGGTACAACCGTATATTTGCACTCTTCGCTACCGCATTCCGTTGCCAAACAAATATTGTAAGTGGGCTTTACCTTTCATCATACACTCGCTTTTTTGCCGACCGTACACGCTTGGTCGACGAGTGGATGATCCAAGATGATGATGTTAAGTATTATTGCGCTTTGTACTATTCGGTGTAGGCAGCACTTGTGATTTTCTATTGTATGCAGTATTTGGATTTTGTGTAGAATATTTGACTTGGGTACTTCTGTGGATAGTGGATTTGTTGTTTAAGTTGAAATATCCGGGATACTTGGTTGTGGCAGTACTGTTTGGAATGCTCTTTATTTGTTGAAGAATTAAGTGTTAAACTTACTTTTGAATTATGGATACTTACGCATCATGAATGACATTTTACGAATTCTAATACTTTCTGATTTTTTTTACGATTGGATTATATTTTGCACACCCAGATCTAAACTGGGACAACTCAAAAATCATGTTTTTCTAAGTTCTCGAATGCTCCGTGACCATACATACGCCACTAACTAATATAATATATAGTATATTAATATTCATTAATAAAAAGTAACTAATAATACTCAGGATTTAAAATAAATGTAATGTTCATAACTTCCTATAGAAATAATAATAAGTGTGTTTCGTCTCCTAAAAATATACTTTTTTTAAGTTATCCCAGTTTAGATCGCGGTGTGAGTTATATAACTGCTTCGTTTCATGTATTGATGCAAAAGAGTTAAACAAACTGTCTCACAATAACATTTAGAAACAAGACAAGCTAAATATACGTTTGTGTGTTCAAGAAGGAATTAAATTTTATTTCTAGAGAAGATTATTTTGTTCTTTATAGTCTATAAACTGCTAATGCTCGGTAGTTGCCAAGGAAGTTGATAGCGAATGATTTATTTTATTGTTATCAATGTGTGCAGGTTTGTTGGGAAAACAGTTCCGTCTATTAACGGTTGAGATGGTTTGTATATCACTACTGAACATGCTGGGAACTTAGGATAATTTATTAGGATAACTTGCATTTTTGGGTACTTAATTTCAAATCAACATATCTTTTCACAACAGTCTAATCGTAACCGTAATCGACAATTGACACTAACTAGTTTATGTTCTCGTAATCGAATCGTCAAACTGGCAAAACGCTATTCACAGATCCGTTTGGAGTTTTTTTTTTTTTAAAACATTGTAATCACAAACACTTTTACACGTCTTTTTTTAAATGAGACCGGTGTTTCGTACCCGACTACTTTGAGAAAAAACAGCCGAAGCAAACTCAGAGGTCATAGTCTCTTTTAAGGACCAGACAAAAAATTTGCTCAACTTACGTGAGGACTATGCAGATAGTGTCTGAAATGGTCTTTTTAAGACTGTTTTAGATATGTTTAACAGGGTACGTTACAAAACGGTAGCCAGTAGAGTGGTAGAAAATATGTTTTTTCCAAGTATATGTTTTTCCCGGTATGCTTGACGTCTTCAAATTGTAACACGGTTGTGCAGACATATAAAAATTAGCCGATTATACTCACGGCACGATTGCTATGGAGTGGTTGTGAATAGCTATGCAGTTCCCCCTGACCGATTGAGTTGAAATTCTACTCTTATCTAAGGTTCTGGTGTAAAAACACGGTGGAGACGGACATAGGCTTTTTTATAGTAAGTAATGAGGGAGAAAGAGGGAGAAAAAAAGAAAAGCTTTGCTATTACAATCAATAAGGCGCAAGGGAAAAAACTACAGGTAGCAGGTACCTGCAAATCAGGAAAGGGCAACTGTGTTACCCCGAATTTAACCGAATTTAACAGCCGCGGGCAAAAGCAAAAGCTAGTTTTTCTAAAATTTATAAATCCGAAATCAATACAGGAATGGAGAGATTTATTAAAATTCCACCGTTCCTTTGTTCTTAGCGCCCAGCTCGTCCCGACGCCGATGAATTAGTATGCAGCGTCCATACATAGCAGATTGATTTCTTTTTACTCTCAGATTTTATGAAACTGGACTTATTAGAATGGTTTTGGTCTGAGCATTAAATATTTTAAGAAGCTTTTATTTCTTTTGCAATGTTTTTATGTTTCTTTGCTTAGGTTAATCTTGCATCTGAATTTTAAAACAGTTATTCCCAGCCGGTTGAGCTGAAATATTGCATTATACGTTTAGTTAACGATGACGATTTTCTAAATCGGCGTGTTCCAAAAGATAGCGGACTAGTTATTTTGAATGTGCGCCCATAATAAGGATATCAAACCATTGAATTTGTAAAGAAGAATAAGAAATTTGTTTTATTTATTTGGATCAAAAACAGTTACACGTTACAATATTGAAATTTAGTTTAAGTACACACGACGACAGGTCAACCTATTCTAAACTATTAAAACCTGATCGCTCTACTTATACGGATCGCACACCGTAGTAGAGAGATCAGGTTAAAATGGTTTTGTATAGGTTGATGTGCCGTCGTGTGTACAATAGAAAACTACTACATTACACTACACACACTATTATATAAAACGTTTGTTTAAAAAAATAACTATAAAGGCTTGTTTGTGATCATGATAGTTTTTTAAATCTGACGTCATGTCTCTGTTAGTCAGAAACTAAATAAAAATTTGTAACTACTTCGTCATCTGCTTACCCAATTCCCAATTGTGCTTTGATCGGCTTCCAGTATAACCAGATGAAGCTGAATATCAGAATTTTACATGGAACAATCGTCTATCTTACCTCTATGCACCAGTTAGGTCCTGACTAATAAGATAAGGTAAGACTGAATGTCAGAATTTCAGTGTTGTGTTTATCTGTAATAACTGTCATAGATGCTGTACAAATGACAGCAGGGGTTAAACGTACAAAACCATTTTAACCTGATCTCTCTACTACGGATCGCACACCGTAGTAGAGAGATCAGGTTAAAATGGATTTGTATAGGTTGATGTGCCGTCGTGTGTATAATAGAAAACTACTACATTACACTACACACACTATTATATAAAACGTTTGTTTAAAAAAATAACTGTAAAGGCTTGTTTGTGATCATGATAGTTTTTTTAAATCTGACGTCATGTCTCTGTGTCGTCATCTGCTTACCCAATTCCCAATTGTGCTTTGATCGGCTTCCAGTATAACCAGATGAAGCTGAATATTAGAATTTTACATGGAACAATCGTCTATCTTACCTCTATACACCAGTTAGGTCCTGACTAATAAGGTAGGGTAAGACTGAATGTCGGAATTTCAGTGTTGTGTTTATCTGTAACAACTGTCATAGATGCTGTACAAATGACAGCAGGGACCAATGGTTAAACGTACCTTCTGAGGCACGTGCCAACAGATTTGGCACTTCATCGTTGTTACGGAAAAACTTACAAAGAAAGAAGACAAACAACAGAGTTTTTGTTTTTTTTTGTTTTTTCAGATGGGTAATCACTAAATAACTTCTCCCGTACTAAGCGGAGCGGGAGGGACTGTCAGACTTTTACTGACTGAGACATATCCATGTTCCTTCTTTTGTTCTTTGTGTTCCGGGGCCGTGGTATCTCTTTCGAACAACCCGCAACCCAGGCAGACGGTAGCCCTGGTAGGCCCTCTGCTTTGCTGAGATCTCTTTGAGGCGCGCGAGAAACACGAACGCGCCGTCGACGTCGCGGTCGTTTAACCCAACTGTAGCATCCGCTTGTAGCAGAGCAATAGGCTGAAAACACAATTAAGTAACTACATCATAGGCTCACCAACACCACCAGACCCAGCCCAGGGTACACTACTACTGCAACTAGCTCTAGCTCCTCGCTTCCCGCCATCGTGCGGACTGACAGTTGACATTAGTGACAGCTACCTAACTGCTTGTGGCCGCGAGACAGTGTTTACATATTATCTTTTAAATAGATACACTACACTGACCTAACTCATTTCAACGAATCACCCTCTATGGATAGCATTGTATACTAAAAAAAATATATAGATGTATCTATCTATCATTGGTTCGATGTTATGTTTTTACGATCCTAATGCACATCGAGATAAAACCACCTCCTTAGAAAAGCACTAAAACAAGCAATATTCAATAAAATGGTGTTCAAAGATGCAACATTAATGAGCAGGGTAAGATTGTAATGTAACTAATCGTTCAATTTTTATTATCCAGCCTTTAATTAACTAATAACAATTATTATCCACACATAAAGCGTTTAAAGAGACTTGACCAGACAAAGTTAACGGCACGGTTGGCGCAGTGGCTGAGCGATCGGCTGCCGCGCTGCGTGTCGCAGTTTCGATTCCCGCACAGAACAAATATTTGTATGTCCTACAGGTAGTTGTTCCGGGTCTGGCTGTTTGTGTATGTGTGTTTAAATGTTTGTAAACGCGCCCATGATGCAGAAGAAATTCCTAGTGTGGGACAACCTGTTTCTATAGTAAGTTTCTATCACCAATGCCATTGAACATTGAACTTATTAATCCTTTTGAAACCCGTTAAAGCAAAACAAAAATCTTGTAAAGGAGACGTGGTACATTTTGGACTCCTACCTATACTGCGGATATCTAACTGAAGTCATTGTCCGTGTCCGCTAAGTTTGTCTGCACCCTAAGCAATAACCAGCTGTTTCAACCAAAAGATTAGCGTTCTCATCGCACCAACGCAAAAATAAAAAACGATCTCCAATTTAAAAAAAAGAACAGTCGTTAATTCCCATCCCTAATTGCGTAACAAATCACAAAGTAGTATCGATTCCCCGCGACCTACCCTAAAATCGATCGGCCAAAAATCTAATTACAGGCGGGCGTAAATTTGGAGCGTCGCCCTATTGATTATAATCGACCTTGGAGAAAAAAAATTAAGTCAAAGACTGACCCAATTTGCTCTCCCCTGGCGTTCATTGCCAAGTTTATATTGAAAGAACCCAACGGCCATTAAGTAGGGAATAAAAGCAGCGACGCTTAGTTCAGAAAAAGCTCTTTAATGAGGAAGATGGGGCGTTTAAGAAATGTGCCACGGATGTGAGGAGTTGGCACTTTAGGTTTTTTTTTCATTAGTGCTAAAGATTATTTTGTTTGAGTTGGGGATAGTTATTTGTTGTAATCCAGTGCCTAGGGCAAAAATCTGTAGTATTAGTTAAAACTATTTAAAAGTTACAAAATAATATTATATTGTAATAAATTAATAAGTATGTAACAAACTCTTCGAAAAACACATAAGGTATAACTATTATTAATAAGATAATATGTAACACACTAGAAAGACTTACAGTAGGTTCACTTTAATTAGTTAAGTTTTATTCCACATTTACATTCAGTGGAACGCTCAAGACTACTCGGTCGCAGTATAATTAATAAAAAAGAATTAAAAAGGAGTTCGAATCAACGGTCGCGTGCCCCGGAGGCCAACGTCCTTTAGACAAGATCGCCCCCTCTACCTCCGTCCCTCTCTAATTAACCGTTTAATCCATAAAGCTGTCCCTTTCACCCCCGGGGATGTTAATATCGTGTTACTTAATATCCCACTGGGACACCGCTCGGATAATAATTTCCAGAATATTATTGCTCCTGTAATACGTCAAAGAATTTTTCTTTTGTTTCAACGAAAATGCTCGAATCCAAATGACTCAAAGGAACCGTTGATGTGGAAACCGACCGCTATCTTCACTGATTTCAGTTCGCTCCACTAAATACGTAATATATTTTTTATGTACGTCTGAATCGAGTTTCTTTTTTGATATACGACAAACCGTATCCGATATCGGAGCCGTGAGTTAGCAATAAAAGTAAAGCATGTCGAAAAATATCGTTAAGTAGCACACGCCCGCCCCTTAATATCTTCCACGCGGCCGCACCCGGCGCGCCGTATCGGGGAATTTTCATCTGAATATTTTCCTTTCTCATTGTCGTTATCTGAAAAATATGTTTTTCGTACGGTCGCAATCGCCCCTCACCCCTCTACCCCCGGCGCCACAATTCCAAAAAGTCGCAACAACCACACACTGTAAATTCAAAATTCGAATGTGCCTCTCTGAATTCAAAGTTGGTATTCTTTTCCGCGCGTCCGATGTCACGTTGCTCTTGGATGTAAAAGAAAAATAGTTGGTGCGTCACCTCGAGAATGAAATCCTTTCGCGAAGGTGTTAGAGTAGGTATTTGTTTGGCGTGTGTCGTGCGGACGCGCCGGGTGGTAGGCGGCGGCACCGGAAGCTCTGGGGGAGGCAGGGGGCAAATGGACGGAAGAGAAGCAAGGCAAATAACTTCGCCCTTCTGTACACATGTATAGGCTCGGAGGGCGCACAAAAATGCTCGCAGCGTCGTTTCCAAGTTTCACAATGAAACGTTGAGTATTTTTGTCATTTGTCGTCATAAAATCTCTCGTGTAAAGAAAAATTCACGTTGAAATGTTTTTGCCGTTCTCAAGTTATGAGATATGTTAGAGTTACTGCATATGAAAGTTTTAATATTGTCGCAGAGAATGATGATAACGCTGGAACTTAAGAATTATGAAAGAACTAGCTTTTGCCCGCGGCTTCTCTCGCGTTAAATTCGGGGTAACACAGTTCCCCTATCCTGATTTACAGGTTACCTACTTGCCTGTTGCCTAACTTACCTGTTACTTGTAGTTTTTGCCCTAGCGCATTATTTATTGTAATAGTAATGCAAAGTTTTCCCTTTTCTTCCCTCTTTCTCCCTCATATCTCAATCTTTTTCTTAAAAAAAATAGCCTATGTCCGTCTCCAGGGTCCCAACTATCTTTGTACCAAAATTCATCAAAATCGGTTGAGCCATTCAGGCGTGAAGAGGTAACAAACAAACAAACTCACTTTCGCTTTTATAATATTAGTAAGGATTAAACGCGACACTAGTGGCAAATATAAAGTTTTGGTGATGGTACTAATTAGTTTGTCTTCACTGAGCCAATTAAGTTTTCATCAATGGGCTTCCATTGATCGTTCAATCTGTCGTTGGCAGGAGTGATGGGTTAATCCTTACTAATATTATAAAAGCGAAAGTGAGTTTGTTTGTTTGTTTGTTTGTTTGTTTGTTTGTTTGTTACCTCTTCACGCTTTAATGGCTAAACCGATTTTGATGAATTTTGATACAGAGATAGTTGGGAACCAGGAGACGGACATAGGCTAATTTTTATTAAAAAAAAGTGGGATATGAGGGAGAACGAGGGAAGAAAAGAGAAAACTTAGCGTTGCTATTACAAATCCATCAGGCGCAAGAGCAAAAACTGCAGGTCTGTTTGGTGTGTTATACCGAATTTAACGCGAGCGAAGCCGCGGGCGAAAGCTAGTAAACTATAAAGCCATAAACACGCAGCAATATGCAGTATCTATTTCTCAATTTATGCATTTCTACAATTCTTAGAAGGATGAAGTTGTTTTGGTTATAGATGAGATGTTTCTTTTTCAAATCATCATAAATAAGTAAATAACTGTACAAAGTTCTATTACAACAGCTACCTAGTAAAATAACTGATCATACGTATTAACAAAATCAAAAAGACTATCGTCGTGGTATTTATTCACCAGTTTTCTGGGCACTGCTACCACTTTGCCAAGGTTGGCATTGCTAATTTCTTAGGCAAAGCACACGAAACATATCATCATCTGCCTAGCCTTTTTCCCAATGTCCCCAACATTGGGAAAAAGGCTAGGCAGATGATGATATGTCGGCTTTCGGTCTTACCGGATGCAGCTGAATACCAGTATTTTACATGGAGCGACTGCCTATCTGACCTCCATAACCCAGTTAGTACTGGGTAATACGATACCCCTTGGTAAGACTGGTTGTCAGACTTTTGGGACACTGACTAGATGTAACGTGCTTTCCGAGGCACGGAGGAAACTCGGTATGTAACCGATGTAACGGGTGGTCACCCATCCACAGACCAACCAAGGCAAGCGCGGCTTAACCTAAAGATCGACCTGAGCGGCTGCACACGAAACATATCAACCTCCAATAACCACTCAATTGTGAACAAAATCGAGTCCCATACTTCCGTCTATACTATTTATAACTTAATGATCCCGAATCGATCCCATTGTAGTGCCAGCCCTATTTAAATAAAGTATTGTATCGCCATTGTTACAGCAATTGAGAGGGCTATTATTATCGCTATTAAATACTTACAAAATAGGTTTGCATGTACTGTAGTAATTTGTTAACGGGTCTCCGATTGCGTACCATTTCCCTTCATTGGTCATGGCTACGTTGGAGTTTTTTGGACGATTTTTTGTTCAGTTTGAAAAGTACCATGTTTGTTGTTTTAGTAGTTGAAAATCGAGAGCAGATCGTTCCAAGTTATTATAAACCAGGCAAATGCGAGTCTGACTTGCGCACCAAGGGTTCCGTACAAACTTGCGACGTAAACTTCGATACTTTGACTGCGTAGACTTATAGGGTGGATTTTCTTTTCACAGCTTTAAGGAACCGCAGACATGTGGTTTTAATTTTAACTCGATACCCAAGGGTCTTGATAGATGGGCAGACAGACGGACAAAAAATTGATCCAATAAGGGTTCCGCTTTGTCCTTTAGAGGGGGGGGGACCCTAAAAAGTACTTGACCCAATTGAGACTGGTGCTTAAATCCTCAGCTTCTAAGGTAAAACTTATATAATAAAAAGGAAACAAAATTATTGAAACGAGTATTACTGCATTAACTTGAAAATTAAATCCTTGCTTAATATCGCATCGAAATTCCCTTTGTGGTCGCAAAATTCTTTGCCAAGTCGAAAATCAAAGCATCCAAATAGCAAAAGTTGGGTGCCCTTTGAGCAGAACCGTTATTATTTTCTCAAGAACCTCTTTTATGTAAAAGAACGCTTCAGAAAGCGAGGGTGGTAAAGGGAAAAATATGACGGAGAGTAGTGGTATTGCCTTCTCTTTCTTTCTTGTGGGGAGAGAGTGGGATATGGATGAGTCGAGTGGCTTTCGTGTTAAGAGTCTCCATACACGAGCTCTCGTTACGCTGTAGCCCGCGGCCGGAGTCCCCGTGTGGGAGGCATTTTGACAAGTATTTTATGAAAAATGTAACCTCCTTTGTGACAATGCTTGAAGATTTTGAAGCAATGTCGCTGTTGTCAAGTCTAATGAGATGAGAGTTGCCACCGGTAACAAAACTTGTGGACTCAGTTCCGTTTAGAAACTTTTGGTAGCATTTATATATCTGTTTGGTAGACACGTGCCTCATAAATAAATCAGATCAAAAGTAAGCGCAAGTAAAATTAGGGTATATTGGCAAAAAATGAAAAATTTAAAAATTGACCACCGTTATTACGGTAGAGGTAACTTTGGCCATTATAAATTGGGTACAATACAGTAGGTCTATGTAAATGTCAAGATGGAATTTAAACAGGCAGCGTCAAATATTACCCACCCTATGGATTGCGACCACAGATTAACGCCTAAACGCAAAAGGCGGTATCTCAGAAAAATCCAGTTTCGAAAAAAAAAACGTAATGTAGTTGTTGACTTAACGGAATTATTTTTGCTATTCGATGTTTCAAACTGGATACTGCTATTTGGTTTCCTACATTAAACGTTTATTTATTTCCCGATGCCATTAAAATCAACTTTTTTCATGAATCCGCATTTAAACTTAGCACGCCAGAATATACTTTGTGTGACATACTTATATCGCTTATACTCTAAGCGTATCCAAGTTAGTATTTACAATTTTACAAGTATTTATGAATCCTTTTAAGTAGGATTATGAGTAAATTTATAACCCATTCAGAGTATCCATGGAATATAAAATAACAATGTTGCTGGAGTTAGTGCAACGGACAGTTATGGTATTGCGTGCGTGTAAAAATATTTATGATAAGTACTGTATTTTACTTGATGAGTTTAATATTTTGCTGTGACGCAGTTTTATCGTCTTATCGTATTCCGTTGATTCATGTTTACACATATATTTTTTATGTTTTTACCTTTTTTTTTGTAAATATAAAAAAATAGAAAACCAATGGTATCCGGAACTGGGTCAAAGCTATGGGCGGTCAGGGCTAAAGAGAAAGGCATTTAATATTTGTTTTAGCTGATTATTGTATATGTATAATATACAAATACAACAAAAAAAAATACAGTTGATTATTGTATATACAACGTGTAACGGAAAGGGTATATACATATCAAGAGCAAGGCTTATCAAACGATATCGCAAGGGTTTCAGCTAAATATAAAAAAAAAAAAAAAAAAAAAAAAAAAGAAAGAAAGAAAGAAAAGAAAGAAAGAAAAAAAAAAAGAAGCCTCGCTATTGGTATGTATATACCCTTTCCGTTACATCCTGTATATAATATATAAAATGGCATATCGATCTGCAATGAACACTTCACAAGCCGCATGATAGAATCATCATCGTACGGTATGTAATGATCAAAGTTATCGATAATTTTTCAATCCTTCAAGTCAGTTTACTGCAAAAAAACAACGCTGAATAAACTCTACAAATCCTTGTTTACGATTAATTTCGTTAATCCAATATATTTGTTGATATTACAAGCACGTGTAATAAAGGAAAGAAGTCTGTTGACGTATGGACGCAATAACAGCAATAATAAACTCCGGAAGAACGAATGTTTTCCTCCCTGGATTGTTACAACTTGGATAAGAAATGATTAAAAATACATAAATTTTGTTTAGTGAATAATAATTAACATGTGTATTTCTTATGTGTAATCTATTTTAGTTTAAAATCTAGATTAAATTATGATGCAGCTTCATCATCATTTAATCATTTAACTTGCCTTATGAATGGGAATAATACCTTCAATAAAAAAAAATATGAGAAATTAAGTTATGAAAATTGACTCTGTTTCCGTAATATGTAATCAAGGACCTTTTCCTACCTTTATCAGCTATTTATTTTGTTGGTATCCTAGCTATGTTTATGCATCACGACATATTTTCATAACATTCGTAGATTAAATGTTAGGTATACATCGTTCGTGTCATTTACAACTCATTTACAGAATAAATAAATTTATCTCTAATCCAGAACCACAGTCACTGTAATATTGCAAAGTTCAAGTCGTAAAATTAATCAAAATATGTTACCACGCCCACACCTATATTCCTAGCTAAAAGTAAACAACATTTCATATCCATCTTTACGATACTCCGAGACTTTACTCTCAGAATATTACTCGCGTCTCCCTCATTACCAGCCAAATCATTACTGGGTGAAATCGTATGGAATCAGAGGGATTGTTCACACCCCCACTCAAAAAACAACCCTGACTCTACATCATAAGGTTGAAAATCCCGTAGCTTTTCTAATAAATTATGATTCACAGTGATATGTCATCCGCGCAGTATGAAAAATATGAGATGTATTGAAAATGAAATCTCTTCGATATTCGCTAAGAGGTTTTTAATATCACTTGGGAAGATAAAAAGTTTGGTTTGTTATTTATTTTTATTTGAATACTCGTTCTGATTTTCGGAGGATTGTTAGGAGAGGAATTTAAATGGGATTGTTCGAATGGATCATTTGAGTGTTGTTCCCTATTTCATGGTTTCTAGTCAAGGGCGCCCCGCGGTTTCACTCGCGTAGTGATAGAATATACAATATATCTTTATGAATTGTAACCTATGTTCTATTCTGATGCATACGCTATATTATTGTAAAGTTTCATTAAAATCCATTCAGTAGTTTTTGCGTGAAAGAGTTACAAACATCCAAACAAACTTACGCGTTTATAATGCGATAGTAGGATGGGATAGATAGTTCTTCTAAAATGATGTGCAAGATAAAGACTTGCAAAAGGTAGTTGGGGTAGTAAAAACAATGATGACAGTAGACCTAAAGACAAAGTGCAATTCGAGTAAAGGATTATCTTACAAAGTTGAATATCTATAAAGAGGATTCGCTACTTCCTAATAATGTAGCTTCCTATTAGGGAAAATAAAATCAAAATCGATCCAGCAGTGTTGGAGCCTATTCGATACAAACAAACAAAAACATCTTTCTTCTATAAAATATTGGTATAAATTAATAGTGTAAATGTAGATAAGTCTAGGTTTCCTCAATATGTATTCCTTCACCAACGTCTATGTTATTAAAGACAAACTAATCTATTCCAGTTTTTAATAATCTTAGTAAGGCATCGAATTTGGGAATAAATAAATAAATATCTTGGGACAACTCACACACGGCTATCTGATCCCAAGCTAAGCAGAGCTTGTGTTATGGTAACCAGACAACTGATATACATACTTATATAATTTATAAATACATACATATTATAAATAAATCACACCCAGACACAGAACAAACAATCATGCTCATCACACAAAGTTTGTCCTGGGTGGGAATCGAACCCACGACCTCCGGCTCAGCAGTCAGGGCCACTAACCACTAGACCAACAGGCCCGTATCATTGTATAGAACTATGCTGAAAACATACCCGTTCTCTCGTTCCCTTACGATCGACACATTTTTATAGCAACCACCTCCCTATAGTCGTGTATGTGACCTCTACGCCAATAGTAGCAGAGATGAGTATATCACGGTTTTTCTTAACGTAACCCGCCTACATACGTTACCCCCTCTTCCTTGCCCCCTTTCACACATTCTTGTTAAAAATACACCGAAAAACAAGAGGCAACAACCACCATTGTCTTTCACACAAAATTGTACTCTCTGTTATTAAACACAAAGTTGTCTTTTCAGTATTCTGGTAAAGTAAGTTAAGTAAATTTCCGGTGTGAAGAATTTCGTGAGATTGACTGTCGATATGGCCAAAGATTTTTACGATTCGTCGTAAATTCTTGTTAGTATCGTATTTCTACGGTCACGTTTGTTTACAAGTTGCATAAGACTTAGGAATGATGACTTTTAATATAGAGGCCATTGTAATTTTTTGAGCGGAGAAAATTGACGATGTGATGTGTTGTGACCAGATAAGGGAACTGTTGTTGTTTTTGATGGTGATCCACGTGTGTTATGACTTGGACAACGTTGGGCAACTTTGCCCATATGCGGGGCAATGGACTGTAACGGTTTCTTGTTTATCTTTATGGAAGCCATATTATCGTAATACACGTGGTTGGCACTGTTATTTCAGACTGGTTTAAGCCACGTTTGAGCTTCTAAATATCTAAATAGAATTTTATTTTGCAAATATGTGTAATTAGCTGGCACCCGCGTGATATCGAAAAAAAATCCTGTGTGTTATTCCAGACTATAAATAAATAAATTTCATCAAGATTCGTTCACCCGTTTTGATGTGAAAGAGTAACATCCATACATCTATACATTCATGCATCCATATGTCTATCCATATCCTCACAAACCTTTTATAATATCAAGTAGGATGGAAAGCAGGATATACAATAGATCTTCTGTTTTAGTATTGTGTCCATAAATGGCCACAGATTTCATCTGCTCTAAGGCTTGTCTACTACTCCCTTCTGCTCTGCCGAGAGTGCGAGAAGTTATTTAATGATGACCCACCCAAAAAACTGGTTACCACATCGGCTTACAACAATTAACGTAACATAACATTTGCTGAATACCTTATTCTTACCTGAATGTAGCGTGACGATATAGGAGTATTATACCTATAGTATATATCGTCAGTACTAAAAGAGATCCGTAAATTAAAACTGAGATGAAAAAACAAAAACTAATGTGAAATGGAAACAAACATAAATATTTGTTTCAACAGATTTTTAAAATATTATGTAAACACACTAATTTAAGAACTTAAACAACTATTAATGCATGAAATAAAAGGCTGTTTTATTTTATTAATTTTATACATCGCTAGTGAAAGAGCAAAAAACAAAAGGGAAAATATAGTTAACAAAAAAAAAAACATTTCAGATATCGGTTTTATAAACAATTGGTTTAAGTACATAAAAAAATCATGAAGACGGCAAATAACTAGCATAGCTTTTGTCATTATATTTTTTTTCTGTGTAAAATAGCCTCTAAACCAGAGCTTTAACAAATAACAATAATCGCTTTGTAATACGCTGTAAAAAATGTAGGTAAAATGCAGTTCTAGGTGGCGGTGCTTGTCAGGAAAATTTGCATCGAAATGTTTGGTTTAGTTATGTGATTTCACCTTGAGCTGCACACTTAAAGTAAGTAGTAATCCTTACTTCCTTACTAATATTATAAAAGCGAAAGTGAGTTTGTTTGTTACGTCTTCACGCCTAAATGGCTAAACCGATTTTGATGAACTTTGGTACAGAGATAGTTGGGACCAGGGAGACGGGCAAAGACTATTTAAAAAAAATGTGAGAATTGAGGGAGAAAGAGGGAAGAAAAGGGAAAACTTAGCTTTGCTATTACAATAAATAAGGCGCAAGGGCAAAAAATACAGGTAGCAGGTACCTGCAAATCAGGAAAGGGGAACTGTGTTACCCCGAATTTAACGGGGACAAAGCCGCGGGCAAAAGTTATAACTATATATTTTTACAACTTATAAGTCAATCCAATGTAGCACTCCAATGTAGACATTTCCAGCAGTAATAAAACTGGTAGAATATCACTTTTACTCTGACGTGTAAGTAGTTTTAGATGTCAAAATACTTACATTTCGCAACTTTTATCTTTTCCCTCCAAAGTCAGACCTTCGATAAACCGATAATAACCATGAAAATACTTTTTGGACAACGATATCTCAGATCAAAGTCGAAAACTTAAGATGGCGGCCGAAAAAAGCTTATTTATAACGTTTAATTGATGTACCACGTACAAGCTGACGATAAAATGCCATGTTTTTAACATTATTGATGATCATTAACTCTTAAATTGCTATTTAGCAACGTTAATAAGTATGGTGGACTAAATTAATGTAGTTAAGTGTTCGGTTACTTCACTTGGGCGGAGAAATTTCACTTTTATAGCAGTACACACGGCGACACACCAAGTTTACATTTCCAGTATAAAATGGCTTTACTTTGTACAGATTTTTCGTATGATGAGAGATCTACAAGAACTGGTTATGTATTGCTTGATTGATCGTCGTGTGTACTAGCTTGCGGTGGTAATGTGTTGTACGATATTTTGTGTTCGATACCATACTAATAATAGCCATACGAATATCATAACTGCAAGAGTAACTCACTCTGCCACCTTTACAAGTCTCAAACGTCAACGGGCTTAGACAAAATTTTGCTCAGGAACAGACAAAGATCTGGGTTAGGTTAGTTAGACATGGGAGCTGTGATCAGCTTGTCTTATTTATTTTTTTGCAAAACAGTGTCAAACCGTACACTACTCAAGTGGTCGCTTGCTAAGACTATCCTTACAAATATTATAAAAGCGAAAGTGAGTTTGTTTGTTTGTTACGTCTTCACGCCTAAATGGCAAAACCGATTTTGATGAATTCTGGTACTGGAGACGGACATAATTTAAAAAAAAGTGGGAAAAGGGGGAGAAAGAGGGAAGAAAAGGGAAAACTTAGCTTTCCTATTATAATAAATAAGGCGCAAGGACAAACACTACAGGAAGCAGCGAATTTTACGCGAGCGAAGCCGCGGGCAGAAACTAGTAGACTATATATGACTAATTTAAGTGTGCAGTTCAAGGTGCTAATGTGATGTGTGTATTTGTTTCTCATGAAGTAATTTCCGAATGCTACAAAAGCAAAGCCACAGGCAATAGCGAGTTTTGTAAAATTCAGGGACTCCGTTGTCCGTCACATCAATATCTCGGGTACAGTTGAAAAACAGTGTCAGGCAGTAGCTGCTCGGTAGTTTGCTGAACTGGCCTAAATTATTTACTGAAACTCCGCTGTCCGTCCGTCTGTCCGGTTGTCCATTTGTCACCAGGCTATACAGGGTTATTTGTAAAACACCGGCAAAGTCTCAGGACCATGTTACTAACATCATAATCAACAACTTTTGTTCTAGGACATTTAAACATTTATCATATTTTAGTTCATCAGATTTTCATACAAAAATAAAAATATTGAAATTGAACGCTCTAAATGTTACGAAATCTATGCGAAGCAAACGTACCTACAAGCGGCGGTGTAGGTATGTAGGTACAGCAAAATACGGAGTTGAAATGTGTTAGATAGGACAACGAAATCTTGAAGATTTGTTTTTGGTAAAAGTATAAAATTTTGTAAAAATCATAGAACAAAAGTTGTTGTTTATGATGATTGTAATACAGTCCTGCAAGGTTGTCGGTGTTTTACAAAGAACCCTGTATATCTTAAACCGTGATAGTAAGACAGTTTAAATATTCATAGATGTTGTATTTCTGTTCCTGATGGTGTATTAAATTAAAAATATAATAAAAGTTTTTATAGATAATGGTACGGAACCCTTCCTGCGCGAGTCTGACTCGCACTTGCCTGTTTTTTTTGTGTTTCTTTTCTTTGCGGCATAAAAAAAATATTTTGTCTTTCTTTATTTTTTGGTTCAACCAAATTTTTTACTTAGTAGTCTTGGAAATGAGGGGCGTATCAATCCAAAGAGGTCATATTTAGTATTATCTGTTAATTATGAAAACCAAAACTTATTCCCAGATTCTATAATAAAAACAATTACATATGCATCCATACTATACAAGTAATATTTACTCATATTGGTTCTCATAACGAGTTCCGACAATACTCATAACATTACTCTTAAGACTATGAAGCCAGACGTTTCATATCAACCAATCAACCATTTACTTCAATTTATATGTTATGCACTATCACGCAAAAATAACTCCTGTCATATAAGGAGTCAAGGACTCAATAATTCACAAAAAGATGATATTTATCGATCGTAACTCGTGCGCAGGAGTCGTTCCCAGGGAAGTTATAAATTGTGAAAACGTTCAGAAAACGTGGTAAGTGCTTATAGACAAATGGTTGATTGCTATATTAGTTGGTGATATTAATATTTAACGTTGTAAGGAGTGAGTTTATGGTGAACTGATACAGATGAATAATAAAAAATAAATTGGAAACTACTAGATGTTCTTGCATTTTATACTAGTAATCGTTTAAAGTTTTCATTTTTTATATTTAATCATAACTTAACGCATCCACGATACAGGAGAAAATCTTAGTCCAAGGCAACGTAAGAACAATAAAAAAATGGGTCAGCCCAAATTTGGCCTCGATTTTGGCGATTTCGTTAACTCCTGTGATGTGAAAGCAACAATAGAGGCAGAACACGATGTCACGTGTCCCATCGTTTGTGGAGCAACACCACATATTTTATACTCCAGGGCAAAGTCATCTATGAATCTCCATCTGGACAGGTTCTCCTTGCTGCAGTCAACTTGTGTCCGGAGTCTATTTAAAGACGTCCAGGCCAGTCATGACACATCATGTCCATATGGGAGCTTATTTAGCTTATCATTACTTAGCATTTAGTATATCAAGCCCCGTTGTATATTTAGATACTAAGTTGCGCCAACGATCAATAAAATATAATCTTTAGTTTTACAATTTGCATTATATCGTCTTCTAAGATAATTTTAATGACCATAAAAGTCGGAGACACGGGTTAGCATATAATGTAGATTTTCTAGTACCGATAAGGGTCTCATTGGCTTAGGTCAAGTCTACAGGGGAGTTCTTTTCTTTAATAGTATATTAATGCAGCGGTCAGAAAAGAAGCATGATCGACGAACGTAATGGGTAGCGCAGACCAACCCAAGTAAACACGGTTAAACCTAAACATCAACCTGAGCGGCTGATATTATTTAGTCATGAGCATGTTTCTATAAAACACTAGCGGACATTATGTCCTTACAATCCTTACTAATATTATAAAAGCGAAAGTGAGATTGTTTGTTACGTCTTCACGCCTAAATGGCTAAACCGATTTTGATGAATTTTGGTATAGAGATAGTTGGGACCCAGGAGACGGATATACGCTATTTTTTTTAAAAAAAGATTGAGAAATGAGGGAGAAAGAGGGAAGAAAAGGGAAACTTAGCTTTGCTATTACAATAAATAAGGCGCAACGGCAAAAACTACAGGTAGCCAGTACCTGTAAATCACGAAAGGGGAACTGTGTTACCCCGAATTAACTCGAACGGAGCCGCGGACAAAAACTAGTTGTTAATAAAGGCTCTTCTATAAAACATTACGATATAAAAATTCGTTTGTTGTGCAGATACCCTGTCAATTAAAAGACTTGATATGTCTGAATCCAGTTCCGCGCAAGTATTAACAATATTTTTACATGGGGGAACTGTAATGGTCTTTTTGTTGTTTCAACTTAATAAGGACAAAGAATGATTGTACCTAAATGTATGTACTAATAATAAATTGGTATTTAACTTCGTAAAAACTTTGAAGGCTGGGTAATGTATGTGTGTGTTATTTTGCAGGTTTAAACAGGTATGCCCTGCGGCGCCGCTCGTTTCTTTAGAGTAAGATGTTGACTTACACATTTACACATTTGCGCAGGTTATTATATTTTTAAATTGTAATTGATTGTTAACAACATTGTAAATAACAGTTGTTGCGTTTTTTTTTTAAATTATCTCGCATTCCACGATTTGGTAGTTAAGTTCCTGGTATGGAAATGGTAAGGGTTATTTATATGCAACCATAGATATCATAAAGAAGGTATAATTTTCTTAAGCAGTATTCAGTCTTATTTTGGTTCTATAATTGATATTTACCATGTTTATTTTTTTGAAATACAAACCAACACAAAATGTTTACGTGATAAAAACTGGAGTCTATGTTTCTACTCAAAATCTAAACTAAGGATTGATTTATGAATAGGAAAGTGGTCACATCCTTTTGCGAAGCAGTTATGCTAGCGGAGGAGGTGGCCGGACGTTTGAGGGAAAGAATATGGGAGAAATACCGGGCCTCGGGAACCGCGAGACGACTCCCGGCCACCGTAGACGCGGGTCTGTGGATGGTGAGCAATAAAAAGGGAAAAAAGAGCAGAGGCCCGCCAAGGCCACTGCCTGCCGGAGTTGACACTGACTGCCCCGAAACACAAAGGGCAAAAGAAGGAACATGTATGGGTTTTATTCAGTAAAAGTCTGAGACTCCCATAAAACAGACAGGTAGCAATTCTGTCTATCCGTATGGGAAAAAGGCTTGAATGAACGTTGAATAGATAGGTACTCCATACACAATACTTTCCTTCTAAGAACGTATAACGTAAGAAAAGGAAAAATGCCACGAAGGGTGTGAAGCCCCGCCCTCACGTTACGTTGACATGTAGAACCACCCTTTCTTTCATTCGTTGATTTTTTCCAATTTTCCTTTGAGACTTCTCACGTATACGTTGCTCGAGGACACTGAAGGGCGTGGAAGATTTGTGGAGGAATGTAGTTACTTACATGGGAGAGTAAAAGTGATTTGAATGTAGGGGTGTGACGTATTTAAAGGATCATAAGCTGAGTGATTTTAGGTATCTACTATATGCGTCGAAGGGTGGTTAAATTTCCTTCCAAATGTCTGAAAAAAAAATGTATTTGCCAGTATCTATTTAGCCTTTTCTCAACTGGGGTCGGCTTCTATTCAGTTACGGTATTTTACTGGGGTATTTTACCCGTATTTTAAATGTAACCACTGGCTATCTGACCTCCACAGCCCAGTGATCTGGGTAATACTTTACTCCTTGTTAAAACTGTTAGTCAGTCAGACTTTTGTGTCACTGACTACTACAAATGACATTCGGGACTAATGGTTCAAGTTTCTGAGACATGGATGGAACTCTGTGTGAAAAGCGTGGTCACCCATCCACGGAGCTACCTAGACAAGCGAGGCTTAACATGGAGCCATGTTGAGAGCTTGTCTAACTCAATATATTGACTACAATAAATAATGTATTTTCTTTTTTAAGATGTTATCATATGAAACGTTCCGGATACTGTGTTGTTTTATTTTAGAAACACCATTTTTTAGCGGTTTTTATATAAAGTTACAGCTCCTAGAACCTAATTTACTTGTCTCACTACCATTTACCTTAAAGTCTTCCTTCCAGCGTCCAAAGAAAAAATCTCCCGCAACACAACAACTATTTTCTACCAACAAAGATGTAAAGTTAGTTACTGAGACGCCATAATGCATTTTATTCGCAAATAGAAATCAGTGGCTGCAACATTCAATAATAAAAACAGAACCTGCCTACTATTTTCCGATGGACGCCATTTTAAATCAATGGAAAAGCCGCGTCGAGTCGGAAATTACGTAAACCTTATTTTATTACAAAATGTTCAGTAAAATGTTTATTTTCAATTCGCTGGCAACACTGCGAGGTTCGACGTATTTTCCGTTATTTCTATTTAAAGGCTAGAGTTGTAGTTGTCAATTCAGCTTCCAATTATCGAATTAAATGTGTTATTTAAGTGTGATGGGATTGGCAGTTAAAGTTAAATGATTTGGGAGAATATATTTAAGCGTAAGTGTTGTACTTGATGGAATTTATAATTGGCAAATTACGAATGTTCTTATATGCTTTTATTTACTACTAGCCAATACTAGTCATGCCCCAACGGTTTCACTCACTACTCAGCTCTTTTTCTGGAGAAGGTCACCCTTGCACTTAAGAGTATGAAAAATAGATTACGGGCTTAACGAATTTATAAATAAAATTTCATAAAATCGGTCAAGATGTCTTACACACATACTATACACACGTATTAATAAGTTCTCAATTATTAATTATTTAATTATTTCTTCATTTTCAAAATTGTTCTCGTAAAGTTTTGAAATTTTTAATTATTTAAATGTTAATTTTAATCACTTGTTTTAAAAATGTACGTAATTAGTAATATTACAAATAATGTTGAAAATTCATGGGGAATCGGAACTGTTACTCATTCATACAGGCTATACTGTAGCCTAGTTAGGAGAACAGAGCTGCACCCACGATAATTGTAGCAATCAGTAATGTTACCAAATAGAACCCATATATATACCCATGTACTACAATACTGAAAACTGTCAATAAAAAAATTATTATTATGTATTGGAGGAACCTCAAACCAACCCAGCAGCCGCGGAAGACGCCTCCCGGCCATCGTAGATGCAGGCCTGTGGATGGTGAGCAATACGCTCACCATCCGCCCTTCTATTGACGACAGGCCGTGTCGGCGTGTTAATGTTGCTCGCACGCTTCAAAGAGATATCAGCAAAGCATAGAGGTAAGGTTGCGGGATGTTCCAAAGAGATACCGCGGCCCCGGAACGTAAATAGCAACAGAAGGAACATGGGTGGGTTTTTATCAGTACACGTCTGACACTCCCCGCGCGACACTCTCCGCGGGGGAAGTTATTTGATGATTTTCCATCCGCAAAAAAAAGCCGTTTCGGAGGAGTGTGGCAACAAGAAATTGTAACTGTACACACAAATTTTATAAATAAGAAAAAAAGATTTAAACACTTTTGGGCATCACTGTTTAGCAATCCTTGCTTTGTGTTCTTCTTCAACAGACTGAAAAATATGTATTATAATATCTTAAGTTATTCTAACCCCATTCGGGATAACTATGATCAAAAGAAGTAGGTCTTGTTTAAAATGCCTAAAGATCTGTTCACAGATTTTGTAATAATCTAATTAACAAAAGACTTACAGGAGAATGAACATACAGTTTATTTAGCTTCAATTAATAATTCTAAGCGGACCCTGGGTTTTGAAGCGAAAGCGTAGGATGAATTAATAAACCTAGGGTTAGTTGAACTAACCGGCGATTATCCTACTGTTGAATGATTTTGTCTGATTTTAAGCTTTTGAACCAAAAGAACAAGGTCGACAGGGAGGCACTTCTCACAATTGGTTTGATTTGGTTTCTACACTTTTTTTGCGGATGGGAAATCATAAAATATCTTCCCCCGAGTGTCAGACTTGTACTGACTAAAGCCCACAAATGTTCCTTCTATTGCTCTTTATGTACAGGGGCCGCGGTATCTCTTTCAAACAACCCGAACAACTCTATTTTTGTTGTTTTGTTATGTAAGTCTGTCTTTAAATGATAAATAAACACAACTGTTTAATATTGCATCTTTGCCTACAATGGCGGTCTTATCTAACTATCCAGATTTATTTATATATTAACTAGCTGCACCCCGTGGTTTCACCTACTTAGACTGTGATATATAGGTACATATATAAGCCTTCATCTTGAATCAATCTATATATTGCTGAGAACTGCATTAAAATCCGTTGATTATTTTAAAAGATAAGCGAACAGACAGCGCGATCGATTTTATTTTATACTGTACCAAAGGACAATGTCCAATATGGCCCTGTGCAATAAAGAGTATCAGAATTCACGATAATTAATTGTCTGTTTTATTATGTAAGTTGCAAAATGTACATTATAAAGTATTTTACGCCACAATTACCATCCGTCAGCCGCCATCTAATGTTAGGAATACTTACCTACCTATGTTATACATAATTATATGAATAGCTAGTCTGTTATAAAAAAAGGTTTGTTTATTTGTTGTTTGTGTTACGTCTTCACGCCTAAATGGGTAAACCGATTTTGAAGAATTTTGGTACAGAGATAGTTGGGACCCTGGAGACGGACATAGGCTAACTTTTTCTTAAAAAAAGTAAAGTAAGAAAGAGGGAAAAAAAGGGAAACCTTAGCTTTGCTATTACAATACATAAGGCACGAGGGCAAAAACTACAAGCTGGGAACTAGGTTGCAAAGGGGTGGCGGCAAAGGGGAACTGGGTTATCCCGAATTAAACGCGAGCGAAGGCGCGGGCAAAAGCTAGCAAGATCATAAAGGAGTTTACTTATAATAGAGAATACAATAGATCATTTTCCGACGCTCTTGGTTCCAGGGCCAATAATGTGTGAGCGCAGAGCATTTTGTCCTTTCACATTGAGCTGTGTGATTGATATTTACACTTTCTCAATACTATGCTAATTGTTTACTTCAACTGTACCATTGAGTCTCCAATCCTTGGTTCCAGGTAAGAATGACAATATAAAGTTAGCTTCCTATAAAGATTGTTATACACCGGTAACATCATGTTAGCTAATGGTTGCGCTTGCACAGAACGCTTGACACTATTCCGGCCCACGCGCAACAAATGTACTGCGCCTGCGCCGCCGTGCCCCATTCAAACGACTGGCATGGCAACTCTCTAAAAATAATGTTATTCTAACCTCAAAACTGATGCTTGTTTGATATTAATGGATTGGATGAGAAAGTTGAAGTTTAGAACGTGTGAATGAAATTTTGTATTATTTATGGAATAAATTCATATATAACAAAACGTGACACAATTTATATGGTTCCAGAAACTTATGAAAGACGCCTAAAAATATTCAGCAGTCGCTAATAATCTATCTTTGTGTGTGAAATACTACAAATACAAGGTGTAAACAGACCCGGGGTTGTGGGTTGTGGGAAGGAGATACCGCGGCCTAGGAACACAAAGGGCAAAAGAAAATATATTTGTAGGTTTTAGTTAGTAAGATTCTGAGACTCCTCTCCCCTCCGGTCCACTACGCCTAGAGTGGGGAAAGTTATTAGATGATTTCACATCGAAAAAAAAGGTGTAATCAGATCCTTCATGACGCCGTCAATCTAACGTTCAGAGTCTGTTTGTAATTTCAAAATAACAGCATTTCCCTGAATGCATATAAAAATATACAAAACTTCAAACAAAAACTCAGTTTTTGGCTGTCTGTCTATTTGTCTGTTTGCTAATCTGGTGTAGTCAAATAGTGGTACATCATCGTTAATCTTCTTTAGAATCACATATTGTTTTATTTGACATTCGTTTGTCACAACCCTGCCCAATTTATAACTATTAAATCAGTCACAGCTACTCTCGAAGTGTTGAACAAGCATATACTTTGTGACCAACAAAAATAAAGTTTTATTTTTAAACTCTTAAATCAGTTGGGTTCTAGAAAATATTTAACACAGCCATTAGGATGTCACCAGTAACATTAACATTTGTCTTCCTTTTAGTAAACGGAAGTTAGTTGCAACATTTTTTGACTACAACATAGGTGATGGGATTAGGCTCGCCTGCATGTGACATAAACAATTGAACAAATGAATTACTTAGTATTATTTTAACCTCTCAAGGACCGCCATTATTTAGGTCAACTATCCGTCAAGCACCTCCGGGCGGGCTCTTATTGTAAGTGTAATCTGATTTTAAGACTTATCTTTACTACAAATACAGTTTTAAATCGGTCGGGGTTTGGTGGCACAAATTTGTGCCAGCGGGGCTCAACGGTAATACTTGTTTACTGGCACGTTTTTGTGCCGCTGGGGCTCTAGAGGTTTTTAACTATTATAATGTAATATGAGAAGAATAAAATACTATTTATCAATTTCGTAAACAGTACTGAAAAAATGCGAACCTTTTCTCTAAGCATAACTCTGCTTATCTCTTCAGGGAATCAGGTGTGATGGTATGCTATGCCACAATCATGAATTTAATTTTTTGTCGTTGTTCACTTTGTGTCCCACACCTGGACAAGGGCCTCTCTTTTCTTACTAAAGCCCGCTTTTTTGGTACAATTTCTGACCATGTTTGACCTTCGAATATGACCAGATCGTCACTCCACTTTCGCCGAGGTCCACCAAATAGTCCACCCTCAGGCGTCCAGTGAGTGACGATCCTTGCCCATTTCTCTATCATGTATTGAGACATTTCTTGACAGAGTTAAATTAAAGAGACTCGTACCGTGAACCATAGGGTGAATTTAGTATTCTTATAACTCCTTTAACTTAATAACTCCTTATATGTAAGTATTACAGAATTAACGGTAGCTTTCTGTGTAGCAGAGGGGCCTGCCAGGGGCACTGTCTGCCGTGTTTGCGCTCCACCCAAAGCAGAAGAAGTTATTCGATGATTTCATTCACATTTCATACTTAAAAAAAATGGATAAATATTCAAGTATTTCTTTTAACTTGGTTTTTACTATCCACCTTTATTTTAATATATATTTTTTTAATTGTGGGTTTAATCAAAAATTAATGACTCACAGTTATGTATGTATACCTTGTAAAATGATACTTAACACCTTATTATATTCAGATCGCTGCTTAGATTCTAAAGGGTGTCTGTCCAATCAGATGTCGAAAAGTTACTTGTACAGGAGACCCAATCAAAATTTATTTTTTAATTAATATAAATTAGTTAGCCAAACAAAGTGTGTTAGAGCAAAAAGGGCAGACATCTGATTGGACAATTTATAATGCGAGATTACAGGGTGTCATTTTTGCATATCCTTACACTAATATTATAAAAGCGAAGAGTGTGTTTAGTGAGTTTGTTTGTTACGTCTTCACGCCTGAATGGCCAAACCGATTTTGATGAAATTTGGTACAGCGATAGTTGGGATCCTGGAGACGGACATAGGCTAACTTTTTTTTAAAGTGAGAGAAGAAAAAAGAGAAATATATGTTTTTTCGATCATCACGCGGGTTAAAGTTAGCGTTAAAACAAAGTAACTATGCCACGCGGACGAAGTTGCAGGCGGAAGCTACTAAAAATATAAAGAGAATTGATGCGATTTTTGCAATATAAATAATATTTGATTATTTTGATTTGTGGCCCGCATTTAAGCAGTGACGTATGCAAGTACTTGCTAAAACAAATGGTTAAGTGACTCCTAAACTTAGATTCGAACGCTCCTCCACAATGCTCAAGTATTTCCGCACGATTATCACGTTCAATGTGGGTGCGACGCGACGGCATCACCAGCTTATCGTAGTGTTGTGACATTCACACTAATGTTGTCAGCTATTAGTGTTGTTCTCGTTACACAATACTAAATAAATCTCTTGTCGTTGGGACAATAAGTTACGGTGCTGTCGCTTTTTAGGTTGATTACAATCTTGAGATGTTGGGTTCTGTAGTTTATTTTTTAAGTTAGAACGAAAAAGCTGGCGTATGTCTGAAAATCCTGATCTTATCACCCTCTGTGTATTTAGAGGTGGACTAGAGATCAGAAGACATTCAATTGAAAATATCCATACTATGTATATCTACACTGTAATATAATAAAAGGGAAGTTTCTTTGTTGGTTTGTTTGTGCCGAATAGGCTCCGAAACTACTGGACCGATTCAAACCATTTTTTCATGTAATGTCATTTGAAAGCTAAATTGCCAGGAAGTAATAGACTTTACTCAAAAATGCATGTAATGTTGTCATTATTTTGACAACCTTGTTTGAGCAAAGTCGACCTTGCCGTTCTGTTTCAAGGAGCGGCCGGCAAAGTTTTGCTGGCCGCTCTAACAGGCCGGCAATGTTTTGCCGACCGCTATTTTGACGTTTCAACGTTTTAAAAAATCAATTCCAAAAAGATTTTATTTAAAACACAGCTGTTTGTACGTCTAAAGGTAAAAAAAAAAAAGATTTAAAAGATTTTTATTTAAATTACTTGCTGGTTTTATTTACATTAGGTACTTGCATTTTTGAGTAAAGCACTATACAAACCTTGGCCCACAATGACTGCTTCGCTGGTCACGCTATGATTGCCTCGAGCTAGCCTAGCTACGCTCTAGGCCTTTCAGCTTGGCCATCATTGCAGCCCTTGCTGTCCTCGCTGTAAAGGCCTCGACCTACGGTCTCGGCCTTTATCTTAGCTCGTCCATCAAGTGCTGCACGCTGACCGCGCTGTGTCGGCCTGGAGCTGCGCTACGCTGCGCTGTCGGCCATCATCAGCGCGACCAGCAAAGTAGTCATTATAGACCGCGGCAGTAATGTACTATTAATTATATCATAGACACATAGAAGCTGTGTAGAGAGTAAAACTGCTGGACACAACTACATGAAATACAAACATACAGACAAATTTTACTTCTTTATAATATGAATTAATAGATAGGTCAAATTCGTCTGTAAGTTTGTATGTAGGTAGGGGTAATATTCAAATTAACAGATCCAATTCCATCATTGACTGGAAGCTACATTATCCTCAAGTGTCCTAGACTACATTTAAAGCGTTTCTAGCTGTGTAATTTCGATGGATAACGGGAGCGCAACCGCGAGAAAAAACTAGTTAGTCTCTATCGGACAAGTCTTAGAACGAGATCTATAAACGTTACTCAGAGCATCCTTTGCTCATGTGACATTACTATGACAATCACACAACTGTTTAAATAAAACTTCAAGACAAAGATGGAAACTTATCTAAGGCAAATAGCGGGCAGCTTACCAAGTTTGAAGACCGTTTTTTTAGGGATAAGAAATCTTCAAGTAACTCCCCCACTCTGGGCGAAGTGGGGGGAGTGTCTTACTGTTACTGACTAAAACCCATCCTTATTCCTTCTTTTGCCTTTTGTGTTCCGGTGCAGCGGTATCTCTTTCGAACAACCCGCAACACGTTTGAAGACCTTTATTCAGAATCTCGCAGAATTCTAAATTCTAGAACATAATTGATTTCCTGACAAGATTAAGAAATATCACATTACTCTACTTCAGTACTTGAATCAGATACCTTAAAGCGACGAAATTGAGGCGGTCTCTAACAACATGTTCAACTATTATCGTTTATGTGGGTGTGACTGCCTCCAACACCAACATGGTTATCTTGTCGTGTTCACACTAATGTTATCTGTAGCACAATGTTAGTCGTTTCCTTTTTGTTTTGGCTTTGTGTTTGTTGTTATTAGTGTGGCCCGCACCCTTGACACATGAAAGAATTATGAAAGAAAGAAAAAAAACGCAATTACGACGAGCACACAAGATAACTAAAATACATTGAACATACAAAGCATCACAAACAAATACATATGGTACACACGACATTACATCAACCTATACATAACTATTTCAACCTGATCTCTCTGCTACGGTGTGCGATCCGTAGTAGAGTTTTCTAAAAGTAGTGTAGTGTAAACGCACCCACGGTACAGGAGACATCCTAGTGTAGGAAAAAGTATTTATTAAAAAAAAAAAAAAAAACTTGTGCCTATTTTTTTAATAGTAAGTATACCTACTTACTAACAATTATGATGTTCCAAAAAAAAATTGTATCCTATGTGTGTTATTCCAGACTATATAATCTACCTCTGTGCCAAATTTCTTCAAGATCCGTTCTGCCGTTTTGACGTGAAAGAGTAACATACATCCTCACAAAAAATCGCATTTATAATATTTATAAAGTTGGATAGTACATAACAGTAAATATAGTGACATGTACCTATTTAGGAAATAGCTATTGAAATCGACTAGCTAATATCATTGATGAAGAGGAACTAAACAAATAATAATGAATGTGTACTTGTCAGCCAAAGTCAATATTATTTCGTGTTTTATAAGGCTTATTTTGAGTGCTATGGGAAACTTTATATTTGTTAAAACTTTAATGTTGTAGAATTGGCAAACAGCGGCAATGTACACGAATTAACCATCATTTTTAGGGTACCGTACGACCAGGTCAACGAAACCCTCTGTCCGTCTGTCAAAACCCTATTTCTTGAAGAGTCAAGCTGAAATTAATATCACATACCCTTTTTATCTATATCCCTTGGAGCATTGAAAAAATTAACTTCTGTTAAGGCAATTAAAAAAAATATTGTTTATGCTCCAAATCAAATAGTCATTTAAGCTATAAATTAAATGGTAAACTAACCGCAACCCATGTCGATGTACACGAGTATTCCAAATTCAAAGTAAAGTTTATCGCACAGTACAGTTTAGTTAAAAAGAACTTAGTTACTCGAACTGCGTGATTAACGAACTATTTGCATCTTAATTAATATTAGTAATTTTGTTTTTAAATTACAATTTCTTAGTTTTTGTTGTTTGTGGGTTCCGTAACTCAAAAATAATAAAACGGAACCCTTATTGGATCACTGACAACTTTGTTGTCCATCTGTCTTTCAAGACCGTTCATCTCGGGAACACATAAAGCTATCGAATTAAAATCAAAATCTTTGTGATGTGAAAAAACCAAACCTCTAAGTCTACACAAAAAAGGATATGGCTGTTTATCGAGTTTGTCGTGATATCGAAAAAAAAATCATCAAGATCCGTTCAGCCGTTTTGACGTGAAAGAGTGACAAACATCTTTACATCCATCCATCCATCCTCACAAACATTCGCATTAATAATATTAATTGTAGGAAGTTTATACGGAACCATCGGTGCGAGAGTCTGACTCGCTTTTGTTTTTAAATTAATTTGTTTTGTCCTGTGCAAGTCATAAACAGTTTATCTTTACTTCTTTCTTATTCACCTAAAAGATTCCACGGAACCTTTGGTACGCGAATTGGCCTCGCACGTGACCGGATTTTTTATTGACTGAAGTGCTTATGAAAATAAAGGTTAAATATTGGATTTTTAACGTTCAATAAATAGTTTTTAAAAGTGTGGGTGTCAAATCAATGAGATATACTAAGAGTTTGTTGAAAGAGGTTCTATGTAACAAGAACAAGTCTTTGAATGGGAATAAATCTACAAACAACACTTTTTTTATAAACGTCGGCAACGTTAAAAAAAAACGTATGAGAGAAAGATAATTTATTTTCGATCAACACGCGGGTTAAAGTTAGCGCTAGCCCAAAGTAACTATGCCACGCGGACGAAGTCGCGGGCGCAAGCTAGTATTTTATAAAGAGTTTAGGCATTTATAACCAACCTCGCCAAACACATAAACTTTAAATTCCTAACTCAAAAAATTGAATTTGAAACTTCAAAACATGCTTAAAAATTCACGTCACCGAGAACCTCGAGTGTGCCCAAGAAATTGGGAGCATGCACTATCTACCGATCTCTAGACGAAGTACCGGATCCGTCACCTCAAGTGCCACATAGTACCACGGAGTACCTCCAAGTGTACTGGAGAATGTGAAGAACATCGGAGAATACTTGAGAATCACTGAGATACTGATAGACTTTGCTGAGTGACTTTTAATTTTGGAGAAAATAGATGTGGGTATTTATAGATTTTTACTTTGATTTTGGATTTTGTAAAGGTTATTAAAGGTTTAGGAGTTAATGTAACGTTGTAATACAAATATTTTAGTAGTTTTTAAAATATTATAAGAATTTTTATGACTTCATAGCTTGTTCCAGGATCGATCGAAGAATGCTTTTTTAACCGACTTCAACAAATAGATGGGGTTTTCAATTCGACGGTTTTCTTTGGTATGTTTGTTACGCGATTTCTTTGCCAATTTTGGGCAAATTTTCTAAAATCTTTTTTATATCGAAGCCGGTATGGTACTGACGTGGTCCATATCAATATTTTTTGGTAGTTTATGACTTATCTTCTATAGTACATATTTACAATGGAAAATGAATATAAAAAAATACCTTTTAGCAAATATATAACCGACTTCCACATGAACATTAAAATGTTTAAAATAATTTTACTTCCGGATGTCGGGGGCAAAAAAGTCAAATCAAGAAGTGGTTTCTAATACGATGTCTCCGATGTCGACGTGTCAAGAAAATGGATCGATGTTGAACAATAATTTATTTTTTTAAAACAATGTTAATATATTACAAAAACAGATACGTGGGCATCTGACGAAATCAATTTACCAAATAAATGTTGTCAATCTCACAACAAACAACAGATGACTAGCAACTCTACCACTCTTAACATAGGGTTCAGTTTCAGATGGTAGCGTTTTCAAATGCAGTTAATCTTAAGGTTGGTACTATCGGTTCTCACGTGAATCTCACAGTAGGTATGTGATTTATTGTGAATGGAGGAGCTAGGCGTAAGATCGTGTAGGCGTAGGCACTCGTTACCGTGTCCCGAATACTCTAGGTGCTTCGACGCCATTAAAATATTATGTTTTGTGTCAGATTTGTGCGCGTGAGATGAATTATTATGAGGTTTTGAATGTCGAAGTGAACATTATCGAGTTGAAATAATGTTGCTGAATCATCTACCTAGCCTTTTTCTAACTACGATATTGGGTGTGGCTTCCAGTCTAACCTGATGCAGCTGAATGTCAGTACTTTACATGGAGCGAATGCCTATCTGACCTCCACAGTCCACAGCACAGTTACTGGGTGGAACGATACCATCACATTGTAAGACTGGTTGTCAGACTATCGGGCATTTAACAAATGTTAGCCATTTAACAAGACGTCACGGTTGGCGCAGTGGCTAAGCATTTGACTGCTCGTGTCGCGGGATCGATCCCCGCACGGAACATATATTTGTATGACCTACAGATAGTTGTTCCGGGTCTGGCTGTTTATGTATGTGAGTTTAAATGTTTGTAAACGCACCCACGATACAGGAGAAATTCCTAGTGTGGGGAACTTTCTTTAAAAAAAAAGTCGCCACAGACTCAAGACTTTCTATCGACCTATGGTTTAGTCATCTTGAGCTCCTAGACAGCAGTGGCGATGGTTAGATTATCAGAAGGGAAGCCGATGTTATGAAAATGTTAAAAAACCGCCCCTGAATTTATAATGAATGGCGATGTTTGAAGTAGCACTGCCTTATTGCACACAATGTTTTTAAAAGTTTTTAACTTAGTTTTAAAAGTTTTTAAGCTATTGCATAGCTTCTATCGCGGGCCTTGAGCGCGGGGACCGAATCCAGAAATTCCGTAACGAAAAAAAACCTGACGCTCCCCACTCCGACGGGCACGGAGGTGTGGCTTGAAGGCCGTGCATTGTCTAACGTCGTTTACACAATACGGTCAGTTATTTCAATCCCGATTCTAATGTTCTAATAGCGTGTTTGGTAGAGAATCGGATAGTCAATCAACATTACGCTGGATCAAACCCAAGGTCTTGTTTTTCTTTTTGCGACTTATTTTCATTGGAAGTACTTTTTAAATATTTTATTTAGATTGTTTTTATTTATTGCATAAGTTGATAAAAATGCTATGCAATAGCTTTACCGCGGCAGTCCCCGAGTGCCACACGTATTTTTTTTTAGTGTTTATTAATTAGCGATTTTGCCGCGGGCGATCGACTGCGATAAACGTGTCGTCAAACTCGACTCTAAGCGTTATATTTGCATAATTAATTATTTCGAACATAAAACAAATAGCAGTAACGTGACGTAACGTTATCTTACTTACTACAGCATCTCCATAATTAAACGCATATTATTATTAGTTTACGATCCATATTATTTTAAGAAACTTCAAATAAATAATAAATTGATTGTATAATATTACGTTTTATTTGTTATGTGACAAGAAAACGTCGTTGTGAAAGTTGAACCGTAAAATTGTTATGAAACGTAAGTCGTAAAACTATCTAGTTGAATTTGAAATACAACTACTTTGTTTAAAAGTTATCAATACTAAAAACGTCATAAGGTTACGGGTTGTTCGAAAGAGATACCGCGTAACGTAAACGTGAACGTAAAGGGCAATAGAAGGAACATGTGTGAGTTTTAGTCAGTACAAGTCTGACATTCCCCCCCGCTCCGCCCAGAGCGGGGGAAGTTATTTGATGATTTGCCATCCGCAAAAAAGGTACCGCGAATTTCCCTACTATGTATTTATAAATGGTTGTGATGTTTAAGTATGTTCAATGTTTATTTCTTTTTTGTATTTTGTGTGGTCGTCGTAATTGCGACATTTTTTTTTAAACGTTGCCCGGCCCTTACTAAGAATTTCTCCTGTATCGTGGGTGCGTTTACAAACATTTATACTCACATACACAAACAGCCAGACCCGAAACAACTACCTGTAGGTCATACAAATATTTGTTCTTTGCGGGGATCGAAACCGCGACACGCAGCGCAGCAGTCGATCGCTCAACCAACTACATAGTTATGTTGGTGTCGGATTCAGCCGAATACCAGCATTTTACATGGAGCGACTGCCTATCTGACCTCCATCACCCAGTTAGTACTGGTTCCATATTAGAATCATATTTGTTTTACCATCGCAGAAGAATAAAAACATGTAATAAAAATGTTAGTTTTTTTGTTGTTGTTGGATAGCCTTACTAATATTATAAAAGCGAAAGTGAGTTTGTTACGTCTTCATGCGTAAATGGCTAAACCGAATTTGAGGAATTTTGGTAAGTACAGAGATAGTTGGGACCCTGGAGACGGACATAGGCTAATATATTTAAAAAAAAAGTGAGATATGAGGGAGAAAGGGGGAACTTAGCTTTGCTATTACAATAAATAAGGCGCAAGGGCAAAAGCTACAGGTAGTAGGTACCTGTAAATCAGGAAAAGAGAACTGTGTTATCCAGAATTTAACGGTAGCGAAGCCGCAGGCAAAAGCTAGTTTCTAATATATGTGGTAACACCGTGATGTTTTCATTTTCCTATAACTATATATATTTATTATTTGCTATGCCTACTTATTTATTTAAACGAGTCGAAGACACCTCTCAAAATAGTCAGCTAATTAGTAATTTAACCCTTGACAACACAGTATGTCCTAAAATACTTCGTGACAAAAATCTTGACGAAAATATGATGTAGGTATGTTTAATAAAATCTCTTGGGTTCAACAAACAAGTAGGCTGGAGGCGAGATTGGTCATTCCTCGATGCGAGGTCACGACCGCGCCTGACTCCGCACTCATCGTGGAAACACCCCCAACCTCTGTACAACCCCCTGGCTCGGGAAGTGAGGGATGAAAGAAATTACGCGGCAAAACTGGCATTTAATTCAGTATTATATGATTAACACATCAGTTTGCACTAAGTACTAGATTGGTAATCCCGCGGTCACGTGATTTAGAGAAGTGAAAAATAGGTTTTAAGTGGCAAGATCAGGCTTTTTTTAACTCCACTTGTTTTTTTAACTAGCTTGTAAGTTGAATTTAACCCGATAATTTAACTTAACGGTATTTGATTGGCCTGAAATAATGCATATCCACGTGTTTAGTTTGAAAAATGCATAGTAAGCTAGGTTACGTAATTCCAATATTCCAATTATAAAAAAGTAGGTATAAATTCTCTTAGCGTACACAGAAAGTGCTGGCACAAAACAAAACACATTAAAATCATAGCAACATTACATTTTTGACAATCGAATTGACATTCACTATGAAATAGAAATATAAAAAAAGCACGTGCTTTTTTTTTGGAAACTATAATGATTTATTTCTTATTGGTAACTACAGTGCCTCCACAAGTTATTATGCCTTGTGACCGGGACTGTAACTTCAACATTTTGTTTCTTGACATTCAAAAGTGCCTGTAATGGTCTAATTGAAATAAATGCTTTTGAGTTTGAGTTTTACCACAGCGTTCGAACATTTCTATGAAATAGTGTAATAATGCAGTTTTGAAAAAAAAATACAATCAAAACGATTATTTATTGCTCTGGAATGTTCTATACAAAAAAAGAAGCGCTTGTAAAATCTAAAAGAAAACAATTTCCATAACGTTGCAGATCATTGTACCCAAAATTTTCTCACCGACAAACAACATCAATCATTTCAAAATTCTTACAACCCCGAAATCACATCCAATTCGTTCGTCGTTCGCGACAGATGCCGAAACACCCCCTACCTGGGGGGTGAACCCCTTTTGTCCCACCTCCCCTTTGTGATACACGCGAATACTTGACGATTTTTCTGCTCATCCAGTGAATTTTAGAAGAATCTTACACATAATCCGTCTGTTAGGGCTGGATTCGCGAGGGATTTGAAAGGGAATTACTTTTAATGGTGATTTTTGTAGGTGTTATGCTAAACATTGAAGGTTTTCTTTGAGAAAGCACGGTGTTATAATGTTATTAGGATCTGCTGGTGGAAAATCTGAATATTTTTGTGCAACTATAGCTGTGCGTGGCTTTTTGTTCATCTAGAAATAATAAGAACGAGAACTCATAGTATTTCTAAAAGTTTATAAAATGTTCAATACTTTGGCTGACATAATTTTTTGATTTTATAAACCTATTAGCTTTTGCCCGCAGCTTCGCTCGCATTAAATTCGGGGTAACACAGTTCCCCTTTCCTGATTTGCAAGTACCTGCTACCTGTTGTTTTTGCCCTTGCGCCTTATTTATTGTAATAGCAAAGCTAACTTTCCCTTTTCTTCCCTCTTTCTCCCTCATTTTTAACTTAAAAAAAGTAGCCTATGTCCGTCTCCAGGGTCCCAACTATTCTGTACCAAAATTCATCAAAATTGGTTTAGCCTTTTAGGCTTGAAGAAGTAACAAGCAAATAAACTCACTTTCGCTTTTATAATATTAGTAACGATTTTGTATGTAGAGAAGACGAGGTTCCTGCAAATCAATGTAGTACACTCATACTCCATTGAATAATACAAAATGTTGTTACGTCAAATACGTTGAGTTGGTTCTGTGAGCTCGCAGGCCCAGGTGCACTCTCTCTACCCTCAGTCTCATAGTCCGATGGGACGGCAATCCGGCACGACTGAGAAGAGATCAGGCGTAGGACCAACGGGTTAACGTGCTTTCCGAAGCACAGAGGTATCTTATTACTGCTACTGGGAAATTACTTATGGAAAAACTCAATAACACTTTTTTGCCCGACCCGCGAATCGAACCCAGGATCCCGTGCTTAGCAGCCGACCGCGAAACCAACGGAGCAGTTCTATGCATCCTCACTAATATTATAAAAGCGAAAGTGAGTTTGTTTGTTTGTTTGTTACGTCTTCACGCCTAAATGGCTAAAGCGATTTTGATGACTTTTGGTGTACCAAAAGTCATCAAAATCGCTTCACTACAGGGTCCCAACTATCCCTGTAGGGATAGTTGGGACCCTGGAGACGGAAAGAGGGAAAAAAGGGAAAACTTAGCTTTGCTATTACAATAAATAAGGTGCAAGGGCAAAACTACAGGTACCAGGTACCTGCAAATCAGGAAAGGGGAACTGTGTTACCCCGAATTTAATGCAAGCGAAGCCGCGGGCAAAAGCTAGTTGCATATATAATAATAAAAGTCTTACCACATAACCAACCTGTTTGCTTCCACCGTATCACAGAGCAGACTAAACGATTTTTAATGCAAGAGAACCGACATAAAAATCACTAGCAAACTGTTTAGGGCGTCGTGAATTTTTAAAGAGGCGCAAATGAGAGGGTACGGTTACCAGCTCGACGAGAAAGCAAGCAATACATCCCACCTTTTGTTTTTGACTACCCTCCAAAATAACCATCCTTACTGGACCCCTCTCTTTTTCGAAAACTCCCGAACATTTCCGAAGTTCGCTCCGTCTGGCAGGCCATCTAAAATTGGGCGCATGGGGAGTGGTATAGAAATAACTTAAAAAAGAAAAATTAATGCTGGGAAAAAGAAAATGGGAATGTTGAATGAGAAAATGGTGGGAGCTGTGATGCCGGTCCTAGATGGCTACTGAGTGTGTGAACTTGGGCTGATTCTGGCAAATTAACCTATTTTCTGTGACGTCTACAAAAATCGTTATATGGACTATGTGAAACACGATGTGGATAAAAATGACACTACAAAGATCAGAACTAATAGAGATATATGGAAGAAAAAGACATGCTTTCTTAAAAACGTTGCCCGACACTAGGAATTTCTCCTGTATCTGGGTGAGTTTACAAACATTTAAACTCACATACACAAACAGCCAGACCCGAAACAACTAAAAACTACCTGTAGGCCATACAAATATTTGTTACGTGCGGGAATTGAACCCGCGACACGTAGCGCAGTACTAGCCCATCGCTCAGCCACTGCTCCGACCATGCCGTCAAATGTATTTGTCATGTCTTTAAAAATTGTATTTACATAATGTTTGGCCTGCAGAAAAAAATTGATATAAGTGCAGGAGAATAATTTATGACTACAGTTAAGTCATCCTCCAGAACTGGTTGCCAATATCCTTTGAATTTGTAAACTTAGCATTGTAAACTACAATTTTCTTAACAAAATCAATCGAGACAGCATATTATGAATTGTGACTTGAAGTATTATGACAGATTTGTAGAACATAACAAATGTGAATTCAATATCCCAGTTAACTCTAATGAATTACCACTGACAGCAAAGCGCCATAACTCACGAAAATCAATTAGAAACCACTTTTAGTTAGTACCAACAAAGTATGAAGCAAACATGCTTTTATTTCTATCAATTAAGCAACCGAAATCGTGAGACAAAATTAGTATTTAATATAAAATCATTGAAGACAAGTACGACGGTCTTGACACGAACGAAATTTAACAGTTATTAGTTGATAATACAACTATCATATAGTGAATTTGTTTAAAAATAAAAGATAGAACACAAATAGTAATTAATTTAAGCTTTTAAGTATCCACGTATGAATATGATATAAATAAATGAAAAAGTTTTCGTCTGAGTTTTCATGTTTTACCAAAAAAGAGAGTCACATAAATATGATTCTCTTTTTTGTTGACAATTTCCACGCTTTTGCAAACCTTCTCCAGGTATTTTCTTGTATTCAAAGAGGTTTAGTTTCATGGTAAAAATCGGTCGCTCGTACTAGGCCCACGAAACAGATTTTATTACCAATAGATCACGACTCAAAATGTAACCGTGCTAAGCCATCTAATTTATTGAATCGAATGTTTATCCAATTATCGATTTAACAACAATGGAATCGATATAATCGGTCGATATCGATCGTTATCGATATATCGGATAAGGCATGTTCGTGATCGCCTATTGTTTGGTTCTTGGCGATTCCGAGATATAATTGTAACGATAAGTATCGTTTTATGACAATAGAATAGAACTAGCACTTCGTAAGGCCGTATTTTTGTATTGTTTCATTATTTTTTCAGATTGAATTATTTCCGTATCCACTGTAGCTGATTTACAGGGTTTCTTGATACTTATTTGGTTTAGAAGATATCCATCATACGTTCATTTTTGCTCCGGTGGCGGTAGTACTCTTTTCATTTTTTGTTCCTTACCTCAAAAGGATGAGACGGAACTCTTATAGGATCTCTTTGTTTTCCGTCTGTCTATCTGTCTGTCAAGACCCTTTATATCGAGAACGGGTGGAGTTAAAATTAAAACCATAATTATATCAAATCTGTGGTCTCTTGGAGCTGTGAAATAAACCCTTTAAGTTTACACAGTCAAAAGATAATTATGGCTCCATGGGACCACAGACTTTAGTATATGGTTTTTATTTCAACTCAAAACGTTCACGCATTTCGAGATAAAGAAACCACAGATTGGAGTACATATATGGTTTTAATTTTAACTCGATACCTTCACGCGTTTCCGAGATAAATGGTCTTGACAGAGAGACGGACCACAATGTGATCCTATAAGAGTACAAACATGTGCCAATATGAACTTTGTCCCAAGTTTCTGTGGGCACCCCAGCTTTTTGGCTCAAAAACTGTTGTCTGAGCATGCATCCACTCGTGTCGCTACCGACTCGGGGTGTCTTGAGGGTAACACTTATTTTCTTATTGTGCTGCTTCTAAATGGAATGGAACCTCGTATAGTATGCAAGATGAGGATTTTGAGTGACGCTTCTTTTTTTTGGAAGTCTGAGGGTTGCAAAATATGTTGGCACCTTAGGTTTGATTTAAAAGAAAAGGTGTTTTACCTCTGGTTCTTATTTTAAGGTTGGATGAAGGGGTTTTTACCCCTGGTTGTCGTCAGAAAGGTATAATTGTTATGAGGTAGGTGGGTAGATTACTTGAGGAGCTTGTGGCTAAGTAATAGCTCCAGCATCCAATTTACCTAAACCCTAACTTTATGGTAAACTTACACTGCCTATCACAGACAAAGAGCTGCAATAGGTTTTTAACCTGGACACTTCCTCCATTATTGTTACCAAATACTATTCGAATATCGCATTCAATTCCTTTTAAATCTAACTTATAACGTCCTTACATCTCACAATATGATCATATTTCACTCAAAGCTAGTTCAGTTCGAAATAAAGGCTTTTACACATTAACCTCGTCACTTTATTTACCATTAAATCAAATAATAAATTACAGTAATAGAATTTACTCATAACAAACCTTTGAGTTATGAAGAAAGAAGGAAATGTCAGAATAAAGACTTCACAATTTTATGGTCTGTCATCGTAGGGGGTCCACTATCAAAGTGTAAACGAAAGTATATAAAGTATCGACGGCATGGTTGGCGCAGCGGCTGAGCGATTGACTGCTGCGCTGCGTGTCGCGGGTTCGTTTTCTGCACGGATCAAATATTTTTATGGCCTACAAATTGTTGTTTCGGGTTAGGCTGTTTGTGTATGTGAGTTTAAATGTTTGTGAACGCACCCATGATACAGGAGAAATTCCTAGTGTGAAAATAATTTTATTCGACATAAGTCTTCATGGGCACTTATTAAACGTCGAGAAAAGGTGCACGGTTCGGGTTGGTTGTTTCCTATGGAGAAGAACCGGCAAGGAACTCCATGGTTACTCTTTTAGATCATTTGGTTTAACATAGTTACTGCTTTATAACTTAAGTATGATATATTGGACGTTACCTAGCTAGCCATGCTTTGTTATTTTAAATTTTAAACAAAACATGTTTGCAAAATTTCCAAGTTCTAAGTTTTTTTTGACATCCTAACTAATTAATCTTATAAAACTGAGTTAAAAGTACAAAAACATCTGTCAAAATGAAACAATCCACCTTATTATATTTTATTTATGTAAAACATGTCTTGGGCTTTGTTTTACAAACCTTTTGTTGGAAATACTGAGTCGGCACACATTTTTCGAAAGCCTAGCAAGAACTTACATGCGTATAGCTATCTCTTTAAGCCGACAGGTTTAGACAATGTAACTTAAAACACTGGTTAGAGTTATTAGAAAACAGCTACTTTTGGAACAGACAAAGTCATAAGGAGTGTGCTCATTCGGCGGCCATCCTATGTACTAATATTATAAATGCGAATGTTTGTGACGATGGATGGATGGATGGATGTATGTATGGATGTTTGTTACTCTTTGACGTCAAAACGGCTGAACGGATCTTAATGAAATTTGGCACAGAGGTAGGTTATAGTCTGGAATAACACATAGGATACTTTATTTCACTCTACTTTTTTCCGATAACACGAAGGCGAAGCTGCGGGCGCCAGCTACTTTAGAATAAAAAAAAAAACTCTTGTTTCGTGGTTCCTTGTTTTGGAGAAACCGTTTGTCTAACTTACCTGCAATTCTATGACTGGATCGCTTTTTTTATCAGTAGGGCAACATTAGTGACCATTTTTAGACGTGGAAATCTGGAAAGGTTCTTTCAAATAGTAGCAGAGTAATGGCATGAAGGAATAAAAAGGACTTAAAAAGCGTGACGATTGACAGGAGAGAATAGAGGAAAAAACTACCTTAGGGTCGCCGCACACAAGCCACCGGCCACAGCCACAAAACGCAGCCACCGGCATATTTCCTATTAGTTTTCATACATTTAAATGGACTCGCCGCACACTGTTGATGTTGGTGGACGCCACAAGCTACAGTAGTTTGTGCCGCTTCTAGCTTCTCGGGCGGCGTTTGTGGCTGTCGCGTGTGGCTCGTGTGCGGCGACCCTTAAATGTAAAGATATTTTGGGTTTCCAGCAAGAATTATTAAAAAAGCTTAAGTGGCTCTAACATTACTTACGGACCGACACAAGTACTTGTCTTTTTTAGGGTTTCGTACCTCGAAAGGAAAAAATTAAACCCTTACAGGATCATTTTGTTGTCCATCTATCTGTCTGTTTGTCAAGACCTTGGGAACGCATTTAGGTATCAAGTTGAAATTAAAACCATACTCAAGTTTGTGGTGGAGACATCAACTCTCTAAGTCTATGCAATCAAAATGTATGGCCGATTATGTCGCAAATTTGTACGGAACCCTCGATGCGCGAGTCAAATTTGCACATGGCCAGTTTTTCATGGATGGGAAATCATCAAATAACGTGTCAGACTTTTTCTGACTAAAACTCATCCATATTCCTTCTTTTGCCAAGAGCCTTTTATGTTCCGGGGCTGGGGTACCAAAAGCGATTACCATATAGTTGCTTTGTAGCTATTTAGCTACTCAACATGTAGCTACTTAACTACTTTTTAGCTACTTAACATATTCTACCCTCACTAACTACTCACCTACTCAACACTATATTGTCTTCCACCTAACCTATCTCTAGTGCCGGTGAGAGAAGAGAAATATGACTGCATTGTTATCTTGGATTTTATCTGTAAAAAAAATGTAAGTGTAAATAAAATAAAATAAAAAACATGTAGCTACTTAGCTACTCAACATGAAGCTACTTAACTACTCAACATTGTCCAGTGAAAACTCACCTTAACACAACGTTTGTATGCTGAGCATTCACCAGTAAAAGCAATATGTTGTCACCGCTAAAATCGTTGACTGAACAAGAACATTACGTCGAGCAGAATGGACACTGTCACTTTGAAAATTTTACTGCAAATAGTGCCGGTACACGATGGGCTTACCTGGCCGTGCATGGCCGAGCATGGCGGACATAATTGGCCATATATTTTAGAGGAAATAGCACAAATTTATTTATAGATATTTTGTCTAAGGCTAGATTGAATTTAATACCGCGATAACTCACGGATTTACCGGTGAGAAAACTATTATTTTATAAATTTAACTTCGTTATCGTAATTTATTCCTATATATTGTTCTATGAATGTGTTCATCTTTTTAGTAAATTAGCTTAATAATTTATCACGTGATTTATGTTTTTGTTGGATCCAATAAAATTTGTAATAATATTTATCACTGGTGATAGCTGGGTTTATCCCAGTTGTTAACATCCTTCTGTTCTTTGTTTTGTGCTGTCTCTTGCCAAAGTGGAGGATCAACAAATTATGTTGTTACCGTGTAATGATTAATTAAGCTTCTTGGTAAGCTGCAGATAAGCACACCATCTCACCTACCGAGGAAGTGTAGCTAGTGTAGGAACGTACCAGGATCTAAAACCAACCTCGGTCACTTCGCCGTTCTGCCAAGGCTGTGTAGAAACTACAATGAATTGTCGAAGCACCACCACCACCAAGTAAGATGTCGGTATATAAAAAGAACCTACGACTCATATTATCAAAACTATAATGTCCCTAACTGTTTTTGGTCAGATTGTAATAATGTTCTTTTATTTTTGTTGTTTTTTGTATTTAATAATTGTGCTTTTTTGTTCTTTTATCTTTTTCCAACTTTTTTGTAACTAGTTAGGTATTAAGTGAATGCTATAGTTTCCTGTAATTGGTGGAGCACAGTAATCAGTTCATTTTTCTGTTTTTGTAATCATGTTATTTGTGCATTCTCTGTTGGAAATCCAAATAAATAAATATTGATGTCCTGTAAAGCTACCTTTTGTAAATAAATAAAAAATGTTTTCCTACTTCAGCAATTTTTTCTGATTCTTTTCGTTGCGAGATCCAAGTAAAATTGTTCCTGTTGTAGATTCCTTCTGAATCTATCACATTTCCTTTTACAAAAAAGGGTACTAAAATACCAAAACACTCAGAAACCCTGTTGCTGCACACATGTTAAATTCACAAGTGGTTCATTAGCACCACCCGGCAATCGAAGCCGGTACAATGACGCCGCGGGTGTCGCGTGAGTCTATTGTGCTACGTACCGTTGGTCTATCGATCTGTTTGTCGTTAATGAAGTTCATCTTTGAATACGTTGGGGTAGGCAGGATTTCAAGTGGTGTGTTAATAATTGAAAGGCTTCTGAAGCTACAGGATATGTGTGCTGTGGTACTGTCGAGCGATATTTTTCCTTTTTCAAGTAATATTACTTTCAATATGATCCCCGCACGGAACAAATATTTGTTTGGCCTACAGATAATTGTTCCAAGTCTGGCTGTTTGTGTATTACGTTTAAATGTTTGTAAATGCACCTACGATACAGGAAAAATTCCTAGAGTGGGGCAAATTATTTTTTTTAAAGAAAAGAAAGAAAAGATGTATGGTTCCGCGATTTTGTAAATAATGACTGGACTAGCTTTACCGTCGCGGCAGGTTTAAAAAAAAAAATCAAGTTCATCTGTCCTATATCATACACAACAGGTAAAATGTGGTTGTAAACACGACGTGTATGGCTATATCTGTGCAGACCCTTTCGGGGATTATAGGCTTTATGTTAATTCCGATAATTTTCAGAAATTAAATTTGTATTGGGTGGCCAATACCACAGATAATTTACTAAAACACATTATAAATTGGCATTCGATATTATTTTACAGCCTACGTTAAACCAAAATCAATACAAAATAATTTAATTGGCAGACCTAACAAATTAATACGTATTTAATTAGCCGCATTACATCCCTTTGTGTTTCATGTTGTAATCAAATAAAAATGCCAGCTTTGTTTTCACAATTTTATTATGAATATTCAGTCAATTGCGATAGTTTGCAAAATTCCATATTTAAATACTACCTAGAGACTATTCAAATATTTATTATTCAATTGTTTTAAAATGATGTGTGTGTTTTTGTAAAGTTTTGTTTTTTTTTGTGGTTTCTGGCAGAAAGAAGACAAAAACCGGCCAAGAGCAAGTCACACTCGCACACCAGTACAGGGTTCCGTACAAACTTGCGATATATATAGTCATTCTTTTGACTGCGTAGACTTAGATTTGATTTTTTTTTCACAGCACAAAGAGACCACAGATTTGAGTATATGGTTTTTCTTTTTTTCTTCAAATCAATACCTTCACGCATTCCCGAGATAAAAGGTCTTGACAGACACACAGACAGGCAGACAACAAAGTGATCCAAAGGGGGTTTTGGATTATTCCAACAGGAATTTCTCAAAAGCGGACCCTTATTGACTAAACTAAAACCCACCCAACATGGGTGTTTGAAAGAGACTCTAAATTGTAAAACTTAGATAGATAAATCATTTATGTGATGCAACAAAAGACACAATACAAAAATTAATATAAAAAAAACATCACAGAGAAAAAATAACAAACACATTAAAAAAAAGTAAGGTAGACTAAGTTAGATCGACCCATAGGCATTTAGACACATCACATATATTTTATTAAGGTCGCCCACTACTGGGCAGTGTGTCTCAAAATTGCACCAAATAGGAGTCCAGCTCAGCATAATGCCAGGTAGACTACCTGACGCTGGTATTCTGCTGAATCCTGCTAGTTAATTTAATAGTGTATATATTATGTATTACCTCTCTTTCTCTGTGTTTAAGTTTACATATACTAGTTTTCTGATTTAACAGCTTAGAATAGCGCGTGTATAAGTTTTAATATATGTTGTGGAAAATGTCGTAGGTTATACATTTATAACGCTTGTTTATTTATAACTTAGTGTAAGATTCATGTAAGTATAACTGTTTGTTTTTCCCAAATAAATAAAATAAAAATAAATAAAATACCGCAGCCCTGGAACATAACGGTCAAAAAGGAGAACATGGGTGGTTTTTAGTCAATAAAAGTCTGATACTCCCTCCCGCTCCGCCCAGAGCGGGGGAAGTTATTTGTTGATTTACCATCCGCAAAAAAAAATCTTTTTTTTTATGGGCTGGTATTCGTCATATTACTTTTTAGTGTAAGACTTTTAATGGCTAAACCCACCCATGTTCCTTCTTTTGCCCTTTGTGTTCCGAGGCTGTGGTTTCTCTTTCGTACACCTGTCATATTCGGGGTTGAACAAGTTACACTTTTGCTACCCTCTACAGATTACAGCCATGATATTATGTGAAACTATTACGTATTTGTCTTTGTTATGAATTCGATGAAGGTACAATATTGTGGTTTAACTAGGGTAGGCTTTGCGGCCATAATCCCAACATCCTGGGGCTATGATGTCGGGAAGTAGGTTTATAGTTTTCACAAACGATTTAGGTTTTTTTTTTATTACTCTTTAAAGGACTGTTTATTTATAATCTGGTTCTTCCTAGCCTTTTCCCTACTATGTTGGGTCGCCTTCCAGTCTAACCGGATGCAGCTGAATACCAGTATTTTACATGGAGCGACTGCCTTTCTGATCTCCACAACCAAGTTAGTACTGGGTAATATGATGATCTCTGGGTAAGATTGGTTGTCAGAATTTCAAAACTCTGAATATTGTCAAAGATCTACAAAATGTTACGAATGTTTTGAAATTGTTACCAAATTATTATTGCGCAGATATTGTTTAAGTTCACACTTCACCTCCTCACTCACTCCCATAGTAGTAGACCCCTCAGAAATGAGGCATTCTTTTTTTTTTTAAAATAATAAATAAATAAATCTCAAGCTTTGTTTGGGAAATAACGTTTGAATATTGTTCCACTTTAGACGAAAGAGACCGAACCCCACGACACAGGATATTCAGTGTCATTTAAATGATGTATGTACTTTTTGTAGAACAATAAATAAATAAATAAGCTAAGTCTGCCACAGCCACCACCGGCTAGGGCAGCAGTAAAAGTCAAATACTTCCCCTCGCTCCGCCCAGAGCGGGGTTAGTTATTTGATGATCCACAAAAAAAAACTTTTTTTATGGGCTGGAATTCGTCACATTACTTATTAGTGTTAGACTTTATTGACTAAAACCCACCCATGTTCCTTCTTTGGCCCTTTATCGTGGTATCTTTTTCGCACACTGGCCAAATTCGGGGTTGCGGGTTCATTGGACACTGAAATTTTATCCTTTGATCGTAATCACAATATATGTTCAAAAATTCTAACATATTGATTTTTCTTTGTTACAGATACAGCATCCTCAAAAGGACAATGAATCATCATCTGCCTAGCCTTTTCCCAAATATGTTGGGTCAGCTTCCAGTCTAACCGCATGCAACTGAATACCAGACTTCCTATCTGACCACCAAAACTTAGAACTCGGAAATACGATAACACTTGGTAAGACTGGTTGTCAGACACATAGAATTAGTGAATGCAAAGTAAAAACGATTCGTACAGTGTCAGAGTTCCAGTCAACATTTTATCAAGAAAAACGTAGAGTTAGTCTTTTTTAAGTTGCATAATGGTATCGATAATGTAGTCACACATTAAACTAAAACCACTCTAAAAGTCACAAAATTTTTGTTTATTCCTGTCAACCGACGGACGTTTCTTATTCTGAAATTGATTAAAGTGACCCAACTTAGCCATATTGTAGTTTGACAGCATTAATGATAGTTTAGTTGCTCAAGTTAGAGAAAATCGCAATCTCACTATTCTGTAATTGACGTTTTTCACCAAAAATTGTAGTTGTCAAGTTAAATCGGACTCTTTAATCGCTGCTAAAATGGTGTGGAATAAAATTTGCTGTCATTTGGTATGTCATTTTAAATTTAATCTAGTTTAATCCGGTAGTTTAACAAAATCGGCACTATTTTCAAACATTCCCAGTATTAATAAAAAAATCTTAATCAATACATACTATTTAACTTGGCAAAAACAATTAAATTGTTTTAATTATCACAAACGAATGAAGACATTATCAAAACCTGTACATCTGGAATAGTGATTAATAAACCAATTAATAAAATGCAGTTTTCGTTCGTAAATGTGTTTTTATTTTCCTTTAAATAAACGGTTTGTTGACACTCCAAGGCAAGATAAAATTGATTGAGTGAAATTATTAAAAACGGAGAAATACAGATATTTCGCGTGATCAATGACAAATAATTGGATAACTACACATGAACATTAATTGTGGGGAAATGGTTGGTTATTGTGGGGCCACTAAACAGGACTTCAAAATTGCGACCACAGAAAAGCAATAAGAATGTATAGTCTTCACACACTCTTACATACTTCGATGAACTTAAATCTCGTGTTAAGGTTTTGTTGGAGATTTTAAATAATCAAACCTTTATTTTTGGGTGCTTCTCTGATTTAAATATACGGAAGAGTCTAAATATCACTTGTTATTACATGCTGATTTAGATAGACCTAATAACCAAAGACAAACTAACAAATTCAATCGCCGATCTACTGGCCACGTGTACAAGTAATATTGAGACGTAGCGTTAAACATAGGTTGCAATTGGTTGCAAAAGGAACAAAAGGCAGGTTCACATATAAACAGTCGATCGTGCACAATTACAACTGAGAATAAAGTGACCATCTTTATTCTCATCCCATCTTTTTGAGAGAGAGCGTTTGCTCAGACCAAGACGTTTTATGAATGGAGTGTTAAGAATTTATGATGCAGTTTATTTGGATAAGTGCCTAAGTATATATATTATCCATACAACCGACGACCTGTTGTGTGTGGACGACAAATCGGTAAAGGTAAGGTAGGTGCCCGTATGCTGGGTGCTACGATCGTCGCAGGGTAAATTGTAGCAGCTGGATTACAGTTGCCGAGAATCGAGTAGAATGGCTTGCGATTTATTTATTTATTTGTTTATAGTTAATTAAAACGGTATAACACCAACTACAATAATTAAAATAGAAACAAACAACTTACACTAGGTTGAATTAAAACTAACATGGAACAGTGGACACTCTTGCATACTTTGTTTCACAAAACACCAGACATACTAGCATGACCTTATTCCATTCATCCGCAAACACATCACATTCAGGGTAGGCAGTCAGGAGAGCGTTGAGCATCTTTAAAATACGACACACAGGCGATTCAGCTCTGGCGACAGTTTTGGAGAACGGTTGAGCGAAAAGATTGTGTCGGCGGTTCTGACGGTGTCCGATGTATTTGTCGGGTACGAATAGCCGGCAAAGCAAGGTATGAAGTTCGGGGCAGTCTATACGTCCCCGGAAGGTTTTACAGGCTACCGTGAGCTGATCAAAGCCCCTTCTCACCTCTAAGGAGTTAAACCCCAACATTCCCAATAAATAGTTGGTAGGATACATGTACGGAAAGAAATGGTATAACCTTTGGAAAAAGCTCCTCAGGAAAGTTTTCTGCACCTTTTCGAGCATTAAAGTCGAGGCTGCAGTGTAGGGGTGCCAGACACAGGCACTAGACTCTAGTTTGCTTCGGACCAGAGTGGTGTAAAGTAATCTCAAAACATTAGGATTGCGGAAATCACGAGCATTTCGCATAACAAATCCGAGGCGCCTAAAAGATTCCTTCGCGAGGACAGAAATGTGGTCCTTGAAATTCAGACAGTGATCGAAAGTCACTCCCAGATCCTTTACGTTGGTGACTCGAGATATTACTTCATCACCTAATTTGTAATTGTAATGGATCGGCCGCAACCCTCTCCCATATGTCATGACGTGGCACTTGCTTGTGTTAAAAAAGAGCTTGTTTACCAAGCTCCAGTCATAGACGGCATCAATGTCCCTTTGAAGGAGTTTGCAATCCTCGTCTGTTCTGATTTGTGCAACCAGTTTCAGATCGTCGGCGTATAACAGGCATTTGGCAAACTTAACCTCTTTTATCAGGTCATTAATCATGATTAAGAACAGGGGTGGCCCCAACACGGATCCCTGGCTCACACCCGAGCGAGTGTTGTAAGGTTTAGACTCGAAGCAGCCATGTCTGACAAACTGCTTACGATCCCTCAGGTAGTCAGAAAAAAAGCTGAGAAAATCGGAAGAGAAACCTATGGTTCCCAGCTTTGTCAAGAGCACGTCGTTGTCAACCTTGTCAAATGCTTTTCGGAAATCAAAATATAAAGCGTCGACCTGCCTACTTATATCTAAGCTACTGGATATGAAGTCTACGTGAATCAGTAGATTTGAATTAACCGAGCGACCCGGACGAAACCCGTGTTGAGCATCGGACAAAAGCATATTTACGTGTTTGTAGACGTAGCTGTGGAGAATATGCTCGAAAACTTTAGCAATGGTTGGAAGTATGGCTATAGGTCTGTGTTCCTCTACCACAGTCTTGTCGGAAGTTTTAGGGATAGGAGTGACTCGCGACGTTTTCCATTGCTCAGGGTATACGCCGGATTGGAGGGCTAGGTTAAAAACATGACACAGAGGGGCTGCCAGAGTACCATTACATGCCTTAAGGATAAAGGCCGGAATGTTATCTGGGCCAACGGAACTACAAGGACGATTGGATAGACCAGCCGTGAGCTGCCGTAAACAGGTAATGTTCATTGGAATAATGAAACAAATTTGATTGAGTTGCAATTTCTCGTTATGTATTCACTCTAATGCGAGTTTTAGTTGTCATTTCATGTTTTAGCTATATTGTCCTAAACTTTGTGATTAGATACGAGTAAATTGGCATGTGTAGTGATGGGGCACACTTTGATGACAGCTGTTATTTTATGAAAAGATTCTTTTATGCCAGTGGTTATCTACACATTAGTGCTCCATTTCTTCTTACTCCATGGTAAACCACACTTATTGGTAAATGGCACTCTCGATCCGTTTTTCTGGATGTTGTTGATGTACAATAATGATAAAAAATTGATGGTTTTTAGTGCGAGGGCGTTATAATTGAAAGGAAGATTGAAAGTGGTAAGCAGACCAGTAACTTTTCCCACACTCGTCTTTATAAATATAGCTTTAGATAATAATTGTGTCTGACATAACATCACGCCTGTAGTCTCCGAATGATGAAGCAGAGGTATAACCAATAAAATTATAGTACAGCCTTTATGTGGATGGGAAATCATTAAATAACCCCCCCCCCGCCTCTGGGCGGAACGGGGGGGGGGGAGTGTCAAACTTGTACTGACTAAAACCCAGCCATCAGATTAAAAACATCTATATCAATATTATAATTTATAAACAATATAATCCTTACTAATAATATTATAAAAGCGAAAGTGAGTTTGTTTGTTACCTCTTCACGCTTTAATGGCCAAACCGATTTTGATGAATTGGTACAGAGATAGTTGGGAACCAGGAGACGGACATAGGCTATTTTTTTTTTTTTTAAAGAGTGGGATATGAGGGAGAAAGAGGGAAGAAACGGGAGAACTTAGCGTTGCTATTACAAATCAATAAGGCGCTACCGAATTTAACGCGAGCGAAGCCGCGGGCAAAAGCTAGTATTTTATAAAAGACGAACAGTTTTGTTCTTGTAGGTAGTTCACAAATCGAAGACGGTAAACATTTAAAAAAAAGTATCGCTACAACATAGTAATACCTTTTTTTGCGGTTGGGAAATCATCAAACAACTTCCGGAGTTAACACGGGAGTATTAAACTTGTATTGACTAAAACCCACCCATGTTCCTTCTATTGCCCTTTACATTCCGGGGCCGCGGTATCTCTTTCGAACAACCCGCAACCCCGGCAGGCGGTTCAAAACGATAGCCAAGAGATAACCAGAACAGAAAGGCCTGCCAGGGCCTCCGCTGAGTCTGACACTCCCCCCCGCTTCGCCCAGAGTGGGGGCAGTTATTTGATGATTTTCCATCCGCTAAAATAAATGAGTTATCCAGAAGCGTGTCCTCAGGTTTAGAGTAGCCCACTAAAGCAAAATAATTTATCTCATCATCACCCATGTAGGTATTCACATTAAAACACTCAAGTAATTATCACCAGAATAATATATTGCATTACCACAGCATTCTAAACATAATCTCTTCGAGAAAACGATTACTGAAAACACTTAAAATACCTTTTAAATTAATAACGACTTCTAAGTACTTACTAACGCCATAACACTTCTGCGTCTGAATAGTTTGAGAAATAGCTCTTGCCCGCCGCTCCTCTGCCCTCGTCAAAGTACAGAAATTATATTATGAGAACGTAATGCTTTTATTAAAATAATAAAAAAAAGTTTATTCATTAAAATAGACAAAACAAAATCAACATTTATGTTGTATCTTGTGGCTCGGGAGTGCCAATATCCTTATCCTTACTAATATTATAAAAGCGAAAGTGAGTTTGTTTGTTACCTCTTCACGCTTTAATGGCTAAACCGATTTTGATGAATTTTGGTACAGAGATAGTTGGAACCCTGGAGACGGACATAGGCTATATATTTTTTTTTAATAGATTGAGATATGAGGGAGAAAGAGGGAAGAAAAGGGAAAACTTGCATTGCTATTACAATTAATTAGGCGCAAGGGCAAAAACTACAGGTAGCAGGTACCTGCAAATCAGGAAAGGGGAACTGTGTTATCCCGAGTTTAACGCGAGCGAAGCCGCGGGCAAAAGCTAGTTAAAATAATAAAAATAAGTTTATTTATCAAAAGAAACAAAACATAATCAACAATGTCGGTGAGCCACACCACTCGGCAGCGCTTCTATCTTATGGCTCGGGAGTTCGAATATTACAAAATTAAAATAGTAAAACTTGCAAGTGAGGACATACAAATGGAACAGTAATAACGAACATTTTCTTTTTAATTTCTTAATACAAAATAACAAAAAAAAAAAACAAACACACACTATGTTTCCGTATTTTATTGGGCTTTTTCGTAAACTATAAAAGGGCATCAAAAAACTCGTTCTCTACACTGTCAGCTGATAATGTACCCAAGAGACTAGCCACGTTCATCTAATATATAAAATTTCCGTGTCACAATGTTAGTTACCGTACTCCTCCGAAACGGCTCGACCGATTCTTATGAAATTTTGGGTACATATTGGGTAGGTCTGAGAATCGGCTAACATCTATTTTTCATACCCCAAAACCTAGCTAGTTTTCATATAATATTCAGGCTCCTTTAGTTCATCCAATTCTCCTGTTAATCCGTCATCTTTCATCATCCATCCGTTTATTTGTCTACCGCCTAGAATACGTTTCCCAGCAACTTAGCCTATGTACTTCACCAAAGGGATCCAGCTCTTTTTGACAATCCAGATATGTAGGTAGATCTGTCGAGAGATCCCTAGCAATGTGCGCCTTAATTCAGTAGAGATATAGTGCATATCTGGGATTCAAACTCGAGACCTATGGTTTGTCAGTTAATTCGGTAACCGAGATACTTTGGGCGAGATCGTCAACAACACCAAGGCGCTGCTGGCCTTTCTCGTGGAACTGGGGTGGATCGAATAATATTCGCAGCCCTTGGAGTTGGGGGCAACAGCCCTTTATACAATATAATACAATGACTTGGTAGTCTAAAAACTAGACTATCAATTCTCATAAATATTAAACTGATACTGTTGTTTGGGATGATTTTTGCGGATGGGAAATAAATCATCATCAAATAACTGACCCGTTCTGGAGCCGGAGCGGGGGGGAGTGTCAGACTTTTACTGACTAAAACCCACCCATATTTCTTATTTGCCCTTTATGTTCCGGGTCCTAAGAGTTACCGCGGTATCTCTTTCGACCAACCCCGGCAGGCGGTGGTCCTGGCAGGTCCCTCTGCTTTGCTGACATCTCTTTGAGGCGCGCGTAGAATACGAACGCACCGTCGGTCGGTATGGCCTGTCGTCACTAAATGGACGGACGGTTAACTATCCATAGCTCACCGTTCACAGACCCGCATCTACGGTGGCCGGGAGTCGTCTCGCGGCGCCCGGCAGACACCTGGAGCGTCTCATGCGGTGCCCGGATTGGTTCGAGGTTCGTCTGGACAACCCTAACACAGGAGTTTGATTTCACAGAAAGAGCCTAGTTGGTTTACTGATCATCTTGAAACTGGGGCCTTGTGTAGTCATCCATGATTTTGTAGTCAGTGTTTGAGATTACTTGGAGTAACTGAGACGTCACCTCTGGTGTAGTCTACTCTTTGTTTTCAGTTGTGTGTAGAATGACGTTCCAAAATTGAATGCAGGTAATATATTTGTCTATGGTAGCCAGTGTGTTCTTCTTGTACCTTCGTTGCTTCTTGAGCAGTCAGCGTCACAATGTGCTTAGTAGCGGTAGATAGCAATTTGTAAATACAGCCACACAATACAATTTTAAATATTGTCAACGCACTCAAGCTTATTCCTTACAAAAATACTGTAACTATTAACATTATGTATAATTTATGCAGGCTTTTATGTCATAATCTGTTCAAAGATTTATTTTCGTCATAATATTTTAGTACTACTTAACTTTTAAATGTTACACTCAAAGATTGTGGTCAGTGTAAATTATTAAAATTGGTCCATCAGTATATGACACGATTTTAAGTAACAGTAATGACTTTCCTCTGACTCAGAATATTTTGGACCATACAATCTTACCAAACATAGTGACACAGCACAAATTTTATACCATCCTTACCAATCTTATAAAAGCAAAAGTGAGTTTGTTTGTTTGTTACGTCTTCACGCCTAAATGGCCAAACCGATTTTGATGAATTTTAGTACAGAGATAGTTGGGACCCTGGAGACGGACATAGGCTTTTTTTTAAAGTTAGAAATGACGGAGAAAGACGGAAGAAAAGGGAAAACTTAGCTTTGCTATTACATAATAAATAAGTCGCAAGGGCAAAAACTACAGGTAGCAGGTACCTGCAAATCAGGAAAGGGGAACTGTGTTACCTCGAATTTCATGCGAGCGAAGCCGCGGGCAAAAGCTAGTATACCATAATTACCTATGTTTAACAAATAAATAAGTTTGACTTTGACCATCTTAGAGGCCCGTGCCCGGTGCCAAGTAGTTCTCTACAAGCACTATAAGCAGTATTGTATGTGGAGACACGTTATATACCGTTTCACAAATCAAACTTACATCTATCATCATCTTCATAAGCCCTAGATTCTTATAAAATATTTTTTGAATACACTTCCTCGAAAACTGGCTCTTAATGCACTAGAACTAGGTTCAACATGCAATTTATTTTCTCGTTTATTGCAACAAGGGCCTTTCAGATTTTCTGCTTTCACCACGGATAACAATGAATAAATCCCTATAGGAGGAGGTGTTTTTTATACAGCAAGAACCCACATACTTAATTTAAAAAAAATAAAAAATATCAACAGAAAATCTTAAATAATTTGCTTCAACACATTGTCATTTATTTGAGTTCTAAATTCAAAGATATTTGATTTTTTTATTTTTAATATTAGGCTGCTTAGATGTGACATAATAGATAATTATCTTTGTTTCTTTTACAGTTTGAGAAGAAAAACCGAGGGGAAAAAAACATAGTTTCACATTGAATAACGGCAAAACTACTTTTTGTTTTTATTTTGTTTTTCCGAAGTGTTTTCAAAAACGTCGTTTGATTGACGTAAAAATTTGTCACTGCTGTTCTTGACTCTATAACACCCTCGCCTGATGGCTCGGGCATTTATTCCGCCACGGTCGCTTAAAAAAAAAGTCTCCTCATTTGAATCAAAATAGTACATTTTGAATTTTGTTACCAACTCCATAAAGTATCAGTAGACCTATTCAAGTTACAAGTTAAAGCCACAGAAATTTAGTACGGAGACATAATTGTGTAGATAATAACGTCACTCTGTAGCTCTGATTATTTCTACGAATAGTGGCGCGACTGTTCGCAGAAGCTGTGTTGTAAGGCTTAGGTTAGACGAGCGCGCTATTCGATATTACTGTAGCAGTAGCTGCTTGACAAGTGATGGCAACGAAAGAGGCAGCAGGGAGGGAGAGGAAAGATTTTATTTAAAAGACTGTTTTTTTTAACTAGCTCACTTTGCGCACTGCTGGGCAAAGGCCTCTTTCTAAACCTCTCTAGCCTGTGCGATCTCTGGCCATGGAAGTCCCGCAAACATGATCAGATCGTCATGCCACCTCCGCCGCGCTCCACTTCTACGGCGCCTTTCCTCTTCAGGCATCCAGGGTGTGATGGTATCTCTCGGGTAGTGCATCTGCGCGACGTGGCCTGAAAGAGAAAAGACTGTCTTTGTTTATTTTTTCATTCTTCTCCATAGAGATCAGCGCTTTAGAATGGGCCACTATAGTGCTTTCACAAGGTATTATTGCATATTGATTAGGACTGTTGCATCCACTATTTGTTTTTGACATTAAAAGTGCCTGTAATTGTCTATTTAACATATTTTATATGGTTTGAATTTAGATAAATCTTCCATCACCTGTAATAAACTACGCTGATATAGTTGCGATGTGGTTTTTTGGGTGAAAATAGAGAAAACGAATTTTTAGATATGAGACCCAACTAGATCAATTTTTCGCAGCCGTCATAACAAAAATGGCTATTCAATAGAAGATGATTGACTTTGTGGCTTGACTTGTGAGTGAGACTTAAGGGAGTTATTTTATTTGATTTGAAGCGTACGCGTAAAATGAAATTTACCTAGAACTTTCCAGGTTCTAGGTAGCAATATCGGGAGGTTGATGTGGTTACTTGTGTAAAATCTTAATTGATAGATTACTGTTATAGTGGTAATCGGCTATCCCGCAGAAGCTATGATAAATTTATTTGCAAGTAGGTTTTACAAACACTTTTTCACGTCGTTTTTTTTTTAAACTGTATGAAGCCGGTGGTTTGTATACCGTAGGTACCAGACTAATCTGAGAAGAAACAAACTCAGAGATCATCTCTTAAGGTCCAGATAAAAGTCTTAGTCAACTTACATAAGGACTATGCAGACTAGTGTCTTAGATGGTCTTTTTAAGAAAGACCCACACGAATTTGAGTGAACCTGGCCAGTCACTGCAAGCATTTGCCAGTTATCGTGTAGCTCGACTCATAACTCAAGAATATGGATATGATGAAGGCTTAGGTTAGAAGAGCGAGCTAATACGGCTAAGTGTCTGTGGGTAAGTCATAAATGAATTGGGTGGGAGTAATAATTGATTATCATTGTACTGGGAAGCCAGAGTTTTTCTGGAACCTTACCAGTTCCAGGTTTTGCCAGATCCCCCAGATGTATTTTTTTCTCCTCGCCACAGACTTGAGTATGTGGTTTCAATTCGATATCTCCATGCGTTCTTGAGATAAAAGGTCTTGACAGACAGAAAGGCAGTCAACAAAGTAATCCAATTTTTTTAAATATAATTTCTTATCTTATTTTACGTTTTGTAAAGTAAGCAATAAGATGTTGTCGGGCCTACGCAGTTCTCTCATACTTAAGTACTAACGCTGTAACAAAAGCATTGTAAAACCAAATGATTTAAAAATAGTAACCATGGAGTTTCTTGCCGGTTCTTCTCCACGACCAATCCGAACCATGCACCTTTTCTCGTTTCGTAAGCGCCTATGTAGGCCTATGTGAAAAAAAAATGACGATTTTGATTTTGAAATAAGAATTCCGTATTTCTGTTTGAGGTTGGAATACTAAAAAAAAATTACACAACTCTAGAGATAGCCATTCCCTAGTTTAAAAAAAATCTTGCGAGGTTTCAAGGGACACTCGGATAAAACGAATTTTTTATTTATTATGTACAAAAACCCTGTATACACTCAACAAAAATAATCGTCGCGACACCACACTGTTCAATGCGATATAGAAAGACGAAAAAGAAAATAACTGGCTTGCTTTCTATGAGAGAGAGAGAGAGAAACACGCGCACGCCGCATGGCTTATAACTATAGCAAAAAGTGTCGTTACAACTTTTGGCCTTAATTTTATCCGTCTAGCTCCCTTTCGCAACGCGCGATAAGGGACTTCGATCCAAAAGCTTTAGCGTTTATAGCAGACCCCTTATGTACACTAGTCTTAACATTAAGAGATCGAGATACGCGACATTAACGTTTTTCAAAGAAACCAGTGAAGCAGAAAAATAAAATGAACGATGGTGAAACTATAATTTTGTACTGAGATCGTAAGTGAAATATGCGCGAGTTATCTACTGGCTTTATTATAAGCTGTTATTTCTAAGAAACTGAGTAACTTATGGCTTATTTTTAACCAACTTCAAAAAAAGGAGAGCTGTTCAATTCTTCTGAATCTTTTTTTATGTATGTTCACCGATTACTTAAAGACGCCTGAACCTATTTACTAAACTCTTTATTTGGTGGTCCCATATCGATTTTATTTATATTGCTAAGATAGTTTATGAGGTATCGTCTATAATAAATATTTATTTTTCTAGGTCTACATGGCTGATCTGCTAATCTTTTAGTAACAATGGGAAATGACAGTGCCAGCAGTTTTTAGTTATGTCGGTTTTATTTATCACTAGCTTCTGCCCGCGACTTCGTCCGCGTGGCACAGTTATTTTGGGCTAACGCTAACATTAACCCGCGTGATGATCGAAAAAAAAAATATTTCTCTCTCCTTTTCCTCCCTCTTTCTCTCCCCTGTTCTTCCCTCTTTCTCCCCCTCTTCTCACTTTCTTAAGCCTATGTCTGTCTCCAGGGTCCATCAAAATCGGTTTAGCCATTTAGGCGTGAAGACGTAACAAACAAACAAACACACTTTCGCTCTTAAAATATAAGTAAGGATAACTAAAACTTGATAGTGATTGATGTGTGACCGTCAGACTACCACGTTATAGGTACGAATGTCTTATTTTTAGGGTTCCGTACCCCAAAATCGGAACCCTTGTTGTCCGTCTGTCTGTCTGTCAAGACCCTTTATCTCGGGAACGCGTGCAGGTATCGAGAAGTTAATACTATATACGCAACTCCGTGGTCCTTTTGTGCCGCGTAAAACTCAACCATCAACATAAGATATGGCTGTTTAAGTTGGTACGGAACCCCCGGTGCGGGAGGACTGTGACTCGCTTTTGTTAAGATTGATGTGCATAATTTCCTAAACACTATTATAGAAAGGATGGATTGCCCTCTGGTGCGGTACTGGAACAGTGTGCACACGGGTTCCAGGTTCCAATAATTTTTTATTTTAGATAAGTTATTTACTAACAGATTATTTTGTTTTATTTTTTAGTTTAATTACTAACAATTTATGGATTTTTCTTCTCTGAAATAAATGCTTAATAATAATAATTAATGTTTAATAATTATTGTTGTAACATCACTATTTAGTATGTTACTAATATGGTCTTCACTAGTAAATGTATTATCTGTGGTCTGCGGCACTCTGCCACACTTCATGTCATGATGTAGACTAATAAACATCTCCTGTGTGTCTCCTGCCAATAAACCTGTATCATACCCAACGGACTATCATTTATAAGCATCAAACATAACATGGTGTCAGAAGTGGTTTAAGAAGAATCATTCAAGAAAAAGTCGAGGTCGTCGAAGAAAATGCCGGACCAAGCGGACGTCAGCCATGATGGTGAGACAAATTTTCAAACACGTGTGAAGCAATTAAATATTTCGTCAGATACCACGAACAATAACGCTGAAACGTGGAAAAGATGGTGGCAACAACTTGAGTTATATTTGTTAGCCACAGGTCTAGATAAGTCAAGCGAGAAACGGAAAATCGCAATTCTGTTACATTGCATTGGAGAACGAGGTCTCAATATATTTAACTCATTTAACCTCAAAATAGACAAGAGCACGCTTGACGAAGTCAAATCGAAATTTGACAAATTCTTCGAGCCAAGAAGAAACGTGACCATGTGCAGGTATCTATTCTTCACACGAAAGCAGGAAAAATCCGAAAGCATCGACGAATTCCTCACGGATTTGGAGAATAGAAGCAGAGAATGTGAGTTTGGCACGCTCAGGGAATCGCTCATCAAAGATATTTTCATTGCAAACCTCAATTTAGACTTGTCACATGTGCGTCAAAGGTTACTGCAAGAACATGACTTAACCTATCAGAGAATGCAAGAGCTAGCGAGGACGCTCATAGTCGCACAGCAAGATGCTGAGAAAATAGTCAAAGGAAGCAGCATCGCCAGTCAACGAACGTCAGAAAACGTCATGCATCTCAGTCGGAGGAGCCGTAGTCGGGGAGATCGTCGACAGCGAGCTCCCAGTCGCAAGTCAGCTTCAAGCAGTCGCAAGCCAGCTTCAGGCAGTCGCGAGTCACCTTCAGCTTCAGGCAGCTTGAAGACATGTAGCCGCTGTGGGCAGTCTCATCGCTACAAGTGTCCAGCCCAAGGAGTTCAATGCAGGTCATGTAAATCTTACAATCATTTTGCTAAATTTTGTCACAAAAATAAAAAAGTCAGTCAGTTGCAATCGTTTAATTCAGATAATGGTAGTCAAGATTATTTCGTTGGTATGCTGAATAGTCAAAGTCATAATGGTCACAGTCATAATAGTCATTCTCACAGTCATAATAGTCATTCTCACAGTCAGTCACTCAGTCAGAGACACAGGAACACACAGACACACAGTAAGACATCACATCCATCCATCCATCCCTATGATGAGAAAAGTGACATGTCTGAGAGATGTAATAAAAATAAACATCTCAATGATGAAAACAATCACATGTCTGAGAGATCCAATGTCCATTCAAATAGTCAGAGTCCCAATTCATATCATCTCAATGATGAAAACTGTGATAGGTCTGAGAGATGTAATAAAAACAAACATCTCAATGATGAAAACAATCACATGTCTGAGAGATCCAATGTCCAGTCAAAAAGTCAAAAGAAAAAATGTCAGAGTCTCAATGATGAAATCAGTCACATGTCTGAGGGATTTCACAATAAGGCACAGTCGTCCAGTCAGTCACAAAATGGATCATCAGTCGTCAATACTTTGAATCATTCAAAGCAGTCGTGGGAAATTAGCTTATTGGTAGGTGATACAAAAATTAATTGCATCATAGACTCAGGAGCAGATGTCAACATAATGTCAAAACAAACATTTAAAAATGTTAAAAGTCAAAATAAGCTGTCAAAATTGTCACTTGTCAAATGTCAAGTAAATGTCACAGGATTTGGTGGAAAATCCATTCCGATTTTAGGCAAAGTCAACTTAAATTGTAATTTTTGCTTAAACAATAAGAACATTGTTGAAAACATAATGTTTATTATACCAGATATAGAGTGTCCAAATGTCCTTGGTCTCCCAATTTGTGAAAAGTTAGGTATAATAAAACGTGTCTTTTCAGTGTCAAAACAAGACTTTTGTGAGCAAATTCATACACAATATAATGATGTATTCCAGGGTCTTGGCTGTCTGCCTCCAGTCTGTCATCTGAAACTCAAGCCTGATGCAGTACCATGTGTGGATCCGCCCAGGAAAGTCCCATTCGCATTACAAGGGAAACTGCGTGAGGAGTTGGATCGCATGGAGAAAATGCAAGTCATAGTAAAGGTTACAAAACCTACAGAGTGGGTTAATTCAGTCGTTGTAACAGTAAAAAGTTCAGGTCAGTTACGAATTTGTCTTGATCCCAGAAATTTAAATAAAAATATCATGAGGGAACATTATCCACTCAAGTCAATTGATGAGATTAGGTCTCAGCTCGAAGGGGCTGTATGTTTTTCGCACTTAGATGCATTTTCAGGATTTTGGATGCTACGTTTAGATGAATACAGTTCAGAATTATGTACTTTTCAAACACCATTTGGTAGATATAAGTATTTAAGATTACCCTATGGCATAAATGCCTCGTCTGAAATATTTCAAAGAGTCATGATGAATCTATTTGGTGACATAGAAGGCGTACTTATATTCATCGATGACATCTTAGTCTATGGACCAAATGAGTCAGTTCATAATGAAAGATTACACAAAGTCATGCAAAGAGCTCGTCAAGTCAATTTAAAGTTTAACAAGTCAAAGTGTAAATTTTCACTGTCAGAAGTATGTTTTTTAGGTTATGTCTTCAGTAAACATGGTGCAAGGGCAGATCTCGAGAAGGTCAAAGCAATTGTCAACATGCCTACACCACAAAATGTCAAAGAGTTACAGAGAATACTAGGTATGATAAACTACCTAGGACCTTTTATAAGTAACCTGTCAGAAAAAACACAAATATTAAGAAATCTTTTGAAAAAAGATTCAGTCTGGACTTGGGATGAGAATCATAGTCAATGTCTGAGGAAACTGAAAGATGAAATCACAAATTCACCAGTTTTAGCTCATTATAATCCCAAGATTCCATTAGTCCTGTCAGTCGATTCGTCAAAGTCAGCGTTAGGCGCAGTCATTTTACAGAAAAATAAACCAATAGCATACAGTTCAAAAACCTTAACTGAAACGCAAGAAAGGTATGCTCAAATAGAGAAGGAGCTGCTAGCAATTCAATTTGGTTGTGAAAAATTTCACCAATATGTATATGGTAATAGAGTCACAGTTCATACTGATCACAAACCTTTAGTCTATCTATTTAAAAAACCATTACATGATGTCCCAGCTAGATTACAGCGTATGATGTTAACTTGTCAAAAATATGATTTAGAAGTTATACATGTCCCAGGCAAAGAAATGTTCATATCAGACACATTGTCAAGAGCAGCTTTGAAAGAACATTATAGGCCTGAAAATGAATCAGAAATGTCTTGTCATGTCAATCTAATGTATGCTAACTTAGCAATTACAGATGAATATAGCACAAAATTGGCTCAGGAAACTAAGAAAGATGAAACCCTGCAGCTATTAATAAAGTATTATAATGAAGGTTGGCCAAAAACCAAAAATAGTGTCAGTCCATTAATAAAACCATTCTGGAATATACAAGGAGAAATCCATAAAATTAGAGATTTAGTATTCAAAGGCTCAAAATTAATAGTACCACAGTCAATGCATAAAGAAATGTTAGTAAAAATTCACAAAGGTCACCAAGGTATAAATAAATGTCTAAACTTAGCTAAAGAATCTCTTTATTGGCCAAATATGTCTAGTGATATTAAGAATTTAGTAGAACAATGTCTAGTATGTGCAAAATTCAAACCATGTAACCAAAAGGAACCACTACAGAATTATGAAATAAGCAAATATCCATGGCAACAAGTCGGTATTGATTTAATGCATTTCGATAGTTTAGTATATTTAATTGTCACTGATTATTATTCAAAATTTATAGAGATTGCATTATTAAATAACAACAGTACATCAAAAAATGTAATAACTCATTTAAAGTCTATATTTGCTCGTCATGGAATACCATTGTCACTGGTATCAGATGGTGGACCTCCTTTTCAGTCAGTTGATTTTAAAAATTTTATGGAAGAATGGGACATAGAACATATTGTAACTAGCCCATATCATTCACAGTCTAATGGACAAGCAGAGAGTTCAGTCAAAATCATAAAAAACATGCTAAGAAAATGCAAAGAAAATGGATCAGATCCATACATAGCATTGTTACAATACAGAAATACAGGTAAAAATAATTTTTCATCACCAGCACAGTTACTCATGTCTAGGAACTTAAGAGATAACATTCCAACATCATATAAGAAGTTGAAGCCAAAAGTGGTAACATTTAAAGATTACAAAGAGTCTGTCAAGAAAAATGATAAAAATAAGTCAAAATACTACAATAAAAATGCCAAGTCAATGTCTATGTTACATCATAATGATCATGTCTATTTTAAGAGAAACCCAAGTAGCAACTGGGAACAAGCTATTGTTAAGCAAAGATTGTCAAATAATAGATCATATGTTGTTGAGGATGTCAATGGAGTTAGGTATAGGAGGAATAGAATACACTTAAGACATAAATATTCTCATAATTGTGCTAACCCTCCCATGCAATCCAACTCGTCACAAAGGGGAGAGGAAGGTGACAGACAGGAGTCTAGGCATCAAGAATCCTCATCTCAGCAATCCTCAAATGTAACAACTAGGTCAGGTCGTATTGTAAAACCTACCAGAAGGTTAATTGAAGAAATGGATTAAGTTAAATTATAAATAGAGTCATAAGTAAAGTTTAAGTAACTATAAGTATAATTAAGCATGTTGTCTTGTATAAAATTAAATAGCATAGCACTTATATTAATTGTCAGTCAGGGGTCTAATTTGAACTCAACAAGGGGGATGTTGTAACATCACTATTTAGTATGTTACTAATATGGTCTTCACTAGTAAATGTATTATCTGTGGTCTGCGGCACTCTGCCACACTTCATGTCATGATGTAGACTAATAAACATCTCCTGTGTGTCTCCTGCCAATAAACCTGTATCATACCCAACGGACTATCATTTATAAGCATCAAACATAACAATTATCACTTGCTTTGTTGACGAAATATAGCGTGAGGAAGTCAACAAGCCTCAGAAATATTGCATGCAAAATAGAGTTTTTTTTAAAATTGCCCCAAATTAGGAATATCTTCTGTATCATCGGTACGTTTACAAACATTTCACGACACAGCTATCTGTAGGTCATAATAATATTAGTTTTGTGCGGGGGTCGATCCCGCAACACGCAGCACAGCAGTCGATCGCTCACCTACTGCACCAACAGTGTCATGAAATACAATTTTGCCATCAACCGGGCATAAATTTGGTCTCCGTAGCTGATACTGGAAAAACCCTGATTGAAAAACTCAATAACACTTTCCCCGATTTGGGAATCGAACTCAACCCCATCCTCAGCAATCACCATTACGAAAACTAGACTAACAAGCCAATCAAAACTTGAACTTTAAAGCCAAACCATTACCATAAATACTTAACCATAACTCTAAATATTCCCATAACTGCATCCAACAATAAAACCTTAATTTCCATATACTCAAATGGCTTCCGGGTTAAATATTAAACAGTTTCCATTTAAACAACAATATTGACCTTAAAACAAATCTTCGACAACATATAAGAAACGTCAAAGAAATTCTGGGCTTGGCAGCATTATGGTACCTAAATCGCCACTGCTTGCAAGACACTTTCCCCACCAATTGTCCAAAGGGCCAGTTATTTGACAAACGAAATAAACCCTTAACTGACAAAACTTAAAATTGGAAATCACTTGTGTGTTAAAACTGTAAAAACACCAGTCTTTTCCCACGACAGTCAACCATGTGTGGCTGTTGTCATCGAACACTCTCTAATCAATTTTCTATCTTACGCTGCAGTTAACTGAGTTGGGAATTGGTTATGTGGAATAAAAACCTAAGTCGTTACCACACTGGATGTTTCCCGAAAGCAGTAGAGAACTTCTAGGGTCCTTGTATGGATATATGTAATTAATGGTTTGCAGTGTTCTGCTATGGCATTTCATGCTTGGCTTGATGAGAAGTCTTCCAAGGAAACTGTCACTTCTCATAACTAAAAAGTTGTTAAGTGCTTTGTTCGTAAACGTGAGCGTTAAGAGGATACTTATTTGTAAACTAGCTGTAAACTTATGGCTGGTTTGAAAAAGATGGACTTGTTCTAGAGTTCCGTAGTCGAATGAATAGGGACCGTTATGATTTATGCTAGTTACATTAGTCTTGCGTCTTGGTACACTGTTTATGTTTGAGTTGTGTACAAGAATATTCTGAAAACTCAAAAAAAATTGTGTAAATAAAATGACAAAATAGTTCAGTGATTTTCACTCACAGTTAGTTACAGTTCAAAGGCTACCTGGGGGTTTAAAATGACCACGGCACGGTTGGTGCAGTGATCGAGCGGTCTATTGCCGCGCTGAGTGTTGCGGGTTCGATCCCCGCACGGAACAAATATTTGTATGACCTACAGGTAGATGTTTCGGGTCTGACTGATTGTGTATGTGAGTTTAAATGTCTGTGAACGCAACCACGATACAGGAGAAAATCCTAGTTTAGGGAAACGTTTATTAAAAAAGAAATAGATAATAGGATAACAATATGAATTTATTTATTCTGCTAAAGTGCTCATTTTAGACCCCCTGGAATGGTTTTTGACAAACTTTTGCAGAATCAATGCTACTGTTATTTTCAACTTTAACACCTATACATATAATATGTTAAGTGAGTTTGTTTATGTCAGAGGTTCTTGAAGCTTTTTTGTGTCTTGGGTTTAAAACGGGTCGTCGTGTAAAGATAGAACCAAAATGTGAAGAGTTAGTTGCAGCTGTTTGAGGCTTTTTTTCGGATGTGTGTCAGACATAAGTGACTAAAATCCATTCATATTCCTTGTTTGAATTCCGGGGTCGCGGTACAATCCGCACTCCCGGCAGACAGCATGAGGCTCAGACGCGATTCTAGACTAATCTATACTTTATTATAAAGCTGAAGAGTTAGTGAGAGACTGAGAGGAACTACTGGGTCGAAGTGTTCGATAGCCTATTTATTGAGAACTAGCTTTTGCCCGCGGCTTCGCTCGCGTTAAATTCGGGGTAACACAGTTCCCCTTGCGCCTTATTGATTTGTAATAGCAACGCTAAGTTTTCCCTTTTCTTCCCTCTTTCTCCCTCACATCCCACTTTTTTTTTTAAAAAAGTAGCCTATGTCCGTCTCCTAGTTCCCAACTATCTCTGTACCAAAATTCATCAAAATCGGTGTGGCCAATAAAGCGTGAAGAGGTAACAAACAAACTCACTTTCGCTTTTATAATATTAGTAAGGATGGCTATTACCTGTTTAACATTACACTACGACTCTAAGGCGCGTCGCTCACTGGTAAGTCGAGGCGACGCGACGTCGCGTCAGCGGCGGTGCGGCGTCGCAGCACGGGTGAGGATAGGTCTCTGCCTAGGAGTCGAGGCGCAGGCGGCTATGCTTCCTTCACATTATTAATTCATTCACCATGTCCTCGTCAGAAGACAAAGACGTACTCGCACTGATACAAGTTCTTAATTTAAATAGAAGAAGATTTTGGGTTGAGATTTGGGTTTTTTGGGAACCAAATGACAAAATGGCGGTGGAGTCGTGACTGGGGTTCACTTGAGCGCCCCTCCTGCGCCTGCACCTCACCTCCGCCTCGCCTTCACCTCGCTTCCGCCCCGACTTTACCTCGCCCGCGCCGCAACTCTTGTAAATGAGCGCACTGCCATTCATTTGTAAAGAAAATCTTGTTGCGGCGTGCCTCTCATGCGCCCGCGCCTCAACTGCGCCTCGAATGTTAATCGTGTGGGCGACGCGCCTAAGGATCTGTAAAGCGGGTGATACCGCTGGGCAGAGGTAGTGTTAATACACGACCTCTAGCCAGCAATTTCACTAATGAGAGAAGCAAACGTCTATAAATACCAAATAAATATTAGTAAACCCTCTATAGCCACGATTAAATGCTAGAAAAGAGAAAAAAAACAAAAGAACTGATGCGAGAAACTGTTTCGTTATTATCTTCTCGACTACGGAACCTCCTACACGCGCATCCCACACGTACCTGACATCTTTTTTCCCACAAATGGACTTGCGTATTTAGTAAGACCACCCAGTTATTAATAGTCAAGTAAGTAAGTATATTTAATGTGGAAAAGGTTCTACTCTATAATAGGCCCGCATTTTACTTCGTTCGAGTTCCTGGGGAGATGGACGATTTATGAATTAATTTGCAAACTGGAATGTGGGATACTGACGTTGTAGACTATTCTGGAGGTAATGTACTTATAGTATTTTAATCCTTTACTTGTATTTTATTTAATTGAAATAAAAATTGATTCGTGTGTCGTACTGAGGAGCTTCTTAAATAAAGGCTGTCCCTTGGGTCGCTCTTGAGGTTGAGCTACGATTGTTTAGGTTGATTCGGGGATAGGTGACCACCCGATAAAGAAAAAAAAGAAAATAAGTTTATTTAGCATAATATGCCACAAGTGCACACAACATTAAACAAACAAAGAATAATAATAAAATATTTAATATAATGTAAAATGTTTGACTATTTAATTGCAATGCCTAAACAGGCAACTAAGTTCTAACAACCTACCCATTTTTAAGATCTAAATTCTGTACACTTAGTTCGCAGTAAAGAATTTGACTTTGACTTTGAAAGAAAAGAAAATAAAATTTAAAAAAAAATTAGATTAATTCTAAACATAAAAAGATGTGTCTCACGGCGGCGCCAAATAGGCCCAGTTCAGCAAACTGCCGGGCAACTAGTATCCGACATACCCAAACATACCGAGTTTCCTCCGTGCCGCGGAAAGCAAGTTACGCCGTGAGTCCCGGCTGTCAATTGTAGATCTTTAACAGTCGTCACAGGTAGTCAGTGGCTTGAAAGTCTGACAACCAGTCTTAGCAGGAATATCGTATTACCGAGTTGTTAAATGGGTTGTGGAGGTCAGATAGGCAGTCGCTCCATGTAAAACACTGGTGGTCAGCTGAACCGGGTAAAAATACAGGTTTTTTTTCATGGCAACATACCCTTTTGCTGCCCAGTCCAGATTATACAATGTATTTTGGACTCATACGCTGATTTCTGAGCAGCGAAAGTGTTAAAATACTTAGATTGATAAAATAGCCCCATAACCAATTAATTATTTATTTATTTATTTATTTAAACTTCATGTACAAAAGTGGTACATAGGCGGACTTAATGCCATAAGGCATTCTCTACCAGTCAACCTTTGGGTAAAATACGACAACATTGTGATAGGGTACAATACATAAAATATCTATAACTATATTTGCGAAAACATATATTTTTATACGGATACTAATACACATATACATATCAAATAAACTAATACATACATTTAAAAATAAATAAAAAACGAGAACTTTAACAGTAATTACAATGACTTTTAATTGGCAGACGGACCTAAATAGTGGTTACGAACTTTTCTCTTAAAAGTAAATTTACTTTCAGCTTTTTTAATGTCAAAGGGTAGTGCGTTCCAGAGCTTGATTGTCGAAATTACGTATGATTTGGACATAAAACCGGTGCGGTGTAAAGGAATTTGGAGGAGAAGATTTTCGGAAGCCCGAAGGTTACGACTGTGAGAACTGCCCAACACTTTAAAATAAGTTTTTAAATAATCAGGAGCATACGGATCATTCATGACAGAGTACAGCATACAGAGAGATCTGAGGGACCTCCTGAGTCGTATAGGCAGCCATTTAAGCTGAGTACGGAAGGAAGAGATGTGATCATATTTACGAAGGCCAAACACAAAGCGAATGCAATTATTAAGAAGACGATCCAATTTATTGAGAAGTTCCTGGGTTAGATCAGAATAACAAACATCAGCATAGTCGATAATGGGAAGCACAAGAGACTGTACCAAAATGAGTTTAGTGCTAGATGGGAGAAAATGCTTGAATCTATAGAGAGACCGCAGTGAGAAAGTGACTTTCTGGCTCACTTGAGCCACGTGCTTATTCCAGCTAAAACAGTCGTCAATATATAAACCTAAGTCTTTTACGTGAGGTGATAAAGAAATGACTGAATTCTCATACATCAGTGGTGTAAGTTGACTCGTGTTCACATTTCTCAAATAGTGCGAGCTACCAATGAGGATGGCCTGACATTTCCCAACGTTAACAGAAACCCCAAATTTGCCAGACCATTCCTCAATAGTTCTGAGATCAGCATTAAGGGATGAAATGCATTCATCAAGATTCGCAATATCTGATTGAACGTATAGTTGCAAGTCATCAGCGTACAGATGGTAAGAACATTTGAGGATAGCAGTAATGTAGTTAATAAATAAAGAAAATAAGAGAGGAGAGAGTATACCGCCTTGTGGAACACCAGTCATCAGGTCGCACCAGTCAGAGAAATCCTGATCAACACGCACCGCCTGCTGGCGACCACGAAGATAAGAAGAAAACCAATTACGTGACAAAGAAGACACACCAATTTGAGACAGTATGGCCAGGAGTATGTCATGATCAACGGTGTTAAAAGCATTGGAAAAATCTATTAAAACTAACACCGTTAACCTCGAATTCTCCAAGCCATCACGAACATCTTCTGTAACTTTAAGCAAAGCTGTGGCTGTGCTGTGGCCAGGTCGAAAACCGGATTGGGAACTGGACAAAAGGTTATTCTTAAAAACGAAAGAGGATAATTGTTTAAGAGCAACTGCTTCTAGGATCTTAGACAGGAAAGGGAGAATGGAGATGGGTCTAAAGTGATTAGCCAAACTAGGATTAGAAATTTTAGGAAGAGGGATAATGTAAGCCTTACGCCAAATCGCTGGAAACACACCAGATTGCAGAGATGAATTGATTATGTGAGTAATAACTGGGACTAAGTTATCAATCAAAAATGATAACATAGTACGACTGACCCCATCACAGCCCACAGCCTTAGATTTAATTGAAGTAAAGAATTTTAAGACCTCATGGTTAGACACAGGAGAGAAAGAAAAGGAGTCAGGAGGAAGCATTGGCTTGGAAGTAATTTCCTGAATAGTATTATACTTAATACCAACCGCAAGCGCAGCAGACGTTGAAAAATGTTTATTAAGAGTATTTAAAGGCAAATTAAGAGGAACAGCACTAGAGGGAGACTTTGTGAAGCCAAGCGATTTAAGAAACTTCCAAATATCAGCCGGCGAAGAATTGAGGACATTTTCACAAATGTAACGGCGTTTAGATGTTCTTACCATCTGATTACAACGGTTTCTAGCCAACTTGTACAGGTCCCAGTACTCCTCACTGCGATCCCGCCTATATCTTCTAAACGCCCGGTCACGTCGTCTCATTGCCATCCGAACTCCAGGGGTGATCCAAGGAGCTGGGGGGCGCTTAACGCGAACAGCCCTTAGTGGCGCATGCGTGTCAAAAAGCTGGAGAACATTCCTGTTAAAGGTGTCCACCATCTGATCAACTGATAATGACTGGGAAATATCGACCCAATCAAGAGCCAGCGCATCGGTAAGAAGTTTATCCTTATTCAATCTTACAAAATTCCGGATCAAGACAGTAGCAGGCCTCTGCTTAGGGGGTTTCATTTTGTAAGCCAGATAGATCAAATCATGTCTGGACAAACCAGGCGCAGCGACCTGCCCATGGTTTGCCACGAGATCCGCAGAAGACGCAAGCATGAGATCGAGCCAGGAATCGCTCGAGTCCAAGTTATGATGAGTCGGACAAAGTTTAAGGAGAGATAGACTCGTCGACTCCAAGATCGCATTCAACCTACGTGTTCTTGTGTTATCTTTCAAAAGGTCAGTGTTGAAATCACCCATGACTATGAGATGTTTGTATTCTGAGGAAAGAGATTCAAAAAGAGATTCAAGAGAAGAGAAGTAATCAATAGTAGGAGGGCAGTAAACAACTCCTAGAACGGACTTAACCCCTTTAACAATGATTTCAATAAATAGGTACTCAGGATTGCCATTATAAATAGGGGATGAAGAAGAAATTATTTTATAGGGGATATCACTACGTAGGTACATGGCAACACCCCCGGCTCTCTTACCTGTACGATCGTTTCGGATTAAAATAAAGCCAGGCAAACAGTACAAAGAAGAGGGAAGTTCAGGTTTAAGCCAACTTTCAGACACTAAAACAGCATGCACGGAGACGCCCGAAAATAAATCCAATAACTCAGAATGGTGCTGAGGAATGCTCTGAGCATTTATATGACAAACATTAAAGCACTTGTTAAATCGCTGGCACTCGCTAATTAGAAAATCATTTACGGGCAAAGAATCGTCAAGAGATGAAAAAGAGGTGGAAGAGCAAGAATAAAATAAGTCATCGTCAGACATAATTACTGAGAAGTTAATTAAATAAATATAATATTATATATAGTAAATAATATAAAAGAATTTAAATGTGAAATAAATTCACTCAAGAATCAATTGCATAAACCTGCCAGCAGACTGTTCATATTTAAACAAATTAAAAGTACAGCTCGTATCCGAACGTAAATTAGAAAAAAAAAAAACGTAGACAGCGGCTATGACAACTTAGTTAAGTAAGTGACATTGACATTAATGACATTTCAAATACCATCTAGACTAGAGCAAAGAAAACAACAAAAAAAATAACAAAAGCCGGTAAACGAATAAAATTACAGTGACGTGATGAAACAAATGTGATCAACGACCAGAAAGCAAACTGTTAGACAACAAGGAAATACAAATAAATAGCGAATACAAGTTACTTCTTCTTTGCTAACCGCCTCGATCGAGTGTTAGCCTGCGCTGGCGCCGGGCTTGCGCTAGTCGAACCAGGGTTGGAATCCGGAGGAACAGCATGATCCAGCGACTTGCCATGCTCCGCACCCAACGCGATAACTTCCTCAGTAGTGAAGACCCGACGACGTTTGCCATTAGGAAGCTTGATATTAATGTTTCCTTCCATAGTCCACACATCAGTCACACCGAACAACTTGCGAGCTGTTGTAAAAGCAGACTGCCGCTGACGAGTGAGGAACTCAGACACCACATAGGGGGATCCCTTCAGTTTGGTCTTGGTTTTCCAGATCTGTCCCCTGATGGCAGAGTCCCTGAACCGAAGCAATATAGGTCTAGAATGACCCTCTGAAGCTATGCCCAATCTGTGACATACTGTTAATGAAGAGTTCGTAATATCAGCAATCCCAAGCTTACCCTGCAGGATGGATGCTACGCTTTCAGCAAGTTTCTCGTCAGACTTCTCAGGCACACCGCCAAGCAGCAAAAACTTTTTCCTGTGACGCATCTCTATGACGTCAACACTCCTGCTCACCTCGGCAATCTGTAGCTGCAATGCACTGAGGATACTCCAGACATGCTCTTTGAAGACCATAAAATCTTTGTGAAGACCGCTCAAATCTGCTCCAGCAGAAGACTTTTTCAAGCTGTCTTCAAAATCAGCCATCCGCTGGTTAAGGGATGTCATCACTATGCGCTGAGTCTCCGCAATATCAGCTATAGAACTCATGATAGTGACTTAGTGATTTAGTGCAGTAGTCAGTGTGGCCAAAGTATAAGTGACAGTCAAGCCAGCAAGTAAACACAATTGACACTATTTAGGACATGTGTATGTTACTGCCCACACAATATGTGCTTAATGGTATGTTTTTAAGAATAATTTGGTAGGAATTTTTAATAAATACTATGAAAAACTATTTAAATTGAAATAAATGAATATAGAACATGTGTTGACAATTTATGCACCTACCCCCAAAAATTATTAATCTGTTTGTTTATTAGGGAGTTGGTATTTGGTTTCTTTTATGTGATCAAAATTGATTTTATAAATTTTGAGCAAAAGTAAACTCCCACCACACCAAATCTCAGCAAAATATTATTTCTTGTATCAATCAGAAAAGCTTCTACTACAATCACAAGAAAACAACTTAAACCTCAACTGTCCTTAGCGATATTAAAAAACAAGTTTCACTCCTCAACAAAATCGTTAAAATTGCGCTCCAAAATAGGACTTAAATCCGCCGATCAATCAGCTCATAAACCCCAGTACACAACAGTTCAATCAATCGCTAGTTTAAAACCTATAAAGTGTTATTAAACACTTCTTGCGCTGCCCATCCGTCCTGTTCTGACGTACTAATCCTTTGTTATTGAGTGCGATCCCCGCCGATACTTTGATTGATAAACAGTGTGTAATAAGGCTTAGGACAGATCTTATGGTGTATTAGTGTTGTGTGCAGTCTTTAGATGTTTAGTGATTGGGGTGAAAGTATTTTGTTGACCTTTCTTGTTTTTAGCAGAAAAGATGAAAGGGAGTCGTCTGTATTGGTATGGACGAGTTATGCCCGACTCGACACTGTTCCGATTCGTCATCGATAACGATTCACAACTGTTTCAAATAATTTTGTGTTCATAGTTCCGATTCGTCATCGGTACTAAAGTACAGTAAAAAGAAAAGTTTATACAATTCCTGTTTATAATCATTTTAAGGATTTTTAAACCGGACAACGTGATATTACTTTCATACCAAACTGCGACGCCGCCAAAGTTGATGCGGGTATATTGTTTTATTAAACGTCTGACCCCATCGTTTTTTCGATGAATAGGTAGTTTCCATCCATCTATCTAACAAAAAGTACTAGGCTTGCATGAGTTGAAAGGGGTATTTTAATAGTTTTGGAAAAAACGGTGAGAAAGCATGCAGCACATGTGACTAAAGAGTGATAATATTATTATTTTGATGGATGGAGACGGAGAGGAAGACACAGAAAAGATGGATGGATTGGAGTCAGAATTATATGAAGGAAAAATAAGTAATTGATAGTGTGCGATTGACAGGGGAGAAGGGAAGAAACAAAAAAGGCGGAAAATAAATTCGGTGACTTATTGATTCATTGTTTTTTTGGTCCATTGCTTCTCTTCATTACTAAGATATGTATATAGATAACTACTGAAGCAATATAGATAACATAAATATGGGATCCCTTCGGGGGTATATTCTTTCGATTATAAAGACAAATTTGAAAATTAGCCCACGATCAACGTAGAAATCGCGTAACAAACAAAAAATCTCGAATTGAGAACATCCTCCTTTTTTTAAGTCGGTTTGCACCGAACCCAAATAACATGGGAGAAAATGATGACTTGTTTTTTAGCTATCGATTTATTTTGTAATCGCACTAGAGCTAGCCTCTGGGATAGTTAAGTGGGGGTTCAAAATCAAGATCTTTGCATAGTATAAAATAAAGTCACGTCCGCTGTCTGTTCACTCTAAACCCCCACCCGTCCCTTGCTAGAGCCATCCCGCGCTGCTGAGCTAGTAAGTTCAAACTGGTCCCTAAATAATATCAGTCAGATCCAGCCTGTCCCTTTGCTGTCCTCCCTCAGCGACGCCCTAAGCCGAGGCACGTACCCCACAGGGGGTGCCCTTAGCGTGTAGTTGCTTAGTTTGTAAGGTTTTTGCCCTAGCTGGAGGTTTTAATTTTAAGGCATCCACGGGAATCGCCCGGTTAAGCAGACGACGGACACGGCGCCTAGGTTGAATTGCGAGATGCCATTTCGAAAAAAAAAAATGTCTGTAACGAAGAGCCACGCATGCATGGATGCACCTCAAACTACTTACTATAAAAATACAGTTACGAAGAAAAGTATAAAACATTTTATATTAAAATATGCAAGTTAATGTAATTCTAATGAAGCGGTCGCATCAATATAACGGCTACACCCGGCTCCGCCCGCTATTTATAAACTTGTTTAGTAATAAAGTGATATGAAATAATCAACGGAATAGTTAGATGCTATCACTTTTGCTACATGCCTGCGTGTACAGTTAGATAGAATTGATAGAAAGGTACTGTTTAGTGCAGAAATGCGTTATAATAATAGAAAGAAAAACATTTTTATTTGACACTAGCTGCGCGCCGCGGTTTTACTCGCGTGGTGATAGAATATACAATATATCTTTTTGAATTGTAGCCTATATGTTATTCTGATATGTAAGCTATAGTATTGTGAAGTTTCATCAAAATCCATTCAGTAGTTTTTCCTGTCGTCCAAAAGTGCGTTGGGTTGTTAAAGTCCCGGGAAATAGATGTACAGAATCTAAATGTATTGCAGAAGAAAAGGGAAGCCTCTACCAGCAGTGGAAGATTCGGGACTGAAGTGGCGAAGATAGACTTTAAATCTTCGGGCACTAATCTCAGCTCACCATTTGATTTGATTTTGTTTATAAATTAATCTTCATCAGTGTACGGGTTAAACACTATTAGAGTGTTAGGTACGTTAAAATAAGTTTATCTCCAACGAGCACGTCTTACTTGCACGCGGACCAGAAGCGAGTGTGCGGTCCGTGCAGCGACTGCCTGACCGCACCCCCACCAACACTCGCCCTACCACTAAGCGTGTCGGTATTTATTATACTCTACAATCAGCATCATAAAAACAACACAATAGATGTTACTTACTATCAAATACTTTCTTAATGTAACTATAACAATGCCTGGGCTACGGGTTAGTTCGAAAAAAAAAACCGCGGCCACGGAACACAAAGGGCAAAAGAAAAAACATTGATGGGTTTTACTGAGTACAAATCTGATACTCCCGTCCGATCCGCCCAGAGCGGGAAGAGTTATCTGATAAATTCCTCTCCGAAAAGAAAATGTAACTACAACTACCCCAATAAATAAAAAATCTTAGCACCCACTTGCAACACTGATTTATACGCCACAAATCAATAAATAACAAGCAATTCTTCCACTTTTCTTTGCACCTGTATCCAAGCAAGGTAGCGGATTTAACGCTAGTCGTTTCACATTCAGAATTTATTAGTGATGTCAAAACATTATGTAGTCAACAATATATCGACACTTGCCGCAGGGGCGAACACTGAAAAATCGACTACTGCATACGTCTGCGCGTAGGGATTGCGTTTCGATTATAAATAAGTATCGATGTTCGATATATTAACGGTGTTTATAGTATTTATGTAATAGTTTAGTACGGAAGTAGTGATGTACGGTAAGTAGTATTGGATAGAGCTGGTTAGCGGGAAATATATGTGAGTATCGAGTGTATTTGTGGGTTGCTAGTGAGGGGAATGAGTTGTGGTTGACGAGTGATACGATAGTAGCTTGTTAGTACTTGCACTTGAGTTGTGATTTGTGTTGTAGTACTCTTATTGTTTATCATATATGAAGTTCATGTTAGTTATTTTTATTGATTATCAAGCCGTTGAGATAATTACTGATAGCTGTATGTATCCTGTTGTTCCCCACTTTGGGTCAGATAGAACTGATGTTGTTTTTTTGTGTTTCTTTCTTTACTTTGTTTTGAAGTTTTTATCTAGACAGACATTCATCGTGCCTTTTAATAATACATGATATTTTCATAAAAAAAAAATAACTACTTGTAAAAAACGTTGGACGTTGACCTGTTTACCGTATTAATTTTAAGCATCGAAACAGCCAGCGTCTTTTTTACATCATCCTGCTAATGCCTACCATACTATGAATCATTAAAACGACAACTAATTGTTTACTAAAAAACACGCACATTATGAAACAAAGAAAAAAGTAGGGAATGAAGATCGCAACCCGATATAGTTATCGGGTTGCGATCTTCATAATGTGAGTTATGTGTATCGTGAGCTAAATCCAGTTGTGTGTCGAAAACAAAATCGAGTTGTGAGTACTTGTGAGTGACGGTGTTTGAGGTACCGAACGAAAAAACGAATAAGGGAGAGGGTAGATCGGTTTGTCTGCTCATAAACACCCACCCGCAATAACTTCAATTCATCCGTGATCATAGCGTTTGCAACATCGCCGAAATATCAGAAAATCGAAATAAATAACAAACATGTTATATATTCCGTTTCAAGTGACCATGTCCATTTAAAGACTTATAAACAAAAAATACTTCCACCAATCCCAAGTTACTATTATTTTATTCTTTTACTTATAAACTTTAACCCCATAAAACCATAAAATTGAAACATAAAATCCTTAATGAAGTACGGTCAGAAAATAAATACAAGTACACATAAAACGCAGAGATCCCCATTAACCCGAATTCACTGAGCTGGTGAAATCGTGAATAAAAATCGGGACAATGCTCGGTGAAACTGTACAGTAATGATGAATGGTCTAGGTGTAAGGCTGCGGTGCTACTGTGAGCGGGAAGAGTAGAGTAAGCGATTTAGTTTAAAATATGAAATAGTTTAAAATAGGGAGAACGCTCAGTGAAACTACACAATAATGATGAATTTGCTTGTAATATTAAATCTGAAAGAAAAGAAAGTATAGATTTAAAATATAAAACGTACAGGAACGTATCGAAGGAATATAAAATAGTGTGAAAAGAAAACTGTTGTCTAACTTTTTCAATTTTTGTTTTCGTTGTTCAAGTATTTGTACTTAATAGTCAACTTTTTGGTTGTTTATTTCAATAATGACACACTAAGACCAAGCAAGCCATACAAAAATGGCGGGTTGCGGGTTTGCCAAGTTTGCGGGTTTTTCGAAAGAGATACCGCGGCCCCGGAACGTAAAGGGCAATAGAAGGAACATGGGTGGGTTTTAGCCAGTACAAGTCTGACAATCACCCCCGCTCCGCCCAGAGCGGGGGAAGTTATTTGATGACTTCCCACGCCAAAAAAATCCATAGAAAAACCATTTCACGCGAATCTCTTATTGAGTAGGAAATCTGTATAAAGCGAAGTCATATTAGACTCAAAATGTATATCTTATCTGTCGCCATGTGTACAAGGCTATTTTTCAAGTAATAAGCCAGACTTGCACATAGAATACAAGACAAAACCGCTAGCACTCAAACCTAGCCCACTCCTACGCAAAATAAATGCAACTCAAATGCATTTTCACATTACCGATCTGATATCGTTATCACAGTAGCTGTTTGACTAATGATAGCCTAAAATCTACCATCATATCTTCACGCTGAACCGAAGTAGGGCGGGCAGGCTTAATTACAAACGGATGTCGTTACTCAAACACCGTTGGGGTTTTAATAAAAATAAAAAGTTGCAGAAGGCTCATTGAGAAATCTATGCATAAATTGATGGCAAACTTTATGAAAGAAACTGGTTTCATTGTTGTTTATGTGGGCAGCTTTGAAGATTTCTATGTTTTAAACTTCTTAGTTCCACGCGGAAGATTGTACTGATAAAGGTCTGACTGTTTGTGTGTGTGAGTTAAAATGTTTGTATGCGTTTACAAACATTTTAACTCACACACACAAACAGCACGATACAACACCCACGATACAGGAGAAATTCCCAGTGCAAAGTTAAAAAAAAAATTGGATAGTAATATGAATTACGTGAAAATTCTTAAAATAGTTGCAGACGCAGTGCCTAGGTTGTGGATGCTGATAATGATGTTTGGTGAAGCCTCAATCTAACGAATATTAATGGCTGATGATAGATACGACTATCTTGTAACTTCACCTTCATTGATTGGAGACATTGTTCTGTAATAATTAGGTAAGTTCCTTTTAAGACAATTTTTGAGGTTGTGATGACTTTTTAATGGACAGAATGTTTAGTTTTCTGTTTTTATTCGGCAAAGCTTATTAAGGTCTAATCATGCGGCTTTTCTGCACTTGTTATAATAAACAACATTAGTTTTAGTTTATGCGAAACCAGAAACACGTGCCAAGTATTTTTTATGTTAAGAATCTATGTACACCACTGGCACATCGACCTACACAAAACCGTTTTAACCTGATCTCTCTATTACGGTGTGCCATTCGTAGTCTAGATCAGGTTATAATAGTTTAGAATAGGTTGACCTGCCGTCGTGTGTACAACACTGTGTCATGGACACACACACGGACACACACACAGCGCGCCTCTAGTGCCGCTGTGAATTGCAGTGACCTCTGCTGGGCGCCATATGATTGCGTTTACCAATTAAGTGTCGAAATTGTAGATGCGGGCCTGTGGACCGTGAGCAATGGGTAGCTCACCGTTCGTCCGTCTATTGACGACAGGCCGTGTCGATGGCGCGTTAGTGTACCAAGCGCGACCCGAAGAGATGTCAGCAAAGCAGAGGGGCCTGCCAGGGCCACCGCCTGCCGGGGTTGCGGGTTGTTCGAAAGAGATACCGTAGCCCCGGAACGTAAAGGGCAATAAAAGGAACATGGGTGGGTTTTAGTCAGTTCAAGTCTGACACTCCCCCCCACTCTGCGCAGAGCGGGGGAAGTTATTTGATGATTTCCCAGCCGCAAAAAACAATATGTCGAAATTGTGACCTTTTTGAAAGATTTTTAGGACAAAATATAACATGTTGTAAAAAAATATTAGAATCGGTTCGGTATTATATTCTCAACAAACTATATTCAGCAATATATCTTTTGTATATACTAAAATAATGTTGTAGAGTTGTGCCAAATGGTTTTACTGAAACAATTCCACTGTCTTGCAAGTAATAAGTACACACTTAAACTGAGCCATTTATAATTTGTTACATTTGCTTTATGCTTTCCAATGGGTTATTAATAAAATTGTAATGATGTGTTTATATTTCCTGGCCTTTATGTTTGTGTTGTACTATTAATTGTTACTTGCAAATGGCTTTAATGCCGGGGGTTTTAGCCAGCAATTGTATTTTGAATTTCTTATTATTAAGTTAGAACTTTTCGTAAAAGTTAGCAATTAAAAAAGTGAATGGACTTTTTACAATGTTGCGTTGTTAAAGTGGTAATTTAAATACTAAGTTTCAATTCAAATTTACGACATGACCTTTTGTTGTTTAACGAATGTTTAGTGTTCTAGCGTATAGGTCCCACGATTTTTCTGAACAAAAGGTCTGTTGTTCTGTACTTAATTATATTGTTCTTTTACTTACCTCAAAGTATTATTACATTTTCCGTGACGTTTGAGTTTAAAAATATATAAAAAACTCTCAGTAGGTATTGCACACAAAAGCGAAACTATAAATCTACTAAAATCCACGCGATGAAATTCCACAAAATAAATACGGCCACATTTTAAACAAAACACAGAAAACGCATTCGAAATTTAAATCAAAGCTGCAAGAATGCACAGCTCTTTTTATGTTTTAAAAACAATGATCATAAACTGTATACGGCCAATTCGAATGCGCTCGGGAATCGACTATTTCAAATCGGATTCCTAGTTTAAAAATAGAACTGTCGCAAATGAATCATCGCGGCGTCGAGTGAAATGAGGGGTTAAAACAAATAAAAACTCGTTGGTTGTGTGGCAAATAAATGGATAGAGTAACTCGAGACTATGGTACGGTTCTCTAGTTACTACCCAGGACCACAGCCCGGGGGCATGCGTCTGCAGGCTTTAGATTACGAAGCTTTGGTGTTCTTTTGTTTTTGGGTCATTTTAGGCCATTTTCTGAGAATGGAATTTGATAGTATGTAAATTTGGGTCTGGAAAGGAGACAGATGGGTTATAAAATGGATCGTAGTTTTATTTAAGGTTTGACAGGAAAGGAATTTCGATAAATTGAAAAAAAAAACACTTTTCTCTCTGTACGTTGGACCAGAATAGGACGAGCTCGTAATTGACCACATCAAGGATAAATGTGACTTGTACGTGGAGGTTTATTTTTACTTTTTAACCAATGTGACAGATAGTTCCAACCTCAAATTAACTTTTGAGTTGCAGTTTTTTTATAATAAGAGCCATTAGGTATGTACCTTTTGAAATTAAATCTGAAATTACGAATAAAAAGTCAAACAAAATTCCAATTCGGTGCGGTTCCGAATTTAAAAATATCCCAAAAAACTGTACCTATATACAGTACAGTCATGAGCAATGACATGTATTCACTTACCAAAACACAAAAGCCCATTTTCTCATATAATACATGTAGTACATTTTGATTCCAGTGAGGAAACTTTGTCATTGCAGCCGAGGCGGATTTAATACGCGAGCTGCCAGGCGAGAGCGTTATAGACCCGAGAACAGCGTTATAGACCCGAGAGCAATCTCACGTGAATTAAACGACGCTTTGAATACACTTCGGAGAAATTAAAAAACAGACAAAAGTAATTTTGTCATTAATCCATATGAAACTATGATTTAATTTGATTTTTTCCCGCGCTTTGACTTCACATACTGATCAAGAAACGAAAGCATGACATCGCTAAACTGCCTAATATTAAAAATAAGAAATTCATTTTTTTTTAATTTAGTATTCAAATAAATATCAATTTGTATAAATAACTTTATAAATGATCGTTTATTTGTGGTATTTTGTTAAACCCAATGTATTTTTAAATAAATATGAAGGCCTTAAAAAAAACGCCTCCTAAAAAAAATACTGCCGGCTATAGGGAAAGAGAAGTTGTTTATTGTTATCCGTGATAAAACACAAAATAACCCTTATTGTGATAAATGAGGAAAAAAAAGGACGTGTGTGAAATCCATTGCATGTTAAACCTAATCGCGGTGCAATAAGAGCCAGTTTTCGAGGAAGTGTATTGAAAAAAAAAACAGTTTCTTTGAGACAGGACTTATTTCGCAATATGTCTTCTAAAATACTATGTCCGTGAATCCGTAAAACGTTAATAAATGAAGCACGAAAAAATCGCTTTGGAATTTCGGTAAGTGTAAGTATATATGTTACTGCACCAGACTGTCCACACAAAAATACCATTCTCGATTAGTCCCAGACACGTTAAAGGTCCTTAGTATTTACACCGACGATAGGGACATGGCCTGACAGGGCAGGACCGCACCCGAATTACCTTCGCCAGCGGGTATGATTGAAAAGCGAAAGGTGAGACGCAACGCACAGGGGGATAGAGTTACATTAGACTGCAGTATAAGGAGGGATTTCAGAGTAAAAAAAAACATTATAATACAAACTATAAATAGACATAAACTAATAATATATGTACAAATAATATATATTTTTAATTGTTTTTTTAATGCTTTTTTATTAAGAAATATTTAAAAATGTAATTATATGTAAGAAAAACAAATAAATGAACTAAATATATGTACAAGTATAAAAATGGCAAAATAATTAAAGGGCGTCAAAAAATTCGTCCGCATTACAGTCTACAGGAATAGTGCCCAGAAGGCTGGCAGCATTACCGCGTTGGATGGCAATGCTAATTTTTTGTGCAAAAAACAGGCCAGCCCTTTGATCACGAGAAGTGTCGACCAACGGCTTGGCGATTTCTATTTTGTTTTTTTTTTTTCGGTGACTAGAAAGTTGTAAATAGAGGAAAACTTTTGAAATTTGAGACATAGTAGAAGTTCTTCGTAGATAATACGGAAATAGTGCACAGTCTTGTATTCTCATCTCGTACGGAGGAGAAGGTCTGAAGAACTGCCAACTGCAATAAGATAAGCCATTTATGTCTTGCCATAGCGAGACAAAGTTTCAGCGTCACTCTGAGAGCAGCAATGTTTTCAGCTACGGAAGCATTTTGGTTTGGGTGACTTTGCCATTACGGTCTAAGGTTGCTTTCAAAATTGTACCTTATCAAGGCTTCTCAACTGTACTTTAGTTACTTGGTTTTTGATGTGAAACATATATTGGCGTGCTTTATCAGTAATTCTGACTCGTATGCCGTGACGGCAAATGTCATGATTTCTAGACTTCCTTGTATGTCCTTGTGTACACCTTGTTTCTTTTATTTGCTGGTTGCTGTTGATCTGTAATACAGGTTTACCTAACACAGACACCAGTCTCTAAGTAGTGATGCTTTGACTATGTACTGTTTTATTATGATGAGATAAATAAACCAAATTCATTATTATATTATTATTTTACTCCATATTTTCTTACAGGTTTGTACTAAACAAGGGTATGTTGTAGCGATACGTTTTTTTTAATGTTTACCGTCTTTGATTTGTGAATCACCTACAACAACAAAACTATTCGTCTTTAATAAAATATTATATTGTTTACAAATTATAATATTGTCATTTTTTTTTATTTGACGGCTAACTTTTTTGATTAGACTTTTTTTTGCAACCAAAAACCATCTGATTTCGCCCCATATACTACATAATCCGAGATAATCCGCAGGGCACGGCGGTGCTTGCACGCTGCCTGGCCTGCCCGCGCTCACTGCACTAATCGATTTTACGTCTATTTCAATTAGCCGCCTTCTACTAAGCCGTACAGCCTATTAACTGTAAGTACATCGCACTTAATTATTTTAGCTCACTTTGAATCTATAGGTCTTGAAGTCTTCGATGCGCTGGTTAGATTGTGTGATGAATAGGTTGTCGAGAAACGAGGAACTTAATTTTAGAGTCAATAATGTATGGTTTATGTAAGTTCGTCATTATTTAGGTGACGTGGGTAGATGGTGTATTTCATGATTAGGGAGGTACTGCATTGAGCTCGATGCTGATATTAATATTATAATTTGTGTTATAAAATTTAAAAAGAAGGTTTTACATAAAAAATTCTCTTCGTTAAACTGACTCTTTCGTTCCTAGGTATATATTTTATTACGTTTGGGAAATCATCAAATAACTTCCTCCGCTCTAGGCAGAGCGTGGGGGGCAGTGTCAGACTTTTACTGTCCAAAACCCATCCATGTTCCTTCTTTTGCCAATTATGTTCCGGGGCGGCGGTATCTCTTTCCAACAACCCGCAACCCGGTAGGTGGGGTACCGTTCTCACGTCTTATCGCAGTATTTATTCCAGTGAGGGAAAGAAACAAAGCTATACAGGATGTCTAGCGCCATCTCTTTCTGCCACACTGGTAGTATGTACTGCTTTAAGACATTATTGTAACTCTCCTGGTTTTAGGTATATATATCCTATCTGCTGTTTCATATGTTTTTAAACCGAAAAAGTTAAAGCTCAGCTCACCGTGCCTTCGTCTAGTGACGACAGGTCATGTCGACGGCGCGCTGGTGTTCTAAGCGCACCTCAAAGAGATGTCAGCAAAGCAGAAAAGCCTGCCAGGGTTATGGACTGTTCAAAATCAAAATCAAAATCAAAATATTTTTATTTTACATAGGCCTACATGGGCACTTATAAAACGTCGAGAAAAGATGCACGGTTCGGGTTGGTCGTTTCCTATGGAGAAGAACCGGCAAGAAACTCCATGGTTACTCTTTTAAAATCATTTAGTTTTACAATGTTGTTGTTGTTACAGCGTTAGCACTTAAGTATGAGAGGACAGCGTAGGCCCGACAATAAGTCATTGCTTACTTTACAAAAAGTAAAATAAAATAATAATACGTTAACAAAAGTTAACAAGCGTCTAAGAATCTACAAGGCCAACCATGTCCACTCATTCACAAGGAATAGGTAGAAAAGAATCTATACGAGAGTAAAAAAAAATAAAAATAAAATAAAACAATATTGCAAAAACAAAATAATAACTAAAAGACGAGTCACACAGATGTTGCTATCAGTACTGTAACTATTCAGAACAAGGGTGATATAAATATGTGATTTGACAACTATTGCAAAAAAAAAAAACAAAATGATTAAAGAGATCACAAAAATAAAAAGAAAGAAAGAAAGTACGAAAGAAATACCAAGGTCCCGGAACATAAAAGGCGAAAGCAGGAACATGGGTGGGTTATATTCAGTAAAAATCCCAAAGCGGGTGAAGTTATTTGATGATTTACCATCAGCAAAAAAGAAAAAAAAGTCGGAGGTTTCAGAATTTTACAACTGAGTCCATTGTGAAAGTTGATGTAACAGCTCATTGCTTTTCTCTCCTCTGTATGTCAATACATCTTTGCCCCACCTTGGCAATTACTGGCCAGACCCATAACACTACTTTATGAGAAACTAGCTGGCGCCCGCGGCTTCGTCCGCGTGATTATAAATATAGTATCCTATGTGTTATTCCAGACTATAATCTACCTCTGTGCCAAATTTCATCAAGATCCGTTCAGTAGTTTTCTCGTGAAAGAGGATCAAACATACATCCATACTCACAAACTGTCACATTTATAATATTAGTAGGAAGTAGAATAGTATGATAGGATACTCACACTAACGAAGCTTTTTTTTTTTCGGGTGGGAAATCATCCAATGACTTCCCCCGCTCTGGGCGGAGCGGCGGGGCATGTCAGACTTGTACTGACTAAAACCCACCCATGTTCCTTCTATTGCCCTTTACGTTCCGGGGCCGCGTTATCTCTTTCGAACAACCCGCAACCCCGGCAGACGGAGGCTCTGGCAAGCCCCTCTGCTTTGCTGACTCTCTTTGAGGCGCGCGTGAAACACGAACGCGCCGTCGACACGGCAACGCGCCGTCGACACGGCGTTTCACAGCTCTAAGGGACCACAGACTTGAGTATACACAACAAACACGAACGCGCCGTCGACACGGCCTGTCGTCAATAGACGGACGGACGGTGAGCTACCCATTGCTCACCGTCCACAGGCCCGCATCTACGGTGACCGGGAGTCGTCTCGCGGCGCCCGGCGCCCGGGGCGTCTCCCGCGGCGGCTGGGTTGGTTTGAGGTTCTCTCCCTCAAACGCCCGGCCTCCTCCTTCACTAGCATTACTGGTTCGCAGAAGGAGGTGACCGCTTCCCATTCCCTCTCGCTTCGGACCATGGCCTAAACCAGGGCCGGACGCGAGAGGTCGCCGCCGCCGATCGCCTCCACGAGGGCACGGCGGTGCTCCGCCCAAGCTGGGCAGACCGCCACTGTGTGCTCCACCGTGTCCTTTGGGCGATCGTCACAATGGTGACACCCGGGCGTTTCCTCCCGCCCGATTATGTGCAGGAACCTCCCGAAACTTCCGTGTCCGGTGAGGACCTGCGTCAGGCGGTAGGTGAGGAGGCCATGACGCCTCTCCAGCCACTCCTCAAAGAGGGGACTTACCGCCACTATTGTGGCGTGCCCTGCACGGGGTTGCGACAGTCGCTCTCTCCATGCCACCATGAGATCGCACTGGAGGTCTGTCCGCTGAGCGGCATTTGCCGCGGTAGCGGATTTTCCCCCCGGTGTAGTGCCTCCGCGCGCCACTCAAACAGGCGCGCGAACACTAACGAAGCTTACGATCAAATATTACCTACTTACGAGAATTCACTGCTGAACAACATCATAATTTCTATAAACATAAGTTATTAAAGTTCAAGCCGAGATTCTTGTTGCAGATAACCCTAACACTAACTTGGAATACTTGGCATTTCTAGATCTTGCGATAGATACGTTATCATGCGTGTCATCTAACTTCATCGGTCTAGATGTTAGCAGGCGCATCGTAAACGTGAAGTTCTGGGTTTGGTTTTAGGTTACGAAAGTGTTAAATATAGGGGTTTTAGTATTCCGTGCCTCAAGATAAAGATAATTATATTTTGCAAACATGGGTAACAGTAAATGATGACAAAATATTGATAGGTTCAGCCATATTCTGCCATTTAGGCATGCAAAAGTTTTAAAACATACAACTTATACTAAGAAAACACTTAATTTTTTTTTATACACAACAATTTAAAATATTACACAAAAAAAACAGTTCTAATTTAAAAAAGTCTTTCTCCGTAAGGTACTCACTAATATTATACTCACTAATATATCAAAAGGAAAAGACGGAGCCCTTATTAGGAGCACTTTGTTTTCTGTCTGTTTGTCAAGAACTTTTCTCAAGAACGCGTGAAGGTATCAAGTTGAAATCGTCTCAGTCCCTTGGAGCTGTGTAAAATAAACCCTCTAAGTCTACGCAGTCAAAAGATATGACCGTTAATGTCGCAAGATTGTACGGAACCCTCAGTGCGCGAGTTCGACTTGCACAAGATTGTTTTTCTACTATCCTTACTAATATTATAAAAGCGAAAGTGAGTTTGTTTGTTTGTTTGTTACCTCTTCACGCTTTAATGGCTAAACCGATTTTGATGAATTTTGGTACAGAGATAGTTGGGAACCAGGAGACTGAAATAGGCTAATTTAAAAAAAAGTGGGATGTGAGGGAGAAAGAGGGAAGAAAAGGGAAAACTCAGCGTTGCTATTACAAATCAATAAGGCGCAAGGGGAACTGTTTTACCCCGAATTTAACGCGAGCAAAGCCGCGGGCAAAAGCTAGCTAAAGAAGTATGGATGTTTGTTACTCCTTCCCGTCAAAATGGCTGAAGCGATCTTGATGAAATTTGGCACAGAGGTGGAAAGAGTGGTGGTAGTCTGAAACACATAGGACTTTTTACCGATATCACGCGGGCGAAACCGCGGGCGCCAGCTAGTTTTTTAATAAAACTTTATGCCTATTTTTCCTGTCTAGTAAATTATTTTTAGCTCACTTATAAAGGGCTGATTCATTCAATGCTTACGAGGCCAACCTTCGGCATGCTCCACTGCCCCTTTCAGTACTGCGGTTTCGAAACTTAATACTCAACGTGAGGGGAAAAAGGACCTCAAAATAAGCATTCTTGGTCATTTAGGTGTGAACAGGCATTTTTGTCCTTAAAGATGTGAACGAGCATTAAGGATGGTCTTACATTGGTGTAACTGATTATGAGAAGTAAGACATCTCGAGAGACATCCACACGCGCCTCAAAGAGATGTCAGAAAAGCAGAGGGGCCTGCCAGGGCCACCTCCTGCCGGGATTGCAGGTTGTTCGAAAAAAGAAACTCGGAGGGACGGGAAAAAGAAAGAACAGAGCAGGGTAAGTGTTAGACTTTTAGTAGTCAGGTAAAGTCTGACACTTGACCCCAGCTTCGCCTTCTCTTTGTTCTCTCTCTCTCTTCGTTAGTTATTTAATGATTTCCCATCCGCAAAATAAGACATCTTGAGCAATGTTTTAAAAGCATAGACAAAGAGGAAACGATGACGATCTAAGAAAGACTGCAGGGAGATGCTGGATGCGGCAAGCTGAAGACAGGGCGCTATGGCGCTCATTAGGGGAGGGCTATCTCCAGCAGTGGACTAATATAGCCTGATGATGATGATGATGAGAGGAAACGATTCTAAAATTTATTTATTTCAGACCCAGTAGAATCCATAATTTGTTGCATAAACAGTAACATTTTATCGTATATGGAGCATCCTTTTAAGCAAAATGATACCTTTATTAGAAGACTCCATATACGATAAAATTTCATTTTCATTTCGCGCTTCCATTATCATTCCTTTACTTATACTAACTAACTTATGAGTTACAAATATATAATTCACATATATTTATTTAATAAATTAAGAAAGAACGTTTTAAAATTAATAGTAAAAAAAATAACGAATTAAAATAATGAGAAAAATAATGAATATTTTTGAAGGAAGTATTATTGCTAACAATAACTGTTTCTGTTTGTATGTAGGCATAAATATTAATTACTCAAATTACAAATATTTTTACATTTATCAGCCGCGGAGTTTATACGGACAACTTAAGTGCGGCGTCTCAATTTCTTGTCGCTGTATTTTAATAAAATGTTATTTTTAAATACTATTCCGTTGTTCACTTGCCAAACAAGGCTACCGATTGGAATTCTGCCCACCTCCGAAGAAAAAGAAGCGTGAAGACAAGAAACTTTGAAAAAATTGTCTGCTACATTTATAATTATTACAATTAAAGTTGACGGTTATTTCATGGCCATTGGTCTTTAGGCCAGCAATTAATTTATGGGCAAAAACTTGTATGAAGGTGTTATGGTCACACGATTCTCTGTTCCTGTATGTTACCGACGAAGGTGTCAAGTTTTTGTCGCTTCGGGTTATTTTTTGTCGTAAGATATCGGTATGGCTTTAAGAGTGTCTTATAAATAATATCAACCATATTTTAATGGAAAAGGTCTACTCGGCCATAGAGAGTTTTGTGATGAGTACAGTTTTATTCTGCCTTTAAAAACTGGCTGGAAAATTTACCAATTAAAAAAAAGTCGATGCTCCTGAATGAAATGAACTTCAAAAAAGGAACGTTAAGTTTTTTACATATTTTCGTTTAAACTCCCCAAAATGGCCGTTCCGTTTGACAGCTGATATACGAATATGTCTTTTAAAAACTTTTTCTGACCACCACAAAAATGTGAAGCCATGTAAAGATTTACAAATTTGTCAAATTAAAGTGTTCGCGGAGATTTCTCGCGGTGTCTTTAGAGGCAGCAAAAAGGTCGGGTTGCACACAGAAATATTTACCAAGAACTTACATTCTGTGCAATTTGTAAGCGGGCAACACTTACGCCGTCGAGGGTAATTTGACGATTTTTTAGTCGGCTAAGTGTGTGTCGGATTTTATGGGAATCCAAATGTAAAACTGAGCTTTTTGTAGTCTTACGGCCCGCTCGCACTACAAATCACTAAATTCTTTAACGCTAAACGAATATAAAACGTCGATGTTGCCAGGCCAGTCGTTTAAAGATGACGGAAACAGAATTACGAGCTTGAAAGCCATCACAAGTAAATGAACCTTTGTTGGTTTCTACTTATCTAACATACAAAACAACCATTATGTTTCTTGTACAATTAATACCCTACTAAGTATTTTTTTTCTAGTCTCCATCATCATTTTCCTGCCCTTGTCTCATTCTATTTAAGGTCGGCGCAACACGTTGTCTTTCATTGTCAGACGTCACGGCATCACTTACTCCTTTCTCCTTCAAATCATTTCTTACACAATCCATCCATCTTTTCTTTGGCTTTCCTCTCCCTCTCCATCCATCAACATTCAGAGTTTCCATATATTACTGAATTGTCAGAATTGTACATGAGGGCGGTCTTCGAAGCCTAAGAGCCATGAAGACATTTTCAACAATAGTTTTGGTCCATAAAAAAAAATCTAAAATACTGCCCCACTGGTGTACTGCTCATAAGCACCACTGCCAGGCCAAGTATTATTTATTTGGTTCACCAACAATTGTATACACTGGTATAAAAAAACGTAACAAGCAAAATAACAGGAAGAAGTGTAACAATCACTTATAGGTAAACTCTGCATGCACACAAAACGTTACTATGTTATTAGGATGTTCCATCAGCATTTTTTTAGAAACAGTCCCTGAGTCTAGATTTGTGACTAATTGACCACCAGCGTTCCCACCACCATTCTCACATGTATAATATATAATCTCAACATGAATGATGATGTATCCATGATTTTGTAAAAATATTATGATTTAAAAGAGTGAAAGAAATAAGAAAGAAAGAAAAAACATTTATTTGGCCCATACCACAAGTGCACACAAAATGGGATAAAAACTTAAAACTAAACGATAACAACAAATACGTAATTGTGTGTCTCACGGCTGCGCCAAATAGGCCCAGTTCAGCAAACTGCCGAGCAGCTAGTGCCCGACGCTGGTTTTCAACTGGACCTTTAGACCTGATGTGACGGACGTAAAACAGTTTTATATTTATTTGTGTTTCTGTGTATAAAAAGGTATATATACATATAGCATACATTTGTGTAAAATCATAAAAATAAACTACTTACCTACATAAAAAAAGTGTTAGGCAAAAATGTAATATATATAGGTATACATATAGACACAGACAACCGCAAGATAAAACAAATAAATAAGAAGTGCGTTACTACATAATAGATGGGATGGGCGCATTATAGATTAAAATGGAAAGTTTTGGTAGGTGTGATGGCAATAGTGTGGGTACATAGATACTTAAAAAAGAAGAAAAATTATTATTGACTGAGGTGGCGCTAAAATCCAAGCGGATATAAACAAAGACGGTAAGTTGATCATCCATGTTTCCATCCATTGTTGAGTGTCCATGGAGTTTCTTGCCCATTCTTCTCCATAGAGATCTACGCTTTGGAATGGGCAACTACAGTACTTTCACAAGTTATTATGTCTTGTGACTGGGACTGTAGCAGCATCTTTTTTTTGTTTTCATGATATTCAAAAGTGCCTGTACTGGTCTAATTGAAATAAATGCTTTGAGTTTGAGTTGATGGCAATAAGCCCGGCCACAGTTACGTGGGAGTTAAATAATACGGACAAAATGTGGGTGTACTTATTAGGTACTCTCCCTTTGGAGGTTACAATGCGTGATGTTATATTTAAAAAAGATTGAGTCAGACTCCCGCACCGAAGGTTTCGCACAAACTTGCGACATAAACTGCCATATCTTTTGACTGCGTAGACTTAGAGGGTTGTTAGTTCACAAGGTTACACAAAAGGACCAGAGATTTGAGTATATGGTGTTAATTTCAACTCTTACCTCCACGTGTTCCCTAGATAAAAGGTTTTGACAGACAGACAGACAATAAAGTGATCCTATATATCCTTTGACTGTTTTTTCAAAAGGTAAAAAACGGAATCCCAAAAACAGTCAAAGAATGAGCTAAATTAAAATACCATATCCATTTCCTAGCAAATCTACGATCTACCATTCCCAGAATGCAATCTCTTCAAAACATACTTTTCTACACTGTTTCAATGCCAAGAAGTGAATGACCGACCATGAATTCTATTTCTGGATTCACAAACAACACTTGTGTTATTGCATAATGGTAGTTTTGGTAGCTGACGACTGTGTGAACGTGTGTACAACTAAACTAAGTTCCGTACTTCAAAAGGAAAATAACCGGACCATCACAGGATCACTTTGTTGTCCCTCTGTCTGTATGCCTGTCTGTCAAAGCCCTTTATCTCGAGAACTTGTGGAATCGAGTTGAAATTACCATTATACTCCAGTCTGTAGCCGCCACTAGGGTTGCGGGTTATTCGAAAGAGATACCGCGGCCCTGAAACATAAAGAACAATAGAAGGAACATGGGTGGGTTAAGGAGGTGACCGCTTCCCATTCCCTCTCGCTCGGGACCATGGACTGAACCAGGACCGGACGCGAGAGATCGCCGCCGCCGATCCCCTCTACGAGGGCACGGTGGTGCTCCGCCCAAGCTGGGCAGACCGCCACTGTGTGCTCCACTGTGTCCTCCGGGCGATTCTGTAGCCCTTTGGAGCTGTAATAAAATCATTCCTTTAAGTCTACACAGTCAAAAGATAACGCAGTTTATGTCGCAAGTTTTCACGGAACCAGCGGTACGCGAGTCCGACTCTCACTGAGCTAGTTTTTTTTTTAACTAAGCAGATTGGACGCTGATGTCTACACGATCTTATCTCTCAGACATCCACGAACGACTAAAGGCTACTTTTTTAAAAAACCAATTAATATTCGAAGTATTAAAATTTAATTCCTTCTATAATGTTAAAATTGCAATGAATAAATAAGGTGAAGATAATTTGACCACGTAAGGAGCTTAAAAACATAAAAATGCCATTGCACAAACTCGGCAATTGTTAACATAATGTCTGTAAAGAAATGACTGTCGTACACAATGTTTACTTAACACCAGAATGCGTATAAATTATGTTTTCTTTCTTTCTTTGTTTGTAATTTCCCTTGGTATTTCGTAAAACATAATTACTTACTGCACTTTACACTTAAAGTTTAGCCAAACTTGTCTGATTAACTTTTATTGTAATTAAACACTTTAAAATAAAGCATTCGTAATGCCGTTTTGTTTTGCCTTGTAGAGGAAGATGGGGCAGAGGGGCTTGCCAGGGTTGCGGGTTGTTCGAAAGGCAAAAGACGAAACATGGATGAGTTTTAGTCGGTCAAAGTCTGATACTCTCCCCCAATCCGCCCAGACTGGGTAAGGTATTTGATGATTTTCAATCCGAAAAAGAAGGGGTAGATGGGGATCTTTAAAATATGTTTATGTCACTTCTTTTAATTTACTAAAAAAATAGAATTAAAGTGTCTATTTGTAATTCCAATACAATTTCATATACAGTAAACTTCATAATCATCTGGCAAGTTCAAATTTGTAGATCTTTGACAGTCGTTACAGGTAGTCAGTGGCCTCAAAGTATGGCAATTAGTCTCACCAAAGGGTGTTGGTCAGATTAACAGCCGCTCCATGTAAAAATACTGATATTCTGCTGCATACGCTTAAAAAATTAAAGCCGATACAATTGAGAAAAGGCTGATGATGGCAGTTTATGGATCCTTGCTTTGATCGTCCGCCAGGCAGAGGACTATACAACAACAGTTCTTTGTTAATATTTTTATATTTTGGTAGTTTATTCTTGGACATGTTATAAGGAGGGATGAAGCACATGTGACTAAAAGAGGGATCTGAATGTTGATGGACGGAGAGCAAGAGGAAGTTCAAAGAAATGATGGATGGATTGTGTAAGAAATCATATGAAGGAGAAAGGAGTAAATGATGCCGTGACGTCTGATAGGGGAGAATGGAAGAAGAAGACGTGTTGCGCCGACCCCAAATATAATGGGACAAGGGCAGGAAAATGATGATGGTAGTTTATTCTATAAAAAATTGTTTCAAGAGTGGTCCTAACCTAAAATTAATTGTTAATGATACAGTTTTAACAAATCTTCCGTTAAATATTTTTGACCTGACAAAAATGGGGGCAGTACGCAAATATATTCTTACAGTCATTTTTGGATTTAATCCAAGAGCACTTTGCATTTTTATGTCCGTTTTATAGGCATATAATTTATTCGAGATTTATTTTAAGTAAATGCACTTAACATTTCTTCTGACAAATGCAAAATGTTCAGTTATTGTGTCAAATGTATGAAAATTATTATATTTTTCTAGCTACGCCCCGCGATTTCACCCGTGTGAACCGGTATAAAACGAATGTATGTATGCAGGGTATTAGCTATCTAAATATCAAATTTTATCCAAATCCATTAAATCGTTTGAGCGTTAAGGAGTAACAACCATACATACGTTCGCCTTTATAATAGGTATATTATTAAATTTATTTATTTATGAGCACACAAAATACATGACAGGACATTAGATTCATCTACTGCCTAGCCTTTTCCCAACTATGTTGGGGTCGGCTTCCAGTCTAACCGAATGCAGCTGAATATCAGTATTTTACATGGAGCGACTGCCTATCTGACCTCCATAATACTGGGTAATACGATACCCCTTGGTAAGACTGGTTGTCAGACTTTCGGAACACTGACTACCTGTAACGACTGTCAAAGATCTACAAATGACAGCCGGGACCAACGGCTTAACGTGCTTTCCGAGGCACGGAGGAAACTCGGTATGTAACGGGTGGTCACCCATCCACAGACCAACCTAGGCAAGCGCGGCTTAACCTAAAGATCGACCCGAGCGGCTACTATTTATTTAGTCACGAGCTCCTCAGCATTACATGACAGGATATTAGATTAAGACTGAAGAACACAGGTACAGCAAGTACAGCTTGTTTTATTCGAAATTTCTTTCAGCAGACCTGCGAGAGGAAATGGATGAGATATATAGACTCAGTTATAGTGCGATGTGATAAGTATTTTTCTTTGCGGATGGGTGATACTAACTAAAACCCACCCATGTTCCTTCCTTTGCCCTTTAAGTTCCGGGACCGCAGTATCTCTTTCGAACAACGAGCACTCCACAACCCCCTTTTTTTGCGGATGGGAAATCATCAAATAACTTCTCCAGTGTGTCAGGTTGTGTCAGACTTGTACTGACTAAAACCCACCCATGTTCTTTATTTAGCACTTTATGTTCCTGAGCCGCGGTATCTTTTTCGAACAACTAGCAACCCCGCCAGGATTATTCATCAGCAGCCTTGAAATATAGTCTTATTGAATCTGAGGTAGCGTATTATAAGTATGTGCCCGTCCCAGTTCTCGAGAAAGACCATGTCACGCTGTACTGGGATCGGTCTATCATTACTGACAGGACTACTGTCGCCAATAACCCTGACATAGTGGTGATAGACCGATCAGCGCGCCGCGTAATGATAATCGATGTTACCATCCCACATGACGAAAACCTCGTGAAAGCTGAGAAAGGAAAACAACTAAAATATCTTGACTTGGCACACGAGGTTGTTGACATACATGTGGAATGTGAAGTGGCTTTCATTGTGCCGATTGTCGTAACGGCCAATGGCTTAATTGCCAAGAGTCTCGACGAACATCTGTCGAAGCTCTCCTTAGGTGGTTGGATCAAGGGCCTGATTCAGAAGGTAGTACTCCTCGATACGGCCCGCATTGTGAGGAGGTTCCTGTCTCTGGAGCCCTAACCACCTGTGCTTAGCTGTGAGTAGCTTGGACCCTGCTCCCGTTACGCACGTCCCGTTAGATCCGCTATTTTTATATGTTTTTTTCTAATTTAATTTCTAAGAAATATTTAATAATGTGATTTTAAAATCTGAAGTAGATAAAGGAGATAAAAATACACAAAATAGGGAGGTTAAGTTAACCTAGGGCTAACTGAGCACGAGAAAGTCAACCCTGTTAATTCATTGGTGTAGTTTAAGGTGATTGTTTTGAGTAGTATTTTAGGGTTGACCTTTCCCTGACCTTCTAGCGTTAATTATTTTAAAATTGAAACCAGAATACTAAAGGCCAACACTTATAGCACAACAAGATAATATAATAAAGATGGATATATACGGATATTTTGTTTATTTTAATAACTTCCCCCGCTCTGGACGGAGCGGAAGGGAGTGTCAGGCTTGTGCTGATTAAAACCCACCCATGTTCCTTCTATTGCCCTTTATGTTCCGGGGCCGCAGTATCTCTTTCAAACAACCCGCAACCCCGGCAGGCGGTGGCCCTGGCAGGCCCCTCTGCTTTGCTGACACCTGAAGCTACAACTACCTCTAGGTCTTAGAAATATTTGTTCCGTGCGGAGATCGAACCCGCGTCGCTCTGCGGTTACCAGCCTGATATTCCTCACAACTTAACACTTGTCTTATTGTTAGGTCCTGGGGTCGATTTCCAGGTTGGGCTAAATGTTATTGGGGTTATTCATCAGGAATTTCTTAGTAACAAAAATCAAAATCAAAAGTCATTTATTCAAATTAGCCTGATAATCAGCACTTTTTAAACGAGATTATAAGAGACAGTCCTACAAAAATGCCCAGCCCTTCGCCACTTCCTGGTATTTTAGTAGTTACAAATTCTGGGGTAGTGCGGGGTTGATGGCAATAGGCTCGCCTGGCTGGTATGGGACTTAAACCTAACTAACGAAATGTGTGTATACTATTTAAATACACCTCTACTTAAACCTTAGGGGATTTCATGCGTACCTAATGTTATGCAATGACGTAATTCGCAAAAATACTTTGTACACATTCATTTTACTTCTACTATAAATTACTTGGACTTCCAATGATTTTCCAGTACAAGTTACAGATTGCTCTGTCCGTCTAGTGACGACACACCTTGTCGAAGGCACGGTTGTGTTCCACGCACGCTTCAAAGAGATGTCAGCAAAGCAGAGGGGCTTGCCGGGGCCACCGCATAATTTGGATTGCGGGTTGTTCGAGAGAGATACCGCGGCCCCGGAACATAAAAGGCAAAAGAAGTAACAAAAGTGGGTTTTAGTCTGAAAAAGTCCGACACTCCCCCCCCCCCCCGCTTCGCCCAGAGATGTAATGTGACGATTTCCCATCCGCAAAAAAAAATAAGGTACTCACTGCAAGTTAATCTGTAAGCATAAACGCCGTAGAAATTCCATGCAAATGATGTATTACATTTTTAAACACTGCACAAACAGAGCCTGCAGGGAGCCTAGCCGCCAATAAAGACATTACAACCAATGCTAATCGCATTTTAAACACTTTTAAATGGGTTTCAAGACTTCTGAAGGACTAGCTTTTGATTGCGACTTTACCCGCTTGCATTTTGGAAGTTTAACAACGGGAATGTATTACTGAGATGCAGGTTTTAGATCGGTAACCTTACTAACTCAGAATTTTGCTGAACTGGACCTATCTGGCGCAACCGTGAGACGCACAGTGTTACATTTTAGTTTAGATTTAAGATTTTATTTTCATTCTATGCAAGGCCAGAACGTAATCGCGTATGATTGGAAATCTGATTTTTGCAAATACTGGCGTATACTTTAAGGCTGGTTTAAGGTAGTTACCTTATTCCATAATATACAAGTACGCATGCTACTTTTGCTGTCTGCAGGGTTTAAAGTAACCTAACACGAAGTTGGTGGCGGGGTCTGTATCCGCCCGCTTCGCTTCCATTGCTAGGACACATTTCTCATCTCTATGAGAGAGAATCGTATGTATGTATGAATAACTACACTTATATTTTCGGATAAGAAATCATCAAATAACTTCTCCCGCTGTGGGCGGGTTGGAAGGGATTGTCAGACTTTTACTAACTAAAACCCATATATGTGCCGCCGGACCGATTATGTGCAGAAACCTTCCGAATCTTTAATTTCCGGCGAAGTTCTGCGTCAGGCTGTAAGTGAAGACGCCTCGCCAGCCACTCCTTAAATTAGAAAATTATTGCCACTATTGTGGCGTGTCCTACACGGGGTTGCGACAGTCGCTTTTTCCATGCCATCATGAGAAATCCACCACGCTGGTCTGCTAATTCAAAGACATGCCTATACATTCGCGCTTGCGATTGGCTGCAACTCACCTTATGTGAAGCGATGACGCAGCCTCAGCTGGATGACGCTTGCTTCATCCAAGAAGCCAATTCACTAAAACCTTGAAGAGATCTAGATTACGGAGCAAGATAGCATAGGAAACAGAGCAGCTGGCTGTAAATTCCACAAACTGGTAGGCACGATAGAACATGAAACAATTGAAAGTTGTAAATACGTAAAATGGTTACAGACAGACATACCGACTTAATATTTCATTACGATATTAGTATGGATGATCAACAACGTATTACTTAAGGAACATAATCGGGGCTAGACTCAAATAACACCACCATGAGTGGGGTCTCCATCAAAAATCGATTATTTACAACAAATTGCGATTTAACAACCAGTCTGAACATTTACGTTTCGACGAAAGTGTTAAGTGTGCGAATGTGATGTGCGGCCGGCGAATATCCTTTGTTGTTATTTACGACTTTGTGTAGCAATTTCTAAGTAAATGATCAAAATGTGCATTGGATTGTGTGACTTCCTGCTTGATTTGCCGTTTTTAGGGTTCAATCGAGATAATGTTTCGGTAATAAAATCAATATTGTGTGTGCGGAATGAATTTTTATTTTCATCTCGAATAGGGATCCCACAATTTCGGGTTCTTTTTCCATCAGAGATTTAAACAAAAGACAGTACATATGGCATTAAGTCCGTCTCTGTACTGTTTGATTGAAGAGTTTAATAAATATATGTTTCGTATCAGTAATATAATTTCCTTTACCTATTCTGAATGAAACTACTTACACTGTAATGTCTAATTCGTGTATTTTTTCAATATTGTATTGTATTGTATTTTCTTTTGTTTTTTTTTTTTTAAGAAAAACGTTGCCGCACCCTAGGAATTTCTCCTGTACCGTGAGTGCGTTTACAAACATTTAATCGCACATACACAAACAGTCACACCCGGAACAACTATCTGTAGGCCATATAAATATTTGTTCCGTGCGGGAATCGAACCTGCGACACGCAGCGCAGCAGTCAATCGCTCAGCCACTGCGCCAACTGTGTTGTATTGGTGAGATGTTAACCACTATAGCTAGTACACACGGAGAAAAACCCAGCAGACTTCATAACTGTCCTCTCTCTAGGCGGAACGGAGGGGAGTGTCAGACTTCTACTGAGTAAAACCCACCCATGTTCTTTTACCCTTTATGTTCCGGGGCCGCGATATCTCTTTCGAATAACCCGCAACAACGGCAAGCGGTGACCCTAGCAGGCCCCTCTGTTTTTACCCGACTGCGCACCGCAAAGGAGGGAGAGGAGTGTTCATCAGTCTATGTATGTATGTTTGTATGTATGTATGTTTGTTCCTTTGAAGCACTATACAGACTAAACGCCTGGGCCGATTTTTATGATTCGTACGTCAATCGATTCCTCTTACTCCTGCGAGTGTCACTAAAGACATGGAATTAATAAAAAAACGAATGGCGATCATGAGACGCCATATTGTGAAAATGAAAAATATGAAAACCAACAAAATATGTCAAGTGGGGTATCGTCGAATAGGTATTTAAAAATCACTAATATTTTTCTTTCATCACTTTTCGATTTGAGTGACTATTTATTTATGAATAATAAAGAATCCTTACTAATATTATAAACGCGAAAGTGAGTTTGTTTGTAACGTCAACACGTCTAAATGGCTGAACCGATTTTGATGAATATTGGTACAGAGATAGTTGGGAGCCTGTAGACGGACATAGGCTATTTTTTAAAGGAGAAATGAGGGAGAAAGAGAGAAGAAAAGGGAAAACTTAGCTTTTCTATTACAATAAATAAGGCGCAAGGGCAAAAACTGCAGGTAGCAGGTACCTGCAAATCAGGAAAGGGGAACTGTGTTACCCCGAATTTAACGCGAGCGAAGCTGAAGGCAAAAGCTAGTTAACAATAAAAACTTAGGCCATCACGTATGTACATAATGCATTTAAAACAATACAGCATTATTTTTTATCCAATTACGTACCTTAAATACATTGTTCTTACATTGTTCTATAGATCAATATGGCTCTCAACAATTTAAAGGGAACAATTTTTTTAGAGCTAAGCTTTTGAAAAAAGATATTGTTTTTAAATAATAACTCATTTATTTCAGACATACAGTTCATAATGACAACAAAACAACAAATTACACGTTAAAATAAATCAAACAGAAGTAAAATAATACAAAATCACATAGTACAATGATGAAAATAATAATACAATAATAAATAATTTACAATATTGACAAAAAATACGGGGAGAGGCGCTAACATAAAGCTGCATCCACCTCTGTATCAGGGACAAGTCCCACCGCTCGGACAACACCCTCAGGAGACTGTTCGGGCTGCTACGTAGGCGACTTAATAATGAAGCGCTCCACTTCCTTATGATCGCGAAAACGTCGTCCGTACGCGCCTTAGCAAATCTAGTCGAAGCACTACAAAACCTCGGAAACCCTAACAGTATCCTCAAAGCATTATTATACTGCACACGCAGGGCGCTGTATGACCGCTGCGTAAAGTTGGTCCACAGGCTGCACGTGTAAAACGACTGACGATATGCCTTAAATAATGTCACATTTACAGGCCTAGTACATCGCGCAAACCTGCGAGCCAACATATTACACCGGACAGACAGCGCCCTGCGCTCCCTCTTAATGTCCAGATTGTCACACATGTCATCAGAGACTCAGTGGCCCAGGTACTTGAAGTGCTGCACCCGTTTTAAAGCGACGCCGCAAAGAGTGACAGGTGGTACAGATGAATAACATTTGGTACCGGCTTTGAAGATTATGAATTCACTCTTTTTAGCATTGTAACTGAGCCCGTGGGCCTCCGCATACGACTCACAAATGCGCAAAAGTTTACGTAAACCACTGACCGAAGGGCTCAGCAACACCATATCATCCGCGTAACTTGTGTTGTTCATACACACACCGTCTATGGAACATCCAATTTTAGTGTTGCTGAGCTCACCGATCAGCCGGTTCATGTACAGGTTAAAAAGACGAGGAGAGGATAAACCATATTTTCTCACTCCGCATTCAAACCTGTATACGTCCGACAGTGAACCCCTCCATCTCACAGTATTCTGCTGCAAAGATACAACCTCATCCGGCACATCTGTTTCACATTGTAGCTTCTGCCACAGCTTGTCATAACACACCAAATTGTATGGTTTTGAAAGATCTAAGAAGCATGCATATACAGGTGTGCTTCTGTCCGTATAGTACTGAACAGTTTGCTTGAGACAGAAGATAGCACTCTCAGTTGACAACCCAGGTCTGAACCCAAACTGAGCGTCTTGCAAATGGAGGTGCTTATCCAACTGTTGGTCAAGCAAACTGTCCAGCACCATAGCTAGTTTTTGGTAGGTTACCCGGAACTCAACCATTTGGATTAGGTTTTTTTCTAAAAAAAAATGGGTAGGTTAGGTTAGGTTAAAACTGTGACCTCCCACGCACGAGCCGAGCGAGCGGAGCGAGCGGTGCCGCGGCAGCGGCCGGCGAGTGTTAGGAACGACTTGCATTAATAGAAAACAAAGATTCGTTTTTAGTAGGTTACCCGGAACTGAACTATTTAGATTAGGATAATTACTTATTGAATTAAATGACACTATTTCAAATTCTTAAAGTTTCTACTTTTTAAATATTATGGATATAAAATGTATGTCTAGAGATGATTCTGACTTACAAAATTATGAGTTTTGTATGATAAATGAGTGTCTGCTAAACAATTTTCTGCGAAATGAAGTTTATGCTATCCGTTGTTATGCAAAATAAAATTATGACATAGAAAGTTCTGCTAAGGGTGGACCCTACTACTTTACGACCTCATTGTTTATAGAATTGCTTAGAATGAGATTTGTTACTTACAAATTCCGATTTATTACTGCCCACACGTAACCGCTCGTTCAATAATTTTTACCACCCATTTCATTACTTTTATTACTAATTTTTGTTTACTTTACTCCTTAGTTTTAACTGCTGAACTATTTATTAAACGTGCCATTTTTAATTTTTAACTTACCGAAATTGCAACTGCCTCTTTAAATCAGTGCCTAATTTAAATAAATATTTCCGAAGATATTACAGATTTAAAATTCCGGGACATATCGATGCGGCCGGCCACGGCGGTGTCCGGGCGGCGCGTGTATAAATAATAGTAGATACTCATAACTAAAAAGTCAAAAATAAAAAATTATTTAAAAAAATAAAAAACCCGACTGCGTAAAAATTTAACCAAATTACATACCTAATAAAACTAAAACTGAAAAGAGAAAAACAAGTACTGTAATCCATTATGGGGGTGTGAGCCGTTCTAGATTTTAATGGGTCCCGACTGTTCTTCATAGTTCCAGATTACAGTACTTGTTTTTCTCTTTTCAGTTTTTATATAGCTTGATTGCTTAACAAAATACGCTCTTAGTCTTCAACGAAGGACCACCATCATTCAACTTATTACGCACGACATACATTTCTTTGTACAATTCAACAAACCGGTCAACCTATTCTTAGAAACAAAACCAAAGAGTTGTGACAACAAGTTTTTGAACAAAAAAGTCCCAGATACAGGACGTATGAAAACTTTTTAAACATTTTATTTTTATAACGATTAATCGAATGCTCGTTAATTAACGGTATCGATTACATTTATTCGAAATGTCACCGGTACGACATGGCATTATAATTAACAAGATAATTATTTAGTAACAGATGTTTTCTTTGAGAACATTTTTAAGTCCTTTGTGTTAATATTCATAGTTGTGTATAAAAAGTTTTTAATGTAATGTATACGAGGTTATTGCTAGTTTTTGTCGAACAATTTACGGTACTTTGGCTCTTTGATTGTAGTTTTAATTAATGAGACGGGTGACGAATTGGGTATTGTTTGTTTTAGCGGCTATTAAAGTGGGGTTTTTTTTTCAGTTACAGCTGCAATTTTTTTCATAAACGAGTTGTTAGTTTCCAGTTTGATTACATAAATGATTTGAATTTTAATAAACATTAAAAGAATAACCTAACTTATAAATAAATAAAAAAAAAACGTCATAAATTCATCCTCAACGCTGTCAGTTGGCAATGTCTCCAAGAGACTGACCGCGTTGCCACGTTATATGGCAAAGCTCTGGCCAAAGTAAAAGCCAGCCCTTGGATCACGGGAAGTGTCAACCAAACGTTTTGAAATGATTACAAGTTATTTTTAGCGTTCCGTTCCTCCAAAAGAAAAAAAAGGAATAGGATCATTTTGTTGTTCATCTGTCTGTCTTTCTGTCTGTCAAGACCCTTTATTTCAGGAATGTGAAGAAATTAAAACCATAAACTCAAGTTCCTTTGGAGCTGTGAAAAAACAATCTTCTAAGTCTGCGCGGTCAAAAATATGGCCGTTTATGTTGCAAGTTTGTACGGAACCGTGCGTCGGTGTGCAAGTCCTACTCGCACTTGGCCGGTTTTTTTTATAGATAAGTATTAAATGAGGGTGCACCTTTTCTTCACGACTTTATAAGCTTGTAGACGAAAAATTCGCAGTTGGACTAAGTCGTTGTACTGTCGGGGACAGGGTGGTGCGTCTCAAGTGGACCTGGGCAGTTCATCTGAGTAGACGCGGAGATGGCCAATGGAGCAAGGCTTTCACCTAATGTTGACGTGGTGCGTAGTGAGTTTGATAGTGTTGCCCGTTGGGTAGACGATATCGTCAGGATCACGGGAAATACCTGGATTAGGGACTCACAGTGATAGGAGAAACGTGTGGCAGTAGAAAGAGGAAGCATTTACCCAATAGCAGCTGATTCTGATAACATGATGATGACATGAGACAAAAAAACATGTCAAAAATACCGCGAGGAAGACCTCTTTGTCTGTCTCTTTGTTAAGCACAGACAGCCCACTGTGCCGAGCCTGCATGGAGGTAGACGACACAGCAGCCCACGTGCTTCTGCACTGCCCAGAGGTTGCCCCATACGGGGCAAAGTACTTCGTTAACCCAGGTACTCTTCGCGAGATCGTCAGCAACACCAAGGCGCTGCTGGCGTTTCTCGTGGAGCTAGGGTGGATCGAATAATATTCCCACAGGTACGCAAAATACACGCCTCAGACGTGGAGTTGCGGACATCAGCCCGTTATACAATACAATACAAAAATACCGTGAGGAAAAATACAAAAAAAATGTCTCGTTCTTTTTCCTGTTGCATTTCCTCGGATCTCGCACATTAAATTTAAGATTTTCAACGAAATCATAGTCATACAACGTGCAAGCAATCAAGAAGATAGACGTATATTCTCAGAAAACTACACTCAATTTCTCTTTGACGGGTCTATGAAGGAAATCGTTACTGCAATATTACGATTTTTCGGAAATAAAACTGTGATTCACATTTCATTTTGTTCTTGTGTTGAATGAGAACACTAAAATAAATTTGAAAAAAGTGTTGGAATAATAAAACGGTCTTTTGCACATTTTCTCTTTTTTTTTTGTAACTAGCTTTTGCTCGCGGCTTCGCCCGCGTTAAATTCGGTATAACACAGTACCTGCTACCTGCAGTTTTTCTCCTTACGCCTTATTGATTTGTAATAGCAACGCTAAGTTTTCCCTTTTCTTCCCTCGTTCTCCCTCATAGCCCACTTTTAAAAAAAATAGTCTATGTCCGTCTCCTGGTTCCCAATTATCTCTGTACCAAAATTCATCAAAATCGGTTTAGCCATTAAAGCGTGAAGAGGTAACAAACAAAGAAACAAACTCACTTTCGCTTTTATAATATTATAGTAGATATGGAAGTAAGGATGTAACTGTTTTGCTGTGAAAAAACCAACCCTCTAACTGTACGCAATCAAAGGATATGGCTGTTAATGTTGCAAGATTGTGCGGAACCCTCGGTGCATAAGTCCGACTCGATCTTGGCTGTTTTTTATTGTCTGTATTGTTGAACTGAATGTGTTCTTATGATTTCGACAAATATGACCTTATATACCTTATACCAATATACCTTTCATATCAGAATACTGAATGTAAGGGTGCTTGTACACGGTGCATGTAGCTTGCGCATGTTGCCATCTCTATTCATTTGAAATAGAAATGACCATGACAGGTGATGTTTAATCGTTTGCTAAGCAACACAAGTTTTTATAAGTAAGGGAGTAAAGTTCAATTGAAATGATTATTTTACCTTTCGATGCATATAAGCTTAGCTTGCGCATGTTGAGGCACTTGCGCGGGGCAAGTGCCTCAACATGCGCAAGCTACATGCACCGTGTACAAGCACCCTAAAGCTACACATCCACAACAATTGACAATTAATCGATGATGGATAACATACCCACTTTGATACTCGCTAGGCAAATAAAGCAAAGCACTTTGAAGAGCGGCAACGTCGCGTAGATCAGATATTTTTATCGCCTACAGATATTTCTTCCGGCCTAGATGATTGTGCGTGTGATTTGTGCGCAATGACATTCATGACATCGGAATCCTGGTGATGCGCCATGTTTTGTGAACTCATTTGTTTTTATTTCACTCTTTGTTCTTGTCATTGACCTGACCATTGGCCGTTTGTGCGATACAGGAGAAATTCCAAGCGTGGGGTAACTTTAAAAAAATACCGAGTGTGCTGAAATGCTGAAACCTAATTATAACTGGTAACTTAAGGAATATGTTCATCATTAAAGATTTTATTAAATTATGTGATACAGAGGAATGAGGATAATGCTGAGAGATTACGTGACCTTATGATTGCCAAATCAGAGAATTGGGCTAAAATGGCCATTTCAGCTAAATCACGGTAAAAATCTTTAAAATGGTCAGTGATAATTAATGGTGACCAGTCATTTTGTGACGATAAATCGTCCGACGTAACGAATTGTAATGCTATTTATATTTTTATCCTTGTAATTATGATTGTGAGTGCTTTGATTTAAAAATAAAAAATACCCGACGATTTTGATTTTGTGATGCTTTGCATGATTATTGTTAATTTATTTTATTTTATGTGTTCGTCGTTATTTGCGACAAATAAATATTTTTCTTTTTTTCTTTCCCTGCGTCAAATCTGGTCGATGATACCTACTAATTGTATTTGTTACAAACAATTTAAATAAAATGCTATAGTATTCATTCAAATAAAAGATCGAGGTATTTACTTAAAGTTTACACATGCTCGTGCTAGTGCCTATTTTCGGATTTTAGAAAAACTTAATATCTTCTCCCGCTCTGGGTGGAGCGGAAGGGAATGTAAGACTTGTATTGACCAAAACACATCCAGGTTCCTTCTTCTGCCATTTATGTTCTGGGGCCGCGGTATCTATTGCGAACAACTCGGCAGGCAGTGGTCCCGACGGCCCCTCTGCATTGCTGTCTATGCTGCCTACAGAGCCTAACTTTAACTAGCGAAAGAGGTGGCCGAGAGTTTGAGGGCGAGAACCTCAAACCAACCCAGCCACCGTGGGAGACGCCCCGGACGTCGGGCGCCGCGAGACGACTCCCGGCCACCGTAGATGCGGGCCTGTGGACGGTGAGCAATGGGTAGCTCACCGTCCGTCCGTCTATTGACAACAGGCCGTGTCGACGGCGCGTTAGTGTTTCACGCGCGCCTCAAAGAGATGTCAGCAAAACAGAGGGGCCTGCCAGGTCCTCCGCCTGCCGGGGTTGCGGGTTGTTCGAAAGAGATACCGCTGCCCCGGAACGTAAATGGCAATAGAAGGAACATGGGTGGGTTTTAATCAGTAAAAGTCTGACACTCCTCCCCGCTCCTCCCAGAGCGGGGGAAGTTATTTGATGATTTCCCACCCCAAAAAAAGCCTAACATTAAAAAAATCCGAAAAAAAACCTATCAATTATAATCTATATTCAGGATCGCACTATATAATCAGATGCGTCTGGACTTTCTCTACCCATAACACATTTCAACTCGTCCCTACAACTCCAAATTTAATCATAATTAGTATAGCAGTGACGTTGGAAGGTCGCGTCAATTGCGCCGGCGCCGGTCGTTGATGTCACGCGGTAATTATGCCACCGAGCCGGACGGATTAATTGTAAGGGGTGACGGACATGTGGTGGACACTAAGATTGACTACCAGTGGAGACACTGTGTTGATATGGAGACTTGGTGACGTGGAAATTGGTCTGCTGAACCAGATGATTAAGGGCCTTTCTTTGCCATGGGAGAAGTACGAGTTTAGGTATGCGTGTATCTTACCTCTGTGACTTATAGATGGTTTCTAGCTTTGACGACACAGTGGCTGAGCGATCGACTGCTGCGCTTCGTGTTGCGGGTTCTATCCTCGCACGGAACAAATATTTGTATGGCCTACAGATAGTTGTTCCGGGTCTGGCTGTACGTGTATGTGAGTTTACGTGTATGTTTGTAAACGCACTCACGATATAGGAGAAATTTCTAGTATGGAACAAGGTTTTTTTTTTAAAAAAAAACTATGCCCAGTGGTTTAGTTAAGCCCCTTATAACATAGAAAACATTACGACAAATTCTCAGGTCCTATCGAAATCACATGTAAAATTTCATGAAGATCGGTCAAGTCATTTTAGAGAAGTATGGCAACTAAAACTGAGACACAAGAATTTGATATACGAAGATTTTCTTTCATTTTAAAACGTTGCCCCAGACTAAGAATAAGTTTTGCGGGTTGTTTGAAAGAGATACCGCGGCACCGGAGCATAAAGGGCAAAATAAGAAATATGGGTGGCTATGACGACACGGTTGGCGCAGTAGCTGAGCGATCGACTGCTGCGCTGTGTGTCGCGGGTTTGATTCCCACACGGAATAAATATTTGTATGGCCTACAGATAGTTGTTTCGGATCTAGCTTTTTGTGTATGTCAGTTTAAATGTTTGTAAACGCACTCACGATACAGGAGAAATTTCTAGTGTTTGGAACGTTATTTAAAAAAAAAAATGGGTTGTTTTTAGTCAGTAAAAGTCCGAAAATCATCAAATAACCCCCCCCCCCCTTCGCGCAGAAGTTATTTGATAATTTCCCATCTGCAAAAAAAACCCTGCTAACCAACCACTCTTTATCATGTTACGGTTTCTGAACAGCCCAAGCTAATGGCTTGCCCCCAGCACGCCACTGTCATCGATACAAATGACGTCCAATTATTAACCAACACATTACCAGTCCACTGCACGTCAGCCCTGAGATTCTTTGAAGTGAATTGTACTAATCCATCCAGTGTTGATGACCTCATACAAATTGCACGGAGCCAAATGAGCAGTTGTTACTTATATACCAACTTATATTTACCGTCCTTGAACAGACACACATGCCAATTCCGACCTTAGTCCTTCAACTTTGAGGGAGTCTCAAGGGGGTTTTCGACGGTAAAGGTATCTTGGTCTTGTTTTACGCGGGGCATCATGCCAGTAGCACCAAATAGGTTTATGTTGATGCGATGTCAAATGACAGGAGCTGATATTCAAATGGAAGACTTTGTAATGAGGATGGGAGTTATGGCTATCATCCTGTTTGGATTAGGAAAAAGAGTTCTCGTAAAATGTGGAAAACAAGCTTGTTTTTTTTTTGTTTTGGAGACCAACGATCTTGTAAACAAGACTGTATCATTGGAATGGATACTGTTGCCACTAGTTTTGTTAGTTTTAAAAAAGAACTTTTACCAAATAAAAAATATATTTATTAAAAAAAATATTAATAAAAATCTTTATTTGGGAACTAAAAATGCAAATAACTTTTTATATAAGTAACTATGATGATTTGAAACTGTGGCGCGGCTATAAACGCCCGCGTCTAGAAACATAAGAGCAGAAATTGTTCCAAATACAGATTTTTAACCATAAAAATAACTATTTAAACAAATAAAACTAAACTTACTAACGTAGTTGTTGTTAGCGGTTGGCACAGTGTATGCATCTAAAATCAGTTTCGGGAGATATAAAGATAGTGATCAATATAGGATTAATTACTAATGAATTATTCAATTTATTCGTAATAAGTGTTGGTACAATTTAGGTCTTAACATTAGTAATAACAAATCCATAACACTTAGTCGTAATAATGTGACATGCAAACATTTGGGCTCATATTTAGTTATAGTATACAAAATTGTTATAATAAGTAAACACGCTAATTGAGACGATTATTAATAAGGTATATAATGTAGATAAGTATATGAATAAATAAAAAATTATGTCAAGTTAGTTTAAAGCATCCATCTTGTTTTTTGTCCTAAGAACCGGTAGGTATTTAAAAATCTAAATCATCACCAAATAAGGATTTTTAATTGTATTTAACTACAACATTAGTATTACCAATTCCCGACTATTCGTCAAAACAGATTTTTAAAGTGACTGACTGTGTTTGGAATTATATTGCAATCTGCGACCTTACCCCACAATAAAGACCCAATAACCAGAGTTTTATCAGACTTAACTGCTCATTCCTCCCAAATATAGCCATAAAAACAAAGATGATGATCTTAGTGATTTTTTTAATGATGCGGGTCCACTTGCAGCTCAGTTACGGCCAATTTTTGGCCCCTATAATAAAGTTTGACCCGTCGTCTCGTGTCCTAATCGTCGTAATGGCTTGCGTCCACTTGACCCCGACTTAAATCCATTTAGGGCGTAGATAAGTGGCATAGAAAGGTACTAAGTGCTGGTGGGCAAGTCAAAAGTGGCGACGTTTGTTTGTGACCTGGGGATACGGTTGAAGATGGATGGTGTTGGGTATGGTGAAAGTGTTGAGTAAAATCTTGATAGAGGAGAATCTAAGGGAACTGACTAAATAAACGACAAGACGCGTTCGGTGTTGACATTATTGCTTTACTCAACATCATCTGCCTAGCCTTTTCTTAACTATATTGGGGTCGAATTCCAGATTAACTGAATGCAGCTAAATACTAGTATTTTACTTGGAGCGACGATTTCACCGCAACCCACTCCAAAACCCGGTATGTATATGGATGTTCATCTGTTTCTTCAAAACTTCTGAAAAAAAGTTATATCGTTGAAGGCTTCTTGATCGTCCGCTAGGCTACGTGTTCTAGTTTTTTCAAAGACATGTTTTTTTTAATTGTCTCAAATGGATTGCTTATAGTTTTAAGTCAACATTTCGCAGACTTCGAAATTCAAACTTTTGGCTTTTCAAGTTCTAAACTCATTTGTTTTAACGTTATCTGTTTTGTACATTGAGTACCTACAATACCCTTGTTCTTTTTTAGATTAAAACAATTGCAGGAAGTACCAACATGTAGTTGATAGGCTGTCTCAATTGAGATTGATTGCCACTATTTTTGATGCCAACGAATTAATTCTGCTATTTTCTGTTACGTCAATTGAACCAATTGTTACGTAGTTGTTGGGAAATTAACTGTGTACGTGAAGTTTTGTTGTTTCGTAATAGTTTTGGGGTTATTCGAGGGCCTTTTGTGTTGCGAAATGGATACCTACTGTGTACTGTGTTCTTGGATAAACTAGGAGTTTGTGGTACAGTTACATGTTTGAAAGTAATTAGTTATATAAGACCTGTCGAAAATGCCATGATACGAGTTAAAATTATCGTGGATTTTATCCTCAAAAAATGCTAGCTTTTAAAAACCCTTCGTTTGCGACAAGGATATCTTAAATTCAGTTTTTTTCATGTTGTTCGTAGTTGAATATTAAATTAAAGAAAGTACGTAGACAAAATAAATCTTTCATCTTTTTATAAAAGGTTTCTATACATAATAAAATACAAATAATTTTAGTCTGACGTAAAAAAAACTGTCCTGTATTTTTTGTTTTGTTGAGTTATGTCATTACTGTAGCAACCAGTGGTGGATATGTTTGTATGATATGTCAAGCTGTCCCATTTTGATGTCTTTTGTTAAGTTTTTTTATTATTGTAATTAAACAGCAAGTTTACAATGGGTATTATTATGCCTGGAGTAGCACCTGAATCAGATAGAGACAAAAATATCGGTTCAAGAGTTGGTAAGCCAACGTTTAAATAGTGGTTACTTAAGGCAAACACTCTATTATTAGATACAGATAGATTGAGAAAAATAGGGGTACAGGCATATAATCATGGTTTGACAAATAAGCAAAGCCATTAATTGAGACATTAAAATAATATCCACTAGACAAAAAAAGACGACGGCTGATATTCTCGTCACAATTAATGACAATCTTTAGCTCGAGGACTTTAAAAACCTAATGTATACTTACGTACCAGTTTATGTATTTACATGCAAGTACAGAGTTGTTTCTTGTTGATTTAACCATCAATTTAGATTATTCTTCAGTCGTCTTTTACCTTTTAGAGCCAGACGGCGCAAGCGTCTCTTAAATTATAGCTAGTTATTTGTCACTGCTCCCAGCTATTTTAGACGGTGGCAACCCAGGATTGAGAATGTTGCTAGATTAAATAATTATATTTAATCTAGCAACATTCTCATTCTAGTTTGAACCCGTAAAACCTTTCCTCCGTAGCTCCAGGCCAAAGGCGCGGGTCCACCGCGGTGCACGCGGTGAACGTAAGAAAATTTGAATTTCGCGGGTAGGTTGGAGCTTTCACCTTAAGCTTCGCTTTGTAAGAAAATGTATGTGGTTGTGTCCACTAAAACCCACGGAGAGGCTACGCATGAATTGACGTCATTAATACATGCGTGGGTTGCTCGAATAGGCGGTTACATAGCTCAACGCTGTCAACGTGGGTCTACGTTTCCACTGGAGTACACGAATATGACCCATGACTATGTACAGTTCGCTTATCGCAGAGCGGTTTTCCTCCGTGGATTGCAGTGGCACGTGTGTAGCCTCTCCGTGCGCCGTGCCACAATATACATAGTCGTGGGTTTTCGTGTAGGTACTCTAGTGGAAACGTAAACCCACGTTGTCAAACAAATTTATACACGCAGCTAAAATGCGCCGCGTGCCCGTGCTCAGCATGCGCCGCGGTGGGCCCGCGCTTTTAACTTCATAGATAAGGTCCACATTGTCGGAAAGCACGTTTTAAGCCGATGGTCCTGCGCCTGCTCTCGCTCCGGTCGTATCGGATTGCCGTCCCATCGGACTATGACAGTCAGGCACCAGTGCAGTGCACCTGAGCCTGCGCACACACTTATGCACTGTAACAACTCCCGCGCAGATGGTTAATATCCGCTGAGATTTGCTGGTGTGGCCGAAACCGGTCAGGAAGATTATATATTTATATCAAAATCAAAAGTCATTAAGTCAAATTAGGCTGATAATCAGCACTTTTTGAAAGTCAAACTACAAAAGACAGTCCTACAAAAACGCTCTGTCCTTCGCCACTTCCTAGTGTTTTAGCTGGGAAGAAGAAGACATATTATAGACAAGACGAATCTATATGAACGAATACACGTACTTTTGGATATATAATGTAACAATTTTAACGGGATTCAAGTTTCTTCATCATGGAATAACTAAACATAACATCATGCCGGTAATCCATCGAGGACCTAATAGGTTAAGCTCTTGCCTATTGCCATCATCCGGACACAAATCCAGACACCGTGGGTTCCACTAAAAAAAACCATAATAGAAAAACCTAATAACCCTTTGCCCATCCTGAGAATCGAATCTAGGACTCCGTGCTCAACACGCACTAATTTGCCAGCTATTTCTGAACGTATTTTAGTGTGTCAAATAAATTGCATTGAATGGCCATCACTCATAAATTATTTAATAGGACAATTGTGCAATTCTAGTTTTTGTGTTTTGCAAGGAATTTGAGCAAATAATTATTCGTTAAAGCATTTGGCTCCATAAATCTTGTTCTATTTTTAAGTAGGGTCAGCAAAATATTACGGCATAATGATAGTTTTGCTATTAATATAAATTTTTAAGTGTTATTGTTTCATTGATAAATCCTACTATATTAATTTATTAATGTATTGTGAGGATGTATGGATGTTTGTTACTCTTTCACGTCAAAACGGCTGAACGGATCTTGATGGAATTTGGCACAGAGGTAGATTATAGTCTGGAATAACACATAGGATACTTTTTTTATCATCACGAAGGCGAAGCCTACGGGCACCAGCTAGTATAACATAATATCTTTCTTGTATGTACTTAATTTTGTTTTTTAAGTTTCATTGTTTTTTTTCTGTAATTTAATTTTGTCTATCTTTATTTATACGACTTCACGGCAAATTATAGCGACACTACGTTTAAACCTAAGACGTTTATTAAATGTAAATACCTATGTTTCACAAATAAGTGTGATTCTAAGAAATTTATTATTTGTTTTGCCATCAGGACTTCGTCAGTAGCAGCCGTGGAGTCGGGAGTTGTGATCGGTAGATGGCAATAGGCTCGCCCCCAATTACAGAAGACTTGAAATGTGGGTTTACTATTAGGTACACCTCTGCCTAACTCTTCTGCGATTACTAGCTTGATGATATCTTTAATATAAAAATGAATCGCAAAATGTGTTGGTAAGCGCATAACTCAACAACGCCTGGACCAATTTTACAAATTCTTTTTTTAAAATGCTCGTTGAAGTCTAAGGATGGTTTTTACGGCGTGAAAAAAATCCTAATGCAATATATTTTGTGTAGTTGAGGTAGGTAGGATAGGCAGGGTAGAAAAATGCATCGCAACGCATGCCGGGGCACAGCTAGTGTGGTATGTATATAAATGGAGTACATCAATAAACCCATATGACCGAGTCATTAAACTCCTCCCCGCCCAACTCATAATGCTTCTGGCCATCATCTTCAATGGTGCCCTGAACAATAACATCTTTCCACACGCCTGGAAAGAAGCCACGGTAATTGGTATTCCCAAACCGGGCAAACCCAAATCGGAGCCCTCGAGCTACCGCCCCATCAGCCTCCTGAGTTCTCTTGACAAAATATATGAGAGACTTATTTATAAGCGACTCAAAGATTATGCCGAGAGAAAGAGCCTCATTCCCAACGAGCAGTTCGGCTTCAGGACCGAACACTCGTGTGTCCAACAAGTGCACCGGATCGTCGAACACGTAAGCGCAGGCTTTCAACGTGGGATGATGACCGGAGCCCTCTTCTTTGACATAGCCAAAGCATTCGACAAGGTTTGGCACAATGGCTTAATATTTAAGCTATACCAACTCGGAGTGCCGGACCGTCTCGTACTCATCTTACGAGACTTTCTGTCGAATCGCTCCTTCCGTTATCGGATGGGAGATGCCCTCTCATCCCCTCACCCAATCCGAGCCGGAGTCCCCCAAGGCTCCGTGCTCGCCCCCCTCATCTTCACGCTATTCACGAGCGACATTCCCAAATCCAACTCAGCGCATTTAGCCCTTTTCGCGGACGACACGGCCATTTATTACACTGGTCGTTTCCCCGAAACCATTTCTCGAAAGCTCCAAGCTGCGGCCTCCGCCCTCGGGTGGTGGTTCAACAGATGGAGAATCGAAGTCAATCCCGATAAGAGCCAAGCGGTCCTCTTCCACCCAAAACAGGCAGGGAAAATACCCGACCACCATCCCAGCCCGGTAACCATGTATGGCAAACCTATCCCTTGGGGTAGAGAAGCCAAATACCTAGGCGTTATCCTCGATGATCGCCTCACCTTTCGGAGCCACACCACAGCAGCTCGTAACCGGGCTGCCTTTGCCATGGGCCGGCTCTTTTTCCTCACAAATAGAAAGAGCAAATTGTCACTCAAGTGCAAATTGCGTCTTTACACAGCAGTGATACGTCCTATCATGACGTACGCGTGCGTCGTCTTTTCCCACGCCAAGCCCTCCTGTCTACACAGGATGCAGACTCTGCAGAACCGTTAGGTACTTCCGTAGAATCACCGGAGCCCCTTTCTATGTCCGTAACGACAACTTACATGTCGACCTGAGAGTGCCCACAATAGCCCAGTTCATGAAACGCCTTCTCAAGCGTTTTCTAGACAGTAACGCCAAACATCATAATCCCCTGATCGCAGCGGCCGCTCAATACGAGCCGTCGCGCATCAGTAAAGTCCGCCGACCAAGGCACACCCTCTCCGTCCCCATCACCATCCTTCAAGAGAGCGATAAGCGCACCAGTACATTGAAGAAACACAGAAACAGATTACCGTTTTTCCGTCCTCGCCGCCGAGGACCGCCGCGACGTAAAATTAAAAGCCCCCCCCCCGTCTCTTTGCTAGTGCCAGCCCGCGACGCTGAGCCAGTAAATAAAAATCCCCTAAATAATCCGATCCAGCCTGTCCCTTTGTTGTTTTCACCCAGCGACGACCTAAGCCGAGGCCCGTACCCCGCAGGGGGTGCCCTTAGCGTGCAGTCGCTTAGTATATAAGATTTTTGCCCCTGGCTGGAGGCCTTAACTTCTAGGCATCCACAGGGATCGACCGGTTAAGCAGTAAACGACCTCCTAGGTCGAACTGCGAGATGCCATTCAATATAAAAAAAAAAAAAAAAAACCCCATATGAACTCTGCCACCTATCCCGTTTTCTCATATCTGTTTTCACCAATGCAATGTCAAGATAAGTTTATTTCCGCCAGGGAGAGTGTGCAGAACGTCCACTAAAAGAAAAAAAAGGCAATACCTATTTTCAAGGTCTATCCATCTAGTGCAGCAGGCCATGTCGACGGCGCGTTAATGTTCCACGCGCGCCTCAAAGAGCTGTCAGCAAAGCAGAGGGGCCTGCCAGGCCAACGCCTGCAGGGGTTGCGGGTTGTTCGAAAGACATACCGCGACCCCAGAACATAAAGGGTAAAAGAAGAAACATGGGTGGGTTTTAGTCAGTATAAGTCTGATACTTCATCGAACTCCGCCCAGAGCGGAGCGGGGGAAGTTATTTGATGATTAACCAGCTGTAAAATAAAAGGTAGTAATTAGTCTAGCTAGAGTCATCAGCCGAGAGTGGGAGTGTTGGAGAGTTCCCACACTCTTAAACAAAAGATGACTTGCTTATCAAACGTAAGCAGATCCCCAAGCATAAGCAGACCGCGAGAAGACTCCCGGCCACCGTAGATACGAGTCTGTGGACGTTGAGCAATGGGTAGCTCACTCCGTCCGTCCGTCTAATAACGACAGGACGTGTTCACGGCGCGTTCGTGTTTCACACGCGCCTCAAAAAGATGTCAGTAAAGCAGAGGGGCTGTCAATGCCACCGACTGCCGTTGTGCGAAAGACATACCGCGGCCCCGGAACATAAAGAAGGAACATGGTTGGGAAAAAGTATGTCACTCCTTTCCGCTCCGCCCAGAGCGGCAGAAGTAGTGATTTCTTAGCCAATAACGGAATTAAACCATAAGCGGCCTCTCTTAAGGGCCAAATTACAATAATTTTGTAGTTCTACAATGTCGTAACTTTTTCGAATGCTTTTAATCCTTACTAATATTATAAAAGCGAAAGTGAGTTTGTTTGTTACGTCTTCACGCCTAAATAGCTAAACCGATTTTGATGAATTTTAGTACAGAGATAGTTGGGACCCTGGAGACATAGGCAATTTTTTTTTTAAATTGAGAAATAATGAAGAAAAGGGAAAACTTAGCTTTGCTATTACAATAAATAAGGCGCAAGGGCAAAAACTACAGGTGGCAGGAAAGGGGAACACCGCTGCGGGCAAAAGCTAGTGGCTCATAAATTAGGTTATGCCATACACCTCCAGAATTCCCCATTTAGTCATCTTAAGAACCTTTCCCATTTAGTAGTTTCGTATACCTACATGCAAGTCATCGCTTATTATTAGTGTTGCTTACATTGTTTTCGTAAAACATAAGCACTCGTGCGATAATGTCTTTATTAAACAATGATCGAAAGATGCCATGTGTCTTTAATATTACCGTTCAAATTAATAATGTACACTATTGTACCACCTGTGGCATTTAGATAGATGTGAGGTTCAGGTTAGGTATTGTTTTTCTGTAACTGGATGTTTTAAATTGATTTGAATATTATCTAAATTTTCTTAGAGTCACACTCGTGTGTGTTGTTTATTAACTATGTTAATACATATGTTTCATAGGAACCCTCAAAATATCGCAGACTGGTCAGTCTTTTGTTTTTCTTTTAATTTATATTTTGGTTTATGTTATTTGATTTTTTGTTCCTGTGTTTGTTGTATACACGATAGATAAGCACAAAAACATAATCCTTACTAATATTATAAAAGCGAAAGTGAGTTTGTTTGTATGTTTGTTACCTCTTCACGCTTTAATGGCTACACCGATTTTGATGAATTTTGGTACAGAGATAGTTGGGAACCAGGAGACGGACATAGGCTACTTTTTAAAAAAAAAGTGGGATGTGAAGGAGAAAGAGGAAAGAAAAGGGAAAACTTAGCGTTGCTATTACAAATCAATAAGGCGCAAGGGGAACTGTGTTACCCCGAATTTAACGCGAGCGAAGCCGCGGGCGAAAGCTAGTGTTTAATAATTTTGATCTAGCAACTACAAAAAGAGTTCACCGCCTTTGTTTAAAAAAATGAAAACATAATAAAGACTTCACTGTACTCCGCCGGGGTTGCGGGTTCACAAAGACCACAAAGGGGAAAAAAAGGAACGGCATGGGTATTAGTCAGTAAAACTCTGACAGTGGCCTCATGAGTCCGCTCCACCCAGAGCAGGACTCAGAAGACCACTGTTTTCATGGGAACCAAAACTGCCAACCTATCAATCAAACCCACAAAAAAATTATTTAACACTTTCTTAGTTATCAAGTGAAAGGTGCGAATTTCCTTACAATAGGAAGCAAATAAAATAAAAATCACCTCAACATTATACTTCACACTTTCATATAAAACGGGTATTATTTATTAGCAATTATCCGCCTGATATAGTATCCCATAATATCTGAAAAAGACTAGACAAGCTATTCAACACCTAAAATATCTAAGTGCACAAAAACTTTGCCTTTCCGGGCAAAGTTAGCCACTCTTGCTGACGTTACTTTGCCCAGTAATTTAGCTGTCAAACTTGAGAGTGATGAATTGCCCACGCGTCAACTTTGTCCATTGTAATGACTGATTATTCGGAATAGACATGAACTATTAAATGAATTAACCAGTTTTTACTATGAATTATTGTAGCGTTGTTTTAGAGTGATTGGTGTCTTTTCTTCGATAGTACAAGGTTTTGATTGAGAAATAAATTACTGAACGTTAGTTTGATTTATATTGGCAATTTTGTTTTCATGTTTTCGTTGAAGTTATTTGTCTGGTCCCTAAACTGCAGCCTAGGGGGTTCATTTTGTGGGTTCGTTATTGTGGTAGTTTCTTGTTGACTGGTTGTCTTCTGTAGCTGAGACATAAATAACTCACCGGGTCATAGAAACAGGGCACTGCCGTCCCGATCGTGTTCGAGATGTCAGCAAAGCAGAGAAGCCTGCCAGGGCCACCGCATGCCGGGGTTGCGGGTTGTTCGAAAGAAATACCGCGGCCTCGGAACATAAAGAGCAAAAGCAGGAACATGGATGGGTTTTTAGTCATTAAAAGTTTGATACTTCCCCCCGCACCGTCCTTAGCGGGGAAGTTGTTTGATGATTTGCCATCCGCAAAAAAAAGGGTAGGAAGATGATGATGCCAATTTAATCTAAGATGGCGGCCACCACGCTATTGCCAACTACTGCAACTCTAGCGTCAGCTGGAGCAAGCATCGGTAAGTGCTCAAGGCTGTGAATAATTTTGGAACCAGCTATATAGTAATAATTAGTTAGAAGGGACAGTGTGAGAAAAATCATAGTTTCTAAGCATTTCGATCATGTCATCGTATAGATTAAAGGCGAGTACAAACGTACGGTATAACAAATACAGCACTATCCTGCGCACGCTGGCTGTCCGGTCCAGGACTCTCCGATGCTGGATACGGCTGCACGCAGTCTATACTATAATAATAATAGTTTATTAGCCGAAAAAAATTGACACAAATTTGAGTACATGTAATAAGCACATAGAAAATTAAACGTAATAATACATAGTTCAACAATTTATAGGTAAGGAACAGTCAATCCAAAATTTGAGTCCTGACTCCTAAACTAGGAAGATCCTGATATACTGACTTTACTTAATCCTTCTTAGGTTACAGGTAAGGTCAGAAAAGGAGATACAGTTAACATTTAACAGAATAGAATATAGACATAGAATAAAATCAAAATTATTTGAAATACGAGTTTAATACTTCCTTCGGTTTCTTAGGAAAAAAAAACTATACTTAAAAAGCCTGGTATCTTTTGCTAACTATTCAGAAGTCAATTTTAAAATTAAAAACTGTTTTGAAAAAAAAATTCCGACAAAGTTAAAAAACAACTCAAAGTATTTATTTCAATTAGACCACTACAGGCATTTTTGAATGTCAAGAAAAAAAGAATGAAGCTACAGTCCCAGTCACAATGCATAATAACTTGTGAAAGTACTGTAGTTGCCTATTCCAAAGCGTTGATCTCTATGGGAAAGAATGGGGAAGAAACTCCTAAGAAACTCTTTTAAATGCTAATAATTTTACAAGATCATGGTTACATCATTCAGTTTGAAGTTATACAAATATGTGAAAAGATGTAGTTAAAAGTGCAAATTAAGAGCGTCCAGAGTAAAAGCAAAAATAGCAAAATAAAATATTTACTGATTAAAATAAACAGTGGCAGCAAAGAGATGACCAGTCCCAACTGACAGTGCCCGTTCACGAACGTTTAACAGGCGGAATAATAAAAGTTCACATTAATAAAATGTGGTACATACCTACAGCCACTGTAAAATGGCGAAACGAATTGATTATGATCCCGGTATTCTCGTTTCTAGTTATTATGAGAGGATTCTGTGGCCAGCTGTCATATGTCGCGTCATAAATACGGACCTAGCTTCTTGCGCAATAAACGCATTCTGCGCAAGCGACGTGGATGTAGGATGTTTGGATATTTTTAGAGAGTAATATAAACACCCGCATGTTTATCATTAACTAGCTGTGCCCAGCGGTTTTACCTGTTACTCAGATTCTTAGTATCGTAGCTTGATGTTATTAATTCTATGTATTAATTTCGAGGAAGTATCATCATCTGCTTAGCTTTTCCCAACTACGTTGGGGTCGACTTCCAGTCTAACCGGATGCAGCTGAATACCAGTATTTTATATGGAGCGACTGCCTATCTGTTCTCCACAACCCAGTTATTACTGGGTAATGCGATACCTCTTGGTAAGACTGGTTGTCAGACTTTCGGAACAGTGACTACCTGTAACGACTGTCAAAGATCTACAAATGACAGCCGGGACCAATGGCTTAACGTGCTTTCCGAGGCGCGCAGGGAACTCGGTATGTAACGGGTGGTCACCCATCCATTAGACCAACCTAGGCAAGCGCGGCTTAACCTGAAGATCGACCCGAGCAGCTGCTATCTATTATTTAGCCACCAGCTCGTCGATGCATAATTTCTCAAATTTCGAGAAAGTAAATATACCTCATCCATCTTATAGCACATCCACGTTAAACCTGGGAGCGCCGTACCGCATCTATTCATTACAGCAATGCAGGTGTACAATCACCAATTCTATGGGCCTGTAATGACCAACCACCGTCGTCAATTATCTACACATTACTAAGGCCCGAATCGAACCCATACACCATTATGAAACAGAGCCTCAGGGGCCACCTGAAATGTAAAAAATACGGTGAAGCGCGAACTGGACTTTCGTACAACGGGTTCTGTACCGCTAAAACTGTCATTATGAAATTGATTTTGATGCGGTTTTTTTTTAATTGGGAGAGTTATTTAAGAGGAAGGTTTATATGTATAATATTAGCACTACATTGCAAACGGCCGAAGCCGAGGGGGGGGGGGGGGGGCTAATTAACTGCTAGTTTAACAGATACGGGATTTTTACCAAGTTTACTACTTATTATGAGTAACATAAACGTCGGGTCATCTCGACAGAACGCCACTATATACCTAGACTGGTAAGAGAAGCAATGGATTACCAAGTAAAGATAGATAGATAAATCATTTATTTGATGCAACAAAAGACGCAATACAGGAATTAACAAAAAAAAAATCACTCAAAAAAAGAGAAATAGATAAAAAAAGTAAGGAAGAAGTTAGATTGACCCGTAGACATTTAGACACATCATTTACATTTATAACGGTCGCCCACTACTGGGTGGTATGTGTCTCAAGATTGCATCAAATAGGAGTCCAGCTAAGCATAACTAGGTAGACTACCTGACGCTGGTATTCTGCTGAATCCTGCTAGTGACACACGGATGTCGATAAAACGCAATGATCTAAAAAGGACAAAATACGACATTGTGCGGCGAATATGATGAAGGTGGGTAAGTACCCACATCTAAACTGAAATGCATTTAAAATTGACAGAAGAAAAGATTTCGAATTTAAATATTTGTAGCACCGATTAGATTAGATTACTTGATTATTACAATATAGGTAATATGTTATGTAATGAATGACTTTTATTTATGTTTTATGGGAACTTTAACCAAGTTTCAACTGTCAAGAGTCTAGATTCCAGTGGCTTGTTTCGGTAGTGGTCATCTGTATCTTTGGAAGTGTTCTCTGCAGCCCTTTGCTAGACAGATGGACACACACACAGTAAACGTTGTTCCTCTTTTACAGGGAATCCTAATAATGTAATCGACATATTGCAATGATAATAAGGTTTTGGACACCCATAGAATAAAAATTGTTAGCCTCAAGCAGCCTCGGGGCATGTTTTTGCTTTTTCGTATAATGGACTTGTCATGACGAACATACGATCCGCCAAAGAATATCAATGGTATTAAAATGGCCGATAACTTTTCACTTACGCTCAATTATGTAAATGGCCGAGTGATAATAATCTGGCATACTCTAATTTTGACTTTGGATAGTTATTATGGGAGTTTTTTTGTTCGGATGTGAAATCATCAATCATCATTAACCCATTAATGTTCCTTCTTTTTCCGTGCCGGAATTCCTGGCAGGCCTGTCTGCTTTGCTGGCATCTCTTTGAGGTGCGCGTGGAACACGAACGAGCCGTCCGCACGGCCTGTCGCCACTAGACGGACGGATCATGAGCTACCCATTGCTCAGCGTCCTCAGACCTGCGTCTACGACGGCCGGGAGTTGTCTCGATACGTTCGACGACTAGAACGTCTCCCCGGCTGGATTTGTATGAGGTTTTCTCCCACAAATGTCTGGCCAAGTCCTTCACCAGCATGACTATGCGACATTATGGGAGTGTTGAATGTTAAGACCTTTTATAGGTACGAGTACTGACAGCACCTTTGTATTTACCATCATGCGATATCATAAATTCTCTTCCTGATAATGGTGGGGTCGGCGAAATAGCAGTAATTTAAATAGAGCGAATGCATATCTGACCGCCACAACTCAGTAACTGGGTAATACGATACCTCTTCGTAAGACTGGTTGTCAGACTTTCGGGACACTGACTACCTGTAACGACTTTCAAAGATGACAGCCAGAAACGAGAACTTAACGTGCCCTGCGACGCTCGGGGGAAACTCGGTATGTAGCGGCTGCTATTAAATAGTTAGCCACGAGTTCTCATGTGTGTGAAGAGAAATTATGAAAATAATTAATCAAGAATTTAAATCTTGTGGGAAGGAGTAACTGCGGAATTAAATTTAAAACACCAGTCAGTATAATGAGCCCTAACCGAGTCTCATTACATATTTTTTCGAGAATCTAAATTGATAATTTAATTCTTCACTATAATTATGTAAAAACATTGATACAAGGGTTATAAACAGTATCCGCTTACGATAATTTATTAAGTACCTAGTTGTTTAGCAAAAATATTTGGGTACTTAGTAGAACATTTTAACACGACTGCCCCAAAAAAAGAGTGTTATGTTTTTTTTATAAACTAAAGTTCTTTTCTGCTCATTAAAACACTGAATTTATGATCGTCAACCTATAACCTCGAACGGATATTGTCATAATATTCAAGAATTGACAAAATTTTATAAGTCCATGTATGTTCCGGAGTTGCGGGTTGTTCTAAAGATATTCCGCGTCCGGAATACAAAAGGCAAAAGAAGGAATATGAGGATGTGGATGGGCCAGTATAAATTTGACACTTCTTGCCGTTAGCGCTCCGCCCAGAGCGGGAGCAGTTATTCGATAATATCCTGTCCTGTCTCAATTCCTGCCGGGGTTGCGGGTTGTTTGAAAGAGATACCGCAGCCCCGGAACGTAAAGGGCAATAGAAGGAACATGGGTGGGTTTTAGTCACAAGTCTGACACTCCCCCCCCCGCTCAACCCAGAGCGGGAGAAGTTATTCGATAATTTCCCATACGCAAAAAAGGGTCTCAATTAAGAATTGATAGTTATCATGAATGTAAACAGAATTATTATCTGCCTGTCTTTTGCCTATTATATTGGGGTCAGCCTCCAGTCTAATCGGATGCAGTTAGATACCAGTATTACACATAGAATGCCTGTCTCACTTCCACAAACCAGTTTTGTTTTTTATTTAACTTTGACCTACACTAGGAATTTCTCCTGTATCGTGGGTGCGCAAGTTCACATACACAAACAGCCAGACCTCGAAAAGTGTTAATAATATCCAAGTGTTTAATTTATTATTTCGAATCCATAAATTATTTCCACATGTCCACATGAATAAGATAAAATCAAAGTAATATCCCAATTAAAAGAATCAATTTTAAGTTTTTCTAACTCTTAAATAAATCATTAATAAGTGTGTGTTTAAACAATAAATTAAATCAGCTGATGAAAATCTAGAAAGCTTTAGATTAATGAGATAGTCAACGCCTATTTAAAATATATTGATGGCACTTAAAAATAACACTTAAATGAAAAAACGAGTGTTGATTTATTCAATGAACTTGTTTCCATAATCCAGTCGCAATTAGAGATACCGCGCCCCGGAACATTAACGGCAAAAGAAGGAACATGGATGGGTTTTGGTCAGTAAAATTCTGACACTCCCCCCGCCCAGAGCAGGGGAAGTTATTTGATAATTTCCCATCCGCAAAAAATTGGTTTTTTTACCCTTTTTTTTGGGGTGGGAAATCATCAAATAACTTCTAAATAATAAATAACGCTCTGGGCGGGGGGAGTGTCAGACTTTTACTGACTAAAACCCATCCATGTTCCTTCTATTGCCCTTTGCGTTCCGGGGCCTCGGTATCTCTTTCGAACAACCCGCAACCCCGGCAGGCGGAGGCCCTGGCAAACCCTTCTGCTTTGCTGACATCTCTTTGAGGCGCGCGTGGAACACTAACGCGCCGTCGAAACAGCCTATCGTCAATAGACGGATGGACGATGAGCTACGTTTAACCCTTAATTGAACTTCCACAGCTTCCACTCACTAAGCAAATGAGGCTTTCTTTTTAAATCAGATAAGGTATACAAACAGTAGGATGTGGTAAACAGAACATAGTGTGGTCACATTTTAGGATGACTGTGAAACAGATACTTAATTGAATGTCTTAAGTGTTGTAATTTCAACTCTCGGCATTAAACACAGTGTTGAAAATGCAACAATGTTAATTTAGGTGTCACCTAGCACAAGCTTCTAAAACAACACAGCCTCTCTTGCAATAGATGAGCCTGGATAGTACTTAGTGGTCATATTGACCTTTGTAACGAATAACTCACTGTGGTCATTGTAATGAGCTTTCGTACGATGGCGATTAGATAAGAAGCGGGGCTTGGCGTTGTATGTTGCTCAGTCGGAGCTACGCTGAAATATATTGGTAAGGGGTTATTTGACCGGGGCTGTGGGTTGTTCGAAAGAAATACTGCGGCCCCGGAATATAAAGACTTTGCCTTTTAGAAGGAACATGGGTGGGTTTTAGTTAGTAAAAGTCTGACAGGCCCCCTCGCTCCGCCCAGAGCGGGAGAAGTTATCTGATTACAAACCAGCAAAAAAAACCTGGGAAGTATCATCATTTCTTTTAAAATTCTGTGAGTCCAAATTAAAGACCCTACAGGCTCAGAATTTCAACCCTAAACGACTCGAGAATACACTTACCAATAAGGTTACTATACTAGGTAGCCAAATGAATTGAAACAAACCACCAATCCACCAATCAAAACCTTCCTCCAATTCACCGAAACGACCACCATTTCAAAAGCATTTCCATATCCCGCAGTACACATCACACCTAAGGCCTTATACTCACGTGCGATTAATCATAAAGCCCCGCCCAGACGCGACGACAGCGTCGCGTGACCACTCCGTGCCCACTCCACAATCACCCGGACACTTAGATATCAGATACTAAGTTTTAGCATCTGCTGTTGGACGACCAATGCAAACCCACCCTTAACCTTCCACGCTTAGAGCTATTATTTCTTTGTGGCTGCTAATGAATGTGTGTTTTAATAAATAATTGTTCGGAAAATCTGTTTGGGTCTAAGACTTCCGTGAAGATCTAGGCAGAATTGTAAGTAATACATCAACTGCTTGTCTGTCTAGGCAGGTTGTTAGTACTGAGAAATGAGTTATGCTTGCCTAAGGGTGATTAAGTAAGAAATGAATACTATTTAGTTGCCTTCAGGTTCAAGTTGCTTGTGTTGCAGTTATTTACTTCGTTATTTTCTTCATGAGCTTAATGGTTTTAGTTTATTCAACGTAGATTTATGTTCATTTGTTTTAACGCTGCTTTGTGCAATATTATTAGTTACCGCTCAGTGTTTGTTAAAACAGTCATTAGATGCTTTGTATGTTGCTTTCATATTGGTTGTCTATTTACTTAGATTTTTTAAACTACTCGACCGATTTTAATGCAGTTTTCAGCAATAGGTAGAATGATTTAAGAGAAAGGTTTATTATGAATTATATAAGTATCTATAGTGCACCCGTGCGAAGCTGGGGCGGGTCGCTAGTTAAATATAATGTGATCATAAAAGATATGATCAGTTTTTCGAAAAGATATGCATATGCATTTAAAGGTTGTTCTATTTATTACTAGCTAGCGCCTGCGGCTCCACCATCGAAAAAAAGTATCCTATGTGTTATTCCAGACCATAATCTACCTCTTAGCCAAATTTCATCAAGATCCGTTCAGCCGTTTTGACGTGAAAGAGTAACATAAAATTAGTAAGATAGCTAGCCCCCGCGGCTTCATCCGCGTGATATCGAAAAAAAAGGATCCTATGTGTTATTCCAGACCATAATATACCTACCTCTGAACCAAATTTCATCAAGATCCGTTCAGCTGTTTTGACGTGAAAGTGTAACAAACATCCATACATTTTCACACACATTCGCATTTATAATATTAGTAGGATAATAATTGATATTTTTTAGGGTTCCGTGCTTGAGAAGGAAAAAAACAGAACCATTGTAGGATCATTTTGTCCATCCGTCTGCCTGTCTATCTGTCAAGACCCATTATTTAGTTAAAATTAAAACCATATTCTCAAATCTGTAGTCTCTTGGAGCTGCGAAAAAAAAAACTTTCTAAGTCTACGTATTCAAAAGTTATGGACGTTTATGTCGCAAGTTTATACAGAACGCTCAATGCACGGTGTTAAGGGACACCCGTATGGAACGAAGTTATCATGTACAAAAAACCTGTAAACACTCAACAAAAATAATCGTCGCGACACCATACTGTTCAATGCGAAATAGAAAGACGAAACGAAAATAACGGGCTTGCTTTCTTTGAAAAAGAGAGAGAGACAGACAGAGACACACGTCGTGTCGTTACAACTTTTGGTCTTAATTTTTTTCGTCTTGCCTCCTTTCGCATCGCGCGATAAGGGACTTCGTACCAAAAAAGAGGTATCTCAGTATCATTTGACAGCAGTAACATACAATCTAAGTATCACTTTAAATTCCCATCATCATTCAAAAGAAACAAAATGGCTGAAGATATTATACAGCTCACAAACCATATTTTAATTTGAAAGTTAGTTTATTAATGTGATACGCACGGTGTCGCGTTGTGACTTGCGACAAAAAGCGTCAAGACATTTATGTCGTGCCGTTAGTGCGCATCTGCCCTAATTGTATTTTTAGTTTAGGGTTTTTAAATGTAATGAAGGCAGGTGTGATTTTTAATACAATATTTGATTTTTCCTTTGTTTTTCGTGAAAGTTGAAGTTTTTATTATACTATTAATTTATCCCCACTAATATATATTATATTATTATATAACATTATGAAAGCGAATTAGTCTAGTCAACAAGTGCTTTTTTAGTCAAAACTTTTTAAAAAGCTCGGAAAAATATGGTTGAGGGCTCATTCGATTCGGGATCGAATCTAGAAAGTTTTTGAAAAAATTCAAGACCCGCTCGAAAAAATTGCAAAAGTTATTAACAAATTAGTAAACAAAAACAAAGGGGTTTAGTTTTTTTGGTATTTCTCGAAAACTATTTTATATATTTTGATTTTGAAAAAAGATTCAAAAAGAGGAGAAAATTTCCTAAAAAAAACTCCCAACTCGCGAAATTGTAGGACCAATATTAAAAAAATTACAGGGAGCTGAAAGTACGCCTGAAAACGGGTACTCGGGTTTCCGCAAGCCACGCCCCCTTCGAGCGCTTTAATGAAAAATATTATTTAAACATATTAAATGTTGATATTAAAATTTGAAAAAATTCAGACATGTACAGAACAAATTAAAGAATGAAATGCCGTAAAAAAAATATTTTTATCGCGATTTTATAAAATGTTATCCATAAATTAATTAACAATTTCTTCCGACGGGGCTATAGACATTGCAAGTTGCATAATTGTTAAACCAGAAATCTCAAAATTTTTTCCTCTCGTGGAGCTATTCTTCAAAGATTCAAGAAAGGATTTCCGTCGAGTAAATTAAAAAATTGTTAATTTTCGATTTGTTATTAACAAATTACCTAGGCGGCAAATTAAATATTTAAATAAATGTTACAAGAATTTTTTTTTTTCAATGTCGATGATCATTCGTTTTTCAATCAATAAAAGCTACCTAAAAATATGTTTTTATAAATTTTAATTCTTTTTGTTTATAAAATTGTTATAAACAAATAGATTATTTATAAGATAATTGAATTTTTTTTTTTGGAAATAGATTCCTCGTAAAAAATTATGAATATTGATATAAAAAACGATCCTTAAAAAAAATTTTTTATTGCTAAAAACCGTTTTGTTAATTAACAATTTTTTTTTACCACTTGTTAATAATATTAAGGTACGCTTTTTTTTAAAATATCATTATTTACTATCCTCCTTAATAATCAAAAAAAAAAATTCGTTTTTTTATAAATTTTCATTGTTTATTAAATAAACAATTTGTTATAAACAATTATGTTTTTTTTGTATAATTTTTTTAGAACTCTTTACACTAAAATAAAACCGACTAATTACCTTTTTGCAAAAAAAAATATATATTTATATTTATTATCGAATAAATTTTTTTTTCCGCAAAAAGGTAATTGGTCGGTTTTATTTTAGTGTAAAGAGTTCTAAAAAAATTATACACAAAAAACATAATTGTTTATAACAAATTGTTTATTTAATAAACAATGAAAATTTATAAAAAAACTAAATTTTTTTTTGATTATTAAGGAGGATAATAAATAATGATATTTTAAAAAAAAAGCGTACCTTAATATTATTAACAAGTGGTAAAAAAAAATTGTTAATTAACAAAACGGTTTTTAGCAATAAAAAATTTTTTTTAAGGATCGTTTTTTATATCAATATTCATAATTTTTTACGAGGAATCTATTTCCAAAAAAAAAAATTCAATTATCTTATAAATAATCTATTTGTTTATAACAATTTTATAAACAAAAAGAATTAAAATTTATAAAAACATATTTTTAGGTAGCTTTTATTGATAGAAATACGAATGGTTATAGATATTAGAAAAAAAATAATTCTTGTAACATTTATTTAAATATTTAATTTGCCGCCTAGGTAATTTGTTAATAACAAATCGAAAATTAACAATTTTTTAATTTACTCGACGGAAATCCTTTCTTGAATCTTTGAAGAATAGCTCCACGAGAGGAAAAAATTTTGAGATTTCTGGTTTAACAATTATGCAACTTGCAATGTCTATAGCCCCGTCGGAAGAAATTGTTAATTAATTTATGGATAACATTTTATAAAATCGCGATAAAAATATTTTTTTTACGGCATTTCATTCTTTAATTTGTTCTGTACATGTCTGAATTTTTTCAAATTTTAATATCAACATTTAATATGTTTAAATAATATTTTTCATTAAAGCGCTCGAAGGGGGCGTGGCTTGCGGAAACCCGAGTACCCGTTTTCAGGCGTACTTTCAGCTCCCTGTAATTTTTTTAATATTGGTCCTACAATTTCGCGAGTTGGGAGTTTTTTTTAGGAAATTTTCTCCTCTTTTTGAATCTTTTTTTCAAAATCAAAATATATAAAACAGTTTTCGAGAAATACCAAAAAAACTAAACCCCTTTGTTTTTGTTTACTAATTTGTTAATAACTTTTGCAATTTTTTCGAGCGGGTCTTGAATTTTTTCAAAAACTTTCTAGATTCGATCCCGAATCGAATGAGCCCTCAACCATATTTTTCCGAGCTTTTTAAAAAGTTTTGACTAAAAAAGCACTTGTTGACTAGACTAAATGTGAGTTTTTTTGTTTATTACGTCTTCAGTCCTAAATGGCCAAGCCAATTTGATGAATATTGGTACAGAGATAGTTGGGAACGGACATAGGCTAAAAAGAAAAAAAGTCAGATAAGGGGGAGAAAGAGGGAAGAAAAGGGGAGAGACAGATATATTTTTTGTCGATTATCACGCGGCTTAATATTAGCGTTGGCCCAAAGTAACTATGCCACGCGGAAGAAGTCGCGGGCGGAAGCTAGTTATAGATAAAAACTGGAAAAGGCTAAATTCATCACCTGCCTAGTCTTTTTTAGTCGGCTTCAATTCTAACCAGATGCAGCTGAATACCAGTATTTTACATGGAGCGAATGCCTAACTGACCTCCACCACAACCTAGTCAGTAGGTACTGAGTAATATGATACTCCTTGGTAAGATTGGAAGAGACTAGATTGATTTTGAATAGTCAATAATCGACTATGATACTGTGAGACTAAAACACTTTAATAAAAACAGCTTTTTGAAAAAGCATCTTTGATTTATCTTTTTTTTTATCGGTTATCTGGATGGGGCGGGTTGTTTCAGCGCCTGCTGGGGTGATTGTGTAGAATGCGATTGTGTCCCCGCACCCTAGCCAGAACTGACGAGAAGGAACACCGTATGGTTTAAGTCAGTAGGAGTCTGACAAACCCCTTCGCCATGGCGGAGGACATCCATCGAGGATTTCCACACGCAAAAAAAAAGGGTTGTTTCAGCGCAGGGGTCTTTATAAGTATCTGTTTTCCTACCCTAAGGCGAAATATAAGAATCAGTGCCTTTTGTATTTGTGTTACTAACAATAGTTTTTAAGTCAGTATATAAACTAACTGTTGGATTAAGATGTCCGTAAAATAAATTGAATTGAATTGCATTTCTATAGAGAATGAATATTTTTAATGATCCGTTAAACTTGGACCATGACAAACACCATTACCATACAAAACATAACGCTTGTTGTCCTCGAAGAGTAAGGCAGAGGTGTACCCAATAAAAAACCCAAATTTCGCCAGTTATGTTTAAGTCCCATGTAATAGGGGCGACCCTATTGCCATCAACCAGGCACAAATCAAGACTCTGTGGCTGCTACTGAGAAATTTCTGATGGAAAAAGCCAAAAACAATACGCCCTACCCGGGCATCGAACCCAGGATCTCATGCATAGCATTCGCATTATAGACTACTTAACCAACTACAATAAGATGATTAACAGCTCTACAATAAAAAAAAAAAACAAAAGAGTAAATACTAAAACTGAACCGTCTGGTCTCGTCACAACCCTAGACTAATTTCTAAAGTACCTTTTACTTAAATACAACACAAAATACACAACAATACACACAATCCATTTAACCATTTGAAAACATCACGCGAGACTCGAGAAACATGACTCTACTAAACAAATTAGAAAACGAAATTAACTACAAATATACCAAAAACATGCACTTGATTGCACCTCTATTACTTTGTTAATAAAGGCCATAGCTGTTTGAGCGAGGTGTTAGAGTAACTTTGCATAATCAATTCATGCATTAAGGTAATTGCATGTGGCTCCCATAGAAATGTTATTAAAAAAACATTAGAGGATGTCATATTAATTACTTTATAAGAAACGTCAGTTAAATTACAATTGAAGCGGGTTTCATATACGTTTGTTAAACCTCTTAATTGTATTGTTTTTTGATTCTAAAGTAATTAGGCGTTATTACACTTATTTTGTATGATTTTTTGGTTAATACAGTTTTAATTGGGACTTTGTGGTAGTTTATATAGGTGTGTTATTTGGTAACAACTGGTCTGTGATTTTGTTGGCAAGTAAGGTGTATTTTTTTAAGGGATTGTAAATAATATAAGGACACAGTGTTGCTCCGCGTAAGCTGGACAGACTGCCACAGTGGTGATACCTAGGCGTTTCCTACCGCCCGATTATGTGCAGAAACTTTCCGAAACTTCCGTGTCCGGTGAGGACCTACGTCCGGCGGTAAGACGCCGCCGTGGCACCACTCCAGCCATTCTTCAAAGAGGGGAGTTATCGCCACTAATATATAGTTTTGACGGCACGGTTGGCGCAGTGGCTGAGCGATCGACTGCTGCGCTGCGTGTCGCGAGTTCGATCCCCGCACGAAAAAAATATTTGTATGACCTACAAGTAGTTGTTTCGGGTCTGACTCTTTGTGTATGTGAGTTTACATGTTTGTAAACGCACCTACGATACAGGAGAAATTCCTAGGGTGGGGCAACGTTTATTAAAAAAACAAAACTATTGTGGCGTGCCTTAAGTAAGTGTGATTAGATTATATTTTATACCAATTCATTAAAGTAAGAATACAATTATTGTGTCTGTAAAGGTATTGCGCAACCTTAGTGCGACTCGCACTTGGCCAGCCAAGTGCGAGTCGCACTCGCTCAAACAGGGTTCCCTAGCACTAAAAAGTATAATGACAATATTTTTTAAGGTTCATTCAGATTTCAGCAAAACTAAATTTGTTTTGCATAGCTATTATTATTCTAATTGAAGAACAAAGTAACTGCTTCAGTTTGACGCAAACCTCGAAAAGATATACCTATACTTAACTCAAAAACTAAATATCAAATCTTAGTCAAACCAATTTTTTTTTGTTACGCAAAAGTTTTTACGTATTTCAAACCTTTTTTTTTAAAAAGCCCAAAGTAAAAATTGTACAAAAGCGGACTTAATGCCTTTTAGGGTGTTGCAGAGACGAAAAACAGCCGGTGCAATAACAGAAAAAAAGATAGGTAGGTACTAGAAAATATCTAAAAAAAAGATTAAATTCTTATATACTATACAACTAAATATTCCACAATGTTGACCAATTTCGTGTAAAAACTATGATCTATTCTATTCAAAATGGCGGCACACTCTAAAAAAGTAGTGATTAAAGATTAAAACCGGCCCTTAGAATAGTCTCGTCAAATGTTTTAATCTCTAATTAAAACAGTAAACTGGCGGTATTCTTGTCACTCTCGAGTTCACTAGCAACCGGAATAGAAGAGTGTTGAATGTGTGTGCAGATACGACTTTTAATGTACACTTTTGCTTTTTGCCTACACTCATGAAGGTTAAGTTAGCAATGATAAACACACACATTGGTATTAATTACCTATGAATATTTTTATCATTCAAATAAAGGTAGATGAAAAAGGTAAAAAAAAACTTGTTTTTCTCCATTAGGAGTTCCTCAATAGCAGCTATGGTGTCTGGATTTGTAAACCGGAAATTGCGTACAAATATTAAAACAACTTCTTTTTTACCCGACTGCGTGCCGCAAAGGAGGGACCCATTATTGAGGTGTGAGCCGTTCTAGATTTTAATGGGTCCCGACTGTCTAAGTTCTTATTAATTACCTTGATAGTTATTCTTCATAGTTCCAGATTACAGCACTTGTTTTTGTCTTTTCAGTTTTATTTTTTTTAGGTATGTAGTTTGGTTCACTTTTTACGCAGTCGGGTTTTCTTTTATTTTATTTTCTTTTATATCTGTGGTTAATGGCCAAAATTTAAATGGGGAAATGTATGGTACTTCTTTGTTTAACCTAGAAAAAACAAGGCGTGTACTTACATATACGTAATAAAAAAAAAAAACTTTTGTATCTACAATTAGCACGTTCTCTAAATTGTTAGATATCTACGTACAACCTATAAATTACCATAATTCTTTAGATTGTAACAATCAACACTTCTATTACGGCAATCCGAATCCAAATATGTTATACGTTCATTTTTATAGCACCAGTTCGTTGTCCGTCTGTCTCTTTGTCATGATCCTTTAACTCGGGAATGCGTGGAGGTATCAAGTTGGCATTAAAACAATTTAATTAAGTCTGTGGTCCCTTATCGCTGTGAATAAATCATTTTAAGTCAAAATATATGGCCGTTTATTCTTAAGTTTGTACGAAACTTTCTGTACTCGACTCCGACTCGCACTTAACTGGTTTTATGTAACTAATTCATTCCCAAGATATTTTAAAATGTTCGGGTTCAATTGTCCTCAATGCAGACTGACTTGGTGAGCAAGAACGAACTGACCAAAACGGCTGATAGGTAGAAACCACCATATAAAACAGACTGTCATATCTGCACAACCACTAGTCTACACACACTGCCACTAATTGTTGTTTGATTAATGACTGTGAAATTCAGCTTTTTAATTAAAATGGACGCGTGTCAGACAAACACGAAACACGTCGTTCTGTGTAAACATACCTTTATTTTTGTTACAATTTCCAACATTTGATATATAATTTTATTTTGAGATGTTGGTAATGTGAGAAGCGTCTAGTTTACAAATCGCTTTGATGTGTTTCTTATGAGCATATTTTTTCGATTTTGGTTAAGAAAGGTTGAACTTGGACGTAGAAGAAAACTATCTATACTCTCTTTCTCTCTCTCTCTTTATTTTCCTTTTTGATACATGGATTACAATCCTTCTCGTTTTTTTTATTTTTGACAACACAGGTTCAGTAAAATTTCAATGATACTAAAAATAACTTTCAACGCTTTTAATATTCCTTGGAATAGTTCGAGAAAACTAAACTTAGAGAAAAAATCTACAACAATACCACCTCGTATTTGTGACTTTTAATTTATTTCAAAGTTATTATTTTTTGACGCAAGATAGTATGTTATGTAGTTAAGTTCTCCTAAGTCCTAAGTGCATTTGCGGAACAAAAAGTTTATGAAACTACTTATTATATGAAGAAAAAAAGTTAAGAAACGGCATTTTCCGTTTAGTTGTCAAATCGAGAAAATTTGCAAACTGGACGTAGCCAAATTTATCCTGTGCACTTAAGAGTCCATATCAATTCTGGACACCATACCATGCAATACCTATAAAAGCTGCACCTACCCTACAGCTTTCTCCACTTAAACTTAAAGTTTACTTGTCTCAAGACGCACTTACTTTTTATGTCCCAAGCACTAACCACTAGCTACCAGGAAATTCCTTTGACACGTCAATAAAATATGAAAATCCCATCAGTAAACTAACCACGAATGGTTGGTGGTCGCGAAATAGCACTTTTCCTGCTCTAAAACATGTTTATTGTCATAGCTGCCAGTCCAACTTGGTCTCTCTCACAGTTCTTTACCTCAAGGACTGACAGTCCAGAATAAGTTTGTCGTTTTAAATAATATCGGTGACATATGGATGAACTGTTTAGTGTTAAGTTTATTAAGTTGGAGTTACTACTGGTAAGTGGTTACGGAGGAAATTTTATCTGCAAATCGTAAAAGGCTGTGAGTAATATGATACAGCTATAAAAAGAAAGAAAGAAAAAATATTAGTCGCAAATTACGACAAGCACACAAATTAACAAAAAATAAATAAATATCAAACATACAAAGCATCATCCTTACCAATATTATAAAAGCGAAAGTGAGTTTGTTTGTTTGTTACGTCCTCACGCTTAAATGGCCCAACCGATTTTGATGAATTTTGGTACAGAGATAGTTGGGACCCTAGAGACGGACATAAAATATTAAAAAAAAACAGTGAGATAAGGGGAAGAAAGAGGGAAGAAAAGGGGAGAGATAGATTTTTTTTTGATCATCCCGCTGGTAAAAGTTAGCGTTAGCCCAAAGTAACTATGCCACGCGAACGAAGTCGTGGGCGGAAGCTAGTCTATTTATAAAGACATATGGAACAAAAATAAAAAAATACCTTGCACGGCGTGACTGCGACGAGTAGGTCACCACTCAGCATCATGCTGTGCTATGGGAACCCACAGTACTGCGCTGGTTTTCAGTGGTCAACCTGTGAGTAAAACGTACGGAAGTCAAAACAGCATAGATACATGTTTTAAATCCTTAATTTAATAAAAAAAAATAGTATTAAGATAATCAAATATTAATACTATTAAATTGACTTGAGCAATCGTCTTGTTGAATTGTACAAGTCTTGAAGTCTGTTAAATCTGTAAGTGGCAATCAGGGCCCCTGTACCACCATGCAGCACGTAGTTCCAGTGTGAGAAAGAGATATATTAATATAAATAATCTGTATTGTCTTTCTCCCTCATTGGAATAAAAAATGCTTTAATGCGACATTGTAGGGTAGCTGGTGTAGATGGTAGTGATAGTCTAGTGGTGTAACCGTCGGGCTGGCAAGCCATAAGTCACATGTTCGAACCCAAGATACGCAACTCTGATTTTTGGAATTCATGTTCATAGAATTATTAGTTTTGTTACTACTAAGTACTAATATGACGACACGGTTGGCGCAGTGGCTGACCGATCGACGGCCGCGCTACGTGTCCCAGGTTCGATTCCCGCACGGAACAAATATTTGATTGGCCCACAGATAGTTGTTCCGGGTTTGGCTGTTTGTGACTTTAAATATTTGTAAACGCACCCACTATACAGGAGAAATTCCTAGCGTGGGGCAACGTTTTTTTTTTAAAAAAATGCGCCCTTGAGTAGTATAAAATATCTCAGACATCATTTTTTTACGGCGTCGCACAGAAGTCAAATCATTAAAAATGGATAAAAAAATAAGACCTACTGAGTATAAAAATATGTCACGTGGTCCACAGCATCAATTCATTCTTCATACAGATGAGAAGAATGCTTTTTAAATTAGTTACAAATCTTTTTTATCTTTCCCTTTTGCGAACTCTCTGCTATCCAAAACTTGAAGCAAAATGAGTTAAATCCAACAATATTACCCACTCTCGCCAAAAAATCCAGCAGCATTTTCCCCAAGTCATAAAGTTGTGCACTAAATTGTTAATAGTGGTGCAAATGGCTCAGCCGTGATGGCGACTATTGTGCGGTTCGCTGCCGTAGAGAACCGTTAATGATGTATTCAAACACCGGTATTTATATTAGAACCATGGAGTAGAAGTGGACACAGAGAGCTCACCAAACGCATTGAATACAACCGCACACACTATGACACGCTTCACATACAGTGAGTGCAAGCGCTGTCGCAAGAGCCACGTTCGCTTAACCAAAAAATACGGTGCAAGCTATATTACGAGCTATCTACGTCAGTTATTGAGTGACCGATACAATACTACACTTTTTGGTTTTTACTAATCCTCTATGATCATAATGTCACAAGGCAAACCCTGACTAGTATTTGACGTAGTAGCTATATAATTTACCATTGAACCGTGGCAAGAATATCTATCGTATGACCAATTGGTGCGAGCTCAGTTTCTGTCATGCGTTTCAAGAAGTAATTATTTTCAGTGTGTCTGGTTAACAAACTATATCATCTTACCAGGACCATAATTTCATATCGCTATACCTATCTCTGACACCTGTTTTCGTTTGTTGTGTCTGATTACTTTTCGGTGGCCTCAACACGAGCGAGTGGTGTTAACGTATCGTAAAAATAACGATTTTAAAATTAGATACAGGTACTCGTTCCTTATATTGTATTTATGAATAAAGAAAACGTGTTGGGCCAACCCCAAATAGTATGGTACAAGGGCAGAAAAATTATGATGATGACTGAGCCAGTTGCAAACAACATAGCTAAAACGCTTTAGGATAATTGTATTTTCGGTTCAAAATTAGACGATTTGGACGTATTTACGTTACGGTTACACCACGTGCTCATACTGGGACCTCTGGACTTATTTATTCTGTGTCATGACGGTGACGGTACAACACTATCGTAAATATGGGTGCGTGAATGTGAGCCGTTGTTATATGAAGTGGCAAGGAGAATGGCTCTCGGCTTTATGGTGGAATAATGGTTATTTGGACTATCTTAAGTGGCGTTAGGACTGGTCTTACCAAAGATTAAAAAAAAAAGCAGAGATAAATATTTACACAAATTGTAAGGAAGTTGTTAGTATGACATGCTGCTGCGCCTGCGTGAAATTAAGATTTAGTAAGAAAAGCTATCAGTCTAACTACCAAATTCAAATCTATAAAGTTATCAAGAAGGGTAGGTAATAGTTAAGGTTATATCATAATAGGAATAATTCTGTAACAGTGAACACGTCTAAAATGTTTGTTAACAAGTAATACATAAAATCCGGACACTAGGCCATCACTACATTTCTCTGTGTAGTATAAATGAAAAAATAAAACCCGACACTAAAGGAACTTCTGTAAAAAAAAATTTACACAGAATATTTTAATCCAAGCGGCGTTGCGTTGAGGGGCAGTTTTTGTCACCTTCTGCGCGTATTAGCTAGCTACGTAAAACTGTTACTTGTTTACTGTGTCTTCAATTATACAGTACAGAAAATCACAGTATCAATCACGTAGCATTTTCATGTTCAAATCCAAATCTATAAATACCTGTATAGCTTTGTATGTTTAACTCACACACAGCCATCCTGTCTCACCCAATCTTCCGTCCTGACAACAATCATAATGTGCTGTCTTACCACATAATATACCAGTGGCGAAATGTCCATATAACACACGATTCCCATCCGCTTTCCTTATGAAAAATGCAATCTATTAGCCCTGCAACAATAAAATAGCAATGGCAAAATTGCAAACCGAAAAATATCAAATTATTTCTTCATATTAGAAACTGAAGTTGGTTTTCAAAATTAAGTTTTAAAAAAACATTTTGTTCAATACGGCCGTGCTACTCCAAACATGACCATTCACATTCAGGGAAGTTTTTTTTTAAAAAAAAACATAACTCCGGCTTCCCTTCTGATAATAACCATCGCCACTGCTGTAATATACTACCAGTCTTACTCCTACCATAACGACTTTCACATGATGGTGCAAACGATCCAATTTGCCAGCAACCCGATGAGCAGGCACAGCTGTCACGATGAAGACATTTTGGTCAATGAACAATTGAATTCAAAGACGGTAGGCGTAAGATTGACAGCGCACCGGGACCAGTAGCTAGGGTTGGCAGGAACTGTGTACCACGCGCACCTCAAAGCCATGTCAGCATAGCAGGGGCCTTAGTCTGCTATTACAATAGTGTCAGAATGGTCGATCACTGATCGCGTAATGGTTGATTTTGACATCTACTACATACTAAACTTGTCAAAATCAACCATTATGCGATCAGTGATCGACCATTCTGACACCATTGTAATAGCAGACTAAGGCCCCAGAGGGGCCTGCCAAGGGGACTACCAGCCGGGTTTGCAGGTTGCTCGAAAGAGATACCGCGAATGAAGGCAAAAGAAGGAATATGAGTGGGTTTTTGTTTTGGGTTTTTTTTCAGTAAAAGACATTGCTCGGGAAGTTAGTTGGATATGTTTACATCCGCCTTGGCAGGCCCCTCTGCTTTGCTGACATCTCTCAGAGGCACACGTGGAACACTAATGCGTTGACACTGTCTGCCGTCAATAGACTGTCAGACGGTGAGCCACCCATTGCTCACCGTCCACAGACCCGCATCTACGGGGGCCGGGAGTAGTCTCGTGGTACCCGAAATCTGCCTTACCCTTCCAATCGTATAGATCGCATATTTAAAGACGATAATCAGCTCTTGAAAACACCACACAACGACTTCAAGTTAAAAGATAATTTTAGCCCACACATGACCAATTTCCCAAGAGAACTTTGTCAAAGATTCCCACAGCACACTTCTCCTAATTTCCACAAACTAATTTGTTTAGTAGCAACCCTAAAGCCGCGGGCCAGCACGACTGCCGCCATTGTATGCTAATAGATCTGTGATACGCATGCACCATGCGCGCACGCATCTACGATTTTTTTAAGACGTCTCTTTCTTAGAATTTTGGGACGTGCACATTCGTGATGTTTATAGGCAATTCCGTGTGAGATGATTAGTTTCTAGAAACGTGAACTTGAGATAGAGGTAGATAGGAATGTAGGTGTGCTTTTATTCTTTTTTGTAATGTGAATATAGATGTCGGATGTGGAGTCAAGTAAAATTAAAGATGGCGGTGTATTTTGTGGCTGTTTTTTTCCGGGTGGGAAATCATCAAATAACTTCCCCCGCTCTGGGCGAAGCGGGTAGCTTGTTTTGCCTATTATGTTCCGGGGCCGCGGTATCTCTTTCGAACAAGCCGCAACCGTATTTTGTGGCTGGAATGCTGTAGTTAATTTGTTTTTCTAAATATACTAGCTTAAGCTTGTGACGAGGTAACAATGCAATGATTGGTTCATTATCAAAATACGTATCCTTATCATAATTATATTGAGGTCAAATTCGAAAGTTTAAACAGATGTGTGTGTGATTATGAAAGTTTAACAATGATGTACTTATTTATTTAGAGGCAGCTGCAATAATAAACAGAATAATATATCTATATATATAAATAAAATGGAATGTTGCTAAGCGCAAAACTCGTGAACAGCTCGACCAATTCGGCTATTTTTAGGGTTCTGTACTTAAAACAGAACTCTTATAATTATGATCTCTTTGTTTTACATCTGTCTGTCTGTTTGCCAAAACCCTTTATTTCGGGAAAGCGTGGAGGTATAAAGTTAAAAAATATATCTACACTCAAGTCTGTGGTTCCTTAGAGTTGTAAATTAATTAATTCTTTCAGACGCAGTCTTAAGATATGGCCATTTATAATTCATTTGGGCGGTTTTTTATTCGTATGTTCCTAAGGTACAGGTAGGTTGGTGGTAGGTTACGTAGGTAGATGTATTGACGACACGGTTGGCGCAGTGGCTGAAAGAATGATTGCTGCGCTGCGTGTCGCGGGTTGGATTCCCGCACGAAACAAATATTTAATACTAGCTGGTGCCCGCGGCGCGCAAAAAACAGTATCTTATGTGTTATTCCAACCATAATCTACCTCTATGTCAAATTTCATCAAGATTCGTTCAGCCGTTTTGACGTGAAAGAGTAACAAAGATCCATACATCCTCACAAACATTCGCATTTATAATATTAGTAGGACATCATAATACCATAACTAAAAATGCTGAAACAAAAAATTGTTTGGTAAAAAATACAACCAACTTCCAAAAAAAAAGTAAGTTAAGTAAGTAATGTCGCTTGTTTTTTTCGACGAAATTATTATTTAAAATGAGGAGGTTCCCATTTCCGACGAATTGAGAACCTCCTCCTTTTTTGAAGTCGCTTAAAAAATAAATGCCATTTTAAGTTAACCGCAACAGCGTTAAAACAAAACATTTTATATGCACCAAAACTTACATATATGCAGGCATTTAATATTCAAATACCAAGTTACTTGTCACTCTCTTATCTCTCACGCGACATTAGGAATTAAATATTAAAACAGAATTCCATACAATTATTTGTATGTCTCTGGTACTAACAGGCTTTGACGGAGATAAGATCGCTATGAAGAATACTTAAAGCCGTCTAGCTGATAGTAACATAGATTAAAAAATTGCACAGAAGCGGCGCTCTGTTTTCAGATGGGAAATCATCAAATACTTCCCCCGCTCTGGGCGGCTCTGGGGGGGCTTTTTTTTTTTTTCGGGTGGGAAATCATCTAATGACTTCCCCCGCTCTGGGCGGAGCGGGGGGGCATGTCAGACTTGTACTGACTAAAACCCACCCATGTTCCTTCTATTGCCGGGCCTGTTGGTCTAGTGGTTAGTGGCCCTGACTGCTGAGCCGGAGGTCGTGGGTTCGATTCCCACCCAGGACAAACTTTGTGTGATGAGCATGATTGTTTGTTCTGTGTCTGGGTGTGATTTATCTATAAATGTATGTATTTATAAATTATATAAGTATGTATATCAGTTGTCTGGTTACCATAACACAAGGTCTGCTTAGCTTGGGATAAGATAGCCGTGTGTGAGTTGTCCCAAGATATTTATTATTATTTATTTATTGCCCTTTACGTTCCGGGGCCGCGGTATCTCTTTCGAACAACCCGCAACCCCGGCAGGCGGAGGCCCTGGCAAGCCCCTCTGCTTTGCTGACTCTCTTTGAGGCGCGCGTGAAACACGAACGCGCCGTCGACACGGCCTGTCGTCAATAGACGGACGGACGGTGAGCTACCCATTGCTCACCGTCCACAGGCCAGCATCTAAGGTGGCCGGGAGTCGTCTCGCGGCGCCCGGCGCCCGGGGTGTCTCCCGCGGCGGCTGTGTTGGTTCGAGGTTCTCTCCCTCAAACGCCCGGCCACCTTCTTTGCTAGCATTACTGCTTCGCAGAATTCGCTCCGGACCATGGCTTGAACCAGGGCCGGACGTGAGAGATCGCCGCCGCCGATCGCCTCCACGAGGGCACGGCGGAGCTCCGCCCAAGCTGGGCAGACCGCCACTGTGTGCTCCACCGTGTCCTCCGGGCGATCGTCACAATGGTGACACCCGGGCGTTTCCTCCCGCCCGATTATGTGCTGGAACCTCCCGAAACATCCGTGTCCGGTGAGGACCTGCGTCAGGCGGTAGGTGAGGACGCCATGACGCCTCTCCAGCCACTCCTCAAAGAGGGGACTTACCGCCACTATTGTGGCGTGCCCTGCTCTGGGGGGGCTCAGACTTTCACTGACTAAAACCCACTTATGTTCCTTCTTTTGCCATTTATGTTCCGGGGCCGCGGTATCTCTTTCGAACAACCCGCAGGCGATGGCCCTGGCAGGCCCCTCTGCTTTGCTGACATTTCTTTAACACGAACGCGCCGACGACATGAGCTGTCGTCACTAGACGAATAGACGGTGAGCTAAGCATTTATCGTCAATAGATGCGTCTGCCACCACGCGAAGATTGACGATTGCCTTTATGGTATTTTCTTCTCTTTCTTTCTTTTTTGTAAAACGTTGCCCCACACTAGGATTTTCTCCTGTATCATGGGTGCGTTTACAAACATTTACCCGGAACAACTATCTGTAGGCCATACAAATATTTGTTCCGTGCGGGGATAGAACCCGCAACACGCAGCGCAGCAGTCGATCGCTCAGCCACTGTACAAACAGTGTCGTCAATTTCACGCAAAGCGTAAAATTAATGTTTATTGCCTACTAACTAGGGACTCAGTAGGCATTAAAAAATAATTTTAGACCACTAGTTTGAAGTGTCGTGTCTACCCATCTTAAAATTAAATCTATAACACTTATTGTCACATAGCTGATAACGTGTACCTCAGGTTCAATTAGTAAGGACTTGGAGCCAACAAGAGAGGGTAACAAATTATTAACTGGAGAAACATTGCAGGGATTATGAAGGACAGTCACTACTGTGACCATGTTTAGGATTTTGTGGGACAGTCTTGCTTGAGAGTTCGAAATGTTGTTTTGGTATGTCTGACAACCAGTTTTACCAAGGAGTGTCGTGTTACCCAGTACTAACTAGGTTGTGGAAGTTAGGTAAACAGTCGCTCCATGTAAAGTACTGGTATCAAACCCAGATGATGATCATATTATAATTTATGGAAGAACAGCGTTTCTTGTTGCAAAATTAATCATATTTTGCTGTAAAATCCGCGTGCCAGATTGTTTTCCAGCAATGTCCACTACACAGGTCTGTGGCTATCTCTTATCTATTTGTGTACATTGCAAATTCTTTTCTGGATTATGGAATACTCAAGTAAACCACCACAAGTTGTGTGAGTTGAACAACTTAAATACTATCCCGAAGAAATCTTCAAACGTTTATTTTTACAGTAGCAAAACACAACTCAAAAGACACTTATTCAAAATCTATTAACTAAAAACACTTAAGGGTCTCTTTTACCGCGACGTTTTTTCTCAGCGATTATCGGTAGCTTGGTTGGGTGTATTTCGACTTTGCAGGCCCTAAAAAACAAAATAAAAAAAAAACAAAGTATTTTAATTTCACATTGGCCTACATGAGCACTTATAAAACGTCGAGAAAAGATGCACGGTTCGGGTTGGTCATTTCCTATGGAGCAGAACCATGGTTACGCTTTAAAAAAAAAAACAATTTTGTTATTATTAAAAAAATAACATGTCTTATTCAAAAAATTTGTTTTCACTGAACGCTTATTTTATTTAACTTTTAAGTACTTTTCCAAGACATAACTTCATAGTAAAACAGGTTTGAAATCGTAAGTTAGTGTCACATTCGTGATTTTTTTAGGATTCCGTAAAAGGAAGGAAATAACGGAACCCTTATTGAATCACTTTGTTTTCCATCTGTCTATCTGTCTGTCAAGACGCTTTATCTCTGAAACGCAAGGAGGTATCGAGTTGAAATTAAAACCTGAAAAATCAACCCTCCAAGTTTAAGCATTCAAAAGACATGGCCGTTTATGTCGCAAGTTTGGGTTTCGGTGCACGAGTCCGACTCACTCCCTTATATTTTTATGAAATCTAACTAATTAAAAAAAAACTAATTACTTACTATCATGTTTTGAATATCGTGAACCTTTTTCATGGTGTTTTTTAATTTCCATAGGTTCAAAAAAGTTCAAAATTGGTAAAACTTCACCTTAAATCTAAAGAACATAGCCTCCGCTACAAATATCAGGCAGCGTTACGAGTAAGAGCACATTGGCTCGTCGGCAACATTTAAAATTCGCTCATTATCATAATATGGCGATCAATATTCGATGTTTGCTTCGTCGAGTGAGAGCCTATCTACATGCTGATTGCATCCCGTCCATGCATCGGTCCGTCCGATGTGTTACACTCTTTATTAGGGTGACCATAAGAACGGTTTTGTATTACCCTGTATGTGTGAGTAGGAGGGCATGTGGGGTTCTGTAAAGATTTAGGTGATTTGAAGTTGGAGATTGATTTGGTTGGATTATTGGTTAGATAAATTGGTAACTAGTTTGTTTAACTGACACATTCAGGAAATGCAAGGACTGCTTTTGCTTGGGAAAATTGTTTTCAAGTTTTCGTTTTTGACGTGATAACGTCTTTAAAATCGTTTTAGTCGGGTGACATGTTCAGAAACTTGTGTCACACCAAAACCTCACAAGCGACATTTCATAAAGATGGTAGCGCCATCTGTTACTTGGCTCGAAAAAAAAACTTTAAATTAGTACTTAATTTCATTTTAGATGTCACTACTGGTGATAACTTATATCACCAATAAGACGTTATCACGTAAACATCTCGATCGTAAACCTACTTTACAAACAACCAATTTTTTTTTTAGCCTTTGTCTCACGGTAGGGCAACAACCTCCCTTTTTTTCGTCTAAATCTATCTATCTTGGGCTTAGTCTCTGACCAAGTTCGCTATGCAAACAAGATACAAGTTTTCGGTAATATACTATTATTATAAACACACAATGGAGTACAGGAAATAAGCAAAACTCTAGTGCCTAAGGCTAATCTGTATTTACTCATGAGATTTCTTAATGTTGTACTAGTTTAGTGGACAGAACTTTTTTTTAATGTAGGGATAAAAGAAATGTGTGATACTGATACGGCGATGCGATGATTAGACTTGAATTTTACTTATATAAAAAACCGACTTCTAAAATAAACACTAAAAAGTGGAAAATAAATTGATTTCCAGAAGTTTGTGACTTTTATTTGTTACATCGATTTTTTTTTGCTTGTTAGAGTTGTTTTCCACTTATTAGTGTTTTTTTTGGAAGTCGGTTTTTTATGCAAGAATATCTATTATTTCAGACTTTTCTGTTATGGTATGATGGTATCTCACTCAATTTTTTATCAAGTATTCATTTTCCATTGCTACTAAAAATTATGAAGAAGAAAAATATATTTTTATGGAAGATAACTCATAAGCTGTACATAAAATATAACGATATGGAACTACCTTTAAACGGGTCAGAGCCCATTCGTCCCCTGAGATTCGCACCCTGTGCCCACTCGTCCCCTGGATCTTTTGAGGGGCCCATTCGTCCCCTGAAGAATATTTATTTTTATTCATTCTTCTAATATAAGTACATGTATATGTGTATACTGCAACTTGGTAGTCCCGGTACAATTGCGCAGAAAAGGGTAAAATAAAAAACATAGTAATTCGGTAGATATCATGTTTATTTGAAATAAGATTAAGTTTAATAAAATGCCTCTAGGCTCTAGGCATTAAGTCAGTCTTCAAAATAATTAATCAACTTTTGGTTTCTTGGACATCTGTAAATATTTAGCAAAATATATGATAACTATAATATCTTTATGCAGTAAAATAAAACTGTGTAACTATTTAAATAAAATCCCAGCAATATGTAACTGAATTTTAGATTAATTTACATCCAGTGTACAAACAAATATCCAAATATCAATACCAATATAACACCATAAAGTGAATTACCATCAATAATAATACTAATCATATTCCAGGATTCAAATGAGATAATTCGATTCAATCAGTATTGTTTATTTCGTTAGGCGAACTTCATTTAATAAAAGACTAAAGACACATTGAACAGTCTCGTATTCGCAGTCACTTTCAAGAACCAATATGTCATGTCTCTTTTTTCAATGATCTGTTATGATCTATTAAATTAATTCCGTTAATAAACTGTTCACAAGTGTACTATGTTAACCATTTATTATGTAAAATATAGCTAATATTATCTCAGGGGACCAATAGGCACCTGAATAGGTGCCGAATCTTTAACTTGACGAATTGGTACCTTAAAAATAATATTTTTTATTAAAATATTAATTGGTACCCTACCAGGAGACCAATGGGCACCTATATAGGGGCCGAATCCACAACTTTTATGCTGGGGGACGAATTTTAGGGGACGAATGGGCTCTGACCCCTTTAAACATCCAAAAAGAAGTCGAATTGAAACCTCTTCCTGTTTTCGAAGTCGGTTATAAATTAATCCTAAGTAGCGAACTCACGTACTTACCTATGGAACCCTAAAAGATAATAGTCGAACCCAGCTATTATTTTAAACGAACTAAACCCTTTTTTAGTATAATATAATTAAAACCGCCAATATAAGATATGGAAGTGAAGTGTTTATATTATAATCCTGACATGCGTCTGCAATGATGTTGCTCCGACATATTAATTAATCAATAATTTTCAAAATGCTAATATTATGGGAATTGGAATTCTCGAAAGTTATTAAATATTTATGCCTCGGTAGAAATATGAGCTATTCTTATATGGAATGGCGTATTAAATTGTATTTTTCTTAATGTATAAATTATGGAGGACACGTAACAAAAAGTGGAAAGGACCTATTACATTTCGTTCAAGTCAATTTATGGATGCATAAAATTCTGCAGATTAATTTGTAAAAAAATAAGGGGGGAAAAGCGTAGAAAACTGCAACATGTGCCATGTTAATTGACTATAAAAATCCACTTTGAAAATTTTATTCCAACCAATAAATTTGAGTATAAAATGGACATTCACATTTTTAAGATCTAAAGATCTACACCAGATACTTTGTCCCAACATTAAATAGACTACCTAGTTACATATCTACAGAATCATTTTCTAGCAAAGAATTGCACACTTAGCAAACTAGTATCACTGTAATTTATATCACTATCCGCTTCGTTTGAACCGGTTAATTACGAATTCTTATTCGGACCTGTCCGTACACTTTTATAAATCATGGTTGTCCCAGTATACACTTGTGAATGTAATGTTGCCTAGTTCCTTAACGTTTTATGTGTATTTAAGTACGTTTCGTATTATTTTAAAATGTATGAATAATACGCAGTACATTGACCAGATATTGAACCTCTATAATTAATACAATATGTATTTTAATTACAATATCTGTATTCTAAGTATTATGTATTTCTATAATCGTTTTTATGGAGTTTTGCTTTTCTGTGTAGAATTTTATTGTTTACTAGTTTTCCTGGTTTTACCCGCGACTTTGGTTACTGCCCGGCTCCCGTGGGTTGTAGCGTGATGATATCTAGCCTATGTTATGTTATGTGATATTTTTTGCTTTGCCCCACACTAGGAATTACTCCTGAAACGTGGGTGCGTTTACAAACATGTAAACTCACATACACAAACAGCCAGACCCGGAACAACTATCTAGGTAGGTCATACATATATTTGTTCCGTGCGAGCATCGAACCCACGACACGCAGCGTAGCAGTCGGTCGCTCAGCCACTGTGCCAACCGTGTCGTCAAATTTGTTATTCCTTACATAGAAAATTACAAATCATTCATCTTTGTAATTTTATAGTGTAGATGAATGTGACAAAGTTATATGACAGTTTTTTTTTAAAGTAATTATTTTGGTTAGGTTAAAGTGGTAGCTAGTCATGGTAAAGTTTTTTTTTTCATATTGAATAGTTAATTTTAATAGTATACCTTTACGTAACATACATACTATCGGAATTATAGTGTTGCAGTTAGTTATTTTATGATGTTCGGTGTCATAATTTATAGTTTTATCAACATTATTTATTTGTTTGTTGGTATAATTTTTAGTAAGTAAGCAATTTATTTTAACGATTATGTATCCATTTCATGCAGGTTGCTAGTAACTGCTTTGAATATTATAACCCTTGTATAAGCTGTTTTTTTTTAATAAACCATAAAAATTAAGTACAAAAGTGGTCAAGTACGAGTCGGACTTGCACACTAAAGTTTCATAGGACCAAATAATATTATAATTTTAAGCAAAAGTCGAAACTTACTAAGAGTAACTATAATCTTAGTAAGTTAATAAAAATATAGTCCTCCTGACCATTTTCGGCTACGGCAGCCAATCTCAGCGGAGATAAGCCATCGGCGCGGGAGATATCATAGTGCAGGCGTGTGTGCGCAGGCACAGATGCACTCTCTGTTCCCTCACTCTCATAGTCCGATGGGACGGCAATTTATTTATTTATTTAACACTTTAAGCACAAAGTACAGAGGCGGACTTAATGCCAAAGGCATTTTCTAACAGTCAACCTTCAGGTGATGCAGAGAGAAACAGTGGTAGGTGTAAATAAGAAATAAACTAATTAATTATAATGGATATATAAAATACTATAATATAAAATACTATAAATATATATCAAAGTATAGATACACAGATACACAAAATAAAAAGACCAACAATGGGGAAAACATTAACGGTGTGACGAAACTGCCGACTTTTTACGAAGAAATTCACGAACTTTATGTTTAAAAGATAAACAGTTGGTTGCCATCCTGATTTTCTGGGGAAGCGCATTCCATATTGAAATAGCCTGACAGGATTGGAGAGAGATCAGGCGCAGGACCAACGGCTTAACGTGCTTTCTTACCGCCAACTTCCAAACTCTCGCTACTGTAAAATTTCTTATGAAAAAACCCAATAACACTTTTTGGTCGTCCCGGGAATCGAACCCTGGACGCTGAGCTCAGCAGTTGCGCTTGCGACTGCAAGACCAACGGAGCAGTCAACAAAAATACTAAGTATTCAAACTAACGTTCGTTTCGACAAGTTTTTTTTTACATGCTAAAAACACTAGCCTTTTCCTCAGTTCTATATTACTAGGTATTTAGGTTTTTTTTTTAATTACCATGCTTCACTGGGAATTTCTCCTGTATCGTGGGTGCGTTTACAAACATTTAAGCTCACACACACAGACAGATAGACCCATCTGTAGGCCATACAAATAATTGTTCCGTGCGGGGATCGAATCCGCGATACGCACCGGAGCATTCGACCGCTCAGCCACTGCGCGAACCGTGTCGTCAGATCTGTCTAGACAGATGATAATGAATCTTCTTTAAAAATAGGTAAGCCTGTCTTAAAACTAAATATGCAAACAGTCAATAAGATACCGATATATCTATTTGCACTAAACCACACAAGTAATTTTGATATGGACATCAAAGCGAGTCCTATTTCTATTACGATGTACTTTTATATCTGGATATTTGTTTACTCAACGATCTTGGCAGGTTTTCTAGCCGTTTCGAGATCTCGTTGATGAGATATCTGGAGTCATCTTTTAATAAACTTACTAGTATAATGTGTTTATGTTATTTTTTTCGGATATCATCAAATTACTTCTCCTACTCTTAGTGGAACGGAGTGTCAGAGTTTCACTGATTAAAATCCATCCATGATCCTTCTTTTGCCCTTTGTGTTCCAGGGTCGCGGTATCTCTTTCGAATAACCCGCAACTCCGGCAGGCGGTGGCCCTGGTATGCCCCTCTGCTTAGTTGACATCTGTTTCAGGCGCGCGTGGAACACGAACGCGCCGTCGACACGATATGTTGTCACGAGATGGACGGACGGTGAGCTACCCATTGCTACCATCCACAAACCCGCGTCTACGGTGGCCGGGAGTCGTCTCCCGGCACCAGAAGCTTAGAGCGTCTCCCGCGGCTGACTGTGTTTATACATAGTTATGTTACTTTTGTTTTAATCAGTAAGAGAACTAGCTTGTATTTCGTCACCCTTTTTGTTTTTTGATCGTTGTTAGGTAAATTGTGCAACTTCAATATTAACAAAGCTTTATTTAATTCCACATTATAAATTACAAAATTAATAAACTAGTATACATTTCAAAATTAGTAAGACAATAATTAATTGAACCAGTATAAATAAATAGAATTATTTAAACTGAATTAGATAGCATTATGTTCAGATTAAGTTAGTTCATTTTGGTTAATATTTTGTCGTGGCTTATGTGGGTAAAAGCCTCCTTCAAGGACTTCCGTCGTTTTTTATGTCTAGCCAAGGATATTCAGTTTTTTCCTGCTGCCTTTACCAGTTCATCTGTCAATCTGACGCGTGGGCGGCCTTTAGCCCTACGACCTCTAGGACTAGACTAGCAATTTCACTACTTCATTCAATACACATTGGATAATTTTTAAGAAGACGGTTTGGGCTGAAGTTTGGGTAGTACGTTTACAAAGTGTCCCTAATTGTTATAGCTTTAAAGCTATTGTATGATCTTCATATATTTTGGAATGCCAATTAAGATGTGCAAGTTGCTTGTAATAGGACGCGAGCCTATTGCCATAACCGGGCACAAATCAAGTCTACGTGGGTGCTAGTAAAAAACTCCTGATTGAAAAACCCAATAACTATTTACCCGACTCGGGAAAGGAACTTAGGACTTAATTCTCAACAGCCGCGCTTACAACCACTCGACCAATGAGGCAGTCCTTTAAATAGATACCTAAATCTAGCATCAAAACTCTATGACGCAGTACTTGTGACGTCAGTAATTAAAACCCGCGTGGCCTTAATTAACGAGGTACAGTGACGAGCATAAAAAATATGATTACACTGAGCAAGTCTTTTTTTTATGGAATGATATAAATGAACTATGACACAGAGCTTATTTTGTTTATTGGCTTCCAAAATACTGAACTGTTTATAAAAAAGTCATAGTTATAAGTGTAAATTTTCTCGTTCTTATTTTTGGTACTTTATTTTGAAATTTACTCTATTCGTAATTCTGTTATCCGTAATCTGTTTCAGTATGTAAATTCTCGAAAACAAATAGTTTAAATTTTTAAATATTTTTTTACCCCATCACAATGTTGTCGTATTTAACCCAAGGGTTGACTGGTAGAGTATGCCTTAAGGCATTATTATGCTACTAATATTAGAAACGCGAAAGTTTGTATAGATGTATGGATGTTTGTTACTCTTTCACGCAAAAACTACTGAATGGATTTAAAAAAAAACGTTAAACAATAATATAGCTTTACATCAGAACAACACATATGCTACAATTCATGAAGATATATTGTTTATTCTATCACCACGCGAGTGAAATCGCGTGGCTCAGCTAGTCCTTACTATATAACATTATAAATGCGAATGTTTGTGAGGATGGATGGATGTATGGATGGATGGATGGATGTTTGTTACTCTTTCACGTCAAAACAGCTGAATTGATCTTGTTCAAATCTGGCACAGAGGTAGATTATAGTCTGGAATAACACACAGGATACTTTTTTTTTCGATATCACGCGGGCGAAGCCGCAGGCGCCAGCTAGTATTAAATAAATCAAAAAGTACAAAACACAATTTAAATTCTTAACAACAAGAATATTCAATCAATTCACGCCTTTAATCCCAGAAGGTTAGGCAGAAGTGTACCTAATAGAACACCACATATAGAGGGCGACCCTATTGCCATTAGCCAGGCACAAATCCAAGCTCAGAGACTGCTACTGAGAAATTCCTGATAAAAAAACCCTAAAACTCCAATTAGCCCTACCTGGGAATTGTACCCAGGACCTCTTATTCAGTCGCGATTGTGACCACTAGACCATTGCAGTCCATCAACACAGAAGAATAAAACCACCTTCTAAAACTTGCTAAACGTATACTTATTTATGAACGTAACTGTACGTCGAAATTAATAAGGGTAGTTCACATGCGCACGTTGTTTTAATGATTTACTCGTTTATTAAACTAAGCAGTAATTATCGTGTGTAAGCAGCCTTAATTAAGAGCTAGCACGTATTCAGGTATTTTTGAAAAATGTCTAATTGTCTAATGTAGTCGTAATTTATCTTTTTGGATAGTTTTAGGTCAGATAACTATTAAATATTATACTGGGTAGACACAATATTAATTGTTATGTTAATATTTTAATTAAGTTGCATGTAGTCATGTTGTATTCAGATTTAGAAGAAGATTATTTTTTTAAATACAAATTACTGTAATTATTCAATTTTCATTTTGATTCATTTCTTTGTCCTTATACGTGTATAATAGGAACTTGTTTAAATTAATTAAATGCATCGAGTTATATATGTTGCAGTCAAAACTCTTAACCAGTCAAAAGTACTATTGACTAGCAAAATCAGGCAAAAGTACTTTTGACCGTATGCTTTAGTCAATAGTACTTTTGACTAAAGTCAAAGTCAAGTCCTAGTGGTTTCTTGTCAAAAGTACTGTTATCAATGTTACATGGGGTGTACCTACGGAAGGAGGCTGCCCAAGTGACGTATCCATCGAACCCTGAGCTGTCTGCGAGTCCTCATGCTAACTGGCTAATCCTTTCATCCCGATGACAATCCCAAGCAATTTATCGGCTGATTCGATTTAAGAACATCTAAGAATGCAACATTTAATCACATTTTACGACACGGTTGGCGCAGTGGCTGAGCACTCGAATGCTGCGCTGCGTGTTGCGGGTTCAATCCCCGCCCAATACCCAGAGCGGGGAAAGTTATTTGATGATTTTCCATCTGCAAAAAAAGGATATCTCCCTCCACCGACGACCAGTCACACAATATCTATGATGCTGATTCTCTGAGTCATCTCAACTAACTGCTTAGCCTTTTCCCAACTATGTTGGGGTCGGCTTCCAGTCTAACCGGATGCAGCTGAATATCAGTATTTTACATGGAGCGACTGCCTATCTGACCTCCACAACCCAGTTAGTACTGGGTAATACGATACCCCTTGTTATGACTGGTTGTCAGACTTTCGGGACACTGACTACCTGTAACGACAGTCAAAGATCTACAAATGACAGCCGGGACCAACGGCTTAACGTGCTTTCCGAGGCACGGAGGAAATTCGGTATGTAACGGGTGGTCACCCATCCACAGACCAACCTAGGCAAGCGCGGCTTAACCTAAAGATCGACCCGAGCGGCTGCTATTATTTAGCCACGAGCTCCTCTCAACTAACACATGTTAATATTTAATTCAAAATGGTGAACTTAGCCTCTATGTGGTATTATGCGTGGGAGTTCGAAGAATAACTGTTATGTCTAATTTTATTATTTCTTAGGACTTGAAATGGTTTTAAATGATCATTTTATGATTATCTGTGGACTTAGCTTAACTTAAATTTGCTGTGTGTGTGTGTTGTACTTAACCTCCTAATGTGTATTTTAACATGATTTTAGTAGCTTCAACTAAAGACGTTAAAAATATTTATGAGTGACTAGCTGGTACCCGTTGCTTCGCCAGCATGATGATCGAAAAAATAGTGTCTTATGTATTTTTCCAGACCATAATCTACATCTGTACCAAATTTCATCAAGATCCGTTCAGCCGTTTTGACGTGAAAGAGTAACAAACATCCATACATACATCCATCCATCCTCACAAACATTTGCATTCATAATGTTAGTAAGATAGAAGGATTACTAGCGGTAAATATATCCTACTGGGTCGTATAGATCTTAACAGTCGGTACAAGGGGCCCGAATTCTGACAACCAGTCTTACCAAGGAGTATTGTATCACTCAGTACTAACTGGGTTGTGGAGGTCAGATAGGCAGTCGCTTCATTTGAAAGACTGGTATTTAGCTGTATTATAGTCTGGAATAACACATAGGTATTTTTTTTCGATCATTACGCAAGCGAAGCCGCGGGCGCCAGCTCGTCTTACATAAATGTATAGATTTTCAACCTATCCTCAACAATGTTCTAAAAAACAAAAAAAAATATTACTGCACCCTTTTCTTTTTAACTTTCACTGACCCAATACTGGACCAAAATACATTTTTAATTCAATTGAATGAAACTTGAAATGTAATACCGAATTAAATATTAATTTTCGACACAAACAGAGCCGCAGGCGAAAACAAAACATAACCATTTATCAACTATTCTTATAACTAGAAGAAATTAATACAAACGGACAGATATAATCATTTTCTCACGTTTATATTCAATTAAAATAATAATTGACGGCAGAGAGTAGCCAATGCATTATTTCACATTAATATATTATAATAAAAACGTCATATAAAATATATTAATACGGTATTCTTGAAGATTCTAGGAAATGACATTTCGGTTTCTTAATTTATGTATCCTGAATCATTCTATTTTGATACGAACATTATGAGTTATTTTTACTTGTGAAAAGCACAATGTTGTTCTCTGTCATTATTATTTTTTAAATTTCTAAGCATAATAATATAGTGAACGGTGGCAATTCACCTCTTCATCATCACCAACATTAAAGTGGCAAAGCGTTGTGGCCATAATGCTTTCCCGTTTGTCACTAGGTACACTAGGAGGGGGGGAGTATTAAAATGGCTTCTTAGGTCAATAGTTGATCTTGTAAGATGCCTGAAACTAAAAATTGATTTAAATTGATTTAATACGGAGATCCTCAAGCGGCGAAAATATAGTACCTACATGCTTTTGTGGAAACTGTTTGCTGAGTTGAAACTCTGTGGCTGTGGGGCCCAAGTGATCATAGCCTTTTTTAAGGATTTCAAATCGCTTAGTTGACGCTTCCCATGACCCAAAGGCTGGTTTTTACCTTGGCCAAAGTCTGTCACCATAAAACGTGACAACGCGGCCCGTCTCTTGGGTACGTTACCAGCTGACAGCGTTATGGATGAACTGTTTGATGGCTTTTAGTTTGTTATTATGATTATTTTAGTTTATTTAATTGTTATAATGTATAGTCAGTCGGCAAGCGTAGTGTAGGACGCCCTCCGACCAGGTGGGATGACGATCTAAGAAAGACTGCAGGCAGATGCTGGATGCGGCAAGCTGAAGACAGGGCGCTATGGCGCTCATTAAGGGAGGGCTATGTCCAGCAGTGGACTAATATAGCCTGATGATGATATAGTCAGTTTACTATCATTAAGTATCTTTATTCATTTTAACGACAGATTAAAAAAAAAACTTTTGTTCGTTCCCATTTTGACATTAACCACTGCATTACAGTACAGTTCCAAAACTTGAACCGAGAGAGCTGCGGAGCTTTTTTTACCTCTGTTCTCCTGAAACCATAGATAATAGTGTTCAATGACACCATCTTATCAGATTTTATCAGCCTAATTTTAACAAATATGTACTTTACATTTTAATACTAAAAGTACTTTCACAAGCTATTATGCCTTGTGACCGGGACTGTAGCTTCATTTTGTTTTTTGACATTCAAAAGTGCATTTATTTCAATTAGACCATTACAGGTCTAATTGAAATAAATGCTTTGACTTTGAGTTTGAATATTATTTCTTAGTCACCCAGACCAAAGGCCTGTCACAAAGCCCTGGGGTTGTAGTATAGGCTTGTCCAGTTTCATAATGTTTGCCGTGAATATTTGCGAACGGAGCCGGAAGGGGGGGCGACGACCTTGTATGTCAACAGGCGAACCGTCAACGCTCCGTACAAACAGACATGCTGTGTGGTCTAAGTTAAGGGAGCAAGTTGGTAAGGAAGTAAGTAAGGCTTTGGCTTAGTGCGGTAAACAAGTTTGATAGAAGAAGTTGAAATATGCGGTTTAATGCTATAATGTTTTTGAACATGACAACCAACCGTGTCATGTTCAAAAACATTATAGCATTAACCAGGTGTGGCTAAGCGTTTGACTGCTGCGTGCGCTACGTGTCACAGGTTCGATCCCCGTACGGAACAAATACTTGTATGACCTATAGATAGTTGGTCCGGGTCTGGCTATTTGTGTATGTGAGTTTAAATATTTGTAAACATACCATGATATACAAGCGAAATTCCGCGTCTGAGGTAACGTTTTTTTAAAGAAAAATATAATGGTATTAATTATTGATGACCTCGTTAACGAGAGTTGTAACGTTCACGAAAAAGGAAATATCATATGGTGCTAAAACGAAACAAACAGGCCAAGGTAAGAAAAATATGTGTCGTTCTGTTAGATATTTTAGCTAGAATCAAATTGCATACAGCCATACCTTCCATAACAATTAACGGAAAGTCTGACAGAAAAATCCATCCGAACCAATCCCAATTAGCTTGTCAATGTTTTCTATACATCCTAGTATTTGACGTGTATTTGCCTTACCTTAAAATCGCTTCAGCGTATAACTTACCCCACTTCCCAAAGCGTCTTGTGGACAGTGCCAACACGTTGTGTACATGTCTCTAAGACAACACGGACCGTTCTCACGACCTGTTCCGGAACGGGACGGACAATACAAATTAGGGACTAGTACGTGGACGTTGCGAGAAATCTTCATAATCTCGTGTTTGGTATGAGAATGGCTCGTGCTGTTAGTCGAAGAGACGGTTATTGGAAAGGTTGATACAAGTGGGTTCCTTACATCAAAACTGTACTGTTTAATCGATAGATTTAAATTCATTTATTGGAGCGATTTTTGGTACATTTTACATGAGATCGTAATCATCATTTTCCTGCCCTTGTCCCATTCTATTTGGGGTCGGCGCAACACGTTTTCTTCTTCCTTTCTCCCCTATCAGACGTCACGGTATCATTTACTCCTTTCTCTTTCATATCATTCCTTACACAATCCATCCGTCTTTTCTTTGGCCTTCCTCTCGCTCGCCGTCCATTCATCCATCTATCTTCTTAAAAGATCTTAATAATAAATAATTAGTTCAAAAAGTATCAAGGGCTTCAAACAGAAAGCGGTACTCTTGAACACGGCTCGTATTGTTAGGTTTGTTTCTCTGGAGCCCTAACGCTTAGACCCTGTTCCCGATACCGGTGGGCTACTATGTTTTTGTATTTTCAAATATTTTAGTTTTATTTATAAGAAATATGAAAAAATATGTATAAAAATTAATAAACGAAATAATTAGGCAGTTCCTCAAAAATCTACTTCAAAGGTCTTTCACATAATTATTATAAAAAGAATAATCAACATATAATTAAAATATTGACAACAAGGTTGAATAAAGATAATAATACATTGGCATGTCAAATTTAAATCAATATTAATTTCAAATAACTTACAGTTTATCATCAATAGTATAATAAAAAAATTCCAATAAATAGGTGTCTTAATTTGTTTTTAAATTGATTAATATTTATGTTCTTAATCCCATTTGGTAATTTATTAAATAATTTTGGAGCCATGCATAGTATGTTTTGGTGTATCAAGGCGGTCTTGATGGTCGAAAACATAATTCATGTCTAATCCAATTATTATAAATTTGCGGAAAATAAATATTATTTCTTTCATAAATATCCAAAACCTGGCTGCTAAAAAAATCATGGAAAACCCAAATAAAACTTTCTCCGACTGAATCGAATCTAGGACTCCATGCTAAGACATACACTACTGAGCCAAACAAATATTTTGCTTTCCATTCCTTCTTGCAGTGTTGCCAACATCCTTCCATAAGCGTGGCTTCTCTCCAGGAGGTTTAAAAACATTCCTTAGTCTACAAATATACAGAAGAAGCCAAAAATTTTGGTCTCCGTCAGGCTTGGCTTAATTAATAGCTATAAAATTCCAAAGCGTAGAGAAAGATTTCATTAAGAAATTCTCTAACTAACTGTTCATTAGATTCCTTTTAAACTAAGAAAATGCAGCCGAACGTGGAAATCTAGAAAGTATTTTTTTAATGTTATACCAAGATATTCAGAAAGTCACTGGAAGGAAATTTGACTGATTAGTCAAACGGTGTTATCGGCGGTGAAACATCGTATTTTTTCAAGATTAAAAGTAGCCCATATTAACATATGGAATATAAGCTATCTCGATACCATATTTCATCCAAGTTAGTTAAACCGTTTGAGCGTGAAGAAGATTTTTGTTTGTTTAAAAAAAAACGTTGCCCCACACTAGGAATTTCTCCTGTCTCGTGGGTGTTTACAAACATTTAAACTCACATACACAAACAGCCAGACACAGAACGACTATCTATAGGTCATACAAATATTGGTTCCACGCGGGGATCGAACCCACGACACGTAGCGCAGCAGTCAAACGCCACTGCGCCATCCGTGTCGCAGGAGTAACAAACATATAAACACAACGTTTCGCCTTTAGAATATTAGTATCAAGTGTAATTAGTGAAATGTCGGCACAGTTTTTTTGCTGAAAATTAGCAAAGGAAAGCTTAAAAATTTGTATTCATCATCACCATCTTTGATATTTTTGGACTATCTGCGCCCCTTGGTTTCATCCGCTTAGGCTGAGCTATGATAGCCTATTTGTCAATTTAGAGTTTATGCTATCTATACACCAAATTTCGTTCAAATCCGTTAATCCGTTTAAGCGAAAAGGAGTGACAAACATACACATATACATACGAACTTTCGCATTCATTTATAATATTAGTATATTTTTGATTGAGTAATTTAAAGAGTAAGTTTTTTTATACTATTAAAACTAAACTTTATTACATACAGTATGTTTTTTTTCATATTATTTAATTTTCTCTCATCTCTGTCATTAAACGATTTCGCCATTAAACACTTAAAGGCCTAAGTGCAATCAGCTGAAAGGAATGAGGAGAGACAGAGAGATGTACTGCACTTTACGATACATTTTAAACCTGGTATTGGGGTTCCACAAGCTTAAATAAAACCTCGTTTTATCGCTTTGAAATAGAAGAAGAAGAAAATTGTGATTTGTCGATTTTGGTACAGCAGATGGAAATTACGAACGTAGACACTCCAGAGGGGCCTGCCAGGGCCACTGTCTATCGGGGTTGCGGGTTGTTTGAAAGAGTCCCCCGCGGCAACCGCGGCCCCTGAATACAAAGGGCAAAAGAAGGATGGGTTTTAGCCAGTACAAGTCTGACACTCCCATTCACGTCGCTTAGACCAGGAGAAGTTATTTGATGACTTTCCAAGAAAAAAAGTGGATATGTTGTGTATTGTGTCAAAAACAAGCCACCAATTTCTATATAACCAGTGTGAATTAGCCACTACAGGTTAGAACAACCACTATTAGAAATTGGTAGCTTTTATCCGACACAATCAAACCCAGTACAAAAATAAAATTAAAATTATTATAAATTACTTTAAAATATCACCATTCTTAATACAAATTAGATAATGAAATTGAATACGACATTATAGAAAAAAAAACTTGATTTGAAAAAAAATGTAAGGAACCAATCGCTTCTACTCCAACCCAACCTGCCATATTTTTTTCTAGATCTCAAGTTGAAGCGTCTCAAAGTGAAACTATGCTAAGAGGTCCAATCAAAATAACCATATCTCAGGCGATGATTGCAAGCAGGATGAGAATAAGTGCCGATCACCCGTGCAGGCTAAAATGGCGCGATCGTCGGCGGCAGTGGCAAAATGGCGCTCCTTTTTTGTTCGACGTTCTTCGACGCTGGCTGTAAATAAAACATAAAATGTGTAAGGTATTTCAAAACTTGGATCTCTAGTAGAAATTTTTGTTTTATTTTTTTGCAGGGGATACTTGTCAAAGTTACCTACATCGGTGTTTTTTTTTCTAGATTCCAAGTTCAAAGAAGTCTTGTACATACGAGGACACATCAACCTTCTTAATCTAATATAACCTGACCTCGCTTTTTATCAACTTCTCGTACAATAAAAGATCAGCGTATACTGGTATGTATGGCTTTATTGGTTGTCGTGTGTACACCTTGAGTGTACCCACCTTGATTCTTTCACTAAGCAGTATCTGAGAGTCTTGTAAGAAACTCCATTGTTGATTTTATGTACAAGTGTTAGTAGTTGAATGATGTAAACCATCATCTCTGGTCTTTGGTTTTTAGATACCACTAATATATAAAAGAACCGGCCAAGACCGAGCCAGACTTGCGCACCGAAAGTTCCGTAGAAACTTGCGACATAAACAGCCATATCTTTTGATTGCGTAGACTTAGAGGTTTGATTTTTTCACAGCACAAAAAGACTATAGAGGTGAGTAAATATTTTTAATTTCAACTCGATACCTCTATACGTTCTTGAGATATAGGTTCTTGACAGCCAGACGGACAACAAAGTGATCCAATAAGGGTTCAGTTTTATTTTCTTCTTGAGGTAGATACGGAACCCTTGAAATATCAACAAAAAAAATGCGGAATATATACATACATAGTATATGAAAATACTAAACGGGATCAGCACATTCAGTTCCACTTAAACCCAAACAAGACTTACTGTAGTTTACAAATCGTCAGAAATCAACCTACTTAAATTCCAATAGCACTCAAACTTGAAACCAATAGGATTTTAAACGAGAGATTATCTAATAATAATCATATAAGTTCTAATAAGCTTCTGCCGTAAAATTAATTTGTCTATGAAAGTTCTACTTAAAACAGATACGTTTACTGATAAACATTGAATACATAGTAGACGGAGTGACAAGTGCACTCAAACTTCGGGAAGACCAAACCAACCGGACTACCAAAGAGGAAAACAAAACAATATTTTTAACCTATAAAACTCATTATATCTTTAATAAACTTTCTACAACATTTCCGCGTTTCCACCGATGTAAATAAAGAAATAATCATCATTAAGACTTTTTTATAGGTACCATTTACTTATTTATTTTTAGTGTAAGAAGGTGTCCAATTTTGTTTGAAAGAGGCTTGTCTCAATCGCCATTCCTTCAGGCTTATTTTGTCACAAGATGATGGTAATGATGACTTGTAGGTAATTCTTCAGCAAGCTATCGGTACAAATAAGTTATTTATGTTTAAAACTAGCTTTTGCCCGCGGCTTCGCTCGCGTTAAATTCGGGGTAACACAGTTCCCCTTGCGCCTGATTGATTTGTAATAGCAACGCTAAGTTTTCCCTTTCCTTCCCTCTTTCTCCCTCACATCCCACTTTAAAAAAAATTGCCTATGTCCGTCTCCTGGTTCCCAACTATCTCTGTACCAAAATTCATCACAATCGGTTTAGCCATTAAAGCGTGAAGAGGTAACAAACAAACAAACTCACTTTCGCTTTTATAATATTAGTAAGGATTAAAGGACTTTATAGCCTAACATTGTATAGTTAAGACTTCATTCACAAATAACTCGGTGGTTCAATAGTTACTTTGGTTTTAAACGATTCAGATACGGTAAAGGAACTATCCTAAGGCTTCTAAGGATGCTGCAACATTGTTGTTAAGTGCCGCCATCTCTGAGTTCTTAGGAGAGTGGGTAATTAAAACTAACCAAGTGAATAGGTCTTTAAGAGGTTTGGAATGCTGCATACTTTGGATTAATGAGGTTTGCTTTAAGAAGCTCATAGACTGAAGTGAGTATAGATTTAAAATTAATTAATTACCGATATATTCAAAGACTTCTTGGAGAGAGAGTTAAGCCGGTGGTTGCGGATGTCTTGTAGGTAGTCATTGGACTAAAATCTGCTTACCAGTCTTACTTAGTGGTAATGTATTACCCAGTACTAACTACTACTAGAGATCAGATAGGTAGTCACTCCATGTTAAATACTGGTATTCAGCTGCTCTGGTAAGACTAGAAGCTGACCCTAAAATATTTGGGAGAAAGCTAGGCTAGACGGTGATGGTGATTTTCCGGTGAATTAAAACATTTCTTCTTAAATTAATATATTTTTTTCATGCTTCAACAGCGTTAAAACAAACCAATTTATATGCACCAGAACTTACATATATGTTTAAGCAAGTCTTTACTATTGAAATACAATGTTTTTTTTTACTGATTATTTGTGTAACGAGTAATTTTAATTATAAAAACGACCATTTTACGTAACGTTAACACCGCTCGTGCTAGGGTCTCATATTCTTTATTATTTTTACAATAAAGTTACTAACATAACCTATTAATTTATATCCTCTTAATAAAGCACCAAATACCTGATATTTGTATCAATTTGACACAGATTATCTGCCAGATGACTTTGACAGGTTTCCTAATCCCTTCAGATTGTAATCAGGCGATGTTTTCCGCCCACAGACCCTCACCAACATTATGGATTAATGAGGTGTAAGGTAGGGGACACAGTTGCTGGTATTGGATTTATAATTGGTTTGGATGTAATAAGCTCTTTATGTTTCTAGTAAGCATTGGAAGTGGTCAACATTTCTTGGAAGATGAATAGGTGCAAGGTTAAAAGGATTCCAATTAGAGTTACAACTCTACAGAGATTGGCATAGTAAATAATCATAAATGATTATTCGTGTGGGTAGGTAGAACCTAAAAACCGCTATTGGCTAAGATTCCTTCTTTTTAAGGGTACTTCAAAAGGAAAAATAGGAACCATTTTTTTTGCGGATGAGAAATCATCAAATAACTTCCCCCACTCTGGGCGGAGCGAGGGGGAGTGTCAGACTTGTACTGACTAAAACCCACCCATGTTCCTTCTATTGCCCTTTACTTTCCGGGCCGCGGTATCTCTTTCGAACAACTCGCAGCCGCGGCGAACACTAACGCGCCGAAAAAAGAAACCCTTATAAGAACCCCTTTGTTATCCGGCTATCTGTCTATCTGTCAAGACCATTAATCTCGGAAACGCGTTAAATAGGGTAATTTCTAGGGTCAAAGTAATTACATTCTATTTATCCCGTCTTTTACATTATTCAAAAATAAGGTGTGTAACATGTATTTTTTTATTTGTAAATTAGGCCAAAAATGGCAAAGAGATAGCCCATTAAAGTTACGTGTGACGTCACGCGTTGTGAAGAGAAATGTGATTTTTGGTTTATAGAAGATTTTTGATAAATTCATAGTTGGAAAGATCATGGCCATGTCTACGATGATTTTAATTTGTCACTAAAAGAAAATAACTGCTTAGACCGACAATTGTCCCGGTCACCCCACACCAAATTGGGCCACATAGCCGACTGATATAACGTGGGTGTCGCCAACTGTTTACAACTTAAATATTGTGTATACATCAGTGTCTGACACTAACGAGCGACACAAAAGACACCGACACTCCGACACTACACTTTATTTAGAAAACAGCTAATTTAACAATGTTCTGATCGAAACACTTTTTAGTATATCCAAAACATTATGTCTCATACAAGGTGTTTGAAAGCCGGTTCGATCTATTTTTTTTAGGATAGTCATATCTTAATTTTCACTCACAGAACTATATAAAGTACTAGCTTTTGCCCGCGATTTCGCTAGCGTTAAATTCAGAGTAACACAGTTCCCCTTTCCTGATTTGCAGGTACCTGCTACCTGTTGTTTTGCCCTTGCGCATTATAGATTGTAATAGCAATGCTAAGTTTTCCCTTTTCTTTCCTCTTTCTCCCTCAAATCTTAATCTTTTTTCTCTGTACCAAAATTCATCAAAATCGGTTTAGCCATTAGGGCGCGAAGACGTAACAAACAAAGAAATTCACTTTTGCTTTTATAATTTAGGTAAAGATAACGTTTTCCTGCCGGGGTTACGGGTTGTTTGAAAGAGATACAGTGGCCCCAGAACATAAAGGGCAAAAGAAGGAACATGGGTGGGTTTTAGTCAGTACAAGTCTGACAACCCGCTCCGCCCAGAGCAGAGGAAGTTATTTGATGATTTACCATTCGTCAGTGTTTGAGCCTGTAACAAAACATGTTTTATGTGTTTTCAAAAAAAATGCATTTTTTTTGGAAAATATTTTATGTATGCTTCCAAAATCATCTAAATCGGTCCGTCTTCCAAACACCCTGTATAAAGACTATTGGAAGCAATAAATTAAATTTATAGTGAATTTAAATTAATCTAAATATTTTAAGGAAGGAAATATTTATCGTCTGACTATGTTTCGTTGGAAATATTTGCATGAACTTCACCTAAATCTGTTGACGTTATGGAGCGTGAAATTAATCTTAATTTTTAAGTAAAAAACTAGTTTTTTTACTTAAATATAAATAGTTGACATATTAACAGACAAGCCATTTGGGCTGGTAGACGATTAGTATTATACTTATAATAAATAGATTATAGGTAGTTTATATATATATTTATATAAAACTAGTTTTGCCCGCGGCTTCGCTCGCGTTATATTCGGGGTAACACAGTTCCCCTTGCGCCTTATTGATTTGTAATAACAACGCTAAGTTTTTCCTTTTCTTCCCTCTTTCTCCCTAACATCCCACTTTTTTGTAAAAAATTAGCCTATGTCCGTCTCCTGGTTCCCAACTATCTCTGAACCAAAATTCATCAAAATCGGTTTAGCCATTAAAGCGTGAAGAGGTAACAAACAAACAAACTCACTTTCGCTTTTATAATATTAGTAAGGATGCTCGTGTCATATTTTAGTTGAAATACCACCGAATCAGCTTGACTGATTTTTATGAAATTTTATTGTATAAATATTCGGTAGGTTTGAGAATCGGTCGTAATCTATTTTATTTTAGCTGAGCAGCGGATGAAACCGCTTGGCACAATTCCGGGCTGCTACTGTAAAAATCCAAAAGAGTAGTTTTTTATAGAAAAACCCAATATCTCTTTTCGCCCGACTCAGGAATGGAACCCCACGGTCAGCAGTCGCACTTGGGACCACGAGACCAACGGCTCAACATTTAGACAACACAGCAATGTATCTTTCTTTAAATGGCTTGTATTGGCCATCCTACATGACAAGAAGAGGCGTATAGAAAATTGATATATTAACGTTGTTAATTCTAATTTATATTATTATTTATGTAATTTATTTAAATTCTGATTTATTTAAATAGGAACGCGATTAAGATAATGTATATTTAAATGTAAAATTGTATGTTGTCATCTTTTATAGGGATGCGTGGGCTAAGTATCTTAAATATTTTAATTTATACGAAACTTCCATGTATAAAAAATTGTTTAAGGTAGTTTAAGTAAAAGGTTAGAAGATCAAATCTATGGAATTTCAATGCAATGTCAATTTAGGTTTTTATGACTTCCGGTCGTTAGAAATATGCCTAAAACAATGATTTTAATCTTAATGGAGATTTTATATTTCACTGTTACGAACATTATCTTCGACGACTATTTAACGGGTACATGGATAGCGCAGTGGCTGAGCGAACTTGACTTTTCCGCTGCGAGTCGCGGGTTCGATCCCCAAATGGAATACATATTTGTACGACCTACAGATTTCGGGACTTTCTGTTTGTGATTGTGATTTTATTTTTTTGTAAACGCACTCACAATACAGGCGATATTTCTAATTTACGGTTTTGAAGTATAACCGATGCCTATTTGATCTTCAATATCAAAGACATCGCTTTTTGACGGAAACTATTAGCAATATTTTCTCACAATAAGACATTTATATGTCGCACACCAAGATCTAAAAAGGGGACAACTCAAAAAACGTGAATTTATTGTTATCTTTGTATTCAAATGCTCAGCGATTATACGCAACTATCTAGTATACCACCATTTACACACAGTGACATTTTACATCCTTTTTCATCATCATTCTTCTGCCCTTATATATTATATATTTCTTATATATTTCTTTGCTCTTCATGATTATTATTTTATATGTATTTAATATGTATTTGTTTTTGTATTTTTTTTAAATTGTATGAAAATTAATTTTTAAAATGTTACGCCACAGACTACCTACAGTACTGTTTCTCCTCTTCTTAAATCCATCCAAAGGTTGTCTTGAAAAGATCGCTTTTAGCGATAAGACCGCCCATTGTGTCACCCTATTTATAAGTTTGTCTAGTTTTATTCTTGTTACTTGTATGGTGTACATAATAAAGAATATTCTATCTATCTATCTATCTTATCCCAAGTTATTTGGGGACTTCTCCTTCCAGACTCCTCTATCATTCGTCGTTTCATCGGACACCTACCTCCTTTCTTGCCATATCATCCTTCACACGGTCCATCCATCGTTTCTTTGGCCTTCCTCTTCTACTATAGCCATCCATATTTATGCTCAAAACTTTCCTCACGAGATTTTCCTCATTCTTCCGCATCGCATGCCCATATCAAGCAATTTTACAACTTTTTTTGAATCCTACTAATATTATAAATGCGAATGTGAGGATGGATGTACGGATGTCTGTTACTCTTTCACGTCCAAACGGCTGAACGGATCTTGATGTAATTTAGCACAGAGGTAGATTATAGTCTGGAATAACACATAGGATACTTTTTTTTCGATCATCACGCGGGCGAAGCTACGGGCGCCAACTAGTCTAAAATAAATTGACTCTCAACTCAAACTCAAAGCATTTATTTCAATTAGACCATTACAGAAACTTTTGAATGTCAAGAAACAAAATGATGAGGATACAGTCCCGGTCACAAGGCATAATAACTTGTGAAAATACTGCAGTTGCACAATTCATAACTTCACATACAAACAGTAACACGTTTTTATCATCTCCTGAAAAAAAACCTTTTTTGAGTTATGTCAGTTTTGATTTAATTATGCGAAATAAGTAAATACTTTGAGTTTGAGTTTTAAGTCGTATTATTATATATTTTGTGCTGGTTTAGTAACACAAACTATTTGCGGAGTTCGAACGTTTTAATGGTTTCGAATTGTTAATAAAGGTAAAATTTCCATCTTGTAATAGTTGTTCGTAATTAATATGTCTTGGGTTATATGACCGGTGGTTCTTGGAAGTTTCCACTGTAAGACTCTCAGATCAGATGGAAATCGGACCTACCAATAGTCATGCGAAACCTACCTACATTAAAAAAAACCTTGCCCCACACTAGGAATTTCTCCAGAATCGTGGATGCGTTTACAAACATTTGTACCCACATACACAAACAGCCAGACCCGAAATAACTAACTGTAGGTCATACAAATATTTTTGAGGATGGATGTATGGATGTTTGTTACTCTTTTACGTCAAAACGACTAAACGGATCTTGGTGAAATTTGGCACAGAGGTAGTTTACAGTCTGGAATAACACATAGGATACTTTTTTTCGATAATCACGCGGGCGAAACCGCGGGCGCCAGCTAGTGATTTAAATATGAATGTTTGCGACTCTTTCACCTAAAAACTACTGACTGGATTTAAATGTAATTTGGCGCACAGATAGTTTATAACCTGGATACTTTTTATCCCAATCAATTACCGATCGAAGCCGCGGACATTAGCTAGTCTCAATTACCACCGAGTTGCCATTTCCAAAACCCTACAACCCTAGCTAATCCTAGTCCGGTCGACACAATGAAATCTTGATCCTTTAACTTTGATAGACAACTCAATGTAGCTTCTCTTGCATGTCCTACAATGTGAAATCACTTCAACATCGTCCATACACAGAACGGATTGTCTGTCCGTAACTTTGTGTTTATGGTAATGTGAAAGTATGGTCGACAAAACAGTATACGCCATTTATTGTGTTGTACAGGTCAACGGCGCGTAAAACTCAGCCACAGAGAAGCTACGGACGTCGGGCGCCGCGAGACGATGCCCGGCCACCGTAGATGCGGGCCTGTGGACGGTGAGCTACCCATTGCTCATCCTTCTAATGACGATAAGCCGTGTCGATGGCACATTCATGTTCCACACGCCCCTCAAAAAGATGCTAGCAATTCCGAGGCGCAGTCTCAGAATTTAATGTCTGTCTGTCAAAAGCCTTTATCTCGGTAACGAGTGGAGATATCGAGTTGAAATTTAAACCATATGGTCTGTGGTCCTTTGGAGTTGAGAAATCATATCTCTAAGTCTAGGCAGTCAAAGGATTGATTTGACTGTACGGAACCCTCGGTGTGCGAGTCCGACTCACAATTGTTTCATTTTGAGGTACGGAATCCTAAAACCCAATAACATTCGCGTCTTTAGTGGAATTGGCATGTTTAATAAATTTTAACCAATTTCTTTTGTTGACTGTACCATATTTGTTAGAACATAAATTACTTGAGTACATGCTTACAAGATTGACGTATTGAATAGCTTTCAGATGCTGTTGGCTAAAATGGTTTTGCTGACGTTATTTGGAAAATATCTATACTTCAAAACAGTGGAACAGGTACCTAACCAGTACTGTGTCGTGGCTGATTTATTAGGTTTAGCTTAACCTAAGCTATGAGGATTTTGATGAACTATATTATACCTTATCATCTAACAGTATGGTTTTTCATACTTAAACGCTGTAACAACAACATTGTAAAACCGAATGATTTTAAAAGAGTAACCATGGAGTTTTTTGCCGGTTCTTCTCCAAAGGAAACGACCAACCCGAACCGTGTAAGGGCTTATGTGAAAAAAACTAGTTTCTCCCTCCAGTCCTCTTTGGACTACCCGACTGTTATCTCGAAGGGTAAGGCAGAGGTGTTCCTAAAACTACAACCCAGTTATTTTTAAGTCCCATGTTATAAGGGGTGAAACTTATGTCTTCCACTGAGCTCTATAATAATTGACACCGAGCTCCTTAATAAATTCCCAATAACTTGCTGTGCCTAACTTAATAAACGAATCCAGGACTTAATACTCAACAGTCCCGCTTGCGACCCCAAGACCAAAGAGACATAATAGAAACTAGTTTGTCCATCTACACAACACTATTTATTTCGTAATCAGCCATCGAGGGTACATTTCCACAAATAAGACTGTTGTTATCTTAGCAGCGCTGTGGTCCGCTCACATAACGGCGAGTTTGTCTCAAATCTTGGAGAATGCCACCGGTACCATAAATTTCTCTATCTTAATGGCCATAGACATCGGATTGCAGTGCAGCCTTACTATGGTAGACGACTTTTTGTGTTTTATTGTGAAATTATGTCGGAATATTAACTTGTTCTATGAACTGTGGGTCTGAAATGGTCACTTCAGCAGAATCGTAAGAGTTTAAAAATATGGATCACTGCGTGGGTGACCATTTTAAGAATTTCATATTATTATCCTACCAGCTGACACCCGCGGCTTCGCCCGCGTGACATCGAAATAAAAGTATAATACGTGTTATTCCAGACCATAATCTACCTCTGTCTCAAATTTCATCAAGATCCGTTCAGCGGTTTTAAACTCAAAAAAAAAGTTTTAAAAGAAAGTCGTGTTAGTTACACTATTTAGGTATAACTCAGGAACGGCCGAACCGATTTTGGCTAAAAATTGGTGGGGAGGTAGCTTAAAACCAGGAGACGGACATAGGATATTGGTGATTTCCCATGCGCAAAAAAGAGGTGAAGATGGCAAAGTTTTATGGCAGAACGCCATTCCTCGACCGAATTGTTTATGATAAAACTACTAGGCTTGCATAAATTCACGGTGGTATTAATTCCAACAGCTTGATCTGTACATACAAGTTCTGGATAGAACCTGCTAACTTTTTATCCCAGTCTACGCGTACTTTACTGCGTACTGCGTTTTGTGCGTCTTCTATTTAGGTATTTAATTTTAATCATAAAATATATTTTATTTAAAAAAAATCATTGAAGAAAATAAAATGGGTTTTGTGCAGACTCAAGTGTAGTATACTTTGTAGACCCTTGAAGAAGCCGATTACGTTAATTAGTTACTGTTCAGTGACTGTATAACAGTATTAGGTACTTAAGCAATATTTTGATGAAGAAATGGCTCAGAGAACACTTTGAGCTATTTCGACATCAGATTTCTAGAAATAATCTAGAAAACAACCTGACTTAAAAGAAAAAAACACTAAAATATTATTACTAGCTTTTGCCCGCGGCTTGGCTCGCGTTAAATTCGAGGCACACAGTTCCCGTTTCCAGATTTGCAGGTATTTTTCGTTGGTAACAAAGAGAGTGTGTACCGATTTTTAGCTTCCTACCTTGACAACTGCGAAAAGTCCCATATAAAATTTCATGCCCTGTTTCAAGGGGTTGGGGGCAGATTTAAAAAAAAAAATGATGCATGATGTTTTTGTTAGGGACAAAAAGGGCCACATACCAATTTTTAGCTTTCTACCTTGAAAATTGCGGAATGCTCCATACAAACTTCCACCCCCTATTTTAGGGAACTGGGGGGTTAGAAAGAGACAAAAAGTAGCATATTCAGGGTGTCAACTATCTCTGTACCAAAATTCATCAAAATCGATTTCGCCATTTAGGCGTGAAGACGTAACAAACAAACAAACTCACTTTCGCTTTTATAATATTAAGTAAGGATTAAAAAGAACTAGCGAAATCGGTTCAGCTGTTCTCGAGATTTTGCGCTTAGCAACAAATTCAAAGATTAATTTTTATAATATAGATATAAGATTTTAAAGCAGTTATGAATACTTAACCATTTCAATTTATTATCTAGTATTAAACTCGCATAGTTATATTTCATTTAATTCGTAACCCGTAATAAACATGTCGTATTAACCTATTTGCAATAAAGCAATATTTATCAAGCATCTACCTTTAGTTTATCGTATTTTATGTGCATTTTCTTTATTTATCATCAAAAATTTGCATATACAGATATTAAAGACTAGTTATATAATCTTATATACAATATTCTCGTGTTTGACTCACAGTTTTAGTTGCCATACTCCTCCGAAACGGCTCGACCGATTTTTATGAAATTTTGTATGTACCTAAATTCGGTAGGTCTGAGAATCGATCGTTATCTATTTTTCATACCCCTCTACAAAAAAAGGAGCTGAGCAGCGGTTGAAACCGCTGGGCACTTGCGCTTTTCGATCCTTACTAATATGTATTATAAAAGCGAAAGTGAGTTTGTTTGTTACGTCTTCACGCCTAAATGGCTAAACCGATTTTGATGAATTTTGGTACAGAGATAATTGGGACCCTGGAAACGGACCTATGTCCGTCTCCAGGGTCACGAGAGAGAGAGTCTAGAGGGAAGAAAAGGGAAATCTTAGCTTTGCTATTACAATAAATCAGGCGCAAGGGCAAAAACTACAGGTAGCAGGTACCTGCAAATTAGGAAAGGGGAACTGTGTTACCCCGAATTAAACGCGAGCGAAGCCGCGCGCAAAAGCTAGTATATTTATAAAAGAGAAAATAACTGACTCACTTATCACAAAATGTTAGAAACTACAATTTTTTTGTGTATGGGGATTCTTTTAGAACGTAGGTGCTGACTAAGTCGAGATTACGTTTAATCTCGACTTAGTTTTGCTTCCAACGGGAAGAACGTGGGTGTATAGAAGAACACAAATCTATGGCCGCATTAACTTGAAATTTTGCATAGACAATCTATCACTAATTTAATAGACTATGTCACGCTACGAGTAAGGAGTTGAGCAGCGGGTGAAACCGCTTAGCACAGCTAGGAATATTAATCCTACCTCCTATTAATATTATAAATGCAAAAGTTTTAGAGGATAGATGGATGTATGGATGTTTGTTACCCTTTCACGTCAAAACGGCTGAACGGATCTTAATGAAATTTGGCACAGAGGTAGATTATAGTCTACGTCAATGATATTACGCGGGCGAAGCCGCGGGCGCCAGCTAGTATGGATATATAGACGGCTACAAGTCGTATGGCTAGTTTCTCTTATAATAAATTCCGTATTGTAATCTTAGTAAGAAATAACTTATGATGTATTAAAATTTATTGGCATGTTACAACAAGTATTATCTGTGTTGCCTGCTCAAAGACACAAAAGTTCTATTTTATTTATTGATAGAACTTGGACGGCGTGTTTTGTCCTAGTCTATGGGAAAATGGTGAATGGGCCATAGTAGCCCACGCCTGCTTGTATGGGGTCACCACTGCAACTTTATTTATGGACCCACTTTTACCCGCGACTTTGCTTGCTCGGATTTTTTGTCTATTGTTACCACACCCATTCATATGTAGCACATATACCTATTTAAGGTATATGCAGCTAAGTTGGAGCTGGTGGGAAATCATCAAATATCATCCCCCTTTGAACGGGGGGTACGAAACTCGAGACAAAATAATAACAAACATGGTAAATATACCGTTTCAAGTTTTAGTAATAAAGAAGAAGAAATCGAGATATAACTTTTAAAAAAAAAATTAGGGTGGGTTGAGTATCATCAAATAACTTGGGGGAGTGTCAGACTTGTACTGACTAAAACCCACCCATGTTCCTTCTATTGCCCTTTACGTTGCGAGACCGCAGTATCTCATCGGGATCTACCTAACAGCAGTTATGAAAACAGTAATTTATTTTCTCATTTTGTGTGTTAGATATTAATGTTACATGTACCAGGTATTTTTTATCATTAGAGCTAACTAAAGTCACCAGACAACAATGACATCTAAACTACTAGAGAGACTGTCTGAAGAAATGTCATAGAAGAAACCCAGCCAAGTGCGAGTCAGACTCGCTAACAGACGGTTCCGTACAAGTTTGTAGGTAACTTATTAAACAAACAACTTCACTATTGAAAAACTGTTGTCCCCATACGTCGACATACATAAGGTCGCAGTTGATTTTACAAATTTCATGATTCAAGGTCAACGGGAAATTAAGATGTTTGTTTGTTACGTCTTCACGCCTAAATGGCTAAATCGATTTTGATGAATTTTGGTACAGAGATAGTTGGGACCCAGGAGACGGACATAGGCTAATTTTTTGTGGGATAAGAGGGAGAAAGAGGGAAGAAAAGGGAAAGCTTAGCATTGCTATTACAATCAATAAGGCGCAAGGGCAAAACTACAGGTAGCAGGTACCTGCAAATCAAGAAAGGGGAACTGTGTTACCCCGAATTTAACGCGAGCTAATATTCTATCATTTTGATAAGACTTCTCAGCTTCTTTTTTTTACAAAACTAGCTTTTGTCCGCGGCTTCGCCTGCGTCCACACCTCATTTTAGGGAAGTAGGGGTTAGAAAGAGACAAAAAGTAGTTAATGTCACTCTCCATCCCTTGATCTATAACCACTTCAAAAATCACGTCAATTCGTCGCTCCGTTTTGCCGGACAAACAAACAGACACACATACACTTTCCAATCCTATATTTTACAAATTTAGTATGTACATAGAAACTTTCAGCACTTACCAGTAAGTATTATCTTAATACGAAGCATTTATGTTTAGTCATAAAGTTACTTAAACTATCAGATTTATTGCTTACATTGATATGACAAATCACGATAATGTGGGACCACCCTAATACACAGCTAATTTCCTACAAATGTGTAAGATTTCGACATTAATAATTGATTTACGACACTTTTTATAACAACATTTATGATTGATTACTCACAAAAAGTTGATCTCAAGATTTATAGAAATGTGTAAATCTTTCAACTCTATACGTCAAAAATAAATTAGTTGTAGTTAAAATAAAATAAAATATTTTCGTAACTTTTGTGTGTGCACGGCTTGAAATTACTAGACAGATATTAATGGTGTTTTTATGGTGATTCTTGCAGTTTTGTGTTGCTTAAACTGCCGTTAGGTTTATCTGTCAAATTATTTCTGCTGGTTTAGTGAAGTTTCTATTTTCGTATCTCCACCTACTCGTGACTTTTTATTATTTTAAGATTATTTTCTTCACTTAAAAAGTTTTGTAGAAAATATTCCTGTGTTATGGAGTTATATGATAAAACTTAACTATATAACAAAAACTAGGAAAATAATTAAATATTCCTGGAGAGGTTCTTGGAAATTTTCTGTTAAATTGCACCTATTGTGTTCTGCCTTTCCTCCCCCCTTTTTTCTCGGATTTGAAACCATTAAACAACTTCCCCCTCTCTGGGCGGGGCGGGGGGGGGGGAGGAGAATCAGGCTTTTACTGACTAAAACCCACCCATGATCATTATTTTGCCCTTTATGTTTCGGGTCCGCGGTTTCTCTTCCGAACAACCCGCAAACCCGGTCTCTATCTCCCTAAGGTAGACTGGTAGAAAATGTCTAAGGAATTAAGTCTGCCTTTGCACGGTGTTTTAGTATAACAATTAAACAAGATTTAAGAGTTCTGATCTTGTAAAGTTTGATCAACTATAAACTTTTAATGTAACGGCAATTATAAAGTCTTGTTTATTTTTCTCCTAACCTAACGAGGGTACAAGAAAGCTTCTAATATCCAAAATACAATTTTAAATAATAGTCTAAACATTCTAACTAATCTCCCGGTCGGGATAGTAGGACCTTGCGTACCCCACAGGTGCAGGGGTCACATAAATCGCGCAGGTAGAAATACCAACCCTTCCTACGCAGACAGGGGTGCTAAACATATGGTTTCCGTGTGTCAGTATGTGACGATGATTTTGAAATAATTTTGGGTAAGGTAAGAGGGAAACGGTAGGGTTGCCCGCAAAATTCAATATTTTCTTACCTTTTTTGCAATTGGCAGGTCTGTGTCAGGCTTTATGTTAGGGGCTGCCAGTTGCTCGAAAGAGATACTACGGCCCCGGGACAAAACAAGGAACAAGAATAGATTTTAGGCAGTACAAGTCTGAGACTTCTTTTCGTTCCACCCAGAGCGGAGAAGTCATTTGACGATTGCCCATAAAGAATGGCTGTATGTTGAACTTTTTACCGACAAGCTCATTCAATTGAGTTTAATGTACTTAGAGGCTTGTATTGATGACTTTAATTATAATGATAATTATATAATTCTGTTTATATACACGTGTAACCGTCGCGAATCATATTTTGTTCACCGTACAGCTCCAAAGATATAATTTATTTTCAGATACATACCTAAAGCAGAAATACCAAGCTGTGGGTAAAAACCAAAAAAGTGTTGCGAACCTCTGACTTAAACTTGTAACATTTTTTCTAGTTATAGCATACAAAAACGGTTACAAGATGGAGTCGTCGGGTGACGTCACACATATTTTGTTAACATGTTATTTCTTCAAATAGGTCTGGTAGTGCATTGAAGAAGAAATATCTACAAATAAAGTTGTCCAAAGACAAACATACTTTTAAGTTGTAACCTTATTTCATAATTAATTTGATTGACTGTTGTTGTAATAATTAAAACGTATTTTGTTTTGTACCAGATATTTCAAAATATTATGTACAGCCACAGCGGTCAATTTTAGATTACCGGGGCCTACCAGGGCCTCTGCCTGCCGGGGTTGCGGGTTGTGCCGAAAGAGATCCCGCGGCCACGGAACATAAAGGGCAAATAAAGGAACATGGGTTAGTTTTATCTAATAAAAGTCTGACACTTCCCCCGCTCTACCCATACGGGGAGTTATTTGATGTTTTACCATCCACACGTCCAAAAAGACAGCATGTTCAAAATATGTTTGTAAAATGTAAAAAATCGTACGTAAGTAAAACATAGAGTATTTTAAAAATCGTTTCACGACAACTGATAATTTTGTTAACGTCGTTATTGTATTCAGTGACATTTAACCGTAGGTATAACAAAACCTATTATTTAAGACCCAACAAGAAGAAACCTCAGATTACGACACGCGTGATCTATCGGGTCAAAGTGACAGCTCTGCCCAGCCAATCCCCGTTATCACTACTAGATACAAGTAAAAGTAACATTATCAACTTTCTACTAAACTATGGGTTTTACGTTCATATTGTGTAGACCATAAACATTGCGTTGGACGTTTTTAAAAGCCATTAAAGTCGACGGCACTAGAAAACGTGGCAGTTTCGATTTATTACGTCAGTGATTGTTTTGGGCTCTAAGAAAAGCGGGTACCTATTGTATTGTGTTGGTATTATAAAAATGTGAAATGGAATTGATAAAATTATAATTAAAAAAAAAACAGGCTTTTTCTTATTGGAACGTAGTTCCTTATCGCGCGTTGCGAAAGGCTAGATGGAAAGAAATAAGACCAAAAGTTGTAACGACACTTTTTGCTATAGTTGTTAACTGTGCGGCGTCCGCGTGATTTTCTCTCTCTCTCTCTCTCTCTCTCTCTCTCTCTCTCTCTCTCTCATAGAAAGCAAGCCAGTTTTTTTCGTTTCGTCTCTCTATTTCGCATTGAACAGTGTGGTGGCGCGACGATTATTGTTATTGAGTGTATACAGGTTTTTTGTACATAGTAAATAATAACTTCGTTCCATCCGGGTATCCCTTGACGCCTCTCAAGTTTCTTTTTTCAGTGTAGGTACCATTCAATTTAATACACATGGAAATGCTTGAAATATACATAACTTGCCCGCCATATTTGGGAGTCCGCCATATTGAATTTAAATGACGTCACTTAGCTAATTTGCATTGTCATACAAATTAAACATTATGCCTTATTTTAGCTCAAGTCAAAAGTGAAAATTAGTAAAAATTAATTCTTAGATATTTTTTCATGATTAGTAACAGGTGAAGCACGTGTAATTTAAACACGTGTTCGAAAAGTAATACTTACACGTCTCAGAATCTGTCAATGTGTGCGTGTTGTTTCTGCTGATGTAGGTAGGTACGTGTATGTTTGTGTGTTGTCGTTGTTGTAATTGTCCTTATTATATAATACCTATACCAAATATATTATGTTTACGATCAGTTTTGGAAAAATGGATTTATACGGAACGTTTATTAAAATATAACTTTTATTACATCGTCTCAAACTTTTTCGTCTGTGTGTTGCATGTCGCGTGACGGTCGGCCGCGGAGTAGGGACGTCTAAATGTCTCGAATGTGAAAAAAGTTTCACTTTTACCGTGGTTTCATAAAACCACGCAATCCTTTTTTTTTTATTTCAAAAAGGTTTATGCAGTAAATCGCTCATACACTATGGTTTTTTATTGGATCGTGTAATGTAACTGAGTCTAGAAAAATCGGCAAACATTTATTAAAAAATACACACAATATCATACTCCTATAATTAACAATTGAAACGGGATATTTACCATTTATATTATTTGTTTCGAGTTTCCGATATACCGACGATGTTGCAAACGCTATTATCACGGATGAACTTAAAGAGTTATACACTCCTTCTTTTTTGAAATCCTGAATTTTTAATATTTGGCATCTAACCGAATCGAATAAAAACGTGCTCATTGTCTCTAGATTCATGGCTACAACCATACAAAAATGTCGTAACAATAAAATTTCACATTTTCCATAGATCAGAAATTTATATCATCATTAGCGAGATATTCTAACATTGTGATGTTACAAGTTAATATAAAATGTTTGTAGCCATGTTAATGTTCTCGTCTAACAGAATAGGAAGAGGTTTTTATGGCTTATTGTCATGTTGGATCGGCTCTCGTTAAGGTAAACCTATCTTCTACATGTTACATCAAAATGAGAATTGTATTTCATTGTTGGAAGGTGTTAATTTTCCTCGGGGCTAAGTTTTTTTTGTTGCGTTTCTGGCCCAGCCAATCCGTATCCATGAGACACAGTGTTCCTTATTTTTAGTAGTTTTTTGTTAATTGTTAAATGTACACTTGTGGTATGTGCCAAATCCTACTATATAATATTATAAATGCAAATGTTTGTGAGGATGGATGGATGTATGGATGTCTTGACGTTTGTCACTCTTTCACGTCAAAACGGCTGAACGGTTCTTGATGAAATTTGGCACAGAGGTTGATTATAATTATTGTCTGAAATAATACATAGAATAAATTTTTTTCAATATCACGCGGATGAAGCCCCGGGCGCCAGTTAGTAAATATTATTTCTGTTATACTTTCAACAGTCACACGAATCGATAGGTCAACTTTAGCTACCCTTTTTTTTCTTCTTCTTTGTAAAACCGCTTGGCACAGCTAGTCCTTACTAATATTATAAAAACGAAAGTGAGTTTGTTTGTTTGTTACGTCTTCACGCCTAAATGGCCAAACCGATTTTGATGAATTGGAGACGGACACAGGCTATTTTTTTTAAAGTGATATAAGTGGGAGATAGGGGGAAGAAAAGGGTTGAGAAAGACTTTTTTTTCGATCATCACGCGGGTTCAAGTTAGCGTTAGCCCAACGTAACTATGCCACGCAGACGAAGTCGCAGGCGGAAGCTAGTAGCTTATAAAAATAATGAGCACAACCGCGACAGTGTGGTGGTGACGACATTTAATTTATTTTGGCGCACCTTGCATTGGGAACATAGCTGAATTGGTAAATAATCTTTTTATGACAACGAACTGGGCATCACTTTTTTTATTATTTAGCGGATTTAAATCATCAAATAACTTCCGCTCTGGGCGGAGCGAGAGAGAGTGCGACTTGTACTAACTAAAACCCACTCATGTTCCTTCTATTGCCCTTAACGTTCCGGGGCCGCGGTATCTCTTTCGAACAACCCGAAATCCCGCAGACGGTGGCCCTGGCAGGCCCCTCTGCTTTACTGGCATCTCTTTGAGGCGCGCGTAGAACACTAACGAGCCGTCGACACGGTTTGAGGTTCTCTCCCTCAATCGCCAGCACGACTGCTTCGCAGAAGGAGGTGACCGCTTCCCATTCCCTCTCGCTCCGGACCATGGACTGAACCAGGGCCGGACGCGAGAGATCACCTCTACGAGGTTACGGTGGTGCTTCGCCTAAGCTGGGCAGACCGCCACTGTGTGCTCCACCGTGTCCTCCGGGCGTCAGTGTGTCGTACCTTGCGTTGGGTATATTTTTATGACAACACAGAAAATAAAACAGTCACACAGTGCACAGTCTTTAAAATAAAGTTCTTCTAATAAAAGTTGAAACAATGCACGTTGTTATTAGTGATGATAATCACCATACTGTAGCATTGTGCGGGCAACGTTAGATAACAAGACATGTTTAGTTATGGGATGTATTGCTGTGATAAGTCCTTTACGACTGTGATATTCAGGGTGAAGCCTATATTCAGTCATGTTAATCCTTACTAATATTATAAAAGCGAAAGTGAGTTTGTTTGTTACGTCTTCATGCCTTAATGGCTAAACCGATTTTGATGAATTTCGGTACAGAGATAGTTGAGACTCTGGAGACGGACATAGGATATTTTTTTAAAGTGAGAAATGAGGGAGAAAGAGGGAAGAAAAGGGAAAACTTAGCATTGCTATTACAATAAACAAGGCGCTATGGCAAAAACTACAAGTAGCAGGTACCTGCAAATCAGGAAAGGGGAACTGTGTTACCCCGAATTAAACGCGAGCGAAGCCGCGCGCAAAAGCTAATATTCTATCATTTTGATAAAACTTCTCAGATTCTTTTTTTTACAAAACTAGCATTTGCCCACGGTTTCGCCTGCGTCCACACCTCATTTTAGGGAAGTAGGGGTTAGAAAGAGACAAAACACTATACTCTGACAAATATACTCATCTTTCTTTTTTACATCGTCCTTGTACATATTTCTTCGCAAGGTCATTATTTACACATCATCAACTTCATAATCAAACAAATTTCTTTGAATGCTCATAAAACCATCGTAAATCCTTTGTTTACAGACCAAAGTCCTCCATGGGAATCGACTCAAACTCTAATTAATTAGAACAATATTTAACTGAACACACCATATCGAGTGGCGCCATTTGTAAAAACAAGAGGTCAATGACCGGCTTACGTCATCTTAACGCAGAACCAACTAGTTGCTAGGCGTTGCTTTTTTTACAACCTTGGAACAAACGGTAGGGATGTGTGTGAGATTTCAATTAACAAAGAAAGAAAAATGGAAAGCCAAGGTGAACGAAATTTATTCATAAATCTCTTAGTGGCAATTAAAAATGAATACTTGATAAAAAAATTGTACCATCTTACCACAAATAAAAAGGCTGAAATAAAAGACAAGATTCTGATGAGTTTTGGTGAAGAGATCATTGGGATCCTGCAGCCTGACATAGGCTATTTAAAAAAAAGAGATGGGGGAGAAAGAGGGAAGAAAAGGGGAGAGAAAGATATTTTTTCGATCATCACGCGGGCTAAAGTTAGCGTTAGCCCAAAGTTACTATGCCGCGCGGACGAACTCGCTGGTTAAAAATAAAACTGACTTCCAAAAAAGTACAAAAATAATCTATTTCTTTTGAAAATCAGTGGCAAAAAAATCTGTGGATCAAACAAAAGTCAACGACTTGCAATTTCTTTTCTTTTTGTGTTTTTTTTTTAATTTGTAAACCAATCACACCAAAACGTTATGCTGCCGTAAAAGCTAAACCTCTTTAGTAGGTATCACTAAATATCCACAAATAGAATTCTCACCTTGAATAAAATAAAATTTAGCAAGCTTATGACAACTTAAGATTTACATTCATTCCATTCTAATATTATAAATGTAAAAGTTTATTTCTATACATGTTTGCTTGTTTGTATGTTTGTAACCTTTTGACAACTAAACGGCTGATCAGATCGTTAAGAAATTTGGCACGGGAATAGATTTTAACCTGGGAAAGGACGTGGGCTATATATTATTACACTATTATCTTGGAGGATAAGTACCGGGTTGCGGGTTATTGGAAAGAGATACCATGGCCCCGGAAAACAGAAGGCAAAAGAGGGATATCTGATAGACCCTCCCGCTCCGCCCAGAACGGGGGAAGTTATATGACGATTTACCATCACAAAAAAAAGAGAGATAGTAATATTGTAGTATACTTGCCGTGCCCCGCGATTTACTAAAGAACTTATTTTAAGTCAATCGCGAACCGAACTCGCACGAAGTTGCGGGGAAGAGCTAGTTCATAATAAAAACGAATGTTTTCATTATTCATATTTATTTTACAGTTAGACAACATTTCTAAACCAGCTGAGTCGTACATATTATTATACTGTTGTATTCAATGACATTAATAATCATAAAGAAGATTTATAGTCTGTGAGCTTTTTTACCGACTGCGGACCGCAAAGGAGGGTAATGTGTTCATCAGTCTGTTCTGCTTTGTTGTACATCTTAGGGGTAGATAAAATTAACTTCTACTGGCTCTTTATCACACTATGTGTAAAATAGAATATTATTATAATTCCTTTATTCACTAATATACGTTTAAAGTGATTCTTTAAAAAAAATATTCATTATTGGTATAATATACACACAGCAGCATTAAAAACTTAATGATTGTAGTTTGCAAAACATTTAACAATATATCTGTTGATTTAATAATGTATGTTTGAAGCAAAACATTTTTTTTTAATTCACTTTTCTGTTGAAATCTAATTTGCCCAACCCTACATAATTTTGGTCACACTTCTGCTATGAGCCAGTACTTCGTCGTTTTTCTTTACATTTTAATATGTGTGTACGTTACATTTTTTTTTCTACAAAACTCTTGAACCGACTCTACACTAGTAGTAACAAATGATGACTCACACACTAATATTATAAATGCGACCATGTTTTTTTTACTCCAAATCTCCAGAACGGATTAAAGTAAAATTTGGCAGACAGATAGTTTATAGCCTGGAATCCTTGGATTACCACATGGGATACTTTCATCTCGGTAGTACGATCCCGTGGGACAACAATTAACGAACTTCACGCAGGTAAAACCCCAGGCATAAGCTAGTGCAACATACGTTTAAAACGACCACGTTTTAATGTTGACTTGTTGGTTCTTCACAAAAATATTCTTAACTTTTCGCTGTTACATGTTTCGTTTCGTTTAGTATTTTTGTAGACAATTAACTTGAAAAACCTCTTTTCAAGAGAAATCTTACTTTTTCTCGGCATCAGATGATTTTATACAAAGAAGATAAGACTCAGGTTTAACCAGTTGTGGAATTGATAAGAAAAGGAGGAGCTCGTGGCTAAATAATAGCAGCCGCTCAGGTCGATATTTAGGTTAAGCCGCGCTTGCCTAGGTTGGTCGGTGTGATGGGTGACCATCCGTTACATACCGAGTTTCTTCCGTGCCTCGGAAAGCACGTTAAGCTGTTGGTCCCGGCTGTCATTTGTAGATCTTTGACAGTCGTTAGAGATAGTCAGTGTCCCGAAAGTCTGACAACCAGTCTTACCACGAGGTATCGTATTACCCAGTACTAACTGGGTTATGGAGGTCAGATAGCAGTCGCTCCATGTAAAATACTGGTATTCAGCTGCATCCGGTAAGACTAGAAGCCGACCGCAACATAGTTGGGAAAAGGCTAGGCAGATGATGGAATTGATAAGAAATATGACAAGAGCTTCGTACAATACCTGAGCATGTGGCTCTCGTTAGGCAGCTGGATCAAGGTCTTGATTAAAAAAGCTGAACTCCTGGATACGGCTCGTGTGGTTAGGAGGATCCAGTTACCCTGGACCCTGTTCCCAATACCGGTGGGCCTCAATTTTATCATGTTTTGTTCTTCAAAATATTTAAAATTGCATGTTTGTAAAGTAAAATATACATAATGCTTAAACATAATATAATTTGGATAACACCTTTTAAGCAAGGGCATGTTTGTGCTAGATGAACTCCGAAAAAAAAAGAAATAAGCATAATAACATAATATAAATTATAATGTAGAAGGTCGTTGACACCAAAATAACATTGACACGCTAATCAATAAATTTTAACAAGTTCCGTGGCAAGATTATGTTTTTTTTAATATATTGTTCTACCACTTTTTATGGGTGTCATGCTGTCTTCTTCTTTGAAGGGTGTATAAACACCCTTAGCGAAGCCAACAGAATACTTGTTTTCCCTATATGAAATCCGGATCTCAAGTTGAAATACACCATAATCCCTTAAATTCCTTTAAGACCCAAACACCACAGTCTCAAAATCAATCTCGTAGGACTTGCAATTTTAGTAATAGGCCACCTACATCTGGCATACCTACCCAAATTGCATTCTGTTGTTTTTATTCTATTGCTTTTACTTTATAATTTAACTAGCTTTTGCCCGCGGCTTCGCTCGGGTTAAATTCGGGGTAACACAGTTCCCCTTTCCTGATTTACAGGTACCTACTACCGATAGTTTTTGCCCTTACGCCTTATTTATTGTAATAGCAATGCTAAGTTTTCCCTTTTCTTCCCTCTTTCTCCCTAATATCTCAATTGTTTTTGAAAAAAACTTAAAACGGGATATTTACAATGCTTGTTGTTTATTTCGAGTTTCTGATATTTCGGCGATATTGCAAACGCCATGATCACGCATGAATTGAAGTTATTGCGGGTGGGTGTTTATGAGAAGAAAAAAAAACTCAGAAAAATTTCAAACATGGTAAATATCCCGTTTTAAGTGTCAATAATAAAAAAAAATGCGTAAACTTTTTGTTTGACACGCAAAATGTATGGTTGACGGCTTTGTGATAGGTTGGTTAGCACCCTCTATACATAGTTATTAAGAAATCATGGGCCATTATGAATTGTATTTTAGCATGGATATAAAATTTGCTATTATGGGCTAATAACGAATGTATCATGCTCTTAAAGTTTATATTATACCTACTATCTTTGTTGCGTTGTTAAATTGTGGTCGTATCGTATACAATATTATTAAGTTTCTTGAACTCAATAAAAAACAGTCAAGTGCGAGTGGCAAGAGATTTTTTATTTTATTTTACTTTTTAATAATTTGTTTTTCATCTAACAATAATGTGTATAAAAATTGGTTGAATTCAATTATAATAATATATTTCGCCATACAGCAGCTAATGACCATGTTTTGACGCTACCTGTCCCTGTAAGGGGGAGTCCCTGGTGTCCTAAAATACAGGCCACGGCTTAGTTTAGGCACCAGTCTCCCACAAATGAACTTTAGATGCTTACTGCAAATATTGTTATCTTTTAAGTTTTAGCCTATTTGTGTTCTTTGTGTGCGGTATCTGATCTATTTCGAACAACCCGCGACCCCGGCAGGCGTTGGCCCTGGCAACATCATAGTGTGGAAAAGGCTGAGCAGATAATGATTCAATGTCTTAGTTAAATGATGATACGTCTCGCATCTATATTTTCATAAACACTAGATGGCATCTAGAAGCTCTCTGTTCGATTTTTAACGCGGCGCCGACAGTTTAAATTCTAACGGGGTATTAATTTATTAAAAAACGCACCTTGCCCCACACTAGGAATTTCTCCTGTATCGTGGGTGCGTTTACAAATATTTAAACTCACGTACACAAAGAACCAGACCCGAAACAACTACTTGTAAGTATACAAATATTTGTTCCGTGCGGAGATCGAAACCGCGACACGCAGTGCAGCAGTCGATCGCATAGCCACTGTCAACCCTGTCGTCAAATTTAGTTGTCGCTTATTGTTGGTGATATCGAGAAATAAGGTGTTAATAGCTCATTATTATTTTAACTACAGTCCACACTGCACTATAAAAGTCAGTCGTTACAATATAAAGTTATCCACAAGCTAAGAGGTTATTTCGAAAGCTCCGCGTGACAGGCAGTTAAATCTTTGGTTAATTACATAGTAGTTAAGACATCTAGTAAAATTCTTTGATTTATTGTGTTATTTCGGCGCAAAATGTTTGTAATTTCAATTTGGTTTTGGGGATAACAGTTTTGGAATTTTTACGAAGAAAGTTAGAACATATATTCTTCTATTTGCATTGCCTACAGATAGTTCAACAGAGTCTGGTTGCTTATGTGCGTAAGTTTAAAAGGACTTATGGTACAGGCGATATTTCTGCTGGGAGTTATAATTAAATAGAGTGATGAACACATTACCCTCCTTTGCGGCGCGCAGTCGGGTAAAAAGGTTACTTGATGTGGTCCATAGTTTAACCCCTATTTGACCCGGTCATAACACACTATAATTATCTCTTTTTAGGGTCCCATACCTCACAAGGAGAAATCAATACCTTTCTAGGATCACTTTGTTGTCCGTTTGTCTGTCTGTCTCGACTCTTAATCTCGGGAACGCGTAGAGGTATCGAGTTGAAATTCAAACCATTTATAGCTCCAAAAGATCATAGTCTCTACTACGGTCTTTTGGAGCTGCAAAGCATTTATTTCAATAAGTCCATTACAGACACTTTTGAATGTCGTATAGATCTCTATGGAGAGGACTGGACAAGAAACTCCATGTACACTCTTTCTCCATACAGCAAGCATTAAGGCAGTTGTACTAAAGTAGTTAATAAATTACCCATAAAATATTATAAAAGCGAAAGTGAGTTTGTTTGTTTGTTTGTTTGTTTGTTACCTCTTCACGCTTTAATGGCTACACCGATTTTGATGAATTTTGGTACAGAGATAGTTGGGAACCAGGAGACGGACATAGGCTAACTTTTATTTTAAAAAAGTGGGATGTGAGGGAGAAAGAGGGAAGAAAAGGGAAAACTTAGCGTTGCTATTACAAATTAATAAGGCGCAAGAGGAACTGTGTTACCCCGAATTTAACGCGAGCGAAGCCGCAGGCAAAAGCTAGTTACCCATAAGTACAACTATTACTTTGACTCCCGTTGCTTTCCCATAATTCTAATCTCGTTCTATCGCTAATTGCGTGGTTGAACCTCATAACACGTGCTGAATGCGTTGAGGTGAAAGATCACTACAATTCATTAGTGTTAACGGTCATTTGACTTATAGATGGGATCGTATTAAACGTTGGCTCTTTATTTTATCTGTGAACAGAAACATTGACTGATAGGTATGCAGTTTATTATCATCACTAATTCCATAAAGTGAATATGCGTGTATATTTGTTTACACCCTGTATTTAAAACATGCTCTAAAATACTGATATTCAGCTGCATCCGGTTAGACTGGAAGCCGACCCCAACATAGTTGGGAAAAGGCTAGGCAGATGATGATGACAAAGTGTCGGCCTTCTGAACATGCCTGCATGAGATCAAAACAATTTCTTGTGCACAATGTTCGGTAAAACAGTCACATCCGTCTGTAGACTATAGAACACAAGATATAACCTCCGGTAAAGGGAAGCGCTTGTAACCCACGTCAGGAGTCAACGCACGCACCGCACCTGCGTCTAATATGGCCCAGCCCTAAAAGTTTTATTACAACAAGAAAGGCTTATTCTAGCTAAACTATAAACACTAAGATGGTGCCTATTTAGCATTATTTCAACATAAACTACCCATATTGGCTAATGGCCTATTAGTTTAAAGGAAAGACCACACTACTCTGAAAAAAAAATCGGAATCATTCAATGAATTTCGTAGACCTCACGTAATTGGCGATTGTTGGCAAAAAGTGGTCGTGGCTATAAAGGGACGCGCACACCCGCCGAACCGGGTCATAAACACGCGACAAAAAAGTCGCGGCGACGGACATGTGTCCGCGTCGTGCGACAAAAACATGTAAAGCGAGTAAACCACCGCAGCGGCCGATGTATGTACACTATGTTTGAGTTCACGGCTCTGGGCGGTGAATTATTGTACCTGCTTTCATGTAAGATGTAATACTTAATAGCTGCTTCATTGGTCTCACGGACACAAGCACAACTGAGCACGGAGTTCTGGGTTCTATTCCCGGGTTGGGCAAAAAGTGTTATTGGGTTTTCCATTAGTAAGAGCCCAGAGTTTGGAAGTTGGCGGTAAAATACCCCTGTGCTTCGGAAACCAAGTTAGACCGGTGGTCCTGCGCCTGATCTTACTATGCCATCGGACTATGCCAGTAAGGGATTGGAGAGTGCACCTGTTCCTGCGCACTATAATTGGCTAATCTCTGCTGAGATTGGCCGTCGTAGCCGAAAACAGTCAGGAGGACCTTATAGTACTTAACGCGTATTGGGAGAGTAACTTACTATACAATGTGTCCGGTCATGGACTAGCGATAACACAGACTTAGAGTTCATTTTTGAACTGCTCCAAGGAACCCCAGACTTTAGTACCTATTGGTTTTAATTTCAATTCGATATCAGGCTATCCCGAGAAAAAGAGTGTTGATGTCTATCATGACTCTGTCTGTCTGTCTGAAGCCATCCAATAAAGGTTCTGTGATTTTATTTAGAGGTACGGAAAAATAAAAATATAGTTTTAATGAGTTATAAAACCCTGTAAGTTCGATATTCAAGTCATAATTAACGTTCTCTGATCTACGTGGTAAAATTTGTAACTGTTATTTTACCCCTACTGTAAAACTTTCGGCCATATTTTTTCTGAATAAATTTCTAATACTCATCCCGCCCACACGATCATCCATTACAACTTCGCACAAAATCCCAAAACCGCATTCACAATAAATCATACACGACACAGAAAACAATTTATTAAGTCGTGTTCTCGACTATGTTCATAAATACGGCGACCTAAGACCTCGCTATAAAACTTAGTGCGACATCTCACGGTGCTGGACCAGCAAGCTATGGTGAATTATGTGGCTGCACCGTTATGCGTTGTGGAAGGTAGGAAGTATGCATAGATTTATTAGTTGGTGCTAATTGTGGGTGCGCTTGGACTACGGGATCGGTGAAGATTCATGAAGGAAAACTCCCGGAGTACAGTTATTAAAATTGTTGCCTCACAGATGATGCCTTTTTAGCTCCTGTTCGTTCAGATCTTTGTGCAATAGCTCCTGCACTATGAAAGATCAAGGGGTCTAAAAATTGTGTTTCACGCGCGCCTCAAAGAGATGTCAGCAAAGCAGAGGGGCTTGCCAGGGCCTCCTCCTGCCGGGGCTGCGAGTTGTTCGAAAGAGATACCGCGACCCCGGAACGTAAAGGGCAATAGAAGGAACATGGGGGGGTTTTAGTCAGTGTAATAATTTAACACTCTCCAGAAAGAAATGCCGTCCGCAAAAAAAAAATATGTAAAACGAGTATTTTTCATTTAAATTTGCTACGCACTGGAGTCTCTCTCTGTGCAATTGTGTATGCGTAGTAACAGTAGTACAATATAGTAATATATTGTTTCCCTCCGAACTCCAGAATCATGAAGACTATTACAGAATATTCGATTCCATGTAATCGCATATCCGTGTAGGTTTCTTACACAATCTTAGGCATAGCATGTTGTGCCTTTTGTGCATGTTACTAATATATCCCTGTCTTAGATTAATTACAATTAACGATTCACTGCAGGTGTATAACGTTTCTACATTTATCATTGTTTAATCGTCTTGTTGTTGTGATATTGGAAGTTTAGTTACGGTTTATGTTGCTTTGTCTTACGAAACCACAGCATGTAGTATTTGTGTATACAATGATTGTTACTTCGTGTTGAAATTGCAATCAATATAATGTCGAAATCCTTACTAATATTATAAAAGCGAAAGTGAGTTTGTTTGTTTGTTACGTCTTCACGCCTTAATGGCCAAACCGATTTTGATGAATTTTGGTACAGAGATAGTTGGGACCCTGGAGACGGACTTTTTTAAAAAAAGTGAGAAATGAGGGAGAAAGAGGGTCCCTTTTGGCCTTTTGAGCCTTTTGTCCCTTTTGGCCTTTATGTTCTGCAGCCGGAGTATCTCTCAAACTTAAAAGCATTTATTTCAATTAGACCATTACAGGCACTTTTGAATGTCAAGAAACAAAATGTTGAAGCTACAGTTCCGGTCACAAGACATAATAACTTGTGAAAATACTGTAGTTGCAAGAATGGGCAAGAAACTCCATGGACACTTGGTGTAGACGACACTGCGTTGCAAATAATTTAACTAATAATGCTATGATAACTGTTTTTGTGATTAAAAACGTCACTCATGTTAGGTTCTCTCATTTAATCTTTTGAACGCCAGAGCGTAAACGCACACGCGTGCTTTCCGCGCCAAGCATCTCATTTTACATTTTTTTTGACACATATACATATAGAAAACATTTTTTCGTTAGTGTCCAGGGTACGCTTGGTTGTCACGTATGTGACAAAGGTGTTGAAAAGGTTAATGGGTAAGAAACCATCAGTAAATAAGCATAGGTTTAAGTATGATGAAGTCATTATCAGTGGTGGAATGGTCAGAATACCAGAACTCGTAACCGTATTAATGGTAAAAGCTTAAATATTATCGTCAAATAGCTATGTTGGAGCTAAACATTTGATTTCGCAAACTTAGTAAAATATAAATGAATTGAATGCGTTGTACCAAACAAAAACTCAGACTCAGGATCAGCTTGTTTGATTGTCGTAAAAACTAGAATGAATATTTAAGTACCTTTAAACTTCAAAGGCTTATAAAACTGATTAAACAATTGATAAGTACAACATTCCAAAAGACATTCCACTAATCCCATTTGTCTGCCGTAGACCAGATGTATTTGCCAAGCCAATATGCTTCATCGACAATAGATTACACAGAGCAGTTATGCCACCAAGTGCGCTATCTGCCTCAGATTACCTTGATTTGTTTCAATCTTCATGAATTCAACATGAAGGTGTAAATAACTAGAAGATTGTACTCAATCCGTCGCCTACGGACACAATAGTTATAAGTTACCTGATTTCTAAGTTGAATACAGTAAGTTGCGTGGGCTGGGACGCAGCTTAAGTTGCACTGATCTATTCTAATAACATACTTATGTGTAAAAAAATCTTCTATCATAACATAACAGATTATGAATTTTAATCCGTTGAAAATTTATTTCATAATAGTAAATTAATCAGGGCATTTCACATCAAGAGCTCTCACAATCACCATCGGTTATAATAAAACCGATTTCTATAATCGATTCCGATTATCAACAAGAAACGGTCGGGCGGCTCGACGGCGTCCAAACGAATTAATAAATACGTCATCTAGTCGGCCATCTTCACGGTTCCAAATTCAAATTACGAAAATCGAACCGAAAAAACGTCGTTTTAACGGACTTTTTTTTTGTTAAAAAACTCAAGGTGCGGAGGTTCTAATACACCTGCTTGCACTATTGTATAGTTAGAGTTACTCACAAATTTATCGAAACAGGTGTATTTAAAAACTTGAATATATTCTAACCGATACCTATTGACCCTAATTAAGGCAGAGATAAAAGAAATTTTTATCAATTGAGCTCTCTGACTTATGATTTTCTGTTGTCATAAATATCGTCGTAACGAATTTCTTCGATGGTTTTTTAACGTTATAATATCATCGTATTTTGTTAACATAACTGTTATTAATGGGCACTTGTTAATGTCAAATGTCGTGGTTAAGCCCTTACGGTTGACATTCATAGTTTTTACAAAGTTTTTGTAGTTAGAAACTTTATTGTTGCGGTTATTACTGAATAATTTTCTTCTGGTCATACGATCACATTAAAATATCTGGAATAACTGTACTTTACATACGAAATGTCACATTCGGTATATTTAATGTTGAGTATAAACATTTTAATCTTTTCAAGCCATTTTATGGTTATTGCGTTGGGTTTTGTCGCTTTTGTTTTTGTCTGTTTGTCCTTGTTTTCTGCAAAACAGATTTTGATACAAGTTTTGCTATCACTTTGAGAACTTACTCCGGTTGGTGCAAGGCACGAAAGAATCCACAAAAATAGAATGTAGACCTCATGGTTGCTGGCTGCTGGCAATAATTATGACATAACCAAGAGACGTCAAATCGTCACAGACACCTTGCGCGTGGATCGCACCTAGATTTTTGTGACCTATATTCTGTGCAGTAAACCCTTTCATTTGATAACCATATAATTAGTCTGCATAAAAAAAACAACTAATCCGCCATCTTTAGGACTCCGCCATTTTGGATTTAGTATAACATCACTAAGCTTAGCATTCATTGTGATCCAAAATTAAAATGTATTTATTTAAACGCAATAGAAATCCAGAAAGCGGCCCAAAAACTTGCACTTGTTTTTTACATGGTCATACTAACAGGTGAACTTAACAAAAGTGTGTCAAAAATAATTAAATGCAAATTAAACGCAGATGAAGTCACGGTCAACAACTCGTTTTCCAAAGTTTTAAGATACACTGGACAAATTGTCGAAAGGCGTGCACTTAGGAGACGAAATAAAATCGGTTTTACTGCGAGTCACAAATTAGCGGTGTGCTAATAAAGTTTCACAGTTTTGTGCAATGTATGGCGGCTGTGGATAAGTCATTAAAGTTTTACCACACTATTACATGAGCGTCAGGAAAAGGTTATGTGTTGGTGTACTAAGTAATTTGCTAGATTATTTTAGTGCCATATTTGCCCGAACGTAGTCAAACTCAGTACTCCACGCTGCTCTGTCGACAGATGTCAGCAAAGCAGAGGGGCCTGCCAGAGCCACTGTCTGCCGGAGTACGCGAGATACCGTGGCCCCGGAACATAAAGATGTTCCGGGGCCACGGTATCTCTTTCGGACAACAATTGCCCTTTGGCAATAGAAGGAACATCGGTGGGTTTTAGTCAGTACAAATCAGACACTCCCCACCGTTCCGCCCAGAGCGGAGGAAGTTATTTGATGGTTTCCCATCCGCAAAAAAACATTCCATCAAACGTCCGACCAACTCCTAAGCACAAATACCACCGAACAGGTGCTTCTATACCCCCGGGGCAATTTTAACACTACACACCGTGCGTATACGCACACTTTGAAACAATTTATTACAAATGACGGCTCCACAGCAAATAGATAAACGGAATTTAAAATGTAATTATGTGTTTGGGGCCATCCCTAAAACAGATAATTGGCTGAACTGTCTAACAATCGCCGTAGGGCTTATGTCGAAATGGTAGGTTGTGAAATTATTTTAACTGTAATTGAATAACTTTCGTTTTAAATAAATAAAAAAATAAAACATTAATTTTAAATAGACAATCATATATATAGCTAATACAATTCGTGTTTGTATATAAATCCTTAACAACTATGTTAGTAGCACTTCACTGCAGTATGTCACTGCGCGTTCATGTGGCACTTATCCGTGGAAGCGCCGGAACACCACTCCCTGCAACTTTTAACACTTTTTGAAAGGTGTTGGAGAATTTCAGTGATTATTTTTCCGACCCAAATATCGACCAATAGAATTGCACCACTCGACGTCACGTGGTACAACCTACATGGTATTATACTGAAAATTTTTAGAAAATTTTCTCTGGTCGTTGTTATGCATAAAAAACAAAACATGGTGCAATTCTATTGGCCGACATTTGGGACGGAAAAATAATCCCCCGAATACCACACGAGCTTCAAAATTATCTGGCATTTCCCGATAGGTTCCCTGCAAACAAATAAAATCGTCAAGTTTTTCAGGAAAAATCACTCGCGCTTCGCGCTCGTGATTTTTTAACCTGAAAAGAAAAACTTGACTCCTTCATTTGTTTGCAACGAACCTATCGGAAAATACCCGATAATTTTGAAGCTCTTGTGGTATTATAAGTGATTATTTTGTTCGTTTTCAGTTAATCTAGATATATTGTCAGAATTATTCAAACATATAGCATTTATTGCAATTAAACCATTACCCATAACAACAATAAATAATTGACTTCGAAGCGGTATCGTATTACTCCGTACTAACTGGATTGCGAAGGAAAGGCAGTCGCTTCCTGTAAAATATTGCCATCATTGGATTAATTTACATTCGGTAAGATTGAAGCTGACCCCTACATATTTGGGAAAAAGCCTGGCAAGTGATAATCTAGAAATATTCTAGGGTACATGAATACTGGCATAAAGTATTGACATATACATCCTGAAAGTTATCTCCTATACCTGATACTAAGGGCAATAGAACAAACATTTTATATATCAAGATGTCTCCATAAACGGCCGTATAACAAGCACGCCATGGAGAAATATTTCATGACTTAATGTCGTGTATAAATATATGTTACGATGGACCATAAAGAATGTATGCCTATTGGCAAACATTATTTGGTTATTATGAATGAATCCGGTATGTTGTGTGGTGTTGGTAACAGGCATACGCGATTTAATTATAAAGTTTTTAAATGTGAAATTCCAAACTTTAGCAGATCGTGTTATTTTTTTTGGAAAGAAGTTCCTTATCGCGCATTGCGACAAAGTTGTAACGACACTTTTTGCTATAGTTGTAAGCCGTGCGGCATGCGCGTGTTTCTCTGTCTCCCTCTCTCATAGAAAGCAAGCCAGTTATTTTCGTTTCGTCTTTCTATTTCGCATTGAACAGTGTGGCGTCGCGACGATTATTATTGTTGAGTGTATACAGGATTTTTGTACATAATAAATAATAACTTCGTTCCATCCGGGTGTCCCTTGACACCTCTCAAGTTTACTTTTTAGTTTATGGTCCATTAATGGCTATATGGCAAAAAGTTTTCAAAAAACGGTGTTAATAGTAGTCTCTGACATTGACCTCCCACTCCACCTAGAGCAGATTCGATGATTTCCAATCCGTAAAAAAAAACAAAAGCGTCATTTAGAACAGAACAGGCTACAGAATTGTGTTGGAATTGAGGTAAACGTTACATGTAATAATTTTCGTTACGGCTGTTTATATACTCAATTCTAGAAATATGAGAAAATCTAGCCTAGTGGGATAAGTAGATTAGATATTAAAATAAAGGTTAGTCTCAAGGTATTTAAAATATATTAATAAACTAGCTGGCGCCCGTGGATTCGCTTCTGAAATTTCGAAATAAAAAGTATCCTATGTGTTATTCCAGCCTATAATCTACCTATTTGCCAAATTTCATTAAGATCCATTCAGCCATTTTGACGTGAAAGAGTAACAAACATCCATACATCCATTCTCACAAACATTCGCATTTATAATATTAAGTAGGATTTATTTATAGCGCTACATATTTTTAACATGTTAACACACAATTGCTTATCACTTGGACCAAAACCTCAACTAAGACAAGTCAACTAATAATATTTTCCCCTGGCAACACCAGTTATTTGAAAGGCGTGTTTCATGATAATGTTTCCTCTTAATTACCCCGGTTTATATGTCTAATGATCGTATTTATAATCCCGTATAATGTACGAATGTTAATTTAAGGATTAATTGCCTAGTTTAAAGGCTATGTCTGGTTTCAGTTGTGGATTAAAATTGTGTATTTCATATTTATCTATGTAATTTGTTCTTCGGGCAATATGTTAATTTTATAATGATTTGAATTGAATTCCACCTTTCATTAGGTTGAATTTAAAGTTGTACCTATCAATCTATCAAATTAAAATTATCTTACAACAAACAAATTTCATGGAGAACAAATTGGGTAACACTTTGAAGAAGATATGCTGAAAACAATTATTTATATGTCTTAAGCAAATAAATTGGTCGCATCAAAACGTGATCACGATAGTCAGTTTCAGTACTTGTTTTTCCCTTTTCAGTTTTATTTTTATTAGGTACTAGCTTTCGCCCGCGGCTTCGCTCGCGTTAAATTCGGTATAACACACCAAGCAGACCTGCAGTTTTAGCTCTTGCGCCTGATGGATTTGTAATAGCAACGCTAAGTTTTCCCTTTTCTTCCCTCGTTCTCCCTCATATCCCACTTTTTTTAAATAAAAATTAGCCTATGTCCGTCTCCTGGTTCCCAACTATCTCTGTGCCAAAATTCATCAAAATCGGTTTAGCCATTAAAGCGTGAAGAGGTAACAAACAAACAAACAAATAAACAAACAAACAAACAAACTCACTTTCGCTTTTATAATATTAGTAAGGATGTAGTTTGGTTCACTATTTACGCAGTCGGGTTTTTTATTATATTTTTTAAAACGTTGCCCCACACTAGGAATTTCTCATGTATCATGGGTGCGTTTACAAACATTTAAACTCACATACACAAACAGCCAGACTACATACGAATGTAACATATTCCTCCATTGCAGTATTTTAAATTAATGAACGTTTATTGGCTTTGTGGTTTTTGCGAATGGGAATTTTTAATTTTCCCCACTCTGGGCGGAGTGGGGAAAATTATTTGGTGATCGGAAACGTCAGACTTTTACTGACTAAAACTCACACATGTTCCTTCTATTGCCCTTTATGTTCCGGGTTCACGGTGTCTCTTTCGGACAACCCGCAACCCGGGACGTTTATTGCCAATACACATAAAAGGGTTATATATAACCTCTAAGTATGCAAGATCTCTAAGTTTAATTGACATCGTTATATAAATAACTACAGGTCAAAAGTTCAACTAAATAATATGTACTTAAGAATTTAACTGCATGACCACCTGAGTGACGTGGTGTCTGTCAATGGGAAGGTTAAATGGTTTTTGTGAACTGTTCTTCTGATTTGAAGTTTATTTTTGTATCAATATGAATCATGGAATAATTATGTATTTTCTCAACACGTGCTACTTTTTATTTAAGCCTTCATTGTGTGGGTTGGACCCAACCTGGTGGTTAAGTTTTTATGGCGCCCATTTTTCATTTGGGAAATCACCAAATAACTTTCCCCGCTCTGGGCGGAGCGGGGGGAACGCCAAACTAAAGTAGAACCCATATCGGTATCTCTTTCTAACAACCCGCAACTCCAGCAAGCGGTGACCCTGGCAGGCAACCAAATTCCAAAAAACAAAAAAAAGGGAAAAATGTCTAAGTTGGTGACTTTTATTGCCATCGACTTCTGGAAGTAAAATCATTTGATTTTGCCCTTTTCTACACAAAATCTTGTTGTACTAAATATGAACTTCACATTTTAAAGAGAAATTATTATGATATCAGATCTCATCATTTCATCAACATCTACGAAGAAGACAAAGTACGTATTATCGAAGGTAACACAAGTACCCAAGTAAATTTTACAAAATTCATTTTAGGCGCCTCATCGACCAAAACGCCGTTTTGTGCAGTTTTCTGGAGCTATCTACTTGTTTTTTAAAACGAATCAGCTAACAAAAAAAATACTTTAAATTTCTTTATTATCTTGATTCCATTATTGTAGATTTATTTTTTATTTTTATTGAGTAATTATTTAGTAAATCTCCTTACAACAAAACCCCAGAAATGAGAAAAAATATCAATAACATGCATCTCCTCGTAAATTAAACATTGTTTAATTTTGCTACTGACACTAATGGATACACAATTCTATAATGAACATTTTGGTACAAATATTTTTTCCAAAAACCCAAAAGTTTATTTTATATAGATTTTATTCCAAAAAATAGGCATTATTCACTACTGATAAAAGTGTCCTCCTGCGCGTCAAAGAGCGAACGAATGCTTAAGGTTATTTGCGTAGGGTACGGCCTTAAGACCACCGCACGCGCTTCCTCTATTTGAAAAGCATCGAAGCAAAAGCTCAATCTAAGTTTAAATGCATTCTATTCCATTATTTAAAGTAACCATAGACGAAAGACGAAAACCTCAAACATAACGGTAGCTCCTCATAAAGTATAAGCAGAAGTGTTCCTTCCAGTAGAACTGCAATTTAATTTAACTGCCTTTTTACGTCAAAAGACAGACGAATACCAAAAGCAATTATTATTCACAATTCAGTAACAACAAAACATAAATTTATCCGTTTGAACGGTAGTCATTGCTGGTTTTTACCGCTCATTGTTTGACGGCGCTACCCGAGCGTTTTGCATGCGTGTGCGATGAAAACGCGAAGTAAATTCGAAAGATTTTTTAAGTAATAGTATACTAGCTTCCGCTCGCAACTTCGACCGCGTGGCATAGTTACTTTGGGCTAACGCTAACTTTAAACCGCCGATCGAAATAAACTTATCTTTCTTTCCCCTTTACTTCCCTCTTTCTCCCCCTTTTCTTATTTTTTTTAGCCTATGTCCGTCTCTGGTGACTCAACTATCTTTGTACCAAAATTCATCAAAATCGGTTTCGCCATTTAGGCGTGAAGACGTAACAAACAAACAAACTCATTTTCGCTTTTATAATATTAGTAAGGATTGGTATATTTTTGCGAATAACCAAGTTAGTATCACACAGAAAAAATATACTTTATATTTGTTACTTAATCATCTAATAATATCATCAGCTCGCGTTTTCCTGGATTGATTTGTGGACGGGTGATCAGCCATTATATACTGAATTTCATCTGTGCTTCTAAAAGCACTTTAGGCCGTTAGTCCCAGTGGCCAATTGTAGATCTTTGGCAGTCGTTATAGGTAGTCAGTGACCCGAAAGTCTGAGAACCAGTCATAACAAAGTGTATCATATTACCCAGTACTAACTGGTTTTCCACAACCCAGTAAAGATAGGCAGCTCTATATTAAATACTGGTATTCAGATGCATTTGGTTAGACTGGAAGCCAACCCCAACATATTTGGGTAAAGGTTACGCAGATTTATCGGACTACGGCGAAGCTGAACTGAAGCTACGTTTACTTCGTTCGTTGTTAGTGCAAGGTCTACACTATGGTGAAAGAGACAGGCGTGGACGCTCTGTCCGTTTGTTTTATGGGCTGTTTATGTGTTTATTGTGTGTTTATGGTGCTTTTAAGATTTAAAATGTATTATGAAGTTATTCTTTCTAGAAAAAAAGAAAAACTGTTTATTAGACTCGCACAGGAGAAGACAATAAAACAAAATTATTTTTAAAAAAAGAACAACAATAACCAAAAAAGAAAATAAAAAGATTGGCTGCAAAGTCATACAAATTAAAGGATTGATGAAACAATTGGAATATTTATGCGAATGCAAAACTGAGTTTCTAAAATTTTTTAACCAGAATTAGAAGGAGGACGCGTGGTATCGAGAAAAATGGGAAAGGCGGGGAAGTCTTTCGCCACGGAGTGAAATAGAGCAGAAACGTAATTAGTCAAAAGTCACAAATAAGCTACCAAAAAGCACAAAATATAACAATCCCGTTAAAAAAATAGATATTAGTGCAACAAGGAAGCAAAGTTATTTTTGCTGCGAGTGCTGATTTTAAGTCCCGCTCAAGCTAAGAATGCTATTATTGAATCACGAGCGCAGCGAGAGAGAGAATCCTGAGCGTGGCAAGAGATGCAAAGGCACGAGATTTAAATAATTTTGCTCTCGTGTAGCACACATAACTTTTTACTTCAGTAGTGAGAACACATATTACTCTGATCTCATCTCGCAACAGAGTGTATTTCACATTCTACAACGAATAGAGTCATATAATAACTAGCATTTTATTGGATCTTCAGTGACCATAAAAGTCAAAAGTAATTGAAAACAATTGCTTTTTTGCATCTTTTAAGTTTCTTTTACGAATTCTTTGTAAGGAATTTGCGAATTAATTTTAACGAATTTACACAGCGTGTAGGATACTTATATAGCAAAACCTTATACAGATTAACGATATTTTCGCGGTGAGGAAAAGAATTGGGGAGGGAGGGAAGAATTTGTGTCGTTATCAGTTCTTAGTTGGCAACCTAAAGCGTTGTCTTTAGTGGCTAGAGTGGCGCGATTCGTTCTCTTCGTGCCATGAAAATGGTCAACAAGAAATTAGAAACATAGACCCCTCTTCTCATTGCAGGCTTATCTCCTATTTCTCATTACATACCGAGTTTCCTCCGTTCCTCGGTTAACACATAATGCCGTTCGTCTCGGCTGTCAATTGTAGATCTTAGACCTATATAACAGGTAGTTATCATAATATTCCTGCCCTTGTGCCATTCTGTTTGGGGTCGACAAAACACGTTTTCTTATCTCCTGTCAGACGTCACGGCATAATTTACTCTGTTCTTCTTCATAGCATTCCTTACATATTCCATCCATCTTTTCTTTGGCCTTCCTCTCGCTCTCCGTCCATCAACATGCAGATCCTCTTTTAGTCACATGTTCTTCGTCCCTTCTCATTATATGTCCACACCAAGACAAATTGAAAGGGGGTCGCCCTTTAAATTTTTCTGTAACAAGCTAGGCAAACGATGTTAAATGCCTGGTCAGATACCACGTTATTTTATGATTTGATGATTTCCTATCCGTAAATAAAAGACACTTCTCATTACTACCGCATTGCTTATAGCCGCTCCCAACATATTTGAATACACCCACACTGTATTAAAACCGTTAACTAAGTGTAAAAATTCATGTGCGTATGTTAAACTTACTTAAATGTACATTACTTGATGATTCTAAACACGACTTGTTTGGAGGACAAACATAGTTGACCAAACTTTATAATGGTGACTAAAATTGGGAGATGTAATTAGGGAACTAGTTGGTACTGGTTTTCTTGCGGTTCGCCCAGTTGAATGAAGACTCTTTAGAGGAAAATAAGTTTGTGTTTCTATGCCAAATTTGATGTTTGACATTAAACAGAAAAGTTTTATTATTGATGCCCACACACGCGACTTAAGATTTGCATATTAATAAAACCGACTTAGCATCATCATCTACCTAGCCTTTTCTCAACTTTGCTCGACTTCCCGTCTAATGGGATGCAGCTAAATACTTTTTGCGGATGGGATATCATCAATTAACTTCCCCCGCTCTGGGCGGAGCGGGGGGGAGTGTCAGACTTTTACTGACTAAAATCCACCCATGTTCCTTCTATTGCCCTTTATGTTCCGGGCCCGCGGTATCTCTTTCGAACAACCCGCAAACCCGGGGAACCGTGACCACGGCTTAAAGTGCTTTCCGAGGCACAGCTGAAACTCGGTATATGTCAACAGACCAACCTAGGTAAATGCGGGTTAACCTAATCCTTAAGGAGCTGCAGAAATTATTTAACCACGAGCTCTACGCGAGCCTTTTTTGCGGATGGTAAACCATAACTTCCCAAGCTCTGGGCGGACCAGGGCCTATTAGACTTGAACTGACTAGAACCCACCCATGTTCCTTCTTTACATTCCGGGGCCACGGTATCTCTTTTGAACAACCCGCAACTTTCTACGCGAACCTGGCTTTTGTTCAGCAATCAGATGATGAAATAATCTTCTTCTATATATTATATTTTATATATTTATATATATATATATATATATATAAAAATGAAGCCCGTTTCCCGTTGTCACGCCATAACTTGAGAACGGCTAGACCGATTTGGCTGATTATTTTTTTGTAGTTTTCTAATACTCTGTAGAAGGTTCTTACGTTCTTTAATAAAATATTAAAAAAAGGTTTTAGAAAAAATGAAAAAAATACATTTAATTTTGCATATTTTAAAGAAAGCGCGTAACGAATGTCAATGTCATTCACAGCCATAGACTATGTTGAAAGAGCATCGTTTGTTCGGAAATGTGGTTACTTAATTAAATTCTATCGCACTAATTTACTATTTTTTTTTAAAGGGGAACTGTGTTACCCCGTATTTAACGCGAGCGAAGCCGCGGGCAAAAGCTAGTAATATATAAGTATTTGTTTTAATTGCAATAGTCCCTTGTTAAGACAAATACTTATATTTGAAAGGAATTGTTCTGACATCGAACAATTCGTTCCAAATATAAATATTTGTCTCATATTTGCATACCTGTGTTACGTGGAATGCTGCCTTCTAGGCACTTTTGCCATTGGGCTGCGGTGCAGATGGTTTTTAAATGCCTACGTGAGCTATCTACCGTTCGTTCGCTTTTTTTTAAAGTAGGCATTATTCTTGTTAGATTTGGTGGAAGTTACAAATATTGTGTGACGCCGCTTTTGGTAGATATGTTTTATTCTTGCCTACATTGATTTTTTGACTTCGTGATGATAATCAATTGACAAAATCAAGTCATTTATTCAAAGGAGCACACTTTTGAACGTCAACATACAAGAGACAGTCCCTTAAAACGACCGCCCTTCGCAACTTCCTAGTGTTTTATCTGGGAACAACTAAAATTGTTCCAATTTGGAATAATTTTGGCTTGGAAATTCTGTCAACTAGTCGAGGTATGAGGAAGCGGGGTATCGCATTCTGATTGGCCCTACCAAGGTAGAATTAGGGGCTGTATGGTCGTTGGCTGAGAAGAAGAAGTAGCGGAATAAACTACCCAGCAACACATCCTTCTGTCAGGTTAGAAGAACCAGTTTTCAATAAATTAGAAATTATCTATTATCATTACTGAATACCAAGTATACCTCTAGCAGCTTAGACTTTATATAAATCCTGTAAGTCTAATATTATCACGAAATACACTTTCTTGACCTTATATCAGACGGGTGTAAAGGGCACCCATGTTTCAACTTACCGAGAAGAAGTGAGAAGAAGCTGCGCACTTAAGATATATTACAACCCGTATAATGTAGGAACCAGTTTCCATAAAACATTACGTGTGTATGTTGCAGTAATGTGTGATTTAAGGAAAATTTTAAACTTTCCTAAAGTCGGAACTTAATGAGCAAGTATGTAAATAGTGGCTTTGTTGTGCTCACAACCAACTACCATTTTTGAAAAAATGTTCATAAATTGACCTTAGTTTGAATACTTCTTTTTTGAAATACTTGAATAGGCTTACAAAATATCTTTTTTTACGTTCATAAGCGTTTCTTATATTTCTCTCAGCCAGACCAGAAGTATCGCTATTGATACAGAAAGCGGAGGTTCCTCTCTGGAGTCCAGATTGCCAGTAGCTTGAACCCTGTTCCCAATATCTTGTAAAGTTTTTAAGAGATTGAAAGAGAGACTGACTTCACAAGTTCATGTTCATCATTGGTCTTTAATGTGGCCTTTTTAAAGGCCTTAGTGTTAAAAAAAATTAAAACGTCTTACATTCATGATAATTTCCACTACCTGCTAGTAAGATCACACATTGCCCATCATTTTCACTTAAAACGCAACACATACACCGTAATACTTGTAGCCGTGTGAAAACAATTTCCCTTACGCTATTGAACGCCGTTTTCTATGGTTGTTGTGACGTCTACTACACTGTATTCAATAACCTATATTGTAGGACTGAGCTAAGTGCCTATGTGCATGTAGGGAGAGCGCACACAGGACAAAAAATTGATTAAATGTTTCTATTAATGTTAAAAAGGTGTTTTTGACTTACAATAAAACTATGACATAATTTGTTTTTTTTTCCTGCGCTTTGGCTTCAGGCTGACGGAGAAACAAACGATTGACGCCGTTAATGAGCCTAACATTAAAAATAAGAAATTTAAATAGTTTTGAATTTAGAACTCTAATTTTTCAATTTGTTCTGATCATGTTTATTGTGATATTCTGTAGTTTTATTTTTATTATAAACTAGCTTTTGCCCGCGGCTTCGCTCCCGTTAATTTAGGGTAACACAGTTCCCCTTTCCTGATTTGCAGGTACCTGCTACCTATAGTTATTGCCCTTGCGCCTTATTTATTGTAATAGCAAATCTAAGTTTTCCCTTTTCTTCCCTCTTTCTCCCCCATTTCTCACTTTAAAAAAAAATAGCCTATGTCCGGCTCCAGGGTCCCAATTATCTTTGTACCAAAATTCATCAAAATCGGTTTAGCCATTAATGCGTGAAGACGTAACAAACAAACAAACAAATAAACAAACTCACTTTCGCTTTTATAATATTAGTGAGGATTATAGGGCTTAAAAACTTGCGCCTCAATGCTTTTTAAAAAAAATCAACGCCTACTAAAGGGATACCGCGGACCTAGAACATAAAGGGCAAAAGCAAGAAAGGTTTTCGTCAGTAAAAGTCTGACCGCTCTGGGCGGGCGGGGGACGTTAATTAATGGTTTCCAATCCGCAACAAAAAATGCTGTATCATTTTCACACTTTTTCCGCAGATGCAGTTCCCACTGAGCGTCACCCCTATGGCGGAAGCTGCGCGTGCGTCGATTAATACACGTAGCTGTCGCTGCAACAAATTGTGCGCCAAATGAATGCCGATTGAAACCACCGACGAATGGATTACTTTTCAATGAGATTGAGGAAGCGAGTTATTTTAATATGGAAGAAAATAACTCTGTTTAGATAGGTACTAAAATGACTTTAGAATTCAGACGAAATCATTACTTAATAAAAGCGAAAGTGAGTTTGTGTGTTTGTTACGTCTTCACGCCAAAATGGCCAAACCGATTTGATGAATTTTGGTACAGAGATAGTTGGGACCCTAGAGAAGGACAAAGCCTATTTAAAAAAAATGAAATAATGATGATTTTGATTTTTTTAGCGTTAGACCGAAGTAACTATGCCACGCGGACGAAGTCGCGGGCGAATTCTATTTAACTATATTTTTTTTTAAATTATTTTGTTTTTGTATGTTGTTCATCTTCTAATATAATGGACAGAATGCTCATATCACTTAATAGCAATGGAACATAAATACTCAATAAGAATTTGTGTGAGATACTGTCATACCACAACTAAAATGACTGAAAAAGAAAACTTATTTACCCATCAAAACCGTCTTCTAAAAAAACAGAAAAAAAATGGAAAAATTACTTCTGGAAGACGGCGGCGGTAAAAAAATATATGAATCAAACAAAAGTCACCAAATCAGAACTCAGACGTCGCCATTTAATTTGCTGCCCCTATACCAACGATGATAAAAAGAAGGCCCCTTTTGGTTTAGTTGTTCTAGGTTTTAGTCAGTAAAAGTCACTCCCACCCGCTCCGCGTACAACGGGAGTAGTTATTTGATGATCTCCCATCTGAAGATATGTGGCACTCGGGGACTGCCGCGGTAAAGCTATTGCATAGCATTTTTTATCAACTTATGCAATAAATAAAAAGAAGTCGCAAAAAGAAACATTTTTTTATTAACTTAGACAATAAATAAAAAACTAAATATAATATTTAAAAAGTACTTCCAATGAAGAGAAGTCGCAAAAAGATAAACAAGACCTTGGGTTTGATCCAGCGTAATGTCGTTTGACTATCCGATTCTCTACCAAACACGCTATTAGAACATTAGAATCGGGAATGAAATAACTGACCGTATTGTGTAAACGACGTTAGACAATGCACGGCCTTCAAGCCACACCTCCGTGCCCGTCGGAGTGGGGAGCGTCAGGTTTTGTTTCGTTACGGAATTTCTGGATTCGGTCCCCGCGCTCAAGGCCCGCGATAGAAGCTATGCAATAGCTTAATAAACCCTTATCCTATCCTACTAATATTATACATGCGAAAGTTTGTGAGCATGGATGTATGTTTGATCCTCTTTCACGAAAAAACTACTGAACGTATCTTGATGAAATTTGGCACATAGGTAGATTATAGTCTGGGACAACCCATAGAATACTTTTTTTTATCATCACGCGGGAGAAGCCGCGGGCGCCAACCAGTAGTATCTGAATGCAGAAAATCAAAATATCGAGAATCAATGACATACTAAATTTAATTTATCAGCATAGGAGCGCAGGTCGCGAAGACCTGGCCCTTGCCAGAGCCAGCCCGCGTTACTGAACCAGTAATTTAAAACCAGTAACCTAAATAATATCACTCAGATCCAGCCTGTCCCTTTGCTGTCCTTCCCCAGCGACGCCCTAAGCCGAGGCTCGTACCCCACAGGGAGTGCCCTTAGCTTGTAGTCGCTTAGTTTGTAAGTTTTTGCCCTGACTGTAGGCCTTAATTTCAATGCCTGTATCCACAGGAATTGTCCGGTTAAGCAGACGACAACCTCCTAGGTTAAACTTCGAGATGCCATTAAAATACAAAAACAAACCAGGAACGAACAAAGCGAACTAAAAAACTTGTTGTACCCCAACACTACTTAAAACTTACTTTACTACTTATTAGGTTAAGATGAGAAAGAAGAAGGGATGCGCCCGAATTAACCTTCGTTTGTTTCTATAAAAGGTACATACAGCGAAACAACAATCTATACATATCCAGCAAAACATGACCTGGCTTTGTATATATTTTTCGTACAGTGAAAGGTCCAAATAAACTGGTTTTGTAAAGCTTAATGTGTCGGCGTGCGTACAGTAATTGCACAATCACAGCTTTTGAGATTTTACAAACAGCAATCATCATTTTGTATTGTTTTGCTCTAATCAAAGTAAGTTCCTTGTGAGAATTACGTTCGCGTGTCAATCTGTAAACGTTCTAAACTGTTCAGTTATTTTATTTGTTGATTGTAATTGAACCTATCTGTAAGTGCTTTATTTTTATACTAGCTTTTGCACGCGGCTTCGCTCGCGTTAAATTCGGTATAACACAGTACCTGCTACCTGCAGTTTTTGCCCTTGCGCCTTATTGATTTCTAATAGCAACGCTAAGTTTTCCCTTTTTTCCCTCTTTCTCCCTCACATCCCATTTTTTTGTAAAAAAAATTAGCCTGTGTCCGAAAAAAAATTTCATCAAAATCGGTTTAGCCATTAAAGCGTGAAGATGTAACAAACAAACTCACTTTCGCTTTTATAATATTAGTAAGGATTTAGGGTTCTGTAACCTAAAAAAAGAACAAACGGAACCCTTATTGGATCACTTTGTTGTCTGTCTATCTGTCTATAAGCCCCCTTTATTTTGGGAACGCGTGGAGGTATCAAATTCCCCCCTCAAAGGTCCCTTTGTGTTGTGAAAAAATCAACCCTCTAAGTCTAGACAGGTATGTTGGTCTAGTGGTTAGTGGCCCTGACTGCTGAGCCGGAGGTCGTGGGTTCGATTCCCACCCAGGACAAACTTTGTGTGATGAGCATGATTGTTTGTTCTGTGTCTGGGTGTGATTTATCTATAATATGTATGTATTTATTAATTATATAAGTATGTATATCAGTTGTCTGGTTACCATAACACAAGCTCTGCTTAGCTTCGGATCAGATAGCCGTGTGTGAGTTGTCCCAAGATATTTATTTATTTATTTAGTCTACGCAATCAAAAGATATGGCTGTTTATGTTTTAGGTTTGTACGGAACCCTCGGTGCGGTTATTTTTAACTAAGCGTTATTATTTCATCAACTGTCAAGCCTTTTCCCAACTATGTTGGGGTCGGCTTCCAGTCTAACCAGATGCAGCTGAATATCAGTATTTTACATGGACCGACTGCCTATCTGACCTCCACAACCCAGTTAGTACTGGGTAATGCGATACCCCTTGGTAAGACTGGTTGTCAGACTTTCGGAACACTGACTACCTGTAACGACTGTCAAAGATCTACAAATGACAGCCGGTACCAACGGCTTAACGTGCTTTCTGAGGCACGGAGGAAACTCGGTAGTTAACGGGTGGTGACCCATCCACAGACCAACCTAGGCAAGCACGGCTTAACCTAAAGATCGACCCGAGCGGCTGCTATAACTTGTTAAAATACCGGTAGCTCAACTAATTCAACTGATAAGATGAATAATCATCAGGTTTTTCTCATTGAAAAAATACCAAACTAACAAAAATGATCGCTGATTACTGGTTTTTTAAACAAACATGATTTTATTTAATGACAGAACATTGAACTAACCTAAGCAATCGTCTTACGAACATGTGAAACTATTGACCCGAACGCCTCGTCGTATCGACCGAGATTTTTCCGGTTTTTCTATCAAATGAGTAACATTTAGAAGCGATGATCGCGTTGACGAGACTTATCGTTTTAGTTAGAACATAGACCTCTAACAAAACAAGAATCCAAAGTGTTAATCAAAATAAATTGGATTCTATTTACAGTTAGTTTTACGATGTGAATTATTTGAGTAAATTTAATTTTAGCAATAAACGAGGTAGTGTTTATTATTTTGTTAATATAACTTGAATTAGACACGGTATATTATTATCAATCAACGGCTGTCGAGATTGCTTGTACATTTCCGTTGCAAGTAATAATTTGTAGGTTCTAAACTTTACAAGTATTTATGGAACCTTTTGATGGCTATTTTCTGACTTAATCTCGGAGATGAGATGGAGGAAATCGAATTGGTTTGAAATGGACTCATGTCCACAACAGTCAACAGGGAGTTTCTTGGGTTCAAACCCACAAATAAGTGTCACCCTACTACTAGCTGGGCAAAGGTCTCTTCTCATACAGAGAAGGCAAAAACATTTTTGAAAAAAAAAAACGTTCCACACTAGGAATTACTCCTGTATCGTGGGTGCGTTCACAAACATTAAAACTCCATACATACACAAACAGCCACACCCGGAACAACTATCTGTAGGCCATACAAATATTTGTTCCGTGCGGGGATCGAACCCGCGACACGCAGCGTAGCAGTCAATCGCTCAGCTACTGCGCCAACCGTGTCGTCGATTGATCACCACCCTTGCTCAAGAGGGGTTAGTCATATGTTCAAGGGAACAAGCAAATTGCTATCAAATGAACACAAAACCACACTCCAAGGCTGTTACTAAGATATTCTCTATGGAAAAACTCAATTACAGATGGCCCCACTTGGCAATCGAACCATAGACCTCAGACTCTACAGATGCGCTTGCGACTATTAAACCGACAAGGTAGTCTAACAAACTACCGATCCCAAAAACTCAAAGCCTTTATTTAAATTAGACCGTTACAGGCACTTTTGAATGTAAAAACAAAAAGATGAAGCTACAGTCCCAGTCACAAAGCATTATAACTCGTAAAAGTACCGTAGTTGCCCATTCTAAACCGTTAGTCTCTTAATTATTATAAGTCCAGGTTTTCACAAAATATTTTCCAACGCCGATGTTTTTTTTTTGGGTTGGGAAACCAAACCCGCAACCCCGGCAGGACCACAAGGGCTCAAAGCGTGTCCATATGTCCTTGAAAAAGTACAACAGTCACCATACAGATGTATCACTACAAGGGTGACCTTGAACGAGTTTTGCGACCTTCGATTACAGCGACCTGACCCAACGACAAACACCCGCTTCAATTGTAAACTAGTTGCAGTTTCAGCCCGTTAGTTCTAGTTTGCAAAACAAGTTGCGGAGACCAGTTTGATACGGGCATATACGAGGTAAATACTAGTTTGGAGTTAAGTCCCTGATTTCGAGAGTATTCGAAATTGTTTGCTCAACTTGCGAGTTGTCCTGGCTTTTTTAAACGAACAAATAAAACGTTATGACTGGGAACCACAAATGGTTAGACTGAGGTGTAACTATGATACATCCAAATCTTGCCAGTTGTTGTTTTTTTTTTAAAAAAAACGTTGGCCCTCTCTAGGAATTTCTCCTGTATCGTGGATGCGTTTACAAACATTTATACTAAAATACACAAATAGCCAGACCCGAAACAACTATCTGCAGGCCATACAAATATTTGCTCCGTGCGGGGTTCGAACCCGCGACACGCAGCGCAGCAGTCGATCGCTCAACCACTGCGCCAACCGTGTCGTAGTCTAAGTCCTATACAGTAGGACGAGCCTATTGCTATTTATATGGCACAAAGCCAAATCCGGGCTAGTGTTGAGAAAAAATAATAATCGAATAAAAAAGTCGACCAAGAACAAGTCAGACCGCGCACCGAGGGTTTCTTGGTTCCTTGATTGATTTTTACACAGCACAAATTGACTACAGACTTGAGTATATGGTTTTATTTTCAACTCGATGCCTTCACGCGTTCCCAGGAGCTCGTGGCTAAATAATAGCAGCCGCTCGGATCGATATTTAGGTTAAGCCGCGCTTGCCTAGGTTGGTCTGTGGATGGGTGACCACCCGTTACATACCGAGATTCCTCCGTGCCTCGGAAAGCACGTTAAGCCGTTGGTCCCGGCTGTCATTTTGTAGATCATTGACAGTCGTTACAGGTAGTCAGTGTTCCTAAAATCTGACAACCAGTCTTACCGAGGGGTATCGCATTACCCAGTACTAACTGGGTTGTGGAGGTCAGATAGGCAGTCGCTCCATGTAAAATACTAATATTCAGCTGCATCCGGTTAGACTGGAAGCCGACCCCAACATAGTTGGGAAAAGGCTAGGCAGATGATGATGACCTCCACGCGTTCCCGAGATAGTGGTTGTTGACAGACAGACGGACTATAAAGTGACCCAGTAAGGGCTCCGTATTTTCTTTTTGATCTACGACAAGCACAGCAGTGGAACTTGCGATCACTAGAACAAACATTTAGTTAAACTGAATTGTGGAGCGCTGCTACGCCAATTTTTATTGTATTCCCAGTACCGTTGTCACGTTTAGAAACATTTCAACTGAAATATACAAATAGTCAGATCCGGAGCAAAAAACTGTGGTCTATGCAAATATTTGTTGAATGTGGAATCGAGCCCGCGAACAGCCAATTACTCAGCCACTGCGCCAACTGTGGCTTCTAAATTCAAATAATGTTCTGAATGCATTTTATGCTTCCATATTTTTAAATGACAGAAATCAACAGCGTCGTTGGTCAAGTGGGCGCAAACGCGGTAGCTGAGCATGATGTTCTGGGTTCGATTCCATAGTCGGCCAAAGTGTTACCTATTAGGGCTTTCTGTCAGCTTCTAAACTTCTCATTAACGGCCACGGAGTCTGGCTTCGTGTCCGGTTGATGGCAATAGGTTGGCTCCTTATTAAATAGTACTTAAAAAATAACTGGCAAAAGGTGGGTGTAATATTTATTAGACCCCTAAGCATACCTCTACCTAAGCATTCGAGGATTACAAGCGTGTTATTATGAAATAAAGAAAGATAAGTATGTATTTGACTCGCACAGGATAATACATAAAAAGTAATGAAACAAAAAAAACAATTATAAAAAATATTATCTTGCTATTATAAATGCGAATGTTTGTGAGGATGGGTGTATGTATGGATGTGTGGATATTTGTTACTATTTTACGTCAAAACGGCTGAACGGATCTTGATGAAATTCGGCACAAAGGTAGATTATGGTCTGGAATAACACATAGGATACTTTTTTTCGAAATGAGGTGGGCAAAGCCGCGGGCGCCAGCTAGAAAATAATAATTAAATCTGGACATGACAAGACAAAACATCAAGAAATGAATTTCACTTCCAACGACCCCAAGTCAACACCAATTCGCCAGAGCAACTAAGTAATATCCCATCAGACGGCAGCTAAAAGATTAGATACCCACACAAGATGAATGGCTGGCAAGTTTCGTACGACACCGCCTCCCCAGGGTCACAGAGGGCACATGTCTAAACTGTCACTCGACTGTCGTTTAGCGCTAATGTGCGCGAAGAAACTGGTCAAGCGTTTACTAATGAGCGGACTACAGTGGAGGACACCCAGAGAAGATTAATTTAATAAGACTAGTTACGTCTCGCGTTTTATCCCGCGTAGACTAGGATCATAACGCCTATGTGTTAATCCTTATATATTATCCTCCTTATAGGATATAAGATGTCTACATGCTTGGGAAGTATGTAGAGTTAATTCGTGTTATGTACAGTCAAATTTGTACTTGTAACTTACCAAATTTCAATAAAAATCCCTCAGATCATCTGTTTACTCTTTCCAAACCATACTGAGGTTGGCTTCCAGTGAAACCAAATGCAGCTGAATATCAGTATTTTACATAGAGCGACTGACTATCTGACCTCCACCACCCTTTATTACCCCTTGATAAGACTGGTTGTCAAACTTTCGGGCCACTGATTACCTGTTACATGTTGACATCGTAGTGTGCTTTTATGGGATCCTTTTAGAAGTTAAACCTTTTAGAGAATTTTGAAAATCGGCCCACAATTGACAGAGAAATCGCGAAACAAACATACAATAAAAAATACAGTTAAAACTTTCTTTTTTTAAGTTAAAATAACGAGTCCCTGTATGGTTTCTTTCCGCGGGTATAGGATCCTAATAAAGATAACTACCAGTGTCTCGATAAAAATATACAAAGAAACCTCCACAGCATTCACAGCAGTCAAAAACATTATTAAAGACAATTCCAAACACATTAATATTCGTATCCAACAAACACTCAAATCTCTAGCCGACGAAAATCTCCAACTACCCGCCAATTATTGAATTATTATTCGTGTCACTATCAAGCGGCGTCGAAGAATCCAGTGGGTAGGCAGGCGATATAAAATTAGTTTTAACATCACAAGCTAAGCCTGGCGAGCATACGAATTACTAGTTAATACTACTTATTTTACAAAACAGTTAACGGTTGGCTATTCCATGGTGTTGACGCACGGAAAACCAAATTAGGCAGCAAAGTTGTCATCGTAAAAATAAATTGGCTATGTCATTAACATTTTGTTCGTTATGGCATGTGATTATGGATTGGTCTTAGATCTTTTTTTTTTCTTTAGGGAAGACATCTTAAATCATAAAATAAATAAATTAAAAAACGCGACTGCCATGTAAAAAAAATTAACTAAAAAGAAAAAACGATATTGGTTTTTTTTTTGCATTTGCCGATGGAATGTGCTAGGAACAAAGATGAAAAAGAATCGAAAACGAAACAAAAAATTTCATCGCGGTAGGACCAATCTGTAAAATACTTTCTTGTATAAAAAGTCCCCCGACTGCGATGAAAATTTTTGTTTCGTTGTCGATCCCATGTTTCAAAATAGAAGATGTTCGGGATGTCCGTTCTATGCCGTGTTGCCGGCGCGTTCGTGTTCCACGCGCGCCTCAAAGAGATATCAGCAAAGCAAAGGGGCCTGTCAGGGCCACTGCCTGCCGGGGTTGAAGGTCAGACCACAAAGGGCAAAAGAAGGAAAATGGATGAGTTTTCTAGTGGGATGCCCCATTTATTTGATGATTTTTCATTCCTAAAAACAAAAGCCAAAGTCAAAGGTTTCTATTTGTTAGTTAGCAAGCTAGTTGTTCATTCTATCCCTCCGTATGTCCGCATAGAAAGCTCAAACAAGCGTGTATATAAACAGGCCGATTTGAAACCGTTGAATGGTGCCGCCGCATTTAAACTGTGTAGTGTGAAACAGCTTAGTATGTGAGTGTCGTGTGGGTTCGCCGCGCCGCTTTGACGACAGCGCTCACACATCTAGGTTTAGAAGAATAACAAGTTGAATTTGTTGCTGTTTGTGGAGTTTTATTTAAAAATAACATCATCATTTGCCTAGACTTATTCTAACTATGCTGGGGTCGCTTTACAGCTCTAATCAAAGACAGTAACCTAGTCTTTTCCCTAAATTTTTAGGGGCCAGCTTCCAATCTACCCAAATGCAGTCAAATTACAGTATTTTACATGAAGCGGCCGCCTATCTGACCCCAACAACCCAGTTAGTACTTGGTAATACGACAACCCTTGATAGAAATGGTTGTCAGACTTTCGGGCCACTAATTACTTGTAACGACTGTCAAAGATCTACAAGTGGCAGTAGGGACCAATCGAGTACCTAATGGCGGAAACTCAGTATGTATAATGGGCCAGCGCATTTTATCCCACAGGTGTACTAAACTTCGGCTGGAGATGTGTGTGTACTTCTTTTCAGAAAAACAGAACAAATTGAAGTTCTGAATTTAAAAATCACGTTTAAAAACTGGAGAAACTTCGCTCTAAAGTACATTGAACTGAAAACAACATCACAAATACGGAGTTCTTTCAAATTATTATCAACTTCCGTAACTAAAAGCCTATGTTCAGCGGTCTACATTTATCTATCAGATAAACCAATCAGATCTTATCAGATGACGATAATCGAAAGCTGAGAAAATGCCGCTAAAGGCGTACTAGTAACTTTTAATAGTGCAAATCACACCTCTTCTATGACGGATATCTACAATTTATGGTCCTATGTTCACAAATGCTAAATGATCAATAAAATAGAAACTTTATTACGTTTTCTCTTATATGACACTTTTATGGAATTATGAGAGGGATAATAAAGTGACACCGTGTATTGTAGTTTATTAGATTTGTATTCAATTTATCGAGCGTGACCGCTGACCACCATTATCATTTCTTGAACTTGTCCCCTTCAATTTGGGTTCGACGCAACACGTTTTTTTCTTCCACTCTCCCTTGTCCAAATCAAATCATTTATTTTTGCAAACATGGGTAATTGTTACATAGATGTTTTCGTATATAATAAGGTCCTCCATATTCTACCGTCGGATGGGCATGCAAATAATATTTAATTTCAAATTTAAAAGAAAAGTTATAAAGTGTCTAGTGTAATTGTGTTAACAAGAATCTAAATTAGAACTCACAGCTACCCTACCATGACGTCTTAAAACAGGACTTATTCCACTGAGGGAAAGAGACAGAGCTATACAGGGTGTCTAGCGCCATCTCTTTCTCACACAGGAATAAGTACTGCTATAAGATGTCATGGTAACCCTACCGATGTCACCTTTTTCCTGCACCAGTAACATTGACGCGTTCTTCTTTAATTTTAAGGGTTCTGTAACTCAAAAGGATTGTTGGATCTTACTTATTGGATCACTTCGTTGTCCGTCTGTCTGTCTGTCTGTCTGTCAAGACCCTTTTTGCTGGAACGCGTGGAGGTATGGAGTTGAAATTTAAACCATATACTCAACTCTATGGCCTTAGTGCTGTGAAAAAGTTAACCCTCAAGTCTACTCAGTCGAAAGATATTACTCATTATGTCGCAAGTTTGTAGGGAACCCTCGTTGCGCGAGTCTGATTCGCTCTTGGTCGGTTTTTCTAGGTTAAAACCAATAAAAAACTCTTTAAAACCAATAAAAACTATGTTCTTCTGATGACTGTTACGGCAATTAAACATCTTTGTACCAAAAACAGATGCTTACCATTCAAAAGCTGATCAATTGGAGATCAAAAAAGGTCTAAACATTGGAAACAAGTACCACAAAAGCGCTTAAGATAAGTCTAATTTGCGACATCATAAATCGTAGAACTATAAAACTTTTTCACGAAATCGTTTCCAGCATCACACAACCAAAAAAAGACGTTATTTTAGGATCATTAAAGACCTAAACAGTGCGAAAGGCAATTGGTTTTGTGCTAAAAATTGAATTGTGGTTGTGAGGTGCTGGTTTTTAAGTTGAATATCCAGTGATGCGTAGGATATACATGGAGTTTGCTGTTTGTTGCGCGGTTCATTTGTTTACCAGCCAGTCATCCGTAGTAGTAGGTATTCCTGTCTTCTCCACCGAGTTAGTTGCGTGAAAATTCAATTAACACTAGTTGGCACCCGCGGCTTCGCCCGCGTCATTTCGAGAAAAAAAAGTATCCAATGTGTTTATTCCTGACTATAATCTACCTCTGTGTCAAATTTCATCACGACCTTTTACAGCTGTTTTGAGGTGAAAGAGTAACAAACATCCATACATACATCTACACATCCATACATCGATCCATCCTCACAAACATTCGCATTTATTACATTAGTAGGAAGTAGGATACTATTATCAGTTTGAGGATCACATGTGACTAAACGAGTGATGGATCTGAATGTTATGTTGATGGATGGAGCGGGAGAGGAAGCCCAAAGAAAATATGGATAAATTGTGTAAGGAATGATATGAAGGAGAAAGGAGTACATGTTACCGTGACGTCTAACAGGGGAGAAAGAAGAAGAAAACGTGTTGCGCCGACCTCAAATAGAATGGGACAAGGGCAGGAAAGTGATGATCAGTTTTAAGATAATTTTAGTAACAGCATTATTTCATTATTATTTAACATTAAGAACAATTTGAAAGTGAGAGGGTTCTACTCAAAAACACCCGATAAAGCCGTTAACCATACGAGCGGAGAGGAGATGAGACTAACAGAAATAGACCAATCACGTTTATTAGATTTCAAATCAATTGTCTCGTTTCTCCAGTGACTGGTCGAACCTTGCACTGCTTCGCACCGCTCCGCTCGTGGAAACCAAACCTTAAGTTGCGCGTAGGCCCAAGAGCTATCAAAGTTGTGACCCCCAAGCCCCGTTAGACGGCCGATCCCAACTTTATAGTAAAACCGTTGTAATCTAAGATTGAGTTTATAAATAATTCAGATAGATTCTCGAAGATAACGTATGCCGTTTAGATAGTATAATATCTTGCTGTGTAAACTCCATAGGAGGTATGGCAGTGTATAACTCCCTTAATATTATCTTATCAGTCGCGTGAGACTATTAAGGTCATATACAGGGTGTTAAATAGGAATTGTGGATCGGCGATCGTATTTTGAAATAGACCTAGAATTCTAGATTGCGGAGAAACTGAAGGAAGCTTTTGATAGCTTATCTAATCTATCTAGCTACTTAGATTGTGAATAGCAGTTGTTGGGATTGTAAAGTTGAAAAGGCTGTCGAGGGTACTGGTGACTCAGACTAGACTATTAGAGTGATTTCAAACATATGAGCAGTCTAGATATTAAACTTTTGAACGCCATTGTTACATATATGTGACAAACAAGGACGTACCCTTGTCGCAAACGACACAAATATGCGACAGAAATGTAGGTAAAATGAGTTCCTCTGATGCTCAAAATGCGTGTATGCAGCGAACATTATTTTTTCTTATTTTTTTTTTGTTTCGAATACTGACTGTATTAAATTTTCTTTATTTTCATGTTTTATTAACAACCAATAACTTATATGTGTGGTGTTAAGTGTTAATATAAGTTGGTTATAAATAAAAATATAATATTCTGAGCCTCAAATAATCAGAGAACCATATTCATACAATTTTATTGAAGGTACAAAAAGAAAAGCAACTCATAGAAGTTAAAACAATGATAGTCGCTTTAAACCTACCAAAGGCTTACCAAAGGCACTTATTTCAATTAGAACCTTTTATAAAATCAATGACAATTAAAACAATAACAATTACACTTGAAAATTAAGTTTGTGAGTAATTTAAAGCAACCGTTTCTAGGCCAAAAATGATCCTTACTAATATTATAAAAGCAAAAGTGAGTTTGTTTTGTTTGTTTGTTACGTCTTCACGCCTAAATGGCTAACCGATGAATTTTGGTACAGAGATAGTTGGGACCCTGGAGACGGCTTTTTTTAAAAAAAGATTGAGATATGAGGGAGAAAGAGGGAGGAAAAGGGAAAACTTAGCATTGCTCTTACAATAAATAAGGCGAAAGGGCAAAAACTACAGGTAGCAGGTACCTGTAAATCAGGAAAGGGGAACTGTGTTACACCGAATTTAACGCGAGCGAAGCCGCGGACAAAAGCTAGTTGTAGTAGGTAGTGTAAAGTTCAAAATCCTATGATTATCAGTACTTACTAACTTGTCTCCCTTGTAAGGAAACAGCTGAGTAATATAACATCACCTTTGTAATCCTTATCGGATTAGGCAGAGGTATGTTTTAAAATAATACACCCGCGTTTCACTATTTCTGGCCTAGCCCACCGCCACAAAGGTTGACGGCACAGTTGGCGCAGTGGCTAAGCGATTGACTGCTGTGATGCGTGTCGCGAGTTCGATTTTCACACGGAGCAAATATTTGTATGGCCTACTAATAGTTGTTTCGGGTCTGGCTGTTTGTGTATGTGAGTTTGAATGTTTGTAAATTCACCCACGATACAGGAGAAATCCTAGTGTGGGGCACAGTTTTGTAAAAAAAAAACTAGCCGGTCAAACGCTGGGGAAACGATTAAATGTTTTTTTTTTTTTAAAGATGTCTTGTGTCTTTTATAGACTGTTCTTAGATGAGTATACCCGAGAGCTCGACGAGCTCATTCCACCATCTCCATTCTTCCAATTGAAATCCAGGAAAACTACAATTTATCACCCATACCTTGTCAATATTCCACACATTCCCACGAAGCGCTTTGTTTCATCATTCTTCAACATGTACCTATGCAAAATTTATGTAGTCCTCCTTACCGTTTTCGGGCACAGCGACGAATCTCAGCGATGATTAGCCATCGGCGCGGGAGTTGTTATAGTGCAGGCGTGTGTGCGTAGGCACAGGTGCACTCTCTGTTCCCTCACTCTCATAGTCCGATGGGACGGCAATCTACACGACCGGAGAGAGTATAGTAGGGTTACCATTCATGCCCGTGTGAAAAAGAGATGGCACTAGACACCTTGCATAGCTCTGTCTCTTTCCGTCAATAGAATAAGAACAGCTTTAAGATGTCATGGTACCCACCAGACCTACGGCTTAGCGTGCTTTCTGAGGCACGGGTACCCCCGTGCCTCAGAAAGCACGCCAACTTCCAAACTCTGGCCTGCTACTATGAAATTTCTAATGGAAAAGCCCAATTACACTTTTAACTCGACCTGGGAATGGAACCCTGGACCCCGTGATCAGTAGTGTCGCTTGCGACCGCGAGACCAACGGAGCAGTTGAAGCTAATATAAGCGTGTCCCGGGGTAGTGGCCGGGCGTTTGAGGGAGAGATCCTCAAACCAACCCAGCCGCCGCGGAAACGCCCCGGGCACCGGGCGCCACGAGACGACTCCCGGCCACCGTAGATGTGGGCCTGTGGACGGTCAGCAATGGGTAGCTCACTGTCCGTCCGTCTATTGACGACAGGCCGTGTCGACGGCGCGTTCGTGTTTCACGCGCGCCTCAAAGAGATGTCAGCAAAGCAGAAAGGGCTTGCCAGAGCCTCCGCCTGCCGGGGTTGCGGGTTGTTCGGAAGAGATACTGCGGCCCCGGAACGTAAAGGGCAATAGAAGGAACATGGGTGGGTTTTAGTCAATAAAAGTCTGACACTCCCCCCCGCTCCGCCCGTCCGAGCGGGGGAAGTTATTTGATGATTTACCACCACAAAAAAAAACGGGTTGTTCGAAAGAGGGTACGTAAAAAAACATGTTTTTGTTAAAAGTACCGTACCTAGGTATATATTTTATCATAATATGCGAATGCTTATACTGAATAGTAACAAAACTTTTATACTAAAATTACAAACAGAAGAGACTTAAATTGTATTTATTTGTTTATACTACCTCTCCCGCGCGGTTTCATCCGCGTCGTAGTTTACTGCCCCGCTCCGCGTAGTAGCGTGTGATGTTATAATATAGCCTATTTTACTTAGTGATAATATAGCTTTCTAATTTCGTAAGAATTTTCGAAATCGGTCAAAAAAAATACAAATCTTTGCTCTTAATAATATAAGTGTAGACTGGCAAAAATACGGATAGCTCAAATCTCCATGGTATGTCGAAAATCGACAATATTTTAAACATAATGTAAATTGACCAAGATTTTTGTCTGGACCTTAAAAGAGACTATGACCTCTGAGTTTGTTTCGGCTGTTTCTTTTTATAGTAGTCACCCGACTAGTCAGAGAAGAAACAGCCGAAACACCGGCCTCATCTAGTTTTTTAAAAAGACGTGTAAAAGTGTTTGTGAAAACCTAATCGCAAAATAAACATTATTTAACAGTTCAATTTATCACACCATCTAACTAAACCAATTCTTTTTTTTAAATCCTTTATCTAAAACATCGTGTAGTCATTCTACAAAAGCAAAGAGGAAAGCATACAAAGTATCTCTAGTGTTAGAATATCAAACGATAGTAATAGATTATCTTTTTTTTTTCAATATTTATAGACCATTGTAGTCTCAAGGGACGGCCTATCATTTCGGCCACTGCCTACGCGAGAAGAATTCTTGATCGTCATTCTAAGGTTTGTTGAACCCGCGTATGTACTTTACAAAGTTAGTTTTCATACCCACCAACTATATTAAACACCTTATCTCTAACTACATTAAGGTGAAAATCAAAGTGGTCTGTGTTTTGTAACCAGCTGTTGTTTTTGGACTTGACCAAGACAAAATCTGTGATCGGAATTGACTTAGCTTATATGTGAAGAAATTTTAAAAAAAATATTTAAGGTAGTGTTTTGGGGCTAAACCGCCATATCTTTTGACTGCGTAAATTTAGAGCGTAAAGTTGATTTATTTAAAGCACAAATGGACCAGAGTGTTGAGTATATAGTTTTAATTCTAAGTCGATACCTTCTCGCGTTTCCAAGATAAAAGTCATAGTAATTACTTTTAAATTTCTCGTTTTTATTTATTTTTTAAATGTATTTTTTAGTTTATTTGATATGTTTATGTGTATTAGTAGCCGTATAAAATATACATTTTCGTAAACAAATAGTTTTAGATATACATATATATTTTATATCGTTTTTGTACCCTATCACAATGTTGTCGTATTTTACCCAAAGGTTGACTGGTAGAGAATGCCTTATGGCATTAAGTTCGTCTATGTACCACTATTGTACACGAAGTTTAAATAATTTAAAAAAAAATGCTCTTAACAGACAGACAGACATACAGATAACAGAATAGACGGACAACGTAAAAATCCAAAAATTGTTTCTTTTATTTTCTTATTGACCTTTGACCGTTGATTCAAACTCATAACTAATCGTATTAAAAACCATTTAAACAGCGCTATTTTTAATAAAAAAAAAAGCGAATATTTCTACTAATAGGCTTTCTATAGGCACTTAAATAGAATATCAAATTCTTTAATTAGTAGTTAGGTATGCTAAAATATTTGACAGGTTTTTTCAGTAGGCTATTAGAAAGAGACCAGTTAGGATTTCATTAATCAGAATTTAATGGCCGTTTTCTCTCATGCAAGGATATATCTTAAAAAAACCCAAAACCAGTAGTGAAGCACTGATTGCTAGTGTTCCACGCGCGCTCAAAGAGCTGTCAGCAAAGCAGAGAAGTTATTTGATGATATCCCACCCCAATAAAAAACACTGTTTGCTGGTTTCTGAATTAACGTAATATCACGCTTGTAGGGCAGAAGTGTACTAAAACAATCAGACAAATAAATGAGAATTAATGCTCGACTCGGCGTCAAGAGATGAAATTGTAGCATCCTTTAAACAGTTGCTTGGTATGGAAAACTGACGAGAAAAGTGGTTATTTGATCAAGAAAAACTTCAAACAAAACCAAGACTTCGAAGGTAATATACCTTAAAAATCAATTGTACAATGGTGTACAAGCTATCTATTTTTTGTTCCGTTCCAACAAATATTTGTATTATAAACAATAACTACATATTTGTATAATTAATGTTCATTTTAATTTTTGAGTGCTCGTCGTCATTACGAAAAAGAAATGAATTAAGCACAAAATCACTGCACTTCGGGCCACAAAAATCAACCCACCTATCAAAAACTACCGGAAAAATTATTTCCGAATGAGTAACCACTAAACAAAAAGTGTCCTACTAAAATTACACTGACAACAAAAAGTTAATTAAAAACAGCATAACAGATTGTACCGGAAAGGGCAGCGACGAAACCTCAGTAATAAGTAGGTAGGCAGCTACAATACAAGAGGTAAACAATAATTTAGTTAATAGCATTATCCAAGACAATAGCGCTTGTGTGGATGTGGAACTGTTTAGAGTGACTATAAATTTGTGAGAACAGACAAAAGCTATTAATTCAAAATTTTAAACAAAATTTTATGAACATTTCGGTAAAATGAGACAAAATTCACCGTAAGTGTTTTTGTTTACCTTAAAACTCATCGTCGTTTGCGTTAAAGATTTTTTTAGAATTAGGTATTTATTAGCCTTGTCTAAAGTACTTTCACAGATATTCGCTGTCTTTACAGAAAGTTAACACTTGTTCTGCCAGGGCAATACATTAATGACTAGAAAAAAATGACAAATTACTTCACAAGACCTGCAAATATTGCTACATATAACTTATTTTTGCCACTTCGTAACAAAATACACGGAGAAAAAAATATTTAACTAGACCAATTGGATTGAAAAAATGACGTAGTAGTAATAAAAGAAAAGGAAATATATGCGCGTGCCAAAAACTTAGGCTTATACCACAATATGAAAGACCGTCAAAAAATCTCTTTCACCGTATCCGAGGACCAAGAAAAAATGATATCCACTCTACAAAAGCAAAGCTTTTTGTATGACAATGCGCACAGTGACCGCCCACAACACATCCGGTATTTTGTTACTGTTTCACTTCCCGGGACTCAAACCCGCTTTGGACAATAACTCATAATATTACTCGGGAAAAAACGCCCGATGTAGGGTAGACGAACATAGTCATTTTCGCGAGAATACTAAATCAGCGTTTGTACATTCTAAGAAATATGTAATGGAATACTGCTTGTACCAATTACTGTCTACCGGTAAGTGTGGGGCTAATAATTCCGGGATAAAATAAAGTGCGGTTGGAAATAATGAAAGGCAGTGTAGCTAATTGCAATGCATCAGAGTGACTATTGGAAGTTTCGAGTTTGTTTTGCACAATGACCGTCATTTGTTTTTCAGTATTCATTAGAATTGTTATTTTATGTTCTAGTTTTGGAATTTGCAGGATCATTCACTAACAATGTTTCAAGTACCCCGTGTGTTAACTCTGTACGCCTAGTTGCAGTCGATTTCAAAAAACGTCTTGCAACAGAACTCACGTAGTTTTATCGATAGCTTGTGTCATTCACATTTTTAACGTTTGTGGCACCAGTTCCTCAAAAATTGACATTTTCCAAACCCTCTGATGAAGGTCAAAGGAATTCTTTGGTTAAAAGCAAGCGTAAGAAAAGTGAATCAAGAGTGTGACTGCGCTTTTTTTAACTCCCCGATTGGCGGATCTAAAAGTAATTAAATGTATAGTCAATCCTAAGGATAGAAGTAACCAGGTTAGTTGGATACAGTTGCTATTTTCTTAAAATCCATTAATTATTTCAAACAAAGTAAATCTTAGTTGAATACGTCCATCGGTTTCTGGTCACTGATCTGCTTTGCTGAATGTAGGTACATTCAGCAAAGCAGATCAGTGACCAGGACTAATCTCGCAGTCTCACCGGTCGTCGCTACGCACATCATAATTAATTCGTTTTAGTTGCAAGACGCTTCTCTATTCGCACCGCGCGAGTTTTCGCGGTAGCAAATATCCTATGGCCAGGCAGCTATTGCAGGTCAGCATAGCTATTCACAAACAATCCAATCATAATCGACATCAGTCAATGTTCTCGTAATCCATTCGTCAAACCGGAAAAAAGTAAAAGTTCTCGTAATCTAATCGTCAAAACGAAAAAAATACTATTCACAGATCCTTGTGGAGTTTCTATTTTTAAACATTGCAAGGTATGTTTAACAGGGTACGTTACACAATTAGAAAATTTTAAGTGATAAATTTAGTATTTTACCAGGTATTTGTCTTTTATTTATTGATTTTGTCGGTATGACTGACGTCTTCATATCGTAACACCGTTGCTCAGACATGCCAAATTTGACCGATTACGGATCTGTGAATAGCGATTGGAGGACTTTTTCGATTATACTTACGGCACGATTGCAATCGAGTGGTTGTGTATAAGCTATGCTTCAGCATCAATCTACAATGAATTACCCGGCGCCGTACTTAAGGGCTGTTTCGACAAAAATCAAATTTTATGTAATTACATGTGTGTGTGAGTACGATGATCAAAATCACACAAAGAGTGATTATGCACTTATGTGGGTGGTTGTTAAGAGATAAAAATCATTGCTTCTGTGCGTTTATTTAATTATGGATTGTGTGGTGGGAGTGAGAGCGGATAGCGGGACTTATTTAGGATTAGAAAGCTGGCAAATGTGTAATTGTGCATTATTTTTAAAAAGATGATCAGTGACTTTGAGTCGTTTGTCTTGTATGGACATGTAATGAGGAGGGACGAAGCACATGTGACTAAAAGAGTGATGGATCTGAATGTTGAAGGACGGAGAGCGAGAGGAAGGCCAAAGAAAAGTTGGATGGATTGTGTAAGGAATGATATGAAGGAGTAAATGATGCCGTGACGTCTGATAGGGGAGAATGGAAGAAGATAACGTGTTGCGCCGACCCCAAATAGAATGGGACAACGGCAGGAAAATGATGATGAGTGACTTGTTGAGTTTTTGTGATGATTATTTTATATCGGTCGTCACAGAGACGTTAATTCTGTAGGACACTACTTTTTATTTTCTGTGACAAAAGACTTTTTAAGATTGTATTCTGAGTTGTGCTTGGATCAGCGTTTTTCGTAACCTGGTACCTACTAAAATAGTTATCATCTTTACCTTTTTTATCCCACTAGCTGGCGCCCGAGGTTTCGTCCGCGTGATATTGAAAAGAAAGTATCCTATGTGTTATTCCATAAACTACCTCTGTGCCAAATTTCATCAAGATCCGTTCAGCCGTTTTGACGTGAAAGAGTAACAAACGTCCATACATCCATCCTCACAAACTTGTAGGTAAAGGTTGGTTTCAAATCTATTTGAATGCACCTGGCTGTTTTACAGGGAAGAACTTCACCAAAAAGGCAATACATGTCGTAGGCATCCCTCTCGCACCATTACCATTCAAATCTGTCGTCAATTTCAGCTTCAAAAAAACGCTATCCGCCGTCAGTAGCGCCTCAATGCGTACTCAAACGTAGCTTGTTACAATAACTTTATCTGCTGCTCTCTGAACAGTGACCACACCAATTTCGTAACATTCCACCGTTACATGTTTTTACTCATTTACATTTTCTAGTTTCGTTCATTTAATTATGTTAACATAACTTGGGATTAATTATTCGAAGATGCGCATACATTTTTAGAATTATTTATTAGGTGTGTGTGCTTTTAAAATGCATTTGGATGTGAGATATTTTTAGTTTTAGTATGATTTAAACTCTCAGGCTTTGTTACGGACGGGAAATCATCAAATAACTTCCCCCGCTCTGGGCAGAGCAGGGGGGCAGAGGTAGGCTTTTACCGACTAACACCCACCCGTCTTCCTTTTATTACGTTCCGCGGTTTCTCTTTCAAACAACCCGCAATTCCGGCCCCTTTAAATATTTATTTTATATTGTTTTTTTTATTATAGCGCATACCTGTTGTTATAGTGGCAACAGAAATACATCATCTGTAAAAATTTCAACTATCTTAATATCACGGTTCATGAGATACAGCCTAGTGACAGACAGTCAAACGGACACATAGCGGTGTCTTAGTAACAAGCTCAAACCTTAACAAAGCGTTGTTCTAGGGTTGCGGGTTGTTCGAAAGAGATACCGCGGCCCCGGAACAAAGAGCAATGGAAGGAACATGGGTGGGTTTTAGTCAGCACAAGCCTGACACTCCCCCCCGCTCCGCCCAGGGCGGGGTAAGTTATTTGATGATTTCCGACCCCAAAAAAAAGCGTTGTTCTACAAAACTGAATCATGAACAGCTGATTTTCATATAAATTACCGACAAGAACTTTCTATGTGGTAGTTAAGAATAATGTACTTCAAGATCAGGAAGCTATAAAATAATGAAAATATTGAAAAGAAAAACCACACGTTAACAATAGAAACCTATAAATCACACTCTACCTCTTATCTAAAGCCATAATTTGCCAACTTAATGAACCGACGGTAACAAGTGATCCACTTATTGTAGGCAGCCAGATTAATGCGTGTGCGCATAAAAAAATGATAAGCACTAGATTAGCTTCGGGCGGGAACTTCTCAATGGATAGAATTGTTGGGAAGTTCCTATTTAGAAGTATAAATCAAGATTTCTTTTGTATGGATATGATTGTTAGAATTACATTTTTTTATATTAGTGATAATACTGGATGATAGTTTGTGATCTCCTTCCACAGATACAAAGGCTTAGATACTTTTCATACTTAATAGGGTTCCGTTTGGCCGCAACTCGTCTGACATGAAGCGATGGTACAGCCTAAGGTAGAGCACGCTTGCCGACAATAAACCGATTTATTTGAACTTTATTTGAATCAGGGAACAGAGAAACTGGTAGTAAATTCCACAGACGGGTGGTTCGTACAATCTGCTTGGCTTACCGGATGCGGCTGAATAACAGTATTTTACATGGAGCGACTGCCTATCTGACCTCCATAACCCAGTTAGTGCTGGGTAATACGATGTTCTTTGATAAAACTGGTTGTCAGATTCCGTACAATATGGAAGCAAAACGCTACTTCCTCTGAACATATAACTGCCAGTGATTGCTACATATTACTGGTGCCAATCAACCGATAACCTATTAAATACAGACATAATAAAAATAGTTTGTCCCAAGACCAAGATGACAGAATTTGTATTGAGACACTTCCCAACGTTTAAAAAATCATCCTGTAAATTGTTACTCCAGCAGAATTTTTTTACTAGTACCCAGCGCTCATAATTTAAACGAACAAAATATTAAATTACAAAACTAATTTCAAGCTTTAGAGTTTGTGTTGACGTCTCGTTAGTGTCAAAGAGATGCAAGCAAAGCAGTGGGGCCTGCCAGGGTCACCGCCTGCCGGGGTTGCGGGTTGTCCGAAAAAGATACCGCGGAACATAAAAGGCACAAGAAGGAACATGGATGGGTTTTCATCAATAAAAGTCTGACTCTCCCCCCCCCCCGCTCCTCCCAGAGCGGAGTTATTTGTTTTTGTTTTACGGATGGGTCAATAATCAAACAGGCTTTTACTGACTAAAGCCCACCCATGTTTCTTTTGTATATTAATAACTATTCAGACGGTTTCACAATTATATGTTTACTATGGCTATTCCAAAAAATTGCCTATAAAGCGGAAAACAATCATCATCGGTATTTGTCTAGCCGTTTACATACAATGTTAGTTTATGTTTTCTAATTTTAGACTCGCCTTCCTGCTGAATACTCGTCTTTAATAATTAGTATTCTTAACTTATGTATATAAAAAAAATCATTGCTGTTCGTTTGTTTCGCTAATACTCCAGTATGGCTGGATCGATTTTGGCTAATTTTGACCTTAAAATACATGTAGGACTTCAGGGCAGGTTTAAATGGTTACAAAATATAAAGCTAGGTCGGGTAGGTAAATAAAGGGCAAGTAAGGTAAGTATAGCATGTAGAGCAGGCAGGGCAGGCTGCATATATGGCAGTAGTACAGGTTGGGCATATAGGACAAGCAGGTCAGATGGGGGATTTAAGTCAATTAGGGCAAATGGGGCAGGTAGGGCAAGTAAAGCAAGTATAGCAAATAGTGCAGGCAAGGCAAATAGGGCAGGTTGGGCATATAGGGCAAGTGGGGCTAAATAGATAATAAAAAAACAGCTGTAAAGGGTTTGATCTTCAGTAGAAAACCGCTGATTTTATGTGGGGTAGTTCAGAACTTGCCAGGATTGCGGTTAATACCGGATACTGCGGCCCGGAACATAAAGGGAAAAGATGGAACACGGGTTTTAGTCTGTGAAATTCTGACACTCGCTTCCGGTCCGCCCAGAACGGGAGAAGTTATTTGATGATTTCCCATCCGCAAATAAAAAAATGTGATTCCGAATGATGCTCTAAATGTGTAACTTCTAGTAAACCTTCTTAGGAGACTTGGCAGCCATAACGCAAGCAAAACTGTAGACAAAAGCTAGTATTTTAAAGACGAAGAACAACCACTTTAAGAAAACCGCCAGCAGCATTTTAATCGTCAATTCATCAAAGAGTCGCGGCAGCTTATAGCTACACATCAAAAATCTCATTAGTTGCACAAACAACAAGAAAATATTTCCTAATATACACAGAGAGAAACAAATAAGTTTTTCCCATATATGTGGCAAGAGATGTACGCCTGTCTAATAAAAACTATGAACTATTATAAACGTCAAAAAACTTTGAGCTTAGCATTGCACTTGTGTGCTTAGTGGTATTTTTCGAAGCTGTAAAATAAATATATAGCTGTAACAACATCATCTGAGTACAGCTATCTATTCCTGGATATATAGGGCTTTTAAATCTCGACATTCTCGGCTTTTATTTTGTATTTTTATTGTTTTTAAAAGTCAGAGGTTTTTATTTGTTAAATATGTTAATGGGGTAAATATTAAGCTATGCTTTTTGAGTTAAATATTTGTATGTATAAGACTTACTATATAGACTTTTTAAGGACATTTTTGTGTGTATTGTTTACTGTTTGTAATAATTCTTTATTTTATGTTTTTCAAATTGGTTTCTTAATGATTTTATAATTATTTTGTTTTCACTCCTACGCTATTTTGTTTGTTAACATTTTTGTAATTTATTTTATCTTAATTTTCCCTGTTTTTCTAAATGTACAACGCTAGTCAAATCAAAATGTGTCATGGTTTTATCTGTGGAACGTTTTTGATAACACCTTTTAAAATCTATTGTTATTCTTTATTAGATATGTATTATATTAAAAAATAAAATAAATTACGCGCCCCTTTTTCTGCGGATGGGAAAGCATGAAATAACTTCCCCCGCTCTGGACGGAGCGGGGGGAGTGTCAGACTTGTACTGACTAAAACCCACCCATGTTCCTTCTACTGCCCTTAATGTTCCGGGACCGCGGTATCTCTTTCGACAACAACAACCCACAATCACGTGTCCCTTAACTCGGTTTTCGACAACTCTCATCCAGTTAATACCAGCCACTTTTACTCTAATCAAACAGTTATCAGTTCTGCTGCCCACGTCGGCCCACTGCCCACATATTTTGTGAGCCATATCGACGACTCTGGTTCTCTGTTGAATCGCTGCATTTCGGAGCCGAATCCTCAGAGACACTCCGGGCATTCAGTCCACTGCATAGCTCTCTGGGTGACCTTTAATTTATGAACCAACCTTACCGAGAGTATCCACAGTTTCGGCCTCTTAACCCTTTCACGCATATGGGACAAACTTGTCCCCGCATATTTTTTACGATTTACAGATAAACTAGGCAAGTTGATACGTTTTTCGATTTTTTATGTTAATATTTATAGTACGTTTTCATGTTTGTGCATTGGCAACACTAAAAAAAACATCAGTTGTCAGAAAAAAATACGGCGCGAAAAGTCAAAACTATTTTTGAGCCTCATCGAAGTTGAAAATATTATAGTAATAAAATAAAAACCTTTCTCGACTGTTTTTCTTGTGAATTATATTTGGCGGTGAGTACAATTACGTATTTATTATGAATTTTGCGTTTTCTTTGTAAATGTGATACATTTTATTTGAAAAACATGAATGGGACGCGGCTGTCCCAGTATGCATCAAAGGAAACATTTTGCCATAACTGTTGATATTATTTGCTTTGTTATTATTTTCAGTTTCTAATTATTTTCTTTGTATATTTCATTGTAGAAAATGTCATCAAATCGGTATCGAGAGTTTTCACTGCGGCAAGAAGATATTTTCCAAGTGTTGATGGCTGACAACAGCGACAACGAGGATGGCCTGCTCCTCGATGAAGAAGACTTAACTTTTATAGCGCAAGATATGGATGCAGGTGTGTCGACTGTGGAAATAGAACCGAACTCTACGTCTTTAGAAGAGGACTCGGTTGTAGATCAAAATACTACCAATGTTCCTACATTCAACTGGCGAAACAATTCATACTCTTCACGTAATTTTCATGAGATCCCAGGGTACAACTTTGGTGAGGTGAAAATTTTTGATTACATGGCAGATACGGAACTGACTCCTATAAAAATATTTACTGCAGTTTCCGGTTTCGAAAAATTGTTAGATGACATTATTGTACCTGAATCTATACGTTATGCTGAACAAAATGGGCGATGTTTTACCGTGACCAATGAGGACGCCAAAGCGTTTCTCGGCATGAACTATGTGATGGGTTACCATTGCTTACCGACATTTAGGAATTATTGGTCTACAGATCCAGACATGGGGGTTCCTTACATTGCTAATGTGATGCCTATAAACCGCTTTGAAGAAATCCGAAGAAACTTACATTTTAGTGACAATACAAAGGAACCTAATAGATCGGATCCTTCTTATGATAGGGCATTCAAAATTCGATCTATTATTGATCACTTCAACCAAGCTTTTCAAAGCGCTATGACCAATACCAAAACACAAGCAATAGATGAACATATGATCAAGTTCAAGGGTCACAATATAATGAGACAATATGTCAAAAACAAGCCGATAAAGTGGGGCTTCAAAATGTGGTGTAGGGCAGACTCTACTACTGGCTATTTATTTCAGTTCGACATATATACCGGCAGAAAAAAAGGGGGCACAGAAACTGGATTGGGCGAAACAGTTGTATTACAACTGACAAAGGATTTACAGGGTATAGGGTGTGAAATATATTTTGACAATTTTTTTAATTCTCCTAATCTTCAATATATATTAGCAAACATAAACATAAAGGCCTGTGGAACGGTACGGTCCAATAGGAAAAATATTCCGAAAAACATTCCAACTGACAAAACTATGAGCCGTGGCGACATATTTGCGACCAGCAGCAATGGTATATCATTTATCAAATGGATGGACAACAAAGCTGTGTTTCTTTTGACTAACTTCTTGTCACCCATACCAACGACAACAGTCAAGAGACGTGTACAAGGTAGTGGTGACAAAATAAATGTCACCTGCCCTGAAATTGTTGTAAAGTACAACAAATTTATGGGAGGGGTGGATCTAATGGATCAAAAAAAAGTGTGCTACGAAGTTGATCGAAAGGCAAAAATAAAATACTACCTAAGACTTTTTTTCGATTTACTGGAAATTGCAATGAATAACTCGTTCATAATATATTGCAAGTTACATGAAGCAAAACGCGTTGAGGGAACTTTACTGTCCAGTTTAGAGTTTCGTCAGGTAGTGGCTCGTTCACTCATTGGAAGTTTTTCATCTCGCCAAAGAGCTTTGTGCTCGATGGTCATGACGAAGAAGCGAATCACTCTCGCTCAAAAACGTGGAGCTCCATCCCACGTCATGATAAAAGTGGGCAACAGAAAAAGATGCGTACAATGTGCAAAACATCGCATTGAAAACCGTACAAATAACACTTGCAGTACATGTAATGTACACTTATGTTATACCTCAGAACGTAATTGTTTCACAGAATACCATTAAATGTTATATTTAATATTTTAAACGTCGTTTTTTATTAAATTATTATTTTTAATACTAAAATTTGTGTTTTATTTACAATATAATATTTAGGGCATACATGAAAAAAATGTATACCTTAACGCATATAGGGACATATGTGTCCCCATCCAAAAAACACATAAATATATATTATTGATATTTTTTGGATTACTTTTATTTTAAACTAGACCAATATCAATAAATATAACCAAAAAAAAAATATTCCTTTTCGTTAGATTGCTTATAAACGTGTAAGGGTTAAGTCAAAATAGCTGTAACAAACGTAGTTTAGTTGAAAGATGCTCATGCTCACTTAAATGTCTCACTAAAATGGTAGCGGGTGTGTCGGGTCATTTAGTTCCCTTCAAAATGGTTGAGCTGAATAGGTCTGATCCATGCGTCATGTTCGTGAACGGGTGCTGTCAGTTGCCATCTCTTAGCCGCCACGGTTTGTTTTAATTCATCCATTAATTAACTTGTTTTTGCTTTTACTCTGAACGCTCTTAATGTGCTCGTTTTTCTACATCGTACTCACATATATGTATAATCCCAATATGAATTATGTATCCATGATTTTGTAAAGATATTATGATTTAAAAGAGTGTCCATGGAGTTTCTTGCCCATTCATGTCTTGTGACTGGGACTGTAGCAGAATCTTTTTTGTTTTTATGACATTCAAAAGTGCATGTTAAAGTGTAATTGAAATAAATACTTTGAGAAATACCGCCCACTTGAAAAGTTCTGTATATTAGTTTAGATTGCTACTCAATCAGAACTCATTTTATCCAGCGTAAAGGCGTTAACACTTTTAGCATCTACAATTAAATAATCCGTTACTATCTCATTAATCTTTAATGGCCTAATGCTTAGATGTTCAACGCTTTTAACCGTACGTTTTTAATGAAATCCATTAACGCCTGATTGTTAACGAAAGGTGTATACAGCGTGTTTTAGAAAAGTGTTCTTATTTATGAGTGTGGTAAAAACCATTAATAATTTTCTCCTGGCAACTAACATCATATTATGCCTAGCCTTTTCACAAATATGTTAAGACTGGCTTCCAGTCTTACCAGATGCAGCTGATTACCAGTATCCTTACTAATAATAATTATAAAAGCGAAGGTCAGTTTGTTTGTTTGTTTTGTTACGTCTTCACGCTTAAATGGCCAAACCGATTTTGATGAATTTTGGTACAGAGATAGTTATGACTTTGGAGACGGACATAGGCTAAAAAAAGTGAGCAAAGGGGGAGAGGAAGATATTTTTTTTTGATCATCACGCGGGTTAAAGTTAGCGTAAGCCCAAAGTAACTATGCCACGCGGACGAAGTCGCGGGCGGAAGCTAGTTTTATATAAAGCAACTGCCTAACTGACCTCCACAACCCAGTTAGTACTGGGTAATACAAAATCTCTTGATAAGACTGGTTGAAAGACATTCGGGCCACTGACTACTTGTCTTGACTGTCAAAGATCTACAAATGACAGCCGGGACCTAGCCAAGCCAGGTGCTTTCAGAGGAACGTCGAACGGAGGAAACCCGGTATGAAATAAGTGGTCACCCATCCATGGATCAACCTTGGCAAACACGACTTGACCTAATCGAACCGAGCGGCTATCAATATAAAAATAAAATAAAATAAAATTTTGAGTCTAGCTGTTTGTGTATGTGAGTTTAAGTGTTAGTAAACGTACCCACGGTACAGAAGAAATTCTTACTGTGGTACTGTTGTATTTGTTATATTTTTCATACAAAAATAATTATAGTTATTGCAAATAAAACTTCAATCCCTTTTTTTTGTGTGGGAAATCGTCAAATAACTTCCCCTCTCTCTCTCTGGGCGGAGCGGGGAGGAGTGTCAGACTTGTAATAACTAAAACCCACCCATGTTCGTTCTATTGCCCTTTACGTTCCCGGGCCGCGGTATCTCTTTCGAACAACCCGCAACAACTTCAATCCCTTACATTTGGATCAAATTTATGTCGACACTGAAAATTCTTAAATAATTATGACAATACCTTAATAATACATACTGTATTATAATTAGATGCTAAGTAAGCCGCCAGTTTCGTGGTATCACAGTTAGCTGATAAGATCTGAGTGTAAAAAACACTTTGACTGATAAAATTGGACAATAGGCCTGCGTGTGCGCATAGGTTCAAGGGAAAGAGATAAATAAGCTACTCGTATATTTAACTTTCAACAACTGTTGAAAAATGTAGTTCGATTTTTGGATGTGGCATCTTCTACTGGAGGATGTTTTGAGATCGAGATGGGTCCTTTTTAATTACATCATCATCAGCTTAGCCTTTCCGCAAATATGGTGGGTTCGTCGTACAACCTTTTTTTTTAAACTTTGCCCCACACTAGGATTTTTCCTGTATCGTGGGTGCGTTTACAACTTACACAAACAGCCAGACCCGAAACAACTATCTGCAGGTCACACAAATATTTTTTCCGTGCGGGAATCGAACCCGCGACACGCAGCGCAGCAGTCGAACGCTCAGCCACTGCGCCAACAGTGTCGTCAATTGACAATCCAACCAGATGCAACTAAATACCAGTATTTTACATGGAATGACTGCCTCTCTGACGTCATTAAGAAAATGACGTCGGGAAACTTGACGGCACGGTTGGCGCAGTGGCTGAGCGATCGACTGCTGCGCTGCGTGTCGCGGGTTCGATTCCCGCACGGAACAAATATTTGTATGACCTGCAGATAGTTGTTCCGGGTCTGGCTGTTTGTGTATGTGAGTTTAAATTTATGTAAACGCACCCACGATACAGGAGAAATTCCTAGTGTGGGGCAACGTTTTAAAAAAAATGTTTATATCTATATATAAATAATTAATGTTGTAATTTTATTTAAACTACTAGCTGGCGGCTTTGATATCGAAAAAAATAAGCCCCATGTTTTATTCCAGACTATAATCTACCTCTGTGCCAAATTTCATCAAGATCCGTTCAGCCGTTTTGACGTGAAAGAGTAACAAACATCCATACATCCTCACAAACATTCGCATTTATATTATCCTACTAGGATCACACACGGAATGCCATCCATTATTTGTTTTTGTAATGAACTCCCGATATTTTGAATTATTATCAATTATCTTAATCAAATACTGCAAGCGCCATGATATCATGAATGGCAGGTGGTAAAATCGGGAGTTAGTGATAGTAAAACTAGCATAAACCAATGCTTAAATTACTTTTTTAGAATTAAAGGTCAAAACGGAATCCTTATTGGATCTCCTTATTGTCCATCTGTCTGTCTTTTTGACTGTCAAGACCTATTATTATCTCGGGAACGCGTAGAGCTATCGAGTTGAAATTATTTTGTGTTGTGAAAAAATCAACCCTCCCAAAGAAATGGCCTTTTATGTCGTCAGTTCGTCCGGAATCGGCAGTGCGTGATTTTTTTTTAAAGTGAAACTTTTATTACACATCTCAAACTTTTTCTTGTGTGTGTTGCATGTCGCTAGACGGTCGGCCGCGGAGTAGGGACGTCTAAATGTCTATAATGTAAAAAAAGATTCACTTTTACCGTGGTTTCATAAAATCACACAATTCTTTTTTTAAAATAAGCATCGAATTTGATCCAAATTTAATAATATTAAAAATCCCTTATTTCTTAACTCCATGTAGCCAGTACCTAGGTACTTGTACACTAGACCTTAATGGACAAAGGGCTCAACAATGGCGTCACGCATCACGGCCCATGGACAAAAAGCGTTACATTTTAAACATTAGAATACCTTATCTACTGCTTTGGACCAATTTGTATTTGCTGTTTATACTTTAGGTGTTTTTTTCGGAATTTATTGTGTATTTCTAATGTAATGAGTTGAGATAATAATCATGTGTTAAGTTAAGTTTGTGGGTCGATTTTGAGTCATATTTATATTGCGTTAATTTTTGAAACTTTACCAATGACAGGCAGGTTTAGCCGACCACTAAGAGTTTGGCAAACAGCATTTAATTTTGGCTGATTCATAATAATTAAGAAGCAATATTTTCGTTAGTATGAACTGTTGATAAAAGTGAAGATAATTTAAAGATTTATTGAAATTTATGCTTTTACTCTGGACACTCTAATGCGCATGTCTTTCTATGTCGTTCTCACATATTTGTTTAACAACATAAATGATGTAACTATGATCCTGTAAAATATTATAATTTAAAAGAGTGTCCATAGAGTTTCTTGCCCGTTCTTTTCCATAGAGATCAACGCTTTGGAATTGGCAACTACATTACTTTCACAAGTTATTATACCCTGTGACGGGGACCGTAGCTTCATCATTTTGTTTCTTGACATTCAAAAGTACCTGTAATAGACTAATTTAAATAAATGCTTAAAATTTGAGTCACAATTTTACGAATCATCATTTGCCTAGCCTTTTTCCAACTATGTTGGGGGTCGGCTTCGAGTCTAACCGGATGCAGCTGAATATTAATATTTTACATGGACCGAATGCCTATATCTGACGTCCACAACCCAGTCACTACTGGGTAATACGATACCCCTTGTTAAGACTGGTTGTCAGACTTTCGGAACACTGACTACCTGTAACGACTGTCAAAGATCTACAAATGACAGCCGGGACCAACAGCTTAACGTGCTTTCCGAGGCACGGAGGAAACTTGGTATGAAACGGGTGGTCACCCATCCACAGACCAACCTAGGCAAGCGCGGTTTAACCTAAAGATCGACCCGAGCGGCTGCTATTATTTAGCCACAAGCTCCACAATTTTACGAATAAACAAGCTTATTCAATAACATAATTAAACTGTTTTAACAGACCATTTATCTAATTAACAACATAAAAACATTGTCATTTTTAATACGAAAAATATATTTCAAAAATTAAGTTTTATCAAACAAATTGACATTTACCATGAAATAGGGTTACCAGCAAAAAACCCGCCTAGATCGAGTCGGCCTCGCACACAATTTTGTACAAAATTGCAACATAAACAGCCATATCCTTTTACTGCGTAGACTTAAAGGGTTGATTTTTTACAGCATAAATGGACCACAGACGTTTATTTAAAAAAAAACTTGGCCCCACACTAGGATTTCTCCTGTATCGTGGGTGCGTTTACAAACATTTAAACTCACATACACAAACAGCCAGACCTGGAACAAGTATCTGTAGGTCATACAAATATTTGTTCAATGCGGGGATCGAACTCGCGACACGCAGCGCATCAGTCGATCGCTCAGCCACTGCTCCAACCGTGTTGTCAAGTTGAGTATATGGTTTTAATATCAATTCGATACCTTCACTTTTCCAAAGATAAAAACTCTTGCTTGACAGTCAGACAGATGCACAGACGGACAGCCAAAGTGATCTAATAAGGCTTCCGTTTTCTCTTTTTGTGGTACGGAAGACAGATAAAAATATATATCCCTAACTTTAGAGTATTTTTTAGTTTTCTTTTTGTAAACTATAATATACTAGCTTTTGCCCGCGGCTTCGCTCCTGTTAATTTCGGGGTAACACAGTTCCCCTTTCCTGATTTACAGGTACCTGCTACCTGTAGTTTTAGCCCTTGCGCCTTATTTTTGATAATAGCAATGCTAAGTTTTCCCTTTTCTTCCCTCTTTCTTCTTTTCTTCTTCTAGCCTATGTCCGTCTCCAGGGTCCCAAATATCTCTGTACCAAAATTCATCATAATCGGTTTAGCCATTTAGGCGAGAAGACGTAACAAACAAACAACCAAATTCACTTTCGCTTTTATAATATTAGTAAGGATTTTAGCGAAATGTTACTAAATTGCTATACACATAATTATCATTTCAAAACCATCACAATCACCTATCATATCTATCACAAAAACAACTTTTCACTTACAACTCACGTTTATTACATAATTTCACTTAATTCGTGTGATGTGGTATCACTTTGACAGTAGCACAATAACTTTGTCACTGTTATAGGATGAAATTAGACGAAATTAGGCATCGCTCCTACCGGCCACATCCTCGTTTGCTCTGTTGCTATCGCGTTGTATATGTAACTATTTCAGATAATTAAATAACTAAAATTATTATTTATTTGTTTGTTACGTCAACTAAAAATAGTCAGCAATAAAGATAGTATGACTTATCCAGGCGTAAAAAATAAATTTATTTCTCAAGAGATCCTGAATTAAAGTAGCCAAAGGAAATTAATAGCCAGAGTTTAAATGTTTTCTATAAATAATTGTTTAATGAAAAAAATTATAAAATCAATAAATCCTTACTAATATTATAAAAGCGAAAGTGAGTTTGTTTGTTTGTTTGTTACGTCTTCACGCCTAAATGACCGAAACAATTTTGATGAATTTTGGTACAGAGATAGTTGGGTCCCTGGAGACGGACAAATGTTAATTTAAAAAAAATGAAAAGAAAGGGAGAAAGAGGGAAGAAAAGGGGAGAGAAAGATATATTTTTTTCGATCATCACGCGGGTTAAAGTTAGCGTTAGTCCAAAGTAACTATGCCACGCGGACGAAGTCGCGGGCGGAAGCTAGTCATTAATATTTTTAAGATGCAACACAACTAAGTAAGTAAAGAGTTACGTAACTCAACAACACGCCTGTAATCACTGAAAGACTGGACAGATATGTACCTATTAATACATCTACATTTCGCCCGTAATGTTCGTCTCATGAAATAGAGGGCGGACCTATGACCTTCAATCAAGCACAACTCCAGGCTCCTTATGGAAAAAAATCCAATGACGGTTTGCCCGACCTGAGAATCGAATAAAAATAAACAAACGTAAATAAAACTATTTCTGTAGATTACCACAGTATATAAAACTAGATAAATTAATAGATATCAGTGAAACAAAGATATCTAACACGCCACGCGAGTACATTACCAGCTGACGGCTGACTGGGTCGAGGACGAGTTTTTTTAAACCCTTTTGTAGTCTGTTATTTGTTAGTTGAATTATTTAAGTTTATTAATTAATAATTTTAATTGAAAAATTTTACCATTATAAGAGCCACAGTCCAGAAAGGCTTGCTTTTTATAGGACAAGCCAACCACACCATTTCCATACAACTGCAACTCCTGAAAGGCGGAACCAACAGTGGCGACTACAAAATTCTAAAGACAATGAATCTCTACGAAGTCCTAGAAAAACAATTTAACTTTCTTGGATCCCGCAACGAAATTAATCAGAATTTATAGTGAAAGAGCACAAACTTCCTACTAGCTAGAAAACTCTGAAAAATGAAGAAAATCTCTCCATTCGTAAAATTTGCCACAGTAAATGTTTTCGGCCACGCAAAATTTTTGTAAAAAAAAAACAAAAAAATATACCATAAGTAAAGTTATTTTCCACAAATATTTAGTGTTATTTTTTTGTGAGTCGGTTATTCATTACAAGGTTTTTAGGAGTGGTATTTCGGTATGCATACAAATTATATTGACTATTTATTTTCCATTGTTACAAAAGAGATTAAAAACATACGAGATTATCATCATACACATAGAAGAAAAAATAAGTAATACAAGATAACTCATAAACTTCCAAAAAACTTAAATTAAATTGATACAAAACTACCTCGGAAATATACCCTTTCGATTATTAAAAGAATTTTGAAAATCAGTCCAAAATTGATGGAAAAATCGCGTAAAACAAGCCTACAATTTTTTTTTACAAATTACAACTTCCTTACTCTGGCTAAAAAAAAATAATAGTATGCAGCTGTTTTCGGTTAGACTGGAAGCCGACCAAAGCTAAGTTGGGTAAAGGCGAATATAATAATGCGTTGCAATTTTCCAAAATGTAATTCCATAATCAGTTTTATGTAAATCAGCAAGACCAACGATAAAGCACACTCTCCTAAACACCGTTCACAATCAAAACTAAAAATAATAAATCCACCCATTTCAAAAGAACTTTGTTCCCACATACATTGCCATAATAAAAAAAAGAAATAAAAAATAATAATATTACCTGCTAACACATTAATTTTATATACGTAATAAAGATGTCAAAACTTTCGATATACTAACATGGAACATTGTATTGCGACATCAAATTCAGGAAATGACTCTATCGCGCGTCGCTGCCTCTACGCTGTTGAGTTACTAGATGTGGCTTTTCCATTTTAATAAGGTCACCTGTTAAAACGTTCGTTTAATAAGGTTTACCCAATATTATATTGGAGTTCAACATAACTGGAAAAATATTCGTGTACTATATTTTATTATTATTAGGTTGTTACCTCTGCCTTTAGGACCACTTCAATTTTAAAATATCATTATTTTAAAAACAGTTCAGGTTTACAATCGAATCTTTTACTTTTTCCTGATATTGGGAAGTTGTCATTAATGTTGGAGTAAAAATAACAAGTATAACTAACGTATCCTTTGTAGGCGAAAATTTTTTTAAAAAGACAGTGTGAAATAGTTAAAGAGTTAAGTCTAATAAATAATAATCACACTCATGACAAGTCTCGTTCCCACTTAACACGCAACTATTCATTTATTACCCCGATATTTAGGTCAGTTATAATGTTACTAAAAAACAGACCACTTCACATATTAAAACTGCTCCAGAAGTCTAGACTTATCAAAATCGACCACTCATCATTCACCTCGCCATAGCAACCACGCTCAAATTTACCTCCCAACTACACTTCTACCCCATCCAGCCGGCTTCTACATCCCTGTTACCCACAGAACATTACACGCAATGACGAACATACTGATCTACGAATGTTTACACATTAACATGTATCCTACCTACTATATTCTATAATATCGTATTGAAGTATATGCACGATGTATCACGATATAAATTAGATTACCCCATGAAAGAAAACTAGCTATATTGTATGACGAAATTAGGTGATTTGGGTAGAATAAATAAAGTGATAAGTTGGTGAACTACTATTTAGAAGGTCGACGGCACCGGGTCTGTGGACGGTGAGCAATGGGTAGCTCACCGTAAGTCCGTCTAATGACGAGAGAGAGGGAGAGACAAAGCAGAGGGGTTTGCCAGGGCGACTGCCTGCCGGGTTTGCGGGTTGTTCGAAAGAGATATTGCGGCCCCGGAACATCATTTTTTTTTTTAGAATGGCATCTCGCAGTTCAACCAAGGAGGTTGTCGTCTGCTTAACCGGGCGAATCCTGTGGGTGCCTTAAAAATTAAGACCTCCAGCCAGGGTAAAAACTTACAAACTAAGCGACTACACGCTAAGGGCACCCCCTGTGGGGTACGAGCCTCGGCGTAGGGCGTCGCTGAGGGACAGCAAGGGACAGGCTGGATCTGAGTGGCGGAACATCAAGAGCAAAAGAAGGATATGGGTGGGTTTTAGTCAGAAAAAGTTTGACGCTCTCTTTTGCTCCGGCACATCATTGAAAACTTTTCAGTAAAAATAAAACCGACTTCCAAAGAAAACTAAAAAGTGGAAAATAACTTCGGGAAGTCGGTGACTTTTGTTGGTTTCGGTGACTTTTGTTGTTATTGTGTATATATATCACATATTTTTTACCGAGTTTTCATTTTCCATTGTTACTAAAAGAATAGCAAATCATCCATAAAGATACAAAGAAAAAAAAAATTATAGACGATAACTCATACTCTACCTAAGCAATATAAATAAAATTGATATGGAATCATTTGGAAAGTATGTATAACCTTACAAACAAAAAAAGAATTTCGCAAATCGGTTCAGGCGTCTTTGAGAAATCGGTGAACATACATACAAAAAAGATTCCGACAAAATTGAGAACCTCCTTTTTTTTAAGTCGGTTAAAAAAATTGTCATCCCCTATGGGTTAGGTAGAGGTATACCTAATATTTCACACACATTTCATCAGCTACGTTAAATGCCATGTCGTAGGCGAGTAAGGCGAGCCTATGGCCCAACAAACGGGCAAATTCTGAAATAAGCAGTACCTTTGTACTCTCTTTTGTCTTGACGTAATGTCCTGTCAAGTATTTTGCGGAAATCTAACCCCAGATCTCATGTGACAACTCAAGCTATAAGACAATTAAAAAAATATATATAAATGCAAATCCTAATCGATTAGGAGGAGAAATTGCCTTGGAAATATCTATATTAATTATCATAACTTTTAATTTTAATAAATTATCCAGAAAGTAGGCCCCCTATGTTACTTCACGATGTTTTGATGTCAGAGCAGTCATCATCATAATTTTTTTGCACTTGTCCCATTCTATTTGTGGGTCGGCGCAACACGTCTTCTTCTTCCATTCTCCCCTGTCAGAAGTCATGGCATCATTTACTCCTTTCTCCTTCATATCTTTCCTTACATAATCCATCCATCTTTTCTTTGGATGTCACCACCGATGTCAGAGCAGTCTAAGATGAAAATAAAAAGTACGTTTTTTTAAATTAAAAACGTGGACACACTAGGATTTTTTTGCTGTATCGTGGGTGCGTTTACAAACATTTAAATTCACATACAGAAACAGCCAGACCCGAAACAACTATCTGTATGCCATACAAATATCTATAACTAGCTTTTGCCCGCGGCTTCGCTCGCGTTAAATTCGGGGTAACACAGTTCCTCTTGCGCCTTATTGATTTGTAATAGCAACGCTAAGTTTTCCCTTTTCTTCCCTCTTTCTCCCTCACATCCCACTTTTTTAAAATAAAAGTTAGCCTATGTCCGTCTCCTGGTTCCCAACTATCTCTGTACCAAAATTCATCAAAATCGGTGTAGCCATTAAAGCGTGAAGAGGTAACAAACAAACAAACTCACTTTCGCTTTTATAATATTAGTAAGGATATCCGTGCGGGGATCGAACCCGCGACACGCAGCGCAGTAGTCGATCGCACAGCCACTGCGTCAACCGTGTCGTCAATACATAATCATCTACCCAGGCAAGTCCTAACAATATTTGGTCCACCTTCCAGTCTAACTGTAGGCAGAGAAAATAAATATTTTACATGGAGCGGCTGCCTTAAAAAGAATATAATGAATTGAAAAAATCACGTCGATACTTGCCCAGATTTGAACCCACAACCTCTTATATGAGAGGCGAGCCATTTACCTCTGTACCATCAAGACATACTTAGCAATCACACATTCACACGTATTCAAATAAATGTATATTCTCACTAATTATTACCTACAATATAACTAAGATAACTTCGATAAGTTTTTCTGAGAATACGTATAGGTACTTAATACAAACACAAAGCTCAAAATTTCCACGCATGTCGTAAAAGTTAAGTAAAGTAAATAAAGTTAAACATAAGTTAGAGTTAACTTAACCTGGGAAATAACTTACCCATTCATGATTTTATATTTTGATGTAGTACTAGCGCCTCGCCCCTGGTTCACACAACTGACGTGGCGCCATGATTGAATATTGAAAATACTAGAATTAGTTAAATATGAATGTTTATTGTACCCAGACGATGTATATATGTGATGATGATATAGAAGCCAGGTCTGTAAGTAGATTACGCAAAAAGAAACCTTAAAAGGTATTTATTAGGAACAAAGAAAAAATAATATTAACTAGTCACAATTACGACAAGCATACAAAATAACAAAAACTAAGAACATACAAGGCATCATAAATATACTAGCACCCGCGACTTTGTCCGCGTGGCATAGTTACTTTGGGCTAACGCTAACTTTAACCCGCGTGATGATCGAAACAAAAGTATCTTTCTCTCCCATTTTCTTCCCTCTTACTCCCCCTTTTCTCATTTTTTAAATAGCCGTCTCCAGTGTCCCAACTATCTCTGTACCAAAGTTCATCAAAATCGGTTCGGCCATTTAAGCGTGAAGACGTAACAAACAAACTCACTTTCGCTTTTATAATATTAGTAAGGATAAAGGACAAAAAATAAAAAGAAAATCTTGCGCTAATAGCGGACGGGAATGTCAGACTTGTATGAACTGAAATCCTTCTGTGTCCTTCAGTTTTGACTGGAGGTGTGTCTTTCTGCTGGGAGATACTGCAGCCCTGGAACACAAAGGGCAAAAGAAGGAACATGGATGGGTTTTAGTCAGTACAAATCTGTTCTTCAGCCCAGAGCGAGAGAAGTAATTTGATGACTTCCCAAACGAATCAAAAAAGGCTGGTATTCTTCCTGAGAGACAGGACAGGGGAACAAAAAAAACAACGTATGAAAAACTAAATTATACTACCTATTCTGAAACAAATAAATACTAAATTGGCTTCTAAATCTCCAGCAAAAAGCAATATTAATATACACACGTAAAAGCTCATCCCATTTCATCTTTCGTAAATCTACAAAATAAATCACATGAAGACATAACTCTAATACTATAAAATCTGAGCGACCACTGCAACTAGCTACTCTAACCGATACTATAAAATATCTTAACATCTCACAATATTTAATTTTATAGTCTACCCCGACCTTACAAAATCGTGAATGAAATAAAAGACAACATAAAAACTGTATTTTCGTGTAAATCATTTTGGATATAACATAATAATATATATTTTGTATTATAAAATATATCCTGATGTCTTCTCACTACCTATGTTAATTATGCCATTTTTTATTTTTTACAGTTTTATTTAGGTGTCTCTTTATAATAATGACAAATAATGTTTGTTTTAGTTTATAAAAAACACGCTTTAGTAAAGGAACCAAAAAACATAAAACCATAAAGGAGTTTACTAATGATAGAGAATATAATAAGTACAACAATTTCCGATGATCTTGGATCCAGGGCCAGGAATATATGAACGCAGAGCAATTTCTAAGATTTTTCCTTCATTAGATTATAGTTTATTTTAATTCTGATTTCATTTTGATTTTGATAATGTGTTTAGTTCACTTTGTTTTCGTTTTGTTTCTATTTCGTTTTACTGAGTACCATGAACTTTGTCTGATAATATTTTTATTTTTTGTTTTATCAGTACTGGTGAAGTTAATAAAAGACTTTTTTAAGAATATTTTTTTTAGCATATACAATAGGGTGTTTAAATTAAAATATAATAAATCGATAGAGATTTTGATCGCTTACAAAACAGTAATTTAGATGATTAAGTACTACACTTAACACCGTACATACCAAAAAAGGCATGTTACAAATTACAATTAAATATTACCTACAATTAAAGGCTGATATTAGGCTCAATATAAGCCAAAAGGTCTCCCCGATCGTGTCTTACATATCATTAACACGTTCGGTGCGATATCGGGTCGATTATATCCGATGCTCATCTTTCTACTGGTGCGGGGTAAAAATTACTGTGCCAACCGCTGGTGCGGGACAGATACATTCGGTCTCCCTATGAATATGAATGAGACAGAAAGTGTTTTAGAATTGCTTCTTTAAATAAATAGCAAAGATACCAAAAAATTGCATCGGGTCCTTTCGACCCGATGCCGACTGGAGCAAAATTTTTTACGTCTAGTGCGTTTATCGGATCTAAACGACCCGATACCCGATGACCCCATAGCCGCACTAGATTACATGTTAGTGCAGCTAGTGAGGTCCTTTTGGTTAGATGACTTTTTATTCAATTGAGAACAAAAGTGTATGAAAAATTAAACGATCTAGGAAAATGTTATATAAGTCGAGATAAGGGTGAGAATTGTGAGAAACAACGAAAAATAAAGTGAGCGAAGATCCCCCAATAAAGTTAAAAAACTTAAAACAATTTGTCATGCATGTAGAAAGAAACTATGTCGAGAGTGCTTTAATGAAAACCATACTACCAATATGATTTTATAATTTTTTTATTTGTGTTGAATAGGTCTCAAAAATATATTATAAGTACATTTTATCGATAAAGATGTTTTTTTTAGTCATCCACAACACTAAAAATGTATCGACACTTTAGCCAACTAGTGCGGATATGGGGTCAGAAAGATCCGACAGACAATACCATTATTTACAAGCAAACCATTCTGTGTATCTACCTACGAATTCAGCTTTTTATTAATTATTTATTTATCAACATATTGGTATAAAGGAAAATGCTTTTATCATTATCCCTATTAAGATAAGTTCTTCTAAACAGACCGAAGTCGAACAGGTCTTTTCGACCCAGCACCGCACCAGGGACAAGCCGAGCTTCGGATATAACCGACCCGATGCCGCACAAACTGAAAGTCACCAAATTTGACTAACGCAGTGAACGTGTTAATATACGGCAATTTATCAAAACTATTGCAGACAAACATTAACCGTACACCCACGGCCTAATGTCACAATAACAATGCTAAATATACAAGCAATGATCTCCCCTATTCGCATGCAATAATGTTAATAATTGTGTGCACGATTTTGACAGTTATGGTCAATGAATGTGTTGCTGGTGATAGATAGGGTTGGCGAATTTGAGCTTTATTTGGTGTCCTAATGAAAACTGAAATTAAGCTGGTTTTAACAAGCTTTTCTCGCAGGAGACTAAGAATCAACTAGGTTCCTTATAGCAAGCATTATAGAGGAGATTAGCAATAGCTAATCTGATTTAGTTCATCAAAAAACCCCAATGGAAAAGGCTTGCCTTCAAGGAGATGTCTTTGAGCCAATTATCTTCCACTCAGATGCCTTTATTTCTCTGATGATGTCGATTCTTTAACTAATAGTCTCGTGTCTCCCGAATCCAATGGATCTCCAAATTTCACCAAAGTCTGAATCCACATTGAGAAGAGCTTGCCCAGTCTGCGAAATGCTACCACTTAGAAAAAGCTTAGCGCAGATTTTTTTTTGTGATTGGCAACTCGCAGTACGACCTATAAGGTTGTCGTCTGCTTAATCGGACAAACCCTGTGGATGTCACGAGAGTAAGGTCTCCAGCCAGGGCAAAATACTTATTACCCTGTGGGGTGCGAGCTTCGGCATAGGGCGTCGCTGGGGGTGGACAGCAAAGGGACAGGCTGGATCTGAGTGAAAACGCAGAAATAACACCAATGCACTATTCTCCAAAAATACTTTTTGCTAACCCTACTGTGTACGCGTACAACAGTCGTAACGCCGAAACGGGTGCGCACGAAGCTGACCGAACAGGCGCGTAATGACACGAGCTGTCACGAGCGCGTCCGATTGTACCCGAACACGAGCGTCGTGCGCGCAATACGGTTATCAAGGTGTCATAGTGAACATTGATTTTCAGGTCGAAAATGAGAGCAGAAACTTGACATAAGTTGAGTAAGTCATGTCTGGTTTTTGCTTGAAGTTATGATTATTTTTACCGCATTGTAGATCGTGGTTGAGATAACTAAAACTTAGCACATAGGTACTTTGGTTATGAACGACTATAAATATAAGGTTAACATAACAGGCGCAAGATCTCTCGGGATGATTCACAGATCATAAAACTTAACAATTTTAGTTCTATAAGTTTTAGAAAATCTGTTTTTTTTTTATTTTCCCATACAGGTTATTTTTTTTATTCCAAATGTTTCCATTTTTTTGTTCCAAATTCGTGGAACAAATGTTGTTCAGTTTCATGGTACTAAAGACCATCCGCGAGGGCTTTCTCCTAAGATGTTACACCTTGTATAAAGTCGGGACGGAAGCAGACGACCCCAAAAATTATAAGTAAGAACACATTAGACACCTGTTAAGTTACATAAATGGTATTGGTTACCCTCTATATAAAGCAAATATACCCATAACTAACATAAAGGACCGTAAATTTCCACTACTTATTGGTTCACCGCAGAAAGGTGCAAACAATGTTTAAAATACGGTCAGAAAAGCTATATTTGAACAAGTACAAATAAACACATCGAACCGCATTTAAACGACGTGCATTAAAAGAACAGAACACAATAAACTCTTACAAATAATGCATCCTTTCGCAGCAAAAAAGGCGGTTCGAGTATCATAGTCAACACTGCGAAATAAGACCGAATAAAGACATACAACAGGGTAATGCTATCGCTTCGGGCACCTGTCAAACGAATTGCTTCGGAAATTATCCGAGTACTCGATACCCGAGGCACATCCACGATTTACGATACCGAATTCCATAATCGAATGCATCAGCTGCGTAAAATCGAATGGAAATCGTCCCGTTTTAGGTAAGCGACAATTTATGATGCGTATTCGAAAGTCGGTTACAAATCGAATTTGGAATTTCTTTTGAATTACTTACTGGCTTTATCGTATGACGCCATCAGTACATTAATAAAGTTAGCGTGCATTTTGGTGAAAATGTCAAAAAGTGCTGGCTCGATAAATTTGCAAGATTTTTATCTTTTTGGAATTTGTTTTTTTTTCTGAAATGGCTCTTGCGGCATACCTTATCATGATCACGTCTTGAAAACTCCTTTTTTGGTTTTGTAACTTTAAATGCATCAAGAATCTAGATTCAAAATCTTCGAAAGCCTTTGAGTACATGTTAAACGGCATTGCCACACCGTAAAACGTATGCGTTACATTCACATACTGCCATTTAGTTTACAATAAACTTTATTACAGCCAGCACTTCACTTTCACCCACTTAACATAACCAAATACGCTGCAACGTCTGTTAGGGCCGTACTCGGTCGTAAAACGATCCTATTTTCTATTTAAATCTTTTATAACTTGCAACGGCTCTAAAGTTCGACAATAACATATAAGAAGCGGGACCGAATTAGTTTTACAACCAAACTCTTTCGACCCCTGACGTTTTTTTATAAAAACCCTTTGCCAAGAAAAAATGTTGGTGATCTATGAAACAGGGAAGGTCAACCTAAAATGGATGATTCAATTTTAATGAGAGAAAATACGTGTTTATAAAATCTTCAGTAGATTTTTGTAGGATAGTAAATTATGCGGTAAAGTTGACTAGATAGTTTTTATTACTTGTTTATTAGAAACTTTTAGCGAGTTTTTCATCTATTAACAGACACAGATTACAGTTTTATGGGTTTAATGATTTATTTTGATTTAAATATTGTTTTTAAACACTTGCACATCGCAGGCAAATTTGAGACGTTTTATTACCCCAAAAAATCTTTTAGAAGTTAAACTCCTTGTAGCTTTTATCTAACCATTACCACTTTAACTTATCTCTCAATAGTTTATACCGTGAAGAAAGGACTAACCAACCGTTTACTACCGTAGCACAGTATTTTCGTAAAAATCGTGCAACACGAGTGCAAAGAAGACCCGAAGCGCCACAGGACGTCTTCTCATAAAAAATGGAGTTCCAGAGCGTGGCGACAGCACCTCTGGTCCAAAGGTTAGTACTGACGGATGTGTCCGGAGAAATGTTAAGGTTTTTCTCCTATTAAGGCACTGCAGCGGGTAATTTGAGTCCCCCCACATATAACATCCCGCTTGTTAGCCCCTAAAAGGTTAAGCAGAGTAGTACTTAATAGTTAACCTAAGTTTCGCCAGTTTATGTCTCATATAATAGGGGACTAGGCTTTTGCTATCAATCGGCTACAAATCTAGACTTCGTGAGACTAAGAAAATTTTGATGCAAAACCCATTAACGCTTTGCTCGACTCGGGACTCGAATTAAGGATCTCATTTTCAGCAGTTTACAAAATCAGTTTATTACGGATATCTTAATCACGATGACGACACGGTTGACGCAGTGGCTAAGCGATCGACTGCTGCGCTGCGTGTCGCGGGTTCGATCCCCGCACGGAAGAAATATTTTTATGGCCTACAGATAGTTGTTCCGGGTCTGGTTGTTTGTGCATGTGAGTTTAAATGTTTGTAAACGCACCCATCATCATCTGCCTAGCCTTTTTCCCAACTATGTTGGGGTCGGTTTCCAGTCTAACCGGATGCAGCTGAATATCAGTATTTTACATTGACCGACTGCCTATCTGACGTTAACAACCCAGTTACTACTGGGTAATACGGTGGGTAAACGCACCCATGATAGAGGAGATATTCCTAGTGTGGGGCAAAGTTTTTTTAAATCATAAGGGTTCAAAAAGCAAAAAGGTGGTAAGGGCTCAGAAATAAATCATGATATGATAGAGTGACAATCACGTTTCTTTTTTGTGCGACCAAAAATGTCCTGTTGTACACACGACGGCACATCAACCTAAACAAAAACCATTTTAACCTGATCTCTCTACTACGGTGTGCGATCCGTAGCTGAGAGATCAGCTACCCTACCATGATGTCTTAAAGCAGAACTTATTCCACTGAGGGAAAGAGACAGAGCTATACAGAGTGTCTAGCACCATCTCTTTCTCACACAGGAATAAGAACTGCTATGAGATGTCATGGTAACCCTACAGGTTATAATATGTAAATAGTTTAGAATAGGTTGAACTACCGTCGTGTGTACAATATATATATATATATATGACGGGGAGGCCACAAAAATGTTACCTTCGGGCAAGCCTTCCTCCTCGTGCATGTTTAGGATACGGGAAATAACACCACAAACTGTTAGCTTTGATCTTCTCTGTAATTATTTTTAGAATCTCGAATCACAATGATCACAAATAACCGTGATGGAAATGGATGGAGGTTGTGAGGTTATCCGTCCATGCGCACGTGCTGTCGACCAACCCATGCCACTCTACCCTTGCACCTTTCAAACAACGACAGTCACACTGACAGTGACAACTGCCATCTTGTAACAATAGGGAATATTACGCAAACCTCGGCGCAGAGGGCGCTACTAGCACATGCAGTAAACAAACCGTCATGTGCGCAATCGCGTATCCAGATATTCTGTGAAAATATGTCAAAGTGTTAATTATTTTGGTATAACTTACCTATCTATACTTTAATTATATATATTATGGCGTCCTACGGCCATTTACGTCTCGGCAAAAAACTTTTTACTGCTTACGCTAGTGCTGCGCCCTTGCGCCAGAATTTTGCAGTAATATCCCCTATTATCATAAGGTGTAACAAATATCTTAATCAAGCCTCCTTCTGCGACATATAATTATATCAATGTCGGATTAAATTCAATTGTGAGACCACATAAAAAAACAAATAAAGATAAATTCCAAAACTCTTTATTCTTTTCATTAATAAAAATGCACGTGATGCACGGAAAGAGAAGTGGCCTTTATCAGCAGGGGTTAGGGAGGGAAACAAAGCTAGACTTAAAACTTAACACAATCAAAAGATGGCTCCAAAACAGGATTTTCCAAAACACATATGCTTACAAGCCTACAGCTACCAAAATCAAATCAGAACATCAAATAAATTAATACAAAAATACGAGACAGTAGTAAATAACGTAGATTATCAGGAACAAGAGATGACCAGCACCACCCGCGTTTTGATGGCGCATCGTAAATGTCTACTACAATTTAATAGTTTCCTGTGAATGTCAGAATTATGGAGGTAGTTAATGGCTTTTTAATATTTAATTTTGAGAGCGTTTGCGGCTTCTGCGCAGATCTATTGCTATAAAGTTGTCCGTTATTTTTAATACGCATATAATAGCTAAATTACTATGTAAAAAATTTAGAAGGTTTTCTTTAACTTATGATAGTCACAGACGCAACTAATACTGTAATTTTAGGAATGTTAACGTAATTCATATTATTAACCTACTAGCTGGCGCCCGCGGCTTCGCCCGTGTAATTTTGAAAAAAAGTATCCTATGTGTTATTCCAGGCTATAATCTACCTCTGTGCCAAATTTCATAAAGATCCGTTCAGCCGTTTCGACGTGAAAGAGTAACAAACATCCATACATCCATCCATTTATCCTCAAAAACATTCGCATTTATAATATTAGTAAGATAGGATAGGATATAATATTAGTAGGAAGTAGGATAGCTGGCCCCGCGGCTTTGCCCGCGTGATATCGAAAAAAAAATTATCCTATGTGTTATTCCAGACTATAACCTACCTTTGTGCCAAATTTCATTAAGATCCGTTCAGCTGTTTTGACGTCAAAGAGTAACAAGCATATGGTGGGTCAGAGCCCATTCGTCCCCTAAGATTCGCACCCTGTGCCCACTCGTCCCCTGGAACTTTTGAGGGGCCCATTCGTCCCCTGAAGAATATTTATTTTTATTAATTCTTCTAATATTAGTACATGTATATGTGTATACTGCAACTTGGTAGTCCTGGTACAGTCGCGCAGAAAAGGGTAAAATAAAAAACATAGTAATTCGGTAGATATCATTTTTATTTCAAATAAGATTAAGTTTAATAAAATGCCTCTAGGCTCTAGGCATTACGTCAGTCTTCAAAATAATTACTCAACTTTTGGTTTCTTGGACATTTGAAAATATTTAGCAAAATATATGATAAAATCAAATCTAATCCCATCTTAGTAATAACTGAATTTTAGATTAATTTACATCCAGTGTAAAAACAAATAACCAAATATCAATACCAATATAACACCATAAAGTGAATTACCATCAATAATAATACTAATCATATTCCAGGATTCAAATGAGATAATTCGATTCAATTATGTTAAAAATATTATTATTATAATATTATAACTTCATTTAATAAAAGACCAAAGACACATTGAACAGTCTCGTATTCGCAGTCACTTTCAAGAACCAGTATGTCACCGGGAAGCCATAACATAGAAACAAAACACCTTGTCTATTTTGTAACCCGTTTTTTTGACAAGCCATTCGTAGAGAGACAAATATTACATCGTAAGCTTATCGACAGGTTATATAAAATTTATTTTAGATATTTTATTTATTAAAGGAGGAGCTCGTGGCTAAATAATAGCAGCCGCTCGGGTCGATCTTTAGGTTAAGCCGCGCTTGCCTAGGTTGGTCTGTGGATGGGTGACCACCCGTTACATACCGAGTTTCCTCCGTGCCTCGGAAAGCACGTTAAGCCGTTGGTCCCGACTGTCATTTGTAGATCTTTGACAGTCGTTACAGGTAGTCAGTGTGCATTACCCAGTATTAACTGGGCTGTGGAGGTCAGATAGGCAGTCGCTCCATGTAAAATACTGATATTCAGCTGCATCCGGTTAGACTGGAAGCCGACCCCAACATAGTTGGGAAAAGGCTAGGCAGATGATGATTTTATTTATTAAATTAATTCCGTTAATAAACTGTTCACAAGTGTACTATGTTAACCGTTTTTTATGTAAAACATAGCTAATTTTATCTCAGGGGACCAATAGGCACCTGAATAGGTGCCGAATCTTTAACTTATATTGTATATATATTAGAGGGGACGAATGGGTACCTTAAAAATAATATTTTTATTAAAATATTAATTGGTCCCCTACCAGGAGACCAATGGGCACCTATATAGGGGCCGAATCCACAACTTTTATGCTGGGGGACGAATTTTAGGGGACGAATGGGCTCTGACCCATCCATACATCCATACGTCTTCACAAACATTCGCATTTATAATATAAGTAGGATTATGATTCTGCTCAAGCGGCCATTTTAGGCCTTCTGAAATAAAACAGAGACTATTGTTAAAACTTTTACAGCTTTTTAAAAAACGATTTCTATTCTCCACATGTTTTGTTCTTCAGACTAAATAATTGTCACTGACAAAGCTTCGATTACTCGATCCTACGATCCTACTCGTACATAGCTGTCAAAGCTTTGATGGTCGATAGACCAATGGAGTGGTTCGAATCTGCAAACGATATATTCTTCGTATAACGAATAAATGCGAGGAGCATAAACAATCGCATTCCATTCGATTAGGAGATCGAGTAATCTATAATTTTTTTACACATCCACAGAAATTATGCCTAGTTTTTATTCCATACCCCATTCCATTACAAAACTGAAAAGTCTTCTTCGGACGAGCCCTTTATAATTTTAACGCTATCATATGTATTTCTTTAAGTTTAGTAAGTCATATCATGTGCCTAGCCTTTTCCCAACTATGTTGGGGTCGGCTTCCAGTCTAACCGGATGCAGCTGAATATCAGTATTTTACATGGAGCGACTGCCTATCTGACCTCCACAACCCAGTTAGTACTGGGTAATACGATACCCCTTGGTAAGACTGGTTGTCAGACTTTTGGGACACTGACTACCTGTAACGACTGTCAAAGATCTACAAATGACAGCCGGGACCAACGGCTTAACGTGCTTTCCGAGGCACGGAGGAAACTCGGTATGTAACGGGTGGTCACCCATCCACAGACCAACCCAGGCAAGCGCGGCTTAACCTAAAGATCGACCCGAGCGGCTGCTATTATTTAGCCACGAGCTCCTCAGTTTAGTAAGTAGGTAATATATTATTACTATATACTCAGAGATTCAAACCACGTACTACAAGGCGTCCGTACATACATCGGTGTCTCAACACCCATAAAATCGTTGACATTTTAGACTATCACGATTAGAGTCAGGTAGGTGGACCAGTTGTCGTCCCACTATTTAATATTTATTTACACACGTTTCGCCTTACGTGTTGGTGTAATGCTATCAAAACGCATTGGATTGTGTTGTAAATAATAGTTTAAATTCATAGCACATAGATTGAGGCGCCAGTTATAGCGAAGAAAGCGTCAAATGCTATAAAGTCGACGACGACGTTAAGATCGTGATTGAAGTTAGGTGAAGTGACGCGTTGTCGGTAACGTGATTTGATTTGAAGTGTGTTTTTTTTAGATTGCATCTTATGGTGGTAACTATGATGGTTATAGTTTTTTAAGTCTTCAATATTGCGGATCAGACTAAAAAAACATACAACAGCGAGTCAATTTTTAATTAAAATTCATATATTTTTTTCTGAAAAAGACTGACTGACTGACTGATAAGTTAAATTTGCTAGAAGACAGGGATTGCCCTATCTTCTAGCAAATTTAACTTATCAGTCATTCACTCATTCAATCGAACTATTATAATTTCAAATAGGTTGGTGTACGGCAGTACTGCCCACCGTGTCAATCATTGACAGTTCAACGTGGGATACGTCAATCATTGCACGGAATGAACGATTTGATTGGCATTCAATTATCTACGGATTTCGCATAGACATGTATTAGGTTTGTTACTAAGACTTAACAAGCAAATTACAGCTCAAGAAACTCTAGGATAAATATTTACAGCAGCCAGGTCAATCTTTAGGTTAAGCTGCGTTTACCTAGGATAGTCTGTGGATGGGTGACCAGTGACCAACTATTACATTACATAGGTAAATAATTCCTCCGTGTCTTGGAAAGCACGCTTAGCTGTTGATCCTGGCTGTCAATCGTTGATCTTAGACAGTCGTTACGTGTGGTCAGCGGCCCAAAAGACTGATATCCAGTCTTACTAAGGGGTATAGTATTACCCAGTACTAACTGGGATGTGGAGGTCAGATAGGCAGCCGCTCCATGTTATATACTGGTATTCAGTTCCATCTGGATAGACTGGAAGCTATCCCTAGGACGAGATGAATGATTTAGTTTGTAGAACTTTAGAAGTAACTTGTAAGGTTTTTTTTTTAAACATTGCCCCACACTAGGAATTTCTCTTGTATCGTGGGTGCGTTTACAAACATTTAAACTCACATACACAAACACAACACGGTTGGCGCAGTGGCTGAGCTATCGACTGCTGCGCTGCGTGTCGCGGGTTTAATCCCCGCACGGAATTATACATACAATTATTTGTATGGCCTACAGATATTTGTTCCAAGTCTGGCTGTTTGTGTATGTGATTTTAAATGTTTGTAAATGCACCCACGATACAGGAGAATTTCCTAGTGTGAGGCAATGTTTTTAAAAAAAAATTACTCCTAAAAAGGCAGGAGAATGATCATCATTCATAAGCCCTAAAGTAATTAATTTTAGTGTGATCTCTGTCGAGAACTGAGGTTATTTTCAAACTTTAAATAATTATATTTCGTTTCACTTCACATACATCAATTAGCTCATTTACCTCAAACTAGAGAAGTACCGTTTCACCTCCAATGACAGTTTGTCGACAAAAATGTCATAAAATAATAAATAAATATTCTTGACATTTTTATTACCTGGGTCTACTCTAATGTTTTATGTGTTATAAGTAGAACGAAATAGTTGTTTTGTAAATTACAAATTTGTTTAAAAATTATAGATGTCGTTGTTGCTAATTTCTGTGGTCGTCGGCTATAAAAAAAGCAATATATTAATATGCTGAGGTAGATTCATACAGTTTTTCACGTCTCACAAAAGCGGTTCTTCGATTTCGCTGAGAGACTTCGGGGTCGAAAAAGGAAAAATTAACCAACCAAGGTATACCTTTGTCACCCCTGATCATCCCATCACCATCATCCAAGAAAGCTGTAGGAAAACAAGCATCATCCGTAAAAGCAACGGTTTTTTTTCAACCCTCAGTTGCATGTGTGGACCACCATTTTTATGTGGATGGAAATCATCAAATAACTTACCCCGCTCTGGGCGGAGCGGTGGGTAATATCAGACTCGTACTGACTAAAACCCACCCATGTTCCTTCTATTGCCCTTTATGTTCCGGGGCCGCAGTATCTCTTTCGAACAACCCGCAACGTGTGGACTTCCTTAATTTTTTTTTTCATAATTTCTCATCATATTTGTGCAGCGGTTCATAAAAGGCATATTCTAATTATATTTCAACTGTGTGACGCTAATAGTGTCGGAGTTATATGGCTGTCACAATACGAACTGACACACGGATAGTAAAATTGAATACATATTAAATGTTGTAAACGCACCCACGATACAGGAGAAATTCCTAGTGTAGGGCAACGTTATAAAAAAATAGTGTCCATAGAGTTTCTTTCCGATTCTGCTCTACATAAGTACATCTACGCTTTAGAATCGGCAACTACCGTACTTTATTATACAGTTATTATGCCTTGTGTTGTGACTGGGACTGTAGCTTAATTTTTATTGTTATCATTGTATGGACAGTTCAGAAGTGTCTGTAACTTTTGATTTTGGATATACAAGGTTTCGTTGCCAAATGGCAAAACCCCTAAAATCAACTATTACTACGTCTGGAGATAGTACTATCCCTTCTAATATTATAAAACCGAAAGTGAGTTTGTTTGTTTCTTACTTATTCACGCCTAAATGGCCGAACCGATTTTGATGAATTTTGCTACAGAGATAGTCGGGACTCTGGAGAAGGACAGAGGCTAACTTTGTTTAATGAAAGTGAGAACAGGAGGAGAAAGAGGGAAGAAAAGGGGAGAGAAAGATAATTTTTCTTCGATCATCACGCGGGTTAAAGTTGGCGTTAGCCCAAAGTAGCTATGCCACGCGGACGAAGTCGCGGGCGGAAGCTAGTTCACTATAAACTACTATTGATTTTTTCATGTTGTTTAACTTCACCGATATTAGAGATACCCAAGATAAACTAAGAAAGTTTTTTTTTTAATTTAAGCATTTATTTTATCCAATTAAAACGATTTTCATTCAAACTGTGACTCAATTAGATTTCTCCTTTTTACTGACACCAAAAAGGTTAGTAATAAAATAATCTCGATTTTTAATCAGTTCGTTAAACGAACCGGTCTCAGAGTTGACTGACATTATTTTGATCGCGTTCTGAAGGTAATATAATTAAAACTAATTAATATTCTTATTAATAAGATCTAATCAGTATGTTGAGAATTCATCAGATTTTCAAATAAACCAAGTTTTTACGATTCGAATAAGACTAATGGGAAATATTGTTTAACTGTTAATGTCTTTAGATTGTACTAGTTTACTTATGTGTTGCAAGACTTGGTTTAAAACTTCCTGAGAAGGGAATGCAATCCCGACTCGAGATTGTAAAGTCGAGATCCCTCGGGATTAGATTGTCAATCCCGCGAGATCCCGAAATTTTCGGGATCTCGTCTAGTTAAAAAAATCACTTTATTAAATACGAGGAAAACTGCTTGTTTTTGATAGTGAGGTTAATTAAAACAAAATATTATTTGAAAGAAAACAAAAGCCTTAATTCTTTAATATTAATAATTAAATAATAATTAACAGTTTTACTAACATGAACATAATCAAGACAAAAGTAGCTATAGTATTAGCTCAAGGAGATTAAAAAGTAGTTACGGGTGATTTTGAAAGTAACTTCTTAAAAACAAAGTGTATCCAGAGTACTATCTGGTAACCAGCATCTAATATCTCAATCAATAAATAAATCCCGTCAATCTCGAACGGGATCTCGTCATATTATGATTCGGGATTGATCTCGAAAAATTACACGGGAACTTGCGAGATCGGGATTGCATTCCCTATCCTGAGTTCGAATCTCAGGCTTAGAAAATAGCAAAGCAGAGTGGCCTGTCAGGGCCGCTGGCTGCTGGGGTTGCAGATTGTTCGAAAGAGATACCGCGGCAAATATGGATGGGTTTTATTTAGAAAAAGTGGCCAAAGCGGGAGAAATCATTTGTTGAATTCCCATCTGAAAAAAAAACCATGATGTTGACATCTGGGTGCAGCTGAATACCAATTCTTTACTTATATCGCCTACCTATCTGACCTCTACAACCCAGTAAGTAATGGATAATACATGATACCCCTTTACTGTTTTTTTTAACCTCCACACTAGGAACTCACATACACAAACAGCCAGACCCGAAACAACTACCTGTAGTAGGTCATACAAATATTTGTTCCGTGCGGGGATCGTACTCGCGACACGCAGCGCAGCAGTCGATCGCTCAGCCACTGCGGCAACCGTGCCGTCAATCTGACTTCCACAACCCAGTCAGTACTGGATAACACACGATACCCCTTGGTAAGATTAGTTGTCAGACTTTCGAGCCACTGATTAAGTACCTGTTAAGACTGTCATAGCTCTACAAACGGAGCCAACGGTTTAACGTACTGAATCTGAGGAAACTCGGTATGTAATGGGTGGTCCCATCCACAAACCAACCCTTGCAAGCGCGACTTAACCTGAAGCCAACGCCGTGATATTTTCGAATGAAAACATGCAATAGAGCAAAATGAAGTAGAGTAAAGATTCCTAGAATACGACTCGCCTAATTAGAACATTCCAGTGCTATTAGAACGGCAGTTAATTAAATGGCCCCATTCTGTTCTAACAATAAGTTAATACTTTGATGTTATATCAAATGTTCCTCGGCACTTAAGAATCTGTTTATAAATAGCTCAACAGTACTTTATGACAGTCCCAATGCCCCCTGGTTTGATTGAGATATGATACTAATAATATATTTCATGTTTACAACCCACTTAAAAGTAATTTATAACCGTCTTATCAATAAGCGTGATAATATTAAGCACTGTGTTAAACAAGAGAGTTGCTATTTCGATTGAGAACATCAAGTTTCCGTAGTGTAGCGGTTATCACGTGTGCTTCACACGCACAAGGCCCCCGGTTCGATCCCGGGCGGAAACAGTTTCTTTTTGTAATTTTGGAATTGGTTTTTAAACTTTTTGCTGTTTTCGCTGATTAATAATACAGATTAAACAAAAAAAAATTTAAAAAAATGAGTTTGCAAATACATACTTTACTTGAATTAAAAATTAAACCCATTTGTGGCACTTGGACTATTTGCCGTTGTAAATTATTCAAAATACATACCAGGAAAATTGATTTTTAAATAAAACTCACCTATATCAAGTTTGACCATAGTCTTCGTTCTTTCATCTTGGTGGATGGTCATCAGGTAGTAGTCTTACAATACAGGATAGGTGGTAGTGCCTTCAAAAATAAAGAAGAAACACTGACCTAGATTTTTATTCCAAATTTAACCAATCACGAGCATCCCCCATTTCAAAATCACACTTGAAATAAGAATTCGAAAATTCGAGAAAAAGAACCGTTAAAAATATTTAAAAAGGCAACTCCACACGTGCATCGCCCGCATGATGAATAAAACAAAAAAAAACAAATAATAATTCGTTCAAAATTCATTTGCATAAAAGATTCCTTTTTATTAATACTACACGGGGCGCCTGAACAATCAGTCTATTGTTCTTATAAATTCAAAAATAATTAAAACAATGCACTCGTAGTGTACTATGCTTTAGAATCGTTTTAAATGCGGGTTCTCTTTTAACCAACTTTGACGAAAGGGGTGTAATTGGATCTAGTAATGTCGGACAAAGATGTGGAACGATTGTTGTCTAGAAATTTTGAAAGTATAAATATTTTTGGGACTGGAAACTTCTTTATTCTGCAGCCGAGACGAAACAAAAATATTTAAGGGACTATGTATAAAAACATGAAAAACAGGTGGTATAAACAACCAAGAAAAGTATTAAAAGTTAGTTTTAACTACTACTTGTCGCAAAAAAATAACCCTACAATTTTGTGCCTGTGGCTGATGCGGCCATGATGTGACGTCATACATACAATTGGCCTTTTTAAAAATAAAATTTTCAGCTCGTAATTAAATAATTATGCAGATTATAAAAGCTATAGCTAAAAGCTAAAGCAATATTGTAATTGCATTTTTTGCTTGAAAAATCGCATTTTTGTTTGAATAATCAAGCAAAAAATGCAATTACAATATTATAATAAGACCTTAGCGGAAATTAAAGTACTTTTTTAAATAAAAGTGTTTGACACATGGGCTTTGAAGTTACTACAGTTTTTCATTAGAAATATTTAAATACCATTGGACCAAAATATGGAAAAAAGTTGATTTCAATCAATATTCCTCTAATTAGTTCATTGATGCCGTTACTTTATTTATTTAAGAGACATTAAAACGAGTATAAAACTGATTTTGAAATAAAAATGAATTCGTTAGTGGACTATAAAACTAATCTAGATATTATGTCCAAACATAAATCGTGATTTATATCACAATCTACATTGCGTCCATCTGTTTGTTGATATATCAACGACAGTTTTATCTACGAAGTTAATTTTTAATAAAAAGTTAAGTTAGAGGAACATACTCCAGGACTGTTTTTCAGATATAAAAGACTAGCTCCCACCCGCGACTTCGTTTGCGTGGCATAGTTACTTTGGGCTAACGCTAACTTTAACCCGCATGATGATCGAAAAAAAATATCTTTCTCTCCCCTTTTCTTCCCTCTTTCTCCCCCCTTTCTCACCTTTTTTTAGACTATGTCCGTCTTCAGGGTCCCAACTATCTCTGTACCAAAATTTATCAAAATCGGTTTGGCTATATAGGCGTGAAGACGTAACAAACAAACAAACTCACTTTCGCTTTTATAATATTAGTAAGGTTTCTTTTCGGGGAAATCATTAAATAACTTCTCCCGCTCTAGGCGGAGAAGAAGGGAGTGTCATACTTGTACTGACTAAAACCTCTCCATGTTCCTTATTTGGCCCTGTATGTTCCGGGGCCGCGATATTTCGAACATCCACTGGACTGATTTCGAAGAAATTTCGTTTTTATATTTCAACTAGCTTTTGCCCGCGGCTTCGCTCGCGTTAAATTCGGTAGCGCCTTATTGATTTGTAATAGCAAAGCTAAGTTTTCCCGTTTCTTCCCTCTTTCTCCCTCATATCCCACTTTTTTAAAAAAAATAATAGCCTATGTCCGTCTCCTGGTTCCCAACTATCTCTGTACCAAAATTCATCAAAATCGGTTTAGCCATTAAAGCGTGAAGAGGTAACAAACAAACAAACAAACAAACAAACAAACAAACAAACAAACTCACTTTCGCTTTTATAATATTAGTAAGGATTAGTAAGGATGAGCTGTTGGTATGTCACTAAATTTTATTTAGTGTGCCAAGTCCACTGGTTATAAAACCACGACAACAATAGAAGCAGAGACCAACATAATTAAACATTTTCTATTGCAAAATTTTTCTACAAATTAGCGATATTTACAAATTAAGTCTCAGAATTTGATACGTATCCTCTAAAATTTGACGTTTATGTATCATTTGGTGTATTAAAAACGCCATTTAATCCGTGGGTGGGTCCAGACTGCAATAAATTAAGTTTTAAGTTATATTTAAGTAGCGCATTAAGTTTCGTAGATACTCTGATTGAGAAACCGGTGATGTTAGTCACCGGTGATGTTAGTTGCGTAAATCCATTTTTTTCTTTTTTTTTTGTAAAATTGATGTTTATTTTGAAAGTAGTTTTGAAGAGAGGATGTTCTTAAAGGAGAATGCCCGCCAATGGGCCCCTTATTGTGGTACCGTGTCAAGACTATTTACTTCTCAAAAATTAAGTGGTATTTTTATATGTTCAAGTTTTTTTTAATCAACCTTTTTTTATCCTAGCATTGGAAAACATAATTAATATTAAATATATTGATTTTAAGTTAGTTCCGCCATCATAACTTATCGCGAATGTTGCCAGACGACAGACTATGTCTATTAAATAATGGTAAGTAATCGATTGAAAATATCGATATTTTGCTTATTCGTCGGCTAAAATGGCCAGATATATTTAACTGATTAGGTGCGATATAGACGACGGGCGGGCTCAATCTTTATTTGAGTTAAACAACAGAAGTAAAAGGAAACCAAAAAAAGTGACAAAAAAAACTTAGCCAGACAGACTGGCTCCGTAACGCGTTACGTGACGGAGCGGTTTACCCTCCCATATGAGTTAACACTTCAAAAACTAAAACTACAAAATGGTCACACCATAGACGTAACACTACAAATAACAAATAATATTACTAATATCAAATCGATTTAGTGAATCGATTACCAAAAATATTTAATATGGTCACACCTAGACTAGACAGATCTATGATCTATCTGTCAAATCAATGTCCTCATTCAAATTGTTTCGTGCCGTTCGTTTTGCGTCGAGTTGAATTTATTCCTCCGTGTTTACTTCTGTTCGTTACAATTTGCGTGAAAACTGTCGAGCTGAGCGTTTACGTTCCTCTAGTGGTTTTGTTTTGAGATATTAGACTCCTGTTTTAGTGATAAGTGAGCAAATTGACTCTTTAGTTTAAGTGAGCTTTGGGACTCTTGTTTTAGTGATAAGCGAGTAAATTGTGACACTATTTCAGTTTTTAAGTGAGCCTTGGATTCTTGTTTTACTCTTCAAAAATGTCTACACCTGGTAGAGGTCGGGTAAACCACCCCCTCTCTCGCCGGTGTGTAAATTGCTCCCTACGTATGGCGCCTAATTTTCGAAGCCGTCAAATCGAAGAATTAGATGAACCAATGCGTATCCTTCTGAGATCCTGGGTAACACCTACACCGGTAAGTTTATAATGTATCATTTACAAGATTTATATGAACATTTACGATGCCTATGTTTGGTCAATCAAGGAGTCATTGTCAACTGTAAATATCTATTATTTCCTCTATAACAGAAATGAACAGTTAAGTCCAAAACAGATAAGTATCCAGGCAGCTAACTTTTACTTTAAGGAATGTTATGTGTGTCCAATGTATAGTTTTCTATGTGTGTCCTAAGTTTATTAACCCATTCGGCCCACAACAATAATGAATGTTGACAGCACAGTGGAAAAATAAAGATTTTTGTCTGGAACTTTTTAGGTGATCATACATTTATTTTCATATAATAGATTTACAATACAATCTAACATTTGTGTTATTTAAAACTATTTTGTAAAGGATTTTAGGCACATGAATAAATGTGCATATTATTATCTACTTAAGAATTCAGTTTTTTTTTGCTATCTTTTCAGATATCCTCTGATGACATCCTGTGTGTTGAATGTTTTGTATTATTACAAAACCGGACATCATCAGATATGAGTCTATCCCTTGTATCCCCTGCTCTTGGACACCTTAACATATGTTTTGCGTGTGGCATGTCAATTGCTAGTCGCAGAACTCACAGAGTTAGTCAAGACTGTCCTCAAAGGAACATTATACTAAGATGGACACCAGCTCATCACGTAAGTGTTTTAATCTTATTTATTTAAACTTAATGTACAATGGTGGTACATAGCAGTAGTAATCTTAGCAGAATTACTATGATTGAACTAACTGAATAAAAATAAATAGTATAAATATAATATTTTTGTTTTTAGATCTTGCATTTGGAACGAGTTTGTCGTGCTTGCTGGGAGGCTGCATCGAGAGAAGTACAGAGGCAACCTGTTGCTGGCGTTAACAGATCCACCGTGGAGTCTGCACCAGTGACTGATAATATGGACAGTAACATCATCGCTGATGCTGTGATTCCTGTAGCACCTCCACTACCACCGCCGGTTCCACAACCGGCACCACTTCAGGGACAACAATTATCTAGAACATCAAAAATTCATTCACAAAAGTACAAACGGGTTTCGGCAAGTTCACGTCATTGCCTATTCCTTGGTTGTGAGAATACTGAACGTCTTTTGGTACCAGGCACTATAAAGGAAGTTTTATTGTTACAACATAAAAAGTATATTCCCTTGACCGCAAGAATCTGCAGATATCATTTACACAGCAATCGTTGGGATGAACTAGAAACCCCATATTCAGATTTTACTGGATTTCAAGTAGATGATATTTTCACAAAACTTGAAAAAGCTACTGAGAGACAGTTGGACTTTAATGACATAAACTCAATGGATTCTCATTTATGCCATTTTTGGTTGGGACTACTGCAGAGCAATTCAATGAACTTCTAAATTGTAACCCTATGTTATATGATCACTTTCCCAATCCTTCTGTTGCTCTCAGCATATTTTTAGTAAAACTCCGAACAGGTGACAGTAATCAAAGACTGTCAACACTTTTTAAAGTAGCAAGATCATCATCATTATTTGTATCAAAAGAAAACGTATAGTCTGCATAAATATGCCAACCTTGTCAAACCATTTTTATTTGTTTGCTGCGATGGATATATTTTAGAGTGTGTCGGGCCTTATGAAGCCACAAAAAATGACTCATCGATTATGAGTGCCTTGTTTGCTACTGAAAATGGTCCCATGCGCTCATTTTTTAGACCCGGTGATGTATTCATTTTAGACAGAGGATTTAGAGATGTGATTCGAGAGTTAGAAAGTTATAATTATAAACCTCACATGCCCGAGTCATTATCCGAAAACGAACATCAATTAACCACCCAGCAGGCTAATAAATCTAGATGTGTAACAATGTGCCGGTGGGTGGTAGAGGTTATAAATGGGAGAATCAAAAGAGATTTTAAACTATTTCGCCAGGAATATTTTAATAGAGCGTCAAGTCATCTTATGACTGATTTCAAAATAGCTTGTTCCCTTTTGAATAAGTTCCACCCTACAATTAATGATAGACCCGATGCTGTGGAGTACCTAAATATTGCTCTGTCGAGATTAAATACAATAAATTATTTATCGGAATTTATTCAAAGGGAACATATAAATAGAAGGCGTACGATTTTCCAAAGCATAAACAGCAGTGCTCCTCATCTAAATAACTTTCCAAGATTGTCTTTAATCGAATTAAGAAGATTTGCTTTAGGATCTTACCAATTAAAACAGGCAAGATCCTATTATGGGGAGCATGTGCGGGCGAATGGTACCTACAGTGTAGAAATAAGCAATGAATTATTAGAAGAAGATTTGCCCTTAATATTCGGTGAAAATAATTATCTAGTTAGGGCTAGAATTAAATCGAGACATGTGAGTAGCAGGATTTATTATACATATTTATTAATAACTAGAGATCAACATAGGGCAAATTCTTTAGAGAGCATCGTTGCTTATTATTGTAGTTGCTTAGTGGGAAATCGTACAGTAGGATGCTGCGCTCATACAATGACTGTATTGTGGTATTTAAGCTGGGGTCGCTTCAATGATATAAGCGCCCCAGCTCCATTTCTAGATAATATACTCCTTGAAGAATAAATACCTGCTGTTTTATTTATTGTTGTTCTAAGTAAGCAGTTGTAGAGCAGCTTACTTTAATATAACCTGTTCTATACCTAAACCCTTCCTACATAAATCTACATAAATACAGTAATCAAGAGAAGATTATATGCAGTGTTTTTTTTTAATTCAGTTTCATTCAATTCTTAAACAATATTATTTTAATTTGAAATATGTCTAAAATAAAAGTATATTGTTTTATAACCTCAATTTCAGCATCTGAAAAAATAAGATTTCTCTTAAACTAGGATGAAAAATTGAAAATCGATTTCAGGATCTGAAAAGGCAATTCAAGTTCTACAATACCAAGTTAAAACCACCGCGACACGCGAATTTTTTAAGGGGCCCAAAACTCCTAACTAAATCGGCATTCTCCTTTGACTTAATAGGTACCGTAAGAGGTTTTATAACCTAACCAATGCTGGCTGGTTTACCATAATGTTCAATTACTCTGGTCGTTTTAAAAATTTAGGAAAAACATAAGAATAGGTTTTGATATAAAAGTGTGACATGTAACTTGCAAAACATTGATTTAAATTATAATCTAAAAGTATTATATGCGCATTTTATTATAATACACAAACAAATCCTTATAGTACTGTATTTTTAGTTTGAAAAGTTAGTAGTTTAGTTATGCTGAATTTTTGGCTGACATCAATGCAACACTCTAATTACTGGTTCAATGGGCCTTGACCAATAAACTGCACGGCACGATTGGCGCAGTGATGGCTGAGCGATCGACTGCTGCGCTGCGTGTCACGGGTTCGATCCCCGCACGGAACAAATATTTGTATGGCCTATAGATAATTTTCTCGGGTCTGGCTGTTTGTGTATGTGAGTTTAAATGTTTGTAAACGCAGCCACGAAACAGGAGAAATTCCTAGTGTGGGGCAACGTTATTTTTTTTTTAAAATACAAATAAACTTTGTGAAAATTTGTCATAAGCGAGTGAAATAATATGAAAATCCGTCAACGGGCAAAGCTGTTGCGTAAATCCATTTTTTTCTTTTGTAAAATTGATGTTTATTTTGAAAGTAGGTTTTAAGACGTTCGTATCTTTAAAAAAAACTAGATTATTGGGGTGTTTCGTAATCGATTACTCTGAGAAGCAGAACAGCCGAAACAAACTCAGAGGTAATCTCTTTTAAAGACCAGACAAAATTCTTGGTGAACTAAATAAATATGTTATATATTTGGCCGCAACGCGCCTGATGTGAAACGATGATGCGGTAGAGCTAGACTAGAGCTAGACCTAAAAGAAACCGATCCTACTGTTCATGGATATTGCATAATAAATTTTAGCTCACAGCTCTACTTATTCATGAAATTAATATGTTATTTTTCTCGCAAATAATTAAAATTTACAGCTAAGAAATATAAGGAACTTTTGTTAAATTTATATAAAAACTAGCTTATGCCCGCGGTTTCGCTCGCGTTAAATTCGGTAGCGCCTTATTGATTTGTAATAGCAACGCTTAGTTTTCACGTTTCTTCCCTCTTTCTCCCTCATATCCCACTCTTTAAAAAAAATAGCCTATGTCCGTCTCCTGGTTCCCAACTATCTCTGTACCAAAATTCATCAAAATCTGTTTAGCCATTAAAGCGTGAAGAGGTAACAAACAAACAAACAAACTCACTTTCGCTTTTATAATATTAGTAAGGATTATTATGTATTTTACTTCTATACTATTACTTCGTTGTATTTGTGTGTTTTTATTTTTTGCACATCTCACACTCGTATAATAGATTTATTTAGTTTCAAAGCAAATCCTTAAATTAAGTTAATTTGTTACATAAAGTTACGGTTAAGCACTAACGTTTTGATTTATGCGGTGTTTTTTGTAAGTGATTATGTTAGTATTGTCGTGTCTAAATTATTTTAACGTTTGTGTAAAATCATAATTAATAAAACATAATTTAGTTAATTTAGTTAATTTAGATTAGAATATAATTTATTTGTGTAAAAAAATGGTACATATTATGGTCTAATATCAATATACAGTATGTTAGTTTAAACGAGGGACGTATTCAAACCCACAATAGTGCATACTTACATGATACTAATAAAAATATGAACAAAAAAAAAACACTAATAAATAAAAGACAGAACCATACCAAAAATTTCGCATAAGTCTCGCAACGTGTATATACCCTTGCGCTAGCGATTTAATACTATCGCAGAACATGTGTGCATGTCAATGACCTTTAGGTATAATCCATTTTCCCTACATACTTTAAACCTGGCTTAGGACGACTTTCGGTAGAATCGGCGCGTAGGTATTTTGCCGCGTGATTTACTTCACTGTTTACAAGTTTACTTCTCTCGCGCTCAGTGTTCATGAATAATGTATTTTATTGGACAATTACGTCAGAAATTAAGGTTATAGGTTTTTTACATATTTGGGACGAGAATCGAATACTGAATACCCTCTCTCAATAAGTCCCTCGTTTAACCTAACGCTCTGTATATTAGACCATATTATGTACCATTTTTTTTGTTGATGATTTGTACTGGCACCAGTCTTACCAAAGGGTTTCCTAATACCCAGAACTAATTAGGTAGTGAAGGTCAGGTAGGCGGTCGCTCCATGTAAAGTACTGGTATTCAACTACATCTGGTAAGAATCAGAATCGGTTATTTATTCGTAAACATAGGTGATAATAACATAAAAATAGACTGGAAGCTGATCCAACCATAGTTGAAAAAGACTATATAGATAAATACTAACTGCTAAAATAACTAATTAATTAGACTTTCTTGATCACTTACCCATCCGCTTTAGCATGACTCAAAACCAGACAGAATTTCAGCCACACCCATTACAGAAAACTGGCGTAGCGTATTTTCCTCATACCGGAATGACTCTAGTAAAGTTGTATTTACAGTTATTATAAGTAAACTAAAGTGTTACGATGAACAGTGAGTCACTTCACATGATGAAATATTTCTCGAAGGTTCGTCATTGGTTGGGACAGTCATGCAACCAACTTACAAGCAACTGTCAGCTGTTGAAAGAAAGAAAAAACATTTATTAGTCGCAAATTACGACGAGCACACAAAATAACAAAAACATTAAACATGCAAAACATTTACAAATACATATATGGGACCAAATAAAAATAGCTTGCCGTCGTGACTGCGACAGTAGGTCACCACTCAGCATGATGTTGTGCCATGGGAGCCCACCGCACAGCGCTGGTTTTCAGTGGTCAACCTGTGAGTAAAACGTGAGTTGTTATGACAACAACTAGGTAGTAGGATCATGAGCAGAAGGATCAGTACGCCTACTATGACATCTTAAAGCAGAACTTATTCCACTGAGTGAAAGAGATGGTGCTAGACACCCTGTATAGCTCTGTCTCTTTCCCTCAGTCGAATTTGTTCTGCTTTAAGACGTCATAGTAGGCCTGCAGGTCAGAAGGACTATACAATGTGTCCGGTCTTGGACTAGCAATATTCTAGATACTTATGTAACGAGTGTTTTAATATATTATTACGCTACACACTTGGGCAAATTCACTTTCCCGCTTTTTGGCAGCCATTTCGAGATATTCACTATGCGAAACAAACACACACGTCAACTTTCCCATTTATATTTATAATAATATTATAAATGCGTATGTTTGTGAGGATGAAAGGGTGTATGGATGATTGTTACTCTTTCATGTCAAAACGGCTAAACGGATCTTGAAATTTGGCACAAAGGTAGATAATGCTCGGGAATAACACATAGGATACTTTTTTTCGATATCACGCGGGCGAAGCCGCGGTCTCAGCTAGTTTATAATATTAGTATGGATGTGAGAACATCATAACATCATGTGCGTAATTCTCGAGGGGTTAGGCTGAAGTGAAGCTTATAGTAAACCCTTATTACTGGGTTATAATAGTTAGAAATTCATATTCGTGCATTATATCTACATGTTCATTTCTATAGGTAGGTACCAGGGCTCCAGTTTCATCAAGGTCTATCTTTTCTATGTACTTCAATCGTGATTACTCACAAGCATCGTTGAACCCACCAACAGTCATAGACAATCCATCAAGCAAGGAGTTAATAGAAAAAAAAACAGCAGCAAACGTTACCGGTAGTATGGAGTTTGTCTTTGATCGTTTGTCCCCCTTCCCACAAGCCAGTGAGTGCATTATTATCCACTGATCTTTGACGTGTGCCTACCCCGTAATGGTAGTGTGAGATCTGTGTATGACTATGCCGAGAACATTCTTTTTTTTGTGTACAATTAGCAAAAGCGATAAGTAATCAGGCTCCTGAGATCCTAATAAATATGTTTTCTTTCTTTCTAAGATATTGTTGATTTTTTCTTAGAAATTCGATGCACCTTTTCAGCTTAAATTTAATTTATTTAAAGGACTGTTTGTTTAGTAAGTTTGTTTGTCAAATAAATTTAAATTTATTCGAAAATATTAATGGATTTTTAAGTATTTTTTTGCTGTACTTGACGAGCTTGGTTACTAATTCCCTTTGCTGACTGTACTCAACAAGTAATTGACTCAACTTTTTAAAGCCGGCAATTCACAAACGTTGCGTTGTCATTATTAAATAAGATATTTTTAATAATCTTGCGAATTATGTAACTTTTAATAAACACTAACTTGAACAACTCACCGTTAACGATTTCAAGTTTCGAAAAAGCATAAAAAATACTTTCGGCATCCCTTTAAACCGCTTTAATTTTCAGATAAAATTACAATGCCAGAACTATTATTACGTTGTTAAAACTAGTATATTTTTTTATTTAAAAGAGAAAAAAACTTATCCGCATACCGCATCCATTCGGACCCCAAAGTTTTAACCCTACCAATGCAGTTGTTTTAAATACCATATTTCGTGCACGAATTCTCCGGGCCTTATTTGCATATACGTTTGTTAATATGACCCCACGATTTTTTCTAGATACTATAGATTCGTTAAGAAAAAATTGCTGCGTAGGGTTACGATTTTTTTTCTCAAAAAAAAAGAATTGTCATTTCAAAAAGTTGAAAGAAAAAACGTTTCACTTTTTTGTTTTTTTTTTATTGTTTCAAGCGCATCTGCTCTTTTTTTTCCGACATTTTTATTGGTTTGTCATTATGTTTGGAGAGTGTTTTGTATTGCATATATCACATTTTGCATATTAGCGAATTCTTTGTTGTAATTGTTTAACTTTAATACATCTGTGATGGCATTAACTTTTCGGCCTTTTGAGTAATTACTATGTGATTTTTTTTCTGGTTTATATGGTGTTAAAATTTGTGTAACCAGTTTTAATACAATATAACGGTTTTTTTTAAGTTATTTGGATAACTGTAGTTCTATTATGATCAGCCACAAATTACTTTGTCGCACGATGATAGAAGTATCTTATTAAAAGTATTAAAACTTTTGCCGCTAATATAAGGTGTCTTTCATTTTGTTACTTAAAAAATCGATTATTGTACACACCTTCGTATGATTTATGACTAAACATATTGAAGGATTAAATGAATTTAATCTGCAATTATGTACCCAGAATTATAATAGTCACGATTTTGATATTTATCTTAATTCTGTTTGAGAGTTTAATTGAAGGTATTTTTTTTACAAAATAAAATATCTTTATTTTTGTTGTTTTAAGACGAATATTGATGTTTAACAAGCAAATTACACAACAAAAACCATGTACCTACCATGGTGTTCTAAACACAATGTTATTCTCATAAAATTATGTAAATACAAATTACTTTACCAATAACAAGCGTTTTAGAAAATCTGTAACAGGCTTCATTAAAACCCTGTAATAACGCTAAGACAGGCCTGATTACCATCTATTACCCTGCCTTATAAACGTATAAGCTATTACAATACCGGATAACCGGTTCGGACCGGTTCTAGCTAGTTTCACTGGCCATCAACTTTTTTAAATTTAGTGAACATTGAGATTAAAATTATTGGCCGTTGGGACCGGTCTCGCCGTAAACGGGTTAGTTAGCGGGCAGATAGGAACTGTTAACTGTTGAATAGTTCCAGTTATTTAACTCAATGGTGGCTATAAAAGTAATACAAGTTTTATGCGTATCTTTTGAATGGGGACATTCTAAAAAGATGGACGCTAAGAGTTCAAGCTATAGAACAGCGTTGAGAAGGAAATAATTAATTTTAAATAGTTTTTTTATAAATCAATAGAGAAGTTATTGTTTTTTTTTTTGATTTATTAAATCTCCTATAAGGAGAAGTAGGAATTTATTAGTCGTGTCTTTTAATTTCTTTTAAAGCGATGATTACCCGCTTGCATCGTGGCATAGCTTTATACCCAGCTTGACAAGATTTACTATACCCGATGAAGAAACCTCATGTTTAGAACATTTAATTTATTTATACGAGCAAGCATATTTTTTTTTAACAATTTATTGTTATTGGAAAACATTGCTTTTGGCTGGGAGCCTCATTTAAAACTTTTTTTTTCTTTTAAAGAAAATAATTTCAATGAAATTTTGTGATTGGACAAATATTCGGAGGAGCTCGTGGCTAAATAATAGCAGCCGCTCGGGTCGATCTTTAGGTTAAGCCGAGCTTGCCTAGGTTGGTCTGTTGATGGGTGACCACCCGTTACATACCGAGTTTCCTCCGTGCCTCGGAAAGCACGTTAAGCCGCTGGTCCCGGCTGTCATTTGTAGATCTTTGACAGTCGTTACAGGTAGCCAGTGTTCCAAAAGTCTGACAACCAGTCTTACCAAGGGGTATCGTCTTACCCAGTATTAACTGGTTGTGGAGGTCAGATAGGCAGTCGCTCCATGTAAAATAATGATATTCAGCTGCATTCGGTTAGACTGGAAGCCGACCCCAACATATTTGGGAAAAGGCTAGGCAGATCATGATTTTTCATGCACACGTTTAAACTGTATAAGGGCAGACTTAATGCCTTAGGCATTTTCTACCCTAGGGTGGATTTCTGGTGATTTTCTTTCTCTAGGGCGATGCAGAGACAAAACTGCAATGGGTGAAATTAGCATTAGGTTCATGTAATTAAGTAGTACTAATACCTCTAACATAGCATTTAAGTATATTCTGTTACTAGTTCACTAACAATTATGGATTCTACTGGGTCTGAAATAAATAAATTTTATTTATTTAAAACACTGTAGGTGCAATAACAGACAAAAATCAGCCTATCCGTTTCCCAACTATGTATGTGTATTTTCTTCTTCTTTCTTTTTCACCCTCTTTCGACCATTGTGGTGTAGACCTCCTTCAACTTTCTCAATTCTTCTCTGTGTTGCGCTCTTTGTATCTAATTCGAACCAGCGACTTTCTTCATGTCATCTTTCCAGAACATTTGTACTCGTCCTTGAGGGCGCTTTTCTCCACACGGATATTATTTATTTTACATGGAGCGATACGACCTCTTTGTACTGGGTAATACGATATTCCTTGGTAAGACTTGTTGTCAGACATTCGGGACACTGACTATCTGTAACGACTGTCAAAGATCTACAAATGACAGCGGGAACCAACAGATTAACAACTTTCCTGGGCACGGTGGAAACTTGGTACGTCATGAATACAAGCGCGGCTTAACGTAAAGATCGACCTGAGCGACTGTTATTGTTTGGCTACGAGCTCCTCGCGTCAGCAACATAAACTTTTGGTTGGATAAGTGCCACTAAACAGAATAGTTGACTGATATACGAGAAGCCAATAAGAATCATCCTGCTTTTCGCAAAACTCATAAGAAAAATAACATTGAAGTTAAACATCAATGACAAACTAATGGATTAATATAGGTATGTAACACCTCTGTCAACTTCTTAGAGGGTTGCATTTTCATTATGTCAAAAAAAGTATAAATTAATACCTACTGTACTTTAAAAGTGGCCAAAAGCGAGTTGGTGTCACACACTGAGCATCCCGAACAAACTTGCGACATAAACAGCCATATCTTTTGACTGCGTAGACTTAGAGGGTTAATTTTTCTTTTAAAAAAAAAAACGTTGCCCCATACTAGGAATTTCTCCTGTATCGTGGGTGCGTTAACAATCATTTAAACTCACATACACAAACAGCCAGACCCGAAACAACTATCTGCAGGCCATACAAATATTTGTTCCGTGCGGGAGTCGAACTAAACAGAACACAGCAGTCGATCGCTTAGCCACTGCGCCAACTGTGCCGTCTTTAAACACAAAGGGGCCATACAGTTGAGTGTACGGTTTTAATTTCAACTCGATACCTCTACGCGTTCCCGAGATAAAGGGTCTTGACAAACAGACAGACGGAAAACAAAGTGATCCAATACGGGTTCTGTTTTTTCTTTTTTAGCTACGGAATCCTATAAATAATTAACCCTCATATTCTTTAGCAAACTCTTTGCACTATACATACAAAATGATTAGCCCGTCATATCTGGGAGACCGCCATATTGCATTTGGACTAACTTAACATGTATTCACCCAAACCACGGTTTTCAAACTAATAAAAATATATAAAAAATGTCAATGAAAAAACAAGTTGAACAATAATAAAAATATTATTCCAAAAATAATTCAATCACTTTAATACCTAGTTATTATCGCCAGTTACAACGGTATATTTTAAATCTGGCAACTCGATGAGCAAGACAATTGGAATTCCATATTTTTTTATCCAATATCTTAAGTCAACGCCTTGTATAAAACGCCTAGTATGATTTATTTATTATTATTCTAGTTACAAAAACAACGTATTAATTTTAGCACAGCTATAAATAATCATTTAGGAGAAACAAAACGTATCAGTGGGTTTATAATGTCAAAAACGAATAGTCTATGGTCCGGAGTTATGATTGAATGTGGAACGTTAACGGTTTTAGTTTATTTTGAAGTTGTATAATTTATTTTGTACCAAATATGTGAGATTTATTGCTGAAATTATTCAACCGATGGGCATTTGCCCATCCGTTGAATGATTTCAAAGTCTATAACATACATTATACATACAATTTTAGTGTTTTATATAATTACACATTTGTACAGAAAATCAAATTTGCTGACATGAATCAGCGCCACTAGGTCTAATAATGTTTTCGAATCATCCAGGGACCCATTGAAACAAACACACATAATTTACTTCCAAATCGGTCCAGCCATTTAAGAGGAGATCAACCTGTACGAAACCAGTTTATGCTGATCTTTCAACTACGAATCGTACGCCGTAGATTTCCCGTACGACGAGATATCCGCTTAAACTGCTTTTGTATAGGTTGATCTGTCGTCGTGTGTACAAAAGAATTATAAATAGACTAGCTTTCGGCCGCGGCTTCGCCCGCGTTAGATTCGAGATAAGACAGTTCCCCTTTCCTGATTTGCAGGTACCTGCCACCTGTAGTTTTTGCCCTAGCGCCTTATTTATTGTAATAGCAATGCTAAGTTTTCCCTATTTTTTCCCCTTTCTCCCTCATTTTTCACTCTTTTAAAAAAAAAAGGCTATTTCCGTCTCCAGAGTCCCAACTATCTCTGTACCAAAATTCATCAAAATCGGTTAAGCCATTTAGGCGTGAAGAGCTAACAAACAAACAAACTCACTTGCGCTTTTATAATATTAGTAAGGAAGTAAGGATACACAGTTACGCTATTTTTTCTTATTCCTAGCTCTTATTGACTTTTCCCAAGGACACGACGTATATCTCAAAAGATTCCCAGTAGCACACCTCAACAAAAGATATTCAAATCAGCCAGTATCACTAAAAACTATCAACCCTCACCTCGCTGCCGGGTATCAAATAAAATCGAAATTTAAATATTTCTGCGTTCACACAATTAGCACACGACTTGCCGGTACAGCAAACGTGAGAAATTGTAACACAATACAACCTTGAATCGAGCATCGATTGATTACTCGGTAAATATATGCAAAATAGTACATTTTAATTTATTCTCGGAATGTCTCTCGACTTTCTATGTACCTATTGCTTGCACTTGTATTCCTTAAAAGGGTTATTTAAATTTTTGTACAGATAAATTCAGGTAGCGGTTGACACAATAAATCGAATCGACATCGTGAATTGGTATTTTTTTTAATAAAATATTTAAATTTTTGGTCATCATTGAATTTTGGTCCCACGAGAATTTTGTAAGAGTTTACGAAGCAAAGCGAGTACAAAGAATTTAAATTTAAACTAGTTTACGAAGAAGATGGTGATACAATTGGGTGTCTTCTTTAGAAGTTGGCAAGTGGCATAGAACCGATGGACGGAATGAAGGTGTACTTTCCCAGAAGTGGGTTATTCCAAAAAAAAACATCATCTACATCATTTTCCTGCCCTCGCTTCGCCACGCTAAAAATAAATAAATAAATAAAAAAAAATAAGTATAAATTTTGTTAAAAGCTTTCACAGTTAGTTATTTAACTTACACTGTCACTTACAGCATATCATCATAAAGTATTGACAATGAATTCTCATCATCGTTAATATGTACTAAAAAGACTGGATCCTTATTATATTCTAAGATTTCTAACCTAACCAATACAATAAAAATCCAATATCCAACGGGTGGTAATCGACATACAATAAAAACCTCATAGAAAGCCTTACTTCATTTTATGGTCAAATAAGGTTTTATAGTGTAACGGTAGCTTCCTGGGTTCTCACTGTTTGTCAAGCTAGGCCCTTATTTTCCGACTATTTTTATGACCGTAAAATCATTAAATTTATATTTACGACTTGACTTCGATCGATTGGCTGTTGAAGGGTTAAGTATTTTTTATCTACCTGTGTTCCTCAGTTAAAAAAACAGCCAATTGCGAGTCGGTCTCTTGCACCGAGGATTCCGTACAAACTTGCGACATAAACGGCTATATCTTTTGATTGCGAAGACTTAGAGGGTTGATTATTTTACAGCTCCAAGAAACAAAAGACTTAAAGTACAGACGCCTGCACATCGAGCTATTACAATCTGTCAGATTTCTTTGATAGATTTTCGACTTTATTTCTAAAGTATTACGTTCAAGGTTCATTGGTACTTGATGATTTCTCATTCGCAAAAAAAGCATTGTACAGTATGACCACTTTTAGTTTGCAGCTCAAGGTGGTGCTACTTGTCAATAAAAAAAATCGTTATGTCAAACTTGTTACAGACGCCTGCAGGTCAAGCTACCCGAAACTGTCAAATTTTCCCAATGAACCTTGAACATAATATTTTAGGAATAAAGTCGAAAATCTATCAAAGAAATCTGACAGATTGTAGTAGCTTGATGTGCAGGCGTCTGTACATTTGTTATTTTAGTTTAGTGTTTTCCCACTAGCTCATCCCATGTTTCTTAATGAGGTAATATAGCTCATAAATAATTAGTTACAGTCCCAAGTTGAAACGTAAATTATTCTTAAATAAAAATAGTATACGGCACTAGCAAAGGTATTTGAGTATAATTTTATTTATAATTTATACAATTACAAATTTACCTTACAAATCTTCTAACATCTTAGTTATTAATCTATGTTAATCGGTCCACCAAATATGGCGAATAGTCAAATTACTAAAATAACAGCAATTATAGTTTTTATAATTAAAATGTTACAATTAATTTATTTTAACGACTAATTAATACTTGAGAGTGAAATGGGATCATTAAGATAATTGTTATTTTATACACTCAGCTGCATTTTTTTCTTTAAAGTCTATTCAACCGTTATTCTGAAAAATAATATGTTCTTTCTTTTTTTCAGCATAAAATGGCATTTTTACTCCATAATTAATTTTCTTTTCAACCTGTAATTTTTTTTTACTGTCACCTACTTCATATCTTTCGAGATTTGAAGTTATTATAAGCTCCCAATATTTCGAAACTATTGCAAGTGCGATTATCGCGAGATGACTGGAGAACGTAGGTAAGTGGTAAACATTTTTAGGTGCAGAACTCTCTATCTACTACTGTGACTTGACATAAACTCACGGCAAAACATACTCTAAGTACTAATCGCTTAGTTCCAGAGTTGCAGGTTGTTACGGAAGAGATACCGCGGACCCAGAACACAAAGGGCAAAAGAAGAAACAGATGGGTTTTAGTCAGTACAAGTCTGACACTCCCTTCCGCTCGACACAGAGCGGGAAAAGTTATTAGACGAGTTGCCATTCGTAAAAAAAAGATATCACTTAGCTTATTGGAGTCTTCATTATGCATTAGGCTTTGGTTTAAATCACGGATAATACAGCGTAAGTGACAGTTTGAATATAGCTTTAAACCGGAACAGCTAAAAACAATGTTAAAAATATTATTTACATCCGATTTTTGGTCGCACTAAAGTCACCCACAATATTTCTCTATCACAAGTCAAAACCAATATTTTTTCATGTCACACACATATTTTTTGCACAGCGGTAACAAGTTAACATACAATAAAAATATTTACCTACACACAAGCTGCGCTGGTACCTCCCACATGTGGCGAATACCATCATAGCGCGCCCCCACACCGGGGAGTTTTGCAAAATCGCCCTTTGCCAATCAATCGGGACATCGACTTACGATTGGTTACCCCACACATCCCCTACGCGACCAACCACACTACCTACACCCCTAAATCACATACAGTATCATACATTTCCTACAAAAAGCTTAGGGTGCCACAGCTCAACGTAAAATGGGACGCCACACGTATGATGCAATAAAAATTTTATTTTCCACGATTTCCCCCGTTTTGGGGATCCTCGGCAATACTCGTGGGGATTCGACCAATCAAATTAAATTCGCGATTGACGTTCCATCGCTTGAATTTCGAACTCCACATTTAACCGTCAGCAAATTTTAATATTTGTTTTCGTGCGTTCGGTTTTATAAAAATGAAATTTGAAACTAGAAATAATGATATTTGAATTTAGAAATTAGATTACGGTTTAAATTCTTATTTATATGGATCGCTTTAGAAATTTAAAACAAGTTTTTTTGTTGTTGGGTGATTGATCATGGTCACATTTGCCGTCAAATAGGTTATTAAGACAACTTAATTTAGGAGGTATGTCTAGCCTAATAGCCTATGAATATATTAGGAGCCTGATATATGTATTATATGCTATATTATTATCGCCTATTTATGTATAGTAAGTAACCGATATGATGTCAAAAACATTTAAACGCAGATCGGGTCATAAAATGAATTTACAAAAGACGTTAACTTCTTTGCAGAAAATATACGTGCCCATAGATTAACAATTTACGATAAATACATTATTTAGGTTCCAAATATATTTTTTTACTTAAATTTATCGTATTATTAATCGGAAAACTAGAATAAAATGTAGTTTTTATCAAAATCATAGACGCGTTATAAGTTATTTTAGATATATTATTTCAATAATCCACCGCTTCATTTGATAATTTATAAATATTGATCAGTTCAAATAAAATTCCAAGCAGCACTCTAATTTTGAAAAAAAAAACATATTTTAGCACTGCATTATTATATTTCAAGGTGACAAAACCTGTTTTATACCCTATGCTCAAAACAATAAAGTTTAAAATACCAAATCAACCAAGTATTTTTAAAGAAAATCAAGGGCTGTCAGAATATTTATTTGGTAGAACAACGGAGTTCTTTGCGGGGGAGTTAAGACAAAAACACGTATCGTATGAAATCTGGCGTAGTTTTTTTTTCTTAATAATAATATTTGTTTTACTTTTAATAAACATGTGTGCTACGAGTTTGTAAGTTGTGCAGGGTTAGTTACGAATAGTCATGTGACTAGCTGGAGAATATTTTGAATGAAAGACTTGTCAGGAATATATTGTTGACTGTTTATAAGGATATTTTAAGAATCTTAAATAAAGTTGATAAGAAATTAAAAAAAAACAGACATGCATCTGATTTATCTGACGACACGGTTGGCGCAGTGGCTGAGCTATCGATTGCTGCGCTGCGTGTCGCAGGTTCGATCCCCGCACGGAACAAATATTTGAATGGCCTACAGATAGTTGTTTCGGGTCTGGGTGTTTGTGTAAGTGAGTTTAAATGTTTGTAAACGCACGATACAGGAGAAATCCTAGAGTGGGGCAACGTTTTTAAAAAAAGAAAAAAGGGTACAACAGATTTTAGATATTATATGTATTAAGTATTTTGGATTGTGAGTAGGTATATATGTAAACATATTTTTATTAGTATGTAAGTTTTTCTATATTGATAACGTTTTGTTTATTTAAGTTAGTGCTTAGTTGTTATTTTTACACACTGTGTCTACGTGTTTATTTTAATCCATCTGTCCTATCGCAGGTCTGCTGGAAGAGATTTCTTTATGAAATAAGCAGTATCTTTGTGCTCTTTTTTCCGTATGAACTTTTTTATATAATGTTTTGTGTGTACATAAATAAATAAATAAAAAATATTAAATAAATAAATAAATACAACACGCTTGCCTAGAAGAAACCGATTCACTTATTCTTTTGTATGGGCCAGTTGATTATTCGTATAGCCTATTAGTTGTTTTAGGTAGACAATTAGGAGGGCAATGACACGTAATGAATAGTAAGGAAAAATCCTGATAGGTAGGTACACTTCAATAGAATCACTCGTTGTCATTCGGCTTTCCTTCCTTGTATGAATCCTCTGCTAGGTAGACCTAACAATCAAGTAGGTACTATCAACAGGACGACTAGGACACCGAAACCTCCTAGTAGCGAAAACTCGGGTTTTCCGGGGGTTTATTATGGGAATTAAACCAGTTCTTGATGCACGATAGAGTTGGAAACTGGCATTCGAAGTATAAAATTCACCTTTGGTGCTGCTACACTTCAACTGACTAATTTGGCCAGGCGGATAAATACGGAACTAAAATTTAAGTGCAAACTTTGACATATCGATTCGACGATGCAGTTCAAACTGCAGACTTAAAGTGGTCATACTGTACAAAAATACGCTATCAATGGTGAATTGTAACATGTTGTTGACTGACCTACCAATATGCTTTTATGCGTATTTATTAAATCAAAATAAAAAAAAAAAACAGAAAAAGTTCAACAGTTTTAGAAAATCATTTTAGCAAAAAAACTAATAAACCAGCTTCTAAAAAAACCGTTACTAAAAAAATTAAAAATAACTTTACTTTCGAAAGTTGGTGACTTTTATTGAGAACATTCTGCATTATCCATTCCATCCCAGATTACTCACATCACCAACGAACGCATCATCAAAAGTTTTATTCAAATTTGATCCCACAACCGGTCGCCTATTAAACAATAAAGCAACCGTCGCTAGATCACCTATGATTACGCAGGGCCGCACCCCTATTATACGGCTAACCCTTTCGATTCATTACGAGGTACCTACGTGCCCCGGCATTCGAGGCAGCTTGATTCTTTATATTCAAATCCTTTTATTTTACTGTGTGACGTCACGTTGTGGTGCGACTGAGTCATCTTGATAGTTTACTAAAACTGTTATGAACGTGGATGAGAGAAAATGGGAAAAAAAATAATTTAAAAATTTTTAAAACACCATGCCTGCCATGTCATGTCAAAAAAATTAACTAAAAAGAAAAAAACAAGATGTGCTAGGAACAAAGATGTGATTGTGATTGAGATGTGTTTTTTAATTTTATAAATTATTATTTTTATTTTAAACCTTTTAGTGATAAGTTTCAGTCATGTTTTTTGACCGGACTCTTTTAAAGGATTTCGTGTTTTAAATGTTATCTTTATTTAACTGCCTATATCTGCTTCGAAATTTGAACCTAAGGTAGGTTCAAATTTTGAAGAGCCGTTTAAGTTTGACACACATTATTATGATTTTCTGGGATAGAAATAGATTATTTTATAAATCTACTCGTCACTAGTTCTTCTAATTGCCACTAGATGGCACACCTTGATTGTTTTCAACGGATCAACTATCGGATGCATACGACATTTTTTTTATTTATTAATTATCAGTTTTGATTTACAATGTAACATATTTATATTTTTGGTATCCACTCGTCAAATCCTAGACGATAATAACATTTTAGATCCAAAAAAATAATAAAAAAAATGTGTGGGTGTTCATTTAAATATCATACTCGCCACATTGCATTTCCATAATTTTTCAATAGCCTATGTTACTCGTGACGATGCAAGGATTCTAATGATACCCCATACATGTAAATCCGTTCAGGCGTTTAGAAGTTATGATGGAATAAAGAAACTCACATACATACAAACATACATGAACCCTAAAAACATAACACTCCTTTTTTGGGGCAGTCGTGTAAAAACATAACACTCCTTTATTGGGGCAGTCGTGTAAAAAGACTGCCCGCTATCTTGAACAAAACTTGTCGGACTGGCCTTTCCCCGACCAAACTTTGTTCCTGGTCTGCCTGAAAGATTCTGCGGCCTAGTGTCGTGGCCGTGGCCATCTAGTGCTGGTAGCATTATACAGATTCTGTCCACCGCCATGGGCAGAAGGCTTGAATTTATGTATGGAGCAAAACTACATTATATGCACATAGTGATGCTGCTAGCACGAGGTTCTAACGAACAAAGTGCTATTGGGACAACCCAATGAACAATCACCAGGAATTGTGAGGATTGTGCGCAGTTGATGGTAAAAGGATTAAAGAACTGTGGAAATATGTACTGTAAATACAGTCGATGTTAAAATTTGTTAGTTAATTTTATCGATCTAGTACTCAAAAACGCTATCATTATGCAGACGTCAAAATCAGGTCTCCGTAACAGCATTCGGAGCTAGATAATGGCCATGGTCTGCGAGCAGACACCGCATCTACATTGAAGATTGGAACTGGGGACCTGAAATCACATTGGAATTGTCAATAATATAAAATCATATTAATATGAATCACACAAAATTGTCAGCGGCCATCTTAGACCCCCTGAGGGCTAACTTGGTTTATAGTTCCGAAGTTAGCCACGGCAGCATGTGCCTTATGTAAACCTGATTGTTTATTTTAAGCGATTTGAATTAAGCTTTGTGAAATTGTGAGAATAATAATATAATACTACACACACACTACGGTCTATGTTTCTATTCTTCATATTTCCTTTCGCAGGCCTGTTGGTAGGAATTTCATTTGAAATAATAAAGACTATACGTTTTGTTATGATGTTTCCTTGTGTTTATAAAAAAATATTTAATAAATAAATCTTAGAATAATGCATTTGATATGTTCTGGTTGTTTTAAAATTACAACAATAGGTAAACCCTCCATACGGTTATTAGTTCGTTATTATGCTTCAGGAGGAAATGATTGCGTTTTCTATTTTTGTTTGCTTGTGGTTTGTAAACTGAATATTATGGTTTTACCTCCATAAATATATAATACCAAATCGGTACTGATGCTCTAAAAAATTTTTTTATGTTAGATTTTATTGTTTGGGTACTAGGTCTCGCCCGAGACCTTTGTCCTTATTAAAATCCTAACTAATAATATTATAAAAGCAAAAGTGAGTTTGTTTGTTTGTTTGTAACGTCTTCACGCCTCAATGACCAAACCGACATTGATGAATTTTGGTACAGAGATAGTTGGGGGGCCCTGGAGATGGACCTAAAAAAAGTGGGATAAGGGGGAGAAAGAGGGATGAAAATGGGAGAGAAACATTTTTTCGATCATCACGCGGGTTAAAATTAGCGTAAGCCCAAAGTAACTATGCTACGCGGAGGAAGTAGCAGGCGGAAGCTAGTAATTATTATAAAAATATAACATTCCTATTTAAATCGAATTTAATGGGTTTGTTTTTTTTCTTTACTTATTTCTAGGAGCTTTTGCGCATAGCGTCAAGGCATGTCAGTCCCATCGTATCCTATACTGTTTTCGCTGTAGCATGGTGCGGGTTACATTAGAAGAAAACATATGTTTTGTTATGGGATAAATCTCTATGATGAGTACTCCTTTACGATTATGGTATTCAGGGTAAAGCTTGTAATCACGTTATAATAATCCAATGTAAACCTCCTATAAATAACCACCCTATAATAACGTTCCAGTTTAAAGAGAAATTGTATTATTTACAAACAGACACAACATTTAATAAAAAAAACGTACTTACATATAACAAAAAACAAACTGCTATTTTAAAAATACAAAATTACAGTATAACTGTAATGCCCATGTGTGAGTACTATGTAATCTCATTGACTCGAACGGTTGCCTTGGTTGTTGAGAGATTGTCATGCTCACTTAAATGTCTCGCTGATGGTGGCGGGTGTGTCGGGTCATTTAGCTCCCTTCAAAATGGTCGAGCTGAATGGGGCTGATCCATACGTCATGTTCGTGAACGGGCGCTGTCAGTTAGGACTGGTCATCTCTTAGTTACCACGGTTTGTTTTAATTCGTCTATTAAACTCTTGCTAATTTTTGCATTTACTCTGGATGCTCTAAATGTGCTCGTTTTTCTACATCGTTCTCACATTATGTATAATCTAAACATGAATGATGTATCCATGATTTTATAAAATATTATGATTTAAAAGAGTGTCCATGGAGTTTCTTGCCCATTCTTCTCCATAGAGATCTACGCTTTGGAATGGGCAACTACAGTACTTTCACAAGTTATTATGTCTTGTGACTGGGACTGTAGCAGCATCATTTTTTTGTTCTTGTTTTTATGACATTCAAAAGTGCCTGTAATAGTCTAATTGAAATAAATGCTTTGAGTTTGAGTTTGAGTTTTACACTCATTTTATTTACTTGAGATATTTTTCTTTAACTCAAAATTGTGGTAAGGGCAGAAACGATGAGATTTATCTTTGACTGCTAACTTTAAGGCCTTATAAAGCCTTTAAATCTAGAAATTCCGACTAGAAAATTGTCTAAAAATAGGAACCAACAAATTTTAAATAGGCAAAAGAAAGTTTTTAAGTACATACTGAGAAACGCCACTGTATAGAAACACCTATTATAACAGCCGTGATTTAATTTAACCAAAAAGAAAGAAGCTCTATTAGCAACAAGTATCAAAACTGTTTAGTCACACTAACAAAACAGTTCTAACGTGCAACGTAACTATGAACTATGACGTATCACCTTGGGTAATACACCATTTAATACCATACAACATCGAGTTCTTTGTTTTAACCCCTGTCGGCTACTCCACACAAAAAAATGACGGTTTTTTTTTCAGAAACAATGTGAGGTATCCCTTTGAGATCGTTGTAAAATGAATGTTTTGGTGTTGTTATTAAAGTCTGTTTCGTTTTTGGGATGTGAACTTCGATATAGTTTAGTGTTTTTGCAGACGAAGATTTTTGTGCATATTAAAATTTCGGCTCGAATTCGCTAGATACTAAATAATAGCAACTGGTTGATCTTAAGCCTAAGCCGCGCTTGCCTAGGTTGGTCTGTGGATGGGTGACCATCCGTTACATACCGAGTTTCCTCCATGCCTAGGATGCATGTTAAGCTGTTGGTTGTGGCTGTCATTTGTAGATTTTTGACAGTCGTTACAGGTAGTCAGTGTCTCAAAACTCAAAAGTCTGATAACCAGTCTTACCAAGGGGTATCGTATTATCCAGTACCAACTTGGTTATGGAGGCCAGATGGGCAGTTGGTCCATGTAAAATACTGGTATTCAGCTGCAAACCAGGAAGACTGGAAGCTGACCGTAACATAATTGGGTAAAGGCTAGGTAGATGATGATGCATGTTATTTTTTAAACGTTGCCCCACACAGGAATTTCTCCTATATCGTGAGTGCGTTTTCAAACATTTAAACTCACATATACAAACAGCTAGACCCGGAATAACTATCTGTAGGCCATACAAATATTTGTTCCGTGCGGGGATTAAACACGCAACCCGCAGCGCAGCAGTCAATCGCTCAGTCAAATCAGTCAGTCAATTAAAATGTATGATTCCGGGGTTGGACATCACAACTTCTTTTTAGCGTGTCTATGAAAATATAACTGATTTCCAATATAACAACAAAATGTAGGTACTCAAATTGTACAGGTATCTAACTTTGTAAAACTTGATTTAATGTGATAGACTTTAAAATAGGTTGTTTATTTGAGGTTTACCTTAAAACCTACCAAAGAGTTTATAACTAAACAAACAATAAGTATACATAAAAGATTTCACAGAAATAAGCTGAAAAATAATGTTGACGGAAGATTTCATTCAAACGTCAGTTTGATGGAAATAACTTTGTAAAAAAAGTAGTAAAAAATTCAAAAAAAATCATGTGATTTAACAATTTTATCTCTCTACCATTATCGATGTGGATAGAGAATCGTCATGACAAGGCCTCGACGAGGGATATAAAATCAAGAACAATGTACCATGGGCCGCACGATTTTTTAATGACCTACAATCCTATAACAGAGTTACATACAGACAGTTCAGATTTTGAAGGCACAACCTCTTCAATCTTCACGCATTCAAAGGTTCGACGGAAGCGCTTCACAAAAACACCTTACCCAAAACGCTACAACGAGTCTATGTATAATAACTGTAACACTGAAACTCCGCCAGTAACTGAACATAGCTCTAAGGAAACCTGGGCGTCAGTAACCACATCCGTCAGCCAAAATGGATTAACCATTGGCATACAAGTTCAAAAAAACTACAAAAACAAAAAGTACAAATATGTAGAAGGCGGAGACCAAGACGAAACATTAAAACCGAAGCATTCAATACGACACAAAGTTATACCTTGCCTGTCTAACATATTTGGATGGCCTAACAATAATGTTAAACAAATGACAATTATAAAGGAAAATCCGGCTGAAAACGTAAATTTCGGTGACGATTCGAAGGCAACCAGCAACAACCACGAACAGAAAATAAGGAAATTTAATAGAAGACAGCAGTGCTACGCTGCCCAACCTGTTTATGCCGTTGAAAGAAATATTCACGCCAAAACGACTCCGTGTCAACACACAAAAATTGTTCGAGAACCGTTAATGACATGCAAAGCTGTTGGAAACGAGATATGTGACTACAGTTTGACATCATCATCAGAGGAGGCTCGTAGATATTTTAAAAGAAAAAGAGGCAAGCATTATATGCCCAAACATATTGTCGAGTCTGGAATTGGTAAAGAATATTTTGCACGTTATGAAGGAAATGCCTTGAATCATATACAGCAACAGTGCCCTTCAAAAATGAGCCCAATTCCTCCGTACTTTAGATACCCAACTAATGATACCTACTTATACCAGAACTCAGGTTGTTCACCAATGACCTCCAGTTTGAATAGAAGCGGATTTGAACTAGGTGCTGCATGCTCTGGTTTTTGGGAATATATCGTAAATAAAATTAACACAAAATTACAAAATCCAGTAAAGAGACCCGAGGAAGCCACCACTAATACAACACTGTATAAGACATGTGAGTGTGAAGCTGAGCAGAGAGTAATGGCGACCTACGACTACGTTTGTCCTAAATGTGACAAGCCTTCAGTTTGGTGTTCTGCAGGTCCGCAACCTCAGAATACTTCAGTGAAGCAGGAATCGATCACTTGCACTTGTTATCGATCATCTTGCGGCAAAATGCATGGCAACAAGAAAACTAAAAATAATAATGTAGAATGTTTGTGTCACCCAAAGAGAGATTCAGAAGTTTGCTGTCACAAGTATTCTGGTCCTCCCGCTGGATTACCCCCCTGTCCTGGATTATCTCCCCCTGGTTCACCCCCTAGATATCAACCTGCATCACCTCCAGGGTTACAAGTTAAATCACCCCCTGTAATACAACCTGAGTCACCTCGTAGAATACGCCCTGGATTACAAAATGGACCAGCCCCTAAATTAAGCCCTGGATATAAACCTGGAATACAACCTGGATTACCACCTGTACCACCACGACAACCATGTCCCCAACCATCTGCTTTACCTCCTCCCCCAGAACAACCATGTGTATTTCCTAGTCCCCCAGAACAAGGTTATGATTCTCCCACTCCCCCAGAAACACCGCACCCCACCACCCGCGTGCCTGCAGCACCCCGCTTGCCTGCAGCACCCCGCGTGCCTCCAGCACCCCGTGCGCCTGCAGCGCAGCAGCAACCACATACTAATGCACCAGCCCGTGCCCCGTGCCCTACATCAGCTCGCCCACCTGTATTACCGCCTACCACTGAACCCCGACCATGTCAGCTGGATCACGATGAGGTCACGGAGGAATTGTCCAAACAGTACAAAGGTGAAATACTGTGCATCCATAACCCTCCATGTGTTCTGATAAACGGATGCCTCAACCTACCAGGTAATAAAGAACCTGCGGCTACTGAATTGTATCCAGTAACTATGGATTTTAAGACGAACCAGTATGGTTACCAGAACGGTAATACAAAGTTCTGGAAAAAGCAACAAAGTGCTCAGTACCACTATCCTACATATGAGATCCAACAATATCACTTGATCAAGGATGTTAGCTGTCAGTGTTTTCCACCGACGAAGGATATGATGTCAGGAATGAACGTCATGAAGAATGAAAGTTGCCAGTATCAAATGCCTAATATTTTTAAACAGTTAATTAATCGAACCTCGGGGATACATTTCCACACTTCGCCGCTTGATTTGCGAAAACAGCAAACTTCTGATATGGACAGTTGTCGTGGATCGTCCAATGAAATACAGAAACATCAAGGAACAGACATAGATTACAAGTATTGGATATCACCGAATGAAATAAGAAGACAGCAGAACGTTAGTCCTGATAGCTGTCACGGTATATCAAGACCGGTACGGTCTTCACCCACTGAGATCCAAAAACAGTTGTCTCCTTATAACGTTATCCACGAAAGACCACAACCAGCCAATGAGGTAAAACGAAGCAAAAACAAACGAACAAATCACGAGAAAAAAATCCAAAGTATTTGCAGTCATAAACCTCCTTGTGAAGTCGTGAGGACTTGCTGTAATACAAAACTTAATCCGAAACTTCAGAATTCTTGTGTCCATGTACCCATGTGTGAGAATGTACCATTGTGTTTAATGGAACTGAAGACTCATTCTCAGAATGTATCATCTAATGAATGTCCTCATAAGCCAAAATGTGCTGAAGTTCCAGTCTGTACAAGGAACTACATAGTATTGACTGCCAAAGAAGAGGCGGCTACTCAGGTACGGCCTAAAACTAAGATGGTGTGTAGACATGAACCGCCGTGTATAATGATCCCGACGTGCTTGGCCCGCGTGTGTGACAGTTACGTACCTTACGACGCCATCCCTGATTGTGTACACCAGCCCATGTGCGACATGATACCCGCATGCTGCAGGAAGTCAGCCAAAGAAATGGTTTCATTTCGTTCGCAATATCCAAGTCAGTGTTGTATAGTTTAGGAGACAAGGTTCAATTTCCTCTGCTCATTCGAGTGATTATTTTAAGTTGTAGCGTGTTGGTGTTAACTCAGCTAAATTGTTAGACAAATATAGTGTTTTACTGATTACATACGAGCGTTCTACACGCGCTACGTTGTACCAAACTTTGAATTTTTTATGTTGGTAAAATGACGATGGCCTCTAGTCCAAGACGTTATCGAATATTTTTGTTCCACATAGTTACTTCCCTTACAGAGTATGATTGTATGTTTGATTTTATGATCTAGTATGATGTACAAGTTTTAAAAAAGTATCTTTACGTGGCAATGGTATATATAAGTAGTTAATCTAAATTCTCATTGTGACAATAATTAAATCTTTGCCCATCAACATTTACATTTGACTAACAAGCTCGTCTCGTTTGTATAATACGTTGACACCAACACATAGCCTACGCGCACATGCATTGCGAGTGGGTAGTGTGTATTAATTGAACCCTGTCTCCTCAGAGAATTCCATCTTCGGGAGATGGCGAGCTCACTAAAGTGCAAACAGAACCAGTGTGTAAACAAAGCAAACTGTTCAAGATGATGCAGTGGAGACGTAACTAGATGAAGTGATAGTGCGCAGTGATAAAACAGTGCTCAATAAAGTCAATAATCAGTGAGACTCATTCCAGTTCTTTTTTTGTCTATGAAACATTATTCCTCCATGAGATAAAGATTATTTCAACGAGTTGTCTACTAGTTTGGTTTGTTCTACTAGTTCTCGAAATTCGCAACAAAACAAAAACTATATTTACCTACTGAGACTGACAAGATCAGCTAATTGCAATGGGTATAGAAACAGCATCAGCTCACGGCTTGGCTTTTGTCATATTTGGTTTTGTACGGCAAAAATGTATCATCTGCTAAGTGAAAGATTTTTCAGAATAGGATCAGCAGTTTCGAAGATTCTCACTTCTCAATTTTCTTCTCAATGTTATTTGGGTACATTATAAAGTAATGGAAAATCAGTTTTTAGGTAAAAAGTCGTGACTCTCTTATGACTAATGTCTCTTTTGAATGTTTATGCGCTCTGTATTTGACAAAAAAATCCTTTCGACAAATATTTTTCCTTTAACCGACTATGGCTTTTATCTCGATGCAGTAAGGTTGCTATTAATGAGAAGTATGTCAAAAACACAATTAACTTTATTCTTATAATGATTAGATTGCTATTGAATTGCAAAGTGCTGCAATATTTCCGTTTCAAATGATTGATTTACATATTATCATCATCATCTACTTAGCCTTTTCCAAGTCAGTTTCCAGTCTAACCGCATACAGCTGAGTACTAGTATTCTACAAAGAGCAACTGCCTATCTGAGCACCAACAACTCTGTACTGGGTGATACCGTACCACGCGGTAAGACTGGTTGTTAGACTTTCGAAACAATTGTCAAAAATCTACAAGACAGGCGGGACCAACGGCTTTACAAGTTTCAATAAGAAAGTGAAAGATCTGGCGCCATGTTTATGACGTCATTGCTGTCAAAAATGTTGGTTGTTTAAAATTTTGTCTATAGCCAAACAAAATCTACCATATAAAAATAAGTCGGGTTTTCCTTCCTGACGCTATAACTCCAGAACGCACGAACAGATTTCCACGGTTTTGCATTCGTTGGAAAGGTCTCGGGCTCCGTGAGGTTTATAGCAAAGAAAAGGTAGGGTAGGTAGGGTACGTAGAAAGGTAGAAAATTGCATAGCAACGCATGCCGGGGCACAGCTAGTAATATATAAATAATTTAGATTAGCCTCAAGACAAAGGCAATGACTCCGCACCAATAAATACCAAGAATTTGCCCGCATTTAAGTGACAGTTGACAGATACAAGTCTCAAAATGACGCGAGCTCAGGCACTTTCTCATTATAAATTATTATAAACGTCGTAAGTTTAATTTAATTAACAATGCGCTTTGAATTATTTTTAATTTGTTACCTTGCTGTATTTATTTCATCTAAACGTAAAGTGTACAATACATCATATAACATTGTTGTACTTTTTAGTCACATTAAATACATATTAACATGATATTTTCCTCAGTCCTTCTCATGATTGACTACTTATTATTCAATCAGCGAACGAACCTGTGGTTATGTGTAATGCATTTAGATGATTAGTTGAATACATTATGGTTTGTACTTCCTTTACATAACATAACGCCAGTAATCATAGAAGGGTCGGGTAGAGGTGTACATCTATTTATTTATTTATTTATGTACATACACACTGATACATACAGAAAAATAAAAGACAGGAACAGAAAATAGGTACAAAGGTAATAAGTAATTTCTAAAGAAATCTCTTCCAGCATACCTGCGAAAGGAGAGTAAATAAAAAGAGATGTAGACACAGCGCGTAAAAAAAAGGAAAACAATTTTTGAAACAAATACTTTTATATAAATATATCTTATCATCTTTATATAATTTTTTACCCTATCACAATGTTGTCGTTTTAAACCCAAAGGTTGACTGGTAGAGAATGCCTTATGGCATTAAGTCCGCCTATGTAGGTACCACTATTGTACATGAAGTTTAAATAAATAAATAAATAAAAGAATACATAAAACATGAGCAAATAATGACTAAATACAATATAAGAATATACTAACAAACATACAAGTACAAAGACAAATATAAAACATAAATACAATATAAAATATAATAATAAATACCTATGCAACTATGGTGAAATAAAAAGATAATGTTCTTTCACTCTTCGCTTAAAAACTGAAACAGTTTTGCAGTCCCTAATGTCAGGCGGAAGCGAATTCCACAACGTCTATGTAGCACGCTTACACATTTAGCTAGTCCCGTGTAATAGGGGACAGCCTATTTCCATCAACAAGATAGAAATCCAGGCATCATGGCTGCTATTGAGAAAATTCTGATGGCAAAACCCAAAAATAAATAAATAAATATCTTCGGACAACTCACACACGGCTATCTGATCCCAAGCTAAGCAGAGCTTGTGTTATGGTAACCAGACAACTAATATACATACTTATATAATTTATAAATAAATACATATTATAGATAAATCACACCCAGACACAGAACTAACAATCATGCTCATCACACAAAGTTTGTCCTGGGTGGGAATCGAACCCACGACCTCCGGTTCAGCAGTCAGGGCCACTAACCACTAGACCAACAGGACCGTCAAAAAACACTTTGCTTGACCTGGCAATCAAACCCAGGAGCCTTAATGCTCAGCCTTTTTTATCATCAAATAACTTCCCCCGCTCTGGGCGGAGCGGGGGGGAGTGACTTGTACTGACTAAAACCCACCCATGTCCTTCTATTGCCCTTTACGTTCCTCGGCCGCGGTATATCTTTCGAACAACCCGCAACCCCGGCAGGCGGAGGCTCTGGCAAGCCCCTCTGCTTTGCTGACATCTCTTTGAGGCGCGCGTGAAACACAAACGCGCCGTCGACACGGCCTGTCGTCAATAAACGGAAGGTGAGCTACCCATGGCTCACCGTCCACAGGCCCGCAGCTACGGTGGCCGGGAGTCGTCTCGCGGCGCCCGGCGTCCGGGGCGTCTCCCGCGGAGGTTGGGTTAGTTTGAGATTCTCTTCCTCAAACGCCCGGCCACCTACTTCGCTAGCATGACTGCTTCGCAGAAGGAGGTGATCGCTTCCCATATATATCATGGCTTTGCTTTATTTAGATTGACAGATCTTCACAAACTAAATATGTATAAAATCAAAATTCATTTATTACAATAAGGCTGATAATCAGCTCTTTTTGAACGTCAATATTACACAAGACAGTCCCGCAAAATGGCCACCCTTCGCCACTTCCTAGCGTTTTAACTGGGAAGTAACTAACTCCCCTAGAACACACTATAACTTGCATGTGTCGCCGTGTAAACTTAATTCTGAACACCACAATAACTTTTCCATCATAAAAATATCAACAGTTCTAGACGTTTTGACCGGCTAGTTTTTTTTTTTTAATAAAACTTTGCCCCACACTAGGATTTCTCCTGTATCGTGGGTGCGTTTACAAACATTTAAACTCACACACACAAACGGCCAGAACCGAAACAACTATCTGCAGGTCATACAAATATTTGTTCCATGCGGGAATCGAACCCGCGACACGCAGCGCAGCAGTCGATCGCTCAGCCACTGCGCCAACCATGTCAATTGCACTATTGGAATCTAGAATAACTTCTAGAGTGGAATAGTTCTTTATTTGCACAAAATATAGGTGCAAGTTACAGCTGTTAGGTTTAAAAACGATCTTTATACTAACTACCTTAATTAAGGCATCCAAACAGTTTTAGCTATATTAATAAACACTCATTTAGTTTACTAGCAACACAGTCATTCAAATCAATAAGTTTACCATGTCAAGATGATTATTCTTTATGAAATAGTTCATAATCATCAATACAAACCTCTCCTGTCTAGCCTTTTCCCAACTCTGTTGAGGTCGGCTTCCAGTCTAACCGGTTGCAGCTGAATATCAGTATTTTACATGGAGCGACTGCCTATCTGACCTCCACAACCCAGTTAGTAGTGGGAAATACGATAACCCTCGGTGTGACTGGTTACAAATCACTCGTTACAGATAGTCACTAACTATCACAGATAGTTGACCAAGATTTTCGTCTGGACCTTAAAAGAGACTGTTTCTTCTCAGAGTAGTCGGGTACGAAACACCGGCCTTTTTTTTGCGGATAGGAAATCATGAAATAACTTACCCCGCTCTGGGCGGAACGGGGCGGAGTGTCAGACTTGTACTGACTAAAACCCACCCATGTTCCTTCCATTGCCCTTTACGTTCCGGGGCCGCGGTATCTCTTTCGAACAACCCGCAACCCCGGAATCACCGGCTTCATCTAGTTATTTTAAAAGTGTTTGTGAAAACCTACTTGCAAAATAAACATCATTTATCTGTAACGAGTGTCAAAGATCTAAAAATAACAGTGACTGCAGAGCACGGGGTCCTAGTTTTGAACCCCGGGGCGGGCAAAAAGTGTTATAGGGATTTTGAAGAATTCCTCAGTGACAGCCCGGATTTTGGAAAATGGTGGGGTGATACCTCCTGCCTGAATGGACGTTAAGGGGTTGGTCCTGCGCCTGATCTCTCCCCCACCCGTCCCTTGCAAGAGCCAGCCCGCGCTGCTGAGCCAGTAAGTTAAAATAGTCCATAAATAATATCACTCAGATCCAGCCTGTCCCTTGCTGTCCCTCAGCGACGCCCTAAGCCGAGGCTCGTACCCCACAGAGGGTGCCCTTAGCGTGTAGTCGCTTAGTTCGTAATTTTTTACCCTGGCTGGAGGTCTTAAATTTTAAGGCACCCACAGGATTCGCCCGGTTAAGCAGACGACAACCTCCTTAGTTGAACTGCGAGATGCCATTAATAAAAAAAACTGATCTCTCCCCGGTCGTGTTGGATTGCCGTCCCATCGGACTATGAGAGTGATCCCTCACTCGACAGAGGGTCCACCTGTGCCTGCGCACACACTTGTCCACTATAATATCTATAAGCGGTCAGGAAAATTATTATTATTACAATTCAGAGTCTTAATAACTCTCTAGTTGATATTCTAGTAGCACTTTGTCAGTTACCCCATGAGTCATCGCGCAAAACGTTACTCTAAACACAATGATTAACAAACAAAGAGTATCGTAAATTGCCAAACTCAATTGTTTTCTCTGTAGAATATTTAATTCGAAATCAATTCAATGCAAATTGAAGTGAAGCCGACATTCTTTCACGGAGCCATACGATTTAAGAATACTAACTATTCAAACATATTTACGAAATTTTTATCTAAAAAAAACCTGTTTAAAACTTTAAAACCGTCCCTATAAACATATCTGGCTTATAGTTGAGAATTTCCTAATCTATAGGTGCTCAAAAGAAGAATTTTATCATTTCGAACTTCCAAATGTAGAAAACCAGTTGTATAGCAAGTTTAAAAAAAAATCTCCCGCGACCTTACCATTCGAAAACCAGCTTTAGCACGTACCTCTTAAGTTTAATTTCGTTCGAAGCTCATTTGCGACATATGACGTTAAGTTGTTTATGAGGGTGTGATCAAAAACTAATGAGAAGAGACCGTTGAACCTGCCCAGATTTGGTCACCACATGTATTGAGGGTTCCGTAAGCTTGATAATAAAACTTTACCATAGTTCTCCTCTATAGTAGATAATATTTTATGGTTTTAACACGCAATAATGTTGATGGTAATGTGACTTGACTTTTTAGTGGTTTTTAAGTGAGGAATCTTATTTGAGTTAAAAGGGTTTTTACAGCTTCTCAAATGAGCCGTTGAATGTGTAGACATTTTTTTCCCATGACATAAAAAATCAGAAAATCTTGCAAAATGATTAAATCCTAAGGGGGAAGCGAAACTGACGCCTAACTATTTATAACATTTGGTACGAATATATACTTTTCATTCATTTATGGTATTTAATGCTACATTAAATTATTTTCGGAAACAATCGCACCAAATTAAGTTCCTTATATCCAAAAATGTCTTAACCCAAACCACACAAATTAGCCATAATTACGCCAAAAAAAATAATCACCTAATCGCCACAAATTCAACAGTGGGCGTTCTACGTTCATTAACTTAATTTCCTTAAAAAAAAAGGAAAACGTAGATTACCACATAACATTGCCTGACCAATAGCCGTTCACACAATATAATTGTACGAATTCTTTCCACAAATACACTTCGTGATGAAAACCAATAACTAACGCAACAATGTAATGAGAAAAAATAGAAAAAAGTTCTTTTTTTCACCTTTCACAGAACATGAGATCGTTCGAAAAAGTGAATTCTTGTGTAAAGATAAGATGGCGTATAACTACAGTCTTATCACAGATATTTTGCCTCTGTTATGCGCAACCTAATAACAACCTTATTTGTAAGTGAGTAAAAATCTTTATGATTCTAAGAAGAAGAAAAGGGCGGAGGTAAAATAAATGCGAAAGGGCTTTAGTCTGTGTGTTCTCATTGACTACGGTTATATTTTTTGAACATGGAACGATGGAATTCTAACGACGGTTATGGTTATGAGGGCCTCACATTTTCTCTATGGCCAGTTTCTTTTTTTTTGTCAACTTAGATAGCGCGATGGTGATGTATACTATAGAATGTTGTCCTAAATGCCTATTATAATGATACTGTTTCTCAAGTAAGTGATTTGGTTATTAAGAGGGACCAGACAAAAACGAAATTATTTTTTCAGGAAGATAATCTTGGAGTTTTTTGGCTGACTCGTTGGTCTAGTGGTCGTAAGCGCGACTGCTGATAATGAGGTCCTGGGTTCGACTCCCTGGTCGAGCAGAGTGTTATTGGGAATTTCTATCAGGTCTCTGTATAAATACTGGTATTCAGCTGCATCCGGTTTCAGTGGAAGTCGATCCCAATAAAGTTGGGAGAAGGCAAGGAAGGCTATGCAGATAGATCAATCAATTTGACGGCACAGTTGGTTCAGTGGCTGAGCGATCGACTGCTGCGCTGCGTGTCGCGGGTTCGATCCCCGCACGGAACCAATATTTGTATGGTCTACAGGTAGTTGTTTTGGGTCTGGCTGTTTGTGTATGTGAGCTTAAATGTTTGTAAACGCACTCACGACACAGGAGTAAATTTTAGTGTGGGGCAAAAAAGTTACAAAATATCAAAGATTTATCTATTTTGGCAGGTTTTAGTATTCTTGATCTTAATGCTTATTTATAACCACATTCTATATTTTTATGTCAATGCATAAAAAGTGGATTTAGTTTTCTAGTTGTCTAGTTGTCTAGACTTGATAGTGTCGCGGCAGACGTTTCGCATAAAAATGTAGTTCCGAATGAGAAATTCCGACTTTTAGTATCGAAATCTGGTTTTTTTTATACGGCAATACTATAACAATTAAGACTAGACACTAATTCTTATGCTAAAGGCCAATAAGTAGAGCAGGTAGGTATTTCTTTATATTCTTTTTATTGGAATATTAATTTCGTTTATCAACCCACACAATTGGAGACGGAGAATTAGAGAAATATTGTTTTTAAGATGTAGATGTTTTATTAAAGGAATAAGATTTTCAAGTTTCTTCAATCACCTCAAACCAACTCAGCCGCCGCGGGAGACGCTCCGGGCCTTTGGTGCCGCGAGAGGAATCCCGGCCACCGTAGATGCGGGTCTGTGGACGGTGAGCAATGGTAACTCACCGTCCGTCCGTCTAGTGGCAACAGGAAGTGTCGAGTGTCGTTCCTGTTCAACGCGCGCCTCAAAGAGATGTCAGCAAAGCACAGAGGCCTGCCAGGCCCAGTGCCTGCCGGGGTTTCGGGTTGTTCGAAAGAGATAGCGCGGGCTCCGAACACAAAGGGCTAAAGAAGGAACATGGATGGGTTTCAGCCGGTAAAAGTCTGACACTCTTCCCCAGTTCGCCCAAAAAAACATTGTCTTTAATCAGCCTATACTTTGGTCGACATAAGTTTGAACAAGAGAAGAAGAGTGACGAATCGCATGCGACTAATAGATTCATCATCTGCCTAGCCTTTTCCCAACTATGTTGGGGTCGGCTTCCAGTCTAACCGGATGCAGCTGAATATCAGTATTTTACATGGAGCGACTGCCTATCTGACCTCCACAACCCAGTTAATACTGGGTAATACGATACCCCTTGGTAAGACTGGTTGTCAGTCTTTCGGAACACTGACTACCTGTAACGACTGTCAAAGATCTACAAATGACAGCCGGGACCAACGGCTTAACGTGCTTTCCGAGGCAGTTTTTCACATTTCTCATGCGACTAATAGATTAATTAATAAAATGTAAATGGCAGGCCCCTGCGTTCGTTGCGGGTTGTTCGAAAAAGATACCGCGGCCCCGGAACGTAAAGGGCAACGGAAGGAAAATGGGTGGGTTTTAGTCAGTAAAAGTCTGACACTCCCCCCCCCCCCGCTCCGCGCCCCGAGCGGGGGAAGTTATTTCATGACTTCCCAACTCAAAAATAAAAAGGCCCCTCTTTCGCTTAATTAGCTGTCTTTCCGAAGGATCTCATAATATGAGCTTGTGATGAAGCATGTTGAGTTAAATCTATCTCTGACAATGAATTAGTATTCTAAGGGTGGTTACGGATCCAAAATCTGTCTTTAGAGAAAGTTATCTAATCAATGGCGGGTTGACTCCCTGGAAGATACAGGTGATAGCCAAGGATCTCGTGTAAGGTGACAAGCAAGCTTTCAGCTTTTTTACTCAAATGCTCATCAGCTTTTAAAAGACCAGATACATACAAGAACACTCATTTCATGACTACCAATTATATCTCTAAAGTTGTTGACACCGAAATGACAACGAGTAATTTTATCAGTAACCTGTTCCTTAGGTACTTTGGAGATTTCAACGGTGTCGGCATTTCAATCAGTTTTTTATGCATTTTTTTAACGGCTTCTTGCAATGAGAATTATGATCTAATGACAGGTGGTTATTAACGCCGTTTTTATCGATGACTAGCTTTTGCCCGCGGCTTCGCTCGCTTCAAATTCGGGGTAACACAGTTCCACTTTCCTGATATGCAGGTACCTGCTACATGTAGTTTTTGCCCTTGCGCCTTATTGATTGTAATAGCAATGCTAAGTTTTCCCTTTTCTTCCCTCTTTTCCCTCATTTACCACCTATGTCCGTCTCCAGGGTCCCAACTATCTTTGTACAAAAATCATCAAAATCGGCTTAGCCATTAAGGCGTGATGACGGTCGTGTAACAAACAAACTCACTTTTGTTTTTATAATATTAGTAAGGATATCACTTAAACCGTCACAGGTCAACTAGACGGCCTTCGACAGGGACCCATTGTTTATTTTAGTCCATAACGAAAGTAAAAGAAAAGATGGATGGATTGTGTAAGGAACGATATGAAGGAGAAAGGAGTTAATGATGCCGTGACGTCGACAGGGTAGAATGCAGAGGCGGACCGTGAGTTTGTGGGGCCCTGGACTAATGCTATTTGGGGGCCTGCTTAATTAACCAACTAATTAATTACCTTAATGTCAAAAACTGTTTTCGATAATGATATACCACGTACATTCGAGGATACATCAAACTCATTTTTTTTTTAGAAAAACCTTCCTCCACACTAGGAATTTCTCCTGTATCGTGGGTGCGTTTACAAACATTTAAACTCACATACACAAACAGCCAGACCCGGAACAACTATCTGTAGGCCATACAAATATTTGTTCCGTGCGGGGATCGAACCCGTGACACGCAGCGCAGCAGTCGATCGGTCAGCCACTCGTGTCGTTTCTAGCATAATATAGACCAGTTTTTTAGTAGTTTTGTGTTTGGTAAAGTTGCTAATGGTATAGTTGTATACCTGCCAAATTACAGAGTTTGTTTTTTTTCACAATTGTCTATTGTTTAAATATGCTAAATGGAAGTCCTTCACTCTCAAGGGCCACTGGGCTACAGCCCAAATTGCCCTTATATAGATCATCTCCTGGTAGAATGGAAGAAGAAAATGTGTTGCGCCGACCTTAAATAGAATAGGACAAGGGCAGGAAGATGGTGATGAACTTCTCTGATATGCGGCAGATGTGGCCTGCCTAGTTTCATTTAAACAGAAAAATAAACAAATATTATCTCAATTTTATATACGTAAATTAAGGAGTAATGTATTCGACATTTCCAAGAGAACATACTGAAACACGACACCAATAACGATTATATATTTATTCCCACATATTTAATTATTTATACATCAACTGGTGTTATATCGTCACCGAATCTATTATTACATGAATTTACGATAATTACATGTATTTCATGTCACTGATAAGGAGTCGGCCATAAAGTGATAATGGCGAAGAGCTGACAGTTAAATACCTAACTAAATTATTGTTGTTATTGATAATGTTGTAGTTATGTGTTTTAAGGAAAATATGTTAATATTTGTCACTTGCCTACTGAAATCAAAAATCAAAATATTTTTATTTCATATAGGCCTACATGGGCCCTTATAAAACGTCGAGAAAAGGTACACGGTTCAGGTTGGTCGTTTCCTATGGAGAAGAACCGACAAGAAACTAATGGTTACTCTTTCAAAATCATTTGGTTTTACAATGTTGTTGTTACAGCGTTTGTACTTAAGTATGAGGGGACAGCGTAGGCCCGACAATAAGGCATTGCTTACTTTACAACACGTAAAATCCTTACTAATCCTTACTAATATTATAAAAGCGAAAGTGAGTTTGTTTATTTGTTTGTTACCTCTTCATGCTTTAATGGCTAAACCGATTTTGATGAATTTTGGTACAGAGATAGTTGGGAACCAGGAGACGGACATAGGCTATAATTATATATATATTTTTTTAATGTTTGAGATGTGAGGGAGAAAGAGGGAAGAAAATCTCATATTTTATAACAAAGAAAATTTCATAGACTAAAGACATAGGTATCTAAAACTTTTAAAACACAGAACTGTAATTTTTTTGAATATTAATTTAAATTGCAAAATTACTTACATTTTGGCGGATATGATATTCAAATAAAATCAAACGCCGAAATGTTTTCGACCTTATTTCCATACTTTCGATGCACTACTGTCGTATACCTACTTGTGTCAGACCACGCTCAGTCTGCAGCTAGCCTCACCTCCGCGAATACCTAAAGATTAGCTTCTTACCGCGCCTTAAGCCCTTCCAGCAAGTTATTTGTTGATCTCAGACAGTCGTAACAAGTAAACAGTAGCCGAAAAATCTGACAACCAGTATTACTAAGGGGTATCGTATCTGGCGGGGTTGCGGGTTGTTCGAAAGAGATACCGTGGCCCCAGAACATAAAGGGCAAAAGAAGGAACATGGGTGGGTTTTAGTCACTACAAGTCTGACACTCCCTTTCGCTCCGGAAGGTGGACAACACAATCGGGTTCCGTACACCGCTTTGTTACCTTCACCTCACCGTTTTCCTGCCCTTGTCCCATTCTATTTGGTGTTAGCACAACACGTTTTCTTCTTCCATTCTCTCCCGCCAGACGTCAGGGCATCATTTACTCCTTTTTCCTTCAAATCATTCCTTACACAATCCATTCATCTGTTATTTACCGTCCTGTCTTTATTTTCAGCTGTAATGCTATGTAAATAAACTCTTAGAAGTGTGTTTTACCCGGCCCCCAAGATCCAGGCGCAGCCTAGTTTGGGGACCATTGTTTTCAAATTTTGTCTACATAAACTTGTTTGTAATGATGTTAGATTAAGAAAAATTTGTAACACTGGTTTAATAAATTTATTCTTAATCTTATCCACTTATTTTTACTAAATCATGGATATGTTACTGTAAAAGCCCGAACTACGGTAAATCTTAAGATTTTCCAGTAAAACCTAAGATTATGAATGGTAAATGTCCATATAAGTTTGGGATTCGAACTTTTACCATCATTTACTTGGTAAATCTTAGGATTTACGTTAAAGGAACGGTAAATGTCGAATAAAATCGGGTCCACCTTTTATAGCAGAACTTTTTATGTCATAATTTTATTTTGCATAACAACGGATAGCATAAACTTCATTTCGCAGAAAATTGTTTAGCAGACACTCATTTAACATACATTCAAAACTCATAATTTTGTAAGTCAGAATTATCTCTAGACATAAATTTCATATCCATAATATTTAAAAGTAGAAACATCATAGCGCAGAAAGTTCACAATCAGAATCGTCTTTTGGCATATATTTCATACCAATAATCATTAACCGGCAGAATTGTCATATCGCAGAAAGTTTATAGTTAGAATCATCTTTGTTATTATTGTTGTCATTTATTTTAATTATTATTTATTTCTTGGAAATAAAGTCATTTAATTCAATAGGTAATTATCCTAATCTAAATAGTTCAGTCTTAGTAACCTACTATAAACAATCTCTTTTAGAAAAAAAATAATAGAAATTAATGCAAGTCGTTTCTGCCACTCGCCGGCCGCTGCCGCTGCCGCGGCACCGCTCGCTCCGCTCGCTCGGCTAGTTCGTAGGGGGTCACAGTTTTAACCTAACCTAACCTACCCATTTCTTTTTTTTAAAGGAATTAACCTAATCTAAATAGTTGAGTTCCGGGTAACCTACTAAAACCAATATCTTTTTTTCTATATTATTCCCAAAAAATCTTACTTTTGCCTTAATATTTTTGTATAATTGTAACTCACTGTATCAGTTCACGCCAAAATATTGGAAACTCAAAATAAATAACAAACATGGTAACTACCCCGTTTTAACCGTTAATAATAATGTTAGTGACCATGTCAGTTTAAAGACTTATATGCCTTTTAAAATTATTCTTAATGAAATTCTGCCATCTGTATGATATGAAAAGTGAAATTATACCAAATAATCATCGCTCTAAGTCTAAATGAACATTATGCTAAACGATATAATGCTAAATTTGAACTCTTCCAAACGTAATTGTACTAAATATCATTCTGCCACCTTAAAAGTATGCCATTGTAAATTCGGAGTTTTAAACAACCAAACGATAATTATACCAAATAATTTTTACGCCTTATTATTCCTAAAACCAACATTTACCAGTCCACATTGGTAAAACCTAGCATGTACTGAATTGGAATGGCAAAAGTCCGAAAAAGTGGTCCCTTTATAATAAATACTTATATTTACCAACTCATGTCGGTAAATCTTAGGTTTTACTGGAAAATCTTAAGATTTACCGTAGTTCGAGCTTTTACAGTAACAGATAGGTACATCATTCATGTAGTAACGTCATATTAAATCCAAAAAGGCGGACGCACAAAGATGGCGGATTAATTCTTTTATGTGCATTCCCATGTTATTGGTATCAAATGAAAGAGTTTTCTGAGAATAATGCGAGAAATAAAATGATTTCACTATGAACCGTGTTTTTTCAACTACAATATTTAATTTCAGTTGTACTGGTATGCTGAGTACTGAGTTTTTATAATGCTCTAATTAATGGGGTACGGATTTATTTGTCCTGTTTTACACCCATTTTGGGAATACATTTAGGTTTTCCTAAATAAGTACGTATACAGGGAAACTGGCATTAAATAATAATAAAGAGCTATTTATACACTTACAGGAAATTAGGTTATGTTAGGTACAACGTCCATGGTATGCAGGTTTTAATAATAATAATGTGACGTATGTTGTGAAGAAACAAACAAGTGGCGGGTTAATTAAATATGGCCGCCGTAATTTATGTATTATTTATAGTAGTATAGCTGGCACCCGCTGTTTCGAAAAAAATAGCATATGTGTTATTCCAGACTATAATCTACGTCTGTGCCAAATTTCGTCAAGATCCGTTCAGCCGTTTTGACGTGAAAGAGTAACAAACATCCATCCATTTTCACAAAAAATCGCATTTCTAATATTAGAAGGATTTATTTATCCTCTTCAGAGATATTCTTACCGGCCTTAACCTGATGCAGCAACTAGAGTAGGTGAAATTGATTACATAAACAAAAAGCGGTCAAGAGCGAGTCATACTTGCACACCGAAGGTTCCGTAGAAACATCCTTACTAATATTATAAAAGCGAAAGTGAGTTTGTTTGTTTGTTTGTTTGTTTGTTACCTCTTCACGCTTTAATGGCTAAACCGATTTTGATGAATTTTGGTACAGAGATAGTTGGGAACCAGGAGACGGACATAGGCTAATATTTTTTTGAAAAAAGTGGGATGTGAGGGAGAAAGAGGGAAGAAACGGGAAAACTTAGCGTTGCTATTACAAATCAATAAGGCGCTACCGAATTTAACGCGAGCGAAGCCGCGGGCAAAAGCTAGTAAATAAATAAAAATAAATATCTTAAATATCTTGGGACAACTCACACACGGCTATCTGATCCCAAGCTAAGCAGAGCTTGTGTTATGGTAACCAGACAACTGATATACATACTTATATAATTTATAAATACACACATATTATAGATAAATCACACCCAGACACAGAACAAACAATCATGCTCATCACACAAAGTTTGTCCTGGGTGGGAATCGAACCCACGACCTCCGGCTCAGCAGTCAGGGCCACTAACCACTAGACCAACAGGCCCGTCAACATGCTACATTAACAGCCATAACTTTTGATTGCGTAGATTTGTTTATTGGAACGGGGCTTTAGAGGGTTGATTTTTTCACAGCACAAAGGGACCATTGACTTGAGTGAAAGAGAATGGTTTTAATTTCAACTCGATTACCCCACGGGTTCCCGAGATTCAGGGTCTTAACAGACAGGCAGACGGACAATAAAGTGATCGAATAAGGGTTCCGTTTTTTCCTTCTGTGGTACGGAACCCGCTTAAAGATGACAAGTCACTCTTTAAACGACCCCCGGCCCCCTTCTGATAGCGAAGCGCTGACTGTAGTGTCACCCATTTTAGAAGTAAGAGGCTTGGCGCTGGGGCTAGTCCCCCCTTGTTTTATTGTTATCCTTCCGTAAAATTATATAAGCACTAGTAATAGAGGAAACAACTCGTGGAAAAGCTCGTGGCTAAATAAATAGAAGCCGCTCGGGTCGATCTTTAGGTTAAGCCGCGCTTGCCTAGGTTGGTCTGTTGATGGGTGACCACCCGTTACATACCGAGTTTCCTCCGTGACTCGGAAAGCAAAGCCGTTGGTCCCGGCTGTCATTTGTAGATCTTTGACAGTCGTTACAGGTAGTCAGTGTTCCGAAAGTCTGACAACCAGTCTTACCAAGGGGTATCGTATTACCCAGTATTAACTGGGTTGTGGAGGTCAGATAGGCAGTCGCTCCATGTAAATACTGATATTCAACTGCATCCGGTTAGACTGGAAGCCGACCCCAACATAGTTGGGAAAAGGCTAGGCAGATGATGAATAGAGGAAACAACCACCACCCGTCCCTTGCAAGAGCCAGCCCGCGATGTTGAGCCAGTAAGTTCAAATCAGTCTTCAAATTATATCACTCACTCGATCCAGCCTGTACCTTTGCTGTCCTCCCCCAACGCCCTAAGCCGAGGCTCCTACCCCACAGGGGGTGCCCTAACCATGTAGTCGCTTAATTTTTTAAGTTTTTGCTCTGGCTGGAGGCCTTAATTTCAAGGCATCCACAGGAATCACCCGGTTAAGCAGACGACAACCTCTTAGGTTGAACTGTGAGATGCCATTCAGAAAAAAAAACAACTAGGACAGGTTTTAAAAGCTCCTACTTTTCGGACAACATGAATTAATTATTATAATAATTAATAATTATATAAGTATGTATATCAGTTGTCTGGTTACCATAACACAAGCTCTGCTTAGCTTGGGATCACATAGCCGTGTGTGAGTTGTCCCAAGATATTTATTTATTATTTATTTATTTTATTTAGGGTCCGCAGACTAAGCCACATAAGTCAAACTTATGTTTTTTTATTGTATAAAGTAAGATGATAAGAGAATGAAAAGTAGCATAAGAGTTTGAATTGTAAAAAACAGGCGGTGACATAAGTGCTTTTGTCGATCGATGTGTTAATTTAAATGAATGTTATTGCATTAATATTTGTAAAAACAAATGAGTTTACAAGAGTAACCATGGAGTTTCTTGCTGGTTCTTCTCAATAGGAATCGAGCACGCGGAACCGTGCACCTTTTCTTAACGCTTTATAAGTGCCCATATAGGCCTATCCTACTTAGGGCTTACATATTTCCTATAGATAAGTTGTCAAGCCGCCATTTTTATTTCTCAGATAAAAGTTATCTGACTATTGTAAAATCAGCCCTTAATATATTATTATACCTACTAATATTATAAATGCGAATGTTTGTGAGGATGGATGAATGTATGGATGTTTGTTACTCTTTCACGTCAAAACGGCTGAACGGATCTTGTTTAAATTTAGCACAGAGTTAGATAATAGTCTGAAATAACACACAGGATACTTTTTTTTCGATGATCACGCGGGCGAAGCCGCGGGTGCCAGCTAGTGTAGAATATGCCTTAAGGCGCCTCCCCGACCAAAACGCCACGCAAGCCATATTTGTGCAGTTTTCTGGAGCTATCTACTTGTTATTTAAAACGAACTAAGTAACAAAAAAAAAATACATTAAATTTCTTTATAATCTTGATTCAATTATTGTAGATTCATTTTTATTGAGGAACTAGCTTTCGCCCGCGGCTTCGCTCGCGTTAAATTCTGTATAACACACCAAACAGACCTGCAGTTTTTGCTCTTGCGCCTGATGGATTTGTAATAGCAACGCTAAGTTCTCTCTTTTCTTCCCTCGTTCTCCCTCATATCCCACTTTTTTTTAATAAAAGTTAGCCTATGTCCGTCTCCTGGTTCCCAACTATCTCTGTACCAAAATTCATCAAAATCGGTTTAGCCATTAAAGCGTGAAGAGGTAACAAACAAACAAACTCACTTTCGCTTTTATAATATTAGTAAGGATTATTTAGTAAATCTCCTTACAAGAAAAAATATCAATAACCATGCATCTCCTCGTAAAGTAAACATTGTTTAATTTTGCTACTGACACTAATGGATACACAATTCTATGTATAATGAACATTTTGGTACAAATATTTTTCCATAAACCCAAAACTTTATTTTATATAGATTTTATTCCAAAAATTAGGCATTATTCACTACTGTTACTCCTGCGCGGCATAGAGGGAACGAATGCTCAAGGTTATTTGCGTAGGGTACGGCCTTAAAACGTGAATTTATAGGAACATCATGCTTGCTACGCCCGAGAGGGTAGTTGTATCTGATTAGATACAACCATATTTCGCCAGTTCAGTGTTTTAGTTCTATGTAATTGGGGGCGAGCTAACTGCCATCATCTGGCTGTTACTGATAAATTCGTAATGAAAAACCCGATAACACGTTACCTGGGAACCGAACCTAGGATCTCATGCTCAGCAGTCGCGTTTACGACCACTAGACCAACGAGGCAATCCAAAATAAATACAAACAGAAATAGATGTACATAAAAAAATAGCAAAGACAACAAAATGAGCCTTCAGCCCTCCTCTATGTTGGAGGCAAAGAAATCCAAAAAATATAATACAAATCAGTTATAAAAACAACACAAAAATCTTCATCTTCTACAGTCTTGAACAATGTTGTATCTTGTTTCTTCAAACGGGGTGTTGATGAAGAACGACGAATTGAAGAATATTGGCGTACCCAAGAGCACGGTATGAAGTTCCTACAGTGGTAGAATACGTAGGAACTCTATACCTCGCTAGTGGTAATCACCATTTCGAAGACAATCTTCGGGAACCTTCTGGAATATTCTGGAAGTCTTCTTTCGTTGTTATTGTTGCTTCTTTTCTTCTTTAACAGAATCTTTAGTCTTGCAATCTATTGTAAAGCTAAGTATACACGGACCAATAGTCATGAATATGATATAAATTGCGATTAAAAATGTTTTACATAAATAAAATGACCGTAGCAAGTTTAATAAAAATATCTTGAATAAATTCTTCAGTATCGTCTCACTTATTAACATTTCCCATTTAATTTAAATCACAATGACTATAATTGTAATTCAATTCAAACCGCCGCCGCCGTGGGCTCCAAAAATGTATCAAATAAACTGCCAAATCTGGGCTGCCAAGGCTACCCACCTGATTCGGTAGCCATCTTGAATTAGCATTCGAATAAAAAAAAACAGCAGCTGTCAAATCTCGCATAATTACTTAAGGTATTTGTAGATTTGCATATTTTGTGGCAAGTTCTTGGGGATGCCAACCCTTTACGAATGCAAATTTTTTAGCCCGTGGGAAATCGGTAATTTGCATAAGAAATTCATCTTGTTTGAGAGTTAGCGTTGCTTTTTTTTTTTTATTCGAAACGGGACGTTTTGTGGGAACTTGCTGGACCAGTTTTCCGGATTAGGGAGGATTGATAAAATTGTACTAAATAATAATAATAATAGATATTTGCTAGTGAATACTGTGGTAGAGGTTGTTACAATATTCTTATTATTTTGTTTAAGGTTTATGAGATAAGAGGAGACCAGAAAGATAATTATTACACAGAAAATGCTTCTAATTAGACGCAATAAAACCAGAGGCCCTATCACCAGTCTGCGATGTAAATTTATCCTTACCTACTAATATTATAAAAGCGAAAGTGAGTTTGTTTGTTTCTTACCTCTTCACGCTTTAATGGCTAAACCGATTTTGATAAATTTTGGTACAGAGATAGTTTGGAACCAGGAGACGGACATAGGCATTTTTTTTAAGTGGGATGTGAGGGACAGAGTGTGACGAAAAGGAAAAACTTTTAGCGTTGCTATTACAAATCAATAAGGCGCAAGGGGAACTGTGTTACCCCGAATTTAACGCGAGCGAAGCCGCGGGCAAAAGCTAGTTTATTATACATAATTATTAAACGCAACGTAAATATGTCGATTTTAGGGTTTTGTACCTCAAAAGGCAAAATAGGAACCCTTAGAGGATCACTGTTGTCCGTCTTTATGTCTGTAAAGACCCTATATCTCGGGAACACGAGGATATATCGACTTTAAATTAAAACCATATCTTCTAGTATGTGGTTCAACCCTCTCACTAGTATCATCCTTAGATATACATAAATTCTTAAAAAATATAATATATGATGAAAAGAGTGTTATCAATAACATCAACGTATTTATGTTAGCTGTCATATGCGGTTTCACTTGCGTCTTTGGTTACTGACCTGCTCCCGTGGTAGTGTCGTGATGGTAAATAGCATATGTTCTTCAGTAATAATGTAGCTTTCTAATGGTGAAAGAATCTTTCAAATCGGTTGAGTAGTTTTTGATTTAAATCGTAGCAAACGAACAAACCAATTTTACCTCTTTATAATGTTAGTTTAGATTTAAATCGTGGACTTTAATATATTTTATTTAACCTTAAACAAAAATACTCATCAACTTTCTCGTTCAAAATAAACAAAATCGTTGCAAAATACAGACGACTTAAAAGCGTTAAAACAACTATCAATGCATAAAACATGCCCTACTGTACTAGCACCCTAAGGCGACATACACACGTACTTTAAAGTTCATTTTTAATGAGCCATAACACACACTGTCTGCACCCTACTTTATAATTAGGAGAACAAAGGGTGGGTCTACAACCAGTCTAAATTGACCTTTGGATACGATCCTTCTTGTATGACCGACGGATCAATTTATTTTGGATGATGTTTCTAAGATAGTATCTTTTAACTGTCTTATTTATTGTGATTATTAAGTTACTTTGCCTTATATTGTGTTGTTTCGTTCGACACATGCTTAGTGAAGGTTGATTTTTAGGGTTCCGCACCCAGAGGGTAAAACGGGACCCTATTACTAAGACTCCGGTGTTCGTCCATCTGTCATTAGGCTGTATCTCATGAACCGTGATAGTTAAAACAGCTGAAATATGGCGTAACTCCTTATTGATAGAAGCCAAATAGCATCTTTAAAAATACAAGGCAACCAAACGATGACCATTTAAAAAAAAAACAGAAACTTCTATTGAGATTAGCAACAAAAGGCTTAGATAACTAGGTATCTCTAAACAGTTAGTGACAGAAAACTAGCTTCTTAAGATCTATAGTTGGCTAAAAGACACACTTAGAAAACACAGTTCCACTTTAAAATATGTCAACAGTCTTTGTTTTAAACAAAAATGTTGATACTGCAAACAATTTGCAAGACAGACAGACTAATCTTTAGAGTATTAGTCGAGAGTGTTTTCAGCAAAACGTTTCAATTTTAGACTGGCTTTTGTGAAATAACTGTTTTCTTTATTTGGGTAACGGTTTTCGATTTAAAACTTGATGTTTTGTTCCTCTATGATAATTCTTTTTTTTCAATACTTCAGATAAATAATAAAATGAAACTGAGCTTGTCTAGGTAACTATCAAAAACTATTCAATAACGCAACACCAACTTCAGGTATTTTACAAAAACTACTCAAGATATTTTTGCTATTAAACGTGGCAATGTTGCCAGTCTTTTGGGCATTTCCCAAATGACGATACGGAGGTGTAATTTGACTTTTACTATTCCATTTTTGTAAAAAATAAAAAATTTTTTGTTAAAAGATTTTTTTTTTAAATTATGGAAATAAAAAAACAAACAATGCATACTAACTTCTTCTTACAAAAAATGCATAGGTACTAACTTCTTCTTAAAGGATTTTTTGGTGAAAAAAAATCCCTTTAATATTTTTCCACCACGTCAAAATCCTACATTTCTCACAATTCATTTCCCTAACCCTATTTCAACGCATTTTCCCCGACAATAAAAAACAATAAGCCGAGGCATAGCTTGTGCTATTTATCCGTATGTCTCATCTACATCCGTAACAGGGGTCTGTAAGCCTGAGATTTGCGAACTAATTTCAACTGCAAATCCTTAAAATGAGAGGGATTTAGGGATGTACCTCCACCTTTATGAATGTTCTTGTAATGTTATCAAGGATTGTGTGTACGGGGCTTTATTTAATGTTTAGGTACTCGGGTATGGCTGTGCTAAAGTTTTTGATGAAGATTATTTTTTAAAATTCTTAGATCTAGAATTTGTTCAGGGCGTTATACTTAGTATTTGGTGATTTTACAGTAGATATCATATGAAAGTACTCAAGAATTATTTAGGATCAACTTGGCAATATATAGGTATGTATTTTTATATTTTACTACCGACCTGCCCCGGTCTTCGCACGAGTGCAATGTAAAAACTAATATCGTACATGTAAACCTTTCTCTTGAATTACTCTATCTATTAAAAAAATAGTATCAAAATCTGTTGCGTAGTTTTAAAGATCAAGCATACAAACGGACAGACAAACAGCGGGAAGAGACTATGTTATTACTACGTAGTGCTAATTTAAAAAAAAAAACGTATATACGTTTCTTTTCTGATATTACTGAAATTGCCTACCGCTTCAGATTTTAAGTTACATAAGTAAATGTTCTATTTCTATAATTTCAAACTTGTTATCAGACACAGATAATATTATCTCAATGATAAGTAAGAGAGATTGCATATTTATGTAGATACGTAATGTACAGTCAGCACCAAAAGTCGATGAACAGAATCAACATTACAAAACACCTGTTCACAATAAAATGCCATAAGTTATAGTCGCAGCTAGGAAACAAAATAGCCTGTACACCAGAAATTTACAAAAGTTGTTAAACACGAGTATTTCAAAAGAACATGTGCACTAGTATTCCTAAAGTCGCTGTACACCATCAATCCAAATGTCGCTGAACATCATTGTATCAAAAGCCACTAAACAGCAGAAAAGACAAAATTAGGTTAACAAAGTATATTTGTAATGTTGCCGTGTGTTAATATACTTTTGACGCTAATGTTGTTCAGCTACTTTTGGGAAAGTGCTTGCTTGACCTTTTTAGGGTTCCGTAGTCAACTAGGAACCCTTATAGTTTCGCCATGTCTGTCTGTCCGTCCGTCCGTCCGTCCGTCCTCGCTTAATCTCTGTGACCGTTAGCACTAGAAAGCTGAAATTTGGTACCAATATGTATATCAATCACGCCGACAAAGTGGTAAAATAAAAATTGGAAAAAAATGTTTTATTAGGGTAGCCACCCTATATGTAAAGTGGGAAGTGATTTTTTTTTTAATTTCAACCCTAACGTGTGATATATTGTTGGAAAGGTATTTAAAAATGAATAGGGGTTTACTAAAATCATTTTTTGATAATGTCTATCATTTCGGAAATAATCGCTCCAAAAGTAAAAAACAATGTGTCCCCCCCCCTCTAACTTTTGAACCGTAAGTTTAGAAAATATGAAAAAAATCTGAAAAGTAGAACTTTATAAGGACTTTCTAGGAAAATCATTTTGAACTTGATTGACACAACAGTTTTTGTACAAAAAAGACAAAAAGTTGTACAAAATAATTTCCTCCTCCACCTTTAAACTCATAAGTGGGAACACTTATTGTGACGGACGGGAAACTACGGAACCCTACACTGAGCGTGGCCCGACACGCTCTTGGCCGGTTTTTTTTATTTTGTAAAACATGAGTGTGTATAAAGATGATAAAATTTGCAAAGTTGCTACATGTTTTGTCATCCAGGAATGGCGTACATTTTTTTTGGCGTAAACCATGCTTTAACGTTAAAATTAGACATATTACATAGAGGTAGCACAATCGGCTGCGGTCCACCTCCGAGCACTGGCAGCAAAAGCACCTCAGAGGCCTGGGCTCCAGCAGTTTAACCTGCGCGGATACCCAGCCCACCAGGAGCCTTCGGCCCTCCACAATTGCTTTGGCCGCCGTCACGGGGCAGCTAACCGTCACGGTTCGCATACCCTCGGAGTCAGGACGTACGGTGCCCACTGCCTTCACCTGGTCAGCAGGGCACCCACCAGTCCTGACGACGGCAGCCACCACCTCCTCTTCCATGACGGAGTCATCCAGGCCCGAAATGCGCAGGCTTGCGCACTTAACAGGCCTGGACACTCGAGCCTCGTCCGCATCTAGGGACGCTCTGAGCTTTTCGGCCAAAGCGTCTGCGGACGGGCCACTGGCGGCACCGGGGATCTCTAGCATTCGGGCCCCCGTTGCGGTGACACGTAGCCGGAGCCCCCCGGTGATCCCTAACTCCTCTGAATTCACCGCCGCCTTTGCCTTAGCTAGAACGTCACGGTACGTCACGCCCTTCTGTTCCGCTTCTGGCTGTAGTGTGAGCACTACAGCCGCGGTCTTTGGGGTGCGAAGTCTGGCCGCGACGTTTCGCCGCTGCTTCTGCGCCTTCTTGTGGGCAGCCCTGGCAGCCTTGTGCCTCCTCTTCTTCTGCCCGACCACTTCCCATCCGGCTTCGGCCGTCTGGGGTTCAGGTGGGGGGGCGATGGTGGCGGCTGGCTCTGGCGCCTTCGCTGCCTTGCCCTTCCGTGCTTTTTTCTTCTTCTTCTTTGCCGGCGCCGGTTGCGACGGAGCCGGATTCGCCGAGGTCGGCGTTGCAGGGACCGACGCGGGTTTAGTAGGGGCCGTCGATTTCGTGCCACTGGACTGGGGTGATGGCCTCGTTCCAGCAGCGACGGCCGAGTACGAGGCCGGCCCCGGGCCCCCTTTTGCCGTCCCCGTGGCCCCGCCTGCCGTGACCGGACCCTTGCTTGCAGCCAAGGGCGAGCGCAGAACGATGCCCTCCAGAACGGAAAACTGCGCCTGGAAGGCAGCCATCTCTTGCCGAACCAGCTTGAGAACACGATCCTCAACCGGTACGGCATGGCTTGCCGTCTGCTGCCCGCCCTCGGTTGCTTCGGGGGACCTCCTTCCCCGGAGACCGGCCAGGTCCGCCTGAAGCCACCGGTTCTCCTCTAGAAGGAGCTCCGTGGCGGCCGTCAGGCGGGCCACCTCCGCCCGCAGTTCGGCCACCTCCGCCCGAACAATTATGCACTTACACAACGTTTCAATTACTTCAGACTACGACAATCATACGCTAGACTAAAATTATCACAAGTCATGTGAATAGAAATAATAAATTAAAAATTTAAGGAAGGTAGGTTTTGTAAGATTCGCGCAAAGTAAATTGCAAGCACCGTCACAATAATCGCTTCGTAGATCAATAGAGTTATGTTTATGTAATTTCATATTATAGTTTAGTATGATGACTGACAATAAAATATAATTGTTTTGTAAATAAGTATTGAAATAGATACTAACGTGTTAACATACATTATCAAGGTCAAGCAAGCATTTTCCCAAAAGTAGCTGAACAACATTAGCGTCAAAAGTATATTAACACACGGCAACATTAAAAATATACTTTGTTAACCTAATTTTGTCTTTACTGCTGTTTAGTGACTTATGATACAATGATGTTCAGTGACATTTGGATTGATGGTGTACAGCGACTTTAGGAATCTAGTATTCCTAAAGTGCACATGTTCTTTTGAAATACTCGTGTTTAACGACTTTTGTAAATTTCTGGTGTACAAGCTATTTTGTTTCCTAGTTGCGACTATAACTTATGGCATTTTATTGTGAACAGGTGTTTTGTAATGTTGATTCTGTTCATCGACTTTTGGTGCTGACTGTACCTAAGATATTATGCTACTATTTTATCTTGTCTTTGTTTAAAAGAGAATTCATATTATTTAAGTAATTATCACTCTAATAGAGGAATTTAAATTATTCGGGACTATTTTTATCCACAGAAATAATTCTGATAAAATTTCTAATCAAAATTACAGTTATTAAAAAAATAGTCCCTGATAAACTAAACACTGCTGACAATAAAAAAAAATGTCCAGCTCACCGATTACGTACAATTCACCAGTAAAAGCACAAAACACATGCGCCACGTAAATGTTTACGTAAAATGTACGTGAAAGTTACGTTTTATCGCCATTTAATCCGATTCGACGAAATTAATGCCGACTAAATATGTATGAACGGCTCAATTGTTACTCCACGCGACGCACATAAGTGCCCCTACACACGACAACACTGTATAACTCAAGAAGCGAGCGGAATCCGGCGAAACTTGATACAGAGTACTTAATGCTCGCGTGTCAGTTGGCAGTTTAACTCCGTATCTTCTTCGCCTGACGCAGCGCTGCGAATGTCCAATAAATACGCGTTTGACGCCCGTTGCGTACACAATAACCAACCTAACATGGTCCTTCGAGCCGGATAACGGAATTCCACGTCTAACTCACATCACTAGAACGCACGACTGTGAATGGCTCTCGACAATCTGGTCGGTGAATAGAACGACAGTGGTGCCAACATAGACGTACCAACTAACAGGCCTTTTGTCGCATCTGAATTGATATTAACGCAAATAAATAATTCAAAACGTAGAACGCAAGAAACCAGATATAATTATAATGAATAGATAGTGCTGTGACTCTGCGAAAATATAATTGCCCGAATAAGGTTTATTGCCTTGAATGGATCCTTATTGTGCGGGGAAACGATTTAGTAAAAAGTAGTTCCTTGCCAAAAGACGATGCAAGCATGCGTGCGTTTATGGCGGCGACATTTCCCGCGCGTTCCATATTTAAATTTTATGGGTGATTAAAATGAGTGCTTATTTTTTTGCATTCTAAACTTAAACTATTTTAATCAAAACATTGTACGCATTCCCATATTAGACCCTTTTCTTTCCAGCCAGATAGCTAGAGTTACATAGTTCCACGAACAAAATTCAAAGGATCGATAAATTCTTAAAGCACTCTTAGCCTTCTGTATCAGCCGACAATAATTTTATTTGCGCACTCGGCAAGTCGCTGTGTGTATAAACTTTATTGCGTTAGCCACAGCCGCTGTTAACCCTAAAACAGTTACAAGGATATCGTACATTAGAGTAATTACTTGTGAACGCGCATTTTAGTGTTTTACCGCCCAATGTGCTGTTTGAATGTGTTTTACTAATGGATTTACTCATTTTATTTTTACGGATAGAAATATACTATATAGAATTATTGAAACGGGACGTACTTGTAGTTTTTACTGGATAGTGGCAATGAGTTTAGGCCCAATAATCGAGATTAAACCCGATTAGTGTCCCATCTCTAGTTTTTTTTTTTTACAGGAGTCACATTGAGCGAGCAGACAGTCTCATTATACATTTAATTTGTACAAAATGCCATTCTCATAACGATTACTGCAAGCAAATAAACATTTCACATAATATTCAAAACTACCACATGAAATGCATCCACGGGGACGCTAAAATGCAAACAAGCGTTTTCGGGTTATTTCAGGGGGGCGTTTAATGGTTGCATTTAACGGGCATTTTGTAACTTTTATGGGAGTCAATAAAAATATAAAAATGTTACTGAATGATATTTTTGTACAATGTACTGTTGAACTGTGAAGTCATAATGTTTATTACAGGTTGTAAAAAGTAAATATGCTGATTATATCGTAAGTTAAACTATGTAGTAACTTATACAGCCAAACGAGAGAACCATAAGAGGAACTTTTTATATTTCATCCAACTACCGAATAAATTGTTTAAAGTGCGTGCAATGCAAAATTTCACATTACGAGAACTGTGTGGGGCATGCAGGAAATACGCTATTATCATACCCTCCTCCACACGTATACACACATCACTACATAGGGTGTTTACCCCTCGGGGGTAATTTTTACCCCATCAACAAACGTCGCCACCCACTCTACTCATCATTCGTTATTTGAATTACTAGTGAGCAATTGCGTAATTTTATTTTTGGTTGTTTTATTCGAATAGTGCGGTTTCTCGTATAATTCGCATAAAATTATGTATGTTTTATATCAAACGATACAAATTAAAACGAGTTTTTTCTTTACAATAAAATCAACACATTTTGACCAGCTTTCTCATAAAACAATACACCTGATCATGTTCGCAAACGTGAAATTTATTCGATTTATTATCGGAAAATTATCGCGGCCAACGTAGTCATTATCAGACATTTACAATTTCAAACGTTTATCGATGTAATTGCACCCGATAACGATTATTACGTGTTTAATTGGATTATTCGATAAATTATTCGATATACGAAATGCGTTGGACGAATTTTTAGGGGTGCGTGACGCAATGATTTATGAAAGTTGAAGATTTCGAGTAATTTATATAACTGTACTTGTGGGAATTTTAACAAATGTGCCGTTCGACCAAATACCTAATTTCCTTATTAGATTTCTTTGGGACGTGATACGTAGAAAATAAAAATTGCATTTAGTTGTAATAATATATACATTTTACAACTAAATGCAATTTCTATTTTCTAATTAAACTTATAATCGTAAAGAATTTGATTAAATAAAAATATCTGCTCAGAAACATGACTTCAATAAAAAAAAAAACTATTTAAAAATACTTTAAATTTCACACATGTATTCCAAAGTTCTCGTTATAGTTTATTCAGAAATAAAATAAAACAACTTAAAACTCCTTATTCATAGCCCACACATCGATAAACGCCTAAAGGGGGAAACAGTGTGATAAATTATATTCAATATTCATAAATATTTCGTCCTTTTCGCACCTACGAGATGGGAGCGAGATAAAATACTACTCGTTCCTACATACACAAGTATACCGCTAATTTGTTTTGACATATCTGAACGAACGACCACTTTTCCCGCCTACAACTTGCCTACTTCAAAAGGGGATAGATTTCGAATAATCGAATAACAAAAAATGTGGTTCGTATTTCGGCGAAATAGGGGTCGAAATCGTTTGACCGATTTACGAACTTAGATCATTGGATTTTATTGTTAGACGCAAACGCGATTGAGTTTTCGCATATCTATTGTACTGGACGGACCCCCTGGCCCCTTTCTGCATTTTTTGCCCTTCACTACGTTAGGGTGACCCCCCAAACGCGTGCCGTATGAGATATTGCGTTACGTACCACACAAAAACTTATACCGCGGTCGATCAATAACTATTGACGCAACTAGATCTTTATTAAAATTTAGAAAGTAGGCCCATGAGTAATTATCATTTGTAAGTCAAATAGAAGTCGACTAATTATTACAAAATACGTAACATCGGGGTCCCCCGGGGCACAATGCACAAAGACATCTATTGTGTAACTCAACAATGGCGTGACTCACTCATGACGGACAGAAAGACAATGAGACGGCCGACACTCTTCTAGGGCCCGTATAAGGCCGATATGCATAACGGATATCGGGGGCGTCGTATAAAGTGGAATTTCTTTCTCCACATCTTCGTATAAAAAATAAATTTTAAAAATTGCCATGTTCTTCTCCAAAGGATCTGGCGTGTGGCCAGATAATTTATGCATTATTATTACAAGCAAACTTTAAAAATAACTCACAATTTAAGAGTCATTACACCCGCATTTAAAAATGCGGCCAAACAACAAAAAAGATTTAAGAATAAAATAACAATTGAATTAAATTTTAAAGGAGTTCTTAAATGAGAATGCAGCGTGAATGGAACACCCGAAAAAAAAACAATGCGAATCAATCGCGTGCCGTGAAAAGAAATCCCATCAATCAGTCGAGCCGAATGCAATATTCAAATGGAATATTTTTTTTGTTCCAAGTTCAAAATCCCCGCGACCTTGCCACGGTCAACTTGTGACTGTTTATCCTAGTCGATATTTGACGCCGCCACTTTTTGCTTGCTACACTTTTTGCGAACGTCTATTGTTGTTGTTTACCGCACTATTTACGTAGCCAGATTGAGGCTACATGCCAATGCACTTTTAAAACGCATACTTTAGTTTTAAAATCTTCCTAATAAGAACGCGACTATTCGTGAATCATTGCTAATTAAAAAGAGTTCTTCATGTTTTTCTCCAAGATCGACTTTAGCCGCCATGTTAATGCCAACTCATCACTTTATGCTAAATAATTTACATGAAGATGCAAATTACGCAATTTATTTAGTTTTCAGTTGGCGTTAATGGCCTCAGTGTCACATTCAATGTTCGGTCGTCGCACGAGACACGAAAAGTGACAAATGACAGCTAATGATTGTATTCCAAACGACCGACATACTTGTTAGTCGCGGACAACAAATTTCCTTTATTAGTCGTTCCGTAAAGGTATAAAAATATGAGTCACGGATACGTGTTTTTTGCACTGGCAATGATTTTGCGTTATTTTTTACAGGCGTGCAATGCCCGCCGTGACCTGCATGACCTAACTCTTTGTTAGGTCCGTCCTTTATCATTTTTTGCGTATGCAGAATCGTTCATGAATATCTGAAGTTCCGAGCAAGGGACGATTGACTCGATAGTGTCCCAAATCGTCCACATGTTGCGTCAAGAGTGATGGAAGTAAAAATAAAAAAACAAAAACTGGTTCGAATGATGCCGGCCGGCAAAAAAGAAAAATATATTCGATATTTGAAAATATGAATATGGCGGTCGCGGGCGTGGCCGATGCCACTAAAAGAACCGAAACAACGCTGTAAAAACTAAAAGATTGTTATTCAACGGAATATTTCAAAGTTAAATTAAAAAATAATTAATTATCTACGAACTGTATTAGAAGGTTTGGAAGTTTCCAAATAGGCATTTTATCTGAAACATGCAGCTAATGGGACCGCAGAGCGGCATATAGATAAACAAATGGGGGAGGCAGTTGGGCGATAATTGTAGGTATATTTTTATCAGCTTATATCTAAATAGGTACCAGTACCTAACGGGCCAGTAAGGGCCGTCACCAATGTGGCCATAAAAGACTGCTTGAAACATTTTGCGCAATAGATACTGATCTCTATTTGCTTAATATGTAACTTAAACCGCCATTAAAAGTGAGAATATCGCAATAAATACAATTAACACTCAGAAAACTACATTAAAATACGGCTGTGAATGTTGTCTAGGAATTACCAGCTTTAATTAGGGCTAGCCATCGAAATGACCTTAGCTTTTTTTTGGGTTCCTGTCACTCCAACCCTTATCACCGGTAGCTTAGACCCTGCTCCCGATGCCGGCGCGGCGCATCCTATTTTTTATATTTGTAAATGTTTGTTTTTTTTTATATTTTTAAATGTTTTTTTTTTATATTTTGTTTAAAAGAAATATTTAAACATTTTTTAAAAGTGGATGAAGGTATGTATATAATATAGGTATATATTATTTACTTTTATAGTCATGAATGGAATAAGAAAACGTGTTGTGCCGACCCCAAATAGAATGGGACAAAGGCAGGAAAATGATGATGATTTACTTTTACAGTCATAAACTTAATTATTTTTATAGCAAATGCACAGCATTTATTGCAATTAAATGCACTTGCCGTACGTTTTTTTTTATAAATCATGTTTTTTTTTATCAAAAACACATGAGTCAAACTTTATTTTCAACATATACGAGTACGTACTGAAAACATTGAATTATTTATCAGTACACAATGTTGTTGAACGTTTTGTCATCACCAAGTGTTGAAATATAAACACAAAACTGTAAACACAGCGAAGTCCCACGGTCGGGCATTTAAAAAATTGTTGTTTTTAAAATGAAAAAGATTATTTTTTACCTCTATTCCAACCGGTCTCGCGAGAGCAGGTGCCATGATGTTTCTATGTTAGATAGAACTATGAAGGTTTAATATCGTGATTAACGTTGGTTTAATTTTCCTAATTATGATTTGAAAAATTTAATCGTTGAATAATGTAAGTGCCCATTCCCCTTTATTAAAAAAAATCTAAATTAAGTAGTTGTTTAGTAGTAAGTTGTTTTTAATATTTTAGATGAGAATTAATACATTGTTGTATATAAAAATATAGTTAAAGAAACAAAAATATATTTCTACAACAAGCAGTCACAAAAGCATTGATTGATAATAATATCATGCGTCATCAATTTTTATTTTTACACGACTTCTTTTTACGAGTTTTCTTTACAGTCATACTTATTTAGTGGAGTTTTGATGCTCTTATTAAGTTGTCTTTTATTTTTTACCCGACTGTAGCAATTCCCAAAAGGAGGTTATTCATTCTAACATAAATTATAACAATCACCGTTTCTATCATTTTGGGATAAAAATAACAAAGACCCAATCCAAGTCGCTGGGATTTGTTTTAATAATCATATAAAAACATATCTCAAAGTGCAACACTGTTGCATACAGTCTTCCACACATCTCAACTCACAACAGGTAGAGCATTCACTTGTATTTCTTTGAAACATTGATCGCGTAGTAAACAGCTCAAACAAAAACCTACTCCAGGTCTCAAAAAATAAGGCACAAAGTCCAATGGATCAACACAATGAATGGATAGCAAAATAGCCCAGTACTATATAATTTAAAACATATCAACAGATCCCGTGATTGTCCGTCCATCCGTATGTTTGTAGTGACAAAAAGTAATCAAATCAAATTAACAATGATTGAGGTTATTTCAAGGAAAATACACATTTTATTTTTATTAAGCAATGTTAATCTTTATAAAATTGCAAGTGACACAGTAAAACAGGGTTGGATCAAATTTTTAAAGATGGAACATAATTTTGAATTCTCGCGAAACCGGGGCCTTGACCGTTTCAAGGGCCATAAAAACAAAATGATTCATATAATTGTTGTAAGATAATCCTTATGTTGTATGAAAAGGATATGAATGACGCATTAAAATTAGTTTAACCACATTTCTTGTGTTAGCCTAACATAATATTTAAAGGATGACATTTACACATAAAAACGTCTTACACAAAGATTTATTAAAGTAAAAACTACTAAAAACAGTCGTTATTACACACCACACATTAAAAGAACAACCACTGTCTTAAAAAACACACACACAAAAGTATTAATTCCGTGTAATAAATATCCAGAAAAAAAACTTTAACCCTTCACGAGCCGAGTCAAATTAACTTTTATCCTAACCCCAATTTCGAAAGTAAAATAAATAGGTTATAACTATTTCCGACGGCACTTTGAAGAAAATAAAATAAAAAGGTCTACGATACCTGCACTTAACCTCAACTGGAGTGGTCCTGTCCGTTCAGATACGTATTAAGGACTGAGACACAGCAAGACTCATCGAGTCATTATTTTTCTTCGATATAAGTTTTTTATTATAAAACTTGTGGCTGTGACTAATATTTGAAGCCTAATACAAAGAACATTGTTTTTATGTGTAATATCTAAGTTTGCTCGGAAATATTACAGACACTTTAGCTTTACAATTACATTTTTTATGTTAATTTCGAATTAAATAAAAGACACGTTGAGAAATCTATTCGAATTTTTAAGTTTCACATTATACAATTTCTTTACGAGGCGTAAAGATCTAAAACATTTCAAAAACAAAGTGCCTTTGTTTTCCACTTCTTTTTTATCTTTTATCATTTAATTAGCAGATAACGAGATTATATGATAGTGCAATGTGAAACTCTGGCGATAATTTAGTGTAGTATGATAAGTTCATTGATAAATTGTTTTATAGGTGTAGGTGTAATTATTACTTTACAAAATCTTTGATAAAAGAATTTAGCATATTTGAAACACATCATAGAATACTGAAATTTATGCTTTCATAGGCGGTTTAAAACGTCAAATAATAAGATCACATTAAAAAAACAAATTACAGATAAATAAATAAATAAATAAATATCTTGGGACAACTCACACACGGCTATCTGATCCCAAACTAAGCAGAGCTTGTGTTATGGTAACCAGACAACTGATTTACATACTTTTATAATTTATAAATACATACAAATTATAGATAAATCACACCCAGACACAGAACAAACAATCATGCTCATAACACAAAGTTTGTCCTGGGTGGGAATCGAACCCACGACCCCCGGCTCAGCAGTCAGGGCCACTAACCACTAGACCAACGGGCCCGTCAAAAAGATCAATATTTATAATTCAAAACAACCCCCAAATCTCTCAGTGCACCACAATCTTCATCCCACTCGTAGCTTGTTTTCAAAGGATCGTATTATTTGCATTTTTTCGTCTTTTTTCTACATTTTTTACAAAAAAAAGTGGAACAGAAAAGGATAAAGAATAATATGGAACGCTCACCAAATGTCCCCGAGCATACAACAGGTTGGCCGCGGTGGTATTCAAGTTTTTTTTTTTCATTTTTTCCCCTTTTTGTTGATCTCATGTTTCCGACACATCTGAAATGTAAGAAGATTTTGGTTAATCGATATGATTTTGTAACGAGCATGGAGGTTTGAATTTTTGTTTTACTTTTGACCTAAAATCATTGGTTGTTTTTTTTATTAAGTTATTGTTCAATGTATTGATGGACGCCATTTTTAATTCAACTTAAATGTTTGCTCATTTGTACACGAAAAAAACATCAGCATTTTGAGATGATAGCGAGTACCTACCTAAACAAAAAAAAAATATTTATAATAATTATTATATTATAAATAAGTATAAAAAGCAAGTAATAACGTCTGTCTCTAAATACATATAATCAATTAGTAAATAATATTCCAGTTATAACTTGACGTTTCGCTTAACCTTTTGTTAAAACCTTTAAAAGTATACGCTACGTTACGATATTTTTTTTATATCTTTTCCTATGGTTTTTTTTTTCGTTTGTGAACACACTGATACCATTAAAATGTTCAAGTTTATGAGTAAAAAACTCACAATACAAGTGTTCCATTTAATTAATTGCTGTTTAAATTATTATAATTAGTTTCACGTGTTCATGTCATATTAATTTTTGTATCAAGGTCTCTTTATAGTTTTATAAATAGGTATGTCTATGTAAATAATTACCTTGTTTACTCAAATGCTCATTTATAAAGTAACAAACTAAGGGTTTTAGTTTTTAATACCGCGCAAATACATCCACAATTTGAAAAAAAAAGGATAGTGGGCAAATTGGTTACACAGCAATGTAATTTCGTTTCGTTCACATTTTTGACCTCACAGCGTACTTACAAAAAGTACTTATTGTTGCACGTGAAAACACGGTAACTGACAAAGTGGTGATGCCGCTTCGTGATAGGCTCTTGCACGCTCCACATTTTTATACAGGTTTTATCGTGGCATATCGTGAAAAATAACGCAAGAAAAAAAGTTGAAAACGAACCTTTGGAAAGCCGACCGTCAAGTAAGAAGGCAATCTGATTACGGGATCTAAATCTAGAACTTCAAGCTAGAGCTGTAGAAAATTGCGCTTTACTTTACTTGATTTAAATAAAATACTTAATCAAACAAAACTATCAGCTCCTTTTTTTATTAGTACATATTTTAAGAGTTTGTTAACCTTTAATCAGTTAACGACAGTTACAGTTTCGGTGCCAGCTAATCGAATGCCATTGCTATTGAGAAATTATAACCATTGTCTCTCTAATAACAATTGCCTATACATCGATAATTATGAGAAAATGCACAAGCACTTTTATTATGAAAAAAAAACTACAACAGCACAAAAGAATTACCATAGAAATTGGAATAATATTTAAAATCGTATTAAAATAATTCATGCAAGTGATCCATCAAACCTAACAAGGCTGAATGCGCTAGCGCTCGTTGCAAATGAACAAGGAATTTTTAAAAATGGTAAAACAAGATGGCGGCCGGTCTATGGCGGGGGCGATTAGTCTGATAGCCACGCCTGCGCAATGACTGATCACAGGGGTAGGTAGGAATAGCCACCATATTTTAATAATTCTTAACACGATTTAACTGAGGGGTAATTCTCAATGAGAATGAAAGATTATGGATTATTTTTATTTCATGTTATGATTTGTTTGGCTAAAATCAGCTTAATTTTTTAAATGATTATATTAGGGTGGCTGGAACTTAATCTCTCAAGGCGACTTCATCAAGTTTAAACAGAACTTTACTTAATGATAGGTACCAAAAAATCTTCCAGTAACGTCATATAACCCATTTTTCTAGTAATACAACTGTTTAGTTTGACAACTTTTTAATTTCTCACAAGAATCGTTTCTTTTATCAGAAATACCATATTTTTCATAAGCCAAAGCTAAAATAGTTTGTCAAGGATATATTCGAGCTCCGTTTCAAGCAGTAGGTAGTTAATTAAGTTAATAAAGTACAATGACCTAATATTATTTATGGGCTGTCAACAGCACTTGAGTACTTTATATTACGTCACGACATGACGTGGGTTTTAGTTACTGCCCTAGTTTCAATGGCCCTTCCCCTTTGTTTATGGTTAGTCTATAAATTATGATAGAATTTTTTGTCGATAAACCTAGTAAAAAAATAAAACTGTTTGTCTTTGCATCAGCATCACCTACTGGTTAATTACTATGAAACTAAAGTATCTTCATATATTTTTTTAATAATTAAAACTTATCAATAATCTCAAATTAATTTGTTCATTGACGGACAAAGAGAGCATTATGGAATGTTATTTGAAAATCCATAATCGAAATGGGTGAACAGTTTATTTGTTTCTTTTTTTTCTATAAAGAATACCTAAAGAAGTTTATTAATTGGGGTTGAAATAACCCCGATGATAGCAATAAATATATTTATATGTACAGTGGACAATTTGCATGAAAGTTCTTCGTTTTTGCTGAAGAAAAACCGAAAGAGAACAAGGTTTGTGTGTCTATATACATATTGTATAGATTTTTCTTGAGTGTTTGTTTGTACCGAACAGGCTCCGAAACTACTAGACCGATTTTAATATTTTTTTTTAACTCACAGTAAACTTAATTATCGGGAAGTAACATAAGCTATAACAAATAAAGGCTGAGCAGCGAATGAAACCGCTTGGCACAACCAGTGTAGTGTAAATACAAAAAATAAAATATGATAGTTTTGTCCTCACAGTTTTTCACACAGAAAAAGCTATAATTTTACAATTACTTTGTATTTCTATTGCCTAAGTTTCCTTCAAAAACACACAGAAACAGTATCTAAAATAAAACTAATCGTTGTACAAACCGCCTACGTACTGTCGCCTCGTTTACTATCTATCAGTTGTTTTCATAAACAAACAAACAGACAGACTGACGAGATTAAGTTCACGTTTTAAGATAGTACCTAAACACGTAACTAGACAACCTTTGAAGATAAACACTTACATTGATTTTATGTTGGTTTGGTTTCCTTGTTCTATTTTGCGAAATAATTTCCATTTTGTACAATAGGGTCAGAAGCCACTGGTCCTCTGAAATTCGCACCCTGTGCCAAGTCGTCCCCTCAATTGTTTGAAGGAACTCGTCCCTGAACTATGATTTATTTTAAAACTTCCCATAATTTTGTTGAAGTACTGTTCACAAATGTACTATGTCAACGCTTTTGGTAAACTTTTGAAAACTGATGGTATATCTATCAGTTTTATTCTAGAAGACGAGTGGGTACCTAGAAAATAAATTAATATTGACTGAAAGTCCTGCCAGGGGACCAACGGGCACCTGAATAGGGGCCGAATCTACAACTTTTATTCCGGGGGACGATTGAACCGATCTTCTGTGGGAACTGTGCTAAGCATTTCGTACCCAACAGTACTCTTGTTTGAGTTCCGCTTTCTGTATGTCCGTCCGTTTGTCACAGGGTTGTACCTTGTAAACTGTAATAGCATTTTTTTTATTTAAAATGTAGAAAGCTGTGCTTTTTAGGGTGATACAATATTTATGGCACTGTAAATTCATATCAGTGACGATAAAAGGTAAAAAAAATGTTGCATATCTTAATTGCAAGGTATTCAAACTTGCATGGAATTAAAGTTAATTAATGAATATCACGGGTGTTTCTTTGACCATAATTACACCTATCAACATATGTATTTCGAAGCAAAAAGAGTAATCTAATAATCGCTACACCCTGTATACAATTACATGTAATTTTCAAAGAACTTAAGCCACGACGTCCATTTATTGGTTAATTTAAAGGATTTTAAATAATGCCGACGATACCAATCACCAATTAAATTAAACGATACGAAATGTTAATTAAAAACTTTGACATAATTGAATCGAGATTTTTTTTTAATAACGAATAATTTTGGTCGAATCGAAACGATTAGGATGGTGTAACTTGCGATGTGATAAAAAAAAGTTCATTGAAAGGATCATTGCTAATGACGGTGTTTAACGACTGTTTCTCTTACGTTCAAAAATAGATCCTGGAAAAACGCGCTGTTTTTTTAATAACAACACATCATCTATAATTATTATCAATCAATATTATAAAGAGGAAAGATTTCTTTGTTTGTTTGTATCGAATAGGCTCTAAAACTACTGGACCGCTTTTAACTATTTTTTTCACTATGGCAAGCTACGTTATCAGGAATTAACATAGGCTATACAACATCATGCTCCCACAGGAGCGGGGCAACTAAAGACGCGGGTGAAACCGCGCTAAACAGCTAGTATATTACAAAACTATTTTGCAAGAATAACAACTGATCAGATAAAGGACATAAAATTGAAAAAAAAATAACAAGCCCTACAACTACGCACAAAAATAATTATCTTTGTAAAAAATCAAGCGTTTTCTTCAACTGCTCCCATTAAAGCATTTTATGTGTTGCATTTTACATCCGTCAGGTATACGTAACAAGGCTCATTTTCGCAAAAAAAACACACTCAAGTATTGAAAAAAGCATTTTGTGAAACAAGAGTGAGAAACGGTCCCTTATCACGTTCTTGTGGTCTCTTTAGCCCTTTAATTAACGCCTATAAAATTTTATTGAGGAAGCCACCAAATTAAATGACATAACACATGAAGCGGACATTTTATGCACGAGGTATGTGTATAAGTTTGCTGTGGCATAAACGTCGCACACGACACAAGCTTTAAGTGGGTATATTGAATCAGTACTGTAGTGTATCTATTTAATAGATATGTAAACACTGTCTCATAACCACACGCAGTCAGGGAGCTGTCACTAATGTCAACTGTCAGTCAACATGATGGCGGGAAGTTGGAAGGTAGAAGCGTGCCCTGGAGTTGGGCTTGGTGGTATGGTGAGCCTGTGATGTAGCAAAGTTAATTATGATATCAATCTGCATCTCTGCTACAAGTGGCTACTACAAGTACTTTTTGAAAGCTAAATTGACACAGTAAAAACCATTACAATATAGTTCAGTTCAGTAATTTAAAATACCATGTTATACATGAAAATATTTAAATGAATCAATTTCACTCAAAAAAAGTTGATAGGTTTCAACTCATTTTAATTTAAAGCAAGACGAATAAAATGTTAATAAACCCGTTTGTCGACGTCAAAGAGTTTATTGTTCGCATTTTATATAAATAAAAACTATAAATAAGATTTATAATGTGACATTCACTCACATTTTAAGATATTATAAAAAAAAATGTTGCCAGTGAATTAATTTGCAGTTTTAAATAAATTAAGACTTATAAAGTCTACAGAAATTCGCATCATGTTTACTAATTAACTGGTCAAAAATTTTGTATTGCAATCTAAAATAGTTTCAAGTAAAAAATAAGAAATTCAAGACTAATTAAGATTATTATGTGTCAGTGCATGGAGACGCTTAGTATTTTAATTTCAATACTTAGCCAAAGAAGTTTTTGTTTGAAAGCAATTACTTTAAACTTTATGATTAAACAAGCCGCATCTAAAAATATAAAACATAGACCACACAAGTCGTAAAATTTAAACGGATTTTTTTAAGCTACAGCAAATAATTATTTGTATAATTTAATATGTTAGTTATTTATTTTTAAAGACTAAAATAATTTCGATGGGAATATAACAGCCAGTTAAAGCTATAAATAAAGTTAAAGTTATACTCGCACATGATAATTGTACAACAAATACTGGTCACACTACAATTTTTTGTATTTTTTTTCCTTATGGCTCAGCCAATGAACTTAGATGGCAACACGGAAAGATAACCCTAATAACACTTTATTTTTTAATTTTTTAATTTCAAGTCTCCGATTCATTGCGCAAGACTTGTTTAGGTTTGATTGGTTCATTTGCTTACAAAATTTCTATTTTTAGAAAAAAAAAGTATGACTTACCTATATGTTTTTGCTAAAGATTTTTTTTTCAATGTTTTAATCTACCATCAAATTACTCATCTATGTTTATATGTATCAGACTTTAGTCTTAAAAAAATGTTTAGAAAAACTATGAGCTATTAATTAATAAAAAAGGGTATTATTAATATGTCTCTGAAGCACCCGTGGCTTGGATCCTGCACCCGATACCGAATATTTCTTAAAGAAAAAAATAAGTACAGAAAAACATAAAAAAATGTTTTTCTTTAAAAAATATTTCAACTTGTAAACGATACGCGTCAAAAATTAATTAAGAGATTATAAACAACATTGTTCACTTTTTTCCTAAAAAAAAAATTTGTTCGTAAATATTAGCAAAGAACGAAAGCGTTTGTCATCGAAAAGAGTTAGGGTAATGAATACCGTCACAGTACATAATAACTTTTAACAGTCGTAAATTGTTTATGGCAAACATAAAACTTGATGTTTCTTCACACAAGTGTTTGTTAAAGTTTACTATATGAGAGTTGCGTCACGTCTAATTAATAATATATTAAAAATAATGGCGTTTTAAAGGAATACATGTATGATGGAGGTGGAGTTGCTTTTAATATTATTTGTTTTGTAAGTACAATTAATTATACGACAACTTGTCTTAAAACCGCTGTAGAAAAATAGGTGAATAGGAAATAATAATAAATTAATGTTCATTTAAAATTCGAATGACCTTATTTTTTTTCAAATGTCTATAAATGCCTTAATTTAGAAATACAACACAAACCAACCGAATAAATACTTTATCTTATCTTAAGTTTTATAGCAGTACAGAAATAAGTATAAAATTATTTTTATTGCCACTTCAAAATAAAGTGAGTTTAATGCTACCTAACTAATTATTTAAATTCAAGTACCTAACTTTAAATATGGAATTAAACGAGCTTAGGCACACATAAATTCAAGGTGAGCTACACTTATCGATTCCATATTTTATCAACATTTTTTAGGCTAGCTTTTTAATGGCAAAGGTCGTTGAACATACAGCCAGCAACATATTTGAACACGTGCATTTTTATATCAGTGTCTAAATCTGTTTTACATAACATCTCTTTAGTACAGACTACTGGTTATTTCTAGTACAACGAATAAAACGAAATACTGCTTTGCATAAGAATAGTATAAGAACAGCTGTGCTCGTCGGCCATATGTGTGGCCATTAACATACGTTTTGTGTTCTCGTGAAAGAGTTCGAAGTTTAATTTTGAAATGAACGGGCGGCGTGTTCGAGAATTTGAATCTTTGATTTTGGAATTACTGTTTGGAAAACGAATGTTTTATAATTACTACCTAAACAGAATAGTAACGGCTTTTTATATTTGCTTAACAAATTACTATTTATTAAGAAAAAAATATCTACATCCATGCATTTAATGTAATAATGTTGTTTTAATCACGGTTATAAAATAATGATGGTCACCACTTCCTTCCCAGCGACTGGTGTTAATACAATATGTTATGAAAACAGCTAAAATAATCTATGACTTATATTCATAAACAATACACTATAACAATAATGTTAACTGACCGTTATTTTTTCAGTTTTTATGGCTTTATTCACTGGCAGTATGTAAAGTTGTACAGTGACTTTTAGAATCATATTTTGTATTTTTACTTCTAGACTAATTTTAATATAATGCTATATTTTTACTGTAGTTAAAAATACAAAAAAAAAACATAATCAATAAATAGTAATTAAAAACACACTTAATAAAATTGGGTAGTAAGTAAAACTGTTCACTTGTATCCCAACCCTAACAACGTTCTAAATTCAAATAAAAAAAAAACCAGCCGATTACGAGTCGGACTCTCACACATGGTTCCTTTAACATCAAAAAATATATATAAACAATACTTTTAACACTCATTTTTATGACTTTAGAAGCAAATATCTCAATATATATGAACCTCAGTTGCATGTGTGGAGGGCCACCCCTATTTATTTATTATGTCCTGAGCGGTTTCACCCGTGTCTTTGGTTACTGCCTCGCTCCCGTCTGTAGTAGCGTGATGTTATATAGCTTATGTCACTCAGTAATAATGTAGCTTTCTAATGATGAAAGAATTATACAAAACGGTTGAGTAGTTTTTGATTTAAATCGTAGCAAACCAACAAATTTTACTTTTTTATAAATCTTTATTTCTACAAGGCATGGACATTCCAAACGAGTAAAATGACTGTGTGATACAGACAGGGCAAATCTAATCTAAAAATAAGGGTTCCGTTTTTGCCATTTTGTAACGGAACTCTAAAAAGCAATCCTGGAACTCGTTTTCGAAATAGCGTGCATCAAGGATAAGTGCAAAACTGTCGTAACCGCGACTCGTCGACGTAAAACTGTAATTTCGAGTTTTCTTTTTAAAACCAATTATATAATTAAACACATGGAATTGAACGGTGGAGGAAACAGAACCAATTACCTATCGACAGGTATTTCTCGTGAATTCTATATTGGGTGGATTCATTTGTTTTATTTGTGTAGGGCCGTTTTTTAGGGCTAAAAGTATAAAAGTCTATTCTTGGCCCAAATTGGAAAGAATTCTCTGATGAAACAGAGTTTGTGTCAAATAAAAACTGTTTATAAGACTTAAAAAAAGAACAAAAAAAAACTAAAAAAAAACAATGTTAAAAAAGACTATAAACCTTTTTTTTCTGTACTGTTTTTTTAATTCTCTATGAGGCCAAAAGGCCTCTATCTCAGCATGGTATAGGGTATTATTATTTGCTTTTCGATATCTATAAGAACCAGCTAGATAAATTAAATTAACTGCAGGATGCATTGAAACGATAAAGATTCATTTTGTAAAGGAAATAACATCATCAGCATATTTTTAACATAATTGAAAAAAATTGTGCTATGAGCGGAAGCGATCGAAAACTATTCAATTATATTACACCTAGTATTTTCAAGAAAAAGCCTACATAGTAATCACAGTACTCTAAGCTAGTTTTATACGACATATGGGCGTAATTAATAATGCTTATTTATTAATATTAATAAATATTTGTATTGAAACATTGTATAAATATGATCCAATGTCCTGCTGCGTTCTTAATTAAATTCAATAAAAGCTAGAACTTATTGTAACTCAAGCTATGGGATACTAATAGTATTTTCAGTGTTACTGCAAGTAAATAGTAATGCAAATAAAATTCAAATTTTAATTAAAATAGCGAACTGTGATGCATATTTACAAAAGTTTGATAGGACACGTGTGTGTAAACTTACGCATTATAGACCTACCTGTGAACATAGTTTTTTTCGGATATTTAAAACAGTCAAAATCTATTTACTAATGTAAGTACCTCATTTTAGACAGCACAAAAAAACAAGCAAGGAAAAAGCAACTTACAAAAAATGAACAAAAGTAAACAACAAACAAAGTGAAATAAATTACAGTCGTAAAAACAATTACCACAGTATCTGATTACAAAAATTACACAGATTCACCACAGAGACGACAGTAAACAGATAATTGTTTAATTTTCCATTTTACCTCCTTATTTTTTTTTTGCGGCAGCGCCTCTTTTTGCGGAAATCGTCACAGCCTATTACAGCGTTATTAATTTTTCGAAAAAGGCTTATTTTAATAATGGACTTTTATTTTTTTAATATGATTGGCATTATTTATACTTATTGTTGGACAGAATAAGGTTACTTGTTTTTTTTTTCGAATTATTTTGTAGATGTCACTAGAAAATGAATGCAGAAAAAATTAAGAAAAAAATAAAGCTTATGCCAAAGCTCAGTAATAAAATCTAAAATACAAATTCAAACACGTGTATTCAAATTATTTTAATGACCCAATATTTAAATACCAGCAATATGTAATCCTTTAACAGAAATCTTTGATTCATCCATCATAAATCATAGGATCCATTCCGAAAATATCCTTAATCCGTAAAATAATGACCAATGAACCGTCTTGAATCTTATTCAAATGTATGGAACCGTGTGCATTAGAATACGAATAAAAATATATCAGTAGCGTTTCTCACATAAATTGTGCATGGGAATAAGATTGTAGACAAAAGAACAAAAATCTTAATAAATGATTGAACACGTAGGGTCGACTCAACCCTTTAAACGCGACACCTGGTCTCAAAAACCGAAGTCAAAAAATTTCTTTATCGCATTAGCATAATATTTATAATATTCACAATAGGATGCTTTATTCAAAGTAGCTTCGATTTTTAAATATACGGTAGTTCATTGTTAGAGATAAGGGATGGGACAATGGCGCACTTTGTGGTGGTTTGTAAGACGATGTTGAAAGGGTTACGGTGAGAAGTTAACGAGGAACCAACAATGCTGTTTCATTTAATAATTTGTTTCTTCGTTTTGCTATTCATATTTTGGTGATAAATTTTTGGTTTAGGTAGGTACTAAGAGTATTGTGTGGTTTGAAATGACACGTTTAAATGGAATTAAAATAACCATTTACACTATGGTTAGTGATCAAGATACCTTTATCTTAAGTATTCTTAGCATTCTTTCCATAATTTAATTTTATACATATCCTCGACCACATTATTATTACAAAAAACAAGAGAAAATACCTACTAACCTATTTATAGAAACGAAAATATCGTTTACAATCATAAAATAAAAACCGAAAGTAATATCCATTCATGCTGAGCAAACTATCAGTTGCATCTTCCGATCCAATTTCGAAGACGGCAAAAAAAATCCTTTTAACCCGACAATAGACAGTGGGCTTTTGTCTAGACACCGTCAAATGATACGCATTAGGTTTTTTATGCGTTATGAATACATTTAAAACAGGAAGGATGTGAAAGTCGGGGTATTGAAGACACCGTATGGCATTAAAGGGTTAGGGTGGTTTAGAACGGCTGTGTCGTACAAAGAAACAGGGATAATGGGTGAAACATTGTATTAACGAATGAATTATTACCGGCACTTTGTTGTGGTTTTTTTTTAATATTTTTGAACGTTTTGAGCGCAATTTTAAATTTCAATGACAAAAATATGAATAACTTGCGTTGGCGAGCTTAAAAGATTTAAGTCAAAATACCTACCGTTAAAAACAAAAGAACAAAGAAACAAAAACAACATTATAATCAATTTTACTACAAGCAATTCATCATTGCTAAACCGCTACTGTTTTTTGATACCATATACAAATGACGGAGCAAAAACTCGGTAACAAAAAATACCTAGTTTTTAGCTAAAGTCATAACAATGTAACCTTACAATGTCATAGTCAAACTAAGGTGAAATTCTTACGATACTGTATCTAATCGAATTCGATAAGTAAAAGGACCTTGTTTGTACCCTACGATCAATCAATTTTTTATCTAACTTTCTCTTCGAAGGTTATTTATTGATTATAGATAACACGTGTATAAAGTCGTGTTACTTGTGATGTAAGAACAAAGACGTAACCGACGATACTGAAAAAGTTAAAACGAAGACAATTTTATTAATAAAAACTTCAAAGTCCCTTAGATTTTTTAGGGTTGCCCTATTAATTTTTTTATTGGAATATTTTAAAAATGTAGGTCCCTTCGGTGATACGTTGAAGATATTATGTTATCTAAACCGCGACCGTGTCGGGAACATTTTATATTGGCCTTGATTTGACTAACATATTGTATGAGACAACATGTAGCTTCGATAAGGCCCAAAAACTGAACGCGTTCACTGAGGATCGATCCTAAGACATGACGGTTACAACAAATAATGTAGCGTTGGTAACCATTGAGCCAATGCCCACGGTCCGATTGGTGCTGAAAATTGGAAGCATATTCTATGTGTCAAGATTCTTTTTTATTTTCTATTTCGGATACTATGTGTTTTATATCGGATTGATTTTAGGTCAAAAGTAATTCTGAATAGTATTTATATCTTTTTAAAATAAATGTTAAAATTACCTTTTGAATTTCAGCTCAATAAGAAATCCGTAACACATCTGAAACAATACAAAAATTTTCGTTAGTATTATTGACAAGTACTTTGAAATTATTTATAGCTAAAATAATCCAAATGTCCACTTGACTTAACCATAAGTACAATAAACATCGACGTGAAAGGCCTTTATCTAAATCCTATTTAAAGAAAAAAAAAACAGAATGCCAAGCTCTATAAATTATTCTATGCGATATCCAAGTCAGCAATCAAACATTTCAAGTAGCTATACGTAGATCGCAAACGTGTCCAATCGTGCGACTATCTAGTTCTAGTACCTACTGGAAAAACCAATTCAATGGAAAAAAATAAATTTTATTTTCCATTATTCAAAAGGCTAGGAGATATCGTGACCGGATCACTTTAAAACGACAGTTAAACAGTTAGCGCCGCCTGGTTTCACTGCCATTTAATTATTGTCAGCCTAGTATGGATAAACCATTCATTTTAACGAGATTTTATTTTTATTTGACGTTTTATGTCCACCAGCAATTACTGGACGCATAGAAATTGAATTATTCAACAGCAAATTTATCAGAAGCCGCCTTTGCCACGTATGTATCAACAAGATTCGAATGACCCATAAAATAAGGTTTGATTATTAAGGGCTATAAAATGTACAGTGATTTCGATGATTTCTCCTGCAACCATAAACAAACAATAAAATTGAATGTTCTCGTTCGGACCGACGCGACGTCCAATTACGCGCGTATAAATATCTGAACGGGACAGATGATTTATTAAAAATGTTATCGCACGAAGGTGTCAACTAATCTTATTTGATCATCCATCTTTGTCTAACTGGAGTTATCGTTTGCTGATATCTATGTGCGGGGCACATTATATTATTTATTTATGCACGAATTTGCATCAGCTTTTCAAGGGTTAACCCGTTGCGATGTTCGCGCGTTGTGATCGTTTTGCATACGAAAACATTCACATCGTTTAGTATAACGTTTTGATGACAAATACTAACTTGTCAGTGAATTTAATGTCAAATAGCAAATTGAAATTTAAGTGAACAATATTTTTGATCAACTGTCGTTGAGTGAAAAATGTATTTTATCGTGAGAAAATAAAATTCGTTACATTACTATTGAACACGACATAAATAACGTGTATTAAAGTTGTTAACTTATAAAACCTTTATCAAATAAACTTCGGAACACTATACTATAAGAAATTCCAGCTTTAATAAAAACATATTTTATGTTTCTCAAATAAACCTGTTTGAAGTGGTTTGGTATGAAATGTGATGCCGTTTGCCTTGAACTTACAGGGCAACATTGTATCTTAAAACTTTATAAAATATCAAGTTGCTTAAGTTGAGTTCGTAGAAAGGCTCACAACGATAACAACGTTACTTGTAAATTAATATTCGAACAGAGAAAAACAAAGACGATCAAAAATGTGATAAACAATTATTTAAAGGGTTATCTAATAGAATAAAATAAAAACTAACAAAAACGTAATTTACTTATAACTAAACATGATTTAAAAATAAACATCAACATTTTAAATGTCTCAATAACATTTCAAAAAAAGAACAGTATTTAAAAAGTTAACAATAAAGCCACAGATTAAAAAAAGAACACTCGAAGACGCAACTCGAGTCGGAAATTATTTTACAATAGTTTACAACTTTTGTGTTTGTAATAAAAAGGTACTTAATGTAATTGTACCCCATTGTGGACCCGTGGGCTATGGATTTCTTTCCTATTGTGTGCCGAAGACAGTAATGAATTGCTTGTTACTTTATGTCACACTTGTTTTGACAGCCAACATGAGCTTGAATGCTTCTCCGAACAAATATTGCGTTATTCCAACTATGAATAAAATATAATGAAGTGCAATTGTCATAATCATAAAGTATTATTTGGTCGTTAATAGCACTTTGTTATTGATTGAAATTCATTAGTTTTTCTTTAGTTGATTATTGTTAATTCCTTTTAAACGTTAAAGTCAAGTGCAGATCGTCATAATTAAAATTAATTTACACTTAAGGGTATATTTTCAAACGAATTTCATTGAAATTTGAATTAAGTACATCCCTACCTTATTTATTTGGTGATTTTTAGTTAGTTTCAAGTACGGCTTGAAGAAGAATTTTTAGTATTGAATCTACGGTGATTGCACAATCAAAAACCTCAATTTTTAAAAGTAATCACAAAACATTGGCGGTTAGCGTTCTTGAATAGCAAAAGGTCAAAAAAACATCAAAATATCATTTGTTAAGTGTCATGCAACGCCCTTAATAGTTCTCAAGGCAATAAATTATTTCGAAAAAAGAATACTATTCCGACAATGCACTTGAGATATTTCCCCGTCTGTTTAATTGCCTGTCAGAATTTAACATCTAACCTTTTACAAGTGGGCGAATAAAAATGGATATAGACAACAGAAGAGTCTTAAGAATGAGGTCATGTTATTTTTAATTTTGAACTTTTTGATAGAAACTTTTTGTTATTTTTTTGCGGTCGCGTTCTATGTCCATGGGTTGATCGATTTCTTTTTTTTGTGGTGTCTATTGATTGTGATTTTTTTAGTTTATTTGGAAAGGAAGTGTTTTTAATTAATAAGTAAAGGTAGTATCAATGAAAAGTCTTGCTTTACTTTACGCACCTTAAATAATAAGCTATTAATTTTTATAAAAATATCTTCAACACGTGCGTAAAAATAATGGCGTAACGTCGGAGATAGGAATCTTATTAATGTACCCAATTATTTGGTACTAGTCAGTAATTGTGTTGCCTAAACTGTATAGAAACTAGTAGCTAAGCAAGCCGGCCATACCAACATTGTTCTTGTCAGTCTAATTGCAATTTATTACCAGTTTACGTCAATTACAGAATTTAAAGATCTTTGCTAGGGTTACCACCACGTTCCACTGCAATCAAATGTTCCCCTCTAAATTTGAATTTTCTTCCTTTGGGATTACATTTTTATTGGGGCAATGGATTTGCCTAAAATGCCTTTTAATTAACTTTTATAATGTATTGAAAACATCGCTTAGAGTACATCAAAGGTGTGCCAACCCTGGTTAATAACTTGTAGGTACATAGCCTATAAATACTAGGGTTCCTTAGCACATTGTAATCTACATTACCTACTTAGTCCAATTACATTTTTTACCACACAATTTAGGCATGCAGATTATAAATAAACTGGCACCTCTATTAGACCTAATTTGTTCTACCTAGAACAATGACCATCGCGTGAGCCAGCATTAATGTTTGTTCATTTATATCAATCTCGTTCGCTCCTACAGTCATTCGTTCACTTCGTGTTCATTTTAAATGAATTTTCAAACGTTATTTCCTGTTATTATCAAGGTATTATTACTAACCAGTGTCATACAAATAACCTTATTCGAAATTTAAATCCGTATGGACTAACAGTTGACTCATCAGCAGTAACTGTATAAATTAAATAATTCAATAAAATGTCTTTTTGGTTACTTCATTGGTGTGAGAACTGTCAGTCCGTTCACGGCTCAGTTACGTCTAGCTTTATGTTGGATAATCTGGCTTGAATGGTAACTCTGTAGAACATTTAAGCCTAAGGTTAGCCAACTTAATAGCAGTAAATAAAGTGTGAAGAGACAGTACAGAGAAACTAAAAAAAAAAAATATAGCTTTCAAATATCCTATAGAGGTTTTTTTAAATCACTTTTTAAAAATATTCTTCAGTCATATGCCAGTTCAAAATATAATATGTAAACCATTTTAGTTGTTGTGTCAACTTGTGTGCGTCCATGTCATTTTATTCTATTCTCGGCAATGACCGCGTATGAGTCACTGGTAGCAACATGTTTTCATAATAATGTTGGGCAAACGTTGGAATATTGGCGAATTAAACAGTGTTGCGATGATTAATGTGTGTTCGAAAATTTGGCAAACATTTTTAACGAAACATTTGCTTGATACGAATGTGCTTTTATGTATGTTATTTGGCGTTTAATAACACGAATATTTTTTGAAGTTTAAAGACATAATATAAAAACTAATATGATTTGGAAAAAAATATTAATAACTATTTTTAGATTTATGCATTTTGGATTTGGTTGGATTAAAGAAAAATATCTTGATTTAATTTTCTGAATGATATTTCCCCCAAATTTATTACCTATGTTTTTTTTTTATAAATCTTGAGCAAAATTACTAATTAATACTGAAAATATAAAACCCTGCAGGCAAAATAATGATTAAAACTTATAGAAAATTGCAAGTAGCGGAAAACATGTTAAAAATAATTGTAGAAACTAGAAATCTGTAATTACTAAGTTTTCAATTTCTTTCCCGTGATTAACTCTAACGTTGACAATCCTTACTTCCTTACTAATATTATAAAAGCGAAAGTGAGTTTGTTTGTTTGTTTGTTTGTTTGTTTGTTACCTCTTCACGCTTTAATGGCTAAACCAATTTTGATGAATTTTGGTACAGAGATAGTTTGGAACCAGGAGACGGACATAGGCTAACTTTTATTAAAAAAAAGTGGGATATGAGGGAGAACGAGGGAAGAAAAGAGAAAACTTAGCGTTGCTATTACAAATCCATCAGGCGCAAGAGCAAAAACTGCAGGTCTGTTTGGTGTGTTATACCGAATTTAACGCGAGCGAAGCCGCGGGCGAAAGCTAGTTATTTATAATTTGATTGAATTTCCGTTGTTCCTGATGATATTAAAAATGCGTTTAAATGTGTTTGAGTAATTATTATAATGAATGAAAAAAATATCTAACGAGTGTTCGTTAGATATTTTTTTCATCAAATAACTTCCCCCGCTCTGGGCGGACCGGGGAGAGTGTCGGACTTTTACTGACTAAAACCCACCCATGTTCCTTATTTTGTCCTATATTTTCCGGGGCCACGTACAACCCGCAATTCCGGAGTTAGGCATCAGGTCAACATTAGTAAAATTGCCAAGGTGATTCTATTTTCAGAAAAAGTCATTACTCCTCGCTACTTCTATTGTATTTTTGTTTATTCAGATTCACAGAACATTCGCAATTCAAATTAGAAATGGAAGAAAAAGCAATCCAACTCACATATTAGTCACCAAAACGACCTTGGCAACGCCACAATGAAATATTCTATGACAAAGTACCAAGTGCTTGCCGATCAAAAAGAATTACCGTAGACGGTAGCCAGTAACCACCGCCCGCATGCCATAATATCATAGACTAGCCTATTATTACAGTGTTATTGGTCATCACAAACCGATATTTTGTGGTCATTTGACGTCGTAGACCTCGATTGCAATATTGTTGTAGTTTTATAGCAATTTCGCGATCAAGTATGTTCAATTCGTTCAAGTGAAATTCGAAATAAGAATGTTTTCTTCTTTGAGGTAACTTTTTTTTTATAAGTGGCCTGTACCATTTAATGTAACTGGGTGGTTTTTAAAGTGGGCTATATAGAGAAGGGCGGGTCTTTTTTTTTATAAAAATGGCGTTGGTAATTCTAATTTCTAGGGTTTCTTTTTTTAATTTTAAACAATATCTGTCACATTGTTCTTGTACAATTTGACTAAATAATGTTCTTTATGTGCCTTATATAATTACTAATCTTTGTATAAATTCCCAAGGTGTGGTTTCAATGCACATACATTAGAACGGGTTTACTCAACTCCTTAACGGAATAATCATGATAATCTAAGTGACTGTACGTACATGCATAAAATAAATTATTTATTTGTTTCCTTAAGAATTAACCCACCTTAACAATTTTAATCTGAGAATGTCAGAATACTTAAGTAAAAACTAGTTTTACTTTTTCGTAGGTAATTCTTTAATATTGCTTATTTCTTTATAGTCTTCTACGCAAATTAATACAAAATATGACAATTCATAAAACATAAATATTATAATATTTAATAACTTGAAATTTTTAGACGTTATTTAGTAGCAAAAGTATAATTTTGTACCTTTCATGATTTACGTTTTCTTTTAAAAGTAAAATCATTCTATATGCTAATGCTTAAATAAAACATTTAAATATTAAAATAAATCGTAGTTTTTTGGCTTAATTTATGTTTTATTTTTAGTCCGATTACAGCTCATTTACTAGTAAATTTATTCTAACTCGGATGAAAGGTTTATGTATGAAATACATTTAGGTAAGGATTCTGTTACGGAAAAAAGCTGGTTACAGTTTTGGTTGGTTGCCATTATAAGATCGTAAAAAAAAACTAGCCCATCACTAGAATCTTAATTAAATAAGTCTCAGCAAGTAAGTATTCCTAATTTAAAAAATACAATAATTTTACATACAATTTATGATGTATTTGATAGTGTAATCTACTAAAAAAGAAATTATTTTAAAAAATACTTAAAATTATGTGGGTAAGGTTCATATCTACATTATCTACTCTAACTAGCAAAAATAACAACACATTTTTATTGTTGCAATTGACATCACCGGATTTCTGTAAATCCAGATCATTCATACTTAGCGGTAATGTAAAATTCATTTAACACGTAAAAAAATGCAATTTACCTATTTGACGCCTGAAACGTTCGTGCGTCACTTCAACAGATAAGGTATTACACGCAACTGTTAATGGTACTCCTTTTATCATTAAAATTACTGCTAATGAGCTATCATTAAGGTAAGTAGCTTAATTATATTGTTTGATTTATAAAACAGTAACAGGCGATCTCTCGAACGTCAGCCGATGTTTAGTCAGAATTACTTTAGTCGCACACTTTTTTGTCACTGTTACTAAGTGTATCTGTCGCTAGAGTCGGTCATAACAATTATTAAATGCTTAATTTAACCTCTTTTATAATAAGTTTTTTATAACGCCTTAAAAATTGTTAAAAACATACCTACTTTATACATTGTTAAAGAAATATAATCTGACTAATATGCTTTTCTTTAAAGTAAATTTTATGTCATAAGTATAGTTTTAGACCGTCAAAAGTTTTGACAGTGACATTACTAAAATAACATTTAAAAAGATCAATAAAAGACTAACTAAAAGAAGAGAATACGCATGGAAAGGTATGCTGTAACAACAAAAAAAATGCCCTAAATGGCAAATTTCTCTTATTTCTATATACTATTTGAATAGTATATATAATATATAATATAAAAATAGAAGGTATACCTAATTATTTTTAAAATAAAATCCGTTTCAGTTGTTGTCTGATGATTGATACGAACATGTAAGTGATTTGGTAATCATAATATACTTATTAGATTATTATAATATAGCATTAGTATAATTGAGTTTTTAGTCCGTAACTTGATATTTTTTATGTCATGCGTTGTTGCAAAAATTAACGGAAATTATTTATTAAATAAATATTCATATAATTAATACAGTTTGCAAACTCACCTTAAGTTCATATGAACGCAATAAAATAAAGTAATAGATAATAGAGTCAAAATATTGGATTCAGTCTGTAACAAAACCTTTTTTGATTTTAGAATAACGTGGGTGTTCTAACTGTACTTAAAAAAAAAGAAAATATAAACGGAGTATAAGTTTACATCGTTTAAAAATATAAATCGATTATTCTGATCATTATGACAAGCTGTATTTTATGCAGCGCGTCTATGAATGGCTGATTTTATTACTTTTATTTCAATAATCCTTAGATTTATGCCTAAAATCCGCCATTTATTTTTAAACGGTACATTAATACCGCCAAAAAGTACATCGACAAAAAAGGCTACGAAAAATAAAGCGTTGATTGTTTAAATTATTTTAGATCAAGGATTTTGAAATGGTTAAAAAAAGAAAATAAAAATTTTACGGAACACAAGTTACAATATTATTTGGACACGACGTCCAAACTCTATTCGTCTTTGAGTGACCAAAGCGAATCAAATCCCTCATCAGAAATCATTAGACAATTGTTTTGGTGTTGATTACCAGCAAATAAATAGTTTCGCTAATTGGTTACCGCTGAAATAATTACTGAGTTTTTTGGGTCTGACAGCAATCAAGACAATATTTTGTAACTAACCCTTTTTTATAAATAATAATAACAATTATCTGCAATTTATTTTATGTATTTTAAAATCACCGCAAAGTAAATTACAACAAAACCAAAGGTTCATAAAATTGCATCAAACCTTTTTTACAAGAGTACTTTTGAATGTCAAAAGTTTTTTGTTTTCAATACGAAATTGGGCTGTAGCCGTTGTAGGTGATAAGTGTGAACTTTATTCATAATAAAAACCGGATTTCAAATTGAGGTTTTATGGAATGACTAACTTATTATTTCTTTATCCTTAGTCTTTTCCTGTTTTGGATTGGACTGAAATTCAAACTGTTATAAAAACGAATAAGTAAAATAAATATATTGCACGATTTTATTTCCATAATATGAAATAAAAATTAAGGACGAAGTTAACAATATTGTAATAAATTTACATTAAAGTACACGCTGTAATAATGTACAGTGTAATGCGTACAAAAAAATACACGTGTAGCCAACATAAAAAATGAAACTGCCGTGTCATGGTTCGAAACGAAAGATAAAATCATTCTCGAGCACGAGACAAATTATTGACATAAACACAATTAACTACGAAACTAATTGCGACGAAAACAATTATAAATAAAACACACAACATACTAATGGACAAAATGAAGTGAATTACTTTTAATTGCAAAGAAAATGGCGACCCGCCAAACTAAATACACCGAATAGAGTTGTTAGTAAGTGAAATTGATGAGCCCAGTTGATAATTTATTTAATTTACGAAGTGACAAAGGAAATGCGTTATTTAGCCAACGAGGTGTTCTCGCAACGAGGGATTAAAAAAAATGGTTTGCATTAAAATTAAATCCATTTTATACGTTTCTCTTTATGGTGTCATGAGTTTTGGGTAATTAAATGTATATTTTTTTTTGTTGGGCTCATTAATAAATTATGGAATTTGCCAAAGCTGTTGAGTACACAACTTTAGGAACAGTTGAAGTTTTCAAGCCACCATTTTGAATACATTCTATTTTTAAACCTTATACCAAATTCTTAAAAAAATATATAAACATAACTAGGTACAGGTTTATTTAAATTTCGAACATCTGTTAGTTATGTTATTGGTGACATTTATTTCTTCAATCTGCCAAAATATTATGTAGCAAAAGTCTTAAGTTTCCAGCTTACTAATAAATAAATATTATAGAATGACTAAAAACGAAAAAATATGTTACACATTCGCATAGAACGTGTTTACCAGAAGACAGTCACTGCTGAATGGAAACAAAACTTTTAAAATCACTTTGCACGTTATACTTCATCATTTTCTGCCAAGCTTTTTCTCAACTATGTTGAGGTTGGCTTCCAGTCTAACGAGATGCAGCCGAACTCCAGTATTTTATATGGAGCGACTGCCTATCTGACCTCTGCAACCCAGTTAGCACTTCGTACGATACCCTATTTTTTTCGGTAGGAAAATCATCAAATAAACTTTGACAGTCGTTATAGGATATATAAAGTCCTACCAAAGAATTTAAAAAAGTCTGACACACCCTGTCAGACTTTTTAAATTATTTGCAATTTAAGCTGTTGTTTATAGATCTTTGACAGTCGTTATAGGATAAAGTCCTACACTTTATCCTATAACGATTGTCAAAGATCTATAAACAACAGCCAGGACCGATTGCCTAAAGTGCCTTTCTAGACACGTAAGAAACTCGGTGTGTAATGGGTGATCACCCATTCACGGACTTAGGCAAGCTCTGCTTAATCTGAAGATAGACCGGAGCTGCTTAATTTTGCACAACGAACATGAACATACAATAAATACGTTCTTCTATAAAAACGCCTGTTTCAAATACTAGTGTGCAAATCGAAGAAACTTCAACATTCCGCAACACTTCCTAGTGCTCGTTGGCTAAAGATAAGAGTCGCTCATAAATAATAATTAGCAGCCAGGGATCGAACCTGGGCCGCACTTTGTGACTAACGATCCTGTCTGTCCCCTGAGGCGTACAGATATTAATATCAAGCAACAACCAGCTGATTTATATCTTCATACGAACGACTTTACTTGGTGATCATTTAAACTTGATTCGATTTAACGTAAGTACACCAATTATAATGTCTGACTTAAGATAAATTGTCTAATTAACGATTGTAAAAGTAAGCAAAAACTACGCGTTTCGGTTATGTTCAACACAACGTTTTTTATGTCTAACAACGTTATATTTACGAGTGTGCCTGTGCGCCTGGGCATTTGATTAGCGTGCTCACATCAATCATTTACCGTTCTTAATTCAAAATAAAAACTGAAATCGATTGTCTTTTTAAAACGCCTCGAGATAAGGACAAAGACGAAGTCACGATAAGCCTTAAGGCTGAATTTGTGAACAAAAAAGGTTGGCCACGGTCAAACTAAATTAATAATTCCGTGTTTATACCCGCTATTTTTCGTGCAACACACCCAAATTATTTTGAGATAAAAACATATACATGTGGGCGTACGATTGCATATCTTTGAGCTGTACTGGCGACCGCAAATTAAAAAAAATAACACGAATATTTCGTTTCGAAATTCTCATTGGAACCAAAACAGATATTTTTCAGTAAAGCAGACATTATCCATTTTTGGTTGGTAAAAGCGTTGAAGTCCGTTAACTTTTTAAATCGGAGAAGAAACATACAGTGCACTTGACATATTATTTTGAAATAACTGTTACTTTTAGCGTAAATTATAAATACTAGGTATTTTGGTGCAATATTTTTTGGAGTATTTATATTTATTATTACAATATTTAAGAATCACTTTTTAAGACGAATCGATTAATTCGAATTGCTTATATAAGTATTCCTTTTCACTGTTCCGTTATTACAAATTATAAGTACCTAGTAATTATTTAACAACGCAACTCCGTTGTTGATGACTGTTAAAATTATTGGTTGCATCAAAGTATACTAAGTAGTTGTCAGCACAATTTACTGAATTATTTTCCAGTACTCCGAAAAAACCACTTTTTCATGTATTTTCGTGAAAAATATAATCATCGGTTAAACAATACGTATTCTTTATCTAGTTACTATGTGCAACACAACGGGTTAAAATGTGTGAAACAAATTTAACTTTTTAGCTGTACCTATACACCAATATTCCATAGCAACAAAGATAAGGTCGAACAATATGTTGTAACAAGTAACAAAACAGAATACATCTGTATCTGACGTGTACTCGTTTAAAATTAGCATTTATATCATGTATATAGCCTCTATATATAGAACTTATGTACAAGAACATGAAGAATCACCTTTTGGCAAAAACATGATGATAAGTTGAAAGGTGAAGAAGATAATATAGGGGCAGTAGATTACGTAAAACCTCTTGATAATTGTTGTTTTCTTTTTTTGTTGTGTAAGATAACATTGTAAGGACCTATATTTTTGCAGCGTAGTACTAGGTACTAAGTTTTTTTTTTAATATTATAAAAAGTATTAAAAAAAATATATAAAAACAGTTATGGATACTGCATTTAAAAATCTATAGGTACCTATGTTGTAATGTTACTTTGTCATTTATGTGTACTCGATAAGGGACCAGTAGGTATATTTAAATCGTCGTTGAGTGATAAAAACATGTGACTGTTTTTATCACGAACATTGACTGTTGCTAAGCGGATTGATAAGTGCCAACTGTTTTTTTTTTGCTAACTTTGTTGAATAAAACCAGTTATATGACATTTAATAAAAAAGGTGGATACATCTTCAAGGCTTATTCAATCGTTTAGAAATAAAAATAAAACAAGTGAAAAACGTGAAAACGCAAGTACATTTTTTAAATTATCCTGTTGATAAAAATGTTGCCAGGCTAACAATTTAACTATTCGATAACTGTTTTTTTTTACAGTTGATGTAATTCATTTACAAAACATCGGCCCATTTTTTGTTTGTTAAACTTTGGGCAGTAAAAAGTTAACACAAAAAAGGCCGCGTGCGGTGACGATTAAGTGAACGTCTTTTGATTGTGTCACTTTTATAACGTAACTTTTGACTTTTATTAAAAGCTGTAAATTAAAGATACCTAAACCGTTTGTTAACTTGCGAATAAAAAAATAAATAGTTAGAAAAAATGCGCTTTTCCGTCGGGATCGTTACGTTACATGAAAAGTTTCACATGTCTGAAATAACCATGAAAAGAAAAAAGTAAAAAAAAATACTCACCAGTAGTGTTGCCGTAGAAAAAATCTAAATTTTATTTTTATTTTAGTCGATGGCACTATTTTTTGCGCCTGATGTTCCATTGACACTGTACCACTAATCGTCACTTTGTAAAATATTACTATCACAACATTTACAGTTCTTTAGTATCCTACTGAATTTTCCAGAAAAAAGAAAACTCCATATTTTAAATCCATTAAAAAAATTAAAATGTTGCCTTTCTTCAATATTCCAATCACTATGGCAGCCGCACTAAAATATTTGAAGCTCAAAATCATTAATAAAATTGTTGTTAGCTTTTATGATAATATTGGAACTTGAAATCTTATAAGAAGTTTCAAAACCGTTTAGGGAGCGCTGAACTCGTATGAGTTTCAAGATGTTATAAAAAAAAACAATTGACGATACGTGTTCGCGCGTCGATCGTCGTCACAAGAAGAAACCACGCATCCGACGCGAGTGTCGCCCGCGCTCCGAACCAACGGATTGTGTAAACGCGCGCCACTCGCTCGGCTGGCGTCGCGAGCGGGGGCGGAGGCGCGGGGGAGGGTCGCTGGCTCTCTCGCACGCACACATCCACCCCACTGTACACCACTCCATTACAAACGTTCCTATTTTGAATACGCGACGCGCCAATCTAGCTCCTATGCGATAGCTATAGGAGCCGAGGGATGTGATGACCGAACCGCGACGTGCGACCGACATCAGATCGTGCGTGCAGACAGAGAGCGCGCTACGGTTACCACACGACTGATAGAGATGGAAGATCATCGGTAGTTGAGCCGCGTAACGCATGTGTGTCTTTAAACGCGGGGCGATGCAATAGTGGCATAAGTGGCATAGTGTCAGACATTGTAAGTACACGTAGCTGAGAAGAACAGTTTTGAAAAAATAATTAAGAAGGCTCTATTTCATTATTTTTAATATCAACGAAATGGTTTCCACCACGCCATGTGGCATGCAAGCGTCCCAACTCTTCTGACATTGAAAATTATTAATTGACGCGTATTCACGGATCAGTGAATATTGCTCGGTTTAATTTTCTTGATACCGAAGCTCACTTTTCTACTTGATATATCAATAAAGACTTTATTGTCAGTGTTTGATTAAAATCTATCATTTAATTTTTATTCGAGTTATAATTTTTTGTATAGAGCAAGATTGGAATATGGCTCTATGCATGATGAATTTACATCGGTTTTTGGGAGTTTTAATAAGAAATAAAAGAATGACGTTCTGGCAAAACATTCTTGATACAAAATTTTAAATTAGTAATATTAATTAAAGAAAGTTCTCCATGTAAAACTCCCAAAAACAAGCATAATATTCTCTTAATAAAAAAAATCAAACATTTTTGAAATCAAGATCAAAGCGCCCTATAGAAGTGTCGGGTTTAAAGACCTTATTCGTGTTAGCTCCTCGGTGCTGTTATGACGAATAAAATTTGATTATCGAATCGCTCTCGATTCGATAATCAACTGTGTAAACGATTTGCTCTCTAGCAAATCGTTTACACAGTTGGTATAGGAGTACAAACACCCACACGCGAGCCCACGTTCGCAATTCAAAATTCAAATTTACGAATTTCTATTGGTTAGAGGGCATTCGATGCGTAGTTGCGTCCAACCAGCCAGCATTATCATTTATGTTTATTCGACTGGTTTTATCTTGGTGATTTAAAAACCAGATTTTTGGGTTATAGGAAATTAAGAATGATTTAATGCATAGTTGTGTGGACACAGGTGTAGATGCTAATTTATTGAGTTTTTGGTGTCTCTGGCCAGGTCGAGTCCCTTACGGTTTATATGTAATAAACTTTATTAGTACAGTTAAATATTATATTCTGGTGAGAATCTTTTGAAAGTTGTATAACCAAGCACATTCAGACATCTGTTTGAATTTGATTTTATAGCCCATCATGTGCTGCCATAGTCTGGCGTAGTTGAAGTTTCTTCTTTTTAACCAGGAAATATATCAAATATTCAAACAAACATTGCTATATTGATATCACTATCTTTCAAACAAATTAGTCTCTCACATTGTTATAAAAAACTAATCATTTAAATTGCCACGTCATAAATAACAAACAGGTTAGAATACGAAAATAATTAAACCAGAGAGAAAGAAGTACTTAGTCGATATACTTTTTTAACAACTTTTTCTTATTGTTTTATCGTTAGACTGCATAATACGTATAAATGCCGTTTCAGATTAAATAAAATGATTAAATCCATTAATTTCTGTATTTTATGTGCACATAATCTGATATGCTTTGGTAGCAATTACAAGAAAATGGTGTTTCAATCCTGTGTCGTGTCTTATTTGATTTTGAATTATTTTAACGGATTAATAGGAGAGAAAACATTGGTTTCCTACGATTAATATTTTCGCAAACTTATCATTATTACATATGGTGTAGGTAATGCTAGAGATGTTAATGTTTTTATTTTGCCAAAAATTGAGCATTTTCATTTGCTTTCAGTTTTTTCCTCGTTGCAGAATAACGCAAGCATCTTACCAATATAAATTAGATTAAGAAAAAAAAATAGTTATGTTATTACTTTGAATTGGTTCAACAGACACTTAGCTCTGACAAGTTGAAACTTATTTTACGCTCTTTTAGTACCTAATATAAAGATTCTATAAGAATCTTTTAGAAGTATACCACACAACATCATCAACCTTTTTAATACGAAGTAAACCATGTTTGGAAATTCACATCACTACTTACCTAGGTATTATATAAGCCCCAACAAGATATATTGTGCATCGTAGTTTTTTACTATGATCAAAATGGGTTATTAAATAGTTTATGCCTACACAAGAGGTTTTTAAACATACGTGATTTTATCACTTCTCACCTGACACGATATCAGTAAGACATGCTACGACACTGGCATTCCTGATAAACGTTATTTTGTTTTCTCTTACCTACAAGCCTTCAATGTCACACTGGTGATAAAAAATACTTTCCATTCTATCACTTAAATACCACCTGACATTTTTACAATGCACGAAAATAACAGGTATTTGTAACAGTTATTTTTATGTTCTATGAATAAATCACTGAATATTTATAGTTAGTTTTAGAGACGAATTTTAGAGAAAATAATTATTTATCGTTAATTATTTCATGCTGCGTTGTTACGGTGATACCTACCTAGTTCAAATTTTACAGAAAAAATATTACGTTACGCAAACTGCGTTTTCACTAGAAATTATATTTATTTTAGCTTCGCAGTAAGAAAATAACACTCAAGAGATAACGGTTTTCGCTATAAAAGTGGTATTTACTAGCATTTTCTAATGTAGGTGCGTGTAAAAAAAGTGTCTGTTTATTGAAGTTCACACAGTGTCTAGTTTATCTAGACGACAGATTGATATTTGCCTGGATCTATTTTCGCGTTTAGCAAAATACGCTAGTATGTGGGAACGACCATTTTTCGTGTTACGTGGTTACTTATAATATTTGAATTCAATACCTATTTAATTATTAATTATAGAAACTGTAGCTCGTCTTGCTGTATCATTAAGTATATATTTGCTTTTGTCAGTAGGCATATTTTTCGTTTATGAGCGTAAGTTTTTATTTCACTATTAGAAAAATTCCCTTTACTTTTTTCGTACAAACAGTTCTCACAGTAAGTCGAACGACCAATTTTCACTGTTCAACAACAACGGGCACACGAAAAGAAAGCGTGTTCTCGAATTCGATTCATTACCAGTTTTAGCGGGAAAACGGCACAGTCATGGAGCTGCAGTCGGTATCGAACAAACAACACGACACATCGCCCTCACTCGAAATTCGAGGTTATTTTCGAAGTGTCAGTTCGAATATTTACCTTTTTTAAACTTAGAAACTTAGAACGAACACAGAACACGTTTGGAAACCGATACGTTTCGCCGGGCCATCACTAGTGCGACCGGTGCACTCGAACTGTACTCGCTCGTTAATCGCAATAATTAGCGGTTTTTGTTTTTGTTAGTCCGCGCCGGTGGCGACCGCTCGCGGCGCGCTTCACCACTGCAACTCGTCACATAATGCCCACTAACAACGTCTCTTTCCCCCTTTACTTCCGCACCGGCTTTTTACCGAGGGCGCAGGCGCCCCTGACATTTTTTAAACCGCGCCCATGTTTCTGTAATTTCTATCGCGGCGCGCACCTTTAATGAAAACAGCTTTTTTCGGATATTTTTTTCGCGACGTCTCTGTCTATCGGGCACGTTCGCCAACTAGCCATCCCCCTCCTTCTAACGGTCGTCGGTAGGCACTGCTCCGACGCAACGCTAGCTACGTTATATTCTCTCTTTCTAGTGACGCCGCGACGCCGGTGACGCCAATTATTTTGCCACATTCTAGAGTCTAAACGCAATTTCAACAAAGCTCATGTTTGATTTTCGACCTTACTAACCACACATAAAGTGCAAGCTTTGGCGAGTCTAATGCAGTTGCGACTTTATGCTCTAACGCGAAAAGTGTAAAGTTCCGGCCATTTTTGCGATAAAAAAAATGCTTGCGTGCACGTAACCACGCCTTTGTATACACACATATTGCTGTCTATTTTACTCCTTTTTTATTTTTCACTCGCGGTCTCGCTCTGTCACGCACACATGCTTACGTCGCGAAGCGAATGCTTCGGGACGCGCGATGTCGCTGCCACCTAGCGGGTAATAGCGGAATTTTCAAGACGGAAAAGCGTTCGTAAACTTTCACCTCAGGGGTGGCAGCACTGAGTGAAAGGGGTTGCTATCCCAGTTTAGTTCATCTACTCGCCGCAGTGCCGCGCTGTGCGGCGGTTGAAAACATGGGGTTTTCCGTTTCATTAAACGGGTTGCGTGCTGTTTTGCTAATTAAATCGTTTATTAATGCGACCAAGAATCAATTATAGAACCGGCCCTAAGCCGTTGAGGAAAAAAATCTGTCTTGTCTACTTTAAATTTAATCAAAACAGATTTTACTGGGCGAATTAGCATTTTATTTGCGCGTTTAGTCGCGATTCCCGGCAGGGGGCGCTGGGAGCCGGTCCAACAACTGGATTAACTAGAGCCTCTGAAAGAAAAATTGCCTCTAAGTTAGTTTAATGATTCAAGTCAATAATGTCATTTTGTTCGCGGGCAAGCTTGTTAATTTTTCGTGTTCTATAGTCGTTATGTTGGTGACCATTATCATTTTATTAGACTCAGTAAACTGGTAAATTAGGACCAATTTATGATTTTTTTAATAGTCTTTCGTTAAACAGTTCAATTTGAAATGTCGTTTAAATCATGATCAAGGCGATTAGGTACCGCGCCCTAAATGTAAATGGACTCAGCGTGGTATCATGTTTCTCACTAACTTTTTCCTGCGGTTTTGCCCGCACTTTTATTTGTCGCTCAAGATTCGTATTCACATTCGGATTCAGACTTTTTTCTCTCTTTAAATGTACTTATTGAGATGAATTGGACAAGTTAATTATTGCAAAAAAAAAACAGAAAACTCGGCCATATACCAACTTAGTACTTGAAAAACAATTCACCGTGCGAACTAGAATAAGAATAGAAGGAAGATTTCCCCTACAAAGATTCACATAACGGTCAAGTCATAGCAAAACAATTTCTGCAACAAGAGCCTGCACCAAACTATTAAAATATTCATAGCAATGAAATCAAATAGTTAATTGTACAAGAAATAATAGAATAGTGATTAACGTGAACCAGTACAGGCGCCAGATGCTGATAAATATTGAAAGGTTTGTACTGTTAGATAAAATGAACAAATTGTTACATAAATTGTTGCTACGGAACCCACACGGACTGCACGACCTACCAAGGATAATGATTTTGAAGTAGCTCACTAAAATGAGGTTGAGTTTGGTAAGGAATTTGAAGAATTTGGTAATAGATAAATAACTTGTAAGGCAGAAACTACATGACAAAAAGCATTAAGTCAAATGTAATAGGTACTGTAGAGACATGGTGGTATTACGTAATTAAAAAAAAAAAATTGGTTGTTTGTAAAGTAGGTTTACGATCGAGATGTTTACGTGATAACGTCTTATTGGTGATATAAGTTATCACCAGTAGTGACATCTAAAATGAAATTAAGTACTAATTTAAAGTTTTTTTTTCGAGCCAAGTAACAGATGGCGCTACCATCTTTATGAAATGTCGCTTGTGAGGTTTTGGTGTGACACAAGTTTCTGAACATGTCACCCGACTAAAACGATTTTAAAGACGTTATCACGTCAAAAAACATTATGTAGATACTTTAAGATTATATTCTTAGTTTATATTTTACCAATACATGTCACACAGTTATAAATATTTGTGTGGCCTACAGATAGTTGTTCCGGGTCTGACTGTTTGTGTACTATGTGAGTTTAAATATTTGTGAGCGCACCCACGATATAGGAGCAATCCTAGTGTGGAGCAACGTTTCTTTTTAAAAAACAAACAAAACTTCCTCCTACGCCATTCTTTTTTCTAATTCTCTATTTAAAATCTGAGTATTCGAACGTCTCTGTAAATCAGCCTGCACTGTCAAAGGTTTGACCAATGTTATCAAACCTCCACGGTACCTACAATGACTTGGCAAATGGTGTGTGTTCTAAGGTATTGTATAAAAAATAAACAGGGAAACATGGCCGTAAAAAAAGAGAAGATATCATACTCAGCAAGACTTTCAATTAATAATATGAAAGGAATAGAAGCAGTACAAAAGAATTATGGATAGACTAGAGGATGAAATAAAAAAGAAGGAAGGGAACTCTGGATAGAAAGCGAGTCATCAGCAATCATTCTCACTATCGAATAACTAAAGCTAATGAGAATAATGAAGTGTGTAATAAGAGGTTCGTAAAGGCTCGTCAAATAGCCAATACATATGTTGATAGCACAAAAAAAATACGGGAAAAAAACGTATACCAGTGGAAACTTCGGAAAACGTTTTAAAACGAAGTCCTTCAATAAGGTCAGATGCGTAATACCTGTAACTAACGACACGTGTATGACTAAAGCTTGATTTTAGAACGTGAACAAAGAAAAATGAATGCACGGAAGTATCACGTGTAGATATTTTTATCCTTATTTTACTAACAGTCACAATAGATTACCTACCTAAGTCAAAAAAGTTGATGATCGTTTAAATAATTTAACAAAATACTACAAGTAATGTTACAACAAAAAAACGATCGCAGGAAATGATGAAAGAATTGTTGTGAAAGATGACAAAGATATGAAGGATTAGGTATGGCGTTGACGAGTTCTAAAAGAAAAATAACCATTGAAGAAGAGTTGGTCCCCCAATTAAACAAATAGAAATTAGGGCTAGAGAATGATGATGGTTCTACAACAGTACCCCACACGCTTTATATACAGGACCCAAGGCTCTGCATAATGGCCCTGATTATGATGCAGCTAATAATATAAACAGTCATCCTTTTATGACGCCCACGACGTCTGTACAAGTTGAAACATAGGTACTGCATAAAGCATACCTTTTGATTATTACACAGCAATCTGTGTGAGTCAGAAATAATTACTTATTTCATACAGTCATCTTGTTTATAGATTGTTAGTTGTTGCATAGAAAAAGTATTAAATTAGACGGTCGAAAATTTTTGTGAGGATGGATGTATGTTTGTTAATCTTTCACGTCAAAACGGCTGAACGGATCTTAATTAAATTTGACACAGAGGTAGGTTATAGTATGGAATAACACATACGATCCTGTTTTTGGATCTTCACGCGGGCGAAGCCGCGGGCGCCAGCTAGTCTTAAATACTTTCATTGAAAAACAACGCACGTTAAGGCATAAACTGAGTCCAGAAACTTACAATTTTAAACGAAAGTTCCTTTTATAACAAAAGAGAGCAGTATTTTTAAGACGTTAGGAAGGATTGTTATAAACTAACAAATATTAACACGCCCGTATACCCGTAGATTTGGATAAGGGTGAACCTCCCAAACCTCACCAGTTAAAGGGGGTGAAGCTACTGAAATCAACTAGTCCCAGAACCTGGCTCCGTATCTTTTACTGTGAAATTCCCGATTACAAACATCAGGAAGACTTTGCTTGACCTGGACACCGAATCTTTATACTCAGCACTTCATCAACTAGACCAATGAAGCAGTCAAATCTTAAAAGAAAACCGTCCAAGTGAGAGTCAGTTTGACGCACCGAGGGTTCTGTACAAACTTGGGACATAAAGAGCCAAGATGTGGTTCTTTATGATGACTGCGCCTTATAGGGTTGAGTTTTATACAGCTCCAAGTGACCACAGATTTGAGTATATGGTTTTAATTTCAACTCTATACCTTCTCGCGTTTCCAAAATAAAGGGACAGACGGAAAGACTACAATGTGATCCTATAAGGGTTTCGTTTTTTCCTCTTGAGATACCTACGGAACCCTGATGAATGCCAATGAAATAAAAATTAAAAATTCCATTGAACACAAGACTTGTATTGTTACTATAGAAGTTCTAATTCTAAACGAACACAATATTGAGATTAGGACCATGCTCAATCTAAATACAACAAATCGGGTTGTTACAATATCGACTAGTAACTTATAGGAACCCAGCATTAGTTATCCAATAACATTGGTCCCAGACCGCCTTGCCGTTAACTTCACAAGGCTGAATGAAAGTCAACTCAAATACTTTGACTAAATCACTAGTAACTAGGCAAGCACAATACTTGTATAAGTATCGATACTAAATACTCGATACTCGTGATTTAAAATCACACAAAGTTGACTTAAACTTAAATGCAAAAAAACTGATACCTGATGTAAGTTTTAGAAAAAAAAAAAACCGACAAGTCACCATTATGACATATATCTATCGAGAACTAAGCGGTACGATTCTAGTATCGTATCGAATGAAATTTGGGTCCGATTCTCCAAATATCGATTTCTATCGTGTAGTTTTCGAAATCCACTGATATATCGATTCGTACTTATCAATGCCTGTAAAAAAAACTTGAGGAATTCTTTAGTTCTCCTTGGGTGTCTTCACTTCGTAATTTTTAAATTGACTGATTATGCAGTTTATGAATTTGAAACGACGCGATTCTTTCTTTTTAGTACGTACTAATACTTTTATATTAGTAGCTCATGACTAAATTAATACCATTCGGGTCGATCTTGAGATTAAGCTGCGCTTGCCTAGGTTGGTCTGTAGATGGGTGACCATCCGTTACATACCGAGTTTCCTCCGTGCCTCGGAAACCACGTTAAGCTGTTGGTTCCGGCTGTCATTTGTAGATCTTTGACAGTCGTTAGAGATAGTCAGTATCCCGAAAGTCTGACAACCAGGCTTACCAAGGGGTATAGTATTACCCAGTACTAACTGGGTTGTGGAGTAGTCGCTCCATGCAAAATACTGGTATTCAGCTGCATCCATTAAGACTGGAAGCTGACCCCAATATAATTGGGGCAGATGATGATGACTTTTATATTATTCGCAAGCCTCATATTCTATCGATATGGTATGTAGGTCTCGGGACTGTCTTGCGCATCACTATTAGTACCTTTATGTACTTAATTACGTTTTGTTAAAGCTTAGACTTGAGTAATTAATTCTCTTAATTGATTGGCATACCGATGTAATACAAATGTTGTTTCGATAATTCTTAGAGACTTCGGCTATCGTAATTGTTAGATATAAATTTTAATTAAGGATTTACACGTATTTATCTCTGGTTTTGTGATAATACGCATTTATCAAGGCTCAAGTATATATTTAAACATTCCACCAACTATTCTGTTCAGTCAAAGATATTTAAATTAATTTGTTTATAGTCGTACTAGCTTTTGCCCGCGGCTTCGCTCGCGTTAAATTCGGGGTAACACAGTTCCCCTTGCGCCTTATTGATTTGTAATAGCAACGCTAAGATTTCCCTTTTCTTCCCTCTTTCTCCCTCACATCCCACTTCTTTTTAAAAAAAATAGCCTATGTCCGTCTCCTGGTTCCCAACTATCTCTGTACCAAAATTCATCAAAATCGGTGTAGCCATTAAAGCGTGAAGAGGTAACAAACTAACTCACTTTCGCTTTTATAATATTAGTAAGGATGTAAGTATGATGAGGTCCTGCTCTAGAATCCCAGGTCTTGCAAAGTATTACACATTGGTAACGAGCCTGGAGTGGAACACAGCAGGCTCTCTTACCTTTTCATTTTCAAAGGTTCCAAACCTCAAAAGGAAAAACGGAACCCTTATTGGATCACTTCAAAAGGATAAACGGAACCCCGTATTGGTCTTTGTTGTCCATCTGTCTGTCTGTCAAGACCCTTTATATCGGGAACGTGTAAAGGTTTCGAGTTGAAATTAAAACCATATACTCAACTCTGTAGTTTCTTTGTTCTGTGAATTTAACCTTCTAAGTCGATGCAGTAAAAAAGTGTAGGCTGTATGTCGCAAGTTTGTACGGAACTCTCGGTGCGCGCGTCTGACTCGATCTTGGCAGGTTTTTTTTTTATAAAATTAGCTATTCAGTTTTTTTATTAGTCGTTTCAATTTTGACATTGTTGATTAGACGATAATTTCAACCAAATAGCAATGTTAAAATAATTGTTTTCAAAATCCTTTCTGTTGTGTGTCTCATTCTCTCACAAAGTAAGTTAAAGTTTAAGTTGTGAGAGAATGCATATTTACACAGGGGATAAAGTTATTCTAATCAAATTTGACAGATATGAACCAAAGTCAGTACTAGATACACTATAGAACATGCATTCCAAAATCCAGGCTACTTAACTCCCGAAGGGCTAAACAATTTAAGACCAAACTTAATGCTTGAACAACGGCTTATCGTTAGCAGAACCTAGTCCCAATCAGTTAAGTACCGGCAATCCATGATTGGTACCGATATGTTCGTTATTCTTAGAGGTACTAGATTGCACAATAAACTGTAGCACAGAGAAACCGGTAGAGAAAGCGATATTGGACTTTATTGTTTAAATAAATAAATTAAAATGGTTTATTTGGCAACAGGGTAGTTTCCAGGGTCAAAGTAATTACATTCTGTTTAGTCCGTCTTTTAGATTATTCAAAAATAAGGGACACGTAATTTTTGATTTGTAAGTTAGACCAAAAATTACAAAGATATATAATAGGCCATTAAAGTTACGTGTGACGTCATTTGTTCCGAAAAAATGCAGCTACGCGTGACGTCAAAAAGTCAAGTGCACACAAAAAAAATCTTTACACAGTTTACTTAAGATAGTTTTATAGTTTAAAGTTTATAGCAGGAAGAATATGCGAGAGTACTGGTCAGATTCTCCGCCAAAATGGTATGATATGTATAACTGACCATGAAAACGTCCAATATTATGTGACGGTTAATCAAGGAAAAAGTTTTACCCACGAACTCAATAAGGGTTCTTATTTAATAGAAGGAAATAACATTTGTAATTTTCTGAATACCGTAAAATTTATGAATTTAATGCATTGAGGTTAGAATGAAATCTACTTTTCAGTTGTCAGTTTTATGTTATTCTTGTATTATCGACAACTAGTTTTCGCCCGCGACTTCGTCCGCGTGGCATAGTTACTTTGGGCTAACGCTAACTTTAACCCGCGTGATGATCGAAAAAAAAATCTTTCTCTCCCCTTTTCATCCCTCTTTCTCCCCTTTTTCTTACTTTTTTATAGCCTATGTCTGTCTCCAGAGTCCCAACTATCTCTGTACCAAAATTCATCAAAATCGGTTTGGCCATTTAAGCGTAAAGACGTAACAAACAAACTCACTTTCACTTTTATAATATTAGTAAGGATATGGAGTTGCCTTTAGTTGGTTTTTATCGGAAGCAAGGTGTCTACAATCAACTATTGTTAGTCAATACTATCGGATCATTACGACACTGTCAATGTTCAATGATAACGTTGATCGTTGATAGTGAAAAGTTTACTTTGACACAACTTTTAGTTAAGAAACAAGTTCTAAGGAAGGAGGTTCTAATAACTATAGTATATTCGTGGTCTTCTCGTTCCGTTTGTCATTGACAGTCGTTACAGGTAGTAGGCTGAGCGATCGACTGCTGCACTGCATGCCGCGGGTTTGATCCCCGCAAGGAAAAAATATTAGTATGACCTACAGGTAGTTGTTTCGGGTCTAGCTGTTTGTGTATGTCAGTTTATATGCTTGTTAACGCACCCGCGATACAGGAAAAGGTCCTAGTGTGGGGCACAGTTTTTTATTAAAAAAAAGATGGCGCTGGGATTGCGAGTGCGCTCAACATTTGCACCATAGAATGAACGCAAACTCCTAGATGGGACAAGTGGGGCAACGTTTATTTAAAAAAAAAGATGGCGCTGGGATTGCGAGTGCGCTCAACATTTGCACCATAGAATAAACGCTAAGTATATTTTCTAAATAAAACAATCTAACAGGCTATCATATAACAGAACCTCTAGCTAATCAAGCGGCTAAGCAGCCTCAATCTATTATTGTGGTAGCAGATAAAATCGTAAGGGTAGCATCTGACAGCCGCGGTTACATTCCGTCGACGTTCGCGAGAGTCATCATAACTCAATCGAACAGGGATCTTGATTGCGCTGTTGGCCGTGGAGGCGGTAGGGTTTGCAGAAGTTGAGAAAATAAACTACTTTAAAAAAAAAACACGTTTTCTCGATTTTTTTCTTTGTTGCGGGTTATTCGAAAGAGATACCGCGGCCCCGGAACATAAAGGGCAAAGGAAGGAACAGAACGGAACGGACACCCCCCCCCCCCCGCTCCGCCCAAAGCAGGGCAAGTTGTTTGATGATTTCCCATCGGCAACTTCATTTTTTATTTGTTACATCGTGGGAATGCATAAAAAAATTAGTGACGTTAGTTTTTGAAAGTCCGCCATATTGTAGTTGTCATTAACATAACATGCAAAACAAAGCAAACGAAAACTGACTTTTTATGCAAAAATTTCAGCTTAATAGAACAACAGAATGTAGGTCAAATTGTGTGCTGTAAATGATTCTGTAGGTATTTTTGGGACGATTGAACCAATAAAAAACTTACCCCAAAAAGACACCATTATTAAGTAGAATAACTTGAATAAACTTTTTTGCCGACCGTACACAGTAAACTAAACGAGTCGCATGCCTTTCCGGATTCTATCTGTGAGTCTGTGAGCGGTAATCTCGGAAACTGAGTTAGCTAGAACAAATTTCAATGCTACTTAGTAATTGTCGCTGGTGCCGTATTTGTTGACTAGTGACTTGTCGTGGGTTTGTTCAAGTCTATCTATTTGATAAACCCGTTTTACGAGAAAGAAAAGTACCTAAATGATTTAATTTTTGTTTCGCATCATCAATATTTGTGATGCTTTATATGTTTAATGTTTTTTTGTTGTTATTAAGTGTATTTTGTCGTTGCTATAATTTTCTTTCTTCTTTAGTGCATACTTAAAGTGTAAAGCATTAAAAAGATACTTTCGGTAATAACAAGTATGTTGCAGATAGGTTAGAGTCGCGATTGACGCCATACTTTTAGAAATAATTGTTTATCTATCATTACAAAAATCTAAATATTTTATTTCAAAAAAAGGTAAGTACTTTAGTTTTTTTTCTACCAATTCATGAAAATTAAAAACTATTATCTTTGATATTTCTAGAGTAGTGGTGTTTTCTACTTTTTGAGACATTCTTAGTCCATATAAATAACGTTTACGATAGACTTACCCACCCCACAAAAGCAAGACATATGTCCCCACAAAACTTTGTTCACACCTTGCCTTTCCATGCACAGAGCCAAAAGATACGGTTTACTTAGTAGTAGTTGGAAAACCTTATCATCATCATCATTTTTCTGCCCTTGTCCATTTGGGGTCGGCGCAACACGTTTTCTTCTTCCATTCTCCCCTATCAGACGTCAAGGCATCATTTACTCCTTTCTCCTTCATATCATTCCTTACACAATCCATCTGTCAGTTGGAAAATCTTATCGATAGATAAATACAATAGCAAGCGGTTTAAGCGATGAATTAAGTAATAACAATCGAGGCACCTATCCTCTGGAGGCATCTATCCCGGCTTTACCCTAATCTTTCTCTCTCTGTCTGTTAAAATGCATCATTTCAATCCTGGGCAAAAGCCTCTACCGTGACTTCCAGTTCTATTATCATTTTTTTTTAAAACTTTGCCCCACTCTAGGAATATCTCCTGTATCGTGGGTGCGTTTACAAACATTTAAACTCGCATACACAAACGGCCAGACCCGAAACAACCATTTGTAGGCCATATAAATATTAAATTTGTTCCGTGCGTGAATCGAACCCGCGACACGCAGCGCCAAGTGCCAACCGTGTCGTCAAACGTTTCGATTTATGACTAATGTGGACCATTGGTTGTTGGTTTTATCCAGCTCATTCCGCTATATTCTATGAGGTCTGCCGCGACACCGTCTGGCTGGGCCAAGGCTCCAGAAAATGTCTACGTTGGCTCACAGCTCATTGACGTGAGTCCATTAATTTTCATTAAAAAATATCAATTTTATTCTTCAATCCAATAAAATTTATAAAATAAAGATAAGTCGACTATCGTCACCGTCTAAACGTGCCATACAAACAAACTGACTTAGTATAGAGCCTTAGTTTTACCTTGGATAGATATGTGAAGGTTTTAAATACAATATACTGGGACTGTAGCTTTATTTTTTTATTTTTTTGATATTCAAAAGTGCCTGTAACGGTCTAACTGAATTAAATGCTTTGAGTTTGAGTTTGGTATGTTACTAAGCTCAAAAATATGATGCTGTGTCAGTAAAGTTCTGGCATAAACCATTTTACAAATGATTTCAAAATCATAATCTTTTTATTTCACATAGGACTATGAGGGCACTTATAAAACGTCGAGAAAAAGATGCACGGTTTGGGTTAGTCGTTTCCTATGGAGAAGAACCGGCAAGAAGCTCCATGGTTACTCTTTGAAAATAAGATTCAATTAAAAAGGACATGGCCGGATCCTGCCCTAGTAGTGCACAGTAATGATTAATAATATATATGATAATTCCTTTTAAAATAAATAAAAAATAACCGCATTAATTACATTTCCCTAAAATAGGCGAGAGAAAATGTAAAAATATATATGTTTGTTCATTGATTATGTGGTTTTATATTCTGCCATTACATTGATTGAAATTTACATTGTCATCTTGCGTTGATTTTATTACGTATTAAATAAATAAAAATAATAATAAATAAATATCTTGGGACAACTCACACACGGCTATCTGATCCCAAGCTAAGCAGAGCTTGTGTTATGGTAACCAGACAACTGATATACATACTTATATAATTTATAAATACATACATATTGTAGATAAATCACACCCAGACACAGAACAAACAATCATGCTCATCACACAAAGTTTGTCCTGGGTGGGAATCGAACCCACGACCTCCGGCTTAGCAGTCAGGGCCACTAACCACTAGACCAACAGGCCCGTCATCGTATTATCGTACTATATGTCTATTCTCTCGCCTATTCTCTGATCATAAAACATAACCGATTGTAAAGCCCTGTACATCAATGTACATGAATATTTTTTTTTGTTAGGGCACAGCTGTATACCAATTTTGGCCGTGTCATTTAGAGCATGATTCTAGGCCTCATGGCCTAGGAAACTCGTCCTTACCTTCCTTTCATCAGTTAAAAAAAAACTGCGGTTCTACACATACTTAGTTGCTTACATTACCCATTCAAATAGATGGATCAGCCGATTTTAAACGAAGTCCACAAACAATATGACAAAACCCACAAACAGACACCAAACCGAATACCTGTTAGCATGACATTATGCCTTTAAATGTCCATGTTTGGCACATCCGCGGTGAACACGCTAATGTAAATGATTTCTCGGACAAGACATGGACTGACTCGCGGCCATAGCTTAGTACCATGTCCATTAATAGGGATTGAGAGACTAGGTATAAATATTAATGGCATTCACTTATGCAGGCCTAATGTAGATTGAAAACAATGAATAAAATTAGTAAGTTATTAGCCTTTGTAAAAAAAACGTGCTGGTTCTCTGAGGAGTCCGTACCGATGTAAACGGCCATATCTTTTGACTGCGTAGAGTGAGAGGGTTGAAAAATATTTGTCTTGGTAACGAAATTAAACATAATAGAATAGAGGAGGAGTAGAAAAAACATAGTTTCCACTTTCCACCGTTTCAGCAGAAGACAGAACAAAACAAGGCAGATAAGCAAAAATGGACGTTTATAGCTGGGTTAAGCCTAGTTGCCTGCTGAACTTGGATTCAATAATCCAAAAAAATTAAATAAAAATATATAAAATAAATCCGGAGTATACAAAAAAAAATATATATTATTAATATTTGAATTTGTTAACAAATAGGCAGTACCTTTGTAACGTGAAATGTATAAGTTTTTTTCCTGTCTTGTCTACTGTGTGTACAAAAAAATTTCTTATCTTCGGGGACGCTCTCAGTGCGTTCGCCAAGACGAGACTCTCTCTGACTGGTGTAATCTCACCGAGGGGGTTCCTCAGGGTAGCGTTCTCTCTCCTCTTCTTTTTTCAATTTTCATAAACATGGTTACCAGTGTGATCTCTTCCAGTTTCCATCTGTATGCAGATGACTTGCAGATTTACCGGCATTTTATGGTAGATGATGCGGACTCCGCCATTGCTGCTATGAATCATGACCTGGCTTGTATCAGCGCCTGGGCTAAATCATTCGGATTGCAAATTAACCCAACTAAATCTCAGGCCATGATCATAGGCAGCCGTTTCGTTCGTAGTGCTGCTGTTGTTGCGTCTTTGATGCCTTTATACCTCGATGGTGTTCGCATTCATTATACTGATACCGCTAAAGATCTGGGTGTAATTGTTGACTGCAATCTGTCATGGTGCGCTCAAGTGAATGAGGTCAGCCGTAAAGTTCATTTTTCTTTACATTCGCTGAAATGCCTTCAGAAGCTCCTGCCTTTGAAGACTAAAATTTCGTTGGCACAAACCCTTATTCAGCCGATCATAGATTACGCCGACTCTTGCTACCTTGATGCTACTGAGGAGCTATTAAATAAGCTTGAGCGCCTGCAAAATTTATGTATTCGTTTTGTTTTTGGTCTCCGTAAATATGATCACGTTTCTCATCTTCGTAAAGAACTCAAGTGGCTCCCAATCCGCCTTCGCAGGAACACTCGGATCCTTTGTCTCCTCTTCAACATCCTACACAATCCTTCCTATCCCTCTTACTTGCGTGAACGTTTTTCCTATGCCCGCCCTAGCGACGCACCGTGTAGATCTCACCTCAGATCCCTACTCAAATCCCATCCGCACAAATCCAGTTATTATTCATATTCCTTTTCTGTACACGCTGTTAGGTTGTGGAACTCACTGCCGCCTAGCATTCGCGATTTAAAGTCCTCCATTTCCCTATTCAAAAACAGAGTGAAAGAGCATTACCTGTCCTCTCAATCGTAATATATGTATTTATTTATGGATATATATTTAAGCATTATGTATTTATACAAGTATTTATTAATATTTAAGCATTATGTATTTATACAAGTATTTATTAATATTTACTTATATATGTAAGTTATATAAGGCACACACACATATTTTTCTAATACTCTCTCACACACTATCGTCTACATTTCGTTCTCATAGCTCCTTTCGCAGGTCTGCTGGCAGAAATTTCTTAAGAAATAAGCAGCACCTTTGTACTCAAATTTTATATGTTTTTATCCTGTGTGATTTACTGTGTGTACATAAATAGTTAAATAAATAAATAATATTATAAAAGCGAAAATGAGTTTATTTGTTTGTTTGTTACCTCTTCACGCCTAAATGGCTAAACAGATTTTGATGAATTTTGGTACGGAGATAGTTATACCCTGGAGACGGGCATAGGCTATATATATATTTTTTTAATGTTTGAGATGTGAGGGAGAAAGAGGGAAGAAAAGGGAAAACTTAGCATTGCTGTTACAATAAAAATAAAGCGCAAGGGCAAAAACTACAGGTAGCAGGTACCTGTAAATCAGGAAAGGGGAACTGTGATACTCCGAATTTAACGCGAGCGAAGCCGCGGGCAAAAGCTATTGCATTCATAAATCATAGTAACGTATACATTCGATTAATAAATAAAAACAAAATTAAATAAAAAACACGGTGTATAGTGTGCTAGAGGCAAAATAAAATCACGTTGCCCCAAAGAAAATTTAATCAATAATTTTAAGCACAAAAATGCTGTCAACTGCCACAACCGAGCATATAACGAGAAATCATAATCATAAAAATTCATGACATCAAGATTCACTGTCAATAGCCGTTAATAACACTAATTAAAGTTAATAAAACAGCCTGTTCATGTAGAAAGTAATTAATCTACACTTAACAATAGACCGTTAGCGAATCTTCATAAAGGACAAGCCGGAATAATTTAAGAGTCACTTTTTCTGCCACGTTTGATCGAAATGAGTTTTATTTTTAATAAATTTTCTTGTTTTTTTTTTAATCTTTGCCCCACACTAGGAATTTCTCTTGAATGGTGGGTGCATTTACAAACAATTAAACTCACATACACAAACAGCCAGACCCGAAACAACTACCTGTCAGTCACACAAATAATTAATTGTTCTGTGCGGGGATCGAACCCGTGACATGCGCCTGGCCAGTGTGCTAACCGTGCCGTCAATTTTAAATTTTTTTAAATTTTAAATTTTTTTTTTATGTCTGTGTTAAATTTCATGTTATTTACGTACAGTAGTTTTTGCTTGAAACAGTAACTAACTTCCTTAGGACGCATGGAAGTTAGTTATTGTTTCAAGCAAAAACTATCGCATTTATAGATAAATCATTTATTTGCTAAAATCTATATTTACACTTTTTTAAATCAAAATATTTTTACAAGATCTTGTCTTACCTGCCCAGTGGAAGTCGATTTTAAGTTGTAAAGATGGTACCTGAAAGAAAAACACATTATTTAACTTTGTGAATTCCTGATAAATTATTTTAATGATAAATTACTGCAGTATTTTAGAAAGAAAGAAAGAAAAAGTGTTTGTTAGACTTTAGCACAAAATAAATAATAAAAAGGAACAACAAGGACAATTTAAAAAAAAATACATATATTGAGACAATCAATTAAATTGGTCCTGTACGTGGCCAAAATACTTCTATCTCAGCATGGCGACATGGTCACAGCCCTGATACTCTGATTGGGAATTGTGATAGCTGAATCCATTATTCTTCAAACGTACGAAATTTTGTTCTTTAAAAATGCGTTATGACAAGTCCTTATAGACTTCAACTTCAACTCTTCATTAATGGCTTTTGTGGACGAGAGTTTTGTCGGTCACGCAAATATTTGTTCCGTGCAGGGATCGAAGCCGCGACACGCAGCCCAGCATTCGATCGCTCAGCCACTGCGCAAATGTTTAAAAAAAACAGGTTATATAAATTTACCAGTTCACTTATAATAATTACGTTTAGCAACAATATGCCTAGTCATCACAGTTAATAAATTTCAGTTGAGCACAACAATTGCTGCCGCTTTTTATTTTATTTTTTTGCAGTGGGAAATCACAATTATCTTCCCCCGCTTTGGGCGGAGCGGCGGGGAGTGTCAGACTTGTACTGACTAAAACCCACCCATGTTCCTTCCATTGCCCTTTACGTTCCGAGGCCACGGTATCTACAGTACGGCCAACGAGAAGCGATACCAAATGTCAAACAAAACCCATGCTTTTGTTTGACATTTGGTATCGCTTCTCGTTGGCCGTACTGTACAATTGCTTGCTGCCACTTCACGTTTGTTTCAACCAGATGGAGGAATGTTTCTGCACGAACTGTCTCACTGTTGGACCTGTTGCTAATAGCATCATACAAAGGTATTTAATTGGCCGCATGTACAGGTATCTAGGTACACTACTAATATGAGGAGCTCGTGGCTAAATAATAGTAGCCGCTCGGGTCGATCTTTAGTTTAGGCCGCGCTTGCCTAGATTGGTCTGTGGATGGGTGAACACCCGTTCATACCGAGTTTCCTCCGTGCCTCAGAAAGCACGTTAAGCCGTTGGTCCCGGCTTTCATTTGTAGATCTTTGACAGCCGTTACAGGTAGTCAGTGTTCCGAAAGTCTGACAACCAGTCTTACCAAGGGGTTTCGTATTATCCAGTATTAACTGGGTTGTGGAGGTCAGATAGGCAGTCGCTCCATGTAAAATACTGATATTCAGCTGCATCCGGCTAGACTGGAAGCTGACCCCAACATAGTTGGGAAAAGGCTAGGCAGATGATGATGTACAGGTAGTCAGTGGTCCGAAGGTCTGACACCGAATGTTAACCAAGGAGTTTCTTATTAACCCGTACTAACTGGGTTGGAAGTCAACGGGCACAAGAACGAAGTTTGTTTGGATATTAAGCTTACAAACCGAGTGGAAACCTTGTTGATCAGGAGATTGACAATATCGAAGGATGTGATCAGGTAGACACTCGGACCTAAGTGGTGATGGGCGGGCCACATTCAGAGGTTAGAACCAGAATAATGGGCCGATAATATAACAAACTGGACGCCTAGAAATGTTAGAAGCAAAAGAGGCAGACCATTTAAAAGATGGAGTGATGACGTAGTCAAAGTAGAAGGTAAACTCTAGGCCAGAACGGCTTAACGTGATGGATGGAGGAGGCTTTTACTGCCACAGGCAGTCAAGAGAAATTATCAACACACAATACTAACAAAATTAAATAGTAATTAGCTTTTGTGCGCGGCTTCGCTCGCGTTAAATTCGGGTTAACACAGTTCCCCTTTCCTGATTTGGAGGTACCTGCTACCTGTAGTTTTTGCCCTTGCGCCTTATTTATTGTAATAGCAAAGCTAAGTTTTCCCTTTTCTTCCCTTTTTCTCCCTCATTTCTCACTAATTGCTATTTCTATCCTATTTCCGTCACCAGGGTCTCAACTATCTCTGTACCAAAATTCATCAAAATTTACATTTAGGCGAGAAGACGTAACTAAACAAACAAGCAAACTCACTTTCGCTTTTATAATATTAGTAAGGAAAAGTCTATAAATTTGTTTTTATTTTTACATTTATTTACTGTTTTACAAAGTTTAAATTTTATGTACCTTTTACTTTTATTATTATTTATTAAATTGTCAGATCAGTACAATCCATTATTGTTAGTAAAGACATGCATACACCACTTACAATAATGTTCGAACATAAATACTTTAATAGTTTCTAAGGAATAGTAAGCGCTTTTCTTTTTATAAATGGGTTGTGGAGGTCAGACAGGTAGTCGCTCCAAGTAAAATACAGCTGCGCACGGTCAGACTCGAAGCCGACCCTTTCTCTCAAAAAATCAACATATCATGTCAAATGTACAGTCCATTATAAACATACATACATTTCGTAATGAATTCTAACAATTAACCAGCACGAACTGCATTTGATCGCGATGACCCGAATGCTTAATAAACTGTTTATTTTAAGTCCCTAGCTCAATGGATGTGACCTCAATTAACGCTTTGTGCAGTAATTATAACGATATATAAGCTACTGGTGAGTGTTACTGTGGTATAATTATTTGTAGCACGAGGGTTATTTTTTTTATAATTTTTTTTTTGTTGGGAAATCATCAAGTTATTTCCCATGCTCCTTCTACCGCCCTTTATGTTCCGGGGCCGCGGTATCTCTTTCGAACAACCCGCAATCCCGGCAGGCGTTGGCCCTGGCAGGACCCTCTGCCTTGCTGACATCTCTTTGAGGCGCGCGTGGATCTCTAACGCGTCGTCGATACGACCTGTCATGCGAAGGAAACATCTTGTCTATAGACAGTACCTTTCCACTGCATATTATTTACATTACCCTTTTTTTAGGATGAGATATCACCAAATAACTTCTCCCACTCTGGGCGGAGAGCAAGGGAGTGTCAGAAAAACCCATCCATGTTCCTTCTTTAGCCCTTTGTGTTTCAGGACCGGGATATCTCTTTCGAACAACCCGCAACCCCGGCAGGCAGTAGCCGTAGCAGGCCCCCCTGCTTTGCTACGATAGTACGTAAGTTAAGGCGTTTGTGCTGCGAGTACCGACGTCTTATCTGCACCTCGTCTTGGAAGAAGACTTTTGGCCGCAGGGAATGGTGTTCCGGCGCTTCCACGGACAAGTGCCACATGAACGCGCAGTGACATAGTGCAGCGAAGTGCTACTAACATGGTTGTTAAGGATTTATTTATTAACACGAATTGTATTAGCGATATATATGATTGTCTGTAAGGTATTTATCTATGGGTCTAAGATGTCTGAAAATAAATGTTTTATAATTATTATTTTGCTGACAGCTCTTTGAGGTGAGCGTGGAACACGAACGCGCCGTCGACTCCGCCTGTCGTCACCACGGACGGTGAGTTAACAATTACTCACCGCCCACATACCCGCGTCTACGGTGTCCGGGAGTCGTCTCGCGACACCCAACGCTCGTAGCGTCTCCTGCTGGGTTGGTTTGAGGTTCAGATACACTCACTTCTTCTTTTTCATGTGATTAATTCCTAACTTAGTGGATAGTTTCTAGGACGTCAAAGGATCTCTGACTTAGCTTACTCTTACTTGATTCCCAAAATAAACTCAAACCATGTTACATTAACCAACGTATCGCCTTTACATTCTATTTCAAGAACATTTGAGTACATTCCAGTACAAACAGCTCTTTCAGCATCACTTGTATTAACTGTTAAGCTCAGATCAAGTTTCGTTTATTTTAGTTTTGATAGGGCTGGTACCGGTTTAATATCTTTGGATACACTTCATTTAATTTTACTAGCAGTTCACTTTATTTCCCAATACAGAATTCAATGGGAACAAAACGCTATACTGCATAGTAGATACAGTTAACGATCTATAGTGATCATAGCGCAACTTTTAGGTATCAATTTAAATGTCAAGTGATTTTTAACTCTTGGTTTAGCGCCGTGAGTTGAATTTTAACAGTGCAATATTTAAGTCTATTTAGGTGGCCCTTATTGTTAGTGAAAACGGGCACTAGTCTTATAAGAACTGTAAAGGTTTAATAACATTAACCTAACCTTATAGAATGCAGGTTGGTTTGGAATGACATAATACTCAAGTTGTTTGAATAAAGAATAAACAAATATAGAAGAAATAGGTTTTCAATTATGTGACATGTAGGTATTGGTAAAATGATAATCTACAAGCAATATAGATAAAATTCATATGGGACCCGATCAGGAATATACTTTCGATTATAAAAAGAATTTTGAAAATCAGCCCACAATTTGACGGAGATCGAGTGACAAATATACAAAAAAAAATCAGTCGAATTGAAAACCTCCTTCTTCTTTTGAAGTCGGTTAAAATATAGTCTAACTAAAGTGTTCTTCTTTTATTATGAATTAGCTGGTGCCCACGGCTTCGCCCGCGTGATGATCGAAAAAAATTCCTATGTGTTATTCCAGACTTTAATCTACCTCTGTGCCAAATTTCATCAAGATCCGTTCAGCCGTTTTGAGGTGAAAGAGTAACAAACATCCATACATTCATCCTCAGAAACATTCGCATTTATAATATCCTTACTAATCCTTACTAATATTATAAAAGCGAAAGTGAGTTTATTTGTTTGTTTGTTACCTCTTCACGCTTTAATGGCTAAACCGATTTTGATGAATTTTGGTACAGAGATAGTTGGGAACCAGGAGACGGACATAAGCTATTATTTTTTTTTAAAATGAGTGGGATATGAGGGAGAAAGAGGGAAGAAACGGGAAAACTTAGCGTTGGTATTACAAATCAATAAGGCGCTACCGAATTTAACGCGAGCGAAGCCGCGGGCAAAAGCTAGTTAGGATATAAGTAAGATAAATGCCCCAACACTTACATTAACTATTACAGTACCAACAAGATACTACGTCATTGATATTGTTTTTTTAGTCTTCCGTACCACAAAAGAAAAAAAAATGGAGTCCTTATTATTCCACTCTGTTGTCCGTCTGTCTGTCAATACGCTTTATCTCAGAAACCCGTAAAGGTATCGAGTTAAAATTAAAACTATATACTCAACTCTGTTGTCCCATTGTGCAGTTAAAACCAACCATCTAAGTCTACGCAATCAAAAGATATAAGTCGCAAGTTTGTAGGGAACCAATCAAAAGATATGGCAGTTTAAGTCGCAAGTTTGTAGGGAACCCTAGGTCTATATTAGTCTGACTCGCACTTTGCCTTTTTTTAATGGAGATCCTTAAGACTTAGTGCTATAATTATTGTTACATGAAGCAAAGATTTAGACAGCCCTTAATAAACTCCAAAAGTACTTCTCATTAAAATCTAATAACTGAAGACATGAACGTCTATATACAAAGTGAAATATCTGCTAAGAACGAAGTAGCAATGAATGCAAGTTGACATCTAATGAAAACGTATTACGATCACAATTTCATTGCTCTTAATTATTTAAATTTTCTTAGAACTTACGTGTGGCCGAAGACTGCGTCATATTTTGTCATAAAGAGGAATGAGCGACCAGTTTCTCTTGGAACGTGGCGAAATTACGGTACTAAGTTGTTTTGTATCGAATTTGGGTACGATTTCTATGGCTTTCGTAACCAGCGTCGCTGTCAAATGTCAAGATAGTCTGGTCATTCTGTAAGGGATTATGTCAGGCAGATGAGTTGTTCAGCATCATGATGGGCCATGAATGGTATAAACTTATTGTGTCAGCGTTTCAATTAAAATAGACCCTGTCTTCTGTCGAGATAATATTCTATATTATGTTTTGTTGTTATTGATGATTCTGATAGTTTTGTTTTTATATTAATACTAGCTTGTGCCCTTGTGTGTCTACCAGATTTTAGTTTCCTACCTAGAAAACTGCGAAAAGTCCCATTTAAAATTTCACACCGATTTTTAAGGGATTGGGGGCAGATTTCCAAAAAAATTATGTATGATGTTTTTGTTAGTGACAAATAGACCGCATATAAATTTTTAGCTTTCTACCGTGAAAATTGCGGAATGCTCCATACAAACTTCAATCCCCCATTTTAGGGAAGTGGTGGGGAGTTAGAAAGAGACAAAAAGTACCCTTTGTCACTTTCCATCCCTTCAACTATCTTCACTTAAAAAATCATGTCAATTCGTCGCTCCGTTTTGCCGTGAAAGACGGAGATTTCCTCCCGAATCGTGGCCGCGTTTACAAACAATTAAACTCACATACACAAACACCCAGACCCGAAACAAATGTGTGTAGGCCATACAAAGATTTGTTCCGTGCAGGAACCCTTGACACGCAGCGCAACAGTCAATCGTTCAGCCACTGCGCCAACCGTGCCGTGTAGTTTGGGGAAGTACCTATGTGTCTTACTTAATCTCAAAATACTAAGAAAATAAAGAGATACGCTTATTTAATTCTCCGAAAACTACCAATTAATGAATTTTATTATAAAATGGTTCATCCTTTGTTTAGTCGGGAAGGAGGGCAGTGAATCATGAATATGATGTCAAGTTTAACTAGAATATGACTCAGTACGCATGGTAGTAAGTCAGGTATTCCTTTGTCATGAGTTAAGAGTTATAACTATTGTCTTAAACAAATAATATTGCAAGCGATCTAATAACCGCAAGCGTAACTCCGAACGTCGGGCGCTGCAAGACGACTCCCGGCCACCGTAGATGCGGGCCTGTGGATGGTGAGCAATGGGTAGCTCACTGTCCGTCCGTCTATTGACGACAGGCCGTGTCGACGGCGCGTTAGTGTTATATAGTAGTTATTCGAAAGAGATACTGCGGCCCCGGAACATAAAGGGCAATGGAAGGAGCATGGGTGGATTTTAGTCAGTACAAGTCTGACACTCCCCCCCGCTCCGCCCAAAGCAGGGGAAGTTATTTGTTAATTTCCCAACCGCAAAAAAAGCGATCTTATTAAGAGATCTCTTTGCAATAGGTTCTCTCCTATTACTTGGAATTTAAACATAAAGTTCTGCAGTCGGGAGAAAATTGCAATTTAAGCCAAAAAAAAAATGTAGGGTAGGTAAGTAGATTAGGTAGGTAGGTAGTTAGGAAGGCCGGTAAGTAGTTATGTAGGTAGGATGGCGGGTAAGTATAGGTAGGTAGATTGTGTAGGGTATGTAGTTAGATAGGTAGGAAGACAGGTAGATAGGTCGGGTAAGTAGGTAGGATAGGATAAGTGCATTGCAACGCATGCCAGGCACCTGCTCCTACTTACTTTAAATTTGAAGTTAAATTTCACCCACCCCATACCGATGTCCGATTGAAATTATGCATTCCTTCCTTCCCTTTCGTCAAAAAACACGACGTTTCTTCTACATCCCAATTATTAACTACCAAACACGAGTTTCAAACCGTCCGCCATTCAGCTGCATACGCATTCATTGCACGACAATGTAATACCCCGATCACGACGACTGATTTGCACTATTATAACATGACCACATAAACCCTTCCATTACAAAACCTACAACCATTCAAATTTGAACCCTAACACAACGACTTTCGGTGGATGTAGTTGTAGATGAACTGGTGGAAACTGTAATGACATTACCACTTTAAATGTTCCATTCGATAATGAAGAACTACTCGGTTCTAAACACTATCACCTTCAACTTAAGGTAGGTATGGTTGTTGATGAGGAGAAAATAAAGGTTGTTCCACTGTATTACGGCTGACATTAATGACATTCCTGCGCTGAGGACTCCCTCACTTTTGAAGGTTATAGAATATGGCACGAGTATACTTAGCTTTTAATTGAATAAGTTAGGTTAGAAAGACGCTGGTTTTCATAACCAGAGTTTTTTTTGGAACGAAGTTCCTTATCGCGCATTGCGAAAGGGGGCTAGACGGAAAAAATAAGACCAAAAGTTGTAACGACACTTTTTGCGGCGTGCGCGTGTTTCTCTGTCTGTCTCTCTCTCTCTCCCTCTCTCTTTCTCTCTCTCTCTCTCTCTCATAGAAAGCAAGCCAGTTATTTTCGTTTCGTCTTTCCATTTCGCATTGAACAGTGTGGTGTCGCGACGATTATTTTTGTTGAGTGTCTAAAGGTTTTTTGTACATGATAAATAATAACTTCGTTCCATCCGGGTGTCCCTTGACACCTTTCGAGTTTTTAACATGGATTTTTATAAAGAAAGATTTATAAGGCACATGTGCCAGACAAATTCATTTTTTACCTTCGTCTATAGTTTTAATTATTAAGGTTTTGAATATTTCTGTACTAGCTTCTAACCGCGACTTCGTCCGGGTGGCATAGTTACTTTGGGCTAACACTAACTTTAAACCGCATGATGATCGAAAAAAATATCTTTCTCTTCCATTTTCTTCCCTATTTCTCCCCCTTTTTCTCACTTTTTTTAGTCTATCTCCGTCTCCAGGGTCCCAACTATCTCTGTACCAAAATTTATCAAAATCGGTTTGGCCATTTAGGCGTAACAAACAAACAAACTCACTTTCGCTATTATAATATTATTCAGGATTACAATAAAAAAATTACAACATTAGAGAATTCTGTGTTGTAAATTCGAGCAATGTGTGTCATTACACATTTTTGGCGTAGTTAGTGGAGTGTCTAGGCACGTGTAACAGTGACGTATGACGAGTGCACTATAGGGGAGTATTAAAGTAACCAATAAAAAATAAAATAAAATAATCTTTATTTCGGACAAGTACAGACGCCAGCAGGTCAAGCTACCCGAAAATGTCAATTTTTCCCAATGAACCTTGAACCTAATACTTTAGAAATAAAGTCGAAAATCTATCAAAGCAATCTGACAGATTGTAGTAGCTTGATGTGCAGGCGTCTGTACATCCATAGGGGTTAGTAAAAAGATATCATAAAACTATGTTAGTATGAACCTAATACTTTAGAAATAAAGTTGAGAATCTATCAAAGAAATCTGACAGATTGTAGTAGCTTGATGTGCAGGCGTCTGTACATCCATAGGGGTTAGTAAAAAGATATCATTAGTATTTTATAAAGTTACAAGCCTAGCCTTTTCAGGATGGATTTGGAACTGGCCCGCACTCTGCAGAGTAGCGAGGCAGACTTCTGTAAGAGTCAATGAGACCAATGTGACCAACTCGGAGCTCTCCAGGCGTCCATTGAAGAATATCGTACACTAAAACATGTCCTTTCTGCTGGGGTTGCGGGTTGTTCGAAAGAGATACCGCGGCCCCGGAACGTAAAGGGCAATAGAAGGAACATGGGTGGGTTTTAGTCAGTACAAGTCTGACACTCCCCCCCGCTCCGCCCAGACCGGGGGAAGTTATTTGATGATTTCCCATCCGAAAGTAAAATACAAGTCTTTTACTTTCCACGTTTCATGTAATGAAGGAGATATTAAACTCATGATAATAAAACGTTAAGTAAGTGCCAATTCAAGACAATAAGAACATGAGGATCAGAACTTTTAACGCAACGTTCACAAGCTTCACTTCTTCCCATCGAACCATACTTATTTCCCTAACAACATCACTGTAATTTTATTTAACATTACAAGACAAAAACCAGTTCCTCTAGCGTTTCCTTCAAGGGTAAACGTAATTAAAATCAGCCCACATCGTCGGTGCCTTTGAGCTAAGCGACCAATCTGTTTACTGATTAGTAATGGCTATAAGACCTAACGACTCGTACCACTGTTAGCGATCAGCGAGAAACGAGTATAAAAACCATTTTTTTTTTAACTTTAGTGCAGCTTATGAAGCACACGACTTCCGACCACCGAAGATGCGGGTCTCTGGATGGTAAACAATGGGTAGCTCACCGTCCGTCCGTCTAGTGACGAGAGACCTCATTTCTTCAACTTTTTTTACGAATTGAAAATCATCAAATGAATTCTACCGCTCTGGCTGGGGCGGAAAAGAGTGTCAGGCTTTTACTGACTAAAACCCACCCATGTTCTGCCCTTTGTGTTCTGTGGCCGATGTGATTAATAACCAACTATTAGCCCACACAAACAAGTTATAGGTCAGTAAACATAAAAGAAAAATGGAAAAAGGCACAAAATTAAATAAGAAAAAACATAAAAAATTGACATATATTTCAAACAGAAATACTAGACATAGTTCTGAAAAACAAAAGTATCAATTGTAAAGTGTCGCGGGTTCGATTCTCGCACGGAACAAATATTTGTATGGCCTACAGATAGTTGTTTCGGGTCTGGCTGTTTGTGTATGTGAGTTTATATGTTTGTAAACGCACCCACGATACAGGAGAAATTCCTAGTGTGGGGCAACGTGTTTTTTAAAAAAAAAATATCAGTCCCACTAAAAAAAGTTTAATCTTCTTCTAATATATAAAATTCTCGTGTCACAATGTTCGTTCCCATACTCCTCCAAAACGGCTGGACCGATTTCAACGAAATTTTGTGTGCATACTGCATATCGGGTAGGTCTGAGAATCGGCCAACATCTATTTTTCATACCCTTCTATAGAAAAGGAGCTGAGTAGCGGGTGAAACCGCTGGGCACAGCTAGTAAAACAATAAAATTCTAATAAAATTATGTTACACACAAATAACTCAGATAAACGATCTTATAGATAAACTAAAATATTCGTCCTCAACGCTGTCAGTTGGCAATTTTCCCAAGAGACTGGCTGCGTTGCCACGTTTGCCAGTAAAAGCCAGCGCTTGGGTTGGCGTTTTGAAATAATAATAGTTAAAATCAACAACTTCCTCGTTGACTGTAGGACAAGTACCTAACCACCTACATAGGTATTAAAGATAGTTAGATACTTCTTAGGGTCCTGTCAAGGTCCCAAGTGATTTACGCGAGACTGACTGCTTTTGTGTGGGTTTTCCTGTGTGATTATGATTCATTTTGTGAAGTAACTGTATATTGTAAGACCTTCTAGATTGTTCTTTGCTTCTGAAGACAAAATATAATCGTCACGCCTGTAATTCCCGAAGGCTTGGGCAGAGGTATGCCTAATTAGTACACCGATTATTGAGGGTCAGCTGGAAAATCTGACGGCACGGTTTGCACAGTGGCTGAACGATTGACTGCTGCGCTGCGTGTCGCGGTTTCGATACTCGCAGGGACCAAATATGCGAGAGGGAATGGGAAGCGGTCACGTCCTTTTGCGAAGCAGTAATGCTAGCAAAGAGGTGGCCGGGCGTTTGAGGGAGAGAACCTCAACCCAACCCAGCCGCCGCGGGAGACGCCCCGGGCGCCGGGCGCCGCGAGACGACTCTCGGCCACCGTAGATGCGGGCCTGTGGACCGTGAGCAATGGCCGTGTCGACGGCGCGTTCGTGTTTCACGCGCGCCTCAAAGAGATGTCAGCATAGCAGAGGGGCTTGCCAGAGCCTCCGCCTGCCGGGGTTGCGGGTTGTTCGAAAGAGATACCGCGGCCCCGGAACGTAAAGGGCAACAAAAGGAACATGGGTGGGTTTTATGGGTTACCCGAAAAAAAAAGGACCAAATATTTGTATAACCTACAAATAGTTTTTTCGGGTCCGGCTGTTTGTTTTACATGTGAGTTTAATTGTTTGTAAACGCACCCACGATACAGGAGAAATTCCAAGTGTGGGGTTACGTTTTCTTTTTTAATAACATTTATGGCGCGGCAATAAGCTAATCTTTAGGTATTCGCGGAAGTGAGGCTAGCTGCATACCAGGCATGGTCTGACACAAGTACACGACAGTATTGCATCGAAAGAATAGAAATAAGGTCGAAAATATTTCGGTGTTTGATTTTATTTGAATATCATCTCCGCCAAAATGTAGACCATTTTGCAGTTTTTATTGAATTATATAAAAAAAAATACAGCTTAATGTTTGAAAATTTTTAGATATCTCTTAGTCTCTAGTCTTTACAATTTTCTTTGTTATAGATATAAAAAATATGATGGTTGTCGCTGAAAAAATTGAGAATTTCGAGACGAAAAAATTTTTATCTTGGTCTTTTTAAACATTTTTTTTTTGTAGTACTAGACCACTTTTGTAAACTTATTTTGTTTAACTCTTTACTTTATGTATTGAACTATACATGGTAATTTTTTTTGGCTAGTGGCATGTACAGATACGGCTAACTTTGCGACGAAAAACTAGACGTTTTACGACGTGTTTGCTTTGTACAGCGCCTTAAGTCCTATGGATTAGGGGACGAGCTTATTGCCAACAACAGGGCAAATCCGGATTCAATGGCTGTTGAACTAACTAAGACATTCCTGGTAGAAGAACCCAATAACACATAAGCTGACTTGGGAATCAAACCCCGAAACTTATACTCAGCAGTCGCGGCCACTAGAGCAAAGACGAGGATCCTAGCCGACTTGAGTCTAAAATGTCTTCGTCTAAAGAGAAGGCACCACCATTACTACTGTTGGGCATTTCTAGGCATCATTTTGTCTATTAAAAGAGTTTTTTTATCGGATGGGAAATTATCAGATAACAGGCAGCTAGCGCCCGCATCCTCGCCCGCGTAATGATCGAAAAAAAAATCCTATGTGTCATTCCAGACTATAATCTAACTCTGCGCCAAATTTCATCAAGATCCGTTCAGCTGTTTTGACGTGAAAGAGTAACAAACATCCATACATGCATCCATCCTCACAAACATTTGCATTTATAATATTAAGTAGGACTTCTCCCGCTCTGGACGGGACGGAAGTCAGATGTCAGACTTTTACTGGCTAAAAGCTATCCATGTTCCATATTTTACCCTTTATGTTCCCGGGCCGCGGTATCTCTTTCGAACAACCCTTAAGCCCAGTAGGCAAAGGCCCTGACAAGCCTCTTTCATATCATTGCTCACACAATCAATCTTCTCACTGCTATTCTTATGATCATGATGATTATATTTAGGGAAGAGAATAGTAACTAAAATATGAATGTCTTTCAGTCATATTTTAGTTACTATTCTCTTCCTGAGAACAGGAACACTAGTCTACGTTTCTTTCTTCATATTTCCTCTCGCAGGCCTGCTGGTAGAAATTTCTTTAGAAAGAAGCATGTACTCTAAATTTTTTTATGGTATTTTCTTCTGTATATACATAGATCCTTACTAATATTATAAAAGCGAAAGTGAATTTGGTTTGTTTGTTACGTCTTCACGCCTAAATGGCTAAACCGATTTTGATGAATGTTGGTACAGAGATAGATGAGACCCTGGAGAAGGACATAGGCTAATTGGAAAGAGACAAAACAAAACTTAGCTTTGCTATTACAATAAATAAGGCGCAAGGGCAAAAACTACAGGTAGCAGGTACCTGCAAATCAGGAAAGGGGAACTGTGTTACCCCGAATTTAACGCGAGCGAAGCCGCGGGCAAAAGCTGGTTATTAAATAAATAAATGATCTGTGACTTTTCTTGTTCCTCTTTTTCCGCCAAAAAACTTTTTAAGTAATATCTCGCCCATAACATACAGAACCATCACGTGTTATATACATTTCATTATTACACCACGCTCTATATAATCGGCGATCATAAAGCTCGGAACACACGATAAGATCGAAAACACATCCCGCTAAATGAGTTCGTGTGTACAATCTTTAGCCCTTATAAGATTTTTTCCATGTTATTTTTGTTCTTGTCAAGGGAATATCGTGACTTTGTAAAGGTCTGTTCTTAGTCGAAAGTTTGTTTTTTTTTTTTAGATTGAACTTTATTAGTTGAACTAAAATGTTGCCACTTCGAATCACGAATGGCATAGACAAAATGGCAGTTTATGATTAGAGAGAGATTTTTTTTAAACGTTGCCCCAGACTATGAATTCTTCTGTATCTCGGGTACTTTTACAAAAATTTAAACTCACGTACACAAACAGCCAGACACGAAACAATGATTTTAGGCCATACAAATATTTGTTCCGTACAAAAATCGAACCCGCGACACGCAGCGCAGCAGTCAATCGCTCAGCCACTCCGCCAACCGTGCCGTCAAATTTGTATGAGACTTGTCTGTGAGATTGTCTATCAATCTCGTAGTCGACTTTTCAACCACGTACGTCAAAATCATAGTCATCTTTATTCCAGATACATAAAGGTTGTTATTGGATTGTTGCTGTCAAATCTTTACATGGTCTAATATGAAGTCGCTTCCGCTGTTTGATCGCCTTTTAAACTACTCAACAGATTTTAATGCAGTTTTTTTGAGCAATGCAATACGAGGTTTAAATATATGCGAACCCGGGATGGGTTGCTAGTTTTAACTAATATTATAAAAGCGAAAATGAGTTTGTTACGTCTTCACGCCCAAATGGCCAAACCGATTTTGATGAATTTTGGTACAGAGATACTTGGGACCCTGCACATGGACATAGGCTAAAAAAAGTGGGATAAGGGGTCTCCCCCCAAGAGGGAAGAAAAAGGAAGAGAAAGTTTTTTTTTTCGAACATCACGCGGGTTTAAGTTAGCGTTAGCCCAAAGTAACTATGCCACGCGAACGAAGTTGCAAAGCTAGTCCTTACTAATATTATAAAAGCGAAAGTGAGTTTGTTTGTTTGCTACCTCTTCACGCTTTAATGGCTACACCGATTTTGATGAATTTTGGTACAGAGATAGTTGGGAACCACGAGACGGACATAGGCTAATTTTTTTTAAAAGTGAGAAAGAGGGAAGAAAAGGGAAAACTTAGCTTTGCTATTACAATAAATGAGGCGCAAGGGCAAAAACTACAGGTAGCAGGTACCTGCAAATCAGGAAAGGGGAACTGTGTTATCCCGAATTTAACGGGAACGAAGCCACGGGTAAAAGCTAGTATGGTTATAATTGCAAGCGAAGCTGTTAGGCTAGTATGAAAGTACCGCCAATACATCAGTCATAAATCCACATTCACAAATGTCAAAAAAAAAGTGGGATGTGAGGGAGAAAGAGGGAAGAAAAGTCAAAACTTAGCGTTGCTATTACAAATCAATAAGGCGCAAGGGGAACTGTGTTACCCCGAATTTAAAGCGAGCGAACCCGCGGGCAAAAGCTTGTATAAAACAAATCTGAATATACTGTAATCTTACTCTCAAACTACTAATTTCTATAAGCACTCTATGTTTTCTTTAATCCATTGGACTCCATTAGTAGACTCTCCAACTCAATATAGCGCCACAAAATCACTTCTTCCACCCATCTGATTCATACAAAGTGCATTAATGGTTATATCTATGCAAACAACCACATGCGGAACCTTGAGTAACAAATATGCACAGTGCTGGCTAGTAATAGGACCACTGTGCATACTTAATGATCCTTGTAAGGGAGCGGTGCGTTTCCATTTGCACGGAATGAGATTCAAGATCTGCTAAAACTTACGGTAAGTAAATAAAAAACTTGAGAAGTGTCAAAGGATACCCGGATGGAACGAAGTTATAATTTATTATGTAAACCCGTATACACTCAACAAAAATAATCGTCGCGACACCACACTGTTTAATCCGAAATAGAAAGACGTAACGAAAAAAACGTAACGAAAGAAACACGCGCACGCCGCACGGCTTACAACTATAGCAAAAAGTGTCATTACAACTTTTGGTCTTAATTTTTTCCGTCTAGCCCCCTTTCGCAACGCGCGATAAAGAACTTCGTTCCAATACTGGTTCTAATTGGAATAACATCATTAACATTACGTTGGAGTCAAATTGAGGTGAGCAGGACAGTTGGCTAGACGAGGTGAAGGTAGGTCGGGCAGAACTATTTTTCAATCATTGATTGATTTCTCCTGCTCTGGGCGGAAGGTGCTGTCGGACCTGTAAAACCCATCCATGTTTCTTTCTTTTGGTCTTCGTGTTCTGGGGCTGTGGTATCTATTTCGAACAACCCGCAACCCCGGCCGGCAGTGACCCTGGCCCTCTGTTTTGCTGACATCTCTCTGAGGCGCGCGTGGAACCCGTGTACCTGTCCTCACTGTTCAGGAACCCAAACATCATGAAGAGTTATCCTTACTAATATTATAAAACCGAAAGTGAGTTTGTTTGTTACATCTTCACGCCTAAATGGTTAAACCAATTTTGATGAATTTTGGTACCTACAGTGATAGTTGGGACCCTGAAGACGGACATAGGCAACTTTTATTAAAAAAGGGAGAAAGAGGGACGAAAAGGGAAACTTAGCTTTGCTATTACAAAAAATGAGGCGCAAGGACAAAAACTACAGGTAGCAGGTACCTGCTAATCAGGAAAGGGGAACTGTGTTACCCCGAATTTAACGCGAGCGAAGCTGTGGGCTAAAGCTAGTAAGGTTATAATTGCATGCCAAGCTTTTAGGCTTGTACGAAAGTACCGCCAATACATCAGTCATAAATCCACATTAACAAATGTCCATCACAAATCGGTCAAGTATCCACATTCAGACAAGGACAGCCGAATATCACCTAAGTTTCGATACCTATGTGATTAATGTATACATCAGCCACTTATAATTAGGGCCACTTGCCTGCCAGGGGAAAAGAGAAACCGCGGCTCCGGAACATAAAGGGCAAAAGAAGGTATATGAGTGGAATTTAGTCTGTAAAAGTCTGACCCTCCCTTCGCTCCGCCCAGAGCTGGGTAGATATTTGATAATTTACCATCCGTAAAAAAAGTCAATTTACAATAAAATCACAATTAATTCCCAACCCGTAAAACAATGCATACTCCCTTTTCCCGTATTGAACGCACTAAATTTCAAATTCACGGTAACTGTCACCGCGATTGTCATTCTGCAACAGTACGTCTTATACCAACGATATTTTATTAACTGCCGACCTTCTTTGCTGAATACCTAATGCTTTGTAGCTGGTATTACTGTAGTAAGTAGTGCCAATTGGACCAGGTGCAGCTTTAGTTAGACAGACTTGGACCTTAGAAGCATACCTCTTAGGGGATCAACTGGTACCTGCCGATGTTGTGGGTCTTCTAAAGAGAAACCGCGGCCTCGGAACACAATAGGCAAAAGAAGTTAGATTAGTTTTGTAAGCTACCCGAAACTGTCAATTTTTCCCAATGAACTTTGAACCTAATACTTTAGAAATAAAGTCGAAAATCTATCAAACAAATCTGACAGATTGTAGTAGCTTGATGTGCAGGCGTCTGTACTCACAATGTAAGACTGTATAAGAAAGAGCGGAACCTACTAATACAAGTATCGTTTGCCTAAAAGTAGGCTCCAAATACATATATATAAATAAATAAATAAATAAATATCTTGGGACAACTCACACACGGCTATCTGATCCCAAGCTAAGCAGAGCTTGTGTTATGGTAACCAGACAACTGATATACATACTTATATAATTTATAAATACATACATATTATAGATAAATCACACCCAGACACAGAACAAACAATCATGCTCATCACACAAAGTTTGTCCTGGGTGGGAATCGAACCCACGACCTCCGGCTCAGCAGTCAGGGCCACTAACCACTAGACCAACAGGCCCGTCCTAATATATATGATTGTAATGAAGATTTTTATTGAAACAATCAACTATTTTTTTTTTTGTATTTTTGTAAAAGAAGTAACATGGATGGGTTTTAGTCAGTACAAGTCTGACGCTCCCCCCGTTCCACCCAGAGCGGGGATTATTTGAGGATTACACATCAGCATAAAAAAATGATACTAAGGTTACGTAAAAGTATGTGTATCCTTACTATATACTATATTATATATATTTATATATTATACTAGCGGACCCGACAGACGTTGTCCTGTCTACACGTCTATATTTGAAAATTTCAAACTTTTTTTAATAAGCTAATAAGCTGTCTAATTTGACACTGCGATGGTAGCGCCGTCTGTCGGATCCAATGTAAAACATTCCAAAATCAACAACTACTAATAAATTAAAAATTAATTAAAAAAACATTGTCCAGCGGACAACATTGTGAATCTAAACCATTCCCAGATCCCCTTGAACACACACAAAAAAATTCATCAAAATCGGTCCAGTCGTTTGAGAGAAGTTCAGTGACATACACACTCACAGAAGAATTATATAAAGATTATATATTATATTTATAATATATATATATATATATAATATTATAAAAGCGAAAGTGAGTTTATTTGTTTGTTTGTTACCTCTTCACGCTTTAATGGCTAAACCGATTTTGATGAATTTTGGTTCAGAGATAGTTGGGAACCAGGAGACGGACATAGGCTATTTTTTTTTAAAGTGGGAAAAGAGGGAGAAAGAGGGAAGAAAAGGGAAAACTTAGCGTTGCTATTACAAATCAATAAGGCGCAAGGGGAACTGTGTTACCCCAAATTTAACGCGAGCGAAGCCGCGGGCAAAAGCTAGTTTATAATAAATGAATTAAGCATAGCAAATGCTTAATGGTATACAGAGCGTGGTTGCTTGCTGTTTGTTTTTATTATACCTACGGCATAATATTTTTAATACAATACAATTCTAATAAGCAATAAATTCCTTACTAGAATCATAATAGTTTTAATATTCACTTCCTTTTAACATTTCATTGAAGGACAATAAATCTACAATAAACATACCTTATGTTTATAAATATTACCTACCATAATATTACGCTTGTAGGGTTTCACAGGTGTAGGCAGACCACGTTTCACCAGATAATATGCTAAAGTTTGGAATGAATCCTTTAATAAGACTATCCTGGAAATATAGCAGCAATCTAGACTTAGAAAAACACAAGGGGTTGGTAGCTACCAAAAAAATAAAAAATATCTCAACCCGAGGATTGAAGTTGGGACACCAATGACTCTATTATTGGCAGTCGCTCGTGAAACCACTGAACCAACGAGGCAGGTTTCATTTTACTAACGAACGAGTGACCTGCAATATTGCATGGATACCATAATGTCTATTTTCCTGTAAACGTTTGGAGTTCAAATTTTCGAAAATGAACTAGATGGCGTTTTCCGCTTCACACGATTTTATTTCTGTATTAAATTTGTTTTTTTGCAGCCTTGTATACAGTGAAGCTTGTTTAAAATCTCATTAAAATGGTCCAAACATTTCTATTCTTATTATATTATTGTCTACAGTTCTACAGTATATATAATATTATAAAGAGGAAGGATTTGTTCGTTTGTTTGTATCGAATAGTCTCCAAAACTACTGAACCAATTTTAACCATTTTTTCACTAATAGGAAGCTACATGATCAGGGAGTAATATAGGCTATACAACATCGCGCTACTACCCACGGGAGCGGGGCAGAAACTAAAGACGCGGGCAAAACCGCGCAAGACAGTCAGTATTTAAATAAAAGTACTTTTACCTCAACTAAAACCACATTTCCCAATTAGTTTTAAATGCCACTATGCTGCCAAAAGCCCACACCAGTATGGTTTTCTTGTTATTAGCATTATAACTATCAGTGGGCCCAAATATGGCTCAAGACCAACTAGATCGCCAATCGACTGGTCACAGTAGCCATTGTAAAATGTAGTGTACGGTACTTTTAGGGTCACCAGGCTTTGATATTTAACGGGACTTTCCTGATAGTTTTAGTCCTGGCAAACGAAAGGTTACACAGCGGTTTATTTGAATACTAGCTGGTGCCCGCGGCTTTGCCCGTTTGTTATCGAAAAAAAAAGTATCCTGTAGGGTGCTTCCCTAGCATAAGTATTTAGTTGTCAATGCAAATGTAGTGTAAGATGCAGAAGTGTCACTGAGTGTTAAACGGGATGAATCTAAATATAAATTCAAGTTGTCCGACTCAAACCACGTCTAATTGAACACTAAATTGAATCATTTACATGAATGCATGCAATAGTTGCATCTCCTATGTCAATGCACTGCCAAATGTAGGTTGCGTTCAAAGTGCACATACGCGAGCCTACTGCTGGCTAACTTATTGCAATAAATATACATATTTTAAAACCCATGTACGTGCACCGTACATATCCTATGTATTATTTCAGACCATAATCTACCTCAGTGCCAAATTTCACCAAGACCCGTTCAGCCGTCTTGACGTGAAAGACATATATTCATTTAAAACCTTAATAGTAAACTACAATTTGATTTATTAAAATTGAGCCCTAATTTTAATTTATTTACAAAATAACAATATTAATTATGGCTCGAGTTTTAACTAATTTGGAAAAAGAATAGATTTATGTATTTTTAGTCTAATACTAAGTTTTTTATGAAGCATAGAGAAAAAAATATGGTAGAATAAAGGCTATTTTTATTAAAAATGTTTAGCTACTCAATAAAAACATGCCTTACTTAAAATAGTTTGGTTAACAAACTATTTTCTTTTTTAATATGTTTTTAGCTGTGTATAAATAAATAAATAATAAATAAATATCTTGGGACAACTCACACACGGCTATCTGATCCCAAGCTAAGCAGAGCTTGTGTTATGGTAACCAGACAACTGATATACATACTTATATAATTTATAAATACATACATATTATAGATAAATCACACCCAGACACAGAACAAACAATCATGCTCATCACACAAAGTTTGTCCTGGGTGGGAATCGAACCCACGACCTCCGGCTCAGCAGTCAGGGCCACTAACCACTAGACCAACAGGCCCGTATAAAATAATTCAAACAATATACGAGGGAATTAAATTACGTATTCGCATTATTTATTATTCTTCAATATTTAAATCAGAATCTTAATTTAAATTCCTTACTTAAAAATATGTCACCCTACAAACAAGCTACTCCATGTACCGAAGAAATTGACCATAAATATTTATTGTAACCGAAATGGCTAAAACTATCATTTCTCTTGCTACTATACAAGGTAAGCAGAGATATCGGTAGTTCAGGATTAAGTATTGTAAAGCGAGGAGTAATTGAGTAGTCCGAGGTTCGAATAAACTGCTGAATGTCGTAAGATCTTGGAATTGCAACGGTATTTTGTATTCGTGTCTACTTAAACTAGGAAATACCTAAATGAATAATAAGGCATACTGTTAGATTTTCAACTAAGCTTAAGGTTCAATTTCTTATAAAAACGAGCATTAGTGTTGAAGGCAAATGAAATCAAAACATTTTTATTTTACATGGGCACTTAGAAAAAGTCGAGAAAAGGTGCACGGTTCGGGTTGGTCGTTTCTCATGAGAAGAACCGGCGAAAATGTCCATGAATACTCTTTTAAAATCATTTGGACTGTGTATGTTGTTGTTTCAGCGTTAGTACTTAAGTATGAAAGGACAGCGTAGGCCCTACAATAAGTCATTGCTTACTTCACAAAACGTAAAATAAGATAAGAAGTTAACAAGCGTCTAGGAACCTACAAATCCCAAAATGTCCACTCATTTACAATGAATTGGTTAAAAACGAAACTATTCAAGAAACAGGAAAAATATTAGTAAATAAAAACTATATGGAACAAGTGACACAGCTGTTGTCATCAGTACTGTAACTATTCAGAACAAAGGTTGTTTAAATATTTGATTTGACAACTATCTTACTGTTGTAACAGCAATTGCACATCAAAAATGTTTTGATCATAATATATGTTTGAGGTATATTTATAAAATATAGCTGAAAACATGAAAAGATCTGATAAAGTTAAAATATGTGCTAAAAAATCAAATAAAAAACGTACACAAAAAACTAAATTGCAAACGAGCGCCCATTCAATATGAACTAACTCCTTGTGTATTGTGTCGAAATGACGTTGTTTAGAACTAATATTTTGCAATGACAAATCTATAAACCTAGCTATTATATTTAACAGTCAAAACCTAACAAGTCTCGCAGCTGTTTAAACATTTCCGACTCTTCAAGTACAAATCCAGACACTCAACTAAACGTTACAAATAAACAACAATTGTAACATTTCTGTGGACTTCTACAAAATTATCGTTGGTTATAAATCATATTTGCCGTTACAGCCATGTCAAGCTAACAATCGCCAATGAAACTCAATCTGATTTCTATCAGACAATCAAGTAGGTATCAAAGGAGATATACGAGACCAATGTACATTGATCTCGTTACCCCCGCACAGTCCTAGAAATGTCATAGAAATTGAGGTCACACTATCTTTACGCGGGGACCAACGTTGACTGGCTGCGTTAACTGATTTTCTGTCAAGCATAATCAAGTTATTTCTGCTAAAGCTGTTTGCGACAAGGCCCTTAACGGGTTCGGTTCCCATTTCGGTCATATCCGAATGCCACTTGTTTAGATAAAACTACTTATAGGAATGTTAGAGATAGCCATAATCATGGGTCCACCCTTTATAGCAGAACTTTTTATGTCATAATTTTATTTTGCATAACAACGGATGGCATAAACTTCACTTCGCAGAAAATTGTTTAGCAGACACTCATTTATCATACAGTCTAAACTCATAATTTTGTAAGTCAGAATCATCTCTAGGCATAAACTTAATATCCATAATATTTAAAAAGTAGAAACATCATATCGCAGAAAGTTCACAGTCAGAATCGTCTTTTGGCATATATTTTATATCGATAATCATTAAACATCAGAATTGTCATATCGCAGAAAGTATAGAGTTAGGATCATCTTTGTCATTATAAGTTGTCATTTATTTTATTTAATTATTTCTTTAAAATAATGTTATTTATTTTAGTTATTGTTTAATTGAATTTGAAATAATGTCATTGAATTCAATAAGTAATTATCCTAATCTAACTAGTTCAGCTCCGGGTAACCTACTTAAAACAATCTCTTTTTTCTATTAATGCAAGTCGTTTCTGGCACTCGCCGGCCGCTGCCGCGGCACCGCTCGCTTCGCTCGCTCGGCTCGTGCGTAGGAGGTCGCAGTTTTAACCTAACCTAACCTAGCCATTGCTGCCGTCTGTATAGTATGCCAAGTGAGATTATACCAAATAATATATTATGCGAAATTTGAACTCTGCCAGTCGCAATTATACTAAATGTAATTCTGCCATCTTAAAAGTATGCCATTGTTAATTCGAAGTTTTAAACATTATGCCAAACGATAATTATACCAAATAAGTTTTATGCCTTTAAAATGTTCGTTTAAAGAAAATTATGCTAAGTGTGTTATGCCAAAAAAAATTCGGAGCATCAAGATTCTGCCAGATAGAGGGAACCCCATAATCATAGTGGAGTTAAATCCAATAATTAGCTATTATTCTTGATTTATTGGTATTTGAGTGATTCTCATTATAAATGATTTATGATACTCATAGTCAGTACTTAATTGGTGATAAATAATGTTATCTGATTAATTGTAATTTTAATATAAGTATAGTAAAGATGCTACTTTGTTAAAAATATAAATAATCATGATACATTTTTAGATTTTTAAGCTATTTAAATATAATTATTTACTAATAGGACATGATAGTTTTTTTTTTAACTCTTGTCGGAAGTCTGTTGGAACTAGTCCCTAAATATTATAATTAGTCTTACTAGATTATGTACCGTTAATTATGAATCGAGCTACAGGATAATTGACAAATGCTTGCACTGACTGGACAGGTCCACTCAAATCTGTGTGGTGCTTTCTTAAAAAGACTATTACGACTGTTTGCGGGACTAACATTACCAGAAATAATATTAATTTCTCATGGGGGAATAGGAAGAGTAGTTCAGAACACTAAATAATAACCGTAATCCCAGCAGAGGGATACTTAATTAGGCTAATAAAAAAATAAATCAGTCTAAAGTGTTCCGAAACCTAGAGAAACAGCTCTGTTCTTACTCTACGAGTAGTAGAAATCTGAGATTTTTCGCTAAGAGTGATCCTGAGTTTTAAAGTATCTTTCAATCAGTGTCAAAACAAAGGAAATCAGTTTTATCGACTTTTTCAAATGAAACATAAAGTCTAATTTTATTACTTTCAATTGATAGTTTGCAACTAACCTAACTTATACCAGTACAGAAGGGTTACCATGACATCTTATAGCAGTTCTTATTCCTGTGTGAGAAAAAGATGGTGCTAGACACCCTGTATAGCTCTGTCTCCCTCAGTGGAATTAGTTCCGTTTTAAGACGTCATGGTAGGACAGCAGGCTCGCGAAACACAGCTGACAGCTTGATCGATCATGAGCTCAGCTCTTTGCTCAGATGCTGCGCTGAAGATACTGTCATTCAGGCTGGTTTGTTAAAGTTATAATAGAATCTTTGTTTATTAATAAATATACTATAAGTGCTTGCCTTACCTGCTGAAGATCACTTTTCTGACCTGCGTGCAACAGGATAAAACGTGCTTTTTTTTTGGAGTGGGAAATCGTTCGGGGGGAGTGTCAGACTTGTACTGACTAAAACCCACCCATATTCCTTCTGTTGCCCTTTATGTTCCGGGGCCGCGGTATCTCTTTCGAACAACCCGCAACCCCGGCAGGCGGTGGCTCTGGCAGGCCCCTCTGCTTTGCTGACAAGATAAGACGTTCTTTCTATTTTCTTTGTATTTCTTGTGTCATTTTTAATAAACCTAAATAATCTCATCCCCTGTTTTTTGTAACACTGGAATAGAATCAGACAATTTGACATATTACATTTCTGGTGTCAGAATTTGTATGCTGTTCATGGGAATCTGTTTTGGCTTTACATGACGTTGAGAAAGATCTCTCTGCTTTCCTCAAGATATTTTCCTTCACCCAATCAAGTGGTCACAAATGGAGCCAATACGCACGTAAATCCGAAAAATCGGAGAAGTTTTGTTTGCGGATGGGAAATCATCAAATAACTTCCCCCGCTCTGAGCGGAACATCTTATTTTAGCTTTACTAGTTTGTTTACAAGACAATTCATAATTCTTTAATGGAAATTACTATTTAAACTGACAGGGTCTGATTTGTCACAATCACTGTTGAACCCATAAATGTTGATGAGATTAATCTTGAACACAAAGAGAACACTTTTGCAAATCATGCTGCATACTGTTTCAAGAAATCAATTTATTTGTTCATGATTGAGAATTACTTGCAGATTATAAACTCCTTATCAAACTTTAATGGAAATGATGAAGATGATTTTGTAGAGCAACTAATATTTCCGAACGATTTTTATATCGGTTGCGTCTCAAGAATCTCCTCTGCTGTATGAGCCTTCAATAAAGCTAGCAAAATTTTTGTTTATATATACACTAGCTTTTGCCCGCGGCTTTGCTCGCGTTAAATTCGGGGTAACACAGTTCCCCTTTCCTGACCTGCTACCTGTAGTTTTTGTCCTTGCACCTTATATATTGTAATAGCAAGGCTAAGTCTTCCCTTTTCTTTCCGCTTTCTTTTTTAAAGAAAAGTGAGAAATGATGGATAATTTCGCACTTTTGAAAAAGCGAAAGTGACTTTGTTTGTTTGTTACGTCTTCACGCCTAAATGGCCCAACTGATATTTATGAATTTTGGTACAGAAATAGTTGGGACCCTGATGACGGACATAGGCTAAAAAAAGTGAGAGAAGGGGGAGAAATAGGGAAGAAAATGGGAGAGAAAGATATTTTTTTTATCATCACGCGGTTTAAAGTTAGCGTTAGCCTAAGTAACTATGCCACGCAGACGAAGTCGCGGGCGGAAGCTAGTTTCCTAGAAACACACATTTCATAATCGTGTTTTGAAATGGTTGTATTGAATGCAAAGCATTTAATTAACTGTATTATAAAATTCGTGATATTGCACATTTTGTTGAAAGCCTTATGTTGATGAACCGTCCGATGAATAAACGGCAATATCCTCTGATGTAATCTGTATGCAATGTAATGTATAGTAAACCTTTTAATTGTCAATATGACCATTCAGTTTATTTATTTACAAGATAGAGATATTGTGCGTTGTAAATATGGAAACTGCTATCTGTAACTAAATTTTATTAATCAACTTTTATGAGTTTGTATTTAAGTAACATTTTTTGTCATTTCATTAATCTCATTCGGTTTTCTGGAGATCAACATATCGTTATTATTCGTCTTTTATAATGCTTGAGTCATTCGACAAAATGTTAATGATATTATTGATTGAATAATTTGGGTTGCCAGTACTTGTTCAACTTGCTGGCGTTTTGACAAAATTGTGATATTTGCGTAATTGTAAATAGTTGGTAGCTATTACTTTATATAAATCTGAATACAATAAACTACTGGCGATAATAATCTTAGTTTTGTCAGCTTATAATAAAATATGACTTTACTGCGGAATTGCGGATAGAGCAGTTGTTCTTACAATTTACGAAATACCAACACAACCAATTTATCTTTTATAATTAAACATAGTTTACTTATTTAAAACTGATTTGACACAATCTATCCATACATATATTGGTTTATTTATAAATGACGTGAGTAATGCATTTCTTAAGGGCTATAATTTCAACAATGAGTCACATATAAAATATAAAAATGTGGTCCCATAACCGTTCCTTGGGAGACTCAGACCGCGAAGCAAGTTTCCGACGCAAAACAAAGAAGTATGGATAGTTGACTTATATATCTACACCATACACGTGCCGACTTCATCTGTTACGTAGATTACCCGACAAGGCTCGCAGGCAACATTGTTTGTTGCACATTCAACTGTGTCAAAGGCTTCTGTTAGATTTATAGTTTAATAGCGTGAGACAATAGATTGCAAAATAATTGTTTTTCATTAGCTAAGTTGGCGTGACTGAACCAGATTCTATGGAATTCTGCTGCTGTTTCTAAAAACTTGATCTGCCAGACAACTAGCAGCGAACAATAAAATTGTGTCTGTATCGACGTTATAGGAAAATGGATGCTGATTTTTCCTGGTCACGCCAATGTATGATATTCTTATCTTTACTGTAATTGCGGAAAGTGGTGTCATTGAATCTTAATGGCGTCAATATTATCCTTACTAATATTATAAAAGCGAAAGTGAGTTTGTTTGTTTGTTACAGGCCTAAATGGCTAAACAGATTTTGATGAATTTTGGTACAAAAATAGTTGGGACCCTGGAGACGGACATAGGCTATTTTTTGAAGAGAAAAAGAGGGAAGAAAAGGGAAAACTTAGCATTGCTATTACAATAAATAAGGCGCAAGGGCAAAAACTACAGGTAGCCGGTACCTGTAAATCAGGAAAGGGGAACTGTGTTACCCCGAATTTAACGAGAGCGAAGCCGCGGGCAAAAGCTAGTTATACCATAATGGCAAATAATAAATTAGAAGCTGATACATCTTGCCTTACTATGTCACCTAAGAATTTCATGTAGCTGTAGATATTAATTAAAAACTTGGAATTTTATAATTCTACTAGCTTTTGCCCGCGGCTTCGCTTGTGTTAAATTCGGGGTAATACAGTTCCCCTTGCGCCTTATTGATTTGTAATAGCAACGCTAAGTTTTCCTTTTTCTTCCCTCTTTCTCTCTTCAAAAAATTCACTTTTTTTTAATTTAGCCTATGTGCGTCTCCTGGTTCCCAACTATCTCTGTATCAAAATTCATCAAAATTGGTTTAGCCATTAAAGCGTGAAGAGGTAACAAACTCACTTTCGCTTTTATAATATTAAGTAAGGATTAAACCCTTTTTTTTTTTTTTTTTTTCGGGTGGGAAATCATCCAATGACTTCCCCCGCTCTGGGTGGAGCGGGGGGGCATGTCAGACTTGTACTGACTAAAACCCACCCATGTTCCTTCTATTGCCCTTTACGTTCCGGGGCCGCGGTATCTCTTTCGAACAACCCGCAACCCCGGCAGGCGGAGGCTCTGGCAAGCCCCTCTGCTAGGATTAAACCCTTGAATGAACCGGACGAATTCGTGATTGCTGACCGATAATAGACTTTAAAGGAAAGGTGTTCCAAAGTCATTAGTCGAACAATAAAATCAATAAATATGTTGATACCAATAAACACTTCATTGTGGAAATTATATTATTACTGAATGGAATACGTAGCGAGGAATATAATATTTTAGCAGTTGATCAAGTGATAAAAGTCGATAATAAATTGCATTGTCTTGTTTAATATCCCATTGATTGTGGTGCTGTAAATACGGATTGTTTTGCTCAATCGTAAAAAGCAGGCGTGTGCTGACTACAGTAATAAAAGATCAATTGTGAAGTTTTTTCGTAACAAATTATCTCCTTAACAATGGATGAGAAAAACTTATGGATCTATAAATCGTAGAAACATAACTTTTTGCCTAGCGATATGCTGAGGTTTTAAATTCATTGTTGAATCATGAAAGTTTAATCTTACTGTAGAAACTTATTTATTTGTAACAGTTCATCCATTACTTAGATAACCTAATTAAAGAAACTTACGGAAACGCTGTTTTCTGTTTTGACGGTCACTATGTCGTCAAAAAGCCAAAAAAGAAATAAGTAAAATAAATGCTCATTTTTTCACTGTCAAAAAACAATTTTTACACTTTAAAATATTTAAAATCAGAAAGTTTTTTTTTTTTTTTTTTTTTTTTTTTTTTTTTTTTTTTTATATTGGCACACTCGGTTTGAGTATTCGCCACTGACGGATTATAAAGCTAAGGAATCAATTTTAATGGGAAAGGAGATTTTGAACGGGATTGAAAGGAGATTCCAGTGGAATGGTTTTAGGAAAAAAGGTAAATAATAAATACTTACATTTAAACTAATGGATACAAAAAATTAAATTAACAAATGTAATAAATTACACTTTAATATCATGAGAAGATATGAAAATAGAAAGAGATTTATATATATCAAAATTATTAGAAGCAAGTAAAATAGGAACAGAAGTTGGTAATGGAATACGTAAAAAAACTAAAGACGAATATAATAAGGAGTGATCATATAAGGGACAGGACAGGATTAAATGATTTATATCACCCACTTCTCCACACTCGCAAATACTAGACGGAATAATTTTTAATCTTGCAAGGTGGGAAGGAGTGCACATGTGACCAATCCTCATCCGGATAAGTATGGTGGTGGCCCGTTTTCCGAGTTTTAGCTTAAAAAGCCAGGGTTTAATTGGAATACTAGGCTGAATTGTAGAATAAAATTTGCCCTTCACTTGGCAGCTGTTTGTCCATAATTCTAACCAGGATTCTTTTAAATATAACAAAGGTAATGCTGCTAGGTCATGGAAATAATTTTGAAAAGGAAACATGTCCCCAGACTCCACAGCATCATTTGCAAGGTTGTCTGCCTTATTGTTACCAGGAATACCAGAGTGGCCGGGAATCCAAGCAAAAGAAACATTATATTTTCTTTGTAAGCATTTAAACAGTAAATTTCGGATTTGAATAATAACAGGAAACACAGGTCTATTGGTAAAAGGAAATCTTTCTAAAGCCTGAAGGGCTGGACTTTACGGGTGAATTACAGTATTATGAAGATTCATGAGCAAAATATACTCAACAGCTTTCAGCAATCCAAAACATCCACCCGTAAAAACTGAGGACTCTGGAGGTAATTTAATTTTTTGTACAATATTAAAATTTTGGTGATAAACACCTATACCTACACAGCCTGATGTTTCTACTTTGGAAGCATCCGTGTAAATATGGTGCCAATTTTCCCAATGTGAATTTATGATGTTTTTAAAAAGATTTTGAGTATGAAAATCAGATTTACTTAAACCTAGATTGAGCTTGATATCAGGACATATAACCAAAGATTCAAAGGAAGAACAAAAAAGGGGAAAATATAAAGAATGATAAGAAGGAGCTTTAAGTGAATTGTATTTCTGAAAACTATTGATTAGACATGGTGGATTTTTATGGGACCAATATGATGAAGAAGTGACTTTATCAAGAAGTAACTGAAGTTTGGAACGTAATGGATGATTGGAAAATTGAAAACAACGAAATAAAAATTTATCTGATAAATATTGACGACGTAAAAATAGAGGGGGATCAACTAGCTCTACCTGTAAGGCATTATTTGGAGAGGACTTCATGGCTCCGGAAATAATTCTCAAAGCTTTTGACTGAATGCCATCCAATCTCTTTAAAGCAGCAGCATTTCCAGGTTCTAGTAAAAATGTACCATAATCAAGCAAGCTACGAATTATCGCATTATATAGCAGCTTTAAAGAGTAAGGATGAGCACCCCACCAAACACCAGAGAGACATCTTATAATATTAAGAGATCGTTCACATTTTGCTATAATATAATCACAATGTGACACACCAGAAAGTTTTGAATCCAAAACAATACCTAAAAATTTTACATTATTTTTTGCACAAATTAAATTGCCATCATAATAAATAGTAATGGGTGGAGGAAGACGCATTCTGGAAAAGAGAATAGCAGAACTTTTATTGGGAGAAATTTCCAAACCATTAGAATCCATCCAACTTTTTAAGTATTTAAGAGAATTAGAAAGACAGAGACAGGCTTGAACAATAGATTTATGAGGGAAATATAAAAGTAAGTCATCAGCATATTGAAGGACTCTAACATTTGAGTCCAAGGATGATTCTAAGTCAGATGCATAAATATTATATAGTATAGGACTTAGAACAAACCCTTGGGGAAGACCCTTCCATACAGTCCTAGGTTCCTTTGAAGAATCTTTCAAATGGATAAATCTTTCAGATAAAGAATTCATAATGAAATTAGTCAAAAGAATAGGAACTTTTAAGGTGATTAATTTCTTATATAGTATTGAAAGAATAACATTATCATATGCAGATGCAATATCTAAAAAGGTAGCAACTACTGATTCATTATTAGAAAAAGCTAAATGAATATCAGTAACAAAAATACTAACACTGTCTATTGTACTCCTTCCTCTTCTAAATCCAAATTGATTGCTACTTAATAAATTATTTTTCTCAATAAACCATTCCAGACGATTCTTAACAAGATGTTCTGATATTTTCATTAGTACTGAAGAGAGAGCAATAGGACGGTATGATGTGGCAGATGAAGAATTCTTACCAGGCTTTAATATTGGTAATATTAATTGAGACTTCCACGAAATAGGTATTTTACCAGAGATCATAACTGCATTAATAATGTTAAGATAATATGTAAGAGAATCGTCCGAAAGGTGTGCAACAAAAGAATAAGGAATACCATCCATACCAGGTGCAGAATCCTTCACATTAGAAATTATACCTTTTAGTTCAGAAAGAGAGAAAGGACCATTAAGACCAGAAAGATTACTTGAAATGTCAGAAAGGCATGGAAGAAGAAGTTTCTCAGAGACAGATGGAGGAGCTAAATTATCCAGAAATTGAGTTTGTAATGTGGAAGGAATTGATGTAGGAGTTGGTTCTTTGAAAGCAAACCTGAATTTCCTTATGTTTAGCCAAACCACAGATGGATTAACATTAGGAGAAATTGATGAACAAAAAGCTTTCCAACCATCAAACTTTTTCTTTTTTAATAATTTGCGGGTGTCATTAATAATACTTGATAAAGTATCAAAATTTTCAGATGAGGAAAATTCGTTATAAATGAATTCTGCCTCTTTACGTTTTGTTACAGCTTTTGTACACTCCTTATCCCACCAAGGGGGAGACGGAATTATACCTAATGCTTCATTTTTAAGAGGGAAAACATGATTCGCTGCCTCTATAAAAGCTTTGGATAAAGAATCTGCACATTCTGAAGCATTGCCCTGAGTTATTTCTGGTAAGCATGATATTTTTTCATCTAAACATGTTCTAAAAGAATTCCAATCTGCATCAATCAATTTATGTTTCAGACGAGGTGAAGAACAAGGAGAATGTGGAATTTTCAGAGAAGGAAAAGAAAGTAAAATAGGAAAATGATCACTACCATATGAGAAGGGAAGACACTTCCAGGATATTTTTGAAGCTATGTTAGGAGAACAGATTGATAAATCAGGAGCACTAACACTTTCATTAGGTGCAGTACGGCGAGTAGCTGAACCTGTATTTAGTAAACAAGCGTTATGGGTATCTAACAAGTCTATAAGAAAATTACCAAAATAATTCGATGAGCTTCCCCAAGATTGATGTTGACAATTAAAATCTCCTAAAATAACATAAGGTTTGGGAAGGCTAGAAAATATGTCATTAATTTCATTAAATATTATAGAAGAAGGGCGAGGAATGTAAATTGAAACAAAACATATATTATTCACAATAGCAGCAATAATAGAAAAATCATTATTGTGAGAAGCAATCGGAAAGTGAGTAAATGCTAAATTACGATTAATGAGTATGGCAACACCGCCATAACCATCTGAACGATCTTCGCGTAGACAAGCATAACCAGATAACCTAAAATTAAATTCTGGTTTAAGCCAGGTTTCCTGCAGAGCAAAAATAAATGGCTTATATTTCTTAATCAAATAAATTATGTCAGACTTTTTAGAAGTGATGCTGCGGCAATTCCATTGAAGAAGTTTGTTTGTATTGTCCATTATTATGAATGTTAGAAACTTGTGAGATATCATTTAAAAGGGCAGCGTTGGACGGTTCTTGGATAAATTTAGATTGAGATAGGGAGTTAATTAGTGCTATAATTAACTCCTTTAAAGAAGCGTTGGTTAAATTTTCAGAGTCTAAAGATTTAAGAGCACAACCTTTAGTAGAACTTTGCATGTCATAATCTTTGGTTAAAGCTTTATGAGCATTAACATCATATCCCCCAGAAGGTTTCACTGGAGAACGTGGCTTCAGAAACACCGTTTTTTTGTATGACATATGTGAAGGTTGTGGATGAGTTTCTCTAGAATGAATAAAATTGCTTTGTGTATTTGACATTACAGGTTTGGAATTTGATGAAATCAAGGCATCAGCATAGGAAATTTTAGAAATAGGGGCATGTTGTTTAGATGCTTCAGCATATGAAATACAGCTCTTAGCCATAGTTTCTTTAATGGACTTTTGTCTTTGAAATTCCAAGCATTTGCTACTGGTGGCTAAATGAAAACCTTTACAAAGACAGCAAAAAATATTCTCCTCCTCAACTGAACAACTATCACCAGTATGGTCCTGACCACATCTGAAACACTTAGGACGAGAGCGGCACTGCATTTTTACATGTCCAAAACGACAGCAATTATAACATTGTATAGTTGGATATATGTACAAATCGACAGACAAGGCAGTGTAAAACATATAAACTTTTTTCGGTAGTATTTGACCATCAAAAGTAATAACTACAGTTTCAGTTGATTTTAACTCAGTTATGTTATTCACACTAATTTTCCTTTTTAAACGCCTAATCTTTAATATTTTACCACAACCAAAAGGAACATTAATATTATTTAAAATGTCATCATCATCCCAATCAATGGGGATGCCCCTTACAATACCCATGCGGGTTACAGAAAATGAAGGTATGAATGCTTTGTAATTACCATTTTCTATAAGTGGAGAGTTCATAAATAAGTTGGCATCTTGGAAACAATTAAATTCCACTGAAAGTCTATTTCTGCCTATACGTTTTAGACTACCATTAACTATATTTTTAAACGAGTTATTTTTCAAGAAACGGCCAAATGTAACTGGGTGTAAAGTCACGTTGTCATCATGTGAGGAAATTTTCTTTTGTATATGTACAATAAAGGGAGCTACATCAGTAGCTACATAAGACAGCCTTGCAACTGACTGTGGAGTAGCTGGATTTGGAATAATTATATTATCTTTTTGAGGAACTTGAGAACTCTCACTATCGGTAACTTTCTGTAGACACTGAGTAACTGAGTATCTGAAGACAAACATTGACAATCAGTATCTAATAGGTTTTTTTTATTTCCATTTTTACGTCTCCGTTTGTTGCAATGTCTACAAATGAGCTTACGAGATGCAATCCTCTTACGTTTGACACCACCACCAATACTTATTGCCGAACAATCAGTGTCCATACTACCATCGGTATTAACCAATATCGGGTTATAACCAATGTCGGGGGGTGTTCCCCCTGGATCATCAGGAGGGTCCATAATAAATGAATAAAAACTTACCTAAATATCACATACGATATATAAACAAACTACAAAACTCAAATATATACAGTTAAATTTACTATTTACACGCTAAAAAAAACCAAACCACATGAAAAAAACACAATAATTAAATTAAACACAAAAAATCGCGACCGCCAAATTCAATAATTCCCGCGCTTTTTCCATCAGAAAGTTCTTTCAATTCTTATTCCGAAAATGATCTCTGTATAAAATGCTCACTAACGCCACGTGTCCAATACGGAGAACTTCTGCAAAAATAGCTTCGAAAACATGCTAGCAGATGTCGCTAGTATTGCAAAATGAGGTCTGCCAAGGAACTTGTAAGGACTCTGTTTGGGTTTGTACAAAGAGCAAAGTAAAACTTACCGAGAGGCGGATAGATGGCGCTGGGCGTACATGAAAGTCAGATCTGCAATGAGAAAAAAAAACTATTTGTTTCTAGTAGGAATAACGGAAGATATCTATTGGAAAAACGGTTTTAGAATCGTTATTTTGGATAATAGAAAAGGTATATTAGTATCAATTTCATTAAAATATTAAAATTTATTTGATACGTTTTTTTTTTGTTATTCTATTTTCATCATAAAACTAATTTATATAAAACTAGGTGTTACCCGCAACTTCGTATGCGATATTTTTTTTTTAAAGGGAGTTTGAATTACATTTTTTTGTTTGCATTCGTCTCCAGTATTAATACTCTATGACCAGCCTTATGTTACCTGACGTCTCCATTATTATTACTCCTTGTCACGAGTCTTGACAGTTGTAATCATGATTTGACAGTTATCAATCAGTTGAGGAATGAGGACATTATGAGTTATTAATTAGCGTGATAATATATAGCGTATGTCCTTTTCCAGATTAAAATCTACCTCCTTGGCAAATTTATTACGATCTAAACAGTCGTTTAGTCGTAAAAAGGTAACATACTAACAAACAGTAACTTTTAAAGGACATTGCCACGGGGCAGGTCCCTTTTGTGCAATCGTGTGCCTGATTGGAATAATAACCAAAAAATGTTATTTATTTTTTTGTGTGCAAATTATTTTTTATACAATTTCTTTCACCCTGGGAATAAAGTTAATTATTATTAATAGTTAAACATTACATTGACATCCGTTTGATAGGTGTACAAAAAAAAGTTGCCAGAAAACAAATTAAATAACTATCGAAAATGACGTATGGTAATCAATGGAGTAATCGATATCAAAACAAAAAGATAATTAAAAAATATTTTTAACAATAATTATTAAAGCTAGTTTACGTCGCAACATTTAAATGTAAGTCTCAATATTTGACAACTTCAAAGCTACTGATTTGGCATTATGTTTTCTCGACGATGAGTTAGAATGGTGTAAACCCTGTTTTTTTCATAGGTACTTATTATTGTAGCGTATTATATCTGGAATGCACGAAGACAGGTGTAGGCCAAGTATGAGTTTAATTATGTAAAATATTTAATGACGTAAACTAGTGGATATACACTGCTTATAGTCTGCGAGTAATAGTGATGGAATATGACAACAATAGGTTGCTTATTTTCATAAGTCTATATTGTTGATTAGATGTTCATAAAAGCGATTTACACAAACATAAAAGTATTTTGGAAACGCCGTATTAACAAGAGTTTTAATCGATAAAAAAACTGAAATCGATTTACTAATGGATTAAAAATAATTGACCTGGCAACATTTACTTGCGCATGTCACAGCACTTTGTTGATTCTGAGATTCGTTTCGTTCGTGATTGCTTCGTTTAGATACCTACGTTGAGTTTTGAATCCCGTATTTACGTAGTTATTATTTACGATACGTAATTATGTCTTCATTACTTTGTGCATAAACATGCTTATGTTATGGAAATCTGCATATAAAGTAATAGTTATGTATACCTAGTTTATGTCAATTTGTAATTATAACCTAGATTTTTAAAACAGAAAATTAATTATATCTCCTGAACCAGGGTGAATAAATGAAAAAAGGTTTGAGATTATGAAAATGCTATGTTTTTACTATTAGGTAAAATAAAATACTTCAGGGCACAAGCATTTTCCACTGGGACCGAACTTCCCTTACAAAACGGGCAATCTCCTTTAGGTAAGTAGATACTATAGATACAAAATATATAGAAAGTATATACTAACTCAATATAAACTAACTTAATAAAAAAACAGGATGCATATTACATCGAAATACTCTAACTAAAGTAAGTTTAATAAATAGGTACCTACTACTAATTGCCAAAAATACATTTATGCATTATTTAGGTATTTAATTTTTTTTATAAAAATAGATAATATTTATAACAATCAAGAAAATTGTAGACATTGGGCACAATAACTGTATTTTGTGCAAATACTGGTTATTAAAGTCATTATTCTTGCAGACATAATTATTGTGTATGGATATTGTCATCAAGATGAAAATGTTCATGTCTGTGTGTATGAATGTTTAAATAATCGCTGGCAAAAATGATAAAATAGCAGTTAATCCTTGGGTAGTTAAATACTTGATAAAGTTGAGAGTTTTTGGGTAAGTAAACAATAAGTAAAAACTTAAAGACAAGGCTACTTTACTAATAGCTTAGCTGAGTACTTATTGGCCTTTTAGGGTTTCGTATGTCAAAAGGAAAAAACGGAAGGCTTATCAGATCACTGTTTTATCCGTCCGTCTGTACCTATGTCTGTCTGTCAAAACCATTTAACTCGGGAACGCGTGGAGGTATCGAGTTCAAATTAAAACCCATATACCAAAATCTATAGTCCCTTTGTGCTGTGAAAAAATCAACCCTCTAGGTCTACGCAGTCAAAAGATATAGCTGTTTATATTGACTCGTTCTTGGCTGGTTTTTGTTTTTGTGATTAGTGCTGCCCTGGTTTCCGAGTTTTTGTGCAACAGACTTGGTTTTATATGCCATAGAAAAATATATTTTAGGCATGTTGGTTTGTCTTTGGTTATTGGCTGATTTCATAGATGTTTAATAGAGGTTACGTTAACTAGACTGTGGTTAACTAAACCAATAAATTAGGGTGTTTTTTTTATTATTATAGCAATTACCAATTTTCGGTATTTTTGTCGCGAAGAAAAAGTACACATCCTGCACGTGTTTTTTCTTAAATAATAATAATTTATCTTAAATAATCATCATCTGCCTAGCCTTTTCCCAACTATGTTAGGGTCGGCTTCCAGTCTAACCGGATGCAGCTGAATACCAGTATTTTACGTAGAGCGACTGCCTATCTGACCTCCACAACCCAGTTAGTACTGGGTAATACGATACCCCTTGGTAAGACTGGTTGTCAGACTTTCGGAACACTGACTACCTGTAACGACTGTCTTTATTTTTTTCTTTAATAATGGTAGACCATTATTAAAAAAAAAAAACACTAAAAAAAAACTTCAATACAAACAAAATAACGGTCGAATTAGAAAATAATACCTCAACCGGAACAAAAAAAACTTATTCTAACAGAAAAAAATCTTATAAGAAACTGACAGCTGTAGGAAACTACCGGGGGTTGGTCCCCCACTATAGAAAAAATCGATGGGCGTCAACGTAGGACAGGGGTGGTTACCCCCGGGTCATTCATGGCGTTTGGATCACGCGACGCAATTTTAAATTATGGGGTGGCCGAGTAAAGTGAGTTTTTCTTATTTTTTCTCGCTCGTTATTTGTTTATTTTTGCTTTTTTTCTGGTTAGTGACAATTGGGTAAGTAATTTTATTTTTGAGTTTACTATTTTTTTTAAGGTTTGGTAAGTACTATGTTTTGTGGTTTTGGTAGGTAATTGAGTTAATTACGGTATTTCAATTTAGTTCTTTTTTTACGAATGCAAAATAGTACATTTTGATTTAAGTGAGGAAACTTTGTCATTGTTTTTAAACGTTACTCTAGGAATTTTTCCTGTATCGTGGGTGCGTTTACAAACATTTAAACTCACATATACAAACAGCCAGACTCGGAACAACTTTCTGTAGGCCATACAAATATTTGCTCCATGAGGGAATCGAACCCGCGACACGCAGCGCAGTAGTCGATCGCTCAACCACAGCGCCAACCGTGTCGTTATTGCGGCCGAGGCGGATTTAGCGTGCCTTAAACTTTAACGTGCCTTCGAGCCTTCTGAGATTGTATTATTATTATTATACTGCAACTTCATAATACCTTCAAGCTACGGCTAATTAACCATTATTATCGGAACACCAACCTATTAATACAAAGTACCTTTTTGTCTATAAGTACTTGCAATGTTATTAATTTTAATAAGCAGTAGTAGCTGTCATGTTGGTAGCTACAATGTCGGGTATTATATTGTAAATTATGACATCATCATATGCATGCATGCGGCGTGCGTGTAACGGTTGATATATATGCAACTTCCCTTTAAATTGTATGATGAAGTGATGAGCTATAACGTTGCATTGTATATTTATTTATTTCGATGGTAAGGTTGGCGCAATGGCTGAGCGATCGACTGCTGTGCTGCGTGTCGTGGTTTAGATACTCGCACGGGACATATATTTGTATGACCTATAGCTAGTTGTTTCGGGTCTAGCTGTTTGTGTATATGAGTTTAAATGTTTGTAAACGCACCAACGATACGCTTGTCAAAGATCTACAAATGACAGCCGGCCACCAGGTTTACAAGCTTTCCGAAGGAAATTCGTAATGGAAGGCCACCCATTCACAGATCAACCTAAGTAAACGCGGCCTAACCTTATGATCAACCCAACCGACCTGGGTGCTTTCATTTAGCCACGAGCTAATTAGCACAGAAATCCGTACGTTTCGGCAAAAAACCGTGTTCGCGACCCAAATGGACGATTGTGAAACATGAATGTAGAAATAAATAATTATTTTTGCTAAAGATGATATTTCTTTAATAAACGTTTATAAAATTAGACGTCTAAAATAAATTTGTTGATTATTACGTATTTTGCAAAAATAGTCCTAACTTTCTTTTTGTTTTCTACAAGATATGAATCCCTTCCCTTTACTTTAAATTAAGTGGCCAGTACCACACGTACTGTAACTGGCCACTTAATTTTACACAGTAAATGAAAAAAAAAACAGCGTATAAAAGATGTTTTTATACATTGTTGAGTACATCACTGCACTATATTTATGCCACGCCCGTTGTCTGTCCGAGCCCACGTGGAATTTATAATATAAATCATAATAAATATTTATAATTTGTAATAAAATCCATGAATGACAGTTACCTCACATCATAGTTTGTGGGTGTTTCTATGCATTCGTAATTTTATTGTGGCTATATTTATAAACGACTGAGGAATTCGTTGCCAAATAATAACAGCCGCATGGATCAATACTCAGGTTAGGCTGGGCTTGCAAAGGTTGATGGGTGACCAACAATTACAAACCTGCTGATGACGAGCTCAAAGACGTCAGCAGAATCATTGTTTTTGTCGGCATCTTCCACTCTTTTCTCTACATTATCATTACAAAATTCTCATTACATTAACGTAAATGGGTAATCAAATCGGAGGGTTTATATTTACTCTATGGTCTATATTTTCCTAAGGTGTTTTTTGTAAGAAAAACTCATTAATTACGTGAGGTACGTCTATGCTGCAGAAGGGCCTGCCAGGATCACCGCCTGCCGGGGTTGAGGGTTGTTCGGAAGAGATACCGCGGCCCCGAAACATAAAGGCTAAAAGAAGGAACATGGGTGGGTAAAGCCTGTCATCCCCCCCCCCCATTATTGATAATTTACCATCCGCAAAAAAATATACGATATAGATATTTACTTTTAAACGAAAAGATCGTAACCACTATTTAGGTCCGTCTACCAATTAAATGACATTGTAATTACTGTTTAATTTCTCTTTTTTAAATCTATTTATTAGTTAATTACATATATGTAATAGTATCAGTAAGCACTAGGGCATGCAAACCGATAACCGATAATCGATAATTTATCGGTTATCGATCCATTCTGACAAAACGATAAATATCGAAAACAAAAACGATAAATACCGATAATCGATCATTTTATATAAAGAATTCTGACACATTTCTGAACGAACGTTGGATGCGTCCCGTTCCCTCGCCGCGCGCGTTTTCTTTCCCGTCACTGTCATTTACTCATTGCGCAATATTTGTGTGTGAACGTGTCGATCGCTGTCGGTCTACCATGTGAGTGAGGAGTTGAGTACGCCCGGATTAACTGAATTGAGAGTTTTGCGTCAATAAGAATATTATTGGTACCTAAGTCAGATTTATACTACTTAATTGCAAACATTTAGCGTTGTTATTCGAAATGTTTCCGTTCAAAATGCTACGTACCTACACCATTTAAACATATAAATATAGAAAGTATACCTACTTTCTATATTTAAGGTGAAAGCTCCAACCTACCCGTGAAATTCAAATTTTCTTACGTTTTTTGCAATTTTCAGGCCAGTGCTAGGTTGTATGTTCATTAAAATATTATTCGCGGCTGTAAGACGTATGTAGTTATAGAATTATAATCATCAAAATCATCAATACAACGCTCTAAGTTCATAAAGCTGTAGGAAAGACTTTTTCTGTTTTTTTTTTGTTCCTACGCCTTTATGAACTTGGAGGGTTGTATTGGTGATTTTGATGATTATAATTCTATAACTACATACGTCTTACAGCCGCGAATAATATTTTAATGAACATACAACCTAGCACTGGCCTGCAAATTGCAAAAAACGTAAGAAAATTTGAATTTCGCGGGTAGGTTGGAGCTTTCACCTTAAGGTAAAAGCCTTGTTTAGGTACCCCTAAACAAGGCTTTTACCTTAAAAATGAAAAAATATATAGTTTGTAACTTTGTAGTACGACATACACACAATCAATTTCTACCTATTAATTTCTTGTAAAGTGAACATAAAGCATATTTTATTGTTTTAGGTACCTACTTTTTCAGTTTAGAATCTTGTTTACCACTTAAATGGTTACTTGATGTGAATGTAAAATTCAATACAGAAGTTCTGTCTACAATTCTACATAACTAATCTACATCGTAATATTTTCATGTAGTTCAGTAAATTCAAAACTTCGTATGTTTTTGTTTTAGGTACTTTACGTACTGCACCTACTCATTCAGTAAAGTATATTAAGCATGTCTAATAAAAACACAGTTAACTATGTACCTGTGTCACAGATTACTAAATAGCTACTACGTAGCCTGTGTACAAAAAGTGTTCGGACCAAACGTCGGTATGGCGGCATTTTTTAAAAGCAGAAACAGGTGACACAGCAAAATGTAAGATCTGCGACAAAGTTATTAAGTGTGTGGGTGGTACAACAACGGGACTTCGCAGTCATTTAAGGTCCTTACATGCCATAACACTTGACAGCGAAAAGTTTACACCGAAAGAAGGTAGAAGAGAGATTGCTGGGCCTTCAAAAAGAAAAAACGACGGTCCATCTTTGTTATCGTCTTTGGCGTCAATAGATGCTCCTGTTCCTGTATCAGTTAAAATAGTATTTTTTAAATTTAGCTAGAGGTTTCTAAGATTTTATTTAAAAGATCTCATAAGAAGAAAACTAGTGAGACAACCCAAAATGTTATGTTATATAATTTAAATATTATAAAGAAATACAAACGTTGATTTAAAAAAAACGCCTTGTTTTATTTATTTTCAGTATATTATATTGTCCTTTATTTTAGGTAAGTAATTGCATCACTTTATCCCTTTATTTACAAGTAAAAAACAAGTTTAGGTATTTTTTTTATAAAAAACGATAATTATCGGTAATTACCGGTTTTTCTCGAAAAAAAAATCGATATCTTTCATTTTATCGATTATCGGAATATTTCGATAATTGCATGCCCTAGTAAGCACGCAGTAATACTTTTATTTAACAGTTTCTGAACCCTATCACAATGTTGTCGTATTTTACCCAAAGGTTGACTGGTAGAGAATGCCTTATGGCATTAAGTTTGTACTACTATTATACATGACGTTTAAATAAATAAATAAATACGTCTATGCTTTTGGTGAAACTAAGTGTAAACCAGGTTACACACGTAACCGATACTCCACGTGTAGCAACAGATACCTTAGCATGAACGCGCGACGTGCACACGACGGCACATCAACTTATACCAAAACATTTTAACTTGATCTCTCTACTACGGTGTGCGATCCGTAGTAGAGAGATCAGGTTATAATAGTTTAGAGTAGCTTGACCTGCCGTCGTGTGTACATTTTAAAACATAACTTAAACCCATATCCCATCCTCACAAATCCAGTTGCTATTTGTATTTCTTTTCCGTACCTGCAGTAAGGTTATGGAACTCATTGCCGCCTAGCATTCGTGATTTAAACACCATTTCCCTATTCAAAAACAGAGTGAAAGAATTAACTGTCCTCTGAATCGTAAATGATGTTTATATTTATGTATACTTATATAACATAACGCGCAACGTAACGTAGCGCATTCGTGCTAGCCCCACAGAACTTCAAGACGTTTAATTAATTAATTCTAAGAAAATTTACGATGTTCCATGTTTAGTTAAGTTACTCGTGCTTATATGTTGATGTTTACTTGTTTGATTTAAATATAATTTATTAATAGCTACGTAGGTATTTGCGCAGAACGATATCTGACAGATAGTTTCCAGATCTAGGCACCAACTGCTTCTTGTGGCTGATTTATATTTGCAATAGTAGCGATTTTAGTTCTTCAAGCAAAAAACTTTGGTCCATTTCAGGGATGTGATATGAAAATTCGGATATTTGAATAATAATAAACCGGTTTCGGATTCGGATATCATCGGTTATGGATATTTGTATTTCAAATTGCAAGTAACACGCGTTGCTTGTGTGACAATGGTGTCAACTGACGGCTCGGACAAACAAAAATCTGTCATTTATTCGAAAGTATCCGAAACATTATATCATTATATCGGATGCCTATCTGGATTGCATTCATTGATTACAAGAAGGCATTTGATAGTGTGGAATCGTGGGCAGTTATTCAGTCCTTACAAAATGCTCGAATAGACCACAGATACACAAAATTAATCAAAAACATCTACGATAATGCGACGATGAAAGTAAACCTGACAGAAACCACAGAACCAATAGTTTTAAAAAGAGGAGTCAGGCAAGGGGATACACTCTCTCCAAAGCTATTCACTCTTGTTCTGGAAGATGTTTTCAAAAAACTGTCATGGGAGCAACGTGGACTAAATATAGCAGGTACTAGACTGAATAACCTTAGGTTTGCGGATGACATTGTTCTTCTAACAGACAATCCTGAGGAATTACAGGTGATGATACAGGAACTAAGTGACGTCTCACTACAAGTTGGTCTGGAAATGAACTTGGACAAAACCAAGATAATGACAAATATTGATAGTAATAACATCAACATCACTATTGACCAAACCACCATAGAGCAAGTAAATAAGTACGTCTACTTAGGACAGGAGATCAGAATGGGTAAGGACAACCAAAATAACGAGATCCACCGACGAATAAGGCTCATGTGGGCTGCCTACTCGAAGCTTGACTTTGCTTTCAAGATGAAAATCTCTCCTAAACAAAAAGCCAGAATATTCAATCAATGCATCCTGCCAGTGCTTACTCATGGTGCTGAGACTTGGGTTTTCACTCGAGACACCATCAACAGACTGAAAGTAGCCCAGAGGGCGGTTGAGAGAAAACTGGTAGGAGTGTCATTGATGGACCGCAAAACGAATAAATGGCTTCGAGAGCAAAGCAAAGTCGCAGACGTAACGAAACGAGTAGCGCACCTCAAATGGAAATGGGCTGGACATGTAGCCCGAAATGAGATGTCCTGGTGCAAACGCATCCTAGAATGGAAGCCGTGGGGTGAAAAGCGCCCTCCAGGACGACCACAAATGCGCTGGAAAGATGACGTGAGGAAAGTCGCTGGTTCGAACTGGGTACAAAGAGCGCAACACAGAGAGGAATGGAGGAAGTTGAAGGAGGCCTACACCAAAATGGTCGAAAAAGGCTAAAAAGAAGAAGAAAGAAGAAGATCCGAAACATTCATATCGGTTTCGGTGACGATTTTTTTCTCACGACGAAAACGTATCGCGCTATCGTACGATCTCTGCCAATTAGCCGACGCCTAACTCACTACTTAAATGATGTAAACAAAAATGAGCCTTATTTTCGTAATATCCATAATAGTCACCAGGTCACAGGAGTAAGATAGTCTTGAGCCAAAACCGGGAGCGCGACAAACTGCGCAAGTACTGCAGCAACCCGGGCCACGGTTGTCAAAGATGTGGTTTTAGTAAGTAAGACCAGACCCCGTCCATCCATGAGGACCTCCACACAAAAAATAAATTGTCTTAGTATATGAATTTGCCGTCTCAGAAAACTTATAGAAGAGAAATACGTTATTTCTGTATCCATAGTAACATAAATATCTAACTTATTATAAATGACCATTTACAAGTCGTTTTTGAAAGAAAAATGCATCACCCCATATTTTCCAAAACAACGCCGAATCCTAAATTATTCCAACTTTTTTTACTACCGAATTGTAATGGCAATCATTACATATTTCCAAAATTGCATGCGATAGCCAATCGTCCCCTCTACAGGGGTGAATAACAAAAGAGGTGGGCAGGGACCCTACGAAGCGAGTTTTGGGGTAAAAACTACCGAATGTGGGGCCCGGTCAACCGGGAAATTGGCTTTTTTTATACTTGTGTGTTTATTATTATGAGAAAGTTTGTGATTAGGTATGTAAGGTGCGGTATTTAGGTACATATTGTTGTTGTAAATATATGGTACTCAAAGGTACTCAGGGACCTGAACTTCTTGTATCAACTATCAAAGGTCTACAAATCACATCGTGTGATGTGATTGGTGATCAACGAATGTTTGTAGTGTTTCCAAGTATTTATTTTTACTGTACGCAGCGTGGCATAGTTACTTTGGGCTAACGCTAACTTTAATCCGCGTGATGATCGAAAAAAAAATTCTTTCTCTCCCCTTTTCTTCCCTCTAACTACCTCTTTTCTCAATTTTTTTGGTCTATGTCCGTCTCCATGGCCCCAACTATCTCTGTACCAAAAAAAACCGTTTTGATCGGTGGCGTTCCCGAAAATTAGATGCGTTCCAACAATGGTACGAGTGCCAATGGTCCGTAATTATCTTAATAATAAAGTTCCCACCTAAGTACACGTTAACGGTACAGCAATACAGATAAAGAGTATTGAAGTTATAAGACGTCATTCTGACATAGAAATTTGCAAATGACAACTAGAAATAAAGAGTTCATATCATCGCTTTCGAGAACTTTTAGATGGAGAAATTACAAAATTTCAGTAGGTACCTTCACTAACTTTATTGACAAGAGTACCTAATTTATCATTCCAAACTATTGACACAATAACCAATTGTCACTTGAACTCCTGCAAACCCTTTAACAGAATCAGAGCGTGAACATAAAAATAACAAGTAACAAACTAGTTTAAGCCAATAAATCACTCCAAAGATCAATAACCGTATTGATCCGATCCGAAAAGATCCCTTTTCTATCCGATCCGAAGCTGAAATCGTTGGACTATTCTTTACCGAATAGGGAAAATTTGCATAGCAATGGGTTAACTTATTTGCATATTGGGTTACCGAAATAATTTTGCATATAAAAAGGTAAGGACTATTGTGTTAAAATCTACCTGGGTAGGGACATGTGCAAGTTAAGTTTGGTAATAATATTTTTTTTAACCCTTTGGCTCAAATCTGGGGTGGTAGATGTGAGCAGCATCCAGCTTCTAGTTATGTCGATGTTACTGGTTTGTAGTATGGAGCTAGCTTGGTTTGTTGAGAGTCTGTCTTTTACTCAATCTGTAAAAGTAAAGGTATTTTCTCTGTATCGGTCAAATTGAGACCCTAACATACATTTTTGAAATTACAAAAGATATTATATTATTACTAGCTGGCGCACGCGGATTCACCTGCGTGATGATCAAAAAATTTGTATCTTATGTGTTATTTCAGACTATAATCTACCTCTGTGCCAAATTTCATCAAGATCCGTTTAGTAGTTTTTTCGTGAAAGATTAAAAACATCCATACATCCTCACAAACATTCGCATTTATAATATTAAAAGTAGGAAGGATGTGTAATGGGTAGTTTTAGTTTTAAAATGAACTTTCTAACCGCAAACCAAAGTACCTTGTATGGTAGGTATCCTTACTTCCTTACTTCCTTACTTATATATATATATATATTATATATAATATTATAAAAGCGAAAGTGAGTTTGTTTGTTTGTTTATTTGTTTGTTTGTTACCTCTTCACGCTTTAATGGCTAAACCGATTTTGATGAATTTTGGTACAGAGAGTTGGGAACCAGGAGACGGACATAGGCTATTTTTTATTTAAAAAAAGTGGGATATGAGGGAGAACGAGGGAAGAAAAGGGAAAACTTAGCGTTGCTATTACAAATCAATCAGGCGCAAGAGCAAAAACTACAGGTCTGCTTGGTGTGTTATACCGAATTTAACGCGAGCGAAGCCGCGGGCGAAAGCTAGTATAGAATAAAAATCTTAGAATCAGTTGCCAAGATGTTGGCACCTCGCTATTTATTCTTTAAATTTAAAATCTCTTTGTCAATTCGGTTAATAAAGATGAAATCTATTCAACTAAAATCACAATCGAGAAATTTCAATTAATAATTATTATTAACCGCATTCTTAAACCTACGTAGGTACGTCCCTATCCCAAAATCATTTTATTGAAATTCTCTAACCCTCCAACTACCGACCGTCAGGCGTGCGAAAAATCTATCTTACGGCCTTACCCATTCGATTCCTTTCCAAACCGTAGACGCTAACGAACTCATACAAATCCGTATGCAAATATAAATCATGTAGTCACTAAATACAATGCCACATTCAAATACTCAGGTGCCAACGTGTCACAATGGTTTACAATAAAAAATCGTTCACATTATTGTTGCCAGAGAGGGTTTCGACGGTCTATTTAATATGCGTGTGAATTGCGAATATTTTCTTATAAATCAAGATGCATTTAACATTTACTAAGTTTTTATTCCTCGTGTATTATTGATTCTACAGAAAATCCCGCTAGTTTTACCTTTTTGCGGTAAGTTTTGCGTGTACATGAATGTATTTCCATTTATTGATATTTTTAGAATGTAAATATACTCTGCAATATAGCAACCGGTAAGTCTTAACAATAAAAACTTAATTAATATTCTTTTAACCGTTGTATTGCGACCACATGTGGATTAATGAGAAATATTGTGAATACTCTAGTTACAATAGATTTTTGCTCTACAAACGAACTAAATAAAATACTTGAGTCAATTGTTTTTGTAACCCAACCCTTGAGAGCGAAGATTCCCACTATCAATTTCACGCAACATAATTGTATTCGATCAATAAAGCAAATAAATCATGTACCAGGTTTTTTGTACCCACAGATTCACTTTCTACGCAGGTGTCCCGAAGACTTCCTGCCTCAAAATTAAAGGGTTAAACAGACAATTGTCGACAAGAAAAGGGTCTAAACATCCCTTTGTTAAAATCTCAGGTGGCACCGATGTTAGTTTTTTTTTTCTTGAAGGGGTTATAATGCAGGTTGAGTGAAAGTGAATCTTTAGATCATGTTGCGTTTGAGGGTTAAATATTCTAATGGAACATGGCATACGCGACTTCGAGGTAAGATTTGTTTTAGTTTTTTTTGTCCCTTTTTCACTTTCAACTTTCATTCTTTTTATTACTCTAGCGCCCTTTAACTAAATAATTTATAAGAGTATATATTTATTTTCCTTTTCTTTGAAATAACGTATTAAGAAGCCCTGACACAGCTGGATGGTTTTGCTGCTAACCCTTATTTGTCGATAAGAGACGCACTAAAGACAAAAGAAGGATCAAGGATAGGTTTTAATCAGAACAAGTCTGACATTCCTTCTCACTCCACCCAGAGCGATGACTCCTTCATTTGATGATTTCCCAAGTGAAAAAAAAACATTGTGAAAAGCGGTAGGAATGATGGAGGCCTTTGCCCAAGAGCGGAATAGATCAGGCTCAAAAAAAAGTATTAAGTACTAGCTGGCGCCCGCGGCTTCGCCCGCGTGATATCGGAAAAAAACAAGTATCCTATGTGTTTTTCCCGACTATAACCTACCTCTGTGCCAAATTTCATCAAGATCCGTTCAGCTGATTTGACGTGAAAGATTAACAAACATCCATACATCCATCCATCCTCACAAACATTCGCATTTATAATATTAGTAGAATAGGATTGCTTAGTAATATTTTTAGTATTCTGATAAGTAAGTTTTTAAAAGCCGTTAATTACTGTACATGATACCCTCGATAGTTACCTATGAACTTATCTAATGTAAACGAACTTGTAATTTAACGCCAGTTTATAAACAGCTGATCGTTTTTATAAAGTTTCAACAAAAAAACTATCGTCGTAATCGTCCCCATACAATTTTATTTTATACTTCAAAACGTACTTATATGAGAAAATGTTATGTTCTTTCTCGTAATTGGTCATTCAATTAATTCGTCCTATGTCAACACTTAGTATTGAGCCTTAATAATTATATATCATTTGTTTTTAGGATCCTAAAATTGGTTTTTAGTGTTAGGGTTGCCAGATTGGGAAGTAAAACACGTTTTTTACCACTTGTGTTGAAATTGGTAAAATTTTAAATATTTGTAATTCTAGTATATTATAATACTCTGAATATGGGTCTAAGAAATCACTTGTAGACAGAGATTGAGGTGGGAATTATCAATGTCATCATTGAAAACGATTTAAGATAATTAAAATACCACCACCACTATTTCACATAATTATCTAAAGGCGAATGTCAATGTTGACAACCCTATTTACGGTACTTCTACAAATGAGGTAAAAAGTAACAAAGTTTTATTTATTATCTTTTGTTAGAACCTCGTGACTAATTTATTGGCTGTGGTAATTAAATGTTGAGGCTGAGTACGATGAGGGGCTTAAACCATATTTGTAATTAATCGGGTATTTTGCTACTCGTGTAATGAAAATTTACGATTAATTACAAACACGGTAGGTAGGTACATCCTTCTTTTTTTCAAGATGTGAAATCATCAAATAACTTTCCCCACTCTGAGCGGAGCAGGGAGGTGTGTCAGACTTTTACTGACTAAAACTCAGGTCCCTCTGCTTAACTGACATCTCTTTGAGACGCGCGTGGAACACGAACGCGTGGACACGGTCTGTCGTCACTAGACGGACGGACGGTGGCCTACCTATTGCTCACCATTCACAGACCCGCGTCTACGGTGGCCGGAAGTCGTCTCGCGATACCAACGCCCTGAGCGTCTGCCGTGGCAGCTGGGTTAGTTTGAGGTTCGTTCCCTCAAACGTCCAGCCACCTCCTTCGCTTCGCTGATTCGCGGAAAGGAGGTGACCGCTTCCATTCCCTCTCGCTCCGGACCATGCACTGAACCAGGGCTAGACGCGAGAGATCGCCGCCGTTGATTGCCTCTGAGAGGATATAGCGCCCAAGCTGAGCAGACCGCCACAGTGTGCTCCACCGTGACCTCCAGGCGATCGTCAGAGTGGTGACACGCGGGCATTTCCTCCAACCTTCAGTGGCCCTTATTCCTTGTTTATGAGGCAGTTTGAGATACAGTTTTAATAAGAAAATGTAGTTTTAGGAAAGCTAAATATTGCGTTTCTGATATCAGATATCAGTAATGACTCTGTCCTGAAGTGTGGTGTTGCTCTACAAATAATGGAACCATTGATCCTTGTCCTGTTGCTTGCACATCATAGGAGCTGATGGACGCTAAGGAAAGCGCCAGACTCGTTGCGAATTTTTGGGATGACTGAATTTATAAACAATGGGAAAAAAAAACCGGAACAAATAACATTGCAGAATAGGTATTCTGCAATGTTATTTGTTTGTTTTCTTGTGTGAGTGAGTGCTTCATAGGTATGAAGCACTCACTAATTAAATAAACGTATAAGAAATGTGCTCTTTCTTCACCTGTAAACCATACGGTATAATACTAGAGCATCTTTTTATAAACTCAATAAATTTCTAAGTTTAACTCGCGTCCACGTAACTAGTCTGCATGTGCATACATATTCATACATTATTTCTAATTTTACCCACAATTTGCATGGTGTACACATTACCCGGACATTTTGCGGACATTTACGGAACGGACACAATGTTGCACCGGTCCTGTGTTGTCACAGAGACATGGTTACTGTAAATGAACCTTGTATGAACGTTTAATCACCCCCTATAGGTGTTTATAAAAAGTAGAAAATGTAATTACTAGAAGCGGCACGTTATGTGAGTAGATTTACATATTTAGCAAAACGATGTTCATCAGACAGTTGATCCGTGTAAACTTCTGGTATTCACATGAATGTGCTTAGAATCCTGATAATGATGGGTGTTATATGAAACAAACTGTGTGATTGACCGCTGGAATTTATAGAAATATGATTAATTGAAGCAAGTTGTTAAAACCCTTTGTCTGTCAGTAATGACTTTGTTTGCGGATGGGAAATCATCAAATAACTTCTCCCCCCTCCAGAGCGGAGGTCTGGAGGGGGGAGAGTGTCAGACTTGTACTGACTAAAGCTCACCCATTGTCTTTCTTTTGCCCTTTATGTTCAGCGGCCGCGGTATATCTTTCGAACAACCCGCAAACCTGGTAGGCGGCGGCCCTGGCAGGCCCCTCTTTGAGATCACAGACCCGACAATTTGACTTGTGGCCAAAAAATCAACCGGTTATGCGTTAAGAAGTGGTAAAGGTATTCAGGTGTACAAATATGCTAAATGATGATAGGCTAGGCAGATGATAATATTTTGCAAATAATTCCAGAATCGTCGTGCCACATCTAGGTAAATCTACATCTCTGTTTCCGCAGTTACATTTTTATAAAACGAACAAAAAGAAAATAGCTAATAATATGATATAGCTGCAACAGCTGACAAGAGTCGCACGCGCATACGACAAAACTGTCGCATTATCTGTTAATAACTGTTTATAAGCCTGTAATTGGTAGTCTGTTTTCATCGTTTATTGAGTGTTTTAATTGCGAAATTTACGCTTCCTAATATTATTCTTACTATAATATTATAAAAGCGAAAGTGAGTTTGTTTATTTGTTTGTTTGTTACGTCTTCACGCCTAAATGGCTATTGAAAAAAAAAGATTAAGATATGAGGGAGAAAGAGGGAAGAAAAGGGAAATCTTAGCATTGCTATTACAATAAATTAGGTGCAAGGGCAGAAACTACAGGTAGCAGGTACCTGCAAATCAGGAAAGGGGAACTGTGTTACCCCAAATTTAACGCGAGCAAAGCCGCGCGCTAAAGCTAGTTTACGTATATTTTGATCGGATGATTACTGGTTCTACGATGTGATTATACATATACAAGATGATATATTGTAACCTTTGTTGGTGATAATAAGTTTTTAGTCGCACTGTTATAGGACTTTAGACAAAGTGGCAAAAGTTACTGAAAAGTTGGGTGGTAATCGGTTGTCGTGCCATGGGCATATGATGACTGTCACAACCCCGTGCAGGGCACGCCACAATACTGGCGATAAGACAATGGCTGACGAGTGGCTGGAGAGGCCGGACCTGAAAGTTTCGGGAAGTTCCTGCATATAATCGGGCGGGAGTAAACGCACCGGTGTCACCATTATGATGATCGCCAGAAGGACACGGTGGAGCACACTGTGGCGGTCTGCCCCGCTCCGGCGGAGCACCGCTATGTCCTCGCAGAGGCGATCGGCGGCGGTGGTCTCTCGCGCCCAACCCTGGTTCAGTGCATGGTCCGGAGCGAGAGGGTATGGGATGCGGTCACCTCCATCTGCGAAGCAGATATGCTAGCTAGGGAAGTGGCCAAACGTTTGAAGGAGAGAACCTCAAACCAACCCAGCCGCCGCGGGAGACGCTCGTCGCTGCCGTAGATACGGTTCTGTGGACGGTGAGCAATGGGTATGGCTCACCGTCCGTCCGTCTGGTGATGACAGGCCGTGTCGACGGCGCGTTCGCGGTTGTTCTCAAAGAGGTGTCAGCAAAGCAGAGGGGCCTTCCAGGGTTGCGGGTTGTTCGAAAGAGATACCGCAGCTCCGGAACATAAAAGGCAAAAGAAGGAACATGGGTGGGCTTTAGTCATTAAAAATCTGATACTCCCCTCTCTCCAGAGCGGGGAAATTTATGTGATGATTTCCCATCCGCAAAAAAAGGCCAGAAAAAGTTTCATTGTTTAGGTCTAGTTAACTTTCAGTCTAGAAATACTGGCATATTACATTTTTCCTGTAGAGAGAAATGGGTATCTTCTTTATTTATTTTTAAAGACATTTATACACGTCGCGCCCCCTGGATGCCCCTTTTACCATTTGCTTGTTTAAGTTCAGATGACAAAGAGTGCGCATCCCCAGAGCAATTTATCGTACAACGTTATTGAAGGCACATGTTAATCAATACAACAACATACAGCATGTTTCAAAAAATCTCTTGTTTCATATTTGAGAATGAGATATTATAGACCATCAAATGGAACAACTTTCTCCTTGACACCAACATTGTAATCGCGAAGAAATATACAGTTGTTCCATACAAAAAAAAACACGACTCAAATGTATGAGACAAAATGAGACTGGATGGTCCCATGGATAAATAATAATCCCCCTCAAATATGATCACACTGTATGACTAAGTGTAGTCATATTAAAAGGGGATAATGCTGTAACCCAGTATATTAATAGACTACTTACAAATGAACTTTCTATGTCTAAAAGCTGCGTGACAAATTAATAAAGTCTGATGACAAACATCCCTGTGTATAATACACTTTGGCACGGGAACTATAAACTATGTAGAATATAGATTGATGTGTGTCCCCTTAATGACAACTTTCAAGCCATTATTAGAGCTGAAACTATATTAAAAACGGTGTAATGAACTGTCAGTTGAAATGTAAAGAAATTATTATAGAAGGTTTGATGTTGTATACACGCAATAGGTGCAATGAAAAGATCTTTTGTTATGGCTGTTTGTATGTATCTTATTAAATCTGTCCCACAACTAGGAAAAAGAGAAACATCCCTCACCCCCACGCAATCTCCCCCTCTGCTTCACATCTACAATCGAAGCAGTTTAATATTTGTAGGAGATGTCTGTCAGCCTTTGCTTGAGCTTGTTGTCGTGATTAAGGCAAATAACCAATATATATGTAGTTTGTTTATAATAAGAAAATGACTGACCTCGCGCCATGTTGATGACTGTCAAAGATGTCTGTTGAAAGCTGTCAAATTCAAGAAGTTGGTTGTTCGTTTGTTTTTTTATGGCCAAAATCAATACATCAAAGGATTTACATAGATTGCCTTCAAGACGCAGGCTAAAGAAACAGAAATATTTCGAGAACTTGCCAGCATTTAAGTTTACGCCCTAAGCCGAGGTTTCGTAACTCAGCGGGTGCTCTAAGCGTGAAGTCGCTTAGCTTTTAAGTTTCTTGCCCTGGCTGAAGGCCTTAATCTCAAGGCATCCACGGGAATTGCCCGGTTAAGTAGACGACAACCTCCTAGGTTGAACTGAGAGATGCTATTCATAAAAAAGGATTTAAGTGACAGTTGACAGATAAAGTCTCAATATGGCGCGAGGTCAATCAGTTTTTCATTGTAAACATATTATACATTAGCAATAATGATCACTTATACATTATGTATTATTGACAGGAACCACTTGCATCAAGTTAGTAAGCCTATTGCTTTAAACTGTAGGTTCGTGTATCGAGAGTTGTATCAAGTTGTCCTTTTGTATCAATCTTTAGACTAAAAACTTTATTAAAAACTGAATAATAAAGTGCTAATAACATTGTATAATTCTGTAATATAACATGTGACAATGTTATGACGTAATTTTTTACAGTAGGCGAGCAAAGTGCGACTTTTTATTTTTTTTAAAAACCGGTTGTTAGTCAGTGGACGGTCGCCATATTGATAAAACGCAATTTTGACATTATTAATAAGTTTTTAAAACAATATTTTTCAATAAAGAACTTCGTTTTACTTTTTAAAATTAATGGAGCTGTCTTTGTCCTGGTCTTGTAAATTGGCATACACAGTTTTATCATTTAAGTAGTTCCAAGTGATAATGGCGACCAATTTAGATTGTATCATTTTACAAGCAATATAAAATAATTCAGTCTTTTTAAAATGTCTTAACTGTTAGTGAGTTTTATACTTACTAGGTTAGGCAGTGGTGTACCTAATGGTAACCACATTTCGCCAGTTATGTTTAAGTCCCATATAACAGACGGACGGACGGTGAGCTACCCATTGCTCACCGTCCGTCCGTGTATTGACGACAGGCCGTGTGGACGGCGCGTTAGTGTTCCACGCGCGCCTCAAAGAGATGTCAGCAAAGCAGAGGAGCCTGCTAGGGGGTTGCGGGTTGTTCGAAAGAGATACCGCGGGAACATAAAGGGTGATAGAAGGAACATGGGTGAATTTTAGTCAATACAAGTCAGATATTCAACCTCCGCTCCGCCCAGAGCAGGGGAAGTTATTTGATGATTTCCTATCCGCAAAAAAGGGTTTATTTTTTCGCAATTTCAAGGGACTGCAGACTTTAATATTCGGTATTACTTCTCGATACTTCTACGCGTTGCCGAGATAACGAGTTATGAGTTCATGACAGATAGACGGACAACAAAGTTATCCAAAAAGAGCTCTGTTTTTTTCTTTTGAAAACCTGCGTGTTAAATTATTTGTACAAACCTTCTTGCACAATAAACATCATTTATCATTAATGAGAATCTAAAAGCTATAAAAATCCTCTAATGGAGGGGTTATACGAAGTGTGTGAGATGGCCTGCAAAACCAGCCAGTCATTTTAAGGTCGCGGTATCTCATAGATTTTTATTCATTTAAGTTGAACCCTGGAAAATATTTACGATCCAGGGGAGGGGGGGGGGGGGGGGGTGACTGTTATCCTTACTAATATTATAAAAGCGAAAGCGAGTTTGTTTGTTTGTTACCTCTTCACGCCTAAATAGCTAAACCGATTTTGATGAATTTTGGTACAGAGATAGTTGGGGCCCTGAAAATGGACATGGGCTATTTTTTTAAAAGAGTGAAAAATGAGGGAGAAAGAGGGGAAAAAAGGGAAAGCTTAGCATTGCTATTACAATAAATAAGGCGCTAGGGCAAAAACTACATATGGCAGGTACCTGCAAATCAGGAAAGGGGAACTGTCTTATCCCAAATTTAACGCGGGCGAAGCCGCGGGCGAAAGCTAATAGGGTTTATAATTGTATGACCCTTTGGTCATTGGTTTGTAACAGTGATGTGGCTTTCCACATCACTGTTACAAGCAGTCCATGTTAGGAATCCGTACCCAAAGGGTAAAACAGGACCCAATTACTAAGACTCCGCTTTTCGTCTGTCCGTATGTCACCTGGCTGTATCTCATGAACCGTGATAGTTAGACAGTTGAAATTTTCACAAATTATGTATTTCTTTGTCCGCTGTAACAACAAATTAAAAAAATAGAATAAAATAAACATTTACGGGGGACCCCCATACAACAAACACGTTTTTAATGGTACGGAACCCATCGTGCGCGAGTCTGACTCGCACTTGGTTTTTTTCTGTCGCATGAACAGTTAACATGACAAATACATAAATAAGATGACCCGCAACCATCAACCAGTTGTAATCATGAAAAAAACTGTCCCAGTTTCGAACCAGTAACTATAATTATAAATATCGTTGTTCGCGGTACTAACTGGGTTGTGGAGGTCAGATAGGCAGTCGCTCCATGTAAAATACTGATATTCAGCTGCATCCGGTTAGACTAGAAGCCGACCCCAACATAGTTGGGAAAAGGCTAGGCAGATGATGATGACAGTTACGCTAAGTCATCGACCCAAACTATAAAGTTCTCTTTGCAAAACCTCCAAGTTTCCACACCGTTATTCTAACCCATTCACAAATAATTTGTTAACTTTACAATAACCAAATTAAACGTAACTATAACCTCGTAAGACTTCCACCGCCTCAGGGTGGCGGCACCAATTATGGGCGCAGTGAATTTATCCAAAGAATACTGCGCACTGTGTGGCCGTTTTTGCCATTGTGTCGATAATTTATAAACGTAATGCTTTTATTGTTTACTAGCTTTCGCCCGCGGCTTCGCTCGCGTTAAATTCGGTATAACACACCAAGCAGACCTGCAGTTTTTGCTCTTGCGCCTGATTGATTTGTAATAGCAACGTTAAGTTTTCCCTTTTCTTCCCTCGTTCTCCCTCATATCCCACTTTTTTTAAATAAAAATTAGCCTATGTCCGTCTCCTGGTTCCCAACTATCTCTGTACCAAAATTCATCAAAATCGGTTTAGCCATTAAAGCGTGAAGAGGTAACAAACAAACAAACAAACAAACAAACAAACTCACTTTCGCTTTTATAATATTAGTAAGGATTTACTGTTGCGTTCTCGCGGCTACATTGCGGGATTCCTTATTAGGAACTAATGAATCTACGGCATTTGAAATATCCGATAAGTCTTTTCTATGCAGCAATTGTTGTAAAAAACAGGCTTGAGCTACTCCTTATTAGCGTTCGTCTAACATCAAACTATTTTAATGGTAATTGCGTTTAGAAATAGATATATATCTCTACTATCGCTATGCCTATCAACGATGTTGTGGAAATGTGCATGGTACCTTCTGGCAGTTGTAACAAATTTATAGACTTTTAAATGTTTTGTATCCGTAAATAATAAAATACAATAGTATTAAATGTCAGGTAGGTGCACTTGTGGGTCCACTAGTGACTTTTTAGATAGACAGGAGGCCCTTAAAGTGGACAGATAGATGGACATATTGTGTGGTAGTTTGAATGGAAATTGCGATACAATTAATGTGCAAGTTGTGCCTCGGGTGCAAGTGACAGGTGCAGCCGCCCTATTGCTTATGTACAAAGTATGTAACAAACTTGATTTTAAAGATAAAGCGTACATGTTCATTTAGTTTTGAATTTTAATACAATTAAGTGATTATAGAACAGTTTCATGTTATAATAGTGGGTGTTGATTGGTCTATGATCATTATCTATAAGAATATCGTTGGTTAAAGTATGTAATTAACTATTACGGCATTTTTGAAGATTTTGTTTGATAATTTTAATTGTAATTGTTAGATATAGCGTAAAAAGTGATAAAGTTAATTGCTACAATTTCTATAAGTATATTGCCACGTTAGTCTACTGCTTGGAAGTACAACTGCAGAGGATGAGGTCGTGAGTTCGATTCTCAGGTGGTGCAAATTGTTATTGGATTTTGCAACGGGGAATATCTCAATAGCAGCGACGGATGACTGTGGTCTAGTCATACACGGAGACTGAAGTTTTTCATGATTTATTACCGGTCATTATTTGTGCAATCCCAAAGCTCTACGCATAAATATAATATCGTGCCCACCCCTGAAGGATTAAGCAGACGTGTGCTTCATTGTACAACAATAGGCGGCACGGTTGGCGCAGTGGCTGAGCGATCGACTGCTGCGCTGCGTGTCGCGGGTTCGATTCCCGCACGGAACAAATATTTGTATGGCCTACAGGTAGTTGTTTCGGGCCAGGCTGTTTGTGTATGTAAGTTTAAATTTTTGTAAACGCACCCACGATACAGGAGAAATTTGTTGTATGGGGCAACGTTTTTTTAAAAAAAAAAAAGCGTTCCGCCATTTTTAAGTCTCATGTAATAGAGGGCCAAACCCGGCCCAAATAAAAAAAAATCAAACTCAAACCATTTATTTCAATTAAAACAATCCAGGCACTTTTGAATGTCAAGAAACATCTTTTGTTTCTCTTCTTTATGATGCTACTGTCAAAGTCACAACTAAAATGCAATGAATATAACTGCTTTTTATATGATTCAGGAGGATTCAGGTGTTTTTTTATTTTTATACTAGCTTTTGCCCGCGACTTCGCTCGAGTTGAATTCGGGGTAACACAGTCCCCATTTCCTGATGTGCCTGCTACCTGTAGTTTTTGCCCTTGCGCCATAATTGTTGTAATAGCAAAGCTAAGTTTTCCCTCGTCTTCCTTTTTCTCCCTCATTTCTTACTTAAAAAATAAATATATTATGTCCGTCTCCAGGGTCCCAACTACCTCCGTACCAAAATTCATCAAAACTGGTTTAGCCATTTAGGCGTGAAGACGTAACAAACAAACTCACTTTCGCTTTTAAAATTGAATTAGAATAGAATTGAATCACCTGTGTTCCACAAATAAATTAATTTGAATTTGAATTTGAAAATATTAAGTAAGGATTTGTAAACTATGACGTCACTCTAATGGAAAATACATGAAAACTAATGTAGCTACATCTTCCATAAAGCAACAGAACTCCCCCCCAATTTATTACCCCCAGAACTATAAGCTCAAAAGATCCCATTACCAAATTGGAAACTATCATTTTCGCACGTTCATATTTTCGCGCGGTCATATTTCGCACTTGCAGACGGCACGTTTCGCAATCGTATCGTATCCGTAGCGTGCCAAAATCGTAAATATGTCCGAATGAAATACTCGTTAACGTTCGGTGTTACGAATATTGCCGAAAACTTACGAGCTTGGCAATGTTGCAGTACAAATAAGTTGTCACTTGTTTATTAGTATTTTTATTGGTAGGTACTGCCTCGTTGGTCTAATGGTCGTAATCGCGACTGCTGAGCCTAGTCTTGGTTCGATTCCCAGGTTGGGCAAATTGTTATTGAGTTTTTGCATCAGAAATTTCTCAATAGCAGCCACGGTGTCCTGGATTTGTGCCCGGTTTGATGGCATTAGTCTTACCCCCTATTACATGAAACATACGTGTGTTTTCTGACAAATTGATTGCTTGCAGCAATACTAAGACAGCCTAAAAACAATGTGTCCAAACCAGGAGTCCAACCTTATACTTAACAATCGATTGGGATTGCGGCTTCGCGACCAATGAGCCAGTCAAATCATTACACACAGCTTAGGTTAATAAACAGGGTACAAACTCGATATCTCTATCTTCACACCCTTAATAACCAGCAGAGTGCAGCACTGGGTTCTGACAAGCACTGTAGTTGATTTAATCATCAAATCTCTCAGTATAGTGATGAAGAATCTTGTAAGATAAACGAAAATTGTTCCCAGCAACGTTTTGAGAGTAACTAATGGGGTTATAAACTTACGATCTTGAACTCGTAAGTCTAATTTCTACTGGACAACTATTGCTTTTTTCTAACTACCTACATTTAATTTTTTTTTCGGGTGGGAAATCATCTAATGACTTCCCCCGCTCTGGGTGGAGCGGGGGGGCATGTCAGACTTGTACTGACTAAAACCCACCCATGTTCCTTCTATTGCCCTTTACGTTCCGGGGCCGCGGTATCTCTTTCGAACAACCCGCAACCCCGGCAGTGTAGGGCTTGCATTCGAATGTTCGAATATTCGAATTATTCGAATAATCAACTGTTTCAAATATTCGAATAGAAATTTTACGATATTCGAAAATTCGACCGATTCCACAATTCAACAATCTGATGTGCACACAAAATTCAACGTTATGCACGCCGTCCAAACAAGGTTACGTCGTTCGACGCGCGGGCATTACGAGTGTTACTATAGGATTCGGCAACGATCGGGAACATTGAAATCAAAACCAAACAAAATTAGTTTATTTTGATAACTATTATTTATTTTAACATTTTAAGCATTTGTTTCAAATTTTTGCGAATATTATATTAGAGTAACATTGTGGTGTATTAATATCATCAGTAAGTACAATATTAAGTCGACCATTAAAATTCGTCCAAAAAAATACGTTGACTATTGTGTTAGCTATGTTATTTGAAGAAACAAGTTGATTATTTGCAGTTTAATGTTAGCTATTCTAATCCTTCGTGTTCTTCTAACAGAAAAAAAATGTTATTTTAATTGTTTTTGTAACACTGCGTTAGTTTTAAATAGTATTGTTTTGATTCAGAGAATAAAGACTGTTTAGAAATTAAAGAACATGATTTCTATAAATCTTAATTTTTTTATTTAATATTCGAACAATATTCGAATTATTCGAATATACCCTAAAAAAAAATCGAATATTCGAATTGCAAAATTGTCGAATATTTGCAAGCCCTCGGCAGGCGGAGGCTCTGGCAAGCCCCTCTGCTTTGCTGACTCTCTTTGAGGCGCGCGTGAAACACAAACGCGCCGTCGACACGGCCTGTCGTCAATCGACGGACGGACGGTGAACTACCCATTGCTCACCGCCCACAGGCCCGCATCTACGGTGGCCGGAAGTCGTCTCGCGGCGCCCGGCGCCCTGGGCGTCTCCCGCGGCGGCTGGGTTGGGCAGATGTTCTCTCCCTCAAACGCCCGGCCACCTCCTTCGCTGGCATTACTGCTTCGCAGAAGGTGGTGACCGCTTCCCATTCCCTCTCGCTCCGGACCATGGCCTGAACCAGGGCCGGACGCGAGAGATCGCCGCCGCCGATCGCCACCACGAGGGCACGGCGGTGCTCCGCCCAAGCTGGGCAGATCGCCACTGTGTGCTCCACCGTGTCCTCCGGGCGATCGTCACAATGGTGACACCCGGGCGCTTCCTCCCGCCCGATGATGTGCAGGAACCTCCCGAAACTTCCGTGTCCGGTGAGGACCTGCGTCAGGCGGTAGGTGAGGACGCCATGACGCCTCTCCAGCCACTCCTCAAAGAGGGGACTTACCGCCGCTATTGTGGCGTGCCCTGCACGGGGTTGCGACAGTCGCTCTCTCCATGCCACCATGAGATCGCACCGGAGGTCTGCCCGCCCGCAACCCGCTACGGCAACTTGCCGTAGCAGCGGGTTTTCCCCCCGGTGTAGTGCCTCCGCGCGCCACTCAAACAGGCGCGCGAGGACTATCGCCTCCAGATCCCACGGTGGCAGTCCGGCAAGGAGGCTCGCTGCCTCGCCGGAGATCGTGCGGTAGCCCCGGACAAGCCGTATGGCCACCACCTTTTGGGGCGCGTTCAGGTAGTGGGCGGCGCGCCGCCCTAAAGAACGCGCCCATACCGGGGCCCCGTAAAGGGCCATGGACCGCACGACTCCGGCATAGAGCCTACGGGAGGAGGCGTTTAGCCCCCTCAGATTGGGCAGGAGCCGCTTGAAAGCAGCCCCCGTCCGCTCGAGTTTGGGAGCCAAACGTCGGAAATGTTCGACGAAGTTCCACCGGCTGTCGAGGACGATTCCCAGGTACTTCATCGTCGACCCGACGCCGATGCGAACCCCTCCTACCGTCAACTGGGATCCCGACGGTGGCGTGTTTCCGCGGCCATGAAAGACCATGGCCTCGGATTTGTGCAAGGCCACCTCGAGACCCAGCAGCCAGATCCTCTCTGCGACTATCGCAACCCCGCGTGTCATGATGTCGGCCGCCGCCTGGTGCGACCCCCCCTGAGCCAGAACGAGCGTGTCGTCAGCGTAGCAAACTACGCTGACGCCGCTGGGGAGGTCGGCGCGCAGTACCCAGTCGTAACCGATGTCCCACAGGAGCGGCGCCAAGACCGATCCCTGCGGGACACCGCACGACATCTCTCGCCGGTTCCACTCTCCAGAGCGACCGGGGTAGATGACGGCCCTGTCCGTCAGATATGCTAACTACCTACCTTAAGAAGAGTAAATCATTGTTTTTAATTACAGTTATCATTTTGGTAGTAAAATATTCAACGAGTAAACTTTTAAAATGCCGTTGCTGTTTCAATTCAAAGCGTTATTTTTTTTTTTTTTACTTCTATTAATTAATCTTGATATGCGTTTCCCTCTTAGCACCACATAAAATTTAAAATTGATCACACACAATCTTGAGTCACACACAGCCCAGTAGTGGGCGATCGTTATAAATGTATGTGATGTGTCTAAATGTTTATGGGTCAATCTAACTTCTACCTTACTTTTTTTTCTCAGTTTGATATTTTTTTGTGTTAATTCCTGCTACCCTACCATGTCGTCTTAAAACAGAACTTATTCCACTGAGGGAAAGAGACAGAGCTATACAGGGTGTCTAGCACCATCTCTTTCTCACACAGGAACAAGAACTGCTATAAGATGTCATGGTAACCCTTTTGTATTATGTATTTTGTTGCATCAAATAAATGTATTCTATCTATCTTTGCAATATTTCGGCGTAGTTGCAAACGCCATGTTCAATAAGAATTGAGGGTATAAATATGCTTCATCGGAGATTTAAACGAAAAAGGGTGAGGTTCAAAATGACTCATATCATGACTCACCAAGACCTTCAACAAAGAGTACTCATACGATAACACTCCATTCACACACCCTAATTCCCGGTAAAAACAAAACCTACGCTAAAACAAAAAGATTAGGTACCAGAATATAGTCATTCCCCTTTTAGGCATCCTGACTGTTAGTACATCCGTGAGAGCTTACGTCGGAAATCCTGGCCAGACGATGAAAGATACAGGCTTCACAAACATTTCGACACTAGATAGACTTAGGTACTAAGTATTTGAATTTAGAACCCTCGTTTAGGTTTTGTTTCAGTCGGCCTTTGTTTGTTTAGAACTGAGATAATGGTGTTTTTGAATGCCAGTACACTCATATTAAACGCAAGAGTTTTCGTACGGTGTTTCAATCCATGACACATAACATAACCTCAAGCTTGTAATCACTGAAGAGTTTGGCAGAGTTGTACCTACTAGTACACCTACCTACGTTTCGCTTTTTTTAACCGACTTCAAAAAAACGAGGAGGTTCTTAATTCCTCGGTTACTCAAAGACGCCTGAACTGATTTGAAAAATTCTGTTTGATAGGGGCATACTTCTCATTCCCAGGTGCTTTGGTAGTTTATGAGTTATCGTCTATAATTTTTTTTTCTCTATGTCTAAATGGATAATTTCCTAATCTTTTAGTAACGACATAAAAAAATGTCCATTGTTACTAAAAGATTAGCAGATGGTTATATAACATTATAATTATGACCTAGGAACTCTCTCATAGCACAAGAGATATATTAAATTTTTGTCAAGTATATTTAGGCAAAGAAGTTATTTTTTTTTCAACCCAAACCATGTTTTCTAGTAAAAGAATAAACATATACGATGTGTCCGGTCACGGACTAGTGATATTCTATGTACTTATATAACAAACATTCCAATACTCAAATTTATTGATTTAAAAAAAAAACTACCATTTTTTTTTTCACAAAAAAGTATACAAAACTTTCGTTGATTTGTATATTTTTTTGGACTTTAATTTTGTTTTCTAAAGTTACGAAAATGTAAGCTCATCATTTCTTAATTTAAACGATAGACAATATTGTTGCCCTTGAATAAAACTATTGTCGTCTCAGTAAGACCAACACTTTGAGAGATATGATTAATTTTTGTACACGCATAGAGAATATTTCAAAATGGCTGTCAAAAAGCGGGGAAGTTCACTTCCGCTTTTTAAACCCAAGTGTGTAGCGTAATAGTATATTAAAACACTCGTTACATAAGTATCTAGAATTTCGCTAGTCCATGACCGGACACATTGTATAAAGTAATTTGTGCCCGGTTAATACCAATAGACTCGCCCCTATTACATAAATGTGATTAGGTAAACCTCTGCCTTTCAGGAATTATAGGCGTGATATTATTTTATGTCATAGGTAATAAACATGGCCACTACACACGCTGTCACAAATCTCAGTGGGCGCACAAATCATCGTATAATACGGCTGATTTGCATATCACATGTACGCTTACGATTCATACGCAGCAAATGTTGCTTTGACACGGCAGCACTATATTGTATTGCGTTTGGATTGGGGAGCTGACTTGCCTGTTTGGGCAAGTGTAGTTACTTGCATAGCTCACGAAAATGAGTTAATTACCAGCATATATTCAAGCAGCTTTGTAAAGTCAAACTCAAAGCATTTATTTCAATTAGACGATTACATTACATTTTACACAAAAAAAAACAAAGTTGTTGTTTTTTACAAAGAGAAAATTTGCAATGACTGTGAGTGTCATGAGTTTTTTGTCATAAGATCAGGTTATAGCTATCCTAACACTACATCAAAATAAAAACTTTTTTGTAAGTAAATAACAAACACTTACATCGTTAAGTCATCTGCAAAAAGCTTGAAAACTACTTGTCTAAATCATTAGGAAAAGGAAAACCCTAAGCAAACAGACTAAGTTTAACATATGAGTTATGACCATATTATAGTAGCTTCAAAGAAAGTGTTAAACGAAAAATCATATATCTGTAAAAATCACTACTCCACTTGACTTGCCAAGCCCACTCTCCTAGCTTCCCCATTTAAACGCGCCACACACGGAACGGAATACTCAAACGCGAACGTTAACGTTTAACCAGTGGGTTCCGTTCCGTGCGAGGCGAACATAAAAAGCTATTACCGGCTATGGTATGTATGTGTTTTATGGTAAGCATGTGGAGTAGGTATTAAGGAATTATTATGGGGTTGTGATTTTTACGAGTAGAATTGATGTTTTCGACTGAAGTTACATGTGAAACGGAAATTTGTAAATTTTCTGGAATGTTCGAGTTATAAAATGGATGTCGTGTGGGCTTTGGCCTCGATAACCTCCATATACATATTGAAGGGTTATTTCATGTAAGTAATTATTGAAAATAGTTTCTATTAGTTCAAAAGTTCAGGGAATGTTGCTCTACTTGCTAAATTAATAAATAGAGCAGTTAAAAAAATGCTCTAACACAACTTTTAAGTAGCTTGACCTCCTCACTTAACAACTCGGGGAGAATGTTAAAATTAATTTTGTGTATTTGATTAATTAATAATTACTAAATAATATTGAATACTTTAATTTTAGTCATATGTATTGAATTTGATTTTATGTATGTCTGTGTTTGTGTTATAACATTGTATTAGTTTTAGGTTTCTTTTGTCCATGCCACTCGAAATAAAGTTCATTCATTCATTTATTCCTTATGGAATTAATTAGAAAAAATACAAGGAACCAACAAACTTAAGTATCCAGGTATGTTTACGAGGAAAGGCGCGTTTAGAATATTACAAATAAACTACAATTCGAAACTTTGTTTGAAGGATCGCCATTTCTCTAAAACTATTCAGGATTTCAGTAAAAGCTACAATAAGAAGTATCTAACCTCAATTAACCAAAAATTCTACGTCACCAAACCAATCTACCTCAGCCCCTACTTTTAATATAACACAAGTAACAATGATATTCCAAATGCAAGAAAAATAAATAAAATATTCAGCTCCCAAGTGTACTATATCGCGAAAATCACTCACACACGTACGTCTAAACAAGATTGCCATGTGTAGGTACACTGGCGGGCAAGAGTACGAGTCGTGTAAGTACACTGCCGTGCAAGAGTATGGGTGATCTAAGCCTTTACTTGCGTCAGTGTGCGTTATTTCTTTACGGTTGATCTGAATTTTCGCATGAGCTTGTTGTATTTACGCACACATGTATAACCCTTTAGTTAAGGGGACGTTTCTGGCATTAGATATTTTATTCAGTAGATATTGAAAGAGTCATTGTTAGAGAATATAGTAAAATTTTAATGATAAAGTAATTTAGATCGGAATAGATTTGTTGTACATTAATAATAAACTATTTTTGGATTAGTTTTCTTCGCTGAAATTTACTCGACAGCCACTTTTAGATAGTGAACTAGTGCGGCAAATGCATTACAATTTAATGTATTAGAATTTCTTGCCATTTTATTAAACAATACATTAATATTTACAAAGTATTGTAATATTTAGTAAAACATAAATTGCCTAAAATTAATAGGTCTTGCGAAGCAGTTTGGAACCCCTTGGCATTGTGAGGTAATCAGCTTGGTGTTAAAATAGACTACTAGCTAAGTATAAATGTCTTACGTATTAAGTTCTAGCAGAAGTAGTTATGCACTAGGTCCTTATCTATGTCAACGTACCCAATAACCTAAAACTAGATTAAGACATAAACCTAAAACCAGTATTGCCCTTAACATCGCCTATAGTACTTTTGCACTAGTGTGCGTAAAGGTAACTCCGTACTAGTGTGACTTCTATTCAATCTTCTTACGTTCCATTTCGCAGGGACATTTGATTCCATCCCTTTCTAACTTGAGGAAAACATATAGTGCCATCTTGCTCTATTCCTAACGGGCTTAGACGCGTGATATATTGTATTGGATGGATTTTTCGTTTGTGGAAATGGAATTTCTTTTTTGACTCGGTACCTGACACGGCGGGGATGTTCGATCAAACCACTGTTTCCTTATTCTATTTCATATGGAATTAGTTAAATTCGATGGCGGTTTGATGGTTTAGGATATTGTTCATTAGTGCCAATGTAAATGTGCGTTTTGATTTAAAAGAACGGTTCATGTTGATCGAAGTTTCGAGAAAATGTAAAGGGCTGTATTTTGTAAAAACTTTCATGAATTAATAGATACCTAAATCATTTTGGAAATAGGTAAGATTGTGATATGTCAAGGCTAATTAGAAGAACGATTGAATTGAACGAAAATAGGACATTTAACGTATGGGAAATCATAAAATAACATCCCAGGGAGTGTTGCTTCTTTAGCCTTTATGTTCCGGGGCCGCGAACCCGCTACCCTGGACGATTGATGTACTTAACACAGGAAAAACAAATGTGATAAACAGACGACATTTATTTAAGTAATCGTTATACCATATATCCTACGAATATTTTAACAAATATCGTCTGCCTACCTGCTTAAGTATCTCTACTTTCTACGTATCATAAGCCTAAAGAGTACAAAATTAAAACAGAAAGCAAACATAAACCAAACGACATCATTAAACGTGACACAAAAACAAACGTCACATTTCTCAGACCCAAGATGATCAAACAGATTCTAGTTCAAATTCGAATAAAAACAACAGAACCAGAGTTATCATTTCTACACAAACATTGTGCTTTATTATGTTTTCTCTCAGATCGTTATAAAGCACATTATTCAAAGGCATCACGTGGCATAACAACCATCGTTCCCGTGTCTACCCGAATACCGAAAAAACGAATAATCTAAAGGCACGGGTACCCTTCGGGTATTCCAGAAAATTGGAGCCTCCTAAGAATATATTTTGAATTTTTATTATGTACTATTTTCTATTCCATTCCCAAGGTAACCCTTCCTTCCTACAAAGGGGTTTCGTGCGGAGACATTCTATAGACGAGGGTGGGTACCCCCCTTAGGGGGCTGATGCCACCCCGTCCCATCTCGTTTTACTCTGAAGGATTTACCAAGTAGCATGTGTATTATATGCGTATATAAACATATGTATGTTTGAATTATTCTTGTATGTCGCTTTAATAAGGTCATTGTTTGGCTACAGAGGTTCTGTTTGGGATTATTCCGTGTCAATTTTAAAGGGATGAGGGATGTTCAACATGGTATTATCTTGGTTTTTCTCGTTTGAAGTTTGTTTCTGAAGAAAGTTGGTTTTTTAAAGGGTGTTTATGATATTTTTAATGGTTCTTTGATTCATATTGTTCGTATTCGTTCGGAAATTCGTTTGTCACTATATTATTTTTCTAGAAGCTTCTGGACATTTCGTCTTCAAAAGTACGAAGGGGGGGAGGAAAATGTTCAAGGTTTTCTTCTTTATATCGTGATTAGTGCGCGTAGTCACCTGGTGTCAGAGTTTTATGTCGCCCATAGGCCTTTGGCTCATGGCTCAACTTATTTTGCTGTCAATAAATATTTCTCAGGCATACTGGTTTCCTCACGATGCAGATGTTTTCATCAAAGCAAGTGCTAATACGCACATGATTCCAAAAAAAACAAAAGAATCAACTAGTGTGTATCTAGTGTTCGAACTCGGGACCTATAAAGGCCTTGCTTACGCGATAGATAACTAATTACTTATTATTAAACACCATGTTATATTAGTCGTTTTGCAAGGGCAGACCACTTCATCAACCAATTTTAATTCATCAGCAATCGGTTTAGATGCCTCCTAAGGATAGAAGGTATTTACTTGACTCATCAGCTGAATTGCTTGATATATCGATAACATTTTCCAACTACTAAGTGGACCCTGTCTTTTGGTTCTGTGCGATTGCATGGAATGGCAAGGTGCGATCAAAGTTTTGAGGGGATTTACGCCTTGCTTTTTAGTGGGTCGTCTATCCTGAACGTTATTTATTTGGACTATTTTATATCTCTTTGTCCCAAAAAGTAGAAGTCCATAAGAATTACAAGCTACTCTAGAAATATCAAAGACATTTTTTTTTAAGAACTTGCCAGTTTTAGAAAGTGGGCATCCCACCTGACTTTACCATACTACACGTTCTTATGAATACAATTATTTTTTGAATATTTGAGTAATATATTGCTCAATTGACGTCTTCGGGTTCATAGAAACACATCATTATGTTATCATTTCTGTATTTTTCAGTGATTTCTGAGCCCATTGTAAGAAAAATCACAATAAAAGGTCACGTGATTTTCCATCGTCGTTATATCATTTACCTAACGTATCTTCTTATAGGTTTTTTAAATGTCAGAGGGCGAGACACCGCTTTCTAAGAAATTGTTTAGTGGAAGACTTATAAGCATTTCGCATTTATATTTGGTATAAATATATAAATGAAATATTTCACATGCTTTTATTATTTCCACCAGTTACTAACTCATTATCTGTGCAGACTTTTCTTAACTATGTTACGATCCAGTATTTTACATGAAGCGACTGCATATCTGACCTCCACAACACAGTTAGTACTTGGCAATACGATACCCCTTGGTAAGACAGTTGGTCAGACATTCGGGTCACTGACTATATGTAACGACTGTCAAAGATCTACAAATGACAGCCGGGACCAACAGCTTAACGAGCTTTTCAGGCACGGAGAAAACTCGGTATGTTTCGGGTGGTCACCCATTCATAAACCAACTTAAGTAAGCGCATCTTATCCTAAAGATCGAGAGACAGTAATTATTTAGTGATGAAACCTTAAGCAACTCTTCACCAATAACTATCTTTACATGAAATGTTGTTGCTGCCGCTGTCTGTTCATTGCTAAACGGATTTAAATGCAGTTTTCAGCAATAGATATCTAGAGTGATTCAAGAGGAAGGTTTATATGTATAAATGTAGTATATTAGATCTACATTTCATCCGTGCGACGCCGGTTGGGTCAGTAGTGTAAAATAAATCTTCCGATTGAGCTGAAACTTTCGACTACAAAACACTTAACAGAACGATTTGTTACTAAGTAGTAACAAGTATTGGATTAAGTATTTCTTCGTCTTGTCCTCATTAATATTTAAATTAATGTCTTTGTTACAAATCAATGAGACAGTGATATGATTCCGTGTCCATAAAGATAACCAAAACTACAGCTGGGGTTGCGGATTGTTCGAAAGAGATACCGCGGCCCCGGAACGTAAAGGGCAATAGAAGGAACATGGGTGGGTTTTAGTCAGTACAAGTCTGACACTCCCCCCCGCTCCGCTCAGAGCGGGGGAAGTTATTTGGTGATTTCCTAACCCAAAAAAAAAGAAGATAACCGAAACTAAGGTAATTTAAACCAAGAATAAGGTCATTTAAATAAACTTGTGTCTTAAATACTTCGTGACCGATGCAATAAAAACTACAAACAAATCAGAGGCAATACATTACTGGTACGATTGTTGGTACAAGTAATTATTGGAACAAATACCAATAACTGTAATATTGTGGTATTGGCTTGTAATATGGTATTATTTCCGTAATAACGGATAATGGCGACCCAATGAAAAGTATTGGTTTTTGTTGTAATAACGGTTTTCTGCGGGATTCGTAATTTAAATTGGTTTTTGTTATTGACAAGGTAGTTTTAGTACTTATTAAAATCTTTTGTTTCTGTTTTCTTTATAATTATGTGTGTTTAATTTATTGTGTACTAGCTTTTGCCTGCGGCTTCGCTCGCGTTAAATTAGGGGTAACACAGTTCCCCTTTCCTGATTTGCAGGTACCAGCTACCTGTAGTTTTTGCCCTTGCGCCTTATTTATTGTAATCGCAAATCTAAGTTTTCCCTTTTCTTCCCTCTTTCTCTTTGTTTACAAAATTAGCCTATGTCCGTCTCCAGGGTCCCAACTATCTCTGTATCAAAATTCATCAAAATCGGTTTAGCCATTTAGGCGTGAAAACGTAACAAACAAACTCACTTTCGCTTTTATAATATTAGTAAGGATAATGTTTGATTTCAGGGTTCTGTAACTCAAAAGGTAAAACGGAACTCTTATAGGACCACATTGTTGTCCATCGGTCTGTTTGTCAAGGCCCTTTATTTTTAAAACCATCTACGATAATCTAGGATATTTTTTTATTTTTAACCAACTTCTAAAAAAGGAGGAGGTTCTCAATTCGGATGTTTGTATGTTTTTTTTTTTTTTTTAGGTTTGTTCGCGCTTAACTCCGTCGCTTGCCAACCGATTTCAAAAATTCTTTTTTTGTTGGAAAGGTTATACTTCCCAAAATGGTCCCATGAAAATTTTATCGAAATCGGACAAGCGGTTATTGAAAAATCAACAAAAAAAATTTAAAGCCTATGCTTTCCAAATTGCTCCCATAGTCACCAAGTCGGGATCTGATGATGGAATCTTGGCGAAATCGAGGGAAGTTTTTTTAACCGACTTCTAATAATACTATAACTAAAAATGCTGAAATAAAAAAACTTTTTTTTTAAAAGTGGGTTATCAGGGAGAAAGAGGGAAGAAAAGGGAAAACTTCGCTTTGCTATTACAATGAATAAGGCGAAAGGTCAAAAAATACAGGTAGCAGGAACCTGCAAACCAGGAAAGGGTAACTGTGTTACCCCGAATTTAACGCAAGCGAAGCCGCGGGCAAAAGATAGTGCTTCACAAGAAGCCTACGTATATAAATAAATATTTAATTTTGCGTACTCAAAACTTTTTTCTTCACTGAATGGGCTAGCTTTGCGCAAAAAGATGAAGTTACTATGAAACAAGCGTGCCTAAAAAGTAACTTTCCACTCTTGTTTCATTGCTACCTAAATAATATGTACTCATACTTTAGCCCTGAAACTTTCCTATTCTAAAAATAGCATCAAAATCGATCACCAACTGACACACAAAAAAATAATAAATTCCAATTAAATCCAAGTAAAGTTCAATCAACAACTGACACAATAACCCTCAAGAACCCTAATTCGACCCCTCTTCACCCCCCTACTCATTACGTCGTCGTAACCCGGACCTGCTCAACATTCGAAGTTTAAATTAAACAGGATCCGGAAAACAAGGAGGGGTATAAATGAGTGTTTGAGAGCCTCCGGCGTCCGCCATATTTAAAAAAGTCTGCAGACAAAAGACGCACGTAATGGTTGATGTTATGCGATATTTTTAAAAGTTTTTTTTTATTATGAGAAGATTTTTTGTAATCAAATAATTATGTTTATGAATCTTACTGTTTTACTATTATTAAAATATGTTTCCCCGTTGTATTTTTATATTCGTACAGTCTATCCAAAGGTTGTCTGGAAGATATTTATTTAAATAGATATATCCGCTATTAGCGATAAGACCGCCATTGTTATCATAGAATTAGCATTTTCTGTAAAACAGTTATGTTTCAATTTTGGTGTGCAACAAAGTATATTCTATTCTATTCCTATCTACTTATTTGAAACATTAGGATTAACAACTAAAAATTCACACACATTTTCATCTCCAAAATTCTTGTAAAATTAATCTGCAATTCCGGGTCACATATTCGATGTTAATGTTGTCCAACACAAACAACATTATCCAGTAAAGTCTACATCCACAAAACAACAACAAAACAACTCTTCCAACGATTACACAAGCAAACAACCCAACTTCCCCACACGCCCAACACTTTCCCTGTAAAGTCCAATCAAACTTTACCACTTTCACTATCGCATAAAGCCATCCCAAGGCGGTATAATTAAACGTTTCATGAATGGGAGTGAGTGAAACAGCACGATCAAAGATAGAGACGGAATCGTCTGCTGTTGTACGCGTAATCAGTTTTACGGTAAGCGCAAATTACGCAGGGATGGGGTGAATTAACGCTTTTACAAGGTCACCAGTTTAAATTGCGAACGCTTTCGACAGTCAGCTGATGTCGGTCGATTTGAAATTTGAATTCGAATGGAATTCGGGCTTGTCGTTCACATTGGGTTGTTGGTCTTAGAGAGTTCATTTTTTAATTGATTGAAATTAAGAATCAGACATTTATTCAACATTATAATGTGGGTATCTACCGTAATGAACCAAACTAAAAAAAGAAAACTTTAGATGTAAGAGGTAATTTCCAGACAAATTCTCTCGAAAATTCTTAAAAAAAAGACACTATGTTTATTAATGAGTGCGATATGTTTTTTCGACGCAGAGGACGTCGCCGGCCAAAGCTAGTTGTAACTACGTTTAATGACGATAACCCTACTTAAATACAGGAAGAATGTTTGCAATAATAATATATTATCCATTTTATTGACCGTCGATATTTTTGTCAGTCTAATTAATCAATAGAACGATCACGATTTGCTTTCTCTTAATGGAATGAGCAGATTTATCAGTAGTGCCGTACTGAAGTAATAAAAGTAACTTTTGTTTAATTGAATGTGTCCTTATACAGTAGTAATAAATAAATAAACGATAAAGCAGTCCTATTATTATTTTCCTACAGATACTGCTAAGAGACTGTCAGATTATACTTAGGACTTGGAACTATAGGTTACTTTTAAAATGAGCTCTATCTAATTGTGTATAAGTCAGCATTTTCAACGTACTGTTTAAGTTTCTTAACTTCATGAATACATCCCTATTTACAATTTGCATGTGCTACGTCTTTCAAACGACAAATTGTAGGCCAACAATACGAAATTACACACACCGTTGGAATATCAAAACGTTGTTCCACTCTATAATAAAAACCAATAGAAAAAAAAACTTGCCAAAAGACATTTACGCTGACTGAACGCAGTTTTTACAACGAAAGAGCAAACCGACAAATTACAAATGGAAACAAAAAAGGAATGTCTCGCGACAAAGGAAAAAATCGAACGCCGTGAAAATTTGAATAAGGAATCATTTCTTTTTTTTCCTATCTTTTTTATTCCTTTTTTTTCGCTCGCTGTCAATCATTTGTCTAAGGCAAGGAGGTTCGCTACTTTCTTTGTTGATGGATGGGATATTTTTGTTAGGGGTGTTCCTACTCGAGTGTAGTGTATTCTGCAAAGTTCATATTTCATTATTTTTATCTCGCATGTGTTGGAGTTTGGGTTTCTAAGCGTGTTTGTTTACAGAACTGTTTACCTTTTAAATAAGGTTTACGTTTGACATTGCACAAAGTTGGGTTATGACAGTGTTTTTATGACAAAATGTACGTAAACATGTTTTATGTGAAAAATATCAAGGTAATGAAGATTCGTTCACGCAAAGTAATACTTGTGTTTGCGTGATGTTTTTTTGAATTTTAAAAGAAAAAGATTCTTCTGTAAGACCTTTTTTATTAGCGTGTTTTGTTAATAGGGTATTGTTATTGTTATAGGGTTAAACTATATCGCATTGCAATAGTCATACTTGGCTGTAAAAATAATGTTCGATTAAGAATGTATCAAAAATTCTAATCCAACTATTCACGTGTCTTGTTCATTTGGGCTCGAGAACTATCTAAATTACCATCGATATTTTAACCGCCTTCAAAAAAACGAGGAGGTTCATCAATTCTATTGTTTTTTGTATTTTCTTACGCGATTTATTTAGAAGCTTCTTCTTTTTACTTATCGTGGCATATGTATTCAATTCTGGAATGTACCAATTAAAAGATGATTTTATAATTATTTTTATAATCGAAAAGGTATACTCTCTATGTGGTATTGATTTTGTTTATACTGTTTGGGAAGTTTGTCAGTTATATTTTACACATAGATATTTTAACTGTATGTGGATGATCTGCTTATAAGTTTTAGTAGCAATGGATAATGAAAATTCGATAAGAATTGTGGAATAGAAATGTGAGACGACCATACTATAACCAACAAGGCTGAAATAAAAAAACGTTTCTGCCAAAAATTCTACTTCCAAAAATACACTAAAATGTTTTTATTTTGGAAAAATGTTTATATCTTCTTCTTATCTATATCAGTAAGGATGCTTTATAATACATGTAGGTATTTGCTTTTCTCCATATCTACCAGTTCTTCCAATCTAGACCTAACGTGGAATATAAATTTTATTTAAACATGAAACATTGTAAAAACAACATTCCCATTTTCAGTAACTATATGAACCAATCCTAACTAATCAAATCCGGGACCTAAACCATCAATTTCAGCAACTCATTCATTCAACAAAAATTCGTCTCGCATACCACATTTATTTACAAATCCCAGCTTTCTGTATCACATACCCGTAATCAGAACTGGTATATGAGCAATGTATCTCTGTTATCCCATCTTATTGGGTAAATATGAATGCCGCCTGCCATGCAGATTGGCATCCGAACCTCATGGTAATGCCATGTTTTCTTTGCCAGATACATTACTGATTCTGTAGAGTCCTTCATATTTGGTTTTCTGATTTGCATGGAACTGTTGCTATGAGATTTTGTACGCCTCGATTCGAGTAGAATTTGATAAAGCCCAGATTCTGAGGTACTCTATGATAGTTACTTTAGATCCGAAATTAAAAGAGGTTCTACGCCAGAATAAGTAAAATAAGAAACAAATTGTAGTAGATAAATGCAACATCAGTTAATTTGTTAGTGGCTCAGTTAATAGGAACGATAATCATAGACATTTTTATCGGATCAAACTATGGAAAAACAAAGCATCATTATTTTACAACCAGAGAGAAACTGAGAAACAAATAAAGACTTTGCAATTTAATTAGGTATTCTGTTGCGAGGTGTCGTAAACCTTTTTACAGTTGCAACATTCGCTGTGAATGTTCAAGACCCATAAGCAGGCCCACCTTAAACGGCCTTTAAATAATAAAAATCAGCTCTCAAGTATTCTCTACTGACTCTCTTAAGAAAAACATCATTCAACTCTCCCATGGAATTAACGATTTTATTACTGAGAGCATAGTGTCTAATGTTAGTTGCAGTGATATGATAGGCCATCATTAATATTATAGCTTGACTGTATTGAATATAAATTGTGGCCAATACATTATCTATAAATAAAGCCTATCTACTATATTATGATATTACATCACCGCTCAGTATTCTTTATGAATCATGTATTGAATCAGCACACGGACGATTATTTGATGAAAAACGACAGAACCTTTGTAACATAAAACAGGCCATCAATATTAAAAAGAGGATTATTAGTCAATGTAATTGATCTGAAGTGAAAGTTGCACCAGTAACAGAAGAGTTGAAAGGGAATCGGCTGTGCATGTGACGAGGAGGCACGAAACGCATCTGACTAAAATAATGATACATATAAATGTTGATGGATGCAAAAGAGGGAGACGAAGACTATGGGAACGAGGTTTGGATTAACATGGGACAAAAGTAGGAATATAATGATGTAAATGACTTTAAGATTATAGTGTTAGTAGCCATTTATTTCTAGATAGTAGTCACAATACAGAGTTTTGAATATGAACAGATCTTAAGTTTTCTATCGATCTTAAACTTTGACTATGGAAAGCTGGTATTCCGTAGACAATACTTTTGTATGAAGCGTTGTCAAAGAGAATCTTGATTCGTAGTTATGTGATCAAGATTTTCTGAGTCTCTTGATTCCTTCTCTCTGGGACAGTACGACAGTCTTTTTACTGATTTCTGTTCTGATTATACTTTTTAGTTTGTGATCTGTTGTCGCTGTTATCAATCTACTGTCATGTCCGTCTTTTCGATTGTCGTTGATGACTTACCACATTGATTCTGGATTGATCATCTCTCAATTTGGAACTTGGCATAGCTGGTTTTAGTCTATCGTAAGCTTACCCAGAAATAACCCGCCCGTCTACCCAGTCATCTGATAACTAACACACAGCGCGTAACCCAACGTGCTTACAAAGCTTAAACTCTTGGTTACTGGGCACGTAACACGGACTCAAACCACGTTAACTCTATAATAGTACTGGCTGTCTACGCTAGATGGCAGATGCACGTACTACGCCGCCGCTGAATAACGTGATCGGAATTTCAAATATCGAATCGATGGTTTTTAAAGCTCTCTCGGAATCGCAAGGCTCTTCAGCAAATATAACCGAATTGTGACTGGAATAAGCGCCAATTGTTAGTGGTGGGTGCAGCAGAATATGGAATTTTGTTAGGAGTAATGTATTTTTTTTTCAATTTCGGGATTCGTTGTGGAATAATATTTTTTTGTAAGCGGTGTGGTTTTGGGTATGTGACGAGAATGGAGCATTACGTAACGTGATTGATGATATACAATATTTTTTTCTTTTTACGGATGGGATATCATTAAATACCTTCCTCTACTCTGGGCGGAGCGAAGGGGAATGTCAGCCTTTTACTGACTAAAACCCACACAATGTTCTTTTTTTCGCCCTTGATGTTCCGGGGCTGCGGTATCTCTTTCAAATAACCCGCAACCCCGGCAGGTGATGGCGGCGGTGGCTTTGCTGACTAGGTACTCTTTGAGGCGCGATATGGCTATGTCGTCACTAGACGGACGGACGGTGGCCGGGAATCGTCTCGCGGCGCCTAACGCCAGGAGTGCGGTGGTAATATTCTCTAAAGATCTGACACAGTTGATCAGTAATCGACATCTGTTGGTAGTGTTGGTACTTTAATGTTAAGATTCATACTCCAGATATGCTAACAAAATTATCAAAATCAAATCTATCCTCAATATTCAGTTCAATGAAGATACGCATTGTTTTAAACATAATGAACGAGAAAAAGCAAGATATTTTTTAACTTGCTCTGAGGACACAGATGAAGTCGACGATGGAACGAGCTAAACCAAAACAAGCCTAATAAAAAACAAGAAGAGCAAATTAAAAAAAAGGTAAACAAACTATTGTCAAATAGACCAAAAGTAAAAAAGAAAGATCAAGCACTAAATAAATTTGAAAAAAGTTTTATATGGACGAGATAGAACAAACAAAAAAGACACTATGTAACTTAACCTTAAACAAATGAAGACGTTGAATCTAAAACGACATGTTCAAAGTAACAAAGCTAATGTGACAATTTTCCAGAGGAAAATTTCAAAATTTGGAATACAATGATTTCTCTCAATTAGGGGAGACCGGGGCAAGATGAAGTTCGGGGCAGCACGGGAAGTAAGCTTGTGTGCGTGAATAGTAATCGTGTTCGGAGCGGCAACAGCGCCATTTGCACGAACTTCACTCTCCGCTAGTGCGTCCAAGCAGAGCGAACAGCTTAGAACTCGTTTTTGCGTTGCAGAGAGAAAAAAGTGATATTGCAAGTGTTTTTACGCGATATTTGATTCGAAAACTGATGTACAGACATGTTAGTACCTGTGTTAATGTATTATTTCAATCCCGAGCTTATTATAGTAGTCCAAAACATTAAATTTAAACCAGATTTTTTTGCCGGTAAAGTTTGAAGTTAGAATTGCGTCATCTTTTTTACCTAAGTGTGGATCGGGGCAAGATGATTGGGGCATAATGGGATACCCGTTTTGCCCCGCCCTTGTGATTAAAATAACATTTTCTATGTACTGATAATATTTGTTAAGATTAAAAAGACAACTGACAAGGAAAACCTGCAGAAAAAGCGTCAAACCAAAAGGTGCAAAAAAGAAACTGAATCGGAAGATAGTTCATCCCAAGAAGAGGATGATGACTGTACTTGCATCTATTGTGGGTACTTATACTCAGATTCAAACGAAGGTTGGGCCATCTGCGGCGTGTGCCACAGTTGGGCGCATAATCCATGTGCCGGAGTAGATGAGGAAGACGAAGAGGCACACATTTGTGAACGCTGTCTACCCGATTAAAAAGCGGACTCGTTTTGCCCCACTGCGTTTCCCATCTTACCCCAGTTATGGGGCAAAACGGGAAATATGCCGAGTTTATTTTTTCATTATTTGCCAAAAAAAGTTTTGTGATTTTACATGCTACAACGTTTAATTATAAGAGAGAAATGTATAATGGTTACCTCTTTTGTTAAAGAATGTTATTAAAGAGTTTAATTTTCCTTGTATAACGAGTTTTGTCTTAGCTATCTCATCTTGCCCCAGTCTCCCCTACTGAATACCTGACGGTGACTGTTGGAAATTATATTTAAAATCTAAATATTTTTATTTCACATAGGCCTACATGGGAACTTTTAAAACGTTGAGTATAGGTGCAAGGTTCGGTTTGGTCGTTTCCTATGGAGAAGAACCGGCAAGAAACTCCATGGTTACTCTTTTAAAATCATTTGGTTTTACAATGTAGTTGTTACAACGTTAGTACTTAAGTATGAGAGGGCAGCGTAGGCCCGACAATAAGACATTGCTTACTATGCAAAAGGTAAAATGAGATAAGAAGTTAACAAAATATTGTAACTAAGATGTTTTTTTTATTCCAATTATTTCTCTAAACAAAAACTTTATCTCCCAGAGGCACCATAGTTCAATACCACCATATGCTAATTCACCCCAATCCGAGTTTCATAACACGACCGCAGAAAAAAAAAGAAACAAGTAAAAAATCATAACACGCTTGAGTACGCGATACATTTCTTCATATCCGCCGTATTCCAATGAAAAATGCTCAAAGAGTTAACTCCTCCAGCCCACTGGGGGGAACTACAAATCCGATAGAACGAGACAGAAGAACGAGTTAGAAAGAGACGCCAAGCTAAACCCGAAAAGATGGATGGTACACAATGTCACTGAAGATGCTGAAATTGTATATTTTATATTCGGTATAAAAAAGTCCCAACATACGATATTAAAAAGACGGAACATTTTCTGCGTACTAGTTATATTGTCAGGAATTTAATCTTGCGGCGACATACGATGCTCTAAAGTAAAGGATTATTGGAATGTTTTCGGTATTTTCTTATATTCTGTTAATATTTTGACGTTGAGAGTATATTTTTGTGTACGATGTTGATGTTTAATATGGAGACGAGAGGACAATTTGGATGAAATTGTGTTGCTAACTCGAGCAGGGTGTTCTGTCGAAGATTGAAGAGGTAAATGTCCAGCTGACTCTATTAGATAATTTGATAAAAAAATACTATAAAAATGTAAATTTCTGCGTCCGTAGATATTACAATAAAAAGGAACTTAAAATCCTCGGCTCAGACTACAAAGACACATACTCAGCAAAGTTTTTACTTTAATAAAAAAAACTGTTAACCCTAACAACCGACCCCATTTAATCCACCCTTCACTCACCTTCAAGGCAAAAACCTCATCCTTCTTTTCAATCATTTTCCCCTGTCGAATCTAACCCGCTGATTTTCCCCTGTCAAATCTAAACTCGACTCTAAACTCAATCTACGCACATCCACACACTTCCTGCGCTCCTGGTATCTGTCGATGCTCATAACCCTTTTAGCTATCAACCGCCATTTTTAGGAAATAGCTCTATAACGGCTTATCGCTTGGGTACTTAGTACACCGTGTTTATGTGTTAACATATCTGCAGCGATAGGAGCTGCTTTTAAGGGTTAGCTAGTGATTTTTTAAAGAGTCGTTGGGATTCCTGAGATTTCGTGATGATAAGAAGTTTCCTTGTTAACTCATTTGCGATTCGATTCGGTAAGGTACTGGCTGATAAAAGTTCGAACATTGTTTTTTTTTTGGAATGTTTTTTTGTATTCGAATTTCAAAACAGTGAAATGGCATCTAGTTAGGTAGTGTTTTAATTTTGGAATGTCTACAATTTAATGTCGATGAACCAAAAGCATCCAATGCAATGATCGCAATAGGGAAATTATTTTCATTGTTTATTTATATGGGGATCTGGAATGTGTGAAGGATAACAAAGTACCCAACCAACCCAAATAAGAGGTATTCGAACTCATTAAATAGAAACCATTTTAAACTTTCTAACATTACCATACTATCTACCTACTATTTTCCTATTAAGTTACTTTAGTAGAATTTAAGTTTAATTTATTTACATGCTATCAAAAGGTCATTAATACATTTAAATAGAACTAAGCAAAAATGATTCTGTAAAGCGAATCGTAACATTTACAGAATAAATTAGAAATATTTTATTTGCGATGTAGGTATTTCAAGTAATGAGCAATTCTAACATTTTCCGAAATAACACTTCACGCCACGAAAAACTACCCAGCAATTCCACATACACGTACCTCTACCAAACGAAATCCAAACCGGTACCAAACACGATAAGTGTTTAGAAATCACGCCAGTGTACACAAAGGTGATGTATTTGAATATTAAAACCTGTATTGTTAGGCAAATTAACCGGCAGATGTGTATCCGGGGATTGTGGCTGAGCACGGCTAATTGGGACAGATTTGCATCATAATGGTGGAGCAGTAATAGTACCGGTACTTAGTTCGAAAGTTTTGAGCTTGGCACGAAAAAGTCTGCTCGGGAAAATAAATAAGGGTTGCATTGAAGAGTAGTTAGAGTTCGGTTTGGTAGTATAAATTGTTGGGAAGAAAATATTGATAAATTGAGCGATTTTAATGTTGAAGTCAAATATCTTAGTATGAACTTAAAATGTAGAGGAATGAGGAAAATGTTGGGGTTTAAATTTTGAATTTAGAATAGAGGAAGACCAAAGAAACGATTGATGAACTGCGTGAAAGATGATATGGCAAAAGAGGTTTCTGACGAGTATTGAGATGTGTGGAAAAAAACCGACCCCTAATTAATTGGTATTTTTTTTGGATGGGAAATCATCAAATAATTTCTGGGCGGAGCGGGGTGGTGTATCAGACTTTTACAGACTAAAATCTATCAGTCCATCTTTTTTTTATTTTGCCCTTTTGGCTTCCATCTCTTTCGAACAACCCGCAACTCCGACGGTGTATCGTACCAAACGTAACGTTGATATTTCCTATATCTTTTTTCGTCTATAAGTGAAGAAAAGGCGTTTATTATCAAACGACAAAACCTGATAGTAAATAAATAAACAAAACATTTCGACACAAAATAAGTTGTTACTTCCTAGATTTCTATTAAGTAACGCAACACTATACTTTGAATATAATATCCTTCCGCAACCAAGCAGGCTATGCTTAACTTGGCGTTTTTTTTCCTCAAACGGTACAGGGGAACGTTCATAAATCCTTTAGCCCGCCTGTCAACCGCATGCCTAGTGGGTAGTCGTATATTACAGAAAGTAACGGTTTTTTTTCGCTCGGAAAAAATACTATTTTTTTGAGGTTAGAGGTTATTTGCGGAGGTTTCACAACCGGTTTTTTGCTAGTTATTAACTAGGTTGTGGAAGCCAGATAGGCAGTCGCTCCATGTAATATATTGGTAGTCAGCTGAATCTGGAAAGACTGGAAGCTGATCCCAACAAAGACAACGACACGGTTGGCGCAGTGGTTGAGCGATCGACTGCTGCGCTGCGTGTCGCGGGTTCGATCCCCGCACGGAACAAATATTTGTATGACCTACAGATAGTTGTTCCGGGTCTGGGTGTTTGTGTATGTGTGTTTAAATGTTTGTAAACGCACCGACGATACAGGAGAAATTCCTAGTGTGGGGCAACGTTTTAAAAAAAAAAAAAGTATAAATGTCTAGGCAGGTGTTGCTGTCCATCTTTATGCTTTAAACAGACAAAAGTTAAAATGCAATCAATTGTATGATTGTATTAAATTAATATGTAAAATGTAATTGTCACTATAATGAATGCTGCGTATAACTAATAAATGTAATAAACACACATACCCAGTCGTTCTTAGTAGATACAATTAACATAAAAAACTGACTAAAACTTTCCCAAGTTAATTTCACCTGCAACTGCGGAAACCATTTTTATATTTAGCACAAACAGCCGAATATTATGTGATATTTAGGGTGGTCATAAAATTTTAGTTCGAAAGCTTATGTTGCAAACAACAACGTTTTTACAAAACATGAATGAATACTAAAGTTGTAAAAACAACTTTTGATTCATTACGTTTGAGCATTGTCAACTTCTTCTGAAACTCAGGTCTCCTTCCTATCAAAGGAGTTAACCATAAACTACCATGCATAAGACCCATTGCGAGTTAGTAGACGTTTCATGTCTTCTAATAATTTATTGTAGGACATGCTAAACCTCCTTTTGTTCACCGTTTTGAAAGAAATGATGATGAAATATTCTTTTTTAATATGCTTAATATGATATTTGAAACGGGATATTTACTATGTTCCAACATGGTAAGTGTCCTGTTTCCAATGTTTTTTATGCTTGAATTCATAGCTAACTCTTAAAACAAAGATAACACAGAAACAAGGTCTCAGTCAATATAATTCAGTTCACCTTTAAAAAAGCTATTAACCAAGATGGCGGCTATTTGGCATCCGAAAAAAGCAGCATGGCATATATTTTCAACATTTCACCAACCAAAAGTAAGTAGGTATCATCCTTCTAATAAGAATCATAGGTACTCGCAACTCGCTTCTAGAATTGGACGTCCATAAACCACTTTTGAATTCCGAACACACATTCGGCTTCATCTTGAACTATGACGGCACATAAAAATTCACACCGTCATTATCGCGCGATTCTGTATTCAAATAAAAACGGAAACGCCACATTATCTACACCGCACGGCGGGGTTCGCTGGCAGTCCTCCAGTGAGAGAGAGATGGCACGATAGTTTGGCGCATAAAATAATGATCAATCAGAGCGGGATGACAAGCCGTTTATTGGTTCCACCGAGTAGTTTGTGGCTATCGCGCGCGGCCAACTTCGATGTTATTTTCTTGGCACGATGTGTAAATTTTTAAAGAATTATTTTACGCTGTTTTGTGTAAGTTATGTGTTGCTAGTAGATGCATAGAGGAAGCGTAGCGTTTGGTTTTTTTTTAACTTATTTTTTCAATTCTAAGATATAGAAGTTAAAAATAGCGTTATCAGTACAAGCTGTTGACGATCAAAATTTTTTTTATAACTTTTTAAATGCTAATAATTCGAAACATAAAACTACTACAATTAATGTTTTAATTTATTATTTTTTCTTTAAATATATGTATTGATATTGTCTCATCTTAAATCTTTATATATTTTCGACTCTTCTTTGCAAACAAACCTGTGACATAATACACCTTTTTCACATGCCTTATTGGCTGTTAGCAAAGAAAGACATTGTTGTGTCTCGAACACTATCTTACAGAAAGTCGGCACTAGATCAATACTTCGCTTTATGTCGCACATGTGTCATATGGTGCTGTGAGCGGACAGGGAAAACTGTAGAGACGCCAGGGGTATTATTTCTTGATTTATTTTGGTAAGTATATGACAGATGGATGTGGGGAAATAAATAAAGTTTTGCTAAGTTACTTTTGTTAGATAAATGCAAAGTAATAAATAGTATCACTGATGTGCAGTTTAGAGATCTTTATTGAAGTCCAGAAATGTTGGGAAGCGCTTAAATTTACAGTGAAAACAATTTATTTTTGAAACTGTAATGATAATTTCAAATGTAGCTTCAAATTGTGCCTGAAAAACGCGTACTGTGCTGTGACATAAAAAAATCAACACATGGTAATGTATTTTAATTGTAATATTTAGGCCAGAACAAGCGTACAATCAGATAAAATCAGTAAAACCTTCTAAAAAATTACCTAACCTAAGAAAAACACTAACCAAAAAAATATAGGCACAACACCAACTCCACAGCACACAATCTTATTCCGTGATAGATAATGTGTTACTCGCATATGCCAGGGGAGGCAGGGGGATGTTTTGTCAAACGCCACCCGGAGAAACGAAGGGAAACACTCGATTCCTCACACGCTTTTATTTCCAAGACTATTTTCCCTACGTATGAAGGTTTCCAGTTTTACCTATTCTCTTCGAGAATATTATTTTGTTTCGTAATATTGGATGACGGTAGGTACGTAAAGTACTTTTGTGATGTAGAAAATTGTTTAAAGTGAATATGTTTCTTGTCGTTGTTTTGTATTAAGTTAGTTAGATATTGTGTTTGTTGAGAAGTCTGTGAAAGGAGATATCCTTTTCTCTGGCTGTGCTAGTCTTTCAGTCAGTAATGCTTGTTAGTTTAATTGAGAAAATTAAGGAACTTGAGCAACGAATTGTAGATTCTAGCAACTACTTCTACTATTTTGTAATAGTGTTCTGTTTCAGTGAGAAGAGTGTCCATGGAGGTTCTTGCTCATTCTCCTGCCTAGAGAATAATTAATATGATATTAATAAAATTTTCCAAAGGATTATGATCCTATTATTAATATTATAAAGGTTTAAGTTTGTGAGGATGTATGTAAGTATGTTTGTTGCTCTTTCACACAAAATTTACTATGATTAGATAAGCAGTCACTCCATGGCATTCGGTTAGATTGGAAGCCGACCCCAAGAGAGTTGGGCCAAGGTAGATAATGATTTTAAAGGGCATCAAGGAACCATACCTTTTTACGGATAGGAAATCATTAAATAACTTCCCCAGCTCTGGGCGGAGCGGGGGAGGAGTGTCAGACTTTTACTGACTAAAACCCACCCATGTTCCTTCTTTTGCTTTTTGTGTTCTTGGGCCACTTTATCTCTTTCGAACAACCCGCAACTTCGGCAAAGGAACTATGCCTAAGCTAATTTCTTGTTAAATACTATAGCTCCCAATAAAGTCTTCAGCATAAACCCAAATGGGTAAGCTTTAAATACGATCACATTTATTTAAGGTAAAAGAATCTCCAACCGGGTGCTACACGAAAATGATTTTACTTCAGGTAAAAAATCTGAAAACTTCTAAAATGGGACAACTTTTGCAGAAATCATGAAATATTATTATATTTAAAGTTTACTCACAAGGATGTTTGCCTGAAGTGGCGGAGGACTCCGTAGGAGGTAAGTCCGGTATGTTTGTCTGTTTGTCTTCTAACTTTTGTGGGCTGAGACGAGGAGGTATAGCGATAGCGATTTGCGAATATCGTTACAGGGTTCATAATAATATAAATATTAACTTTTTTAGCCGCAAAAACGGTTGATCTTCTGTAATACTTAGCCTTCGAACTGGATATAGTTCAATAGCCAAGTATTCCATTAGAGTTTTAAATATTCAGTAATTTGTCACCTTTGGAGTAGCAATGCCTTGCAGAAAATAAATACAGAGGCGCCACTACATCATCTTAAACAGTATAATTCATATTATATGTGAAATATTGTTATGTAAGAAAGAGATGAAGGCTAGACATTCTAGAAATTAAGCATTCTAGAGTACCAGAACGTTGACCTTGTTACTTAACCCGCTCCCCGCTCCGCTTCACAACCAACCCTCACCCAGATCGACATACGGTTGGCGGGCAGACAAATATATTGTTGGTGAAACTTCATGCCGACTCCTGGAGTGGTTTCCCAACTTTTGAAGCCTCAAGTTGCGCATCCGAAGCTCGTGAATACGTTATTTTATTTATAACATACTTCTCGAACTTTCCAGTTTGGTTTTTTTTTATTATCAGCTATTTTACGAGTCATGAGTTGGTATTTTTTATGATTTGGTTAAGAAAAGTTTCGGTTTTTTGTTAGCTTTTAAGCCCAAAAGGGTGTTGTATTTGTCATGTTTATCTGGCATTTATAAAATACTAGCTTTTGCCCGCGGCTTCGCTCGCGTTAAATTCGGTAGCGCCTTATTGATTTGTAATAGCAACGCTAAGTTTTCCCGTTTCTTCCCTCTTTCTCCCTCATATCCCACTCTTTTTTAAAAAAATGCCTATGTTCGTCACCTAGTTCCCAACTATCTCTGTACCAAAATTCATCAAAATCGGTTTAGCCATTAAAACGTGAAGAGGTAACAAACAAACAAACAAACTCACTTTCGCTTTTATAATATTACTAAGGATTTTAAAACCGACTAAGAGCGAGTAGTACTCGCGCACCGAGGATTCCGTACAAACTTGCGACATAAACAGACTACACCACCACAAATTTGAGTATATAGTTTTAATTTCAACTCGATACCTCCACGCATTCCCGAGAAAAAAGGTCTTTACAGGCAGTAAAACGGAGAAAAAAGTGATAAGGTCCAATAAGGGCGTTCCCGAGAAAAAAGGTTTTGATAGACAGAAAGACGACAACAAAGTCATCCAATAACGGTTCTGATTTTTTTTCCTTTTGAGGTACGAAGTCCTGAAAATTACCAAAAATAGGTTCCAAGTGCCTAGTTCAGTAGACTGTGAGGGTGGGACAGATTTGTTCCAGAATCAAGGGGGCAGAATAAAAGAAGTCTTTATCCTGACATGGCCTGCTTTAACGGAGTTGTTTCTTTTTCTTCATTTATCTGGTTTATGACTTAATAATAATAAATAATAATAATAAATATCTTGGGACAACTCACACACGGCTATCTGATCCCAAGCTAAGCAGAGCTTGTGTTATGGTAACCAGACAACTGATATACATACTTATATAATTTATAAATACATACATAATATAGATAAATTACACCCAGACACAGAACAAACAATCATGCTCATCAAAGTTTGTCCTGGGTGGGAATCGAACCCACGACCTCCGGCTCAGCAGTCAGGGCCACTAACCACTAGACCAACAGGCCCGTCAAACCGCCGACTTGTATGAAAAGTCTATCGAAGAGTGAAGCCGAAAGCTCCTTGAATGCAGGTTCCTATGTTAGACAGCTTGGTATTTGTGTATAATTTGTTTATTCATCTAAGCCATCCCACAGAGTATCTCAAGGTAAGGTTCTATTCAACTGAACCAAAGATATATTAACATATATATATTATAACAGCTTTGTTTTTAGATTTTGGTGTGCAATAAAGTATATTCTATTCTATTTTATATTAACCACACCGGGATTTGATTTCTCAGAAGCTTTGAATAGGAACACACCGATGCTTTGATCACGGATGGAAGTACAGTTTGAGCTCATGTCAATGAATGGATCAATGCTTAATTTCAAGTCAAATATAACACAAATAAATACCAACCCTATAAAGATGGAGAAAAGTGTATTTTTGGTACGGGTTGATTTTCTTACTTACATGAAGGTAAGGTTTAGAAATCACCTAATAAATCTAAGCTTAAAAATACTCTAGAACCATCGAAAAGTCAAATAGTTAAAATATGACCCATTGAACTCAAAATGTAGAACATCCCGTACCTTTGTACGTTGACAATAAATTATTAGGACACAATGAGGACAACTGTAGCATCCCTTTGAATCGAGTGGCACTCAAAGGATTACGTTCGATATTCAAAAATCGTTACAATTGATTGGTTTATTTAAATAGGACTTTATTGAGTGTGCATGATGCGGCTAATGTTCTGTGATTTTGCATTTTATGGTCGCAGTACTTCGTGGCAAATATTTTAAATTACCTAATAATAAAATGGCAGACAAATTCACCTTCCCTTTTTACACTTAATAACTAAGTATGTAAAATAAAACATCCACAATTTTTAATACAAAAATAATTTAAGGAGGGTGGAAAATCCTTACTAATATTATAAAAGCGAAAGTGAGTTTGTTTGTTTGTTTATTTGTTTGTTTGTTTGTTACCTCTTCACGCTTTAATGGCTAAACCGATTTTGATGAATTTTGGTACAGAGATAGTTGGGAACCAGGAGACGGACATAGGCTAATTTTTATTTAAAAAAAGTGGGATATGAGGGAGAACGAAGGAAGAAAAGGGAAAACTTAGCGTTGCTATTACAAATCAATCAGGCGCAAGAGCAAAAACTGCAGGTCTGCTTGGTGTGTTATACCGAATTTAACGCGAGCGAAGCCGCGGGCGAAAGCTAGTGACATATAAAACAATTCCCCTTTTGAAATACGAAAACGTTTAACTGTTAAAACTTATTGACATCACTCTACAAAGTAAAAGCGAAATTCACGACCGCTTCAAAAAGAAAACTTAAAAAAAAACACGTACTTGCTTGCAACTCTTAAAAGAAGTATAAAACCTCTTCGGGGAAAGTGCATTAAAAATGAGTGCGCTAGAAAGGGACAGAGCTCTATAAACACCGTCTATGTGTCCTTATCGCACGCTTCTAAGAAAATGGTTTTATGAATGAAAATTACTTTTTTCTCACGCCATTTACTGAGTTCAGGGACGTTAGTTTTGTAGCTCGTTTTCCTACACGGCGATAGGTGAAAGTTGTCCGGGATTGCCTTTAAAAGTAGGGCATTGCCTTTTTAAACGTACCGCTTTTTTTTCTTTTGAGTTAACCCTCTTTTGCTTTTGGGGTGTGCGGAATTTTAAGATTATTTTAAAGAGCAACGGTGACGTTTTTTGTGTGCTTGTTTTATGAGAAATATAATATTCATTGTGTACTTTTAGGTTAAGTTTATGATATAAGATAAGTCAAGAGTTGGACAGTAGTTGAAAACTATAATGTGATTCTCTTTTTTTAATCGAAATTTGTTTGGGGTCGGTGTAGCATGTCTTCTTCCATACTTTAAGAATTGCAAATAGCGAAACATAACTACTATGCTTTTTTTGTGGTGTGAAATCATCAAATAACTTCCCCCGCTCTCTTAGTGTCAGACTTGTACTGACTAAAACCCACCCATGTTCCTTCTATTGCCCTTTACGTTCCGGGGCCGCGGTATCTCTTTCGAACAACCCGCAACACCGGCAGAACTACTATGCTGCTTTCGTCTCCAACGAGAGTAGTATTTTAGGGACCCACACTTGCTTTGTTAATTTTGTAGGACTGGACAAAATATCAACCTATATTAACTTGTGTATGTGTTATATTTATAAAATATAAACATAGATCTTCGTGCCACTTCAAAATTGCCTCTTAATCGAATAACAGAAATTTTAACACACTGTATTTTGTTAAAGGGTGGTAAACAAAAACAATTTAATGGCACTTATATTTCAAACTTTTGTAAAAAAAACTGTTGTTTGTTGTTGGTTAACCTGTAATTGGCATTATTTTTAAGATATTTTTATACAGAAGCTGTTGGTGACCTTTTTAATAAATAAATAAATAAACAAAAACTGTCCCCATATTGTTGAAGAATTCGTGTTTTTATTGGAGTATTAGTCCGTTTTTTATATAACAAGTAATATTTTATCTTACTACAAATGTTTTCATAATTTGACAGCCCAAAGATATTATCTTAAGGTTTATGACAAAATTATGACAATTAGTATAATCAATTAAATAAATTATGACAGTTTCAGGAAGGTATTTTTATGTCCCATGTTTTAATGACTTTTGGTTATTCTATCGCTTTTATTTAACGACTAAAACCCGGTAAAGTATAATAACTACATTTTAAGACTCGCTGTCGTTCTCATAGATCTTAACAAATGCGTATGCACCCCTTTTAACGAAAAAAAAACACCTTTGTTATGCCACAGATAAAATATAACTATCATTTTTTACAAGGAATAATACGCATAAATTTATCTATACATACATTAATAGAAAGGGTTTAATAGCCTATAAATCAGTATTTTAAACAAAGGCTAGTCAAATTCGGTACAATAGACCCCTCGTGCATAGACACAAGTTTTTTTTTTGTTGCCACAAACCCGTGAAATGTTTGTTTTGTTGGTGCCGCGTGTAGTGGCTTTTTGCAAACTTTTTTTTTCTATAATCGATACTTCGATGATTGCCTATAATAGCGTGCATTGTGTTGTGTGTGTTTTTTTTTTAATTTGGTAAATATTTGATAACATACTACTTGTTGGAATTGTGGGTTTTTGATATGAGTGTAAGTTGAGATGCGTTTCTGTTATTAATTGACTTGGATCACACAAGTGACGTGACGTGACGTGAACACTTTGAAATGTTATACCTACTTTTATTTTACACTTGTTAGCTCATTAGCTAGACATTTGCATAAATAAATAAACAGCCATGGTCACATTATTTAATTTATAACATTTATTAATTTTGAATTTCCAATATTAAACGTAAATACAAAATGATGTTATGAAATAATTATGATTATAGTTATTTAACGTTTAGTTGACACTTCCCGTGACCTGGCTGGACTTTTACGTTCTTCAATCTCTCGGGAACATTCCCGACAGACAACGTTGAAGAAGAATTTTTAGTTATTTATAAGTTAGTTTCTCTAAGTTACTTTTTTTTGTTTAGCACTATCGAATATAATCGTCTTTCTTCCTATAGTTAACATGGTAAATATCTCGTGTCAAATATTTAAAATAAATCTTCAATTATTTTATTGCATGTTTTAGGCATAAACCTTCCTTATCTAGTCTACCAGTACGTTTATTTTAATTAAACCTCTTTTAAAAATCTAATTTTACAAAAGAAAAAAGCCATAGCATATTCTAAAGTAAAATTTAAAAGCGCAATAATCATACCCAACCCGATTTTCAAATTCTAACCCTCAAATGCGACATCCAAATGTCTTAAGATCCTATTATTTTTCTGAGAAACTCCCATAGATACCAAATATCCGACGTTAGGGGTCAAAATGAATAGACAAGGCCCCTAATATTGGCATCCAAGATATCGCTTCACCGGTAGGGTTTGAGCGTCTGTTACAAAAGATTCTACTTCCGGTTGATCGCACGCATTGTGGTTGATATTAATAAAAACAGATAATAAGAAATGTGATCGTATCAGTTTTATTATTAAAATTAATAATAGTGAGTTTGATGTTTTATGAATAGGTAATAATGTTAGACAAAGGAACGGTTTTTTGCCTTATCTACATACGTGTTTACTACTTTTTTTAGGGTTGCGTTCCTCAACCAACGAACCAGGTATGTATATGACCTAAAGGAATGGTCGTCGTCAAAATCCCATAATTAGTTTAAACAAGTAAGTGTCGGACTCGTGTATAGATGGTTCCGTACAAACTTGCGACGTAAACGGCTATATCTTTTGACTGCGTAAACTTAGGCTGAGGCTACAGTAGGCAGCGATTTGCGATGCGACTGGAAGAGCGAAACGAGAAAAACATGGTATGGCTACATTACAAGCGAAATTCCGGCGTATATTCGGCGATGACATGGCTACAGTACACATGCTCAACAACATCATCGCGGTTTACTATACGCATAATGTAGCCACACGCATATTTAGCAGCACTATTGAACTAGTCGTGCAAGTGAGAAATTTTCTAATAAATTCGCTTCAATTTCGCTCATATGTTGATGTAGCCGATTGCCGTGATTTCAGTAATGTTATTCCTATCGCATAAAGAAATCAAAGATCGCTAGTAATATTTGATGTACGGTGTAGCCATATACGTGAGCATTCATTTACTTGTTAATCGCTCATGTGTCGCAGGTCGCGTCGCGGCCTAATGTAGCCTCAGCCTTAGACCTTTGATTTTTTTACAGCACTACCACAGACTTAGGAATATGGTTTTAATTTCAACGCTTTCTGAGAAAAAGGGTCTTGAAAGCTAGGAGAGAAGAACAATAAAGTGATTTGATGAATTAAATCTATTACCTGGATTTTTTTTTTTTTTTTTTCCTGACATGTTATTTTTGATGATTAATAATAAATAAACTGAACTAAACTCACTCACTTAAAATCACTTTCGTATCCTTCTTTCCTGGCTTTCAAGACTCTTTATCTCGGATTAGACATAATTATAATAAAGCATGCAAAGTGCAAAAGAATTGGGCAACAAGCTATAGCAATCTAACAGACGTGAGAAATGCTTCAGAAAATACTCCAACCGGTCAATCCAGTCAAAAGCTGAACGTTAGATATTTAACTTAAGAATATTTTAATCTGAAGAAAAAATCCCGTGAGATATTCGCGTTCATGTGAAAGAAACTTAAGTATGAAGTCACAATATGTATGGCACTGAGAAAAAGCAAAAAATTGACGTCAAACTTGTATCAAAAACTTCAATAACAGACGCACCGGTGCTCTTGCGCATCCCAAACTGAACACGACAAACCTACTTAATCCATATTAATACAAGCAATTCATCAACCCCCTGAAAACGTTACACAATACCCCCTTACATCTTTTCAAACATAAATAATAAACTAAAAATTATATGCAAATTCACGAGCCATAAGTTTCTATAGAGCTTTAACCCTTTCGATGCGGAGGGGACAAAAATGGGTAATAATTTATTCACGTAAGATAAAAAGGTCAGAAATGAGGTCGCATTCAAAATTGTGCTACAACTGTGTTCAGACGTGTCTTTAAGCCCGTCGTTTTAGATTTTTTAGTAATTAAATGTCACATTGTTAAGTTATATATGTGTTGTGCGCATGCGTGATTAAAATGGCGGGTCTTGAAAGTGAATCTGTTTTTTTTTTGGGTTAAAATTTGTGAAGTTGTTTTAAAGGTAATTGATTAGTGTTTTTTATTTTAATTACATATTTTGTTTGTCTTTTATGTATATTCTCATAAATACTCGGTTTTTTTTTTCTAAAGTGTTTTATTCACTTATTTGCTCAATAACTACAAAAAGAACGAATCAAATTAGTTCACTCAATTAATAAAGACTGTTTTGTTGTTCATTGCATTCAATTAATTGCTAATAACCATTATTGTTAACTAAGTTACAAAGCATAGTTTATGTACAGCTTACAAAACAGTTCATTATTTATGATGCTACTAATGCATTCTATTTGAAAGGTCTATTTTCTTATCTATCCATCTGAAAAGCTGTTTTAAAAACTCAGCCTGATTGTTTTATGTGCTTCGGATGTCAGTTAAAATGTAAAGAGCGTTTCTTCGTTAATATAAAACGATGCTTCAATTAATAAATAAAGAGAAATTTATTACTAAAATATTCAATGGCTATCGTGAAATTCTGTATCTTTTTTTATCGATAGTATCTATTAAAAAGTATCGCCTTTTTATGTGTTGTAAATAATGGTAGTGTGCACTAAGTTGTGATCGTGATAATGTTTATTGAACGGATAGAGGTGTCTTCATTTATAGGGTTAAGTCTTCGTGTTGGATTAGTTTTTCTTTATGGCTGCAATATATATTGTAAAATTGTAGATGTTTTGCGTGCACAATTATCTTTTTTTTATATTATTATTTTAGGATGGGCAATCATTAAATAATCTTCCCCGGTGGAGCGGCGGGTGGGAAGTGTCAGACTTTTACTGACTTAAACCCATCCATATTCCTTCTTTTGCCTTTTGTGTTTAGAAGCCGCGGTATCTTTTTCGAACAATATATCTCTTGGAGCTTTATTTCAATTATAATTAATCAATATAAAGCCGATTAATGTCTTTGTATATCTGTACAACGATAAACTATCAAACACCCCCATATTATTCAATTCTTATTAGAATGAGATTTCGATTTTGTTATTTAAATTGATTGGCAAAAATTTAATGAAATTATGAATTAACGAAACTACTTAAATTTCTCAAAAACACTGTTAATAAATAATCTTAAGTGGCGGAGGGTTAAGCCTACATAACTCAAAACGATCTGAGAATCGAGGCAGCTAGGGTACTTCCATAAATTGATATAAACAATATCCTAATGGAAACTGTAACTCGATATATTTGTCAATACATTTACCATGGCTCCTGTGACTCCTATGTACAAGAGAAATATGTCCAAATTGCAAATCCGAGACATGTAAAATTCACCATTCAAAAATAAACCATGACAGCTTTGTTTTTGGGTGTGTTTTACTTTGCTCGTGGCTGTACACTTGGGTTGTTTTCCCAAATTGTAAGTCTATACTGTTTGCACATGTTTGATCGATTGACAACATGGGGGTGGGGTTTGGCATAATAATACTACCCCCGAATTCTATAGGTTCGACCGTGTTTTAGTTCGTTTGGTCCGGGCATGAAAACTAGAATTTCCCTTCATCAAATTCTTCTTTATTCATATATGTATAGTTTGAATGGATTTAAAAGTATTCGTTGAATTTAAAACTACAACGCTGTTAGAGCATCTTTCATTAATATCGATACAAAACCGTTAAAAGAACTAGAATCTGCAATTAAGTTATGAGAATGACCCGATGTAAAAGTTAAAAACGATAATAAAATACGAAGTAACCAATAAGTTATTTATTAAATTAAATCATAAATAACAATAAAAGTAATTAACAGCTACAAAGTAGGAAGCAACCAATAAAATCAAACGACCACGTGGTGTGTCATAGACAATTTAGTTTTAACACCCATAGACACTAAACATGATAAACAATAAATTCTGAAATTAAAAATCGACTAATTTCGTGTTTTTTTTTAGTTGCCGATAGTCGAAAAATCTTCGGCATTCGATTTTTTTAAACTTTCCGATTATCGTCAGTAGCGATCAGAGTTGATTAAACAAGTTCTTTAGTAGGGATATTTTAAATACAAACAACAAAATAAAATTTTACGATCCTACCACTACACCGTTAAATAAATAGCTACGCGTTCGATTCCCCGTTTGGTCATGCTATAAATTAACTGAGACGTGTAAAAAATAATGACGTTGAGTCGTTTTAAAATAATTAAATGCCTGGTTACTGTGTTCTCACACTGTAAATTAAGCATTTTGAAATTATATTTTAAGGTTAATTGGCTATGACAGGTTTGTGTTATTAAAAAAAAACTGCACAATTAAAAAGTGAATTTGTTACTTTTACAAAAATGGTCTCACCATAGATAAATGTTACGAGTTCATACTTGTGAAAAAATAAACGTAAAATTCTGAAAAAATACTGTCCAGTATTACTTTACAAGTCGTTTTAAAATAAAATTGTTCTAGCTAAATGTAAGTTGACCATTATTTCCGATTACTATCTTATTTTATTATTGCAAAAACTCCTTTTAACACCGCGTTGTCATCGGACGGGTTAATATCGCTCGATAACTGTTAAGATAACTTTAAATTGAAAATAACTCCAATGTTTAATTTTCGGATGATTGCTATGAATACACGCGAGGTTTATCCTACTATTATTATAAATGCGAATGTTTGTGAGGATGGATAGATGGATGTATGTATGGATGTTTGTTACTCTATCAGGTCAAAACGGCTGAACGGATCTTGATGAAATTTGGCACATAGGTAGATTATAGTCATCATCTGCCTAGCCTTTTTCCCAACTATGTTGGGGTCGGCTTCCAGTCTAACCGGATGCAGCTGAATATCAGTATTTTACATGGAGCGACTGCCTATCTGACCTCCACAACCCAGTTAGTACTGGGTAATACGATACCCCTTGGTAAGACTGGTTGTCAGACTTTCGGTACACTGACTACCTGTTACGACTGTCAAAGATCTACAAATGACAGCCGGGACCAACGGCTTAACGTGCTTACATACATAAGCACGTTACATAGGTAGATTATAGTCTGGATTAATATATAGGATATTTTTCAATATCTTTTTTTTTAATATCACGCGGGCGAAGTATAATGTTAAAAAGTTGTCAAGTGGGAGTAGCTTTAGCATCCTGAGGGTTCCGTGGTAAAACAAAGCGTTCCTGACCGCGGCGTTTTTTCTTTACTTGTACTATGAGCCCTTATTTCGTGAAAAATATATTAGTACTGCGATTTCAATGGAAATAAACCGTTAAGTTTTGAAACTTAAGATATTACTCTAAATATGTGACGTAATTGTTAGCATATCGCTTGATTGCGTTAATTTTGTAACTTCATGTTTTCCCACGTTCAAGGAATCGCAAATTTTATTTCGATTATTTCTATTTTTTCCCGAGATCTATGGTCTTGACAAAAACAATAAAGTAATCTTAAATATTAGTTCCGTTTTTGTTTTTTAAGGTTCGGACGGATCTTTAAAAAAATATAATATTTTTGATGACATCTTAATCAGATGTAAGTATGCTTATAATTGTTACTAAGCAATGTTATGTCTATCTTAATGGAGAATTGACCTTTTGTGCTTTTATACTAACGAAGGCGGTAATCAAATATAATTAAATATAATCCTTGATACATTGCTTGGTACTTGCTGGTGGAGTTTCATTCATTTTGTGATCTTTGGAAAAACCGAAATCTTGATGATGTCAATATACTCTGTATCTACTAATGTTATTTTTATAAGCGTGACTCAAACATATATAAAAAATATAACTAGTGTTTCAGATCAATCTTCACATGTTTAATTTTTTAATGAATTTGAACTGGAAATTCTGACCGATTTTTCATGGTCGAAATGAATGATATGTAATTGTTGAATATTTTCAACGGCTTTCTACTTCTTTTTACGACTTAAGTAGTCGTAAAACAAGCAAACTTATGTCATAAACAATTTATCGTTTTACCTTTTGTTGCCTCACTCACTGACACTTTTAAAAAGTAGAACACGATAATCACCAAAAAAAAAGAATAATTTTGAATATCGAATACCGAATTCCGAAAAAAAATTGACAGTTCAAAAATCGTGCAAAGCCGTTGGTTTACAAAGGAGTTAGCCCTATCGATTTTGTCCTCAACCCTACGCTACTCACATGTATATATTATGTATATATCCATGCGTCGGAGGGTCGCAAGGTACGGGGGTGGAACCAACTATCGACTATACGGGTAGGTATATAAATTATATGTCGTTCACCCCATCAATAGTATAATGTATGGAGATTCGATATTATTTTGTGATAGGTTTTCCGTTCGATTTTATTTTGTAAGTAGCTGGTTTAGATGGAAATAAAGTCGCTGCGTTTTAGGAATAGACAAGAAAAGTCTTATCTTGTGATTTATTATGCCAGCATAACGGTTTTGATTTATGGAACAATTTGAATTTGGGATTGGAACAGTTTTTCGAACAGCTTGTGTTATTTCTTAGTATTCTTTTTTCAAAAGTTAATTTACCTTCCCGGAGTATAAATGAAATTGGTTTTAATTCTGATCTTAATTGCCTTCAGAGTTGTGCTTACATGTGACAACTCACAATTTAATCAAATTAAATCATTCAAAGTTGACGTTTTAAATATATGGAGCTTTTTCTCGTACTGTGAGAAGTCCTTCGGTTCGTTTGGCCAAATGTTGTTGAAACTTAAATAATATAAAAGTGATATGAAATCAATTTGACATTACAAAATAGGTTTGATGGGTTGGCTAGCCTTTGACTACTATGCTTTGACTGCTGTGTTTTATGCTATTTTAATATAATTCTGATTTATGTTTATTTTTCCAAAAATCTGATATGTAATTTTAATATGTACTAATAAATTTACTAAATTCAATTATTAACATTCAAAATTAAGCCCAAAAAGAAATGTAATGACGTCAAATTTTCGTTGTACGTGTTTTCTTAAATAAAATCTAAAATTTATTTTTACCGTGAATCCAAAGTAGTGTAATAGTGGTTATTTAATTCATTTAACTATCCATTTATCTTCTACTACAGTGAAAAGTTTAAATAAAAGTCCACTAAATCGGATAGCTGTCAGAGGCAAATTACCTCCGAGCAAAGCCGGGACGCGACCGTAGTTAATATTTATACGCGATTATCTCAGCGTGCGTTGTTGTATTGTTTTTTTAAACAAGCGGAGTGAGTAAATATCTTGGTAAGCTTGACAGGGGTAAGGGATGCTTTTTTTTACTTTTAATTAAATTGACAGGTGTCAATCGGAAACTTGACTACACTATTTTTAAGATTGTTCGAAATTCAAAAGATCGTATGATTTATGAGAGATGAAAATTCAAAATTGCCTATGTAAATTTTAGGTCTTTATTTAGTAAAAAAAAATGTTAAAATGTGTTCTATAGGTATTCGTGACTCACTTTTACGGGTTGATTATCAGTACACATCTAAATTTATGCCATTTTAGAATTGTTACTAATGTGACCTCAAAAAGCTCCTGTAAAGAAGAAACCTGAGATTAATATTCAATGAAATTTATAACTTTAATTTAGCATTGTTTAGTTTCATAAAAATGTCCAAAGTCAAGATTTTTCCAACGTCCTATGGAGCGTATGACGGTGCTAAAAAACCACTCAAATGAAATGGTACTGGGACCATGTCTGCCTTGTGCCTGACGAGCTGTAGACCAAAATAACCACGATGTGGAGCACTGACACAGCAACAAGGCGACGCGGTATACCTCGTAAGTGATAGTGGGACGAGTTGGACAAAACTAACGAACAGTGGTACAAATTAACTGGACCGAAAGATTTGGAAGTCATGAGATAGCTCTTCGCCCAGCTGTGGGATTATACAGGCTAACAGTAACAGTCATAAAATATTCATTACATAATTATTTAGAATCATGTACTCAAAAATGGTATCCTTCGGCATGGGTTTGTGTTTTTTTCCGAAGATCAATTTTGTTACAATCTCCAATAAACGAAGATAAATACCGCGAAATATTACATTGACCGAAATCGAACACAATTTAAAATCTGAACACAACTTTAAAACAGTAGTTCTTTTTTTGAAATAAATTACAATGGACGCCTACGACTATATAGTCGTAAGGTCCACAAAAAACATAAAAAATAATTAAGTCATTCCGAATTACAACAACTCAATCTTCAGTCAACGGTACCTGACAACTTTTAACTACATAAATGTCACTTGTTTTAAATGACATTCTGGACAAGGCCCGCCTACTGGTCGTCAATTGATGTCATTTCGTCATTCGGCCGTCATTTGCGACAAGAGTCACGCCTTTCTGTCATTTTGAATGCTCAATTAGTTGAAGTTACTGTCTAAAGATACTGGTAGTCTATGGTCGGACTGTGATTTGATTAAATTAAAGAGGCCGTTTGATTTGAATAGAAATGTACCTAAGTTTTAAGCGGTTCAGGATATATTTGAAAAAGGTTTTTTTTTATTTCTGTTATGAACGCCGTCTTGATTCTTTTTACCGTATCATTTAGAAGACTGTCAAAACTAAATCTAAAAAAAAATATTTTAAATTAAACTTGACAGGTGAGAACTAACTTAGTAAACTGAAAAAAAACTTAACATATTTTCGTTGTTACCCAAATGTCAAAGAATACTACGCACCTAAACTCTTGAAAAACGATACACATTATTAACAGAAGAATATTTTTTTACTAAGATTCCCTCTTAATTTGAAAACTCTTCGTCAATAATTAAGCGGCATCCTTTTAAAGTTGCCGGCAAAACTTTTCAACGAAGGAAGTAGCGAATATCTAAACCGAAATACTTGATCTGGATTTTCTGCGAAATACTATAAAGTGCTTATTAAAATCTAGGATAAGTAAGTAACATCTTTTTTTATAATATTCCGAAAATATCAGACTCGATCATAAAAAAATCGTTTTATGCTGGCTGAAAATATTCTTACCTTTACGACGACACGAAGCAAAGTTTTCAAGTCAAAATTTTACCACGGCGCGAATTTAAAAAACATATTTTGCCACCGAAATTTAAAATAAAAGAATGTTAGACAAAAATAAAACAAAAAAAGAATACCGCGTCACTCAAATACCGAACACCAGTAAAAGAAAAAATATATGCAAAGACAAATTTGGAGGCAACGCGTCCCGAAGGAAATTCGAGAAAATCGTCGTCTCTATGCGGCGTACGGTGAGCGAATGTCCCGTTCAAACTACGCTACAATTTCCTCGGCGAAAACCGAATCGACTGCGCTGTGTAAGTATAGGGTAGGGTGGTTTTTCCTTCGAATTTCATAAGTATCTACCTTTCTTTATATCTAAGCGCAAGAACTACGCTCACCCCTTGAGAATACCTCGTGAGACTCGATCGCGGGCTCACATCGGCTTCGCACTAACCGATCGAGATCTGCTCTTGGAAATTCAAATGTGTTCCAACTAGAATAAGAGTCTAGTTGGGCTGTACGCTCAATAGTGATGTAGCCTTACAACTTAGTCGGAATTTCTAGTAAGGCAACGGTAACATAGATAAAATGTATTGGGTGGTGAATAGAAATATATTTATGTATGTAGATTCGTGTGTTCGAGAGTAAGATATGGTGTGGGCTTCGTTTCACGTATGACTGTGGATCTATACTTGTAGGTAGACGCTTGGTTAAAATGTGAATTTTGATATGTGGATACGTCTCGCAATTTGTTACAATATGAGATATCGTATCGAGTAAGCAATATCGTTTAGACGATTTCCTTTTGTGTATCAATTCTTTTGTCTGATAGGTATTTGTCAAAGAAATAAATGAGGTCGCTTTTATTATTTTTGTTATGATAAAAATATAAAGGTAACATCACAGAAGAGGTTCAATAGAACTAATGAGCGGAAAATTATTAACCATCCAACGTGTTAATTTTTACGCCCAAAGGGTAGCCGCTCATGCATAAAATTATACGCTAAAATAAGTTTTACGGTTAAGCGGTAATGAGGGATACGAAAATTCGGTTCAAAGTGACACCATCGGTTTATCAAATCGAGTAGCAATCGATTTTCAGGTCCGACGCTCGCGGGATTCAACCCGATGCAATGACACACATTTAAAAAGTCTTAAATAAATGCGAAATGATTCGGCAAGCAACAAGTTTCATTCATTCACGGGAAAGGGAGAAGGCAATCCAATTAGAAAGGGAAAGAGAGGAATTTAAAAAGTGAACGCCCGGAAAGTTAGGCGGGAAAGCTCCGTGCTAATAACCTGTTGCTTCCGCCGCTAAATTAAATATCAGAGCGGACCGCGCTTAATAAAAACATCGACTATCGATACAATTTTCGCAACACAACTCCATGACCCTACTATTGCCATTCCTCATCTAAACGACACAAATTCACCCTTTTGATCGATTTTCCTCACTTTATTCGTTTTTAGATACAGCAGTCTATACTCTGAAATTGCTTACATTTATCATTTTACTATTCATAAGCTACCCTGTCGCCGTTTGAGTATTATCTTAGAAATATCGATAAAGCTCACTTGATGCGGCTGACACCCCTACAGTTGCTTGACATAGGGCGAAAAAGAGACAGCATCGTTCAAAACCAGTTGTCAGACAGAGAAAGAAGATAGTACCGCGACGAGATAAGTGTTCTAATTTATACTCAAATTGCGAACGTCGTCACAAGAACCACGTGCTAAATAACTTATTCAAATTCAGAATGTCTTAAGTGCTTTTATTTTTGGCATTGATATTGAACTTTGGTGTGAGACATCAAGGTTGAAATTAAGAATTGATATCAATTTAAGAAATATTATGTTAGAATTTTTCATTTTTGAGAAACGAATCTCCATCTTTGCTCGTTGGAAATGAATTTCCACTCTTAGGGTTGGGAAAATTGGGTTGGTTTTTGTTTGTGGGAAAAGTTTGCAAATTAATACGTAAGATTTTAGAAGAAAGACTGTGCATACTAACTAGGGTTGTTTCAAGGTTAAATTGGTGTTTTATTGCTAAGTCGGTTATTGGGTTAACTGGTACATTTAGGGGTGATTTCGAAGTTACGATGCCGTGATTATGTAATTTACGTTTTGTATTTGATTAATTTTATCGTTTCTGATAGCTTTATGATTAGTTTAGGTACGTTTGTTGGGCAATAAAATGGCGGATGGGGCGAATGACTGTTGTTCATGCAATTTTGTGGGTAATACGATGGGTTGTGATGATTAATTGGTCATGATTTAATGAATGGAGACGATTATGTTTGTGATTTTATAGTTTAGTTACAATTGCTATATAATTTATCAGCACCTATAAAAAAATATCATGCAAGGTTTCTAGATACAAAAAATCTTAAAGATTCAGTATTACATTTTTTTTTTATTAAATATAGTTGTCATGGATATTTTTGCAGAAATTTTAAGTGTCTTAACTAAAACAAATAAAAAAAATACCATCTTGAATTTTAACTCTCAACTAGCTTCCGCCCGCGACTGCGTCCGCGTGGTATAGTTACTTTGGGCCAACGCTAACTTTAACCCGCGTAATGATCGAAAAAAAAAAATTATCTTTCTCTCCCCTTTTCTTCCCTCTTACTAATCCTTTTCTCACTTTTTTTTATGCCTATGTCCATCTCTATTTAACTATCTCTGTACGAAAATTCATCAAAAACGGTTTGGCCATTTAGGCGTGAATACATAACAAACAAACTCACTTTCGCTTTCATAATATTAGTAAGGATTTTTACCACAAACGACTCATCAGTTTTCGATTTTATACACACATACACACCGAATAAAACGTTACCAGAATACCGTCACGCGTGAGGTTCGCGGCAGTTTTTGTAGTAAATTTTTGACACTTGTCATGTCTGCCGCATCACAATGAGATGGGGTTCACCCCCAACCCCGTACAACCCCTTACAACCCTACCTTTGCCTTTCTTTATATTTTCTCAGCGTTATATTTTATGGTGTTAGAGAGGACAGAATTTTTTGTCGAAAAAAATTCTGTTCAATGTTTTCGTGAAACAAAAACATTTAAGAGAATTTTTTGTCGAAAAAAATTCTGTTCAATGTTTTCGTGAAACAAAATAAAACCGACTTCCAAAAAAAAAGTGGAAAATAACTTTATTTCCGGAAGTCGGTGGCTTTTGTTGGTTTCGTTGACTTTTTGCCACCGACTTCCGGAAATAAAGTTATTTTCCACTTTTTTTTTGGAAGTCGGTTTTATTTTTTGCAAAAAAGTTTTTTATTTCAGCATTTTTAGTTATAGTATTAGGATATAATTCGCAAACACGGTTATTTTTAGCTTTTTAGTGCGTAGGTCCCGTCTTAAATACAAGCTTTAGGCAGTTGTCTCACCAACGACGAGAAAACGAGTAACTATCGGCTATTTTCTCGCTCAAGAAACGTACAATAGAATACTTTCCGTGTGAATAAAAGAGATGCATATACAAACAGTTGATCGCTGACTGTTCACACTGCCGGCGAGCACTCGCTTCACTAGTTTGTCGCTGAGCGACAAGAGCTATGAAAGATAACACTCACTCGGCGATACTCGCCAAGCGATTAGAAATCACGCCGAGAGAGCAACCAGTGGTCATGTCATTTGGTCGCGTATGAGGCCGCAAGACTGACTGTACGCTTGACTGCCGCGAGCGAGTGATGCGAGTAATCGCCCGCCTCACTCGCACACTCGCTTATAGCCGAGCTACACAAATATCGGAACTACGCACTTGCTCCCCACGTCTCGCTAACTCGTTTCTAGTTCTAGCTCTACTCGTTACTCGTTAATCGTTGCCGGTGAGACAAGTGCCTTAGTTCCACATCACGCTATAGTATTTAATACTATCTAAATTATGCTTTAGTTTAAAACCAATTCAGAAATCATATGCATCATCGCCTAGGGGATACAGCTGATACTTGATCTAATGATTGATTATGTTTCTTAATGACTGGGTGAGGGGAGGGGAGGGGGTACGGGCACCCTGCTCCCACTCGCCTGCCTACCCTGGCGAAACCCATACTTATACATGTGATTGCAGCAATCACGGCAGATTTGCGGTCATTTATTGAAGAGTTCCATTGTATATCACTGAAGATCTATCACCAAATTAAAATACAATCACCTCAAAAAACTGCGATGACCTTCCAAATCATAGTGCATAGCGTTGTTCATTTGTCTTCGACAACCTCTAAAATTATATCATCAACGTAGACGAAGTCAATCTAATACGCATTATTAAAGATAACTCAAAAACTACTAGCCGGATCTTGATATTTTTTTTTATGGGACCAAACGACAACCACCAGCTTTCGAATAAAAAAAGAATCATCAAAATCTGTTCACCCAGACCAGAGTTATGAGGTAACAAACACAAAAAAAAAAAAAAAAAAAAAAAAAAAAACATACAGTCGAATTGAGAACCTCCTCCTTTTTTGAAGTCGGTTAAAAAACATTTAAGAGTTCTTCATTCTTCTCTAACAAAACTCGAAGAATCAATGCTGTTTTCTTCTAGAATTTGACATTAAAAAAAACGAATTGTAATGACTAATTAAAATAAATGATTTGACTCTGATTTTGGTTCTAATCACGTTAAATAAAAACAGTTGAATGGGCTGATGTTTAGGTTAAGTTGTGCTTACCTAGGTTGATCCGCGGATGGTTGACCACCTATTACGATTAATAAGAGTTTCCTCCTTGTCTCGACTTTAATATCTTTGACAGTTATTACCATCATTCAGTGGCTCAAAAGTCTGACAACCAGTCTTAACAAGAGGTATTGTATTAACAAGTGACAAAGAAAGAAAAAATCTTTATTAGTCGCAAATTACGACGAGCACTCAAAATTATAAAAAAAAAAAACAAATAAACATTAAACATGCAAAGCATCACAAACATTTACAAATAGACAAAATAAAAATAGCTTGCACGTCGGGACAGCGACAGTTAGGTCACCACAAGTACAAATTGACGACACGGTTGGCGCAGTGGCTGAGCGATCGACTGCTGCGCTGCGTGTCGAGGTTTCGATTCCCGCACGGAACAAATATTTGTATGGCCTACAGATAATTGTTCCAGGTCTGGCTGTTTGTGTATGTGAATTTAAATGTTTGTAAACGCACCCACGATACAGGAGAAATTTCTAGTGTGGGGCAACGTGTTTAAAAAATATATATATATATGTTGTGTGAGTCAGATAGGCAGTCGCTCCATGACAAATACTGGTAGTCTGTTGCATTCGGTTAGACTCGAGGCCGTCCCCAACCGAAACTTCAAGAAATTATGTCTTAAAACCTGGGATGAAGATGAAATATTATCTACTAGCTGCGACCCGCAGCTTCGCCCGCGTGATGATAAAAAAAGTATCCAATGTGTTATTCCAGACTATAATCTACCTTTTTGCCAAATTTCATCAAGATCCGTTCAGTAGTTTTTCTTTTCAATTTCTTTCAAACAACCCGCAACCCGCCATTCAACATTTTGTTTTAGCATCATCATTGTTCCCGCTGTAGGCCTTAAGTAGGTAACGCACTCAAAGAATAGTTTTTATTTACTTCTTCAAACAAAAGTTGGGTTTTTACCCCCTATATATACTTAGTACGTAACTAAGTTCCTAGGTATGGTCTAGAACCCCGAGCGTCGAGTGCCGCGAGATGACCCAACCCCGTAGACGCGGGTTTGAGGACGGGATGGGTAACTATCAAATAACTTACCCCGCTCTGGGCGGAACGAGGGAGAGTTTCAGACTTTTCATAACAAAAACCCAGTCATGTTTCTTCTTTTGCCCTTTATATTCCGGGGCCGCGGTATCTCTTTCGAGCAACCCGTTACCCCATACATCATTAAAGTAACCTTTAATACCTACACATACTAACAGATCTACCAAAACATATTACATACCGCAACTTCAGCTCGTTAGTGCAATCATTCCACAATTCCACAATATTCTGCTCAACTAAAGAAACCTGTAATCGTCTAAGCATATAGTAAATAATAATTCGGTGGCCGCAGAGCTGCACATTGTCGTCTAACAAGCAACCCTTGAGAGGAGCGGGGAGTTGTATGGGTACGTGGGTCAGGTGCAGAGGGGTGAGTGAAAAATGTTGAGGAAATATTGGGCTAGTTAATGAAGGAAAGAATAAAATATTTATTTTATTGTCACTAGGTGAGCTTTTTACGAATGGTGACGTAATTTAACCTATTATGATTCTGCTTAAGCAACCATTTAGACCCCCAAACCGAAACAAAACAGTTGACAACTTGTACGCCGTGACAGCGAACAAGCAGGTCACCATTTAGAAGGATGCTGTGCTTTGGGGGGCCACGGCACAGCACTGGTTTTTAGTGGTCAACCCTTGGAGAAACGTAAGGAAGTCCAGACACAATAAATATTGTGAGTTTTATTGTGGATGTGATAGTCCCATCGCAGAAGAAATTCATTGTTTTACCTATACTAAGTGGCATCCTATACTATCTATACCTAGAGCGGAAGAAGAGAAACTGATTTAAGAAATGGTTGCTGCATCACTATCTCCCTCGCTTAGGCAATACTATAATTCTTAATTAAGGTTAATTAAAATAGGTGTAATAGTTATTTAGATTAGGGTATGATGAGACTGACATATCTTTGTAAGGTAAAAACCTGTAATAAATTAAGAAAATAAAAACATCGTATCAGCAATACTCTGCTTACGATGACGGATAAATCAACATACATTGAAATCACTTTAGATACCTACCGCAAAACTGAATCCTGGTGAAAGCAGTTTTGGAATAGAAAACACTTTGAAAACTGTAGTCACTTGTTTTCTACAAATGTTGTAAAATATCATTTATCTGTGCTCATTTGAAGTCACGTCAGAAGTGCGTGCCGTATCAAAGATCAAAAGCGATGATCCGATGCGTAATTAAGAATTTAAAAGCCCATAAGTTGATTTTAATTATGTATCTTCTGTTTATTACTCCGATAAATTAAATGCAATATATTGAGAAACTATGAATGTGTTGAATAGTTGTTTTAATTGCAAAATCCACTTCGTTATTGATTTAACCCGAGATAACTTTTCATAAGATCAGCCTCCAGTTTATATAACAATTATCTAGCTCCTAGCCAAATTGATATGAAGTCGACGCTTCTTTTTCTTCCTAACCTGACACCTCAAAAGTCACCGATGTCTTTTAAACTAAAAAAAAAAAAAAAAAATGTAATAAAACTCACTTACACCTTTATTCTTTTAAGCAGTACGCCTGTCAAAACGAATGGAAAATATGCGAGAAAGAGTGACTGGATAACAAGCACACACATACAGTGCACATGGGGACCAGTCGCCATCTTGAAACCATTCACTATCGGAAAATTTAGTTTACGTCAAGGAATTGGACGCGGTAGCTATGGAGCGGGGGGGCTGTAGAGTATGTTCGCATTTCGGTCGAGTTTTTTGATTCCCTTGAGATTCGTTTTGAGATAGCGATTTAAAATCACAAAAAAATATGATAATTTTTAAATTTTTCCTTTATTTATTTGTTTTCAGGTATGTTTTACAGTTTTAAATATACATAAAATAACATTTTAAAATAGTGGTCCACCTATATCGGGAGCAGTGTTTAAAGCTACCGGTGGTTAAGGCTCCAGAGACAGGAACCTTATTACAATGCGGACCGTATCCATTAGTACTGCCTTCTGAATCAGGCCCTTAATCCGCCAAGGAGAGATTCGACAGATGGTTGTCGAGGCTCTTGGCCATTATCAAGAACATTTTATCCTATTCTAATATAGTAATATTTTCATTCAACACTGGAGAAGTCCAATCACCAACCAGTTTCTAGACGTCTTACGAAGAAACAGCTCATAAAATGCTGTCTTTTAAAACAGTAAATAAATGCTATGATTCTATCACAGCCTTTTTTCTTACATACATAAAATACTAATTTTACACTGGACGCTCTTAATGTGCACGATTAACTACCATTATTCATGTTGAAATATTTTTATACCTATAAGTGAGAACGATCTCACATTATATGTATTTGTAGCTGTAGAGATATTTAACAAGTTGCCTTCCGAGCTTAAGCTCTTAATTTATAACAATCAGTTGTTTAAAACCATATTAAAAGCCTATTTATTGGAAAAATGTATATACAGTTTATCTGAATTAATGTAGCGCAATAATAAATTAGTTTTCTTTATTGTTGTATTTTTTACTTAATACAATAATTTTAACACTTAAAAATAAATTCATTCTTTTGACATTATCCTTGAAACTAATTTCTGCATTACATATATTTATTAATATAATCACACTCAATTTAAAACTTTACAATTATATTTAATTTTGTATCATTTGCCACACTTTAGAATCTTTTGACATCTTTTTACAATTGTTTGACAGTAAATAAATTAGACGAATTGGACATTGATATTAAAAATTGTTTGACATCAAATCAACTATTATGAAATCATTTAACATTGTATTTAAAATTGTTTGACATTACTTTATTTATTATGAAATCATTTGACATTGTAATTTCTTTTTTTTAATTATTCTATCAAATAATTAGATTCATTTGACATATTTGGATTAAAACTTGTTTGACATTATATAAATTAAAATAATTTGCCATTATAAATTTGTTTTTAAAGGAACTCAAAAGAACTTGACATTGTATTTAAAACTATTTTACATTATATTTGCTGAAATGTTACCTAATAATTCATGGCTGTCTTCGTACTTAAATTGCATGTATATTCAACACAATGTAAATTGTTTATGAATGGAAATAAATGAAAAATAAATGAAATGAAATGTAAATTCTCAACAGGGTGTAAACTGGGTTGTGGGTTATTCGAAAGAGTTACCGCGGCTCCGGAACATAAAGGGAAAAAGAAGGAACATGGGTGGGTTTTAGTCAGTAAAAGTCTGACACTCCTTCCCTCTCCACCCAGAGCGGGAAAAGTTATTTGATGATTTTCCATCCGCAATAAAAAACGGAGCTCGTGGCTAAATAATAACAGCCGCTCAGGTCGCTCTTTAGGTTAAGCCGCGCTTGCCTAGGTTGGTCTGTGGATGGGTGACCACCCGTTACATACCGAGTTTCTACCGTGCCTTGGAAAGCACGTTAAGCTGTTGGTCCCGGCTGTCATTTGTAGATCTTTGACAGTCGTTAGAGATAGTCAGTGTCCCGAAAGTCTGACAACCAGTCTTACCAAGAGGTGTCCTATTAGCCAGTATTAACTGGGTTATGGAGGTCAGATAGCAGTCGCTCCATGTAAAATACTGGTATTCAGCTGCATCCGGTAAGACTGGCAGCCGAACCCAACATAGTTGGGAAAAAGCTAGGCAGATGATGAATAAAAAACCGGCCAAGAGCGTGTCGGGCCACGCTCAGTGTAGGGTTCCGTAGTTTCCCGTCCGTCACAATAAGTGTTCCCACTTATGAGTTTAACAACTTTTTGTCTTTTTTGTACAAAAACTGTTGTGTCAATCAAGTTCAAAATGATTTTCATAGAAAGTCCTTATAAAGTTCTACTTTTCAGATTTTTTTCATATTTTCTAAACTTATGGTTCAAAAGTTAGAGGAAAAAATGGTTTTAGTAAACCCCTATTCATTTTTAAATACCTTTCCAACAATATACTACTCTGTCAAGAAAGTACCGGGAAAAGATCAATAATACACAAAATGTCTGTTATTCATCCAAATTATTTTATCACCTTCAAAGTATGCTCCTTTAGAAACGATACACTTGCGCCAACGAATAATCCACTCATCAAAACATTTTTTAAACGCTGCTTCCGGAATTGAGTTCAGTTCTCGCCGCGAATTCTCCTTTATGTCTTCTATCGATTGAAAACGGGTGCCACGAAGTGGTAATTTGAGTTTAGGAAAAAGAAAAAAGTCAGCAGGAGCCATATCTGGTGAATATGGTGGTTGCTGGATGGTACTTGTTGAGTGTTTGGTCAAAAATTCGTTCACAATGATAGCCTTGTGTGAAGGCGCATTGTCGTGGTGCAAAAACCAAGAATTTTCTTTCCACAAATCTGGCCTTTTTCGTCGAATTTGCTCTCTTAAACGCCGCATAACGCTCAAATAATATTCTTTATTTACCGTTAGACCTTCCGGTAAGAATTCAGAGTGCACAACACCGCGATAGTCAAATAAAACAGTCAACATGACTTTGACTTTTTGATGGACTTTGGCGTGGTTTTTTCGGTTTCGGTTCAGTTGGAAGGCGCCACTCCGAAGCTTGTTGACTAGTTTGCATGTCAAACTCGTAAACCCACGTCTCGTCACCAGTAACAATGCGTTTCATGAATGTTGGGTCCGAACTGACTCGTTCTAGCATGTCCTCAGCGACTTTCGTGTGATTGAGTTTTTGGAGAAAATTCAGATCTTTTGGGACTAGCCGAGCAGCAACATGTTTCATACCCAAATGATTAGTTACAATGGTACGGATCGACTTGTGAGATACAGAAAGTTCGGCGGCTATCTCTCTCAGAGTTGAATGGGGATTTTCAGTCACTATTTTCTTCACTTTTGCGATGTTAACTTCAGTTGCAGACGTTGACGGCCTACCAGAGCGAGGCAAATCTTCCATCACATCTCGACCGCTTTTGAACGCTTTGAACCACTCATAAGCACGAGTTTTTGATAAAGTCGATTCACCGTAAGCCTTCTGTAACATTTTCAGTGACTCCGAACACGAAATTCCATTGGCGATGCAAAATTTAAGACAAACTCTTTGTTCGATATTTTTGTCCATTATGAAATTCGCAATACACACTATATATGATATTACTAAAACCAGCACTGTATTTAATATAAATAACAGATGCAACTCAAACTCCGCGCCAAAATGGAAAACAGTTGTGCCAATCTAACAACTACAAAAAAAAACAAAAATTTTAATTTGGAACCATAAACAAATCATCCATTCCCGATACTTTTTTGACTGAATGTATCACACGTTAGGGTTGAAATTAAAAAAAAAAATCACTTCCCACTTTACATATAGGGTGGCTACCCTAATAAAACATTTTTTTTCCAATTTTTATTTTACCACTTTGTCGGCGTGATTGATATACATATTGGTACCAAATTTCAGCTTTCTAGTGCTAACGGTCACAGAGATTAAGCGAGGACGGACGGACGGACGGACGGACAGACAGACATGGCGAAACTATAAGGGTTCCTAGTTGACTACGGAACCCTAAAAACGATATGAGACTATTATTTTAAAAATACATTTTCTTCAAACTAAAACACCTCAGTTTCAACAAAAAAAAAAACTTTTCGTAATCACAACCGCTTAATCCTTGTCCCTCAATTCAAAATTCGAATATCTTCATTTACTAACATTTATTATCAGTAAACACGCGATTCGCTAATGTACTACAGTAGGAAAAGTAATTTGTTTGTTGATTAAACAGCGAGCCTTGAAGAAAATATTTTTTGGAAATTCCACCCCTTAGTGTGTTAAATAGGGGGTCTAACGGGTTGAAAGATATTTGTTTAAAATGTGGTAACTAACTAAGTAATTTTATTTTTACTAGCTGCCCCCCGCGGTTTCACTCGCGTTTTGATAGAATCCTACTAATATTATAAACTAGCTTTAGCCCGCGGCTTCGCTCGCGTTAAATTCGGTATAACACACCAAGCAGACCTTCAGTTTTTGCTCTTGCGCCTGATTGATTTGTAATAGCAACGCTAAGTTTTCCCTTTTCTACCCTCGTTCTCCCTCATATCCCACTTTTTTTTAAAAAAAAATTGACTATGTCCGTTTCCTGGTTCCCAACTATCTCTGTATCAAAATCGGTTTAGCCATTAAAGCGTGAAGAGGTAACAAACAAACAAACTCACTTTCGCTTTTTTAATATTAGTAAGGATGCGATGAGTTTTTTGGATGTATGTTTGATACTCTTTCACGAAAAAACTATTGAACGGATCTTGATGAAATTTGGCACAGAGGTAGATTACAGTCTGGAATAACAAATAGGATTTTTTTTTTCGATATTACGTGGGCGTAGCCGCGGGCGCCAGCTAGTATACAATATATCTTTACGAATTGCAGCCTATATGTTATTCTGATGTATAAGCTATATTATTGGAAAGTTTCATTAAAATCCATTCATTAGTTTTTGCGTGAAAGAGTAACTAACATCCATACAAACTTACACGTTTGTAATAATTATATTATATTGACGGGCCTGTTGGTCTAGTGGTTCGATTCCCACCCAGGACAAACTTTGTGTGATGAGCATGATTGTTTGTTCTGTGTCTGGGTGTGATTTATCTATAATATGTATGTATTTATAAATTATATAAGTATGTATATCAGTTGTCTGGTTACCATAACCCAAGCTCTGCTTAGCTTGCGATCAGATAGCCGTGTGTGAGTTGCCCCAAGATATTTATTTATTTTTATTTATTTCTTATTTATTTAGACAAACTTTCACGTTTGTAATATTGTATTGTATTGTATAACGGGCTATTATGATAGTAGGAAGTAAGATATAGCGGCAACGTATAAACCCTATATCATTCTTTAGCCCAAACTACGTTGGGGTCGATCCAGTCTTACCGGATTCGGCTGAATACCCGTCTTTTACATGGAGCGACTGCCTATCTGACCTCTACAACCCAGTTAATAACTGGATACTCTTTGGTAAAACTTTCGAGGTAGTCAAAGGCTACCTATAACGACTGTCAAATATCTATAAATAACAGCCGGGACCAACAGCTTAACGTGCTTTCAGAGGCAAGTAGAAACTCAATATGTAATGGGTGGTCACCCATCCACGGACCAACCTAGGCAAGCGCAGCTTAACATCAAGATTGACCCGCGCGGCAGTTATTGTTTAGCTAAAAGCTCCTCCAAGAGAGGTATAAAACCTATATACAATATGTTGATTTGCATCCTCGTCAAAATTTAGGAGGTGCTAGTAAAAGTCATAAATAATCAATGAAAATTACGGTACCTGATCAATAATAATATACGGCGCTTTTATGATCTGTCTCTGTGTGTTTAAATTTAACAGTATTACCGAATATTTCACTTCAAAAGTAGAGAATCACCTACAGAACACACAGAACAGTGTGCACTTACCGATTTCTGAAAATACGAAAAAAGTAAAAAAAAAAACCTACTTATTTTATTATCGATTCGGGTCGAGAATCATTAGCATAGTTACGTCCCTGAATTTGACGAGGATGCAAAACAACACGCTGTATAGCTGTTAAATTTCGCCGTGCAGTGGTTGTAAGCTAGACTGATGAGCTTGAGGTCCTGGTTTCGATTCCCGAGTCGGAATTTCCCAGTAGCAGCCACAGAGCCTGGATTTGAGCCCGGTTGATGCCATTAGGCTCGCTCTATATTACATGGGGCTTAAAACGTAGTTGGCTTTATGTTGGTGTATTATCACACTAGCTGACGCCAGCGGCTTTCGAAAAAAAAATATCCTATGTGTTATTCCAGACTATAATCTACTTGTGTGCCAAATTTTATCAAGATCCGTTCTGCCGTTTTGACGTGAAAGAGTAATAAATATCCATCCATCCTCACAAACATTCGCATTTATAATATTACTAGGATATACCTCTGCCCTACCTTCGAATTTCACAGGCTTGATGATGTTACGATACCTTTTTGTACGTCAGAATTCTATTAATTGCCGGGATTGTGGGTTTTTTGAAAGAGATACCGCGGCTCCAGAACATAAAGGGGAGTGAAAATTGGTGAGTGTTAGTCAGTAAAAGTCTGACACTCCCCCCGCTCCGCCCAAAACGGAAGAAGTTATTCGATGATTTCCCACCTGCAAAAAAAAAGAAAGAATTCTAAAATCCACAAATTGTACACTTTAGAATTTTGTAACGACTGTCAAAGATCGAGAGCGAATACTGAAATATCTTCATTTACTAACATTTGTCATTTGTAATCACGCTATTAACTAATGTACCCTACTAACAACCTCGTACAGAAGGGAAAGTAATTTGTTCGTCGATTTAACAGCAAGCCGCTTATTTTCGGTACCCCACTAGAAGGAGTGAAATCGGGTAGCTGCTGAAACAAATGTCTTGTATCCGTACTTGTCGTAGGGATGGGAAACAACGTCTTTATAATTGTATCGATATTTTTCTCAATCTTAACAAAGAAGACTGAGATTTAAGTTTTTGCCATGAAATCGTTTTTGAATATTAACCTATTTTTTATTTATTTATAACCAACTTATACTAACAGTTAACACCACACATACAAGTTATCGGTTGTTCATAAAACATGAAACCAAGAAAATTAAATACATGACTGTATTTGTCTGCAGCAAACACTATAAAAAATATAATTTAAAAAAATACATAATACTTAAATATTTAAGTACAAAATTGTAGACCTTTGTGAGGCCTAGTTTAGGAAATTGGAGATTTGTACTAGCAAAAATATGGATTAAACTTCTAACTTTTACGAAAAAAAGACTAAAGAGTTAAAAAAATAAATATCAAGAGAGAATGGACAAAATATTCATCGGAAAAAAACGGAAATCGCATGAAAAAAATTGTTGTAAAATACGACAAAATCTTGAGTAGGTACTAAGAGCCACGTTCTATTCTACTTAAAAATATATCAGGCAGAATGAAGCAATATTGCACCATGCATCAGCTGATATCTAGGACACACATCCTATTGCTAAATCTAGACAAGTATTGTATTAGTCTATAGTACGGCCAACGAGAAGCGATACCAAATGTCAAACAAAAGCATGGGTTTTGTTTAACATTTGGTATCGCTTCTCGTTGGCCGTACTTTAGCCTACAAATTCTATACACCAGTATTTGATCTAAGCCTGCATATTTGTGCCTACCACTTGACTGACGATTGAAGTGCAGTTTGAATCCTCATATTGCAGTATTCTAATTTCGCAATAAATATGAACTGAATAATCGACCCTGGATACAAAACACATTAAATGAAGAGTATTAGGAGGAAATGCCCGTATTTTAAGAAAATACCGCTTACCTTCGCGCGACAAAGTGTTACGACGGGTGCAAAGTTTACCTACATTGTTACCCTACATTTTTGTAAACAATCGTGCAACGGGTTAAAAATTCCGTATCTACGCGCGCCTCAGAGATGTCAGCAAAGCAGAGGGGCCTGCCGGGGCCACCGCCTACCGGGGTTGCGGGTTGTTCGAATGAAATACCGCGGCCCCGGCAATAGAAGGAGCATGTGTGGGTTTTAATCAGTACAAGTCTGACACTCCCCCCAAGTTATTTGATGATTTCCCATCCGCAAAAAAAAGGGTTCCGTACCTCAAAAGGGAAAAACGAAACCCTTATAGGATCACTTAGTAGTCCGTCTGTCTTTCTGTCAAGACCCTTTTATGTTGGGAATGTGTCTCTACACATTCCCAACATAAAAGACGTATCGAGTTGAAATTAAAACCATATACCTAAATCTGGGGGCCTTAGGAGGTAAAAAAATTAAACCTCATGAGATCCACGCAATCAAAAGATATTACCGTTTATGTCGTAAGTTTATATGGGGCCTTGAGTGCGCATTTCCAACTCGCGATTGGCCGGTATTTAATTCCTAACTATCCATAATATTCTTAACTAAATCAAAGATAGCGTATCAAGAATTTTCTCACTCGATTGATTTATACGATGCACATGATGCTTTCCAATCTACATGCAATATCTAACAATACATAAATTTATGTCTGACTATGTATATTACGAGTATATGCACGGTGATCTCACAATAGGTAAATGACAAACAAAGATAATTCCATTATTAAAATATAATGTCGAAGACATTTTCAATTAATAATTGTTTACTACACAAAAATGTTCAAAACAAATCTGTTTCTTGATTAATTAAGCACTCATTTCTGGTATCCGGTTTTTTTTTAAGTTGACTTTTAACGCGTTTAGATACGCACGGAAGCGGCAATCGTGTTCGGATACACATGAAGTTTATGCGTAATTGGTTTAGAATTTTGTTATTATCATGATAATTATGATCAGTGATTATCACTTCATACTCCTCTAAAATCTGAATGGACTATGTATACCATATTTCGATCCTTATTTAAAAATAATAATAAGTACTGTTGCTTACAGAAATATCAACTAGCTTTTAAGTACTTGCATTCCCATAGTCACTAACCCTACTAATCAGTCCTTGTAGGTCGCAGAGTAATGCCTATGACACTGAGAAATAACTTGGCTTTCTATTGGTATAAGAATTGTCCAAATTGGTTCAGTAGATCCAGAGATTACCCCCACAACATGACAAACTCAAAATCAAACTTTAGTGTGGTAATATATTATATTAAACTCAAAATCAAACTTTAGTGTGGTAATATATTATATTACGATGTTTGCAAGTGCAAAATAAAATTAGCAGTCCTGGGTAGGTTTTGTATGGCGCTACACGTGGGCCGATAACTTGAATTCACAGAAAAAAAATCATAAAATGCGCAATCTAAACATTGAGTGTGGGTGTTAAAGCATTTTTTACGAAAACACATATTTTTTTGTATTTATAGAAAATATATAATAACGAATGAAGAATAGGTTAATATGAAAGAATTCTCACACTCGTGTTGGTTTTTCTTAAGAATCAGTGGGTGTAAAAGATCCTTTGAAAATATGTAACTTACATCGACGAAAATAATTAGATAGTTATTTTGAACCACACAATACATCACGGAAAAATTCTTCAATAAAAAACATCTTTTTATTGAAGAATTTTTCTGAAGAGTTAATACGTATTGTCGTCATGTTCGGAACAAACATCATGTGCTTGGAAATATACCAAACATCACTTAAACATAATGTTTGTTTCATATTTACCTACAGCACAGAAAATATATGAGCCTACTGATATTTTTAACAAATGCAAGCGTATAACTAATGTTATACGCTTGCATTTGTTAAAAATAACAAAGCACAACTAAAATATAAAAAATAATAATGATAGGTAATTAGTACTTACAATCATATTGTATTCAGGGTGATTTGATGATTGCGCGTGACCATAAATCTTGAAAAAACTATCAGCTGCTTCATGCAATTTTTTCGCGTATCTCAAAAAATTTATGCAACAAGAGATTTTTCAAATCATTTTTCGTATTAAGTGCAGTTACTGTTGCTTATATTTATAAGTTTTTTTTTTTACTTTTGCCAATTTTCAACCAATCGACCTAGCCTTTTCCCAACTATGTTGGAAGCAGCTTCCAGTCTAACCGGATGCAGCTGAATACCAGTTTTTACATGGAGCGACTGCAAATCTCATTTCCACAAGTACCTATTGGGTATGTTACTGTAATACGATACTCCTTGGTAAGACTGGTTGTCAGACTTTCGGGACACTGACTATTTGTGACGACTGTCAAAGATCTACAAATGGCAGCTGGGACTAACAACGCAGTAGAGTGGTGCTTGCCCTTTTCAGTATTTTGCAGGTAATACCAAAAGAGTAAGTTAACAAATCTAGATTATTCTGCCATCTAAAACAGCTGATCTCTAGCTGTTTTAAATGTCAGAACAATCTAGATTTATCGTGCTTTCCGAGGCGAGAAGGAAACTCGGTATGTAACGGGTGGTCTGGTCATCCATCTACGCCCAACCTAGGCAAGCGCGGCTTAACCTTAAGATCAACCCGAGCGGCTGCTATATTTTAGCCACGACATCCATATTTTAGCATCGATATAGGTTGATTGGTTGGAACCAATCAACCTATATGTATATCGGCCACAAATTGCCAGTTTTCTGTATATAAGTACAATCAGCCATACTAACATCTGTTATGTACAATATACCGCCTTTATTTCGTAAGAATAAATAAGGCTGGTTTTCGCAATTCAAGAATGAATTACACAAGACTGCTACCTTATATTTCTTCCTCATTTTCCAGAAAATCTACATACACGAGTTTTAAAACTATGCAAGTATGCATAAATTGTGTTCCTTATTGGTTTCAATGCGCCATTTAATAATCACTATAGCTTACTGTATGCAAATTTATGGTAATAAGGCCGGTTGTATAGAAAAGTATTCTAACCTGTAAATTAGAAATACATCGCGATTCTTTGATATGCTAATAAAAACAATCATTGAATTGTTGTTTTATAACCAACACTACACTATCTTATGACTAATGAGGAGGGACTAAAAGAGTGATTGCTCTGAATGTTGATGGACGGAAAGTGAGAGGCAGGCCAAAAAAAGATGGATAGTGTAAGGAATGATATGAAGGAGAAAGGAGTAAATGATGCCGTTACGTCTGATAGGGGAGAATGGAAGAAGAAAACGTGTTGCGCCGACCCCAAATAGAATGGGACAAGGGCATCAAAGTGTTGACTACACTATTTTATGTCTGCGGCTTCGCCCGCGTTTACGTCGTATATTATCCCACAGGAATGCTCTGACAGGATAAAAAATATCCTATTTTCCAATTTAGGTGATTGTCATCGTGCTCGGTTGAAAGCAATGGGCTCCCCCCCTTTTACATGGGACCCAAATATAACGGGCGAAAAGAGGGTGTACTATTAGGTAACACCACTGTCTAAAACATTTTTTGTGGATGAAAAATCAAATAGTTTTCATCCACTCGGCAGATTTTCATTCACCACGGGCAGAGCGGGGAAGATTGTCAGAGTTTTACTGACTAAAACCCACCCATTCTACAACCCTCTATGTTCCGGGGCCGCGGTATCACATTCGAACAACCCGCAACCCCTTCAACAACCCGTAACCCCACATCCCTTCGGGACTAACAGGTGTAATGTTAAGTTACGTATCCACTTTGTGTATAAATGCGTTCAGCCGTTAAGGCATGATACGATAACAGACAGTCTTCATTTTACATCCTACTAATATTATAAATGCGAATGTTTGTGAGGATGTATGGATGTTTGTTCTTTCACGTCAAAACGGCTGAACAGATCTTGATGAAATTTGGCACAGTGGTAGATAATAGTCTGGAAAAACACATAGGATACTTTATTTCGATATTACGAAGGCAAAGCCGCGGGCGCCAGCTAGTTGAAAATATTAGCATGGATTAATCATAGAGCTGAATAGCTGGAACGTTTTATATTTTTAATTACTGATTTACTAATTAGTGATGCGGCGACGTCTGTCGGTATTATTTCATGTTTTATCTCATACGCGGTATCTACCGTTATGTTTATCTTTCTTGTTGAATGGGCCGCGAAATACTAGGGAGAATCGATTACACTTTTTTCGCAATTACCTGCCAAGCAGAGGTTTTGATTCTGTAGATTATTACTAAGAAAATTGCGGCTTTTAACAGTTTTTAACGACGGAAATTTATAGATATTAACAACATATTTTTATAATTAGTTTATGTCTATTTATAGTTTGTAAACAATAGTCATAAGTTTATTATAATAAAGCACAATAAATTAAAAAAAAGATACATAAACATCTAAATTTTTTTTTGCCAAAAACGCAAAGTAAACTATTAAAAAAAACCGTTATCAGAATCAGGTAGATACAAAATACAATTGCAGTTTCGTAGGAAACAGTTTTTTTTTTTAATTACCGGCGAAAACACTATATGTAGGGGTTCAGAACGATGCACTGAATACGTGGTAACCATTTTAGCGTATATTCCAAAATATCGATATAATTTTCCACGTCGCCCCATCCCTAGTCCACACGGAAACGCGCCGCTGGGGCGTACAATTCAGGGCCACTACAAATGTGCACAGTTTTGTTTCTGACATTCCACCATCAATAACGTTTTTCGTAACGCAGTAACAGTCGGTTCTGTTTTATTTATTGAGCGTTCACAACTGAGTTTTACTTACTCAGTTAATGCGTGTGCCAATGTGATCGATAGTTGCATTAGTGAGGGGCACCCCCTATCGATAGTTTTTTTTAGTAGGGGGCATCCCTATTCAATAATGGAACTGATAGATAACTTACGCGGTTTCAGTTTTAAAATTAAGTTGTAACTAATTCACTTTTGATTACGTACTATCACGCTGTTCTCCCTCGAAGGGTAAGACAGAAATGTCAATAAGAAAACAGGGTGTACTCGAATTCCGGTTACCTACCATGACTTTGCATTATGTATCGACATGCGAAAAGTTGATGTTACGCACTCAAAATATTGTACTGATATACATATGTGTTGATAGGCGTGAGAAGTCAAGGGGTCATTTATTTTATGGAATTACTAGCTTTTGCCCGCGGCTTCGCGGTTCCCAACTATCTCTGTACTAAAATTCATCAAAATCGGTTTAGCCATTAAAGCGTGAAGAAGTAACAAACAAACAAACTCACTTTCGCTTTAATAATATTAGTAAGGATAGTAAGGATTGTGACAGAACATTAAAAAACTTGGAAGAATAATAAAAAAAATGTTGTAACTTTGACCCCTAATATTTCCCTAACTAGGTTCCCAGGTCTAGAATTCTAGAAGGTTCTACAGCAAAAAAATATCGCAATGGCGGAGAAAACGAAGTGTATTTCGGCACTGTTAAGGGCACTTTTAAAACCTTCCATAGTATCTGCTTACGCCCACATTTGCCCACTTTTGATTGGCTTGTGGGTAATATTAACCCTTTCCCTGTTCAATGAAAACCTGCATAATTATGGTTTACTGCGATTGTTTAACTATTACGATAATAAACGTTGTTAAACAAATTATTAAATTTCCCTCCTTTCCATGATGGTTTACTCTTAGTATTAAGTTATACTCTGTGATTGTTTTTCTCTAAAATATATTCTCTACGATTCTGTGGTACAACGAGTGTTATAATTATTGCAATTCCCTTATTTAATAATAAAGTCATCAAACGTAATAGTCTTTTTATTTATCTGTTATAAATGAGTTTTTCAGAACTCTTCATTCATAAAAAAACAATATCCGCCACTCCAATGAAATATTTTTATTGGGACCCTCAGAAAAACTTTTTGTGATAGCAATTAACGGAGGTAAGGTTCTTTATGAATGAAGACATCCAAGGCGCAAATTTCGAGTGCGGAAAAAAAATTAACAAAAATACTAAGTTTTCTAAGTAAATGTTTGTTTTAACCAGTTAAAAGTAGTATAATACATATTACAGTGTTGGAATTTCAATGCTTTGCCGACCGCCTAAAGTTGAATGTTCAAGAGAGTACTTTTAGTTCATCTACCGTTCGCAAGATCAAACGATTTTCTCGCTCAGCTACAAGATACTTAATCACTACCTCAAGCATAACAATATCATTCCGATACCAAATAAAGAGCACTATAAATTCTCCAACAATGCCAAAACAACAATATATAATATTACTTAACATAAAAACCCATATAAATTGATAAGACGCCTATCAATATTAAATCATACTACACATAAACCACTCGAGATCTCTTATGTAATTGATACAATGATAAAATGAAGCCACTTATTGTAATAGTATATACAATATAGATACGCTGAGTGATATTGGTTTATACGCTGAGAATTTCATAGAATTCCAACATTCGCTGACATGGAAAAATGAATATTATTAAAATACGACAGCACACAGTCGCAGTTGAGGATAGTGATGTTCTTGTAACGTTTTCGGATATTATTTCGGATATTTTGCGAAGACTGTTTGTTATTCGTAGAATCGCTCGGGTTTTCTTCTTCTGCGGATGGGTGACCACCAGAGTTCATGCTTAGTTACCTCCTTACCTCGGTACGTTATGCTGATGGTCCCGGCTGTCATTTGTAGATCTTTGACAGTAGTAATTGGTAGTCTCTGACGCGAAAGTCCGAAAACCAGTGTTACCAAAGGGGTATCTGTGGAAGCCAGATAGACAGTCGCTCCATGTAAAAAACTGGTATTCAGCTGCACCGGGTTAGACTGGAAGCCGATCTCAACATAGTTGAGAAAATGCTTGTCAGATCATGATATTGTAAGCAAAGCTTTCGTTAAGGTGATTCTCACACGACACTGCTCGTTTGAGCTGTTGTATGTATTTATGTTGGGCATCAAGGGATTTTATACAAGGCATTGTGACATGAGAACTGCTTCAGCGCCCAACCGGTCGAACAGTATCGTGTAATAACCGCTTAAGGAACTGGTGAAGTTACTCCTGCTTCAGAACTACATGTTTCCAATTAAGTTACGATAAAAAACATGTCTTAATAGACTAATTTAAACTTTATTTTAATTTCAGTAACATATGTACGTTTCATAGAAAGATCAATTTTCATTTAACATGAAATTATTCCATTTTACTAAGATTTACTAAACTCGCTTATTAATCTTTTAACTTATTAATGCTTTAATAATCAAAACGCTACGTACAGTTTGTCCGACGTAATAGAATATCCGAAAAATATTTCCGAACACAAATTTTACTCGCCCCTAAACACAACATACCGCACACACACATCAATGTATGCTTATTCCGCCGAATGTCACATTCATAGGTAAAAATTCAACATCGAGATATGACGTTACCCTTTCTTTATCAAAAACTAACACACGTGCGGATATAACAAGGTTTTCTCGTGTCGATATGCGACACGCACACTTTCCCATCACTAGTGAGAAACAGAATAACCAACTGTATTTCGTGGCAGTAAGCTCTATTCTTGAAAAACTTTGAGCAATTTTCTTCTTACAATAGCTGCAAAGAATAATATATGATAGGCTTTTGTGATAAAGTTCGTTATTCCAAATTGTCGCTGTACAACTTGTGACTTTCCGTTCTGCACACATCTAAAAATACTCAAGCAGAAATAAATGCGAAAATAAACCCTAAATACACTAACCGACGGTTGTTTTTCGCGTGTACAAGTTACGAATTGAAAATATCGCGTGGGTGAATTCACGAGGCAACAATAGTGTCCGAATGGGGTTGTTAGTTTTCGGCCGACTGCGCATCGGTTTCGCGCATATCAAAGATGGCGGACTTGGGAGCCCGGTCGCGCCATTTTACCAACGTTTTTCATTTTCGCGTCCGAAATGATAAAAAGAATGCTGTTTTCTGTGAAATTACGTGAAGTTCTGACAGTTATTGAGAAAGAAAGGTGTCTTTGATACATATTGTGCAGAGGTAATGTCTGTGTGTCTAAATAAATGGCTCCTTTGGTTATAACTTAGTTACAAGTCATTGATTTTTACTGAGATGCAATTTGGTGACAGGGTTGCTGATCTTAGGTAACTTTTTTCGCATAAAAACTTCAAAAAGCGAATCTTTCTGTATGAGCGTTCAAGGTTTTATTTAAAGTTTAGCGTGTTTTAGTAAATATAATTTAATTACAGATTTTTCTTTATTCAATTAACATTGAACATTTTCTTCCAGATGCTGTTGCTGAAGTTATAGCTACTCCATCATTCTACAAAGTCATCCGTGGACCTGTGGATCCCTTCAACTCAACAGTAAGTATCACGTTCAGTAGGGACCTATTTTTTTTTAATAAAACGTTGCTCCACACTTTGAATTTCTCCTGTATCGTCGGTGCGTTTACAAACAATTAAACTCACATACACAAACAGCCAGATCCGAAACAACTATCTGTAGGAAATATTTGTTCCTTGTGGGGATCGAATCCGCGAACGCAGTGCAGCAGTCCATCTCTCAGCCACTGTGCCAAGTGTGTCGTCAATTTTATGGGAGTGAAGAGGAGCAGTTAATAATGGGGTACAGTCAGCCTCAAAAATATGTAAACATCGACATGAATGAATTTGACTGTCAACAATTTGCGTTCCAATCTATTTTACCAATATGAATGCATGTAAGACAAGATGTATATAAATAAAATAAATAAATAAAAATAAATATCTTGGGACAACTCACACACGGCTATCTGATCCCAAGCTAAGCAGAGCTTGTGTTATGGTAACCAGACAACTGATATACATACTTATATAATTTATAAATACATACATATTATAGATAAATCACACCCAGACACAGAACAAACAATCATGCTCATCACACAAAGTTTGTCCTGGGTGGGAATCGAACCCACGACCTCCGGCTCAGCAGTCAGGGCCACTAACCACTAGACCAACAGGCCCGTCACCGGAACGTGAATCGTGATCGTGAACGTGGATCACGCAAAAGGAGTATATAAGTGCGTTCTGTGGTTTCTGCCTACCCGAATGGGTAAAAGGCGCGAGTTTATGTATGTATCTACGTATGTAACAATATTTGGCATCGCTTAAAATTTGGTGAGACATCCAAATGACTAAATTCATTTGATTTTCCCAAACGCGACTGCTGAATATTACGTTTCTGTTGATCATGTGGTTTCATCACTAGTCAAGGAAAGTGTGATTGGATTGTACCGTAAGGAATTTGTCACTAGCTGCAGTTTGGATTTATTTCTGATTGATGTCAATATGGTCGCCCCTATTTCATGGGACTGAAACATAACTGGCAAAATATGGGTGTAGCTACTGTTAAGTACTCCTCTGCCTAAGCTTTCAGGTATTGCAAGCGTGATGTATGTAATACTAGCTGGCGCCCGCGGCATCGCCCACGACATATCGAAAAAAAGTATCCTATGTGTTATTCCAGACTATAATCTACCTCTGTGCCAAATTTCATAAAGATCCGTTCAGCCGTTTTGACGTGAAAGAGTAACAAACATCCATACATCATCGAAAAAAAAGTATCCTATGTGTTATTCCAGACTATAATCTACCTCGGTGCCAAATTTCTTAAAGATCCGTTCAGCCGTTTTGACGTGAAAGAGTAACAAACATCCATACATCCATCCATCGTCACAAACATTCGCATTTATAATATTAGTTGGATATTTTGATTTTAATATTATTTCTCCAATTTTTTTCAGAAACCTGAAGCTAACCACAAATTCCTGGATCAAATTACCACATAAGAAAAGAAGGACGTACGCTGCTGGTATCACCAAATCAACTGGTCCTGTGTTTCTCACATCCTCCAAATAACCACATTATTTGTAAGCAAAGAAAGCAGGAAATAAACAATTAGAGACCACATTCATTCAATTTATTTCACACCTTTCCTTACACTTACCTTTCAAAGAATACCGTATGGCCAAAGTAACAACTAACTCGTAATAAAATCTAAAGAAACTTGTTAAAATTATTAAATTACACCCTTCCATTGTAGGTAAATTTGAATAAATTATAATCACAATACATATTCAAATTGGTTCCCAGGGTTTGGGCATCATCCTTTATAATAAATGCGAGGCGTTAACCCTTTCTGTGCCGTGTGCAGTTTTGTGATAGTTACGTTTTAATTATTATTATTTGAGAGGCTCGAATGATCTTCATTTGTTAGTTTCGCTTCAAGAAATTTTGGCAACTAATCGTTGAAAATTTCATCTTTACAACTGTGACTTTTTAAAGAGCAGATCTGTGCTTTATTTTTGTATGAAGATTTTTGTTGATGATGGCTTATTTTGATGACGCTTTTGTGTTTACCGACGACGCTGTTAGAAAAGCAAGCAGTGAAACTTCTTAGTGCCTGTTATTTAATTAGTGGTGTTAATTAATACAGAAAAAGGCTAAATACTATATCTCATTTAAGTTTAGAGAAAAAAAAAGTGCCAAACATACAGAAGAAAATCTTAATCACTTCTTTTTTGATGGAGAATTTAAGATTATTGCGACTTCTTAGTAAGGCATTGAAAACTGTGTAAGATAAAGTATAAATAACTTAGAAACTTCATTGGAGTTCTTTCTGTTAAATGCTTAATAATAAAATAAGTACACAGCATGTAAATTAAGTTTCCGCTTCCTCTGTAAACGGCAAATTAATTAAACACAGGATATTTCTACAAAGGCGATAATAAAATTGTTAATGCCCAACCACTTACTATAACGTTCAAGTATTTAAATAAAACTGTATGCTCAGACAAAAACTCACCGCCTCCATAGAACAGTGTTGACTATTTTTTCTATTTTTATTAATAATTTAACCCTACACTTTCGATCTCCAGCCTTTTTTTCGACTTCCGGAACCTAACACATCTGTGCGACAAAAAAATGACATACACCATACAAAGCATATTCTAATTATGCATAGACCGACAACGTACTTTGACATAAAAAAATAATAATAAAAATACTCGATAAAGGGTTACCTTTTTGCTTTACGATTGAAAGCGAACACTTTTATATTATGCAAATGAAGGCGACATTTGCATACAGTTTTTTTACTAAAGAAAAATCACGCACATCTGTCGTTCTTCGGTTTCCTACTTTAGTTAACGATTGTAGTAGATAACCGGTTCGCCGGGTTAATGTCAACCGTTTTTTTTATCTGTAGATAACTAGGTATTTGCATTATTTTTATCTTTCGCCGCGCTTTTAGCTTTGTTGTTAATCATATTTTTATTTGCACCTGTCTAAAACATAATTGTAACATTAACGCATTATTTTTTTTTATTAAAAAGGTACAAATACCCCCAGGGGATTAAAAATATAAACTGACATAACTTTACAACATATGTTAATACACTAACAATAGGTTTGGAAAAAATACGACAGACGGTAATTAGAAAAATGTCGTAAAATGTGAGATGAGTATCTTACATTCGCGGCTACGCGCTGCCAACAAGATGGACAGATAAAGATAATATATCATTATAGACAATTATACTGTCGCTGGTTGTATTACGGAAGTCGGAAATATACGAGGCCCGCATTCAACGGGTTGGAACTTTCAAATCTACGACATGCAAACCTCAACTGTAACAGACGTACTTAAGGTTTAATTTTCTTTGCTCTATAAAATACTTAAGACGTTTAACTTCGAAAGTTTTTTTCTAAGACCGTAGGCGATCTAACCCTTTCTTCACCGCTATCGTGTCATTTTTTTCCTGTTATCTGTTTTATTGCTCGGTGTATTATTATAGACGGAAATAGCTCGGGGGGTCTTAACGACCGTATTTAAGCGGTTCAAGTGTTAAATGCCCAATATTTTATGTTGCAGGTTAGTTTTGCAATTATTATTTTCTTGATAATACCTTGTATGTTTTGATGAAGTTTTATTTCATACATAAAAGGGTTATAAAAGGTTTTATTGACGATTGTTGATTTTATTTTTACTATGGGAATTCAATTACTAGATTTATTAAGCTGTAAAATGAAAGTTTAATTGCTGGAGTTTTTGTAATTAGTAAGTTTTATTAAGTACTAGCTGGCGCCCGCGGCTTCGCCTGCGTGTTATCGGAAAGAAGTATCCTATGTGTTATGCCAGACTATAATCTACCTCTGTGCCAAATTTCACCAAGATCCGTTCAGCCGTTTTGACGTGAAAGAGTAACAAACATCCATACATTCATCCATCCTCACAAACATTCTCATTTATAATATTAGTAGGACTAATTATGATGCAAACCTTTCTACGAATCATTATATTCATTGATAATAAAGTTTATGGTTAAATTCATTTGGTTCTTAGTATGATTGAACTGCCTCATTGGTGTAGTAATGGCAAGCGCGACTTCTGAGCGATGAGGTGAAGGTTCAATTCCCAGTTCAGGCAAAGTGTTATTAGGTTTTTCCATCAGGAACTACTCAGTTGCAGCCATGAACTCTAAACTTGTACCTGGGTGATGGTTCTTCATTTTTATATGACTGTCACCGATTAGAAATTAGCACAGTTCTGGCTTTGTTTATATACATAATTATATTGTCATTTATGTATAAAACTGTGACCACCATTAAATATAGTACCTAACTTTGACACTAGTACCAATTTATTTAATTTAATGACACTAATAATTCGTTTTATATTTATATCTTGTAATTCTTTTACCCATAAGCTTTGTATATCGATCTGCGCAGGTGAAATCGTAGGGCGCAGCTAGTCACAAATAAGTCTTGTATATAGTAAATAAGTACAAATATCAGTTAAATTAAAATATTTTAACTACTGTAAAAAAATACACAAAAGTTCTTTTCTTCCTTTTTAAAAAACGGTGCCCCACACTAGGAATTTCTCCTGTATCGTGGGTGCGTTTACAAACACTTAAACTCTCATACACAAACAGCCAGACCCGAAACAACTATTTATAGGCCATACAAATATTTGTTGCGTGCAGTGTAGGTACGACTAAACGCCGACAGACACTACGCCGACAGACTGAACACCGACAAGACTTTACTTCGACGGGACTCTTCGCCGACAGGACACTTCGCCGACAGGACACTTCGCCGACAGGACTCTTTGCCGACAGGGCTCATCAGCGACTTTAGATTAGGTTAAATTCTTAAAAAAATGGGTAGGTTGGGTAAGGTTAAAACTGTGACCTCCGACGAAACGACCAGAAACGACTTGCATTAATAGAAAAAACAGATTGTTTTTAGCAGGCTATACCACTACTCAACGCGTTTAGTCGTACACTCCCTGAACACCTACTGAATATGCATATAAAATTTCATAAAAATCGGCCGTTTCGGAGGAGTATGGTAACTAACATTGTGACACGAGAATTGTATATATGTATAAGAAGAGATGTACCTACACTAATAACCAATGCAAAATCTTTATTTTTTATGAATTGATACAAGAAAAGCATAAGTAATCGATTTCCAAAGTAAGTATCTGATTATCGGAGATAAATTGCGTCGCTGATGAGCCCTGTCGGCGAAGAGTCCTGTCGGCGAAGTGTCCTGTCGGCGAAGAGTCCCGTCGAAGTAAAGTCTTGTCGGTGTTCAGTCTGTCGGCGTAGTGTCTGTCGGCGTTTAGTCGTACACTCGTTGCGTGCGCGAAAACGTGTTCGAAATCGAACCCGCGAAACGCAGCGTAGCAGTCAATCGCTCAGCCACTGCGCCAGCTGTGCCATCAAAAGAGTTGTAAAATCATTTATATATTTTATTGTTTTTTAATAGAATAAAAAGTTCGGTTTGAACACCTATATTAAATTTACAGCACTTCTTTTATTGCTATTTATAAGAAAAACATTTCTTGTTAGAATAATGCTAACCGATTTTACACTGTACAAAAAAAGTAGTCCATAACATCTTGCTGTTGAGCTGCATACCGACCCAAGTAGACCCCAAGATAAATGAGAAAAGTTATTCTTAAGAACTCAAAGCATTTAAAAAAAAGTTGTCCCACACTAGGAATTTCTCCTGTATAGTGGGTGCGTCTACAAACATTTAAACTCACATACACAAACAGCCAGACCCGGAACAACTACCTGTCGGTCACACAAATATTTGTTCCGTGCGGGGATCGAACCAGCGACACGCGGCGTAGCAGCCAACCGCTTAACCACTGCGCCAACCATGCGGTCAAATTGCGGTTATTTCTATTAGACTATTACAGGCACTTATGAATGTATTATTCTTATACTTTGGGAGAAAAAATAAGTACTTATCTTAGAAGAAATTTACTCGTAAATTACCTAAACCCCTTCTGGAGTATAACACTTTGGATTATAAAAAGAATTTCTAAAAACCCATAATCTGTGAGCTATGGGTAGCACACCGACCGTCCGTCTAGAAACGACAAACGGGCCGTGTCGACGGCGCGTTCGTGTTTCACTAGTGCCTCAAAGAGATGTCAGCAAAGCAGAGGGGCCTGCCAGGGCCACCTGCCGGTGTTACTGGCTGTTCGAAAGAGATACCGCGGCCCCGGAACATAAAGGGCAAAAGAAGGAACATGTGTGGGCTTTAGTCAGAAAAAGTTTGACACTCTTTTGGAAGTTTTTTGATGATTTCCCATCCATCATCAGGTCCTAGTACGAGAATCTAGTTTTACGTATTATATTATCAGTTTATAACACTAATATTATAAAGGTGAAGGTGAGGCTGTATGTGTGTGTATGTTTGTTACTCCTGAACGCTCAAACGGCTTAATGAATTTAGATGGGTACGTATATCCCGGACTAGCTGGCGCCCGCGGCTTCGCCCGCGTGCTACCGAAAAAAAAGTATACTATGTGTTTTTCCAGACTATAATCTACATCTGTGCAAAATTTCATTAAGATCCGTTCAGCCGTTTATACATCCTCACAAACATTCGCATTTATAATATGAAAAATTAAAAATTATGATAAACACATAGACTACTTTTTATCTCAGTCTACGCGAGTGAAACCGCGGGGCGCAGTTAATATATTGATAATCTATAGAATTTAGCTATATTATCTATGGTTGACACTGGTTCGATTCTGATGAACCACCGGATTAAACTAGACTAATGTTAAAATTACCTAATCACACCTAATTTTATTTCACACCATTTTAGTCACGATTAGAGATAGTCCGATTCAGCTTAACAACCACTATTTATAGTGACAAACGTGAATTTGTAACCGACGAAAAAAAGGAGGTTCTCAATTCGACATGTATATTTGTTTTTTTTTTTTTTTAGAATAACGAGATTGGCATTTTCTCGAAATTAAGTAACTAAGCTATCATTAATGCTGTCAAACTATAATAATGGTTAAGTTGTGTCACTTTCATAAATTGCTAAGGAGGAAACGTCGTTTGACAGGAATAAATAAAATGTTCGTGATTTTAAAGCAGTTTTAATTTGTAACCACAGAATCGACACCACCGAATGTACTCGATGCCAACAGTTTAACTAAAATTCTAAGTGACAATTATATTTGTAATTCAAAAATCGGCGTATACGTCACGTTTACATAGAATAGAATAGAATAGAATAGAAAAATATTTATTCGAAACAGACACAACACAACAGCAAAAGCAAAAAAAAAAAAACATAACGCGTTCCTACCTCTGATGCATGACCGTGGATGAGACGAGAGGAGTCCTTACTAATATTATAAAAGGGAAAGTGAGTTTGTTTGTTTGTAACGTCTTCACGCCTTAATGGCTAAACCGATTTTGATAAATTTGGTATAGAGATTTTTGGGATCCTGGAGACAGACATAGGATTTTTTGAAAGTGTGTAATGATGGAGAAAGACATAAGAAAAGGGAAAACTTAGCATTGCTATTACAATCAATAAGGCGCAAAGGCAAAAACTACAGGTAGCAGGTACCTGCAAATCAGGAAAGTGGAACTGTGTTACCCCGAATTTAACGCCAGCGAAGCCGCGGGCAAAAGCTAGTATGTTATATGTCAGGATCGTACCAGGTCACATTCTGCAGTTTCTACTTACTTTCATGGAAAAAACGCGAGAGTTAATGCATGTATGCAATCTTAAAATAAAACAATGAAGTCTATTACCAAGTGCATCGACAATATTATGTAAATCTAAGAATAAAGAACATAGGATGTGATTGATCATGCATGACGTTCAACTCCTTACCTACACTGTCATATTCATGTATGTCAACGAGCATCACGCCACTATGCTCGATGGGGTAAACAGTGTTTTTTGTGAATGGCGTCTCTTAGTTCAACCTAGGGGGTAGTCATCTGCTTAACCGGACAAAGCCAGTGGATGCATCGAGATCGAGAGTAAGGCATCCAGCCAGGGCAAAAAAAAACCAAGTGCAAACGCCGCCTGCCGGGTTTGCGGGTTGTTCGAAAGAAATACCGCGGCCCCGGAACATAAAGAGCAATAGAAGGAACACGGGTGGGTTAAAGTCAGTACAAGTCTGACACTCCCCGCGCTACGCCCAGAGCGAGGGAAGTTATTTGATGATATCTCATCCGCAAAAAAAAGGGGACTGTTACATACTGACTGGGACCGTTTACAATGTCTGTATGATAAATATAAAATGTCTGTAACAATGTTCACTGTACTGAAATAAAGAATTTATTTATTTAATTTTTCCAATTATTTTTTATTTTACCTGTTACCATTTGTTAGGTTCGATATACCATCTTAACAACTAATTAACAGGCAATTTAGAATTGATTAAGTATCGATCTTTGGAACCGCTGGAGGAAATTTACAAAATACAGTTATAAACACAATCATTCTTAATCAAATAAACTAATACTTATTGGAAAACTAGACTGGTAAGTTACCAATTTAAGTGCAAGATAACAACTACACTCATTTGTTTTTCTAACTAGAAATTGGAAATGTGTCTAAAACTGGTATAAAATCAACCAAATTAATGTCTTCTATTCATTAAAAGAAACTTGTTCCAGGTTATTAAATTAAACTTATTCTTAAATTTTTCGCATCTATTTAAATTGATTTTATGTTTTACTAGCGACATCTATGTTCTATAACAGTCAGAAATGTTTACCAACACCCCTGAGCCGCTAGCTACGATGTGGTCACTTAGCGCCATCTATTAAGGGGTAAAGGAACTCTTATTAATTGTTGTTCGGTTTTATGTCATAGATAAGATTTTCTTTGGGTTAATTAAAACACAAACCATAATACACACAAATATTACATAATTATTTATTTCTAGAATGTTCGTTGACTGGGAACATGATACTTTCACATTTCAAAGCACACACAAACTGCTGTGCAAATTGCACTAGAATGATGATTTAAAAAAAAAATGTTATCTCTAGATCACTTGTTCAATATGCACTAGTGTTGTTTGTGATTAAAATGTTAAATCCGAAATTAGGGCAGCTATGTGTAATAATAATCAAAATTTGTACTAATTAGAATTTATTTTGATAAAACTTATAAGAAACTTTCCACTTGGAACCACTAGCGACATCTATTATCGAATAGAATAACAAATAGGCATGTAGGTAAAACAGTACCCAAATGCTTCGGGACGTGCATTAAAAATAGTACAAATTAGGCTTAAAAGTTGATGACCTGTTCTTTGAAACTTGTTTTTTTATTATTTTCGTCTGAGGATTATTAATTAATATACCAGATTTAAAAATAAAATGGACTTTTAGAATTATTTTCTCCTTAGTTGTATCTATCAATTTTATTAGTTTTCTTTTGCTTGCAAACTTTGCAAACTTTCTTACTGCTGTCTGCGGATTGTTTTTTTGCCGGTTATTAGTAAAAAAAAACAATAAGAATGATAAAAATAAAACATGTACTTAAACAAAAAAATCTACAATGAAGTAAAAAAGATACCCTAGTAGGTAGGTATCTAGTGCCAAATTTCAGCATTAGGCATCATTATCTTAAGGCTTAAATGTAACTCCAATTATGCAATCGTCTCTCGCACTCTCGCTAATTGCACTATTTCTTATTTTACCTTCTTGTGTACCAAATTCACCGCAAATAAATTTTACAAACAAAGACAAACAGAACTGAGTAAAATAAGGAGGTTGGTTAATAAATACAATAATTACTATACATATAATAATAGTATTTATTAATTGTTTTAACTAAAATGCTACAGGATCATTATATTTTCAATTTTAACAAAAAAAAAGAAAACCATGTAAAATAACAAAAGAATTGCGGGTAAGCTTTTGTATGAAACGCAGTTTGCTTAAGACCGTCCATTTTACAAAATAGTGACCACGTTTAAATTTGGATAAATCAATAGAAGGTATCAAAACAAACAAGTTATGAATGAAACAAAATCTTCTTAACCCATTATATCATTGTGTAGACTGTAGGCAGCATAATAATATCAACGACTCAAAATTTAAAATAATTTATTCCATACCATCATCGCGTAATTTCGTTCGTAGTCTATATTCTGAACTAAAGAACTAGTGCCAAAAAATACGACTCTCAACCTCAGTGTTGCCTAATGGCTAGATTCCCCATTTTGGTTTTGTTTGTAAAAAATAATCAAGACCCAGACAAACGTTTTTTTTTTACCATGTCCAATCCAAAAAATCAAATAAATTCCGTTTTATGAGTGACTAGCTTTTGCACGCGGCTTCGCTCGCGTTAAATTAGGGGTAACACAGTTCCTCTTTGCTGATTTACAGGTACCTGCTACCTGTAGTTTTTGCCCTTGCGCCTTATTTATTATAATAGCAATTCTAAGTTTTCCCTTCTCTTCCCTCTTTCCCCGTCATTTCTCTTTTTTTTTAAATGGGTCTCAACTATCTCTGTACCAAAATTCATCGAAAACGGTTTAGCCATTTAGGCGTGAAGACGTAACAAACAAACAAACTCACTTTAGCTTTTATAATAATAGTAAGGATAAAGCGTCACGTTTTTGAGATACAAGTGATCAAAGTTGCATTTTAAGCCATCATTACCTACATCTGTAATTTTATTGGCCTTTTTAATATCAGTGACCCAATCCACGTATGAAACCGTTGAGTTGAGTTTGCATATTCTCACATATTTTTTGTTTAATAAATCTACACTTAAAAGAGGAAAGATTTTATTGTTTGTTTGTAGACTGAATAGGCTCCAAACCTACTGGAGCGATTTGAAAAAATCTTTTACCATTACATGCCGACATTATCCCTGATGAACATAAGCTATATAACATCACGCTACTACCTACGGGAGCGGAGCAGTAACCAAAGACGGGACAACAAGTGGTCAATAAATACAATTTTAATACGTCAACAAACAAAAACAAACTTTAGACAACAGAACACCAACGAACTGTCAGCAAAAAAAGTTATCAAAATTAAAATATTTCGATACCAAAATGAGTTAATGATCGCACAAAAATTATAGGCCTCGACAAATTATGGGCTCTATGACAGTCCCCCGTAATTACCAGGACCTTTGATGTTTTAACTTTTAAGTTAACCTGTCAACGCTGGCAGTTAGTTTTTTGAACTTAACTGACTTTTTTAGAACGTGAAAAAAATTCTTACAAAGTTTTGAGTTTTGCGGATGTTTTCAGTAAAATTACTTTTTAGTCTGCTAGCTCACCGTTAATTGTAGAGATACATGTCACCATTTCCTGGTTTCCATTTTGAAGAAAGATCAGTCCTGGGTTTAATTCACTACTGGTTTATACCTGCGGTTATACCCGCGTGGAATTCGTTAATGGTCCTCTGGTTATTTTTCACAAACAAGTACGTAGTTTTAAAAAAAGAAGCTATAGTAAAATAATTTCTGTACACAAGTTTCAGCCAAACGATTGTTGGAAGATTCTAAATTTAAATTTTGAACAAGGACAAGTCTGGTCCTCTTTTTGTGTAAGTGTAAGAAGTTGTCTATTGTATGTAGGTTTGTTAACTATCTGTGTGCAAAATTTCATTCAAATTCGTAAAGCATTTTTTTGCGTGAAAGGGAGATAACCATTATATTAAGGAATAACCATTCCTAGATACTTACATTCTTTAATAATATTAGAGTCAGAAAGTAGGATTTTTTTATCCCTCTCGTTCAATCATCAAGTATAAAAAACAATAAAGATACCTTTTATAATGTGACTTAGTAATATTAAGTAGGTATTCGTCCATACTCTGAGATAATCCAAGATATAAATAAGCTATCTACATACCAAATTTCATCTAAATTCGTAGGCCGTTTGAGCGTAAAGGAGTATCTAACGAACATACATACACACTTCGATTCGCAATCGGCGTTATAATAAAAGGCTAGAAATAGTAAGGCCGAGTACAGCACTGATGCATAAAAGTATATTTTATTCGGCGCCAATCATTTATAAATAAACTCTAAATAACAATAAAATCCCCAAACTTATTAAAGAATTACGAAATAGTCTTAAAATACAACTCAAAAAATTTTACGCCATTCCTGGATGGCAAAACATGTAGCAACTTTGCAAATTTTATCAACTTTATACATACTCATGTTTTACAATATAAATATACTAGCTTTCGCCCGCGGCTTCGCTCGCGTTAAATTCGGTTTAACACACCAATCAGACCTGCAGTTTTTGCTCTTGCGCCTGATTGATTTGTTATAGCAACGCTAAGTTTTCCCTTTTCTTCCCTCGTTCTCCTTCATATCACACTTTTATTAAATAAAAATTAGCCTATGTCCGTCTCCTGGTTCCCAACTATCTCTGTACCAAAATTCATCAAAATCGGTTTAGCCATTAAAGCGTGAAGAGGTAACAAACAAATAAACAAACAAACAAACTCACTTTTGCTTTTATAATATTATATTAGTAAGGATAGTAAGGATTTTTATTTTACAAACTTTTGCTTTTATAATATTTTAGCTTTAGGGAAAAACCGGTAATTTACAGGTAGCACTATAGAAACTTCGACATTTTAATGAATTTTATTTCCATTTGTCATATCAACAACCAATTTATAAACATACAATTACAAAAAGTTACAACTTAATTCTTTAAACACAACATCTGTTAAAGTCAATAAATATTTTTGACATTATCATTTATCATTGGTATAAATGTGAGTGGCTAAATAATAGCAGCCGCTCGGGTCCATCTTTAGGTTAAGCCGCGCTTGCCTTGGTTGGTCTGGGGATGGGTGACCACCCGTTACATACCGAGTTTCCTCCGTGCCTCGAAAAGCACGTTAAGCCGTTGGGGGCTGTCATTTGTAGATCTTTGACAGTCGTTACAGGTAGTCAGTGTTCCGAAAGTCTGATAACCAGTCTTACCAAGGGGTATTACCCAGTACTAACTGGGTTGCGGAAGTCAGATAGGCAGTCGCTCCATGTAAAATACTGGTATTCAGCTGCATCCGGTTAGACTGGAAGCCGACCCCAACATAGTTGGGAAAAGGCTAGGCAGATGATGATTGGTGTAAATGAGATGTCGTGAGGAAAGTTTTGAGCATGAATGATGATGATGAATGATGGGTATAGTGGAAGAGGAAGACCAAAGAAACTATGGATGGATTGTGTTAAGGATGATATGGCAAGAAAGGAGGTATCTGATGACATGATGGGTCATAGAGGAGTATGGAAGGAGAAAACATGCTGCGCCGACCCTTGGGACAGGGGCAGGAGAATGATAACCATTATTTTGTCATTAAAACTATTTGGAACCACAACATGTTTTCTGAACCAATTCAAAGTGAACTTAGGTAGGCAGGGAAATGGTAATACATTTATTTACTTTAGTTTCTATCGTTTCTTAGTTATTAAGAGCAATAACTACCGGGGTTGCCGGTTGTTTGAAAGAGATACCGCCGCCCCGGAACAAGGAGGGCAAAATAAGGAACATGGGTAGGTTATAGTCAGCAAAAGACTGACAGTCCTCCTCGCGGAGAGTGGGGGAACTTATTACAATATATATTAACAATTAAAATAACGAATAAGTCTTTCTGTACAGTTTATTTGATTGAGTTTAATCATGCTTACTCACAATAACAATACAATATTAAATAATAACATAATTTAATATAAATTAAAAGTGTATCTATATATATATAGATATACGCCGTGAATGCTTAAAACAATGTCATATTTGTAATATATATATATGTATTTGATTAAAGTAGAGTATTTAGAACTATTTATTTATACAATATTTTTGAATAAATATTTGTGCTGGACACTTAAGTACGTTAATTATAATAAGACGAGGTAAACATAGATATCTAATATCTATACATTTTATCATTTTATGACGCTCAGTGTAGTTAAATACAACTACGAATTATATAAAATTATTCGTCAACGTGTGCTACAAGTCAAATTATTATTAAAAGTAAAAAATAGCGGCTAAATAGTAGCTCTACAATATATTTCCCCGTACATTACCAGTATATCAACTATGTTTATTTCTGTAAAATGCATAAATGACTAAATATTGTGACTTGCACTGAAATTTTAACTTAACTAACTACAAAAACTTCATTAATTTCATAACAACATATTTTTAACAAGCATTTTTATTTAAGGAAAGACAAAAAATATCCTTTTTTTACGTTTTTTCTAGTTTATGTTTATTTCTATGCATGCTAGACTGCCATTTTCCTGTTGACAGCAAAATATACGAAGTTTTGGACGCCCTGTAATTATTTTACCATTTTTTACTTGTACATTTTTTTAGGTTTTGTCTATAGAAATACCTTTTATTGAATAACAGCAATTATAATCGACTTTTATTCATGTTTTAAGCTTGAGCCTATCATAAATAAAAATTCATTAGTAAAACGTATTTTTTTTAATATACCACTAACGCATTGAAAAAGCCAAAACGGTTTTTTATTACCGAAATCAGGATGGAAACCAAAAAAATAGTTTCGATACCACCCACCCTGATACGGATAGCCCACCCCCAAATATTCGCATGCCACATTGCGTGTCCCACCATTTTTGATTAAAGAGAAAAAAAATGGAGTTTCGTCATGATGAAAATGAAAAAATACCCACCCTATGGGGTGCCACCCCTACTTAAACTTAGGGCTGATGCAAATCAAAGATTAAAAAAAAACCATGTAGTTGTGCTGTGGTTTATGGAAAAATTGGCATAGACAATTTATTGTGATAATTTTTGACGTTTAGTTTGGTTTTGCGGTATTTGTTATTTGTTTAAGTTTCGTTTACGTTACGTTTAAAAATTTAAATTTTGCTTATTGTTAGTCAACGTTCAGAAATTGCGTTAAAACAAAGTTTAAAAAATACATTCATCGTATAAAATTGTATTTGCAATGGCACCCAGATTGTAGAATAAGTTACAAACCATCAATGAATTTGAAAACAGACTATCACAGCAATATTGATTGACAAAGTGTATTATTAAGTTAGGAAATTTCTAAATGTCAAACTTTTAGAATGTTGACATTTTATTGGTTAATTTTTAATTCGACTTACATATTGAACTACATGCTCAATCCTGCTTTTTAATGTTGATATCTAGTGACATTTGTATCTAGTAATATTTTTTTATTGCTTTGATATAATTTAAAAATATTGTTTGTGCGGAACATAGAGAGTTTCTGACTTTCATATTTTACCATCTATTATTACTTATGTTCACAAAATAAATTAATTTAAATTCTATAGCGAAACGGCGCAATCAGATGCAATCCTTTCGGAATAATTTTCAAAGACTTCTTTCAAAAATCTAAATTAACGGAATATAAAAATGAAATGAAGCAAGTACTACCAATCATCGTTTACCTGTTAGGGGTCGTAACCGCCGCGACCCCCGGGGGGTACAATTTTTGCGACTCCCCCTTCAGTGGCACGGCACTAATGCTTGGTAATTATCAATTAGCTGGCGCGATTTTTGTCTTTCTTTCTTGGTATTTATTTCTATAGAGATGTTTATACCAGACTTTTAATTCTGTCATAGCCTAGTGGTGTTACTGTCGGTAGTGTCGGTCTGCCAAGTGACTAACGACACGGTGGGCGCAGTGGCTAAGCGATCAACTGCTGCGCTGCCTGTCGCGGGTTCGATCTCCGCATGGAACAAATATTTGTATGACCTGCAGATAGTTCTTCCGGGTCTGGCTGTTTGTGTATGTGAGTTTAAATGTTTGTAAACGCATCCACGATATAGGAGAAATTAGTATATAGTGCGAACCAAAGGCATGCAAATCGAAATATCAGATTTGCTTGTTTCTTCGAATACATTTATTAGTCGCAATTACGACGAGCACACAAAAAAATTGAACATACAAAGCATCTCAGACATTTATATAAATACACTTGGAACAAAAATAATAATAGCTTGCACACCGTGACTGCGACAAGTAGGTCTCATCAAGATGCTGTGCCATGCTGTGTTGCTTTGGTGAGGAAAACCTTGTGAGGAATTCAGCATGCCAGACAGAAATTCTTCGACAGAATGTTAGCCAAGTAAAAGTCTCATGGGCGGCAAAGAAACTCTGACACTAGTTATAAAGAAGTTAAACCAGACTTTGAAAAGTTATAAACGAAGTATTGTAGTCCGGCTAAAATTAATATTAAATGTACATTTGTAAGATTAGGATACAATCGATGTTATAATATTAGTTCCAGCATATCCTGCCATATTATGACGTACAAATCCTTACTTCCTTACTAATATTATAAAAGCGAAAGTAAGTTTGTTTGTTTGTTTGTTACCTTCCTCTTCACGCTTTAATGGCTAAACCGATTTTGATGAAATTTGGTACAGAGATAGTTGGGAAACAGGAGACGGACATAGGCTATTATTTTTTTTAAAAAGAATGGGATATGAGGGAGAAAGAGGGAAGAAACGGGAAAACTTAGCGTTGCTATTACAAATCAATAAGGCGCTACCGAATTTAACGCGAGCGAAGCCGCGGGCCAAAGCTAGTATTTCCGTAAAAATAATAATCAAGGCTTATATTATGGGTCTGTGGACAAACAATAGACGAACAGACTGTGAGCAAGCCATTGCTCACCGTCTGTCCGTCTATTGACGACAGGCTGTGTCGATTCACGCGCGTCTCATAGAGATGTCAGCAAAGCAGAGGGGCCTGCCAGGGTCACCGCCTGCCGGGGTTGCGGGTTGTTCGAAAGAGATACCGCGGCCCCGGAACATAAAGGGTAATAGGAGGAACATGGGTGGGATTTAGTCAGGACCAGTCTGACACTCCCTCCCGCTCCGCCCGGAGTGGGGGAAGTTTTTAATGATTTCCCATCCCCAAAAAAAGGCTTATATTATTAAACTATTAGTAAAAAATATGAAAATGTCTGCGAGAGAGTTCAATCTTCATGACTTCCATGAGCTTCTGAAATCTGAAACAAAAAGAAATAATAAAATCATTTTGTGAAAAGATTATTGAAGAAGTATTTTAGGGAACTCATGGTAAAAAAATAACAGGTTAAAACAGTTTAGAAAACAGTGTTTTCGATAGATTTATGGTAGGACAGTGATGGCAATAGCCACAAAAAAAAACTTAAACCGTTTCGTTTAAAAAACCGACTAAGAACGAGTGAAACTCGCGCACCGAAAGTTCCGTACAGACTTGCAACATAAACGACTATATCTTTTGCCTGCGTAGACTTAGAGGGTTGGTTTTACAGAACAAAGGGACCGTAGACTTGAGTAGACGGTTTTAATTTCAACTGGATACCTCCACGCGTTCCCGAGATAAAGGGTCTTGACAGACAGACAGACAATAAAGTGAGGGTTCTGTTTTTTTCCTTTTGAGGTACAAAGCCCTAAAAGCTAAACTGTAACCTAGATTTCATGCAAACGTTTTTTTAAACCTGTTGCATCTGTTTGAAATTGGTTTTTGGCAGATCGTCAATGTTTTTTGTGCACTTCGTATTTCTAGTCAACTGTATGTTTTATGTTTCACAGTTTTTAGTTTAAAACTCTACTAGTTAATGAAAAAAGTGTAGTTATAGACGACATTTAAAACTTCAGACTAAGGAAAAAATCTCGACGAATGAATGTCTTGGACGTTCAAGCAGAGGTGTATTATAGTGACATTTACATTTCGCCAACTATATTTGTGACAAATAATAATATATACCAAGGATGGCATAATCGACCGGGGTCGATCGCGGCCAATAGTCCAGTCAACCGCGGTAAGGCAAGCAAAATAAATTATTTTTAATAAAAAAGACTAAATACGGTATAATATGGTATACATACTGAACTATACTGTTACATTTAAAATTAAGAAGTATGCCATTGGTAGTTAGCACAGCGTTTTGTACGTAAAGAGTAGTTTTTTTTATTCTTTTGGCAGGAGGAAATAACCACAGACACCTCGACTGCCTCACAGAATGTGAGACACTCGAGGTAATGCCGGACTCGAACCAGCTAAAACCACCCTTCTTCTCTTCTCGGGTCCCCCAGACTTAGTCAGAGACCTTTTCATCGCTTTTCGCTGTGACTGCTGTGATTTTTATTATTAAAAGTAATTTAAAAGTAAAGTAGATCTTTGGTCTATTCAAGTTGGTCACCCCTGATATATACGGGTCCACCCTTTATAGCAGAACTTTTTATTTCATAATTTTATTTTGCATAACAACGGAAAGCATAAACTTCATTTCGCAGAAAATTGTTTGGCAGACACTCATTTATCATACATTCAAAACTCATAGTTTTGTAAGTCAGAATCATCTCTAGACATAAATTTCATATGCATAATATTTAAAAAGTAGAAACATCATATCGCAGAAAGTTCACAGCCAGAATCGTCTTTTGGCATATTTTTCATATCGATAATCATTGAACTAACGGCAGAATTGTAATATCGCAGAAAGTTTATAGTTAGAATCATCTTTGTCATTATTTGTTGTATTTTTTAAAATAATGTTATTAATTTGAATAATTATTTAATTTAATTTGAAATAATGTCATTTAATTCAATAAGTAATTATCATAATCTAAATAGTTCAGTTCCGGGTAACCTACTAAAAACAATCCCTTTTTTTCTACTAATGCAAGTCGTTTCTTTAATAGAAAATTTGTTGTTTCTAATGCAAGTCGTTTCTGGCACTCGCCGGCCGCTGCCGCGGCCCCGCTCGCTTCGCTCGCTCGGCTCGTGCGTACAAGGTCACAGTTTTAACCTAACCTAACCTACCCATTTTTGGAATTAACCTAGTCTAAATAGTTGAAATTCGGGTAACCTACTAAAAACAATATCTTTTTTTCTATGTCAGTAATTCCCAAGATTCTTATTTTTGCCTTAAGAGTTTTTGGAAATAATTGTAACTCACTGTATCGGTTCACGCCAAAATATTGGAAACTCACAATAAATAACAACCATGGTATATATCCCGTTTTTTTAACCCTTAAAAAGAAATGTTAATGACCATGTCAGTGTAAAGACTTACATGCCTATTAAAGTATTCTTAATGAAATTCGGCCATCTGCATAGTATGCCAAGTGAAATTATACCAAATAATCATCGCTCTAAATGAACATTATGCCATACGATATTATGCGAAATTTGAACTCTGCCAATCGTAATTATACTAAATGTAATTCTGCCATCTTAAAAGTATGCCATTGTAAATTCGAAGTTTTAAACATTATGCCAAACGATAATTATATCAAATATTTTTTCTGCCTTTAAAATGTTCGTTTAAAGAAAATTATGCGAAGTGTGTTATGCCAAATAAATTTCGGAGCATCAAAATTCTGCCAGATAGAGGGAACCCGATATATACCATCATCTACAGAGCCTTTTTTCCAACTATGTTGGGGTCGGCTTCCAGTCTAACCGGATACATCTGAATACCAGTATTTTATATGGAGCGACTACCTATCTGACCTCCACAACCTAGTTAGTACTGGGTAATAATTAGACTTTCGGCACACTGACTACCTGAAATGACTGCCAAAGATCTACAATTGAGAGCTGTAACCAATGGTTTAACGTGATATCCAAAACACGGAGGAAACTTGGTATATAATGGGTGGTCAACCATTATGGATCAACGCAGGCAAACGCGTCCAAAAACTAATGTTCAGATATCTACATATTAAAGGTATTAACAACTCTATACAAATATACCAACAGTAAGCTATCAGTTTGATTAACGCCAATCTTTGCACCGATTGAGATATTTTAGAGGAAATTTTATTAAACGGTTTGTTAACGAATTGCTTAACTTTAACCATCCGTTTATTAATCATTTAGCTCTTTTCAAAGAAGAATGGGAAGCTCAATATAAAAAAATGCTCACGATTGGATAGACATTTTTTAAGAAGAGCAAAAGGTACTGTTGGGACTAAAGTCAAAATTCGTGAGCTGTGACAAGCCCAGGACTGCCTCCTTTTATTTGTTTTTTTTTTTAAGCTTTGCCTCACACTACAAATATCTTCTGTAACGTGACATGTATAGAGGACGAACGAAACGCAAGTCACTGTCACTGATAGATATAAATGTTGCTGGATGGAGGTGAAGAGGCTAACGAGAAGATGGATGTATTGTGTAAGAAGTTATAAGATGGAGAAAGGAGTAAATGATGCCGTGACGTCTGACTAGGGAGAATGGAAGAAGAAGACATGTTGCATCGAACCCAAATGGAATGGGACAAGGGCAGGAAGATGATGGTGTCATAAAAGTATTTTGACACCTAAGGTGAAGGCAAAACAGCTCAATATGTCTGGTCTGGAATTAATTGCGAAGATTTTACAAAAAAACCCTATCCTTACTAATTTTTTTTACCTTTATTCACTTCTCATCTTAAAATTACATTTTTAAATATTTCTTAGAAAATAAATTTAACAAAAAAACATTTAACAATATAAAAAAAGGGTTTCCGCCGGTAACGGGAGCAGGGTCTAAGCTACCGGTGGTTAGGGCTACAGAGACAGAAACCTCACAATGCGGGCCGTATCGAGGAGTACTGCCTTCTGAATCAGGCCCTTGATCCAACCACCTAAGGAGAGCTTCGACAGATGTTCGTCGAGGCTCTGGGCAATTAAGCCATTGGCCGTTATGACAATATGACAATATTATTTATTTATTTATTACATTTGGGAAAACAAACAGTAAGTAGTACATTAAGCATAAAAAAAAGTGTTGACTTAACATTAAAATTAACAAATATACTACCCACAACATTTTCCACAGATTACTCTATGATATATTGCAAACTGTTAGCAAACGTTAAAATGTAACAGGGCTAAATTATAAATTATAAAAGCGAAAGTGAGTTTATTTGTTTGTTTGTTACCTCTTCACGCTTTAACGGCTAAATCGATTTTGATGAATTGGTACAGAGATAGTTGGGACCCAGGAGACGGACATAGGCTATTTTTTTTTAAAAAGATTGAGATATGAGGAAGAAAGAGGGAAGTAATGGAAAAACTTAGCATTGCTATTACAATAATTAAGGCGTAAGGGCAAAAACTACATGTAGCAGGTACCTGTAAATCAGGAAAGGGGAACTGTGTTACCCCAAATTTAACGCGAGCGAAGCCGCGTGCTAAAGCTAGTAGATAATAAATAAAATATTTTATTTATCTAAATAATAGACACAGACAAAGGATACAAAATTAGTCTATGCATACTAAAGAATTATGAATGCCTACCTACCCTGCCTCTTAAAATATGAATGCCTGCCTACCCTGCCTCTTAAACTAGGAGACCTGTATCTTAAGAGTCACAGGTTACACTGTTGGCGCAGTGGCTGAGCGATCGACTGCTGCGCTGCGTGTCGCGGGTTCGATCCCCGCACGGAACAAATATTTGTATGGCCTATAGTGATAGGTCTGGCTGGTTGTGTATGTGAGTTTAAATGTTTGTAAACCCACCCACGATACAAGAGAAATCCTAGTGTAACGCAGTCTTTTTTTTTAAATCAGTGATCGGCCAAATTGAATTCAATAAAACTTAAGTTCTCGGGACTGAAAATGTGTCGATGAAACATTTTAAATGCGTACACTGACAAGGCATAAAAATCAACATTATAGTAATCTCTGTAAGTAGATTACCTACCAATCTTCCCAATTCCCATAATAGGAACCACGAGCCAATGAAAAATTAATGAAAGAACCATCAGAGTCGAACTTATGCTAAGCACTCGATAAATCTCGCCCCCTAAGGCGGTTTCCTCCCAATTTATTCTTTCTGCTCGCCCCCTTAATCCTGTTATTAATGGTATTTTGCCTCCCCCACAGATGTGTTCAGAAACTGTCTATGGTCGGAGATAAGTAGCTTTTTAGTATCGGAAATCATATGCAAGGTAGAGCAAAAACAAAATTACAAACTGGCAGACACAAATAAGTAACACATTGTGTTTTGTAGTTCTGTTCTCCGATTGTGGCCGTTGAAGTATTAATTAATTAATTAACCATGTTAATAACAGTAAAGTATACTAGATCTTTAATATTTAATTAGGGGCACAACCTCACACAACTACACGACACGTCTTGCACTTAGTCATAGACAATATGCTAACGGTGACCACAGTCTTATATAAAATTATATAAGACTGTACTCCAAGACGCCTACACTTCCTAGTGTTCGAACTGGGAAGATTGAAAAGCCTGAACATTTTTGTCTACATGCGTCATCATCATTCTGGAATTATATACGTTATAACAACCGTTCAGGTCGACCTTCAGATTAAGCCGCGCTTACCTATTCTGGTCCGAAGATGGGTGAACACCCAGTACATGCTGAATCTTATCTAAGCTGTTGGTCCCGGTTATCATTATAGATCTTCGACAGTGTATCAGGTAGTCAGGGACCCGTGGAGTTGAACAACTAGTTTTAACAAGGGGTAATGTCCTACTAATATTATATGTGAATATTTGTGAGGATGGATGTATGGATGTTTGTTACTCTTTCACGTCAAAACGGCTGAACCGGTCTTGATGAAATTGGGCACAGAAGTAGATTACAGTCTGAAATAACACATAGGATACTGTTTTTTATCATCACGCGGGCGAAGTCGCGGGCGCCAGCTATTATTAAATAAACCAACCCAATACTAACTAGGTTAAGGAGGTATGTTTTGCAGGCGGTTTATATCAAATACTGGTAGTCAACTGCATCTGGTGTGGACATGTCATGTAGACTGATGGATCTGAATTTTGATGGATGGAGAGGGAAAGGAAGGCCAAAGAAAAGATGGACGGATAAAGTAGAAAGCATTAATTGATCCTGACAGGGGAGAATGGAAGAAAAAAACGTGTTGTGACGACCCTAAACAGAATGGGACCAGGGCAGGACACAGTGGCTCTCTAGGCAACGACGCAGCGGATGAACTCGCCAGACGGGCGTCCATCTCTACGGTACTAGGACCGGAACCAATGGTACCCATCCCTTTTAGCCGGATACACAGCTGGCTGAAGGAACACACCCTCACACAAGCCTCACACTGGTGGAGCTCGGCACGAGGCTGCTGACAGTCCAAGGCCGCTATAGGCCTTGGACCGCAAGCTGTCCAAACGCCTTCTAACCGGACCCCCCTCCAAGAACCGGGGTCCGCATGAAGAAGAAGAAGAAGGGCAGGAAAATGATAAGTCAGCTGCCTTCTGTTAGATTGGCAACAGACCATAGTTGGACTTGGTTGGGAAAATCTAGACAGATAATGATGTATGAAAGCTTCTTCTTAATCTGAGTCGGATACCGAATACCAGTATTTAATGGAGCTACCTATCTGACCTCCATTATCCAATTACTAGACAACACGATACCCGTTTGCAAGACTAGTTGTCAGACTTCAGAACTTCTGACCACTTGTAATAACAACCGTATATTACAACAAAATCCTTACTAATATTATGAAAGCGAAGGTGAGTTTGTTTGTTTGTTACGTCTTCACAACTAAATGGCTAAACCAATTTTGATGAATTTTGGTACAGAGATACTTGGGACCCTGGAGACGGACATAGGCTATTTTTTTAAAGTGAGAAATAAGGGAGAAAGAGGGAAGAAAAGGGGAAAACTTAGCTTTGCTTTTACAATAAATAAGGCGCAAGGGCAAAAACTACAGGTAGCAGATAAGTACCTGCATATTAGGAAAGGGGAACTGTGTTACCCCGAATTTAAAGCGAGAGAAGCCGCGGGCAAAAGCTAGTAAAAACATAAAGTATGTGCCAGACTTTACATAAACAACAACAAAAAAAGAAATTCTTAAAAAAAAAGAACACAAAACGGGTCCAAAATGAGACAAGCACACTCCAAAGCGAAGGGGACGTACCTAGAAAACATCTCATATAAAATTTATTTCAAATAACAACCAATTTTGCTTCTGACCCACCCCGTCGCGTTATTACCAAAAATGTTTAATACAATTGTGCCGAAACAAGGGACAAACACCTTTATTAGCATGTCATAAAGGAGAAATTCGTTCAGACGAAAAGACAAGGTGGAAAAAACAAAAATATTTCCGACTGACTACTTATCAACATTGCGTTTATTGAAATGAAATATAAAGCGAAAAACGGAATACCGAAATTGGTCAAAAAGCGACGTGTTACAGTGGGGGACAAAAAATTGTACCAGTTTTCGGTATAAGTATAAAATGTGTGTCATGTCATGATGCATGATATACTTGATGGACACAACATCAACCCTGTAATTCTCTAAAGGGTTAGTCAGAGATAGGTACCGCTGAAGGAAGAACCCTAATAATACTTTGTCCGACCTGAAAATTTGACCCCGGAAAATTACTGAATTAAGTTACGTGGTGGAATTATGCAGTCCCTAATTTGTAATGTGTTTTGTGCATTAAAGTGAAAGGAAAAGCGAGATCTGTGATCAATGTTTTAACAGATCATACATAAATTACTTGAATTAAATCACAAAATTTCATTAGGACCCCTAGTATCTATCTATATATAGTTCCCATGGAACTTATGGTCTATACTGAACACATTGGTTGCCTATTAAATAAGAGTACAATAGATAAAACCTACTAAGAATCCTGATAATTTGCAAATTATAACTATTTGTCATATTTTTGTAATGTGAGTTTTGTATTATGAACACATTATTATAACATTTCTCTGTTTACAATTTTTTAACAGGTTTTTCTGTCTTTAACTACAACGTCAAATATTGTTTTCGCTACAATTAATGTTTCTAATGCAATTAACAGTAAACATTACCATAATCATCTGACAGGTATATAACAATAAATAATTGGTAACGCCTGCGCCCCCATTATGTCCTTGATAAAAAAATACAATTAACTTATAGTATAGACCCTCTATAGAAGCCGATACTCTAAAAAGTCTAAAATCTTTACAAAACTCCCAAAATGAGACAAAACGTTCTTAAAAAATATACAATTACCATCGGCCGCCAGTGTAAACCGAAGAAAGCAACACGGATTGGCCCTAGGCTGAATTTTAATAAGATGTCACTGCCATAACAAGGGCCAAAAAATTCTATCCAGAGGGTATTTTTAATTTGACAGTTCGGTTCCTTATAAGTGTATTAATGTTGAGCCAATTATGATTTTTCTGAGGTGGGCCGTTTTTTTTGTCCCGCAATGCAGTGTTAATTATAGATAAATGGTGGTTTCAAAGTGACGAAACGATGACTTAATTGCTTTTAATTATAGTTTTATTAAAGCTTTAATTGTTGCGTAATGGGTGTTCTGAGGGTGTTGCTTCTAAGAAATATTATATTACTAGCTTTTGCCCGCGGCTTCGCTCGCGTTAAAATCGGTAGCGCCTTACTGATTTGTAATAGCAACGCTAAGTTTCCCCGTTTCGTCCCTCTTTCTCCCTCATAACCCACTCTTTTTTTTTTAAATAGTCTATGTCCGTCTCTTGGTTCCCAACTATCTCTGTACCAAAATTCATCAAAATCGGTTTAGCCATTAAAGCGTGAAGAGGTAGCAAACAAACAAACTCACTTTCGCTTTTATAATATTAGTAAGGATTTTTTATTGATGGTAATGAAAAATGGAAAATGGCAATGTTAGAGGAGTGTCTGAGAAGAAATATTCTAGAAGAAATGCTATTTCTTAAACTTATAGTCATACATTTCATTTTGCCGAATGGCTATTAAAAGCGTACTAACGATACGTTTACACATCAAGTCCGTTTTGCAGGCCCATCTTTATAGTAAACGTTTTTATTCGAGGATGGTGAATGTAGTCGTATGACGGCCGTTCACACACGACATGACAACACTTAGTCCGGTTTACCGGATTGCGAACCTACCGACAAACCCGTTTAAAAAGCGATCCTGTAAAACCGACTGCAGTGTGACTGTACCCTTATTTTTCACTGGGAGGTACCACACAGCTTAACCCTCGGTATGCCTGGTGGCGAGAAGTGACGCGGTATGCCTGGTGGGTCTGTCAGACCCAGTTTTGGATCACTATTTCATATACATATTGCAGTAAATAAATAAAAATATTTGTTTTAAAATGAAATTACATACTAATATCAGGATTAGACATAAAAATCGTTTTACAAATCAACGATCTTTATTTTTTAAATTTTAAATGAAAATTTGTTCGTTTTAAACATAAAATTAAGCTTTGAGCTTTTTGTTAACAATTATTATGAATCAAAAGTAGAGAGAGCACTTTAAACAAGTCTTTTCGTTGTGGGAACGCGTCCAGGGCTGAGGTAGCGGGCGGAAAGCATTGAGTAGTTCGTAACGGCCAGCTACAGCTTGCGGGTGTGCTCATAAATCAAATTTGAATAAAATACAACGGTTTTTCTGCCGTGGTGGGTCTGACAGACCCTACCAGGCATGCCGAGGGTTAAATAGCTTGGTAGCGGTTGGTTCGTGGTGGTCGGTTGGTCATCATCGTCAACAAATACATAAATGACAAACAAATAGGTACATTTAACACAAACAGAAACGTCAGAACGTCTAGAATTAACACTCTTATATAGATACAATTATTGTAAAGTACATATGTTGTTATTTGATACATACCAATAAATTTAATTTAATCGTTTAATAATGTTGCTATAACTGATCTCAATATTTTTATTGTTATAATTTAGTTTATTAATATTTTGTTTGAATAATATATAATAATAATTACCGAATAATTATACTTATTATTTGGTTAATGTTTTTATTTTATTTCACGATTATACTCTTTGCTGTGCCCTACAAGGTCCGTAATTGTACTTTAGCTTTAAACCCATTGTAAGATCTTCACACACTATGGAATACAAATAATATAGTGTTTATGGAACTTTACTCATACATAGGGTTTCCAGCATTTTGTATAGTAAAATAAAATTCTAAGTCATTTATTCAAATGAGGCTGAAATTCAGCTAGCAACTTTTGGAATATCGCCTTTCAAAGAGACAGTCTCCTTGCCATTTCCTAGTGTTTTAGCTGGGACGAAGAAGTGGCGGAACAAACACATCTTTGTTTTAAGTTAGAAGAACCAGAGTGTACACCATACTGTGTAAGTTAATGAACAAAGAGTCCATTAAATCAAATAATTGACACTTATCAGCCAGAACACAAAAATAATACAATGTCAGAACGTAGTACAATGCGTTTATAATGAGAAAGTGGCTGAGCAAGCGCCGCGCGCCGTATCACTTTATCTATCAACTGTCATTTAAATGCTGGCAAATTCTCGATATATATCGGTGTGCAGTCTTTACCTGCGTCTTGAAGATAATATAAATCATCAAGCATCTGCAGTACTTTCGCAAGTTACTATGTCTGTAGCAGCATCTTTTTTGTTTTTATATGTCATTCAAAAGTGCCTGTAGTGGTCTAATTGAAATAAATGCTTTAAGTTTGAGTTTGAAATCCCTTTAAGTATTATTTTTAGCGATAAAACATTTTAAAACGAGTTATTTCTTGGATTTAAAAGCGATGACGTCATCAACATGGCGCGAGTACAATCCCAATGATAAATTATAGATTCAATTCCAATAGTACTGTAAATATATATGTAGCTATGGCAACGCAGCATATAAATAAAAACGCGAAGTGTTCGCCACAGTCCCACATCACCCTAATATTTATGATTTCGCTTGAATATCGATCACAGAGGAGGTAGGGGCACAGCTAACAAGTGACGGCAAGAAGAGTAAAAATAATTTCTGCGTCTACCTACCCCCGTGTTAGCAGTTAGCACGCATCCAATACTTAGAGCGACTTCACTTTTGTAGTATATCTAAAAAAAATAGACAAAAAATTCAGTTTTTTGGACTATGTTTTTTTATGGACTAAATTTTCCCAGTAAATTTGGATCGGGTTTTTTAAAGTGAAACTTTTATTACATCGTACCAAACTTTTTCGTCTGTGTGTTGCATGTCCCGTGACGTTCGGCCGCGGAGTAGGGACGTCTAAATGTCTATAATGTGAAAAAAAAGTTTTACTTTTAGCGTGGTTTCTTAAACCACACAATCCTTTTTTTTTACACTATACGTGTTGAAAAAGCTAGAAATGAGATGAAATAGACAAGAAGAAGATATGCTGCGCTGTCCCCAAATAAATTGGGCTTAGGGCAGAAGAATAACGATGTTGACCTATTCTCTGTAATCATTTACAAAAAAGTAGTAAAAAGTTAACTTAGTGTTGCTTGCTAACTTTTAGTAAATATATATACAAAAGTGGATGTGTTACTAGAATACATTTTTAATAAGCTCCAACAATAGTTTATATTGTGACCGCAGGCTGTGGCAAAAGTTAGGCGAGGCCTACGTCCAGTGTCCCTAAGCTAAAATGGTGATGGTAGACGCCCCGGGTGTCGGGCGCCGTGAGACGACTCCCGGCCACCGTAGATGCAGGCCTGTGAACGGTGAACAATGAGTAGCTCACCGTCCGTCCGTCTATTGACGACAGGCCGTGTCGACGGTGCGTTAGAGTTTCACGCGCGCCTCAAAGAAATGTCAGCAAAGCAAAGGCCTGCCAGGGCCATCGCCCGCTGAGGTTGCGGGTTGTTCGAAACTAATACCGCGGCCCCGGAATGGTTTTAGTAAGGAAGTTATTTGATGATTTTCCATCCACAAAAAAAGGTGATGATTCAAATTCTAAACATATTACTTTCATAAAAACGTTCATACCTATCATTCGTAAAACTTTTTAAAATACTTTTATAACAAAAATAAAAAGTATTTGACAAAAAACCACATCCCCATTTTTCCCATATACTACAACCGCTAACGCGACTTTACCACCAAACGGGGGTAGGGAGGGACAAAATGGATTCTCGCAACATTCGGCAGCCATTACTCCGACCCTCTGTGCCACTCGCGCCCTCTCTCCCCTCACGAGGCGTGTTTACTAAAAATGCGTTCAATTTTATATGCGGGCCTTATATACGAATAGAAAGCTTTGTACAGGCCTCTTAGTCAACAAAATAACGAGACAGTCTTTATTTGAACGGTGAAAAAAAAACACGTTTTGCATGCAAAAGTGTTCACAACATTAGTCAGTCCTTTATTAGAATCTTTTTGAACGAGATCAAGTGAAAAATTGTTTTCGCCACTGATATTTTCTTTTGTAGAAGTTAGTTGTCTTTGAGTTTTCGAGAAAAAAGCTTTAAAAACTTATTGTTGAGTAAATTGACTAACAATTTAAGCTGCTGGCTGATTATCTACAACTGCCTAGCCAATTCCCGACTATGTTGGGGTCGGCTTCCAGTCTTACCGGATTCAGCTGAATACCAGTATTGTACATACGATACCCATTGGTAAGACTGGTTGTAAGACTATCGGGCCTCTGACTACATGTAACGACTGTCAAAGATGTACAAATGACAGCCGGGAGTGTTGGTCCCGGCTTGACGTGCTTTCGGTAAAAAATCGGTATGTAATGGATAGTCAAACTTAGTTTAATGTACTGACCTAGGCAAGAGCGATTTAGCTAGAGATTGATCCAAGCGGTTGTTAATAAGGGGTGAACCTAATTCCATCAACTAGCCACAATTTAATACTCCAAAGTTGATGATGTGTTGTGGCGCTAGGTCGATATTAGATACGTTGAATATTTATGGCAATGATTACGCCAATGCAGACGGTCCCTGAGTGTGATTCTGGTCCAAGCTCATTCAAGAAGAGTACGCCCAAATCCTGGAACCCAGAAATGGATATTTTATTCTTTTCATTATTAACTGGCCAAGTGCGAATCACCTTGGGTTTTGTACAAACTCGCGACATAAACGGTCATATATTTTGACTGCGTTGACTTAGAGAGTTGATTATTTCACAGTTTCATGGCATCAAAAACTTAAGTATATGGTTTTAATTTCAACTCGATACCTCCACGCGGTGTTGAGATAAAGGGTCTTGACAGACAGACGGACAATTGATCCTATAAGGGTTCTGGTTTTTCTTTTTTAGGTATGGAACCCTAAAATACTAAATATATTTCACGTGTTTACCCCATAAATGGCACAAACTTATCTTCATATTAGTATGTTCATGACAACATTGAAAGCGATTGAATGATTTGTACTGACGACCTCCCGAGCGCCTGCTCGCACGATTATGAACACCTAACAAAATAGTATACAGTCCCACATAGAATAAACCGTATCTGACGAGCTTGATTACTTGTCTTCCTTGCTGACTATACCTATTTATTACCTGCCTATATATTTTATACGCTACTTTGTGTTTTAGTCACTAGATAATTTCACTCACCAAACTTTACACACACCAATGAAAAAACAACCATAATACCTAATATCTAAAACTAATAATCAAAGTTAACACACAGACACGACTTCCACAAATCACAATCCAACACTCAATGACGTTTAACCCTTTCGATGCGGACGCAACTATTTTATTCCAGTTTTTTTTTATTATTCCAACCATAATGAATTCCAGTTTTTATACGTATTACCTTTGGTCGGGACAAATTGCAGACGGTTCGTCTTATAAATATTCTAGCGGTTAAATAAAGGGTACTGACTGTGCTTCTGAAACTTTTTCGCTCCAAACTTTATTTAGTCCTTTTGTTTTCATGTTATGAAAATGTACTTTTGGAAGTTTGACGCTTAAAGGATTACGGGAGTGCAACCTACTTCTTGTTTGTTTTTGGGTGAAAATAATAAGTTTAATTTATAACGTCTGCTGGAAGGCGCACATTGTTTGCGTTGCTATTTTTGTTTGACTTGTCTTTTCTCGGAAATTAATTTGTAATATTAAATAGCTGTGTTTGTTATTGCGAATGTTTATGCAGTTAATCCCTTAGTTTGGTCGGTTTTCAGTCTAAACTTTACTAGTATTTAACATGGAATGACTGCTTATCTGACCTCCACAATTCAGTTAGTATAGTACTAGTTAATAAGTTCTTCGGCAAAACTGGTTGACAGACTTTTCAGCCACTATGTACTTGTAAGGTCTGTCAATGATCTACAAATGACAGTAGAACCGCTAGAACTAATGGTTTAACGTGCTTTTCGAGGTACTGTGGTCAAATGTGCACGCGCCTAGGCAAAAGCGGCTTGATCTTTTTTTTTGCGGATGGGAAATCATCAAATAACTTCCCCCACTCTGGGCGGAGTGTCAGACTTGTACTGACTAATAAACATCCAGGTTCTTTCTTTTACCCTTTATGTTCCGGGGTCGCAGTATCTCTTTCGAACAATCCGCAACCCCGGTAGGCGGTGACCCTGGCAGGCCCCTCTGCTTTGCTGAGATCTCTTTGAGGCGCGTGTGAAACACTAACGCGCCGTCGACACGGCCTGTTGTCAATAGACGGACGGACAGTGAGCTATCCATTGCTCACCGTCCACAGGCCCGCATCTACGGTGGCCGGGAGTCGTCTCGCGGCACCAGATGCCCAGGGCGTCTCCCGCGGTGACAAGCGGCTATACCTTAGTTTCAATCATGACTACAGGGAAATACTTTATGGGAAAATTGATTGCTGAACACTATTTCTGATATATTAATGGTAGAATCTTTTCCTACTTCTAGCGTGTACTCATCTTCCACTCGTCACTTGTCAAATCATACCCAGGTCATAATATGATAGTCAACTGGTGTGCCAAACTTCTTATTGTCATTAAGGTCTGAAATAGACCAACAGAGTTATTTCATTTAGATTTTGTTTTTCAAATGTTTGGAAACGGTGGCCGTATTTTTATTAGTGTGAGACTGTGAGCAAAATTTCAAGCAGAGAATGAATGGCACTTTAATGAAAACCTGTTCTTGAAAAAGATGGATTGATGTAGGCGCAAAGTCCCTTACAATCGGCATGCGTAAGAGTTTATTTTACTTTTTATTCAATGACTCACACATCCATACCAAATTTATTTAACCCTCCAGTTCTAGGCAAATCGTTCGCGATTTTTAAAATTTCGTGCAAAATCATGAAAAAATGTTTGGTGCAATTCGGTTAACAGAACACAGTCCGACAGAAAAGTGAAAAAAAACTATGGAATGAAGAAAACTCTAACTGTCGCGTCTCCTTAATTATAAATGGTCATCGTTGGACATAATTGTAGCAATTACCACGCCTCTAGGCTGTCCACTATCGCATCATCTAGTTTTATTTTCACTAAAAATGCTATTAATTCACTTTATAAAATACATAATTCAAGCGTATGAAGTAATAAAAATAGAAAAAAATATGCGCTTATCACCTGGTCTGCCATATCACTCATGCAAGCCTCTCATTTAGTTATCATTACGACTAGATAATCTTACATTGACTTGTGTTTGCAGTAATATATTAAAAATAAAGTTCGTAATTTCATATTATTGGAAGTTGTTTAGTTTATGCATATAAAATCATTGATTATTTTATTTAAAAAAAAAACGTTGCCTCACTCTAAGCATTTCTCCTGTATCGTGGGTGCGTTCACAAACATTTAAACTTACATACACAAACAGCCAGACCAGGAACAACTATCTGTAGGGTCATACAAATATTTGTTCCGTGCGGGGATCGAACCCGTGACACGTAGCATAGCAGTCAAACGCTTAGCCACTGCGCCAACCGTGTCGCCAAATACAGATTATTTAAATCAAACAACAGTGAGACATTTAATTAATTGTATTGTCTTTTTAGAGGTTGTTAGTATAAGTTTTATTTTAGGCTTTATAAGCACAATTCCAAATCTTTTCCACAACAAGAATTAAAGTTACATACGAATCACTATTCATGTTAATTTAATCCAAAATCTCACGCTTTGATTAGTTGATCACAATCTTCAACACCTTGTTAAAATTAAGTAAAACGTGTTAAATCTAAGATGGTTACGTAACCATAATCCCAGTTGTAACAATAGTTAATTTCACCGTAACACAACATGTACCGGATCTACATGAACAAAAACCAAAAATAAATTCATTGTGTCAAAAACATCTGTTACTATGGCAACATTACTTTAACGGATTTAAATAAAAGGCACAAATGTTACGAACAAAAAACTGATTAACATGTGAACGCGTAACTGTTATAATTTCGCATTGTGCTCGCATAAAATAATCACAGGAGGCTCTTAAAGAAAAAAAAATCGTTTAAGAAAAAAATATGCAAATTACAGCAGCATCGTAAGGGTTAAGCCGCGACCGTGTCGAATTGTGTTGTTATTTCGAATAATTATTTTCGTATTTACACTTTTGGGTAATTTTGTTTTTTTTTTTATATCGTTTTTTTTTATTTTTTAAACAGCGTCAACTTATAATTTGTAAAGGAAGTCGGTTAAAAATGGAATTTTAGCGATGCATTTTAAAAGTTGATAGTGCCTGTCCTAAAAATTTTTCATTCATGTTTTCGGGATATCGACAGGCTGTCGACTCTGCACGTAATCAGGGGACTGACTTTTTCTTGACCAAAGAATGCTGCCAGCCTTCTGGGCACCTTGCCTATTGACAGCGATGTGGATGAAATTTTTGTGGCTCTGTAAAACTTTTCCTATTTGAAACTTATACAATCATGTACACACTTACCAAAATATCAAAAACCTACTATATTAGAACAAAACTAGAACATGTAGAAGACAGCTATCGTTTGAAAAGCTTTTGTTACTAGTAAAGCAACTGCTAACATTTTTACTTGCAAGCTGCATGTCTGACATCATCATGTGCCTAACCTTTTCCCAACTATGTTGGGGTCGGCTTCCAGTCTAACCGGATGCAGCTGAATATCAGTATTTTACATGGAACGACTGCCTATCTGACCTCCACAACCCAGTTAGTACTGGGTAATACGATACCCCTTGGTAAGACTGGTTGTCAGACTTTCGGGACACTGACTACCTGTAACGACTGTCAAAGCTCTACAAATGACAGCCGGGACCAACGGCTTAACGTGCTTTCCGAGGCACGGAGGAAACTCGGTATGTAACGGGTGGTCACCCATCCACAGACCAACCTAGGCAAGCGCGGCTTAACCTAAAGATCGACCCGAGCGGCTGCTATTATTTAGCCACGAGCTCCTCACAGCTGCATGTCAGACATGAGACTTGATAAACCTTCTTCTAATTTTGGCTGTTTTTGTTATTGTGTTTTTGCACACCTGTGTGTTTTACTACTAACATAGTTTTTAAGTTTGGTACTATCACGTTATGTGCCGTCGACGCCTGAAAATAAACGCTTTTTTTTGTGTCGTTGTCGCTGACGAGAATATTACTGTGTTTATGAGCCGTAAATTAAAGTACTACAAAATTGTGTCTAAAACAAAAAAAAAACACTTTGAATAGCACTTTATAGAAAAAATACTAATTAAGTAATATACATTCCACAGTATAAAATAATTAATAATTATGAAAATGTATTATAAGCCTCACGGAATTCTGTGCCTCGTGTCAATTCAAGGTAAGGGTTATTTAAGGTCATATTGAATACTTTATAGAACTAAGTGCAATCACAAGCAATGAAATGGGAAAACAGCAAAATACAAAAGCGATTTTATTACTATGGCTTATTAAGGCGCCACCCCGACCAAAACGCCGCGCAAGCCGTTTTTGTACAGTTTTCTAGAGCTATCTACTTGTTATTTAAAACGAACTAAGTAACAAAAAAATACATTAAATTTCTTTATAATCTTGATTCCATTAATGTAGATTTAGTTTTTATTTTTATTGAGTCATTATTTAGTAAATCTCCTTACAACAAAGCCCCCGAAATGAGAAAAAATATCAATAAAATGCATCTCCTCGTAAAGTAAACATTGTTTAATTTTGCTACTGACACTAATGGATACACAATTCTATAATGAACATTTTGGTAGAAATATTTTTTCCAAAAACCCAATACTTAATTTTATATAGATTTTATACCAAAAAATAGGCATTATTCACTACTGCTCTCACTCACTCACTCCTGCGCGGCAAAGAGGGAAGCGAATGCTCAAGGTTATTTGCGTAGGGTACGGCCTTAAATACTTTGTTTGTGGTAACGCAAAACGGCAATCAATACAGTAAAAGAATATGAAATGGTTATTTTCAGGTCAATTTATTTAAATTAAATTGAACACCCTTTTAATAACTTCCCAAGGGTGTCAGACTTTTGCTAACTAAAAACTACCCATGTTTCTTCTTTTGCTCTTTATGTTCCGGGAAAAGAGTTTAGTTCCAGTAGTAGACATAAGTCATCATAATCATCTTGGGTCAGCTTCCAGTCTTACCGGATTCAGCTGAATGTCAGTATTTTACGTGGAGCAGTCGCTCCACGATAGGTAGTCGCCTATCTGATTTCCATAACTCAGTTAGTATGGAATAATACGATACCCCTTGGTAAAACTGGTCTTCTAGGCACGGAAGAAACTCGGTATATAACGGGTGGTCAAACACCCACGATTCAACCTAAGCAAGCGCAGCTTAATCTGAAGGTAGACCCAAGTTGCTATTTATATATCCTCCCCTGTTAAAAAAATGTATCACAGAGAACCAGATCACCTTTAAGTCCATGCAAAACTGTTATTTCTTCTACTCACTTCCTCAAAATCCACTTACGAAAGTAACATAAAAATGCCACACCTTTTAGCATAAACATCACCTTCCTAAGGGTTACTATCATTAAAATAACTTCACGCACAAAAAACTATTACCCATCCATAGACACTAGATGTTGTGATTCAAATGAGTTCTGTAACTGATATCCCTGAGACTCGCATCCCATATTCAAATGAATAAGCGTCGCCATCGCCATATTGTTTTTTTTTGTCTTTTCAAAGTGGGCCACGCATATCATTATTATTGGCCTTTTTAGTTTTTTTTTTCTTAAAAACCGGTAACGCTATGAATAATACTTAATCATTAGCTCTATTTTCAAATTGGTGCAGCTGCGCCTTGTTTTTTTTTTTCGCGACATTGTTTTTTTTTTTGTTTTGTGCGTGTATTTTTAAATGTTTGGTTAGTGATTTGTTTTTTTATTCTCGTTTTGACTGTAGAGTCAAAAACGTAAAGCTTGTATAGAATTTATAGTATTTTTTTGCTGTACATTTTAATGATATTATTAATCAAAACTGGTTATGTTATTAAAATCAGATGACGAAAAAAGTTAGCATTGTAAAGGGTGCACAAACTTTAAATTTTTACAATTTCAATTAAACACATTAATCCTCCATGACCATTTAAAATTAAAAAAAAAAATACTATTAAGCTCTCCTCACACGCAGGTTTATTTCGACCACCGCTACAGAATATCAATGAGTTTACCTTTTAATTTTCTTACAAAATACCTATCTATCGAATAACCTCATTCTAGTATTATGTTAAGTCCTACCTTAATGAGAAGTTAAAAAACGTTAGGAATAAAAAGAGTATCAATATGTCTAACACGTTTATCTAGGACCCCATAAAACATTGTGGCATAAAATTAATTATTGAACGAGACATTAAAGACGGAAGGCACCCCATTTCCCACACTAGAACCAGTAGCTAAATAAATTTTCAACAGACATCTGCTTGCTAATTGTCTAACGAGCGGTGTGCATAAATTGCACAAAATTATTATACATCGCACAAAAAAAACCGTCACATGGCGACAAGTCTTTATTTTTAAAAGCAATCGTCTTTAAACCTGTCGCTTCCCCAAGCTCAAGGTGTGAAATTTGCAAAATTAAAAGAATTTTTATATTTAAGAACACACCTTTAAAATTATTCGAAAATCAACTTACTTTCGTTGGCTTTTATGCCAGTTTTGCATATCGCTCTATGCGTACTTCTTACAGTTCGCATTGCAGGGTTAATATGCAAATTAACTAACCCATTTCTTACTAACCCTATAATTACAGTATTTTGCATATTATTTGATGAATAAATATTTATAAGGAAGTGAAATTGAAGAACTTTTTCATTATAAACTAGTTCTTAATAAAGCGTTCGTTACTTTTTTATTTTTTCGAAACTGCTATGTTGTAGTTTATGCAAATACACTTGGGTTTATTAAATTTCGTGTGAAGATACGCCTGGGAACTTCTTGTGATGATGATATTTTCAAATTGACATTAATTTAAACGCATTGCTAATGCAATGCAATTTGTCATTTTATATTTTAAGAGAGATTTAAATTAAGTTGCATGGCTCTTGCGTTTTTTTTTAAATATTTAACAAGATTCCTTAGCCTATCAATCGACCTTCAAATTGTTATCTGCAGTAGTTTAGTTTAAACAACTGGTATATTCATAAATATTGTGAATATATTTAAAGGTTACTATGAATAACCTATACTCCGTAACAAATACAAATTCAAGATATTGTGAAATGGAAATCGCAGAAATTACGGAACATTTTGATAATTTTATTTGACACAATATTTTTTTAAATTATTATTTTATTTTATTTATAACATTCACTGTATAACTAGCTGCTTGAAGACGGTAGTGACGAAAGTAACTGGCGCTTATAGCATAAGAATCTTCCTATTTTAAGCCCAGTTGCATAAGTCTTGTATCTTGCTACTTAATTAGCTCTTATTTAAGGTTCAATAATTGTTAAATAAGGTTTAAGTTTTGAACCAATAAATATTATGTTTATTATTTATCATTACTCTATTTTTTAAATCGTATATTGTTTTTTATAGTTTTTCCTGTGCGACTCCAATTAATACTTTCTTTATTTTCTATCTTTTTTTAAATCATTAACTCCATATCTGAATGATCTTAGTAGTATATAACATTAAGCACATATTTATTTAACAAACATTCCATTTCTCCAAATTTAACAAGGAGGCGTCAACCAAAAACTACACAATAGCTAAATACCCAAATCATATCGACATCCCTAATGCCAATCGACAATAGATCGAACCTAATATCGAATGAATGAAAACCACTTGACTCGTGTTTAAAATCGATTCAATTGTGAGCGCCCTATTCGATTGCATTGTGTGGAATCGATTGATTCAGGCAACAATTCAGCTTATTGTAAAACGATCTTTTCAATTCGAATGTGGTTGTTGTAATATTTTGACGTTGTATTGCTTGCACTTGTCGATTTTTTTTGTAGCTCGTGCTTGTTTGATTGATAGTTTTGTAAACAAATTGTTGGAATGTCAAAAACTGTCATGGCGGAACTGTCAATTAGAACTCTGTTTAGTAAAAAAAATATTGCAGTTTTTTGGAAAGTGATAGGTGTTTTTTTTGTTTTATTCGCAATGTTTATTAAAATTTATATAACATTATTTTTGTTTATAGGGTACCTCAAAAGGAAAAACGAATCCCTTATTGGATATTTGGACCACTTTGCTGTCCTGTCTGTCTGTCAAGAACCTTTATCTCGGGAACGCGTTAGCAATCAAGTTAAAATTAAAACCATATGCTCATCAAGTCTGTAGTCTATAGAAGCTGTGAAAAATCAAAATGGTCGTTTATGTCGCAAGTTTGTATGGAGCGGCGTGAGTCCGACTCGCACTTGACCGGTTTTATTTCATATTTTTACAATTTTAAATTTAATGTTCGTAGAATACTAGTTATAGTTTCATAATTCGTAATTGTCACAGCTTGACAAACACCAAAGTGATTTACACCAAATTTACAAAGCAAACATTTTTTTAAAATAATGGTAGGGTAATTTAAATTAAAAATAATGAAACTTGTTAAACATTTTAGTCACAAAAAGACATCATGTAAGTAATAAAAAAAGCTGTTACACTTCATGCAATTACTCATTAAAAAAACATGTTTTTCTTTCCTTTATTAAATTACAATTTTACTAAAATCCATTTAAGGGTTGCACCTGCTAAAACGACTCGGCGACATTTTTTTTTTAAATATCATAACAATAGCTCATTTTAAAGGTAATTCAGCTTTTAATTTTATTACCTTGTGACCGGTGTGTCTCGATGCAAATGCGTATTTAATGGGCCATCCGTAATAAATGGGTAAGGGTGAAGGAACGCATCCTTAAGTGTACATGGTACCTATAGCAGTGCTGATTAAATTATTTCTTTTAACTAGAGTGTACTTTAAATGGAAATGGGCTGGACATGTGGCCCGAAATGAGATGTCCTGGTGCAAACGCATCCTGGAATGGAAGCCGTGGGGTAAAAAGCGCCCTCCAGGACGACCACAAATGCGCTGGAAAGATGACGTGAGGAAAGTCGCTGGTTCGAACTGGGCACAAAGAGCGCAACACAGAGAGGAATGGCGGAAGTTGAAGGAGGCCTACACCAAATTGGTCGAAAAAGGCTAAAAAGAGAAGAGAGAGTAGGTACTTTAAATATTGAAGCACATGTGACTAAAAGAGTGATGGATCTGAATGTTGATGGACGGAGAGCGAGAGGAAGACCAAAGAAAAGATACATGGATTGTGTAAGGAATGATATGAAGGAGAAAGGAGTAAATGATACCGTGACGTCTGATAGGGGAGAATGGAAGAAGAAAACGAGTTGCGCCGACCACAAATAGAATGGGACAAGGGCAGGAAAATGATGAACTAGAGTGTACTATTATTATTAAACTACTCCATGGGTCTCGCGGTCACAAGCGCGACTGCTGAGAGCGGGGTCGTGGTTTCGATTCCCAAGTCGGGCAAAATTTATTATTTGGGTTTTTCCAATAGGAATTTCCCAGTAGCAGCCTGCAGTTTGGATGTAAGTTACCCCGGTGCCTCGGAAAGCACGTTAAGCCGTTGGTCCTTCGCCTGATCTCTCTCCAGTCCTCTCGGATTGTCATCCCATCGGACTATGAGAGTGAGGGAACAGAGAGTGCACCTGTGCCTACGCACACACGCACTATAATATCTCCCGTGCAGATGGCTAATCTCCGCTGAGATTAGCCGCCGTGGCTGAAAACGGGCAGGAGGACCAGGTATTGTGATGGTGATTTCTAACCGACTTTTAAAAAAGAAGGAAGTTCTCAACTGTTTATCCTACTTCCTACTAATATTATAAATGCGAATATTTTTGAGGATGTATGAATGTATGGATGTATGGATGTTTGTTACTCTTTCACGTCAAAACGGTTGAACGGATCTTGATGAAATTTGGCACAGAGGTAGATTATAGTTTATTTTTCGATATTATTTGGGCGCCAGCTAGTAACATTATATCTTCGCGATTACTGGTCCGATTTACGTGATGCTTTTTTATTTGGTAGAGAATACTTTTGCGGTTGTTCATAGTTAATAGCAAGCTTATAAGCCATATTCTGTAATACCTACTTATATGGGTGATTTGCTAAAACTTTTTGTAACAATGTAAAATTAAAACTCTTCAAGAATTTGCGTCAGATAACATCATACCACAAGCAACAGGCTGAGAAATGAAATATGGTTTTACTTAAAACTTTTTCATTTATTATGACGGACCCACAGTTTTTTTTTATACCTAGCTACTTTTAAACACTAAATTAAATACATATTATCTGTATCTGTGGAGCTCTTGGCTTAATAATAACAGTCGCTCGGGTTGCTTGCCAATGTCGGTATGATGGGTGATCACCCATTGCCTAGTTTCCTCCGTGTGTCCCACCTGTCATGGTAGATCTTTGACAGTCGTAACAGAAAGTCTAACAACCAGTCCTACCAAGAGGTATCGTATTAAAGTTAATCCTTCCTAACATTATAAAAGCGAAAGTGAGTTTGTTTGTTACGTCTTCACGCCTAAATGGCTAAACCGATTTTGATGAATTTTTGGTAGGTACAGAGATAGTTGGGACCCTGGAAACGGACATCAGTTTTTTTAATAAATATTTGTTTAATAAATCCTCGTTTCTACAGGCAGTAAATAAATTCTGCCTTTTTGCTATATACAGAACAATATCTAGGTACTATTATCCATATATACGAATTTCTCTCCGAAATACTATATGTAGATTAAAAAAAACCGGTCTAATACCGTACCAACTTACGCCATAATCGGCCAGATCTTATGACTGCGTAGACTTCATTTATATTATGCAGAGTGTATAGTGCCACAAGTTAATGGCTTCATTACTCTTCGACAACGAGCGACTGCCTATCTGACCTCCACAACCCAGTCAGTACGGTGGTAAGACTGCATTGTGACACGAGACGAACATTGTGACACGAGAATTTTATATATTAGATAAAAATACATAACAGAGGAGCTCGTGGCTAAATAAATAGTAGCCGCTCGGGTCGATCTTTAGGTTAAGCCGCGCTTGCCTAGGTTGGTCTGTGGATGGGTGACCACCCGTTACATACCGAGTTTCCTCCGTGCCTCGGAAAGCACGTTCAGCCATTGGTCCCGGCTGTCATTTGTAGATCTTTGACAGTCGTTACAGGTAGTCAGTGTTCCGAAAGTCTGACAACCAGTCTTACCAAGGGGTATCGTATTACGCAGTATTAACTGGGTTGTGGAGGTCAGATAGGCAGTCGCTCCATGTAAAATACTGATATTCAGCTGCATCCGGTTAGACTGGAAGCCGACCCCAACATAGTTGGGAAAAGCTAGGCAGATGATGATGAGATAAAAATACATAACACTAAAATATTTATCTATATCTTATGGTATATCGAACAAACCCAGTGACCGGTCGGAGCTCTTTGTTGCGGTTGTGGGGGAGTTTGGTCAGCAGGCTAAGGTTACAGGTTGTTTTGATTGATATAAACAACGACACAACGTGACATTGTGGAGTTTGTGTCACATGTGAAAAAAGACGACGATTTTTTTTGCAGTCTTTTTTCAAAAATATCAGGTACAACTGTGGGACCTAAAATGGCAGCTTAATCAGAATCATAAGTAAGTAATAGGTTAATAAAATAATTACTAATATTATAAAAGCAAAAGTGAGTTTGTTTGTTTGTTTGTTACCTCTTCACGCTTTAATGGCTAAACCGATTTTGATGAATTTTGGTACAGAGATAGTTGGGAACCAGGAGACGGACACAGGCTTTTTTGAAAAAAAGTGGGATGTGAGGGAGAAAGAGGGAAGAAAAGGGAAAACTTAGCGTTGCTATTACAAATCAATAAGGGGAACTGTGTTAACCCGAATTTAACGCGAGCGAAGCCGCGGGCAAAAGCTAGTAATAATATAAATTACGTTACCGTTCGTAAAATGGTCAAGATGTGACAACTCACAATATTAACTACTAGCTTATGCCCGCAGCTTCGTTCGCGTTAAATTCGGGGTAACACAGTTTCTCTTTCCTTATTTGCAGGGACCTGTTACCTGTAGTTTTTGCCCTTGCGCCTTATTTATTGTAATAGCAATGCTAAGTTTTCCTTTTTCTTCCCTCTATCTCCCTCATTTTTCACTTTAAAAAAAAAAGTTAGCCTGTGTCCGTCTCCAGGGTCCCAACTGTCTCTGTACCAAAATTCATGAAAATCGGTTTAGCCATGTAGGCGTGAAGACGTAACAAACAAACAATCTTACTTTCGGGTTTATAATATTAGTAAGGATTAACAAATTCTTAAAATGGTCATTTTAGACGCCCAGTTAAATTTTGAATGCTGTGTTTATCTTTAAAGTTAAAAATGAAGGAGATATGAGGGAGAAAGAGGCAAGAAAAAGGAAAACTTAGCATTGCTATTACAATAAATAAGGCGCAAAGGCAAGAAGTACAGGTAGCCGGTACCTGTAAATCAGGAAAGGGGAACTGTGTTACCCCGAATTTAACGCGAGCAAAGCCGCGGGCAAAAGCTAGTTTTTTATGAAGTAACAACTGTAGGTATAGGTATCCAATTATTGTGCCTTTCAAGGGCTCGGCCACGCTTAGAATACAGTTTTCCCAACACCATACATATGCTATTTACAAAACGTTTGGCATATCATATACTAAAATAGCCATTACTCAACGCCCAACCTATATTTAATCAAACAAACAAATTACATAAGAAGACAAGTCTTCAAATCATTTCAGTCATGATAATTGTAAATATCTCGAACGCAAAAGATCAAACATGTACTCGTCAAACAATTTTAATCAGGAACCATTCATATTTTTAATGAATCCCGTCTTTGCAAACCAATCGGAGCATGTGAACATCTCAGATCCAAACTTCCAACCAACATGAGATACAGGACCATTCACCTTTTAAGATATTTATGAAAAAAACACAAACGAATTACGAGCCACCCGCACAATTATTTCGAGGAGACGTACAAAAGAAATGCGAAAAAGCGGATGAAAAAAAAATATAAGCATTGTTATCGAAATTGGAAACGAAACGAATATCCATAGGTACCTAAAAGAAGTTCGGCTTCTGTAGGGGTGCATTTTTTTTTCAATCCGAACGCGTATAAAAAACCTCCCTTCGTGTATGAAACATTACCCCTACGTCCAATGGAGCTGTGCCCCAAACACATCTACGCTCTCATTTTTATAAACAGATTTTTTTCTTTGCTATAGAAAGAGACGGATAATCGCCTGTCACATTTCGTCGGTGTATCGCTGAGTGAGGGAAAGAGACGGCACGAAATAAAAAGTTTGGTCTTCGGATAAAGAAACCTCAGGTATGGATAAGGGTGTGGAGAGAAGAAAAAAGGGATACGACGTGGGGTGGCGACCACCCCCCGGCGTGGTGGGGGCTGATGTTGAAGTTCCCGCCACCGCCACTAGATGGGGGTGTTGGAGGAAAGTTTTTTTTTATTGAATTTCGGCGAGTTTTGGCATAATGATGATGGATTGTGCCTTGGTTTTTGGCTGATAAGTTTTTGGTGAATTTTCTGCGGCGTGTAATGTGTTTTGCGGTTTTTTTTTTGTAAATTAGGTGCAAGTAGCTACGCTGATGCTGTCAGCTTGATATAAGTTAGGGGTGAAGATGTATTGGTTTCTTTTTTTACAATATTAATTAAGTTTACTTTGCAGCTATATTTTATTAAAACTTTAAGCAGATTTCCACCGGTTTGGAGCAGTTTACGCAGTAAATAGAGTTTTCAGCCTAGAGTCATTTTTTTGTTGTAATTAATCATATGTTTGATAAGCCCTTCTATAATATTCCAGCAATTCTTCTTTAAAAAAACGTTGCCCCACACTAGGAATTTCTTCGTTTACAAACATTTAAACTCACAAACACAAACAGCCAGCCCCGGGATATCTCGGGATCGAACCCGCGACACGCAGGGCAGCAGTCTATCACTCAGCCACTGCGCCAACCGTGTCTTATAAGATTCAAGCGACAACATCATAGAAAACTCACACACAAACATTTGCAAATAAAATATTCTAATTAAACAAAATTCTTACAAGTTAACACCATTCACAGTATTCCAGCGTTGTATTGTTTCGTCTGAAAGTCACTTTTTTGCGACTTTTTCGTCGTGCGTTTATAATGCGCACTGGCATCAAAATCTTTTAATTAGCGGTGTGACGAGAGGAAGCTCTCATGCGCTAATGAGACAAGCCCTTCAAAGCTGTCTGCCTGCGGTTTGTTTCCGAAATTAAGGTGTGATTTTGTATATTTTAGATAAGGGTTCCGTACCTCAGAACAGTAAAATAAACGGTACCCTTATAGGAACACTTTGACACTTTGGTGTCCGTCTGTCTGTCAAGAACCTTTATCTCAGGAATGCGTTAAGGTATCGAGTTAAAATTAAAACTATAAACTCCGGTCTGTGGTCCTCTAGTTTACGTAGTCAAAGATATGACCGTTAATGACGCGAGTTTGTGCGGAACCCTCGGTGCGCGAGTTCGACTCGGTCTTGGCTGGTTTTTTTTTTAAGTTTTTTGAAATTCTGTAGTGTTATGATGATGTAAGGGTAATAGAGTAAATGTTATTTTGGTGCAGTTATTTGTCAATTTATACGATTTTTATTATCTACAAACACAAAGATAGGGGTATAAAATATTGATTGAAGTAAATTAATTTACAATCTGCTCTTTACACACGAAATAATACCCCGCCGTCATTACAAACTCAATACCAATAACGAAATACAAATGCAGACTTAAAAAAAAAGAATTAGTACAGTAAAAGAAAAAAAAAACTAATATTTTCTATCGACGAAGGACTCAACCTTTCACAAATATCCAATTTGGGTTTCGTATAAGCAATAAATAAGAGGAAAAGGCTTTCCAGACGGTGCCTGGAGGGAAAAAAGAGAAAAAAAAAAGTAAAAAAGGCAACGGATCGAAGTCTTTCGTCCGTCGGATCCAATAATCCGGCCGTCTGTCCGCTCGCCTAATGTGATCGTAGCCTAATGAAAAACGCTCGGCTCGTATCTATAGTCGGGACTACAAAAAATACTGATGTCTGTTTTTGTTGATTGGTTACAGTTATTGGTACCAGGGCAACCCCTGGTACAATGGAATATGGTTGCTTTTCTCTGCATTGTCAGTGATTTTGATTATATTTATAACAAATGTCAAATCTGGCCTATTAGACTTCAGGGAATAAAGTAAATAGGGAAGCTGAGTAAATATAGGTACATAGACCCGATTAGTTACACAATCCCGAAATCCCGGGTTTAAAAATAGAACTAGATCTATATTAATATAACGTTTGCTGATACAAAACATAATTTATCGTTTGTCCCATAGATCGTCGGTTGTTCATTGATCGATCAAAGTCATGAGACGGGTCTATGCGGCGATAGTCTGTCATTTTCGACATAATGACAGTCGACGTCGAAAATTACAAACTACCGACCAAAACCCACTTATACAGACAATTTATTCGTTCTTGATGTTGCGCCAACTAATTCAATTTTCCACTGTATAATGTTTCATTCAATTCTTATTAGTAATTAAATCCAATAACTTTATTTTCCAACACTTATTTTATTTTAAGTAAACTTACACCTAAACTAATAAGACCACCAGGAAACAATTTCCAGACTATGAATACGGCTCCAGCTACACGAATGTTAAAAAGAAATCGTGAAATGGGTTTGCGTTGGTAACGAAATCAACATAAATTTAGAAGAAAATTCGAAAAAAAGATACGTTGTGTACCCAGACCGTAATTATATCGATAATTCAGCGCGGTTTTATGTATTGACTGTGTAATATATTAGTATCTTGAAAGTATACAATGAAATGCATGTAATACTTTTTAGGAATCTTCCAACACAATTAAGTAAGTAAGTTAATTGAATAATTTATTTGAGAAACAAAGAAAACTTAATTGTAATTACGAAAACAAGATTTATCTCTTAACATAATTGAGGAAATGTGACTGTTGTATAGTTTCTCCTCTGCCTTACCCCAGGGGAAACAGAAGTGCAATGAATGGTCTTGTGTCAAAAGAAAACCTGTCAAAATAAAGTTAAAACAAAACCAAATCTTACAGAAATGAACACGGGTCACCCGACAACCAGACTTTAAGTTAATTCTGAACTAAGTCAACAACTAAGTCTTTAAAATACTTCACTTAACCAAGACTCCAAGAGTTCCTACAAAAAAACAAGAAAAAAAGACCTAAAAAGAAAACCGAACTTTTCCTCTTCACCTTGAAAAGCGCAAAGTGTTTAAAACTGAACTTTCATTGACACATCTTCATTTCGATTTCATTAGAAGAAAACGGACGTACTTAAGAAAATCTATTCATTCAAGCACTTGCATCTCTTTCTGACGTGTCGATTGGTGTATGTTCTGTCTCTTTCGGTGCGATGTTCAAGAAGTAGTGACGTCATAACGAGGTCGTCTCTCCGATTCACTCATTAAATAAACAAGCGAAATGTTCGTCAGGATGGCGGGACCACTTCGGGTTTTACAATCATTTTAGTTTTTGATCTGGCTGTTTTTTGCTTAACATGGGGCAATTTGTAATTACTTGTATTTTCACTATTCTAATTAATATTAGTTTTTACTGACCATTTTTTAAAGTGAATATTTTGGCTGCAGTTAATTTGGCTTATAGATAAACCATAATATCCTAGATTACTTTACATTGATTTCATTGCCATAGGAAAAAAAAATATCGTTCTAAACAGGATAATTTTGGGTCGTTTCCGTGAGATTATAATTTACCTCCATGAGTAAAGACTCGAGTGAGAGCTAGTGTCTAAAAAGAAGACTTATTACCAAACTTTCGTACTTGTCGCAGTTATTAGTACTAAAACACATTTAATTATATAATAGAATAGAATAATATTTATTTGTGTAATATTGTTTATTGGAATTCTCACGATGAAGCAATTTCTAATAAACTAAATTTTCTTATTCGAATTTTAAACTAGTTCAAACAGTCAACCAGCCATTATATTTGCCACATTTAACCACCGAAATCCTCTGGTTGTAACACAAATATCGAACGACCCGTTTTGAAACTCAACAGTTGTAAAGTTCATGAAACTCGAAGGTGGCTCCACCATTGTGGGGCACGTTTCTCGTTTTAATTCGTAGCTCGACCCCGCTGTTCTTCATTATCTTATTACTTAGCCAACTTTGTGTACAGCGACCGTTGGGTTTTGATACTAGGAGTCTAATTATAAATGGTTTTGATTGTGGTGGGATAAAAATGTAATAGGTTATTCCTTTTGTTTTGTTTTGTTATATAGTAGTTTTGGGTTTGTGAAAAACTTAGGATCTACTTTTTTATTATTGCATGATTGCATCACAGTCAACACGAATTTAAGTATTTAGTAATCGAAAACTGTGATTTGAGTTTTTAATAAAAAATTATATCGAAGTTTTAAATTCTAGATTTCCTAAGAAGAGCATGTGTTTTTTCGATTTATCAGATTCAATCGTCAACTCTGTCTGTTTATTATTCAGCACTTATTCCTTACACCACTTGTTAAAAAAGGGATTTTTAGATAACTAGCCAATGCTGTTGCAATTCGAATATAGTTTCAATCTTCTTAGGACTAGGGTACATTTCGTTCCAGCGGTAGGTAAAAACCTCCCCAATTATTTACAAGAGCTCTCCACCTGGACCATTTCCAATTTCTAGCCTTCCAAATTTATCCCTATCAACTTTAATTAAAAATTAATTATCCAAGTATCAAGACTGCTTGTTCCGACTATAAATCTTAAGGCGGTGCTGCCAAGAGAGTTGTTCTAAGTGCAGACGTTAATGGGCGTCTCCTTCACCTTGACCAAGGCTGAACTTTCACCCCAGTTCACCAGAATTAGGTCGGAGGAGATAGGGTTGAGGGAAAAGACAATAGGACAATATTTTTATTTTACATAGAGGAAGGTTTTGGTGGTCTTTTTTGTTAGTGTTTGTACATGTGGGTTAAATTGGTTTCTTGTTTGTATTGAAATTGAGGTAGAGATGTCTTGAGCATTTTAGAGATTTAAAATGTCTATATCATTCTGAAAAATGTATATGAAAAAGCGAATCTAAATCGGATTTAACAATGCATGTGTTACATCTAATTAATTGAACTATCAGTGTTACCGTGTGATGTTTTAATAATTATATATAGATCATTTTAATTGTGTGTGTTGTTTCAATATAAGAACACATTCTAATTGGATAACTTCAGTGTTTAACTATGTTTTCTCGGATTGAAGGCTCATTATAAAGACAAATAAGATTATTTCTACTATTAAATAAATCTCAAAAATAGCCTGTTCTCTATTTTATAAATAAAAAAATAATTGCGTCAAGAAACTAGCATATAACCATGCAACGCAGTGACATCAAAGACGTTTCGCCGACGGGCGGCGAGATCAAAGGGCCGCCGTCGGGTGTTATCTTTTTGAACTTGCCGACGGTAATGTGCGTTCGGATACTTTAAGTTTTCGTTTATTCTTTTTCTTATATTTTCTATTTTTACTAAGTAAATGTTTTAAAGTGCGTGAATAAGTTTTATAGAATAGTGTTGTTTGTGGAATTTAAGTTTTTGCAGCAACACCGTTTGCTGTGGCGTATGTAATTGAATTTATTTACATAACATTAAAATACCAACATTTAAGTTGGGAAGGAGTGTTAAGAAACTTTTGTGTATGAATATGGATGTGGGTATAAGTGTAGAGGAAGACCAAAGAAATGATGAACTGTGTGAAGGATGACATGGCAAGACAGGAGGTGTCTGATGTAAATAATAATAAAGCCATTTTTATTTCATATTTTCACTCTCGTTTTTACATTACAGTATTTGTTAGTAAGTATTTGCTTAAAAACTAAATTAACAAATAAAAGATTACTTATAATTATTTTGTAAGATATGAACCCCTGATTGGGAAAGGTCTCCTCCATCCATAACTCCCTGTCTTTGCCTGATTTTATCCAGTCGTCTCCTGCGACATTTTTTATATCATGAGCCCACCGTCGTTTTATAATTTGTCGCCGAATTATAAAATATAATAATTATAAAGTGTCTGATGTAATGACGAGTAACGGAGGAGTACGGAAGAACACATGATGCGTTTTTGTTGTTCTTTTTTAAATAATAATAAACTGTTTTTGTTTCTTCTGCGCTGATCCCAAATAAGTTGGAATTATGATGACGTGTTAGCAAGCTTTTTCATTAAGAAGTTTCTTTAAAAAATATAATGATTATTTAATTATTTTTTTAGTGTGTAAATAATATTATGTACCTATATCAAGATTTTTAAAATGCAATTTAATTTTTGCAATTAGAACAAACATGCTCATATGTAAGTCAGTCGGTTAGCTAAAACGAAATAGTTGTTAGGGTTCCGTATATCAAAAGGAAAAACCCCTTATAGGATCACTTTGTTGTCCGACTGTTTGTCTCTCAAGACTATTTATCTCGGCAACGCATTGAGGTATCGAGTTGAAATTAAAACCATATACTGAAATCTGTGGTCTTTGGAGCTGTTTAAATACTAAACCCTTTAAGTCTACGCATCTACGCAAGATATCTAGATAGATGAGGAGCTCGTGGCTAAATAATAGCAGCCGCTCGGGTCGATCTTTAGGTTAAGCCGCGCTTGCCTAGGTTGATCTGTGGATGGGTGACCACCCGTTACATACCGAGTTTCCTCCGTGCCTCGGAAAGCACGTTAAGCCGTTGGTCCCGGCTGTTATTTGTAGATCTTTGACAGTCGTTACAGGTAGTCAGTGTTCCAAAAGTCTGACAACCAGTCTTACCAACGGGTATTGTATTACCCAGTATTAACTGGTTGTGGAGGTCAGATAGGCAGTCGCTCCATATAAAATACTGATATTCAGCTGCATGCATCCGGTTAGACTGGAAGCCGACCCCAACATAGTTGGGAAAAGGCTAGGCAGATGATGATCTACGCAAGATATCGAGTTTAAAATAAAAACCATATACTCAAGTCTGTAGTTCTTTCCGGGGTTGCGGGTTGTTCCAAAGAGATACCGCGGCCCCGGAACGTAAAAGGCAATAGAAGGAACATGGGTGGGGTTTAGTCAATACAAGTCTGCCACTCCCCCCCGCTCCACCCAGAGCGGGGTAAGTTATTTGATGATTTCCCACCCACAAAAAAAAAGTGTGTAGTTCCTTGGAGCTGTTTAAAAAATAAAGCCTTGAAAGCTACGCTGTCAAAACATATGGCCGTTTATGTCGCAAGTTGTGCGCACTTGGGCAGTTTTTTTAAACAGTTTTGGTGTACACACGACGGCACATCAACCTACACAAAACCATTTTACCCTGATCTCTCTACTACGGTGTGCGATCCGTAGTAGAGAGATCCGGTTATAACAGTTTAGAATAGGTTGACCTGCCGTCGTGTGTACAATAAAGTATATACTGTTCTATTCAATTCCCGTTATTTAAATTTAACCAAAGAAAACCATCCAAAAGAAAACTTACAACTACAAAAAGTTTTCACCTTGATGTTTAATCCCCAACATATATACCTACCCTACAAAACGCGTTAGGTATTCTTTTACTAAAGGAAACCCACCCTGGTATTAAAAAGGGACGCGCTCATGTGTGAACGGCAGTGTATCTTCTGCTGTGAACAAAGGACGGGGAAAACATTTGCTTTTTAAAGATTTTGTACAAGGAAAGATGTACTATTCAAAGCTATCGGTATAAGAAAACATACAGTCTGAAACCGACTACAAAAAAAGAGAAGATTCCCAATTTTACTGTTTTTTTAGGGTTCTGAACCTCGAAACGGAATCCTTTTTTTGCGTTTGGAAAATCATCAAATAACTTCCCCCGCTCTGCGGGAGGGGAGGAGTGTCAGACTTGTACTGACTAAACCCACCCATGTTCCTTCTATTGCCTTTTATGTTCCGGGGCCGCGGTATCTCTTTGGAACAACCCGCAACCCCGGCAGGCGGTGGCCCTGGTATGCCCCTCTGCTTTGCTGACATCTCTTTGAGACGCGCGTGCATTACAGTACAGGCACTTTTGAATATCAAGAAAGAAAATAATGAAGCTGTCTCAGACAAAAAGCATAATAACTTGTGAAAGTACTGTAGTTGCCCATTCCAAAGCGTTGATTTCTATGGAGAAGAATGGGCAAGAAACTCCATGGACATTCTGTGTTCTGTGTTTGAAACACAAATACTGTAAAAAATTAAAGGCTTTAATAGCAAAAGTGTGTGATTGCTAGACTATTAGTAGACAAATTAATTTGAAATATCAAATCCTACTAATATTATAAATACGAATTGTTGTGAAAATGGATGTATGGATGTTTGTTACTCTTTCACGTCAAAACGGCTGAACGGATCTTGATGAAATTTGGCACAGAGGTAGTTTATGGTCTGGAATAACACATAGGATACTGTTTTTTTTCAGCAAACGGCCGAGCAGCTAGTGCCCGCTGATTGACAGCGACATTTTTTTTTAATGCCATCTCGTAGTTCAACCTAGGAAATTGTCGTTTTCTAATCGGGCAATCCCTGTTAAGATTATACCTCTAGCCAGGGCAAAACTTAAACTAAGCGACTACCCTTTAAGGGCACCCAATGTAGGGTACGAGCCTTGAAACAGCGACATATAGTTAGTATCTACAGCTTATACTGTGCAACAATCCTTCTCCTTGGGGTATCAGCAGACAAAGATATCTCCACGAACACCCTCCTTACACCGACATTGAGACGTCTTCCACAATAATACTCGTACCAATACTGTATCCTTTTCTCAATGTTTTCATTTCGATACGTTTTCTTTCTTTTATTTCTAGTGTTTTTTCAGTCAGTATTTAATTATTTATTTATGTACACACACAACATTATGAAAAATAGAAAGACATACAGTCAAAAGAGCACAAAGGTACTGCTTATTTCATAATTAAATCTCTTCTAGCAGACCTGCGATAGGACAGATGAAAAAAACGGTGGGTGTCTACGTGTTTTTTTTTTCCATAAACCCATTAACAAAACTTTGTCAATATAGAAGAACTATTATTCTATCAGTATTTTTCTATGTCTACGTTTTTATTTATAAAGGTTGTCTTTGTTATAGAAATATATAGAATATCGCTAGTCCGTGACCGGACACATTGTATGTGTCTGTGATTACAAAGAACAAGTTATGATACCCTCACAGGGTTCAATAAACGTTTATTTTCAAAACAAACGTCTTAGGAGTCGCAACATATTTATATTTGCACAGCAGGGGTTGAAAACTTAAGGGGTAGTAAGCCCCCCATCATTTCTTAGGAGCGATAAATTCTACAAATGCGTTCCATAAATTTTGCCAACCACTTTCGAATGCAGCGTTATGTTAAATCGTAATGATATGAAAAATTTGAAAATGTAGTCGTGTTTTCTTTTTGCTGAAATTTGTTTTTTTTTTTATAGAATACTAGCTTTTGCCCGCGGCTTCGCTCGCGTTAAATTCGGGGTAACACAGTTCCCCTTGCGCCTTATTGATTTGTAATAGCAACGCTAAGTTTTCCCTTTTCTTCCCTCTTTCTCCCTCACATCCCACATTTTCCTATGTCCGTCTCCTGGTTCCCAACTATCTCTGTACCAAAATTCATCAAAATCGGTGTAGCCATTAAAGCGTGAAGAGGTAACAAACAAACAAACTCACTTTCGCTTTTATTATAATACTAGCTTTCGCCCGCGGCTTCGCTCGCGTTAAATTCGGTATAACACACCAAGCAGACCTGCAGTTTTTGCTCTTGCGCCTGATTGATTTGTAATAGCAACGCTAAGTTTTCCCTTTTCTTCCCTCGTTCTCCCTCATATCCCACTTTTTTAAAATAAAAATTATATGCCTATGTCCGTCTCCTGGTTCCCAACTATCTCTGTACCAAAATTCATCAAAATCGGTTTAGCCATTAAAGCGTGAAGAGGTAACAAACAAACAAACAAATAAACAAACAAACAAACTCACTTTCGCTTTTATAATATTAGTAAGGATTATAGTAAGGATGCATCTACTGTTTGATTTAAATTGTTTGCAACAAGCGCAATCAGTATCCATGGATAAGAATAAAAAAATAAACCTGAAAAATATGTGAATAAAACGGCCAAGTGCGAGTCAGACTCGCGCACCGGTTCCGTACAAACTTGCAAAATAAACAGCCATATCTTTTAACTGCGTAGACTTATAAGGTCGTTTTTCAGAGCACAAAGAGACCACAGTTTGAGTATATTATGGTTTTAATTTCAACTTGATACCTCCACGCGTTCCCGAGAGAAAGGATCATGACAGATAGACGGACAACGAAGTGATCCAATAAGGATTCAGTATTTTCCTTTTGAGTTACGAAACCCTTAAATCGACGTGACATTAATACCGCGCCCTTAAGCTTATAGACTTTGGTGAATTAGCGTATGAGATAACGGAGTTAATTCATTCATTAAATGTTTTGATTTAAAAGAGTGCCCACAGATCTCAAGTTAAAGAAGAAAAAATACAAGTAGGTAATAGGCTAGTTTCCAAAAAAAAAAAATTGACCGTCTTTTAGATTACCCTTACTATCCTTACTATTTAATATTATAAAAGCGAAGTTTGTTTGTTTGTAACCTCTTCACGCTTTAATGGCTACACCGATTTTGATGAATTTTGGTACAGAGATAATTGGGAACCAGGAGAATGACATAGGCTATTTAAAAAAAAAGTGGGATGTGAGGGAGATTAAGGGAAGAAAAGGGAAAACTTACCGTTGCTATTACAAATCAATAAGGCGTAAGGGGAACTGTGTTACCCCGAATTTAACGCGAGCGAAGTCGCGGGCAAAAGCTAGTTTAAAAATAAGGGACATGTGTTTTTTTATTTGTAATTAGAAATTGCTGAATTTTTTCGTGTGTGTGACGTCACACGTTACTTCAATGGGCTATATCTGCTGCCAGGGTTGCGGGTTGTTCGAAAGAGATACCGCGGCCTCGGAACGTAAAGGGCAATAGAAGGAACATGGGTGGGTTTTAGTCAGTACAAGTCTGACATGCCCCCCGCTCCACCCAGAGCGGGGGAAGTCATTGGATGATTTCCCACCCGAAAAAAAAAATGGGCTATATCTGTCATTTTTTTTCTAATTTACAAAAAAAAAATATGTGTCACTTAATTTTGAATAACCTAAAAGACGGACTAAAAATAGAATGTAATTAATTTGACCCTGGAAACTCACTTAATAGACCTGTCGTACTGTATGGATCGAAATGCTGGATAGTAGAAGAAGGTAAAAAAACCGACCAAGTGCGAGCCGGAATCGTGCACCTAGGGTTCCGTACAAACTTGCGACGACAAAACGGTCATATCTATGTAGACTTAAAGGGTTGATTTTTTAAAAACTTTAAGAGACTACAGACTTGAGTGGTGTGTTTATACGGTTTTACTCGACACCTCTACGCGTTCCCGAGATAAAGGGTCTTGACAGACAGACAGACAGACGGACTACAAAATAATACTTAAACGGTTCAGTTTTTTTCTTTTTGAGGTGGGGACTCCTAAAAATGGATGAGAAAAGATTGCATGACCAGTAGGCCTACCATGACGTCTTAAAGCAGAACTTATTCCACTGAGGGAAAGAGACAGAGCTATACAGGGTGTCTAGCACCATCTCTTTCCCTCAGTGGAATAAGTTCTGCTTTAAGACGTCATGGTAGGCCTACAGTACCTATTCCGATACTCAGAATATGAAAATAGACTTCTTGACTTGACTAGAACTCCTTGAATTTATGCTAGCCTAGTTACTTTTTGATGGAATATCAATTTATTTTAAAAAAGACGGGATCACCGCATGACGAAAATTACTTTATTGATGAAAAGCACTGCATTTGTTTTTAATTTCTACAAAAAACTGTATTATATTGAGGTAAATGAAATGAAAATACATCAAAACTAAGAAAAATCACGACTTGGTAATACTCCTGATTAAGTTTTCATTATAATATACTATTTTCTATATTGTGGTTTTCTTCAACCCAACCTGATTCAGCTGCCAAAAGTTTTCGTTTTTCTAATAACCTCCTTGGACGTTATCAAGCTACCTACTTAGGACAAAAAAAAACATCAGGTCCCCTTTAAAAATATTCATTTATTCCCACCTTCATATAAGCCCCATTAGTTTTTCACAAACAAATAAAACAACCACAAAATATATGTACATTGTATATTTTCATTTTTACATAAAAATCTTCTTTTCCCTTCAGAGAAAAACGCCGGAAACACGGGACCGGAAGTTGCGCCGACCGCTACCGGAAACGACTCGGCCTGTGAACGTTAAGAACATGTCACATAAATCACTTTTATTATAGCACCGAGAAGGGTGCAGCCTGTATATAATAGGTATATACTTAGTAGTAAACGGTATATATAAGAAAATGTTGCCATATCGGGTCACATAAGTTTGAGAGATATTTTTCTTTGGGAGAAGTTTTTTTTTTAAACTTTGCTCCACTCTATGAATTTCTCCTGTATCGTGGGTAATAATAATAAGCTTAATAATAATAATAAGCTTTATTGTATAAGAGAGTATTACACAAACTGAGATGTCACTAGCCTCCACACTAGGATTGCCTGTGTCGTGGAGACTAGTCTCCTTCGTCTTACAAAATAAACAGGTACAGAATATAGAAACAGTAACATCGTACAGACGCCTGCATATCAAGCTACTATAATCTGTCAGATTTCTTTGATAGATTTTCGACTTTATTTCTAAAGTATAAGGTTCAAGGTTCATTGGGAAAAATTGACAGTTTCGGGTAGCTTGACCTGCAGGCGTCTGTACAAGTACAGACCAGGTAAGATTTCTTAGGCTACAATAAGCATATGCAAATTAATCTAGAGCTATAATTAGTAAAGTAAAATAAAATAGTTTCATTTATTTATAATCTATTTTATTTTACTTTGGGTGCGTGTACAAACATTTAAACTCACATACACAAACAGCCAGACCCGAAACAACTATTTGTAGGCCTTACATATATTTGTTCCGTGCGGGTATCGAACCCGCGACACGCAGCGCAGCAGTCAATCGATCAGCCGCTGCGCTAACCGTGTCGTCAGTTGACTTTAGGTACTCGATAAATATAATGAGAAGGCCTAGTGACAGACAGACAGACGCGGCAAAGTGATTCTATAAGGGTTATGTTTTTTTCTTTAGAGGTACGGTACCCTAAAACTAATCTCATTAAGTAGGTACTGTAAAAAAATCCTTACTATCCTTACTAATATTATAAAAGCGAAAGTGAGTTTGTTTGTTACCTCATCACGCTTTAATGGCTAAACCGATTTTGATGAATTTTGGTACCTACAGAGATAGTTGGGAACCAGGAGACGGACATACTTAGGCTATTATTTTTTAAAAAGAGTGGGATATGAGGGAGAAAGTGGGAAGAAGCGGGAAAACTTAGCGTTGCTATTACAAATCAATAAGGCGCTACCGAATTTAACGCGAGCGAAGCCGCGGGCAAAAGCTAGTGTTACTATATTTTTAGCCGATTTTAAAAAAAGGAGGAGGTTCTCAATTCGTCTGAGTATGAAATACATTGCATGTTGAACCTTATCGTAGTTAAATAAGAGTCAGTTTACGAGGAAGTGTTTTGAAAATGCACTTTTTATCTAGCTACTTACAGTGCAAGAATTACCAGATACTGTATAGCTAGTCTCGCACCGACTCACACCTGACCAGGGGCCTAAGTCTGCTATTACAATAGTGTCAGAATGGTGGATCACTGATCGCATAATGGTTGATTTTGACAAGTTTAGTATGTAGTAGATTACCAAACTTGTCAAAATTAACCATTATGCGATCAGTAAACGACCATTCTGACACTATTGTAATAGCAGACTTAGGCCCCAGGATAGAAAGAAGATAGAGAGATAGAAAAGAGGACTGAAGCCCTTCCCACCGGAGGAAACATTATAAGTTGACAATACTATTCAATCCTACACACGTAAACAAAATAAAACCAAAGACAACCTGTTTAAAATAAAAAAAAACCGTCACCAACCACGCTTCACAATAAAACAGAACGAAAATTGTTTCAAATCACCGCCGCCTGCGCAAACGAGACAATCACCGCCATTAGCGGTAATCAGGAACAGACTAATCATTAATTACAGGACGGAATGCAATCTTTAAGTAAATTGAGACAAAAAGAAAATGTGGGGTGTTTCAATTTGCTGAGGAGGTATGAAGTGATGGATGAGGCAATCTGTTTAAGTGTGCTCGATGATCAGGGGGATGGAATCAGTAGACGCTTTGCAAAGATGTTACGTAAGTAACATGTTTGCAAAGCGTTTCGTACGTATTCGATTGTACGTATTCGTAGCGTACGTATTCGGGGTAACACAGTTCCCCTTGCGCCTTATTGATTTGTATTTTTGTAATAGCAACGCTAAATTTTCCCTTTTCTTCCCTCTTTCTCAATCACATGCACAAACCTATGTTCGTCTCCTGATTCCCAACTATCTCTGTACCAAAATTCATCAAAATCGGCTTAGCCATTAAAGCGTGAAGAGGTAACAAACAAACTCAATTTTGCTTTTATAAAATTAGTAAGGATGATACGTCTACGGAAAAAACGAAACACTTATAGGATCACTTTGTTAACCGTCTGTCTGTCAGTCAAGACTCTCTATCTCTCTTAAAGGTTTCGAATTGAAATTAAAACCATATACTAAAATCTGTGGTCCCTTGGAGCTGCGTCTGTGTCAAAAGATACGGCCGTTAACGTCGCATGTTTCAACGGAACCTCCGGTACGCGAGTCGACTTGGACTTGGATGGTTTTTAATTTATCTGATAGTAGCTGGCGCCCGCGGGTTTTGCCCGCGTGGTATAGTATCCTATTTGCTATTCCAGACCATAATCTACCTCTGTGCCAAATTTCATCAAGATCCGTTCAGCCGTTTTGACGTGAAAGAGTAACAAACATCCTCACATACATGCGCACTCCACAAAAGAAATTTCACAAATGCCGCATCCATAACTTCGTCGCTCACTTAGCAAAATCGTTAAAACTCTCCGGACGAGTAGAAATGGAATTATTAAAGACGCCTGAAGTCGTAACTGAGTTATCTTCGCCACCTGTTGATGCGCTAATTAATTCAATTTTCCTACCACCTTTTTGTTTTTAAAGCTCCCCAAAGAATGTTTGGCGAAAATGTCTTTTTTTCATAGCGTTATCGTTATCTTTATTGGGTGGTCAGTTTGGGGTTAAGACAAAATATGTGCTGGTTTTGATAAACAGTAAAAAAGATTTTATCTTCAGTCAAGAGGGTTGTTAAAACTATTTAGTACAGTTGCGAGCAAAAAAACTATTTTACAGAAAACAATTAATTCGAATTCCAAATTAATTATTTTTAGATTTTAATTAATAGTTAACGACCAAAACGATCTAAAAGGGAAACACTTTAGTTTGATTTACTACCTTTAAATCAAGGGGTAGGTTCAAAACCAGTCCATAATAATGGTTAATTTTTAACTAACTTTACAATACGCTTTCTTTTAGTAAACTTTACAACCTAATGTCTCGGGGACAAATTCGTGCAGGTGGTTGAAAGTCATTAAATACAGTTTATTGCAAACATCGGCTATCGCCGTCATCTACAGCGCCATATTGGTTTTAAATTTATTACAGTAATTACGTCACGTCACTTGTCGCAATTGATATTCTCGCTACAGTGTTGCTGGCCTGAAATAAAAAAAAAGTCTTTTCGTCAATTTATAAAAAGAGGTTGGAAAATAATTAGAAGTAATTGAGGTGTGTAGTCATTTCTTATTTTAAATTGTAAGTTTTTTGACATTTGTGCACTCGCAAGTAGGTAAGTTCATTGGTATGACTAATTGGTGGGTGCAGATTCAGTTAATTTATTTTTTGTACTTTATTGAAAGTAATTGTCTAAAGCTGTAATGTATTGTCATGGTTACGAAAATAAATGAAATCAGAATTGGTGTTTCAGGAATAAAACACATATTTAATGTATATTCTATTGATGAATTATAAATTAATATAAAAGTCGCATATTCGACTTGAAATTTAATTGTTTTAATTTATTGACTTATGACTTATGACATTAAGTTTTATTTATTTTTATTGTATTACCCTGGCTTGAATTGTTTTGTGGATAATTGTATCAAATGGTGGTGTATATTTGATATTATCGAATAAATACATGAAATAAATTGCAGAATTATATTGATCTTGTTAACATTTAAATATTGCTCAATATTTACTAGGTACTTTATGTTGATGACAATAACCGGTTCCTTTTAATTTATTTGAGTACTTAAGTTATTAGAAAGTTTAATTTGTTTTTTAACTGACAAGCGTTGACCTTACCAAAACACAACTCCAGCATTCTTAAATTCACATACCTACAAATTTTTCAACATTTTGTCCTCCAGTTTTTCGCCGTCAAACAACGTCGGTGTATTTACGTCCTTAGTGACATTTCGCTGACAATTACTATATCACATTAGGCTGTCACATTGTGAAGCCGCCATGCCGTCATTAGCACTATGTTTTGGCATGTCCCCTACTTATCTATAAAACCTTAATTGTGAAGAGCGCGCCATTTTGAAAAAGGTTATTTTCGTTCCGAGTTTAAATTAAAAAAAAAAACATTTCACCACAAAGAAGGTTTAAGTTTTGTAATTGAGCTAAATCGGTTTAGATGTTTGTTCGTATGAAATTGTTCTAGAAAAACCATGATGTCGTAATTGTTTGGTATTTATTAAAATAGTGTAAAGATATGCTTGAGATATTCCTATAGCTAGTGTGAATGTTTATATTCCTTTGTGTATTCAACACCTTTCAATGGTCTTTAAACAACATATTTTTATTCTTAACCACAAAGGAGGGTTTAAAAGGATTATTTCTATTCGCAACGATAAAATAAACTGTTCGGTTAGTGTTGCAACTGCCGTTAACATAACAGCTTAGTATCCTTTGTGAGTCAAGTATTTAAACTAGGTATTTTAAAAACCCTTTTTTATATTTTATGATTACTGCACCACCCCACTCCAGATAACCATACAATGAAAAATAATAAAAATATTTTGTCATATTTCAAGATAAAAAGTACACAATATTAGCCAGGAATCTTATCGAAATCGTCCAAGCACTTTGCTATCATACTGGCTATAAATAAAACGAAACGACATGCTTTTAAAAAAGTAGTTCAAAGCTACTCGCACCACAAACAAAGTGTCATTGTTTATGGCGAAAAAAAACGTTTTATTACTAACCATAACATAATTATCTATAAGTCTAATGAATTTTCTTTTTATCAAGGCACGAACATAGTTATCAGGGATACTTCACAAAAAATAGTTGAATAATACAACACATTAAAGTAAATTTAAGTACCCGAAAATGCCTTGATGGTTCCTTACATTTAATTAAAAGTAATTACGACTTGATATGCATTTTTGAGTGGTCGGTAAAGGTTGTTATGAACAATAAAATTATGCAAGTTTGTACATAATGATTTTTTAAAAACTTGTTATTATAGGCTTGTTATATTTGACATTTTGGTTTTAAATTCTGTAGCGCTGAGTATCAGTATTTCATTTTGGGTAAAAAAAACTTTTAAAAAAAAGTCGTTGCCCTACACTAGAAATGTCTCCTGTATCGTGGGTGCGTTTACAAACTTTTAAACTCACATACACAAACTGCCAGACCCGAAACAACTACCTGTAGGTCATACAAATATTTGTTCCGTAAACACTATGCGATGACTTCCTAGTCACGTCTATTGCTATTGCCATTATCTTTTAAGCCAGATAATTAAACCAGTTTCTTGCTGTCTAGCAAGTATTTTATCACCACACATTTCCTAATATCTAATTAGAAAAACACTCCTGTTTTAGGATCATCGTGCTACCTCTTTCAAGACCAGCCCCGGAGGCACCGACCATCTTCAGGCAACCATCGCGTCAAGGTTACCGGACGAAACTCACTTATAGGAGTGCTATGTACTATTATTGACTAGACGATGCCCTGGTGTTTGAGAGAATGTCACTTTTTTTTGGGTAAGGAATCATCAAATAACTTCTCCAGCTCTGGGCGGAGCGGGGAGGAGCGTCAGACTTGTACTGACTAAAACCCACCCATGTTCTCCTTCTATTGCCCTTTACGTTCCGGGGCCGCAGAATGTCATGCTCAATTGAATGTCTCGCTGATGGTGGCGCGTGTGTCGGGTCGTTTAGTTTCCTTCAAAATAGCTGAGCTGAATGGGGCTGATCTATGCGTCATGTTCGTGAATGGGCGCTGTCAGTTGAGACTTATCATCTCTTAGCTACCACGGTTTATTTTAATTAATATATTTATTGTCATTTTTACTTTTACTCTGGACGCAGATTTGTATTATCTCAACATGAATGATGTCACCATGGTCTTGTTAAAATATTATGATTCAAAAGAGTTTCTTGCCCATTCTTCTCCATAGAGATCAACGGTTTGGAGTGGTCAACTACATTACTTATAAAAGTTATTATGTATTTTATCTTGAACTGTAGCTTCATTCTTGACATTCAATAGTGCCTGTAATGGTCTACTAATTGAAATAAATGCTTTGAGTTTCAGTTTCACTCAATGACATTATCCTTACTATAATATAATAATAAGCGAAAGTGAGTTTGTTTGTTTAATTGTTAAGTCTTCAGGCCTAAATGACCAAATGGGTTTTGATGAATTTTGGTACAGAGATAGCTGGGACCCTGAAGACGGACATGGGCTAATTTTTTAAGTGAGAAATGGGGGAGAAAGAGGGAAGAAAGGGGGAGAGAAAGATACATTTTTTTCGATCATCACGCGGGTTAAAGTTAGCGTTAGCCCAAAGTAACTATGCCACGCGGACAAAGTCGCGGGCGGAAGCTAGTTTCACATAAAGTGATGTTCTCTCTGACATCCTTAACCAGTAACTGAGAAACCAACTGAGAACGAACTTTTGGAAAGACTGGTTGTCAAACTTTAGAGTTTCTACTCGTTGCGACGTAAAAATCGGGTTAATTTTGTAAACTATCAATCTATTAACTTTGTGTGATGAGCATGATTGTTTGTTCTGTGTCTGGGTGTGATTTATCTATAATATGTATGTATTTATAAATTATAGTATGTATATCAGTTGTCTGGTTACCATAACACAAGCTCTGCTTAGCTTGGGATCAGATGACCGTGTGTGAGTTGTCCCAAGATATTTATTTATTTATTTATTAAATCACCTGGTCAGAACAATGAATTGTTAAAAAAAGGCTTTCATTTAAATATTCTCGCCACTGAACCCCAAAAGATCATCGATTACCAGATAAGCATCGCAAGTAATTCCGTACATTTTAACCAAAAAACAGGATTGCAGTGACCATTAATTACTTAGTTTTTTGTGTATAAATATTTATACCCACTTGTTATGTTAATATATGTACAGTGAAAGCGCTAACGCGGTTGTTATTTCGGGCCCTTAAATATTCCATTTTGGTAACGACGAGTGACCGTGCCTTCCTGCCTACCCACCTGATGTTAAGCAGGTATAATGTTTTATTTACGATGACAGCTATTATAATATTTTAATTAGTGATTATAACAATTTTGTATTACTAAGGTTTTTATTGTTCTGGAGGATAGTTTTATCAACGTGGCGTCTTTGAAATATAATAAAAGTGTCTGAAATAGATACAATAACTTAGCCTTATTTGTGGTGTTTTTAACTGTTTTTTTTCTCAGATATTTGCTGAGGCTGCACTTTACTGGATTCAACATGGAATGATGTTTGTCATACCACCTTCTGAGGATTGGTGGTGAGTTGATTTTTATAAATACTTAACATTATCTATTTCAAAATAATGGGATTTAAGCTACAGTATGTTTTTCGGATAAAAGATGAATAACGCAGGAACTCGTGGCTACAATTATATAATGGCAGCCACTTGGGCCGACCAGTCTTACCAATAGGTATTGTATTGTAACCAAATAAAGGACGAACGTGTCTTACCAGCGCAAACAGAAAAAATCCTTCACCGTTCACCGACTTTGCAAAGCTGCCGTATTATTTTTAAGTGAACGCCTGATCCTCAAACCAACCCAGCCGCCGCGGGAGACACTCCAGGCGTCGGGCACCGCTAGGAGACTCCCGGCCACCGTTGATGCGGGCCTATGGACGGTGAGCAATGTGTAGCGTCCGAAAGCAGAGAGCCTGCCAGGACCACCGCTTGCCAGGCTTGCGGGTTAAGAAAGAGATACCGCGGCCCCGGAACATAAAGGGTAATAGAAAGAACATGAGTCTGACACTCCCCCCCCCCCCTCGCGCTCCGGCCAGAGCAAGGGAGTAAGTTGTTTGATTACCTAGTACTAAGCCCACTTAGTGTTGATGGCTATTTGACCTCCACAACCCATTGTGGAGGTCAAATAGCCATCAAAATAATGAGCGACTGCCTAGTCGCTTATTGTATAACTAGCTTCCGTCCGCGACTTCGTCCGCGTGGCATAGTTACTTTGGGCTAACGCTAACTTTAACCCGAGTGATGATTAAAAAAAATATATTTCTATCCCCTTTTCTTCCCTCTTTCTCACTTTTTTATAGCTTATGTCCGTCTCCAGGGTCCCAAATATGTCTGTACCAAAATTCATCAAAATCGGTTTTGCCATTTAGGTGTGAGGATGTAACAAACAAACAAACTCACCTTCGCTTTTTATAATATTAGTAAGGATACAGGGGCCTTAGTCTGTTATTACAATGGTGTCAGAATGGTCGATCACTGATCGCATAATGGTTGATTTTGACAAGTTTAGTATGTAGTAGATGTCAAAATCAACCATTATGCGATCAGTGATCGACCATTCTGACACTATTGTAATAGCAGACTAAGGCCCCTGGTCTTCAGCTGCATCTGATAAGACTGGAGCGTACCCCAACATAATTGGGAAAAGGCTAGGCAAGTCATTAACTTATAGATTTGACAGTTTCCTATAATAACCTAATTATAGTCATCAGATGTTTTTGGATGTAAACCTAACATTTTTTTTAAACGTTGCCCCGCACTTGGAATTTCTGCTAAATCGTGGGTGCGCTTACAAACATTTCAAATCACATACACAAACTGCCAGACCCGGAACAACTTTTATGTACGAGTTTTTGCCGTGTATCTACGAGTACCTAATACTGAATATACATAGACTAATTTAGAATAAAAAGTTGAAAACTTTAGCATTTTGGTGTCAAAATTTTATGGCACAGTGGCTGAGCGATCGACTACTGCGCCGTGCGTCGCAGGTTCGATCCCCGCACGGAACAAATATTTGTATGGCCTACAGATAGTTGTTCCGGGTCTGGCAGGTACTTACTATATCTCAATAAATAATTTTATTATGTTATTGAGTAGCAAACATCCATCCATCCAAATTTTTGCAGTGATATTATTAGTTGTAAAAACATAACCCTTTTTTTGAAAGTCGGGTAAACAGAACACGTAAAAGGAATCCCGTTCTAAGTGTGTGTAGAACGAAGATTAAACTTTCAATCGAAAACAATTTATTACAAAATATTGAGTTTAAAAGGAATTTTAAAACCACCCTAATTATTAATACCTTTTTTCTAAAGTTTAGGGTTGGTAACAGAAACCTTATTAACAGTTAGTTAAGACAACGACTTGGAATTAGGGGTTACCCTGTTAATATCACAATTAAGACGCAAGCGTCTCGTTAATTTGCATATACTATGTTTTTTAATTTTAATATTTTGAGCAAAGTGTGTGGAATTTTGGATGTGTGCTGTTACCTAAATTGTTTCAATTTTTTTTTATAAATTTATTGTAATTTATTTATCACACCTATTTTGTGGTCGTTTGGTTTTATAATTTTAATTAAAGCTCTTGTTATGGAAGTTTATCAGCCGTAGAGGAATTTTGTTTTTGCTTGATTTTTTAATAAGTTTTATCGGCAGATTATCTTTGTGCCCTTGTTTGCTCTGTTTCTTTGACTTGCTGACGATTCAGACGGTGTCCGAAATGACACATTATAAATTCAATATTTCGTTCAACTAGGAATTATAGAAAAAAAGGGCGAGTCAAATATAAATGATGACGATGTTGAAGTATAGGTGTTGCCTGGGGTTGTTCGAAAGAGATACTACGGCCCCGAAACATAAAACAAGTAACTTCCCCTATCTATGCGGAGCGGGGGGAGTGTCAGACTTGTACTGACTAAAACCCACCCATGTTCCTTCTGCACTTTATCTTCCGTGGCCGCGATACCTCTCTCAAACAACCCGCAACCCTGGCAGGCTCCTCTGCTTTGCAGACATCTCTTTGAGGCGCGCGTGAAACACGAACGCGCCGTCGACACGGCAGATGTTAGTTAGCATTTTACAATTTTACAAATTGTTATATTAAGCACCACTGAATCTTGTTGTCCTACTCAAACTACCTTAAATAATCATATTGACGGATAACTGCCAAAAACTAACTAACATATTTTGACACAAAGGTTTTATTTAATAAAAATAAAAAAACTAAAAGTGTTCCACACAACACAAAAACCTTCTAAAGACAATTGGCAATATTTCGGGTATTTTTAGGGTTCCGTAGTCAACTAGGAACCCTTATAGTTTCGCCATGTCTGTCTGTCCGTCCGTCCGTCCGTCCTCGCTTAATCTCTGTGACCGTTAGCACTAGAAAGCTGAAATTTGGTACCAATATGTATATCAATCACGCCGACAAAGTGGTAAAATAAAAATTGGAAAAAAATGTTTTATTAGGGTAGCCACCCTATATGTAAAGTGGGAAGTGATTTTTTTTTTAAATTTCAACCCTAACGTGTGATATATTGTTGGAAAGGTATTTAAAAATAAATAGGGGTTTACTAAAATCATTTTTTGATAATGTCAATAATTTCGGAAATAATAGCTCCAAAAGTAAAAAACAATGTCCCCCCCCCCTCTAACTTTTGAACCATAAGTTTAGAAAATATGAAAAAAATCTGAAAAGTAGAACTTTATAAGGACTTTCTATGAAAATTATTTTGAACTTGATTGACACAACAGTTTTTGTACAAAAAAGACAAAAAGTTGTATTTTGTACAACTTTTTGTCTTTTTTGTACAAAAACTGTTGGAGCGCCTGCCGCGGAGCGTGCAACATTGCACGCTCCGCCTCCACCTTTAAACTCATAAGTGGGAACACTTATTGTGACGGACGGGAAACTACGGAACCCTACACTGAGCGTGGCCCGACACGCTCTTGACCGGTTTTTTTTATCGTCTCAATACCTACAGGCGTCTAAATGTTAGCAAAACTTGCTACTAAAATGTGCCTCCTGTAAAATTTGACATTTTGAGTGACATAGGTCTGACGGTTAACCGGATTTATAGACCAGAAGCCGTTCCGCTCCTGAAAAAACAACAATTAAACTTGTATTTCCATTTTAAAGTACCATGGACAAAGAAATTATAAAACATAAACTGCAATTACAATACCCAAAACTATAAATTAAACCAATATAAAACCCTTATTTGCCATATAAAAACATGTTTTATTAAACCCCCAAAAGTGACCCCAATTAATTTAATAGATTACAATCAGAAGAAGTCTCTTAATTGTAATTTTGAACTGTAATGAGATACAAAATTACAATATATTACAATGGTTGTATAATGACATAATTATTTAATTTTTATGTCTTTTTTACGACACGCCGTTTTTATATTCTAATCTTATTGCTAGCAGTTTTTTTCGTTGATTGAAAAAACTTTGAAAATGCTTGGCCGTTAGACACGAGTAACCTACTAATATTATAAATGCGAATGTTTGTGAGGATGGATGTATGGATGTTTGTTACTCTTTCACGTCAAAACGGCTGAACGGATCTTGATGAAATTTGGCACAGATGTAGATTATAGTCAGAAATCTCATAGTACATTTTTTTTCGATATCACGCCGGTGAAGCCGCGGGCGCCAACTAGTAGTCTTAATAAATAGACCTGATTCCGTTAGTCTTAGTTCTAGGTTTTAGTTTTTCTTAGTCTTCAGGTTTTCATAAAGTAGTTGGTTATTGCGGTAATCTGAAACAATATACATACCAGTATTATTTTAAGTCTTGTTAGTGTAAGAATAGAATACAATATACTTTACTAGCTTTTGCCCGCGGCTTCGCTCGCGTTAAATTCGGGGTAACACAGTTCCCCTTGCGCCTTATTGATTTCTAATAGCAACGCTAAGTTTGCCCTTTTCTTCCCTCTTTCTCCCTCACATCCCACTTTAAAAAAAAAATCATCAAAATCGGTTTAGCCATTAAAGCGTGAAGAGGTAACAAACAAACAAACAAACTCACTTTCGCTTTTATAATATTACTAGCTTTTGCCCGCGGCTTCGCTCGCGTTAAATTCGGGGTAACACAGTTTCTCTTGCGCCTTATTGATTTGTAATAGCAACGCTAAGTTTTCCCTTTTCTTCCCTCTTTCTCCCTCACATCCCACTTTTTTAAAATAAAAGTTAGCCTATGTCCGTCTCCTGGTTCCCAACTATCTCTGTACCAAAATTTATCAAAATCGGTGTAGCCATTAAAGCGTGAAGAGGTAACAAACAAACAAACAAACAAACTCACTTTCGCTTTTATAATATTAGTAAGGATTAGTAAGGAAGTAAGGATAGTAAGGATTGCAGAACAAAAGTTAAACATTTTTGAGTTGAAATGTTTTATAGAAATTGCTATTTCTATGGTTTCAATGGCGGTCTTATCGCTGATAGCGTTATCTTCCAGACAACCTTTGGTGTTCTTTGAAAAGAAAATCTCACTGACTTAAGTAGTTTAAACCGTGATGGACTGCATTTTATAGAGAATAGATTTGTCAATTTGCTGGTAACAAAGCTAATAAATATGTTCAAGTTTGATGACATAATAGATACTTTGGCATAAAAACATATTTTTACTGACTAACCACCACTATCCTGATGGTGGTTAATGCCCAAATTAGTGTCAGAGGTTTTGGACCGCCCATGAGCCTTTTTTTGCGGTGGAGCGGGGGGGAGTGTCAGACTTTTACTGACTAAAACCTACCCATGTTCCTTCTACTGCTCTTTATGTTCGGGGCCGCGGAATCTGTTTCGAACAACCTGCAACCCCGGCAGGCGGTGGCTCTGGAAGGCCCCTTTGCTTTGCTGACATCTCTTTGAGGCGCGCGTGGAACACTAACGTGCCGTTGACACGGCCTGTCGTCAATAGACGGATGGACGGTGAGCTACCCATTGCTCACCGTCCACAGGCCCGCAGCTCATGAGTCTTGGCTTGGCTTTAAATGCCGTCGAGAAATATCCCTCAGGCGTGCTTGGTTTTCTCACGATATTTTCTTTCACAGAAACTTATTAATATAATATGCACATCAAGCAATCATCTCTCAGTTGCCACGGCTTATTTGAATTAATTATTTAATTTTTGAATTTATTCTTGTTTTTACTATGGACACTTTTAACGTGCACTTCTTTCTACATCGTTTTCACATAGTTTACCATATCAACAGGAATTATGTTACCAAGGTTTTGTAACAATATTCTGATTTAAAAGAGTGTCCATGGAGTTTCTTGCCCATTCTTCTCCATAGAGATCTACGCTTTGGAATGGGCAAGTACAGTACTTTCACAATTATTATGCCTTAAGACTGGGACTGTAGCTTCATTAATTCTTCCAAAAAGTACAAAATACAAAACTACCACGTTTTTTAATACTTTGCCCCGCACTATGTATTTATCCTGTATCGTGGGTGCTTTTACAAACATTTAAACTCACATACACAAACAACCAGACCCGAAACAATTACCTGTAGGTCATTCAAATATTTTTCCGTGCGGGGATCAAACCACGCAGCGCAGCAGTTGATCGCTCACCCACTCGACTGCGACTCGAGATATATATATCATTCACATTAATTGTAAGGTAATTTATACAGAGGTTTTCACGAAGTGAGTCAGCCACTCCTAAATTGAGCAACGCTCGTATCTTGGGTATTGGTATTTGTATCTTGAATCAGAAATCTACATTTATACTTAAGGGTGTATAGATGAAAAACGGTCGCAATAACAAAAAAAAAACATAAAAAGTTGACCATGAACGTAAAATAGTCAATTACGCACGAGGGCATAATATATTTTTTGTATTTATTTTTGCCTGATCTTAAGCCACTGTGCTTCCACCTTTAAGTAAACACACTCACCTACTTATTAAAAATATAATTTTTAAAGAACCAACCAAATCATCACCCATCAAAATAAGTAATTTTGTCATTAGTGTATCTTCACACGGAACGACAGAACGCCCACAAAAGTGCGTTCACTCGAACGCACCGTTTTTTTTTTCGACCGTTTAATTTGCATTCAAGCGGTTATCTGTACGATCTGAATGGTTAATTGTGAACCTGGTTGATGTTAACCGTTGGAACTTATCTGATAGCTAACTGTATTAACACGCAATGGTTTAGGATGTGGTTACACGAGGTTTTATTGGACAATGGTTTCACATTTTCATTGTTTTTTGTTAAGTAATTTAGGCGATTGGTGTGAACATGTTGATTATTATATAATCTTCCGATTATACACACTCACACGTTTTGATAAATACCAAAACGATTGTATTTTTATTGGTTCATTAATAACAGTTCTCAAACAATTACGATAAATTCCAGAAATATGTTACAATAAATATGTAGATAACTTAAAAGTGATCTGTACATAATTGCGATCAGTATAGACTTGGGCACCTGGGCTCTATCTAACTTATTAATGTAGGTGTAAAATAAAAATGCTCGAAAAGGAGATATTCTAATACCTGTTTTCATTAACACTAGGGCAACACCTAAATTATATTGGCTTTACGTAAATAAAAGTGCACTGTACTATTCAACGCTTACCTCAGAAAGGTCAAAAATTGTTATCGTTACAAAACTTATATTGCTTTCAGTGCTGTGTATCGACGCCTTAACAAAACTCAGTTTAAGTTTTTCTAAGCCTCAGTTATTTTGTTATCGCGATGTAACGATACGTTTTAAATCGATATGTTGCCAGCCTGCTATTTTGTTAACTCGATCATGTTTATTATCGCTGGTTTTCATTGCACCTCCAGTAATTATATCCTATTATGGTTTTCATAGCACAATTATTATAATACTAGTGCTGTTATTCTTTCGGAGGGTATTTTGACCTCGAGGTTTAATAACGCTAAAATAAAGAAGTGTCCACACTGGTTGACGCTAAATAGGCATGAGCCGATCAAAAGGATCTCTATGTCATTTCACAGATCACATCACGACGTTTGTCAACACCACCCCGAGCTAAATGCGACCTTATAAAGTGGAGGGTAGAGGTTGTTTTCAAGCTAATTCTATGTAGATATAGTGAAATCATTCCCCAATATCAATTGTTTTGTTAAGAAAACTCTCTTTCACCCTACCTTTGTTTATTTTTAAGGAGCATTGTTTAAATAGCCAATTATTGTTATAACCTTGAACTACAAATTTGGTTAAGATGTCCACGAATCTTTATGCCATAAAAGCCATCTAGGTTTATTAAATATAATTTTCTGAAAAATGCTCAATCACAACCCCACAAATTCAGAGGCAATATGCACCAGTATATTTAGAAATAACCCTATTATTTTTGTTATTTTATGGTAATGATTGATGATAGTCAAACAAGCAGTCTACACTATGGTAAGTAGCATCGTCACCGCCACCTATCAACATCTGCAATTAGCGTAGGACAATAATCGCAGAGGAATCTTGTTAAAATATACTAAAAGAATTTTTATTTACATTTTTTTTTCAGGTATTCAAGTTCTACTTACTAACTTTAAACAAAAATACATTAAAATAACTAACAGAAACTAATATTTATTGAATTGAATTTATTAATATTTAATCTCCTTACTAATATTATAAAAGCGAAAGTGAGTTTGTTTGTTTGTTACCTCTTCACGCTTTAATGGATAAACCGATTTTGGTGAATTTTGGTACAGAGATAGTTGGGAACCAGGAGACGGACATAGTCTAATTTTTATTTTAAAAAAGTGGGATATGAGGGAGAACGAGGTAAGAAAAGGGAAAACTTTGAGTTGCTATTACAAATCAATAAGGCGCAAGGGCAAAAACTGCAGGAACAAGGTACTGTGATATACCGAATTTAACGCGAGCGAAGCCGCGGGCAAAAGCTAGTAATATTATAAATGCGAATATTTGTAAGGATGTATGGATGTTATGTTTGTTACTCTTTCACGTCAAAACGGTTTAACGGATCTTGACGAAATTTGGCACAGAGGTAGGTTATGATCTGGAATAATACATAGGATTTATTGACTTTTTATATCGATATCACGCGGGCCGCGTAAGCCGCGAGTGCCAACTAGTATTTGAAAAAACAAAAAAAATCGTCAAAAACATTGTCCTCACCGCTGTCTATTGGTAATGTCAGCAAAAGACGGGCCGCAGTGACACATTGTATGGTAACGTTGATTCTCTGGCCAAAGTAACAAAAAAAAGTTAGTAAGATGTTACAATAATTCTTGACAAGTTATAACCCTCCACCTGCCGGACGATCAAGTAGTCACATATTATTATAATAATAATCAATAGCATCACTATTCAACTTTAATAATAGTTAATAACCCAACAACAAAATGGACTATTTCACATAAAAACACAGTAAAAAATAACCCTAAAACGTAATTGGGACATTTATTAATTTTATATTCCAAATTTTATAGGTTTTTAATGGGAACCCGTGAGCAATTAACAAAGAAACACGATTTTGACTAATACAAAGTTTTCTTTTATTATAAAAATGATAAAGTCATAATTTTTAAAGTTATGACATTTACGAGAAAAATAATTTCGTTTGAATCGGATAGTTTAGATACTATCAAAAACTTTGTAGGCATGAGTATTTTTATGAATGTTTATACCGCATGTTAAGTTTCACTTCTACGTTTTATCTTATTTAAATTTCAACATGTTAAAAGAATTTAATGGCCCTTAAAGAAGCGTTTTTGAATAACACACAATTAAATTAAAAATAGAGAAGTTTATCTGTGATTATCTAATTGTTACACTCGCACTATTGCGGTCGAAAACACAAAGGCAAAAGTAATCTATGATATCAGAGTTACATTATAACAATAGGTATTGTTTTCTTTTTACGGTTAATGTAATTTAACTACGTTTTATTATCTGCCAGACAAGTACTCGGTCATTGGACCAAACTAAAGAAACTTTAAAAACTAGTGTTCAACCTTAATTTCACAAAAAAAAAATCGTATCATTCGCAAACCGCTATAAAATGGCTTCCACATACTTCCGAAAAATCAATTTAAGCCCCAAAAAAACGTATCATAATTTCGCTGTTGCCACCCCACGCAGCGTGATAGAGTGAACGAGACAGAAATATACTTTTCTCCCGAAAGAAAGGGACAAGGAACAAACAAAAAACTTCAACGGGAAAAAACATGGTCGCGAAAACCTCGTAGGGGTTGATTTTAGAGTGGCACATTAGTGAACCCTACACTGAATTTGACTGGAGAAAAATGAATAATAACCACCCCCGCGAGCGGGGGGTTAACTTTAACGACCATATTCGAAGATATTTTGTAAGAATGTGAAAGGATATTAAATTTTTAGTGCTCTTTACAGACGGAATTTCTATGACACGTATATTTTAGTTCATTAAATAAAACTTGTATGCAGTTGGAATCATAATCACTGGTAATAATAATTGAAATATTCCGGGATGTTTGAAGAATCCTTACTAATATTATAATATCGGATAACGGAGTCAATTCATTCATTAAATGTTTTGATTTAAAAGAGTGCCCACAGATCTCAAGTTAAAGGAGAAAATATACAAGTAGTGAATAGGCTAGTTTCCAAAAAAAAAAAAAAAATTGTCCGTCTTTTAGATTATCCTTACTATCCTTACTATATATATTTATATATAATATTATAAAAGCGAAAGTGAGTTTGTTTGTATGTTATGTCTTCACGCCTAAATGGCTAAATCGATTTTGATGAATTTGGTACAGAGATAGTTAAAACCCTGGGGACGGACATAGGCTATTTTTTATTCAAAAAGTGAGAAATGAGGGAGAAAGAGAGAAGAAAAGAGAAAACTTAGCTTTGCTATTACAATAATTCAGGCGCTAGGGCAACAACTACAGGTAGCAGGTACCTGCAAATCAGGAAAATTCAGTTTAACGCGAATTTAATGCGAGCGAAGCCGCGGGCAAACACTAGTATTTAATAATTCTGCGTTTTATACTAAAAGTAGAAATTTTTCTAGAAAAAAATCAAAGCAACATATTCTATCTAACCTAAACTATATTAAAATAAAGTAATAAAAAAACCTAAGGCCAACTTGTGACCCATTAACGACAAAATCAAAATCAACCGTTGTCACCGAAGACACGCATTGGCGTGTCTTCGGTGACAACGGTTGATTTTGACACCCCTACGTAATAAATAATCTACGAACAGGAACTCACGTAGAAACATTCGATCAATAAGCGCCCAATATTCGGAGGAGCTCGTGGCTAAATAATAGCAGCCGCTCGGGTCGATCTTTAGGTTAAGCCACGCTTGCCTAGGTTGGTCTGTGGATGGGTGACCACCTGTTACATACCGAGTTTCCTCCGTGCCTCGGAAAGCACGTTAAGCCGTTGGTCCCAGCTGTCATTTGTAGATCTTTGACAGTCGTTACAGGTAGTCAGTGTTCCGAAAGTCTGACAACCAGTCTTACCAAGGGGTATCGCATTACCCAGTACTAACTGGGTTGTGGAGGTCAGATAGGCAGTCGCTCCATGTAAAATACTGATATTCAGCTGCATCCGGTTAGACTGGAAGCCGACCCCAACATAGTTGGGAAAAGGCTAGGCAGATGATGATGAAGCGCCCAATATTCCAATGTTGTTTATACTGCGTGTATGTTGTATATTTCTGGTGTAGTCTGGATTTGTGCCCAGTTCTGTCTGGTTTACGAAAAATGGGTGTACAAGGTAGACCTCTGCCTAACTTTTTGTTAATTGCTGGCGTGATGTTTATATAATGTATCCGAAAATTCCGACGGCCATTTTGAAGACCGTCGAACTGTGCCACGTTCTACATGACACCAACATTCTATCAACACAAATCAAATGTATGGGACAACCAATTTAAAGTTTGCAACTAAAATTAAAGATGTGGTACCGCCACATCTTTAATTTAGTCCGCATTTTACTGACGCACGATTTTTTGACAGAATTACAATTCGAATTACAAAAAAAAACTGATGTCGTTGGCAGCCGAAGGGTTAAAAATAAAGCTAAGGTTAGATGAGTCAAAATGAAAATAAGGACTAGTCTACAACGAATGTTCAACACAACAATCAATAAGGCATTTGCCAAGTGTCTACTTACTTTTAGACTTTTCTCAATCCCGACTCGTACCTCCTTACTGTCGAGTCGTTCTTAAGACCCAATCCTTCGTCAATAGGAATTTCCCTTCATAATTCATTGTATATTCTTTGGAAATATCCCAGATAATCCCCGTCTGGACGATGTTATGGCATTTAATGATGTCATTTAAGTAAACAGACGCAACTTTTCTTGGCTGCATTGTATTTTAATTCTTTTGAGACGTTCAATCGTTAAATAAAACTGTATTTTTCAGTCTTAGGGTTGGTTTTCCGTTGGGAAAAATTCTAATTTATAAATCGCCCCAAATATTTGCAGATATTTGTCAAGACCGCTAATTGCCTGTTATATTGGGTACAGAAGGGAGTGTTTGTCTGTTTATGTCTCATTAATGATGAACACCCAATTGGTTTGGTTGAATTAAATCCTAATTGATGTTAGAACTAGCTGGCGCCCGCGGCTTCGTCCGCGTGATGATCGAAAAAAAGTATTCTATGTGTTATTCCAGATAATCTACCTCTGTGCCTAATTTCATCAAGATCCGTTCAGCTGATTTGACTTGAAAGAGTTACAAACATCCATACATCCATCCATAATATAATATTATATATGGTAGGATATTAATGAAAGTCTAGATGTAAGGCGATTGTAATCCAGCTAAATCGGTGTGGTTCTTTCTTAAAAAGACCATCTCAGACACTAGTCTACATAGTTCTGATGTGAGTTTACCAAGATTTTTGTCTGTAAAAGAGACTATGACGTTTTTTTTTTTGGGGTGGGAAATCATCAAATAACTTCCCCCGCTCTGGACTGACTAAAACCCACCCATGTTCCATCTTTATGTTCCGGGGTCGCGATATCCCTTTTGAACAACCCGCAACGCCGGCAGCGGTGGCCCTGGCAGGCCCCTCTGCCTTGCTGACATCTCTTTGAGGAGAGAATATATAGTTTGTTTCGGCTGTTTCTTCTCAGAGTAGGCGGGTATATCATCTATCAATTTCTTTCAAATGCGAAGGGCAGTCGTGCACGCTTTTTTCAAGACGGGTTAGCAATTTCAGACTTATATGAATTGTTCAGATTTCCACACGGTGCTTTCCTTCCCCGCTGTCTGTGATATCCCAACTAATATTATAAAAGCAAAAGTGAGTTTGTTTGTTACGTTTTCACGCCTAGATGGCTTAACCGATATTGATGAATTTTGGTACAGAGATAGTTGGGACCCTGGAGACGGACATAGGCAATTTTTTTTTAGGTGAGAAATAAGGGAGAAAGAGGAAAGTAAAGGGAAATCTTAGCTTTGCTATTACAAAACTACAGGTAACAGGTACCTGCAAATTAGGAAAGGGGCACTGTGTTACCCCGAATTTAACGCGAACAAAGCCGCGGGCAAAAGCTACTCTTATATAAACTTAGAAAGCACATATGAATTGAAAAAGTCACATTGGTAATAGGGTAGTTTAAGTTAGTAATTATATTCTATTTAGTCCGTCTTTTAGATCGATTAACAATAAGGGACACGTATTTTTCTATTTGTAAATTAGACCAAAAATGACATAAATCTCGTTGCGAAAAAATCCAGCAACTTGTGACGTTATACTTAACTTTAATGGGCTATATCGTTTTCATTTTTTAACAGGTGGTACCGATGAGTTAAAGTTAATTTTAGATGTTATACGTCGAAGTTTTATCAACATTATCCTAGCTAATTTATAATCAGGAAACATAAGACTTAAAATAAGCTTACAAATTGAAATGAAATTTTAAAGAAAATACTATAAGTCTTTAAACTGACATGGTTACATCGATATTTACCATGTTTGTTATTTGTTTCGAGTTTCCGATATTTTGGCGATGTTGTAAACGCTATGATCACGAAACAAATAACAATCATGGTAAATATCCCGTTCCAAGTTTCAATAATGAAATACTCCAAATTAACCAGACATAAAATACAAAACAGGTAGTTTGGAGTATTTTCTTAAATAAAAGACAGGAACGCATTCAATGAAACAACTTAAAACAGTCCTAAAATGCTATTACAAAATAGATACTCCATACAAAATTAAATCGTCCTTATCCCACTGTAAAGGCCCACGCACACTACAACACATCAACATTTGCGACATGCCGACTATCTACATAAGACCTTAAACTCGTATAAAATACATCCACAAAGAAGGAAAAAGTAATGCAAAGGAATCAGTATAGACTATCTCGAAATTGATCTGTGATTCTCCAAGCGATAAACACCCTTAAACTCCTAAAAATAAAGAATATAATCGAGTGGTGACAGGAGTTGCAAATTGGTTTTTTCATACAAAATAATTTCAACTTTATTTCAGGATGGATAGAGTTTAAATTTAAGTGTATAGCACACCTCATATACCCCACATAAGTTAGGGCCCAAGTAATACGGATGACGATGCGAAGTTAGTGGAAAGAAAGGGGAGAAGGAAAGTCGAATAACGAGGGGGGTTGTAGGTGTAGGGGGGAAACACCCCCTGTTTCGGGTTTTCAATAGATGTTAGAGTTTCACTTCCCGTACGATTTAAAAGGCAGACAGGTGTAAATGTTGTGTGTTGGTTTGTGCGATTTTGGGTCGTGTATGTGAGTTTTTTTTTCGGATATTAAGTCATCATATAACTGCGGGAGTGTCAGACTTTTACTGACTAAAACCCATGTTCCTTCTTTTGTTCTTTGTGTTCCGGGGCGACGGTATATCTTTCGAACAACCCGCAACCCAAGAAGCCACGCCCTTGCGTGTATGAGAGCTTTACTTTAGATGATGTTTTTTATTTGCATTTCAGATTTGCAGTCTGTCAAATTAAGTAATTAATAAATAAGTTTATAAACTTATTTATAGGTCAGATGAATAATCCTACTACTATTATAAATGCGAATGTTTGTGAGGATGGATGTATGGATGTTTACTCTTTCACGTCAAAACTGCTCAACGGATCTTGATTGACAAATTTGGCACAGAGGTAGATTAAAGTCTGGAATAACACATAGGATTAACTTTTTTCCGATATCACGCGGGCGAAGTCGCGGGCGCCAGCTAGTCTTGTTATAAAGCAACAAATTTTTACTATCTTGAAACCTAACGAACTAATCAAAGTAGGTCATCATTCTTCTGCCCTCATCCCAAATTATTTGGGGACGGCGCATCAAGTCTTCATCTTTCATACTCCCCTATCATCATCATGTCATCAGATACCTCGTTTCTTGCCGTATCATCCTTAACACAGTCCTTCCATCGTTTCTTTGACCTCCTCTTCTACTATACCCAACTAATCAAAATAAGCAGAGGAATCAATGTCAATGTCGTAGTACAAAAGTTTAATTAGTTCAAAAATTATTGAAAATTCTGAAACATTTGTATGTGTCATCATAATCTGCCTTTTCCCAACTATGTTGGGGTCGGCTTCCAGTCTAACCGGATGCAGCTGAATATCAGTACTTTACATGGAGTGACTGCCTATCTGACCTCCACAACCCAGCTAATACTGGGATCCATTCTAAGACACTTTATAATTCTATGTAGTTACAAAAGATTTTCACAACATTCACTTAGATACACAAGCGCAGCTATATCTTGAGATATATCTTGCGATATGTCTTATGATATACAACCCATCGCCACAGAGCTCCGCAAAGCATTTTTCAAGACACAATCCACCCTCGCTTTTCTGAACGTATTATTGTTTGGTCTAATTTATTGGCGGAAGCGGCGAAAAATCATAGCGATACTTGTGTGAATAAAAAAAGGCATTAATACACGTAGAGATTCCCATTTTTTTCCGAAACTATGAATTGCCTATAGAAGTAACTCGACATACCAGGTGATTCTCTAGTTTGTGGGCTGCAGCCGAAAATCAGCGTCAGGTGGCAGCCTTGTTTTGGCATTATGCTGAGCTGAGGCCCTTTTGGCACTATTTATTTTATTTTGTTTAATTTTAAGGTGTTCCGTTCATAAACGTAATTTCTGTCTATCTTTTAAGCAGAAAAAATACTTTGTAAATCTTGGGCAATAAAAGACATCGGTTCTGTTAAGTGTAAGTAGGTAAAAAACATAAAAAAGTTTGGTTTTTGAAACTTCCTAAATGCTTTTTGGAACGATCAACTTTTGATTCACTATTTTATATTTATTACGAAAGCCTTTGAAACTGTCCAGTCCATTCAGCAATGTGTTTTGTGTCAGAAAATATACAGTTTTTAGGCCTAGCGATTTCTTAGTTATGTTCCCCTCTAAGTAGCACATATAAGCAATTGTGCGTCAACAACGGGAAAAACGTAATTCCAACATATGTAGTTAGCTGTGTTTATAGACCAACGCTTTTTTTGTAGACGAGGGAAATTATCAAACAACTTCTCCCTTTCTAAGTGGAGTGTGTGAAGAATGACATGGCAAGAAAGGAGGTGTCTGATAAAAAGACGAATAATAGAGGAGTATAGAAGAAGAAGACATGTTGCGCCGACCCCTAATAACTTGGGATGAGGGAAGGAAAATGATGATGAGGAAGGGACTGTCAGACGTGTAACAGTGTTGCTGGAACAGTGTTGACTTGTCGTGTACTCACTCATCCTTATACTTATTTTGCTCTTTGTGTTCCGAGGCCACCGTATCTCTTTCGAACAACCTGCGACACACTGCACTGGCAGACCCTCTGCTTTGCTGACATCTCTTTGAGCCGCGCGTGGAACACAAAAGCCCTTTCATGTTTAAATATTGTTGACGCGGCTCAAACAGATGACCGCTAGCGTCCATAACTTGGACCACACACCCAGCAAAGTTCGTTTTTCTCCCCGCTCCTTGGCAGTTTTGATGCATCGCAATATTTTCGTGTCAGCCGCATAGCCCGTGACGTCACATGATATATTGGAGCGTCGCCTCCTTTACGATATTATAACAATTTCCCTCGTATTTTTGTGTAGGTTTTCATATTTATTTTTTGGTGGATAATTGAATTTTGTATAGGAAATAGGAGGAAAGTTATTGAAGTTTTGAGCTTAATGTTGTATCAGTATTTAAGGATTACGAAGATATCGGAATTACAACTATATTTTTTTCGCATAGAACAATGGCTTCTATTTCACATTTGTAAAGAGGAAACCGATTCTTAGATCTCTACCAGATTATAATGATAAAGAGACAGAGAAGAGGGCAGTGAATTCCACAACACACAAAGTATTTGCTAACGAGTAACAAAACAGTTTTGAAAGCTGTGCCCTTATTTTTCTTACCGTGATTTTGGTGTTCTTATATAAGTAGATCCTAATATAAATCTAAAAATATTTCATTCCACTTAGGCCTACATGGACACTTATAAAACGTCGAGAAAATGTGCACGGTTCGTTCTGGTCGTATTTTATGGAGAAGAACGCGCAAGAGACTCCATGATGAAATATTGCGTTTTCATATATGATATGATGATACTATGATAGACTGCATATTCATACCTGGGTGCTTGCAGCAACTAAATAACTACATCTTATTCTTTGTACCTATGGATCAAATCAAAAGAAATTCTATACATAAAGAATTTAAGGTCTGTATTCAACTGAACCAGCATAAAAATAAAATGCAGCTGATGGGCTCTAAATAGGTGTTGTTTTATTCAAATTCAAATTGCGTAATAATCATCTCCTTATTTCAAATTAGGTAAATAGATTTTATTTTTGATAGTTTAGAACTGAGATTAGAAACCAAACATTCTTTAAACACAAGAATTAACACTCAGACGGCATAGAATAAAAAACAAATGTCGAAAAACCCAACCCTACAACACTCGAGACTGCAAACAAACATACTTTACAGCACGAGTGCGCAAAAACGCCCAATACGCCTACAAAAAGTTTTCTAAACAAGCAACGTCCCGAAATTCTAAGTAAAAGTGAAGACAAAAGAAGGTAAAAATTCTCGACTCACAAAGCGGGCGAAGGAAGGTTCGTTTCGGCTCCTTGCTGAGGAGACTACCTCATATGTATGGAAATGTGGCCTAAGCCCGCCGTGTTTAGGGCGGGGATAGAATAGCGGAGAATTTCGGTGAAGAAAATTGAGGCTTCTCAATCTTTTTTCAAAAAATATGAAAAGAAACTTTGAATACTATGGCAAATTCTGACTGCCACCAATAGCAAGATTTTTTTTTATATTTTTTGCTATTTGGAAAACTAGCAAGGCTAATGATGTCATGTAAAAGATAGGGTTAACATCACAAACCGTTTTCCATTTTCTACAAAACACTGAAAATGTATTATTAATATAAATGATCAGGCCTTCATTGTAAAAAAAAACTATCAGAATCTAAAACACATTTAAAATGAAGTAAATCTTTGCAATATTCTGCATCCACTCCACGCATGACGATCTTCATACATAATGTAACTCCGAGGTTACACAAGAACTCACAATGAAAACATCAATAAACCTAGTGTATTTGAATTGTATTGTACAGATACGTTTTCTTTTACTATCACAAGAACTTAGAGATTTGGAAATTTTCCACAAAGTCTTCCCTCCTACCAGTCGTCATGTCCTAAGCTTTACATTGAAGACCTTACAAACATACCTACATAGATACACAGTTTACGAATACATTTTTCCCGTGATATTGCTACAAGGATTTGTGGGTATCTCGCAATATATACACCTATAAAATTGAGAGTTTTCTATGAAAACTTGTAAACGAAGATATTATACGTAGGTATGAGATGTTGTATGAATGCTTAAAGATTTAGTCAGAAGTTATAAAAAAATTTGGTTTTAATTTAAAAGAAGAAATATCACGAAACATGGTTTATCACAAATTAAATTAGTAGACTAGTGTCTTCAGAATAAAAATAATAGAAACTTTATATACTCAAGCAAAGCTGAATTGTGGGCAAACATATTTTTTCTTTCATGCGTGTTTTTACAATATTTTAAGATTTAATAAGCAGTATCCTACACAATGCATCTGGTATTCAGCTACATCAGGTTAGACTGGAAGCCGACCGCAACAAAGTTGGAAAAAGGCTAGGCAGATGATGATGATGAACTAACTTCCCCAATGGGAAGTTTTCAGGAAATTCCATTTTGAATTTCAGAACCTCAAATATTGATTGACTGCATACGCATTTTAAGATAAGGTAATGATTTATTTCTCACCACAACAAATGAGTAGTTACATAATTAGGTTTCGTGAACAATCAAGATCTAGTAATACTGTGAGAGACTGGTGCTTAAGCTAGACGGGAGGCCTGTATTTCAGTACACCACCCCTTATTTTGTGAGTACATCCAAATTTAAATGTAGTTTATTGACTACTTTAGTTCACTGCGCAACCTTACCATTAAAAAACACTAAAAACTAAAAAAACATACATAAGTCGTAAGGGGCATTGAACCCATAAAGACCATTTTCTACAGCCAGCCTTTTTCTTTCTACCCAGCAAAATTCATCCACCTCAAACCACCTTCTCGTCACGTAATGCATCAAACGTAATCTTCTTACATCGTCTCAATTTCGGGGAATACCCCCTCCCCCCCGGGATTACCCCCTGCATGGGCGATTTTTCTTTTTTTATTATATTGCCGCGCCGAAGGAAATAGTCGAATAGATTGGATTTATTTATGAATTTTGTTGGAACGAGTTCTTATTTTGAATGTGGGTAGATAGGTGTATAAAGATTTTCTTTTTTTGTTATGGGATTGAAGATTTTGTATTTTTGTTAGCATTTTGAGCGTATTCTGTGTAGCCAGTCTAGAATTGAGGATTATATTAAAAAAAAAAACAAAAGTAATGCTACTCAACACATAAATAATATCACGCCTGTTATCCGAGAAGGCTTGACAGAGGTGTACCTGGTGTTACACTAACATTTCGCCACTAATTTTGAAGCCCTACGTAATAGGGTCGCCTATTGCCATCAACCGGACACAGACTCCCTGTTGATGATGAGAAATTTCTGATAGAAAATCCTAATGAATACTTATTATCCTGCGTTAAAAGGTTACCCTTTAATAGAGTTTAATTCAAACCACTCTTTTTAATTTTAATAATTTCCGTATGTGCCAAATCACATTGTAACATAAGTGTTACAAGGCCATAAATGGCACCATCCGAAGACTAGAAAACTACTAGATTTATCTCTTAGTATATTTATGTATCAGCACAATCCACATAGTCATTATCTGCTTAGCCTTTTTCCAACTATTTTGGGGTCGGCTTCCAGTCTAACCGCATGCAGCTGAATACCAGTATTTTACATGGAGCGACTACCTATTTGACCTCCACAACCCAGTTAGTACCGGAAAATACGATACCCCTTGGTTAAACTGGTTGTCAGACTTTCGGGGCACTGACTACCTGTAACGACTGTCAAAGATCAACAAATGACAACCGGGACCAACAGCTTAACGTGCTTTCCGAAGCATGGAGTAAACTCGGTATGTAATGGGTGGTCACCCATACACAAACCAACCTAGGCAAGCACGGCTTAACCTAAAGATCGACCCGAGCGGCTGCTAGTATTTAGCCACGAGCTCCTCATAATAATCATACAATCCACATAGTACTCCTATATAATTCTGAATACAATATCCCACCCCTAGAAAATCGAAAAAAAAAACATAATTTACTTACAACTCCTATCCAAGACATTACGGTTCTAACAAGACACAATGCTTTCGCGAAATCCTCCCTTTAGCATATCGGCCATTTTAACTTAACCCTCCCGCCACCGCACGGATAGCGAGACAGGGGCAAGCGCGGGGGCGAGACGAACAAAGTCAGGGACCGAGAAACGTTGGGACAAAATTAGGGATAGCTTCTACCCGCTAGTCAGTTTGTGAGTGATTGATGACGTAGGCGGGGCGAATCCAATCATTAAACTTGATGCATGACCGGTGGTAGGTACATCAGCTTTAGGGATTTTCGATTTTGAGAAAATTAGTTCTTCGGTGCTTGTCTTTTTTTAATAGTCAGAGAGCTATGTACGAAATAACAAGAAAACTAGGTTTTATCAGTTATATTTGATGCTATAATTTATTTAGAAAATCAAAAGTCTTTTATTCAAATTAGGCTGATAATCAACACTTTCTGAACGTCAATTTACAGATAAAGACAGTCCCCCAAAACGCCCGTCCTTCCCCACTTCCTAGTGTTTAAACTGGGAAAAAGAAGTGGTGGAACCAACTCCCCAGCAACACAACTTCTGTCAGGTTAAGTACACATAATGTAGCAAGATTTTTAAACTAAAAGCTGTTGCTGTAGAACATTACCTATGATTTCCTTACATACTCGGTTGCATATAAGGCTATTTGCATATTATAAATGACTGACATATAAAAAGCCAAAGACAGGCTTATGGATTAATTTCCTAAACATTGAAAACGTTGGAGTTTTTCATTCGTAGCCACGGAGTCTGGGTTTGTGCCCGGTGATGGAAATAGGCTCGCCCTTATTACATCAGACTTAAAAATAATGGACATATTGTTTTGGGGATCAGATGCTTGCCGATATGTTACATAGGAGCTAAGATTATTACTCACGTGTCTCACTTTAAAACCATTTTCTCACAATTTCTTTTGTAATTAACTTCACTTTACTAATACGGCTCAAAAATATATCTCACAGTCTAACACTTAATCACCAATTTCTTAAAAAACCTTCCACGCACCATGAAACTCAATATCAAACTGAATGTGGAACAAAAAAATCACATTCACAAACGTATCTGCATTTTTTCAAACCGAATACATTAACCCTTGAATAATTAAAAATATGCGTGAGCGCAAATAATCGCGAAGAATTAACCCTTTGCATGCAAATGTGACGCGGATGCAAAATCACGACCGGTCTTTGAGACCCAGGTGTGTTATTATTTTAAAAACAATTTGCATACGACTTGGGGATACCGGATAACAATATTAGGAAACAGTATTTTATTAAAAAGAGGTCACGTAGACCGGTTTTGGATTTCAGATGTGAGTTTTAAACTGTCACTGTTTATTTCTTGCCTATTTCATGGGATAAGACGGTTTGGAGTAATTGAATTACATATGTCAACTGATTTTTTTCGTTAGTTCTAGGTATGAATGGGATGTCATGTATGTATGTGAGGTAGTACGTTTTTGATTTTCATTACTTGAAGACAGTACCTACAGCCTGGATCATTTTAGAGAATCAGAAAACAAAGTAGAAGGCTCAATAAATGAAATCATGTACCCCAGAATTCATCACTTTTTTTTACAAAACAATGCTAACCAAAACTCCTAACCCTAACTCATTCAAATCTCAATCCCACCTCAACCAACGACAAAAGACTCGCCCCATTAATTGCGACAAAAACAAAAACTTACATCAGAGCTTTAACCACATGTTTAACGACATTGCGACAAAAGCTCAGTCACAAGACAACGGGCATCTTAACTGACGGAAGTCGTCACTCGTCACAAAGACACTCGTACACCTGCCAGACGAAGGGGACGAGAATTTAAATTTGAATGCCCAGTTCGCGGCACAGAAGGGTTGAAGACATTCGTTTCGAACAAGAACTTTTTTGAACTTAGAATTGTATGTCGTTTTTTTTTTAGATTGGATTTTAAAGGCGAGATTTTGAATGTGTATTGGGAATTAGCTCGGGCTCACTCCAGTTTAGTATCTAGTTATTAAAAACAGAGTTAATTAATAATGTTTCGTTTATAATTTTACCTCAAAGGTGTGTGGGCTGTACATAGAAACAAAAAGCGTCATAACATACAACATGTACACAATACGAAATTGCTTAGTGACTGTTGATGGAAATATTAATTTATTAAAAGAGTAGTATAAAATAGGGAATATTAATAAAATTCAGATTTCAGAGAACTGTTCGATCCCAAAGATCTTAAATAAATCCACAAACGTCCACCTATACATTCCGCTCTCCCGATTTCAACACCTAATAAATTAAAATCAATCGATACACCATGACACCTTTTCCTTTATAACCGATCAATAATTACCATATTACAGCAAATGTTGACACAGCTTTCCATAACAGGCAACCCCAACGATTATACCATAAAGGAAATAAAGGACTCAAGTCTAGGATCCGTTCCCACGAAATCTATGAATACATTAAAAAAGGTTTTTATCTATTTTATTTAAATTCGGCCAGTCCTTTAAGATGTTCGAAATTTGAATATAAAGTGGTAGGGTTATTCTTCCGAGTGTCAAAATTGTTCTTCCGCATTCACAGGATGGTCTAGTAATTTGAATATCGAACCTGAATGCATGGGATCTACTTTGCATATCTTTTTCTTTCGTTGTGCGTTTTTTAACTTTTCGCACAAGGGTACAAAGACGCGTTTGGCGCATTATTGATTTTTGCCGGTCGATGCGTAACTGTGAATGCGTAATGAGATAAAATATTTTCCTTGTGTTGTCATATTTGTATTTTGTAGTCAAATTTATGCGTGTCTTTGTGTTGAGGTGACAAATGTTTGTGGTGCAGTTCCCATGGACTTGGTAAATGAAGATAGACATAAATTATCTTCATCAAAGTGTTGTTTTACATGATTGATTTATTTTTGGGGCGCTAAAAATGGACGCAATATACTTAGATACATACATAGGTCCCTGTGTATGTATTCTAAGTCATTAGATTAAAGGTATCGGAAACGATATATTTCCGCTTTCATTCCATAATTTAAAAAGTTGCGTTACAAAAGAAGAGGTAGTAGATTTTAAAAACTCATTTTATGTTTAAAATTAATTCACGTTATAATAAAGTGCTGTCTCACAAAGTGATAATAACAACAAAAACACAAGATTAATTACATCTATTTCAATAACAATATACAATCGTCGACTATCGATCGTGAATTATTTAACAATTGACTAAAATAAAATAAACAATTGACATTTCATACAGTTCGCAGATAATAAAATAAGGTTTGAATAAATTAAAAGATTCCATTTTTTAATTTATTGTTCTCATTTGCATAATTTTGAAAAGCTTTTATTTTAAAATTTTCTTTGTTGTTATTCATGTTACATGTTTGTTTTCTTTTTGTTCGTTCGGCATCAATATTAAATAAATATTGATGCCTAATATTATCGAGAATCTCAGATTAGTGTGAATTTCTTTTTTTATAAACCTATTGGCGGTACTTCCATAAAAGCTTAAAAGCTTTTTTTTAGGAAAGGTAAAACTTCAAATAACTTCTCTCGTTCTGAACGAAACGGGAGGGATTGTCAGACATGTACCTACTTACTAAAAACCCTTTTTTTAAGTTCAACCTAGGAGGTTATCGTCTTATCCAGGCAATTCCTGTGGATGCCTTGAAATTATGGCCTCCAGCCAGGGCAAAAACTTACTAATTAAGCGAATACACGCTAAGGGCACCCCCTGTGGGGTAGGAGCCTCGGCTTAGGGCGCCGCAGGGGGGGGACAGCAAAGGGACAGGCTGGATCTGAGTGATATTATTTGGGGACTGGTTTGAACTTACTGGCTCAGCAGCGCGGGCTGGCTCTAGCAAGGGACAGGTGGCTAAAACCCATCCATGTTTCTTCTATTACCATTTGTGCTCCGGGCCGCGGTATCTCTTTCGAACAACCCGCAACCCAGGCAGGGAGCCTAAAAGCTTGGCTTGTATTTATAACTCACTACTCTTCGTGATTTTAGGGTTTGTGAACAGTCTGCTAGCCTAATGGGGGTGCCGTATTGTTAGGCAAGTTCCCCCAGGCAATAAGGTTACTTATCTACAAAACCTAAGATTGAAAACATGAAGAGCTCTTCTAATCACTAGTAACATTTGTTTAATTTACCTTAAACGAATAAATGAGCAATATTTTTATATTTTTTATCACGTTCTCGAAAAAGGCTCTAACGATTCCGATGATAGTTGCTGCATAGAGGTTTAACTAGGTTTTCAAAGCTACACTCATATGTATTTTCATTTAACAGGGAACCGGTTACAACAACAACCATACAATGATTAAAAATGAAATGATAATCAAAATACCACCATTCATCGCCACCAACTTCCACTTGTCATTCCGAGCATGTTCTATTTTCAAGCTATTAGTTTGAAAATAGAACATGCAACAAATAAAAAGATAAAATTTTTGTTTTTATAATAAAACCTTTAATATGAATTTTATTTATCATTGATAGAAATTGGACCTAATACCCTTCATTACAGGATATTGATTAGCGTAATTATGTTATCAATTATGCAATAAAATGCTTTAGAATGCGATGTTTCTATTCAACATAAAAAAAGTAAGTAAATTACGTGAAAAAGCGGACAAAAGCTGAGACTTCAAACTATGTACACACGACGACAGATCAACCTATACAAAACCAGTTTATGCGGATCTCTCATTGTACTTCAAATCTATGGTGTACGATCCGTTGTTGAGAGAGCAGCATAAACTGGTTTTGTATAGGTTGATGTGTCGTCGTGTGTACACCGACATTTGACTAGCAGTCAAATGTCGGGTCGAGCTGTTACAAAATTTTACGATATCTCATTAAAATTCTAGCGTCCCTAGCTGTTGAGCACCTCATCATCTGCTTAGCATTTTCCAACTATACAAGGTATAGACGAACATTTTATGAAGCTGTCAGTCAAGCATTTCAAAGTCAAAACTCAAAGCATTTATTTCAATTAGACCATTACAGGCACTTTTGAATGTCAAGAAACAAAATGATGAAGCTACAGTCCCGGTCACAAGGCATAATAAATTGTGAAAGTACTGTAGTTGCCCATTCCAAAGCGTTATTATATTAGCATTATAAATTGTATTTCTGGGAAAAGTTTCTTTTTTGGAGTTTAAAATTACTCTCTGTAGAACTCAATGCAATGCACATGACAAAATCAAAGAAGTTCCCAATGACAAAAAGGTGTGTGGTTTTATGAAAAAAAACACATTATAGACATTTAGACGTCCCTACTCCGCGGCCGACCGTCACGCGACATGCGACACACAGGCGAAAAATTTTGAGACGATGTAGGTAGTAAAAGTTTCACTTTAAAACCCAATATATTTTTCCCGACCTGGGATTCTAACCCGGAACCTCATCGCTCAGTAGTCACACTCGCGACCACTAAACGAACGAGGCAGTAAAAATTAACAAAAACAACCCAATCGGAACTCGACTTCCGTATACATCGCAGCTCAGAACATCCACGAATATACATGTATACACTAAAAGATAAAGGGCGAGCCCGTCATAATTTTTAATATTATTTAATTTTTTACTGTTACAAGTACCGGTTTTTTGTCTATTGTCACATTGTATAAAATATTTAAATTGAAAACAAAATCGTTGGGTCGAAACAAAAGAACGCACCTTTTTGTCCTGGCTTGCATACATTTTGAGCACTGTGTGACAATTAATGTACAAACAAATGTCAACTGTATCACTGTAATATAGGGTAGAAATTCTGGTGTTTTGATTTGGGAAATGACAAAATTGTATTATGAGTGCATCAAAAAAAAAGTTATGGTGTTAACGCCATTACTATGTCATTTGAAGGAATTAAATATCATTGAATCAAGTTATTTTTACGTACCCTAAAAAAATTAACAAAACTAGGTTAAAATTAATGACCCTTTTAGTTTTATTAAAGAAATAGTCACACTATTATGGTTATGAAATTCTGATGCTTCTTTCTACCTGTACACCTTCACGCTTTAACCACTGAACAGATTTTGATGAATTGTACAGGAAGACCACAATCTAGATAAGGACAAAAGGTTAAATTACTGAGGGATAAGTCGCAGGCATAAGTTAGTAATAAAAAAACAAGGATGTAGGTACCAAAAATTAAAAACCTTAAAATAGTAAAGGTAAGTACCTTTTTTCTAAATTATAAAAATCTCTGTCAGCAATATAAACGAAATAAAACTATTCTAATGGAAATCTCTATACCTAATTACATATTCCAAATTCAAAATATAAAAAGAGAAAACACAAAAGCAAAAATCGGTTACTTTTAAAAAACGTATTTTCTATGTATAATATGTTCTAGAAATCTCTATCACCAGTACAAATTAAACAAAACTCTCCAAATTCAAAATCTCAATAATTATTCCAAATTCAAAATAAAAAAAAAACAAAGCACATCAGCAAAAATCGGTTAAACATAAAGGTACTGTCACACCGGTCCGTATCAAATCGCGAACAAACATGAAGAGTTCGGAACGAATCGTGGAATCACAATAAGATGCTAATCTTTTACACCTTTAGCCGAATTTACATATTGTGTGAGAATTAGCTTAACTGACTGTGCGAATATTTTTTTATAGGGTATTAATAGGGTGATATATTTTAGATTTTAATACTTGACTCAAATTGGGTAATGTATTTTTAATAACAACGACAACGAGAGGTTTTCCTAATAGTTTACCCATATTTCACCAAAGTACCATGTTATAGAGGCCGAGCCTATTGCCGTTAATCGAGCCTAAATCCAGACAGCGTGGCTGGAACAAAAAAAAATCTGGAATACCCAATTACAAAACGCCCGGTCCGGGAATCGAACCCAGTACCTCATGCCCAACAGTCCCAATTGTTACACTAGACCAGCGAGGCAATTAAGTATTTTTAATAAAAATAAAGATTTTCTTACAGACATGACAAAATACTCTTCTTTTCGTCCGGCCTCTTTAACCGCGACGTTTTTTCTCAACGCTCATTGGTCAATTACTCGGATGTACGTCGTTTTATTATTAATAAAAAAAGAGTACCTATTCCATACTCTATTTTTAACCAGGCCCTTTAAAAAAAGAAGCTTTATTATTTTATGTAACTTTCAAATACTTTTCCAAGACACCATTTCATAGAAAACAGACATTAGAAATCGTGAGTTAGTGTCACATTCGTGGTTTTTTTTTGTCGAGCCACGGTATTTATGTCATGTTTTAATTTTCATATTATTTTGTGGTTCTTTGTTATATTTGTGCCTCTCTGAAGTTTCCAATATTTGTAAAACTCACCTCAAGAGGAGTACTTGAAAATAATTTATAATCATTCCTTTCTAATAGAAATAAGGAAGATAGGAAGATTTAAGTCTGTGAATGTTGCCGCACGATGCTTTTGTTTTCTCTTACATTTTAAATATCATCACCAGCCTAGTGCTAGCGCGCACTGGTTACTTTTGTCAGGGTAACTGTTTCGTCACTCTGATTAAGTCCAAGAATATGTATGGAGGTGCGCGTACGTTACGACGTGACAACTGACATTTATGTACGCCGACCGACGAGTGACAAAACAGTTACCCTGACAAAAGTAACCAGTGCGCGCTAGTACTAAGTTTTGAGCATGAATGTGAATGGGTATAAGAGTAGAGCAAGACCAAAGAAACGATAGATATAGATTATAGATTTAGTCTATGATGTGTCTGTGTCACTAATGTCAAATGTTACTGTACCAAAGAGAACATTACAGGAAGCATACGTTCTTTTATCGAATCTACATTATTGAGTTTTACCCATTCAGGTTACCGAACGAGTATACGTTAGTACAATCACAGTCAAAAACTTTTTAAGTCTCGATATTTCTCGTTTGCAATCGTATAAAAAGGCATACTTCTTTATAAACCCCGGACACCTGCAAGGCACCATGTGCTGGTAAAAATCAATACTAAGCCTGTCGTACGCGTGATACCAACGAAAAACTACTACAGCCACCCCAACTCACCCTACATGGATTTTTCTTCACCCCATCCGCCCCCACCGGCTTAGGGGAGAAAGGGGACGCAAAAAGATGCCCGGTTTTTTTCTCATTCGCGTGTGTTTTTGTTGACTGAACTTTTCTGCAATTGAAAGTCTACTTTCTTGCTTGGGAACTGGGTTGATTTTGGATTGGTTAGGTTTTTGATATGTGGACGATTGTCACGTCTAATTTGCGATGTAATTTCAATCCTAAATGGTAGGTACTAAGGTGGGGTTTTGGTTGAGGGTTCATTATCAAAAAATGCCTCAGTAAACGTGGTATATGGGAGTTATTCGGTCTTCGCAACGAAATTAGGGTCCGTATATCGTACGCTCCGATGCCTAATGACTTCTTATGATTTTGATGTCATGTTGCGTGTAAGATGCATCGAGTTTATTTGATTCCGCGTTCGAGGGTTGGCTTGATTCGTATTCGGAGCGAATTTTAAATTTGAATGAATTCGAAATTCGGACGAGTTTCAAATTGACAGCTGTCAAAATAACGGTCATTCGTTATTCAAAGATCGTGTGTCGTTTTAGTTTAAAATGAACGCCTATGAGGGTATGCAGACATCTTAGTACCTGCGGTGTCTGTCAGTGTTTTAATTTGTATTTCATTCATTTTCGCAGCGTATTTTATCCATTTCCACAGATTTATTCAAATTGATGTTTTTTTTTAAGGAATAGTTTTATCTATACCTTGTCTATTTTTATTTTGTTGTCTTCTTAACTAATTTCTGTTCAACAAATTAAGAATTCTTGTCAAATGAGATAAATGACTATCTTTTTCTGTTATCAGAGACGTTTTCTTGTTACCATTTGCTTAGATATTTCTATGAAGTTGAAGAAACAAATAAATTTATTTATTCTACCTTTCCAGCAGTTTTTCCAGAATTTTGGCTTTTGGTAGTACCTAAAGAATTGAGTCATAGATAGAAACTTGTCTAGTTATAGGGATCAAAGCAATGATACGTAGGGTCCTTGGGTATATTAGAAAAATCACAGACAGCATCACGCATGTTTAAAAAGGGTATGCAGAGGTGTTTTATATCGGTACTTTCATTAAGTTTAAGTGTATTAAAATTCTGTGTAAGTGCGCAGTATTCTTTTTTTGCAATAATTCATGTATAAAACCAGGTATGGTATACAAATGGTTTCTATGTAGGAGTCGGTTGCCAGTCTAACCGGATGCAGCCGAATACTCTTATTATTATTGCCCTTATATTAGTATTGCCCATTCATATTTTTATATAGGTAAGTATTGCACATTATTATTTTTATTAGTATTGCCCATTATGTAAAGTACTGACTTTACATAGAGTAATAATGGGCAATACTCCTTGATAGAAAAAAATCTGTATGTATGTGGTAACCACCCCATACATACTGTTTTTTTTCCGCGCCTTGGGCACAGATAGAAGATAGGTATCTAGCTTCTGTCTGTACCCAAGTGGCTGTTATTATTTAGCCATAAACCAGGTATAACAATGTAAGAAATTCCTTTACAAAATCATTACTTCCATCTTAAAGAAGCTCTAAGCGAAAATAATGTTTTCACATAAAACTATTTTATAATGAAAGAAGTCACAGGGCATCCCGATAGCATCTGACAGTTTCCTAACGATTACGCCAACGACTATACTTTGAGTAACTAATTAGCAAAGCTATCAGATGATTTTGAACATGATTGTACCGGCGTAGTTCCACTGTTTACCGCTGGAGGTCGCCACACGTAATGCGTGTCGCATTCCTACACATGCGATGTACACTTGAATGACATACTTGCTCTAAATGAATAGGAAAATGATCTCTAGTTTAAAAAAAAAGTAGTTTCATTATTGGTTAATTTTTTAAACATTCACAGTTTCAAACTGTCACTGTTTCTCCATTATTTTGAGTCTTACCGCAATCACGGCGCCTGCTACAGCGTCGAAATATCGAAAGGTCCAAATAATAAAAATCATGGAAGATATCCCGTAAGTGATGGTGTATATTTTGGTACCTTTTTGATGGAAATATTCCAAAGCATTATTTGATGATATCTCATTCGAAAATAAAAACGGAGATAGTGATTCCAGCTGTTTATTTTAAACGGACAGTGCAGAATGTGAATTGAATTATTCAATACAGCATTTTGGGATTGCGATTTATAAATAACTAGTTTTTGCAAAGCTAAGTTTTCCTCCCTTCCTTTTCTTCCCTCTTTTTCCCTCATTTCCCACTTTAAAAAAATTGCCTATGTCCGTCTCCAGGATCTCAACTATCTCTCAACCGTGTAACTATTACGGTTGAAGAGTTACAGCACGGTGACAGACGGCCAGACAGACAGCGGAGTCTTAGTAATAGGTTCACGATTCACCTTTTGGACACGAAACCTTCGTTTATAATCAAACCACAGAAATTATAAACGAAGGGATATAATTTTGTTAGCATATTTACTTAGTTATGGCCAATAGCTATTTAGTTCTCTGATAAAAATCATTTATGACCCCGTTCTCTTGTAATTGGTGAGGCACTGGACGGTCTAACACCCCACAACGGTATTGGTCGTGAGGATAATAATATAAAATGTTATGTTTCATATTTAATTTTCGTGGGTGATTTTGATCGTGTGTTAATGATTTATGGGTTTATATTGGTAGCTGCAGTGGAGTTCTTTCGGGTTAATAAATTTATACTTCATATAAAAAACCGACTTGAAAAACACACCAAATAGTTAAAAATATGTTTACTTCCGGAAGTGGTTGAGTTTTGATTGATTCAACGATTTTTTTGCTACAAAAACCAAAACCTTACTATATAATATTATAAATCGAAACTGAGTTTGTTTGTATGTTTGTTACGTCTTCACGCCTAAATGGCCAAACTGATTTTGATGAGTTTTGGTACAGAGATAGTTGGGACACTGGAGACGGACATAGGCTATAAAAAGTGAGAAAAGGGGGAAAAAAAGGGGAAAGAAAGATTTCAAAGTAACTATGCCACGCGGACGAAGTCGCGGGCGGAAGCGTGACAAGAAATTGTGTGACTGATACCATCATAATATATCTATAGATAACAAAATTTTTTTTTCACTTAACCGACTTTCTACATAGAAAAGTCAGCGACTTTTCTTTTTTTTTGTTTTTAACTGTTTTTTTGGCAAATAGAACGTTACTTTTTCTAATCCCTCTAACGTCCAATTTCGCTTTCAGGTGTACAGGTCCATTCGTTGTCCAACCAATTACAAGGAGACAGCAATAAAACGTCCCAATGATGTTATCAGCGAATAAATCGGGAGTGTATCTGGAAATCGCTCGTTAGTTCAAGTACGGTGAGGGTATGCACCCACGTGTCGCTTGCGTTAGATAAGTTTGTACTCTATTGTTACGTTTTTAAGTCATTAAATGTGTTTTGTAATAAGTTGGTATTTTAAAAAGAAAAAACTGATTCCTTATAGGTCATCACTTTGTTATCTATCTGTCTGTCTGTCAAGACCCTTTATCTCAAAAACACGTCGAGGTATCCAGTTGAAATTAAAACCATATACTTATGTCTGTGTTCTCTTGGAGCTGTGAAAGAACCAACCTTCTAAGTCTACGCAGTCAAAAGATATGGCCGTTTATGTCGCAAGTTTGTACGGAACCCTCGGTGCATGTGGCAAAGTGTTATTGGGTTTTTCAAACAGGAATTTCTCAGTAGCAGTCACGGAGACTGGATTTCTGCCCAGTTATACATAACTGGCGAATTGTGGAACCCAGGTTTTCGATCTCCCTATATGTAAATACTAGCTTCCGTCCGCGACTTTGTCCGCGGGCCATAGTTACTTTGGGTTAACGGTAACTTTAACCTGCGTAATGATCGAAAAAAAATATCTTTCTCTCCCCTTTTCTTCCGTCTTTCTCCCCCTTTTCTAACTTTTTTAAAACTATCCCTGTACCAAAATTCGTCAAAATCGGTTAGGCCATTTAGGCGTGAAGACGTATCAAACAAACTCACTTTCGCTTTTATAATATTATAGTAAGGATTTACCAAAGTTTACTTCACTACATGACAACCTTCGTTCGGTTTAATAGTAACAAAAAAAAAAATTCAAAAACCATTTATTTCAATTAGACCATTACAGGCACTTTTGAATGTCAAGAAACAAAACTAATCTACAGTCCCGGTCACAAGGCATAATAACTTGTGAAAGTACTGTAGTTGCCCATTCCAAAGCGTTGATCTCTATGGAGAAGAATGGGCAAGAAACTCCATGGACACTCTTTTTAATTATATTATTTTTACAAAATTGTATTTACATCATTCATGTTGAGATTATACAAATATGTGAGAACGATGTAGAAAGACGTGCACAGTAAGAGCGTCCAGAGTAAATAAAAAGCAAAATTTAATTTTAAATCTAAAAAAGTTAAAAATGAACCGTGGTAGCTAAAAAAATGACCAGTCCCAACTGACAGCGCCCGTTCACGAACATGACGTATGGATCAGCCCCATTCAGCTCGACCATTTTGAAGGGAGCTAAATGACCCGACACACCCGCCACCATCAGCGAGACATTTAAGTGAGCATGACACTATCAACCACCAGGGCTTCGTCAAGTCAATAATAATACATAGCACTCACATATGGGCTTAAGCCCATATGTGAGTGCTATGTATGCTAGTATAATTATTAATAATTATACAATACTAGAGAATTGATTCTATACATTGCAAAGATAGTCTTACAATCTTCTGCAGCTTCCACTATAGCTTCGGATACCAATCAATGAGTTTACCCCTATTCTTGTGGAGCAGGACCAGCATTGAGCCAAGCATTTTTATCATCAATATAATCCCCCAACTTATAATATGCTTGCCTACATAGTGTGCGTTTAATACAAGATTTAAATTTCGTTTCATTCAGTTGAAGAATGTGGGGAGGTATTTTATTGTAGCATTTCAAACAGTACCCCATGAAAGATGAGTCTACTTTAGCTAACCTGAAACCTGGTTGAACTAATTGGTCCCTATTTCTAGTATTATAATTGTGTCTGTCACCTCTTTTACTAAAAATATGCAAGTTTTTCCTGACATACATGATGTTTTCATAAATATATTGACAAGGTACTGTCATGATGTTAATATCCTTAAACAGACATGACAACCAAGAGACAGGCCATAAACACTATAAATATTACTGGCCACACATTACATCCACATACATAACAAAAAAACATGGAACCTCTTCGGTAGTAAACCATTAGATTATAAACAGAATTTTGAAAATCGACCCACACACATCAACAGAATAATCGCGTAACAAAAATACAAAAAAAAAAACGTTCGAAATGAGAACGTCCTCCTTTTTTTTAAGTCGTTTAAGATCTAGGCCTTACAAATTCGTGGGCTCTGCAATCCAAGTTTTTTTATAGAAATCATCAAATAGCGCAGGGGGAAGTATCAGACTTATACTGACTAAAACCCACCCATGTTCCATCTATTGCCCTTTACGTCCCAGGGCCGCGGTATCTCACAAATCGCAACAATCAGTGAAATTAAGATCCTCCTCTTTTGAAGTCAGTTAAGAACTAGGTAGGTGCCTTATAAAGGCGTAGTACTACAATCCACGCTGAGAATAATTTCCGACCGCAAATCAGACGATTTAAAATCCCCCTCCTTTTTTTTTAAATCGGTTAAAAACTAGGAAAGTACCATAGAAAGTCCTAGTACTACAATCCACGCTTAGGATAATTTCCGACCGCAAGAATAACGCTTCCAGAACAGATAGGTCATTGCCCTCGCGGTGTAGTGTAGAACCAAGTTCTTGCACATAATGTTAATTTGTTAGCAGTTACTGAGTGAATGGTTAGTTCTCAGTAATGCTTAGTGATTAGGCATTCAATTAGCTCATTGTTCGTACACAACACCTATGCAACTTTACTTTTGTAGGGATAGCAGAAGAGTTTTTGGAGAGCGTGATTTTCTTTTTTGTTCTGCTAATTTTGATGAAATTTGAAGATTGAATGTTGTTGCGTGTTTTTTTAGGTATGTTGTTTATAGAAATATAAATAAATAAATAAAATAAAAGGCCTTTTATTTTATGCATTAATAGTTGTTAACATTTTTACATTAGTGTTTACATAATATTTAAAAAAAGTTGATACAATATCATCCATCATCTGCCTAGCCTTTTCCCAATTATGTTGGGGTCGGCTTCCAGTCTAACCGGATGCAGCTGAATATCAGTATTTTACATGGAGCGACTGCCTATCTGACCTCCACAACCAGTTAATACTGGGTAATACGATTCCCCTTGGTAAGACTGGTTGTCAGACTTTCGGAACACTGACTACATGTAACGACTGTCAAAGATCTACAAATGACAGCCGGGACCAACGGCTTAACGTGCTTTCCGAGGCACGGATATATATGTTTATGTATATTTCCATTTCACATTAGTTTTCTTTTTCCTCTCATTTTTTTTTTATGGATCTTTAATATTCTAATTTATAATTTATTGAGTCTAATAAAAGTAATATTATTATATTAAAAGTGACGTCAATCAATTTTGTATCATATTATGGATTGCTTAATTTATGTAATTTTTTTTCCTTGAAATAAATTCAAATATAAAATTAAAAAAGAATGAAATATACCTAGGTTATAATAATATGTTGTGGTTTTGTTATTTACTTTTTAATTCAGGGACATCTGAGGCATGAGTGTGGTGTAAACATTACGTAAGTAAGTACGTCGGTATTTTAATCGAATATACAATTTTCCTACAGCAATTATTGGGGGTTCGATCCCCGCACGGAACAAATATTTGTATGGCCTACAGATAGTTGTTTTTGTGTTTAAATGTTTGTAAACGCACCCACGATACAGGAGAAATTCCAAGTGTGAAAAAAAATAGGTTTTTTTTACACTACATGAAGATTATATAGCCGTAGATCTGAATAAATTCTTAAAACTATGAAACAATGTGGTAGTATGTGAAACGAAATATATGTCTCTTTTTTCTTGTTTTTAAAAACAAGAAATATTTTTTTTTCTATCTCGTTGGTAGCGTGGTTACAAGCGCGACTGCTGAGTATAACGTCTTGGGTTTGATTCCAAGGTCGGGCAAAGTGTTATTGGTTTTTTTCATCAAGGATTTCTCAGTAGCAACCACACCGTCTAGATTTGTACCCGATTAATGACAATAGGCTCGCCCTTATAGTATGGTTCTTAATCATATCATTCATTTTCCTGCCCTTGTCCCATTCTATTTGGGGTCGGCGCAAAACGTTTTCTTCTTCCATTCTCCCCTATCACACGTCACGGCATCATTTATTCCTTTCTACTTCATTACGTTTTTCATCCACCTTTTTTTACAGCCCAGCTCCAGATCTTAATCATAACTGGCAAAATATAGGTGTACTATTAGATACGCTTCTGCAATCACTGAATGGGGAAACCCATTCAGTGATTACAAACGTGATATTCTTGATGTTTTTCACTGACATTTTCTAAATTTAACCCAGTTCTAGTACTGAATCTGCTGACCCTACCCGATAGCATCTCTTCACGGTAGCGGCTGCGGACAAAGGAGTGTTCTGCTGACGTTACAACAGTAAGTACTTACGTGGGGCGAGAATGGATCAAATCACTAGTTTTATCTTCTATAGGATGCTTATAGTATGTTATTATCGCCTGTATCATTTGTGTATGAGTTATCATACTGTATAATGAATATAACATATTATGTATACTAGCTGCGCCCCGCGATTTTACTCGTGTGGTGATAGAATCCTTGCTAATATTATAAAAGCGAAAGTGAGTTTGTTTGTTTGTTACATTTTCACGCCTACATGGCTAAACCAATTTTGATGAATTTTGGAACAGAGATAGTTGAGACCCTGGAGACGGAGATAGGCTAGGTAGAAAGAGGGAAGAAAAGGGAAAACTTAGTTTTGCTATTACAATCAATAAGGCGCAAGGGCAAAAACTACAGGTAGCAGATACCTACAAATCAGGAAAGGGAAACTGTGTTACCCCGAATTTAACGCGAGCGAAGCCGCGGGCAAATGCTAGTATACAATAAATCTGTATGAATTGTAGCCTATATGTTATTCTAATATGTAAGTTATATTATTGTGAAGTTGCATCAAAATCCATTCAGTAGTTTTTGCTTGAAAGAGCAACAAACACACTTACATATAGGTACATATCTTCACAAACTTTCACTATAATGGGTCAACTTAAGTTTCGGGTAGTCATTCTATCCGGGACTGGTGCATGAAGTGTTTATGAAGCGACTGCCTATCCTGCCGGGGTTGCGGGTTGTTCGAAAACGGAACATTAAGGGCAAAAAAAGAAACAAGGGTGGTTTTTCGTCAATAAAAGTCTGACATTCTCCCCTGCTCCAGAGCGGGGTAAGTTATTTGATGATTTCCCCAAAAGAAAAGGCGAATGCCCATCTGACCTCCACAACCCAGTTAGTACTGGGTAGTACCACACCTCTTAGTAAGACTGGTTGTCCCACTTTCAAGTCACTGACTACCTGTAACGACTGTCAAAGATCTTGCTTTGCGGGGCACTGAGGAAACTTAGTATATCACCACGGTTACCCATCCACGGATCAACGTAAGACACGGCTCTTAGGATCGACAAACTAATTCCTTTAGTAAGTTTCTGAAACATTTATAAAAAGGTAGGTATTAATAATTACAAAAATAACAAACACTACCATCACTTAATACAAAAATCATAAAAAAAATCTCGAACAGAACAGTTGTACATAGTCCAAATATATTTTTAAAAGCACTCGACGCACTACAAACTCTTGCGCAGTCATAATGAAATAAAAATCGATTGTAATTCGTCGCAAATTGTCCCCACCCTACATTTTGAAAACGAAAAAAAAAGTGTATTGTTACAAAAAGGGGTGTGACTTTGATAGAAAGAGAGAGAATGAAATTAATAACAAAAGCTTGTGCGAAGAGTATCTATAGTGTTAGAAAAGGATAGCTATAGTTATGTTAATGTAGAATAGAATAATAGTTTATTTTTTTGTAAAGGTAGGTACGTGTTCATGACACAGGTAAAGTTTGTTAAAAAATATTAACTTGAAATACTGGAATTATAATATAATGTTGTTGATTTCAAAACCATTGCAGAAAAAACAGAATGATTCGTAATGCCTTAATATTCTTTGTCCTAGAAACAAAATTATGGTTGGTGCCAGGGACAAATGGGTTTTTCTCGTTTTTAAATCCATACCTCTAAAGTCTGTAGCAACCCTGTCTGTCTGTCTGCCAAAATCAATAAAATATCTACATTGAGATATTGCATTTTAGGATCATTTAGATACAAACTTTGGCAGACTAATATCTTAACAGATTTTACCCTTTGTACTCTGATTTCTGTCCATTTAAACTTCTAACACATTAAATTCTAATCAGTTTAAAATAAGAATGTACCGGCATTATCTTATTGGATTCTTATAAAGTACATACATCTCCATAAAAGAGTCGAGAAATGAATATAAATGCTTAAAAGCTTACAGAATAAGATGTGAGGTGGCAATTTGAACAGAAAATGAGACAGTTTACTTTGAAAGTCACGTACAGGAGGTGGCAAACAGGATATTTGCTCAACTAGGCTCAGCGTAGCTAATGCTACTAGTATCGCCATCTATGGAGTCATAGTAATACTAATATTATAAAGTTGAAACATTTTGTGTATATTCTAACACAGTTTTATTTCAATTTTCATTTATTTGTAGACTATAATAGGTTTTTTCTATTACAATATTCATACTGTGAAATTAAAACAAAATAACATTTACTGGGATTGTTTTGAAAGCACAACTAACGCCATCTGTTATCGAGTAGCGACGTTTAAAAACTGTTTTACAACCGAATCTGACGTTTCTGGGACCCTCGTAAATACAAGGAAAGATTTGTGTATGTGTGCGTGTACAAAAGCGCTCGAAATTCAAATTTTGAGGTTGGGCTTTGTCGTAGAGTTTGTTCGAATTTTTGAATGTAGCGGTATATTGCTTGAAGTTTTGTTTTTGTCAATGGTTTGTTCGTATTGTTCTGGAACAAGAAATAATGTGCATGAACGAAAACAAAAATAAATTGTAATCATATTACTTAAATGAAATACGACATTACACGGTAATAATATTTGTTTTAAGAAATACCTATTTAAAATAATACACAATGAGAGGCAAAGTTAATAAAGGAGAAAATAATACCAGCATATTAATGTCCTAGAGCTGGGCAAAGGATATAATGTTGGCTGTAGTATATTTTTATGTTCATATAAAATATATAGTTACCTATTCCACTAAGATATTTGAATCTACGAAGATAATGCTTTTATTTTAATGAAGAAGGAATTTTATACAAAAAAAAACTACGTAATATCCTTAATGCCGTGCAAAATACCTTACATAGCCCGCATTTGTAGTAGAGGAATACAAAATCAGCTCAGTATTGAATATCAGTCCTTTGTCTGGGTATAATGACCAATTATAGCTTACTGAATAAAAGCTAAATAATAGCAGACCTCTTTTATTGTACTGCAATTATTTAATGAGCAAAGCACTTAGATATAAGCAGGTAAGGTAGAGGTAAGTACCTAAATTAACTTGTAATCTTGAAATTTTAATTTTGACGACACGGTTGGCGCAGTGGCTGAGCGATCGACTGCTGCACTGTGTGTCGCGGGTTCGATTTCCGCACGGAACAAATATTTGTATGGCCTACAGATAGTTGTTCCGGGTCTGGCTGTTTGCGTATGTGACTTTAAATGTTTGTAAACGCACCCACGATACAGGAGAAATTCCTAGTGTGGGGGGCAATTCAACTTCACAAAATCAAGTATATAGTCCTTTGAAGCTGTAAAAATCAACCCTCTAAAACTACACAGTCAAAAGTTATGACCATTTATGTCGCAAGTTTATACGGGACTCGCTCTTGACCGTTTTATTATGTACTGTAACTAGTAAAGGACAATACACCAGCGTACACGTAGTTACAATACTATAATTATTATTTAAATTATTTATGACTACACATTGTTTTCTGCGAAAATAAAATTGCAAATGATGTTGGAACTACAATTATTACAATTTTATTTAAATGCCTATGCAATTATTTTTGATGCAAGCAACTGAGTCTAAAATGGCCTTCGGGCTAAATGCGCGCACGCAACTAGAAAATATAGAATTATACGCTTTGAGAAAGAGTTTATTGTAATTTTATTAATGTTTTGTTATAAAGTTGCTCTCTCAAAGTCTCAACAATTTGTTAGAAAAGATGTGAGAAGGAAAATTATGGTGGTTTAAGGTCTCATTTTAGATTACGTAGTCTAGATTAAAAAAAAACGGTTCAATACAAAATAATCTACTAATACAGTACTGTCAAAATTATTAATTATTTGACTTATTAAACAAGCTCATTTATCCATCGCTATTTATTGTTAGTAGCTAACCTTGGTTGGCCTAGTCTGTTCTTATTGTTTATGTTTTTATCTCACTGGAAAAAGTCATAGCGCAAATTTTAAAATACAATTTATAAAGCCCATAATTAAAATCATTACAAATCTATTACTTGTAGAGCAGTTTACCTTTAGTACCAATGCGTATAGCAACAACAACAAAATATGTGACTGTGACATTTAACGACCCCAATAAACATAATATGCGAAACTGGGTCACACTTAACACACTACAAAAAAAAAACAAAAAAAATATAAAAAGCTACTGGCAGGTAAATCAGATTGCAAGCGATGCATGAAAAATGACTCCGTCGCGTTGTAATTAAAAAAAAACGCATCGACAATAGAGTTCTTAATTTAAATTCGAACGTTACAAAAAAAATACCCCTATCAAGGGTCATTTTTTGCAAAGTGAATAAAAAATGACCCTCGTTTTAGTGTCACTGAAATGAAACAAAAGACGAAATTTGACTATTACCTTTTGATACTTTTTGATTTAAAGCTTATGTTACAATGACAGAGTTGAGAGAAAATACTGGATTCTATGACGAAAACAAAAGAGTTTTTTTTTGCTTTTTGATTATAATCAGTATCGCATCTTTATTTGTGACGGTTCCGGATTTATTTATTATTTTTATTAATGGAGTAAAACTTTGCAGTGAGCCTTTAACACGTTCCCTGAGCCATCATTGAAGAACTTTCAGCTGGTACTTTGGGGGCTTAAAAGATCTCGAAACTAACCAACCCTTTTTTTTCGGGTGGGAAATCATCCAATGACTTCCCCCGCTCTGGGCGGAGCGGGGCATGTCAGACTTGTACTGACTAAAACCCACCCATGTTCCTTCTATTGCCCTTTACGTTCCGAGGCCGCGGTATCTCTTTCGAACAACCCGCAACCCCGGCAAAACTAACCAACCCTTTGGTGCGTTTGAGACCTAATAAATGATTCTCCTAAAGATACAGTTTTCTCATACTTAAAGAACTTTACACGTTACTTCCTCCCGCAAGGAGTGACACAACACGATTATATTCAACGCACAATACATAAGCCCTGCAAGAGGTCTGATAGATCTCTTAATGCAACGAACGTGTTAAATTGCCAAATAATAAGATTATACACAAATAAATTACGCAGTTGTAAATTTTAAAAAAGCTGGCTGTGTGACATCACTATGCCCCTGGCTGCAAGGCATCCACAGGATAGTCTGGTTAGGCAGATAACGACCTCATAGGTTAAACGGCAAGATGCCATTAAAAAAAAAAACTATCTGCCAAAACACCTTTAAAATAAACAGCCAAATTAAAAATGCAATAAAAAATAATATAATTGGAATTTCACAAATGGAATAGTGTTTTTTTAAACTATTACAAAAAAATGCTTTTTGAGCAAAATAAACGAAATAATGAAAATTAGTTAACTGAAAGTCTAGTAACAAAATGTTCTTATTTTTATCTACTCAGTCTCAAAGTTACTAAAATCAGTCAGTGTTTTAGTCTATTTCCTTCATTAGAATTTTGGTGGCCTGCTCTTTTGCCTAATATCATTCCAGACGTACAACTGGGTAGCAGTTGTACGTGAACAAGCAGTAAGCAGAACTTATATAATAACTTAAAGAGACAGAGCTATACAGGGTGTCTAGCAGCATCTCTTTTCCTCAGTGGAATAAGTTCTGCTTTAAGACGTCATGGTACGCCTACTGTTCGTCCGTAATTTTTGGCCATCTTCAAGATTTGGTTTCTCTTTTCATACACTTTACTAAAGCACCTTCTTCTGTCTTACAGGGGATTTACCATCTTTGGGGGATTTGTAGCAACGCCTTTACAGCTATATGAAAGCTACCCTGGCGGTGTAGTGCGACTGGCATGTTCGCTGAGAACAGAGTTGCTGTTTTTCTGTTTGAGGAGTTTCAAGGCGTCTGGTTGTTCCGGGGGTTGCGGGTTATTCCGAAGAGACACCGTGGCCCCGGAACATAAAGAGCAAAAGAAGGAACATGGGTGGGTTATAGTTAGTGAAAGCCTGACAATTCCCCCGCTCTGGATGGAGCAGGGGAAGTGTCAGACTTTTGTAATACCCTGGGTTATTATATCCTGGATTAACAATTTATCACAGGTTTTGTATTCCAGTCTACGCAGGTGAAACTGCGGTTCGTAACGAGTTAATTTATTTCTACCAAAAAAAAAACAAGAACAAGGTTAAAAAATAATAATTAATAAACAATGCCATGATGACACATTTGCACGATACCAATTTCCTTGTTTTTAAGGTAATACCAACAGGACATTTAAGGCAAAAAAATTACAGTCATTCCATGTTAGTTTTTACAACTGTGACTTACGACTCTAGTGTTAACGCGTATATTATTAAATACTGTTTAAATTGTGCTCAAAGAAATTATTAGATATATTAAAATGACATTTACAATATTGCTCATAACTATTATAATAGAATTTGTGTAGGTACAGTCAGGAGAATTATCATAGCAACTTATAAAAAGTATTGATGACAAACAATACAAAAATATTTTCTTAGTGTTTAAACATTACATATGAGTATAGTTTAGCTCAACCTAAGTTTTCTACTTCCAACGCCGCTAAATCTTCATTATCAAAGTGATTATAAGTGAAAATGGACGAGAGGCCTTCGAGCAGTCTACCTAAGAAAGAAAGAAGTAGACACACTAATTGGTCAATAGTTCGAGATCGATAGTAAGTACACCACAAATTCTTTAACCCTTATGCCAACACATTTGGAGACGGTGCAGCACAGCCCCTTACCAATTTTCTATACCAAGCAGCTAGCTCTTGATAACTTAATTATATTCAATCACACAACCCATCCTTCTCTTCTTTGGTTTTTTTTCACTCTTCTGCATTCATACTCAAACATTTAATAGACGCTTAAATGTAAAAAAAGACGAAAGAAGAGGAATTAGGTAAGAATGCTTGTATTTGTGAAAAGTACGAGACTTGGCTTCAGGTATAATTTATTTTGGTCTTTTAAAAACTCTTATAAAACCCTTATAGGATCACTTTATTGTCCGTCAGGCTGTCTGTCTGTCTCCTGTCGTTCTTAAGATAAAGGGAAGGCTTGGATATATCAAGTTAAAATTAAAACCATATATTCAATTCTGTTGTTCCTTTAGAACTGTGATAAAATCAACCCGAACTACGCAGTCAAAAGATATGGCCGTTTTTTTTTCGGATGGCAAATTATCAAATAACTTCCCCCGCTCTGGGCTGAGCGGGGGGGGGCGTGTCAGACTTTTACTGACTAAAACCCACCCATGTTCCTTCTATTGCCCTTTACGTTCCGGGGCCGCGGTATCTCTTTCAAACAACCCGTAACCCCGGCAGATATGGCCGTTTATGTTGCAATTTCGTAAGGAACCCTTAGTGCATGAGTTCGACTCGCACTATATCTTTCTTATTTTTTCAGCAACCACCTCTTAATCAAAGAAGGCTGGCTAGAAATGCGCGGGAAACACATAAAAAGATGGCGCCGATGCTACTTCTTGCTTTTCGAAGATGCCCAAATGTTTGGTTTCAAGAACAATCCAGAACCTGATTACCAGAGTGTAATCCGCCATATCTACTATCTATATGACGTGTCTGTCAAGATTGAAGACGATAAGGGTGATCGTAGAAGAAGTATTTTTAAAGTATCCATGTGGTTCCATGGTAATCGAACGTTTGCTGCCAAAAATTACGAGGAGCGTGATGAATGGGCAAATGCGATCAAAACTGTGGGCCTTAAATCATCAGAAGTTGTTACAGGAAAGGTTTTTCTACAATCCAATGAAAATGATGAGAGGTTACGGGAGTAACGAGAATTTAATCACACTATCTGAATGTTGATGGACGGAAGCGAGAGGAAGGCCAAAGAAAAGATAGATGTATTGTGTAAGGAATGATATGAAGGAGAAAGGAGTAAATGATGCCGTGATGTCTGTTAGGGGAGAATGGAAGAAGAAAACGTGTTGTGTCGTCCCAAATAGAATGGGACAAGGGCAGGAAAATTATGAAGTTTAACTAGGTACAATTGCAGTTTACTGCCCTTCTCAATTTACTCAGATGCTCCCAATTTGCACGTATTTCTACAATATTCTCGTAAATGTTATCACATGTCGTGTATGTTTAATCACAACATGTACCTATGATGTTAGAAAGCTTTTGAAACAATACTTGGTTTTAATATATAGTATTGTCTATTTCTTGCCCATTCTTCTTCATATTTCACTTACAGATCACAAGTTATTATGCCTTGTGACTGGGACTGTAGCTTCAACTTTTTTGTTTTTTTATACATTCAAAAGTGCCTGTTCTACTGTAAATGAAATAAATTCTTTGAGTTTAAGTTTATTTTCTTTTTTACATTTAAATAAGAATCTACGTTGACACCAATATGAAGAACAAAATGTTTTAATAAACTTTTTTCCCCTTATCTTGGTAACATTAGATTTTAAGCAGAATTATTCATTAATTTAAGTAAATATTTACCGACTTCCGCTACTGCAAACAGTACTAACAAATACTGCATTGTTAATTTATTTCTAACAAAAATACAAGCAAGCAAACATTGCTGAAACAGAATTAGTTACAATTATCCTTATTTTAAAGGAAAAATTACAAATTACTTCAAAGCCGAAACAAATAAAAGCTAAAATATTTAATCGTATATACTCAAATACTTAACAGGAAATTCTATGTCAGTTTTTATAGTATATAGGTACTATGTGAGCGTCTACGTGTACTAGTATTGCGTTATGTTTAATTATTTATTGTGAATTTGAATTACCATAGATTTGATTAAAAGTGCTAATGGCGCAGCGACCGTCAAAAAACACAGCCGAAAGCCATAATTTTTTAGTACATCGAGTCAGACAATAAGTATCTAATTGCCCTACTAGTTTCACCCGTGTAGAACAGCATAGGTAAATAGTTGTAAGATAAGGCCCAAGTTCAAAATTATCTGTGTGCCAAATTTCCTCCAAACCCTTACTAATATTATAAAAGCGAAAGTGAGTTTGTTTGTTACGTCTTCGCGCCTTAATGGCTACACCGATCTTGATGAATTTTGGTTCAGGGATAAAAACTTTAAAAAAAAAGTGAGAAATGAAGGAGAAAGAGGGAAGAAAAGGGAAAACTTATCATTGTTATTATAATAAATAAGGCGCAAGGGCAAAAACTACAGGTAGCAGGTACCTGCAAATCAGGAAAGGGGAACTGTGTTACCCCAAATTTAACGCGAGCGAAGCCGCGGGCAAAAGCTAGTAGGTACATTGTAAATGATAAATGATGTTTATTTTGCAAGTAGGTTTATACAAACACTTTTAGACGTCTTTTAAAAAAAAACTAGACGAGGCCGGTGTTTCGTACCCGACTACTCTGAGAAGAAACAGCCGGAAAAAACTCAGAGGTCATAGTCTCTTTTAAGGTCCAGACAAAAATCTTGGTCAACTTATATGAGGACTATGTAGATATGTAGGTATATAATAGTGTCTGAAATAGTCTTTTTAAGAAAGCACCACACAGATTCTCATAACTCAAGGAGCTCAACGACACGACGAACAATACCAAAAAATGTACTCAAACTGCAAGATAATCGTCAAAAGCAAACAAAAAATAAATCAAAGTAATGATCCACATAGTCCTCTCATTCACAATAAACAAATAAAAAAATACAAAATATATACATAACGTGAAGGAGTAACAATCCTTACTAATATTATGAAATAGTGAGTTTGTTTGTATGTTTGTTACGTCTTCACGCCTAATAAATGGCCAAACCAATATCGATGAATTTTGGTACAGAGATAGTTGAGATCCTGGAGACGGACAAAGGCTAAAAAAGTGGGATAAGGGGGAGGAAGAGGGAAAGAGAAAATGGGAGACAAAGATATTTTATTTTCGTTCATCACGCGGCTTAAAGTTAGCGTTAACCCAAGAAAGAGGGAAGAAAATGGGAGAGAAAGATATTTTATTTTCAAAGTAACTATGCCACGCGGTTGAAGTCGCGGGCGGAAGCTAGTCATCCATACATTTAAACATTATATCGTAAGATATTTTGTGCGATATAAAAGTTACTCATGGTCCATCTATCATCTATCACCAAGCCACTCACCAATAAGGAGACATATTTGTTGTAAGTGTTGGCTTTAACTCATTTTTTTTTTATCCTAATATTTTTATTTTCCAGTAACTCCGTGGTTATGGAAGGTTGGCTTCTAATGTGCGGTAAGCATATTCCCACATGGGAGAGCTGCTACTTCATCCTATACGAGGATGCCCAAATGTTGGGATTCAAGAACCTTCCGGAACCCGGCAACCACCGCGACCCCTGTCATGGTTACAATCTGCTGGGTGCAGTTGTCAAGTACAAAGACGATGACGGTAGTCTCTTCACCATGATCATGCGGAAATTAAATACGGAAAATTTCCGCAATTCTACGTCTCGAACGTTTTCTGTCGATACTATCGAAGAACGCGACAATTGGGCTAATGCAATCAAGACTGTGAATAGTTGGTTTTCTATTTAATAAAGAAAAAAACTCTAAAGAAAGAGGATATACTATAATATGTTATCCTTACTAATATTTTTTTTTGACGGGCCTGTTGGTCTAGTGGTTAGTGGCCCTAACTGCTGAGCCGGAGGTCGTGGGTTCGATTCCCACCCAGGACAAACTTTGTGTGATGAGCATGATTGTTTGTTCTGTGTCTGGGTGTGATTTATCTATAATATGTATGTATTTATAAATTATATAAGTATGTATATCAGTTGTCTGGTTACCATAACACAAGCTCCGCTTAGCTTGGGATCAGATAGCCGTGTGTGAGTTGTCCCAAGATATTTATTTATTTTTATTTATTTATTTATTATAAAAGCGAAAGTGAGTTTGTTTGTTTGTTACCTCTTCACGCTTTAATGGTTAAACCTATTTTGATGAATTTTGGTATAGTGATAGTTGGGACCCAGGAGATGGACATAGGCTAGAGTTGGATATGAGGGAGAAAGAGGGAAGAAAAGGGAAAACTTAGCTTTGCTATTACAAATCAATAAGGCGCAAGCGCAAAAACTGCAGGTAGCAGGTACCAGCAAATCAGAAAAGGCGTACTGTATTACCCCGAATTTGACGCAAGCGAAGCCGCGGGCAAAAGCTAGTTATTTGTCTGTTTGTTTGTATCGAATAGGCTCCAAAACTACTGAACCGATTTTAACAATTTTTTCACTAATAGGAAGCTACATTATCAGGAAGTAACATACGCTACTACCCTGGAAGCGGCGCAGCAACTAAAGACGCGGGTGAAAACGCACATCACAGCTAGAATATTATAAAGAGAAAAGATTTGTATGTTATTGTGTTATTTATTTATTACTAGCTTTTGCCCGCGGTTTCGCTCGCGTTATATTCGGGGTAACACAGTTCCCCTTTCCTGATTTGCAGGTACCTGCTACCTGTAGTGTTTGCTCTTCCGCCTTATTTATTGTTACAGCAAAGCTCAGTTTTCCCTGTTCTTCCCTCTCTCTCCCTCATATCTCAATCTTTTTTTAAAAAAATAGCCTATGTCCGTCTCCAGGGTCCCAACTATCTCTGTACCAAAATTCATCAAAATCGGTTCAGCCATTTAGGAGTGAAGACGTAACAAACAAACTCACTTTCTCTGCTTTTATACTATTAGTTAGGATTTAGAAATGAAAAAAAAGAATCACTAAAATCAACTAAACTACTTACTCTTTGCTGATAGTTTTTTTTTTACGGATGGTAAACATCATGTAACTTCCCCAGCTCCTCCCATATTCATAACTTAACATAACTTCTCCCGTTCTAGGCGGAGCGGAATTAGACTTATATACTACTAAAACCCACCCATGTTCCTTCTTTTGCCCTTTATGTTTAGGGGCCGCGGTATCTCTTTCGAACAACCCGCCACCCAGAACCAGAACACCTGAAAGATATTAATCAACGGTTAAGCCAACACAGGTCCATGGGTTAAGCACCAACCAAATGACACAGAAAAATTGTATCTTCGAGAGTGTTATGCTGTGGGAAGCCAACTAAAATATTATCGAAAACAAACAATAATTTAATTGTTGAATACATCAGAAACATTACTTGTATGATGTTTAAGTGGACTTTTAAAAAAAACAACATTTATTTTGATTAAAAAACTGTTCAAAGACACTAAGATTTTTTTATTTAGCCACAAAATCATCTTCCTACCCTTGTCCCATTCTATTTGGGGCGCACCGGTGCAACATGTTTTCCTCTTCCATTCTTCCCTGTCCTTTACCTTACCGCATCATTCCCCCTCCCTCTTTTTTGCCCAAAAGGAGAGATGTGTCTGACTTTTATGTCCGTTTCTTTGTTACCTCGTAACTCTTAAACGGATACATCGATTTGGTTAAATTATACGTCATTAAGGTCTTAGTGGCGCGAGCGTCACTGTTGAAGCTACTTTTAACTTCAGTGGCTGGTTGGAAGCAGTCGGGACCCATTCCATTTTTATTTTCGGTTCAACTCAAATCCCCCGTTTGTTTCCGAGTTTTTTTAATTATAAATGTGCTTGTTTTAGCTTTCCAGTAATTTCAGTCGATTGTATAAGTTATTTTTTCAATTTAATCATAACTATAAAATGACTAGCTGCGATGATAAAAAAGTATCCTATGTGTTATTCCAGACTATAGTCTACCTCTGTGCCAAATTTCATCAAGATCCGTTCAGTAGTTTTTTCGTGAAAGGGGATCAAACATACATCCATACTCACAAACTTTCGCATTTTAATATAAGTAGGATAATAATTTCCAATAGGTATAATAACTGCGACACAAATATTTAATGTACAAACAAAACTGGTGATATCTGGGCGGTACTATTAGGTACACCTCTGCTTAACTCCTTCGGAAATTACCGGCTTGATGTTACCAAACACACCGTATATTATTTGCTGTCCAATCTACCTTCAAACCGTTTAAACGCACATGCTAGGCAGATGTTCCTAATACCTTTGTTCGTCTAAGTATCTAAGACTAGGTGCTTATTTATAGTACTTTATAGATCTCAGGGATGCACGGCACTAGCAATTATATCGATAAAAGCTGCTTTACAACTATGCGGCAGGATTCTAGCATCGTGACTTTGATTTGTAATTATCTGCTTAGGATTGCCCTATGTGGGGTCGACTTACAGTCTGACTGAATGGCAATATTTTACATGGAGCGACTGCCTATCTAACCTCCATATAACCCAGTTAGTGTTGGATAATTGATACCGCTTATTCAGACTGGTTGTCAGAGCTTTAGCTCAGAGTTTAGCTCACTGGCTAGACAGTCAGTCATCACAGGTGTGATGGCTGCCAAAAATCTACAAATGACAAACTGGACCAACAGCGTTATGTGCTTTTCGAGACCCAGAGTATACTCGGTAATGTAATGTGGCGGGTTCGATCCCCACACGGAACAAATAACCAAATGCAAACCCACAGGTAGTTGTTCCGGGTCTCACTGTTTGTGTATGTGAGCTTAAATGTTTGTAAACACACCCACGACACGATACAGGAGAAATACCTAGTGTGGGCCAGTGTTCTTTAAACAAAAAAAAAAGCATGGTCGCCCATCAACGACCTTGGCAAGCGTGGGTTAAGCTAAAGATCGCCACTTGCTCTTAGCAGCACTAACTCCTAAGAGAATCGTATTCGTTTACATTGATGAACAAAGTCGAAGTATCGCATCATGCTGTATCGATATTGTAAAATATCGGATAGTACATCACTAAGGATCTAAACAAGGTGCTTTTACGCCATTAAGTGATACCTTTTTTATGCTAGTTTTATATTATATTAGCAAGGTAAGGAATACTAAGCGTTTTTGCGTTAGTGTACAGCAGATGGTCTAATTTGTAATCTATGCTTAGGGCAAATTAGCTGTGCCATAAACTAGACGAAGTAACAATATATTTAGCTTGTAACCTAGAGTTTTATGGCAGACTAGCTGTGCCCTGCAGTTTCATCGTAGCGTGTTGTTATATAGTCAACTAGCTGACGCCCGCGGCTTTGCCCGCGTGATGATCGAAAAAAAGTATCCTATGTGTTATTCCAGACTAAAATATACCTCTGCGCCAAATTTCAACAATATCCGAGAAGCCGTTTTGACGTGAAAGAGTAACATAATATTAGTAAGATAGCTGGCGCCCGCGGCTTCGCCCGCGTGATATCGAAAAAAATGTTTCCTATGTGTTATTCCGGACTAAGTATATACATACCGCTGTGCCAAATTTCATCAAGATCCGTTAAGCCGTTTTGACGTGAAAGAGTAACAAACATCCATCCTCACAAACATTCGCCTTTATAATTTTAGTAGGAATAGTAGGATTAATTTCGTAAAAAGAATGTCGAAAGAATGCCCATGCAAAATTTCAAGTTAATTTCTTCTTAACCGACTGTACAGGTATGCAGAAGGTGAGTCATGTGTTTGCAGTGGCTTCCTTATATGATAAGAGTCTACGTGGCTGTACTAGCAAACGGCAGTGCAATTTTAAAGCACCGTATGTGGTGCAAGGTATAAGCGAGAGCAACTTTAAGAAAAGAAACTTGACTACTCGTTGGAATTCGTTTCGAGTTAACTTTCAGATTTAAAAAGCTTGATTTGATGCAGCTGGATACCAGTATGTTACATGGAGCGACTGCCTATCTGACCTCCACAGCCAAATAAATACTGAAAAATACAATTCCCTTTTTAAGACTTGGTCGTCAGACTTTCTGGCCACTGAGATTGTCAAAGATATAAATGACAGCCAGGACCATCGGTTTTTTTGCGAATGGGAAATCATTAAAAAAACTTGCCCCGCTCTAGGCCAAGCGGGGGGAGTGTCAGACTTGTACTACAACCCGCAACCCAGGCAGGCGGTGGTAGGCCCCTCTACTTTAGCTGTAAGTTTTCCATAGTGAATAAATAAATCCATCATTCTTATTAGTTCGTTTAACAATAACAACCACTCCCGGCCACCGTAGATACGGGCCTGTGGACAGTGAGCAATGGGTAGCTCACCGTCCGTCTGTCTATTGACGACAGGCCGTGTCGACGGCGCGTTAGTATTCCACGCGCGCCTCAAAGAGATTTCAGCAAAGCAGAGAAGCCTGCCAGGGCCACCGCCTGCCGGGGTTGCTGGTTTTTGAACGTCTCTTGTAATGTGACGTTCAAAAAGTGCTGATTATCAGCCTAATTTGAATAAATGACTTTTGACTTTGACTTTGACTTTGTACTGACTAAAACCCACCCATGTTCTTTCTATTGCCCTTTACGTCCCGGGGCCGCGGTATCTCTTTCGAACAACCCGCAACCCCGGCAGGCGGTGGCCCTGGCAGGCTTCTCTGCTTTGCTGACATCTCTTTGAGGCGCGCGTGGAAAACTAACGCGCCGTCGACACGGCCTGTCGTCAATAGACAGACGGACGGTGAGCTACCCATTGCTCACCGTCCACAGGCCCGTATCTACGGTGGCCGGGAGTGGTTGTTATTGTTAAACGAACTAATAAGAATGATGGATTTATTTATTCAATATGGAAAACTTACAGATAAAGTAGAGGGGCCTACCACCGCCTGCCTGGGTTGCGGGTTGTAAACAGAAGTTCAGAACATATCATAAACATTTTCCTGCCCGTGTCCCATTCGATTTGGAGTTGGCGCAATGCGTTTTCTTCTTCCAATCTGTCAGAAGTAACGGCAACATTTATTCCTTTCTCCTTCATATCATTCCTTACATAATCCAACCATCTGTTCTTTGGCCTTTCTTTCCCCCACCATCCGTCAACATTCATATCCATCACTCTTTTAGTCACATGCGCTTCGTCCTTCTTCATTACATGTCCATACCATGACAAACGACTACCATGACAAAAAAAAAACGCATCCGCCATCTTTGCAATCATTATTCGAAAAGGTTTGAAAACATCGAACACTTTGTTTATGGTCCTCTGATTTACTGTTAAGTCTTCAAAACCTGGTGTTTATGTCATCAATTAGTTGGTAAAGTAGCACATTAGTCTGCACTTCAAGAACTTGTCTAGAATTGATTAGGTAGCCAACTGCTGAGGTTGGTGCTAGTGTTGTAATTTTATTTTAAGTTTTTTTTTGTTACCGAAACTAGATTTCGCAGTTTCTTCCGCTTTGAGTTGATTCGTCCCACGGGAACGTACTCCCCCCGGGATATAAAAAAACCGTTTTGTTGATTCAGAATACTTGAGAAGTGTCAAGGGACACCCGGATGGAATGAAGTTATTAAACAAAAAACCTGTATACACTCAACAAAAATAATCGTCGCGACACCACACTGTTCAATGCGAAATAGAAAGACGAAACGAAAATAACTGGCTTGCTTTCTATGAGGGAGAGACAGACAGAGAAACACTACGCCGCACGGTGGGCTGAAAATCGGCTTTCATAGACTTAGGGATTTCAATTTGCAAGTGCTTGTTTTTATGCCGGATATCGCTTCTATTAGTCATTATTATGTACAAAAATGACACCCGAGTTAATTCTGCTCAAAACCGAAGGAAATATAATTTTTTTACGAAAAATTTGTATGAAGCTAGTATGAAAAATCGAATTATCTCCTAAACGGCATGTTTAACCGTAATATCCTTAGAGATGGTCATAGTGCTAATTATTTATGATTTTTTGGTTGACGATTGGACAAAAATTTTAATGCCGTTTTTTTTTTAAAAATCGTCAAAATATTTTTATTTGTTTTTACGTATGAAACGATTCCTTTTGGTGTTTATGTTGAAGAACACGGACTTTTAACTACACATAACATAAAATAGCATCACTCCTATATTTCCGAAGGAGTTGGCAGAGGTTTATAGTACACCCACACGTAGCCAACTATGTTTGAGCTAGATATTTATCAACACAAAATGAGTTTTAAAACTTTTCAAACAACCAAATTACCAATTGTCTTCTAATGAGTCCAAAAAGAAGTGATTAAGTAACTACACTGATTAGGTCTTCTAATGAGTCTTAATAGGTGATTTAATGATTTTCAATATCTCACAACAATGGATTATATTTAACATTTCCTGATAAGTAAGCTAATTTGTTAATTAGCAGTGCTATGAGTTCTAAGAATAGTTAGTGACAATTATAGATTTTCATTAGCTAATGAGGAGATAACTAATGAGGGTAGTTACCTAATTATTGTCGTTTTGCAATAAAAGGGCTAAAGTTTTGTTTTATAATTTAATTTGTTCACAACTGTGTAACTGCTAACACTAAATCTGCGACTATAAAATCTTAAAATGGAAAGTTTAATGACCAATTTAGACTTGTTTGTTCTTCTACGAAGTGAGAGTACTTCATTTGATCATGAAGTATTGTTTAGTGCAGTTGTATCCCGCATAGGCGATTGCCTGTCTGACGAAGATTATGTTGTTCTCAAAGAATTTTGTCGGAGATTTACGCGAGCCGCTTTACAAAGGTGGGAGAAATCCAACCGATTCCTTGATAATTTCAGGAGAAAGTACGAGAATTGGTTGGGAGCAAATATTGATTGGCCGAGTTTTGTGCAAACTTTAGTTAATCAAGAACCAAGTGTTGATGAGATACCAAGAGCGCCCTCAGTCTCTCCAGAACCGTCGACATCAACGTCCATTGGAACAATGACGAAAAGATCCCGTAAACCATTCGAAGACCTGGGAAGTAAACAAAAAAAGAGAAGATCTGATGAACACACAGGCGAAGGTTCCAGTGAATTGGCATATGCAGCTGCAGCACGTTTAAAAGAAGAAGGGCATGGAGATATCGCCTCTGTCATCGAATACATGATGAAAAATCCTGAAGCAGCCGCTAAATTAAATGAAACGCTTAAGAAACCAGCGAAAACAATCATATTTACGCCAGAAAAGGCGCTTGGATTGCTTCTTTCGCTAAAACTCTCAAAGTGGCAATATATTACGTTGCGTGAGGCTGCCATTCGAGAAGGTGCTAAAGATATTTATCCATCTTACTATAAAGTGCAACAAACTAAGCTTGATTGCTACCCTCCGAAGCAATCAGTGACAGTTACTGATTCATCGGCTAGGATTACACTTCAAGCTTTACTTGATATCACGGTTACAAGAATCCTTCAAAGCCTTTCTAACGAAGAGCATAACAAGCAGTTGAAGCTGATATCCAAGTGGGGATTTGACGGTGCTTCTAACCAAAGCCGATACAAGCAGAAAATTGAGGGTGAGGAAGATGATTCAAGCATTTTCATGACCTCCTTGGTGCCACTAAAACTGACAGATGGAGACAACATTTTATGGACGAACCCAAAACCATGCTCAGTTTTGTATTGTCGTCCAGTTCAGTTTACTTTTGTAAAGGAGAGTGAAGCAGTTGTCCTTGGGCTGAAAAAACAAATGGATGAAGAAATTGAGGCCCTTATCCCCACAGAGTGCAATAATAATAATAGGGTGACTCATCAACTAATGATGACGATGATCGACGCTAAAGTCTGTACTTACCTTTCTGAAGCTAGATCAAATGCATCGTGCTACCTGTGCTTAGCAAAGCCTACAGAAATGAACCGCTTAGATGCTGTAACATCAAAAATTGTGTGTTCGGACCTGTATGAGTTTGGCTTGTCATCCCTACACGCCCGTATAAATTGTATGGAATGTCTGTTACACATTGCATACAGACTGGACTTCAAACGGTGGGCAGCGAGAAGTGATGAGCACAAAGAAATGCTACAGACAAGAAAGAAAATAATTCAAAATAAATTCAAAGATGAGCTCAATCTGTTGATTGATATAGTAAAACAAGGCTCGGGAACCACCAATGACGGGAATACTGCAAGAAAATTCTTTGAGTTTCCGAATAAAACCGCAGTTATAACCGGTTTGGATGAAGACCTCATCAAAAGATTTGCTGTAATTTTACAAGCAATTACATCTGGAGAGCAGATCGATATAATAAAATTTAGAGATTATGCTCGCAAAACAGCAGAAAAGTACGTATTACTATACGACTGGTACTACATGTCGTCAACCGTTCATAAGTTACTAATCCATGGGGCTGACATAATCGAGAAAAATAATATTGTGCCGATTGGGACTCTCTCGGAAGAAGCCTCAGAGTCTCGAAACAAAGATTTTAGGAGGTTTCGAGAACATCATTCGCGGAAAAGAAGCAGGCAGGATTCCAATCAAGACATTTTAAATATGCTTGTTGTTTCTTCGGACCCTTTGCTAAGTGCACAAAGGCCTAAGTTAGATGCCAAGAAAAAGCAGAGCTTTTTTGCTGAAACTCTCGACTTAATTCAATTTCAGGAAACTGAGTTCGAATTTTTGGATATATCCAATCTGGATGCTGACTCAGAATTGGAGTCTGACAACGAGAGTGATAAGGAAAATTTGTAAAAAAGATATATATGTACATATTTGTAAATTTGTATTTGAGTGTGTTTGGGTTTTTTTGTAATATTTAATGATATGTTTTATTTTTTTTATTTATTTTACTTTATTTTACGAATGCTTAGTATTAATTCCTTAAATTAACTTATTTTGTATAAAATATAACTTCATATGTTACTTCAATATAAATCTTTTTTTATTTAAATTAATATAAATGTGTCAAAAACAGCAATTTTTTTATTTTATTTTTCTTGTTTCGTGTGTACTTAATATTTGGGATAATAACATATCGAACTTTTTAACTTAGACACTAAAAGGGATCGTTTTACATGTAAAAATAAATAAAAATATTTTGACGATTTTTAAAAAAAAAACGGCATTAAATTTTTCGTCCAATCGCCAACCAAAAAATCATAAATAATTAGCACTATGACCATCTCCAAGGATATTACGGTTAAACATGCCGTTTAGGAGATAATTCGATTTTTCATACTAGCTTCATACAAATTTTTCGTAAAAAAATTATATTTCCTTCGTTTTTGGGTAGAATTAACTCGGGTGTCATTTTTGTACATAGTAATGACTAATAGAAGCGATATCCGGCATAAAAACAAGCACTTACAAATTGAAATCCCTAAGTCTATGAAAGCCGATTTTCAGCCCACCGTGCGCCGCACGGCTTACAACTATAGCAAAAAGTGTCGTTAAAATTTTGGTTTTGATTTTTTTCCGTCTAGCCTCCTTTCGCAACGCGTGGTAATATAAAATATATTTGTGTCATTTGTGAATATAATACTTATTGTTAATTAAATACACCATACAAATAACATAATAACTGAAAACATTTCACATAGTCTGTGTACGGTGAACAATGGGTAGCTCACCGTCCGTCTGTGTAGTGACGACAGGACGCGCGTGTCGGCAGCGCACGAGTGTTCCACGCGCGCCCCAAAGAGATGTCAGCAAAGCAGAGGGGCCCGCCCGAGCCATCGCCAGCCGGGATTCTTGGCTGTTCGAAAGAGACTGCGGCCCTAACGCATAAAGGGCAAAAGAAAGAACATGGGTGGGTTTTAGTCAGTAAAAGTCTGACACTCCCGCTGCGCCCAGAGCGGGGGAAGTTATTTAAAGATTTCCTATCCGCAAGAAAAGGTACACGAAAGTAGGGTCAGTGGGTAGTCTTATAGTTTTTTCTGAGCGGTACTGTAAAGTTTTCGTTTCTGCAGCAATACATAGATTACACTTTAGTATTTTAGTCAAATTATTTGCGTACCGATTTTTTAATTAAAAATACATTTATCATGTAGCATTTTTGACAAATTATAATTGCAAAAAGCACACTCAGTATCATCAATAATAAATTATGTAAACATTACGTGTGCATTTTAAAATTGATGTATTTTGTCACGTTAGCGCCGTGTTAGGGGCTCAGAATATTCCAGAAATATTTTGTCCCAACACTAGCAAAATGGTAAACCTTTAAAATACCGCATAACCACTAATAACTGTCCTTCTAATCATCATAAAAACCAGTTTATTTTCATACTCCAAGATTTACAGTTTGACAGCAACAAATATACGGAACACTTCACACGACGACGTCTTCTGCACCCAACTAACCTCCCTCAATACCTTAACACGTGACCATAAGATTCAAAATCCCCTGGTAAAATGTTTTTGAGGTGTCGTAAGGTCTTGGTGAAAATAGAAAATATTTAAGACGGGTATTGATTGTCTTGTAGCAATTACAACCGTTTGGAATTGTAAATGTCGTATAATAAATCGTATTAAATTGACATCATGATTGTTGCCAGTAACAGTAATGGTAGTCGAAAGCGAAAACAACGTAACCCATAATTTAAGGAAGTGCGTGCCTAGTTAGTTAAATTTATTATTTGACTAGAAACCAGAAGTTGATCATATCATGGTTTGTGTGACATGTGCTTATTCAATACTAGTTCGAACAAGCGGTTTTACTTGCCAATTAAGGGGACATAATACATGACAACTGTCACATAAATGCGTATTAATATCAATATATATCGTGGCTAGAGCAAAAGTCTATGATATTACGAGATCAAGAGACCGTAGACTTCAACATCGACGGTCCCTACGTACATAAAAACATGTCGAAAATGGCATTTTTTTATTGTCTCATTGGCTTTAGATTATCTATGCGCACATGCTGACATACGATTTTTATTTAATTTATTTACCCTGTTTTAGAAATCGTATAGGAGAACAAGTCTTGTAAATACAACGAATAAGTGTCGTAGAAACGGTCATCTCTCAGTTTTCCTAAGGAAACGTGAAAAAATAAAATATTTATTTGTAAATGGTATCATAAAGCTCTTAAAACTGTTAAAATATTGTAGAAAGAAAATATTTATTATTGCTCATAGAATTATTTCTAGGGCGTGTTGAACACAAATTACGCTCTCCTGTAAACCTCGGTTTTTGGCTTAACCTTATGTACGTAGGAACCGTCGACATGTTTGTTATTAATTGCAACTCGATACCTCCACACGTTCCCGTGATGAAGAGTCTTGACAGACAGACGGACAAGGTGATCCTATGAGGATTCCGTAATTTCCTATTGAGGTATCGAACCCTAAAGACGTAACTTTTTAAGTACCTACCGTTTAAAAGTAATTTGCTGCAAACTTATGATACAAATGAAAAAAAAAACTCTAGTATACAATATGCCCAAAAACGTCAAAAAATATCAATAGTAAGAACATTAGTTCTATACCAAAATTTCACTAAAACCTTCCATCCAATGAAAACTGTTTTCATTAGATGGAAGATTGAATCCAGTTAAACTGGAATTGCAAACGACTCGGCATTTCCGTGCTCTTGTGCAATTAAAACAGGTCCAGTTCAATTCAATCTTTCCCACAACATCTTACCTTCAAAGCTATTTATTACGAATGCAAACAATGCGCCTATTATTTTTTAAGATGCAAATCAGACAAAACTAATCATAAAAACATTTCCGAACGACCTTTAAAAAAAAAAACAATTTATGTTTTAATAAAAAGAAAGAATGACATTCTCGTTCCGATTTTGAAATAGAACCCGTTCGGTGGGAACGGTTGCAATGACAAAACTATTTTTATTAAAAAAAAATAAGAGAATGCGTACTTTGTCTATATTTTAATTTTGGTGAATTTGCATACGGTTCGAGTTGTGAATAATTTCTAATGAAATGTATGAATAAATTATAAATGAGGACAATGTCTTCAAGGCGCAAGGGAAGAGGGAGCTATAATTAAAATACGGAATACGATAGGGTTGGCGGTTTGATAAAAGATAGACTGTATCTAACTGATATTTTAATGTTGATTGTGAGTTTACTTTAACGCTGGTTTATTTAAGGCCTTGGAGTAAAATAAATTGTTACGCAGTCAAAGCATATGACTAATTACGTCGCAAATTTGTACGGAACCCTCGGCCTCGGAGCGCGAGTCTGACTCGCTCTTGCCCGGTTTTTTAAATGGTAAACCTCTGCCGCACCAAAACACCCTGCCGCAACCACCGCCGTTCATACCCAGCCTAAAACATTAGTAATCTTATTTAAATTCAGCAATTACTCTCAGAAAACTATTTGAGTTGGCAACCCTATATTTATGAGCAGAACACTTCACGGGCTTACATCTCACTCAACCCTTTCTAATGATAATTAAAACCTGTTCCTTACTATAACAATCTTTTTTTTTTTGTTTTAACGTCACCTTTCCTGCACCCAGTGATTGTCAACGGCCACTATTGTTACTTTTATATTATAAACAATAAAACGCAAGGGTGAAAAACAGATGTCGGGCTAAATCAGAATTGTTACATTGTCTTAGTAAAAACAGAGGTGCAAAAATTTGAATAGATTTTTGGTTTATTGAAATTAGTTTTTTTTTAAGTTATACCGTTTTAGATGTGGGAATGTTTGACCCCTTTTTCGGACGTTATTGTTTATGGTTTTCTATTGTTTTTTTTTAGATGGCAGTTATTTTTGTTTTATTGCAAGCTGGATTGGCTATGGTGGCGGCAGATGGGTTAAATGTCTGTTAATAGTAGAAGCTATGGTTCTTTCTAATATGGCGGGGGCTAGGGTGTAATTTGAGTCGTAATTAAACTGGCTTGACTAAAAATGTAAAAGAAATGATGTAGGTACCTAATTTAACGAGTCCGTGTCAAACTGGTTAATTTACCTGCCTCGTCAGTTTATTTAATGCGTCAGTATCTCTGATTAGACAATTTTGTCAGTAATTTAGTGATTTTGGTGTAAATCGCAATTAAAAGAAGCACGCTTTAAAAAACCCTTATCCTTATTTAAACGAAACTTCAACTTGTATTCTAAAGTAGCTAAATTATTTTTATTAAAAAAAAACGCAACTTCTTTTTTACTTGAAACTAACTCAACTGATATTTAAATATTAAGTAATAAAACATGTTTGTATACTTACAAGGTATAACATATTTTAAATACATACACACTTTAGTTTAGGTTAAACTTTTTCAGCTGTAAAAACCGCAGATACGCGGTGTATTGAAATAAAGAGGAAAATCCTGTTTTATAACTATGTATAGTGTAATTTTTATGTTATTGTTAAACCCAGAACATTAGTTAATCTCGTTTTTTTTTTACAATTTGGCCAGTTGGTATAATTGTTCACATTTACATCCAGGTTGTAGTATTTTTAATTAGGTGTCTATTGACATTTCTCTTGCTATTTTCAAAAGTAGTTTGAGATCGACGCAGCACTATCATCTCAGTGTTTTGTTTTAAGAATTTTTCGTTTAGAAATTGCTTTCTTAATAGGACTCATGTCACATCCCGTTAAACGTAAAAACAACTACATATGACCTCAAAATTAAGCTCAAAAAGTTGTCTATACCGACTTCCAGCCTTAATTTTGTTATCACACACGTCTACAGCCAAAACAGACAAAACGACAACCAGACATGTTCGATGTTTAATAAACAAATAAAATCAATACCTACCTAACAAAATATCCGCACATGGGACTGCAAGTCGAAATTGAGCCCAATTGTTTTGCAACGAACGTCGTTTTTGGCGTGTAGAGGGTATGTAAATATAAAGTTATGTATAAGAATCGGTCTGTGTGCTAACAAATCTAATAATAACGGTAACAGGGATGGGGGAGTGCATCTGATTTGGGAAAAAAATATCCCATCGAGTTTGGGGTGTCATGTTGCGTACAGCTACGGGCAAAAGTGGATTTATTTGAAGACTATTAAAAACTAACGAAATATAATTCCATTAATAACCATATTATATGGTCAACTCAAATTCAAGTTATATAATGAACCGTTTGTTTTCTAGCAAATAAATTTAACTTTATTCGAAAATATGCGTAAATTTTTAAGAAAATTTCAACTCTTTCTGACAAACCTCGTTACTTGTCTCGTTTGTTGTCTGTACTAACTTAATAATTGATACTTTAATTGTACAAAATACGAATTTAAAATAAAAATATGTACCATTTTCATAATGAAAAAAATTAAGTCAATAGGAAAAGTGCTAAGAATTTTGATATAAGTTAGCTAAGTCGAATGGCAATGCTGAAATATTGTTCAATTGAAGCTTTTATTGATAACACCAGATTTAAACTGATATAACAATAGACATTCCAAAGCATTCTTTTTATTTTATTTATACCTGTACACAAAAAGTACCGGTTTAGGACTTTACATTAAGACAGACGAACACAAAGGTTTTACTCATTAGAATTTTCTTCTAGCAGACCTACGAGAGGAAAGTTGAGATATTTATACACAGTGTGTAGAAAAGACAAATCAGGAAATAAACATATAAAAATAAATACTGATATAGACTTATATAGATAATAAGCTTTCAAAGAGAGAATGTGTTTACTTCTTATTTAGCTTTCTATTCTTTTAGTTTTTTGTCGTAAGACTGTTTCCCGCGATTGTACCAAGGGGGTGGGTAGAAAAGTAGAATTTCTTCAAAACACAATCTCTTTGAAACCTCATACGCAGAAGGTACCAAGTTATACTTATATATTTTATATGATTACTGAAGGGGAGGATTTTTTCGACTTTCCATCAACAGAAGATCGAATTTGAATTTATAATTTTTCTATTTGTTAGAATTTCTTGGGAGGGTGGAGAGGTAAATAACGTGTTTGGCTTCAGGGCAAAGGCGAAGAGGTGAAGTGCTTGTTTTATTTCTTTTACTAATATATGTATTTGCGAAGCTTTTAAGCTGGAATTTTATCCAATATTATGAATTTAAAAATTTTGGATAGTTGTCTTGTCCCAAAAGATCGAGGATAAAAGTGCTAAGTATCTTATGTATTAATCCAGCTTATAAACTACTAGTAAGACAAATTTCATCCAAATCTGTTCAGTAGTTTGGCGTAAAAGAGTAACAAACGTCACAAATTTTATAGCATAGTTTGAAGTAAAGAATGCATAGCTGACGGTTACGTGAAGGGTTGTGTTCACACCCTGTATATAAAAAAGTTGGTTAGTTACTTCAAAATCTCCGAAAGTTCTAATTCGAATTTTAAAAAATACATTTTTAATTTTCCATAGACCATGTAATGAAGGAGGTTATAATATTACATCGCGACAAACAGTAAACTGAGCAGCGGGTGAAACTGATGAACTGACCGATAGCTATCCTTACTTAATATTATAAAAGCGAACATGAGTTTGATTGTTTGTTTGTTGCATCTTCACGCCTTAATAGCTAAACGGACTTTGATAAATTTTGGTAAAGAGATAGTTGAAACCCTGGAGACGGACGAAAGCTATTTTTTTTAAAGTGGGAAATGAGGGAAGAAAAGGGAAAACTTAGCATTGCTATTACATTAAATAAGGCGCAAGGGCAAAAGCTACAGGTAGCATGTACCTTTAAATCAGGGAAGGGGAACTGTGTGACCCCGAATTTAACTCGAGCAAAACCGCGTGCAAAGCTAGTATACCATAACTATTTTAACATACTTCCGTTTCCTCACCCATGGCCTGATGACCGTCATGACTGACCACTGACCTCTATTTTCTGCTATTCACAAAAACAAAACAGTGGAACAAGCCTATCGATTTTTTAAATCCTTTGCCACCATACTGGTTAGGGTCACGAAGCGAATCGCGGGGGTGAACCGATGGGGTGCGACAACCCCTGTTCAATAGTTTATGTAAAATTTATGTGCAATGCCAATTTGTTCGATATTTCGAGCTTTTAATGGTGACTACTTGTTTCTATGTGAGAGAGATATTTTTGAATACATGTGGTATTTTAATGTATTTTTTTTTTGCTTAGATATACTCTCTACATATATGAATGAAAAATAATTAACTAAGATACGTTTAAAACGGACATTCCTATTGTTATTTCTTCCGTATCACGTTCCTTTTCGTCGTCGTATTTTCGGACACACTGTCCTTTTTCAGTATTACAGAAAATATCATCTGAATTAAAAACAAACTGAAGAGGCTGTTTATTTAATTAACCACCAGCTTCTTTCTGATTGTATTTTGATGTTTAAGCCATATTATTGTAAAGTTTAATTAAAATCCATTCAGTAGTTTTTGCGTGAAAGAGTAACAAACATCCATACATCCAAACAAACTTGAAATTTTATAATATTAGTAGAATTCATGTACAGTCAGCAAAGGAGATAAGTAACCAGCCTCGTCAGATAGTCGACATTAAAAAAAAACATCAATGTACTCGAATAAAGTTTAATTTATCAGAAAGAAAACAAACAGATTCATAGAATAAATGAAACTTGAATTAAAAAAAAAAAAAAATTTGAAACTATTTATTGCATGAATTATTTAAGTTTTTTTACAGACATTTTATATGGAAGTGCTCAATCTATTTTCAATTAAGATTAGGTGCACTTCCTTTTATATTTTGGGTTGCTCGCAGGACCTACACGCAGTCCTCCTCCATTCTGAATTTCCCCACGGTAAAAAAAATGCTTAAGTATGCCTTTTATCTGTTGAGACTTCCGGCCTTCAAGCTTTTTGGCAACATCCTTTGGCAGTTCATTCAGAATGTTAGGAAGAGCATACGCCCAGGTCCTCCTACCGTAGTCATTACTGACCCTTGGCAATTTATATAAAGGCAAATTAGACAATTGACGAACAAAATTTGGTCTGCTTGTTTTCCTTAGTTTGCTTATGTGTTCAAAGTAGTCAGAGGTAATAGCCACTCTGACCTTATCGTATACATTACATACCCTACAGTAATGGAATAACTTATCATAAGCGTGTTTAAATTTGAGTTTAATTTTATATGGTACTATTATTATTTTTTTTTTTGATGACGTTGATGAATTGAAAACGTCCATCGGAACATAAGGAAACATCATAACATAAATAAGACTACAAAAACACGGCTTAACACCTTAGTTTTGATTGTTCTCTGTGAGTGATAAATTTATTTCTTCCTATGTCCACTTTCTCTTATCCTTTTTATGCTGGTTGCTCTTTGACCATTATTGTACCCTTTCGTGGGCAATGTCATTAACCTTAGAGGGCATCTTTTACATGAATCAGAATCAGACATTTATTTGTAAAACGTAGATATTTCAGTCAAGGGAGTACAAATTTTAGATTACGGTTTTAATTTCAACTCGATACCTACTTCCAGGTGTTCCCAACATAAAGGGTCTTTACAGACGGATGGACAACAAAGTGATCCAATAAGGGTTTCGTTTATTTCGTTTTAGGTACGGAACCCTAAAAATAATATGACATAGTATAATCATGCCTGTTATCCCCGAAGGAATGTACAGAAGAGTTCTTATAGTACACCCGCTAACCAGTTATGTTTTAAGTCCAACAACCAGGCACAAATCCAGAATCTGCAGCTACTAAGGAATTCCTGATGTAAAAACGCAATAACAATTAACCCGACTCGGGAATCGAACCCAGGACAACATGCTCAGTAGTCGCAGTAGCGATTACGACCACTAGACCAATGTGTGAGAAAAAAACATCTTCTAATCTATAAAATTCTCGTGTCACAATGTTCGTTCCCATACTCCTCCGAAACGGCTCGACTGATTCTTATGTTTTTTTTATGCATATTCAGTAAGTCTGAGAATCGGCTACTAGCTATCTTTCAAACCCCAGAAAAGGAGCTGAGCAGCTGCAACCGCTGGGCACAGTTAGTCCTAATATTATAAAAGCGAAAGTGAGTTTGTTTGTTTGTTACGTCTTCACGCCTAAATGGCTAAATCGATTTTGATGAATTTGGTACAGAGATAGTTTAGACCCTGGAGACGGACATATGCTATTTTTTTTAAAGTTAGAAATAGGGGAGAAAGGGGGAAGAAAACTTAGCTTTGCTATTACAATAAATAAGGCGCAAGGGCAAATACTACAGGTAGCAAGTACCTGAAAATCAGGAAAGAGGAACTGTTACCCCGAATTTAGCGAAGCCGCGGGCAAAAGCTAGTTTCATATAAAAAAAGTCTTCATAAAAAATGTCAGGTTCAAATTCAGTCCCTTCATATTTATCAAGTTTCTGCAAAGGACAAGAGATTTGGAAGTTCAAACTTCACCAAGAATTATTGTTGGTGATTGTTTTTAATGGCTTTTCTTTTCATCGTGATTTTTCCCGCATTTTTTCTCGACTTCGGCAATCTCCAATCTTTAATTGTTAAAGTTTTTCCTTGAAGTTTATTGCCGAGTAACTTATGAGTGTATTTATGATCTTCAATTGTTTTTTTTTGTGTAATTTTTTCATTGTATAATTCCATATCAGCCAGTACCATGAATATTTTGTCTTTTCTACACAATACTAAATAAATAATGCATTTGTTAGGTTTCAAATTGACTAACGTAAATTGATATCTGCTTTACTTCTTCACACATCTTTGTAATTTCCTAACTATAAAAGAAATGAAAAATATTCTTTCATGCCAATTTATTATCTCATTTATTTAAACTTCATTACATAGGCGGTCTTAATGCCACAGTCATTCTCAACTAGTGAACTTTTGGGTTAAATAAGACAACATTGTGATAGAGTACCAAAATGTTATAAAAGAAAATAACAGCATGTGTTTTTTTTTAATCGTTGCCCCACACTAGGAAATTCTCCTGTTTCGTGGGTGCGTTTAGAAACATTCAAACTCACATACACAAACATCCAGAACCGAAACAACTATCTGTAGGTCATACAAATATTTGTTCCGTGCGGGGATCGAACCCGCGACACGTAGCACAGACAGTAGTCGTCAAATTAATATCAAATAAAAATATTTAAAACTAAAAAAACACTACATTAATATTGAAACTACATAGGTATACGTAATAATTTAAAAGAAATAAAATAAAGTACATAATTTTAATATAAATACAGAATAAACATTAGGAAACTGCATAATATAGGCTTAAGGCTCGATAATTTGGCGAATGGCGCATTGAGTATTATTTGCATTCATTATTGGGGGCTTTGAGGAAAAAAGAAATAATTAAAGACGAGGTCGCGTATTAACTTCTCCCCGATTGAAATAATTGTAGAGTTCGCAAAAAAAAAGATTAATTTATACAATAATGACAATGATACAAGAAAATATAGAAAAAAGAAATTGCACATAAAAAAATACTTTTCTATTTTTTTGAAATAATTCTCATGAACACTACATTTTTCATAGATGACTTTTTTTAATGTTGTTGCGTTTGGCCGCAACTCGTCTGAAGCGATGATGGAGCAACTGATTCACTCGAAATTTGAACTTATTTGTGAAATATTCGATAGTGAAACGTTGTCGTAAGTCGTAACCCGCTAAGAGTTAGTCTGTGGCTTTTAACTAAGCCCGGTAACAACCCGGTTTCAGCCCCCTAGAAAAAATCCCGTATTTTTTTCGGGTTTTTGCTAGGGAACCAAAACCGGGTTCCGATGCCCTAGTCTTAATGTAATCCAATATCAGTAACAGCAGCATAAAATAAATTAATATATGTTGACGTATTTGACTTAGACACACAAAAAATATATAGGGACAATTCACTTCAACAATAATATTTAGTTATGTCAACTTCTAGAGACACCTTGCTACAGTACATGTGTACTGTACTGTCACACTGTGCATAGGTACCCCATCAGATGGCCTTCGACAATGCTTAGGAAACTATTGCCGCTGACTCGCATCCGACACAGCTTATTGATGCAGCTTTTTACTTACAATAGCAAAGGAACCATCAGTACACGCTGCTGCGAACATCCCCGACGCGCAAGAAAAATGTGGCAGCGATGGCAAAGTCCTAAAAGCATTGTTGTATCACATGAACGTTTTTGGCGCATATCTGGGGGTCTAAAATGGCTGCTTGAGCAGAATCATAATGGGTTAATAAAACGAATTACATTACCATTCGAAAAATGGTAACAAAGTGACAATACGGTAGTTTCCAGGGTCAAAATAATGACATTCTATTTAGTCCGTCTTTTAGATTATTCCAAAATAAGGGGCACGTATTTTTAAAAAATGACAAAGATGTAGCCCATTAAAGTTACGTGTGACGTCACTCGTTGCGAAAAAATGCAGCAACGCGTGACGTCACACGTAACTTTAATGGGCTATATCTTTGTAATTTTTGGTCTAATTTACAAATAAAAAAATACGTGTTCCTTATTTTTGAATAGGTAATCTAAAAGACGAACTATTTTTTAAACTAGCCTATTCACAATATTAACTGCGTCTGTGACCATTTTAAGAATTTCAACGTAAGTAATTCATGTTATTATTCTTTTGCTAAAGCGGCCATTTCAAACCCCATAGCCTACAGACTGCAGTATAAAAAGCCTGAAAATATAAAAAGAAAAATATATAAACAGTTGTTTTGCTATCTATACTATATTTAAGATGAAAATTATTTGCCTAAACACCCACTCTGGTACCCCCGAAATGAGCATTTCTTTTTCGCAATTTGCTATTGCAATTATGGAAATCAAATAGGGGACACGTCTTTGCGTCTTCGCATTTAATTTTCGTGATAAGTATATAAGGTAGCTGACTGTTAGGTATTCGACATAACACATAGGAACTTACATAAAAGGCAATCATTTCTTGTAAGTCTTTACAAGTTGACGATACAGTTAGCGCAGTGGCTAAGCGTTTAACTGCTACGCTGCGCGTCGCGGGTTCAATCATAGTAGTAGTTGGTAGTTGTTTCGGGTCTGGCTGTTTTTTTTTTTAAACGTTGCCCCACACTAGGAATTTCTCCTGTGTCGTGGGTGCGTTTACAAACATATAAACTCACATACACAAACAGCCAGACCGGAAACAACTATCTGCAGGTCATACAAATATTTGTTCCGTGCGGGAATCGAACCCGCGACACGCAGCGCAGCAGTCGATCCCTCAGCCACTGCGCTGTTTGTGTATGCTAGTTTAAATGTTTGTAAACGCACCCAAGGTACAGGAGAAATTCCTAGAGTGGGGCAAAGTTTAAAATATTAAATAAAAGTTTGGCAAAATGATCATGACTGGTTGAGCAGATGTTTATAATAAATAACCCTCTTTTTGGCTTCATCGTAGTCTATAAAACTGTCTAGTAAATGCAACGTTTTAAAAAATAAAACACTTCTTTGTTTTTTTTGTGTTGTTTACCTGTATTGTGTCTTTTGTTGTTGCATAAAATAAATAATTTATCCATCTAACTGTCAACGAAATAAATTATTTATTTGTAAAGTCGTACGTCATTACGGACACCAAATTGAGGATAGGTTTTGCTATATTTAAAAAATGTACACAAAGTAACGGAAAAGGAATAAATAGAAAACGACTTCATTATCTTATATAAATTACTTAAAAAAAACCCAAATATTGATACCATCACAAACATCCCTTCGATATTCAAATCAGTTAATCTTCAACATCGTCTAGAATACCAGCTTCGTGTTCTCTAATTAATTTCCTAGAGCGACTGAGAGAAAAAAAAATTGAATTAAGGGGTGGAAAATTTTTGTCGAAACTTAAATAAAAATGCAGATAGGTGGAAGTTTGTTAACAAGGGGGGAAAGCAACCCCCTTTGAAGTTCGCAAAGAGCACGCGAGCGTAAGGGGCGCCGTATACTTAGGGGTGAAAAATAAGTCTCTCCCTTTAAATAAGATATCAGCGAAATTGAAATTGTTGAGGCGAATATTTTTCGGTTGGTTATATACCTACTGTTTTCGCGTAAGCCTATCTGGAACAGCGCGTTCATGTTCCACGCGCGTCTCAAAGAGATTTTAGCAAAGCAGAGGACCACTGCCTGCCTATGTTGCGGGTTGTTTAAGCGAGATACCGCGCCCCTGGAACACAATGGGTAAAAGATGGAACATGGATGGGTTTGAGTCAGTCAAAGTCTGACACTTCCTACCGCTCCGCCCAGAGCGGGAGAAGTTATGTGATGATTTCCCATCCGAAAAAGGCTATCTGGAAGATATAAGGTTTCTTGCATGAACAACAGCATCACTGTCACCTATAGGTATACATGGTTTGTATGGGTTTTATGAGAGGTAGGAAACAAATATGTCATGCAAGTTAATATTTGTGTCAAACTAAAGACAATATTTGGTTTTTACGACTTAATTCTTCCTAAAAACGGCCGCTACAGCAGAATCATAATATGTATTACGGTAAAATTTTAAAAATGATCACTGACGCAGTTAGTTCATGGTGAATTGACACTTAATAACCATTTCACGAATAGTATCTAACGTAATTCATATTATCACCCTAGCGGCCAGTTCTCCAAGCAGAGGAGCTGTTACCCTTCAACTGGGATATACATCCACCTCTTTCGTTATTCGTATATTACATCATTCACATCTAATGATAATCATATGCATCATGTGTAAAAACAATTTATTAAAGGTTTCTAAGGCTAGGCTAAAATTGTCTGTAATAGACAATTAAAAACTTACAACAAAATTACAACTTGCAACAAAAACCCGCAACAAAATTATAACTTGCAACAAAAACCTACAACAAAATTACAGCTTGCAACAAAACCCTACAACAAAATTACAACTTGCAACAAAAACATACAACAAAATGACTTAAATATTGTTTGAGTATTATATTGGTATTATTAAAATACGCATTCAGAGTTCTACGTTACAATAGAGGATCAGTTCCTATTTTTACGAAGATTTGCATTCTAATCTCTGTATAAGGATTTAAAAAATTAAATAGAGAATCATAAAACTTGATTTATCTCGAAACCAATGTTACAGGCCGGTTCTCAACACAATCTTAGATAGTGAAAAGCTTCTGAAGTCGATTTGAAGACGGCGTAGATTTTATCCAAGTTGATGTCTTCATTATCAATTAACATTTTATTTTTCTTGTTTTTTTTTTATAAGTACGTTAACGCATGCGACTAAAAGAGTGATAGATATGAATGTTGATGGATGGAAATCAGGAAGTCCAAAGAAATATGGATGGATTTTGTAAGGAACGATATGAAGACGAAAGGAGTAAATGATGCCGTGACGTCTGACAGGGGAGAATGGAAGAAGAAAACTTGTTGAGCCAACCCCAAATAGAATGGGACAAGGGCAGGAAGATGATAATGAAGTACTATAATTAATATTCAGGTATTTTAAGTGTGTGACCACACTTGTCTTGTTTTTTTTTAATTCTTTTGAGTTAAAAATCTTTATACGCAGATAACAATTTGTGGTCTCATATAAATGGACCCTAAACATATAATCTCACAATTGAACATCGCTTAACACAAATAAATTATTCAATTGTTGACTTACTTAACACCTTTGAAAAAAAACATATTGATCCCCTATTAGTTTCGGCTCGTGCCAAATAAATAAACGATTGAAAAGAAATGGATCAACACCTCTATTGAAATAATCGATCCTTAAGTGACTGCAGGTAAAAAATGCTCTTTAAATTATCATAAAAAGTGTACGGTTGCACTTTTTTTTTAAGAAGCAAAAAACCCTCTTAGCGTTTTTGTTATTTAAATTTTTTTGTTGCCAAAAATTGATCCGATGTGTGAACGGAATTTTAAATATGGAACCCAAGACTTTTTTTTTGTTTTTTTGTCTATGTTTGCCACTTAACTCGCTTACGGTAGATGTATTTTGAATTAATGTTTGTGTTTTTTTTTGTTTTTGGAAAGAAAAAACGTGGGATTGTCGTGGAGGACTTTTTTTTCACTTGCAATCTTTTTTTGTAACTTGCCGTGAGATAAAAGTAGTTTTAGCTGTACACTGTTATTATTATGCATAACTAAACAAATATTATAATAAAAACGCATCTTGTTTTTTTGCTAACTTTCTTTCATTTGTGGTAATAAGAAACTTTGGGAAAAATATTTAAAAAATTACTACCTGCTATTAAACATCTTTTGACTGGTGGGTCAAATTTATGCATGTCAAACGAATAACGTAACTTAATACAGCCCAAAGGTAGACTGGCTGACTATTAATTTTCCCATAAAACACCCATTTGATGACGTTTCATTTTTATACAGAAATGACACCATATAAGTTGCTGGCATGATCACTAACATTATTCGGAATAGGATACACGCCATTATCATGGATAAACCGGTGATCATGATTGTCAGAATTTATCTGTAATAATCAGGACGTGTGCAACAGTGCCAAAATATCGGAAAAAACATGGTAAATATCTGCGACAAATAGGTATAATACAAAATGCAGAAATGGTTTCCCAAACATTATATCCCCCAGGCTTCCAGTCTATGTAAGTAGTTTCAAAACACTGGTGACTACGAAGACAATATATTCCTTCATAAAAGTAAATAATGTCACAAAAGATAAAAAATTACCAAAACAACTTCCAAATGCCAAAATCTTTTCTGGTCTTTCCACAAAATCTCTGCGAAACATTTCGTTTCCTCTCATTCATCCTCCCAGTTGACTCCCGTCTCTCTGCAGGTTCAGCTAAACGTTACATTTGCAGTAACACCGCTATTCCAACCTTGGAACTTGGAACAGGTCCAAGCTAGCGGCAGAAACCAGTTATATAAACTTGAACTTTACTCGTAGGTTATTGGAATTAGGGTTCAGGGGCGTAAATTTGGAACTGCGTGGAACTGCTATGGGTTGTTGGGTACATCATGGAGTAATGCTACGGGCTTTTTTGACGGATGGTAAATCATCAAATAACATCCCCTATATTCGGTTGAAAATGAAAATGAAAAATGTTTTATTTTGTTTTACAAGTAAACTTAACAACTAGTGATTGGAGCCTCCTTTTAAGCAAAAAGCCTGTGTTAGGAGACTCCGCTCTTCCAAAACTTAAAATATTAACATAAAATTACTTGTTTTAAGTGTTATAAAATAGGCGATTTAAAATAAAAAGAGAAAATTAAAACTAAGCAAAAAGCATGCAAATGTGAGTGAGAGTAGGGGTGTGTGAATGTGAATATGAGGGTGTGTGAATGTAACTATGACTATGAAGGTGTGTGAGTGTGCATACTGAGGTGTGTTACTGTGAGTATGAAGGTGTGTAATGTGAATTTGAATGTGAGCATCTGTGTGTGTGAAAGTTAGGTGATAGTGTGAGGGTATGTTAAAATTAGTGTAACAAACAGAGTGAGTAAGTGGCAATGAAAGAATCAGACTGTATACGTACAAATACGAATGATGAGAGCGTTAAGTGTAAGGTTTTATTTTATTCCAGTAGCTTCTCCGTGTCGTCATAAGTAAGTGGTTGCCTATTTCCTAACCTATCTACAACATAAGAACCACATTCAATTCTAGAATGACTCATGACAAGTCCATCCCAATTTCAATAGTTTCATAAATCGACCAATCGCCTGCTGAGAATCGTGGGTGAGGATTGGTACTGTCCGATCCACATGTATTGGCTCGAAGTCCACCGGAGTTCAAATCGAAGATAGGAACCTATTGTTTGTTTGTTAAATGTCGTACTCAATTTAATTTGTATTCAGAATGGTAATATTTTTAATGTTTTTTTTTAAATGTATTTTATAATTATATATTATTTTGATTTTTATTTGTTTTTATGCCTTTTGAATAAATAAATAATAAAATAATTCTTAGCGATATAATTTATACGGAACCACCACCTCAAAACAACATTAAGCTTGTTTTTTTTCTCAACAGTAAGTACTTCTTGCTGTGTTCAGCTTAGTTCACAAGGGGAATGTTTTCTTAACATCAATGGAACCCGTTGTTGCCTATGGGATTGTATAGAGAACCAGTTTTCTGTACTTACATAACGTTTGCAGATTAAAATCTTTAGTAATAATACAGCTTTCTTAGGATTTTTTGTTTGTCAGGTAAAAGTTGTGCGGCGGATGTTAAATTTTTCTGTGTTTGGGGAAAAAAATAAAAACAGTACCCTCGGGTCGATCTTGAGGTTAAGCCACGCTTGTCTAGGTTGATCCGTGGATGGGTGACCACCTGATACATATCGAGTGACGTTAAGACGTTGATGCGTAAGTTTGACAATCAGTTTTACCAAGGTATCGTATTACCTAGTTGTTAAATTGGTTGTGGAGGTCAGATAGATAGTCGTTTTTTTTTGCGGTTGGGAAATCATCAAATAACTTCCCCCGCTCTGGGCGGAGCGAGGGGAGTGTCAGACTTTTACAGGTTAAAACCCACCCATGTTCCTTCTTTTGCCCTTTGTGTTCCGGTATCTGGTGGCTTGTCCTTACTAATATTATAATAGCGAAAGTGTATGTATGATTATTTGTTTGTTACGTCTTCACGCCTAAAGGGCCCAACCGATTTTGATGAATTTTGGCACATAGTTGGAAACCTGGAGACGGACATAGGCTATCTTTTTTAAAGTGAGATATGGGGGTGAAAAGGGGAGAGAAAGATATTTTTTTTTCGATCATCAGGCGGGTCAAAGTTAGCCCAAATTTACTATGCCAAGCGGACAAAGTCGCGGGCGGAAGCTAGTATTAATATATAGTTGTATAGATGTTTGTTACTCTTTCATACAAAAACTATTTAATTTTACTTGCGTCATAAGTTCAACTACTTCCAATAATAAATATACTAAAAAACGGAGCAAAAATGCAAGTACAAACTCAGCAAAAACGAGAGACCAATCTCACCCCCCAGTGCGGGGTAAAAATTTCAACCCCTTATTAAACTTCGCGAAACTTTTAGAAGCTAATTAATTAAATTGTTTTATTAAACTCAGCGGATTGTTAATTGATTTCAAGAGTTCATTATGCATTTGTTTTGAGGTTTTTTTTTCTTTTTTTAATTATTTCTTTTGGCCAGGACTTTTTTACTGCATTTGGTATTTGTAAGTTGTTAATTGTAGATCTTTGTAAAGTTAATGACCCGAAAGTCTGACAACCAGTCTTACCAAGGGGTATCGTATTATCCAGCACTAATTGGGTTGTAAAAAATACTGGTATTCAGCTAGACTGGAAGCCGATCCTAACATAGTTGAGAAAAGGCTAAGCACGCTTGCTCAAGAGGGATTTTTTTGTTTTTGGGGTGGGAAATCAACAAATAACTTCCCCCGCTCTGGGCGGAGCGGGGGGGAGTGTCAGACTTGTACTGACTAAAAACTAAAACCCACCCATGTTCCTTCTACTGCCTTTTATGTTCCGGGGCCGCGGTACCTCTTTCGAACAACCCGCAACCCTGGTCAAGACGAATTTCAGACTTATTTTAATTCCTGGTTTAGTCATGATGTCTTAGAAATACTTTTAGAAAGTACATATGAATTGAAAAAGTCATATTAGCACTTGCCCGGATTTGAAACCACAAATTATTGTTTGTTTTTAGCTGTTATGTGGTTTTAATTATTTTGTATTAAATTAAAGAAATTTTCAATAGGAATTTCCATGATTAATGCCTTGTTGATGGCAATAGGTTCGACCCCAATTAAATGGGACTTATTTAAGTGAAGTGACTTAGTTAACTGTTGAATTAAAACAAAACTTAGAAAGTGAGACCTGATAAATTAATGTTTTTTAACATACATGTGTCTAAGTATATGTTTTAATACTATGAAAGTGACTCTAACGCATTTGAAAATAAACAAGCCCCCTGTACAATCCATTAAACATCCACCATTATATAAAAATCTTGCACTCTATAGAATTGAACACAAAACCGACACAACCCCAAAATCGATACCTATTATGTACCAATAGAAACGAAAAATCAAAAACGAGGGTGACTGATGTACGACAAAAAACGCCGCCGCGAGGGTGGAATATCACCCCTGGCGTTTTTTTCGTCATTTTTTCATCAGGGGGACGTAATCACAATGGTTAGTACATCATTATGTGCTTATTTATGGGTACAGCCCCATGGGTCGATAGTTATCCCGATGAAAAATTGGTACCTATGTATTGCATCCTACTAATATGTATCCTTACTTAATATTGTAAAAGCAAAAGTGAGTTTGTTTGTTACGTCTTCACGCCTTAATGGCTAAACCGATTTTGATGAATTTTGGTACAGAGATAGTTGGGAGCCTGGAGACGGACAAAGGTTATTTTTTTAAAGTGGGAAATGACGGAGAAAGAGCGAAGAAAAGGGAAAACTTAGCTTTGCTATAACAAGAAATAAGGCGCAAGGGCAAAAACTACAGGGAGCAGGTACCTTCAAATCAGGAAAGGGGAACTGTGTTACCCCGAATTTAACGAAGCCGCGGGCAAAAGCTAGTAATATAATAAATGCGAATGTTTGTGAGGATGGATAGATGTATGGACGTTTGTACTGTACCCTCGCACTTCTCTTGTTTTTTTAAGCTCCTAGGTGACTTCCATTAAAAAGAAAAACGTGCAAGAAAAGCCTCAAGCATAGCTAGTCTTAGAAACTAGTCCCTAGTTTCGTCACACATGGAAAAATGCCTCATCTTATACCGGAAACACGATCGCACACAAACTATTGATAAACCATTCATTTTTTTTTCTCACAATTCCACCATAACGTTTATTCACAACGGGGTAATCAGAATAATTAGTAAGCTAGCACCTGAAGCCATAACTTAACCGACTCACAATGTAAAGGCGGGGTTAATTCTGCGATAATTAATTCTAGCTGTTTTACTATTGGCTAAAAATAACCATACATTGTATAAAGGCGTCGCGATTGAAACAAAGATAACGTAACATTTTTTATGGAATTTAAAGTGTATTTTACACGCGGTTTTAATGTTCCAGTTAAACATTTAAACACGTCAAAACTGATTTTGTCTGGTTTTCTGTCAGTAAGTAACAAAAATTAAAAACTTTATAAAATTAAATGTTATGGCATAATTTATTCAGTTAATCGAACATTAAATATGTACTAATTGAAAATCGAATCGGTTAAAATTTAAATTAAATAAAAGATTTTTGTCAATCGATATTTTTATTACCGTAGGTACTATCTGACTTCTGTAAAATGAAAAAAAAAATGATGAGAGAAATTGTGAAAAGAACTAGTTTTGTCAGATTATTTATTTATTTAAACTTTATGTACTATAGTGGTACATAGGCGGACTTAATGCTATAAGACATTCTCTATCAGTCAACCTTTGATTACTTTTTTCTAGCGGCTAGACCATACCACCTTCCATTATAGATTGGCCCTAAATAATGGTAGTCTTTTTCATTAAATATTCAGTATTTGACAGTAAAGTTAGATTTAACTGCTGCTGTTAAACTTACCCATTAAAATAGCTTTTGTCAAAAACATCGTTATTTCTAATAAAGTTAGGTCATAGTCTAAAATCTAGGTGTAGTCGACATTTCCTGACTATTTTTGGAAAACAAAGAGTTTGAAATGTTAGTTAGGGTTTTGAATTTGATTTTTTCTTAGTCATAACTAGTTTTAACTGGTTTAGAGTCTTGACGGTAACTCAATAATTTATTGTCGTACACAGTGAATTTATTAGTGAATTGCAAGTAGGCATAGAAAAGTGGATATTATATGCTTTGTGGGGAAGAAAGTTACTAATGAATAGGCTCAATGTTTATACTGTTTTCTAGCCTTAAATCAACAGGAAAACTGATGGTTAGAATAGTAGATAGATGGGGTTTTATACGCACCAGCGATATAAGTTTATGAAATTTCATTTTTTATACAGTTATAGGTACAACTAGCTTGAGCACGCGGCTTCGCCGGTGTAATGATCGAAAAAAGAGTGTCCTATGTATTATTCCAGACTATAATCTACCTCTGTTAATCAAATTTGACGTGAAAGATTAACAAATATCCATACATCCATCCACCCTCACAAACATTCGCATTTATAATATTAGTAAGAAGTAGGATAAAATTATACCGGTTTCGGATAAGTTTATGAATACGAAATTATTTTTTATAATCTGCTAATTTCGGATAGTTTTGGTTACGGATACCTACTAGAATTTTAAAATTATTGACGTTAAATACAGATCATAAACAATGCAAAATGCAAGAGACGATCGGCTTGAGTGACAAGTTTCGTTTTAGGCGGGCTTAACTAACAAAAAGCCATCGAAACCTGGCATTTAGACTCCGCCTTTATCCGAAACTATCCGAAACTTTTGTCGCTATTTCGGTTTTGGATATTTCTTATTTCAAATATCCCATGTTTACGCTTACGGAGCTCAATAACATCGCTTATATGCACGTATAATTTATGACTTTCGAATAAATTAGGCTACGAACATATTTGTAATGATTAATTCATGATGTGACAATTGATGCTAATACAAAAAACCGGTCAAATGTGAGTCGGACTCGCGCACCCAGGGTTCCGGACCAACTTCCTACATAAACGGCCATATCTTTTGACTGCGTAGACTTAGAGGTTTGATTTTTTCAAAGCTTCAAGGGATTGCAGACTTGAGTATCCTTACTATATAATATTATAAAAGCGAAAGTGAGTTTGTTTGTTACCTCTTCACGCTTTAATGGCTACACCGATTTTGATGAATTTTGGTACAGAGATAGTTGGGAACCAGGAGACGGACATAGGCTAATTTTTATTGAGATGTGAGGGAGAAAGAGGGAAGAAAAGGGAAAACTTAGCGTTGCTATTACAAATCAATAAGACGCAAGGGGAACTGTGTTACCCCGAATTTAACGCGAGCGAAGCTGCGGGCAAAAGCTAGTAAGGTTATAATTTCAACTCGAAACCTTTACGCGTTTTCGATATAAAGGGTCTTGACAGACATACATATAGACGGATAACAAAGTGATCCTTAAGGGTAGCGTTTTTACTTTTGAGTAAGGAACCCTAAAACTTCAAAGATAGATTGTATTATGTCTGAAGCTTTACATACAATTAATGTTATTACCGAGTATCTACATGCGATTATTGTGTGAGCAAATGGGCAATCGGCTCGTACCATCAAAGGATACAAAATATGGATTACTTATAAAAAAATACTTGCCAAAAACTGGCTAAATGTTAAGGGTTTAAAAAAGCAGAAGAACTGACCATCTCCTTATAACTTTGGCACTTCGGTTTTTTTACTGTCACTATCCAGTCTTTTTCTTTAAAAGAACAAGAAAGAGTATTAAACCAATTTTATTATTTTATTTGTAAATGTCCAAATAGTTGTTTTCCAAAAATGACTTTGCTAATCGTCCTTGGAAAAAGATGGGTAATATCATGTAATATCAGGTAATATCTGCTGGACGAAATTTCTAATGAAATAAGCCCGCTGTAGGTACTTGTGTGCTCTTCTGTCTTATTGTAATGTCCTGTCATGTATTTTATGTGTGCATAAATAAATAAATAAAAACTAAACAAACATGTGTCATTTAAACCTGAAAGAAAAACATAACATCCAAGATATCCTAATTAGTCTTATCTTAATTATATTCTACCACTCGCAAACCTTATTAAAAGTTAATAAAACACAGAGAAAAAAAACTCAATTTCTTTTATTTTCACCCCCAAGTAATAACCTACCTAATTATCAACACTAATTAAGTATTTCTTTAGAAGAGAAAATTTTAAGTCAAAGTGCAATCCACATTTCTTTTTATACAAAAAAAAACAAGTTCTTTAAATAAACTCTACATCATTAAAACTTATTTCTAACTTAAACTTGAAGAACAATCAGCATGCAAAATAAAAAGTTCCCTCGTCACGAAAAATCGACATTGCGAGGGTGATTTCAAGATGGCGCCGGAGCCTCTTAGCACCCTATTTTTGTATTCTTGCCTCCCTCGGCTGTATTTATGCATTTCACCCCATCTCACCCCCGCTTAAAAGTGCATCGAATAGTACCTACACTACCCTTCTGTGGTGTAACCTGAATATGTCCGTCCAACTAATTGAGTTCGTTTATTTTTACATTATATCGTTATTCCTTTTAGTTTTTCTGTACAGTAACCTTTTTTTATATCATTTTCAAATATCTTTGAAAGTAAGCGATAGTTTGGTAAAATCTCTATATAAACACACAAAATAATTTAACGACTGTCTTCCTGAAAGGGTTAGTTCATGTACAGTAGTGACACTGGACTTAATGTCATAAGGCATTCTCTACCAGTCAACCTACAAAAAATATATCTAAAAAAAAACTACCTAATTATTTTCGAGAACGTATGCAAAATAATAAACTAATAAAATACATTTTAAAAAAACGAGCTATGCACGAACATCCAATGCAAATTAGCTGTACTGTAAAACGTCTGATAACATTGGACGACACGGCTAGCACAGTGGCTGAGCGATTGACTGCTACGCTGCGTGTCGTGGGTTCGATTCCCGCACGGAACAAATATTTGTATGGCCTACAGGTAGTTGTTTCGGGTCTGGCTGTTTGTGAATGTGAGTTTAAGTGTTTGTAAAGACACTCACGATACAGGAGAAATTCCTAGTGTGGGGCAAAGTTTAAAAAAAAGCATTGTTCAAACCTGTTACAGTACAGGCTGGATTGCAAAGACATTCGAATACTCAAAGTTTTAAATAAAGATTTAAAAGAAGAATAGAAGGGCTTAGACTTTTTTTTTTTATTCCTGTGTGTGATATACAGGTTGGTACAGGTGTAAAAATGTATTACAAACTTCCTGATTATATAAAAAACAGTGAAACTTTAGAAAGTTTTAAAAATAAGCTAAAGAACCTCTTGATAAGTAAATCGTACTATTCTATCAATAACTTTTTAATGACAAAAATACTTGTAACTTCACCATTAGATAAACTATGCTAATGATCCAATGAGTGATTTAATTTGTATGAATATTTCAATTTGAATGAATATTTTAATCTGTATGACATCAATAAATAAGTTAATTTGAATGGATATTTTAATTTGTATGATTCAATCTATTATTTAATTTGTAAAATATCTGTGAATTGACGACTAATATGCATGATGCATTCATCATGCATATTGTTGTCAATTCACAGATATTTTGTGTATGGTGAATGATGGACGTTGACTTCGAATGATATATTCAAATCAAATCATTTATTTCAATTAGACCATAACAGGCACTTTTGAATGTCAAGAAACAAATACGTGTAGGTAATATTATTTTAATGTTACACGAATACTGAAAGACGCATTAAATAGTGTACACCTTAAAGGTATGTTACAGCGAGATAATTTTTAATAATAATCAGAACTAATATTTCACCTGTGACAAACAATAAATAGATTTGAATTTGAAAAAAAAAATGTTTGGTTTTAATTTCAAGTCGATACCTTCTCGCATTCCCGAGATAAAGGTTCTTGACAGACAGACAGACAGACTGGCAACAAAGTAATCCAATTAAAGACACATTATTTTTCTTTTGAGATACGGAACCCTAAAACATACTAATCATTGGATAGATGAAGTGGGCTACCGTTGTAAGACGAACCAAAATGATATGTGTACTAGCTAGCGCCCGCGGCTTCGCCTGCGCAAAAAAAAGTATCCTATGTGTTATTCCAGCCTATAATCTAACTCTGTGCCAAATTTCATTAAGATCCGTTCAGCCGTTTTGACGTGAAAGAGTAATAAACATCCATACATCCTCACAAACATTCGCATTTATAATATTAGTAGGATATTTCTCGAACAATGAGAGATCCGAAATACGCTGGTCGTGCGTTCGCTGTAAATTACTGATGCCACATTTACATCCCTCAGCGAAACGAAACTGTCCAACTGTCAGGCTTTGCTGCCGTAGTGTGTTATTCAGTAGCAGATTATTACAGTTTCTATACACAAAACAACGAAAACTCCCTGTGAAAACATTATTATTGCGAACCGAAAGCATAATTTGATCAAATGTTTTGCCTTCATACGAGAATTTAAATCGTTAGAAGTGCTCGTACCTAGAATGTGTAAGAATTTCATGATAAAAAAGGGATTGATAAATATGGTTACTAAGTTTTTTTTTCTATGTGTTCCGTGTTGTTTTTTATAACTCATTTACTCATATTATTGTTAAGCTTTAGTATAAATGTTTCATATTAAAATGCTCTGATATTTGTATGCCATTATATGGTAAAACATGTATGTACAATAAATGCCACAGAATTGAAATAAATATATATTCGTATATTACTGTGTCTATCGATAAGTATTAAAATTGATACCGAGGTTTCTGACATACTTTTTTTTTTCTTAAGTAAATGGTTAATGAGATATTTGCTATAAGTACTCGTTAAAGTCCCCTCCTCTAATTTTTAAAGTAAAAAGTTACGTTTGTAGTACGTCTAAAAAACATTCAACGAAAATTAGTTTGAATAAGATTTTATATTCAGTTTCAGATTCAGATATGACACTTTTTTTTATCAAACTTTGTTTTTCGTTAAAATTACTATTGAAGAACAAATATAGTTTTGCCGTTGAGTGTAAATTTCTATTTAATTCGAATGAGCTTTGAATTAATATATTGTTATTGTATTGCTTGGTGCTGTGGAACCATGTGTTTACAACTCGCGCTTGGCGGTTTTTTTTTAAATTGGGTGGTCCATGTCTGCAGAATGCATCAGGACCGATGGGCTAGAGTCGCCGAGAGAGACCTAGAAAACGATACCCTAAGAACCTATATCAAATTAGGTAAACCAACCTATGTGTAAACCTAATACGTTGAAACGATTAAACACAATTTCAAAGTCTATTGAATGCATTCGGGCATCCTATGAAGGTTGTTGACACCCCAAACTGTCTGATTTGCAACATGAGGGAAGAATGAAGGGCTTTAGAAGCAGAAGCCGGAATTGGTTTAAGATACGTTGGAATGTGTAACTTAATCTTGTCTAAACCTACCTCCAAATTAGCTTTTAAGTTATATCATCTGATTGTTAAATTAATTAAGTTAAGATCCTAGTTATTACCTTGTTTATTATATTTAAATTGTAAAACTGCGAGGCTGGCATAATCGCTTGCGACTAAAGCCTTTTTTAAAAATAAAGATTATTAAAAAAAAAACAATTACAAAGACATTGTAGTATTCAGTGTACATACTCAAAAAAGTTTTCAAGCGAGGTAAAAAGTTCTAAAAATAAAATTTTATTTTCTCAGATATATCATTTTGTGACAGATTTTAATTTTAGTCTCAAAGTAAATGGACACTGGTGGCATTTGTAATTTTTTCTAAAAAAAATTGCTTATCTATGGTGCCTATAATCCCTGTTTTGACGTTATCATGATAAAGAAAAGATGGATGTGATATTCCCTTGTATTTATGTTGGTTTAGACTGAGGACAGTACTTGAGCGAGTAATAGCCGCTTGAGCTGTAGAGTTGAAAGAATCACTTTGTAGAAATAATTTAAATTTTAATGAAAACTCGTTCATTCTTTCACCAAAAACCATTTTTTTTCATTCGATTTATATTATATTTTTAATATAATTAGAATCGTTAAGTCCTTTTATTCCGTTTGAATTAAATGTATTACGTTATTAGGATTTGCATTTTCATTAAGTTTTCTCTTTGAAACACATCTTGTAATTAAAACTCTTTACTGTATTTAAAACAAATATAAGGACATATTTTACGAACAAACTAAGCAATGTTTATAGAAACACAAGTATAATCCTCACTCATATCATGAATGCGTTCAAAATAAACTACCCTAACATTTTCCAACGCGCTACTTTCCTATTAACCGGCAAGTTACTGTCGCGAGAGTAAACGGGGCTCAAGTGAAGTCTTCACGAGGGCACGTTCACCCCTCCCGGGGGGCGGGAACCGAGGGGAAGACACACCCCTAGGCTCGGGGTGAAATGCAGAAGCAAAACCATTCTATGAACGTTGATGTTTCACTCGTATTGAAGTAATTTTGTCCGTTTGTTACTCTGTTTAAGTTTAGGGAGCTAGAATATTGTCAAATTTAATGTGGGTAAACACCAAACTTTATACTTTTTTGTTAATACTATCAGTAATGTCAACAGAATGCTAACTGTGCAATTGAAATAATATGACTAAACAGAATGAAAAGATTAAAATAATCAATATGGAGAGTCAATGTAGAAAAGTGTTTTTAATTAAAAATAAAAATGAATACTTATAGTATTCATTCAAGTAATCCATTAAAACTTGCATATTATTAGAAAGGAGCAAATGTGATATTATATACCTATACGATTAGAATTTGGTCCATTGGTATGAAGTTTTATTTAAAGTGACAGTGGGTGTTCTAACGTGTTTAAATCTTCTTATTCTACATTTCAGAAAGTTACCATGTGATCCTACTCAAAAACCTACATATTAGTCACAAAAGATTCGAGTTATTTTTCAAGCACTATCACTTGTCACCTTTGCGCATCAACTGCCCTGCAATACTGCTATCAAAACAGTTTCTGCACCACAAATTGGCAGGCAAACCCGCATGGAAGCCCTAGTTCAGCGCCAGAACGTCACCGCGAGCTCTCCTTACTTCGGGGTCACCCCACGCCACTTCTTTCTCTTATTTCCCGGCTTTTTTTCGGCCGCCATTTTTGCAACGCATGCGCGCTCCGTACCGCGGCAAAGCATTCGTCGACATCGATTTATCAGATGGTATTGCTATACGAGTAAATAAAAATGGCTACGTAAGACTTTTTTTTAACTATTTTTATTGAGATTTATCTTTAAATATGCGAATTTGTTTTCTGAATTAGCTGCTTTGTGATTTCTGCTTGGTGGATGTGTGTGTTGTGTTCTTGTTTTTATTTTAAATCCATTGATGTAGGTATAGTTTTGGTTGAGCATGTTGTCATTGGAGGAAGAAAATGCTACCCTACGTCTTGAAATAACTGCTGCGTCTCTATACGGGATAATAAGACAGAAACACTGGTACATCATCATCAGCAGCCTAGCCTTTTCCCAACTATGTTGGGATCGGCTTCCAGTCTCACCAGATGCAGCTGAATACCAGTATTTTACATGGAGCGACTGCCTATCTAACCTCCACAACCCAGTTGAAACTGGGTAATACGATACCTACCCTTAGGTAGGACTGGTTGTCAGACTTTTGGGAGGCTGACTACCTGTAACGACTGTCAAAGATCTACAAATGACAGCCGGGACCAACAGCTTTACAGAAACACTGGTATACCGGCTCAAATAAATATCGGGGTTTAAAATGGCTGGGTTAGACTTGATGCGGGAGGTATAGACCAGGGTATTATGGCGCAGCTAAGTAGAGACCTAAGTCCAGCAGTGAACTAAGATAGTCTGAGTTGATTGATTGATCATCTTAATAAAAGAAATTAATGTACTAAAATATCACCACACTTGACCGCACAGACTCATGATAGAAATAGAAATAAGCTTATAAATACCCTTTCTTTTGATCTTTTTAGGTTAAATCTTTTTATTTATTAAAGTCTCGTGTCACAGTCTTAGTTGCTCCTCCGTTCATTAAATTGTAAGCAGCGGGTGAGACCGCTAGGCACAGCTAACGTTTGATAAAAATAGCCATCACATCATTAATGTTCCCACAAGGACTAGCCTGTCAATTCTACATCAATAACCTGGCAAAAAATACCCGTCTTTAACCGATATTACCCTCTCAAATGAAAGCTAAAACATCGTGACGGATCGACGGTCATCATAACATAATCAAGAAGCAATTCCTACGGTACGGGGGTGCCAACTGTGCCTCGCAATATCCGGCCGTACGGGTGGTAGACCGGTTTCAATCCGGCCGGTGAGTGGTACACCGATTTCAATCCGGCACTGACGAAGACGCACGTTTCCGGAGCGCTAATAATTAATCTGTTATTTTAAAATTGGAATAGAACGTGGTTTTTGATAAGCGGTTTAGAATTTTTGAATTCAAATAAATTGGGAAGGGGGCGAATACTTCGGAATTATGTGACGTGTGTTCCTTTTAACTTTTATGCTTGATTAAAAATCAAAATCAAAAGTCATTAATTTAAATTGGGCTGACAATCAGCACTTTTTTAACGTCAAATTACAAGAGACAATTCCACAAAAACTAGGTGCCAGGGTTAGAAGGACCAGATTTTATACAATTTCGTTTATCACAAGGTAAATTTAAGAAATAATTCATTCATTGTCACATGGCAGCTGGCAAACACCAATTATTTATATGAAAATATACCCAGGCATTAATAAATAAATAAATCCTCCTGTGCCTGTGCCCGCTTACACATGCAGTGAAGAAGTGGAAGGCGATAAATTAGGACAAGAGAAATAAGCAAGCAAGCATAAATGGAATTACTAATAACAGTACCAAAACCTGGTCAACAAGACGACCAGTCACCACAAGTAGTACCCGTTCAGAGGGGCCTGCCAGGGCCACTGGGGTTAAGGGGTTGTTCGAAAGAGATACCGTGGAGTACAAAGAGCAAAAGAAGGGAATGGGAGGGGTTTTAGTCAGTAAAAGTTTGACACAACTCTCCAGTTCACCCAAAGCGGGGGTTATTAAAGTTATTTGATGATTTCCCAACCGACAAAAGCAAAGGTGTCAAATATGTCCAAGCGGAGTTAAAAACAAAACAAGTCAATACCAAATTACTAGGTACGTTTATTTCAAAGATTGTCTCACAGTTTAAGCGACTAACACAAACGTCCTTTTTTAGTTTTGTTCGCTGTACTCAATACTCAATACTTTATTGCATCCCATAATGTATACAAGGCTGGTAGGTAATTAAAGAGAAACAATTATGGACCCTGTCGGCCACAGCAAGTTAGTTTTTAGAGGAGAGGATGAAGCGCTTTTTGTTTAAAAACATATTGAAGTTAAGGAAGAAAATCTTATATTAAGATATTTAAGTAGATATTATTTATGTGTAGATTTATATTAATTTTATTTATTATTAGATATTATACATTTATTTATTATTAATAGTTATTAATGTTCTAGATTATATATTAGGTATCTCTGAGCTCCTTGAGTTATGAGTCGAGCTACATAATAACTGACAAATGCTTGCACTGACTGGACAGGTCCACTCAAATCTGTATGGTTCTTTCTTAAAAAGACCATCTCAGATACTAATCTGCATAGTCCTCATGTAAGTTGACCAAGATTTTTGTCTGGACCTTAAAAGAGACAATGACTTCTGAGTTTGTTTCGGTTGTTTCTTCTCAGAGTAGTCGGGTACGAGACACCGAAAAAACGACGTGTTAAACTGTAAAAACCTACCAGCTAAATAAACATCATTTATCATTTACTAAACCAACATCAAAGAAACTTTGAAATGTAACAACTCTTTATAAAAACCTTTAGACTTGAACGCCTGTATGGGTTTTTACACAGAAACCCATGGACAAGGGGTATTTCTTTAAGAACCCCTTTACATTTCAAAGGGGTAGTTAAAAGAAAATGCTAAATAACCCTCTGTGGATATTCGTTCGTGTGTAAAAAAGGGGTTGATTTTTCCACCTTTGAGTGTATTTCTTTTCTTGCTTCCTTAAGTAATATCGCTTCATTGGTTAGAAGAAAGCGTCGCTGTGAACAATAGGGTAGTTTCCAGTCCTACAGTAATTACATTCTATTTAGTCCGTCTTTTAGATTACTCAATAATAATTTTAAAAGTTAAAAATACACGACTGCCATGTAAAAAAAAAAATAACTAAAAAGAAATTATCTATCATAACCCCCCTTGCATTTCTATTCTTTTTCAATAGCCTCTGTTACTCGGGACGATGCAAGGATTCTAATGATACCCCATAGATGTAAATCAGTTTAGGCGTTTAGAAGTTATGATGGAATAAAGAAACCCACATACATCCATGACCCTGAAAACATAACACTCCCTTTTTAGGGCAGTCGTGTAAAAATAAGGGACACCTATTGTTTTATTTGTAAATTAGACCAAAAATGAAAAATATATAGCCCATTAAAGTTACGTGTGATGTCACTCGTTGCGAAGAAATGCAGCGACGCAAAAAATCTAAGGACGGACTGATACATTGTTTTTTGGAAACTAGCCTATTCACATAAGAAAACGGCTTTGAGACCTTGACAAATTAATATCGACTAAACACTCATGGCTAAATAATAATAGCTAAGCGTGTCGATTTTCAGATTTCAGGGTTCCGTACGTTAAAAGGAAAAATTGGCAACCTTATAGGATAACTTTGTTATCCGTCTGTCTGTCAAGGCCCTTAATATCGAGAACACGTGATAGTATCGAGTTGAATTTATTATTAGTTATTATTAAGTTGAAGCTATTATTCTTAATTAATGTTATAGATTTATTTTGAATTATTCTAATTTAATAAATTTGTTTTTTTTTTATATAAAAAAATCTTTATTAGTATAAACAATGAATATATAGAGTGCATGTGCTGTTAGCCTGTAGGTGATAGTTGCACTTGTAAAAGTGTGTATAAGTAATTAGTTGTAAATGTTTTGTGGAAACAATTGTTGGCTAACCGAAATTAATAAATAAACCTTGTACCTTTGTACCTTGAAAAAATCAACAATTTAAATCTACGCAATCAAAAGATTATCTCATTTATTCCGTTTTGTACGGAAACTCGCTACTCGGTGTGTGCGAGCCCGACGATGCTACGAAGCAATAAGTAAAGATAAAACTTATATGAGACCCCCTCAAAAGTACATACTTTCGATTGAAAAAAGAATTGTCAATTTAAAAACCAAATTGACAGAGAAAACTCTATCCATCAACATGTATGATCATCACTCTTTAAATCACATGCGATTCATCTCTCATTATATCCCTGTCATCTTAACAGCTTTATCGTTTAAAAAAAAAACGTTACCCCACACTAGGAATTCTCATGTAGGTATCGTGGATGCGTTTATAAACATTTAAACTCACATTATACCACAGCCAGACCCGGAACAGCTATCTTTAGGCAAAAAAAATATTTATTCCGTGCGGGGATCGAACCCGCGACACGCAACACTGCAGTCGATCGCTAACACGCCACCAACCGTGCCGTCTAGCTAGCGCAACTTTCAAACTTCCGATATTCGAAAATATCGTTATTGGAAAAGGTACTCGTGTTCGGTATTGTATAATAATAAAATTAAATATCTCCGTCCATACGTTTTTACCTAAAATTTCAAAGTCACACAACCCTTTAATCATCACCGCTCAGGTAGGTCTCGCAAAAAATCCGGTTATAAATAAAACCCTCAACGCTAAAACTCAGTGAAAAAGAAAATTCGAACCGCGCCGTCTCCCTGGCGGACCTACGTTCGCAAGATTCCCTTGTGTACCCACTCTTTTCCTTATTAACAACGGGCTTCTGTAGTAGGAGCAGGAATCTTGATACTTGGGACTGAGTTTATGTAAGTTTTAGGGTTTTTTTTGGAAATGGTAAAAAAGTGACCACTGAAATATTAGTAGCTATGGATGCCTACAGCACTATTATTTATTCAAAGTATAGCATAATTAACGTAGGCCTTTTGTGTGGTTTCTCAGGCCATGTAACTTGAAACTTTATACCTTTGTCAAATAAACTTTCTCCGCTCTCGGCGGAGCGGAAGAAAGTATCAGACTTTTACTGACAAAGCAGACTGTTCCGGGGCCGCGGTATCTCTTTCCACAGTTTTGGACCCGTGGACCCAGGTTTGCGAACAGTACATGAAAAACATAATCAAACAAAATGCAATGTCAATCAAATGGACATTGACTTGGTAAAAGAGTTACCGACATAGCAAAAATCTATAAAGAATCCTTATTCAGGTGTGTTTACTTTTTATGTATAAACTGTAATATTTATTATTTTATTAACTAACTAGCTTTTTCCCGCGGCTTCGCTCGCGTTAAATTCGGGGTGACAGAATTCCCCTTGCACCTTATTCTCCCTCACAGCCCAATCTTTAAAAAAAAATAGCCTATGTCCGTCTCCTGGTTCCCAACTATCTCTGTACCAAAATTCATCAAAATCGGTTTAGCCATTAAAGCGTGAAGAGGTAACAAACAAACAAACAAACTCACTTTCACTTTTATAATATTATATAAGAAAGGACTTTCACTTTTATAATATTATATAGGAAGTAAGGATTATATGTAAATACAAATAGTTGTGGTCATTGTCATTGCAGTTTATAAAAAGAATGTAGATATACATATGTCTGGCGTATTCAAAGTCTGATTGTGATTAACCCTACATAGACTCTGAACGTTTTTGTCAGGTTAAAAGTAAAGTTTTCTACCTACATAACATTAAACCGACTTCGAAAGACAGAAATTAAGTTTGTTTCCAGAAGTCGGTGACTTTTTTTTGATTCGACATTCGGTTAAAAACTCAAATCCCGGGTAACATATATAGCAAGTATCAAGTCCTCACGTTCCCAACACACAGACACCCTGTATGCCACGGCTTGTTTCTTTTTGTGAGGGGCGCAGCACCCCGTGCCTAACGGAGCTAAGTGCGCAGAACGAAGCTACCCTCAAGCCTCAACCTTCATGTACTGCTACTGTCTGTATCTTACATTCATTCAGCAGGTATATAGAAAAATCGTTTTGTCGTATGAAGTTCGTTCATGAAAAAGAACTCGTTGATATCGGGTCTAATTTAGTTAGAAATTATTTCCACTTAACATCGCGCTTGTAATTCCTGGAAGATTTAAGCAGAGGCCTGCCCATTCTTGGCCAGTTGTGATTTTAACTGACTTCATAAAAAGGAGGAGGTTCTCAATTTGTTGGAATCTTTTTTTTATGTATGTTCACCGATTACTCAAAGAAGGCCGGACCAATTTGCAAAATCGTTTTTTTTTTATAGGGTATAGTTTTCAGGTGGTCCCATTTTTTATATTGCTTAATAGATAGTTTATGAGTTATCGTCTACAATACATATTTTTTCTCTACCTCTATCTCTCTATTTTCACTTTTTTTTACGTCACATATATATATACGGGGGCAAGAAAATTGCCATAACCCATGCACAAATCGAGATTAGCCGCTGTGGCTGAAGACAGTCAGGAGAACTATAGAATTTTAGATGGAGCGACTGCCTATCTGGCCTCCACAACCCAATTAGTACTGGGTAAAACGGTACCCATAAAATATCTACATATTTAAGCTAAGAACATGTCAGAGGGGAAAAGAGCGGAATAGGCGTTCCGAAAATAGATCACATAAGATCACAAGAAATACGATCCATAACCATGGTGGAAGATATCATGAAAAAAGTAAGACTCATATCCTTCAATCATTTTCATATTCAAAAATGTAGGTATAAGAATGAATAATATGTTTTTTTTTTTTATTTGATCACGTATAATTTCACATTTTTAAATATTTCTTAATAAAAACATAGAAAAAAGACTTTTTTTGTCATTGTTTAGATGAAGAGGGCTGCCGTTGTTAGTCGACTAAAACAAAAAAAAAACTAGACCGCTGACGGGTTCTATACACTTAGCGTGGTACTCGCTAAGGGCTCTCAGTGTTAATCTATGCACTAGACGTGTCTAAGTACCTGATAGCTATGAGCTCAAAGCCTGTGTACCCACGCATTTTAAGATATGCGACTGAGGGCAATACATTGCGGGCCTGTGGACGGTGAGCAATGCATAGCTCACCGTTCGTCCGTCTATTGACGACAGGCTGTGTCGACGGCGCGTTAGTGTTTCACGCGCGCCTCAAAGAGATGTCAGCAAAGCAGAGGGGCTTGCCAGGGCCTCCGCCTGCCGGGATTGCGGGTTGTTCGAAAGAGATACCGCGGCCCCGGAACGTAAAGGGCAATACATGGGTGGGTTTTAGTCAGTACAAGTCTGACATGCCCCCCCGCTCCGCCCAGAGCGGGGGAAGTCATTGGATGATTTCCCACCCGATAAAAAAAAAAGGATCACGATTTTCACGATCAGGACGCATCGATTTTTTAATCGATTTGGAGTGAAAATGAAAAGATTGATATTATCGTTTCGTTAAAAAAAAATGATGCCAAATAAAAAAAAAACTTTCACAGTTCAAGTAATAGTTATTTTATAATCATTTATTTACATACATATTTTTTATATTTTTACATATTTTTTATCAAAAACAAAAAAAAAACATTTAAAAATATAAAAGTAGTAGCCCACCGGTATCGGGTACAGGGTCCAAGCTACCGGCAGTCAGGGCTCCAGAGAAAGGAACCTCCTTATATATTATATAATATTATACTCAACAGTAAAATACAATATAAATATTTATCGGAAAGTAGGGAAGTCAAATTCGGTGTACCACAGGGCACCGTTGTTGGACCCTTATTGTTTTTGCTCTATATTAATGACTTGCCTAGACAAATTCAACAGCCGATGATATTATTTGCTGATGACAGCACGGCTATAGTTAAATGTACACATAAAGCGGATTATGAAAAAAATATTAATGACACATTAAAAAACATAATAATTTGGCTTTCGAACAATAATTTAATAATTAATTTGAAAAAAACAAAAGTAATGCAGTTTTACCAGCGTTTACGTCCTGACGCTTTGACTATTGCATACAATGGTCAAATAGTAGACAATACAAATGTCGCAAAATTTTTAGGTATACTAATTGACAATCAACTGACATGGAAACCACAGGCCCAGGAGATCTGCAAGAAATTAAGCAAATCTGCATACATATTATATAATTTGACAAAAAAAGTTAACACTGACACGATTATTATCATGGTTTAGTCGTTTCTGTTCTAAGATACGGAGTAGTTTTTTGGGGTAATTGCAGTGAGAGAGAAAGGATTTTCAGAGCCCAAAAATATTGTATTAGATCAATGACCGGATTAAATTCAACAGACAGCTGCGTTCCTATGTTTAAATCCCATAAATTATTAACCTTCACATTGCTCTATATTTTGGAAATGGCACTATTTGTAAAGGGTAATCAAAATTTATTTTGTTCAAACATTGATCACTCAACAAGGCCAACATTAATAAGATCTCAGTATAAATTTTTTTTATATACAGGCAAATTTAAAACAGCACTGCTGAAAAAAAATATTATGCATATGGGACCCGTGGTATACAATAAAATACCTGATGATACAAAAAATTGTACACTACAAATATTTAAAACTAAATTAAATAAATTGCTAATTAAAAAATGTTATTATACAATAGATGAATTTTTGAATGACAAATCCATATGATTATTTATTAACAATGATTTTCCTGAAGATTAACTTAATTTATATTTTGATTGTATTATTGACTAATTAATAACTTGCTATTGACATTGTATATTTAACTTATTATTGACATTGTATTGATGACTAATTATTAACTTATTATTAACATTTTATTATTGACTCATGATTAATTTATTTTTTTGACATTGTTTAATACTTAATGAATTTACAATTTGAATGATTTATATTTTATTGATGATTGTTATCACTTGACATTAGTTAAATATTTGTTTCTTTTATTTTGTTTATTTAATTAATTTCGTAATTAATTATAATATAATAATGTTGCATGCCTCACGGTAGAATGTATTGGATCCTTCTCTTACTCAACACCATATTTCTGTACCTACATTCATAGCAAATAAATTTCATTTCATTTCATTTCATTATTATAACCTACAGGTAGTTGTTTCAGGTCTGGCTATTTGTGTATGTGAGTTTAAATGTTTTTATAGAAATTCAGTAAGTTTACAATTAGCAGTGGAGCTAGTTTCAAATTTTGTTTGTGATGCATCTCACTGGACGCCTGATAGAGGAAGTCGTCGTTGAGGACCACAACGGCGATTTCCTCTGTCGAATGTGGTGTGGCGATCTGGTCGAACATGGCTATATACCGCACACAGAGCACAACAGAGGTGCAAAAAGAAGAGAAGAAGAAGAGGTGAAGAAGGAAGAAGGGGAGCTCTTAACCCAACAGTGGGACAATTGAGAGGCAAATAAACAAAAGAATGAATGAACTGATTCAGTTCTCCTAGTACGGTCTAGATATCATTTAGACTGTATTCCGGTGGAACAACCTTTCTCATCGTCCGTGCTAACCGTGTAACTTATGATAGCAGACTTCAGCCAAAATTATCATCAGATACCGCCGTCAGCCAAACCGTAGAGCTTTACAGACTTAGCAACCAGTCTAACTGAGGGGTACCGTATTAAATAATAAATGATGTTTATTTTGAAAGTAGGTTTTCACAAACACTTTATCTTGTCTTTTTTTTTAAACAAAAAACTAGACGAGGCCGGTGTTTCGTACCCGACTACTCTGAGAAGTAACAGCCGAAACAAACTCAGAGGTCATAGTCTCTTTTTAAGGCCCACGCCAAAATCTTGGTCAACTTACATGAGGACTATGCAGATTAGTGTCAGTAATGGTCTTCAAGAAAGCACCACACAGATTGAGTGAACCTGTCCAGTCAGCGCAAGCATTTGTCAGTTATCGTGTAGCTCGACTCATAACCAAAGGAGCTCAATGACACGACGAACAATACCAAAAAAAGGACATTTGTGTAGAGTAGTATTACCCAAATACCCAGTATTAACTGGGTTGTGAAGGTTAGATGCAGTCGCTCCATGTAAACACTGGCACACAGTTCCGGTAAGACTGGAAGCCCTAACAATGTTGGGAATGGCTAGACAGATGATGTAGTTTTTTTTTTCTTTTTATTTTTCTCCTGTGTCGTGGGTGCGTTTACAAACATTTCAATCACATACACAAACAGCGACAACTTCTCGTCGGCCGCATAACCGTGCCATCATTCGACGGCTCGGTTGGCGCAGTGGCTGAGCGAACAACTGCTGCGCAGCGTGTTGCGGGTACGATCCCCGCACGGAACAAATATTTGTATGGTCTACAGATAGTTCTTCCGGGTATGGCTGTTTGTGTATAGGAGTTTATAAATGTTTTCAAACGCACCCACGATACAGCAGAAATAACTAGTGTAAGGCTACGTTTAAAAAAAATAAAAAAATATGCAAGAAACCTTATCACTTGGGTGACTTAATATACACAACTCGTCTACACGAGTAAGTAAAATCCTTTTCGATTCTCTGATTAAAAGGGTTGTTTACTCCAAGCTACATACCGATTACGATATAACATTCAATTAATCGATTACAAAATAGGTCAATCATCTTCATTAGTGGCGAGAAAGTATGTATCAAATCGATTCTATGGGAAGATTCTATGGCCATTTGATCTGCTCGAATGGCGGCATGGAATTTTTAAATTATAATTGACGATTACTAATAATATATTCAAAAGTAAATTTATTTCCAGAATTCAAATTATCATGTTAAGCCCTTTGAATTTTAAATAGACTAAAGGCTATATATTATCGATTTTGAATTGTTTCGATTCGTAACGATTAGATATTAGTGTAATAAAGTATCGAATTTATTTGTTTGGGTGAACATCAAAAGGATTATTACATGGCGTTCTAAGAGGCTACTTTTTACCATTAAGGATGTTTTTCGACTTTTTGAAAGAATGCGGTACAAGACATTATGTCTTTGAAGGAAATTGATTTTGAAAATAATGTTTTGGTATCAAAATCTAAATATTTTTATTTCACAAAGGCCTACATGAGCACTTATAAAACGTCGAGAACAGATGCACGGTTCGGGTTGGTCGTTTCCTATGGAGAAGAACCGGCAAGAAACTCCATGGTTACTCTTTTAAAATCAATTGGTTTTACAATGTTGTTGTTACAGCATTAGTACTTAAGTATGAGAGGACACCGTAGGCCTGACAAGCAATGGCTTGCTTTACAAAACATGAAATAAAATAATACGTTAACAAAAGTTCACAAGCGTCCACTCATTCACAACGAAATGGTAATAATGAATCTATACAAGAATAAGAAAAAATATTGCAAAAAAAAACTATATGAGACAAGTCACACAGATGTTGCTTTCAGTATTCGAGTCATACACATCATCACAAAAAATTCAGATACAGTCTAGACAAATAACACCCAGTAATTTAAATAAATTTAATAATAATTTAATACGTAATCTAGGCATTCCGGGATATGATATTAATAATGTAAATCATTTTTATGAGGAATTCTTTTCGGTTGTATACACAGAGTTCAATGATACGCTAAAAATAAAAACTAAATCTATTAGTCCAAAGTTTATGTTCAGTGATTGGGCGACTAAGGGTATAAGAAAAAGTAGGGAACGATTGTTTGAGCTTTACGGCCTTAAGCCTTACATCAACTCGGAAACATTCAATCGCTATGTTGCTACTTACTCAAAAACTTTTAAAAACACCTGCCAGGTAGCTAAAGCCTTATTCATAAGCAACAAGATTAAATCCGCCGATAATAAAATTAAGACGGTTTGGAAAATAATCAATAGTGAAACTAATAGAAATAAGAAATATAATAATGATATTACACTAGAGTCCTCACGTGGTCTTCTAACCACTAAAAACGAAGTTGCTCAAGAATTTGTGGATTTCTTTACTAGTATCCCAATTAAAACTACTGAAACGTTAAATTCGTCACCCTTGCTTTCTGTTGACTTATTAAGAGCAAACGTTTTACCATGCTCGGTTGAGTTTCAATTTAACCATATTAACCCCACTGCAGTCATTAAAGCTTTTAAACAAATAAAAATCAAATTAACTGAAGACCTTTGGGGATTGTCTATTAAAGTTTGTCAAGCTATCATTGAGACTGTAGCACCGTACTTAGCCTTTATATTCAATTTGTGTGTGGACCAAGGAGTCTTCCCGGACCTTATGAAATACAGCAAGGTAATACCACTTTTCAAATCTGGGGACAGTAAAGACACCAATAATTATAGACCCGTATCCGTTTTGCCGGTTTTCAGCAAGGTGTTTGAAAAGGTAATGCTTAACCAAATGCTCAACCACTTTAACACCAATAAAATCTTACATGAGAAACAGTATGGTTTCACCAAAGGACGTTGTACGACTGACGCCGGTGTCACCCTATTAAAACACATATTTACTGCATGGGAGGAAGCACAGGATGCCATAGGGATCTTTTGTGACCTCTTAAAAGCATTTGATTGCGTGAACCACAAAACCCTTCTCTTGAAACTTGAACATTACGGCCTAGGGAAACTTGCGCTTAGTTTAGTAAAATCGTATTTAAATGATAGACAGCAGCAAGTACAAATAAATGGTGTCAATTCAATGGGTTTAAATGTAAAGATGGGTGTACCACAAGGATCGATATTAGGTCCCTTCCTCTTTTTAGTATATATTAATGATCTACCCCATTTATTTAAAAACCAACCACAAATGGTGTTGTTTGCTGACGATACCTCTTTAATATTTAAGATAAACAGACGTGCTACAAATCTTGACGACGTAAATAATGCCCTAATGCAGGTACATAATTGGTTTACCGCTAATAATTTAGTATTAAATGGGAAAAAAACGAAGTGTATAAGATTTGCTCTACCAAATGTCAAAAACAGTGAGTGTGACATAGTATTGAATCAAGAGAAACTAGAATTCGTCGAAAAAACTGTTTTCTTGGGAATAACACTCGATTCAAAGCTACAATGGGGTCCGCATATAGCATCTCTTGCAGGACGCCTTAGTTCAGCAGCATATGCTGTTAGAAAAATCCGTCAGTTTACTGATGTAGATACCGCGAGGCTAGTCTACTTTAGTTATTTTCATAGTATCATGTCATACGGTATTTTACTTTGGGGACGGGGTGCTGACATCCAGTCTATATTTATTCTGCAGAAAAGAGCCATCAGAGCCATATATAACCTACGTAGGCGAGATTCTTTAAGGGAACAGTTTAAGGATATTAACATCATGACAGTACCTTGTCAATATATTTATGAAAACATCATGTATGTCAGGAAAAACTTGCATATTTTTAGTAAAAGAGGTGACAGACACAATTATAATACTAGAAATAGGGACCAATTAGTTCAACCAGGTTTCAGGTTAGCTAAAGTAGACTCATCTTTCATGGGGTACTGTTTGAAATGCTACAATAAAATACCTCCCCACATTCTTCAACTGAATGAAACGAAATTTAAATCTTGTATTAAACGCACACTATGTAGGCAAGCATATTATAAGTTGGGGGATTATATTGATGATAAAAATGCTTGGCTCAATGCTGGTCCTGCTCCACAAGAATAGGGGTAAACTCATTGATTGGTATCCGAAGCTATAGTGGAAGCTGCAGAAGATTGTAAGACTATCTTTGCAATGTATAGAATCAATTCTCTAGTATTGTATAATTATTAAGCCCATATGTGAGTGCTATGTATTATTATTGACTTGACGAAGCCCTGGTGGTTGATAGTGTCATGCTCACTTAAATGTCTCGCTGATGGTGGCGGGTGTGTCGGGTCATTTAGCTCCCTTCAAAATGGTCGAGCTGAATGGGGCTGATCCATACGTCATGTTCGTGAACGGGCGCTGTCAGTTGGGACTGGTCATTTTTTTAGCTACCACGGTTCATTTTTAACTTATTTAGATTTAAAATTAAATTTTGCTTTTTATTTACTCTGGACGCTCTTACTGTGCACGTCTTTCTACATCGTTCTCACATATTTGTATAATCTCAACATGAATGATGTAAATACAATTTTGTAAAAATATTATAATTTAAAAGAGTGTCCATGGAGTTTCTTGCCCATTCTTCTCCATAGAGATCAACGCTTTGGAATGGGCAACTACAGTACTTTCACAAGTTATTATGCCTTGTGACCGGGACTGTAGATTAGTTTTGTTTCTTGACATTCAAAAGTGCCTGTAATGGTCTAATTGAAATAAATGGTTTTGAATTTGAATTTGAATTTGAGTACTGTAACTATTCACAACAAGGGTTATATAAATATGTGATTAAACAACTACTGCAAAAAAAAACTGATTAAAGAGTCCACAAAAAAATAAGATTGAGAATAGTAAGAGAAATCCACAAATTATGGCATTTTTGTGTGAGGCGTTTTTGTGGGACTGTCTCTTGTAATGTGACGTTCAAAAAGTGTTGATTATCAGCCTAATTTGTATAAATAACTTTTGATTTCATTTGATTATGTGATGATTTTGTACTAAAAGAAGAGCGAGATTTCATTTAAATATTCTGGCCAAGAGCTAGTAGCGCACCGATGGCCGTTTATGTAGCTGTTTCTACGGAAAGGGTTCCGTCTTAAACGGCCATACCTTTTGACTGTGTGGACTTAGAAGGTTGATTTTTTTACAGCACAAAAGAACTATAGACTTGAGTACTTACATGGTTTTAATTTCAACTCGATACCTGCACGCGTTCCTGAGATAAAGGGTATTGACAAAAAGACAGACAGATGGACAAGAAGGTGATCCATGCGTGCGTTTTTTCTTTTGAGGTACAAAACCCTAAAAAGGGATGATTCCATCTTCATAAGGCTCAAGTCAAGGCGGTGTACAAATTCTGAAACCAGCTACCCTACCATGACGTCTTAAAGCAGAACTTATTCCACTGAATAAAAGAGACAGAGCTTTACCTGTATAGCTCTGTCTCTTTCCCTGACACCCTGGTGCCTAGCACCATCTCTTTCTCACACAGGAATAAGAACTGCTTTAAGATGTCATGGTAACCCTACAGGTTAGCCAAACGATAAAGAAAAATGGTTCAACAAGACTGAAATGTCCAGATATTTCAGTCTTGTTGAACCATTTTTCTTTACAGACTTCTCCAGAGAAGTCTCCGAACAGAAAGAAGTTTCTAGACTAGTGGGAATCGCTTTCAAACTTTTTCTTTCAGGGTGTTTTTTTTTTCAGGATTGACATAAACTTTTCGGTAGCTTACGTCAATGGACACTTCAGCCAACCTATGAGCGAGAAACCACAAAACTAAAAAAAAAAATTTTGTAAACTTTGAAAAATCAATGAATTTTTAACCGACTTGAAAAAAGGAATAGGTTCTAGATTCGACTGTGTTTTTATTGTATGTTTGTTACGCGTACCTATTCTCCGTCAATTGTTGGCCGTTTTTCGAAATTCTTTTTGTAATCTAAAGGGTCTCCCGAAGAGGTCCTTATCAGTTTTTATTTGTATTGCTTCTGTAGTTTATAAGTTATCTTCTATAGTTTAGTTTTAGTTAAATAAAGTGTTTTTTTGCATTACGATATCTGAGTTTTTTATATGTAAAAAAATTTAATGCAGGAGGACCATGTAACGGGCAAAAAGAAATCGAATGGACGTTGTTAATTCAAAACAACAAACAACCAAAATATTACAGGGCACAACGGCTTAACGTGCTTTCCGAGGTACGATAGAATCTCCTTATGTCAAATATGGACCAACCTAGGTAAGCGCGGCATAACTTGAAGATAGACCCGTGTGACTGTTATTATTGCCAGGACTTATGGGGTCAGTGCGCAACATTTTAAATCATTTTTTGTCTCCTTCCGTATTGCTGTAGAAACTGTTTACACATTATAAAAGGCAAATAGGGTTTAATACATTTTAGATAATAATACCTGTGATAATACCTTCAACCCGCATCCATTGATGATGGGCAGGGTAGCGTCAGCTAATTAACAATAGACTAGTAAAAATAATATCCTTCTCCTTTCAAAAGGACCCTAAATACGGTCAGCAGAATAATAATTATATTCAAATAAGGACCAGGTGTCCATTAGAAACTAAAAAAAACTGTCAATAGTCTGAAAATGCTTTATAGGAATTTGTTTACTGACCCTACTTAATTGAGGCGTGAAGTATTTTTTGTTTGAATTGCTTTAATGGAATTTGGACCTTATTTTGAGTTGGGAGATTGTTGATTATATTAAGTTTGTGTATTATCAATGTAAAAATGCATTCCCATTGACAGTTTCTTCCGAAAAAACAAAGTTACCTTAAATTGTTTGATTATTTTTCCATTTAATGAAAAAACGGTTTTGAAACTGTTCAATAAAAACTGCATCCTCTTAGAACAAAATACGTTGAAACATTAAAAATCCTTTTTTTTATAAATATACCTACCTACATCACTACAAAAACAAAGTGGCTTCTCGCTGTCTGTCTGTCATGTATGCATTAATCTTTAAAACTACGCATCGGATTTTGATGCGTTTTTGAAATAGATAGAGAGTGATTCAAGAAGAAGGTTTATACCTATGTATAATATTGGTATATTAGTATCTATATTGCCGTGCAAAGCTGGTGCGGGTCGCTAGTACATTATTAAATAAATGCTATCAAGTATCTTTAGTGCAAATATTGACAATATCGAATAGACAACCTCCTTTTTTTGAACATCGGTTACAATTATTACTTCATCTCTAAAATCGCAACCGAATCCACGCGCAAAACCCGTAGCTAAAAAAGGGTTAAAGATTCGGACAATATGACCCCTACCCATTGACATTCGCACAATAACAAGGGTTAAAAAGCAGGCCGTTGGTCTTATGATACAGGGGTCAGGATCCAGCTGGCCTCATCACAATGCATTCTCAATATGCCAGATTTGACCTCTAAAATGAGGAAGCTTAAGCTTTAGAAATGTTGATGAATGGGCGAGAAAAAAACTGTTTAAAATTTCGTTTGGAATTTTTGATGTGAAAGAATTTGAATGGGCAGCTTTTTTTTGGAGATGGCGCTTGTGATTGGGTAGGAAGGAAGTTAATAATATATATAATAGGTGCTTTCCTAATTACTGCTAAGTCCTACGTGTATGTACTTTAATTCAGCATAATCACGGAAAACGTAATAAAATGGTGTTGAAATGTATATATCGACGGTCCCTACGTACATAAAGATATGTCTAGATATGTTTAGATTATCTATGCGCACATGCTGGCATACGATTTTTATTTAATTAATTTACCTTGTTTTAGAAATCGTATAAGAGAACAAGTAGGTATTATAAATACAACGAACAAGTGCCGTAGAAACGGTCATCTATCAGTTTTTACAAGAAACGCATTATAAAGCTCTTAAAACTTACTCACTCACTTAGACGGAATTTTTCAAAATTCTTCTTCTGAGGGAAACTTCTGAAACAGTTGCGGGTTGTTCGAAAGAGATACCGCGGCCCCGGAACGTAAAGGGCAACAGAAGGAACATGGGTGGGTTTTAGTCAGTAAAAGTCTGACACGCCCCCCCCCCGCTCCGCCCAGAGCGGGGGAAGTTATTTGATAATTTCCCACCCGAAAAAAAAGGGGGGTGGAACAGGGTGGCATGGTTTGAATGCGAGAACGCGATTCCTGAGCCGGATTGACTTGAATTTTTGCATAGAAATGGTTTCATGTAATTAATAGAATAATATAACATCACGCTACAACACTAAGGAGCTGACCAGCGGGTGAAACCGCTGGGGACAGGTCGTATAGAAGAAAACAGGAAAAAAAATCACAACAACCGTAATACAAAACTGTGAAAAGGTACTAAAGACATTTAAATATTTATAAACGATAGAAAGGACAAGTCGAAAACGCCCCTCGGTATCCATATTATGCTTCCTTTAGCTGTAAGTTAGTATTGTAATGTATAAATGAAAAAAGAAAAGTCACGAAAAGGCACTTGTTTACAAATAAGGTACAATTTTTAATGTAACAATCTTACAGAGGAATAGTACAGTAACCTTTTTATTAATATAATAACATTAAAAATAATATTCAGAAACCAAGAAAAAGATTCTGATAAAAAATTGTAAATCTTATCACAAATTCAGAACACACTAATGAGAGCTACTTACGCCATCTATGTTAGTCTTCTGAAACTAAATCATAAAGCGCCCTCTAGTAACATCCAGAAGAAACGCAATGGAAGAACTTCACCAATTGCGTCACTCTCACCGCGTTAGTGACGTTGTAAGTACTACTAGTAGATAACAGATGTCACTAGTAGTTGATAAAGTCTGGTTTTCCGAATTGATTTGATTCAAGTACTCAATTCTACTGGATCTTAATAAATGAGCTGATACAGATTACTTCAAGTATTTGTTTTAAAATATATCTTATGTATGAAATTCTCGTTTCACAGTTTTAGTTGCCATACTCCTCTGAAACGGCTTGACCGATTTATATTCGATAGGTCTAAGAATCGTTTGTAATCTATTTTTCATACGATCACCACATTGTTACTGTTAAGGCAGAGTCCGCGGTAGCACTAACAGCATCCTTCAGATCATTGCAGACAAGCAGGACTCTAATATCCTAAGAACATTTATTCATTCTCATGTTAGATAACTTTTAAATAATAATAATTATGGACACATTGTCTGAAATAAAGATTAATTTAATTTAAATAGAGAATAGGAAAATAGTAGACGAGAATAGGTATATGTTTATATTATGTCACATGTATTGGTAAAATGATATCACTTAGTTAGCGGTGACCTTCTCCAAATAGGAGTTGAGCAGAGCTAGTTTTTTTTTTTATAAAATTTACAGATGGGATTGCTATACATTTCTAAACACGGCAAAACAGGATTATAGGATTTTGCTTGGATTTCATGATTATTTTATAAGTTACTAAGTAAGTAGGTACCTAAAAAGTTAATTGCGAGAATTATTTTATTGTAGAAAAGTAATGAAATAATTTGTTTCGAACAAAGAGTGTCTATGTCCAGAGTTTAAACCTTTTTCTTTGCAAATGGAAAATCATCAAATAACTTGCCTTGTCTGGGCATAGCAAGGGGGAATGACAGATTTTTACTGATTAAAACCCACCCATGTTTATTCTTTTGCTCTTTATGTTCCGGGGCCGCGGTATCTCGCGGAACAAATATTTGTATGGCCTATTATATAGGTAACTACCTATTCGGGTCTGGCTGTTTGTGTATGTGAGTTTAAATGGTTGTAAACGCACCTACAATACAGGAGAAATTTCTAGTAGGTACCTACAGGGCAAAATAAAAAAAAAAACAAAGACACTTCAACCCAAAACCTGTTTATTGAAAAAGACGTTAAAACAACGTCCAGCTTGTCTTTTTACTCAAATTCAGTTTGGAATCGAAAAATTCATTTTCCTTTTCCAAGCCTTTCAACCCCATGAAATAAGGGAAATTATTCTTAGTCGCCAAATAGAATATTCCTTGTGTATTTCTATCAGTATTTAGACCAACGATGTTGGTCACAGCAGGAGTTTTACCATAGCAGTCTCTATTCCTCGCTTCTTGCACAGATTCACATTTCATTGCAATAAAACTATTTGGATTTATGAGTGCTGCTATCCAAATGGTAAATGCCCGGACATGACTGCAGATGGTGTTGCACGGAACCCACAGGATGTCACCAGGTTGGAACTCCCCACCATTGACGTAAAAATTAACATGGCCGACAGGCGCCGCCATTCCGTAGCCATCAATATTAGTTTCGAGTACATCAACAAAATCAGCATCGGTTTGGTCCAAGCGGTCTTCTGGTCCTAAATTTCGGAAGCAAGGACCAGATGGATCCAAGCCAGTTACTCTAGAGATATTCATTCCTGTTTGGAGTCTGTAGTTTTTTGCTATGAAGCTTATGGTGTGACCTCCTAGGCTCAAACCAATGAGTTCTAGTTTTTTAGGGTCTAAACCATATTTTGAGAGGGTGGCTAGCATTTCTGCGACGCGTTTGCCGATAGTTCTTATGTTACTGGCGGCCCTGAAATAAATAAAAATATTTTATTTACAGACTACATTGGCCCACATTGTGTTAGTATTATCATTAAAATCTACGTCAGTACTTATAAAAAAAAAGAAAATGAAATAGTGTGGCCAAGCTCAGCCCCGGGTAGATTCATCAAGGCCCATGTAAGACATGTAGCTTGATAAACCTACCCAAGGTAGGCCCATTCATCCTTTTGGCAAACACCCTTTTTTTTGGGGTGGGAAATCATCAAATAACTTCTCCCGCTCTGGGCGGAGCGGGGGGGCTTATCAGACTTTTACTGACTAAAACCCACCCATGTTCCTTCTATTGCCCTTTACGTTCCGGGGCCGCGGTATCCCTTTCGAACAACCCGCAACCCTGGCAGGTGGCAAACACCCTCAAAATGCTGTTGGTGCTTCCTCCCACTCTGCACATCACGGACGTCACCTTCTTACCCATATTTGCAAAATAGTCGTCAGTGTGCTCATCGGCGAACATACCGGACGCACTACAATAGGGTGGAAGCCTCAACAGCACCCTAAAGGTATTCTTATATTGAATAAAGAAATATATTTTTCAATAAGTTTCCAGAAAGTTCGAAAAAATCGACTAATACTTTGTCCGAACCATGAGAATCAAGCACTCACGCGCAGCACTAGGTATAGAATAACGACGATCATACATAAAAAAAGATTGTGACGAATTGAGAAACTAACTACAGTGTCGCTGAATTCCTAACGGAAAAAAAACATTTATTGATTATTGATATTTAATTGAATTCAATGTATTCATTTATGTTTTTTTGAATTTTATTAGAACTATTGTATATTACCCATTTTAAAATTTGCAACTCTATTCCTTTTTTTAAGTTAGTTAAAATCCTGCTTCCTACTCCCTACTAATATTATAAATGCGAATGTTTGTAAGGATGGATGGATGGATGGATGTATTTGTTAGATACTCTTTAACGGCTGAACGGATCTTGATGAAATTTGGCACAGAGGTAGAATAACACATAGGATACTGGTTTTTTTTTCGATCATTACGCGGGCGAAACCGCGGGCGCCAGATAGTACAACATAAACAAACACAAGTAAAAATATTACACATAAATACTCACACAGGATAAGCAACAGTGGTTGTAAATCTATTAGTATTCAGCAAAAACACATTATACCCCAATCTTTTATAAACAACCCCAGCTGTCAAACCAAGGGGGAATTGGGGGCGATCCAAGAACCCCCCCACATACATGACAGTAGGTTTCTTGAAGTCAATCTGGGGGTCTTTGGCTAGCTCCTTCATTTGGTAATAATTGTATTCAGTCTTTGGCCAGAAGATGTTTTCTTTGCCCTGGACTAAAATGGTCAGGTATTTCAAGTCTGCTGGTGGAATGTGTTGTGGTATGATGGTTCCAGGACCTGGAAATAATTAGATTAACTGCGATTAATTTAAGTGGTTCATACCTGCTTGAAAAGAAGCCGCTAAGTGCGAGTCGGGCCCGCGGACCAGGGGTTGCGTACAAAGTTGCTACTTATTTAATACTAGCTTTTGCCCGCGGGTTCGCTCGCGTTAAATTCGGGCTAACACAGTTCCCCTAGCGCCTTATAGATTTGTAATAGCAACGCTAAGTTTTCCCTTTTCTTCCCTCTTTCTCCCTCACATCCCACTTTTTTAGCCTATGTCCGTCTCCTGGTTCCCAACTATCTCTGTACCAAAATTCATCAAAATCGGCTTAGCCATTAAAGCGTGAAGAGGTAACAAACAAACAAACTCACTTTCGCTTTTATAATATTAGTAAGGATTTTGTTTTTTATTTTAATGTGTTCTTTTTTGAATTTTGGTATATTTGGATTTATAAATTACTAGCTTTTGCCCGCGGCTTCGCTCGCGTTAAATTCGGGGTAACACGGTTCCCCTTTCCTGATTTACAGGTACCTGCTACCTGTAGTTTTTGCCCTTGCGCCTTATTTATTGTAATAGCGATGCCAAGTTTTCTCTTTTCTCCCCTTCTTCTCCTTCATATCTCAATCTCTTTTTTAAAATATAGCCTATGTCCGTCTCCAGGGTCCTAACTATATCTGTACCAAAATTCATCAAAGTCGGTTTAACCCAAAGACTATAAAACGTAGTTATATTCTCTATGGTTTAACCATTTAGGCTAGGTTTATATATTTTTATTATCTTTTATATATGTAAAGCCTATGTAGCGTAATTAGTGCTATGCCTTTGTAGTATAACTTGTAGATACTTTTCTATTTCCATCCACCAATATATTTAACAAACAAACAATCAATGCCACTTCTTCAGAAACTCGGCTTCGATCCTTGAACAATTTTATCTTAAAACAAACATACAGAAACAACGTTTGTACATCGATACGCATTCTCTTTTGTTATTTAAACAAATATTGATACTGGGTGCGCGTCATTTTGAGGTGGTTAACGTCATACCGTCGTCCTAATTCTGTGACACACCCAGCTTGAAAGAAACGTGACGAATGAAATGACAAACCTCTACATTGTCTACAAACAAAAATACTGGCCAAATGCATGGCCCAAACTTGTGACATAATCAACCACATCTTTTGACTGCTCAGACTTAGAGATTTCATATTTTCACAACTCCAAGGCATCACAGACTTGACTTTATAGTTTTAATAACAACTCAATACATCAACGCATTTCCGAGATAAAGTTTCTTGACAATCAGACAACATACTGATCCTGTAAGGGTTTCGTTTTGCAAGGCAGAGGGGCCTGTCAGGGCCACCGCCTACTGGGGTTGCAGGTTGTTCGAAAGAGATACCGCGGCCTCGGAACATAAAAGGCAATAGAAGGAGCACGGGTGGGTTTTAGTCAGTACAAGTCTGCCACTCCCCCCGCTCCACCCAGAGCGGGGGAAGTTATTTTGTGATTTCCCACTCAATAAAATTCTACTAAATAACCGACAGTGCAAAGCAAGAAAAGCAAATAGCACAACTATGATTTCGATCCTTTGAGATTTCAAGTAAATAATGTTTATTTCAGTAATTAACACGGAGCGCATAGAGCAGAATTAATGATATCAATTATGAGGTACTCACAATCAGCCAAATAACCAGCTGGGTAGCCTTCCAAAGCTTTCGAACTATACATACAAAGAGCTTCACACACTACCATAACACACAATAAACACACGCGAAACATTATGTACATAAATAATATTCTTTTATTTTTGTAAAAAAAAAAAACGTCGCGAATCAAGCAGAGTCGGCACCCAAATGTTCAGTAAAATATCATGAGGATTTAGGTATATGGTATAAGTATACAACTTCAGTTGCAGCGCTGATAATGTAACCTTGTTGTTGATAAAAAAATAGTCTTTAAGTTTTTTTTTGTCTAGATGCAACTTTAATGTCCACAATTATCTATGTACAGACAGCTACAGCAAAAAGACTTACGAATATTTTGAAAATTTGACACAATTTAGAAGCTTTATCGTTGTTCAAATATTGTTATTTTTGGAGAAGTTCATGGCTTATTAATAGCAATGCCAAAGTCGTTCCGTAGATTGGTGATCAAAATTATCCATTACATACTGAAAGCACGTTTAGCCTTTGGTCGCAGCTGTCATTTGTATATCTTTTGATCAAAAAATATTGCCCCACACTAGAAATTTCTCCTGTATCGTAGGTGCGTTAACAAACATTTAAATTCACATACACAAACAGCCAGACCCGAAACAACTACCTGTAGGTCACACAAATATTTGTTCCGTGCGGGAAACGAACCCGCAACACGAAGTGCAGCAGTCAATCGCTCAGCCACTGCGCCAACCGTGCCGTCAAAAATCTTTGACCGTACAGTTACATGTTGTCTGTCAGTCTTACCAAGGGGTATCGTATTACCCAGTACTAACTGATTTGTGGAGATCACAACAAAAGCTTCTCTAAATGCAGTTATATGCATGTCTTCTTGTATTCTGTTCTCCTCACGAGCTACCGTTTTTAGCATTGTAGCATCGACAGGTCTACCTGCCCGAACATCGTCGTCCAGTCCAGTCACCACTTTTGAATGATTCTTGTTAAACGTCATATTAGTTCTACTTATACCCTCTTTAATAAACAGTACTACAAGACTTGTTCTATTATTATTAAATGGCAAGTAAATCCGATGTTGACCAATAATAGTAATAATGCCAGCCTATAACTGTCCCACTGTTGGGCAACGGCCTCTTGTTATATAGAGAATATTATAAATGCGACTGTTTTTGAGACTGTTTGTCAAAACGGCTAAACGGATCTCGATAAAATTTGGCACAGAGGTAAATTCTGGTCTGGAATAACACACAAGATACTTTTTTTCGATAACACGCTGGTGAAGCCGCGGGCGCCAGCTAGTTAAACATAAGTGTTGGTTTCCCCACGAAGTTTTCCTTCACCGACATCTGTTTTTTTTTGGAAATCATCAAATAACTTCCCCTGCTCTGGGCGGAGCGGGGGGAGTGTCAGACTTGTACTAACTAAAACCCACCCATGTTCATTCTATTGCCCTTTACGTTCCGGGGCCGCGGTACCTCTTTCAAACAACCCGCAACCCCGGCAGGTCACCGACATTTATGATGTCTAAGATACACTTAATAAAAAGTACATAATTATGAATTAAAAAAGTCACATTGGTACTCGCCCGGAGTTTAACCTACAAACTCGTGTATGAGAGGCGAAGCGCTTTACCTCTGGGCCATCACGATGTCGATAATTATGCTGGTGGTGACGATACGTCGTTAAAATTACATATCATTTTATAATAAATTATATCCTAGTATATAGGAAGTAATTGCTCATACATAAGAAAAGTATTAAATAATAATTATTTACAATGTGACCTCGGTAATCAATTGGTGCTGTTATGATCTTGTCTGAACAAGAGACAACAAATCTCCTTTTTATCCTTTAGATGCCAATGTTGTTATTATGCTTATTCACTTAAATACATATTAATTAAAATTTTTCTTAATAAAAACATAGAAAATAAAAAAAGAAACATTTAAAAATACAAAAAAATAGTAGCCCACCGGTATCGGGGACAGGGTCCAAGCTAACGGTGGTTAGGGTTCCAGAGACAGGAACCTCCTATCCATACGAGCCGTATCGAGGAGAACTGCCTTCTGAATCAGGCCCTTGATCCAACCGCCTAAGGAGAGCTTCGACAGATGTTCGTCGAGGCTCTTGGCAATCAAGCCATTGGCCGTTACGACAATCGGCACAATGATAGCCGAGTTTACATTCCACATGTCGACAACCTCGTGTGCCAAGTCGAGATATTAAAGTTGTTTTTCTTTCTCCCAATGTTGTTTATTATTACAACAAAAAGCATGGCAAGAAAAAAATAAGTTAACTGAAGAAATAATCCAGATTCATTTTTATTTTATTATAACGTAATAAATAGTTCAAGCGTCCAAACTGAAGTTGTCAAGTTATAGATAGAATAACTTAACAAAAACTACTTATGATGAGATAATTCATAAATGTAGTGTAATATTTTGTCCAAAAATAAACAACATTCGTATCTGATGCACACAACGGAAACGGCATATTAAAGTATATTATAATATAGAATATTAGTAACAAAGAGAACAGTATAGTAACATAAGTCATTATTTTTAGGTACCTATAGTAAATAATTTAAAGTTATTTGGTGAGCGCGATTTGATGCATTTGCAATCATACAGATTTTTTGTCATTCTTTTTATAACAATGGTAACACTGAAAGTCATCTTAACTTAGGGTTCCATACCTCAAAAAGAAAAACCATCATTTTCATGCCCTTGTCCCATTCTATTTGGGGTCGGCGCAACACGTTTTCTTTTTCCATTATCCCCCATCAGACGTCACGGCATCATTTATTCCTTTCTCCTTCATATCAATCCTTACACAATCCATCCATCTTTCAAACTTATTCTAATATACTCATTCCTTACTTTATCCATTCTTGTCACTCCACACATCCATCTCAACATTCTCATCTCCGCTTCATGCAATCGTTTTTCATCCGCCTTTTTTACAGCCCAGCATTCTAACCCATACAGTACAACAGGTCTAATCAAGGACCTCAAAAAGAAAAATACGGAACATTTATAGGATCACTGCGTCGTCTGTCTGTTTGTCAAGAAACTTTATCTCGGATCGATCCTTTCTCTCTCTCTTGATCTCGATCTTTTCCAATTCGTTGTGAATGAGTAGACATGGTTGGCCTTGTAGATTCATTTTTAGACGCTTGTTAACTTTTGTTAACGTATTATTTTATTTTACTTTTTGTAAAGTAAGCAATGACTTATTGTCGGGCCTACGCTGTCCTCTCATACTTAAGTGCTAACGCTGTAACAACAACATTGTAAAACCAAATGATTTTAAAAGAGTAACCATGGAGCTTCTTGCCGGTTCTTCTCCATAGGAAACGACCAACACGAACCGTGCATCTTTTCTCGACGATTTATAAGTGCCCATGTAGGCCTATGTGAAATAAAAATATTTTGTTTTTTTTTTTTCGGAAACACGTTGAGGTGGCAAGTTGAAATTAACCATTACTCAAGTCCGTGGTCCCTTGCAGCTGTGAAAACATCAACTCTCTACGCAGTCAAATGATATGGCCGTTTATGTCGCAAGTTTGTACGGAACCTTCGATGCGTGAGTTTGAATCGTTCTTGGCTAGTTTTTTTTTGGTAATATAATCTATTTTTAGTCGTTAAGTTGCTCTATTAAACAACAGAGAATACATAATGACATATAGATGGACTATAATAAAATGACAATATCAATGCCATTTTTTTATTACATTTTATTTCATGAGTTCTTTGTATAAAAGTGGTAACAAAGTTCCCCTTTCCCGATTACAGGTACCTGCTACCTGTAGTTTTTGCCCTTGCGCCTTATTTATTGTAATACCAATGCTAAGTTTTTTCTTTTCTTCCCTCTTTTTCCCTTATTTTCCACTTAAAAACAAAATTAGCCTAGGTCCGTCTCCTGGGTCATCATAAATTCATAAAAATCCACAAACCACAAACTAACTTTCAAATGTATGAGTGGAGTAGTGTAGTCTGTGTATGAGTGAGTGTACGTATTCGTGTGTGTGTGTGTGTGTGTGTGCGTGTGTATGTGTGTGTGAGGGTGCTTTATCCAATGTTTATATGTGATATAAGCACGGAATAGCAAGGTTAGAACAGCATGGACGGATGTTAAAGGCCGTTGAGGTCCTAGCTTCGATTCTCTGGTCGGGTAAAACGTTATTGGATTTTAGATCAGGCAATTCTAGGTGGCAGCTACGGTGTCTTGTGAACGGTAGATGGTAATAGGCTTGCCCCCTATTGCATGGGGTTTAAATATGACTCGTGAAATATAGGTGTTGCTATTAGGTACCTCTGCGTAACTCTTCGGCTTAAATTGTAATGTGTATTTGCCTAAAAAGTAGCAAAAATGTGCTTTTTCAGACTACTACCAAATTTCATCTATCAAATTCAGCTGTATTTGCAGCAGTCATTTGCACCGGTTAATATTAGACTACCACCTTAATTAGTATTAAAAAACAAACAGATAACAACCTACTTATATTATAAATGCGAATGTTTGTGAGGATGTATGGATGTTTGTTACTCTTTCACGTCAAAACGCCAGAACGGATCTTGATGAAATTTGGCACAGAGGTAGACTATAGTCTGGAATAACACATAGGATACTTTTTTTCGATATCACGCGGGCGAAGCCGCGGGCGTCAGCTAGTGAAAATATAAATACAACTTTATAACTTCACACCTGTAGTCCAAGATGGGTTAAGAAGTGTACAAGCCTATTAAAAAAAAAACGGAAAAAAAACTTTATTTACAGATTTCTATAGCCATCAACTGGGCACGAATACAAACTTCGTAGCTGCTACTAAGAAATTCGTGATAGTAAAACCAAATAACACTTTTCCCGATCTGGGAGTTGAACCCACGACCTCATGTTTAGCAACCACTAGCCCTACGACTCAATTAGTTCATGGAAGTTAATTAAGTAAAGCAAAAAACTTACAATCGTCCATGTTATCCAAATCACCACACAGACTGCTAACAATTAACAACAATACATTAATTGCTAATATCACAGCCGCCATGATTGTTTTTTCCTGAACTAACTTTACAAAAATGTATTTATTTCGCAAAACGTCTAACAGTACTCAATATGGTTGCTCTATGAAAATTATTGAACTAACAAACTGCATTTTTTAGATAGCGTATTGAAAAACAGGGATGTGAACCAGAGTCTTACTAAACAATGTGTCCGGTCACGGACTAGCGATATTCTATGTACTTATATAACAAACATTCTAGTATTCAAATTTATTTATATTCAAAAAACTACCATTTTTATTTCAGAAAAAAGTTTACGTAACTTTCGTTAATTTGCATATTTTTTTGGACTTAAATTTGCTTTCTAAAGTTACGAAAATGTAAGCTACAAAATAAATAAAATGTATTTCTTAATTTAAACAAGAGACAATATTGTTGCCCTCTGAATAAACCTATTTTCGTCTCAGTAAGACCAAACACTTTGTGAGAAATGATTATTTTTTGTACACGCATAGAGAATATCTCAAAATGGCTGCCAAAAAGCGAGGAAGTGAATTAGACCCAAGTTTGTATCGTAATAGTATATTAAAACACTTGTTACATAAGTATCTAGAATATCGCTAGTCCATGACCGGATACATTGTATATGAATATTACATAACATATAACATCACGCCTGTTTTCTTCTAAGGGTAAGGTAGAGGTGTAACCCGACCCGGCCCTTTTATAGTCATTTCAAGCCGATAGTCGTACCTCACAGGGGGTGCCCTTAGCGTGCGGACATTAAATATCTAAATAAATATCTTGGGACAACTCACACACGGCTATCTGATCCCAAGCTAAGCAGAGCTTGTGTTATGGTAACCAGACAACTGATATACATACTTATATAATTTATAAATACATACTTATTATAGATAAATCACACCCAGGCACAGAACAAACAATCATGCTCATCACACAAAGTTTGTCCTGGGTGGGAATCGAACCCACGACCTCCGGCTCAGCAGTCAGGGCCACTAACCACTAGACCAACAGGCCTGTCACATTGACATTACAGTAGCTTTTATTCCTAGCCGGGGGCCTTAAATTCATTTGAGGTCACCACAGGACCGGTTGAGCAGATAAACAACTGCGAGTGGCCCTACCAAAAAAAAGGCAAAACTGGGCACGAATTCACTCTGTAGCTGCTTCTAAGAAATACCCTATTGCACATTACCCGACCCTGGAATCGCACTGAGGGCCCTATGCATAGCAGTCGTCTGCGACAACACGACCAACGAGGCAGTAATATCTAGATCTAGCCTAATATCATCCCATGGGGGAGTGTGTGATTCTCGTCTCATTAAACGATTGAAACTGGTGATCACTAACAGTTTGCGCATATAATTCCTGGCAAATTATAAGACTCCAAAACCCTTAAAAATGCAAGCTATGCATATCTTAGGGAGGTAACCCGGTCTCTGGACGGTGAGCAATGGGTAGCTTAAAGGCGAAAGAAGGAACATGGATGGGTTTCAGTCAGTACAAGTCTGACACCCTCTCTCCGCCCAGAGCGGGAGAAGTTATTTAATGATTTCCTATCCAAAAAAAGGGAGTTTAATGGTCTTCTTTGAATCCCACTGTGTTCAGCTTAGCTCCTCTAGTTAGCTGCAACCCTGGTACTCGTACTACGTGTCCATTAAACATTCCCGCATATTCTAGAACAGCCCGTATGTTTGAGTGCATTCCCCAAATAACTGGATCGTTCATTAACATAGAACATTAACTCTTTGTCTGACCAGTTTGAACCTGCATTTTTCTGATAATAAGCTGTCATGTTGACAGCTCAGATCTAAAGAGCCTAGAAAGTGGCGGCTTTAGCAGAATCATAATCCTTACTAATATTTTAAAATCGAAAGTTTGTTTGTTTGTTACGTCTTCACGCCTAAATGGCCAAACCGATTTTGATGAATTTTGGTACAGAGATAATTAGGACCTTGGAGACAGACATAGGCTAATTAGGCCAAAGTGAGATAAGGGTGAGAAAGGGGTAAGAGAAGGGGAGAGAAAGATTTTTTTGATCACCAAGCGGGTTAAAGTTAGCGTTAGCCCAAAGTAACTATGACACGCGGACGAAGTCGCGGACGGAAGCTAGTAGAATAATATAATATGAATTCCGTTAAAATTCTTAAAATGGTCACAGACGCAATTAATTTTGTGAATTGTCATTTTGCGACCATTTTACGAATGGTCACGTAATTCATATTATTAACCTATTATGACTCTGCTTAAACGGCCATTTTAAACCCCCAGAGCTCTAAAACATACTATATTTTATGAACTACAAAATGTAGGTCCTCCGCAGTCTCCATTTTTTCCATCCTATTCTGTCCTGTCCCACTCCTGGTCAAAAGCCTCCGTCCATTCCCTCCTCTCACGAACCAGTGTCCATTATCTACAGTCAGCAAAAGAGATAATTAACCAGGCTTTTCAGATATAGGTAGTTGATTTTTTTCTAAGAAACCAATGGTCGTGTTAAATTCAAACTTAATTTATTTACTGAACCGTTTGTTTTCTATCAAAAAAAATTAACTTTACTCGAAAACATTTATGAATTTGTAAGAAAATTTCCTGAATCTGAAAACTTTAATGCCATACCATACTGCTATGTCGGTTGGAAGGTCGACTTACAGGCACCATGCGCGAAAATGAACCAAATAGGACGAATATATCTTACAAGCACAAACAAAAAAATCTTATACCGTTCACCGACTTTGCAATTGCACCGAATTTGCCTGATCCTCAAACCAACCCAGACCAACCAAACCGGACCGGCCGTAGATGTGGATCTGTGGACGGTGAGCAATAGGTAGCTCACTGTCTGTCCGTCTAGTGACATCACGGCGCGTTCGTGTTCCACGCGCGACTGAAAGAGATGTCAGCAAAGCAGAAGGTCCTGGCAGGCCCACTGTCTGCCCAGGTTGCGGGTTGTGCATAGTGGGGTAAGTTATTTGATGATTTCCGATCCAAGTGAGTAAGCGAAGAAACAGTGAACGCCTGATAATTTATAGTTAGGTTTAGGCACTAAATTGACTCGTTGCTTAACGTAATCGAATAGGAACTGCATATCCACTATTCTTATTTATTCACAATCTGTGCCCAGCGGTTTCACCCGCTGGTCAGCTCCTTAGTGTCATAGGGTGATGTTATATACTCTATTAATTTCGAGAAGGAATGCCCTAGCAACATTTCAAGTCAATCCCGCCTAGAAATTGCGTTTTCCCTTATAAACTTACTAGCTTTTCTCCGCGGCTGCGCTCGTGTCAAATGCGGGGTAACACAGTTCCCCTTTTTTGATTTGCAGGTACCTGCTACCTGCAGTTTTTGCACTTGCGCCTTATTTATTGTAATAGCAATGCTAAGTTTTCCCTTTTCTTCCCTCTTTCTCCCTCATTTCTGACTTTAAAAATCAAAATAGCCTATGTCCGTCTCTAGGGTCCCAATTATCTCAGTACCAAAATTCATCAGAATCGGTTTAGCCATTTAGGCGTGAAGACGTAACAAACAAACAAACTCACTTTCGCTTTTATAATATTAGTAAGGATAAGCTTTGCCATCCTGTTTCAGATTTAGGGTTTGAATTTTGCAAAATTGATTGACACTGCTAACACCTACCCATATGTATACTAGCTATGCCCAGCAGTTTCGCCCGTTGCTCAGGTCTCCTTCTCACTTAGGGGTATGATAATTAGATGTCTTTAAATTGACATGGTCACTAACATTATTGTATTTTTTTAAAGGTTTCCCCACTCCATTATTTCTCCGGTATCGTGGGTGCGTTTACAAACATTTAAACTCACATACACAAACGGCCAGACCCAAAACAAATACCTGCAGGTCATACAAATATTTGTTCCGTGCGAGGATCGAACCCGCGACACGCAGCGCAGCAGTTGATCGGTCAGCCACTGTGCCAACCGTGCCGTCAAATTATTATTAACACTGTACTCTTTAACACGGCTCGTATTGTTAGGAGGTTCCTTTCTCTGGAGCCCTGACCGGTAACTTGGACCCTGTTCCCGATACTGTGGGCTACTATCCTTACTAATATTATAAAAGCGAAAGTAAGTTTGTTTGTTTGTTACGTTTCCACGCCTAAATGGAAACCGATTTTGATGAATTTTGGTACAGAGATAGTTGCGACCCTGGAGACGGGCATAGGCTAAAAAAAAGTGAAAAAAGGGAAGAAAAGGGGAGAGAAAGATATTTTTTTTCGATCATCACGCGGGTTGAAGTTAGCGTTAGCCCAAAATAACTATGCCACGCGGACGAAGTCGCGGGCGGAAGCTAGTTACTTATATAGAAAACAACAAATTAAATTCGAAAGCAACAAATACACTCAAACATTTCATTTCAAAAACCTTGAATTTTTAAACGGTACTTAAGCCGTTGATCCAAGTTATAAGATTACATTCACTTACTCGATCCAGTTTAACATTATCGCACACCACATCAGCTTATAGCCGTGTACTGCTATTTAAGAGGCCTACAGATATAGGCCTCTTAAATAGCACACCATTTGACACGACCCTCGTCCTATAAGAAAGTCTCCGTCAGGGAGATTTAAGTAAACAAGCGCTTTGGAAAATATATGTATGGAATATATAACATGGGAAATCATCAAATAACTTCCCCCGCTCTGGTCGGAGCGGGGGGGAGTGTCAGACTTGTACTGGCTAAGCCAACCATGTTTAACAACCTTCTTTTGCCCTTTATGAATTGCCCAGTAATTAAGATGGAGCGGCTGCCTGTCTGCCCTTCACAACCCACAGCATTGGGTAAAACCATACTGACGGTACGTATGTCCCGTCAGTATGGTTTTAGTAAGTTCTTCAACGCCTAGAGAAGTACGGCGTAGCACTCAATGTCGACAAGTGCGAGTTTGGCAAACAGAAAATTAACTTCTTGGGCTATGAAGTATCGGCCGACGGAATTAAACCTACTGTAGAACGCATCCAAGCCTACATACCCCAAGCCGAAAACCATAATCGAGTTACGACGTTTCCTAGGCATGCTAAATTTCTACCGTTGTTATTATATATTCTATTCTATGTATATGGAATAGAATATTCTTTGAACAAAAATAATATTAGTGTTTTCTAAATTCCAAAAACTCCAGCCTACTTCACGAATTCTTGATGACTGTTCCAACTCATTTCACTGTTTGGCCGTGTCGACGTGGCATTCTTGTTTTTCGCACGCCACAACGCCTCAAAGAGATGTCAGCTAAGCAGAGGGACCTACCAGGGCCACTGCCTGCCGGGGTTGCGGGTTGTTCGAAATACCGCGAAACGTAAAGTGCAAAAGAAGGAACATGGGTGCACCGCCCATAGCAGAGGAAGAAATTAGGTGATTTTATTGGAATTGGGTATATTTTAATACAACTGAGTAAGATTTCTAATTAATCAAACAATATTTATTAAGGAAAAATATAGAACGAACTTCCTACAATGACTTGTTGACATAAGTAGATAAGGAAGAGCGCCTCAATGGCCACAAAACGAAACATAATGTGTTTATGGAGACACAATCCAATTAGAACTTTTTTGGTGCATTCACAATTACATCTTATAAAAGATTTTTTTACCAGTTTTCCCTTCCGTAAAAAAAGCACTTTTAACTATATTCAATACAAGCCATTACATCTACAAAACCATAATTCCGAATGCCCCATTGCGGTTATATTGTTGTTCATAATAATTATATTTAATGTTCTCCAACCGCGCTGGCCTTAATTACATAAGGCTCCTACTTTTCTTACTGTTCAATTGTTAGGTAAAAGCTTTATAGAATTTATAATGAAACATCTCGGTTTGAATATGGTCTTTGAACTTAACGGACAGAACTAAATTGCTGACGGGCTCATAGAGCCGCAAGACTTAAATCAAAGATACGGTTGGTGCAGTGGCTGAGCGATCGACTGCTGCGCTGCGTGTTGCGGGTTCGATCCCCGCACGGAACAAATATTTGTATGGCCTACAGATAATTGTTCCGGGTCTGGCTGTTTGTGTATGTGAGTTTAAATGTTTGTAAACGCGCCTACGATACAGAAGAAATTCCTAATGTGAGGCAACGATATACTTAAAAAAAATGGAACTGGTCAGGCCATATCTGCTGGATGGCCGCAAAACTGGAGCCCTGAGACAGCTAGACAGGGTTGCGGCAGGCCTAGGAGGAGATGGCGGGTTGCCTTGGATGGATTTCTCGTTAATTGGAGAGAAGAGGCGCAACATCGCGATAAGTGGAAGGAATGGGGGCAGGCCTTTGATCAAGAGTGTGAAAATTCAGGGTATTAAAAAAAACTTAACGGTAGGATTTTGTCGATGGAAAATCGACAAAATAACAGATTATAGAAAGATTTCTGTCGTCATATGTACACGTCTACCTTTTTAAACACCGCCATGTTGAAAAGTTTTTTGATGATTATCATCAGTAAAAAAAGGGCAGAATCGTTCTGAATCTTCACCTTAACAAGTGGTGGTTTCCTTGCTCCTCATATATTCTTGAAGCTGGTTTACAGCGTTGTAATAATAATCCATCGTAAAACAACCAAAGTACATAAATAATGCGTCATGCATGTCGTCAGTTAATTAGAAATTCTTTAAGGGAGCCCTAACCTCTCAACAAAATAGATTTTCTCAGCGTACTGTGAAAATTAATTATAATTAATAATAACATGGGCTTTGGTTATGTATGAGGAAGGATTCGAGTCACCAGATTTGACCCCCTGGACTCTCCAGTTGCAGGGAAACCTATAAAAATATATATTAGTCGTCTAGAATTCACAGTCTTATAAATACTAATATATTTAAAACGTTGCCCCACACTAGGAATTTCTCCTGTATCGTGGGTGCGTTTTAATTGAATCGTAACTATTAATAATGTTGCTGTAACTGTTTGACATCTCTTTGAAGGTTAAATTGGACTTCCAATTAAGGTATATACCAAAAATCGCAGTAAGAAGACTCAAAAAATTTATGAATAGTTACTTATTTTACTTTTATTTAAATCTTTTGTTTTCCCCAAATAATTTGGTATAAGGGCAGGGGAATGATTGTCCTTATTACAGACTCGTCGAATAAAATCGGTGTCACGAACATGTTTGAGGTTCTTTTTTAACCAACTATCCGTTGTTTGTATAGTTCAAGGAAAATTAATGGTACATTAGTAGACCTGAGAACGTTTATTGTCGCTTAATTATACCTCCGATGCGGGCCTGCAGAAGACCTTGGATAAAACGCGTTGAAACACAGAACAAATTACTTATTCCAGTTAAAATGGGTCTTCAAATAAAGAGCGTACTCGAAGACACTGGTAATAACTGTGATTTATTCGCCTTTCACACATACAGCCTACACTGCATAGGAGTACATTAAAGGAGGCGACTCAATTTTCTCCACAAAAAAGGTTATATGCATCCCGTTTTGTTTTTTTTTAATGAGTAGCGCACGCCAACCTAGCCGAACAGCCTTCTTTTCCATTTTATTTCCTATTTCGGTGCCTTCTCCCACCATTTGCCGAGAAAATGGCGGCTGCGCGAAGTCAGTGTTGTGTACGACCGCGACGCGTGCGCAGGCCGCGACGCGTTCCACGTTTGAAATAACAACGAATTCCCCGAAAAAAGTGTTTTGTGTTTCGAATTTTGATTTTGAAATCCGTGTTCTTTGAAACCTAGTGTTGGAATGTTGTAGTGAGGTGTCCCGAAAATTGTTATTTTACGAATTTCGCCTAGATATTATTACTAGTTGTGAACAAGTGCACGCTATTGTTTTCTTTGTTGATCTACACCAGCTGTCAAAATAAACGGATTATCAAGGTGAGCTTATTGATTTCCCAAACGTTTCTTTTGTTTTTAATACAATGTTCTGTTACGATTCCGTATATCGATAATGAAATCGATTTTTTTCGTTCTTTCGCAATTCTCTCGATACAGGTTTCTCGTTTTCGTTATTATTGCTAAAGTTTTGCGTATTATCAACGTGCCTTGGGTTTAATGTGTAACAAAATGATCGTTTTAAAGTTTATGCGTGGCTGTAAACTGTAAATTGTTGAAATATGTTGTGTGTAGGTGTTTTTGTTAGTACCTATGTTTACGATTTCAGATCATGTGAGATGTTAATTCTGAATCAAAGGTGTTTGATGTTCTTTTAATATGAACTCATTAAAACATTCGGGTCATGGACTATGTATGTTGAGAATGATGTTGTTTTTTTAAATATTTTATATGGCCAGATGTTTCACTAAATGTGTTATTTACAAGTCTTGTTATAAGAGTGAAAATTTTATCATTGTCATTACTAATTAAGTAGGTACAGTTTGCAACAGCAGATGATGAATATGGAAATAAAATGCAAACAAGCATTTTAAATTATTTTTATACTATTTGAGTTATTTTTTTGTAAATTAAATTTACAGTAAGATATAAACAATGTTTGAATGAATGATGAATAAATGGATAAATTAAGGAATGAGTATATTAGAGGAAGTTTGAAAGTTGCGCCTGTTACAGAAAAAATTAAAGAGAGTCGTTTGTCTTGGTATGGACACTAAAGTAATAAGAAGGAAATAGCACATGTGACTAAAAGAGTAATGGATCTGAATGTTGATGGATGGAGAGGGGAGAGGGAGGCCAAAAAAAAGATAAATGGATTGTGTAAGTAATGACATGAAGGAGTAAGGAGTAAATGCAGCCGTGACATCTGACAGAGAAGAATGGAAGAAGAAAACGTGTTGCGCTGACCCCAAATAAAATGGGCCAACGGCAGGAAAATGATTAATGATGATAAACAAAGTGCCAACATGCCCATAAAGTTTCAAAATTTCTGTCACCTGTTTCTCAAAAAAATCTGATAGGTACTTGACGAACGTCTGAATGTCTCTCAAGTATCGTATTTGCACGCTCACATTTAGTTGTCAATTATTATGAAACTTAGCGGCCAATGGCCTTAGATGGATCTAGTTTAAGATTCATAATTACATTCTTATGTTGAAATCGTTTTCGGACTTGCCTTGCATCAAGAATTTTTTGCACAAATCCGGTTTAGAAATAAGCTGTCTCTAGAATACCTACCTGAAAATTCCAACTTTTTGAATAAATGTAAAGTTACTGTGAGAGGAAGGCCAAACAAAAGATGGATGGATTCTGTAAGGAATGATATGAAGGATAAAGGAGTAAATGATGCTGTGACGTCTGATAGGGGAGAATTGAAGAAGAAAACGTGTTGCGACCCCAGATAGAATGGACAAGGGCAGGAAAATGATTATGAAGGTTACTTTGGTAGTTATGTACAAGGTAGTTCACATACTGTAGTTTCCTTACCCATCCGCAGGGAAGTGCAGCTCGGGCAGGTGTTTTATGAGGATATGGTACCTCAATTCTGACACTTAGACAATAACTTATCCCGCTCAGAGCAGTTCATATACCTACACATATATATATATGTATATATATACCGTATATGTAGAGTGGTTTATGGCATCGTTTCGTAGTAGAGGAAGACCAGCAGTAAAAAATGGCAGGGGAATGATCATGTACTATTTATTCATGCCGGAGTCCAGTGCAACCTAATTTCATGTCTTCGAAGAGAAACAAGTTTTTAACCAATAAGGCACTTATTTTGTCACAATGATGGGATTCTGTAGACCCATTCCATCAAACTAGTCTGTCAACCGAAAATTGAAAAGCAGACGACCTTGAAACTCCAATAAAGGTAGCCTTAACATCGTCTCCATTGTACCGTACTCCGCTAGTAGGCAGGTATGTAGGTACTTACGGATGAATCATAGTGTATTGCAGTCAAGGCCTCGCCTCTCTCCGGTAGATAAGATGAGCAGGAATTCAGTATCAGAGAGAGATTTTTAATCGTTGACTAAGGTATTTATGGGTTTACTTCTTGTCATCAACAAGATACATGAATTCCGCGTCGGGTGCCGTGAGACGACTCCAGGCCACCGTAGATGCGGCCCTGTGAACGGTGAGCAATGTGTAGCGCACCGTCTGTCGACATTGACGACAGGCCGTGTCGACGGCGAGTTGGTGTTCCTTAAAAAACAAAAGCCTACAATACTTGTTAAATTATTGAAACAATTTTGACGGGCCTGTTGGTCTAGTGGTTAGTGGCCCTGACTGCTGAGCCGGAGGTCGTGGGTTCGATTCCCACCCAGGACAAACTTTGTGTGATGAGCATGATTGTTTGTTCTGTGTCTGGGTGTGATTTATCTATAATATGTATGTATTTATAAATTATATAAGTATGTATATCAGTTGTCTGGTTACCATAACACAAGCTCTGCTTAGCTTGGGATCAGATAGCCGTGTGTGAGTTGTCCCAAGATATTTATTTATTTATTATTATTATTTATTTATTATTAATCGCACAAACAAGCAAGATCACAAAGCAAAGAATGGTGAGTACAACTAGACACTATGAACGGTTACCGTTGCCCGGTGGTGCCAACCCACCAACCGTTCCGGGTCGGCAGGCAGACCGACCATCTGGCGCTCTTCACGACACCTGCCTACCGGGACAGACAGTGCACTATTATCTTAAATATGAAACAGTTGCGTGGGGGACTTACTGACAGAATAAACGCGATCTACACCGACAACCCGTAGAGAGTATAAAACTTGATACTTTTTTTTGCGGATGGAAAATTATCAAATTACTTCCTCCGCTATGGGCGGAACGGGGGGAGTGTCAGACTTGCACTGACTAAAACCCACCCATGTTCCTTCTATTGCCATTTATGTTCCGGGGCCGCGGTATCTCATTCGAAAAATCCGCAACCCCGGCAGGCGGTGTCCCTGGCTGGCCTCTTTGCTGACATCTTTTTGAGGCGCGCGTGGAGCACTAACGTCACTAACGTCGTCACTAGACAGACGGACGGCAAGCTACCCATTGCTCACCGTCCACAGGCCCGCATGGTGGACGTATAGATGTTTGTAGCTCTATCACGCAAAAACTACTGAACGGGTTTTAATAAAACTTTACAATAACATAGCTTATACATTAGAATGTCTTACATAAATTGCTTAAAAAAAATTGTTCTAAAATTTAATTAACACCTTAAAAGTTTAAAATTATTTTATTCAGTTTGCATGCAGCTGAGCTGAGTGTTATTCAGCTAAATTTAAATGTTAAAGATGTAATACAATTTAGATTCTGTAAGATAAGGAATTTACGAGTTTTTGAAATATGGATATGGTCATCTACTTATGAGGCCGACAGTACTAAAACATGTTTTTTTTTCATAGCTTAAACTCAACAAAATATCACTTATCTTGCTTCAACAACTTTGCATACAAAAACAAACATAAATCGGATACTTCAGTCCAACCCACACGAAATAAAGAAAAAACAGAAAAAAATCTGCATCTCAAAAACGTTCAAAAAACAACGCAGAACGGACACTAAGGAGGCGTAAATTTCGTAATTCGCCATTCTCGTAAAGAAATCGGATGGAAACCGGTCGCTCAGCGAAAGTGTTGCGTAATGATGAGATCACCACATGGTCCTCAAAACCATACGTAAGATATTAGGCGCGGTGCACACTTGTTCGTTTCGGCATTATTCGATACAGCCGAGTTGTACAACTCGGGTTTTTTAGGGTTCGGTAACTCAGAAGGAAAAAGCGGAACCCTTATAGGATCACTTTGTTGTCCGTCTGACTGTCTGTCAAGACCCTTTATCTCGGGAACGCGAGGAGGTATCGAGTTGAATTACCTCTAATTCTATGCAGTCAAAAGATATGGCCGTTTATGTGGCAAGTTTGTACGGAACCCTCGGTGTTCGAGTCTGACTCGCACATGTTACCCCCACTGCTGTGCAAGTCTCTCGCAAAATCCTACTATTATATTACAATTTACATAATATTATATATTATCCTACTGATATTATAAATGCGATTTTTTGTGAGGATGTATGAATGTTTGTTACTATTTCACGTCAAAACGGCTGAACGGATCTTGATGAAATTTAGCACAGAGGTAGATTATGACCTGGAATAACACATGATACTTATTTTTTTGATATCACGCGGGCGAATTCGCGGCCGCCAGCTAGTCTCACATAATTTCATCCAGTCCTCTATATGTTCTGCCTGCTTTAGCTAAGCGGCAAGAAAGAGTCCAGGTTGCCACTCTATCGTTACCTAGGTCTGCCTAGGCGACAACAATGACAGTCTTCTGGCACCTACTGTGTGACGATCTTGGCCATTTTTCCACTTGTGTTCTGTAGTTGCATTTCGCCCAGTCCCATTTTGATCTCGACACCTAGGACTACAAATTTTACGGAGGCAAAAATTAAAAAAAAATTGATTTGATATTGCTTAATCAAATTGCTCAATTCAAAAGTGCCTGTAGCTGGCCTACTTAAAATTAATGCTTTTCATTTGATTTGTTAATTCCGTAAACTCGTGGTAGGGGCCAAATCTAGTGTGTAACTCGCCTTAGATTTTTTACATTTGCATCGCAAATTACTGCTCACATATTATCGGTAAAACAACCGATTGATGCTGTTAATTTACGGTTTATTTACTGGTTTAACTCAAAATAAATAAAAACAGTGTTTTTTACCACGATTAGAAAACGCATTAGCACAGGTTTGTGTTTAATATGTTTGTGCAATAAAAATGCTAGACATTGCAATGCAGTGTAGGCAAGCTAATGATTTTATCTGTTTCTCTTATTTTTACAACAATTACGTCATAGGATGTTTATAAAGTGTGATTTTTCATTTAATCTTTGCTCGATTCGTCTTCCAAAAATAGGCTTCCCAGTAAACGGAGGAGATGGTCTTTGCTAACTCGCTCAAACTCGACGCATTTATTTCAATTAGACCACTACAGGTACTTTTGAATGTCATGAAAACAAAAAAGATGCTGCTACAGTCCCAGTCACATGACTTGTGAAAGTACTGTAGTTGCCCATTCCATTCTCGGAAAAGCACGTTAAACTATTAGTACCGGCTGTCATTTGTAGATCTTTACCAGTTGTTATAGGTAGTCAGTGTCCCGAAAGTCTGACAACCAGCGAAGGGGTAGATATCGACCGTCACTGTGTGAGCACCGCCGTGCCCTCGTGGAGGCGATCGGCGGCGGCGATCTCTCGCGTCCGGCTCTGGTTCAGGCCATAGTCCGGAGCGAGAGGGAATGGGAAGCGGTCACCACCTTCTGCGAAGCAGTAATGCTAGCAAAGGAGGTGGCCGGGCGTTTGATGGAGAGGACCTCGAACCAACCCAGCCGCCGCGGGAGACGCCCCGGGCGCCGGGCGCCGCGAGATGACTCCCGGCCACCGTAGATACGGGCCTGTGGACGGTGAGCAATGGGTAGCTCACCGTCTGTCCGTCGATTGACGACAGGCCGTGTCGACGGCGCGTTCGTGTTTCACACGCGCCTCAAAGAGATGTCAGCAAAGCAGAGGGGCTTGCCAGAGCCTCCGCCTGCCGGGGTTGCGGGTTGTTCGAAAGAGATACCGCGGCTCCGGAACGTAAAGAGCAATAGAAGGAACATGGGTGGGTTTTAGTCAGTACAAGTCTGACATGCCCCCCCGCTCCGCCCAGAGCGGGGGAAGTCATTTGATGATTTCCAACCGGAAAAAAGGGGTAGATATCGTATTACCCAGTAGGTACTAACTGGGCTGTAGAGGTCAAATAGGCAGTCGCTCCATGTGAAATACTGGTATTCAGCTGCATCCGGTTAGACTGGAAGCCGACCCTAACAAAGTTGGGAGAAAGAGATAATGAGATGAAAAGAGAGTGAGAGTTCAAGGGTGTAGAGAACATTTAATTCGCTCTAAACAAATATAATATCAACCATTGAACATGAACCGCCGCGCCGCCAAAGAAATCAAAATCAAATGTCATTTATTCAAATCAGCAACTTGCACTTTTCAATATTTAATTAAATAAGCCAGTCGACAACGAACTGCCTTTGTCCCATTCAATTTGGGGTCGGCGCAACACGTTTTCTTCTTCCGTTCTCCCCTGTCAGACGTCACGGCATCATTTACTCCTTTCTCCTTCATATTATTCCTTACACAATCCATCTATCTTTTCTTTGGCCTACCTCTCCCTCTCCATCCATCAACATTCATTTCTATCACTCTTTTAGTCACATTCGTTTCATTCACAAAATCATTCGCCTCCCACTACTAAAATTCATAATTAAACTAGTCAATGACTAATGACGTCATTTACCAAAACTTATACGACTCATTTTCCAATACTGATATAACATATGCATGGTAACAATGCGTGGGAGGGTAGGAAGCTGATTGCAGTCAAATGACGACCTTAAGCCCACCAAACAAGATGGTCTACAGAAGGTTAATGCGTTTTGTTTTCTTTAACATGACTGTGTCAGTGCTTAAACTGGTGTCAGAGATATTATGTCAGTCATTGGCCTCTGTCTTCGCTTAACATGACGTGGAGCAATATGACTCAGACATGCTAGTCTCCTCATGAGAATTTTGTCCTACTTATATTATAAATGCGAATGTTTGTGAGGGATGTATGGATGTTTGTTACTCTTTCACGTCAAAACGGCTGAACGGATCTTGATGAAATTTGGCACAGAGGAAGATTATAGTCTGGAATAACACATAGGTCTACTTTTTTCGATATCACGCGGGCGAAGCCGCGTGCGTCAGCTATTTGAAAAATAAAAATAAGTTCCTAATGTCCTTATTTGAAGACAGTGGATTTTCTGCGTGATCTCATCATGTGAACACCGCTTGTGGGTTGACAACAGCGAACATTAAAAACGGTTAAGGAAATATGCGTTTCCTGTTTGGCAAAGTTAATAGTAGTACTTACATAATCATTTAAAAAGTGAGTTTGTTAAGCGTGAGAAAGTATTTAGTTTAAACGTAAAGTGTTTAGTTATTTTTAATTCTTGCCATTCATTTATAGACACACAGACTCTACTCACACCTTTACACGTTACATATAGTAATTTTATTGTTACGTACTTTAAAAGGATAAAGCTGAACCCTTATTGGGTAACTTTGTTGTCCGTCTGTCTTTGTGTCAAGACCTCGGGAACGAGTTGCGGTATCGAGTTGAAATTTAAACCATTTACTCAAGTCTGTGGTCCCTTTGTGTAAGTTTGTACGGGACCCTCGGTGCGCGATTCTGATTCGCTCCTGGCTAATTATTTTTTGCTTTGGCTGCATCCACGAAAAAACAAAAAAAAAACCAGCCAAGTTGGAGTTGCATTCACGCACTGATGATTCTGTACAAACTTACGACATAAACAGCCATGTCTTTTGTGGAAGCCTTAGAGGGTTTGTTTTTTCACAAATTCAACTTGAAACCTCTACGCCTTCCTTTAGGGTGTTGACAGACAGATGGACAACAAAATGATCCTATAAGGGTTCTGTTTTCAAAGGGGCTTGCCGGGGCCTCCGCCTGCCGGGGTTGCGGGTTGTTCGAAAGAGATACCGCGGCCCCGGAACGTAAAGGGCAATAGAAGGAACATAGGTGGGTTTTAGTCAGTTAAAGTCTGACACGCCCCCCCGCTCCACCCAGAGCGGGGGAAGTTATTTGATAAAAAAAAGGGTCCGGTTTTTTTCCTTTTGAGATTCGGACCCCAAAAAAACATCAAAATTAAAGAATGGTTTATGTTCTGTGGTGAACATCCTCCATGACCGGACATCTAAATAACGCAAAGATATTTTTAATGTCTTGTTTACCTTACTAAGCAAAAACACATTTAATGACAAAAAAGTTTATCTCCTCAGCTTCACAAATAAACACCGCCATATTGGAAAAATATGTTATTCAGAACATAAATTACAAGCTGTTTATAGTTTTTTTTATTATTATTATTATTACTTTTACGTTTATTTTTTAGTAGGGGTTTTAATGTGCATATATGATTGTATTTTTATTAGTTACTAATATTTTTATTACAAATTCCTTGAGCTTGAGCGACCATCTTAGAGTTTCTTCACTACATTCTGGTTTTGCAGGTCGGAAACTGTAAATAGAGATTTACGCCTGTAATCACTAAGGAGCCAGGTACAGGTGTAGTACCTAAGTAATAGTGTATTTTGTTCTCAAAGTACAACAAATCGCACTCGTGATCTTGAGAAAAACGCCGGTTCAAAGTCAGACCATGCTCTTAAGATGTTTCTTAATTAATAAACGCAGTATCAAGATCATCTCAGCTCTATAACCAGTCGCAAAACATTTGATACGAATTAGTGGATAGTTAGAAATGTGATCTCTATTTTACCACAGATAACATAGAATCTGGCATATTGATGCTGAAAAGGGCGAAGTTGCCATATCTGGATCTATAAACAGCCGCACAACATTTGATACGAATTTGTAGACAGTTTTAAAGGTGATCTCTATTTTACCACAGATAACATAGAATCTGTCATATTGATGCTCAAAAGGCCGCAGTTGCCAGAACCTAGAACGTAATATCACCAAACACAAGCATCTCCTTGTTTAAAAGGTGATCTCCAAAACATGTATGTTAAAGTGTGTGCATGTATGTGATAGCAACATCTGTGTGACTCGTCTTTTAGTTATTATTTTGTTTTTGCAATATTGTTTTATTTTATTTTTTTTACTCTTGTATAGATTCTTTTCTACCTATTCGTTGTGAATGAGTGGACATGGTTGGTCTTGTAGATTCTTAGACGCTTGTTAACTTTTGTTAACGTAGATATTATTTTATTTTACTTTTTGTAAAGTAAGCAATGACTTATTGTCGGGCCTACGCTGTCCTCTCATACTTAAGTGCTAACGCTGTAACAACAACAACATTGTAAAACTAAATGATTTTAAAAGAGTAACCATGGAGTTTCTTGCCGGTTCTTCTCCATAGGAAACGACCAACCCGAACCGTGCATCTTTTCTCGACGTTTTATAAGTGCCCATGTAGGCCTATGTAAAATAAAAATATTTTGATTTTGAAAGTAATATGTAATTGAAATAAACCTTTTTTTATAATAAAAACTCTGATCTGTCAAAAATTATTCCGAAGAAAGTTTATATTAAGAAAATTCGCCATTTTAACTTTAATATTTTGTTAATTGCTTGCGTTCACAATCATCGCGTCACAAATAACAAGCAGTTTTTTCACGTTCCGTACACAAACCAACACAAGTCAGAAAACAGGTGTCGGCGTTCGTTTTTTACTTCCATTCTCCCCTATTCAGACGTCACGGCATCATTTATTTCTTTCTCTTCATATTATTCCTTACACAATCCATCCATCTTTTTGGAGTTTACTCCTTAAGAATCGATTTTCATATATAAGGCGCCCGGTATGAGAAAAATGTGAGGTGTAAAATCTACTGATGAATGACCTCGTTACGTTTTTGGTGCAACTTTGGTGCAACCGCACCAATGGTGTTTGTCGTACAGTTGAATATTACTAGATGGCGCTTTATGAAATTTCTCGTCCGTCAGTGATATTTTTATTTTTTTTTGTACTTAAGGAGTAAACTCCAGTCGTGCGTCGGAGCTGACACACACACTTTTTTTTTTGGCCTTCCTCTCGCTCTCCGTCCATCAACATTCAGATCACTCTTTTGGACAAAGATACCCTAGAACATAAAAGGCAAAAGAAGGAGCATGGGCGGATTTTAAAATATCGGTCCCATCGGCAAAAAAACCTTTCCCTACCTACCTGATCCAATAAGGGTTCCATTTTGCCTTTTGTGAAACGGATCTCTAAAAATAGATGGGTATAAAGCCTCAATGAAGTAACTCTTTTGCACACAGCCAATCGCCATGCCATTAGTAGTAACAAATTTATGGCCGTTGAATAGTACTTAGCCACAAACTTAGCAAGCTTGCCGCTAACTATAAACTTTTTAGGTTAAGTTCACCACACATTAAACTGTAAACTTTAACACAGTGACCGTGGGAACAGCTTTTTTTCAGCCTAGGGTAAATAGGACCTACCTATTTACCTAACTGCTGAAAGGAGGGTTATATTTTAGCGTTGAACGCATGTATGTATGAATGTCTTATTCTTTTGGCAGGCTCCACTGCTTTGAATTGGACTGAGATTTGGAAGTACTTCAAAATTAAACAAATACAAAAACCGGACGGCCTAACAAACTCAATAGAAAAAACAGTCTGGACCCATTATTGGGAATATTTGAGCTGGTCATCCATTTCATTCTTTCACCCTTTGTGCTCTTTGGCCGCGGTATCTCTTTCGAACAACTCGCAACCCCGGCAGGCAGTGGCCCTGGCAGGCTCCTCTCCTTTACTGACATCTTTTTGAGGCGCGCGTGAAATACTCGCCACTAGACGCACGGACGGTGACCTCACCGTCCACAAACCCGCGTCTACGGTGGCCGGGAGTCATATCGCAACTTTGAACTACCAAGTAATTGAACCTAAAACTACTAGGACTTCTTGCACAGACTAACTAACTGCTAAGACTTTTGAGGCAGTTAATTTAAATGCACGTCGAAGTAACCTTGACAACTTAGTTTAAGCACTACAGCTTACATATGCAAGCTTTTTAGGTTAAGTTCACCACACAGTAAACTGTTAACTTTAACACAGTGACCGTGGGAACCGCTAGCTGAACCTACTACGTGTTTTAAAACCTTTTTAATATCCTTCATTAACCTCAATCAAAATGGTGGCCTAGTAATGTTAGACTGAGTTATGGAGACCATAACATTGAGTTAATGGCTACGGAATTAACTGAGACTTGTATCTTATGTTGCTGGGTTTTATGTGAGGTTGTTGTTACTTTGTTGAAGTGTTTATGTTTGAAATTATTGGCTGACTGTTACGGCTATGGGTCTTTTATAAAAAGAAAAAAGTTGCCTCACACTAGGAATTTCTCCTGTATCGTGGGTGATTTACAAACATTTAAAAATCACATACACAAATAGCCAGACCCGAAACAACTATCTGAAACAACTATCTGTAAATATTTGTTCCGTGCGGGGATTGAACCCGCGACTCGCAGTGCAGCAGTCGATCGCTCAGATACTGCGTCAACTGCGCCGTCAATTTATTGATTGTAAATGTAGCTATAGGTGATCGGTTTTAAATTTACCAATTCGTCTCAATATGCGGTTCATCACCTTTGATGGAACTCGAGAAATTAGCTTTATGATCACCATCCTATTGCTCCATTAAATCACTTACGTTGACCAATAGCAAGGAAGGAGACAAGGTTTCTTGAATGCGGGTCTGTGACTCCTGGACGGTAAGCAATAACTCACCGTCCGTCCGTATAGTGACGACAGACCGTGTTGACGGCGCGTTAGTTTTCCACGCGTCTCAAAGAGATGACAGCAAAGCAGAGGGGCCTGCCAGCGACGAAATATCAGCGGCAGCTACGGTCTCAACAACCATTTTTATCTGTTGACGTCCGCGGAATGCTTCTGTTGACGAGTAGTGCAGGGTTTAAGTATCACCGCATCGCCGTGAAATACATTTTTGTAAAAATCACCCGTTGTTGTAGTTGAATACCACAATAGACCTCAGGTCATCAATCCTATACAGAGCATAGGTATTATACTGCCGGGGTAGCGGGTTGTTCGAAAGAGATACCGCGGCCTCGGAACATAAAGTGCAAAAGAAGGATCATGGGTGGGTTTTAGCCAATACAAGTCTGACTCTCTCGCGATCCGCCCAGAGCGGGGGAAGTTATTTGATGATTTCCAAACCCCAAAAAACAGAAAAGGGTTTCTTGAAGATCTATAATTTGAAAACCTTTTTTGGAGACTAACTGAGATATTAGACGGGCCTGTTGGTCTAGTGGTTAGTGGCCCTTACTGCTGAGCCGGAGGTCGTGGGTTCGATTCCCACCCAGGACAAACTTTGTGTGATGAGCATGATTGTTTGTTCTGTGTCTGGGTGTGATTTATCTATAATATGTATTTATTTATAAATTATATAAGTATGTTTATTAGTTGTCTGGTTACCATAACACAAGCTCTGCTTAGATGGGATCAGATAGCCGTGTGTGAGTTGTCCCAAGATATTTATTTATTTTTATTTATATATAAATATGATAAAAGAATTACTGCCATGATTTTATAACACATAAAAAATCTGCCAACATATACATAAATGTCCTTAACTCTTAGTCAATGAATGCATCAATCCAAATGCGGACGGGCAGCGCAACAAACGATTCAAAATGGCGATAATCTCTATATTTAGAAGGTTGTTGGTGACATCATGTTGAATAAACTGTTGTGTAGGCTTTGTTGCTTAAGTTAACATTGATTTGCTTAAGCTACGTAGGATTCCGTCCGGTTGAGTTGTTTCTTAAGTTACTTTGTTGATAAAGAACATTATCTTTGCAAGAAGTAAGGATAAGCTTATGGTTTTTCTTATAAGACCAAGAGAGATAGAGACCAAGGAATGTTCTTTTTTCCTCTTTATCTTGTGGCTACTAACCTATGGTCAGAGTTTCTATGCCATGGCCCTCTGACTTGTACTTGTGAATGTTACACCACAGACTACCTACAGTGCTGTCTCTCCTCCTTTAAAACCATCAACCAAAGGTTGTCTTGAAAAGATCGCTTTTAGCGATAAGACCGCCCATTGTGTCACCCTATTCATAAGTTGTATCCTGTTATTCTTGTAATTTGTATGGTGTACATAATCAAGAATATTCTATCTATCTTGTCTAACATACCTTCTAGAAAATAATATCTCTCTGGTATGCTAGCCTTGGGTTCGAACTCGAAATTTTGTATTTCACATTTTTTTTACATTACGAGATGGGTCATCTTAGATTGAAAGCAAACAGCCTGACGCAAAAACATTAAACCAACAATAACTAATTTCACAGTCTAATTAAACCATTTACTTCAAAAGCTTCAATACAATAAAATTATTCTCAACGACGCAAACCTAAATAAAATCTAAATATAAATAGCTTGAAACAACAACATTCCATTCTTCACTGGTTGTCGTAAAATCAACCTACATGAGAAACGTTGTAAATTATTCATTTGTTTTTTTCGTGTTCCGCACCTCAAAAGGATTATCAAGAATGAATAAAGTAAGGAATGAGTATAGACGGCACGGTTGGCGCAGTGGCTGAGCGATTGACTGCTGTGCTGCGTGTCGCCGGTTTGATTCCCGCACGGAACAAATATTTGTATAGTGTACAGGTAGTTGTTTCGGGTCTGGCTGGTTGTGTATGTGAATTTAAATGTTTGTAAACGCATCCACGATACAGGAGAAATTCCTAGTGTGGGGTAACGTTTTTTTTAACCAAAATAAATAAATAGAAGAAGTTTAAAGGTTGCGCCTATTACAGAAAAAATGAAAGGGAGTCGTTTGTCTTGGTATGGACATGTAATGAGGAGGGATGAAGCACTTGTGACTAAAAGAGTGATGGATCTGAATGTTGACGGACGAAGAGCGAGAGGAAGGCCAAGAAAAGATGGATGGATTGTGTAAGGAATGATATGAAGGAGAAAGGAGTAAATGCCGTGACGTCTGAAAGGGGAGAATGGAAGAAAACGTGTGGCGCCGACACCAAATAGAATGGGACAAGGGCAGGAAAATGATGACATCAAAAGGATCTGTCTGATCATGCCTTTTTCTAACTTCATGTATACAATAATAAACTTCATGATTTTTCAATAAAATTAGACTTGAATTCATCGCTGTCTATTTAATTGTCATAGTCATAGTATGTCATAGTATTTTATTGATAAGGGATTCTTACAAGTCACAGGTTCATAATATTCATTACATTAAAGTTACAAAGCAATAAAAAATGTCAAATCAATAAAAAATGTCAAATCAATAAAAAATGTCAAATCAATAAAAAATGTCAAATCAATAAAAAATGTCAAATCAATAAAAAATGTCAAATCAATAAAAAATGTCAAATCAATAAAAAATGTCAAATCAATAAAAAATGACAAATCAATAAAAAATGTCAAATCAATAAAAGATGTCCAAATCAATAAAAAATCAAAATGTCAAACAGGTAGAAATATTACAAATAAAATAAAAAATCAAAAACACTAAAATCTAACACATTAATTTCAAGTCAAAGTTTAAATATTAAAAAAATCGTCAAAGCAGTAAAACGCTTGCTCGACAAGCCATTTTTTAAACGGGCTTTGAAGGTTCCAATGGTCGGGGCACTAGAAATGGTAGCCGGCAGCTGGTTATAAACTGTCGGACCCATAACATGAGTCGTCTTGGATGATTTTATAAGCTTACACGAGACCGACGATAACTGACCCTTGCTTCTAGTGCAGTATGAATGCACCGTTGTTGTGATTGTTGATTTATTCTGCAAAATGAAAAATCGGAACCTTATAAGGTCACTGTGTTATTCATCTGCCTGTCTGTCAAGACGCTTTAACTCGGGAACGCGTGGAGGTAGCGAGTTGAAATCAAAACCATATACTCAAGTCCCTTGCAGTTGTAAAAAACTAATCCTCTAAGCCTAGGCAGTCAAAAGATATGGCTGTTTATGTTGCAAGTTTGTACGGAACCCTCGTCACCATCAACCAATGATCATCCTCTAAGCCTAGGCAGTCAAAAGATATGGCTGTTTATGTTGCAAGTTTATACGGAACCCGCGGTGCGCGAGTCTGACGTATATACAGGGTTATTTGTAAAACACCGACAACCTTGCAGGACTGTATTACAATCATCATAAACAACAACTTTGGTTCTATGATTTTTTACAAAATTTTATACATTTACCAAAAACAAATCTTCAAGATTTAGTTGTCCTATCTAACACTTTTCAACTCCGTATTTTGCTGTACCTATATACCTACACCGCCGTTTGTAGGTACGTTTGCTTCGCATAGATTTCGTAACATTTAGAGCGTTCAATTTCAATATTTTTATTTTTGTATGAAAATCTGATGAACTAAAATAATATGATAAATGTTTAAATGTCCTAGAACAAAAGTTGTTGATTATGATGTTAGTAACATGGTCCTGAGACGTTGCCGCTGTTTTACAAATAACCCTGTACCTATAGATAGTTTTGATGGGAAACCAGCAATCTGTGATTCTGATAGTAGAAGAGAGGCTTTGGAACATCTACAATGCGACTAGGCTCCGAGAATCTAAACTGAAATGTTTCAAGAGCTCTTTTTGACATCAAATAACTCACGTTGAACAGGTTCTAGGTTAGGTAGGTTATCACAGCACACAGGGACCACAGAGTTGAGTATACGGTTTTATATTAATGAAACTCAGTAATTTCACCTCGATACCTCTACGCGTTCCCTAGATAAAGGGTCTTAACAGACAGACAACCAAGTGATCCAATAGGGGATCCGTTATATTTTTTTTTTTGAGGTGCGGTACCCTTTAAAACGTATTAAAATAACAATGGTACATATTTTGGTTTATACTATTTTCATTGATTTGTTCCATATTTTACAGCATGTTCTGTTTTTCACATATTTTTTGACATTCACCTTGTTCAAAAAAAAATCGCAATGACGTTTTACGATCTATTGTTTTGTCTCACAGCAAAACAAAACAATATATGTTACTTTTATGAGTTTCCTTCAGAAAGTAAATATACTTTGTTAAACAATTTTAAAACCAAATGTATTTATTTAGTGTTAAAACAAACAGCATCATATTACATGCGAAATATTCTTGAAACATAAATATTTTAAAGAAAACTTTACGTTCGTTGAAAGACGTGTTCGACTCTTTGTAAATATTTATTTACGAACAAATTCCTCTACTTGCGTCAATGTATCATAAACATAATATTTGCTTTTATGGTGAACTGTTAACATCCTACGCAGATATAATTTTTGTTGTATCAACAACCACTAAGGTACGAAAAGTGTTAAAGACAAGATTCGAAAATGTATTTATTTATTTAACACCAATCCTTTTTTTTTGGATGGGGAATCATCAAATAACTTCCCCCGCTTTGTGCGGAGCGTCCTTGGTATAATATATTTTTAGATCATTCCAGTTACCAAAATATTGAAAGTCAAAAATGTGAAAGTATTACACCCTGTTTACAAAATATTTTGGTTGTTGTCCAAAAAGTTGTACCTGTTTATGTGTCATGGTTGACGTCTATGTCAGAATTTAAACGTAAATCCTTTGTTATGCGGTAGGTAGGAGTTCATTGAAAACATCGTTATTTTGTCGACAAATAACCATATTTTATGGGTTTTGGATCGGTGGAAAATAATGAGAATAAGAGAGTGCCAACCTGTAATTAGCATTGCCATCCAATGCGGTAATGCTTGCTTAAAAGCCTTCTGGGTACTTTTCCTGTTGACAGCGATGCGGAAGAATTTTTTGACGCCCTATAAACTATACCATTTTGATAGTACTTATGTTTATTCATTGAAAATTTTAAAAAAATAATAAAAATACATTTAAAAATATAAATAAATAGTAGTCCACCGGTATCGGGAGCAGGGTCCAAGCCAGTGGTTAGGGCTCCAGAGAGAGGAACCTCCTAACAATACTAGCCGAGGAGTCCTTGTTCCAACCACCTAAGGAGAGAGCTTCGACAGAGTACATATTTTTATTATTAGTTTATGTATTTTTTTAAATAATGTACACCTGTAATAGTTTTTCATCATTCATAGTAACGACAAATGAGTGATTGCCATCAATCTATAAACACATTAATTATGTCTCGAAGGTGGTGATCCGAAGGTGACATACCCAGCCAAGACCAGAGGAAATCTAAACAGTAGGCCCACTCCATTGATTAAATTCATCTATAAATGAATTTTTATTTTAGCTTTTACTTTTACTCTGGACACTCTTAATGTGGTCGTTTTCCTACATCGTTCTCACAAATGTATAATATCAACATGAATAATGTAACCATGATTTTGTAAAAATATTATGATTAAAAAGAGTACCTACCTATCCATAAAGTTTCTTACCCATACAGATCATCGCTTTGGAATAGGCAACTACAGTTCTTTCACAAGTTATTATGTCTTGTGACTGAGACTGTAGCAGCATCTTTTTTTTTTGACGTTCATAAGTGCTTGTAATGGTCTAATTGAAATAAATGCTTTGAGTTTGAGTTTACTTCGTGCTGATGAATTCATTGAATAATACAGGGGTCGTGGAGGTTTTTAAAGTAAAGTTTTAGCATTAAAAACTTGTATTTAAAAGAAAAAAAATGGAACTTGAGCCCCAATATCTCCATAACTAGAAAGTTCCCAAGTATGGTCTAAAACAAAAAAATATCGCAATTACGGGGAGAACCAGTCAAGTCACAAGTTTTCACGAAAAGGTCTTTCACATTAAACCCATTATCGTCAGCGTTTTGGGATTGACCTTCTTAACATATCTGTTTAATGGCATGAATCGGACAGAACCTTCAGCCGATATGTTTGTATGTAAATATTGTCAGACACCTACTACGGGTCTAACCTTGCGACGTGTACTAAATAAATTTAGTTTTAAGTGCTAGACTCATTTGGGAAACTGGTTCGTTGGTGTAGTGGTCGCAAACGCGACTGGAGAGTGTGAGGGGGTCGGAAAAATGTATCTTGGGTTTTTTAATAAAGAGTTTCTCAACAGCAGCCACAGAGTCTTGATGTGTACACGGCTGATGGCAATAGGGTCGCCTTCAAATATGTACTATTAGGTTATATGTATTAGGCAAAAGAAGGAACATGGAACTGTATTAGTCAGTAAAATTCTGACACTCCCCCCTCCGGGCCGCCCAGAGCGGGGGAAGTTATTTGATGATATCTATAAAAAAAGAATATTTATTCGAGTCAATTATACATAACTAGCTTTTGCCCGCGGCTTCGCTCGCGTTATATTTGGGGTAACACAGTTCCCCTTGCGCCTTATTGACTTGTAATAGCAACGCTAAGATTTTCCTTTTCTTCCCTCTTTCTCCCTCACATCCCACTTTTTTGTAAAAAAATAGCCTAGTCCGTCTCCTGGTTCCTAACTATCTCTGTACCAAAATTCATCAAAATCGGTTTAGCCATTAAAGCGTGAAGAGGTAACAAACAAACAAACTCACTTTCGCTTTTATAATATTAGTAAGGATTTTCGTGTACTAATTAGGAATCGATTATACTATCCGTGGGTGTGCATCAATGAATGGCTCGTTCTCACCTTGACATACTTTTTCAAGTATTCATACACACAGTCTGTTAGTCATACACGTTTGTATGTAGCGGACATATTCTCAATTTTAAGTACAGTTCAGTTACAGTCATTTTACATAATATTCGCCGCACATTTTCTCGACATCCGTCTGTCACTAGCAGGGTTCAGCAGAATACCAGCATCAGGTAGTCTACCTGGCATTATGCTGAACTAGACTCCTATTTGGTGCAATCTTGAGACACACACCGCCCAGTAGTGGGCGACCTTTATAAATGTATGTGATGTGTCTAAATGCCTATGGGTCAATCTAACTTAGTCTACTTTACTTTTTTTTATGTGCTCGTTTTTTTCTGTGTGATGTTTTTTTTTGTATTTTGTCTTTTGCTGCATCAAATAAATGATTTATCTATCTATCTATTTTGAGATCCAAGGTAACAATATAGCCTACAGGGTTGATAAACTAAAGTGGGAATTGGAGGCCCAGATTGATTAGATTGCACTATTGACGGTCCTGAATATAAAGTCTCGCATTTTAGAAGGCACGGGATGATTTTAAAGACTACCAATTTAGTGAAGATCGCGGGAATCCATTGGTGAGAACCAGTTGTGACAATTATTGACATTAACCAAGATATGCATGTCTAATTATGTTGGAGAAGGCTTTCAAATTACCAGGATCCAGCTGAATACCAGTATTTTACATGGAGCGATTGCTATCTGACCTCCACAATCCAGTTAGTACTAGGTAATACGATACCCAAGCCATTGTCTGACAACAGTTTCACACACATCCGTCGCTACGTATCTTCTCTCATAGTAGAAGCTAAACTTAATTAATTACAAACATTTTTAATTCTCAAAGATGCTTTCTTGAAGACAAAAAAATTGTTTTAATTTAAAAAAAAAACGAATCGTTCCACTTTTGACGGCAACTGTCAAATTCAACTTTTTTTTTTATTCGACACAAACGTCTCTAGTCTTGTCCAAAGAGTTTTACTAAACTCCGTGCTCAAATCAAATACTTACTAGTTAGCTTTTTTTTAATCACATTATTTCTTATTAATATTTGGAAATCATGACTTGACACTTAAGTATAACTTCTAAAATTGTTTATCAAATCGCCAGCATCTTCTAGTTGACTCTTACAACTTGTATGACAAGTATTACCAAACACACGTGATTTGAAACTGGTAGCAATAAGGATATAAGAATATTAATACAAATATTTCCAATTGCCATTTATTCTAGTCACGTGTGTGTTTGACTACTGCGAAGTTAGAGGAAAGGGGAGAGGTATTAAATAATATAAATAAGTATAAATATAATCTTTATTACACAAGAAGTGCTTACATTTTTTGTGAAGTCCCTGACTCCTGAGCTAGGTGAAAGACCTGTGTTACAGGAGCCAGTGCCCTCTCCCAAAGGAGATTTTACAGTGTTATGTGCAACAAGATTAACAAAACAATAATATTCAAAATTAAAATAAAAGACAAATAAAATCCTTACAATTTTTTTTGTACCAAAATTCATCAAAATCTGATTTGCTATTTAGGCGTAAAGACGTAACATACAAACAAACTCATCAGTATGGATCAGTTTTAGTCAGTAAATGTCTAACACTCCCTCCCGTTCCGCCCAGAGCGGGAGACGTTATTTGATGATTTCTAATCCGAAAAAAGGTATCTTAACAACATCATTATTATTATTTGCCGAGCCTTTTCCTAGCTGTTCTGGGTTCGGCTATCAGTCTAGCTGGATGCAGCTAAATACTGGAATTATACAATAGGGTAGTTTCCAAAAAATAAAACCTAAAATCACGCGTCGCTGCATTTTTTCGCAACAAGTGACGTCACACGTAACTATTATGAGCTATATCTTTGCCATTTTTGGTCTAATTTACAAATAAAAAAATTCGTGTCCCTTTATTTTGAACTAGCTTTCGCCCGCGGCTTCGCTCGCGTTAAATTCGGTATAACACACCAAGCAGACCTGCAGTTTTTGCTCTTGCGCCTGATTGATTTGTAATAGCAACGCTAAGTTTTCCCTTTTCTTCCCTCGTTCTCCCTCATATCCCACTTTTTTTAAATAAAAATTAGCCTATGTCCGTCTCCTGGTTCCCAACTATCTCTGTACCAAAATTCATCAAAATCGGTTTAGCCATTAAAGCGTGAAGAGGTAACAAACAAACTAACAAATAAACAAACTCACTTTCGCTTTTATAACATTAGTAAGGATAATCTAAAACACGGACTAAATAGAAGGTAATTATTTTGACCCTGGAAACTACCCTATTACGTATTCTAGCCTTCAAGTACGAAATATTACTAAAACTAACAACGAAGAACACGACAACAAAATATCCATGATGACTGATTATCATACAAAAAATCCATATATAATCATAGTGTCATCTTCGATCATCTCTCAAGAATAATTCAAGTAGGTACTCAGAAAAAAAAGGGTTTCTTTCCACAGTTTTTTTTATTTAACCTTGCCAATGAAAAACGATTAAAAGTTGAAGACATCTGACAGTACGATTATAGTGATTAATTATAACCTAATAGTTTAATATTAGTAAAAAATTTATATAATTATCATATAAAACAAGTTTTACCACACTCGTGTTTAAAATAGCCATAGCAGTGTTCATTTAATTAAATGATTGGAAATAACTTACGCATCTGTACTGTACCATCCCTGTGCCACTTACCAGTGTCCAATTGAGCTAAAATTTTGCATAAATGTTCAGTTTGGATGACAAACCATGGTTAGCCAACTCATGCCATTCTAATCTTCCAATTATTGTGCTGTTGCGCTATGGTCGTAGGAATAAGATCTCATTGATTACACAAAAAGCTTTGAAATGTCTGGCAAAAAACAAAATACATTCAAATTATAACAACATACACAAATGTCCTTTTTTTGGTATTGTTCGTCGTTTCGTTAAGCTCCTTGGGTTATGAGTCGAGCTACACGATAACTGACAAATGCTTGCACTGACTGGACAGGTCCACTCAATCTGTGTGGTGCTTTCTTAAAAAGACCATTTCAGACACTAGTCTGCATTGTCCTCATACCAAGATTTTTTGTCTGTACCTTAAAAGAAACTATGACCTCTGAGTTTGTTTCGGCTGTTTCTTCTCAGAGTAGTCGGATACGAAACACCGGCCTCATCTAGTTATAAAAAAAACACGTGTAAAAGTGTTTGTGAAAACCTACTTGCAAAATAAACATCATTTATCATTATCATTTATAGATTTATTTCAATCAAATTGACATTAACTATAAAAGGTTCGCGACCTTAATAAAAATCTATGGCCATGATTAAGGGTTATTTTATTTTATTTTTAAAACTGTAAAAAATACAATTTATAAATATCTGTATACATAAATGTACTGTAATATATTTTTTGTTAATTTAGGTATAATTAAAAAAAATCATAAACGTCCTACCAATAGCTTCATTCTTTTTTTTTATCTTTGCCCCACACTATGAATTTCTCCTGTAAATAGGAAAGTGTATGTGTGTGTCTGTTTGTTTGTCTGTCTTTCCCGGCAAAACGGAGCGACGAATTGAAGTGATTTTTATAGTTAGTTGATGGAATGGAAAATAACATAGGGTACTTTTTGTCTCTTTCTACTACTTCCATAAAACGTCCACCCCCCAGGGTGGACGTGAGCGAAGCCGCGAACAAAAGCTAGTTTTATATTTACCTTCAGATTACATGACATGGGGTCATGTAATCTGAAGGTAAATATAAATAGGGTTCAAAAATATTAAAGAAAATAACAACTTTTTTTCGACAACTTATATACTTATACACAAATCCAAAAAAAAAACGACTACTATATAGCTCGTAGTCTACATTCCGAACTAACGAACAGGTGCAGACGCCTGCACATCAAGCTACTACAATCTGTCAGATTTCTTTGATAGATTTTCGACTTTATTTCTAAAGTATTAGGTTCAAGGTTCATTGGGAAAAATTGACAGTTTCGGGTAGATTGACCTGCTGGCGTCTGTACCAAGAAATACGACTCTTGACCTCAGTGTTGCCTATAACGCAACACTCCCTATTTTTGTAATTTTATTTTGTTTGTAAAAAATATTAAAACCCAGAAATGCGTGTGTTTTTAATTCAAATTAATCCTAGTTTATGAGTGATAGAGGGTTAAGGAGAAATGCCAAAGGGTTGTGTTGATTATATTTCTGTAAATATACGTATACACATTTTGAAGAAAGAAATTGCTAAAAAAATACACACATTGAATTTTGCAGTAAAGTCTTAAAACGTCGCACAAATAAAATCCGTCATTTTTAAAAAAATACACAAATTGAAGTAAAGTCTTAAAACGTCGCAAAAATAAATTCCGCCATTTTTTCTAACCTCCTTGACTCCTATAAAATCACGGTGTCATGGCGTAGAGGTGAACCAACCGGTCTTTAAGGACGTTTTTCGACATACACACCACAAGAATGACCTACAGGACTCGTTGTGAATAAAGACAACAGACTACATTAAGAGAACTGGTTCCATTATGCGAGACTATCTCGCTTGGTATGAGTTTTAAGATAAATGAAGATTTAAAAATTAAATTGAAAAAACTCTATATCTGGGGCTACATGTTGTTCCAAAGATATCGCGACCCCGGATTATAAAGGGCAAAACATGGGTGGGTTTTAGACGGTATTAATCAGATACTCCCCCCGTTTCCCCCAGAGCTGGGGAAGTTATTTGATGATTTCCAATCCGCAAAAAAAAATCGCTCTATATTAGGATACATTTTTATATACACGTGAAAATTCGTAATTCCTTTTTGGCTGTGTTCCTTGGTATAGTTCCAACACCGAGGTTTCAACAGTTTTGTTTAAAAATCTATGTATTAAGGGAACAGTCCCCTGCCCAACATCTGCAGTCTCTTTTTGTTTTAAAATAAATAACCTACCTACTTTCCTGCTAGAATATAATTCTAAATGGCGAAAGTTTGTGAGGATGTATGGTTGTTTGTTACTCTTTCACGCAAAAACTACTGACCAGTTTTTGACGAAATTTAGCACAGAGATAGTTTATAACCTGGATCACATATAATACTTTTAATCCCGGTACAAGGACCTTATCCTCCGCGGGCATGCGCTAGTAGACTTGTTATGTTTTAAATTTTCTACTTTTGACTAAGTTAAGAAAGTATTTTGTTATTGCCACTGATTGCATTATTTTCGGGAACGCTAAACGCTTACGCTTATAACTTGCACCGACCCCAGGCACGCAATCAACTAGGCCTGGTTTTTTAAGTGCAACGCTTTTACGATGCGCGAAAAATTACTTAAAAGCGCCACAAAACGTTTACCTGACCGCTCCAAAGTAGATTGAATGTCAGCTAAATGTCAAATACAAGTCATTAATTGTTTGACATTTATCTCGATTGGCTAGATAATTATTTACGAATTAAAGAAACTGTGAAATTGATAAGAACAAATTGCTGCAACGGACACTGGACTCTGCTAGGTTACTCCGTCCTTTTAAGACTATAAGCAGGGGAGGTACGGCTCCCTTATATTTTGAGGTAATAGTTTGTAGATTTTATGCATTTCAAAATTTAATGCTTGTCTAAAAAATAAGTTTTTATTTTTTTATAGTAATGTAGAAAAATTTTCAGTACAGGTATCATGGTGCTTCTTTAACCCTATGTGTTCAGGGACCACGGTATCTCTTTCGAACAATCCACAACCTCGGCAGGTAGACTAAGCGACAGCACGCTAAGGGCACTCCCCTGTAGGGTACGAGCCTCGGTTTAGGGCGTCGCTAGGGTTATCGAAGAAGGAGAGGGTGGGCTGTGGTTGGCGGACTTGACTGATACTTTCAATGTTGTTCTTATTTTCATCAATTAATGAAGAAGTTATGCAAGAAGGACTCCGTCAAGTTGTCTCAGATTTCCAGTCTCGCGCCTAGCTTCAAAAATAAATTTTCAAATCATTTTAAAATCCATTTTTTCCCCTCAAACATTCATCCGTGCGGTCTAGACGAAAACGTTTATCTAAAAATCAAGATTCGTTAAATACTAAATTAATTAATATGCAAAATCGTGATTAATCATAACTAAATCAGGATGTTAGTTTTAACGAGAATATTGGCTTAGTTTGTTTGTCGTGATTTGCATACGTTGCATCCGCGAATCATTAATATTTCTTCGCGTGATCAATTAAGAATAGGTAATTATTTTAATTGATCCCAGTTTATTTATTATCATGGTCGATCTATTTACATTTTATTTATTACTAGCTTTTGCCCGCGGCTTCGCTCGCGTTAAATTCGGGTTAACACAGTTCCCCTTTCCTGATTTGCAGGTACCTGCTACCTGTAGTTTTTGCCCTTGCGCCTTATTTATTATAATAGCAAAGCTAAGTTTTCCCTTTTCTTTCCTCTTTCTCCCTCATTTTCCACTTTTTTTTTTTAATTAGCCTAGGTCCCTCTTCAGGGTCCCAACTATTTCTGTACCAAAATTCATCAAAATCGGTTTAGCCATTAAGGCGTGAAGACGTAACAAACAAACTCACTTTCGCTTTTATAATATTAGTAAAGTCAAAGTCAAAGTCAAAGTCAAAACCATTTATTTCAATTAGACCATTACAGGCACTTTTGAATGTCAAGAAACAAAACTAATCTACAGTCCCGGTCACAAGGCATAATAACTTGTGAAAGTACTGTAGTTGCCCATTCCAAAGCGTTGATCTCTATGGAGAAGAATGGGCAAGAAACTCCATGGACACTCTTTTAAATTATAATATTTTTACAAAATTGTATTTACATCATTCATGTTGAAATTATACAAATATGTGAGAACGATGTAGAAAGACGTGCACAGTAAGAGCGTCCAGAGTAAATAAAAAGCAAAATTTAATTTTAAATCTAAATAAGTTAAAAATGAACCGTGGTAGCTAAAAATGACCAGTCCCAACTGACAGCGCCCGTTCACGAACATGACGTATGGATCAGCCCCATTCAGCTCGACCATTTTGAAGGGAGCTAAATGACCCGACACACCCGCCACCATCAGCAAGACATTTAAGTGAGCATGACACTATCAACCACCAGGGCTTCGTCAAGTCAATAATAATACATAGCACTCACATATGGGCTTAATAATTATACAATACTAGAGAATTGATTCTATACATTGCAAAGATAGTCTTACAATCTTCTGCAGCTTCCACTATAGCTTCGGATACCAATCAATGAGTTTACCCCTATTCTTCTGGAGCAGGACCAGCATTAAGCCAAGCATTTTTATCATCAATATAATCCCCCAACTTATAATATGCTTGCCTACATAGTGTGCGTTTAATACAAGATTTAAATTTCGTTTCATTCAGTTGAAGAATGTGGGGAGGTATTTTATTGTAGCATTTTAAACAGTACCCCATGAAAGATGAGTCTACTTTAGCTAACCTGAAACCTGGTTGAACTAATTGGTCCCTATTTCTAGTAAGGATGAACGAAAAATATTTATTCCGGATGAAGAGTCGAGCACTATGCACTCATTTTTAATTGCATGACACAAGAATGATTCTTTTCCTTTGTCAATTTATTTAAAAGGTATACCTACAAGATTTTAAAGCAGAACTATATGTTCTTCAAGAGCAAAGAAAATTTTGATGACCATGTCAGACTAAAAGGTGCTAAAAGTGTGGTCAAACCCAGCGGTTGCAGTCCTGTCGGGGTTTCGGGTTGTTCGAAAGAGATACCGCGGCCCCGGAACGTAAAGGGCAATAGAAGGAACATGGGTGGGTTTTAGTCAGTACAAGTCTGACCCCCCCCCCCCCCCCGCTCCGCCCACAGCGGGGGAAATTATTTGATAATTTCCCACCCCAAAAAAAAACCCCAGTTGAATGTATAATTCGGTACAGGGTCCGTTGCAGAGGCATGTGATACTGAGGAATGAGGAAAATGTCTCTTTTGAGGATTAATGTGCATAGATACATGAGTAGAGGAAGACCAAAGAGACGATGAATGGACTGTGTGAACGATAATCAGTAGGGTTACCATGACATCTTATAGCAGTACTTATTCCTGTGTGAGAAAGAGATGGTGCTAGACACCCTTTATAGCTCTGTCTCTTTCTCTCAGTGGAATAAGTTCTGTTTTAAGACGTCATGGTAGGGTAACTGCTAGGAACGAGGTGTCTGATGAGATTCAAATTATAAAGTAAAAGTGGAGTGTGGCGGAAGAAGACATGCTGCACAGACCGCAAACCCGAAATAATTTTAGGTAAGGACAGGAGAATAATTAAGGTGTTTATCTTTATTTTTTTATTTGGGAAAATAAACAGTTATACATGAAATCCTATACTAAGTTATAAATATACAAGTGTTATAAATGTATAACCCACGACATTTTCCACAACACATATTAAAAGTTATATACGCGCTATTCTAAGCTGTTAAAACAAAAGTAGTACAGGTAAACTTAAACATAGACAGTCATGCAAGACACAGAGAAAGAGAGGTAATAAACTATTTATGTATAATAAAAGAATAATCCTTACTAATAATATAAAAGCGAAAGTGAGTTTGTTTGTTTGTTTGCTACGTCTTCACGCCTAAATGGCTAAACCGATTTTGATGAATTTTGATACAGAGATAGTTGGGACCCTGGAGACGGATACAGGCTATTTTTTTAAAAAAAGATTGAGATTTGAGGCAGAAAGAGGGAAGAAAAGGGAAAACTTAGCATTGCTTTTACAATAAATAAGGCGCAAGGGTAAAAACTACAGGTTGCAGGTACCTGAAAATCAGGAAAGGGGAACTGTGTTACCCCGAGTTTAACGCGAGCGAAGCCGCGGGCAAAAGCTAGTAAGATATAACAACCATAAGAAAATGACCATTTAGAAGCCAATAACGGGCCATCCATCAGTACGACAAAAGACGATCAATTCACGTTACAAATCACAACTATATCAACAATACCGCAACTCATACATTCAGTGTTGCCAACATACCGTCAGTAACGTCCAGCCATACTTCGTTTAACGAGTGTTTACTAAATAACGGTAACTATATCACCGATAATCTTATAGTCTGCTATTTGTTTGACTTATATACGAGTCGTATATGACACTTACCGTAAGTCTGGCTGATCTTAACTAGATACGGGATGGGTGGCCATGGGTGAAGCGTCAGCGGAATGGCCGAGAAAAGCCTTTATTGTTAAAAAAAACCAGACTGCCTAAAACTAAAAAGAAAAAAAAAACCTAAATAAGGGTACATATTATTTGTATTATGCTGGCAACTTTATTTCATAGCCAAAATCAATTTGATTGACATATGTGAATGTATATCGATATAATTTGAATGTATTTTGTGTCAGATATTTTGTCTATGCAATGAGGAAAAAACGGAACTCTTCTTGGTTTACTTTTTTGCCAGTCTGTCTATCTGTCTATCAAGACGTTTTATTTCAAGAACGCGTGAAGGTATCAAATTGAGTTGAATCCATATACTGAAATCTGTGGTCCCTTGGAGTTATAAAAAAAACATAGTCTACGCAGTCAAAGATATGGCCGTTTACGCAAGTTTGTACGAAAGCCTCGGGGCCCGGTTTTCTTAATAATTGTAGTTATCCAAGCATTGTCATTCCAACAAAACATGTATGCAGAATTTCAGCTCAGTCGCATGCGGAACTGGGTCAAATTCTATTTCTAAGAATGGTTTACATATTTAGTTACCTCTGAAACTTGCTTGTTTAAATCTCAAATTTAGAACAAAACAAACACATTTTGAGGTTAAAATAAAAATGGAACCTCTCTAATGTCATTTATGGACCGTCTGCTGTTGAAATTTTAATAAAACTCGCTACCGCTCATGGCTTGGCGATCTGTCACAAAATAACGGGTGATCCCGCACTCATTACACGCCGCTCAGGCGATCGACAGCGTCATCCATTGACAAGACAACATTAAGTCTCCAAGACGTGCGGTTACACACGACGCCGAGACGTATCCATAGAGTAAGTTAAGCTGTACGTTTAGTTAATAATGACAGGGAAATTACTTTGTTTTACGGTTTTTGCTGTTTGTTGTGTTTAAAGAGATGAAACAGCAACAAATTAATGTAAGGAAAAGTGGAGCAGTTTAAAATGTAGCCATAATAGTCATACAAACGTAAATAATGTCTTTCCAGAAGGAATAGAGGTATAATGCTGACATTGTCGCTACCATAGAGTTTTCTACCAAGGAGCTTCGTACAGGTTTCAAAGATTGAAGAAACGAATTCGAATACACATCATTTATTTTAATTAGACCGTAACGGACATTTATGAATGTCAAAAACCAAAGGATTATGCCTTGTGGCTGGGACTGTGGCTTCACTACAGTCCCAGCCACAAGGCATAAAACTCGTGAAAGTACTATAGTTGCCCATTTCAAAGCAAATCCATATTATGGAGAAGAATAGGCAAGAAACTCCATGGATATTTTTTTAAATCAAAACTATTTTTACAAGGTCTTGGTTACATCGTTCGTCTTGAGGTAATACAAACTAGTTTTCAACCCTTTCGTATGTTAGTTTCTAATAAAACTAACATACGAAATCAAATACTTCCACACTTGATATAAATCCAAAGACAATACCCGCTGCTCTTTACATCATAATAACAGTTGTTATCGCGCTAAACAATTAATTAACAAGCAAATCGTATGCGGGAACAAACGATACGGAATGTGTGAACGCGACAAGAATGGTGCTAGAAATATCATGGATTTTTCCAATCATAATTCTGAGAATAGGTTCGTGGCGTCGTTAAATAAGGCTAGTCAACAACGTGGTAGCGGGGATGACTGTCTCGTCCAAGATGCACAGATGATGCATGATAGTGATGGATGTCATCATTATTCATCATCATTTTCCAGCCCTTGTCCCATTCTATTTGGGGTCGGCGCAACACGTTTTCTTCTTCCATTCTCCCCAACAGACGTCACGGCATCATTTACTCCTTTCTCCTTCATATCATTCCTTACACAATCCATCCATCTTTTCTTTGGCCTTCCTCTCGCTCTCCGTCCATCAACATTCAGATTCATCAATCTTTTAGTCACATGTCCTTCATCCCTCCTCATTACATGTCCATACCAAGACAAACGACTCCCTTTCATTTTTTCTGTAACAGGCGCAACTTTCAAACTTCTTCTAATTTACTCATTCCTTACTTTATCCATTCTTGTCACTCCACACATCCATCTCAACATTCCATCATCATTATTCACGATCCTCAAAAAAAATGAAAAGGCTTATTTTACTTTTTTTGGGTTCAGTACCTCAAAAGTAAAAATCTCGACCCTTATAGGATCACTTTGTTGTCCATCTGTCTGTCTGTCTGTCAGCCGAATATGAGCTATAAGGAAGATTATCAAATATTATAAGATTATCTTTTTAGAATATATAATTTCGGTTTAGAGTCCATGAAAGTTAAGAACACTCTCGACTGATATACCTTTCAAACAAAAAGAAACCGCATTAAAATCGGATCATCCGTTTGGGAGCTACGATGCCACAGACAGACACATACACATTTACATACACACACACACACACACACACAGACACGTCAAACTTATAACACCCCGTCGTTTTTGCGTCGGGGGCCGCTCGAGACAAGGTTTAACGCGCTTGGCTAGGTCGGTCTGTGGATGGGTGACCACCCGTTACATACCGAGTTTCCTCTGTGCCTCGGAAAGCAAGTTAAGCTGTTGATCCCGGCTGTCATTTGGAGATCTTTGACAATCGTTGCAGATAGTCAGTGACCACTAAGTATGACAACCAGTCTTACCAAAGTATTAACTGGGTTGTGGAGGTGAAGATAGGCAGTCACTCCATGTAAAATATTGGTAGTCCGCTGCATCCGGTTAGACTGGAAGCGGACCCCGAAAATGAGATTATAGTAAAGTTCAGTTTTGTAGAATACATTGAAACTTAAACTGACATCTAAGTAATCTATATTTTGATTGTATTATCGGTTTTTGGAAGTTCTTCTCTTAAAAGTACTAGTAGGAATTCTCGCCGCAATCACAGCTTGTCCTATTATGATCAACAAAAAACTTTCTCACTTATTTCTAACCTTATGTAAAACCAATAACCATTGTTTGAAATTACCACCTTTGTTCTAAGTTGTACTTGCATTTTTCTAACCTGAATACAATAAAATCTAGTTTGAAACAAAGGTTATAGCTGACTTAGCATATAGGTCACATCAAATTGTGCTGAGAGAATTATGCTGATTTACAACAAGTACGTTTTTCTTTTCAATGTAATTATATTGAGTAGAATTCTAGCTTTTTAAACGAATTAAAAAAAAACAGGAATTGCTGTATTCGACATTATTATTGCAGAATCAGCTGTGTCTACTCTTGCGTTCGTGTTCTTCTCGATCCTCAAAGAGATGTCAACAAATCAGAGGGTCCCGACAGGACCACTGCCTGCCGGGGCTATAAAGAGTAAAATAAGGAACATAGATGGGTTTTAGTCAGTACAAGTTTGACACTTCTCCCCGCTCCGCCCAGTGTGGGGGAAGTTATTTGATGATATCCCATCAAAACAAAAAAAGTGTTGTTCCTTCATCCTACTTATATTATTATCCTACCGAGGATGGATGGATGGATGTTTTTTAACTCTTTCACGTCAAAACGGTTTAACGGATCTTGATGAAATTTGGCACAGAGTTAGATTATAGTCGGGAATAACACATAGGATACTTTTTTTATCATCACGCGGGTGAAGCCGCGGGCGCCAGCTAGTACTGTATTTAAATAATTATCTCCTTTTTGTGTAAAGTCGATGTTGTTATTACTTTTTTCTTTAATGTTGTGTGCATTTATAGCATGTGATAATTAAACTTATTTCATTTCTTTATTTCTTCATGTAGGTCTATGACATTGCTCAAGTTTTCTTTGGCAATTCTTTTTGGAGCTTCCTCTTTTCTGACTTTTTGTTTATGCTGTGATTTGACAAACTGCAGAAATATTAACTAGGTACTTATCATAACTTATGTTACTTATAAATAAACAAACATAAATAAACTTTAGTAATACCAGTCTTTCCATAGAATTAATTACTGCAATTCGTTAAATACACATTGTTTTTTAACCAGAAAAACCTGAGTAGTTAGTGTCACGGCCTTTTAACTCTCGTCTCTAGTTCAAGTTTAACTATTTCGGTTACCATTGACGGCACACTTACTAACTGGACCATGGCGGTTAAAATTAGCTTCAACCATAAAGCGTTTATGGTACACCATACTTAATCTTGTTTTAATAGACTTTGGTATAAGCATTGTTGGTTTTGACGAGTTATAAAAGATTATTAAAAAAAAACTAATAGACAAAAAAATACCCGACTCTCAAAACGGACGGCATGGTTGGCGCAGTGGCTGAGCGATTGGCTGCCGCGCCGCGTGTCGCGGATTCGATTCCCGCACGGAACAAATATTTGTATGGCCTACAGTTGTTTCGGGTCTGGCTGTTTGTGTATGTGAGTTTAAATGTTTGTAAACGCACCCACGACACAGGAGAAATTCCTTGTGTGGGGCAACGTTTAAAAAAACACAAAATAAACGATAATATAGTCGGGTTTTTGTCTAACTATTCGTTTTTTGCTTTTAAATTGTTAATTAAATAACATATGCTACGTTCATAATTATACCTATAAACCAGCTTTTCCATTTTTCGTCAATAAAGTTGACCTACAAGGTCTAAAATTGAATGACAAGTTTTTTTTATGGTGGCGACACAGAGTTTTGATTCATTTTAACGTGTTTTATTGCTTGTTTGTTAGTAGTACTTAAATGGCTAAGGAAAACTTCGATCAACATCTCCTAGAACTACAAATTCCAAGACCACCTTGACGTAGGGTTTCACCCAGTTTCTGTTTAAACATTTGAAGTCGAGAACTTCTTTCTTTTTCTTGTAGTTAGTGTCAAACCCTAGTTTCAGAGTTTTTTTGCCTCATTTATCTCTCAGGAAAGTTAGTTTCCTCACCATATTTTCTTTCACCGAAGCAAGTGATTATTTGTACACCCAACGGCAGGTCAACCTATAAAAAACCATTATAACCTGATCTCTCTACTACGGATCGCACACCGTAGTAGAGAGATCAGGTTATAATGGTTTTTTATAGGTTGATGTTCCGTCGTGCGTACAATACGCACATGAACCCGAAAAATGATAGATCTTGGGATCGACCTTGAGACCTGTGACTTGGCAGCCTGACAGTCACACCACTAGACTTTACTGCGAACTATTATTGAGAACTAGCAGCACCCCGCGATTTCACTCGCGTAGTGATAGAATATACAATGTATCTTTATGAATTGTAGCCTATGTGTTATTCTGATGTATAAACTATATTATTGTAAAGTTTCATTAAAATCCATTGAGGAGTTTTTGCGTGAAAGAGTGACAAACATTCATAAATCCATACATCCATCCATCCATACAAACTTTCGCGTTTATAATATTAGTAGCATAGGACTTAACCTTCTAGGTATATAATTTTATTTTTAACTAGCCTTACCAGGGGGTATCGTATTACCCAGTACCCGTTTGGGTTGTGGAGGTCAGATAGGCAGTCGATCCATTAAATACTGATATTCAGCTGCATCCGGTTAGACTGGAAGCCGACCCCAACATAGTTTGGTAAAGGCTAGGCGGATGATGATTTTATCTTTATATAGGTATATAAATCTATTCATCGTTCGTTAGTTTTTTTCAAAATCAGAAGCTTCCCCGGGGTTTTTATTCAATGGAATTCTGGGGTATTATCACTGTCGGTATTCCTCGAAATAAATCAATAATTTTCCTCATAAAAAAAACATCAATTTTGATATTCCCGTAAATGTTTACTGCAACTTTTTGCAGTGAAACCAGTTTTAAAATGATAAATGAATAAATTATGCAGGTTATTTCGTCATTATTTTCAAGATCAGTGTGAAAATATTTCTAGAAAGTAAATTAATATAAAACGAGTACCTCTTACAACAAGCTCAAGAATTTAAATTACTTAAGTAGTTAAATACTTTTGTTTATAACCTAATTACGACTGGTTACATAATAAGCTGTAAATATAACTAAACTAGGTTTTATAGTATCTTACATTCTATTACAGACTATCTCTGAGCCAAATATCATCCTGATCCGTTCAGCCGTTCTGGCGTGATTGACATCCATTCAAACATTCTCATTTATAATATTAGAATAGATTTTATATAGGTATGCACTATATACATCTATTATGTTAAATGCATTCCTAACCCTAGCCAGCCACAATTAATTATCTAATTAAAAACAACAAAAGGGAAAAACAACTGAACATCAAACAAAAAACGACTTTTAATACCACCCATGTGGCGCACCGGCCGCCATGTCTGTCATTTTGACAACTCAAGCGCTTACGTCACTGATCTTGACGTTTCGAACAGTAATGGATTCTGTCACACGTCATCTCTAAATTGTCTTACTGTCCGTTAGACTAACTGACTATTGTGTTTATAATTGTTTTAAGCTTGCTTTTTTTTTCATTGTTAGGTATGTAATTTTGGAGTACTTGGAATTACTAATATTTTGGGTCATGAGCGTTTTTGTGTTCCTATAGTTTATTCATAAGTGCTAGTTAGTGCTGACCTTAGGTTTGATGATAGATTTTTTTCCTATCAGACCCTCCCCATTTCTTCCGAATTAATAGATTTAGGCCCGCTATTACATTGATTGATTGATTATGGGATTGATTGATTATGGGATTAAACAAAACATGAAAAATGTGTGTTTAGGTTAGGTGACGTGACTTAGACTCACAGACTTAGTTTAACATAAACAGTCGTAGTCGTGCCATGTTTTAATTAAGTTCTTCATAACCAAACAAAAGCCGGAGTTTCTCATGCTTGTTTTTAAGGAAATTAAATAAAATAAGATATTGTAATGTGATTTTAATGTATTAATTAAAAAAAACAAAAGAAACAGGCTAGCGAAAAAAATAAGTGTATCTGAAAACAATTCCAAGCCAGAATAAAAGTAATAATAACATAGTAACTAAACACTACAATCATTGTTTATCTTAATACAATATTGATCCATAATAATATGATAAAAAAGATAGCAATGATTAACAATACTGATTAGACGCAGTTACAATCGTCACACATGACGATAGTACCCTTAGTATCTTTATAGACACAAACACAATCTTTACCGTTAGCTGGAATACAGACACAACACCCATCCACACATTTGCAAGTATCGTCATTTACACAGTCCTTGCAACGAACTAACTTTCCATCTTGCGCACACACGCTAATACAAGACTTTCCATCGGTCAAGAAACATACACAATCCTTGCCACATTTCTCATCTTTACAGCAAGAGCAGTCTTTGCAAACCTTAATATTGCCTTTCGCATCGCAGCAGACACAAACACACTTGACTCCTTCAGTCTTAATGCATGTGCATTCTGACTTGTCACACTTTCCAGAATCATCGCATTTGCAATCATCGCAGCACACAATCTTGCCCTCACTGTTCTTGCACACACAGATGCAAGACTTTCCTTCAGTTAGGATGCAAACGCAATCTTTGCTACATTTAGGAGCAACAACTTCCTTGGCTTCACAAGTACAGTCTTTGCAAACTTTAATAGTGCCCTTGTTATCACAGCACACACAAACACACTTGGCTCCCTCAGTCTTAATGCAAGCGCATTCTGGCTTGTCACACTTTCCAGAAGTATCACATTTGCAATCATCGCAGCATACAATCTTGCCCTCACTATTCTTGCATACGCAGATGCAAGACTTCCCTTCAGTAAGAATGCAGACACAAGCTTTGCTACATTTGGGAGCAACAGCTTCCTTGGCCTCACAAGAACAGTCTTTACAAACCTTGATATTTCCCGCATCATCACAGCAAACACAAACACACTTAGCTCCATCTGTTTTGATGCATGTGCATTGTGCCTTGTCACACTTTCCAGAATCATCGCATTTGCAATCATCGCAGCACACAATCTTGCCCTCACTGTTCTTGCACACACAGATGCAAGACTTTCCTTCAGTAAGAATGCAAACACAAGCTTTGCTACATTTAGGAGCAACAGCTTCCTTGGCATCACAAGAACAGTCTTTACAAACCTTGATATTTCCAGCATCATCACAGCAAACACAAACACACTTCATTCCCTCAGTCTTAATGCAAGCGCATTCTGGCTTGTCACACTTTCCAGAAGTATCACATTTGCAATCATCGCAGCATACAATCTTGCCCTCACTATTCTTGCATACGCAGATGCAAGACTTCCCTTCAGTAAGAATGCAGACACAAGCTTTGCTACATTTAGGAGCAACAACTTCCTTGGCTTCACAAGTACAGTCTTTGCAAACTTTAATAGTGCCCTTGTTATCACAGCACACACAAACACACTTGGCTCCCTCAGTCTTAATGCAAGCGCATTCTGGCTTGTCACACTTTCCAGAAGTATCACATTTGCAATCATCGCAGCATACAATCTTGCCCTCACTATTCTTGCATACGCAGATGCAAGACTTCCCTTCAGTAAGAATGCAGACACAAGCTTTGCTACATTTGGGAGCAACAGCTTCCTTGGCCTCACAAGAACAGTCTTTACAAACCTTGATATTTCCCGCATCATCACAGCAAACACAAACACACTTAGCTCCATCTGTTTTGATGGATGTGCATTCTGCCTTGTCACACTTTCCAGAATCATCGCATTTGCAATCATCGCAGCACACAATCTTGCCCTCACTGTTCTTGCACACACAGATGCAAGACTTTCCTTCAGTAAGAATGCAAACACAAGCTTTGCTACATTTAGGAGCAACAGCTTCCTTGGCATCACAAGAACAGTCTTTACAAACCTTGATATTTCCAGCATCATCACAACAAACACAAACACACTTCATTCCCTCAGTCTTAATGCAAACGCATTCTGACTTGTCACACTTTCTAGAAGTATCGCATTTGCAATCATCGCAGCATACAATCTTGCCTTCACTATTCTTGCATACGCAGATGCAAGACTTTTCTTCAGTTAGGATGCAGACACAAGCTTTGCTACATTTAGGAGCAACAGCTTCCTTGGCCTCACAAGTACAGTCTTTACAAACCTTGATATTTCCAGCATCATCACAGCAAACACAAACACACTTCATTCCCTCAGTCTTAATGCAAACGCATTCTGACTTGTCACACTTTCTAGAAGTATCGCATTTGCAATCATCGCAGCATACAATCTTGCCTTCACTATTCTTGCATACGCAGATGCAAGACTTTTCTTCAGTTAGGATGCAGACACAAGCTTTGCTACATTTAGGAGCAACAGCTTCCTTGGCCTCACAAGTACAGTCTCTACAAACCTTGATATTTCCCGCATCATCACAACAAACACATACACAATTGGCTCCCTCAGTCTTGATGCAGGTGCATTCTGCCTTCTCACACTTGCCAGAATCATCGCACTTGCAGTCATCGCAGCACACGATCTTCCCCTCACTGTTTTTGCATACGCAGATGCAAGACTTTCCTTCAGTTAGGATGCAGACACAAGCTTTGCTACATTTAGGAGCAACAGCTTCCTTTTCCTCACAAGTACAGTCTCTACAAACCTTGATATTTCCCGCATCATCACAGCAAACACATACACACTTGGCTCCCTCAGTCTTGATGCAGGTGCATTCTGACTTCTCACACTTGCCAGAATCATCGCACTTGCAGTCATCGCAGCACACGATCTTCCCCTCACTGTTCTTGCATACGCAGATGCAAGACTTTCTTTCAGTTGGGATGCAGACACAAGCTTTGCTACATTTAGGAGCAACAGCTTCCTTGGCCTCACAAGTACAGTCTTTGCAAACCTTGATGTTGCCTTTCGCATCGCAGCAGACACAAATACACTTAGCTCCCTCAGTCTTAATGCAAGCGCATTCTGGCTTGTCACACTTGCCAGAATCATCGCATTTGCAATCATCGCAGCATACAATCTTGCCCTCACTGTTCTTGCACACACAGATGCAAGACTTTCCTTCAGTAAGAATGCAAACACAAGCTTTGCTACATTTAGGAGCAACAGCTTCCTTGGCATCACAAGAACAGTCATTACAAACTTTGAAATTTCCCTCGTTATCACAGCAAACACAAACACACTTAGCTCCATCTGTTTTGATGCAGGTGCATTCTGGTTTGTCGCATTTGCCAGAATCATCGCACTTGCAGTCATCGCAGCATACGATCTTCCCCTCACTGTTCTTGCATACACAGATGCAAGACTTTCCTTCAGTTAGGAAAAAGACACAAGCTTTGCTACATTTAGGAGCAACAGCTTCCTTGGCATCACAAGAACAGTCTCTACAAACCTTGATATTTACCGCATCATCACAGCAAACACATAAACACTTGGCTCCCTCAGTTTCAATGCATGTGCATTCTGCATTGTCACACTTGCCAGAATCATCGCATTTGCAATCATTGCAGCACACGATCTTGCCCTCACTGTTCTTGCACACACAGATGCAAGACTTTCCTTCAGTTAGAATGCAGACACAGGCTTTGCTACATTTAGGAGCAACAGCTGCCTTGGCCTCACAAGTACAGTCTTTGCAAACCTTGATGTTGCCTTTCGCATCGCAGCAGACACAAATACACTTAGCTCCCTCAGTCTTAATGCAAGCGCATTCTGGCTTGTCACAATTTCCAGAAGTATCGCATTTGCAATCATCGCAGCATACAATCTTGCCTTCACTATTCTTGCACACACAGATGCAAGACTTTCCTTCAGTAAGAATGCAAACACAGGCTTTGCTACATTTAGGAGCAACAGCTCTCTTGGCCTCACAAGAACAGTCTTTACAAACCTTGATATTTCCCGCATCATCACAACAAACAGATACACACTTAGCTCCATCTGTTTTGACGCAGGTGCATTCTGGTTTGTCGCATTTGCCAGAATCATCGCACTTGCAGTCATCGCAGCATACGATCTTCCCCTCACTATTCTTGCATACACAGATGCAAGCTTTTCCATCATTTGGGATGCAAGCACATCCAGCCTCATTGCAGCTAGCAGCTTCCTGATCTTTGGTATCACAAGCACAGTCTTTACAGACTTTGATGTTACCCTTTGCATCGCAGCACACACAAACACACTTTCCACCTTCGGTAGAAACACAGACGCAAGAGTTGCCACAAGTTCCAGCTCCGTTGCACTCGCAGAGAACAATCTTCCCATTCTTCTTGCAGACACCGATGCAAGACTTGCCACCAGTTGGGAGGCAAACGCATCCGGCTTTGTCACATTTCTTGAAAGTCTCCTTGCATTCTTCAGCGTTGATGCAAGCGCAATCGTTGCAGGACTTGATGGCATCTTCTTCGTCGGTGCAAATACATAGGCATGGTTTTCCATCAGTTGGAAGGCAGATGCAAGAAGCATCGACGCATTTCCATTCGTTGTCATCCATTTGGACCGCCTTGCAGTCGAGGCAGGGCACGATCTTCCCTTCCTCGTCCTTGCTCAGGCAGAGGTAGGGTTTCCCCCCAGTTGGAATGCAGATGCACTCGCTCATGGCGCAAACGAGGGTTTTTTTAACGGAGACTTTGCAGCACGGCATTGTTGACTCTGAAAATATAAAAGAAAAATGTTATGAAATCATTTTGAAAAAAGAAAACGAGGGAGACAGCATTGAAAGTTAGCTAAGTCGTCATCGGTGATGAAAACATCGTGAGGAAACCTGGACTTATTATTAATACTAGCGGACCCGACAGACGTTGTCCTGTCTACACGTCTTTAATTTGAAAATTTCAAACTTTTTTTAATAAGCTAATAAGCTGTCTAATTTGACACTGCGATGGTAGCGCCGTCTGTCGGATCAATGTAAAACATTCCAAAATCAACAACTACTAATAAATTAAAAATTAATTAAAAAAACGTCCAGCGGACAAAATTGTGAATCTAAACCATTCCCAGATCCCCTTGAACACACACAAAAAATTTCATCAAAATCGGTCCAGTCGTTTGAGAGAAGTTCAGTGACATACACACTCACAGAAGAATTTATATATATAAAGATAAGTCTGAAATCACCAACCCGACTTGAGCAAGCGTGGTGATCAATGCTCGTGCCTTCTCTGTATGAGAAGAGGCATTTGCCTATCAGTGGAGCAGTTAAAGGCTGGTATTCTTTATTTATTAAAAATAAATATTTACTATATAATCTACAATTCTGAATGCTAAACAACAAAATATGCACATAATAATATAAGCAATAGGGTAGTTGACACCACCAATCAATTGACATACTTTTTATGAGCTGTCAAAACGCGATTCCCCCATAGATTTTGTATGAGACTCGCAACCGATGACGTCACTAAGTTGTCAAGTCAATGACGCAACTATTTATTAATTTAAAAGCAACTAAAAATCGAATTTTAAAGTTATTTTGAAATGAATGGAGTTCTCAGGTCTAGAATAACGTGTTCTTTCAGAGAAATTGTGTCTTTAAATTATTGGTTAATGGTGTCAACTTCCCAATTGTTACACAGCATCGGAAATCTTTGTACGCACTCACACGATATCCAAAAAGGGTTAAACAGAGGTGTACCTAAACGATCAGCCACATTTTGACGGTTATGTTTTTAAGTCCCAGTAAAAGGGACGAGCCAATTGCCATCAACGAGGCACTAATCTAGAATCTGCGACTGAGAAATTCCTAATAGAAAAACTTAATGCTCCACCCGGGAATCGTAAATCAAAATTTTGACGTCACGGTTGGCGCAGTGGTTGAGCGATCGACTGCTGCGCTGCGTGTCGCGGTTTCGATCCCCTCACGAAACAAATATTAAAATTTGTATGACCTACAGATAGTTGTTCCGGGTCTGGCTGTTTTTGTATGGGAGTTTCAATGTTTGTTCAACCCACGATACAGGAGAATTTCTAGTGTGGGGCAACGTATTTTTAAAGAAAAAAAATAAAACTTTAAAAAATCTCACCTTATTTCAATTCACTCAAAGACACAAAATAAACAATAACAAATAGTTATTATTAAAACAATGTTATCAGTACGTACACGACTAATCACGGAAAGAGTTGTAATGATACTGATAAGCGATGCCGGTTGAATTTATAATAGGCAAAGTGACAACGCGAGTGCAAAAGATAAGTGAAGTGCGCAAAGAAACGCGTGCAAATTGTGACTGTGTTGGGGTAACTTGACTTAAGTGCCGTGTGAATTATTAAGGAGGTAGTTTCGTGTGCGTTCTGGAACTTTCTTTAAGACTAATGTGACGAGGGGCTGCGAGTTGGTTCGCTAGAGATACCGCGGCCCTGGATCATAAAGGCCAAAAATAGGAACATGAATGGATTTTTAGTCAGTATAAGTCTGACACACCATTCCAGATTCGCGGCCCAGAGTGGGATGAGTAAATAGATAATTTCTCATTCGAAAAAAATGGACTAATGTAATCAAGAATGTTTTAAAATCAAAATATTTTTAATTCACATAGGCCTACATGGCCACATAAAAAACGTAGAAAAGAGGTGCACGGTTCGGGTGGTTTCCTATGGAGAAGAACCGGCAAGAAACTCCATGGTTACTCTTTTAAAATCACCGGATCGGTATAGTAATGTGATAAATGTATGTCAACCGACCTCCTCGAATATTTAGAGACAAACATTATTTATTTAAAAACTCAACAATGATGTGGATTCTGTTGTCCCAAACTAAACTAAAATTACTCAAAAAATCACTAAAATTTAGTTTATTCCAATCAAACGACATTTCCTATTCTGAAATTGATCGAAGTGACAGCAGTAATGATAGTTTAGTTACTCAATTTAGAGAAAATGGCAACGTCGCTATAGAAATACACGTTTTTCACTCAAAATAGTGCTTGTCAAGCTAAATCGGACTGCGTCTATTGACGACAGGCCGTGTCGACGGCGCGTTTGTGTATCACGTGCACCTCAAAGAGATGTCGATGTGAAGCCTCTCTGCTTTGCTGACACCTGCCGAGGTTGCGGTTGTTCGAAAGAGATACCGCGGCCCCGGAACGTAAAGGGCAATAGAAGGAACATGGGTGGGTAAACGGCTGACACTCCCCCCCGCTCCGCCCAGAGCGGGGGAAATTATTTGATTATTTCCCACCCCAAAAAAATAAAAAGCTTAATCGGACTATTTTTAACCGCGACATGAATTAAATTAGATGTGATTTGGTATGTCAGTTTAATCCGGTGGTTCATCAGAATCGGCACAACTCACAACGCATCATCATCTGCCAAGCCTGTTCCCAACTATGTTGGGGTCGGTCTTCCAGTCTAACCGGATGCAGCTGAATATCAGTATTTTACATGGAGCGACTGCCTATCTGACCTCCACAAGCCAGTTAATACTGGGTAATACGATACCCCTTGGTAAGACTGGTTGTCAGACTTTCGGAACACTGACTACCTGTAACGACTGTCAAAGATCTACAAATGACAGCCGGGACCAATGGCTTAACGTGCTTTCCGAGGCACGGAGGAAACTCGGTGTGTAACGCGTGGTCACCCATCCACAGACCAACCTAGCCAAGCGCGGCTTAACCTAAAGATCGACCCGGGCGGCTGCTATTATTTAGCCACGAGCTCCTCCAACTAACGAATGCAAATAAACCAAATTCATAATCCTCTTGTTACCTTGGACCAGTTTACGGAATAAACTTGATATTTCCATCACATAACTAGTATTGCAAATACCTACACAACGTGGGCGATGGACCCAGTCGCCTTGAGGTCCAAATACGGACCCGGTCGGTGACTGGATTTAAGGTCCGATTATTTTAAGTCTATTACGAATATTAGGTCCTGTTCTTGATCGTTCGGTTTCGTACCTCAAAGGGAATAATATGTATGACGTAAGTTAATTTCAAAGCAACGGAAGTGGTACCAACATCTCTTTGAATAATGCAAATAAAATTTGTCAAGAAAATCGACTCATTATATAAGATTCTTACTTAAGGTCTTGACACACTCAAGTGACATGGTGTACTTGCAAGTTGCAGTATTTTTAAGATTCCGTACCATAAAAGAAACAAACGGAACCTTTATAGGATCACTTTGTTGTCTGTCTGTCAAGACCATAGATATAGATAGACATAGATAACGTAAGGGTAACTACTACGCGTGCCACTTTGCGCGAGCCAAACTTACGATCAAAAATCGCAAGCAACTACTTTCGCGCTCAGTCTGCATCGGTGTGCCACTAGTTGGACGTCAGATATCGAATTTAAAATAGTTAATTTTGTGTAATAAATTGTAAAAACTTTCGTCAATCACTAAATAGACGTCACTTCATTAAAATATAGTGCATGAGACGTCATGGTAGGTAGTCAAAATATGGCACTCTTCGTTTTCATACAGATCGTGATACTTGCGTTATCTATGTCAATCTATATCTGTGGTGAAGACCCTTCTACGGTTTACGGTTTGAATTCATTTATTTCTAAAGATTACAAATCACTTGTACAGAAATAAATACTAAAGTATTAAATAAATAAACATGTTTATTGTCCAGGAGTAGCAGAAGCTTGTAGACTTAACAATTAGTATGTATAAGAGGGTAATTGATTAAGTTATCAATTACCCCCTTATTGTCTACCGCCGTGCAGCATGATAAATAGCGGTTACTTGTATCCTTTGTTTATGTGCTTGAAATATTAAGGCTGGTTCACACTATAGGCAAAGTAGTAATATTGTATTTTTATCTTTATTGTCTAAATAGTTTTTTTTTTACATGTGGCACTTAAATAGCTTTTTAAATAGTAATAACGATTGTGTATTTTTTTTATCTCGGGAACGCGTTGATGTATCGAGTTAAAATTTTATATCGAATACTGAGATCTACAGTCTTTAGCAATTGTGAAAAAATCAACCCTCTAAGTCTATGCAATGAAAGGGATGGCCGTTTATGTCGCTGTCGTTTATCCTACTTTGATCCTACTATACATACTTATAATAATATTATAAATGCGAATGTATGAGAAGATGGATGTATGGACGTTTGTTACTCTTTCACGTCAAAACGGCTGAACGGATCTTGATGAAATTTGGCACAGAGTTAGATTATAGTCTGGAATCACACATAGGATACTTTGTTTTCAATCAACACGCGGGCGAAGCCGCGGGCACCAGCAAGTTTTCTATATAAGATACATTCTCAAAGTAATTAAAATCTATAGGATACTTCCCGTTGGCCTATAATCATGAAATTTGACAAGAAGTAATATCATAGAGTACCAGTAAAGGAAAAAATTCCCAAAACCGTAAATTTATTAATGTATCAGAAAAAAAAATTATTACAAACTTTTACGACCACATTTTTGTGATGGTATATTTAAAAGCAATGCCTCTATACTGCAGTAGGTATGAGAGGTATCATCTGCCTAGCCTTTTCAGCAGATGGTTCAGCTTCCAGTCTTACCGGATTCAGCTAAATACCAGTATCTAAATGAAGCGATTGCCTATCTGACCTCCAAAACTCATTTAATAACTGGGTAGTACGATACCCCTTGGTAAGATTGGTTGTCAGACTTTTGTGCCATTGGGTAGGTACTTATAAATGTAACACCACAGACTACCTACAGTACTGTTTCTCCTCCTTTAAATCCATCCAAAGGTTGTCTTGAAAAGATCGCTTTGAGCGATAAGACCGCCCATTGTGTCACCCTATTTACTTTTAAGTTGTTTAATGTTACTCGTGTTATCTGTATGGTGTACATAATAAAGAATATTCTATCTATCTATCTATTTATTTAACAACTGTCAAAGATCAATAATTAGCAGCCGTGGTAATGTAGTGAAAATACATACTATAAAATGGATGCACAGCTTAATGATCAGAGTGCAGTAGACTTTCATCAAATATCTATCGATGAAGCCATTTGTATGCATTCCAATCCATTTAAACATGTGCATTAGAAAAACAACAAACAAAAATGCAAGTCAGGTATGTTGCAGTAAAAAGAGAAATTAGGCTTTTAGAGAAAGTACCGGGTGCATGGTCGCTATTTATTTGCATGCTTAAGATACGGTTGACGCAATGCCTTCTACATTAATGTAGTTTGCAACTTGTGACCTTCAATGACCATTCGTTTGCTTTTAGTCTAAATGGGCAAAAATTTCACAGTTCAGCTAAAACAGTTTTCATAGGTATGGTTTCATTGAATTAAAAATCCTAACATCACGGTTGATATGACTCTAAGGGTAAGGTAGAGGGGAACCATTGTCTTCAAACCCACATTTCACCAATTGCAGTACCTACTTGATTGAAAAACCGACACGAGTCGTACTGGCGCCCCGTAACTATAAACAGCTATATATCTTTTGACTGCGTAGACTTGAGCGTTGTTTTTTTTTTGTTAATGAAGCGTTGCCCCACACTAGAAATTTCACCTGTATCGTGGGTGCGTTTACAAAGATTGAAACTCACATACAAAAACAGCCAGACCTGAAACTATCTACCTGTTGGTCGTACAAATATATGTTCAAACCCGCGACACGCGGCGCAGCAGTCGATCGCTCAGCCACTGCGCCAACCGTGCCATCAACATCTCCAAAAGACTTGAGTATAAGGTAAAGGTTTTAATTTCAACTTGATAACTCCACGCGTTCCCAAGATAAAGGGTGTTGAGAGACATACTGACAACAAAGCGATCCTATAAGGTTTCCGTTTTTCGTATTGACTTACGGAACCCTAAAAATAATGAGACTTGCAAGTACACCGTGTCACCTGAATGTGTCTAGAGATTAAGTAAGAATCTTATATAATGAGTAGATTTTCTTGATGACTTTTATTTACATTATTCAAAGGGATGTTGGTAACACTTCCGTTGCTTTCTTGAAATTAGAAATTAACTTACGTCAAACATCGTGATACTTAAGCAAAGGAAAATTGAGCAATCTAAATATAGTTGATGTCGCTGGAGACTATGTTCGCATTAACCTTTATTTAGGTGCGGTCAAACTGTGCGGTGAACTTTGATAGTTCAGCTTCGTTGGTCTAGTGGTAGCAAGTGTGACTTCTGAGCATGAGGTCCTAGGTTCGATTCCCGTGTCAGGCATATTTTTATTGGGTTTTCCAACACGAAATTCACAGTAACAGCCACAAAGTCTGGATTTGTTTACGGTCCTCTTTCGAACAACCCGCAGCCCCAGAAAAAAACATCAAGAAGAAAGAGAACTCCGTTGAAAATAATTAAATAACAACAACATTTTGTCAAGTAATCTTTAGAGAAAAGCTTATCTTTTAATAAAGATGTTTTAATAATACAGGAAGTTGTTTTACCTTCCTTATTCGTCGTAATGTTTAATGTCCGGAAACGCAGTTGCATCGCGACATTACACAGCGTCAACGATCAAAGTTCATATTTAATTTATGACCTTATTCGTTTTGTGGTTTTAACAGAAAATAAAACTCATAAAACAGTTAATAAAATAATTGTTCTGGCGATATAATGTCATGGGAAAGAACGGTATTTAAGAAACCTTTTATATTTTATATCTTCGACTAGCTTTCGCCCGCGGCTTCGCTCGCGTTAAATTTGGTATAACACAGTACCTGCTATCTGCAGTTTTTACCCTTGCGCCTTATTGATTTGTAATAGCAACGCTAAGTTTTTCCTTTTCTTCCCTTGTTCTCCCTCATATCCCACTTTTTTTAGCTTAAAAATTAGCCTATGTCCGTCTCCTGGTTCCCAACTATCTCTGTACCAAAATTCATCAAAATCGGTTTAGCCATTAAAGCGTGAAGAGGTAACAAACAAATAAACAAACTCACTTTCGCTTTTATAATATTAGTAAGAATTCCATATACAATTTAGGTAAATCACTAAAATTGTTACTCTTTAGGGTTCCGTGCCTTAAAAGGAAAATAACGAAACCCTTATAGGATCCCTTTGTTGTGCGTCTGTCTGTCAGTCAAAAGCTTTTTGTTTGTTTCGCGATTGCTTTGTCGATTGTCGGCTGATTTTTTAAAAAAAAAAATTAACCGAATGGGAACTGACTTACTTCTCCACAGCGGAAACTGCTTGCAATTGAACAAACGAAAACTTTTTGACGACGAAAAATAAATTTATTTTCGGCAAAAAAGTTTTTTTTTTTTGTTTGTTCAATCCTTTCTAAAGAAGCTAAAAAAAACTACCTGATTACGAGCAGTGTGAAGGGCACAGTCTAAGCATTTTGATAACAAATTTTTCGGTAGCGTAAGAAACACGTCATGTCGGTAGCACATACAGAATATTTCAAGGTAGCAATTATACATACATCACACAGGTGATATAGCATTGATCTTTATAACAATGTAATACCAATACATTCAGTACACAATGTCTTCATAATCAATTTAACCTCGAATTTAAACCTTCAGAAGCTGGCTGACGTAACCAATTCATTCATAAATAAATGATGCATGTGTCATTTTGTAAATAAAACTATGTCTTTTAACGATAAGTCCGCCCATTGTGCCACCCAGTATGTAAATTTACTTATTGTGCCTATATCCTTACTAATATTATAAAAGCGAAAGTGAGTTTGTTTGTTACGTCTTCACGCCTAAATGGCTAAAGCGATTTTGATGAATTTTGGTACAGAGATAGTTAGGACCCTGGAGACGGACTTAGGCTTAAAAAAATATAGAAAAGGAGGAGAAAAGGGCAGCGAAAGACATTTTTTATTTCGTTAGCCCAAAGTAACTATGCCACGCGGACGAAGTGGTGGGTGGAAGCTAGTACTATATAATTTAAATTGGTACAGTCAGCAAAAAAGATAATTCACAATTTCATATAGCTGTTTGGTTTTTAATTACGCACACGCGTTTACAAAGATTTAAACCCACAACAAAAGTCAGATACGGAACAACTGCCTGTAGGTCATACAAATACTTGTTCCGTGCGGAGATCGAAACCGCGGTACGCGGCGGCGTAGCACCCAGTAGCTTAACCACTGCGCCAACTAAAAAAAAAACTCAAAACATTTATTTCAATTAGATCATTTCAGGCACTTTTGAATGTCAAGAAACAAAATGTTGAAGCTATAGTCCCAGTCACAAGACATAATAGCTTGTCAAAGTACTGTAGTTGCCCATTCCAAAGCGTTAATCTCTTGGAGAAGAATGGGCAAGAAACTCCATGGACACTGAACTGTGACCGCCTTGGCATTAGACATAGGGTCCTCGATTTTTGTCGGATGGGCATCATCAATCAAATATCTTGGGCAGAGTGTCAGATTTTTACTAACTGAAACCTATCCATGTTCTTTCTTTTGCACTTTTGTTCCGCGGCCGCGGTTTTTCTTTCGAACTACCCGCAACCCCGGACAGAGTTCCATTTTAAACTCAACATTTGCGCTCGCCACCAGGTGATTGGTGTCGGGTGAACATTGAAATCTTTAAATACCCGTATTTATATTTTTTATCATCATAATATTTAGGGTAGGTATTACTTGCCTATCAGTAATTATTCACTGAAATTATCTTTATCTGTTATTATTTGTATCGTTTGTTATCGTTGCAAGTATTTTACCTACTTGTTATCTTGTATATTTTAATTATATACTTTTTCTTTTTTCAGGTAATTTGTGCCAAAACACGAACAAGTTACTTAAAATTCTACTTAAGGTAAGTAAAAACTATTGGTGACTAATCAGTAAGAGAGCAGTTAGAGGGTTTTTTTTTGCGGATGAGAAATTATCAAATAACTTCCCCGTAGACAGATATATGTACATATTTTTATATATATATATATATAAAAAAAAATATACATATATATGGGAGGTAATCAGTAAAGTAGGGAGTAAAAGATATTTTTTTCGATCATCACGCGAGTTAAAGTTAGCGTTAGCTCAAGGTAACTATGCCACGCGGACAAAGTCGCGGACGGAAGCTAGTAATATACGTTTAAAAATTTGAAGCAGTTTTTTTCTTTCAGTTTACTAAGATTCTTATGTGAACTCTTCTTTTACCTCGACGATTTTTCTCAGCGCTCATTGGTCAATTGGTCGGGTGTATATAGACTTTGCAGCCCCGAAATAGCAGTTCGGTTTTTATTAAAAAAAAAATAGTACCTATTCAAGAATTTTTAATTCTTTTCTTTTTAATTATTAATTCAGCAAGCCCTTTTAAAAATATCAAGCATTATTATTTTATCTAACACTTCAAATAATTTTATAGAGAAACAAGTTTGAAATAATAAGTGTAACACTGGTTGTTTGTGTATGTGAGTTTAAATGTTTGTAAACGCACCACGATACAGTAGAAATTCCTAGTGTGGGGCAACGTTAAAAAAAAAGATTCGTGTTATTTCCTTCATCAATTGGTTATATGTTCAACTTTTTCATGGTGTTCTTTCTTAAACAAATTAGTGGATTTCTAGACGTTTAAAAAACATACAAAAATGGTAAAACCTTGCCTTTAGATCAAGCGCAAATTCGAAACAACCAATCTAAAGCAAAGATTCCTACTCAGCCTGTGTCGTAACTGGGGTCTAGTACCCTAGTCTGGGGTCACATCGTGAGGTCATCCGATGAAAGTAAGATGGCCGACATGGCTGTGCTGCAGAACCGTCCCAGTCACGGATCCGGCCTAGTTTTAGCATGATTATAACGACATAGTAGGGAAGAAAAACTTGACGAAGAAATTAATTGTTAAAGTGTTTTGACGACACGGTTGGCGCAGTGGCTGAGCGATCGACTGCCGCGCTGCGTGTTGCGGGTTCGATCCCCGCACGGAACAAATATTTGTATGACCTACAGATAGTTGTTCCGGGTCTGGCTGTTTGTGTATGTGAGTTTAAATGTTTGTAAACGCACCCACGATACACGAGAAATTCCTAATGTGGGGCAACGTTTTTTTTTTATAGCTTTCTGTCACTACTTCTTTTAATTTGATTACCTAGCTTTAATATTGGTACACAACAATGATTACTGTAAAACGTATTATGAGTGGAAACCTGGTGACCTGTAATACAGTTGTTTCACTACCTACCACAGGCACCAGTGATTCACAAATATGTAAACTTGTTTATGCCAATAAATAATCATTTCTTTTTAACTCAAAACACAGTAATCTAAAAATACCTGCCAAGTGTGAGTCGCCCTCGCACGCCGGCTCCGTACAAACTTCCGACCTAAACGGCCATATCTTTTGACTGCGTAGACTTAGAGAGTTGATCGTTTCACAGCTCCAAGGCACTTTAAACTTAAATATATGGTTTTAATTTTAACTCGATACGTCCACGCTTTCTTGAGATAAAAGGTCTTGACAGACAGACATACGGACAACAAAGTGATCCTATGTATAAGGGTTCCTTTTTTTCCTTTTTGGGTACGGAACCTTAAAAACCACCGTTTATTTGGTTTTCCTCTACTCTTATAGCTATCAACATTTTCCTCACTACCTATATTTTTCTACAGACCTGCATATTTTTTAAATAAAACTCGGATTTCGCTACCCTTGCGCTTTCCTCTTACTCAACTCGACAGTCAACTGTTGGGAATCGTCCTATCTACCTTCAGATGGGTTGGCTTTTGTTCCCGAGTTGAAAATCCTCAAAGGGCATCCTCGGAGCGAGGAGGGGTTTGAGACTAAATCTTCGCTAACCAAGTAAACATGTACTATTACTTCACTTGCATTATGTATTTTTGTGCGATCCTCTGGAAGTGACGATCCACCACATCCTGGGGCCAAAATTTGTAGCTGCCCCCTAACCTGCATTGATTTGGTAGCTAGCGGCACATATTAAAAAAAAAAGTAATGCTTAATAATCTACCTGTGGTTTACAATTATTGAAGGCGTACAAGACATGAAACCCTGCCTCCTAAACTAGGAATACCTGTGACTTAGGAGGCAGTGTTCTAATGCCACTTGGATACTATAAGCCCTTTTGGAATTTAAAATTAATGGCTAGTAAGCTTATAATTATACAAAGGATTTTACTTAATTTAAAGAAAATTGAAAAACAGAGTAAAACAATTAAGGAAAAATTAAATAAAAACTAAGACTAAAAAGTAGAATGACTGTGTGTTTGATTTTGTCTGTGTGACTGGGTAATGTGCGTGGTATGTGTGTCGTGTGGGTGTGTATGTGTGACTGGGTAGCGTGTGTTTTGTGTTATGTGAGTGTGCTATGAGAAGCCTGAGCATGTGACTGTGGTGGTGTCGAGTATGAGACTATTTTTGAGGTGGTGCAAGCTTAGTGTCTCCGATGTATTAAAAAAAATGGGTAATACTATGTCAGAGGCATTAGAAGTGCCTCTGTTTGATTGTAGTCCAGGAGATACAGTGTACTATTCAGCTTAACCTTTACCTCGTGTTTGCTTAACCTTGCTATTTGTGCAGCCTTATTAATATTTTTGTAAACAAGAGAGCTCAACACGTAGAGCTGTCTTCTGGCAACAAAAGTAGTTATAAATAAATAAATATCTTGGGACAACTCACACACGGCTATCTGATCCCAAGCTAAGCAGAGCTTGTGTTATGGTAACCAGACAACTGATATACATGCTTATATAATTTATAAATACATACATATTATAGATAAATCACACCCAGACACAGAACAAACAATCATGCTCATCACACAAAGTTTGTCCTGGGTGGGAATCGAACCCACGACCTCCGGCTCAGCAGTCAGGGCCACTAACCACTAGACCAACAGGCCCGTCACACACACAGGCCGTCAGTTCTATGTTCTGTTCTAATTAATGGAGTAGCTGGTGTAGGTATGTTAGGGTCGAAGCAGATGACGTTATCATGCCTGCCTACCCCATTGCAAAAGGGAATTATATTATGTATTTGTATGAGTATTTGAATAGTATCGTATAGAATCATTTTTGTACGCAAGGCATTGAGCAATACCTTTCCAACATTACAAAAACAAGCATTAATCACAACGCCTGGTCACTGCGTACGTATTGGCAATTTCAGACCATTAATTCTGATTACCTCACGACATTTTCTTACAACTTAAGAACTTAAGTCTTTGGGTACTTACTTAACTTGCGATCTCAACATATAATTCCAGCGTAAGTTCTAGATGGTTCTCCGAGATTAAAATACATTATAATGTCAACACCTATCTGATTCTAATGTCCTAATTACAAAACTGCCAACAACTATATCTGGTAAAAGTTTTGTTATTAGGTCGTTCGTCGGTCGGTCGTTAGGACGTTCCGTCTCGCTATTCTTGTGATCAACCTTTCCTTACTAATATTATAAAAGCGAAAGTGAGTTTGTTTGTTACGTCTTCACGCCTAAATGGCAAAACCTATTTTGATGGACACGATTTTGGTACAGATATATTATAGTTGGGACCCTGGGGAAGGAATAAGGCTATTTAAAAAAAAAAGTGAGATAAAAGGGGAGAAAGAGGGCAGAAAAGAGGAGAAAGATATTTTTTCGATCATCACGCGGGTTGAAGTTAGCGTTAGCCCAAAGTAACTATGCCACGCGTACGAAGTCGCGGGTGGAAAAAAAATGAAAATCGGTCCAACCGTTCTCGAGAAAAAAGTGTTCGAACAAACGTAACTTCCTTTTAAATATTAAGATAAAAGAAATATGGATTAATGCTTGGCCATTAGAAAGTAAACACAAATCATCTCAAACATTACTTTTATCTACCATACATCATAATACCATACAATATCATCGCCATAATGTACAACATTACACAATAATTGTCTTGCCAATAAAACTAGACTACTCCACGCAGATCAGCTGCCTTTCACAAGACTATTAACGCGTTGTTGCGCCGGCGCCGGTGTCACAGTGTTCACAGGAAAACGCCTGGGTTTTCCACGCACGTTGAGAAACGGTTACTAAGACAACACTGTTTTCCAGTTGTGGGAATTAGGAAAATAATTTGTCTAGATTATTTTTTTTAGGGTTCTCAATAGAAATAACGGAACCCTTATAGGATCACTTTGTTGTCTCTGTGTGTCAAGGCTCTTTATCTCGAGAACGCCTAGATGTATAGAGTTGAAATCCTTACTTAATATTATAAAAGCGAAAGTGAGTTGGTTTGTTTGTTTGTTACCTCTTCACGCTTTAATGGCTAAACCGATTTTGATGAATTTTAATACAGAGATAGTTGGGAACCAGGAGACGGACATAGGCAATTTTTTTTAAAAGTGGGATTTGAGGGAGAAAGAGGGAAGAAAAGGGAAAACTTAGCGTTGCTATAACAAATCAATAAGGCGCAAGGGGAACTATGTTACCCCGAATTTAACGCGAGCGAAGCCGCGGGCAAAAGCTAGTTAAAAATATATACTCAAATCTGTGGTCCCCTGGAGGTGTAAAAAAATCAACTCTCTAAATCCACACAGTCAAAACATATGGCCGTTTATGTCGCAAGTTTGTGCGGAACCCTCGGTGTTGATAAGCATGAGGTTCTTAGTTCGATTTCCAGATCGGGCAAAGTGTTATTGGGTTTTTCCATCAGAAACTTCTCATTAGCAGTCATGAAGTCTGACTTTTATGTCCCAAGTTTGTACGGAAACCTCGGTGCTCGAGTTGGTCGGTTTTTTTAAGTTTTTTATTTCAGCATTTTTATTTACTTATGGTATAATGATATATCACATATTTTTATTCATTTTCCATTGTTACTAAAAGTATAGCAGAACATCCATATAGACATAGAGAAAAAACATGTATTACTAGCTTTTGCCCGCGGCTTCGCTCGCGTTAAATGGGGTAACACAGTTCCCTTGCGCCTTATTGATTTGTAATAGCAACGCTAAGTTTTCCCTTTTCTTCCCTCTTTCTCAATCACATCCCACTTTTAAAAAAAATGTCCGTCTCCTGGTTCCCAACTATCTCTGTATTAAAATTCATCAAAATCGGTTTAGCCATTAAAGCGTGAAGAGGTAACAAACAAACAAACCAACTCACTTTCGCTTTTATAATATTAGTAAGGATAGTGAAAACTCATAAACTACCTGAGCAATATAAATAAAATTTACATGGGACCGTCTGGGAAATGTAACCTATCAAACAAAAAAAGAATTTTGCATTTCGGTCCAGGCGTCTTTGAGTAATCGGTGAACATAAAGATTCAGACGAATTGAGAACCCACTCCATTTTTTGAAGTCGGTTAAAAATCTCATCGCTGAAGGCAATGTCTAGTTAATAGTTCCCCATTAACGTCAATAAATCTGTGAATATGGCAGCAAGTCAAAACAGCTGATTTTATTCATTAAAACATTAGCATTTAAATGAGATCGGGTGTCATTTGACGTAGTCTTGATACCGGTTACACCGCAGATGTCAGATAGATTTAATCATGTTATATAACCGGGGCCTACCTTAGTAACAAGCATCTCCATTTTTACATCTAAATGAAATATCATCACGTTTTACTCACGGGTTGACCAATGAAAACCAGCGCTGTGCTGTGGGCTCCCATAGCACAGCATCATGTTGAGTGGTGACCTACCTGTCGCAGTCACGACGTGCAAGCTATTTTTATTTTGTCCCATCTATGTATTTGTAAATGTTTGTGATGCTTTGCATGTTTAATGTTTTTTTTTTTGTTATTTTGTGTGCTCGTTGTAATTTGCGACACATAAATATTTTTTCTTTCTTTCAATTCCAGACTTCGTTACTCCTCACACACATTTCTGATGGAAAAACTCAATAACACTTTGCCCTAACCAGCAATCGAACCCATGCTCTAATGAGGTGGTCTTTATAAAGAGTTAGCTAAGATTTACTTAATTATGTTTATTTATTTAACTTCTTTTTGATTTATTTTAAAGTGTAATTTGTTTTTATGTTGTCGTTATGGATTGTATGTCTCAAATAAATGAGTTATTATTATTAGAACTTTATGTAAAAAACTGTACAAAGGCGGACTTAATACCTTGGGAATTTTATACTAGTCTACCTTAGGGTGATGCAGAGACAAAAACATAGTAGGTTTTTTTTATTAAAAAAAAAACCTACACACATCAAAAAAGTCTAAGCAACACATACTATTTCAAATTATTATTTAATTATTCTATGATTTCTTACTAAGTAGGTTATTACCTATGTAAACTTTTTTGATCTGGAGGACATACTGGCTGGTTGTAAATAAAAATTGAGTATCATTTGATTTTTTTACAAATTCAAAAGTGAATGCATTTGTTCGAATTTTATAGCGTTCTTTGCTTAAAATTTAGTATTCTGTATCAGTTTTATAAATTAAACAATAAATGAAAAAAGTTTTGAACTAATTTCGATTTTGAGACATTTTTTACGCCATGGAGCGACGTCATTTGAATGCAGATGAAATGCAAAGAGCTGTAAGCGGGAAGAAGTCAATCTCAGGTATCTCGGTATTTTGGTGTCAACAGAAGCGTTATTTGCCATCTTCATCAACGTTACACTAACACGGGAAATCCTGCTAAGCAGCACCCAGTTCCAGGAAGGTGTACAACCACACGGCAAGATCGATACATACGGTCTGCAAGACGCCAGCCAATGTTAACCGCCCGAGAGATAGCTTTAAGGCTATGGGACCAAATAAAAATAGCTTGCACGTCGTGACTGCGACAGGTGGGTCACCACTCCTCAGCATGATGCTCTGCTTTTAGAGCCCACAGCACTGGGTTTCAGTGGTCAACCCGTGTTCGTAAAACGTACGCAAGTCAAAACACCTTACATAAATATTTTTAAATACTTAAATGAATAAAAAATATAATTGCGACATAAACTTAACTGGTAACTCTACCTAACCATTAGAGGATTACTGGCATGATATTATCTTATGTGTGTTCTTTATAGACTCGAACTTGGGGCCAGAAAGTTATTTAGAGGTCTTAGATTGCAACAAAGTCTTAAGCATTCTACAATCACAAACCCTCAATGAATACCCCGCTATACCATAATTACGAATTCAAATCGTAACGTAAAATCGCAAGTTTGCCCACACAGTACCCTATAACGTAAACCTAAACGCAAACCCTAGTTGTTATGGTAATGTGATATGGTATCGCGAGGTTGTAGTTTGAAAATCGAAAGTAGACTACATGTTGCGAACGAGATTGTCTGTGTACCATCGAGAGCAAAAGTGTTAGCAAATTGTTTTGTCAGATTTTTAAAATTTATGGAAAGAAATTTAAAAAAACTAATTGCTAATTTTAATTTACGGGTTTGATTGTAAAGACCTAAATTAGTCGATAGTTTGTACAATCTAGCTTTCTGATACTACATGCTGTTTTTATTATGCCGGCTGTTTTCTGCAATTTTACACGAGTAAGCCAATTATATGTAGTTTATCTTGGGCGTATGTCGCGACTTTGGTCCACCTCGATTTAATATATTTATGTACAATAATTACTTTCCTATTTGAATCGGATTTTATAATCAATTTCATGGGTTTAATTTTATTACACGGAACACTAATCTATTTTCTAAAATAAAAGACGATAATGATGTTATAAACAGTAACTTAGGACCCCGTGAAACATCTTCATCGCGCGTCAAATTTGATCCAGCCGTTTTGGAGATTAGCCGAAAAAAAACAGACAAGCAAAATATAAAAATCTTTTTCAATTTTATTTATTTGTATTTTTTTTTTTGTTGTGAACACAATTATTATTAGTTTATCAGATTTGTTTATTACTTGAATACACAAGTTCATTTTAACGAAATAATTAAGTGATATTTAATAAAAATAAGTAAAAAATAAATACGAAATCAGACACTCGAAAACAAGAATGTCTCGTGAGGACCCGGTTTGTGGTTATACATAAATATGTCATAATGTCAGACACATATCAGATGCAGTGATGTCATTTACAACCTTCCAAATATAGGAGGTAGGCAGACATGTTGTATAACGAGGTCTTTGTTGTGTCCACTTTTGGTTTCATGTTTTAATAAGTATTTATTTTAAGGAAGAGAGAAAGTTTTTAATCTTTAGTTTTGGACTCTCTTGCCTTAATTACAACAACATTTGATCAAAATCTAGTGATTATTTTTTTTGGGAGCCCTTTTGGAAATATTTATTTATTTAAACTTCACGTACAATAGTGGTACAAAGGCGGACTTAATTCCATAAGGCATTCTCTACCAAACAACCTTTGAGTAAAATACGACAACATTGTGATAGGGTACAAAATATATATGTCGCAGAATCAACAAAGAGAAATGATTGAAATCGTTATTTTAGAACAACGCCATCTATTATCGGTTGTCGGAAACGTCAAGCAGTAGACTTGGGTAAAGTCGGTACAAGGTGGCAAGTCTAGTTTGACAGCTGTCAGTTGTCATTTGTGGGTATTAGAGGAATGAGATTGAAGAGACGTTACTTTTTGGATAGACACGAGCGTGAGAGGTCGTTTTGCCAGCCTGTGCCGAACTTACCGCGTTCCTGATTTAAATCTGTACCGATCATTGGCATCTTTAGTTATTTTGTTTTATTGATTTTGTGAAAGGACAATACAAGTGTAAACAAAAGTTTTGCGAGTATTATTTCGTGTCCTCCGCCATGATGTCTCGACCATCCGACGACGAATCCCCTTCATCAGAAGTGGGATATACTCGAGCTGAAGAAATATCACAGAATGGAGCCATGACGTCATCTCCGTCATCAGAAGTGGAATGCAATCCAAACGCCACACGTGGTGCGAGTGACAGTGCTAACCAAGAAAAGTGTAAAGACAATACGTGCGTGTTTGAAAGTGATACAGAAACGGAAAAATGGCGTTTTCTGTTAGAACAGCAAAATAAAAACTTTATGGCTTCGCCTACCAGTTTTTGACCCTGAAAAACGAGAAGTTGACCCGCGTGCTTGGCTGACAACAGCAGACATGTGTGTTATCAATCCTAATAGTCAAGGTGCATCGTTGATGATTGCCTTGAGCCGCGCGCTTAAGGGAGAAGCTTCGTCATAGTTGTCATCCATATCCATGGTTCCATCCCTGGGATGAAATGGAGTGATTTTAAGGAACTGTTTTTAGCCAGGTATGATTATTCAGAGACTACCGCTTCTTTTCTTGTTAATCTGCATGAAAATAAGCCTAAGAAGAACGAGTGTTTGGTCGCATATGCAGCTACCCTCATGACAACTATTATGTCGAAATGGCTCACAACAAAGCAGATTGCTATCGCGACGGTGTTAGCTCACATCGCGAAGAACGATACGCGAGTCCAGCGATTGTCATTTTACTACGGACATCAAAACCCGAAACGACCTACACCGGGAGCTGAAAAAACTGTTTCGTTTCTGAAGAGGAGCGCCCCGCCAGGTGCTGGTGAGCATGAAGGTCCTGATGCGAAGAGAAACCGCCCCAATGAGCCCTACGCTGGGCCTAAATGTTACAATTGTGGGAAACCAGGACACCGATCCGTGCAATGTCGCCTGAAAAGACATTCGGCACATGAAGAAGAATCGAGATCGACAGCGTTTAGCAGTGGCAAGAGTAACCAAGCAACAGGGAAAGTCGACTGGATCACTTGTTTCAGCTGTCGCGAACAAGGACACTTCGCATCCAGCTGCCTTAAGAGGGATGTCAAGGAGGCACGCAGCAGGACGGTGGTCGTTCCGTCAGGGAAAAGCGAGTTGATGTGTGTCTTATGGACGCACCTGTTGGATCCTTAAGGACTTTGGTGAGCAACTCCATTTTTATTATGATTCTGGTGCAGAATGTTCGTTTATCAAAGAATCTTCTGTATCCTGTAAATTTTGTGGGACTTTATGAAAATGTGACATTGACTGGTATCGGACAGACTTGTAAAAGGTCGACTGTACAAATATTGAGTACTAATGAGTTTTAATTATTTTTGTAATTCTTTTCCACGTTTTACCTGACATTTTTATTGCGGTATGAAATCATGATTGGCGATTTGACGCGAAGTTTTATTAATTGGTTTAGCAGTTCATATGTCGTCAGATAAGAAACGATTTAAGAAAATACGGACTGTTCAGACATACGACGTGATTGTTGATTTGAGTTCGACACGATAGACACTGACGAGACGAGACCGACTGACGATGAGGATAATAGACCTTGAGAGGGGTATAAGAGATGCAAATGTAGTATGCAAATGACTCGGATTGCTTGAATCCTGGTGCTTACTTAAGGTTGGTGACCTTGAGTGGGCACTTGGGGTCAAGCATGGTGCTAAGTATTGTCTTGAGATTGGGTACCGGATGGAGGTCCCAATGTTGCCGGATAGAGGCAATGTGATGTGTTGAGATCGGGTACCGGATGGAGGTCCCGTTGGTTTGCCGGATGGAGGCAATGTGATGTGTTGAGGTCGGGTACCGGATGGAGGTCCCGTTGGTTTGCCGGATAGAGGCAATGTGATGTGTTGAGGTCGGGTACCGGATGGAGGTCCCGTTGGTTTGCCGGAAAGAGGCAATGTGATGTGTTGAGGACGGGTACCGGATGGAGGTCCCGTTGGTTGCCGGATGGAGGCAATGTGTTGAATGTGATGAAACTGGTTACCGAAAGAGTATTGCATACTGGATTTGACTGGATTTGACTAGATTTGACTAGATTTGACTAGATTTGACCGTAAAGTTTCATGAATTGGTTGAAATTGATTAAAAGTGGTGATTTTGATGTTAAGATTTTCTTTATGAGAGTTGATGAGAGTCATGCGAATCAGAAAAATGTGTTGAATGTGATGAAACTGGTTACCGAAAGAGTATTTCATACTAGATTTGACCGTAACGTTTCATGAATTGGTTGAAATTGATTAAGAGTGGTGATTTTAATGTTAAGATTTTCTTTATGAGATTTGATGAAAATCATGTAAATCAGAAAAATTGTGTTGTTTGAATCGCGTGACTTTATTTCTCGGCGTGTTTGTCAGAAAGGCCGAGCGAAGAACGTTTTACTTTCCATGAATTCTTGTTTCAGGTTGCCTATTGTGTAAGTAACCGGATAGAGGTTACGTGTAGTGACCGGATAGAGGTTACGTGGTGATGACCGGATGGAGGTCGTATTGTCTGGTGATTATGACTGGATGGAGGTCATAAGTGTGACGATGGATACGCTTGGAGGTACTTCACACGAGGTCGTGTGACCATCAGGACGGCCGTGTCGCAGAATCAACAAAGAGAAATGATTGAAATCGTTATTTTAGAACAACGCCATCTATTATCGGTTGTCGGAAACGTCAAGCAGTAGACTTGGGTAAAGTCGGTACAAGGTGGCAAGTCTAGTTTGACAGCTGTCAGTTGTCATTTGTGGGTATTAGAGGAATGAGATTGAAGAGACGTTACTTTTTGGATAGACACGAGCGTGAGAGGTCGTTTTGCCAGCCTGTGCCGAACTTACCGCGTTCCTGATTTAAATCTGTACCGATCATTGGCATCTTTAGTTATTTTGTTTTATTGATTTTGTGAAAGGACAATACAAGTGTAAACAAAAGTTTTGCGAGTATTATTTCGTGTCCTCCGCCATGATGTCTCGACCATCCGACGACGAATCTCCGTCATATATATTATCCTACTTCCTACTATAATATTATAAATGCGAATGTTTGTAGTATGCATGTTTGTTACTCTTTCACGTCAAAACGGCTCAACGGATCTTGATGAAATTCAACACAGAGTTAGATTATAGTCTGGAATAACACAAAGGGTACTTTTTTCGATCGTCACGCGTGCAAAGCCACGGGCGCCAGCTAGTTGCACATAAAACCGGTGTGGTGTAAAGGAATATACATATGAAAAATGATTCTAAATGCGACTTAGAACTTTAACAACGAGAGTTAAAGTACTAACAAAGCCCGTTAAGTACTTTTCATTTATTGGTTGGTCTAGTGGTTGCAAGTGCGTCTGCTGAGCATTGAGTCCGGGATTCGATTCACAGGTCGGGCAAAGTGTTAGGATTTTTCCATCAGAACCTTATCAATAGCAGCCTCGTAGTCTAGATTTGAACCTAGTTGACGGCAATAGGCTCGCTCCTAATACATGGGACACAAACATAACTGGCGAAACCTGGGACTACTATTAGGTACCTCTGTCTATCTCTATGGGTATTACAAGCGTGATGTTGATTTGTTTGATGATATACTATTGTTCTGTGCTCTTACAGGGTCCATAATTGTACTTTAGCAATAAGACTCATTTAACACACATTATTGTACGCAAATAAATATTAATAGGAAAATGTTTTGTTATCAAATTTCTTTCTTTTTTTTAAAAGACGTTGCCGGACACTAGGAATTTCTCCTGTATCGTGGGTGCGTTTACAAACATTCAAATTCACATACACAAACAGCCAGACCCGGAACAATTATCTGTAGGCCATACAAATATATGTTCCGTGCGGGAATCGAACCCGCGACACGTAGCGCAACAGTCGATCGCTCAGCCACTGCGCCAACCGTGTCGCCATTATCACACTAGTGTTTTAAACAGAATTTCAATACGAAAACTTGTCTACGAGACAGTACCTCCTTTTATGGAGATCTCTCATAAGGTTTATACCAGTTAGGCGGAGCTTTGCATAACTCCGCGTAATCTATTGCAAATAATCGCTAAATGTAGGATTAGACGATTGTAGTGACATATTACAAGCACGGCACTGATATAGAAATCCTTACTAATATTATAAAAGCGAAAGTGAGTTTGTTTGTTTGTTTGTTTGTTTGTTTATTTGTTTGTTTGTTTGTTACCTCTTCACGCTTTAATGGCTAAACCGATTTTGATGAATTTTGGTACAGAGATAGTTGGGAACCAGGAGACGGACATAGGCTAATTTTTATTTAAAAAAAGTGGGATATGAGGGAGAACGAGGGAAGAAAAGGGAAAACTTAGCGTTGCTATTACAAATCAATCAGGCGCAAGAACAAAAACTACAGGTCTGCTTGGTGTGTTATACCGAATTTAACGCGAGCGAAGCCGCGGGCGAAAGCTAGTGTGTTTATACGTTAGGGAACTGGGACAATATCCGTTTGACTAAAATGTTTTTGTATATAAAAAAACCGACGATCGCACTTCGTCGGTTTTTTTTTATGTCGGGCTCACTCACCGAGGCGACTGAACTGACGACACGGTTGGCGCAGTGGTTGAGCGATCGACTGCTGCGCTGCGTGTCGCGTATTCGATCCCCGCACGGAACAAATATTTGTATGGCCAACAGATAGTAGTTCCGGGTCTGGCTGTTTGTGTATGTGAGTTTAAATGTTTGTAAACGCAACCACGATACAGGAGAAATCCTAATGTGGGGCTACGTTTTTTAAAAAAGAAAAAGAAAGACATAAACAGCCATATCTTTTGACTGCGAAGACTTAAGAGGGTTACCAGCTCCAAGGGACTACATACTTGAGTATAGCGTTTCAACTCGATACCTCCAACCGTTTCTGAGATAAAGGGTCTTGACAGACAGACGAACAACAAAGTGATCCTATTAGGGTTCCTTTTGAACTACGTAACCCTTAAAAACATGTTTATTATAAATGAATTATTCGTGCTTTATGTCCTTACACATAACTATATAACATATACATATGTGCACTACGTACGAATGTCGTGTTATGGACATAAGTTTTTTTTTACATAATCACTCTGAAGTCTGCACTGCTAAGTCTCAAACTTCCTCTCAGGAAAAAAAAACTAAGGGTCATAAGTAATCGACATCGCAGACCCAGAACCAATTGATTGAAATTGTTAGCAAAACGTAAAAAGAAATATGTAATACTAGCTTTTGCCCGCAGCTTCGCGTTAAATTTGGGGTAACACGGGGTTCCTTTTTCCTAATTTGCAGGTATTTTTCGTTGCTAACAAAGAGTGTGTGTACCGATTTTTAGCTTCCTACCCTGAAAACTGCGAAAAGTCCCATTTAAAAATTCTCCCTGTTTTCTCACTTTTAAAAAAGTTAGGCTCTAGCCGTCTCCAGAGCCCCAACTGTCCCTGTACAAAAATTCGGCAAAATCGGTTTTGCTATTTAGGCGTAAAGACGTAACAAACAAACAAACTCACTTTCTCTTTTATAATATTATAAGTAAGAATAGGAAGAATTCGGGAAAAGAAATAAGATTACAGAAGAAAAGAACAAAAAAAATAAAGAATATAGAGAAAAAAGAACAGTTTATTATACTTATCTCCTACTTTCAATATAATTATCTGATATGAATATACTTTTATATTTTCTAAATCATTTACAAAACAAAACACAGTTTAAAAAAAACAAAAACCTTCGACGTCGACTGTACTTGTTAAACAAACAGACATCAGTGAAAGTGTTGACCATTGTGTACACGACCACGGCCATGCGTCCATGCAGTGACCATTACTGAATATTACGGCGTTAATGTGACGAGCCGAGACAATAGACAGATATACAAGCGGAGCGAGAAATGAACGAGGTTTTTAATAACATACAAAGTCATTTCTTCTGCTTTTTTACTCAGCTGTTCAAAATCCATGCTAGTCTTGCGCACGCATCTAAATAGACCAGCAGTTAAATATATGTATAGGTAGGACGAAAAGCAGATATTTATTTATTTATAATATCACAGCAACAGCACGGCCACATACAAATTTCAATTAACTAACAGCTAAACTCAGCATTTAATAAACATACCTACTATATAATTATTATTAGAAACAAAAATATAAAATAAAAATTGAGTCAAGTAGATCTAAATTCAAAACACATAAAAAAACAAAACATTTTTTAAATTGTAATTAATTTAGTTTTCTTTTCAGTTAATTAATCAATGTATTTTATATATTTATTCGTTTTTACACATATTATTATGCTTTTTTCATATTTCTTAAAAAGATATACATATAATTATATTTAATATTGCTCGTCTAGTAGCACCTGGCACAGACGCAACGCACAAGTTCTACTTTGGTTATAAAGTAAATATTTTTTATTATTGAAATTAAATTAAGAAACTTTAATTTTATTTGCACTGGAAATTGTTTGTCCTTTTGTGCCTTTCAAAATAACTCTATGCACAATGCAGTCAAAACACCCACCTTATTTTGAAAACCGAACAGCCGACTTGTCTCCAAGCGTTGCATCACCCACACAAGGAAGCTTACAGAGCCCTTTTCAAGTCACGTCAAAATCCTCAACCATTCATTCACTCCATTTCCATTCCTTTCATTCATTCAAACGCAGGTTTGCAGCTTGCAGCACCGTTTCTCGTAAATCCTATTGTTTAGACACAAAGTGACGTATGTCACTTGACTTTGTGTCGTTGAAAAATGTACGTAATTTGTTCGTTTGTATGTGTGCCTGTTACGTAATTATTACGTAATTTGACTAATTATCGTGTGGGAACATCGTACAGCCTTGTAGTGATTTATTTGTAGTGTGTGATGCGTTTGCCGTTATATTGTAGACGGAAAAAACGGAATATTGAAGACTTTTCCATGACACACAACCTTTTTTATCTTGTGGATGGGATGAGCGGGGTGGAGTGTCAGACTTGTATTGACTAAAACCCACCCATGTTCCTTCTGTTGCCCTTTACGTTGGGCCGCGGTATCTCCTATCAGGCGGTGGCCCTGGCAGGCCCCTCTGCTTTGCTGACATCTCTTTGAGGCGCGCGTAGAACCCTACCTTTTTTATTAGACGGACGGACGGTGAGCTACCCATTGCTCACCGTCCACAGGCCAGCATCTACGGTGGCCGGGAATCGTCTCGCGGCGCCCGACACCCGGGGCGTCTCCCGCGGAGGCTGGGTTGGTTCGAGGTTCTCTCCCTCAAACGCCCGGCCACCTTCTTCGCTAGTATGACTGCTTCGCAGAAGGAGGTGACCGCTTCCCATTCCCTCTCGCTCTGGACCATCGACTGAACCAGGGCCGGACGCGAGAGACCGCCTCTACGAGAGCACGGGGGTGCTCCGCCCCGCGCTGGGCAGACCGCCAGTGTGTGCTCCAGCGTGTCCTCCGGGCGATCGTCACAATGGTGACACCCGGGCGTTTCCTCCCACCCAATTATTTGCAGAAACCTCCCGAAACTTCCGTGTCCGGTGAGGACCTGCGTCAAGCGGTAGGCGAGGACGCCATGGTGCCTCTCCAGTCACTCCTCAAAGTGGGAACTTACCGCCACTATTGTGGCGTGCCCTATGACACACAACCTCAACCAGAATTGAAACATTTATTAAAGGGCCTGCCTTCCACTAGTGACTTTTGAAAACAAGATCAGTGACGCTCGTATTAATAACAGTTGTGCAATTGAGTATGGTTATTTAACATGCGATGTCACTACAAATTATTTTGATAGCCTTGCTTGTGGAAACTCCAGGAAACTTTTGATTGTGTAAGAAATGATATGAAGGAAAAAGGTGTAAATGATGCCGTGACGTCTGACAGGAGAAAATGGAAGAAGAAAACCTGCGACCCCAAATATAATGGGACAAGGGTAGGAAAATTATGATCATCTAAAACTTTTTTGAGTTTTCTATCAACGCTTTTTTCTGATAGAGGGTCACTCTGTCCAAGCCTTCTAGTGAGCCCATGGTTACTAATCTGCGAGTCCCATGATAGCATGATGATAGGTCATCGCGTCACTGTCTCCATAGACTTCAATCTCATGTCTCATCACGAGCATCGCACTTGTACATGTTCCTTGTCCCTTCTGTGACTTAGCACCATTATTTGTTAGAACTAGAAACTGCCGCGTGCGATAGCATTCATTCAAGGGTTGGCTTATACTCGCACCTACCAAGCATGGACTCCTGTCTCGATCTGAAATTCTGCTCACTCCCAAAACAGCAAAAGATGTAAAGTACTATACAGTCTTCCTGACCGTTTTCGGCCACAACAGCCAATCTCAGCGGAGATATTATAGTGAACAAGTGTGTGCGCAGGCACAGGTGGACTCTCCCCTCACTCTCATAGTCCGATGGAACAGGACCGGAAATCTGACACGACCGGAGAGATCAGGCGCAGAACCAACGGCTTAGCGAGCTTTCCGAGGCACGAGGGTATCTTACCGCGAACTTCCAAACTCCAGGCTGCGACTGTGAAGTTCCTAATGGAAAAAAACCTAGTAGTTATAGTAACCAGGACTCCGTGCTGAACATTCGCGAATGAGTACCTCGAAAATTCCAAAGTACCACGCATGGGAAACGCCTCAGTTATCAGGGTCCCGATAACATCAATGCTATTGTAACAAAACACAAGAAAATGATCGGTGTATAAGAATGCAACCAGTCAACTGTACTTTAAGTGAAAGTAACAAACAATACATACAAGAAATGAAGTGTTAATATTATGCATTTTGTTGCGCGTACGGTAATTTATAAGGGTACACACGACGACACATCAACCTATACAAAACCAGTTGATGCTGATCTCTCAACGTCGGATCGTACACCGTAGATTTCCCTTACGATGAGAAATCCGCATACACTGGTTTAGTTTAGGTTGACCTGTGCAGTATTTTATAAAAACGAAAAGGACTGTGGTGACACAAATATGAACGTGGCAAAAAGTACTGCAGCGCCATCTATGCAACCACTGAAGAACTAACTGCGAATTCCTACATCTCGCAAGCAAAGTTAGTAGTAGTCCCCCAACTTATAATATGCTTGCCTACATAGTGTGCGTTTTATACAAGTTTTAAATTTTGTCTCATTCAGTTGTAGTATGTGGGGAAGTATTTTATTGTAACATTTTAAACAGTACCCCATGAAAGATGAGTCTACTTTAGCTAACCTGAAACCTGGTTGAACTAATTGGTCCCTATTTCTAGTATTCCGTCCCCTGCTAGAGCCAGCCCGCGTTGCTGAGTCAGTAAGTTCCAAAATACCATCATCCTCCAGCGACGCTCTAAACCGAAGCTCGTACCGCACAGGGGGTGCCCTTAGCGGGTAGTCGCTTAGTTTGTAAGTTTTTGCCCTGACTGGAGGCCTTAATATCAAGGCATCCACAGGAATCGCCCAGTTAAGCAGACGACAACCTCCTAGGTAGAACTACGAGATGCCGAGATTCAGAAAAAAGGATTTTTAGAAAATGCTATCCTCACTAATATTATAAAAGCGAAAGTGAGTTTGTTTGTTTGTTACCTCTTCACGCCTAAATGGCTAAACCGATTTTCATGAATTTTGTTACAAAGATAGTTGGGACCCTGGAGATGGACATTAGGCATTTTTTAAAAAAAAAGAGTGACAAATGAGGGAGAAAGAGGGAAAAAAGGGAAAATTTAGCATTGCTATTACAATAAATAAGGCGCTAGGGTAAAAACTACAGGTGGCATGTACCTGCAAATCAGGAAAGGGGAACTGTCTTATTCCGAATTTAACGCGGGCGAAGCCGCGGGCGAGCTAGTCCTTACTAATATTATAAAAGCGAAAGTGAGTTTGTTTGTTTGTTTGTTTGTTACCTCTTCACGCTTCAATGGCTACACCGATTTTGATGAATTTTGGTACAGAGATAGTTGGGAACCAGGAGACGGACATAGGCTAATTTTTTTTAAGAAAAAGTGGGATGTGAGGGAGAAAGAGGGAAGAAAAGGGAAAACGTAGCGTTGCTATTACAAATCAATAAGGCGCAAGTGGAACTGTGTTACCCCGAATTTAACGCGAGCGAAGCCGCGGGCAAAAGCTAGTAATTAATAAAACTAATAATTACATAGTAATAACAGACACATATATAACTTTATCTTTGGAGAGGTGGCTGCGATGCGTCTTTTATTGGAGACTAGCTTTTGCCCGCGGCTTCGCTCGCGTTAAATTCGGGGTAACACAGTTCCCCTTGCGCCTTATTGATTTGTAATAGCAACGCTAAGTTTTCCCTTTTCTTCCCTCTTTCTCCCTCACATCCCACTTTTTTTCAAAAAAGTTAGCCAGTGTCCGTCTCCTGGTTCCCAACTATCTCAGTACCAAAATTCATTAAAATCGGTTTACCCATTAAAGCGTGAAGAGGTAACAAACAAACAAACAAACTCACTTTCGCTTTTATAATATTAGTAAGGATGACGGCTGCTGGCATCTTTATTCCTTAACCATTATAATCTGGATTCCTTCAACGTTCCAGTGAATTGGTTTCTACTCATCATCTGCCTAGCCTTTCCCAGCTATGTTGAGGTCAGCTTCCAGTCTTACCGGATGCAGCTGAATACCAATATTTCACATGGAGCGACTGCCTATCTGACCTCCACAACCCAGTTAGTATTGGATAATACGATAAGACTGGTTGTCAGACTTTCGGCATACTGACTACCTGTAACGGCTGTCAAAGATCTACAAATGACAGCCGGGACCAACAGCTTAACGTGCTTTGTGAGGCACGGAGGAAACTCGGTATGTAAGGGTGGTCGACCTGGACGGCTACTATTATTTAGCCACGAGCTCCTCTTCTCTCTTCGAATTGGTTTCTACTAGACAAACAAAAAAATCTTCTAATTCAAGGTATGCAAGGAGCGTAGATAATATTCATAATTAATCATCAGTCATCATTAATAATTTCACGCAGACGAAAGCCAACAGCGCCGGCTACTCCTGAAGCCATTAAACAAATTATCCCGAGCACACACACATGTAAATAAAGCTGGGAGACCAATTATGACGGCTAATTAAGAAAAGGTGAAAATTGCAAACAAGCATTTCCTTATGACGTTTAGTAAGATTTTTGCGTTTTTTATCATACAAACGGTACCTGAGAATACTTGACAGTTGGGTGCGGCACGTCTGATGAATCAGGAAGTCACTTAATATACTGTTTTTATGTTTTCATATGCCGTTTAACTGTGAGCAGACATTTTAATACCTCACTGTATCTCGTAAGGTCCTTTTAATTCTTGGCCGTCCTAGTCATTGTTTACATTCATTAGAATTTACATTTAAAGAATTTGTTTCTAGTATTTCGAACACAGACATACTGTAAAACATTTCAGTGCTACTCCCAAAATCTTTTTCAAATGTTCTTTTATTCGGAGGAGACGGTGGAGCACACTGTTGACGGTGGAGCACACGGCGAGTTACTGTGGCACGCACGCCTCATAGAAATGCCAGTAAAGCAGAGGAGCCTGCCAGGGCCACCGCCTGCCGGGGTTGTGGGTTATTCGAAAGAGATACCGCGGCCCCGGAACGTAAACGGGCAAAAGAAAGAATATGGGTGGGTTTTGTTTGACAATCCACCCGCTCCGTCCAGAGCAGGGGAAGTTATTTGATAACTTTTTATCAAGTTTTTATAGACTTTCAACGGTAATTTTAAATGTATAAAACCACCTTAAGTCCATGGTCCCTCAGCGCTATGAAAATCAATCCCCTAAGTCTAAGCAGTCAAAAAATATGGCCGTTTATGTCGTAAGTTTGTACGAAACTATCGGTGCGCGATTCTGATTCGCTCTTGACCGGATTTTTTTTTTATTTACAGAGTCGACCCAAATACCAGTAACATAATGTCCTAACATTGAGTTTATCAGACACCTCTGTATTATGCAAGCCGTCATAATTTCAAACATTTCTCGAATTAACTCAAAGAGTAGTTTAACTTTAATACAAACACCATTTCAGCTGACTAACTAGAAACAGACGTTGTCTGTCTGCTTCCCATTAATAATAATTTCATCCTAGATACATGCCCGTTAGAATTTAATTCTGGAAATAAATTACTGGCTAGGCGTGAGAAACTTGCTAGTTTGTTTTCATGATTTTAGTAGGTACCATAGGCGCTATAGAATTAATGCTAGCTTGTTGGAAAACGTAACAACTATCGTTCTGCCTAATGATTGTGGTTGGGTTTGTGTTTTAGGATTGCAGAACATAAGGTCAGTGATATAATTCAAACAATATTAGCAGGAAAAAGCCAATAGTAAATCCTGGACCAATTGAGAATCTTTGTAGAATTTTAGCAGCAATTGACACCGGATAATCGGTCAAATTTAACTTCTAAGATTAGTTAGTATACATAGTTACACAAATGAAGCTAAAAAGCGTGTTACAAATGTTTAAGAACAGAAACGTCTAAAACCACACAAAAAAAAACACTGAGTCTCACATTTTCCCCCCAAAATACAAAGAGAGTGCGCGCTATTTTTTTGCAAATCGAACTGTCACTTTTGAACTTTCGTCATGCGTTCCAATTTCGAAAACACGTACCTATCATTTATCTCTATAATCATAAAATATCTGAACGTACAATAATTTATAACAAAAACTAAACCGTTCATGGAACATAACCGCTTGTCACAATAATAGGAAAGAAAGTGAATTACAAATTGAAAAGGAAAGTACGGACGTGATACATAAGGAAATCATTGAATATTCTCCATTATGACCGGACCAATCGATTGAAATATCATTAATAAATATGGCAGGTCTTAAACGATTCTCGATTTGAAATTGAAAAGATGAATGACTGAATGCCTCTATTGTTTTTTTTTTTGTTTTGGAATCCAACTTTTGAACTTACTTAGGAAGTGACAAAATAGATAGGTAATTCTTAGGAAAACTTTTAACATGAAAAGGATGCGGGTTTGGAGATAAATTCCAAAGTGATTTAACTGTTAAGTTCAATAACTTTTGAACTTGATGAAGATGTGAACTTTGTAAATAAATATTCATTTTATTTGTTTATTGTGAATGTAGGGACCATGTAAGCCATTTCTTTTTTTTATTTTGTTTTATTAGAACGATTGTCTGGCAGTTTGCGAAATAAAAGCGACCTACACAAATATCCTTTTTTGGTATTGTTCGTCGTGTCGTTGACCTCAGTCGAGCTACACGATAACTGACAGGCTCTCTCAAATCTGTGTGATTTTTAAAAATACCAGTTCAGACACTACTCTGCATAGTCCTCATGTAAATTGACCAAGATTTTTGTCTGGACCTTAAAAGAGACTATGACCTCGGAGTTTGTAACTGTTGTGTTTTAAAACGACGCGTAAAAGTGTTTGTAAAAACCTACTTGCAAAATAAACATCATTTAACTTGCAATGTCTTTTTTTAAACAAATGAGTTCGTATTATTTGTGGCCAATTAATTGATTTTTAAGCGATCTTTACACATGAGTAATAATACCTTAAAATCAACATAAATGACTCAACAAATTAAAATTACATGAATATGATATTTAAATAACAAATTACGTAAACCTTCAATAATAATTGCTATTCCTAATTTTTACATTATACATACAAATTAATGTGCATTTAAAATGGCATGAATTCACACACGATTTTATGAAACACACACTTGTAGCTAAATACCGGCCATTGCAAATTAAGTGAAAATCAATTAAAAAATACTGTAATAATATTTTATCAGTAATTTTATTCACTACCAGCTTCCACCCGCGACTTCGTCCGCGTGGCATAGTTACTTTGGGCTAACGCTAACTTTAACCCGCGTGATGATCGAAAAAAAAATATCTTTCTCTCCCCTTTTCTTCCCTCTTTCACCCCTTTTCTCACTTTTTTTTAGCCTGTCTGCCTCCAGGGTCCCAACTATCTGTGTACCAAAATTCATCAAAATCGGTTCGGCCATATAAGCGTGAAGACGTAACAAACAAGCAAACAAATAAACAAACAAAGTCACTTTCGCTTTTATAATATAGTAAGGATTTATGATTATTTTTGGAAAACTGGTGTTTCCTTGTTTAAAGATTTTGCTAAAATTTTACTACTTACTACTAGAAAATACTCAGCGGCCATTTAAAAACAGCTGTTCCATACATTTTGACTGTGTAAGTCAGTTTTGTTGGAAATAGCTGTTTTGTAGGATCTCGTACTGAAAAAGAAAAAAATCGAAACCCTTATTATCCGTCTGTCTGTATGTCAAGATCATTTATTTCGAGAACGCGTGCAGGTATAGAATTGAAATTAAAAGCATATGTAATACTCAAACCTGTGGTCCCTTAGAGCTGTGAAAAAATCAACTCTCTAAATCTACGCCTTCAAAAGATATGGCCGTTTATGTAGCAAGTTTGTACGGAACCTCGTTGTGCGAGTCCGACTTGCACTTGGCCGGTTTATATAATTTCAACTTCAGACCTTCACGCGTTCCCGAGATAAAGGAACAAACAGACAGACGGACAGCAAAGTTATACGGTACAGACGCCTGCAGGTCAAGCTACCCGAAACTGTCAATTTTACCCAATGAACCTTGAACCTAAAACTTTAGAAATAAAGTCGAAAATCTATCAAAGAAATCTGACAGATTGTAGGAGCTTGATGTGCAGGCGTCTGTACAATAGTAATACACATTCTAAAACAATTCACAATTTCATAAGCATCTGAACTTGCAAAGCCAAGCCCAAGGGCCGAATATAACACACAGAAACCAATAACCAGACCACGTACAAACCATCACGTATGGTGTCAATGCCATAGCCAAAAAACAAACTTACATCACCAACCACTTTGACTTTTGCCACACAATTTTCGACTTTACAACAGCATCTATAAGGTGGTGGCTCTGTTTTGTCAAGTCGGTGAGTTATGGTGTTTGGTAGCGAAATACTGTCAGCAATTATAGTTGGCTCGATGACCCGAAGCGGTTGTTTGGTAATAGACTAGAGATCGTCATTTGGATGCTGGCGATGTTGAATTGTTATTATTACCTTGTTTGAATGCTGTTTGTTTTGTCTCCTGCGTTAGTTTAGGAGGAATTTGTACCTACCGCACTGAATCCTTACTTCCTTACTATAATATTACAAAAGCGAAAGTGAGTTTTTTTGTTAAGTCTTCACGCCTTGTTTAAATGCTATTTGTTTTGTCACCTGCGTTAGTTTAGGAGGGATTTGTACAGACGCCTGCAGGTCAAGCTACCCGAAACTGTAAATTTTTCCCAATGAACCTTGAACCTTATACTTTAGAAATAAAGTCGAAAATCTATCAAAGAAATCTGACAGATTGTAGTAGCTTGATGTGCAGGCGTCTGTACCTACCGCACTGAACCCTTGCTAATATTATAAAAGCGAAAGTAAGTTCATTTGTTAGGTCTTCACACCTAAATGGCCAAACCGATTTAGATGAATTTTGGTACAGAGATAGTTGGGACCCAAGAGACGGACATAGCATAATTAAAAAATACAAAAGTGAGATAAAGGGGAGAAAGAGATAGAGGGGAGAGAAAGATATTTTTTTCGATCATCACGCGGGTTAAAGTTAGCGTTAGACCAAAGTAACTATGCCACGCGGACGAAGTCGCGGGCGGAAGCTAGTTAGATATAAATGAGAGGCTTTCCAAACCCTTCTGTTTTCTGCAATTTCTGACCACGTTTGCTCCTCACACTTATCTACATATATGTATATCTATTTAACCTTCACATATACATGTATATTGACAGAGTTACCGGTATTACGTAAACACTTCGGCTACGCTCGGTAGGTGCTAATCAAATTACGGAAACGCACGACTGATGACACTGTACTTCCTACTAACGATATTGTTAATACTTTTATTTCGGATGGGAAATCATCAAATAACTCCTCCCGTGACGTGAGTCTTGCACTGTCTAAATACCAGCCATGTTTCTTCATTTGGGGTGTTTCGCCGTTTCGCACCACGAGTGGTTCGGACCGCGGTGTGAAACGCAGAAGAGCTCTTAGGAATAGGCTGTTTCGGCCCGCGGTGTGAATCGACCATAGAAGAATTTGAATGGGTTTATTCGAACCGCGAATGGAACAAAAAGTTTTCTCAGTAATAATGCTTAAAGTACAGCCAGGCACAAAATAAAATAGCGGAAATAATATAAACTCTACGTAATACTTTTGGTACCTATTTACAACTCTTATTTTTACTATGCATAATGATGTATTTTAATGTTGGTTGGCTGAACAAAATAGGTATGTGTAAAAAATATACATAGTGTCGGTCTTGGTACACACGTTACTATCTCTTTGTTACTTTAAGGACTCCAGGTAAAAATTATCCCTTTGTAAAACCCTGGCAATAAACAATAGAAAAGGATAAACCGCAAATATGCGCTTCTGATTGGTTCATCTGAGTCTTAGGGCCATAAATAATCTATCTCGCTTGCACTAATGGGTCTTATGGAGCCGTCTAGTGAAGGGCGTAACAATAAAAGACATATATTATCGATAAGTAACGTTTATTATCGTATATTGTTCACAAAATTTAAAAAAATCACATTATTTTATATTAAACTATATTTAAAAATTATATACAGTATTATCATACACAGAGAAAGAAAGTTTATTACAAGAAACAAATTAGATCATATTGTGTCCCTTAAATGAGCCGTTAATATTACAAAAAGATTTAAATTATATAATTATTAAAAAAAAAAGAATCTTCATCGGCGTCTTCACCATCAGAGTCTTCTGCCAAATTTATTATAAGTGGCGCGTGATCTCTAATTAGAGCTTTTTGTAATCTTTGTTTTGAAGTTCTTCGGCATGCCTCACACATTTGGCCCAGTTTTCTCGTGTGGCATTATCTATGGCTTGGTGGAGTTAATTTTCGACATCTGCTATCTTGAAAGTATTATTGTTCTTCGCAACTCCCTTTACTTGTGCCCAAATTAGTTCTATCGTTAGCACGTGCACAGGTAGCCGTTTATCGATAACTAGGGTCCGGCGCGTTGCACATTCCTATCTTTTTTAACTTTTATGACCTGACGACTCAAATGATAACGCGCGAACATTACTATTAGCATGCGTTTGAATGTAAAAGGATCTCAGTACCCTTCTGGCTATATATAAATATATAAATACCCTTCTATAGTGGGTTTAATGTGACGGGATGAAGTGTTTTCCAAATATGTGAACTTGTAAATCGAACAAGGTAAGTAAATCCTGCAATAATCTTCTCATATTCTTCTTATAATTTTCAAAGTGATATTATCTTAAAAAAATATTTTCTACTTAGCTATAAATAAATAAAGAAGCTCCATGATTACTTTTAATGTTTTACATTTATATGATAGGCAGCCCAAAAAAACATCAAAAGTTAATATGAAAAACCCTGACACTGCTTAGTTATTTACCATAAAAAAGTAATTAAATTACCTATATGAATATGACCAATTTATTTTTAACCACATACGTTTTCAAGCATATTTTTTGTTTAGGTTGCTGCTTCATCTCTCTGAAAATGTCGGGTGACCCATCAACTTCACATGGTGGCCCAATTATCCACTTTCTAAAAACGAAGAGAGGTGGCCAAATGCTGTGTCGTCGCAAAATTACGTATGATGTTTCGAACTGTTGTTTTAATCAGTAGTAAATACTTAATTATTTTTTGTTAAGTTTTGTTGTGTATGTATTTGTTAGTTTTAAGTCAGAATGTGTACCTAATGTTTCAACTGTGATTTAAACTAGTTCTCAATTACTAATCAAACTGTGATTTTAATTCAACCACTTTTACTAAGTTTTAGTATGCGATTGTGATTTTGAAATATGATTACAAAATATCAAGTAGTAACTGTTTTATTTTCATGAAACCCTTTTCTACACGACTGTACATACAAACTTTGAAATTAGTTTGTACCTAAACATAGTGGTTCCAATCGCCCCATTCCTAAGAGCTATTGGTCGATTCACACCGCTCGGCGCTCCAAGGACCGCCGCGGTGCGAAACAGCCCATTCTTAAGAGCTCTTCTGCGTTTCACACCGCGGTCCGAACCACTCGTGGTGCGAAACGACGAAACACCCTTCATTTGCCCTTTGTGTTCCGGGGCGCGGCATATCTTTCGAGAAACCCTAAACCCCAGCAGGCCTTGCTGACTCTTAGAGGCGCGCGTGGGACATAAAAACGCCGTCGGCATCGACGCAACCTGTCGTCAGTAGATGGACGAACATAATAAGAATATACCCATTGTTTTTGATAAAAACAAAACTGCTATTACGGGGCTGTGAAGTCGACATACACCCGACCAATCAACCAATAACCGCTGAGAGAAAACGTCGCGGCAAAACAGGGCCTTTTTGAAGATGGGAAATCAACCCACCCATGTTCCTTCCATTGCCCTTTACGTTCCGGGGCCGCGGTATCTCTTTCAAACAACCCGCAACCCCGACAGGCGGGGCCTTTTTTTTGGGGTGGAAAATCACCAAATAACTTCCCACGCTTTGGGCGGATCGGGAGGGAGTGTCAGACTTGTACTGACTAAAACCCACCCATGTTCCTTCTACTGCGTGAAACACTAACGCGCCGTCGACACGGCCTGTCAGCAATAGACGGACGGACGGTGAGCTACCCATTGGTCACCGTCCACAGGCCCGCATCTATGGTGGCCGTGGCCGGAGTCCTCTCGCGGCGCCCATCGCCCGGGGCGTCTCCCGCGGCGGCTGGGTTGGTTTGAGGTTCTCTCCCCCAAACGCCCGGCCACCTCCTTCGCTAGCATTACTGCTTCGCAGAAGGAGGTGACCGCTTCCCATTCCCTCTCGCTCCGAACCATGGGCTGAACGCCGCCGCCGATTGCCTCTACGAGGGCACGGTCACATTCAGTTTACCGTTTCGATCTTACACACCAACCAACCCTTTAGAAGGAAACGCTCAACCAAGACCATCAACATAATATCCTATTAAGCGGAAGTACACAGGATGCGGTTACAGTCGCAACTCTAGACCCTCAGCCGTGGCGCCTGGATTGATTACAACACGAACTAGAAACTAGATATCTGCACTATTCTAGTATTAAATGCCTCGCACTTGAATCATTACGTAACGGGCTCGTGGCTTGGCTATCAGTGGCGTAAAATCGTAAATATAAAAGAACTTCACGGAAAAAGATGTTTGGGTTCGATTCCCGCACGGAACAAACTTTTGCATGGCCTATAAATTTCGTTGTTTCGGGTCTGGCTGTTTGTGTATGTGAGTTTAAATGTTTGTAAACGCACCTACGACACAGGAGAAATTCCCAGTGTGGGGCAACGTTACTTATAAAAAAATGTACTAGCTTGGATTCTTGACCTTCTTGATCGACTGGGGGAGGTAATGTGCTTAGTACTGTGTGAGTATGTACTATCATTGTATTGGCGGTGTCCTGGTGGTTGAGAGAATGTCATGCTTACTTAAATGTCTCGCTGATGATGGCGAGTGTGTCGCATCATTTAGTTTCCTTCAAAATGGCTGAGCTGAATGGTTCTGATCCAGGCGTCATGTTCGTTCACGGGCGCTGTCTGTTGGGATAGGTCATCTTTTAGCTGGCACGATTCATTTTAACTTATTTAGTTTTATAATGGAAATTTATGATAAATATTGCAAAATCCTGGGTACAATATTGTTGCTTCAACCTACACGTGATTACAAGTAAGAAAGAGAAATAAACCCGGCCAAAAGCGAGTCAGACTCACACATCGAGGGTTCCGTACAAACTTGCGACATAAACAGCCATATCTTTTGACTGCGTAGACTTATAGGGTTGATTTTTTCACAGCACAAAGGAACCACAGAGTTCAGTATTTGGTTTAAATTCAACTCTACGCTTTTCCGAAATAATAGGGTCTTGACAGACACACAGCCAGATAACAAAGTGATCCAACAATAGTTCCGCAAGGGACCCTAAAAAACGTTATAATTAGCATGAAGCTTTACAGCTGTGGACGACAATCAGCTAAACAAATAATGAGTTCCTAATCTTCCTTCGCCTTAACTGAAACTTCTCCTTGAATGACTCCAAATACTGACATCATTGATACATTTTCCCACGGACACAACGGTTCATATACAAACGGTAACAATTCGATAGTTATCTCTTTATATCTGTAATCTCCATCTTAGTGGTCATTTAGTCTATGGATATTTAAAGCGGAAGTTTTAAGTTATTTACTCCCACTGGTGAAGGTAAAAAACTTTTAAGATCGATTGCCATCAATTTGCAAAAAAGTCTTGTAGTTTTTTTTTTTCGAAAAGGCATTGAAAAGGATGTTGCTGAGACGCGGGCTATAATCGAACATTAAAAGATCTACGCAAAAACTCGAGACTTTGGAGGCGCAATGGTTTTATTGTCTGTGGATTTCCACCAAAAACTGCCAGGAATTCCAAGATCAACTGCTGCCGACGAAATAAACGCTTGCCTCAAATCATCGAATCTATGACACTATGTGAAGAAACTTCAGCTGACTACAATAGGGTAGTTTCCAGGGTCAAAGTAAGTCTTTTAGATTGTTCAAAAATAAGGGATAGGTACGTATTTTTTTATTTGTAAATTAGACAAAAAATGCAGCATCGTGTGACGTTTCACGTAAGTTTAATGTGCTATGTCTTTATCATTTTTGGCCTTCTTAAAGACGGACTAATATATATATATTTTTAAACTAGTTCATTACGAGAGTTGTATTGCTGAACGAATGAAATTTTAGTAAGTCCATCAATTGTTGGGTGGTTGTCACTCCATCCAAGTCCTTTAAAACACGTCTATGGAGCATGTCCTATGCATGCTCGATGGGGTTGAGGTCTGGCGATTGTGCAGGTCAAGGCAGGACGATACATCTGCTGAGAATTTCTCTGAGCAACTGCTTTCTATCGGTAATAGTAATTTCCTCCGAATTCGATTATGGCTTTGTCGCTATCATTAGAAAAAGATGCTCCTCCCTACTCGCTCGTGTTTGTGGCAGTTCCAGCATTATACTGGGTGTATTTACTGATCGGTGGAAGCCATCTTTGCAGTATGGGTGTATGCTGCATAGATGGTTGCGACTTCATGTCATGATTTAATTTTGCTGCCCATACTAACATAGTTTTGAGTGCATTTTTACTAACAATTTATGGGTCTGGACTGAAATAAATGTTTAATTAATTAATTAAAAGTACTCGAAATAGTTAGCGAGCGTTGGAGTTTGTTGCAAAAACGACATTTTATTTCTCAGCAAACTAACAGCTTAATTTTAAAATCACTTTCCATTCAAATCTGCATAGTCCTCATGTAAGTTGACCAATATTTTTGTCTGGACCTTAAAAGAGACTATGACCTCTGAGTTTGCTTCGACTATTTCTTCCCAGAGTAGACGAGTACGAAATAATGGAATCAACTAGTTTAAAAAAAAAGATGTGTTTGTAAAAACCTACTAGCTAAATAAATATCATTTAATCGCTTTGATCACCAGTGTCAAACTAGAACCACTAATAGAAAAAGTCTTCATTTATCAGTCACAGAGTATAAACTATTTCTAGATAAAAGTACCGCAACTACAGATCTGCCTACACCACAACGTAATGCGTAATATAAATATTAATAACATAATAAATACTAACAGCAGATTTACCGACGGATGAGACATCATAGGTAGAATTCTTGTTGAACCGATCATAAGAAAACACGACATAAATATGATGGCGTAAAATTCTCACATACATAAAATTCAATATACAACTACGTTTTTTTACCACACCCTTCTTAACAAACAAAAGTCACCTTTAAGCTTGCCTTGATAGAATTCAATTTCACTTGTGTTTCTTGAGATTTATGACGTTTTGTGAGCGAGTGCTCTCGCGCAGGTGAGTCGTGCAAAAACGCAATGAGATCACCATCGCTGTGTCATTTAGACGTGACATGTACCTGACTGTGATACAAGAAAAGTGCAAAAGTACAACAGGGTATGACGTTGCTTTTTCATATAAGTAGCTCAGTGAGCTACGCTGAAAGCTATGCTCTTGGACCCTGTGTGGGGTATCGATTCGGAAACGACAGAAAGCCAGAGTAATTGAAAATACCTTTGTGCCTGTCAAGAATACTTAACCCTCCGCGTAATGGAGCTCAACACTGCTCAAAACGCGCGCCTAACATCATCGCGGCGTCAACTTCACATTGGTACAAACGCGCGAACGCCGCCATTTTGAGAAAAAACCAACAGAATATGTATATTCACTTCCAGCATCTCCAACTACATTTTTACTTTGCACAAATATTTAAAAAATATTGTCGTATTAATCCTTACTAATATTATTATAAAAGCGAAAGTGAGTTTGTTTGTTTGTTACGTCTTCACGCCTAAATGGCCAAACCGATTTTGATGAATTTTGATACAGAGATAGTTGTGACCCTGGAGACAGACATAGGCTAAAAAAAATACTGTGTGGCTACTACTGAGAAATTCGTGATGAAAAAACCCAAAAACACTTTGTCACTTTCCAATAACTTTCATTTTTCCTGTAAATCAGTTTTGATCAAAGTTAACACACCCCAGTCGCCTGTCAGATGGCGCTAATGTCACAAGGACGTGACGCATTCAGATCTAAGACTTAAATCACGATCCACGGTCGCGATACTCTATGATGACAGATACTGAGTTTTAAAGCCTGAATGATGTTGTTCTAGCTAGAGGAATATTGTTATTGGTGTGAAATCGTTGGAGAAGGTCGCGGCTAAAGAGTTGGGTTAAGCCACACTTGCCTAGGTTGGTCTATAGATTTGTCCAGCCGTTACCTGCCGAGTTTTCTACGTGCCTCGGAAAGCAAGTTTATAAAAAAAACTTTGCTCAACACTAGGAATCTCTCCTGTATCGTGGGTTCGAGTGGCATCGTGGGTCGGTTGGCACAGTGGCTGAGCGATCGACTGCTGCGCTCCGTGTCGCGGGGTTGATCCCCGTACAGAACATTTTTTTTTATGACCTACAGGTAGTTGTTTCGGGTCTGGCTGTTTGTGACTTTAAATGTTTGTAAACGCACCCTTGATACAGGAGAAATTCCTAGGGTGGGGCAACATTAAAAAAAATATATTAAAGATGTAAAGGCCTTCATTAAGTGATATGTCTATGTGTATAAGTCCCATCTAATAAAGGGCAAGCCTATTGCCCTCAACCGGGCTCAAATTAAGACCACGTGGGGGCTTCTAAAATCCTGATGGAAAAACCCCATTAAACTTTGGCCAACCCTGGAATCAAAGACCCAGGACCTCATATTCAGTAGTTTGTGACCACTATATCACCATGTACCACAAAAAGATCCACTACTTTTACCGTTTATGTATCGTCGATAGAACCTCTTCGGTTCAAGATCAAAGACCTAACGCCAATGATTTACCATAAAAGTCCCTAGCCCAAAGCAATGCAGAAAATTCAGTGGAATTGAGTACTTCCCCCTTCTTGAAGTCGGTTAAAAAGTTAAAATAAAGAATGAAGTGTACATATTCTTAACAAAAGTTTTTTGTTATTAAAATTATAGTGTCTTTGATTTGTAATAATTTGGAAGTGGAGTTCCATTATTTAAAAACAACTTGGTGGGTGTTCCGTTATCTTAAAGTTTGGGAACCCGTGTTGCAACTAATCCCATGAAGCATAATTTAAGAACATAAACAACACACTGATAGCCCATCGTTTGAATAAACTCCGATAATAATACGGTTGCCAAGAACCCACTGTAATGGGATCAAAATGGCGGTAAACCTGGAATATAATAGGCTCAGAAACATTGACATATCTTTAGCGTCATCTGTTGTAAACTGGCGACTGACTTCTTGGGGGTAAACATTATTCTTTTAGAGTATGGTGCAAGGTGTAAACGAAAAGCTGGTTTCCGTCAGCACTGGCAGTGTAGTATTGGAAAAAAAAAGGTTTTTTTTTTAAGTAACGTTGCCCTCACTGGGATTTCTCCTGTATCACGGGTGCGTTTACAAACATTTAAACTAACATACACAAACAGCCAGACCCGAAACAACTATCTGTAGGCCATACACATATTTGTTTCATGCGGGGATCGCAGCGCACCAGTCGATTCTTTTGGCAAATTCCACAAGTGCACACAATTTTAAAAAAAATTAGCACAATCAGAGTAGCCCTAATAGATGCGCCAAATATTGACGGCACGGCTGGCGCAGTGGCTGAACGATCGACTGCTGCGCTGCGTGTCGCGGATTCAATCCCTGCACGGAAAAATACGAGTTTAAATGTTTGTAAATGCACCCACGATAGAGGAGAGAGTGGGGCAACATTTAAAACAAAAAAAAATGGCCCAGTTCAGCAAAAACTGCCGGAAAACTAGTGCCCGGCACTCTATCATAAACTGCAGCTAAAATTCCCATTTTAACTCCTCTAGCATATGCTACTACCGTCATTTTCTAAAGATGGCGGTACCTATGGTAGCTATGGTGCTAACATTCTGAATTTCAAACACATCATTTGTTTTTCGTAGATCTAAATATTTTGACATTTGTTTTTTTTTTTTTTATTTGATTTGTTTTTAAACAGCTGTTCAGTATCATTCTATTGTTGTAAAAGTAAATAAACAATAAACAACACAATATTATTAAAACAGGTGTATGGCCAGTTGGATTACCTTCATTGCTATCTAAGCATTAAAACATTCTGTCAATACGTGATTCATTCATAGTCTATTGTTTAGCATTAACAAGTGATGATATGATCAGTTAGTAAACTTATCCTTGTTTTAATAAACAACATAACATAGCACCGGTAATCCCTGAAGGGTAAGGCAGAGGTGTATCTATTAGCACACCCACATTTCGCCAGTTATGTTTCAGTTCCATGTAATAGGGGTGACCCTATTGCCATCAATGGAGAACAAATCCAGACTCCGAGACTGCTATTAAGGCGCTGTACAAAGCAAACACTTCGTAAAACGTCTAGATTTTCGTCGCAAAGTTAGCCGTATCTGTACATGCCACTAGCCAAAAAAAATTACCGTGTATAGTTCAATACATAAAGTAAAGAGTTAAACAAAATAAGTTTACAAAAGTGGTCTAGTACTACGAAAAAAAAAATGTTTAAAAAGACCAAGAAAAAGAATTTTTCGTCTCGAAATTCTCAATTTTTTCAGCGACAACCATCATATTTTTTATATCTATTACAAAGAAAATTGTATATACTAAAGAGATATCTAAAATTTTTCAAACATTTAGCTGTCTTTTTTTAAATTCAATAAAAACTGCAAAATGACCTACATTTTGGCGGACATGATATTCAAATAAAATCAAACACCGAAATATTTTCGACCTTATTTCTATTTTTTCGATGCAATACTGTCGTGTACTTGTGTTAGACCATGCCTAGTATGCAGCTAGCGTCACTTTCGTGAATACCTAAAGATTAGCTTATTGCCGCGCCTTAAAATCCAATAACACCTGGGAATCAAAAGTCATGTAGCACTAACTACTACAACTGCCACCGGCTGCCGGGGTTGCTGGTTCTTCGAAACAGTTACCGCGGCCCGGAACATAAAGGGTATTAGAAGGGACGTGGGTGGGTTTTAGTCAAAACAAGTCTGACACTCGCCCCCGCTCCGCCCAGAGCGGGGGAAGTTATTTGATGATTTCCCATCCGCAAAAAAAGCTAGTACTACACTTACCCTCGCACACACATAAACTGTTCACTCTCTCACACACACACTCACACATAAACTATTTTCCTCAAAAACACACACATACACTCACCAAGATGTCATTCATCCTCTGTTTCTTTTTACTTTTCAAATATTTATTGTGTTTTGATTTTTTGATAAACTCAGTATTGCAAATTTCTTTGTACCGAATGGAAGAGACTGGCCTCCACGCCTTTATCCTACTTCCTACAATCCTTACTTAATATTATAAAAGCGAAAGTAAGTTTGTTTGTTACCTCTTCACGTTTTTATGTCTAAACCGATTTTGATGAATTTTGGTACAGAGATAGTTGGTAACCAGGAGACGGACATAGGCATAATACATAAGCATAATTTTTTTTTTAAAGTGGGATGTGAGGGAGAAAGAGGGAAAAAAAGGGAAAACTTAGCGTTGCTATTACAAATCAATAAGGCGCAATGGGAACTGTGTTACCCCGAATTTAACGCGAGCGAAGCCGCGGGCAAAAGCTAGTCATATTATAAACGCGAAAGTTTGTATGGATGTTTGATACTCTTTCACGCAAAAACTACTGAATGGATTTTGATGAATTAGCTTACATATCAGAATAACACATAGGCTACAATTCATAAAGATAAATTGTATATTCTATCACCATGCGAGTGAAACCGCGGGGCGCAACTAGTGAAATAATAAAGTTATTTGTATTTGTAACTACTACAACTAGACTAACAAGGTCGAGTTACTTGCTAAATCTATCAAGTTATATCAATCAGTCACTATTCCTGTACATCTTTTTAAACACACTAAGTGTATAACTTAGACCACACGTACAAATACCAGTCCCTATTAAAACAAACTCTTGGTTTCTGGTATCGGGTACTTAATCATAGGTAGCGCTCGATTTAAAGCGCTCGGGGCTTCCGTGTGACAGACAGACAGACTCGGGGCAACTGTCTTGTATTATAAACCAGGATGTAAGGATTAGTAGTACGACGAGCCATTCGTCGAAATAATTATTACTCGAGGTAAATTGTCTGCCGGGGTTGCGGGTTGGTCGGTCTAAAGGGCAAAAGAAGGAACATGGGTGGGTTTTAATTAGTAAAAGTCTGACACCCACCCCCCCGCTCCGGCCAGAGGGGGGAATATATTTAATGATTTCTCAACCACAAAAAAACTCTAAGGGTAAATTGTAGAACCAAATGTGTGTTCGGAGATGAGAATTATAACAAACGTAAATTATATCCATACGCCCTTCAAGCAGGGTTGTTTTTCTAATAGATTAATTATCGGATAGAACATACATTCACACAAAACCAAGTGAACACGAGTATGTAGATTTCAAAGATACACCTCTGAATGAAAACGGATGTGCATGCGCAATCCATTGCTAACATTCACGGAATAAGTACGAAATGGAGTGCTCAAATACTGTGCACGAGGGTACCATGTCTAATTTGCTCGAAAAGGATTAGAATGTAAGTCTACGGCAAAGCGAGAAAACAGACTACCGAAATGTTTTCTCTAGTGACGTCCACATCAAAAGATTGACTGACTGTGAGATTAGCAGTAAACTACAAAAGGTAGGTCTACGTCTAGTCTACTAGTTTAAGTCTAGTCTACTAGCGGAATGTGGGTTTAATGTTAGGTACACCTCGGCCTAACCCATAGGACACAATAGACAATGTGTACAAGAGGTGGACATAGGACACTGACAGATCCACTAAGCATTTCTATGCTAGTGACTATGTCCGGAACTGCGTGCACAATTAGCCTGTACTGGTATGCCAAAACCTTAATCCTTACTAATATTATAAAAGCGAAAGTGAGTTTGTTTGTTACGTATTCACGCCTTAATGGCTAAACCGATTTTGATGAAATTAGGTACAGAGATAGTTGGGACCCTGGAGACGGACATAGGCTAGGCTTTTTTTTTAAAAAAAGGGGGAAGTGAGAGAGAAAGAGAGAAGAAAAGGGAAAACATAGCATTGCTATTACAAACAATAAAGCGCAAAGGCAAAAACTACACGTAGCAGGAACCTGCAAATCAGGAAAGGGGAACTGCGTTACCCCGAATTTAACGCGAGCGAAGCCGCGGGCAAAAGCTAGTATTTTATAGGCGTTGCGTGTTTTTTTTTTCTAATCCTTCGGAGAAACACGTCATAAGTTTTTATTTATAATTCCGTTTACTCAACACTCCGTGTTTTTGCTGCGCTCTGACGGCATTACGTGAGGTCTGCTCAATAAACTTGGTCTGCCGTGTCTGCACCGGAAAACGTTCGTTTTGTATCTTAATGTTACCTTAATCTTATCTATCGCAGTTCTAAGATCAAATATTTATGGATTCAGTGTAAATAACTGTGTTTAATTTTTCAGGATATTACGCAGGTAATATAATTATTTTGTACGATATTTATCACTGTATCTTATAATATATATATATATATATATATACTTGGACTTTTTAAATAGGTATCTTACTAACAATGTATGTCAGTTAATTGTTGTTGCCGAGGAATTACTAAAATTTCATACAACTGTCAAATAAGACAGTTATGAATTGAATAAACCTATAAAACGCAATAATTAATTAGTAAGTAATCATAGTTTTCGCCCAAATCGCCAGTGAAGGAAAACATTGTGGGGAAACCAGATGTCCTTGGACCAAATATTCGAAGACTGACCGATCACTATTAACCAACCTGTACTGGGGTTTTTTTTGTGGATGGGATACCATCAAATAACTCCCCCCGCTCTATTTGGAGCGGGGGGAAGTGTCAGACTTGTACTGACTAAAAACCCGCCCATGTTCCTTCTATTGCCCTTTACGTTCCGGGGCCGCGGTATCTCTTTCGAACAACCCGCAACCCCGGCAGGCGGTGGCCCTGGCAGGCCCCTTCTGGTACTGAGGTTTTGAGGTGGTTAACAGACTACTCACCTCACCGAAGGGACCTGTTTTCTGTATCACAGTTCCAGTCCAGTAGTGGGCACATTATACACTAACTAGCTGGCGCCCGCGGCTTCGCTTGGGTGATATCGAAAAAAAAAGTATCTTATGTGTTATTCCAGACTATACCAAATTCTGTGCCAAATTTCATCAAGATCCGTTCAGCGGTTTTGACGTGAAAGAGTAACAAACATCTACACCTCCATAAATCCATACATCCTCACAAACATTCGCATTTATAATATTAGTAGGATTATGCTACGTCACATGACAAGCTCCTGTCGAACTTCAAGTTAAGCCACGCTAGCCTAGATCGATCCTTCGATCGGTGACCACCGAATTACATACAGAGTTTTCTCTATGCCTCGGAAAGCACGTTAAGCTGTTGGTCTCTGTTGTCATTTGTAGCTCTGTGACCGTGTTCATTTAGTCAGGGTCCCGAAAGTCTGACAACCAGTTTTACCAAGGGGTATCGTATTACCTAGTACTAACTGGGTTGTAGCAACAACCTGATCAGATAGCAGTCGCTCCATGTAAATGACTGTTTTTCAGCTGCATCTGGTGAGACTCGAAGCCGACCCCAAAATAGTTGGGAAAAGACTAGGCAGATGATAATAATAATATTGTTTATTGCCCAAAGAAAACGAAAATACATGACATGCTACATAGGTCAAACCTCAAGCCCTTTTTACATTTTTTTTTTTTGTAAAAAATGTCCCCTATGCAGGAGGAAAAATATCCCTTTTGCATTCAGGAAAATCCTGTATTATAGGAGACATCCATTCGTCCATTACTAAAATTTTCCAGAATTCGATAAACCAAACGTGTAACAATAATTTAAGTAAGTACGTGTGAGCACACATGCGTGGTAAATGACATCGCCAGTCATCGTATATTTCAACCTTTTATAGCAACAGTGATACTTCGCCATCCAGAAAAGCTCTCTCGGTCTTTAAACATGTAGCTCACAGAGCACGGAAATCGTTGATACTCGTTTCAATGAGTCGGTATGAACATATCAGATGGTATCACAGTCGTGAGAGGAAGTACTGCTTACATTATACAAATATACATACGTCTGATAAACAAACGTTTTGATGGAATGGGAAATCATCAAAGAATTTCTCCCGGGAGGAAAGCAGTGTCTGCATGTTTCAACAGGTTTGTGTGAATAAAAATGTTGAAATTTTCTTAATTAGTAAATTAATCCCGCGCTTATCCGGGTCACAACATAAAACATGCTTAGCAATTTTATGAAGAACTGAAACGTAGATACGATCGGTCTATCTTTGACAAAAAGCAAATCCTTGCGATGCTTTCTTAATTCGCCAGGGTTTCTTTATACTTAAGACTATAACAATTAAAATTCATCAAGAGTGAGAGTTTTTTTTACATATGGGTATTTATTAAATGACTCCTCCCGCTGTGGGCGGAGCGGGGGGGAGTGTCAGACTTTTACTGACTAAAACCCACCCATATTCTTTCTTTTGCCCTTTATACGGGGCCGCGGTATCTCTTTCGAACAACCCGCAACCCCAGCAGGCAGTGGACGACCGCTCTTTGAGGCACGCGTGGAACACATACGCGCCGTCTACACGGCATAAGGGAGGCCTATTTCCAGCAGTTCGATAGAACACTGACTTAGTCCCGCGGAGATGGCACTGAGTAATTCTTTCTTTCATTCAGATGTCATAGAGTTCCTGAGCACTTTGCCGCAAGATGATGCATATAAAGTGATGTGTCTTATTGTTGTTAATTTATAAATGCATCAATACCTCAAGGCAGTGTCATTGGATGTCTTCTATTCATCATCTACATCAATGACCTCCCCAAAATTATGGAAGAGCCATGTGTGCTCTTCGCAGACGACATTTCTCTACTTACCACATACCAAACAAACAATAATGTAAATGATCAACTAAACACAATTTTGAACAAAACATCAAAATGGATGGACGAGCACAACCTTGAGATTAATTGCAAAAAAACCAAACTAATAACTTTCTACCCCCATCAAAAATCCCCATTACCAGTCAATTTCTTAACGAACGGCACAAAAATTGAACTGGTTAACGACTTTACGCTATTAGGACTCACAATAGACACACACATTTCTTGGAAACCTCATATAAAAAAAGTACGGTCAAAATTATCGACATTCAGTTATGCACTTCGAGAAGTCAAAAAAACTACCGACATACAAACTGCACTTACCACCTACTACGCCTATGCTCATGCATAGCTCAGCTACGGCATAATAATGTGGGGAAATAGCACAGACGCGCCTACACTTTTCATTCTCCAAAAGAAATTAATTCGTATCGTAGTTAATATTGAACAAACCGACAGTTGTAAACCTTTCTTTATAAAACATAAAATACTTACCCTACCATCTATATATATTCTGGAAATATGCAAATTTGTCCGAAAATATACGAACTTTTTTACAACCCGCGGTGATAAACATGCCGACCGCTCTGTTCGATACAAAAACATGTTAATGTTACCCTCTTCGCGCATGAAACTACATTCTAACAGCCCCTACGTAATGTCTATAAAAATAATTAATAAACTACCAGATGCAATGAAAAATGAAACTAGCGACAGAACTTTTACAAATAAACTTAAACAAATATTGATTAAAAAAGCATATTACTCAATAAACGAATACATAAATGACAAACAAATACATTTAACATAAACAGACACTAACCTTTATTAGCCGATAGATAGATAGTATTATTGTAAAGTGTGCTTTAATTTAATAAATACGAATAAATTTAATTTTAATTCTAACAATATGTTCTTATAAGTGATCTCAATTTTTATTTTATTTTTGTTATTATTTAGTTTTTTAATATTTTATTAGAATAAGTATAATTTAATAATTTTGTTGACTTCAATATGAATAATTTATCTATAATTTGGTAATTAATATTAAGAATTTGTTTAATTTGTTTGCTGTGCCCTACAGGGTCCGTAATTGTACCTTAGCTTTAAGCCTATTTTAAGATCTTCAGACATTATGGAATGCAATAAAGATATGAATATGAATAATTTTCGCTTATCGTTTAACATGACAAAAACTGAGGTTTCTTCAGTGGTGTAGCTTTCAGCAGACAATTCCATTAGATAAAATAAATAAGTGTGTATATTTATGATAAATAAACTAATAATTGTTTTGTTTTTGTTTTAGGTTTATCCGTTTCAACAGACAAGACAAAAAGGTAAATAAAATACTTTTAAATAGGTACTTAACAACAAAAAAATAACACTTACGATAAAACTTATACAATCGTAGACTCATTGTATCCTCTGGCTTTGCTTGCGTTGGTCATATAACCTGGCATGTTCACAATCTAAACTCGTATATTTTCAATCTAAGAACTCCAAACAGCTACCCTGAAGGCCTATACAGTATCATGATCATTGCCCCTAGATACTGCTAGACTAATCCTACCCAGGCTAATTTCAACTTTACAGTAAGAAGTCCAAAGGTGTTTTTGGTCTGAAAGAAACTAACGAGAAAGTACATAAAATAGATATTACAGTATATATCTGTTTGTTTCTGAACTAGAAACCGCTTTTCGTATAGAAATATGGAGATAGCATTATGTTTGCGATAAAGTTCGTTGTTTATTTTGTTTGTTATATTGTTTTCATGAGCTTGGAGTCAACTTTAAAACTTATTTAATGTCCTTTTTTTGGTATTGTTTGTTGTGTCGTTAAGCTCCTTTGGTTATGAGTCGAGCTACACGGTTACTGACAAATGCTTGCACTGACTGGACAGGTCCACTCGATCTGTGTGGTGCTTTCTTAAAAAGACCATTTCAGACACTAATCAGTCTGCATAATCCTCATGTAAGTTGACCAAGATTTTTGTCTGGACCTTAAAAGAGACTATGACCTTTGAGTTTGTTTCGGCTGTTTTTTCTCGGAGTAGTCGGGTACGAAACACCGGCCTCATCTAGTTTTTTTTTAAAAAGACGTGTAAAAGTTTTTGTGAAAACCTACTTGCAAATAAATATAATATTTATCATTTAAACACGCATTTTAGCTTTTCGTACTGAAATTTACTTTAAAAATATAGTCGGAAAAGTTTTTAACCTGTAGTGAGTCCCTAACCTGGTGTCAGAGTTTTATGTCACCCCTGACTTGGTTTGACATATCGTCGAGAAATATCTCTCAGGCATTCTGGTTTCTTCACGATGTTACCCTTAACAGATGCAAGTGATAATTTTTGAAACCTGCCACACACTATGGATTTCTCTTATATCGTGGGTTTGTGTACATCATCATCTACCTAGCCTTTTCCCAATTATGTTGGGGTCGGCTTCCAGTCTAACCGGATGTAGCTGAATATCAGTATTTTACATGGAGCGACTTATTACTGTTTCGATCGCCGCACAGAACAAACATTTAAATTTACATACACAAACAGCCACACCCGAAACAACTACCTGTAGTTCATGCACATATTTGTTCCGTGCGGCGATCGAAACAATGACATGCAGCGCAGCTTTCAATCGCAGAGCCACTGCGCCAGCCGTACCGTCAAAATAATAAATATGCAATGCGCACATGAATCCAAAAAAACAGGCAAGTGTGAGTCGCACTCGCGCACCGAGGCGAGAGTTCCGTAAAAACCTTCGACATAAACGCCCATATCTTTGACTGCGTAGACTTAGAAGGCTGATTTATTCATAGCTCCAACGGATCACAAACTAAATATACGGTTTTAATTTCAACGTGATACCGCCGCGCGTTCTCAAGATCTTAACAGACAGACAGACAGACAGACGGACAATAAAGTGATCCAATAAGGGTTCCGTTTTTAAGCTATTGCATAGCTTCTATCGCGGGCCTTGAGCGCGGGGACCGAATCCAGAAATTCCGTAACGAAGAAAAACATGACGGTCCCCACTCCGACGGGCACGGAGGTGTGGCTTGTCTAACGTCGTTTACACAATACGGTCAGTTATTTCAATCCCGATTCTAATGTTCTAATAGCGTGTTTGGTAGAGAATCGGATAGTCAGTCGACAATACGCCTGGATCAAACCCAAGGTCTTGTTTTTCTTTTTGCGACTTCTTTTCATTGGAAGTACTTTTTAAATATTATATTTAGTTTTTTATTTATTGTCTAAGTTAAAAAAAATGTTTCTTTTTGCGACTTCTTTTCATTGGAAGTACTTTTTAAATATTTTATTTAGATTGTTTTTATTTATTGCATAAGTTGATAAAAAATGCTATGCAATAGCTTTACCGCGGCAGTCCCCGAGTGCCACACGTATTTTTCCTATTGAGGGACGGTACCCTAAATATCAGAGGTGGTCTTGGATTCGAACTCGAGACTTGCCAGTCCGACAGTCATATCACCAGCAAACTACCAACCTAGGTAAGCGCAGCTTAACCTGAATATCAACCCGAGCGGCCGTTAGTATTTAACAACAACCTCCTCACGAACACATTTAGTTATCCTCCTAAAAACGAGGATGAACATGTGAGCATTTTTTAATAAAATTTACACAAGGTGGTCCCCAAAGAAAACCTACAATTAAAGATCAATATAAAATCAATTAAATGCGTATTCCACAAATTATTTCTATATCAAGATACTATTGTCCCTTGTATTGTTAATATCATTGACAAAGAAAGATTCTTAAAAAAAAAACAATACAAAAGAGCCCTCTATCAGAATAAAAAAAAAGAACTAAATCAAAAAGAAAGAGCAAGCGCATCGCTAGATTGACGTTTCAATTAAAAATCGTTTATTTATAAAATTAAAATCACGCATCGTGTCGATATCTTTTGTCGGCACATCACTAGCCTTGTATAGTGCTGTTACAATCTTTTGTGCTTAATTATCGATGAATGGAGCACAAAGAATTCGATATTTGTTAAGTCTATTAGTTTATAATTATTATAGTTGGTGAGTTGATTACCTACAGTGAAACGAATGTTCAGATCGAAGTCAAATGTTTATATTTGGACATCGTATATATTTCTCGTAACAAAAGGAGCTAAAAAGAACTCGAACTCTTCGTTCTTTATTGGATGTGGACTCAGCGGTCATTGTGCCGATGGTCGTATCTACCAATGGTTTTAAAAAAATAAAAACGTTGCCCCACACTAGGAATTCCTCCTATATCGTGGGTGCGTTTACAAACATTTAAACTCACATACACAAACAGCAATTGCCAATAGCATCGACCAACACCTGGAGGCTCTCGTTAGAAAGCTGGATCAAGGGCTTGATACAGAAAGCGGTACTCCTGGACACGGCTCGTATCGTTAAGAGGTTCCTCTCTTTGGAGCCCTGAGTGCCGGTAGCTTGGACCCTGTTCCCGATACCGATGGGCTACTAGCAAAGTTATTGACCTGCACCACCATGATCCTAATACATTAATTTTTAGTCTAGTCTAAGCTTAACTCCACGGATGGTAGCCACCAATTTCATTAGTCATGATTGTGATCTCTTTGACAGTCGTTACCGGAGTCAGTCTAACAACCAATTTTACTAAGGGGTTATTACATGGAACTAATTGGGTTTTAGAGGTCAGATTTGCAGTCACTCTATGTCTGGGGTTGCGGGTTGTTCGAAAGAGTTACCGCGGCCCCCGAACATGAGTATGTTTTAGTCAGTACAAGTCTGATACTTCCCCCCGCTCCGCCCAGACCGGGGAAGTTATTGATTTGCCATCCGCAAAAAAGGCCCTTTTTACCCTGGGGTTTCGGGTTGTTCAAAAAAGTTACTGCGGCCCCGGAACATAAAGGGCAATAGAAGGAACATGGGTAGGTTTTAGTCAGTAGGTACAAGTCTGACACTCCCCCCACTCCGGGCGGGATATTTTTTGACAATTTACCATCCCTAAAAATACACCCTCTTTTACCGCGAAGCCTGTATCCGGTTAAACTGAAAGCCGACCACTACGTAGTTGAGAAAATGCAAGGCAGCTGATGTATCGTAACAAAAAGGTTTTACGAATAGTCTTCAATAAATAGATTTAAGTTGGAATAATTCACTCGAATTTGTCGGTAGCAGCCCACAAGAAAACTAAATAATAAACACTTACTATTTTTAGGGTCCCGTACCTCAAAAAGAAACAATCGTCACCCTTCTAGAACCACTTTGTTGTCCGTCTGTCTATCTGTCTGTCAAAACCCTTTATATCGGGAACGCATAGAGTTATCGCGATTAAATTAAAACCATATACTTAAGTATATGGTCCCTTAGAGCTAGAAAAAAACTTTACCACTTTTATTTGTGCAATTGTAATTAGAATATTTGTACGCTGCTGACGGCAAGAGATAGCGTTAATTTTATTAATATTGTCATGATCTGTACCTGTGTTTGTTTTACCTATGTTCTACAAATACAATCGTCCGTTAGAGCTACGAAAAAATCAACCCTCTAAGTCTACGCAGTTAAAAGATATGGTCATTTATGTCGCAAGTTTTTACAGAACCTTTGCCCGAATCTGATTCGCATTTGTTTTTCTCAATGGTATGCAAAGCTAATTGTGTCTACAATATGTTGATTTGCATCCTCGTCAAAATTTAGGAGGTGCTAGTAAAAGTCATAAATAATCAATGAAAATTACGGTACCTGATCAATAATAATATACGGCGCTTTTATGATCTGTCTCTGTGTGTTTAAATTTAACAGTATTACAGAATATTTCACTTCAAAAGTAGAGAATCACCTACAGAACACACAGAACAGTGTGCGTGAGCGTCGGCGCATACGTATCATACAGCGGCATGCACGCACCTGTGTGCTAATTCCGATTTCTGAAAATACGAAAAAAGTAAAAAAAAAAAACCTACTTATTTTATTATCGATTCGGGTCGAGAATCATTAGCATAGTTACGTCCTTGAATTTGACGAGGATGCAAAACAACACGCTGTATATTAAGTTGATCTATTTAGTATTGAACGGAATAGTTGTCCGTTCCCACGCACAAACGACCTTGTAATTAACTTATACATATTTGTTGAATAGGCGGAAGCGATAGCGATTTTGGACCTTATTGGTTGGCAAGGAAGGTCATATCGATCTGCTTTGATTTTCTCCTCTTCGTCATCTCGATCAGGACGTAAAACACCGGTTTAACTCAGGATGAATGAAATTGTGACAGGACATGAAACAACGTGCAAACCACGGATAGCCCTACAGTTAAAAGGGAAAATATTATACAAGGCCGAGATTCGACCTAGCGTACTGTATGGGTCGGTATGCTGGGCAGTGAAGAAGACTGGTGAAAAAATGCATGGAGAAGACATTTACCAAAAAAAAACTGAGAAGCGACAGCCCTAACCGAGCTCAGTTATAATAAACCACAGTTTATCTTCACATAAATAAACTCGGCAACTTATAACCAATCACGATACTTAATTAGACCAGTAATTAAAAAGTAAATAGCACCTGGCTACACATTAAAAGTAACTGAACCGCAGTCACGATCGACTGCTCGCCTGCCCGGTGTCGCCTATCGCTACATCTTAGTAATGCGACCACTGCTTTACTGCCATCCGGATTTCGTTTGATATTCCTTTACTAATATTATTAAAGCGAAAGTGAGTTTGTTTGTTTGTTTCTTAGTTTGTTCGTTACGTCTTCACGCCTAAATGGCTAAACCGATTTTGATGAATTTTACAGAGATAGGGTACCAAACCCTAGAGACGACAATAGGCTATTTTTTTTTATGTTTGAGAGATATGTGGAGAAAGAGGGAAGAAAAGGGAAAACTTAGCAATGCTATTACAATAAATAAGTCGCAAGGGCAATAACTACAGGTAGCAGGTACTTGTAAATCAGGAAAGGGGAACTGTTTTACGCCGAATTTAACGCGAGCAAAGCCGCGGGCATAAGCTAGTTACAAACAATACTGCTTAGGGCAGTGCAGTCGGAAGTTGATCAATATTTGTATAAGATTTTTGTAGGTTCTTTAATCACAGATCCTTACTAATACTATAAAAGCGAATGTGAGTTAGTTTGAATGTTTGTTTGTTAGGCGAGACCTAAATGGCTAAACCGACTTTGATGAATTTTGGTGCAGATATAGTTGGGACCCTGGAGACGGACATAGGCTACTTTTCGTCTTTTTTTTTAAAGTGAGAAATGTGGGAGAAAGAGCGAAGAAAAGGAAAAACTTAGCATTGCTATTACAATAAATAAGGCGCAAGGGCAAAAACTACAGGTAGCAAGTACCTGCAAATCAGGAAAGGGGAACTGTGTTACCCCGATTTTAACGCGAGCAAAGCCGCGGGCAAAAGCTAATAATGTATATTTTAAACCGATCATGTACTGATCAAATGTTTAACTCTTATATTTTGGTTAATCACCTTAAAAATATAATAAATCCTTCCACCGACAACACATAGGTTCAAACTCGTAAACTTTCGTCTCATAATAGTAGCGGGTTTGGTTCCGACCTAATTCCGCTACAATCAACCACTCTACACTTCTGTAAACTGGCTAATTTTCAACCTTAACACCGGTAGTTACGGTTGGAATTAGGCTACAGCGTGATTAAAAATAGTCTGCAATCTATGTTGCAGTTTGTACAATGTACAATGTGTACGGGAGCAACTAGGGCTGTCACGTCTTCACGACAAAGAAATAATAAATGTCTTTTTACCTTTAATTAATTTTACGTTTTTTGCGGTTGGGAAATCATCAAATAACTTCCCCCGCTCTGGAAGGAGCGGGAGTGATAGACTTTAGCTGACTCTAACCCACCCATGTTCCTTTTTTTGCCCTATATGTTCCGGGGCCACGGTATCTATTTCGAACAGCCTGCAATCCCGGCAGACAGTGGTCCTTGCAGGCCCCTCTGCTTTGCTGACATCAATTTTTATTTGAGGCGTGCGTGGAACTCTAACACGCCGTCGACACGGCCAATTAGGTTTACTTGCTCGTTGCTAAATAATAACTGCCGCTCGGTTCAATCTTGAGGTGAAGCGGCGCTTGTCTAGGTTGGATCGTGGTGGGTGACCGCTCATTATAAACTGAGTTGTTCTTCTACTTCCGTGCCTCAAAAAGCACGTCAAGCTGTTGGTCTCGGCTGTCATTTGTAGATATTTGACAGTCGTTTCAGGTAGTCAGTGTCTCGAAAGTTTGACAAACAGTCCTACCAAAGGGTATCATATCACCGAAATGGATTGTGGAGGTTAGATAGTCAGTCACTTCACGTAAAATACAGATTCAGATAAATTCTGAAGAAGACTGGAAGCCGACCGGCTTGCCGGCTTGCTGGCTTGGCAGATTGTGAGGTTTGTTCACTGATCACACTGAGATTAGATATTCTTAATTAACCTGTTGAATTAATCGACGAATTTATGGGTAACGTTTTAGCGAGGCCTGCAGAAAAACAAATATTTTACCGTTAAACTCATAGCTACACCGTATAAAGTTCCCCCGTGGGTACTTAACGACATTCAACGGGTTAAATAAATTGCAGTACAACAAATTGTGTATTGATAAACACCACATGACTGGAACTATTAATTAGAAAAATTACTTACCTACTTACTTTCCTAGTAATAAACGGCAATAAGCATTTTTCAATTAAATTGGAAATATTGTAAACTACAAAATTGAAAAAAAGTTAAATTGATTAGTTTTTGACAATAGCAACATTCGCAAATAATATTAAAAAAATACATGTTCGAAGGGACACCGCCACAAAAACGGTAACCATAAACATTACATCATTAAGCGGGTTTTTTTTTAAATTAGCTCTCTTCCAATCAGGTAGGCACTGTAACCAATTTACAGTCCAATTTAATCTTTCGAACAAACCGCAACACATAAGCGTCCTGCCGTTGTGTTAACGGGACACAAAAGGATTGCCACACGACAAAAAAAACGGTACCTTCTAACTTGTTATAAATTGGCAACCCTAGATAGTCCGCAGCCGCGGGGCAGTTTATCATTTCGGCCCGTTATCTAAGTAACTGCAATCCACTTGGCCGCTTCACTTGTCTAAGATTCGCAGGTGGTCAGGCCCTTTGGTTTTACGGGGTCATTGACCAGTCGCTACTTAAGATCTGTATCCGAGTAATCTATTGCTAAATATGTGATCGTCTTCCGTTTTAAATTGAAAGGAACCATTTTTATGGTTTTAGTGAGACCCTAAAACGTTTATTTATTTAACGATTCATGTACTTAGATATAAATAATTTGTATACATTCACCGGGGTGACATATTTTCTATAGAAAAAAATCCTGTAAATATTTAAAGATTAAAAAATACAAGGATCTCTTACCAATCCTTACTAATATTATAAAAGCGAAAGTGAATTTGTTACGTCTTCACGCCTAAATGGCTAAACCGATTTTGATGAATTTTGGTACAGAGATAGTTGGGTCCCTGGAGACGGACATAGGCATTTTTTTAAATAGTGGGAAATGAGGGAGAAAGAGCGTTAGCGTTGCTATTACAATAAATAAGGCGCAAGGGTTAAAACTACAGGTACCTGCAAATCAGGAAAGGGAAACTGTGTTACCCCGAATTTAATGCGAGCGAAGCCGCGGGCAAAAGCAAGTAAATTAATATGACCAAAGATACCAGTTTATGACAAATCTATACCACAGTTTTTTTTATATTTAAACATGAATAATTAAAAGGAAAGTACAAAGCATTCAGAGAGGAAGCGAAACCCTGAATCCTACTACGCTCAATAACATTCTGCGTACAGAAAAGGTTTCTCTAATTATCGTAAACTACATAGAACTGTAAGTAATAGCTGTCTAGCTAGACCCCACTTTATCAGTCCACATTCTAAGCTTATTATTGAACAAGACACACCTTGTTTGCAGTCAGTACGTTCCAATCCGAGTCAAATGCCAGTTGAACAATTGAACTAAAATCTAAGGAAAAAAATGTAGATCTAAATCAAAATGCAGTGTTAGACTGGTTTTTATTGTACATCGCCAATTGCTATTAACTTCCTTATAAACTATCACCCCCTTTTTATGGATGGGATCACATCAGATAACTTCCCCCGCTCTGAGCGGCGCGGGGCAGTGTCAGACTTGTACTGACTAAAACCACCCATGTTCCTTCTTTTGCCGTTTATGTTCCGGAGCCATGGTATTCCTTTCGAACAACCCGCAACCCCGGCAGGCGGTGGCCCTGGCAGGCTTTCTGCTTTGCTAACATTTCTTTGAAGCACGCGTGGGACAAGAACATGCTGTCGACACGGCCTGTCGTCACTGGACGGACAGACGGTGAGCTACCCATTGCTCACCGTCTACAGACCCGCATCTACGGTGGCTGGAGCTCATATCGCGGCGCCCGACGACCGTGGCTTCTCCCATGGCGACTGGGTTAGAGGAACTATCATCATACCCTATAGCAAATGAATTTTTGAAATCCTTCCAAAGTGACCTCCGTAATATTGAAAAAAAAACTTGACAATGACATTTTTATCTGGAAATAGGTATGTCAATTTTCTCCTAGGGTAGAAGTGAAACCACGATCAAGGATTATATAGTTATCCAAACAACTTTATCACTAATTCTCCCGTTTAATTTTAACTAGAGCCATTAGGTAACATTTGAGTAGCTGATTGTCGATACAATGGTGATAACGTACTACATGCTTCCCAATTAAATTAAGGTTTAATTGGGAAGCATGTAATAGAATAGGGCACACCTGTTCAAACTGCTTATTTCGATGGTGTGCAACCGTCCAGGAGAATGTTGATATGCAGAGGGCTATGTAGTTCCTTCGCTCACATGTTAACTGTATATTTAAGTCCCATTAGTCTAGCTCATTGCTATAGACCAGACTATAAAAAACCCCCATATGACATTAGTTATCCGTAGGACGACACGGTTGGCGTAGTGACTGAGTGATCGACTGTTACGCTACATGTCGCGGGTTCGATTCCCGCACGGAACAAATATTTGTTTGACCTGCAGATAGTAGTTCCGGGTCTGCTTGTTTGTGCATGTGAATTTAAATGTTTGTAAACACATCCACGACACAGGAGCAATTCCTAGTGTGGGGCAACGTTTTTCAAAAAAAAAAAAAGAAAAACAAAACTTATGACACACTTGTAACTGTACTTGTTAACGGACTGCGTATCTGTTGTCTGTCTGTTGTGTGTCTAAAAAAAATCGAGTAACTTGTTATCTAATAGTTAGTTTATTCCTGTCAAAGAACGTTTCCTCTTCTGAAATTTATTAATGTGACACAACCAAATTATAGTTTGACAGCATTAATAATTCAATGTAGAGAAAATGGTAATCTGGCTATTCGCTATTCTGAAATTGACGTTTTTCACCAAAAATAGTGGTTGTCAAGCTAAATCGGACTATCTTTAACCGCGACTAAAATGGTGTGGAATAAAATTAAATGTGATTCGTTATGTATATATTCACATCTGTCATCATGTGCGATGCCTGAAATTGTCCGTAAAAGTTAAACTACACCTTAACAAAAATGTATTAAAACCTACTTAATGGTTTCACAATAGAAACAGTATTTTATACTTTAATTCAATGACATAGCTTTCGAAATAGTAACCTTTCATTGGTACAATAAGGGTGGGGTCAAACAAGACAGACAAAATCGGACTCGAAGATTAGAATGTCCATTAGATTATGCTAAGGGCAAGTTCGCATTTAATAAAGTTGCTTGGAATACGTTTTTACGTAATATCTCGACATTCTTAGCAAGATAAAAAGTTAAAACAGTTTTTTTTGCTTTTAGGTTTCCGTGACTCTAAAAACTCGAAAAAGAAACTCAGTTTGTTGTCCGTCTGTCTGTCAAGACCCTTTATCTCGAGAACGAGTGGAGTTATCCAGTTGAATCTAAAATCGAGTACTCAAGTCTGTGGTCTCTTTCTTTTTGCATTATCGTCAAAATATCTAGGCCCCTTAGAACTAAGTTTAGTGAAGCTAAATCCTCCGGGTTTGCCCAAACTACTAAACCCATTCAATCAGACAAAAGAACCTACTGGATTCGTTTGTAATTGTGTTGTAATGGCGTCTCAAAAAATGCAAGATGGCCGCCGCTATGTGTCATTATTTAGAACAACTTGCGACAATACCAAAACAAACGGTACAACCGATTGAATTAATTGCCTTTCTCCCATTTCTGGGAAAATATTCACTTGGAAGGTAATTTCTACTGTATTCAAATACATTCAGCCATATTAGGTGTTTGTGTTATTTCGTGTCGTGACTGCGTTAAGTTCCTCGCTTCAAATACCTACCAATGCTAGTAAATTACGACATTTGTAAATATTTTGCCAGTGCATGTCTAGTGGTCGTAAGCGCGGCTGCTGAGTAGCGAGTCCTGGGTTCGCAGTTGTGAATGGCTTTTTCCCCAATTTTCGAAACGTTTGACCACGGCTTTGCGCTGGTAATATTCCCATGGGAAGTACTTGTCCTTACTTAACCCCTGATGTTTAGTATTTTATACAGTTCAGGAGTCTAAAGTGGCCGACTCAGAAGCATCATAATTTTGTGAATTACGTCAACATTCCTAAAATGGCAGTTAATATTGTGAATCCTTACTAATATTATAAAAGCGAAAGTGAGTTTGTTTGTTACGTCTTCACGCCTACATGGCTAAACCGATTTTGATGAATTTTGGTACAGAGATAGTTGGGACCCTGGAGACGGACATACGCTAACTTTTGTTTGAAAAAAGTGAGATAGAGGGAAGAAAAGGGAAAACTTAGCATTGCTATTACAATAAATAAGGCGCTACCTGCAAATCAGGGAAAGGGGAACTGTGTTACCCCGAATTTAACGCGAGTAAAGCCGCAGACGAAAGCTAGTTGTCAATAATTTTATAAATAGTGATGTAATTAATACCGCCTATTATGATTCTGCTTAAGCGGCCGTTTTAAACCCCATGATCTGTTTGTCTGATTGCACTTGCCACAAGCCTGCCTTACCAAAGACACTTGTGAAATAACGTGAACCTTTTCGGACTGATACCAGCGACCTGCTCCGTTCTTAAACAATGGTCCGTTTAAAATATGCATGCAGGCTCACAAGCTAGCAGTGCGGGCACAAGTGAAATGTGACGGTCAGATTAGAGTGTAGTTTACACAAATGAAAAGTTGACCACTGTGAATGAACCCGGGACCCTTTTTTATGAATGGGAAATCTACAAATAACTACCCCCGTTCTGGGCGGAGCGGAGGGGAGTGTCAGGCCTTTACTGACTAAAACCCACCTACGCTCCTTTTTTGCCTTTTATTTACTGGGACCGCGGGTATTCTTTCGAATAACCCGCAACGCAACTAAGGATCCCGGGACCCTGGTACCTATAATATAAAGGAGAGGTTTTCAATCGTTTTAAAAAAAAAATGCCCACCACTGTTGTGCCACCTTTTTATTTTTACAAACGTAGCTATCAGGATTTTTTTTTTGTGCAACCACGGTTACCAAAAGCACATGAGTGGTTCGATACTTTATCATTCTTGGGCTGGTTATAGGTATGAAGACTCAAAGTTGGTTCTTGCTTGTGATTGGTGCATTCGACGACACACCATCGACTCAACAATTAAAAGCTGACCTTGCATTGATGAATGGTTTAGTCGTGCGTACCTCTAACGCGTTACTTTTCACATAACATAATGCCTGTTATACAGTTGTATTAAATTGAAAGGGAGTCGTTTGTTTTGGTATGGACATGTAATGAGGAGGGATGAAGGACATGTGACTAAAAGAGTGATGGATATGAATGTTGATGGACGGATAGCGAGAGGAAGGCCAAAGAAAAGATAGATATGATAGATGGAATGATATGAAGGAGAAAGGAGTAAATGATGCCGTGACGTCTGATAGAGGAGAATGGAAGAAGAAAACGTGTTGCGCCGACCCCAAATAGAATGGGACAAGGGCAGGAAAATGATGATGATGATACATTAAGGGTTAAGCAGATATGTACCTAATAATAAACTCACATTTCGCCAGAACTTATGTTTAAGCTTCATGTAAAAAAGGGCAAACCAAATAAATTAAAATAAAACACACTCCTTGGCTTTTACTGAGAAATTTCTGATGGTGAGTCGAACCCAGAGCCTCATAGTAAGTTGCGCTTGCGACCAATAAAACAACAAGTCAATTGCATACATCGGGCTTTATTTTCTTTCTTTTTTTAAACGTTGCCACACACTAGGAAATTCTCCTGTACCGTGGGTGCGTTTACAAACATTTAAACTCACATACACAAACAGCCAGACCCGGAACAACTATCTGTTGGCCATACAAATATTTTTTCCGTGCCGATTATCGAACCTGCCACACGCAGCACGGCAGTCACTGCGCCAACCGTGTCGTCAAAATACCGCTACTTACTTTTCACATGTTTGACTCTGATATGCATTTATATGGAATCGCCGTGTTGGCTGTCCTGAAATCTCTTAAATCTTATAACTTAGGCCGCCTCATTCATTGCTGCGTGAATTCGCGAAATATTTGCAATGCACCGTTGTGAGCTACTTCCTCACGCAGACTCTGGGACTCCACGTTTAGAACACGCATGCACGTGTAGTGCCTACCATACCATAATAATACCTGAATACCAAATAGATTGTTCGACTGTACATGTAGTTTTAGTAGAAGGTACTAGAGATCTCTACTATTGTACGTGGAAATTGAATGAGACTGGCCAAGGGCTGTGAAATTCGGGCTTGTGGACGGTGAGCAATGGGTAGCTCACCGTCCGTCCGTCTATTGACGACAGGCCGTGTCGACGGCACGTTAGTGTTCCACGCGCGCCTCAAAGAGATGTCAGTAAAGTAGAGGGGCCTGCCAGGACCACCACCTGCTGGGGTTGCGGGTTGTGCGTAAGAGATACCGCGGCCCCGGAACATAAAAGGCAATAGAAGGAACATGGGTGGGTTTTAGTCAGTACAAGTCTGAGACTCCCCCCGATCCGCCCAGAGCGGGGGAAGTTGTTTGATGATTTCCCATCTACAAAAAAAGGGCTGTGAAATTTGTTAATCAAGAAATATACATGACATGACGCTTGTAACTCCCGAAGTGTTAGTCAAAGGCGTAGCTAATAGTACCTACGCATTTCGCTAGTAATATTTAAGTCCTATTACCTTCATTAGGGCACAAATACAGACTCCTGAGAAATTCTTGACGGAAAAATCCACCCAATTAGGCCGACCCTAGAATCGAACCAGAGGCCTCAGCTAGACCAACGGCACTGTCCATCAAGATCCTGCTACCCTACCATGACGTCTTAAAGCAGAACTTATTCTACTGAGGGAAAGAGACAGGATGTCTAGCACCATCTCTTTCTCACACAGGAATAAGAACTGCTATAAGATGTCATGGTAACCCTTCTGTAGTACGATACTAAGCAATAAAAAAATGTCCTGTTGTACACACGACGGCTCATCAACCTACACAAAACCATTTTAACCTGATCTCTCTACTACGGTGTGCGATCCGTAGTAGAGAGAGTTTATAATAGTTTAGAATAGGTTGACCTGCCGTCGAGTGTACAATAATACCTACATTCAAAAATGCCCTGTAGTATATCAAGTTGGAGTAAAACCGTTGGTCCCTGTCAAGTATACATTATAGATAGTGGTTACAGGTATTCAATGTTCTGAAAGTCCATCAACCAGTCTTACCAATGGATGTCGTATTACTCAGTACTAACTCGGTAGTGAAGGTCAGATAGGCAGTCGTTCCATGTAACATTCTAGTATTCAGCTGCATCAAGTAAGACTGAAAGCTGATCCTCACATAAGGTGAGAAAAGGCAAAGGTTAAATTGTTTCATGTGGATTTCGTCAAGTTTCATTGTCTCGGCGGTTTTCTGTTGGAGGCCACTATTGATTCTGGCTTTCAGGAATTGCAGTTGTTTGAGAATAGTGTGGTGGGTTTGTATGCGTTCCGATACGTACTTACCGGTTGTAGTGCATTTTTTTAATGTCACGGACTTCTTTTTTATTGTTTAATCAGCACAACAAAGGTTTTTTTCTTTTTAATTTCAAAACCGCGCTCAATAGATCGTAGTAATCGATAAAAACTACAAAAAAGTACTCAGCGCGCAATTTAACAGGTAAATAATATCGATATGACTCGATACCTGCAATCGTTGCGTCATTAATCGACTAAGATCGGAATGTACCATTGTTTCGTGCAGTAATTCTAACTCGCTAACATTTTATTGGATTATAAACTCTATTTCTGTAACGTTATGACCCACAATTTGTTGTACTTACACAAATCGTTCAAGGTCGCCCAAATAGTTCGATTTCGTTTACATTCTGCGGGATAGAACATGTTTTAGGATTTCCAGATGTTGTCTGTGGTTTTTTTACGTCGTCGTAATTCGTTAATCGACATGTAAGAAATTGCAAGAGAATTAACTTAGCACCAGGTTTCTGCAAGGCCAATAGGGGGTCTAAAATGTTCGGTTGAGCAAAATCATAATAGGTTATTAATATATGGATTATGTAACCATTTTTAAATGGTCACAAAGTGACAATTCACAATATAAACTGCGTCTTTAAGATTTTTAACGTAATTCATATTATTGTCTTACAAGCTTTTGCCCGCGGCTTCGCTCGCGTTTAATTCGGGGTAACACAGTTCCCCTTGCGCCTTATTGATTTGTAATAGCAACGCTAAGTTTTGACTTTTCTTCCCTCTTTCACCCTCACATCCCACTTTGTGCCTATGTCCGTCTCCTGGTTCCCAACTATCTCTGTACCAAAATTCATCAAAATCGGTGTAGCCATTAAAGCGTGAAGAGGTAACAAACAAACTCACTTTCGCTTTTATAATATTAAAATATAAACATAATAATAATAAAATAATAATTAGTAAGGAAGTAAGGATTATAGTTATGCCTAATAAAAGTCTGACACTACCCTCCGCTTCGCCCAGAGCGGGGGAAGTTTTTTGATGATTTCCCATCCCTAAAAAAAAGTATCTCTAAACCAGTTCTGATAGAGTACCCATAGTTACAATTTACCTGACCTGGGTACCAACCTAGTAGCTGAAATTAAACATGCGAAAGCAGGTCTTTCTTACATTATGACAGGTTTAATCTTAAAAATAATGAAGCAACCTTCGACACATCTTGAAAACAAATAAACAACTATATTTTCCTTTGTTCCAGGACAAAAATAAAACAATAACAAACGATGAACTAAAACAGAAACAAGAAGAAAAAGTAGCAAACGCTAAAACAACGAGCAAAAATGAGCTCCTCTCTCCAATTAGACTACGCGTGGCTGTAGGCCCAGTATGTGTGCATGCTTATGATCCTGAGAATCCAAGATGGCGCATAAAGTCAAGAACAACCATTACGTGGCGACGCACCGGTCTGGCGTGGACTCTCCGTCGTCGGGTTACCATCACAGAGCATCTAGCAGAGATGAGAATGACAGTCACAGGGCACCATCTGAGAGGACGCTGTCGGAGTACACGGTAAGGGTAAGATCATCCTCTTTTATTTCATTACTGTTTTAAAGTTCCGCTCACACGCAACTAACATTGAGGGATATTAAAAGCAGAGGGGCCTGCCAGGGTCACCGCCTGCCGGGGTTGCGGGTTGTTCGAAAGAGATACCGCGTTCCCGGAACATTAAGCGCAATAGAAGGAACATGGGTGGGTTTTAGCCAGTACACTTCTGACACTTCCCCCCGCTCAGCCCAGAGCCGGGGAAGTTATTTAATGATTTTCCATCCGCAAAACAAGAGATATAAAAAAACCCTTATAGAAGTCGATAGACACTTGTTCTGTCCACCATTGTGTTTTTTTTTGCTCTGGAAAATTTGGGGTCAAAATTACAAGTTCTTTTTTTATATTTATTTAACCTGTTTTAACTTAACTTTAAATACCTCCATGCCCATCCCAACTTACAACTACCATTGAATGCATCTACCATAACAATGTCGGCACGGCACGTTCGTGTTCCACGCGCGCCTCAAAGAGATGTCAGCAAAGCAGAGGGGGCCTGCCAGGACCACTGCCTGCCGGGGTTGCGGGTTATTCGAAAGAGATACCGCGGCCGGGACGTAAATGGCAAAAGAAGGAACATGGGTGCATTTAAGTCGGTAAAAGTCAGACACCCAGAGCGAGGGAAGTTATTTGATGATTTTCACCAATCATGATTCTTTGTTTCCCAGCTACAATTTTTAGTTAACTCAGTTTCATGTTAGTACAGAATACCTTTTTAACTACGCACAGTTAATCAATTAAAATTATGGCTCGTAACTACATGGCAATAAGCCTTATTAATAGGGAATGTAAAGCTAATATCGGATTATAATCTATTTTAGTCTCTGCTCCAAGTTGTAAGCGAGTACCGGTAACTACTTGGGTATTTTTTATTGTTTTGTTTGTTTTTAACGATTGTCTGGCAGATTTCTGGAGCTCGTGGCTAAATAGTAGCAGCCGCTCGGGTCGATCTTTAGGTTAAGCCGCGCTTGCCTAGGTTGGTCTGTGGATGGGTGACCATCCGTTACATACCGAGTTTCCTCCGTGCCTCGGAAAGCACGTTAAGCCGTTGGTCCCGGCTGTCATTTGTAGATCTTTGACAGTCGTTACAGGTAGTCAGTGTTCCAAAAGTCTGACAACCAGTCTTACCAAGGGGTATCGTATTACCCAGTATTAACTGGTTGTGGAGGTCAGATAGGCAGTCGCTCCATGTAAAATACTGATATTCAGCTGCATCCGGTTAGACTGGAAGCCGACCCCAACATAATTGGGAAAAGGCTATTATAGGCAGATGATGTCTGGCAGATTTCTATAAGCGACCTACAAAATTACCTTTTTTTGGCTTTGTTCGTCATGTTGTTGAGCTCTTTGAGTTAGGAGTCGAACCGCACCATAACAGACACTTGCACTGACTGGACAGGTCCACTCAAATGCACAATGTTCATGAAAGTAGACCAAGATTTTTGCCTGGACCTTAAAATAAACTATGAGCTCTGCGTTTGTTCCTTTCTTATACGTTTCTTCAACTATTCAATGGCAATGCCTAAACAGGCAACTAAGCTCTAAGAACTTACCCATTGTTAACATCTAAATTCTGTACACTTGGTTCGCAATAACAAATTTGACTTTGACTTTGGTTTCTGCAGTTAAAACGCTGATCTCCTATAACTTACGCCAAACATTCCTCCACCAAAACCTTGTACTACTTCAGTATTTAGATTTACTACTTGTTGCAAATTAACAATGTGCTCAAAAGTCATAAACACAAAAAAACCTATCATTATAACGACCGACTCAAGACTGTTTATATTTTGAGCTAGAATTTCTAAAGTACCACAATAAATCTAGAAAAAAAATGGTCAAGAGCGAGTCAGACTCGCGCAGTGATTGTTCCGTACAAACTTGCGACATAAACGGCGATATCTTTTGACTGCGTAGACTTAGAAGGTTGATTTGCTTACAGAATAAAGCGATCACCGACTTGAGTATAATTAATTTCAACTCGATACCTATACGCGTTCCTAAGATAAAGGGTCTTAACAGACAGATATACGGGCAACAAAGTGATGCAATAAGGGCTCCGTTTTTTCTTTTTAAGGAACCCTAAAAAACAACGTAGCCCTCGAAACTCAGAACGAAAATATCTTGAAGTGAAACGACATTTCCAAGAACAGTTAAACACAAGAGAGTCTAGTTTATCTACCATGTGTCTATCTCGTTAGTCAAGCGCGACAGCTGAGTATGAGGTCCTGGGTTCGATTCCCGATTTGAGCAAAGAGTTATTGGGTTTTTCCATCAGATACGAATAAAGCGCTGTTTACCTAAACTACAAATTATTTGAACCGATATTTCTTTCATTTTGCAGACAATGGACGAGAGGACCCGGTCTCCGTCAGGCGAGCACAGGAATGGCAGACGACCGCAACACACCAACGGCTCCCCAAGAGCTGACTCCGGGTCAGACGTGTATGTTACGAGTGCCGCTTACAGACCACCTTCAGAAATCAGGTAGACGATGAAATCTATTATACTACTAGATTTTGCCCGCGGGTAACTCAGTTCCCCTTTCCTTCCCTCGTGCTCCCTTATACACCACTTTAAAAAAAATAGCCTATGTCCGTCTCCTGGTTCCCAACTATCTCTGTACCAAAATTCATCAAAATCGGTTTAGCCATTAAAGCGTGAAGAGGTAACAAACAAACAAACTCACTTTCGCTTTTATAATATTAGTAAGGATAGTAAGGATTCCGTTTCTCTCACTCAATTTTGCTCCGTAGAGATCTATGTTTCGATCTACGACATGCTGACTGATAGCCCGACTCGCTGATATGGCTTATTTTTTTTTAAAAGCTGCACGTCTGGACATAGGCTCCCAAGCTGCACTCAAATGCCAGTTCTCTGCCTTTCGAAGTCAGTTTGAGTCGCCTATTTTTTTGGGTGGGAAATCATCACATAACTTCCCCCGCTCTGGGCGGAGCGGGGGGGAGTGTCAGACTTTTACTGACTAAAACCCACCCATGTTCCTTCTATTGCCCTTAACGTTCGGGGCCGCGGTATCTCTTTCGAACAACCCGCAACCCCGGCAGGAGTTTGAGTCGCCTAAGAAACTGTCGATCCATATTACTGCAGGGTACCCAAGGTACCCTGATCATGAAGGGTTAGGCACTTGTTTACTGAGAAAGTCGTAATGGAGAAACCTAATAACACTTTGCCTGACGCAGGAGTCTAACCCACGACCACATGCTTTGGAGTCGCGGTGCCGCTAGACCAACAAGAAGTCACCTTACATGTGAAGCCAAGTTTAAGACAACCACTTAAACTTCTGTAATCCTTACTAATATTTAAAAAACGAAAGTGAGTTTGTTTGTTTGTTACGTCTTCACGCCTAAATTGCCAAACCGATTATCATGAATTTTGGTACAGAGATAGTTGGGACCCTGGAAACGGACATAGGCAAAAAGTGAGAAAAGGGGGAGAAAAAGGGAAGTAAAGGGGAGAGAAAGATATTTTTTTTTCGATCATCACGTGGGTCATATTTAACGTTAACCCAAAGTAAATTTAACGCGGACGAAGTCACGGGCGGAAGCTAGTTGTATTATGAAAATGTAAAAAAACGAACAGCTAAACTTTTCGGCAACTTCGCATGACAACATACCATAGCCAACTAAAACAGTTTCATGGTTGTAATTTAAACTCATGGCATTACAGCACAGTTCACTGACTCGAATCATGTAAATACACCGTTAGTATTGGTCCCGCTAAGTCCTTAAATCCCACTAATTTAGTCCAACGGGCCTCGATACGTGCGCGGGCGCAGAGCGTCCCCGAAATGGGACAGGTGAGCGGTTGGGCCGCTCTAAGGCCATACGATAGTCATTTGCAAGCATAGGTGACAGTAAAGCTACTTGCATAGCATAAAGTAGAGGATAAGCCTAAAACTTTAGTACTCTATGGTTAAAATAGAGTTGATATTTACGATGGGACCCCCCTTTTATTAATGGCATTGTTCCTTTGAAAACTGGCCTTATCTAATTTAATAAAGATGTTACTTATTCGACAGTTTTTATAAAGTTGGGTTTGCGTTTTTTATTATCAATTTTGGCAATGTGCTGGGCCTTTTAGCGATCTATTAGATTCCAACAATCAAGGTAAAATCAAATAGGTAAGAAGGATAGTTAAAGAAAGTTATTTTCCTATATCATCACAAATTATACAAATAAATAAACATTTCGGACAAAAAACCGCTGCGTTCCAACCGCCCGTATGCGTAGCCCTTTTACCGAACAAAACAATTTGCATTAAACGCGTGGATTGATGGGAAATTGCTCAAAAGGCAATTTTACGGCGCATGTATGAATCATAGAGACTTAGATATTCTGTGCTAGAAACATTGCCTAGATTTCAAGAAGTAAACTTGCAACAAAGTGCGTTTATGCGAAACTCAGAGTTTCTATCTATAAGACCGAGTCAGCAGATATTTAAGCTAACTCATATTAGAAACATAAACATCAGAATTTAGATTTATTTTTAAATCTAAACACAGTTCATGCATATAATAAAATAGTCTCTACACGTCTGTGTATTTTTTTTTCAATTTTTTACATGGCCCTTCTGTTGACCCCAATCTTGAGGAAGGATAGGCTCCCACGGTATAATCCGATTGAGCAACTAACAACCTCAGCGGTTAACCTGTGAGATGCCAAAAACAAAAAAGCACTCAATCACACAAAAACTGCGCAAAGGTTTTCTATGAAACTTGACCAACAGACACTTTAAAACCTAGATTAAAACATGGGATACTTTTTATTAAGGTGGTACGATCCTGTAGAACAATAACTCCACACGAACGAAGCCATGGGATAAGCTAGTTATGTGATTTTCGTGTGAATGCTTACATGCAACACCACAAGAAGCTATATCACTACAAAATGCTCGCTTAAACCAAACAAGTGTACAGTTACGTAGTAAATCATTGCTCGTATAATTCTCCGTCGACAGCGCAATGATGACGCGACACGGGAATCGAACCCAAGTATCTGGGGCACGATTTATTGGCCCCTACGTATGTACCATGGAGTTCAATCGAACGTTTAAGGTTAAGGTGAGCAAAATACGTACGTTTACCTCTGCTTACCCTTTGATGGAATACAGACGTGTTGTTATATGGCCGCGAATATGAGTAACTTAAGGTGAAAGCTCCAACCTACCCGCGAAATTCAAATTTTCTTACGTTTTTTGCAATTTTCAGGCCAGTGCTAGGTTGTATGTTGATTAAAATATTATTCGCGGCTGTAAGACGTATGTAATTATAGAATTATAATCATCAAAATCACCAATACAACCCTCCAAGTTCATAAAGCTGTAGGAAAGACTTTTTCTGTTTTTTTTTTGTTCCTACGCCTTTATGAACTTGGAGGGTTGTATTGGTGATTTTGATGATTATAATTCTATAATTACATACGTCTTACAGCCGCGAATAATATTTTAATCAACATACAACCTAGCACTGGCCTGAAAATTGCAAAAAACGTAAGAAAATTTGAATTTCGCGGGTAGGTTGGAGCTTTCACCTTAAGTTACTCATATTCGCGGCCATATAACAACACGTCTGTATTCCATCAAAGGGTAAGCAGAGGTAAACGTACGTATTTTGCTAGTTATGTTTATAACCCAATTGGGGCAAGCCTATTGTGCCCCGGGGTTGCGGTTCGACCGGGGTTTCGGGTTGTTCGAAAGAGATACCAAGGCCCCCGGAACTTAAATGGCAATAGAAAGACACGATGGTGGGTTTAGGCATACAAGTCTGACACTCCCTCCCGCCCAGAGTGGGGGAGGTTATTTAATGAATTCCCATCCGCCAAAAAAGGCTTTTGTACCGCCATGTTTCAATAGGTGTCCTAATATCAGACCTGTACCTAATTCCATCATTCTGGTGCCCGTATCCAATTTTTTGGAGTGGGCGCAGCATGTCTGAACTTTCATACTGCTCTATTTGTCGATTTCGCCGTAGTCATCTCTTTTCTAGCCATATCGTCTATAGCACAGTCCTTCAAATTTATAGCTCATATCCAAAATACCTTATACCAGCCTTTTTTAACCAACGGGAAAAAGGAGGCGGTTCTCAAGTTGACCTGTTTATTTTTACATCGAAGAAACGCAAAGCGACCGTGTGAAACATTCCAGAATTCATTCATTTTAATATTTTAAATCAACAGTAGCTTCGGGCAGAAAAAAAAACCTTAATTCGGTACAGTCACCGAAAAAAGCCCATCAGATATAAAAACCTCGATGGACTGCTGTAACGACCGTGTTAGGCCGAAACGAATTTATTTTACTTTCTCTGCCGCATGCCGTTCCCTTGGTTGGTGTGACGATACAGGAATCCTTCAGGGTTGTCCATCAATCTATAATAGATTTAATTGAACAAGCTTCTTGAACATCCTTACTATATAATACAATCCTTACTAATATTATAAAAGTGAAAGTGAGTTTGTTTATTTGTTACGTCTTCCTAAATGGCTAAACCGATTTTGATGAATTTTGGTGCAGAGATAGTTGGGACCCTGGAGACGGATATTTTTTTTTAAAAGAGTGAGATATGGGGGAGAATGAGGGAAGAAAAGGGAAAACTTAGCCTTGCTATTACAATAAATAAGGCGCAAGGGCAAAAAACTGTAAATCAGGAAAGGGGAACTGTGTTACCCCGAATTTTTCCGCGAGCGAAGCCGCGGGCAAAAGCTAGTCGTCAATAAGCCCGAGTATGGCCTAGAAAGAAAATACAGAGATATTTGGAACACCAAAATTTCTGATGGATCTTCTTTGCATCTTAGTCTACACAATCTCATTAATAAAAACCGGCAAAAAGCGAGTCAGACCCGCGTACTGAGAGTTCCGTACAAACTTGCGATATAAACAGCCATATCTTTTGACTGCGTAGACTTAGCGGGTTGTTTTTTTCACGGCACAAAGGGACCGCATATATGGTTTTAATTTTACTTCCACGCATTCCCGAGATCTTGACAGACAGACAGACGGACATCAAAGTGATCCAATAAGGCTTCCATTGGTTTCAAGGTTCTTCATAGTGTAGATAAACTAGCATGAGCCAACGTATCAGGCAAAGGCAAAACTGGGTTTAACTGGCAAAAACTAAGACTGATGAATTTAATGCAAAACGGCATTACCAAGTCAGAGTTGTTAAGGAATGGGATCCGATGTAATTGCATTCTATGGGAGGGCAAAGTCTCTGCAGCGATGCTTCTAACTGATCGTCAAGTCATCAGGTGGTCCATAAGCTTATTAACCTACCAGAAGGGTTACCATGACATCTTATAGCAGTTCTTATTCCTGTGTGAGAAAGAGATGGTGCTAGACACCCTGTATAGCTCTGTCTCTTTCCCTCAGTGGACGTCGTGGTAGCAGTAACTTAAAATTAAATTAAAAATTTAAAAACACCCCCGACCCAAAAAAAGTACGCAATTATTATGACAAAAGGTTAAAAATGCTATAAACCCTATAAAAAGCAAAAAAAAAAACTTTTAACACTACGTAAGTACCAACTAAAGCATGTCAGACTATCTACTCGGGACTTTGTGCCACCTTTATGTCGGAGGCATAACCGCTAATTTTGAACTGCAAATGGTTATCTTGGCCTGCTGTTGACCGTACGTATGAAATTTTTGATTAAATTTTGTCGTGTCGGGGGACCGCTTTTTACCTTCAAAAATACTTACCTAAATCAAATGATCAACACACATCACACTCTCGACTGATATACCTTTCAAACAAAAAAAACCGCATTCAAATCGGATCATCCGTTTGGCAGCTACGATGCCACAGACAGACACATACACATTTACACACACACACAGACACGTCAAACTTATAACACCCCGTCGTTTTAGCGTCGGGGGTTAAAAATAAAACTCTCCATTCAGAGGCGGACCATGAGTTTGTGGGACCCTAGACTAATATTATTTGGGGGCCTGCGTAATTAACCAAGTATTTACCCTTTTGCCAAAAAACTGTTTTCGATAATGATATACCAGGTACATACGACTACACATCAAGCGCATTTACAGTATAATATAGACCAGTTTTTTAGTAGTTATGTGTTTGATAAGGTTGCTTGTGGTAGAGTTGTATACCTGCCCAATTCCAGTGTTTGTTTTTTTTTTACTAGCTTTTGCCCGCGGCTTCGCTCGCGTTAAAATTGGTAACACAGTTCCCCTTTCCTGATTTGCAGGTACCTGCTACCTGTAGTGTTTGGCCTTGCGCCTTATTTAGTGTAATAGCAATGCTAAGTTTTCCCTTTTCTTCCCTCTTTCTCCCTCAATCCTCACTTTAAAAAAAATATAGTTGGCCTATGTCCGTCTCCAGGGTCCCAACTATCTCTACCAAAAATCATCAAAATCGGTTTAGCTATTAAGGCGTGAAGAAGTAACAAACAAACAAACTCACTTTCTCTTTTATAATATTAGTAAGGATTCGCAATTGTCTTAAATGGTGAATGGGGACCCTAGGTTTCAGCCCTAAAACCCCATATATAGATCCGCCGCTCTCTCTATAGTGACTTTGACAGCCCTATTCTTTTGTAGGGCAATAGAAGCTACCTACTGCCCTTTTTTGGTAATTCAATTGCATGACAACACAATCCTTTGGCTTTCGCCGACAAGACTTAATTTTGATTCCCATAGGTTTATCAATATTTAGACTGACTTTACCTCGTTCTAGAATTAAAATTATCTATGTTATGTCCTTCTGCCTACCCCAAATACGGAGAAACGAAGTTAAGTTTATTACTGTCTTCATAATGTTATTCCTATGAACATACATTTTCAAATCACAAAATCTTTTAATTTTCTATTAAAAAAAAAAGTTGCCCCGCACTATGAATTAAGAAAAGAAAAAAAATATATAAATAGGAAAATAAATAAAAAGGACACAAGTATTGCATTTTCTTTTTTCTCTTTCCTAACACATTTGAACAAAATTCATAAAGACTTCTTCATCTATGTCTAGCTTCTTTTCCATTTCAATCACGTGTCACAGTTTTGGTTACCATTCTCCTCCGAAACGGCTTGACGGATTATTATGAAATTTTGTACGTATATCCGGTAGGCCTGAGAATCGATCGTAATTCATATTTATTTCTGGGCACCTAGTCTACACCAATATTATAAAGAGAAAAGATTTGTATTTTTATATGTAACGAATAAACTCAAAAACTACTAGACAGATTTCAAAAACAATTTTGCCACTAGAAAGCTACATTATCACTGAGTATCATAGGCTATCATCACGCTAGTACCCACGGGAGCGGGGCAGTAACCAAAGATACACGTGAAATGGCGCAGGACATCTAGTATTAAATAAAACTCAAGTTGCCTATTCACTAAAGTTAGGTTTCACCGAAATAAATGCTTTAATAAGCACGCTATTGGCAAGGCATAAAGTTGTTATTAACTTATAATATTATTAGTACCGTCACCGACTTCAAAAACTATGTAAGTAAGAAAACAAAAAATAAACACTACATCGACTCGTTAACATGATTTTTAAAAGCCCTTTTTTAACACTTAAAGTGCTTAAACTTTTTATCGTATTTGACATCTTATTTATAAGTAAATATTTGAGCATCTCACAGTGACTAAGGATTTATCCCTTTGTCATTTTTTTGGACCCATTTTGTTCGGAACTTTCTAAACTGTCAATGAATTAACAAAAAACTAAATAGGAATGTCCGTCCAATTATTTTTTGTTGAACTTTTAACTTAATAGACGTTACTTGGTTTTTTATAGATGGGCGGTAAATGAAATAAGAAAACAGAATAATTGTTGTTTATTTCAAAATAAAAGTAGGTTACCCTTTTCATCTTCGAATGGCCACTGTAAATGATTGATCTGACTGAGATAAAGGCAATTAGTTTTATTATCGTGCTGGTTTTCAGGTACTAAATTAATATTTTATGTAGCTACCGTCATACACTTCTGTGGTACAGCGCCATAAAGATGTATACACGGACAAGAAACGATTGCATTGTCTACAACTATTATTCCATGATTATGAACATAAATAATTCACATAATATCACTCAAAGGTATACCTTTGGGTTGCGGGTTGTTCGAAAGAGATACCGCGGCCCCGGAACGTAAAGGGCAATAGAAGGAACATGGGTGGGTTTTAGTCAGTACAAGTCTGACATGCCCCCCCGCTCCACCCAGAGCGGGGGAAGTCATAGGATGATTTCCCACCCGAAAAAAAAAAAAAAAAAAAAGGTATACCTTTCTAGTACATCAACAATTCGTCAGTTAAAAAAAAGGTTTATTTTTTGAAAACAAAAACACATGGAATATACCAAGGTGAAAAACGATGATAGCTGCAAAAGTAAAAACTGTGTCGCAACTATCAACGCACGTTAACATAAGGAGAACAATAAAATTGTTGTGTATTTTGAGGAATGTTAAATGGTGATTGTAGGTATGTGTGGGTGCTGGGGTGTGGGAATGTGTGTGTATATCGGGGTGTGTGTGTGTGTATATCGGTGTGTATGTTGGGGTATAGATATATTTGACCTGATTAGATTTTCTGTTTGCACTCAGATCCAGCCTGTCCCTTTGCTGTCCTCCTACAGCGACGCCCTAAGCAGAGGCTCGTACCCCACAGGGGGTGCCCTTAGCGTGTAGTCGCTTAGTTTGTAAGTTTTTTACACTGGCTGGAGGTCTTAATTTTAAAGGCATCCACGAGATTCGCCCGGTTAAGCAGACGACAACCTCCTAGGTTGAACTGCGAGATGCTATTCAGGAAAAAAAACAAAAAGAACTGTTTCGTCATAATTATGAGAGTTTTCAACCACACGGGCAACTTCCCTGCGCGTCGTATTAATTCCCGCACGGAACAAATATGGCCTACAGTTAGTTGTTACGGGTCTAACTGTTTGTGAATGTTCGTAAACACATCCACAATACTGGAGAAATTCATAGTATGGGCCAAAGTTTAAAAGAGTTTCACCGCTAGACAAAGTCAAAAATTACAGATATATTAGCAGCTATTCAACCTGTGTTATTTAAATATAACTACATAATAATATAATTGTCGACAAGTGTCATGCTCGTGACATACGTGCGCTCTGATTAGGAGCGCGACGATTCGCGTGCGCACATCGGCTACACACAGCGTGCTGGAACGAATGCCGCTGTCACGGAGTGAGCTATATTCCGACATCTTTGACATCACTAGATAAGGTTATCTTTGGAGAGATTATAAGTGAATAGATGATTTTGATATGGGTCACCGGTAGGTATTAAACCATTTGTAGGGCGCGGGGGGGAGGAGCTATGTTATCTTCATAAGGTGGATTGATGATTCGATGGATGTGACGGCTCGGTTGGCGCAGTTGTTGAGAGCGATCAACTGCTGCGCTGCATGTTCGATCCCCGCACGGAATAAATATTTGTATGTACAGGTAGTTGTTTTGGGTCTGGCTGTTTGTGTTTGTGAGTTGATAAGTTTGTAAAAACACCAACTATACAGGAGTAATTCATAGTAGGGGCATGTTTTAAAAAAAATGGGTATCTAAATTGAATCGCCCAAAAATTTGGTGACTCTGGCACTTTCAGTATCTTCCATCAGTCGCGGTAATGTGCCAACAATAGGATTGGCAGGACACAATAATTCCTTTTCTGGATTCTTTAATCCAAGGCACAGTTATCCTGCCGAGAAAGAGATACCGCGGCCCCGAAACACAAAAGGCAAAAGAAGGAAAATATAAATGACTTCCTCCGCTCCGGGCGAAAAGGGAAGGAACGGGCTCCGCCCAGAGCCGGAGAATTTATTTGATGATTGCCCATTCAAAAAAAAAAATATACGTTCAAGTGCGTGTCGGACACGCGCACCGAGGATTCCGTACAAAGTGTTGGTGCTCAGCTATATAAACAGCAACATCTTCTGACTGCGTACATTTTGAGGTTGTTTTTTTTCATGGCTCTAAGGGACCACAGACTTGAGTCCCTTATCTCGACTCTTTATCTCTTGACAGACTAACGGGCAACAAAGTGATCCTATTTCCTTATGGCAGGGAACCCTTATAGGGCACAGTTATCTACGAATGTCCACCTGTATAGGTTTTCCTTACTTCGACCAACCTGGACTAAGGTGGATCGTTTATTAAGACAAATTCGTTTTTATATTTGTTGTCCAATATTATAGCCCCTCTATACAAGAGCATTGGCAATGCATGGTGATCAATTTGCGTCATGATCTTGATTATGACTTAAAGTTAGAAACTTACAATGACGAAAAAAGGCTTCATTATAAGATTTACAAGGCTCTTATGATCTCTTGGAGCTCGTGGCTAAATAATAGCAGCCGCTCGGGTAGATCTTTAGGTTAAGCCGCGCTTGCCTAGGTTGGTTTGTGGATGGGTGACCACCCGTTACATACCGACTTTCCTCCGTGAGTCGGAAAGCACGTTAAACTGTTGGTCCCGGCTGTCATTTGTAGATTTGACTTTGACTGTCGTTACAGGTAGTCAGTGTCTCTAAAGTCTGACAACCAGTCTTATCAAGGGACATCGTAATACCCAGTACTTACTGGGTTGTGGAGGTCGGATAGGCAGTCGCTCCATGTAAAATACTGATATTCAGCTGCATCCGGTAGGACTGGAAGCCGACCCGAACATAGCTGGGAAAAGGCAGATGATGAAGGCTTTTATGATGATGGTAGTAACAAACTGATTGTTTGTTTTTCAGCCGGCAGTCGAGGGCACCCCGCAGTGTCTACTCGTACAGAAGTGCGGTGGCGCCATCTGTCGCATCTACACACAGATCCAAAGTCTCCAGAAAGGTAAGATTGTGATTTACATTATGACATTAGCGTCTGCAAAAATCAGAAAGTAAGAAGAAAAAATGTTTATTACACTCGCGCATGGCAAGACCATTAAACAAAATTACTTAATTTAAAAAAAAGACTATTAAACTAGTCCTGTACGAGGCCAAAAAAAAACTAAATAAAATCCCACCACTACAACGAAATAATGTTAAATTCCCAGTGTGAAAATAAAGCGGACGATAAAGGATTGAATCTCATCTAGCAACACGGAATCGCACTTTTCCATGCTCCTCTCAATTTCTGTCGCTCAGAACCGTCACTTGCGAGAGCGAGAACCAGAGTGTGCTGCCGAGCACATCGTCTATGGTACCGCCTGCGATAGCGTTGCAGCTCTGTAAGGGTGTAACCACACTTGACGCCGCGAGGTCGACTATAGCCGGCCTTTATGTCCTTGTAATAAAAACGAAAAATATTCGCATCGATTCGCTCGACCCGACTCGACACCGAGCTCAACTAAGTGCGACAAGCGTAAGCTTAGCGCTGCCGCAGCGTCAAGTTTCATAGAGTCGTTTAGGGTCAGCGCTGCGCTCGACACTGTATTCTTAAAGAATAGCCTACTGTGCCTTAAAAGACTTGATCGGATAGTTGGTTTTGCAACGTTCTGCTTAGCGCCTAACAGTTCAAAATCCAACAGTATGACCTTACCAATATTTTATACAACCGCTGTGTGAAAACCTTTAGCTGCTTGTTCTCTCGGCTAAAGTAAACCTTCTCCAATTACAGGCAGGAGTGAAGGTAGATGCGATGGCGGCTCCAAACCCCTTCTGCCCGAACGTGAAAGGCATGTGCTGCCTGATGCTGCTGCTGAACCTGGGGCTCATCCTCGTCACCCTGGGATTCGTCATTGTTTTGCAGTTCTTTGAACCGCTATTTGTATGGTAAGTTTCTCATAACATAACATGATGATACGCAATAGTCTCTCGGATCATGAAACTGAACAAGTATTGTTGTAGCAGTTGACATGCACAAAAAGTGGACTTTCTATAAGAACAGCTGATCAACATGAATCATAATAACTTACTAAGATAGAGTTATAAATTACAAAAAGTCATAGAACTGATTTTTTGGAGTTTACTCCTTAAGAATCGATTTTCATATATAAGGCGCCCGGTATGAGAAAAATGTGAGGTGTAAAATCTACTGATGAATGACCTCGTTACGTTTTTGGTGCAACTTTGGTGCAACCGCACCTATGGTGTTTGTCGTTTGTCAGTTGAATATTACTAGATGGCGCTTTATGAAATTTGTCGTCCGTCAGTGATAATTTTAATTCTTATTATATAATATATTATTTTTTTGGAGTTTACTCCTTAAGAATCGATTTTCATATATAAGGCGCCCGGTATGAGAAAAATGTGATGTGTAAAATCTACTGATGAATGACCTCGTTACGTTTTTGGTGCAACTTTGGTGCAACCGCACCTATGGTGTTTGTCGTACAGTTGAATATTACTAGATGGCGCTTTATGTAATTTGTCGTCCGTCAGTGATATTTTTTTTTTGTACTAAAGGAGTAAACTCCAGTCGTGCGTCGGAGCTAACACACACACTTTTTTTTAGTGTCATTTACACTAAAAAACGAGGTCTTACGTTTATTATCTAACACCCTTTATCGCACACCCAAATAATATGACATTTGGGTGGGCGATTATGATGTTTAAACATAACATAAGTAGATAAAAATAAATAAATCAGAGTCAGGAGAGAGTCAGTCTCCGGTTTAGTTCAAAATTAAATCCTGATAGCGAATCCCAATAATATTTTTCTCGACCTGGGATTCTGATCCAAGACCTCATGATCAGCAGTAGTAGGTACCACGACCACTAGACTAACGAAGGAGGCTGTTCTTTATTTTTCTTTTTCATTCCAGGATCCTGGGCATAGTCTTCCTAATCTTCGGCTTCATCACGTTGGTCGGCAGCCTGATATACTGCGTCGTACTATGTCGGGAGAACCCGTACCCTCGTTACCCGGATGATTTCTACTGGACCCACCACTGGTCCAAGACCATTGGACCTTCAGAAATCCATTACAGCGCCAGTGAAAAACAGTACACAAAAAATGGCCACAGTGACAGATATAATAATAAGTATAATGGGAAGTATTCGGACAGGGAAAGCGCAAAAGGTTATTCGGATCGAGAAAGCAAACTAAGTAGGTATTGAAAAGTGTTTAACAATTTATGGTTTTTGAACGCAAAATTCGATTTAATGCGTTATTTACACTATGGTTTTTATTTTAGACTATGGGTTGAGAAAATGATATTATTTTACTACCAGATCAAAATTAGAACTAACTCTTTGATTGCCCCGTGCTCTTGGACGATACACATTTGTTATAATTATCTATCTTGTATAATCTAATGCAGGTAGATTTCCCCAGACACTAGACAGCATTTTCATCAGCCACCATAGTGTAAACAGCGCTTTAGAATTACTTAGTCACCAGAGATGTCAAAATGGCATAGACACCACCTTTTGCTTTTTATTGTTTAGACATTTAATAGCGTGCACTGGTAATAGTATACCTTTTTGCATGTAAAAACTGGTTACTCTATTATGTAGAGTTCTCCATTTTGTTGGCAATTTGTTTGTAAATGCCAGTGCAACATTGCTTTTGTACCTTTGAAAACAAAGATTTAAATCGTACTCTCTCCTTCATTTTATGCAGGCACTTTCGCCGGAACTAAATACGGTTAGGTCGTAATATCGTACGATTTCAATCTTTGCGTCCATAAAAAAATAACTAACAAAATCTATTTCACCAAACTAATAAAGAAATTATAACTAGGTTATATAATAATCCCATTATACTTAATTGTATTCATACTTAGTAAATTACAAGTAAAAAATTGTACTTATCTTAATAATTAAATATATTATAAGAGATTTAATTTAATGTAAATAATCTTTGATAAGCATACACTCAGAATTAAATGCCATATTAATTTACCCGTTATTTAGAGTGTTTAGAATTAAGTTACGTCAAGGAACACGGAACAGATAAATCAATATGTGAATAACACCGTCAATGTAGATTAATAAATAATTCAACAATGTATGTACCTACACGCTGATTAAAAAAAAGTAAAGAAGAAAATTGAACTATTTTGTCTTGTAAAAACTTTTTTTAAATGCATTTAAGTATTAAAAAAAACTTCGACACCAACACCACAGTTTTAAAACGTTTCCAAATGAATACTCCACTCAATATTTACGAGGTTATGAAAACCTTTTCTACGATTCTATACATTGATCCGATGATATTAGTATTATAACCTAAAAGTACGGCCCACGGAGCATTCATAAGCGAGAATTTGTTTGAATCCGTTCACGACTTTTATCAAGCTCAAGCGACAGGCGCTCGAGTCTTTGTTTCCTTTGTGTGAATCCCGCTATACGCCATGTCGTTTGAGCTTAAAAATAAGCGTGTAGCCACAGAATAAATAATAGTACTAAGTACCTACTTGTAGTGGTTACCAATCAAACTGTGCAGATACAATGTGAATGTTCGCAAACGACTGCTTGCGACGACTTTTACAAAAATCTCGTGATGAACGCAACTAGAGATTAAAAATAATGTAATACTTACTTTTTTTGTAGCAGTGTACAGGCATAATTTAGTATTGTGATTACATAACGTGAAATGATTGACGAAATTAAAATATTTTTTCAATAAATAATATTGTATAAATGGTAACAAAATGATTGTTTTATTACTATTCATCATCATAGTGCACAGATCAAGGGGCGAATTATGTTTTACCGGAGTAGGTATTTGAATAAATAACTAAAATATCGACAGCTACGTGTCTACAGCCTATGCTATAAAAATTGTATACCTAATGGCCTATTTCGGAACCATGGACAAAGGGCAAAACGAACATTATAGTTTTAGTCAATACAAATCTGACACTCCGTTTACTACAGTCTGCCCACAGGCGGGAGGAGTCATCATTTCTTGATTACCCATCAGAAAAACCTGTCAGATCCACCGCCTGCCGGGGTTGCGGGTTGTTCGAAAGAGATATCGCGGCCCCGGAACATAAAGGGCAAAAGAAGGAACAGGTTTAAAGTGGTTGAAGTTTATGATTTAACAACCGCAATAAAAAATTGGCTGGCTTCAGAGCGAGTGGTGATAATTTCTTTGTTTGGTGTAGGACGCTTAACCGTATAGTTCGGTACGGACCCCTTCGGGGGCTCGACATTCAAACCTCCGCTGGCTCGGTACTGGCCCCGAAAGGGGTCGAACATTTAAGTCATACGACCTCCTCATTATTTTTGTAAATATTTTATTTTCTGGTTAAAAAATAATATGGGTGTGCATTCATTAAGATAGTAGAATAAAAATCTCATATGTATAAACGTCGTTAGAAGTTCTTTAGTTATTGAGCAAGTTTCTTAATTAACCTTTATAAAATCCATGTGCGTAAATTACGATCATAGCCATTTTGATGGCAGTGTAGGTCGACGCTAAAAATCATAAAAAAATGGTTTTCGGACATAAATATAAGCTCCACATTATTGGGCCTGATTTTGCAATAGATTGACGCCGTTTTATCGGCCATAAGAGGTTTTTGGAAATATAAACCTCAAACTTATCGTATGAAACAGCCGCTGTGATTTATTTTTAATAACAAAATTGAATGCTGTAAATTGATGAAAAATCTTGAATTTCATGACAATTCGCGTCACCCCACCGATTCAGCTGATGTGTCTTGTGTCAAAATCCTGTCGTGCAGAGTGGTTAATTTTTTAGATATTTGCGCAAAAATAAAACAGAAATGAGGAAACTATAAATCAAATGCAAAAAATATGGTGAAATTGTTCCATTTATTTACACATTGTTAAAATTAACAAATAAAATTGAGAAATTACATTTGTAACATTAAAATAATAAACTAACATTATAATTCAATTTCATATTGTTGTCCATAATATTAATACAATATTAAGTGGAAAATAACTTTCACATTCAAGTATTTTTTGAAAAAAAAACCACATTATGGAAATGTCGGAAATAAAATTGTGTAATAGAACATTAAACGGAAAATGTAATTCTACTACGTTCAGAAAGAACTAGCAAAATTCTTTAGATTACAAATAAGACAGAAAGAGAAAGAAATTAAATGGAAAGTAGAAACAAAAATCGAATTGTTCATGTTACATGAAAACTATTTACAATTTGTCATAAAAAAAACTATCATTATCAGAAATTGCTCAAATTCTTATTTCAAAATTCCAATTATGTGTCTTTGAGCAAGGATGTGCTAGACGATTTTTACCTAGTTATGAACTAATTAGATCTAAATTATAAATAAATTTATTTACGTTTTAAAAAGGGCAACACAGCCTAGTTGCATACCACACTTCTAACAATGTTTCCATTTTGATAAAACGATTTTTTTAAACATACAACACTGGGTTTTTAAAAAAACCGTCAGATATAACGAGTGTGTTACACAATTGTGGAGCTGGTTACAAATATGTGTTTCCTCAGTCACAGACTGCATGTAGGCCGGGTGTTATTTATAAAAATAACTTTTACACGTAGTCAATACAAATTATAACAAAATATGCGCGTTGCGTCTTTCCGGCAACTCTCTCACTTTACATCGTAAAGCTTCAAATCACGTCGATACAATACTGAATCTGAAACAAAACAATACATCAAAATAAACGTTACATCAAGCTTATAATCAATCAAAATACTTTTATTTCACATAGGCCTACATGGGCACTTTAAAACGTCGAATCATTAGAGATATCCACAAACTTGTGCCATTAATGAGCGATCAGGGAAGCCGCACGCGCAGAAGGAAATATAACCAGACTTCTTTATCTTCAACATTATCCTGTTCTCGGCTCCACAACACCCTCGACTAACAACTCGTGTGAAAATTCTGCCCCAGTCGCAATGAAAAAGTTTCTTTCACTTGAATCAAAATGTACTATTGAAAGTTACATTAAATTATAAAGCTTGTTTAAGGTGAAAGCTCCAACCTACCCGCGAAATTCAAATTTTCTTACGTTTTTTGCAATTTTCAGGCCAGTGCTAGGTTGTTTGTTGATTAAAATATTATTCGCGGCTGTAAGACGTATGTAGTTATAGAATTATAATCATCAAAATCACCAATACAACCCTCTAAGTTCATAAAGCTGTAGGATAGACTTTTTCTGTTTTTTTTTGTTCCTACGCCTTTATGAACTTGGAGGGTTGTATTGGTGATTTTGATGATTATAATTCTATAACTACATACGTCTTACAGCCGCGAATAATATTTTAATGAACATACAACCTAGCACTGGCCTGAAAATTGCAAAAAACGTAAGAAAATTTGAATTTCGCGGGTAGGTTGGAGCTTTCACCTTAATAAAGGGCTTGTTAAAACGTCGCGGTAAAAAAAGGCCTGTTAATAGTAATAAATCAACTTACGGCTAGTCAGAATCAGACTCGCTGAATGTGTACTTCTGTGCTGCGCGTGCGCGCGAGCTCTTGACTGCGGCGAGCGTCTCGCCTCCCGCGTCGGAATCAGAATCACTTGATACCTTCTTCTTTTGCTTCTTTTTTGGAGCTGCTTTCTTTTTTTGGTCCTAATAAGGAGATAGAACACATCGTTAAAAAACACACTGGAACTATAAAGATGAAAACCAGTCTTAAACAAAAAAAAACTGTAGAGTAGAGCTTAAGTTGGGTTAAATAAAAAAAAAATGGTCGCCATTGTAGCACATTAACTTCTTTGTTCGCATCTGATGAACATAAAGTCCTGGCTTAGATTCCCAGGTCGAGCAAATAGTTATGAAGTTTACTACAGCAGCACAGAGTCTCACTCCAGTTGATGGTAACAGGTTCGACACCTACTTAAAAAAAAACATGTTGCCTCACTCTAGGAATATCTCTTGTACCGTGGGTGAGTTTACAAACATTAAAACTCACATACACAAACAACCAGACCCGGAAAACCTATCCGTAGGTCATACAAATATTTGTTCCGTGCAGGGATCGAACCCGCGACACGTAGGCCAGCAGTAAAACGCTTAGCCACTGCGCCAACCATGTGGCGAAAGGTGGGTGTACTAATCGGTTCAACTCAACCTAACCCATCGAGGATTACAGGCGCGATGAAATGTTATGTAAGTATCACATTAAACGCACCTTTTTGCTGTCAAATATACTGTCATCGTCATCATCATCACTGAGCATATCCTTGGCAGGCCTCTTTTTAGGTTTCTTGTCATCATTGAGTAGCTTCCGCTTGGGCCCTGGTTTCTTCTTGGGCGGTGAGTCAGGAAGGACCTCATCATCACTCGATAGCACTGTGGTATGCGGCGCACCATTCTTCTTTGTTACCTTCTCCCTCTCTTCTTCTTCTTTCTTTGTGTCCTCGATCAGGGAATCGAATAGGCAGTCTGGAATGTTTGATAGTAATTAGAGTGTATTGTAAGACAGCTTGTTGTTTGTGTAGCAGCTAAGGAGTCTGGATTCAAGTGCGGTTGATGGCAATAGGCTCACCCCCTATTACAAGGGACTTACTTAATTATTAGGTACACCTCTTCCTAACTTTTCGGGGTTTCAAATGTTATGTGAACTAATTTATGTATTGGCATAAGAAACTCAGTTTTGCCAATAACACATTATGGTGCTAATATAAACTTAATTATATTTTACTAGCTTTTGCCCGCGACTTCGCTCGCGTTAAATTCGGGGTAACAGAATTCCCCTTGCGCCTTATTGATTTGTAATAGCAACGCTAAGTTTTCCCTTTTCTTCCCTCTTTCTCCCTCACATCCCAATCTTTTTTTTAAATTAGCTTATGTCCGTCTCCTGGTTCCCAACTATCTCTGTACCAAAATTCATCAAAATCGGTTTAGCCATTAAAGCGTGAAGAGGTAACAAACAAACAAACTCACTTTCACTTTTATAATATTAGTAAGGATAACTAATTATATTTTATTAAAAACCTCTAATCAGTAACACAAAATGTGTATGTTTGTCTTTCTTCCACAGAGCAAGGGAGCCGCAGATTATTGTGCTTTAAATTATGAATGCTAAGCTCAAAGCCCAAGAGCTGAAAATCCAGTGCGCGGTAAAACAAATATGACTGGTCCATTTTCGAAACACGGAAGCGTTGTTCGCATTGAGTGCGCACAGCGCATGCGCGTTCAAGCTAGTTCTATTAAAAACGAAGTCATGACTGACCAGAATCCATCTCAGCAGGTTTCTTGCCCACATTCTTCTTCACGTTGAAATCGTCCTCGTCGTCGCTGACGGAAAGCGCGCGCGGTGCTTCGTCAGCTGAGTCCAGCTTGTTGTCCAGCAGCTCCACATCTGAGCCAGATTCCGAGGACTCCTCGCCATCTTTGTATTTTTGGACCTAGATGAAAATATTTTCCTTGTTATCACAAATGCTTCCATTCAGGAGAAAAAATCAAGATGTTACAGTAACTTTATTGTTTATCAGCTACACTAGCGGAACTAAAATACTACCTTTTACTTGTCAAGTTTGGTAAAGATTCCAGAATAGACCTAAATTTTATAACAGAGAACAGTATGTAAGGAACGAGAGAGTGTTCAGTCTTGTGCATCATATTGTTATTTGTATGTTGGCAATACCTACTAGTTGTACGGTATATGGTCCTTCGAGCCGGATACATTCAATCCCTCTATTAAGAAGGACCATTAGTTGGTTAGTATCTGTTTCGTACCTTGGTAGCAGCGCGGCGTGCGTTAGCCCTCTCCCTGGGCGCGGCGGGCGCGGCGGGCCGCTCGCTGTCGGAGTCGGAGCCCGACGAGCTACTGCCGCTAAACGTCATGCGCTTCTGGAAACACAAAAACTTGTATTATCTTTACATTCATAAAAAAAATATATAAATTAGGTAAATAGGTATCGTCAAGAAGGCTGTGCGCATGACGCTAGGCGCATGCACTGTGGGCGCAGGGTGCCTGCAGGTGGCCGGTAGGCAAGACAAAAAGTTAGACCATATAATTTAGACCTGTCTATTTATCTTTCCGAGACACCCTTGTAAAATTAACTCATCACTAGAGATGGGATATTCGGGTGCATATTTACCTTCTTAGGTTCTTTCTTGAAAGCAATCTTTGTTTGTTTCAATCCGTCACCGGCCGCTTTATCCGGTTTGTCCGCTTTCTCCGCCTTCTCAGGTTTTTCAACCTTCTCCTTCTTCACGCGGCCCTTAGGTTTCTTTTCTGCACTTATCGGACTAATGCCGGTTGGATCATCCTGTAGAAAGAAAGGGTATTTTATGGAGGTACTAAATAAAAACTGTAGTTTGCTAAACTAGAATCAAATAAAATATTAATAACACTATAAGTACTACTTACACTTTACACACCTTTGTGTTGTGTTTTTCTAAAATTCTAAGAGCAATATGACGCGATTCCATATGGCCTTACGTCGGGCCACTAATGTTACAACGAATTTGTTGTAGTAAGTTAAAATAAACCATACCATTTTTCGGCTTCAATATTTCTTTATAAAATACGTACAGCGACTTTTTATAACATACCCAAAAGTAAAAACTGCAAGGCTATGGTAACACTGGTAACTACTTATCAGTGCCTTTATATTGTAGCAGTAAGGTCGGTTTTCGTAGCTCAAGTTCGACTTACCGGATCATATTCCTTCTTGATTTCTTTCCTAGTTTTCGCCTTCTCTGCGGCCTGGATCCTCTTGATCAAATCGTCGGAGATCTTGGGAGCCACACGTCTGCCATTGTCCGAGGGTAAGATGTCCATTAGCGACTTACGGTTCTTCTTGTTAGCGTTCTGTAAATTAATAGATGAGAAATGTTTATAAGTATATCTACAGCGCCTCTTATGAAGTTCGCTTCATATCTGAAGGCACACAAAATCCACTAGCAAATACACTTTTGCACGCATGCATTTTTACTAGCCTGGCAATGGTCAGGCAGTAAGCACACAAGACAAAAAAATACCTGTCGGCGGATCTTGTCGTCGGACAACCTGTTCCTCATAAACATATCTTGGTGACGCGGAACTTTTATATCATACGAATAATCTTATTACAACTCTATTTAATTAGTAACCAAGGAATTCCTGCTCCTTCATTGCTATAGAAACACTAACACTTTCAAAACTGGTTAATGCCGGCAACATTCATAATGCAACTACGCACATCACTACAGCAGTTTAACAAAAAAATAATTACCTTTATTCTATCCATCTGGGTAGCACAGAACAGAATGAAAAAATATAAATCTTCAAATACGTATATCTATTAAAAATTATTTCATAGTGGTAATTTGTATGGTAGATTTAAGAAAGTGATGTGTCATGTAATAAGATACTCACGGCAGCTTTGGTAGTCTTTTTGTTAACAGACAGTTCTTCTTGTTTCTCCTTCTCTTCGAGGTCCTCTAATTTTATTAAGAACTCGTCTAAATCTTCACTCCATAACGATGCCGCTGTTTTTGCTCTGCACACAAATAAATTATATTGAAATTTGTATGAAAACCAAGGAAATTCTGAAGTTAGAATATTTTTACAAGGCCTTTAAAGATTTTTCTAGGGTTTTAATGGGGAAGCCAGTTGCTCAAGTGCAAACGTCATTGCAGATGGCGCGACTATAGCTAGGTCCCAATCTGAACAGGATGAAGTAAAACTATTTTGAAATATAATATTACATTACCAGATTTTCAACCAATAACGATACTAAGAACCTGCAATTAGCAACCTGCAATTAGTTTCGCAGTTGCAAAGCCCATTAAAACCGTAAAAAATTTCGCGCTCGTACTAGACGTAACCGTTTAAATCACACAACAATCTATTTCGATTTTTAGCTAGTTGATCCCGATCAGAGGTGGTACTGTCAAGTCGCGTTTCAGTGTGGAAACCCCACCCCTTCCTAACTCCATACTGCAATAAGTCGTACAACTGCATACGAAGAATCCGACTAAGTGGAGGCTATGTTGAACTGCAGTAAATTGTACCTGAGTGTTGTCCTTAGAGCGGTTTCGCATTAGTGTAATTTTAAAACCGCTCGTTTCGAGTTTACACGTGCGCCGCATTTAGCACTTTAACGAATGCATGAGAAACCGGCGTGTGCGCACGTGTGCGTAAACGTTTACGAGTAGTACTTGTGGTAAAAGTATGCACCCTGCACACTACACACACTTCCAAAAACGAGTTTATACGCGCCGAAAATAAAGCCTTGCGACTTATTCCCATCTACATAATATCTGTTACAACTTACTTTAGTGCATTTAGTTCCGACAGCTTCTGGTCCCGCTGCTTAAGCAGTTCATCTTTCTTCTCCTTGGTTAGCATCCACATGGACATGCCCAGGAGGTAGTTGAACTTCTTCACCTCCTTCAAGTTTTGGAATGCTTTCTCTGCAACATACATACATGTTAAATGATTGTCTATTATATACACAAAATAATATGTCAGAGTAGAGTGAAAAGAAACGCAACCTAATTAATCTTTATGCGTAGTTTTGTGTTGGTTAATGTATCCGAATAAACAAATCTCATTGAGTGTGACATTTGTGTGTCATCTTATAATTAATATTAATTATCTGTAACGCTTTTTGTTCCTACTCTGCTAGCTAGAGTGCGTGCAAGATAACTTTGCGCGCGACTGGCAACAACAGTTTTAATAAGTTTTAGCATAGTGTGGTTTTATCGTAATCATTATGCTCTCCAATTTAATTTTCACTATCCATCTTGTTTCTTTACCTTATAACCCATAACTTCGTGTGTATAATACTACCCATATTAATTACATGAATGAATGCATGTTCGGAACCTACCTGGATCAACGGGTTTTCCCTTCTCAGCCTCAGGTTCTGGTTCTTCTTCAGACTCTTGTGGGTCATCTTCTACTGCTGTTAGTCCCTGCATCTTGCTTGCGCGCTTCTTCCATTCAGATATCGGGTCAGGAGCGTAACCTGTAAGTTAAGGATTTAGATTAATAAGCGGAAAAGCTTATATTTATTTGAAAACTGATGTTGTGATAAATACAACAAATTCATAACATATTTTTCATCTTCAAATGACTGAGCAGATTTTTTTAAATTTCAACTGGATACCTTCACGTGTTCTCGAGATAAAGGGTCTTGACTGCCTGACAAACAGACAGACGGACGCACAACAAAGTGATCCAATATGGTGTTCACTTTTCTCTTTTTGAAGTACAGAACCCTAAAAAATATGCTAAAATCAATGACTCACCTCTTTTGATAAGTTCTTCCACCATGACTTTACGCTTCTTGTTTTCGACCACCAGTCCTTTATCGCACTTTTCAAGAATGAACCTCGCCTGGTTGGACAGTTTGTCAGCCTCCGCTTGTAACTGGCCCTCCCGGTACTCTTTGCGCCGCGCGTAGTATTTCAATCTCAGTTCATAGAAGTCGCGTAAGATTTCTTCAACTTTTTCGTATCTGGTAAAGTGTTTTTAAGTATGAGCAAATGTTTGTAAACTGGATTTAAAATTTTATTATGCCTTTACTTGCAGAAATCTATGCAAGTAGTTTGCATGCTATTGTTTAATTCAAGAGTCAGAACTTGTCGTGGAAAAAGGATATATATGAAGCCAATTACTTGAATCTTTAGAGGCCGTATTTGCGGCTTACCCACGCACTAACTAAAGCGAACCATTTCGCGATAACCGAATCATCGTCAGCGTTCATGACAATAATTTGTTCGGAAAACACAAGGCGCTCTCTGTTACCGCGGCTACGCATTCAAATTCGCTGAACCCGATAGTTTTGTGTGCGAAACTATCGCACTAGTTAGGACGCGGCATTCAAGTTTATGTTATTCTAATGTGTGTAATACTTGCTACCCCAACAGAGAGCAATAATTTAAATAGAGAAGTTTCAAATATAACCCATCAGGGTTTATCTTTTACTTACTTTTTGAGACAGCAGTTGTGGTCAAAGGCGTTCATGCATGTAAGAGATATGGTGGTCTGCAGCTTGAACACCTTGTGCACGCCCTCCACCTCCACCTCCGCCAGCTTGCCCGGCAGGAGACTCACCACGAACCGCACTGTCGTGTCTGTGTTGTATTCCTGCGACAAAATATACGTCATGATTACCATCAACGAAGCTAGTCGATTATGCCTGAAGTTGGTATTTCGAACACCATTTTAATTCGCCTTAGAATTGGTCAGGGGCCAATCATAAAACAAAATATGACTACTCAACAACTAATTAACCTTTTGAACTCCAGAGCATAAAGGCACGGGCGTGCCTTCGAGAATCTCATTTTACCTACATTTTTGTCACATATTTGTGTCGTTGACGTTCAGGGCAAGCGCGTGCTTGTCACATGTGTGACAAGAGCGTTCAAAAGGTTAAGTATAGGATAGTTTCGCATATGGCGGTATGACTATCACCTTATAGTTGCTGGTAGCTAGACAAGATTAGCCAAGGATCTATTTGAATAACATGCAGCAATAGACTGAACCAGTCGTCTAGTGACATTCAGGAGTGGACCCCTATAGTCTATTAATGATAATTTCCTAACATTTAGACTGTCAGGGGATCGAAATGGTCACAGACGCAGTTAATATTGTAAATTGTCACTTAGTGGGCATTTTACGAAAGAACAATGGCGAAATCATAGCTGAAATTTATTGGAGCGTCTAAAAGTAATTTATATACGAAGGCAATTCTATTATTTTTCTACGTTTTTTCAAAGTATCACATTAACTAGTTAAAGCCGGGTAAAAAAGATATTTGAAATGAAAAGTTATTTTTCTGCCAAGTGACAGCAAGTACAGCATTATTGTATTAAAATCAGTTTTTGTTTGTTATTATTATAGCTAAATGGAGTAAATGAATTAACAATACTGTTTATTTCTAAGTGGAAGTGTGTCTTTGCAGGGAATTAAAAACATTGTAGTGTAAAAATAAATTAATTACTTTCAATTAATGACGGGCAAAAAGGCTAATATCCCAAAAACAAAAACTTGGTTTGACTTTGACAATGGTTTTACTCATGTCAGTTGTCACAGACGCTTGCGCTTGCGCTTCGTGTGTACTTGTTCTCGATTGTTTTCCGTTTTCTTTCATTTTTACTTGACCCGGACTGCTTATGGACTGTGATATTCCCTCTTTGTGACCCTGTGCGTGTTTAAGGACTCCGAGATTTTCCCTGTGTGACATTGTGCTTTTTCTTTACTGGACACCGATCTTCTCTCACGGTTTGGATTAGTTATTAGTGAACTAATTGTTTGCTTAGTACCTACCTCTAAGATGGAAAGTCGTCGTAGAAGACCGACACGAATTCTATGTATCAACTGCAATATATGCATCAATACACTGCGCCGATATAATACCTTGCAACTTGAGACTAGAGTGACTACATTACTGTGTAGCTGGGTACATCCCCGAATCGTAAGTAGCTATTCCTGATTATGTACCTTACTATTATTAGTTTACATTTTAGATATCATAACACTTATATTTTGTTCAATTGGAAATGTTGAAATTGACACCAAGAACTGGCCATTTTTATGAATACAAGGCAGTTACAATTATATAGGTTCTGTGTTATTTTACTAGAAGGCTCTGATAGGGAACAATTGCAAATAACAATATTTTCTAATGGTTTCAGATTACTGATGATGACTATGTTTGCGAAGCATGCAGAGATCTTGCTATGTTTAGTGTAAATCAAGACTTGCAACAAGAAGTTTCGAGCAATGATAACCAACAAGCTGAATCAAGTCACCGAGGCCACACTAATGTGTGTCTTTTATGTGGCTCTTCCATTCTACGTAGACAAAGTGACAGAATACTGAGAGAAAACCCTTCTGAACTACAGCAGTCTATGATAAATATTCTAGAGAGCAGATTAGCACCACGACAGGTATTAAACTACATTCTACTACTACTACTGCTACTACTACTTGGTACTATTAAATTGCATATTAATTTCTTTTTCTTTATTTGCAGATTACTGTATCTGATCGTGTGTGCCATCCTTGTTGGTTACGCACTCAAAGAGAAGTACGACGTGGTAATGTTGTAGATGACACTAGACCTGTACCTAGTAGTTCCAACCCAGATCAAGAGGAATCTCAAGAGGATGATCAGCCCTCCGGATCGAATGCATCAGAGCCAAGTGCCAATCGTCAAGCGGATGTCCAGAGTATAGTTTTACCGGAATACAGACGAGCAGCTAATGCTACCCATCATTGCGTATATCCAAATTGTGCTAGTACCACACTGCATGGTATATCAGATAATTTACGAGCAACTGTTTTAAGTAATCATAAATATTACTTGCCAAGCCTAGCTCGAATCTGCTCAGAACATTTAATAAGCAATTCATGGGAGACACTATTCCATTCTGAAAACAGCATGGATACATTTACTGCTCAGCAAGTACAGCATGTATTTTCTTTTGTGAATGCATTCCATCCATCGCTAGACTTTGAGAATGTGCAAGAAATGGAAGATAGCATTTTCGAATATTGGATAGGCCTAACAAAAGAGAAATTCAATACTTTACTACAAGAGGTATCCCGCCTTAGTCAAATAAAAAGAGGAAGTTTAGGCTTAGCAGCATTATTATTAAAAATGAGAACTGGTGATTCAGACGAGAGAATTGCCACATTAGTTAAAGTTCCACGGCGTACCTTGGAGTCTTTAATGGACAAAGTTAGAGAGATCCTCCTTCAGGATTTTGTACCAATGCATTTGGGCATAAACCAGTTAAGGCGGGAACAGTTATTACAACATAATTTGCTAATACCGAATGGGCTCTACGGAAATGGTACCAATGCCATAGTAATATGTGATGGCACGTACATATATACATAAAAGTTCAAACTACATGTTTCAAAAACAAAGTTATTCTCTACATAAGTACAGGAACTTGCTAAAACCTTTTATGATTGTTGCATGTGATGGATATATTGTTGATTGTTATGGCCCGTATAAAGCAACTACATCAGACGCTGAAATTATGTCCGGTTTATTTTCTTCTGGCAGGTTCTTTAAGATCGTATTTCAGAGAAGATGACGTGTTCATTCTGGATAGGGGTTTTAGGGACAGTATAAGTTTACTAGAGGGATGTGGCTTTAGAACATGTATGCCAGAATCACTTTTAGAACGCGAACACCAATTAACTACAGCTCAAGCTAACAGAAGTCGCTGTGTCACTATCTGCCGATGGGTGGTAGAGGCTGTGAATGGCCACTTTAAACGTGATTTTAAAGTTTTTAGGCAAGAATACTTTCATCGGTCTCTACCACATATGATGCAAACATTCCAAATAGCGGCAGCTCTTTTGAACAAGTTTGGTGTTCGCTTTCAAAATAATGAATATGCACATGAAATACTTCAAATAATTAGAGAAAGGATGAACTTTCCAAACAATCTGGCAAATATGGTAGAAGCCTTAAATATGAATAGACGATCCTCACAATTTCGTAGCATTACTGCTGATCGCAATAATGTTTTATGCTTCCCAACCCTGGAATATAGAGATTTGATTCTCTTCGCCCTGGGAACGTACCAAATAAGACAAGCTCGCTCATATTATGGCGAGCATGTACGTTTCCACGGCGGATACAGAATTGAAGTTTCCAGTGAACACATTGATTCCTCTGAATACAATCTTAGAGGCATTGGAGAGACGACACTTATAAGAGGAAAAATTAAATCACGTCACGTATCCAGGAAGCAATATTATGTGTATATTTTAATAGAAAATGATATTCCCGGTAGGACAGGAATCAGCGAGTATTGTTGTAATTGCTTGGTTGGTCGGCGCACAGTAGGATGTTGCGCTCATGTCATGACGCTAGTCTGGTATTTAGGATGGGCCAGACATCAACAAAATATTTCAGCACCTGCAGAATTTCTGGATGAAATAATTATAAGAGAGGATGACGAAGAATAAATATTATTTAATATAAAAAAAAACTTGTTTTATTGATGTACATACTCAACATATTCTAGACGGATTCTAGGATATTATTAACTCTTATTTATCTGAATGTTAGCAAGTATTTATAAAATCCCAGAACACTACTATAATCCTATTGCTTCAATACCTAAAAAAATGCTGACGGTGACTGGCAGCCTCGGTCCTATAATTTGTACACAGTCGTGTAGTACCTAAGTATACCTAAGGTAAGGCCTATCAAAGAGTATTTATACCTTTTACAAGGCATTGCATGCTAAAATAACTGGGTAAGGAAAATACTAATGCAATGTTGCCCTTTTAACTTTCTCGAATTGAAATTACTATTGACATAACCTACAAAAGTTCACGACTGAATTTCTATTAATTCCGGCTTTCTCGAACAAAAATTCTTGCACCAACAAATTCAGAAATTGACGCCGAGTTTAACAAGATATTTTTCATTTAAAGACGCAAGAGTTTAATCTCAGCTAAATTAATGTATGGGTGGCTGCCATTGTTCTTTAACGTAATAGGGGATATTACTGCAAAATTCTGGCGCAAGGGCGCAGCACTAGCGTAAGCAGTAAAAAGTTTTTTGCCGAGACGTTCAAAGTGTAAAATATTGTTTAAGTCTATCTTTAAATTGAGTGTAAAATTGGAAAAAGTATATTAGTATTAATTAATATACAATAATGCATCAGTGCTGTGTATTTGGATGCAAGAGTAAAGGGAATCATTCATTTCCCAAAGAAAATAATGTTCGAAAGCTATGGGAAGCAGCAACTCGTTGTAAAGACTTTCGAGCTAAAAAAAACTCTAAAATATGTTCAGCACATTTAAAATCCGAAGATTTTATTAAAATTGGGAAGTATTCAGGTAAGATTATCATTTACTGGAGTAAATAAACATTTAAGTGTATCATCGTTTTCTGTATAACTCTTTTTTACACTACAAAAGTTATTATTTTCGTCGTATAATTTAAGCCTGAAACAAGACAAATTAGAAAAAAAACATTCATTACTATTAATATTGAGCTGAATTGATTAAAAAATTAGCAGAGTTCAGTTAATTATTTTTATTATCGTACCTTTCCACCAAATCCTTTTTTTTCCCTTTAAACTCGCACCGCGTTCTCTAAGCAGTTTTTTTTAAATCATCCACTTTTAAATGGCCGTAGGACGCCATAATATATATAATTAAAGTACAGATAGGTAAGTTATACCAAAATAATTAACACTTTGACATATTTTCACAGAATATCTGGCGGTTACAATTAAATACCGAGAATACGCGATTGCGCACATGACGGTTTGTTTACTGCATGTGCTAGTGGCGCCCTCTGCGCCGAGGTTTGCGTAATATTCCCTATTCATATTGCCGTTTTAGACCCCCAGGGCAATTAATTCAATTTAAGACAGTTCAATTGCATCATGCATAAGTTTGTGACTTTTATTGATTGAAACAGTTCTAGCTGCTACTTACCCTATATTCAGATATGAGTGGCTTCACTTTATCCGTTCCCAACATAGGCTCCAGAACATTTTCCTTGTAATTCTGAGTCCACATTCCGACCGGAAGTTCTGTGATCTCGATCTTCTCTCCAGGCAATATGGCCGCCTCACCAGATATGACGTATTTGTCTCCAAAGCCTTCAATAGTACCTCGGAAGTTTTTGTACCACGGGTGCATAGGTTTTGGTTCTTCACCGTCTAACATGCGTCTAAAAAGTAATAAACAATTGAGTATGTACAGTGAGGGTCACTTTTTGGTTAATCATCTGCCTAATCTTTTTTTTGAAGTTGGAAAAGAAGCAGAAAGAGGGAAGAAAAGGGAAAACCTAGCTTTGCTAGTACAATAAATAAGGCGCAAGGCCAAAAATTACAGGTTCCTGCAAATCAGGAAAGGAGAACTGTGTTACCCCGCATTTCACGCGAGCGAAGCCGCGGGCAAAAGCTAGTAATACCATAAAGTAGCCGTGTAATAGCGCTTTTCTATTATGCCAAAGAAAGATAGGTTGATATTTGAATTTTCGGACAGTTGAAGAGGATAGTCACTTACCGAATATTTTCAGCAATATCCCTGGGGTTATAATTGGGTATCTTAGTGGACCAGCCAGTGCCAATACCTTCAGCGCCATTCACCAGGACCATAGGAATAATTGGGATGTATTGTATCGGCTCAATTTTCTGATTGTCTTCGAAGTCGTGCTAGAAAAAAAACGTAAAACAAAAATATAAAATTTAAAAAATCTTACATAAAAGCGACCAAGTACTTTGGTTAGTTTCGATTGGTTGATATTGAAAACTGTGCTGCAATGGAGTTGAAAATAGAATACGTGAACGAATGCCACAAGGCATTTGGAATTCTATTTCAGTTGTAATTTGTTCATTTTCAATGTACACAACGCCGTGCGCCGCGAGACGACTTTCGGCCACCTTAGATGCGTGTCTGTGGACGAACGGACGGTGAGCAATGGGTAGCTCACCGTCCGTTCGTCTAGTGACAACGGCGCGTTCGTGTTAAGCTGCGTATCGACTTTGCGCTCCTGGCGCGCGCGCCATGAATGACCGCGCCGAGAGAGCGTTCCGCGGAGCGCGTTCCAAAGATTTGAAGTGTATCAACTAAGCGCGCCTGGCGCGCGTGGCAACTGTTCCAGTGTTTGGTCATTCAACATGCAGGCCAGTCGTGTTCATACACGACTGGCCTGCATGTTGAGCAGCAGCAGGGTTTTTAGTAATTCATTTTTCTCGTCTATAAGATGACAAGAGCTCAGGATTTTTTTTCTTCAAATCTGGCACAGGGACTCCCATTTCACAACTTATATCTCTCCAAGCGACTTCTCTGAGCGATTTATTATGATATAAAGAACTTTTGCTATTCCACAGCAGTTCTTTTGTACCATATAGTTGAATTAATTTACGACAACTCTGATTATCCATCGCTCGGAACGCAACGAACACATATAATATATCATGTCCGTCTCAACTGGCGCGCGCGCCACAACTGAGCGTCCTTTGATGCGCGGTAAAAAACCGACTCCAGATGGAACGGGCCGCTCCATGTTCGAGCGTTCCAACAAACACATTGGCGCGCGTTCCAAAATGGTAACAATTTCGCGCGGCCGGAACGCGCGCCAATGTTCGTCCTCTTGGAGCGCGAAGTCGATACGCGGCTTTACACGCACGCCTCAAACAGACGTTGGCAAAGCAGAGGGGCTTGCAGGACAACTGCCTGCCAGGCTTACGGGTTGTTTAAAAGAGTTACCGCTCCCCCGAAACATAAAATGGAACGAAGGAACATGTTTGGGTTTTAGTCAGTAAACGTCTGACACTGCCCCCTGTTCCGCCTAGAGCAGGGGAAGTTATTTGATGATTTCCTATATGTAAAAAAGGCTGCATGATTATCACATGCATTTTGTCGATTGATAGCTTTAGTTACAACGCAGGGTAACTTAATAGACAGCTCCACAGAAAAGAAGTACAAAATGACTTACAACAAGCAAGGGATCATCGTGCGGGTGGAACACCAGCCTCGTCAGCGGCGACATGAGCGTGAAGATGTAACGCGGGCTGGCAGAGTCCTTACCGCCGCAGAGACGCGTTCCGAACTGACCGCGCGGCTCCAGGAGATTGATGTTGTTGGAGCCCACGTAGTTCTGGGCGAGGTTCACTATCGTCATCGCTAGAGACTGTTCACCTGGACAAATAAAAAAAGATGTTTATACTAATTATACTTATAATTTAATTGCGTGTGAGACGTCATAATAGGTAGTCAAAAAATGGCACGCTTACGCACGCATACTTGCGTTTCTTTGTCAATCTATATCTGTGTTAAATACTAACCGTGATGGTACGCCGAATGTTCTGCAACTGAACCAGCCAACTGCGCCACTTTGACCTCTCGTTTATCGTTACGTTTGATGCACGTGAAGATCACTTTACGTTGACCAGGTTTCAGTCCATCAACCATGGAGGGTATTGACCTGAAAGAAGTGTAAAAGTGATAATGTAAGCAGTTTAGTGTAATCTGCTAAAACTAGCATCCATCCTCTGCTACAATCTTGAAATAAAATATACTTACTCCTCTACACGATTTAAAGGTTTGAACATTGTTTGTCCAATGGGCGTGGCTTAGCCTGCCGAGATATTAGCCCAAGCAACTGACTGGAGTTGGATGTTACACAGACCAAAATGGATGACAAGATTCTTACCTCACATTATCCCCATTTGAGAAGAGAACCAGCTCCAAATTTACGAAATCCGAGTATGACACTGCCTTAGTATCCTTTGTGTATAAATATCTCTCTGGGAGACCAATTTCCTTACGCCGTTTCACTTCGTCCATGTGGCTTGTGAGCCACTCTTTACGTTGGTCAGCACCCTTCTTAGAAAATGCCAGTTCAATGTGATGGTCGTCAGTAGGACCTGCATACTTGAACCTAATTCTGTGCCTCTCCATATTCTGAAAGTATTCTTTAGCCTCCTTTGATGTGGAGGTACCCAAACCTTTGTAGTATTTGATGTTAAACGTGTGATGGTTTTCCGTATTGTTCTTCCACTCTTCAAACTCAGGTAATGAGTAAAATGATAGTTCTTTATCTTTTTTCGTAGCTTTCACGATAGGAGTAATGAACTCCTCTAAAAACGGTAGTTTCAATAATTCTGGCCAATTGTGATGTATAAAATTGATAATCAAACCCTTTATGTGAGATCCGTCTTGATCCTGATCAGCCATTATCATCACTTTACCATATCTCAATGACTTTAGATCATCAACAGTGTTGTATTTCTTTTTGTACTGGAGTCCAACAATTTTTATCATGTTGTTGATTTCTACGTTTTCTAGGACCTGTTTGTGAGATGCATCTCTGACGTTGAGTGGTTTACCTTTCAACGGAAACACACCATAGTGATCTCGACCAACCACACCAAGTCCTGACACAGCCAAAGATTTAGCTGAGTCTCCCTCAGTTAGGATTAGGGTACATAAGTGTGAGTTTTTAGTGCCAGCGTCGTTCGCATCCTCTAGTTTTGGTATGCCTTTAAGTTTGCTCTGTTTCTTACCTGATGCCTTCACCAGTTCAGTTTGAGCCTTGAACTTGGCCCACGTCAATACAGACTCCACCAGACCAGATTTTGACACAGCTGTTATAAACTTCTCGGAATAATTACATTTCGAACCAAAGCTCTTGGCTTGGAGAGTCATGTTTTCTTTTGTTTGTGAGTCAAAGGTTGGGTTTACAATCAGACAGTTAATAAATACCCACATGTGATTCTTAACTTGTACAGGTTTTATATTAACGCCGCCCTTGTTTTTTTTCTTAATAATTTCTAGAACATTCTTAACTATGCTGTCAGACACTGTATCAACGTGTTTCCCGCCTTTTGTGGTGGCAATTGAGTTTACAAAAGACACCTGTTGAAAACCTCTGTCAGAAAGCGTGAGTGCGATCTCCCAGCGATCATTTACTTTTTCATAAACTACTTTCAATGGTTGCCCATTCTCATCTTCTTTACCTTTTATGTATAAATCTACATAGTCTTTAAACTTGTTTATTTTAAGTCTTTCTCCATTTAGGTACACTTTGACGCCTTGCGTGGTCATCGCGATGTCGTAAGCTCGGCGGGACATCAAGGCAACAATATCATCTTCTAACTTCTCCATTTTAAACTTAGACAAATCGGGACTGAATATCACTTTAGTAAAATCGTCATCTTTACCAGCTTCCTTGACTTTTGGTTCAGAAGCTTTTGTCATGTTTGAGCCCCAAGTCTGTTTAAAATGTTTCTTATATTGTTTCGAAGCAGTTTCTACTGTAAATTTTGTGGAGAATATGTTACAAAGTTTGGCACCATAGCCGTTCCTGCCTCCTGTCACTTTTTCTTCTTCATCATTGTAATTTGATGATGTCAGTAGATGGCCGAAGATCATAGTTGGAACATACATTTTTTCATCTTTATGCATCACCACGGGAATACCACAGCCGTTATTGTACACAGATATTGTGTTTGTTTCTTGATTTATGTCAATTTTCATTACGTCCATTTTAGGGTCTCTTTGTTTGTTGTCAGCTGCGTTGACTAAGATTTCGTCATATATTTTGTATAAACCTGTAAAGTATCAAACAGTTAAGGTAAGGTTATACTACAGTTGAAAAGAAAAGGACTAAATTTTATTTCAAGGCAGTAAGTACATACCTGGTACAAAGTTTAGCTCTTTTTGTACCATGCACTCCTTTTCCTTGTCAAAGACCCACATCAACTCAGTAGCCCGCTCAACGGACCCGATGTAAGTGTCAGGACGTAGTAAGATATGTTCCAACTGTGTTTTCTTCTGGTAAATTTTCTCAATAGTGCCTTTTGATCCTTTGGCGGGAGGCGCCGCCTCCGCCGAACCATTCTGCCCAGCAGTGTTCATTTTATTAAACATGGTCTGGAAAAAATTATGTACTTAATAATATGGCTGGTGGATTAATCCTAATTAATTTACTTAGCTTAATCTTCTTATGTAAACAAATTATAATTTCCAATATTAACGAATGGACAGTCATTAGACTCCAAAATCAACAAAGCCAATGTCACCATGAATTTGCTGTGAGATAGCCATTTCACAAATGTTGTCAGATCACAACAACAGAGATCAAGAAAATATTAGTTTGAAAATAAGAATCCTTTTTGGTACTGACAAAAATGGAATGGTTATTTGCTAAATTGTAGTTTTTGTACTTGCTAAAACTTGAATTACCATGCAAAATTTAACGGATTTACTAAACAAGAAACAAATTAAAACAGAAAAATTTCAATGTGAATCTTCATAATGCTCATTCACAGAATAAAATGCCTCAATGCAATTTTAAAAACAATTGTTTGACAGTTCCCAAGTAGTTTTTTTCATTGCTTTCTAATGGTTTTAAGGATGCATAATATCCTTATAACCATTAGAAAGCAATGTAACACAAGTGGGATTTAATTGGAAGAATAATCATAGCAAGGATATCTGTTTTTAAACATAAGTGTCTTCAAGATATTGAAATTAGTTTGAGTTTCCTAAAAAAAGGCTTATTTTGTAGACGTTCCAAAATTGAATTAATAGGGTAATTATGAAGAGACTACTGTTCGTGGAGCCCTTAGCTAAAGAGAAATATTAATGTCCAGCCAGTATTATTTGGTATTTTATACAATTTACTCATTTAATCTGTAATAATAAAATTAAAATAAATGATTTGTTGATTATCAAAAAAATCTTTTATTTTAATTTTTACAAAGAATTGCAAAAAAACAAATAATTTCACCATGTTGTGAAAAGTGACGACGACTCACGATAACGACAATTAATGGTTTTCACATTGCCAAGGTATGAATAACAGCAGTAGTTTTAATCTAAATACACACTAGCATGACACTTATTAATTAAACAATTTATCTGTTATATTAAAATACTGGATTCCATATTTATAATAAAAAAAGTGTGATTCTAATTTAGCGGATGAGCGTACTGACATGGCCTTTATTTACCTTTTGAAAAGTTAATACCATAACCCAAAGTTCATGTTTCACACTATTTAACCCTCGGCATGCCTGGTAGGGTCTGTCAGACCCACCACGGCAGAAAAACCGTTATATTTTATTCAAATTTGAATTCTGAGCACACCCGCAAGCTGTAGCTGGCCATAACGAACCACTCAATGCTTTCCGCCCGCTACCTCACTCCGGGACGCGTTCCCACAACGAAAAGACTTGTTTAAAGTGCTCTCTCTACTTGTAATTCATAATAATTGTTAACAAAAAGCTCAAAGCTTAATTTTATATTTAAAACGAACAAATTTTCATTTAAAATTTAAAAAATAAAGATCGTTGATTTGTAAAACGATTTTTATGTCTAATCCTAATATTAGTATGTAATTTCATTATAAAACAAATATTTTTATTTATTTACTGCAATATGTATATGAAATAGTGATCCAAAACTGGGTCTGACAGACCCACCAGGCATACCGCGTCACTTCTCGCCACCAGGCATACCGAGGGTTAACTACAGGGTCAGGAAAATTATGCTGGCTCTTCACAAATTAATTAATGAGGGTAGTGGTAAATCAGAGCATAATTTAACAATTTGTGATAAAATCTGCAAATTCCATGTGCATGTAGATGAAGAATCGTATAAAATTTCAAAATTAGAAGTGTAAGGAATTGCAGCAGGTGTTCTCTAATAGCAATGACCTCTAACATGTTGAATTTGTACAACTGTTTGTATGTACTTTTTGAAGTACCCAATGCATTATTGGGTGACAAAAATAAGTAAAATTGTAGTGTTTGAAGTTAGAATTTTTTCAAGTAATCACAAGAACAGAACCCCAGAAACCTCAACAGTCTCAAATCTTGATAACATTTTGGCCGTTAGCGATCAAAATGCCGCCAAATGCTTCACTTACCTTTATATCAGCCATCTTGTTATGAGTGCTATTAAAACGCGTGCGATCAACGCGAAATAGTGATTGTCTGGTAACCAGAACAAAATGCACACTAATTACGTTCGGCGTTAAAAAACAACATTTTTATCTTGTTTTACTTTGCAATTTAACAACCACAAATGAAACAACGAAGACGCCAAGATTGCCCATAAACAATCTGATTGGTTTTTTTTTAAGATAATAATTTGAAATTTTGTCTATTGCATGCTTTAGTTGCTCTATTTAAAAATAGCGCTTGAACGAGCTTTCACAATATTGACAAAAACATCAGAAGACTCTGAACCGATTTGTCTTACAATGATCTGTTTTTCCCTTTGTAATTTTTTACGAATCTCCGAAAATACTAATGTCGCATTTTAAACTGCACCGTGCTACAACCACACAACCTCAACGTAGTGCTGTTGGCGTTCATTAGGATCTGGAAGCTAGAACTGCTCTATCATTAATTCCTTATGTAAATCTGCCTAAAATGTTTCAAGATCAATGGGCATAGTCTGTGGCGCCTTCATAAACTCCATCGCAACGTCAAAGTCAAACTGACACTAAAATCCATGATCTACTGTGGGGGGTTAAATTATAAAAATAATTCTAAATAGTGATTTACGTTGGAATAATGTCTTTTTTATCGTACGCTTCGACGGTACTTAAGCGAGTAGCTGCATCAAGATTCAGTGCTCAATATAAAACCTGTGTAAATAACATAAAAACAAAATCATTTAGCTCTGTAACAGCCAAAACAATTCATGATGTAAATACGAATGTAATTAAAGATGTAATACTGTTCAAATACGAGAACCCGAAGTTTTTTATGTACATGAATATATTCGCTGTAGTTCAATACATGTTTTGGTCATATCTAGGTTTGTTTGCGTTCACTACATTGAGGGACGCGCCGGTTGACAAATCGACAGTAACTGATGAAACACCCTGGTTCAGAAAGATCAACCTTGGAGAAAATAAATATAGGAATACTCTAGGAGTTGTCTCTGTAGTTGTAGGTGAGTAAAACCGGTATTCACAGTAGTTTTTATACATACAAGTACTTATATTTATGTGCAGCTAAAAATATCCAAAACCATAAAATGTGTAAATGCCTGTGTATCTGTTCAAACATCTTAAATTGTAGAAATAATATGGTAGGCTGCATCAATTGCTTACACCGGTTGTATTAAACTTAAGGGGGGGTAACCACACCATGTTGACAGCATGTTTGTGTGCCGATGCATATCAAAGAGTCGCCTGAGCGTCTGACACTCCTACTTCCCACTCCTTCCAGAGCAGAGGAAGTTATTTGATGAAAAAGATGTTAAATAAAGGAAGGGGTTAACGACATCTCAACACTGACTGTACAAATTAAAAAATGAGAATTAGGAAAAAAATGTTATTGAGTTGATATTATTTTTATCAAAATTACTACTGTTATTACCCCTAACTACCCTCTTTCTGCCTCAGACACTGCCTACAACCAATCTTTGTCAAAGGATCCTACCATAATATGTTTTTATCATATTTGATCAAATTATTGGCTTTATTACAGGTGGTGGCTCCCTAGCTGTAATCTGGATGTACACTCTCCGTTCAGTCCGTTACCTAATACTCAATAAAGGCGGCAAACAACTAACACTTGTGACCTACACCCCTTTCGGTAAAAACCGCATTATGACAGTCCCCATGGAGTCTGTCTGTTGTAAGGAAGCAAGGAATATAGCGAGAGTGCAGTTACCTTTAAAGATTAGAAACAGATGGATGCACTATATGTTAGACATGAGGGGAGAGTTCAAAAACCCCTTGTTGTTTGACTCTACAGCTGGTTTGATGAGGAAATGGTGATGAAATTATTTGTTGTATATTGTATTTGAAATGTTTTTATTTATTGTAAATACATAGTTTTAGAAATCCTTTATTGACTCTTTATTTTTCTACCCTCCATCCAATGCTAAGCCTAGCCTCATCTATTGGAATACAAAAACAGGTTATTTTTTTTCTTGTTTCTAAAATTACGTAACAGTAAAATATTGTACTCATCTTATTAGTATTATAGTAATCTTGTATCAGGCACCACAGGCGTCGTTAGACAAACTCACGCCCCAATGTCTGTACTGATTTGGATGAATTAGACGGCACGGTTGGCGTAGTGGAGAAGGTATCGACTGCTGCGCTGCGTGTCGCGGGTTCGATTACCGGAACAAATATTTGTATGACCTGCAGATAGTTGTTTCGGGTCTGGCTGTTTGTGTATGTGAGTTTAAATGTTTGTAAACGCACCCTGACCCACGATACAGGAGAAATTCCTAGTGTGGGGCAACGTTTTTTTAAATAAAATAAAAGACAAATTGGTTCAAATATTTGAGCATGTTATTTTCTGCAGGGTTTGCAGGTTTTTCAATACAGATAACGCGGCCCAGGATCATTAAGTGCAAAAGAAGGAACATGGGTGGGTTTAAGTCAATTAAAGTCTGACACTGCCCCGCGCTTCGCCCAAAGCGGGGGAAGTTACTTGATAGAAAAAAAAAGCGTGTTCTTTGGTAAGGAGATAGCTTATACCCTGGATTATGATATAGTTCGGTCTACGCGGGGCACTGTCAGTTGTTTGACCTTCAATAACTTACGACGCAGATTCAAGGTTTTATGAGACTTTGACACAACTTTAAGAAAGCCAAAATGCCAGTTTATTATCTCTCATTCCAAGGTGGAACCCTTAACATGACTGAAGTAATGAATTTTATCTTGTCAGGTGTGTCAGTGGCAGCCTTGGCGGTCTTTGACTAATTAATTTTGTAAATCGCCCAATTCACTCCTGTAAGAGTCGAAACATTTCTAACCAGTCCATGGTTGATTGTTGGGATGTTTAACGTGTTGTTGGTGTTACTTAATCGACATAGGAAGTCAAACTTCAAGAGCGAGCCCGAAAATTAGATACCTATTTATTTCATACATCCTTAGCCTTACTGATATTATAAAAGCGAAAATGAGTTTGTTTGTTACGTCTTCACGCCTAAATGGCTAAACCGATTTTGATGAATTTTGCTACAGAGATAGTTGGGACCCTGGAGACGGACATAGGCTTTTTATAAAAAAAAAAGAATGAGATGTGAAGGAGAAAGAGGGAAGAAAAGGGAAACTTAGCATTGCTATTACAATAATTAAGGCGTAAGGGCAAAAACTACCCCGTTACCCTGAATTTAACGCGAGTGAAGCCGCGGGCTTCTGAATCTGAAAGATCTTAAGAAATTGTCTGGAGTGGAGAGATAAAATGTTATTTATTCAAATAAATTGACTCTACATAAACAAGCATAGAAAATCTAACCATTCCAAGGTCCTAACATGTCTAAAGTTATAACATTTAGATTCTTTGTCGAACTACAGCTGCATCCGTAAGTAATAAACATTTCGAACTGCTTTTTCTTTTTGTGTGGTTAAAGGAATAAAGGGGGGCTCACTTTTATTCCTTTAACCGCGCGACTTTTTGTCGCTGTGCACTCTAGGCCTTAACATTGAGAGGTGATTTTCACCTTGTAGCACCTGGATGGTGAAACTAGTGGTTTCAACACAATATCATAAAAAACCTCCTTACCATTTTCGACCATGGTGTCAGTACAAACGGACATGGGGTACTGGGTTCGAATTCCAGCTCAGGTAAAGTGTCAATGAGTTTACCATAAGAATTTCTTATGTCTTTTAATTATTACATAACATGTGTTATACAATAAAATAAAACTCCCTGTTAAGATTTATCAGAAAAATCTTTATTGTTTATAATTATATTAACGGAAATACGTCGCCTCATCTCAACACAAAAATAAAGAAGTACAATCAATAACAAAAAATAAAATTCTTTTTTTCATTATTTACAATATGCCGATTTTATCTTTCAATGGTAAATGCAAATATTGTATACTGTATTTGTGTATTCAATCTTTTGACCAGCCAATATCACTACCAAAATCCTAAACCTATATTTGCACCTACCATAAACAATAAAATAATAAAGATTAAAAATGAAAGTCTTTCATTACCATAGACAAGTCATTTAACAATCAACTTAATGAGATACAAAGGTGTTATACACTTGCAACATAATTAAGTATGTATATATATTATTTAAAGGCGTGAATATAATCGATAAGCCGACAATGCTATTCTCGCTACCGTTTGTTTGAAGCTGGCATTTACAAATGCATGGCTTATTCATTTTCCTTATAATATCTTACCCACGTTTCGTCTAATTACAGTCACATTCAACACAGGAGATAAATTAAAGAATTTCTTTTATCAACAAACACATCATCTCAGTAAGATCCCCAGGATACCTTTTTTTTTCATGAAACAATCGTTTAATAGTTTGAAATGGACTGTGAGGGCTGTATTGATGATTTGAATGATTATAACGCTGTAAAACCATATTTGTTGAGTCGCTGTTTAATAAACATACAACCTGACACTGAACAGCAAATTGCATGAAATGAAAGAAAATTTTAATTTCGCGGGTAACCGTGCCGATCCCACCTTAATATAATCATATTGCAAGTGCCAAACAGCCTGGTCGCTTATCACATCTATTCAACCTACTGACAATTTTTGATTAATTCTACAAATGCTTTTACTAGCTTGCTACAACAAGCTACAAAGGACCGATGGAGTCTTAATATCAGTTTTAAAAAATACATACATCTAGCCAAGGTACAAATATCTGAAATTCCCCTACGGTTTTTTTTTATCTATACCAAAGACACAAGGTGTATTCAGCCACCTTTTTAGAGAGTAACCACACATATTAACACAAAATCGACTTTAGTGCTCCTAACTAAGTCGATGCAATATACAAAGTGAATATTCCGACGTTGTGTCGAGTCGCCTCCGAATCGATGACGTATTTTTCGCTGTCATTGCTTAATGATTCTGATTGGCTTAAGGCCATTTTACGTCAATAAGTGTGGCCACTCTATTACAACATACCTACCGTCTGAGAAGATTCACAAAATGTTTTTTATAGTTAAATATAATATTCAGATGGAAGAAACGACGTCATCGATCCTTGAACTATAAAATTAAGTACAATATTATTTCTTATTTACAATAAAGTCATAAATATTTAATGTAGGTACTATTATAATAAGTTAATGTTAAGACCCCGTGTTGAAGACACGGGAAGCAGTGTGCATATTTTTGAGGCTCCACTAGACAATGGCTTAGATACGCACCTCCTGGTCATAAAAAATATGGCGGCCAATATATTTTTGTAACATTTGCTGGGAAATGTCATTCTTTCAAGAAATATTCGTATTTATTGGCGCTCCCATATAGGAGTGAATTTTATCGTTGAAACTGAAGGCTCATTCATCAGCAAATTAAAGAAGAGTTGTAATGTCATCATCGTTATGCAGACTGTGACAGTTCTTGAACACTGCTAACAGGAGCTGAGCGAGTTCATTATAATGCGTGAAATCCGCTCAAAGATGCGCAAGCATGGGCCATTGTATAAAAGAGCTATTCGTTACCGGCCATCACAGGTCAAAATAACATTTATAGGCTTTTCATGCATTGACACACTGCATTGCAGTTACACTTACTTTCAACATTTCCTCAATTTTCATTGATTTAGATTTGTAATGTATTATTAACCTACGCTAACAGTATTGTATTTATAATCACATAATATTTTTAGTTCACTAAATAAATATTATGTAAAATTAAATATACAGGGTGAGTTTTTAAATAACATTCACTGTAGCAGATGTGCCAACAGTCAAAGATGTAACGTTCGAAAATCGACTTTGTTTTTCAAAACAACAAACAAAAACTCAACCTGTATAAGGTATATGCATATCTATAAATATCAAATTTAGTGAGAGATGTTTTGTACGAGAACTTGAAAGTCGCTAGTTGTTAAGTATCTAAGTAAAATCTGTACACTGTAACCACAAAATACTGCATTCATCTTTATTTTACGGAAGTCGGATAAAAGAGTTTCGAATTATGCAGTTTTAGGTACTATTAAGTCTTATAATAAAGATATCTACGTACTCATTAAAGTAACTGAAATAAGTACTGTTTACCCTTGTTTCAAATATGCTTAGTTAAAAATGGGAACCCGGTTTTCAATTTCAGGAAAAAAACCATCCATGATAAGAGAATCAGTTGCAATTTATCTGTAACACTTCGTCACAGATAAATTGCAGACACCAGACACTGACGAACACTTTAATAAGCATTTGTATGTGTCTACATTCTGCAATTTCTTCTTAGGTAACACACAATTTTTTTTAAAATGTGTCTGTTAACAAGGCATCCAAATTTTTTAACTATGCTCCTTTGTTTTTTTTTTAATTGCCCTTCTTCCTTGTATCCATAAACAATATTCTGTATTTGTCAAACAAGTCCTAGCTTTTTAAATTGAAATAAATATTTAACTTTTTTTTTTTCAAAATCATGATCATTCATCATCAGTCTATCGCTTACATATTTAAGTCTCAGTCAACACCACAAACAAAAAGGACATTATTATAAATCTAGTTTTTTTTGTACATGTTAATTCAATGAATATTCTACAAGATCAAATTGTATTAACTGACAAAACTAAGTCATAATTTCAAGTTACTTTATTACAGGTTACAACATAAGTGATGTAAAAAAATATTTTTTTGGGTCGCACGCCTTTTGCGGGTACTACGCAACTGTCCTTTCTGAAAAACCTCACAAATAAGGTAAGTGTATGTCCTGGCGTAGCCACTCACATCAGCGTTGTAAATACCTTTTAAAAATTGCGTTTCAGTCATCCTCTACACATGGCCAAACGATCTAAACATACTCTTTTATGTTTTTGTCAGTACATCTTCTTAACCTCATTCCTCAATTTTATTTCCTTGTTGATTTATTGATTTCTATCATGTTTATTAAGTTTCTCTGTTAATACAGTTTGACCTTGTATTTTTGTGAGTAATTATAAATTCTAGCCTACAAATTTGACAGCTCAGGCAACATTGCCTAGGATTGTCATTGCTTGTAGTTGTAACTCTTTGTCAAGATATATATAATGATGCGCACATGTCACGCTTCTTAAAATTTGTATATCATTCTTCAATTCGGAAACATGTTCTGTTTGGGCTATCTTTTTATATCGATAATATAAAAGAGCTATGTGCCCTAGAAAGGCTTATTTTTATCTTGAAAATTCACCGTTTCTTTCTTCGTCACTGTTAACATATCCTTGAAAAAGTTGCTAAATATAATGTAATTAATAATCCTGTTTTATGATTTACGAGCTGTACTCACAGGTATTGTAAATGGACAGTAGTTCTCGAGTTGTAATAGACAGTCATACAGAGATCCGTTTTTACAACATGTAAGGATTTTTTACCTAAACTATACCGTATAACGAATAAGAGCAGATTTCACCAATAAAACTGAATGCAATAAGCAATCAAGAGCTGTCAGTGTTAATATGACAATATGACACTGCCACTCCCGAACGCGTTCAGTTATTAGTGAAATCCACCGTATTGTATCATTTACATGAATCACTAGAATTATAGACAATAATTTATTACTTTACAATTAACTGTTTATGAGAATTTAATGATTCAGTTTTAGATTTATGTTCTATAAAGTTTTTCTAGCTGACATTCACTTTTTATCACCACCTATAACACTATCACTGAACATCACGTAGATAAAGTTTGAAGTCCTTATAATGCTGACACTACACTTGGAAACATTTGCGCAAATATTCGCGTCATTTCCATACAAAATCAATTATATTTCCATAGACTTATGGTTCTTTTTTTACACGCGAATATTCGAGAGAAGTTTCCAGATTCAAAATATGGAAGAAATAACGTCCAATGGGACAAGAAACTTATGTATATAATAGTTGCTCTGTGAATTACGAAACGGACCAATTACGAACTGCATGGAAGGATATACGTGGGAAAGAAAATCTCAAGAATTTAAAATGTCGTCAGTGGCATTGAGCGTGTTATTCAATTTTCTAGGCTTTGTTCCAGTCCTGTCCAGTCTAACCGGTTTCGGCTGAATACCAGTATTTTACATGGGGCGACTGCCTATCTGACCTCCACAACCCAGTTGGTACTGGGTAATACGATATCCCTTGCAAAGACTGGTTGTCAGACTTTCAGGTCACTGACTACTGACTGTCAGAGAATAACAATTGACAAGCGAGACAAATGGCTTAACGTGCGTTCCGAGATGCGAAGGAAACTCGGCATGTAATATATGACTTATCTAGGCAAGCGCGGCTTGACCACAACCTTCTTCTTTCAAGGCTGAAGGTTGAAAATTCAACAGAACGACCAATGACAACCAACGAAATATTAAAACGATAATATATATTTAAAGGTAGGTTATTTTGTTTCTACTGTCGTCCATACCATTGAAGAGATGTGTTCCGTTCACTTTAGGACTTATTGTAGTTAACTTGATGTGTAACGCACCTAGTACCTATTGCCCTAATACTTCTAGTGACATTGACGCACTAACACTATACGGGAATTTTATAATAACACTAGCAACGTGCCCCTGCTTCCCTCGACACCACATCCAAGCTGGAACCAACCCTACATATTATATGTTTCGCATAATATACTATAAATAATAGTCATTATTTGCCAGTTATGTATAAGTTTTAAATTGTTATCACGTCTTAATGTCCCATAAAGTGTTAACGCCCCAAGTGCCGCTAGTTTCCTAAGAGCCTGTGCCCTGAGTGCTCCAAGCGCCACTGGTGTGTCTAGTACCTAGTGTCACTGGCGGTGCTACTGCCACTAGGACTCCATAAGCCGCTAGTACCCCAAAAACCAGTATGGTCCGTAGTACCTAGCGTCTGCGGTGCCTCTAGGCTAGTTTTGCCCTTAGTGCCACTTGTGCCATTAGTTTTTCTAGTGCCCCAAAAGCTTTTAGTGGCACTTTTACCCTTGGTACTTTTGCCTTTAGTGGTAGTTTTGCCTTTTGTGCCACTTTTGCCTTTAGTGGTAGTTTTGCCTTTGGTGGCACTTGTGCCGTTTTTGCCACGTTTCCCTATAGTGCCACTGGTGCCTGGCGCGGCGCCGGCGGGGCGTCAGTCGGAGAGGTAGCGCTCGCGCGGCGCGTCGTCGGAGTCGTCTCGAGTCGGGCTGATGCTGTCAATCTCGTCTACTTCCTCGAGATTCTTCGTGCTTGGGTTGCATAGTCTGGAAGTTGGGAAAGCAACAATTAGATATAATCCTAAATGGTTAAAGTAGTAAGGAAAATATCGTAAGCTCACAAAAATTAAAGACAGTGTCACCCCCCTAAGTGGGGGTTGACTGCTCTCTCCTACTGAAGAGAGGCTGCAGATTTCTTCCATTATGCTCTTAGATTGTCTAGCATGGTTACAACGTATTGTTGCTTCTGGTTTTTCAGATATGCATAGGCGGGGGGTACCCACTTATGAGATGGACCCTGGCTTGTTTGCCATAAATTTCAACACCATTATCTTCTTGTCTTTGTCCAATGCTATCTGGGCGACCCCAAATGGCATTGGGCCAGGGCAAGAAATTCCATTCTCCCTGTCAACCCTCACATTAAAAAAGTCGAATTGACACAAACCTGCACTTGCAACAGACGATGCACGGTGCGGCTAACAACAGAAGCGGGCTGGCGACTAACAACAATAGCCCGAAGCCTGCAAATATGCCAACCACCTGGAAACCATAAAGAACACGTCAATTCTAGGGTTTTTAAAGTTACTGGCAGGATATCTCGAAGCTGGATATGAAAACTTGACAAAATAAATTATATTATTTTTGATTCAGACTAATATTAATGTTTCTTACCTGTGCACGATGCCATAGAACCGATGCGCGTGAGTGTCCCAGTTTGTTCTTGCACGGTCCTTTGTCGTAGTGGCGTAACAGAAAATCATCCTGCGACAAAACATTACCGATATTAGAGCAAGTAGGTTGTCAATTGCAATACCATGGGGAGGTGCGGTTGCTAAACTATTTTTAGGATTTCGTACTCAAAAAGTAAAACGGGTCATTAATATTCCGCTGTCCCTATGTCACCAGGCTGTTTCTCATGAACCGTGAAGTGTTAGACAGTTGAATTTTTCACAGATATTAATATAGACAGATATATCTGTAATAACTAATTCTAATGAAAAGGTTACAATAAAATAAATATTTAAGAGGGCTCCCATACAACAAACATGTTTTTTGTACGAAACCTTTTGTGCACAAGTCCGAGTCGCATTTGGCCGGACTTCTTTTAGTGTCCATACTCTTCTCTTCCGAGGCCCCATATTTTATTTTATTTTATCTGGGTGGGATTAATGTAATTTACCATTAATCTTACCTCCAGGACAGAGTCGAGGTCGAAGATAGAACTAACTAACCCTGTTTTTAAGCCTATAAACTCGAGACTTAAATAGATTGATTGATTAATCTATCTCTGATTTGGCGAATCTTGGATAGGCAAATACGACATAGTTTGATTGTTCCTAAATTGTTCCAAAAGTGTTGAAGTTAAGCTTTAACATTGTAAGTATTATGTAAATACTTTTGTTGTGACTATAATTAAACAATCAGGGAAAATTCCCAAACATGTTATTGCTCTTAACTTCATTGTCTTATGTGCGGTTAAACATACATAAATCACATTTAGCATGCGAACAATAGGTGTCAAGGGAACACTGGTTTTTCCGCGACTTGCTAGAAAACTAAATGCGACCCGTCCCCGGCCTGAACACTTAACGCAAATTGACGTTGTGTCAAGACTGTACATAGACACTTATAATAAAAAGTGCCGTAGCTGTTTTTTGAAGTGTTCGCGCTGCTGAAGTAAAGGGTTATGTGTGTAATACGAGAGCAAAATTATTTGCGTCTTGTGCCTTTGAATCTCTCACCACCACTCAGGATTCTACTTTAGAATCACTCACTCTGCTCGTGATTCAATCATAGGACTTTTAGCTTGCTCGGGACTCAAAATCAGCACTCGCAGCAAATAAAATACTTTACTCTCTTCTTGCACAAATAACTATTTTCCAAGGGTTCGTAGTTCGGGTCTCATGTTGCTTGGGGTCAGAACAACACGTTTTCTTCATGCTATTCTATCATATCATTGCACCCACAATCTATCCATCCATCTTTCTCTTCACGGTCTGCCTCCATACACATACCCAAAATAAAATAACGCATATTTACAATACTTACATCGAGGGAAGCCAAGCAATACCAGCAGAAGACATGCTTGCACCGTTTACACATCATCTGCGCACAACCTTCATCCTTCTCTATGGGCACGCGGCACATGGGACAGAGTTTGATCAGCTCGGAATCTGGCAAGAGCGGGGCCGCTGCCCCTCCCATGGAAGATGACGCCGCTGCAGCTTCGCAGGAGAGACTGCCGTGCCACTGAAAAATAAAAATAAAAACGATGTTTGTTTAATACACTTGGGAAGATACATTAAGCAGGTTGTCCCGGCTGTCATTCGTAGAATTTTGACAGTCGAGTCGTATAAGAGAAAGTGCATCGTGTTACCCATTAACGTGTTCAGCTGCATCCGTCCATAACAAAGGCCGACCCCCAAGGAAATTGAGAAGACGCTAAGCAGGATTAAACCAAAATTATTCACGTAAATTATAATATCGATGCGGATAAAATTTGAAGACAAGAAATGTTTGGGATGAATCTCATCTGAAAAGTACTACTATGCTATGTTCAGGCATGAAAGGTGAAATAATAGGCATATGGGGCCAAGCATATCATATCCCATTTAACTCTGTCTCAGGGACGGCAAGTATACGATTCCTCTAATATTGCAGGTCTTTGAAAGATGTCAAGCTGTGAACCCAACTGCGCCAGAATATGAGTACCTACCTAAACTTTTTCGGAATTATGTGCTTGTACGTACGCTAAAAAAAAAAATAGAAGACTTCCCTTCAGATGTTTATTAATGTACCTACTTTTTGTAAGAACCCTCATTTGAATTTTATCTATCCGTCTGTCTGTCAAGACCTTTTATCTCGTGAACACGTGAACGTATGTTGAAATTAAAATTAAAACCATATACTCAACTCTGTGGTCTCTTGGTGCTGTGAAAACTGTATATGTCTAAAGTCAAAACAGTCATATGGCTGTTTATGTCGCAAGTTTGTACGGAGCCATCGGTGCGCGAGTCTCAGTCGCTCATGGCCGGTTTTTTTTAATTTTAGATCAACGAAAAACCTAAAAATAGTATAAACATAAATCTTTTCTCATACGCCTTTTAAAGGGCAAATCTTGGTTCAGACGACAAATCCCTACATCAAAGCGAGGATAACCGGGCCACGCTCAAATGAAAGCATAAAGCGACAAGCTTTGAATACAAAATTACTCCTTGTAGAAAAGGTTGATTCTCTATTCTATGGTATGAAATAGCAATTTTAATGAAAGCTGAGAAGATGATGATAGATGCAAACTTTATTTTACATAGCTTTAAATGATAGTTAGTTTGATTATTACGAACTGATTATTTGCCTTCATTACTTTTGAGATTATATTTTTGGGGCCCACTTGGGCGCCAATAAGCACAATACAATAAAATGCTCTATTTGAGACGTCAGAGATTGCGCAAACAGGATTTTTATAAAACCACATGTATTGTTTGTCCCAAAACCGAATAGGATTTTTGTTTTTCTACGACGATATTCAACAGTTTAATGTAAACTCGGTGTGCAAACCAACACATTTCTGCCGTTTAATCTTCGTTTTTACCGACTAGCCGGCTATTGACCCGCGAGACCGCGTGATATGATCACTTCTTTATTTGAACAGGATTATGTTAACAATTTTCGGGTATTTTTTGCACGTAACCCCAAGCTTAACCTAAAACTTTTTTTTTTGCTTAGTACGGCACACCTTATATATGATTTCATTTTGCAAATGGCAAAAAATAAACACTTTTTATATACGTTGTATGTATCTATCTATACATATAAATAACTGAAATTTGAATTGTTTCTCCGTGTTTCCGTATTAGAAGCTTGATGTAATGATCATTTTCAATTGAACTAGCTTGCTAAGACATGGTGCAGCAGTTAGTCAGCTGACCTGACCGACAAGGGGGCTTTGTCCGTGCCATCTCGACCCACTTCCAGAGAGGTGCCCTAAAAACGGGGCACTGGAAATGCAGGACATAGCTTATAAAAAGAAAGCAATCATTTCACGTCGTGTGTCGGAGTAATGAATGAAATTCTGTGGCGTAGCAACACAAGTTAAAAATGTTATGGTGAACACTTTTATTAGCTTAAAAGTGTTTATAAAAACTTATTTGCCCAAAAAAAGCCGAGTAAAACAACGGAAAATAAATTTACTACCGAAAGTCGGTGACGACGGTGTAGTATTGAATTTTTTGCACCAACTTCCGGAAGTAAATTTATTCTCCGAATTTTAAATCTTTTTTTGGAAAACGTTTTTTTTTTGGCAAAAATAGTTATTTAAGTATAATTATTTGAGCCTTTTTAGTTTTGATGGTATCTCACACCACACAAATTCTTATCGAGTATTTATTTTCCATTGCTACTAAGAGATATCAGCATACCGCATATCCATTTATTACATTAGAAGAAAAAATATTTATTATAGAAGGTAACTCATAAATACCCAAACATTATAGAAAAAAACATAATATGGGACCCCCTTCGGGAGTATCCATTCGATTATAAAAATAATTTTGTAAATCGATCTACAATCGACGCGACGCGACGGAGAAATCACGAAACCAACATTAAAAAAAAATACAGTCGAATTTGGAACCTCCTTTTTTTCAAGACACTTAAAAAGAGAAACAGCTACATTAAAACCGATTTCGGATTTGTGTATTCTTTTTAATTTTTGGAAAGTTTCGCACATGTATCGAGGGCAGTCAAAATTGCATTCCAAATTCAACACGAAAAAAGTTTAGATTAACAAAATTTATTTTCAAATGTTACCAGAAAGTTCTCTGGTTTATATACCTCTTCGTTTACGAACTGGCTCACGGCAGCATGCAGCGTAAAATGAACAAAGGTTAGCAGGGAAAGCGAAACGGGGGCCTTTTTGTTTTGACAATGGCCGCACGTTGAAAAGACATGTTCCGCCGCATTACTGGATGTTGTACGAGTTTTATGTCGATGTTGGGATTGTGAAATAGTGAACAACGTTGGGGTTGTTTGAAATCAAATACTGATACTTAGACAATAAGGCGGTAATTTGCTAAAATAACGTAACAGGATATTTTACTTATTGGGTCTATCTTTTTTTATCCGACTTGTACGAAAAGAAGGAGGTTATTCATTCAATTTTAATTGTTTTTGTATGTTTGTCACGCGATTTCCACGATTTTTGGTCTGATTTTCACATATAATACCACAAGAGCTTCAAAATTATCGGGTATTTTCCGATAGGTTCGTTGCAAACAAATGAAGGAGTCAAGTCTTTCTTTTCAGGTTAAAAAATCACGAGCGCGAAGCGCGAGTGATTTTTCCTGAAAAACTTGACGATTTTATTTGTTTGCAGGGAACCTATCGGGAAATGCCAGATAATTTTGAAGCTCGTGTGGTATTCGGGGGATTATTTTTCCGTCCCAAATGTCGGCCAATAGAATTGCACAAACTCCAAATCGACTCATTTTCATGCAAAATCTCCAATTTTCACAATTGAATTCAACCTGTCAGTTTGACGTGTGGTTAATTTGACTGGATGTTTTGTTTTTTATGCATAACAACGACCAGAGAAAATTTTCAAAAAAAATTCAGTATAATACCATGTAGGTTGTACCACGTGACGTCGAATGGTGCAATTCTATTGGTCGATATTTGGGTCGGAAAAATAATCAAAATTATTTTTTACAAGCGAAAGGGTAAAGTTCCAAAACGGTCAAAGGAAAGTTTTCAATGTTGGCTATCGCGTTATGGAACTCAAATTACAAATGAAGTTGGGCAGTGACCGAGGGGCGTCCTAGGATTGGTTAAAGAGGAGTGTTGGACGCCCGGCAGCCAGAGGAACAGACGATATTACTGCCATCGCAGGAATATACTGGATGAGACGAGCACAAGAACGTGGAGCTTGGCACAGGCAAAGAGAAGCTGAAGAAAAAAACACATTTCCAGCACATGAGTAGGCAACCTTTTCTACTTTCTTAAAAAAAAAACCCTTTTTTGCGGATGGGAAACCATTAAATAATTTTCCCGCTTTGGGCGGAGCGGGGGAGTGTCAGAATTGTACTGACTAAAACCCACCCATGTTCCCACTTTTGCGCTTTGTATTTTGGGGGCTGCGGTATGTCTTTCGAACATCCGCAACCCTGGCAGGCAGTGGCCATGGCCCCTCTGCTTAGCTGACATCTCTTTGAAGCGGCCGTGGAACACCAACGCGCCGTCGACACGGCCTATCGTTACTTTTACTACTTTTTACTTTTTGACGGGCCTGTTGGTCTAGTGGTTAGTGGCCCTGACTGCTGAGCCGGAGGTCGTGGGTTCGATTCCCACCCAGGACAAACTTTGTGTGATGAGCATGATTGTTTGTTCTGTGTCTGGGTGTGATTTATCTATAATATATATGTATTTATAAATTACTAGCTTTTGCCCGCGGCTTCGCTCGCGTTAAATTCGGGGTAACACAGTTCCCCTTGCGCCTTATTGATTTGTAATAGCAACGCTGTTTTCCCTTTTCTTCCCTCTTTCTCCCTCACATACCACTTTTTTTTTTAAAAAATTAGCCTATGTCCGTCTCCTGGTTCCCAACTATCTCTGTACCAAAATTCATCAAAATCGGTTTAGCCATTAAAGCGTGAAGAGGTAACAAACAAACAAACTCACTTTCGCTTTTATAATATTAAGTAAGGATATAAGTATGTATATCAGTTGTCTGGTTACCATAACACAAGCTCTGCTTAGCTTGGGATCAGATAGCCGTGTGTGAGTTGTCCCAAGATATTTATTTTATTTTATTTTACTAGACGGACGAACGGTGAGCTACCCATTGCTTCGTCCAAGGCCCCGCGTTTACGGTAGCCGGGAGTCGTCTCGCGAGAATTAGAGGTAATTCACGATTCAGATATCTTACCTCCTGGTTGCATTGTGAGCAGAAATCGTGCCGGCAGGTAGGGCAGTGGGCTGGGCTGGCTGCGCGGACCTGCACCACTGTGTCGCAGCCCACACGCGGGCAAAACGCTCGCCCCGAGTCCATCGCCACCTCTGCAACAAAAATAATAGATTAAATATTGTTTATACAATGTCATAAGGTTAATTATTAACTACTTTGACGGTTAATCCTGACGGCACGGTTGGCGCAGTGGCTGAGCGATCGACTGCCGCGGTGCGTGTCGCGGGTTCGATCCCCGCACGGAATAAATATTTGTAAGTCCTACAGGTATTTGTTTCGGGTCTGGCTGTTTGTGTATGTGAGTTTTAATGTTTGTTAACGCACCCACGACACAGGAGATATTCCTATTGTGGGGAAACGTTACAAAAACTTACACCTAGTTATTTATTACGTATTTGAAATGAATGAACAATGCGCCTTCTTGAACTGTAATTTAACGTTATCGCCAGATAAGTGAAAAGTGTGTTTGAAAGTTGCTTAATTTAACTTTCGCTCATTGACCGTCAGAACCCGGGTTTATAAATCGAATTTACATAAAAATAGCCCACACCCGCTGCTTAACTCCCTTTCTGGAGAGGGCAACCCGTATCACCGAGGGGTACAAAAAAGCCTACAAACTACTCTCAGACCTATCAAATATTCACAAAAAAAAGAAAACATTAAAATCGGTCAATCCGTTTTGAAGGAGTTCTAAAACAAACATTGTGACACGAGATTTTTATATATATTAGGTGCATACATAAAGTCATTTTCTCTGATATGTACCTAGCTGTAAAAAAGGTGTGTAAAAAATGATTGCATGTAGCGAATATGAGAATGTTGAGATGGATGTGTAGAGTGACAAGAACGGATAAAGTAAGGAATGAGTATATTAGAAGTATTTTGAAAGTTGCGCCTGTTACAGAAAAAATTAAAGGGAGTCGTCAGTCTTGGTATGGACATGTAATGAATGACATGTGACTAAAAGCGTGATGGATCTGAATGTTGATGGATGAAGAGGGAGAGGAAGGCCAAAGAAAAGATGGACGGATTGTGTAAGGACTGAAGTGAAGGAGAAAGGAGGAAATTATGCCGACATGTCTGACAGAGGAGAATGGAAAAAGAAAACGTGTTAAACTGCCCTAAATAACATGGGACAAGGGCATTTATAGAAAAAAAAGCCATAGAAAATGTATAACAATTAAATTATGATTTTGAAACAGTTGTGTCCCGGTCGCGATTCCTGAGCACGTTGCACATGCGGTCGAGTTTTCCCTCTTTTAACTTTGATTTAAAAATCGGGACATCTCGCCAAAATCGGGACCTCTGGCAACGCTGGTAGGCAGAAACCACAGAACCTACTGAACCTGCTATGATTTGAAAAACCGAATTTCTTCCGTAACTGAATAGGTACGCCATAAGATTAACACCACCGCATAGAATATGTAGGATGCCATAAACACAAAAAAAAACCCTGAAGACCTTTTTCTGCTTGTCCAAACAGGACGTTCATAATTTAAAGCCTCTCCATTTCGTGTTTACTTATCGAAACACTGATCAGGATATAAAGATTTAACGACACACTTGACCAGAAACCGGAACCATCGAGAGGTCACAATGTCCTTTACTTTCCTCACTCGTCCGCTTCCTTATGTTAGAGTTATTTAAGTTAAGTTTTGGGTGCCCCTTATAACGACAACATCTTCCATTACAAGTCTGTAATTTCTTCAAGCATCGAATTGTATGATCTAGCTGCTATAAATGATGTTAAATTAGCAAGTAGGTTTTTACCAACACTCTTACGCGTCTTTTTTTTTAAAGCTAGATCGGTGTTTCGTACCCGACTACTTAGAGAAGAAACAGCCGGTTTAAGGTCTACAAATATTTTGGTCGACTTACATTACGAGGCCTATGCCGACTAGTATCTGAAATGGTATTTTTAAGAGGTACAAATTAAAGTTTTGAAGAAGAAGGTGAAGAACTGGAAAACCACTCATCCACTCATTTAAACATCTTTGTTGTTTCACTATTGCAGATTGTCATAGAATATTTATTTGTCACTATATACATTTATATATTTCGTGATTAAATATTGTAATATTAGTAGTTGTAAGCTCCATGATCGTGGAATGACTAGTCTTAACATTTTCGTGTTATAGTTTTAGTTGCCATACTCCTTCGAAAAAGCCTTGACGGATTTTTATGAAATTTTATATTTATATTCGGTAGGTCTGAGAATCGGTCGTAATCTATTTTTTCATAGCCAGCGATATGAGTGGCCCGTTTCAGAAGGGGACCTGAGCAGCGGGTAGAACCGGTCGGCACAGTGAGCTAAAGTACGGCCAACGAGAAGCGATACCAAATGTAAACAAAACCCATGCTAAAACCCCATCTAAAATGGCCGCCCGAATGTTGGCGAACCCGTCTTAACGTTGTCATGTTTTTGCCGGGAGAACGAGACATTACGACAAAGGCACAAGATGGAAAGAGATAAATATTAGATTGTCAACGCCACAGTTGTTCTTTAGGTTAATGACCTTTCGTATCGCTGCTAGTTGGCCTTATTTTAGTATGTATATTAACCTTAAAGCAAAGGTTTAGTATATGTTTCTTCTTCCCGTACTAAGTCGCCGGAAAAAACAAGTTACCAAAAAGTGTCATCTTCACACAGTTACCAATCGGAGCATTAAACAACACAACTTAAACTGCTACCGTCGGCGTCGTAGAGCAAATGGTTCAATAATGTGCATCTACGGAGCGAGTAATCGCTGTGAAACAGAGCGGAGCGAGCTGAACGTCAGCCGCAGAAGAGCGCACACGCATCAGTGGTGATGGAGTCAAACCGTGCAGCCGTGTAAGTACAATCAGAGCATGATGGAATCATGGAACCGACTGAGCTCATTGATTATATATATATTTTTTTGAAAACATTGCTCCACACTAGGATTTCTCCTGTATCGTGGGTGCATTTACAAACATTTAAACTCACATACACAAACAGCCAGACCCGGAACAACTATCTGCAGGTCATACAAATATTTGTTCCGTGCCGGGATCGAACCCGTAACTCGCAGCGAAGCAGTCGACCTCACACTTTATTCCCATGTTGTTTTAATCCAAGTTTTTAATGTTATAACTTTACTTTATATATCGCCCCTCCCCGCATCCCGTGCTATACAATGCACACACCCATAGCCGCAATGTTTTAAATGCATAACATTGAGTTCTACCGCGTAATTTTTCACTCCAAAAAAGAAGTCGTTTTCCACCAATAATTTTAGCGTAGAGTTACTTAGTTTTATGTTCAAAATGCACGGTTGACGGCTCCGTGTTACTGACCATGATTGAGTCGAAACTTGAGATGTTTCTCCATGACAGCAGGCTCCACCAGTTCCGATATCTCGTCCAGATTGAGCGCTGCCCCCACCCTGCATCTCGCGTCTGGACACGACACCTCGTAAGCTCCATTGCAGACTTCGAATTCCACGTACGCTTTCATACACTGTAACAATAGAAATTAAAACAATTAGTTCACTGAAAACTCGGCTATCATCGTGCCGATTGTCGTAACGGCTAATGGCCTGATAGCCAAGAGCTGGATCTATCGGATGGATCAAGGGCCTGATTCAGAAGGTTGTAAGGGCCGTATCGAGGAATACGGCCCGCATTGTGCACCGGTAGCTTACCCTGCTCCCGATACCGGCGGACCACTATTTTTTTATATTTTTTTAATGTAATTTTATGAAATACTAGCTTTTGCCCGCGGCTTCGCTCGCGTTAAATTCGGTATAACACAGTACCTGCTACCTGCAGTTTTTGCCCTTGCGCCTTATTGATTAGTAATAGCAACGCTAACAACAAACATACAAACAACTTGTTTGTATGTTGTATGCAACTTGTTTGTAACTTGTTTGTATGTTTGTTACGTCTTCGTGCCTAAATAGCTAAACCGATTTTGTTGAATTTTGGTACAGAGATAGTTGAGACCCTGGAGACGGACATAGGCTATTTTTTTTAAAGTAAGAAATGAGGGAGAAAGAGGAAAGAAAAGGAAAAACTTAGCTTAGCTTTGCTATTACAATAAAAAGGCGCAAGGGCAAGAACTACAGGTAGCAGGTACCTGAAAATCACGAAAGGGGGGAACTGTGTTACCCCAAATTTAACGCGAGCGAAGCCGCGGGCAAAAGCTAGTAAATAAATAAAGAAGAAAATATTTAACTGAGAGGAACACGAAAGAAACCGCAGAAACATTCTGTGGTGTAATTGCTTAACACGTTTATTATAGCAATGCCTTTAATTTTAACAGTTGAACAAGAACACTCTTAGCTTTATTTACGTCGTCAAGTTGACGTCGATTATTTTAACAGGCTTTTATCAGCGTCACCTGTAAGTATGTAAAATATCTAAGAAAATTATAAGATTTATATTAACAAATATACTAAATTCAATATGATGAACCCAAGTAGATGGTGGGCTAATTATTTTTGTATGCATCCCTTAAGATATGGGTATCAAATGAAAGGATTCGAGAAGAAATTAAGAATTAAATTGACTTCATTTTGAAATGTGTTTTTTTTTAAACTATGAAATTTTATTTCAATCCCATAAAGTATTTGATTAGAATTTTTTCAAATTCTGATTGGAATTGGTATGTTGCGTATCACAGTTTCACTTGAGGTTTATAGTAATAAAGATTATTTCTAAAAAAAAACCGGCCAAGTCCGAATCGGCGTCGCGCATCGAGGTTTGTGATGCGACATAAACGGCCATATCTTTTAACCGCGTAGACTTAGAGGGTTTTTTCACAGCTTCAAGAGACCACTGACTTGAGTACCTATATGGTTTTAATTTCAACTCAATCGCGTTCCCGAGGTAGAAGGTCTTGACAGACAGATGAACAACAAATTGATCTTATAAGCGTTCCGTTTTCTCCTTTTGAACTACGGAACCCTAAAAATATGAATAAGAAGAACAGGATCATATAATCCCTCTTAATTTGAGAATCAAATTAGAAAGATCTCTATTCGCGATAAGGCAGTCCATTAATGAAGTTCAAATTGTATTACTCTACGGCTCGTGCGTCAGCTCGTCCCAAAACAAACTCGGACCATTGGGCCGAGTTGACGAATTTCAAAATTAATATTCTTTTCGTTCGTTATCTCGTCCCATTCTAAATTCTGTTAAATATTAACAACAGCTAAACGTCAAAAACAGTCAGGAAGAAAAGTGTCTGTGACTGTTTTTAAACTTCTTTGATAAAACGAAAATTTTTGAAAATGACGTCTGAGCGCTAGTGTGTACACACTGTACTGATGTCATGCTATTGGTCAAAGTCAACCATGCACAATGACAGTGAAGCGTCGTTATTGGACAAATGGTTATCGGGAATCCAATGAGAGGACGTCAAACTAAGGAGAGAGGTGAAGGTCAAGCTCTCTCTACCCAGCGAATAGCGTACTCGTGCACACACGGCTCAAGCGACTCGGTTTGTACTGGAAACCTCTCAAATTCAAGTCTTGCCGTGGCCGGCGAACAGTCCGGACCTAAATCCAATAGAGCACATGTGGGATCAATTGAAACGAAGAGTTAGAGACGGTGATCAGGAAATCGACAACCAACAGCAACTCATCAACGCTGTTAAAAGGGCCTGGAAAATGTCAGGCATTTGATTGAGAGCATGCACTCCAGGCTTCAGGAGTGCGTAGCTAAACGAGGGGGGCATACCCGTTACTAAAAGATGAGCATGGAGTATTTTCTTTTGTTTTCAGTAACTTTACATTGTTTTTATTTTTAACCTAAAATGTGTTTTTTCTTTCAAAACCAAATAAACTTTTTAATCATTATTATTTGAATAAATTTATTGGTCTACGTGGTAAAAACAACATTAGTTTTCGTTAAGGAGACAAAAAAATATACATTGGTTTTATTATTTTCATGGTACAGACAAAATACCTCGTAGCCCTTATTTTGTTTTGAGTAGTATATGACACTGCTTGCATGTTGGTAATGGCTTAACTATAATACATAAAGGCTGACTTTACAATTTATTGTTAGTAAGTAGTAAGTAAGACTGATTATGTGATAGATGAGTGATGATTTTTTTTCCAATGGGGGCGCAGGTAAGTGTCTATATCGCCTTAATATCGCAATATTAAACTAAGTATGTCTGTACTTAATTATTATGAATAGAACTGATTATGTGATAGATAACTTAGATTTATAAAACGCAATTAAAATGTACCTACTAACTTTGATTTTTATTATTACTTATATAAATGTTGATTTACTAAATTCTTGGCTTTTATTTACTCGTATATAGTGAAAAGTTTTGGTTTGGACTGTACCAAAACAACTTAAAATATTTAAGAAAAATAAAGTGGGACGAGATGATGAACGAAATAAATATTAATTTTGAATTTCGTCAACTCGGCCCAATAGTCCGAGTTTGTTTTGGGACGAGCTGACGCACGACCCTAATCTACAAGTTAAATAAAACAAAGAGATGTTTCTATCTGAGATTACTGTCGTAAGTGTTATAAAGATCTTTAGATTTCCTTTCTTAGTTCGTCGCTTAATTGAAGTCTTTCGGTCTTTATGACCTTGTCTTACCTTGAAATTTCTTAAGTGAAAGATCGATTCTAGGCATTACCGAGACGACCTTGCTCCCTGCGATAGTTCACTGGCCCGGAGGCCAAAGTAAAATTAAATACCACTCAATCAACCCCACGTAACAGAGAGCTTCAAAATTAAACAATTTTAATAGCCAAGTAATTTTCGGTTCTTTAAATAGATTTATAGGGTCTTTTTTTCTCGTTAGGCTAGTGCCTTTTTTGTACAGATCAGATATCATCACAAAACTCCTCAAAAAAGTTTACCAAGATTTTTGTCTGGACCTTAAAAGAGACTATGACCTTGACTTTGTTTCGGCTGTTTGTTCTCAGAGTAGTCGGGTATAAAACACCGGCCTCATCCAGTTTTTAAAGAAAGACGTGTAAAAGTGTTTGTAAAAACCTACTTGCAAAACAAACATCATTTATTACTTCCCCGCTCTGTGCGGAGCGAGGGGGAGTGTCATACTTTTACTTCCTAAAACCCTACCATGTTCCTTCTTTTGCCCTTTATGTTCCGGGGCCGCGGTATCTTTTAGAAAAACCCCCAACACCAGCAGACAGTTAGGGCCTAACCTGGTGTCGAAGTTGGCTCGCATTCCCATGTTATGGGTATGCATAATGAAAAGGTTTGTTGAGGAGAAGACGAACCGTTTTTTTAATTTTTAGGTTTCCGTATCGTAAAAGGAAAAAACGCAACCCTGTCTTTCTGTCTTTTAAGACCCTTTATCTCTGGACCGCATAGAAGTATCAAATTAAAATTATATGCTCAAGTCTGTGGTCCCCTATAGCTTTAAAACTCCACCGTCTAAGTTCATGCAATCAAAAGATATGGCCGTTTATGTCGCAGTTTTTAATATGAACCGGCTCCCTAACCGACCTCCACAACCCAGTTAGTATTGGCTTGGTTTATTTAATACTAGCTGGCGCCCGGGGTTTCGCCCGCATGATATCTAAAAAAAAGTATCCTTTGTGTTATTCTAGACCATAATCTACCTGTGCCAAATTTCATCAAGATCCGTTCAGCCGTTTCGACGTGAAAGAGTAACAAACATCCATACATCCATCCATCCTCACAAACATTCGCATTTATAATAATAATATTGGTAAGACTAGTAGTAAGATTTGATACTGTAATATCAATCGTCTCAATTTTAAATCTCTCCCAGACAAAGAGTGTTTACATACAAGGGTAGTTTAATAGAGAGATTCAAACAATTGATCCGGGTAATACTTTGTATTCTCTCTCCCAGAACACCGTGGAAAGATACTTATCAAAGTACACAGCTAGCTCGAACACAATATGAAGTGAAACTCCGCACAATCGTTTTATAGAAAACCTTCCTTTGTTAAGTTATAAGCGACTGTCACGGCTGTGGGTGAACTTTAGAAAGGAGAAAGCTGACGGCTTATCTAGATATAGTAATAGGGGATATTACTGCAAAATTCTGGCGCAAGGGCGCAGCACTAGCGTAAGCAGTAAAAAGTTTTTTGCCGAGACGTAAATGGCCGTAGGACGCCATAATATATATAATTACAGTACAGATAGGTAAGTTATACCAAAATAATTAACACTGACATATTTTCACAGAATATCTGGATACGCGATTGCGCACATGACGGTTTGTTTACTGCATGTGCTAGTGGCGCCCTCTGCGCCGAGGTTTGCGTAATATTCCCTATTCTATGTGGAACTAAACTGCTTTGGAAGGTTGTGGAACTATGAATACAGTGTAGGAGTATTAATTATTCCTTGGGCTTGGGGAATTTGGTCTTGACATGCTTAATTCTTAACCTGGACTAACTATGGCAAAAAAATTTAAGGAGCACAGCTATACAATAAATTCCCCTTAAGGATAAGAAACCTACACTCACTCAATGCATTTAAAACCTAGCTTAACCTGTATCTAATCGCAAACCAAACATTACTCGAAAAATTAATGCGTTGGGTGGGTCTAGTTTCAGTTATTAACTCGTTTGTAACGGATGTTGTCGAATCCAATTTAGTATTTAAGTAATAGTATTAGTTATCACGATTCTGTAACATTTTCTCGATAGAAAAATACCATAAAGTTACCTACCTCTAAAAAGATTTACAAATGCATAAAATTCAATTGAAAATTTCAAATTAGGCCATGGGCCATGACATTTTCCAGGACAATCGAACTCGACTAGACCAACGACGAGGTATGGAATTGTTTAATTCATATTATTATAGCTTATTTTTTCGGATGGGAAATCATCAAATAACATCATTTCCCCGCTCGGGGCGGAGCTGAAGGAATTGTCAAGCTTGTACTGACTAAATCCCATCCATGTATCATTTTTGCCCATGTGTGTTCCGGGGCCGCGGTATCTCTTACGAACCGAACCAACTCGCAAACCCGCAGGATATAGGAGGAGAGTACAATAAGGTATTAACAGTCATTTCATAAAATACGGCCATATTTTTAGTCAAAAGACATGGCTGTTTTATTTGTGTTGATTTAGAGAGTAAATTTTTTCACAGCACAAAGTGACCACAGAGTTGAGTATATGGTTTTAACAGACAGACGGACAACAAAGTGATCAAATAAGGGTTCCGTTATTTCCTTTTTAGTTACGAAACCCTAAAAAGACAAATCTCATTTAATGTAATCGGATACAGCACGCTATTGTTTGGCAAAGAATTTCAATGAAAAATGTTTGGTTTACATTACATTCGCAATTTGAATTTGATTCGATCGATCGATGTCGCGTGTATCTGTGCCCTACTAAACAAAGTAATAAGGCCATGCACAGTCAGGGAAATTAATTGTTTAGCGGGTTGACAAGATATGACAGTAAGTAGACGTTTTAATAAAATTTGGATCAATAGTTCAACAGGACCAACAGGCTACGACTACGTTGAACAAACAAAATAGTCAACGAAATCAAGTCCATATCTATCAAGACTTTCTCAACTTCGTTGGAGTCGGCTTCTAGTCTAACCGGATGCTGCTGAATACCATTTCTCATTTAGCGACTGCCCATATGACCTCCACAACCCAGTTATTACTGGTTAATATCCCCTTTTCTTTTTCGCTCTGGGCGGAGCGGGATGAAGTGTCAATCTTGTACTGACTAAAACCCACCCATGTTCCTTCCCTTTTTATCATCACGCGGGCGAAGCCGCGGCGCGCAGCTAGTTATATCTAAAAGTGTATCATCTCTCCCGACTTTATCCTAATTTACAGACAGACAATGCATAATTATCTTCAACGGGTAATTAAATGGGTTTGTATGGGAGCATCCACACAACTTGTACAAACGTATACCAATCAAGCTATACAAAAACAGTTTTTGCGAATCTGTCTTTGTACGGAAAATCTAAAAAAAGCGAGACCATTTTATACTGGAAAAACTTAATGTGTCGCCGTGTGTAGGTACTAAAATTAAAGATTAATTACTAATATATGATTAAGTTACATAATAAGGCTTCTGGACTTCCACTTAACAAGAAAGAAGACTCGCCAAGGGCGAGTCAGACTCGCGCACCGTGGGTTCCGTACAAGCTTGCGACATAAACGGCTATATCTTTTGACTGCGTAGATTCATTCATAGGGTCACAGGCACAGCTCCAAGGGACCACAGACTCGAGTATGTGTTTTTAATTTCAACTTGATACCTCCACGCCTTGCTGGGATTACGGGAACATAAAGGGCAATAGAAGGGGTGAGTTTTAGACAGTAAAAGTCTGACTGAAATAACTTCACTTTCGTTCCCGAGACAAAGGATCTTGACATACAGATTGACAGACGGACAACGAAGTGATCGCTAAAAATTGTCTTTAATCGAATCAAGAAAAATAGTTATCAAGCTCTTGTTACCTACCAGTGTTTTTATTCAATTTGATGTCAGGGTTCTAGTGATCATTTATTTTATTAGATTCATCTTTATTATGCAATTAATGGCTAGGTGTCAAGGTTTTTTTCCGATATTAATTTAACGTAAATCATCGTTTTTTCTTCTATCTTCTAGAAGTTTTCGTTTATTTGCTGCATTCGATATACATATACATATATTGGTGTGAACTTATTTTATATGATATAGGATTATTTTAATTGTAAAATTGTGTCCAAAAGTACCACTCTCTGAATCAATCCCTTGATCCAACTGCCTAACGAGAGCCTCCTCAGGTATTGGTTGAGGCTCTTGACAGTCAAGCCATTGGCTGTAACGACTAAACTAAATTATTATTATTTATTTATTCACTGGTTTAACATCCTTACTAATATTATAAAAGCGAATGAGTTTGTTTGTTTGTTAACTCTTCACGCTTTAATGGCTTAACCGATTTTGATGAATTTTGGTTCAGAGATAGTTGGGAACCAGGAGAAGGACATAGGCTTAAAAAAGTGGGTTGTGAGGGAGAAAGAAGGAAGAAAAGTAAAAACTTAGCGTTGCTATTACAAATCAATAAGGCGCAAGGGGAACTGTGCTACCCCGAATTTAACGCCAGCGAAGCCGCAGGCAAAAGCTAGTTAGTAATATAGTACAGATGACACTAATAATAAATTAATTAGAAATAGCTGTAGGGACAGAAAATAAGATGTGGAGAGGTTAAATATGAAGTGCGCATGAGGCTTCAGGTAAATAATAAACACTACAATCCAAATTTTATATTGGATGGACACTGTAGACCAGGGATTTTCAAAGTAGAGGGCGCGCCACCCTAGGGGGGTGTAAAGACCTGCCAAAGGGGGCGTAGGCCCTTGGTATGGTTAAGGACCTTAATTACATATTACCCGTGTTAACGTCCTACGTATTTATTTTATACAAACTTGGTAGGCTAGGTATAGTATATATAGGTATTTCCTGGCTTAAAAATTATTGAAAATATTTGCGAAAAAAAGTTTAAGTATTTTTTTTTTCATTTTGAATACTGATTAATATAGAATTATGACTATATTATATCAGAATATAGGGGGCACTGAATGTTTTGTTTTTTAGAAAGGGGGCATAATGAAAAAGTTAGGGAACCCCTGCTGTAGACAGTTTATAGTTCTAAAATCATTGCAACATGATAACATTGATAACTGAAGACATGGCCAAAATGAGCAATTTACAAAAAAAAAACGCTAACTTTTTTAAATTAAACGATCCTGTTTACCTCTCCACAAAGCTTAACAAAAAACCACTGAAGCAGGCAAAAATGTAATTTTCCGACACCACCTTTTGAACTTAGACACCATCAAACATGTTGTCAAAAATATAAAAAGAGCAGACGTGTCGAATCGAGACCTTGAGAGTCAGAGAATAAACACAAATCAAAAACCAATGCTATTATTGAATCAATGTTACACAATACGCAAGCAAGCCTTTGCCGCGAACGAAAATATACCTATGAAGTAAATATAGGTACCTACAATGATACATACACTTGGTAATCATGTAAAACAGTACATGGTTCCATTTACAGAAAACGTGAGGTACTTGCTACGTCACAATGGAGCAATACAAAAAAAAAACAAGTTCAACAAACGCAAGTATCCTTTAAACCCATTTCCTCCTTTATTAAGATCGCTTTGGAAACGCAAAAAGGCTCACAATAAAGGTCCTTTTGAATCCTTTCTGGCTTCTGAAGTACCAGGCTGTTAGAGCGCGTAGGAGGTGCGTCGTGACTTACTTGCCGGTCGTGCATATAGATAGGTATACCAAGCTCTACATAAGGCTAAATAAAATACATGACGTAATTTTCAATGCTGTGTGCGGCACGCGGACCGGTTGTGCAAGTGTGCAGCGACTCGACGGCTGCAGAAACCTCTTGCGGATTCGTGAGCTCCTGGTACCGGCGAATGCGTACAGCAGGGGCGATGGCTAGCAAAAACGAAGTGTGATTTCATACTTTTATCGTTTTAGCAGTATTAGTCATAGTATAAGTGCTTTGTATGTCAATGTGTTAATAACATAATAATGTAATTGTGAAGAGTGGCTATGTCTACTACGTTCTTCAACAACATTCCTACATAAGTGTCAATTATTTTAGAAATTAACGCGGTTTGCGGATTTGTCATCCTGTTTTGTCAGACTGGTTATAATTAATTGATGTCTATTCTTTTACCGGCTATAAAATGGCTGAATTCATATCTATTATTAGGTGCCTAATTCTATTTTTGTCCATTTATCATAGTCAAAGGTGCATTTGAATCAATAAATAACTTGACATTTATTTATTTGGTTCACCAACAATTGCATACACTGGTATAAACAAACTTAACAAGCTAAATAACAGGACAAAGTGTAACAATCACTTATAGGTAAACTCTGCATGCACACAAAACGTTGTTGTAGTTTACAAAAAAATAAAATAAAAGACTATGGTCTATGGACCTAACAGATAAATTAAACTAAATGTAAACAAAATTCAGGACAAAACAAAGATTAGAACATTGAAAGAAAATATTAAAAAATAAAAAAAAAACAAAAACAATCCAACCCAATGAGACTCGATGGTACAAAAACAAGTTTCGAATAGCCTAAATTCAGACAATGCAGGGCTTGGGACTCATTGTTCGGGGAGATACCTATAAAAACTAGCTTTTAAATTGCCTAAACTGTCAAAATGGAAGTCGATCCGATCACTGCAGTCATTCACAACCCTGCAAAACCTGGCGTAGGGAGAATGAGCACCCAGAACCGTTCTTCTTTGCAGTGGGCAGAGTGGAGTTATAGGTTTGCGGGGAATTCTGGACGGAGCACGTAAACTAAAATTATTTAATATTTGCGGACAGTCAATTTTATGCGCCATAACTTTGCACACAAACATAGCGTCATTCAGTCGCCGACGTTTTTCAAGAGATCAATGTCAGAACAACTTTATCACAATTTGTTTAATGATTTAGTATCAAATTACATTTATGATTTATCGCAGCGCACACCCAGATACTAGGAAAACACAAAAAAGTTTTTTTCCGGACACGAAACAAAACATGGTACTGTTTGTATGGGAAATCATGGACATGAAATTTATTTTATTTAAATTCAAATTCATTTAATTGTCTGATTATGGTATATTTTCATGGTCTTAATAAATATAAACAAAGGTCTCATCATATTCTGCCACTGAGGGCAAGGTGCAAATATTTGGTACATTATTTATTTAGATCATAAATAGGTTGTAAAATATCACTGTAAGTAAATGATGTTTTGTTTAATAGTTGCCCATGATCTCCAAGCATTCGAATACAAGGGTGACTATAAATTTACGATTTTTGTGTTGTCTCCGTTTATATCTAGGTATGAGTTATGAGACCTTTTCATTAAATGATACCTACTCCCACTTGAAAGAATGATTGCCAAACGGCGAAGGAAACTTCCAAAGTGCTTTGAGATCACCAGAAAGAAAACAAAATTTTATAGAGAAATAAATTTGTACATGAAATATTTGACTTTGGGAAGGTTAAGAGAAAAAAGTGTACTGAACCTAATGGAGATCTATGAAAAACTAACCCATGTTACGCAATCGGGAGTCAAACAGATACTTCAGGTCTTACTGAGCCCATTAGTGGAACAAATCACCGATACATAATCTTGGAGAGATCATAGGTACGACCGCGCTCTCGAGGTGAGGGTATCGGAACCAGGCCTAGACCTGGAACCGCCGCGTGCGCCCTATCAGGGGCGCACCACCCCACTGACGCTGGAAGCAGTCTCCGACATCCTTACCACGCTAGATATGATAAGATATGATGGTGTCTTTACCATTTTGGTACAAAAGGCACTCTGCCCCCCAGTTTATTGGTACGGTGCCAAGTGGGCCAATTTTGGTAAGCAGAACTGGCGCTGTGGGATGCACAAATCACCGATACATAAAGGGCAATAGAAGGACCAACCCCGGGGATTTTGTCTGGTGATTTCCCATACGCTTTGACTCCAACTAGAGAATAAACTCTACCGACTAGTCGAAAAAAAAAATAGTTTTCTCTACCCAAGCATAACATATCCATACCAAGACAAACTCTATTTTTTTTTCTGTAACTGGCGGCACTTACGAACTTCCTCTAATATACTCATTCCTTAATTTACCCATTCTTGTCACTCCACACATCAGTCTCAACATTCTCATCTCCGACACATGCAATCGTTTAGCATCCATCTTCTAAACAGCCCAGCATTCTGATCGATAGCCTGTACATTAAGCACAAAATTAGCATCATTGCTACTACAAAACGGCAAGTTATTGCAAAATTCTAACAATTCACAATACAATACCGTGTTCAAGGTTACGCACAAATGGTAATGTGACCATGAATCTAATGCCTTTAACTTTATAGGCATTCGTTTACTTAATGTTAGTGAAAGTATTTACCGTTGGACCATAGAATTCGATATTAGTGGGTAACTTTTCTCAGGGAATATGGAAAACGTGAAGCTTTTTACAGTCTTATCAAAACTTTCTTGGCAAACCATATTTAAATTGAATACTAGAAGATATTATTACTGCTTTGAAACAAACACACATCCGGTGAAATATGCTCATTTGCAATTCACATAGCACAAGCCAGTTGTGAAGTTAGTCTCATATAATTTGCATTTGCATATTTAAAGTTTTGTGTTCATGTAAAATACTAGCTCTCCTGCGCGGTTTCAACTGCGTCTTTAGTTGGTGCCTCGCTCTCGAGGGTAGCCTATGTTACTTCCTGATAATGAACAAATATTTGCATGACCTACAGGTAGTTGTTCCGGGTCTGGCTGTTTGTGTATGTGAGTTTAAATGTTTGTAAACGCACCCACGATACAGGAGAAATTCCTAGTGTGGGGCAAAAAAAAAAATCCTATAAGTGTAAAAAATGGTTAAAATCGGTGCAGTACTTTAGGAGCCTAATCGATACGAACAAATCTTTCCTCTTTATAATATTGGTCTAAATAACAAAATATATTTTGAACAGGAGACTGGGCAGCGCAGCGTAAACAATTTTTTAACTAGCTGGCGCCCGAAGCTTCGCCCGCGTCATATCGCGTTCAGCCGTTTTTACGTGAAAGAGTAACATAATATTAGTAAGATAGCTGGCCCCCGCGGCTTCACCCGCGTGATATCGAAAAAAAAAAGTATCCTATGCCAGACCATGTGTTATTCCAGACCATAATAGATTATGGTCTGGAATAAGAAAGAAAGAAAGAAAGAAAGAAAAACTTTTATTTGGGACTAACAACTTTGGGAATAACACATAGGATACTTTTTTTCTCTGTCTGTGTATTTTTTTTTTCCTCGTCCCAAATCTCATCAAGATCCGTTAAGCCATTCTGACATGAAAGAGTAACAAACAACCATACATCCTCACAAACATTCGCATTTATAATATTAGTAGGATATAATTAGGAAACCCCAGTGCATCACCATCTGCCTCTCGTTTTCCCTGTGATTGAATACCAGAATTTTACATAGAGCGGCGGAGACTACCAATGTGCCACCATAATGCAAAAATCTGAAGATATGTTTAATCGTTAGTCAGACTTAAACGTCCCCAAAGGGATGGGTTCGACCCACCACACAAGCCCAAAACTACTTCACCGTTAATGTAATAATGTAGGGGAATGTGATGGGACCGATCGCATGTGACTAAAAGACTGATGAATATAAATGTTGAAGGAGGGAGAGGAAACCTAGGAAACAATGGATGGATTGTATGAGGAATAATAGAGAGATAGCGAAGAATTGAAAAAAAAAACATGAAGCTTCGAAACGTAATTAACATGAGACAAGTTCAGGAAGATGATGATAAAATAATTCGAATTGTCTTGGAATTTATTTAATCACTAGCTTTTGCCCGCGGCTTCGCTCGCGTTAAATTCGGGGTAACACAGTTCGCCTAGCGCCTTATTGATTTGTAATAGCAACGCTAAGTTTTGCCTTTTCTTCCCTCTTTCTCCCTCATATCCCACTATTTTTAAATAAAAATTATGTCTATGTCCGTCTCCTGGTTCCCAACTATCTCTGTACCAAAATTCATCAAAATCGGTGTAGCCATTAAGCGTGAAGAGGTAACAAACAAACAAACTCACTTTCGCTTTTATAATATTAGTAAGGATTAATTTCGTATACGAAATCTACTTTTACGGACGATTTTATCTGTCAAATCGATTTAAAGTTAATGATTAAAATATAAAAATAGTTCTATAGCCAGTGTTCGCATTATGCACGCCTGGTATAGAGTTCTGTGTGCGTCAGGAAAGTCCTTCACGGTCTCAAAGACGTTACTGGCCCATCTTGTTATTCCCGTTTAGTGCAATTAGGTACAAAGGTTGTCATTACCAAACGTAGATCCAGTTAGTTAATATACACTACTTTGTCTTCTATTCTGCGCTTCTTCACACAACACGAATTTATCATATTTAAAGTGAAAACACTTGATAACAAAAAAAAATAGGACTAGAACGCGAAAATGTACACAAATATTTGTTTTTGTTTCTTATTTTTTTTTTACTTAATTTTTATTTTTAATACTTTTTTATATTGGCAATTGCGAGACAAGAACACACTCCACCCTTGAATCTATCTCGCTCGCTCGCTGGGAATGTTAATTTTTCTCAACCACTCTTTCCAGATAGTATATTAGCTCCTTGGTCAATCTAGCCATAGGAATGGCGGCGAAAAACGTGACGGGTTATATCCAGTCACGGAAATTAAAGGTTGAGCAAATTGACGACTGTTAGCTGAGTTGTGAATACATTTGCCAATACATAGTTAATTTGCTACGCGATCATTTTCTGTGTGATAGGTGCGAGATAAGTGAGATAAATCTTTTTGCGCAGATTAACAAGCTAGTGATAATTTGCTACACTCGATCATCGCGTGATATTAAGTAATTAATCGCAATATGCTATGATGATTTATGTGCTTTTTTTACTTATTAAATAGTAAATATTTTTAATCGGCTTTAAAAAGGGAGGAGAAAATAATGATCATCCGTCGACAAAGTTTGATTGTAAAGTTCAAAGGCGTGAAAAGATAAAAGAGAAATAAGTGGTTCGCAATTATATACTTAATTAAAATATTTTTTAAAAATAAACAAGCTTTTTCTAAAAGTCGAATGAAGAAATCTGGGTTTATTTATAAACATTGAACGCGTGTAAAAATTTTCGTGACCGTGCTGTTCTATTAACAGTTGAGCAGTTCTCTCGTGAGGACACGATCCTGGCTGCGTGATTAGGTCCTTTGTGTCACTAATATATTGTGACTAGAACCAAAGATGTAACCAACTTTTCAGCTCTATTGGTTAGGGAACTGCTTCTAAATTCAGTTTAAGTTTGCATCCCCAACATTTTTTTTTTAATTCTTGCAGCACGGTGTGTATGTTGTCAATTTATCTGTCGCTGCTGACCCCTCTTGAATTTACTCTCTCGTGATTTATCCAACACAAGCCCTCTCCATCAATTTGAAAATTCATCCAAGATAAGAAGATTCATCAAAGATTAGACACATAAAACTTTATAACATTGATTGTTTCCTTATAATTAAAGCTACGTTCACTTAAGTTCCAGTTTAAGAACAAGTTAAAACCTCGTTTTTAGGGTTCCATATTAAAAGTGAAAAACGGGACCCTATTACTAAGACTCCACCGTCCGCCCGTCAGTCTGTCTGTCACCAAGCTGTATCTCATGAACCGTGACAGTTGACAGTTGAAATTTTCACAGATGATATATTTTTTTGCCGCTATAATCACAAATACTAAAAAATTAAAACTAAAAAAATAAGAATAAAATAAATATACAAAGCTCCCATACAACAAACCGGTTTTTTTTGCCGTTTTTATAGATAACGAACTGGCGGGCGCCCGCGGCTTCGCCAGCATGATATTGAATGAATAAATATATCTTATCTGTTATTCCAGGATATAACCTAACTCTGTGCCAAATTTCATCAAGATCCGTTCAGCCGTTTTGTCGTGAAACAGAATCACAAACATTTGCATTTATAATATTAGTAGGAAGTAGGTAGGTACTGAACCCTTTGTGTGCAAAACTTGCACTTGGCCGGTTTTTCTTTTTTTCGTTAGTTTATTTGATGCTCATTAGATTGTTGATGCACCTTGAGAAAATTGACGGTCACTCACTGAATGTGTTGTTGTTTTACATGTAAATTATGTTTACGTCATAATAAGTTATGATTAAAATGTATGTAATTCAGATTAAAATCGTTTCTTTTACCTTAACCCTTTTAACAGTTTAATTAGTCTACTTAAAACCAGCTCATGTAAGGCCAAAACAATACATTGTTGTTTAATTACGTAACTCTTGATTTTATGCCGTGCCATTAATTGATTGAAACTAAGGCAACATCCAATCAAATCCTTCGATCGATTTGATGATCTTTCGGCAAATTGAGATGACAGAAGGCAAGTACCTAAATGAATTTTGTGGGAGAGTCATATTATGTAAAATATCTCATGCAGTCCATCTCCTAAGGTTCAATAAAATGTTCCTTTCCGTGTACCTTTCGAAATAACTTAAAACAAATTTTCCTTTCATCATCATCATCATCATCATCATTATCGTTATACTAGGTACTAAGCTGGCACTGCTGTTGCGGGGTTGTTGGCCTTTGTGTTCCCGGAACACAAAGGCCAAAAGAAGGAACATGGATAAGTTTTAGCCAGTAAAACTAAATAAATAAATAAAATAAAATAAATATCTTGGGACAACTCACACACGGCTATCTGATCCCAAGCTAAGCAGAGCTTGTGTTATGGTAACCAGACAACTGATATACATACTTATATAATTTATAAATACATACATATTATAGATAAATCACACCCAGACACAGAACAAACAATCATGCTCATCACACAAAGTTTGTCCTGGGTGGGGATCGAACCCACGCCCTCCGGCTCAGCAGTCAGGGCCACTAACCACTAGACCAACAGGCCCGTCAAAACTTTGACACTCCCTTCCGTTCCGCCAAGAATGAGTCAAGTAATTTGATGATTTCCCACCAGAAAAAACTGCTGTACTGTCAAGTCGTCGCCGTCGGCTAGCCAAGTCATAGATCTCAGATTCAAACCCTCGGCTGATGAGAGATGAGACCCAGGTCTGATTTTTCATAATCATGTCCGCTGCTCAGGCTTTACTTCAGGAACACGTGGAGGTATAGAGTTGAAATTAAAACCATATACTCAAGTCTGTGGTCCCTTGGAACTGTGAAAAATATCAACCCTCAAGTCTACGCAGTCAACAGATATGGCCGTTTATGTACCAAGTTTATACGGAACGGTCTGTGCGCGTGTCCGACTCGCATTTACAGGGTTTTTTTTCTTGCCTACTCAGTCCAAAAGGCTTCGGCACCTTTCATTTAATTTCGATGAAAGTTGAAACAAATCTAGATAGTTTGGCACCACTGCTAGACTAGTTGCTAGCCAAACAGAACCGTAGTCAAGGTTACGAGCTTACATCTGATATTCAGACACTGCACAGGTGTGGCGAACCGTAAGTAATGTGAATTGTAAATGTTTACGTATTCATTTAGTTTGCCGATGTTTTTTTCTTTGTTCTAGAAATAAATTGGAAAACAAGTCTTCCAGTTGTATTTTCAAGAACTCTGACTGACTTTTTTGTATGTTTCGGTAGGTATACCAATTAATTAATTCTGTGAATATTCAATTACGGCCACCGTAAATGTTTGACAAAAAAAGGTATAACAGAAGCTAGAGCAATGTAGGGCACATATCAGGAACACGACCCTGGATGACCTGACCTAGATCTGGGGATAAAAGATGCAGTAGATACGTCCGACCTGTATATCTTTGCGATGTACCTCACTTTGCAGGGTAAACAGAACAGAATCTCCTACCTTCAGAAGCCTATATGGGCTTCTGAAAATTGTTTCTGAGAAAAATACTGAAACATATATCACAAACAAATGATATTTCTTTAGTTAATTAATTTAAGACTATTATTTACGTTTAATTAATGTAATTCAAACACAATGCAAATTGTTATACATATCAATGAAAATGAACGTTTGTTTCGCCAGCATATACATAAAACATGGTTACAGAAAGAATAAACAATTCAAAGGGAGGTGAGAGCAACCATCATCATCTTCCTAGACTTTAAGGACCACGGAGGAAGATTATGAAATGGATGGCCACTTATATTATCAACGGATCAACCCAGATGTGGTTTAAACTCGAGCGGTTGTTCTTACTTAACCACGAGCTCCTGAGAGAGCAATGAGACTTCCATATGTTTTTATGTGGATTTTTTGCAATTGGAAAAGAGCAATAAAGGTCCCTAGGGAAGTTTGGCAAACCAATACAGCACAATATTGCAGGAATTTATTTTGTGTCGCTGGGAACACTGCACACAGTACAATGTATACAAAACGGCACGGTTGGCGCAATGGCTGAGCGATCGACTGCTGCGCTGCGTGTCGCGGGTTCGATTCCCGCACGGAACAAATATTTGTATGACCTGCAGATAGTTGTTTCGGGTCTGGGTGTTTGTGTATGTGAGTTTAAATGTTTGTAAACGCACCCACGATACAGGAGAAATTCCTAGTGTGGGGCAACGTTTTTATTAAAAACAAAAGAAATTCAGTAATGAAATGAGTATAATACTAGGTGTCCTGCGCGGTTTTACCCGCATTATCAGGTGCAGCCCCGCTTCCGAGGGTAGAAGCGCGATGTTGATAGTCTGTTACTTCCTAACAATGTAGCTTCCTACTAGTGAAAAAATGTTTAAAATCAGTCCAGTAGTTTTGGAGCCTATTCGATACAAACAAACAAAAAATCATAATATTGGTATATATATATTTCTACGAATCAAAATGTGGAGCTGTTCCACGAATTCCAGAAATGCAGTTTGTGACATACCCGTCCTTGTTGTTTTTAGTGAATTTAGTGATAGCATATTTAGAATAAATAATAGCATTATTAAGTACAGACTAGGAAAAACGGAGATTTTTTTAACATTGAAGGTAACGTGTATAGAATTTTGCATTAAAGGTCACAAGGAGTTGTAATGGATCGCCATCATTTTTTCTTTGAATTACGAATAGGAAATCATCAAATGAGATTGAGTGAGAGAGTGTCAGACTGTTACTGACTAAAACCTATTCATGTTCTTTCTTTAACCCTTCGCGTTACGAGACCGCGGTATCCCTTCGAGCAACCCGCGGACCCGATAACCTTAACCCTGAGATCCCTTTTCTGACGTAAGCAAAAGTCATCAACCGTTTTTAACTTATTAAAAGTCAAGTTTGAAGAATCAAGTCTTTCTAAAAATAAAACCCCATCGGATTACCAAAAAACAAGACAGACCACTGTACCAAAATATTTACAAAAAATACTAAATGTAGTAAACAAGAAACCGGTACACTGGTGAACACTAAAACACTGCATAATTTAAAGCGATTTTTTTCGTCAGATACTGCTTTTATCGTTAAAAATAAGATACTAGCTTCCGCCCGCGTTTTGGTCCGCGTGGCATAGTTATTTTGGGGTAACGGTAACTTTAACTTGCGTGATGATCGAAAAAAAATCTCTCGCCTTTTCTTACCTTCCACCCCATTTTCTCACTTAAAAAAAATGCCTATGTCCGTCTCCAGGGTCCCAAATATCTCTGTACGAAAATTCATCAAAATCGGTTTGGCCATTTAGGCGTGAAGACGTAACAAACATACCCACTTTCGCTTTTATATATAGTAAGGCTAAGGATAAGGACTAGTTGTTACCCGCGACTTAAGTTCGCAATTTGTCTTGCCTTATAGCTGTTCTATTCTAATGTATCTGATGATAGCACTTGTCAAACAGTTGAGGAACATGGGCATAATGCAATAGTGGTCAGCCCTCTATGTTATTAGCGTGGCAATAATATATCCTTTGTCCTTTTCCAAGTTGAAATCTATCTCCTTGTCAAGTTTCGTTACGATCCGATTAGTCGTTTTTTTTTTGTATGGATTACGCAGTTCGACCTATGTGGTTGTTATCTGCTTAACCGGACAGTCCAGTGGATGCCTTGCATTTAAAGCCTAAACCCTGGCTGGCCAGGGGCATAAAACTTATAAGCTAAGCGACCGCACGCTGAGGGCACCCCCTGCGGGCTACGAGCCTCGGATTAGGTTGTCGCTGGGTGAAAATAGCTGCAGGGATTTACTGGCTCAGCGTCGCGGGCTGGCTCGAGCAAAGGGACGGGGGAGTCGTTTAGTCGTGAAAAGGTTAAATACATAGAGCATTCCATTCATCATTTCGTTCGCCTTCCTCTCGCTTTCGCTGTTTTGATTTCCGTACGTTTTACTCACGGGTTGACCAGTGAAAACCAGCGCTATGCTGTGGTCTCCCATTGCACAGCATCATGCTGAGTGGTGACCTACCTGTCGCAGTCACGACGTGCAAGCTATTTTTATTTTGTCCCATATACCTATGTAAATGTAAATGTTTGTGAATTTTGTGATGCTTTGCATGTTTAATGTTTATTTTTTTTGTTGTTTTGTGTGCTCGTCGTAATTTGAGACTAATAAATGTTTTTCTTTCTTTCTTTCTCTCCATACACCACTTTTTAAGTCACATAGGTTTCATCCCTCCTCATAACATGTCCATGACAATCCAAACGACTTAATTTCGTTTTCTGATATTCAGACCTAACAACAATCATAATTATCCTACTCAACATTCTTAAGCTACAATATATTAGGCGTTCAAAAATACTATGTCCGAAATCAAACCAGACTATACTAACAAGCAATACAGTAGGAGTCAATCTCTTTTATTTATTACTTTCTAAAGGTAGGTAACACGGCATACCTCGTAGAAAATGGCGGGACAAGCTGGAAATTACCAACAAAAAGTGACCAGTCTTGGCCTTGGATCGAAAGCACTGGAAATCGTGGGGCCTTTGCCCAACAGTGGGATGATGTGGGCTAACAGTAATAGGTATGTATAAATAAATCGGGAACAAGGAAACAGCATCCGTAGGAAACACGCTCTGAGACCGTATATCTACCTCGTCTAGCTTATAAAATATTCACTGGAGGAGCGGCCTTCAATTATTCACGGTTGTTGCTGAGTGGATTACATTTACATTGAGGTTTTTTTTTAAGAATAATTTAATTGAAGAATTGCGTGCAGGAGTTTCAAGTTTTATAAACTATAAAATATTGAATGATTTTCAATGTAGGAAACGAAAATGTTAAGCAATTTCCTCAAACACTTTCTTTTTCCATACACATACGGTACGGCGATGCGGGCAGTATCTGCGTTTCCTTTTTGAACTGTCACTGTCAATTAAATTTTGTTTTTTTTCTGCTCTATTGGGCAAAAGCCCGTTCCATAGTGCCTCCTGTCAGCTTATACCTAAAAAGAAATCCATACGTTGCATAACAGTTCAATTCCTTGACTGTACACTTCAAACCGTTATTACGACATGGTATAACTATGGTCTCACTGTAGTTTATGGTTTTACTATCACAGGTAAGTTGCCGCGAAATTGCGACACTTATGTCACGGAGTTCTACATAGTCAGCAAGCGTACACTTTTAGATGGCGTGTGCGATTATTGACACCACGCGATCCTACGCCGCACAAGCACAGTTTTTTCTACCATAGACATGGCTAGCCGCGTCTTAAAATTGTTTCGTTCACATACGTATTTTCAAAAGAATTTGTTCACTTTTTACGTGACATATATTTTTTGTTATTTTATGTGTCGTAATTGCGACTAGTAAATATTTTTTCTTTCTTTCTGGTCAATTGGATTAAATGAACTAAGGGCATTCGGATGGGAAATAATCAAATAACTTCTCCCGTTCTGGCCGGAGCAAAAGGGAGTACCAAACTTGTATTGACTAAAACCCATCCATTTTTTTTTAAACCATTGAGCCACACTAGGACTTTCTCCTGTATCGTGGGTGCGTATACAAACATTTAAACTCACATACACAAACAGCCAGACCCGAAACAACTACCTGTAGGTCATACATTTATATATGTTCCGTGCGGGGATCGAACGCGGGACACGCAGCAGTGACCAATCAATCGCTCAGCCACACTGCTCCAACCGTGTCGTTCATGTTCCTTTTGTTCGTGTCGTTCTTTTGAACCAACCTGCAGCCCCGAACTTAGGATGTTTTAATATCGTGCGGATTTCATCACGTATACTGAATTGCCGAGAAGAAATAAAATGATGTCAAACAGAAGCCTGTTTAGCCGTTCCTCAAAAGGAAAACACGGAACCTTTATAGGATCACTCAGTTATCCATCTATCTGTCTGTCAAGACCCTTTATCTCGGGAACGCGTTGAGGTATCGAGTTATCTTTATCGAGTACTAGCTGTGCCCAGCGGTTTCACGCGCTGCTCACTTAGGGGTATGAAAAATAGATGTTGGCCGATTCTCAGACCTACTGAATATGCATATAAAATTTCATAAGAATCGGTCGAGCCGTTTCGGAGGATTATGGGAACGAAAATTGTGACGCGAGAATTTTAAATATTAGATAATATAATTATCGAGTACAACAAACCATTTACAAAAACCTGTGGTCCCTTGGAGCTAGCAAAAATCAATGTGTAAAAATCAACCCTCTAAGCTAAGTCTACGCAGTCAAAAGTATAAGCATATGTCCATTTATATCGTAAGTTTGTACGGAGCCCTTTTTTTTTTTTTTTTTTTTTTTTTTTTTTTTTATTGGGGTGGGAAATCATCCAATGACTTCCCCCGCTCTGGGCGGAGCGGGGGGGCATGTCAGACTTGTACTGACTAAAACCCACCCATGTTCCTTCTATTGCCCTTTACGTTCCGGGGCCGCGGTATCTCTTTCGAACAACCCGCAACCCCGGCAGGCGGAGGCTCTGGCAAGCCCCTCTGCTTTGCTGACTCTCTTTGAGGCGCGCGTGAAACACGAACGCGCCGTCGACACGGCCTGTCGTCAATCGACGGACGGACGGCGAGCTACCCATTGCTCACCGTCCACAGGCCCGCATCTACGGTGGCCGGAAGTCGTCTCGCGGCGCCCGGCGCCATGGGCGTCTCCCGCGGCGGCTGGGTTGGGCAGATGTTCTCTCCCGCAATCGCCCGGCCACCTCCTTTGCTAGCATTACTGCTTCGCAGAAGGTGGTGACCGCTTCCCATTCCCTCTCGCTCCGGACCATGGCCTGAACCAGGGCCGGACGCGAGAGATCTCCGCCGCCGATCGCCTCCACGAGGGCACGGCGGTGCTCCGCCCAAGCTGGGCAGACCGCCACTGTGTGCTCCACCGTGTCCTCCGGGCGATCATCACAGTGGTGACACCCAGGCGCTTCCTCCCGCCCGATGATGTGCAGGAACCTCCCGAAACTTCCGTGTCCGGTGAGGACCTGCGTCAGGCGGTAGGTGAGGACGCCATGACGCCTCTCCAGCCACTCCTCAAAGAGGGGACTTACCGCCGCTATTGCGGCGTGCCCTGCACGGGGTTGCGACAGTCGCTCTCTCCATGCCACCATGAGATCGCACCGGAGGTCTGCCCGCCGAGCGGCAACTTGCCGTGGCAGCGGGTTTTCCCCCCGGTGTAGTGCCTCCGCGCGCCACTCAAACAGGCGCGCGAGGACTATCGCCTCCAGATCCCACGGTGGCAGTCCGGCAAGGAGGCTCACTGCCTCGCCGGAGGTACGGAGCCCTTGGTGCGCGATTCCGTCTCGCACATGGCCGGTATTTTTTTTTTCATTATTTTTATACGTAGTCAGTGCACGATTCCTTACGAAGACATCTTGCCGGAAGGTTACTGATCAACTTAGTTATTACATATTAATTGCTGCGTTCTATTAAGGTCAACTATGTTATGTCTATTTAAAGAACCGTTCGTGCAAGGAATTACTTATATAATATTATATTTTTAGATATATATTGTGACTGGTTATTTTTTCTACGGCCTTTATAGATAACTAGCTTCCGCCCGCGGCTTCGTCCGCGTGGCATAGTTACTTTGGGCTAACGCTAACTTTAACCCGGGTGATGATCGAAAAACAATTATCTTTCTCTCTTAATTATTTTTCTTCCCTCTTTCTCCCCCTTTTCTCACTTTTTTTGTCCCAACTATCTCTGTACCAAAATTCATCAAAATCGATTTGGCGATTTAGGCGTAAAGACGTAAAAACAAACAAACAAACTCAATTTCGCTTTTATAACATTAGTAAGGATAAGGTGGAATATAAAACGTTATAAACGTTGAAACCAACCAATGCACCGCGGTTGTTGGACGGCACGGTGTACTGTACCGTCCAACAACCGTGGTAGGCGCAGTGGCTGAGCGATTGACTGTTCTGTGCGGGAATTGAGCCCGCACGGAACAAATATTTGTATGACCTGCAGGTAGTTGTTCCGGGTCTGACTGTTTGTTTCGAGGTAAATGTTTGTAAATGCACCCACGATACAGGAGAAATTCCTAGTGTGGAGGAAAGTTTATAAAAGAAATGCCTAACTAAGCTTGCTCTGTTAGTCCTTTTATATTTATATAGTTCATTTGAAAAGCAACAATGCGACGATGGTTTTACACCACTAACTGATGTTATGCGGTTTCAGCCACACAACACACATGTATCATCTAATCATTTCAAGGTGAATCAAGGTGATGATTTAAATCATGACAAACAAAGCTGAGGTCTTTTGGCATCAACATAACATTTTTTATAACTGTCATTATGACAGTCGAATTAAATTGCTATACCACTATACAGCAATTATTTTCCCTGATCGTACAATTAAAATGAAAAAGATTATTCTACCCCACAGAAGTGTGAAAGGTTTTGTGGAAACCTAAGACCAGAAGTGGGAAAATATAGTATTTAATTTTCTTTATGACCCATAGCTGAGCAAAGAGTTTGGAGCTTTAGTTCCTCTAAAGATCAAACAACAAGAAACGCAGGACACGATATGAAGTATCCCATCGTTAAAGGAACAGCACTACAAATCAAATAAAAAAAAATATTTGTAAGAATATGGTACAATAGATTATATAATATTAATTCCAGCATATCCTGCCATACTATGACGTACAATTTTTTCAGGACTAATATCGATTTTTTATATCATAGATTACAGCTGATACTCTACTTCATCTGCCTTTTCCTAGCTATGTTGGGGTCGGCTTCCGGTCTTAATGGACGCAGCTAAATACCAGTATTTTGCATGGAGCGACTGCCTATCTGACCTCCAAAACCTAGTTATTACTAGGGTAGGAGGTAGTCGTGCTCTGCTTGTAATAATATAATTTAATCATGATTCGAAAGACGCATGGCGCCATCTAATAGCATATGAACGCTATTGTTGTTTCCCTCGACAACAATATTATTTTTAGGAATGAAAAGTACCCAATCTCTTTATCTGTTCACCTGACAACGTATGTGTTTATAAATTAAACAACTGCGTAGTTCTAACAATATATTCGTACGTAAGAAATAAAGATGGCGTTTCCGTTTGTTCGGTTTTTCGGAGAGTGAGTGAAGTAACGGCCGGCCGGTCAGTGTTGCCCGCCGTGAAGCGGTGTTGCTCGCCGTCAGATAGGGTTACCAGCGTCGCCCTAGTGTTGCGCGCGAACAGTATGTGTAGTATTGCAGGATGATGAATGGTTTTTGAAAAGGTAACAAACGAACTTACTTTCGCAATTATCCTAGAAACTGAACGGTTCCACGGTGAGAAGATGACGATTGTATTTATTAAGTGGCATCTGGCTACGAGTGTGACAAATATTTGTAGTTTACCGTAACGGTTGGTTTTGCACCAGTCACACATTCAAAAATCATCATATCAGAAAACGTAGCAAAGTTATCCTTATAGTTTTCCTTATAAAATATATTTTATTTATAGTTCTTAATGGGCTATATACTTATTCAAATCTTTAAAAATATCTAAATGACGGCATGGTTGGCGCAGTGGTTGAGCGATTGATTGCTGCGCTGCGTGTTGTGGATTCGATCCCCGCACGGAACAAATATTTGTATGACCTACAGGTAGTTGTTTCGGGTCTGGCTGTTAGTGTATGTGGATTTAAATGTTTGTAAACGCATCCACGATACAGGAAAGTCCTAGTGTGGGACAACGTTCTTCAAAGAAACATAAATATTCATTCATATTTAAGAATCGTCAATTATTTGAAATTATAGAAAAAAAAGGAAGTGGTTTGCCTTGGTATGGACTTGTAATGAGGAGGGTCGAAACTCATGTGACTTAAACATTGATAGATATGAAATGTTGATGGATTCAGAGGGAGAGGAAGAAAAAAATATGGATTCTGCTAAGAATGATATGAAGGAGAAAAAAGTAAATAAAGCCGTGACGTTTGACAAGGGAGAATGGAAGAAGAAACGTGTCGCAATGACCCTAAATAGAATGGGACAAGAACAAAACGAAAATCAACCACTATTTTGTTCTATAAGGCTCAATGGTTCACTGTTAGGAAACACACATGTACTCATTAGTGTGGCTTTAATAGTAGTATAATAGTAATATATTTATTTGCGAAAAACACGGTATACACAAAGTTATTGACAGAAGTATAAAGACCAGCATGTTTTGCTTAGAATTAAAGCATGCAAACTTATAAGTACCTAAAGAAACGTTACAAATTATACAAACAAAAAGGGAAATCTATAGTCTATGTTAAATGATGTTTATTTAGCAAGTAGGTCTTTACAAACACTTTTTAACGTCTTTTTTTTTAAACTAGATGAGGCCGGTGTTTCGTACCCGACTACTCTGAGAAGAAACAGCCGAAACAACCTGGTCAACAATATTCAATTTATATCTTACAAGACGAATGGGCGATTTCAGACTTTTATTCATTCATACGTCCAGGGTTCTCCACGATTTTTACTTGAGAGTTGATTATGGCAAAACCGGCTTGAACAGTCACAAAAGGAGATAGGTAACCAGAATCATCACACATAGTTGAAATTCTCTTAAAAATCAATAAATATTTTCAAATAAAGATTTCTATTTGACAGAAAACAAACAGTTCATTAAATAGATTAAATTCGAATATCCAATATCTGGTGAACAAGCCAAGGGGGTTGCTTAATTGTATTTGTTTAGTTTTGGGACAACATTTCGTTGAGAATAATGGTCTTTTCTGCGGATGGGAAATCATCAAATAACTTCCCCTGCAGCGTTACTATTGCTTAGTAATAAAACAGATTAGGTACTTAGATTTAACTCAATACGTCAGTAATAGTTGTAGCGGAAAATATTTGAAGCCTTGAAGCGGCCTTGGGAAGGTTGGCAGTGTGCCGGGAAACGTAACAACATTATAAAAAACTATAAGTTTTTTTTTCGGATAAGATATCATCAATTAACTTACTCACATCAACTAACCACTCTGTGCGGATCGAAAGGGAATGTCAGACTTTTACTGACTAAAACCCATCCACGTTCCTTCATAGGCCTTTTATGTTCCGGGGTCACGTTATCTCTTTCGAACATACATAAAATACTTTACTACAATAGCTTTATAATGTAATTAATTACAATGTAATAATAATTTTATAAGTTTATAATAATAATAACCGATCAGGATAGAGCGAGGTATTTTCCAGGGCGATAGTTTGAGTCCACTTTGGTTCTGCTTAGCCTTGAATCCTCTAAGCACGCTGCTGGAGAATTCAGGTCTGGGCTATCGATTGAGGAGAGGTGGTCAGGTTATATCTCACCTTCTTTACATGGATGACCTGAAACTCTTTGCCCACAACGATTTACAACTGATGGAGCTATTGAAGGTAACTGAAACTTTCAGTAGCTCTATCAGGATGGAATTTGGTGTGGACAAATGTGCGGTCATGCATGTAAAGCGAGGGGAAATTGTGGAATCTGTGGGAACCCAGCTCTCAGATTCCATAAACCTTAGATCCCTCTCAGCAACCGAAACCTACAAGTATTTGGGGATGTCGGAAGCGCTGGGCATCAATGTTGCTGACATGAAGCAATCGTTGAAGGAACGCTTCTTTGGCCGCCTGAGAAAAGTATTTAATAGTCTTTTATCAGGCGGAAACAAGGTGCGTGCTTTCAACGGTTGGGTAATGCCGGTTTTGATGTACTCTTTCGGCATACTCAAATGGACTCAAACAGAACTGGACGCCCTGGATAGGAAGGTCCGTACATTGTTAACGACATTTCGTATGCATCACCCACGTTCTTCGGTTATGAGACTGTATATCCCGCGGAGTTGCGGAGGTCGAGGCTTTTTAAACGCCAAGACTCTCCACAACCGCGAGATATGCAGTCTCAGGGAATATTTCCTAGAAACCGACGTGGGAATGCATCGGGATGTGGTTGCAGTGGACAAAGGCTTCACCCCGCTCTCCTTGGCTAAAGAGAACTGGCGCAAACCTGTAGTGCTTGACACTAACGACCGCAGGGAGGTATGGCAGAGTAAGGAGCTTCACGGACGCTTTTTCCGGGCCCTACATGGACCTGATGTAGATCAACCAGCGTCCGTAGCCTGGCTACGTTCCGGGGATCTCTTTGGAGAAACTGAAGGTTTTGTCTGTGCAATTATGGATGAAGTTATGATGACGAATAACTACCGGAGATTCATTGTGAAGGACGGCACGGTTGACATATGTCGGGCATGCCACCGTCCGGGTGAATCAATTCGACACATTATCTCCGGTTGTTCTCGTCTAGCTAACGGAGAGTACTTGCATAGACACAACCTTGTAGCCAGGATTATTCATCAGCAACTTGCTCTAAAATATAGCCTTGTGGAATCGGAAGTGCCGTACTACAGGTATGAGCCCGACCCAGTTCTCGAACATGGCAATATCACATTGTACTGGGATCGATCCATCATCACTGACAGGACTATTGTTGCCAACAAGCCTGATATAGTGGTGGTGGATCGATCAGAGCCGCGCGCAATGATTGTTGACATAACAGTCCCGCATGATGAGAACCTCGTGAAAGCCGAGAAAGATAAGCAAATCAAGTATATTGACTTGGCTCGCGAGGTTGTCGACATGTGGGATGTGGACTCAGCGATCATTGTGCCGATAGTCGTATCTGCCAATGGCTTAATTGCCAAGAGCCTCGACCAACACCTGAGGAGGCTCTCGTTAGGCAGCTGGATCAAGGGCTTGATACAGAAAGCGGTACTCCTGGACACGGCTCGTATTGTTAGGAGGTTCCTTTCTCTGGAGCCCTGACCGCCGGTAGCTTGGACCCTGTTCCCGATACCGGTGGGCTACTATTTTTACATTTTTAAATGTTTTTTATTTGTTGTTTTTAAGAAATATTTAAAAATTTAATTATATGTATATAAAACAATAAATGGACGAAAAAGTTAATAATGTAATTAATTACAATACAATGGCTTTATAATGTAATTAATTTAAAAAACCAATCATACAGGGTGTGGCGTAAGTAGTGGTCCACCGTTCAGGATTCGATGAACCAGATAATTAACTACAACAATTAAAAATTTTAGCCACTTTTACCCAAGGGTTCCGAAAATATTTCCTTTTTGTCTTTTATTTACGAAATTTCTATCTTTTTTTACAAATTTGTTTGTAGTTTCAACAAAAACCATTATTTTTTCATTTTGATTTCTGTTAATTACTGCTGAATACTAGAGCTATCATGATAAATTAAGATTTTTTATGTAAATTCAGCTCTTTTGAAGAAAATGTTGGTTCTTCTCTAATTTTAACCCTAATTTTTAACACACCTTTAAGTTCAAGAGCGATTTTTGTAAAAAAAACGTACTACATTGTCAGTGCCCATGCATTTAATAATATGCCTACTAAATACCGATTTCAAAATGATATCACTATAACAGATCCAATAATTTAACAAAAAGATATTCAATTTTAATCGAAGAAAAGAAGATTTTCATGAAACTACTTTTTTAAACTTTGTTGCGTTAATACTATTACAAAACGTATTAAAACTCAAAAAACGGATACAATGTAACTTTTTACAATTCAAATGTGATTTGTGTTGAAGCACAAACATGCCAGGTAAAAAAACCCTGACCCTTTTTTTACCTGAGACATGTTTGTTTTGTTAACAAAAACCGGTTGAAGCTCTCGCAATCCAGTTACGCACAATAGGAGTGATAAGGAAGAGATATGGTAGGGTATTGCTATCTCTTTCATTACTAACGTTGAAATCTTCAGAAATCTCAAAATGATTTAGTACGATCTCGTCACTCGTGTCGTGCGTCGTATGCGTTTCGTTTTTATTCTGCCTGTGTTTACCTCCGCCATTTGTTTACCCCTGCCTGCCCCCGGACTCTGTTTAATTTGCCTACTGATTGGACTTGTTGTTTTGGTGATCTCTGCGATATTGGCTACGTGTACTGGTGACTTTGGCTTGCTCAACGATTTGGACAAACGTGCAGTGCAGTGACAATTAAAAAATGTCTCGGTACACACCGCGCGAATATGCTGACATGCATTTTATTTATGGCGAATGCAGAGGTGTCGGTAGAGAAGCAGCTCGACTTTATCGGGAGAGATATCCCGATCGAAGACATCCAGACCACCGAGTTTTTGGGAGAGTGCATAACGCATACACCGAGGGAAGGATACCTGGCACAGGCGTAGGCGGTGCAGGTGAAGGACGACCGCGACGACACAATGATGAAGAGGTAATGAATTTAGTTACAGAAGATCCTTCAACATCGGTCCGTGTCTTAAGTCGCAGAACTGGCATATCGACTAGATCTGTACATCGAATACTCAAAAGACATGAACTGTACCCATACCACTATCAAAGGGTACAGTCATTGCTACCAAGAGACTATCAGTTGAGAGTAACATTTTGTAGAGTAATGCTACGGAGAATAAGAGAAGACCCGCAGTTTTTTAATAAAATACTATGGAGCGACGAGTCATCCTGCAAAAAAGATGGATATTTAAATCTACACAATTTGCATAACTGGCAGCTAGAAAACCCGCATCTCATAAGGCAAGACAGATCACAGTATCAATTTAAAATAAACCTTTGGACCGGAATCATTAACGGACAGATAATCGGTCCACACGAGCTGCCAGAAACATTAAATGCAGAAAGATATTTAAGTTTTTTGCAAATTGACTTGCCCTCGCTTCTGGAAGGTGTCGTTCCTGAAGTCCAAGAAGAGATGTGGCTGCAGAACGATGGCTGTCCCGCTCACTACGCTGTTAGAGTACGAGAGCACCTTGATACAGCGTATCCAAATAGGTGGATAGGGCGCTTAGGTCCAATATTGTGGCCACCACGCTCGCCAGATCTAAATCCCCTAGATTTCTTTTATTGGGGTTGCCTAAAAGAAAAAGTCTATAGCAAAGAAATCACAAGCATTGACCAATTGAGGACTAGAATCCAGGCAGCTGCTAGAGAAATCAGCGAAAGCGGGTTTGCCCGACGACTTAAACGGTCGTTTATTCGACGTTGCAGAGCGTGTATAGCTGCGAATGGGGGCCATTTTGAACATTTTGTTTAATTTTAATTATTGTAATCATGACAAAGATTAATAATAAATGATAAATAAAGTGATTTGTTTTTTTTTAAATGGGCACTGACACTGTAGTGTATTTTTTTGCAAATATCGTAAGTATTAACGCAGTAAAGTTTAAAAAAGTAGTTTAATGAAAATCTTCTTTTCTTCAATTAAAATTGAATATCTTTTTGATAAATAATAGGATCTGTTATAGTGATACCATTTTGAAATCGGTATTTAGTAGGCATATTATTAAATAAATGGGCACTGATAGTGTAGTACGTTTTTTTTACAAAAATCACCCTTGAACTTGGATGGTATGTAAAAATTAGGGTTAAAATTATAGAAGAACCAACTTTTTCTTCAAAAGAGCTAAATTTACATAAAAAATCATTATTAATCATGATAGCTCCAGTATTCAGCAGTAATTAACAGAAATCAAAATGAAAAAATAATGGTTTTTGTTGAAACTACAAACAAATTTGTAAAAAAAGATAGAAATTTCGTAAATAAAAGACAAAAAGGAAATATTTTCGGAACCCTTGGGTAAAAATGGCTAAAATTTTTAATTGTTGTAGTTAATTATCTGGTTCATCGAATCCTGAACGGTGGACCACTACTTACGCCACACCCTGTATAATATAATTGGTTTATTTACCTTTGCTTTCAAAACAAAAAGGACTAAATCCAGTTATGCTATAAATATAATCTGAATACGTTCACAAGACACTGACTTATAAATACCTACAATTAGTAAGTATGGGCTACTTGGGGTCACTGACCGCAGGTAGGGTCAAAACAGTCGGGAGATAAGAAGCGAACCGGCGCCGAAATGTGATTAGTTCGGTTGATAAGACTACCTGAATGGTCTTCGCTAATAATAGATTCGAACCCCTAGTGATTTGTAGTTATTGGCCACACTGTAGGGCAAAAACCTCTTAATAAAGAATAGAAAATTGGTTAAGTTGTAACTAGCTGGCTTCAGGCTGTCCGTTTGTGGAACGAATTGCCGTTGTCAGTAAGACAAGCTCAGTCACTCGTTGCTTTTAAAACCTCAGTTGCAAATCATTATTTTTCCCTTTGATTTTTATTTTTTTCTGAATAAATGTTAGACACCTATTTGTCAACCGTATAATATTATAAAACACATGTTAAATAAATAGATTATTTGTATTTATTAATGTATTTATATATTTTGATTATGTAACTTTATTTTAATTATTTGTGTAGTACCTATTAGCAGTAGGTACACCATTGACTACCCCCGTTGTATTTTTATATTCGTAAAGTCCATCCAAAGGTTGTCTGGAAGATATCGCTATTAGCGATAAGACCGCCATTGTAACCATAGATTTAGCGCTTTTTTTATAAAACAGTTTGTTTTTTCTATTTTTGGTGTGCAATAAAGTATATTCTATTCTATTCTATTCTATTCTAGATTTCAGGGGGGTCTAAAATGGCCGTAGAATGTTTGTTTGTTACGTCTTCACGCCTGAATGAACTGATTTTGTTGTATTTTGGTACAGAGATAGTTGGGACCCTGGAGACGGAAATAAGATAATTTATTTTTTAAAGTGAAAAGTTTAAGTTTGAAGAAAAGGGGAGAGAAAGATACATTTTTTCGATCATCACGCGGGGGTTAAAGTTAGCGTTAGACCAAAGTAACTATGCCACGCGGACAAAGTCGCGGGCGGAAGCTAGTAGGTTAATAATATGAATTACGTTAATACGAACAGTGAACGAAAAGTGGCAATTCCAAATATTAACTGCGTCTGTGACCAATTTAACGTAATTCGTATTATTATCCTATTATGATTCTACAAAAGCGACCATTTGAGAACCCAGACTCACAGATACATCAATCAGAACAACTACCAGGAAAGAAAATACATAGAGGAAGGGAAAAGATTTTTCGGAAGTAAAATTACTGTCTTAAAATTTAAACTAAAAACTGAACTGAAACTATATTTTATTTACATCTTATTAACACCTATGTTAACACGCTTTTATTAGCTTTACCTGTAATTAAGTAAACAAATGTTAGAAATTAATCCGTTTTGCATACTTACATGTTTAATTTGGACGACATTGCATGGTTAGATAGGTACGTGAAGACATTTTAAAACCAATATGGCAGACTCGCAAAATATGGCATACTAGTTACTTTTTATGTATTCCTAAACGGTCAAGCAGTTCGCAGAGAAGAATAGAATGGGTGTGGTCTTATTTCTGGACTAATAAACCCTTATTCGTTTCTCACACAATTCTGTCTTTCGTTCGTGACAGCAATGTATGGTATCCTTTTTTTCGGAAGTGTTTCTCACACAGAACGATTGAATTTGTGTTAGGTCCTCAGTATCAGATTGCCTCATTTATCTAGGGGTCGCAAGAGTTGTTTAGACAGTTCGGAGAAATGTCATTGGTTTCTCCGTCTGGCATTTCCAATAAAATTTTATTTTTTAAATAGCTGTCATGGAGTCTGGATTCGTGGTCGACTGAAAAGCTCGCACCTGATACATGGAATTAAAAATTAAAACCTTCCAAGACCGAGGTTTCCGTAACAAACTTGCGACATAAACAGCCATATCTTTTGACTGCGTAGACTTAGAGGGTTGATTTTTTCGCAGCGCAAATGGACCACCGACTTAAGTATATGGTTTTAATTTAAACTCGATAGCTCCACGCGTTCTTGAAATAAAGGGTCTTGACAGGCAGACAGACGGACAATAAAGTGATACTATAAGAGATCCGTATTTTCCTTATAAGATTATTATAAAAACTTAAAACGGGATATTTACTAAAGTACGGCCAACGAGAAGCGATACGAAAGGTCATTAACCTAAAGAACAACTGTGGCGTTGACAATCTAATATTTATCTCTTTCCATCTTGTGCCTTTGCCGTAATGTCTCGTTCTCCCGGCAAAAACATGACAACGTTAAGACGGGTTCGCCAACATTCGGGCGGCCATTTTAGATGGAGTTTTAGCATGGGTTTTGTTTACATTTGGTATCGCTTCTCGTTGGCCGTACTTTATGTTTGTTATTTATTCCGAGTTGCTGATATTTCGACGATGTTGCAAAGTGTTAATAATAATGTTAGTGACTAGTTTTAAGACTTATTTCTTTATTAGGTACGGAAATGTGGTTGTACCTACTTCAAATTATTCTAATCATTCTTGTTTACTTTCCTCTCGGTACACATAACATAAACTTTAAGTAAGTGAGTACTAGGTGACTTTAGATTTGTGCGAGATCGAGTGATGGGTAAACTTTTTATTGACAGAACGGTTTGAAGATGACCTAGTAGGCGATAGTGGTTCACTTAAATACTGTGTCTATTTATTTACTAACTGCGAGAACGGTAAAGTTCGGTTACTGTTAGTATGTATTGTATGTATGATACATAACATCTATGCCTGTAACTCCCGAAGAGTTAGAGAGGGGTGTAAGTACCTCCAGCACTCCACCATTTCGCCAGGTTTTCTTTTAAACGTTTCCCCACACTTAGAAGTTCTTCTGTATCGTGGGTGCGTTTACAAACATTACACAAACAGCCATACCCGAAACAACTATTTGTAGGCTATACAAATATTTTTTCCGTGCGGGGATCGAACCCGCGACACGCAGCGCAGTAGTCGATCGCTCAGCCACTGCGCCAACCGTGTCGTTAAATTATGTATATATCCTATGTAATAGGGTGCGAATGTTTTGCTGTTGAGAAAAATCAGATGGGGAAAAAAACAATAACACTTTGCCCGATCCAGGAATTGAACTCAGAAACTCATACTCAGCAGTCAGCAATCTCGCTTATTACCAACAGACCTAAGAGGCAGCCCTTTAAAAGTATTAAATATAACCCACGAGAACTGACTGCCGATAAATTGCCTTGTAGTTAGGCAGACGTTATCTTATTATAAAAATAACTAGCGGTGCCCAGCTGTTTCACCTCTCCCCTCACTTAGGGGTATGAAAAATAGATGTAGGCCGATTCTCAGACTTACCAATATGCATAAAAAAATTCATAAGAATCGGTCGAGCCGTTTCGGAGGAGTATGGGAACGAAAATTGTGACACGAGAATTTTATATATTGGACTAGCTGTGCCCAGCGGTTTCACCCGCTGCTCACTTAGGGGTATGAAAAACAGATGTTGGCCGATTCTCAGACCTACCCGATATGTACTCAAACTTTCGTTTAAATCGGTCCAGCCGTTTCGGAGGAGTATGGGAACGAAAATTGTGACACGAGAATTTTATATATTAGAGAAGATGTATCGTTGTGAATTAAAAAAAAAAACACCGGCCAAAAGCGAGTCAGACTCGCGCATCGAGGGTTCCGTATAAACTTGCTCACATAAACGGCCATATCTTTTGACTGCGTACACTTTAAGGGTTGATTTTTTCACAGCTCTAAGAAACTACAAACTTGAGTATTTGATTCAAATTTCAACTCGATATAACAACGCGTTCCCGAGATAAAGGGCCTTGACAGCGAGACGGACCGGCGGACAATAAAGTGATCCTAGAACGGTGTCAAACAAACAACTCAGATGGCAGTTAAACTAGTCCAACGTTATCAAGTTCTAGGTTAATCTGTCTCCTCCTAGGCGGGTCATTGACCTAGACAACTGACAGATACTTAGCAATGTCTATGATAACTTCATTCGTAAACATATGGTTTTTCATGTGGGTTTTTTCCATAGACAATTTCTCAGTACACGTCTGGGTACCGGGTTATGGCAATAATGTGCCCTTTATTATATGAAGCGGAAAGTGTTTTTTGGATGTTTGTTCCGCCACGTCTTCTCCCTAGATAGACCAACCTTCCTGATACACCCACTTTTCATCACGGTGGGAGTTTGTGGGGTAGTCGTAAGTTAATTTGATTTTCAAAACTTGTTTATTTTCGGCCTATTTTTTTCAATAATAATTAGACGAAATACTTTTTTTTACGACGAAAATATTTTTAGTTATAATTGGACTTAGTAGAGTACAGTCACGACCAAATCAATTGTACACTTATTAAAATTCAAACGCTAATTTCTGGTAATATATAAAACTATATCGTAATATTATAAGTTTCAGAATATTAAGTTAGTAATAGCATCCTTACTAATATTATAAAAGCGAAAGTGAGTTTGTTTGTTTGTTTGTTACCTCTTCACGCTTTAATGGCTACACCGATTTTGATGAATTTTGGTACAGAGATAGTTGGGAACCAGGAGACGGACATAGGCTAATTTTTATTTTAAAAAAGTGGGATGTGAGGGAGAAAGAGGGAAGAAAAGGGAAAACTTAGCGTTGCTATTACAAATCAATAAGGCGCAAGGGGAACTGTGTTACCCCGAATTTAACGCGAGCGAAGCCGCGGGCAAAAGCTAGTAAAATATAAAAGGAGAATCCCTTTTTAAAGTTGTTACGTGTTGTGCTATCTGCTGACTCCCTATTGACATAAAACCGTAATATTAGGTTCCACTCTGTGGTTAGTAATAACTTAAACCTTATTCTTTTAAACAAAGCATTTTCCAAGTAATGCACACATTTAAATATTTTATAACTTAAAAACAAGTATGGCTCATTATTCTCAGTACCATGAATAATTCTGTTTTAATTAATTACAATAATATTTCCTTTTTACATCACTTCTCAAGGTAATGCTCATTGTTTTAATTTAAAAATATCATAGGGTCATGCACCGTGGTTGGTTAAAAATGGAGTTTAATTTAAATTTTGTAATCATATCCTACAAAATATGAATGGAAGGCAACATTGAACAAGAACGTGGGGCCTAAAATTAGCGGTTTAGTAGAATCATAATATTATAAAAATATGAATTGCGTTTATTCGTAAAATGGTGTAACTGTAATAAAGTGACACTTGAAAGTATAAGGATAAATTGCGTCAGAGGGGCCTATTAGGGCCACCGCTTGGCAGACTTGCGGGTTGTTCGAAAGAGATACCGCGGCCCGAAACACAAAGCGCAAAAGAAGGAACACGGGTGGATATTAGTCAGTAAAAGTATGAGACCCTCCCCGCTCCGCCCACAGTGAAAAAAAAGGATAAATTGGATTTGTGACCATTTTGAGAATTTTAACGTTATTTCTCCTAATGCGATCTAAAGCGTCCATTTTAGGCCCCCAAGAAGGAAATGTAAGAATTCTAGCTTAAATATCTAAGTCAAAATTTCTCAAGAATGAATGGAAAAGCACACCATTATATTAACCGCAATTTAAACTTTAAAAACTTTGATACACAGTCAATAATGTCTTCCTTTAACCTTAGAACTATTAATTACCAACAAATATTAGTATTTAGATTACAAACAGTTTTTGTGAGTGATGCTAAAATCTGCTTGTAAATTGATCCCCAGTTTCCAGTACAATAACTCACTCAGGTTGTTGCTTTTTAATTTACCTAACCATCCACCTATACTATCAAAGAACATTACTGAATGACATACCTCGGTACCTCCTCATACATTCCTCATACCTTTGAAAGTTAAGCCTCGTGTATCTGCTGGTAATCATAAGAACTGACCTTGGTACAGAAGGTGCATCCGCAGCCAGAGATGAGGGTGACCTTATCAGCTGTTGCGTCTTCTAAGCAAAGCTTGCAGTTGATAGGGGCAGCCGGAACAAAACCACCGCCGGCGCCGTCCAGAGAATACCTGATGAAACCAATGTATGTGAGCTTATTGACATTATAACTTTGCAGACAATAGTGACAGATCGGGAAGGATTTTGTACCGTACTGGGTGTGTAGTGTGTACCGTGCTGGATAGCACGCTGGAGCTTATAGGAAGAAGCTTACGGGCTGCAGACCTAAAGCTAAGCTAAGTCAATTTAGCTTGGCTGACAAAGCTAACGCAGTTTTTCATACTTGTGTGCAGACTACAAACTATGTAAACGAGTATGAAAAACTGCGTCAACTATGTGACCTAAGCTAAACTAACTTAGCTTAGTTCTGCAACTTCTGCAACCCATATTAGTACTCCCAAAAGTACGAACATTCCAGTTTTTTTGCGTTACAACGGCATGTAAATTGAATGAAACCATAATTTGGCGACTTCAGTAGCGTCCCTGAATACAGCAAGCTATATTATGGCAGGCGCGGCTGCTTAGCATGATGTCCAGGGTTTGATTTCCGGATCGGGCGAAGTATTATGGATTTTTCAAATCAGGAATTTCTCAGTAACAGTCACGGAGTCCGGATATGTGTCCAATTGATGGCAATAGGCTCATCGGCGAAATGTGGGTGTGCTGTTATTTTTATATTAGGTACAACACAACAGCACAATATTAGAGAAATTCCCATAACAGAGGAAGACCAGACGTTAGAAATAATAATGCTTATACGGTGCATTTGAATGGTGAGTCAGACAGCTCATGTGCTGGCAAGTGACGTACCTGGAGCCACTCGCGCCGGCGAGAGACAGCAGCGACGAACAACGGGAGCAGACGGAGGGCGCGCGCAGTCGGTTGTGAGCCCTGATCGGCTCGGAGGACTTCTCGCGGTCTGTCAGCGCGAGGACTGTTGAGCATTTCCGAAGACCTGGTGGAAGAAAGGAAACTAATTAGCAGATATTATCAAACAAATTCATCCACCAAGTCGCTCTGGACCCGCGTAGAGATGAATTCTAAACATGAGAATATTTTAGAGTCATTGTCATCATAATGGTGATCTGATTCCCTGCGTTTGCAATTACCAAAAAATAAACCAAGGTTGTTAAGATTGCGAGAATGCAACGCATTCCACGTTAATTTTGCATTCCTGAAATTCATTATGAAATCTGAATGTTTATAAAACAGTAACATGTTTTACAAAACATTCGCATATCAGAATCATTCAGAACACTGTACATTTTGATATCGCAATACTGTTGCAGAGGATCTATTTATACTGAACCACTAGCCACCGTTACTTCTGCAATATTAAATTCCCAATACCTGCAGAGTTACTCCTGCAAAGAGATTTGCTTTGAGCTTAACGTCGTCTTCAATTGAAACTTATTGGAGTATAAATCTATTCAGATATGAACTTGGCACAGCTTTTGTTAAAAACTAATATCTCGAATGAAGTCCACTTGGAATTGTAACCAAGGGAAGATTTTTTTGACAAAAAGAAAGAAATGTTTATTTGGTACGTCCCACAAGTGCACAACAAAACTTATTTTTTATTTTTTTTTAGCCTTTTTTCCACTGATGGGCAAAAGCCTGCTCCATCCCTTTCCTACTCTACCTACGGCCGTTAAACAATTTTTTGTTTATATGTGTAGAAATTATGAAACGAAAACAATAAACTGCATTATGGATGAAAATCATGAAAACTAGAAAACTGAAACAAACAATAGCAATGGAGCACAGCAATTTGAATTCAGCTATTTTTAATTTTAGAAAACTTACAACAGTTAATAAATAAAACATTTATTTAAAGATAAGTAAGTTACATTTATAAGATAACTAAGTTCATAGTTTGAAAATGATATAATTGGTTATTGGAGGATGTGAGTACCTGAATTATATAAATTCAAGGATCATTAACGCTTTCGGACTTGACTTTCCAATTTGTGAAAGGTGAGCTTGTGATGGCCAGATTAAGGCGATGTGGCGTTTAAGAGAAAAAAAGATGGAAGTATTTGTTTTGAACTATAATATTTTATATAAATCTAACACAGCGAGAGATAAATCGACTTTGATACAAAATCAAGCCAGTTGTTGACGAAATCGGTAAGCTTATCACTGAGTTTCGTGAAAGCTTGCAATTTAATAAATGATGTGTCGAGGAAATTGAGAAAAGACAGTGTGGCCCCCACACTGTCTTTTCTCAATTTCCTAAAATGGCCGCTTAAGCAAAATCATAATAGGATATGAATGACGTTAAAGTTCTTAAAATTGGTCACAGACGCAGTTAATATTGAGAGTTGTCACATTGTGACCATTTTACGAATTGTAACGGAATTCATATTATTAGCATATTACGATTCTGCTAAACCGGATATTTTAGACCCCCGGGAGAGTCCTTGTTGAATAAGTAAATGTTAAAGATCAAGCATAAACACAAAAGCTCAAAAGTTTAAAAGATCAACCAAAAATATCCTGTAAATCGCAAATTTGTTCTAGAAGTCTAAAACAGGAGCTTTTCTTTTCAATATGTTCTACAATATGAAGATAAACACTCGTCTAAAGAAAGCAAGAATTCTTGTAAAAAGTAATATCGTTCATATCCAAACAGTACGAAGAGGCAATATATGAGAAATATAAAATTCTATGACTTTCATACGACACTTGTTCAAACAAGCACAAATATTGACGAGGAGCGATGTTTTCCAATTACAGAACTCGTCGAGATGCCAAGGTGTAAAAATCCTTACTAATCCTTACTAATATTATAAAAGCGAAAGTGAGTTTGTTTGTTTGTTACCTCTTCACGCTTTAATGGCTACACCGATTTTGATGAATTTTGGTACAGAGATAGTTGGGAACCAGGAGACGGACATAGGCTAATTTTTATTTAAAAATAGTGGGATGTGAGGGAGAAAGAGGGAAGAAAAGGGAAATCTTAGCGTTGCTAGTACAAATCAATAAGGCACAAGAGGAACTGTGTTACCCCGAATTTAACGCGAGCGAAGCCGCGGGCAAAAGCTAGTAGATTATAAAAGCGAAAGTGAGTTTGTTTGTTAAGTCTTCACGCCTACATGGCTAAACCAATTTTGATGAATTTTGGTACAGAGATAGTTGGGACCCTAGAGACGGAAGTAGGATATTTAAAAAAAAAAAAGATTGAGATATGAGGGAGAAAGAGGGAAGAAACGGGAAAGCTTAGCATTGCTATTACAATAAATAAGGCGCTAGGGCAAAAACTACAAGTAGCAGGTACCTGCAAATCAGCAAAAGGGGAACTGTGTTACCCCGAATTAAACGCGAGCGAAGCCGCGGGCAAAAGCTAGTAAAAATAAATTATACATTATACCGATGCGGGTTTCAAATTTGGTAGCACTCATATAAATAATATCTATAGAGGATATATGACTATATTAAGGATTGCACTAAATATTTGAGAGGCGTACGTGAATGACCAGATAAACGAGATGTATGAACATGGACGACGCACAGAAGTATGTAAAGTATGTAGCAGGTGGCGTTCAATGGTATCTACCTTTATTTTATTTATTAGGGCAAAAAAAAGTTACATATTAGAGCGTACAATAAAATTTCTCAAACTAACAAACATGTAACCCACACCATTGTCCACAAATTAACAATAGAATAAAAGGAAGGATTGAAAGCAGACTAAGAACCATTAAACAAAAATAAAAAATAAACATTAGTTATATGCGATTAGCTCAAGACACAACTGTCAAAAGTAAAGACTGACACATTATCATCACCTTCCTGCCCTTGTGCCATAAAAGTTGTAGTCGGCGCAACACGTTTCCTTCTTCCATTTGAATTTCTCAATTGTCACGCTCTATCATTCACCCTCTTTTCTTTCGTGACACTTACACAGTCCAACTCTGGGGGCCTAAAATGGCCGATTTGGTAGAATCGTAATAATATGAATTACGTTACAATTTGACGTGACAATTTATAACAACGTGACAATTAATAACATAAACTAATGTTATTTATACTATTATTCTGATTAAACGGACATTTTCGGCTCCCTGATCTTCAACTATAGGACTGACTCCTGAGGAGAAGCAAAATATAAAGAATTGATTTTCATATCTGACTTTTTAAACAAATATTTCTTATTTAAGCACGAAAGATGAGAGAGAAAATAGAAATTATCCATATACTTGCTGTTTACCCAAACAATGTATGAATTAATTGTTATTTTTTATGGAATCGAAAAATATATGCAACAACATGTCGGCACGTGTGTGTAACTAATTGGTTATCAAGGGCCTTTGAAACAAGCCGTGCGAAGTTACCGACCTAATTCTGATGCGGTTATATATTTATAGAAATTCAAGGTATTTCCCCAGGGTAATGAGAACTGGAGTGGAAAATGTTGTTAATTATTCAGATTACGTGTTATCAGGGGATTACACAAATTGGTAATTTTGTACAGAGGGTTCTGAAAAATCTGTAGATTGTGCGATGGATGCATATGAATGAAAAGAGTAGGATCACGTGAAGGTAGAAACTTGGCATAAAAGAATAGCAGTGAAACCCATTTTCGTTGACCCAAGTCACATGGGGCAAAGGCAGGAAGAAGTTATTTGTTTACCGGAGTTGAGGTTCTTAAAATGAGGCCAGTTAATACTATGAATTAACTTTGTGACTATTTTACGAATATTAACCTTATGTGCCCAATTTAAGCCCCTGTTCTTCATTACCTCAAGTCTGGTCCTGGTAGGAAAGTTCCTTCATCATCCATGGAAATGAAAGGATCGTCTGCCCAGATGTGCGTCGAATCTAACGGGCTACTATCCAAATGTAGAATTTCTGTATTAGAATATTCTTTTTGCATTACGATTTTTTACGATTGTGGTATTCGACTGGGGCAAATCAAGGCATTTAGTTTGAAGCAGTTTACGCGTGGATGGTAGTACAAGCCTTGTCACAGGGCATAATAACTGTTATTGTAAATTGGAAAGAAGTCTGCATATGTTATGAGGAGAGATAAAACGCATGTGACTAAAATAGTGATGGTCATAAATGTTGATGGATGAATTAAGTGAAAGAGAAAAGGAGTCCGACAGGGAAGAATTGAAGAAGAAAACATGATGCACCGACATCAAATAGAATGGGACAAGAGCAGGATAATGATGACTTAGGTTGTAATCAATCGAACTAAGATCAACTTGCAATTAACTAATGAAAGGGGTCAATATTCATCTCGTTCAAGATTCTTTTTTTATGGAACTTCATGATGCAATGCGTACAAGCACCGTAGTACAGGCATCACCTTGAAATTAGCTAGTAAGGTAAGGTGAAGTGAGTCACGCACAATGGTCCACTGTAAGGACTAAGTGCGGAAACCGGACCCCCCCAAGAAGCGGGGCCCACATAAAGAAGAAGAAGGTGAAGTGAGTCCGAACCGGCGTAGTGCTGTGGCTATAGTAAGCTTAAAAAACACCTGGTATTTGTGTGTAAGTGTATCAGTGCTTACCTTCTAGCAAAGGCTGTGGTTGCGACAGCACGGAATCCCTGGAAGCTGCCCTGCGGACTGGTTTCGCGGGCCTTGCCAAGGACTTGAGCCCTCCACTCAGTATCAGTTCCAGGGCTCGACGCCCACCCGGCCCCGTCGCGCCTGCTCCCATCTGGAGAAGAAGAAACATAGCTTTAGGTATTGGTCAGTTTTTGCTTAAACGATTATTCCTCTTCATAAGTCAACTAAATAACTTCATTACAAAGATGGATATTACTTAAACTTTACTTAGAGTACAAAGGCACAGCTTATTTCAAATAAAGTACCAGGCTTGCGAAAGGAAATATGAAAGAAATAAAGGTATACATTAGTGTGGGAGAACAGGAAAAGAATAACAATTAACGTATGAATGTTTTAACCCAAATATTAAATTAAAGTATAATAATATATACCGGTTTAAATACATAACACTAAAATATATAAACAAACATTTAAATACAATATTATAAATATTCAGTATTGAAAGGAAAGGTAATGCTCTTTTAATCTATTCTTAAAAATCGAAATATTTGTAGTCTCTAATGCTAGGCGGAAGTGAGCTCCACAGTTTTACAGCATAGATATAGAGAAGGAATAGTATAGGATTTAAGGAGGGATCTAAGGTGCGATCTACGTTGCGGGTTGTTCGAAAGAGGTACCGCAGCCCCGGCACGTAAAGAGCAAAAGAGAACATGGGTGGGATTTAGTCATTACAAATCCGCCCCCCCCCCCCCCGCTACGCCTAGAGCGGGGGAAGTTATTTGATATTTTCCCGCGGCAGATAGGGAGCCACTTCAGTTATATGCGAAAATGAGAATCATCGTCATTTTTCCGAAGACCAAAAACAAAGCGAATCCCTAAGTTTTCAAGAATTCGAGCTTGTTTAATAGCTCCTCAGTAGCATCCAAATAACTGACATCGGCATAATCTTATGTGTTAGTCCTGGGGTCTAAAATGGCCGCTTAATCAGAATGATTATAGGTTAATAATATGAATTACGGAACCATTTGTAAAATGCTGCGTCTGTCACAATTTTAGGAACTTTAACGTATTTTTTTTTAAAGAACGTTGCCCCACGCTAGGAATTTTCCTGTATCGTGGGTGCGTTTACAAACATTTAAATTCACATACACAAACAACCAGACCCGAAACAAATATCTGCAGGTCATGCAAATATTTGTTCCGTGCGGGAATCGAACACGCGACACGCAGCGCGGCAGTCGAACGCTCTGCCACTGCGCCAACCGTGCCGTCAATTCATATTATTATCCGATTATGATTCTGCTGATACAGCCATTTTAGACCCCCAGGTTAAAAACATATCTCAGCTCCAGTCAGTCCTCAGCAGTTTGCTGAACTGGGCTTATTTTGGCACAGCCGTGATATTAATAGTATCATCTTTGGTGTTTGTTTTGATTTAAGTGTTTTTTTTTGTGTGCACTTGTAGCATGTGCCAAATAACTATGTTTTATTTACCAACGCGTGTGTAATATTAGTGAGATAAGATTACTTGATTAATTTGGAGCTCGGACGGGGCTTTCTCTTATGTAAATATTAATCAGAATCATTTATTTGCTAAAAATTGAGGTATAATCAGGTGTTAATATTGTTGGTTTAGACACAAACCATATTTTGCCTGTTTAGAGCATGCAAATATAATTTAACATTAATACAATAATGCCTAAGTAAGCTAATTAAAAGTAAATTAATTAATTAATAAAAAAATACCTTGACACTATATTGCACCTTAAAATTGGATTTTATGTTGCTTAAATTCTTGGAGAAGCAATTTATTGTCAAACATTTATGCAATTTATTTCTGATTTAATAATTTTTTTTTTTGAACAATGAAACACGTTGTTTTCAATCATAATTTTTGTCGGTTCCGTTGTTCTCTGCTTAGGTGCTATGCTTTCTAACAAATATCGATACCTTAAACAAATACAAGCCTTTCAAAGTCAATAGCTTATTACATATTTTGAATAAAGATCTACAAGATTTTAGTCAACACATTTCACATTCTACACATTTTTTTTATACTAGAAATGCTCTTTCGTAGTCTATTGAATTAACCCGCATTATTAGTCCGTATCTTAAAATGGATTCAACATATCCACTATTAGCAATTCTAGCAGTTTTTTCAAAGGAAAATATCAAAGTTATTTATTTAATCTGTGTTTTGCCTTGCAAGGCGTACAAATTAGTTACAAAAAAAAACATGCAAAATAAAACTGTTTCATAAACAAAATACACACATCAAAAGTATCTAGGGATCAACATATATTTTTGCAATAACTTTTCTCCTGATTGATATTAATTAAAATTTTCTTTAAGGATTCATCAAATAAAGTGTTTTCGTTTGTCACAGTAACGATAAACCAAGTCACCTTTGCATTAATAAAGAAATTTGCCATTTTCCTAATAAAGGGATTTTTGACATTTGAACCACTAACATTAAAGTTCGAAAAAAAGACTGAAATAACAGTTTTCTTTAAAATTTTATTGGGTAACTTAAACAATTAATAATCCGTGTTTCTACCGCGAACACTAACAACACAAGAACATCGGTTTGGCATACTCAAAATGAGTTCATCCAAATCACGCTGTGGAATGGCCGCCCATGTTCGTTGCAACAACAAAAAAAGGTCTTCTTGCGACTGGATACCCTCCATATTCGGCAGAGCTCTTCTCTGTAGCATATCCCATGCATGCTCAATCGGGTTCAAGTCTGGCGACTGAGCAGGCCAGGGCAGGACATTGATGTTAGCTGCGGCGAGAGTCTGTCTTACAACTCTTGCGGTGTGCGGTCGTGCATTATCATGCATTAACTGAAATAAGGGACCGATTTGCACTTGTAGAGGAACGATGACGTCTGATACAATCGTCTCAGCATAAATTTGAGCGTTGAGGTTGCCTCTGATCCAAATCAACTCAGTTCTTCCGCCGATCCAAATACCCGCCCATACCATGATGGTTCCACCACTATAAGGATGGACTTCCTGGCAGGATTTTAATCGCTGTTGGCGTCCAGGGGTTCTCCAGTGTCGTATACGTCTTGTATCCGGTCTCATACCAAAACGAGACTCATCAGAAAAGCACACGAAACGCCATTGTTCTTCTGCCCAATTTCTGTGTTCAAGAGCCCATTGATATCGAATCCTACGATTGTGCATTGCTATAGGTGGTACCCGTAGCGGTCTTCGGGAATGAAGGTTCACTTCATGCAAGCGGTTTCTGACTGTTTGGTCGCTAATTAAGTTCCCTGAAGAGTGATGAAGCCTCACGGCTAACATCATGGCGGTTATTGTTGGAGCTCTTCGAGTTAAGATTTGAATGTATCGGTCTTGTCTCCGTGTGGTGCAGCGATACCGTCCTCCATGGCGCTCAGCCACGGTACCAGTGCTTCGGTAACGTGTCCAAAGTCGACTGATAACACTCTGACTTGTATTCAGAGCTAAAGCTACAGTACGTTGCCGGGAACCAGCTTCTATCATTCCCACGGCTCTGAGCATTTCTTCCCTGCTTAAATGACGTCGCCGCTCCATAATAACGTTGGTTTTAATCAGTAGTAGGGAAACAGTAGCACTAATAATGTCTTCAATGCGTTGTATGTTTTTATAGGGAAAATATTGACAGCTTATTTTCATCTTTTACTCGAATTTGATTGAGAGTTCCTGATTCAAATTATGAAATGCACCAAAAAGGATCCATATAAATTTATAAAATCATAAATTTATTACAAAGCCACATCTCAATCTCAAGAAATCCGCATAAAAATGCTTGATCCCTAGACACTTTTGATGTGTGTAGATCGAACAGACTTCTACATGCTTTTATCATCTTAAAAATCATAGAGAAAATAGTAAGCCATTTAAATAAAAAAATGCGCTTTAAAATGGTTTATTGTGGCTGTACTTTTTAAAGTTTTTGGTAATTTAAAAAAAAAAATAAGAATTTGAAAAGTGCAGTACTATGTCTATTTGACTTTTCGTCTGATAAAATACGAAGTTTTCCTAATGCATATGTTACAGGAAATGTATGCAATCTAGGATCTTTACATTTCCCGTAACACATACACAAATCTATTTAGTGAACTGCATACACTTTAAATATGATGCTTCCAATTCCAATATCTATCTAGAGTTATTGGTTACCTAGTCATTCTATGCTCCTGGTACCTGCTGTCGAAAACTATAGCATTCTTACCATTATATTGTAAATATGTAAATTGGCCTTTATGCAGAGTAGATGTCGATAAAATTGGCGTTTTTTCTTAATTATTTTTATATTTTTCATCCTTTTTTGACGCGGATAAAAGCAAAAAATAACCAAAAGGTTAACAACACCAGCTATAACGAAGGGCAAGCGAACAACAGTTGACTTTTTAATTTGTAATGTGACCTTGTAAAATTTTGAGCATGTTTTAATTTTGGTGACCATGCGGAAATAAAGGGCGCTTTCAGTATGTATCGGAGTACAAAAAGAAATACGTGTGGCACTCGGGGACTGCCGCGGTAAAGCTATTGCATAGCATTTTTTATCAACTTATGCAATAAATAAAAACAATCTAAATAAAATATTTAAAAAGTACTTCCAATGAAAAGAAGTCGCAAAAAGAAACATTTTTTTATCAACTTAGACAATAAATAAAAAAATTAAAAACTAAATATAATATTTAAAAAGTACTTCCAATGAAAAGAAGTCGCAAAAAGAAAAACAAGACCCTGGGTTTGCTCCAGCGTAATGTCGATTGACTATCCGATTCTCTACCAAACACGCTATTGTGTAAGCGACGTTAGACAAGCCACACCTCCGTGCCCGTCGGAGTGGGGAGCGTCATGTTTTTCTTCGTTACGGAATTTCTGGATTCGGTCCCCGCGCTCAAGGCCCGCGATAGAAGCTATGCAATAGCTTAAAAGTCGATCTAAGTGCATGTAGTACAGGCGTTCGTAGACATGGACCACTCAATTTTTTATCGAAATAGTGCCAGTGGGCATAGAGTAAAATGGTTGAGTGCAAACAGTGAGATGCCGAAATTGTTAGTGTCCCGTTTCTGGCTATGTGTTTTTCTGTGGGCAGCGGATTTTTAGGGTACCGCAGAGCGAAACCTTAAGAACATAAATTACACAATATTTTCTATTTTTAACCGCCTTCAAAAAAAGGAGGATCTTCTCAATTCGACTGTTTTTTTTTTGGTATTTTACGACCGAAAGGGACCCATATGAATGTAAAAAAATGCAAAATAATTCTTCTATAATACCTATTTTTTATTCTTATGTATATAGACGATGTGATAATATATCTTAGTAGCAATGGAAAATGCTCGACAAGAAGTTGACTGACAAACCATTATACCCCAAAATAAAAAGGCTGAAATAATAAACTTTTTTTGCCAAGAAATAATAAATTTAATTCCGGTAGGTGGTAGAAAAAAAATTAATCAAACAGACATAAGTCACCGACTAACGGAAGTAAATTAATTTTCCGTCTTTTTGTTTTTTTTTTTTTGAAGTCCTCTATGGTTATTCAGAAGTGCAAGGCAAAGACGAACTTAGTGACCCTAACTAGGACACTAGGTATTTCGGATCAATCAATACCTGCGTCTTACATGTTGGTCCGCAATCCAAAATTAGGATGGCGAATACGTACCATAGGATAAAGAATTGTTAAGCAAATTGATTTCCAACAAAAATATAGTTCGTGAATTTACATCACGACTTAAATTTTTTGACACAACTTGTCAACTTCCAGTATTATTGACGTTACTTGTAACAAAACGTCAATAATACTGCAATTGACGAGTTGTTGATTGTGTCAATCTGTTTAACAATTTAATCGCTCTGGCTTTACTTATCATCTTAGTACCTACAACACATTTCATGTTCTGTCGGAAGATTAAAAACCTGATATACACCAAACAACGCCCTAGTGGAACTGTCGTGACATTTTCATTACAATAAACACATGAATGTAAACGAAGTCAAAGTATGCTAAGTGTCGTCACTTCACTGCTAATGCACTAAGCTAATTAGCTGAGGATTCATGGCTCTCGTTTTAAGGTTACCATGTCAGTTCCTGTTCCGTTACAGGTATAAAAAAGTATAATTCCATATGCCAAGGCACTGTAATCATGTTTTTGCCTTTGTTTGTGTGAAGGCCGCTGTTAGGGTTGGCAAAATAAGTAAAAAAAATTTTTTTGCAAGAAAAAGTACTGACTTCCAAAAGAACACAATAACGTAGAAAATATACTTTCGGAAATCGGTGACTTTAGTTTGTTTCACTGATCTTTTTGCCGCCGTCTTCCGAAAGTTTATAATTCAGCTTTTGTAGTTATGGTATGATGGTCTCACACGAATTCTATACGAAGTATATTTTTGCAAATCATCCACATGTACATAGAAGACATTTCATTAACTAGCGAAGCAATATAAATAATTTGCATTGGAACCACATCGGGAGATACCCTTTTTATTTTGAATATCGACCCAAAATTGACGGAGAAATCACGTTACAAATAAATTAAAATGTTTGTAGAAGTCGGTTAAAAATATATTACAAAACAAAGATTTCTTTTCCATTTTTGAGTCTTTAGTGATAACAGATGCATGGAGAAGAAATGCTGCACGCATCTGTTATCACTAGTCTAGTCATTTTTGAATTACGAACTTTATTTTGTTTAAAAAAAAAACGAATCTTAAGTAGATTCTATGTTGCCAATTATAAATAAAGAACGTTATCAAAGCTGCGTAAAGTTCGAAATGCGAATGCGTACGAAGTTTTTAAGCTAACGAACCAACCAATGTTGGCAACCTTTGCTGTCGTTATTAAACTTGAAGAATATTGCAAATCATTATCGTGATATTTCTTTATTTGTGAACCACCTACTAAAACGATAAATAATAACACGCGACCACGGCACCAGCAACAACGTCAAAGAGACAAGACAACGTCAAGAGCGATCGACTGCTACGCTGCGTGTCGCGGGTTCGATCCCCGTACCGAACAAATATTTGTATGACCTACAGGTAGTTGTTCCGGGACTGGCTGTTTGTGTATTTGTGTTTAAATGTTTGTAAACGCACCCACGATACAGGAGAAATTCCTAGTGTGAGGCAACATTTTTTTTTTTTTCTAAAAAGGATTAATATTACTAAAAAGTATTCCAAAAAGTGTACATGTAATCGCGGTGGAAAACAAGGATTAATAGAAACTTATTCTATTCTATGACCATTTTGTTGGCTTACCTTTTTGGTCATTGACTGTACATTAAAACTTCAACTGTAAATTGAGAAGTCTAAAACTGAGCTTGTCAGCCCTACCTATCATAACGGTACAGCAACAAGCTCTACCGGGTCAGTTGAATGGTTCTTACTTACGACCACAACTCGGCAAACAATGCCATGCGGTTTTTGTATCTCCGAGCCTTGTGGATCAAAGCTCAGCGTCCGGAGTGCACATTCGTTGTATGCCAAAGAATGAGTAAGGAATTCTTGTTGATGTTCTAGATGGATTTAGCTTATTTAGATGGAGATGTCGAAATTAATTGGTTATAAAACATTTTTGGGTGTTACTACCGTTTTCTCGTTTTATTTATTGTTAACCTGTGTCTTCCTACTGCAGGGTAAAGGCGATCCAGTGTAGACGAATTTAGCTTGCATCTTCTACAACACATTAAAAAATTATCTTTCACACACATACCTACATCCATACACATTTATAAACGTATTTATATAAGTTGTAAAAATAAAACTGTCAACATAATTTTAAGTTATATAACAAACTAATGTTTTGCCAAAAAAATTAAACATTTTGTATTAGGCTGTTTTTGGAGAAGATTCTAGATTATTTTCGAATCTAAAATGTTTCACTAATATGGAATGATACTGTTTCGATACAGATTCGAGAATAATTCTAGTATGTTCCATTACGGAGCCGTGAAGAAGGTTCCAGCAAGTTGTGTGTAATGGCATCTCGCAGGTCAACCAATGAGATTGTTAGTTGAACTACAACTGCAATATCAAATTGAATAGTGATCAGTGGTGAATTAGTTAGTATGACTTTTAATCGGTAGTGTTATCATATTTTATGTTCCGCTTTATGGAGATAGTAGAATTTAGTATTAGAGGAGAATGTGGTAATCTTTACTAATATTATAAAAGCGAAAGCGAAACTTTTTTTTTAAAGTGAGAAATGAGGGAGAAATAGGGAAAACAAGGGAAAACTTAGCTTTGCTATTACAATAAATCAGGCGCTAGAGCAAAAACTACAAGTAGCAGGTACCTGCAAATCAGGAAAGAGGAATTGTGTTACCCCGAATTAAACGCGAGCGAAGCCGCGGGCAAAGGCTAGTCTGTACTATAATAAAAACTTGGCCAGACAAAAGCGTATTAATCAAAAGGAATATCACGTAAATCTGATTAACCGTATAGTTCGGTACGGACCCCTTCGGGGGCTCGACATTCAAACCTCCGCTGGCTCGGTACTGGCCCCGAAAGGGGTCGAACATTTAAGTCATACGACCTCCTCATTATTTTTGTAAATATTTTATTTTCTGGTTAAAAAATAATATGGGTGTGCATTCATTAAGATAGTAGAATAAAAATCTCATATGTAACCGTCGTTAGTAGTTCTTTAATTATTGAGCAAGTTTCTTAATTAACCTTTATAAAATCCATGTGCGTAAATTACGATCATAGCCATTTTGATGGCAGTGTAGGTCGACGCTAAAAATCATAAAAAAAAAATGGTTTTCGGACATATAAGCTCCACATTGTTGGGCCTGATTAACGTGTCCTTTTATTACGTGCAGAAATCATTCGTAATTGAACTTAAATTAGCAGTGGTAATGATACATTTTTAAATCTAAAGTCGAAGTTTCGCGCCAATCGTGCTTGTTTACATTTTTCATTCCACATTATATCACACGGACGCGAATAGATTCTATAACAAATGAGACAAATATCATTGCAAATATTATAAATAACATGAACATGCCCAGATCTTTTCGTAATTTGCAATAATAGGACCATTAACACGTAATATTCATAACCACTACTAAATTCACTTTCGAAAATGACGTCCATTTCTTTTTTTTTTATTTTGTGATGTGTAAATGCGATTATTTCAATCGATTATTTTCTTGTAAATCAATCAACTCGATTAATTAAATTATGGAATATCAGAAATTGATAGATTAAAATAAGAATAATTTTGTAATACGTGTAAAATACTTTAAATATTGATAATAATATTTTTTACGCCACTAAAACCGACTCAACAACAAACAGTAGAATCTGATCTATGGCAAAATTCGCGCCAATTTTATTTTCAGATAAAAATTCAAATATGGAATGCGCTCGCTGTTCGAATTTATATCAAAATGTTTATTTGCTATTTTATTAATAATTTGGTTTTGTACCTACTATTTGAATGTGAATTGCAAATAGAAATAAATAAGGTTGAATATAGAACGCCCTTATTATGATTTTGGTAGGCACAGTAAAAAAAATCAGCCAAGATAAATTATATTTGTTCGACAAAATTGTTCGTAGTATGGTTGGATTAGTTATTTGGAAAGCGTTTTCATTCTTTCCTAAAACATGGCTCGTAGGCCAAAGTGTTCTTGGAGTGGAAGCCTTGGGGTAAAAATGGCCTAGAGGGAAGACCACAATTTTTGAACCTGGAGTTTTCTTGATGTCGTATACCGGGGTTTTTTTTTGGGGTGGGAAATCATCAAATAACTTCCCCCGCTCTAGGCAAAGCGGGGGGAGTGTCTTTTACTGACTAATGTACACCGATCGATGTTCCTTCTTTTATTCGGGGCTGCGGTATCTCTTTCGAACAACCCGCAATCCCGGCAGGACCCTACCGGGGTTGCGGGTCTGACACTCCCCCCCGCTCCGCCCAGAGCGGGGGAAGTGAGGCGCGACCTGACGCAGATCCTCACCGGGCACGAAAGTTTCGGGACGTTCCTGCACATCATCGGGCGGGAAGAAACACCCAGGTGTCACCAATGTGACTATCGCCCGGAGGACACGTTGGAGCACACAGGCAGTCTGCTCTTTTGAGCGGAGCACCGCTCTGTCCCGGAGGAGATGGTGATGTTTGAAGGAGAGAACCTCAAACCAAGCCAGCCACCGCGGGAGACGCTACAGGGGTCGGGCGCCGCGAGACGACAACGATTTTTCGTTAAAAGTTTAACAGGAGCGGATATTTGATGATAAATCCTCCTTTAAATTCCTAAAGAAGTTCCTGAGAAGTTTATGAGAAGGCCTCCTTTAAATTCCTAAAGAAGTCCTTAAATTCCAAAAAAGAGAGATACACTATTTAAAAATACTTTTTAGGGTTCCGTACCTCATAATAAATAACAGAACCCAAATATCAAATCTGTGGTCCCTTGAAGCTGTGAAAAAAACAACCCTCCAAGTCTACGTAGAGAAAAGATATGACCGTTTATGTCGTCAGTTTGTACGGAACCCTTGGTGCGTGAGTCCGACTCGCATTTGGCCGGTCTATTTTTAATAGGCTGAACCGCTTACTGCTACGCAAAGGTCTCCTTAAACCTTTCTAAATTTTTTATCCAACCAATACTTTTAAGTGTCAATATTTTAGAGCCCCGATGTGTACATGTGTACGGAGTCCCTGTATGTCTAAAACAAGGCTCTACTGCGGAGGCATGGCTTTCTAGGTGCGGTACGGTATGGTTGTGCCGGCTGGGCTGCCTGACTGGCTACCTACAGAATTAGCATGACCTACAAAATTGGCCGCCATTTTTATTTATCGTCATTTAAGAAAACAGCCAAAATCTTTTATCGCGAAACCGTTTGACAGCAAATGTACCTCAAATCTGGGCGCATAACAAAATAATTACCTATAGCATAATAAAAAAGCATAATCGATATCATAGATATTTGTACAACTATAATATCTATAGTAGAATATTATGCCACCTCCATAGGTAAATTCCTCAATGGTCCCAAAACTTTTTTTTAAAGTTTACTCTATTACGATTATCGATTAGGTTGAATGCAACTTTTTAATCGTAATGATGAAACTTAGTTTTACGGGCAGCACTAAGAAATGTCATATTAGAACACATTTTGTAGTATTTTTTGTCGAGATTTGTATCGTGTTTTTTTGTTAATTTATATGTAAAATGGCAAAAATAAGAATGCAGATGGAATGTCACTGTTTTTATTAGGTCCTTACATATGAAATTGGCGTTTTGTATGGAAGGAACAAAAAGTCGAATATTTTTTAATATAATATATTTAATTAATCAAAGTATGAACCATTGTTTTCAATGCACTTTTGCCATCTTATAGGTAGTTCATTGATCCCTTTACTAAAAAAACCAGTCGGACGGGAATCAATAAAATCTTTGAAGGCGATTTGGACTGCCCCATCGGAGTTGAATTTTTTCCCTTGCAAAAAGTTATCCAAATTGCGAAAAAAATGGTAATCTGTTGGAGCAAGGTCCGGGGAGTACGGAGGATGTCTAAGACATTCCAATTCAAGCTCTTCTAATTTGGTAGCCGTCTGTTGCGCAGTGTGTGGTCTGGCGTTGTCGTGAAGCAGCAGTGGCGTGGAGCGATTGACCAGCCTTGGTTGTTTAGCCGCTAGCTTTTCCATCATGGTTTGTAATTGCTGACAATAGACATCAGCTGTAATAGTCTGGCCAGATTTGAGAAAACTGTAATGAACAATACCGGCACTAGTCCACCAAACGCTTACAAGTAACTTTTTTGGGGTTAATTTTCGCTTGGGGCAGGATTTGGCTGGCTGGCCAGGATCCAACCATTGCGCTGAGCGCTTCCGATTATCGTAAAGAATCCATTTTTCATCACAGGTAATGATTCGGTTTAAAATACCTTCATTGTTGTGCCGGTTCAGTAATGTAACGCAGCAGTCGACGCGCGTTTGCCGGTTTGCTTCAGTCAATTCGTGAGGTACCCACCTTTCAAGCTTTTTAATCTTCCCAATTTGCTTCAAGTGAATTAAAACAGTTTTATCACTAACATCGAAGCCTGCAGCTAACTCGGACGTGGTTTGCGATGGGTCCGCTTCCACAATAGCCTTCAAATCTCCATTATCAACTTGGGTCTCAGGCCGTCCACGGGGCTTGTTCTGCAGGTCGAAATTTCCAGAACGAAAACGTTGGAACCAAAAACGAACTGTGTTTTCTTTTGCAACATGACCGCCATACACATCATTCACCCTTCGAGTCGTTTCCGCAGCACTAGTGCCACGGCGGAACTCGTACTCGTAAATAATGCGATATTTTAAATTTTCCATTTTGTAAAATGAGTGACGCAAACAGAAAAAACAGAAGAAAAAAAACAAATGAATGACGGTCATCGAAGCACAAATACATGAGTAAATAGCTGTACAAATTTGAATTTGGAATTCCTTACCAAAGAGGAGAAATTCGTGATTAAAGTGGCCAGTACGAAAAACGCCAATTTCATATGTAAGGACCTAATATTTTAGATTTCCGATTTTATTATCAAATGGTTATCTTGTGTATGTACATTATTTCCAGCGTTTTTAAAGTACCTAATTTTTGGAAGGGTGTAGTAATATGTATTTTACACACATTTGGCAATAGATTGACGCCGTTTTATCGACCTTATGAGGTTTTTGGAAATATAAACCTCAAACTTATCGTATGAAACAGCCGCTGTGATTTATTTTTAATAACAAAATTGAATGCTGTAAATTGATGAAAAATCTTGAATTTCATGACAATTCGCGTCACCCCACCGATTCAGCTGATGTGTCATGTGTCAAAATCCTGTCGTGCAGAGTGGTTAAATAGTTCTCAAGCTTTAAGCGTATAGACAGGTGAGTTTATTTCTCTACTTTAATCATGTTTATGATTTGCCAAATACTTCAGTCTTGAAGATACACCGTTATGAAGACTATAACTCGTCGCTGTGTGAATATAACAAAGGACCTGGGTATTCAATATGTATGGCGCGTTAGCTACAGTTAACTAGATCACAGTTCAGTTCAACAGCATCACTAAACAATGTAAGGCTTGAAACAAACTATCAAACCACGAAAATGACTGATGCGGCCTCTAGTCAGTTACTTGACACACACGTGGACACATCAGTCATAAGACACAGAAGAGATCAAGGCCTGGGTGTCTAATATGACGGCTTTAGCGAAATCAAAACAGGATAATATAGTATGACTAGCTTCCTCCTTGACTTCGTCAGCGTGGCATAGTTACATTGGGCTAAAGTTAACTTTAAACCGCGTGATGATCGAAAAAGAAATATTTGTCTTTCCCCTTTTCTTCCCTCTTTCTCCCTCTTATAAAATTTGGCCATTTAGGCGTGAAGACGTAACAAACAAACAAACTCAGTTTCGCTTTTATAATATTAGTAAGGAATTAAGGATTCTGCTAAAACGGCCATTACAGGCCCCCTGTTCAAAGCCTTGGGTGACGCTACTTGTAACGCATTGCTCGTCAAGTAAAACGCCTCTCCTCTTGTATCTTTCTTGAAAACTGGAAAAATCTTTAAATTGTTTTCTCCGCAGTGGCTGTGGCGAGACGCGGCCCACAAGTCATATGAGCGTGAAGCTTAAGGTCAACAGGTAAGGGTTCTGAAACGTTCGTTCACATCAATCTTGACACAGCATATTTAAAGATAGAATTGATTGTCAGCTACGACGTGAGGTTCGATCAACCTAGTTTAGAAATTAATTTAATTAAAGAAACATAATTATTTCAGCATATTGCCTTCAATACGTATTTACGTTCAAATTGCGGCGCGGCTCCATATACTGGACAATAAAATATTCTGTAACGAAGTATCTATAAAGACCATTTCTCTATCAAAAAACAAAGTGAAAGAGCATTACAGTCCTCTCAATCGTAATTTATGTATTTTTTATGGATATATATTTAAGCATTATGTGTTTATAGAAATATGTATTAATATTTACTTAATGTGTAAGTTTATAATAGGCACTCTCTTACACACTATCGTCTATATTTCGTTGTCACTCTGTGGAAAGTTTGATCAAATTCTAAGGGTGTTTGTCACCTGCCGGGGTTGCGGGTCCTGCCAGGTTGCGTGTTGTTCGAAAGAGATACCGCGGCCCCGGAACGTAAAGGGCAATAGAAGGAACATGGGTGGGTTATAGTCAGTACAAGTCTGACACTCCCCGCCGCTCCGCCCAGAGCGGGGGAAGTTATTTGATGACTTCCCACCCCAAAAAAAAAGGGTGTTTGTCAGTCAAGACTTAGGCCGTTTCCGATCGTCTGTTACCAGCTTTACAGGTGGTCCATGCATCCTCATTGTGTATTCATTTGTTTTGCGGCCGCACTGCCCGTCTGCATTGTAAATAGCGAGGTATTGTGTACTGTAAATGTTAAACATGGAGTTTTTTGTCAAGGGTGCATTCGCATCTGGCTTGAGCACATCCATTCTTTGGACTAGCGTAGGCGTGCGTTCGACGAACTGCGGTGGAACTACATTGCGAACTTGTTGAATCTAGCTGATTATTTTTAAAAGAGTAACCGTGGAGTTTCTTGCCAGTTCTCTATAGGAAAACAATCCCCAACGGGATCTATTTTCCTAAATGAATTTATTGTATAAAATAGAATATACTTGATTGTACGACAAAATTAAAACACAGCGTTTTACAATATTGCTAATTGGATGGTTACAATGGCGGTCTTATCACTGATAGCGATATATTCCAGACAACTATTGGATGGACTATACGAACAAAATTATATAAGGACCCTAGTCAGGGTGGGTTCATATGTGCCCATGTAGGTTTATAATTAGCTAAGCACCAGTATGCAAAATACTGATACACAGCTGTACCCGGTTGCGTATTGCCATTGTGTATATCAGTACAGACACCCATAGTCTGTACTAGATCACTTTGTGCTCTTAAAAATAACAAATACTCTAAAGCAAACTACGTATAACTACAGACCAGTCTGTATAAGTATACAGTTTGCTTGCATATTTTTAAAGCAAACTACGTATGACTACAGACCTGTCTGTATAAGTATACGGTTTGTTCGCATATGTCTAAAGCAAAATGTGCTCTCACTGATTACTACCTATCAAAGTGGCTCGACGGAGCCCCGCTTCGCGGGGCTCCTACCTCTGCATTCAAGGTTTAAAGTAACCTAACACGAAGGGGATGGCGGGGTCTTTCAGACCCCGCCATCCCCTTCGAACCTAACCTGTCCATGTCGGGGTGCCCCAAGTCCCGAGCTCTCACTGATTACTACCTATCAAAGTGGCTCGACGGAGCCCCGCTTCGCGGGGCTCCTACCTCTGCATTCAAGGTTTAAAGTAACCTAACACGAAGGGGATGGCGGGGTCTTTCAGACCCCGCCATCCCCTTCGAACCTAACCTGTCCATGTCGGGGTGCCTACTACGGCAGCCAAATTGTCTGTACTCGTATGTGTTTTGCTCTCACGAATTAGAGCAAAGTGTATTTTATTTCAGTCTGTCTCTGTACTGATATGCAGTATGCTCTCTAGCTACAAGAGCATATTGCGTGCGATTACAGAGCAACCCCTGTCTGTGCTAGTATACATTATGGCAATACGCTACCCGGTTAGACTCGAAGCCGACCCTCAAAATGAAGAGCCGGGAAAAGGCTATGCAGATAATGAGTTGATACTGGATAATTCCAAAATAATCAATACATAATACGTACACGCAAACTCATTAAGATTCCCCAAACGCCCAACATTGGTTTGCAACATTTTATATGGGACACAACACGATACCTCTTGAATTCCAATTGGGTGTTGACGCATTACCATGTAACATTGCTAATGAATGTATCGAAACACGTAAATTATTCGAGATACGATAGAAAGAAAGAAAGAAAAGTTTATTTGTCAGAATATAGTACTTACAAAAGATGTTACAGTTATTACAGACTCAAATATTCTACCATTTGTGATCCCTCTTAAGTCGTGTTTTACGTAATTCTTTCAATTTTTAAACATCAAAATGAACCCGTTTTGTACACACGACGGCACATCAACCTATACAAAACCATATTAACCTGATCTCTCTACTACGGTGTGCGATCCGTAGTCGAGAGATCAGGTTATAATAGTTTAGAATAGGTTGACCTGCCGTCGTATGTACATTCCTATACTCGCACTCCTGCACCCGCTGTTTAAACCGCGTAGACCGGGATAAAATGTTGCCTTTGTGTTAACCCAGGGTATAACCTATCTACATAACAAATTGCATACAAATCGTTCCAGCCGTTGGAGCATGAAGGAGTGACAAACATACACACACATACAAACTTTCACCTTTATAATACTGCGAGCACTTGTGGCCATTCTTTCTTTTCATTCAAATTTACTATTCTTTTATTTACAATCGGGTACAGTAAAGGTTTATTGTATCCACAAATAGATATACATAAGTAGGGACAGTAAAAAAAAAGTAATTCAATAACACACAGCGCTGGAACGTTGCGTAATACGATATTTGTTGAGTCGTGGTTACCGACTGTTCACAAAACAAATGTAAGGATTCTGTTACGTAGGCTATCTATTCACATATGGAGCGTTGGACTAGTTTAGAACTGATTTGAGGTACACGGAAAATGTGGCAATATCTAACCAAGATAATATTATAGTTAAAACTAAAATACACGTTTTAGAGTTCCGCTATTACCCTTTCATTTGATACTAATAACATGACAATCCATATATACATAACTAGTCCTACTTCGACTAATAAGCGCCTCCGATCTACGCCCATTAGGTAAACTTCCCATGTACACAAGCGAACAGCCAGTATTTACATTTAATTAGCAATTACCTGTCTTAAGTTAATTAGGGCCCCTTATTTAGAGAATCTGGTCTATTGTTCGATAATATGAATTTATTGTTATGGCATCTCCTGCTTAGACTTTTTCAAAATTTTGAAAAACTCGTTTGACATTCTAAGTTAGTGTCACATTCATGTTTTTTTTTATAGAGCCTAATAATTTATATCATGTTTTAATATTCATACAGCTTTCGGTTATATGCTGATCTTTCATAAAATATTTTTACATGGTTGTTTTTGCAATATTTATGGATTACCATAGCTTCAAAGAAGTTCAACATTCGTTAAACCTTGCCTTAAAGTGTCCTGGATATAGTTATATCCACGTCCAAGTTGGTCCAGTTGGACCAACTTGGACGTGAGGGAACCTGAGTTCGATGCCCTAATCGAGTTTTATGTAATTGGGAGTTTCTGGGGCGAGTGTCAGACTTACCTGACTAAACCCTACCCATGTTCCTTCCTTATTTTGCCTTTTATGTCTCGGGGCCGCGGTTTCTCTTTAAAAAAACCCGCAACCCTGACAGGCGGTGGCCCTGACAGGACCCTCTGCTTTGCTGACATTTCTTTGAGGCGCGCGTGGAACTGGAACGCGCCGTCAACACGATTATTAATAAATCTTACAAGTACTAAGAACTCAACTGGCAAAACATAGGTACTCCTACACAATTAATCAGCACTTTTCGAGGGTCAAAAGAAACCAAGGACAGTCTATTACAAACATATCATGTGTTATCATCATTCCACCCACGTTTAGTTGTATTGACGTCATGTTTTTACATTTCCTCAAAAAACTGCTTCCTTCTTGTGTGGGAGAGACTAATACGCAGTATCTTTCTTTTTATTTCTTTCTTATATTTCCGTATGTAACACAGATTACTCCGAAACAATGCTGTAAGTAAGGTAATGAAAGTCAGAGGTCACCGCCTACCTGGGTTGTGGGTTAAAAAGAACATAAAGGGCAAAAGAAGGAACATGGGTGGGTTTTAGTCCGTAAAAGTCTGACACTTACCCCCGCGCCGCTCAGAGCGGGGGAAGTTATTGATTACTAGCTTTCGCCCGCGGCTTCGCTCGCGTTAAATTCGGTATAACACACCAAGCAGACCTGCAGTTTTTGCTCTTGCGCCTGATTGATTTGTAATAGCAACGCTAAGTTTTCCCTTTTCTTCCCTCGTTCTCCCTCATATCCCACTTATAAAAATTAGCCTATGTCCGTCTCCTGGTTCCCAACTATCTCTGTGCCAAAATTCATCAAAATCGGTTTAGCCATTAAAGCGTGAAGAGGTAACAAACAAACAAACAAACTCACTTTCGCTTTTATAATATTACTAGCTTTTGCCCGCGGCTTCGCTCGCGTTAAATTCGGGGTAACACAGTTCCCCTAGCGCCTTATTGATTTGTAATAGCAACGCTAAGTTTTCCCTTTTCTTCCCTCTTTCTCCCTTAAATCCCACTTTTTAAAAAAACAAAATAGCCTATGTCCGTCTCCTGGTTCCCAACTATCTCTGTACCAAAATTCATCAAGATCGGTTTAGCCATTAAAGCGCGAAGAGGTAACAAACAAACAAACTCACTTTCGCTTTTATAATATTAGTAAGGAAGTAAGGATAAAGTAAGGATTAGTAAGGATTTATATCCGTAAAAAAAGATTTATTCTCGTTGGATCCCAGTTTTTGATCCCATTTTTTAGGTATTAACGATGGGTCCCATTTGATATTACCATTGAATCCCATTTTATGACAACATGTGTACATTTCAGAAGAAAAGTGATTTACTTTTATTAAATATTTCAAAAACACCGTGTGTGTATTTTGGATTTTTTAGGATTGTTGCCACTGGGGAATAAATGAGACAAATGATATACTTCAAATAGTACTAGACTGGCATGAGTTAAAAATGATCAGGTTTATTTGTGATGTTTATAAATAAATAAATATGAACGCCTTCAAAACAAGCGCCTCTTAGCTCAAAAAAAAAATACTGCCGTCATAATTTTTCCATATATTTTTTTATATAATGTGGCCGTTTCTGGCACACAGGTCACAGTTTTAACCTAACCTTTTTTTTGTAAATAAGTAATTATCCTAATCTAAATAGTTCAGTTCCGGGTAAACAACTAAAAACAATCTCTTTTTTCTACAAATGCAAGTCTTTTGTGGCACTCGCCGGCCGCTGCCGCGGCACCGCTCGCTCCGCTCGCTCGGCTCGTGCGTAGGAGGTCACAGTTTTACCCTAACCAAACCTAGTTCCCGGTTCCTATAATTTGTTTGGGTAATGAAATTTTGTCCAAATCTTTTCGGAAAAAACGGCAGGCACCCGTTATTCTAACATAACCTATCCACATACCCAAATTTCATCCAAATCAGTCTAGAAGTTTGAGCGTGTTGGAATAACAAACATACATACAAAATTTCGCCTTAAAATATTATTGTGATTTTGTTGTTGGATGTACCCGCATTCAGATGTTTTTAAACATCTGGGATCCAACGGAAATAGTTTTTGGGATTCAGTGGCAATAAAACGTATTTTTTTAGTATTTTTCAAATTTGGGATTCAACGGAAATATATAATAATGTTTTGTGGGATCCAACGCCAAAAATATTAAAGTGGGATCAAAAACTGGGATCCAACGAAAATAAGCGTAAAAAAAGGATCGTAGCAAGTGACGTTCCGTGTTTTCTCCCTACCCTCCAAGAAAAAAAGGCTTGAGTTTATATATACAATATTATGTTTATGAAGTACTGCAGTGCTTATTCCAAGTGCTCTTTCGACAATTATTTATTAAATTAAATGCATGTCATTGTTTGCCAACGTTTGGTTGAACGTCGATTACGAATGTGGGTGGCGTTTATAAATAGAAGGGAGTTAAAATAATGTAATGACAGTTAAATATCATCATCATTTTTAAGCTGGTCTACTACTGGAAATAGATAGCCCGATCTTCGGCTACACGCATGAAGCTGCTGCCAGCCGTCCTGCGCAGATCCTCACTCCATCTGGCCGCGAAACGTCGCACATTATTGCCTAATTGCGGTCTTCACTGCAGAAGCCGCTTATTCCAGCGGGTATTGGTAATGCGGCAAATGTGACCGGCCCACTGCCACTTCAGTTTGCTGATTTGAGACAAATATACTTGGACGTTTATTATTGTTACGGAGGCAATGTGGCCGTGATAGCGAGATAGCGGGTTATGCAATGATGAGTCATCGATGTTTAAATGTTTCTTTAAACATTACCCTCCTTTGCGGTGCGCAGTCGGGTAAAAAATACCGGGATGATGATACTGAGATTTTCAAAATCGCATGGCAGTGATAATTCAATCAGTAAAATTTGTGGTCGGCGCAGCATGCCCCCTTCTTCCATACTGCTCTATATATATATCTCTATTATATGTAACTCGTCATTTCACAATTACCTCCTTTCTTGCCATATCATCCTTCACACGATTCATCCATCGTTTCTCTGGTCTTCCTCAACTCTTAAACACATCCACATTCATTCACAAAACTTTCCTCACGACATTTTCCTTAACTTTCCTCGCATTGTAGTAAGTTACAAATAATAATCGATATTTTTTATTGTGGTGGTTAAAATGTAGAAAGAATCCATCGTGTCTCCCCAGGCATAAAAGGGAGGACACACGACCCCAAATAATGGGACCAGGTTAAGATGAAGATGGGAAACAAAACGGGAGTTTCTGATTGAAATTCCTTGGCTTCACTTGCTTGGGCCCTATCAGAATATCATCCCTGCCATGTTGCAGGACCATGCTGAGATAGTGGCCTCTTGGCCTCATACAGGACTAATTACAGAATTGTCTTTTTTATAGTTTTTTAATTTTTGTTGTTCTTTTTTTAAATTTAGTAATTTTGTTTTATTGTCTTGTCCTGTGCGAGTCTAATGAACAGTTTTTCTTAATAACTTAGATGTTGATAGCGACGAGCAATACAAGCGAAGAACAGGTGCTGATTTGCAAGATAATGACAACATTGTCATTATCTTGCAAATCAGCACCTGTTCTTCACATGACCTCAAAATTATTATTTTGGGTGCAATTTCAATGTCATATTTAATATCTCTATTACAAGCAATTTATGCAAATCTGATAAAATCCTCTAAATTGACGATATTATTTTGCGAAAACTTGAGCAGGACTTAATTTATTTTTAATCTAGACGAAGCTAGGTTATCCCAGACTAAAAATAATCTCTTCCTCATCAAATGCCAAGGATTCTGAAACGGATTATTTTTAATTCACAGCTGATGGCTTCCGTCTGGCATGTGTCCAACAAATTAAAACCACTTATTTGTGGTAGACAGTGAGATCAGATGTTTATCATTCTAAAGTTATTTCAGAAATGTAGTGTTTACCCATACCGCACGTAATTCTATGTATCTGAATGTCTGTTTCTCGCTGGTAGATGGCATATGATTAGCAGTTTTTATCCTCAGTTAAAAATAAGCAATTACCATATTCTAGCCAGCTGCTTTTCTCTTGCTTTAACAAAATTGAAAATGACAGAAGTCCCTTAACAAACTTCCTACTAATATTATAAATGTTTGTGAGGATGGATGGTTGTATGGATGTTTGTTACTCTTTCACTTCAAAACGGCAGAACGGATTTTGATGAAATTTGGCACAGAGGTAGATTATGGTCTGGTATAACACATAGGATACTCTTTTTTTTTTTCGATATCACGCGGGTGAAGCCGCGGGGGCCAGCTATTGTTCTAATATTATGTTACTCTTTCACGTCAAAACGGCTGAACGGATCTAGATGAAATTTGGCACTGAGGTAGATTATGGTTTGGTATAACACATAGGATACTCTTTTTTTTAGATATCACGCGGGTGAAGCCGCGGGGGCCAGCTATTGTTCTAATATTATGTTACTCTTTCACGTCAAAACGGCTGAACGGATCTAGATGAAATTTGGCACAGAGGTAGATTATGGTTTGGAATAACACATAGGATACCTTATCATCGACATGACGCGGGCGAAGCCGCGGGCGCCAGCTAGTATACTATTCATCATAAACTACCTAGCCTTTTTCTTCAGGTGTCGGTTTTAGGATACAGCTCAATACTAGTATTTTATATGGAGTATAAGGGCGTGGATGCACGTCCGGTGCGACACCGGCCACGGCGCCGTTACCGGGAGACGGTACGGCGCCGTATACGGTGCCCCGGGCCACCACACGGCTGCAACCATCGTTTCAAAAATACAGTTTTTGTATTGATATGGTCTATGGACCGCAAAAGACGTATTATTTTGCTTCTGTTACTAACACGACGAATAAAACAGAGTCAAAGAAAATATTGTGTGAATCCGTACCTTTCTTTAATGCACTAATCACTGCACTAAATCTCTGTTAAAGCAAAAAATAACATGGTTTTTTAATATTATTGTGTACGTTGCACACGTCTTATCAGTAATACTGTTTATCTCGCCAGTGTTAAAACAATGACATAATCAAAGAAAGCACATGACTGTCATGAACTCATGTAGATAAAGATAGTAAAGATCAACATAATAATATACTCTTAGCTTACTTTACGATTGCAATAAAAGAGCATCCACGTTTTTGAGCTCTGAAATTTCATTGCCACATTAAATTAACTGCATTTTAAAGTTATACCTGTCATATTTTGACTGGTTGCCGCATTATTTTTTATTACAAATGACAGTAATTGTATTTGTTTATCAGTCGTATAAAGAGGGTATTGGCTATTCGCTGTATTGACTAGTGCAGGGTTCTCGAGCCGCATGCGACTCTTTTGAGTTAAGTTGCGGATCTATCATCAGTTCCATCGGGAAAAATACATTATTATATTATCAAAACTGTTAATCTGTTGATCGCTAAGCCACTACCACTTTCGTCTCACCCCCACCCACTTCGTACCTCTAACAAACCTATACTAGCTGTGCCCAGCGGTTTCACCCGCTGCTTACCATCCTTATCACTTAGGGGTTTGAAAGATAGCTAGTAGCCGATTCTCAGACTTACTGAATATGCACAAAAAAATCATAAGAATTGGTCGAGCCGTTTCGGAGGAGTATGGGAACGAACATTGTGACACGAGAATTTTATTATTAGATTACCCAAGCCATATAAATAAATAGGACCACTAATAGGTGGTCCTATTATATAAAATGTAATAGGACCACCTCGAATGTACTCTTTCGTTATTAAAAACAATTTTAAAAAACGTCCCAAATACAAAACACGCAAACATTGCGCGACTTGTGAACCTACTTCTATATGTAGAAGTCGGTTTAAAAGACTTTTTGTGGCTGTTTTAAAACTGCTTTTTAGGATTTCATACCTCAAAAGGCAAACGCGGAACCCTTATTGGATCACTTTGTTGTCAGTCTGTCTGTCTGTCAAGGTCCTTTATGTCTGGAACGCGTGTAGGTATCGAGTTAAATTAAAACCATATACTCAAGTCTGTGGTCCCTTAGAACTGTGAAAAATTAACCCGTTAAGTCTACGCAGTCAAAAGATATGGTATTTTATGACACAAGCTGTGTTTGGTGCGCGAGGCCGACTCGCACTTGCCCAATTTTCATTGAATTAGTAAGTTTTGGCTCTTCCATCTCAATAGGTTACCGATCCCTGTATAGTGTGTTAATCTGCAACCAGGTAACATTTTATAGACGAGTGAAACAAATTCAATACCCCATCATGTAAATCAAAAGCACTGCCCCAAGAAAAATCACCATTACCACTATAAATCATCCAACATCCGACTATACAGCAAATACTGGCCAAATTCGACCTCCTACGTCAAGCACCCGATGATAAACAACCCACATTTCACCCCTCACATCCCTTAACTCGCCATAACACACATGGTTGATAATTTTTCACTGAGCTCAAAATATTTTCGCAACAACCCCCTCTGGTAACGAATATGCGACGTAAAGGGCAAGGTCGGGTAAAACAAGGATTGGGGTGAGATATTTTTGATGAGGTCGAAGTAGAAAGTAAATAGAATCGGGGTTTTTTTTTTCATAAGGATTTTGTGGTACTGAGAATTTTTTGAGGTTTTCGCAAAATAACCTATTCTTTGCGGATGGGAAATCATTAAATAACTTCCGTGTTTTTCCGAGTGTCAGACTTTTACTGACTAAAGCCCACACATGTTCTTTCTTTTGCCCTTTACGTTCCGGGGGCGCAGTGTCTTTTTCGAACAACCCGAAACCCCGGCAAGAGATGTCGGTCCTTGAACTTAAAGAACTTAATAAAGACTGTCTCTTTGCTCTAGTGCTGGCAACAGAATCTTCTCGTTATTAGGGGTCAAAGTTCCTACTTTTTTATTATCTATACTAATATTATTTATTTATTCATTAAATGCACAATGTACAAAAAAGTTACACGATAGGCTTATAACTAGTGAGTACATGACCCTGTTAGGGCGCAGCAAAAAAACTTAAAACTAATAAAATTATATTGCAGAATATATCACGTAATGGTAGGAACTATAAAAGCGAAAGTGAGTTTGTTTGTTTGTTTGTTACCTCTTCACGCTTTAATGGCTATTTTGGTACAGAGATAGTTGGGAACCAGAAGATGGACGTAGGCAAATTTTTATTTTAAAAAAAGTGGGATATGAGGGAGAACGAGGGAAGAAAAGGGAAAACTTAGCGTTGCTATTACAAATCAATAAGGCGCAAGGGCAATAACTGCAGGTAGCAGGTACTGTGTTATACCGAATTTAACGCGAGCGAAGCCGCGGGCAAAAGCTAGTTAATTATAATTTTTTAATGATGTAACCCAAAGGAACTCCAGTTTTGAGTGTTAAATTGAGTCCTAACGTTAAACGTGATTTTTCACATAATAGCAAAGCAATATTTTTTGCGTAGAATTACTTACTAAGATAATGTTCATAGTGCTTGGTTGAAGGCATCGTAACGAGTCTATTTACACCTTGTTTTACCTAATGCCTAAAACTCGACTCAGATTAAACCTTGCCATTTGAATTTAAACGAAACCATTATCACAGTTTTCATGTGATTTTACTATGATTCTGACTTTCATGAAACCTGTGACTTAGTTTTCATTAATCTATCAAGTCTAATGGCATTTTAATGTGCGTGTCATGAATTCCTATTGACGTTAATTGTATGGCTTCGCTGGGCGGTCGGAAAATGTGTCGGCACTGTTGGTAGGGCGGGCGGATTTTATTAAGCTGAGATTACAGAAAGCCCGATTGGCTAGAAAGTATTAGGTACAGTTTTTAATTGGAGCGTACACGATCGAGGTTTATCCGGCTCTGGCTTATGGTGAACTAGCTTTCGCCCGCGGCTTCGCTCGCGTTAAAGTCGGTATAACACACCAAGCAGACCTGCAGTTTTTGCTCTTGCGCCTGATTGATTTGTAAAAGCAACGCTAAGTTTTCCCTTTTCATCCCTCGTTCTCCCTCACATCCCACTTTTTTTTTATAAAAATTAGCCTATGTCCGTCTCCTGGTTCCCAACTATCTTTGTACCAAAATTCATCAAAATCGGTTTAGCCATTAAAGCGTGAAGAGGTAACAAACAAACAAACAAACAAACTCACTTTCGCTTTTATAATATTAGTAAGGATTGATAAGTGGTGGATATCACACGTGACCTACTTAATAACACAAGTCGCGGCTGCTGCGCCCACAGCTCGATCTGTCACACTGCTCAACTCTTTGCTCACTCAGCACATACATCTGGATATATCTTTCATGATAAACCATATGAAATTTGTAAAGGGGAATGCCCATTCGAGGCCCACAGTTGACCACAGACTAGAGAAAAAATAATTTATGCATAAATTTTAGCATATTAAAATATGTTTTTACTTTCTTCCATTTATGCGCCACTACAATCCACAAGAATTCTTTTAAAAAAGGAAGTTTACTGATAAAATAAACTGTATTTTCCTATTTAACGCTAGCAAATATTGCCAGCAGCAAAAAAAAATATGAAAAAATACTAAGTATAACCCCAATATCATACCCACGAGACTTTACGGGTATTGTAATTACTTGCTTTAATAAAACCAACTTAAAGAAATATAAAAAAACAGTTTATACCCTCAAAAAAAAGAATGAGGATAATAAATCAATAATCGGTTTAGAAAAAAATAATCGATTTAATGTTTTTTTTTCGTGGTAGTGACAACACTGAACTGAATTTGATTCTGACACTGACAGTTTGCTTGTTGCTTCTGCCAATTGTGGATGTTTTGATTTGTGAACAAAATAGCAACCTACCAAGTGAATTACTTAATGCGAACTGCTATCTTTTCTCTTAACTATAATTTGATAAAAATATATTTGGATCATCCCTCCTATTATAATTATTACCAAGTATTGACAAAGAGAAGTTTTCTTATTATCTCACACTCAAAGACATTATTATATGGAAAATAAACCCCAAAATGTTATTTGTTTTTAATATTTCTAAAATAGTGGCGTCAATTTGAATATATTTTTTAGATATCTAATACAGTTAAGATTTTAAAACAATCAACTTTTATTGTAATATTTGATGTCCACCTTGGGCCTAGGACACCATGGAGAGTGGGCATTCCCCTTTATATTAGGTCCTTACATATGAAATTGGCGTTTTGTATGGAAGGAACAAAAAGTCGAATATTTTTTAATATAATATATTTAATTAATCAAAGTATGAACCATTGTTTTCAATGCACTTTTGCCATCTTATAGGTAGTTCATTGATCCCTTTACTAAAAAAACCAGTCGGACGGGAATCAATAAAATCTTTGAAGGCGATTTGGACTGCCCCATCGGAGTTGAATTTTTTCCCTTGCAAAAAGTTATCCAAATTGCGAAAAAAATGGTAATCTGTTGGAGCAAGGTCCGGGGAGTACGGTACGTCTGTTGCGCAGTGTGTGGTCTGGCGTTGTCGTGAAGCAGCAGTGGCGTGGAGCGATTGACCAGCCTTGGTTGTTTAGCCGCTAGCTTTTCCATCATGGTTTGTAATTGCTGACAATAGACATCAGCTGTAATAGTCTGGCCAGATTTGAGAAAACTGTAATGAACAATACCGGCACTAGTCCACCAAACGCTTACAAGTAACTTTTTTGGGGTTAATTTTCGCTTGGGGCAGGATTTGGCTGGCTGGCCAGGATCCAACCATTGCGCTGAGCGCTTCCGATTATCGTAAAGAATCCATTTTTCATCACAGGTAATGATTCGGTTTAAAATACCTTCATTGTTGTGCCGGTTCAGTAATGTAACGCAGCAGTCGACGCGCGTTTGCCGGTTTGCTTCAGTCAATTCGTGAGGTACCCACCTTTCAAGCTTTTTAATCTTCCCAATTTGCTTCAAGTGAATTAAAACAGTTTTATCACTAACATCGAAGCCTGCAGCTAACTCGGACGTGGTTTGCGATGGGTCCGCTTCCACAATAGCCTTCAATTCTCCATTATCAACTTGGGTCTCAGGCCGTCCACGGGGCTTGTTCTGCAGGTCGAAATTTCCAGAACGAAAACGTTGGAACCAAAAACGAACTGTGTTTTCTTTTGCAACATGACCGCCATACACATCATTCACCCTTCGAGTCGTTTCCGCAGCACTAGTGCCACGGCGGAACTCGTACTCGTAAATAATGCGATATTTTAAATTTTCCATTTTGTAAAATGAGTGACGCAAACAGAAAAAACAGAAGAAAAAAAACAAATGAATGACGGTCATCGAAGCACAAATACATGAGTAAATAGCTGTACAAATTTGAATTTGGAATTCCTTACCAAAGAGGAGAAATTCGTGATTAAAGTGGCCAGTACGAAAAACGCCAATTTCATATGTAAGGACCTAATATATAATTTATTTTTAAGTAGTAGTAATAGTTTTTTTTTATTTAAGTAAGTGTTAAATTTTAGAATATAAGTGTTTTGGTTTCATGTACTGTTAACTTATATTCTTTTAAGTAAATAAATAAATAAAGTCCAAACTCCAGGTGTTCCAAAGGGCCGTGTCGACGCGACGGCGCGTTACTGTTCCACGCGCGTCTGAAAGAGATGTCAGTAAAGCAGAAAGGCCTGCAAGGGCTACTGCCTGCCGAGGTTGCGGGTTGTTCGAAAAAGATACCGCAGCCCCGGAAGATAAAGGGCAAAAGACGACCCACCCATCCTGGGTGGGTTTTAGTCGGTAAAAGTCTGACACTCTCTCAACTGGGGAAGTTTTTTAATAATATCCCACAATAAAATAAAACGCTGCATAATTAGGACATCTTATGACTGTATTACGATGACGATCTTGTATCATTACGCCCCGTTCTGAAAACAATAAGGGCAGAACTCCAATCTATGGCTAAATTATACACGTCAACACAATGATTGATAAGTTGATACGCCGTCGATTGAGGCTAAATGGTTTTATCAATCAAGTAAACAATTTTCTGCACCTTGTACTATTGGCAATTAGTATCGGCCTCTAGGTCGGTATAGGTGTTAATTGCACACGTTGTAAAACATCGCGCAAACCTACTTCAGACAGAATTAGGTACTTGACCAACACAAGATAGATAAATCATCTCTTTGATGCAACAAAACACACAATACAGGAATTAACACAAACAAATATCAAACTAAGAAAAAAGATATACTTGAGGCAAATCCTTACTTCCTTCTTTGTTTGTTACGTCTTCACGCCTAAATGGCTAAACCGATTGTGATGAATTTTGGTACAGAGATAGTTGGGACCCTGGAGACGGACATAGGCTAATTTTTTATTTTTTTTAAGTGAGAAATGAGGGAGAAAGAGTGAAGAAAAGGGAAAACTTGGCTTTGCTATTACAATATAAGGCGCAAGAGCAAAAACTAAAGGTAGCTGCAAATTGGGAAAGGGGAACTGTTACCCTGAATTTAACGCGAGCGAAGCCGCGGGCAAAAGCTAGTACATATAAAAAAATAAGATAGAAGTTAGATTGACCCATAGACAATTAGACACGTCATATACACACTTTGATATCTCTAGCTATGTAGGTCATAAATAGAGACCCCAACACAACTGTTTTCCGTCAGTTGTTAAACAATTTGCTGTTTGAATAAACAGCTGATTTTGTTTATTTATTTGGTATACCAACAGTAATACATACTAAAACTTAATAGGAAATAAGTAAGAGTTTTAATTTTTATATTACTAATAAGAGACATTAACATATCGTCCATTACATTCAAGCATTATAGATATAAAAATATAATCCGAAAAAATAATTCTGAAAATCAACCCACAATCGACAAAAAAATACAGTCGCATTGAAAACCTCCTCTTTTTTATGAAGTCGGTTAAAAAGACGGTCAGCAACATTCTTTCCAAAACCAACTATCACTTCCTAGTAAAATTAGGACTAACCCTTATTATATGAAAAAACAACACAAGACTATTAAGATAACAATCGAAATCTACGAAAAACAAGTCCGTGATTCACGCAAGCATTACGATTGCTTAGTAACAGAATAGATTACTTAGACTTAACTCAATACATCAGTAATAGTTGTAGCGGAAAATATTGGAAGCCTTGAAGCGGCCTTGGGAAGGTTGGCAGTGTGCCGGGAAACGTAAAGATACAACATTTATAAAAACTATAGACTACTACTAATATACTTTACCTTACTAATATACCTTACTAATATTATAAAAGAGAAAGTGAGTTTGTTTGTTTGTTACCTCTTCACGCTTTAATGCCTACACCGATTTTGATGAATTTTGGTACAGAGATAGTTGGGAACCAGGAGACGGACATAGGCTAACTTTTATTTTAAAAAAGTGGGATGTGAGGGAGAAAGAGGGAAGAAAAGGGAAAACTTAGCGTTGCTATTACAAATCAATAAGGCGCAAGAGGAACTGTGTTACCCCGAATTTAACGCGAGCGAAGCCGCGTGCAAAAGCTAGTAGACTATAAGTTTTTTTTTTCAGATGGGATATCATCAATTAACTTCTCCCGCTTCGTGCGGAGCGGAAGGGAGTATCAGACTTTTACTGCCTAACATTACATATAATATATTTAAATTTAGCAAGGCAAACAAAAAGTACTGGACACACACACAAATTATACGTGAAAACCAAAAAAAATACCGCGAGCCGGAAAAACCGCGAATAAGTTTGCATGCAGTGCCCATAAAAATTGACATTTCATCTCAATTGGTTAGAAAAGACCTAGAAAATTTAAGTAAGTCTCAAAATTAACCGAAGACATTTGGCCGTCCATTCTATAGGTTCAAGGATCTATAAATGTAAGGAGTTGCGGGTTGTTCGAAAGCAGCTGAACACTAAGGGCAAAAGAAAGAACATGAAAGGAATTGGGGGAGGCTTTTGCAAATCACACACGACACGGTTGGCGCAGTGGCTGAGCGATTGAATGCTGCGCTGCGTGTCGCGGGTTCGATCCCCGCACGGAACAAATATTTGTATGACCTACAGGTAGTTCTTTCCGGTCTGGCTGTTTGTGTATGTGAGTTTAAATGTTTGTTAACGCACCCACGATACAGGAGAAATTCCTAGTGTGGGGCAATGAAGATACCACCCGTCAGTGCCTATTTACATAATTACACACCAAGATGTGATAGGCTTTTGTAGATAATTTTAAAAAAAGCGGACTTTAAACTAACACATTGTCATTTTTATTAAAGCAGGGTAAGACTAATTATAAAAAACTTATTTTTAATTTGAAACTAATTTAAAAAATCATGTGTTTCAAATATTTTAAACAAAGAAATGACGTCAGAAATATCCTAGGCCTAGTTTTTTCTAAACTTTGTTTTTCTAAAATCAATTGTCATTTATTCAAATTATGTTGATAATCAGTACGTCTTGAAAGTCAAATTTACAAGAGACACTCCCATAAAACGCCCGCCCTTCGCCACTTCCTAGTGTTTTAGCTGGGAAGTTGGGGTCGGCTTCTTAGTCTAACCGGATAAAATTGAATACCAGTACGTTACATGGAGCGACTGTCTATCTGACCTCCACAACCTAGTTAGTATCTACTGGGTAATACGATAACCTTTGGTAAAACTGAAATGTCTGGCACAAACAAAACACATTCAAATTATAACAACAACAAAAAAATATCACAACAACATTAACGACATAAAAACCAGCATAGAAAACTATTATATTTACAACCCTTACTTAAGGCGACATTAACCGTGACAGTAGTCAGCCATACACTGCCGCCCGTCGCCCGCCAGAGCCCCGCTTCAACGCGCACCAAGATTATTCGAAAAAACAACCCACCTTGATTTATCAAACACAATACAAATAAAAGCCGTATACTAAAATATGGGTCATTAAATTGTCTTTTATATGATTAAGGTTTCATGTAAATACGCCCCATAGTTTTTGCGTGATTGTCGTTTTTTTGTCCACGTTAGACAATACTTTACAAATTAATTACATATATGTTGTGTATGTTATTAAAATATAATTTCACATTTTCACATATCAAATTATGAATAAAATTGTCTAGTATAACATATATTTTTTTCATAGAAATAAGACTACAAGTTTAGACGTGATTTTCAATAAAAAATCATTAAAAGTCGTTTATCTGCGCCTTAAGCGTGTTTTTTCTCAAACAACAATATTTATTTTATCTAAACAATAACACGTACATACGACACCATTACATTGAAAGAAAAACATGCATCATCAATTCATCGTAGTCATCGTCATACTCATTCAAAATACATTATTGATAACAGAACTGTCTGTTAAACATGCACCTATGACGCAAGCAAAGCTAAATAGGCAAGTTTTATTAGAAAAAAAAAAATTTTAACTAGCTTTTGCCCGCGGCTTCGCTCGCGTTTAATTCTGGGTAACACAGTTCCCCTTTCCTGATTTGCAGGTACCTGCTACTTGTAGTTTTTGCCCTAGCGCCTTATTTATTGTAATAGCAAAGCCAAGTTTTCCCTTTTCTTCCCTCATTTCTCACTAATTTTTTTTAAGTTAGCATATTCCGTCTCCAGGGTCCCAACTATCTCTGTACCAAAATTCATCAAAATCGGTTTAGCCATGTAGCCGTGAAGACGTAACAAACAAACTCGCTTTCGCTTTTATAATATTAGTAAGGATGAAGACCTAAGTTCGCATGCGACATTTTTGCTGACGTATGTATGTGTATGTGAATGGAAACAAAATAAACCGATAGCAAAAAAAAACGCAAAGTGCGAGTTGAACTCGCGCACTGAGGGTTTCGTACAAACTTCCGACATAAACAGCCATATCTTTTGACTGCGTAGACTTAGAAGGTTATTTTTTTCACAGCACAAGGGACCACATGGTTGAGTATTATGGTTTTAATTTCAACTCGATTCCTCCACGCGTTTCCGAGATAAAGGGTCTTGACAGACAGACATACGGATAACAAAGGCCAGTGATACAATAAGAGTTCCGTTTATTACTTTTGAGGTACGGAACCCAAAAATTCCAAATAAGATCATCAAAGTAACTTAAAAATTAGGATGCTCGAGGTCTCTTACTTTCTTGATGGAGATCGTTTTATTACTACCTATATCATAGTAACTTATGCAAGTAACGCAAAATTTTATTTAAAGATAAAGAAAATTTCGATAGTTTAAAACGCCGAACCGCTCTTCGGACACTGCGCTAATATTCCGGACATGTCCGGTAAATTCCAGACGATCGTTGACCCTTGGCAAAACATCAATTATGTTTGAATCAATACAAGAAAGGAATAGATGTACAAAGACAACTAGGACAATAACGAAACAATGGTCTTGCTTACAAATTATTGACAGCTGTGTTAATACAACAAACAACTTGTTTTGACGACATTATTGTCAGACAATCACCGAGGCCTTGAGAATCGAGAATTATTACTATGTATGTAGAATCTTGATAGTATGAGTCATATTATTATCATCTTAAAACGATTAGCGTTAAGAACTTGAAAAGTTGAAACTATCTATAGATTTTTTGGCTTGATTGTATGCATTCAGTTTTTGTCTCCGCGTGGTGCTTAACATTCTATGGACGGTGGAATTTAATAGTTGAGCAGGGTTGACACTGAATCAACTTGCCGTAATAAAGCCAATTCATTCTCAAAACGTTTCCTTATTATCGTGGAACATTTGAACGAAAATAGCCAGGAACAGCAACATTTAAGCCATATGTTTTTTCGGGAATCTATCCCGCGACAAGCAGCGCAGCAGCCACTCAACCGCAGCGCAGTCCATGCCATCATTAAAAAGCATTGTTGTCAAAATTCACAGACAATTTAAGCGGACATTCTGTTCTCTGACGGTGCATGTACCTACCTACACTATAATTATGTATTTGCGGTGCAGACAACGATTTAAAGAATAATTTGAAATTGAAAACAGTTTAAATTATCCCGATTGACCTCTACATAATATATGTAGTCAGTTTTCCTTATGCAGGTACCCATATTCTCAACAGTATGTAAATAGGTGTTTATATTGTGTCCGTAAGCCAACCGTTGCTTATATCAATCCGCGTGGCATAGGTACTTTGGACTAACGCTAACTTTAAAACGCGTGATGATCCAAAAAAAATCTGTCTCTCCCCTTTTCTTCCCTCTTTCTCCCACATTTCGCATTTTCTTTGTTAAATTGCTAGTTTAAGCTGGAACTAATATTATAACAACATTTTTGATTTTGACGGTCAAAGATCTTCAAATGACAGCCGGGACCACGGAGGAATCTCACTATATAAAGGATAGTCACCTGCCCACACCAAGTCAGGCAAGCGCGGCTTAACCTAAAGATCGACCCGAGCGGCAGTTGTTTTTTTATCCACGAGCTCCTCGTTGAATGACAAAGTTAGGATCTATTCACTAGCCACGTCATTCCGTATTACATGTAAGTCGGCAAGCGATAATACGTCGAAGCCACATACGTCCACAATCTAATAAGCAGTGTTAGCTAAAAATAAACTCAATAAAAAACGGTCTAGAATAACCACCTAGTTCCAATTCTATAAATAGATTTGTAGATTGTTTTTTAGCCTTCGTGTTTTTCTATCGTAAAATGCTTCTACATTCATTTACGAATTAGTATTTATACAACGGATTAATTGGAATAACTGAACCTTAATCTAGTGTAGCTAATTATTAACGGTTGCACGAGCCTACACTTACCGGGGTCTGTGTGTGCGTGTCTGTGTGAGTGACCGTTTACCAGTTGGCGTCTAACTTTCGTAAATTATTGACAGTGTTTCTGGGTGGCTGTTAGTCGGAAAGTCCAAATGGCCACCAATGGGTGGCGAATTGAGTGACGAATCCCAGCTACCGAAGATGCGGGTCTGTCGACAGTGATCAATGGGTAGCTCACCGTCCGTCCGTCTACTGTTTTACGGTTTGACAGTTAAAATCGAAGGCGAAGGCGCCGTTGTCGTTGAAGGCGAGGATGATTTGTGTTTGTGAATACCGTTTTTTATACATTCGGGACCATTTTTAGTTCTATGTCGCGCCGTCGACATCGTTGAGGCGTTACGATCGCGCAGTTTTTATTTAAAGAATACCGTTATGATTTCATCAGATGTTTCAACGATAATGTCTTGGTTGTAAAGATGTTTTGCGTTAGTAAATCGCACTCCTGACGACAGCCCGTGTCGATGGCTCGTTCGGATTTCACGCGCGCCTCAAACAGATATCAGCAAAGCAAAGGGAACTGTCAGAGCCACTGCCTGTCGGAGTTGCTGGTTGTTCGAAAGAGATACCGCGGACCGCGAAGGGCAAAAGAAAGAACGTTGCTGGGTTTAAGTCAGTACAAGTCTGACACTCAGTCAGAGCGGAAGAAGTTATTTGATATTATCCCATCCTTGAAAAATTATAGATAATACTAGAAAATAATAAATATTGAAGATATTGTCCCATCCATGAAAAAAATATAGATAATACTAGAAAGCCAAGTTTTCCCTTTACTTCCCTCTTTCTCCCTCATATCCCACAATCTAGGAAGGATTATAAATTAACTAGTTTACGTGTTTTAACAGTTCATGTTTACGTTCAAAGAGCGATGTATGTATGCATTAGCTAGAAAAATCGAGACATAAATCACCAATGATGAACGTTTAACGTTTAAAATATTTGCCTTGTAATCTACGATAATAGTTGGATTGTTTTGTAATTTACTTACTCACGTGCGTCACGCTAAAGCCACTGACTTCACTGAGATTTAATTTTACTTGGAAATGTTACCATTAACTAACTTTTGCCCGCGGCATTACTTGCTTGTATGTCGGTAACTACTCTATTATTAATTTATTTATTTTAGATTATAATCAATCCATAAAATTGCACATTAAAATAAAAATGCGGAGAAAATGAATGAATGAGTTTTAATAAAATCTTATGAACCACTAGCTGTGCCCCGCGGGTTCACTCGCGTGGTTATAGAATATACATTGTGTTATTCTGATAAGCTAAGATATTATTGTAAAGTTTCATTAAAAACCATTCAGTAGTTTTTGCGTGAAAGAATAACAAACATTAATGCATCCATACAATGACAAACTTTCCCGTTTATAATATTAAAAGTAGGTTAACACTTTATCTGGCTACATTGGTGATTGATTGATTCAAAGAACATAATTTGCTGTAATGAAGAAGTCATAAAAATCAACTTCTAATTATGAGTTTGTCATTCAAAACAAAATAATCAGCTTTAAGGCGCTGTACAAAGCAAACACTTCGTAAAACGTCTAGATTTTCGTCGCAAAGTTAGCCAGCCGTATCTGTACATGCCACTAGCCAAAAAAAAATACCGTGTATAGTTCAATACATAAAGTAAAGAGTTAAACAAAATCTGTTTACAAAAGTGGTCTAGAACTACGAAAAAAAAATGTTCAAAAAGAGCACGAAAAAAATTTTTTCGTCTCGAAATTCTCAATTTTTTCAGCAACATCCATCATATTTTTATATATCTATAACAAAGAAAATGTTATAGACTAAAGAGATATCTAAAATTTTTCAAACACGGAACTGTATTTTTTTTTATATTCAATTAAAACTGCAAAATAACCTACATTTTGGCGGACATGATACAAATAAAATCAAACACCGAAATATTTTCGACCTTATTTCTATTCTTTCGATGCAATACTGTCGTGTACTTGTGTCAGACCATGCCCAGTATGCAGCTAGCCTCACTTCCGCGAATACCTAAAGTTTAGCTTGTTAAAACAAATGCCATATAATGTAGACCGTAGACCGAACCGTCTCAAGGGCGCGTTACTCACCAACGACCCGGATAACTTAACCTCTTGTAACCAGCTGATAATTATAAACAACCGTACGATAAACTTAATTTTTTACTTGAGGGCCCCTTTTACCGCGACGTTTTTTCTCAGCGCTCATTGGTCTATTTGTTTGGGTGTATGTCGACTTCGCCTTCCCGAAATTGCAGATTTATTTAAAAAAATATACCTATTCAAAAACAGGCTTTATTATTTTATGTTAATTTAAATACTTTTCAAAGACATAAATTCATAGAAAAACTCGTTTGAAATCCTAAGTTAGTGTCAGAATCATGTTTTTTTTTTGAATCCACTAAGTTATATCATGTTTTGATTTGCACACAACCTTTGGTCAATGTTCAACTTTTATAAAAAAAAAGTGTTTATTTTTCATTTGTGAATGAACATATGCAAGGTTCAATAAAGGTAAAATAAGAAATTTATTTTTGGAACGAACTTCCTTATCGCGCGTTGCGAAAGGGGGCTAGACGGAAAAAATTAAGACCAAAGTTGTAACGACACTTTTTGCTATAGTTGTAAGCCGTGCGGCGTGCGCGTGTTTCTCTGTCTGTCTGTCTCTCTCTCTCATAGAAAGCAATCCAGTTATTTTCGTTTCGTCTTTCAATTTCTCATTGAACAGTGTGGTGTCGCGACGATTATTATTGTTGAGTGTATACAGGATTTTTGTACATAATAACTTCGATCCATACGGGTGACCTTTGACACCTTTCAAGTTTTTTCCACGTTTTTCGCCACCCTGTCGCATTCATTCACCTTAATAAATAGTCATTTGTATACACACGCTTCTTTCTAAGTTATTCTGTAATAGTATACTTAGACCGACTTCTTAATGTGTTGTTTTTTTATGTATTAAGTGGGCTTAGGTTTTTTTTTTTGTTCTTTTTAATTCTCCTTTTCTATAAACGTCCGTTTCCTTATTTTTTTTTATATCTGGCTTGGGTTATGCGTTTTTTCTTCTTCTCTTGTATCTAAAATAAACTACAATATTGTTACGTGCAACTGTTTTTTGTCCCAAAAAAATAAAATAGAAAGAAAAAATAATTTGTTTCGACAAGACAGTTAGTTGAGGAAAATGTCGAAAGGAGAGTTAAGTTGAGCGAGAGAGTAGTCGGTGGACGATTTGTCAAACAATTTGCAAAAGTCAATGGATAATAACGCTATTACAAATGACTTATTCGTCAACTCCTCATAATCGTCGTCATCTCACGTGTTTACAGTCATCTACAAAAGACAAAACACTTTTGTAGATGACTGTAAATACGTCAGATTTTCACTCGGTCGCGAATTGATTACAACAAAAATAGGTAAAATCGGAAAGTGCTAACTCGCGCGCATTCGCGAGTTTATGAGGCGCGAGTTAACGAATAAAGCCTTACAAATGAATGGAGAATTAATTTCAGCGGTACACACATATTGTTATTGGTCAACACGATCTTATCAAATACACATTATTATGGCTTAAATACCACGATTATTAACTTGCTTCTAATACACAAAGTTATACACACAATACGCATGTGTAGATTCGGTTTGGAACAGCCCTGCCCCTAACCACTGTCATACTGTGTAGACACGGACTCTTTAATTTTCGTCGTTTTTGTATGAGTTAAGAAGGATAAAATACATGATGACTTTGTGAAAGATACCAGAAAGGTGGGAACTATTGAGATGACTTTTAATAGAGGTATGGATTATCCATTATCATTTAGCATCCATTCTAGCCTTTCCTAACTATGTTGGGATCGGCTTCCAATCTAACCAAATCCAACTAAATACCAGTATTTTACATGGTGCGACTGCCTATCTGACATACTGTAACACGATATTATTCTATAGATATCGGCAAAACTTGAAAATATCCTCTTTCCTTTAGAAATATTCTGGACCAAAACATCGAATGGTTCCTGCGACATTTCAACCTTGTTATCAGTACGTAAACGACAATTCTATTTAAAATCTGGTTTGTATATGAAACAGCAAATCTAATAATACAACTCAGTAAGTGCTGACGCATCTTGATTCTCATAATCATGCCGTCTGTAATTGTTTGTTTTATTAATCAATATCTTGCTCACATATTGTTTATGAAAGCTCCAGAAGCAATGCGTTCTGGTTAGCTAAATCATTACTATAAAAACGAAAGTGACTTTGTTTGTTACGTCTTCACGCCTAAATGTCTGAACCGATTTTGATGAATTTTGGTACAGAGATAGTTGGACCCTGGAGACGGACATAAGCTATTTTTTTTAAAGTGTGAAGTGAGGGAGAAAGACGGAAGTAAGGGGAAAACTTAGCTTTGCTATTACAATAAATAAGGCGCAAGGGCAAAAACTACAGGTAGCAGGTACCTGCAAATCAGGAAAGGGGAACTGTGCTACCCCAAATTTAACGCGAGCGAAGCCACGGGCCAAAGCTAGTGAATAATAAACTCGTTATGTTTCGCGGGTTTTCCATTAATAAATAAAAACAATGCAGGTATCTCAATTAGGTATATCATTTGTAATCTGTCACAGTCGTTAACCCATTTAGAAATTATGGTAAATCAACTGTTAATACTGCTAAACATGTTAGATACAAATATTATATCTAACATATTTAGTATTAATAATTGTAGCATTAAATTACAAGTAGGTGAATTCAAGGACAATGATTGCTAAACAAATTAATTACATATCAACTTATAAATAGATAACCAATTTTAATCATAACTTTAAGATCACAAATGTGATTTTTCGACGGTTTTATGAAATAGATAAAGTTCGGCGAATTGATGTAGGTACTACATAACCAACTATACCACTACTTGTTCTTGTGTCCTAAAATACAGGCTTGCAGCCTAGCTTAGGCACCTAGTCGGTTAGTCTCCCACAATAATTAAGTTACTTCTCATAACATTTCAAAAGATGTATTGTATAATATTGTGATGTTTCAAAACTTTTTAAGTCATGAATTGCTAATATTTATCATCAGCCCAGATATTGTATGTAAACCCGGACGATATTGTTTACAAATAATTTAAAATGAGCCATACAATGTGTCAAATACATTGAAGTTTTCCTTACAAACTATTGACAGCGGCAGAATCTGACATTTCAGTTGGGGATATTTTTAAAGATGGTTCTACGAACGTGACGTCACCGTGTGTTTTTGTGGATCCTTAATCAGCTTCTACGAGGTAGTGAGATAACCTTACAGTTTATTGTCGTTTATCAAACGTTCTGTCTGACGTTTAGAACGCAGAGAAAAATTAAAGATAATATTAGTAAATTAAACTTTAGCAGATGTATCAAAACAGTTAGAAGCTTCTGGAATTTAAGGGTTTAAAGACAGGTAAATTGCACACCTCCTGTGAAAACCGGGCACAGAGTGATACACTTCAGTAAACTATCTTTGAGAATACGGTCTCCGTAGACGTGACCGCAATTTTTTCTGCACCAATATGTGACCGGACATGAAAGCATAATGCGTGACCTTATCCCTGCCCGACATACCTCATTTGGCATTGTTGATAGCCGCTTTATGTGATAATCAATCAATGTCAGAATGACAACATAATAATCCAGGGGTCACGTGTTATCACACACTATTTTCACTTAGCACAACACCATCGAAAATTACGTCATTTTCACTTCACTGATAAAACAGTCGATACTATTGGTTCGCGATTGCAAAGTCACCAGAATGTACCGATAAGAAAGTGTTCGAGACGACTGATCGCGTCAACAACCCGGTGGCAAGTGTCGCCGAGGCGCCACCGCGAGGCGCACGCGCATCCTCTCGCTTCCTTACTAAAAACAGGGAATGAATGGTTCTCTTGAAAAACGGAATGTTCCGTATCCGTATTCAGTTTCCTGATTCCGCGGAGATGTGATGAATGAGTGCGCCCGATCGACCGTGGCGGTTCACCGGCGAGTTTTTGCCACGAATAGAAAGTTGAAGAACGACTTTGTAATGCCATCGATTCGTGTGGTATGTGTAACGTAATAGTATACACGAATATTTTCGCACACATGTGTTATTTACATCGAATAATCGGTGTTGAACGTTTGTTTTGTTTGTCAGAGTCCTGATTGAGTAGTTTTTGGATCTTTTTTTGTTACTGTTGACACTGCTGATCAAAGGCCTCCCCTAATTCCTTCCTTTATTGATTACCTTTTGCCCGGGCTTCATCGCGGTACGCGTCCTAAGGGGCGGGCAGAATGGTCGATCACTGATCGCATAATGGTTGATTTTGTTAATTTTGGTCATCTACTACATACTAAACTTGTCAAAATCAACCATTATGCGATCAGTGATCGATCATTCTGACACCATTGTAATAGCAGACTTAGGCCCCTGGCCGTGTCGCGTCGCCAGCTTTTTCCAGGCTGGTCTCGACGTCGCCGTCTGCTTTTAGGCACCCATCGTGTGGAGATTTAGCCCAGCGGTTATTTTGCATGTGCCTGACGGGACCTGCCAAATCCCATTTTAGCCTGGCAGCCTTTTTACCAACGTCCACTAACCCCTTTTTGGAATGTTTGATTAGCTCTCGAAAAATCTATTAAATTTTATATTTGTTATCTCACCTTATTAAATACAGACAAAAATACATAATGAATGTGCCTCGCTTAGAGATATTTTGCAAGATTTTAATCCTATATTTACTGGCCAAAAATATATTAAATATTTTTTATTAAATTTGAATACCCATGTCTTTAACAGTATAATACCCACTGAAAGTAGAACACAATAACCTGAGAACCAAAAAAATTGTGAAATATACCGTTTTCAAAAGAATTATTACACGTTGCGAATTTCAAAACAGCGTATTTGCAATTCGCAGATTAAACTATGTTGTTTCAAAAATACACCGTTAGGCATTGTTTGCGCAGATGCCGTGAATATGGAGCACATACCGACAACAACCACAACGTGTGAATGATTTCTTAGCACCCAGTTTTTGAAATGAGTATTTGAATAAGCTTTGATACTTAAACTTTACTTATTCGGGTTCAAGTTGTATGAATAATTTACAGTATTTCTTTTCACACGTTTGCTCACATTATATTCTTTACTAGTTGGCGCCCGCGGCTTCGCGCACATGATATCGAAAAAAAGTATCGTATGTGTTATTCCAGACTATAATCTCTGTGCCAAATTTCGTCAAGATCCGATCAGCCATTATGACGTGAAAGAGTAACTAACATCCATACATGCTCACAAACATTCGCATGTATAATGTTAGTAGCATTAACAACTGCTCCTTTGGTCACACGGGTCCAGGTTTTTTTGTTAGGAATTTCTGATACCCCCGTGCCTCGGAAGGAACGTGAAGCCGCTGGTCAAGCGCTTTATCTGTTCCCGGTCGTGTCGGATTGTCGGAGAGCGCACGCTTGTGCACACTATAATAATATGTTTTGTCTAATCGCCGCTGCGATTGGCCGCCGTTACCGAAAAACGGTGAGGTACATATTAAAAAAAACTTGCGTAAAAAAACTTGCGTATTAACAAAATTATAATTATCAATACAACAAGTTAATTTAATCCCATTATTTTTTTAAAAATTCATTCAATTCAAAATGACGGCACGGTTAGCGCAGTGGTTGAGCAATTTGCTGCTGTGCTGCGATCCGAAGAGTTCGATTCTCGGAACAAATATTTCTATGGCCAACTTTGACAAGTTCTTAACTTCAAATGCATAATTCAGAAAACGGCAGTTGGTTTCCACAATTTTCAAATAAATTGAAAATTAATGATTTACCTAGAATTTAAATAATAGACTGATTCCATTTTGGAGACAACGTTATCTGAATTCAAAGAAGTGCGGCAATGGGGATGAAAACTGACAACTTTTGCCACGGGTGTCGCTGGTAACGCTCGGCTCACAGAAAGTTACCTAAGCTGTCAAATTACATACAAAACTTGTTTACAAAAAACTTTGGCCGGTATCTGACAAAAATATGCCGCGTTGTGTTGTAATTGGTTGTAATAACAGTGGAAATCATTCATTTCCTAAAGACTTACGATTAAAAAAACACGATTACGATTAATACAGATGAATATGTTGCTTCGTTAGAGAAGGAAGCTTTGTGCTGCTATTAATGTCATGATAACTCTCTGGAGGTGGAAGATCCATCTTAGTATCATCAGTTTCATGCTGCTGAGGTATCCCGAAGTTTAAATTACGATCGAATGTTTCGATTCTGTAACAGATAGATTTAATTTTTAGGTTATATTTGTAGCTCATAAAACATCAAATATGTTGATAAATCTACTGTGTAATTACGTAAAAGTTTGTATTACTACGATAATTAGGTAATGAACGACATGTCGGCATTTATGAAATTAGTTTATTTGCCCTTAAAAACAAGAAAATAGGCTGTAAATACCTGCTGACCAGATCCGCTTTTCGGCCTTTTAGTGAAGCTCCTCGGTTCTTCAGCTCAGCTTTTAACTGAGACACAGTCCACGTTGTATACATTGTTCATTAAAATAACAAAAAACACGCTAGTTTTTATTAAAATGATCTATAAAAATACGAGATAAAAATGACAGCGCGATGTTATGAGCCTTGCGTTGGCAGCGCCACCTGTTCATAGCTTTGCGATTTCAATCCCATTATGAACAGTGGAAAATGGCGCCAGTCACGTAGGTAACTGCATACCGGTACAATTTAAAAAACTAAAAACCTACTTTGTATTTAACTTTATTTTGACTTCTACCTCTCCTAATTTCAGTTACATGTATACTACATCCCTATTTTATACGTTTCATAAATTCACATCATTTTTGTGTAGCGCTTCATAGGAGACGCCTACTCTCCAAATTTCAAATATGTGGTGCTAATAGTCTCGGAGTAACAGCTGTGACATACAAACAGACAGACAAATGGCAAAAACGAAACCCTATAAAGTATTTTTAATAAGTATTTAATTACCACAGCATTATTACACGCCAAATATTGATGAACAAAAGTAAAAATGCTTAATTTTATGTTAATAATGAATATTGTGTCTAACTGTTTAAAATTCCATACAAAAAAAACGTGATACGAGTTGTAGAATTATTGTTTTGATTTTCTGCAAATCGACATAAATGGGCCTTAGGCACATGCCTCTTCCTACGTAGGAAGAGTTGATGATGCCCATGTATTAAGTCTGCCTCTGTACAGTGTATTTCATACATGTACAATTGTACATAAAGTTTTAATAAATAAATAAAAATACTTCAAGTTCTTATAGTGATAACACAATATACTTAATAACTCAAAAAGTAGGAAAAAATGATACTTATTTATTAATAGTGATTGAGGGAGAAACCCTGCAAGAGGAAAACAGGATTCATTAATAATCACTGCAACAAGGATGAACCACATCTTAAATTGAGACTGCATTATATTTGGAATATCCAAAATGATTTTATCTCAAATTCGACAAATGTAGTACCTAACAAGCAAGGAAAATATGGTTAGCGTTTCGAAATAAATTAATGTTTCCAACAAACCAATGAAATTTACAAACACGGTCGGTTGCAATTGCAAGGAATGCACAAATGTGAATCAAAATAAATGTTGAGCAAAACGACACTAACAATATCTAATTACAATTAGTTAGCGTGTGTGGACTATATTCAACAACGCGTTGGCGTAGGTCACTACAACAATACAACTAAATGTGGCATACATTTTATATCTTACCTACAACACATGCATTTACAATATAGAGGGTTAATTCAGGTATAACAGTTGGTAGAGTGTTAAAACGCTCAAGCAAATGAATTTACTAAATTTTTTGTATATCAAAGATGACCACGAAGTTTTTTTTTTAACAAATTAGTTTTGCTTTACATAATGGCTTCATGAGGCGTCATGATGCGGTCAATGATCCACGGAGTTATGCATAAATTCTACTAGAGGGATCCTTACCTTTTCGCTATCTGTTGGAAGCGTTCCATATCCGTACCAGCTCCTGGCGGCTTTCAGCCGGGGCTCGTCTCTGGGAGACAGCAGGCCGCTGCCCCACCTGGCGAGCCCCTCGGCCACCGCCGCCACACTCGGCGTGCTTGGGCTGCCATTCGGCGAGTTCGGGGACGGCGCTGACTTCTCAGCAACCGGTGGCAACGTGGGTCTAGCGCAACCCGTCCGCCTCTCGTAAATCCTCTTCAACGGCTCATCTATATCCGTCTCCAACAACCCTTTCTTATCATTCCCTCTTTTAATCTCATTAACCCTTTTCGCTTCATCTTTCTGCGCACGCTTTGCCTCAGCATCTTTTCGTTTGACACTCTCATTTGAGTCCTGACGACAGAGTAGAGCCTTTTTTAAACTCTCACTAGAATCCTGTTTTGAGATCTGACCTTTCTTATCCGACTCCTTGCTCGCAGATTTCTTATCGTCTTTAGATAGCAGTGCACGTTTTAAGCTATCAGTCGAATCTTGTTTGTTTATCAGTTTGCGCGGACATTCTGTGTTCAAGGAGTCAGTCGTTTTCGATATGAGCAATTTGGAGTAATCGTAGGGACCATGGTCGTTTGAGGGTGGGTTGAGTTCGAGAGATCGTCGATTCTTTCGTTTGTCCGCTGGCGCTATCTGTGCCTTGGCAGGCAGCAGGCGACGCGGGAGGAGGCTGCGATGATCAGCGAGGGGCGATTCCGGTCGCAACATCTTGAGCGGCGATACTGAACTGCCGCGTGGCTGCACTCGCCTGCAAAAAACAACAAATCAAGTTTAGTTTCCTGGTGTGCGCCAAATTATATTTCCAAGTGATAAACAAACACAGTCAAGTATCGTAAGGTCTAATTTGCGTAAACTAAGTACAGTTTTCCGCAATATGCAGGTCATTAGAAAATTATCTCTACAATGTAATCTCGTTAAGCCGGTACGGAGACATTACCGTGTCAATATAATTAATTCAATGTCGTTGTTCACATCAAACATTCCAGTATAGTCACTGTTGTATATGTGAATTCTAATATCACGCTATATACGAGTGTGAAACGTGTAAACACCAGATAACTCCGGGTATCTACAAAATCGTATACGAAACGTCACAGAATAAATTATATTTCAAAGGTCTGGGTTATCATCGTGTTTACAGGTTACAGCATTGTTGAAAATAAACAATAACATGTGAACTAAGTATACTGTGGTCTTCTTACGTTACTTATAAAAATAAACCATAGCAGAAAGTCCGAAGTTAAATATTTAGTCAACATGTATGTGTGTACGTACGTAAAGTCAACAAAAGAAATAAGTAACCACGCTCGTCAGGTAAAGTTGAATTTTCTTAGATGTCTTCAACTCAAATTCAATCCCATATTTATAAAATTCTCATGTCGCGGTGTTTGTTACCAAACTCCTCCGAAACGGCTGGACCGATTTGTATGACATTTTGTCTGCATATCGGCTAGGTCTTAGAATCAGCCAACATCTATTTCATACGCCAGTAGCGTGTGAAACCGCTGGGCCCAGATAGTTTATATAAAGAACTCTTTGTTTTCTATCAAATAAATTTAACTACCTAAACATAAAAGTTTTTTTGATGAAAATATAAACTGTATTTGACGAGCCTGGTTCCATTTCTCTTTTGCAGACTGTAAGACTAGCTTTTTCTAGGGATGATTTTGTAGAATAGGCAACTGTTGGTGTTGAAATGGAGGTGTTTTTCAACTCTTAGAGAGTAGAGAAAGATCAAAGAAATTATGGGTGGACTGTGTGAAGGATAATATAGCAAGAAAGGATGTCTCTGATGTAACGATCAGTAAAAGAGATATATGGTAGAAGACATCCTGTGCCGACCCCAAACAAACTGGGATACGAGAATCAGAGGGGCCTGCCACGACCACTGCCTGCCGGGGTTGCGGGTTGTTCGAAAGAGATACCGCGGCCCCGGGACATAAAGGGCAAAAGAAGGAACATGGGTGGGTTTTAGTTAGTAAAAGTCTGACACTCTCCAAGTTATTTTATAATTTCCAATCCGTAAAAAAAGGGGCAGTAGAATGATGAAAATGATGATACTTTAACTGTAGTTTCTAACTAAGAAGTCTTTGATCACAAACAAGGCTACCTAAAAAAATTAACATCATCAAAATTCTTTTACCATATTTTAAATGCTTTTCCATCAAATTAGGATCCGTAAACTTTTCTTTTCAAACATTTTCATCAAAGTTCTTTCTTCGTCGCTTCCTGCGCTCTAAAAATAATCCAATTAAGTACTAACACACCATAGAATGAAAATTGACAATCACTAAGGGCTATTTACTCATACAAAGAACTAACAAGTTACGTGGTCAGTAATAAGTATGTACTATAACAATATAGTTAGTAATATAGTTACATAGACGAGATAATGGAGGAGTAACCATAGAGCAACGAGCAATTTTTTTTTTTTTTTTATTCATATGTATACGTAGTTGACAATTTCAAATTTATATTGTACCATTAAACCAATAAATGGTTTGTATTGGTACTCACAATACAATAGATCTAGATGATTGTCGTGTACTAACTTGTTATAACGTCCTTAGACAGCGACACAAAAGAATAGACCGGTTGTTTAATAAAACTGCGTAGACAATCTAGACAGGCCTAGAATCTCTTTGACAGCCTCATTGATAGATTGGTCGCGCGTCGCGCAACTGCTGAGCTTGAGGATCTGGGTTCGAATCATGGGCCGGGCAGTTTTACTGGGTTATTCACAAGCGGTGTTTGGACCGCTTGTTGGCAATAGGCTGGAATCTTATTGGGGCAAAAACTGGTGAATTGTGAGTGTGATATTAGAGATACACCTATGTGTTAATTTCCGCCTAATCCGTCTATGATATGCTATTGAGAAAATTCGTGATCGAAAATCCCAATAGCTCTGTCCGTTCCAGAACTCAAACCTACGACCAAATGCTTAGGAGTAGCTCTTGCGATCACTAAACTAACTGGCTGTGATGGCATTAATCTATATTTCAACTAGCGGACCCGACAGACGTCCCGCATGATATTTCCAGAACTGCCCGGTCTGATTTGTGAATCTAAACCATCCAGGGCGATACCCAAACGCATAAAAAAAACATTTAAATCGGTCCAGCCGTTTAGAAGAGTTTAGTGACATACACACATGTAAAGAAGATAGATATATACTAATATAATATTATAATGCTATTTGTTTGGTTGAACGGGCTAATCTCAGGAACTACCGCTTCGAATTGAAATAATCTTTCAGTGTTGGATAGCCCATTTATTGAAGAAGGCTATTAAACTACTATACGATCAATGAAAGCCGAACGGGGTTGAAACAGCGGGGCACAGCTAGTATACTTCATAATACGGTCCTTGATCTTGTCAGCAATGCAGTTTATGTCTACGTCTTCATTAGATAAGGGTCCGTTACGACAGTTACAAAGAGATACATAATATACAGTAACTTTGTGGTAAAACACTAATGATAAGCATTCAGAAGACGTGTCTTAAGTCATGTTCGACAGTTTTTAACGATAGTACATGATTTTTAAACACAACTGGTATCTGTAGTGTAATTCCATAACTGCAGGAGTTAGCATTAAACGCGTGGGTCAGATATATGGAAAAGAAGATAAAAGGCAAGAGAGGGAGGGCCAAGAGAGAGAGGGGCAGAGAGGGAGGGAGAAAGAGATTAATCAAATATAACACAGCTCACAATTTACACATACATGGTGCTAGGGGAGTGGGTTTTTCCCAGTTGTAAAAGTCTCTTTGTGCCTATTGGCTTTGTTTTTTACGGTTCCCTACCTCATAAGGAAAAAGCGAAACCCTAATGATCCAACAGGATCACTTTGTTGTCCGTCTGTCTGTCAAGACCATTTATCTCGAGAACGCGGGAAGGTATCGAGTTGAAAATAAAACTATACTCAAGTCTGCGGTCCCTTGGGAGTTGTGGTAAAATCTTATCTCCGCAGTCAAAACTATGGCCGTTTATGTAAGGCGCGTCGCCCACACGACATTTATAAAGAAAATCTCACATCAGAAGCACGCCGCAACGAGATTTTCTTTACAAATGTCGTGTGGGCGACGCGCCTAACGCGCCCGCGCCCCGACTGCGTCTCGACTGTGTAGGTCGTGTGGGCGACGCGCCTAAGTTTGTACGAAACATTCAGTGCGCGAGCCCGACTCGCACTTGCCCGGTTTTTTCTGTCTCCTGTTGATATGGAGGGAAGTGGAAATTATGTTTTTTTAACTCCTCTACTATTCTTTCCTAATTAATTTAGTTGCGTGATCCAAGACTGTTAAAATGGTTTTTCTGGGTGTTCGTCGAGCTACATTGTCCTGGCGTTTTTTTGGTGGTCACCACTTTTGGTTCTAGCTTTCAGGAATTGCAGCGTTATGGGAATAGTGTGGAGGGTTTGTCCCAAAAGCAGAAACCAATAAATACTTTACTTTTCAATCATTCAAAAAAAAATACGTTTTCTTTTCTGGGACCGATCCCATTGCAAAATCAAAAGTCATTTATTCAAATTAGGCTGATAATCAGCACTTTTTGCTTTATCTTATTCCTAAGGTGTCAATAAAGAAAATGATGTGTGAGCCTTTGTAAGGCCAAAAATATTGCAAAAGGGGCTCAGTTTCCAAGCCAAAAGTACATTATTCTTCGCTGAAACCTCTTCGTTTTTCCTCCTCTCCTGACTCACGATAAAATACCAGCTTCATCTATCAAAGATACTAAAATCTCTACTTTAATATGCTTCACAGTAAAGTTTCGTAAACAATTAAACAATAGACTATTACAAGAGCGCAGAAACTGTGACAACAACAATTAATAACTGAAATATCCTGAGAAGTAAACTTCGTTTCATCATTATCTAGAATTTAATATGTTTTGTACCTATGTATTTTTATTCCTGTCTGGAAACCAGATCAATTAACGGTCCTAGATCACCACAATCACGAATAAAATAAATGAATTTTATACTATCATCGTTGTCCTCCATTTTGGGGTCGACGCTTCTTTTTCTATAGCGCGTCATCGCAACGATCAACTCCTTTCAAACCATGCCATCCTTTACACAGGCCGAGTTGTGTTTTTGGTATTACCCTACTTTTATACCCATCGACATTCATACTTAAATCTTTAAACGTCTTTGTCCCTCATTCCTCCGTATCGCATTTCCATGCCGTGGCAACTGATTACCACACAAATAATACAAAACAGTGCTAAATTAATCTATTTTTTAAGTTATCACCATCAAATCTCCGTATCAAGCTAAAACAACAGCGTGTCATAAATTGGTTGATCAAATACAACGCGATCAAAAAGTCTCAAGAAATGGCAACATTTGACAAATTGACATGGCTTGTCAATTCTTTAACGCCATTATTTTCCCACACTACATCACTGCACTGTTTCACCATTTTGAACAAACACATAACTTTATTGTTTTTATTAGCTTCACTTGTAACTATGTAAAAAAAATCTAAGTCTTATTGGACTGAAATTCAACATAAATGTTTTAGAGAAAATACGTGGTTAGAAAGATCAGAAGAAGAAGCATGTACTTCTTCAAATTAAAAAAAAAATAGATATCAAATCGCTTGGCGTACGCAAAAAGTGCTGGTACAAAACAAAACATTTTCAAATTATATCAACATACATTTTTATGTTAATCGAATTGGCATTTACTTTGAAATAGGCTTACCAGCATAGTGAAAATCTAAGCGTGTTTTTATGTAAACTTTTATATTTTTTATTATTTTTTTATGGCCAAAAGTTTGAACAAGCGTTACCATGTCGGATCAACTTTAGTACAACTAAGCTGTTTATTATCCATGATAGAAATCATGACGACATTTCTATCCATTAGAAAGTGTCCTCATTTGTAATGAATATCTATTGTCTGGCATGTTTCCAACACCGCTGGTAATTGTCTAGTAATTAAGCATTACTTTACCGGTACTTGAGTAATAATACGGTGTTATCTTTCAAGAATTGCGCGGAAACCAGGTTAGGTTCTGTGTTGGCGAAAATGAATAGTCAAATTAAAGTAACAAAGGCAAATAAAATGAGAATGTGCGATGTAGTTTAGACCATATTACTTTTACTTTATACGGAAGAAAAATGTTGAATCCAAAAACAATGACTTTTGAAAATCGAACACACAGCTGTGGTAACAGTCACATTGGTCGATTGAATAAAGAGTTCTATGTATAACAGGACAAGCCATAACTATTCCAGGATCCAGGCTTTTAGAGGATCCAGCCCCTAAAAAAACCTCGACATGAAAATGACATTCAGAAGCATCGTCAGTATAAATGCTTCAGGAATATTGATGTCCCTTTTTTCGGGTGAGATCATCAAATGACTTTTTCCACTCTGGGCGGTGCGAAAAGTAGTGTCAGACTTTTACTGACTAAAAACCCACCCATGTTCCTACTTTTGCTCTTTGTGTGTCGGTATCGCGGTATCTTTTTCGAACAACCCGCAATCCCCACAGGCAGTGGCCCTGGCAGGCTAGGGCTGCTGACGACAGGACAGGACGACGCGTTCGTGTATAGAAGATACACGAACGCGTCGTCCTGTCCTGTCGTCACTAGACGGCCGGACGGTGAGCTAATGCCCATCCCCCTGACTGACCAACTCCTTATTGGGGCTCCGTCAATCTCTTGCTAAAAATAACAAAGCAGTCATTGTATTGAAGGTAGTATGGTTTAATGAAATGTGTAACTTAGTCTAAACTTATGATAACTAAGTGCCCATCAACCTTTTACATCGGTAAATAAAAGAAATGAAAAAAGGACTTATCGGACTCAAGGAGAAACAAAAACTACGAAAAATAAACAAACACATATAATTATACAAATTAGTTTTTGTACGAAGCCAAAAGGCATCTCAGCATTCTCAGCATGGTATTGCCACATTAAAAAAAAATATGATTAAGGAATAATCAACCTTCATCAGAGTCCCAAGTATACCTAATACTGGCCAGTATTATAAAAAAAAAACTAGTATCACTTTATAACTGCACAGCGTCACCTGGTAATCAATATTGCACACATTCCCTCGGGCGACGGATGACGTCATTTGTCGCTATACCGTCATGCGCTATGAGAGTTCGCGCTACCAGATCTAGTTATAGCTCCCAGTGACTCACTAAGATATATTTTTAGCTTTTATTTCAATGAAGCGGTAAATTTTATTTAATCAGTTGATTTTAAATGTTTTTCGTAGAATTTTTGATGTTTTTGTTATTTTTGGCCGGTTATAGAATTCACTGCGAAAAAACTTTTACGAACCTAGGATATACCTAGTTTTAATTTTTATCCCCTATCAATACGGAGAAGAGTAAGTTTTCTGCGTGTCATCAATCATCATATAATAATAAAATATTCAACATAAACTAACTAACCTAACATAAATAAGGGTAAAACCCGCTTCAAAATCCTATGTTTGGTTTAAAAGATCTTATCTGACATAAGATTTGACAAACCAAGTTGTAATAGCATATACCCGCTATTTTGCCCGCGTGGAGTTCAGTAATAGCACGGAATCGTACTACCGGGATAAAAGTTTTATATTTTTGATAATCCAGGTTATAAACTGTGTGCCAAATTCAGTTCCGTAGCTTTTACGTAAAAGAGTAACCAACATCTATCCATACTCATAATAATTCGCATGAAAATATCATTTTCCAACTCTACAGAAAAACACCGTTTCAAAAAACACCACATTCCGAACGCAAGAAATTTCGGCATCCGTCGCGTCGAGTTGTTGACTTAAGCTACCCGATATACAGATGACTACACAAAACATTGTCCTGCTTACACCGCCACAAACAAAACAAATTACAAACAACACAGTCACATTGTACACATTTCATTTTAATACAATTGTTTACCAAACAAACAAACAAGGTTAAGACAATGAGAAATGATTAATATGTAGCCATATTTCAAAGTTTATAATGCTGGTATGATTGCAGACAAGAGAACAATATCCAGATTGTAATTAAAAGGTATGGTTTTCTCACGAATAAATTATTTAAGTAATTTCGGCGAAACCACAAATTTTAACATTCAGTTTGCAGCTAGAATGTTCACAATAAAAATCTTCCTTAAAGCAAGATATATATTCCTAGAACTACCTCTTTTCCACGGTATCATTTGCATAGAGAGAAGAGAAGGGAAGGGGAAAAAATCTTCTATTATCGAGGACACCGACTTCTACTACCACCACCATCAACTATTCAGAGCGTTAAGGGTGAAAAGTGGTCAGGCGGGAGATGTCCTCATTGTACAGTCGCGGGGGAAAAAGAAAAGCCTCTTTAGTGGTGAAAGATTTCGTAGGAATGAGAAATCAATATTGAGTAAGCAGTAGAATTTTCATCTGAAGATCTTTTATGATATAACTATTTGAGGAAAATATTATATTCCTAGAACTACATATTTCCCAAGTTTTCATTTGCATCCAGGGGAGGGGGCGTCCTTTCATTAAGTGAGGCGTTTAGGGGGGCGAGAGGTCGAACGGAATATCCCCCTATATAATTAAATTAATCAAACATGTTTCTCGTTTAAAATGTTAAGCTGCTACACAATATTACTTAATTAATTAATATTTAATGAAAGCAAATTAGTTTTCTTTTCTTAGTCAACTACAGTTTACCTTATTTACAAAGAATACGGATTTTCAGAAATCTCACGAAAGTTAAGGGAGCTCGAAGGGGTCCCATCAAAACTCACAACTTCTCGTCAAGGATCGAAGGACGTTAAAATTGCCTCACGTAATTAATAGACGCCTCCAAAAGGGAAACTATTTTCTCTCGCTCGTATCATGCATGCAAGTTTTTCGACTACATACTGCAAACACGTTTTGACTGCCAATTATAACATATCAGGTCGGTAGGTACATGGTCATAATGCTATTACCTTTTTTTTCATCAACAATAACTTCCCCCGCTCTGGGCGGAGCGGGAGGGTGTTAGACTTCGATTAACACTCATCCATGTTCCATCTTCATCCCTTTGTGTTCCGGTGCCGCGGTATCTCTTTCGAACAACCCACAACCCCATGTTATTACCATGAGTTGTAATTACACTTTCACATGGATGACCATAGCTTTTTTCAACATTGATCACGCTGGTAGCGAGTACTACGCGCCTGACCTTTTTGAAGAACATTACCAATAAGGTCGGTGTTTTTCCTTTTTGTCCTTGCCACTCACGAATGCCTCGTAAATAATTTTAGTTAGTTACCTTTCACGTATCCTCTCAACACGACCTTCCAAGCGTACTCTTTACAATTTGCGTCACTACAATTCATCATCATTTTCCTGCCCTTGTCCCATTCTATTTGGGGTCGGCGCCACACGTCTTCTTCTTCCATTCTCCCCTGTCTATCTTTTCCTTGGCTTTCCTCTCCCTCTCCATCTATCAACATTCAGATCCGTCACTCTTTTAGTCACATGCGTTTCGTCCTTCCTCATTACATTTCCATGCCAAGACAAACGACTCCTTTCATTTTTTCTGTTACAGGGGCCACAATCAAACTTCCTCTTATAAACAACTCGACGGCTACGTCCTCATAGTCCTAAACTAGCCCATCTGGCGACTGGACGCTCCCTTCGAGTTGCACACTGCTTACTTTTCATTTAGTGTTTTATTCATTTAAACCACCAAAGTCAAACAAGTGTTTTTTGTGAACATCACATTGGCGACGTATACTCATTCTTTACTTTATCTATTCTTGGCACTCCACACATCCTATTATTTGTTTGTCAGTGCTATTATTTTGGGTACATTTATAGTGTGTAGGTAAAGGTACTCGTATATAATGTAGATAAGTGTAATAAAATGAAAAATCTTTTAGTGGCATGCTTCCTTCATACACATGTCCATGCAGAGAACATGACAGACGACTCCCTTTTTTCGGTTGTGAAATCCTTACTAATATAATATTATAAAAGCGAAAGTGAGTTTGTTTGTCTGTTACCTCTTCACGCTTTAATGGCTAAACCGATTTTGATGAGTTTTGGTACAGAGATTGTTGGGAACCAGGAGACGGACATAGGCTATTTTTTTTAAAAGATTGGGATATGAAGAGGGACGAAACGGGAAAACTTAGCGTTGCTATTACAAATCAATAAGGCGCTACCGAATTTAACGCGAGCGTAACCGCGGGCAAAAGCTAGTCATTAAATAATTTAGCAAGCGCAGCTTAACCTGAAGATTAATCCGAGCTGTTATTATTTTATTACCGAGAAACTGCAACATTTTAAGTATATTTTTGTCACATATTTTCTGTCTTTGGCGTCCATGGCAGACGATTGCTTGTCACATATATGTAACAATGGCACTCAAAAGGTTAATTTAATTAACTGAAACTAATGAATGAAGTGAAGTGAATCTTCTGTTTTATTTTCGTTGTCAGCATGTACCAAATATTTGCACGTCAGCCGTCATGCCTGTTTGTTTTACCGTCAGTACTGCCCACGTATCATTTGAGCTTGGTATTGGATTTCATGGCCCCAATGTTTGACATTGGGTTTATATAGACATTCGATGTTTTTAACACCTTCAGTTAATTGATTAGGTAAATTAAGAACTTGTTGCTACGAATGAGCTGTAGACTGTAAGTTGCGAGTGTGGTAGTGTCTAAAATGGTGAAGGTCAATTGGAATGTGCGGTGGATAACAGTCCACTCCCTTCCACAAAAATACATCACGGTTGTAATCTCTGAAAGGTTAGGCAAATTGTGCCAAAAATTACACCCGCATATCCCCAGTTTTGTTAAAATCTCTGTAACTAAGGATGCGTGTACGTAAGGGTATGCGGACGGTGAGCAATGGGTAGCTCACCGTCCGTCCGTCCAGTGACGACAGGCCGTGTCGACGGCGCGTTAGTGTTCCACGCGGGCCTCAAAGAGATGTCAGCAAAGCAGAGGGGCCTGCCAGGGCCAACGCCCGCCAAGGTTGCGGGTTGTACGAAAGAAATACCTGGCCCCGGAACATAAAGGGCAACAGAAGGAACATGGGTGGGTTTTAGTCAGTACAAGTCTGGCACTCCCCCGCCGCTCAGAGCGGGGAAGTTATTGGGCGATTTCCCATGCGCAAAAAAAGGGTAAGGGCCTATTGCCATTACTCGAGCACAACTCTCCTAGGTTGCTACTGGGAAATTCATGAAACCCAAAAATGTTTCGCCCGAACTTGGAATCGAACCCAAGGTTCCTATGAAGCAGTACGGTATCTCAGTATTGCCTGATTATACTATGTTATGTCAATAATTGTCACACTCACATATACTCACGATTGACATAATATTTGTGTGTCATACAAATACTCGTTTCCATACATAACTACGCACCGACGTCACTGTCTTCAATCGTACACACGACGACACATCAACCTATACAAAACCAGTTTATACTGCTCTCTCAACAACGGATCGTACACCATAGATTTCAAGTACAATGAGAGATCCGCATAAACTGGTTTTGTATAGGTTGATCTGTCGTCGTGTGTACCAGCTTTGCACGGTGGATTAACATTAAATTATACTACAGTCGGGAAAAGAGATATGTACCAAGCCTGGTCAGATAATGTTGATTTTTGCTCAAAAACCGATGGACGTCGTCAAACTCAAAATTCTCACCATCGAGACGGACATTGGCTTAAAAAATGTGAGAAAAGGGGAAGAAAAGGCGATCATCACTCGGGTTAAAGTTAGCTCAAAGTAACTATGCCACGCGGACGAAGTCGCGGGCGAAAGCTAGTAACAAATAAAAATAAAATTGTGACCATTTTCCTTTTATTTGTTATTTCGATAAACTTAGTTTATTTTATTTTTTGTCACTTTGTGACCGTTTTACAAATTGTACCGTAATTCATATTATTATTAAAGGCGGGAATGTGCAATCGCTCCATTAAAAAACATTGGTAATAAGATTCAGCTGCATGCAGTTGAACTGGCCCTTAACATATTTAGGTAAACGCTAGGATGTAACACTTGAAAAAGTTGGGAATCAATGAATTAGTTTTGTTGTAAGAGCTCAAATATTTATTAATTTAAAACTTTAAGTAACTGTACAAAGGCGGATTTAATGACTTGGCCATTTTCTACCAGTCTACCTTAGATTGATGCAGAGAGAACATAGTAGCTGCAGGGTGCATAACAGAAAGTTTTCAAGAAAACATTTACAAACAAATTATAACGATAAATACTTTTATACACGAATATTCACGAACATTTTGGTATGCAGACAGTAAATAAACAAGCTTGCACTACGAAACTAATTCATGGCTTTAGCGTACTAAAAATAACTCCTTTAAAAGATGAGACACACTAAAACAAGCTATTTTAACCTATTTGAAAAAAAAAACGATCAGGTTCTCATTTCGTTTTTTTTTTCAATGTTTGTTACTCGATTTCTCTGTCGATTGTGGGCCTATTTTCAATTTTCCGAAGGGATATTAATTTTATCTAATTGGTTCGGTAGTTAATGAGTTAAAGTCCAATGTGACTTTTTCAATTCATTAGGACTATAGTATTATCTTGGACATCAGAGATATCATCATCATTTTCCTGCCCTTGTCCCATTCTATTTGGGGACGGCGCAACACGTTTTCTTCTTCCACCCTCCCTTATCAGACGTCACGGCATCATTTACTCCTTTCTACTTCATATCATTCCTTACACAATTCATCCATCTTTCCTTAGGCCTTCGAGAGGAAGGCCAAAAGGCCTCTTCTCAAACAGCACGAGCTTTGATCACCACGCTTGCTCAAGTCGTTCTTGGGTCTTTCAAGGGTTCGCGATTGCTGACATATTAATTACAAGTTCAGGTTTCTTCACGATGCTTTCCTTCACCGATGTCTGTAATGTCTAAGATGAACTTAAGAAAGTACTTATTAATTGAAAAAAATGCATTGGTACTTGCCCGGATTTGAACTCACAACCTCACGCATGAGAGGCGAGGCGCTTAACCTGTGGGCCATCACGACATGTCAAGTCAAGTGTACGTTTATTCTAGCAAAATCTGTTTGTCAAATATCGTATACATACGTTTGGCGATGAAACTTGTTTGTTTACTGGTGAACCGCCCACACGATGTTTAGCGTCTCGTCTCTGAAATTCGAGTTGTGAATTTGTGATTTAGTTCCCTTTTGAAAAGTACTTTCTTTTAGAATGTAATTATCACGTCATGGGAAAAATAGCCAGATGTACATTAATTTTTCGAACGTACAGTAGAAGGACGAGAGGAAAGTTTTGAATATGAATATGGTTTCTTTTTAAAAATAAAATTCCCCACACTAGGAATTTCTCTTGTATCGTAGGTGCGTTTACAAACATTTAAACTCACATACACAAACAGCCAGACCCAAAACAACTATTTGTAGGCCATACAATTATTTGTACCGAGCGTGCACTGCGCCAACCGTGTCGTTTTTTTGCGGATGGAAGTACTGTGTGAGAGAGAAGGATATGGCAAGAAACCAGGTGTCTGATGAGATAACGAGTTATAGAGAAGTATGAAAGAAGAAGACATGCTGCGCGGACCCCAAATGAATTGGGATAAGGGCATAAGAATGATGACAATAAGGTTGGCCAATTCATAGCGTACGTAATCTGTTTGTCAAACATCGCCACGCTGGCGACGAAGTATATTTGTTTACTGGCGAGGCGCCCACACCGTTTATAGCGTTTATAACTAGAATAGTGGCTTCTCATCATTTCGAAGGATTTACTACGAAAACTAAGCGTCTCTTGTAGCACTTTTTTGCGGATGGGAAATCATCAAATAACTTGTGGGGAGTGTCAGACTTGTACTGGCTAAAACCTACTCATGTTACTTCTATTGCCCTTTACGTTCCGGGGCCGCGGTATCTCTTTCGAACAACCCGCTACCCCGGCAAGCGGTGGCCCTGGCAGGCCCCTCTGTACTCTAGTAGCGCTTGACTTGCGAAAACCACCAGTACGCACTACGAAATAAAGACTTGGATAGGGCAAAAAAAAGACGCATTTAGCGTTGCCATGCGTCCGGATACAGCCGGACATAGTTAGGCTTTAAGATTGCATGTCCGGCCCAAATAACGGTGTCCGGCTTTTCTTATTTTCTTAAGCCTTTGTTAGACTTTATTTGAACTGTACTTAAACTGATTTGCCATTTGATTTTATTCATATTTCATTAGATTTAACATGATTTATGGTAATAATCAAAAAAGCTTGATTTTACAACCAATATTTTTTTTCTTGCGTGTCCTTGACAGATCGTTTGGAGACCTTTGGAGAGTTATCAGTTATAATTTCGGAATAACGATAAATAATTCGACTTTACAACATTCCAATCTGATAAAAAAAAACAAGAACGAGTCGAACTCGCGCACCGCGGCTTCTGTAAAAATTTGCCACATAAACAGCCATGTCTTTTCACTGCGTAGACTTAGAGGGTTGATTTTTTCACAGCACAAAGAAACCACGGAGTTGAGTATATGTTTTAATTTCAACTCGATACATCCACGAGTTCCCGAGATAAAGGATCTTGACAGACAGACGGACAACAAAATCATCCTGTAAAGGTTCCGCTTTTTTCCTTTTAAGGTCCGGAAACCCTATAAAAATATGTCTATTTAAGGTGAAAGCTCCAACCTACCCGCGAAATTCAAATTTTCTTACGTTTTTTGCAATTTTCAGGCCAGTGCTAGGTTGTATGTTCATTAAAATATTATTCATCAATACAACGCTCTAAGTTCATAAAGCTGTAGGAAAGACTTTTTCTGTTTTTTTTTTGTTCCTACGCCTTTATGAACTTGGAGGGTTGTATTGGTGATTTTGATGATTATAATTCTATAACTACATACGTCTTACAGCCGCGAATAATATTTTAATGAACATACAACCTAGCACTGGCCTGAAAATTGCAAAAAACGTAAGAAAATTTGAATTTCGCGGGTAGGTTGGAGCTTTCACCTTAAAGTAAAATGATAACATATAATTATTTATCACGTTTTTTTTTACTAAAAATTACAGACATAGAAAGTAGGTAAAGATAGTTGAACTACTCTGTTAAATATATAAAAAAACCGGCCAAGCGCGTGTCGGGCCACGCTCAGTGTAGGGTTCCGTAGTTTCCCGTCCGTCACAATAAGTGTTCCCACTTATGAGTTTAAAGGTGGAGAAGGAAATTATTTTGTACAACTTTTTGTCTTTTTTGTACAAAAACTGTTGTGTCAATCAAGTTCAAAATGATTTTCCTAGAAAGTCCTTATAAAGTTCTACTTTTCAGATTTTTTTCATATTTTCTAAACTTACGGTTCAAAAGTTAGAGGGGGGGGGACACATTGTTTTTTACTTTTGGAGCGATTATTTCCGAAATTATAGACATTATCAAAAAATGATTTTAGTAAACCCCTATTCATTTTTAAATACCTTTCCAACAATATATCACACGTTAGGGTTGAAATTAAAAAAAAAAACACTTCCCACTTTACATATAGGGTGGCTCCAATTTTTATTTTACCACTTTGTCGGCGTGATTGATATACATATTGGTACCAAATTTCAGCTTTCTAGTGCTAACGGTCACAGAGATTAAGCGAGGACGGACGGACGGACGGACAGACAGACATGGTGAAACTATAAGGGTTCCTAGTTGACTACGGAACCCTAAAAAAGAAAACATTTATCTACATTTCCTGTTATTCAGTTTTCACGGCCGATGGAAAATACTAGCACGTGAGATAATTTTTGGCAGAATAATAAGTACAGAAGGTTTAACCTAATTGTTTTGTTTTCACAGCTGATGTTTTAACTTTTTTAACATTCATAACTCATCTCATTTGCACCGATATTATAAAAGCTTACTCTGTCAGACGTTTTCAGATTTTCAGACGTTTGAAAAAGGTAGACCTGGGTTAGAACAGCTAGATTCAATTTGATAATCCTTGATAATAAAAAAAAAAATCATAAAAGAAATCACGTGTTTCCGAACGCGATTTGCCGCTTCCACGCGTATCCGAACGTTAACAACATTGTGATAAATCAAGAAGTAAACATAAATTAGAATCACCAACAAAAAAATAAGTTTCAAGAATTAAAACAATGAATGAGTCATTTTAAATATCTACACATTATAATATTTAAGTAATTCCATTAAAGAAACCAAGCTATGAATCAGCATGGATAATTATAAGTCTGATAATTATATTAGCGTAGGACTAGAAATTTGAAAATTTCGATACTCAGGGATAGGATTCATTTTATCATGTTTCTAGTGGATTAATTTAGAAACCAGCCCGTAGGCAAAACTACGAGCAAGGCTTGTTTAAATATAGTTTCACGTAGGTTGTTATAGTCCTTCTGTCCTCTCACAAACGCATTGCTTTTATTTATAAACACCACCCACATTCGGAATCGACATTCAACCAATCGTTGGCAAACAATGACATGTATAATTTGATAACTGTCGAAAGGGCACTTGAAATAAGCATTGCAGTTCTTCATAAACATAATATATAACCTCACGCTTTTATTCTCTTAGGGGTGCTGTAGACAAAAATTATAGAACGCCACGATACTTATTTACCCGCTCTGGGCGGAGCGAGGTGGAGTGTCAGAGTTTTACTGACTTGAACCCACCCATATTCCTGTTTTTGCCCTCTATGTTCCGGGACCGCGGTATCTCTTTAGAACAATCCGCGACCCCGGCAGTCGGTGGCCCTGGCAGGCTGCTTTGCTTTGCTGACATCTCTTTGAGGCGCGCGTGGAACACTAGCCCGCCGTCGACACAGCCTGTCGTCACTGGTCGGACGAACAATGAGCTACCCATTGCTCACCGTCCACAGAGCCGCACCTGCTACGATCCTTACATACTCCCTTTTGCCTAGTCCACATTCATACATCTGGTCACTGTACTTCATAAAACATCTGTGAATTACAACAATGAATAATTCCCACCAAAATATTAATGATCATGAAGTACTATGAATTGGACTGCAAAAAACAATTACTTCTCCATTGTTTTCGACCAAAACGTGGACACAAAATACTGCAAAGATGAAAACTCGTTCCCAGCTGACCATTTTAAAAATAAAATCACAGTAATTACATAAGTCTCGGATTCAGCATTTTTTGGCCGGTAAAATTCAAGAAATTCCCCGAAAACATGCGGCAAACATGGCGGTCCCGGTCCCCAGCAACACTTAAATGCTGTCAGACAAAAGATCAAATAATACGTCTAAACTTGAATTGACAATATTTGCACATTCAACTTTGCAGTCATGTACCAGAATAGACTAAATCTAATTCGGGCGTCACGCTTATCCAATGTTCACGTTGTATTGAACACACCTAGCCATATAATAGCTCATAGTACACTCGAATTTAACCACATCAATCAGCACAGAATCACACTTATCCATGCTCCTTTTCTGTCCCTCACAACCTTCATTTGTGAGAAACAGAGAGGTAGTGCTATAGAACATGACAGCATCGACGATGTGAAAAGACTCGCTCTGTTCAAACCTTATATGCGCCGCAATGGATCCGTATTTCTCCATCTTGTTCCTACCAGCTGATTCCAATCCAAAGTGATGCTGTTACAGTGCTAGAAACAGCACATTCCCCGAAAGGTTCCGCAGAAGCGTAGCAACTTCCAAACTCCAAAAACACTTTTTGCCCCTCAAACCCAGGATCCCGTGGTCAACAGTCGCGATTGCGACCGCGAGACCAACGGAGCAGTACCATATAATAGAAAGCATCTCGATCAACACGAGTAAAGGCTATACCGAATTCGTGCAGTGTTTTTATGTGCGCTGACCTTTTGGCTGTGAACTACTCACGTGGAGCTAGGACAGTGTTGCAAGACTGGCTAGGCACGTCTATGTGATAACACGTGTACATAGTAATGAGTTCGTTAAATGTTTATGTATTCTGAACTTTAAATCCCACGTGGAATATAAATATTCAACTAACGAAGGCTAGCGATCCTTAGGAGGCTTTAACAAAGAGATGGTTAAGCTAGAAAGAAGGTTTAGACAATTCGTTGAGTTTTAATTTTGAAAATATTTACATCTAGTGATCGCTTTTAAAGCATGAAGTTTTTTAATAAAAGGTTTAGCACGTAGCTTTATCAATCCAATGACACTGAAACGAGAATGAAAGCCTAAGTAAAATGGGACTACCATTGTGAAGATCGCTTGGAAGACACGGTGAAGCATACTGTGGCGGTCTATACCGCTTGGGCGAAGCATCACTGTGTCTTGTTAGAGCCGGTCGGCGGTGGCGACCTTTCGCGTCTGATCTTGGTTCAGGCCATGGTCCGAAACGAGAAGGAAGTTATGTTAGCGAAGGAGGTGGCTGGACGTTTGAGGGAAAGATCTTCAAACAAAGCCAAGCGCCGCGGAAGACGCTCCGGGTGTTGGGTCGCGGGTCAGTGGACGTTGAGCAAAGGGTAGTTCGCCGTCTGTCCGTCTAGTGACTTAGGCCACCGTGTCTATGGACTCAGACACGTCAGCAAAGCAAAGATGATTTTAAAACAGTAACCATGGAGTTTCTTGCCGGTTCTTCTCCATAGGAAACGACAAACCCGAACCGGCAACTATTCTCGACATTTTATAAGTGCCCATGTAGGCCTATGTGTAATAAAAATATTTTGATTTTACAAATGTCCGCGAGTGCCACGGCCTGCCGGGGTTGCAGGTTATTTGAAAAAGATCAACAAACTAATTTATTAAAGAAATACGGAATAGATGGCCTCATTAATTAAGACATGTGGTATTATCAATAAACGTCTATGGGTGAAACGATGACCGGTAGCAGCAATTTTAAAATACAAGCCCATTATTTATTATTAAATAAACTAGCTTCGACATTTACATAATCTGCAGCCGTATATCTAAAATATCGCAAACGTTATCATAAATATCATAACGATTCCCAATATTGTTGCAATCGCATTGCAGATAACTGGTATCAGATAATGGCACGTGTATCGATTATGCAGTAAGAGATATTTTTAAATGAAATCTCTCCAGGAATAGAACGCCTGGGCAATCAGCCCACGATGTTACCTCACGTTCTCTGAAAAACTACTTAGTCGGTATTTCCAATGCATCGTGTATAACTTTGACCTTTTTTACAATGAGCAGGAATAGATTGGCCATGATTAAATCATTAGTTGATTTTAGAAAGCAAAAAGTCTCGTCTTTTTTATTGGTGCATACCACAGAGCAGAGAATTGTCGTATGCAGTACAGACGGCAGGACTGAGTTGGTGAATTCCGAAACTGCATTTATCTTCATTCTCTTGCCCCTATTCTAATTTATTTTGGGTCGACAGCAGCATGTTTTCACAACAAGCACCTCCCTTTGTTGCAATATCATGCTTTACACAGTTCATTTAAAGTTTCTTTGGTCTTCCTCTACTATTAAAGCCAGCACGAAACTGCACAATATCTGTAAAGCACCAAACTGAAAAGGAACTCTACAGAAATTGATTGATCATATTGGTCCACAGCTCCCCGTGACTGGTCAAGTATTGCACTTCTCCGCTACTCTCCGATCTCCATTCAAATTCACTAGTTTATTTCCATTTTAAAAAATTTGTTCAGTGGTTCGAATACACACATGATTTGTATTGAAAAAGCTGGTAATGCCACCTCCACCAGCGACTGTGCGTCTCCGTGCTCTATGGTCTATGTACTAATTGGTGTAATTAAGCCATATTTCTTATTACGTTTTTATTTGGGACCTATATTGAAGCAATAAGAATAAAAATCACAATGTAATTCAACCATTTTCCTTGTTATTTGAACGCTTCACGTGTGGTGCGAAACCGTAACGTTTTGAAACTAATAATAATACCAGTTAATTGGACCTGTTTTACGGAACTAACGCGAAGCCATCGTAATGCATGATTTGTAGGTACTACCAGTTACATTCGATGTGGGCGTTAATGAGTTTTGCATGGCGATGTTTCTGGTTGATGTTCTAGAAATAGTTGTCGATTAATTCAACAACTATTTCTTTATTATTATTTATAAACAAGGCTATGCTTATCATAGCACGAAACAGCCTTTAATGTTAACACGCTGGGTCACAAACTATGGGGGAATCTACTTGGTCTCACCATCATCATCATTCAGTCGAAAGACGACCATTTATGGACTGTCTTTTTTTTTGGGTGGGAAATCATCAAACAACTTCCCTCGCTCTGGGCGGAGCGGGGGGGGGGAGTGTCAGACTTTTACTGACTAAAACCCACCCATGTTCCTTCTATTGCCCTTTACGTTCCGGGGCCGCGGTGAGCATCACCACAATGAACACTCCAATGCCTCTTCTCTAGCAAAAAACGCAGCTCGTATAGAAACACACCTTAAAGCGAATGTGGCCAATTAATTTGAACGCAGTCAATATGCCAACGATTCCATAGATAATATGATACTGACAACTTATGAGCGCAGTGTACATAATATGCTAATCGCTGTAATCCCTTAGTCTAAACCAGGCTCATTGGAAGAAGATTCAAAATGCGGACTCTAATAAAATAGAGCTTTTGTTTGAGTCCACGTGTCCACGCAAAACCTTTAAACATGATTAGACATTCTAGCTTGGGTTGGTTTACGAAGGCCGATATTCTGTGATGTCATCAAAAGGTCAATGTAAAGTCTTTAATTTAAACCCAAAACATGAGGTTATCGTCAAACACGTTTTTATTTTATGATTATGAGTTTTATATGACGGAATTGGATTTACTCGTCAGGTTTTCCTACAAGTTGGACTGTGATGTTTGTTTTATAAATCATAATGCACGGTCGAGGAGTGGACAAGCGAACCTCTTCCCCCTCTTAATGGCTGTGATATTTGCCACATTTTGGAACTGTCTGCACTTTGGTAGTACTTGGCATATCACACTAAATTTCACGCATCGTGTACAAGAAAAAAATCGACTGACTGCGAGTCGGACTCGTGCACCAAGGATTCCTTACAAACTTGCGACATAAACGGCTATTCCTTTTGACTGCGTAGATTTAGAGGGTTGATTTTTTCACAGTTTCAAGGGCCCACAGACTTGAGTAAATGGTTTTAATTTCAACTCGATTCCTCCACACGTTCCCGAGATAAACAGTCTTGACAGATTCATACGGAAAGACGGACAATAAAGCGATCCTATGGGGGTTGCGTTTTTTCCTCTTGAGTTACCATAAACTCATTATCATCTGCCTAGCTTTTCCCTAACTGTGCTGGAGCCAACCAAACGTTATTACTGCCTGGGTAATACGATACCTCCCTTCAAGATCTACGAATGATGGCCGGGTCCAAAGGTTTAACGTACGCTCCGATTCGCAGAAGCACTTAACCTTGAGAATCTTCCCATGCATACTAGTCTATTATTTAAAGATGCCATAGTAAAGGACGAATTATCTATGAAAGTTCATAATAGTGGTGGTTAATAGAAAAGTATACACACACTTTTCGCAATTATTAAGTGTGATGACAAAAAAAGATTGTAGAGCTATGAAGAAACTAAATCGAATGCAATCACAATTAGATAACATACTCCTAAGCTGTTTATTTATTGCTGTCTTGATTTAATCAACTGCAGACTGCAGCTATGTTATGACAGTTAAAAAATCGGTGTGTTATATTGAAAATATTTCAGACCAAGCACACAATAATGACACAAGTCCATAATTATGTTAGAAGATGAAAACTTAAAAACTATGTTAGTAGAATTTTCAACAATTATTATCTTGGACATGCATGAGCGACCACTGCTTCAGGATTTGGCAGTCCACTCTGTCCGCCAACACAATCAAAAAAGCGTGTTCGTGATACCCTTTTGCCGATACCACAGGGAGGCCGTTCTTTTGCGAAGCACCGCCTGGGCGTCATCCTTGCTGTACAATATATTATTGTAAATTACTCAATTAGTTTGAAAATCATCATTTTCATTTATTTTTTTGCACTTCGCCCTTCCATTATTATGCTACTAGCTGACGCCCGCGTGATGATCGACAAAAAAAAGTATCCTGTGTCTGTATTCCACACTATAATCTAACTCTGTGCCAAATTTCATCAAGATCCTTTCAGCCGTTTTGACGTGAAAGAGTAACAAACATCCATCCTCATAAACATTCGCATTTATAATACTGTTGTAGGATCTATTTGAAGAAAGAAGTCGGTGACTTTTGTTGGTTTCGACGACTTTTTTGCAACCGACTTCCGGAAGTAATTTTTTTTGGAAGTCGGTTTTATTTTTACAAAAAGTTTTTTTCATATTCCTGGGTTCGATTCTCAGGGCAGACAAAGTGTTATTGGGTTTTTGCATACATAAAAAAAATATTCCGACGAATTGAGAACCTCCTCCTTTCTTGAAGTCGGTTAAAAAAGCCAGCCTGGGTGGAAAATCCGTATTTCTTTAATATTGAATAACCTTAAGTACGATTATACGTATTCACAATACGAACGTCAAGCAGCAAAAGAACCCTTAACATATCGGATTATATTTTCATGTAATTCAGGGAGAATTACATGAAAATATAATCCATATACGAAACAGATTCTGATGTCGACGTTTTGACTCCAACATAATAAATAAATAAATATCTTGGGACAACTCACACACGGTTATCTGATCCCAAGCTAAGCAGAGCTTGTGTTATGGTAACCAGACAACTGATATACATTCAGTCAATAAAGTATCGGGAATGGATGATTTGTTTATGGTTACAAATTAAAATTTTTGTTTTTTTTGTAGTTGTTAGATTGGCACAACTGTTTTCCATTTTGGCGCGGAGTTTGAGTTGCATCTGTTATTTATATTAAATACAGTGCTGGTTTTAGTAATATCATATAGTGTGTATTGCGAATTTCATAATGGACAAAAATATCGAACAAAGAGTTTGTCTTAAATTTTGCATCGCCAATGGAATTTCGTGTTCGGAGTCACTGAAAATGTTACAGAAGGCTTACGGTGAATCGACTTTATCAAAAACTCGTGCATATGAGTGGTTCAAAGCGTTCAAAAGCGGTCGAGATGTGATGGAAGATTTGCCTCGCTCTGGTAGGCCGTCAACGTCTGCAACTGAAGTTAACATCGCAAAAGTGAAGAAAATAGTGACTGAAAATCCCCATTCAACTCTGAGAGAGATAGCCGCCGAACTTTCTGTATCTCACGAGTCGATCCGTAGCATTGTAACTAATCATTTGGGTATGAACCATGTTGCTGCTCGGCTAGTCCCAAAAGATCTGAATTTTCTCCAAAAACTCAATCGCATGAAAGTCGCTGAGGACATGCTAGAACGAGTCAGTTCGGACCCAACATTCATGAAACGCATTGTTACTGGTGACGAAACGTGGGTTTACGAGTTTGACATGCAAACTAGTCAACAAGCTTCGGAGTGGCGCCTTCCAACTGAACCGAAACCGAAAAAACCACGCCAAAGTCGATCAAAAGTCAAAGTCATGTTGACTGTTTTCTTTGACTATCGCGGTGTTGTGCACTCTGAATTCTTACCGGAAGGTCTAACGGTAAATAAAGAATATTATTTGAGCGTTATGCGGCGTTTAAGAGAGCAAATTCGACGAAAAAGGCCAGATTTGTGGAAAGAAAATTCTTGGATTTTGCACCACGACAATGCGCCTTCGCACAAGGCTATCATTGTGAACGAATTTTTGACCAAACACTCAACAAATACCATCCAGCAACCACCATATTCACCAGATATGGCTCCTGCTGACTTTTTTCTTTTTCCTAAACTCTAATTACCACTTCGTGGCACCCGTTTTCAATCGATAGAAGACATAAAAGAGAATTCGCGGCGAGAACTGAACTCAATTCCGGAAGCAGCGTTTAAAAATTTTTTTGATGAATGGATTATTCGTTGGCGCAAGTGTATCGTTTCTAAAGGAGCATACTTTGAAGGTGATAAAATAAATTTGGATGAATAACAGACATTTTGTGTATTATTGATCTTTTCCCGGTACTTTCTTGACAGAGTAGTACATACTTATTTAATTTATAAATACATACATATTATAGATAAATCACACCCAGACACAGAACAAACAATCATGCTCATCACACAAAGTTTGTCCTGGGAGGGAATCGAACCCACGACCTCCGGCTCAGCAGTCAGGGCCACTAACCACTAGACCAACAGGCCCGTCAAAATAATGTAAGTTAATGATTGAAGACTTTAATGAAGATGACTCTAACTAAAACCAGTCGGTTTTATTCGACCTTGGGGAGTCTATATACTAGTTCGATTAAGCGGAACGGCGACGACGCTAGAATACCAATAGGCTTCTTATGCTTCTTATCATTGCAGAAAAACAGGTTTAATTACATAACGATGTTGTTTAATTGCGTGTGCGTTTTGTTTGTTTCCAACTGCAACTTTAAATTTGTTTGTTTATTTGCTACGATTTAACTCAAAAACTGCTCACCGATTTGAAAAATTCTTTCACTAGCACAAAGCTACATGATGACTGAGTAACAGCCATATAATTATAACATAACACTACTACCCACAGCTTCAGGGCAGTAATCTAAGTAGCGGGTGAAACCGCGTAGGACATATAACAAACATGGATGATCGTGTAAATCCGTGTAAACTCGGTTTTTTTTTTCAATAAAACTCCGAACATCTACGTGCATCTAGTGCCTATATTTATATTAGTATTATTTTATTTTATATTATTTTATATTAGTATTGTAACCGCTTTAACTAAATAATAAATACCAAAGAATCGCTTGACAGACTAAACTTGATTCTTTAAATCATTTAAAGAATCTAAAAGGTCAGTTGAGCTAATAAAAAAATAATCCATCAAAAATGGTCAATAATCCATTGATTTACATTTTTAGCAAATATCTACTTTCCGGACGAAAAGTAAAAAACAGAATATCAAACCAGTACTCGTCCTATGATTCATTACGTCTTTCCCGATCATTCTAGAGATAAATATGTAACCGCTTCATTCGTGATTAATTTCCTATTTTGAGAATTTAAATTGAATGTATCTTTAATACTTTATTTTTACCGGTCAAAAAAAAGGTGGTCTAGTCGATGAGTATTTTTTATTTATTTTTGGACTTTGCTCTACGTTGTCGAAAGTTCGAGATACAGAATAGATTATAAATTAATGATTCTTTAAGTTGAAATGACTTTTAGTGTTTACGAGCTGTGCTCATCGGTTTCACCCGCTACTGAGCTCCTTTTCTGGAGAGAGGTATGAAAAATAGATGTTGGCTGATTCTCAGACTTACCCAATATGCACACAAAACTTTGTTCAAATCGGTCCAGCTGTTTCGGAGGAGTTTGGTAACAAACACGAGAATTTTATATTTGGATATGCTGTGTACCTTGAAAAACTTTCATTCCTTTTCCATGCTATTTGGGAATAATTTTCATGAATCGCAGAGATCTGAATCCACAGAGCTGAACTACGTTTAAGAGTTATTGTCAAAATTCTATGCTTGACTTGAGTAGTCGGTCAGTGAAATAAAGATTTTATTTAGTAAAACAATCCGACTAACATTCCAATTTCCTGACTGTATAGCTTGTATGTTTACAATTCAATGTGTACTTATAATATGATTGAGCTGAAGAGTTTGTTTGGTTGAACGCGCTAATCTCAGGAACAACGGGTTCGAATTGAAAAAATATTGTAGTGTTACTACATCACGCTCCGAAACTTTGGCTATACACCGGGTGAAACCGTTGGGCACAGCTAGTGGTTTTACAAAAAGGTGACTTTTAAGGGTTCCCTACTTCAAAAGGAAAAAACTGAACCCTTATAGGATCACGTTGTTGTCCGCCTTTATAGGAGCGCGTTAAGGTATAGAGTTGTAATTGAAACCACAAACTCGAATCTGTAGTCCAATCCCTGGGAGCTGTGACAAGTGACAAGTCCACCCTCTAAGTCTTGTCAAAAGTTATGGCCGTTTGTGTCGCAAGCTTCCACGGAACCTTCGGTGCGCGTGTCTGATTCGCAGTTGGCCCTTTTTATGTATGGAATTACTGAACTGCCTGTTAGTTCGACAGGATATAGTATAACAACAATTTTCCGTAATTTCCGTTGAGCCATAAAATCAATTTCTTTGGCCTTCATAGTTAAATGCCATGCAGGCACGTTGTAAAGTTTCGATCAGACGAAAACCGGTACGGAAAAAATGCGATCTCAGCTCCGGACACTGATCGATAATGTACAGAAGAACCTGTCAGTGTCCGGTGTCTATCTCTCCGGACCTAACTTTTAGGGACTACAGTCTTATTCAGTTCCGTTCTGCTTTAAAGAAAATATCAGTTTTGCGTAGGAGCTCGTGGCTAAATAATAGTTGCCGTTCGGGTCGATCCTTGGGTTAAGCCGTGCTTGCCTAGGTTGGTCTGTGGATGGGGGACCACCCGTTACATACCGAGTTTCCTCCGTGCCTCGGAAAGCACGTAAAGCTCAATAGCTTTACGTGCTTGGAATGTTGGAATGTGCGTGTTGTAAATGACAGCCGGGACCAATGTCCCGGCTGTCATTTGTAGATCTTTGACAGTGGTTACAGGTAGTCAGTGTCCCAAAAGTCTGACAACCAGTCTTAAGGGTATCGTATTACCCAGTTTCAACTTGGTTGTGGAGGTCAGATAGGCAGTCGTTCCATGTAAAATACTGGTATTCAGCTGCATCTGGTAAGACTGGTAGCCGACCCCAACATAGTTGGGAAAAGGCTAGGCTGATGATGATCAGTTTTGCGTACGTAGTCAAAAGCTGAATTGAGCTGAATAAGTGTAGTTACTCCCTACGTTACGTAACGTCGTTAATGACGTTTTATCTTCACGCTGTATTACGTCACGGCGTAGATGGAAAGTGTCATCAATGGTGACTTTCACTGCGTTAGCTGTGATGCCGTGTAGCTGGTTTGTTATGGTGCTTGAACAGTTACGTTTTGAATCAGCTGTTATTTTGTTTTGACTCATTTTTTCTCTACCATTTACTTTTTCTTGGTTTTCAATGTACTAGAGATCTAGATTCTAGTCATGAGATTTGACATCAGATTTAATGCAAGTCTTAAGAAACAGGATTCAATGTCCGTTTTTAAAATTCAAAAATTCAAAATTCAAAAAATTCAAAATTCAAAATTCAAAACCATTTATTTCAATTAGACCATTACAGGCACTTTTGAATGTCAAGAAACAAAACTAATCTACAGTCCCGGTCACAAGGCATAATAACTTGTGAAAGTACTGTAGTTGCCCATTCCAAAGCGTTGATCTCTATGGAGAAGAATGGGCAAGAAACTCCATGGACACTCTTTTAAATTATAATATTTTTACAAAATTGTATTTACATCATTCATGTTGAGATTATACAAATATGTGAGAACGATGTAGAAAGACGTGCACAGTAAGAGCGTCCAGAGTAAATAAAAATCAAAATTTAATTTTAAATCTAAATAAGTTAAAAATGAACCGTGGTAGCTAAAAAATGACCAGTCCCAACTGACAGCGCCCGTTCACGAACATGACGTATGGATCAGCCCCATTCAGCTCGACCATTTTGAAGGGAGCTAAATGACCCGACACACCCGCCACCATCAGCGAGACATTTAAGTGAGCATGACACTATCAACCACCAGGGCTTCGTCAAGTCAATAATAATACATAGCACTCACATATGGGCTTAATAATTATACAATACTAGAGAATTGATTCTATACATTGCAAAGATAGTCTTACAATCTTCTGCAGCTTCCACTATAGCTTCGGATACTTATCAATGAGTTTACCCCTAAGCTTGAGGAGCAGGACCAGCATTGAGCCAAGCATTTTTATCATCAATATAATCCCCCAACTTATAATATGCTTGCCTACATAGTGTGCGTTTAATACAAGATTTAAATTTCGTTTCATTCAGTTGAAGAATGTGGGGAGGTATTTTATTGTAGCATTTCAAACAGTACCCCATGAAAGATGAGTCCACTTTAGCCAACCTGAAACCCGGCTGAACTAATTGGTCCCTATTTCTAGTATTATAATTGTGTCTGTCACCTCTTTTACTAAAAATATGCAAGTTTTTCCTGACATACATGATGTTTTCATAAATATATTGACAAGGTACTGTCATGATGTTAATATCCTTAAACTGTTCCCTTAAAGAATCTCGCCTACGTAGGTTATATATGGCTCTGATGGCTCTTTTCTGCAGAATAAATATAGACTCGATGTCTGCACCCCGTCCCCAAAGTAAAATACCGTATGACATGATACTATGAAAATAACTAAAGTAGACTAGCCTCGCGGTATCTACATCAGTATACTGACGGATTTTTCTAACAGCATATGCTGCTGAACTAAGGCGTCCTGCAAGAGATGTTATATGCGGACCCCATTGTAGCTTTGAATCGAGTGTTATTCCCAAGAAAACAGTTTTTTCGACGAATTCTAGTTTCTCTTGATTCAATACTATGTCACACTCACTGTTTTTGACATTTGGTAGAGCAAATCTTATACACTTCGTTTTTTTCCCATTTAATACTAAATTATTAGCGGTAAACCAATTATGTACCTGCATTAGGGCATTATTTACGTCGTCAAGATTTGTGGCACGTCTGTTTATCTTAAATATTAAAGAGGTATCGTCAGCAAACAACACCATTTGTGGTTGGTTTTTAAATAAATGGGGTAGATCATTAATATATACTAAAAAGAGGAAGGGACCTAATATCGATCCTTGTGGTACACCCATCTTTACATTTAAACCCATTGAATTGACACCATTTATTTGTACTTGCTGCTGTCTATCATTTAAATACGATTTAACTAAACTAAGGGCAAGTTTCCCTAGACCGTAATGTTCAAGTTTTAAGAGAAGGGTTTCGTGGTTCACGCAATCAAATGCTTTTGAGAGGTCACAAAAGATCCCTATGGCATCCTGTGCTTCTTCCCACGCAGTAAATATGTGTTTAATTAGGGTGACACCGGCGTCAGTCGTACAACGTCCTTTGGTGAAACCATACTGTTTTTCATGTAAGATTTTATTGGTGTTAAAGTGGTTGAGCATTTGGTTAAGCATTACCTTTTCAAACACCTTGCTGAAAACCGGCAAAACGGATACGGGTCTATAATTATTCGTGTCTTTACTGTCCCCAGATTTGAAAAGTGGTATTACCTTGCTGTATTTCATAAGGTCTGGGAAAACTCCTTGGTCCACACACAAATTAAATATTAAGGCTAAGTACGGTGCTACAGTCTCAATGATATCTTGACAAACTTTAATAGACATTCCCCAAAGGTCTTCGGTTAATTTGATTTTTATTTGTTTAAAAGCTTTAATGACTGCAGTGGGGTTAATATGATTAAATTGAAACTCAACCGAGCAAGGTAAAACGTTTGCTCTTAATAAGTCAACAGAAAGCAAGGGTGACGAATTTAACGTTTCAGTAGTTTTAATTGGGATACTAGTAAAGAAATCCACAAATTCTTGAGCAACTTCGTTTTTAGTGGTTAGAAGACCACGTGAAGACTCTAGTGTAATATCATTATTATATTTTTTATTTCTATTAGTTTCACTATTGATTATTTTCCAAACCGTCTTAATTTTATTATCGGCGGATTTAATCTTGTTGCTTATGAATAGGGCTTTAGCTACCTGGCAGGTGTTTTTAAAAATTTTTGAGTAAGTAGCAACATAGCGATTGAATGTTTCCGAGTTGATGTAAGGCTTAAGGCCGTAAAGCTCAAACAATCGTTCCCTACTTTTTCTTATACCCTTAGTTGCCCAATCACTGAACATAAACTTTGGGCTAATAGATTTAGTTTTTATTTTTAGCGTATCATTGAACTCTGTGTAGACAACCGAAAAGAATTCCTCATAAAAATGATTTACATTATTAATATCATATCCCGGAAGGCCTAGATTACGTATTAAATTATTATTAAATTTATTTAAATTACTGGGTGTTATTTGTCTAGACTGTATCTGAATTTTTTGTGATGATGTGTATGACTCGAATACGACGGTTTGGCCGCAGTGATCAGAGGGAAGATAATTTACAATGGATTTATCTAAGTAGTCGCAGCAACAGAAAACATTATCAATACATGTAGCGGTATTTGTAGTAATTCGGGTTGGCTCCGAAAACACATTTAACAAGTTAAATGATTTAAAAAGATTTAAGAATCTACTGCTATTTGAATTTTCGTCCAAAATATTGATGTTAAAGTCACCACAAATGACTAGCGATTTATTACCCGTTGCAAGTTTTGCCAAAGCATCTTCCATTACTGACTCAAATATCGAGTAGTTTTGATAATTTGGGGGCCTGTAAACGCACACTATGACATGCTTATCTAGCTCAACACAAGACAATTCAATATTATGTTCAACCGATAGATCAACTATATCAATACGACTTCTAAATTTAATACTATTTTTGACTAAGATTAGTGAACCCCCACGCATCTTAGATTTACGGTTAAAGCAACTGCCTACACTGTAATTTTCATAATTAATTAACATTTCATGATCTTTTAACCAATGTTCGGTGAAACAAACAATATCAAACTTAGTTTTTTCTAAAAACAATTCAATCTCTAGTTGTTTTGAAGAGAAACCTTGAATATTTTGATGAAATAATTTCAAGGAATTCTGCTTAGCCCCTTTTTTAAATTTAACTATTTGAGAGCCAGAAGGTACTTTGGTGTCTGTTGTCTTACTAGCTAGTTTAAATGAGCCGGAGTGAGCGACAATACTCCCCCGCCTTCCTTGTAAAAAGGTATATTAGTATAAGTACTAATGGTCGCAGTGTTAATAATAGTACAAAACATAGACATAATATTTATGTCCGAGTGAATATTATAAGCTAATAGCCTAGCTATTTTGTGTCTACAACTAGTAGGTAGAAACACACTACCCCGTGTCGACCTAAGTTTATCAACAACAGTGTTGATATCAACATATACAAGTTTGTCACAATAGTGACCTACCAAGAAATGTACATGCTTATTCAGCATGTGAATATAATTGTTTAGTTTGTTTGACTTTTTATATAAGTATGGAAAAGCACACAATATTATTTTACGACAATTTAACTTTAACAACTCAGTTACACTGTCTGTGATGTCTTCTTTTGTGATTGTAGAACAATTTCCTATAAATATAGTTAAATCAGTACTTTTACTATAAACATTTCCAGTTACTGATGCCATTATCTGCTTATAAGTTAACCCTGGCATACAATTATTTTGACTGGGAAAGCTCAGGTTATTACTTAATAATTTACCTACACCCCTTCCAATACTATCTGAGAACATTACTGAGTGAGAACATTCACAACTATCACATATCTCAGTCTGTACCACTTGTAAGTTATTTTGTGGAATTTTAGCTGTATCTTCGTTGATTATACAGTCCAGAGGCAAATTCTCAGCCTGGGACGGGTCCTCCATTACCTCAGGCTGGATAGTGTCATGGTTGGAAACTGTCTGGCAACTACATTGACACATCACCAACTCATTTGCTGCAAGAATATGTTCCCTTATTTGGTTCTGAGAACTCACATATTTACTAGAAAGGGAACTAAGTGAATCCTGAAGTGCCACTATTTCAGATTGCAAATGCTCAGTATCAATATTATAGATTTTTATACAGTCTTCTAATTTGATTTGATAATTTTTTAACTTTTTTACTAAATCAACACGCTCTTTTCTTAGTGGAATATTTTTAGAAAAGTGTTTATATTGTTTCCTAAATTGATAACATTTTTTAATTAATCTATTTAGTTTAGCATATTTTTTAATTTTATTATTGCTTACTGTATAATTATGTTTCAATAAGGAATCTTCAGTCAAATCAATAGTTATTAAGGAAGGGGAGTTACAATTACTGTTTAACAATTCTGTATATAAGCGGTTAGTTTCTATAACCTGAGTACTTTCTTTTAGTCTCTGTAACTTTAAGATGCGACTATTGGAATGAATTAATTCATCTTCTAGGTCCCTAATTTTAGATAAAGCCTCCTCATACAAATTGCTGCAATTGCTGAAACCATCCGTGACCACCTTCAGCTGATCCCGTTCATCAACAACGTCCAAGTATTGCTGATGAAGGTCTACTAACTGCCTTTTCAAGGAAGAGTTTTTGCTGTTAACTTTGACGACTTCCACCTCACTTTCTTCTCTCTCCTGTAACAGCTGTTGGACTTGGAGCTTTGATTCTTTAAGTTCTTGGAGGGCCGTTCTTAACTTAAGATCCATCTCCTGAGCAGTAGCCTTACGGGTCATCACAGGCATGGTTTCAGGATTACTTACTGAAAGATAGAAATAAAGAAACGGTGAGAACTAGCAGAAAGACAAATACAGAAAAGTTAGCGGTGAAAGGAAAAAATAAATCAAAACAAAGGGCAAAGTCTTCAGTTTTAAAATTAAATGAGGTAGGATGTTAAATTAAGTTTAAAAGATAATCTTTATATTAAATTAATCTAATAGAATATTGAATTTTACTGGATTTTTTATCAACCTATTTATACTTTTTCTTAAGTGGGTAGGCTGCTTATATGTACAAAAAAAAAACTGATTGTAGTTCATTCAAATATTACTTTTAGACAAAATTATCATTAATGTTATTAATAAGCTTGAATATAAGAATAACAGAGTTATGGAAAGACTATCACAATGTTGTTGTATTTATAAATTTCAATCTTAATTATGTTGTCAACAAAGCGATTTAGAACCATTATAGGGTAATAAATCAGCACAAAATTAAAACTGGAATTGGCATAGATGTGCTATATAATTAAAGTGACGAGTGTGTGCTATTATTTAATAAAAGTTAACAATACTTCCCCTGAATTGTCCGTTTAAATAAGTGCAGGTAAAACGTCAGCTGATGTTTGTAGGTTACCGGTAACAATGTATTACCGAAAAACGTTATGGATTATCGGGAAAACAATAATCCTGGGTATTTACACATTTACAATCCGATTGCACAAATAATTTCACTATTTTATAACTTATTTACTAATTAAAATTAATTTTAAAATACGGAGCCAAAATTTTACATGTCACTCGGGCAGTGTTGCCAATGGTATTTTTTAGCAACACTAAGTGATGCCTGCCTAAATAAACACGTTCTATTCCAAAGATTTCCAAAACTTGGTTCTGTGCAGAGACTGACGGCACGGTTGGCGCAGTGGATGAGCGATTGACTGCTGCGCTGCGTGTCGCGGATTCGATTCTCGCACGGAAAAAATATTTGTATGGCCTACACCTAAAACCATTACCTATTGTAATGGTTTTAGGTCTGGCTATTTGTGTATGTGAGTTATAATGTTTGTAAACGCACCCACGATACAGGAGAATTCCTAGTGTAGGGAAACGTTTTATTAAAGAAAAGAAAATAAAGACTGTAAGTGAATCCGACAGCGTAATACTAATTTATTGTATGGTTAGTGCCTCAGGCATGCTGGTTCCTGTCGGGGTTACGGGTTGTTTGAGAGAGATACCGCGACCCCGGATCATAAAGGGCAAAAGAAAGAACATGGGTGGGTTTCAGTCAGTAAAACTTTGACGCCCCCCCCCCCCACCCGCTTTGCCCAGAGCCGGGGAAGTTATTTTATGACTTCTCAACCGCAATTAAAGGCATGCTGGTTTCCTATTCACTTTCAGTGATTATTAGACAACACGCACATGATTCCGAAAAATCAGAGATGCATGACATGGGTTCGAACTTGAGACTTTATGATTAGACAGTCTTGCAATGTTGTGTTGATGCTCCCATAAAGGTTTTAGGCGGTTATTGTTGAAAAAGGTCGTTGAATTATGTTTTGTTTTTTTACGTTAGCTTACCATTATGAAGTAAAGCTACTGTGTGGCGTTGCCCGCTCTGCCCCCTGTAACAATTAGAATTATTTATTTTTTAAATGTCTCAGAAACTTGGTGATTTACAACATTTTTCTTTCGATCACAACCGGTACCACAATACAGTCTAAAGTACGGCCAACGAGAAGCGATACCAAATGTAAACAAAACCCATGCTAAAACCCCATCTAAAATGGCCGCCCGAATGTTGGCGAACCCGTCTTAACGTTGTCATGTTTTTGCCGGGAGAACGAGACATTACGACAAAGGCACAAGATGGAAAGAGATAAATATTAGATTGTCAACGCCACAGTTGTTCTTTAGGTTAATGACCTTTCGTATCGCTGCTAGTTAGTTGGCCTTATTTTAGTTTAACGCTATACGAATTATGCCTTGTTCTGTATTTGTAATTTTTTGTGTTCCATACCCCAGCAGATCATTTTGGTGTCCATCTGTCTGTCTGTTAAGACCTTTTATCTCGGAAACGCGTGAAGGAATAGTTGCAATTTAAACCATATAATTATTCAAGTCTGTGGTTCTTTGAGGTTATAAGAAAACGATAACCATGTTAGGTTACGCAGTCAAAAGATACGGCCGTTTATGACGCCAGTTTCTACGGATTCCTCGGTGCGCGACTCCGGCGCAATTGGTCGGTTTTTTTTGAAAGATAGTTTAAAAAATATAATATGTTAACGATACCCACGTGGCGCCGGCTTAAATACTATACAAACATCATCATCACCTGCATAGTCTTTTCCCAACTATGTTAGACCCGGCTTCCAGTCTTACCAGATGCAGCTAAATATAAGTATTTTGCATGGATCGACTGCATATCTGACCTCTATAATCCAGTTAGTACTGGGTAATATCCCGTCCCATATCTAGGTACCCTTTGGTAAGACTGGTTGTAAGTACCCTTGACGTGCTTTCAGAGGCATGGCGGAAATTCGGTATGTAATGGTTGGTCACCCATCCATGGGTCAACCTTGGTAAAAGCAGCTTATCCTAAAGATCGAGCCGCACGGCAGTTATTATTTAGCCACGAGCTTATATATCATCAACATAACATAACTTATTTCACTATTCTCCGACAATCATAGATTCTTATCGGTACATTTTATTGCAGAAACCAACTATTACAGCCATGTTTTGTGCAATTACAAAAAAATGGGCCAGTACAAACAACTATAAACACATGGTTGGTTAAAAGCAAGTCATTGAACCCCATTTCGTATGTGGGTTAAAAGTTAAATTTAGTAGCACTCATCGGCTTCTTTGTACATCTTTCTTTAGCGATCAATTTCTTGCGGGGCTTTACGATTCCATTTTACGAGTTCGTTAGTCGACAAGGCTTATAGGTATAGCGCATAGACAGCCCATGTTTCATTTCATTGTAAGACAGTTTGTCTAAAAGCGCTATGGAGTGGGTATCTTTGAAGGCTAAGATCTGGGTAGGAATGACCTCGAAAAGAACAGGAGTTAACGAACTAGTCCGAATAAGTAAGCTAAGTGAACGAGGGGCAGCCATGTGGGATCGATGGACAATGGGGGGGAGGAGTCCCCGTATTGACAAATGCTTCAATTCGATTTCTATTGAGAAAATCGTATGTCTACCTAGTTCGTTTTCAACGCTAAAAAACGATAGACTGGGCATCGGATCGAAGCGTTGATACGGGAGCTGGTGGAGATGCGTATGCACAAGCGTAGTGTGGGAGACTGATGCATACTGGATGCAGAAAACGAAGGATCCAAGGTTCTGCACAACAGTAACTGTTCCGGATTGACTTATTTCTGTAGCTACTATTGCAAATGAAACTGTTTCAGTTTATAATGCATCAGGTGCTAGAGATCCCACGGTTGCAATAAACATCTAATGAGGGGACGTGTCATTCCGTAATTGGCACACGATAACGAGCAGGTGCTTGTGTTTCTGTGCACAAAAGTAACCTGCTAAAGACTTCATTCCTACCTTCAGATAGATAGAATATTCTTTATTATGTACACCATACAAATTACAAGAATAACAGTATTCAACTTATATATAGGGTGACACAATGGGCGGTGTTATCGCTAAAAGCGATCTTTTCAAGACAACCTTTGGATGGATTTAAGGGAGGAGGAGATATGGATTCAGAATCAGATATGCCTCATGTGGAAGTCATGATGATTTCATTATGTACTACATCGGATGGAGCTCACTTTCCCTCATTTTTACTATTAATTATTATTATAAGCCTGTTGTCCCATTGCAGGGTAGAAGCCTTCCTTCCTTTCATCTGATCTCAACCCAAGGCGATGCTGAACGGTGCTTGTAGGATCGAATTTCTCCAAATAAACTGACCATGTTCACCAAATCTGAGTTCAACACCTCCTATTAACATCATTGCAAAGTAATATAGTAAATGACAGCTCTTAAACGTAGTTAAGATATGCTGTGAGTTGCGGTTGCTTAATTCATAGATAAAGTACCGAACGGTTTCAGTTGAGATGATGCGTTGACCGCTCACTTCCAACAGTAGGTCGGATTAGAGTAAATTGACCAGCACAGCAATCTGGAGACCCAGATCCTGGATTCGTACACATCTCGGAAGAAACTAGCCTTCTAGATACGCTGAAAATGAGTTAATATCACCTAAATGGCAAATGTGGGTCTCTATTACAAATTTGCTGGCATGCAGCTTAACGAGGAACGGCATCAGCCTTGAAACTTCAGTCTAAGCCTGTCGACAACCGTTAAGTTTTATAATACACGTCACAAAGTTTCATGCATGCAGACTACGTATTATTAACTTGTTTGCCGTCCCAGTTAAACATGAAAATGACCCAATTTCATGTCGTTGCATGACCTGACGGTGTAGCCTTGTTTTAAAAATACATTTTTGTGTCTTGTTTGGTGCAGTTTGGGAGAGCCTGTTTTTCCGGATAACGGAAATCATCAAATAACTTGTACTGACTAAAACCCACCCATATTCTTTCTTTTGCCCTTTATGTTCTCTTTCGAACAACCCGCAACCCCGGTAGGCAGTATGGGAGAAGCTTTCGTCCTGCAGTAGACTTTTGTGGGCTGATTTTACTAATTGTTTGATTTCACGACAATGTTGATTGCTTTTGGACTTTGTCACATTAAGTTTCTGTCCGTTGTCATTAGCACTCGAAGTTGTCGCTTCATTTTATTGGGGTTCCTTACTTCAAAAGGAAAAATCGGAACCCTTATAGGATCACTTTATTGTCCGTCTGTCTGTCAAGATCCTTTATCACAGGAACGCGTGGATATCGACTTGATATTAAAACTATATACTCAAGTCTGAGGTCCCTTGAAGCTGTGAAAAATCAACCCTCAAAGCCTATGCAATCAAAAGATATGGCCGTCTATGTCGCAAGTTTGTACGGAACCCCGCACATGGCCAGGCTTTTTTCATGACATAGGTAAACGTTTTTAGTATGGCGAAGCTTTTCATTCCCCGACTGTACATGTAATAACAGACGCTTTTGTGTTTTCGAAAGTCCTTAATGTCGAACAAAAAATCTTGATAATTGTTAATGAAAAATTTGTATGCCATTTATTTGATAGAAGGAAGCAATTTATGATATCGTAGTTAGTAAGTACCACTGAATGAAGTGAGATCATCAGTCAAGTGATAATTAAGTTTTTTTTTGGGGTTAGAGACCGATTGTTTGCTCTGAAGGTCTCTTTGGTAAAGATTTTTTTTTGCTAAACCAAACAAAGCAAATTATCATCAGTTTGCGAACAGACCTTTGTAGTTTATCAACCTTTACGAAAAGTTAACATTTCCTCGCTAACATTTCTACTCGGATCAAAGTATGTTGTTGGGGAAAAGAACTGGCAACACCATGTAATCCATATTACTAATTTAAAGCGAAGTGCTAATCAATGTTCTAGAACCTGGAGAGAGAAATATGTAAAGCGACTTGCTTTGTATTTTGTTTCTATTAGCCTCGTATATCCCTCTCCTGGGCCGAGAGCCTTCCCTTCCCATATCAGGCACTCTTCTCATTTTCCAAATATGAACAAATAAGCAGACATGAATTGTGTAAGGAATGCTATGAAGGAGAAAGGAGTAAATGTTGCCGTGACGTCTGATAGGGGAGAATGGAAGAAGAAAACGTGTTGCGCCGACCCCAAATAGAATGGGACAAGGGCAGGAAAATGATGATGATCAACAAATAAGCAGACAAAGTCGTTGTTAGCAGAGAATATTGTTGAAGTCGACGATTAACTATTAACCTGTCTGTCCCGACCCTCATTTGTTGTTGATGATATAACATCTAAATGTTATTCGTCATGTCATCATACGTTGTCTACGTATGACGTCACTATGGGCAGTTAGAATGACGAGAATCTGCCAACTAGACTAACTAATCCTGACTCTCGTTACGTTTGACAGCAGTCAGAAGCCTAAAAACAAGGGACCTGCCGGGGTTGCGGATTGTTCGAAAGAGATACCGTGGCGCCGGAATTTAAAGGGCAAAAGAAGGAACATGGGTGGGTATTATTCAGTAAAAGTCCGACACTTACCCCGCTTCGCCCAGAGCGGTAGTTATTTGATGATTACCCATCCGCAAAAAAGAGGCACCGAAGTATTACCAAGCAAATGTGTTATGGAGAGGTGGTCGTTCCACTCAAAATACTGGCAATTACCTGCATTCGGAGGGCAATTTCAACCAATTCCGGAAATGGCTATGCTTGAAGGCGTAGCAATATCTATCAAACACCTACTTACTTACACGTAAGTAAGTACCCGCATGTTTATTAAGTTGTCTAAAAGAAATGACATCATCTGTTGCATATTCCGATTCTGTTTGTGCTTACACTGTCTATACAAACAGTATAGACATTAACTGAATAACAAAATCACGCCTTGTTATCCCCGAAGGAGTAAGCAGAGTTGTAACATAAACTACATTTAGGCAGTTATTTTATTCCCATGTAATTGGGGACGCGAGTGTATTGCCATCAACGGAGCAGATATCCAGACTCTGGAGCTGACTAGTGGAAAATTTTAATAACACTTTGCCCTTTCGTGAATCGAACCCATGACTTCATGCTCAACAAAACGCTTGCGACTGCAAGAGCACCGAAGCAGTCGTTGAGGCATAAACTGAAGTATTGATCCTATTATTTCTCCTGCAGTGGTGAGGCTTAGTGGAAATGGCTGTGACTAGAGAACACAGATACTTCGTGGAAACTAATTCATCATCTCTCTGACTCTGCAACAGCGAAGAAAAACATAAGGCTTGTTGTACAACCAACAATTCGACAGGCGAAGACATGTGACATCTACTAGCCAATACGCCGCATGGTGGATTGTAGTCACGAACTAACGCCGCGCCGTGTGACAGTAGTGGGACATGCTGGGTGATTATGCTTCTTTTTTTGTCTATGGTACGTTAAAAAATAAACTCCTCAACTCTTAAATTAAAACTTGTATGTACCTAATTTTGGAAATGGAACACGACAATGGACTGTACATTTGAGGTGTATTTAATTGATTACTCTAAAATTATATTACTATTTTGGGCTATAGCGTGTCAAAGAATAGCTAAAATATTGTCGCTGAACTCAGCATTAATAAATCTTTCTTTAACAGACCTTTTCCAATTAGTGGAGAAGTATACTTTATATTAATTGAATCGATCACAGTCCCACTAAAAATAATTAGCAAAGTATCAGAGTTCAAAACGTTCGCTTGGGTGTCGGCGAAAGTGGGCAGGGGCGGCGCCTGCGCCGGGCCGATACAAGTGAAAGTGGCCACGAAAGCAGAGTGCGGAAGAACTGCTTTCTTGCGTTACCCCCAGTACCACTCGATATCCTGTTTTAAAAAGTACTTACTGGCCTGGCTGGTTGGTTAGACTATACTTCATCTATATCTATCTATACTATGGATAAAGTTCTTTGAGTTCTTTTACAAATCAACGAATCACACAGAGCATCAGTCTGGCAGTATTGTTGAAATGTTTTTTTTTGGCGGCCGTGAAGTTCACACATCACTATAGGTATTTGTTTATTATGTTAGTTTTGTTTTTTTTTTTTAAATTCTCCTGATTTTTTACACTTGCTTATAATATTTTATTCAGTAAGTAGGTACTGGCTATTGCCGAGCTTCGTCCGCGTTAAATTATTATAAACCTGGGCCACTTTGAATCCAAGTCCAATCAAACGCGTTCTGGAGTCAATCAAGGGTCGGTACTAGGACCTCTTTGATTCTTATTATAAATAATTTAATGTTGTTTGATTTTAAGGTGTTTCTGTTTTTTATAATGGCCATTAAAAGCGATTTTCTTTATTTCAATGTAGTCTAAATCATGTAAATTCAGTCACCTTCTATCTATTAAATTACCAGTGGGCTATATTGGTACTAGGATTTTATCACTGTCGTTTATTTATTTTTCTTACTTACATGTTTGAATTTTATTATTAAAATTAGTAGCCCATCGGTTTCAGGAACAGCGTCCAAACTACCGGCGGTCCAATTGATTGCTTAAATCAATTATCAAGCCCTTGATTCAGCTGCTAAGACTCTCCTTAAGCAAGCCAAATCAATATGCATGATGTGCCAACACCAAAACAATGTATTATAACTCTCTGCCCAGAACTCAGCGTATGAGTCCAAAATATATGGTATAATTCGGACTGGGCAGCGAAAGGGTTAATAAAGGCTAGTATAAACATAGCTATAGTATACCTACATTCACATTTCACCTACTATGTTCAAGTCCTAGGTCCTAGGCACTGGGTGAATTCAGGCAATGAATAATGGGCTCGAGACTTCGTCATCTACCTAGCCTACCTATCCTGGTCATCTTCCAATCTAAATGGATTCAGAAATGGATGCAGCTGAATACCAGTACTTTACATAGAGCAACTGCCTATCTGACCTCCACAACTCAGTTAGTATTGAGTAATATGACATCCCTTGGTTGTCAGATTTTTGGGCCACTGACTACCTGTAAAGATTGTCAAAGAACTACAAATGACAGCTGGGACTAATGACTTTACATGCTTTCCGAGGCACAGAGGAACTATGGCATGTACTTACTCTACAGAATAAATAAATACTCATTTACAAATCAGCACACACAATGAACACTCAACAGTAGTATTGTAACTCTAAATTAAATGATAATAATTGAATCAAATACATACAATATTCTTCAGAGACAATAGCTTGAGTTTAAAAACATTAAGTACAATGCCTGCAGGTCACATGACATGGCAAATATTTGAGTGCAAGTATAAATACAGAGTGTGGAAAAAAAGACAGTCTTCATATTTAAAGGTGGACAACAGCTATCAAGAAACTTAATACTATGTTATATAATATATACCTTCATCTGTACTGTCTGGACTTATACACATAAAAAATAACAATATGAAAGATCTTTCATATTGATATTTTTTTCTTAATATTGTGGGCCTTGTAGATTCCTAGTTGCTTGTTCACTTTTATTAACTCTCTATGTTATTTTTCGTTTTGTAAAGAAATGACTTATTGTTGGGCTTACACTGTCCTCTCATACTTATGCACTAATGCTTACAGCATTACTAAGCTACTACTACAGCACTAATGCTGTAACAACAAAATTGTAAAACCAAATGATTTTAAAGGAGTTTCTTACCGGTTCTTCTCTATAGGAAACCACTAACCCAAACCGTGCATGTTTTCTCGACGTTTTATAAGTGAAGGGCACTTATAAAACGTCAGCCTTTGTGAAATAAAAATATTTTGATTTGATTATCTGAAATGACAATGTGTAACTCTAGTGTTCCCAGTGAGAGAATAACAGAGCTTCAAGAGCGAAGTATGTCCTTGTCTTGCAATTTAACCTTTGCAACCATCCATCCACATCATACTGAAGGTTAAGAGCCTTCCAGAAATCATAATGGTTTGAACTAAAATGTACATATATTTTGAAAAACTTCATGCCTAGTTTTTGAAGGTTGTTAATGCCCATATCCAATTAGCATGTATATACTTCAAAGAGGTTTCTGTCAGCAATAATTACTCAACAAAAGAGTGGTATGATGTATTAACAATACAATAGTACCATATAATTGCAATTTTCATGATAAATCATACACATTAATTCTGTCAATTCTAGGTACCAATTTTAATATTATGATTGCACAGTGCATGCAACGTCATTCAAAGCTTTATCATTGGATCTCACTAAGAATCTGTGTTATCTATAAATACTTTAAAACCGATGACCAGAACTAAATTTGTTTTTGCAACTGAATAGTAAACATTTTACAATTTAGTTGTAAAGAGTTAGGTTTTTGAAATTTGACTGTAATGTATTTTAAAGATAAGTGTGTTTTAAAGGTTATTCAATGCCTAGACTTAAGACACAAGGTCTGTAAACTTGGGTGCCACAAAAATAATCATTAGAACTGCTGATCTGATTCTGGAATTTACATTATTTCTAATTTGAGTGTCATAGTATGTAACATGATTATCATCATTTTCATGCCCTTGTCCCATTCTATTTGGGGTTAGCCTAATACATTTTCTTCTTCCATTTTCCCCTGTCAGACGTCACCATTTACGCCTTTCTCCTTTATATCATTCTTCACACAATCCATCCTTCATACATAGGTGATAGGATATACGTAATATGATGTTCACACATGTGTGTGTGTAAACATTAAAATTCACTGTTGAAAATGGTTTTGTTTTGTTGATTCTGGGTTAGGTTGAAAATGTTTATTGTAGCCAAATAATTTGTATTATATTGTTATGTTTTTATGACGTAATTATTAATGTTATTCTATAAAACTACAGAGTAGCTATAATACAACAACAATTTTATCAGGATCGTCATAAGTACTAATTAACATCTTTATCACAATTTGATAAGAATCAATTGCCCAGATACCTATTGATTAAGAATACCTATTTGCCTCATTTATCACTGAATTAATTACATTCATTGTTACTCCTTCCATACTTTACCTATTTTTACCTAAATGGACACAAGACCAGCTTTTGTTTTTAACGAACTTATGAAAACAGCAATCTATTGTTATGATAATGTTGTTAGGGAAGACCACATTACTAACATTTACTCTGTAATCTGCCAAGATACACTTAAATTTCACCAGTTTCGTTTAAATCACACAAAACAAGAGATACGCAACCTAGAAATTGATTCAAGACCTCAAGATCTGCCAGCATTGCGGGTTGTTCAAAATACATACTGCGGCCCCAGAACATAAAGGGCAAAAGAAAGAACATGGCTGGGTTTTAGCCAGTAAAAGTCTGTCACTCCTCCCTGCTTTCGCCCAGAGCTGGGGCTATTTGATGATTTCCCATCCGCAAAAAAAAGACTTCAAGATCATCAAGACAGCTATGGCAACCTTCTTTTTGTGTCAATGAAACTCATATTGTGTTAAGACCAGTGTATAGCTACCTGCATAACTCTAACATTTTTTGTTCTATCTTAACAAACCTATGATAATATAAGCTAGCAATACTAAACAAACAACAAACTGTTGGAGTAAGACAAAGAATGCATTTGTATCTATTTATCTACAACATATTAACAAGTGATTAAATACAATACCCTTCACTTTAACATAAAACAGTCCATACCAGAACACAGTAAATACAATACGTAAATAAAATCTTCACTTGGTAGTCTAGGTACAGATATGACAGTTTAGTTTTAGTAATTGATTGTTTTAAACATTTTCATATGTGTGATACAATGACTTCAATCAAGTCTTGTATTGAACAAAACTTGATTTTAATGATTTTAATTAGTTATTTATTCAAGTTTATTGAAATGGGAAATTGTCTGTATGAGGAGTGTTTAAAATAGGTACTAGAATAATGTAAAAGAGATCTTTAACAATTCGAATATGTTTTACCAATTTTAAAGATGCATTAGTAATAAACGCATCGTGACAAACATCGAGCGAAAGCGTCCTTAATGTCATCTCTAATGAGTAAATAAAAGCAGTATTACTTGAAAAACAAAAAAAAACTAGTTTCCGTACCGGTCGTGCATCAACGTCGCAGCGGCACGAACAAGCCAGCATGGCTCTCACGGCGCAGGGACGCAAACAAACACCAATACTTCACAGAACAAGGACACCTTACTTCATTAACATCACCCACTGCCTTCACATCACGCACTATTTATTGACCGCACTAAAGAATCTTCGATCCTTTAACCATATCACAAAACACACTTTTCACAAATCACTAAAATCTGCGCGGATATCTTCCACAGAAACAGATTGTACACAAATAAACCACCTTCGTGACTACTTGCGAAACGATATGTCAACTACCTACGTCAAACAATCTCAAGTATACCAGTATAAAACACTAGTTTTAGTTAAAATTCCATCTATTCACATGAAACTACTTTGATTCACTACTAAAATACGTATGATCTAGAATGTTTTGCGTCTTTTTCGCTTGGAATACCTTTCAATTTTGCGATAAGCAAACAAGCGAACCACCGCTACGCGAACCTATCGAAAACTGCCAAACTGGAACAATATTTTTGCCAACCAAACAAAACGAAAACCTTTCAGCTGACAGTGCCTTGACAAATGACGGCTGTGGGTGTGGGGATGACATATAAAAAAAAGAAAAATCTACTATTTTGACAATTTAAATGCTTTTTTCATTCAGAATTGTTCTGGGCTACATTAAAATACAATATTTAGGGTTAACTATGAATGAAAAAAGTGAAAACTTCTTTATTTATCATCATATCAGTGGCTTTTAAGTTTTCCAAGTCACCGAATTTCCTTAGGATTTTGGCATGAATTGCTCTTGCATGTACGGAGTATGTACAATAAGGGGCGTTCATGAATCATAAGTAACATTCCCACTGTGTAGTACAATGTGCCAATCAATTTTGAAACACGAAACAAAATAATTGTACTGAATTAGTATAATTTTAATATTTAAACTACCCTAGTTAACGTCACATGACGTCACTCGAAAACGAAGGTTTATTATAGATAAAGAAATTATTTTGCATCTATGGGTTTTAAATGGCCAGTAAAGGAAATTGATAAATGAACAATGATAGCTCACCTACCTGCAACCCCACTGAAATGGAGGTTTAGGAGGAGATTGTTCGATAACCAGTTTTCTGTTTGGGAAACGTATTTCTACCAAAATGAGGAAGTTCTCTTATAAACAGTTTTTTTTGTGTTACGCGATTTTATCTTTAATTTGGCGCAATTTTGGAAATTATTTATTTATCAATTATGTCTGTTGATGATATGCTAATAACTTTAATCCCCAACAAGGATTTACGTGAGATAGTCGATAGAATCATACCAATATTTCTGCAAAACGGTATTCGTAAGTTTTGGAATTCCAAATTCACTTTAGAATACTAAGAATAAAAAAACAAGTAGATTTTAAATCTGTAATCATGAGTAAGATTTGGAGGGTCCACATTCTACGCAGACAAACTTAAGTAAGACAAAAATTTTACGTCAATATTTTGTCTAAACATTTCTAGGTGTACATTACAACTTTACAAACTATTATTATTGTTATAATACAAATATATAAACTATTATCGTCCCTACCTATTTAAAATTAACTACTTACACTAAAATTTGAATTGTTCAAAAGATCAATTTATCAGTCAACAGCGAGACTTTTCGTTAGAAAACAGTGCAATTATTTAAAAACTATATTCAACTGAGATACCAAATATACTAAAAACAAATCACCGGAACTTAGTATGTCGACGTAAAAAGTAAAATATTTTCATCTAGGCTGTCACTGTCATTGTGATGACATGAAATAAAAAAGAAAAAATGCACATAAAAATGTTATTACGAATGACTGAAACAATAAATAAATAACTCACACAATAACACAACCACTAGATAATGAAAATTAAATTACACTTGCACATCGTACATTCACTTAAATCAGTCTTACAATTTATTCAGCAAGAGTATGCTTCCGGGTAAACTGAAAGGTCCAAGCCGGGACCTGATATCTACTGCTCGTACAGCAAAGAAGTACTTGAAGCCAGCCATGAATTGCGTCAAGGTGCACGCCATGGGTAAAGGCAGTGCTTTTACATCTCCAATTTTCTTCCATAACGTTGTGCTCGGAGGTGAAGACGTTTCTTGATACGCATACAACTGATAACTCGCTATTTCTTCGTAACTATCCTCTTGGTAACCTTCAATTTTCCATGAAATGACTATTCCGTTTTCTACTTTTGATAGTTTAAGATCTGGTGCAGGTGGTAACGCTTTCCAATTTGGTGGCTGATACTGTTTCATGGCGTCAGGCAAAGGAGCTGGATGTCTATTTACTCTGACTGTCGAAGCAGGTCTTCCCACTTGAGCATTAGGAATCCTCGGTCTTAAACCTGGAACACAAACATACACATGCACATTTAAAATCATGTAGTTCCAAACAACAAGAAATCTCTTACTAAATTGAGTGTCTATGTTATACCATATTGTGGATGACTTACCTGGTGTAGGAACAGTCTTTAGCATGATAGTCTGTCCAGGCCTTATATTTTGACTCTGTGGACCACTTATAGGAATGTAAACTTTCCTTGGACTGCTAACAGCTGCTGGGAACGCCTGTCTTGGGTTTGCCATCAGGTTTTGGGAAGGAACTACTCTAACTGGAGGTGCAGGTGATGTCCGATTGTTAACTTTAGTTGGTGGTTCATCATCAGTCAGATCTACTGTCACAGACATATTTCTACTACGCTGCCGTTTTTCGCCAACTTTCTGGGAAGGTGATGGGATTTTAATTCCATTTGGCATGGGAGACACAACTTTCGCAGGAACTATTTGGTTTACCATTGGTATTGTACTAGGAGATTTCATGGCAGGGCTGGCAGGCACTAGTCTTGGTACCGGTATGGGCTGGTTGGTGACAGCAGGAGCTTTCGGCCGAAGGTTTGTATTTGGAAGATTCTTAGTAATTGGTTTGGGGTTGGTAGAGTTTTGTAGCTGTGCAAGGTTTTTTCTTCGGGGCCCTGTTTTTTCCATATAAACTTGCATGCCCACAGAACGGGTTATCTTTAGGGGTGTTATAGGTGTGCCTGGTAAATTCTTTTTCTGTTCCTCCTGTATAGACTTCAAAACGACTTGTAAATCTCGATTCTGTTTTGTTAGGGTCAAAGTTTTCTTCCTGTATTCATCTATACTCTGAGCCACTGTTTTAAGTTTGTTTTTAATTTCACTCAAATTGCTTCTGTCAACAATACTCTCTACAATTTTGAGTATGCAGAATTCTTCCAAATCTTCCCGTGTCATATCAGATATATTCTTCTTAGCAGATTTGAGGACATTGTCTGGCAGTAGTGGCAAATCAGATGAGACTGGTTCGAATATGTCTTCTTTTTTATTTATATTTATTTCTGAATTGATATTATCCTTTACTTTTTCCGGATGCGAATCTGGAAAAGGAAAAATAAGAAATTAATAATTTATAATTATGCCAACTGCATTGCGAATGCAAACTAGCATGAAACCAGAAAGTTTAAGCAGAAGATGATTGACTACTGGTTTTTATTGATTACCAAAAACTTACGACACTAGTAAACAATTGAATCATTATTATACTGAGTGGTCTTTGCATAATAAGTAAGACTAACCTTTCTCCCCGGTTTCAGCTTTGCATAATGCGGGCGATTCTTCAACAGATTTTTCTCCGGTTTCTGAATTAGTTTTGTCTTCTCTGGTGATTGGAGTATCGTCTTTACTACTTATATTTATAGGTTGGGGTGTTTCAGTCTTACTTGTATCCTCATCAATGAGCATGATATCATCATCATCTTCTATATCAATGCATTGCTTATCATTTAGTGCTATTGGCTTAGGGGGTTCTTCTTTCGGAGGCTCACTCGCTTCATCCTCATCATCGGACAATATGTCTAGTGTATTAGATAACTTACATAAAATAGGTTTATCTATAATACTACTAACAGGAGCAGAGGGTTTTTCTTTTGTTTGTGAATGGGATTCTTTGCTCTTAGCTGTTTCTACAATTTCTTCCACATCTATGTCATCTTTCAATTCGATGGGTGTGGGATCACGGGCCTCTTTGCTTGAAATTACTTCTGTAGAACCACAGACTGGTTCCTTCTTGCTCTCATCTAATTGCTTTTCCTCACGATCAGGTTTTGACTTATCTTTATTTTCTGAAGACTCTAAAGATTTGTCTTTATTTTCAGAGGACTTTAAAGGTTCGTCTTTGTTTTCAAAAGACTTTAATTGTTTATCATCATTTTCAGAAGACTTTAATGCTTTGTCTTTGTTTTCAAAAGTCTTTAATAGTTTATCTTCATTTTCAGAAGACTTTAATGGTTTATCTTCATTTTCAGACAACTCCAAAGGTTTCTCTTTATTTTCAGTAGTACTTGCCGATTCTAATTGTACATCAGGCACCGGCTCTTTAAATTCTACATCAGGTGTAGTCTCGCATATCGTATGTGTTTCGGTTTGTTCTTCTATAACCTCAACATCATTGTTAGTACTAGCCAAATCTTCTTTACTTTTTGTTTCATTATTTTCAGGTTTAATATTTTCAGATTTATTTTCTGTGATATCTGAATTTTGGTCTAGATTTTCGTGTTCAAGGCTAGTTATGATTTCCTTATCTCCTACAATAGCTTCTAGAACTGTTCCTTGCGATTCCTTTTTGATGGGGCTTGTGCATTGAATTTCTTCATTATTGCCATTTTTTTGAGATTCTTCTCTTTGCGTACCATTCGTGTCCGGAATGTTTAGTTTACAAGTTTTTTCTGTAATTGCAACCCCGATACTCGGCTCGTCTTCAGTATTTTCCGATTTTCTATCATTCGGCAAGTTGGGTAAGGCTTCAATTTCTGCATTTATAATCTGTTTATTTTTTTCATCACTACTAATAACATTGTCCTCTCCAATGTTTTCTTTGTTCCCGTTGCAATTTTTTTCAATGAGTTTTTCAATATCTCCATTACCAACTTTTTCATTATAAATTTCTTCGATCGCGGACATGTCTCTTTTTACATCTAAAGCAGACTCAGAATCGAGAATTAATTGCATTGTTTAACATTTCCTTATCTCCATAGAAGAAGACGCCACACCTGAAACAGAAACAAGAAAAAACTAAGTCATTGATTTTCGTTACTGATGACATCATCTATGTAAATCTTTATTTTTATCTATCAAACGAAATGTGTAGTAAGCCGAATCAAATCGTATCATTTTTCCACATTCTGATATCATTTTACGATAATTATCGTTAGTGCCATCTATGAGAATTAGACCAAAACACTAACATTCCGAGCGAAAATCTTATTTCCGAGACAAAACCTGCCAAGAACTCAACCAGTTTGGTTAAAAGTAGACAGTTCTGTTCATTGGTTCTGCACTTCACGACACCGCATGCGCGGAACGCGGCCTCGTGATCAATGGCTTCTCTTATACAAAGGATCAATCCAACCTGGATGATTGAAAGGAGAAACTCTAGGTTCGCAGGTTGGGCCATGTTACAGTAAGAATTCGCTGAATGCACTGGTTATAGAATAGATGGTTCAGGAAATAAAAGAAAAGCACTAGTACAGGTTCCCCTGAAACCACGCAGTGCGCAAAACCAAACACGCCCTACAAAGATTTGAGCGACCAGCATCTGATTCTAACGAAAATCCAGGAAGATATATTTTCTTATGCTTTTCAAAAAGATTAGAGGAACACAATAAATTTACTATTACCGCGACTTAGTTCTGGAGACAGCTAAGAGAGACGACAATCGAGATTCCTATGCCGATTAGTTCAATGAAACCGAGAAAGATTACTCGTTTTTCTGTGTCCAATAGGACTGTTCCGGTAGCGAAATCTGGATGAGAATTTGTAACAGAATGATATATACGAATACGATTTCATTAGAATACTTGGCCCCTAACAATATTCAAAGTTAAACTTAACCCACTGGATTAAGGTCGCATGGACGTCGGGAAACATCCCATGGGAACGTAACACCACCGGGATATATTCCTTAGCCACATCTATCATCATAAATTGTATTAGATGGATATATGTGGCTAACGAATGAGTTCGTGCTTGAGAAGGTATTAAATCAAACCATTACTCTCGGAGGTCTAGTTTTTGACGTGAAACGGAATAAGAATGCGCTAAGGGAGCCCGCCAAATGTAAATAAGACGTAAGACAATTTAAATTTCGCGGGCTATCTTAGCGCATTTTTAGTCGCAATAACCGTACTTAATACATAACATCGTACATATAATCCCTGAATGGATTCGGCCGATGTGTCCTACAGTACGCCTTCATTCAGTTATGTGTAATGCCCATGTTATAGGAGACTCTCTAATCGTAAGTATTTCAAGGTTGAAGTCTAAAACGTGTCTATATTCTATTGAGATCGGGCCGAAACTAAGAAAACCTTATACGATGATAACTTGAAAACGCAATTGGTCCATTTATGAACAGCCTGTATATTTATTTATTTCTAAAAATTTGCGTGTTATGATTGACTTCTGAAAAAGTTCAACATTTTTTTCGTAAGGGTGTCTAACAACGTATTCATGTGAGGGCCTGTTTTTTTTTAAATTTTTTTAACTGTTCTGTACTGATAAAATTATGTAAAGGGGTTGGAATGCAGAGGGGCCTGCCAGGGCCACCGCCTGCCGGGGTTGCGTATTGTTCAAAAGAGATACCGCGGCCCCGGAACATAGAGCAATAGAAGGAACACCCCCCCGTTCCACCCAGACCGGGGGTTACGTTATTTGATAATTTCCCATCCGCAAAAATGAGGAGTTGAAATATTTTTGTATGAAGCGTGGCCTTCTTAACTTACGTCATTTTTTTTTTTGAAAATGGGAGTGCAAGTATAAAACCTGAGTAAGTTTTTGAACTGACATTATTTATAACATTTGAAACGTTTATCCGTGATCAAGGCGTGTGCAAATGCGCCAAAATATCGGAAACTCAAAATAATGGTAAAACTGGTAAATATCCCGTTTCAAATAATAAATGGTCTCAATACCAACCCGTTTTGTACGAGACTAAACTATCTAAAGCGTCACGATCTCGAGATTTAAGCTATCAGAGTTAAAATCCGTTTACGATAGCACAATCAGTATAAGTTTGATTTTATTAGCCAGGCATAAAATCCGCATCAATCAATCAATAGGGCCTTCAATACAAACAAGTATTGTATGCAGCAAAATCTTCTAAAGCGTCACATTTCCGAAAAATATGCTATCAAAGTTGGGTTCATGGTGGATAGGATATCTCTAAAACGTGACGCTTAAGAAATTTTTGTCTGATTAAAAACTTGTTTGTATTGATGATATTTAATTTTATAGGTCAAAAAGTGCAGATTATTGCATAAATTTGAAAAAATGACTTGATTTTTAACTGACTTCCAAAAAAGGTGGTTCTCAATTCGGATGATTAATTATTTTATGTATTTGTGTACAAAAAAAAATTGTGTAAAATTCGAACAACAAAAAATTATTCAAATCCTAGTTTTTTTTTTGTTCGAATCTGTTTTATTCCGAAATGGTCCCGTTTAATGATCTGATGACGGACAACAGAACTCTTCAATAATGGACAGCACATATCTCGTGATTGCTGTAATCGCTTGGATTAATATTATTTACATGATGCCACAACATATCATAACGTCTGAGTCTGTACATATACTTTGAACGAAATAGGGAGGGGAAGATACCCCTAACTTGGCCGGTTATAAGTTCATTTTTATTGGAGATCACCTTATTACTATGACATGTATTATTATATTAACGATATAAAATAAATGGATGGCAATAATTTGTATGTCAAAAAATAAAACCGACTTTTTTTGGCATATCAGTCAAAGAACCGATTTCAAAAAAAGTCTGACTTCTGAAGCTAAAGTGAAAATTTACTTTTGCTTCAGAAGTCGGTGATTTAAACAAAATAAGTTAGCGAAACTCGAGAGACGACGTACTGGATGACATTTTGGGGCCAATGACCGCAGTATGTTGTGGGTACAATGTTTATTTAAATAATAAATAAACATCACCACAAAATAAAAAATAAAAGTTTCGTCTCTGTTATTATTTAAACACGGCAAAAAACTATTTTTTAATCTCGTACAGAAATTTTTATTAACTGCGGTCATTGCCCAAAAATTTGTTTACTTTTCCGTGTATAGGTATATCGAATAGACGTACTAGTCACGTGTCAAATTTCGCTAACTAAGTCAATTTTGACCATGTGCCAGACGTTCATTTTGCAACATAAGCATAGACAAGGAGGATAAAATATTATTCAATATTAAATCCTACTTCAAAACATAAATAACAGTCCATGGCCCCGCCCTCATCCCATGTTACTTGTGCGCAAAATGTTTTGCTCTGCCATTCCCTCCTGTCAACCTATCATTCCTCACAAAATCCATCTATCTTTTTTGTGACTCCCGCTCCCCCTAAACAAACCCTCACGAAAAAAACCATGCACACGCCACGTGTAAAATAAGATAAAGTAAGAATAATGTTGAGAAGTACGTATAACCATTTATTGAAAAATGCAAATATGCTGTCATTTTGTTTTTTTTTATGATTACAATGATTTTCTTTATTTTTTAATTCGTTTGAAAAAATACTATTGTATTGATCCAAATTGGGTTAACCTAACATCAATAAACAAATTTTTTGAAATTATTTCATTTGCTTAGAGGCCTTTTTTTCAACTATTTCCTCTTATCGCTAACATTTTTCATAGCTCTATTATTGATGTATTAGCATGATTTGCAAAACATAAAAACTTGACCCCGCGTGGTTTTAAAAGGATCTAACGAAATCCCCATGAAAAGTGACAAGATGTATATTTTTTTCTCGCGATAGCGCCCCCGTTTAAGGGTCAGGAAATTGGGGTTATGTAATCATTGTACTGTAAATACCTACAGATTCAGTAGGTAAGAATTTTCTGAATAATAATCTGAATAAACGAAAAAGTATTTGAAAAAAAATACAGTTAATTACACTACACCTAAAATATAAACAATTTTGATATAAAAACGTTAAAGGCAGCCCGATTAAACGTAAAATATCGAAAAAATTAAAACACAATGTTTTCGAACATAACAAGATGGCGGCTATCCGTTCTGTCGTGCGAAATACCGGAATAAATTCCCCGCGCGCTTGGTGGTGAGCTGCACCAGCGTTTCAGACTAAACGAGTGATAGACTGCTGTTGCATTCGCCATTAGCCTGCGGAACGCGAGCAAGACAAGGATGGAGAGATATTTCTCGAGGACAGACGAAAATAAACGGAGCGAGGTGAATGTGGAAAGCAGCAAGTACGGGCTATTGAACGGGAGTCAGTGTCAGCGAAAATATGAAAAAAAAAACGTAGTAAGTATTGTTGAAAAGTACAAAATATTGTTTATGAGAAGAATTGTTAAATGTAAAGTAATTCGTAATGATGGCCCGCTGACCGACGAAAGAGAAATCGTTTATTTTATAAGAGAATCATAATAAAATAAATAAAAAAACTGCCAAAGTGATATAATAATAATATGATGACCGGTCACGACAAAAAAAAACAACAAAAAGAACTGCTAGATCTAATCCAGAACAATTGCATTTAACACAATTGTACTCGAACAATCTATTTCTCAATCAGATATTATTTAAAAATTTGTAGAAATAACAAAAAGTGATAAAGCAAGCGATAAACCTGTTTAAGTGCAAACAATTATAAGTGTTATGCCTTCCACATAACAGCTATAATCGCTTGGTTACGTTTGACAGGTAAAATGAGCACAAACGTTTACGACACCAAAAATAAACAAAATATCAAATTTATTAAATATAACTGATAATTATATAAAGTAAATAAAAATAATTACATAAATAAATAAGAAGTAATAATAAATCAATATTAAAACAATAACTGATTAACCAAAATAATGAAACTAATAAAATTGAAAAACAAATATGTAACGCAATACAAAGAATAATTCGAATAATCAGAAATAATAATAATAACATGCCTAATGTTTACGATTACTCACCGAAATGACTGCGTAAGAGATAACAGAAGAAGAAGAATTGACGAGAAGAAAACAAAATACGAAATTATACGGGTGTCTGGTTCCGCGTCCGAAGCGACACTGACAGCAGATAGAGAGAGAAGAAAATGGCGGCCGTATTGTGGCGAGCGTGGCCGACAGAGAGCGTCAGGCGAAACACGAACTAAATGCACAGAGTAGTGGCTCCGTACAGAATCGAGTTTTGCGCCGGTAAATTACTGGTGGAGGCGCGAGAGCGAGATAGCAATATTCCCGTTCCTAATGAGAGAAAGGAAAAGCAAACCGCTAGCGATAAGTCGCCAGTGTAGCTCTTGGGTTTGTTCATTACTCTGTACAATAACAGCGAGGTCACGTTACGTTATCGGGCTCTCGTTCTCTTGCGTTCTACTTCTGTTTCCATTTGATAAAGGGTGATGTTAGCAGCTCCCACGAGTACCAACGTGAAACTCTTAAATTATCAATTAATTATTTTGAAAATATTAAATAATAGGTACTTATATATTTTCCTACAAATACTCTGTAAATGATTCATCAGGAAAAGAATACAGTCATTATTTGTTTTGCACTGACTGGTTGTAGTTCTATTTGCAAATTTCCCGAGACTTAATAAGTGTCAATGTCAATGAAACACCGTGCGCTATCATGGAGTTGGGGTTCTGCCTAAAATGATCTCTAATCCTTTGATTATTATTGGCCCAGATTTCAAAAAACAAGATATCATTAGGCCACTCAACTTTTAAACAGTTTTAGCACTCATTTCATAGAAAGTAATCTGTAAAATAGAAGAAAAATCACAAAAATAGTTCAACAATTGTGAACTACCGAGAATGGGCAACGTTGCCGTTCTTACGACTTCGTCCAAGTCGAGTGGGTCGTTTGACTCGTTGCCGAGATCATACGATCGAAGCCGAACATTCCCGACTAGCAGTATACGTCAGTTTTATACGTCATTTTATAAAATAGAATGTGTGCAAATGCTTTGTTAGTGTTTAAAACCTAAATTTTTGCTTCCATCAGCAGATCAGTCGTCCTAATACGCATTTTGGAATACGGAAGTCAGAAAAGGCTTGATTCAATCACTACGAAAACATCCAATTTTTATTTCTTATGGCCAGAAATAAGGATAAGAGTGATGAAGGGAGTCTAGGAGTTCTGGGACAAAAACTTCCCAGTTTTCGATGTCATGCCAAACAATCTACTTTTTTAAAGGATGATTAAAATTGAATAACTTGACTAATATTAATCCGGCAACATTCCAAAGAATTTTATTCTGACCTGTACTATTTAACTCAAACTCATGGGAAACTGTTGGGATCACCTGCCTGTCAGGTGCCCCTTTTGTCATTCTCCTGGTTATTGTTCAAGCAATTGCGTCTTTTTTCATACTTATTAGTTGATCGATCTAAATACTGTAACAAAATAGATTAACGAAAAGACAAATATATTTTTGATCGATAGTAAATTATTCTGACCTATCTCCTTGCTTGCGAACACATTGAACCCCGTTAACACCATGTTGTGAAAGGTACGAAACAATGCACGCAGCATACATAGTATTTCATGTTGGGGTGCGCAACGCTTTCGTTTGGACGTTACTCGGCAATGGACGCAAAACAACAAAAGTTATCGACGTTACAGAAATGAAAAAAGTAGTAAGAACGATTATTGTAGTGTTGGAATTTTAAAAATAATTAAGTAATAATATTTCACTCTATTTAAAGAACTGCCTAATCACCTTTTTTCAATCTTACCACTGAAAAAGGTAAGTAACGAGCGGTATTAAGTAATTTACTGAATATCTACCTAACCTAATTAAATGCCTACCTACGGCATGTAAGTTAAACAAGCAGTAGGTATTAACAGTACTGTAAGAACCTAACAAAAATGGCGCATATAAGATAGAATGAGGCTGAGCATTCGCAATTACGTAGGAGTAAGTGAGATAGGTGGAGTTACGTCAGTCATAATACAATGTGCTTGACAGCAGACAAGATGGCTGAACATACAAAATAATCACTAAGATGAGATGTCATTTCCAAATTTTGGAAGAATGGGCCTTGGGACTATTTCAGGACATCATTCTGGGTTAACGGTCAGAAAAACAAAGAAAAAAAAACTCAATTTAGTTTAAAGCTCCAGGGAATTAATACAGTACCGTATTCAAAAATACTTGTAAAATAATCTCATTCAACAGTTTTTTACAGAAAAGAATAGCCAACGGATCTATCAATGAATAGAACAGCTCGGACAAGCTGCATATCATAACCACCTATCGGAACTGGCAGAAACAAAGGTAATAATAAAAGTACCTAGATAGGTAGGTAACGTTAGCAGAACGGCAGCGGCAGCGGTCTGGCAACGCTGCACAAACAAGTTCGTGACGGCATCGGCATTGCCAGCCTGCCAGACACCTAGCATATCAATTTTGTACACTCAATGTCATGTTTGATAGGAGCTGCTCGGGCCAGATTTAAACTAATTGAAGAAAATACAGTTAATTGACGCTTCAGCTTGGAAACTAAACTACAATGAAATTCATAAACATTAGAATCTATAAAATTATCAGATGAAGCGAAGCGTCCATTTCGTGGCGAACCGCGTACCAAATATCAACGTTGGCTGGTCGGTTAAACAATTGCGACGATGCCAGTTTGCCACGCTTTCAATAGCTGATATAAATGTACCTACAACTACAAGATTATGCTTGCAAGGTGCAGTAGGTGTTCAAGTCACTTACTAACACACACGCGGTTGAACATTGCTGATGGAGAAATTTTATAAGTACTTATAATATTATAATTAAATCTCCAAAAAAAGAACTGACGTATCCGGTTGGCTTTGAATACCTGGCAGAAGATTTGTTATTCTTCTCTGCTGCTCCAGGGTATAGGTAGTATTTCTAGGGTCTTGGGCCATTTCTTTTTTCATTGAAAATCATGTAGCTTTTTTTTCATAATTATTATTACTAAAAAAGATAGGTAAGTGAACTTACCAGTCTTCTTCAGAAACTGCAGTTAAGCGGAAAAACAGAATGAGGGCGCCAACCGTCAACGAACTCTCTCGAACGAAAGAAGATATTCAAATGGACTTTATTTTCGTGCGTGTGTAGGTTGGCGGTGGCGCACGGACGAAGTGCGATGGGCCGCCGCCATTTTGTTATACATCGCTTCGTGAGTTATAGCGAGAGCAAAATATAATTATGTCTTGCTCCAACGCGGCAAACTATACGATTATTTATAATATAAATAATAGGCTTACTCTTAGTCTATACTTAATAACTATGTTTTACTTCTTCAATATCCTTACTCATTCACAGTAAAATAAAAACTAATCTCTAAGCCCTCAAAATACATACGTTTTGTGAAAAGATTTATAGCCGTTTTGACATTGACGTTCAATTGACCAATTTTGTTTTGTTTTCAAATTTTGATTTTGTTTTGTTTATTTTCCATTTTCGAAATTGATGTCAATAGTAATTCCATAGTGCAAACAAGTCCAAATTAAGATGGCTATAGCGGGATAATAAGAAAATATAAAATAAATACTGCTACCTAAATACCTACTAAAGCTTTATTCGACAGTTTAGATTGCCGCGGCCCCGGCCGTCTCAAAAATGTGTAGGTACGAAGCAGTATTTCATCAAATGTGACTGTGACTGTATGTAACGTAGCTGTACATTTCTAATTCAATCTTCAATCTTTCAAATCCATATCAATCAATCATTCATTTGTTGTAAAAACATCGTTTATATTATTATCGACAACTGCACTACACAATCATCATTGTGTCGTTGATAGTTTATTTTTAATTTGAGATCTGTGCTAGCGGCATCTATTGTAGATAATTAGAAAGTGACGCAGTGACAGCTGAGGGATTGCCTCTATTTAAACATGTGTTGGCTAAGTTTAAAATAAAAGTAACAGATGGCGCTATTATATTTGTAGAACTATATTTGTATGATATGATGGCGGTAAATTTTCTTAAGATTTTCTACGACCATTAGAAATTTCTTGAAGTATCATACCTTTAAAAATATGAAACGACGTTCATCCCACTATATAGTCCAGTTACAACATTGCCAATAGCTAGTGTCCCTGGTCTGCTTTCTTGTTTCAGAATGCGTATGAAATACTTAACTTGAGAGTTCAAATGAACAGTATTAATTAAAACATTATAATGGGAAGCTCTGAGTTATATTATTTGCCAAAGAGATTTTGCAGAGCAAAAATTGAATTCTTGTTCTTCAGTGCCGTCAGTTGACTGTCAGTACTGTCACTGTCATGGGAACATGACGTTTCTGAATAGGATAGCAAATTGTAAACAATTCAAATTCTTTGATAAAATGTTTAGATGAACTATCATTAAAGCTGTAAATTATCAGAAATAAGTTTTTTGTAGTACAATTATACGCTTGAATAGTTTTGTTTATAATGATCCTTAACCTTATAAATCCATCCTCAAGGGTACTGGTTATTCGTATCAAATTAGTTCTTAACTTAAATTTAAAATTGCTGCGAAATTCTAAGTTTATAATCATTTCAGAGTACGTTATGCCTGAGTTGTCGAGTGTCCATCGTTTCAAAATGTTATTTCAGCGATGGTTTAGATAACAAATACAATGATACAGAGAAGGAGAAAATATTACAGGTTATCAATAATGCCGACACTAGTACTCTTTCTTGGTAAGAATATTGTAAGATATATTTCACATAGAAATAAGTTCATAAACTTTATAGGTACTGAACAACTCTCTGGCACATGCAATGCTCCTAATCTGCCTATGTGCGTACTGCTTTAGTGTCCTAAATGTCCATTCGTTTACTTTAATTTTTCACACTATGAACATAGCCTCTTTCTCTCTAAATTGTGTAAAAAATGAAAACTCAATCGAGAACCAAGTAAAGTGGCTTGCAAGATTTGATTACAGGCATGGGGACAGTTGAAATTAATTCAAAGCTTGTAAAATATATATCAAGATCACCTTCCTTTGCCAAAATGTAGGACTTAATAAGTGCCTACTTAAAACTTAATGCAATGAACCACACATTTGCAGTAATACTTAATTTGGCAGTCTCTTAAATAAGTTCCATTCAGCAAGAGTTATTCGCAGTCTTGAAATAAGATGCATTATTGATACCCTACTTACAAAAAATAACAAATTGATGTTCACACCATCCCTAAATAATAATTTTATTTCAGTTACGAAGTAAGTAAAACAAATATCAAGAAGTTTTCTCAGTGGAAGATCAATAATGGAGAAATAAAAACACTTTCTGACATAGAATATGTTGAGGGATTCTCTGAGCGTTCTGCCAAGAAACTTTTTAACAGTATATTAAGTGGACCTAATAAAGAAAAGAAAGTAAATGGTAAAATTAAAGGGCAAATATTACACCCACATTTAAGTGAAAGTGTTATAAAGGTAAGACTATGTTGATTTGTTTTTTAATTATTCCTTTAAAATAAAAAACAATCATCCTTTCATCAGACCAGACCTTTGCTGATCTTTTTGCTAACTCAATTTTAATACATCATGGGCATAGCCTTTTCCTGAATATATTGGGGTTGGTTACCAGTCTAACCGGATGCAGTTGAATACCGGTGTTTTACGTGGAGTGACTGCCTATCTGACCTATACAACCCAGTTAGTACTGGGTGACACAGTATCCTTTGGTAAGACTGGTTGTCTGTTACAACAAATGTCAGCCAAGATATAACATACTTTCCGAAGCACAGCAGAAACACAGTTGTGTTTCTGCTGTGGTTGGCCACCCATCTGCAGACCAACATAGGCAAGTTGAGCTTAACCTCAAAATGGATCCAAGCAGCTGTTATAATTTAGTTACAAGCTCCTCAGTTTTCAATTACCAGTCACAATTATTGCAAATGAAATATCTAAGTATTCAAATAAAAGGCAACTAGTTTTTGCACCAAAATTATTTATACTCAGTGTGTTAATTCTGAATATCGAGGAGCATTGAGTTGGGTAAGTCAGTGTCAGTGCAGACTGTGTATAGAACAAAACCCAGCACTGAACCCTGAGGCACTCCAGTTTCTATCGGATAGAATGAAGATAGGCAGTCTCCAGTTTTAACCTGGACACTCGTCCCCCTAAGTACTTGTAAGACTTTAGCAGCATGTAACCCAAGTGCAGTAAAACCTAGTGGATTATTTAGAAAAGATAATGTAAGCTTCTCAATTGCTTAACGCTAATAAAAAATTACAGAATTGTAAGTCCGTGTTATCAGTGTACATAACAGTCAACTCAGTGAGCTGGACATTGATAGACAAGACTAACTATGAGGTGCAAGACTGGAAGTACTATGGCATAGACTATCCGGAAGGCAAGAAGTTCCAGATCACTGATATACTGGATATTGTAAGTTGTTAGTTTTCTTAACTTAAATTAAAATACATATATATGGGTGTATAAGGTCGATGAGATGCTTAACAATACCAAAAGGCACTCCTTGTCATTGCGATATGAGATATTGGCAGAATTCCAATGATTTTTTTAAATACAAGTTTTTAGTGTTGTAACTTCAGTTTTTATACATCCATTAACCCTGTACTGTTATCCATCTGCATTTTGTTTCACTTCATACAGACATTCCCTATATAAACAGTGTGAACCATGAGTGTCTATTTATTTCGTTTTTTTTTATTGTACTGGATTTGACACAATTTTTTCTTATAAATTTTTGTTTCTAATATTTATCATGTTCTATGTCATGCATACCTGTTATTTGCATGGTTACTGAATTGCCGTTTTAAGATGTTAGTTTATTTGAACTTGTATGCATTTAACCGTGCTGTTGGTGTGCTTATTATAAATAAATAAATAAAATTTCGAGTGTGTTACATTGAGTCCTATCTCAAAAAGTACCAAAAAGAATTTGTTTCCCTGCAATATGTTTGTTTCGCTTAGATTTAGTTAGTTTGATGTACGATATGCTTGGTTGATGGTTTCCTGAACGGGTCCGTTACTACCTTGTATATCTTCTGAAATTGCTGTATAATGTTTTTTCTTCCTATTGATGACGTCAATTTAGTAAGTAACTATTTTACTTTGATTTTCTTGTTTAAATTAGTGTACTGCGGGTTGATATAGGAAGTCAGTCTTAATTTACAACAACGTTAACAAACGTCCAGTACAAAAATGTTTTTAGAATGCTTTGAGATTGCCCCGGTCCTGCAGTGCGTCAGAGATGTTTGTAGAGAACCGTACTGACGGCTTCCATGCAATCGTATGGAAGAAAATGGTAGCTAGAACCCGGGCCAGTACCAACAGCATTCTAGAAACAGATAGTGTGTTTTTCTTTTTTGTGGCATTTTGTGGAGAAGGTGACCGCTTGAGGAACTAGTTTTCATCTTCTGTACAAAGTGACTCATACTCAAATTTTTTATTTATGTATGTACTAACACTAGATATAAGGCGTGCTACTAACACTATGGATCTCTGTTATCTGAAAATAAATAAAAATTATTATTATAATTTATTAGACATTTTGTAAAATTTTAGAGATGTTAAAAATACGGTCGAACATAGAACCTCCTCCTTTTTGAAAGTTGGTTAAAGAGTCTGTCGTCACCATACTCGAATCATCGTCACTCATCGTCTTCTGCCCTTATCCCAAATTATTTGGGGTCAGCGCTGCATGTCGTCTTCTTCCATACTCCCCTATAACTTGTCATCACATCAAACACCTTCCTTTCTTACCACATTATCCTTCACACAGTCCATCCAACGTTTCTATGGTCTTCCCAATCTTAAACCCGTCCACATTCATACTCCTTACCACCATACTGACTACTCCTTTATTTCTATTCAGGCCTGGCGCGTTACCCAGCAGATGCCACTAGCAGACATATACGTGATGAAAGCGGAAGCCACAACTCTTCGGGCTGCGGGCAGTGATCCTAACAATCCAAAAGTCTTGGCAGTCAACCTGCAGAAGTCCCAGATGGTTGCTATGATCGTCGCCTTGATTAATGCGAGGAATCATGGAGAAGAACAGTAAGTTTCGAAGATTTTTTTTGAATGTGGTTTTCACTGCTTAACATTTATCGACCTTGTAGTTTTTGAAATCTAGTTGAAAATAAATAAACGTCAACGCCATCTATTGTTCGGGGAGTCCAGTTATTTTTGTAAGTTATCATGGAAGACTGACTAACTTTATATTTGCCAACGGCGGTGGCCCTGGCAAGCCCCTCTGCTTTGCTGACATCTCTTTAAGGCGCGCGTGAAACACGAACGCGCCGTCGACACGGTCTGCCGTCAATAGACGGACGGACGGTAAGCTACCCATTGCTCATCGTCTACAGGCCCGCATCTACAGTGACCGGAGTCGTCTCGCGGTGGCTGGGTTGGTTTGAGGTTCTCTCCCTCGAACGCCCGGCCACCTCTTTCGCTAGCATGACTGCTTCGCAGAAGGAGGTGACCGCTTCCCATGCCTTCTCGCTTCGGACCATGGACTAAACCAGCGCCGGACGCTAGAGATCGCCGCTCCCGATCGCCTTTAGCTCGGGCACGGCGGTGCTCCGCCCCGCTTGGGGCAGCCCGCCACTGTGTGCTCCACCGTGTCCTCCGGGCGTGAGGCACAATGGTGACACCCGGGCGTTTCCTCCCGCCCGAAACACGGCTAGCCTCAAGGAGGGACTCGCGATGAATCGATCTAAAACTATGACTAACGGCACTTAACTTAGGGTCGAGTTAAATGGGCAGGAAAAACACTATGTTGACGAGTACATCTCCTTGGACCAACTAGTTTCTTTCGAAAGCAGGCAAGAGAAAGAAATTTGCTTAGTAGCTTTTCTATACGTTGTCGATTTCGGGATCGACAGCGTATGGAAAAGCTGGTCGCGGGCTGCGCCTAATTTAGATATAATAAAAAATTAAGTTGTACAGACTGCTTCCACCGCAAACAGCTGCTGTAAATTAGTAGTATTTAATGTGCAATGTCGAAAATTGTAACTGTGAAGTGCGAGAGTATAAGATTACACATAAATATCCTTTTCCAGGTCCAATGAAGAAAGTGACGAACGACAAGATGTATTAAAACAAAAAGTATATTTCCTGAGGCCTACTCTCCCATACAGGTATGTATTTTATAGACAAGAAATACTATATTAAAATAAAAAAACATGAAGCGTCTATTAACCATCGGGGTAAGCAAAACAAATAGGAAGATAAAGGTCATTAGAACTTCAGACTTTCCCTCGTTCCAAAGGTAGATGTCGCTAATAGTTGTTATAGTTACAAGTAAATAAACATAGATGGCGCTACTGATCTCGATAAATGCATATTTTGACAAGACATGTTGAATCAATCTTTTTGACCGGGCACAAAACAAATATAGACTCCGTGGCTACTGACAAATTCTTGATGGAATAACTCAAGAACACTACCCGACCCGAGAATCGAACTAAAGGTCGTCACTTCTAATTTTAAACAATTTTACAGGCTATACGGCACCTTAGTCGGCAACGAAAGAGTATCAACAGATCAAACAGTAGAAATGCTACTCCGGGACCTGAACGGCAGATCTCCAACTAACGCCCATGCCTACATCCCTGAACCATTACAGACCATGTTCAGAGCAAAGAAGGAACTCCAGAAGGACATGTTAGGTCACTGTCTGTTATTAAGTTTAACCTTCATGGATTTGTGTATTTATAAGAATGAAGAGCGTATAGCAAAGTTGAGTAGACGTGGTGAGTGATACTTTTGCATGTGTTTTTTTTAATATATTGTTGGGTAAAAAAAGAGTATTTTTATTTCGGGTCTATGGGACTAAAAATTTGAAATCGGAGTACCATCAAATGGAACGGGTAAAGTACATCAATATTCCTTAGATAAGAAAGGATCTGACTAGACGGGTGTTGTGTCTTGTGGGCCTGACAATTTGTTGTTGGGTTTTAGTATATACTCAATATCTTTATTAGCTTTACCATAATGTGTACTTACGTGGTAGTTTTATAATATTATGATTAATATGGACCCTGTAGGGCACAGCAAAGGGGTAAAGCAGAATATACTCTTGAGTCGCGGATAACTTCAATAACGCGAATCAGAATGTTGATGTTATTTACTCATAGATGGCGTTGTAGTACTATTTGTAGTACTACTACAGTCATCATTATATGCATGTCTTTTTCAAATTATGTTGGGGGTCGGATTCCTGACTAACCGGATTAAAACTCACATACACAAACAGCCAGATCCGGAACAACCATCTGTAGGCCATACAAATGTTCGATAAGTGCGGGGATCGAACCCGAGCGCCACACAGCAGCAGTCGATAGCTCAGTCACTGCGCCAACTGTGCCGTCAAATTCTACAGTACCATCAGCCTATAATATTCCATTTGTTGGCCGTCTCTGTAAAAAAAGGCTGGCGATGTAAGCCTTGTACGGGTGTGTTTTTGTCGTTGACTGGGCACTTATTCAGATTCTGTACTGTTATTGTGTTGATAATTTAGAAATAAAAAACTAAATTATTCATTTATTTGTGCATACTAGTGGCATCTTGATATTGAGATGTCAAACTTTTATTTCCATAGTTCTTTTTAATCTGTGGTTTATATCGGACGGAACATTTCTTTAGCTTATGGGCCCAGCACATTTCTCCTGCGCCATTCTGGTCCACATATCTTTTTTTTAACACTGAGGATGTAGGTTAGGAGTGTGTAGGTTACACACTCATGTAAAAGGTTAATAAGATTGCCTGGCCCAGGTTCGAGCCCGGAATTCTTTGCACAGCAGAGTTTGATATCGAATAGGACTTTCGCTACAGTGACAGGTATATAAATAATATTAAAAAATAAATAAAACTGCAACGTATTGCTTCAGTTGGACTAAAAAGTGTTTATTTGATAAAATACAACGAGCTTACTTTTTACAACATTTTACTTCTATTAATGACAAAAAAAAAACAAACAAAACCCTTAAGACAATAATAATATACATAAATACGATGGTATCAACTTCAAACGTATCATAAACTAACATAAATGCAATTCTAGGCAAGATCATTACAATTCAATTAAAATACAATCTAAAAAAAAAAGAAAATAATGTACTTAACTAAAAATAATAAAAATATCTTTAAAAGTTAAATATCAAGAAAAGTTCTAATGCAAAAATTCTCTATAGATCACACAATTACACTTTTGACCTAACCAAAGTTGAATTTTGTATTTAATACTGATATTATTCATTTTGGAAGAACTAGAAAATATATTTACAATTTTTATAATATTAAATTTTTGACAAATGCCAACGTTTACAATTTTTTCCGCCTGGATATTTGTGACCATATCGCAACCAACTGTTTTCATCGAACAAAAAAATGTAGATAATAATGCTATGTAAAATAACTGAAGTCTGTTGTTAACTGCTGTGTGTAAAAAGTTCGATCTTGTATTCTGGGATTGTCCAAAATGAATTTCATATATTCTACTATTGGCGTCTCTGTAGGTATTTACGAAAATATACTCTATTGTAACATGTGGACTGAGGCTGCTATCTACTGATTCACTTAGGCCATTTTATTGGATATTTATGTCACTGTTGCAGTACAAACAATCACCATTCTATTGCTATGAAGTTGTGGCAACATAAAAATATACTTTTTTATCTATGGCTAATGAATGAGTGTAATCCACGTAAATAATATGTTTGAATCACGAAAACAACATTAGTTAGTTAATCAGTATTAGAGCAGCCTCAGGTGATAACTCTGTAGAAACCTAACAACATTGTAAAATTACCAGTCTATTGTATATTACAATAAATATGTACAATTAATGATATAACAGCACCCTTTAATGAAACCAAGTTATGCCTCAAAGTACGCCGCCTACAACGCTTCTTAAATCAAATATGTATAATATCACCGCTTTATTGTATATGTCTATTGTATTGTATATAATTGTATATTCTGTATATGTATTGTACTATAATTTAAAACTGTTATTGTATGGCTTAAAATAAGTATTGTAGCAAAAATAAGCTGAATAGGCGACGTAGCTTCATCATTATTATACACGAAAACTTTGCATTCAATAAAATCTGTAAAAAACTCAATCCAGACTACAAGATCATTAATCTAAATATGTCCATATTTTTATTAAAAAATTCAACAACACTTATTTTACTGTGGAACTGTTTCAACAAGTCTCTATTGTGATAAAAAATTATTACTTTGTATCTTTAATATTTTCGACAGCGGTTGGCGAGTGGCAGTGGGTACAATCATAAGAGTATACTATCTTTATGAAATTATTATAGGCCATTTTTATGTTGGCTACCAATTATTTTATTAACACTAACAACTATTTTTAAAATAAGTCATTTATAAAATAAATTATACAATAATATCGCCAAAATATCAAGTGTATTGCACTGGAGCTGCACTAACTGCAGATATACGATTTTATGTTTTAAACTATACAAATAATGCGAATAACACTTAAGCTTGGGTTCACACATAAGAACTCAGAAAAAATATTTTCGAACCTCCTTCGAGAGTGAGAGGTTGTTTCCCGATGTGTGAAGCCAAATTTACAAAAAAAAAAAATTGTGACACATGATAAACGCTGTATTAATAAATTAGCATACTACGTTGAAAATGGAAGACGTAGAAATAATTCGTAGCCAACTTTTCTATGAAACTAAATCTGTTACACTAAGCTCTTTAAAACATGCATTGACAAAAACACTCACCGGTACCAATTATATACCGTTTATATTGTTTTTACTCGCGACCAAATCAAGACGACGTATCCTATGTAATATACTATCCAAATGTATGGGAGCTTGGCTTTGTTTTACAAAAAGAAAATGGTAATGTAGAGTACACAATAACTTACAATATATATTGCTTCATGCAAGTTTAAAATTACTAAGCTTGTGGATATGTAAAATCGTTAGATAATAATCAAGAAACTGAAGTGGTAGGTCGACTTAGACATTCGCCAATTTATATCCTATATGTAAGACATTACAATTTCACCATGAGATCACAATTAAATGCATTAATAAACGAAGGAATTAATGAAAACGGTCGAGTTTCGGATCTAGATCGACTAAACTATTCATATTGTTACAAGCGCAGCAATGTGTCAGTTTTACTTACTTACATCGCTCTGACATTGTATTTAATACAATTGACGTATTTAATATGTTGACAATTATTACGTTAATATGCAAAGTATAGTTTTACAATGCAATCTTATTCTCTCCTTTTAATATTTTTAACAACTTAAAAATATACAAAATTAAGTAGGCATATTGATATTGCGTTAAATACGAAGAAGAATTTCTTGTTTAGTTATGGATTAAATTGCATTATTTTGCTATTGAAGATATTATATCTATGTTCCAAACTCCAAGACGGTATGTGGATACATATAAACGTGTGCTGGAATTTAATTCCATTGAAGGAAACTTTTGTTAGACAAGAATTGGCAAAATGATTACAGATTCTATATTCTAACCTACGGGTAGTCGATAAGAAATGTCATTGTAGGTAATTATAAATAAACATTACGTATTAATAAAGGTTAGGAACATGCTTGAAACCTAATTAATGTTTTAAAATGAATCCTCGGGGAACATAATCCAAGACTTACGTAGGTACATACTGTAAGGATATCCGATTACAACTGGACGGCACGTTTATATACGGCATTATACTGTCTATTATGATTTTAATATTGAAAACTACAAGATGTGCCAATTTAAAAATTTCAATTATAAGACCTGGGTCGTCTAAGAACAACCGAAATTTTTCAGCACTTAAAAATAGTTTCATGAGAAAGCAAAACCGTGCTCTCAAAAAATATTTTACAAAAATCATTTCGTACAATAAAAACTAATAAGATTAACTTTATAGGTATACATTCACGTTTAATTGAGCAAAACTTAACAAAACAGTGAGCAATTCAAACAGAACAGCATGGGGTGTGGTTACAAATGTCAGAATTTGCGTTCATTGACTAAACTGTTATGGAGGTCCATGTCTGCACTGAAACCGATGGTACATTGTTGACTAACAATTTGTTGGTCAACGTTCCGGTTTCAATAAAAACCAAAGAAAAGGTCTTTGTTGCGACACCGCCAAAAATGATATGTATTTACAATAACCACATTGAATGTAACTAGTAAGTGACAAAAAAAACTTGGGAAACCAACGTGCATAAGACTGAACATTATAAAGTTGTGCAAAATGGATAACAGTTTTGATTCGAATCAATTTTCCACAACTCCCGCGTGACAAGTACGTATCTGTATTTAGGTACCTAGCACGTTGCAAATACGACACTAACTTTAAGACTATTTCACATTTACCGTTTTAATAATATTGTATGTAATAAATGTATAAAATATCATCTGTAATCTCTGTATACTTAATCACTTCTTGTTTTATATTTAAAAATTAAATCCATTTGTATCGGTATAAAAATCTAATAAGTATAAATCTGAGGTTATTTATTGGCTATGGCACTGTGTATGTTTGTATTCAAACTTTGTACTAGGGTGCGTCGCGCCACCCCCGCCCAATATGGAACAAATATATCGTTTATTGTATAAAAATACTTATCAACTATTATTGTATAAGGCTGCTTGTGTTGTGTATATAAACTATAGAACTGAATCTTAGGCTATTGTAGTGTAGCGGCGGGGGCGGCGCGCGCGGCCAATCTGGAGGATCACATGTGTGAACAATGTGGAAAACTTTAGTCACGGAAGATAAATGTTTCTAATTTTCTTCGATAACGATGTTTTTTTCAATTGTAAACCTCCGAAAGTTTGATAGGAAAATCAAAATGGAAAATAAAATGCTAGTGGTGGCGCTAGTTGTGAACGCGGCTTTAGAAGCGCACGCGACTGTCTCGGCGCGATTTGTTTAATCGATGGTTACGATCTAAAGCTACATGTGCGTGTTACTCGATTTGGAATCGATAAGTTTCGTATACAAAATTATTTGGTTCGTTACTACAATTTCACAACAATCGTTCTTGTAGATTGATTGACGGAGTGCGCATGCGCCGTTCACAACTAGCTAACCGATAAATTTTCATAATTGCCCAATGCGATAAATTCGTCGTAAAATCAACACACAATAAACCCACTAAATAATAATATTGCATCGATCACTTCATAGTGACAAATAATAAAATGGTATATGTTATGTGACTCCCACAAATGCACCTTACTATTACACCTATTAGTTAATTAACAGTTCATATTATGCGGTAGGAAAACGAAACCATCACAATAATATAGTAAAATAAGCTATATAAGTTGTCTATACATACAAACAGAGATATTAAAACGTTAAAAAGTTTGCTGGACTATCCTGGCATGCTCCGTAGTTTATAGTCTGTGAGACTCGCGGGTGCTGGCGGTTTGTTCATGAAATTCATCAGTAGATATATTAAATATATCTGTCTTATCCAAGTCTTCAGACTGTACGAATCAATTTGTAAATCCACGTATACAGTTTGTTTGAGCTTTTTTTTCTATTAATTTCTAATCCCAAAAATGAGGACGCGAAAACGTTAAAGACTCAACACATCACCAGAATACTCCAACAATGTCACAAATTCATATAATATTTTTATTTTTCCTAAATTCTAAGTTATTTCGCGATGAATGATCGAATTGCTTGGTAATTCGAAAATCGATAGTCTAAGCTAAATTAGAAATAAGATTTACTCTGGCGTACCCTCCTTCCCTTGGATCAAACTACAACAAAGCCACTTTGCGTCATCACACACGTTACCTAATTGGTAAATTTTACTAATCTCACTCATCGTTATATAATGTTAATGTTATCAAATCAGTCAAGCAAAAGAAGGCGACGGGCCGGACGACTAGCCGGTCACCGAAACAATCAAACGTTTTAGATAATTAAAATTTAGGAACATAAATGATTTCGATATCAATTCGACTCACAATTTTTTTTTTTTTCTGTACAAAGCAAAGGAAATCTTTCAACCATTCACTCGAGCCCACAGCGGGTGCTCGTCACGTCTCGACACACGAAGTTAAACGCTAAAATGAGCGAAATAGACACCTAACCTACCTAGCTATCACAGTCCTCTCTCAGTCTGGCCCTTTCCTCTTAAATGCATCTCATTTTGTCACATCGTTGAAAAAACTGGTAACAACCTAAACTAGGCCAACTATAATACAAGCTGGTAGAAAAAATTTAAAAATCACTACACTATTTGGCACCTATAGTGTTACGAAGACATCTCAGTAATCTCACATGTTAATGAAGAGTAAATGCATTCATTAATGTAACTGAACCTCGTGTAAGTACACTCTAACAAAGTATAATGTTGATGGCAAGAGGTAACCTAAGTTTTTGGTTTGCATTCATGATTGTGGTTTCACCGACGATGTTCGTCTATCTCCCTTAAAGAACTTGCGTCCGAACTCTGTTTACAGCTAACTCATAAATTCTTATCATTCTTTATCGTTACTTTTTAACATATTTTGAGCATCACGGATTTCCGTATAAATCCCCATTTTTTTGCCAGATTTTATCTCTTAATACTCGTAAATAAAATTAACTTAATACGTCTACAAAATATGTATGTATATTTATTACAATTAGGCACAACGTCGCGCCGGAAACATTCATCGCGAAATATTGTTATGTGGTAAAAGATCAATTCTTAATTTTTAGATTTCAACGAAGTGTTTTAAATCCTAATCTCCGGCTAGATCCGCTCGGAGCGTCTGCGAAAATTTCAGCAGAATCGAGAATCACCGAGAAAACTAACTCTTACGTGGTAACTTAACGATTACGGGGCAAAAACGCTAACTGTACTCGCTTCTTCGACGGTAACACTACACGTGATGAACTTGAAAAATTGTACATCGCGACTGACCTCCCGATGGAGTATAAACAGGACGCTATTTACAGATCGAAGCTCGTTTTACAGCGATCCGGTTAAAATACATCGACTACTGTACTGCAGGAGCAGGTCGCGCATCGTATACTTGTACCGCCGGCGCCTAGTTGTAGAGGCGCTCGGCGGCGTAGAGGTCGTGGTGCGCGTGCGCGTGGGTGGGCGCCGCGTGCCACCGCGGCGGCGGCGCGGGTCACTGCGCCGGCAGGCAGGCCACGGGCGCGCCCGGACCCACGACCGGCTTGAACTCGGCGCCGCCCCCGAACTGCTGGAACGGCGGCGCGTAGCACTGCGGGAAGTACAGCTCCGGCTTTACCACTGCGGCGGCGGGTGGCAGCGGGCGCGGTGTCTTGTTGGCGTCGGCACGCCGCGCCTTGGCCGCGTGCGGATTCATGTGGTTGTCAATGTGCTTCTTCACCTCTGGCTCTGTGGCGAAGCGCCGCCGGCAGTTGGGCATGGGGCAGCAGAAAGGCCGGTCGCCCTGGTGTGTCCGCGTGTGCTGGTCCAGAATCGCTTTCTGCCGGAAGTCCTTGCCGCACTGGGTGCACTTGTACGGCTTCTCTCCGGTGTGGATGCGCAAGTGCTGGTTGAGGATGGTCCGCTGGCGGAAGAAGCGCGGGCAGTACACGCAGCCGTACGGCTTCTCATTGGTGTGAATGCGCAGGTGCTGCGTCAGGTGCGACTGCTGTCGGAAGCGCTTTCCGCACTCGGGACAGGGGTATGGACGTGACTCTATGTGAATGCACCCGTGTTGTAGCAGCGTTGACTTCTGTTTAAACTCCTTTTGGCATATCGGGCAGCGCACGTATAGGGGCATCGCCCGTCCTCCGAGCACGTCTGGTAGCTTGCCACCCTTCAAATATTGCAGAGAAAGCCCCGAGCTGAAGACTGAGTGATTGAGACCTTTTGTATCTTTGAAGTAAGCAGGGTATTGTGCCGTATCACCTGGTGAGAAGCAGGAGCCGCGAGGATCTCCGTTTTGTCCGTCCGCATCGCCGAACGTTGACTGGATCTCTTCTTTGTTCTCATCGGCCGGGAACGGCACGTCCTGGGGCCATAGAGTCGGTGTCGTCCCGTTCTTGAAGATGAGATGTGGCGAAACATCTGTAAAATTGAACAGAAAGGTCAGTCACATGTTGGGCATGGCAAAGTAAGGGTTAACCGACGAGTGGGTTAATCAAACTGGGAACGGTTACGGGAACGTCCGGCGGTCGGTTCCGCGTCTCGCGGGCACCCTGCGTTACACGGGCGACGAGGGAACCGAGAATTTGTTTGATAGGAAGGCCAATGGATGCGAGACCGAATCGACTGTGCGGGGGGCGGCGGGGAGCGCGGGCGCCGGCGGCAGTGACCGGCAGGTCAGTGCGGGCGGCGCGCGCGGGGCGGGGGGTATATATGTGTGAATAGCGCTCGCCTTGGTGTGTGCGGACGTGCTGGTTCAGGATGGCCTTCTGGCGGAAATGTTTGCCGCACTCGCCGCACGTATATGGCTTCTCACCGGAATGGATGCGCAGGTGCTGGTTGAGGATGGCGCGCTGCCGGAACGAGCGCGGGCAGTACACGCACGCGTACGGCTTCTCGTTCGCGTGGATGCGCAGGTGCTGCGTGAGGTGCGACTGCTGCCGGAACCGCTTGCCGCACTCCGGACACCCGTACGGCCGCGAGTCCGTGTGGATGCGCTCGTGCTGCAGTAGCGTCGACTTCTGCTTGAAGTCTTTGCCGCACGTCAGGCACTTGAACAGGCGGAGCTCTGAGTTCGGGTTGTGCTTCCGTGGCTTCGGCGGCTCAGGCTGCACTATGTCTGGTAGGTGGCGGAGGTCAGGCGCCGCGTACTGGTCTAGAGGACCTTCGAGGGACAGCACACCACCGTTCTGTTTCAGATAGTGTAACGGGAAGCCGCCCGTGCTGAGCATGTGGCTCGTGGGTCGCGCCTCTTTGAAATATGGCGTGTACTGCTGTTGCAGATCCGGCTGCGGGACGAAGCACGGCGTGCGGTCCAGATGATCCTGCGATGAAGGCTGTGGCTGAGGTTGGCTCTGGAGCTGCTGTTCCACTTGCATGTGTTCAGGAGAAGTTTGTTGTTGTTGTTGTTGCTGCTGTTGCTGTTGTTGTTGCGCTTGTTGCTGTGCCTGTTGCTGAGCGAGTTGCTGGGCAGCATCCTCTGCGGCGCCGGTGGGATCTGGGGGCGGCGCAGGAGGGTAGGGCGAGGGCGCGGGTGACGCAAGCTGTGGCTCGGGTTGCGGTGAGGGCCCGCCAGGGCTCTGGTGCTGCATGGGCTGGTAGCCACCGTCCAGCACTCCGCCGCCCCACTGCGTGCCCGGGGGGGCTCGCTCCACTCCATCTTTGTAGAGGACGTACGGTGTTGTCGTGTCTGAAAACAAATGAAATCAATTTTACTAATGCCTGAATGATTTAGAGTATTCTAGCATGTCAATTTGTAACCAAATGTGCCGAAATTCTTGGTTAATCTTAGGAATAACGGGGCTCGTTGGTATCGTGTGATAAATGGTGAGCATATCGCCACAAAGGGCGGTGGCGTGCGGGTACCGGGTGTCCGGGTGGTGCACAGTAGACTCGCGACATCGCGTGTCGCGCGCGATTCATAACACTCGCTGCGCCAAACGAATGAGAATTTAATAAACTGTCACGTTGTGTGCGAGACGTTTCGGTAGTTTCAGCCAGAGAACATTATGTGATGGACGCCGTGAAATGAGAAAGTCACTGAAACTTGATCAGTGCCCGTGTGGAGGAAGATCTTTGAAATGATTAAATTAATGCAGTAAGTAACAAAAACAATGCTATTTTAAGCTTTTAATTTTTAACGAAATAAATGAAGTTCTATGTTTTTTTTTTCATTGGAATAAATCGTGCACTGATAATTGCATAAAGACAATTCTATGAACCATCTTCGTAATACTTTTATGCGTCTGTGTATTCTATAATACGCCTTTAATAGTTGAGTGAAATCATCAAAGATCATAAAAGGAACTTATAAAATGAGCACGTTTCTAATGATTTACTTTCTCGACGTATTGAGTCTGTGGCATCACAAAAAACGCGGGAAAATGCGACCATTTTCTTTTCCCGCTCAAAGGGAAATGCAAATGGCGGGTGGATAGAGTTTTGTCTAGAAGGTAATATTAAATTGTCGCGAAAAGACTCATGGTTATCAAATTATGTGTTTGGATGGGATAGTTGTAGAAATATTCGATTTGGGTCTAGTTTAGTCCACTGCTTTCATTTTTAAGTCCAAGTAAAGACCCTAACATGTACTCTATGGTCAACTTATTTAAGTCGAATCATCGTAGCACAATTTATGATTTTAATAGACTATGACAAACTGCCGCTTAGTGTCTAGATATGGTTGCATGGGTGATATTAACTAGCTCGAATTTATCTCGTAAATATGTGGCCTGCTTGCGAGAAAACTGGACCAGGAACGGAGGCAACACGTAAATGAGTAGAAATAAGTCCATTGCTGGACATAGGCCTATGTCCAGCAATGGACTTATTTCTACTCATTTAACGATGGTCGATTATCAAATCAAACATATTTAAAGACACTTAGTTATTTCCAAGTGCCACTTTCAGTTCCACCCGAAAGTCGTCATAAGAGATTAAGGGCACACGTCATGATGTAATAAACTTTCGTTTCAAGCTGTACACCGTCACAGGTGACCAAAACACGTGTCTATGGAATGGTAGTCGGAGAGTAATGGGAACTCACTTCTGCGGTCACGCTTGACGTTTTTGACAGCTACCGAACTTGTATCAGGTTTCTGATGTTTCTTGCATACCTATGTCGAGGTACTGTCGAAAACCAATGTGGAATACAAGATATTTTTATGTAGATACAATTTTATAGGAACGTATTTTTTATTATACCACTGCTTACTCAGAAGACAGGCTTGATGTTATTTGTGGAGTGATTTTTATTCGAATCTTGCACAAGTACATACCAAACATGGTGATTAACCCAGGAGTCCCTTTATTAGTAATAGACGCAAATTATACATTCGTAGCATTGTCTACGGCGTAGTCCGTAGGGCCTACGGTCTACGCCCTACGAAAACAAAAATATCTAGTTGCTACGAGTCTACGAAACTACATCCTTACTATCCTTATCCTTACTTCCTTACTATAATATTATAAAAGCGAAAGTGAGTTTGTTACCTCTTCACGCTTTAATGGCTACACCTATTTTGATGAATTTTGGTACAGATATAATGATAGTTGGGAACCAGGAGACGGACATAGGCAAATTTTATTTTAAAAAAGTGGGATGTGAGGGAGAAAGAGGGAAAACTTAGCGTTGCTATTACAAATCAATAATCTGTACCAATTCATCAAAATCGGTTTAGCCATTAAAGCGTGTAGAGGTAACAAACAAACTCACTTTCGCTTTTATAATATTAGTGAGGATTAATATCTAAAATTCTCGTGTCGCGGTGTTTGTAACCAATCTCCTTCGAAAAGGCTGGACCGATTTTCATCAAATTTTGTATGCATATCGTTTGGGTCTGATAATCGGCCAACATCTAATTTTCATACCCCTCTCCAGAAAAGGAGCTGAGCAGCGGGTGACATCTGGGCACAGCTAGTTATTATAATATAGATTAGTATGTAAGCTTGTAGTTTTTGTCTGTACATGTTTGGAATTTACCTCCGTCTCATACCAACGGTTAATAATATATAGATAAGTATGTTGTGAGTGAGTCAGTAGCAACTGAACTTAATTGAAGTAACTTTTTTTGTGGTTAGGACTTCACCAAATAACTACCCCCGCTTTGGGCGAAGCGGGGGGGGGGGGGGGGGGTAGTGTCAGACTTGTACCGACTAAAAACCACCCATGTTTCTTCCTTTGCCCTTTATGTTCCGGGGCCGCGGTATCTCATTCGAACAACCCGCAACTCCAGCAGGAATTGAAGTAATGTCTGACGTTGTAAACAACGTGTTTTAAAATAAATGGTCGTAAAACAAAGAGTTAATTTAGAAGAAAATGTTAATTTTTTGTTTCTTTAGTAACAAAAGAATTATTTATAAAAAAATATAATGACTTCACATCAAAATATATTGCATTTCAACGATATACCGCATATTTTTTTGATATTTTCCCTCTAAAAAATCAATCATGTTTGCTTAAACCTCATTATCGCTTAAGAAGTTAAACAAAATGTTTTTTAACTAAAGCCACGTCATTCGTCATTGGAATAGACGCATTCAGCCTTATAAAAAATCGAGCATCATCTATCTTGGTCCGGCGAGCATCGTTAATAACGACCATAGACTAGCCGTTGATAAAATCATGCTTCTTTATAAACTTATCGATGCCACAATCGATTTGACTAACTGTGATAACTTGATCGTGTTGCTAGAAGCTTTGTCGTAATAATTCTCTAATTATTTTTGTTTTTGCGCGTTTTTGGTTTGTTAGAATTTTACATACCGAAGGAATGTTGCTTTTACAAGCTCTTGCCCCCGACTTCGTTTTAAAATCTTTGATGAGAAAGTGTGAGAAAAAATTGCCTATCTATCTTTGTGCTAGATTTCACCAAGATCCTTTCAGCCATTCTGGCGTTATTGAGTAACAAACATCCACCCAAACATTCGTATTTATAAGGACAACCCGCAGGGTCACTCACGTAAAAAACTGAATTAAAATCCGTTGAGTAGTTTAATAGATATAAGCAAACAGACAGCGGAAATGACTTCATTTTGTACTAGTAAAGAAATAGGATTAGAGCACAGGTTAGATTTATTTTTATTTTTCTGTAATTATACTATAAATATTCATGCTAAAAAGGTAATGATAAGGTTGGTCTAGGAATGCAATTTTTAAGGCATAGGGCCTTAATAAAGATAGCTAGTGGACAAGATTGACTTACGCGATTCAAAAGCTTCTGTTGAAAGTCATACGACAAAAAAAAATGATAGCACAGTATTGAAATTAACGGTCGAATATACAGTCGAAGTCTATGGCAGTTAGGACTACAACTTCTCAGCCATACTCAAATGAACGCGTAAATATAAATGACAAGGGCGCAAAACTAAACGCTTTGTTTTGCAAATAATAATAACGCATTTCCTTGGACAACGATTCCTTTTACATGCAGCACAAAGACAAAGATTTATCGCCGAATAACATCTGTTTAAAATCGAGCCACAGATAAAATAATTCTGGATGAACGATGAACGAATGAAACGGTACCATTTCTTCCTTTGACAGCCAAAGTTTTTAATGACGCGTAGGCAGGCCGGATGCCTGCACATGTGGGGTGTCATTTTATATTAAAACTTTTTCTCTTAACCCTTTTTTTAAATTATAGCGTTATGACGTATGGATGTTCGGTCTTTCGTATCTTATGGGAATCTTAACCCATTCAATGTCAAGTTGGATAGTTTAGAAGTTGATTTGGATATTCGAACGCGTGATTAAGGTTTGAGGTATTTGATTTGACCGGAAATATTTTTAATGTGAACAGCGTAGTTCAAAATCTTATTTGGGTTATGTTGTAGTTTTAATTTATTGGTATTTTAATAACTCAATCGAATCGAATTTAAAAATTTATATCGATCAGTAATGCTCTTGTTATAACTCTAGATAATTGTTTCTTTCGGAAGACTTAATTAGGAATACAAAAACGCAATTTATCTTGGAGCAATGACTTACTGTCGGGCCTACGCTGTCCTCAAGTACTAACGCTGTAACCACAACATTGTAAAACCAAATGATTTTAAAAGAGTAACCATGGAGTTTCTTGCCGGTTCTTCTCTATAGGAAACGACCAACACGAATCGTGCACCTTTCCTTTACGTTTTCCCCATGTGAAATAAAAATGTTTTGATTTTTAAGCCAAGGAGTTGAAGTCTTTTGTAAATCGTTGCAGAGTTACAAAAGGCGTTGCCATTGGTCTAACCCTCAGATGCCTTAAGTCTATGACGGAACATACGTAATCTGTTTCTGATGCGTTCTCATATAATTTTATTAGTGACGTAAAAGCAAGGGTTACCACGGGTTTGACCACGTGTCGCATCTTTCTTCGAGGACATATGGGGCTATGGGAATGAAATGAAAGGGGTTTACATCCTGTAAGATTATTCTTGTGATTTAATGCGTGTGAGCGTATGTACTCTATGGAGACAGTCCGTAATTAACGCGTCTAATTGATGCTTTTTGGAGGAAGTGTGTGATGTGTGCTGCTGTTCCGATGCGTTATTACAGTTGTCGTCCTCCATATCGTTTGTAAAGTGTGAATTATTTTTGACTCCGACAGTAATTTTGATTTTTCCCATATTTTATTTTTATAATGCCCTGTGGTGACCTACTTCAGGCACCAGTTTATCCACAGGAGACGCTTCGGGCGTCGGGCGCCAGGAGACGACTCCCGGCCACCGTTGACGCGGGTCTGTGGACGGTGAGCATGTCAAGCTCTCCGTGCGTTAATCTATTGACGATGGATGGTTGCGGGTTGTTCGAAAGAGATACCACAGCCCCGGGACGCAAAGGGCAAAAGAAGGAACATGGATGGGTTTTAGTCAGTAAAAGTCTGACACAACTTTTTGTCTACTCATTACCGTAAATCTAACATTCATTAACTTGAATACAGCAGATATATATTCACCTAAAATATTGTAAATCATTTTGGTCTTTATCATTCTTGGATTTTTTCAAAGATAATGATGAGATAGTTTTTTTTACTCCTATCCCATTTATTGGAATTAAAACCATTATATAATTACGTTCCCTTTTGATTTAAATACGCTGATGAAGTGATTATGTAGGACCATAGACACCTTTTAAACCGTTAAGGTCCGTTAAGTTTTTTTTTTTGGCAACTTAGCCCATGCTCGTTATTATATTTTATTAGTGTTAGGTTGTTTTCTCAAATATCTAGATTAAACCTTTTCAAATTAAACGTACTATATCTCCAGATAGCGATATTTTTTTGCATATCCGCCCTCTCGTTCGTAGAAGCTGGTTGTAAAACAATGTCGTTCGGAATATGAGGCAGTAGGCAATGGTTGCAGGAGTGCGGTTGCTGCCCGGTGCGCCCGCGCCGCGTCTCGAACTGGTTCGGTCAGACCGCCCCTTTCCTGCGCACGCTACTACGTACCGACCGCAAATACGATACGAGTCCGATTATTTGTTCATTATGTTTGGCATTTTGATTTCACTTTTAATTTTATTCAAGCTGTACCTAAACAAGCCCTTTACTAAGTGTTGAACGAAATGGAACGTATTACAATATTGACAATGAAATAGATGAGTCAAAAATAATGACGTAGTGTGTCTTTTCTCTATTTATGAAATACTAGCTTTTGCCCGCAGCTTCGCTCGCGTCAAATTCGGGGTAACACAGTTCCCCTTTTCTGATTTGCAGACAGGTTTACTAATATTATAAAAGCGAAAGTGAGTTTGTTTGTTTGTTACCTCTTCACGCCTAAATGGCTAAGCCGACTTTGATGAATTTTGGTACAGAGATAGTTGGGACCCTGGAGACGGACATAGGCTATTTTTTTTTTTAAAAAGTGTGAAAAATGAGGGAGAAACAGGGAAAAAAAGGGAAAACTTAGCATTGCTATTACAATAAATAAGGCGCTAGGGCTAAAACTACAGGTGGCAGGTACCTGCAAATCAGAAAAGGGGAACTGTCTTATCCCGAATTTAACGCGGACCAAGCCACGGGCGAAAGCTAGTAAACTTATAAAATTAAAAACTTGGTTTAAAAAAGAGTTTTTTTTAAAATTTGAAACTTTGACCCTCAATATCTTCGTAACTAGGTATGGTCTTGAAATGCTTGCAATGAGGGCGAGAACAAGTCCTTTACGCTTAGATGGGAGAAGGATGATGGTATGTTTGTTGGATGAAAGTCTACGTCTTAACAGCGACGGAATCATTAGATTAATATTAAAGATGTTATTATTGTAAGAACAAAAAGGTTTATAATCGCAATCGCATGTCCAGTATTGGTACGGCTGATTCAAGAATACCTAAGATTTTTCTGATCTTAACAACAGGTATTTCACTCGAGATCATCATCAGAGTTCAAACAATAAAAAAAAAAATCAAGTTAAAGGCCGTTATTATTAAATCAATTTAATATTAATAAGAAATCTCAATAACTGCGCTTGCACACCGTACAGGGTTCACGGATGGTCGGAGCCGTCACCCGCTTGGCAGCAGCGATCCACCGGATTAAATCCCTTACCAACTACACAATACCATCAAAAACAGACCACCCCACCCCAATCCTAACTACAGAAGGTTCAAAGTCTCATGATAATGTACTTTAGACTAGCAGAATTAATTTTGTGTCTAAAGTTGAGAATCGAACGCGTATAAAATATAATCTACATGATTTTTTGTGGTTGGTTTCGTACGGAGATTTTCGGACAATTATGTTTGATTGCACCTTATATTACGGGCGAGGTGGTTGATGGTATGCGACCCATTCCATGACCATGACGCATTTGTAATATACGGGAGGATCAGGGCTTATTTCTAATATATGGGATGGGCAGAAGCATCAGGGCCTTATAGTTAAAAAAATCTGATACCTATATCAAGTAAATTTTATGATCATGATGAATGATGATAGATGCATTTGGAATCTTAATGATATTCGTCTCGTTTGTTTTTTTTTCCGCGAAACAGTAAAGGCATAGTTTAGTAATAAATGACTGTTTTTTGGTTTTATTTCATTAAGCTTCCTGAAAAACTGTAAAGCAAACATATTGAGGTTTGAATTAAAAAAAAAAACTTTCCGCAATATTTAAGACTACCTACTACTGACGCCTTTGGTATGCTTCCACTAGCAAATTCTAGAGGGAGCCATCCAAGGCTTCCCGCCAATTATAATGTTACCATAATAAAAAAAAAAAATTGACAGGTAAGTTTAACTCCCCATCCGTGACTTTAAATACAAAGAAATCATACACTTTTAAGTATAAACAGTTTCTCTAACTACTGTTTTGACTGCTACAATTTGTATTAACTTCGCTGTTATTTTAGCTTCAGTGAATCATCCAGTTACAGAGTTGTATCGACAATGAAAACAGGATGCTGTACGCTTAGTCATGAGTCTTTGTGACTGTTTAGATGCCTTTAGCAGATTCTGTGCGAGCTCTTTGTACAGGTGCCGGTCGAACAAGATTTTGGATTAAGGGCTGTGACTTGTGAGACGAAGGAAAACAATCATTTGTAAGTTTTCTGTCACTGTGAAATCCAATGCAAAGTCTACAGTAAAAGATTATTGCATCAAAAAGTTCAAACCGAGTTCATTCGACAAAAACATTGACATTGCCCGACTCAAGGCGCCTTCCAAATTGACACATCAATAATTTATTTACAAAAACCAAGAAACTCCTTTCTTATGAATCATACCACGCATGAGAACGAACGCGGAAAAGACAAGTGAATGAAGACGTTCCAAAAAACTGCGCAAGTGTCAGCGAACGGATAAAAGTCGTCGGACATTCACAAATTTCACTGCGACATCATACGTATAAGCAGCATTCATCGCTGCGTCATCAGCGCTTCAATATGCATTACTTCAAGCAAGTGCAGCATGCGAGTGAAGCGGAGTGCGTAACGACGCGAAAGTGACAGGTCGTTTTGGCGGGAGACCGGCCGCCCGCCATGTCTGGCATTGGATTCTTTATAACATCTACACGACATCGGTACCGGTTGTACGCACCACGCGACACTCGGCCGCGTCGCGACAATTTATTTCGGTTCGGGGCAATGCACTTATCGCACGCAGCCCTGAGATCTGCGCGTCGAATAAACGAGAGTAAACATGAAACGCGAAGGGAAAAATAAATGCATCATGCGTCGTAGACGGCGACTAATCAAGGCTGTTCAAATTAGTTGACGTGCTCACGGCTCGGGTGGCACCGTCCACTCGAAGGACCACTTATTGGTAACCACTCGATGTGCAACGGGTGCCTACGACTGTCAAGTGACCTTTCACTCCATTCACGTTCCCTGTGACTGATATAGATCACCATCTATCTATAGCAAATCCGTCAAACGTTAATTTTAATCTTTGGCTTGAAATTGAGAGCTCACAGCTCACACACGCCAAGCTTGATTGAAATCGCTTGTTTGTCAATTTAATAGCTACAACATAACTCGACATGTCCCTAAAAGTATTGCAGAATTTTATGCTCTTTTAAATTTTCAGAATAAATATAATAAATCTTTTAAATGGTTTCGGCTGTAATTAATGGCATGTTCGCACACTCGCACCGACTAAAGAATGGCACTGAAGGCAATAAAAGTTTAATACAGCCGATGTAACATGGCGCACTTTGTTATTCCAGAAATAAGTGGACTTTACTCGCCCAAATCGTATCGTAGCACGGAAGTGCAATCCAAAGTATGCTAATTAAAGCAACTTTAATTCGAAACTTATTTTTATTTGCGAAACCTGTTTGTTAACAAGCTGGTGGTAATAAAAAATCTATTAATTCAGTAGTCTAAGTGCAGCTGTGTGTGTAAAGTCTGTTCGCGGCTGTGCACGGTAATTTGTCAAGTGCACGTTTCGCGCCAAAAGTGACGTTTCACAAATCTTCAAAACGGCGTGCGGTGGTAATTAAACGCGCGCAATAACTGGCCATAAAGCAAACGAAGCGCATTGATGACGCGCCGCCCGCGCTATTTTCAGTGCGCGACGCCGCCCGACAAATGCTAACGGCCTCTAGGACACTCCAGCGGGGCTCCCGACACCACTCACCAGCGACTACAGACTCGGCCCACCGCAACACTCATTCCTACACTTACTTTCCTGCATTATTTGTTTATTTCAATGTCGGCTGCCAGGGTTAACAATCGCCAATCGATTTTATGACAGATATTATGCCTAACCATTTTATTGAAAGTGATTGGGAGAGTATGATTTTATTGGCTTTGCTTTTCAATTATTTTGTGCGCATTAAACTCATGTTATTGGTGCATGCAGCTGTAAATGTGAACTTGAGCAAGATGATTCATTGTGATCTTATTATGGTTGACGTTTTTGTGTCCAACTGGGCTTAGCATATGACTATTCTAGCTATTTTAAGGAGCAAATGTAAAATAGTCCACGCTCTACGTGATAAACGGATAGCTTTTAAGTAGTTTATGTGGACAACTTGGTTTGGAACAAAAAATTTATAGAGACGGTAGATTGAACAGGTAAATTTACAGTTACCTGTATCTACTCGATTGATACGCTATCGGTTCTTCTGAAAACATCCCCAATTCAGAAGAATTAAGAATTTGAGAAAGAAGTTGCTGTAAAGGTTTTTGTAGCTTCAACACACTGAAGAAAATCCCCAATTTAATATAGACCTGCATATTTGAGACCATACCTGATATATTTAAAAACAAACATTATAATATGTTTCTATGTTAACATAGGATTATACATCTTTTGATATTAAGATTTTATGAATCAATATTTGGCATTTAGAAATCTTTGATTTGACATTGCTTTGTGATATTCACCTACCTACCTTAAATCTTTATCAATTATCACCAGACCAACGTTTATTTTGTCGAAAGAAACTTTAATATACGTACCTACTAAAGTTATAAAAGATTTGTGACAACATTTTTCACTAGGTATTTGAAAAGGTACCAAGGTATTCAAGCGTTACGTCACAGACATTTAGGTCATTCAACGAATTCTGTCAAAAAAGTTCGGTTGTGTTATAGACTAAAGAAATAGGGATTCTGAATAGAAACCAAAGATAATTAAGTCAGGGTGCTATCATTAGTCATGGTGTAAAAATGGTTGCTCACGATACAGTTTTGGTAATGTGAACGGACAAACGATTCCTGGAAGATTTATCTGTGAATTAATTTTAATTGCTAGTGCTGGTCAGAGACAAAAAAAATAATAACAAGATGCATTTTCCATAATCTTTGCACTTTTTGTGCAGAGACTTAAAAATTCCCGCGAAAATCACCATAAATAAATACAACATATTTTTTTATTGTGTTGGTACCTGGGAAGTAGATTGACTAGTTTTATAATGACTCACGGCCGCCTAAGGTCATGACTACACTTCTTGGAAGGATAATTTGTTCATTAATTTTGCATTTGGTCATTGAGGTAGGAAGTGGAATGCGTTCATTATTTTGATTCTTATTTTTATTGTAAGCAGACATCTCATTACTCGAACATTATATTCGGATGAGAATGAAAGTTAGACTAGACGGCGTGGGTGCACTAGTTATCTTTTAAGATTTGGTCCAATATTAATAGTAATTATAATGATGCTCTAGCTGTAATTAACTATATTTCCCGTTGTTTTAGTTACTAGTCGAGTTATTTTTGGCGTGGATCTTAGATTTAAAATCAAATGTATCTCGGAATTCTTTTACGTTTCTTTTGTCATTGTGATGAACTATGTCCTTAACCTGTAATGTCAAAATTTTATAATGCCCAAAAACAAGATTGCAGCTTGTAATAATACTTAAGTAAGAACAAAAAAAAAAGTTTTAAACTAAACTAAATATATCCTTATCTACTTTCCGAAGTTTCATTAGGTCAATTGCTTTCTAGGAAAACCCTGTAATTTCAGTGTATATAAAACATTCTCTACCTTTGAAAAACAAATATTGGTATCTGGACTGAATTCTATCCAGCTATCGAAGAAAAGGACTCGACAACTGAAGATAAAGACAAATAACTTCAAGGATGTATCGACAACTGTCATGGCGTATATCAAAGCTGGGTAACAATTAGGGAGGGGCACCGGTCTGGTCTCTTCGTTCGAACAGCGTCTATTTCCAGATAATCATCGGCCGACGGACGCGACTGCCTACGCCTCATACGATTTATATGTCTCATTTAATTATTAGTAGTTTTTACTTCTTAGAATGTCCTTGCTGGTGAGGTGGGGTTATTTTTAAGTGGTGAGAGCGTGGGTACGGGCATGGGTGCTGACCTGGGTAACCTACGCACCCTGGTGGCTAAGCAGGCAAGGTAAAATCCTATCAATGAAAACGGTAATAAAAAAGAACTGGTTTTATATAAGCATTTTTTTTTGGGGTGGGAAATCATCAAATAACTTCCCCCGCTCTGGGCGGAGCGGGGGGGCGTGTCAGACTTTTACTGACTAAAACCCACCCATGTTCCTTCTATTTCCCTTTACGTTCCTGGGCCGCGGTATCTCTTTCGAACAACCCACAACCCCTTTTACATAATTTTTTTTTTTTTCATGAATACTATAGACTTTGAAAGAGATTACAACCTGTTTAGGCTCTCAGAACCAGGTACAGGATAGTTTCTATATTGATAAACTTTTGTTTATTTAAGTTAGTGCTTAAGTTGTTATTTTTACACACTGTGGCTACGTGTTTATTTTTTTCCATCTCTCCTCTTGCAGGTCTGCTGGAAAAGATTTCTTTATGAAATAAGCAGTACCTTTGTGCTCTTTTTTCTTTATGTATTTTTTATAATGTTTTGTGTGTACATAAATAAATACTGTCCAGGTAAGTTTTTATTGTTTGCTGATTTTAGCAATCGAAACTTTTTAGATAAGTTGCACCTAGGAAGTTTTGTTGTCGACCTAATTGCAGTGTGGTGTTAATTATTTCTTAAAAAGATTTCTTAACCTTAGAAAAGAAATAACGTACTTACTTTTGTTCATATATTTTTTCTGTCCAAACTATCAAGACTCTCCTAAAAAAAGTAGGAAAACAAAAATCAAGATCAGTCCACCCTGTCATAGAGAGTCCTTCTATCAAATTATGCGTCGCGAGCGCCCCCTGGCCGTACGTGCCGAAGACTCAGCCTACCTGAAGTGGCTAGACTTAATTAAGGGCCCTGCATAACGATCTCCCGTGTTGTGGTCGTGCCATCATGCTGGTGATGGGTGATATAGTGGAATGCCGCGCTTTTTAAGGGAGGTAACTGGTAAAATGTTTTTTTTGGTTAGCTTTCAAAATGTCTGTAAATCATACTTACACTTCTAGACTCATGATCCTCTGTGTAGTGAGGTTCTGTATCTTGTAATGTCATAATTATAGAAAAATGACAGCAATTTGCAACTTTAATAAGACTTGCAGTATAGGCAGCGAAATAAAGAATCATTTAGATAAAAATTGATATCCTTTAATTACAGGATAATCTTTAAACGTTTCTTAATTTATTCGTCGAGCTAAGAGTAAAAAAAAATGTACAAGGACATTAGTTGTCCAGAATCCTTGCACCATTCATGAAAACAAAATGAGCCCCTTTCTTCCCCATATTCTTCAATCCCCAAAATCTTCCATGCTTTATCGCCACTGGTGTAATGAGCCATTTTGTAACAAAACTTTTTTTTAAAATAAGGCACCATTGAGACGTAAACGCCGTCGGCTAGCAACACCGCCGGCTCGAACCAGAGGGCGCTTGAGAGCCGAAGGGTGTATTTTTACCAGATTATGCATCGCAAGCTTTCCAACGAGGCGTGATGAAGAATAGAGTCTAGGATGCACTCTTGATTGTTACAACAGGGTGTATAATAAGTTGGGTGGCTTTTAAAAGAGGTTTCGTTAAAATGCAGTTGTTTTTGGATGGTTTGAATTTAATATTTGGATGCTTCGTCTATCGTCAGTGACTCTTCATAACTTTTGCCAAAAGTAAGGAATGGTGAGTTTCAATATAATTAATATTGATTGAAAAAGATAGTCATTGTATAGGTACGTACCTAAATAATGTTACTTATAATAAGCGTAAAACGTACCCACTATTGGGAAACTGTGAAACTGAAAACTGTGCGTGAGCAAGAGTGGGTCAAGTTACGCTAAGTTTAACCAACTTGATTGTAATTTAACAGGGTTTTTTTCATGAGAATTAGGTGTTAAAGCCATAAAAGAAATCATCTTTAAAAAAAGTATTCTTGCACATCAACTGCATTAAAAGATAAAAAAATGTACCCCAAAAAAACCTCCAGATCGAAATCAAATTAATTAACGATACATATCGCTTACCATTTTCTTGAGCCTGTTAATTCGTCGAATATAAACGTAGGGGCATTTAAGGCTAATACCAAAGCTCGCGTGCTAAGTTCTCGTCGTTAAATTAAAAAGTAAAAGCCATAAATAAACTTGGGAGCCATTGAACCTTTTTTGTAACTTTACACGCTAACTTCTGTGTTAAGTTTTGCATTCTGCAACTGGTTACAGAATGCTTTATTGTGTTTGTGTCCTTAATCACGTCATTGGCCTTAAGAAATTAAGTTTTGTATGCTTTTTTAAATTCTTTTAAGGGACAGATAGGTTTTTATCCTTAATGTTTTTGTATGAAGTTATTCATAACATTCAAATAATTATCTTGATTGATTTTTTGTTTAATGTAAGTAAGGATATTAAACAAGTATTATTTACTTTAGATTGTCGTGTCGAGATGATGCTTTGAGAGCTCCAGAAACTATTTAAACTGGGGATTATAGTTTTCCAGAATGATTTCAGCTTTTTCTTTACTAACCCGTGTCAATGAATCATTTAGCATAACTGTCGTTAGTGTCATTGAGACTTACGAAAGTGTGTCTTTTACGGTGTTGACTGAACAAGATTAATATTCTTTTTATCAACACGCTTTTCCTAGCTTCTCCTGTAACCTAACTATGTAAACAAATCTTAGAACTTAAATTTGACCCACTTTCTTCGGTGTCCGATTGAGCTGAACATTTTGTATCCATGTTTAGTTTGCATGACACTGATTGGTTTGGTCACGTCATTCTTATTTTCCAATTGTTGTGCTATCGCGATATGACCACTGGCAAAAATAAGTCGATATAAGATCTCTTTGCGAAAACAAAAAGTTTTGTAATATCTGGCACAAAACAAAACACATTCAAATATATAACGACACATATTATGCCAATCAAATTGACATTGTGATGAAGTAAGGTTACCAGCCTAATAAAAATCGATACCTTTACTGCTTAAGTAAAGGTATCGATTGTTTGTAAACAACTAGTTGTGCCCCGCGGTTTCACCCGCTGCTCAGCTTTTAAGTATCGTAGTGTGATGTGTTCTTGTTAATTTAGCTTTATATTGGTGAAAATAATGGTTAAAATTGGTCCAGTAGTTTCTAATCCTATTTAATTATGATTATAGATAATATTAATGTTATTATATTTATTGTAAAGTAGGTCATAGTTTTTAACGAGTTAAACATGTTAGCTTAATTGCTCGGTTTCAGGAGGTAAATAAAACACTTGTAAAAGTAATTAAAGCTACCTCAACTTGAAAAGCAGAAAAAAAACACAAACATGTCAGCAACTTTCTTAAAAGCCGAATTTCTTTCACGCGAAATCCGTCAAAAGAAAAACTAAGCGTTTTCCATAGCGTTCGTATACAAAGAAATTCTATAAAAGCATCTAGAGTTGGCCAAAATAAACCTTAACAGGTATGACTTAAGGGCTTTTACGAATGCATAAAGACGGTCATTAAAAGAACCTCATTCGTTGAATGTCAAAGGAAAGTGTGTCTTATGTGAGGGTGTTATAAGGGCGGTACAGGTGCGGTAAGGTGGCGTCTTGGGGTGAACGGCCTCTGAAAGCTGAACATTTCAGAAGTTTGACACGGCATCGCTTCCTGTAGCACTGAGTGTTAGAATGTCGTGCATTTTTGTGTTCAACTTTTTTAAATGCATTGTTTTTCTTAATGAGTTTTTTCGGCAGTCGCTACAGACTGGCAGACGAGATTCTTTTATTGTTGATTTTTACTACTTAGATTTATTTTCTTCTTCTATCGTCTTGGTGTTTTGCTGAATAGTTAGTGGCTAGTGTTACCATTGTTAAGTCATAGACAAAAAAAGCAGTGCTAGCATAGAGGTGTAACCGTAGAAATGCGAAGTCATAGATCTCATGTTTGAATCCAATACCTCCGATTTTTCGGATTCATATGTAAATATCGTGATGCCGGTTCCCGCATGCCTGAGAGATAATTCTCGACGTCATGTAAAAGCTAGTTAGAGGCCTACAGGCGGAATAAAAACTCTGGTTAGCACTAACCACATCATATACCCTTGTTTATTATTAAATATTCACTCATTCTTATTTAAAAATAATATTTATTATTTTTTTATTTAAGTAATCCATCCTATTCAAATTTAATTCAGTTAATTCTATTGGAATTTAATTTAATGTGTTCTTTAATGTAATATAATTTATTGTAAACAATTTAGCTTTAAATAGTTGTTTTTAAATATATATAGTACCTATTGTTTTTTGTTTCCAAAATCTGTATCAGTTGTTTTAATAAATTAATTACTTATGTTATTATCTGCGCATAATGTAAAACATGCTGTGCTTTTGGATTTTAAGATTCTTTAATTATCAAGAAGATTTGGCTTTTCTATAATTAATGAGGCGTTTAGACTTAAGTTAGCAATGTACAAATTATATTGTAATAGCGTACTCATTATTGAGAAGGTTAATATTAAATGAATAAATAAAAAAATAAAGAAAGAAGACAAAAAAATAATACAAATTTTATAAAACGAGGGCTGATATAAAGTAGTTATATTGTGGATGTGCAATTATTTCAGCTTATCCGATAGTTATGGATCTCCGTGACATCCCTGATCATTCCATCAGTCCATTCCATCATTCCATTCCATCCCCTTCAACTCGCAAGATTCTTTTCCATGGGTATCTTCATAATCAAATTTACTAGTATCCAAAAGTAAACCATAAGTAAGTATATATATATCGACAAAACATTCAATATTGTATCTAATAACACTCACTTTCAGTAGACCCACTAAGTGATTTGTCAGTTGCAGTTACAAACTCCACTTGCATCGTATTTTAGCCACATTATCCTAGGGTTGGCGCGTGGCCTCAAAGTTTTTTAAATATAGAGATTGTAGACATATGCATGCATTTGTTTTTTTTTTTTAAATTTTCGAACCAAATCGGATGCCTCAATTATTTACCTTTGTTTGATGGTCTACCATAGTACATACGTGACATTGGCAAAATTCTGGTGTCTTTTTCCACAAACACTATTAAATAAATAAGTGAAGTGAAGTGTACCGCTTACAATCCAGTATAAACGCTATCTACAAACCAAATTTTACACAAATCCGTAGAGCTGTTGGAGCTTGAAGGAGTAACAAAATTTCACACACATAGACAAACTTACGCCTTTACAATATCAGTGTGATTTATAAATTATGCAGATAATAAAAAAAAACATGTGCCATCCGCCCACAGCGGGGGAAGTTCTTTGATTTTCCATCCGTTAAAAAAAGCTTTATCATATTTACATTATGTGTTTGTAACTGGACGAAACCCGTTTAAATAAAGTTACCTGCGCCTAAAAACCTCAACAGCATAAATACAACAGGACTTGACACCGTTTAAACAAATTCCCCAATTTGTCAACCAAATTAATTCCTCTCATACTTAAGATCGCCACCCCTGCAGATAAAGTACTCGGTATGCAACTTTCGCTTTCGGGACGCGAACTGCAACTTTGCAATGTCGTTCATTAACTATTTACTGAGCCTACGTGTTTTCAGTTTTCAAGGACGACAAAGAAAGATGAATTGTGCGATAACTTGTTTTCTTAACTTATTGTTTCATCATTTGAAACTTTATATATTTTAGTTGGGTTTTTTTTAAAGTGAGAGAGAGATAAGTGAAGAAAGAGGGAAGAAAAGGGGAGAGAAAGATATAAAAAAAACTGAGAAATAGGGAAGAAAAGGGAAAACTTAGCTTTGCTATTAGGTACAATAAATAAGGCGCAAGGTTTAACGAGAGCGAAGCCGCGTGCAAAAGCTAGTAGTTTATAATTGACGACGCGGTTGGCACAGTGGCTGTGCAAACGACTGCCGCGCTGCGAGTCGTGGGTTCGATCCCCGCACGGAACAAATATTTGTATGGCCTATAGATAGTTGTTCCGGGTCTGGCTGTTTGTGTGTGAGTTTAAATGTTTGTAAACGCATCCACGATATAGGATAATTTCCTAGTGTGCGGCAACATTTATTAAGGGATGGGTGGCCAATACCTATCTTTAGAGAAGCCCTGGTTTGCGTTGCTTAACCTTGGAGATCGTTAGATCATTTTTAAGCGATCCTTATATTAAAACCTACTAGACAGATGTGTTGCTGGGAAGTTTGTTCCGCCACTTCTTCTTCCCAGCTAAAACATTACAAAGTGGAGAAGGGTGGGTGTTTTGGGGCACTGTCTTATATAATAATCAATCTAAATAAATGCTAATCGTCAGCCTAGTTTGAATAAATGACTTTTGAACTTGATTCAAGGCTTTAATTTATTTTCTAAATCTATGTTCAACCATTTAAGTTGAGTATAAAAATTGATTGTGTGTCCGACATTATAGACTCTAAGATTATGCTCAGATCTTCAAGGACAAAAGAATATCAGTAAATATAAAATACAAAGGATACTGTTTGGAAATGGCAATAATTTGAGAACAAAGCTTTCCATATGAAAAAAAAAAACAAAAATTCAAATAAGTTTGTTCGTTAGCCATTTTGAAATCATTGTAGTTTTCACTTACGCAAGCGTACTTGTCCTATCTTCCTAAGAGTTCTCGTTGTCCGGCTACTTCAAAGCTTTTTCGGTTATAATCATAACAAAACATGTCACCTCACATTAATCGCTTAATTAGTCCAAACATTTCGTGACGTCACCCTAAAAGCTTATTATTTGCAGTGCCCGCGGTCCGCCATTACGCCGGCCATTTTTCAATTATGCCAAATGTGTATGGAGTATAAATCATTGTATGTATGTTAATGTATGGCTATACGGGTACATACACGGGGTGAAGGGGTGAAAGGGAGGTATGTAAACATCCCGTCTGTTTAATTTGTAAACGGAATCGAAATATAGGAATTGTATACCCAATATCTGTTCCTCTGTCCGTGCAGCGGGAAATAAAAAAAATGCAGTTCGGTAGAAAAATTTTATGCGTTCGGATATTTTTATGAGTGGCGACGGCTCGGTTTATGGATTGAAACGTAATCGGACGGATTCTATTGAATTTTGTGGCTTTTATAGCTCTCTCTGTAAGTCTGTGCATTAAATATGATTTTGCAATTTGCATATTTTTAAGAGCTATAATTCCAGTCGTATAATACCTAAAAACAAAGCCACTTCGTACCTTTATTCATAACTGTGTGCAATGTGAATTAAAAAAGATTAAACTAGACAATATTAATACCTTTCTCTGTTTTTGGATGTTCATCGAGCCTTGGCTATGGAAACTAGAAGCTGTCATGCTGTCACTAGATGTTGTCATACTTTATCCTCTGTAGAAGTTACGTAGTCTTTGGCTCTGTTATGTTTTTGTCTTTGGTTCTGTACAAAATAATGCAATACTAGTACAAATAGTAGTACTAGGGCATATTGTACTTATTCTTATAATTATATATAAATATTTTCTAGTATCTTTTTATAGCACCTACTGTGTTTTGTGTCTGCATCACTAGACTGGAAGAAAATACTTAAGGCATTAATGCCTTTGTACACTTTTCACTTGTGCCTTAAGTTTTAATAGATAAATACTTAGTGATAATGTCAGTAAAACTTTTTACAAAGGAAGGAAACTCTTCATCTTCCTGCCCCTGTTCCATATGGCTTTGCTTGTGTATTGGGTCAGCCTAACACGTTTATGACTTCCATTCCATTTATAGCTCTCTTCCATTTCATTGACTTTCTTGAACATTATCGTTTCACACTCTAATTGCCGCTAATTCAACATGATAAAACCGTTGAAAAACCTACACTTCCAATCGAATTCCATTTTTAAAACATGAAGCATTCGAAATTTTAAAAACTGAAGCCCTCGTGGTGGCCAGTGGCGCACGTTAATTCCATCGATCATTACTCCCGTTGCAATCCACCAATCATGAAAAATAAAAACACTGGCAACCCCACCTGCACCCCCCTCTTTGCCACCCCGTTCCCCCCTCTCGTCTGCGTCCAGGGGTTGTGATTTTTTCGAGCGTCACTCTCGATTAGTATGACTCCGGTTTACCTATATGTATGTATTCGGGAAATCAATTGCATTTATGTACGTTGTTAGGGCTTTTAGTCTTTGTTAGGAGATGATGTACTTATGTTTTGAAATTGTATTTGGATCTGATAATGAGTACTAATTGTATCAGATTTGTGCACAGGAATTAAACTAAGTTTCAAAGACTGATTGAAATACTTACAATGTCCTTACACAATTCCTATGAGTCCTCAAATTAAAAGATTTGTTCTAAAATACTTAGTTTAGTTACCTAGCTGTTTACATAAACTCTCCCATAACCTATCAGGTAGAAAAACCTTCACTTGTGTTTACTTAGGATAGGTAGATCTGAAAGCACAATATCGGGAATGTACAAAATTTTGGTCATTAAAAAAACCTACAAAACGGAATCCATCCACGATGTATGTGTGTATATGCCACCCCACACATAGACACGTTAACTGTTGTGTGCGTGCTTTGCAGGGCTGAGCTGAGCCCAGCCCGATCGCGGAGCTCCATGCAAAAATGTGCATTACACACCAGGAGCACTCGACCTCCCGCCCCGCCCCGAAACCCAACAAAATAAGGCGAGCGAGGGGGGACTCACCGCTGTCCTATAGTTCTTTTTATCCTGGTCGATGTGCTAGGGGTAGTTAGATAACGGCATGCGGGCCCCTCCGATGTCATGTATCACGTATCCAGTTTTTAAAATTCGAACGATGCGCAATTGTTTTGGGTTTAGTTTTGAAATAGGAAACAGGCACGCGCCTGCCAGCAACGAGATTAATTAAAACGAAACCTACTTGAAAATTATTCGTTTGTTCTTGTACACATTCCCCTGGATTATTTCCAGTCCAAGGATTCGAAAAAACGTCTAATAACGAAATTGTTTTGTTGCCAATGTGCACTATATCAAACGGATAAAAATGTAGCTCTTGTACATTAAACCATGAAAAGTATTTTGATGTCAAAAACTCATTTCAAAGATCCGTTTTTAGTTTTTAATATAGCAAGCTTTTTTTACTTATGCTCAGCAATGTAGAGTTTAGCGAAGCCGTAATTATAATTCTCAAAAGAATTCCTCTTTTTCACTAATGAAATACCTTTAATTAAAGTTTGATGAAAAGACTTAGTATTTAAATACGATTTTTTAATAAACCGAGCAATTATACTGAACGCTAGAGTTTAAAAAAGTTCCATGAGGTTGCATATCATTAATTTTGCTGCAGTTATCGCCAACGTTATATTTTTAATTAGTGATGGAGGTACAACTTAGAATAAATTGAATGCATAAAAAGTTATGGTATTGGTTGGTTATGGTATTGGCGGTAGGGGGGAGACCCCGTACCGCAAATAATTTGAAAACGTGAAACAAATTTCTTGACCTTTCATAAGATGACAAGCGGAAATCATGTGAAAAGTTAAGACTTCCAGTTTCCTTAAAGCACCCCTGAACAGAATGATGGTGTCGAAGGAAAAGACAAAAATAATGAAAACACGCCAAGACATACGATGAACTCTGTAATCTAAATAATTCCAAAGTTAAAAACAAAAAAAAAGAAGAAAATCAACGACGTCGAAACAAAAGTTCTAAATTCAAAACAACGCAAGTTTTCGCACAGAAGTGGACTTTTACGAGGCCACAAAGTTTTTTCTACACACACCGACAGGGGGTTGAATGGAGTAAAAAAACGGGAAAAAGCCAAGAGAAACTGTGTTATGAGGTAAGAAAGAGTGAGGCCAGGGGCACGTTCGCAATAAAAAGATGTCTGCGTAAGGTCGGCGTCGGAGACGGCGATTTTTTTGTCGCTTTTCGAGAGAGAGAGAAGGAAATTTTCTGCGATCTGCAACCGGCGCGGGTTTTATTAAATCACTAGCTTTCGCCCGCGGCTTCGCTCGCGTTAAATTCGAGGTAACACAGTTCCCCTTGCGCCTTATTGATTTGTAATAGCAACGCTAAGTTTTCCCTTTTCTTCCCTCTTTCTCCCTCACATCCCACTTTTTCAAAATAAAAATTAGCCTATGTCTGTCTCCTGGTTCCCAACTATCTCTGTACCAAAATTCATCAAAATCGGTGTAGCCATTAAAGCGTGAAGAGGTAACAAACAAACAAACAAACAAACAAACAAACAAACAAACTCACTTTCGCTTTTATAATATTAGTAAGGATAGTAAGGATTTTCTAGTTCAACGATTTTGTTGCATGCAATGATTAGTTTAATCTGAATCTTCGCGTTCAATCTGGAAGATTCTTTATTAGGTTTCAATCCTCAGTCTGAATATAAAATTTCCGCTCTGAACTTGAGGGATTTCTGTGCATCTTGATTAATATACACAAAAAATATTGACAAAAAATGTGGCTACCGTTATACAAGCGGTAGAACAGACATTAAAATATAACAATTGTACTTGATTGTCTTTGTTTTAATGCTCGCTATTAACATGTGGTTCAAACGCTGACACTAACCGTTGTGTTCACGGTCAAATTATTTTATTCAGAGAAAGAACAGTTCGTAGTGTCTGCGGTTTGTGACCGTGACCAAGGAATGCATCAAAATAATCAATGGATTTGCAACTATTACGCGCGTGGTAACGGGCCCTGGAATGTTTTGGCAGGGCTGTCTACTGTCAAGAGGTTGGGGGAACAGTATGTCTCAGAGCCAAGTGGGCTTAAGTAAATAACGGGCCTGAAAGTTTCAGAAATTCTTGGAAAAAAAATATGAGAGAAATATTCGGATTAACCAGTTTCTTAATCATCTGAAGAGACAAGGTCGGAATATTCCCCTGTTTTTTTTGTTTTTTAAATTCGAAGACTTTGTTCGTAAGACTGTCAGCCCTGCAAATCAAATTGCAGTCTACTATTCGATTGATCGACTTACTCCAATTTGGCACGTAAGAAAAAAGTAGTCTGGACTTGTTATCTTATGATTAACAGAGCGCTAATTGTAAGTGAAAGGTGCAGAGAAAGGTGTACCGACTTTTTTTTATTCTTCTAACGAAAATAGATTTAGTCAGTGTCGTAGACACTTTCGTTCGACGGAAAATACACGAGATACAATCTCAGCTAATTATTATCTGTTTGTTACGCTAGATGGGTCTCAAGAGCTATTGAATGCGTCGAGCTGTAATTAGGTATTGAATCAATGAGGATATATTCTCAGTCTTAATGTAGATACAAGTATCTGTCTGACCCGTTAGCATGTGAAGTACTTATTGTGAAATATAATAAGTACTATCTTCTAAAGTTTTACCGTTTATTGTACCCAGTAATAAAATGGCGCTACGTCTTCCACGTAGCCCCAACTTTTAAATGTTAGCGAATTTCAGTATTTCTAGTTGTTTACGTTAAGAATTTTCGCGTTGTTAGCTTTAAGCACTTCACTATTGGTGCGCTTACAAACTTGCGGCATGTATTGACTTATGATCGGGGCAAAGCCCTAAAACAAGCATTATCGCGGCGACGCACACAAGTGCAGCGGCAAACACGCGCCCCCACCACGACACGATTCGGCGTTTTTATATTTTTGCACGTTCAAAAAAACGCGCGCGGCAGACAAAGATGGAGTGATGACGAGCCCCGCGCAACAATGGCGCGCGAGCGGGACGGACTCACCTCTGTCATTGCGAACGCGAAATAAAAATGTGCAAAGCGTTCCTTTTTTAAATGTGATGCTTTTTTTACGTTAGTCTGCGTTAGCAATTAGTGTTGTGCGGTTGCCGCGCGCCGAGCGTTAGGATTCTATGCAAATGATATGCTCCGGATCCCGACGATGCTCGCAAAAGCTTTTAGAGCTCATTCAATGACATTATCGGATGAGCCGCAAATAGAGATCACGGAAGCGATGCCATTCAGTCCACCTACAAGGTCGTCTGTTCCGCGGCTTTATAGAATTAAACAGAGCCACAATGGTCGGTACCCGGCTAGGTATACAGGGACGTCTACACTCGTTTTCTTGTTGAATACTCTCCTCATTTTACCGCAATCCTTTTAAGAGCACAAGTTATGGCGATTTCTTGTAGAGAATTTGAACAAAAGCCTGATGATAGAATGTTTTAAAATTGTTTTCCGTTAACGCTTTAACGTCTTGGAAATGTTGGAGAGCATTTTAGATATTCCTAGCGTTTATGAATTGTTTTCATTTTGAAGGTAGTTTTAGAGTGTCGACGCTATTTGTCGTTATTTATCTGAAGATGGTGACTAGGTTGGTATTGTAAAGGATTTGCGTTTAAAGGGAGCGTGGAATATTACGTAAGCCCTCCAGGTGCATCCGACTAATCAAAGGCAGGGACGTCAGCTCCAGAGAGAATGTCGCTGTGAGCAAATTTTAATGCGAATGGAAAAAATGCTGGCAACCCAATGCGGTGCGCGCGTGTGTTCGTGGGGCACACTCACACAGGCGCGCTCCGTGTCGGTGCATGCTTTACGCGCGGAAAAAAGTGCTGCGTTATTGATTTTTCTGTACAGCCACGAGGGGGGTTAGGGGGAAATGTGGGGGTGGACGCCCGCGGCCTGAAAAACCGTCTGCTGAAAAAAACCGAGACGAAAAGGCACCCCTCCCTTTTTAATTGGTAACGTAGTGTCAATAGGGCTAATCCTGGGGCGGTAATAGCCTGCTTTTGTCTCGCGAATGCATTTTTCAGTGTTGCCATGCGACGGTTTGAGCACTCATGGCTGTGGCGGGATCTCAAGTTTAGATTTTGTGGCGGCTGTCTAAGCCGACATGAATTTTTCATATTCTTGATTTTTGTTTGAATTTTTGTCACATTATTGTTGAGAAAGAAGATTTAACGTAAGTTTATACCTAGATTTCTAAGTCTGAAAGTACTGTGTAACTTCCAATAAGGTTCAATGTAAACCAAACAAAGACATGAATTAAAAATACCCCTAATTTGCCACAGATAATGAAGAAAGATCACAGTAAAGTGAACACTTACGTAACAATTTTCTCAACAGAACTCTTGAGAGAATCGTTGGCTTCTCTACACAACGCTGTCGAGCTGATGAAGAATAATTGATAAGTACTATCATGAGATAAGTTATTGTTAAGTACCTTTATTGTCGAGACAAATCGAAGTAATTATTAGGGTTCTGTACCTCAAAAGGAAAAAACGGAAGCCCTATAGGATTACTGTGGTTCTGTCTGTCTATATTGAATTGAAATTAAAACCGTACACCAAGGTCAGTACAGTCCCTTAGAATTGTGAAAAAATTCTCAGCCCTCTAAGTTTACGCAATCAAAATATGTGACAGTTTATGTCGCATTTCTCATACATTAGCAAAGTGAACCAAACCTCTTGAAGGCTCAAATGAAAAGATTGTATTGAAGGACAAACTTAACTTGGCCTTTGAAAAACTGTTGCCGCATTCTACTAATATTATAAATGCGAATGTTTGTTAGGATGGATGGATGTATGGATGTTTGTTACTATTTCACGTCAAAACAGCTGAACGGATCTTGATGAAATTTGGCATAGAGGTAGATTATAGTCTGGAACACTTAGGATACTTTTTTTTCGATTATCACGCGGGTGAAGCCAAGGGCGCCAGCTAGTTTATCAATAACTAGCTTTTGCCCGCGGCTTCGCTCGCGTTAAATTCGGGGTAACACAGTTCCCCTTGCGCCTTATTGATTTGTAATAGCAACGCTAAGTTTTCCGTTTTCTTCCCTCTTTCTCCCTCGCATCCCTCTTAAAAAAAATAGCCTATGTCCGTCTCCTGGTCCAACTATCTCTGTACCCAAAATCATCAAAATCGGTTTGGCCATTAAAGCGTGAAGAGGTAACAAACAAACAAACAAACTCACTTTCGCTTTTATAATATTAGTAAGGAAGTAAGGATCCCTACTAACTTACCAAAAACAATATAGTCTTATGTAAAATCTAATTGATACAGTTATAACGCACCCTTCAGGATGTCCCGTGGACACAGACGATCGTAATTAGCGGCCGGAAGTGCGTGTTGACGTCACGTCCGGTCTAATTGAACCACTTGTACGACAGAGGTCAGGGTTTTGCAGTGTTTAGCTTGACAGACTAGACTGGAGAGAATGTTGCTAAAAGAGCTTAGGGAAAGTCTGGTAATTAAATAATGATATTTCTTCAAACCTATGTAAATTAGTAGTCTAGTGGGAGATCTTATTTTTTTGCAGATGGGAAATCTTCAAATAACTTCCCCAGCTCTGGGCGGAATCGGGGGAGAGGGGGCGGGGAGCGTCAGACTTGTACTGACTAAAACCCACCCATGTTCCTACTATTGCCGTTTATGTTCCGGGGCCGCGGTATCTCTTTCGAACAACCCGCAACCCCGGCAGGCGGTTGCCCTGGCAGGCTCCTCTGCTTTGCTGACATCTATTTGCGCGTGGAACACTAACGCGCGTTGACTTTATCCATCAGGACTGTTTTCAGTAACAGCAACTGAATCTGGATTTGTACCCGTCTGATAGCGATAGGCGCGCCCCCTATTACATGGCAATTTAACTGCGACATGTGACTGTACTGTTAATTTCACTTCTGAATAACATTTTGAGGATTAAAAACTGTATTTTCCATATACATTTTTTTGTGATTTTTTTAAATATGTCCATTAGATAATTTAACTTACTTTTTTTGACGTTAAAGTACAAAGGTGAATATTTCAAAGCACTTTGAATACGTTAATTTTTAATCCACATATCCTGGGGTATGTGGATTATACACATCACTAACAGATTATAAAAGTAAAAAGGCAATTTTAAATTGGTTTGTTGGTAAGTGGTCACAAACATGACAGTTTTTTTCCCGGATGGGAAATCGTCAAATAGAGGGAAAGAAGGGTCATCGACCTGAGTACCACTTTTTTGGGATAGTCTAACATCAAATTTCTGGAGTGTTAGACTTGTACTGACTAAAACCCAAACAAATTCCGTCTGTTGCCCTTTATGTTCCGGGGCTGCGGTATCTCTTTCGAACAAATCCGGCAGGCGGTGCCCTAGCAAGCCCCTCTGCTTTGCTGACATCTCTTTGATGCGCGCGTGGAACACTAACGCGCCGTGGATACGGCCTGTCGTTACAAGACGGATGGACGGTGAGCTACCCATTGCTCACCGTCCACAGGCCCGCATCTACGGTGGCCGGAAGTCGTTTCGCGGCGCCCGACGCTGACGCCTGGGGGATGAGGTCTTAGTTCGGTAGTCTTTCTAGGTTTTTCCATTAGGAATTACCCAGAAGCAGCCATGGAGAATTTGTGCCCAATTGATGTCAATAGGCTAGCTCCTTTTAGATGGGACTTAAACATAACTAGTGCCATGTGCATGTGCCATTAGATACACCTCTGCCTTACCCCTCGGGGATACAGGCGTTATGTTATGTTACTATGGAGGTTCATGAAGCCAGTTCATTATTTCAGCACCTGAAGCAATCTTTTGGCATTTCCATTTTCGTTATCGCTAATAACAATGGTTCACTTTGTAAGTCTTGAAAAATCTACAGTTCTACGTCTAATTTCGTACTATCTCGAAAGGAGTCTCTGTCCAAGGAGTGCTATCTAGTCACGCAATTAAGTATTCGGGCATAGACAATGTAATAAAATGTAGAGAAGAGAACAATCACTAAAACATGAAAAATGTGTTGAACTGACATAAGCTTTCGAAAAGCTTGCGTTTTTTTTTTTATTAAATCTTGTTCCAGATCTAGTTTCAAATTCAGGCTGAAAAAGCTACCGACGGGCAAATTACTCAAAAAAAACATTGGTAATTTAAAAAAAGAAACAACTGTTCCATACATTTTGACCGTGTTAGGTTGCATTTTGTAGGAAATAGCTGTTTTTTTTTAATTTGCAGATGAAAAAAGATATCTCTCCGGGGTGTTGAATGATGTTCTGAATACTTGGTAACCATTTCTGCGTCGGACTCTAACACCCTTTCTAGATAAGCTGTAAGAACCAAATCAAATTTTTACTATGCCATATCTTGTGCATATCTCTGCTTACCCTTTGTCCGAGTGCATCGGGTGCATCGACCGTGACCGTGGTTGCGTAATATTGCCACTTGACATCAATTCGCGACAGACGGACAGTCGCAAGTTCAATGTATGGCAATTATTTACAACGACCGGTAATGCACGCAGAGGGACGCGTTTAGTTTAACAGGAAACTTAATATTACGCTTTTTTGCCCTGGAGCGTTGACGTTGGGTTGCGGGTTGTTCGAAAGAGATACCGCGGCCCCGGAATACAAAGGGCAAGAAGAACATGGATGCGTTTTAGTCAGTAAAAGTCTGATAGCACACTCTGCCCAGAACGGGAGGAGAAATTTAACGTTAGACTATCCCTAAAAAAAATTGTACTCAGGTTGATGAACCTTCTTTGTCACCATGACAAGACCTAAGATGTCACCAGCCACGACTGACGTTAAAATTCGACACATATCATAAATATCGTGTAACAGCGACAATAAACTTAACGATATCAAATCACATAGCAGCGCTACCGCCAACTTTAGCGCTGTAAAATTTATAGATGAGGATTCAGTTATAGCGTGGAGCGGGGCTGAAAAAGACGGAAAAGAAAGAAAACTGTTTATTCTTCCACGGTTTAGAATTTAGAGCCTGATTCCCGCCGCGGGAGTCGCTCCGGGCGTCGGGAGCTGCCAGATGACTCCAAGCCACCGTTGTCTGTGGTGACGGTGAGCAATGGGTAGCTCACCGTCCGTCCGTCTAGTGACGATAGGCCTGCTGGGGTTGCGGGTTATTCGAAAAAGATATCGCGGCACCTGATTCATTGTTTCCGGATCACCGGCAACCACATTTTATTTTCATTGAATACATCCAGATTTTAGAAAATGTCTATAACCATAGGCTTGTTTTATATTCTTTTATAATTATCTTAAACCAAGCAATAATCTGGTTATTTCACTTAGCCAATTCAAGCTCCTTTTAAGATTAAACTTAACGGATAGGACTAGGAAATGAATAAGAACGAATGCTCTGTTCTTGTTTACACTACAATAATTTTGTAGACTGGGGATATATCCGTTTGATTTTTTTTTAATCTTTATCGCTAACACTGACACCACACCCGAAAAGTCTAGCCATCCACGCGACATCACGTGACTCCTCCAAGATAAATAATAACTTAGAGCATCCATACTCTATTTATTACTTATTTATGTACGATTGCTTTATTTCTTACGGCACGTCACTAACTGTGTTTATGGTGTTAAGTTTTTGTTTATGGTAGTGACTCATCGATGGCATGCCTTTGAATCTAATGTTCGAATTTTGAAGTCGCTAAGTTAGAAGTATAATATCAAATGGTTTGTTATTTTGCTATAGTATAAGCATCATTCTGAAGTCTAAGTAAATCCTTACTAATATTATAAAAGCGAAAGTGAGTTTGTTTGTTTTTTACGTCTTCACGCCTAAATGGCTAAAATAAATAATGGCAATGAATTTTGGTACAGAGATAGTTAGGACCCTGGAGACGGAAATAGGCTATTTTTTAAAAAAGAAAGAGAGAAGAAAATGGAAAACTTAGCATTGCTATTACAATAAATAAGGCGCAAGGTCAAAAACTACGGGGTTGCGGGTTGTTCGAAAGAGATACCACGGCCCCGGAACGTAAAGGGCAATAGAAGGAACATGTGTGGGTTTTAGTCAGTAAAAGTCTGACACGCCCCCCCCGCTCCGCCCAGAGCGGGGGAAGTAATTTTTCGAAAGAGAGCGGCCCCGAAATATTAAGAGCAAAAGAAGGAACATAGGTGGGTTTAGTCAGTTAAAATCTGATATTCCTGGAGAGTTATTGGATGATTCCGAAAGGAAAAACTGACGTAGATCTTGGAACATCATCGTTTACCTTTTTTTCTTCGTGTCACTGGCAGGACAGTATTCATTTTTTTATCCCTCCACGGCTTGGTCGAAAAAATGAAAGGTTTTATACCTGGGAATCACCCAAAAGCAATATAAGGCCTACTTTCCTTCAAGTACATATTTTAAAAGTGAGACCTTTTTCAAACTCGGAACAAGAACTAGACTATCGTCATCGTCTGTGTCGCCTATTCCCAAGTATATTTGGGTTGGATTGCAGTCTTACCGTATGCAGCTGAAAACCGTTATTTTACATGGAGCTACTGTCAACCCAGTTAATAGTAATACCAAAGAGTATCGTAGCACTGGGTACTATGATACCTCTTGGTAAGACTGGTTATCAGTCATTCGGGACACTGACTACCTGTAACATAGAGCGACTCCCAATCTGACCGCCACAATTCAGTTAAAACCTACTGGGTAATATGATAAACAATAAAACATACAGATTTTATTAACTCATTTCTATTAATTGCGGCATGTTAGTTCACGTTAAATTAACTTAGATTAGGGCGTGTTAACTCCGTATCATGGGCAGGGTTGCAAACAAAGGGTGTCTAGCATTAGGACTAGTTCAGTACACCCTCGCTACAAATTGGGGAATGAGTCTACTTAAAACATTATTTGTCAGAGGGGCTTGCCATGGCCTCCGCCTGCCAGGGTTGCGGGTTGTTGGAAAGAGATACCGCGGCCTCGGAACGTAAAGGGCAATAGAAGGAACATGGGTGGGTTTTAGTCAGTACAAGTCTGACAGTCCCCTCCGCTCCGCCTAGAGCGGGGGAAGTTATTTTATGATTTCCCATCCCAAAAAAAACATTGTTTGTTGACGCGTTTTGTACAAAATCGTGGCAAGCGTGTTATTAATTTAATTAATTCTGTCTTCATTATCTAATATATAAAATTCTCGTGTCACAGTTTTCGTTCCCATACTCCTCCGAAACGGCTGGACCGATTTGGAGGAAATTTTGTGTACATATCGGGTAGGTCTGAGAATCGGCCAACATCTATTTTTCATACCCCTAAGTGAGCAGCGGGTGAAACCGCTGGGCACAGCTAGTCTAATATATAAAATTCTCGTGTCACAATGTTCGTTCCCATACCCCTTCGAAATGGCTCGACCGATTCTTATGAAATTTTTTATGCATATTCAGTAAGTCTGAGAATCGGCTACTATCTATCATTCGTACCCCGTGGTAAGGGTGGTAAGCAGTGCCGATGGGCACAGCTAGTGTATGTGTAAAGTTTCTTGTTCATAATACTCTAATTGGGCCTGTTGGTCTAGTGGTCAGTGGCCCTGACTGCTGAGCCGGAGTTCGTGGGTTCGATTCCCACTCAGGACAAACTTTGTGTGATGAGCATGATTGTTTGTTCTGTGTCTGGGTGTGATTTATCTATAACTAGCTTCCGCCCGCGGCTTCGCCCGCGTGGTGTGTTGATAAAAAGCAGCCTATAGCAAAAATAACAAAATCGAAGTATAAATAAAATTAGGTACGTCTCATTTTTAAGGTTACGTCCCCAATGGGTAAAAACTCTATTACTAAGTCTTCGCTGTCCGTCCGTCCATAGGTAATGGTACGAATCTAACTAATAGGTATGTATTATGAAACTTCATAAAACCTATGTTTTATTATGTACATTTTATGTATTTGTAAGGAACGTGTCAACTCAGCGTACTCTGTGCTCACGCGTCTGCCCGTGTTCGGGGCGCGCACTCAGCGATGAGCGACTTGTTCCCTACACCGCGCCCGAGCGGGCCAGCCTAGTCACGGCGACATGAAATTAATTTTGTTGCGCGTTATTTTGATTTTGCTATATCTCCTAAAGTATTTATTTAATCTGTATGATGTAAAAGGAAAAAATAATCTTCATGAAATGTTCATGCCAACCAACCTATTTAAAATGATAAGGATTAATACTGTATTTGTGTAAATAGCTTTCCAAGTTAGCGCTTTATAATTGCCCATTTGTTAAAGTATTAAAATGGATATAGTATGTTATCCTTAAGATATAGACATATGTCACCGCTGACTTTTCTGTGGACCTATATAAGATACACAATTACACCATACATTATTTTGTTATATCTTAAAGGGTTTAGGCAGCGTTTTCGTTGAAAGCTCCCAGACAGCATACTTTTTGCCGACATCTTCAACAAATATAGTTAATGTACACAGAAACAAATACAAAAACTTAACAAATTATATACTAAAACCTTCCTTAAGAATCACTCTATCTACTACTAAAAACCGCATTAAAATCCGTTGCGTAGTTTTAAAGATTTAAGCATACAAAGGGACATAGGGACAGAGAAAGCGACTTTGTTTTATACTATGTAGTGATATGTTTGTATTTATAAATTATATAAGTATGTATATCAGTTGTCTGGTTACCATAACACAAGCTCTGCTTAGCTTGGGATCAGATAGCCGTGTGTGAGTTGTCCCAAGATATTTATTTAATTCGAAGCCAATATTAAATCCGCATCAATACAGGTTTAATTATTTCTGAGATGGCGTCACACAGACATACATCTCTGGTAGTAGTATGTCCACGCCGCGCGCCCGCGCCGTGGTGACCACCTAACGTATATTCAGACACGTCGTATAATGAATGATGATTGATTTGCAATATATAAATAGGTGCATTTTTGTTCCGGAGCTGTAAGTTAGTTCGAAAGCGATACCGCTACTCAGAAACATAAAGGGCAAAAGAACCATGGGCAACTACAGTACTTTCACAAGTTATTATGTCTTGTGACTGGGACTGTAGCAGCATCTTTTTTTGTTTTCATGACATTCAAAAGTGCCAGTAATGGTCTAATTGAAACAAATGCTTTGAGTTCGAGATTTGAGTTTGAAGGAACATGGATGGGTTTTACTCAATAAGAAGCTGCATTTTTGTTGAGCTTTTGCGATTGTTTTCTCATTTTAATTTGTGATTATTTCATTTTATTTTCCTTCTCAATTTGTCCATCTAACCAAAATGGGCAGACAAATCCGTTCCACCAATAGACAAGGAAGTTTCAACAAACAGAGGGTTATCTATGAGGGTGAGTCTATTCATGTTCAACATATGTTTGACTGATTGCGTTACACGATGTGTTGAACATAAATGTTGATGTGATTGCTGACATATTCGCTTTAATTGCCGTGAAATTCTGGATTAAGGTGGTAGTGATATCTTTTTTTGGGGCTACTTAACTGCAATGTTGAAAGCAAATGTATAATTTCTGCAGAGGGGCCTGCCAGGGCCGCCGCCAGCTGGGGTTGCGGGTTGTTCGAAAGAGATACCGCGGCCCCGGAACGTAAAGGGCAATAGAAGGACTATGGGTAGGTTTTAGTCAGTAAAAGTCAGAGACTCTCCCCCGCTCCGCCCAGAGCGGGGGAAGTCATTTGATGATTTCCCACCAAAAAAAAGGGGAATAATTTCTTAAGTGAAGGATATGAATGGTGTATGAGAATGGATTATTTGTAAGGTATACAGTAAGCTGTTGGAATTTTTTACGAACCGTAAAGAAAGTTGCCACAGGAAACATCTTTAAAGAAAAAAAATATATATTAGGAACCCACAATAATTAAAACTGCTCCAAAAACACTCAAAACAAAAATAAAGCATCACTAACATAAAAACAAGAGAAGAACCCTCTTCAATAAATAAAGGGTGGTACACACTGGTGTCGTTAAACAATAAAATCGTTGCGTAGTGACCCGGCACTCAAGGTCACCGGTTCAAGGGTAGGGGAGCGACCCTTACGCAACGCGCCCTACAGGTGGATGTTAAGAAAATTTAAACGATACTAAGACTTTACCAAACTTTTTGTGTGTAAACTTTTTTTTGTTTATGGTTTGTCAGATTTCGGTTTGTTTATGGTAATTTGGGAGTACTTGTTACTGAGTAAATGAAGTTGTGTTATACTTATAGTAGAAAGTGGTTTTGTAATAAAACAATATTGTTGCTACGTAAAACCATTTTTTGGTTTAAATACTTATATAAAGAGTAGCTTCGGATTCAATTATTCTTATTTTGAGATACCGCCAGAGTTTCTAGCGATATCTCATAATAAATATCTCAATCTCTTGACCAGAGGCTGGGCATTTTTTTTGGCCAAAGCAAAAAAGCAAATGCAGCCTTCTTGGTAGTTTTCCCGTTGACAGCGATGTGGACGAATTTTTTGACGCCCTATAATATACATTACCATTTCGAAACTTGTACATACCTATGTTATTATTAGTTTATGTTTATTTGTAGTTCGTTCTATCAGTGTAATATAATACTTCCTGAGCAATAATAACTCCTTCAAGACTTTTTTTTTGCTGTGATGCGAAATTGGACACGCGGCCTTGAGCTTCAGCACATTTGTCTAGCCCCATAAATAGCCATTGTAGGGCACTTTTTAGGGCGAAAGCTTCCATTAGGTACTTGATTTCGTATTAGGATTTCGGTATCATCGTACTTTATTTTATGAGAGGTATTTGTATAAAGATATTTGTATTTCATTATTCATGTTTAAATTTAGTAAAGGTTAATTGAATATTCCATAGAGTTAAAAAAAAACTTTCTTGAAAAAAAATGACTTCCTGAAAAAAACACTAAAAAGTGGAAAATCCTTACTAATATTATAAAAGCGAAAGTGAGTTTGTTATTACAATAAATTAGGCGCAAGGGCAAAAACTACATGTAGCAGGTACCTGCGAATCAGGAAAGGGGAACTGTGTTACGTACCCTGAATTTAACGCGAGCGAAGCCACGGGCAAAAGCTAGTAATTAAATAAAATTACGTACTACGTTTTTTTGCCACCGACTTCCGGAAGTAAACATATTTTCTACTTTTTAAAACTTTTTTGGAAGTCGGTTTTTTTTATTCCACGACTAAACTTTGAAACAAAAAACTTGATTGCACGAATTGATAAAATTTATATAGAACCCTTTCATTACAAAAAGAATTTTGTAAATCAATCCACAATCGTCGGGTAGCAATTTGTAATATACAAAAAAAAAACAGTCGAATTAAACCTATTTTTGAAGTCGGTTGAAAAAAAATATATTCAGAATGGACAAGACTTTTTGCCACAAAGAATTAAGATCATTGTACAATGAGGATGACACACGATGATGTCCCAAATAAAAGTTTTTCTTTCTTTCTTTCATGATAATGGCAAAGTTTTCTTTTTACAAAAAGACCAGTTACCTACGGTAAAAGGAAACTTAAAGTAGCGTACGAGAACATATTTTGAGGAAAGAGTTACACAGATTTGAGTTGACCGGTCCAGTCCAGTCAGTGCACACATTTGTCAGTAATCATCTACCTCGACTCAACACTTAAGTAAGCGGCTGTTATCAAAACGACTAGTAAAAATCAATGCGGGGTGAATATAACGGTCCATTCCTACACATGTTTATAAACAGAGCCGCCTGGCTCGCGATAACGCGCGTTTAGACGCGATAAGAGCGCAATTAGTCGTTAAATTGGGCACGGGCCGCGCGGCTCACGTGGTTCGCGCGACTTGTTACTAGTGTGTAACTGGCTTTATGTTTTGAGCTGCTATGCCTATTATCAAGTACTGCTGTTTATTAAAACTGTATTAGATAAACCTCTGGTGTTTTTGGCTGTTTGTTTTGTTCATCTATACTACACTACTATATCCTTACTAATATTATAAAAGCGAAAGTGAGTTTGTTTGTTTGTTACGTCTTCATGCCTAAATGACCAAACCGATTTTGATGAATTTTGGTGCAGAGATAGTTGGGACCATGGAGACGGTCAGAGATCAGAAATTCCAAGTGCTAGGAGTGGCAAAATTTGCAAAGGGATCTTTTTAGGACGTAGGTGCTCACTAAGACGGGATTTTGCAAAGTATAACTCCTTAGGGAGTGAAACAGGGTGGCAAAGTTTGTATGGGGAATTCATTGGCCCGGTGGACTTGAAATTTTGCATAGACATTCTTTCTCCAAATTAACAGACTATATAACATCACGCTGCGACACTAAGGAGCTGAGCAGCGGGTAAAACCGCTAGGCACACCTAGTAATATTTTATAGTAAACTACTAACTAGCCTATGTCCGTCTCCAGGGTCCCAACTATCTCTGTACCAAAATTCATCAAAATCGGTTTAGTCATTTAGGCGTGAAGACGTAACAAACAAAATCACTTTCGCTTTTATAAAATTACTAGCTTTTTCCCGCGGCTTCGCTCGCGTTTCATTCGGGGTAACACAGTTCCCCTTTCCTGATTTGCGGGTACCTGCTACCTGCAGTTTTTGCCCTAGCGCCTTATTGATTTGTAATAGCAGTGCTAAGTTTCCCTTTTCTTTCCTCTTTCTCGCCCATATCTCAATCTTTTTTTTAAAAAAAAAGTCTATGTCCGTCTCCAGGGTCCCAAGTATCTCTGTACCAAAATTCATCAAAATCTGTTAAGCCATTTAGGCGTGAAGACGTAACAAACAAACAAACAAAATCACTTTCGCTTTTATAATATGAGCAAGGATAGTAAGGATTATATCATTCCCAGTATAACTCTTTGATTGGCTTGTTCTTATAACGACAGATTCTTAAATCACAAACTACCGTAGTACCGATTTTGAAACTAAAAGGTGTTGAATGATTGTCACGTGTTTCATCACGCTAAAGTTTACAAACACTCGCTTCTGATTAGGTACGTCCGGCTGCGATATCAGGCTGTTATGCCTCCTCGAACGTTAACTGCTTGTTGATAATGTCGTTAATGTGCTATTTGATCATAAGTTAGGACGTTCAGATTGGGGGACTTCCGGTTTTTCTTACGTTCAAAGTCTGTTGAAATACTGTGGAGATTTACTATGTGTCCGGTCATGGACTAGCGATATTCTGGATACTTATAGAACGAGTGTTTTAATATACTATTACGATACACACTTGGGTCTAATTCATTTCCCCGCTTTTTGGCAGCCATTTTGAGATATTCTCTATGCGTGTACAAAAAATAATCATATCTCTCAAAGTTTTGGTCTTACTGAGACGAGTATAGGTTTATTCAGAGGGCAACAACATTGTCCATCGTTTAAATTAAGAAATGATGAGCTTACATTTTCGTAACTTTAGAAAACAAAATTAAAGTACAAAAAAACATGCAAATCTACGAAAGTTTTGTAAAAAAAAATTGTGAAAAAAATAGTAGTTTTTTTTTAAAAATCAATAAATTTGAGAATGTTTGTTATATAAGTACATATAATATCGCTAGTCCGTGACCGGATACATTATATAACTGAATGCTGATAATAAAGGTCTAGCATAATTGGTTTTTGTACTTCACATTAACGTGAGTTTTCCTTAGTTAAGTTTATTAAGTCAAAGATATTTCAAGATATACAACCATCACGCTTGTACTAAGGAGCTGAACAGTAGGTAAAATCGCCGCAGTTAATGACTAATAAGCCGTTATGCGAATTTGTAAAAAAAACGGTTAAGTCATAATAACACCATCTTTATTTCGAAACGTGGTTAAATGACTGAGGTAACAGTTATGGAGAAAACCACTGTTTAAAGTTTTCACTGTTTATATCTTACTGTAACTATTATAAACGGGGGATGATTGGAAAACACAGAAGATATCACGTAATTAGCAATGTAGGTTTGTACTGCGGACAACTTTAAGAACCAACATAGCCATATAGACACACAGAGGGGCCTGCCAGGGCCACCGCCTGCCGGGGTCGCGGGTTGTTTGAAAGAGATACCGCGGCCCCGGCACATAAAGGGCAATAGAAGAAACATGGGTGGGTTTTTAGTCAGTACAAGTCTGACACTTCCCCCCACTCCACCCAAAGCGGGGGAAGTTATTTTATGAGTTCCCATCCGCAAAAAAAAGCCATAGATACAAATTGAGGTGTAGATCTTTAGGTTAAGTCGCGCTTGCCTATTAAAGGTTGGTCTGTGGATCGTTGCCTAGCAAGTTTTTGCCCTGCCCTGAAAGCACGTTAAGCCGTTGGTCCCGTCTGGCATTTGTTACAAATATTCAGAAATCCAGAAAGTCTGACAACCAGTCTTACCAAGGAGAATCGTATTACTCAGTACTAACTGGGTTGTGAAGGTCGGATAGGCAGTAAATCCATATGAAATACTGGTATGAAGCTGCATCCGGTTAGACTGGAAGCCACCCGCAACATAATTGGAAAAGGGCTAAGCAGATGATGATGATAGCAAGGACATTTTGTCTAGGGTCGTGTGCCCGCTTGCTTCTTATTTGCATGGCATTAGCAATTGATGATTTTGAATGATCATAAACAAACGAGCAGGGGGTCTTAAATGGCCACAAAGTAATCCTTACTAATATTATAAAAGCGAAATTGAGTTTGTTTGTTACGTCTTCACGCCTTAATGGCTAAACCGATTTTAATGAATTTTGGTACAGAGATCCCAGCTATCTCTGTACCAAAATTCAACCTTGGAGACGGACAAAGGCAAAGGGAGAAATGAGGGACAAAGAGGGAAGAAAAGGGAAAACGTGGCTTTGCTATTACAATAAATAAGGCGCAAGGGCAAAAACTACGGGTAGCAGGTACTTGCAAATCAGAAAAGGGGAACTGTGTTACCCCAAATTTTACGCGAGCGAAGCCGCGGGCAATAGCTAGGTCATAATATTAAGTGCGTTTGTGGCCATTTTAAGAATTTAATTCATATCATTTTCCTATTACGATTCTGCTAAAGCATTCCTTTTAAACCCCTTGGAAACTAACTCAGCAAACGTGATTTTTATCACGAGCCTCATATCGTATGTGCGAGAGTTTTACAAACAATTTATGAATGAAAGAAATAACGGTAATTGTAGTTTTAAAAACTTTCAAAGATCGACACTTTGGTATTTAGTTGATGATTGGCCCTAGGCTACCTCTCTTGTTCCTTGTGGCGATGACTTTTTAAGATGAACTTTGACTAGGACTCTGGTCTGGTGTTTTTTTTGGATTGAAATCAAAACCCACCCATGTTCCTTAATTGCCCTTTATGTTCCGGGGCCGCGGTATCTCTTTTGAACAACCCGCAACCACGGCAGGCGATGGCCTTGGCCGGCCCCTCTGCTATGCTGACATCTCTTTGAGGCGCGCGTGGAACAATTTAGTCAAAAGATATCCTTACTAATTTTATAAAAGCGGAAGTGAGTTTGTTTGTTTGTTACCTCTTCACGCTTTAATGGCTAAACCGATTTGATGAATTTTGGTACAGAGATAGTTGGTACCCTGAAGACGGAAATAGGCTATTTAAAAAAAATATTGAGAAATGAGGGAGAAAGAGGGAAGAAAAAGGAAAATTTAGCTTTGCTATTACAATAAATAAGGCGCTAGAGCCAAAAACTACAGGTAGGTAACATGCAAATCAGGAAAGGGGAACTGTTTTACCCCGAATTCAACGCGAGCGAAGCCGCGGGCAAAAGCTAGTAACCGTAGTCGCAAGTTGGTACGGAACTCACGGTGCGCCAGTCTGACTCTCTCTTGGCCGTTTTTAAACACTGTCTCCGTCACAAATCATTATCTTCTCTATAAACTGCTTTATTGGCAATGGTCTCATGGTTTACAGTTTACAAGAAGTCAATCGCAAACAAAGAAAGATTTTTCCCTCCGAATCACAAAAGAATAAAAAAAAACTTCTCAAAACCAATTTATCAAGCTAAAAGGTGCGTAATCAGTTCGGAACTAGGGCAACCGCACCTATAATCGGCACCGGGCTACCGTAAAAATATTAACACCTGATTATCGGCGTACCGTGAAGCGGAAACAAGCCTGATCGTTCTGACCGCTGTGGTCATTCGCCAATTGGTCTAAAAGCCAGCCCTTTCTACCTCTACTGTGATTACTTAAGAAAATTGGGATTGTTAGAGTTTGCTGTTTGTTATATAAATTGTTGGTCTGCTATTTGCATGTAATTTAGTGGAATAAGGAAGATAACTGTTTATGTTTTTTTCCCCTCTGTTATATTCTGATTTATTTAGTTGCTGGACCTAAGACTGTTGTTTCAGGAAAGAAATTGTCGAGCCTTGTCGCTTTTCTAGCAGTCGCCAGTATTGATTCCGTCTTTGATGAGTTATAATGATTATTGATAGTATGTCGGGCTTATGGTGATGTACCATTAACATATTGATTTAAATTTGACGGTAACGGTTGGCACAGTGGCTGAGTGATCGACTGATGCGCCGCGTGTCGCGGGTTCGATCCCCGCACGGAACTAATATTTGTATGACTTACAGGTAGTTGTTTCGGTTCTAGCTGTTTGTGTGTGAGTTTAAATATTAGTATAGGTGCGTTCAAATAAAAAAAACTAAATGCGGGGAAGAACAGCCAATGAGAAAATATGTGACATCAGAAAGAATGACTATGGTTTAGTTTTGTCTTGCATGCTCTATTCCGCAGGTAAATATTTGCGGATCTTTCACTTAAGGAAACGATGCTGTGATTTTTATCAAGATGATTCACGAATGCATAAAGATTCTAACCTCTTTGAATCTACCGAAACTCATAGAAAGTATAAAATTAGTCGATTTAAGTGCAACAAGACGCGGCAGACGTCACGGGCAGTGATTCGGTGCGCGCTGATGACTTAGCGCTTTTTGCCTAAAAAGTAATTGAGCGTGCGCGGATGACTACTGGTGCTGCCACCCGAGTAAGGAAAAATTACTTATTTTGAGAGTTCATTGACTAATGAGGTATTTACATTCATCTAAAAGTTAATTTCCTATGATTACAGAGTTTCTATAATACCAATTCATTTCAAAATATTTACAAACTACAAGAAAAGAATTAAGCTTATTAAGACTAAAACCAAATACGTACTCGTACATATAAACAACAACGACAATAGGACACTTAGGCATCAAAATACTTTAAAAAAAGTATTCTGACTAAAGCACTTTTACAAACATTTAAAATCACATACACAAACAGCCAGACCCGGAACAACTATCTATAGGTCATACGAATATTTGTTCCGTGCGGGAATGGAACCCGCGATAGGTAGCACAGCAGTCAAAAGCTTGACCACTGAGTCAACCGTGTCGTGTTTATATTTGCTATGTGGTATTTTATTTTTGATCATCGGAGACTTTTTTAAATTTGTCTAATCATTACATCAACTACAACCTTATTTGCACTCTTGCAAAACACATAGTTACTAAGCTTTCAAATAATACCAAATCCATTGAAACTGTTTGGACAACAGTTTCAATGGATTTCAGTGTTCAGTCGATAGCTGGAATTAGTTCATACTTTTCTCCATATTGTTAACTTAAGTACACTCGGGAACTCAAGTGTTCTTCAAGTTAGAGTAGACTCAACTTTCTTGAAACTGAACTTGCGCCATGCTTTATACATGAATAAATATTATAAATGTCACTGATGTGCTAGTGCACTACGGGTACGTTACGTTACGTTTTAAGGTCGATTTCAACTCATTAAATTGACTTAAATTGTTTGACGTAGTCTGTATACTTAATCGTGTAAGTTAATATGCATTTAGTCAAATTATTGCACTATTGCTTTATTAGTCATATCAGAAAGCGGTATATAATGTTAGAAGAAATATTAAATAGTTTAATTAATAGATAATGTGCAAAAAGTTTTAGACCCCAAAATAAAACAGTTTCAACATTTCGCGACATTAGCAATTTTACAATAATCGATATTTTTCTTTTGTTAATGTGAAAATTTAAATTTGGAACGTAAGGAATCATGTCAGGATGATTCAAATAGCATGCCAATACAACGTCAAATGAATAAAACCTCTAACTTCTAATATTTATTAAAGTGTAGAAAAAAAACGAAAGTGCCCGATTTTTTGCAAAAGGGTTTGTTTTGTTTGGTTTATCTTGGAAGAAAAATGAAAGTGACAGGTGATATTAAGCTATATAAAAAGGTAGTGAGGGGAAAAATTCGGCTGTAAGTCTTAGTTACGAAAAAATCACACGTGGAATTAAATATTATTAAAATAGTTTGACATTTTATACGGGATATGTACCACGTTCCCTATTTAATTTGAGTTCCATGTTTACAAATAATCTTAACATATAATAAAGGAATAAAAGTGTTTACAAGTTAGATTAGCTGTAATTATCATCACCTCCAATTAACCCATATGCAATTAAAGAATCTAATGAACTCCTAGAGGTCAACCCTACTCCTTCTATCTCACTAACATGCTTGTTAGAAAATGCTACAACAACATCCTCACTTTACATAACTTAAAACTTAACATCGCGCTTGTAATCTGTAAGGGTTAAGCAGGGGAGTACCTAATAGTACACCCTCGTTTCGCCAGTGACCCCATTGCCATCAAGGCACATATCCACAATAACAAGAAAACCCAATAACACTGCCCAACCTGGGAACCGAATCTTTTGAAATTAAAACCATACACTCAACTTTATGGTCCCTTAGAGCTGTGAAAACATCAACCTTCTAAGTATTCGCAGTCAAAAGATACGGTTGTTGTTATCGCAAGTTTGTACGGAACCCTGTACGAGTCTGACTCGTTCTTGGCCGGTTTTATGCTACAACGAAACCCTCACAATCCATTAACATTTTACTCCACCTGACATTGAACCCAGGACCTCAAAATTAGCAGTCGCGATTGCAACCGCTAGACCCAAAAAACAGTCCTTACTTTAATCCGTTCTAAATCACCTTAGCGTACAGTAGCCAATTACAATCTCAGTATAAAAGAATAAACACGTCCTCATGTATAATGTTAAGTGGGTATTAGCATAGTACCAGGTACAGTGGCGCACACAAGTGTTAGCAAACTGCGCTAGACGCATGTTGACCTTGAACTTAACGTCTTGAGTGCAATGCATTTGCATTTTCTAAAAGTTGACTGCATCTTTAGTCTAGTAGGAAGCGTGACTGCTGAGCATAAGTAGTAGGGTTCGATGCCTAGTTGTGTTAATGGATTGTGAGGCTTCCGTTGCCAAATAGTAAAAAAAACGGCCAAAAGCGAGTCAAGCTCGCGCAACGAGGGTTACGTATAAACGTGCTATAAAAAGTGTCATATGCTTTGACTGCGTAGACTTATAGCTGCAAGGGACCACAGATTTGAGTATATAGTTTTAATTCCAACTCGATACCTCCACGCGTTTCCGAGATAAAGGGTCTTGACAGACAGACAGACAGACGGACAGCAAAGTGATTCAGTAAGGATTCCGTTTTTTTTCCTTTTGGGGTATGGTACCCTAAAAAATTGATCTAGTATAGGTTTTTTCTGACTGCATAATAATTAATGCATAATAATTATTTGGTGCACTTGTCAGCCACGAGGGCTCCTCGATTTATGCAATGTATTTCAGGTTGGCAATACGCTTCTCCCCTATTCTATTATGACTTAAAAATCATAACTGGCTAAATATCGGTGTACTATTACTCTACCTAACCATTTGGGGATTACAGGCTTGATGTTAGGTACAGTCGAGCATACAAGTGTTAGCAAACTGCGCTAGACGCACGCCGACCTTGAACTTTACTTCGCGGGATGCAACGCATTTGCATATAAACGCAAGCCGATGCGATTATCGACAAACTGGTTATATAAAAGTACGGCGGGACGGAACGCAACTGGTTTTCTTGTACTGTTTAGCGATTAAGTGTTTGTGGAGTTTTATTTTTTTGCTTTGCCTGTTTAGCGGAGGAAATATGTCCGTTTTGTAGGCGAGTTAGGATGTTGTTTCGTGTATTGTTTGCAAAGGGTGTGTTTTATGTATATATTTGTGTATTGCGACTTTTTTGCTAGTGATTTTAACGTTACACAAGTCTCTGTATGCATCGTTTACTTACTTCACAAATTTCGTTGAAATGTTTGTACAGTATGTTTTGTCGATTTCTTATTTAATATCCGCATTTTCTTTAATTATATTATTTCTACAAATCACAAGTCGGTGTTTCTTTTATCAATTTATATAAAAATGAATACAACTTTTCTGCGCGATTGTACTTATTCACTGCTAAAAGGCGTGCACCAAATCAAATCACAGACGCGAGTGTATTATTATTTATCTGCTTTATATTATTTTGTATAAATCTTTATATTCACACTTGCATTCTCATTTATTAAAGACAGAACGCGAGATATTTAGAGGGCAAGAAGAGAAAAACGAAAGGAGGCGCGAGAAAGTAAGGTAGTATTTTTCATGAGGCTTATTTGTTTATTAATTAAGATAACTTCATGAAGCCCATTAAACGAACATATGTGGATTGTTTGCCATCGGCAACAAGGGAGTAAGAAAAGATAAGTGCGATTGTAGTAGTCATTATTTGCGAAAGCAAGTCGAAATGTATGGAGTAATTTAACTTTTATTTTAAACATTATGATCGAATTATTTAATAAGTAGGTATGTGGTTATTGTAGCACAGATGCATACATTTTCGATTATTTTAATTTTGCAAATTATTATTCATTACCGAACCACTTCTGTCAGCGAGTTCACACCGTCTATTGTCCTTAAATCATGTTGAATATAAAAGATTATTAAATAAACTACCTGTCTAGATTCTAGATTGTTTGGCTAAGATATCTAAACATGTTTTTCCGAAAATATTTAATTACTTAAGAAATCGTCTCTGCACACGAAGTGCATCAAATTATATCCTTAATTTTTTGTGGATCCAGAAGGTTGTCTGCATTGAGTAGATTTGAGTTTTTAACAATGGCATAGAGTTTGCATTTTGAATGTCTATGCCACTGTAAAAAAGTTAAAGTGTGTGGTATCGGAAAATGACATCTGTTTTTCTAAGGATATACCAATTCCTCACTGGACGCCTGACGGAGGTCATCGCCGTTGAGGTAGACCTTGAAGGTGGTGTGGCGATCATGTTTGTGGGGCGAACAGGGCCATAGATCGATTACATTGGCAATTGACAAGTTAACAAGAATGCAAAAGTATTTGAGGATGTCTGGATGCTTATGGCTCTTTTACGAAAAAACTGCTGAACGGATTGTAATAAAATTTAGCTGACAGATAGTTTATAGCCTAGATAACTACATAGGATACTTTTTATCCCGCTAGTACGCTCACGTGGAACATTATCAAAGTCATCAGCTAGTCATAACTAATTAGCAATTTGTTAATGCTAGTCAATACCGAGACTTAGAACTCCGGCAGGTGCTTAGTAAAAGATTGCTAACTTCTAGTCTAGAAGCTAGATTCTTGTAAATATTATGTTCATACAAATTACGAAGAATCGTGCCGTTTCTTCAGGCAAATCAAGATTACTACTGAACAAAATGTAAAGCTATTTTCTGCCTTGGATAGATTAGTGAGGGCTGTTCTAAAAAGACTGCGCTTACAAACATATTATTATAGGTGTAGTATAATTGTGATTTATCGGCTCACAAGATTTCTACTAGTCCTACTAATCCGACTAATAATATAAATGCGAATGTTTATGAGGATGGATGGATGTTTGGATCTTGTTACTTTTTCACGTCAACACGGCTAAACGGATCTTGATGAAATTTGGCACAGAGGTAGATTATAATCTGGAATAACCCATAGGATAACGTTTTTTCGATATCACGCGGGCGAAGCCGCGGGCGCCAGAAAGTTAGTTATAACTCTACTTTGAATACCTCCGTGACTCCTGTACTATTGAATGCATCCACCAACACTATGTTTTGGGTGCGGTACATTCAGTTCTACTGTAAACCGTGACGTTTCACCCCATTTTTACGGATGTGAAATCATCAAATAACTTCCCTGGCTCTGGCTGCGAAGTGGGCAAGAGTGACAGACTTGTACTGACTAAAACCCACCCATGTTCCTTCTTTTGCCCTTTATGTTTCAGGGCCGCGGTATATCTTGTATATCTTTCGAACAACCCGCCACCCCGGTCCCAATTACGCTGGGGTCAGCTTCTAGTCTAACCTGATACAGTATAATACATAGTGCGATTTTTGGAAGTTAGTTAGTTCCTTAATTCTATATTTTTTACAACATTTTTAGAACCTTTATAGAATCACTTTGCCGGTCCGTCAAGAGCCTTTATCTCGGGAACAGGTGGATGTATCGAGTTAAAATTAAAACCATATACTCAAGTCTGTAGTCCCTTGAAACTATGAAAAATCCCTCAAGTATATGCTGTCAAAAGATATGGCCGTTTATATCGCAAGTTTGTACGAAACCCTCGGTTCGCGAGTCCGTCTTTTTATATAATAATGTGCACAAAATATATCGAATTTGGATTTGTTAAACTTGTTTTGTTTTATTTATTAATTAATTCTACTAGTATCATTGGTTTCCCGTCGGCGTCGATTTTCTAGCTTTTGATGTAGATTCCGTCTATGTGAATCGGTTCGACATAGAGTACGGATAACTGGTTTATAGTTTTATATTAAACTAGCTTTTGCCCGCGGCTTCGCTCGCGTTAAATTCGGGGTAACACAGTTCCTCTTGCGCCTTATTGATTTGTAATAGCAAGGCTAAGATTTCCCGTTTCTTCCCTCTTTCTCCCTCACATCCCACTTTTTTAAAATAAAAATTTGCCTATGTCCGTCTCCTGGTTCCCTACTATCTCTGTACCATTCATCAAAATCAGTGTAGCCATTAAAGCGTGAAGAGGTAACAAACAAACAAACAAACTCACTTTCGCTTTTATAATATTATATATAGTAAGGAAAACAATATTGATTTGATAGTTGTTTCCAAGATTGACAAGTATTTATAAGGGTTTTTTATAGTTACGAACCCCAAAAAGAAAACAAAAACGGAATCCTTATTGTATCACTGTGTTGTCCGACTGTCTATCTGTCTGTCAAGACCCTTTATTTAAAAAACGCGTGGAGGTATCGAGTTAAAATTAAAACCACATACTCAACTCTATAGCCACTTTCTGCTGTGAAAAAGTCAAACGATTGTTTGCAACGCTAGTTCTCAAGACTCGAGCACCAAGGGTTCCTTACAACCCTCGGTGTACAAGTCTGATAGTCGCTCTTGGCCAATTTTCATTATGTAGGGTGGCATTACGGTTACCTTATGTAATACTTGTATTCAGTTGCATCTGGATGGGCTGGAAGCCTACCTCTATCATCATCATTTTCCTGCCGTTGTCCCATTTTATTTGGGGAATTCATTCTAATGGAAGAAGAAAACGTGTTGCGCCGACCCCAAATAGAATGGGACAAGGGCAGGAAAATGATGATGAAGTGAGGAAAACTACTTAACTCTAGTTGAGAAGTGAGGTGACCCGTTGCATCAGGCGTGTGGTGCATTTTGATTTCTGAGTCTAGCTTGCACAAGGTTGAACCTAGGTTCTAGTTCGATCTGAAGTCCAGAAACAGTGTTGTAGGATATTTAAATCGGAGTTTCTCAAAAGCAAAGATTCAGCCTTAAATCATCATTTTCATTCATTTTCCTGCCCTTGTCCCATTCTATTTGGGGTCGGCGCAATACGTTTTCTTCTTCCATTCTCCCCTCCAACAATCCATCCATCTTTTCTTTGGCCCTCCCTTAGCTCTCCATCCTTCAACATTCAGATCCATCACTCTTTTAGACACGTGTGCTTCGTCCCTCCTCATATATGTACCTCAAAAGGAAGCCTATCTCAATATAGTAAAAGGCTAGGCAAATGACGGTGATAAAAACTACCTAAACTTACTGCAATAAAACGGTTTCTTGAAGTATGTTAGATTTCTCAAACCGACCCAGTTTCCACGGGAGACGCTCCGGACTCCCGGTCACCGTAGACGCGGGTCTGTAAATGGTGAGCAATTGGTAGCTCACCATCCGTCCCTCGTCGACGCGACGGCGCGTTTGTATTCTATGCGGGCTTCAAAGAGACATTATCAAAGCAGATGAGGCCTTCAGAGATACCGCGGCAGCACAAAAGGCAAAAGAAGGAACAAGCATGGGTTTTAGTAGGTTCAAGTCTGACAGTCCCTCCCGCTCCGCACAGAGCGGGCGAATCGCGCATCCGATAAAAAGGTATGACTTTTAAGGGTTTTGGCAGAAGATGTTTTATTTCAATCATACTTACTGATAAACAAACCGTGAAAATTACAATTTTCGATAAGTTTGACCGACTCAGGGAACTTATGAAAACGCTTGAATAATCATTAAGAACAAAACAAAACTTTCTCTGTAATATTATTGTTTGTATTTTTGTTTAGAAATACTTTAAAGGGTTAAAACATCTTTTTGTTGGTTGAAATGTCTTGGTTGGTATTGAAACTTATATAATAAATATAAATAAATAATAATAATAAATATCTTGGGACAACTCACACACGGCTATCTGATCCCAAGCTAAGCAGAGCTTGTGTTATGGTAACCAGACAACTGATATACATACTTATATAATTTATAAATACATACATATTATAGATAAATCACACCCAGACACAGAACAAACAATCATGCTCATCACACAAAGTTTGTCCTGAGTGGGAATCGAACCCACGACCTCCGGCTTAGCAGTCAGGGCCACTAACCACTAGACCAACAGGCCCGTCAAAATCAATTGTATCAATTGTATTATAGATCAATTGTGAATTAATGAAGTTTCTTTTGAATTCTGTCTTTGTTTAATTATATGTAAAAGTCATGATTGACTTAGACTGTACCTTTTTGGAGGTATAACACTAGTTGGGACATAGGATACTTTTTATCCCAGTAAGTTCCGATGGGATAGTGACCAATTATTTGGTACTAGTTTTTTAATCTAATAAAACCTTCATAGTTTCCTATAACTTGTTTTGAAGTATTAAAGATGTCTTCAGACTGATTAAATATACGTTTAATGGGGGTCCGTAACTCAAATGACAAAAACGAAACTGTTGCTGATGACCCTGCGGTGATGATTCAATGGAAAAATGCAATAACATTTTGCCCGATCCAGGAATTGAACCCAGAACCTCTTGCTTTGCAGTCTAATCTTGCGACCACTAGACCAGAAAGTCGGTTTAAAAATATATTACACTAGCTGCGCTCCGCGGTTTCACTCGCGTAGTGATAGAATATTCAATATATCTTTATGAATTGTAGCCTATGTGTTTTTTTTTAAATACTTTGCACCACACTAGGAATTACTCCGGTATTGTGGGTGCGTTTACAAACATTTCAACTCACATACACAAACAGCCAGACCCGGAACAACTATCTGTTCTTCTGATATGTGAACTATATTATTGTAGTTTCATTAAAATCCATTCAGTAGTTTTTGCGTGAATGAGTAACAAACATCCATACAAACTTTCGTGTTTATAATATTACTAGCTTTTGCCCGCGGCTTCGCTCGCGTTAAATTCGGTAGCGCCTTATTGATTTGTAATAGCAACGCTAAGTTTTTCTTCCGTCTTTCTCCCTCATATCCCACTCTTTTTAAAAAAATAATAGCCTATGTCCGTCTCCTGGTTCCCTACTATCTCTGTACCAATTATTCATCAAAATCGGTTTAGCCATTAAAGCGTGAAGAGGTAACAAACAAACAAACTCACTTTCGTTTTTATGATATTAGTAAGGAAGTAAGGATTATAGTAGGATATCAAAATGTAGTGTAAAATGTAGTACGTTCATTTATCTAACAACTGTAAACTGTGTTCTTAACGTGGTCTTAATGTAGTATTGCCAGATCACGGAAGAATGTCCTTAGATTTCAAAGGTTATTCAAAGACTCATTTTATTTTGCTAGTGATAAAATCGCATACTGCATTAATTCTAATGAGAACAATTACAAATTAAGCTAAGCTTGATATAATTTTTGATTTTATCTTATTAATTTATTAAAACTTTATGCACAAGTAAAAACTGTACAAAGGCGGACTTAATGCCTTAGGCATTTTCTACCAGTCTTTTTTTACGAATGGGAAATTTTCAAATACATAATTCTGATCAGATTTATTTGAAAATTTGAGGGGAGTGTCAGTCTTTTACTGACTAAAACCCAGCCATGTGGTATGGTGTGGTGTGGTGGTGGTGGTGTGTGGTTATTAGAAACAGATGCCGCGGCCCCGGAACATAAAGGGCAAAATATCCTTATTTTGCCCTTTATGTTCCTTTATGTTTGTTGTTTTGTTCTTTATGTTATGTTTATGTCGCAACATTTTCTACCAGTCTACCTTAGGATGATGCAGAGACAAAACACAGTAGGTGCAATAACAGAAAAAAGGATACTTGATAATAATTAATAATGATATAGGAGTAATTATTCCCATGTTTTGATCGCTTTTTCAATGCTTGAAAGATCTCATTGCCATCCGGTAACTCGATTTTAGAGGCAGTCAAAGTCAATAACGGATTTTATAGAGGTTTTTTTTTCAAAATTCGGTAATTAGCTGGCACCCGCGACTTCGCCCATGTGATATCGAAAAAAAAAATATCCCATGTGTTATTCCAGACCATAATCTACCTCTGTGCCGTTTTGACCTGAAAGAGTAACAAACATCCATACATCCTAACAAATATTCGCATTTATAATACTAGTAGGATCTAGTACAAAAGTAGTTATTACAACATCTTCAGATTTTAATCCATTTCAAAATAACCAGTAACTATAATTTCTGTGGATTCTTACTGATCTTTAAAAACCTAATTTAAATAAAATTTAACGAATGCTAGCTCTTTGAATCAGCGTGCAATTATAATAATGAATTCATTCAAATAATAGGTGCTATTATGCACTGCACCTAATTATAAAATCACGGAATTAAAATGAATAAGGATATTTAAATAAAATGCAATTTATTATTTTATTAGCAAAAGTTTTACAAGTATTAAGTAGGTATTAAGTTAAGCCGAATAATAAGTTAATTTAATTATTATTCACATCATGTATATTACGTTATTATAGCTTTAATAAGCATGTAGAATATACAAGGCCTTATCATCATCATATGTCTAGCTTTTTCCAAACTATGTTGAGGTCTGCTTTCAGTCTTACCTGATGCAGATGAATATCAGAATTTTACATGAAGCGACTGCCTATCTGACCTCCAAAACCAAGGCTAATGTATAAAATATGAGTCCACTATCAATTTAAAACTACAATTAATAAAATGATATGCATTATATAACTTTGACGGCACGGTTGGCGCGGTGACTGAAATCGACTGCTGCGCTGCGTGTCGCGGGTTCGATTCCCGCACGGAACAAATATTTGCATGACCTGCAGATAGTTGTTCGGGTCTGGCTGTTTGTGTATGTGAGTTTAAATGTTTGTAAACGCACCCACGATACAGGAGATAATATAATTGTGGGGCAACGTTTAATAAAAAAAAACTGCCTCATATATAAATAGAAGATAGATAGAATATTCTTTATTATGTACACCATACAAATTACAAGAATAACAGTATTCAACTTATAAATAGGGTGACACAATGGGCGGTCTTATCGCTAAAAGCGATATTTTCAAGACAACCTTTGGACTTAAAGGAGGAGAGACAGTACTGTAGGTAGTCTGTGATGGTTCATTTTCCAATGTCTCATGTTCCTGACCTGACTGCATACGGTCCTGGTTAGGGTCCCTGGTCAAGTAGAGTTATTCGTTTTTTCTATAATATTTTTTTAGTACCAGCTACGGAGTCTAGTTGTGACCGTTTCATGGTAATAGACTCGTCTTCTATGCCATGGGACTTAATCCTAATTGGCTAGTTTACATTTAGCCTAACACCTTTGCTCAACCTTTCGGGGATAATAAGCTTGATGTTATTTAGAAATGAAACATAGACTATAGAATAAGCGAGAAAGAAGAAAATGCGTCCGTACACTTTTTTTTGATTGGGTAAGGCTATATTTTCATTAAAAAAAAATCCTTGTGATAAACTAATATGATACATTTTCTATGCAGTGTAAGAAGATATTATAATATTTTGTAAAGTCTGTCCGTCTGTTGTGTGGTTGTAGAATGAGCTTAAAGCCATAGGTTACTATACTCTATGCTTAAAGCTTCGATAAAGTAAAATTAAAGAAAACGGGTACCGTAAATTAATGGTTAAATTTAAAAGGTATTGCAAATCAGTAAAAAAAACTAAAGAGGAACTGGTAAGGCTTACCCGTCGGTATTATATTATTTGGTAATTACTTCCTGTATTTTGATTAACTATCATCCCCATTGGTTAAGCTATTCATTGCATGAAAAACGGGAAAATCGTATGCTAAAGTAGAATTTAAAACTAATTATTTTCTGAATGTTTGTAGGCAGATCTATCCTATAGTATTTCACGATTGAAAATCTGAAAATTAAAAAATAATCTTATTTGAATCTTACCTGTGTGGCAGTAATCTTCTAGATAGTGCCTCGCAGCTCGCTGTACTATGGAGTAATACAGGCTGACAGAAGATGCAAGCGCCATCTTTTCTTATCTTCTCTTCTCCTTCCGTCTGTCGCTAATACAGTTTGTTGCCTATCTTGTCAAAGTTTCAAACAAAACAAAACGTACGTAAACTCAAACTTATTTAACTGCATCAGTATGTTTGTAAGTGCGAAAAGAAAAACTTGAAGAAACCAGTGAAAAAAAAAACTAATTTGAACTGCGTAAAGTTGCGGTTATGAAAAAATTTTTTGCCGGTTAAAATTATTCTTGTTTTTGTCGAAAAAGTCACGGTGTTCCATTTTTTTAAATTAATGTCCAAAGTCACAATTTGTTGCACTACCGCGTCGCATACTCCGCTGTCCAAAAGTCTACGCGAAATGAAACACGTAAGGTAAAATAATATAAACGATTTGGATGCGGCCGGTCCGCGCCGCTGTTGCTGCGAGACTGAGCTCTGCAACACGCTTTTTTTGTTTCCCTTCTACGCGGAGGATGCGGCTGAAATAAGTTCTGATTATCCGATTATTTGATTGTGTTTATGTTTATCTATTATACTGTTTACACAGAACCGTCAGTGATGCTTTAGTGTTTTGTGAAGTTCTTTTTGGTATAATTTTCAATTTGCCCGTTTTTTGCAATGAGAGACTGGGGATTAAATCGTGTTCAGTTCATCAATTTAAGTCTATATCGTATATTAAGGAAATTCTATACAATATATAAAGAATGTTACGAAAATTTGCAAATTCCAATTAGATTCACATTAGCAATAACAAAAACAAATATGGCGGCGGGCGAGAAAACGCGGGAAAATAAGTTTCCCGCCAAGACGACCCACTCGAGACATGCGTACGTAACGCAATGTTTACGTGTGCTTTTTTTTACTACTAGCTTCACATCTTACACGCTTTTTACAGCTTTTTTGTTCCATTCATCCGTTTTTCCTTTTTCTAAACAGATGTCCAAGTCTGGGTACTCGTCTAGTCAAACATACCTGCATGTTTTAATAGGTTTTTTGTGTGAACATTTATTATTCAACTTTAGTCAGCTACCTACATGATTATCATTTAAAGTTTTACAGTGTAATCCAGTTATGCAAATTAAATGATAATCACGTGCAATTTATCAAAATTAATCGAAGGTGATACTTTTGACTTTTCGTGATGATTCTAGATTGGGGGGGGGGGGGGGGGGGGCTGTTATTAAGTCAGAGTACGTTTAGTTGCCACGCCAACAGATCGGCTTATCGTTCGCGCTAACATAATCAGGAGCGGCGACGCAATTATGACGAAACCCTTTTTAAAAACGATTCGCGTAAAAATAAAGAAAAAAATGAGAAAAATGTTCATCAACGCGACACGACACCCTCCCGCCTCCCCCCACGTCCCCGCGCCCCGGGCGGCGGGTGGTGTGCGACAGGGAGGGCAACAGCGGCTGTGTTCCTGTCTCAGTTGGTGCATCTCGCGCCACCAAGTTTCATATGAAAACTACCCGCGGTGCGCAGCTCCTGCTCCGAAGAGAAACGTAGCAACTACAGCAAGTTGCACAGAAAACTTAACTTAATCCTCGTGAGAAATAGAGTCGATTTCTGAAAATTATAGGTCAAGGATTTTCCGCGAACTCTAACACAGTGGAAGTTTTGGTCTCTTGCAACTGTGAGACACAACTACACGCATACTAAGCTAAGTTTAGCCCTCGTGCGCACGGGCTGCAGCGCGCACACATGCACGACTTCCTTGTGCGCGTAGCAGTGTGCGCGCCTCGCGGCTGTGTGCGCACAAAAGTTCGTATACAAGTTTTCGGTGGACTTTCTTTGTGTCGGTGATTTTTTTCGCGGTTCTCGCGCGTGTGTGCGGGTCAGTGAGATTTTTTTCAAGTTTTTATTACTCATACATCGGCGCGTTTGTTTGTACGGGGCTGTATGCTAGTGTGGGGGTGGCCGCCCGTTCTTTGTGCCCGGGGATTGTAAAAAATGTCGTATTGGATTCTAGCTGTGCTGCTAATGAATGATAGATACGAGTATGTACTCCCCCCCTGCATACTGCACGTTCGCATCTAAAAATCTGATGTGGGATTTGCAAATGTAATCCTTTTTTTTCCCAGCCGACATTTTTCATCATTGCTCTCTGAATATAGGATCAGTAATGAGATTCTGAGGAGTGGTTCGTTGGACCAAATAGTTTTTTTTTGTTTTAGAGCTTCTGTCGTTTTTGTTGAAAAGACTTCAACGCGTGGCTATAAATGTTACTAGGAATATGCTCGTTAATTTGGTTTGGAATTTGTGAAAAACTGCATTTCCTGACTTTATTGAGGTTTGGCCGAAGATTTAATGCATTGATACACCTGCAATCAAATTCCAAGAACGATGGTGACTCATCATCGTCCCTGACAACTAAGAAAGTGCATTTTAGAATGAGAGAAAGAAAAAAAACAGTTTTATTTGTCACTTGCCACAAATCCACAGAACAAAAAAAAAATATAAAAAGGCAATGTCGTGTGTCTCACGGCGCGCCAACAAACTGCTGAGCAGCTAGTGCCCCACGCTGACGATGTTCTTCTCCATGCTCTATATCTCCATCTTTGCTCCTCTTCAATGTTCTTATTTAATTTTTGTTTGAAAAAAACGTTGCGTTTACAAACATCTAAACTCACATACACAAACAGCCAGACTCGAAACAACTATTTGTAGATCATACAAATGTTTGTTCCGTGTGGGAATCGAACCCGCGACACACAGCGCAGCAGCCGATCGCTCAGCCAATGAGCCAACCGTGCCATGTACTGAATTGAATTAAGTAGGAAGAAGAAGAGGATCTAGAATTAACGGAGCCATCTGCTTAACTCTTAGTATATTTCGGTTTAAGACTAAATCTTAATAACATACCATTACGGTTTTAATTCCCAAACCGTTAGGAAAAGGTGTACCCTGTAAGGTGTATTGATGTACACCAACATTTCGCGATTTATTTTTAAGTCCTATGTAATATATACAAAATTATAACCTGTCAGCGGGGAATGGAGAGAAGCATGCTCAGAGTCAAAAAAATAGATAAGATCAGGCACACAAGAATTAGAGCAACAACAAAAGCTATTGATGCTTTGAACTTCGCATTAAAATCAAAATGGAGAGGGCCGGTCTCGTAGCCAGGCTCACGGATAAAAGATGGACCTACGCAACCACCATATGGAGAGGTCCGCTAGGCAAGAGAAGAAGAGGAAGACCCTGTATGCGCTGGGACGACGAAATTAAAAAAATCACTGGCCCGAAATGGTGGCAAACAGCACAGGATAGAGATAGATGGAGATATTTGGAGGAGGCCTTCACCCAATCTGGGGACCTCAATAACTAGCTAAATAGCAGTTATAGACACTATTATAGATATAAGTAATATTAAGTAAATATTATACTAAGAAAAGTAAAACAGTAGTTTTGTAAATATGAACATTTTATTATTAGCTAGTTAAAAGAAAGAATCTAAGAAAAGTTAAATAATAGTAGTTTTAAGTATAAACATTTATTATGTAGATATAAAGAAATAATAACATATTAATCTAAGAAAAAAACTTTTTTGTAAGTAAGGTCAAATAAAGGCTTTTTTATTTTATTTATTTTTATATTTATGTAATAGGGGGCGACCCTATTGCCATCAAATAGGCACATATCCAGCCCCCGTGGTTGTTAATTCCTAATGGAAAAACCAAATATCACTTTACCCAAGATGAACGAGAAATTACCTTTTTATTTGATTCCTGTAGTCACCTACTTAAATGTCTTTCAGGTCGTTGATCTTATATGGTCTACTAGCTTTCGCCCGCGGCTTCGCTCGCGTTAAATTCGGTATAAAACACCAAGCAGACCTGCAGTTTTTTCTCTTGCGCCTGACTGATTTGTAATAGCAACGCTAAGTTTTCCCTTTTCTTCCATCGTTCTCCCTCATATCCCACTTTTTTTTTTAATAAAAATTAGACTATGTCCGTCTCCTGGTTCCCAACTATCTATGTACCAAAATTCATCAAAATCGGTTCAGCCATTAAAGCGTGAAGAGGTAACAAACAAATAAACAAACAAACAAACTCACTTTCGCTTTTATAATATTAGTAAGGATAAGGATATCTCCGTAGGTGTCTAGGTTTGAGCCCAACAACTGACGAAATTGCTGTGTATAATAAGTACACATATCTCTGGCCAACCTTTTGAGAATTACAGGCGTTATGTTAAATGTCTTGCCAATACTTGGTCTTCTTTTTTTTTCGGATGGGAAATCATCTCAACTCGGAGTGTCAGACTGACTAGAACCCATCCATGTCCCCACTTTTGCTCTTTGTGGTCAGCGGCGCAGCGGTATCTCTTTCGAACAACCCGCAATCCCGTGGTGTAGACTACTATGGGTTGGTTTTCGGGACTGTGGAAACATAAAGGGCAAAAGAAAGATCACGGGTGGGTGTTAGTCAGTAAAAGTCTAACCTTCCCCCAAATTCCACCCAGAGCGGGGGAAGTTATTTGATGGATGGGTTCGAAGAAAATAATCTTCTCTTTCTTGTGGCTACTCAAACTAACATGGCTGTAGTTTTACTATAATTACCCTTTTTCTATTCTTTTTGATATCTCAGAAATTACAAGAGCTAAGAGTCTCAAAATTTGCATGGGGGATCTGTTCAAGACGTAAGTGCTCAATAAGACGGGATTTCGGGACCCCTAAGGATGTGAAATGGGGTGACAAAGTATTTTTTTTTTGAAAAAACGTTGCCTCACACTAGGATTTTTTCTGGATCGTGAGTGCGTTTACAAACATCTCACATGCACAAACAGCCAGATCCGAAACAACTATTTGTAGGCCATACAAATATTTGTTCCGTGCGGGGAACCCGCGACCCGCAGCGCAGCAGTCGATCGCTCAGCCACTGCGCCAACCGTGTCATCAAAAGTTTGTATGGGAGAACGCGATTTCTTGACCAGAGTGACATGAATCTTTGCATAGGTATTGCTTCACGAAATTAATAGACTATTTAACATCACGCTATAATACTAAGGACTTCAGCAGCGAGTGAAGTCGCTGGGCACAGTTAGTTTCAAAATAAAATAACTACTATTTTAGCGGTCGTTGACCCGGCTGCAATTCATTGCTTAAAAAGTTCTATTGGTAAAACTAACGATCGGTTTTCTTATACAGGTCTTTAATGACTAAAATGCTTAGTCTTAGTACATAAGTTTATGTTCTAAGCTTATAATCCTTCGTCGCAGGCCGTAGTCAGTTGAGAAAAATGGGTCAGAGAACAAATATACAGGGTGTAGCGGAAGAACGCCGTATTGAGCTGGAGAAGGAGGTTAGTACCTTGTCTCTGAGGCCCTAGCATGACGGGAAATCGTAACCTCACGCTTGTAATCCCCGAAGAGTTAAGCAGAGATGTATCTAATAGTACCACGCAAATTTTGCCACCAACCCAGGTACTCATGTTCTACAGTCGCATTATACTCAATTATTTAGCTCTATTTTCATATCCTTACTAATATTATAAAAGCGAAAGTGAGTTTGTTTGTTTGTAACGTCTTCACGCCTAAATGGCTAAACCGATTTTACGAGCTAGATGAAAGCGAGAAACGAGGGAGAAAGAGGGAAGAAAAGGGAAAACTTAGCATTGCTATTACAATAAATAAGGCGCAAGGGCAAAAACTACAGGTAGCAGGTACCTGCAAATCAGGAAAGGGGAACTGTGTTACTCCGAATTTAACGCGAGCGAAGCCGCGGGCAAAAGTTAGTTATTTATAAACTACAAATAAACCTAAAATAATATTAAGAATATGTGCAAGTATCAAAATAGAAAATCAATTACAGGGCGTCAAACAATTCGTTTACATCGCTGTCAATAGGAATAGTGCCTAGAAAGCTGGCAACATTGCTATTTTACTCAAAAAATTTATCAATATTTCATTTAAAACTACTATCCTTGTTCAGACGCCTGCACATCAAGCTACTACAATCTGTCAGATTTCTTTGATAGATTTTCGACTTTATTTCTAAAGTATTAGGTTCAAGGTTCATTGGGAAAAATTGACAGTTTCGGGTAGCTTGACCTGCTGGCGTCTGTACATAGCGTATTTTTTGTTAACTGCTTCGGTGGTCTTGCGGTCATCTGTGAGCACGGAATCTTGGGTTCAATTCCCGAGTCGTGCACAAAATTATATAGGAATCCTTTACGAATTTCACAGTAACAGCCCGGTGTTTTGGCTAAGATACCCCCGTGCCTCAGTAACGTAAAGCCGTTGGTCCTTCCGGAGTTCAAAATCAAAATCAAAATCAAAATATTTTTATTTTACATAGGCCTACATGGGCACTTATAAAACGTCGAGAAAAGATGCACGGTTCGGGTTGCTGGTCGTTTCCTATGGAGAAGAACCGGCAAGAAACTCCATGGTTACTCTTTTAAAATCATTTAGTTTTACAATGTTGTTGTTACAGCGTTAGCACTTAAGTATGAGAGGACAGCGTAGGCCCGACAATAAGTCATTGCTTACTTTACAAAAAGTAAAATAAAATAATACGTTAACAAAAGTTAACAAGCGTCTAAGAATCTACAAGGCCAAAGTTCGAAAGAGATTCTGCGGCCTCAGAACATCAAGGGCTAAAGAAGGACCATGGGTGGGCTTTAGTCAGTAAAAGTCTAACTTATTTGATGATTTCCCATCCTTTAAAAAAAGCCGTTGATCCTGCGCCTGATCTCTCTCCGGTCGTCTCGTATTGCCGTTCCATAGAACTATGAGAGTGAGGGAACTCGATGATATTACATTATATAACTAGATACAATATCTCCCAATGGCTAATCTCCGCTAAGATTGGCCACGGTGGTCAAAAACAGTCAGGAGGACTACATTTCGTACCACGCTGTATACACAGTACATAGCGATGGTCCGCGAACTGTCACGCTAATGAGCTCCTGCATACTTTATGACTAGATGCTGTTGTCAGGGCCTCATGGCTCATGGTTACTAAACCAAGGTTTAGACTTCTGTTGATGTAGAGGTAGCAGTGATAAATTAGAATATCACTTTTTAATCTGGTCTGGCATGGTCAGTAACATTATTAATAACATTTGAAACGGGATATACAAAAAAAGAAAAAATATAATACTTAGTATACAAATAAAATAAAATTAAGTAAGAGACAAATAAATAAAAAAAAAAACTAACACATACATAGATCTTAAGAAAAGTAAATTTACTAGAAATAAAAGGCTTTTTATTTTATTTTATACGAATAATAAAAATGGTAAATATCCCGCTTCACATTTAATTAATTAATGGGATTGTTTTTGTTGTATAAAACAACTAGCTGTGCCCAGCGGTTTCACCCGCTGTTCAGGTCCCCTTCTCACTTAGGGGTTTGAATGATAGATAGTAGCCGATTCTCAGACTTACTGAATATGCATAAAAAAAATCATAAGAATCGGTCGAGCAGTTTCGGAGGAGTATGGGAACGGACATTGTGACACGAGAATTTTATTTATTACAATAAAGTATACTGATTATAAACAGCTTTGAGGTTATGTTAGATAAACCATCATCTGCCTAGCCTTTTTCCGAACTATGTTGGGGTCAACTAAGCCTTCTCTGTATAGGAAGAGGCCTTTGTCCAGCGGTGGGAAAACTGTATGCTGGCATTATTATTATTTATATTGGGGTCGGCTCCCAGTCTTAGCAGATTCAGCTGACTACCAGTATTTTACAGGGAGCGACTGACTATCTGACCTCCACAACCCATTTATCCACTGCGTAATACGATGCTCTTTACTTTTTAAGTGTTTTTTTTAACAGTTAAAACATAGTAGTGAAGATGGCGGACTAGTTAGGTTTGTTTAGATTCTAAACAAACCTAACTAGTCCGCCATCTTCGGGAACCCGCCATATTGGATTTAGAATTTCATTTCAATTGACCTGTTTTTTTTTAACAACGTATTTTATTTAAAAAAAACAGCTCATTTGGACTAGAGGTGTGTGCTCTCACACACCCCTAGTAGTTTTAAGAGTGGACAGTGAGTCAAATTATATCTTCTAATATTTGTTCACAAAGTTACAGATAAAGCTAATCATGTGAAAACCAAAATTATTAGACATTTTTTTAAATGAGGCTGCGACGTATCAGCGGAGTTTGAACGTCAGAATACAGCCCCAAAAACGCTAGCCAGCAGAGAAGACGTTACCCAGCTCATGTTTTGACCTAGACATGTCCCAGTAACCTATATCCTTTTGTTTTAAGGGATGGGAAATCATCAAATAACCTTCCTCACTCTGTGCGGAGCGGAAGTGAGTGTCAGACTAACATGGCTAAAACCCATTCATGATCCATATTTTCCTTGTTTTCCGGAGCCGTAGTATCTCTTTTGAACACCACCAACCCTGGCAGGCGGTGGCCCTGGCAGGTTTCTTCTTTGCTGCCATCTCTTTGAGGTGTGCGTAGATCACGAAGTCGCCGTCGATACGGCGAGTCTTCTCTAGATGGACTAACGGTGATCTACCCATTGCTCACCGTCCACAGACCCGCGTCTACGACGACCGGGAGTCGAAACGGGCTTGAATGAGTTCGGTGCTCCTAAATACAATCATATTTTACTGTATAAGTGTGTCTAATTGCTTTCATATCGTACTAGTTGCCAATTATCAGATTGACAACAGCAGATGTCTTGTATCAAGTAATGCTCTTTAAATCGTAATGAAATACAACAACACAACATTGCGCCTGTAAAGATGTCAGCAAAGTAGAGGAGTTTGCTCCAGTGCCACTACCTACCGGGGCTGCCGTTTGTTCGAAAAGAATACCGCGGGCCCGGGACACAATGGGCAGAAGAAACAACATGGATGGGTTTTAGTCAGTTAAAGTCTGACACTCCCGCTCCGCCCAGAGTAGGAGAAGTTATTTGATGACCTCCCAAAAAAAGCTTATGAAGCAACATTAAACCATTTAGTTTCCAAACTATCGAATAGTAATAGTAAAGTCGTGATACACATTCGTTCATAATTCAGAGTACATCAGTAAAGAAAAGCCACTCAAAATAATGATATGCATTAGTCGACGGTGTATTAATCTGCCGAAAGCCAGGCTATTAGGAGTGAAAGAGACAAAAATATAAACAAAAAAAAACGAGTGAAAAAGAGGTCAGTAACTGGCGAGTGTACGGTAGCAGAGAGTACAGGCGCAGGCGGTAGTGTTTCGCTCTAGTCGCAATTAATAGTTTTAGTGATAAGTGTCGAGTTCAAACAGAAGGCACGCATCTCTGATTTTTCGGATTTATTTCGTCTCTAATCCGTCCACCTAGGAAAACATCGTGTGGAAACCATACCTGAAATATATTTCTCGAGAGCATGTCAGGGGCCCTTGCTCACCGTCCGTCCGTCTTTTGACGACAGGCCGTGTCGACGGCGCGTTCGTGTTTCACGCGCGCCTTAAGAGATGTCAGCAAAGCAGAGGGGCTTGCCAGGGCCTCCGCCTGCCGGGGTTCCGGGTTGTTCGAAAGAAATACCGCGGCCCCGAAACGTAAAGGGCAATAGAAGGAACATGGGTGGGTTTTAGTCAGTAAAAGTCTGACACTCCCCCCCGCTCCGCCCAGAGCGGGGGAAGTTATTTGATGATTTCACATCCCAAAAAAAGGGGCCCTTGGGCTGCATAAAAGCTTTGACACCAGGGCACTAAGGACACGAAAAAGACAGTTTTTATGTTTACCTCAGACCATTATGATTCATGCAGTATGAATATATGAAATACTAGCTTTCGCCCGCGGCTTCGCTCGCGTTAAATTCGGTATAACACACCAAGCAGACCTGCAGTTTTTGCTCTTGCGCCTGATTGATTTGTAATAGCAACGCTAAGTTTTCTCTTTTCTTCCCTCGTTCTCCCTCATATCCCACTTTTTTTTATAAAAAATAGCCTATGTCCGTCTCCTGGTTCCCAACTATCTCTGTACCAAAATTCATCAAAATCGGTTTAGCCATTAAAGCGTGAAGAGGTAACAAACAAACAAACTCACTTTCGCTTTTATAATATTAGTAAGGATGAATGCAAACTTTAATAAATTTATAAAAAGCTGAATGTGTATGTACTTTGATAGGAATTTATTAAAAAGTAATAACTTTTTAGTAAAAAAAACGTAGCATGCGTAACGTAGTAGCGTAACGTAGCTGTTAACTAGGGTTTTTAATACATTCACCTACGTACGGTACGATTAGGTAAAGCCCCTGTGCCATGAAGAGATAAAAATAATCTTATTGAAAGGTCAGTTCCGCCTGCAGGTGTACGTCATCTCGTACTCCACATATGTAAACAGTTCGCGATCAAGACGCAGACGTACCAGCTGAGCGAGCATATAGTGGACCTTCCCTCGATTACAGGTTTAAGAACAAGTTGCAATTCTTTATTCAAAATTTATTCATTGAAAATTATGAGGAGCTAAATAATATCCGCCGCTCGGATCAATTTTCAGGTTAAGCCGCGCCTGGGATGTGTGGTATGGGTGACCTTTTACAGTAGCCCAAAAGTCTGACCACCACTCTTACCAAGGAGTATCGTATTACCCAGTACCAACTGGAACTGGGTTGTGGAGGTGAGAGGCAATCGCTCCATGTAAAATACTGGTATTCAGCTGCATCCGGTCTGATGGGAAACGAACCCGAACATAGGATATTGTGAAAAGGCTAGGCATCAACTGCCTAGCCTTGGTGAGCCAAGTGGCAGATCACTGTTATCGTTCTCTCGTAGACAACGCTACGCAAGTCTACGAAAACTCGTAGACCATTGTAGACCTAGGAAAATTGCCATTTAAATCAGTGATATTAATAGAAAAAGCAAAAATGTGTTATTTGAAGTATTGACATAAAAAAAGAAGGACGGAATGCATTGCAGAAATACTTTGAAAGCGCACTTCTATTTTTTTTATTTCTATTTTCGCACTTCTACTACCTACTTTGGATATTTGATAGTTCATACCAATCGTGTCTCAGTTTCAAATATTTTCGACATTCCCATAATTCTTATAGCTGATAGAATGTACTTTATTTGCGGGAAAACAAAAACTTTACAAAATCGACTATTCAAAACATATTTCCTAAGTGGGTCAAACTCAAAGTCAAAGCATTTATTTCAATTAGACCACTACAGGCACACTTGAATGTCAAGAAAAAAAATGAAGCTACAGTCTCGGTCACAAGGCATAATAACTTGTGAAAGTACTGTAGATCAACATTTTACATATATCATACGCGCGTCACATCCATACAAAACTAACGCAAAATGAAGCGTAATTACCTAGTGTCGGCGCTCAAAAAAGTACAATTATGTAGCCACGTGTATTAGCTCTAGTACAACTGCACTAGCAAGAGCGGCAGATTTGTTCACCTGTTGCTATTTGTCTAGCCTGCTCCCAGTTATGCTAGACTAGTTGTGATCCGCGGCTTTGCTTGCGTTGGTGTCGATAATGTTGAAATTATTTATTTATTTATCATCTATGGAAGACTAGCTGTAAGTCTTACATAGATGTTTTTTTTTAATGAAACATATTAAAAATAATATGCGAGACTGGCCGCCGATAACAACACACTTATAAAAACAGATTGTTGGAGAAAGAGTATGAACAATACAGCGCCGCCTTAAAGAAAACAGATCCTTACTAATATTATAAAAGTTCGCTTTTAGTAGTGAGTTTGTTTATTAAGTTTTCACGCCAAATGGCCAAACCGATTTTAATGAATTTTGGTACAGAGATAGTTGGGACCCTGGAGACGGGCATAGGTACATTTTCTTTTTAAAGTGATAAAAGGTGAGAAAGAGGGAAGAAAAGGGGAGAGAAAAATATATTTTTTTCGATCAAAACGGGAGTTAAAGTTAGCCCAAAGTAACTATGCCACGCGGACGAAGTTGCGGGTAGAAGCTAGTAATTCATAATAGTCCTTAAATCTTTTGAGTATATAATTAAACACATGCACATATACCTATTTATACTAAATCTTCCGTTTTAAAAAGATCCTACCTTTATCTAGGATGTAGTCGACAACCATCGCACTGACCAGTTTTTTTTAAATCTTCGGGCAGCCAACGAGAAAGCGAAATACTGATATCGTAAGAATAAGTTAAATGGTTCTGTATTAAATTAGATGTCAATTAATTCGGACGACTGTTATAATAATTATGGTGAACCAATTATATCACAACATTTAAATAGACTTAACAGCTTAGAAGTTTAATCAAGTTTTCAGTATACATCAGTCTATTTTATTACATTCATATTTTGTGACGACACGATTGGCGCAGTGGCTGAGCGATCGACTGCTGCGTTGCGTGTTGCGGGTTCGATCCCCGCACGGAACAAATATTTGTATGGTCTACGGATAGTTAATAATAAATAATAATATAAATGTTTGTAAGCGCGCCCACGATACTGGAGAAATTCCTAGTGTGGGGCAACGTTTAAAAAAAATATTTATTTGTTGTGGAAGTATGTCAATTTGTTTGCTTTGCACGTCTGTGTACTTCTAGAAAAGCTAACCGTTTTTGAGACGACCATAGACAATAATAAAGCCACAGGCAAAAGTTAGTCGTGACTACTGAACGGTTTTGGGTTCGATTCTCAGGTTGGGCAAAGAGTTATTAATGTTATTATGTTTTCCTTTTAAACAATTGTCAGTATGATATTCTTTGTTGCATGTGAAATCATCAAAGTGGAAGGGAGTGTCAGACTTGTACTAAGTAAAACTCATCCATGTTCTCTCTTTTGCCCGTTGTGCCTCGGTATCTATAGAACCAACTCGAAGCCCCGGGGTATGATACCTCTGTGCTTTAAAAAACATGATAATCCTGGTCCGAAGATTGCTCCCCTGTCGTGTCTGATCTGGCGATCTACGTACTATGGGTGGATCATTGGTGGAACTGGAACTGTTACCCTACCATGACATCTTAAAGCAGAACTTATTCCACTGAGGGAAAGAGACAGAGCTATACAGGGTGTCTAGCACCATCTCTTTCCCTCAGTGGAATAAGTTCTGCTTTAAGACGTCATAGTATGCCTACTGATCCTAGTAAAAGACTTGATGTCAATTTCCATCACGAAGACTTTACACTAGGTCGAACTATAGACAACATCATCAGCTTTGGACTGAGGCGGACCGTGAGTTTATGGGGCCCTGGACTTAATACTATTTGGGGGCCTGCCTAATTAACCAAGTAATTACTCTTATATCAAAAAATGGTTTTCGATAATGATATACTAGGTACATACGACAGCACATCAAGCGCACTTCTAGTTTAATATAGACCAGCTTTTTAGTAGTTTTGTGTTTGGTAAGGTTGCTTATGGTAGAGTTGTATACTTGCCAATATACAGTGTTTGTTCACAATTGTCTTAAATGGTAAATGGGGGCCTTTCAGCTTCAAGGGGCCCTGGGCTACAGCCCAAAAAGCCCTTATATATCCGCTTCTGGCTTTGGATAAATTAACCTAATGTAAAAGATCCTAACAACCGGTCAAGTGCGAGTCGGCCTCGCGCACAGAGGGTTCCGTACAAACATGCGACGGATAAACGGATATATTTTTCAGTTTGCGTAGATATAGAGGGTTGAGGTTTTTTCCACATCTTCGAGGGACCATATACTTGAGTATATGGTTTTAATTTCAGCTCGATATCTCCGCGCGGTCCCAAGATTCTTGAAAGGCTCTTGACACAGCAGCTAGATAGACAGACGAACAACAAAGTGCTCCTATAAGGGTTCCATTATTTCCTTCTAAGGTACAGGACCCTAGGAACGTAGAATTCTCAAGTATTCTCAACAAAGATCAATCTCATTACACTGTACCAAGAAACTTTCTTCCTCGCCAACATTAGTATGAAAAGACAAACACTATGAAACAAAACCAGCGTAAATTGCCAGTGGACGTGTCTGATAGGCGCGCTGTAGAAACGGAAAGTGGACGCCGCAAGGACGCCCGGTCCGAGCTGCGTGCTTCCCTGCCATAGGACTTTGGTGTATGGTCCAAGTGTGAGCGATTAGCGGGGGATGTCAAGACGTTGTTTTGTTTGAGAAAAAAGGAGGATTCCATGGGTCAAGTAAAGTGATATTAGGTTTTTATTTCTCAGTAGCAGCCATTTTATTTGTTTTCGAATGGGAATTCATCACACTACTTCTCCCGCTTTGGGCGGAGCGGAAGGGGGAGTGTTAGACTTGTCTTGTAGTGACTAAAACCCATTTTCGTTCTTTGGCCCTTTGTGTTTGGCCACGGAGTTGGGTTCGTGCCCGGTTAATTGAAATATTCTCAACTTTATCACTTGGAATTTAAATATAACTGGTGAAATGGGTATACAATTAATTTAGATTACTTATTGGTAGATTTCTAATCTACGTCTTAATTTACGAAATAAATTAAACTAGATGGCAGGAGAGAAAGAGAGACCATTTAAAGATATTTAATAAACACAAGTATGAAACTTGTGTGTTTTGCCATATTATACCAATTTTTCCAGTCCAACCATCAAAATCCAACCACCAACAACTAAATGAATCGAATTTCTTCTTATTTTTGAAGCATCCTGTTTATTACTTTTTTAAACAAATATTCTGCTACTAAACTCAACTATGTCCTGGCACTTGAGAACTTTTGCACTGCCTAAAATCAGTGAACTGAGATCGCGTATCTGAATTGTAAGTAAGACCTTCAGATAGTTGTTCCGGGTCTATGTGAGTTTAAATGTTTGTAAACGCACGATACAGGAGACATTTCTAGTAGTGGGCAAAGTTTTATTTAAAAAAAAAGATATAATCTAAGGACAAGAAGTATTTTTCAACTTAATCTTCTTCTATATCTTCTTCTATATCTATCTATTCTATATCTATCTATCTATATACTTATAATAAATCTGTAGAGAGGTCAATTCTGTACATGAAATATATTTACAAAATAACTATCAGGGGGTGATTAGTGATCGATACTGATTCCAAAAATGCAATCAGTAAAATTTTTGTCTGTCTGTCTGTCTTTCTGTCTGTCTGTCTGTCTGTCTGTCTGGATGTCTGTATGTTCGTTATAGAAACAAAAACTACTCGACGGATTTTAACGAAACTTGGTACATTTATTCTTCATACTCCTGGGCAGGTTATAGTATACTTTTCATCACGCTACGATCAATAGGAGCAGAGCAGTGAAGGAAAATGTTGGGTAATCGGGAGAAGTTGGTTAAAGCTACACAGAAATCATGTATGACGGAAATGTTCTCCTTAAAATTATATAAAAAATATCCTCCGACAGCATAGGTCTATCTTTTATGGTTGACTCACAATAACACGTGTAATTCCCGATAACTTAGGAATTCGGAGTTTTCTGATTATATTTGTCTACTCTTACGTTTATAACACTCCCACTCATCTCTAATTAAAAACAGTTAACATTATTACGTATTCAATAAAAAAAGAATCATATAAATCGATATACAAACACCAAAGTTATGCATGAAATACGCTAATAAGCCATCGCGCGTGATGAATACTGAATCATGCTATAAGGACTATTTTTGTGTAATATTTGGCTGTTGATGCGAATAGACGTTCAGAGTGTTCGACCTTATTGACAGACAATGCTTTCAGCCCGAATTTTAGTCTTTAAATAATTTCTTTTTAGATTTATTTTATTGTTATTTTATAAAATAGGTATTAGTTATTTTGGTAGTGTTTAAATATTCGTTCAAATTACAAATGATTCATAGTTTACATTTTATTTATTTTTAGGTGAAGTAGTGACAGGTACGCATAGATTTTTAGAAACCGAGTTTCGGCTAATTTATGTTCAGTTTTTTTTTATACTATATTGGTAAAAGCGTAGTTAATAATACTAATTATAGTTATAGGTAATATTAATTAAAGTATTTATAGGTTTTTATTTTTAAGTGAAGTAGGTATACATAGGTAGATAGTATTGGACGGGTTCCCTCTATCTGGCAGAATCTTGATGCTCCGAAATTTATTTGGCATAACACACTTAGCATATTTTTCTTTAAACGAACATTTTAAAGGCATAAAAATTATTTGATATAATTATCGTTTGGCATAATGTTTAAAACTTCGAATTAACTATGGCATACTTTTAAGATGGCAGAATTACATTTAGTATAATTACGATTGGCAGAGTTTAAATTTCGCACAATATCGTTTAGCATAATGTTCATTTAGAGCTATTATTATTTGGTATAATTTCACCTGGCATACCATCAGATGGCAGAAATGGCTAGGTTAGGTTAGGTCAAAACAGTGACCTGCTACGTGGTTAAATTTTTGTAAAAAAAATGGGTAGGTTAGGTTAGGTTAAAACTGTGACCCCCTACGCACGAGCCGACCGAGCGGAGCGAGCGGTGCCGCGGCAGCGGCCGGCGAGTGCCAGTAACGACTTGCATTAATAGAAAATGAGATTGTTTTTAGTAGTTTACCCGGAACTGAAGTATTTACATTAGGATAATAATTACTTATGGAATTAAATGACATTATTACAAATTCAATTAAATAATAGTTAAAATAAATGATATTATTTTAAAGAAATAAATAATTAAAATAAATGACAACAAATAATGATAAAGATGATTCTAACTACAAACTTTCTGCGATATGACAATTCTGCCGTTTAATGATATCGATATGAAATATATGTCAAAAGACGATTCTGACTGTGAACTTTCTGCGAAATAATGTTTCTGCTTTTTGAATATTATGGATATGAAATTTATGTCTAGAGATGATTCTGACTTACAAAATTATGAGTTTTGAATGTATGATAAATGATCATGTCTGCTAAACAATGATAGTGTCTGCCAAACAATTTTCTGCGAAAAGAAGTTTATGCTATCCGTTGTTATGCAAAATAAAATTATGACATAAAAAGTTCTGCTATAAAGGGTGGACCCAGTATTGGACAGGCGTTTTAGCTTTATTTTAATTTCTTTTTTTGTTACAAGTTGTACTTACCTACATATTTCTGGGTATAATTCTATTAGAATTATTTAGTTTATTTAGTACCTACTTTATTTGGTAATTAATAGGTTCTTATAGATAATAGGCATAATTAGATATATTAAAAAAAAAAACAATATATATATATATATATAATTTAGTACCTACTTAAATTATTTTCAGGTTAAATATAAATTCAAATTATTATTTTTTAATTTATTTAGCTGTAGTTTTATTTAGTTGTAGCTGTAGTGTATTTAGGATCAGTTTTATTATTTAAGTAGGCACTTGGATTTTTTAAGTGTAAGGTAGCTACAGTTAGGACCTCTAACGTAGCTTATTTCGTTAAATAACTGAATAGGCATTCAGTTACCTTCGGTTACTTTCATAAATCCTTACTAATATTATAAAAGCGACAGTGAGTTTGTTTGTTTGTTCTTTCTTTCTTTTTTCTTCTTTTTTTTTAAAGTTGCCCCACACTAGGAATTTCTCCTGTATCGTGGGTGCGTTTACAAACATTCAATCTCACATACATAAACAGCCAGACCCGGAACAACTATCTGTAGGTCATACAAATATTTGTTCCGTGCGGGAATCGAACCCGCGACACACGGCGCAGCATCGATCGCTCAGCCACTGCGCCAACCGTGTCGTGTTTGTTACGGCTTCACGCCTAAATGACCGAACCAATTTTTATGCATTTTGGTACAGAGATAGTTGGGGCCCTGGTGTCGGAAATAGGCAAGTTTTTTTAAAGTGAGGAAAGGGGGAGAATGAGGGAAGAAAAGGGGAGAGAAAGATACATTTTTTCGGGTCATCACGCGGGTTAAAGTTAGCGTTAGCCCAAAGTAACTATGCCACGCGGACGAAGTCGCGGGCGGAAGCTAGTTTATGAATAAGCTAAGATCAAAATTAATTATCAACATTCTTACAACCCGCTACCCGTTCTTAACTTGTGTCCTTTATTTTCAGATTTGTGGTCTGCGTAGGGGAGGTTTTTATGTTATCTCAAATAGTTCCTCATTATATATGGAAACGTGAAAATCGTAAATAACCTTTGTATTGAAATAATAAAAAATAAATAAACTATAGGTTATTGAAAAAAAGTTATTTAAGTACTGGTTTCCTTACAATGTATGTAGATAAATAAGTATTCCGTTGTAAACATTTATTTTGTCAAAGGTTTTATTCAACTCTGTTCTCTATGTACAATTAGAAGTCCTCTATGGTTAATTAAAAGTTGTTTAGATATAGGTCATCAATATATTATCCAAAGCTAAATTATTTTTTTTAGTGAAATTAGGAGTGTCCAGTCTCTTTGCGACATAACTAATTGACAGCGTTGAGGACGAATTTTTTGACATAATTTTTTAGTTTATTTATAAGTTAGTTTCTTTAAGTTATTTTTTTTTCTTACCTGCTTGTTTTATAATATTATTGTTTGTTTGTTACGTTTTCACGCTTAAATGGCCGAACCAATTTTGATGAATTTTGGTACAGATATAGTTGGGACCCTGGAAACGGACATAGTTTATTTTTTTTAAGAAAAAAAAGGGAAAGAAAAAGGGAAAAAGGGGAGAGAAAGATAAGTACATTTTTTTCGATCATCACGCGGGTTAAAGTTAGCGTTAGCCCAAAGTAACTATGCCACACGGACGAACTCGCGGGCGAAAGCTACTTAAATAAATGAATGTAACAAAACAATTAGTAGAAAATATTACAAAATCTTAAAAAATAATGTAAAAAACAATGAAAAATTGTGAAAGGTTACATGCAACAAGTTAAATGCGTCATTTGTGTCAAGAAATCTAACATGCATGCAGTACTCAATTTATATCTAACCTTATACATATATACAACTTTCGAAGTAAACGAACTGATTTAACTACTCAGAGAAAACCTCTCGCCTCAAATTATCCACAACTCCTCAATTTACTTTCATTTGATACTCATGATGTTATTATACAAGCATGCTTAATTGTTCTTTTTACCAAAGGCATGCACTCATTCAACTGCTAACCAGAAGAGTCATCCATCTTCGTCAGAGCCCAGACACACTGCATTAGCCAGACGTTTGCAGACAAAGCCACAAAACTATATCCATCCCGCTCTTTCATGAGGAAAACAAATGAAGCTTTTGTGTGTGCCTGTCTTTTTCTATAGACTGAGTGATTCAGCAGTTTTGAAGTTCAGAAAGAATGTATGTTTTAGGCTTGCTGTTGTGGTTTTAGACTCTATTGAGCTGGGTTTACGTTGGTTTTGGTTTGGGAGGGTGTCGTAGAATTAAATTTCCGAAACAAGTGTTAACGTTGAGTGCAACAATCTTTTTCTCGAGCGCTTCTTGCAATGCCTGAAATTGGACGGTGTTATTCATTTGGCGACGCGCTCCGATAGACTTATTAAGTGGTTACGTCGTGTTTAACGCTGTTTCGTTAGCTTTTTGTATATGAGTACTGAGTTAACATTTGATTTTTTGTGTCTCTCGGTAGGTACATGTGTTGGGCATTCCCCTTTATTGGTTTATGTTGTTGTCCGCGGATTCAGTGGGACATTGTTGTAAACGTTTCGAAGTTGCCGTATTTTCGGTTTATTTTTCGAATTCTGAATTTGATATTACGGTTCTTGAAGAAGATTCGATGAAAACACGTCAAAAACAAAGATTAACACAAAACAATAGACACAAATATGGGCATGATTCCAAAACATCACACCGCAGATTTCGTCAGTCATTGAAAAGTGCAATACCTGTCAAAATGTATGGGACAAAAGATTTTTATTTATCACTAGCTGTACGCTGCAGTTTCAGCCACGTAGACTGAGATATTAAACGTTTCTCTTGAATCACTCTATCTAATGATGACAACTGCATTAAAATCCGATAAGTAGTTTAAAAGATCCAAGCGAACACACAGCAGAAGCCACTGCATTGCCCAGAAAATAAAATATTTACAAAAATAATGAGGAGGTCGTATGACTTAAATGTTCGACCCCTTTCGGGGCCAGTACCGAGCCAGCGGAGGTTTGAATGTCGAGCCCCTGAAGGGGTCCGTACCGAACTATACAGTTAAAGACCACACGTTCCTATTTTGTTTTTTTTTACTTCATATTCTTCTTAAAAATTCCCATTACGAAACTTTTTTTGCAAAATTCCTTCCTAGACGAATTATCTTCTAATGACGCAGTCATTATCTCAGATCATCAACGGGCTATTTTTCAATTTGTACTAAGTAGAAGATGCGATGGCTCGTGTAAGTTATAGTAAAGGGTACAACAAATGCTGTGCACTGTAATCCATCTACTTCACGAACCGATGGCTGAGCGGTGCGGGGCGGGAGATGGACGGAGCGAGGTGGGAGAGGTAGCGGGAGCGGGCATTGCTTGAAAGGATGTTGTTTTTTATATTTAATATGGCTTTTGCCCGCGGCTTCGCTCGCGTTAAATTCGGGGTAACACAGTTCCCCTTGCGCCTTATTGATTTGTAATAGCAACGCTAAGTTTTCCCTTTTTTTCCCTCTTTCTCCCACACATCCTCCATTTTATTTAGAAAAAAATCCGTATTCTATGTCCGTCTCCTGGTTCCCAACTATCTCTGTACCAAAATTCATCAAAATCGGTTTAGCCATTAAAGCGTGAAGAGGTAACAAACAAACTCACTTTCGCTTTTATAATATTAGTAAGGATTTGTACTTGGATTGTGATAAATGTAAAAATAAAGAATAATGTGAAATAAGAATGAAATTTTATTTCATAGGTAATTTTCATTTTTTTTGCTCTCCCAAATTGTTGTAAATGTAATATTGTAATTAATAGTTTTAGATAACACATTTAAGAATATAGGCACATTGGAGTTATGTTACTACAGCACATGCTGTTAATTTGTTTGTAGTCCAAGGTGGAGATTTATTACACGGGCACGCCACAGTAGTGGCGGTAAGTCCCCTCTTTGAGGAGTGGCTGGAGAGGTGGCGTGTCGTCCTCACCTACCACCTCAGACCACCTGACGCAGGTCCTCATCGGACACGGAAATAAATAAAAAAATGCAAATTCTTATGATATCGCTTATCGTCTGGTAAAGGTAGAATATCGTTTTGGTAACTAGAAAATCTGTGATGTAAGCAGTTTAGTGACAGCTGTCGTAAGATTTGTCAATTTTAAATAGAATCCTGTTGTGTTATTTAGACGCCCAAATAACATCGCTACACTATCCCACATCAGGCATCGTGTCCGTTATGTGGTAGGCAGGCCTCTAGCAAATCGAATGAAAAACACTTCGAAATGGTTATAATTCGATTGGTTACCAAAAAATTAACATTGGAATGTCGTGTCCCCGCTGTCGTCTACTCCTTGGGCCACACAACAAGCTGCATGATGCATTAATCCCTGCTCCCCACGACGGATCCTTAATATATGATCGCGGGTTCGCGCCGGTCACGCCACGGATCTCTTTAAACTTGATCTACGCTCGATGAGTATTATTATTGCAGGTTTTTATGGGAATAGCAAGGGATCAGGAACTTTAAAAACAAATACAGAGATGTATGAGGCGAAATTAGTACCTACATATGTAAAGATCATAGCAGCTTTAGTTTCTGCTGACCCCTCTGGCTATAAGGGCGTGAATTTGATATAACATCATGCATTTATTTATTTATTAAACTTTATGCACATGTATAAAAACATTGTACAAAGGCGGACTTAATGACTAATGGCATTTTCTACCAGTCTACCTTTAGGGTGATGCAGAGAGAAAACATAGTAGGTCCAGGGTGCAAAACAGAGAGAATCCGAAAAAAATAATAATATTTACAATTTACAATTAAAAAATATAACGTTAAATACTTAATAAAGCCTCGACCAACACCTGAGGAGGCTCTCGTTGGGCAGCTGGATCAAGGGCTTGATACAGAAAGCGGTACTCCTGGACACGGCTCGTATTGTTAGGAGGTTCCTTTCTCTGGAGCCCTGACTGTCGGTAGCTTGGACCCTGTTCCCGATACCGGTGGGCTACTATTTTTATATTTTTAAATGTTTTTTTTTGTCCTTTTTTATTAAGAAATATTTAATAATGTAACTATATGTAAGAAAAACCAATAAATGAAATAATACTTATATATACCTACATACATACAAAAAAATTAAAAAAAAGGAGAGTTAAAAACACAAAGATACATGAAGAGAAACTACAAACATTCAATTAGTTTAATCTCCAAAGAGTAATGACCACAATACCACGACCACCTCAATACAATATCAAATAGTACTGATATTATGTTAACATTTAGATTATTATTTTTAGTCCCATGTAATAGGAGGCGAGCCTATTGTCATCTATAAGGCAAAAATCCAGGCCTCAGAAATTTCTGATGGAAAAACCCAGTAAAACTTTGCCCAACCTGAGAATTGAACGTAGGACCTTATGCTCAGTGGTTGCAATTGTGACTACTAGACCAACGATACACTCATTGTAAGTATGGTATGCATATAGAATTGTATAGAAATTGCAATGATTTGCAGTTTTTATACAATTCCTGGAGCGTGGAGTCCAACAATTGTGACAAAAGATAAAAAGCACCCCAGGTTATAAACTATCTATGTGCGAAATTCCATCTAAACCCGGCCAGTAATTTTTGCGTGTAAGAGTAACAATCATCTTGAATTACTGACGCGTTTATAATATTAGTAGGACTAGCTGTGCTCTGAGGTTTCACCAGCATAGACAGGGATATAAGCTAATATGCTTATGTTTTATAAGGAGTAACAAACATACACACATTATACAAACTATCGGCTTTAGAATTTAAGTGTGATAGTATTTTTAGTAGGATTGCATAACAGACCTTACCAATCACTAGAACTTTCATATTGGCTCTTTTTTACCCAACTGCGCATCGCAAGGGAGGGTAATGTGTTCATCAGTCTATGTATGTATGTATGTATATATGTTTGTTCCTTTTTATAAAATAAACTTTGCCCCACACTAGGAATTTCTCCTGTACCGTGGGTGTGTTTACAAACATTTAAACACACATAGGTACATAAACAGCCTGACCCGAAACAACTACCTGTAGGTCATACAAATATTTGTTCCGTGCGGGGATCGAACCCACGACACGCAGCGCAACAGTCGATCGCTCAGCCACTGCGCCAACCGTGTCGTCTAGAAGAAGATACGTCGTGTAGGAGATCTATTTATTTATTTATACACACACAAAATACTTGACAGAACATTACATTAAGACAGAAGAGCAGAAAGGTACTGCTTATTTCATTAGAAATATATTCCAGCAGACCTGCGAGAGGAAAGTTATATGAGATATTATGTAGACACAGTGTGTAGAAAAGACAAAACAGTTTTTTTTTTAAATTACCAATCGTAAAATAAACATACATATAAATAATACACAACATACAAAAATAAACATTGATGTAGTGAATGTATACCTAAAATATATAATTACTAGCTTCCACCCGCGACTTCGTCCGCGTGGCTTAGTTACTGTATATACCTAAAATATATAATTAGTAGTACTAGCTTCCGCCCGCGACTCCGTCCGCGTGGCTTACTTACTTCGGGTTAACGCTAACTTTAATCCGCGTAATGATCGAAACAAAAATATATTTGTCTCCCCTTTTCTTCCCTCTTTCTCACCCTTTCCACACTTTAAAAAAAATTGCCTATTCTGTCTCCAGGGTTCCAACTATCTCTGTACCAAAATTCATCAAAATCGGTTTGGCCATTAAGGCTTGAAGACGTAACAAAAAACAAACAAACTCAACTTCGCTTTTATCATATTAGTAAGGATTATATTAAAGATGCAGAATAATTCAGTATAGAGAAGAAATAATCCACCTCTACCCTGGTACACTGGAACACACAGGCACTTATTCTTTCATCAGAAATATTCATGATAATATATTCGTTTCTATCGACAGTCATATACGCACTAATTTGAATTAATTTCAATAATAATAAAAGAATCTTTCAGAAAACACAATGTCTCCTTGCCCTTCGCATTAATTTAGTCAAAAAAGGTAAAGATATTTCGATCTAGGTTGAAATTAATGTCAATAAGGACGAACTGGTTTTGTTGGTGAATTTAAAAAATGGTAATGTGTAAGGACAAAAAAGAATTGTATAATTATCACTTGCTTTTGTGAATGAAAATATCGTGAGAAATACAGTATTTTTTTTGTATGGGATTTCATCAAATATATTTAGGGAGACTTTTATTGACTAAAACCCATTCATGTTTCTTCTTTTGCCCTTTGTTTTCCTGGCCGTGGTATCTCTTTAGAACAACCCGCAACCCCAGCAGAGAAATCCTTGTGCATGTAAAGTCAAATGAGAAACCCATAGGTGGTTAAAAAACCCTGACACTAGATTAAACACTAAACGAAATGAAGAAGAAAAACAAAGAAGTTATGATATCATATCATTATGCTATAATAATAAGGTAACAGGTATAATATCTATAGGTATAAGTTTTTTTTCATTCTTCTCACATGTTTTATTGTAATATATTAACATAATTTTGTTTCATTCCTGTCATACGTTCAATAATTACCATGTGATTTGAATGTATGATTTTATTTTCACACATGAATATTACAGATAGAAGCTGATGTATTAAATATGGCTAAGAAATCATTTTATTCGGAGTACCTACTAACAATACCTAAGAGTTATGGTAACTTTTCTTTCTTTTGTTTTTCTTTTAAAATAAAACGTTGCCCCACACTAGGATTTCTCCTGTATCGTGGTTTTTTTTTTGGAATGGCATCTCGCAATTCAACCAAGGAGGTTGTCGTCTGCGTAACCGGGCGAATCCTGTGGATGCCTTAAAATTAAGACCTCCAGCCAGGGTGAAAACTTACAAACTAAGCGACTACACGCTAAGGCCACCCCCTGTGGGGTACGAGCCTCGGCTTAGGGCGTCGCTGAGGGACAGCAAGGGACAGGGTGGATCTGAGTGATATTATTTATGGACTGATTTAAACTCACATTCACAAACAGCCAGACTCGAAACAACTATCTGTAGGCCATGCAAGTATTTGTTCCATGTTCCGGGATCGAAACCGCGACACGCAGCGCAGCAGTCGATCGCTCAGCCACTGCGCCCACCATGTCGTCAACTATACACGAACATGCACTGCTATGAAAAATAACCCTTTTGTAGGATTCCGTACCTCAAAATGAAAAACGGAACCCTTATTGGATCATTTTGTTATCCATAAATGTCTGTCTGTCTATCTGTCAAGGTTCTTTATATCGGGAACGCGTGGAGGTAAGTAACTAGGACGGTTTTTTATCGTTGTCCCGCACTAAGAATTTCTCCTGTATCGTGGGTTTGTTTAGAAACATTTATACTCACATACACAAACAGCCAGAAAATATTGCTAAGTTATTTTAAAGGTAGGTACCTTTTTTAAGGTTTACCTTTAAAATAACTATGTATTATTTGCACCGTGTGGGAGTCGAATCTGCAACACGCAGCGCCACAGCCAATCGCTACTACTACGCCAACCGTGCATTTCATCATTCTGTAACATACTTCTTTCTAACTTGACACTATACGACCCGGGAGTTGAACCCAGGACTCCGTGCTCAGCAGTCGCTCTTACGACTGCGTGACCAACGGAGCAGTTCTCCTGCCGCCTGATCTCTTTCCGGTCGTGTCGTATACGTCGTCGGCCGTGTGAGTTTTTTTGTTTGTTACGTCTTCAGGCCTAAGCGATTTTGATGAATTTCGATACAAAGATAGTTGCGACCCCGGAGATGGATATAGGCTATTTTTTTTAAATATTTAGAAATGTGGGAGAAAGAGGGAAGGAAAGGGTAGAGAAAGATATTTTTTTTTCGATCATCACGCGGGTTAAAGTTAGCGTTAGCCCAAAGTAACTATGCCACGAGGACGAATCATACTAAGTAGTCTATAACTGTTCCGCTGCTAGGTTAAGGCCTTTTCTCAAACAGAGAAGGCACGAGCATCCACCACACTTGCTCAAACGGATTGGCGATTTCAAACTTAAGTTAATTTATAAGTACAGGTTTCCGCACGATTTTCATTTCCTTTTCTTCACTAACGTTTGTAATGTCCAAGATAAACTTAAAAAAGTAATGGATTTAAAAAGTCAAATTGGTACCTGCCTGGATTTGAACACGAAACCTCGTGCATGAGAGGGGAGGTCTCAACCACTTGGCCAAAAATATTTTGAGTTCCCAAAAGTCGCTGAAAAAGAGTTGTTCAGTTTCATAATCTGAAGGGTTACCATGACATCTTATAGCAGTTCTTATTACTGTGTGAGAAAGAGATGGTGCTAAACACCCTGTATAGCTCTGTCTCTTTCTCTCAGTGGAATAAGTTCTGATTTAAGACGTCATGGTAGGGTAGCTGATCTACCAAACTAAGGGTCTTACGTAGTCACCTCCTTCTGCGAAGCAGTCATGCTAGCGAAGGAGGTGGCCGGGCGTTTGAGGGAGAGAACCTCGAACCAACCCAGCCGCCGCGGGAGACGCCCCGGGCGTCGGGCGCCGCATGACGACTCCCGGCCACTATATAGATGCGGGCCTGTGGATGGTGAGCAATGGGTAGCTCACCGTCCGTCCGTCTATTGACGACAGGTCGTATCGACGGTGCGTTAGGTTCCACGCGCGCCTCAAAAAGTTGTCAACAAAGCAGAGGGGCCTGCCAGGGCCACCGCTTCCGGGGTTGCGGGTTGTTCGAAAGAGATACCGCGGCCCCGGAACGTAAAGGGCGATAGAAGGAACATGGGTTGGTTTTAGTCAGTACAAGTCTGACACTCCCCCCCGGTCCGCCCAGGGCGGGGGAAGTTATTTGATGATTACCCACCCGAGAAAAAAGGGTCTTACGTATATTCTACTAGCTTTTGCCCGCGGCTTCGCTCGCGTTAAATTCGATATAACACAGTACCTACCTGCTACCTGCAGTTTTTGCTCTTGCGCCTTATTGATTTGTAATAGCAACGCTAAGTTTTCTCTTTTCTTCCCTCATTCTCCCTCATATCCCACGTTTTTAAAATAAAAATTAATCAAAATCGGTTTAGCCATTAAAGCGTGAAGAGGTAACAAACAAACAAACAAACTCACTTTCGCTTTTATAATATTAGTAAGATTACATTCTGTTTAAGAAATGACTCCTTTTCAATTAATATAAGAACTAACATCTATCAGTATTTATCTCAATCGAAAACTAGTTATAAAACATTATTCGTTGTTGCACCGTTTCTATCGGGTGCTCTTGACCATGCACCCGCCGACCTCGTCGTGTCCTTCTAAGATACTTTGATCTTTAGATTTGAATGTATTATTATATTGTTTACGAATACAAGAACCGGAGTTAGTCTGTGAAGCTGGTACTTTAATCTACTGCATTATACCGTACTGTGGCCCTCGTACGAACGTGGTGATTGTAAATGTGACGTATATACGTAGATTTTAAAATTAAAAACATTTTAAACATGGTTTCTCTGTTTACATGATTATCCTTACTAATATTATAAAAGCGAAAGTGAGTTTGTTTGTGACGTAAGTTTGTTTGTGACTAACAAACAAACTCACTTTCGCTTTTATAACGTTACGTCTTCACGCCTAAATGGCAAAACCGATTTTGATGAATTTTGGTACAGAGATAGTTGACACCCTGGAGACGGACATAGGCTACTTTTTGTCTCTTTCTAACACGTGGGGTGTTAGAAAGAGAATTCCCTAAAATACGGGGTGGTAGTTTGTATGGAGCATTCCGTAATGGTCAAGGCAGGAAGATAAAAATGGGTATGCGGAATATTTGTCACTAATAAAACATCGTGCATCATATTTTTTGGAAATCTGCCCCCAACCCCTTAAAAGAGGGGATGAAATTTTATATGGGATTTCGCAGTTTTCAAGGTAGAAAGCTAAAAATCGGTACACACACTCTTTGTTACCAACGAAAAATACCTGCAAATCGGGAAACTGAGTTACCCCGAATTTAACGAGAGCGAAGCCGCGGGCAAAAGCTAGTTATATATATATCGATTTGTATTTGCTATGTGTATGTACGTATATTGGTATGTAATTGGTACACCATAGACTACCTGCAGTATTGTCTCTCCGCGTCCCTGTAATCCATCTAAAGGTTGTCTTGTCTTGAGAAGATCGCTTTTAGCGATAAGACCGCCCATTGTGTCATTCTATGTGAAATGTTTTAGGTAATTATCATTTATTTGTATGGTTAACATAATAAAGAATATTCTATTATACTCTTTGTAATAATATATATATAAAATGCTATGATAATTGTACACTACTGGAAAAAATAAGGGATCAAAAAAAAATATCAATTTTTTGGTAAATTTTCAACAGGCGGTAACTTCGAGAGAAATGGTCGTACGGGAAATAAAAAAAAAGGAAGTTATGGCTCCAAGTGTCCGGTTTTTAGATTAGTACTTAAAAAAAATTGTAGTTTCCGCGGTTTTTGAGTAATCTTCGAAAAACCAGCAACAATTTTTTTTTTGTTTTTTTTTGGGCCCAACTTCTGCGCCCAGTTCTTCTTCAGCGTAGACAGCTACTGCTAGTCATGCTTTCCACTGGGGCAGCTTGGTGGATTAGAGGAAGATTGTATGCCAGCTGCCACATCGATACATACAAGTTGATTACCAGGCTATGAAAATATCATTAACTAGCTTCCGCCCGCGACTTCATCCGCGTGGCATAGTTATTTTGGGCTAACGGTAAGTTTAACCCGCGTGATGATCGAAAAAAAATATGTTTCTCTCCCCTTTTCTTATCTCTTTCTCCCCCTTAAATGTTTTTATTACCAAGGTATTAAAAAAAAACGTTTACTCATACAAGGAATTTCTCCTGTATCGTGGGTGCGTTTACAAACATTTAAATTCACAAACAACCAGACCCGAAACAACTATCTGCAGGTCATAAAAATATTTGTTCCGTGCGGGAACCGAACCCGCGACACGCAGCGCAGCAGTTAATCGTTCAGCCACTGCGCCAACCGTGTCGTCATTCGGGTGTGATTCGCGGTTAATGATAAATTTCAGTTTTAGGGCTTCGTCTAATAATACATTTATTCTGTATTACAATAGCGCCGACTATGTCAGCACAAACTTAACTAAAACTAAACTAAAATATAGTTATATATATTTTAGTTTAGTGTCCGATTCAGAATTAATTTTAGTTCGACGGGAGTTTAAGATGAACTTGGCTGGCCACATCTTGCATGTCGCAACACAATTGGGTCAAAGTAGCAACTGATTGGGTTCCGATCAAAAGGACCTGGCGACGCGATAGGCACAGAAGGAGATGGTGTGTCGAGGTGGACTTCTACAAAAAGGATTAGGCCCAAATAGCAAACGACAGGAAACAGTGGAAGGAAGAAAGGAAGGCTTTTGTCTTGCGTAACAATAAGTGTGAAAAATTAATAAATGATAGATAATAATAGGAGTTTCGATTCTTTACTCAACTTGGTCGTGTCGTCCATCTTGCTCGCACGCACATTAGTGTTGCATATTCTCAAGGATGATTTTTTTTTGGATTGTGTAAGGCATGATATGAAGGAGAAAGGAGTAAATTATGCCGTGACGTCTGATAGGGGAGAATGGAAGAAAAAATCGCGTTGCGCTGACCCCAAAAAGAACAAGGGCAAGAAAATGATGATGATGATATTTTCGAGGATGACTATAAAACTCGAACTCTTGCAAACAGCCATTACAGGCGTTATACTTAGGTAATTAAAATTAATTGATTTGGTGATACTTCCCAAAAACCAAAATTAACTATCGAATTACCCAGTAACTGGGCTTTGGGGGTCAGATAAACAGTCGCTCGAGCTTGGCATTGACAGCCACGTCTAGTCCTATCGGAGAAACAGGTAAAGAATTGCGCTTAGAAAGCCTTGTATAACATATGCAGTCGTTTAGTAAAGATAATAATTTGTTTGACATTAACATCTCGTCGTATAACCTTTAGGATTTTAAAGGTTTATGGTTTTATCCGGTTCTAAATACTCGTAGGTAACTAAAAGCTGATAAAAAATTAAAAGAATAGGTTACATTTATTTAAAGATTAAAAATTGGCACAATAAATATAATCTTAGTACTTTTTAGGTAGAAAACTAAATATTTCACTGTTGTTATTTATTCTTATATCATCTGTCTTACCTTTAGCCAAGTTTAATGGGGTCGGATTCCAGTCTAACCGGATGCAATCCAGTTGGTACTGGGTATACTCTTATCTTTTTTTATTATCCGATGGGAAATCATTAAACTACATTTCCCATCCTGGGCGGAGCGGAAGGGAGTGTTGAATGTTTCTTCAATCGCCGTTTACGTTCCGGGGCCGCGGTATCTGTTTCGAACAACCCGCAACCCCGGCAGGCGGTGGCCCTGGCAGGCCTGCCTGCCTCTGCTTTGCTGACATCTCATTGAGGCGTGCGTGGAACACTAACGCGCCCTCAACTCGGCCTGTCGTCATTAGACGGACGGACGGTGAGCTACCCATTGCTCACCGTCCACTGACCCGCATCTACGGTGGCCGGGATGCGTCTCGCGGCGGTAGATTTACCTTAACTCCATGTTCAGCAAAAGTTTCCTTATCTAGCAAGTTTTTTTTACTCAAAGTATATTAATAACTGTATGCTAAAAATAAAAAAAATACAAAAAATAAGACACATAAAAATAAGGAACACAACAAAAGCAAAAGACGATCTAATATACGCTCAAAAACTGAAATAGAAATGGGCAGGACATGTCGCGAGATTAAAGGACGAGCGTTGGACTAAAAGAATGACATCATGGGAAGGTTCAAAAGGAAAGCGCTGTAGAGGAAGACCATTGACGAAATCGGCAGAAGACATTATAAAAACGGCTGGCTTAGACTGGATGAATTTAGCTCAAGATAGAGAAAATTGGGCTTCTTAGGAGGAGGAGGCCTTTACCCGCGGAGGGGTTCCTGTAAATTAAATTAATACATACATAGATATTAAGATAAGTTATTTTGTAATTTTTTTTACTAGAAACACAAGGCTTTTTTATTTTTATTATATTAATAACTTAAAAAAAGCGTTGCCCAAACTAAGATTTCTCCTGTATCGTGGGTGCGTTTAACATTTAAACTCACATATATAAACAGCCAGACCCGGAACAACTACCTGTAGGTCATACAAATATTTGTTCCGTGCGGGGATCGAACCCGCGACACGCAGCGCAGCAGTCGATCGCTCAACCACTGCGGCAACCGTGTCATCAAACTTATCATTTAGCAATACTTAATTACTAATTAAAATTGATTGGCGGTTTTTCATTGTCAGTCACCATCGTGTTTTCCATGTCCAATGATAATTTGGTTGCCGAATGTGGAATCCATTAAAATACCAATTATTTCATAAGTACACTTATTTACGTTCGCAAATTGAGAAACGAATTCATTATTATGTGATTTTTTATACTAGCATCGTACTGTTGGTTCGTCTACTTGTATTCAAATATTGAAACACTTTAATGTAGTCAATAAACAACTAAGATATAAATAGCATCACGCTTGTTACGTCCGAAGGGTCAGGCAGAACTGATAAGCGATAGTACACCAAAATTTCGCTCGGTATATTGGGTATTAAAATGATGATGAAGTGAGGACTACTTAACTCTAGTTAAGAAGTGAGGTGACCCGTTTCATTAGTCGTGTAGTACATTTTGACCTCTGAGTCTAGTTTGCACAAGGTTGATCCTAAGTTCTAGTTCGATCTGAAGTTCAGGAATAGTGTTGTAGGATATTTAAATAGGAGTTTCTTAAAAGCACAGATTCAGCCTTAAATCATCATCATTTTCCTGCCCTTGTCCCATTCTATTTGGGGTCGGCGCAACACGTTTTCTTCTTCCATTCTCCCCTATCAAACGTCACGGAATCATTTACTCCTTTCTCCTTCATATCATTCCTTACACAATCTATCCATCTTTTCTTTGGCCTTTAATGTAAACTGACTAAAAGAACTAACTAACTTATAAATAAATTAAAAAATAGCGTCAAAAAATTCGTCCTCAACGCTGTCAGTTGTCAATGTCCCCAAGAGACTGGCCGCGTTGCCATGTTGTATGGCAACGCTAAGCCTCTGTCCAAAGTAAAAACCTGCCTTTGGGTCACGGGAACTGTCAACCAAACGTTTTGAAATATCCTTAAAAAGGCTGTGAGCAAAAAGACCCCACGGTCTCAGAGTTTCTTTACTGACTAAAATTGTAATAAAGATACTTATGTATACCTATCGGGAATGACAGCTTGAATGATGTTGAACAAGAAAACTCATCAAAAACATTAAGAAATTCAATTACCCCCCGTTTCCAGTTCAATAGAGCAATTATGAGTACCTCCATTTTAAATGCGAGCACAAACAGACACCCGGCCGGACGAAACACATATTATTATATGCACGCGATCCCATTTGCAGTGGCTCTGTTGATTTTTCCGATTAAAGCGCAATGCGGATCGGCAGTATTTTGCCCTGGAGGGTTCCGTGAGCTAAAGAACCTTAGCTTCTACTAATTAAGGAAATTATTTTTGCAATATTTAAGAAGGTTTAGAAGGAGTCTGTATTACAGACTGTTTGAGTAATCCTTACTATCCTTATCCTTACTAATGAAAGCGAAAGTGAGTTTGTATGTTACGTTTTCACGCCTAAATGGCCGAACCGATTTTGATGAATTTTGGCACAGAGATAGTTTTTTTTTGGAGCCTCTCCCTCTCTTACGCTACGCGGACGAAGTCGCGAGCGGAAGCTAGTAGAGATAAAATTTTCATGCATGATCAGCTTATACCCTGTGTAAATACACCCTTCATATAACCATCAAATGTGAATTCTGTGCACCAATCTAAGTAACTTAATGCAAAAATATTGCTGAAAAACGACTTTTTTTGGAGGTGAAAAATCCAGTTTTACGGCAAAACTCAAAACATTAAGCTGATGGATGCTTTGAGTATTTGATGGCACGGTTGGCGCAGTGGCTGAACGATCGACAGCTGCGCTGTGTGTCGCAGTTTCGATTTCCGCACGGAAAAAATATTTTTATGATCTGCAAGTGCAGATAGTTGTTTCCGTGTATGTGAGTTTAAATGTTTATAAACGCACCCACGATACAGGAAAAATTCCTAGTGTGGGGCAAGGTATATAAAAAAAAATAAAAAAAAAAAACTTGGATTATTTTGCGGAAATCCATGACATTTAATGTTATACAAAATGCTTAATGTTAATTTTGCAAAAAGATCTAGCATCCTGCTTCCAAACATCTCAAATGTAGAATGTAGCGCTCGTCAGTGCGCCCGCAAACAATATGCGCATTCAATGAAAAGACAATAAAAATCAACAACTCTTGGGGGCGCCCTGTAAAGGGACGAAATACACGTGTCGAGTATAGATTAATTATCGAAAAACAACTCGAGATTCCGGAAACCAAAATATTTAATTACACTCAAAATAAAGATCACTCGGTTTTTCGCAAACTTTAAAGCATTATGCTTAGCAATATAATATTTAGATACTTACATTTTTAATTTTCGAATTGAATTTGACTTTATTTTGTTTCTACTAATTATTTGGTTTATTTTTTTATTATTTAATTTACTAATAATTGAATATGAATTGTTAAGTTATAATTTGTTATTGATGAATTTTATTTTTTATGAAATATTATGTTGATGTGCCCTTTTTTTTCTAGTGGGAAATCATCAAATAACAACGGAGCGGGGGTGGGGGGGCGTGTCAGACTTTAATGACTAAATGAAAAATAAAACCCATGTTCCTTCTATTGCCTTTTACGTTCCGGGGCCGCGGTATCTCTTTCGAACAACCGCAACCCCGGCAGAGTTGATGTGCACTTACAGGGTCCTTTCACATTATGGAATGCAAATAAATATGAATATGAATAGTTTACTAGTTAATCCTACGGAACCCTCTCGCATTAACAACGTTCACCGCTTCACAATTTTTTCGGCAATTGATTGGCTGCAGCAAATAAAGCAAATGAAGTCCGATTGAATTTGTGATGAGCTTTCACCAATTTGTAGTTGGTCACTAACACGTACTTGCTCTGAAAGAGAACTTATGTACTACATAAGTACATACTTTTACCTATAAAATTGTTGTTATGTATTTCCGTGAGTTTGTACCGCCATACATAGAATAGAATAGAATTTTATTTTGAAATTATGGGTAACTAGCTTTCGCCCGCGACTTCGTCCGCGTGGCATAGTTACTTTGGGCTAACGCTAACTTTAAACCGCGTGATGGCGAAAAAAAAATCTTGAATAATTGGATTTTCTCCGTTAGGAAATGAGCTACATTGCTAGTAAGTTTTACAATAAATATATTCGTAGTCTACTCTACATCGTGTCATCCATTTTATTTTGGGAGATGGCTTCATTATAATCGATTGAAATTAACAAACAGATAAGATTTATTAAATTTCTCTCTTATGCTATGGTTGATGATCGTACAGCTTGAGCATATTTTTTGCGAAAACTTAAACTACAAAGTTATCCTTGCCAAATGCATTAAAACAGAATTTCGTAGATCTACGTTTTTTTTAAATGTATTTCATTATATTATCAATCAAAACAAAACGATACTACAACTCTAATTATGTAATATTTAACTTAGTTACACTTACGAGCAAAAGCACTGGTTCCAAAAATCGCGAAACCACAAAAAGCTATTTGACATTAGAAAAAAAAACATAAAATGGCGGCAGTAACTCATTAAGTTCAAGAGTTCATTGTGGCGAAACTCTTTGGCTTGCTGAAAGAAAAACTAAAGCGATGTAGAAGTAAAAAATTTTGTGTCAGGAGTGAGTTTGAAGCGAGCGCAGTTTTTGCGTTCAACAACTTGGACCATTCGTCTTCGCGCGATGCATGGGAAAAGTTACTGACAGATCGGTACACTGGCGAGCAAATTTAGAGCCTAGTTAAGGTATATAGTGGTGGTTTCTTCGTTGATGGTTGGATTTAAAGTGCTACTGGGCAATGGTTTACTTTTCTTGTGTTAAATTATAGGTTTTATTGGCTGATGTTGGGTTATTGTAATGTAGTGGTTAAATATTAAATCCCTAGCATTGAATTATTGCTACACTCGGAAAAGTTGATTATTCGACATTTGCAAACATTTTGACTTAACATTTTCGAATAAATATTTAAAAAAAAAACTGTTTTAACATTATTTCAGTTTCAGTTGTATTTAACACATTATTGCACCAGCATTAACTGTTGTACTACGTAAAAATAGAATACAACATAAAAAACTGGCAAAACACAAAGCGTATAAACGTTCAACAATTTTTGTCCGCCAGTGTACTGCGGGTGCAATGTCACGACAACGACGTCCGCTAATTTATGGAAAACCTCTGAAGTCGCGTGGCCTGGCCAACTTCACCGGTGTGTACTTTTGTGCGCCCCAAGTGTAACCATCTACTTCGCTGTCAATGCTTACACTGGAGAGCATTATGTTCGAGCTGTAGTACAATCTCGCATTGTTGTGGCAGGGTTTGGTTCATTCATTTGTGAAGCTTTGTTGCGTAAACAACACGTTGTGTAAAGGCTTTTGGTAAGCCGCATGAGCCGATCCTCTAAGTTAACTAACATTTACTATGGTCGGGCCGTAGATAGGTGATCATATCCATAACATAGGACCCCATATGCACACAAAATTTCATGCATATCGGTCCAGCCATTTCAGAGGAGTTTGGTAACAAACACTGTAACACGAGAAAATGATATACTAGCTGGAGCCCGCGGCATCACCCGCGTGATATCGAAAAAAAAGTATCCTATGTGTTATTCCTGACTATAATCTACCTCTGTGTCAAATTTCATCATGATCCGTTAAGCCGTTTTGACGTGAAACAGTAACAAACATCCATACACCCATCCATCCATCCTCACAAACATTCGCATTTATAATATTAGTAGGATTAGAAGAATATCTTCGATACTGTGTAGGGTGTCTATCGATAGGTCTTAAAAATATAGTTAGGTTTCTTATATAACTATTTTCCTCAATTAAATGGTTGATGATATATTTGCATCCAAAATCATAAAAATTTTATGATTAAGTAACATATTTTGTAAGTACTATATTCTGACAAATTAACTCTTCTTTCTTTCTTTCTTAAATGCTGCGCTATTTAGCTGGATCCGGTTAGACTGGAAGAAGTTAAGAAAAGACCACAAGTGCTGAAACAGAACATGGCAAGCAGCAGTAGGTACTTCCCTGGATACACTTTTCTACTAAAAAACTAATATCACCTTCTGGCATATATATAAGATAATTTATTACCAGTTTCTATAATAATTTGGTCAGTTGTGTGACATTCAACGAATAACACGGTATCGGGGAAAAATTGTTGTCGATTCAACTAATCCTTATCCTTACTAATATTATAAAAGCGAAAGTGAGTTTGTTTGTTTATTTCTTACGTCTTCACGCGTAAATGGCCAAACCGATTTTAAAGAATTTTGGAACAGAGAGGGTTGGGACCCTGGAGACGGACATAGGCAAAAATGTGAGAAAAGGGGGAGAAAGAAGGAAGAAAAGGGGAGAGAAAGTTTTTTTTTCGATCGTCCCGCGGTTTAAAGTTAGCGTTAGCCCAAAGTAATTATGCCACGCGGACGAAATCGCGGGCGGAAGCTAGTTTATACATAAAATCAACGTGTCTCATTTTATTTTTTACGAATGGGATATCATCAAATAACTTCCCCCGCTCTGGGCGGATATCTCTGTCTGTGGAGAGATCTCCGTACTTACGTAAAATTTATCAAAATCAGTTTAGCCATTAAGGCATGAAGACGTAACAAACAAACAAACTCACTTTCGCTTTTATAATATTAGTTAGGATAGTAGGATTTGTCGTGATGGTTAAGCGCCTCACCTCTCATGAATGAGGTTGTGTGTTCAAATCCCGGCAAGTACCAATGAGACTATTTCAATTCATATGCTCTTTCTAAAGTTTATCTAAGACATAATAGACATCGGTGAAGAAAAAAAAAGGTGAGGAAACCTGGACTTATAATAAATATAAGTCTGAAATCGCCAACCTCTCTTGAGCAAACGTGGTGATCAATGCTCATGCATTCTCTGTATATGAAGAGGCATTTGCCCAGCTGTGGGACAGTTATAGGCTGGTATCCTTACTAATATTATAAAAGCGAAAGTGAGTCTGTTTGTTTGTTACCTCTTCACGCTTTAATGGCTAAACCGATTTTGATGAATTTTGGTACAAAGATAGTTGGGAACCAGGAGACGGACATAGGCTAATTTTTATTTTAAAAAAGTGGGATATGAGGGAGAACGAGGGAAGAAAAGGAAAAACTTAGCGTTGCTATTACAAATCAATCAGGCGCAAGAGCAAAAACTGCAGGTCGGCTTAGTGTGTTATATCGAATTTAACGCGAGCGAAGCCGCGGGCGAAAGCTAGTTATTGTAATAAAAACTGTAGTAAATTGCGCGTAGTCGATGTGTAGAGGTCTTGTAGATGTGACGTTGTCTTTTAAGTTGTAAATTGAACACCTACCGAAAGCGAAATAATAAATGCGTCCAAAACAAAATCTTGCAAAACAATCGAGTGCCAAAAACAAATAAAAACTGTCTTATTTGGAAGTGGCGACTAATTTATAATATCGAGCAGTCACCTTGCACGACCTACCACAACTATGCGTACTGTTCTATGTGTTTTTATGTATTATTTTTGTTTTATTTGACCAAAACTGGATTTTGATAGCGAGATGTAGTCGCATAATAATAATCAAGTTTGTTCTCTAAATCCGTTAGTGATTTAATTTGAATGTTTAGATTAGAGATGGTATACAAATGGCACGCGTGCCATTGACGGCACGCGACACAATTTTTGGGCACCCAACCATTTTTAGCCGACTTCCAAAAATGGAGGAGGTTCTCAATTCGACTGTATTTTTTTATGCGACTTCTTCGTCCATTGTGGGTCGATTGGACTTGGAGCGACCGCCTATCTGACCTCCACAATCCAGTTAGTACTGGGTAGTACGATACTGCTTGGTAAAACTGATAGTCTTTCACACGGCGCACTGACTATCTGTAGCGACTGATTAATATCTACAAATGACAGCCGGGACCAACAACTTAACGTGCTTTCCGAGGCACGGAGGAAACTCGGTATGTAACGGGTCACCCATCCACAGATCAACTTAATCAAGCGCGGCACAACTTAAAAATCGACTCGATGGGTGATGATGGCGTTTAGTCACGAGCTCTTCATTCAACATTTATTTTGGAAAAAAAGGCAGAATGATCCGCAAAGGAACGCCACGCTTGGCCTAAATGGATTAATAGCTTTATAATTTGAATACTATAATATGTAGTTTTTTTATTAATATGTAGTTTTTTTACTATAGATTCATCATTCACTCAAGTGTAATGAGAGCGAATAAAATGAAGAATGTAGTTGCATATAGCAATAAATTACTTGCTATTTGCAACTACATAAGTAGTTCCTACTCTGACCTTTTCAGTCAACACGTATGCGTTGTTCCACATATAAAATTATGAACATACGTAATAATACAAGGTTACTATCACAGTGCGGTGTCTCATACAGTCTCATAAGTGTCTGCCTTGGTAATGAACGGAACGAAGGTCGTTGCATGCGGACTTGACCGTGGAGTCAGTAATACAGTCACTTTGGTATAGTTTAAGGCGATTTGTTCAAGAGCTAAGTCGTCATGAAGGATGTAGAACTGTGATGATTGGCACAGAATATAGGCTCCGGGCGGAGCGGGGGGAGTGTCAGATTTTTACTGACTAAAACCCACCCATATTCCTTCTATTGCCCTTTGCGTTCCGGGGCTGCGGTATCTCTTTCGAACAACCCGCAACCCCGGCAGGCGGAGGTCCTGGCAAGCCTCTCTGCTTTCCTGACATCTCTTTGCGGCGCGCGTGAAACACTAACGATCCGTCGACACGGCCTGTCGTGAATAGACGGACGGACGGTGAGCTACCCATTGCTCACCGTCCACAGGCCCGCATCTACGGTGGCCAGGAGTCGTGTCGCGGCGCCCGGCCACCGGGGCGTCTCTAGCTAGAGGACCTGTGCGGTTGCCTTCTTTTTCGCGTCACTTTCACACACATTTCACTTCAAGCAACTGTTGCGGAAAGTTGCTTCCTGTGGTCGTGACGTCATTCAGTCGGTTGTTGCACTACAGTCACTGCTGTCCTTTGATAATGAACGACGTGAAGGTCGACACCGCGGACTTGACCCACGCTGACGTGGAGACATTCTCTAGCCACACGTCGTTAATATTAATCTGTGGTTTGTTGCCCTGTTTAATAATGTGGGTATTTTTGCGGCTAACAGTGTCCGCTTGAAAAACCTTTTTCATTTCCTTTACCTATGCGTATATTCAATGCATTACCTTTTCAGTAACTGTATTGCTTAGGCTATTGTCACACGAAATCGCTAATCCGCGCGGTTGGAAGCTTTATGTGTGTTAGGCATTTCATTGCAGGTGCAAGGAGCTTCATCAAATTAAAATTATGTTTTAGTTTTATCATTTGCTCTAATTTTGAAACCTATTGTTTTCAGCCTTTTTTTTCGTGTGGGAGTTTATCAAATGACGGCTTCCTCTCTGTGTGGAGCTGATGGGAGTGTGTGAATTGTACTGACTAAAACCCATTATTTTGCCCTTTGTGTTTCGGGTCCACGGTATCTCGCCCCCTTAGCTTTACTGACATCTCATTGAATCTCGCGTGGAAGACGAACGCGCCGTCGACTCGGTCTGTCGTCAATATACGGACAGACGCTGAGCTACCCATTGCTCACTGTCCACAGACCCGCGTCTACGGTGACCGGGGGTCATCTAGCGGCTCCCGACGCTGTTCCCGCGACTGTTGTCACCATTTTTTTGCGGATAGGAAATCAACAAATAATTTCCCCCGCTCTGGCGGAGCGAGGGGGGGGTGTCAGATTTGCGGAAAACGCAAGGAACATTCCGACCTCACGGACCAATCCACAGCCAAAATATTTGGAACAGCGCGACTTTAGGAAGATGACCACGATGAATGAATCATAAATCAAACAGTAATATCACAAATCGTTCCATTAAAGGAAACCCATCAGCAATCAGGTGATTCGACGGCACAGCAAAAAATTGTTTCAAATGGACCTGTGCTCAGCTCCCGAGCACTGAATCATTCCGTACGATACTGTATAAATTTCTGTAGACATATTAATAGTGTACCAGTAATTTGAACTAAGTAAAAAACTGTTTTGAATCTTTAAGATCTATTCTCAATGATGAGTAGATACGATTGAGGGTCGTCACATTATCCATATTTAGTCAAGCCTTTTTTCTAATCAAGTTGGGGTCGGCTTCCAGTCTTACCGGATACAGCTGTATACCAGTATTTAACACTGAGCTGCGTTCAAGCTAAAGGAAAAAAATAAATTTTCGATTCCACAACTCTAAAAAAAAAAACTCGGTCAAGAGCGAGTCAGGCTCGCGCTCAGAGCGTTCCGTACAAACTTGCAACATAAACAGCCATATATTTTGACTGCATAGACTTAGGCCCGGCGCCCATTATCGGCATCGGCAAGGAAAAGGATCCTTCGGCATCCTACATGCAAGCGCACACTGTCGGAAATTATGCATAGAGATGACGAGGCGTCCTTAAGCATGCCGCACCGTCCTGTAGCTTGCCGAAGCGTCTCATATCGTATTACCTCGATTGTGTTGTGTGTGAAACAAATGATGCCGGCGGCGTACCGAAGGATGCCGAAGCATCCCGAAGCATTCTCCAGGCTGCCGATACAGCAGCCTCAAGCATACCGAGGCGGTATTTTTGTTATTACGACCATATATAATGGAAATTTCTACTTTATTGCCATTATGTTAATGTATATTGCTATTTGCCACCTAAAATCCTCAGTCGTGCCGATGCCGATAATGGGCGCCGGGCCTTAGAACCCTCTAAGTACTTAATTTCAACTCGATACGTCTACGCGTTCCCGAGATAAAGGGTCTTGACAGACAGACAGACGGACAACAAAGTAATCCAATAAGGGTTCCGTTTTTTTCTTTGGAGGTACGGAACCCCCATAAAAATCCGTCCACTACAGACTCCATTCAACTTTTTGTAATAATTGCACTCGGTTATACTTGAGATACTGGTTCACTTTACACTGTGGCAATAATGTTTCGTTTGTCATGTAATTGATTAATTGATTCTATTCCAAAGTTTGACTTTTGTTGTATCGATTGTTTTGACCCTAGTTGATTTAAGATGCATCTTAACAAACAGGTTTGACCTTCTTAAAAAGATAGTTTTAAATGGCATTTACGAAAATGGATTGGCTAGGATTTTTCTGTAATATGACTTCACGGGGATTTCTTTTTCTAGCTGCTAATGCTATTGGCACTGGTAAGAAGTCGATCCGGGATTTAACTAACCCCCTGCCGGGGTAGCGGGTCCTACCAGGGAAGAAATACCGCGGCCCTGGAACATAAAGGGCAAAAGAAGGAAAATGGGTGGGTTTTAGTCAGTAAAAGTCTGACAGTCCCCCTCCCTCAGCTCCGGGAGCGGGGAATGTATTTGACGATTTCCCATCTGCAAAAGAAAACAAAGAGGTTTAACTGAACGGGACTTATTCAAATGTGTTCTGAAGGGTTTTTGTGACTGAAAGGTGTTAATGATAGGGCAAAGCTAGATCGACTTTCCACTCATCACTTTACATCGGAATTCTTTGGTAAGCTAACCATCTTTAAAAAAAAACACTTTGCCCCACTCTAGGAATTTCTCCTGTATCGTGGGTGCGTTTACAATCATTTAAACTCATATACACAAACAGCCAGACCCGGAACAACTATACGTAGGTCTTACAAATATTCGTTCCATGCGCCATGCAGTCAAATGCTTAACCATTGCGCCAACCGTGTCGTCAAATATCATTATCACACTCGTTATTTGTGGTCTTCACAGCATGGTCTTCTTTCACTCTTCTTCGTCTATTACTCGTGCTCTCCTGAGATATGGCTAAAAAAAACCATACCAGACCATCTATCGTTTTTTTTGCGTGTGGAAATCCTTGATGGAGGTCCTCCGCAACTGACTAAAACCACACGGTGTTCCTTCTCGTCAGTTCTGGCTGGGGTGCGGCGTCACAATCACCCCAGTAGTCAGTCCATCAAAAAATCTCCTCATGATTGGTCACGTCACCTTACAAAAGACTAAAAATAAATGACAAACATAACAGTAACTGTAAGTAATATACCGTTGTAAAAAAAGGCTTTAATCAGATCAGCTCAGTATGGATAGCTTAATGAGCATCGCTCATTAGTTCCACATCATTAGGCAGCTTCAGAAAAAATGGCCTATTTTTTAATGAACGGACAGGAACACTTGTTTATCTTTAGTTATGTAAAGTTAATGTTAGGATAAAAAGTTTCCTTCTTATGAGTTGAGAGAATTTTTTCTCCAATTTTTTTTTTTTTGGTGATGTGTATGGTGGTAGTGTAGTAAACTGACTGCTGCTCTGTTGGTCTTGTGGTCGCAAGTGTGTCTTATGAGCATGGGGTCTTGTGTTCGATTCTCAAGCCAGAGGGCTGGCCTGTTTTTTGCACAAAAAATAAGCATTGCCATCCGACGCGGTAATGCTGCCAGCCTTCTGGGCACTTTACCGGTTGACGGCGATACGGACGATTTGACGCCCTGTAATTTTCCATTTTTTACTTGTATATATTTTTATTATTAGTTTGTGTCTATTTATAGGTTGTATATATTTAGTAATTAATTTAATAAGTTACTTAAATACAATAAAAAAAAATTCGAGCAAAAATTTTTGTTTTTTTTTTCAAATATGAATTTTACAGTAGCAGCCCGGAATTGGAGGTAAGATGGGTATCTTCCGTGCCTCGGAAAGCTCGTTAAGATTTTGTTTCTGCGCCTGATCTTTCTCCGGTCGTGTCGTATTGCCGTCCCATCGGATTATGAGAGAGAAGGAACAGAGAGTGCACCTGTGCCTGCGCACACACGCCTCCACTATAACAACTCCCGCGCCGATGGCACATCTCAGTTGAAATTGAAAAAATAAAAATATTATGACTAAGTTTTTTTTTCTTTTTTTTTTTAACGTTGCCCCACACTAGGAATTTCTCCTGTATCGTGGGTGCGTTTACAAACATTTAAACTCACATACACAAACAGCCAGACCCGGAACAACTATCTGTAGGTCATATTAATATTTGTTCCGAGCGGAGATCGAACCCGCGACACGCAGCACTGCAGTCGATCGCTCAACCACTGCGCCAACCGTGTCGTCAAGTGAGATTGGCGGAAAAAATTATGCATTCTATGTTCCTATGTGCCAATTCTAATATTATCTCTGGGTTTTCACCGATAACGTGTTCTGTTATCTATTATTAATTACACCTAACCTAACCTAACCTTAGCTCTTTACAATAAACTAGCTTTACCAGTGAGTATGTTGGATTTTTAAAAACATATGTATTCTTTGTTGTGTATATTTTTGGAGTTAATGTTACCGTGACGTTTGGCAGGAGAGAATGGCAGAAGAAAACGTGTTGCGCCGACCCCAAATAGAATTGGACAAGGGCAGGAAGATGGTGATGATGATGTATTCTTTGGTCATGTGATGTAAAATCGTTCACCTGTTTGCAACTGCTTTACTTATTATGAAAACTATTTAGATATTTCAAAACGTTTAGTTGACACCTACCGTAAACTCAAACTCAAACTCAAAGCATTTATTTCAATTAGACCATTACAGGCACTTTTGAATGTCATAAAAACAAGAACAAAAAAATGATGCTGCTACAGTCCCGGTCACAAGGCATAATAACTTGTGAAAGTACTGTAGTTGCCCATTCCAAAGCGTTGATCTCTATGGAGAAGAATGGGACGTGACCCAAGGGCTGGTTTTTACTTTGGCCAGAGGCTTAGCGTTGCCATAGAACGTGGCAAGAATTAAGATACATGGGTTCCTTTAAATGTATACCATAAGTGATAAATAAAGATGTTTGTTTGAGAAATTCATCCCTAAGAAAGTTCAATGTAGGATGAAATTTTGTATAGAAATTGTTTTTTTTAGGATTCCGTTGCCAATTGGCAAAAACGGAACTCTTATAGATTTGCCCTGTCTGTCTGTCAGTGTGTCACAGCCATTTTACTCCGCGACTATTGGCACCACATATTTGCCAATAACTGTACCATAAGCTACACGACCCGTTAAAGACAAAATTCTTAGATTTAATTAGATAGATATAATTTATTTGATGCAACAAAAGACACAATACAGGAATTAACACAAAAAACATCAAACTGAGAAAAAAAAGAAATAGATAAAAAAGTAAGGTAGAAGTTAGATTGAGCCATAAACATTTAGACACATCACACCCTATCCTACTAAAATTATAAATGCGAAAGAATGTGAGTATGGATGTATGTTTGATCCTCTTTCACGAAAAAACTACTGAACGGAGCTTGATGAAATTTGGGACAGAGGTAGATTATAGTCTGGAATAATACATAGGATACTTTTTTTTTCATCACGCGGGCGAAGCCGCGGGCGCCAGCTAGAACATTTATAACGGTCGCCCGCTGGGTGGAGTGTCTCAAGATTCCACCAAATAGGAGTCCAGCTCAGCATAATGCTAGGTAGTTGAAGTATCGAATATGTAAGATTAAATTTTCCATTGCTCCTTTTAAAAACTATATTAACCTCTTAAGTCAATAGTTCCAACTTGTAGTAATACGTAATCGATTGTAAAAAAATATGAACACATTATTGGACTATTTGATTCGTTCGCAGCCGAATGAGTTCGTATCCGACGCCAGGACCGGTCCGACAGCTTTTTGTGGTATCCTACCCTCATCCGACGACCTGACTGCCTTTTGAGGTCTTTCACAACCCATTCGAAAATAAACCTTAAGTTCAACAGTCAAATAGTTGAAAATTGATTACGTATATCCCCGTTTGACAGTCACGACCTAAGAGCAAGGATAAATGTAAGGATGAAGCATTTCTCCAATCAATTTTGAATCTTGAACAGTAGTGTTAAAGTGGTGTTTTGTTGTGAAACGTCTTGATGAATAGCTCCTTTGATTTTTATCGTACATTTGACCCATCAAGTCGAATGTCCTGGGAATGTTCAGAAGACGATTAAATAGTTATTTGCTGTGATTATAACGACGCCAGGTGATGTTCTTAATATTACGCTTGTTATCTCAAGAGGCTTGGGCAGGGTCGCTTTTACTCTTTCTTTTCACCAGTTATGTTTAACTTCTCGCCTTGACTGTTTCGTTGGTGTATAACAAGTGGTCGAGAAAGCGACTGCTGAGCATGCGGTCGTGAGTTCGATCCCGGGTCGAGCTTAGTATTATTGGGTTTTGTAGCAGCCACGGAGTCCGAGTTCGTGCCGGCTGATGTTTGTTTTTTAAAAAAAAACTTTGCCCCCACTAGAAACTTCTCCTGTATCGTGGGTGCGTTTACAAACATTTAAACTCACATACACAAACAGCCAGACCCGAAACAACTACTTACCATAAAAATATTTGTTCCGCACGGGAATCGAACCCGCGACACGCAGCGCAGCAGTCAATCGCTCAGCCACTGCGCCAACCGTGGCGTCAATAGGTAATAAGTTCGCCCCCTATTTCATAAGACTTAACATAACTGAACTTGATCAGGAACATCACTGCTTAACACTTAGGGAATTACAAGCGTGAAGTTATATAAACCGGAGACAATGACACCACACATATTACAAAATTACAAACCCATGTAATTTCCCATGATTAATGTAAAAATAATTGCCATAAAAACACACCATATGACGTGTATGTTAACGACGTAGTTTTTATGGTGGACAGCAGACAAAAAGGTGATACCGTTGACAGAACTGGGTTTTTGGAGCATTCGGGTTATGTCATTATGTTGTTTAGGTATGTATAGGGTTGTGTCATTTTATTTAATCATGGGTTTCTGTAGCGCCATGTGTGAATGTTGACAGTTGGGTTAAATGTGAGATGCTTTTTTTTTACTTAAGTTAAATAAGGAGCGGGGGCAGTGTGTCGTAGCAGAGGAGAACCATGGAGATAAAAGAGTAACCATGGAGTTTCTTGTCGGTTCTTCTTCATAGGAAACGACCAACCCGAACCGTGCACCTTTTCTCGACGTTTTAAAGGTGCCCATGTAGGCCTATCCTTACTAATTACTATTAATTTACTTTTACTAATATTTACTAATATTATAAAAGCGAAAGTGAGTTTATTAGTTTGTTACGTCTTCACGCCTACATGGCTAAACCGATTTTGATGAATTTTACAAAGAGGTACAGAGATAGTTGGGACCCTGGAGACGGACATAGGCTAACTTTTGTTTAAAAAAAAGTGAGATACGAGCGAGAAAGAGGAAAGAAAAGGGAAAACTTAGCATTGCTATTACAATAAATAAGGCGCTAGAGCAAAAACTACAAGTAGCAGCTACCTGCAAATCAGGAAAGGAGAACTGTGTTACCCCAAATTAGGCGCGAGCAAAGCCGCGGGCAAAATCTAGTGTGAAATAAAAATATTTTGATTTTGATTTTGGGGTCTGCCAGAGCCACTGCCTGCCGGGGTTGCGGGTTGTTTGAAAAAAATACTGCGGCCCCGGATTACAAAGGGAAAAGCCTTCTGTTACGCTTTGTGTTCCGGGGCTGCAAGTTCCTTAACTTGGGTGGGTTTTTCACCCAAGTTAAGGAACTTGATACTCCACCCCGAGCGAGGGAAGTTATTGATGATTTCCCATCCGAAAAAATAAACCAAAAAACGATATCCTTAAATCTACTTTGGGAAATTCATCTTTCCTTATGTAATGTTCGGATATGGCAAAAAAAACATTACAAACAGTTGGTGTGAATCAAATCTGAAAATTTAATCTTATCAGAGGAATAATTTGAATAGTTAGGCGTGATATTGAAGCATAACACGTACCAGAGGACCATAAGTTTACACAATATCTTCAACAAAACATTCCACGACCCTTAATTGTTCGAATATTTCAAAGAAGCACATAAGCGCATTACTCTCGATGCATCTATAGTCTCCTAGTACTAATGGCAGGCTGGTCATCCATCACCCCGTCCCGCACCCGCGCCTCGTACCCCCCGCGCCCCGGCGCATCAATCTTATGCAACGCAGCCTGCACGCTCATGCCATCCTGGTAACTCTTTAGTAATTTGTTGGTATTCTTTTGTCAGAATTTTATAAGTATAATAATTGGATAAATGTTTTTGAGATTTTAGGAATCAATCTGCATAAAATGCAATTTACAAGAATTTATTTTGTTGCATCACAACTTGTGTTGTATTCTCACTAACACCCTTCTTTCCTGAAAGTTTTTTTTTAAAAGATCCACTACTGACAGCCGGGACCGCAACGGTTTAACGTGCATTCTGAGGCACAAATGAAATCCGGTATGTTATGGACCCTTCACAGATCAACCTAGGCAAGCGCAGCTAAACATAAAATCCTTACTAATATTATAAAAGCGAAAGCGAGTCTGTTTGTTACTTCTTCACGCCTAAATGGCTAAACTAATTTGATGATGATAAATTTTGGCACAGTGATAGTTGGGACCCTGGAAACGGATAAAAGCTAAAAAAAGTGAGAAAAGGGAAGAAAAGATATTTTTTTCGATCATCACGCGGGATAATGTTAGCGTTAGCCCAAAGTAACTATGCCACGCGGACGACGTCACGGGCGGAAGCTAGTAACACTTATAATCCAATAATCACTACAATTATTTATCATCATTCTCCTGCCTTCATACCAAGTTATTTGGAGTCGGCGCAGCATGTCTTGTTCCCTACTCCTCTAATATTCTCGTGATTTCATAGAACACCTTCTTTCTTGTCATATCATCATACACACAGACCATCCATCGTTTCTTTGGTCTTCGTCTTCTACTATCCCCATCCATATTTATACTCAAAACTTTCCTCACGACATTTTCCTCATTCCTCCGTATCACATGCCCATACGAAGCCAGCGGATCACCACAACTTTTCAGGCACCGGCGCTACTTTCAGATGTCCTCTTATCAAACTCAAACTCAAAGCATCATCATCATCTGCCTAGCCTTTTCCCAACTATGTTGGGGTCGGCTTCTAGTCTTACCGGATGCAGCTGAATACCAGTATTTTACTTGGAGCGACTGCCTATCTGACCTCCATAACCCAGTTAATACTGGGTAATATGATACCCCTTGGTAAGACTGGTTGTCAGACTTTCGGGACACTGACTACTGTAACGACTGTCAAAGATCTACAAATGACAGCCGGGACCAAAAGCTTAACGTGCTTTCCGAGGCACGGAGGAAACTCGGTATGTAACGGGTGGTCACCCATCCACAGACCAACCTAGGCAAGCGCGGCTTAACCTAAAGATCGAACTGAGCGGCTGCTATTATTTAGCCACGAGCTCCTCCCAAACTCAAACTCAAAGCATTTATTGCAATTAGACCATTTTTTTTGGGGTGGGTTATTATCAAATAACTTCCCCCGCTCTGAGCGGAGCGGGGAGAGTGTCAGACTTCTACTGACTAAACCCACCCATGTTTCTTCTAATGCCCTCTACGTTCCGGGGCCGCGGTATCTCTTTCGAACAACTCGCAACCCCGGTGCCAGTAGACCATTACAGGCACTTTTGAATGTCAAGAAACAAAAAAAAAATAAGCTACAGTCCCAGACACAATGCAAAGTAACTTGTGAAAGCACTGTAGTGTTTTATGTGCTCGATCCTTACTTTATCCATCACTATAATAATTATTTTTCTTTAATCACCTATTTTAGAGTAAACATCATTCATCGGTTTCCTGCCCTTGTCCCATTCTATTTGGGGTCGTCGCAACATGTTTTCTTCTTCCATTCTCCCCTATCAGACGTCACGGCATCATTTACTCCTTTCTCCTTCATATCATTCCTTACACAATCCATCAGTCTTTTCTTTGGCCTTCCTCTCGCTCTCCGTCCTTCAACATTCAGATCCATCACTCTTTTAGTCACATGTGCTTCTGGATTGTTTTTAGAGTACACAAATCCTCCCTAAAAGCACCTCTGAAATAATTACTTAACGTAGTTAAAAAAACTGTCTTCCTCGGTTTCAATCCACCAAAATTGGAGTTAAGAAATGGCATCTCGTTATACCAATTGTATTGTTTGCGACAGTATCACATTGTCTGCCATTCATTACTGGTCCTCTGTTAATTATGTGTCCCTCGCTAGTAGTTTATTTTTCCTTGGATGGCGAAATTTTGAGAGATTGCATTGTGTCTCGGGTTTTTTGGTGGAAGTCGGTAGTTATTAATAGATGAGTATTTTAATGCGAGCTCGTGGCCGCTCGTGGCCGCTCGTGGCCGCTCGGGTCCATGCTTAGCTGTACTGGCTTTGTTTTTGTTTTTTTGGGGTGGGAAATCACCAAATAACTTCCCCTCGCTCTGGGCGGAGCGGGGGGGAGTGTCAGACTTGTACTTATTAAAACCCACCCATGTTCCTTCTATTGCCCTTTACGTTTTGGGGCCGTGGTATCTCTTTCGAACAACCCACGACCCCTTCAGGCGGAGGCCCTGGCAGGCCCCTCTAAGCTGTACTGGCCTGAGTTGGTCATTATTAACATTATTTTTATTAATTTCCTTTATCAAGGCAACTGCGCCAAAATATCAAAAACTCAAGATAAATAGTAAACATGATAAATATACATGACAAATATTATTTCCTTTTGGTTGTAAATATACATAGTTACTTTCACTCCTGCAAATCTTCTGTATGTTTGCAGGACTAAAAGGACTTACTATTGGAAGTCGCATATAATAAGGTAGTGGCTTGTATTAAGAAATCGTATTGTCACATGACTGTCACCGTTTTTAGGGTTCCGTAGTCAACTAGGAACCCTTATAGTTTCGCCATGTCTGTCTGTCCGTCCGTCCGTCCGTCCGTCCGTCCTCGCTTAATCTCTGTGACCGTTAGCACTAGAAAGCTGAAATTTGGTACCAATGTGTATATCGATCACGCCGACAAAGTGGTAAAATAAAAATTGAAAAAAAATGTTTTATTAGGGTAGCCACCCTATATGTAAAGTGGGAAGTGTTTTTTTTTAATTTCAACCCTAACGTGTGATAGATTGTTGGAAAGGTATTTAAAAATGAATAGGGGTTTACTAAAATCATTTTTTGATAATGTCAATAATTTCGGAAATAATCGCTCCAAAAGTAAAAAACAATGTCCCCCCCCCCCCCCTTTAACTTTTGAACCATAAGTTTAGAAAATATGAAAAAAAACTGAAAAGTAGAACTTTATAAGGACTTTCTAGGAAAATCATTTGGAACTTGATTGACACAACAGTTTTTGTACAAAAAAGACAAAAAGTTGTATTTTGTACAACTTTTTGTCTTTTTTGTACAAAAACTGTTGGAGCGCCTACCGCGGAACGTGCAACATTGCACGCTCCTCCACCTTTAAACTCGTAAGTGGGAACACTTATTGTGACGGACGGGAAACTACGGAACCCTACACTGAGCGTGGCCCGACACGCTCTTGGCCGGTTTTTAAATCTAGCGTAGTTACGCCTTGATTATGTGATTTGTCACTGTGTAAAAAAAAGAATGTGACTCCGAATAAATAACAATCCAGATCACTGCTATTCTTATGCATGCAGGTGTTGCTGCGGAGTTTGTTCCGCCACTTCTTTCTCAGCTAAAACACTAGCAAGTGGCGAAGGGCGGGACGTTCTTGCGGGACTGTGTCTTGTAATTTGACGTTCAAAAAGTGCTGATTATCAGCCTAATTTGAATAAATGACGTTTGATTTTGATCTTATTATGCCCACTTTTTCTATGTTCAATACTTACCCCACAGTCCCACACGTAGCTCACTTTATATCGAGAAACACTTCTTACTTGTTGAATACACCTAAGAATACAACAATTCATATCAATTTCCCATTCCCTCTCAAAACGTATTCAATTCTCAATATTTTCAGAAAACACTGACAAAAGAAGAAAAAAAAACACCACATTATTTCCTGACACACTTATGGACACTTCAATTTTCCACTCTATTTTTTGTAAGTGAAGGTACAGTTTACCTTGGGAAGGGTTCTAAGTTAATTCCTTTAAAAATGGTAGATAAAGTTTGGTCGGTGTATGCGGGAGTGAGGCAGCCCGGATATTGTCTGCGGAGATTGTTTAAGATAGCACTTGCATTCGCTGTTCTCCTGGTACTTCTTACCTGGACGTTTGAGTTCATTAGGGTTCCGTATCCCGAAAGGAAAAAACAAAGCCCATAAAGAATCACTTTGTTGTCCATCTGCCTGTCTGTCTGTCTGTCTGTCAAGACCCTTTAACTCGAGAACGCCTGAAGATATCGAGTTGAAATTAAAACTATATACTCAAATATATAGTCCCTTGGAGCTGTGAAAATGAATCCTCTAAGTCTACGCAGTCAAAAGATATAGCCATTTATGTCGCAAGTTTGTACGGAACCCTCGTTGTGCCAGTCCAACTCGCACTTGTCTGGTCATACTTCTCTTGCATGCTACCGGTGCTGGATCGGAAGGGTGGGTAATCGGTTGTTTGTGGAGTTAGGCTTTCTAAGGGACTTTTCCTGGATTATTATTATTTAAGGGGGAAAGGTACATCATTGTTTAACAGGACTTATGAAACTTCATAGCATCTCATTTAGATCGTTTAAGCAAATGTTTTTAGATCTTTTTCTTCGTCACAAATATTTTAAACCCAAAACTTAGATACGTTTGTAAAACAATTATAATTATTGTTACCTTTGCTTTCTTAATGGACCTTTTGGCCCAGATTTTTGGAAACCCAGTTTAAGTAGGTATAAGGTATAAAATAGCTATATTATTTTAGTATCCCATTTTCATATGAATTCATTTCCATCCAGACCAGAAATATGATTTCGAAAAAATAATTAACAGGAAATGTTTTATTTACTTTAATAAATTACATAAAAATGCAGAACGCTACAATTAATATTTTCCGAAATTCATTTCGCAATACAAAGGCTTAATCATAATTTATACTCGGACCAAACCATCATGATAGTTGTGATATTTGTTTTAACAAGTGAAATGCTATTTGTACAGGAAAACAACAAAGCTACCTACAAAAATAATAATCCTATCCATCCACATTATTTAACGGAAAACCATAAAAAATCAAGCATTTAAAATTCACAAAAACATTTGGGTAAAACTCGGTAATTCGTATAAAACAGGCTTTCACGTACAACGCAATCTCACATCACGCCCGAAACAGCGCTCGGCGCAAAAAAAAACAACAAAAAAAGGTAAAAAAAAACAATGCACGTCGAACGAAAAAACTTTATCCTGTCAAAAAATAGTAACAGGAATAATTATCGCGAACATTGCATTAATCAAATTCCGTGCACGGCGGTATCGGGAGGGGGGGTCATGGGGGTTGCCCCCCTAGGGGGTGCACGGAAAAACGAATGCTGCGGGCTCTCTGCGAAAAAACGCTGAAAATGACGGGTGCACAAGCTCTAGTGATCTGCCGATATCTCTTCGATGTTGGATGTGAATTATTTTATTCAATGACCTATATCTTATGCTTGGTTTAAAGGAAATGAGCGATTGGAATTCTAGTTCGGTCGCATAATAAATCTTGATACTTGTATGGTATGAACAAAAAATATAGAAAACATATAATGTTTACATATTCGAGTAGTCAGGAACAATATGAAAACTAATTATAAGTTTTCGCTTATAGAAATAATTTTATCATTCGGTTATTCATTGTGATTATGTGGAAGACGTGTTATCTTAGTTTCTAAAAGTAAGTAACTATACTATGACACCTGGAATCACTTAATTCAGAACAGGTTATGTTTTATTCTTAAAAAAAAACAAACCAAGGAAAGCTCTTTCATTAGTGAAATACATCTTATTTGTCGTTAGACGCGACTGCTAAGCATCAGGCCCTGGTGTCGGATACTCTACTATAACAATGGAAATAAACGTAACTGGCGAAATGTGGATGTACTGTTAGGTGCATCTATGCCTAACTCTATATGAATAACAGGTGTGATATCAAATCAAAAGTCATTTATTCAAATTAGGCTGATAATCAGCACTTTTTGAACGTCACATTACAAGAGATAGTCCCACAAAAACGCCCTGCCCTTCGCCACTTCCTAGTGTTGTAGCTGGGAAGAAGAAGTGGCGGAACAATCTCCCCAGCAAAATATCTGTCTGTCAGGTTAGAAGAACCAGATTTATATTATGATTGTGTAATTTTTACCCAAAACAAAGAAGAAAAATGCACTCAAAAATCTTCACTCATATCCTTTAGAACTTATCTCGTGTATACCGCACCAGTCCAGCGTAGGCTACCTATATAGTCACAAAAAAAGTGGGGGCCGTCACCCGGGCCCAGGGTGGTCGCGGAGGCAGCGGGCCCTACTGCATTCATTAATTGCTAATTTGCAGATCGGCCCCGATGTATGTCCGCCGAATGTTTGCATAATTTTATGTAATACTATCAATGCTTTTTGGGTTAATCATTTTTATTATTGTGTTATAAGTTTATGGAGGAGCTGATAATATTGTACATTTGAGGGTCTTGGTAGACCAGAGGTGTGAATGCTGTTATGAAAGAAGCGAAGCGGAGAGGAGAAGAAATGTGCAAACCTCAAGCAACCGCATAAAGCAGCGCAACAAATATGAGGATCTCGTCTCGTCCCTGCTCAACAATTTTCAATTAAAGGTAAGCTCGTCCCGTGTCCGCTTCGGTGAAGTCCCGGTGTTACAGCTCGCCCGCGCTCCAGCAGTAGACATATTGCTTAGAAAAATAATGAAAGAAGTCACTTAAAGCACGCCACAATATTCACGCGAGTATTTTAAAAGTGCGACAAGCGCGCGTCACTCACGCGCAATCGCAGATTGTGCGTAGTTCCCGCTCGACGCCAGTCGTGTTGCATGCCTACCTCGTCAACCATCGTTTTCTGTAGAACTTATCAATTTATTTTTTAACGTTGCCCCACACTAGGATTTTACCGGGGTTGCGGGTTATTCCAAAGAGATACCGCGACCCCGGAACGTAAAGGGCAAAAGAAGGAACATGGGTGGTTTTTAGTCAGTACAAGTTTGACACTCCCCCCGCTCCGCCCAGAGCGGGGGAAGTTATTTGAGATTTCCCATCCGCCAAAAAAAAAACACTAGGAATTTCTCCTGCATCGTGGGTGCGTTTACAAACATTTAAACTCACATACACAAACAGCCATCAATGTTTGAATGAGTCAGTAATTAGACTGCTAACGGATCAAAAGCAGTAACCAATGCATTTAAGCAATGACTTATTGTTGGGCCTCCTATGTACTCTCATACTTTTTAAGTACTAAAACTGTAACACCAACATGATTTTAAAATAAACCAAATGATTTTAAAAGAATAACTATGAAGTTTCTTGCCGGTTTTTCTCCATTGGAAACGATCAACCCGAACCGTACCACTTTTCTCGACGATTTATAAATGCCGATGTAGACCTATGTGAAATAAAAATACTTTGATTTGGATTTGAAGCTTTATCAGGTATTCATGTCGCCATCGACATAGAACGTGATATAATTTAAGAGCATCATTGTATTCTAGTGTGTACAAAAGAGTTATTTCGATTGACATACTTAACAAACACTACCGAAGAGCTGTCATTCCTGTTAAAAATCGTTGAACACAAGACGGTAGGTCAACCTATTCTAAACTATTATAACCTGATCTCTCTACTACGGATCGGACACCGTAGTAGAGAGATCAGGTTAAAATGGTTTTGTATAGGTTGATGTCCTGTCGTGTGTAGCAATATCAAAGTTTTGATAATTTGAGCAATTACCACTTGACTATAGTCCTCTCACGGTTATTTTACCTGCGTTAAAAGCACGCCAACAGCAACTTATTTAAACGAACATTAAGATCTTTATTATTTGTAATAAAAAATCAGAGGTAAAATATCTGTGACAAGACTGTGGGAGTCCAGGGCAACCCAGCCATGCTGCGAACATTATGAAGTAAAAAAATTTCATGGCCCGCAATTAATTCAATGAATGTGTCTACATGTGTAAGTGTAGGAATAAAGGCCTATTCAGACCTAAGCGGTATTCGCTACCGTCTGCGTCAGAGAAAACCCAGTGGGTATGCGGTAATATTACTGTTCACACCAAAGCGGATTTCGCTATCCTTGTGGGTAGAATAAGGCGCGGTAGCTATTCAGACCTATGCGGTATTCACTACCGTCTGCGGCAGCGAATATCGCTCAGGTCGCTCTAGCCGCGGTACTTGATACTAAATACCTGAGCGAAACCCGCGTGGTATGTACCTCTACCCACAGCGGCAGCGAATATCGCTCAGGTTACTCTAGCCGCGGTACTTGAAAATAAATACCTAAGCGAAACCTGGTATGTACCTCTACCCACAGCGGCAGCGAATATCGCTCAGGTCGCTCTAGCCACGGCACTTGATACTAAATACCTGAGCGAAACCCGCGCGGTATCCTCTTCCCACAGCGGCAGCGAATACCGCTTAGGTCTGAATAGGCCTTTAGACTCATACCCGTATTTAAAATTAAAACTAGTAATAGATTCGCATGTCATCATCATTTTCCTGCCCTTGTCCCATTCTATTTGGGGTCGGCGCAACACGTTTTCTTCTTCCATTCTCCCCTATCAGACGTCACGGCATCATTTACGCCTTTCTCCTTCTTAATATCATTCCTTACACAATCATTCATCATAGATTCGCACATCATATTTATAAAACAATTAAATCAAGTTTCCACCTACGCACATGGTGCGTCACTGGATATGGTATTATACTGTACTCTGACGTCATGTCACGTCACATGTCACCAGCAGACGCCAAGCTCATGTCACAGATATTTTTACTGATGCAAGGGACTGTAGTTGTGATGATCTTTTGGCTGTGTTTTTCAGAGTATTTATTGAAACGTATCGTGGGTGCGTTTACAAACATTTAAACTCACATACACAAAAAGCTAAACCCGAGACAACTACCTGTAGGTTATACAAACATTTGTTCCATGCGGGGATCGAACCCGCGACACGCAGAGCAGCAGTCGATCATTCAACCACTGCACCAACCGTGTCGTCAATGTTATATTGCAAGCTAGAAGAATGCTTTAGTCTGGCCGTATAGTAGTTTGCCCTTATGTGGCAGCTCCTATACTCGGATGTATAGGATGACTAGCTTCCGCCCGCGGCTTCGACCGCGTGGCATAGTTACTTTGGTCTAACGCTAAATTTAACCCGCGTGATGATCGAAAAAAATGTATCTTTTCTTCCCCTTTCTCACTTTTTTTAGCTTATGTCCGTCTCCAGGGTCCCAACTATCTCTGTACCAAAATTCATCAAAATCGGTCTGGCCATTTAGGCGTGAAGACGTAAGAAATAAACAAACAAACTCACTTTCGCTTTTATAATATTAGTAAGCATGTTACTACAATTGTTTTTTTCAGAGTAATAAGAAAAGATACCAAACACCACGGGGGTAACTCTAAAACAAGTGAACACTTACGTTGTATGGTAATAATGCTAAATTTTAGTCTGACGTCATGTCACGTCACATGTCACCAGCAGACGACAAGCTCAGATACTATTGTCCTCCTTAATTTAAGTTAAATGATCATCTTTTGTTGGAGATCCCTAATACATAAATCTTAATTTAATGTGCCCTACTAACTGGAATATCTTCTTAAATGTTGAATGCTAGAAGAAAACTTAAGGTCAACGTAATGTGGCAGTAATCTCTCCTATACTCCCGCTACTAAATTATCATAATAATTAATTGCCAACAATAGAAAAATACCAAATACCTGTTTTTGAACCCCGGGCGGAACTCTAAGAAGTGAACAATTACGTGTGTTGGACTCACGTGGGCAATGGTATAGGATGACAGTCGTACCAACTTAAAAGGACCGTCATCGCAACTACTTATACTATTGACCACAAAGACTAACAAAAATACAAAAGTAATAAATTAACTTATTTTCTACATTCTAACACGTGGTGTATCAATGGTTATGATGCCATACTATACTCTGACGTCACGTCAGATGTCACCAACTGACGACAAGCTTATGTAACGGTTATTATATTTACTTAAAAACAAAGAAAACAAAGACTGTTGGCAACTGAGTGATCTTTTAACTGTTAATTTAAAATTTGATGCATCTTGTGTGAACGTGGCTTTTACGTTTTAATACAGCGTGTATCAGGTGTCTGTCAAACAAACAAAAAAATAGATCCAGACGCTAAAACTGAACCCACAATTGATGGGACCACCATCGGTGGTATAATTCACACCTGGGAATGGACCAACTTATGCAAGCTTTCCGTATCCCTATCTCGAAACTGTGGATTGGTTCCTGTACATAAGTAGGTCAATATATGAACACCTTTCTGGTACACGCTATATATTTCTAATATCTCCAATGGAGCTAGAAAATTAAACACAAAGCTTCTGCGACTACACAGAGGCCTGCCAGGACCACCGCCTGCGGGGTTGCGAGTTGATAAAAAAAAAATACCGCGTCCTTGGAACATAAAGGGCAAAAGAAGGAACATGGGTTTTAGTCAGTTAAAGTCTGTAACTCACCCTTGTTCCATTCAAATCATAAATTAGAATTTATTTTTCTAACAAACGAAGAACACTTACAGAGGACTGTGGAGATAACTGACTGTGGAAAATGTCGTTGGTTATACATTTACTCATCTTATAGCTGTAATTTTGTGCAATACTGTAACGTGTAAACGTTTGTTTACCCAAATAAATAAAAATAAAATAACATTATACAATACTAGCTTTTGCCCGTGGCTTCGCTCGCGTTTAATTCGGGGTAACACAGTTCCCCTTTCCTGATTTGCAGGTACCTGCTACTTGTAGTTTTTGCCCTAGCGCCTTATTTATTGGAATAGCAAAGCTATTTTTTTCTTTTCTTCCCTCTTTCTGCCTCATTTCTAACTTTTATTTAAAAAAAGTTATCCTATGTCCGTCTCCAGGGTCCCAACTAGCTCTGTACCAAAATTCATTAAAATCGGTTTAGCCATTAAGGCGTGAAGACTTAACAAACAAACAAACCAACTCAATTTCGCTTTTATAATATTAGTAAGGATAAATACACATTAAGGTAAGTGGTACGTCACTGGTTATGGTGCCACACTGTTCCCTGACGTCACGCCGCGTCACATGTCACCAACAGACGACAAGCTCATGTAAGGGTTATAATTACTTGCACATATGCGCACTGATCAATGACGTCGTGCAATGTTTTTAGAAGGATGTTTAAAAACAGGATATTTTATTTTCGTTTATCCGTCGTGTGGTTGTTGGGTAAGAATAGAATAAAAAAATGGAATCGTTTTTATGTAATAATATAATGTCAATTTCATAAATTAGGTAACATTGTACAAGATGTAACTCAAAATAAACAATGGTAGAAAAAGCAGATTCAACGGCATTTTTACTTGTACTTAAAAGCAACATATAAAAAACTAGCTTCCGCCCGCGACTTCGTTGCGTGGCATAGTTACTTTGGGCTAACGCTAACTTTAACCCGCGTGATGATCGAAAAAAATGTATCTTTCTCTCCCCTTTTTTTCCCTCTTTCGCCCCTTATCTCACTTTAAAAAAAACAAAATTCACCAAAATCGGTTTGGCCATATAGGCGTGAAGACGTAACAAACAAACAAACTCACTTTTACTTTTATAATATTAAGTAAGGATTTATGGTCCAAGCTAGTATAGTAGTAGTAGTATAGTATAGTAGTATAGTGATACGTATACGTACTAAATAGACTACGACAAGTCACCACATTCAACGTTACCCTTTGTGCTTTACATGGATATGTTTTTTCAGTGTTACGTTGTGGAATAGTCACATGGGGTAACTCAGTTGATTTAATCACAGCATTCAGGGCATAAAAAAGTGTGTGAGGGCAATTAGCGGAGCAGAATACTTAGACAGCTGTGTCACAGGCTGTGTACTGTTATTCAAAAAACACCACATTTTACCATTTCCTAGTTTGTACATTTACGAAACTTGTTTATTAATTAAAATTTCATAAAAAACAAACAAAAGTGTCACTAACAGAAGTTGTAGATATCCTGAAAAATTTTATGTTTCCTAACAACGAAGATTCGAATTTGTATTAATTACCGAATGATCTAAAATGCCTTAATTTAAACTCATTCAAGCGAAAATTATTCGATTTTTTGTGTCCATTTATTGTTTTCTATACATATAATTAAATTTTTAAATATTTCTTAAAAACAAAAAAAAACATTTGAAAATATAAAAATAGTAGCCCACCGGTATCGGGAACAGGGTCCAAGCTACCGGCGGTCAGGGCTCCAGAGAAAGGAACCTCCTAACAATACGAGCCGTATCCAAGAGTACCGGTTTCTGTACCAAGCCCTTGATCCAGCTGCCTGCCAACGAGAGCCTCCTCAGGTATTGGTCGAGGCTCTTGGCAATTAAGCCATTGGCAGATACGACTATCGGCACAATAATCGCTGAGTCCACATCCCACATGTCGACAACCTCGCGAGCCAAGTCAATATACTTAATTTGCTTATCTTTCTCGGCTTTCATGAGGTTCTTATCATGCGGAACTGTTATGTCAACAATCATTGCGCGCCGCTCTGATCGATCCACCACCACTATATTATCAGGCTTGTTGGCAACAATAGTCCTGTCAGTGATGATGGAGCGATCCCAGTACAATGTGATATTGCCATGTTCAAGAACTGGGTCGGGCTCATACCTGTAGTACGGCACTTCCGATTCCACAAGGCTGTATTTTAGAGCAAGTTGCTGATGGATAAATGATTAAGTAAATGCTATTATTCTATTCTACAGTGGAGTATCTCAATGAAAAAAAATATAATTTATGAAATAATATAATCTAAAATATTAAAATAAATATTGTATTTTTTTATTTTAGTTCTCTCTGATGTTTTAATTGTAATTAAATTTAGATACATGCAAATATTTGTACACCAGAAATAGAAGAATTTATGAGTCTGAAATAACTGTAACATCAATTGTAAGTACTATATTCTGACAAATAAACTCATCTTTCTTTCTTTCAAGCCAATAGCCTCGTTGGTTGAGTGGTCGCAATTGGGACTGCTGAGCAAAAAGTCCTAGGTTCGAATCCCGGGTCGCAAAAATTGTTTTTGGATTTCTCCATCAGGAATTTCTTAGTAGAAGCAACGGAGTTTGGAGTTGTACCCAGTTGGTGACAACAGAATCGCTTGTTTTATTTTAGTTTGTTTTGTTTTCTTAATAATATTCTTTTTTTGACGACACGGTTGGCGCGGTGGCTGAGCGATCGGCTGCCGCGCTGCGTGTCGCGGGTTCGATTCCCGCACGGAACAAATATTTGTATGGCCTACAGATAGTTTTTCCAGGTCTGGGTGTTTGTGAGTTTAAATGTTTATAAACGCACCCACGATACAGGAGAAATTCCTAGTGTGGGGCAACATTTTTTTTTAAATTATTTATTTACCTAAGTATTTAAAATATTTATGTATGCTCTTTTGACTTCCGTACGTTTTACTCACGGGTTGACTGCTGAAAACCAGAGCTGTGCTGTGGGCTCCCATAGCACAGCTTCATGTTGAGTGGTGACCTACCCTATTTTGTCCCATATATGTATTTGTAAATGTTTGTGATGCTTTGCATGCTTAATTTTTATTTTTTTATTTTGTGTGCTCGTCGTAATTTGCGACTAATAAATGCTTTTTCTTTCTTTCTTTTATACATGGAGTTTAAATACAGATGTACACATCTGTATTTAAATTCCGTTCACTAAGCGTGGTGATCAATGATCGTGCCTTCACTGAATGAGAAAGGCCTGTGCCCAGCTTTGGGACAGTGATAAGCGGGTATTTTTTTATATATATTTGATAAGAGGAACCTACAACTATTTGTGATATGAAGAAAATAAGGTACAGCATCTCATCAAAGTTATCTAAATAGTAAGAAAACTTTATAACGGAATGCTGTTGAATCTAGTAATTACATCCCATAGTATTGCAGCACATAAGTATACTGCCTCATTACAGTAGTGCGCGACTGCTGAGTTCTTGGGTTCGGTTCCCGGGCAATGTTATTGGGTTTTTCAATCAGAAATTTCTTAGTAGCAGCCACGAAGTTATGGCCGGTTGATGGCAATAGGCTCGCCCCTATTACATGGGACTTAAGGCGCTGTACAAAGCAAACACTTCGTAAAACGTCTAGTTTTTCGTTGCAAAGTTAGCCGTATCTGTACATGCCACTAGCCAAAAAAAATTACCGTGTGTAGTTCAATACATAAAGTAAAGAGTTAAACAAAATAAGTTTACAAAAGTGGTCTAGTACTACGAAAAAAAAATGTTTAAAAAGACCAAGAAAAAAAATTTTTCGTCTCGAAATTCTCAATTTTTTCAGCGACAACCATCATATTTTTTATATCTATAACAAAGAAAATTGTATAGACTAAAGAGATATCTAAAATTTTTCAAACATTGAGCTATATATTTTTTTATATTCAATAAAACTGCAAAATGACCTACATTTTGGCGGACATGATATTCAAATAAAATCAAACACCGAAATATTTTCGACCTTATTTCTATTCTTTCGATGCAATACTGTCGTGTACTTGTGTCAGACCATGCCTAGTATGCAGCTAGCGTCACTTCCGTGAATACCTAAAGATTAGCTTATTGCCGCGCCTTAAACATAACTGTCAAAATGTAGGCGTACATTTAAGGTACACCTCTGCCTTAGGTATGCTTATAAATGTAATTTCAATACTAGATACCCCTTTTTTTGCGGATGGGAAATCATCAAATAACTTCCCCCACTCTGGGCGGAGCGGGGAGGAGTGTCAGACTTGTACTGACTAAAACCCACCCATGTTACTTCTATTGCCCTATATGTTCCGGGGCCGGGGTATCTCTTTCGAACAACCCTTCACCACGGCAGGCGGTGGCCCTGGCATGCCCCTCTGCTTTGCTGACATCTCTTTGAGGCGCGCGTGGAACACTATCGCGCCATCGACACGGCCTCTCGTCAATAGACGGTCATATGAGTCTTTTAGGGTATACTAGATACCCTAATATACTAATTTTTCCTAACATGAAAATGCTATAATATTGGCGAAACTGGTATCCTATGTGTATCGAAATCTACTATAAGATTCCTAAACAAATTAAAGAACTTCCAGTAGTTCCTTTCACAAGGGTTAATTGAGAATTCCTTCTATACAATACAAGAATTCCTTCTATTCAAATTATAATCTTTACTAATTATTATGAAAGCGAAAGTGAGTTTGTTTGTTTGTTACGTCTTCACGCCCAAATGGCCAAACCGATTTTGATGAATTTTGGCACAGACATAGTACATATATGCCTATGTTCGTCTCCAGGGTCCCACCCTGGAGACGGACATAGGCTATTTAAAAAAATGTGAGTAATGAGGGAGAAAGAGGGAAGACAAGGGAAAACTCAGCTTTGCTATTACAATAAATAAGGCGTAAGGGCAAAAACTACAGGTAGCAGGTACCTGCAAATCAGGAGAGGGGAACTATGTTACCCCGAATTTAGGCCTATGTTATTTATGTTATGATTAAATATGTTAAGCCAGTCTTATATGAACTTTTGTAACCATATTTATCTGCAAATAAAAGTTTGACTTTGCCTTAATATTTGGGAATTTAAAAGTATGGCGCATGTTGAATTGCATACCATAAACTGCATAGAGGATAAAAGTGTTATGACAACTGAAAACCATAAACCAATATTCGCAATGAAGTAATTACACCATTAAAATTTTAGCCAGACCCACATCCATATCTCCATAGTCCTTACCACATCGATCAGCATCCTGGCTTTTATATAAATAACATTATACATACCCAATAGTTTCCCTCTCTTTCGCACTCATAGGGACACTGTACACGTTAATAATCCCCATGCAAATGAAAAAATAGAGTATTGACGTCAATGTGTGAGTGACATGAACGAATCGATCGCGATCGACGCGTGTGTGCAACGAAATAAACGAAAACACGCAGTGGGCGGAAAAAATCGCCACGTCAAAATGGACACGAGTTTGGTTCGGTTGGCGAGAGTTGGCCACTGTAGGGATGGAAACGGTTTAATAAGCTGGTTGAGGCAAAGTGAATAGATTATAGTATTGCTAGCTGCGCCACGCGGTTTTACTCGCGTGGTGATAGAATATGCAATATATCTTCATGAATTGTAGCTTTTGTATTATTCTGATATATAGGCTACTAGCTTTTGCCCGCGGCTTCGCTCGCGTTAAATTCGGTATAACACAGTACCTGCTACCTGCAGTTTTTGCCCTAGCGCCTTATTGATTTGTAATAGCAACGCTAAGTTTTCCCTTTTCTTCCCTCCTTCTCCTTCATATCCCACTTAAAAAAATAGCCTATGTCCGTCTCCTGGTTCCCAACTATCTCTGTACCAAAGTTCATCAAAATCGGTTTAGCCATTAAAGCGTGAAAAGGTAACAAACAAACAAACGAACTCACTTTCGCTTTTATAATATTAGTAAGGGTATTATTGTGAAGTTTTATCAAAATTCACTCAGTAGTTTTTGCGTGAAAGAGCAACAAACATACTTACATACACCCTCACAAACTTTTGCTTTTATAATATTAAAGGGATATATTGGAGGGGGTGAAGCAGATAATGTAAACCACTGCCTAACCATTTGAGGATTAGAGGCGTGAAGCTATATTAAATAACTAATATACGTGTAAGTTGAAATTACTCTAGCAACTATTTTTGGTGTTTTATTTAGAAGGTGATTTATTTTTTTGTTATTTCCTTATTTATTATTCCTTAACTTGGACTAAGCAAAAGGAATAAAATGCCACCTATGCACATTCTACCTGCCGCCATAGGAAAATCGTAAAACATACATTTTCCAACCTTTAAATAACAAAATTAACTTAAAACATACACATACACCACTTACAATTCCGCACCAAACATCGGCCACTCCACACCAACCGCACAACACCGCTGCAACCGTCACCAAACAGTCTGGGGGCCCGGGGTGGCCCCTTAAAAAAATTGCACCGCTCCCGGGGCCCTACGAGGGGGGGAGAGGGAGGGAATCGCCTCAACTTTGACGCTCACCCCTCTCTAATTGATGCTGTTGATGCTGCGAAGCGATACTATGACGATTTCCTAGTTTGTTTAGACATAAGGTCCTAATTAGACTGGATTGATGAGTTAATTGGGGCAGGTCTTCAGTGTTTGAGTTTTGGTTGGAAAATTTCGGATATTAATGAGGTATTTTTGGGATAATTGCAGTTCAGTGTTTTTCTGTAGTTATAACTTCAGTTTTATTTGCCAAAATAAGCCAAAAAGCGGGGAAGTTATTTGATGATTACCGTCCGCAAAATAGGGAGAGAACATCGGAATCAGACTAAATATCTAATATATAAAGTTCTCGTGTCACAATGTTCGTTCATAAGCTCCTCTGAAACGGTTCGACCGATTCTTATGAAATTTTGAATGCATATTCAGTAAGTCTGAGAATCGGCTACTATTTATCTTTCAAACCCCTAAGTGAAAAGGGGACCAGAGCAGCGGGTGAAACCGCTGGGCACAGCTAGTAAACGAATAAAGTAATTACTAAGATAAATAGTTAACGGTCTTTCCATGCCACTAATAACCACTAATCCAATACCAAAGTCAGGCATCCATCTGCCAATTATGTAAAACATAGTTTACAACCTAATTCATTGCGGAGGGCGTCGCGAAACGGCCATCATTCTAATATTTTGTACACGATCCCTGCTATTTGTAGATGCGTAGTAGGGTGACAATGGTAAGGATAGATTTTATCAATTTATTTTTAAATAAGAGAACGGCCAGCTATATATAACAGATAGTTAACAATTGTTGAAGAAACTTGTTTGTTACGCGATTACTCCGTCAATTGTGGTCCGAACTTAAAAAAAATATCTACAGATATTTTTTTAAAGTTTTTGCTTCGATAGTTTAAGAGCTTTCTTCTCATTCTATGCTTAAATATTTTGGTAGCATTGGGAAATTAATACCTACCTACTCGATAAGAATTTGAGTGACAGCATCATACCACAAAAAAAGATGATTTTTTTGCAAAAAATACCTGACATCCAATAAAACTCACTGGACTTCCGGAAGTAAACTATGTTTTCGTATATTTTTTTTTTAAAATACCTTTTTTTCTTTGCAAAAAGTTTTATTCATCGTAATTTTACTAAACTAATCTAGTTACGTTTTTATAGATATTTGCTTTAAAATTAAGGACGTTGTCGTTATGGTTGACTTTGCCACAGTTGCCAAAAAAAAAAAGTTGCACGAATAAAAGTTACTGCCCATTTTTTTGGATACTGAAATAAACATGGCTAGCCAGAATTATTCAAACATGGAGTAAGTGGATGTGACCAAGGAGTTTCTTCCCGATTCTTCTCCATAGGAAACGATCAACCTGAACCGTATATCTTTTCTCGACGATATATAAGTGCCCACGTAGGCCTATGTAAAATAAAATAATGTCTACCTATATGTTTAATTATTTTTTTAATTTGCAATAATAAAACTTACTTATAACTGAAAGATGACTTACAGCGAAGAGTTTTAATAGTCTGGATAAAATCCTAACCCACCACTCAGTGCGTTTTTGTGAAACTATATTACCTAATTCGTTTTAAGACACCTTTTTTTTGTCGGGGAGAGACTTGCAAGGCGACTGGTTCTTCGCGGATAAGACCGGGGACTTTTACTGCACTAAAACCACCCTGGTGGTCACAATCCGCACATGAGAGGAGGCACCGTTTCCTCATAATAGACCTGTCCGTAGTCCCGTCTGTGCAACGCCTGTTAAGGCTCATCCCCGGGGCGACTGTAGTGGTCTCCCCTGAGCCTCGCTGTGCATATGTGCACGGCAGAACGTGAATACATTGCTGCCGGTCATCTCTGAGGTCACTCGGTGAACGCACAGAGTCCCCAGTCTAAGCGTCCGTGACCCCATCGTTCTGAGACACCTACTGTTCTTTCATATATTCGATTTTCTTCTTAGGGCAAAGAGGGGAAACAGATAAATATCGTTTTGCAAAAATAATAACGTAATTTTGGAGAATGTTTAGTGAACAAAGAACACAAGTAACCAGGATCCTCAGATATCGTAATTTTTTTTTAGAAACGGTGGACGTGTTCTGCTCATTTTAGTTTATAACTTGATTGTTTTCTATTAAATATATTTTTTTAAATTGATAAATGCTAAATGAACTTTTGATTGAAAACATTTATTTTAGAACACGCACACAGGAATCATACACGTTCATGTTAGTTGATGAATAATTATAACTAGATATGTTTTATATATTTTTTTTTTCTTATAAAACGTTGCCCCACACTAGGAATTTCTGCCGTTTCGTGGGTGCGTTTACAAACATTTAAAGTCACATACACAAACAGCCAGACCCGAAACAACTATCTGCAGGTCATACAAATATTTGTCCCGTGCTTGGATCGAACCCGCGACACGCAGCGCAGCAGTCGATCGCTCCAGCCACTGCCAACCGTGCTAATATTTAAAAATATAATTTAATGCATTATTTAATATAATGTAATGCATGAGCGAGTAGTGCCTCAGATTTTACATTAATAAAACAAATTAACAAAAAAAAGTGTTTATTAGTATGTATCGACCCTGGCTACTTAATTATTTTGCTGACCGTTCCAATCCCTTCTCCAGACCAACCGATTACGAAGAAAGTAAAAGCCAGTTCAGCGATGACAAATGGCCGCAGAACTTCGAAGCCATGGCGACCACACTTGTCCATAAATTCGTCACTGGCAGAGAGCCAGCCGCTCCGCGTTAGCGCCTGGACTCCAACATTAAGATGTATTATTATACATTTGTTCGTATGTGTAGCTTCTTAGACTTATGTGAGAGAATATGTCTGGAAATATCTATTAGTTGATAAACTTATCTTAAACCCATCTATAAAGAAAACGGATAACAAGATAATAATTATTGCCGAGGTTGTTGTTCGAAAGAGATACCGCGGCCCCGTAACATAAAGGGCAGTGGAAGGAACATGGATTTTAGACAGTACAAGTCTGACACTCCTCCCCCGCTCCGCCCAGACCGGGGGAAGTTATTTGATAATAATAAATAAATATCTGGGGACAACTCACACACGGCTATCTGATCCCAAGCTAAGCAGAGCTTGTGTTATGGTAACCAGACAACTGATATACATACTTATATAATTTATAAATACATACATATTATAGATAAATCACACCCAGACACAGAACAAACAATCATGCTCATCACACAAAGTTTGTCCTGGGTGGGAATCGAACCCACGACCTCCGGCTTAGCAGTCAGGGCCACTAACCACTAGACCAACAGGCCCGTCAAAATGTGAAGTGATGATTTCCCATCCGCAAAAAAAAAGATATTAATTACTAGCTTTTGCCCGCGGCTTCGCTCGCGTTAAATTCGGGGTAACACAGTTCCCCTTGCGCCTGATTGATTTGTAATAGCAACGCTAAGTTTTCCCTTTTTTCCCTCTTTCTCCCTCACATCCCACTTTTTTTTAAAAAAGTTAGCCTATGTCCGTCTCCTGGTTCCCAACTATCTCTGTACCAAAATTCATCAAAATCGGTTCAGCCATTAAAGCGTGAAGAGGTAACAAACAAACAAACAAACAAACAAACTCACTTTCGCTTTTATAATATTATAAGTAAAGTATAAGTAAGGAAGTAAGGATTATGTACCATTGCCACGACGGCAAATCAAAAGCGGTCAATGTGACGGTATGGTTGGCGCAGTGGTTATGCGACTGGCTACTGAACTGCGTGTCGCGGTTTCGATCTCCGCACGGAACAAATATGCATGACCTACAGGAGAAATTTCCATTGTGTTAAAATAAAAATCCTTTGGTTAGGTACTAACTGGGTTGTGGATGTTAGGTAGTCGCTCCACATAAAATATTGGTATTTAGCTGGATCCGGTAAGACTGGAAGCCGACCCCAACATAATTGGGAAAAGCTAGGCAGATGATGATTGCCGAATCCTTGAGCCATGGATTGGCGGTTCATTGGTATTGGCAAGCATATAAAAGCTGCTGATAAACAACCAATCCTACCAAGGGTTATCGTGTTCTGTTTCTGTCATTCTGTCATATATTGATAATCTAAATCTGCAAAGAAATACTTTTATTGTTGCTAATAGCTTTTGCCCGCGGCTTTGCTCGCGTTAAATTCGGGGTAACACAGTTCCCCTTTCCTGATTTTCAAGTGCTACCTGAAGATTTTGCCCTTGCGCCTTATTTATTGTTGTAAGTTTTCCCTTTTCTTCCCTCTTTCTCCCTCATATCTCAATCTTTTTTTTAATAGCCTATGTCCGTCTCCAGGGTCCCAACTATCTCTGTACCAAAATTCATCAAAATCAGTTTAGCCGTTAAAGCGTGAAGAAGTAACAAACAAACTCACTTTCGCTTTTATAATATTAGTATGGATATTTCTTAAATTACTTGCTAAATATTCTCCAGCGTTTGATGGTTTATTACCATCTCTCGTCCACAAAAGCCATTAATGAAGAGTTGAAGTTGACAAGTGCGACCCGGTCTTGTTCTAAATTAGTTCTAAACAACAATAGCCAATTTTTCAATGCGTAAATCAGCATTGGAATAAATAGGAGTCCTTTTAAAGGACTATGAGTAACGAAATAGAGGAGTGTCGGGGCGTTAAGTGCGGCACACACTGGCGACTCGCCAACTAAACTGATGGATTTATAGTGTGCACTGTTACTTATGCACCGCTATTATCGGCTGGCACTAGGTTTGCGGTCGGGTTTGCTTGTTGTAATTTTTTTGGAGGTTTTTTTAAATTTATTTATTTATTCACACATAAAACACATTACATTAAGACTTCTGTCTTAAAAGAGCAGAAAGGTACTGCTTATTTCTTTAATGTTTGGTTTGGTCGATATTTTTGTAAGAAAAAAGACATAAACATTTTAAATTAAAACCTAATTATAGTTTACTAGAGTCCATTATCCCGTTTCACAAAATATCCTCGCGATATATGACAAAGTAAGTATGTTTTCTGAAGTAAAGAAAGAGCTGCACTTCACTTCACTTGCAAGAGTTCACTTGATTTGTTTGTTTGTGAAGTTGCTTAGTTTCTTTAATATATTATTATTAATTAAAAACGTCTTAACCCTTTTAACGCCATTGTCAGATATATGTAACAAGCAACCGCGAACCCTAACGAAACAAATATGTGACAAAAATGTAGGTATAACGTCGTCTCTAGCGTTAAAAAGTTTACTAAAATAAAACTTTGTTTGTTGATGTCATGTCATATGTACTTATTTCCCACAATGCATAAACTGTAAATATAAAGAAAATAATTAACATCTCAACAAATTAAAAACAAAATCACCAAACAGCGATCTACATGATCGCAGCATACAGCCACACTGCTCTGTATAGCGTACGCACATAAATTCGTCAGACAAACCCTGGCGTCAAGCCAATAGCTACTGCCAATAAGACCTTAGCTGTAGCTATGGGAATATCATTTATTCCTGTTTATCTATTTGCTCTTTATAATTAACTGCAAAACAAATATCATTTGTCGTTTTATTATAGTTTAATGTTGTACGCATGACATGCTTTGGGGGCTTGGGGGTAGTGGTGTTGTGGCTCCGGGGTGCCCCGGTGGTGACGACGAAAAGGAGATAATTATTGTGTCTCACGACTGCGCCAAATAGGCCCAGTTCAGCAAACTAGTGTCCGACGCTGGTTTTCAACTGAAGGATCGAACCGAAACAGACTTTACTTTTTAATTTTATCACCACTGCTTTCAAACCCTCACCGGGTTACAAAGTGTGAAAACTGGCAGATCTTCCAATCAAAATTTGAGGATATGTGAGCAACAACCAACCTGGATTGCCGAAAGGATGCCTGAGTTTATTTTGAGGGTATACAGGTTTTTTGTACATAGTAAATAATATCTTCGTAGATACCATCCGAGTGTCCCTTGACACCTCTCACGTTTTTTAATTGCACATTGCTCCACATGGACATAAAACATCTAGAAAAGGTGCACGGGTTGGTCGTTTCCTATAGAGAAGAATCGGCAAAAAAGTCCATAGTTACTCTAATTATTGCTACAGAAATACACTGCACTATAATACTGATTTATTCTAGAAAAGATAACCACACCACAAATCACAAAACGTGATCCCAATCTCACCAAAACATTATGCCAAAAAAATAACGTTAAACAGCTACAATCACCATCCATTTGTCTACTAATAACCATAATAAAATAAATGTGAAAGCAAAAAGTACTTAACATAATCAATCAAGAGGTTGAGGTCAATCAAACAAGTGATTTACAAAAGTAACAGGCGAAAATCATGCAAAAACTCGAACGTGTGAAATAGATGTTACTATTGCAAAAACTTTGTAAAGAAAAAGCGTCTTATTCGCTTTGGCGAAACACTGATAGTTGTTTAATTTGTAATCCTCCATGACACCATTTCTTTTGTGGATGAAATTGAATTGAGGATTTCTATGGATTAGTCTTGGGAAGTCGCGAAATGATTGGTTGAACAGAATTGGAGTTTTTCTTGCCATAGTTCAACAATTGGGTAGTTGACACCATAAACCAATAATTTAAAAACACAATTTTTCTGAAAGAACACCTTATTCTAGACCTGAGAACTCCATTCATTTCAAAATAACTTTAAAATTCGATTTTTAGTTGCTTTTAAATCAATAAATAGTTGCACCATTGACTTGACAACTTAGTGACGTCATCGGTTGCGAGTCTCATACAAAATCTATGGGGGAAGCGCGTTTTGACAGCTCATAAAAAGTATATCAATTGATTGGTGGTGTCAACTACCCTATTAATTTACTTTTAAATTGTTAGAAAATGACATAGCTACCCCTATTTCTGTCAAAGTCAAAGTAATCTATTTGTGAAAAACATGGTTTTGTGGAAAAACTTGAGAAGTATTAAGGGACACCCGGATGGAACGAAGTTATTATTTATAATGTACAAAAAACCTGTATACACTCAACAAAAATAATAGTCGCGACACCACACTGTTCGAAGAGAGAGAGAGAGAGAGAGAGAGAGAGAGACAGACAGACAAAGAAACACGCGCACCCCGCACGGCTTATAACTATAGCAAAAAGTGTCGTTGCAAGTTTTGATCTTAAGCAAAAAGTGTCATTACATCTTTTGCTCTTAATTTTTTCCGTCTAGCCCCCATTCGCAACTTTCACCAGTGCTAGGTTTACAAATATTGGACATGTCATTTAAAATTAATTTTAAACTTATTGATATACATAGATTTCTATTGAAAATTATACTCCTAATTATTTTAAGATATACTTTTAGTTACTTCTATATAGAAACAGTCACAGTTGCAGGTATCTTGGGGTTGCGGGTTGTTCGAAAGAGATACCGCAGCCCCAGAACACAAAGGGCGTAGGGGTAGTAACGTGGATGGGTTTTACTCAGTACAAGTCTGATACTCCCCTTTTGCTGCCTTCAGAGCAGGAGGGAGTCACTTAATGATTTCGCACAGAAAAAAAAAACAAATGACTACTATAATATCTTGATATTCAATGAGAAACACCAGTATGATGCAATTGTTTTTTCGGTCATTAGAAGGTTTATCAACTTTAGTGAGATCTTTCAAGCTGACTTGTTAGTCTAGTATTCGTAAGCGCGACTGGTCAGCAAGGGGTTCTGGGTTCGAATCCCGGTTCGGGTAGAGTGTTATTGGGTTTTTCCAATAGGAAGCCACTGAGTCTGGATTTGTACCTGGTTAATGGGAAAAGGTAGCTCCTATTACATGTGACTCAAACATAACAGGTGGAATGTGGGGGTGCCATTAGGTACACCTCTGCCAAACCCTTCGGGATTATCATTTTTAACCGACTTCAAAAAAGGAGGAGGTTCTCAATTTGTCGGAATTTTTTTTTTCCATGTATGTTCACCAATTACTCAAAGACGCCTGGACTGATTTGCAAAATTCTTTTTTTGTTTGATAGGGTATACTTTCCTGGTGGTCCCATAATTTTTTTATTTATATTGCTTTATTAGGTAGTTTATGAATAATATAATAGTCTATAATACTTACCTACATATTTTTTTCTGTCTATATGGATGACCTGCTAATCTTTTAGTAACAATGGAAAATTAATACTCGATAAAAATATGTGATATATCATTATACCAAAACTAAAATTGCTGAAATATTTTTTTTTTGTAAAAAATAAAAATCGATTAAAAAAATAAAAATAAATGGAAAATAGCTTTACTTCCCGAAGCCAGTGGCAAAAAGTTAACAAAACCAGCAAAAGTCATCGACTTCCGGAAGTAAAGATATTTTAAAATTTTTAGTTTTTTTTGGAAGTCGGTTTTATTTTTTACAAAAAAGTTTTAATGGACTTTTTTTGTTGTAGCTCATAAGTAGTATAGTATATAAAACGGATTCGTAATAAGATCTTGATCTTACAGATCTTGTGTGGTCCAGCGCTTAACAACTACAGACTCCATTTAAACCTTTGTATTGTGTAATTATCTAGTTGTTTTCGAATCTAAATTGGAATTGGAGATACCTAACCGTATCAAAAAGAAATAAAATATATAAACAGATTAAAATGTTAAGTATATTTAGAAGAACAATCAAAGAGAAAATATAAACTTACTTGTATTAACGGGAAACTTAATTTGTTTCTCACATTTAGAATAGAATAGAATATATATTTATTTTCTCTCTTCACAAAGGTACATATTGGCACATGGGTATTATAAACACATTTTATTAAACGTGGGCAGCGTTTAAAAAAATATCTATTTCACACTAAGAATTTCTCCTATATCGTGGGTGCGTTTACAAACATTTAAACTCACATACACAAACAGCCAGACCCGAGACAACTCCCTGTAGATCATACAAATATTTGTTCATTGCGGGGATCGAACCTGCGACACGTAGTACAGGAGTCGATCGCTAAGCTACTGCCCCAACCGTAATATGAAAATAACATTATAACAGATGCATAATATATGTACCTTTGTGAGAAACTGGAGTCATATTAACTTACTTTTGTTAGTCCAACGCGTGTTTCAAATTAACTCTGTATCAGAATAATTTAATTGCTGAAAATATAAGTGTAACCAGGTGTTAATATTGGTGGTTTAGGCATAAGCCAAATTTAATTTAACATAATTATTCTATAATATACTGTTCAATCCTGCCTATCCCAGCTACCTGCGTGATTGATTCTCGTTTACCCGCCCTCCTGATGATCTGTGTAGATCCCACCTTAAGTATCATCTTAATTTCCCATCACATAAAACTGTTTTTTTTCCTACTCCTTCTCTGTTCACGCAGTACGTTTGTGGAACTCACTTCCGCCTAACATACGACTCTAAAACTATATTTATTTTTAAAAAGCAAGTCAAAGAGCATTACTTGTCCTCTTTACTGTAATATTCTGCATAATAATATATTTTAGGTATATATTTACTATCTCAGTATTTGTTTTTATATGCGTATTATTTGTATGTAAGTTTATTATATTATGATAATTTAAAATTTTCTGTTTTATCTTTTCCACACACTGTGTCTACATTTCTTATCCACCTTTCCTCTCGCAGTTCTGCTGGAAGAAATTTCTTATGAAATAAGCTGTACCTTTGTGCTCTTCTGTCTTAATGTAATGTCCTGTCATGTACTTTGTGTGTGCATAAATAAATAAATGAAATATTGCGTTATTGTTAGAATAAAAGCAATGTAATTATGTTTTTGTTTATGTGTGCTGGCAACACTATGTCCGGTGTATTAGCCATAGATGTCATAGATTAGTAACTCTGCCTTATTCCGTTTGCTTATAACAATAATATAACCATTTTGAACTACTTAAAATAAAACAACGCATAAGACAGAAAACTAGCTTTTTCATTATAATAACAAGGGTTATTAGGCAAAAATACTAATTAAAAAAGTAAGTATTTTTTTTATAAATATAAATAAGAAAAAAGCCTTGTCACTATATTGTACCTAAAATTACACATAAAATAAAATTTTATGTTGCATAATTATATTCTTGTAGACTGTAGAAATAATTCTACTGTCTGCAAGATCTGTCAAGAAATCTGTCAATTATTTATGCAATTTATATACTCAAGCCTGTGGTCCTTTGGATCTGTGAAAAAAATCAACCCTCTGAATTTGCGCAGTCAAAAGATATGGTTTGATCATCATCTGCCTAGCCTTTTCCCAACTATGTTGGGGTCGGCTTCCAGTCTAACCGGATGCAGCTGAATATCAGTATTTTACATGGAGCGACTGCCTATCTGACCTCCACAACCCAGTTAGTACTGGGTAATACGATACCCCTTGGTAAGACTGGTTGTCAGACTTTCGGGACACTGACTACCTGTAACGACTGTCAAAGATCTACAAATGACAGCCGGGACCAACGGCTTAACGTGCAAAATATTTAGTTTTAATTCCGCAAAAAGCCAGGCTTGGATGCAGGATGCAGCACCGCTTTCTTATGCAGGAAAAGCAATAACATATAGCATGCACAATTGGATCATGTTAGATGGCCGACCAATGCAACGTTTATAACATGCTTTTGTTTACTCTACCTGTAACTGACCGAATATGTAAAAAAAATCTTAGAAGTTTAATTTAATTCGCTTCCTGGTGTCCAATGCGTCTTTTAAATAAAATTCGCTTTTCAAACATCGGACATTTTCTATCACTGTTCGTGATAGTACTTACAGCTAACTTAAAGATTTTGTTAGAAAGTAAGTGCTGGCTGCCAGTGATTATTTCGAAGCAGAACTAATTTAAAATAAAAAAAAGCATTCCAGTCAATTCAAAATAACGGCTTTTGTCGATGGCTAGACTAAAAGTTCACTAAAAACTATTAAGTAGTTTGGTAGTTAGAAACGTTGATGATTTTACGAATTTCTCAAATAACTTTCCACCCGTTGGTGGAAAGTTATTTTCGCCAAGCGGCGACCACTCGCGTCTGACCTTGGTGCAGTCCATGATCCGGAGCAATGAGAAGCGGTCACTTCCTTCAGCAAAGCAGTGAGCTATGGCTGGGGGTTTGAAAGAACGAATCTCAAAACAACCCAATCGCCGCGGGAGACTCTCCGGGCTTCGTAGACGCGGGTAAGTAGACGGACGGACGGTGAGTTAACCATTGCTCACCATCAGTCCGTCTACCGAAGACAGGCCATGTCGACGGCGCGTTCGTGTTCCACGCGTGTCTCAAAGAGATGTCAGAAAAGCAAAAAGGCCTGCCAGGGCCAAAATAAAGTACTGAAGCATTCGCGCACTCACGATGTAAACTAATAGTAAATATCGTCGATCTTTTTAAAATCGAAAATACAATTTATTCTGTACTAGCTTTTGCCCGCGGCTTCGCTCGCGTTAAATTCGGGGTAACACAGTTCCCCATTCCTGATTTACAGGTACCTGCTAGCTGTAGTTTTTGCCCTAGCGCCTTATTTATTGTAATAGCAATTCTGAGATTTCCCTTTTCTACCCTCTTTCTCCCTCTATCTCAATTAAAAAAAAAACAATAGCCTATGTCCGTCTCCAGGGTCCCAACTATCTCTGTACCAAAATTCATCAAAATCGGTTTAGCCATGAAGACGTAACAAACAAACAAACTCACTTTCGCTTTAATAATATTAGTAAGGATTTTTTTTTAATTTTTTTTGCAACAAACAATTAGTTTCATAAATAGATGTGAATTATATAATATAGTTATGGAGATATTGCGGGTCAAAGTTCCAACTTTTTCACATGTTACTTTACATACCCCCCCCCCCCCCCCCCCGGCCCCGTACTATGCAATGTATCTATCGTCATACTGTTTTAATTGCGTAGCATTGAGTTCTAAGTCGATATATTGAGTCAATATTTATTGCGTAGAGTTACTTACGTATGTAAGTATTTCTTTTACGAAGACCTCAAAAGATTCATAAATAACATGATGACAAAGTTTAAACGACTTACTCAATTTGGTTTACAACAACATGGAAGACAAAGCAAACAGGCAAAGTTATTGAGTTGCTTTATGCCCTACCCTTTAATTACCCATTCTACACTGCAAGCAAAAGCAAGCATTACCTAAACAAAGCTTCAGAAAGATCAATAAACATGATTTCTGTGTTCATCACAGCGAGTAAAACACCATAATTTGATCGCCACAAATACACATTAATAGCAAACTGAGTTTAATAACATATTTAATAGTAAGCATCCGACATCGGACGCCTCAGGTGCATTTCAGCCAATCAACGTTGAGCGCGAGGTCTATTCACCAATGAAAACGCTCGGGAGATATCGGTATTCATCGGCAATCGACGCACGAGCGGAAAATGGAAATAAATCAGAATGCGCGGACGCAGATGTTTGTTACATTATTAACTCGTTGCGTACTGTGTTGCGTTTTTATGGATTTAGGTCATGTTTTGTGGTGGTATTGTTTGTAGAAAGGCGACCCTACTCGCCTTAACCGTGGTGTTAGAAAAGACTCCCATACCCTACCCAGGGTATACAAGACTATAAGTGTTTTAGTAGATGGGTTTTTAGTCAGTAAGTCTGAAACTTCCTTCCGCCCCACCCTAGGGTAGGAAATATTTCTTAATTCCCCCACAGTCTCTCTCTTTCCAGTCTTAGGACGTCCGTGGATCTGCCATCACCGGATCGCGCCTTGCTGGGGTATCTTACCCAGCTCCATCCGAGTTCCAGCTGGCGCCTGCGGTTTCGCCCTCGTGATATCGGGAAAAACATCCTATATGTTATTCCAGACTATAATCTATGTTTGTGCCAAATTTCATCAAGATCCGTTCAGCCGTTTTGACGTGAAAGAGTAACAAACATCCATACATCCCTCACAAACATTCGCTTTTATAATATTAGTAAAGATATCAAAAGCCTTCGTATGTCTCCATGTTTCGACTTAGTATAACTGCTGCATAATGTTCCAATGCTCGTTATACAATGTATAATACTCGGGTTTTTCTTTACTTTTTAAAACAGCAGCAACTGCTAATTATGAGAGCCTTTGAAATGAATAGAAACATATCGAATGATCATTTTCTTCTTTTTGTATCTTTACTTTTCATGAATCCGTGGGTGAGTAATCGAATGGCAAATAAAAGAAATTGTTATGCAGTTAAATTCAATGTTTTGACAGTTTAAAGAATTTTAAACTTTGTTATTGACTAACTGGTGCTCGCGGCTTCGGCCGCGTGATATCAAACAAAAAATATTATATGTAAAAAATAACTCCCATGTGTTATTCCAGACTATATTCTACATCTGTGCCAAATTTCAACAAGATCAGTTAAACCGTTTTGACGTGAAACAGTAACAAACATCCATCCATCCATCCATCCTCACAAACATTCGCATTTATAATATTAGTAGGATAAATATATGATTAACTAGCTTTTGCCCACGGCTTCGCTCGCGTTAAATTCGGGGTAACACAGTTAGTTCCCCTAGCACCTTATTGATTTGTAATAGCAACGCTAAGTTTTCCCTTTTTTCCCTCTTTCTCCCTCACATCCCACTTTTTTTTTAAATTAGCCTATGTCCGTCTCCTGGTTCCCAACTATCTCTGTACCAAAATTCATCAAAATCGGTTTAGCCATTAAAGCGTGAAGAGGTAACAAACAAACTCACTTTCGCTTTTATAATATTAGTAAGGAAATAAGGATTCGCACTTAAATGGTTTCTGGAGATCAGATAGGTTATCGTTTCATGTAAAGAAAGTCGGCGTTTTTTTATGCGGGTGGGATCTCATAAAATATCTTCTGGGGGAGGGGGGGGGGAGAGTGTCGGACTTGTACTGTCCCACCCAACCATGTTCCCTCTTTTGCCCTTTATGTTCTGGGGCCACGGTATCTCTTTCGAACAACCCGCAACCTCGTATAAAAGCTGGATTTGGAGTTCTTGAAGCTCACGGAATAATGAATACGGATTTTTTAACGTTATAATGGAGCATCCTCTATTAGCTCGTGTATGGAATGGACTATGAATATTAACAGAATACAAAAGTAGATCATCGGAGTTTGTTGCGGTATTAGAGTAAACGAAACAGTAAGTCAATTACATTTGAGGGTCCGGGGTTGCGGGTTGTTCAAAAGAGATACCGTGGCCCCGGAACATATAGGACAATAGAAGGAACAAGGGTGGGTTTTAGTCAGTACAAGTCTGACACACTTCCATGCTCCGCCCAGAGCCGGGGAAGTTATTTGATGATTTCCCACACAAAAAAAATACATTTGAATGTTGCAAGTAAATCTTCGTGAAGGGTTAGTTTTTTTTTTTTTAAATAACGTTGCCCCACACTAGGAATTTCTCCTGTATCGTGGGTGCGTTTACAAACATTTAAAATTCACATACACAAACAGCCAGACCCGAAACAACTATCTGCAGGTCATACAAATATTTTATTTATTTATATTTTATTAATAGTTACATTCGGTCTCCTGCGGATTTCTTCATTCGATCATGCATGGAACTCCAAACATAGCCCTCTTTATCTCCTCTGTTTCGGTGGCGTTGGTGTTGTAGCGCAACTGCTGATTCTGAGGTCTTGGGTTCAATTCCAAAATGTTATTGGATATTTCCATCAAGAATTCCGCAGTGGCAGTCACGGAGTCTCGATTTATTCCATACTAGTTATCGCCCGCGGCTTTGCCCGCGTGATATAAAAAAAAAAGTATCCTATGTGTTATTCCAGACTATAATCTACCTCTGAGCCAAATTTCATCAAGATCCGTACAGCCGTTTTGACGTGAAAGAGTATCAAACATCCATACATCCATCCATCCTCACAAACATTCGCATTTATAACATTATAGTAAGATTTATGGCAAAAATATATATTAAACGTGAAATGTGCCTATACAATACACTTCTGCCTAACTATTCGAGGGCAGGCGTTGTGTTATCTTATTTTATACTAGGGTTTCATATTATTATAGTCTTCCGCGATAAATGGGCTATCCAACAAATATATAAATTCTCAATTCGAACCAATAGTTCCTGAGATCAGCGCGTTCACCCAAATAAACTCTTCGAATTTATAGATAATATTAATGGTTCTCTTACCGCACCGCACGGAACCAATATTTGTATGACTTACATGTTGTTGTTTCGGGTCTGGCTGTGTGTGTCTGGGTTCAATTGTTTTTCAACGCAACCACGGTATTGGACAAATCCCTAGTGCGGCGCAAAAGTTTAAAAAGTATAGGTAACTAGCAGCGCCCCGCAGTTTCGCCCTCGTGATGATTAAAAAAAAGTATCCTATGTGTTATTTCAGACTATAATCTATCTCTGTGCCAAATTTCATCGAGATTCGTTCGTTAGTTTTTTCGTGAAAGAGTATCGAACCTACATCCATACTCATAAACTTTCGCATTTATAATTTAGTAGGATATAACAGAAACTTAACCTTCTGTATCTACTTATTCTGTGGCGCAGCCTCACAAAAAGCGTTGTATAAAAGTAGTTTTATGCTTTCAGCATGCTCATAGCCATGAAACGTGACACATAACCGAATAACTGTACCGTCAGTCGGCAGACATAATCGTGAATTAATGACTGAACACTAGACATCCAAAAAAATACTTAAAAACACTTACACACTACCTGAGTTTAGCGGTTTTATAAGATTTATCACTCCATCTCTTTTTATATCGTGTGAGAGAAAGAGATGGAATACGGATTAGGATTAGCTAGGTCGAATGTGTATGATTTGTGGCTGAATGTAAAAATTTTGTGCTTTGTATGTATGTGGTTAACGAACGTTGAATTCATTTGTTACAATATTTTGTTGGTTTGTGTTTGTAATAAAGTTGGAAGTTATGATAGTTTGCTATTATTTTATTTTAATTCTACCTCGGTCGTTCTTACTGCCTTGTTGGTTTAGTGGTGGCAGGTGCGACTAGCATGTGGTCCACGGTTCAATTCCCTCTAGTGATAACAGGCCGTGTCGACGGCGCGTTCGTGTTCCAAGCGCGCCTCAAAGAGATGTCAGCAAAACAGAGTGGTCTGCCAGGACCACCTCCTGCCAAAGTTGCGGGTTGTTCGAAAGAGCACCACGGCCCCGGAACAAAAAGGGCAAAAGCAGGAACATGGATGGGTTGTATTTAGTAAAACTCTGATAGTCAAACAGTAGAAAAAAAAGGGTTCAATTCCCGGATGGAGCATAACTTTTTTGAGTTTTTCCATTAGGTTTTTCATAAGCAGCCATGTAGTCCGAATTTGTGCCCAATTGATGGCAATAGGCTAGCCCTATATTACGTGAGCCTTAAACATAACTCGCGAAATGTGGTTGTATTACTCTGCCTAACCATTAGAGGATTACAGGCTTGATATCCTTACTTTAATTATAAAAGCGAAAGTGAGTTTGTTTGTTTCGTCTTCACGCCGAAATGGCCCAACCGATTTTGATGATTTTTGGTACAGAGATAGTTGGGACCCTGGAGACGGACATAGGCTAAAGTGGGAAAAGGGGGAGTAAGAGGAAAAAAAGGGGAGAGAAAGGTAATTTTTTTTAGATCATCACGCAGGTTAAAGTTAGCGTTAGCCCAAGGTAACTATGCCACGCGGACAAAGTCTCGGGCGGAAGCTATAGTTAATATATATTTCAAAGAAAATAATATTTTCTATGAATTCAGTTGTAGATAAAAACATAGCAATACTAAAGCGACATAACAACCGATTTAAAACGTCTGGTCGGGTAAGGATTTAGTTTCGTTAACCATTCTAAATTAACTGTGGAATAGTTTAGATACTGAAATCAGTCTTATTCAACTGAATTTCAATACTTTTACTCTGTTGTTTGTTGAGAATACATAACTTTTTTTCTGTACATTGGCACCATGAGGCGCCTTAAAAGAAAGGGTGGTTTAAAATTTAAGGTAACAATATTCCTGCCGGGATTGCGGGTTGTTCGAAAGAAATACCGCAGCGGTAGAACACAAAGAGCAAAAGAAGGAACATTGGTGGGTTTTAGTCAGTAAAAGTCTGGCACTCCCCCCCACTCCGCCCAGAGCGGGGAAGTTATTTGATGATTTCCCATTCGCAAAAAGGTAACAATATTACCAACAAATCTTTTGGTTACCATGCTTAATCATTCCTTACTGGAGAGCCCGAAAAGTATTTACCTGATCACTAGGTATCACTGCGCAGATCGTGGGGGTCTCCCTAGCTTGTCTGGAGCACCGTTATGTCTTCATGGCGGCGATCGGCAGCTGCGACCTCTCGCATCCGGCCCTAGTTCAATCCATCGTCTGGAGAGAGAGGAAATGGGAAGCAGGCACCTCCTACTGCGAAGCAGTTATGCAAGCAAAGGAGGCGGCGAGACGTTTGAGGGAGAGAACCTCAAACCGCACCAGCCGCTAGCGGTGCGAGGGGTCACGAGATGATGGTGAGTGATCGGGCTACCCATTGCTCACCGTCCGTCCATTTAGCGACGACAGGCCATGATCCACGCTTTCAGGGTCTCTGCCTGCCGGATTCATTCGAAAAAGTTACCGCAGTCCTAGGACAAAAAAGGACAAAAAAAGGCACATGGATGGGTTTAGTCAGAGCAAGTCTCACACCCCCTGCCGCTCCGTCTAGAGCGGGGGGCGTCAGTTAATGATATGATAATGTACCCATCCGAAAACAAAACTTAGAAATCGAACTAGAGACCCCAAACTAAACAGTCGAACAAACGATCGCTAGACCATCTAGATACTGTAGATGTAGAATATAATTTAAGTATCAATCACTAATGTACCTACACTGAATACAATTGCAATAAAACCAGGTTCAGACCACATACAACAGTCAATACAAAACTTTTTATACTATCATTGTATGTAATTACTGAGTGCAGACCAGACAGTCTTTCAAAAAGTAAACAGCATTTAAATAGCAGATTGTAATTATAGAAATGAGAATTTATGATGATATATACCTACTGGCAATAAGCAGTCATGGTTGAAGTTCTGCATCAATAGACTCGATTTTATCATCAGCATTATCTTAACAGCTCATTAGGACCAGTTATATGCAGGGTGGCAAAGTTAAAAGAGGCTAGGAGACAACCTCAAACCAACCAAGCCGCCAAGGGAGATGCTAGACGACTCCCGGCGACTGTATATGCGGGTCTGTGGACGGTGAGCAATGGGTAGCTCATCGAACGTCCGTCTAGTGACGAGAGGCCGTGTCGACGGCGCGTTCGTGTTCCACGCGGGCCTCAAAACGGTGTCAGCAAAGCCGCAGAGGGGCCTGCCAGGGCCATCGCCTGCCGAGGTTGCAGGTTATAGTCAGTGAAAGTCTGACACTGTGTCCCGTATTTTCGTGACCTTTATCGATGGTCCATCAATACAAGTATGACGGGAGTATGGAAAAAAATCTCTATTGTAACAGCTGCAAATAAAAACACATAACCCTCATTATAGGGTTCGGTGCAGTCGGGTAATAACGTCTGAATGTTTTATATCTGCCTCAATAGCGTATTAAATTAAAAAAAAACAACTCTCTTTTGTGGCAAAATAAATAGTAGTAATAGAGATAGATAGATAGATATGGATGTGATTTTCAACTCAAATTCTCATAAAATTTCAATTCCCAACCTACAAATAGATGTTAATGCATACACAACCGTTAATTAATTCTGTAGAACACATAACTACGTGAAAATACCTGTAGTTAAGACTTTAATTACACTGGCTAGCTAATTTTATGTCTCTATCGGTACGAGATTCATCAAAGTATAGTACACTGATATGAAAAAGTTTATTGCCATGGTAATCTATAAAAAAAACGAAACGGGAAATCACCAAATAACTACCCCAACTCTGGGCAGAGCGGAGGGAATTGCCAGTCTTTTACTGATAAAAACCCACCCATGTTCCCTCTTTTGCCCTTTATGTTCCGAAACCACGGTATCTCTTTAAAAACAATCCGTAATCTCGGCAAGCGGTGGCCCTTGCAGGCACCTCTGCTTTGCTGACATCTATTTGAGGCGCGCGTGGAACACAAACACGCCGTCGACACGTCCTGTCGTCACTAGACGAACGGACGGTGAGATGCTCATTGCTCACCGTCCATAGACTCGCATCACGGTGACCGGGAGTCGTCTCGCAGCTCACCAACCTACACTGGGACCACAGTTTGCATTACAGGCACCCTCTTTTAGAAGAGGCTCTACTTAGTCCCATTATTTAGCACAACACACAACATTATAGGCTAAATATATGCCCAAGAATCTATGGATTTTAGCAGGTTTTTAGTATTATACTCACTGCTAGATTTGTCCCCTCCGCCCTGGAGAGAGCTGGAATTCTGTCACTCGTATTAACTAAAACCATACTGGTGTTCATAGTTACGGCAAAAATTAAAGCTGTCCTAAAAATAAATGTATTCTAAGTTCATTATTAACGTTCATTGTACAGTAAGCAATGACTTATTGTCGGGTCTACGCTGTCCTCTCATACTTAAGTGCTAACGCTGTAACAACAACATTGTAAAACCAAATGATTTTATAAGAGTAACCATGGAGTTTCTTGCCCGTTCTTCTCCATAGGAAACGACCAACCCGAACCGTGCATCTTTTCTCGAAGTTTTATAAGTGCCCATGTAGGCCTATGTGAAATAAAAATATTTTGATTTCGATTTTAATTAATATGCGTTTAGGTTCTTATAGAGAAGTCCTGTAGCCCATCAGTCTAGCAATATGATTCCAATTTATAGGTCTAGCTAACTTCTTATTGTTCCAAAACATTTTTTGATGGCTGTATATATGTAGATTTTTTATATTGTGTATCATTACTGGCTGTTTTACCATAATACATATGAATTTATAATTTGGGAGTTATTGTTACATGACCGGGGAATTCCGAAGCGTGCGGCAAAGTGTTGTTCGAAATAGAGGCAAGATTTTTTTTAAGATGAATCATTTTGATTATGTTCTGCTTCTGCATGTGAAGAGTGGGTTTTAGTCAGTATGGTCAGATTAGTGGCACTTTTTAGGGTTTTTCCATTAGCTTGTCATAAGCAGCCACGTAGTCTAAATTGTGCCAAATTGATGGCATTAGGCTCGTCCCATATTGCGTGAGACTTAAACATAAATGGCGAAATGTGGTTGTATTACTCTGCCTAACCATTAGAGGATTACAGGCTTGATATTAATATACACGACTGGAAAAAATTAAGGGATCAATTTTGTAGCTGTTTTTTCTAAGATTACTCAAAAAACCGGGAGCTACAAATTTTTTAAGTTCTTATCTAAAAACTAGACACTTGGAGCTATTATTATAAAAACTAGAGCTGTTGTCCATCTGTCTGTCTGTCTGTCTGTCTTTAAATACCCTTTATTTCGGGAACGCTTCAAAGTACCCAGTTAAAATTGAAACCATATTACTACTACTCAACTCTGTGGTCTCTTTGTGCTGTGAAAAAATCAAACCGAGGATTCCGTACAAACAGTCGCAAGTTTGTACGCGAGTGCGACTGGGACTTGGCCAATTTTTTATTTGCCTAAAAATATTTTGTATTAATAATAATTATCTCTAGCGTTTACGATTATGGTAACGAAAAGGTAGTCTTACCAACGGGTATCGTATTACTCGGGTCTAACTGGGTCAATAACTTAGGAGCAGGTCCTTCTTTTGCCCTTTATGTTCCGGGGCCCACGGTATCTTTTTCGAAGAATCCGCAATCCCGGCAAACATGCACCCTGTAAGGGCCTTATAAAACAAATAAATAACGATAGAATCGAGGGGCAATAGAAGGCTCTAGTCGCCACAAAAACCATTATTTTACACACTAGTAAACTAAATACCAATCATTAACTGAATTCATCTCACATAAACCGGTCCAAGACTACTGTGTCGCGGTAACTGCATATACACACCACAAACTTATTTAGTTTTTTTTTTAGTCTATATATAGTAAAGAGGGCAGTAACACTGGCCTCCTAGATTGTCAAGGCTGTTTGAGAAATATATGTATCAGAGGGTTACTAAAGCCCAAGACACACCGACTACACGAGTCGGTGTGTCTTGGGCTTTATTAGTTGATGAGACGGTATATTTATTTATTTATTCAAACTTCATGACTTAATAATGACATAAGGCATTCTTTACCAGACTCTCTCTCTCTCTCTCTCTCTTATATTTGCTGTTAACTATTGGGACTTGTAGGTCCACTCACACTACTCTCGTTCTGCTTACGGCTCCGCCTAATTGTTGGTAATGGCTGATGACGAAGATTTTGTTTTACAGTTATTGGAAAATTAAATTGTTTAAAATAATGAATATGTACGCGCTGTAAAAAATATTAAAATAGCTATTATTACTATTAATTGTTATTATTATTACTACAGGTCGAAAACAAATATTAATTGATTGTTTTTTTTAATGTTTTAGTATTATCCTGGCTCTTTTTAACACGCTTTTATTAGCTTTACCTGTAATTAATTAATAAATATTTAAAATTATTTACAGACAACACTGTAAAAATGGTGTTATAAAATTAACATATTTCAAGTGATTCTACCGTTCAATGAGATCAACTAAAATCAAGATTGACATTGAAGAATAACAAAAAATTATAATGATTCCTATCTTAGACAAATTAGTAGATTACTATTAGCGATATTGGGATATGCTCATAGTAAAGGCAAACGAAACACATTGAAAGCGATTGCACTGTTATAACTAAGCATACTGATCTCTCAATTATTGCTACCAAAGCTTTACAAGACCGAACCGATTATTTCATCCACATTCAAATCTGTATAAATCAACTACAATAAGATTTATGTTGTGTAAATATTCTGCTTGGGGTCTGTTCTCTGTCGGGCAGCGGAAGGGATGTTGGCACTGCGCCCCCTCGGCGTGCCAAGACCCATGCCCCCGTACCATGGCGCGCAGATTTATGCTGATTTCTTCAATAACTCCCTTCCGTTTCGCTGGGAAGTTTTTATTCTTTGGCTTAGTGGGAATCTTTTCATGTATATAGGTTTAATGTTGACGGCATGGTTGGCGAGCGATCGACTGCTGCGCTGGGTGTTGCGGGTTCGATCCCCGCACGGAACAAATATTTGTATGACCTGCAGGTAGTTGTTTCGGGTCTGGCTGTTCGTGTATGTGAGTTTAAATGTTTGTAAACGCACCCAAAATACAGGAGAAATTCCTAGTGAGGGGCAAAGTTTAAAAAAAAAATTGATTTGCTTGCTTTCTTTCTGCATTAGCCAGAGGGTGCTGTAGAGGTTTGTTACATTGTTGAAACCTTAAAGCGTACAGACTGTTTTGTAATGGCGTTCGAATCCTCGAAGTTTTTGAAATAAGAATGGAAGATAGATAGCGTAGGTTTTTTGATTATACACATTTGGTTCTAGAATTATGTTTGATTATTATGACATTTGATTCTAGAATTATGTGTATTAAAATTATGGATTAAAAGTTTCTAAACAATTTTTAACCGTTTTTTTATGTATGGTCATCGATTACTCCACCAACTAGACCGAATTTTTTCAAAGTTTTAAATAAAGAATCAAGAAGAAAACTAGAAATTGGCGTGAGATCTGTGTGTGAGATGTATCGGTCAAATAAAATATTTAATCTTGAAAGAATTTCATGTGCTTTTTATTGCAATACATTTGCGCACACGTCACAGTATTGTACAGCTAAATACTACTTATAGTGTTGATTTGATAGAATCCTTACTAATATTATAAAAGCGAAAGTGAGTTTGTTTGTTTGTTTGTTTGTTTGTTTGTTTGTTACCTCTTCACGCTTTAATGGCTACACCGATTTTGATGAATTTTGGTACAGAGATAGTTGGGAACCAGGAGACGGACATAGGCTAACTTTTATTTTAAAAAAGTGGGATGTGAGGGAGAAAGAGGGAAGAAAAGGGAAAACTTAGCGTTGCTATTACAAATCAATAAGGCGCAAGAGGAACTGTGTTACCCCGAATTTAACGCGAGCGAAGCCGCGGGCGAAAGCTAGTATTAAATAGATTTTTTGTAGAACGAAAATGCAGGGCTTAAAGTGGTTATTTTTAGATCAACACAATTATTCTCGCTTTCAATTCTCTCAGAAAGTGAGAATCTCACTATCACGTAGATCATAAGCCAATACTACAAATGTTTTGCACTTTTTTCATCAAATTGCATCTGAAAGCTTTTACTTGTAGCAAAACATTATACTTAGAACACAATAAACAATCACTAAAACCATAGACAAAATAAACAAAACTTTTCTCTCATAAACACTTTTTACTTTTTTTTAACAAATTGACTTCCGATCCTCGATTTGCGATCGTGGAAACTACCTGTCCATCTCGCGAAGATTTTCATGATTGACCGCTGCCACTACAATGGAATTCATACCTTCCTGTTCTATCAATAAAGTCCAAAATATTTCACATGTTTTCTTACACGCTTCTTCGTCGTATCTGCAGAAGGAGGAAAACGCAAAATTGAACTTTGCCATGAAGTATTTAAAGTTGTTTTTGCGTTGTAGGTGGTCAAATCTTAGGTTGTTTTTGATGAGTGGTTTGAGGAGAATGCTTCCGTTAATAGAATTTTAATGAAGTAATGTCAGTGGCGCGGCGGAGGTTGTGCATGTCATGCCCATCTCCTTACGTGCTCTGACGCATGCCCAGTGGTCAGTTTGTACCGATAGCATAGAAACTGGAGCAAGCCACACGGTAGTTTTTATTTAAGACCTTTGCCGATCAAAATGTTATCCATTTATCCATACTTACAAACTTTCCCATTTATAATATTCGTAGCAGATAAATAATAATTTATTTGCCCATCAAAACCAACCTTGTTTTTAGAATATAATAATAATATATTGTTTCAAGAACTTGTGGCAGGCGCTCGGGTCGATTTTCAGGTAAACCTGCGCTTGCCTAGGTTGGTCTGTGGATCGGTGACCACCCGTTACATAACGAGTTTCCTCCATGCCTCGGAAAGCTAGTTAAGCTGTTGGTCCCGGCTGTCAGTTGTAGATCTTTGACAGTCGTAACAGGTAGTCAGTATCCCGAAAGTCTGACAACCAGTCCCACCAAAGGTTATCGTATTTCCCAGTACTAACTGGGTTGTGGCGGTGAGATAGGCAGTCGCTCCATGTAAAATACTGGTATTCAGCTGCATCAGGTAAGACTAAAAGCCGATCCCAACATAGTTGGGAAAAGGCTAGGCAGATAATGATGTTGTACTTTTCTCATATATCTGCTATCCGTACTTCAATATGAGTGGGCATCTATATTTGCCGAATCTATTCCATCAGAATGAAGATAATAATTACAGAGGTACAGTTATAGATTGAGATACGAGGATGCCTTGATAATAGCCAGCCAAACCCCGAAAGCAAGTGGCTTTAACAGCTTTTTAACTGACTGGTGCCCGCGGGTTTGCTTGCGTGAAAACCATACAAGACGCTGTGTGAATAAATGTCATACAGATGTTAGAACTTCTGAGGGGGCCTTCAAGGTCGTCCTGCCGGGTTGGTTCGAAAGACCGCGGCACCGAAACACAAAGGGCAAAGCAAGTAACATGGATGGGTTTTGTCAGTATACTCCCTTTCGATCGCCCAGAGCGAAAGGAGATATGTGATGATTAACTATATGGAATGTGATGATTAACTATATGGAATGTGATGATTAACCATCCTACTTCCTACTTATATATTACACATTATATATCCTTACTAATATTATAAAAGCGAAAGTGAGTTTGTTTGTTATGTCTTCACGCCTAAATAGCAAAACCGATTTTGTTGAATTTTGGTACAGAGATAGTTGGGACCCTGGAGACGGCCATAGGCTGACAAAAAGACAAAGTGAGAAAAGGAAGAAAAAGAGGGAAGAAAAGGGGAGAAAAAGATATTTTTTTTAGATCATCACGCGGGTTAAAGTGAGCGTTAGCTCAAAGTATACGCGGACGAAGTCGCGGGCGGAAGCTTTTGTGAGGATGGATGTTTGTTACTCTTTCACGTCAAAACGGCTGAACGGATCTTGATGAAATTTAGCAAAAAGGTAGATTATAGTCTGTAATAACACATAGGATACTTTTTTTTCGATATCACGCAGACGAAACCGCGGGCGCCAGCTAGTATGGAATAATATTAAAAGAGGCTGTGTAAGTCATTGTCACTGATTTTGCTGCAAAAAAGAAATGTCTCTACAACGTGTAACTTATTGAATCTTTCATATAGTGTCTCGGATCAAACTCAAGTTTCAGGTAAAATAAATATAATTGAATATCATTTTTGATGTTATTTCTAGTCTGCATTATTTATTTATTTAACACTTCAAGCACAAAGTACAGAGGCGGATTTAATGCCATAAGCATTTTCTACCAGTCAACCTTTGGGTGATGCAGAGACAAACAGTGGTAGGTGTAAAACAGAAAAAAATATTATTTATTAATTTATACTATTATCCCATTACTGGACAAATGCATCTTAATTTCCAGTTCATTGATCCTAGGACTACTGATTTATTTACTTTATAGATAGATAGATAGAATATTCTTTATTATGTACACCATACAAATAACATTAAACAACTTATAAATAGGGTGACACAATGGGCGGTCTTATCGCTAAAAGCGATCTTTTCAAGACAACCTTTGGATGGATTTAAAGGAGGAGAAACAGTACTGTAGGTAGTCCGTGGTGTTACATTTATAGTCATGTAAGTAGACTAAACATCGCACTTAGTGATGGAAGCGGCCCAAATCAAATGCAGCACACAATCTTTTGTGGTCTACCTCAGCTTTCTAACAGGCGGGATTTCAGTGTATCGCAATTTACTCTTGAGGTTCTAATACCAATTCGTGTTCTTTTAATGTTAGTATGTATGTATCTAGTTCACGTGGTGGTTGGAGGCAATACTCTTAGGTTTGTCGTCGGCAGTTATCTACGATAAACTCAAATGAAGGCGTTGATGTCCTTGCAAAGTAGTTTATCTTGGTGCCACGAACACAAGCATTCGAATCCGAATGTGGTGAAAAGCCCCTCTTTGAGTAGGGGCTGGCGAGGCGTCACAGCGTTTTCACGCGTGTGGACGGTACGCGTAAGTCCGTCTAGTTAAGACAGGCTATGTAGACGGGTTGCTCAAAAGAAAAATACCGCGGCCCCGGAACATTAAGTTCAAAAGAAGGAACATCTCCCCCCCCCTCGCTCCGTCCAGAGCGAGGGAAGTTATTTAATTATTTCCTATTCTCAAAAAAAAGCCTACGAATCAGTAAACTGTATGAAGACTAATTGACGATTCTAAAAGACATTTTTTTTCATTGGGGAGTCCTCGATGGTAATTAATATCCCGTTACTAATCATGTTAGTGTCGAAGTCAGTTTCATAAGTTAAAAGGGGCGGTGGAGGGGTCTGTCAGACTCCTACTGACTAAAACTACACGGTGTTTCTTCTCGTCACTTCTGGCTGGGGTTCGGGGAAACAATTGCGTTCTTCACAATTACCCTAGCAATGACGGTTTGCTTGGGGCAAACCCGTCTCAGATAAAGAGGAGGAGTGATCTATCCGAAAAGAACCTGCGTTGATGTCATGTAGTAGACCAGTGCCCAATCACTCTCATTAATAGATGTTCTGGGTCGGATTCAGATTTATACGATAAGTGTTCTACATTGGCCCTGGGGCCTAAGTCTGCTATTACAATAGTGTCAGAATGGTCGATCACTGATCGCATAATGGTTGATTTGGACAAGTTTAGTATGTAGTAGATTACCAAAATAATCAAAATCAACCATAATGCGATCAGTGATCGACCATTCTGACACTATTGTAATAGCAGACTTAGGCCCCTGGATCAAACACTGGAAGTCATGAGGCCTAGCTGTATAATGATGTAGCCTAGCAAGAATAGTAATCGTATCTTAAAATAAACATTACTGATCCTAAATGGTTAAATTGTCATTAAACATATATAACGGTATTTATCTGTATGATAGGTAGCCGTTAATTAGTCACACTCAAATTAAAGACCTCATGATTTCTAGAGAGCTTTAAAAATATAACGCAAAAGTACACTCATCTGTCAGCGCTTACAAGAGTAGCACCAGTAATAATGTATTCAGCCTAATCTGTCAGTTTGACAGACAATTAGATGTCTCAGCCTGGGGGTCCCTGAACAGGTGAGCTCTTGGCCTTAATTACCTTTGCATTTTGTATCTGTGGCAATTCGTGGAGTGTGACCATAAGGAAATTGGTTGCAGTGAATCCACTGAGAAAAAAAAATAGAATATTAAATATACATATATAGTATATATATAGTACATATGTAGTAATCCAAACATATAACCTTTGCTGGTTAATGTTCGCCAGACTATTGTATCGGTGATTACGTTGATGATAAAGGCAAAAGTGTATTGAATTGACATTAGCTGAAGGAAAACTTATGTCAATTCTGTTGAAAGCCGTAATGGAAATCTAACGTGTTGAATACGATTGTTTGGTGGGAAAATTGGATGTTACTTTTCAGGAAATATTTCAAAATTTTAAAATTCAGCATCAATATCACTAGCAACAATGATCAATTTTTAGCCTTCTGCACTAACATTCTCTATGGTCTAACCGTTAGTTCGTTTTCGCACGCGCGACGATTATTCCACCACAGATTATGACAGACACGCGCGGATTTGGCGCGCAAAAAATATTTGACAGTTGATTTCGCGGGATTTGGATTAGTCTGGCGTTGATTTTGTGATGGCTAGACGAATAGTTTTTGGAAAATTGATTGGGGAATCTCGAAGCCCTTGTTATGTACAGTTTATTGGATTTTGATTGATAAAAAAGGTGGGAATCCCTAACAACGTATAGTTATGGGCAAGTTGGTAGCTGAGTCTAAATTGCCACCAATTAGCTGATGTAGTTGGACCTACTTGCAGGCAATTAGTTATGGTGGTTTGCTGTTATTTACTTTTAGAAAGGAAGGTGCGGTTGATGAGGAGTATGTCTTAAAATTGCCTGCTTTTTGCTAAAAAACCTGCAAGAGCGAGTCAGACTCACGCACCAAAGTTTCGGTACAAACTTACAACATAAACAGCCAAATCTTCTGACTGCGTAGACTAAGAGAGTTGATTTTTTCACAGCACAAAAGGACCACAGAGTTAAGTATAGGATTTTAATTTCAATTCGATACCTCAACGCGTTCCCGAGATAAAGGGTCTTGAAAGTCCGACAGACAGACAACAAAATGATCCAATAAGGGTTTTTTATTTTTGTACGGAACCTTAAAAATGATGACGATATCTTATTAAATCAGGCAGCTTCAACAATCCTAGAACCCCGTACTCTTAAAATTACTAAAACACACTGGAAAACCCATATCATTACGCTACCATTAGTTTGTACATTATATTTTTTACGTCCGTTCCGATCTGCTATCGAGATGTAGTGGATTAGATACCGAATGTTAAGCGTAGGTACGTACATAGCGCTGCGGTTATCAAGTGAGTGAAGACATAAAATGCTCTTAGATATGTACCGGTAGCTTTGATAGGCTGTGGTGTAGTGAGAGATCAGCCACGGCGATATTTTATTGTCTTATTAAAAATGTTAATTGATAATGTATTTTATAATCTGCATGAATTTTTTGCTAAAAAATAATATTTTGTATGTACCCTTAAATACTATTGCATATCCGACTTGGGTAGACTGTTGGAACCAAAAAATGTAATGTTTATTAATAAGAACTTCATGTACACAGTTACGCAATAAATATATCTTTATCTCTTTATCTCTAAAAGTAGACCATGGGGTTACTATAAATATTTCAGAATATTAAATAAGTTAAGCAGTTTAATAACATTTTTGATAAGTGTTAAAGTAGTAATAGTAAAAACTTAGTAATAAATAAACATAGTATTAGTAATAAAATAGAAATTAGTTAAGAATTAAATTGTTAATACTAAGTGTTGGGTATTAATTATTATTAGTAATCTACTTAGTTAAAACGAATGGAAGCGCTATAGGAAATAAAAGGCTTTTTTTATTTTATTTTATTAAAGTAGCATTGCTTTATACAGCAATGGTAATTATTCTGTGGGTGTAATGCATTCTTTCCGAGAGCCTATCACAGTTATAATAAAACATGTAAAGCCGAAAAATTACCTTTTTTGCACCAACAATGCAAGCACAAGTAAGCAACAACAAAAATCAGGTATTTCCGAAGAATTTTGATGGCCTTTTATAGTTTGTTATTTATGGTTTAATTATTTTAAGTTGTTTAATTCTTGTAAGGTATACCTATACAGTTAGCAGAGGGGCCTGCCAGGGCCACCGCCTGCCGGGATTGCGGGTTGTTCGAAAGAGATATCGCGGCCCCGGAACATAAAGGGCAATGGAAGGAACATGGGTGGGTTTTAGTCAGTACAAGTCTGACACCCCCCCGCTCCAGAGCGGTAAGTAATTTGATGATTTCCCACCCAAAAAAAAGGTAGGTATACAGTTAGTTTACACTCAAATTAAAATTAGAACCCAGAAGAAAAAATATTATTATTATGATTAATAAATAAATATCTTGGGACAACTCACACACGGCTATCTGATTCCAAGCTAAGCAGAGCTTGTGTTATGGTAACCAGACAACTGATATACATACTTAAATAATTTATAAATACATACATATTATAGATAAATTACACCCAGACACAGAACAAACAATCATGCTCATCACACAAAGTTTGTCCTGGGTGGGAATCGAACTCACGACCTCCGGCTCAGCAGTCAGGGCCACTAACCACTAGACCAACAGGCCCGTCAAATATTTTGTGAATTTCGGTACTTAATTAATATTTAATGATGTTAATTTTTTTTTTTTGAGTTATGTTTTCTTTGTTGTACATGTTGATTTAAAAGCATCGCCATAGCTTCGCTTCCTCTACCCCACTTTCCGAAGCCAGTCACGCTCCGTCAGACGGAAGCTCATACGAAAACGTCTGCGGATCACGAATGTTAAGTGCCTTCAATCATTAGCTGATGGCTTGCAGTGATGCCGAGCCGGTGTCTTCCAAAGGGCAGGTTACTTGTACTGGGTCGGTGGGAGCAGGTTACACCGTAAAGATTTTATTAAGAAGACTAGCTGTGCCCAGTGATTTTACCCGCTGTTCAGGTCCCCTTCTCACTTAGGGTTTTGACAACAGGGTTGGCGCAGTGGCGATCGACTGCTGCGCTGCGTGTCGCGGGTTCGATCCCCGCACGGAACAAATATTTGTATGACAGGTAGTTGTTTCGGGTCTGGCTGTTTGTGTTTGTGAGTTTAAATGTAAATGCACCTGTAGTATTTGGTTTCTAGCAGGGCCAGCAGGGCTAATAACACTATATACCACTTATCACAGGCTCACCAGCACAACCAAGTCCTCGTTCCTGGTCCGCTTCACCTTGCCACTTTCCCGCCATCCGTGATGACTGACAGTTGACATTCGTGACAGCTACCCGACCACTTGTGTGTGTGAGACAGTGTTTACATATCTATTAAATATATACACTACATCCCTTCCTTTTTATTATATTTGTTTAAGTCAAATACTTTGATTAATAATACACAAAATCACAATCTGAAACCTTTTATTAAAGTTACATTTCTGTAATTAAACAAATTAAAAATTAAGTAATTAGACTTCCATATTCTTATCATCTATTTTATCATTTTGGACTGACTGCCACTGTCCCTCTACCCTTTTTAAATGAACAACATTTCTTCTCAGGGTTTGCCCAGTATCTTCATTTCTGACAGTAATATCCCCTCCAATAGCTTGTTCTACTACATGGGGGGTAGAATTGAAATTACTGGATAGTTTATTACACCTATCCATATCTTTTACGTAAACCTTGTCTCCTTCTGTAACCTCTGGTTCTGAAGCTCTCCTTTTTCTGTCTCCATATTCTTTTCCTTTTTCTTTTTGCAATTTATCCCTGTCTCTAACTTCAGAGTCATCTCCTTTCGCAATGATATCTCTTACCATAGGAATTTTGTCCCTGTTCTGTCTCTTAAAGAAAAGCTCGGATGGTGTCTTCCCAGTTACCGAATGAGGGGTGGAATTATACATCATCAGATATTCATAAAGACTTTCTTTAGCATCTTTGTGTTCAAGTTGACTAATTTTGCGCTTTATTATGTCTCTATTTTGTCGCTCAACTTCTCCATTCATTTGGGGCCAATACGGAACTGTATTAAATAGTCTTATATTACACTCTTTGCAGTAAGTCGTAAATTCTTCGCTAACGAACTGTCGTCCATTGTCAGCAGTGATAGTGGCTGGATAACCTAGGCGACTAAAAATTTCTTTTAACATTTTAATTATTATAGAGCTTGTAATCGTCTTTGTTATTTTAATCTCTTTGTAACGGCTGTAATAATCAATTATTACGAACAGGTAATCATTATTTGGCAGGGGTCCTAACAAATCAATAGCGGTGTCGATCCATGGTTCCGCTGGGAGTTCTCGACGCTTCATCGATGCAGGTGGATTGGGTAGTCCCACTAAAGTACATGCCTTACAACTCTTTACCAGCGTCTCAGCGTCTTTATCTATCCGAGGCCACCACACTTTGGTTCTTAAGCGATTTTTCATTGCTACGATACCCGGGTGTCCTTCGTGGGCTGCATCTAGTACCATTTTTCTCAGTTTTTCAGGGATGACAATCCTGTTTCCTCTCAGAAGAACGTTTTCGTGGAAACATAGTTCATTTTCAAATATTTTGTAATTTTTTGCTGATTCAGCCCATTGATTATTATAAATTCCTTTCTTAACAGTGATAATTTCAGGGTCTATTTCCGAATGGTTTATTATATCCGACATGGAAATTGCCTGTGGTCTTGCTAATTGTACAATTGGATGCACATAATTATCAACTACTGTGTTAATAGAAGAGACTTTGCACAACCGTGATAAGGGGTCCGCAATGTTTGTTTTTCCAGGCTTATATTTTATATTATAGCAGTATGCTTGTAACCGTAAAACCCATCTCTCAACACGGGCACAAGGTTTAGACTTTGGATTAAATAAAAATTCCAATGGTTTGTGATCAGTTACCAAATCAAATCGTTTCCCAAAAAGAAAAATATTAAAATGCTCGATAGCCCAGACCAGAGCAAGGGCTTCCTTCTCCGTCTGGCTGTATCTACGCTCACAATCTGATAATGTCCTGTTTCCATATGCTATGATCCTTGAACTATTTCCGTCACTTTGTACTAACACCGCTCCAAGCCCTACTGGGCTAGCATCGGCGATGACCTTCGTACTATCATTGACATCGTAATATCCCAGAGTTTCTATATCAGTTAATGCTCTTTTTAAGTTTTTAAATGCATCATCTTGTGTTTTTTTCCAATACTTCTCTATTTTTCCTTTTTTTCCCAGTTTCAGTCTTAACAACTGTTTCAAAAAACATTTTGTGGCTAAATAAGGTATCCACTTGTTAACATAATTAACAAGTCCGAGGAAACTCTGTAGCTCTTCAATTGTTTTTGGAACCCTAAACTGTGATATACTATCAATATATTTAGGTAATGGTTTGACTCCTTCTGGTGATAGTACATGACCTATTAAATTTATTCTCTCGGCTTTGTATATACATTTATCACTATTTAGCAATACATTGTTTTCTTTTAAGACTTGCAATACTTTTGATAATCTCGAATCATGTTCGGTCTCGTTGCCAAAGATCAAAATATCGTCGATGAAATTAATAACTCCTTCACATTTAACCAACATTTTCTCTAAGATTTTTTGAAACAGCTCGGGTGCACATGTCACACCAAACATCAATCTCTTGTATCTATATAAACCGGATGATGTTATGAATGTTGTGATGTGTCTAGAATTAGGATGAAGCTCAATTTGATGAAAAGCATTTTTTATGTCTAACTTGGAGAAATATTTAGCTTTTTTTATTTTGGGTAGTAATTGATCCATGCATGGTAGTGGATGGTTCTCTCTTAGTATTGTTGTGTTAGCTCGTCTCATATCTACGCATAACCTCACCTCTCCATTATCTTTTAGTATGGGTACTACCGGAGAAACCCAAGAGGATGGTTCATGTATTTCCTCGATAATATCTGCGTGCAATAACTCTTTAATTTTTTCGTTAATTTTATCTTCAATTGGAATCGGTATTCTTCTATAAGGTTGCGTTACCGGTTTAACAGATTCGTCAATTGGTATCTCAACCAAAACATCTTTGAATTTTGGGAATGGTGTAGGTTCCTGAATGTGATCAATACTTGTGCCTAATTTCAATACACCTAATTGTAAGGCTGTGTCTTTACCCAATAAATTTCTCGAACCATTTTCTATTACATATATGGTGCTACGTTCCATTTTGTCGTTTATCTTTATTGTAGTTTCAAAACTCCCCAGAACAACCAAGGGTGTTTTACTGCCATAGGCTACAAACGTTTTGTTAGGTTCTTTGACTTGTTTGCTACAAACTACTTTGTTGCTTTTTAGATATTTCCAAGCTCCGTCAGAAATCAAATTTAATTTACAACCTGAATCAATTAGCATTTTTAATTTTATTCCTCCAACATCACATTCTACTGTCGCATCATTGGTAATGTTGAATATACATTGTTGTTCTTCTTCTTCTTTTAAAGAATTTACGGTGTTGTTTTTCCGCGGCTGTTTTCTATACCTATTTCCTTCCGTTTTTGGTTCGAACTTCCGTTTGTTTCGAATTTCTTTAGATTTACAACACCTTTGGTAATGCCCGATTTTCCCACAGTTGTAACACTTTTTTTCTTTTGCTGGACAAACCATATCTTCCGATTTGTGTGTACTACGCTTACACCTAGTACATCGGTCTTTTTCATTCCTTATTGTAATGAACTTTGAACTTTTATTTATAACTGCATTAACGTCATTAGTTTTTTCTTGTTCGCCTTGTGCATATTGTTTCAGCAGATGATTCACTATTTCTAACGTATTTGCTTCAATAATCTGATGTACAATATGATCATCTGGTTTTTCAAATTTTCATTTTGAAACTTGATCACGTAGTTTAATCACAAATTTCTCGAAACTCTGTCCTTCACTTTGTTTAATCAGACGAAATAAGTGTCTTTCATATGTTTTGTTTTGCTTTGGTAGAAAGTAAGTGTCGAGTCGGTTGATGGCAACTTCAAAAATGTCGGATCCCTCAGTTTCCTCAACGCTTGCTCCTGGTATGTTATAGAAAATCTCCTGCAGACCTGTGCCTCCTAATAACAGCAGTAGTGCTCGTTTTTTTGCTGATGTTTTAGTTTCAGTAGCCTCAAAATAAATTCGAAGTGATCTCTTCCATTTTTCCCAACGTAGGCCTAAAGAAGCGGGGTCTCCCTCAACATCCAATTTTTCCGGTGGTGGTAATAAGCTTGACATGTTGATTCAATTGTTGTCCTGCAAGGAAAATATCCAATTCAATGGATACTCAATGCGTCCAATTTAATGGATAGCCAATGCGTCCAATTTAATGGATACCTCATGCGTCCAATTTAATGGATAGCCAATGCGTCCAATTTAATGGATAGCCAATGCGTCCAATTTAATGGATACCCAATGCGTCCAATTTAATGGATAGCCAATGCGTCCAATTTAATGGATAGCCAATGCGTCCAATTTAATGGATAGCCATGCGTCCAATTTAATGGATACCCAATGCGTCCAATTTAATGGATAGCCAATGCGTCCAATTTAATGGATAGCCAATGCGTCCAATTTAATGGATAGCCAATGCGTCCAATTTAATGGATGCTCGTAATCTACCACACTAAAACAGTGCGTGGTAAATGTCGCATGCCTTTGAAGTATTGGTTCTAGGACATGCCGGTTTCCTCGCGATGTTTTCCTTCACCATTTAAAGAGCATTGGTGATGAGTGACAACACATAAAGCCTGCCTGGTTTCGAACCCACGACCTAAGTCGGACTAGGCCATCACCACTCTTGATAAATTTAATATTAACAACATACATTATAGTGTGTTGTTGTTACATAAAACTTGTTTGTATACACATATATTTGTCAAAGTTAACTATTTACTTTTGATAAATATTATATCAAATAATATTGTATTTAATTATACATGTACATTAGTTCCACATTAAAATTAGTAATTTTGTCAAATAGTACTTAGGTATCTTTCTTATTTAAATGCTGCTTTCTTTCCATCTAACGGTAATAATTGTGCTGGTATTATTTAAAATTCACTTTGCACACATTTATCACACACCATTAATATGTTCTATTATCATTATTATTCTAGCATAGTTTCAACATAACTTAGTATCAAGCTAGCAATCTCCATGGGCCCCCAGACAGAGGTGCATACAATAACACATCAACACCCAGCCAGCCATGTCAAAACCATGCAATAGGGCAAGCCCACTACCAGCATCCATACACTAGCATAGCATAGCACCCACCTTAATTTCATCCTTTTTTTTTTGAGTGCAATTAAAGTAAATCCCTAATATTGTTATATAAATACTTACTCATTAGTTCAAAAAATTCAAAAAGGTAATATAATTAAAATTGTTACTGACAGTCTGTTAATCTGAGAAGTGAAATTCAATAGCATCGGCAATGGATTACAAAAAATGTTTATAAATCACAATGAATGAATCACCAACTTGCCCTTATCCCAATGTCTAGGGTTTACCTCGAATCTAGACTGCTGTAAGTAAGTATGCTTGAACAGTTAGGTTTAACATTAATTTTATTGACTTGGTCTTATGTACTGAAATTAAAATGCTGTATTTAGTTTTCTTTTTTATAGGTAAACAGCATGCGTAGTAGAATTTATGAATTAGGTACTTTAAGATCCATCTACCCAGTACCAATGCACCCATACTTGTTTAGAAATAATTTAGTTCAGTAACCCCACAGTACAAAATTCAGTTTTCAGCTTGAAATGCCCGTTTAAGTTCAAGTTATAATAATTTACAACAATTATGGATCATACTTAATATACTTATAATCACATATCTGTACTGAAGCTTATTTTTCATTGTCGATTAGGTTTATGTGTGCACATACCTAGGTACTGTCTTGCAACAAACTTCTACATAAGATTTTAACTAGAATTTCTGATCTTTATCCTCGTCGCCACTTGTAGTATTTGGTTTCTAGCAGGGCCAGCAGGGCTAATAACACTATATACCACTTATCACAGGCTCACCAGCACAACCAAGTCCTCGTTCCTGGTCCGCTTCACCTTGCCACTTTCTCGCCATCCGTGATGACTGACAGTGGACATTCGTGACAGCTACCCGACCACTTGTGTGTGTGAGACAGTGTTTACATATCTATTAAATAGATACACTACAGCACCCACGGTACAGGAGAAATTCCCAGTGTGGGGGCAACGTGTTTTTTTTTTAAAGTTTGCTAATGAAAGAAAGAAGCAATTAAGAAAAACAAATTTATTTTCCTTAATACAGAAACATAATGCTTTTCTAAAAATAAAACAAAAAAACTCGTGCACAGGTAATTCCGTCCTATCGACATAAACGACTTTTAACTGCGTAGACTTTGGGGTTTATTTTTTCGGTATACACACAAAATTTCATACAAATCGGTCCAACCGTTTCGGAGGAGTTTTGTATCAAACACAAGAACTTTAAATTTTAGAATTTAGAAACATATCCAGTTTTACTTCGCAGTAGTATTATAATTCCTTCAAATTGTTGTGTTTTATCACTAGACACCGGATTAACAAATCTAGAAAACTTGTATACTTACATATATTTTGTAGAGTAACAAGAATTACAACTGGTTATTTATGTAATATAGGTATATATGGTCGAAATAACCGTAAATTCTAATAATATACATAATAGTGTTCTGATTGTGCATATTTCGCCCTTTTAAAGTGTATATTTCGCCCTTTTGAAGTACATATTTTGGCGTTTTTATAATGCACTAGCTGGCGCCCGCGACTTCGCCCGCGTGATATCGAAAAAAAGTATCCTATTTGTTATTCCAGACTATGATCTACGTCTGTGCCAAATTTCATCAAGATCGTACGACGTAAAAGAGTAACAAACATACATCCATCCATCCATCCTCACAAACATTCGCACATATATTATTAGTAGGATAGGTATAATCCGATGTCTATCACTGTTCAGGAAGGACTAGCTATAGCTCCACTAAAACTATTATTGACCTATTTGTCATACTTACTTTTGACCAACTATAGTAGCAGTTTGAACGTGCACCTACTAAATTCTACCGCTGGCTGGACCACTAAAGTAACCGGCGTGGCATTCTCAACACTATAACTAAAAGCTTCCCAATCAATCCGAGATAATGAATTAATGGCAGCCTTTCTAACGACTCGCCGCAATTTGTTCATATGTGTACTCAACGACCAAACAAGCTATACAAATCCAGTTTATATGGATCTGTCCTTGTACGGCGAATCTTTACAAATCGACGCCATGTTATACTGGATTGTACAGCTTGATGTGTCGCCGTCTGTACCTTAGAAAATACTTATTCTGTTAAGTATTGAAAATCTTCGAAAAGGTGTCATTGAGTTTTTAAGGACAATATTTTTCTTACTGTGTCGTTTAATTGACGGCACGGTTGGCGCAGTGGCTGAGCGATTGACTGCTGGGCTGTGTGTCGCGGGTTCGATCCCCGCACGGAAAAAATATTTGTACTGCCTACAAATAGTTGTTTCGAGTCTGGCTGTTTGTGTAAGTGGGTATAAATGTTTAGTAACGCACTAACGATACAGGAGAGTACAGTAGCCTGTTCCAAAGCGTTGATCTCTATGGAAAGAATGGGCAAGAAACTCTATTACTTTAACCTCTAGAGCCCCAGCGGCACAAAAACGTGCCAGTAAACAAGTACTACCGTTGAACCCCGCTGGCACAAATTTGTGCAACCAAACCCCGACCGATTTAAAACTGTATTTGTAGTAAAGATAAGTCTTAAAATCAGATTACGCTTACGATAAGAGCTCGCCCGGCGGTGCTTGACGGATAGTTGACGTAAATAATGGCGGTCCTTGAAAGGTTAAATTAATCGAGTCATTTCCAGAATACGCCCCCCAGACGTCGTAGTAACCGCGAGAATCACTCGGAATAGAGACAAGCGCTTCTTGAAAATATGTGATTACGACATTAGCGAAATATTACCAGGTACAGTTAGCACGCCTTGTACACTCGCGTTCAAAAGTGCAGACTGACTAATTGGGCGATTTTCGGTAAGAGTTAATTTATATGATGAATGCTTTCAAGTTTCTAAAATTAGATTTATAATGATTATTATTAATCTTACTTTAGTTATTAGTGAGATTGATAATAATTGCAACATAAATTTATATCTGTGGATAATTGTAGTTTTAATTAATTTTGAAATAATATTTTTGGAGTGTTATTTATTATCGACAAAACATTGCGAATGTTGCTGATCTTCATAATTATAGGTAAACTTTTTTATGTAGTCTTTGGAATTCACTTCCACACTCCTTGTGGTGTAAGCCTTTCGTTTCGTAGACGTGTTCAAAAAAAGAATAAGGGAATATTTTCTGTCAAAATGTTAATTATGTTTATTGTATATATTAGTTTATATAATTAATTGGTCGACTCTTCTCGTGACCAGAGGGTTGACCTTTTTTTTGGCCATAACATTAGTATTGCCATCTAACGCGGTAATGCTGCAAGCCTTCTGGGCACTTTACCTGTTGATAGCAATGCGGACGATTTTTTTGACTTTGACGCCCTGTTACAATTTTACCATTTTTATACTTGTACATATTTGTTTATTAGTCTATGTCTATTTGTAGTTTGTAAGTAGTAGTTGTTTTACATAAAATAAATAATAATTATGACATTAATAGAAGAGAGGGAGAGGAAGGCCAAAGAAAAGATGGATGGATTGTGTAAGGAATGATATGAAGGAAAAAGGAGTAAATGATGCCGTGACGTCTGATAGGGGAGAATGGAAGAAGAAAACGTGTTGCGCCGACCCCAAATAGAATGGGACAAGGGCAAGAAGATGAGTTACATTTTAAGAGTTTATGCACATTAGTATAACCATAGACAGTTCAAAAGTGCCTGTTTTCAACAGTTTAAAAGTGCCTGTAACTGGCCTACTTGAAATAAATGATTTTGATTTTTGACATATCCTCAATTTAAGTAAGGTTTGCTGTAAGAAAACCCAATTCTGGGTTAAGCTCGCTGTAGTACAGACGCCTGCACATCAAGCTACTACAATCTGTCAGATTTCTTTGATAAATTTTCGACTTTATTTCTAAAGTATTAGGTTCAAGGTTCATTGGGAAAAATTGACAGTTTCGGGTAGCTTGACCTGCTGGCGTCTGTACATAAGTTGAAGTATTGCAGTTCGTGTGTATATTTATTTTTAAATATTTGTGTGCAATAAAGAATAAAATAGTACAGTACAGTAGTACCTAATCAGAACTTTTCAGGCATCTTTTTGCGGAGCATAGACAGAAGTTATCATTTGGCAAGTCATCATACTATGACTTATCTAACTGCAGTGCAAACACCTCTTTTCAAACCATTGAGAAAATAAATTAAGCTTTGACCACGGATTCACAACTGACTGGCACATTTTATATTTCTTTTTGTCAATATTTCCCAATTGTTAAAACAAAAAAAAGTTAATATTATAAATCCTTTATTAATTTACTAGCTTTCGCCCGCGGCTTCGCTCGCGTTAAATTCGGTATAACACACCAAGCAGACCTGCAGTTTTTGCTCTTGCGCCTGATTGATTTGTAATAGCAACGCTAAGTTTTCCCTTTTCTTCCCTCGTTCTCCCTCATATCCCACTTTTTTTAAATAAAAATTAGCCTATGTCCGTCTCCTGGTTCCCAACTATCTCTGTACCAAAATTCAGCAAAATCGGTTTAGCCATTAAAGCGTGAAGAGGTAACAAACAAACTCACTTTCGCTTTTATAATATTAGTAAGGATTAAAACTTTATGCGCAAGTAAATACTGTACAAAGGCGTACTTAATGCCTACCAGGCAAGCTTAGAGTGAAGCAGAGACAAAACGCAATAGGTACAATAATTATTAAAATAGATATATAATTTAAGTAAATACTGAATAATTTTTTATTATAAATTCATACTGTTCATTTTGCAGTATCGATAAAACATGTTGTGTTTCCTATTTCTCTTTATCTGTGTCTACTCTTAGTTAAAATATTTTGACGACACAGTTGGCGCAACGGCTGAGCGAACAGAATGTTGTTCCGGGTCTGGCTGTTTGTAAACGCACTCACGATACAGCCCGGGTTGCGGGTTGTTCAAAAGACTAACCGTAGTCCTGGAACACAAAAAGCAAAATAAGGAACATGGATGGATTTTAGTCAGTACAATTCCAAAACTCCCTTCCGCTTTACCATCTGAAAAAAAACCTACGATACAGGAGAAAATCCTAGTGTGGGGCAAAGTTTTCTTAAACAGAAAACATGTATTCATAAAATGTCGGCAGTGAAACTCCACAGTTATGTAGACATGACGTCATGGGGCTGGGATTCGTCGTCTGCGGCTGTGCATCTGTCCTCGGTAGCGAATGGTTAGCGGCACGCAACCAGAGGTTATCAGATGTCGGTGATCGGAATATATTGTGGTTCAGTGGACCACACAGCTTCTGGTGTTGGTGAATGGTTTTAACGGTGGAAAATCATCAAATAACTTCCCTTGCGGAACGAGGAGGAGTTTCAGACTTTTACTGATTATATCCCACCCATGTTTCTTCTGTTCTGGGGCCGCGGTATCTCTTTCAAACTACCCGCAACCCCGGCAGGGGACAGTTTGGGCTGTGGTCGTTTTTGGTTGAACTTGCGACCTCTTACTTACACTGTTTAAGTATAGCGCCACATATTTTTGCTTATTATATTTGACGACACGGTTGGGGCAGTGGCCGAGCGATCGACTGCTGCACTGGGTGTTGCGGGTTCGATCCCGGAACAAATATTTGTATGACCTACAGATAGTTGTTTCGGGTCTGGCTGTGTGTGTATGTGAGTTTAAATGTTTGTGAACGCACCCACGATACTGGAGAAAATCCTAGTGTAGGGCAACGTTTTTAAAAAAAAAATATAGGAAACGATTTCTGAGAATATTTATAGTCTACTAGCTGTGCCATGCGTTGCAATGTATCTTTTCCTTCTTTGTTTTATCTTTTTTTTCTACTTTCCTACCTACACTACCATACCTACCTACCCTACCCCACTTACCTACCCTACTCTACCTATAAACTTAATTTTATATTTTTTAGGAAACTTCTGACAATAACAATCACAAAAATAAAATAGAGAAATTGATCCAGCCGTTCATGTGTGAAGCCGTGACCGTTACAGGGATTAATTTATGTATATATATAATCATATTTAAATAAGTATAATATAAACCACAAAAGCAATCTAAAAGTGTAACTAATTTTTATAAAGAAACTCAATTTTAGACGTTAAATCGTATTCCTTTAGTAGTTCCAGCCGTAATTGACTATACCGTTCACCCACTGAAAAAATACACTCTCAAAACTATCTAGACTTTATTGGATCTTTTGAAAATCTTAAAAAAAACTGTACAATAAAGTTTAAGATACCGGCTATTAACAGGTTCACAAGATTTTCTCCCGATAATTTGCGTGGCGAAAAGTTTAGAAAAAGTCACCTCACTTTCGTACAAAAAAACGTTCGTAACGGTCACCGCGGCTATTTAATTCAACCATTAAGAATCAACGGTCTATATAAATCCAAAAACAAGTTGCTCTGGCTCGTCGACAATAGGTAAGTAAAAAAAAAGAAAATTATCAAAGAGATTGGTCGGAGACAAGCGCGTCGCGAGCCAAAAAACGGGCGCCTTGTACAAAAGGTTGGAAAAAAAGGCGAAGCCAATGAGAAAAAATGTGATTCGATATCGAATCGAGTGGGCATCGAGATCAGATGGAACGTGCGTGACTGTCCACGGCAACCACGCGCGTAGAATCGATCCGAAAGGCGCGTGGCTTCCCAGTCTATGCAAAAATCGATTTTTCTCGACCAGTTCAAAAGTCTAGATTCATCGCTCATTAGAAGCTGAAATATTTATAAATGATACTTGGAACGACACGGTCCGCCTTTCCAGTTTATTTTGCGGCCGTGCAAAAATATAAAAACAACTAGGTCTTTCGAATCTCTTGATATACATTACGTGGTAACAAACTTCTTTTATCGAAGTCTTGAATATGAATGAAGCAATGGTCATTGAACAAAAGCTACCGTCCCATCTTCCTGGAAAATCTTACAAATCGGAAATACTGATTTAGTTGCGCGGAGGCTTCAGAAGTGTATGAATCATTGCAAAATACTGAGAAGCTTCTAGAGTAATTCATACCTTCCATAGCTTTTTCTCAATATTTAATACACGAACAGTCACTAAAACATGCCAAATGCGAATCAAACTCACGCACTAAACGTTTCGTTGACAAACTTGCGACATAAACGGCTATATGTTTCTTTTTTTTTTTTAAACGTTGACCCACTCTAGGTATTTCTCCTGTATCGTGGGTGCGTTTACAAACATTTAAGCTCACATACACAAACAGCCAGACCCGAAACAACTATCTGCAGGTCATACAAATATGTGTTCCGTGCGGGAATCGAACCCGCGACACGCAGCGCAGCAGTCGATCGCTCAGCCACTGCACCAACCGTGTCGTCAAACTCGTAGTTTTGACTGGGTTGGTTTTAAAGGTTGGATTTCAAAGCACAAAGGAACCAAAGAGTTGAGTCTATGGTTTTATTTCAACTCGTTACCTTCTCGCGTTCCCGAGATAAAGGATCTTGACAGACAGACAGACGGACAATAAAGTGATCTTCTAAGGGTTCCGTTTTTTTCCTTTGAGTTACTGAACCCTAAAAATACAGGAGATAAAACGTAATCAACAGTTAAAGCTCTTGCTTGAGCACAAGTACCTGTTCAGTGAGATGGAGTGAGAGAGAGGCAGAAGTGACGTAGGTTCAGTGATCACATGCCGGTTATCACCGCTTGCTTATTTAACCGTTTTGATAGCAGTGGTAGGTAATGACATAAAGTAAATTAAAAAAACATCAAGCAAAAGCAATACGGTGGAGTGATCGACTGCTGCGCTGCGTGTCGCCGGTTCAATCCCCGCACGGAACAAATATTTGTATGGCCTACAGATAGTTGTTCCGGGTCTGGCTGTTTGTGTATATGAGTTAAATGTTTGTAAACGCACCCACGATACAGGAGAAATTCCTAATATGGGACAACGTTTTTAAAAAAAAAAAAATGAGGACATGGAGGCTCCCCAGAGAATAAAGTGGTAGTTATCCACATCCTGCCTCTTTGGTGTAGTGGTCGCAAGTATTAGGGTTTGGTTCTCGGGTCTGATAAACTATAATTAGGTTTTCTCAGTAGCAGCTACGTAGTCAGGATCTGTGCCCCGTGAATGACCATAGGCTCTTCTATTATTTGAGATTTAAACTGGCAAAAGGTGTACTATTAAATACACCCCGTCTACCCTCATTTGTGATTCAGGCCAATATCCAGATATTTTGCTGTATTGATATCCATCAAGCTCAGAGACTAAGCACATTAATCTTTGATCACTGTGAAACACGGCTGGAACTTTTTTTTGGGGTGGGAAGTCTACAAATAACTTACTCCGATCTGGGCGGAGCGGGGGGGAGTGTCGGAATTGTTCTGACTAAAACCTCCCATGCTCCTTCCATTGCCCTTAACGTTCCGGGGCCGCGGTATCTCTTCCCAACAACCCCAAACCCGGCAGGCGGTGGCCCTGGCAGGCCCCTCTGCTTTGCTGACATCTCTTTGAGGCGCGCGTGGAACACAAACGCGCCGTCGACACGGCCTGTCGTCAATAAACGAATCGACGACGGTGAGCCACCCATTGCTCACCGTCCACAGGCCCGCACGGCTGGAACTTGAACGAGACATGTTTTGATTACAGGCTCATTAAAAAAAACCTACAATCAACTTAATTGAACAAAAAAAAAGATCAATAAATATAATTACCGTCTGTTCGTCACCCATAGGAGGGGGGCGAGGGGGGCAGGGTGCGCCGGCGCCATTGTTATTCTTCGCTTAGCGAGCCCAATATTTTGCGAGGGCCTAAAACAACAGAGAGCAGCGGTAGATTTTAACCAGTGTTTTTTTTATCGCGACGGGAACGCTTCATTTCGCGTAGCTATTATCTAAGTTATCTTGTACCTACATGGAAGGCCTAGGAATTGGATGTTTATTTTTTGTGCTTAGTTTTTTTTAGGAATGTTTTTAAATGGTGGGTAGTTCTGCTTTTGTCTGTGGTGTAGGTTTTTTGCAAGGATGTGTAATGTTTTGAACTTTACGATTTGCGATTATGTTATAGAAGGACCAAAGAAACGTTGGATGGGCTGTGTGGAAGATGTGGTTAGGAAGGAAGTGTCTGCAAAGATGACGACGAATGGACTTCCCCATTCGTCGTCATCTTTGGGAGAAAAAGACATGCGACCTCGACCCCTCCGTCACAAAACGAAAAGACGAAAAGGGCAGTAGAACGATTTTCTGTCGAAACGGTTATTAATTTCAGAACTAAACATTTTTATTTATTACTAGCTTTTGCCCGCGGCTTCGCTCGCGTTAAATTCGGAGTAACACGGTTCCCCTTTCCTGATTTGCAGGTACCTGCTACCTCTAGTTTTTGCTCTTGCGCCTTATTTATTGTAATAGCAAAGCCTAAGTTTTCCCGTTTCTTCCCCCTTTCTCTCTCAAATCGCACTTAAAAAAATGCCTATGTCTGGCTCCAGGGTCCCAATTATCTCTGTGCCAAAATTTATCAAAATCGGTTTAGCCATTTAGGCGTGAAGAGGTAACAAACAAACATACTTTCGCTTTTATAATATTAGTAAGGATTTATTTATAACCTACATAAACTAACAGTAATACATCATCATAAGACATGAAGGTCATACGTAAGACATGAATACATAAAACATTCTGAAAGATGTGACATCCTCTACCCACACTGGGGCCTTACCCATATAGAGGACGCTTCGACCCTCAGAACGTCCAGATAATTTGTCCGTAATCTGAAATAAACTCCTAGAAATAGGTAGAGTTTATTTAGTTCAAGGTGTATGGTATACACCTAACCTAATCTTAATAGACCGCTGTGGCAAAAATTTGGGGACCTCTCGAACCCTAGCTGCGAATCGCAAAAAGAGCGTTACCATCCTGATTACTTTCGCTTAAGCAGCAATGTGAAGATGTGGATAAACTTTTTTCCTCTAGATATTGGGGGTTCCTGATGTACGGGGGCCCCTTATTACTTATAATATGGCTATATGGTGGTAGTTCGCCCCTCCCATCATGACATTCGCTTGTGTTGTATTCTCCAATGCCAACAACAAAAATGACAACTTACACGTAGATCTCAGAGTGCCCACTATAGCCCAGTTCATGAATCGTCTTTGAAATTGTTTCTTTGATTGCTCCCTCAAACATCACAACCGCAAACAAATCGCAGCAGCAGCCCTTACGGCTCCATCCAAAATTTAAATCATCCCCGAAATAATGGAACTAAGATCCAGCCTGTCCTTTTGCTGTCCTGCCACAGCAACGCCCTAAGCCTCGTACCCCGTAGATGGATGCAATTAGTCAGTCACTTGGTATTTAGGTTTGCCCCAAACTGGAGGCTTTAACTTCAAGGGACCCACAGGATTTTAACTTTTGAGATTGTTAGATGTGCTCAACCGGACCGGTTGACAACAGCTCTAGCTAACAACCACGTAGGTTAAAATGAGAGAACCCAGAAGAAAATAAGATAGCTCACCTCCGCCTCTATGTGAAATAGCCATTGTTGTACATCAGCGCTGTATATCAGATTTTTTTTCATAAGCCTATCATCTGCTTCAGTTCTTCTTAATAAGACATTTTATGTTTATTTTAAACGGACGTACGGCCTTCTGCTTTAACAAATATCTATGCCCAACTGTTGGAGAACTTCAACCAAAGCCACCATAAGTATCGGCAAAAACAACGCTATCTTTGTATAATTCTATCTGTATAAGAGGGAGACGCACAGTTAACTCTCATTTAGCGGGCAGGTGTCGCGACCGTCTCTACGTGGAGCACCGTTTACATAGAGACTATACTTTGTGTTCTCTAGGGCTGCCGCTAGTTGGGAAATGATCGGCAACGATTTTTTGTTACGTGTGGTAGAAAACAAAAATAGGAAGTTTTCGTTCGGGTTATCGAAAATGAATCCAATATATGATGTCCAATAAATGAGTTCAATATATGAAGACAAAATTGTAAAATTTTAAGGCACGGTTGGCACAATGACAGAGATCGCCTGCTGCGCTACGTGTCGCAGGTTCGATCCCCGCATAGAACAAATATTTGTATGATCTATAGGAAGTTGTTTCGAGTCTGGCTGTTTGTGTGTGTGAGTTTAAATGTTTGTAAACGCACCCACGATACAGGAGTAATTCCTAGTCTAGGGCAAAGTTTTTTTTTAAATCAAGAGCGATTCTACACAAATCCATGGCCGCTTTTCTGACGGAAAAACACAATTACAATTTTGTCGACCCGGAAATCGAACCTAGGACCTCTCATTCGCAGGAGTCGCGCTTGCGAGCACTCGCTCTAAAAGGCAGGTAACGGTCTCAAATAATATTCGTGTTCACCCTCGCGACAGCCCTGCCCGCCACTTGCCGGCGACTGCTGTTTTTTCATTTACGAATATTTTCCTTGGCGCACGATATTTTTTCAGCGTGTTTTCCCAGTTGTAAGATAAACTACACTCCATCAAATGTATATTTTTTACCATTTCAGCCCAGCGCCCTTGTACCTGTACCACTTATATTTTAAATTTCATGTGGAACCTGTTACCAATTTAGGTTATATATTTTATATACTGTGTTTTTTAGAATATACTGTTAAGGGTTTTGTGTTTTTTTTCTAGATTGTGTTAGGTTTTAGGCAATATTGAACTGTATTTTGTGGTAAAACAATGAAAGGAGAAAAGTTGCTGTTTTTTATTAAAAACGTGCCATCACCCCTGTAAGTGTTAAAGGTTATGCAGGGCGACTTTCTGTATTGTAATCCCATGTAGAACTAGCCGCGCTCCGCGGTTTCACTCGCGTGGTGACAGAATATACAATATATCTTTATGAAATGGATCCTGTGTTATTCTGTAGTATAAGCTATATTATTGTAAAGTTTCATTCAAATCCATTCAGTAGCTTTTGCGTGCAAGAATAACAAAAATCCATACATACAAACTTTCGCGTTTATAATATTTTTAGTAGGATAGGATGGGGCGAGTTTATCGCCATCAACCGGGCACGAATCTAGGACTCCGCGGCTGTCACTAAGAAGTTCTTGATGAAAATACGCATACGGAAGCAAAGATAGATTTCTGAATTACGGACCCCATCTCTAACATCATCTCTATATCCTTAAAATATAGCCAAAAACCTGACAACGCAAAATTAAATTTAATACTATATAGTGAGGGCATATATACTGGGTCGATGACACAAAAACATTAAAAACTAGTTTCATTTATTATTTGTTAAAATATTGAAATATTTATTTACATCAAGATTATAAATAAGCACATTTTAAAATATTCACAACAATGCATTAAAATATATTAAGTTTACGATTCTTTAAATTTAAATAATTATAAAAGCAACAGATATATAGAAATTCGGAATTCATAAAGTACTAAAACTAAACTATTAAATTCAAATACAAGAGCAAGGTCTCTTCGGCCTTATAATAACCTATCGTAGTCAAGACAAAAAATCGCTTAAAAAGGTCTCTGATTACGTCAGAGGGACACTAGCGGGGCAGGAGTGTGGTTTTAGCCGGTTCGAGTCCGGCACTACCTCGACTGTCTCACAACCTGTGAGATAGTCGAGGTGTCCGCGGGGATTTCCCACTCCTGCCAAAACAAAAAAAAAAAAAAAACATCATCTCTATAAGTAATAACAGTCGCTCCGATCAATCTGCGGTTCGTTGGTCTGCGAATGGCCAATGACCAAGTTTCCCCCGTGCCTCAGAAACCACGTTAAGCTGTTGGTCCCGGCTATCATTTGTAGATCTTTGATAGTCGTTACAGTTCTTTGACAGTAGTCACTGGCTCGAAGGCTTGACAAACAGTCTTACCAAAGAGTATGGTATTACCTAGTATCACCTGGGTTGTGGAAGTCAGATATGCAGCCGGTCCATGTAAGTACTGGTATTCAGGTTAGATTAGAAGCCAACACCAGATGAAAGCTGCGGAAAGGTAAAGGGAGATGACCAGCTCTCGCCCATCCCGCAGCAGATGCACTGGGCGTCGGCAGAGAGCGGACAACGCCCTATTCCAGCCCCCATAAATGGGTCCAGGGGCGGCGGATTCGGTGACATCCGTCGCCCCCCATCACATTGGACACGAGACGGTGGCGCGATGTGTTTCACGCGCGTCTCTCAGACGTCAGAGGGAGTCTGACACCTCACCCCCCCCCCCCTTTGGGACGAGGTCCACACAGGTCAAGCGGGCCACACTAGTCCGGGGCAGCGAAAGTCGCACTTGTTCCCACTGCCCCCTGACGCAAGTGTGGGAAGGAACACCGGTGTGGTTTTAGTCAGTAGAGTCTGACAGACCCCTCCGTCCTCCCCAGGACGGGGGACATCCATGAGGAAATCCACATCGAAAAAAAAAATGAACCAACACCAACAAGAAAGTTATTTGATTAAATAAATAAATATCTTGGGACAACTAACACACGGCTATCTGATCCCAAGCTAAGCAGAGCTTGTGTTATGGTAACCAGACAACTGATATACATACTTATATAATTTATAAATACATACATTATATAGATAAATCACACCCAGACACATAACAAACAATCATGCTCATCACACAAAGTTTGTCCTGGGTGGGAATCGAACCCACGACCTCCGGCTCAGCAGTCAGGGCCACTAACCACTAGACCAACAGGCCCGTCATTATTTCCCATCCGCAAAAAAAAGTAAGTACCTAAATTAAATGAATTTTATTTTTAAACGATTTTTTGTTAACGCGGTTGGGCCAATCTTACTATTTAAAACTTTTGACTAAAATAAATAAGTATTTCCTTAATGAAACAATGGCGATAGCTACATACTGTAACTGCCTAAACAATTAATAATTATCGAGGCACGTCTTCCTAAATTAGGGCAGTTTTAATTAGTCCCCAAATACTATTAGGTGCGCGTCGAATGCGCAGACGCAGCCAACCACGCGTGACGTCACGGCCGCCATTGTCTTCTCGATCAACTAAGTAACGGGCTGGTAATAGGCAGTCACCTTTAACTTCACGCTTGTTTCCGCTTTTAGGGTGAACAGTGATTGGAGCCAAGTTCATCTGGAGGATTTAAGTTTTTGGTGTCATTCCTATAGTACTTATTATAACCTAAGTAGAGAGTAAGACCTCGTTTGTCTAGTGGTCGCAATTGCTACTGCTAACCATGAGGTCCTAGGTTCGATTCCTGGATCGAGCTAATTGTTATTGGGTTTTTACATTACACTTACCCATTATACACAAGTTAGTCAACGAAGCTCAAAACGAGCAAGCTTATTAGTTTTACCAAAAACCTGGACTAACTATGGCAAAAATGCTAACATTAAAAGGAGCACAGCTATACAATAAAATACCCTCACGCAAAAAAAAACCTACACTCATTCAATGCATTTAAAACCTTGGGAACCAGGAGACGGACACAGGCTATTTACTTTTTTTAAAGTGGGATATGAGGGAGAACGAGGGAAGAAAAGGGAAAACTTAGCGTTGCTATTACAAATCAATCAGGCGCAAGGGGAAAACTGCAGGTAACAGGTACTGTGTTATACCGAATTTAACGCGAGCGAAGCCGCGGGCAAAAGCTAGTGACAAAATATTTTAATGTATGACAAATCCACAGATATATTTACAAGTACTGAGCTGAGATTCCTGAATACTGCTACCCGTTACGAGAGTCCATTGCCACTCCCAGTACTATCTCCGTAAATTAAATAATTTTGCACCTAATTATATTGCTTTTTTATATTTATGATTTGCAATTTTTTTACTATTATTGTTTTGTGTGACTGTATTTAATTTTCTTAGATTTCATCTCTTATGTATGACCGATAACTTGTATGTGTGGTGTTTACTGTAAGCATAAGTTAGTTATCCTTAATCCTTAATAATATTATGAAAGCGAAAGTAAGTTTGTTTGTTACGTCTTCACGCCTACATGGCTAAACCGATTTTGATGAATTTTGGTACAGAGATAGTTGGGACCCTGGAGACGGACATAGGACATATTTTATTTTTTAAATAAAAGTGAGAAATGAGGGAGAAAGAGGGAAGAAAAGGGAAAACTTAGCTTTGCTATTACAATAAATAAGGCGCTAGGGCAAAAACTACAAGTAGCAGGCACCTGTAAATCAGGAAAGAGGAACCTTGTTACCCCGAATTAAACGCGAGCGAAACCGTGGGCAAAAGCTAGTGAATAAATAAATAAAAAAATAAATAGGCGCGCCAAATATTACGTAGTACTTTAACATAACTGGCAAAATGTACGTGTGTTATTACGTACACTACTGCCTAACTCTTTGGGATTATAGTCGTGATGTTTCGTGAAAACCAATATCAGTACAACTAATCCATACAAAATAATATCGTACACATGTGGTATAAGAAAGGGTACTCACTCAATGATAGACATAAGCATGCATGACGTCACGTTGCAGCGGATGCGACTGCGTCTGCGCATCCGATGCGCTCATTTTGATAACTTAATGAACATTCGTTTTATTTAGCTAATTTTAAATAGTAATAGTGATGGATCGATAGATGGATGTTTGTTTTTATATTAAAGTTGGGAATGGTCTGGCATGGAATGGACCGTGGGCGAAGCCGCGGGCATAAGCGAGTCTTACTCAAGTTTATCGCAATCGCAAATCCTATTCATTTTGACATTTATGCTACGTTCTCTAAAATGTGCCAATCCAATTTGGGATCCAGAGTCCCCATCAAGTTGATGGCAATTGTGATTGACGTAACAGTGTTGCATTGTATTCTGTCTGACAACCACTCTTGGGGTACTAACTGGGTTGTGGAGATCAGATAGGCAGTTGCTCCATGTAAAATACTGGTATTCAGTTGCATCAGGTTAAACTGTAAGCCGTCTGCTGCATAGTTGGGAAAAAGCTAGGCAGATGATGGTGCAGGGTATTCTAATGAGTCAAAAAATCTACTTTTGTAAGATTTTCCTATATAAGTCCAGGTTTTAAGAACCAATTTAATTCGCCAGTCAATATTTAACACCTATCATATTTGTTAACTTCATAATATTATAAAACACATAGTGGTACATAGGCGGACTTAATGCCATAAGGCATTCTCTACCTGTCAGCGTTTGGGTTAAATACAACAATATTGTGATGATGAGATACAAAAAAATAAATTTAAAAAAATACTATTTGTTTTCGAAAACTTATATGTATAGTTATAGATGTAGCAGTAGGTCAACGATCATACAGCAATATAGTACCTACCTACACCATTGACCACCCCCTGTTTATAGTTCAGATTCGTACAGTCCATCCAAATGTTGTCTAGAAGTTATCGTTATCGCTAATTAACGTTAAGACCGTCATTGGAACAATAGAATTGCCAATGCCAATTATTTGATCTTTGAATAAATATATTCTATTCTATTCTAATAGAATTATTACCAATTTCTGTAAGACAGTTTAGTTCCAATTTTCGTGTGCAATAAACTATATTTTACCTATCTATTTATAATCTGTTTAAATTACTAGTACGATTTTGGTACCAACACAACAGCCGACATTCTTTATTAACCCTTACATTCTCGTACACGTGAGATGCATACGGCGTACTACAGGTTTTGATACTTGACAGTCACCTTTTTATCAGATTAGCAGAACAACTTTTTTTTTGTGAAAAAAGCGTAGTTCTATAGACTAGTAATTTCTGTTGTAAAACAGAACCAGACCAGAAACAACTATCAGTTTAACTGTTTCGTTCAGGAACCGCTCAGCCTGTGCGCGAATCAATAGCTTTCACTTTGAGATGGAATTGAAACTTTACAAGATGCAATCCACACTGAAGTAAAATTTCAATAATAATGCAATATGAATTCTGTTGTGCCGACCGCTTCTAGTCTGCCTGACTGACTTTACTGTTGTGGAGGCATCTGACCTCCACATTCCAGTTATTACAAGGTTAGGCTGGTTGTCACACGTTCGCGCCACTGAAATCGACGGTTATATATTTACAAATTGACAACCTGGACCAACGGCTGTGAACGGCTTAAGGTTTTTTCCGGGGCACGGAGGAATTTCAGTATGTAATGGGTGGTCACCCATCTATGGAGGACCAATCTAAGCAAGAAAGAAAGAAAGTAAGCATTAATTTCTAGCATTTATGACTTCACTTGAAGATCGACCCGATTGGCTGTGATTATTTAGCCATTAACTATTGAGCGATAGCAGTGCTTAAATAATAAACGCTTAATTTAATCCTGTTGGAAGCCGTAGCAGAAATATGAAACGATTTGAAATAATAATGCCTTACCTTTTGCCTAGGTCCTCTGGAAATAAAACGATAGATTTTTTATTATTATTAATAATAAAACGATCGATTTGTAGGAGAACCATGCTAATGTTTCTAGTATTCCGCCAATTAGAATGTTGTGATTACATCAGAATTTCCTATGAAAAAATATTGACGTAACCAATGATTTTCACGAAAAATCTTTCTAATCAATTCGGTTTTAGCATTTATTTAAACCTGTACAGCGAAAGCATAAATATACTTGTTTTTTTACCCAATCTTTGTATTCAATGAAATCTTTATTTGTCGTAGAATTTAATTTAAAATACTTACTACTCGATACAATCGTTAAATGGTCAAGGATCACCAACAACTAAACAAATTATAAAAATATATCCTTAAGTATCAAGACCTACACGTCTCTTGCGTCCGGTCATCAAGATGTAGAAGATAGAGCACCTGTTCGCTGCGGGCGTTCGGCAGTCTTCGGACCACTTCGGCTCAACCCTTACAGCACTCTCACAGTTAAATATAAACCTTATTTACATGACATAACGTAGATAATTATTGTTTATTCTTTTTGTATCGTAAAAGGGTGAATACGTGGGAAAGTTGTGTAGAAATAATTATATGATTTAACCTACTTTACGGCATTTATTGTGCTGTAAAAAGATAATACTTTATGCATTGATTTGGAAAGGTTTTGAAGAGCAGGAATACAAACTTCTAATGACACCTAAAAACAAATTAACTGAATGTACCTAACTATCTAACCATTCAATAATGACAGCCGCACGGATTGAGGTGTGAGGTTAAGACAAGTAATGGGAAACTAAGTTGGATATCTGAATTATGGACTCCATCTCTCACATCATCACCATAAATAATAACAGCCGCTCCGATCAATCTTCGATATGTTGGTCGGCCCATTAAATACTGAGTTTCCTTCGTGAATCGGAAAGCGCTTTAAACCGATTATCCCGGCTGTCATTTGAAGATCTTCGATAGTCGTTACAAGTAGTCAGTGCCTCGAAAGTCTGACAATCAGTCTTACAAGTGGTACCGTATCCTATCCTATCCAACTAATATTATAAATGCGAATGTTTGTGAGGATGTATGTATGGATGTTTGTTACTCTTTCGCGTCAAAACGGGGAACGGATCTGGATGAAATTTGGCACAGAGGTAGATTATAGTCTGAAATAACATCAGGATTTTTTTTCGAAATCACGCGGGTGAAACCGCGGTCGCCAGCTAGTTACCAATAAAGTTTTAAAAAGGCTAGGTAGATGGCGATGACCTAGGTAAAACGCCAGTTATCCTACAATGGGTAATGGAACAGAGAGTCCTGCCAGGGCCACTATCTGCTGGGGATGCGATTTGTTCGAAAGAGATACCGCGGCCCCTGAACATAAAGGGTAAAATAAGGAGCATGGGTGGGTTTTAATCAGTAAAAGTCCGTAACTTCCCCGCTCCGCCCAAATCGAGGAAAGTTATTTGATGATTTCCCATCCACAAAAAATGGGTTAAGGAAGGGTGTACTTACCTAATAGTCCATAGACCACATATAGTATATTTAACCAGTTATGTTTGAGTCTCATGTTATAGGGGGCGTCCCTATTGCCATCAAACTCAAACTCAAAGCATTTATTTATATTAGACCATTACAGGCACTTTTGAATGTCATAAAAACAAGAACAAAAAATGATGCTGCTACAGTCCCGGTCACAAGGCATAATAACTTGTGAAAGTACTGTAGTTGCCCATTCCAAAGCGTTGATCTCTATGGAGAAGAATGGGCAAGAAACTCCATGGGCACTCTTTTAAATTATAATATTTTTACAAAATCGTATTTACATCATTCGTGTTGAGATTATACAAATATGTGAGAACGATGTAGAAAAACGTGCACAGTAAGAGCGTCCAGAGTAAATAAAAAGCAAAATTCAATTTAAAATCTAAATAAGTTAAAAAATGACCGTGGTAGTTAAAAAATGACCAGTCCCAACTGACAGCGCCCGTTCACGAACATGACGTATGGATCAGCCCCATTCAGCTCGACCATTTTGAAGGGAGCTAAATGACCCGACACACCCGCCACTATCAGCGAGACATTTAAGTGAGCATGACACTATTAACCACCAGGGCTTCGTCAAGTCAATGATAATACATAGCACTCACATATGGGCTTAATAATTATACAATACTAGAGAATTGATTCTATACATTGCAAAGATAGTCTTACAATCTTCTGCAGCTTCCACTATAGCTTCGGATACTTATCGATGAGTTTACCCCTATGCTTGAGGAGCAGGACCAGCATTGAGCTATCAATCAGGCACAAACACACTATAAGGCAACAAGGAACAGAGGGGCCTGCCAGGGCCTCCGCCTGCCGGGGTTGCGGGTTGTTCGAAAGAGATACCGCGGCCCCGGAACGTAAAGGGCAATAGAAGCAACATGAGTGGGTTTTAGTCAGGACAAGTCTGAGACTCCTCCCCGCTCCGGCCAGAGCGGGGGAACGTAACACAAAAAGAACAGGTGTACCTAAAAGTAGATCCATATTTCAACAGTTACCTATGTTTGAGTCTCATGTTATAGGGGGCGTCCCTTATGCCATCAAGCGGGTACAAACACACAATAAGGCAACAAGGAATCTTCTGCTAACAGTTCTTTCGATGCCAAAATATCCTATGCGTTTTGTGTTTCATAGCAATCCCCTTGCCCTCATTAGTATTCTTGACTTGTGCTGCAAAGACATTTAAGTTTTCATTAACTTATTTTTAACTAGCTTTTGCCCGCGGCTTCGCTCGTGTTTAATTCGGGGTAACACAGTTCCCATTTCCTGATTTGCAGGTACCTGCTACTTGTAGTTTTTGCCCTTGCGCCTTATTTTTTGTAATAGCAAAGCTAAGTTTTCCCTTTTCTTCCCTCTTTCTCCCTCATTTCCCACTTTCTAAACAAACTCACAAAGTTTTCAATGGCCAATCTTTATAATTCATTGTTCTTTAGCGTTAAACAAACTAAACAAATGCAAAATTAATGAAAAAGTTCGATTAAATAAATCCGAGAAAGCTGTGAAAAAAATCTTTTAAAAATAATAATGGATGATTGAAAATGTTATTTTAATAACATTTTGGATAAAAAAAACAATTCTTCTAAATGTAATAAATTGATCATTGAAAATGATATTTTAATAACTTTCCCACAAAACTATTTTATTTTCTGTTTAAGTCGTTGAACCGTTCTTTGTTATAATTTCTACAAATTTTATTAACAAAAACCTATCTTACCATCGATATTGAATCAAATCAAATCATTTATTTCCAAAACACAGGTTTGAGAGATCTTACATAGAGACAATTATTTATTACATAAATACAATCATGACTGAAAATTATACTGTCTACCCATGGTGCTATGGAATCCGGATTAGTTGAAAGAAAACTTAAAGACGGCACAGTAGTCGCAAGCGCGACTGCTGAACTACTGATCCCGGGTTCGATTCCCGGGTAGGGCAAAGTGTTATTGGGTTTTTCTATCAGGAACTTTTCAGTAGCAGCTATAGAGTCTGGATTTGCGCCCGGTTGATGGGTATTAGGCTCGCCTCTAGTAAACATAGGACTTAAACATATTTGGCGAGATGTGTGTGTACTATTAGGTTCACCGCTGCTTAACTCTTCGGGGATTACAAGCGTGAAGGTATGCTATGTAAAATTTGGCACCAGTGATGATTGGTTCCAAGGTTAGTCAAAGTCAAAGTAATTTATTTGTCAGAAGCATGGTGTTGGGGATGGTACATACAATAATGGAAAGTTCAACATGTTTCACCAGTGCTAGGTATACAAATATTGGGTATGTCATTTAAAAGTTATACTAATTAATACGGTAGGTTACCATCGTATTGGTTACCAATACAACTCTATAGATAATAGGGGTGGCTATTGTCCTGTCGATTTATTAAAAAGCGCAGTTAAAAGGATCTGAGGAATTTCTGACCTTAGCATCGACTACAGTATACATGTCAACCAACGATATACAGGGTGTAAAGAAATTGGACTCTAAGAAATATCAATAAAAACGTTGTCTTACATTATTTTTATGTTTTCGTTTGTCTGCCTGTCTGTGTCATTTTCCGAAAAAAAAACTTCTTGTTTCATTTCAAGGGCTATAATAATGTTATTTCACTTATGTTAAAATATTTAACGATTGACAAACAAATGAATAAAAAGTAGCAAAAAAGATGATGGGGTCTTTTTTCATTTTATATTGACTTGCTTGATAATATTATCTAATATCTCGACGCTTCCTACATAATATAAGGTTAAGTCAAAAACCGAGATTTACAGGAGACCATAATTTGTGTTCAACACGCCCTAGAAATAATTCTATGAGCAATAATAAATATTTTCTTTCTATAATATTTTAACAGTTTTAAGAGCTTTATAATGCTATTACACACAAGTATTTAATTTTTTCACGTTTTCTTAGAAAAACTGATAGATGACCGTTTCTACGACACGTATTCGTTGTATTTATAATACTTGTTCTCTTATACGTTCTTTTGATATTCAAATTGGGCTTATGGGGTGTGGGCTAAACCTAACCCTTTCGCAGAAAGAAGTTATGTATGTTTTCCAGCGCTGGGAAAACTTTAAACCAGTTTTGCTAGAGGACGTTTCCTGTGACATTAATTTCAACTAAGGATTTTTTTATGCAGTTATATAAACAAAAAAAAAAGTTAACATCTGTTCTAATTATTTTTTGATATCTTGTAAAATAAGTTTAGTTCTTAAACTTGTAAGTTATCCAGGAATATGCTTATTAATCAATCCCTCTATTAAATTTTCCCGTGTTAGAGCCCTGTCATGCTGATCACAAAGGTAAACAACCCGTAACATTGATTTAATTAAGTTTTACCTTCCTTGAAACAAGAGGTCAATGGCACTTGAATTTGCGAACGGTACATTATGATCATATTTATGAAACTAATTACCGAGAGAACCTTCTGAGAAAACCTTCTTAGACTGTTCTATTTTTAAAAGTTGTTTAGGATAAAAAGTAGCAAAGTTTAATTAATAATAATTGACATTTATACTATAACTATGCAATATTATCACGTTATTCCATTAATCACTAAGTTATTATTGTACTTTACCGCGCAGTTAAAGTTAAACAATCTCTTTGCTTTAATGTCAGTGTACTATATAATCAGGAAATATAAATAAACGTACACATAAAGTAATACAAAAAATGAAAAAAAAACTACAGTTTGCAACAAAATGGACAGTCCAAAGACCATTCGTTCACATTGGGAGGGATTAGCCCAGCAGTGGGCAAGAAGCTGATGATGTTTTGCTGCTAACTGTACAATCAATTAAAAAAAAAACATCTTAAAATATAATGAATATTTTAAGATGTTTTATTTTTTTTTCGTTATTTGTTTTCAAAATTTTAAATCTTATAATTAGCAAGAAAAGTGACGTTACTCATCTGTTTTAGTTAAACGCCATGTTTATGTATTTCTCTGTCTTCGATATTAACCAGATCTTAAAAAAAAAACATACGTAGTGTTAATCTACTTTCGTTGCTGACTGTCCATTGGTATTAAGTCTTGTTTCCTATTAATAGTCTTGCAAGTTGCAACTTTCGATCTCAGGAACCGCATTCCAAGTCTTGTCTTGATAAATAAAGCTGATCAACATTGTGATTTAATTTAATTATGGCTGAAAGATGCCACGGTACATTATTTACATAAAAATTAGTTTATTTTAAAATATATATAATCATTTTTGTTAAGTCTAACAAATTAGTAAAATTAAATACCATCTTAATTAAACATGACAAAACTTATGCGTAGGATCTAAATTATACATGACAAATCACAATTTAGGGAGGTGGGCACCTCTCTTAATTATGAAAATCATATTATCAAACGCAAAATTAAAACTTAGTTTTAGTATTTTGTCATATTTATCTAAAACATATAGGACATTTATGATCAATCCTATCAAAACAACGTCGTAATGTATATCTATGAGAAACAAACAAAGACGAAATAAGGTCGATCTCTTAGTTTTTTAATTATTTTAGGCCATGTTTCTTCTCCGTGTTTTCCGGCTGATAAAGATCTTGTCAATAATAACAGTTAACAGTTATGTTTTCTTAATTAATCAAGTTGTTATATCTACATACAAACATGATATTTAATCAACTTTAGTTAATAATAAAAAAGGAGAGGCAGTGATGAGACTTACAGAAGATAAAAACATTATGAGCATATTCGCAGTAAAATAATCTTCAAAATACTATTTACTTTTACTCAATTATTCATATTTTATTTTAACATGCAAGTTACAAATTACTGTCAGTAAGATTATCAAGAATGTCATAAATACCGAAGAGGCATTGACCAACCAACAATGGGATCAACCTGTACCAAAACTAACCCTTTCTTCGGCCGGTTTTTTTATTCATTTTCTTTTTTTAAAAAGACGATCGAACCTTTTTTTCTTTTTTTTGGCCATTAGCTTTTTTTATTCGTATCTTCGTTTTTTGTGGGGATCCCAAATTAATATAATGTTTTTTTGGGTGCGATGGTATCGAACGGGTTTAGTGGTCGAAAACTGGTGGGAAAGATTTAATGAAAGTGTTTTTTTTATTGACGATAGTTAAGATACTCTCGTTTTCGTTGCACGTAGATTTTACATAACCTGTCCATAGATGTGTTGATGTAGAATCTTGGTGTTTTCATTTAAGTTAATCAGGGTTTTTAAAGAAATTTTATTTTTTTAATCGTTTTGCGTTTATGCGCTTAGGGTTTATATTTCCTTATGTGTTGATAGTATCTCGTGTCGTTAACATGAAAGTTGTGGGTAATCTAATCCTTTTTCGCGTGTTGCGACATATTTCTTTTTTTGTATTTTTTTGTGCGTGTGATTTTAATTACAGGTCTTAAATAAAGCATTGAAGGCGCCTATATAGCAGTGGAGTTGAATTATTACTGGGTTTTTAGTTTTTTTTCTTTTAAAAACGTTGTTGTGCACTCAACATCTGTCCGCTAGTGATTGTCATTAATTAACAGGACGTAGGACGGACGGACAGACAGGTTTCAAGGTATGTAGACGAGCGGGTTTCCAAGCATCTTATTTTTACGTTTTGCATGCATTCACTGCGTAAAACGTTGGTATTTAACCGTACTCCTATACTGTTATGATCTTGTACGGAATTTTAAAATAGTACAAAATAGAGCCGCTTGAGGATAAAATCTCTTGGGATTTTATTTAAACATCCGTTATTTTTGCAGTTGAAAAAAAACTTTGCAGTTGCGGGTTGAATCTTGTTGGTTAATTGACAAATTAAGGGACAATTGCTTTGTATACATTTATAGTACACCTTTCATGTCCTTTCAGACCAGACAAAGTCCAGACAAAAGACGAAAAAATAATCTGCAAAAATATTTTTCCTAAAACTGTTAATGATCGCATTTTCAACAAAAAAGTTGTCAAGACACTTTAAGAGGTGATACCTCACCCGACTGTCTGCTGTTACCCATTGTAGCTCCCAAAATCCACAATCTGCGACCGAATCTCGACTTTTTTCAGTCGAAATGTTCCTTTATCCACGGATCTCGCCAAAACGCCAGACGTAACGCATAAATCCTTATTTAAATATACCTCGCAGCTTTCATAGACACAGATAATCCTTCTTACCACGAAAATCTCAAAGAAAATTCTATCTTAATTCGTTGCAAATACATTCCAGTATCCTCTAATTCAGGATAGATTCGCGAAAATAAATGAACGTCGTAAGATTCGCGACAACGTTCTGTTTTCAATTCTACACTACACAGGTTAAGGTTTTATTTCCAATGGGGGTTAGTGAAAGGGTTTTTATAGCAATAAATAAAGGAATATCGAAGTTGGCTGTGTCAACAACGCGTTGCATTCTTGTGCAGTGTGTACGACACACACACATACCTACACAGGTCGCGAGATGACGCCGCATGTGTGTGTACACAAATACTTATTGGTAAATGTTGACTTGGGAACAGAGTTCCAGATGCATTTTAACAATTTAATTTTCATATTTATTTGCAACATTATTCTATAGATGAAACATACTTCCATGATTCAAGATTATATCTGTTTTCCCTCAAAGAAATGTTGTCATAAAATATGCTTAAATTCTGCATTCTAACCAACAATCACAATATCAATAAGACGGTACATTGCTTTTGCATCCATTAGTTCCTGAATGTGATAATACTTTTTACTTATTTTTTACCAAATGTTCTCTTTCGCCATTAGCTTTTGAACACTCTGTACTTTCACGATAAAGTAAAAAAAAATGCATCAATAATCTCCATTAAATAACTGACCAACATCCCCACATTATCTTTCTACTGCAATCGTCTCCACAGTTTCCCTGTTCATCTCCCCCTGACCTTGAGTCGAGTTGACCCGTTCCCGCGAATCAGCCGCGTTGCCCTCGTGCTCTTGCACGGCCACAGAGGCGGTGAAGCACCGAGATGCGGGGGGGAGGGGACTGATTCCGAGTAAACTTAACTTTAGTTTACAAGTTGGCAACATTGCAGCGTGCGCGTCGTGTGAGCTTTGCAGCAGCGAGAGGGTTAAGACAGGTTGGGAGGAAAAGAGTTAAGGAAAAGGTAATGGGTCAATAAACTTTTGACAGTTGACTGTAATGACAGATTTTACTTGAGCTTTTTCGATTCGTCGCTGTTCCTTCTTGTCATCGAAAAACAAAAGAACAAGATTCATTCCTTTTTCAAATATTTTCGTTTTCATAATTCCGAGTCATCTGTACTCTCTTTTCGAAGTCTTTATTCAAAATAGACATTATTGACAACACGTACTTAGTTCAAAGATCGACAATTAAAGAAAAAGAAGGAAATGATGAGGTTGACAGGGGAGAATGAAAGAAGAAAACGTGTTGTGCCGACCCCAAATAGAATGGGACAAGGGCAGAAAAATGATGATGATGTTAATGATCTATTCTCAAACATTTCCTAATGATGAGTACGATTGAGGATTGTCACACACAAGTGAATGGGACAAGGGCAAGAAGATGATGACAAAGATCATCCACAACCTTAAAATTAGGTAGCAACCTTACTGCAACAGTTGGATTCTCAAATTCGGGTTGGTCGTTTCCTATTCAGAAGAACCGGCAAGAAACTCCATGATTACTCTTTTAAAATCATTTGGTTTTACAATGTTGTTGTTACAGCGTTAGGACAGGACAGTGTAGACCCGACAATCCTTACTAATATTATAAAAACGAAAGTGAGTTTGTTTGTTTGTTTGTTACGTCTTCACGCCTAAATGGCCAAACCGATTTTAGTACAGAGATAGTTGGGACCCTGGAGACGGACATAGGCTAAAAAAAAGTAAGAAAAGGGGGAGGTACAGGTACTAGGTAAGTACTAACTGGGTTGTTAGGGTCAGACAGGCCGTCGCTCAATGTAAAATATTGGCACCCAGTTGTATCCGGTTAGACTGGAAGCCGACCCCTACGGAAAAAGCTAGGCAGAGATCTTATCTACTTAACTTCCGTCCCACATGCCTCGAACAATCTGAAAAAGATTTATCATATTATCAATTGATAAGCTGATTGATGTTTGTTGTATAGTCGTTTTTACGACTGGACCAAAGCGTCCTGCTCTCCAGTTCCTTATATGGAACCTACTGAGAAGACGGGTGGCCTATATAATATCTTTACGAATAACTAAACTTGTGACGAGGTACTTTAAGATAATGTATTAGATGATCTTAGTTAGCTTTTAAACAATTTTTTTATTTTATTTTAGAAAAACTTAGCCTTACACTAGGAATTTCTCCTGTATCGTGGGTGCGTTTACAAACATCTAAATTTACATACACAAACAGCCAGACCCGAAACAACTCTCTGTAGGCCATACAAATATTTGTTCCGTGCGGGGATCGAACCCGCGACACGCAGCGCAGCGGTCGATCTCTCAGCCACTGCGCCAACCGTGCCGTCAAAATTGTATTACAACCAACTCACTTGACTGTCTCGATGATCAAGTTTGAGATCCTAGGTTCGATTCCCGGATAGGGCAAAGTGTTATTTAGTATTTCATCAGGAATTCATCAGGTACTTGAATTTGTGCTCAGTTGATGGCAAAAGACTTGAATATAACTGGTGAAATTTGAGTGTCCTGTTAGTTATACCTTTGCCAAACCCTATGTTGATGTAAAGTATGTTAATTATTAAAAAAAAAACAATCTAATTACTTAAACACACGAAGTACAATTAGTTAGAATTCTTAACAACTGACAGCTCGTTGAATTACTAAGTACAATAGCAAACAAAATTGTTGAATTGTTGACTGAAAGGAAAAGTTAAAGACAAACAAACAAGAATACTGTCAGTTTCTGGACGAATGAATACCATAACATCACGCCTTTAATTGACTAGGGCTTATACAGAGGTGTACCTATGAAGGACGCACATATCGTCACTTACCTACATTTGTTTAAGCCCCATGTAAATGGTGGTTCTAGATTCAGTCTCGGCGGATGCTGAGATAGAAATCCAACCATACTATACTGACTGCCTAATCTGGGAATCGAACCAAAGACCGCTTACTCACGGACAGCTGTTCTTAAGCCCTCACAATACACCAACGCGAAACGTTTAGACACGTAGACGTTTTGTAAATACAAATTTAGATCTGCGAAAAAAAAACAAAATATAACATGAAGGATTTATATTACCTAAATTAGAGGAAAGTGAAAAAGTAAACTTTTTAAACGAAATATTTCATCCCTTCGGAAGTCAATTTCTATTACACCTTCTATCTAATCTATGGCTCATTCCACATTCACATCACTAAATAAAAATCTTAAATCAATATATCCTAACCATAAATAAAACCACCTATATCTTAAACACAGCTTCACCGTGGACCACGGTCGCGAGCCCTTCAAAATTAACCGGTTCCTATCTTCCATCTTTATCTAACAATCGTATTACAACTATACCCGTCTCGTTTTGCCCATCGGACATTTTTTTATCTCACTCTCACCACCGCTGTGACTACCACTTTCCCTTTTCAAAGGACGAAGACACCAATATTTGGCATCCTTGTCTAATGTGGGCAGTTTTATATGTGTGTCTCTGTCTTCTGGAGTCAGGATTTGGCCTTGAGACTAAGATGCAGAGTCTGGTCAAAGTTATTTTTACTTTTTACATGGAACGATGACTAAATGCGTTAAGAAGCTAGTGGCAAGTCCTTCGCTTGTTTTATGGTATGTGTTTTGTGTAGGTGTGTGTATCCGAACGCGTATTATTATCTGTAGCTTTGTTGACCGTTGGTAGCCATTTTCTATTTTTGTGTCAATATAATATCTTATTGGAGATCGTTCTAGTTCTATTGGAGAAAAAATACCTTTACATTTATTTTTACATAATATATATTTAGAAGAATGTATGACACTTAAAGTGTTTTTTTTTTTAACTGAAAAATTAGGGCTTACCGCAATAAAACGTTGATGTACATATAAACATACTACAAATAGGTTTTTAAATTATAGGCAGAGCAATCAATTTACTTTTATAACTTCTATGTACGTTATCTTGTGTATACTTAGGTGTTAACCGACTTCAAAAAAAGGAGCTGGTTCTTAATTCGACTGTATTTTTTTTTGTATGTTTGTCACGCTTTTTTTCCTTCATTTGTAGGTTGATTTTCAAAATTTTTAACCGAAAGAGTATGCTCCCGAGCAATTTTATCTACCTATATTTTCTTATATAACACATTTTTTTATTTTTCTAATGTACTTATGTGAATGATATGCATTACATTTTTTAGTAGCAATGGAAAATAAATACTCGAAAAGAACTCGATAAAAACTTTTGTTCAAAAACAAAACAGATTTCCAAAAAAAAACAGTAAAATTAAATAAACTTGATGAAAAATCAAAAATAGGAAGTTGTTATTTTGTTGTTGTACAAAAAAACTAAGGCAAATATAGAAACTCCAGAGATACTCTTTCAAATCATACATAGTTACATCATTCAAATTGAGATAATATTTGTATTATCTATGTGAGAACGATGTTATTAAAGTACTTACTTAGAAATGCACATTAAGAGCGTCCAAAGCAAAAGCAAAAATGGCAATAAATAAATATTAATTAAAATAAACCGTGGCAGGTAAGAAATGACCAGTCTCAACTGACAGCGCCCGTTCACGAACATGACGCATGGATCAGCCCCATTCAGCTCAACCATTTTAAAGGGAGCTAAATGACCCGACACCCACCACCATCAGTCAGACATTTAATAATGTCAATGTAATGAGCAAAACATTCTCTCAACCACCAGGGCATCGTCTTTACAATTATACAATACTAGGAAATTGATTCTATACAATGCAAAGATAGTCTTACAATTTTCTGCTGCTTCCACAATAACTTAAGATGCTAATCAATGAGTTTACCCCTATGGTTGCGGACCAGCATAGACCTAAAACATTTTTATCCTTACTAAGTTATATTATGAAAGTGACTTTGTTTGTTTGTTATTTTGATAGTTGGGACCCTGGAGACGGACATAGGCTACTTTTTAGCTATCAATAAGGCGCAAGGGCAAAAACTACAGGTAGCAGGTACCTGCAAATCAGGAAAAGGGAACTGCGTTACCCCGAATTTAACGCGAGCGAAGCCGCGGGCAAAAGCTAGACTTCGATATTTGTTTTTTACGTCTTGGCTAAACCGATTTTCATGAATTTTGATAGTTGGGACACTGAAGACGGATATAGGCTACTTTTTAGCTATCAATAAGGCGCAAGGGCAAAAACTAGAGGTACCTGTAAATCAGGAAAAGGGAACTGCGTTACCCCGAATTTAACGCGAACGAAGCCGCGGGCAAAAGCTAATTTTCAATATTTTTCAAAGTATAATCATATATTAACATCTGCACAAACAATTTCAATTTTGAATCTTAAAGTTCTAGGTAGCTTTGTATATCAGTGATCGAAGTTTTTCTTCATAAACCAGATCGAGTTACGATTATAGGTAGGCTCAATGGAATAAGGAAAAGTTTGACATTGATTAAATGGAATCCTAGAACGAATGGAGTCAACACAGCTACTTGACTAGACTTGTTCTGAAAAACCCCGTGCGTAAGCAATGTAACCTGTTTGCTGTTTAATTTTAAAAGTAAGGCTATGCGTAAACCTGAGTCAAGACTAACTTTAGACTACCCGACACAGCGACGAAATATGCTCATGACAAAATGGAAATCCAAATCTAAATAATTAAAAAAAAAGAGTTCATAAAAACTCTTTAGTCAAAAATAAGACTTGTCAAAAAAAACACTGACTTTATTTTTCTCCTGTCCCAAATTGCGGTTCTCTTTTCATGAAATCATTCCTCCTCATATCCCTCGTCCAACTTCTGTTAAATGTCTTCTTTCTTTTGTGTTTTCTCGTTTTGTTTTCAAACTATGTGAATTCATCGAAATTAATAAAATTAAGTTGTAACTTTTTGAATCGTTATTTTTTTTTTTTACCTAAAGCCTCTTTTCTTTTCTGTCATTCTGTCTTATGAAATGATAATCTAAATCTGCAAAGAAATACTTTTATTGTTTTTATATTTTTTAATTACTGTGATTACTTGCTAAATATTCTCCAGCGTTTAATAGTTTATTTCCAGTACACGTGTTATTGGCAAAATTGTGGTATCTCTCGTCCACAAAAGCCATTAATGAAGAGTTGAAGTTGGCAGTTCCCGCCAAAAACAGGAGGAATGCAAGCTATGTTTAAAACTTGACGGAATTCAATGGAATTGTTATATTCTGAATCTAGGTGTGTGTATGATAATGAATATAAAAGTCATTGAAGTAATAAGATATTTTTTATATTTTTCCGCGGCCAAAGGTCGCGGTCAACTACATATTATAAAATAATGACTCTCCCCGCTGTCTGTGTGTCCCTATGTAAGCTTAGATTTGTAAAACTTCGCAACGGATTTTGATGCGGTATTTTTTAATATGAACTACTGAATATGTATAATATTAGTATCTACATTGCACCCGTACGAAACCGGGGCAGGTTCCTAGTAACATGATAAAATATTTCCATCATTGGCAGACAAAACAATTTTGAATCAAGTGTGCGTTTTGGTTCGTCCTAAAAAGAAAAATTGATTTACAAAATATTCCTAGTTTTTAAGTACAAGTTGGATGAATCAGTAAGTTTTCAAAGCTTTGACGTCATTTTTATCCTTTGGTTTTACCTGGCATAAGGCAAGTAACAATAAGTCATTGTGATTTGTAAAAGTCCTTTCATCGTGAAAGTGAAAAGCTAATTAATAAGTGATTAATTACTTGTTTCACACTTAAATCATATATGTTTCCGGTCTGGCTTTAGTGATACTTCAAGACTTTTTTCAACGTCGTTAAATTTTAATTGTTCTTTTTTTAAAAATTGAAATTGCTCACAAACTAACATTATTATTATTTATAACGGTTTTGATTTTATCAACAAATTAACATTTATTTATGTGTTCTGAATTCAAATGTATTTGAATTCGATTTTCTGTTTTTATCTAATATTGTTCTGTTTACGTCTTTGCTTCTCCTTTAATTTGCAAAGGCAAACCGCTAAAAAAAGTAAATTAAATGATAATTCAATGTGATTAAAATGACATTGTAAATACTTTTCGTTCTAAAGTTGATGTCGTTTGATACACGTGAGCAATTATTACTGCTGATCTCGGCTCCATAACAGCCTGGCCGTCGGCTCGGGTGTAAGTTTCGCCACGGCTGCATTGACAAAGTTTCTCAGCTTGTTTCAAAATGAAAATACTTTAAGACTCATTAGGTAGTTGGTAAGATTTTTTTTTTTATGTAAGTATGCTTATTCAGCAGGTTAAGTTGCAAAGGGCGGTAATTAAAAGTGAAGTTCTGGATTATATGGCTGAGGTATATAAATTGGTCTTTATATTAGTAAAGTCTCGTTGCTATGCATTTCCTACTAACTGAATTTTCGACTTGACGATGCCCTGGTGGTTGTGTGCCATGCTTACTTAAATGTCTCGCTGATGGTGGCGGGTGTGTCGGGTCATTTAGTTCCCTTCAAAATGGTCGAGCTGAATGGGGCTGATCCATACGTCATGTTCGTGAACGGGCGCTGTCAGTTGGGACTGGTAATCTTTTAGCTGCCATGGTTCCTTTTTAATTTACTTATTTGGATTTTTAATTGAATTTTGCTTTTACTCTGGACGCTCTTACTGTGCACGTCTTTTTATATCGTTCTCACATATTTGTACAATCTCGACATAAATGATATAAATGTGATTATGTAATAATTTTATAATTTAAAAGAGTGTCCATGGAGTTTCTTGCTCATTCTTCTCCATCTCAACGCTTTTGAGTTTGAGTTTCGCTGATTTCTTTCAAATAAATATTATTACAAAAAAAACGAGCAAGTGCGAGTCAGGCTCGCGTACCGAGGGTTCCGTAGAAACTTGCAGCATAAACAGCCATATCTTTTGTCTGCGTAGACTTAGAGGGTTGGTTTTTACAGCACTAAAGGACCACAGATTAAATTAAATGGTTTTCATTTTAATACGATACCTTCACGCGTTTCCGAGTTAAAAGGTCTTGACAGACAGACAGAGACACGGACAACAAAGTGATCCTATAATAGTTCCATTTTTTTCTTTATGAAGAATATTCAAAAAATATTTGCTAGGTAACATATTCTCAAATTTAAAAAAAAAACCATCATCCCCAAACAACAGAATAATACATCCAAGAAACCAATGCACACGTACCGAACAATCGTTAGACAGATCCTGAGACACATGATTGATATGTTAATTTTCCTTTCTGACTTTCGTATGATTGATTGACTAAAAATTACCATGTTATGCTTGTCTTACCCGTCGTGGTCTCCGCTGTATATAAGTACTCATGCACCTGTGGGTATGTCACCTCTTTGGTTCATTCTTTGGTGTTAATCCACTTGGAAGACTGTTGAATATCATTTGCCTAGACCCTAGTAAAACACAGTTTTCATCTTTTCTCGTAATAAAATAAAATCCTCTGATTTTCCAATTTGTTTTCTTATTTCTTATAATTAATGAAAGTTTATATACCTAGTTGATAATCACATTTAAAAGCGAAAGTTTGTATGCGTGTGTATGTTTGTTACTCTTTTTCGCTCAAACGGCTTGACAGATTCGGATGCAATTTGGTATAAAGATACCTCACATTCTAGGATACTTTTGATTAAAAATGCGGTGTTTCCATGGGAAGATCACTGATCTCACGTTCATGACACATGTCATGCCACATGATGGTCTGCATCACCCTAAGGTAGACTGGTAGAAAATGCCTTAGGCATTACCTAAGTCCGCCTTTATACAGTTTTTACTTGTGCATAAAGTTTTCATAAAAAATGATCTAATATTACATATATTCGCTGCACCGCATAATCATTTTCTTAAGCAGCATGATAGCAACGCCTGGGAGCAGCTAGTTGCAAATGAACCATGGGATACAAACTTGTTAACTTAGTGATTTAGGTACTATACGCGTGTTTAGTGAAATGATTTTTATTATATTCTTAGAGCCCTTGTGCATAAATGATTTTTGCTATTTGCATTGTTCAAAAGGAACAAAAATACCCGTATTAACAGAAAATGTTTTTCTATGCACATTGTTACTGCATAATTGCAATAAGTGCACGTCATCTGTTCCTGCTTGCTAGCAGGACCAGATAATAATCAACAAACACAAGTGAAAGTAAAGATAAATTCAATGATAATGAAGCGACTCATACAAATTCGTAAGTTCATCTCTTGGTTCAACGCACTGCAGCAATTACCGCGCCGCGCCGCGACCAAAACAAGCAAACACATCGACCTTGCGCGGAAAACCAAAAAAAATCCCCCGCGCACCGTCCTGACCTACATACGACGCCACACGCGATAAAACGTATAAAATAACATAATAATAAGACTAAATAATAATAAAAAAGGAAGCGAGACTCAAAAATAAAAATAATAATCACAAGATTACGGTTACGCGGCGCGTAGTGGGCGCGTTTTTCATTCACGCTCCGCTGGAATAGTTCTCTTTTTAAAAAGGGGACGACGTCGGTACGTGCCGCGGACTTGCCTTTTCTTTTATTTTCCGATTTCTTTCTTTTTTAATCATTTCACGAATATGGAGCGTTTTTATTTTCCCCGGGCGGACGGTCCTCCCATTCATGCGGCGGGTTGCTTGCCTTATGTCCGAGTTTTTGTTGCTTGAAACAATTACGACTACAACCGGTCGTAAGATTTGTCGGCGCGTGGTATGCCGTTTGTGTTTTTTGTTGTTAAGTAATTGAAGCTAAGTTGTGGGATGATGCTGAAGAGATTGCTTTATTAAATACTTTATTTGTTTGTTTTAGTTTGTATTAGATTGGTAGCGGAAGGAGTTGTAAGCTTATGTAACTGTAAAATGTATTATTTCAGTTGGAATGTACAAAACAATAATAACGTTAGATTTCAGGTAAAATGTACTAAAAAGTTATTACATACTCATCGAAAGAATGTTCAGTATTATTGTTAAAAAGTTACCCAATGCAACAACAACCTAATATAACTTGCGAAATGTGGATTTGCTTGTTAGGTACACCTCTGTCTGACTCTTCGAAGTTTACAATGCGTGATGTTATATTATGTAAGAGGTTGTGAGTTCAAATCCCGGCAAAGTACCAGTGTGACTTTTTCAATTCATATGTACTTTCTAAAGTTTGTTTAAGAAATCACAGACATCGGTGAAGGAAAACATCGTGAGGACACCTGGACTTATGATTAACCAGCTTTTGCCCGCAGCTTCGCTCGCGTTTATTTCGGGGTAACACAGTTCCCCTTTCCTGATTTAGTTTTTGCCGTTGCGCCTTGTTTATTGTATTAGCAAGTTTAAGTTTTCCCTTTTCTTCCCTCTTTCTCCCTCATTTCCCACATTTTTAAAAGAAAAATTAGCCTATATCCGTCTCCAGGGTCCCAACTATCTCTATACCAAAATTCATCAAAATCGGTCTTGCCATTTAAGCGTGAGGACGTATCAAACAAACAAAGTCACTTTCGCTTTTATAATATTAACTATGGATATGAGTCTGAATTCCCCCAACCTGCGGAAGGGTGGGGTTCGCTTTGCGCATCGTACACATATGGCAAATAAAACGCACGCCCGTTGATTATTTATTTTTTCTAAGTTACCTACGTAATTTCTTACTGGTTCTATGGTTGAAAGAAAGATTAAATAATGATTCATTAAATTGAGAAATGGAAATTGAGATCAAAGAAGCAGGTAATTAACAAGTATTTCTAAATTAAAATTATAACTTAGTTCTTGTAGTTTGTCAAAAATTACTAAAAAAAACTACTACGCATTTTTTTTTGTTAGCATGTTTGACTTCGAATTTTATTTGTTGTAGATAAAAGCTTTATCTATTGAATATAGTACATTTCGATACAAGTACAAATAATATAATTGAAAAACATAATTTAAAAATGTTGTCTATTAAATTGGCCGGAATTGTACTCGTCGTCGTGAGGTACATGCAGCAGGAAAAGAACGAATCCCGAGTCCCGAGTGACGTCTATGACGCGATGCGCTACGGGCCAATCACTGCACTTTCCCCGCCCCCGCGCCTCACTTCATACCACCAAAGGGACCCAATAACTCACTTCTGCGCAAGTGAAGGTCAGCGCTCAAGAACCGTGCCGGTAACTATACTAACCAACCTATGTCAGATAGCCAACTCATCTTAGCTTGTTATTTACAGACACAGGAACGCGATTGATCCCAGTCCTATGCGAGTCCTAAGAATCAGACAACTTCTACATCATCTAATATATAAAATTCTCGTGTCACAATTTTCGTTCCCATACTCCTCCGAAACGGCTGGACCGATTAAACGAAATTTTGTGTACATATCGGGTAGGTCTGAGAATCGGCAACCATCTATTTTTCATACCCCTAAGTGAGCAGCGGGTGAAACCGCTGGGCACAGCTAGTAAAAATATAATATTCTTCATTGAATTACTTTAACAAGTGTCCCTGCAAGAAAGACATTAAAAGAGCTACCAGTCTATCAAAACCAAAAGTCATTTATTCAAACAAAGCTGATGATCAGCACTTTTTGAAGGTTGTTACACAAGACAGTCCCCCAAAACACCCACCCTTCGCCACTTCCTAGTTCCTAGTGTGTAGTATCGTCACAACGTTAATGTTTTCCCCATTATTTGTCTTTTTATCCTTACTAATTCCTTACAAATATTAGAAAAGCGAAAGTGAGTTTGTTTGTTACGTCATCACGCCTAAATGGCTGAACCGATTTTAATGAATTTTGGTACAGAGATAGTTGGGCCCCGGAGACGGACAAAGGCAATTCTTTTTGATCAGCACTTTTTGAAAGTCATTACACAAGACAGTCCCCCAAAACACCCGAACTTCCCGAATGTTTTAGGTGGGAAGAAGAAGTGGCGGAACAAACTCCCCAGCAACACAACTGTCTAGTAAGTTTGAAGAACTAAATATTAAACAAAAATGTCCAAAGTAAACAACATAATTATAAAAGACCGCGTTTAATTGAAATGCCACATGTCTGCTAGGACACGTAATTATACCAGAATGAAAGATAGGTAAATATTGAGAATACACTCCAAAAAATCACTGTTAAAGCCTCCAAGCATAATTAGTGAACCCGAGTACATGTGCTGAGCTGTGTGTAGCGGGTTCGATTCCCGCACGGAACAAATATTTGTATATTTGTAAGACCTGCAAATAGTTGTTCCGGGTCTGGCTGTTTGTGTAATGTGAGTTTAAATGTTTGTAAACGCACCCAAGATACAGTAGAAATTCGTAGGATGGAGCAACGTATTTAAAAAAAAAACAAAAATAAATGTTTGGATACTAACATAACGATCGCAGTAAAAAAAATACTATCCGCGAAACACAGTCATGAAAAACAGACTAATCCGTCCTAGCATCTGATCGTATCACCCACCAACGTAACTTTTCTTATAATTAAGCCTTTTTTTGGGGTGGGAAATCATTGAATAACTTCCCCCGCTCTGGGCAGAGCGGGGAGGAGTGTCAGACTTGTACTGACTAAAACCCACCCATGTTCCTTCTATTGCCTTTTATGTTCCGGGGCCGCGGTACCTATCTCTTTCGAACAACCCACAACCCCGATAATTAAGCCTCTTGTTAGAACCTGAAAGGCATATTTAACCAGCGAATATTCCACAAGTAATAGTCCTCCTGTCCATTCACGACCACAGCGGTCATTTTTCAGTGAAGATTAGCCATCGGCGCGGAAGATACCTATTATAGTGCAGGCGTGTCTGCGCAGGCACAGGTGCACTCTCTGTTCCCTCACTCTTATAGTCCGATGGGACGGCAATCCAACATAACCGGAGAGAGATCAGGCGCTGGGCTTAACGTGCTTTCCGAGGCCCGGCGGTGTCTTACCGCTAACTTCCAAACTCTTTATGAAAAAACCCAATATAACTCGAACCCAGGACACCGCAGTCGCCCCCCACCCGTTCCTTGCTAGAGCCAGCCCGTGCTGCTGAGCCAGTAAGTTCAAATCAGTCCCTAAATAATATTACTCAGATCCAGCCTGTCCCTTTGCTGTCCTCCTTCAGCGACGCCCTAAGCCGAGGCTCGTTCCCCACAGGGGGTGCCCTTAGCGTGTAGTCGCATAGTTTGTAAGTTTTTTGCCCTGGCTGAGGTCTTAATTTTTAAGGCATCCACAGGATTCGCTCGGTTAAGCAGACAACAACCTCCTAGGCTGAACTGCGAGATGCCATTCAGAAAAAAAAAACCGCAGTTGCCAGTCGCGCTTAAGCAGTCAATCCACAACTACACAGTTATTGAATAACTTATTAAAGAAAAAAAACTAGCACAAGTTCGTTACAAGACAAAACAAGAACCATTGCAAGTTCAACCACCTCTAGATCTGGTAGCCAAGTGCTAAGTGGGTTCGGGCACTGGAACCAGGCTTTTTAGTCGGTAAGAAGGCACGTGTTTCCTCGGTAAGGCAATCATGGCGCTTGTTTGAGGAGTGGAAATAGTGTTACATGATTTTTTAGTATCGTCACAATAGCTCAGTCGATAGCGTGTCTATGTGCCAACAAAACGGGAAGCCCACAAGGCAAGCAAGCTGTTCAGGAACCCCAACATACAGAATAATCCTTACTAATATTATAAAAGCGAAAGTAAGTTTGTTTGTTACGTCTTCACGCCTAAACCGATTTTGATGAATTTTGGTACAGAGATAGTTGGTACCCTGGAGACGGACATAAGCTAATTTAAAAAAAAAGTGAAAAATGAGGGAGAAAGAGGGAAGAAAAGGGAAAACTTAGCATTTATAGCTATTACAATAAATAAGGCGCAAGGGCAAAAACTACAGGTAATAAGTACCTGCAAATCAGGAAAGGGGAACAGCGTTACCCCGAATTTAACGCGAGCGAAGCTGCGGGCAAAAGCTAGTAGGTTATAAGGGCAAGCCAGGGTTTATAAATAGTACGAAAGTACTTCCAATAACTAGAGCAGAGTATGGCCACTTCCAAACCTAAATTCAAATTGATAAATTCTATCTTCCGAAGTATACAAAATTTATAATGTTTGTTTGTATGTTAATTACCTTTTCACGCCTAAACCACTGAACCGATCATCCTGAAATTGTATTTAAACACGTTGTCAGGTGTACAGAAACGTACTACGTAGGTACTTTTCATTACGAAAAGAAGTACTGAACCCGAGGGAAACAATATCGTACTTACTATAGTAGATGGCGCCACCTGATTTTCAAATCATGATTGAAATATACACATGCAGAGTACAACCCAAATTGATTGTCACCTTCTAAATTAAAGTAAGCGAAGCCGCGGGCAAAACCTGGTGCAACAATTTATCGTCATCTATTTTATTACTTTCTAAGCATGACTCATGTTTTGAAACCTACTTAAATGTAACTTAATCAACTGTCTGTCTTTGTATTGTAAAATAATGACGGATTTTGGTCTTTGTCTCAATCTAATTGAAGTATCGAAAAGTAGGTCCTACACATTACAAGCTGAATAGTTTGCTGTCCAGCTTTTAAAGGGCCTTCTGCAAGCGTAATCTCTACAAGTGTAGTGTCTCTGTTATTTACAAGGAACAAACTCAAACTCAAAGCATTTATTTCTTTATTTAGGTCATACAAATATTTGTTCCGTGCGGGAATCGAACCCGCGACACGCAGCGCAGCAGTCGATCGTTCAGCCACTGCACCAACCGAGCCGACAAAAAATTAGACCATTACAGGCATTTTTGCAACAATGTCAAGATGCAAAAGAATGAAGTTACAATCCCAGCCTAAAAACTTGTTGCGGGTTGTTCGAAAGGAACCGCGGCCCCGGAACATAAAGGGCATAGAAGGAACATGGGTGGGTTTTAGTCAGTAGAAGTCTGACACTCCCCCCCGCTCCGCCCAGAGCAAGGGAAGTTATTTGATGATTTCCCATCCGCAAAAAGGCTTAAAAAATTGGGAAAGGACTGTAGTTACCCATTCCAATGCTTAGATCATCAATAGGACAGGAGGGAACAGATGTTAAGTGCCCTATCGTATCAGAATAACATCACATTTTCACTCCAAGGCAGAGTGTTGTCGATTCAACCAATAATAAATAATCATGAGACAACAACGTCTTAACGTCTATCTATTATCTACCGCCAAGCCAAAGGCAAGCCTCACCCGCCTAAGGGTTGCGGGTTGTTAGAAGGAGATACCGCGGCCCCGGAACGTAAAGGGCAATAGAAAGAACATTGGTGGGTTTTAGTCAGTACAAGTCCGACACTTCACCGCTCCGCCCAGAGCGGGGGAAGTCATTTAAAGATTTCCCATCTACAAAAAAAGGCAGTGTTCATTACCATCTGTGAGAGGAAGCATCTGATAGACGTCCACCACGCTCGATGACTAGGTTGGTGGACATCAAATTTTTTAGGGTGCCGTAGTTCAAAAGGAAAAAACGGAAGCCTTAAAGGATCACTTTGTTGTCCCTTAGACTGTTTGTCTACCTCTCAAGACTATCTCGGGAATGCGTGGAGGTATTAAGTCGATTCGAGATGAACCCTCTAAGTCTGCGCAGTCAAAACATATGGCCGTTTATGTCGCAAGTTTGTACGCAAATGTGAGTCGCACTTAGCCGTTATTCTTCTTGGAGATGGTCCTACTATGTCGTCACCCTCTTTCATCCTTCTACCATTAAACAGTAGGTACATCTCTTCTCCTCTGGATGCTAGGACATGGGTACAGATGTCAAAGAAAGCACTTGCTCCGTCTATTCGCGTTAGAAAGTGTCCGAGCCTAGGCAACAACGTTCAAAAACGTTGTTTTTCCTTGCTTCAGTCGCCGATGCTTGTTTTTTTTTTGTTTTGTTTCGTTCGAGCTCCAATTTAACACTTGTCGTTGGCGTGGCGCCTTCGTGTTGTTTGTTAGGAGAGAAGTGGTCGTTGAACTTTTATTTAAACTATGGTTATAATATTGGATTTTAAACTGACATGATTACTAACAAATGCAAATGTTATAAATTATGGGTATAATGTCTCTTTCATAGCCGTACTTTTAATTAAGTATAAACTGTCCAAGATCAGTCAAATTATGAAAATAAAAGTTTGGTAAAGGCCGGAATTGGTAGTTGCAATGGCAACAAGTTGGAGTGATGTTAAAGAATAATAAATTTTAATGCTGAACAGGCTGATGTCTTCCTTTTAATTTTTTAGCTTTATGTTTGACTATAATCTACCTCTGTGCCAAATTTCATCAAGATCCGTTCAGCCGTTTTGACGTGTAAGAGTAACAAACATCCATACATCCATCCATCCTCACAAACATTCGCATTTATAATATTAGTAGGATAATTATTTTAATTACATTTAAATATTAAATAGAAATATGTTTGAAATGAATACCTAATAGATTAAATTAATTGAACCAACTTCGAGTAAGTAACTTTTACAAAATTAAACATATTTAGGTACAACGTTAAGTTTGTACATAAACTATAAATTTGAAACAACTATTTTTTACAAGAACTTGTAGTGTTTTCGTTGAACTCTGGCACCCAATGTAAGATTTAACTTGTGTATTTAGAGTGCTACTAAGGAAGTAATATTATTTTATTTATCTGTGGAAGCTTATAATTCGTAATTTAGTTTTTTTTGTGATTTTATAATTAGGTTAGTTAGTCTCTTATGCTTAACTAACATATTAAAATGAGGTAAATGTTGACTGATTTTGTGATTTTACAAAATCACAAAATTTTAAGGAATTTTAGATTCCTTCTGACCACGTAATTTTCAGTTTAGCACAAAACGTTAACTATATTGCTAATCGTTGCCTGATATTTGCAGTTAGAACAAAAATCCGCCACTCTTCTCCGCCCCGACTACAGTTCGGTCAAATCAAAACTTTTTGCGTTCAAGAATGTTCCGTAAAAAAGTCGCCCGTGTAATGACGATCTGATTTGTCGACGACCGTTAGCACTGCGCAGGCGCAGCCTGACACCCATTGTCCGTTCGACTCCCGGGCAGAGTAAAAAGATTGCGATAAATACGTGAGCTGTTATTGTATACTGTTATGTCGCAAATTTTCGATGAAAAATGTCATTTCGGGTTAATGATCGGACGTGATTTTTGTATTTGTAATTGATTCTTATTAAGTTGTGGCGGGAAACGTGACGGATTTGTATGGGCACGTAGTTTTCAGCAAAATTTGGTAGGAGTTTTAAATTTTGAAGATTTTTTGGCTGGGTTAAATGTCGTCTAATAAAGAAAGTCTAGCGTTCCTAAAAAGCAGAGGAGTTTTAGAAATCTTAATTTGTTTTGCTATTACGTAGGTAAGTTTTTACAAAAGTTCCGTACAAAAGGGGCAAATAAATTTTGATAAACAATGAATTTCTGTTGCCGTTATAACAACAAATACTAAAAAAACAGAATGCAATAAAATATATTTAAGGACTCACATAAATCAAATCAATTTTTTGCCGTTTTTAAGATAACTAGCTTCCGACCGCGAGGCATAGTTCTTTGGGCTAACGCTGACTGTAACCCGCGTCATGATCGAAAAAGAAATATTTTTCTCTCCCCTTTTCTTCCCTCTTTCTCCTCCTATTCTCACTATAAAAAAAATGTAGCCTATGTCCGTCTCTAGGGTCCCAACTATCTCTGTACCAAAATTTATCAAAATCAGTTTAGCCATTTAGGCGTGAGGACGTAACAAACAAACTCACTTTCGCTTTTATAATATGGATAATATTTTTGTGTTCACCAAAAATACTGATCGTGCACCAAATATTCTTTCCTGAATGTTAAAAAAATGCGTAGGTTAGGTTAGGTTAAAACTGTGACCCCCTACGCCAGTAACGACTTGCATTAATAGAAAATGGATAAAGATATAACACTTTTTTATTGTAGTGCGCTGATGCTCGTTATGACATATTTTAATTAACATATTTTGGTGCACATTCAGTATATTTGGTGCAACACAGGCAAAATTAGGTAAACGAAATGGGAATAAATTGAAGTACTTTTAAATACCATCCTTATAATATTCGTAAGGATGGTACAGAACCCTTCGTGTACGAGCAGACTCACAAATGGTCGGTTATTTATTTGGTCTTTGTGTCTTTCTTAATTACTATCGATGAAGTTTCCTGATTTTATTCCATACTAGATATGTATTTGTAGTATACTTAGGCTGTGGGCTCCAGTGGCGTTTTATAAAGGTCATCATCATTGGTAGGCCTCTTGAACTTAGATATCATCTGATATTTGGATTGCAGGGGAATTACGGTTCTCGAACGGTAAAAAGAAGCGAACCTATTGCCATCAATCGAACATAATTCCAGACTCCAGGCTGCCACTGCAAAATTGTGTTGAAAAACCCAGTAGGTACTTAAAATAAAAGTAATCATTAATTAGGAGAATATATACAATAAAATATAATGACTTCATCTTTACTTTTTAAAATAACATGTACAATAGTGGTAGGTACATAGGCAGACTTAATGTCATAAGGCTTTCTCTACCAGTCAACTTATCAACAGATACCTACATATTATTTATTTATTTATGCACACACAAAATACATGACAGGAACAACTCAATTATACTTATATAATTAACGTGGAAAATAACGCTTACCTCATAATTGTTTATTTTTTTCCATTTGATTATCGAATGCTTTCGTTTCAAAATGTTTATGCATTTATTATTCTAAAGGAGTTTGTAAAACAGTTAAGCTTTTTTGCTTTATTAAGTACAGTAGCGCCATCTAGTATGTTAATACGTAACTAATCGGCTGAATCATTTTCTTGATACGAAACAGGTTTGCTAATTGTTTAGGTATTGCTTTTTCATTATTTTTTTTAAATTTTCACTTTAAAATGTTCTTAGACTAACTAAGAAATAGACTTAGTTATGTATTTAAGTAATGCACATTAACATAAATATTATAAAGGAAATAAAACACTATCGTTTTTCGACGAGGTCTGGTAAAATCAGAGACATCACTTTGAAATTACAGTTTTGAATGTACATCGTAAATATATTATTCGTACTCTACATATAAGACTTCCGTCGTTATTATATATTTTTTCAACAACATTATATAAACCCTTCTAGATGGAGGGATGAAAGAAAAGATTCCAATAGTAAATTATAGTGGTTGAAACATCACCCTGTCAAACTCATGTCATGTTATTTGTTCGACTGAGTATTCAAGCAATTTGTTTAATTAGATATTCTGAGAGAGACTGCGCGGACGCTGAAAATATACACACGAAGTTTCCGACGTTTTCGGCCGAAGTGTAGATACTTAATAGTACCACCCACATTTCATCAGTTATAGTCATCAACCAAATTCCTAATGGATAAAGCCAACAACACTATGCCTAACCAAATCCAACCTACGACCTCATGCTTAGCACCAACGAGGCAGTCAAGAGAATTTGAAGTGATTTTTTCTGAATCAATGTTTGACACCTGTCCTATTTCTCAACGTATATTATAAAACACATTTTAAATAAATATATTTTATGTATTTATTTATCTTTTTATATATTTTGAATAAATAACTTCATTTTAATTGTTTGTGTAGTAGGTATTAGCAGTAGGTACACCATTGACTACCCCCGTTGTATTTTTATATTCGTACAGTCCATCCAAAGGTTGTCTGGAAGATATTATCGCTATTAGCGGTAAGACCGCCATTGTAACCATAGATTCAGCATATTTGTAAAACAGTTTTGTTTCAATTTTGGTGTGCAATATAGTATATTCTATTCAAGAGAAAAAGTCGTGTCCGAACACACATTAGAGAAACAGGGTTAATCGCAAGGGTAAATCTATTTGCAATGCAATGGATAGGCCTCTTGCCTTAGAGGAACCACCTGTTTGATCACGGTATCCCCTACGCCTGTAAATGTGAATTTCTCAGAAAAATTAACGGTGGCCATTCGGTCCGGCCAAAACGTACAACGCCATCTATCGAGGGAGTCGCAACTAAACTACACTGGCGGACAAAAGTACTGTAGTCAACCTGAGTCAAACAAGCTCATTGTGTTTACGCAAGAAAAAAAATCAATTACAGAACCAAGCGAGTGGTCCATAATTTGGGCCTCCTTACAGCTACAGAACGTCCGTCCATCTGTCTTAATGTGTTTATCGCGTGTGAACTTGTTTAAAGGTTCGAGAAATGCAACGAGGTGGTTACTACCCGTTACTGAGACAAAAAAGAATCGAAAATGTGGAAGGATTTGTAGTCAACGTTAATGTATCGTGGATTAACTTGCTTCTTTTCTTGCAGACAAATAAAACAAATGAATGCATTGAACATTTTGTACAAATGAAATCGCATGTAATTTCGTAATTACGATGCGTGGTATGGCATTAGACGCTAGTTTTCACACAAGTTTTGTAACGTTAAGCCTATCACCCAAAATGTTACCTACTAAAATCCAAAATAACTTTTCTTAACCTTACTAATAAGAATCTTCACCTTTTTTGTGTTGTAAAATATTGTTTCATCATAATTTGAAACAGAAATATGATCTTTAAGTTTAAATCCTTAATCACCTTTTGTCTGACTCGTAACGTTTAGGTTTAAGGGTCATAGTGACCTCTAGTTTTTATGGGATTCTAGAAATAATGTTGAGTATGTGTCCTACAGACGTTCTCAGAACGAGTTGGGCTGGTTTCGTGCGCTGCGAGTGTATGCCACGGGATTTAATTGCTACTACTTTAAAATTATTATGCTATTTATACCTGTACATTGCTGATCTTGAGACTATTATAATAATACTAGCTGGCGCCCGCGGCTTCACCCGCGTGATATCGAAAAAAAAATCCTAGGTATCTGTTATTCCAGACTATAATCTACCTCTGTGCCAAATTTCATCAAGATCCGTTTTGCCGTGAAAGAGTAACATCCATACATCCATCTATCCATCCTCACAAACATTCGCATTTATAATAAGTAGGAACTAGGATAATAATTAACATTTTGTTTCGGAAATTAAACATCCATATTTTATTAGTACACAGTAACTTAGAAAACTATGTTAGTAAAACATGTAGATTCAACAAAACACTATAAACATACAATCAAATTTCCCTGCAATGACATTTAGGAGACTGTTCGAGGCACCTCGGACCCTCTACCACGCAAACCATCAGTGTGCGCATCAGCAAACATTCACGATGCACTTCAGAAGCGTGGCAACCCCAGCAGCATCCTGACTGCAGAATATATTTGGTCGTGAGTTAACTAGTACTATTTTGGTGATTGTTTTTTTTAGTCGACAGTGTACAGCACTAAAGAAAAGATGGTTGCATTGTGAGAGGAATGATATGAAGGAAAAAGGATTAAATGATGACGTGACGAATGACAGAGGAGAATAGAAGAAAAAAGCCGCGTTTTTCCGACCCCAAATGACATGGAACAAGGGAAGGAGATGATGAGTGTACAACTCTGTTCAGGAAAACTAATCATTCATCATCTGCCTAACCTTTTCCCAACTATGTTGGGGTCGGCTTCCAGTCTAACCGGTTGCAGCTGAATTCCGATATGTGACATGGAGCGACTGCTTATCTGACTTCCACAACCTAGTATTGGGTAATCCGATACTCCTTTGGTAAGACTGATTGTCAGTCTTTTGGGACATCTGCAACGACTATCAAAGATCTGTCCAGCTAAACTAATCATAACAAAACAAAACAATAAATATCTAAAAAATATTTAAAACTAGCTTTTGCCCGCGGCTTCGCTCGCGTTAAATTCGGTAGCGCCTTATTGATTTGTAATAGCAACGCTAAGTTTTCCCGTTTCTTCCCTCTTTCTCCTCTAGCCTATGTCCGTCTCCTGGTTCCCAACTATCTCTGTACCAAAATTCATCAAAATCGGTTTAGCCATTAAAGCGTGAAGAGGTAACAAACAAACAAACAAACTCACTTTCGCTTTTATAATATTAGTAAGGATACTTGGCTCATCCACATTTTCATAATTTTTAGAGTTCATTCAAATCTGTAAACGTATTTTTTTTTTAAACATTGCCCCACACTAGGAATTTCTCCTGTATCGTGGGTGCGTTTACAAACATATAAACTCACATACACAAACAGCCAGACCCGAAACAACTATCTGTAGGCCATACAAATATTTGTTCCGTGCGGGAATCGAACCCGCGACACGCAGCGCAGCAGTCGATCGCTCAGCCACTGCGCCAACCGTGTCGTCGTTATTAATTGTGCATGATGCAAAAAAAAAATACTAAAATGCTCTATGGTAATGGTAATCTAAAATGTAGGGACCTATATAACTTTTACATCGCGTTTTCTTGCTAGGCCCTCTGTAAAAGTCATTTGAGTGTCAATACATCCATGTAATTACCAAAGCCATAAATTGTTAGTTTTGGCGCGAAGGCGCCTGCCTCAGCTAATTTCATATCGTTCAATCTCCAAATCGTTATCGCACGCATCGATATGCTTTCTAAAACTCCAATTTTCTTTTACATTGTCGTGTTGAAGTGAACTAGCTTCGTTCGTATTTAATTCCTTATCAATGGTGCCACCGGGCGTCCCGTTATCTAATTTCTGAACGAATGGAGACGGCTATTGCCGCCAACCGTGACCAATGCTACACTTTGGTGTCCGAGATTTTTATATTGAGAGTACAGTGATCTACAAAAATGCAGATAAAAAAAGAAGGTTCTCCTTATTTTATGCATGATAAAATTGCTTGCATTTTTGTAGTTGCTTAGAACAAAAATATGATAATTCGTTGTAGTCGCCGAAAAATTAAAAATCTTGATTCGTGGGATCGCATAGTCTGCCACACACACTTCACCATTTCATCACCACCGCTCTCAAACTGGCGCGCAGGAAATTATCTGGAGGAAACGGGCAACTCCTAAATCCAATGCCATGACAACTCAGTATTATCGTTTGTGAATACGGGCGTATTCATAACCACTTCAATTACTTACGTAATGTCAAAAAAAGATAGTCATACAGCTTCTCGAATTAAAGCGTTTTTTGAAATGGGGGCTGGAGTAAGTTAAGCAGGAGAGAAGATGCACTCATATTGTGTTTGAAATTGGAATGGAATCCAAGTAGCGCGGGAAACTACTAAGGCAACGAGACCATAGTTGAATCCATAAACCAGCGAGGCCTTTTAGATAGACAGATACCCACAGCAAAAAAAATGCGCCCATTACATGATTGGTACGTCACGAAATGGCTTCATTCACGTATAGCCCCAAATAAGCTACTTATTTGAAAGCAACTCGAGGTCATAAACACAAAAAGTTCTAGCATACTCTTTACAGTAGCAAAGGGTGAAAGGTTTTTAAGGGGAACGGGCAGCTGGTAAAAAAAAAACTCTTTGCTTATCATGACCACGACTATCGTTCTTCAGAATCTTGCAAACATCATCAATAGAAATTATTGGATACGTTTGTTAATGTAACTGAAACTTTGAAAACTTAGGTGCTGTAGTGAGTTTGGTGATATACCTACGTAATTAAAAAGAATAAAAAAACACTACAAAAGTGTTTTTTGTTTTTTCATTTCACGAATACTTGTCTCGTCATTTCAAAGTTATTCTATTCCATATTTATTAATTCTCTATTTAAACAACCTGAGGATTTGAACGTCGCGTCGTCATTACAAACCAGCCTGCACTCTTTAAGATTTGATTAATGTTTTTAATATTAAACCTTTTAAGCTTTTACAGAAATTAAAAATTCTTTATGTTAGCGGTTTTTTTAGTTCTTCTCATTCCTATTTTCAATTTTATGTGACCCTTATAGGATTACGGATCAAGCTTACACCCAGTAAAGACAGAAAATATTCAAAATATGCTGAAAGAACCGTCCAATTCAAACCAAATCACGCTTTTATAACCAAAATTCAGCAACGCTAAGTTTTTTTCAGGCTCCAAAATGAAACTTTTTAACCTGCCAATCAGTTTGTGTAACACCTTCATTCTCCCAATTTCCCCCCAGCATAGCAAAATCCGTTTTTTAAATATTTACAGCATAGTTAGGTAGATACAATTTTTTGGTGCATGGCGGGCGGCGGTGCGGCAGTTGCCATGGCAACCACGTCGTTGTTTTGCCGATCGGGCTTTGTCTATGCTTTTTTTCTTGTTTGGCTTTTTTCGTACGGAAATATAGGCACAGGCATGGAGGCAGACAATGCCTTTTAGGGGGTAGTACCGTCGTATGTTAGATATTCGTATGTGTTTCATGAATAACTATTAAATTGTAGCCAGCTACAGGTTTGATGGGCGTTTTTATTTTTATGAAGATAAAAGTAGAGCCGACTCGTTATATTGTAGGGTACGTAGTACGTCGTGTACTTATAATGTACCTAAGTTCTATTGCGTTATCAGCGTAGGTACGGGTTGTTGGTTGTACTTATTTTAAGACAGGACAAAATCTGGTAAAGAAGAAGGAACCACAGAAGTTGGTTATTTAAAAAATATGTCTCTATAACTATTGCCTCGTTTAGGGTACAGAAGTCGTAAGCTTCTATCAACACTATGGAGAGCATGAGATTCAATTGCTTTGAAGGTTTTCAAAGTTGTAATTAGGTTATTCCATTAGAAATATTTCTTAACATGACCCAAGCGAACTAGAACTAGAAGTGCGTTAGAAATATTCTCCGCTGAAGTAGCTGAAGTTGGAGAAAAGAAAAACAGCCAAGCTAGTAGGAGTGGTCAGGCCAAGTTGCCGGATGCACCGGAAGGTTTGGCAAAGATCCTCACACACTGGAGGGACGGCGCCGCCGCCGCGGCCGTCGGGGTCGACCGCGAGAAAAGCGGCGCCGCGGCGGCGTTGCGATTTATTCATGTTTGCGGGAATTACATTATGGTCTGAGATTCCACAGGCTACAGAAACGTGGAAGTAAAAGTAAAAGCAGTGGGACAGACACGATGTGAGCTAGTAAAAAATAAAATGTGCAATAACTGCATCAGACTGGATGCGGAAGACAGAGGAAAAATTGTTTTTGCGCATTCATTATTTTACCTACATACAGACAAACCACTGCTTGTTCCTTCGGGAATATCTACAAGCGTGACGTGATATTGAAGTTCTATTTTGTTATGACAGATCTTGAAATCGAAACAAATGAAAACTGCACTAGTATCACCTGTTTAATGGAATGCTGTGATTGGTTGGTTAATTGATGATCTTGAGATTATAATTAAGCTAAATTTTGTCTTAAAATAAATTGCTGTAGGAATCGCAATAGACGCTTATGAAGGTGGTGGAGAATACTTTATTCTAAGATCAATTTATGACTAATTGACTCCACCAAAAAAATGATTTTAAGTTTGGAGAACATTGACAATCCATTGTTTTAATAAAAGAAAAAAAAAACTAGAACCCCAATTAATTGAAATTGGATTTACAATTTGAGCCTTACCACATTGGATTAAAATATTATTTTGATTGATAGAATAATAATGACTGACATGAAGATAGCCCAACTTAACATTGATGTGCGTTCAAAGTATCAGAGTTTGAAATAAAGGTTTGAAATTCCGACGCTTGGCATAGCTTCATTTTCAGACAAAAAGACTGTCAATTTAGCTAAAAAGTGACATAGTTTAGTTAAACCTCGTTTTTTGGCATTAATTATGTCTCGCAACACATTAAAGTTAAACAGCAGTAACGAAACTTGAAAAGAAAATAAAACTTCTTATAAAGTTTAGGAATGTAGCTGTCAAATTGATAACAGTGACCTGAAGTTAATCACAAAACCCAAGTGTTGGCGAACAGTGTTTCGCAATATCATTTCTTCAAAAAATAGAATAATATTGTCAAATTCACCATGCTATCCAGCCTGAGGACTGGAGTTCAGGGCGTGGTATGTCAGCTTTAACATAAAAACTGTATAGTGGCTACTGTAAACAATCGTATTATATAATAACATTTTGACGTTTCTACTGTGGTGATTTGTGATCGTATTTTCAGCTGCGTGCCGTATCCAGGAATATTCAGACCAGCGCAGCTCTGCAACATGACAACCTGTTCGTCCACCGTGATTCTCCCCAGGACAACCCTGACATCCCCTTCGAATTCACGGAGCAGAACAAAAAGGTCAGTGACAGTCATCTGTTTTCACTAAACATTCGGCTTGACGCAGTTCTAAAATCAAATTAGTACTGATTGTGACAGAGGATTGTCATATTGCTCCACTATTGTTAAAATGCGATGCGTAGAAATAATAAATCAGTATAGAAATGCTAATGAAATTATTGAATATAATTTTAGGTTAACCTATTAGAATGTTAAAAAAATCATAACTAAAAAATACAAATAAAAATTAGTGTTACTACTTTTTGATGAGCGTTTTCTTAGCATTTTCTTAGCGTTTTCTTATTTCTGCAAGCCTCCATATTTCCAATTAATAACTTCATTGTTAAAACATTCATGTCATAATTCCTGTTCATATTATGTTAATCATCCATCCAACTTAAACGATAGAATGGATGAAAGTATACAGCGAAACAAGCTAAATTCTATTCTTTACTGCTATGATCTAGCACATAAACAATCATATAAAATCTAGTAGTGAAATTGAACTATGTATTGAGTCATTTGACACTCTTTAATAAATATTCCCAAATCTTATTTCAGCGAGCGGAAGCCATATTGGGAATCTACCCAGAGGGTCACAAGCGTGGAGCAATGATCCCGCTTCTCGACCTGGCCCAGCGTCAGAACGGAGGCTGGCTGCCCATCTCCGCCATGCACCATGTAGCTGATCTCCTAAAACTGCCACGTATGAGGGTGTATGAGGTGGCTACCTTCTACACTATGTTTATTAGGTGAGTTTTTAACAGAAACTCAGAAGTTTAGATTTGTACCTGGTTAATGGCAATAGGCTCTGGAACCTATTCAATAAGACTGTCTTACGTCTGTCACATGACATCCCAAGTCCAGTTGAAAACCAGTGTCTGGCACTAGCTGCTTGCCAGTTCGCTGAACTTGGCCTATTTGGTGCAGCTGTGAGACACACAGCATTGCTATTTTTATTGTTTGGATATTTAATTTTTAGTCGTGTGCACTTCCACTTTCTAATAAAGGTACTTACACATTTATAAAACTGGCAAAATGAGTGTGTACTCCCATGAGTACACACTCATTTTGCCCTAATACCCTTTTATACCCTTATCCTGTAATCTCTACATTACAGGCGATGTATTATTTTGTTTCCATGGTAAGCCTTATTAAATTTCCGAGGTCCATTTGCGTAGGTGGCCACATTCATTACCGGGTCTGTAGCATTTTAGTTATTTTGGCAATATCACCAGCTCTGGAAATGTTTCATCAAGGATTACATTGAAGCAGGTTATTGCATTTGGGCAGCTATATCCCTGTAGTTGTCACAAAACATAATATTAAGTGATCAATATGTGTACCTCAATACTTCATAACAGGTACCTGGTATAGTTGGTGGACTCCTGTAATAACATTAAAAATTTACCAAAACCATCGAAGATTTTTAATGGTGTAAAAAGGTATAAATGTCAGCATATTTTGTAAGTCTTTAAACTGACATGGTCACTAACACTTGAAACGGGATATTTCATGTTTGTTATTATCGAGTTTCCGATATTTTTGTTGCAAACGCTATGATCACGGATGAACTGAAGTACTATGGATGAAGTAATTTAATTCTTAAAAAAAAATATATTCTTTAATTTTTTTTTGACCACGTTAGGAATTTCTCTTGTATCATGGGTATGTTTACAAAGTTAAACTTACATACACAAACAGCCAGACCCAAAAATAATTCCTGTTGGTCATACAAATACTTATTTGTTCCGTGCTGGGATTGAACCCGGGATACGCAGCAGATTTAGCAGATTTTAATTAAGGACGACAATAAATTTATTTAACCTTGTCAATATCACTTATAATATAACTTCTATTGAAGTCTGTAGCGGTAATCATTTTTTTAACAAATATTAATTTGTAAAAATTAATTAAAATTCTTGCTTTTAAACTTACAGACGACCAATCGGCAAGTACCACCTCCAAGTCTGCACAACTACACCCTGCGCTCTCCGTGGATCTGAAGCCGTACTGAAGACACTAGTTGAAGAAACCCAGTGTAAAATTGGTGGCAACAGTCCCTGTGGAAAATTCTCAATTTCTGAGGTGTGCTTTTACTATTATAACAATATATCTGCCGAAATTAATTATCATTAGCTCACAGAGAGGGGTTGATCATTATTAATTCTAAAAGAAATAGTGGGTGGTTTAAGGGATCCATACCTCAAAATAAAAAATAAAAACGAAGCCCTAAACTATATAAAATCCTTATAAAATCAAACTGTCTCACGCCCGGTTCCGTAGTTGTATTTTGACATAAGTTTTACGAGACGTATGTCAAAATACTACTATCCGTAAAAATAAAAAGCAAAACGAATCTTTTTTTGTTTATTGGAACCGGGCGTTAGTCTATGCAATGTCATGTTTGACAAGAAGCTATATCATCTCCATCCATCTTTTCTTTGGCCTTCCTCTCCATCCATTAACATTCATATCTAAATAATTTAAAAAAATATATAATTAAGTTTATTAAGACTCGATTTTCATTTGTTTTTCCAGGTTGAGTGTCTTGGTGCTTGTGTCAACGCGCCAATGGTCCAAATCAACGACGATTATTACGTGAGTAAGATTCACTAATGGTAATAATATTTAGACTGTCTCATTGGTCGTGTGGCCTGCTGAGCAAGTGGTTCTGGGTTCGATTCTATGGTCGGGCAAATTGTTTTTTCATCAGGCATGAGAAATGCCTTCAGAGAGTTTGGAATTGTACCCGGTTGATGGCAAAAGGCGTGCCCCCTATAACATGGGAATTTAAACGTAACTAGCGAAATGCCTTACTTTTCGGGGATTATTCGGGCTGTTATGATGTAATTAATATTTTGGCCCAGATTCACTGTCTCATATAATTAAGATAAATCCTTACTAATATTATAAAAGTGAAAGTGAGTTTGTTTGTTTGTTACGTCTTCACGCCTTAATGGCTAAGCCGATTTTGATGAATTTTGGTACAGAGATAGTTGGGACCCTGGAAACGGACATAGGCTAACATTTTTTAAAATAAAAGTGAGAATTGAGGGAGAAAGAGGGAAAACTTAACTTTGCTATTACAATAAATAGGCGCTAGGGCATAAACTACAAGTAGCAGGTACCTGCAAATAAGGAAAGGGGAACTGTGTTACCCCGAATTAAACGCGAGCGAAGCCGCGGGCAAAAACTAGTACAAATATAAAAGTAAAATCTTGTTCATTTTCAATTAAATCCAGACAATGTGCCTTTAAAAAGCGCACAACTTTTTTTTCTTAACGACCGGCCAGTACCGCGATCAACTGATAATAAAGAGACTAGGATAAACATATTCGCATTGCAATGGATTGAGAGGATAATCGCTTTTATAAACTTATTTATAAGAACCAATTTGCATGGATAGGTGGTTATGTCTAAACGCAGCTACGCACGAAACCAATTTTCAAAATGGCGGTGGAGTCGTCGCTTGGGCACACTTGAGCGCCCCTCCTGCGCCTTCACCTCGCCTCCGACCCGCCTTCACCTCGCCTCCGTCCCGCCTTCACCTACCCTCCGCCCCGCCTTCACCTCGCCCGCGCCGCAACTCTTGTATATGAGCGCACTGCCATTCATTTGAAAACCTTGTTGCGGCGTGACTCTGATGCGCCCGCGCCTCAACTGCACCTCGACTGTTAGGCGCGTCGCCCACACGACCAACAGTCGAGGCGCGGGCGCATTAGGCGCGTCGCCCACAAGATCAACAGTCGAGGTGCAGTTGAGGCGCAGGCACATTAGAGGCACGCCGCGGCCGCAACGAGATTTTCTTTACAAATGTCGTGTGGGCGACGCGCCTAATGCGCCCGCGCCTCGACTGCGCCTCGACTGTTGGTCGTGTGGGCGACGCGCCTAATGCGCCCGCGCCTCGACTGCGCCTCGACTGTTGGTCGTGTGGGCGACGCGCCTTAATCGTGTGAGCGACGCGCCTTAGAATTAAGCGGGTGCCCGAAGACGGTAGTCGTCACCGAGGAAGGACAAAAACGCTGGAGTGACGATTTGGACTCGTTCCTGACTGAAAGACTAGAGAAGGCAAAACACCGATGGAGTTGCAAACTGGGAGGTCTCTGCCAAGCTGTGATATTGCCCGCGACTGTGTTCGGACGGAAATTTTTATTTGTGTGTGAGAATAAATCTTTCTAAATATAATCTATCTCTTTAGATTCGTTCAACCGTACTACAAACATCTACCATCATTTCACATTTTTAATAGTAGTTAAATTTAATGAGGTGTTTTATCTTATTTTTCAGGAAGACCTGACTGTAGAGGACACGAAAGAAATTGTTGCGAAACTGAAAAAAGACGAGAAACCCAAAGCTGGCCCGAGGTACTATCCCACCCCATCCACTTATCTAATTAACTTTGGTGATATAGTCGAGGGAGAGTATGCTTTATGTTAGGCCTGGTTGTTCTAGTGGTCGCAAGCGCAACTGCTCACCGAGGAATCCTGTGTTCGATTCCCAGGTTAAGCAAAACGTTATTACGTTCTCAATTTTAAGATCTCTTTTAATTTGATTACCTAGCTTTAATATTGGTACACACGACGACAGATCAACCTATACAAAACCAGTTTATGCTGATCTTTCAACTACGAATCGTACGCCGTAGATTTCCCGTACGACGAGATATCCGCTTAAACTGGTTTTGTATAGGTTGATCTGTCGTCGTGTGTACACAACAATGATTACTGTAAAACGTATTATGAGTGGAAACCTGGTGACCTGTAATACAGGTGTTCCACTACCTACCACAGGCACCAGTGATTCACAAATATGTAAACTTGTTTATGCCAATAAATAATTTAATTTAATTAATTTAATTCCATACACGGGGGCTTTCCTACGTAGGACTTAAAATATAAAATGTGGTTACAAACGATTATACCCACATTATGATGTTATTCTTGAAATGTAGTTATAGATTAATCAAGCACGTTAAGCACTAAAAAGACCGCATCCTAACTAAAGTGATCACAAAATGAACGCGACAGTCGTGCAAATGTTCGACGAATCTGAATGCGCTGTCGCGCCGATAGTGTTGTTCGAAAGAGATACGTCACACAAAGGGCCATAGAAGAAACATAGATGATTTTTGACACTAAATGATGATTTTTGAATAGTCATTTCATGATTTTTCACCCGAAAAACAGTACCAGCCTACAAGTTTTCCGAATAAATAAGTGACACATGAAGCTAGGATTTCTAATTCAAATTCACACCATCTAATTTTATTAGACCATTTTATAAAATCAAAAAGTAAAGTTACATTCCCAGTCACAGAGCAGTGAAAGCACTGTTGTAGTTGCCCATTCCAAAGAGTAGATCTCTATGGAGATGAGTAATACGACCGATCGGTTCGATTATAACTAGGGGTCATCGTACTTAGAAATTGCACAATACGATAGTATCCTTTCCAGTTTCTTCATTAACTTTAGTGTAGGCATAGGCTAACTATATCTGATAATCGATATATCGATATCGGAGATCGATATCGAAATTAGATAAGTATCGTTCCGTTCATACAATATTCGAATAATATACCTACCCATATCTAACTGTCTATAAAATGAAAAGATTTCATAGGCGTATTTAAAACTCAATTAAAACGTTAAGTTTTATTTGGAGTTCGGTTAGACTCGTTATGTTTCGGAAATTTTCTACGCGCGTCGCTGCATCTGTGCCGTCATTTAGGGTAGGGTCGAACTCGTATATACGATATGTCAATTTTATGAAAGGGAAGGATAAATATGTATCCGCTTAGGGATATATATCCGTAGACACCGATGTGTCCGGAGTCCTATGCCTACATTACTGACATTGGTTTGTAAGGAAATTATTGGTGATTTACTAGAACTAAAAGAGTTAATGGGTATGTGACGTCTACCAACTCGCGCTGGACCCTCATAATTGATTACAGCTCCCTCTCATACAGAAGGCCAACTAGGCCAAGGGCCTGCCGTAGCCATCATCCTACAATTCTCCCAGTGCTGGAGCATTGTAGGCTGATTATGCATGTATTTATCATAATAATAGGTTTTACCCGTGTTTTGCTCGCGTTTTAATCGCAAATTATCACATGGACACGTCCTACATATAGCATAGGTTCAAGAATAATGTAGCTTGCCAGTAGCGAAAGAATTATAGGAATCGGATCAGCAGTTCCGGAGATCATCTCCATATACAAACTTACTCCTTTAAAAATATTAGAAATAAATGCGGTTATAATATCTATCTCTATGATTATTATTATCTATCGGCCCAAATTGAAATTTTGAAACCATTTTTTTTTATCACAGGAGTGGAAGATTCGCCTGCGAACCTCTAGGAGGGCTGACCTCCTTGACGGAAGAGCCCACCGGCCCTGGCTACGGACTACAGGACGGCCTGAAGTAAAGCTATAGAACAAACGCATTCAAGTTTTGTAAATCTTATTTATAGGCAATATTTAAATAAATCATTGTTAGATCAGTTGCTTTTTTTTATTTGTTTAAATATTTTAGTCTGACTTTCAAGTTTCCTTCGTCCAAAAAGGTAGAACACCGTTTGAGTAAAGTAAAGATTGACAGACCTGAGGAAAGAGACCGCGGCAGACTGAATTCTAAAAAGTTCCAGTGCTCTCTTTGACAGCGATGCGGACGAATTTATTGACGCATTTTAATTTTTCTCTGCTTTTTGTAACATACTTCAACAAATTTTTCATTATCCTTACTAATATTATAAAAGCGAAAGTGAGTTTGTTTGTTTGTTTGTTACCTCTTCACGCTTTAATGGCTAAACCGATCTTGATGAATTTTGGTACAGAGATAGTTGGGAACCAGGAGACGGACATAGGCTATTTTGTTTTTTTTTTAAAGTGGGATTTGATGGAGAAAGAGGGAAGAAAAGGGAAAACTTAGCGTTGCTATTACAAATCAATAAGGCGCTAGGGGAACTGTGTTACCCCGAATTTAACGCGAGCGAAGGCGCGGGCAAAAGCTATTTTAAATAATAATGAAAAGTTTGTAGAAGCACAAGTTTGATTATGGATTGTGGGACACTAACTTTATAAAACTTTTTTTTTATTGCAAGTCAATTCAATTCGAACGTTTGCAAAGAGTTCAATTTTCGAATGCCGTTGATTTTTCTTTGCGAAACCGGATGTGAGTCATGTAGGCAAAGATGTATCATATTACTTTACTATTAACTAAGAAGCAAGGGAAGCTATAATCTAATAGAATCTATACACGTAAATACTACGTACATCACGCTCTTGAGCATGCAATATAGGCACAGTGTGATACTCTATGTTCCTATCATAAGGTTGGTTTTAGATTAGCATCCAATTCTTATTTCATTCAACTATGTGAAGGAAGGAAATAATAATTAAGCCAATTACGTTCAACCACAAAAAGGACATGATACACAATCGCATAATATGAGAAACCACCTAAATATCAATAAAATTCGATTGTTTAACATTATTTCTCGAAAACCCTTGCGAAATTTTGATAAGCTAATAATATGTGAGCTATCTCGCTTTTATACTACGAAACTGTCTATACGTGCGCTCACTGATAAGGAACACGGAAGATAGGTACTTAGTATTAGATTTATTCAGTAGTGGCTATGTTATTGTCCTGTGTGTTACTATGTTGTAAAAGTTATTTGTTTTAATACCTAATTTAGGTGAGTAGGCTCAAATTCGTCAATTTGTAAAGTACAGAATTGTCATTTTTGATTAAATCATGTGTTGTGATTTGTGTAACCAACCTTCTTTTATTATTATAATATTGTTAAACGATCTTTTTTGTGACCATGTAAAATGAAAACAAAATTGCAGTGTCAAAATGGTGTTAATTTACAGATGTTCCGTAGAAATAACAAAAATGAAACATACAAAGAATATACCAAAATACAATTGTGGGACCCTAACGATCCTAAAGATTCCTGGGATCAAACGAATGTAAGTATGCTATGAATATTATTTAAAGTTTAGTTTGTGTTGGTTGTTAGGTTATAATTTACATAAAGATTTTTAGAAAACGTCATAAATGAAATATGCTACCAGATTTTCAGTCCATTTAATTAGGTACAGCTTAGACCTATAGAAGCTTGTTGATAACTCGTTTAGAAATAGCGGAAATTCATTTACTAATTTCGTGTTTTCATTCGTTGTATCTTACGACGCTCCGAGCTACCGAAACATGTAATCGATTAATCGACTAAATTGGTAGAATTATTATTTATCAACAAATTGTTTATTAACGATTCATCGACAGAAACATACAGCCAAGTAAAAACTAATAAAAAAATATGGCTTTCATTTTAAAACAATACTATTTTACTAAAGAATATAAAAATCTACTAAAATAACTTTTTAGTTTAGTGTTTCACCTCTACTGTCAAAAGCGTTTGACATGTCAGTTCTGAAACGTCAGTTGTTTGCTTTTGCCACTTTCTGTCAGTGAATTTACATTCGTTGGTTGTTCGTGTCGTCTTCTTGGGTGTGAAAAATGTCGATCGGGGCCTAAGCTGAAAGGCATTGTGTGAACGATGAAAAGTAGCCCTACGCGCAAATATGACAATTTCTCCAACGACAACCAAGGGAAGGAAACGGACAAGTATTCTCTAGACAGCCAAGACACCGCCAGTGTGGTTAGTCCCTTGTTGAAATTATTGATTTTGTTTGTGTACTGTGTAAGATGTTATTGATTTGTCGCGTTTTAATGTTTAGATAATCGTAGTGTATGTTTTATATCTTAACATGTTTGATAACTGCTGGGGATATCACGGGGATGTAAACTGCGATGATGAATCGGCATGAGAATGACCGACTGCTGTTCTGTCCTACGTATGCGCGGCATACGACCTAGATTGTTCTAGTTCTAGATATATCTCGATCGACCTTTTCATAACTTCACCTTTTTGTATTTTTACGACAGCGACTCTTATTTTTTGGTCCTTTCGGTCGTAATTGTAACGTTGCCAACTCGATCTTTTAGCCGCTTCGTATGCGTATTTCGTACTCTCACTTTCACCTCGACGCGTTATTGCTTTTCTTTTTTAATTTTACATACTTACTTTTAATTTGAATGGTTTAAAAATTGCCAAAATTATAAGGCTTAACAATAACTGAATCTTACAACATCCTTACTAATATTATAAAAGCGAAAGTGAGTTTGTTTGTTTGTTTGTTTGTTTGTTTGTTTGTTACCTCTTCACGCTTTAATGGCTAAACCGATTTTGATGAATTTTGGTACAGAGATAGTTGGGAACCAGGAGACGGACATAGGCTAACTTTTATTAAAAAAAAGTGGGATATGAGGGAGAACGAGGGAAGAAAAGAGAAAACTTAGCGTTGCTATTACAAATCCATCAGGCGCAAGAGCAAAAACTGCAGGTCTGTTTGGTGTGTTATACCGAATTTAACGCGAGCGAAGCCGCGGGCGAAAGCTAGTAATGAAATAAAATTTACCCCTAACTAAACAATTTATTGTTCACTAAAGGGTTAATTTTACTTGATTTCTAGTTGCAATCGCCACTTACAAGTTGATTAAATGATGATTCAGAATAATTACTTAGTAAAACATTGCAATACAAATTCAAGTTCATTCAAAAAGTAATTTTAATGACAGACAATGCATATTGCTCTCCTCATACAGCTGGTTCTTGAAGAAATTGGGAATTAAACTTAGTGTTGCAAATGGGAAAACCCAATAGAACATGGCTTGTTATTTTAATACAGTGTGGTAGGTTCCCAAATATTTTCTCTTTGAAAATAAAACCACAATGAAACATTGCTATGAGAACTTTGACTCAGACTGAAAAATTATTCAAGCATTGTTAGTACTTCAGTACTTTAATACCTGCATTTATCCATATTAGTCATCATATTTTATGCAATTATTAATATATAGTTTTAACAAATGCAGTTAACTATAATAAACAAAGCAATTTTTAAAATTAAAATTTTGATGTAGCTTTAAATTCAGAATTCATTGCCAATAATCATATAGTAAAACTAAAACTCACTAACAATGAACAAACAGATTTAGGCTTTGTTTAGCTTGGATATTAAAGCAAGTTGGGTCTTATAATTTTGATTAGACAAGGAAGAAAAGGAGTTGTGCAAAATTGCACAAGAATTTATCTCATAACAAAAGTATCCACTGATAAAGAATTACTGAAAATTCAGTTTGTAAACATGTTGACTGGAATGGAATGGAAGTTTCCATGAAAGATGGTCAATGTAGGAAATCCCATTGATCACCCAGCAAAATCAGTGACAGGCAAGTTTAACAATCAGATGTACACACAACGGCACATCAACCTACACACTCTCTACTGCGGTGTGCGATCTGTAGTAGAGATCAGGTTATAATAGTTTAGGTTAGTTATAGGTTGACCTGCCATCATGTGTACATTCTATCTTTGACAGTTGTTACAGGTAGTCAGTGGCTTAAAAGTTTGACAACTAGTCTTAGCGAGGGTATTGTATTACCCAGTACTAACTGTCTCGTGGAAGTCAGACAGTTGCTCCATGTAAAATACTGGTATTCAGCTGCATCTGGTTCCACTGAAAGCAGAACCCAACATAGTTGACACAGATGGTATTGATGATTAATTTCAAGGAGATTGTGTTTATATTTTCCACACACATTGTGTCTAGTTTTGTTTTAACATTACCACAAAACAATAGCATTCAGCAATACTCCTTAATGTATACTAATATGCTTCAAAGCTAATAAAAAAATAAATTCATCATGCAATACAATGCATCTGTTATGGAAATAAAATTACATTTAATTTATGAACCAAAATGGAATTTAAATCATAATCCAATTTTCAAGTCTAATAATAATTAGTACATTTACTTATTTTAGTGAAAGCTGAAAAAGATAAACAAATCAAGTATATTGACTTGACTTGCGAGGTTGTCGTCATGTAGGATGTGGACTCAGCGATCATTGTGCCGATAGTTGTTTCATTCAATGGCTTAATTGCCAAGGGTCTCTACCAACACCTGAGGAGGCTCTTGTTAGGCAGCTGGATCAAGGGCTTGATATAGCAAGCGGTACTCTTGGACACGGCTCGTATTGTTAGAAGGTTCCTTTCTCTGGAGCCCTGACCGCCGGTAGCTTGGACCCTGTTCCCGATACACCAGTATCGTGCTAGTATTATTTATATTATTAAAACAAATGTTTTTATTAAGAAATATTTAAAAATGTAAAATTTTGTGTGAAAAAATCAATAATCGAAAATTACATAAGCATATTTTAAATGTTTAAATGAATTACGACTGCCCTCAAAAATATCCACCTACCAATTCCGAGTGTTTAAGCTGCGCAATAATGATGGCCGAAAAAGCTGCCAAAATAAATGATGAAACAACACAACGCCTATAATCCCCAAAGGGATAGGTAGAGGTGTACTCAATAGTAAAGCCACATTTTTCCAGTTATGTTTTTTTTTTAAACCTTGCCCAACTAGGATTTTCTCCTGTATCGCGGGTGCATTTACAAACATTTAAACTCACATACACAAACAGCCAGACCCGAAACAACTATCTGTAGGCCATATAAATATTTGTTCCGTGCAGGGATCGAACTCGCAAGATGCAGCACAGCAATCGATAGCTCAGCCACTGCGCCAACCGTGTCGTCAAAGTTTAAAGTCACATGGGGCCTAATACCATCGCCTGGGCACAAATCCAGACTCCTTGGATGCTACTGTAAAATTTCTAATGAAAAACCCCAATAACACTGTCCAACCTCGGAATCAAACCCACAGGATCTCATAACCCAGGACCAATGCGACAGCTAACTTACTTACTGTTTATCTAAGTTATTCTTGATTGATAAGCTTTGAATTAGATAAGCATATGGTAACAAGCAGATCCCATAAAAAAAAAAAACTAAAACATGAAATAGGTCAATGAACAGACAGACCTTATCATCAAAATAATTATAATTATCCTATAATAAAGATAACATGGATCTAAATTCATGGTTTAATACTTACTTTATCAGGAAATTACTTCTGTGATTTTATTCTTTATTGATAATAATATTGAATGAACTTATAAATCTTGTGATCTGCCATAATGAACCTTTGAAGGTTCAATGCATTTAATAACAATAAATTATGACGAATAACTACCGGAGATTTATTGTGAAGGACGGCACGGTTGACATATGTCGGGCATGCCACCGTCCGAGTGAATCAATTCGTCACATTATCTCTGGTTGTTCTCGCCTTGCTAACGGAGAGTACTTGCATAGACACAACCTTGTAGCCAGGATTATCCATCAGCAACTTGCTCTAAAATACAGCCTTGTGGAATCGGAAGTGCCGTACTATAGGTATGTGCCCGACCTAGTTCTCGAACATGGCAATATCACATTGTACTCGGATCGATCCATCATCACTGACAGGACTATTGTTGCAAATAAACCTGATATAGTGGTGGTGGATCGATCAGAGCGGCGCACGGTGGGCTGAAAATCGGCTTTCATAGACTTAGGGATTTCAATTTGTAAGTGCTTGTTTTTATGCCGGATATCGCTTCTATTAGTCATTACTATGTACAAAAATGACACCCGAGTTAATTCTACCCAAAAACGAAGGAAATATAATTTTTTTACGAAAAATTTGTATGAAGCTAGTATGAAAAATCGAATTATCTCCTAAACGGCATGTTTAACCGTAATATCCTTGGAGATGGTCATAGTGCTAATTATTTATGATTTTTTGGTTGGCGATTGGACGAAAAATTTAATGCCGTTTTTTTTTTAAAAATCGTCAAAATATTTTTATTTATTTTTACATGTAAAACGATCCCTTTTAGTGTCTAAGTTAAAAAGTTCGATATGTTATTAACCCAAATATTAAGAACACACGAAACAAGAAAAATAAAATAAAAAAATTGCTGTTTTTGACACATTTATATTAATTTAAATAAAAAAAGATTTATATTGAAGTAACATATGAAGTTATATTTTATACAAAATAAGTTAATTTAAGGAATTAATACTAAGCATTCGTAAAATAAAGTAAAATAAATAAAAAAAATAAAACATATCATTAAATATTACAAAAAAACCCAAACACACTCAAATACAAATTTACAAATATGTACATATATATCTTTTTTACAAATTTTCCTTATCACTCTCGTTGTCAGACTCCAATTCTGAGTCAGCATCCAGATTGGATATATCCAAAAATTCGAACTCAGTTTCCTGAAATTGAATTAAGTCGAGAGTTTCAGCAAAAAAGCTCTGCTTTTTCTTGGCATCTAACTTAGGCCTTTGTGCACTTAGCAAAGGGTCCGAAGAAACAACAAGCATATTTAAAATGTCTTGATTGGAATCCTGCCTGCTTCTTTTCCGCGAATGATGTTCTCGAAACCTCCTAAAATCTTTGTTTCGAGACTCTGAGGCTTCTTCCGAGAGAGTCCCAATCGGCACAATATTATTTTTCTCGATTATGTCAGCCCCATGGATTAGTAACTTATGAACGGTTGACGACATGTAGTACCAGTCGTATAGTAATACGTACTTTTCTGCTGTTTTGCGAGCATAATCTCTAAATTTTATTATATCGATCTGCTCTCCAGATGTAATTGCTTGTAAAATTACAGCAAATCTTTTGATGAGGTCTTCATCCAAACCGGTTATAGCTGCGGTTTTATTAGGAAACTCAAAGAATTTTCTTGCAGTATTCCCGTCATTGGTGGTTCCCGAGCCTTGTTTTACTATATCAATCAACAGATTGAGCTCATCTTTGAATTTATTTTGAATTATTTTCTTTCTTGTCTGTAGCATTTCTTTGTGCTCATCACTTCTCGCTGCTCACCGTTTGAAGTCCAGTCTGTATGCAATGTGTAACAGACATTTCATACAATTTATACGGGCGTGTAGGGATGACAAGCCAAACTCATACAGGTCCGAACACACAATTTTTGATGTTACAGCATCTAAGCGGTTCATTTCTGTAGGCTTTGCTAAGCACAGGTAGCACGATGCATTTGATCTAGCTTCAGAAAGGTAAGTACAGACTTTAGCGTCGATCATCGTCATCATTAGTTGATGAGTCACCCTATTATTATTATTGCACTCTGTGGGGATAAGGGCCTCAATTTCTTCATCCATTTGTTTTTTCAGCCCAAGGACAACTGCTTCACTCTCCTTTACAAAAGTAAACTGAACTGGACGACAATACAAAACTGAGCATGGTTTTGGGTTCGTCCATAAAATGTTGTCTCCATCTGTCAGTTTTAGTGGCACCAAGGAGGTCATGAAAATGCTTGAATCATCTTCCTCACCCTCAATTTTCTGCTTGTATCGGCTTTGGTTAGAAGCACCGTCAAATCCCCACTTGGATATCAGCTTCAACTGCTTGTTATGCTCTTCGTTAGAAAGGCTTTGAAGGATTCTTGTAACCGTGATATCAAGTAAAGCTTGAAGTGTAATCCTAGCCGATGAATCAGTAACTGTCACTGATTGCTTCGGAGGGTAGCAATCAAGCTTAGTTTGTTGCACTTTATAGTAAGATGGATAAATATCTTTAGCACCTTGTCGAATGGCAGCCTCACGCAACGTAATATATTGCCACTTTGAGAGTTTTAGCGAAAGAAGCAATCCAAGCGCCTTTTCTGGCGTAAATATGATTGTTTTCGCTGGTTTCTTAAGCGTTTCATTTAATTTAGCGGCTGCTTCAGGATTTTTCATCATGTATTCGATGACAGAGGCGATATCTCCATGCCCTTCTTCTTTTAAACGTGCTGCAGCTGCATATGCCAATTCACTGGAACCTTCGCCTGTGTGTTCATCAGATCTTCTCTTTTTTTGTTTACGATCCCAGGTCTTCGAATGGTTTACGGGATCTTTTCGTCATTGTTCCAATGGACGTTGATGTCGACGGTTCTGGAGAGACTGAGGGCGCTCTTGGTATCTCATCAACACTTGGTTCTTGATTAACTAAAGTTTGCACAAAACTCGGCCAATCAATATTTGCTCCCAACCAATTCTCGTACTTTCTCCTGAAATTATCAAGGAATCGGTTGGATTTCTCCCACCTTTGTAAAGCGGCTCGCGTAAATCTCCGACAAAATTCTTTGAGAACAACATAATCTTCGTCAGACAGGCAATCGCCTATGCGGGATACAACTGCACTAAACAATACTTCATGATCAAATGAAGTACTCTCACTTCGTAGAAGAACAAACAAGTCTAAATTGGTCATTAAACTTTCCATTTTAAGATTTTATAGTCGCAGATTTAGTGTTAGCAGTTACACAGTTGTGAACAAATTAAATTATAAAACAAAACTTTAGCCCTTTTATTGCAAAACGACAATAATTAGGTAACTACCCTCATTAGTTATCTCCTCATTAGCTAATGAAAATCTATAATTGTCACTAACTATTCTTAGAACTCATAGCACTGCTAATTAACAAATTAGCTTACTTATCAGGAAATGTTAAATATAATCCATTGTCGTGAGATATTGAAAATCATTAAATCACCTATTAAGACTCATTAGAAGACCTAATCAGTGTAGTTACTTAATCACTTCTTTTTGGACTCATTAGAAGACAATTGGTAATTTGGTTGTATGAAAAGTTTTAAAACTCATTTTGTGTTGATAAATATCTAGCTCAAACATAGTTGGCTACGTGTGGGTGTACTATAAACCTCTGCCAACTCCTTCGGAAATATAGGAGTGATGCTATTTTATGTTATGTGTAGTTAAAAGTCCATGTTCTTCAACATAAACACCAAAAGGAATCGTTTCATACGTAAAAACAAATAAAAATATTTTGACGATTTTTAAAAAAAAAACGGCATTAAAATTTTTGTCCAATCGTCAACCAAAAAATCATAAATAATTAGCACTATGACCATCTCTAAGGATATTACGGTTAAACATGCCGTTTAGGAGATAATTCGATTTTTCATACTAGCTTCATACAAATTTTTCGTAAAAAAATTATATTTCCTTCGGTTTTGAGCAGAATTAACTCGGGTGTCATTTTTGTACATAATAATGACTAATAGAAGCGATATCCGGCATAAAAACAAGCACTTGCAAATTGAAATCCCTAAGTCTATGAAAGCCGATTTTCAGCCCACCGTGCGGCGCGCATTGATTGTTGACATAACGGTCCCACATGACGAAAATCTTGTGAAAGCCGAAAAAGATAAACAAATCAAGTATATTGACTTGGCTCGCGAAGTTGTCGACATGTGGGACGTGCACTCAGCGATCATTGTGCCGATAGTCGTTACAGCCAATGGCTTAATTGCCAAGAGCCTCGACTAATACCTGAGGAGGCTCTCGTTAGGCAGCTGAATCAAGGGCTTGATACAGAAAGCGGTACTCCTGGACACGGCTCGTATTGTTAGAAGTTTCCTTTGTTTGGAGCTTGGACCCTGTTCCCGATACCGGTGGGCTACTATTTTTATTTTATATTTTTAAATGTTTTTTTTTATAAGAAATATGTAAAAATATAAAAAAAATATGTACAGAAATAAATAAACGAAAATAATAATTACATATTTTTTTAAATGTAATTTTTAAACAAGGTTTTAGTTAAATGCTCTAAAAACAAGAATGTAAAGTTCAAATTAAATCAAATCCAGCAATTTATTACAATTTATATGACCGGTCCGCGTGGCTTAGTTTGGGCTAAGGCTAACTTTAACCCAAGTGATGATCGAAAAAAATATATTGTTCTCTCCCCTTTTCTTCACTCTTCCTCCCCTTTTCTCACATAAAAAAAATAGCCTACGAGTATATCGGTTTCCAGGGTCCCAAATGTATCTGTACTAAAATTCATCAAAATTGGTTTTGCCATTTAGGCGTGAAGACTTAACAAACAAACAAACTCACTTTCGCTTTTATAATATTAGTAAGGATTAAAGTTGTTGCGAGATTGAACCCACCGGTAAATCACACGACAAGTTTTTATAATACGCATTAACTTATTTAATTAGGAATGACGTCACTTACCGTGCCTTGTCATCCCAAACTAAAATTGTATGCCAAATTTCATCTCAATTAATTAAGGTTTTAAAATTCGATTGCAAAATGTGATCTAAAAAAAAAATGTTCGCATGTAACAATCATTACAAAAAGTACGCGCAGTCATTAGCCAGCAACATTAAAAAAAGTAACAACAAAATACCGGGGCACAATAATTATTTACTTCATAAATAATAATTTAACCCCACATTTCTCACACACATAAATCATTAAAAACAATAGAGTTAAGTGGCAAATGCAGGTGTACTAAAGACAATGTAATAAATAACCTCAACTGATTATAATAAAGCTTGTTCTACATTAAACCTTTGTCATAAACATTAAATACATTAATAAGGTGGTATTATGTAGGAGACAAGTAGGTACTCATTTGATAAGAAATGTAGAGTAGCTAGTTTATCTCTATTATTTTCGAAAGAATTAAACTAGCTTCTACTTTTTATGCCCAAACTGTCTCACTTTTTGGCCAAGGCCGTAGATATAGAACCTTATTAGATTAATTAAATGTCCTGAAAAATATTGCTCAAAGACTTACTGCAAGTTTTTATGGACTCGAAGAATCTTATTTAAATTTCCTCAGTTATCAATTAACCTATTAAAAAACCAGCTAAGTGCGAGTTGGACTCACGCACCGACTTGCATACAAACTTGCGACATAAACAGCCATATCTTAGGACTGCGTAGACTTAGGGGATTGATGTTTTCACAGCTCTAAAGGACCGGAGACATAATTTAACTCGATACCTCTACGCGTTCCTAAAATAACGTAATTTTCGTTTTAGTCTGTCGGCGGCAAATTTTTAAATATGGTTGGTTAGCCCAAAAATCAGCTGATTGAACTGCGCTCACAGATGCTGTCTTAAAGTCTGGTGATAGCATTCGGCATAAGATGGAAGGTGGGCCAAAGACAATGATAAAACCTGGCAACACTCGCCTCCAGTCTGTCAAGTTTTTCCACCAATGCCGTTAACGTCGCGAGCTTTAATTTTAATTATTAAAAGGTTCGTTCGCGTTGGCGTCAAAAACTTTGTAATTACATTAATTGTTTGTAACCCTTTCAGTAAAGCTTGTAACATTAATTGTTTAATTTGAACCAGACTTTGCTTGCGGAGTTTGATCGCAAAATTATTTATTTATTCTCCATTGTTTTAAGTTAATATTGTGCAAGTAATTAATTTTTGCGGCGAATATTCGTAACGGTCTTTTCATGTTGAAATAGGTCACGGAAGAACAAGAATTTTAGTACAGCGATAGTTGGGACCCTGGAGACGGTAGGCTATATTTAAAAAAAAAACGATTGAAATATGAGGCAGAAAGAGGGAAGAAAAGGGAAAACTTAGCATTGCTATTACAATAATTAAGGCGCTTGGCCAAAAACTACAGGTAGCCGGTACCTGTAAATCAGGAAAGGGGAACTGTGTTACCCCGAATTTAACGCGAGCGAAGCCGCGGGCAAAAGCTAGTATTTGGATAAATAAAATCCGGAATTTCGTAGAAAAATCCGTACATTTCATTTTTTACTCTTGCTTTAACAAGCAGAAAATTAAACTGTTATAAAGTCTCCACTCTAGTTTAAAAGTCCGGTCAACTGCAACGTTCAAATCCGACCAGATCCGGATAGCCCTATATATAACCCAGTAGACATACCCTCCGTAAGATTATGGCTCAGGGATATGTAGATTTTGAATGGCGTAGCTTAAACGTCCCGGGATTAAAACGTCATCGAATTTCCCTTTTGGGTTCGAGGGATAGTTATCCCATTCATTTAATATAATCTTTGGTTGACTGCGGGTGCGTCCGCTAAACTATTTGTGGTATATATCAAAGCTCCCTTCTTCTCTCGCGATAACTAACTATGTACTTAGCTGTCTTTTTAGGAAAAGCTATCGAATTTCGCCTTGAAGGAATATATTACGAACGATGAGAGTGGAGTGACTGACCATCAACCTGCCAAGTTATGGGGCCCATAGGTCTTGAATTTGAACCCAAGATACGTTCTACTGATTATTAATATGATTTAATTGCGTATTCTTAGTCTTTTATTATCACTTACTTCGGTGAAGGAAAACATCGTTAATAAACCAGCATGCCTGAGAGATATTTCGATGGCATGTTAAGGCGCTGTATTCGTCGCAAAGTTAGCCGTATCTGTACATGCCACTAGCCAAAAAAAAAATACCGTGTATAGTTCAATACATAAAGTAAAGAGTTAAACAAAATAAGTTTACAAAAGTGGTCTAGTACTACGAAAAAAAAATGTTTTCGTCTCGAAATTCTCAATTTTTTCAGCGACAACCATCTTATTTTTTATATTATAACAAAGAAAATTGTATATACTACTCTGTCAAGAAAGTACCGGGAAAAGATCAATAATACACAAAATGTCTGTTATTCATCCAAATTTATTTTATCACCTTCAAAGTATGCTCCTTTAGAAACGATACACTTGCGCCAACGAATAATCCATTCATCAAAAATTTTTTTAAACGCTGCTTCCGGAATTGAGTTCAGTTCTCGCCGCGAATTCTCCTTTATGTCTTCTATCGATTGAAAACGGGTGCCACGAAGTGGTAATTTGAGTTGAGGAAAAAGAAAAAAGTCAGCAGGAGCCATATCTGGTGAATATGGTGGTTGCTGGATGGTATTTGTTGAGTGTTTGGTCAAAAATTCGTTCACAATGCCTTGTGCGAAGGCGCATTGTCGTGGTGCAAAATCTAAGAATTTTCTTTCCACAAATCTGGCCTTTTTCGTCGAATTTGCTCTCTTAAACGCCGCATAACGCTCAAATAATATTCTTTATTTACCGTTAGACCTTCCGGTAAGAATTCAGAGTGCACAACACCGCGATAGTCAAAGAAAACAGTCAACATGACTTTGACTTTTGATCGACTTTGGCGTGGTTTTTTCGGTTTCGGTTCAGTTGGAAGGCGCCACTCCGAAGCTTGTTGACTAGTTTGCATGTCAAACTCGTAAACCCACGTCTCGTCACCAGTAACAATGCGTTTCATGAATGTTGGGTCCGAACTGACTCGTTCTAGCATGTCCTCAGCGACTTTCATGCGATTGAGTTTTTGTAGAAAATTCAGATCTTTTGGGACTAGCCGAGCAGCAACATGTTTCATACCCAAATGATTAGTTACAATGGTACGGATCGACTCGTGAGATACAGAAAGTTCGGCGGCTATCTCTCTCAGAGTTGAATGGGGATTTTCAGTCACTATTTTCTTCACTTTTGCGATGTTAACTTCAGTTGCAGACATTGACGGCCTACCAGAGCGAGGCAAATCTTCCATCACATCTCGACCGCTTTTGAACGCTTTGCACCACTCATAAGCACGAGTTTTTGATAAAGTCGATTCACCGTAAGCCTTCTGTAACATTTTCAGTGACTCCGAACACGAAATTCCATTGGCGTTGCAAAATTTAAGACAAACTCTTTGTTCGATATTTTTGTCCATTACGAAATTCGCAATACACACTATATATGATATTACTAAAACCAGCACTGTATTTAATATAAATAACAGATGCAACTCAAACTCCGCGCCAAAATGGAAAACAGTTGTGCCAATCTAACAACTACAAAAAAAACAAAAATTTTAATTTGGAACCATAAACAAATCATCCATTCCCGATACTTTTTTGACTGAATGTACTAAAGAGATATCTAAAATTTTTCAAACATTGAGCTGTATTTTTTTTTATATTCAATAAAAACTGCAAAATGACCTACATTTTGGCGGACATGATATTCAAATAAAATCAAATACCGAAATATTTTCAACCTTATTTCTATTATTTTGATGCAATACTGTCGTGTACTTGTGTCAGACCATGCCTAGTATGCAGCTAGCGTCACTTTCGTGAATACCTAAAGATTAGCTTATTGCCGCGCCTTAAGCCAAGTCATTGACGGGCAGTATAACATTTGTGACAAAGTTAGGCACTTACGACACGCTAAAGAAAGAAGGTCTATGTATAGATTCCTTATCCTTTGTGAATTTTGTGATTGTCTATGCGCGATCAACTCAGCCTATTATAGTTCTTTGCTAAAGATAGACCCCCGCCTTTCGCATCAGACTGTCCCAGCCACCTCTTGAAGTGTTCTCATACCTTGTGATGATCATGATGCTATCTAGCTGGTTAACTAGGCTGATTGTCGACGGCTTTGGATTGATGCTCTTTCATATGCTCTCAAGGGACCAGCATAACACAAAGCGGACTGCTCCGTAATCTACTCCAGGACTTGATTCTTCCATTGGCTATCGGTACTTTGAAAGATCTGGCCAGCCCATTGCCTCTTCAGCTTCCGCAAGCTATGTCTTGAACATCAGTAGACACGAACAAAGACGCTTTATTCTACAGGAAATTCCTCAAAACATGGAAATTTTCAACTGTGAATAATTGTATTATTAATCAATCAACACCTAACAGCCATGAAGGTTTTACTTAGCACAAACCTTCGTTAGAATAAATTGGATTCTTCATACGCATGCGCGAAACACAGCTGCTACTTCTATGATTTGCTGATGTTACATTACCTACCCGTTTTTTGTCATTACGAAGCTTGGCAGGGTTCCAAGTCGGGTCACTATAAGAGTATTGTAGCACGCGCCTTGTTTAATATCATTTATACTCGGTTTTACGCAGTGTTCGAAGAGTTAAGTTGAGTAAATGGGTTTATCCGGGTCAAGTAAGCTATAGGTAGTAATGTACCAGTTTTTTATTTAGAGTCTGTTAGGTGGGTACAGTTTTCAGCAAATGTTAAAAGACAGACTTAATAAAAACAGGTCTAGTAACTGCACTGAGGTTGTTTGGCACCCACGTTGTAGTAGAAGTAAACTAACCCATCAACATCATATTCCTGCCCTTGGCCCATTCTATTTGGGGTCAGCGCAACACGTTTTCTTCTTCCATTCTCCCCTATCAGACATCACGGCAAAATTTACTAACCCCCAACCCCCAAAGTCATCAAAAATAAGCAAACCAAAGATTACGTAACCGCCCCTAATCTAGATTTAGATGATTTAAGCCCGGAATCTCACACTCCAAATATTTCCATATATATTTAGTCAAATTTGTAGCGTAGTAAGTAAATATTCTATACATGCACAGGTACACCCAGTATTTAAGTAAGTTGAAGGAAACAAGTTGCTCAGTGATGTCGAATGCGTACGCGCATCGAATCGATAGTTACGCGTTTCCTTTTACAAATGAGAAACGTTGTGAATAGATGGCTAATCTGCAAGTTATGAAATAACTGATAAACATAAACTTGAAATATTATAAAATAATCGCTACGATTGCTTACAGATTAAACTGACAATTTAGCTATCTTCAAGATAGGCAATTACGGCGAAATTGGAGCTAAAATAAATGAACGAATTGTGAATTGTATAAACATCCTACTGTAGGTGCAGCTTGTAGTTAATAACCACGTTGTATTACTCCAAATATAGTTGTATTAGAATGTACCGTTGGAAAATAGGTAATTAACTCTTTCTAATTTACTTTTTTGCGAATATTCCTGTAACAAAACAAAAATGTACAAAATAGTAGCCCACCGGTATCGGGAATAACCTCCAATCTACGGGTCAAGGATCCAGAGAAAGGAACCTCCTAACAATACGAACCGTGTCCCGGAGTACCGCTTACTGAATCCAGCTGCCTAACGAGAGCCTTCTCAGGTTTTTGTCGAGGCAATCAAGCCATTGGCTTATACGGCTAGTGGCAATGTACACTATCATAATAATTGTTTATGATCTGTTATGTTCGTGGCTAAATAATAGCAGCCGCTCGGGTCGATCTTTAGGTTAAGCCGCGCTTGCCTAGGTTGGTATGTGGATGGGTGACCACCCGTTACATACTGAGTTTCCTCCGTGCCTCGGATAGCACGTTTAGCTGTTGGTCCCGGCTGTCATTTGTAGATCTTTGACAGTCGTTACAGGTAGTCAGTGTTCTGAAAATCTGACAACCAGTCTTACCAAGGGGTATCGCATTACCCAGTACTAACTGGGTTGTGGAGGTCAGACAGGCAGTCGCTCCATGTAAAATACTGATATTCAGCTGCATCCGGTTAGACTGGAAGCCGACCCCAACATAGTTGGGAAAAGGCTAGGCAGATGATGATGTTCTCAAACTTACAGGAGGAGCTTATGGCTAAATAATAGCAGGCGCTCGGTCAGGTCAATCGTTATGTTAAGCCGCACTTGCCTAGGTTGGTCTGTGGATGAGTGACCACCCGTTACATACCTAATTATCTCCTTGGTTCGGAAAGCAATTTAAGCTGTTGGTACCGGCTGTCATTTGTAGATCTTTGACAGTAGTCAGCGTATCGAACGTCTGGCAATCAGTCTTACCACGGGGTAAAGTATACTATAGTATTACCCAGTACTAACTGGGATGTGGAAGTCATATAGGCAGAACCACAACATAGTAGTAAAAAGCAGATGATGTCCTCAAATTTGAAGAGCTTTCATTTAAACAAAAGAAAATGCTTAGGTATTGTTTCATAACTGACCTATCACAATAAATTATCTGAACCAGAAATTCAGAGACATGACCAGTCTTTCAGAATCTAGGGCATTGGTCGTAATTTAAATTTTAATATTCTGCCCGTTAATTAATATTGACCCAGTGAAATTACTCGTTTCTGTCCAATGTCTAAAATATAATTATATTATGTAAATGTATACATTATATAACGTGATCTCTATTGTCATACTACATTAACAGATTAAATGAATCAACCGTACGTACCTACTATTTAATTTAATCGAGAACTGCGGTACTTTCCAGAAAATATTACACTTACCTACAATATGTTTATAGTTTTGTCTCGGGATTTTCAAGCTGGCAAAAAAGCAAAAAAGTGCAAATCGGAGTTTAATGGTGCAAAAACGACCGCATCTGAAAAAAACAATGCCGGCCAAACCCTTAAGGGTTGAAAACATCTATCAGCCCGAAATCACATTTATCCATGTTCCTATCCTTTTCTATCACTCAAAACAGTTATTTGCTAGAGTGAAAACCAGGGTCCCCTTCAGTCACCATCTGCCTAGCCTAGTCTGGAGCGGAGGCTTATCTGACCTCCACAACCCAGTTAGAACTGGGGAATACCATATCCCTTGCAAGACTGGTTGACGGACTAGGCCCCTCTAACGACTGTCAAAGATCTGCAAATGACAGCCGTGACTTTACTGTTAAGGTAACCGAACCACGCAGGAAACTCGACAAGCAATAGGTGGACACAGACCAGCCTAGGCAAGCTGCTTAAGCTGTCAGCTTCTCTGTTCCATGATTATTATACTGGTTCTATTCAAAGTACCCTAGGCTGCACCATCGCGTACAAACGCAAGCCTAATTATGATTAAAAAAAAGCGAAATCATGAAATAATTTCCCACTCTCTGACGGAGCGGGGGAGTGTCAGACTTTTTTGAACAAAACTCATTCTTTCTTTTTTTTAAAAAAACGTTACCCCACACTAGGAATTTCTCCTGTATCGTGGTGCGCTTTACAAACATTCAATCTCACAGTCACAATCAGCCAGACCCGGAACAACTGTCTGTAGGCCATACAAATATTTGTTCCGTGCGGGGATTGAACCCGCGACAACGCAGCGCAGCAGTCAACCGCTCAGCCACTGCGCCAACCGTAATTCATGTTCTTTCTTTTCCCCTTTGTGTTCCGGGGCCGCGGTAAATCTTTTGAACAACTCTCTGCTTTGCTAACATCTCTTTAAGGCGCGCGTGGAACACGAACGCACCGTCAACTCGGCCTGTCATTAGTAGACGGACGAACAGTGAGCTACCCATAGCTCACCGTCCACAGACCCGCGTCTACGGGTCGGTTGGTACTTTTGTTAATATAACTGCTTCTTAGAAGAAAAAAAGCGGCTTAATCCAAGCTTATCAGAGTTCATAGAATAGTGTCGTTTTCGCTATTATACTTAAATGTTATATGGACGAAACAGACCATTAATTTGTACTAACAAGTAGAAGGAAAAAGTTGTTAACATTTCTACAAACAGTAGTAGCTTGTTAATGATTCACGTTGTTGGAAATGACCTATTTCTCTTCGTTTGCCACTAGGACAAAAGGCCGTGGATTATTGATTAGTTGCAGCGATGCACCTTGCTGAATGTAGACCTTAATTATTACGTTTTAAAGGTTTGTTCTTTATGATATTGTAAAACAAAACTAAGGCGCTATGCAAGATCCTGCCGGGGTTGCGGGTTGTTTGAAAGAGATACTTTGGCTCCGGAACATAAAGGGCAAAAGAAGGAACATGGGTGGGTTTTAGTCAGTATAAATCTGACACTCTCCCCGCTCTGTTTAGAGCGGGAGAAGTTATTCGATGATTCATCATCCGCAAAAAAAACAGTGCAAAACAGTTGATCTTTGGATCTGCTCGAGTGGCTTTCCTGGACCAGCCATCCTTGCTTACATGAAAAGAGGCCACTTACATGAGCAGAAGGAAAGAACTTGTCTGGAGACATCCTACCTGTCATGCTGCCTGCCACCACATACACAAATAGCCAGACCCGGAACAACTAACTGTAGGCCATTACAAATATTTGTTCCATGTGGTGATTGAACCTGCGACACGCAACACGCCAGTCAATCGTTTAGCTACTGCGCCGACCGTGTCGTATATCGTGAAATCCGATGGTTGTTAATCCTAATGAAAAAACCCGTGCAGTTACGATTACTACGGTAAATCATGTTCTACCGTTCATAAATCACGCTTAATGACACTAATTCGTTTTTAATCTGTGGAAATACTTTGGTTCACTGAAACTAGGACAGGACAGGATATTTTAAGGAACAATTTTGAAGAAATCATTTTGGCACTGAAGAGTTGTTCAGAAAGTTCCAAATAATAGAGTTACTCGAATATGTTGGTTTCCTCTAAAATACTTTCGGTTCTCGAAAGCTCAGCTTCCTCATTGGTGCAGTCGCCAGAGGGAAAGCTTTCTGTGGACTGCTGTGGTAAACTCAGTGTTATATAGGCAAAGAGTTATGCCGTGTCGTCGGCGCGTTAGTGTTCCACGCGCGCCTTAAAGAGATGTCAGCAAAGCTGAGGGCCTACCAGGACCACCGCCTGCCGGGGTTACGGGTTGTTCGAAAGAGATTCCGCGGCCCCGGAACATAAAGGGCAAAAGAAGAATCATGGGTGGGTTTAAGTCAAGTTATTCAATGATTTCCCATCCGCAAAGAAAAAAACAAAAAAAAGCCCACTCCCTACAGCAAAATACTCTATTGTAATTATTGAAATGTGGCGTGGCAACTTGGCAAGTACTAAATACATACCTATACATCCTTATTGCTACTACCATCATGATATACGGGCGCGTAGTTATGAATGATCAGTTCCAAACAGGTATCGAGCTTTGCGAGCTATCGAGAGCTCTCGCATGGCTGAGCACACGTCGTTCTGATAATCGGAACCAGTCAGCTAAACGGGAGTTTAAACTGATAATTTTGCTCTTGGGACCCCTAAATGTGGCTTCAAATGGATACTCATTATTTGAAAAGGTTTATCTGCTTCTGGTATGGTCACTCTTTGAAAGAATAGGTTGTTTTTGTAAATCGTGCTGAGGTGATGAGACCTGTAATCCCCGAAGACTTGGTAGAAGTGTATCTAATTGTTCTCCTACATTTCGCCAGTTATGTTAAAGTCTTATTACAAGAGGCCGGATACTAATTCAGATTTCCTGCTACTGAAAAGCATCCTGATGGAAGACCCCAATAACAATGGCCTATCCAGGAATCTAAGTCAGGATCTAATGGTCAGCAGTCGCGCTTTTCACTTGAATAATGAGGCATTGATTTCCAAAATTTCTCTCGTTTTCGTAAAATGTTACAAAATTGACCTTTTAGGTCAGTATCATCCTCTTTTCCGATTTCGAATCGATGCATGACGTCTTCTTATTCCATGAAATATTGATCTACTATCATTTCAGCCATTTTCACGTCATATCGTATGAGATACCTGAGACGTTACTTGTCTCCATAAATATTGCCAACATTTCATGTGTAGGAATGTGGGTCCAAAGCACTGCAGAATACTGGCAAGGGTTTACTGTCAACACAATCTTGGGGGAACTGTATCAAGTTGACTTTACCACAAGGTAAATAGAGCAAGTCCGTTGCTCTTAATTAATAATTATTACTGTTTATTAACAAAAAATACGCTTTGGTAATGGTATACATTATTGCTGGTAATCTTATTTCATCTACTTTGAAAGTGTTTTTTTTTGTGTAAGAAAGGAATAAATGATGTCGTGACGTCAGGGGAGATTAGAAGAAAAAAAACGTGTTGCGCCGAACCTAATTCGAAAGGGTCAAGGGCAGGAAAATGATGATATGCACTGTCTTCAAAATGCAAGTAAAACAAATATGCGTTCAGCTCAAGCAGACAGAAAAGTGGATCAAATTAAACTCCTAAGATTGTTTTTAACATGATTGCAAGTAAAGCTAATAAAACCGTAAACTCAATGATTTTCCTTCTTCTTATACCTATTTAATAACGTTACAAATATTACTACAAGCCCGTTGATTATTCCGCGTTTCAAAACGAATAAACGGCTCCATCGTTCATTTACCAGTAATTATTTACGATCAGTTTGACGTCGGCCCGCGGTGCGTGCAAACGTGTTTTTAGCATTTATCCCCTTATATAAAAACATACGTATTTGTCGTGTCGTGGTTTCGCGTCCACATACTTGGGATAGCAACAGGTATTGTTTTTGAAGGTTGGTTGTTCTGTGTAATTATTAAGTTTTTTGAGTGAACTTTCCGAATTGTTTGCTTCTTATTTGGGATTATCTAAGGTTTGTCTATAAAAGTCAATGTTTTCTTACTTTGAAGTCTTTTGGTGTGTTTGGTTAATCATCTAATATATAAAATTCTCGTGTCACAGTTTTCGTTCCCATACTCCTCCGAAACGGCTGGACCGATTTAAACGAAATTTTGTGTACATATCGGGTAGGTGTGAGAATCGGCCAACATCTATTTTTCATACCCCTAAGTGAGCAGCGGGTGAAACCGCTGGGCAGAGCTAGTAAATAGATATATTTAAACTGTCACTTACGGGATATGTTTCGTGATCTGATATTACGGTAAGCTCCCGTTTTTTCGACGCTGTTGTAAGCGTCATTATCGCGAGAGATGACTTCAGGAGCATTTGGGAGCTCACAGTAATATCAAATCATGGTAGATTTTCCGTAAGTAGCAGTTTAAATATAGTTAATATGTATACACGAGATGTAACAAGTTCTGTGCAAGATCTAATTGACGGCTCATTGAACAATAAAATTGCGTGCCCATCTATTTTTGATTGACTGAATAAAACCAGTTGATAAGCAGCTGTTCAATCGTGTTTATAATTAATTTAATAACTACAGAATAACATTAATAACTGGTATGAATTAAACTGGCTTCTGGTAAGTTCTCACGGTCAACAATGTTTCTAAATATGTTCTCAGGATCGTGGTAATTTAATTAACAGTTATTGTTGTGTTGGGAATGTTATGAAGTCAGAAGATCAGCTCACCAGGAATTCAGTTATTACTCCCATAATAATTACATCACATCAGTGATCCATAAACACATCTTAAATTCATTCATGCTTTGACAGAGCATTTCTTAAACCGTTGTATCTAGGAGAATGAGGAAGAGCTCGTGGTTAAATAATAGCAGCCGCTCGGGTCAATCTTTATGTTAAGCCGCGCTTGCATAGGTTTGGTCTGTGGATGGGTGACCACTCGTTACATACCGAGTTTCCTCCGTGCCTCGGAAAGCACGGTGAGCTGTTGGTCCCCCCTGTCATTTGTAGATCTTTGACAGTTGTTACTGGTAGTCGAATGTCCCGAAAGTCTGGCAACCAGTCTTACTAAGGAGAATCGTATTACCCAGTACTAATTGGGTTGTGAAGGTCAGATAGGCAGTCACTCTATGTATAATACTGGTTTTCAGCTGCATCTGGTTAGACTGGAAGCCGACCCCAACAAAGGGAAAAGGCTGAGCAGATGAAAAAGTAACCAGGATCATGAAATTTTGCGCAAGTCTTAACGTAGGCGAGCACAGCACTAAGAAAACTGAAAAATCAATCCCCGAAAGGTGTGAACTAATGAATGAAAGCTTGATATGGAATTCCATAAGCTTTGCCAATAGCTACACGGTTTGTAGTTCAATAAAACAGGAATAGGATGGCCTTGATTGGCGAACGAACTTCACCTTGATGAATCAGAGTATTGTAAACAAATCTCACCGAATGAAAAGCAACAACTGAAGTTACTCGTGCACGTGTTAGTTTTAGCCCGCAATCGGATCTATGCGTTCGTTTTGTTTTTAATACAATTTTACCAATTTTCTTCGCCCGTGACAGACAAACGCCAAAATATTCTTGCAACACTATACCGTCACAATTTTCGAAAATGGCTATCTCGATTTTAATGTTTCTATTTAACCTCTCAAGGACCGCCATTATTTACGTCAACTATCCGTCAAGCACCGCCGGGCGGGCTCTTATCGTAAGCGTGATCTGATTTTAAGACTTATCTCTACTACAAATACAGTTTTAAATCGGTCGGGGTTTGGTGGCACAAATTTGTGCCAGCGGGGCTCAACGGTAATACTTGTTTACTGGCACGTTTTTGTGCCGCTGGGGCTCTAGAGGTTAATAGATATGTCTCACAGCCACAAGCTGTCGTGTAACTGTCACTAATGTCAACTGTCAAACACATTAATGGCGGGAATTTGAAAGGTACCCTGTAGGTACTGGGGTTGGGTGGTGCTGGTGAGCCTGTGATTTAGTTAGTAAATTGTGTTAGAAACAAACGGATACTACCAATATAGATAGATAGATCCTTTCTTTCGGATTGGAAATCATGAAATAACTTACGGAGGGGGGGAGGGGTAGTGTGTTTTAATGATTTAACCCCATCCAAGTTCTTCTTTTTGTACAATCCGCATCTTTAGAGATATATTTATCTGAATTTGAAACAGTTGAACGAGCACCTCAAGCAATTTTCAAACAAAATAATTTTGAAACTAAATGAATAAATACTACGTAAAAGTGACCGTTAGGTATCTAGAATTTATTTTATTACACTTTGTCAACTTATGTTCTCAAGTAAGTGGCTATTGTGTCTTTGAGAATAAATAATTTAAACTTGAATATTGTTTATTATGTATACCATAAAAATAACATACATAATACCAAAACAAAGTAGTCATTAAATTCTCTATATTCTGTAGAAGTTTCCTTTGTTCGAAAATCTATTCAATTCAGCCGAGTCCGAGTCGGAATGGCACACACAGGGTTCCGTAACATCAAACAATTCAATATTTTAATGCTCATTCAAATTATTTGAAAACTAGCGACCCGCCCAGCAGTTTCAGCCACTGCTCACCTCCTAAGAGTCATAGCGTGAAGTATTATACATATAAACCTTACTCTTGAATCACTCTACCTATTAAAAAAACCGCATCAACATCCGTTGCGTAGTTTTAAAGATTTAAGCACACATACAACATAGCAACAGACAGCGACAGCGATTTTGTTTTATACTATGTAGTGATTTACTATCGGCCGCAAAACTAAAATTGTTTTCAAAGTATCCGTTTTAGGTCCTAGCAGTGAAAAAGTCCGTTATCACAAAAACTAAATATCAAACCTTGTTCAAATCAATTTTTGTTTGAGGTTTTTTATACTTACGTATCACAAAATATTATTTTTTTCAGAATTTTCCTTCTCTCCCTTTAGAAATCATAGGGACTAAATTTTTACGAGTTCCGAAGCATAAATTCTCATCAAACATTTACTTGAGAAAAAAAAGTAAATGATTTCTTATATAGGTACTTTTTGACGTGATAACGTCTTTAAAATCGTTTTAGTCGGGTGACATGTTCAGAAACACCAAAACCTCACGAGCGACATTTCATAAAGATGGTAGCGCCATCTGTTACTTGGCTCGAAAAAAAAACTTTAAATTAGTACTTAATTTCATTTTAGATGTCACTACTGGTGATAACTTTATCACCAATAAGACGTTATCACGTAAACATCTCGATCGTAAACCTACTTTACAAACAACCAATTTTTTTTCGAGGTTTCTCTCGATATCATTTTTGAGACCTATCCATAGACACCCTACACATTATAGGTATACGAAGCCATATATTTTTTCAACCCTCAGTTGCTGGAGAGCCATATATATTTTTTAAAATTTTGAATCATATTTGTGTACCGGATCATAGAAGCACTAGACTCTACAAAATTCAACTTTTTTTCAACCCTCCGTTGCATGTATGGAGGGCCATATATTTTTTTTCAAATTTTGAATCATTTTTGTGTAGCGGATCTTAGAAGACATATATATATTCTTGAAGTAAAATGGCTATGACACACAGACAGTCTACAGAGAGACGGTCAAAGCGAATCTATAAGGGTCCCGGTTTATCCAATTGGCTGCGGAACCTTAATTATTCTTTTCTTTCGTATGAAAGTATATTATAAAAGTAATAATAGAGTTTTCTAGATAGAAACCTAATACATGATTGTTTAGGTGGGTTTGATATATTTTTTCTTTCTTCAAAATAGACTTCATTTATTTGATTGAAATTGATGGAGGGGAGCATTTCCCCCGTCATGTTTTTGTCGAACGTCCCATGACATGTGTCACGCAATGAAAGCTATTTAGATTGTTGTATTTGTTTTTGTCGAAATACTTTACTGTGAGATATATTTAACTGCTTGTAACACAGTTCAGTACAACACAGTTCAGGTACAGAGATAGTTAGGACCTTGGAGACGGACATAGGCTATTTAAAAAAAAAGATTGAGATATGAGGGAGAAAGAGGGAAGAAAAGGGAAAACTTAGCATTACTATTACAATAAATAAGGCGCTAGGACAAAAACTACAGGTAGCTAACTTCTTTACCCCGAATTTAACGCGAGCGAAGCCGCGGGCAAAAGCTAGTGATGTTATATTTTTTAAACTTATATGTAGCCATAAATAATATTAAAAAACGTATGTCTAACCATAAACATTTACGTTTAATTTGGTATACAAATAAGATACTGAGCTGTCGATTTTATGTCAATTTATGTTATTCAAACGAAGCATCTTAGAAAATTTCATTCGAAATTAATATCTCTCATTGATGTGAAAAATCAGTACCCACCATTTTTTTCCATAACAGGAAACAGGAAGATGAACACCTTGAATTCTTGTAGGTCCATGATATTGAAATGAAATGCAAGAGAAACAGACTATAGTAAAGTCTACTTGTCTCTGGACCGCCATTAGTGACATTAAAACTTTTTGTTGTAGCATTCCACGGAGGAGGGGGGCGGGGGGCGGCGTGGGTTGATCGACGTGAGCGCAGGCGCAGGCGACATGTGGATCAGCGCCGTCGAGAGCTCCATACTGGCCTGGGAGGAGGTAAGATTACTGATGATTATTAAGAACTAAATCACAAGGTAGTATTCCTTGCCGGGCCTGTGGGATACTGCGACCCTGGAATACATAGGGCAAAAGAAAAGATGTTTGGGTTTTAGTCAGTACAAAAGCATAAAAAAAATTCTGAGACTTTAGTTTATTTTTTTTTTGTTTTTTGACATTCAAAATTGCCTGTACCTAATGGTGGTAAAAAAAAACTAGAACTGAAAACTGGTCGCAAGGACGGGAACAAGTCCTGTAAAATGCCACCCTATAGTCTTGTATTCTGAATGTAAAGATAGAATTTCCAACTTTCAAGTCTAGATAAAGAAATCAAAGAGAATGTTGAAATAGTACGCCGGTGATAAAATGATAAGTTAAAGGCGACCTCACATCTCTAGACTGTAATAAAATCGTTATTTAGATAAGACTTAGATAAATAAGTCATAACAGTGTTATAGTATTAATCTTATAAGTCTCATTGCAAAGATTTTTTATACTTACGTGCTCTTTGTGTACACGATCACGCGCAAGGAAAAAAAACATTTAAGCGGTCATCCTTTATCAAACAGCGATGAGGGAATGCGAATGTTTGGTGAGGATGGATGGATGTATGGATGTTTGTTTGTAACTCTTTCACGTCAAAACAGCTGAACGGATCTTGATGAAATTTGGCACAGAGTTAGATTATATAGTCTGGAATAACACAGGATATTTTTCGATCATCCCGCGAGTAAAGCTGCGGGTGCCAACTAGTAAATAATATATCACAGACAATTCTCAACAACAAACCAGTCTATTTACAGTACAAATAAAACAGCATTCTTGTAGTAATAATACAAAGCCAGGTGTTGACTCAATTATTTTCTGAAAGCCTGAAAGGTCACCTAGTAGCTAGTTAACGTTCCAAGGTTTGTTTACCCACGGAAATGTCCACTCGTAACAGACTAATAGAATAGAAAGCTACGTAGGTATAATAGTTATTAAGTTCTTTATGTATTTACTCATTTTACAGTCGAAACTGAAAAAGAAAAAAGTGCGAGGCGTACTTCGTACAACTTTGCAACATAAACGGCCATCTTTTTTGACTGCGTCGACTTTGGGGGTTGATTTCTTCACAGTTTCAAGGGTAAACAGAGTTGAATAAATAGTTTTAATCCTACATCCTATCCTACTAATATTATAAATGCGGATGTTTGTGAGAATGGATGTATAGATGTTTGTTACTCTTACACGTCAAAACGGCTGAACGGATCTGGATTAAATTTAGCGCAAAGGTAGATTATAGTCTGAAAAAACACATAGGATACTTTTTTATCAGAAAAAAATTAGTAAAAATGAATTCGGGTTGGCGATTTCAGACTTATTTTAATTGTAAATCTAGGTTTTCTCACGATGTTTTCATGTCCAAGGTAAACTTAGAAAAGTACATACTTACATATAAATTGAAAAAAATCACATTAGTACTTACTTACCGATGCTCAACTAAGTATGTATTTTTTTAATACAAAAAAATGGTTTCTTGCTAATCTATCCATCTTCGGCGGTTTTTTTGTCATCTCCTTCCAGCTACTTAAATCATCCACCTTATCTTCTTCGTCTTCCCACATTTCTACGTCCAACACAAACATTTATTGAGTCCTAAATCAATACCTAAATATTTGAAAATGATTGTTCCATTGGACTTTATACTTTCAGCAATGAAACGAGCGTCCTAAATTCAACCGCACAATCGCTACGACGAATTGCAGTGACTCGACTGGTTGCGGTTTCTTTACGAGTATTCATTTTCCATTGCTACTTAGAGATATTAGCATATCTTCCATATACTTACATCATCATCTGCTTAGCGTTTTCCCAACTATGTTGAGGTCGGCTTTCAGTCTTACCGGATGCGGCTGAATACCATTTTGTAGATGGAGCGACTGCCTATCAGATCTCCACAACCCAGTCAGTACTTGGTAATACGGCACCCCTTGGTAACACTGGTTGTCAGACTTTTAGACCTTTATCGACAACTAGCTGGCCCCCGCGGCTTCGCCCGCGTGATGATAAAAACGTATCCTATGTGTTATTCCAGACTATAATCTACCCCTGTGCCAAATTTCATCAAGATCCGTTCAGCCATTTTGACGTGAAAGAGTAACAAACATCCATACATCCATCCTCACAAACGTTCGCATTTATCCTTACTTCCTTACTAATATTATAAAAGTGAAAGTGAGTTTGTTACCTCTTCACGCTTTAATGGCTACACCGATTTTGATGTATTTTAGAGATAGTTGGGAACCAGGAGACGGACATAGGCTATTTTTTTTTAAGTGGGATGTGAGGGAGAAAGAGGGAAGAAAGGGGAAATTTTAGCGTTGCTATTACAAATCAATAAGGCGCAAGGGGAACTGTGTTACCCCGAATTTAACGCGAGTGAAACCGCGGGCAAAAGCTAGTAATATTATAAGTAGGAAGATATAAAAATGACAGACGGGACCTAGCGGACTTATTGTGTTTTCTGATGCGCTGAGGAAACTCGGTATGTAATGGACCAGTCATTCACAGACCGATTTTGGCCATCGAGGCTTGACCTGAAAATCGAATACGACATTGCCTCCTATTGCGGTTTACATAAAGTTCCATTTACCAAAAATTACTTCTAAATGAAAATTATATATATCTCAAGCTGCCATCGTTCCTTGACTTCTATGTATGCACAGATAATAATGATTTCCTCTACTCGATGACTCAATTGTCCTTATCTTGCCTTACAAGTAGATACTCAAGTGGGCTTAGATAACAGTTACAATCTTCGTGGAGACTAGACTAGAGCTTCTCCTTTATTATCTGCCGTGTTGTAAACATAATTGTTTAAATAATTATGAGTCCATGTTATCTTCCACCACAAACCTAGCCGCTGTGGGCGTCGGGAGTCGCGAGAAGACTCCCGGCCACCGCAGACGCGGATCTGTGGATGGTGAGCAACGGGTAGCTCACTGTCCGTTCGTCTAGTTAGGCGACAGGCCAAGTTGACAATGCGTTCGTGTACCACGCGCGCCTCAAAGCCGAGGGGTACGTCAGGGCCACTGCCTGCCGGGGTTGCGGGTTGTTCGCAAGAGATACCGCGGCCCCGGAACACAATGGGCAAAAGAAGGAACATGGATGGGTTTTAGTCAGTACAAGCCTGACGCTCCATTCCGCTCCGCCCTGATCGGGAGAAGTCATTTGATGATACCCATACAAAACAAAAAAAGTAATAATAGGTAATGTTGATCTTCCAGCAAGCTCTAACCCTGAGTGTTGCATTATGGACCTGTTCCTGTACTCTTATTATTATTTTTTGGTAATGGCTGACCGTTAGTCACGCTTATTCTGTGGGTTAGGCAGAGTGATTATCTTATCTTCGAAAAAAAAAACTCCAGCAGCTTTGGTGTGAGATCCTGGTTAATAAGATTCATTTCCGTTAGATCTTGGTGTTGAATCCCAATTTGATAGTTTCGGCGTTGGAGCCCACAAAACATTGTATACTAGCTGGCACCCGCAGCTTTACTCGCGTGATGATCGAAAAATATCCTGTGTTATTCCAGACTATATAATCTAACTCTGCCAAATTTCATCAAGATCCGTTCAGCTGTTTTGACGTGAAAGAGTAACAAAAATCCATACATCCATCCATCCATCCTCACAAACATTCGCATTTATAATATTAGTAAGATTTCCTTTGGATTCAACAATGCTTGCACGGCACCCAAACATGTCCATATATTAATATCGGGCTGCAAATAGACCAAGCCAAAACCTTGCAAACACCTCTTTGGGGAACAAAGTCGTAATGTTATCAGACCATATCACTAAAAGTACAACCACTCTAATAATTAAACGTAAACACGACACAATAATAGTCCGACATCCGACATCCGTCAATATCCCTAAACAGAAGAACGACGTTCACATAAACAGATAACACTCGTCTTCGCCATAACGATAACATTCACATCACTATTCAAGATCGATGTAATGAAACTTAACTTTGTCACAACACTATGGTCCCAATTCGATTGTTAACGATTGATTGATTGGACGCGCTGATGTATGGAAAGCAATTTGTTTAAAGAGTCGATGGAAATAGGTCGTGTCGCCTTTGAAATATTGTTTTTTCTTTTATTATTCGTTGGCCTAAATAATAACAGCAGCTTAGGTCGATCTTTAGGTCAAGCCGCGATTGCCTTAGTTGGTCCATGGATCATTGACTACCTGTTACATACCGAGTTTCCCCCGTGCCTTGGAAAGCACGTAAGCCATTGGTGCTGGTCAAATGTAGATCTTTTTTTTTGTGGATAGGAAATCCTCAAATAACTTCCCCCGCTCTGGGCGGACCGGGGGGAGTGTTAGACTTGTACTGACTAAAACCCACCTATGTTCCTTCTATTGCCCTTTACGTTCCGGGGCCGCGGTATCTCTTTCGTACAACCCGCAACCCCGGCAGGAAATGTAGATCTTTGATAGTAGTTACAGCTAGTCAGTGACTTGAAAGTCTAACAACTCAAGGCTATCGTAAAACTAGTACTAACTAGAAGTCAGATAGGCAGACACTCGATGGTATTCAGCTGCATCCGGCACGACTGGAAGCCGTCCCCAAAAAAGTTGGGAAAAGTCCAGGCAGGTTATGATTTTGTCTCGAGCGCTACTGATGAGCATATGAGATACAAGGTTTGATTTTCAGGGCGAGAAAAATGGTTTATAAATCATAAATCATTTATTTCTTTGCAAACATGGGTATAGTGTATAGGTGTTTTTTGTAGTAGAGGTCTCCATATTTTACCGTCACATGGGCATGCAAAGGTTTTACAATTTTCAAATTAAAAATATCTGGCAGATTACTGAAATCCAAAAAGTAAAAATTAAAAATCAAAATGTCAGCGTGGTTCACAGTAATAAAGAACACTAAATTAATGCTATATAATATTAAACAAAAAAGAAAGTCAGCCAGGATTACAATTTTTATGTCAGTCAGAATAATGTCAGGAATTTCTTAGTACTCTTCCGAAATATGTATTTGTATCCAATTCATGGCAGGTCCGCACTTTCTTTCATGGGACAACATGACTGACGACTATGTGTGTCTAAATGTGGGTCTATGTGGGTCTAAATCAAACTCAAACTCAAAGCATTTATTTCAATTAGACCATTACAGATTAATATAACTAGGGGCACCTCTACAAGTTAGAAACATTGTTAATTTTTGAGTTATAATTTTTGCCTTGAATAAATGAATTTTATATTATGTACCTAAAATCAAGCAAGCATCGTAAGTATGCGACCTTAAGCTCATTAGCTCATAACATAGTTTTTTACCGACTTGACGTGGATGTATTTCTTTATTATGTAAAAAAAAATTAAAATAATAATGATATTTTCCTTAATATAATAATAATGTTTTCCTTAATACGTCCTTGCTTCTTGGACTTCGTTATATAAATGTATATATAGGACGGCACGTTTTGCGCAGTGATTGAGCGATCGACTGATGCGCTGCGTGTTGCGGGTTCCCGCACGGAACAAATAATTGTATAACCTACAGGTAGTTGTTGCGGGTCTGACTGTTGTGTATGTGAGTTTAAATGTTTGTAAACGCACCCCTGATACATGAGAAATTCCTAGTGTGCGACGTTTTAAAAAAAATACACTCAAATTGTATATAACAGGCCATAACTTGGGCTCTCCTTTTCCCTCGATAAAGAGACGAAGGGGCAGTATCTTATTCTAAATCATAAGTCATTTATACAAACTAGGCTGATGATGATCAGCAGTTTTTGAATGACAATTACACAAGACAGTCCCCCAAAACACCCTCCCTTCGCCACTTTACGCCACTAGTGGTTAGCTGGGAAGATGAAGTTGCGGAACTAACTCCCCAGCAACACAACTGTCTGGTAGGTTTGACTCATTTTGAGAGACAAAGAAATGATCTTGACAATATTATCCTGTAGTATATGTCATGTACCTATATACATTTTCCGGGCGTTAACGAGAATTGAGGGGGACTTGATAACGACACTGCGTAGTACAATCAAGTCGGGAAGACGTACAATTTTGTGGGTTCTGTAGTTGTGATTGTGTGGTGGTGAAGCGGTCGATGTTTATGAGAGTTTCTTAATGGCTTTTCGTTTTTAAGGGCCATTCATTTATCATCATATCGTTTTAAGGAACCATACCTCAAAAGTAAAAAGTGGAACCCTTATTGGATCACTTAGTTGTCTGTCTGCCAAGACCTTAACGGGAACGCATGAAGGTATGAAGTTGAAATTGAAAGCCATTTAGTCAAATCTGTGGTCTACGCAGTCAAACTCAAAACATATGTCTGTTAATATCACACGTTAGTACAGAACCCAGGATGTGCGAGTCTGACCCGCTCTTGTCTGGATTTGTGCCAGCCTTAACTTGCCATGGCAATTGGCTTGCCCCCTATTACATGAGACTTAGTCATAACTGGCGAAATGCCGATGTAAAACTAGGGTCACCTCGAGTTACTCCTTCGGAGACGTTAGTCGGAGTTGATAACGGAGTTATTGACCGGGACATAACGTTTCAAACTGGGACAGTTTGCAGTATCCCAGGACGTATGGCAACCCTATGTCGAGGCTTTACTCTCTGAAGCCTATTTGCATACTGACCTACATTTCATATCAATTAGGTTATATGAGCCGAGATATGCCAGTGTTGCCATAGTCATTAAATCTTACTTCTAATGGGCTGTTTGCATCTCAATTGTGATGGTAGTCATTAATTTTCATGCGATGGTCTTTTGTTTTGAAGACTAATGATACTTGGGTTTTCAAGGGCGTCGTTCGTAGCTTTTAGTGGGGTATTTGTGTTAATTTGTTCTGTGTTATGAACTGTTTTTTTCTCATAGAAACCATTTTATATACATAATATAATAGCACGCCTTGTACCTAACAAGCCGCTAAACTGCCTATATATTCATATGTTTATTTGCATTCTATAATGTGTGTAGATCTTACAATGGGTTTAAAGCTAAAGTAGGTACAATTATGGACCCTATAGGGCACAGCAAAGAGTATAAAATAAATGTGGAAAAAAATGTTTCATTAACTAAAATAATTTTTAATATTTATTAACCAAATGAATGATAGCAGTAATTTTATTGAGATCATATAAAACAAAATAATAAATAGAATGAACTACTAATATTATGCGGTTTTTTTAGTATTAATGTTAACTTAATTATAACAACAATTTATTGAGATCAAGTATTTTTTGTTACGATTAAATTACGGCAATAAGATCGCCCCCTATATAAAGGGACTAGAACATAACTGGCTGAAATTTGGATGTACTTGTTAGGTTATGTTTACGATTAAATTAAATTAAACTTATTAATAAATTTTTAATGAAATTTTTACACACTTTACAATAGTGTGTTTTAATTTGATAAATAAGTTTAAAACTTAGACTTCGTGGCTGCAACTGAGTAATTTCTGATGAAAAACCCAATAACACTTTGGCCGACCTGGGTATCAAACCCGGAACTCATGCTCAGCAGGCGTATTTATTTTAAATATTTAATATACATATTATATACAATATATATACTAGCTTTTGCCCGCGGCTTCGCTCGCGTTAAATTCGGTATAACACAGTACCTGCTACCTGCAGTATTTCCCCTTGCGCCTTATTGATTTGTAATAGCTAAGTTTTCCCTTTTCTTCCCTCGTTCTCCCTCATATCCCACTTTTTAAATAAAATTAGACTATGTCCGTCTCCTGGTTCCCTACTATCTCTGTACCAAAATTCATCAAAATCGGTTTAGCCATTAAAGCGTGAAGAGGTAACAAACAAACTCACTTTCGCTTTTATAATATTAGTAAGGATTTATTGCCAGAAAGAGATTTGTACAAAACTACTTACAAACTAACATTTTTTAAAAAAATTATCATACATCATTTGGTAAGTAGTGCAATGAACCCTGGCACCCAAGGTAAGATTTAACTTGTGTTATGGGTACCAGTGGTCTCTCATGTTTTACCTACAGAGTTCCTTTCAATATCATCTTCTAATTTATAAAATTTCCGTTCCACAATGTTAGTTACCGTACTCCTCCGAAACGGCTCGACCGATTCTTATGAAATTTTGGGTACATATTGGGTAGGTCTGAGAATCGGCTAACATCTATTTTTCATACCCCTAAACCTCAGCGGGTGAAACCGCTGGGCACAGCTAGTAGTATTATAGTCTTATCACACAAGCCGATCTCTTATACCTAACTTTTTAGTGAATTGAAGGGAAAGAGAGATATTTTATTAACAGACGTCGAAATACTTTGCCTTTAATTGGATAGGAATAATTTATCAGTAAGTTAGTATATGACCTTGTTTTGTACGAAGTAATAAATCGATTTTATGGAAAAGCTTCTCAGTTAATAAATAACATCGGAATAATAAATGGCTTTTCCTAATCGAACTTACATTACGTTTAAAACTCATCAATTTATATATTTGTACTAGCTCTGACCAGCGATTTCACCCGCTGCTCCCCCTTATGGCCCACCCTTATTACTTAAGGGCATGGAAAATAGATTACCACCTATTCTCAGACCTACCAAATCCTACCTACTTAATATTATAAATGCGAATGTTTGTTACTCTTTCACGTCAAAACGGCTGAACGGATCTTGATGAAATTTGTCACATAGGTAGATTATAGTCTGGAATAACACATAGGATTCCTTTTTTTTCGATCATCACGCGTCCGAAGCTGCGTCGGCTAGTGTCCATATAAATTCTTCACAAAATTCGGTCAAGCCGTTTCGGAGGTAAACTGTGACACGAGAATTTTTTATTAAGAAAGAAAGATAAGACTTAATTTTTCCTCTTGCCTCTACAATTACTAGAGGTTGATCATCACTTAAACATGTCCCTTTTTCCTTTACGGGGTTAATTAGCATTCGTGACTCCGGTTATAAATCAAAGTTTTTAACCAAGATGATGATTTGAAGTAAAATTCATAGTATAGGCTTGAGTAAATAAACAGGTTTAAAAATAACGTATTTATTTATTTAACAATAAGCACACCAACTGCATAATTACATAAATTTATACCTATTATTATAATTATTAATGTACCTTAAAAGTAATTACACAAATCACAGACGTGCATAACATTGTATCATGTTTCTATGTTTATGAGACTACAAAAATTTACAATAAATTAATTATTATCTAATTTTAATAAATAACAAAAAATGAGGTTTGAGTTTGTTAGAATTTGTTATTTATTATTTCCGGAATCGCACTTTTTTTCTCATTGAATAGAACCGGTCGCTAATAGTACTAATCTGTTGAATCTATTTTGACACACTTTTCGCACACGTGTTAAAAAGTGGATTTTCTAATTCGGGTTTTTTTTGTGTTGTGTCCGGAGCCAAGTTTATAACATAATAATATGATATCTTTCTAGATTTAGTTTCTAGACCAGACTTTATAACCTTGAAATGTCAAACGTTCCTTGGACAGATTCAAGTTCGAACTGTCGTATTCTGTTTTTTTTTTCGAATACAAGTATTGGATGTTATGGTTTTACGAAATAGATAAGTAATAAATCTGGATTAGACATAGGTACACGCGACGGCAGGTCAACCTATTCTAAACTATTATAACCTGATCTCTCTACTACGGATCGCACACCGTAGTGGAGAGATCAGCTTAAAATGGTTTTTTGTAGGTTGATGCGCCGTCGTATGTACGTCGTTTGCCAGCAATATTTTTTGTAAAATAATGAGAAAAGAGTAAATGATGCCGTGACGTCTGATAGGGGAGAATGGAAGAAGAAAACGTGTTGCGCCGACCCCAAATAGAATGGGACAAGGGCAGGAAAATGATGATGATCATGATTTTTTGTATAAGTAATGTACTTAATTCGGTGTAAAGAAAGCGCAGATTACAACACAAGTGATGGATCTTTGCAACCATACCAATGGAAAGAAGCGTTGCCTTATTTGCTTCTTTGCTCGCCTCGGTATTATTTCTGTTTACCACATGTTTTAAGAACCTCCAACAATCATTTTCCAATTAAAATAAATATTGTCAGTAATCGTACTTCTGTTTAACTCAACCACCTGTGCAAATAGCACTATTTGTTAACTTGTTATTTTGAGTAACGAAAAACCACATATTGTATGACAAATGAGAGAATGAATTTATATGTGTCTGTTTGCCACAATTTAGGTTTTAAGTAGACTACTCCAAAATCGTGTTTAATGCATGCGTTTGAGGTGGCCGGGCGTTTGAGGGAGAGATCATCTACCCAACCCAGCCGCCGCGGCAGACGCGTCGGGCTTCAGGCGCCGCGAGACGATTCCCGGGCACCGTAGATGCGGGCCTGTGGACGGTGAGCAATGGGTAGCTCACCGTCCGTCCGTCTATTGACAACAGGCCGTGTCGACGGCGCGTTAGTGTTTCACGCGCGCCTCAAAGAGATGTCAGCAAAGCAGAGGGGCTTGCCAGAGCCTCCGCCTGCCGGGGTTACGGGTTGTTCGAAAGAGATACCGCGGCCCCGGAACGTAAAGGACAGCAGAAGGAACATGGGTGGGTTTTAGTCAGTACAAGTCTGACATGCCCCCCGCTCCGCCCAGAGCGGGGGAAGTCATTGGATGATTTCCCACCCGAAAAAAAAGAAAAAAATGCATGCGTTTGAGGTGGCCGGGCATTTGAGGGAGAGAACCTCAAACCAACCCAGCCGCCGCTGGAGACGCCCCGGGCGTCGGGCGCCGCGAGACGACTCCCGGGCACCGTAGATGCGGGCCTGTGTACGAAGAGCAATGGGTAGCTCACCGTCCGTCCGTCTATTGACAACAGGCCGTGTCGACGGCGCGTTAGTGTTCCACGCGCGCCTAGTTGTTCGATAGAGATACCGTGGCCCCGGAACATAAAGGGCAGTAGAAGGAACATGGGTGGGTTTTAGTCAGTACAATTCTGACACTTCCCCCCGCTCTACCCAGAGCAGGGGAAGTTATTTGATGATTTCCCATCCGCAAAACAAGATGCACGATTAGACTTGTATTGTATAACGGGCTGGTGTCCGCAACTCCACGTCTACCGCGCGTATTTTACGTACGGATCGGCTTACACTAACCTATATGAATGCATATTTCTTTTATTATTTTAATCACTTGATTTCCAAAACACACCAAACAGACTACGGTGGTGACTTTTATTTGATTCATCGTTTTTTTTGCCATCGAATTCCGATGAGCCGTTCGTTGAAATTACAATAAAGCGCTTTAAATTATTTCTTCGCGTTTTCTTTTGGAAAATGTAACTTTTGACAAAGAACAACGACGATTTTCATTACAGATAGTCTTAAATGCTGTAGTCGGCCTATAGCATCTTGTACGACGAGAGAAGTAACAATGATATTTTTATAACAGTTCAATGTAAACAGCAATGTTTAAGAAACTGTTCTCTTTATGATAACAAATCATATTCGGCTACAGTCCCTTACGGGTTAGTAATCTTTCTACCATTTTTTTTTTGTGGATGTGAAATCATCAAATAACTTCCGTGGGTCAGACTTGTTATTATTTTTTTTGTATTTTGTGTTCTCGTCGTAATTTGCTACCAATAAATACTTTTCCCTTCCAAAATACTAGAAGTATACTAGTAGATGCATGCAGATAGACTCAAAAAACAATCAAAATATTTTATTATTTCACATGAGCACTTAAGAAAGGTCAAGAAAAAAAATGGTTTTAAAATGTTGTTTATAGCGTTAGTACTTAAGTATAAGAGAGCAGTGTAGGCCCTACTAGTAAGTCATTGCTTACTTTACAAAACGTAAAATAAGAAGTTAAGTTAGTTGACTAGAAGCCGACCCCAACATTATTGTGAAATGGGTAGACAGATTGAGAGATGTTGTCCTATAGAATCATATTCATGAAAACCATCACATAAATCCACGTTTTCAGCACTAGAGGCATTTGTAGAGGCAGCTCCAGCGGTAAAGCACAAAGCTTTTTTAGGCTTTTCATAAGCCTGGCTTTGGCGTTAGAGCACGCTTTGTAAAAAGAGCTCGACTATCGCATAGACTACATAAAAAGTGGGATAACAACCCTAAAATGAAAAATGGTCCTTCTCTATTCTTTATGGTGCATTTGAATCATAAAACCACAATGAATACGAAAGTAACTCTTTATCTCTCTGTTAGTTTTTTCCTTAACGGATGAACGAAATTCGATCAAACTGGGAACATACGTATTGAGGTAGACCTGCATGATTTGTTTAGGAGATAAGATACTTTTTATCCTAGTATGAATGTTTCCTTAGGATTATTTATGACATTATATGATACTAGCTGTGCCCAGCGGTTTCACCCGCTGCTCACTTAGGGGAATGAAAAATAGATGTTGGCCGATTCTCAGACCTACCCGATATGTACACAAAATTTCGTTTAAATCGGTCCAGCCGTTTCGGAGGAGTATGGGAACGAAAACTGTGACACGAGAATTTTATATATTAGATATTCATCAATTTCAAGGCGTTAAAATGTCTTGCAGCAGCGTAAGAATAACCTATAGATGTGGAATTTCGAAAAATATTCTGCGCAGTTCTAATTTGATCAACAAACAAGACGTAGATATAATCTTAGCACCCTTTTAGACACGTTGAGGTGTAATTAAGTGAATTTTGTTTGAAAACCATCAAAGACTCGAAGATATATTAATTATACTTGCTCTTTCGCATTTACTGAGGCATCGTGTGATGTGAGTTGGCACCGCTCGACTGTGAAATAGGGCAATTGCTTCTGTAATGTATTGATAATTTTGTTGAATTAATTAGTGTTTTAAATACTTTCTCTTTTTTTTTTATTAAACAATTGTAAATGACTGGGGAGAGTGTTAGGAACTGACACATTTGTGGTCCTTTTTTTTTTTTTTTTTTTTTTCGGGTGGGAAATCATCCTATGACTTCCCCCGCTCTGGGTGGAGCGGGGGGGCATGTCAGACTTGTACTGACTAAAACCCACCCATGTTCCTTCTATTGCCCTTTACGTTCCGGGGCCGCGGTATCTCTTTCGAACAACCCGCAACCCCGGCAGGCGGAGGCTCTGGCAAGCCCCTCTGCTTTGCTGACTCTCTTTGAGGCGCGCGTGAAACACGAACGCGTCGTCGACACGGCCTGTCGTCAATCGACGGACGGACGGTGAGCTACCCATTGCTCACCGTCCACAGGCCCGCATCTACGGTGGCCGGAAGTCGTCTCGCGGCGCCCGGCGCCCTGGGCGTCTCCCGCGGCGGCTGGGTTGGGCAGATGTTCTCTCCCTCAAACGCCCGGCCACCTCCTTTGCTAGCATTACTGCTTTGCAGAAGGTGGTGACCGCTTCCCATTCCCTCTCGCTCCGGACCATGGCCTGAACCAGGGCCGGACGCGAGAGATCTCCGCCGCCGATCGCCTCCACGAGGGCACGGCGGTGCTCCGCCCAAGCTGGGCAGACCGCCACTGTGTGCTCCACCGTGTCCTCCGGGCGATCGTCACAATGGTGACACCCGGGCGCTTCCTCCCGCCCGATGATGTGCAGGAACCTCCCGAAACTTCCGTGTCCGGTGAGGACCTGCGTCAGGCGGTAGGTGAGGACGCCATGACGCCTCTCCAGCCACTCCTCAAAGAGGGGACTTACCGCCGCTATTGTGGCGATTTCGAGCCGGATTTTGCCAATGGAGTAGGACGCATATTTTGAAATGTAAATCATATTTTTTAATATAACTTGGAGTCTCAAATTATTTAACAGTATACTCTATTAGGACGGTTAACACTTTTTGAAGTTTAATACTTTCGTTTCGTGGTAAAGATGGCGATACATCAACTTACACATTTCCGGTAATACTCACTTTGTCTAGATTTTTTACGTTCAATGAGATATCTGTATAAACTGGATTTGCATAGTTTGATAAATCTTCGTGTGTTTTATCATAATCTTTATCATAGGTAACTAAACTAGTCCTTATTTAATAAGAAGGTACTCGGTCAGTGTTCTTTAAATTAGTTGATAGTCAGAAATTAGTATATAATAAAAATAACTGCCATCTTTTCCTCCAATATAATTCAATGGAGTCGTTTATCAATATGTAGTATATTTATATCTTTTGACGTCAATAAGGAAAACGGTAACTTAAAATAAGGTAAATATAAAAAAAACCTTATTTTTGCATCTACAAAAAATAAACATGATATACCTTCGACGGTATAATACCACATTTTAAAGATACATTTACCTACTTACAAACATGTCTTTAAATATAATCTAAAACGTGTAAAACCAGTTTAAGGTACTTCAATTTACCTGAATTCGCTGTGTTAAATGTATTTGAATTTTGTCAATTCATGATAAAATGTTTTCAAAAACATCGTAACAAGTCTTTCATGAAATGCCAAGTTCAGAAGTAAATATTCGTAAGCGTCAGGACCCCTGGACCAAGAGAGATATTTGATGTTTAGAAAATACCAAAATTTACTACCTTTTTGCTACTACTTGATACCTAACTTCAAATATTTAGTACCTCGACTGACAGCGAAAAAACACGTAAAGAAAGTGGTCAGCCATTCTGACATCAGGACGTCTGGACTTACTACCTTTTTAGTACCTCAACATACCTATATTTTTTTCAAATATTTTTGGCATTCCTGAAAAATGCTACGCTAAAATATATGTTGAGGTACTAAAAAGGTAGTAAATATTTACAAAGAGATAAATTAGTTATGTTGTCTCGAACTATGAAAAAAAAATGGTCCAGACGTCCTGATGTCAGAATGGCTGACCACTTTCTTTACGTGTTTTTTCGCTGTCAGTCGAGGTACTAAATATTTGAAGTTAGGTATCAAGTAGTAGAAAAAAGGTAGTAAAGGGGAATGCCCATTCGAGGCCCACAGTGGACAACAGACTAGAGAAAAAATAATTTATGCATAAATTTTAGCATATTAAAATATGTTTTTACTTTCTTCCATTTATGCGCCACTACAATCCACAAGAATTCTTTTAAAAAAGTAAGTTTACTGATAAAATAAACTGTATTTTCCTATTTAACGCTAGCAAATATTGCCAGCAGCAAAAAAATATTTTGAGTATTACGACTAATGAATCGATTCGAATTGATTTATGAAAAAATACTATAACCCCAATATCATACCCACGAGACTTTACGGGAATTGTAATTACTTGCTTTAATAAAACCAACTTAAGGAAATATAAAAAAACAGTTTGTACCCTCAAAAAAAAAATGAGGATAATAAATCAATAATCGGTTTAGAAAAAAATAATCGATTTAATGTTTTTTTTTCGTGGTAGTGACAACACTGAACTGAATTTGATTCTGACACTGACAGTTTGCTTGTTGCTTCTGCCAATTGTGGATGTTTTGATTTGTGAACAAAATAGCAACCTACCAAGTGAATTACTTAATGCGAACTGCTATCTTTTCTCTTAACTATAATTTGATAAAAATATATTTGGATCATCCCTCCTATTATAATTATTACCAAGTATTGACAAAGAGAAGTTTTCTTATTATCTCACACTCAAAGACATTATTATATGGAAAATAAACCCCAAACTGTTATTTGTTTTTAATATTTCTAAAATAGTGGCGTCAATTTGAATATATTTTTTAGATATCTAATACAGTTAAGATTTTAAAACAATCAACTTTGATTGTAATATTTGATGTCCACCTTGGGCCTAGGACACCATGGAGAGTGGGCATTCCCCTTTTGGTATTTTCTAAACATCAAATATCTCTATTGGTGCAATCTTACGTGCGTAGCATTTTTCTGGACTGCCAAAAAAATTTGAAAAAAATATATGTTGAGGTACTAAAAAGGTAGTAAATATTTACAAAGAGATAAATTAGGTGTGTTGTCTCGACCTATGAAAAAAAAATGGTCCAGACATCCTGATGTCAGAATGGCTGACCACTTTCTTTACGTGTTTTTTCGCTATCAGTTGAGGTACTAAATATTTGAAGTTAGGTATCAAATAGTAGCAAAAAGGTAGTTAATTTTGGTATTTTCTAAACATCAAATATCTCTCTTGGCCCAGGGGTCCTGACGCTTACAAATATTCAACCTCTGTACAAACGACCAAGACAAAGAACAGTCCTTAAAAAAATAGGGGTTCTATGTAAATTCTTTCCCAGGGGTAGCTGGTGCGGGTTGAATTTATTAATCAAACCATGATCCTAAGCTTTACAATCTGCCGAGGTTTCGGGTCGTTCGAAAGAGACACCGCGGCCCGAGAACATAAAGGGCAAAAGAAGGAACATGGGTTGGTTTTTGGTCCGTAAAAGTCTTACACTCCCCCCCGAGACGGGGGAAGTTATTTGATGATTTCGCATCCGTTAAAAAAAGCCTTATAATTTATCAAGACACTAGCTGGCGCACGCGGTTTCACCCCCGTGATATCGAAAAAAAAATATCCTATGTGTTATTCAGGATAATAATCTACTTCTGTGCCAAATTTCATCAAGATCCGTTCAGCCGTTTTGACGTGAAAGAGTAACAAACATCCATACATCCATCCATCCTCACAAACATTCGCATTTATAATAATATATAGTAGGACATACAAAGCATCTATTTAAAGAAACCACTAATTAAAACAGAAATACTGTTTAATCACTCAATTGTTACCAGTTCTATCTCGACTATAATCTTAGCGTCGTAATTGCAGTCTGAACACGCGTCTTGTAGCTAAATCAGTTCTGATTGGATCCAATGGGTCGTCAGGATTGAATCAGTCTCGCGACATCTCGTTGGGATCGGTCAATTTGTTCAGACGGTTTTTTAGGGTTCCAAACCTAAAACAGAACCCTTACATTTAGATCCGTAAGTCACAGCCATTTTACTCTGAAACTTAGCACCACACATGGCAGTTGGAATATGGAAAGTAGGCGCCTTCTATAAACCGCTACATAAATATGATGCGTAATTATATTTAACAAAAACAATAGGGGTTGCCATTCATACATGCAACTGAGGGTTGAAAAAAATATAAACAAAGATTTTTTTTAAGTGAAGGTGTCTTGAAAAATTGTATCGAGGTTTCTTAGTACTTCTTTTTTTTCAAGTTAAGTGTTGACTGTTAAAGGGCTCATTTACTTAAAGTAAGCGGAGAAAATCGGATATTTTTATTTAGATTTGATATTTAGTTTTTGAGTTATGAAACTTTTCCTACGAAGAAAAATTTAGAAATCATCCATTTCATTTTGAATGAGCCTTAAAAAAATATTGTTATTATATTGTTTAATGCTACGGAACCCTGTGTGTGCGTGGCTTGCGTTTATTTATGTTTTTTTTCTGGTCCTGTAAGCAAATGAGTTGTGGAACGTTAAGGATAAGGGAGTCTTCAATTTTAAGGTCTTGTTGTTGCATCAGCAGTCGCTTAATATATAAGATTTGCCCCTGGTTGGAGTCCTTAGTCCCAAGGCCCAGGGTCCCATAGGCCGATTGAGCAGTTGACAACCTCATAGGTTCAAAAAAAGAAGGTTGACGCAAGGACTTTCTAAGACCTGTGAAGAGATGGTTTCCGTTTTTCTTTAAACTATTAAATACTTACCTTTGTGTTTTTTTTTTAACTTTTGATATTAATATCGCCGTGATAAATTGCGACATTTACCTTTGCAAGCATTCTGAATTCAATAGGTATTCAGAATGCGAATGTATCGAAGAATTAAATCCCAAAACACTAACGTGATAAAGAAACATAGAATTAATTTCAACAGTCTGGCAAAAGAGATAAGATCACACTTTCGCTAATAAAAACATTCACGTTTAAATACGAACAATAAAAGCCTGAAACATACTGTTTTTCATTACTGTTATTGAATGATTTTTGACATTTATTACGAAACATCACTTAGATAGAATATTCTATATTATGTACTTACACCATACAAATTACAAAATAACAGTATACAATTTATAAATAGGGTGAGTCAATGAGTGGACCACTTACCTATAGTTTTCCTTTTTTTAAATTATATTACTTGTCGCCTTGATAAATTGCGACATTTACCTTAAATTTGCAAGCACGCTGAATACAATAGGTACAAATAGAAGAAATAAATTCCAAAATACCAACATGATAAACATACAATTAATTTCAACAGTCTGGCAAGAAACATGATGGCACTTTCGGTAGTAAAGGTATTTGTTTATCTTTAAATTAGTTTGTTTATCTAATTTATTTTTGTTTAACATTTTCTAATAAGGTTAACATTTAACAAAATAAATTAAAATAAATTAGATAAACTAACTTACAAATACCCTAAAAAATTGCGCAAAAAATTCGCCCTCAACGTTGTCGATTGGCAGTGTCCCTAAGAGATTGGCCGGCAACGTAGCAACGGCCTTTAGCTAAAAAAAAAAAGCCAGTCCTTTTTTTGCGGATAAGAAATCATCAAATAACTTCCCCCGCTCGGCGGAGCGGGAGGGAGTGTCAGACTTGTACTGAATAAAACCCACTCATGTTCCTTCTATTGCCCTTTATGTTCCGGGGCCGCGGTACCTACATCTCATTCGAACATCCCGCAATCCCGGCAGGCGGTGGCCCTGGCAGGCCCCTTTGTTTTGCTGACATCTCTTTAAAGCGCGCGTAATAAATTCACGTGCCGTCGTCAATAGACGGACTGACGGTGAGCTACCCATTGCTCACCGTCCACAGGCCCGCATCTACGGTGGCCGGGAGTCGTCTCGCGGCTCCCGACGCCTGGGGCGTCTCCCGCGGCGGCTGGGTTTGTTTGAGGTTCTCTCCCTCAAACGCCCGGCCACCTTCTTCGCTAGCATAACTGTTTCGCAGAAAGAGCTGACTGCTTCCCATTCCCTCTCGCTCCGGACCATGGCCTGAACCAGGGCCGGACGCGAGAGATCGCCGCCGCCGATCGCCCGGAGGACACGGTGGAGCACACAGTGGCGGTCTGCCCAGCTTGGGCGGAGCACCGCCGTGCGAGAGGCGATCGGCGGCGGCGATCTCTCGTTGGTGTCACGATGGTGACACCCCGTTATAATAACATTCCGGTTTAAATTTCGAACAATGAAAGCCTAAAACATACTTCCATTACTGTTATTGAATGATGGCTCACAATTGACTGAGAAATCGCGTTATAAACAAACACCTGACATACGAGTATGCAAAATTTCATGAATGATCAGTTCAGTGGTTAAGTTTGAAAAAGTAATAAACATAATAATGACTTTACCTACCAATGTTTTAACCTGTGACATTTCCTTAATTTGTGTACCCATAATACAAAATTATTACCACGCCAGAAATTTCTGGTCCTTTGAAACGAGACACGTGATTGGCTTAAATCTAATTGGCTGTGACGCGGGTGTCTCAAACTTTGTTGTTATTGGTTGAATAATTTAATGAAAGGGAATCTGTAGCGAGTTATTCGAGGAAAGAGGGCCTGAAAATGTAAACTCGTTTATTCAAATTAGTTTGTGGATCAGAATTTAAATATCAGAAGACTTTTTGACTTAAGCCCTTGCCACCTGAATTCAATTTAACAATTTCATTTAATTTCATTATTCAACTTAACTAGCTGATCAAACATTATTATATGTGCAGGCTTTTTCCAACAATGTTTGGGTTCCAGTCTAATACCGCGTGACCAAGTCAATTCCACTATTTTACATGGGGCGACTGCACAATTGACCTTCAAAACCAAGTAATTCTTATTAATATTATAAAAGCGAAAGTGAGTTTGTTTGTTACGTCTTCACGCCTTAACGGCTAAACCGATTTTGATGAATTTTGGTACAGAGATAGCTGGGGCCCTGGAGACGGACATAGGCTAATTAAATATTTAGGCTTTTTTTTAAAAGTGGAAAATGAGAGAAGAATAGGGAAAACTTAGCATTGCTATTACGATCAATAAGGCGCAAGGGCAAAAACTACAGGGAGCAGGTACCTGCAAATCAGGAAAGGGGAACTGTCTTACCCCGAGCGAAGCTGCGGGCAAAAGCTAGTTACTGTATAATACGATATCCCTTGACTGTCAGACTTTTGGACCATTTCAATGGCCTTTTCTATCAATGTCTCAAAACAGTTATTTGCTATATAGTGAGAAACAGCGTCGCCTTCAGTCATCATCTGCCTAGCCTAGTCTGGAGCGAAGGCTTATCTGCACTCCACAACCCAGTTATAACTGAATACCATACCCCTTGGTAAGATTGGTTGACAGACTAGGCTCCTGAAACGACTGTCAAAGATCTACAAATGACAGCAGGGATCATCAGCTTAACGTGCTTTCCGAGGCACGGAGGAAACTCGGTATGCAATAGATGGTACCCATCCACGTACCAACTTAGGCAAGCCACGTCATGGTTGGCACAGTGGTTGGGTGATCTTTAAAAAAAAACGTTGCCCCACACTAGGAATTTCTCCTGTATCACGGGTAGCCAGACCCGAAACAATCTGCAGGTCATATAAATATTTGTTCCGTACGGGAATCGAACTCGCGACACGCAGCGCAGCAGTCGATCGCTCAGGCACAGCGCCAACCGTGCCGTCAAATTCAGTCAGATTGACTGCTGCCCTTCGCTGAAGTCGTGGGTTCGCACCCCCCACGTTACAAATCTTCGTTTAGCCAACAGACAGTTAGTTGTTCGGGTCTATTTGTGTATGAGAGCTTAAATGAGTATATTAACGCTCCTACAATACTAAAAAAAATCCTAGTGTGGAGTATTTTTTTTTAGAAGTCACTTCTAATGTATGGTTTTAGGATATTATGCCGCTTTCATCACGATAGTTTCCTACATCAGGTTATGGGTCCACACAGTGACGAGAAACCTTCCAATACTGCGTCATCATAACCAGCACAATAATAATTATTTGACTATTTAACGTTTATAACCACTCATTCATTCTTCCTCCAGGTGTCGGAACGTCTAAACGTGGACGTTCGCCGCGGCCTGTCATGGCGGGAAGCCAACGATCGCATGAACTTCGTGGGCCCCAACGAGTTCCAGGTCAAGGAACAGGAACCGCTATGGAAGAAGTACATAGAGCAGTTCCAGAACCCGCTCATACTGCTGCTGCTTGGTAAGTGGACTTGAAGTGGTTTTGATCAGTTTTTTTTTACGGTTTTATGTCGGGTCATTTTTGTGTATAAAGGTTTTAACCAGACTCGTGTCGGGTTAGACAAGTGTTTGCCACCTTGGAATAATAACAATCCAGACTGAATTTGAGTTTTTTATTTTAGGAAATATATTTGTAATAATTTTTATAAGTCAATTTTTGTAAGTACATAAGTCCAAGAAGTTTACTGTTGGTCTTTTTAGGGCTCCTTAGCCAAATGGCTAAAACAGAACACTTATACTCTTATAGATTCGCTTTGTCCATCTGCCTTTCTGTCCGTATGTCTCAGCCATTATTACTCCGAGACTGTTGGCACCATATATCTGAAATTCGGAGAGTAGGTGATTCCTATGAACTGCTTCACAAAATTTATGTCGGATTAGGAAAAAAATACTGGTGGGTCTCCATATAGGTAACAGATTGTTCAAAAAGAAATGCAATGTATATAAGGGATTATCAACAGTTCTTGAAAAATGTAATCTAGGCTGACGGCTTTTAAAGTCGTAATAATTGTATTGAAAGACATCGTTTGATTCACGTGAGAATTTGCCGCTTTTAATCTCGACTCTATGACACCCTCACCTGTCGGCCTGGGCGTTAAGTCCGCCTCGGCCGCAATGACAAAGTTTCCTCATTTGAATCAAAATGTACGTATATTAACTTCAGTAAATATTTTATCCAAACTAATATAAAGCCGAAATAGTTTCTCTTTTTGAAACATGAGCGCCTTGAATTTAGTCTTCAATTGAAATATTCATTTCCCATGAACTGTTTGGTGGAACTCGTAAATAACCAAGTTTATTTTTATGCTACCCATTGGTTACTTTAAAAGTTATTTTCAGGGAACGTTAGATGTAACAACACTGGTCTACCCGGTTATCGTTTGAAGTTTCTGAGATCGGATTTCTGACGATGAACATTTTTCATCTAATTTACCATAATCAATATTGGATATTTTATGTGACTTTAGCACACTGCCCGATAAAAATGTGATGAAAAAGTGACATTGTTGTACTTGCCGGATTTGAATCCACAACCTTATGCATGACAGCCGAGTCCTTTAATATCTGGGCCATCACACCCATAAATGTAAATAAGTGATTTTCATTAAGGTGTAAGCAGAGGAAATGTTTCTCATTTAGACGAGGCTGCAAAAACCCGGTTTCTTAAGTTAAATAAGGATGCATTTACTGTGATATTTCCTGTATTGCACCGTTCTTGTGGAATAACTTGTTTCAGTGATTCTAAGAAGTTAACAGAATTGTTGGATAAGTATTTCATTTATTTAAACTTCATGTACTATAGTGGTACATAGGCGGACTTAATGCCAGACAACAAAAAATATATTAAAAAATAATATTAATATAACTATTTGTTTTCGAAAACTTATAATACTTATACAGATGCTACTACACATATACATATAAAATAAACTAATAAATACGTTTAAAAAAATAACAAATCAAATAATTTGATACTTAGCAGTATTGTGTACACCATACCCGACGCCCGCCGGAGCGTCTCCTGCGGGGCGGCTGAGTTGATTCGAGGTTCTCTCCCTCAAACGTCCGGCCTCCGCCTTTGTTAGCATAACTGCTTCGCAGAAGTTTCTTGTTACTTCCCATTCCCGCTCGCTCAGGACCATGGATAGAACCAAGCCTGGATGCGAGAGGTCGCCGTCAGCGATAGCTTCTACGAGAGTCAATACCCCTTCAAGATAATAGCGGCTTTGTCTATCAAAGGATAATTAAAATCCAATGCATGCTGCACTAAACTTTCTACTTTCGAAGTCTCCTCATATTAAGACGGTCGCACTTTCAAACATACCTCAAGTTCATTGACTTACCTCCTTTAAAATGCTTGATTTATATACAGCCTTCCTAGTTATATGTGTGTAACTAAGACTTGTTTATCTAGTGGTAAAAATCTGTCTAAATCTAGACTACCACGCCAAATTGGTACGTAGATGACTAGTTAAATGTATTGAATTTGAAACAACCGTTTTGTGGCCTAGATACTTATTGTATTAACATTACAATGGATAATCATCCGCCTAGTCTTTTCCCAACTTTGTTGCGGTCGCCTTCCAGTCCTGAATACCAGTATTTTACATGCAGCGACTGCCTATCTGATCTCCACAACCTAGCCATCATCAAAGATCTAGAAATGACAGCTAGGACTAACGGCTTACCGAGTTACGAGTAACGGGTGGTCACCTATCCACACACCAACCTAAAGATCGCCCCGAGCGGGATATTAAAGTTAATGTTCAGGATATTAAGTAAAACTATATTGAAACAAAAACAGTAGGTACAGACAGACGCCTGCACATTAAGCTACTACAATCTGTCAGATTTCTTTGATAGATTTTCGACTTTATTTCTAAAGTATTAGGTTCAAGGTTCATTGGGAAAAATTGACAGTTTCGGGTAGCTTGACCTGCTGGCGTCTGTACAACAAGAAAGAAAACAATTATTTCGAAAAGACAAAGGCCTACTCTTGGGGGTCTTAAACAGCGGCTTAAATCTACTTGTTTTAAACCATGTTTTGTGTTAGTAAAACACAAAAAGACATAAGTTAGCTCTCAAAAATCGCAACTCGGTCTATTTGTGATTTTCATTTTTGATTTTTATAAGACATGAACAGTCATGGTGTGCGGTATATGCCCAGCAGTGGGATGATGCTGGCTATCAGTAACACTTAACATGACTCTATTTTTTTTTGGGATGGGAAATCATCAAATAACTTCTCCCGCTCGGGGGGGACTGTCAGACTTTTACTGACTAAAACCCGACCATGTTCCTTCTATTGCCCTTTGCGTTGCGGGGCCGCGATATCTCTTTCGAACAACCCGCAACCCCGGCAGGCGGAGGCCCTGGCAAGCCCCTCTGCTTTGCTGACATCTCGTTGAGGCGCGCGTGGAACACTAACGCGCCGTCGACACGGCCTGTCGTCAATAGACGGACGGACGGTGAGCTACCCATTGCTCGCCGTCCACAGGCTCGCTTCTACGGCGGCCCGCATCTCGCGGCGTCTCCCGCGGCGGCTGGGTTGGTTTGAGGACATAACATGACCTTTTTTTTTTTTCGGGTGGGAAATTATCCAATGACTTCCCCCGCTCTGGGCGGAGCGGGGGGGGGCATGTCAGACTTGTACTGACTAAAACCCACCCATGTTCCTTCTGTTGCCCTTTACGTTCCGGGGCCGCGGTATCTCTTACCTTGACCTTACGTCACGTCTGTGATCGCTAAGAGTAAGGCAGATGTGTACTTAAATAGCACACCCACGTTGCCAGTTATGTTAGTCTCACGTGAACGAGCCTGTTGCGAAACACAAATTCCTGATAAAAAAAAATACTTTGTTAAACCCGGGAATTTAATCCAGGACTTCCTGCTCTTCTCCACTACACCAACGACACACTCATTGTTTTTAATCCGAAAATCCTGAATGACCTAGAGGCAACCTATTAGTTATTAATAGGCACGTCTTATTTACTTCAAATACCCTTGAAGACATGACTTAATTGACATTTAACATTAAAGAAGGACAATAAATTTGTGAATTTATTCGTTTTTTTTTTGTTTTATTAGATACACAACAATCCTTACTAATATTATAAAAGCGAAAGTGAGTTTGTTTGTTACGTCTTCACGCCTAAATGGCTGAACCGATTTTGATAAATTTTGGTACAGAGATATTTGAGACCCTGAAGACGGACATAGGCTATATATAATTTTTTTTAAAAGTGAGAAATGATGGAAAAAGAGGGACGAAAAGGGAAAACTTGGCATTGCTATTACAATAAATAAGACGCAAGAAACTACAGGTAGCAGAAACCTGCAAATCAAAAAAAAAGGAAGGAAGAAAGGGAAACTGTGTTATCCAGAATTTAGCAAAGCTAATTTGGCAAAAGCTAATAATAATATATTTGTTAAATTTTTTATACATACATTTGATTTAAAAAAATAGTTAAAATAAAAAAAAATATGTGTTAAAACCAATAAAAGAAATAAATAAAAAATCCCACTCGTGAGCGATAATCGTGAGAGACAGTTTGGCGTTTAGTCATATAAAAAATAAAGGTTTTCAGTTGCTATAGCAAAATTTCTTACTTGCATTTACATTCAGTCAAGAAAGTATCGGGAATGGATGATTTGTTTATGGTTCCAAATTAAAATTTTTGTTTTTTTTGTAGTTGTTAGATTGGCACAACTGTTTTCCATTTTGGCGCGGAGTTTGAGTTGCATCTGTTATTTATATTAAACTAGCTTTTGCCCGCGGCTTCGCTCGCGTTAAATTCGGTAGCGCCTTATTGATTTGTAATAGCAACGCTAAGTTTTCACGTTTCTTCCCTCTTTCTCCCTCATATCCCACTCTTTTTAAAAAAATAATAGCCTATGTCCGTCTCCTGGTTCCCAACTATCTCTGTACCAAAATTCATCAAAATCGGTTTAGCCATTAAAGCGTGAAGAGGTAACAAACAAACAAACAAACTCACTTTCGCTTTTATAATATTAGTAAGGATACAGTGCTGGTTTTAGTAATATCATATATAGTGTGTATTGCGAATTTCATAATGGACAAAAATATCGAACAAAGAATTTGTCTTAAATTTTGCATCGCCAATGGAATTTCGTGTTCGGAGTCACTGACAATGTTACAGAAGGCTTACGGTGAATCGACTTTATCAAAAACTCGTGCTTATGAGTGGTTCAAAGCGTTCAAAAGCGGTCGAGATGTGATGGTAGATTTGCCTCGCTCTGGTAGGCCGTCAACGTCTGCAACTGAAGTTAACATCGCAAAAGTTAAGAAAATAGTGAAAATCCCCATTCAACTCTGAGAGAGATAGCCGCCGAACTTTCTGTATCTCACGAGTCGATTCGTACCATTGTAACTAATCATTTGGGTATGAAACATGTTGCTGCTCGGCTAGTCCCAAAAGATCTGAATTTTCTCCAAAAACTCAATCGCATGAAAGTCGCTGAGGACATGCTAGAACGAGTCAGTTCGGACCCAACATTCATGAAACGCATTGTTACTGGTGACGAGACGTGGGTTTACGAGTTTGACATGCAAACTAGTCAACAAGCTTCGGAGTGGCGCCTTCCAACTGAACCGAAACCGAAAAAGCCACGCCAAAGTCGATCAAAAGTCAAAGTCATGTTGACTGTTTTCTTTGACTATCGCGGTGTTGTGCACTCTGAATTCCTACCGGAAGGTCTAACGGTAAATAAAGAATATTATTTGAGCGTTATGCGGCGTTTAAGAGAGCAAATTCGACGAAAAAGGCCAGATTTGTGGAAAGAAAATTCTTGGATTTTGCACCACGACAATGCGCCTTCGCACAAGGCTATCATTGTGAACGAATTTTTGACCAAACACTCAAACAACAAATACCATCCAGCAACCACCATATTCACCAGATATGGCTCCTGCTGACTTTTTTCTTTTTCCTAAACTCAAATTACCACTTCGTGGCACCCGTTTTCAATCGATAGAAGACATAAAGGAGAATTCGCGGCGAGAACTGAACTCAATTCCGGAAGCAGCGCTTAAAAAATGTTTTGATGAATGGATTATTCGTTGGCGCAAGTGTATCGTTTCTAAAGGAGCATACTTTGAAGGTGATAAAATAAATTTGGATGAATAACAGACATTTTGTGTATTATTGATCTTTTCCCGGTACTTTCTTGACAGAGTAGTATTTAGAAAATTTTGATTAATTTCCAGCTTGAAAGATTTACGTTCACAAAATAGGAGAGTTTATAACCCGATAGATGGCGCCGTGTGAATCAGTTAAACGTGAAACGCTAAGTTACCGAGAATCCAACTAATATTTAAATGCGAATGTTTGTGGGGATGTCTGGCGTCTATTGCTCTGTCACGAAAAAAAAACATTGAACGAATTACAATAATATGAATAAAATTTGGCACACACATAGTTTATAACGTGGACATAACATGACATAAGGTACGCTTTATCCCAGGAGACAACTACGGTCAATTGGGACATATTACAATTATCGAAATCCCTGTGGGCGAAGCCGCAAGTTCAGCTAGTACTTTATTTACATTTATAAACCACTTATTTGGATTAATCATTCGAAAGGTTTTGTTTTGTTCACCAACTATTGTCCACTGTAATATGCGAAAAATAACATACATTACATACAATACATTAGTGCAACAATCGATTAAAAGTAAACAACATTGTGTATGTATTAGGTATGCATTTTTTATATGGCTTTTTATACTACATGCACCTTTTCAAGTACGGGTTAGTTTAAAAACAAAGTCATAATTTTTCCAAGCAATTCCAAAAGATTTGGATATGCTCTTTAAAAACCTTTTTTTATTGGGAAATCAACAAATAACTTCCCCGCTCTGGGCGGAGCGGGGAGGAGTGTCATAATTTTACCAACTAAACCTATCTATATCTTCCTTCTTTTGCCTTTTGTGTTCCGGGGAGGCGGTATCTCTTTCGAACAACCCGCGGCCCCGGCAGGCTCTTTTAAACCCTAAAACGGATAACATTTTGTATACCAACTAGCGACCCGCCCAGCGGTTTCACCCGCTGCTCACCTCTTAAGAGTCATAGCGTGAAGAATTATACATATAAATCTTCCTCTTATATCACTCTACCTATTAAATAAAACCGCATCAACATCCGTTGCGTAGTTTTAAAGATTTAAGCATTCATACAGCATAGCAACAGACAGACAGCAACAGCGACTTTGTTTACTATGTAGTGATAAAGTTTAAAGTACTACCGCCTATGTAATGAGCGACTTAACTTTATGAAGGAACTTCGTGATGCGGAAACTAACAATTAGCTCCGATTAGTTTAATTTACAATAAATATTTTTGTTGTTTTATTATATTCAATATTAAGGTCAGGGAAACTCACCATATTTTGCGAATTTAAGTAAGTTAAGTATGTACCTATTTAAAAATGTTTGTATATGTTAATTTTGTTTTTATTGTCTTGTGTGCTCGTCGTATTGCGACTAATAATAATTTTTTCTTTGTTATTTTTTATTTTAGGGCAAGTCGCCTTTATGTTTACAAACCACAGACATTCAAATATTTAAGAGTTATATGTAGAAGGGACAACGTGAAGAAAATTGTAATCAAATACTTGTTTCTACTTACGGTAACAATTCGTTGTTTAGTGTCAGAGGCCCGCTTGTCAGGAAGGTAGCATTCGTGTGTAAAAATCGAAAATGTTCGTAACCAATTTTGTTATACGAAAATTATTCCCTATGTTCGCTCTATAAGTCTTTTAAGCAGAATTATAATCCTCACTTAATATTATAAAAGCGAAAGTGAGTTTGTTTGTTTGTTACCTCTTCACGCTTTAATAGCTAAATAAAAGTTTTTTTTTTCTTTTCTTTTTCTTATCTTCTCCGATAAATGGGCTATCCAACGCTTCAATGTGTTTTAATTCGAACCAGTAGTTCGTGAGATTAGCGCGTTCAACCTAACAAAAAAGCTTCAGTTTTTTTTTCAAATTTGAACAGATATAATATTATATTATATTAGATACCTATATATTATTATATTATCATAAGATTGCATTTAATATCTTGAACAAAACAACTGTAAACAATATAAACCTATATTTCACGTTGACTACAGCTGATTCATTAGAAAACAAATAACAATTGTTGTGCATGTTAACTTGATGAAATATTAGCCGATTACTTTTAATAGAAAATAAATAACATCTGTTTTGCTAGTCGCATTATCCTTACTAATATTATAAAAGCGAAAGTGAGTTTGTTTGTTTGTTTGTTACCTCTTCACGCTGTAATGGCTAAACCGATTTTGATGAATTTTGGTACAAAGATAGTTGAGAACCAGGAGACGGACATAGGCTATGTGTGGGATGTGAGGGAGAACGAGGGAAGAAAAGGGAAAACTTCGCGTTGCTATTACAAATCAATAAGGCGCAAGAGCAAAAACTGCAGGTAGCAGGTACTGTGTTATACCGAATTTAAGGCGAGCGAAGCCGCGGGCAAAAGCTAGTAGGTTAATAATATGAATTACGTTACTATCCGTAAAAAGGTCACAAAGTATCAATTCACAATATTAACTGCGTCTGTGAGTATTTTAAGAATTATAGCGTAAGTAATTCATATTATTATCCTATTATGATTCTGCTGAAGCGACATTTTGGACCCCCAGCTATTTAAAGAAACACTTTAATTCAAACACTTTAATTTAGATGATTCTTGTCCTACAAACTTAAAACATGTACAGTACCGATCAGAACGTTCAAACATTTATGTGCTTCATACCACAATTTAGCCAGGCTTTCAGCTAGACGTAAATTTATTCAGAGCACCTGTGACTTGGCTTAGTTTAATATTGTACCTACCTAACCGGGACACCTGCTGTCGTAGGGATGTTACTAAAAAGTTTTAAAGTTCCATCTTCATTTGGTTGGATAATCTATGGTAACTAGAGCGGTAAATGTCTGCTTGCTCCCTCCATAATGTTTTGTAGCTTTGGGGTTTTGGAACAAGACTTTTATACACCGCAAATGCACAGTACTTAAGTTGTTTCTATAGAATTAATTTGTCATCATTGTGTCATCAAAGTCAAGAACGTTGCTTTTTGAGTCCAGTTTCGAACGAATTTGATCACAAATACAATTAAAATTTGAAACACCATTCATAACAAATATAAAGTCTGATCTGGATTAATCTTTAGATTAAATGTTATGTAAAATATTTAGTTTGAATGCCGCGAAGTACGCCTGATTCTATAACTTAATCTTTGGAGACAAAGCAACGAAAATTGGTTGTCCATTAACTATTGAAACAACCCTTACAAAAGCGCCGTCAGCATCAAAAGCTATTAGCACGATTTCTAAGGGCCACCCAGCAACGTTCACATCGCTCATACAAAACAAGTGGCGGACACGACACCCTTGTCACTGATAGATTAGTTGATTACGGACAACCCTATCAATTTTAGCGTGCCAGCATCAAAACCTGATGTTTAATAAACACGTAGTCTATGGGTACCCAATGACCTTGCTCTGACAGCTTTGGATAAGGGGCCTAACGACATCCCGGCTGTAGTAATGAGGGTAGCCAGATTGGAAAGGTCGAGGGGCACTTTAGTCTGACAGATTCTATTCTATCAGTGTATTGGTTGGTTAAGTGAATTTTGATTGAATATTGGAGGGTGCAGGATTTGGGATATTAGTTGGTAATCATGATTGGCTGGTTTGGCGTCGTAAGGGATGATATGTGTGTCAATGGTTTCACAGTTAAGGATGCTGAAGACCGTTTGGGCCCTGGGGTTGAGGGTTGTTCGAAAGAGCAACCTATATTCCGCGGCATATTGCATTAACAAACGAACAAAGTCACTTTCACTTTTATAATATTAGTAAGGATTATTTCTAAAAGTGTGTACCTGTTGTACTGTATGGGTCAGAATGCTGGGCTGTAAAAAAGGTGGATGAAAAACGATTGCATGTAGCGGAGATAAGAATGTTGAGATGGATGTGTGGAGTGACAAGAATGGATAAAGTAAGGAATGAATATATTCGAGGAAGTTTGAAAGTTGCGCCTATTACAGAAAAATTGAAAGGGAGTCGTTTGTCTTGGTATGGACATGTAATGAGGAGGGATGAAGGACATGTGACTAAAAGAGTGATGGATCTGAATGTTGATGGACGGAGAGCGAGAGGAGGGCCAAGGAAAAGATTGATGGATTGTGTAAGGAATGATATGAAGGAGAAAGGAGTAAACGATGCCGTGACGTCTGATAGGGGAGAATGGAAGAAGAAAACGTGTTGCGCCGACTCCAAATAGAATGGGATAAGGGCAGGAAAATGATGAATGATTTCTAAAAGTGTGGCATCTCTCTCGTCTTTACCCTATTTTTAAAACAAGTTTGTTTAGTACGTCAACGGATGCACCGTTGCGACGAACACTCTGGTATTAATAACCACAACTAAAACGACTATTTTTGGGACAATCTTGAGATTTATCTCAATTCTGAAATGTCAGACTTTTCTCATGTGTGTTTTTGGTTTTTGTTTTCAAATCAAAATAACAACTAAGCTGGTTTAAAGATAGATTGTTTCAACCTTCGGAATGCAAATCTAGTATCATACAATGATGACCTATTTAGTGCAAGTTTTATTAGCTGGTGTTCTAGTGTTTTTTAGAAGGAAAAATCTTCAGCTTAAGCCATACTTACCTAGTTGGTCTTTGGGTGACCGCCCATAACATACCGAGTGTCCTCCGTGCCTCGGAAAACACGTTAAGCCGTGTGTCCCGGCTGTCATTTTAGATCTTAGACAGTCCTTACAGGTAGTGATACGTTAGACTGTCAACCAGTCCTACTAAGTGGTAGGCATATTACCCAGCACTAAGTGGGTCTTGTGGAGGTCAGATAGGCAGTCGCTCCACGTAAAATACTGGTATACAGCTGCGTCCGGTTAGAATGGAAATCGAGCCCAAAATAAGCAGTAGCGCTGCGTGTCGCGGGTTCAAGCCCCGCACGGAACAAATATCTGTATGGCTTACAGATGGTTGTTCCGGGTCTGGCTGTTTGTGTATGTGAGATTAAATTTTTGATAACGCACCCACGATACAGGAGAACTTCCTAGTGAGGAGCAACGTTTTTTTTAAACTAAATAAATACTACTCACTATATGTATATAAACAGGCGAAATACTTTAACCCACACGAAAGTACAGTATAGCTAACTGCACATCAACTTGACATATGTACACATCAGTCAGTTTGTACAACCAACCACACGTTCATGTTATCAATTTGGCATTACCTTCACCATTATGTCGTATCAGTAAGTGCGGTGCTCGTAGTTCAAGTGTTACCACAGACGTGTAGTTGAGAGTACTTACGTGTTATTTTGCGGTATCCGAGGTCATTGTCACGGCCCGCATGCACTTGATACCCAAACCTGTTCTTGCGCAGTTTTTATGCGGATAGTCACGCTTTGAGGTTTTAGCGAATTGATGTGGAGTTCGTTATGAGTTTAAAGGGTATAAGCATATTGTTTGAGGTTTTCTCACAGTCTTCCTTGGGTAACCTATTTGTGATTAATATGAAGTTCTTCTTGTTCGCGTCTCTAGCATGACTACTATAATTTTGGTAGCGCAAAACTTTGCCACTTTCATCCCGACGTTGGAGGCAGCGCAGAGTTCTTTTCGGCTTCATATTTTGTGCTAAGATGGCAGGATAGGATGTTGAGCATATTTTACGACACAGCTCCACAACTGGGGGTCTTAAATGGCAGCTTTAGCACAATTATGATAAGATAATCAACATAATTACGTTAAAACACTTAAAATGGTCAAATACGCAGTTAGTATTGTGAATTGTCACTTAACCATTTTTCGAAACTTTCAGAAAACTTTTATGTAAAAATAGGGTTCTTATCAAAACCTTGAGCTAAGTTTCGCAGCCTTATTGGGTTAATCGAGTTACTAGAAATTTCTGTCCTGTGTTAGGTAGATCCCAGCTTTTGCTTGGATTTACAATACATACCACGTGAATGAACGAAGTTCGTGTCGTTTGTGTCGTTGAGCTCCTTGAGTTATCACTCGAGCTACACGATAACTGACAAATGCTTGCACTGACTGGACAGGTCCACTCAATCTATGTGGTGCTTTCTTAAAAAGACCATTTCAGACACTAAACTGCATAGTCATCATATAAGTTGACCAAGATTATTGTCTGGACCTTAAAAGAGACTAATGACCTCTGAGTTTGTTTCGGCTGTTTCTTCTCAGAGTAGTCGGGTACGAAACATCGGCCCCATCTAGTTTTTAAAATAAGACGTGTAAAAGTGATTGTAAAAACCTACTTGCAAAATAATAGTTATTTGTTATACAAGAGTGCAAAGTTGCTTTTTAACCGCGTGTTCAATTTTGACGACCGAGCAAGCGAAGGATTCTAAAATTGAATCACGAGCGCAGCGAGTGATTCAAAATTAGAATCCTGAGCGTTAGCGAGGGAATCAAAAGAGCACGAGGTGAAAAATCTTTGCACTCGAGTGCAACACGTAACTTTTCATTCCACCTCAGCGAGGAAATGACTAAATGCAAAAAAAAAACGTTTACAATCACAAGATAGGTACACTTTGATTTCTAATTATATTTATAGATAAATTTTATAGATAAATCATGGATTGGAACATAGTTACAACAGACACTTATTATACGTCTTATCATAGTTTCTAAGCAAAGAAATAGACATACATTATAAATGTGTGACATTATAACGTTACACATAAGCTTGCGTGTTTCACGCTTGTTGAGAAAAAAAGGAAAAACGATTTCTTTTATTACCTAAGTACTTATCTTTCATCGACTTACGATTAATAATGCGACTAGCAAAACAGATGTTATTTATTTTCTATTCAAATTAATCAGCTAATATTTCATCAAGTTAACATGCACAACAATTGTTATTTGTTTTGTTTTCTAATTAATCAGCTGTAGACAAAATGAAATATAGGTTTGTATTGTTTACAGTTGTTTTGTTCAAGATATTAAATGCAATTTTATGACATAGCTAATATTATATCTGTTCAAATATGAAAAAAAACCTTAAGCGTTTATGTTTGGTTGAACGCGCTAATCTCACGAACTACTGGTTCGAATTAAAACATATTGAAGCGTTGGATAGCCCATTTATCGGAGAAGAAAAGAAAAACTTTTATTTTGGTCTCGCAAATTTCTGGTAGGTACTCATAACACAAGTTAGATCTTACTTTGAGTACCGGAGTTCAAAATACGCTAGTTTTAATTATATTAGTAACACAACTTGTATTACAATATTACTAGTGTTATTGTTCACCTTATGCACAATAAATTTATTATTATTATATTTATTTCCATTTATTTATTTACATACATATTTTTTATATTTTTACATATTTTTTTTATCAAAAACAAAAAAAAAAAACATTTAAAAATATAAAAATAGTAGCCCACCGGTATCGGGAACAGGGTCCAAGCTACCGGCGGTCAGGGCTCCAGAGAAAGGAACCTCCTAACAATACGAGCCGTGTCCAGGAGTACCGCTTTCTGTATCAAGCCCTTGATCCAGCTGCCTAACGAGAGCCTCCTCAGGTATTGGTCGAGGCTCTTGGCAATTAAGCCATTGGCAGATACGACTATCGGCACAATGATCGCTGAGTCCACATCCCACATGTCGACAACCTCGCGAGCCAAGTCAATATACTTGATTTGCTTATCTTTCTTATTATTATTATTAAAAAACAAGTAAAACAGTAACAAAATGAAATAAAATAGTACAGACAAGGTTATTGTCTGTGCGACGCCAAAAAGGTCCCTGTCTCAGAATACGCTAGAAGGAAGGCTGTAGGGTATATAAAATCACGATAAGACACTTAGGAGCTGATTAAACAAACTTATACTATTTTCACTGCAGCATGGTGCGGAGGTGACATTAGTTTTGTGTACCTACCACTTCTCTTCAATATGGAACGTTTCCGCGATTTACGTTCATAACTGGGTATGGGTTCATAGGTTTAATCCCGAATATTATAATAAACCTGTCCAGGCGGTCTTCCTCTGGAATGCGCTCCCTCTGAATACCAGGATGGCCACCGATCGGTTCACTTTTAAAGTAAGAGCTCGGGAAAACATTCACTTAAGAAGCTGGCAGATTCGTCTCCAAATTAAATGGTTGTTAGGTTTTCTCCATGTATTTATAAATCTCTTGACTTTGTTTGTATGTATGTAAGTATTTATCGTTATATTATATAGGTAAATGTTTTCTCTAAAACTTTCTATTATGCACCCTGCACTTACTATGTTTTCTCTCTGCATCACCCTAAGATAGACTGGTAGAAAATTCACGAGGCATTAATTCCGCCTTTGTACAGTGTTTTTTTATACATGTGCATAAAGTTTTAATTAATAAATATAATCGTAAAAGAATACCAATCGTAGCAATTGCATCGAATTCATGAGTTTAATCATTTATATGTGTTACAGTCGCAAATCATAATTTTGTTTAACATACAAACTGGCATTGCAAAAACGTAAAAATAAAACAATTTCCCAAGCTATGCTTGCGCCATCTTTTTTTGGTGCAGATGGGAAATCATCAAATAACTTCCCCCGCTCTGGGCGAAGGAGGGGGGGGGGTGTGTCAGACTTTTACTAAAACCCACCCAAGTTCCATCTATTGTCTTTTATATTCCGGGGCCGTGGTATCTGTTTCGAACTACTCGCTGTGCTGACATCTCTTTAAGGTGCGTTTGGAACACGGACACGATAGGGCCTCTCGTCACTAGACGGACGGACTGTGAGCTATCTATTGCTTACCGTCTACAGACCCGCGCAACCTTTAAGTGAAAAGTTAGCAGATGAGATTAGTCGAGGAGAATATAACTTCAGTTCTGTGTTAACTTGAAAACTATGTGGTAGGGGAGCCCATGCGGGGATTTCGGGATTTACTAAAGCGCGGCAGATTAATATACAGGGGGATACCTTGTACCCGGTTAAGTACCTCCACAAAACATGAGGCCCATATATAAGGCCGCCCGTGAAGGATACAGGATCAGATTAGTAAAAAAAATTTGACCATCAGAGATTCTCGAGCGCGTCAGATTAAGGTAGGGTGAGTTAATTACATCCTAAAAAGTGTATATTCCACTAATCTGACAATTTGAGAGTGACGTAAAAAAAGGGGAGGGCAACAAAGTTGTAAACAAAAACGTCATCTCGACATTCTCGAGCGTAGCTAAATTTTTTTATTTTGAAGGAAATAATTCAAGAATAATGAAAAATATATAATCTGACGATTTCCGCAAGCCGAAATAACAAAAATTCGTCGATAAAGTTAAATGCGTGCAGCTGCGTGATGCCTACATTTCCTTCTCCGCGTTTCTATTCCTCTCTCACTCTTTCTCTATCTATTACTCTCTCACTCCGTCTCCACTCTGATTTCTGCTGCCATGACGACATCACAGGAATTCGGGAAGTTATTGGTTTTACCCCGTTTTGCGAAAATCGAGTTTTCATCAGATCTTGACGTTTTAAGGTCATAGGAAGCTTCCCTGACTACCCCCGTGATGTTATCACTATGTCTATATGTACAATTATTATATGTGTGTGTGTGTGTGAGTATGTGACTCGCTTATAACTTTTGAACGACTAAACCGATCGGAATCTACTAAACGGCGTTCTAAAGATTTCCCTCAAAATTAGATTTCCTGTGAATTTTAACCGATTCGGACCGATAGATTTTGAGAAATTTTAAAATATCTCAAAAAAAATAAGATTTTTTTTTTGAAAGTGGTTTTTTTGGAATAACTTTTAACCGGCTTTATCGATTAACTTCAAAAACTAATCCGCCTTTGAACATGAAAAACCACCTTGATCGCCACCAAGCTGGTCAAAATCGGTTGATTCGTTCGAGAGATATCGTGAACGAAAGAAACCCGAAAACGTGTTTTTTCGGGATTACTCCGAAATTTGTGGTTCGATCAATTAAAATTGCAAAATTACCTAAGAGGATGATAAAACTGCGTCGAACGCCGCTAACCGCGTGAAAATTGCTTGATCCATTCAAATGTTATTGCGGTTTGAAAATTCCAAAAATAGTGTTCTATGAAACTTCTATCAGACTTTCGAGCTGGGAGAGCTCAAATGCATAGAAATATTATTTCTTTGAACTCAGCGAGCTCAAAATATCCGCCCAGGAATGGAATTAGCGGGACGTTGCAGGGATGGCCTTTAAGGTGAACCGTTTTTCTATTTTTTTTTTTGTCAGATCAGGCGAATCCCTCTAGATAATCGTCAGATTATGAGACAGTACGTTTAGAACATAAAGATGAACCATATATATCTTAATCTGACGCGCTTGAGTATTTCAAAATGGCGATTTTTTTTTGCACATTATGACAATGGCCGCGAGTTTGTGTCCCATCGAAATCGTCAGATTAGTGAATGAGAGCTTTTATTTGGTGCACTTAACACTCCCTTAGAAAATCTGACGCGCTCGATAATTTTTTTTTTTTTTTCATTTTCAACCCTTAAATACAACCACCCGCATCGTGCAAACGATCAGATTAACATACGTACATTATTAAAAATACGTAGGGCATTGATGCTATCAATATCTGACGCGCTCGAGGATGTCCATGCAACAGTTTTTTTTTACATATTTAAAAATCTATAGCTGCTTCCTCCACCGATGTAAAGGTATAATCATTTAACATTTTTTTCTTCTTATCATCTAAGCTTTGCATCCCAATAGGTCTTTACGACGCTCGAGTAAATCCCCATTTAGCATCGTGGGCTCCCCTACTAATGAAGATAATGGTCCTCGGTATCTCCCCGAGAGGTTCTCATTTCGTAACTCAGAGAATATAACCACGAGATGATTGTTTTATTCAATGAAACCATAACAATAGGGCACGAGCGTCATAATAATTATTATTTAATCAGTTGCCTGATGATGAAAAATAAATAACTTCATATCGAGGACAAAGGAATGTTTTTCTTCAATGTTCATGGGAATTGTAAACTTAGTACATACGGAGACACATGAAGCTGTCATTTCCAGTATAACATGGTCTCACTTGTATATGTTTTCTGTACAATGAGAGACCTGTTTATTTTGGTTTTGTACTCTTGATTGGTCGTTGTGCGTACTTTCTAATTGTGTAACTGTATCGATCTGTGATGGTGACGTTTTAGTTATGTCCTTCAAAAGTATATTAATCACCTGGTTAGACTTTTCCCAAGTACGTTTGGGTCAGCTGCCAGTCTTACTGGATCCAGCTGAATACCAGTATTTTACATGGAACCATTGCCTATCTGACGACCACAATTCAGCTGGTACTGGGTAATACGATACCCCTAGGTTGACTGGTTGTTTGACTTTCAGGACACTGACTATCTGTAACGAGTTTTTTTTTCTTTTAAAAAAAAGCATTGCCCACACTTGGAATTTCTCCGGTATCCTGGGTGCGTTTACAAACATTTAAACTCACATAAATAAACAGCCAGACCCGGAACAACTATCTGTAGGCCATACAAATATTTGTTCCGTGCGGGAATCGAACCCGCGACACGCAGCGCAGCAGTCGATCGCTTAGCCACTGCGTCAACCGAGTCGTCAAATGTCTACAAATGACAGCCGGGACCAACAGCTTAACGTGCTTTCCGAGGTGCGGAGATAATCCTTTCCTAGTAAAACTATAAATGCGAAAGTTTGTGAGGAAGTGGATACTTGGTTAATCTTTCACGCAAAAACTACTTATCGGATTTGGCTGAAATTTGGCAAACATGTACTTAGCTCCTTGTGGGACAGTTACCAAACTCCATGCGGGCGAAGCCGCGGGCATAAGCTGGTTTTACTTAGCTGGTATCTAGCATTTCGTCCTGGATAATGATTGTTGACAATAATTACTTATGAGACAAACCTGTCTTACATATAGATAAACTTAATTTTAACTTAAGGATTCAATTAGGACCATCAAACCTTTGACTGTCTTTACATCTGTAATGACAGATGTAATGACGTTTTTCGGGACACTGACTATTTATTCAGTGTCCCGAAAGTCTGACAACCAGTCTTACCAAGGTTTAACCCAGTACTAACTGGGTTGTTGAGGTCAGATTAAGCAGACGCTCCATGTAAAATACTGGTATTCAGCTGCATCCGGTTAGACTGGAAACCGACCCCAACTTAGTTTGGTAAAGGCTAGAAACATGATGAGTAGGAAAGAATTGTTGCTTTTTATTGCGAATGGTCAATCATCAAATAACGTCCCTCCCACGCTGTGGGTGGAGCTCATGGAGTGTTAGACATTACTGACTAAGACTTCACCCATGTTCCTTCTTTTGTCCTTTATGTTTCGGACCTGCGGTATCTTTATATTTCTTTTTAAAAAAACGTTGCCCCACACTAGGAATTTTTCCTGTGTCGTGGATGCGTTAACAAACATTTAAACTCACATGCACAAATAGCCAGACTCGGAACAACTATCTGCAGCCCATACAAATATTTGTTCCGCGGGGATTTAGGCCGCAACACGCAACGCAGCAGTCGATCGCTCAGTCACTGCGCCAAACGTGTCTTCGTCATCTCTTTCTAACAAGCCGCAACACCGGCACAGGATGAATATTGTACCTACACAAAGATATTTTGTAAAGTACAAAAAACCGCGTAGCACTTACCATAGCGTTTAACCGGTATTTATAACTGGGCCACTTAAAAGTAACGTCGCAGCCGTGCCCTAACTACAGGATACATTCAGTTTTATTCGAACCTTTACTTATGAATTTCATACCCAGAGGTTTTTAAGACCTGTTTTAATGATGATGTCCAGGTCTTCTAACACTGAATTCTCGTTTTACTTACCGACACTTAATTACTTTCAATCTATACTTAAAAAAAAAAGTTGCCCTTGCGGAATTCTCCTGTATCGTGGTTGCATTTACTGAGTGTTTTAGAGGATGTTTTGTATCCCAGTCTACGCGTGGGTGAAACCGCGGGTTGCAACTAGGACATGTATATAATATTAAAAAAGCGTGTTAAAAAGAGGTAAACTTTGTGTGGTTTCAGTGGATTTACTGAACAGACTATAAAAAAATATCTTTTACCAATAGAAAGCCATGTTATTTTTGAGTGTCACAGCCTACAGGCTATCACGCTGTGAGCTAAGGGGCCGGAGCAGTAGTGTAGTGATTACGGAAACGCGGGTGAAGCCGTGCGAGGAAAAGCTAATAATCATATAAAGAGATAATATTTTTTTTGTTAGTTTATTTGTACCAAAAAGCCTTCGAAGCTACTGGACTGATTACAACCATTTTTTCGTCAGTAGAAATCTAAATTATCAAGATGACTTGGTGATGGTCTTGAGAATCCATTTCTGATTGATAAAGCGCACTGCAAGAGTGCTTGTTGTTATTTAAAACTCAAAGTAAAAACTTAAAATAATTACAATTAGACTATTACAGGCACTTTTGAATATCAAAAAACAAAATAATGAAGTTACAGTCCCATACACTGATTTGTTGATCTCTATGGAGAATAATGGGCAAGAAACACCATGGAAACTCTTTTAAATCATAAAAATTTTACAAGATTGTGGTTACATCATTCATGTAGAGATTATATATTGTGAAAACGATATAGTTAAAAAACGTGCACATTCAGAGTGTCCAGAGTAAAAGCCAAATTGGCAATAAAATGTATAAATATAAAATGTATACCCACTTATAGTATAAATATTTATATAAACAATATTTTCAAAGCTAGTACATATATATTATATCCCTCTACCCTACCTACTGACGGGATAAAAGTATCCCATATCCTAGCTCTTAGCTACCTCCCCACCAATTTTCATCCAAATCAGTTCAGCTGTTCTTGAGTTATAAGTAGCGTAACTAATACGACTTTCTTTTATATATATTTCACATATATATTAACAACATCTTGGCCTATGTTCAGCAGTGCAAATTTCGGCTAGAATGATGATGTTTGATGACAAATTCGAAAATGATGCTTAATATGAAATCTTTGTGTGAAGTAAGAAATAGCCCAGGGTTGCGGGTTGTTCGAAAGAGGATAAAGGGCAATGGAAGAAACATGGGTGGGTTTTAGTCAGTACAAGTCTGACACTCCCCCCCCCGCTCCGCCCAGAGCGGGGGAAGTTATTTGATGATTTCCCACCACAAAAAAAGTAAGAAATAGTGTTGTGTTGTTGTATACATAGACCTTTGTGTTGTAGTGTAGAACTGACCAGTACTGGAAAACGTATTGTTACTATTCTGCTTAGACAGTTGTCTCATAACATTCAAACGGTGGGAGCGGCATTGTGTCACGAATTCACGATACAATATTGACATCTTATTTTACTAATGGCTGATTTTTCAGTGGTACTCAAGAATTTTGGAACCCTCACTAATATTATAAAGCGAAAGTGAGTTTGTTTGTTACGTTTGCTACGTCGTGACGCCTAAATGGCTAAACCGATTTTGATGAATTTTGGTACAGAGATAGTTGGGACCCTGGAGACGGAAATAGGCTACAAAAAAGTGAGAAAAGGGGGAGAAAGATATTTTTTTTCGATCATCACGAGGTTAAAGTTAGCGTTAGCCCAAAGTGACTATGCCACGCGGACGAAGTCGCGGGCGGAAGCTAGTAGAACATAAAACCTTAATCTAGTCTTTAAGTTTAACGTCACGCATGTTATCAGTAAGGTGTCGGCATCAGTACACACTTGTATGTTAACTTCTATTGATAAGTCACGATATTTACATTTTAATGTTACACGTTACTTGATTTCTCGTCAGTAAAATTCTGAACATGTCGTTAATGTGTACGAGTATATATGTTTAGGTTTCATTTTAAAAGGAAAAAAACGAAACCCTTAGAGGATCACTTTGTTGTCTGTCTGTCTGTCAAGACCCTTTATCTCAGGAACTCGTGGAGGTTTTGCGTTGAAAATAAAATTGTATTCTTAAGTCTGTGGTCCCTCCGTGCTGTGAAAAAATCAACCCTCTAAATCTACGCAGTCAAAAGATATGACCGTTTAATGTCGCAAGTTTGTACGGAACCTGCGGTGCGCGAGTCTATTACTTAGATTATTAGTTTTAAAAAAACGTTGCCCCACACTAGGAATTTTTCCTGTATCGTGGGTGCGTTTACAAACATTTAACTCACATACACAAACAGCCAGACCCGGAACAACTATCTGTAGGCCATACAAATAATTGTTCCGTGCGGGGATCGAACCCGCAGCGCGGCAGCCGAACGGTCAGCCACTGCGCCAACCGTGTCGTCAAATTCTAATTCACTTTTGCCCGGTTTGCGTATTATGTGTACTGTTCAAGACAAGATTAGATTCCCAGATGTAAACTACTACCTCGAGGTTGCTTGGGGTCCTAGGTTCGATTGCCAAGTCGGGTTAGTTTTATTACCCACTAGCTTCCGCCCGCGACTTCGTCCGCGTGGCATAGTTTGGGCTAACGCTAACTTTAACCCGCGCGGTTGTACTCTTAGGTAAGTACACCTCTGCTTAACCCTTTTTTGAAAGTCTTTCAGAAAACCGATGTTCGAACTGGAGTTATTTTGATACATATGTAAATACTATATGACGACCGCGGCTTCGCCCGCGTGATATCGAAAAAAAAAATCCTTTGTGTTATTCCAGACTATAATCTACCTCTGTGCCAAATTCCATCAAGAACCGTTCAGCGGTTTTGACGTGAAAGAGTAACAAACATTCATCCTCGCAAACATTCACATTTTTAATATTATATAAGTAGGATGTTTTATTTCATTCCAAAACGAGCCTGACGTAAATGATAAAATCTACATATAAATAGCAATGCTTTACGTGGCTAATTTACTGCAAATACACGTTTGTGATTGTGTCATGAAAATGTTTTAATGTCCACGTGTTTTGTATGTTCAGCAGGTATACGCAATGTATTTGTTACATATACTTAAGTGTCATGTCGTTATATCACGGTCATGGCGCAGCAACAGCCGCGCACGTCGATCTTTAGGTTAAGCCGCGTTTGTCTTGGACGGTCTAAGGATGGGTGACCACCCGTTTCATATCGAGTTTCTGCCGTGCCTCGGAAAGCACGTTAAGATGCTGTTCCCGGCTGTTATTTGTAGATATTTGACAGTCGTTACAGATCGTGTTCGGGAAGTCTGAGAAACAGTCTTACCAGGGAGTTGTGGAGGTCAGAAATGGGTTGGGGGAACTAGTTTGAAATTCAAATGCTAGATTTTACAAATACATACTAACTAACTTACAAGACAAATTAAATACAAGCTGTTTGAAACTACAAAAACAGTGAATACTGAAAATAATTCGATGACAGAACTAATCTGCAGTTTCATGATGAGTTCCGCTGCTTTACAGTTACCGGGGCTCATTAATGAGACCAATTACGAGCTAACAATCAAATAGTGTAATAAGCCGTGTCATTGACGCGGTAGATATCAACGTAAACACCAACTGGGATAATAATGGCTTTGTTGCCATCATAAACGAAGATAACTACTCGGTAAATGATAGCGCGGGACGAGTGATCATGAGGCAGCATATTTTATTTATAGCCTATAACATAGCCCTGTGCAAGAGGTGTAGACGCAGAGCTGTACTTAAAAGTGCACTTATACAATGTGTCCGGTTATGGACTAGCGATATTCTAGATACTTATGTAACGAGTGATTTAATATACTATTACGATACACACTTGGGTCTAATTCACTTCCCCGCTTTTTGGCAGCCATATTGAGATATTCTCTATGCGTGTACATAAATAATCATATCTCTCAAACTTTGGTCTTACTGAGACGAAAAGAGGTTTATTAACAGACCAACAATATTGTCTATCGTTTAAATTAAGAAATGATGAGCTTACATTTTCGTAAATTTAGAAAACAAAATTTAAGTCCAAAAAAATATGCAAATCAAGGAAAGTTATGTAATTTTTTTTTGTGAAAATCAATAAATTTGAGTACTAGAATGTTTATTATATATAAGTACCTAGAATATCGCTAGTCCGTCACCGGACACATTGTATATCGCCAGTTATGTTGAAATCCTTTTTTAAGGGTGGCGAATGTAATGCCACCAACCGGGTACAAAATTACTCCCATTGCTGCTACCAAGACTAAGTGCGACTTAGATTCGCGCACCAGGAGTTCCGTACATATACACATAGGTGCGGACCTGTGGACGATGACCAATGGGTAGCTCACCGTCCGTCTGTCTATTGATGACAGGCCGTGTCGACGGCGCGTTAGTGTTCCACGCGCGCCTCAAAGAGATGTCAGCAAAGCAGAGGGGTCTGCCAGGGCCACAGCCTGCCGGGGTTGCGGGTTGTTCGAAAGAGATATCGCGGCCCCGAAACGTAAACGGCAATAGAAGGAAAATTGGTGGGTTTTAGTCAGTACAAATCTGACACTCCCCCCCGCTCCGCCTAAAGTGGGGGAAGTTATTTGATTGTTAGATGATTTCCCATCCTTAAAAAAGGGTTCCTTACAATTTTATAGGTAATTAATGAAAGTACCGAACATTGCTCTAACAAAAAGATAGACTGAACTTTGCTGTTGGAAAACTGTTTTCTCTACACACGACGGCACATCAAAACCATTCTAAACTGATCTCTCTACTACTACATGGGACCGCAAATCTTAGTATTTACGATATATAATTTTAACGCGATACGTTCTTGCGTTCCTGAGATAAAAAGTCTTGAGAGACAGACAGATGGACCACAGTGATCCTTTAAGGGTTCTGTTTTTCCTTTCTGAGGTATGGAACCTTGAAGCCGATGCCTCGAATCTTAGAATAAAGGTCTTAAGTCATAGGTACACTGAACTTAACCATTGTCTTTGAACGGAGGTGAAATTACTAAATTATGCATAGGTAACGAGTTTCTAGTCGATAAATCGATGTGGTTGCCATGAAATATTGATGGCTATGCGGCCTTTAAACAGCTGCACGTGCTATCATTCACCATGGCATTCCGGGGCCATTTCAAGGGGCTCTTCACACTAATATTAAATGCGAAAGTTTGTATGTGTGTTTTTTAGTCCTTCACGCTCAACCAGCTTAACGAATTAAATGAAATTTGGTATAGATTTATCTTATATCCTGGATTAACACATAGGTTTTTTTATTCAGGTCTTTGTGGGTGAAACCATGGGGCGCAACTAGTAGTTAATAGAAGGATTAATTTATTTAATCTTCTACTATATAAAAATAAGTCGGGTTTTCCTTCCTGACGCTATAACTCCAGAACGCACGAACCGATTTCCACGGTTTTGCATTCGTTGGAAAGGTCTCGGGCTCCGTGAGGAGAAAAGGTAGGGTAGGTAGAAAGGTAGAAAATTGCATAGCAACGTTCACGGCACAGCTAGTGTTAAAAGAAAATTTAAGAAGATCGAATACGCAGTTATTCGATCTTCTTCCTTAGCATAACTTGTACAGTAAGCGAGCCTGTTGCCATCAACTGGGCTTGAAGCCGGACTCCGTGGTGGCCACTGAGAAATTATTAATGGAAAAACCCAATAACAATTTGTCCGACCCGGAATATCATGCTCAGAAGTCCGGCTTGCAAACAAACAAACGATACAGTCCGTACCCATTGTATTGTATATTAAAAATAGTGTGTGTTGATACGATGTTGCTTGCATACAGTGAGGATATTATGACGCATTGTTTACAAATAACCCTCTTAAAATAGATTTACATACATAAGTCATACTCTACGATCGATAGAATGTCCTCTATTTGTGATGTTTTATGTCCGTGTGATTTATTCGTACATTCATGACTCATACAAGTCTTTAGAAAAGACCCTTGTTTTAAGAATGTTGTGAATCATCATAATATATTTGGCACTAGTTAATGCCTGCGACTTCATTCGCGAGTAATTCGGTAACTGTCCCACGGTATCGTATTGCCGGGATAAAAAGTATCCTATGTGTTAATCCAGGTTATAAACTATATAAATTGGCAAATTTCGTTCAAATCCGTACAGAAGTTTTTGCGAATAAAAGTAAAAAAACACACATACAAACTTTCGCCTTGATTATATTATAATATTAATGTGATATTTACCGTTGTTTTCGTTCATGAGTAGGAGCACATAATTGTTTAACGGTCAATAAAGTATTTCTTGCTTCAAGTGCCAATTCATTTAAACATTTGCTGATTCATGTCATCTTATTGCAAAAAAACAGGTGTTAGTGAACTTAGATATAATTTAACAGTACTTGAAGTAAGAAGTACTTAAGATTGACTTTTTTGCAGATAATTTAACTAAGTGGCCAAAGCAATAGATGTTAATATTTATTCTTATGACATTCTTAAAAGGTAAAATCTAATACCTCTTTCTACTATGGAGTAGAAAGAGGTATTAGATTTTACCTTAAGGAAGTTTTACAGTAGTAGCTGAAGTCCGGATTTGTGCCCAGTTGTCGCCATCTGTCTAATTATGAGTGCACCATAGGTACATTTCTGTACTTACACACCATAACTACACCGTAATAGTAGTTATTTTAAATTGCCAAGAGCCAATACCTGAGGAGGCTCTCGTTAGGCAGCTGGATCAAGGGCTTGATACAGAAAGCGGTACGCCTGGACACGGCTCGTATTGTTAGGAAGAACCTTTCTCTGGAGCCCTGACAGCCGGTAGCTTGGGCCCTGTTCCCGATACCGGTGGGCTACTATTTTATTATATTTTATTAAGAAATATTAAAAAATGTAAACTATATGTAAATTATTTTAGTCGTTTGTTCTTAAGTTACTTTTAATTTTATTTCTTTTAATTTGATTACCTAGCTTTAATATTGGTACACAACAATGATTACTGTAAAACTAATAAATTATGAGTGGAAACCTGGTGACCTGTAATACAGTTGTTTCACTACCTACCACAGGCACCAGTGATTCACAAATATCTAAATACTTGTTTATGCCCATAATTTTTTTTTCCTGTCTCATACTTCGCGGATTAGACGTTATGTTTATCATTTGCCTAGCCTTTTCCCCATCTATATTAGGGTCGGCTTCCAGTCAAACCGGATGCAGCTGAATATACACACATCAAAAGTATCTAGGGATCAACATATATTTTTGCAATAACTTTTCTCCTGATTGATATTAATTAAAATTTTCTTTAAGGATTCATCAAATAAAGTGTTTTCGTTTGTCACAGTAACGATAAACCAAGTCACCTTTGCATTAATAAAGAAATTTGCCATTTTCCTAATAAAGGGATTTTTGACATTTGAACCACTAACATTAAAGTTCGAAAAAAAGACTGAAATAACAGTTTTCTTTAAAATTTTATTGGGTAACTTAAACAATTAATAATCCGTGTTTCTACCGCGAACACTAACAACACAAGAACATCGGTTTGGCATACTCAAAATGAGTTCATCCAAATCACGCTGTGGAATGGCCGCCCATGTTCGTTGCAACAACAAAAAAAGGTCTTCTTGCGACTGGATACCCTCCATATTCGGCAGAGCTCTTCTCTGTAGCATATCCCATGCATGCTCAATCGGGTTCAAGTCTGGCGACTGAGCAGGCCAGGGCAGGACATTGATGTTAGCTGCGGCGAGAGTCTGTCTTACAACTCTTGCGGTGTGCGGTCGAGCATTATCATGCATTAACTGAAATAAGGGACCGATTTGCACTTGTAGAGGAACGATGACGTCTGATACAATCGTCTCAGCATAAATTTGAGCGTTGAGGTTGCCTCTGATCCAAATCAACTCAGTTCTTCCGCCGATCCAAATACCCGCCCATACCATGATGGTTCCACCACTATAAGGATGGACTTCCTGGCAGGATTTTAATCGCTGTTGGCGTCCAGGGGTTCTCCAGTGTCGTATACGTCTTGTATCCGGTCTCATATCAAAACGAGACTCATCAGAAAAGCACACGAAACGCCATTGTTCTTCTGCCCAATTTCTGTGTTCAAGAGCCCATTGATATCGAATCCTACGATTGTGCATTGCTATAAGTGGTACCCGTAGCGGTCTTCGGGAATGAAGGTTCACTTCATGCAAGCGGTTTCTGACTGTTTGGTCGCTAATTAAGTTCCCTGAAGAGTGATGAAGCCTCACGGCTAACATCATGGCGGTTATTGTTGGAGCTCTTAGAGCGAATTAAGATTCGCTCTCGAGTTAAGATTTGAATGTATCGGTCTTGTCTCCGTGTGGTGCAGCGATACCGTCCTCCATGGCGCTCAGCCACGGTACCAGTGCTTCCGTAACGTGTCCAAAGTCGACTGATAACACTCTGACTTGTATTCAGAGCTAAAGCTACAGTACGTTGCCGGGAACCAGCTTCTATCATTCCCACGGCTCTGAGCATTTCTTCCCTGCTTAAATGACGTCGCCGCTCCATAATAACGTTGGTTTTAATCAGTAGTAGGGAAACAGTAGCACTAATAATGTCTTCAATGCGTTGTATGTTTTTATAGGGAAAATATTGACAGCTTATTTTCATCTTTTACTCGAATTTGATTGAGAGTTCCTGATTCAAATTATGAAATGCACCAAAAAGGATCCATATAAATTTATAAAATCATAAATTTATTACAAAGCCACATCTCAATCTCAAGAAATCCGCATAAAAATGCTTGATCCCCTAGACACTTTTGATGTGTGTAAATAAATGGTTTATTGGACTCAGTAGAATGCTGACTACCTGTAACGACTTTAAAAGATCTACAAATGATAAATGGGACCAACAGCTTAACTTGCTTGCCGAGGCACAGAAGAAACTGGGAATGTAACGGGTCACCCATCCGTATTCAGTGCGGCTTTATCTTAAGATCGATCGGAGCAGCTGTTATTATTTAGCCACGAGCTCCTCCTACTATGTTATGGTTACATAGAGTAATCCTTGGTTTCCTTGTCCCCAGGCTCAGCAGTGGTGAGCGTGTGTATGCGGCAGTTCGACGACGCCATATCGATCACGGTGGCCATCATGATCGTCGTCACCGTGGCTTTCGTCCAGGAGTATCGATCTGAGAAGTCGTTGGAGGAACTGAACAAGCTCGTGCCGCCATCTTGTAACTGGTAAGTTTCATTAGGAGCTTGGTAGGCAATAAGTCAGCAGACCTGTGGACTGTGGCTTCTGGTGTTTCGAAAGAGATAACGGGGCCCCGGATCACAAAGGGTTAAGGCCGTACCCTACGCAAATAACCTTGAGTATTCGCTTCCCTCTTTTCCGCGCAGGAGTGAGCGAGTGAGAGCAGTAGTCAATAATGCCAATTTTTCGGAATAAAATCTATATAAAATTAAGTATTGGGTTTTTGGAAAAAATATTTCTACCAAAATGTTCATTATAGAATTGTGTATCCATTAGTGTCAGTAGAAAAATTAAACAATGTTTACTTTACGAGGAGATGCATTTTATTGATATTTTTTCTCATTTCGGGGGCTTTGTTGTAAGGAGATTTACTAAATAATGACTCAATAAAAATAAAAACTAAATCTACAATAATGGAATCAAGATTATAAAGAAATTTAATGTATTTTTTTTGTTACTTAGTTCGTTTTAAATAACAAGTAGATAGCTCTAGAAAACTGTACAAAAACGGCTTGCGCGGCGTTTTGGTCGGGGTGGCGCCTTAAAGAAGGAACATGGGTGGGTTTTAGTCAGTACATGTCTGACACTCCCTTCCGTTCCGCCCAGTGCGAGAAAAGTCTTTGATGCTTTTTGATGCAAAAAAAAGTAAATTACTTAGTGGATAAACATAAAAAAGCCCTTTTGAAAAATAAGAGAAAGAAAGAAAAAGTATTAATTTAGCACGGGGCAAAACAGTAAACAAAAAAAAAAAAGAGAAATAAAAAAGGAAAACAAAAATGAGACACGAAAACTTATAACACCCCGTCGTTTTAGCGTCGGGGGTTAAAAAATATTACGCTGTACGCGACCAAAAAGCCTCTTATCTCAGCACGGTGTTGTAACATTTAATACAAAAAAAATGTCAAATCGCTGGTATTTTTGCTAGATTTTACAACTCTCATCCAACTGTACTGGTTAATATTTTTCTTCCATATTTTGAGTATGACTAAAAGAGTGATGGACCTCAATGCTGATGGACGGAGAGCGAGAGGAAGGCCAAAGAAAAGATGGATGGATTGTGTAAGGAATGATATGAAGGAGAAAGAAGTGAATGGCGTGACGTCTGATAGGGGAGAATGGAAGAAGAAAACGTGTTGCGCCGACCCCAAATAGAATGGGACAAGGGCAGGAAAATGATGATGATTTTGAGTATGAATGTGGATGGGTATAAGTGTAGAGGAGTCTTCCTCTACACATAGGAACGATTGATAGACTGACGGGCCTGTTGGTCTAGTGGTTAGTGGCCCTGACTGCTGAGCCGGAGGTCGTGGGTTCGATTCCCACCCAGGACAAACTTTGTGTGATGAGCATGATTGTTTGTTCTGTGTCTGGGTGTGATTTATCTATAATATGTATGTATTTATAAATTATATAAGTATGTATATCAGTTGTCTGGTTACCATAACACAAGCTCTGCTTAGCTTGGGATCAGATAGCCGTGTGTGAGTTGTCTCAAGATATTTATTTATTATTTATTTATATGTGTGAAAGATGATATGACAAGAAAGGAGGTGTCTGATGAGATGACAAGGAAAAGAGGAGTATGGAATAAGAAGACATGCTGCGTCGACCGGTGATGAATTCTGGTTAGAGCAGGTGAATGATGATGATTGGAATGACCTTACAGATGGATCCTTACTAGCTATGTGGTCCTAGTAGGCTAATTTTTATTTTAAAAAAGTGGGATATGAGGGAGAACGAGGGAAGAAAAGGGAAAACTTAGCGTTGCTATTACAAATCAATAAGGCGCAAGGGGAACTGTGTTACCCCGAATTTAACGCGAGCGAAGCCGCGGGCAAAAGCTAGTTAATTATAACTCCAGGTTTCCGCACGATGTTTTCGGTGCAGGAAAACATCGTCCAAGAAAAACTTAGAAAAGTAGGTACATAGGAATTGAAAAAGTCACATTGGTACAAACTCAAACAAAGCATTTATTTCAATTAGACCATTACAGGCACTTTTGAATGTCATAAAAACAAGAACAAAAAATGATGCTGCTACAGTCCCGGTCACAAGGCATAATAACTTGTGAAAATACTGTAGTTGCCCATTCCAAAGCGTTGATCTCTATGGAGAAGAATGGGCAAGAAACTCCATGGACACTCTTTTAAATTAAAATATTTTTACAAAATCGTATTTACATCATTCGTGTTGAGATTATACAAATATGTGAGAACGATGTAGAAAGACGTGCACAGTAAGAGCGTCCAGAGTAAATAAAAAGCAAAATTCAATTTAAAATCTAAATAAGTTAAAAAATGACCGTGGTAGTTAAAAAATTACCAGTCCCAACTGACAGCGCCCGTTCACGAACATGACGTATGGATCAGCCCCATTCAGCTCGATATTGACATTACATGCCCGGATTTGAATTAACAATCTCATGCATGAGAAGCGAGGCCTCATCCTCTGGTTCATCACGACCACAATCACGACACAGCAAGATTAATGAAAAAAACATTTGATAGCGATGGAATTATTTTTCTTATCTCATTAATATGTCCACTCTATTTAAGTTGTTGAAGTATGTAAATTTCCACCCTCTAACAAACAAACTTTAGCTTCCTAAGTAGGGTAAAATATTGATTAAGCGATGACGCATACAATTTATTTCGATTAATCCCGTCCTCGCATCGACAATAGAGTTGATTACTGCTTAATTAATGGTTGTCGTTGACATTGGCCGGAGATAGGGTCGCTCGTCTAGTCCTTTGATTAAGTTCAATTACTATTATCGCTTTTATAGACAGTTCTGGGCTGGTATTAGTGTGGTATTATAGATGACTAGCTTATGCCCTCGGCTTCACTTGCGTGGAGTTTGATAATTGTCCGACGAGCTCTTGCAACTGTACTTTTATTAGTCTAGATTGTACATCAAAAGGAATGACTAATAACAGTATATTAGACATTCCTTTTTATGTTTACCTTCTTTCTTTGTTTGGAATATGGTCCTAGTTTATCGTCTGTTTTTTTTTCGATCATCAGGCGGGTTAAAGTTAGCGTTAGCCCAAAGTAACTATGCCACGCGGACGAAGTCGCAGGCGGAAGCTAGTCATGAATAAAGCCCCCAACCAAAGGGGCGTGCCCGCTTACACGTGCAATTTTCGATTGTACAATACTAGCTGCGCCCCGCGGTTTCACTCGCGTGGTGTTAGAATATGCAATATATCTATATGAATGGTAGCCTATGTGTTATTCTGATATTTAAGCTATATTATTGTGAACTTTAATCAAAATCCATTCAGTAGTTTTTGCGATAAAGAGTAACATACATTCATGCATCCTCACAAACTTTCGGCATTTATAATAGGTATATAAAGTAGGAGATAATGCCAGTGTTGCCAACATTTTATAACCATTAATTACTTTGTCGAGGGCCTCATTAATCTAATCGAGTGGTCGCAATCGCGACTGCTGAGCATAAGGTTCTCGGCTCGATTCCTGGGTCATACAAAAGTGCCATTGGGTTTTCCATCAAGAATTTCCCAGTAGCAGACACGGAGTTCGAATTTGTGCTTGGTTTATGGCTCGCCTCCTATTACATGGGAGCAAGACAGCGACATATAGGTGCATTTTAAGTGCTAATTCTGCCTAGCTCTTTGAGGATTACAAGCGTGTCTTGAAGCATCAATTTAAATCCTGCAAAGTTACAGTACGATCTATTCGCCTGATTGGTTAGAAATGAAGTTCAGGAACATGTCGTTGGTTCGACTACGCGAATGAATAAAATTACTTTACGAAAGATTTCATCGACCTTAGTAATTGGCCATTATTTCGCTCCCTATTACGGGTCCATATTATGAAATTACGATTCCGCCTCATTGATTTAAAAGTACCTATGGCTGTGAGTGATATAATTGTATCTTATAATTGGTTTTCCTTTTTATTTGTTAACCGACTTCAAAAAAAGAAGGAGGTTCTCAATTCGAATATTTTTTTTTGTATGTTTGTTACGCGATTTCTCCGTCAATGTCAATGTGAGCCGATTTTCAAAATTCTTTTTACAATCGAAATGGTATACTCCCGAAGCGGTACCATACCAATTTTATTTATGTATGTTACTTCTGTACTTTATGGGTTATCTTCTATACTTAATTCATTTTTTTTTCTTTTATTTTTTTTATGTTGATGATGAGTTTATATCTTGCGTAGCAATGGAAAATGAATACTCGATAAAAAATATGTGTGAGATATCATAATACAACTAACAGAAAGGATAAAAAAAACCTGGCTTCCAAATAAACATTAAATAGTCGAAAAATACGTTTACTTCCGGAAGTCGTGACATAAAAAACGATGAATCTAATAAAAGTCACCGACTTAGTTAAGTAGTACTTCTCAGTAAACTTATTTATCGTCTTTTAAAAACAGTGTTGTTTGGTTTTTACATCAGGAATTTCTCAGTATGTACACACGACGGCACATCAACCTACACAAAACCATTTTAACCTGATCTCTCTATTACGGTGTGCGATCCGTAGTAGAGAGATCAGGTTATAATAGTTTGGAATAGGTTGACCTACCGTCGTGTGTACCAGCCACGGAGTCTGGATTATTGTGCCCGGTTATATGCCCCAACACAGGCGTGATGTCCTGCTATTTATACACCTACTTTTTTCCCCATCCACAGCCTCCGCGAAGGTAGTCTCGAACACTTCCTAGCACGCAACTTAGTACCCGGCGACATAGTCCATCTGAATGTCGGCGACCGCGTGCCAGCCGATCTTCGACTCTATGACTCCACTGACCTGGCTATTGACGAGTCCTCCTTTACCGGAGAGACGGAACCTGCTGTCAAGAGTGTACTGCCGAACAAGGCAGCTGCTGGACGGGTCAATAAGGATAATATTGCCTTTATGGGGACGCTTGTGAGGTGTGGACATGCGAAGGTAAGGGTTTTGTACTTTAGTTTGTTGATATACTGTTGATATAACTCGTGTTGTGTTGGTCTGTGGATGGGTGACCACCCGTTACATACCGAGTTTCCTCCGTGCCTCGGAAAGCACGTTAAGATGTAGGTCCCGGCTGTCATTTGTAGATCTTTGACAGTCGTTACAGGTAGTTAGTGTACCGAAAGTCTGACAACCAGTCTTACTAAGGGGTATCGTATTACCCAGCACTAACTGGGTTATGGAGGTCAGATAGGCAGTCGCTCCATGTAAAATACTTGTATTCAGCTGCAACCGGTAAGACTAGAAGCCGACCCGAAAAGGCTAAGCAGATGATACGATATAGAGTAGTAGGGTGTAGAGCAAATAAAGTACAACTATTTACGTTTTTTTGGATCAGAAATTACGTTTTACGGTAAAACCCAATATACGAGGGTCGGGGTGATATTCAAAGTAAAGTTATATTATAAAAAAAAACATGATTGTTTTTTTTTTTTAAATTTGTAGCCCGTCTGCTAAGCCATTTGAACAGCTAGCTTTACTCACTTTACTGATACCCTACTGTTTTGTTACTTTAAGCTTCTCACGCTCAACTCAAGGCGTTCAAGCTCTATTGCGTACAGGCAACATGACTAATATGGATAGTAGGCTATTGATGTCCTTCATATGAAGATCGTACTAGCAATGCCTGTCAAATCAAATCTTTTTATTTTACATAGGCCTATATGGGCACTTACCTATAAAACGTCGAGAATAATTTCACGGTTCGGGTTGGTCGGTTCCAATGAAGAAGAACCGCCAAGAAACTCTATGGTTACTCTTTTAGAATCATTTGGTTTTGTAATGTTGTTGTCACAGCGTTAATACTTTAGTATGAAAGGACAGCGTAGTAGGCCCGACAAAAATTCATAGCTTACTTTACAAAATGTAAAATAAGATAAGAAGTTAACAACAAGCTTCTAAAAACGGCACGGTTGGCGCAGTGGCTAAGCGATCGACTGCTGCGCTACGTGTCGCAGGCTCGATCCCCGCACGGAACAAATATTTGTATGGCCTACAGGTAGTTGTTCCGGGTCTGGCTGTTTGTGTATGTGAGTTTAAATGTTTGTAAACGCACCCACGATACAGGAGTAATTCCTAATCTACAAGGCCCACAATGTCCACTCATTCACAAAGAATTGGATATAAAAGAATCTATACAAGAAATATGAATAATATTGCAAAAAATAACTATGTGAAAGTGACACAGATATTGCCAGTACGTATCAGTACTGTAACTATTCAGAAGATGTGATCTATACAAAGAACTTCTTTCCAGGGTATTGTAGTCAGCACTGGTGAACGCTCGGAATTCGGTGACATATTCCGTATGATGCAAGCGGAAGAAGCACCCAAAACTCCTCTGCAGAAGTCCATGGATACCCTGGGCGCACAGCTGTCTTTGTACTCCTTCTGCATCATCGGCTTTATTATGGTGACCGGCTGGCTGCAAGGAAAGGCTCTTCAGGACATGTTTACCATCAGTGTCAGTTTGGCTGTTGCTGCCATTCCTGAAGGTAAATGAGAATTAGGAGCTTTTATCATTTAGAGAAACTTTTCCCTACTATTTCAAGTAGAGTAAATTAAGATTTCAAAAGAGTATGGAAAAATGTCGATAATAAATACCGAACTTCGATGATATGTGACATCCACCAGCCTGCAGTGGGAATGCGTGGTGGACTACGGAACACTCCTCACAGTTGAGCCCTGCGTCCCAGTTGTGGGATCGTTATAATTTCCATCCTGAGTGTGTTGTACAAGGGCCAGATTCAGAAGGCAATACTACTTGATACAGCCCGCATTGTGAGGAGGTTCCTATCTCTGGGGCTCTAACCACCGGTAGCTTGGACTCTGCTCCTGATACCAGCGGACTATTATTATTTTTATATATTTTAAATGTTGTAGTTTTATGAAATACTAGCTTTTGCCCCCGGCTTCGCTCGCGTTAAATTCGGGGTAACACAGTTCCCCTTTCCTGATTTGCAGGTACCTGCTACCTGTACTTTTTGTCCTTGCGCCTTATTGATTTGTAATAGCAAAGTGAAGTTTTCCCTTTTCTTCCCTCTTTCTCCCTCATTTCTAACTTGTTTTCTAAAAAATGTTGACCTATGTCCGTCTCCTGGGTCCCAACTATCTCTGTACCAAAATTCATCAAAATCGGTTTAGCCATTAAGGCGTGAAGAGGTAACAAACAAACAAAACTCACTTTCGCTTTTATAATATTAGTAAGGATTTAAAAATGTGTATACAAATATAACATTACTCCTTGAAACATCCAACATCTTCATATAACATGGTGTTTATGTCAGTCTTGTTCTGTTCTTTCCCAACATAACCCAAACATTAATCCCCAGGACTCCCAATCGTGGTTACTGTGACCCTGGCTTTGGGAGTGATGCGCATGGCTAAGAGGAACGCGATCGTCAAGAAACTACCTACCGTCGAGACCCTGGGCTGCGTCAACGTTATCTGCAGTGATAAGACTGGTTAGTGTCATCTAACACACAATAATTGCATGCTAACATTTTTTTTGGGATCCTCTTAATCCCAAAAAAATGTGTTTCAAAATACACATTTTTAAAATTGTAAAAAAATACAATAAATACATATAATTAAAGTATTAAATAAAATATATAAGTATACTTTGAAACATGCTCTTCAATTTTCTAGAAATATTTCCTTTATATTTTATTTATTGAAATAAGTAAATACAATATTAAAAATAACAAGTTTTGTGCAAATTTTGATTCAACTGCTTAACCTGTACGTTACTACTTTTAATTACTTTATGTTTAAAAAACACGATTCTATGACATTTTCTCGATAGAAAAATACCATAAAGTTAACTCTAAAATGAATTTCGAATGGATAATATTCAAATAAAAACTTCAAATTTGGCCATGACATTTTGGAGGACAAAAGTACATTTCTTCACAAAATGCTGCTTTGCTCCGTAAGACAAACCTTCACGCTACACATGCGACTCAACACTTTTTGTGGCGCGTTTCTAGAAACGGTGCTTCATCTGATCATGTTATAATTTCTTTCTCACTCTCAGGAACATTGACCAAAAACGAGATGACAGTGACAACAATATCGACATCTGGCGGCCATATTGCTGAAGTGACCGGCACCGGATACAACGCTTGCGGCGACATACAACTGCGCGCGTATAAGGGACGCGATCTCGATGTGGCTCGAATGGCGGTCAATACTATGTTGGAGGTAATTTTATACTCATTTTATTTTATACTAGCTTTTGCCCGCGGCTTCGCTCGCGTTAAATTCGGTATAACACAGTACCTGCTACCTGCAGTTTTTGCCCTAGCGCCTTATTGATTTGTAATAGCAACGCTAAGTTTTCCCTTTTCTTCCCTCCTTCTCCCTCATATCCCACTTTAAAAAAAAATAGCCTATGTCCGTCTCCTGGTTCCCATCTATCTCTGTACCAAAAATTCATCAAAATCGGTTTAGCCATTAAAGCGTGAAGAGATAACAAACAAACAAACAAACTTAATTTCGCTTTTATTAATATTAATAAGGATTGTATAGGCACGAGAATTAAAATGTATATACTTTGCAATCCTACTTTCTACTATAAATGCGAATGTTTGTGAGGATGGATGTATAGATGTTTATTACTCTTTCACGTCAATACGGCTGAACGGATCTTGATGAAATTTGGCACACAGGTAGATTATAGTATGGAATAACACATAGGATACTAGTACTACTACTAGACTTTTTTTTTCGATATCACATGTGCGAAGTCGCGGGCGCCATCTAGTAATCAATAAAGATTTTCTCGCAAAATGATTACGGTTGCTACTTTGAGATTAAATTGTGTTCCACGTGTGCCTCAAACACATGTCAGCAAAGCAGAGGGACCAGCCAGGGACACCGCCTGCGGGGTGAAGGGTTGTTCGAAAGAGATGCACATAAAGGGCAAAAGATGGGACATAGGTGGGATTTAGTAAGCAAGTCTGACACTCCACCCCACTCCGCCCAGAGAGGGGGAAGTTATTTGATAATTTTCCTTCGGCAAAAAAAAGACAAGGTAGTCTACATCGTGTTCCACTGCTAGTCTAAAGCCTCTCATCTCCTTCCACACCTCTAGCCTATGTGATCTCTGGCCATATAAGCCTCGCAAACATGATCAGAGGGTCATACCACCTTCGTGGAGCACTTCCGACATTTGGCTCCCAAACTCGAGCGGACGGGGGCTGCTTTCAAGCGGCTCCTGCCCAATCTGAGGGGGCCAAACGCCTCCTGCCGTAGGCTCTATGCCGGAGTCGTGCGGTCCATGGCCCTTTACGGGGCCCCGGTATGGGCGCGTTCTTTAGGGCGGCGCGCCGCCCACTACCTGAACGCGCCCCAAAAGGTGGTGGCCATACGGCTTGTCCGGGGCTACCGCACGATCTCCGGCGAGGCAGCGAGCCTCCTTGCCGGACTGCCACCGTGGGATCTGGAGGCGATAGTGGCGCGCGGAGGCACTACACCGGGGGGAAAACCCGCTGCCACGGCAAGTTGCCGCTCGGCGGGCAGACCTCCGGTGCGATCTCATGGTGGCATGGAGAGAGCGACTGTCGCAACCCCGTGCAGGGCACGCCACAATAGCGGCGGTAAGTCCCCTCTTTGAGGAGTGGCTGGAGAGGCGTCATGGCGTCCTCACCTACCGCCTGACGCAGGTCCTCACCGGACACGGAAGTTTCGGGAGGTTCCTGCACATCATCGGGCGGGAGGAAGCGCCTGGGTGTCACCATTGTGACGATCGCCCGGAGGACACGGTGGAGCACACAGTGGCGGTCTGCCCAGCTTGGGCGGAGCACCGCCGTGCCCTCGTGGAGGCGATTGGCGGCGGCGATCTCTCGCGTCCGGCCCTGGTTCAGGCCATGGTCCGGAGCGAGAGGGAATGGGAAGCGGTCACCACCTTCTGCGGAACAGTAATGCTAGCAAAGGAGGTGGCCGGGCGTTTGAGGGAGAGAACATCTGCCCAACCCAGCCGCCGCGGGAGACGCCCAGGGCGCCGGGCGCCGCGAGACGACTCCCGGGCGATGCAGATGCTAGATGCTAGATGCGGGCCTGTGGACGGTGAGCAATGGGTAGCTCACCGTCCGTCCGTCGATTGACGACAGGCCGTGTCGACGGCGCGTTCGTGTTTCACGCGCGACTCAAAGAGGTATCAGCAAAGCAGAGGGGCTTGCCAGAGCCTCCGCCTGCCGGGGTTGCGGGTTGTTCGAAAGAGATACCGCGGCCCCGGAACGTAAAGGGCAATAGAAGGAACATGGGTGGGTTTTAGTCAGTACAAGTCTGACATGCCCCCCCGCTCCACCCAGAGCGGGGGAAGTCATTGGATGATTTCCCACCCGAAAAAAAAAAAAGGGTCATACCACCGCGGAATTAAAACTATTTCGCATAAAAATTGTTCTCATTCTTTCCATGTAGGTGGGAGTCCTGTGCAACAACGCGACCATCCGCGATGAGGTCCTGTACGGGCAGCCCACGGAGGGAGCACTACTCGCCGTAGCACTGAAGCACGGCATGCAAGACGTGCGCGAGCAGTACACCAGGCTGCACGAGATACCGTTCAGGTATGCATCATAATCCTGATGGAATATCACTGCTGGACCCTTTATGCGAGGTCCTGCACCATGCGTGTAGATTCAGCATTATTTTACTCAAAATTACGAATGCTTAAATTCTGTTGGGTTTCGGTAACACCAAACGCAATTACTGACTTAATGATCATCATCATTTGCCTAGCCTTTTCCCAACTATGTTGGGGTCGGCTTCCAGTCTAACCGGATGCAGCTGAATATCAGTATTTTACATGGAGCGACTGCCTATCTGACCTCCACAACCCAGTTTATACTGGGTAATACGATACCCCTTGGTAAGACTGGTTGTCACACTTTCGGAACACTGACCACCTGTAACGACTGTCAAAGATCTACAAATGACAGCCGGGACCAACGGCTTAACGTGCTTTCCGAGGCACGGAGGAAACTCGGTATGTAACGGGTGGTCACCCATCCACAGACCAACCTAGGCAAGCGCGGCTTAACCTAAAGATCGACCCGAGCGGCTACTAAATGGCTCAATGAAGTAATATAACTTTTCTCATTATCGCGCGTTGCGAAAGTGGGCTAGACGGAAAATAATAAGACCAAAAGCTACCGTGCGGCGTGCGCGTGTTCCTCTGTCTGTCTCTCTCTCTCTCTCTCTCTCTCTCTCATAGAGAGCAAGCCATTGAACAGTGTGGTGTCGCGACGATTATTGTTGTTGAGTGTATACAGGTTTTTTGTACATAATAAAAATAACTTCGTTCCATCCGGGTGTCCACACCTCTCAGGTCTTTTTCGTTGCTTCTCTATTGTCCCACTGCTGGACAAAAGTCCCCCTCTCCTTCCTCTCTATTCTGTGCAATATCTGGCCATGTTACTGTGGCCAGGCCGCCTTCGCCGCATAATATTACGTAATCCTTTGCACCCCACCACCTTTTTACTTTACTTCACCCCCGACGCCAAGCCTAGTAATAAAATAAGGTAAAGGTAAGGGTATTTTATCGTTTTCGCTAGTGATGGTACATTTTAGATTATTATTCACTTTATTCTAATTGAGACAACTTTAGTTGTCGATGGCGTCTCAGCCACGCAACCGTTTTGCAACTGAAGTGATCAATGGCGTTAACAAATTTTATTTTGACAGTTCCGAGACAAAGATGATGGTAGTGAAGTGCGCGCCGAAGTTCGGCGACGCGAAGCTGAAGGAGGAGGTGTTCGTGAAGGGCGCCATAGAGAAGGTGTTGCCGCTCTGCACGCAGTACGTGGATAGTAGCGGCAACTACGCGCCCATGACTAAGGAGAAGCAGAACGACTTCATGGGGGAAGCTTATAATATTGCAAGGATGGGTTAGTGGAGTCTTTTGATTTAACACCGATTGTCCTTCTTTAATTGACTTACCAATAATTAAATACGCGTACACAAGGCTGGATATTTAATTCTTCGTCGTATTTGGTATTTATTTCAACTCGATATTTCTACGCGTTTTCGCGTCTTGACAGACGGACAACGTAGGGACCCTGTAATAGAATAGAATAAAATAGAATGTGTATGTCTAATATGTTTCCCTTTTTACCTTCGAAACACGGAGCTCTAAAAACGTAGATGTTGCATGTCTCATAAAGCTGAACACCGATTATAGTAGGCGCAAATTTTAATTACAACAGGCATAATTTAAATAAAGGCAAGGTGCTTCCCCCTGATCGTAATGGTTATTGGATGAAAAGACCGCTCACAGCGTATTGTATGGCATTTTTCATGCAAACACCAGTGGGTGCATGAAATGAGCTTTCCCTTATGACATGTACGATCTACTGAGCCATTATACGTTCGGTTTACCCTGGGGAGTCAGAAAGTCCCCATGCTGACTGGCTAATCCTTTCACCACGATGTCAATCCAAAGGCCATGCAGCCACGGCTTGAAGAAAAGGTTGCATGGAACTTTTCACGCACTGAATTAACGCGACGGGAACGGATTTTGTCGATGGCGTCTATATGAAAATTCAAGATGGCGGTAGTGTACTCCTTTCAGGTAGTTGATAGGTTTGCTATGTTCCGTGCAGGTCTCCGCATCATAGCGATGTCCCGCGGCGCGCGCGTGGAGGCGCTGACGTACACCGGCGTGTGCGGCGTGTGCGACCCGCCGCGGGACGGCGTGCGGGACGCGGTCGCCACGCTGGCGCGGGCCTCCGTCAACGTCAAGATGGTCACGGGCGACGCCAGGCCTACTGCGCTAGCTGTCGGTATGTACTGATATATTGTTCGGACCGGTACAACCAAACACCTTGTGCATTCCCATAAATTCAGTAAAAGTAATTATTACATGTTAGTGTGTATTCGAACGTCAATCGCGTGAATCATTACCGAATCAAATAAAACTATATAACCTTCTTTTAGATTATAAACAAAATGAATCTTCTAGAGTTTCTTCATTTAAATATATTTAGTTGTCTAAACTACCAGCTAAAGTAGATTTCAAACCATAACCATTAGACAAACCAAAATAATACCAATCCAGAAAGTTGGTATTCTACAGACAAATACCCAATTTTCTACATTGTCCTTCGAGTCAGATGCCATAAATGGACAGATATACAATGCTCACCAGTTAAAACAGATGCACCCTGAGCAATCAAGCATAATATCGACTTGCTGACAGTTTAATATAATTTATTATTTATAATATTTTTTTAATAATTTTACCATTATGTGGTAATTTTTTTGGCAAAATCTCAAAGAAAATCTGTTCCCCTACTATAATTATTCGTAGGAATATCATCACCTGTCTAGCCTTTTCCAAAAATGTCGGGTTCGCTCCCAGTCTAGCCCCGAAAATTTTACATGGATTGACTGCCAATCTGACCTCCACAACCCAATTAGTACTGGTACTATACCCCTAGCTAATAATGGTTGTCACTATCAGGTCACACACAACTTAACAGTGAAAAATTACAGTTAACACTGAAATCACATAATACGAAATCACCTTGTCAATTGCAGTAATAGTGTATCCAACCACGTTCAACAAAAAAATAAGACAACATTTGTATTTCAGCACAAATGGTAGGCTTGGATGTACTGCACTCCCAGTCTCTGGCTGGAGACCAACTAGATGCCATGACTGATGAAGAATTGGATAGGATGATTGATACCGTAAGTTAAAAAAACTATTATTTACAGTTTGATTTTTTTTAGTGGGCATGTATGCTATGAGGAATAGAAAATACTCAAAGGAGGTTTGAGTCCGATTTTGTAGAAAACTAAAATTGCGTCAATTGTTTTAAAAAAAAAACGAATTCCATGGCCAGGAAGAGAATACGTTTTTATTTAAACATCTGTATTTTTTACACAATTCAATAATATTGCTGGTAAGGTTCAAATCCTGGGAACTAATGACAAACAGCAATCCTAAGGAAGAAAAAAAAGCAAGCCTGGTTTTTTTTTAACAAAACCATAATGTTAGTTTTGTGTAAGTATTGCATGTAAATAATAGGATTTATATTTAACTAGCTTTTGCCCGCGGCTTCGCTCGCGTTAAATTCGGAGTAACACAGTTCCCTTTGCGCCTTATTGATTTGTAATAGCAACGCTAAGATTTCCCTTTTCTTCCCTCTTTCTCCCTCACATGCCACTTTAAAAAAAAATAGCCTATGTCCGTCTCCTGGTTCCAAACTATCTCTGTACCAAAATTCATCAAAATCGGTTTAGCCATTAAAGCGTGAAGAGGTAACAAACAAACAAACTCACTTTCGCTTTTATAATATTAGTAAGGACTAGCTGTCCTGCATAGTTTCACCCGGGTCTTTAGTTAGTCCTCCGCTCCCATAAGGTAGTAGCGTGATGTTATATAGCCTACGTTACTCAGTGATAATGTAGGTTTCTAATAACAAAAAAATATTTGAAATCGGCCCACAGGTTTTTGAGTTTATTTGTTACATATAAAAATACAAATCTTTCTGCTTTTGAATACTAGTGTAGATGAAGTTTCCTTACAACCAACTCATTTCAAAATGATTTAATTGCTAAAGATTTTTGGTATTGTTTTCAGGTGAGCGTATTCTACAGAGTGACTCCGAAACACAAGCTGGCTATTGTCAAGTCACTGCAAAGGGTTGGCAACATCGTTGGCATGACTGGTGCGTATATATTTTAATAGCTGTCCATGGTTTTCCATCTTATTACCATTTTGTATTTTTCTTCCCACCTACCTTACCTAATTAATTTTATCTTTTTTGAGAACCTTCTCAAGACCACTCGAAATTGGTTGTGTGACTAAGGGAAGTAAAATGCGTGCATGTCAGTTGCAAGCTAATCGTTGTATTGATTTTTTGGAAGAAAAAAGAATAAACAATGGTAAGAACGAAGTACGATCTTAGGCGCGCTGCTCCGTCGGCGCGATTGGTCGGTTCCGCGCCGGCGCACGGGGAGGGGCGGCCGAGTGCGGCGCGCGCCCTCATTGGTTGATTCTGTAGTTCACTCGCCGCGCCGCCAACAGCCACAAGATGGCGTCACAAAGAAAAGGATTTTTTTTCTAATTGTTTAATTGTATGCCATAGGTGATGGCGTGAACGACGGTGTGGCTCTGAAACGCGCGGACATCGGCATCGCGATGGGACGCAACGGTACTGACGTGTGCAAGGAAGCCGCTGACATGATACTCGTTGATGACGACTTCGCTACTATCATGTGAGTTTCTTTTTAAACGTTGCCCCACTCTAGGAATCTCTCCTGTATCGTGGGTGCGTTTATAAACATTTAAAGTCAGACCCGAAACAACTACTTGTAGGTCATACAAATATTTGTTCCGTGCGGGGATTGAACCCGCGACACGCAGCGCAGCAATCAATCGCTCAGCCACTACGCCAACCGTTCCGTCAATATTACAAGTTTACAAAGTATGCGAGGAAAACATTCTTCCAATAGAATAATAGTTAATTACGCTTTATAACTAATATCGCGCAAATCTAACACACAAATCGACAACAACTGTCAGGCCGGAGAGCGCTCAACTATCTCTAGCGCGGGTGGAGGGAAGCGAGACGAACTGTGCTTGTTCTTCAGCATCCCGACTTAAGGTAGTCTCATGAATCTGCCGGGGTTGTTGATAGCGCGGCCCTGAAATATAAAAGGCAAAAGAAAATACATGGGTTGTTTTTAGTCAGTAAAACACCTTTTCTCGACGTTTTATAAGTGCCCATGTAGGCATATGTCAAATAAATATTTTAATTTTGAAAAGTTTGACACTCTCCCGTTCCGCCCAGAGCGATTTCCCAACAGCAAAAAAAAATATTCTAAGAATTCTCGTGTAGTTTTGTTACGTAGTTTATTCGAATCCATATTGATAAAGTCTAAGAAGCTGCAAAATGTTTTTAAACTTATTTCCGTATTCTTTCCCACAGTGCCGCCATAGAAGAGGGCAAGTGCATATTCTACAACATCCGTAACTTCGTGCGTTTCCAGCTGTCGACGTCCATCGCCGCGCTGTCGCTCATCGCGCTCGCTACTCTCATGGGCATACCCAACCCGCTTAACGCTATGCAAATACTATGGATCAATATTATTATGGACGGTTAGTATTAAACGAAGTGCAATTTGCTTGAGCTGGCTACTTGTCCCACACGCCCAATGACCTATGGGTTAAACTAGTCACTTTTTGGAGCCCTGACATAGTCAGAAGGCGTTGCAAAAACGTTTTTGAAGATGTTAGGATGAGTTACACCAAATATATGATCAGTGGGTTACAAAAAACTGGTAGTCAAGCTGAGTGATGATGTAGGCTATGGTATCAGTACCCACTATATAGTTATGAAAAGGCTAGGTTTTATATTAAACAGCTGGCAAAGTGCGAGTGGTATTTGAGATAAAAATTTTACAGAAGTGATCTTGGGGTTCTGTTTTTTTCTTTTTCGAATACCGAACACTAAAAATCAATGATCGGGCACCATACTCTTTTGTTATTTGTTTTTGACGTGATAACGTCTTTAAAATTGTTTTAGTCGGGTGACATGTTCAGAAACTTGTGTCACACCAAAACCTCACAAGCGACATTTCATAAAGATGGTAGCGCCATCTGTTACTTGGCTCGAAAAAAAAACTTTAAATTAGTTCTTAATTTCATTTTAGATGTCACTACTGGTGATAACTTATATCACCAATAAGACGTTATCACGTAAACATCTCGATCGTAAACCTACTTTACAAATAACCAATTTTTTTTTTTATCAAAATATGAGGGTTCAGTATAAATGCACCTCTGCGTATCCGTGATGTCCCCCCCCCCTCCCCCCGCAGGTCCCCCGGCGCAGTCCCTGGGCGTGGAGCCGGTGGACCACTCGGTGCTGCGGCGCCGCCCGCGCGACACGTCCCGCCGCATCATCTCCCGCGCGCTGCTGCTCAACGTGCTGCTGGCGGCCGCCATCATCATCGCCGGGACGCTCTGGGTCTTCAACCGAGAGGTACCTACCTTACTGATACTGATACCTTTGCCTTATTTATTCTAAAAGAACATACATTGTTCACTTATCCAATAAATATGTAACTAAGATACAGAGTAGTCCAGTATAACTAGTATTTTTTTTTTAAATTATAAATAGTGGAACATCAAACATCGTTTGCTCGTACGATTCAACAATGCATCTAAAATATTACAGCATGCATCAAAGTAAAGTATTAACAGTTACACATTGAGCACAACATCCTGCAACCCAAACCATGGTTCACGCTTATCGACGCCGAATCTACTTAAACCACTTACGTAACACCAGATTTGACGCGTTTAGTTCATAGTTAATGCGCGTCGATCAAACCAATCCGAGACGCTTTTTCGCTTTCTTCCGCAAACTCTTTCGTAACAAATCGATCGACGATTTGCATTGATAAATATAGAACTCTCTTACGCCCGGTTCCAATAAACAAAAAACGATTCGTTTTGCTTACGGATAGTAGTATTTTGACATAAGTTCTATGAGACGTATGTCAAAATACTACTATCCGTAAGTAAAACGAATCGTTTCATTTCGTTCATCAACGTGCAACTAATGCATATTCATCAGAAATCCAACAGCATATTTTCTTTTATCTAAAATACAAGCTGTGCCCGGCTTTTTACTACTACCTAACGGAATAAATAGTACCCTATGTCCGTCTCTTGGTTCTAGGCTACATCACCAATTTTGAACCAAATCGGTTCAGGCTTTCTTGAGTTACAAATAATGTAACTAACACGACTTTTTGAAGTGAAAACTTCTTTAGCGGCGTTGAGCACTTTTTCTGTAATGGGTATAAAATCTTAAACTCGCGTCAGGACACGTGACCTGATCGAAAAAGCGTAAGACGGATGGAGAGTAGACAGCTATCCCCTCTCTCTCTCTCTTTAAAACTATTACAATTATTTTTAAAGTGTTAAATTTTTAATGTAATATAAATTGTCATGTTTGTGTACGATAGCGCAATAAATGAATATTGTATTCTACCACATAAATGATAGTACTTTTATACTGATAAAGCAATTGGTGCAAAATTATTCCCTAACCATTCCAAAATATCAAACATGCTCAACGTTAATAATCAAGTTTTCACTTCTGCCGGCACTCCCGGAGTGCAACCCGTAATTTTTTTTATTAAAGATTCTACTATAAATAACTAGACCCAGATTTATGATAGACCTTTGGAAAAACAACATTTTAGTTAATAACTTCTGTTTTCTCTATTCCAGATGTCAGATAACAAAATAACTCCTCGCGACACGACAATGACGTTCACTTGCTTCGTCCTGTTCGACATGTTCAACGCGCTGTCGTGTCGCTCCCAGACCAAGTCCCTGTTCGAGGTGGGCCTGTTCTCCAACAAGATGTTCCTGGTGGCTGTGACCCTGAGCCTGGTGGGTCAGGCGCTCGTCATATACTTCCCGCCGCTGCAGAGGGTGTTCCAGACTGAGGCGCTCACTGGACATGGTATGTTTGTGTACGATTTATGGAGTTTAGAAGCATTTTTCATTTAAAAATCATGGTTTGTTGTTCATTGCCAATGGGGAAGTAATGGCATAGCGTGCATTGCATGCATTTGTGATGGCGCAGTGTTTGTGATGGTGTTTGTGATGGTCAGCATGGTCGCTTTTAATTCTAGATGATTTGAGAACTGCCTCAACCGCCTTGGTCACAAGCGCGACTGTCGAGTGGGTTTTTCCATCAGGATTTTTCTAGTCTAGACCTGCCTGGTTGACGGTAATAGACTCGCCATCGACACCTACATGAGGCTTAATCATAACTGGCGAAATGTAGGAGTACTATAAGGTATACCTCTGCTAAACCCTTCGGGGATTATAAGCGTGATGTTATATTACGACTTGGGAAGTGACGAACTCTCGCGCACTTTTCCGGCGAGGTTCGCGCACTTTTTCGGCTAGGAATCTAGGAATACAATCTTATTGCAGGGTTATTGACGTTCAAAATTTTATTTTGTTTCTATCGGCTATCTAGTTGACTTACTCCGTCTAAAGGAAGAAATTTCGTAGCTACAATGAAGTGCGGTTGACCTTAGACGTAAAAATAAAAAAACTGATCGTAATATTTATTTATTATTTCCAGACATAATATTCCTCGTATGCCTGACATCAAGCGTATTCATAGTAAGCGAAGCCAAGAAGCTGATCGAGCGAACACTCAAGAAGCGATCCGCCGGCAAGTTCTCCGGCAAGTCCCGCGATGCGATGGACTTCGTATGACACAAGCCCGACGGCAAGGCGCAGTAAGTGGCCATGCTGGCCCACGCGCGCCCACGCTGGCCCACACTGGCCCACGGTGCGACGCACGGCGCGAGTGAACACACCGTGTCGTTACAATTAGGACTATTAGACATTCAAAATTTAAACGGCCCACGTGTAGGTGAGGCAGGTGTGAGTGTGTGGAGTGAGAGTGAGTTGTGCGCGAATGAGGGCGAGTGTGGCGCGAGTGAGCGCGAGTGTGACGCGAGTGAGCGCGGGAGTGGCGCGTGTGAGCGCGAGTGTGGCGCGAGTAGTGCGGCGTCGTGCGCGTACAGCAGCGTCTGCGAGTGCTCACAGGCGCCGTTCTCCATATACGACGGCAAAATCAATATTCCTATGAGTTTCTAGTTACGGACCGAAATTATCGCAGTATTTTTGTGTGACGCACTAATTTAAGTTTTGTTTTGTCTTATTTACGTTAAGTAAGTCCTAAGTGGAGTTAGTGAATTTTATATTTTCGACTTTTTTTTTGTTAGGGCGTGAAATTGGACGTATATTTTTTTAGTTATTTTTAGAATTAAATGTGTGTGTCGTATATGGGAGTGCTACTTATGTGTTTACAATGTTGTAAGATGTAGCAGCTTGTATTTAGACATTCAAAGTACTCTAAGATTGCAGTGTTTTATATTCACTGACTTATGTTTATAGAAAAGTTGTTATTTTATTATACCAAATCTCATTAGATCGTTTAAATAGTGTAACTCTGCAATTTTAGAGTTATTTGGAGAAAAAAACGTTTCTCTCAGCATTGCATTTATATTATGACATTATCGTTACAATTGCGCCATTAAAAAATGAACAATAGGAATTAGTGAATTTTTGACAGTGACAATACCATTGATGCTTATGTCACATTCACGTGACTAATGTCATGTCATCTATGTGTGAGAAATCATAGATAATTATTTTGACAAATTAGGGGTGCCACATGATCAGGTTGATATAACAGGGCAGCAAAATAGAATACATTTGGGAAACCCCATTACTATGAAGCAAGTGAAAACGAAACATAAATGTATAATTATCACTTCGTCGGTTTAAGTAATATTGTTGTCCCGGTCGTGTCGTAACACCCCTAAGAATCTTTTGACGAATAACAGATTAGTAAGTAAATGGAGGCTTATACCAAGAGTGTAAATTAGCCACGCCATTTATTACTACTCCATGTCAACGACATCATTCCTATAATATCAATATTAAGTATTTAGAACAGCTAGGCACTAAACCAGTTTACTCTATAAATCATTATATAAAAATATTTATTTCTTAAACAAAGTTTAGTCTCTCGATATTGCAAGCTTGCTTAGAATATTCTAGAAGTTTGATTAGTTTCAATAGTATTTGTAAATGTTTTAAAATTGAGTGTTAGATCAATGTACTCGTTTCTAATAAACCTAGTGACTCGTAGAAGTACTAATGTACAGTTGGTGAACCAAGGAAGCCCTAGAAATTTTACTTTGTAAGATGGAGATGAAATAATAGTGAGTTTAATTATACAGCCGCTAAGGTCGATTTTAAAGGTTGATCCTTTACACTCGTTACAAGTAGTCAGTGGCCCGAAAGTGCCGCATTACTAGGGCATTGACCCCCCCCCCCCCAACGTTTTAAAAGGGTTTTTACTAGGTGACCGAAACCGGGGTTTGGTTCTCTGCCCACTACCCACATTAGTAACTGGGTTGAAGAAATCAAACAGGCCGTCGCTCTATGTAAAACTCTGATATTCAATAGAAACCAAATAGTAAGAAGCGTATGGGTTTTTTAAAATAAGATCATTTATCTCGACTCACCGACTGTACTTATAAATAATAACATAAATGTAAAATAACGGGTATATTCGTATCGTGTCGTTTCTGGTTGTTAGAGAGAGATGGCGGTATACTACTTGTATGTATCTATCTCCCTCACACAATGTAGTTTTTTAACATTCTTAGAACCGAAAGGGTTTAGCCGATCGCTATGTAAATAGCTTTTAAAGCGTATATCTCTAGATATCATCAATATTTATTTGAATTTGCGAATAAGTAAAATATTACTTGGATAGATAATTTAGATTAGCGAGTTAAATTCGCAGGTTTTAAAAGTCTGTTTAAATAATCTGTGGTTAACTTGCCAGTTATCTTGCAAGATTCATTTCTACTGCAACCTTGTGGTTGTCATTTGATCATCCAGATGATGTATTTATTGGCAACCAACGTGATATTGGCAAAATTAAGGTTATTCTTCACCGAAGTCATGCACTGCCTCTTATGTAGAGTTGAAGTTGGCATGTGACAGCAAATCCCAGACTTTTAAAAAAGGTAGTGAATTTTCATCTTGACGAAATAACTATTATTGAAAAATATATGTATTTAAAACTTGCATTAGACAACGTAGGGAGGACTATGTGGACCATAGATAATTAATGAATAATTATTAAATTATATTCAGCCGACTTTGAAAATCATTTTAATATTTATAAATATATTATTGTATATCAACTAATATCATCATACGGTATCTTCAAAGCGTTAGACGCATAAGACATTTAAATATAATATTTATAAATAATATCTAAGTAGTCTGTGTTATATACTACCTAAAGGGGAATTTAATGTTCTAAATAAAAATGTAATCCTCATTTGAGTAGCAAAAAATATTGATATTAAATATTTCATATTTGTAGTGTATATGGTATTATCGTCTTATTTATCTTAGGAAAGGAGTTTGAAGTAAAGGTTTTATATAACGGGTTTCGGATAGTTGGCAGACTGGCTTACTCATGTCAAAAGCTATGATTTAATGTCTGAAATAACCAATAAAATCATAGCACTTGACTGGAGTTTAAACCTCTGGTCACACTTAGGCAAATCCCGCTTGGGTTGTGGGACGCACCTGGCTATTCGCCCTTGGAAGTATTCCAAACAACTTGTTATAATAGACGCATGCGCATGAAGCCCCGCGTCCCGAGTGAGATACGCTTCATTTTGCCCAGAGCTTAACAGTCCGACAATTTTGTATGAATAAGCCTTTTGGAAGCCGAGTGTTCGTGGTGGAAATGTGAAACGGTCTAAAATTTATAAAAACTTTGAAAAAAGATAAATAAATTAGTGTATAGAGCGAAAAAAAAACATTATTTGTCTGTGTAACCAGTGTGCTGTAATATTGCTTATGGTGCAGCTTAATATTGTCTAGTTAAAAGAAAATTGAAGATATTCTTATTATATCCTTTTGTCGTTTATATAAATGTTGCATAAACTATCTATGATATGTACAAGTGTGGAAATCTTTTGAATGCACTGTGTGGATCGGATTTTTTATGTTATGACAAAGGTGCAAGATGGCAAATATAGAATGTATATTTAGCTGATCGGCAATGCCATCAGCAGTCTTAACATCCGTGAACACGTCTTACATTTTTTGAGCCTACCTTTAACAATCGTTGAATGTTACAAATACCGGCCGTTTTCAAGTTAAGAAAGGCAAAACATTTATGCATCACCAAGTAATTGGACATAATCTGTTGAACGTAGACAGATATTTCTTGAAATGTCCTCGAAACTTTACAATTCCGATTCCACGAAAATAATGTTCCCTTAAAATAATTTCTTTTGGGAGTGAGTGTTGGCTGTGATAAATCAATAATATGGCCCTGAAGGATATTACAAGGTTTTATTGTACTTATATCCGTTCTTCTTTGTATACTAAACCCAAATTAGACCTTTGTGGCAGTTGCGGTCATGAAAGGAGTGAGCGAGACGACACGAGATTCACCTAAAAAATTATATCTGAAATATTCCCCGTCCTACTCACACGTTTTATGACCGCAACTGTCACGAATATTGGCGTTATCTATAGTGATTTTATTGGCGTGTAACTATAATATATCTATGTAACGTCCTATATATTTTATTCTATTTGTTTATTACAATCGTATATTATCTCAGTTTATTTCGGTTTAACGTGGTGCTTGATAGCCTGTATGTGAGTCGACATTGTTTTCTAATCCCAATGAATTTATTTTTGTGTATTTTGATTGCTAGAAACAGATTGAGTGACATGGGAAAATAGACCTTTGGCGGCGTCTTTAAGAGCCGTTTTTGTAGCACCATCACTATTTTACGTGTTTTAACACTACATAGTTGGGCCCCGTATTAACTGATCACGCGTTTCCATGCACTATCGTACCTTTTTATAAAGTCTCAAGCTAATTTGAATCATGTGCAGTGAAGATATTAGTGTCAAGTTGACTTCAACTGCCCTAATGGTTATGGCTCTAGCCCAGCTCGGTTATCAAATGGGCCATATATAAATAAGCCTAGCTATCGCCATCTTTACTTCGTCCGTTTCTAGCTAAATATAAAATTTACAATTTAGGTAAAGAAAATGTTGTGAGCCTAATATCTTTTAGCGCCTAAAAAACGCCACATGATGTCATAATATTTGTTAGTGAATGTAATTGCTTTTTATTCTTAGTTAATTTATGAAATCGCATCAAAACCCTCTGCTTTTAAGTATTTATGATCTTCAACACGACTTTTGAATCAATGACCACAAAAACTGATTATATTTTCTGAATATATAAAGTACATTGATGCCGTTTTGGTTTATGTTGTATTAAATTGAGTTAGAATTTTGACAAATTGTCAAGTATTTTTTGTTTGTCTAAGAGTTTCAAAAGTCGTCTGTTTGAAATATAAGTTATAGATAATGTATTGTTTCCATGTGATTCTGAGTCATATCTGTAAGTTTGTGTCTCTGCGAATTAAATTGTCTCCTAGCTGTCGTACTACTAAAGCGGGGGTGCGTCTAGTGAATAACGAAGACAAAAAGCGCTTCAAGCACTGTTTTTTTTTGCTGATATTCACAGTTTTAAAATTTTTAATCCAGCAATTTCCTTAAATATCGATATTATGTCCGCTAGACGTGTCCCTACATTATTAATAAGATATTTAATGTTTTTAACTACCTACAAGTAAAAATATAGTAGGGATTGACTCTCTGTAGTTTAAGGGAACTTAGGGCATTTTGATGAAATGTAGGAGGCTACTACAAATTTTAATGTATTTGAAATTATAAAAAAAATGAAATGTAATATCAATTAATTGATCAAAGTATTTGTAGTCTTTTATAAGGTTGGGTGGGGCTGCAATTTTTGTGATGCCAGTAAGAAACAAAAACAAGCTTTATTTTCGAGTGAGTAAATGTTTATTTCACTAAGCAATTGATATTCAGAATCTGTTCTGGTTCCGTAGGTATGGTTTCGACAACAATCTTATAAAAATCTTCCAGTGAAATTACAAGTGAAACGAATTGTTTCTTAGTGAATACTTTACTTACAGCTACGTTTGTCCAATGGCGAAGGTAACTGAACGTATTACTGTTAGCATAGCCTTAACCAAGCAACGTCATTGTGTAAAAATCATGTGTATTGCACTTTGCGGTAAAAACAACAAAAAATTTGACATATTGTTTTTTTTCTTGACGATCAGCGCCATCTTGAACTGCAATCCTAAAGTATAAGCAAGAAAGGAATAAAGAAAAAAAAATTGTTGCAAGGGTGACGAGCACATAAAAAAAACAAAATGTGTGTGTGGTAATACTGTACTTGTACTGTAGTCAGGTTGGGCCAAGGCTACCGACACGCCATCTACAATAAGTTTTAAAAAGCCTTCCTCATTGGTCAAAAAACATTGCTCACATCAACATAAAACTTGATACGTTGTAATACGGACTGTTCGCTCTTTCACGATAATATCAGTAAAGCAATATCACAACGATTTCAGTCCTAGCCAATAATTTTGTATTCTAAATACATCTCTCAAACTGTTTTCACCTCTTTGTATAATAGTGAAATTATTGAATAAACCAGATAAATAATGTATAGTTTACAGGTCTATTGGCGGTTACACTGTATAAGGTTGATTTACGAGCGTTTACCATAATACCTTTGAATTTATCATAAAACTGGTTTTAAAGAACTTTATCATGAAGTTATTCTTTTTACCCAACTGCGGTGATGCCCAAAAATATGAGAATATCTTCCTTTTTTTAAACCTCACACACCTGTGATTTGACCATACAATTATTTATTTTGGCACTCGACAATGCTATCATCGAGAATATCACTTCGCTTTTTCTCTTTAAACAGTGTGACCAGCCTTCAAATGAAAGTCAAATGATGATAGTGTCGTATAGTGAGGGAATCTTATGTCCTATCTATACGGAATGACATGTACACCGCAAATAAAAATAGTCCCAAATGTGAATTAGTCTTTTTATTTATCTTCCTATCCTTGGAGTATACTCCAAGGTTAGGAACCCGATTAAGTAAAAATAGCGTTCTGATAAAAATGAAACAAACGAGTATTAGCTGCCGTTTTATCCCGACTATATCTTTTTTTCGGATGGCATGTTAATGATTCAATAACTCCCTCTCTGGGCGGAGCAGAAGGGAGTGCCAGATAGTGACTAAAACCCGTCCATGATCCTTTACCATTTATGTGCCAGAGCCATGGTATCTCTTCCGAACAATCCTGCTGCCTATGTAGCTAGAGAACTCTCGCGCGTGGAGCACGAGCACTTCGTCGACACAGGCCTGTAGTTACTTTCAAACTGTTGGGAGTCGGCTGCCAATGTAACCGGACGCAGATGAAAACTAGTATTTTTATGAAGCCTATCTGACCCGCAGAACCCAGTCAGTATTGGGTAAAACAATACCTCTTTGGTTTGGAATTGTTAGTCACTCATCCACCGACTAACCTCGTTCATGCACGGATCGACTCGAGCAGCTGTTATTATTTTGACACTAGCTCTTTAAAACAAAATAAAAGCATATATTTCTAATATTTGCTCTATAAAATGCTCGTGGAGCGGTGTTTGTTTTCAAACTCCTCCGAAACGGCTGGACCGATTTGTATGAAGTGTGCATATCGGGTAGGTCTGAGAATCGGCGAACATCTATTTTGTATACCCCTTAGTGATAAGGGTGGCCTGAGCAGCGGGTGAAACCGATAGGCACAATTAGTAACAATATACAATCGGGTCGGTAGGCACTGGGAACATAAAAGGTTGATTAAACTTTTACAAAGATTGAAAAAAAAACAAGGTGTATGGTGGCTTCGTTATAAAGACCGCTTTTATTGAGTATTCCTTGGTAATAAACTGTATTCTATTTTTTTGATTAGGTTGCTCACTGTGTGTTTCCCATACGCTTTAGATTGGAAGCTTTGACCAACACATTATTATTTGAGAAAAGGTTAGCCAGATCATATTCAAGACCGTATTCTGTTTGCGTTAATTACTTAGAATCTGTGTTACTTGTGAATCTGTGCGAATCTTTCTATAATATAAAAATGAATCGCAAAATGTGTTGGTAAGCGCATAACTCAACAACGCCTGGACCAATATTAGCAATTAATAATTATTTTTTCCAAAGTCCAAACATTTATATTTTTAGTTGTTTTCTGATTGATGGATAGGTGACCCATTTGACTTTAACCATCAACATGGTCAAAAATATTAGAACTTACAGTTTGAGTCAAGCCAATTTGTAGGTATTGTATTTACCCCGTATTAACTGGGTTGTGGAGGTCAGATAGACAATCGCTCCCTAGGCAGTACTGATATTTAGCTGAATCCATTTAGACTTAAAGTCGTACCAACATAGATGGGTAAAGGATAGGCAGATGATGTCACGCAAACTGAAGACGGTTTTGATGAAAAGGCAATGTTGATTTTAAGCATCTAGTGTCTTTTTTTGAATACGGAACGGAAAGTCGACCTATCTTACCTAATAAGACTTAGTTATACACACAAATCAGTCGTAGTTTAAAAAAAGATCTTAAAACTATCACAGCGCAACAACTTTAACATAATCCACCAGCATTTGAGGCTCGTTCCAGGTATCTAGCCAGGAAGTCATGTCCTGCCAGAAGTTGAGGAGTGCCTTCCTACTGGGGTTGCTCCAGGGTTTGGGACGGTCGTTCACGGTCTTCACGCCATCGGGGAACTCGCTGATGCTGCCGGCACCCACTCCCAAGGTTATATAGAACTGGGGACAGTAAGAATTACAGTATATAGACTAGCAGTGTAATGTAATTCCCTCGCTGTGGGCGGAGCTGGGGGGAGGGGAGTGTCAGGCTGTTACTGTCTAAAACCCACCCATGTCCGGTGCCGCGGTATCTCTTCCGAACAACCCGTAACCCCGGCAGGCGGTGGCAGTGGCAGGCCCCTCTGACATCGTTTTGGGGCAAGATTTACATTACAGTCTGAGGTATATTTTGTGGATTAAATAGAGACTAGACAACTCGAGTTCCTTCTATGCCATCCTTAAACTAAATACTGGAAATTATTCTTTATTTTCGGAATTGTACCTATAACTTAGCTTCCTAAATATATTTTTAGAAACCATCTATTTCCTATAAACTAATCAAGGAACATAGCTTCACGAGAGTTATGGGAAGTAAGTACTAGAAGACAGGTTATTGGTTGGGTAAAATTATGAACGTCGATTCTTGGATCACACCCTGGCGAAAGGATTAGACGATCCACTTTCCCAGAGTTCGCGAATAGAGGGACGTACCAGAAGGTTTGAATAAGTCTTTATAAATTCGGTTATTGAAATAAGGTGGTGTACTCTAATATACACGAGAATCTACGTACGTGATCGTCGAAAGGCGCCATATTTGATCCCATCTGTAACAAGGTGCGCGGGAGTTGTGGACAAGTTGCAGGGAAGCGCCCTCGTAGTCCACTCGCCGTCGGTTCCACTCGAGCCCACTCCGCTCCGTCAACTGATAGCGTTATCCGATCTGTGTGAAAGAAAATACTTATATATTGGTAAGATACTACGCAGGCTATTAGAAGAACAAACTGAGTAGTGTGATTCCATGTCTTCGATCAGCGAACAATAGCCAGTCTGACTCTTGCGAGCAACTGACGATTATGTTTGCCTTTATTTAAATGTCTTCTGAAGAAAACCAAACTTCTAGACTCCAGCCTGCTAATGGCATTAGGTCCTTTATATACCTTCCAATGGGAGTGCCCATTGGAAGGTATACAATGGGCACTCCCATTGAAAGGACCTAATGCCCTAATGACCTAATACTGGGGAAGAGTCGTTTCAATTAGATACACCACTGTGTAGTTGCCAAATGCCAGCATGTAAAAGGCTCTGCTCCATAGCAGCCAATGGCTGAACTGATATAACCTCTCCGTACTAATATGCACGTTACGATGGACGACCAGTTGTGTCCTGCGTTACCTGTTTATGCATAAAGGGAAGTGCTGGACGCTACTGAAGGTTCCACACTCGTGGTTCAGTTCTGGGCACAATTAAGATTGCTATCTACACGCTACGAAGAAATAAACGTTAGATCATGTTAGGGCTTACACACAGCTCTTAAGTTAATTAATGTTTACCTGGTGCCCATCTGACTGAATACTCATGGTAATCGTCTCCCCAGAGTCCGTTGTTCAGCATTTTGTTGTTTAGTAAGGTGTTATGGCATTGGAAGTCCATGATGGGTCCACCCAAGAGAACCTGGAACCAACCAAAAAATACTGTAAGTTAGAGTTGAGGGACCCCCAATTGTGTCAAGTCATGGGGTGGCCAACAATCTGGCATATCCTGGCAGATGAGCCGATAGTGTGATAGATAGGTGCGTTGTCAATGTTTTCGTAATAAGGACAGATTTTTCATTTGTGCTAAAACCTTTATTCAATCCTTTTTTTTCGGGTGGGAAATCATCAAATGACTTCCCCCGCTCTGGGCGGAGCGGGGGGGCATGTCAGACTTGTACTGACTAAAACCCACCCATGTTCCTTCTATTGCCCTTTACGTTCCGGAGCCGCGGTATCTCTTTCGAACAACCCGCAACCCCAGCAGGCGGAGGCTCTGGCAAGCCCCTCTGCTTTGCTGATACCTCTTTGACGCGCGCGTGAAACACGAACGCGCCGTCGACACGGTCTGTCGTCAATCGACGGACGGACGGTGAGCTACCCATTGCTCACCGTCCACAGGCCCGCATCTACGGTGGCCGGGAGTCGTCTCGCGGTGCCCGGCGCCCGGGGCGTCTCCCGCGGCGGCTGGGTTGGGCAGATGTTCTCTCCCTCAAACGCCGGGCCACCTCCTTTGCATTACTGCTTCGCAGAAGGTGTCGACCGCTTCCCATTCCCTCTCGCTCCGGACCATGGCCTGAACCAGGGCCGGACGCGAGAGATCGCCGCCGCTGATCGCCTCCACGAGGGCACGGCGGTGCTCCGCCCAAGCTGGGCAGACTGCCACTGTGTGCTCCACCGTGTTCTTCAATCCTTACATATGTAATCAAGATTATGCTATTTATATCTTGATTCACGGTGGTAGATCCTACCCAAACGACGTTTTTGCTAATGTTAGAGCTGTATTTGCACCGCTTTTTCGAAATTTTACTTTGATGGCTTAAGTAAAACTGTACCTTATTCGAGTAATCGGTAGTGCCACTGCTGAGTACCCTGTTGCCACGGGCTGATGCTATTTGGAGCACTCCAGAACTATAGTGTAGGCTGCCATATTTCTGCAGGAATGGCTCCAGAAGAATTTCTGCAAGTCAAACAAAATAGGTTTTTAAACTAAAGAAGACAAGAATTAAGAACAGTTCGGCACATGCCACAAGTGCACAAAAATGTGTTGTGTCTCACGGCTGCGCCAAATATAGGCACAGTTCAGTAAACTGCTGAGTAGTTAGGTAGTGCCCGACGCTGGTTTTCAACTTGACTTGGGATAGTAAAGTGACAGACATAAAATAGTTTTGTACGTTGTGTTAATAATTATGTGTATCTATGAATATAACTAAACTATGAATTTCTCAAATGTCTCCGAGATCTATCAGGTTGCCCGTCGCAAACCATTTGTTCCTTTTTTCGGATGGAAAATCACCAAATAACTTCCCCCACTCGAGACGGAGCGACCCCCTTCACTAGCATGACTGCTTCGCAGAAATAGGTTTTAGACACGCTTCAAATTCCCTCTCGCCTTGGACCATGAACTGAACCAGGGTCGGGTGACCGGTTGTATTGGCAATCGTTTTAAGTACTGAAGTTACTAGCTGCCCCCCGCGGCTTCGCCCGCGTGATATCGAAAAAAAAGTAACCTGTGTGTTATTCCAGACTATAATCTACCTCTGTGCCAAATTTCATCAAGATCCGTACAGCCGTTTTGACGTGAAAGAGTAACAAACATCCATACATCCATCCTCACAAACATTCGCATTTATAATAATAGTAGGATTCTTACCCGGATATATCCAGTCTCCTTGCGGCAACTTAGCCCGGACAGTAACAGTTCCATATGTGAACGCAAAGCCTTTGGAAGTGATTTTGCCACTGACGATGGGCGGTAGGATGTCTGCACCCCACGCCTGCTTCATGCAGGCTTCGGCAGCCGATGTGCACCTGGAGAAGGTGGATATAAAATTATTATACAGTGACAGTGAGCTGGTACCTAGGAAAGCAAGTGAAGCTCTTGGTCCCGACTGTCATTTGTTTTTTGACAGTCGTTACACCTGTAAAGAATCGTGTCAGTCGCCCGAAGTCTGACAATCAGTCTGACCAAGGGGTATACTTAGTATTAATAAATAATAAAAATCCTTTTTTTATTTCCCCTAAATTAACAAAACATTCACAAATCTGTTGTTCTTAATGTAAGGTTAGTACAAAAAAACTAAAAACGACTGTAGTGTTAGTAATGTTATAGCTTTTGTTTTATTTAGGTATTAGATGTTAGATTAGATTAGGTATTAGACACGATGTATATTCATAGGAACCCTATATTGGGTATAGGCCTCCTCCAATTTCTTAATTCTTTTTCTTCGGGTGGTCCAATTTTCAAAAAAAGGGATCAAGTATTTCTAAATGGGTTGTGGAAGTCAGATACTGATACATGTAAAATAGTGGCATTCAGCTGCATCCTGTTGGACTGGAAACCGATGTTGGGGACTTAGTGTAGTTTGGCAAAGACTAGGTAACTGATGAGTTACAGCTAGCCCATTAAACGGCTTGTAACAACTTAAACTTAGACAACTCTCAACTTACCCACTAAATAGATTTAAAGAGCCACTGTAAATGGATTCATCTGTAAACCCTGGTTGTCTCTGCTGCAGCTTGGGTGATATACGCAGCTTACCATCAGATACGGACACAGTAGGATTGGAAGCCAGACGCTGGTATGATACGAATGGGAAGTTCTGCGGACAATACAAAGTGATGCTTGAGTGAAATTGAAACAAGAATTAATGAATGAATTTAAATTTGACGGCAAGGTTGCCGCAGTTGCTGAGCGACCGACTTCTGCGCTGCGTGGGTTCGATCCCCGCACCAAATAATTATTTGTATGACCTAAAGGTAGTTGTTTCGGGTCTGGCTGTTTGTGTATGAAAGTTTAAATGTTTGTAAATGCACCCACGATACAGGAGAAATTCCTAGTATGGGGCAACATTAAAAAAAGTTAATGTAATTGTTTCACATTTCACAAAACTAAATGTTCCGAGTACACTGCGAAACGAAAAGAAAAGGCAGACATGCATATAGGTACCTACATATTTGTATCCATACATTGACTTTCACAATCTGCCGCAATACTAAGCTACAAAAGACTGGATTAACCAGACGTCTAGAGTTCTAGACTGAAAATAATTAATGAGACACGTTTTTCGTCTTGGTTTTTATTATTTTTATGTTTCCTTACCTCAAAAGGAATAAACGGAATCATTATAGGCTCATTTTGTTTTCCGTCTGTCTGTCAAGGTCCTTTATCTCGAGAACGCGTGGAGGTATCGAGTTGAAATTAAAATCTTATACTCAAGTTTGTAGTTCTTTTGGGTAGTAAAATAATCTGCCCACTAAACGGATGTTGTTGACGTCGTAAATGGACGCAGTAAAAATATATGGCGGTTTATGTCGCAAGATATTTTTCATTTATTTATTTAAAAAAAAAATTGCCCCACCATATAAAGTTCTTGTGTATCGTGCGTGCGTTTACAACATTCAAACTTAAATACATTAACCGAAATCGGAACAGAGTCAGTCAGCGCAGCAGTCAATCGCTCAGCCACAGCGCCAACCATGCCGTCAAAGTATCAGTTACACAGTAATAATGCTAAACCTCATCTACCTATGTTCATCATTCTCCTGCCCTTATCACAAGCTATCAGGGGTCGGCGCAGCATGTCTTTTTCTTCCAAACTTCTCTATAACTCGTTATCTTAGGTGTCACCTCCTTTATTGACACATTCCATTCATCATTCCTTTGGTCTTATACCAATCCACATTAATGCTTTCCTCAAAAAAAAATCATCAATCCTCCACATCACAATTTGTCAAATAATGTGATACCAGGGTTTTATTATTTCACGTTATATCTCGACTAAATTCCACAGCTATTAGTTAAGCATGTAAATCCCCTTGTCCCAAAAAACAACCTAAAGATACCTTCCTTATAAGATGACAGACTTCAAAAAGCCATCCTCATCAAAAAAAATAGTTTCGCGATACTAAATAATATTCGTATCTTACTAAAACCATTTAATTAACAAGAAACGACATTGACTCAGCGAAGAAAAAGTCCCTCAGCGTATGAGTCATTAACAGGTTTGAAGAAGCGAGAGTGACGTAGATATTTGCGGTCAGTGACTTTGACAAGAATGCAAGACAACTTCGGCTTTGCATGCAGGTTGGGTTGTCAGGTCGCCAAACCTAATAGCTGGACTGGACATATCAGCCAGTATGGCCGGACATTTGGGTAAAAAAGCCGGACTATTGAGGCTGCATTATTGAATATCGGAAACTTACAATAAATAATGAACATGGTTAATAAACTACATGCGTAACAAAATGCCTAGATTTCTACTGTATCATAATTATCATAGACCTTGTCCCCTCTATTGAGTCAAGGCTTCCTCAATTATATGTCGTGTTTCCCCGCACTGCTTGAGACAAATCTACTTAATTTAATATATAAAACTAGCTGGCGCCCGCGGCTTGGCCCGCATGATTTCGAAAAAAGTATCCTATATGTTATACCAGACTAAAGATAAAGATCCGTTCAGCCATTTTGACGTGAAAGAGTAACAAACATCCATACATCCATCCTCACAAACATTCGCATTTACGAGTATAATTTTAGTAGTATGCTCGTGTCGCGATGTTTGATACCACGCTCCTCAGAAACAGCTAGACCGATTTTTATGAAATTTTGTGTTCATATCGGGTGGGTCTGAGAATCGGCCAACATTTTATTTTTCATATTCATCGTTGAGCACAGTTTACATCTAAAATTCTAAGAATAAACCGCTGCGCTGGGTCGAGACGAACGACATTTTTGCACGAGGGTTCTTCATTCAACAAAGGCGCTTACTTTTGTTCCATGAAGAACTCCTGGAGCTAAGGAAGAATTTTTGCACTTTTTTGTTCGACCCATGAGGTCGTTATCTGCTTAACCGGACAGTCCTGTGGATGCCTTGCATTTAAGGCCTCCAGCCAGGGGCATGAAACTTATAAGCTAAGCGACTGCACGCTAAGGGCACCCCCTACGGGGTACGGGCCTCGGGTTAGGTCGTCGCTGGGTGAAAACAGCAAAGGGACAGGCTGGATCTGAGTTCCATTATTTGGAGGATTTGAGTTACTGGCTCAGCGTCGCGGGCTGGCTCCAGCAAAGGGGGGGGGGGGGGGCTCTTAGTTTTACGTCACAATGGTCCTCGTCGGCGAGGACGTCTATCTGTTGAAGGGGTTACAACTTATATATACTTAAACTTTTCGTGTCACAGTTTAGGTTGCCATACTCATCTGAAAGGGCTTTGGCTTATAATGTATATTCGATAGGTAAGCAGCGGGTGAAAGTGAAACCGCTAGGCACAACTAGTAAGTTTATATTTTTATCGATGGGAAATTGCACACCGCAAATGCAAAATGCGCTTAAATGCCTAAAAAGTATCTAATGCTATAGGAATTGGTTTTAGAGGAAATCAAGTAATGGAAGGGAAAACTACTTACTGGAATATTAACAGGTAAATACTGCTCAATCTGCCACACATTATCTCGGAAGTTGTCGAAGTTTTCCTCGAAGATCGTCTGTCCAGCACAAGCAGTCCCCCCGCGCACCTTCGTCACAGTTGGCTTGCATTCTGTCGTGACTGGAGTATCCGTGGATAGCCGGTCTTCAAGAGCTGGAAATGAAATGGAAACAGTTGAACATCATAATTTAGGGCCTATTTTACCAAAAGGGAATTAACCTTCTTGCGTATCTGATCATAAAAGAGACGTTGAGAAATATTTGAGTTGTGTAGTTTCGTTTCGTCAGTTGAAACCAGTCGTATAATTTGGAATTTGATTGAATTGCTGCTGTCATTGTTAAAATTATTGTAACACTTTAATATTCCTAAGTTTCTAAGAGTGTATATACCTTGTTATTCCTTACTAATATTATAAAAGCGAATGTCAGTTTGTTACGTCTTCACGCCTAAATAGCAAAACCGATTATGATTAATTTTGTTACAGAGATAGTTGGGACATTGGAGACGGACTTAGGCTATTTTTTTTAAGTAAGAAATGAGGGAAGAAAGGGCAAAAACTACAGGTAGAAGGTACCTGTAAAAAAAGGGGAACTGTGTTACCCCGAATTTAACGCGAGCGAAGCCGGTGAAAAGCCACTTGTATCACAGAAGTTGCTTTCCAATGGTGAGAATAATATCAAATAAATTATCAAAATTATAAAGGGAACTTCCAATCAATCGATTTAAGGTGATATTGTTTAAATTTCTTGTAGAATATATCGTTTTATTTCGGTGCATGAATATCTTAATTTTAAAGATTCAAGTTAACCATCAAATCAGAAAATTGATCATCTATATTGTACTACAATTCTAAAAAATAAACATTTCATTTCAATCAATCAAAATATTTTTATTTCATACAGGCCTCCATGGGCTTTTATAAAACATAAAACGTCGGTCGTTTCCTATGGAAAAGAACCGGCAAGAAACTCCATGGTTACTCTTTTAAAATCATTTGTTTTTACAATGTTGTTGTTACAGCGTTAGTACTTAAGTATAGCCCCGACAATAAGTCATTTCTTAATTTACAAAATGTTAAATAAGATAAGAAGTTAACAAGCGACTAAGAATCTGCAATTCATTCTTCATTTCATCAAATCAGTAATTTAACTAGTTATTGAAAACAAATTGAATCCAAAAATAGGGCTAAACAATTTATAAAGGAGTCCGATCTAAAGAGGTCAAATGCAAAACAAGGAACAATTAATTAGCAGTAGCATTTTTCTGTTGGCTTTTAAGTCGCCGAGCTGAACGTTGCAGTTACGACAATTTCCCGCTTAGACAATTGATGTAATTGTCCATCAGTTATCGAGAAGACGTAAAATAGGGTAACCAGCTTAATATGCTCTGGATTGGTTGTTTACAATATTTATTTACAAACTCATACAAGTTATTGAAAACCTGACCTTAGTGGTTAACTACTAAACTAGATAAGTATGTAATTGTGGCTTGACTCTTCCAAGGATCATTATAACAACTTCGAATCTGGGGCATATCGCTAGTTTGGCCCTATTTTATTTAAACTGCTTCGCAAGTCGTTGGTTTGAATTAAAGTGCCTGACTAGGCACTTTAATTTATCATCATCATCTGCCTAGCCTCTTCCCAACTAAATCGGTTTCCACAACAGATGCAGCAGAAGTTTAAATGGAGCGACTGCCTATCTGACCTCCACAACCTAATGTCGCCACTGCTCTGAAAATGGTGAGGGGAAACAAAAGAAATCGCATTCGTCCTTCAACCACAAAGTTGTAGACTTTCACACTCCCACCCTCCAGTATGGGGCGTGAGCTGTGGATGATATGGCGTACTCCTTCCTCATAAAATGATCTTTCTAAACGGGTTTTTTTTTGCAACAGTTGTCAAATCACATATTTATACAACCTTAGTTCAGAATAGTAGATGGAAAAATCTGTGTCACTTGTTTCACATAGCAAATTTTTTTTTGCTATATTTTTCTATTCTTTTATAGATTCTTTTTTACCAATTCTTTGTGAATGAATGGACATTGTTGGCCTTGTAGATTCTTAGAAGCTTATTAACTTTTGTTAACTTCTTATGTTATTTTACGATTTATAAAGTAAGCATTAAGCTTATTGTCGGGCTTACGCTGTTCTCTCATACTTACCTAAGTAAAAACGCTGTAACAACAACACTGTAAAACCAAATGATTTTAAAAGAGTAACCATGGAGTTTCTTGCCGGTTCTTCTCCATAGGAAACGACCAACACGAACCGTGCATCTTTTCTCGACGTTTTATAAGTGTCCAAGTAGGCCTATGTGAAACAACAATATTTTGATTTGATTGATTTAAAAAGGAGGTATATCACACAGCAATTAAAAAAAATCAAATGCTAAAAATAATATGATGAAACCTACCTGTCACAGTATAAGTCAGCTTATCCTTGATATAACCGGCTCTATCTGCCGACACAACGACATAGTAGTTGATGACGTCGCCAACTTTCAGCTCCAGGTTTGGATCCTCCACCGTCCACCTTCCATCCTTCGCCTGGATTACTTCTCCAGTGATGGTGCCAACATCCGTGTTCCCTATGGGGCGGTTCACGTTGCCTTGGAACACGAAGAGGCTGACCTTTGGTGCATCTGAGTGATGAGAAATGAGGAGATAATTTTATACTGGGTGGAATTTTGTAATGCCACCCGTAGGGGAAGTACTCTTAATACTTTAGATAGAAAATTTTACTCAAAGAAAACATTCCTTTAGTTTTGAAAAGAAAGAAAACGGCATTCAAATATTTTTAAAAAACGCTTGCCGCACACGGTAATCGGACGTTAACGGGAAGGGGAAGTACCCCTTTTTTTTCGGGTGGGAAATGATTTAATGACTTCCCCCGCTCTGGGCGGAGCGGGGGGGCATGTCAGACTTTTACTGACTAAAACCCACCCATGTTCCTTCTATTGCCCTTTACGTTCTGGGGCCGCGGTATGTATCTCTTTCGAACAACCCGCAACCCCGGCAGGAGGGGAAGTACCCTTCAGGTGGCATTACAAAATTCCACCCTGTATAGTTTTTATAAGCTGCTGAATTCGTCTAATTTTAAGTACCTAAGCACTCAGCTTTATTTAACATTAATGTAATGCATGATATGCTTACCTGTAAGAAATTGGTACACTAGTTTATAAGTTTATTTGATGTATCTCATATCCTTGTATACGTGTATTCAATTGTTGGCGAACCGAATAAATAAAATAAATTACCATGAAAGTGGAAAAATACTTCGTGCTGTGCATTTCATACCAAGCTGTAAAATTCGTAGTTTAATGTGTTTGAGGTGATAGTGAAGCCGCCACAACTTTGTAGTGCTAAGTCGCATGCAGACTGTTTTTACACAACTCTGCGAAAACGATACTCATCCTTGGTTCCAAGGATTCGGACCAACTCCTGCGGTGTCTTTTTTACCGTTAGGAAATCATCAAAAAACTTCTCCGGTAGCTTGGACCCTGTTCCCGATACCGGTGGGCTACTATTTTTTGTATTTTTAAATGTTTCTTTTTTTTATTTTCTATGTTTTTATTAAGAAATATTTAAAAATTTAATCAATATGTATTTAGCTGAATAAACGAAATAATAATAATGTTTATTTCGGACAAGTACATCCATAGGGGTTATTGACATTTACAAATTTTCTGATGTCATCATTGCTATCATCCATAATTATGTCACAATTGTTGCTTCAATATGCTGTTTTTAACATATAAGGCTCATTTACAAATCGGCGAAAGGTAATATCTTTAGGCCATAGGTTATTATATAAAAATGTGTCGAGCTTTGTTTTGGGAACATACAGCTTAAAGGAATTGTAAGATTTTTCGGATTTTCTATTAATTTTGAATAGGGTTACATCTTTTTGAGTGTTGTCTTTTATATACGCTAAAATATCGTTTTCATGCGTTTGTTTATTTACATTTGATATAAATAATGGGATTTTGATGATAGCCGCTTTAAACTTTCCATCGGGACTGATATCAGCTTTACCAACCATTCTGCTAGAACTATGCTTCGTTTTATTCTTCTTCATCACTAGTTTCCATCCATCTCCTACTATTTCTTTCATTTATTCTTTTATTTACATATATTTATTATTTATTTATTTTATATACTTATAGAAAATATATAAACATTGATAAAACACAAGCATATCTGCTGGCGTATTGACCTGATGTATGTTTAAAAAATAAGATAAAACCGCGGGGAACTACATTTTTTTTTGTGATATGAATGTTTTTACAATATCGTGACGAACTCCAACAAAGTATTGACAAAATAGGTACATAAAATGACTGCAAAACACCGTTTGCTAAATCAAGTTTTCTATTCTAGACTTGCTGTTTCGTAGAAGAAGACCAGGGTTTTCCTGAATTTACACTTAAAGAGCGCGATGAACAAACTTAACATTGTATAATTGATTAATCAAGAAAGAAAATATATCTAGTTCACATTGGCCTAACGTTATATCCGTGATAGCTGAGGTCAAAATAGTAAAAGATTAAATAACAATCACACTAATTGTAGTATACACACATAAATCCACTTTCTAGGCCTAAAAAATACCGAGTTTTTGATAGTTATTTACTTTACACGCAAGTTACAAGTCCATGTCATACACAAATTCAAAATAAAATTGTTATTTGTTTTAAACAAAAGTTTGTCAACACTTTGTCACAATTTCAACTTATTCATCATTGATAAGGCCTAACTTTGAAGGCCAAAGGACAAGATCCAACATACCTGGTATGGAAGCTTTGAATCCTCTAGGTTTTAATGCACTTATAGTAACATCAGGTATTTGAAATTGAGCACATATTGTTTGTATTGAAATAAACACCGTTAAGAAACACACGACACGCCCGCTCCCGTACACAGTCATTTTGTTACTGAATGTTATAGGCTTATTGGTACTTTTGACAAGACATAGCTGCATATTTTATTGTTGTGTGAGTCAGATCCAGGGGGGGGACAGTCCCATAGAATGGGCTTTGCTGCAAAGATGGTGGCTCCATCTACACGTTGTATCCATAACTTTGGGTTTAATTGCTACGCAACAGATGTCACTGCAAAAGCACTTTGTGACATAATACCACAACAATATTTATTATATATTTTAACTTTAATAATATGATCGAGCGTATTTTAATATTTTGAGACATCAAAGATGTTTTTTATATATTATGATAATATTATTTATGTACTGGTCTTTTTTTTACTGGTAACTGTCAAAGTAATGATTTCTGACAGTTCGAAATTCAAATAACAAAATGGTAACTGCTCTCTGCGCGTGCTCATGTTTGTAGATCTTTACCATTTTTCGTATGTATTTCGGTTGTGAATTCTGCTAGGAAGTGCGTCGAGTTGATGTTATATCCTCCGCCTTGCCGTGGTGACCTCGCCCCGTAATACGTTTTGAGTACAATTTCGCGAAAGGACGCTATAACTTGTGTTGTTAAGTTTTTAGACATTTCTTTTGAAAATGCCTAAGCTATGTGCATTTGGCTGTTCTCCCAGTGGTAAGTTAATTTCTATAACATTTACAAGGATGTACGAATGTAAATGAGGTTAAAGAAGTATGTAAAGATTGTATCAGGAGCATATTATATAAATGATCAGGAGGCATTCTGTGGTTCCTGTCTGCCTACCTCCATGAGAAAAAAGAGTGTGTATTGTATGTATGTGTGAGGAGCTCGTGGCTAAAGAATAACAGCCGCACGGGTTGATCTTCAATGCTTACCAAAGTTGGTCTGTGCCGTTGCTGTTACTCCCGGTTGAATTTGCAGATCTTTGGTCATTTGGATGGATTGTTGTGAAGCTAGTGAATCTGACTCCAGTCTTGCCAAGAATTACTGTGGAGGTATGGTAGGCAGGCGCTCCATGTAAAAAACTAGTATTCAGGTAGAAAAGGCCGAGCAGATAGTATATAATTTCTGAAATGCACATAATCCCTCACCACTAAGTCAGAAGACCAATGCTTCTGAGTGTTACTTTTAATTGCCAGAGTTTAACAATGATACATATTTATCTTGGTAAATGTGAGTATGGGTAGCTTGTAATTAGCAAAATGTCCCTACTTATGCATGATTTTTAAGTTTGTTATTAGTCTGTAAGGTTTCTTCAAAATAAACTAAATAAATACCTCGCAGATCACCATAGATGGCAACAATACAATATGAACAAAGCTAAAGCAAGGAATATTCAAATAGCTTTTCTATCTTTTCAATTTCAGGTGTTCCAATGCATCGTTTTCCAAATGCTGCTAAGTTCCCTGAGCGTCTTAAGGCTTGGGTCAATCTTGTCGGTGGAAAACTGGAAACAGCAAGTGATTAAGCATATTACCAAACGAAGTTGGTCTGCGACATTCATTTTACTGCGAGAGATCGAAACCGTAATAACCGGTTAAATGCATTAGCAGTTCCATCACTTCGTTTACCTGGTTAGTATGACAATTTCATGAAAACTACATCTAAATATTAATCCGTCAACAATTTATACCTAATAATTTTATAATTATGTTGTGATCTCTGGCATACAGTACAAATCAATCATCGGAATCAATATAAACCTTTTAATGTTGTCAATAAATTAATGTTTACCTTATTGACTATAAACTTGTTCTAATATAATGTTATTAAAAACGCTGTTAAACATTTTTATAGTTATTTCTTTATTGTGACTTCAGGAACATCGGCCTTGACACCTGATATAAGTCTTGTCAGTTCAACCAGTCAACCTTCCGATTTACAAGCTACGTATACAGGTATAGATTTATAGCTTTATTCAGTTTTAATAGTCTATTTATAGTCTTTCCAAATATAAAAAGTACCTATCTATATTATATATTAGTATAATAAATGCAATGTTCACACAAACCTTCAGGATTACTCGCACTTTGCCGGTTTTTTTAAATTATATAAAACTATAATTTTAATTTCAGGAGCATCTGGATGCATATCGGAACCAAGATTAGTTGATGTCAGCCAACCTTCTACTTCTCATCATGCAAATACAGGTAAAATTCTATAAATACCTAAGAATGTAGTCTCTCTCACTCATCGTACTGCAGTCAAACACTAAACATTATCGCTCATTTTCAATAATTTATTTATCAGTAGATTTGTCTAATCTAATATATAAAATTTCCGTGTCACAATGTTAGTTACCGTACTCCTCCGAAACGGCTCGACCGATTCTTATGAAATTTTGGGTACATATTGGGTAGGTCTGAGAATCGGCTAACATCTATTTTTCATATCCCTAAACCTCAGCGGGTGAAACCGCTGGGCATAGCTAGTATATATATGTATAGAGTTATGACTTACTTAGGCTCTAGACAAGTGACATTCTGTCAGCGGTAGCCACAGAGTAGAATAATATACCTATACAGGCGGTAGCGTAGCAAAAGCGATAGTCAGATCGTCAAAAAAGTATGGGATTGACAAACGCTGTCGAAATGTCATTTGATCAATCGCCTATATTTTAGCATTTCGTCAGTCGCACTTTGTTTAGAGCCTCGTCCATTCAAGAAATGTCAAATTCCTATCTCTAGTTGGTAAATCTACGGATAGGTAGATTATTGAAAATGAGCGTCTTTAAATTGAAATGCATAAGTTGAATAAGAAACACTAAACCAGCAGAACCGACCAGAACATATTTTATTGATAAATTTGTGAACAACCCTTATTCTGGTCCATTTCTGAGGATAATAAGTAATTATACCCATTATTATGTTTCAGCCACAATTCAAGGCACAGCAACTGGGTCTGCAGTAATGATGGATCACAGCTACATGGATGGATCAAGGCTAGCGGACCTTCAAGAAAGACATTTAGAATGGGTATATGTTATTTTCTTACAGTATAGTATCTTATACATAAAGTACCCGTCACGAGAAGCTATAAATTATGTAAACAAACACCTTTTACTAAGTAAACATTTTATACTATAAATTGACCATATTCAATCGACATGAAATATAGACGGGTTATATGAAAGTAACGACCTATTTAATTTAGTCGGATCATATTTTAACGACGCAAAGCGCTATCTTTTGTGTTTCTTGGTACCGGTCGCAGGACTCGCAGGGATTGTAAACTATCGGGACGCTATTTTGAAATAAACGCGTCATTCGAGTTTCGAATGCGTACGAGTTTGTTTCATTGCTTTGCATATATCGCGGATCTGGTTGTTATTGTTAATTTTGTTATTGTTTCGTTATCACTTTTTTATTGTTGTTACTTTAATTGTTGCGTTAATTTTATTTGTTATTACGTATAATGGAGCCAGTAGCCAGTACATCTAAGGAAATAAATTCGCCACGATAAAAACGTCAAAAGGTGCGTAATACAATTTATCTAGTAAAAAATGTTAAAGACAATTTTAAAACTTATGTAGTGGACGAGCTCGCAAAAAATATTGGAAGTATTGAGACTCCCGCCATATCATTGTGAGCTTAATCCAATTGAGCTAATTTGGGCCAACGTAAAAGGATAAATGTTGCTCGCAAAAATACAAATTTTAAATTTGACGAGGTAAAACAATTATTACAAGAGGGACTGCAGCAGATTACTTCGGAAAATTGGAAGCGTTGTGTTGAGCATGTTATCAAGGAAGAAGATAATTTTTATTCCAAAATCGATGAGATGATTGATAAAACTGTAGACAGTTTCTTGATACATGTCACTGATTCTGACACAGAAATGGAAACATCTGAATCTGACGAATAATTATTCTTAAATAATGTATATTAATTAATATTTGTTACTTAATAATTTATTAAATCTTAAACAAATTCATTTTTTTTGTTGGTCCAAATGTTGTGAACTCCTGAACACTTGTTTACAAAATTTATAGCTTCTCGTGACGGGTACTTTAGTTTCAAATTTGTATTATATTACCTACCTACTTAATATTCGATTATATATGTACCTAAGTATTTTGTATATAATACTTTTTCTTTGTTTCAGATCCTACAAAAAGTTCACTAATATACAACATTATTTTTAGTATATGCGAAACCTGAATATAGTTTGTTCAGAATAAGTAACTGAATCGATTCCAATAGTTTTTACACCATGTTATATTTTGTCCCAAAAATATTAATAATAGGTTACGAGTTGGACACTTAGTAGGTATACGAAATCATACGGCGCGCAACAAGGTCACGGCAGGTCAAAGCGTGCGGTGCCGCTTGTCCCGCGCGGTGACACTGGTTTTGTACGGACAACCAGGTGAAATAACAAGCTTATAACTTTCTGATTTTTCATGATAAAGTTCTGAAATTTTGTACATAGATTCTTCACATAAAAAGACTAGACACGTGTTTCGGGTTTCGCATAAAGTAAAACTAATGTTGTATAATTATGTCCAAGTGAAAGCCCTTTCTACAAAAGTAAAGAAACTGCAGTCCGAGCTAAGTCGCGTACGGAAGAGGGGCTTGTCTTTCAAGTCAAGACTGGCAAATGCCGCTAAAATATCCCAAGATGCTGCATTCCAACAAGTTGCGAATCAATTGAAAACTCCAGCCCAACTCTTTCTCCATATGCAACTGCAATCGGCAAAAAAATCGAAAGGTAGACGCTTTACTATGGACGAAAAAATCCTTGCATTGTCGATGTATAAGAAAAGTCCAAAAGCATATTCCTTACTGTATAAATATTTTACATTGCCTTCGACAAAAGCAATGAAACGTTTGCTTGGTCAAATTAAACTCCAACCTGGCATTAATGCCATTGTATTTGAAAAAATTAAAAAAACTGTACAAGAAAAAGATACTTCTGATCGTTTGTGTAGTCTAATGTTTGACGAAATGTCTCTGACACCTCAAATATTTTATAACAAACAAAAAGATGTATTTGAGGGTTTTGCCACAACCAAGGACGCGAAATTTGCCGACCACGCTCTCGTTTTCATGGTGAAAAGTTTAAAATACAATTTTAAACAACCTGCAGCATATTATTTTACTAATGCCCTAGAAAAAGTAGAGCTTAAAACTTTAATAAAGTGTGTTGTATCAGAAGTGAAAAAAACAGGTTTAATTATAATAAACACTGTATGTGATCAGAGCTCTGTAAATGTAGGGGCAATAACAGATTTAGTTAACGAGACGAGAGCGAGATATTTGCGGCTCGGCAAAGAATGGCGCCATGATTTTTTCAGGGTAAATGGTCAAAAGATTATACCGTTGTTCGATGCTCCCCATTTAATTAAAGGTATAAGAAACAATTTACTTACCAAGGATATGTCGTACACCTCTGATAATAAATTAAATATTGTTAAGTGGGACTATTATCAGCAGGTGTATGCTGCAGATAAATGCAAAGGGGAGCTTCGACTGCTCAATAAAATAACTGAAGAACACATTGTCCCTGAAAAAATTAGAAAAATGCGGGTAAAGTCCGCGACCCAAATTTTCAGCCACAGTGTCGCTGTGGTAACAGACCATTTAGTAGCTCGAGGAGATTTACCAGAAGAGTGCAAACAATTAATAGGAATAACTGTATTAATTGATAATTTGTTTGATACATTAAATGTTAGCAGCTTCTCAATACCTCATGGTAAAATTTATAAAGGACCTATTAGAAGGCACTCACCACACCATAAATTATGGATTAAGTCTAAAGAAATTTTAAAAACTGTTAAATTTCTGCAGATAAAGGTTACTGGTAATAAAGTACGGTTATTGGAAACTACTATACCATCTGTAAAGAATTTTATCAAAACTATTGAAGGCATGGAAGCAATTTGCAAGGTGTTGTTTGATAAGTATGGTTATGATGCAATATTAACACGGAATTTTAATCAGGACCCTCTAGAAAACTTTTTTGGGAACATCAGAAGCTATGGCGCCAGAAATAATTCCCCAAACACAATCTCCTTCGAAGGGGCATTTAAAGCACTACTTTTAAATAACTACAGTACCCCGCATTCAAAAAGAGCTAATTGCGAAGAGGATACCAACGAATGCCTACAATCACTAAGTTTTTATATACAAGAAAAACCTGCTGCGACTGATGTTCCCAAGGAAGACAAAATTAATTTCACCTCCAATGTATTGTTTGATAACTCCAAAGAGTCTGATGCTGGTCAAAGCAATTATGTATGTGGTTGGGTCCTGACAAAGTGTTTAAAAAATGTGGTGAAATCGTGTAAATATTGTAGACAAAACCTAGTAGATAATGATAACCAAAATATAGGTAATAACAGCTTCATAAAAGCTAAAGAATATAATTCTAATAAAAAATGGTTATGTTATCCAAACAAAGATTTACAAAATTATTTCCATGACCTGCAAAATATGACACAATCTTTTTTAAAATCTAATGTTCCTAAAAAAAATGTATTGGAAACAATAAATTCCTTTGCAGATGTTTTAGTGGATACACCTTTTAAATGTAGTATGCATAAAAAAATATTGAAAGAGTATTTCTTTAATTTAACGGTTACAGTCATACTACATAGTTGGTGTAGATCCATAAATCGTATTTTAACCGGAAAAGTAACATATAATGGAGATGATGAAACAAAATTATCAGCACAAGTTTATTATGATAAACATAAACATTATAAAAATAAAAAATGAATAAAACATTTGACTTGTATCATTTCACGCCATTTCTGCCTCATGATGTAAGTCAACCGCATATCAACTGTAACAAAACTAGTAAAAGCAGATCCTGTCTTCTGTAAAAGATACAGAAGACAGGATCTGCTTTTACTAGTTTTGTTACAGTTGACATGCGCTTGCACAAAATTTATATTCTATCCAGTACCTACAATATACCACTATAGCTATAGACGCTGGATTAGTTCGGATCCAAAATGTAGAGGCGCCACTGTCTACTTTAGTTGGCATAAAAATGCTGTAAGAGGGCACTCTTTACCTGTATACTTATAGTACTCTTTGGTCAGATCGTATCGTTGAGCGTTGTTTTCTTATTTAAAAAGTCATTCTTAGTTTTTTTAGGCATTACTGGTTTGAGTAAATCACTTATCCTGCCAGGGTTGTGGGTTGATAGAAAGAGATACCGCGGCCCCGGAACATAAAGGGTAAAAGAAGGACCATGGGTGGGTTTTAGTCAGTAAAAGGCTGACACTCCCGCCCCTGCTCCACCCAGAGCGGGGGAAGTTATTTCATGATTTGCCATCTGCACAGAAAAACTAAATGTCTTTGCATATTGTCGGAAGCTGATCTAGATTAAATAAATCCTTTGAGTTGAGTTTTAGTTGGTGTCAAAAATAATAACCGAAGGTCAAGGCAGAGGTGTACTTAACAAAACGAATGTGTATGTCAGAAATTATATAGTAGATTTTATGATTGTTTTATCCTTTTAAGACTTTTCATTCATTACGTCGAAAGCTGAGATGGTTATTGCGTCTTCTAATACAACGTTACCGCCAAACAGTCAATTGTGGGCTAATACATGAGTGTCACCAGCGCCTAAATAAGGTTGGTAATCTCAACAAAATAACTATCCAATGGATCAAAGGACACAGCGACTCCCGAGGCAACGACGCTGCGGACGAACTTGCTAGAAGGGGATCGAGCATGGTACCAGTGGGACCCGCACCTATCGTGCCACTACCATTTGGGTACCTACGTACACTGGTAAGGAAACGCACCAGAGAACAACACCACAAACTGTGGCTGGACCACGGTGAGTGCAGGCAGGCCAAGGAAGCTCTTCCTAGTATCAACGGCCGCTTCACTAAACAGGCGCTACGGATGACAAAACCACAGCTGCGCACAATTACAGCAGCCATTACTGGCCATGGCTCTTTTAATAAACACCTCTTTGTCTTAGGAGTCACAGACAGCCCACTGTGCCGAGCCTGCATGGAGGTAGACGAAACAGCAGCCCACGTGCTTCTGCACTGCCCAGAGGTTGCCCCATACAGGGCAAAGTACTTCGGTAACCCAGGTACTCTTCGCGAGATCGTCAGCAACACCAAGGCGCTGCTGACGTTTTTCGCGGAGCTGGGGTGGATCGAATAATATTCCCACCCATACGCAAAATACGCGCCTCAGACGTGGAGTTGCGGACACCAGCCCGTTATACAATACAATACAATACAACGTTACCGGCAGAAGTTGCCAAAAAAAAAAGAATTTTATCATTATACAAGCTGTGCATCGCGGTTTCACTTTCAATTGGACTATAAAAATAAAAATGCAAAGAGCTTTTACAAATCTACAACACGCAGTTCCTTAGATATAGATTTTCAAGAAGATGTGTATCCAAACGTGTCCAAAATCAATTTGAATTAGAAAAGAACACGTTCCATATTTTTAAATTAAGAATTTTGTATTAGCTTGAGTGATCAAAGCTAACAAGATGAAAGGTTGCCTTTGAATACCAGTATCTACTAACAACTAGTCGTTCTGTATGTATGTTATCTTTCAGCGTATTCATAAAGAGGCTGGACCCGTCACCATCTAAACAGGTACCGATTAATATATTAATCCGTACCTGTTTGGCAAATTCCCAAAGTCTGTTGCCTGTACCTATATGCATATTTTTGTGGTCGAAAGAAGAAGGCTGCATCCTGCATTCCATCCTAGATCTTTATGCAAATTTAGCACTTTATTTTCATCTAAGTGTCGATGACAAACTAAATTGAGTGAGTTCAAATCAAATCAAATCATTTATTTCAATTAGACCATTACAGGCACTTTTGAATGTCAAGAAACAAAATGAATCTACAGTCCCGGTCACAAGGCATAATAACTTGTGAAAGTACTGTAGTTGACCATTCCAAAGCGTTGATCTCTATGGAGAAGAATGGGCAAGAAACTCCATAGACACTCTCTTAAATTATAATATTTTTACAAAATCGTAATTACATCATTCATGTTGAGATTATACAAATATGTGAGAACGATGTAGAAAGACGTGCACAGAAAGAGCGTTCAGAGTAAATAAAAAGCAAAATTCAATTAAAATCTAAATAAATTAAAAATGACCGTGGTAGCTAAAATATGACCAGTCCCAACTGACAGCGCCCGTTCACGAACATGACGTATGGATCAGCCCCATTCAGCTCGACCATTTTGAAACTTGGCAACAAGTTGGCAACAGGTTCAAAACTTGGCAACAAGTTTGGCACTTTCAGTGAGACTGGCAGGACACCAAGTGTCCTATCAACTTGCCATGGTTGCGGGTTGTTTGAAAGAGAGACCGCAACCTCGAAACATAAAGGGCAAAAGCAGGAAAATGGATGGGTTTTAGTCAGTACAAGTCTGACACTCCCTCCCGCTCCACTTAGCGCGGGAGAAGTTATTTGATGATTACCGATCCCAAAAAAAGGTGTCCTATTAAAATTTCGATTATATATTTTTTCATCCTACTAATATTATAAACGCGAAAGTTTGTATGGATGGATGTATGGATGAATGGATGTTTGTTACTCTTTCACGCAAAATCTACTGAATGGATTTTAATGAAACTTTACAATAATATAGCTTACTAGCTTGCGCCCGCAGTTTCGCCCGCGTAATGATCGAAAAAGAAGTATCCTATGATTTATTCTAGAATATAATCTACTTCTGTGCCTAATTTCATCAAAATTCGTTCAGCCGTTTTTACGTGAAAGAGTAACAAACATCCATACATCCACGTTTCCATTGACGACACGGTTGGCGCAATGGCTGAGCGATCGACTGCTGCGCTACGTGTCGCGGGTTCGATTCCCGCACGGAACAAATAATTGTATGACCTGCAGATAGTTGTTTCGGTTCTGGCTGTTTGTGTATGTGAATTTAAATGATTGTAAACGCATCCACGATGCAGGAGAAATTCCTAGTGTGGGGGCAACATTTTTTAAAAAAAAAAACCATCCATGCATCCTCACAAACATTCGCATTTATAATATTATAGTAGGATACATCAGAATAACACATCGGCTACGATTCAAAAGATCTAAGCGCAGCTAGTCAATTAAATACTTTAATTAACTAAACGGAAATCATTCCAATTCATTGCGGGTTTTACGATGATGTTCATTATTATTTTAGCATAACAAGAAATGAGATAAGACATGTGTAATTTACGAGAATAACCGCTTTATTATTAATTAAATAATTAATTCCAAGAATACGGGTCGGTGAGTCCGAGTCACCGTTTATGTTCTTGTAGATAAGGGCAATGTCATCATCTGCCTTTTCCCAACTATGTTGGGGTCGGCTTCCAGTCTAACAGGATGCAGCTGAATATCAGTATTTTACATGGAGCGACTGCCTGTCTGACCACCACAACCCAGTTAGTACTGGGTAATACGATACCCCTTGGTAAGACTGGTTGTCAGACTTTCGGAACACTGACTACCTGTAACGACTGTCAAAGATCTACAAATGACAGCCGGGACCAACGGCTTAACGTGCTTTCCGAGGCACGGAGGAAACTCGGTATGTAACGGGTGGTCACCCATCCACAGACCAACCTAGGCAAGCGCGGCTTAACCTAAAGATCGACCCGAGCGGCTGCTATTATTTAGCCACGAGCTCCTCCAGATAAATGCAATGTGATAAATTAAAATAAAAAAATAAATGAGTTTACATTCAAGCAAGTATTTCAAAAACACACCTTGTGGAATTTCCCTAAGCAACAGAAAAAAACCCGCCGAGAGCGAGTCAGACTCGCGCACCGAGGGTTCCGTACAAACTTGCGACATAAACAGCCATATCTTTTGACTGCGTAGACTTAGAAGGTTGTTTTTTTCACAGCGCAAAGGGACTACATACTTGAGTATTTGGTTTAAATTTCACCCTCCTCATGTTCCCAAGATAAAGGGTCTTGACAGACAGACAGACAGACAACAAACTGATCCAAAAATGGTGCCGGTTTTGCAAGTGCGAGTCAGAATCATGCACACAGGGTTCCGTACCGTTGATTCAATATATTTTTCCATTCATTTGTTGTATGGGAGCCAGCTTAAATATTGTGACGTTCAAATAGTGCTGATTATCAGCCTAATTTGAATAAATGACTTGATTTTGATTTATTTTATTCTGTACTAGCTTTTGCCCGCGGCTTCGCTCGCGTTAAATTCGGGGTAACACAGTTCCCCTTGCGCCTTATTGTTTTGTAATAGCAACGCTAAGTTTTCCCTTTTCTTCCCTCTATCTCCCTCACATCCCACTTTAAAAAAAATATCCTATGTCCGTCTCCTGGTTTCCAACTATCTCTGTACCAAAATTCATCAAAATCGGTTTAGCCATTAAAGCGTGAAGAGGTAACAAACAAACTCACTTTCGCTTTTATAATATTAGTAAGGATTTTAGTAACAGAAATACATCGACGATGAAAATCTCAACTGACAACTATCATAGTTCATGAGATATACCCTGATGACAGACGAACGGATAGTGCAGTCTTAGGAATAGGGTCCCGTTTTACCCTTTCGGTAAGGAACCCTAATAACAACTAGGTAATTTCGAGCAAAATCATCAATTTTATGATTGCTTGTGTGAGATTTGAAAAGGTTATATTAAAAAGAATGTAGAGGGTCTAAGATTCTTTTAAAGGATGATGAGTGATCATACGAATGTGTTAGGGAGTAGAAAATCATACAAACACAATTAAAAAGTTAAAAAATGTTTATTTAATCTTAAAATAACGCAGTTGAGGTTCCACTATGAAGATGATTTTGGACCTGAAAAAACAGAAACAATTAAATTTAAGTAATTTTTGTAGTGTATCATAATCATCATCTTTGTTTTTTAGCAAAGGTCACATTAAATTATGATAGTATTAAACTCAAAGTATATATAATGTGTGTATAAGAATGGACAAGAAAATCCATGGACACCCTTTTAAATCTTAATAATTTTACAAAATCATGGTAACATCATTCACGTTGATTAATAATTAAATATATAATAATTGAATGTTTGTCATTTTTGTATTCTATTAGTTCTTAATCTATTTTCACACAATAACATTTTAGCAGAAAAGTTGATTACGAAATTTTAGTATCTTAAATTAGATAACACTCCAAAACAACATGAGTTTTAACAACCTCTTTAAGGAAGTGGAGACTCACCTCCTAAAGAGCATAAACTCTGACATAGTCAACCTCCAGCGCGCTGGTATCATCGAACCAAGTGGAATACCACTGATCGCGCGCGTTCCAGAAGTTCAGCATGGCCTTGGTGGCGCGGTTGGTCCAGGGCTTTGTTGTGTCGTCCGGGAACTCGTGCACACCGCCCACGTTCATGCCCAGTGAGATGTAGAACTGTGGAAGGAAAATACGATTAATCTAACGTCACGTCGTTTATCTTTGACGACACGGCTGAGTGGCTGAGCGATCGACTGCTGCGCTGCGTGTCGCGGGTTCGAACTCCGCACGGAACAAATATTTGTATGGCCTACAGATGAGCTGTTTCGGGTCTGGCTGTTTGTGTATGTGAGTTTAAATGCTTGTAAACGCACCTACGATACAGGAGAAATTCCTAGTGTGGGGCAAAGTTTTTTTTAAGAAGAAAATAAAAATAACTCGACCCGGTTGGCGCAGTGGCTGAGCGACTGACAGCTGCGCTGCGTGTCGCGGGGTAGATCCCACGGAACAAAAACAGGAGGTAAACCAATTCTTCATGAAACCGTCAACCATGCAGTCTATACATCAAACAATATTAGTCTATGCAAAACTTTTTTACTGGGAAACTACTATTCTTTGCGGTAGAACTCAATATAACGTACTCAAAATATTGTGTTGATGGCGGCAGTGAATAGTACGGGAGTTAAAGAGATATTTAAAGTTAAGTTATAACAATTTATTGTTATAACAGTGTTTATGATATTGGGGGTCAAAGGTGACCTGTGACCCGTAACTTGAAAGTTCCCAGTTATGGTCTAGAACAAAAAAATATCACAATGTTGAGTAAAACACGTGCTTTACGGCTTTGTTCCTTAATACCCTTGTACCTACTAGCACCCTATAGTATATCGTAGTTGTTCCGGGTCTGGCTTTTTGTGTATGTGAGTTTTAATATTTGTAAACACACCCACGATACAGGAGGAATTCCTATTATGGAGCCAAGTTTAAAAAAGGTGATTCGTCTAATTAGTTAGTTTGATAAGAATTGTTTGTAGATTTGAACTCTTTAATGTCTCAGTATTGTTCTCTGGCAGTTAAAGGAAACTTGCGAATCAAATTTGTACGTCTTTGTCCATCGTTCTTTGGAGTTCAAGTATAATGTCATTGGTCTGCGATTCTAACTTATTTCCAGAGAAGTGTCAAGTTTAATGTCTTTTCAAAGTTTGCCAATGATGAAATGTTCGACAGACTATATAGAACCAATTTTATATCCAAAACTACTGACCATTTCATCGAAGGGCGCCATGATAGTCCCCTTGAGCCATTGCGCAGCTGCAACCACGTTGTTATCTGTGGCTGTCTTATAGAATCCCTCCTGAGGAGGAGTTACTTCGCCGTACCTCTCACCATCCACGTACAGGGAGATACCATCTATAAGAAATTAAGATGTTATAACTTAGCGGTCCACCTATCTTAGCATGGTTTGCTTAAAACAGTACTAATTCCAGTGAGGAAAAGAGACGGAGCTATACAGGAGGTCTAGCGCCATCTCTTTCTTACACTGGAATAAGTAATGTTTTATGGTAATCCTACAGGTTTTCACTCTGTTAGAAGTGCCAAGATTCCAGTTGATCAAGGCACTTGCAACAGCTTTATATGTTTATATTTATTGTTTAAAGTTAATGTACAATAGTGGTACACACGACGGCAGGTCAACTTATTCTAAACTATTATAACCTGATCTCTCTGCTACGGATCGTACACCGTAGTAGAGAGATCAGGTTTAAATGGATTGATGTAGGTTGATGTGCTGTCGTGTGTACATAGGCGGACTTAATGCCATAAGCATGGATATAGATAGACATAGATAACACAAGGGTAACTACTACGCGTGCCACTTTGCGAGCCAAACTTACGATCAAAAATCGCAAGCTGCTACTTTCGCGCTCAGTCTGCATCGGTGTGCCACTAGTTAGACGTCAGATATTAAATTTAAAATAGTTAAATTTGTGTAATAAATTGTAAAAACTTTCGTCAATCACTAAATATACGTCACTTCACTAAAATATAGTGCATGAGACGTCATAGTAGGTAGTCAATATATGGCACGCTTCGTTTTCATACAGATCGTGATACTTGCGTTATCTATGTCAATCTATATCTGTGGCCATAAGGCATTCTCTACCAGTCAACCTTTGGGTAAAACATTGTGATAGGGTAGATATATAATATATTTACAACTATTTGTATAACAAGTCTTGTATGTATATTACTATTTTATAGTTTCACATAAAGAGTAAAAATGAAATACCAATAAATAATAATAATAAAAAAAATGTTAATAATGCTTCACCTGGCCTCCATTCCAGTGAGTAGTTGTGGAATTCCTTACTCCATAGATCAGAACCAGCCTTCTCCTTTAAATACGTAGTTCTAGAACAAAATAAAGAGTTTAAAGTAAGTATAAATATAAAAGTATAAAGTAAGTATTAATTGGTTCGGGACTAAATGCCTTAAGGATATGTATGTATGTTGTGTTTTTTCTTATTTCCCTAATTGTCTCGGGTCCAAGGACTACATCACTCAAACTTTAGTGTCGTCAACAGATCACAAATGCAGTACACATGTTATCATTATTTTCCTGCCCTGGTCCCATTCTATTTGGAGTCGGCGTAACACGTTTTCTTCTTCCATTTTCCGCTGTCAGACTTCACGGTATCATTTACTCCTTTATATCATTCCTTACACAATATATCCATATTTTCTTCCCCTTGCCATCCATCAACATTTATTTCTATCACTCTTTTAGTCATATGCGACGAATCTTTTCTTGTCACTCCACACACTCATCTCAACATTCTCATCTCCACTACATGATTCGTTTTTCATCCAACTTGTTACAGCCCAGCATTTTATACTTTTCCATATAAAAAATCCATGGTCACTGTGTCCGGCACAAAGAGCATACCGTGAACTTCAAGCTCAGCAGAACAACTGGGCAACCAATGAAAAGATGAACTTGAGGATGACCTGAAGCAATCGTGATAAACAAAAATGGATCCTATTTTCTTTCTTTCTTCACTCCCTAAATATATTGAACTGTTACCAACCTATAAGGTCCAGAGTCGCACATGATGGGTCCAGCGTACAGATTCTTAGCGAATCCCACGTTGCCCTTGGTGGTGGCTATGCGCAGGACTCCTGACGCGTAGTTGCGGATGCCGTATACGAAGTCACGAGGCTCCAGTTCGATCACTAAAAGTAAAAACCATCAGATTATATAAAACTTCATGAATATTGGTTTAGTCATTTTTGAGATAATCGTCAACAAGCAAGCACATGTCTTTTATAATTATTATAATTTGATAGCTCAGACATTTCTGAGAGAATTAGATTGCTTTAAAATTACTTTTAAGTTTTAGATGAACACAAAGTGTGACAACTATCAACTAATCACCATCGTAACGTATTATCCAGTACGAACTAAGTTGTGCAGATTAAACAATCACCAGGTAAAACTGTATTTTAGATGAAACGACTGTCTAAAATACTGGTACTGGTGTACCTGGTTAGACTGAGAGCTGGAACCAACAAGTTTGGAAAAAACCTACACAGAAAGATAAGAAAAGTACAAAAGTACTTCTTGTATTGTCTTGTATTTGAATTTTGAAAAACAACATCATGATTGTTTCCATTTCATAGCACACAAACACACACATAGGAAAATAGATGAACGAAAAAAATGAAATAAAAAGGAATGGAATGAAGAATTAATGCGTGTTTGGTGTGAACTAGAGTGTATGGTTGATGTGACATAAGATATGTTTAAGTCTATAGGCGGTAAAACGCTTTGCTCACCTGATCGGGATGGGACCCGAGTTCAACGGTCGCGGTTTCTACCAAAAAAAGAAGAATTGTAGTCAAGCTTACCTGGATAAATCCAGTCTCCCAAAGGCATTTTAGCGCTAATCTCGACCCTGCCGTACTTGAAGGCGAACCTGTTCTTCGTGGAGATCTTCGAAGTGATTATAGGCGGCAGAATTTGAGGACCTGATGCCTCCCGGGAACACTCCGCTGTGCCAATGATGCCAGTACATCTGGGGGCAACACACAGTAAGAATAAATTTATTACACCAAAGCTACAGCATTTTTCTTAATCCAAGTTTTATATTGACAAATTAGAGAACAGGAGATCCTCAAACTAGGCTGCCTGTATCTTGGGGGCCCGAGTTGCGGTAACTTTAAATTAAAAACACTTATATTCTATTGATGTGACGTTAATTGAGATCATAAGATCGTAGAAGGGTCTTTGGACGGTGAGCAATGGGTAACTCACCGACCCTCCGTCCAGTGACGACAGGCCGTGTCTGTGAGTGAAAAGTGCTGCAAATTAAGTCTAGTATTACCTATTTCAACGAACGCACCCAATTACCAATCAACCTGTAAATTAATTAAGTTTAAGAGTCTGTTTGCTTGTACGCACTATTTTCTGGAACGGATTTGTAAAATTGTTGATCGTTAATGAAAGCCCAATTTTACTAAGGGTTTTGGTATACTATTTTAACATTGCGTTGCGACCGTGTGAAGCCGAGTGGCAGGTGAAACCGAGAGGCACAGCTTATCAGTCTCTGTAACACCCGTTTTTAAACCATCGCAAATATTGCCGATTAATTGGAATTGTGACCTTGATTTCAAGGCATTTTTGACCACCAGTACTTTTGCATCAATTCAAAGTTTTAGAAGAATACATTATTCATAGCACCTTACTAAATAAAACGTGCATTATGGAAATGATCTCAACTAAGATGCAGGTACATCCGTGTCAAGTAGATTGAGAAGCAATCTTTTCGTATTCATGGTAAAGCCGTTCTGTGAACAGGAAAATCGGTTACCCGCACTTTTATTCATATTACTACGCGCGGTAAGCGGTTACACCGTGTGTCGTGTTCTTGGAAAATTGGTTTTATTAAAGAAGGAAATACAAAATAAAATGATCGTTGTTCGTGTTCTGTGTATTCTGTAAAAATCGCGAACATATAGCCAGAAGGAAAACAATTATCTTGAGAGCGTCGCGTCTTTTCCTGGATAAAGAATTTTAGAAATAACACTTTCGGGAACAAGTTTGTTCGTATAAAAAAAGCCTTATATTTCCAGTTTAACAAATGAATAACTATAAATTAAGCCACATGGTCATTATCTGACCTCTCCTGGTTCATTATGACTGCCGAACTATCGTTGGTAGGCGGGCAAGGAGAAATTAAACCACGTTAAGTGACAATTTACTTAGGATTACAATTATTATTTTGACAAAATATGAACGAAATTATAAACAGAAACTTCTAATTAAACGGACTAGAACGACACTACACCGAACACGTCTTGCTTCAGCGTGATGCGAACGGCTTCTTCGTTCGACGGTCGCGTGCAAGAGAGCCCGGAGTTGCATCAGAGCGAAGAAACGTCAAATCCCGTTTTTTTTAAATGTTAACCATGCTCCTTGACGTTTCTTGACAGATGTTGTTTCCTACCTATACTTAATAAAAGAGAAATTAATATCTATTTATGTAACTTAAATTAACTTACTACAAATATGATCTTTAAGACGTGCTACGTGACCGGCCCATTTCCACTTCAACTTTTGGCTGTATTTGAGTTAAATTATTGGATAAATTACATGGTAACTATCTTACCTAGCTGTAATATCAAGCGTCTGTCTCACGAAGTCGTCTCCATACTTGGACTCCAGGGTAACCGGTTTCATTGACAGGCGTCCATCTCTTACATGAAGATTATCATTCAGGTACACATTGAACGGGAAGTCCTGGGTAGAAAACAAATGAAAATCGATTAAAAGGAATATTTTTTCAACTGATTGAATTAGAACAAAATCATTTCGAATTTGGAGCGTTAATCGTTTTCGATTTTCTTTTAAAAACAAGTGAATTCGTTTTCGAAATGAGTGTGCTTATTTGAAATGAGCGAAACCACAAAATTTCCGTTCTCTCTGTCCCATCCAGACATTCGTTCGGATACTTAATTTGGAAAAAAACTCTCATCAAAATTCATCCATGTTTCCAACATAAATGGCAAAAAATGGTACGTGGATGGGTTCGTCTCCGAAAAAAAGGGCCATTAGCAGATACACAAACTCATAAAAAAAAGTTATCTTCGGTAAAATAAAATTACTGATATTTAAGTCTTAGACATTCACTACAACCTCATTTTCAACGTTTAACGGAGTTTCAAATTTCCACTCACCGGATCCCCAGGAAACTTAATCTCGGGAGTCCAAATCTTCCCCTTTTCTATTGGAGCGTTGAAGTTATCTTCGAAAAGCAGCTGTCCCTTGCAGACAAACCCTGGCACGTTGACCTTGGACAGCGATATCTCACAGGGGTACTGAACATTCTGACTGAGGGTGCTTGAACTTGAGGATAGCGCTGATGGGGCTGACCCAGTTTTTTGGGGGGATTGGGGTACATGAGTGGGACTCGGAGCTTGCGTGGCTTCGAAGGAGCTTCCGTTTGGATTGACGGGGTTGCCTGCTTCGTCGACGTATCCTAGAAGAAAGAGTAAATAGTTTGTTTAAATTTTGCAAAATATTTTAAAAATTCCACCAAAAACTGTCTACAAACACTTTATAAGACAACAAATTCTACAGAATAAAGAAATGGCACAAATTCTCTAAAGAACACCCGGTTCACAAAAACAAGATGGCGGATTTCGCAGGTGTTAAGTTGTTTCAAGCGCCTCTCATGTTTGTAGCCTCTCCTTCAACTTTGAAGTAAACACGTATTGGGTTCGAGGAACTGGGGAATATCGAAAATGCAAGAATAAGTGGTATTTTGTTTCGAAATATTTTTTAACCGACTTAAAAAAAGAGGAGGTACTATGTTAGACCGTACTTTTATATGTATGTTCACTGATTACTCCGCCAACTGTGTCCCTGACTTTTGTTAGTTTTGTTGACTTTTTTGCCACAGACTTCCGGAAGTAAAGTTATTATCCACATTTTAGTTTTTTTTGGAAGTCGGTTTTAATTTTTACAAAAAACGGTTTTTATTTTACAACTAGCTTTTGCCCGCGGCTTCGCTCGCATTTTATTTGGGGTAACACAGTTCCCCTTTCCTGATTTGCAGGTACTTGCTACTTGTAGTTTTTGCTATAGCGCTTAATTTACTATAATAGCAAAGCTAAGTTTTCCCTTTTTCCCTCTTTCTTTCTCATTTCTCAATATTTTTTTAAAAAAGCCTATGTCCGTCTCCAGGATCCCAACTATCTCTGTACCAAAATTCATCAAAATCGGTTTAGGTATGTAGGCGTGAAGACGTAACAAACAAACAAACTCACTTTCGCTTTTATAATATTAGTAAGGATAGTAAGGATTTTTAGTTATGGTATAATGATTATCACAATTTTTTTATCGAGTATTCATTTTCGATTGTTACTAAAAGATAAGCAGATCCTCCATATAGACAGAGAGAAAAAATTTATTATAGACGATAACTCATAAACTGATGAACTGACTGAAAACAGATCGGTGCAGGCGTTCTTGAGTAATCGGTGGACATACATAAAAAAAAGATTCCGACGAATTGAGAACCTCCTTCTATTGTCAAAGTCGGTTAAAAAATAAAACTAACTGGAAGCCAATTTTTTATGTATGTTCACTGTGTTGTTGTTTAATAAAAAAACTTTAACTTTTTTAATTTTGCATTTTTAGTGATGGTATGAAAATAACTTTACTTCGACTTTTTAGTTTTTTTTGGAAGTCGGTTGTTTTTTGTATGTTTGAGTAAACATGGATGGAATGTGTGAATAATGATAAGGCAGGAAAAGAGGTGTCCGATGAAATCACGAATTATAGGAGAGTATGGAAGAAGTCTACCGACCCCAAATAATTTGGATAAGGGCAGCAGAATGATGATGATGTTTGAGTAAACATTTTTTTTTAACGTTGTCCCACACTAGCAATTTCTCCTGTATCGTAGGTGAGTTTAGTAACATTTAAACTCACATACGCAAACAGCCAGATCCGGAATAAGTACGTTTAGGCCATACAAATATTTGTTCCGTATCGATCGAACCTGCGGTACGAGGCGCAGTTTCCGATCATTTAGTCACTGCACCAACCGTGCCGTCCAACAATCCTTATCCATCTTTACTCCTTACTATAATATATATATAATATTATAAAAGCGAAAGTGAGTTTGTTTGTTTGTTACCTCTTCACGCTTTAGTGGCTAAACCGATTTTGATGAATTTTGGTACAAAGATATTTGGGAACCAGGAGACGGACAAAGGCCATTTTTTTTTTAAAAAAGGGGGATGTGAGGGAGAAAGAGGGAAGAAAAGGGAAAACTTAGCGTTGCTATTACAAATCAATAAGGAGCAAGGGGAACTGTGTTACCCCGAATTTAACGCTAGCAAAGCCGCGGGCAAAAGCTAGTTAAAAATAAAAAAGCAACGTTTCTTTTAGATTCTTATGTTGAAAACCTAAAATGAATATTGTGTGATCTTTGAGATTATTATTAGTTGTCATTATTGTATGAAAATATCGCAAAGAGAATCCAAGACTAAATGCACTATCTTGTGTTCATGACCTTTCGATAAGTACATTTTTTTTACATTTTACTTAACTTCTAGGACATAGAGAAATTACATTAAAATCTTTTTACTACAGTAATGGATGCCATTCTGTTTTCCTTGCTAGGCTAAGAAATAGCCTGTGTTAAGGAAGCGCAGTTGCCATCCCCCAAAATGGAGTTCACATTTGAATTATGTTCTAAGTACATAACATAGTTGTTCGTATGATAAGTACTACAGCATTATATGACAGGTAACTGATTTAATAGTGGGTGTGTTCTTATGTATAAGAGTGCGTGTGATGTGTGGTAGCATGTAGGTATGTTATGGTATGTTGTGTTGTGTGTGTGGTGTGTGTGTGTGTGTGTGTGGTGTGTGTGTGTGTTGTGTTTGTGTCCGTGTGATTGTGTGTGTGCGTACGTGAGAGGGTGATGCCCCACTCTAGGGCCCTGTTCACAAGTAATTTTCAGTTTCCTCGTAAGTTTTTTCAAGTAAGAAATGACAGATCACTGTTTTACATTTATTATAGGGAAGGTCATATATATAAACACTTTTGTTAATTTTGTTATAAAGAGATGGGCCCAAATAGTCAAGAAATCTTTTTGTAAATTTAAATTTTGCTGAAGGCAGCGTACAGATTAAATCTTTACGTCGTTTGGAGACAGGCGTGTAGGGAGTTTTGCGATGTTGCAATAAGACCGTGTTCAAGATAAACAGTTGTCGTACGTTAAGTACCCTACAATTTTTGTATAACTCTGTGGTTGGGTATAATATTGGACGAAACGTGGCAACTTTAAGGATGGCCCTATGTGCAATTTCAAGAGGCTTTAGGGTAGTTTGATGAGTACCTCCCCAGCAGCAGATACAGTACGATATTATTGATCGACATAGAGCAAAGTACACACTGCGTATTATAGTAGGGTTGGCAACACTACGGAGAGTTTTAAATATATATATGAGTTTTCGGACTCTACTTGTTAGAACCTCAACTTGAGGTTTGAAACTAAGAGTTTTGTCTAACAGTACGCCTAGATATTTAATCTTATCAACAATTTCAATCACGGGACATGTACAAGTTGAATCTTGACTGGTGGAACATGAATGAGCTCTGAGAGGAATTAAAATGTTAGGCTGTGAAGCTGAACTAAAAGAAAAGGTAATACATTTGGTTTTCGCAGTATTTAATGTGAGTGTGTGAGACAGAAGCCATTTGAAGGCAGAGTTTAAGCCCATTTGGGCATTTTTAAAGAGTTCTGACCATGAATCTGCGACAAAAGTGATTGCAGTGTCGTCTGCGTATGAAGTAATTTTTGAGTTTGGGATATTTAAGTTGCAAAGGTCATTTATAAATATCAAAAACAGGGTTGGTCCAAGTATGCTACCTTGTGGTACGCCGTAGCTGATAGGTAGTTCAGAACTAATATGGTCACCTACTTTTACGGATTGAGTACGGTTTGTAAGGTAACTTTCAAAGAAATCCAGTTGCAGTCCACGGACACCTATTTCTTCAAGTTTATGCAAGAGTATAGTTGTTGGGACGGTATCGAAAGCCTTTGTAAGATCCAAAAATATTGAGAGTACTTTCTTTCTATCATTAAGGCTGGAGACTATATAAGAAGTTAATTCATGGACTGCGTCTGAAGTCGACCTATGTTTTTGGAAACCAAATTGTTGTTTAGAGATGATTTTGTATTTCTCAAGATATTTAACTAACCTAACATTCACCAGGCGTTCAAGTAGTTTTGATAATGCACTAAGTACTGCGATTGGGCGATAATTGTTTACCAATTTGCTATCACCACCCTTAAAAATTGGGTGAATAATAGCCCGTTTTAGAGAACTTGGAAATACAGAGGCGTGAAGACAACAATTGAAGATATGGGTCAAAATAGGCGCAAGAGTTGTGGCGTATCTTTTAAGAATTTTAGGCGAGATGTTATCCCAGCCAGTCGCTGCATTTGATCTCAGGGAGTGAATTAGAGAGATAATTTCATCACAATCCGTACTGTCCAAGACGAAAGAGTTTGATGTAGATGACGTATTTTGAGGCCTTTGTTGACTATTTATAATTTTGCTCGCGAGGTTACTGCCGATGTCAGTGAAAAATGTGTTAACAGCGTTGCATGATTGAGCCGGTGAATCTGCAAGCGAAAGTAACTGTATTGAAGTTTGTCTGATTTTTGAGGTGTTTGTTATGTCTCTGATTGTGTCCCATAGTGCTTTGGGATTTTGACCAGCTTGTTTTAATTGTTCTGAGTCATACAACCGCTTTGCTTTTTTTATTGTTTTAGCACAAAAATTCCTGTATCTTTTATAAGTGACACTAAGAGTTGTATTGTTAGGAGATTGCTTGAACTGTCTATGTAGTTTGTCCCTGTTTCGAATGCATCTAAGGAGTCCCGGCGTAATCCATGGTTTTAGAGTGCGTTTCCTTGCCGAAGGTCTAGAAACCACTGTGTTTGCCATTATGGCACCGGAAACAAGTGCAATAAACGTATCTATCGCTGTATTAGGATCTTCGATAGAATATACTGATGAAAAATCTAGCGTGTTTATTGTTTCGTCTAGCGCATCAAAGTTAATTTTTGAGTAGTTTTTACTAGTAAGGTATTTCATTACTTTGGTTTTTATGCACAAAAGGGTAGAAAAATGGTCCGAAACAGTGGTGTTCAATACAAAAGTCAGCGCAAGAGAAGCCGTCCTTAGAAATATGTGATCGAGACAGTTATTTCCTCTGGTACATAGAGTGTGTGAGGGTAAAAGTCCATGATATGCAAGACAGTTTAAGTAACTATGTGCTCGATCATCAGGGTGTTTAATATCGATATTTATGTCTCCAGTGACAATTACAGATTTAAATTTTGAAAGGGAAGGTAAGATAATATTAAGAGCCGAAAGAAAATTATCGATGTGATAGTTTGACGGAGAGCGGTAAATACATAATATAGCTATATCATTATTAATTTTAAGTAAAAGGCTGGACGCAGAACTGTTTAATTCTGGTTCCTCAACCAGAAGCGCAATATCCGATCTTGCAAATACAACCACACCATCGTTTTTATTTATGTGTTTTGACGAAACGTACCTGTTATAATTGGATAGGCTCGGAAGACACTGGTTTCCTGAGCACTTGAGCCAGCATTCGGTTAAAACAAGAAAATCACAGTCAAAAGGAAATCTTGCACAAAGTGTTTCAAAGTTTTGGAAATTGTGATTAATCGAACGAAGATTTTGTGTCAATATTTTTATGTGTTGGTTTGGAGTGTCTATATGTTGACAAGTCTCCTCCGGGGTGCATGAAACTAACTCTGAAATTGATAGTTGATCAACGTCCTCTAGAAGGGAAATGTTGTCAGTCATTGCAAGAAATGTAATAATGCTCAAAAAAGAATACTTGAGTAAGGTTGTGCTGAGATGAAAGTAGACGTTGAGGTTCCGAGTTAGACTCATGCAACAATAATATGATAAAGTGGTTGTTATAAAAGTGGCAAGTAAGTCGAGTTAGTGTAGTATAAAATGAGTAGAGTGGCTTGTATTCTTGTGTTGTATAGTTGGAGAGTGTTTGGTTAAATCTATACTAATATTATAAAGAGGAAAGATTTGTTTGTTTGTTTGTAATGAATAGGCTCCGAAACTACTGGACCGATTTCAAAAATTCTTTCACCTTTGGAAAGCTACATTATCCCCGAGTAACATAGGCTATATTATATTTAAAAAAAAATTAGGGATCCTTACTAAAACTCCAATAATGTAACACAAGGTGTAAAAAAATGACCTGAAAAATTCCTTACGTCGCGTGCGCTGCGAAAACTATTGATGATAGAACAAAATCATTTACTACGACTTTGCAGAACTCATCATTATCTACAAAAAGTGTCGCGACAGCATATGTCTAAATATTATAGTTATGTCACAGTAAGCGGTTTTTTGTTCTAAAAATTTAATTTATATGCCGCCGCTTGAAAAGGCTCTTTATTTGTACCTTGCTATTAATCCTTATCAAAATAAATTATTTTCTATTCAGGACGGCTTCAATACCTTTTTATAACTTTTTGAATTATTCAATTCGGACATTTCATTCGGAAGATATCACGAGTTTTAAAATGCAAGTATTAGAAAAAAGTCGCGTAGTTGCCGCTCACCGCGCTCAGCTAGCCAGCATGCGATGTAGGCTCCATGTAAGCGTCTCTGGGGTACGGGGGGGGGGGTCAATGTAATAAAATAAAGTCGCGCGGTCGGCTCCAAAGTCGGCTCCCTACGCAGCGGTCGTGTGCGTGATCGTATGATTTTAGCTTGAAGAAATTTTGAATTCGCTTAATAACAAAGTACTTAATCACATAAGAATGGAACAAAATGACAAATCCATACTTCCATACTATATATATACTATATATACTATATAATATTATAAATGCGAAAGTAACTCTGTCTGTCTGTCTGTCTGTTACTCTTTCACGCCTAAACGGCTGAACGGATTTTGATGAAATTTGGTATGGTGATAGATGATAACCTAGAAATGGTCATAGGCTATAAATAATCACGCCATCGTTCTTAGGGGGTAGGCAGTAGGCAGATAACTAAATTGAGTTAGTGATTTTTTTGATTTTGTTGGGATTTTTGCTCTTTCAGGTCTAAACGGCTGAACGGATTTTGATGAAATTTAGGTAATAGATGGTTACCTAAAAACGGATATACGATCAAAATGATCACGTCATCGTACTTAGGGGGTAGGAAGTAGGCAGAAAACTGAATTGAGTTAGTGATTTTTTTATGGTTTTTGCTGGGAGTTTGTTCTAGCATGCCTAAACGGCTGAACGGATTTTGATGACATTTAGTTAGGTGATAGATAGTAACCTATAAAAGGATATGGGCTATTAATATTCATGCTATCGTACTTAAGGCGTAGGCAGTAGGCAGAAAACTAATTAAGTTAGTGATTTTTAATCGTTTGTTTTAAAAGTTTACCTCATTCACGCCTTAACGTCTGAACGGATTTTTATAAGACTTGGTTAATTTAAAGATAGGATTCTAGGCACGGACACATGCTACTTTACGGCAGGAAAATACCTCATTCCTGCGGAAATCTAGCGTGATCGTGTCAAGAAGCGCATGACGCCATAGCTACAGAAATGATTTTGATGTTTTTTTTTAAACTGAATGTTACTAAGACTTCAAGTTAGTATTTGATCACTTTTCTAACTTAGAGGGTAGGTAGGCGCCATAATTTAGGGAATTTATGATAACATTTTGATGCAACTGGCTTTATTTAACAGTTTTACTTGGATCGAAACTTAGCGACATTCCATTACACTACTTAACTTATAGGGTAGGAAGGTACCAAAATTCAGACTACTTTTTACTTCGGAAAAATATCTCATTCCCACAGGAACCTATACATAGCTACCTATCTACAACATTAAAACTCTGTCTAGAATCACATTACGCCAAAACTATTGATCTGATTTGTATAAGTACGATTTTTTATTCAACTGACTGTTACATTACATACAGATAAAATCTAATTACCTAAACCACAGAATTAATAGAGTACCACATAACTAGCTACGCTTTAAACTTGAGGAGGTAATTAGATAGTCATTTATACGAACTTTAAGCCCAGTAATCAATCATAGTGAAAAATGTACTACAGTAATAAGGCCTCTTATTTTTAGCTTCCTACATTATTATACTACTTACATTAAGTTAGTACTTCCTACGCAGACGATGTTGCGGATGTCACACTGTCTAACATCGGGGGTTGGCAGGTAGGTAGTTAATGATAAATGATGTTTATTTTGCAAGTAGGTTTTCACAAGCACTTTTACACGTCTTTTTTCAAAACTAGATGAGGCCGGTGTTTCGTACCCGACTACTCTGAGAAGAAACAGCCGAAACAAACTCAGAGGTCATAGTCTCTTTTAAAGTCCAGACAAAAAATCTTGGTCAACTTACATGAGGACTATGCAGATTAGTGTCTGAAGTGGTCTTTTTAAGAAAGCACCACACAGATTGAGTAGACCTGTCCAGTCAGTGCAAGCATTTGTCAGTTATCGTGTAGCTCAACTCATAACCCAAGGAGCTCAACGAAACGACAAACAATACCAAAAAAAGGACATTAGTGAAGGTCCCTAATAGTACTCAACTGCCAGACAATCGTCAAAAACAAACAAAGTAAATAAAAGTTATGATCCACATGGTCCTCACATTCACAATAAACAACTACAGACTAGAAAATATGTACAAAATAAATTAATGAGATCATAATGAAATCAGAAAATTTCATAATAAAAAAAATGTAAAATTAAATTAAAAAAATAATAAAATATAAAACAAAGTAAATACTTATATCAAATCATTAAATGTCAGTGTATAAAATAAAGGAATAAACAATAAATAAATGAAACAAAGAAAAATTTTGACACTCACTGAGTAAATTAAATTGGAGCAGCTTAGTAGCAGCAGTTAGTAGTATTTTAAACCGATTTACATTATTTACTTTTTATATTTACCAAGGAAACATTCGGAGCTATCCATTATGTGCTTAGGTTGCTTTTGAACAAATTTTGATGTGAAGTTGAGGACCGGAACACGATAGTGGGACATTGTTGCAGGGGGACTTACAGCCGGGAGAAAACAAAAAAACTTATGCGGACGAAGTCGCGGGTAAAAGATAAAATTGATGGAAACACAAAAAAAAACAGTATAAAAGCGAAAGTGAGTTTGTTTGTTTGTTACGTCTTCACGCCGAAATGGCAAGACCGAGTTTGATGAATTTGGTACAGAGATAGACCCTGGAGACGGACAGAGGCTATATTTTTCTTTAAGTGAGAAAAGGAAGGGGGAATTTAAGGGAGAAAGAAGGAAGAAAAGGGAAAACTTAGCATTGCTTTTGCAGTTGCAAGGGCAAAAACTACAGGAAACAGGTACTTGCAAATCAGGAAAGGGGAACTGTGTTACCCCGAATTTAACGCGAGCGAAGCCGCGGGCAAAAGCTAGTGAGTTATAAATTGGTGTGTTTAGTGTAAGTTTGTTTGTTACCATTTTTGTTTCCAAGTAATGAATATAATAAAAAAGTAAATAGTTGAAAAGGTCTGAATAAAGATATAAAAAAGGTGAAATGTTAAAAAAGGAAAATGCCCCATGGTTAAAAAATAGTCATGCCTCATGTTTTTCCATTAAGTGGGTTAGTTGAAGTTCATTTTTCACAACTATATATGGACTATCATTCTCCTTTTTCAACAAAATTCTTCCATTTGAAATCCAGCAGTGAGCATATTGATTACATTTTGCAAAATTTCGCGCAAGATAGAATATCTTTTTCGAATCAGGTGTAAGCTGTTCAGCTACGTAAATCGGTGTATAATTGTTATTTGAAAAACCAATATGAGAAGAGTTTAGCTTACAGGTTGGGTTTTGTTTGTTAAAAGCTTTAACAGCTGCCAGGAAGTCACTTCTCTGTAGTGTATTGCAGAATTCGACTGAAATGGATGTAGTTTCGGCTTCCCGTTTAGCCGGCAGTCTAGATACATCCCGGATATCCGAGGTAGTCATGTTGAGATGTAAGTTGCTGATTAAAAGTGATATCATACCATATAGGTCTTTTTTGGTTTCCGATTTCTTTTTGGGCACGTTGCGAACCTCGATACTGGCTTTTAACAAGCAGCGATCATAGAACTGAATCTTCTCCTCCAGCATCGCCAGCTTAGATGTCAGAGTGTTACGCTCCTTTTCTAGGCCTAATATCTTTGACTCAACAGAAGACAACTGATCCGACATCAGTGACATAGACCGTTCGATTTCCTGATTAGTATTATCAATTTTTTGGAATTGGTTTTTGATTTCAAGAAAGTAGTTTTCCAGCTTGTCTAGTCTTGAGTTCTGGGCGGATATCAGGTCACCAATTAAAGTTTTGATTTCAGTTGCGATTTCGCTCTTCAGGGTGGTTAACCTATCAGTTTTCTCCGATTCATCAGCAGGACATCGACGCTTTGCACGCTGCGTAATATTAGTGATGGATGACATTTTGTGTTGTGCTTCCTCTTCACATAATTTTCGAATGTCCGTATCCGACCGCGATGGACTTTGCTTGGCGTTGGGACTTTTAGGCGGTGTCTTAAACATTTTGTCACTTAGGGAAGGGTCAATGATTATGAGTTCTACACTTAACAAAGACTTACTTTTGGGTTTCTTGCGTTAGCAAGTTACCTTCTTCGGTTGGCTATTTGCTTAGCGTCGAACGAAACGTTGTTTAGATGACTTCCCAGCGGTAGATGACAGATGACAACACAATGACAGATGACAGCACAATTACGAATGAATGATGCGGTGACAGATTAATAAGTAATATATTATTAAATGAATACACAGTCAAGTAACAAAAACTGTTGACTACAATTTTATTCTGTTACTAGCTTTTGCCGGCGGCTTCACTCGTGTTAAATTCAGGGTAACACAGTTCCCCTTTCCTGATTTGCAGGTACCTGCTACCAGTAGTTTTTGCCTTTGCGCCTCATTGATTGTAATAGCAAAGCTAAGTTTTCCCTTTTCTTTCATCTTTCTCCCTCATTTCCCAGTTTAAAAAAATGAAAAAAAATATAGCCTATGTCCGTCTCCAGGGTCCCAACTATCTCTGTACCAAAACTCATCAACATCGGTTTAGCCATTAAGGCGTGAAGACGTGACAAACAAACTCACTTTCGCTTTTATGACATTAATAAGGATTTCTGTCCCATCGGACTATGAGAGTGAGGGAACAGAGAGTGCACCTGTGCCTGCACACACTTGTGCACTATTTAATATCTTCTGCGCCGATGGCTAATCTTCGTTGAGATAGGCCGCTGTGACCGAAAGCGGTTGACAGGACTATTATTAGCAAAATATCCTACTTCTTACTTATATTATAAATACGAATGTTTCTGAGGATGGATGAATGTATGTATGTATGGATGTATGAATGTATGGATGTATGGATGTATGGATGTATGGATGTATGGATGTATGGATGTATGGATGTATGGATGTATGGATGTACGTATGTTTGGATGGATGTATGTATGGATGTTAGGATGTTTGTTACTCTTTTACGTCAAAACGGCTTAGCGGATTTTGATGAAATTGGGCACAGAGGTAGATTATATTTTTGATTATATAATTTTTTTTTCGATTTCACATGAGCGAAGCCGCAAGATTTGATACCACCACAATAACAAAGACTTACCAGTGACAGTCCATTCTCCATTATCCTGCCTGTAACCCAACCCATTTTTGATGACGTAAGTCCAGAAGTACACGGTGTCTCCGATCTGGAGTTGGGCGTTCCTGTCTCTGAAGGTCCACCTTCCATTCTTGGCTTTGGTGATGTCTCTGGACCATTGACCAGCTTCTAGGCCTTCCATCTCCTGGTTTAGGTTGCCGTGGAAAGCGAAGAGAGAGAAGCCATCGTCTGAAAGAGGAAAAGCGATTAAGTCTAAGTCTCGTTATAAGTCGGATGAATGGCCTGGGACCTGGCAACGAAACATACTAATAGGTACTTCATCATCTACCTAGCCTACCTGTAATAGTACATTACGATATTAGTGCGTTAAGATGGTTATAACATGCGAGTCGGAATTTCAACCCGAGCCGTAGGCGAGGGCGTAATTGAGCCGAGCATGTTATAACCAATACGCACGTATATCGTACGACGTTTTTTAACACATTTGCGAGGAAACAGAAAAAAAAACATTTTAAATAAACTCAATCTGTGAATGCACATTGTTGCTTCCCGCCATTTTAACAGCGAGCTAGCGCTGCCTACTTTCGAATTAGTTCGAAATTTGAATAGCAACAGCGCTAAGCGACAAAACCCTTTATATAAATTAAAAAAAAAGAAAAAGAATAGCAACAGCGCGCTGCTCACTAGCTGGAGTCGTGCGGCGGGGCGATCAGTTCAAAATTTGAAATGGCAAATAATACTGTTATGGAATTTGTATGGACTATAACTTAACTATTTGCTTTGATAACACACGCGTTTTTTATGACCCTCTTTACATATTTAAAACCGGTGGAATTACATCAGCTTTACGAGCAAGGGTGTTAAAAATATTTATATATTCATCTTAGGTTTATCGCATGTGATTAGTTTAATTACATGTCAATGTAATGATGAGGGACCAAAGAGTTGAAAGGGAATCGATTGTCTGTGGTACGGGCGTACCAAGACACTCGATTCCCTTTCAACTTTTTCTTCGTCAGATGCGGTGTTTGAATCTCAACTCAGTCTATGGTCTACCTATGAGTATAAATAATAATAGTTTATTAGCCGAAAAATATAAGTTTTAAGTGTTCAAAATTAAATACATTATAATGTGCAAATTATGGGTAAAGAACCGTCAATCCAAAACTGACTCAGTCAATCCAAAATTTGAGCCCTGACTCCTAAACTAGGAAGCTCCTGTATCTTAGGAGGCAGTGTCTTCGAATAAAATATTGGACGAGCAGATTATGAGCATACAAGTAGACTCGGATATTCACATACAAGATATAGACTACAAGAGGAATATTTTTAATAAGTATGTACCTCTGATGGGTAATCACCCGTTACATACCGAGTTTCCTCCGTGCCTCGAAAAGCACGTTAAGCTGTTAGTCCCGGCTCTTATTTGTAGATCTTTGACAGTCGTTACAGATAGTCAGTGTCCCGAAAGAGACACCAAGTACTATCGTATAACCCAGTATTAACTGGGTTGTGGAGGTCAGATAGGCAGTCGCTCCTTGTAAAATACTGGTATTGAGTTGTAACCGGTAAGACTGGAAGCCGACCCCAACATAGTTGGGAAAGATATGTAACTAATGATTTGAAACTTTTTATTTGATTTCAATAAAATGTTAAATAACTTTTCTTTTTAATTTGGAAATGAATATTATTTGCATGCCCATACGACTGTAGAATATGGAGGACCTTGTTACCTATATACGAAAACATCTATATATCTAAACAATTAACCGTTTGCAAAAAAATGATTTGATTTGAAAACGCAATACGGATGATGATGATATAAACTGAGTAGAAACTTAATATTCACTCACGTCATCATCATCTGCCTAGCCTTTTCCCAACTATGTTGGGGTCGGCTTCCAGTCTAACCGGATGCAGCTGAATATCAGTATTTTACATGGATCGACTGCCTATCTGACCTCCACAACCTAGTTAGTACTGGGTCATGCGATACCCCTTGGTAAGACTGGTTGTCAGACTTTCGGAACACTGACTACCTGTAACGACTGTCAAACAGCTACAAATGACAGCCGGGACCAACGGCTTAACGTGCTTTCCGAGGCACGGAGGAAACTCGGTATGTAACGGGTGGTCACCCATCCACAGACCAACCTAGGCAAGCGTAGCTTAACCTAAAGATCGACCCGAGCGGCTGGTGTTATTTAGCCACGAGCTCGTCAATATTCACACACGTCTCATCTAGGAAATAGTGATTTGTTTGGTCTCTTTTTTTACCGAAAAACCGTCGGAACACAAGGTCATTACACCGATTTGAATCCTCGAACTGGTTCTCTGAAGTGACGTCATAACTATTGAACAATTAAATAATAGCAGTTGTGGTTTCAATCGTGGTTTGTGATTATTTGCGGTTTTGGTATCTGTCGATTAGACTAAACTGTTAAATGCTGATAGATAAATAAATTAAATATTTAATTTATTTGATATAAAATAAAATTTAACCTTCCACATGTGTGACAATTAGATAGCATTTTTGAATAGTGCCGAAAAAACCCACAGCCCGTTTTTTTTTAAAGAAATACCGCGATCCTGGAACACAAGGGCTAAAAAAGGAACATGGATGGTTTTAGTCTGTACAAGTCTGACAATTTCCCCTGCTCCGTTTTTTGATGATTTCCCATCCTTAAAGAAAAATTGCAAAATTTGAGACTCCCTAACAAAAACAACGAAAAAACGAAATCTCAGATGATAACTATACCAATAATGATGAGTGAGTAAGTGATTTGCTCTTTTATAAATACATATACATGGTGATGGAAAAATGTTTGAGATATTTGGTAGGTATCTAACTATAAATTACACATATCAGGTACCTACGTAAGTACACCTATATTCAGAGGGGCCTGCCAGGGACTCCGCCTGCCGGGGTTGCGGGTTGTTCGAAAGAGATACCGCGGCCCCGGAACGTAAAGGGCAATAGAAGGGATATGGGTGGGTTTTAGTCAGTACAAGTTTGACACTCCCCCCCGCTCCGCCAAGAGTGGAGGAAGTTATTTAATGATTTCCCACCCCCAAAAAGAAGTCCACAAAAACACCTATATTTAGTCAGTTATATTTTAAGTCCCATACCTCGGTGTAATAGGGAGCGAGCTTAATGCCATCAACCGGACACGATGCCAGACTTCGCGGCGGCTACTGAGACATTCGTGATTAAAAACCCAATAACACATTTTTCGACCCGAGTATCAAACCCAGGGCCTCAAATTCAGCAGTTGCGCTTACAACCACTCGCTTGCCGTAATTATTGGGAGTTTTTAATAACGAAGGTTGACGTTCATCAAATATTTATCAAAATCTTTTCGCCGAGATTTTATTAGATAGATATTGGGAAAATGTTCAGGAATTTAATAATTACTTGGTACTTAACGTTCAATAAAAGATCAACCGAAGTTAATAGCATATTATAATTGAACGAATTACAATAATGAACTTTGTTAAAGGTGGAGTTTTAATTTTTGATTGACATTAATTAGCTGCGATCATAAAATTTTATTTATGACTTGTTTTGTTTTGGAACCTTGAAAACAAAAAAGAAACCGATTTCCAAAAAACACTAATTAAATTTTCGGAAGTCGGTGACTTTTATTCGATTCATCAGATTATTTTGCCACCAACTTCTGGAAGTAAATATTATTTCCGTCTCTTTAGAATTTGTTTTTTCTCTCTCACAGCACAATCCATTGGTTGATTAACCATCAATTCTCATGTTTTTTTAGCAAAAACTTTTATTATGGTCGGAACTCAGTCCAATATTTCATCATCTGCCTAGCCTTTTCCCAACTATGTTGGGGTCGGCTTCCAGTCTAACCGGATGCAGCTGAATATCAGTATTTTACGTGGAGCGACTGCCTATCTGACCTCCACAACCAGTTAATACTGGGTAATACGATACCCCTTGGTAAGACTGGTTGTTACAGACTTTTGGAACACTGACTACCTGTTACGACTGTCAAAGATCTACAAATGACAGCCGGGACCAACGGCTTAACGTGCTTTCCGAGGCACGGAGGAAACTCGGTATGTAACGGGTGGTCACCCATCCACAGACCAACCTAGGCAAGCGCGGCTTAACCTAAAGATCGACCCGAGCGGCTGCTATTATTTAGCCACGAGCTCCTCAGTCCAATATTTATAATATATAAATCCTTCATGTTTTTTTCATGTTTGGGTAGTAAGGAAGAAATGTAGCTACAGGGGGTCTACCGGGCCATGTCGACGGCGCGTTAGTGTTTCACGCGCGCCTTAAAGAGATGTCAGAAAAGCAGAGGGGCCTGCCAGGGTCTCCGCCTGCCGGGGTTGCGGGGTGTTCGAAAGAGATACCGCGGCCTCTGAACATAAAGGGCACTAGAAGGATCAGCTCCTCCCCGCTCCGCCCAGAGCGGGGGAAGTTTTTTTCATGATTTTCTATCCGCAAAAAAAGGGGTCTACCGGAACCAGAAAAAAATTAAAAGTCGTCTATGAGAAAAAAAGTCGGTATAATCAATGCAACTCAGCATCATTTTTATTAGCAGATTTGATTGAGAGAAAACACAAGCTAAAGTACGGCCAACGAGAAGCGATACCAAATGTAAACAAAACCCATGCTAAAACCCCATCTAAAATGGCCGCCCGAATGTTGGCGAACCCGTCTTAACGTTGTCATGTTTTTGCCGGGAGAACGAGACATTACGACAAAGGCACAAGATGGAAAGAGATAAATATTAGATTGTCAACGCCACAGTTGTTCTTTAGGTTAATGACCTTTCGTATCGCTGCTAGTTGGCCTTATTTTAGACAATCAGGCAAGAATATTAATCCTTACTAATATTATAAAAGCGAAAGTGAGTTTGTTTGTTTGTTTGTTTGTTACCTCTTCACGCTTTAATGGCTACACCGATTTTGATGAATTTTGGTACAGAGATAGTTGGGAACCAGGAGACGGACATAGGCTAACTTTTATTTTAAAAAAGTGGGATGTGAGGGAGAAAGAGGGAAGAAAAGGGAAAACTTAGCGTTGCTATTACAAATCAATAAGGCGCAAGAGGAACTGTGTTACCCCGAATTTAACGCGAGCGAAGCCGCGGGCAAAAGCTAGTCTATAATAATTAAATGTCTTGATACTTTTATTGCTTGAATGATTACATTATTACTTCCTACTAATATTATAAATGCGAATGTTTGTGAGGAAGAATGGATGTATGGATGATTTTTACTCTTTCACGTCAAAACGGCTGAACGGATCTTGATGAAATTTGGCACCGAGCATAGTCCGGAATTACACAGGATATTTTTTTTTACGATATCACGCGGGTAAAGCCGCGAGCGCCAGCTAGTATTTCATATGGGCCTTAATCACATAGATATTATCTTATTTATTTATTTATTTAAACTTCATGTACAATAGTGGTACATAGGCGGACTTAATGCCATAAGGCATTCTCTACCAGTCAACCTTTGGGTAAAATACGACAACATTGTGATAGGGTACAAAAATTATGTAAAATATATATAATTATATCTAAAACTATTTGTTAACGAAAACGTATATTATTATACGGATACTAATACACATAAACATATCAAATAAACTAATAAATACATTTAAAAAAAAAATTAATTGGTAGACGGACCTAAATAGTGGTTACGAACTTTTCTATTAAAAATAAATTTACCTTCAGCTTTTTTAATGCCAAAGGGTAGCGAGTTCCAGAGCTTTATTGTTGAAATTACGTATGATTTGGACATAAAACCGTAAAATCTTATGTATTTAGTGGGATTCCCAATGACCGTTATAAAACAAAACATAATCATCAAGTTTGCCAAAGAGGTAGGTTATTCGCATTTATTTTTACCCGTACCTTTGTTTTCGGATGGCATCAATTTACTTGTGCAGCTTTGGATGCAACCCATCCATGTTCCTTGTTTTACCCTTTTGTGTGGGGCCACGGTATCTCTTTCGAACAACCCGTAATCCCAGCAAGGATTATTTTTTTGCTGGTGGGAAATCATCAATTAGCTTCCTTCGCTCTAGAACTATATGTATAGATATGGTATCAGACTTTTACTGACTAAAACCCATCCATGTTTCTTCTTTTGCCCTTTATGTTCCGGGACCGCGTTCTCTTTCGAATAACCCGCAATCCCGGTAAGGTTTCTCGTACTTTACAAATAAACTGTTTTTTTAAAACCAATTTTTTTTTAAACAGTCAGTAGTATGTATTGTCTAAACATTACTTCAAACTACATACAGTGTGGAGGTGTGAATCCACAAAGATTTGCATAAAAAAACAAGCGAGTTCGGTTTTGTGGTCTTGTCGAGATGAGACTCCGCGAATAAAAAATCTATTTCACGAATTGGGTATCTTATGTGCAATGTTATTTCATAAAGATCACTAAATCTTTATAAAAATAACACTATTATGATACCAGCCTATAACTGTCCCACTTGTGGGCAAAGCCCTCTTGTCAAACAGAGTAGGCACGAGCTTTGATCACCTTGCTTGCTCAAGACGGGTTGGCGATTTCAGACTTATATTAAGCTCTCAAGGACCGCCATTATTTACGTCAACTATCCGTCAAGCACCGCCGGGCGGGCTCTTATCGTAAGCGTAATCTGATTTTAAGACTTATCTTTACTACAAATACAGTTTTAAATCGGTCGTTTGGTGGCACAAATTTGTGCCAGCGGGGCTCAACGGTAATACTTGTTTACTGGCACGTTTTTGGCTTTAGAGGTTAATTATAAGTCCAAGATTGTCTCACGATGTTTTCCTTCTAATGAAATAAATAAGGATATTTAACAAACCTGGTACAGAAACCCTTAATCCTTTAGGATAAATAGCTTCCAATCTCGCTTCAGGCACTTCGTAACACAAAACATACTTTAAACTAAATAAACAAAACAAAAATAATACACAAACACTCGTCATTGTTTTCAAAAACTAAACACACAGATTTAAACGTAAACAAACAACTTCATTTATATAAAAACGGGTTTTTAATTAATATAATTGACTAGATGTGTCAGTGTAGTTCGGTGCGCGATGCCGGACTGAGGAGTATAGACTGAATAATGCCTATATATAATATATAAGGCTGAATAGCAGCCCGCTGTGGTTTTTTGTTAGCCAGTGACCACACTCAACGGTCATTCGTGTGTTCATAATTTACTTACATGTTTTTTTTTCTGACGACTTGGCGATTTCCCACTTTGCCGGGGAAAAAGGTTTTACATATATTCGACTGTATTTTTTGCGGAGCTTATCTTGGTTATTGATAAATTGTTTTTGTGTTTGCTTATCTTCTCGTTTGTTTCTTTATCTTGTGGTGCCAGAGTTTTCATGCAAGCGATGGATCTCTGACTTGGGTTTATCGTAGATGAATACTTATTCATGCAGGCTCCGGGGTTGCGGGTTCAGATCCGTTCAGCCGTTTTCACGTGAAATAGTAACAAACATCCATACATCCATCCATCTTCACAAACATTCGCATTTGTAATATTAGTAGGATAGGATTTGTTCGTTTAAATATTTTAGTTAGTAGTAATTGTATAAAGAGAAGAAAAAAAGATAGAAAACTTGTTTTGGTACGGGCTGTTATTGTATCTTTGACAGTCGTTACAGGTTAGTGACTTTAAACTCCAGTCGATCAGTCTTACCACGGGGTATCGTATCACATACTAGCTTACTAGCTGGGTTGTGGAGGTCAGATAGGCTGTCGATCGAAGGGTGGACACTTTTGATTTTTTTATTATTTTGGGTTGGGAAATCATCAAATAACTTCCCCCGCTCTTGGCGAAACTGGGGGGAGCGTCAGACTTGTACTGACTAAAACCCACCCATGTTCCTTATATCGCCCTTTACGTTCCGGGGCCGCGGTATCTCTTTCGAACAACCCGCAACGACACTTTTGTCTTAAGACACCAATTTACTCGAACTTTGAAGACATCTAGATTATAACGATTGGGAAACAAGAAACTGGCCGTGAGTTTCACAAGACATCGTGTGGACAACCCTTATCAATCAAATGTAACATTTAAAAACGTTTTAGAATTGTTTGCTCATATTCAAGACTGTAAGGTAATTAAATAATAATGTGTTAAAATACGCTGACCTTTATTTTACTAAATAAACTAATATACTGTTGTGTTCGTATTCGGTTATTTCGGCAAAAATAACATGACATGACTAAAACTTATGTACTAAGGTAGCGGGAGTGTCAGACTTTTACTGACCCATCTTCTGCCCTTTGTGTTCCAGGGCCGCGGTATCTCTTTTGCCAATCTGCTACCCTGGTAAATACTAGACCATATTTGTATGGCCTACAGATAGTTATTTCGGGTCTATTTTGTATGTGAGTTTGAAATGTTTGTACCCACCCACGATACAGGAGAAATTACTAGTGTGAGGACACGTTTTTTTTTTAAAATAACTGGCACAGTGCTTTTTTTCCTATGCCAAGAAATCATATCAAACAGCTATTATGCAGTGTGCCTAGTCATTGATCGTCTATACTGCGCTTGAATAGCCGGTTTAATACACTGGTTTTATTTATGTTAATGGATTATAGTATACTAGCTTTTGGCCGCAGCTTCGCTCGCATTAAATTCGGGATAACTCAGTTCCCCTTTCCTGATTTGCAGGTACCTGCTACTTGTAGTTTTTGCCCTTGCGCTTTATTTATTGTAGTAGCAAAGCTAAGTTTTCCCTTTTCTTCCCTCTTTCTCCCTCATTTCTCAAGTTTTTTAAATAAAATTAGGCTATGTCCGCTAGGTCCTAACTATCTCTGTACCAAAATTCATCGAAATAGGTTTAGCCATTTAGGCGTGAAGACGTAACAAACAAACAAACAAACTCACGTTCGCTTTTATAATATTAATAAGGATATAGTAAGGACTTTTGTAGCGAATAAAAATTCACAGTAGATTGCAGTCAATGATATCTTGACTAAACAACGTTACACTGAGTAACATCAATATATCAGTGAATAATGTAGTTTAAAGATCAGGTTTAATTGGTGAAGTGCGAGTCGAACTCGTGCACCGAGGGTTCCGTACAAACTTGAGACATTAACGAACATATTTTGACTGCGTAGACTTAATAGTTTACGCAGTCAAAAGATCTAAAAAATCAACCCCCTAGAGTTGAATTTTTCACAGATCTAAGGGACCACCTATTTGAGTTTATGGTTTTAATTTGATCTCGATACCTCCAAGCGTTCCCCGAGATAAAGAGTCTTGACAGACAGACGGACAACAAAGGGATTTTATCTTTCGAGGTTCGGAATCCTAAAAGGCAGGTAAGCAAGTCTTACTATAATTTCCAGTTGGTCGTAGAGTTATAAACTAAAAAAATAATTAAATTGCTTAATTTAGTTGGTAGTAAATATTTTTCATTAATTAAATATGACGACACTGAAATATGAAATACACGAAAAACAAGATCATTTAATTCACGATGAGAATTTATGGAAACACTAGCTTTTGCCCGCGGCTTCGCTCGCGTTACATTCGGTAGCGCCTTTGATTTGTAATAGCAACGCTAAGTTTTCCCATTTCTTCCCTCTTTCTCCCTCATATCCCACTCTTTTTAAAAAAAATTATCAAAATCGATTTAGCCATTAAAGCGTGAAGAGGTAACAAACAAATAAACAAACAAACTCACTTTCGCTTTTATAATATTAGTAAGGAAGTAAGGATTTCAATAATCTACCTAAGCGCTGGGAATCCCTTTTTCCGCATAACCTCCTTCTTTTTTAGAAATCGTTAAGGCGCAGATCAAATCAAAAGCAGTTAAATAAAGCTTAAGAAACCTGTACATATTGGATATACAAAAAAGAACCCACAGATTATTGTAAAACAAGCTGGTATCGGTTTCAAAGATGAGATCAATGGCGATTTCAATGTCAGGGCAGCAAAAAACTTGTTGTTGACCTTGAGATAAAGCAATATCAGACTTGCGAACATCTAATTGTTTAGCTGTGACGTTGTTATCATCAGTATTTTAATATTAGGTATCTCTGAATTAATATTTATGGATGTTGATGGTCATCATCTGCCTAGCCTTTTCCCAACTATGTTGGGGTCGGCTTCCAGTGTAACCGGATGCAGCTGAATATCAGTATTTTACATGGAGCGACTGCCTATCTGACCTCCACAACCCAGTTAGTACTAGGTAATGCGATACCCCTTGGTAAAACTGGTTGTCAGACTTTCGGAACACTGACTACCTGTAACGACTGTCAAAGATCTACAAATGACAGCTGGGATCAACCGACGGCTTAACGTGCTTTCCGAGGCACGGAGGAAACTTGGTATGGAACGGGATGTTGATGGTAATGCTATTTAATTAAAATGAAACACCACAGACTACCTACAGTACTTTCTCTCCTCCTTTAAATCCATCAAAAGGTTGTCTTGAAAAGATTGTTTTTAGCGATAAGACCGCCCATTGTGTCACCTTATTTATAAGTTGTTTCCTGTTATTCTTGTAATTTGTATGGTGTACATAATAAAGAATATTTTATCTATCTATCTATCTAATTATGCAGTGTTTTCTTCTGGTAGATTAGCAAAAACTATGCGTTCTAAAAGCTTGGAAAGTCAGCATTCATTCTGTATTTCAAATGAAGCATTTCTATGCAACATTTCTCATCATCTATCTCGCCTTTTCCCAACTATGTTGGGGTCAGCTTCCAGTGATACCAGGTCCAGCTGACCACCAGTATTTTAAATGAAGCCACTGTCTGATCTGACCTCCACAACCCATTAACAACTGAGCAATATGATTAGGGTTGCCACCTTTTTTTGTCCAAGTAAAGTACATTGGCAATGAAGGGTAGAAAGAAAAAGTACAGACGCCTGCACATCAAGCTACTACAATCTGTCAGATTTCTTTGATAGATTTTCGACTTTATTTCTAAAGTATTAGGTTCAAGGTTTATTGGGAAAAATTGACAGTTTCGGGTAGCTTGACCTGCTGCAGGCGTCTCTACATTGTGCCAAAATAAAGAACTTTTTATTCTGCTTTAATACGAGTGCCATTTGAAAATATATTACTCATTACTTTTAGCCCATTTTATCAAATAATTATTTTCACTGAATATCTCCATAGCATCTTTCTATTCAAAATTAAAATAAATAAAAGCATAATGTGTCGTTTTGTTTTACACAACATTTTTGCAATAATATAGTACCCTGTTTCTGTATATTTTATGTCAAAAGAAATCAAATTAAGCAAAATAAAGTATTTTCGCGTACTTTATAGTTGGTATTAAGTATAGATTACAATTACCTGAAATAACGTACAATACTTTATAATAAAGTACGGGTGGCAACCCTAAAAACGATACTCCTTGGTAAGACTGGCTGTCAAACTTTCGAGACACTGACTACCAGTAACGACTGTCAAAGATATACAAATGACAGCCGGGACCAACAGCTTAACGTGCTGTCCGAGGCACGGAGAAATTCGGTGTGTTTCGGTCGGGTGATCACCCATCGGCTGACTAAACTAGGTAAGCGTGACTTAACCTCAAGCAACATGTATTTTCGAGCGAAATTCATGTTTTACATCAGCACTTAAACATTGTGTTAATGAATGCATTGAATATATAAAAATGAATCGCAAAATGTGTTGGTAAGCGCATAACTTAACAACGCCTGGACCATTATTACCAATTCTTTTTTTTTTAATATTCGTTGAAGTCCAAGGATGGTTTTTACTCCGAGAAAAAAAAAGCTAAAGGCAGTATAGGTTTTTGTGTAGTTTAGGTAGGTAGGGTACCTACCCACCCTACCTACTTAAACTACCTATCTTCCTAGGTAGAAAGGTAGAAAAATTGCATTGCAACGCCGGGGCACAGCTAGTTGAATATAAAAAAGTAAAACTCATTGAAAACATTAGTACACAAAAAAAAAAAATTGAACATTGAAAACTTGACCCCTAATATCTTCATAACTAGAAGTTTCAATTTGCATGACGTGACAGGGAAGAACAAGTGCCTTTTGTTAAGGGTATTTTCACATTCTGTTTTTTGTTTTTCGTTACATTCTTTGAGAAAATATGAAATATCGTTGTGTGTTGTAGGTACCTAAGCACTTTACTCGTATTATGTTTTTTTATTGTAAGTGGGTTCACTCTTGACCTTGAACAGACATGAGACCAACTAACGATGAGGCAAGCTAACCCTAAATAAGTTTTTTTTTAAATGTCATCTCGTCGGTCATCCTAATAGGTTGTAAGCTTTTTAGTATTTGCTTTAATTATTTGTGAATTTATCTATTGTTATTATTAATTACTTTATTTATAACCTAATTTAATAAATAGCAATGTGTAATGAACATAAATCAGTATTTTTGTATAGAATTCGTTTTAAACATACGAAAGATTTTCTATTTGATTTTTAAACTTTATTGCTTGAAATACAGCTCTAAACAGCGTAAACCCTGACATAGTCGACCCTCAAGGAGGCGTCATACCACGAGGGGTGCCAAGAGTCCTTGCTCCTCCAAAAGTCCAGCATGGCCTTGCTAGCGCTGTTCCTCCAGGGTTTGCCTTCCATGTCATCAGAGAAGTCGTTCACTCCACCCACGCGAAGACCAAGGGTTATGTGGAACTGGGGGAAAGAAAATAAAGTTTTGTGAAGTGATAAGGCCATGATTTCTACTGTTGGTCTTGTCCAGATGTAGAAGAGAATGTACCATCTGATCCAGCGGCGCCATGACAGATCCCTTCTGCCAGTGCGAGGCGTGTGCCACGTTGTTCCTCTTGGCGATCTCAAAGAAACCCCCGCCAGGGTTCACGGTACCGTACTTCTCACCATCCACCAGCAAGTCGATGCCATCTGTGACATAAAGACTGACTATGATAATCATCTAAATTTTTTAGAAGTCACATTAGCAGTCGCCTCATCTAAACAAGGTGTAACATATGCTACTATCTAGCGCAAGATCTCCCGTGTGGTGTCTTGGACTATGAGACTGCACATCTTTTGTTCCAAGAGTTCTTGACATTCGTAAAAAAAACTTTGGACTTCACAATCAGCTGATCAACACTTTTCGGAAAACTAAAAAAACAATATCGAATTTCCAACAGTTATAGAACAAGAGTTGTTCAGTTTTATGATCTGATAGATAGACCATACGGGAGATCTTGCGCTTATTTCGTTACACCTTATCAACATCTGTCAAGTCTTTTCTTAACTATTTTGGGGTCGTTTTCCAGTCTAAACGGATGCAGCTAAATACCAGTATTTTCATGAAGCGACTACCTATGTTACCACAACCCAGTTAGTACTGAGTAATAAGATATCCCTTGGATATATAGATATAAGATGTGGAATTTGTAAGCAAGTTTGTAAGTACGTAATCTTCGAAACGGCTGATCCGATTCTGATAATTCTTTCACTAACGGGAAGCTATAAGTAATTCAATGAAGTAGAAATAGTTCTGCACAATACCTGGTCTCCATAACATTGTATAGTTATGGAAGTTCTTGTGCCAGTTGTCGATCCCAATCTTTTCCCGGAGCAGGGTAGACCTGAAGGGTTCGGAGCCAGAGAGTACAGGACCTCCGTAGAGCTTCTTGGCAAGTCCAGAGTTGCCTCGGATGAAGGCGACTCGCATAAGACCGGATTCATAGTTATTTAGACCGTATGCATTGTCTGATGGTTCCAAGTTGATTTCTAGAGGGAAATAGATTTCATGAAGTGTTGAATAAGATAAAAATACACTGTAGGGAAGCATTTGCCCTGCAGTGGGATAAAAAATGGTGAACATAAATGTTATACCACGTCAGTTAAAAATAAACCTTGTGAAAAGGAAATGTAGGCTGTGAGCTGCTTCTAAAAATGACTGTATTATTGTGTAAATTTAATTAAATGTTTGGAAAATATGTCCATGAGCAAAAAGGTGTAGTTTTAATTGTCTTCATTTTCGAAGTATCTTACTCACAAGAGGAATCAAACTTTACTACTTTGAACATGAATGAATTTGAAACAAAAAAAAAACTCATTTTACGAACCAGGCATGAGCCAGCTTCCTGCTGGTAACTTCGCGCGCACTTCTACCCTCCCGAACATGAAATTAAAACTGCGTCTTGTAGTGATCTTCGCCGTTGTCACAGGCGGTACTATCTGGGACCCTTCTCGTCTGCACTCTGGTGTGTCTGCCTTGCCTGTGCATCTAAAAATGTAAAAGGAACTGATGGATGGGAAATCATCAAATAAGTTCACCCTCTCTGAGTGGAGCGAGGGGGTGTGTCAGACATGTTGTGACTAAAACCCATCCATGTTCCGGTTCGGTATCTCTTTTGAATAACCCGCAACTCCGGCAGGCGGTGGCCCTGACAAACCCATCTCCTTTGCTGACATCTCTTTGACGCACGCGTGGAACTAACGCGCCGTCGACACGGCCTGTCGTCACTGGACGGATGGACTGCGAACTACCCATAGCTCACCGTCCACAGATCTACCGTGGCCGGGAGTGGTCTCACTGCGCCCGACGTCCGGAGTGTCCCCCGCAGCGGCTGGTTTACATTAACCAAACGAGTTACATTAATATAAACGTGACGATTGCGCATATACGCAAGGTTTCATTTACGCCCATTCTGATAATTTCACTCAACACTCATTAGCCCAGCAGTCACGTTTACAAACTAGACTGATAAAATTACATCAAAACTTGCTCACGTCTGCCTGAAGTTCGGTAATTTCCTTCCCGGATCATTCAAACGGAAATTCAAATCAAAAGTATTTTTATAATCCAGACTAGCTTTTGCCCGCGGCTTCGCTCGCGTTAAATTCGGTAGCGCCTTGTTAATTTGTAATAGCAACGCTAAGTTTTCCCGTTTCTTCCCTCTTTCTTCCTCATATCCCACTCTTTTAAAAAATAATAGCCTATGTCCGTCTCCTGGTTCCCAACTATCTCTGTACCAAAATTCATCAAAATCGGTTAAGCCATTAAAGCGTGAAGAGGTAACAAACAAACAAACAAACAACCTCACTTTCGCTTTTATAATATTAGTAAGGATTATAAAGTATCTGTGACATAAAATTTCATCTAAATACGTTAAGTAATTTTCAGGTGAAAGAGTTACACACATCAATACATCCTTGCTTCAAGAAACCAGGAAAAGATCCGTCAGCTCCATCTAGCTATCGACCAATCAGCTTATTACCAAGCTTAGGGAAACTACTCGAATCCATTATTCTATCCCGCCTTTCTAAAACAACTGCACATATATTGATCCCTGAGCAATTCGGATTCCGTAGTTCCCATTCTACCACGCATCAGCTAGCTAGAGTGGCTGAACATGTAGCTCACGGGTTAAACCGCGGTCTTTCCACAGGCATGATTTTACTAGACATTGAAAAAGCCTTCGACTCTGTTTGGCACGAAGGTCTCCTACATAAATTGTTAAAACATGAAGTACCTATTTGTCTAGTAAAGCTCATCCAAAGTTACTTGTGGGATCGATCTTTCTCTGTTTATATAGGTAAAGACCATTCTGCTCCCAAAACTATTCCAGCCGGTGTGCCTCAAGGTTCGCTCGTGGGTCCATACCTTTTCATACTTTACCTGAATGATATACCCAAACAGACTCACACACACCTTGCCATATATGCCGATGATACCGCCACATTCACGACAGACAAAGATGTTGACATAATCGCGGGAAGGCTTCAATTTTCATTGGAATTACTCAGCCAATTTTTTAAGACCTGGAAATTGAAACTAAATTCCGAAAAAACTGAAGGTATACTATTTACCGGCAAACGAACACTACCCACAAGACTTGTTAAACTTGATGACTTCCAAATTCCGTGGCGCGTATCGGTAAAGTATTTAGGAATGGTATTAGACAAGACGCTTAACTGGAACAAAAATTTAGAATTAATTATAGGTAAAGGTACGAAAGCCCTAAATTCACTAAAACCTATTTTGAATCGCAAATCAATTCTCAGCCCCACTACTAAGCTGCTTATTTATTCTACATTGGTCAGACCTTGCTTAACTTATGCAGCTCCTGTGTGGTCCAGTGTGGCTGAAACTAAATATAATAAACTTCAAATAATTCAAAATAAAGCTTTAAAATTATCCTACAACACACCATTTCGGACGAACCTTAAAACGCTACATAGACGCATTAAGTATCCTTTTCTTAAAGATTTTATATTAAAGATTTCACGTAAATTTTATTTGCACAAGAACCCATCACACCGTAATATACTAATATCTGCAATTGGTAACAGCAGATTAACTACATTGCCTTACGCTCGAACGTACAATCGATATCGACTCCCCCATCACTACTTCCTCCGTGACGTAACATGACGATAGCTCGCTTACTAGCCGACGTCGCTAGACCGGCCGTGTATTCGCGATTTTTGCACAAAACTACCCGCTACCTACTTTATGTTAATGTTATAACTTAGTCTTATAATAAAACGTACATCTTGTATGTTATTCATTGTAAATATTATGTGGGTGCTTACCAAGACCTGCACAATCTAAAAAAAATTTAATCGATGTAAGTAAATTATTAGTTGTAAAATAAAAGGTAATAATCACATGTTTTATTGTTTGTAAAGGCGATTATACTAAGCCTATGTAACAAAATAAATCCTGATTTGTGTACAAATAGAATAAGATCAAACAAACAGTTAACAGGTAAACAGTTTGTATCTTCTTATGTATAAATAAAGACCTTGAAAAATCAAAAATCAATCAATACATCCTTGCAAAATTTCACGATAGTCTAGTGATAATTTTATAGTTACAATAAAGAAATAAATCATTTTATAGTCTACACATCCTTATTCCTTACTAATATTATAAAAGCTAAAGTGAGTTTGTTGGTTACGTCTCGCCTAAATGGCGATTTTGATTAATTTTGGTACAGATATAGTTGGGACCCTGGAGACGGACATAGGTTATTTTTTTTTAAAGTGAGAAAATGGAGAGAAAATGGGAAGAAAAGGGAAGATAAAGATATTTTTTTTCGAGCATTACGTAGGTTAAAGTTAGCGTTAGCCCAAAATAACTTTGCCACGCGGACGAAGTCGAGGGGTGGAAACTAGTATATAATAAGAAAGAAATCAAGTACCTGACATCCAAGTCCAGGGTCTGATGAAGGTATCCCTCATTATGTTGAGCCTCGGTCAGTACTGGAGTTATGACCAGGGAGCCATCCTCGAAGCTCACCGTATTATCCGGATCATAGAAGTTGAAGGGGTAGTCCTACAAGAAATGATAAGTACTTGATTTTATCTATGTTCGACCAAGACAGACCAAGACAGCCTAAGTAGGGCTTATCGAGTTTCAGACAAAATGTAGCTTAAAAACGAGTTTTCTTTTTAAGTCTTTTGCTAATATTTACAAACATTAAAACTTACATAAACTAACGGCCAAACCAGGAATACAAATATTTTTGTATCTTACAGGTAGATACAAATATTTTTTTTCGTGTAGGTGATCTTACATTTGAAATGCAGGTCAGCAGCAAAGCTTTCAGCCACTGCGGTCGTGTCTATTTATTTTGTGCGACATACTGACTAATTTTTTAACTGGACAGGTCATATTATTTAGTGCACAAAATTGTCAGAAACATAAACGGCATCTTTTGACTGCGTTGACTTAGAAGGTTGATTTTGTCACAACTCCAAGGGACTACAACTTGAGTCATCATCTGCCTAGCCTTTTCCCAACTATGTTGGGGTCGGCTTCCAGTGTAACCGGATGCAGCTGAATATCAGTATTTTACATAGAGCGACTGCCTATCTGACAGTACTGGGTAATACGATACCCCTTGGTAAGACTGGTTGTCAGACTTTCGGGACACTGACTACCTGTAACGACTGTCAAAGATCTACAAATTACAGCTGGGACAACGGCTTAACGTGCTTTCCGAGGCACGGAGGAAACTCGGTATGTAACGGGTGGTCACCCATCCACAGACCAACCTAGGCAAGCGCGGCTTAACCTAAAGATCGACCCGAGCGGCTGCTATTATTTAGCCACGAGCTCCTCAACTTGAGTATATGGTTTTAATTTCAACTTGGTATCTTCTTTTCTTGACAGACAGATAGACGGACAACAAAGTGATTCAATAAGGGTTTAGTTTTTTCCTGGTTGGTTACGAAACCGTAAAAAAAGAATATAATTAATGAGTTTTCAATTAACAATAATCTATTACTAAAGTCCTCTGAACTAACCGGCTCTCCAGGAAACTGGATCGTGGCGTCCCATTTATCCAACGCTCTAAGACTGGTTTTCTTGAACTCTTCGCTAAACAGCAAGTGGTCTTTACAAGTGTTTCGATAACCTTGAACTATGGTTTTTGACATTACACAGTCTTTTTCTTCTTCTTCTTCTTCTTCCGTCTGGGTTCCTTCATATCTTTCGTCTAGTAGGTTTTCAGGGAAAGTTATAGAGCCGTATGGAGGATCTCCTCCATCATCTGATGGACCGGGAGTTACCTGCTCTGGTGGGATACTAGCTGGTGTACCATCTTCGTTGACGAATTCTGGAAAGTTCTATGAGTGTTGAACAATAATAGGAATGCACGTATATACAGCAGAATAGACGATGCGCTAGGATTACGGTTCTGAACGACGCGGAAGCATGGAAAATGCGATTTTGTGCTGATAGATATGGTTCAACCCTCAGCCATTTGTATTAATAGGTGTGCTTAGTTGATATTTTGCGATGAATAATTGAAATAGCCGCCACGATTGGTTCATCTTTAAATATTCGCAATCACAGTCGGGAGTGGGTTATAATCCAGCATTGATCATTATCCACAAAAAAAAAATGGTCTAAGGAAATACAAGTTTTACCACTACGTTTTCCTAAACCACTTTGACAGCTGTCGTGAAGGTATAGATAACACAAATGATAATGCTTGTTTAGAATACTGTTTTTTTTGGTTGTGAGACTGAACCACAGCTCACAGTTCAAAGTCGACGTCGGGGCCACTTTTCACATACGCCATTTCGTGAATAATATAGTCCTCCTGACAGTTTTCGGCCATCTTCTATCTCAGTATCAGTATCTCAGCGGAAATCAGCCATCGGCGCAGGAGATATTATAGTGTACAAGTGTGTGCGCAGGCAGGCACAGGTGCACTCTGTTCCTCCACTCTTATAGACCGATGGAATGGCAATCCGGCACAACCGGAGAGGGATCAGACGCAGGACCAACGGCTTAACTGAGGCACGGGGGTATCTTACCGCCAACTTCCAAACTCACTTTTTGCCCGACCCAAGAGTCATGCTTGCGACCACGAGCCCAATTGCGTGTTACTAAGACGGATGTCAGAGCGTGATGATACGTGACCAAAGAAAACACTTCTTCTTAGCTGCGACTACCACAGTTCTGTAGTGCCTCAGCAATGTTTGCTGACGCACGCACTGTCAGTTTTGATACGTTGTAGCGTAAAACATCTGCCTCGCTATTCCACAGGCTGCGTGGCAGTCCCAACACTATCCTGCAATCGATAGCTGACCGGGTAGATAGCCCGCTAATGTGGGCGCTAACTAATCGCACTCGGTCTGTTCTAATTATTAAGTACTAACATAGGCTTACGCCCTGTTCCAATAATCAAATACGGTTCGTTTTGCTTACAGATAGTAGTATTTTGACATACTGTACGTCTCGTAGAAAATACTACTATCCGTAAGCAAAACGAATCGTTTTTATTTATTGGAACCGGGCGTATGTCATATTGTTACTAACGTACTGGACCTGATTGTAGTCTGTTAAATAAATAATAATAATTAGGCAGGCTTTTTACCATATGTTCAAAAAACTTACTAGTAACTGTGTATTCGAGGTCTGTGTTATAATATCCCTTGCCATTTTTGAGGACATAGACCCAGTAAAATATGGTATCTCCAACTTTCAGTACGACATCACGATGCTTGTAAACCCACTTATTGCCTTTGGGTCTAGTAACGTCTCCATGAAAGACACCTTCGTTTAAACCCTCAAATTCTTGATTGATGTTTCCACGGAATCCGAAGAAGGTATAACCGTCATCTAAAAAGGAGGAAAGGATTATTTAGTCTGGTTATTGCAGTCCATGAAGTTCCATAAGCTCCCAGTTTTTTTTAAGACTTTGCCCCACTCTGGGAATTTCTCCTGTATCGTTGTGCGTTTACAAAAATTTAAACTCACATAGACAAACAGCCAGACCCGGAACAACTATCTGTAGGCCATACAAAAATTTGTCCCGTGCGGGCATCGAACCCACGACACGTACTGCAGCAGTCGATCGCTTAGCCCCTCTGCCAACCGTGTCGTCATATTAAATAACATACATACATCATGCCTATATCCTAAGCAGTGATAGCTTAGCGTTATTGCCGTATAAAATTCCGTGAGGAAACTAGCATGCCTGAGAAATAATCCTAGACAGCATCTTAAGCCAAGTCAGAGGTTTTAAATGATGTCCGAAATAAAATGACAAATTATTTTCATCTACTTTATCTCTAATATATAAAACTAGCCTTTGCCCGCGGCTTCGCCCGCGTTAAATTCGGGGTAACACAGTTACCCTTTCCTGTATTGCAGGTACCTGCTACCTGTAGTTTTTGCCTTTGCGCCTTATTGATTGTAATACCAATGCTATGTTTTCCCTTTTCTTCTCTTTTTCTTCCTCATATCCCACTTTTTTTTAAATAATTAGCCTATGTCAGTCTCCCGGGTCCCAACATCTCTGTACCAAAATTCATCGAAATCGGTTTAGCCATTAAGGCGTGAAGACGTAACAAACAAACAAACTCACTTTCGCTTTTATAATATTAGTAAAGATTCTCGGGTCACAGTGTTCGTTCCCATACTCCTCCGAAAAGGCTCGACAGATTCTTATGATTTTTTTATGCATTTTCAGTAAGTCTGAGAATCGGCTACTATCTATCTTTCACACCCCTAAGTGGTAAGGGGAGTCTAATATATAAAACTCTCGTGTCACAGTGTTTGTTCCCATACTCCTCCGAAACGGCTCAACCGATGCTTATGAAAAAAACCGGCCAAGAGCGTGTCGGGCCACGCTCAGTGTAGGGTTCCGTAGTTTCCCGTCCGTCACAATAAGTGTTCCCACTTATGAGTTTAAAGGTGGAGGAGCGTGCAATGTTGCACGTTCCGCGGTAGGCGCTCCAACAGTTTTTGTACAAAAAAGGCAAAAAGTTGTACAAAATACAACTTTTTGTCTTTTTTGTACAAAAACTGTTGTGTCAATCAAGTTCAAAATGATTTTCCTAGAAAGTCCTTATAAAGTTCTACTTTTCAGATTTTTTTCATATTTTCTAAACTTATGGTTCAAAAGTTAGAGGGGGGGGGACACATTGTTTTTTACTTTTAGAGCGATTATTTCCGAAATTATTGACATTATCAAAAAATGATTGTAGTAAACCCCTATTCATTTTTAAATACCTTTCCAACAATATATCACACGTTACGGTTGAAATTAAAAAAAAACACTTCCCACTTTACATAATTATAGGGTGGCTACCCTAATAAAACATTTTTTTCTAATTTTTATTTTAGCACTTTGTCGGCGTGATTGATATACATATTGGTACCAAATTTCAGCTTTCTAGTGCTAACGGTCACAGAGACTAAGCGAGGACGGACGGACGGACGGACGGACGGACGGACGGACGGACGGACGGACGGACGGACGGACAGACAGACAGACATGGCGAAACTATAAGGGTTCCTAGTTGACTACGGAACCCTAAAAACCACACGAAAGAAAAGAAAATATTACGCCAATAAAAAAATAATAATTTGATACAATTTGTGACTGTTTTTACAGAACAGGCTTTGAAAAAAAACCTTGCCTTGGTTTTTATTAAAAGTTATGATATTACATAACTTTTAATAAAAACCCGAATCAACAAATAATTTCTTTTTTACCTCATCCGAACAAGTTTTTAATTAGTGTGCTGTCGATGCTTTATACAGTCAAACTTTAAATTGCGATAATAGATTTTTATATGAAGAAGCAAAATATATGTCATTTTGTTAACAGATACTGTCTGTCACTTGTTGTTTTTTAGCTTACTATACCTCAAAAGGAAAAACGGAACCCTTTTAGCCCCTTTGGAATGTAGCCCACTTAGAACCCTTAGCCTCGACACCGCTCCCGGCCACCGTAGACGCAGGTGTGTGACCTGTCCATCTAGTGACGACAGGGCATGTCGACGGCGCGTTCATGTTATAGGCGCGCCTCCAAGAGATTTCAGCAAAGCAGGGGCCTACCAGGGCCTGCTTAGGTTGCGGGTTGTTCGAAAGAACGAACATAGATGGGCTTTAATCAGTAAAAGTCTGACATTCTCCCTCGCTCCACTTAGAGCGGGTGAAGTTAGCTTTCCCATGCGAAAAACATATTAACTATTTTTAATCACAGGCAAAAATGACATTTCTGTTAAACAGTCTGGCAAAATATGGGTGTATTATATAAAAAGCGCCTTTTCTAACCCATTGAAATCATCATCTTCATTTTCCTGCCCTTGTCCCATTTTATTTGGGGTCGGCGCAACACGTTTTCTTCTTCCATTCTCCCCTATCAGACGTCACGGCATCATTTACTCATTTCTCCTTCATATCATTCCTTACACAACCCATCCATCTTTTCCTTGGCCATCCTCTCGCTCTCCGTCCATCAACATTCAGATCCAAAACTCTTTTAGTCACATGTGCTTCGTCCTTCTTCATTACATGCCCATACCAAGACTAACGACTCCTTTTATTTTTTTCTGTAACAAGCGCAACTTTCAAACTTTCTCTAATATACTCAATCCTTAGGTACTTTATTCATTCTTGTCACTCCACACATCCATCTCAACATTCTTATCTTCGCTACATGCAATCGTTTTTACCCATTGGAAGATAGAAGTAGTTTTTATCACAATTAACGCTCTTACCTTTCAACGTCACTCGAAAGCCTTTTGGATACAGAGCTTCCACCATTGGTGTTCCAACTTCGTGACCTCTGTTCCCTTGAACTTCACATATTGCAATTAACACACATATGTATAAGACTACAGCTTTGTATAAAGACGACATGTCTCGACCTCTTTTAGAGCCGAATGGTTTAATCAACATGATGAAGAAGCTGCACGCCGGTTTTTAGAGGTCGTATTTTTTAAAACAGGAAAATTATTTAATTTGATATATTCATACTTCGCTGTTACCCGAGACTTCGTCCGTGTAAGATTCGCGATTTGTTTAAAATGTAGGTTCTAATTATTATTTTTTGTTTGTACTATCTGTGCCCAGCGGTTTCACCCGCTGCTCAGTTAGGGGTATGAAAAATAGATGTTGGCCAATTCTCAGACCTACCCGATATGTACACAAAATTTCGTTTAAATCGGTCCAGCCGTTTCGGAGGAGTATGTGAACGAAAATTGTGACACGAGAATTTTATATATTAGATTAAGACAGACGGAGACATGAGGTAACGCTTGATGTGTCCAGTTTTAAACACTCGCCATAAAGTCGTTTGAATCGTATTCATGTCATAACAGCTACCCTACCGTGACGTCTTAAAACAGAACTTATTCCAGTGAGGGAAAGAGACAGAGCTATACAGGGTGTCTAGCACCATCTCTTTCTCACACAGGAATAAGTACTGCTGTAAGATGTCATGGTAACACTACAGTGTCAGTTGTAAAACAGTTAAGAATTATTTCTTAACTGTTTTAAACAGACATAGCTTATGTTATAAATTAAATAAAATTTCTCATCCCTTATTTAATTTATAACATAAGCTATGTCTGTTTCCAGTTTGAAATCTAGATTTTGAGGTTATCATCGAACCATAACAACGAATATTTAGCATGATCTTTCATCGCTTCGACTGGTGTTAAAGAAAAAAAAAACATTTCAAAATACATTTAGCTATTTTTAATTCCTACCTAGACAAATAGTAAGTAGGTACCTATGCAATCGGTCCAGCCGTTTCGGAGGAGTATGTGAACGAAAATTGTGACACGAGAATTTTATATATTAGATTAAGACAGACGGAGACATGAGGTAACGCTTGATGTGTCCAGTTTTAAACACTCGCCATAAAGTCGTTTGAATCGTATTCATGTCATAACAGCTACCCTACCGTGACGTCTTAAAACAGAACTTATTCCAGTGAGGGAAAGAGACAGAGCTATACAGGGTGTCTAGCACCATCTCTTTCTCACACAGGAATAAGTACTGCTATGAGATGTCATGGTAACACTACAGTGTCAGTTGTAAAACAGTTAAGAAATACAGACAAAATGCAATATTTCTCATCCCTTATAACATAAGCTATGTCTGTTTTCAGTTTGAAATCTAGATTTTGAGGTTATCATCGAACCATAACAACGAATATTAAGCATGATCTTTCATCGCTTCGAGTGGTGTTAAAGAAAAAAAAAACATTTCAAAATACATTTAACTATTTTTAATTCCTACCTAGACAAATAGTAGGTAGGTACCTACCTATGCATTTTTTTCTAACGCCTAAGTGCATAAAAACTATTCAAATATAACATAGGTACCTGTATTCTTAACGGCTGGCGGAGTCGTGTAAAATACTATATGTACATTTTGGCATGCAGCTAGTCACCCCTGGATGGAGGCCTTAACTGCAAGGCATCCACAGGGATTGACCGGTTAAGCAGAAAACGACGTCATAGGTCGAACTGCGAGATGCCAAAAAAATACAGCTAGTCCATATTACAAGTATTTTTTTTTTAAATAATTCATGTTGGAAATTGTCCTTTCATTACGTTCCGATCAGCCTGAAAAGGTAACAGAGTTGCTTTCGCATTCATAAAATTAGTATCCTCCCCGTGGTAACGCATGCTTGGAAGTCAGAAATTAATCCACTTAAGCGAGCTTAAGGGTATAACGTATGTTATGTTCTGAACTACTTTTTCTTTCTTCATCGTTTACTTGTATTCAAACTTTTGGTCCTTGCGGCAGCTACACAAGCCAATCCTCAAGATCAAGTAGTATTAACCTAATCTAGATATAGGTTGGTCTGTAGAGGGGTGACCATACCTTTAACTTTTATCACAGATGGTCCCTTTTTAGGCTTCCGTAGGTTCTGTCTTGGTCATTTATATTCCTACCGTAACAAAATGTCTAAAACGGAACCCAGCGAAAATTATTTCTTTAGAATTATCTGATAAGTTGTATTATGTATAAATTTTGATTGTTTTATTTTATTTTTAATTGACTTTATATATATGACGGAGATTCGTCGTCGGATGGTCGAGATTATCATGGCAGAGGACACGAAATCATACTCGCAAAACTTTTGTTAACACTTGTATTGTCCTTACAAAATCAAATACAAAATCAATAAAACAAAATAACTAAAGATGCAAATGATCGATACAGATTTAAATCAGGAACGCGGGTAGTTTAGCGCGGAGTAATGGCTAACCGTGTCGCTCGGTGCAAGGTCCAAAAAGAAGTCCTCCTGTCAAGCTATCCGCTCCACATCAACCTTCCAAGATGGCAACCGAATGAAACCGTCATTCGGTCATTCAATTTCGTTCAGTACTGTCATTACTCCGCATTAACCATCCCCAAGTTAATACTTGACGTTCCTACACGAACAACGATTTAGTTCACAAAAACAAAGTTAGATGGCGTTAGTTTAAATGTATGCGTCGGCGCTTCAACATATATTTCTTTTTTGTATACTCACAAATTGAAATGAAAATCTCTTAACATGTTATCAACGTCAAACTTGTTAATGATGCCATTGTGTTTGTTGTCCAAACCGCATTTTTATCTGGATGACTAACAGTCAAAGTATATAGTGATAGCAAGATTTTCTTGAAGAATGACAAACATCGATTCTCTTTTTTGTATCGAAATTTTCTATTTTTGAGTGAGGTGTCCTGCGACTAGTAGTAGCAGGTTCGTAGCGCGATGGACCTGGATCCGTTGGCGCTGTTGTGGCTGATGAAGATTGTGGCACCATTGGTGGTTAGGAAAACATTTTCCGTTTCTTATTGCAGTCGAAAAAAATGTAGTCGAAGAGCTAAGCTATAGTCATGGTATTTTTTAATCGTGTTTGTTGCTGAACCGGATCTGCTGTTCTCTTTAATCTTCTTAACTGATCTAACAAGTTTAATCTAACTAATCTAAAGAACTAATTCAATCAGTGCAGTAGGTAGGTAGTTCTTGTTACCATCATCAAACACCATGCAGGATTATAGGCCTAGAAGCAAAAACGCAACACACCCATTTACAACAGGGAGAGAACCTCAAACCAACCCAGCCGCCGCGAGAGACGCTCCGGACGTCGGGCGCCGCGAGACGACAGGCTTTGTTGAAAGAGATGTCAGCAAAGCAGGGGGGCCTGCCAGTGCCACCGCCTGCTGGGGTTGCAGGTGGTTGGAAAGAGACACCGCGGCCTCGAAACGTAAAGGGCAAAAGAAATAACATGGGTGGGTTTCCATCAGTAAAAGTCTGACACTTCTTTCATTACGCCCAGAGTGACGAAAGTTACTTGATGATTTCCCATCCGAAAAAAATATGCCGTAGTTAGTTGAGATCCGTGATTGTTTTTATTTAATCTGGGTTTAAGTGTTATCGTTTTACGTGATAAGACGGTCTTGAGCATTCATTCATGTGTAAAATAGTAGGTATGCAAAAAGTTTTTGTTAAAACAACTTTGGTGATGAAGATTCAAGGACAAAACACCATTGCATTAAAACCAGTTTCCATTCTCTTCAAATAAACAGGAAAATCAAAAACTTAAATTATTATTTTATACTTTTATTAAAAAAAATTACAACTAAAATCTCAGAATCATCACAGATCACTTTCTTAGTCTACAAGGCGTACACTTTGATGGAATCCACTCTCAGATTGGCGTTGTACCAAGATGGAAACCAGCTGTTCTTGCCCTTCCAGAAGTCAAGCATGGCCTTACTTGCTTTGTTCTTCCAGGGTTTGCCCTGAAGGTCATCGCTGAAGTCGTGGACACCTCCCACACGAAGACCCAGGGAGAGGTAGAACTGTGAAGAGGATCAGACGGTTAGTTTTTGATGAACTTAAACATGACATCGATCCTTTTTTTTTGCGGATGAGAAATCCCCAAATAACTTCCCCCGCTCTGGACGGAGCGAGGGGGAGTATCAGACTTGTGCTGACTAAACCCTACCCATTTTCCTTCTATTGCCCTTTACGTTCTGGGGCCGGCGGTATCTTTTTCGAACAACCCGCAATCCCGGCAGGCAGTGTCCCTGGCAGGGCCCTCTGCTTTGCTAACATCTCTTTGAGGCGTGCGTGGAACACTAACGCGCCGTCGACACGGTCTGTCGTCAATAGACGGACGGACGGTGTGCTACCCATTGCTATATGCATATAGCATTGCACCGTCCACAGCATTTATGGTGGCCAGGAGTCCTCTCGCGGCGCCCGACGCGGCACCAGTGCCAGTTATTAAATCACATGTATAGTTGGCGCACCTATTGACACTAACTTAGAACAAATCCTGCCTGCTATTAAGAAATTCCTAATGCAATAATCCCAATAACAATCTGGGAATTGAATCCAGAACCTCTTGCTCAGCAGTCTCGCTTCCGACCACTAGACCAACGATACGAGTTAAATATCAAAGTAGAAATCTCCTAAGTAACAGTTATGCCTTGGGTACCAGCGAAAAACTTACCGTTTGATCAAGCGGCGCCATGACAGTTCCTTTGAGCCAGTTGCTAGCGTGCGTCACGTCGTGTTTTTGGGCGATAGAGAAGAATCCTTCGCCCGGGTTGATGTTGCCGTATTGTTCGCCGTCCACGAAGAGTTCGAGACCGTCTGGAAGACAAGTATATTGGTTAGATACAAGGTAATGGTTGACATTTTTTTCAAATTAGAATTCATCTAAATTACTTCTCCCACTCTGGACTGAGTGAATGGGAGAGTCAGGTTTGTACTGACTAAAACCCATCTATGTTTCTTCTTTCGGTATTTGTGTACCGGGGCCGTGGTATCTCTTCCGAACAACCCGCAGCCCCGACAGGCAGTGGCCCTCAAGGTATGAAAGTATGGCGTTAAGTTCAATCTTCTTTGAAGTCCTTTTAAAGACGGTTGTAGCAGAAATATTTTCCATCTAAATGCAATAGACTGGTAACCTAGGTACTTGAAATTAACTTAAACGTCTTGAATGCTATCGATTGTAATCAGAGTCGTTAATATCCCTTCTTTGCTTCACCGTAGTCGGGTAAAAATAACGGCACCTCCCCACATGGATTTAACTACCCAATTAGAAAATGTTTTACTGATCCCAGTAAAATAAAAATCATTATCTGCTGCTCTCTCCTCAGCACAGCAAGCATAGCATAACCTTAAGACTTGAGCGGTTAAAATTTAGCTGTGAGTAAATAAAATGAAATCAAAAGCATTTATTTCAAGAAGGCCATTTACAGGTACTTTTGAAATGTTAAAACAATGCATAAAACAATAAATAATAAGCTACAGTCCCAGTCACAAGACAACTGTGAAAGTACTGTAGTTGCCCAAACCAAAGCATAGATCTCTATGGAGAAGAATGAGCGAACGAATCCAGCAGCAGAATAAGAACAATGGATACTAAAATAGGTCCACATTTACAAAACGATAACTGTGCTGGGGTATAAAAAGGTGGATGAAAAACGATTGCATGTAGCGGAGATGAGAATGTTGAGATGGATGTGTGGAGTGACAAGAATGGAAAAAGTAAGTTTATTACAGGAAGTTTGTAAGTGGCGCTTGTTACGGAAAAAAATAATGGTTGGCGTTTGTCTGGGTAATGACATGTAATGCGGAGGGACGAAGCACGTGCGATAAAAAGAGTGAAGGATTTCAATGTTGATGGATGGAGAAGGAGAGGAAGGCCAAAGAAAAGATGGATGGATTGTGTAAGGAATGATATGAAGGAGAAAGGAGTAAATGATGCCGTGACGTCTAACAGGGGAAAGAAAATGTGTTGCACCGACTCCAAATAGAATGGGACAAGGGCAGGAAAATGATTATTTACAAAACGAAAACTTTTAACCAGCATCAAAATAAAACACAAAAAAACTCACCAGGCTTCCAAATCATACTATAATTATGATAATCATTGCTCCAGTTATCGATTCCAATTTTCTCCTTCATCAGCATTGACCTGAATGTTTCAGTGTCAGATAAGATGGGGCCTCCATACAACTTCTTGGCTTGACTTAGGTTCCCTCGAACGAAAGCGATGCGAATTAAACCCGATTGATAACCCTGGGTTCCGTAGACATTTTCGGTAGGCTCTAGGTTGATTTCTGGAATGGAAATTGGCTATAAGTAGATGTTCCCACTGAACTCCATCCACTTTTTGCGGGCTAGTGTGATTGTAAGCCAATCGTTTGAGAAAGAGTCTAGTTCATCCTGCTATCTCCTTCTAGGTCTGCCGAGTTGTCGTTTCTTGCTTTCTGGTGTCCACTGAGTGGTTATTACAGTTAAAACCGTGGTTTTTTCAAACTTCTTTGCTTGGAAAAACTGGGAAATTTTCATGGCCCAAACATTGTAACAAAAATATTAATATGACCATAAAGAGCGCCAGGAGTATCAATGATTGTCTGTATGACAATCTGTTGAGAGTATTTGAAACTGTCACCTGTCTCAGCAGGCTGGTTGAGGCACATGGTTTCATTAGGATTGAAAATTTTATAGCAAAGAAACAGTTAAACGGTTAAGAAACCTTTTTTTTTGGTGGCTGAGCCGTCTCGCGGCTTATGAGAAACGCCATTACTAGATACAAGTTAACTAGAAAGAAGCATTTAATTCATATGAAATCGCGGGTTCGATCCCCACACGGCACAAATATTTGTATGGCCTACAGATAGTTGTTCCGTGTCTGGCTGTTTGTGTATTGAGTTTAAATGTTTGTAAATGCACCCACGATAAAGGAGAAATTCCTAGTGTGCGGCATTGTTTTTTTTTAAAGAGAAAATGCTCGTGTTAAAATTCTGCTCTGTAACCATGTTCCCGTTCATATCTTGCACTAGAAGTTTGATAGTTGCGGAACAATAACAGAGATGATGTTGAAGCTTACTCCACAGTAACAGAGACTTCCACAAGCTTCCACTCACCAGGTATCAGCCAGCTGCCCGCAGGTAGCTTCGCACTGACTTCGATCTTCCCGAACTTGAAGCCGAACCTATGTCTTGTAGTGATCTTCCCAGTTATGACTGGAGGTAGAATTTGTGCTCCTGATGCCACACGATTGCATTCCGTGGTGCTTAGTTGACCTGTACATCTGAAAATGGAGAATAAAGATGAAATTAACTCTCAAAATTAAGCGAAATTGCACTAAAAAGATATTAGTAGATTATCCATATAGACAGAAGGAAAAATATTTTTTATCGATGATAACTACCCAAGCAAAATAAATAAAATTGTTATGGGAATACTTCAGAAGTAATTCCTTTGGAACAAAAAACGAAACAAAACTCGAACACAGAACCTCCTCCTTTTTTGAAGTCGGTTAAAGATAACAAAAAAATAACAAATAATATTAAAAAAAAATAAGTTTGGTTTTCAAAATCTTTGCCTTTGCCCTGCGGTGGGACTATATAGGCCAATAATAATATATTGAATTCAACAGATTACTCTTAATTTAATTTCCAAACGCTTTGAGTGAAAGGAAACTGCCATCAAAAATTTTACTTAATTCAAAAGTTCTCTGATGTTTACGACATCCGGTAAATACTTAACGAACGGCAGGAAATTGGGACTTAATCATGACTCTGTAAAGCCGATGTATTCATTAAGATTAATTAATTTGACTTTTGAATGGAAATTTCACTTAAAAGAATATTTTTTGTGTCTTGTTGACTTCACGAGCTCGCTACAAATTCATTATCTGTCTACGGTTTTCGCAACAATTTTTAGTAATTGGGGTCGGCTTCCAGTCTAACAAGTCTGACTGACAAGTTCGTATGTGAATTAAACGATGTTTTCAAACACTTCGGACATTAAATAACAACAAAAAGTACTATTGTCATTAATCAATATGAAACAATGATTTAATTTGATTTATCTTCGCGCTTTGTCTTCTCATACTGAAGGAGAAAGAAAGGCATGACATCGCTTAACAGAATAAAATTAAAAATTAGTAATTCAAATATTTTTTAAATTTAGAACTCAAATAAATATCAATTAATTGTTATAAGCATAAATGATCATGTTTATTTGTCATACTCTGTTGATAACCCCAATTTAATTTTTTGAATAAATGTGATGGCCTTATAAAAAAGCGCCTCCTTGCTCTAAAAAAACACTGCCAGCTATATGGATTTGAGCATTTGTCTATTGTTATACGTGATTAAAAAGAAAAAAAATAAAGCCCTTGTTTCGATAAATGAGAAAAAAACGCGTGTGAAATACATTGAATGTTGAACCTAATCGTAGTGCAATAACCGTTAGTTTTCAAGGAAGTGTATTGAAAAAACATTATTTTTACTTAGTAGCTCCATGATAAGCTCCAACTAACGTACCCAGGAAGGTTCAACGATTCAGTGAGAAATCCCTCGTGGTGCACCTTTTCTGTCAGTACTGGAGTGATGACCAGCGAACCGTCTTCAAAGCTTATTGTGTTGTCCGGAATGTACACGTTGAAAGGATAGTCCTGCAATAAGAGAGATATGTTGAGCTTATGAAACAAAGATCTTCAAGCGTATCTATTCATTTGTAGTTTGATAAGATAACAAGAATGTATTTCGTAGAAAGGGTTAACCTGTTGAATGTCGTACCAAACGCGCGATAATTCGACGAAATTATGCTTAACGTTTTAGCGAGGTAGGCCTTCAGAAAAACGAAGATTTTACCGTTAAACCGATGCCTACACCGTATAGTTCTTGCGCAGTTCTTGCGTGGGTACTTAAGACACTTGTGACATTTTGTCTTACCCGGTAGGAACTTTCTTTTCATTCTTTTTTTAAAAAAAAAACGTTGCCACACACTAGGAATTTCTACTGTATTGTGGGTGCGTTTACAAACATGTAAACTCAGATACACAAACAGCCAGATCCGGAACAACTATCTGTAGACCATACAAATATTTGTTCCGTGCGGGGATTGAACCCGCAACACGCAGCGCAGCAGTCGATAGCTGAGTCACTGTGCCAACCGTGTCGTCTTAACGTCCGACTTAACGACATTTAACGGGTTAATTAGAAGAGTATCATAGCATACCCACAATCCAATATCTGGGCTGCTACTACGAAATTTCTGATGGAAAAAATAAACAAGAAACTTATGCTGTTTACATACCGGCCCTTCAGGGAACCTGATCTCCGGCGTCCAACTGGCCAGGCTCTTGAGGCCCGCTCCATTGAAGTCCTCGCTAAAGACCAGATCTCCCTTGCAGACGGGACTGCGTCCCGCGACCACAGTTTGTGATGCTTGGCAGCGGGGAGGGCTTGGGGTAGGGCGTTGGGTAGGACCTTGGGTCGGAGGAGCTTGAGTTCCAGATGTGGGGGTGGGTTGAGGGGGTATTTTACTTGTGTCTGCTGGTGATCCATCTTCGTTTACGTATTCTGGAAGTTGAAAATAATGTGTTGAGGCTTTAGTTGAGAAGTACAAGTATTGTCACTGGCCTGCAATTCCTGGCCTCTATTATAAAGAAGAAGAAAAAAAAAACGGTGAAAATTATTCAAAAATTTGGAGTTATTCCTTTTTCAATGTATTTAGAAGGCGTTATGCATACACGATATGACTTCGTATTTCGTAGTGGCTAGAGTAACGTTGAATAACAAAGGAAGTTATAAATATTTTCAATATCAACAAAACATCAAGCCTAATTCTCGACGGGTAAGGCAGAGGAGAAAGAGAGGAGAGGAGAGAGAGGTGTACATGATGATACATCCACATCACCAAATTAATAGGGCGCGAACCTATTGCCGGCACAATCCCAGGCTGCTAATGAAAAATTCCTAAAAATCAAACCCAATAACGCTTTGTACGAGCCAGGAATCGAACCTAGGACCCCATACTCAGCAATCGCGCTTGCGACCACTAGACTAACGAGGAAGTCAATATCAAATTGAGAGAAAATCGCGTAATATATCCAGGTTTATGTAGCAAATACTGAACAGTTATTTTTTCCTTACCAGTGACAGTCCATTCCCCATTATCCTGCCTGTAACCCAACCCATTCTTGATGACGTAAGTCCAGAAGTAGATCTTGTCTCCAAGTTTCAGTTCAACATTCCTGTCTCTGAAGGTCCATAGTCCATTCTTAGCTTTGGTGATGTCTCGAGCCCATTGACCAGCTTCCAGGCCTTCCATCTCCACGTTTAGGTTGCCGTGGAAGGCGAACAATGTGAAGCCATCGTCTGGAAAAGTTTTAAATGAGTTTTTTAAATAGGGGATGCATTTTATGGATGTGTACACTGTACAATCTACGCCTTGGGCAGTTTCTGTATACTTTTTTGATGCAGAGAGGCCTGCCAGAGCCACGGCCTGACGGGACACCGCGGCCCATAAACATAAAGGGCAAAAAAAAGGGAACATGGGTGGGTTTTAGTCAGTAAAAGCCTGCGCTGGTCTAGAGCGGGGGCAGTTATCTGATGATATCCCATCCCTACAAAAGGGAAATCCTGTCCTATTAAGCACCTACGTTTAAAAGGATTCCCTGTACAAAAATTCAGTAATTTTCTGTTTTATCCTAATAATATTATAAATGCGAATGTTTGTGAGGATAAATGGATGGATGTCTGTAATGGATGTGTGTTTCACGTCAAAACGGCTGAACGGATCTTGATGAAATTTGGAATGGAGGTAGATAATGGTCTGGAATAACACATAGGATACTTTTCTTTTGGACATGACGCGGGCAATGCCGCGGGCGCCAGCTAGTATATAAATTGCACCTCTGCTGAATGAAACTGTTCCTCAAGAAGTTTGAGAATTTAACGGTCACAAGAAAAAGTACTAACAAAAATTAATCTCATTTACCATCGTGTTGGTCCTTCGATTAATATTTAATTTGAACAAGTTTTTGCTGGTAAAGCAAACCTGTTGTAGTATGTTTGTGTTTATTAGTTGGTTCATTGCCTTCAGCGTCTTGGGTGTCTGAGAATATTGTGTCAATGACCTAACCTATGGAGAAACTTTATTTGTTTTTGACAATCTTGTTTTGAAATTAGAAGCTTTGTTTTCAAAATAAAAAGAAGTTGTGTCAAATGTGGGTGTTGTACTACCCAGTACAATGCCTATCAATCCTTACTTAATATTATAAAAGCGAAAGTGAGTTTGTTTGTTTGTTTGTTACCTCTTAACGCTTTAATGGCTTAACCGATTTTGATGAATTTTAGTACAGAGATAGTTGGGAACCAGGAGACGGACATAGGCTTACTTATTTTTTTAAAGTGGGATGTGAGGGAGAAAGAGGGAACAAAAGGGAAAACTTAGCGTTGCTATTACAAATCAATAAGGCGCAAGGGGAACTGTGTTACCCCGAATTTAACGCGAGCGAAGCCGCGGGCAAAAGCTAGTATACCAATAAATTGGATCGTTAAACACAACTGGGTAGTTGTGGTATGTAGAGGACAGAAAGGTGGCCGTTTCATGTATCTGAATGCTGCCCAACATGATCGGGAAATGGCTTGGCAATGAATGAAGAACTAGTTTATAAAAAGAAGTAGGTATCTAGCACAATATCTACTGTTAAAAGGTGATTATTTGTCCTTCCCAAAAAAAAAATGTTCTGGACAGGTGTATCACAATTTATAAGCAATACTAGCTTTTGCTCGCGGTTTCGCTCGCGTTAAATTCGGGGTAACACAGTTCCTCTTTCCTGATTTGCAGGTACCTGCTACCTGTAGTTTTTGCCCTTGCGCCTTACTTATTGTAATAGCAAAGCTAAGAGTTCCTTTTCTTCCCTCTTAAAAAAAATAGCCTATGTCTCCAGGGTCCCAACAATATCTGTACCAAAATTCATCCAAATCGGTTTAGCCATTTAGGCGTGAAGACGTATCAAACAAACTCACTTTCGCTTTTATAATATTAGTAAGGATTTAAACCTCCCTCTCTAATCATTCTATCTATTGCTGAAAACTACATTAAAATCCGTTGAGTAATTTCAAAGATCTAAGCAAACAGAAAGCGGAAGAAACTTAATTTTATACTATTTAAAGATTAGCTTATTTCTATACCGACAATCCGTCGTGTAATAGAATTACCTTATTTTATTCTTCCAAGAATTGGGATGCTTTGCCCTTTTATGAGGCATCCGAATAAATAGTTCGTGAATAAAATATCAAATTACATGATAATAATTATGGTAATTTTATGATCTGAAAGTGTTTTGGGATTTTGTTCTTTTGATATTAAATCAGTCTTTTTTGAAATTTTAATAAACCATGAGCATCTATTACTATCTTTTCCTAGAATACGTAAATTAGTTGGTGTTTTAGATTATTTTATCTAAATATTTATTTATGTTTTATATATTAGTTTTTGATAATAACTATAGTTGTTATTAATTATTGTAGTACACCGTAGAGGTATAGTGTATGAATTATTTTTAAAAGTTTTAATAAAAATCTTTTTTTGTAAGCCATCTACAACAACTATAAATTATTATTTTACTAGTATCACCTCGCGGTTTCACTCGTGTAGACTGGAATAAAAAGTTGCCTATGTGATAATCCAGGGTATTATAAGCTATCTACATATCAAATTTTATCTACACACACATACAAACTTTCGTCTTTTTAATAATTGTGTGATAATACAATATTCTAAAGAAAATGGTATCACCACATTTTCATTCATTTACAAATACTGGAAAAGCTATCAGGTCAAATGGATGGCTTATATAAAGGTATCGTTTGACCCAATGGGTAGGTCAGGTCGTACATCAAAATAGGCAGTGATCAATCATACAACGTGACAACGTGATCTAGTGCAGGTTCGATGGCGTGATGTACTGTAGCGGCTTTATTTGGGGATCAATCTTACTGGTAAAGAGTAAATAGAAAAACTGCACCAACTAGCGCGATGGTTTCAGTTTGTTTGTGACGTCTTCACGCCTAAATGGCCAAAACGATTTTGATGAATTTTGTGTAAGTGACAACGTGATCTAGTGCAGGTTCGATGGCGTGATGTACTGTAGCGGCTTTATTTGGGGATCAATCTTACTGGTAAAGAGTAAATAGAAAAACCGCACCAACTAGCGCGATGGTTTCAGTTTGTTTGTGACGTCTTCACGCCTAAATGGCCAAAACGATTTTGATGAATTTTGTGTAAGTGACAACGTGATCTAGTGCAGGTTCGATGGCGTGATGTACTGTAGCGGCTTTATTTGGGGATCAATCTTACTGGTAAAGAGTAAATAGAAAAACCGCACCAACTAGCGCGATGGTTTCAGTTTGTTTGTGACGTCTTCACGCCTAAATGGCCAAAACGATTTTGATGAATTTTGTGTAAGTGACAACGTGATCTAGTGCAGGTTCGATGGCGTGATGTACTGTAGCGGCTTTATTTGGGGATCAATCTTACTGGTAAAGAGTAAATAGAAAAACCGCACCAACTAGCGCGATGGTTTCAGTTTGTTTGTGACGTCTTCTTACCTAAATGGCCAAACCGATTTTGATGAATTTTGTTACAGAGATAGTTGGGACCCTGGACATTGGCTATGTTTTTTTAAAAAGTGAGAAAAGGGGGAGAAAAAGGGAAGAAAAGGGGAGAGAATGATTTTTTTTTTCGATCATCACGCGGGTTAAAGTTAGCGTTAGCCCAAAGTCAAAATGCCACGCGGACGAAATCGCGGGCGGAAGCTAGTTATTTATAAAACGGCAATAAAATCATATTTGTTGCATGGAAGCCCCTAAAAGGTTTATATTATTCTGTTTTTTTTTTTTTGTATTTGTGCTATAACGGCAACAGAAATACATCATCTGTGAAAATTTCGACTGTCTAACTATCACAGTTCAGGCAGCGGAGTCTTAGTAATAGACCCTATTACTAAGACTCCGCTGCCCGACCGTCTGTTTTACAATTTGTATACGGAACCCAAAAAACAGCGACACTTGTTCTCGGTGCTTTGGAAAGCATATTAAGTTAGTCCCATCTGATCTGTCATGATTTTAAAAAATCATCATCAAACAACTTTTTTTTTTCATAAATTAATTCTAATAAATTTGACTAAGGAGTTTAAAACTGTTTGGAATATAAATAAAGACATTTGCGAAGAAAAAAAAAACGATTTGACAGTTGAAGTAAAAATGGAACTGTTTAAAAAAAATTAAGAGAGAAACCTTTGTTAATCTCATCTATATAAAACGAGACTTTATACAGTAATATCCAAAGTACACATTAATATTATAAATACTCTTAGTATCTCTAGGTATTATTAGTGAACTAAGTTATGAACTAAGGAGGATTTCGTGGCTAAATAATAGCAGCCGCTCAGTTTGATCTTTAGGTTAAGCCGCGGTTGCCTAGGTTGGTCTGTGGATGGGTGACCACCCGTTACATACCGAGTTTCCTCCGTGCTTCGGAAAGCACGTTAAGCTGTTGGTCCCGGCTGTCATTTGTAGATCTTTAACAGTCGTTACAGTAGTCAGTGTCCCGAAAGTCTGACAACCAGTCTTACCAAGGCGTATCGTATTACCCAGTATTAACTGGGTTATGGAGGTCAGATAGGCAGTCGCTCCAAGTAAAATGCTGGTATTCAGTTGCATCCGGTAAGACTGGAAGCCGACCCCAACATAGTTGATAAAAGGCTAGGCAGATGATATTAGTGAACTTAGTAGAAAAAAAAATAAGAGAATATACTAATTAATTATTTACTATCATAATTTTCCTCCTAGTCCATCACCACTGCCTTTTAAATATCTTAAAATAAATAAATAAATAAATATCTTGGGACAACTCACACACGGCTATCTGATCCCAAGCTAAGCAGAGCTTGTGTTATGGTAACCAGACAACTGATATACATACTTATATAATTTATAAATACATACATATTATAGATAAATCACACCCAGACAAACAATCATGCTCATCACACAAAGTTTGTCCTGGGTGGGAATCGAACCCACGACCTCCGGCTCAGCAGTCAGGGCCACTAAACACTAGACCAACAGCGTCAAATGCCCGTCAAATGTCAAATGGCCCGTTTTGTCTTAGTATTAAGGAAAATCATTTCTTTAAAATGTTTTTTAGAATTGGTAAATCCAAAACAAACAATTAGTGTCCATAATAATTAGCTTAAATGATCTAATACTTCAAAGTATGTCTGCAATAACAATATAATTTTCCTGTGGTTTTGCAATAATACCTTAATTAATGCGTTGGTTTACCTTAATATAAGAAAATGCATCATTTTATGTTATTTAATAAATGGTCCTATAAATAATACCAAACCAAGTTTATACGATCTAATACCTTTTTTTTGCGGATGGGTAACCATCGAATAACTTCCCCCGCTCTAGGTGGAGCGGGGGGGAGTGTCAGACTTGTAGTGGCTAAAACCCACTATGTTCCTTCATTTGCCCTTCATGTTCCGGAGCCGCGGTATCTCTTTCGAACAACCCGCAACCTCGGCAGGCGGTGGCCCTGGCAATCTATCTAATACTTAAAAGTATGTCTGTAATTCTTACTAATATTATAAAAGCGAAAGTGAGTTTGTTTGTTGGTTTGTTCGACACGTCTTCACGCCGAAAGGGCCAAACCGATTTTGTTGAATTGGTACAGAGATGGTTGGAACCCTGGAGACGGACATAGGCTTAATAAAGTGGGATACAAGGGAGAAAGAGGGAAGAAAGGGGGAGAACAAGTTTTTTTTCGATCATAACGCGTTTAAAGTTAGCGTAAGCCCAAAGTAACTATGCCAGGCGGACGAAGTGACTGGCGGAAGCTAGAAACAACATAATTTTCCTGTGGTTTTGCAAAAATACCTTAAATAATTATTCTGTAAGTAATATTTAACCCGGACGATATACGGGCGCTGTCAGTTTGGACTGGTCATCTTTTAGCTAAAACGGTTAACTTAATTTATTTAGTTTTACGGGATCTGTGCCTCAAAAGAAAAAAAAAAACGGAACGCTTATTGGATCACGGCTGTTCGTCAAGACCCTTTATCTAGGGAACGTGTAGACATATCGAGTTGAAATTAAAACCGTAAACCTCAATTCTGTGGTCTGTGCTGTGAAAAAAATCAATGGCTGTTTATCTCGCAAATTTATACACAACCCTCGGTGCGCTGACTGCAGTCTGACTTGTTCTTGGCCGGTTTTATTTTATTGTCATTTTTTTTTACTCTAGATGCTCTTATGGACTCCATGGAGTTTCTTGCCCGTTCTTCTCTATAGAGATCAACGCTTTGGAATGGGCAACTACAGTACTTTCACAGAATTATTATGCCTTGTGACTGGGACTCTAGCTTCATTATTTTGTTTCTTGACATTTAAAAGTGCCTGTAATGGTCTATTTGAAGTCAGCAAAGCAGAGGAGCCTGCAAGGGCCACCGCCTGCCGGGGTTGCGGGTTGTTCGAAAGAGATACCGCGGCCCCGGAACATGAATGGCAATATAAGGAACATGGGTGGGTTTTAGTCACTTCAAGTCTGACACTCCTCCCCCGCTCCGCCCAGAGCGGGGGAAGTTATTTAGTGTTTTCCCATCTGCAAAAAAGGTCTATTTGAAAGAAATGCTTTGAGTTTGACCCATTTAAATGGAAAAAAATGTTGCGTTTGCAATTCAATTAACGAACAGGTACCTAATTAGTGTAATTACAAAACAAATCTTTTTATGAAAAACAAATTGAATACCCCACGTAAAGTTCAGTTTGCAATAGTATTTTTTTTCATAAATTGATCAATAAATAATAGGAAGAAATGATTTTAACAACAGACAGTTTATTTTGTTGTTAAGTAAGTTGATATTCCAGCTACCGGTAACAATTTTGAATAGGTTTTAAAACAGTTAAATTTTTCAGTATCGTGATCGCTAGGTTCAATCCCCGAAACGACCATTATTAGGGTTTAAGAAATTCGTTTCTGTACCAGTTTGGAAATAGACAAGGCTGATGGATGTCAATAGGGTGTCCCTTGATAAAACTTCAAGTAAGTGATCGATTTTCAGTGTATTTATGACCTAATACAACATTAACGAAACAATTTTGTGTATTTTTTTTATACTGAAGTGTAGGTCCCTTCATTAAAAGGAGCCCAGTAACTAACTTGTAAAGTAGTTTTGTTGTGATGGCCCAGAGGTTAATCGCCTCGCTTCTCAAGTATGAGGTTGTAAGTTTGCCGACACGGTTGACGCAGTGGCTAAGCGGTCGACTGCTGCGCTGCGTGTCGTGGGTTCGATATATTCGATGTATCCACGTTCATACCCACCACACATTCTCCTTAGCATTCTTATCTCAGCCATGATTGCCTTTCATTCATCCCTTCTGTAGCCATGCATTCTGATCTTTACAAACTAGTATTATAAGCCGTATTTGGGCCGTAGGTTGGACCCTGGTCCCGATACCGGGGACAACTTTTTTGTTTTTAAGAAATATGTAAAAAAAATTAAAATAAATAAACTGATTAATAATCATAATGAACATGAAAAAATATTTTTTATATACATTTATAATATTATAGTAGGCGTAGGGTTCAAAGTCATAAAAACTAAACAGTTTTTTGAACTCAAGAACTCGAAAATTTCGAAAAAAGATTTGCATTTTGGAATAATTTACTGTGTTCATAAATATTTATGCATCAGACACGTTTAAAATGTTTTTAGTAATACTTTAACCCCGCATCATACCAAACTTGATATATGGAATCAATTAATTTTATTTTAAATTTATAGATATTTCTACCGTCTCATAAAATATATGTAGGTACTGAGTTCGTCGTTTCATTATTTTTTTGATAGGTTTATTCTAAAGGTTTAAATTTGGAAGGCCATAATGGCCTGCCTACAGCAATAATTAAGATTTTGAGTTTTGATAGCTCATTTATTCTTCTCTTAACTAAACTGGTCATTTTATTGTTTTAGGTCTCGTAAATCAACACACATTTATTACAAAAAGCAACAATGAAAGAAGAAAAAAACAATTCCACTTCTGTGCCTGTTCGCCATCTTTACATCTCTCGTCTTACAAATTCAAATTATGGGAGGTCAGTCATATTACCATCTTGTCTTCCAAATTCAAATTATGGCAGGTCAGCCATACTACCATCTTGTCTTCCAAATTCAAATTATTGGAGACCAGTCATATTACCATCTTGTCTTCTAAATTCAAATTATGATTTATAATGGTCAGCCTTCTTAGATTTAGATACCGTTAACAGCTTTTAGACTTTATCCCATTTACCTCAATTCCTTCCATTATTAAATATTATCCACCTCTACATTAAAAGATGAATCTAATCAATCCAATAGTATTTATGATCTTGTCTACTGTTATATATTAACAGTTAATCACATAAATATAGCGTCAACGAACTTACTCGTATCAGACGCTAGAGGTCATCATATAAGTATAATATTTGTGAAGATTTTCCTCAAATATGTTATGTTTTGAAATCACGGAGATAGTACTGATATCAAATGCAGTTTATAGTTCAATTGTAATTGAGAATCAAACGAGGTATAGATAAAGATTTCTCACTGGATATGAAATGTTTTAGAAATGTCAATTCATCCAAGCACTCTCTTGCCATTGTTCCAACTTATTTGGTTTGGGCACAGCATGTCTTCATCTTTCATTCTTCTATGCAGTTAACCCATTATTTCGTTGGTCTTCCTTAATATTTATCTCTTAATATTTGACCACTATGTTATTCTTTCTTAGACGTGACATTTCGAGGGATGCTGGCTTGGATAGATCGGAATGGAGTTTGGTGCCTACTAAAATAAAATACATATGTCCCAGGTAGGATATTTTTCATTTAGTTTTTTAGTGAAGAAGTTTCCACAAGATAAGGTGATAAGCAGTTCATTGCCAAGCTGTATCTTGAAATAACATTCGCTTTTACATCATGGTTACTAAGATGACATATGACATTGGTATTTAATGTAAGGTACTAGCTTTGTTCCGTTTATTTATTGTTTCACATATTTTTATATTTTTACTATACTATCTTATTAAAAATTAAATAAAAAATAATTGTAGCCCACCGGAATCGGGGCTAGGGTTCAAGCTACCGGCGGTCAGGGCTCCAGAGAAAGGAACCTCTTAACAATACAGCCGTGCCCTTGATCCATCTGCCTAACGAGAGCCTTTTAGCCTCTCTTTTGTTATCATAAGGTTTGTTAATTGAAGGTTTTTCCCTACGGCCAGTACTTTATTATCTCATTCATTTATTATTAAATGACGATATAAATGTTTTTCAATAGTTGTGTTGTTTACGTTGCTTGACTTTGTTGTAAACGAAACGTTTAATGACGTCATCACTTTTGTTGTTTCTAGGTGCTCTGACATTTATGCTGGGTGTAACGGTGTTTGACGGCACGGTTGGCACAATGGCGTGCGTGTCGCGGGTTCGATTCCCGCACGGAACAAATATTTGTATGACCTGCAGATAGTTGTTCCGGGTCTGGCTATTTGTGTATGTGAGTTTAAATGTTTGTAAACGCACCAACGATACAGGAGAAATTCCTAGGGTGGCAAAATGTTTAAAAAAAATATCAGGTCTTTTTACGAAGCCGTCAACTATCCATTCTGCTAATCTGAATCTGAGGACCATGTGGATCCTTACTTTTATTTAATGTGTTTGTTTTGACGATTATCTGGCAGTTTGAGTACCATAAGCGACCTACACAAATGACCTTTTGTTTGCCGTGTCGTTAAGCCCCTTAAGTTATGAGTCGAGCTACACGATAAATGACAAATGCTTGCACTGACTGGACAGGTCCACTCAAGCTGTGTGGTGCTTTCTTAAAAAGACCATTTCAGACACAAACATGCATAGTCCTCATGTAAGTTGACCAAGATTTTTGTCTGGACCTTAAAAGAGACCATGACCTCTGAATTTGTTTCGACTGTTTCTTCTCAGAGTAGTCGGGTAAAAAACACCGGACTCATCTAGCTTAAAAAAACGTCTTGTGTTTATAAAAACCTACTTGCAAAATAAACATCATTTATCATTAAACTAAGAAAAACAGCGCAAAAAAATATGCCAAAAATAATTTATTTTTGTAATGAAACACCACGTCGTAAGGTAAACTAGAAGAGTCAGAGAAACTTATCAACAATGTCAAATAATAGAACTTAATTTTCTTCTTAGTTCGTAGTTTTATCATACTTACTATTTTTATTAAATGAAGGTGCACTAACCACATTATTTTGGAGTCACTTTCAAAGATAACAATTATGAACTCCGTCTATTTTAATTGATTGTATGTAATGAGAATTAACATTCAATTTAGTGACACTGATAATTTAGTTTGTAATTATATCTTGTCATTCTAATTTGTCACCTATGTCTAGGGTTGCCAACTATACTGTTTTCAACTGTATTATACTGTTTTTCACTAAATTATACTTTTTACTGTTGAACAAAAATAAAGTATACAAAATACTGTTTTCAGCATGCAAACACATTTTCTGATACTGCAGTTACTGAAAGAGTTTTTTCAGTAATTAATGCTAAGTGGCGGGAGGATAGAAATAGAGCATCTATTAATTTGATAAAAATGACCTCTTCATTTATTTTAATTACACTTATAAATGTGGTGAGACGTATGAAGTTTTTAAAAAAGATTGTAAATTGGTAAGTTGTGCGAGAAGTTCTAAAAAATATGTATTTAAAACAATAAAAACAATAAATAAAATACTGTTCATTTTTCTAAAATATTGTTTAATACTGTTCACAGACCTGAATATACTTTATTTCTTGTAAAAAAAGTGTGCAACCCTACCTATGTCTAATTTTAATTTTGTTATTTCTAATATGTTCTTACCAGAACTCGTTTGTGTGATGTATAACTGTTAATTCGAGTTGGTTATTAATAAAAAAAAACTTTAGTAATTTTTGTAAAGATGACTTTATATTTGTTATGTATTAAAAACAATAAATGAATATGAACTACAAAATTCAGCCAGAATTTATGAATCACGCCTTCTTTATTTCTATACATCAATCGAGGTTTTTACATTGACAAGGTGACTAACATTATTAATATAATTTAAAACGGAATATTTCCCATGTTTTTTACTATATTGAGTTTCCGATATTTCGGCACTGTTGCATAGTCACAGATAAACGTATCAAGAAGAGGGTAGACCGTTTTGTCTTCATTCACTCCTACGATAACTTCAATTTATCCACGACTAGCTTTTGCCCACGGCTTCGCTTGCGTTAAATTTGGGGTAACACAGTTCCCCTTTCCTGATTTGCAGGTACCTGCTACTTGTAGTTTTTGCCCTTGCGCCTTATTGATTGTAATAACAAAGCTAAGTTTTCCCTTTTCTTCTCGATTTCTAACTCATTTTACACTTTAAAAAATGCCTATGTCAGGGTCAGAACTACCAGGGTCCAGGTACCAGGCTATGGTCCCAACTATCTCTGTACCAAAATTCTTCAACATCGGTTTAGCCATTAAGGCGTGAAGACGTAACAAAGAAACTCACTTTCGCTTTTATAATATTAGTAAGGCACATACATGGTAAAAATCCCGATTCAAATTTTATTAATCAATCAATTTAAGTGATAAAATAAAGCTATTAGAAAATCATTTTACTTATTAGTAAATCGCTTAGTAGCTGTTATATACCTGTTATTACTAATGGCCCTAGTGTCAATTTAATAATTAAATTAATGATGATGTCTATGACAATAAAACAAATTATATGTGGGTGTAAAGTTAGCAGTTTAACAGGATAGTGGTGAATGTCAATGTAACGAATTATTGTGGCAGAACTAACGGCATAAAGTACATGCATGGAGGCCAAACTGCGTCAGTTTGATTTGGAGGTCTAAAAAGGCCGTTTAAGCAGACTCAAAATCCTACTATATCCTACTAATCCTATCCTAGTAGGATAGGATAGGATATAAATGCGAATGTTTGTGAGGAAGGATGTATGGATGTTTTTTATTCTTTCACGTCAAAACGACTGAACGGATCTTGATGAAATTTGGCACAGAGGTAGATTATAGTTCGGAATAATACATAGGATACTTTTTTCGATATCACGGTTAATAATATGAATTAGGAATGTAAAATTCTTAAAATGGTCACAGACGCAGTTATACTGTGAATTTTCACTTTGTGACCATTATACAAGAGTTAAAGTAATTCATATTATTAACCTGCTATGATTTTGCTTGGGCAGCCATTTTAGACCTTCAGAGGAAGGTTTTTTTTTAAAAAAAAAGGGATGCAAAATGGCCGCTTTAGCACTCATGATCCTACTAATATTATAAATCCGAATGTTTGTGAGGATGGATAGATGTATGGATGTTTGTGACTTTACGTCAAAACGGCTGATCGGATCTTGATGAAATTTGGCTCAGAGGTAGATTATAATAACACATAGGATCCTTTTTTTCGATATCATCGGGCGAAGCCGCGGGTGTTAGCTAGTATGTGGTACAATTCCTGGGTCGCGCAATAGTGTTATTAGGTTTTTCTGCTAGAATTCAGTTGCTGCCAAGGAGTACGGATTTATGCCCAGGTGATGGCAATTCCCTCTCCCTCTATTACATGGGATTTATACATAACTGGCGATATATGGGTATTAAATAATACCTTTGGCTAAGCCCAATTCATAATATCTGTGTCTGCTTGCGTGTATGAACGACTTTATGAACGTAACCGAGGCAAAAGTAGAATGGATCGTATCTTCGTAGTAGGTGGCGTTTTGTGTATTCTGCCTATCCCCTTGGCAGAAAGGTGTGAGTTTTTATATATTACTAGCTTTTGCCCGCGGCTTCGCTCGCGTTAATTTCGGGGTAACACAGTTCCCCTTTCCTGATTTGCTGGTACCTGCTACCTGTATTTTTTGCCCTTGCGCCTTATTTATTGTAATAGCAATATGTTATGGTTTTGTAAAATATTATGATTTAAAAGAGTGTCCATGGAGTTTCTTGCCCATTCTTCTCCATAGAGAACTACGCTTTGGAATGGGCAACTACATTACTTTCACAAGTTATTATGTCTTGTGACTGGGACTGTAGCAGCATCTTTTTTTTTGTTTTCATGACATTCAAAAGTGCCTGTAATGGTCTAATTGAAATAAATGATTTGATTTGATTTTCCCTCTCTCTCCCTTATATCTCACTTTTCTTTAAAAGCAGCCTATGTCCGTCGTAAACGTAACAAACAAACTCACTTTCGCTTTTATTATATTAGTAAGGATTTAAAGTTAATTAAAACAGTATAACCACCAGTATTAGTATAAGTACTAATTACAATAATCGTCATGGAAACAGAAAAGAAAACAACGTTCATCATCATCTTCCTGCCCTTGTCCCATTCTATTTGGGGTCGGCGCACCACGTTTTCTTTTTCCATTCTGACCTGTCAGACGCCACGGCAAAGAGTATAATAATAATATGGGAGAAGAGAGCCCTCTTGTGCCATTTCGAAGCATACCATTTTGAAACGCCATCTACATTTCTTAACGGGAACTAAGGCTCTATAGGTAGCTATATAGTTATGAGTGTATGTATGTACCTACGTATAGGTCTGTATAGGTTTTGTTTTATTTTGCAATAGTAAGTAGTTTTTGTTGGTGGATGCGATTTGCAATATCTTTACTAGTATCTTTACATCCAAAAGCGTAAAACGGTGAGGCATTGTATCTATTTTGATAGACACACACACACACAGCACAAAAAAAGCGTCTTTTCGCAAAAATACCAATACAGAAATTGCTAGCCTCAGCGACGTAGCGGCTGTAAAACATTAGTTTCCGGGTAGTAGTCCAACAACGGGACGGAGGAGAAACTCAACTCGATGTCTGATCAAAAAATGGGCACACGAAACAAAAAAGCGTATACGCAAGTTGCGGCGACCATGTTTTGTGATGTTGCCAGATTATATCACACAATAACAATTTCCGTGATTATGTTGCCATAATTGATAAGACTAGATAGAAATAGAATTTAATAATATGATAGTAAGGTTCTAAAATGTTACAATTGTTCTCTAGAAAAATATTTTGAATTAAATTAGAGAACTCAATTATTTGATTTTGTTATTTGTTTTAAAGCAGATCACGGAGACATCTATTGATGTTGATGATACTAATAGTTTCTGTGTTAAGAAAAGTAGATGGCGACTCTTTTAATACTAAGGTTGTACTTGTTCTAACTGTGCCCCCCCTGCGCCACGGCATCATTTACTCTTTTCTCCTTCATATCATTCATTACACAATCCATCCACTGGATATTTTTTGTGTTGTTCCCATATGTGGAATTTCGGGGAGTCCCAAGTCATTATCGTCATTTATCGTAGTGTATTAGGTCATGTTATCAAGAAGTGTGAAGTTTGTTTTAAAACTGAATATAAGTAAATATGTTCCTCGTATTCATTATCTTACATAATGAATAAGAGGAAAACAAGAAAAAAATACTGACTTATGATAAACTATAAAATGACTCATTTTAATGTTTTTTTTTTACTACAGACAAAGGTATACGTCAGACGATGTTAATTTGTTGAATTCGCGCGTTTTTTGTTCATTTGATATTAAAAGAATTTTATAAAACACAAATACAAAACATTTCAAAATTTAAAAAAATGGTGGTTCGTCCGTATCGAGGACAAGGCCAAAGCTATAGGTGGTAAGGGCTCCAAAGACAGGGACCTCCTAAGTTGAATCAGGCCCTTGATTTAGCGCCTAAGATGAGACAGATTTTCTTCGAGGCTCTTTGTCATCAGGCAATGGCCGTTACGACACTCGGCCCAATGATAGCCGAGTTCACCTTCCACATGTCAACAACCTCATGCGCCATGGCGAGACATTTTTATTAACTTTGTTATTTATTTTCAACTTCTATTAATTATTTGTTTATCGTAAGGGTTTCAAACTAAATTGTTAGACAGATAAGTAGTTATATTTGTAGTTTGATACACTCTTTTTGTTTATTAAACTTAAAGGACCTAATTACTCGCTTTTAAAACATTTTTTTTACAAGCCATGTCTAGCTTAACTAACAATAAAACTTATTTGATAAGGAACCTAATTGTTGGATACAATTTCTAACATAGACACTTGAATTATCTAACCTAGATTAGCTCGGTAGGATCCACATACTAAAGGTTTTATTGGGCATTCCAAAGAGATCTAGGTATATGTACATGCAGGCTTTATAATTTTACGTCTAGGCTTTTCCTGCTATGACCATTGCTTTTTTACTATCCGTTTAGTTACCTATATGATCGAAAAAAAAACAGACTAAGGGTGAAAACCCGTAAAAAAAATCATTCTCGTGAACTAAATTATTTCCACATTTTTTTGTCTAATCTAATACTTTTAAATTGAAGTTTATTTTGATCATGGACAAGATTTTTTAAGATCACTTTTTATCATCATAACACAACAAAAATGTCTGAAAGTACCTTCATTGTGAAAAAAAGGAGTAAATACTATTATATAAAAAAAAAAAACTTAAATTCAACATACCTTGTACAGTGACTCTCAGACCCTTAGGCCAGATGGCTTCCAGCTTTGCATCAGGAACTTTATATGCATTCACGACGTAAGTCGCGAGTATAGCAAATAAACAAATCGTTGAGCGAGCCATGACGTCCGTGCGTGACGACGAATGGCAGCAGACTGAGGTTTGTTTGTTGTTACGGCGGCCGGGCGGCGATGCGCATGAGCATCTGCGCAGAGCGAGAATATGATTAGATGCGGCAGGTTTGAGTTCAAGTGTTTAAGGAAAGCCAAGTTGCTTTGTTTTAGTAATTAAGTGTAACGGAAAAATGTTATTTGTAACTAATAATAGCATGTTAGTTTTCCCCCCCAAGCATAATCTGGCACATATTTACCCTTCGTATATCCGGATTTCACCAGTTATGTCCTTAAAAGGTGGCTACAGCCTTGAACCATGATTCGAATCTAGAGCATTATATTATTAATCCTACTAATATTAAAAACGCGAATGTTTGTGAGGATGGATAGATTTATGGATTTATGGATGTTTGTTACTCTTTCACGTCAAAACGGCTGAACGGATCTTGATGAAATTTGGCACAGAGGTAGATTATGATCTGGAATAACACATAGGATACTTTTTTATCGATATCACGCGGGCGAAGCGGCGGGCGCCAGCTATCTTACTAATATTATGTTACTCTTTCACGACAAAACGGCTGGACGGATCTTGATGAAATTTGGCAAAAATGTAGATTATGGTCTGGAATAACAGATAGGGTTCCTTTTTTTCAATATGACGCGGGCGAAGCCGCGGACGCCTGATAGTACTAACTATTAACGACTTATAATCTTGACTAACAGTGTCATCCAAATCTTCTTCCTCATAAATGATGTTTTTTTTTAACCTTACGTACCAGGTACCATCATCCGAAGCCGAAGAAAAGATGGACGACTTTAGTGAGGGACTAAACTCATTAATGTCCTTTTTAGCGCTTTGTGTTCAGGGACCGCGGTATCTCTTTCGAACAACCCGCAGGACTTAATACCTTGGGCATTTTCTACCAGGCAATCTCAGGGTGATGCAGAGACAAAAACATAGTAGGAACAATGTGACTGAAAATTTCAGAAAAAAATATATTTAAATAAATACATGTTTACACTGACAGAATATCTATTGCGTATGTACGATACTTTGCTTGATGCTGTTTTATAGATTGTCTAGCTGTACCCAGCGGTTTGTAGTGGTTTAAATTTTGCAACATTCCGTTTCAGTAAATATCCACGTCCTAAAAGGTTCCACCATGCCTTTGAGACTCCTAACAATTATCGGATGATGGTATCATCCGAAGCCGAAGAAAAGATGGACGACTTTAGTGAGGGACTAAACTCATTAATGTCCCTTTTAGCGCTTTGTGTTCAGGGACCGCGGTATCTCTTTCGAACAACCCGCAGCCCTGGCAGAACGTGACTTTATTGTTCAGAACGCCGCAATTCAAAGCGGCATGCGGTATCATGGTGATATGGCTATAACATCAATAACACCAGCCGCAACCACGCGCCACGGAGTAATGCTTGTACAAAATTAAACCGCACGCACCCGGTGGCTTTACATGAATATCATTGCCCTATTTGTTTTGTCTTCCCAAACGAATTCTAGGGTTGTAAAACAGGAATATTTATTTTATTGTTTAAAACTTCATGAACATGTAAAAAATATACTACAAAGGAGGACTTAATGCCTTTGCATTTTCTACTAGTCAATCTTAGGGTGATGCAGAGACAAAAACATAGTAGGTGCAATGTGACAGAAAATTTCAGAAAAAAATATTATCCTTACTAATATTATAAAAGCGAAAGTGAGTTTATTTGTTTGTTACGTCTTCACGCTTAAATAGCTTAACCGATTTTGATGAATGTTGGTACAGAGATAGTTGGGACCCAGGAGACGGACATACGCAATTTTTTTTTAAAAAGATTGAGTAATGAGGGAGAAAGAGGGAAGAAAAGGGACAACTTAGCTTTGCTATTACAATAAATAAGGCGCAACGGCAAAAACTACAGGTAGCCAGTACCTGTAAATCACGAAAGGGGAACTGTGATACCCCGAATTTAACGCGAGCGAAGCCGCGGGCAAAAGCTAGTAACAAATACATGTATACATACATCGACAGAGTATTTCTTTCGTGTGTACGATATTTAGCTTAATGCTGATTTATAGATTGACTAGCTGTGCTCAGCGGTTTAAATTTTGCAACATCCTATCTTATTAAGCAACCACGTCCTAAAAAGTTCCACAATACCAAATTTGAGACTACCAAGAAGTAACACTTATAGTTTGAGTCAGTAATTTTCTCTTTTATATATAAAATTTTAAGATAATTAAATGTGGCGTCAGGCGCCGCGAGTCGACTACCGGCCACCTTAGATGCGGGCCTGTGGACGGTGAGCAATGGGTAGCTCACCGCCCGTCCGTCTATTGAAAACAGGCCGTGTCGACGGCGCGTTAGTGTTCCACGCGCGCCTCAAAGAGAGTCAGCAAAGCAGAGGGGCCTGCCAGGGCCACCGCCTGAAGGGGTTGCGGGTTGTTCGAAAGAGATACCGCGGCCCCGGAACGTAAAGGGCAATAGAAGGAACATGGGTGGATTTTAGTCAGTCTGACTCCGCCCAGAGTGGGGGAAGTTATTTGATGATTTCCGACCCCTAAAAAAGACCATTTAATATTTCGTTAACATACAACTATATAAGCTGTTCTACATACTTATAAAGATAACGAAAACATAGCCAATATGAATAATTCGGCCATTTTAGCTGGTCACAGGTGGCAGAATGGCAGTAGAGCCATCTAATTCTAACAAATTGAACACATTTGTTATAGCTTATCTGTACGTAGCCTACTCTTGTCATTATTTTATTTTCACCACTAATGGAAATGATAATTATGGAACTAATGGCGCTAAAGCTAGTTTCAAACATCGTCATTGGTAAAAAATCTGCTATTGATTGTTTTTAAATTTCAAAATAGTTCGACCTTATTGGTCAACTCGGGACTTAGCTATGGTCACGTTATCTACGACGAGTTGGGCCAACTTTCCTCAGTTACCATATAGTTATCTTCTAGTCTAATAATGAAGAAGATGAAGTCATTTGATATGGTAATTCTGTGTGGCTATTGGCCCTTTTTAGTCTTCGTGGCACTTGATTATTTTAAGAAAATCTCGTGATAAAACAAGATGATTGTGTCTAAACTCTAAAGGATTTGGAGAACTTTCGAACCAGTATAAATGAAAGTATACCGTTTCCCCTCTTATTCCATTTTTATCTCGCCTTACCTTATACAATAGTAAGTGAATACGTAAGGGGTAATTAAGCTTCAGCATATAAGGACACTAGTGCCACCTAGGTGACACTAGTGTTACCTACCACTAAATTTTATAGGTCGTCAGTCTACGATGACCTATAAAATTTAAAAAATAACGACCCATAAAATTCAGTTGGCAGTCTACGACGACCTATAAAATTTTGTTGGTACAGTCCCCCCCCGCTCCGCCCAGAGTGGGGGAAGTCAGGCAGACTGGATGCGAACGACAACCTCCTAGGCTGGTCTGATTGAAAAGTGTGTCCATGGAGTTTCTTGCCAGTTTTTGCCCATTCTTTTCCATGCAATATACGATTTTGGAATGGGCAACTACAGTCTATGCCAGTAACTTATATTTGACTAGGCAAAAGAGCTTGTCATTAAATGCTTTGAGTTTTATGAAATAAAAAAACGGTCAAGAGCGAGTCGAACTCACATACCGAGGGTTCCGTACAAACTTGCGACATAAACGGCCATATCTTTTGACTGCGTAGACTTAGAGGGGCTTTTTTTACAGCTCTAAGGGACCGCTGACATGTCTGTAGGGTTTTAATTTCAACTCGATATCTCCACGCGTTCCCGAGGTAAAGGGTCTTGACAGACAGACAGACGGACAATAAAGTGATCCTGTAACGGTTCGGTTTTTTTCCTTTTGAGATACTGAACCCTAAAAATAAGTCGTTTGTAACGAATGGTATTAAGAGCGATCTTAAATTGACACAGAAGCAAGAAGCACGACTTTACAAGTTGGGTAGACAACCCTTGTTTCAGGAAGTATTTGCTTTCAATTTTCAATTAATTGAAAAGTTTGGATCTCCAAGATTCCGCTCAAGTTTTCTGATATTAAACGAGTATTTTAATGAAGTGTAGGGTTACTGTGAAAAGCTTTGTTTTTATAATGATATTTTATTTAGAGACGAACTCAAAAACCGGCCAAGTGTGAATCAGACTTGCGCAGAAAGGTTTCTGTTATCTATAAAAACGGCTAATAAAATCCTCATTAATTCATTTTTTTTGTATTTGCTGTTATAGCGGCAACAGAAATACATCATTTGTGAAAAGTTCAACTGTAACTGTAACTATAACGGTTCATGAGATATAGGCTAATGACAGACGGACGGACAGCGGAATCTTAGTAAAAGGGCCCCGTTTTACCCTTCGGGTACGGAGTAAGAAGTGGTTTTACTCTGTATGACTGTTCGTTTATGAATTACAAACAGCAAAATATTAAAAGATTGCTTCCTTGATTTAGTCAAGCACTACAGTATGACATCGGGTAATGTTATTAGGATTTTTCCATTCGAAATTGCGCAGCCACAGTCTGTTGTGCTTCGTTGATGACAATAAGCTCACCATCTCGCGTTAAATTCTGGGTAACACAGTTCCCCTTTCCTGATTTGCAGGTAACTGTTACCTGTAGTTTTTGCCCTTGCGCCTTATTTATTGTAATAGCAAAACTAAGTTTTCCCTTTTCTTCCCGCTTTCTCCCTCATTTTTCAGTGAAAAAAAATGCCTATGTCCGTCTCCAAGGTCCCAACTATCTCTGTACCTAAATTCATCAAAATCCGTTTAGCTATTTAGGCGTGAAGACGTAACAAACAAACACACATACAAACTAACTCACTTTCGCTTTTATAATATTAGTAAGGATTAAATACTTATAACTGGCAAATAGTGTGTGTAGCGACACAAAAATGAACGTGGCAAAAAGTACTACAACGCCATCTATGCAACCACTGAAGAACTAACTGCGCATTCCTACATCTCGCAAGCAGATATCCGCGAGTTAAGTATATATACGAATACTCGACAGTGGCCCACCAGACCCGATATCCAATTTTATGTCACACAAAATTTCATAACAACAACATCCATTTTTCATACCCCTAAGTGGTAAGGGGGACCTGACAAATACTTGCAGTGACTGGACAGGTCCACTCAAATCTGTGTGATGCTTTCTTATAAAGACTATTTCAGACACTAATCTGCATAGTCCTCATGTAAGTTGATCAAGATTTTTGTCTGGCCCTTAAAAGAGACTATGACCTCTGAGTTTGTTTCGGCTGTTTCTTCTTAGAGTAGTCGGGTACGAAACACCGGCCACATCTAGTTAAAAAAAAAAGACGTGAAAAAGTGTTTGTGAAAACCTACTTGCAAAATAAACATCATTTATCATTAACGAGCAGCGGGTGAAACCGCTGGGCACATCAAGTTATGTTATGAAACTTACTGACATGATCGAATTCACAAATTGTATATAGTTTACTAGTTTTTGCCCGCGGCTTCGCTCGCGTTAAATTCGGTAGCGCCTTATTGATTTGTAATAGCAACGCTAAGTTTTCCCGTTTCTTCCCTCTTTCTCCCTCATATCCCACTCTTTTTAAAAAAAATAACAGCCTATGTCCGTCTCCTGGTTCCCAACTATCTCTGTACCAAAATTCATCAAAATCGGTTTAGCCATTAAAGCGTGAAGAGGTAACAAACAAACTCACACGCTTTTATAATATTAGTAAGGAAGTAAGGATAGGTGCCAATCATGTAGATACCATTTTCTTTTGTTTATATAAACATACATGGTAATAAATTGACGATTCTATGTCTTTCAAGGTCTATGTTATGGTCATAAATGTACGATAATGACCACCAGTTGAACCGGTGTGTCTCCACTTGGCTAGTTCTTACACATACCAATGTATATTATCACATAGACATACCTTCATATGTACCTATATTGTTTCCGATAAACATACACCATAACTATAGAATATACGCCATTGTTCCTCGTAAATTAACCAGGAAATTATGTTTATTCATCAAATAACTTCCCCCGCTCTGTTCGGAGCGGGGGGAAGTGTCAGACTTGTACTGACTAAACCCCATCCATGTTACTTCTTTTGCCTTTTTTTTGTTAAGCGGTAGTTATAATATACAATACTGACGACACTGTTGGCGTAGTGGTTGAGTGATGGACTGCTGCGCTGCGTGTCGCTGGTTCAATCCCCGCACAGAAGAAGTATTTGTATGACCTACAGGTAGTTGTTTCAGGTCTGGCTGTTTGTGTATGTGAGTTTAAATGTTTCTAAACGCACCTGAAACGCACGAGAAATTCCTTCCTAAATAACATTACAATTGATTTTGAAATAAAACCTATACAGCCATACGGTATGGCACTTTTTCATTAGATTAATGACGGTTAACAGAAAGTACGGTAAAATAAAGAAACACAATAAAAATACGAGATATTTATAATTCATATCTAGCTCGATAGATGTCGCTAAAAGTTGCATTTCGTAATAAACTGTGTTGCGTATGAACTTGCAGAGTTTTTAGTCAATTGATTGACGTTTGGTACGAAGACGAGAATACTATACTTACTGAGAAGAGCTTCCAAAATAAGGTTTCATGATTTGTATCTTCCCGATCAGCACCGCAATTTTTAGGGTTCCTTACCTCAAAACTAAAAAAAAGCGAAACTAAAATTAAAACCGTGTACTCAAGTCTGTGATCCCTTTGTGCTGCGTCAAGTTTAGGTAGTCAAAAGATATGGTTGTTTATGTTGCAAGTTGTACGAGAACCTCAGTGTGCGAGTCTGACTCGATCTTGTCTGGTTTTTTTTGTTATTGCATTATTGGTAAATATCATACCGACTTTCACATACTATGTTGTAGACTTGGTAGCCAATCTCATCTAGTTACGGTACATTTATACAAGCCGTTTTTTATTATTTTTTATCGGATGGTAAATCATCAAATAACTTCCCCCGCTCTGGGCGCAGCGGAAGGGGGGAGTGCCAAACTTTTACTGACTACAACCCATCCATGTTCCTTCTTTTGCCCTTTGTGTTTCGGGGCCTCGGTATCTCTTTCGAACAACTCGCGACCCTTGTAGGCCCTTCTGCTTTGCTTATATCTCTATGAGGCCCGCGTGGAGCACGAACGCGCCGTCGATATGGATGGCGGGTCGTAATTAAACGGACGGACGGTGAGCTACCCTTTGACCCGCGTCTACGGTGGCCGAGAATTGTCTCGCGTTCAAAAAAGCCTAAAGCTTGGCTAGCCCCTGTAACTTACTCTTCGTGATATTTGAGTTTCTGAATAGTCTGCTTGACTCATTCGTCCAACGAGCAATAAAACTACCTCAGGAAAGCATAAGATAACATTACTTCGAGAAACCATTTTTTTGGATTGGTAAATCATCAAATAACTTCCCCCGCTTTAGGTGGAGCGGGGGGAGAGTATCACATTTGTATTGACTAAAACCCACCCATGTTCCTTCTAATGCCCTTTACGTTCCGGAGCCGCGGTATCTCTTTCGAACAACCCGCAAACCCGGGTTCGAGAGACCATGACCTAGACGATGCGAGGACTTCTCAAAAAACTTCAAAATAAGACTCATATAAAACTAAATTTTCGTCCGCAACAGGAAGCTGTCATGTCATATTAATGTTTCTATTAAATTATGTTTTCATTAATACATACTTCGTATCTATTTAGCGTCTGCCATTGACAAGCGGAAATCCGTTCCTGTTATTTTCTATTTTCATTTGATTGATGATATAGAACTAATTTAGCTTTTGACGTTATTATACGAAGGTAAAACATTTATAGAATTTTATTGAAATATTAATTATATCTATTTCAAGTCCATTCAAAAAAGAGAAGAAAGAAAAGTTACATTACATTTAAAAGTTAACTTACCTCGTAAATAGATAGACACCATTATTAATCACAGCAATGCACTAATAGTATTTTAAAATTAATTTTGTAAAGCAATCTGGTAAACCTTCATCTTCTTTTTTTTTCCTGATTCATGTTGCAAAGCAAAAGTTGTAAAACTATAAAGCCTCTAGGCTGTCTAGTCTTATTCTTCTCTTTATTGAAGAAAATTAAAACTCTTTTCCACCAGCATTTTCATACTTCGCTTAATAGTAAAAGGTATAAGTTAATAACAATATGTACAATACATTATTATTTAAACTGTAAAAACTTTATTTAATCAAACTACATTAATTTTAAAACATATAATTATTTACGGTAAATCGTTCAAAAATAACAAAGGGACTGGCCACGATGACTCGAAAAATTAAAATCGTCGCCATTTTCGAAAGCAAAGAAAAAATCATTTTTTTTAATATGTTTTTTTTTCCGGCCAGTTTGCGCAAATAGGCCAGTTTTTATTTGTGACATATAGAGTATTTAAAATAAATATAAAAGTGCGAGGTATCTTGTGAAGCTCTTCATCTGTATGCATAATTATATTTTATACTCGTTATTTTTGTTTTAGTTCAATTATCCGTTTTATAACTGGTTGTCTGCTGATATTGAAAAATCATTACACTCAACTTTTAAGCCCAAAAGCTTTATCGTAATTGGCTACATCGGCGGTACTTGTAACATTCATATAGTGCAGGAGCTCGCATTAATATTGATTATTTTATCTTTATCTCGTTGATAACATGAATTGTTTATCGTGAGTCCTTCTCGTACATATACCGTCATAAGCTTTGAGTGGATGACTCAAAGTGGCTTGTAAACTCAATTGTATGAGACCAATTTTATTATTTCTCAAAAAAAAAACTGTCTTTTTGTGTGACTTACACTTACGTGTTTCTGGGTTTTTTAGGATTTGCCGAATTTTCACACTACTTAAGGCGCGGCAATAAGCTAATCTTTAGGTATTCACGAAAGTGACACTAGCTGCATACTAGGCATGGTCTGACACAAGTACACGACAGTATTACATCGAAAGAATAGAAATAAGGTCGAAAATACTTCGGTGTTTGATTTTATATGAATATCATGTCCGCCAAAATGTAGGTCATTTTGCAGTATTTATTGAATATAAAAAAAAAATACAGCTCAATGTTTGAAAAATTTTAGATATCTTTTTAGTATATACAATTTTCTTTGTTATAGATATAAAAAATATGATGGTTGTCGCTGAAAAAATTGAGAATTTCGAGACGAAAAATTTTTTTTCTTGGTCTTTTTAAACATTTTTTTTTCATAGTACTAGACCACTTTTGTAAACTTATTTTGTTTAACTCTTTACTTTATGTATTGAACTATACACGGTAATTTTTTTTGGCTAGTGGCATGTACAGATACGGCTAACTTTGCGACGAAAAACAAGACGTTTTACGAAGTGTTTGCTTTGTACAGCGCTTTATGGGTAACACTTTGTTTTTCTTTTGCGGGTGGGAAATCACCAAATAATTTCCCCCGCCAGACTTTTATCGACTATAGCCTACCCATGTTTCTTCTTTTGCCTTTTATGTTCCGGGGCCGCAGTATGTCTTTCTAAAAAAGCGCAACCCCGGCAGAGTGGGTAACACTGGATTAAACTTTTAAATGGCTTAAGAAGATGACGATCGTTTTGAAAATCTGATTTACAGTGTTTCTTAGTGCTTCGGTCAGGGGCCTTAGTCTGCTATTACAATAGTGTCAGAATGGTCGATCACTGATCGCATAATGGTTGATTTTGACATCTACTCCATACTAAACTTGTCAAAATCAACCATTATGCGATCAGTGATCGACCATTCTGACACCATTGTAATAGCAGACTAAGGCCCCTGGTCAGTGGCTCGAAAGACTGACAACCAGTCTTCAGTATCGTATTACCCAGTACTAACTGGATTGTGGAGGTCAGATAGGCAGTCATTCCTTGTAAATAAAATACCGGAATATAGCTGTATCCGGTTAGATTGGAAATGGGCTAGGCAGGAGATGATTTATAGTCTAGACTGAAAGCACTTTTTGAACAAGTTCGATTGCTTCAGAAATATAATATTTCATGTTTATACTGACTTGCGAATTGAACGTACCTATAAAGTGGACAGAAGCTATTGGAGAAAAAAAATCCTCTAGCATAGATTCGATTTTTTTGCCGTAGCGATACGTCGATTATAAAATAATAATTAAAAAAAAAAACAATATCGAACATATTACGTTGACACAAAAAACATGTTAGTATAAAAAAAATATGAATTTATTGATTGTAACTAAAGGGTATTTTAGATTAAAAAATATATCGACTTATTAATATAATTTAAAAAAGGCCTGTAATATAGGGAACGTATTTACGATTTTGTTTTTTTTTATTTTTATTTTTTAATCGACGTATCGCTTACACTGCGTGCTTGCTAAGGCATCACATTTATTATGACTTATTTATTTTTTCTTAGCTTATATATAAACATTTATTTAATAACGACTACCTATGAACTGAAATGACTAAACTTTCGACAATCAAGCCATTCTCAGACTTACAATAAAGGCAACAGCAATTTAAGGGAACACTTGTAGATGTCTAGACGGCAAAGTCAAGTACTAAGTGGATATAGTTGTAGATTGGTCTGGCCGCTTGGTAGTGTCAATGGCCAAGTCTACCGACCTACCTAGTGTAGGTTTAACAGGCATTGTCTTCTCCCAAGTTTGAGGAAAGTTTTAGATGGCCAAAGCTCAACATCATTTATTTAAGTATAAAGTCAGAAACTATATATGTTTCGCCGTTAGACATATTTTTTTTCTGAAATTAAGTGCATTGCATTAAATTATATCAAAACTATAAATACAATAACAATTATTAAATTATATTAAACAAAAATACCAGCTACCATGTCAATTTTAAAAATACAAGCACAAAATGTTGCTCATAGTTTTGTACGGAACCCTTAGTGCGCGAGTCTGACTCGTTCTTGTTTTTAAGCTATTGCATAGCTTCTATCGCGGGCCTTGAGCGCGGGGACCGAATCCAGAAATTCCGTAACGAAGAAAATCATGACGCTCCCCACTCCGACGGGCACGGAGGTGTGGCTTGAAGGCCGTGCATTGTCTTGAGAGAGAGAGAGAGAGAGGGAGAGAGGGAGAGAGTTTATTGTCTAAGTTGATAATAAAAAGTTTCTTTTTGCGACTTCTTTTCATTGGAAGTACTTTTTAAATATTTTATTTAGATTGTTTTTATTTATTGCATAAGTTGATAAAAAATGCTATACAATAGCTTTACCGCGGCAGTCCCCGAGTGCCACACGTATTTTTTTTTTCTCTCGATTAAAAATGTAGTAACTATTTGTGCGTACTCCTATAATCAATACAAAAATACACTACTGGAAAAAATTAAGGGATAAAAAAAAATATAGAGGTTAAGCAAAAAAAAATGTTTCACGCTTGTAAACCGAAGAAATAAACTAAAAAAAAAATTTTTTTTCTTGCTGATTTTTCTAAGATTACTTACTCAAAAATTGCGAAAGCTAAAAAGAAAAAATCTAATTTCTAATACAGAATCCAGACACTTGGAGCTACAATTTCCTTTTTTAATTTCCCGTACGACCATTTTTCTCGAAGTTACGGCCTCTTAATGTACGAATTTTTTTGATCCCTTAATTTTTCCAGTAGTGTATATGTCACCGTGTAACGCGGCAAACACCCAACCACGGCAGAAACACTCGCGCGCACGTGAACACGGCGGGCGTCATCACTACCCCGCACCGCACGGCCCTCCGCAGCGCTCCTGGCCGCCTTTATAAACGATTCCCGGGCTATGGATCGTTAGTCTGAGTTCGGCACGACTTGGGTGTACACACCGCATCGACTTAGGTCGGTCACGTTTGCCCCCGCTTCCTGCTGAGTTCAGATTAGCGCCTGCATGACTGTGCGAAGGTGGTGTTGGTGATCCACATTACTGACGTACAGGGCACGGTGCGCTTAGGGTTTTCGGTAGGGTTTAGTTAGATTACTTTATTTCTTTCATTCATTTGTTACCATTAATGTACTTAGTTATTAGTTTAAATAAACTATTTATTGTTATTTGTGCAAAGTGGGTTTAGATTTATCTCCTCACACTGAACCTTGCCACAATTGGCGTCCCACCTTGGGCTTTCTTACCCACATATTTTATCATAGGTAGATTTATTGTAGTATGTACCCACATTTGTTGTAGGTAGATCTTAATATTATTGTTGTTGTCAATTAGTTAATTTGTTAGATTGATCTTAGTTCTGTTAGTAGGTATATACAGTAGTTTCGGTATATTAGTAGAAACATTTTTTTTTGTTATTGTATTATATTGTTTTGAAGTAGACAGTACACAGGATTAGTTACGTAATTCATTACAATAAAACTGATTTCTATAGCATAGTTTAGATTTATTATTTCTGTAGTATTTTGCTTTAGTATATCTTCACGCTAGATTCCTTCAGAGTAAGCAGTTTATTAGGTTACTGTTATTTATTGAGCAAATCAACATTGATTTTTATAACGTTTTACCTAGACGTAGCCGGAGAAATAAACAAATGGCAAACGTCAGTTTCTCTGATGATCAGTTTAGGGATCTGTTAGGGGTATTAGCAAACCGAGACAATTCTCGTGTTTCGCAAAAAACAGGCAGTTTTGCATCATGCACTGCCCGTTTTGACGGGACTCGCCAGTCGACAGTGGTCGAGACTTTTCTGTCAATTATCACTACTTTCAAGAAAATTGAGTCCGTTAGCGACGAGAATGCCATAGAAGGGCTTACTCTGCTGCTTACTGGTGATGCAGCTATTTGGTGGCTTGGAGTGAGAGAAACCGTCAGTACTTGGCATGAGACTGTGTCATTATTACGGACGACATTTGCCCCAAAGAGACCCGCCTATCAAGTACTCAATGAGATTGTGTGCAACAAACAAAGCGGTCCTACAGCCACAGAACTATTTGTTGCTAAAAAACGTGCACTCATAGCAGAATTGCCAAAGCCGTCACCCACCTTATCACAAGGGTTGGACCTGCTATACACATCCCTCCATGCGAAAATAAGGGATAGAATACCGAGGGATTCCGTTCAAACATTTGACGAATTTCTCGTAAAAGTACGTCAAATTGAAGAAACCGCTACTGAACAGACTACTGAACAGACCAACACTGGTGCCACACCGTTAGTGAAGAGAACCCGCTGCAACTTCTGTCGCGCTTATAACCATAGCGAGCAGGAGTGTCGCAAGAAAGCTGCTAAGATCGAGACGTCTAAGGAAACTCCCAAGAAAACTGAGACCAGACCACCGCCAACGTCTAAAATAACCTGCTACGGATGCGGTGAGCCTGGTGTAGTCAGAAGCAAGTGTCCAAAATGCAACACACCCAAAATAGGCGCAGTGGAAGTTGGGTTTTATGCATTGGCCTCTGGAACTCGACTTAGGCCAACTGTCAAAATTTCAATCGATGGCATCAAGGGTCAAGCTCACATTGATTCTGGCGCAAAAATGAGTGTCGCATCTACTTCACTGTACTACGTGCTAAAGCGAAAAGGAGTGACCTTTAACTCAGAAAAAGCCACGGTAACCCTTGCCGATGGTCTACGGCGAAGACAACGTGTACAGTCAGCACAAGTACCTGTAACTTTATGTGGACGGACGATCCCCACAACTTTTATCGTGTTGCCCGAAACACATGATAATCGCACACTCCTAGGAGTAGACTTTATCCAAGATGCAAGCATAGTTCTCAACTTGCCGCAACTATTGTTCCACTTCTTGGATGAACCTGGCAAGAAATACGATCTGCATAACGAGGATGAAGACAGCGCATCCGTGTCCACGGTGCAAATGGAACTTGAGGAAACCGAGTCGGTGATTGCAAGGCTAGCCTCGATTACGTCTCTGGAGCCAATGTTGAGCCCAATGTTCCAGACCCCATCCCCACGTGCGAATACGCTGGAAGAAGAACGCAATATGGCGGACGCACACGGACCACCTGTATTAATTGACTGCTGTACGCCCCCACATTCTCCCTCTCGACAAGAACCTAAGCTCAGTGGTTACTCGCCGAGGTTTGTCGGTTCACTGTTCCGGGATGCGCAGTCCAGCATTAATAACGCGGAAATCACTCTGTCTCCACAGAGTAGTAAGTTGTTTGGACCCAACTTTGACATCGCTATGGTTGCTATAGATGGAGCTGCCTCAAGTGAAGAGATACAACTTAACAGATTGTTAGAACAGCACGCTGGCGTATTCACTGGTAATGGCAAACCAGCTACTCTAGTGGAACACATCATAGAAGTTGGAAACCATAAACCGGTCGCTGTGCCTCCATACAGAGTATCCCAACAGCGGAAAGAAGTTCTACGCAAAGAGATTGATCAGATGTTGGACGACGATGTTATCACACTTTCGAAATCCCCATGGGCAGCACCAGTTGTTATGGTCCCCAAGAAAAATGGAGGTACAAGAGTCTGCATAGATTACCGCCAGCTTAATAGTATAACTGTAGCTGACGCGTACCCCTTACCTCGAATAGACGACCTTCTGCAGGAAGCAAGACCGACGCCTTACATGTCGACTCTTGACCTAAAAGCAGGTTATTGGCAAATAAAAGTGCGAGATGAAGACCAGGAGAAAACGGCTTTCGTCACTCCCTTTGGGTTGTACCACTTTAAACGTATGCCGTTTGGTTTGCGCAATGCTCCGGCGACTTTCCAGCGATTTATCGACAGATTGAAGCTGCATCTTGATGGAATGAAGTTGCTGGCTTACTTAGACGATCTCATCCTGCTCTCGCCGTCTTTCAAGCAACACCTGCAAGATCTAAATAGACTGTTCCAACTGCTTCAGGAAAATAATGTGGTTGTAAACAAGCAAAAGTGTCGATTCTGTGAGGAACAGATTCCTTATCTAGGACATATCATAACGAAAGCAGGCTTGTGTACAGATCCTGGAAAAATATCCGCCATACTAGAGATACCTGCGCCGAAGAATATCCGACAGGTACAGTCTTTTCTACAAACATGTTCATGGTATCGTCGTTTTGTACCGAACTTTGCGAAGATTACTCAACCGCTTACTCGGCTGACGAAAAAGGATACAACCTGGGAGTGGGGAGCTCAACAGGAGGATGCTTTCCGTGAACTCAAGCAACGCCTAACTAGCGCCCCTATCTTGCGCCAAGCAGATATAAGTAAGCCATACACCATAAAAACAGACGCTAGTGATTATGCTCTTGGAGCTGTTTTGGTACAGGGGGAGGGCTACGAGGAGCATCCCGTCGAATATGCTAGCCGATTATTAACAAAAGCAGAACGTAATTATTCTACTACAGAGCGTGAAGCCCTAGCAGTGGTTTGGGCTGTAGCAAAATTTAGAGGCTACATAGAAGGTTCTACGGTAGTAGTTGCCACTGATCATCAATCACTGAAATGGCTTATGTCTATTAAATCACCTACAGGACGACTTGCTAGATGGGCACTGCAACTCCAGCCATACAACTTAACAGTTCAGTATATACAAGGTAAAACTAACGTAATTGCTGATAGTCTATCAAGACCGCCTAATCCAGAACTCCAAGTAAACCATGACGTGTGTATAGTATCAGTGGATATGCCCCGCCGCTCCGGAGAAGAGATTCGGAACGAACAACTGAAAGACGATGCCCTAAAAACAATTATGGAAGCACTGGAGAAGCCAGTTCGGGATGAAGATGCTATTTATTGGTCAAACAAAGGTTACGTTATGAACAACGGACTGCTGCACCGCTATCTTCAAGACAACGAAAATGACGCCGCCCAGCTGGTTATACCAAAACATGAAACCAAGGCCATTCTTTCAAAATATCATGATGAGCCCACTGCCGGTCATTATGGGGCTGATAAAACCTTTCATCGCATCGCTGCCAGATATTATTGGAGAGGAATGCGAAAAGACATTGAAAGCTACGTCAAGGATTGTATCAAATGTCAAAGATACAAACCAAGCAATTTAAAGCCAGCTGGACTTTTACAGACCACGGTAATCAACCAAAGATTCGAAACCTTATCCTTTGACTTGTTCGGGCCATTACCCCCAACTGCAGATGGAAAAACCTGGATTTTTATTGTTGAAGATATCGCAACCCGATGGGTTGAATTATTTGCTTTAGAACAAGCCACGGCTGAAGCTTGTGCAACCGTTTTACTAAATGAAGTCTTTTTGCGTTTTGGCGTTCCACGAAGATTAATAAGCGACAATGGAACACAGTTTATCAGCTCAGTCATGCAAAAACTCACTTACTGTCTGGACATTCAACATTCGTTCACGCCTGTATACCATCCGGAAGCCAACCCTGTCGAAAGGAAGAACCGAGATTTGAAAACACAGCTAGCAATCTACGTAGAAGGTGATCATCGGTCCTGGGCAGAAAGGCTCCCTAGCATAAGATATGCTATGAACACATCGCACTGTCTCAGCACGAGTTTTAGCCCAGCATACCTTACCTTCGGTAGAGAGTTAAGGACCTTCGATGATGTTAAACACGACCTTCATCAGATAGCTTTATCGGAGAACTTTATCCCCGAAATAACCCCAAAACTTATTTTGTTAGCAGAAACATTTAACCGAACAAGAGAAGTGCAAGAGAACAAAGAAGAAACAAGGAAGAAGGCAGCAGATGAACATCGGCGTCCAGCTCCTTCCTACCTACCCGGCGATCGCGTCATGGTTGCGGCCAATGTCCAGAGCAGCGCAGCTCGCTACCAAACAGCGAAGCTGGCTCCACGTCGCGACGGGCCTTACATCATCCTGCGACGGCATGGACCTTGTTCTTACGAGGTTGCACACCCAGCACAACCTACAACTCCTCTGGGTATTTACCATACATCCGCGCTGAGCCCATTCCAGGGCTCCGGCAACGATGTGCCTAATCCTGAAAGACCTTTGCGCAAACGCGGTAGGCCCAGAAAAGCAGACAGCAGCCCCTGAAACAACACTGGTCTCCTCGTCGGGACGTCTTCGGGACCAGAGGGGGAGATTGTAACGCGGCAAACACCCAACCACGGCAGAAACACTCGCGCGCACGTGAACACGGCGGGCGTCATCACTACCCCGCACCGCACGGCCCTCCGCAGCGCTCCTGGCCGCCTTTATAAACGATTCCCGGGCTATGGATCGTTAGTCTGAGTTCGGCACGACTTGGGTGTACACACCGCATCGACTTAGGTCGGTCACGTTTGCCCCCGCTTCCTGCTGAGTTCAGATTAGCGCCTGCATGACTGTGCGAAGGTGGTGTTGGTGATCCACATTACTGACGTACAGGGCACGGTGCGCTTAGGGTTTTCGGTAGGGTTTAGTTAGATTACTTTATTACTTTCATTCATTTGTTACCATTAATGTACTTAGTTATTAGTTTAAATAAACTATTTATTGTTATTTGTGCAAAGTGGGTTTAGATTTATCTCCTCACACTGAACCTTGCCACAACCGGAAAATAACAAGATCCGTAGGTTTATCAATTTACTAGGAAGTTTATAAACTTTCGTAAGATTCTAAACGGGAGATAAATTGTAATATTTTACGTCCACATTTTCGTGCACCAAATATTCCTTCCTGAATGTTAAAAAAATGCGTAGGTTAGGTTAGGTTAAAACTGTGACCCCCTACGCACGAGCCGAGCGAGCGGAGCGAGTGGTGCCGCGGTAGCGGCCGGCGAGTGCCAGTAACGACGTAAAATATTACAATTTATCTCCCGTTTATAATCTTACGAAAGTTTATAAACTTCCTAGTAAATTGATAAACTTACGGATCTTGTTATTTTCCGGTGACATATATACCTATGTAAAGAAAACCTCTTTGCTCTTCGTTTTTCGTAACCGTTTATAGATGTTACTTTTGGCAGTGACATCTAAGAGAACTGAAAATTCGCCTATAAAGTTAAAAAAAGATAATATTCTAGTAAATAACTACACCCGAATTAAAGACATTAAATGTTGTTTTTTGTATTTACAGGTAAGTAATAAAAGTTATTTATATAAAAAAAATGTTTAAAAAACCTTTGTACATTTAAAAAGTCTTTTTAATAAATTAATTTTGTATTTACAGAAAACGCAATTGTGCTTTAATTTCATTCACTAGGGTGTAATCCTATTATAATATTAGGTCCTTACATATGAAATTGGCGTTTTGTATGGAAGGAACAAAAAGTCGAATATTTTTTAATATAATATATTTAATTAATCAAAGTATGAACCATTGTTTTCAATGCACTTTTGCCATCTTATAGGTAGTTCATTGATCCCTTTACTAAAAAAACCAGTCGGACGGGAATCAATAAAATCTTTGAAGGCGATTTGGACTGCCCCATCGGAGTTGAATTTTTTCCCTTGCAAAAAGTTATCCAAATTGCGAAAAAAATGGTAATCTGTTGGAGCAAGGTCCGGGGAGTACGGAGGATGTCTAAGACATTCCAATTCAAGCTCTTCTAATTTGGTAGCCGTCTGTTGCGCAGTGTGTGGTCTGGCGTTGTCGTGAAGCAGCAGTGGCGTGGAGCGATTGACCAGCCTTGGTTGTTTAGCCGCTAGCTTTTCCATCATGGTTTGTAATTGCTGACAATAGACATCAGCTGTAATAGTCTGGCCAGATTTGAGAAAACTGTAATGAACAATACCGGCACTAGTCCACCAAACGCTTACAAGTAACTTTTTTGGGGTTAATTTTCGCTTGGGGCAGGATTTGGCTGGCTGGCCAGGATCCAACCATTGCGCTGAGCGCTTCCGATTATCGTAAAGAATCCATTTTTCATCACAGGTAATGATTCGGTTTAAAATACCTTCATTGTTGTGCCGGTCCAGTAATGTAACGCAGCAGTCGACGCGCGTTTGCCGGTTTGCTTCAGTCAATTCGTGAGGTACCCACCTTTCAAGCTTTTTAATCTTCCCAATTTGCTTCAAGTGAATTAAAACAGTTTTATCACTAACATCGAAGCCTGCAGCTAACTCGGACGTGGTTTGCGATGGGTCCGCTTCCACAATAGCCTTCAATTCTCCATTATCAACTTGGGTCTCAGGCCGTCCACGGGGCTTGTTCTGCAGGTCGAAATTTCCAGAACGAAAACGTTGGAACCAAAAACGAACTGTGTTTTCTTTTGCAACATGACCGCCATACACATCATTCACCCTTCGAGTCGTTTCCGCAGCACTAGTGCCACGGCGGAACTCGTACTCGTAAATAATGCGATATTTTAAATTTTCCATTTTGTAAAATGAGTGACGCAAACAGAAAAAACAGAAGAAAAAAAACAAATGAATGACGGTCATCGAAGCACAAATACATGAGTAAATAGCTGTACAAATTTGAATTTGGAATTCCTTACCAAAGAGGAGAAATTCGTGATTAAAGTGGCCAGTACGAAAAACGCCAATTTCATATGTAAGGACCTAATATAATAACTACAATACAATATATACCTACATATGTCATGATACTTTTAATTATTAGCTAGCGCCAAAACTAAAACTCTCGTTAAACTGACACTAACCTCCACAAAACATTTCGAAAACCCAGAAGCATAGATAACAGTGAACACAAGTGAAGGTTAATCGTCAACTAACGAGCCAATATTGATCGGTTGGAGATATTATCTCAGCGGTTGACCGATTACTAAGTGATAACAATTCGTCAATAGATAGTTTCGGTTATAACGATGTCAATAACCTGGCCATAAGTGGCTATAAAGTTTCCGTCTATTGACAACAGGCCGTGTCAACGGCGCGTTAGTGTTCTACGCTCGCCTCAAAGAGCTGTCAGCAAAGCAGAGAGGCCTGCCAAGGCCACCGCCTGCCGGGGTTGCGGGTTGTTCGAAAGAGATACCGCGGGAACGTAAAGGGCAATAGAAGGTACATTGGTGGGTTTTTGTCAGTACAAGTCTGACACTCCCCCCGCTCCGAACAGAACGAGGAAAGTTATTTGATGATTTCCCACTATAAAAAAAATTGCCAATAAAGTTATGGGCAAACTAGCTGAGCCTCGCGGTGTCATGCGCGGTGAAAAATCATATTTGAGTTATTAGATCATCTCAAGGAAAACCGAATTTTGATGACACGGTTGGCGCAGTGGCTGAGTGATCGGCTGCCGCGCTGCGTGTCGCGGGTTCGATACCCGCACGAAAAAAAAAATTGTATGGCCTTCAGATTGTTGTTCCGGGTCTGGCTGTTTGTGTATGTGAGTTTAAATGTTTGTTAGGTAACAAACATACGATACAATAAAACGATACAGGAGAAATTCCTAGTGTGGCAAATTAAAAAAACATTAATGTTGTATTAATCTTTTCTTTGTTTCATTTATTTATTGTTTATTCCTTTATTTTATACACTGACATTTAATGATTTGACATTAATATTTACTTTGTTTTATTATTATAATTTTTTTTAAAATTTAATTTTACATTTTTTTATTATGACATTTTATGATTTCATTATGATCTCATTAATTTATTTTGTAAATATTTTCTAGTCTGTAGTTGTTTATTGTGAATGTGAGGACCATGTGGATCATAACTTTTATTTACTTTGTTTGTTTTTGACGATTGTCTGGCAGTTGAGTACTATAGGGACCTTCACTAATGTTTTGGTATTGTTCGTCGTTTCGTTGAGCTCCTTGGGTTATGAGTCGAGCTACACGATAACTGACAAATGCTTGCACTGACTGGACAGGTCTACTCAATCTGTGTGGTGCTTTCTTAAAAAGACCAAGATTTTTTGTCTGGACTTTAAAAGAGACTATGACCTCTGAGTTTGTTTCGGCTGTTTCTTCTCAGAGTAGTCAGGTACGAAACACCGGCCTCATCTAGTTTTAAAAAAAGACGTGTAAGTGTTTGTGAAAACCTACTTGCAAAATAAACATCATTTATCATAATGTTTTTTTTTGTATTTTTTACAGCGATGTATGCGACAAATAGTTTTTTATTTAGATTACACCTACCTAGGTTCAATTAAAATATATGTGTATGTGTTGCTGGGGAGTTTGTTTCGCCACTTCTTACCGATTCTTCCAATACCGGAGAAATTCCTAGAGTGGGGCAACGTTTCCTTTTTTTTTAAATGACTAGCGAAAGATCTACGAATGGCAGCTTTTTATTATGTCCAAATTCAAATTCAAAACATTTATTTCAATTAAACCATTACAGGCACTTTTGAATGTCATGAAAACAAAAAAGATGCTGCTACAGTCCCAGTCGCAAGACATAATAACTTGTGAAAGTACTGTAGTTGCCCATTCCAAAGCGTAGATCTCTATGGAGAAGAATGGGTAAGAAACTCCATGGACACTCTTTTAAATCATAATACTTTTATAAAATCACTAGCTTTTGCCCGCGGCTTCGCTCGCGTTAAATTCGGGGTAACACAGTTCCTCTTGCGCCTTATTGATTTGTAATAGCAACGCTAAGTTTTCCCTTTTCTTCCCTCTTTCTCCCTCACATCCCACTTTTTTAAAATAAAAGTTAGCCTATGTCCGTCTCCTGGTTCCCAACTATCTCTGTACCAAAATTCATCAAAATCGGTGTAGCCATTAAAGCGTGAAGAGGTAACAAACAAACAAACAAACAAACAAACAAACAAACTCACTTTCGCTTTTATAATATTAGTAAGGATGGATACATCATTCATGTTGAAATTATACATACACTAGCTTTTGCCCGCGGCTTCGCTCGCGTTAAATTCGAAGTAACACAGTTCCCCTTGCGCCTTATTGATTTGTAATAGCAACGCTACGTTTTCCCTTTTCTTCCCTCTATTTCCCTCACATCCCACTTTTTTAAAAAAAAAAAGCCTATGTCCGTCTCCTGGTTCTCAACTATCTCTGTACAAAAATTCATCAAAATCGGTTTAGCCATTAAGGCGTGAAGAAGTAATAAACAAACAAACTTAAATATTAGTAAGGATGTGAGAACGATGTAGAAGATGTCCAAGTTGTGATTCGTGAACCCTTCTAATCTAAACGATACTGAGACGTAGATACCTCACGTATCATAGGTATACCTATCAGCTAATTAAATTCATAGCCATATAAATATTTATTAGCGCACAGGCTTGTATTTGCTTTATTTGATACATTCAGTTCGCCCTTCGTAATGAAAGGCTCGCGAACAATATACCTATGATAAGGGTACCTCCTGAATGTCTGATGCGTGTCTGTTTATTTCATTGTTGGTTATCTATTTTCGTCTATGGTACTTTGTTTTGATTCTGTTTTGGTTTGTAACGCGCGGCGTAAGGCTTGTTGCTACAGAGAGGGGCTTGCCAGAGCCTCCGCCTGCCGGGGTTGCGGGTTGTTCGAAAGAGATACCGCGGCCCCGGAAGGTAAAGGGCAATAGAAGGAACATGGGTGGGTTTTAGTCAGTACAAGTCTATGTCAGACTTTTCCCCGCTCCGCCCAGAGCGGGGAAAGTCATTGGATGATGTCCCACCCGAAAAAAAAAGGCTTGTTGCTAAAGAATTTGTCTGGTAAAACCTTCACTTTTTTTGTTTTATTAGTTTGTAAATACAGACAACTACAACACTTTCACAAGTTATTATGCCTTGTGACTGGGACTGTAGCAGCATCTTTTTTTATGACATTTGAGACACAGACAGTTTAGAGTTTGAGACAGCTGAAATAATACATTTTTGTTTTTAGAAAAATTAAGTACACACGTTTTTCTAGATTATTTTTCCATTATAATATTAATCCATATTCAATAGATCTGCGAAAGGAGCTATTAAAATTATGGGTTGTAAATAATGTGTGACCTGCCTAACAATACACTGCGTTGTAGTGTCTAGAATTTGAAAGGTTTGTTCACGCGGTAAGGCATCTACAAAACCTTATTACTAGTGCGTGGTGCAACGCACCAATCCAATGAATAAACCCACTTTTAGAACTAAAACTTACTGTTTCTCATTTAAAGGCCATGTCGACGACTCTTTGAGGACCACTGCCAGCAGGGGTTGCGGGTTGTTTAAAAGAGATACCGCGGCCCCGGACACAAAGAGCAAAAGAAGGAACATGGAACATGGAACGTGAACAGGAACATTTTAGTCTGTAAAACATTGACATTCTCTCCCCCTCCTCCTAGAGCGGGGAGAAGTTATTAAAATTTGATGACTTTCCATCTGTAAAAAAAGCGGTTTCACATGTAATATTTTTATTTTAAAGAATTTAATTATTTACAGATATGAATAAGTTCTTAAAATTGTGAAAATGTTAGGATGCTAGTGATTGCGCTTGTTGCAAACAATTTTAATAAAATCTTTCAAATCAAATCATTTATTTTGTGTAACATAGGTGTTTACAGGTAGTATATTAGAGATAGATTCACTATGTTTTGCCAATAGATGGCGTACAAAGTTAAAGTGTAAAATAAAATAAGCAAAAATAACATAATTATAAATAAAATTAAGAAGTTAAATGTCAAAATTTAAAAATAGCTATGTCAATTAAGTGAAATGCTGTCAGTATCATTATTAAAAATTAAATCAAACTAAAAACAAGCACATTATTTAGTAGATAAAACATATTACTGATTAATTAATCATAAATTATTATTATTAATTAGCAAGTCGGATCTTCGTATTCCTGTTTTCATCAATGAACTCTACTAATAGCATCTTCATAAAAGAAACTTAAACTATGCCTTCCTAAAGGATGTCAAACATTCTTTAGTTTTAATAGCTAGTGGTATACTATTATATATTTTAGGTGCCATACCTACCGAATACGTTTTTAGCGAAGAATGCCGTTCTATGAGGACCCGCACGAATAGTGTTCTGATGACGACGAGAGCGTCTTCATTCATCGTTGGGTTTATAATTGTATTTTCAAATAGAAAATCGTCGTAAATCGGTGTAAACTTCAGTTTACACCGCGTCCTAGCGCTTGGGCATCAGGGTTCATACAACCAGTGCGATGTTATAGCTTTACCAACATGCCGCGTAGACGGGCGGTGTCGTGTGATAACCTGTATCCCTAAAATGGAACAGTTTCAATGGAAGTTCATTATTTTCAACGATGGAAAATCAAATCAGAGACACGCGACTAACTTTTAAGCTTCCATTTTGCCCTTAAAGTACATATTACCTGTTAAATTCATGTAAATTGAGTTCATAACAAGCTTGGGCCATGGTATTCGTGCTACTGATTCTTCGAACTAATGATTGTAAGTCACGCCATAACAATTTTACTAGGAAATAAGGGGTAGGCCTACCCATTAGTCATTTTAAGTGAAAGATCAGAACTTTATCCCTCAAATAAAACAAAGATTGCAAATGGATTATTTTTTTCAATAAGTGTTCAGTTCAACCGTTAAACCACGAATGCTCACACTTCGCCTCGCCTTAAAACGTTCAAAATACATTCTTTCAAAGTGTTGCCATACTCTCTATTCGATACAATTCAATAATCGATTTAATATTCGACTAATATAAAAAAAAACTATAAGAACTACTATTTATAATTTGCTTCTAATCGTAATACAAATACATTATACTCATGGTTGCAAGCTAGATAGGATATTATTAAAATACCCACATCTTGGCTAATTAACTTTACGTACATAAGTGATGTAGGTGACAGAGACAGAGCGCTTTGTTGGATTATTAACCCACGGTTCTATGCAGAGAGATGAAATTTCAACAGCGCAATCATAATTATTAAGGTGGAAGCGCCAGTGTAAGTCCGCGAAATTCGAACTTTCTAACGTTTTTTGGTATTTGACGGTCAGTGTGGGCTTGCATGTTGATTTTTAAAAAAATAAATTGCAACCGTAATAAATATGACTTTAGAAAGTTATAATAGTAAAAATCATATATGCAACCTTCTAAGTTCATATAATGATAATATTATAAATGCGAAAGTTTGTGAGGATGGATGGATGTATGGATGGATGTATGGATGGATGTATGGATGGATGTATGGATGGATGTATGGATGGATGTATGGATGGATGTATGGATGGATGTATGGATGGATGTATGGATGGATGTATGGATGGATGTATGGATGGATGGATGTATGGATGGATGTATGGATGGATGTATGGATGGATGTATGGATGGATGTATGGATGGATGTATGGATGGATGTATGGATGGATGTATGGATGTTTGTTATTCTTTCACGCAAAACGGCTGAACGGATATTGATGACATTACGCAGTATTTTGAGGAATCGCCAAGCGGTTGGTCGACTCTTCTCGTGACCAAAGGGCTGGCCTGTTTTTTTGCGCAAAAAATAAGCATTGCCATCCAACGCGGTACTGTTGCCAGCCTTCTGGGCACTTTTCCTGTTGGTTGCGATGTGGACGAATTTTTTGACGACCTGTAATTTTCCAGTTTTTACTTGTACATATTTTTATTATTAGTTTGTATCTATTTATAGTTTGTGAATAGTACCTAATTAATTTAATAAATAAATAACGTAAAATAGTTAATAAAAAGCAAATTAAAAAAAAACAAATTAGGTACAAAATTATTTAACTCACGAAGATTGTACTGGGAGTAGTATTGTATGGGATAGATTTGTTATTATTTATTAAGTACTAGCTTTTGCCCGCGGCTTCGCTCGCGTTAAATTCGGGGTAACACAGTTCCCCTTGCGCCTTATTGATTTGTAATAGCAACGCTAAGTTTTCCCTTTTCTTCCCTCTTTCTCCCTCAAATCCCACTTTAAAAAAATATATATATAAAATCAGCTTATGTCCGTCTCCTGGTTCCCAACTATCTCTGTGCCAAAATTCATGAAAATCGGTGTAGTCATTAAAGCGTAAAGAGGTAACAAACAAACAAACTCGTTTTCGCTTTTATAATATTAAGTAAGGATCTCCACCAAAAGATCATGATCATGAATCATGTAAATATACATACAGATCACATAAATTAAATTATGTACGACATTAGTATCACGTGGGTGCACTCCTTGCACTCACTGACAGCAAGCACAATACTCTAAGTAGTAAAGTAACTTTTAACAAAAAATCTATGAGTAAAGCATTGTGTCAAAATATATCAGTTATGTTCGGTTCTGGTGGTTCGCCGTCGATATGTAAATATGATACGTTCCAAGTAGATGACATATGTATGCTGACATTATGGTGTGTACGCGCTTTGTTGACGCTCTCTGCTTTTCTGTGTATTTTTAAGGTCTTTTCCTCGAGGGGAACGGTTTTGATAAGCTCATGGTTTGGAAGAAAAATGTGTCGAGAGTTGAAGGAAATCCTTTTCTCTCTTTTTATTACAAACAGGTTTCTTTTTTATTTGTTTCACCTGTAACTAACTAACCAACAATATAAAACAATAAAGATATAAGTTAAAGGGCTTTGAATCATTTGGCTAGTCTAACTCCCGCCATTTTATTCAAAAATCAACCAAAAACCAAACCTGTATTATTGAATAAGTTATATAATATACAAATAAGTTTTGTATACGACTAAACTTTGTAAAGTGTCACAGTTCCAAATTAAAATTGCTAAGTTAGGCCAAATCTTCCAACCCGTTTTAACCGTCTGTCTGTCTATCTGTGAAGACCCGTTATCTTGAGAACGCCGGGAACTTTCTTGAAATTAAATAGAATAATCAAGTCTGTGGTGTGGCTGTGAAAAAATTTTAATTTCCGCGGTGTTTATAGCCATAATCTCGAGATCTAAAAATAGTTGAAAATAACGAAAGATATTTCGTAAACGAGTAAGTATCTACAGGATACTCTTAAATATCCAAGTAAGAGGCCTAAAGAAACAAAGTGTCACTAGATAAATCTGTGCCACCAGATGAGGTACTAATCACACGATTAAGATAGAAAAATTTAGAGGAAATAAAAAAAACAAAAAAGTGGAAAATAACTTTACTTCAGAATTCGGTGACTTTTGTTGCTTTCGTTGATTTTTTATTTCAGTATTTTTAGTTATGGCATGATGGTATATCACATATTTTTTTATCCAGTATTCATTTTCCATTTTTAGTAAAAGATTAGCAGAACATCGATATAGACATAGAAGAAAAACTATACAGCGTGTTGTTTTGCATCCTCGTCAAATTCAAGGACGTAACTATGCTAATGATTCTCGACCCGAATCGATAATAAAATAAGTAGGTTTTTTTTTTTTACTTTTTTCGTATTTTTAGAAATCGGTAAGTGCACACAGGTGCGTGCATGCCGCTGTATGATACGTATGCGCCGACGCTCACGCACACTGTTCTGTGTGTTCTGTAGGTGATTCTCTACTTTTGAAGTGAAATATTCTGTAATACTGTTAAATTTAAACACACAGAGACAGATCATAAAAGCGCCGTATATTATTATTGATCAGGTACCGTAATTTTCATTGATTATTTATGACTTTTACTAGCACCTCCTAAATTTTGACGAGGATGCAAATCAACATATTTTATTGTATATTAAAGACGATAACACATAAACTTCCAAATCAGTTTATATAAAATTGATGTGGGCTAATCTCAGAAGTAAACCCTTACGAACAAAAAAAAATATGAATATCGGTCCACAGTTGGCGGAGTAATCGGTGAACATACATAAAAAAATTCGGTCGAACATAGAACCTCTTCCATTTTTAAAGTCGGTTAAAAACTCAGAGGCCAATGACAGTGTAACTTTAGTTAGAAACCTTAAAAGCTTAAAACAGTGTTAAAGTATAAGAATATCTAAGTTACACACTTTTGGATAAATGTTTTAAAAACTTACCGAGTGGAAATCTTTTCCGAAGAAAGATTATCGTTCGATTAATATAAACTGATTGATCAGTTTATATTTGAGTTAGATACTTTATCCTACTTTCTACTAATATTATACATGCGAATGTTTGTGAGGATGGATGGATGTATGGTTGTTTGGATGTTTGTAATTCTTTCACGTCAAAACTGCTAAACGGATCTTCATGAAACTTGGCACAGAGGTAGATTATAGGCAGGAATAACACATAGGATACTTTTTTTCGATCATCACGAGGGCGAAGCCGCGGGCGACAGACAGTTTTGTTATAAATGCTATTAATCATTTTTCTATTAAATATTTAATGAACAGCCAGTATCTATTTAAATAAATACGTTGATTTGGCTTGATTAAAACGGAAATAAGTAATAAAAATGTTCGTTTCATTTATTCTACAATTCTGACGGCACGGTTGGCGCAGTGGCTGAGCGATCGACTGCTGCGTTTCGCGGGTTTGATCCCCGCACGGAACAAATAATTGTATGTCTTACATACAGGCAGTTGTTTCGGGTCTGGCTGTTTTGTATGTGAGTTTAAATGTTTGTAAACGCACCCACGATACAGGAGAAATTCCTAGAGGGGCAATTTTTTTTTTAAATTGGTAAGATAATTTATTGTTCCTGAAAATACAAAGCAGAAGCCTGGCAGCCCTATCTCAGTATTATATTTAGCAGTCTCTATCACACAAAGGCTTGATTATCTTTGTGGGTGTCCGTTGCCTGCCGTGATTTGGAAGTGCAGTGATGTGGTCTTAATACCAGCCAGGACCAATAATAGGATCCTGTGCTGCTATCTGAGATATTGGTGGATTGTCATTGGTAGTAATTAGTACTATTGTTCTTGAGTCCAAAGCTGGGATTAGCTGGGCCCTGTATTACAGCTTCTAGGCGAATATTCAATATTGGAATCAAATATAAGGGCTTACAATTCATTGAATAATAATCTTAAACCGTGGTGCCAGGCAACAAGGGTTATCACTGTTTTTTTTTTAAAAGGTGCTTGTTGTCAATTCGGCTGTAATTTTTACGAGATTCTCCGTCATTATTACACCGATTTTCAAAATTCTTATCGTTCGTTTCTTCTCTTCACGCTTTAATGGCTACACCGATTTTGATGAATTTTGGTACAGAGATAGTTGGGAACCAGGAGACGGACATAGGCTATTTAAAAAAAGAGGGATGTGAGGGAGAAAGAGGGAAGAAAAGGGAAAACTTAGCGTTGCTATTACAAATTAATAAGGCGCAAGGGGAACTGTGTTACCCCGAATTTAACGCGAGCGAAGCCGCGGGTAAAAGCTAGTTCGATTTATAATCGAAAGTGTATGTTTCCCGAGGTGTTACCAATTGTATCCATATCTATTGCTAGCCAACAAAATAAGCAAACTTTTAGTTACGTTCAGCTTGACGTATTAAATCCAAAAAAAAAACATACCAAGTTTAGCTATCACCAAAGTTACCCCAGCTCTCAAAATAACCCCGTTTTACGGGACTTTATGAGTCAATCCGTATGGAGGTGTTTTTGCTAATTTATTTTTAGTAGTAATGGAAAATCAAGACTTGAAAAGAATTTGCGAGACATACCGTCATACCACAACGAAACAAATCATTGAAACAAACAAAAGTCACCGACTTCCTTCAGTTAACTTATTTTTCCAGTTTTTAGTGTTTTTTTGTATTTTGTTTTTGCAAAAAAGCTGTCAAATTGAGCACAGATACAACCATCCGTCGAACCACTGAACTCTCCGATTGCACACAAATATGCAATTCGAAATTGTACAAATAAAAGTGTCTGTGAAGCGAACTATCGGAGTCGAAACTAGATTCATATTTCTGTGTTTTTTATTCCCACTGTAACTAACTGGTGAATTTGTAAATCGTTAGTGCCTGAGTTAGCGAATGTAAACTTTTAACTACTTAGAGTTTTAAACCTGAAGTTATTTTTGTTGGAACATAGTTAAAAAAACCGGCCGCGCATCGAGGGTTCCGCACAAACTGGCGACATAAACGGCCACATCTTTTGACTGTGTAGACGAGGACACGGTTTTGACGACACGGTTGGTGCAGTGGCTGAGCGATCGACTGCTGCGCTGCGTGTCGCGGGTTTGATTCCCGCACGGAACAAATATATGACCTGCATTTCGGGTCTGGGTGTTTGTGTATGTGAGTTTAAATGTTTGTAAACGCACCCACGATACAGGAGAAATTCCTAGTGTGGGGCAACGTTTAAAAAAAAAAAGAGGGTTGCTTTTTCACAGCTCCAAGGGACCACAGATTTGAGTATATGGTTTTAATTTCAACTCGATACCTCCACGCGTTCTCGAGATAAAGAGGTCTTGACAGACAGATGGACAACAAAGTGATCCTATAAGAATTCCGTTTTTTAACCGATTTAAAAAGAGCAGGAGTTTCAGAATTCGATGTTTTTAAATGTTTGTTACGCGGTTACTCAGTAGATTGTGAGTCAATTTTTAAATTTCTTTTTTTAATCAAAAGGATAGCAAGAAGATGTCTCATATCAATTATGTTATGTCTTATATCAAATCATATGAAGATGAAGTAAATAATGCTTTGAAAACTGTAACGGAATGGCTAGATAACAATAATTTAAATGTGAATATCAATAAAACTAAACTCGTCCAATTTCAGACATATAACAGCAATGTGAGAGCTATAAACGTAACTCAAAATGATAAAACTGTAGAAAAAGTAGATTCAACGGCATTTTTAGGTCTAATTATGGACAAACATTGTAATTGGAAGCAACATATAGAAAAAATATGCTCCAAGCTAAACAGTTACGTATACGTGCTAAATAGACTACGACAAGTCGCCACATTCAACGTTACCCCTTGTGCATATCATGGATATGTTTCCTCAGTGTTGCGTTATGGAATAGTCATATGGGGTAACTCAGTTGATCTAATCAGAGCATTCAGGGCACAAAAAAAGTGTGTGAGGGCAATTAGCGGAGCAGAATACCTAGACAGCTGTGGCCCGTTATTCAAAAAACACCGCATTTTACCACTTCCCAGTCTATACATTTACGAAACTTGTCTATTCGTCTTCAAACATCCAAATCTCTTTAAAAAAAACATAAGTGTTACTAATAGAAGTTGTAGATATCCTGAAAAATTGTATGTTCCCTACCAATGAACCAAATTGTATAAGGATAACTCGTACTGTATGGCGATTCGTATTTATAATAAATTACCGAACGAGCTAAAATGCCTTAATTTAAACATATTCAAGCGAAAATTGTTCGTATTATTATTAAGCAAATGCTACTATTCTACAATTGAGTACCTCAGTGAAAAATAAATTTAATTTATAAAATAAAATAATCCATAATAGTAAAAAAATAATAATATTGTATTTTCCTGTTTCTTTTTAATTTTTAGTTTTTTTTAGTCCTCTCTGATGTTTTAATTATAATTGGATTTAGATACATGTAAATATTTGTACACCAGAAATGGTAGAATATATGAGTCTGTAATAACTGTAACATCTTTTTTAAGTACTATATTCTAACAAATAAACTTTTCTTTCTTTCTTTCTTTATTATTGTTTGGGTAATTAAAGTAGCAATGAAAAATGAATACTCGATAAGAATTTTTGTGAGATATCTCACAACTAAAAAGGCTGAAATAAAAAAAAACCTTTTGAGTTACAAAATCCTTACAAACGTTGAAGCATTGACATATGACAGGTTATCGAAAAATTTCCTCTCATACGGTAGGACAGAAAGCTATTGGAGAGCGTTTAGAACTGAAGGGATTGATTTACACTGCCTTGTTGAATATGAGGTTCTGAGGTGGATTTCCCGGCCGGGCAAAGTGTCATTGGAGTTTTGTCATTAAAAAAATAAGTCACAGTAGCAGTTTGGTTTTTATCACTCAGAAAATGGAATTCCATTTTCTTTTATATTCTTTTTCTATTACAAAAAAATAAATAAACAAACTCACTTTCGCTTTTATAATATTAGTAAGGATTCCAATATTGAATATTCGCCTAGAAGCTGTAATTAATACACGGCCCAGCTAATCACAGCTTTGGACTCAAGAACAATAGTACTAATACTACCAATGACAATCCACCAATATCCCAGATAGCAGCATATTATTGGTCCTGGCTGGTATTAAGACCACATCACTGTACTTCCAAATCACGGCAGGCAACGGACACCCACAAAGATAATCAAGCCTTTGTGTGGTGGAGACTGCTAAATATGATACTGAGATAGGGCTGCCAGGCTTCTGCTTTGTATTTCCAGGAACAATCAATTATCTCACCAATTTAATTTTAACACCTTGCCCCCCACACTAAGAATTTCTCCTGTACCGTGGGTGCGTTTACAAACATTTAAACTCACATACACAAACAGCCAGACCCGAAACAACTACCTGTAGGTCATATAAATATTTGTTCCGTGCGGGAATCAAACCCGCAACACGCAGCGCAGCAGTCAATCACTCAGCCACTGCGCCAACCGTGCCGTCCAGTTTTAGGCAACACTGAGATCGAGTGTCGTATTTTTTGGTACTAGTTCGTTATTTTGGAATGTTGGTTACGCGCTATACGTTCGCAATTATGGTATGAAATCAATTATTTTAAATTTTGAGGCGTTTGTACGGTATGTTGTCTACACACACAATGGTTTAGAGGGATAAAACATAAATGGCGAAATGTGGCTATACAATTTAATACACCTCTGCCTTGAACCCTAACCTAACTTGAACCGTAATAGCTATTATTCCAGCTTCCAAAACCAATCGATGTCATTCAAAACCTATTTATGTTTCAAGGCTTTTGATGCTCAAAAACTCTCAAATACACACTCCAAGCAAATATCATTAATCTGGCTCTCGTCGCTTTTGTGATCTAATTCACATGATACAGGGGGAGCAAGATTAATTTATTCCTCCCTCCAAAATGTAGGCAAATTACCCACACAGACGATGACGGAAAAATTGTATAAGAAAATATAAATGGAGGTAAATTACATTTTTAAATGATTTCGCAACATATAAGAAAGGCTTATTTATTGACCACCAATTTACAGCACCTTTACAGATATATCCAATGCGATGCTCTAAGTCACCAAATAATTCAAAATACAAAAAAAAACACGTTAATTAAATAAAAAATAAATTAATATCTATCTTAATTAAACACGGCAAAGCATATATCGATGGCCCCACCGAATAAACGTGCAAGAGTTCTTACACGTTTTTTTTTTTTTTTCATTTTTCATTTCTTTTGCCTATCCTGCACCTACTTAATTTTTTTTATGAATTTTAGACTCAAAACACGAGTTTTATAATAGTGTTTTTCTTTATTCTAGGGAAAAAAATAATTTTAAAATTATAGGAATAATAGTTTATGCTTTTATTACATGCTTTTTGAGTCGCCAAGTACACAAGAATAAACATGCTAAAACCTACAGACGTTTGAGAAGATTTGTGATTGTTTTCGAATTTGGGTAATGTCTTCTTACACGTTTATTCGTGTAGAAATGTGTGCAAATTTCATTACTAATGTTTTACTGCACAAAATGGAAGTTTGAATATAAATAGATTATTAAAATTAAAGTATTGCATTGTCTTTTACTATAATATCTTTTTTTCTAACAACTGTGTTAAAGATTCAAACATTAATATTCTTTGCATATTAGTTTAAGTTTAAAGCTAGTAATGGTAAATAAACAAATGTTTACGCGATAAATTCTATTGCAATCGTACGTTCTATCTTGTTGTGATTCTATGCGCGCTATTTCGTGATTTTGTTTCGCGTAATATCATTCGATTATAATTGTTATTATAGTCAAATTGTTGTTTTGTAGTTATGTGTAACAATGAGAAGGTATCGGGATGCTTCTAGTCTCTGCAAAAGGATATTAGAATTAGCGAACTGTCAACGAAATAAAGGTAAGAATCAACTTTAATATTAGGTAAGTATAAATATTATCAAATATTTTAGCTAAGACCGATGTAAAAATACTCCGCTGCTAATTTAAAGCTTATGTGACTGTACTTCTGTGTATATTATGTGATTCAAATGCAGTTTTTAATGACCTAAATAAAATAAGGTTGCTTCTATTTACATGGGTGAAGATCTGATGGAGATCTCTGGATTTACACAGCGGTACTTTTCAATAGATTACTACAAACCACAAGTTATTGCTGTAATAGCTTTTTTTTTTGGGGTGGGAAATCATCAAATATCTTCCCCCGCTCTGGGCGGAGCGGAGGGGCGTGTCAGATTTTTACTGATTAACCAAACCTATTAACCAAATAGAAGGAACATGGGTGGCATGTTCCTTCTATTGCCCTTTACGTTCCGGGGCCGCGGTATCTCTTTCGAACAACCCGCAACCTCGGCAGGCGGAGGCTCTGGCAAGCCCCTCTGGTTTGCTGACATCTCTTTGAGGCGCGCGTGTAACACGAACGCGCCGTGGACACGGCCCGTCGTCAATAGCCGGTGCCCGGGGCGTCTCCTGCGGTGGCTGGGTTGGTTTGAGGCTCTCTCCCTCAAACGACCGGCCTCCTCCTTCACTAGCATGACTGTTTCGCAGAAGGAGGTGACCGCTTCCCATTCCCTTTCGCTTCGGACCATGGACTGAACCTGAGCCGGACGCGAGAGATCGCCGCCGCCGATCGCCTCTACGAGGGCACGGCGGTGCTCCGCCCCGCGCTGGGCAGACCGCCACTGTGTGCTCCACAGTGTCCTCCGGGCGATCGTCACAATGGTGACACCCGGGCGTTTCGTCCCGCCCGATTATGTGCAGGAACCTCCCGAAACTTCCGTGTCCGGTGAGGACCTGCATCAGGCGGTAGGTGAGGACGCCATGACGCCTCTCCAGCCACTCCTCAAAGAGGGGACTTACCGCCACTATTTTGGCGTGCCCTGCACGGGGTTGCGACAGTCGCCCTTTCCATGCCACCATGAGATCGCACCGGAGGTCAGTCCGCTGAGCGGCAATTTGCCGCGGTAGCGGAGTTTCCCCCGGCGTAGTGCTTCCGCGCGCCACCTCAAACAGGCGCGCGACAACTATCGCCTCCAGATCCCACGGTGGCAATCCGGCAAGGAGGCTCGCTGCCTCGCCGGAGATCGTGCGGTAGCCCCGGATCAGCCGTATGGCTACCACCTTTTGAGGCGCGTACATGTAGTGGGCGGCGCGCCGCCCTAAGGAACGCGCCCATACCGGGGCCCCGTAACCGGACCGCACGACTCCGGCATAGAGCCTACGGCAGGAGGCGTTTGGCACCCTCAGATTGGGCAGGAGCCGCTTGAAAGCAGCCCCCTCCCGCTCGAGTTTGGGAGCCAAACGTCGAAAGTGCTCCACGAAATTCCATCGGCTGTCGAGGACGATTCCCAGGTATTTCATCGACGACCCGATGCCGATGCGAACCCCTCCTAGCGTCACGGTGGCGTGTTTCCGCGGCCATGAAAGACCATGGCCTCGGATTTGTGCAATGCCACCTCGAGACCCAGTAGCCGGATCCTCTCTGTGACTATCGCAACCTCGCGTGTCATGATGTCGGCCGCCGCCTGGTGCCACCCCCCCTGAGCCAGAACGAGCGTGTTGTCAGCGTAACTAACTACGCTGACGCCGCTGGGGAGGTCGGCGCGCAGCACCCAGTCGTAACCGATGGACCTGTGGGACACCGCACGACATCTCTCGCAGGTTCCACTCTCCAGAGCGACCGGGGTAGATGACGGCCCTGTCCGTCAGATATGCCCCAACCACACGACGAAGGTAGGTCGGCATCCGGTTGTATCGGAGTGCCTCCCTGGTGCAGCTCCAAGGCATGGTGTTGAACGCGTTGGCGATGTCGAGAGACACCGCCACGGCAACCCCACCCCTGGACACTGCAGCCCCCGTCGTGAGAGCTCTCACGCGCATGATGGCGTCCACCGTCGAGCGCCCCTTGCGGAAACCAAACTGGTGTTTCGCAAAATCCGGCCCCGTCCCCACGAGGTGCCCGACGAGGCGGTTTGCAATTACTCTTTCAAAACTTGCCCACCTCGTCGAGCAGCACGATGGGCCGAAATGCGGACGGAGAGTCCGCAGGGCGCCCCGGCTTCTGTATGAGGACCAGCTTCCCCGTCTTCCAACGAAGTGGGAACTGGCCTCTCTCCAAGCATGCGCTTAGAAGCCATAGTATTCGGGGCCCGAGAGCCTCTAAGGCCAGGACCCAGGCTTTGCCGTGCAAGCCATCGGATCCCGGGGCGGTATTTTTGGCTTTCAGCCTGCCAACCGTCACCTTTAGGTCTACCCCAGCCACCTCCGGAACGTCGTCGTCATCGTTGTCCTCGTGGTTGCTGTAATAGCTTGTGTATGTGTGTTTTGTACCAATAAAAACGTAAAAATAAAAATAATATTTTTTTATTAAGAAGACTAGACCTTGTGTTCACGTAGACAAATACATAATTATATTTTTAATTCTTTATATAGCTGTATTTTATTTCATCCTTTTACCCTGCATTAAAAAAGATGTATTACATAAATGAAAACTGATTTTATAAACACTAATATAAATGCATACGGTCTTTATAATCATATAAATCCGAACAATGTACTGTAAACAAGCGTGTAAATAGTTACAGCTGGGTTAAAAAATAAACTAAATATACGGAGAATAATAGTGTAACATTATAGTACGTTTTATTCGTTGTGTATTATTACACGAATAAACGTGTAATGATATATTGCTTTGACCTAGTCATGCAAATTTCACAAGAGTAAAAATATTAAATAGTTTTTCATGAATTTCCTGAATCTGGTTGATGTTTGAAAAAAAGTAAATATACAAGTCTATAGTTTTTTTTCTTACCTATAATTCGATAATACATTATCTATACCTATTTACAATGAAATGAGCGTTATTGAAGTTTAAACGTTTTTATTTTTTACTGAAAAGTTGTCATTTTTCTCTTACACGTTTATTCGGTGGGGCCATCGATATGATCAAAATTATACTCAACAAGTCATCATTAAGGGAGGTGGGCACCCCTCTCAATTACGATCTGTGCCCTATGAAGATGATCGGCAGGTTTTGCCCAAATATGTCTTCCGATAATGTTATAATATTAATAATCCGAGCGGCTCGAGAAATTGGGGCAAACTTGAGCAAATTAGTCCTAGCTGTTGGCACGTCTAAACGTTGCAACCATGGTGTAAGCATGATCTTGTAAAATTATTATGATTTAAAAGAGTGTCCATGGAGTTTCTTGCCCATTCTTCTCTATAGAGATCAACGCTTTGGAATGGGCAACTACAGTATTTTCATAAGTTATTTTGCATTGTGTCTGGGACTGTAGCTTCATTATTTTGTTTCTTGACACTCAAAAGTGCCTGTAATGGTCTAATTGAAATAAATGCTTTGAGTTTGAGTTTGAAAAAATGCTTTGAGTTTGTTGAAATGCGTGTAGGAATTATGTCGGCTTATTCGGCGCAGCCGTGGGATACACAAGATATCCTTTTTTATTGTTCAGATTTTTTTTTCTTTATGTTGTGTGCACTTGATGCAAGTGCCAAATAAATATGTTTTCTTTCTTTATTTGTGTACAGATTTTGATTAAATATATAAATAAAATAATAAAAAAAACATACTACAGACTTTCAGAATATATTATAAAAGTGACAAAGGTCACAACTGTGTGCTTCAGACAAGATAAATGAAGAAAGATATTATTTCGAAATAAGAGACTAACGTTTGTAACGTGTAGATATTATTTTTGTTTCAATTTCGTCTGAAAAGAGGATTTAATAACATATTCTGATCATGTCTAGTGTTTGTGTTTGTCCTTTTTTGCTTATTGTTTTATATCCAACCTTATTTTCTTTACAACTTATTGAGGTTTCTTTGTGTATTAAGTTTAAGAATTTTTTTTAATAGGTTTCAACTTCTGATGTGTTTAGGTACTTACAATATAACATCAATAAGTTCACAAAAGTTGCTTTATTTGTTACTAGCTTTTGCCCGCGGCTTCGCTCGCATTAAATTCGGGGTAACACGGTTCCCATTTCCTGATTTGCAGGTGCCTGCTACCTGTAGTTTTGCCCTTGCGCCTGATTTATTGTAATAGCAAAGCTAAGTTTTCCCTTTTCTTCCCTCTTTCTCTCTTATTTCTCACTTTTATTTAAAAAAATTGCCTATGTCCGTCTCCAGGGTTCTAAGTATCTCTGTACGAAAATTCATCAAAATCGGTTTAGCCATTTAGGCGTGAAGAGGTAACAAACAAACAACCAACTCACTTTCGCTTTTATAATATTAGTTACAAAACTTAATTAATCGTATTATTATTGTGTACACTATCGCATTAGGTAACCCTGTAAATATGGTCGTAAGTTGGAGAATAACTAATAAAATAAACATGACGCTTTTAATCGTCTTATTCATAGGCAGAGATATACCTAAAAATCAAATTTAAAAGGGCGCAGGCCAATTGAAATTGACTCGGAACAAACCCAGACTTTGTGGCGTTTTACTAAGAAATTACTGACATAAATAACCAATAACAATTTGCAAATCGGGAATCGCACCTACAACCTCATGATCAGCTCTCGTTATTGCAACTACTATACCAAAGAGATAATTTTACTAAAACTTGCATCTAATACGCAATCCGTTCTACCAGCCATCCAATTCTACTATGTATCTTTGTCAGAAACAAAAATGTCCCCTGGCTGTCGCCAGCCAGTCCCCTGCCCGTGTCCCCTGGTAGTCCAACGTACGTGAGGGAAATACATATGATACTTCTTACCCAATTACGTAGCAGTTTCAGGGGACTGCTATGAATTTACCTTACATGTTTGATTTAATCTATTCTTGTCTCTCCCCTGGAATTGCCAAGTAAAGGGTACGGAATTACCATAAAGTTTAGATTCTATTTAGGTTTAAGAAAGCTTTGGTAACGTATTCAAACTGCTTCTTCTTGCTGTTTTGTGTAGTGCCAAACCTGTCGGTTATGGGATCGGGGGGAAGTGTCAGACTTGTACTGACTAAAACCCACCCATGCTCCTTCCATTGCCCTTTACGTTCCGGGGCCGCGGTATGGCTTTCGAACAACCCGCAACCGCGGCAGGCGTTGGCCCTGGCAGGCCCCTCTGCTTTGCTGACATCTCTTTGAGGCGCGCGTGAAACACTGACGCGCCGTCGACACGGCCTGTCGTCAATAGACGGACGGACGGTGAGAGAGAGAGACCCATTGCTCACCGTCCACAGGCCCATATCTACGGTGGCCGGGAGTCGTCTCGCGGCGGCTGGGTTGGTTTGAGGTTCAAATTGGCTTCTGGCTTGGTTTAACACGCCGTCGAGAACTTTCACGATTCGATTTGGTTTCCCCACGATGTTTTCCTTCACCGACCCAAGTTGTAATAATCATTAATACACATAGAAGTCAGAAAAGTCAGAGGTGAATCTGCCTCGGGTTTGGACTCCACCCACACCTATGATTTGACAGTCCGACGGTTACACCACTGGGCTAATTGCTGATTAAAATTGCTGAAATAAAACTAGTTACTAACTAGTCAATATATACGGATATGAAGGTCCTGGGTTCAAGTCTCAAGTCAGGCCGAGTGAGCCATTATTTGATAAATGATGTTTAGTTTGCAAGTAGGTTTATACAAACGGGCCTGTTGGTCTAGTGGTTAGTGGCCCTGACTGCTGAGCCGGAGGTCGTGGGTTCGATTCCCACCCAGGACAAACTTTGTGTGATGAGCATGATTGTTTGTTCTGTGTCTGGGTGTGATTTATCTATAATATGTATGTATTTATAAATTATATAAGTATGTATATCAGTTGTCTAGTTACCATAACACAAGCTCTGCTTAGCTTGGGATCAGATAGCCGTGTGTGAGTTGTCCCAAGATATTTATTAAGATAATAATAAATAAATATCCGTCAGATATTTATTTATTAAACACCTTTACACGACGCTTTTTTATATTAGATGAATCCGGTGTTTCGAACTCGACTACTCTGAGAGGAAACAGCCGAAACAAACTCAGGGGTCTCTTTTGAGATTCAGAAAAATAAAAAGAAATAAATAAAATTAGTGTATGAAATGGTCTTTTCAAGAAAGCACCACACAGATTGAGTGGACCTGTCCAGTCAGTGCAAGCATTTGTCAGTTATCGTGTAGCTCGGTTCATAACTTAAGGAGCTCAACGACATGGCGAACGATACGAAAAAGGACATTTGTGTAGGTCGCTTAAGCATGTGCATTAGATAGAGGTACCTACTTAATGAAACCTTAGAATCAGTTTACGAAACCAGAGTCTCAGCACAAACATAAAACTATGATTTATAATCTTTTATAATTGACACGTTCGTAGAAAGTAATATTTTTCAGACCATCAACCTTGGAACCAGTTTGCTTTTTCAGTAATAAGTAAAATAAGAGCAAGGTTGAATACACCATTAATTTTACATTCCAATAACTACAGAATAATAAATTTCAAGCTGCCAGGTGTATGAACTGAGATGAAGCAGAAAATTCACATCACTTTTCTTCTAAATCTCCCGAATTTAAACAAAGATCTGATAAATTTTACAACCGATCGGAATTTTCTTTCTACTTGAAAGAAAACCGTAACTAAACAAATGTGTAAATCAATAAACGTAGGTATATAATGGGCTAACGAGCGCAGCCCAATGATCCAGAAACATGCCTACTCACTGAATAAACTTTGTGTAAAAACATACATCAGTAAATTTACCGTGAAACCAACAACAATGAGCGCAAGTTCTATTTACATTTCGAATAAAAGAGTACTTCTGTAACCATTCATGAAAAATCTCACAATTAGTGACATTTAAAAGAGCACTAATCTCATAATCCGCGATGCAACAAGTATCCGCCCGCCCGCCCAACGCTCAGGGGAAGGGGGGCGACGTCGCTTCACGACGCTCGACGCTTCAGTATCGTCGCGATCATGGCTACGGACGGACGCACGAAGCGCTCGCAGTCGATATGTGCTCCCGCCTCCGCGAGTATGGAAGCCCTCGCGGCTCCCATGGAGACCACGCCGGCGCCTCGCCGCAGGCCGGCGGCGCGTTCTCAGTCCGCGCGCATCACCGGCGGCCGCTCGGTCCGCCAGCGGCGCCAGCAGCAGCAGCAGCAACTGGATAGAGAGACCAGGACTCGGTACAGCTCGGAGCCTCGTTTGGCCGAGGCGGAGACTCCGCCACAGGTCCGGCGGCAGGCCTCCGCCCGGCGCCGACCGCCTCCCGGCCAGCACAACCAGCCGCGCCGCTCCAACGCGTTCCTGGACGTTCCCCGTACCCCACAGCACCAGCCCGAGGAGGAACCTGACGAGGACTCGTACCGGCTCCGCACGTTCAACATCACGCAGAAAGGAGGTCAGTGCTAGCGACACGTTCGTTCACCCTCAACTAAATTTACACGCGCGAAAGTTAGTGTAACGTCTTTTTTTAATTCGACTTCGAAACGAAAAACTTGGCAGTCAGCCGGTTCGGCTTCTGCGATGACTTTTGAGTGCGTTGGAGAAAATTGAGCGTAAGACTGACGCGGAAGAACATGGAGTCCCGGAGACGGACCGTGTTCGGAATAAAACTGGGTTAAAAAAGCCATCGTTAAAATATTTTTGTGTCATCGTGAATCATGTAGAGCAGCGTTTACGAGGCCACTACAAATCAAGATACAAGAACGTTTGAGTTTACTTTTGAGGTAAAAATAAATCGAGACGCACGAAGTGAACACACGAAAGTACACTTTATCGACGTTAAAAGTTTTGAAAGCCGTGCACGGCGAGCGGATCTGCAATCTTTGAGGACTGCAAAGAGTTTCCGCTCCATCTTTGAGTGAAGTAAGCGCTTGAGACAGTGCACGTCACAGTGAGATTGGTTTGAAGTGTTCTCTGTATTCCAATAGTAGAACCTTATTTATCAAAATGGCGCGTTTCCGTAAACAAAGGAACGTCGCATCTGTTTAGCATAATGCATATTGAATAGGCTCCGTCGGAGGACAATGTCTGTTCAGCGTCCCTGTCGAGATAAAACAACAGCCGGCCGATATTATAGCGTATTAGACAGACAGACGTAGGTATCAACGTCTGTTGTGTTCAGATCAAACGCAAACTTTGCAGAAAGCTTTCATTACTAATTCATTGATGTTTTTTCAATAGGCGTAACTCCTAAATCGAAAGAAAAGCTTATGAATATCGACGGCCAAATTGATTTAGGAACTTTTATAAGCAGTACTGATTTGAAAGGCAATATTTCTATTGAATACCAATTGATCGTATCAAAGAAAGCTCGCAATAAAGATAACTATTCAGAGTTCGTTCTTGGTAGTTAACTTTGACAAAAGTTTTAGCTGGTAACTTGCGGTGAAATTGGTTTCATTTTGTGGTTTGAGCTATTAAGGAGAAGATATTTTAAGTTCTTTAATAAAATCAAGAGGAATGGTTAAGTTTAGTGTGTTAATTAAGCAGGATGGACACCAATGTCATACGTAACAGTTTTTAACTATCAAGTCTGCAGTAAATTTACGGCGGTATTTAAATGGGTGCAAGCCCCAAGCCAATGTATTCGGACAATGTATATGGCATTTTTCATCTCTTAAAGAAAACGGTGAAGTGCGAGTGGAACTCGGGCACCTAAGGTTTCGCAAAAACTTGCAATATAAACGGCCATATCTTTTGACGGTGTAGACTTAGAGCATTAGTTTTTTCACAGTCCTAAAGACCACGGACTTGAGTTTATGGTTTTCATTTGAACTCGATACCTCCACGCGTTCTTGAGCTTAAAGGCCTTGTCAGACAGACAGATAGACGGACCAAGTGATCGTATAAGTGTTGCATTTTTTCTTTATGAGGTACGTATCAAATAATACAAAGTGAGGCGCTCATATGAAGCCACATTCACCTCTGACAGTGTCCTTTAATACCTGCTTAAATTATATAAATTTGTATGATACTAACTTTTACCCGCGGCTTTGGCCGCGTTTATTAATATACTTTAATTTAATCGTAATATTTGTACTTGAATAATAAATGTGAGTACAAACAAACGTCGAACTCTCAAAGCAATCAGACGACGCAAAAGAAGTTTCTTCCCTCTTTCTCCACTTTTCTTCCATCTTTCTCCCGCTTTTATCACTTTTTTTAGCCTATGTCCGTCTCCAAAGTTTGAGCTATCTCTGTACCAAAATTCATCAAAATCGGTTTAGCCATTTAGGCGTGAAGAGGTAACAAACAAACTCACTTTCGCTTTTATAATATTAGTAAGGATATTAAGATTTTTAAGTAATGACATATCATTAAAAGAAGATTTATGCCAACCCCACGAGAAAACCAACAAAAGTACATACAGCCTTCTTAATTTCCCTAATAACGAAATTAATGAGCTAGAAAATTCTTGAGCCGAATTCTCAGGAGCTTTAGAAAATTTTAAAGAGAAGTACAACCACGACCAATATCAAAAGTGATTTTTTCGTAATAAAACTAATTTATTTATTTAATTAATTAAACTTCATTTACAATAGTGGTACATAGGCGGACTAAATGCCATAAGGCATTCTCTTCCAGTCAACCTTTGGGTTAAATACGATAACTTTGTGATAGAGTACAAAAATAATATCGTATATCTAAATTAAAAAAATATATACTACTACCTATTTGTTTTCGATAACTTATATACTTATTCAGATACTAAAAAGTATATACAAATAAATAAAAAAAAATAGAAAGAAACCCAAGAAAACTTAACAGTAATTACTATGACTTTTAATTGGGAGTTATTTTGTCGGCTCACCTCTCCGGTTTAGATTTACAATTTTAGTTTTCCAAAAAGTTAGGTCAAGATATTAGAATTCAGGTAAAATTTAAACTTAGGTAAAACAATGAAATATACTGTTTATACTTTGAAATGAGACTTTTTTCATAATAAAACGACTTCCAAAACACTATATTCGTGAAACCATAATTCGTGAATAAAGTAGAAGAATATCGCTTTAAAATTTTGGTAAGTGTATAATATGATATTGTTCGTGATTGTACATTCATTTTAATTGGACATTTGCGGCCTACATTCGTAGTTCATTTTGTGAGACGAAAGGAATGGTGATATTTATCCATACTAATATAACAAACTAGCAACTCTCCCCGGCTTGGTTTGTACCAATGAAGGTAATGCTCGTAATTTTTATTAATATTATTAACCTTGTTTTGACAATGATGTACACACCAAAAAAAAAATAACATCCAAATCAGACAAACAGTTTTTGTAGCAATTGTTTTTTTTTAATCAGTTTGTGTGAAAGGGTTGTTGTTTTTAGACACAATTTTTTTGTAGATGTTTAATTGTTTATGGATCGATAGTTGCATCTAAACATTGAGGATTGCTACAAGATAAGGGATGATATGAGAACGTTTAACGAATGACAACACGGATGATGTAAATACGATTTTGTAAAAATATTATAATTTAAAAGAGTGTCCATGGAGTTTCTTGCCCATTCTTCTCCATAGAGATCAACGCTTTGGAATGGGCAACTATAACAGTACTTTCACAAGTTATTATGCCTTGTGACCGGGACTGTAGCAGCATCATTTTTTTGTTCTTGTTTTTATGACATTAAAAAGTGCCTGTAATGGTCTATTTGAAATAAATGCTTTGAGTTTGAGTTTTACCGTATTCATGAAGAAAAAGGAAGAAAATATGTTTTTTTTAAACAAAAAAATATAAATAATAACTTATATCTAAACACAAGAATGAGATAATTATCGTGTGTTTTGCGCTAAATAGCTCCAGTTCAGCAAACTGCCGGGCAACTGGTGTCTGACGCTGGTTTTCAACTGGACCTGAAATTATAAACTTGAGAAAAAACACTTGCTGAAAAAACTCAGACCGCGAACATTCATTTTCGTTGACGATTAAGGCTTTTTTATCACAAGCGTTAAATACTAAATAATGTATAACCATAGTACTGTCAAATAATTTATTAATTTACTTATAAAACCAGCTTATTTAGCCATCGCGTTTTTTTGCAATCGACGTCTTCCCAGCTCGTTGGCCTCCATTATTGAAGCCAAATAACTTTGCTTATAACTGTGAATAGTATAGCAGGAAATACTGGTGGCCCATCTGTGATCAAATGTTATAATAATAATAATACCTTCAGAGAAAAACTAAAATAAAAATAGCTTTTATTTACTCAGACCTTTGCAATAAAATACAAGTAGTAACAATAACTTAATACTAATAATTATTCTAATTTTAATTCTCTACATCATTAATCATTCATTTCTCATTGCTACTTAGAGATTGAGCACATCCTTCTAAAATATTAGAAGGAAATACATGTTTTATAAATAACTAGCTTTTGCCCGCGGCTTCGCTCGCGTTAAATTCGGGGTAACACAGTTCCCTTTGCGCCTTATTGATTTGTAATAGCAACGCTAAGTTTTCCCTTTTCTTCCATCTCATTTCCATTAATTCATTTAATGGAAATGAGATGATGATTTTATTAATTCATTCCATTTCATCATTAATCAGCTATCAAGTCAGGCTGTCTCACGACATAAGCCTCCTCAGAAAAACTAAAAAAAGTTTGAATAGCACCACCAAACACCTTTAAACAAAAAAAAAACAAAAGATAATCCAGACAAAGTTCATAATCGAATTTGAAATAAACAAAACTTCGTAAAAGCCTGTAATTGACCAAAATGGCGAGCTCTTCAAATCGAATTCCTTCAAATAAATAACTTTCAATCAAATTCAAAAACTCTTCTGAATATTTTAATTTAATTCCCCATGGCCCAAAATTGGTAAAGTTCACGATCCAATTTAACGGGATAAAGGGGAAATTATGGGATCAAATTGATGAGGGAACTATGTTAAGTAAGGGGGCGTAAACGTTTTAACAAGGACTGTTGATATCTGACAAATTGTTGGGGCAAAATCTCTTGTACGGATGCCGTAATTGAATGTCTGAATGCTGGTAAGGGATGTAGGAAACTTAAGATGGAGAATCATGCGTTTATTACTTTGAGAACTCGTAATGTAAGGGATTAAGAATTTGGTAGTTGGATGAATAATTTAACGGTATAGCTAGATCAGACTTATCATCTTCCTGCCCTTCTCTTCATCTATTTTGGGTATGAGTAACAAGTTTTCCAGCCCTACCTGCCAGACATTACAGCATCATTATACTTTCATTTATAAGATCAATATAAACATCATTATTAAATTATTCCATAAAGACATTGTTAAATTTATGATTCTATATAATATGTAGTAGTTTATTTAAATAGTAAAACTTATGTTCATTTTTTTAACCGACTTCAAAAAACGAGAAGGTTCTCAATACGACCGTTTTTTATGTTTGTTACGCGATTTCTTCCTCAATATTGCGCCGATTTTCTAAATTCTTTTTTTTTATAATCGAATAGGTATGCTTGCAGAGGTTCCATATGAATTTTATTTATATTACTTGGGTAATTTATGATATCCTTACTAATATTATAAAAGCGAAAGTGAGTTTGTTTGTTTGTTACCTCTTCACGCTTTAATGGCTAAACCGATTTTGATGAATTTTGGTACAGATATAGTTGGGAACCAGGAGACGGACATAGACTAATTTAAAAAAAAAAAGTGGTATGTGAGGGAGAAAGATGGAAGAAAGGGGAAAACATAGCGTTGCTATTACAAATCAATAAGGCGCAAAGGGAACTGTGTTACCCCGAATTTAACGCGAGCGAAGCCGCGGGCAAAAGCTAGTTATTTATAAAACATGTATTTCCTTCTAATATTTTAGAAGGATGTGCTCAATCTCTAAGTAGCAATGAGAAATGAAAATTCGATACGAATTTGTGCGAGATACCATTATAATTACGGTATGATGGGCCCTTTCGATCTTCATAATTTTCCTGCTCTTCCCCAAGAAAACGTGTTGCACCGACCCGTTCGGCGTTAGTTCCGGTCGGCGCAACAAAATCAAAAAAAAGCAAAATATTTTATTTCACATAGGCCTACATGGGCACTTATAAAACACCGAGAAAAGATGCACGGTTCGGGTTGGTCGTTTCCTATGGAGAAGAACCGGCAAGAAACTCCATGGTTACTCTTTTAAAATCATTTGCTTTTACAATGTTGTTGTTACAGCGTTAATACTTACGTATGAGAGGACAGCAACACGTTTTCTTCTTCCATTCTCCCCTGTCAGACGTCACGGCATTCACTTCTTTCCCCTTCATATTATTCCTTACACAATCCATCCATCTTTTTTTTTGGCCTTTCTGTCGCTCTCCGTTCATCAACATTTAGATCCATCACTCTTTAAGGCTGAAAAAGAATTTAAAAAATCGGCCCACAAGATATTGCGTACCAAGCATAAAAAAACATGAAGTCGAATAAATAACTTTCTCCTTTTTTTGAAGTCTGTAAATAAAATCCTTACTAATATTATAAAAGCGAAAGTGAGTTTGTTTGTTTGTTACATCTTAACGCCTAAATGGCTAAACCGATTTTCATGAATTTTGGTACAGAGATAGTTAGGACCCTGGAAACGGACGTACTTAGGCTTTTATTAAAAAGAAATGTTTCCTTTTTTTAAATGATATATGAGGGAGAAAGAGGGAAGAAAAGGGAAAACTTACCATTTCTATTACAATAAATAAGGCGCAAGAGCGAAAACTACAGGTAGCAGGTACTTGTAAATCAGGTAAGGAATACTGTGTTACCCCGAATTTAACGCGAGCGAAGCCTCGGGCAAAAGTTAGTAACGAATAAACTCGAAAATGAAAACGGGCACAGTAACACTGCACGTTTCGGACCTACAATATTTTCATATGAGGGAAATATTTAACCGGAGGGATAGGTAATTGGCTTTACAGCATCGTGTGAGGGTTTCAGGAGGAAACTGTAAGTGAAAGAATATACAGTACCGCTGTAGTGATCGTAGGCGATAGGATCGTGGGATAGTTTGCTGTCGTTACTTGGCTGTAGGTTGTTGTAAAAGTAGGTTAAAATCGTTACTAATATTATAAAAGCAAAAGTGAGTTTGTTTGTTTGTTACGTATTCACGCCTTAATGGCTAAACCGATTTTGATGAATTTTGGTACGGAGATAGTTGGGACCCTCGAGACGCACATAGGCTATTATTTTTTTTAAAGTGGGAAATGGGGGAGAAAGAGGGAAGAAAAGGGAAAACTTAGCTTTGCTAATACAATCAGTAAGGCGCAAGGGCAAAAACTACAGGTAGCGGGTACCTGCAAATCAGGAAAGGGGAACTGTGTTACCCCGAATTTAACGCGAGCGAAACCTCAGGCAAAAGCTAGTATTATATAAACCCACAATACTTCGATCGCACCTTACGTCCCATGCTGTACCTACTGGTAATAGCTTTACATATGTTGAGTGTCGTAAAATAAAAAGATGTTATTGTTTAAAAAAGTAATATTTAAAAAAATCAGTATACCAAATAAATGTTACTTAAAATTACAAAATAAAACGTTTATAAATGTTGTGAGAGTTCGGTGCCAACCGTACTACTGACGTACGTGACGATACAGCAAAACTTTTGCCAGGTTTACAGTTGTTACTAACTAGGCCGAAATACAATGTGAGGACGCTGCGCTGACCGTACTCATGCAGTCGCACAGAGTCAAAAGAGACTGTCCACTTAGTAGTAGTTGGAAAATCTTATCTATAGATAAATAAAATAGCAAGCGATTTAAGCGATGAATCAAGTAATTAAAATGGTAGCGTCTATCCTCTGGAGGCATCTATCTGACTTAAACCTACCTGTCCTTAGGTACATATTTCTTAAACCTTGTCTGCGTTCATACATCTATACTAATACTAGCTGTGCCCAGCGGTTTCACCCGCTGCTCGGTTAGGGGCTTGAAAAATAGATGTTAGCCGATTCTCAGACCTACCCGATATGCACACAAAATTTCGTTCAAATCGGTTCAGCCGTTTTGGAGGAGTATGGGAACGAACATTGTGGCACGAGAATTTTATATATTAGAGATTATTTAAATATAAAGAGGAAAGATTTGTTTGTTTGTATCAAAAACGCTCCAAAACTACTGTACCGATTTTTTTTTTCACAAATTTGAAGCTACATTATCAAGAAGTAACATAGACAACATCACGCTACTACCTATGGTAGCGGGGCAGCAACTAATGACGCGTGTGAAACCGCGCAAGACAGCTAGTCTTTAATCATTAATCAACCTTTTAAAATTGTAGTGTTCCTCTTGTATGATGTTTCATAAAAGCTTGCTACAGGATTGTTGTCATTTCATCATGTAGAAAGCTTGCAATTTTAAACTTTGTTTTGATTATATGTAGCTTTTGAAAATTGAATCACTAAGGTTGCCAGTGGATGTTGATTTTGCCGTTTTATCAAAACGGCCTATTATTTTTTAATTAATATTCTATTAGCGTTTTATATCTACCTATATTTCGGGTTCGGTAATATATATGACGGAGAGGCAAGAGGAATGTTATCTTCGGGCTAGCCTTCCTCTTCGTGCATGTTTAGGAAACAGGAAATAATACCACAAACTATTAGCGTTGATCTTCTTTTTAATTAATTTTAGACTCTTTTTTTTTTGGGTGGGAAATCATCAAATAACTTCGTCAGCAAAGCAGAGGGAGGGGCTTGCCAGGGCCTCCGCCTGCCGGGGTTGCGGGTTGTTCGAAAGATATACCGCGGCCCCGGAACGTTAAGGGCAATAGAAGGAACATGGGTGGGTTTTAGTCAGTAAAAGTCTGACACACCCCCCGCTCCGCCCAGAGCGGGGGAAGTCATTTGATGATTTCCCACCCGGAAAAAAAATGGGATAACCTCACTACCGCCATCTTGTAACAATTATTAGAAGGTTCTTAATCTAGCCTCCTTCTGCGACATATATTTATATTTTTAAATAAAGCTTTACTCCACACTAGGAATTTCCTTGTATCGTAGGTGCGTTTAGAAACATTTAAACTCACTTACAAAAGATCCAAAACAACTACCTGTAGGTCATACAAATATTTGTTCTGTTCGGGGATCGAATCCGCGACACGCAGGGCAGCAGTCGATCGTTCAGGCAAGGAACTCCCTGGACACTCTTTTTAATTATACTATTTTAATTTGTTCTCTCAATTTTTCCTACCCAAATAACTGGTAGATGCAGGAATTGATGACACTTAACATTTAAGTAAGTACTTTGGTACGTATGCAGATACAAAAATACTAGTTGAATAAGACCTAGGATTAAGCAAAATTTAAAATTCTAATTCTAGAAAGCACAATTTGTTCAAGTGAAAGGACGAATAACGTGAACGTTCAAGTAACACGTGGGATCACGGTGCAACGTCTTTTTAACCGACTTCATAAAAAGGAGAAGGTTCTAAATTCGACTGTATTTTTTTTGTATCTTTATTTCACGAGTTCTTCGAAAATTTGGCGGCGATTTTAAAAATGCTTTTTTATTTATAATCGAAAGGGTAACTTGAGTTTATGAGTTACCAGCATTTGCCCCACGGCTTTGCTCGCATTAAATTCGGGGTAACACAGTTCCCCTTTCCTGATTTGCAGGTAACTGCTACCTGCGCAAGGGCAAAAACATGCCCTTGCGCCTTATTTATTGTAATATCAAAGCTAAGTTTTCCATTTTCTTCTTTCTTTCTCCCTCATTTTTCACTTTAAAAAAAATAAAATTAGCCTAAAATGCTTGTCTCCAGGGTCCCAACTACTTATCTCTGTACCAAAATTCATTAAAATCGGTTTAGCCATTAAGGCGTGAAGACGTAACAAACAAAAAAACTTTCGCTTTTATAAATTAGTAAGGATCTTCCATAATACATATTTTTTCTTCTGCTGTATGTTGATGATATGTTTATATCTCATTTATTCACTGTCCTGAAAGTCTGACAACCAGTCTTACCTAGGGGTATCGTATTATCCGGTACTAACTGGATTGTAAAAGTCATATAGACGCTCCATGTTAAATACTAGTACTTATTCAGCTGCAGATATGAACAGATTCGGAGTCAAGTCTATGTTATATTCCCCGAAAAGCGCAAACAAAAATGAACTGTTTACAACTTTACAAGTTTCAAGTCTAACAGTTGGGAACTTTCCATTAAGCAGGAACTCGCAAGGAGTTCTGCGCTTTATTTATTATTAGTTAAGAAATATATTAAGAAGTTACTCCGGTTTACAAAACTTCTGTTGAGTTTTATTATGATGATGAAGTAGGCAGGGTCTTTGACGTGTAGTTACTTGAGTAACTGCACGTGTAAGGATTTTATAAGGGAGAAAATTGTATTAATATCAAAAGGTATATGTTTTTTGCCGATAAAGATTAACCGTGACAAATAGAGAGAGAGAGAGAAAAAAAATATTCAAATATTATTTTTGATTTTTTTTATTCAGTTACCTATATGTTCATATACCTTAAGTAAAAGCAGCTATTTTGTAATAACAAATAGACACATGGACCATGCTTATTTATAATATTTTTTTTTTTAAAACCAATTTATACTAATAGTTCACAACACACATACATAAAAAAAACAAGTACATTAAATACAGTAACTATCAGAGTTAGCAAAAAATATAGTAGTAAAACACGACGTAGAAAAAACAAGAAAAATAGTTACAAAATTATTTAATGCACGAAGAGAGTATTGGGAGCAGCAATCGATGAATGTACCTAATTTTTATTTATTTAATGCATAATGTACAGACGCCTGCACATCAAGCTTCTACAATCTGTCAGATTTCTTTGATAGATTTTCGACTTTATTTCTAAAGCATAAGGTTCAAGGTTCATTGGGAAAAATTTACAGTTTCGGGTAGCTGGACCTGCAGGCGTCTGTACAATAGTTATTTGTTAGGCCACTGAAAACTTATAAAAAAAGAATATTGGAGTGAGTATCTATTATTTAATATCACGAACTTTCACAGTGAAATTATGTTACATACATCATTCTATTTTTACTTAAAATCTTTCATAATTTCTTGGGTACTAAAATAAGCTTTTACCAAAAGCTTAAAGCAAAACTAACAATGTTTTCGTGGACCGTATACGTGAGACCGTTAAATAAATATGTTCCCCTAAACATCATATTGCGGATATTTGGTTTCCTAAAATGCTACAGAGGTCAGACAGTTTCAGGCGTAGAGGCGTAACCACGGAAATTAGCTGTATCCTGGATGACGGAATTGATAGCAGCCCCCCCCTTCTATCAATTCAGGGGGTGGGGGGGGTGCTTTCGTATCAATTGTGAATATAGTCTGTTAACATAAATCGATCTTCAAGGTTAAGCCGCGCTCCGGGTCGAACCATATCAAATCAAAAGCATTTATTTCAAGTAGACCAGTTACAGGCACTTTTGAACTGTCAGTAGGTACAATGATAACAATAAAAATTTAACTACAGTCCTAATCAAAGGGCTAAATAACTGTGAAAGCACTGTAGTTTCCGATTCCAAAGCGTAGATATCTATGGAGAAGAATGGGTCGCAGGTTGTCGAAAAAGGTACTAACTACATCGTTCTCATATATTTGTATAACCTCAACATGAATAATGTAAAATTATTATGATTTAAAAGAGTATCCATAGAGTTTCATGCCCATTCTTCTCCATAGAGATCAAGACTTTGGAATGGGCAACTACAGTATTTTCACAAGTTATTTTGCATTAGGTATGTCTGGGACTGTAGCTTAATTTTTTTTGTTTCTTTTTTGACATTTTTAAGTGCCTGTAATGGTCTAATTGAAATAAATGCTTTGAGTTTGAGTTTGAAGGTACCGCGGCACCGGAACATAAAGGTCAAAATAAAGAACATGGGTGGGTTTTAGTCAGTAAAAGTATTTGATGATTTGCCATCCGTAAGAAAAATGTTAAGCCGCGCTTGCCACGGTCTGTCTGCGGATGGGTTATCTATCATCCAGTACTTACCGAAAGGCTAGAGCTGTAGTCAAAACTCTATCCATATTCGTTATCATGTGATAGCAACATTCCTACATGATACTTGTAACAAAGTACCAATGGTACGTACTATTTTCAAAAATAGCAATTGCAACACAGTACCCTTGCGCCTTATTGATTTGTAATAGCAACGCTAAGATTTCCCTTTTCTTCCCTCTCTCCCTCATATCCCACTTTAAAAAAAAATGCCTATGTCCGTCTCCTGGTTCCCAACTATCTCTGTACCAAAATTCATCAAAATCGGTTTCGCCATTAAAGCGTGAAGAGGTAACAAACGAACAAACTCACTTTCGATTTTATAATATTAGTAAGGATAATAATATATGACGCCTAAGATCACTGAAGGGTTGGGCAATAAAGTTGATATTATTAAAAAAAAGACCTTGCCCCGTACTAGGAATTTCTCCTGTATCGTGGCGGTGTTTACAAACATTTAATCTCACATAAACAAACAGTCAGACCCGAATCAACTACCTGTAGGCCATACAAAAATTTGTTCCGTACGGGGATCGATCCTGCGACGCGCAGCGCAGCAGTCGATCGCTCAGCCACTGCGCCAACCGTGCCATCAAATTCGAATACGCTAGTTATACATGCAAGTCTCGGTGTCGTTAATATTCAATGAGCTCTTTATTTTAAGTTTACTTAATAAATATAGCAAGAGACGAGACAGCTACCTCAAAGATGACTTGATTATTTATTAATTCAAAAGCGTAATCCTCAAAGAAATATCAAACGAGATGAAAGCGCCACCTGGTGGCGTTTGCATGAATTAGTGGCGTACCGACACCTTGAATAAGGAATGTTTACAGGTGCCTGAACATTTCATGATTTCTTGCCTTTTGTTAAGGTTGATAATTAAATAATGGTTTGTAATAAAATATACATATCAATATTACATTGAAAAAAAAAAAAAACAATGAAAAATATTTTGTTTTTCTATATTGATTTTTTTTTCAACTTAGTTCTTAAGTTGTTAATTTTACACACTGTGTCTACGTGTTTGTTTTTTTTCCATCTGTCCTATCGCAGGTCTGCTGGAAGAGATTTCTTTATGAAATAAGCAGTACGTTTGTGCTCTTTTTTCCTTATGTACTTTTTTATATAATTTTTTGTGTAAACATAAAGAAAGAAAGAAAGAAATTAAAATATGTACAACAATGAGTGGAGATCTAAAGTCCGGTTGAGCATATAAACAACTCAACAGAGAGTTGATCTGCAAGAGGCCCTATAAAAAAAAGAGAGGAGATCTTATCAATTTGTAAACCTACTTTCTACTTACTTCTGGTGTTTCACTAAGAGTTTTTTTTTTATAAAAAAAACGTTACCCCACACTAGGAATTTCTCCTGTATGGTGGGTGCGTTTACAAACATTTGAACTCACATACACAAATAGCCAGACCCGGAACAACTATCTGTAGGCCATACAAATATTTGTTTCGTGCGGGGATCGAACTCGCGACAGGCAGCGCAGCAGTGTCGTGATTACCCAGCAATATCCCCTAGATCGTTCGGCACGTTTATGAGTCCCATGTTTAGTGGACACTTACTTTTACGCGTGCTAACAAGATAATATGTAATTTCGTTAATACTATCGTAACTTGCCAGGACACAAAATGATATGTGACGTAAGCAAAACGTTTACTTTTCGTAACAGACTTCAAAAAAAGGAAGAGGTTCTCAATTCGATTGTTTTTTTCTGTATTGCTTCAGTAGTTTTCTTTGTTTCGTCAGTGTGTTGTCATTTGTTTTGTTCTGTTATGCCAAAACATTAACATAATTTTAAGTTTTAGTTAAACATGTGTACAAACCATAACATGATTAGTACAGTATTCTTATTTTAAGCTACGCTTATTGCTTTAAATTAAGTTGCATTTAATTAAGTTTTTCTCTGTTAGTGAAGTTGTAATTCTTTTGAGAAATAAATATCTTTAACCGTAGTTAATGATTTATCTCTCATAATACATATTGTTTCTTCTAATGTACGAATTTGGATGATAATATGCTTAATTTTTTTAGAAAGAATGTAAAATGAATACTCGATAAAAAATTGTGTAAGATACCACAGTTAAATAGGCGGAAATTAAAAGATTTTTGGAAAAAAACCTACTTCCAAAAACACTAAAAAGACAGAAATTAAATTTACTTCCGGACGTCGGTGGAAAAAAAAATGAAATCGAATCAAATGGTTTTCTTTTTCAAAGTGGTAATTGAGATATTCCTATGTTGGTTAGCCATTATGGATACATAATGGCTAACCAACATACCCAACGACGGTTCTGTACATACCTACTTGCAACAAACATATCTTTTGCCTGCGCAGGCTTAGAGGGTAGATTTTTTAACTTCAAAGGACCATAGGTTTAAGTTTTTTTTTTAAATTTCAATTCGATACCTTCACGCCTTCCCGAGATAAAGGTTTTGACAGGCAGAGAGACAGACGGCCAACAAAATAATCCAAAAAGATTTCCATTTATTCCTTTTGAGATGCGAAATCCTATAAAACAATGGTGCATCGTAAATTAAACCTTAAAACACCTATTATAACGTTGTTAATACTACACATATCTTATATCTTTTACCCGCTAAAACCCCTTAATCGCTGCCACTTAACTTGTACTCACATCCCATCGGTAACAGCTGTGACAATAACTCCAACCTTCCTCAAAGCTTTATCTTTTACGAAATATATGTGTTTTTATGTTCAACGAGGGGGAAATATTCTTTGGAAGACAAAGGACCAGGTATGACAGAATTCTGGTCTTTTGTTATTTCGATGTTGTATTTATATTTATGTGTGTACTGTCTTTGAAAAACCAGCTTGATTATGACCAAAAGAATCTTGTTTGCTTGAATAATTTTCCTTTTTTTTTATTTGTGTGACAATCATATATTTGGTTAGTTATGTTCAAAATATCGGTCAGTTAAATTATGAATTAATTTAACTTGTGTTATTAATTTAATTATATTTTTAATTTAAATGTGTATTTTTCTTTAATTGAGTAGTTTTATGATATTAATAACGTAATATTTAACTGAATGGATTTTAAATAAAGATCAAAATGAGAGAATCAGTGAAAAACTAAATTGAAATTTACCAATAAATAGATTATTAAAGTCGAACTTAGTTAATTAGTTTTAAAATGTATTTATATACTCGGAAAATACACAGTATTGGACGTATTTTCTTTAAATCCGTCTTTTGTTATTACTGAAATCCTTACTAATATTATCTACAAAAGCGAAAGTGAGTTGGTTTGTTTGTTACGTCTTCACGCCTTAATGGCTAAACCGATTTTGATGAATTTTGGTACAGATATAGTTTGGACCCTGGAGACGGACATAGGCTATTACTTAAAAAAAAATTGAGATATGAGAGAGAAAGAGGAAAGAAAAGGGAAAACTCAGCATTGCTATTACAATCAATAAGGCGCAAGGGAAACAGTGTTACCCCGAATTCAACGCGAGCGAAGCCGCGGGCAAAAGCTAGTATAAGAATAAAATTATATCTTTTAAAATAATAGCCTTAATTAATACTGCCTACTTACTTAATAGTGTCATTTTTATTTGACATATGGGAAATAACCAAATGAACTCCCGCTCTGGGCGGAACGCCCCCCTCCGTTCCGTCAGACTCTTTTGCCTTTAATGTTCCAGGGCTACGGTATCTCTTTAGAACAACCCTCAATCCCGGCTAATAAATGCCTGAGTGTAGATTTTTGAGCTCATTAAAAATATGTGTAATCACTTAATGTATTAACAAGAATCAGATAAATAATACTTTGAATTAAGGTTAAGTGTGTGAGTTAAAACACACATTACCTGAGCGTAATGTGTGTTTAACTCATATAAATACGTTTATAAGCATGTTATGTTAAATATCAATGATTCCTCTGGCCTTTCTATTTGTATTTTTCACGATATTAAAACGTTGCACTCATAGCGTATAAAACCTTTGGTCCTGTAAAACCGTCACATCTTTTTTAAAAGCCAATTAGAGATCCATTCATACTTTCTACGATTTCTTTCCTTTTGAAATTGGGACCGTGTGTTCTTCAAACCTTTTTTTTTTGCTTACAACCCGCCCCTGCGTTGCACGGCTTTTACGTCATAATTATGATTTATTTAATACTAGTTGTGCTCCGTAGATTCACTCCCGTGAACCGGAATAAAAAGTTTTTGTGTTAATTTAGGTATAAGGTATCTACAAAGCCTGTCGGGTTTGCGGGTTGTTCGAAAGAGATACCGCGGCCCCGGAATGTAAAGGGCAATAAAAGGAACATGGATGGGTTTTAGTCAGTACAAGTCTGACACTCCCCCCGCTCCGCCCAGAGCGGGGGAAGTTATTTGATGATTTCCCACCCCAAAATAAAAAAAAGTTATCTACAAAGCAACTTTCATGCAAATGGGTTCAGACGCAAAAAAAAACTGTTTCGGTTTATTTATTTAATAATTTATATAGGTACTTACAGGAGAAAACATAAGAAACATTAAAACGAAACTTACAGTACAAAGGCACAAATTATTTCGAAAGAAAATTCTACCAAACGAAACGTATGCAATAGTGTGTGAGAACAGGAAGAGAATAGCATTTAAAAAATGAATGTGTTAACCTAAATTGACAATGATAGTAGAAACATATTTTTTTGACATAATATGTATATAATTATTATTCTGACATTACAAATAATGTTATGGAATGAATCTTAATTGATATAACTAAATTTAATTATAGTAGAATAAACTACATACGTAGGTATGTAGTTTATTCTACTATAATTAAATTGAATGAATCTTAATTGATATAACTAAATTTAATTATAGTAGAATAAACTACATACCTACACAATTTAATTAATTGATTCACTCTATTTCTTGTGATGTCTATGATTTGTATGCACTTAGCTTGTGTGATCCAATCCAATCTTATCTTTATAGTTCTTATGGGTTAATTTCTATACATAATAGGAGCAAACCCGCACGCAAAAGCTATATAAAATAACTAGCTTTTGCCCGCGGCTTCGCTCGTGTTAAATTCGGGGTAACAAAGTTACCCTTTTCTGATTTACAGGTACCTGCTACCTGTAGCTTTTGCCCTTGCCCTTGCGCCTTATTTATTGTAATAGCAATGCTAAGCTTTCCCTTTTCTTCCCTCTTTCTCCCTCATTTCTCTTTTATTTTAAACAAAAAGTAGCCTATGTCCGTCTCCAGGGTCTTAAATTCATCAAAATCTATTGAGGCGTGAAGACGTAACAAACAAACTCACTTTCGCTTTTATAATATTAGTAAGGATTATATTCAGCTTCATTCGGTAAGACTGGAAGCAAATCCTTACATAGTTAAGTAAAGGAAGGGGAGATGATGATTTAAATACAGATTTCCGATCCAATTTATTATGAAGTAAGTAAACCAAATTCCATTTAATCGTAAATGAGCCCTCCGATATTTATATTTTATCTTCCAACGCTACAAAATAAAACGACTGATTTATATTAAAAAAAAACGGCCAAGTGCGAACCGGAGTCAAGGGGCCATCCATAAAGTAGGTGCGTCACATGTAAAGGGGGGGAGGGGGTCGACGAAATGTGACATGGTGTGACAAGGGGTGGGGGGATCCTAGTTTTGTGACATCACATTTCAAATTTAATAAATTGAATCGCGAAATTTGAAATATTAAATTATTTATTAGTTTTCTCCATAAATTAGGTATTTTTAGATGTAAAATTGCAAATTTGTGACGTCACACTAGGCAGGGGGGGGTCTCACAAATACACCACAAGGAGGGGGGAAGGGGTCTAAAAATCATGAAATTTGTGTTACGTACTTTATGGATGGCCCCCAAGCACGAACGGTTCGGTTCCATTTGGTTCCATTATTTGTAAAAAACGGCAAGAAAATGATGTGTGTTGTATGGGAGCGCCCTTAAATATTAATTTTGATCAGTTTTTATGGTTCTGAACCTCAATAGGAAAAAAGGGAACCCTTTATTCGATCACTTTGTTGTCTGTCTGTCTGTCAAGACACGTTATCTCGAGAACGCGTGAAGGTATTGAGAACTAAAACCATATACTCAAGTCTGTGGTCTCTTGGAGTTGTGGAAAAAATATATCTCTACTAGCTTTTGCCCGCGGCTTCGCTCGCGTTAAATTCGGGGTAACAAAATTTCCCTTTCCTGATTTGCAAGTACCTGCTACCTGTAGTTTTTGCCCTTGCGCCTTCTTTAATGTAATAGCAATGCTAAGTTTTCCCTTTTCTTCCCTCTTTCTCCCTCATTGCTCACTTTTTTGCCTATGTCCGTCTCCAAGGTCTCAACTATCTCTGTACCGAAATTCATCAAAATCGGTTTAGCCATTAAAGCGTGAAGAGGTAATAAACAAACAAACTCACTTTCGCTTTTATAATATTAGAAAGGATGTCTATGCAGTTTATGTCAAAAGTTTGTACGGATCCCACGATGTACGTTTTTTTTTAATTTGTTGTTATAGCGGCTTCAGAAATACATCATTTTTGACGGGCCTGTTGGTTTAGTGGTTAGTGGCCCTGACTGCTGAGCCGGAGGTCGTGGGTTCGATTCCTACCCAGGACAAACTTTGTGTGATGAGCATGATTGTTTGTTCTATGTCTGATTTATCTATAATATGTATGTATTTATAAATTATATAAGTATGTATATCAGTTGTCTGATTACCATAACACAAGCTCTGCTTAGCTTGGGATCAGATAGCCGTGTGTGAGTTGTCCCAAGATATTTATATATTTATTTAGATATGTATTTATATTTGCAAATATTTTATCCTGTCCATCTATCACGGTTCATGAGATACAGCTTGGTGACAGACGGACGTACAATCGTTATAAGGTCCCGTTTTACCCTTTCGGTTGGAACCCTAAAAAGGAATTTACAATATGCAGAGTGACATCGTTTTTTTGTTAAGGACAAATCCATTTTGTAATTACAGACAAGAACCTCGTGCCTCAGGCCAGGAGGTGGAAGGAAAATCGATGAGTTTCCGATTAAGATAAATGAATGTGCTTGTTTGACAAAAAAAAGAGTTTCCTTTGTAACTTGTCTCGCATATCGCTAGCCTGTTTAGCCGGTGTTTTCTGCACTTTATGTAAAGATCTGAAGAAAAACGTGGAAAACTCTCTAAAGTTTTTTTTCTTTTTAACCGAATTCAAATAAAAAAGAGGTTCTCAACTCGACTGTTTTTTTTATGTTTTTAATGCTTTGAAATTGTGGCCTTCAAAAATGCCTTGATGCAATATTTTCATGTAACCTGTCCACCTTGATGTTACGTGGTCTAAATTTGCCTACACACATAGGAATCAATGCTTGTGAATAAAAAGAAAATCCTTTTGAATAAACACAAGCCAAATACTGCTGACACCACCATAATAGTTGTAATTAATTTCTACAGTAGACATAGAATTTATATAATTATGCAAAAAATACGTAAAAATAGCGTTTAACTAAATTAGATATAGTTATCATAATGTATGAACAAGTTATATCACTATTTAAAAAAACATTTTCACAGGTTCATCCTAGTACGATCTTACTTGGTTTTACCTACAATACCATTAACATTTATTGTATATTTTTTTACCAATTTAAATTAGGCAGTCAAAAATGGTATGCTTGGTTTTCATACAGACCGCGATACTTGCGTTATCTATATGTCAATCTATATCTGTGCCGGTATCTCACAAGTGGGATACCAGCGTCCTTTCTCCGTGACGGTCACTGCCCACGCGGTCCCAGAGCGGTTTGCCGAAATGTCCAAAATCTACTGAAAAGATTGTGCTGCGGAAACAAAAACGGTCATCAATCGCCATTTACTCCCCTCGCTAAGCGGACACAGATTAGTTACACAATACTTGGTAATTAGTAATCCAACGCTTCCTTACTATTAATCTAATATATAAAATTCTCGTGTCACAATTTTTGTTCCCATACTCCTCCGAAACGGCTGGACCGATTTAAACGAAATTTTGTGTACATATCGGGTAGGTCTGAGAATCGGCCAACATCTATTTTTCATACCCCTAAGTGAGCAGCGGGTGAAACCGCTGGGGACAGCTAGTGATTAATTAATATTATAAAAGCGAAAGTGAGTTTGTTTGTTTATTACCTCTTCACGCTTTAATGGCTAAACCGATTTTGATGAATTTTGGTACAGAGATAGTTGGGAACCAGTAGACGGACATAGGCTATTTTTAAAAAAAAAAGTGGGATGTGTGGGAGAAAGAGGGAAGAAAAAAACAAAACTTAGCGTTGCTATTACAAATCAAGGGGAACTGTGTTACCCCGAAATTAACGCGAGCAAAACCGCGGGCAAAAGCTAGTTAGTTCTATAAGAAGACGGTTAAGCTCTCTTTCACGAATGCAGGTGAAGCGACTTGCGACTTGCGACTAGCGACACGCCTGTGCTTTACTAGATTAAAAGGAAAAAACTAAACCCTTATAGGATCACGTTGTTGTCCGTTTGTCTGTCTGTCAAGACCCTCAAGAACGGAGCTATCGAGTTGAAATTAAAACCATATACTTAAGTCTGTGGTCCCTTGAAACTGTAAAAAAATCAACCTTATGAGTCTGAAGATACTCTAATCCGATCCGAAAATACATAGATCGCAGTCAAAAGATGTGTCGCAAAATTGTACGGAATCCGTGCGCGATTCCGGTATTTGGCCGGCTGGTCTTTTTAAATGACGTGGGCTAGGCAACTTTTCAGTTTGCCTGCTTAACCGGTCTATTATGTAAGTGCCTTTAGTGTGAGGCCACCAAGCAACATAAAAAATACGTGTGGCACTCGGGGACTGCCGCGGTAAAGCTATTGCATATCATTTTTTATCAACTTATGCAATACATAAAAACAATCTAAATAAAATATTTAAAAAGTACTTCCTATGAAAAGAAGTCGCAAAAAGAAACACAGAAAATTCTCCCTCCCTCTCTCTCCCTCTCTCTCTCCCTCCCTCACTCCCTCTCTCTTTCCCTCTCTCTTTCCCTCTCTCTCTCCCTCTCTCTATTTCTCTCTTTCCCTCTCTCCCTCTCTCTCCCTCTCTCTTTCCCTCTCTCTCTCCCTCTCTCTCTCCCTCTCTCCCTCCCTCTCTCCCTCCCGCTCCCTCCCTCTCTCCCTCTCTCTCTAGACAATGCACGGCCTTCTAGCCACACCTCCGTGCTCGTCGGAGTGGGGAGCGTCATGATTTTCTTCGTTACGGAATTTCTCGATTCGGTCCCCGCGCTCAAGGCCCGCGATGGAAGCTATGCAATAGCTTAAAACAAATAAACTAGAACACCCCGCGCGGGGTACGAGCCTGGGCTTAAAGTATCGCTGAGGGAGGACAGCAAGAGATAGGCTGGATTCTGATTCTTTAGCCAACCACTCCCAGCCACCAAAGAACCCCCAATTAATGATATTGCCCTACACTAGGAATTTCTCTTGTATCGTGGGTGCGTTAACAAACATTTAAACTCACAAACACAAACAGCCAGACCCGAAACAACAAATATTTGTTCCATGCGGGAATCGAACCCGCGACAAATCACTCTCACTGAGCCAATGTGCCAACCGTGCCGTCAATATCATTTATTAGGGGCTGATTTAAAACTACAACCTTATCATCATCGCAGTACAGTCATTGTAAACTCGAGCAAGGGTCGGAGGGGGACGCGCAGCTTCTCTTCCCGCTTCTACGTCAACAACGTAGTACATTATCATAATTATGTTTGTGTTTGCGCGTGGGATAACGCAAGCCACTGCACGCGTCGTTTCTCTGTAAACGAGTCCTAACCTGTTTCATTCAAGCTGTATCGACGGCACGTTCGTGTTCTACACGCGCCTCAAAGATATGTCAGCAAAGCAGAGGAGCCTACCAGGGCCACTGCCTGAGGGCATGCGGGTTGTTCAAAAGAGATACCGCGGCCCCGGAACATAAAGGGCAAATGAACATGGGTGGGAGTCCGTAATAATAGTCTACACTTAGACTTAAGAATCTCTACCGTTGTTCAATTCATGAAGCGTTGCGTCTGAATTAACGCAAATTCAGACGCAAACCGCCGTCATTACGTCCTCGCCAACGAGGCCCGTCGCGACGTCCCGGTAACTGCCGCACCCGTCCCTTGCTAGAGCCAGACCGCGCTGCTGAGCCAGTAAGTTCAAATCAGTCCCCAATTAATATCACTCAGATTCAGCCTGTCCCTTTGCTGTCCACCCTCAGCGACGCCCTAAGCCGAGGCTCGTACCCTACAGGGGTGCCCTTAGCGTGTAGTCGCTTAGTTTGTAAGCTTTTTGCCCTGGCTAGCTAATCAATCAGTAAAAGTTTGACACCCCCACCGCTCCACCGCGCCGAGCGGGAGAAGTTAAATGATGACTTCCCATCTGAAAAAAAAAACTATTTCATTGAGTTTAACTTTGCAGTCATATCACGCGTCTATTGCTCTTGTCAAAGCTGTAGTACAAAAAGCGTTTCATCTCCAATTGTTTATTTAGTAAAAAAAAATTCTACGTTTTCTTTGATACACCTACAAGCTTTGTCTCATGTCCTTCAATACTTATTACCACACACATTTGTTAGTAAGCTAGTTTTAATTAAACATACATCAACAGGTAGACTAAACAAATGTTTTTTTTTAGAAAATGTGTTACGGTTCGGTGGATTAAATTTGTATGCAATTTTGATGTAATAGCTGGGCTATTTATACATATATTACAAGCTGACTTGTGCTTTGCTGCCCAGCTCCCGTGGGTAGTAGCGTGATGTTGTATAGCCTATGTTAATTACTAATAACAACATTACTGAAAAAAAAACATTGGTCCAGTATTTTTGAAGCCAATTCGATACAAACAAATCTTTAATCTCTCTAATATTACCAACTCTGCCCCGCCGTTTCACTCGCGTGGTATATACAATATATCTTTATGAATTGTAGTCTATGTGTTATTCTGATTTATAAGCTATATTATTGTAAGGTTTCATTAAAATCCATTCAGTAGTTTTTGCGTGAGTAACAAACATCCATACATACAAACACACTTTCGCGTTTATAATATTAAATATATATAGTAGGATAGTAGGATCATATAGATTAGTATAGCTACATATTTAAATTAATCTCTCCTACATCGTTGGTCTAGTGGTCGAAAGAGTGCATGCTGAGCATAAGGTTCTGGCTTCACTGCCCGGGTCTGGCAAACTGCTATTGAGTTTTGCCATTAGGAATTTCCCAGTACCAGCTACGGTCTTTGGATTCGTGCCCGTTTGACGGCAATAGGCATTTCTTAATGATGGATTTATTAAAATGTTTTGTCGTTGTCTTTTTACGTTTCATAAAAGGGTTATTTTTTTGTCATAACAAAAATATTTTGACAGTACCCAAACAGCTGACGTAAGCAGACGATCAAATGTTTTTTTTGTCTGTGTCGACCCATGTCAGAGGGGTCGTTGGAAATGTCAACCCCAAGCAGAAAGTTACTCGCATATTCAGTGTTCAACATGACTCTGCTTAACTTACTTTATTGGTACTTAATATTCAGGGTTTGAATTTCATTTTATTTTAAATACTTGCTTATGGCCGGGCTTTGCCTGCGTGGAGTCCGGTAGCTGTACGATAGATGGCTCTAACGGGATAAAAAGTAGTAAAATACCTTAATTTAAGGAGTATTTAATTGCCTATTAAACAGAATTTATTTAATGAATTTAGCATTCATAGTTTCCGTAAATTTTAGGTTTCTTTAAGTGACCCAGATTCATTGCTCTGAAGTGTAATATTGGTAGGATTTGATAATATTTTACTGTGAGCTAGATCCATGCTTCATTAATATTTTTGCAAATCACGTTGCCTTTAACACGTTGAACGGTTTGAAGAGCTTATTTTGTTACACATATTAATAGGATAATATTTTTGTGTTCAGCAAAAATACTGATCGTGCACCAAATATTGTTTCCTGAATGTTAAAAAAATGCGTAGGTTAGGTTAGGTTAAAACTGTGACCCCCTACGCACGAGCCGAGCGAGCGGAGCGAGCGGTGCCGCGGCAGCGGCCGGCGAGGGGCAGCAGTAACGACTTGCATTAATAGAAAATGGATAAAGATATAACACTTTTTTATTGTAGTGCTGATGCTCGTTATGACATATTTTAATTAACATATTTTGGTGCACATTCAGTATATTTGGTGGAACACAGGTAAAATTAGGTAAATGAAATGGGAATAAATTGAAGTACTTTTAAATACCATCCATATTAATATAGCAGAATTTCGTTTGTTTCATTCCTTCATTTTTGTAGCAACGAGAATATCTTCCCTCTTTTTTGTACAAAATTTACAAATCAGTCTAGCAGTTTCAGAGTTGTAGTAATTATTTTGTTTTTAACTATAATTACTATTTGTTGTTAACATGTTATAATATACTAAGATTAAATATTCTACTAATAATAACACTATAATTATGAAAACAAAATACGGTAAATTAACAACAAAAAAAATGTTCCGTAAAATGCTTTAGATTTCGTATATCCGATCGAAGGACCAACTTTGAACTTAACACCGTCATGTCATAGTATTATGTTTTTATTAATGAACTTACTTATTCATCATATAATTAAATTAATGACTAAATATATACAACCTATATATTTAGTAATTAATACACAAACTAATAATAAAAATATATACAAGTAAAGTATTATGTTCGTAGAAATTGGTGACACAGAACTCGAAACATCAGTAACTACATAATACCTTTGCTAACGAGCACGTGCTGCAATAATTGGATTAATTAATCAAAGTTATAGACGTAGATGTCTCTGAACAGAATGATAATAAACTACGTTCAAAAAAAAATTATAACGAACTTATACTAACAGTACACATACAAGTTATCGGTCGTACATAAGACATACAAACTAATAAAATTAAAAACAGTCACACAATACAATTATAGTAAAAAAACAGTTAATTGTAAAAAAAAAAAATACAAATCAATATAATTCGGTGCAAAATTATTGGTACTGGGAGTAGCAATGGACTATACAACGTGTAACGGAAAGGGTATATACATATCAAGAGTAAGGCTTCTTCAAGGCTTATCAAACGATATCGCAAGGGTTTCAGCTAAATATAAAAAAAAAAAAAAAAAAAAGAAAAAAAAAAGAAAGAAAGAAAGAAAAGAAAGAAAGAAAAGAAAGAAAGAAAAAAAAAAAGAAGCCTCGCTATTGGTATGTATATACCCTTTCCGTTACATCCTGTATATAGGTAATGAGTAGCAATATTCAGAAATTTGTAAATATACCTGTCTGTGTTTGTTATACACCAAAATATAGAATCATCCCATTTTTTAAATAAAACGGACTAAAATATGAATAGAACAGTAAAAAAGCGATTATGAAAAAAAACACGTTAATTACCAATCCATATTTAATTAAAAGCTTGTGCAAACTAGCTTTGGACCTCAGTACTATCTTCATGGATGAGCGCGGTAGTGTCTATGTTATCATGATAAAAAAAACTATCCGTTCAGCCGTAACGGCGTTGCAAAGCAAAACACTGTCAAACAGACAGAATATCACTTAGATCCAGCCCGTCCCTTTGCTGTCCTCCCCCAGCTACGCCCCAAGCCAAGGCTCGTACCCCACAGGGGGTGCCCTTAGCATATAGTCACTTAGTTTATAAGATTTTTTGCCCTGGCTGGAGGCCATAATTTAAAGGCATCCACAGGATTCGCCTGGTTAAGCAGACGACAACCACAACAGGTTGAGCTGCAAAATGCCATTCATAAAAAGCAGTCAGATTAGTTAAGATAAGATTTTCTTTTAGGTTATTCTAAATCGTATGACAAATATACTTTCAAAACGAAATCGAACTTTAGACTCGTGGTCAGGAGAATCCAGTGAAAACAAAAATATAAATTAATGTGGCGCTTCGCTCTGCCAAATAATAATATTATAATAATATACAGCTTTATTCTGACTCATTCAAATTCGTTCTGAAGTAGTCTGACGTAGGAAAAGGCCTTCAAATGTCAGGAGGGAACGAACGAACCTGTTAAATACATAGTTTGAATTTTGGAGAGGACATTGGATCACCGTCTTTTTTTGGTAGAGAGGGCTCTCTGTTACAGCTGTATAGAGTGATTTTTTAAATGGGCGCGATATACCTATTCTGTCACTGTATAAAATAGCGAAAAATAGACAACATAGTCTTGACAACGACTTTGATCAAAACTAAAACTGCTTCATTGGATTAAAAAAAAACCGGCCAAGAGCGTGTCGGGCCACGCTCAGTGTAGGGTTCCGTAGTTTCCCGTCCGTCACAATAAGTGTTCCCACTTATGAGTTTAAAGGCGGAGGAGGAAATTATTTTGTACAACTTTTTGTCTTTTTTGTACAAAAACTGTTGTGTCAATCAAGTTCAAAATGATTTTCATAGAAAGTCCTTATAAAGTTCTACTTTTCAGATTTTTTTCATAATTTTTTAAACTTATGGTTCAAAAGTTAGAGGGGGGGGGGACACATTGTTTTTTACTTTTGGAGCGATTATTTCCGAAATTATTGACATTATCAAAAAATGATTTTAGTAAACCCCTATTCATTTTTAAATACCTTTCCAACAATATATCACACGTTAGGGTTGAAATAAAAAAAAAAATCACTTCCCACTTTACATATAGGGTGGCTACCCTAATAAAACATTTTTTTCCAATTTTTATTTTACCACTTTGTCGGCGTGATTGATATACATATTGGTACCAAATTTCAGCTTTCTAGTGCTAACGGTCACAGAGATTAAGCGAGGACGGACGGACGGACGGACGGACAGACAGACATGGCGAAACTATAAGGGTTCCTAGTTGACTACGGAACCCTAAAAACCAAGAGAAATTGAACCTATTTTGAAAACATATAGGGATCAATTTCAAGGAAGTAGAGGCAAAAAGGAAAGATCTATTTTTAATGGGATACTTAACACTAAGCAAACTTCGCGCCCAGTCAACTACAGTTAGCGTAAACGACGTTTACAAGCAACAATATACACTTCAAAAAAATTAGAGCTAAAATAAATGTACCAAGTTTGACTCATTGATGCATTTTTCTTAATTTATTAGCGACTACGATGACGGAAAAATCAAAACATCGATTATAATACACCTAATTATAAGTCCTAAGTGAAAAGTGTATTGAAATCGTAATTTCCTTTTTATTTAGTGTGGTTAGTGCCTAACGGTGTCATAGTTTGCCTGTCAATGTCGTATCATCGTAGTCATCATCATCTGCCTAGCCTTTCCTCAACCGCGTTTAGGTTGGCAGTTTAGGTTCTAACCAGATGCAGCTGAATACCAGTATTTTGCATGGAGCTCAATGCTTATCCGACCTTCAAAACCCAGTCACTATTACTGGGTAATTCCCTAAAAAATAGAATGCAAACGATAAAATTCTAACTGACAAAAATCCTTTTAAAAGGTAGTCGGGCATTTTTACTCAGTAAAACTTTCTATCGTTTAACATCAAGTCTAAGAAACTCATTATAACTTCTTTTCGTTCAGAGGGTAATCTTAGAAGAATCTCGGGAACAATATACGAACATTTTGGATTTCTTTTCCCTTGCATGGTTGTCCCTTCATATGGTTATTGTGATCATAAAAAGAGGGTCTGGGGAATGAGATTGCGTAGTTTTTGAATTTTTATTTTTTTTTCTATTTTGTGTTCGGATATTTTTTGGTCCGAACGACGTCCGGACGAACTATGAATGCTTTAAATTTTGGAAAAAAAAAATGAATGCGATAAAAGACAACACACAGTATTAACACTGTTAATAAGCTATAGGGTAAAGTCGAGATAAATGCCTCCAGAGGATAGTGCCCTCAATTGTAATTATTTGAATCGCTTGCTATTTTATTTATTTATCTATAGATAAGATTTCCCAACTACTATTAAGTGGACCGTGTCTTTTGGCTCTGTGCGATTGCATGGGAAGGCAAGATTTGATCAAAGTTTTGTGGGGATTAATGCCTGGGGGCTGTTTTGTTATCAAAGTTTTGTGAGAATTAATGCCTGGGCTGTTTATCCTAAAGGTAATATATTTATATTGACGTCCACAAAAATCACTATCGCTAAGAACCAAAGTACTGGCTAGTTTTACAAATAAAATATTTGTAAAAATATATCCTATCCTACTATAATATAACAATATAAATGCAAATGTTTGTGAGGATGGATGTTTGTTACCCTTTCACGTCAAAACGGCCTAACGGACTTTGATGAAATTTGGCACAGAGGTAGATTATAGCCTGCATAACACATAGGATACTTTTTTTTCGATATCACGCGGGCGAAGCCGCGGGCCAGCTAGTCTATAATAAATTGCCAGATGACATTAGGAAACTAAATATTTAACTTGACGACACGGTTAGCGCAGTGGCTGAACGATCGACTGCTGCGCTGCGTGTCGCGGGTTCGATCCCCGCACGGAACAAATATTTGTATGGTCTACAGATAGTTGTTTCGGGTCTGGCTGTTTGTGTATGTGAGTTTAAATGTTTGTAAACGCACCCACGATACAGGAGAAATTCCTAGTGCGGGGCAACGTTTTTTTTTTAAAAATAAAAGAACTTTAAAAAGAAATATTTTCAAAAATGTTATTTTAATATAAAGTCTACTTAAAATAAAATATTGTATTTAAATAATTGTATTTTTGCATTTGCAATTTTTAACATATTAATTAAAATAGTATATTTGTGTATTCAATATTTCCAATGGTCAGATGCTTTCAAATAAGAAAGAATCAGACCCATCTTACCTTCTCTTTCTCCGTCTAATCCGAAAGCGCATTATATTAAGCATGACTCCGGCAATATTTCTTCAAATCCCTTACGCTCCCCTTCAAGTCAGCGGGGGTGTTACGGGTCTCTAATTTATACCCCTAACTTAAAATAGGTAATTGGATATTAGAGAATGTACGTTCTTATACTACGATGGGGTTGGTTACGTTTTTTTTTATTCTAACCTGCGTATATTTGGGATATCAGGCCATTTGACTTTGAGGTTTTTTTTTTTTTCTGCAATCAATATTGTGGCCTAAGGCTCAGCACTTGCGTTTAACACCATGCCTTGGGCCTGCATCAGGGAGGCACTCCAATACCACCGGATGCCGACCTATCTTCGTCGTGTGGTCGGGGCATATCTGACGGACAGGGCCGTCATCTACCCCGGTCGCTCTGGAGAGTGGAACCGGCGAGAGATGTCGTGCGGTGTCCCACAGGGATCGGTCTTGGGGCCGCTCCTGTGGGACATCGGTTACGACTGGGTGCTGCGCGCCGACCTCCCCAGCGGCGTCAGCGTAGTTTGCTACGCTGACGACACGCTCGTTCTGGCTCAGGGGGGGTCGCACCAGGCGGCGGCCGACATCATGACACGCGGGGTTGCGATAGTCGCAGAGAGGATCCGGCTGCTGGGTCTCGAGGTGGCCCTGCACAAATCCGAGGCCATGGTCTTTCATGGCCGCGGAAACACGCCACCGTCGGGATCCCAGTTGACGGTAGGAGGGGTTCGCATCGGCGTTGGGTCGACGATGAAGTACCTGGGAATCGTCCTCGACAGCCGGTGGAACGTCGAACACTTCCGACGTTTGGCTCCCAAGCTCGAGCGGACGGGGGCTGCTTTCAAGCGGCTCTTGCCCAATCTGAGGGGGCCAAACGCCTCCTGCCGTAGGCTCTATGCCGGAGTCGTGCGGTCCATGGCCCTTTACGGGGCCCCGGTATGGGCGCGTTCTTTAGGGCGGCGCGCCGCCCACTACCAGAACGCGCCCCAAAAGGTGGTGGCCATACGGCTTGTCCGGGGCTACCGCACGATCTCCGGCGAGGCAGCAAGCCTCCTTGCCGGACTGCCACCGTGGGATCTGGAGGCGATAGTCCTCGCGCGCCTGTTTGAGTGGCGCGCGGAGGCACTACACCGGGGGGAAAACCCGCTGCCACGGCAAGTTGCCGCTCGGCGGGCAGACCTCCGGTGCGATCTCATGGTGGCATGGAGAGAGCGACTGTCGCAACCCCGTGCAGGGCACGCCACAATAGCGGCGGTAAGTCCCCTCTTTGAGGAGTGGCTGGAGAGGCGTCATGGCGTCCTCACCTACCGCCTGACGCAGGTCCTCACCGGACACGGAAGTTTCGGGAGGTTCCTGCACATCATCGGGCGGGAGGAAGCGCCCGGGTGTCACCATTGTGACGATCGCCCGGAGGACACGGTGGAGCACACAGTGGCGGTCTGCCCAGCTTGGGCGGAGCACCGCCGTGCCCTCGTGGAGGCGATCGGCGGCGGAGATCTCTCGCGTCCGGCCCTGGTTCAGGCCATGGTCCGGAGCGAGAGGGAATGGGAAGCGGTCACCACCTTCTGCGAAGCAGTAATGCTAGCAAAGGAGGTGGCCGGGCGTTTGAGGGAGAGAACATCTGCCCAACCCAGCCGCCGCGGGAGACGCCCAGGGCGCCGGGCGCCGCGAGACGACTTCCGGCCACCGTAGATGCGGGCCTGTGGACGGTGAGCAATGGGTAGCTCACCGTCCGTCCGTCGATTGACGACAGGCCGTGTCGACGGCGCGTTCGTGTTTCACGCGCGCCTCAAATAGAGTCAGCAAAGCAGAGGGGCTTGCCAGAGCCTCCGCCTGCCGGGGTTGCGGGTTGTTCGAAAGAGATACCGCGGCCCCGGAACGTAAAGGGCAATAGAAGGAACATGGGTGGGTTTTAGTCAGTACAAGTCTGACATGCCCCCCCGCTCCACCCAGAGCGGGGGAAGTCATAGGATGATTTCCCACCCGAAAAATAAAAAAAAAAAAAGTCTCAGCACTTTTGCCTAAAATAGTCCAATTCACTCGAATATTGAATAGATCTAGATTATAATGATAAGGGAACAGAGAAGCGGGCGGTAAATTCCATAGACAGGTGGCGAACCACCCGCTACCCCAGACACCTGACTCATGAGAAATTACCTTACTCATAATATACATAAAGTTCGTGAGTTTCTTCGTAAAAAGTCGGCAGTATCGTCACATCGTTAACGTTTTCCCCATTATTTATCTTTTTATTAAGTGTATCTGTGTATATATACTATTATAATATATATTTATAGTATTTTCTTTTATATTTATAGTATTTTAGATATCCATATAGTATAAATGGTTTTTTTTTCTGTTTTACACCTACCACTGTTTGTTTGTCTCTGCATCACCCAAAGGTTGACTGGTAGAAAATGCCTATGGCATTAAGTCCGCCTCGGTACTTTGTACTTGAAGTGTTAAATAAACATACTTTTAATCATGGTAGAATGATATCGTGGAACAATTACCGAACTTAACGAGGGCAACGCCATGGGCGTGAATTAGTTTCACCTATTAATAAAAAGTGAAAACCGTAGCCTAACTGTAAGTAGAGTTAGCCAGAATCAGCCGGGCATTCCTTCCAAACACGTTGCTAATGCTATTGGACAAGGTCAATATGAACGCAGGGGTATTCCGGGCATGCCTCAACCATGTAATGTGTTTAGGTCGGCCCTTTCAGCCTTACGCGATAATAAACTATTTGGAGCTATTTATTGAAGACTTACCTACAGTTAACTTTATTTACTTGCAAAAACCTTTACTACTGTGGCGGTTATTACCTTGTATTAAATTATCTTAGTATGAATTAAAAACTTGAGAGGTGTCAAGGGACACCCGGATGGAATGAAGATATCATTTGTTATGTACAGACGCCAGCAGGTCAAGCTACCCGAAACTGTCAATTTTTCCCAATGAACCTTGAACCTAATACTTTAGCAATAAAGTCGAAAATCTATCAAAGAAATCTAACAGATTGTAGTAGCTTGATGTGTAGGCGTCTGTACAAAAAACCTGGATACACTCAATAAAAATAATCGTCGCGACACCACACTGTTCAATGCGAAATAGAAAGACGAAATGAAAATAACTGGCTTGCTTTCTATGAGAGACAGACAGAAACACGCGCACGCCGCACGGCTTACAACTATAGCAAAAAGTGTCGTTACATTTTTTGGTCTTATTTTTTTTCCGTCTAGCCCTCTTTCGCAACGCGCGATAAGAAACTTCGTTCCAAAACGTTGCTCCACACTACGAATTTCTCCTGTATCGTGACTGCGTTTATAAACATTTAAACTCACATACACAAACAGCCAGACCCGGAACCACTATCTGTAAGCTATACAAATTTTTGATCTGTGCAGGGATCAAACCCGCGACACGCAGCGCAGCAGTCGATCGCTCTGTCACTGCGCCAACCGTGTCGTCAAAATTTCGCGTCAAAACGGCTGAACGGACCTTGATGAATTTTGGCACAGAGGTCGATTATAGTCTGGAATAACACATAGGATACTTTTTTTCGATATCACGCGGGCGAAGCCGCGGGCGCTAGCTAGTCAGTAATAATTGACAGAGTTATAATTGAATTCGCAAGCAAAATAGGCTTTATTATAGTCGTGTGCCCACATTGGCCTCCGTTGTGCTATCAGCCCGGGGCTACTGAACCGTGGCTTATTCTGATCCCTTTTAGATTGCCCCCGGATTGCGTTTAAATTATATCATGATCCAGTTAAAAAGCCCGTTTTGTGATACGAGAGAATTGGAAGAGAATTTTAGTTATGGAGTGTCGTTTTTAAAATGGATAATGGACTCTTCTTGTTTATTTGATTTGTTTATGTAGCTTTTAAAGCTTGTGTAGAGACTTATATAAATAGTTATTGGTATCGTTTCTTAGTTTATGACTCTGCCACTAATATCCTCACTAATATTATAAAAGCGAAAGTGAGTTTGTTTGTTTGTTTGTTACCTCTTCACGCTTTAATGGCTACACCGATTTTGATGAATTTTGGTACAGAGATAGTTGGGAACCAGGAGACGGACATAGGCTAATTTTTATTTAAAAATAGTGGGATATGAGTGAGAAAGAGGGAAGAAAAGGGAAAACTTAGCGTGAAGTAAATTGGAGCTGTCAAATAGAAGGTTCTAACCATGAGCGGTATACGTGATGTGAGTACATACTGAGTTTGGTGGAGTAATCTTTGTGAAGAAGGGACTTTGGTAGTTCGGTGTGCATTTTGTAATGTCTAGACGATTGTTTAACAGACGGAATATGATTTAGCTGAAAATTTATTTTTTAGAACAAGTATTTCGTTTATATACATTTTAAAACATACTATTTACATTTTTAAATATTTCATAAAATTTAATTTAATTTAACTGTTTTTTTGTCGTTTATTCCTTTTAATACTGTATATAAATTACATGGTAAATTATTTCTTTAAAAAAATACATTTAAAAATACAAAAAAAATAGTAGCCCACCGGAACAGGGTCCAAACTACCGGCAGATAGGGCTTCAGAGAGAGGAACCTTCTAGCAATACGACTGTACGGTTGGCGCAGTGGCTAACCGTTTGGACCCTGCGCTAAGTGTGGCGGGTTCGATCCCTGCACGGAACACATATTTGAATGTCCTAAAGATAGTTATTTCGAGTCTGACTGTTTGTGCATGTTACTTTAAATGTCTGTAAACACACTTACAATACAGGAATAAATCTAAGCGTAGGCAATGGTTAAAAAAATACATTCTCTTAACGAGTTAAATCAAAACGTTACACCTTGTATCATTATATTTTACTAGCTTTTGCCAACGGCTTCGCTCGCGTCAAATTCGGGGTAATACAGTTCCCCTTTCCTGATTTGCAGGTACCTGTTACCTGTAGTTTTTCCTTGCGCCTTATTTATTGTAATAGCAAAGCTAAGTTTTCCCTTTTCTTCCCTCTTTCCCCCTCATTTCTCATTTTTTTTAAATGGGTCTCAACTATCTCTGTACCAAAATTCATCAAAATCGGTTAAGCCATTTAAGCGTGAAGACATAACAAACAAACAAACGAACTCACTTTCGCTTTTATGATATTAGTAAGGATTCGAAGTAAAAAAACCCTCTATTCATTTAACTAAAGCCAGAAAAATTCAATTAACAATCCCTCCCACTTATATTTTAATTCTAGAGCAATAATCAAAGCTACGGCAAAATGGCTCCGTTTGTAGACTACGATTGCGACCAATTGCGACGAATTATACTAAGAGCTAGATATCTATTAATTTCTTAATTAAGTTTCGTATCTCTGTCGCACCTGACTTCTATTTGATCACGTCGGTCATCTTTACTCGACAGACAACTTGAAAGGGAGGTAATGAGTTAGACTTATGTGTATGTAGGTACGGGTTTTGTTTCCTAAGTGTATTACTAGTGTTTGTCTGTATCTTGTCTCAGAGTTTATGCGAAATATTTTGGGGTGGATATTTGATTTTGAAATTATAAAAGGACGTATGTTTTATAAAAGGGCACGAGCCTTTTCCCATCATTAATTAATTGGTTAATGAATTTGTGACTTATATTGACGAAGGAAAGTAATGTTAAGGAATGATTTTTTTTAATTTACATTTTTTTATTATTAATCTTACTTTGACATTCTAAAATATTAATGTGATATGAAATTAAATCATTGCACTAACATGAAATCAGACATTTATATTATATTTATATGGATAACAAATTATGTATTGCTAGATGGCGCCCGCGGCCTCGCCCGTGTGATTTTGAAAAAAAAGTGTCCTATGTGTTATTCAAGACTACCTCTGTGCCAAATGTCATCAAGTTCCGTTCAGCCGTTTTGACGTAAAAGAGTAACAAACATCCATACATCCTCACAAACATTGGCATTTATAATATTAGTAGGATTGTGACACTTTTAATAAATTAATCCATTCTAAAATTAAATATTTGCACACCACATTTAATGGTAGAATGTAAATGGGCCACATTAATGTTAAGATCATACATACTATTTGTACACATACATACTAGCAAATAAATTATTCTTCTTCTTTTCTTATCACTCGGGCACAATTCGAGACACCGTGACTGTTTCTGGAAAAATCCTGATGGGAATTTCCAATAACTCGTTGCCCACTCCGGGAATCGAATCCAAGACCCTAGACTCAACATACACGCTTACGACTACTAGATCAACGAGTCACTTATTTGGTAGAGTTATAGATTTTTGTAAAATAATAACGTATGAAGAAAGATACATAGAATATTATTTATTATGTACACCATACAAATTACAAGAATAACAGTATTCAACTTGTAAATAGGGTGATACAATGGGCGTCTTTTCAAGACAACCTTTGAATGGATTTAAAGGAGGAGAGACAGTACTGTAGGTAGTCTGTGGCGTTTAATTTTACAAACCGAATACCTACATTCATAAAAACAAATACTTATATATAAATATTAGACGGTACGGTTGGCGCACTGGCTGAACGATTGACTGCTGCGCTGCGTGTCGCGGGTTCGATTCCCGCAAGGAGCGAATATTTGTATGGCCAACAGATAGTTGTTCCGGGTCTGGCTGTTTGTGTACGTGAATTTAAATGTTTGTAAACGCACCCGCGATACAGGAGAAATTCCTAGTGTGGGGCAAAGTTAAAAAAAAACATATAACAGAAGTTTAATTTATTGCAAACAATAAAAGCAATAACTATTTTTCATAACGCTTCGTTCAAAAAGAGGGATAAGCAGTTATTATGCGATGTCACAAACAGCCTTTTGTCCAACAGATTGTTATTAAAATCCATTCTGCTTATGAAATTTATTTTCCGTGAAAATTCCTGCGGTAGAGTTGGCAAAAATATTTTCATAAATTCTTTCATGATAACTGAACCAACGATTCCAATTAACAACTGTTATTTATCTACGCAATATTTATTCGACACATTTAACTTTTTTAGATTTAAACAAACTGTATTATTTTTGTTGTTAAATACTCGTAGTAACTGACGTTCGGGTCCATTTTAAGTTTTTTTTTTACTGATGGGACATCATCAAATAACACTCACCCGAAGGGGGGGAGGGGGTGTTGGGCTGTTAGACTTTTACTGACTAAAACCCACCTATGATCAAATTCAAATTTTATTTCCGGGGCCGCGGTATCACTTTCAAATAACCCGCAACCCCGGCAGGCCCCTCTGCTTTGCTGACATCTCTTTGAGGCGCATGTAGAACACGAACGCGCCGTCGATCGACGCGGCACTTAAACCTATGTTTAACCAATATATTTTTCTTGTTACAGGTATGTTGTTCAAGTATTTACTATCTACGGCATGCGTTTATGTAAGTATTTAAATAAGAGATACAATACGGTCAGCAAAATTATTTTACCTTTATAGAACTGAAGTTTAAAGAGCTGAGGCCTACCATGACGTCTTAAAGCAGAACTTATTCCACTGAGGGAAAAAGACAGAGCTATACAGGGTGTCTAGCACCATCTCTTTCCCTCAGTGGAATAAGTTCTGCTTTAAGACGTCATGGTAGGCCTCAGCTCTTTAAACTTCAGTTCTATAAAGGTAAAATAATTTTGCTGACCGTAAAAGCAATTCCACCGGAGAAATCCTAATTAATAACCGTCTTTTGTTTTCTGATGACAAGGCAAAGAAATTGTTTTAATACTTTTCTTGTTAACGCTTTAAATCATCGTTTGTATTCGGTTTGCCGTGGTGTGCCGTAGCCGACATAGAAAATGTCTCCTACAGGTTGAGTTATCGTTCTTTTTAGGGTTTTGTACCCAGAGAATAATACGGATCCCCAAGTCTGTTTGTACGTATTTCACTAGGATGTAACTCATGAACCTTGATAGTTAGACAGTTGAATTTTTTACAGATGATGTATTTCTGTTACCGCTATAACAACAAATACTAAAAACAGAATACAATAAACATTTAAGGGGGTTCTCATACTGCAAACATGTTTTTATAGAGCAAGACAGACTCGCGCACCAGGGTTTCGCAAAAACTTGCGACATAAACAGCCATATCTTTTGACTGCGTAGACTTAGAGAGAGAGTCTTTTTACAGAGAAAAGGGACCACAGATTTAAGTATACGGTTTTAATTTCAACTCGATACCTCCACGCGTTCCCGAGATAAAGGATCTTGACAGACAGACAGGACTACAAAGTAATACAATAAAGGTCCCGTTTTTTCCTTTTGAGTGACGATCGCCCGGAGGACACGGTGGAGTACACAGTGGCGGTCTGCCCAGCTTGGGCGGAGCACCGCCGTGCCCTCGTGGATGTGATCGGCGGCGGCGATCTCTCGCGTCCGGCCCTGGTTCAGTCCATGGTCCGGGGCGAGAGGGAATGGGAAGCGGTCACCTCCTTCTGCAAAGCAGTAATGCTAGCAAAGGCGGTGGCCGGGCGTTTGAGGGAGAGAACCTCAAACCAACGGAACCCTAAAAAAAGGGTCCATTAATCAGTCAGTAAAGTCCAGAAATGTTATTAGTCATGTGTAAGTTATTAGGGACCACCCATCAATTGTGTCATTAATAGCTTAGAAGCTATGTAGATTGGATCTAGACTTCAGAATAGGCACTACACAGTTTCTATTAAAAACGGGTAACAGTTGGCGCGTCCCAGTTCAAATCAAAGGCCAGCTAATTAGTCTACCTTTAATGAAGTGCCAAAATCGAGAAATGGCATTTTTTATTGAGACACCAACAAATAGCGTACCATTAGTTATTAAAGAAATTCAACTAAAAATGTTTTTGAAAAATGGCGCTAAAAATAAGAGTAAATCTAGAAAACTTTAGAATTTCAGACGTCACTGAATTCCTTTTACTGTTAAGGACGGTAAAACAGAGTTTACTCAATCGCAGCTGACAAGCCTTCGTCAGAAGTATTTTTTAACGAACATGCACCACTTTATAGAGCTTCTAAAATAATAAAGTTTTCTGGGGCAATCTCAGACTTCAACGTAAATTTTAAGAAAATTCTAGAATTCCAAGCTGGTTCATTAGTTTCAGCCAACGTTGTAAATGCTTGTGCATTGCAAATGTAGTTTTATTTTTAAATTTTTACATATTGTATGTTGGTTGTATACACGACGACACGTCAGCCTTAACAAAACCAGTTTATGCGGATCTCTCATCGTACGGGAAATCTACGGTGGACGAACCATAGTTGGTTTAACGGTTTTTTGTCTGGTTGGAAGGTAAGGTTGGCGCAGTGGCTGAGCGATCGATTGCTGCGCTGCGTGTCGCGTGTTTGATCCTATCGAACAAAAATGTACCTACAAGTAGTTGTTTCGGGTCTGGCTATATGTGTATGTGAGTTCAATGATTGTAAATGCATCCACGATACAGGAAAAATCCTTGTGTGGGGCAAAGTTTAAAAAATAAATTGAACTTAATGAGACTAAGAAAATTACTTCAGATATATATATAATATAGTATGAACCTAGCCTACCTGTTGAGAGATAACAAGCCTGATAATATCCTTGGTTTAATTGAAGCTAGCCAGACAAGATGCGGTCTGTGATCTAACCTTTACGCGTTGTTAGTCTTTGGCTAATTGGCGCAAAATTCAAGATCGAAAACCTAGTTAGAATTTGTCTAGTTTGGGGCGCATTAATTAAACATCTTGTTAGACTGTTTCTTAGACCTTAAACTTGTTAATAATGTCATGATCAGAGCCCCAAGTTAAACTTGGTAAGTTATAGGACAAAAGCTAGGCAAAGATTGGAACCATGTTGATTTTGTTCAAATAGAATACTTCTGTCAGATTGTATGTAGGGTTACACAATAAAGAGTTTGGTGTGTTTAAGTCGGCTATGTTTTGAAGTTTTTCGTGAAAATTTACACTGAAATTGTTTCGTCAATCCTTACTTCCTTACTAATATTATAAAAGCGAAAGTGAGTTTCTTTGTTTGTTTCTTACCTCTTCACGCTTTAATGACTAAACCGATTTTGATGAATTTTGGTACAGAGATAGTTGGGAACCAGGAGACGGACATAGGCTACTTTTTGTCTCTTTATAACCCCCCCACTTCCCTAAAATAGGGGGTGGAAGTTTGTATGGAGTATTCCGCAATTTTTAATGTAGGAAGCTGAAAATTTGTTTTATTGTCTTTTATTTGTCACTAACAAAGGCGTGAAGACGTAACAAACAAACTCACTTTCGCTTTTAGAATATTAGTAAGGAAAGGATATGTAGACTCTCATATTGAAAGTATAAACTAACACGTAACCAAAAGAACGATGCTCATTCTCTTTGTTTTGCAACAAAACTTTTTTATTCACAAGCGTGTGCCAAACGGTTAAAGCAATAAAATAACAATATGTTTGTGAAAAGTTTCAGAGTCTCGGTTTATATTAGTTATTGGTAGATACGAATAAACATACATATATTACGCTGCGTTTCTATATTTTGACGTTCTTTCTACTACGTTCTTTTTACTATGACCATATTATGTATGGCCATGACCATCTTTAGTTAAAAACGTGATTGGTTCAAATTTGATTAGGTATAGTTTCAGTTTTTGGGCAGACTGACAGCAAAAATGGGAAAATTTATTCTTTCGTTTTGTTTTTATTTTGACGACGTTGGCGTGAATTTGGCGCAGTTGTTAAACAATTAGCTGCTACGCCACGTGGCGCTGGGGTGGCTGAAAGGTGGTTGTTTTGGGTCTGGCTGTTTGTGTATGTGAGTTTCAATGTTTGTAAACGTACCCACGATACCGGAGATTTTCTTAGTGTAGGGCAACATAAAAAACAAATAATAATAGATCTCTGCGCCGCCAGCAACCACAGACAGTTCTGGGCTAAAGAAAAAAAACTGTCGTGCCAGCGACTGAGAGAAGAAGATGAATGAGAAAACAGGCATTTTGCTACTTAGGTGATTGGAAACGTAGCAGCTCAGTGTCAGGATTTGTCCCCGATTTAGGGCAACACTCCCTCCATAGGGGAACATGGGACTTAAAGTTAAATGGCGAAATTTGGGTGTGGGTACTATTGCTACAATTCTGTCTAACGCGTAAGGAATTACAGGTTTTTTTTGCAGATGGAAAATCATCAAATAACTTCCCCCGGAGCGGGGGGGAGTGTCAGACTTATACTGGCTAAAACCCACCCACGTTCCTTCTATTGCCTTTTATGTTTCGGGGCCGCGGTATCTCTTTCGAACAACCCACAACCCCGGTAGGCAGGTATTACAGGCTTGAAATTGTAATTTAAAGTTTTAGTTAGATTTTAGCAACATATCTTTACGTAGTATAAATTGGAGTTGCTTCCGTTATCTGTTCGCTTAGACGTTTTAAACAACTCAACGGATTTTAATGTAGTTTTAGATAGATAGAGTGATTCAAGAGGAAGTTTAGCATGTATAATATCAGTGTGTTAGAATCTACTTGTGACTAAAAGAGTGATGGATCTGAATGTTGATGGACGGAGAGCGAGAGGAAGGCCAAAGAAAAGATGGATGGATTGTGTAAGGAATGATATGAAGGAGAAAGGAGTAAATGATGCCGTGACATCTGATAGGGGAGAATAGAAGAAGAAAACATGTTGCGCCGACCCCAAATAGAATGGGACAAGGGCAGGAAAATGATGAGAATCTACTTGAACCAGTGCGAAGCCAGGACGGGTCGCTAGTTAAAAAAAAATACAGTCGAACATAAAACCTTCTCCTTTTTTGAAACCGATGAAACGATAGAAAATTAGATAGACTTATTTTTAAATATCAATTTACGAAACAAGGTTAGATAGTCCAAGACTTCAAATCGTTCCTAAAATAAACCCTTTCTTTGTTTACATTCATGCATCTTTCTACGAATCCGCGCATGCGCTGTGTTGTTACGAGTACTACGCGAATACGGGATTGACCTTTTTGAAGGACATCTACAACTTCGCGTGACCCCAGAGCATTACCTTGGCCAGTGAGTAAACGTTGCCATACAACGTGGCAATGCCGCCAGTCTCTTGGGCGCATTGCCGGAAGATAGCGCGAAGGTGGGAATTCTTGATGATTTCTTTGTATGTCGTGTGGTTGGTGCCTTTTTTGCGAATGGGTAGTCATAAAATAACTCCCCTCGCTCTGGGTGCAGCGGGGGGGACTGTAAGACTTTTATGACTAAAACCCCTTTATGTTCCGGGGTTACGGTCAGTGGTCATCAGTCACAAATTGTTAGAGTTCCGTACCTCAGTAGTTTTAATTTCAACTCAATACCTTCCCGCGTACTCGAGATAAAGGGATTTGACACACAGACAGACAGTGGTATAATGGTATCCTTACTAATATTATAAAAGCGAAAGTGAGTTTGTTTGTTTGTTTGTTATGCTTTCACACGTACATGGCTTAACGATTTTGATGAATTTTGGTACAGAGATAGTTGGGACCCTGGAGACGGACATAGGCTAATTTAAAAAAAGTGAGATGTGAGGGAGTAACTGAAAAGAAAAGGGAAACTTAGCTTTGCTATTACAATCAATAAGGCGCAAGGGCAAAAAATACAGGTAGCAGGTACCTGCAAATCAGGAAAGGAGAACTGTGTTACCCTAATTTAACGCGAGCGAAGCCGCGGCCATAAGCTAGTTGTTAATAAAGGCTATTTCTATTATTATAGGAGAATGGAATATAAAATATCATGAAAACTTTTAGCTTTCATGAATGGTAAGGTTAATTCTTTAGTGCGGTCTAAAGTCATTAGGAAAACACTGTTTTTTTTACAATAATCGAATTTGTAAAACTTCCTCAAAACATTCAGTGTTTACAAATAGGCTATTTTGTATTGTTATAAATTGGCACAGGTACATTGTTAGAATGTAAACAATGCGGGTATAGAGTGCCAAGTTTTATTTTGTCGTGTTTTGCTATAGATACGTTTCGGGTTGTAGAATTAATATTTAGGTGTTAATAGATACTAACACCAGATTAAGTTAGCTCAAGAAAACGTCAAAACTAAAAGGAAAAAAACAAAAAATGTCTGTCTGTCTGTCTAGACTTTTTATCTTAGGGACATTTAAAGATACCAAGTTGAAATTAAAAACATATATTATATAAATATAAATAATATCTCTTAGTCTACGCAGTCAGAAGATATGGCCGTTTATGTCGTTAGTTTGTACGGACTCTCGGTGTACGAGCCCGGTAGTTTTTCAGATTCCGATACATTTATTTGCTGAAACATGAGTGTTTATTCAATAGGCTAGTTGAAAAAAAAATTGTCCGGCTTTTAGATTATTCAAAACTAAAGGACACGTATTTTTTTTATTTGTAATTTAGACGTGTGACGTCACTCGTTGCGAAAAAATGCAGCAACGCGTGACGTCACACGTAACTTTAATGGGCTATATCTTTGTCATTTTTGGTCCCCTTTTTGTGTCCTTTATTTTTGAATAATCTAAAAGACAGACTAGTAATTACTTTGACCCTGGAAACAACCCTATTGTTTAGAAAAAGTGCATGCAAAGTGTCACAAGTAGCAGAGGGGCCTGCCGGGGCCACTGCCTGATGGAATTTAATTTAATTTTATTAATGGAGGATTTTGCTAAATTCAGTAGTAATAGGGTGGCTAAGTTTGTATGGGAGAACGCGAAAACTTGGCCGGATTGACTTGAAATTTTACATAGGCATGCTTCGACACTGAGGGACTGAGCAGGGGTTAAAACAGCTGGGCACAGATAGTATACTTATAAACGGTAAGAATTTAAGACAACCCAGCCGCCGCGGGAGACGCCCCGGGTGTCGGGCGCCGCAAGATGACTCCAGGCCACCGTAGATGCGGGCCTGTAGACGGAGAGCAATGGGTAGCTCATCGTCCGTCCGTCTATTAACGACAGGCCGTGTCGACGGCGCGTAAGTGTTCCACGCGCGCTTTAAACAGATGTCAGCAAAGCAGAGGGGCCTACTAGAGCCTCCGCCTGCCGGGGTTGCGGGTTGTTCGAAAGAGATACCACGGCCCCGGAACATAAAGGGCAATAGAAGGAACATGGGAGGGTTTTAGTCGGTACAAGTCTGACTCTCCCCGCTTCGCCCGGACCGGGGGAAGTTATTTGATAATTTCCCATCCGCAAATAAAAAGGTACAAGAAAATATTTCTTCCTCCTTCAGAAAACTAGTTTTCTTTCGACATACGTACAATCCCATTATACCTGACAGTCGATTAGCATATACAACGTATGTTCGAAGCTCGCGAATAATACGTAGATGTCATTGCTCCTCTGAATTTATTTTCGCTGCGGACTTTTTTGTGCACGTTCTCATGACTGACGCATATTTTTGCGCGCACATCATGTCATACCACAGGGTAATTGCTCCACTGCAGGGCAGGGCAAAGGCCTTTCTCTGCTCTGGAACCAGCATTGGGAGATCTTAAGTCTAATAAATGCGAGATCTGTGAATTTTTAGTTAGGTACGTAAAAAGCTTTTCATTTTATTTCATAAATATTCCAGAAATATTTTAATCAATCGGCCACAGAATAATCTAACTCAAAGCATTTATTTCAATTACACCGGTATTCAAGAACGCTACTTAGATAAGTATGGCAGCAACACTATGCTAAGTAAGGCATTTCTCACTGCGTTCGTCATGGCAGGCCATTCATTTCATAAACAATACTTAGCGGACTCTTTGCTGTGCGGACACTTAGCATTGAATGGGGCGCTGTGATTGGTTAACGTTGTGATGCGACTTCACTCGGGTTGACTGATTGACAGAATAAACGTCAATGAAGACCACTGTTTTATTTACAAGTTTTGTGAGCTGTGTCTTATGTGTTACATAATTTATAATAAACTTTTCAAAATGAATACTAGTTGCTTGCCTTTATTGAGTACGAAATCACCCAAAACATGGTAAGTATTAAATTGTATATTTCTGTTTGTTTCAAAGTCAAAGTTGTGAAAATAATAACACGTGTTGTTTTCTTTCAGCTTAAAGAAGTTACCGTTTACTTCTTCGGAAAGAGAACTAATTGTGGCTTTAGTGCGGGACCGGCTGGCTTAATTGACTTCGAAAAACAACTCCATGATTTACAATTAACAAAAATAAAAATGGAAATTGAACTATTAAAAAAAACAACTTCAAAATTAAAAAAATACATTTGTTTTATTTTATGTAATTATACATTAAAATGGCGTGTTATAAATGATCTCCTAAATAGCAGTCCTTCTCTGTTGGATGATTGTGTATTTCTAATGTTTTGTCGAGTAGTCGTGGTAAACCCAATATCCTCTATTTCTTCACCAATGCCATGAGATCTACAAATACCGAAAATCTATAGCGTCTTTTAAATTCATCAGCACTGTAATAATCGAAAGGATTTTGAAAGCCACGTATCACTTTTCTTGTGCTGATTGTTCTTTGTGTATTTATCCTCTCAAGAATATAATTATCAAAATCATCTTCGCTGCTGTAATCCATCGCAATTAAACAAAACAAATCAGCGTATCACAATTCACAAATCACTACAAAAATAACCTAATACCCGATGCCAGTTTGAAATTTGTGTTGACTGGCGCACTATGCGTAGCGTAAAGTAGCTAGGGAGCTACTTTAGCTGTGCGTTCATTATAGTAAGCGCATAGTGTCGTTCGTCCCTTAAGTGTCGTTTATGAATAGGTTTTTGTGACCCTATGCGTCCGCACGCCCTGTGAGACCTCATAGTAATGTTCATGAATACCGGTGTTAGACTAATACAGGCACTTTTGAATGTCAAGAAACAAAATGATGAAGCTACACCTGGTCACAAGACATAATAACTTGTGAAAGTACTGTAGTTGCCCATTCCAAAGCGTAGATCTTCAAAAGCGTTCATCTATAACTGGAAACCAACTGCCATCTTAACGTGTATATGAAATTAGTAATGGCTGCACGTAAAAGTAAAATTATTTCACTATATTTGACAGACTCGATAGTCTAGTGGTCACAAGCGCGACTGCTGAGCATGAGGTCCTGGGTTCGATTCCCGGATCGGGCTAAGTATTATTGAACTTTTCCATCAGTTTTTCAGTAGCAGTCAAACCTTTATGCCCGGTTGATGGCAATAATCTCGTTCCCTATTACATGGCACTTAAATAAAACATAACTGTTGATGGGTATCTCTGTCTAACCCTTTGGAGTTTACAAGCGAGATCGTTATGTGTGCAAAAGTAAAAATAAACAACAATGTGGGTAGATACGTTTCACTATCAATGCGGCACGTGTCGGAGTTAAAATGGCCACGTGTCGGATAATTGAAAAACAATGTTGCACAAGATTCATTCGAAGTACTAAATTTTATACTTTTATAGCTGTGCCCTGGCGGGCGTACCTACCCTACCCTACACAAAAAAAACTTTACTACCTTTAGCTTTTTTTTTTCTTTGTAAAAACCATCCTTGGACTTCAACGAATGTTTAAAAAACAGAATTGGTAAAATTGGTTCAGGCGTTGTTGAGTAATGCGCTTGCCTTAAGGCGCCACCCCGACCAAAACGCCGCGCAAGCCGTTTTTGTACAGTTTTCTAGAGCTATCTACTTGTTATTTAAAACGAACTAAGTAACAAAAAAAATACACAAAATTTCTATATAATCTTGATTCCATTATTGTAGATTTAGTTTTTATTTTTATTGAGTCATTATTTAGTAAATCTCCTTACAACAAAGCCCCCGAAATGAGAAAAAATATCAATAAAATGCATATCCTCGTAAAGTAAACATTGTTTAATTTTGCTACTGACACTAATGGATACACAATTCTTTAATGAACATTTTGGTAGATTTTTTTTTTCCAAAAACCCAATACTTAATTTTATATAGATTTTATTCCAAAAAATAGGCAAAATTCACTACAGTACTGCTCTCACTCACTCACTCCTGCGCGGCAAAGAGGGAAGCGAATACTCAAGGTTATTTGCGTAGGGTACGTCCTTAACACATTTTTCGATTCATTTTTATATTATAGAAGATAGGCCTAAATGGGCACTTATAAAACATCGCGAACATGTACTCGGTTCGGGTTTATCGTTTCCTATGGAAAAGAATTGGCAAGAAACTCCATGGTTACCATTTTCAGGGTCTGTTCCTACCGTTGCTCAATCTGTCTGAGACCATCTCAGTTTACGTATGCTGATTAGTGGTTACCTCACACATGGTGTTTACCCCAAAGGATATAAGAATCAGAACCGCGGTATCTCTTTCGAACAACTTGAAAATGAAAATGGGCCTTAATTGCAGTTAGTCTCAGTTAGTGATGTGTTGTTTGCCTGTCATCGCGTAATATAGTGTTGTACAAAGACGTCGATGAAAATGATGTGATTTTTTAAGGTCGTTTGTTAAGTAGCTTATTTGAACTTAACCCAATGAATGTCGTTATGAGCCTACGGTGTGAATCTAGCTTTCGTTATTATTCACAAATCCCTGAGCGGTCTTTGAAACTTTCGGATACAGAATACTTAAATCTTTAACTAAAAGTAGTTATAATAGTGTTAAAACTTTCGTCTTTTTGCCCCAAACAATATAAAACGTGCCTTTCGAAAATATGTCTGCAAACTTTCAACATTTTATGAAGTTAATGTACCGAAAGTGGTTATTTAATGCCAGTGGGCGACTTTCTAACAAGATTCACCTTTTTTTTCGCATGGGAAATCATCCAATAACTTCCCCCGTTCTGGGCGGAGCGAGGGGGTGTGACAGGCTTCTACTGACTAAAACCCACCCATGTTCCTTCTATTGCCCTTTATGTTTCGGGACCGCAGTATCTCTTTAGAACAACCCACAACCCTGGCAAGCGGTGGCCCTGGCAGGCACCTCTGTTTTGCTGACATTTCTTTGAGGCGCGCGAGGAACACTAAGGCGCCGTCGACACCGCCTGTCGTCAATAGACGAACGGACGGATAGCTACCCATTGCTCACCGTCCACAGGCCCGCATCTACGGTGGCCGGGAGTCGTCTAACAGCGCCCCACGCCCGGGGCGTCTCCCGCGGCGGCTGGGTTGGTTTAAGGTTCTCTCCCTCAAACGTATCTAGGGGTGAGGAAGGAGGCGAAGGAGGTGGCCGGCCTCCTTCGCTAGCATGACTGCTTCGCAGAAACAAGATACAGTTTAATACCATTTTTTACACTGAGCCTGTCATTCAACATCTTAGAGTCAGACTCAAACTCTGACTCAAACTGTGACTCAAACATAGACTCAAAATAAAAAACTATCTCAAAACCAGACAAACTCAAGCTTAAAATCAGACTCAGACAAACTGGTATCTAAGTTATATCGCACGTTCATGGCTATACCATGGTTCTAATTGATACCGTTGGCCAATCATTGGATACCATTGGCAATGTTTAGACCTTTCAAAGAAAAACTATAACTTCTACCAAGCCATATTTATTATTTTCTTTGTTTTCAAAACGAAGAACAATCTGCTAAATAAATGCGATTTCCATAATCAATGCAATACACTTTCTCTTCAATGTATTCATTTATGATATGAGGCTATATTATTTTAGTGCTAAAATAACCTTCAAACTGCTCCGTTGGCCTCGCGGTCGCAAGCGTCACTGCTGGGTACGGGGTCCTGGTTTCGATTCCCGGGCTGTGCAAAAAGTGTTATTGGGTTTTTCAATTAGGGATTTCACAGCGGCTCGGAGTTTGGAAGATGGCGGTAAGATACCCCTGTGGCTCGGAAAGCACGTTAAGTCGTTGGTCCTGCGCCTGATCTCTCCCCGGACTATGAGCATGAGGGAACAGAGAGTGCACCTGTGCCTGCGCACACAGTTGTGCACTATAACATCTCCTGCTTAAGCGCAATACACACTGAGCCCGCCGGGCCGCAGACACAACCCGGCGGCCTGTATGAAAAGAATCATGCGATCGCGCGAGTTGCCCGCCGACATGTTGGCGGCTTGGGTACGCCTGCGCTCAGTTGCCCGGCGATGCTCGACCTGTAGTGCTGACTGCCAAATAAATTTCTCATCTCAAGCCGCCGACATGCCGCCGACCAAATTTTCCGACTTGTATTAAGTGAAGCCGCCAACTAGACCGCCGACAAAAAGTTGCCGACATATGTCGGCGGCCCGGCGGACTCAATGTGTATTGCGCTTTAGATTGGCCGCCATGAACGAAAACGCTAAGGACTATTATATATTATTTGACCTTGTAGAGAAATGGAAGATAAAATCGGTACACATAATCAGATTAGATATTATGGAAATCTCTTGTTAAGTACTTCTTTCATCTCAAGGTATCTTTAAACTTTGCCCAACACTTGGTATTTCTCCTGTGTCATAGGTGCATTTACAAACATTTAAACCCACATACACAAACAGCCAGGCCCGAAACAACTATATGTAGGTCATACAAATATTTGTTCCGTGCGGGGATGGAACCCGCGACACACAGCGCCGCAGTCGATAGCTCAGCCGCTGCGCCAAATGTGCCGTCTAAAAGTTAGGTACGTATAACTCCTTCGTATTTCAACAATGTTTCAACTTAACAATGTTTCAACTTAACAATGTTTTTATCTAATAATTGACTAAACTAAAAAGACAATGTATGAGGACATGTTACAGCATAACCCGTCAATACAAAGAGGTCAGCGACCTAAGGGGATGCTCGTAAACTTAGTTTACGACCGCTTCGGTACAGACAACATTTGTTTTGTCGCTTATTACTCAAGCCATTCACTTTTATTATATCCGATAGACACAAGGAAATCAATTTATTACGACACAATAAGATTGATAAGAAAAAAGTACCTTTCTTTTCCAGTATGAGCTGGCCTTTTTTTTATTTTTGCGAATGGGTAATCATCAAATAACTTCCCCCGCTCAAGGTTGAACGGGGGGAGTGTCATACTTGTACTGACTAATACCCACCCATGTTCTTTCTAGACCGTCCGTAGACTTATAGACTAGTCCCGGCAGGCGGTGGCCCTGGCAGGCCCCTCTGCTTTGCTGACATCTCTTTGAGGCGAGCGTGGAACACTAACACGCCGTCAGCGCGGGCTGTCGCCAACAGACGGACGGACGGTGAGCTACCCATTGCTCACCGTCCACAGGCCCGCATCTACTGTGGCCGGGAGTCGTCTCACGGCGCCTGACTCCCGGGGCGTCTCCCGCGACGTCTGCGTTGGTTTGAGGTTCTCTCCCTCAAACGCCCGGCCACCTCCTTCGTTAGCATGACTGCTTCCAAGAAGGAGGTGACCGCTTTTCATTCCCTCTCGCTCCGGACCATGGACTGAACCAGGGCCAATATTGCACAGCTATATAGTAAATGAACATGTGCCAAATTTAAAAAAAAAAAATAATATTTGTTACAATTTATATGGCTGACATGTCGGCTCGAACATATACAACAATATATAAATACTATTGTTTATATAAAGATTGATGTGGAATTGTGTGTACTAAGAAAATCAGGCGATGATTTGGGGATAAAGAGGCTGTCACGACCAATACTTATGATGAAATTCCTTGTGGGAGACAGGTAAAATATTATAACATTATTGTAGTGACGCGTTTTGGGAACAAAGAGAGAATTGTGGCATTTCTTTATGAATTGTTTGTAGGACGAGCTCTAGAAAAGCTGAACGTTTTGTTTTAACTCGATCTGCTTCTTAACTTTTGGTTTTGTGTGTCAAATGTGTATTTTCCTGAACGGTATAACAGTAAAGTATAAATATATAATACGGTCACATAGCTAATTAAATGTGAGTAGGGGAATTTAAGAGATGCCAAAGGGCAACCTATCCCAAAATAATTTGGGGTCTTCCTCTTTTTCGTCCATACTCTTATCAATTATTCGTCATCTTATCAGACGTCTCCTTTATTCACACAGTCCATCCATAAGCATAAAATATCCGCGTTTACATTTTTAACCGAGAATTTTGGATATCCGCTATTATGTATTCGTCCTGTGAGTCAAAAATTCAATTATTTTAGTTGTCATGTTACTGTTAGTACAGAGGCCTGCAGGTCAACCTACCCGAAACTGTCAATTTTTCTCAATGAACCTTGAACCTTATACTTTTAAAATAAAGTCGAAAATCTATCAAAGAAATCTGACAGATTGTAGTAGCTTGATGTGCAGGCGTCTGTACAACTAACCTGACAACTAAAATAATTTAAATTTTAGTTACATTTAGATATGAAGAAAGTTCTTTAATTATGAAACTAATATACGTCAAATCAAATTATTTTATTGGTCACAATGCAGGTATGTAGCCCACATATATATATATTGCCTTGTTGTCGGCGCGTCCGTGTTCCACGCCCGCCTAAAAGAGATAACAGCGAAGCAGAGGGACCTGCCAGGGCCACTGCCTGCCGGGGTTGCGGGTTGTGAGATACCGCAACCTCGGAACACAAAGGGCAAAAGAAGGAACATGGATGAGTTTTAGTCAGTAAGTCTGACACTTGTCCCTGCTCCGCCCAGAGTCATTTGACGATTTCCCATCCGAATTAAAAAAGGATTAAATATTCGCGAAAACTTTTTACGCCATTGTTCATGTGTTTTCGATCACCTCTTTCTTTTTCCTGTGAGTCAGAAAGGGGTCAATGTCGTTATCCTACCTATAGCGTTTTAGTTAATTGTTGAAAGCCTTTTTTTAAGTACATAGGTACAGACGCCTGCACATCAAGCTACTACAATCTGTCAGATTTCTTTGATAGATTTTCGACTTTATTTCTAAAGTATTAGGTTCAAGGTTCATTGGGAAAAATTGACAGTTTCGGGTAGCTTGACCTGCAGGCGTCTGTACAATGTTTGTTATCCATAGATTTGAATAAAGTTCTTAAATTATAAAAATCCTACTAATCCTACAAATATTATAAATGCGAATGTTTGTGAGGATGGATGGATGTATGGATGTTAGTTACTCTTTCACGTCAAAACGGCTGAACGGATCTTGATGAAATTTGGCACAGAGGTCTGGAATAACAAATAGGATACTTTTTTTCGATATGACGCGGGCGAAGCCGCGGGCGCCAGCTAGTATTACATATTTGTTTTATAAAATATTACTCGTTTCACGTATGACACGAGATAGACGATATTTAATTTTAAAATCTACTTAAGTCAAGTTTACACCGCTCACTCGAGCTAGAGAACTCTGATACAGATTTTAAACATATGTGACTGACCGGAGTTTTACAAAAAAAGTAATTTTAAAATGATCAATAAAAAATCCCTTCTCATTATAAAATCATCATCAGCCTTTTCCCAACTATGTTGGGGTCGGCATCCAGTCTTACCGGATGCAGCTGAATACCAATATTTTACATGGAGCGACTGCCTATCTGACCTCCATAACCCTGTTAGTACTGGGTAATACGACACCCTTTGGTTGTCAGACTTTCGGGACACTGAATAGCTGTAACGACTGTCAAAGATCTACAGTTGACAGCCGGGACCAACAGCTTAACGTGCTTTCCGAGGCACGGAGGAAACTCGGTATGTAACGGGTGGTACCCATCCACAGACCAACCTAGGCAAGCGCGGCTTAACCTAAAGATCGACCTGAGCGGCTGCTATTTTCTAGCCACGAGCTCCTCATAATAAAATCATTACTGAACAAGATTTTCCGTCACTTTTCTTGAAGTGTCGGATATAGAGATGAAAGTAAAAGTTCAGTGTGGGGAACAAATTGGGTCAGTGACCCGAACCCTTCACTCAATGTATTAAAGGGCTCGTGCTATGTATACTGTACATGTATGTATGTACGTATGTATGCAGTCTTTGTAGGCTTTCAAGACAATACAGATCCGGGGTTGCGGGTTGTCCCGGGGTTGCGGGTTGTCCCGGGGTTGCGGGTTGTTCGAAAGAGATACCGCGGCCCCGGAACATAAAGGGCAATAGAAGGAACATGGGTGGGTTTTAGTCAGTAAAAGTCTGACACGCCCCCCCCCCCCGCTCCGCCTAGAGTGGGGGAAGTTATTTAATGATTTCCCACCCCAAAAAAAAAACGCAATTCAGATTATACAGCTGTAGCACTCGCTTGGTCCCTCCGAGCGAGGTTGAAGTTTTCAAATTCGGACAGGTGTACAAATAATAGGCACTACAGGTTTTTGATAGCTTAAATCTCCAAGGGAATTTAGGTAATCCCTTTTATAAAGAGAGAAAATACACAATAGATTAGGTGAAATATCCCAAAAGAACTGCACAAAAACTTATTCACAAATTGATTTTACAACTTTTAAAAATAGATACAGCTTAGTAAAAAAACACAACAACTAGCACATGTGGCTGCTAGCCGTGATCCAACCAAAAAATGACTGTTGAAGATGAAATGACAGAATGAAATTCGAAATATGAATATTTAAAAATCAATGTTGATCCAATAAGAAAGACGTTGAGGCAACAGAGAGGGTAAAATATCCACTTTGTTACACAGCTATATAGATAGGGGCGAGCACGAAGTTTTGGGACAAAGTATAAAATCCAACATGTGGCTTGAGCAATATTTCAACAAAGATCATTATTTTCTGCTAATAGAACCGAGGGTCTAAAATAGCCACTTTACTAGAACCATTATCCTTACTAATATTATAAAAGCGAAATTGAGTTTGTTTGTTACCTCTTCACGCTTTAATGGCTACACCGAATTTGGTGAATTTTGGTACAGAGATAGTTGGGAACCAGGAGACGGACATAGGCTATTTTTTTAAAATAAAAGTGGGATGCGAGGGAGAAAGAGGGAAGAAAAGGGAAAACTTAGCGTTGCTATTACAAATCAATAAGGCGCAAGGGGAACTGTGTTACCCCGAATTTAACGAGAGCGAAGCCGCGGGCAAAAGCTAGTAGGTAAATAATATGAATTAAGTTAAAATTCGTAAAGTGACAATTCACAATATTACAGACGTAATTGGCGCTTTAGCAGAATCATCCTACTCATATTATAAATGCGAATGTTTGTGAGGATGCATGTATGTATGGATGTCTGTTACTCTTTCACGTCAACCCAGCTGAACGGATCTTGATGAATTTTGGCACAGATGTAGATTGATGAAAAAAATGAAAAGTGACAAAGATTTAACCTGAAAATATGCAACAACGCGTGTTTCACGTAACTTTAATGGACTATATCTTTGTATTATTTGGTCTAATTTACAAAAAAAAATATGTGTCAATTATTTTTGAATAATTTAAAAGAAGGACAAATATTTTTTTTTTTGGAAACTAGGCCTATTGGCGAAATGTGGGCGTACGATTAGGTACACCTTACCTTTAAATAGACCACAAAGGTTTAAATAAATAGATGATACTGAAATCGTGATGCACGCTATGTGTACTGTATGTATCCTTACTAATATTATAAAAGCGAAAGTGAGTTTGTTTGTTACCTCTTCACGCTTTAATGGCCAAACCGATTTTGATGAATTTTGGTACAGAGATGGTTGGGAACCAGGAGACGGACATAGGCTTTTTTTTTAAAGTGGGATATGAGGGTGAACGAGGGAAGAAAAGGGAAAATTTTGCGTTGCAAATCAATAAGGCGCAAGGGGAAATACTGCAGGTAGCAGGTACTGTGTCATACCGAATTTAACGCGAGCGAAGCCGCAGGCAAAAGCTAGTATATCTATATTTTCTTTGTCGGATTGCAAGACAATACGTACAACGTTAGATAAGACGGAGCATGAGTTTGAAATACAGAGTAAAATGGCGTCAGCGGGCATTGTACCGGGACATAAACGACAAAAGAAGAAAAGCTTTATAATTAAAAGTCTGACACTCCACCCGCTCCGCCCATAATGGGGGAAGTTATTTGATGATTTCTCAATCGCATTGCATATTTACATCCCGCTCTCGTAACTAAAACCACAGTAACTTAAATTAGAAGACATAAATTAATGTTGTTATAATTTGAATGTATTTTGTGTGCGCAAAGAGATCTTATACCTACTTTCAAATAATTGGAAGTTTAGAATGATGTTGCTTAGCTAACCGTTCATTGTCATACAAACTAACAATGAATGCATAACTTTAGCTCAATAAAGTTAGTTTCACCTGTGTTTAAAGGTATGTGTTTTGATAATGTGTAAAAAGTTACCTTTAACAATAATTTCAAAAAGGTTCTTCTTAATTTATTAGTCGTAAAAACCTACTGCACAGTCAATGAGTACCTAGAAGACATTTTTTAATTCATTGACATTTTGTATTTATTATTATTTTGTTTTCTTTTACTTATTATTTAAAATTAATCAAATGATGTTTTTAATTATAATTTAATTTTAATGTATTATTTTTGGTGCTTTTAATAGCTTAATTTTTATTATCCTTAGGTACTACATTATTTATGCAATTGTAATTAGAATATTTGTACACCGCTGACAGCAATACATTAATTTCAGCGTTCATTTTATAATATCGACATTATCTGTACCTGTGTTTGGTTTACCTATATTCTACAAATAAAATTATTTGAATTTGAATCATTAAAAAGAAAATTGCACGAAACGCAAAAAAAAACAAAGAATTAGAAATAGAATTTACTTACCTATGCATTAGAACTGGCCAAATATAAATCGTAATAGGAAATTATTCTGTTCGAAATTCAATTTAATATGATAAAAGCTGACTGTCGAAAATCAAAAGCGCGGCCATTTTGTGAAGGAATAAAATTATATTATTGATGTTGAAAATAGAGTTCCGTGAAAGCTTTGTGAGAGCTATCCAATTAGAGGTGTGGTTTCGCTGTTATATATATGCTATAAATAGGTTGGTATATACGAATACCACAGCGTTTCCCTCGGGTAATAAAATAATGTAACTCAGTAGGTGTAATAAGCTTGAAATAACATTTTTGTTAAAGTATAATTAGGTATTTTGTTCTGTCTGTCTTATATTTAAGATAAAGTATACGCTAACATAATTTGTGAGAAAACCAAGTAAATCAAATTAAAATTGTAATTTCTGTTAGCTGGTCAATTGCTGCTTACACTACGTATTTATCCAGGTTGAGTTTTATTGCTCGCGTTATATTCGGGATAATACAGTTCCCCTTTTCTGATTTACCACACTGTACCTGTAGGTTTTGCCCTTGCGCCTTATTTATTGTAATAGCAAAACTAAGTTTTCCCTTTTCTTCCCTATTTCTCCCTCATTTCTAACTAAAAAAATAATTTAATAGCCTATATCCATCTCCAGGGTCCCAACTATCTCTGTACCAAAATTCATCAAAATCGGTTTAGCCATTTAGGCGTGAAGACGTAACAAACAAACCAACTCACTTTCGCTTTTATAATATTATTAATAAGGATTATTTTTTTATGAAAAACTGAAAGAAAAATAACCTCATTTATATAAGAATTCATCATGATTTTAAAAGATCATGAAACCTGGAGTTTCTTGCCGGTTCTTTTCTAAAGGAAACGGCCAACATGAACCGTGCACTTTTTATAAGACACACGTTTTATAAGTGGCCATGTATGGCCATTTCATGCGCAAACAAAAAAAAATATCTCTTGTTAAATAAGTAAGTAATTTATAAAATCTTAAACGAATTTAAAAATCTAATCAGATTAAAAATTAGACCCAAAATATCTAATGACTCCTGAAATAACTAAAGCATAATTCCTTCAAAGAGCTCGCGTCCATTTTACATTTTAGGATTACCAGAGAATTAGGTCCAGTGCTTTATACTGCATGAAATGGACCCGAGGATAATGTTTGGACCGACCCGCTTATTACTAAATTATTTCTGAAGGGCTTAAAATAATGTAAGGTCTGACTTAATTCTATGTATGCAAATTTTAAGTTTTATTATGAACTACCTGTTGCCTATGACTTTCGTCAGCGTGTTTTTGTGCATCGGATTTTGTTTGTTTATTTATAACCAACTTAAACTAACTGTTAATACCACACATAAGGTACACACAAGTTATCGGTAGTAAATAAAACGTGAAAATCAAGAAAATTAAATACAGTCACAGTTAGACTAAGTAAAAAAAAAACAAATAAGAAAAAAAAAAACAAAATTAATAAAAATAATTAGGTACAAAATTATTTAGTATACGGCGATGCTGTTTTATTTTGCACGGAAGCATAAGTACTCCTTGTATCATCAACCTATCAAAGTCCTCTCAAAATTGACCCACCTGTTTCGGAGATAAGCTTGAACAAACAGACCGACCAATTTTATTTTTGTTATGTACCCATGCCTTACAACAACTTTAAACCGCGACCTTAGCTTAGATATTCTGCTCAAGTTGTTGAAGTTAATTAAGGAAAACAAGTTCAAGTCGACAGGCCATTAGTTAGTTGCCCTTTTCTATTTATTATTTCTTTGACACGGAAATTCTATGGGTATAAGAATAGGAAACCTCTTCTCCTTCGAAATAGAGAGGGTTGAAACGTGGGGTGAGCAGCTTCACCATGGAAAAAAATAGAGTAAATTGCAATTAAAAATCAACGTGCCAAGTAAAGATATTAAAACAAGTATCTGGGTAACCGAACTCTGCTGGGTGAAAGTAAAGAAAACGAATTTACCCAGTTAAAAGACCTAGCTAGATCGATTGTTCGGCTCAGTTAACCCCCTTTTTTTCGGACTTTTACTGACTAACACCTATTTACCTATGTTATTTTTTAGGGCCGCGGTATCTCTTTCGAGTAACCCGCATCCCCGACAGACAGTGGCACTGTCGCACTCCTCTGCTTTGCTGACATCTCTTTGAGGCGCGCAAACCTCTTTAGCGTAACTTTCAATGAAATCGTTTGTGTCGATTGAAAACGTGGTTACGTAACGACTGTCAAAGACCTACAAATGACAGATGGAACTAGCAGCGGTTTAACGTGCTTTCTGAGGCACAAGAAAAACTGTTCTACATTCAAACAGTAATCACATAGTTAAGGTCGAAACTTGTTTATTTGTTGTCGAAATAAAAATGTCACAAACATTCTGGGAGGGTCGGAAAATTGGAGATATGGCGATATTTTTTGGTTCTTCAACCCGCTGCTGTTCCGTATTTTTTTATTTTTTGCGCTGTTTAGTACATAATATATTAATGCAAAAAGATATGTCATGTATTATATCCCAGTTTACGTGTGTGTAATAAGGGTTCCGTATTTTCCTTTTGAGGTAACCTTAAAAAAATACTTAAAAATATAATACAAATACAAGTTTTATCGTGTCTCACGACTTTACAGAGAATTTCAAATAAGAATAAGAATAATTAAGAATAATTCTCTTGAAATAACTACCTTACTATCCTTACTAATATTATAAAAGCGAAAGTGAATCTGTTTGTTTGTTTGTTACCTCTTCACGCTTTAATGGCTAAACCGATTTTGATGAATTTTGGTACAAAAATATTTGGGAACCAGGAGACGGACAAAGGCAATTTTTTTTTTAAAAAAAGGTCCCCCTTTTTTAAAGTCTATTTGTGTGTATTTGTATTTTTTCGTCAAATGTTGGTCGTGTGGGTAACTCATTAACTCAAGCGTAATTGGCTCCTTTTACTTTTTTAATTAAGTACGTCCGGTGAAAAGTTTTGTGTGAATAAGGTCTGGTGATGGAAAAGCTCTTAGTTCAAGGGTTTTGGAGGAGTTCTACGGCGTTAATTACCACTATTTTGTTGTTAGTAGTTATTTATTATATTATTTTTATTTATATTTAATACTAGCTTTTGCCCGCGGCTTCGCTCGCGTTAAATTCGGGGTAACACAGTTCACCTTGCGCCTTATTGATTTGTAATAGCAATGCTAAGTTTTCCCTTTTCTTCCCTCTTTCTCCCTCATTTCTCACTTTTATTAAAAATAAGTTAGCCTATGTCCGTCTCCAGGGTCCCAACTATCTCTGTACCAAAATTTATCAAAATCGGTTTAGCCATTTAGGCGTGAAGACGTAACAAATAAACAGACTCACTTTCATTTTTATAATATTAGTAAGGATTTGAAAGATACATCTCACACTTCCAACGCCATTCTCTAGTCTTCTTTTTTCTCTAATTCTTTTTTTAAATCGACCTGAGTATTGGAACGTCATGGCCAACCAGCCAGCATTTGGCTTTGGTTAAGGTATAAAACCTCTTACACTACTGTCCAACATCTACAAATGACAACCAACAGCTTAACGTGCATTCCAAAGCATGTAAGAAACTCGGTATGTAGGTGGGTTACCCATCCACAGATCAACCTAGACAGAGGCAGCTTAACCTCAAGAACCCTAGAGGCAATTATTATTTAGCTTGTGGCTCCTAATTTCGGTAGTAATTAAGGAAACTAAACACTGTTGATTACTATTATGCCAAGGTTTAAAATTGTTCCTTTATTAATGTTAAACGCTCAGTCTTAGACTAATAAATTTGTATAGAAGGGAAACTCTTTCTTAAGAGATTTAACTATGTATCGTAGGTCTGAACGTCTACTATGCGTTAACCTGACAAAGGTTTGTTCATAAACTCTGGTTAATACAGAGGTATGTCGGAATGTAGCATTAATATGTGTTTAAATTGTCGCTAACGGATTAGAACCTAGAAAAAAGGTGCGTGTGTGCGCCGTTTCAACTCGATACGGAGGTATCGACGCGTTCCTGAGGTAAAAGGTTTTGACAGACAGACAGGCAGACGGACTACAAAGTGATCCAATAATGTTTTTTTTTTCCTTTTTGAGGTACGGAACCCTAAAAAGCATAGAACACTTTTGACTATATTTTATATTATCACTAGCTTCCGCCCGCGACTTCGTCCGCGTGGCATAGTTACTTTGGTCTAGTGTTAACTTTAACCCGCATGATGATCGAAAAAAACTCTCCCCTTTTCTTCCCTCTTTCTCCCCCTTTTCTTAATTTTTTAGCCTATGTTCGTCTCCAGGGCCCCAATTATCTCTGTACAAAAATTCATCAAAATCGGTTCAGCCGTAAGGCATAAAGACGTAACAAACAAACTCACTTTCGCTTTTATAATAATATTAGTAAGGATTTTACATCATTTCAAATCTATTCTCTTCTCTCTATTTATTTATTCTTTATTTAAAAACTTGAGTATTGGAACGTCAGTGAAAACCAGCCTGCACTCTTTAAAGGTTTTAATAAAGTTATTAAACCTTCACACTACCTACTACACGTTCGCTTCTATCTCGGCTCATATTTAATCTATGGTTTAGTCTTTGAAATTGAATCGTTCGTGTAATTTAAATGAAAGCTAAACACTCCCGAGTAATGAGACTGAATGTTGTGCACGTTCAATGTTGATGAAATAACTTTTAAATATACGGACATATCGTGGAATGGAGTCGTTTTTAAATATAACTGGGTTTATGCTTAGTACATTGAAGTGGTGATGAGAACAGTTTTTTTTATAAAATACTAACAGTGCCCAGCGGTTTCACCCAATAGTCCGGTTGAGCAGCTAAAGACCTCATAGGTTGACCTACATGTTGACATTTAAAAAAAAAGCGGTTTCACCCGGCGCTCAGCTCTTGAATACCGTAGTGTATATATTGAATACCGTGCTTTTGGGGTTGCGGGTTGTTCGAAAGAGATACCGCGGCCCCGGAACAGAAAGCCAAAGGAGGTCCCTCCTTTGGCTTTGGGTTTTTAGTAAAGTTTAACCCTCTCAGAACGGGGGAAGTTATGGGAAATCATAATCATAACCCCAAGAACGCTAGAACAAGAAAGAAATGATCGCAATGATGGGTAGAACACTTGCTTTTTGACTTCGTTGGATATTCTTTCAACATATATAGTTGGGAAAACATAGTTTTGGGTATAACATAGTTGGGAAAAGGCTAGGCAGATGATATAGCTCTTAAGCTAATAAACAAGAAGGAAAAGGGGAATACAGTTTTAAAAAGAAAAAGTCACCAATTTGTTATGAAAATTTGAAACGGGATTTCAATATTACCATGTTTGTTATTTAATTTCAGCTCCCGATATTTTAGAGCGGTTATGCAAAGCCATTCAATACTACTTCTTTTTTAACACCCTTGCTCGTAAAGCTGATGTAATTCCACCGGTTTTAAATATGTAAAGATGGTCATAAAAAACGCGTGTGTTACCAAAGCAAATAGTTAAGTTATAGTCCATACAAATTCCATAACAGTATTATTTGCCATTTCAAATTTGGAACTGATCGCCGCCGCACGACTCCAGCTAGTGAGCAGCGCGCTGTTGCTATTCAAATTTCGAACTAATCGCCATTTTAAAGCAACAGTGTGCATTCACAGATTGAGTTTATTAGAAATTAAAAAAAAACAGTTTATTCGGTAATTTAAAAACTTGGCTGCATGCTCTAGTGAAGTCTAGTGTCTTTGCCAACATGTTCACGCAGCCACGGCAGAAAATAATCCTCGCGCCATTTTTCTCAAATTTTCTTTTCTTTGTACTTGTATTGTGAAATGTTTTTTTTTCTGTGTCCTCGCAAATGTGTTAAACTCAAACTCAAACTCAAAGCATTTATTTCAATTAGACCATTACAGGCACTTTTGAATGTCATAAAAACAAGAACAAAAAAATGATGCTGCTACAGTCCCAGTCACAAGACATAATAACTTGTGAAAGTACTGTAGTTGCCCATTCCAAAGCGTAGATCTCTATGGAGAAGAACGGGCAAGAAACTCCATGGACACTCTTAAACTTAAACGTCGTACGATATACGTGCGTATTGGTTATAACATGCTCGGCTTAATTACGCCCTCGCCTTCGGCTCGGGCTGAAATTCCGACTCGCATGTTATAACCATCTTACGCAGTAATATCGTAATGTACTATAGTATATTACTTGAAAATAAAAGGTCGTGACAGATGGATGGACAACAAACTGATCCAATAAGGGTTCCGACTTTTACTTTTTAGGCAAGGTACCCTAAAAACCAGCAAGGAACTCAATTGTATAGACACACAACATCTGTTCAAATCAATCAAAAACAAGTAAATCTACGTCTTCCAAGTTATTATTGAATTCAATCCAATATTGTAACATTACTCAAATAATTTGACAAGTAAATTGAATTATACTAACGAATGAAGTACTAGACTTATTTAATACAAATAACAATTTATCTTATGATCAATAGAACATAAGAAGCCCTAGCACAAGTGCGCGATGTAAACGAAAATATAAGTTACAAGCTGCGACCCCGGTTCCACTCGCGTGGTGATAGAATATACAATACATCTTAGTTACAAACATCCACACATACATCCATCCATACAAAGTTTCGCGTTTATATGGGTGCGTTTACAAACCTTTAAACTCACATACAAAATCAGCCAGACCCGGAACAACTATCTGTAGGCCATACAAATATTTGTTCCGAGCGGGGATCGAACCAGGCGCCACGCAGTGCTGCAGTCGATCGCTAAGCCACTGTGCCATCCGTGTCGTCATCGTATTAACGTTACTTGAACACTGCTCGCTTGCGCTAAGGCCTCTGATATACCATATTTTACATTAATTTTCATGTCAAACTCTGTAATGAAATTAAATTGAAGTCTGTTGAGTGAAAGTTTACAGATTTAGCTCTAGGCAACACCTAAATAGAAGCACCTTGTTGGATTTCCAACTTTCGGCAATGAACTGAGAGTTGACATTCCAACAGCACAATAATGTTTAGGCATCTATTTAGGTGGTGTTAAGTATTAACGAAAACACGTTTAGATGACTATTTATCACAATTACGCGGTTTGTAAAATTTTACTTTGCCGTAGTTAAGAATATTGTGTGTAAATATCAGAAGTGAGTAACAGTCGCTTAAAAGGTATAGATCAGTACGTCAGTTTAAACTTAATAGTAATTAAACTATGAATTTGACAACTTGTCGTTGTTTAGCAAAGTTTCTAACAATTTCGTTCGTGACGACACAGTTGGCGCAGTGGCTGAGCGATCGACTACTGCGCTGCGTGTCGCGGGTTCGATTCCCGCACGGAACTAATAAATGTATTGTAAACTGTTTGTTTATGTGGGTTTAAATGTTTGTAAACGCACCCACGATACAGGAGATATTCCTAGTGTGGAGCAAGTTTAAAATAAAAAAAATTAAGCATATTCTGTTGGGAGAGTAGATGGTCGGCATCTATTCATATAACTTCATGAACGATAAATATAAACACAAATAAACTCACGACTCACATTCGAAGTATTTCCTGCTAATAGAAACGCATGGCGTTTTCAGCTGAATGTCGCTAAGTCACGCGAACTCCACGTGTGGGTCTAATGGGCGGTTGTTTTACAAGTCAATAACCTTTTAAACCTGTCACTTCATGATCAAAGTGGCGAGGAGTTCGTGGCTAAATAATAGCTGCCACTATTACTATTACTGCACTATTACCTAGGTTGCTTTGTGGATGGGTGACCACCATGCCTCGGAAAACACGTTGAACTGTTTTTGGAACGAAGTTCCTTATCGCGCGTTGTGAAAGGGGGCTAGACGTAAAAAATTCTCACGACAAGTTGTAACGACACTTTTTGCTATAGTAAGCTGTGCGGCGTGCGCAAGTTTCTCTGTCTGTCTCTCTCTCTCTCTCTCTTATAGAAAGCAAGCCAGATATTTTCATTTTTATTTCGCATTGAATTTATTTTTGTTAAGTGTATACAGGTTTTTTGTACATAATAAATAATAACTTCGTTCCACCCGGGTGTCCCTTGACACATCTCAATTTTTTTTTATAAATGACATTTCGCAGTTCAACCAAGGAGGTTGTCGTCTGCTTAACCGGGCGATTCCTGTAGATGCCTTAAAAATGAAGACCTCCAGCCAGGGCGAAAAATTACAAACTAAGCGACTACACAATAAGGGCACCTCCTGTGGGGTACGAGCCTCGGCTTAGGGCGTCGCTGAGGGAGAACAGCAAAGGGACAGGTAGATCAGCGGCGGACAGGATCTGACGTTAAACTGTTGGTCTTGGTTATTATTTATAGATCTTTGACGTAACAAATAGCCTTTGTTACGAAAGTCTGAATACTAACTTTACACGTACTAACTTGATTATGGAGGTCAGATAGGTTTATTTTTTTATAGGTTGGGCCACTCGCAGTTCAACTCTCTTGAGTTGTTAGACTGCTTAACCGGACTATCCTGTGTGACCTCAATAAATTAAGGCTACAAAAACTACTATTATACTAAGTGCTCGCTCGCTAAGGGCACCCCCTGTGGGGTACGGACCTCGGCTTAGGGCGTCACTGAGGGAGGGCAACAAGGGTGGCTGGGTCGATTAATTAGGGACTTTAAGATTTACTGCTCAGCATCGCGGGCTGGCTTGTAGACCAAGGGACGGTTTCGTTACTAGGGGTTTCGCGACGGGCCTCGGCGGCGAGGTCGGAAAACGGATCGCGGTCTGTTTCTGTGTTTACGGATAGTACTTGTTTCCCCTTTCCTGCAGGATTGTGATGGGATCATCGGGTGTGATAAGGGTATGCCTTGGTCGGCGAATTTTTCCTATCCTGGTGGGAGTATAGTGGGTTGCCCCTACTATGAGACTGTTGGGGTGCCTTTCAGCGGCATCGAAGAAACGCTTCGTGAGGCGTTTCATCGTTTGGGCTATTGTCGGGATTTTAAGATCGACATGTAGTCGTTCGTTCCTCAAGTACCAGGGAGCTCCCACGGCCTTTCGGAGAAAACGGTTTTGGAGGGTTTGCATCCTGTGGATTCGGGACGGGTTGACGTGCGCGAACACGGGGCACGCGTACGTCATGATTGGTCGAATGCACGCTATGTATATACGCAGCTTGCACTTCAGTGACAATTTGCTGCGTGCATTCAACAGGTAGTGGAGTCTGCCTAGAGCGAAAGCGGCGCGCGAACGCACCTTCTTTATGTGCTCTCCGAAGTTGAGGCGATTGTCCAGGATTACACCAAGGTATTTGGCTCGCTTCTCTCAAGGGATCGGCTTGCCGAACATGGTGATCGGATCGGGGTTGGGAGGGGCGGGTCTGCCCGGTGGGTAGAATAGTACCGCCTGGCTCTTGTCGGGATTGACTTCTATTCTCCACTTCCGGAACCAGTCACCAAGGGTGTCTGCGGAGGTTTGGAGGGCCTGGATGATGGTATTAGGGCTGCGGCCGGAGTGGTATATGGCCGTGTCGTCAGCGAATAGGGCTAACTCAGCCATGTTCTGTCTCGGTATGTCGCTGGTGTACAGCGTGAACGCGAGGGGGGAGAGCACTGAGCCCTGAGGGACTCCTGCTCTGAGCGGACGGGGAGAGGAAAGCGCTCCTTCGATACGTTATCGAAAGGAGTGGTTTGACAAAAAGTCTCGTAAGATGAGCACGAGACGATCTGGCACACCGAGACGATATAGCTTGTATATCAGTCCGTTGTGCCAAACCTTGTCAAAAGCTTTCGCTATATCGAAGAACAGGGCACCAGTCCTCAGGCCGCGTTGGTAGCGGGCGCTGATGTGTTCGACTATACGGTGCACCTGTTGGACACAAGAGTGACGGGCTCTAAACCCGAATTGCTCTTTGGGGATTAGACTCTTTGCCTCGGCGTAGTCTTTGAGACGCTTATAAATAAGCCTCTCGTAGATTTTGCCGATGACGTTGAGGAGGCTGATGGGGCGGTAGCTGCTAGGAAGGTTCCTACGCTTACCTGGCTTGGGGATTCCTATGACTGTGGCTTCTTTCCACGTCTGAGGGAACATGTTGTGCGTCAGAGCGCTATTGAAGATAGCGGTCATCAGCATAATGAGGGGGGCGGGGAACATCTTAAACACCTTATTGGTGATTCCGTCCGAGTCGGGGGCCTTTCTGGGTTTTAGACCCTTGATGATATCGTGCACCTCATCGGCAGTGATGGGGGGCAGAGGGTCATCAGGGTCCTCGTGGGGAGGGAGGGGGTCAGATTGGTAGTCAATTTATGTAAAATACTGAGATCCAGGTGAATCCGGTTAGACTGGAAGCCTGGTTCGGCTTCCACAAGCAAACATAGCGGATGATGATGATAATTTTAGCTAAGTAAGGTTTGTCTGACCAGTTTACTAGTAGTAGTTAATAAGAATACAAACTGGCAGTCGTTACAGATTTTCAGTGTCCTGAAAGTCTGACAATCAGTCTTACCAAGGGCTGTAGAGGTCCGATAGGTAGTCGCTCCATGTAAAATACTAGTATTCAGCTGCATTCGGATAGACTGGAAAACGTCCCCAACATAGTAGAGATAAAAAACCAAAGGTTGTCTTGAAAAGATCGCTTTTAGATTTTTTTACTAACACTAGTCTGTAATCTCGTAATTGTACTAATAATTATGGATGTAATTGTAAGATGAGTCTGATATATTTTTTTATTTATTTTTTGCGACAAGACCGCCCATTGTGTCACCCTATTTATAAATTCTTTACTGTAATTCTTGTAATTTGATAAAAATAATAAAAAATATTTTTATTTATCTATCTACCTATCGAAAAGGCTAGACAAATGATGAGTTAATAAGATTACGAACTGTAGGGTTACCACGACATCTTATAGCAGTTCTTATTCCTGTGTGAGAAAGAGATTGTGCTAGACACCCTGTGTAGCTCTGTCTCTTTAATGGAATAAGTTCTGCTTTAAGACGTCATGGTAGGGTAGCTGTTCTCTTAAAAGTATACGTATTAAAACGTTCTCGGCCATGCCAACCATTAAATGCTAGCATAATGTGGCCATGCCTCTACCTTTTTAATTGCTTTTTGTTTATAGTTGGGGGCTGCATTATGGGCAATGTTGCTGCACTTAAAGCTCCTTACGACCCGGGTTGCCATATAACAGGCACTTAATATTCCGCTGCCATTTTACGTCTCCGTTAACAACTGGCAATTGTTTTAGTAAACAAAGAATGAAAATGTTTAAATTGGAAAAACTATGCAGTACTTTTAGTATTTGAAAACAATAAAGGTGGCGTTTTATTATTGTATGTTATACTGGGTGGGCCTATCACTAAGGCAAAATATAATCATATGGGATTTCTTAATAATATATCACGGAAATCGGTGAAGAAAAACATCAGTGTGAAATAGCCAACCCGTCGCTCGTATACAGTGAATCACATAACAACGCTCCTGTTACTGAATTGCAAGAAAAGGGTCAAGGAAAGGAATCCTACTCAAAACTCGTATAGTAATTCTTTACTTAATCTAATTTGGTCATATCCACCACAACATCTTCATCTCCGCTACCGGCAATCATTTTTCATCCATCTTCTTCTCAGCCCAAACAATAAAGAAAAGACTGAGCTTGATAATTCAATAGTAAGTATATTTATGTGCATAAAATGTAGTATAAAAGGATCTTATAAAAGAGTTTTCGTGTAGGACACATTTCGCCACAATTATAACGATGAAAACAATTAAAACGATTTTCCATGGCATTAATATAAAATGTTATATCATCGGTATCTAACTGGCATAATACCTATCAATACATGCAATTATGTACATTAAACATAGACAAAAAGAAAAAGTACCCATAACAAAATAAACATTCAAACAATATTAAACAAACCATATACACATCTAAACAATCATTAAAACTATCTAAATCAAACATAAAACATACTCAAACACACAATAACTAAGAGATATGTATACATACGCAACAATCAATTCTAAAACCATTTAATACTGCAATTGATCTAGATCTACAACTTACCCACAAAACGTAGCGTATTTCAGTTTAAAGATTGCTACACACGTTACAAATAAATCGATCCCATTTAACTGTGCAAGCCAATCTGTTTCATATTCACTGGATCGTGCATCAGCGATTGCTATCAATTTCGTTTGTGACTTGCTTAAACTGGTATCAGACGCTTCTTTAGAACCTTCAATTTGGCATCTTTCAATAAAAGCTAGTACCAAATAAATGAATTACCCATAACTTTGGATGAAGTATGTTTTTCTTGTATTTTGAAATGTTTTCTTTGTTTTTTTTTAATACTAATTCTATAATACTAGATTTCAGTTACCTACTAAATATATGAAAAAAAAATAATGAAAAGAGTAAAATATTCTATTCAAATCTAGTTTGACTGCAGATGCTAAACGTTAGACGAAATTGTTCATATTACTTTGCTGTAACATATCAGCAATTATTGCATAAACATGTTTTTATTTTTTTGTTCAATAAATATATTTAATAAAAATGTTTATTCGAGTTTACCCATGAAGGTAGTCCAAAACTAAAGAGAGACAGCAGCTACGATCCTTAAACACTACTTTTACTTCGGCCACGTTCATACATTTGGTAATACACGTACTGAAGCGTCTGATACCGGCTTTAATACGATGTTCAGGGTAAAACCAGGCACGTGGACTGATTGCTCTCCGATTGGTACAAAGGGAGGATTCTGGGCCTAGAGACAAGCCATGCGATGAAATGGAGATAGCTGTAGCATTTGCATGTTTGTATCTGTGGCTGACAAGGATTGTTAGAATAATGTAGAAAATAAGTTAATTTATTACTTTGTATTTTTATTAGTCATTGTGGTCAATAGTATAAGTAGTTGCGATGATGCCTTTTAAGTTGGTACGACTGTCATCTGATACCAACAAAAGTGGCGCGCTACATTCGAGTTGTGCCAGTTGACGGTGTGGCGCGTTAGTTTTAAATTTAGTCGGTTATGATCGTAAAGTAAGCAAGGACATATTGTCGGGCCTACGCTGTCCTGATATACTTAAGTATTAGTACTAACTAACGCTGTAACAACAACATTGTAAAACCAAATGATTTAAAAGAGTAACCATGGAGTTTCTTACCGGTTCTTCTCCATGGAAACAACCAACCCGAACCGTGCACTAGAAAGTCAGTAGAATAAAGTATTTAGTTGAATTTAAAAGTGAGTTTTACTGTACGAGTCCAACAGGATGTAAACACATTTTTATTTTATTTTTTATTTATTTACCACCATTTGAGAAAATTTCGTAAGGAAATTGGATGGGTAAAGGAGTAGAGGAAGTCTAAAGAAACGATGGATCATGGATGGACTGTGTAAAGGATGATATGGCAAGAAAGGAGGTAAAATGACGAATAATGGAAGAAGAAGACATGCACCACTTTTATATTCAACATCCATTAAATTCCGCATTATGTGTTCATAACACGATAACCAATTATCACACAACTTTTCAATCAGCGGCGCTGTTTTCAGTGTTCCTTGCATGTACTCATTGCTTTTTTATCCTTTAAAGAATCCATTTGTAAAAATTCTTTCATAAGTAAGTAATATAAAATTTTTGTTTGCGGGCGAATATCTGCACCCGCACTTTGCTTGTCAGTGTTGCCATCGATACTTATGGCATAGATGTTACCATCCTTACTAATATTAAAAAAGCGAAAGTGAGTTTGTTTGTTAGGGTTCCGTAGTCAACTAGGAACCCTTATAGTTTCGCCATGTCTGTCTGTCCGTCCGTCCGTCCGTCCTCGCTTAATCTCTGTGACCGTTAGCACTAGAAAGCTGAAATTTGGTACCAATATGTATATCAATCACGCCGACAAAGTGGTAAAATAAAAATTGGAAAAAAATGTTTTATTAGGGTAGCCACCCTATATGTAAAGTGGGAAGTGTTTTTTTTTTAATTTCAACCCTAACGTGTGATATATTGTTGGAAAGGTATTTAAAAATGAATAGGGGTTTACTAAAATCATTTTTTGATAATGTCAATAATTTCGGAAATAATCACTCCAAAAGTAAAAAACAATGTGTCCCCCCCCTCTAACTTTTGAACCATAAGTTTAGAAAATATGAAAAAAATCTGAAAAGTAGAACTTTATAAGGACTTTCTAGGAAAATCATTTTGAACTTGATTGACACAACAGTTTTTGTACAAAAAAGACAAAAAGTTGTATTTTGTACAACTTTTTGTCTCTTTTGTACAAAAAACTGTTGGAGCGCCTACCGCGGAACGTGCAACATTGCACGTTCCTCCACCTTTAAACTTATAAGTGGGAACACTTATTGTGACGGACGGGAAACTACGGAACCCTACACTGAGCGTGGCCCGACACGCTCTTGGCCGGTTTTTTTTTGTTTGTTACGTCTTCACGCCTAAATGGTCAAACTGATAATGATGAATTTTGCTACAGAGATAGTTGGTAACCTGGAGACGGACATAGGTTTAAAAAAAGTGAGAAATGAGGGATAAAGGGGTAGAAAAGGGAAAACTTGGCTTTGCTATTACAAAAACTAAGGCGCAAAGGCAAAAACTACAGGTAGCAGGTACCTGTAAATCAGGATAGGGGAACTGTGTTACCCCGGATTTAACGCGAGCGAAGCCGCGGGCAAAAGCTAGTAGATATAAATAACTGGTATTATTTATATATAGAGGTTATGATGGGTGTAGATTTCGCTTCTTTTTTCATGTTTGTCTTTATTTATTCGTTCCACAATTTATTTATTCTTCTTATGTATTGTATCTTACCGTGGCTTCACTTGCTTAAGCCCTATCAGAATATCAGTGCTGTAAAATATCTGCCATGTTGCAGCACCATGCTGAGATAGCGGCCTTTTGGCCTCATACGGGACCAATTTAGTTAATTGTATTTTAATATTGTGGGAACAAAATTTTGGAACGATGTTCCTCATCGCGCGTTGCGAAAGGGGGCTAGACGGAAAAATTTAAGACTAAAAGTTGTAACGACACTTTTTGCTATAGTTGGTTTTTTTATATAAAGTTGTAAGCCCTGCGGCGTGCGCGTGTTTCTCTTTGTCTCTCTCACTCTCTCTCTCTCATAGAAAGCAAGCCAGTTATATTCGTTTCGTCTGTCTATTTCGCATTGAACAATGTGGTGTCGCGACGATTATTTTTGTTGAGTGTATACAGGTTTTTTGTACATACTAAATAATAACTTCGTTCCATCCGGGTTTCCCTAGACACCTCTTTTTTTTGGTTATTGCTGTTAATTTTTTTATTGTTTTGTCATGTGCGAGTTCAATAAAAAGTTTTTCTTTCTTCATAATAATTTACTGAGCAAATTGTCTCTACTATCAGTATGGAAGCGATTTCCCCCACGCGATCGCAACTACGTCAGAAATCGGTGTCGACTGAATTATTTCATCCAATTCAACTTGCGTCATGATTTTTATATTAAAATGTTGTCTGCCCAAATCTATTGTAAGATAAACATTGGTAGTCTTTGATCAAATAGTTTGACAGTATTAGAAACTACACCGTTAGGTAGACTTCTAGAATTGATTCTAGAAGTCTACCTAACGGTGTAGTTTCTGTTTGTGCATGTGTTTGTGTGTTTGTTGTTTGTTTTGTTTGCGCTGGATGATGTTGACATCATCCAGCGCATCGTTTTTGACGACACGGTTGGCGCAATGGCTGAGCGATTGACTGCTGCGCTGCGTGTCGCGGGTTCGATCCCCGCACGGATCAAATATTTGTATGACCTACAGATAGTTGTTTCGGGTCTGGCTGTTTGTGTATGTGAATTTAAATGTTTGTAAACGCACCCACGACACAGGAAAAAATCCTAGTGTGGGGCAACGTTTTTTTTGTATATATATATAAAATATATATTATGTCTAACACGTTTTCTTTTCCATTCTCCGTCTGCTTGCCTGTTTTGTGCTCTACCTCATTATTGTTCTGCCCTCATCCCAATATATTTGGAGTCGACGCAGCATATTATCTTCTTCCCCATTTCTCTATCAGTCGTAGTCACAAGCACGACTCCTGAACAGGGTTGTGAAGGGGGTCTTGGGATCGATTCTGGGAATCGGCAAAATGTGTTATTGGGTTTTTGCTTTAGGAATTTCACATGTAACAGCTCGGAGTTTGGAAGTTGTCGACATGATAATCCCCTGCATCGGAAAGCACGTTAAGCCCTCCTGCGCCTGATCGCTCTTCGGTCGTGTCGGATTGTCGTACCATCGTATCTGAATACTGAAACGTAACAAAGACAACGCGCAGTTCTCTTGATTCAACATTTAAAAAGTTACTTTGTCTCTTGCAGTACTTTCACGCAACAAAACCTATATGTTTCAGCGGCAGAGGTGAAATGGTTTGTCTTCAAAAACCCATTTACTATTTGTGCGGCCCGAAAATTGATATCAGGACCTCATGATAAAGATGAAACCTTCAAAGTCCTAGTAACAAAAAAACAGAATACATGTTACATCCACCAATCCGCCCTGGCCCACCGGTGGATTATGGTCCACTTTCTTTAACTGAGAGGACATCTGCGTCGCACCTGTTAGAATTATAAGAAATTAGCTGGCGCCCGCGGCTTCGCCCGCGTGTTATCGGAATAAAAATATTCTCTGTGTTAGTCCAGACATAGCATAGCATTGCAAAGTTCATAAAAATCCCTTAAGCCGTTTTGACGTGAAACAGTAAGCAACATCCATACATCCATCCATCCTCACAAACATTCGCATCCTTATCCTTACTAATATTATAAAAGCGAAAGTGAGTTTGTTTGTTTGTTTGTTTGTTTGTTTGTTTGTTACCTCTTCACGCTTTAATGGCTAAACCGATTTTGATGAATTTTGGTACAGAGATAGTTGGGAACCAGGAGACGGACATAGGCTAATTTTTATTTTAAAAAAGTGGGATATGAGGGAGAACGAGGAAAGAAAAGGGAAAACTTAGCGTTGCTATTACAAATCAATCAGGCGCAAGAGCAAAAACTGCAGGTCTGCTTGGTGTGTTTTACCGAATTTAACGCGAGCGAAGCCGCGGGCGAAAGCTAGTTTATAATATTAGTAAGAAGTAAGATTAGAGGCTATTCCTACTACACAATTAATCATCAGGTCATCGTCATGTAAATGGGACTTAACATCAACACGCAAAAAGTAATAACAACATTATAGTTTAATATGTTTATTTTTCGTAGAAAAAGAACGTGTAAAATATTTATTGATTGCCAGAACTCCGTAATAAACGCGTCACTAAGGACATAATTCATATCTTAAAAAAATTAATGAAATAATATTTTATGGCGAAAAAATTTACTATGAATTCGTTTGTAATGTGTTCCTTTTTTTTCCGGATGGGAAATCATCAAATAATTTCCTTGGCGGAGCGGGGGGTAATGTAGTACTTTTACTGACTCATAATATGTCTTTATCTCGACATCAATAATTACATTTTTAAATAATTAAATATTTCTTAATGAAAATATAAAATAAAATCATAAAAAATAGTAGCCCACCGGTATCGGGAACAGGGCCCAAGCTACCGGCGGTCAGGGCTCAAGAGAAAGGAACCTCCTAACAATACGAGCCGTGTCCAGGAGTACCGCTTTCTGTATCAAGCCCTTGATCCAGCTGCCTAACGAGAGCCTCTTCAGGTGTTGGTCGAAGCTCTTGGCAATTAAGCCATTGCCTGTAACGACTATCGGCACAATGATCGCTGAGTCCACATCCCACATGTCGACAACCTCGCGAGCCAAGTCAATATACTTGGAACAAATTATAAATCTTTATTTATCTCGACATCAATAATTACAGGAGCTGATTCACATCACAATCTTAGATATAAGCAGAGGGGCCTGCCAGGGCCACGCCCTGCTGGCACTGCGGGTTGTTCGAAAAGATACTGAGGCCCCTGAACACAAACGGCAAAGGATGGATGGGCTTAAGTCAGCAAAAGTCTGAGATCTGTACCTCAGGACTATTCTACTTCAGATACCTTTTCCTGTTCCTGCATGGATGGATGGGCTTAAGTCAGCAAAAGTCTGAGATCTGTACCTCAGGACCATTCTACTTCAGACACCTTTTCCTGTTCAAGGTTGTTATTTGCGCCTGTAATTATTGATATCGAAGTAAATGAAGATCATAAATCATTTAAAAAACACCCTTGTGTTTTTTTAGGTTTTCACAAGAAATATCGTTTTACGAGTAATCGCTTCAAAAACAAGAGAAGCAGAAGTATGAACAATGTACATAGGTATATCGGTCGTAACTATCCCACAAATAGGATTAGGTATTTTAAAATCATATTTTTTTTTCAAAGTACTCCCACGTTCATTAATTATGTTTAAAACAAGATTGTAAAAGATTTTCCTTTGCCTGTCTTGTTACTCTTATGAAATATAAAGAAACAAGCTTTTCATGAAAAAGCCTGGCTCTTTATTTTTGTGTTCTTGTTTAGAACATGACAGGAAAATACATAGTGGTACCTACCTTTCAGAAATTATAATTATTATTGGTACATGAACCAAGATTTTGTAACAATATCCTTATTTTAATATTATAAAAGCGAAAGTGAGTTTGTTTGTATGTTTACAACGCCTAAATGGCTAGACCGATTTTGATGAATTTTGGTACAGAGATAGTTGAGACAGACATAGGCAATTTAGGACGGCACGGTTGGCGCAGTGGCTGAGCGATCGACTGATGCGCTGCGTGTCGCGGGTTCGATTCCCGCACGGAACAAATATTTGTATGGCCTGCAGATAGTTGTTTCGGGTCTGGTTGTTTGTGTATGTGAGTTTAAATGTTTGTAAACGCACCCACGATACAGGAGAAATTTCTAGTATGGGGCAACGTTTTTTTTAAAGAACAAGAACAAAATTTTGTTTTAAATGAGAAATGAAGGAGAAAGAGGGAAGAAAAGGGAAAACTGAGCTTTGCTATTATAATAAATAAGGCGCAAGGGCAAAAACTACAGGTAGCAGGTACCTGCAAATTAGGAAAGGGGAATTGTGCTACCACGAAATTAACGCGAGCTAAAGCTAGTGCTACTAAGATTTCATTGACTGCATAAATATGACCCTCTGGAATGTTGATGTAATTCAATAATCTGGCATGTTAATGTACGCGCATGTGGTAAAATGTGATGAGACATAATGTTAACTCACGACCATGTAATATTTTGTGGACGGTGAGCAATGGGTAGCTCATCATCCGTCCGTGCAGTGACGACAGGCCGTATCGACGGTGCGTTGGTGTTTCAAGCGCGCCTCAAAGAGATGGAGGCAAAGCAACCACCGCCACCGCCTATCGGTTGCGGGTCGTTCAAGTCTTCAACAATAAAGGAACATGGGTGGGTATTAGTCAGTACAAGTCTGACACTCCTCCCCGCTTCTCTCAGAGCGGGAGAAGATTGTTTGATGATTTTACTATACATATCGATCATAATCTTACAAATAAATGATTATAATTATGACTGAACAACGAAATACTCTCATATTTTTCAATACAAATAATATTTTTACCTGAAACATTCGTATCACGTACATTGAATGTTACGGTGTAGTGAACAGTATCCTTAAGAGCGATAACAGTAATCATTAACGTCACGAACTTAAGTCTATTAATTACGACTGAGCAGTTAACGGTACGGGTTACCGAAACAGTATTGTTTCACAATATGGCCGCCCGGGTATTTATAGTTTGTTTTCTTTGACTACGAGTTGCGTGTGCGCGCGAGAACGCTTTTGAATCGATATTTGAATTTTAGTGTTGAATGTTTTCATTCAATGTTGAATTATGGGATGTTTTCGATATTATTTAGGTTTCGTATAACACACAGTCCCATTATACTTAATGTTGTCCCTCAATTGGTGTCAGAGTTTTTATGCTGCCTATGTGCTTCTGATGATCGCAAAAAATATCTTTCTCTCCTCTTTCTCCCTCTTATTACACTTTTTTTTCTTTAAAAAACTTATGTCAGTCTCCAGGGTCCCAAATATCTCTGTACCAAAATTCATCAAAATCGGTTAAGCCATTTAGGCGTGAAGACGTTACAAACAAATAAACTCACTTTCGCTTTTATAATATTAGTAAGGATAAGTTGTTAGTCCATGAAGCACAGACACAAAATACATTACATATCATACACATTACATTACATTACACTACATATCTAAGTTACCCGTTCCGTCATCCAATTACACAATTAATATATTGTCAAAACTTTTAACGAGCGCTTACTACCCAAAAGTGAAATCACAGTTAACTTGCAAAACCAATGGCTTAACTAATTGTTGAAAGTTAAGGAAGCGAGTTAGTAAACAAATTAAGTTTCTCAACTTCTGGGACTGTCAGACATTGCGTTTAAGTTTAGTTTAAGTTATGTACATAAGTTTATTTAAACCTCTTTTATAGCCTAGTCAAAGTGATATGTTATCGGCACAGTTGGCGCAGTAGCTGAGCTATCGACTGCTGCGCTACGTGTCGTGAGTTCGATCCCCGCATGGAACAAATATTTGTATGGCCTACAGATAGTTGTTCCGGGTCTGGCTGTTTGTGTATGTGAGTTTAAATGTCTGTAAACGCACCCACGATACAGTAGAAATATCTAGTATGGGGCATAGTTAAAAAAAAACTGGGACAGACTGAAACCAATACTGATCACAACATAGCTAAGCTTTTAGCCGATGGAGTATTTTACTCCTTTTTTAAGGATGGGAATTCATCAAATAACTTCCCCTGTACTGGGTGGAGCGGGGGGAGTGTCAGACTTTTATTGACTAAAACCCACCCATGTTTATGTTGCCGTGCCGCGGTATCTCCTCCGAACAACCCGCATACCCGGCAGGCGGTGGCCCTGGCAGATACTTCTGCTTTGCTGACATCTCTTTGAGGCGCTCGTAGAACACAAATACGCTGTCGACACGGCCTGTCCTCACTGGACGGACGTACGACGGGTGAGTTACCCATTGCTCTCCGTCCGCAGACGGTACGCTAACTGGGAGTCGTCTCCGCGGCGGCTGGGTTGGTTTGAGGTTCTCTCCCTCAAACGCCCGGTCACCTACTTTGCTAGCATAACTGCTTCGCAAAACGAAGTGGCAATCCGGCAAAGAGGCTCGTCGCCTCGCTGGAGATCGTGCGATAGCCCCGGATCAGCCTTATGAGTCTTATGGCTACCATCTTTTGGGCCCAGGGCCCCGTAAAGGTATATTTTCTATTTGGAAATGTAGTGTAAATATTTGGCTAAACAACCTGTCAATTATTTGTTTAAAATCTATAGCAACAACTGCTTCTTACCCTTGTAACCTAAACAAGCGTTAAACAAATAGTTACTCTTTGTCAGCAACCGCCAAAGTTTGTTAAACTTAATTGTTTACTAACTCGTGCTTAACTTAGTTAAGCATAACTTCTATTTTGTGAACTAAAACTTGGTTGGAAGGAAACATATTATGTATCATAACTGTTGACATTACGATCATGGTAGAAAGGCTTTACCTACATTTGCAATAATGGTACCCATTCTGATGAATCACCGCTATTAAATTTGTTGTTTGGTTGCCCTGGTGGTTGAGAGATTGTCATGCTCACTTAAATGTCTCGCTGATGGTGGCGTGTATGTCGGGTCATTTAGTTCCCTTCAAAATGGTTGAGCTGAATGGGGCTGATATATGCGTCATGTTCGTCAACGGGCGCTGTCAGTTGTGACTGGTCATTTATTAGCCGCCACGGTTTGTTTTAATTTATTTATTTATCTAATAGATTACCCTTATTTTTGCTTTTACTCTGGACGCTCTTAATGTGCTCGTTTTTCTACATCGTTCTCACATTTATTTTTGATCTCAACATGAATGATGTATCCATGGTTTTGTAAAATATTATGATTTAAAAGAGTGTCCATGGAGTTTCTTGCCCATTCTTCTCCATAGAGATCTACGTTTTGGAATGGGCAACTACATTACTTTCACAAGTTATTATGTCTTGTGACTGGGACTATAGCAGCATCTTTTTTTTTTGTTTTCATGACATTCAAAAGTGCCTGTAATGGTCTAATTGATACCCCGGTCGCTCTGGAGAGTGGAACCGGCGAGAGATGTCGTGCGGTGTCCCACAGGGATCGGTCTTGGGGCCGCTCCTGTAGGATCGGTTACGACTGGGTGCTGCGCGCCGACCTCCCCAGCGGCGTCAGTGTAGTTTGCTACGCTGACGACACGCTCGTCCTGGCTCAGGGGGGTCGCACCAGGCGGCGGCCGACAATATGACACGCGGGGTTGCGATAGTCGCGGAGAGGATCCGGCTACTGGGTCTCGAGGTGGCCTTGCATAAATCCGAGGCCATGGGGTTCGCATCGGCGTCGGGTCGACGATGAAGTACCTGGGAATCGTCCTCGACAGCCGGTGGAACTTCGTCGAACACTTCCGACGTTTGGTTCCAAGCTCGAGCGGACGGGGGCTGCTTTCAAGCGGCTCCTGCCCAATCTGAAGGGGCCAAACGCCTCCTGCCGTAGGCTCTATGCCGGAGTCGTGCGGTCCATGGCCCTTTACGGGGCCCCGGTATGGGCGCGTTCTTTAGGGCGGCGCGCCGCCCACTACCTGAATGTTCCCCAAAAGGTGGTGGCCATACGGCTCATCCGGGGCTACCGCACGATCTCCGGCAAGGCAGCAAGCCTCCTTGCCGGACTGCCACCGTGGGATCTGGAGGCGATAGTCCTCGCGCGCCTGTTTGAGTGGCGCGCGGAGGCACTACACCGGGGGGAAAACCCGCTGCCGCGGCAAGTTGCCGCTCGGCGGGCGGACCTCCGGTGCGATCTCATGGTGGCATGGAGAGAGCGACTGTCGCAACCCCGTGCGGGGCACGCCACAATAGTGGCGGTAAGTCCCCTCTTTGAGGAGTGGCTGGAGAGGCGTCATGGCGTCCTCACCTACCGTCTGACGCAGGTCCTCACCGGACACGGAAGTTTCGGGAGGTTCCTGCACATCATCGGGCGGGAGGAAGCGCCCGGGTGTCACCATTGTGACGATCGCCCTGAGGACACGGTGGAGCACACAGTGGCGATCTGCCCAGCGTGGGCGGAGCACCGCCGTGCCCTCGTAGAGGCGATCGGCGGCGGCGATCTCTCGCGTCCGGCCCTGGTTCCGGCCATGGTCCGGAGCGAGAGGGAATGGGAAGCGGTCACCACCTTCTGCGAAGCAGTAATGCTAGCAAAGGAGGTGGCCGGGCGTTTGAGGGAGAGAACATCTGCCCAACCCAGCCGCCGCGGGAGACGCCCAGGGCGCCGGGCGCCGCGAGACGACTTCCGGCCACCGTAGATGCGGGCCTGTGGGCGGTGAGCAATGGGTAGTTCACCGTCCGTCCGTCGATTGACGACAGGCCGTGTCGACGGCGCGTTCGTGTTTCACGCGCGCCTCAAAGAGAGTCAGCAAAGCAGAGGGGCTTGCCAGAGCCTCCGCCTGCCGGGGTTGCGGGTTGTTCGAAAGAGATACCGCGGCCTCGGAACGTAAAGGGCAATAGAAGGAACATGGGTGGGTTTTAGTCAGTACAAGTCTGACATGCCCCCCCGCTCCACCCAGAGCGCGGGAAGTCATTGGATGTTTTCCCACCCGAAAAAAAAAATGGTCTAATTGAAATAAATGATTTGATTTGATAAACTAGACTTATTTTAAAATGACATACCTAATCACATCAAATTTTATTCCATGCCATTTTAGTCGCGATTAAAGATAGTCCAATTTAGCTTGTTAACTACTATTTTTGGTAAAAAAAACCTCAATTTCAGTATAGCGAGATTGCCGTTTTCTCTAAATTGAGTAACTAAACTGTCATTAATGCTGTCAAACTATAAAATGGTTAAGTTGTGTCACTTTAACTAATTTCAGAAGAGGAAACGTCGTTTAAACATTTAGTTTGTGATTTTTAGTTGAGTCAGAATCGACACTATTATCCTTCTAATATTATAAATGCTTAAATTTGTAAGGATGTATGAACTCTACTCTCTCTTAACCTTCAAGCACAAACCACTGAAAGGATTTTTAAATTTCTCACACAGATAGCGTATAACGTCGATTAACATCTGGGATACATTTCAACCCGGTCGAATGATGTCGCACAAAGATAAAGATAAAGATAAAGATAAAGATATATTTATTGCGTAACTGTGTACATGAAGTTCTTATTGATAAACATTACATTTATTGGTTCCAACAGTCTACCCAAGTCGGATATGCAATAGTATTTAAGGGTACATACAAAATATTATTTTTTAGCAAAAAATTCATGCAGATTATAAAATACATTATCAATTAACATTTTTTTCAATTTATTTTTAAACATATTTCCATTTAATTGCTTAATAGCTGGCGGTAAATGGTTGTACACTCGAATAGCGGTTACATAGGTACTTTTATAATACATCATATTGTTGATAGCTGGTAAATTAATATCATATTTATATTGTTTTCGAATGTTTCTTTTAGATTTAGATTTAAAATTAAAATATTGCATATTGTTTTTAACAAATAAACATAATTCAAGGATATAAATACCAGTCAGTGTCAGGAAACCCTCCGTTTTGAATACATCTCTCAATGAATCGGTACTGTACATGTTATACATTGTTTTTAGACATTTTTTCTGGAGAATGAATGTAGATTGTACGTTTGTCGAGTTCCCCCAATATATTATACCATAAGTTAACAGTGAGTATACATTTCCAAAATAAGCACTTCTAGTAACAGTTAGATTCGTAGTTTCTGCCAGAACTGACAATGCGTAACAAGCACTGGATATTTTTGTATTAATTCTTTCTATATGTGCCTTCCAGTTTAAATGTTGGTCAATTGTAACTCCTAAGAAATTTGTATTATTGACTTCTTCAATCGCTGTATCAGACATGGTTACATTCAATTTATTATGTTTACTTTTATAATTTCTAAATTGAATCAATTTCGTTTTTGAGGCATTGACTTTTAAATTTATTGACTGCAACCAATCTGTCACAGTTATTAAAGTTCTATTTATTTCACTTTCGTAGACAAGATAATTAGAGTATTCATTTGAAATAAATATAGTTGCGTCATCAGCATACATTACGCAAAGATGTTTAATAATATTTGGAAGATCGTTAATGTACAATAAGAACAAGGGAGGTCCCAATATACTGCCTTGTGGTACGCCTAGGATTGAAGATTCAAATTTAGATTTCACAATCTCCACCGTTTTTGTACGTTCATTATAAATATCAATTACAGTACCCTGCATTCTATTATTTAAATAATTCTCAATTAATTTAAGTGCTACACCTCTTATTCCTATTCTTTCCAATTTATCAAGTAAGATGTCATATTTTACGCAGTCAAATGCTTATCGAACTTCACGGGCATCGCCGCGCCGCGAGCTTGAGCTCCGGGATGGATCAAGATCCGCCTACGCCAGACCTACGTAATTTTTTAAAAGCCGCGTTTGCATCGGTCGGTCAGAGTAGCCTAGGCAAGCGCGTCACTGTGAAGACTGGCATGGTTCCGTATTCACAAACGGTTTTTTTAAGGTTTTCGTGTCCAGCCTGTTATCACACTTAATATTATAAAGGCGTCTGTTTGTTACTCTTTCATACTCAAACAGCCTATTGGATTTAAATGTAGTTTTTTTATTAGATAAAAGTAGTCTCCAGAAGCCAAAATATAAGCATACTAGCTTTTGTCCACGGCTTCGCTCGCGTTAAATTCGGGGTAACACAGTTCCCCTTTCCTGATTTGCAGGTATCTGTTACCTGTAGTTTTTGCCCTTGCGCCTTATTTATTGTAATGGCAAAGCTAAGTTTTCCCTTTTCTTCCCTCTTTCTCCCTTAATTCTCACTTAAAAAAAATAGGCTATGTCCGTCTCCAGGGTAGCAACTATCTCTGTACCAAAATGCATCAAAATCGGTTTAGCCATTTAGGCGTGAAGACGTAACAAACAAACATACACACTCACTTTCGCTTTTATTATATTAGTAAGGATTTTGAAGGGTCCTTTTGATCCCGGAAAAAACGGGATCATCACCTCAAGTACGGTTTTTCACTGTGGCTAAAACCGTGGTGTGCAGCTAGTACCTAATAAAATATACAATACAAAGGTTTGAACCTCATCTGGCAGCACGGATTCGCACATTTTGTTTTTCGTTCTAGCACATTCTGGCGGTTTCGAGCAACAGAGTTTTTTATTTGAATAAAAAGTAAGATACAAAACAGATAAGTACAAGAACATGTCTCAGAAATTAAACTTTATGTATGTACTAGCTTTTGCCCGCGGCTTCGCTCGCGTTAAATTCGGGGTAACACAGTTCCCCTTGCGCCTTATTGATTTGTAATAGCAACGCTAAGTTTTCCCTTTTCTTCCCTCTTTCTCCCTCACATCCCACTTTTTTTTTTAATAAAAATTTGCCTATGTCCGTCTCCTGGTTCCCAACTATCTCTGTACCAAAATTCATCAAAATCGGTGTAGCCATTAAAGCGTGAAGAAGTGACAAACAAACAAACTCACTTTTGCTTTTATAATATTAGTAAGGAATAAGGAGTTATAGAATTTAGGGCAACGAGTCGCGAACATAAAATAAATTCTCAGAGCCTGGATATATTATATTATAGCCTGGATATAGTATCTTTGTACTGAATATTATTTTTCCATTGAAATATTGTATTACAGGTATTTTCTTTTTGATATGCTTATATTAAATACGTCAAACTTCTTTATCGTTACCGCGAAGTTTTTCACTTTGATGAACTTCAAATACAGGCTTAAATTAAAGGAAGCTAACAATGCTATTAAGATGTTTTTAAGCCTAAACCGAATTATCTAAGACTAGTTGTGCCCAACAGCCGCTGCTTAGTTCAGTTTAGTGTACGTGCCTATTATCAACATAGATTTTATGTTTTTATATGTATACTAACTGTGCCTTGCGATTCCACCCGCTGATCAGAATCATTGGATTGGGGTATGAAAAATAGATTTTGCACAAAATATTTCAAACAAATCGGTCCAGCCGTTTCGAAGTAGTTTGATTACAAAAACCGCGACACGACAATTTTATATATTAGGAATTTGGCGTTACAAAACACACTCACACACACAAAACTAGAAGTATCTTTTAGAGATTATTTATTATTTTCTTTTCAATTCATTTTTTTTTGGTTGGAAGTCATTAAAGCACTTCCCCCGTTCTGGGCGGAGCGGGGTGGTGTCTCAGACTTTACTGACTAAAACCCACCCATGTTCCTTTTTTTGCCCTTTATGTTCCGGGGACGCGGTATCTCTTTGAAACAACCCGCTACCCCAGCAGGCGGTGGCACTGGCAGGCCCCTCTGCCTTGCTGACATCTCTTTGAGGCGCGCGTGGAACACGAAACGCTGTTGACACGGTCTGTCGTCACAAGACGGAGGGTGGGTGATCCACGCATTGCTCACCGTCCACAGACTCGCATCTACGGTAGCCGGGTGTTTCTGTCTTCAAGCTTAAGCAGAGCTTGCCAAGGTCAGACTTTGGATGGGTGAACATCATTAAATACCAAGTTTCCTCCATGCTTAACCTCGAAGATTGCCTCGTGCGGCTGTTAAAATCTAACCACGAGTCTCTCTATAGCCATGAGCTCCTCAAGACTACACCAAACCTACAAATTATCAATGCGTTAATAATTTAACTATTTGAAAGACATGTGACTAAAAGAATGATGGATCTGAATGTTGATGGACGGAGAGCGAGCGGAAGGCCAAAAAAAAGATGGATGGATAGTGTAAGGAATGATATGAAGGAGAAAGGAGTAAATGATGCCGTGACGTCTGATAGGGAAGAATGGAAGAAGAAAACATGTTGCGCCGTCTCCAAATAGAATGGGACAAGGGCAGGAAAATGATGATGTTAATAATTTAACTGTTTCTGCGGTTCGCTACAAGCGATCCTTTGAAAGTAATTATTTCGTCTATTTGTGGTTAACCGAACAGGATCAACAAATTATTTAGGGCGTTTAACGACAGTTTACATAGTTTGTGGATACGTATTTAATTGGGGAATGTTATTTTCTTCTTCTTAGCGTATCTATCTATAACAGAAAGTTCAAACTTTAGCCCAAAACTCGGCCATGCGTACCCCGATGATAGATGTACTGCATCTGTAATATAAGTAATTGAAAGCGCATAAAATACCTTCAAATTATATTTTAGACCATAACTTCAGGATAAATAATCATAATTTCAGAATCAAAAATCACACAATGAATAACAAGAAAATCATACCATTAAAAATAATATGGGCTAAATATGTCTGAATTAAAATGGTTTTATTTTATTTTATAACGGAGTACTTCTACATTTTGCCAGCTATTTAATTTCTCTGTTAACTTTCAATCCAATTGCTCCACCCAACACTTCAGCCCCTCTCTACTCTCACACACAAACTGCCACATAAATCACTTCGCATGCTGCTGTTCTACAAAAATAAAGGCGCGTTAAGGTCGGGTCTGTTTAAAAAATACACACCTTAAGATGTGTGTACACTGGAAGATTAACACCTACTGTCCCTTCACGAAAGTCTTTATAGTATTTTAATCATAGGTTCTTGAGGAGGCTGAATAATAACACCCACTCAGGTCAATTTTCGGGTGAAAGAAAGAAAGAAAAAATATTTATTTGTCGCACATTACGACGAGCACAAAAAATAACAAAAAAAAAACTTGAGAGGTGTCAAGGGACACCCGGATGGAACGAAGTTAATATTTATTATGTACATAAAATTTGCAACACTCAACAAAAATAATCATCGTGACACCACACTGTTCAATGCGAAATAGAAAGACAAAACGAAAATAACTGGCTTGCTTTCTATGAGAGAGAGAGAGAGAGACAGACAGAAACACGCGCACGCCGCACGGCTTACAACTATAGCAAAAAGTGTCGTTACAACTTTTAGTCTTAATTTTTACCGTCTAGCGCCCTTTCTCAACGCGCGATAAGGAACTTCATTCCAATAAACATTAAACATACAAAGCATCACAAACATTTACAAATACATACATATATGGGACAAAATAAAAAAAACTTGCACGTCGTGACTGCGACAGGTAGGTCACCACTCAGCATGATGCTGTGCCATGGGAGTTCACAGAACAGCGCTGGTTTTCAGTGGTCAACCCGTGAGCAAAACGTACGAAAGTCAAAACAACATGCATAAATGTTTTAAATACTTAAATGAATCCTTACTAATATTATAAAAGCGAAAGTAAGTTTGTGTCTTTGTTACGATTTTGATGAATTTTGGTACAGAGATAGTTAGGACCATGGAGACATAAGCTAATTTAAAAAAAAAAGGTGAGAAAAGGGGGAGAAAGAGGGAAGAAAAGGGGAGAGAAAAATATTTTTTTCGATCATCACGCGGGTTAAAGTTAGCGTTAGCCTAAAGTAACTATGCTACGCTTAAGATTAAAAAAAAAACAAAATAAAACACCCCAAAAGAAGGTGAAGTTGCGTTTATCGCATCCTTGTCCGTGCACGGGTGACCACCCAGTTACATACCGATTTTCTTCCATGCCTGAATCTTGAATAAGCACAGCTCAGATCAATATTACAGGCAGTCGGTGGGCTGAAAGTCTGGCGACAAGTACTAACTGGGTTGGGGAGGTCAGATAGGCAGTCGCTCCATGTAAGATACTCGTGTTCAGGAGGTCCTAACGTAGTTGGAAAAAGGCTTTTTTTGCGCATGGGAAATCATCAAATAACTTCCCCCGCTCAGAGCGGGGGGGAGTGTCAGACTTGTACTGACTAAAACACACCCATGTTCCTTCTATTGACCTGTATGTTCCGGGGCCGCGGTATATCTTTCGAACAACCCGCAACCCAGGCTGGAAAAAGGCTTGGTTGGATAATAAATTGATTAATTTGACGACATGGTTGGCGCATTGGCACCCCGCACGAAACAAAATATTTCTATAGCCTATAGATGGTTGTTCGGGGTCTCGCTGTTCGTGTATGCGAAAAAAGTTTTTGTAAACGCAATTACGACACAAGAGAAATCCTAGTGTGTGACAAGGCTTTAAAAAAAAAACAAAAAATAATAATAAACACATCTTCATATAAAATCCAAAGTGTGTCGCTGGGTGAAAGTATTCGTCTCCATTTTTCCTACTTATTGTGAAAAAGGCTTTACACCACACGGTAATAAGGTAGGTCCGCTAGTAGCTCTACATTTACATTATTTAAAATATAGCGTACATTATTTAGGAACTGAACCCTTTTTTGGCTTAACCCCTGGGTTCCGTATAGAAACTGGAGGCAGGCTTATATTGAGAATAATGTGATGAGCTTAGCTTGGTAATCTACGTCAGAGAAAGAAAGGGTTAAGTTGACGAAATAGAAGAAGATAAAGTATAAGACGGTTTTTAGGACTTGTTGATTGAAATTACTCTATTATGAACAATAAAAAAAAAATTGCCAGAAAGAGATTTGTACAAAACCACTTACAAACTAACAATGTGTTTAAAATTTTAACATACATAATATTGGTAAGTAGTGAAATGAACCCTAGCACCCAAGGTAAGATTTAACTTGTGTTATGACCAGTGCTCTCTCATATTTTACCTACAGAGTTCCTTTTAATTTAAATAAAATGGAGACGTGGTTTTAATGAAATACATAAGTTAAAACACATTAAAATAAATTTACTCAAAAAAAAAACAAAAATGATTTAAAAAAAAAAGTAAAAATTGACAGCTTTACTATGCTTGCATGCTTATGGCGTGTGCAACATCGCTTAAATATCGGTAACTTCAAGCGCAATCAAAATTTATACTGTGCTTCAAGTGTTAATTATAATTGACCATGTCAGTTTAAAGAGAGGTTATTTCTAACTAGCTGGCGCCCGCGGTTCCGCCCGCGTCATATCAAAAAAAATATCCTATGTGTTATTCCAGACCATAATCTACCTCTGTGCCAAATTTGATCAAGATCCGTTCAGCCGTATTGATGTGAAAAAGTAACAAACATCCATACATCCATACATCCTCACAAACATTCGCATTTATAATATTAGTTGGATAGTATGGTAATTTTTTTTGGATGGGAAGTTATTAAATAACTTACCCCAGTCATCACATAATATAATTCCCGCATTTTGTTCAAAACAAATTACGAAAAACATTGTCATTTCATCAAGTTACTCAAACACTTATCTGTTATCGAATGTAATGTCCTATACTGCTTACCCTTTTACGACAAGTGAGTGTGCTCAATAGTGCAGAGAGGCTCCGGGGTCAATCCTCGAACCTCGTGGAGACAAGTGACCCTTGAATGTCAAAGGAGTATGTGTAGTGATTCAGCTTTGTGGGGAACTTAGGTAAATAGGCAGGTCAATCGGGTGGAAAGGTTAAGATTCTGTTAGGTAGGTTAGTTAGTTACTGGTGTCAATAGGGTAGTTTCCAGGATCAAAGTAATTACATTCTATTTAGTAATTTTTGGTTTAATCCTTACTATCATTATAAAAGCTTCACGCCTAAATGGGACCCTGGAGTTGGACAAAGACTATTTTTTTTAAAGTGAGAAATGAGGAAGAAAGAGGGAAGAAAAGGGAAAACTTGGTTTTGCTATTACAATAAATAAGGCGCAAAGGCAAAACCTAAAGGGGAACTGTGTTACCCCGAATTTAATGCGATTGAAGCCGCGGCCAAAAGCGTAGTTCTATAAGTACCTATTTTTATACTTTTGAATCGACCATCACCCTGTTAAAGTAATATTACACAGATGTGTAGGTTGCGAGTTGTTCGAAAGAGATTCCGCGGCCCGGAACATAATCAGTAAAAATCTGTCAACCCCCCATTTAAATACGGTACATTTGAATACGCCACTTGCATGCCTTTGCACTACTGTGCAAATCACAGAGAATATAGGCTATTTTACTTTATAAATAACTAGCTGGCGCCCGCGGCTTCGCCCGTTTTGACGTGAACGAGTAACAAACATCCATACATACATCCATCCATCCTCACAAACATTCGCATTTATAATATGTATTAGTAGGAAGGATCTTTATTCAGGTAAGTAACACCCATATCACACCACACCACCATCACATTTACATCAATACATTATACAATATTAAATTAAATTAAAACATCCACATTAAAATAAATTTATAAAATAGATTGTAACAAAACAAAAATTAAATTCTTAAATTCTAACGACATTAGATAAAATAAAAACACTATCTTAATTAATTTTGAAATGTTACGCCACAGACTATCCTACAGTACTGTTTCTCCTCCTTTAAATCCATCCAAAGGTTGTCTTGAAAAGATGGCTTTTAGCGATAAGACCGCCCATTGTGTCACCCTATTTATAAGTTGTTTAGTGTTATTCTTGTTACTTGTATGGTGTACATAATAAAGAATATTCTATCTATCTATCTATATTATTATTGGTTTAAAGTTCAACGCGGCTCTTGTACTGGCACATGTCGGCTACTACAATGCCTCAGAATCCATCAATTTAATCCATTCTTGATGATAATACATGCAAATACCAACGACACTAATAGCCACGCCAGAGAATTTCAATAAAAGACCTCCCACCTCAATAGCAAGTATAATTTCAATTTCAAATTGCAACACAAAGCTCAATTTCATTTACACTACAACTCTATAAGAATGATTGGAACGCCTTCAACAGTCGTTTGAACTGAGTTTAATTTTATGAAACCATTTGATAGCCACGGTTTTATTGCTGCCTTCCTGCCCGTTTGAGTTGAGTTAGATGAAAAACGGGTCGTAAAGGGTATTAGATATTGCAATGGAAAGTTTTGCGAAAATGTGTTGTGAAGAAATTAGGGTGGCGTTTAAAATGCTGCACTACTAACCTTTTGAGCGCCATAGTGACTTAAATGTGACAAGCACGTACCTTGGATGTCAACGACACAAATATGCGACAAAAATGAACGTAAAATTATTTTCTAAGTGTGAAGGGCACGCGGTTTTTATGCTCTGGCGTTAAGAAGGTTAACAAATTATATTACAAGCATACGTAAATTCATTGGTAAGTGTGTAAAAGTACTATTTTTTTTTAAATATCAGCCAATAGATATAAGAAGCTAATTTTAAAATGATAAAAAACGTGATTGAATTGTCGAAAAAAAACCAGTTATTTTTTATTTTAATCATCTAAAATACATTCAATTAATGAATTTGGGGTCAGACAACACATTGAGCACAATTCGTGTTGGACTTCAGCTATAACTTACATACAAAAGATTTGCGATCCACGCAGAAATATTCTTCTATTCACTTAGTTTGCAGCAACTTAGTTTTGTTTTCTTTTTTCCGCCATGGCCACCATATTTTTTAAATTAATTTTGACATTAAGTTTTACATTTAAGTAGCTTTTGCCCGCGGCTTCGCTCGCGTTAAAATCGGGGTAACACAGTTCCCCTTTCCTAATTTCCAAGTACCTACTACCTACCTGTAGTTTTTGCCCTTGCGCCTTATTGATTGTAATAGCAATGCTAAGTTTTCCCTTTTCTTGCCTCTGTATCCCTCAATTCTCACTTTAAAAAGAAAAAGCCTATGTCCGTCTCCAGACCAACCTAGCCAAGAGCGGCTTTTCTTGAATATCGACCCAAGTGTCTGTTAGCATTTAGCAATGACCTCCTCGGAGTGAATACTGAAGGAATTCATTTTAATTATCTGTGTAGTTGAAATTTAGTTACTTGCACACCGATCTCTTTGTTCAACTGTACATCTATAACAGCGAGCTTTGAGTTCGCTCTGTGAGTAGTCATCCTTTGTAGATTAGACTTGAGTGCTTCACGACTAGGTAGTATTGATGTGGCAGGAATGTTTGTTGCTAGTGCAATAATTGGAGTAGAGACCTAGCTAGATTCTACGCTAAGTTTGACCAATAGATGATTTTTTTATTAGGAAAATGTCGGGAGGAAAACTATTTGGGTATGAATGTGGATCTGGAAGGGTATAAGAGTAGAGGAAGGAAATAAAACCGTCTAAGTGCGAGTCAGACTGGCGCACCGAGGGTTCCGTACTTTAGTATTTAAACTAAAATAAAATAATTATAAATAATAATAAAAAGTTTATTGATGCTTCATTTTACAAAGGGGTAGTGTAAGTAGTGTGTGGAAGAGCGGAGTCTCCGTACACAGGCATTGTGTGCTTAAAAGAAGGCTCCAACCTTCTTTTAAGCACATAATGCCTGTGTACGGAGACTCCGCTCTTCCATAGATTAGCATTTTGATTATTCTAGTTATGTTACCTACTTAAATTTTTTAACAATAAAATTATAATAAAACTACGGATGTTGGATAATAAAATCAAATAAATTCCCCCGTTCTGGGTGGAGTGGGGGGGAGTGTCAGACTTTTACTGACTAAAACCCACCCATGTTCCTTCTTTAGCCCTTTATGTTCCAAGGCCGCGGTATCTCTTTCGAACCTACAGCCCTGGTAGACATCGTCCTAAGCTTTGCTAACCAACACGTGATTGACTTTGAACCTTTCAGGCTAAACATTAATATCTTACATAATATAAATTAAGACTACTTAAACAACCCTCTGTACATAAATTACATGCGTGTTTGGAACATTCACTAAAACCCACAGGGAATACGGAGTGAAAAATATAATGCCTATTGTATTAGTAAAGGAAAGGATACCGAGGCTTTTCGTCAAAAACTTGAATAACCCTAACTGTGGAGCCCCCATCTACCTGCGGAGAGAGAGTAACAACAAATCTCAGAATGTAAAAAAAAACGTCTGTCTCCACATACAGAGTGTATTATTATTTATGTATTTATATATTTATTTATTTTTTAAACTTTGCCCCACACTAGGAATTTCTCCTGTATCGTGGGTGCGTTTACAAACATTTAAACTCACATACACAAACAACCAGACCCGAAACAACTATCTGCAGGTCATACAAATATTTGTTCCGTGCGGGAATCGAACCCGCGACACGCAGCGCAGCAGTCAATCGCTCAGCCACTGCGCCAACCGTGCCATCAAATTATTATGTCCTTCCCATTATGATCTCACTAGCTTTTGCCTGCGGCGTCGCTTGCGTTAAATTCGGGGTAACACAGTTCCCTACTACCTGTAGTTTTTGCCCTTGCGCCTTATTTATTGTAATAGCAATGCTAAGTTTTCCCCTTTCTTCCCTCTATCTCCCTCATTTCTCAGCCTTTGTCCGTCTCCAGGGTCCCAACTATCTCTGTACCAAAATTCATCAAAATCGGTTTGGCCATTTGGGCGTGAAGACGTAACAAACAAACAAACTCACTTTCGCTTTTATTATACACTTCTGGACACATCTATTGGCCCACCTTAGAGTTTAGGTTTCGATGGCCCCTACCGAAATATGATTGCTAGATTGAACAAAAACTGTTGATGCAGTTTTAAACCTGATACATTTTACCATCTTTTTCGATCGTATTGTTTTAAATTTGAATTCAGAATACCATACGACATGGAGCTACGCCTAACAAGTCGGATATGCGCCTTGTTAAAGGCAATTGATTTTTGAATAAAAAACATGTTTTATCAAATAAAGGTTTAATTTAATAACGCGTGTTGCCTCCATGGGCATCTACCACAGCTCTCATACGATTAGGCATAGAGTTTATCAACCGCTCTATGAAATTTTGAGGGATCATCTCCCATTCCTCTTCTATGGCAGTTTTCAACTCCTGCATCGTCTGGGCAACTGGCTGACGAGCCCTTTTTTTTTTTTTTTTTTTTTCGGGTGGGAAATCATCCTATGACTTCCCCCGCTCTGGGTGGAGCGGGGGGGCATGTCAGACTTGTACTGACTAAAACCCACCCATGTTCCTTCTATTGCCCTTTACGTTCCGAGGCCGCGGTATCTCTTTCGAACAACCCGCAACCCCGGCAGGCGGAGGCTCTGGCAAGCCCCTCTGCTTTGCTGACTCTCTTTGAGGCGCGCGTGAAACACGAACGCGCCGTCGACACGGCCTGTCGTCAATCGACGGACGGACGGTGAACTACCCATTGCTCACCGCCCACAGGCCCGCATCTACGGTGGCCGGAAGTCGTCTCGCGGCGCCCGGCGCCATGGGCGTCTCCCGCGGCGCGCGGCGGCTGGGTTGGGCAGATGTTCTCTCCCTCAAACGCCCGGCCACCTCCTTTGCTAGCATTACTGCTTCGCAGAAGGTGGTAACCGCTTCCCATTCCCTCTCGCTCCGGACCATGGCCTGAACCAGGGCCGGACGCGAGAGATCGCCGCCGCCGATCGCCTCCACGAGGGCACGGCGGTGCTCCGCCCAAGCTGGGCAGATCACCACTGTGTGCTCCACCGTGTCCTCCGGGCGATCGTCACAATGGTGACACCCGGGCGCTTCCTCCCGCCCGATGATGTGCAGGAACCTCCCGAAACTTCCGTGTCCGGTGAGGACCTGCGTCAGGCGGTAGGTGAGGACGCCATGACGCCTCTCCAGCCACTCCTCAAAGAGGGGACTTACCGCCGCTATTGTGGCGTGCCCTGCACGGGGTTGCGACAGTCGCTCTGTCCATGCCACCATGAGATCGCACCGGAGGTCTGCCCGCCGAGCGGCAACTTGCCGTGGCAGCGGGTTTTCCCCCCGGTGTAGTGCCTCCGCGCGCCACTCAAACAGGCGCGCGAGGACTATCGCCTCCAGATCCCACGGTGGCAGTCCGGCAAGGAGGCTCGCTGCCTCGCCGGAGATCGTGCGGTAGCCCCGGACAAGCCGTATGGCCACCACCTTTTGGGGCGCGTTCAGGTAGTGGGCGGCGCGCCGCCCTAAAGAACGCGCCCATACCGGGGCCCCGTAAAGGGCCATGGACCGCACGACTCCGGCATAGAGCCTACGGCAGGAGGCGTTTGGCCCCCTCAGATTGGGCAGGAGCCGCTTGAAAGCAGCCCCCGTCCGCTCGAGTTTGGGAGCCAAACGTCGAAAGTGTTCGACGAAGTTCCACCGGCTGTCGAGGACGATTCCCAGGTACTTCATCGTCGACCCGACGCCGATGCGAACCCCTCCTACCGTCAACTGGGATCCCGACGGTGGCGTGTTTCCGCGGCCATGAAAAACCATGGCCTCGGATTTGTGCAAGGCCACCTCGAGACCCAGTAGCCGGATCCTCTCCGCGACTATCGCAACCCCGCGTGTCATATTGTCGGCCGCCGCCTGGTGCGACCCCCCCTGAGCCAGGACGAGCGTGTCGTCAGCGTAGCAAACTACACTGACGCCGCTGGGGAGGTCGGCGCGCAGCACCCAGTCGTAACCGATGTCCCACAGGAGCGGCCCCAAGACCGATCCCTGTGGGACACCGCACGACATCTCTCGCCGGTTCCACTCTCCAGAGCGACCGGGGTATATGACGGCCCTGTCCGTCAGATATGCCCCGACCACACGACGAAGATAGGTCGGCATCCGGTGGTATTGGAGTGCCTCCCTGATGCAGCCCCAAGGCATGGTGTTAAACGCGTTGGCGATGTCGAGAGACACCGCCACGACAACCCCACCCCTGGACACTGCAGCCCCCGTCGTGAGGGCTCTCACGCGCATGATGGCATCCACCGTAGAGCGCCCCTTGCGGAAACCATACTGGTGTTCCGCAAGATCCGGCCCCGTCCCCACAAGGTGCCCGACGAGGCGGTTTGCAATTACTCTTTCAAAGAGCTTGCCCACCTCGTCGAGCAGCACAATGGGCCGGAATGCGGACGGAGAGTCCGCAGGGCGCCCCGGCTTCTGTATGAGGACCAGTTTCCCCGTCTTCCACCGAAGTGGGAACTGGCCTCTCTCCAAGCACGCGCTTAGGAGCCCTAGTAGTCGAAGCCCGAGAGCCTCCAGGGCCAGGACCCAGGCTTTGCCATGCAAGCCATCGGGTCCCGGGGCGGTGTTTTTGGCTTTCAGCCTACCCACCGCCGCTCTCAGATCTACCCCAGTCACCTCCGGAACGTCGTCGTCGTCGTTGTCCTCGTGGTCCGCTTGTGGCACCGCAAGCGGCGGAGCCATGGGCGGAGGAGCATGCTCCCCTCGCGAAGGGAACAGAGCGCTCACCACATCCTCAACTAGTTGGGGCCGGAGACTCTGCGTCAGCGGGGGGGCCCTGGTGCGGAGTTTATCCCGCACCATCTTGTACGGGCGCCCCCACGGATCCCCGTCCAGAGACTCCAGCATCTCCTCGCGGGCCAGATCCTTGGCCCGCAAGACACCTTCTAGGAGGGCGGTCTTCGCCGCTCTGTACCCCTCATACAGCTCCGCCTCGATGGCTGCCGCATCCGGTGCTCGAATGCGGAGCCTGCGGTGCCTGGCGTACAGGTGTCGCGCAGCGACGCATGCCTCTCGCAGTGCCGTCAGCTCGCGCGACCACCAGTACACCTGACGCCGGGCGCTTCCAGACCGGACTCGGGGCATTGCCACGTCACAGATCTCAGACATGGCCTCCTGGAACCAGTCTGCCTCGTGGTTGGTGTCGGCAGGCCTGTCCGGTGATGACACCCAGGCCTGCACGATCGAGGCTTCCAGGAGGAGCTCCCGGTCCAGCTGTTTGAGCGCCCACCGCGGACCACTCGGGGCCTGTAGGACCGGCGCGCTGGAGGTCTGGGTGGAGACGTCGAGCCGGATGTACCGGTGATCGGAGTAGGTCTCCACCTCCTCCATGACGCGCCAGTCGACGACACGCGGCGACAGAGCGGGGCTGGCGAACGAGATGTCCACCACCGACTCGCCCCGCATCCGCACACACGTGGGAACAGAACCCCGATTTAGGACGACCAGGCCTGTCTCCAGTGCCCAGTCCTCCACCATCCTTCCCCGCACATCCGTGCAGCGAGAACCCCAAGCCAAGTTTTTGGCGTTGAAGTCCCCGAGCACTAGCACGGGGAGGGAGCAGTTACCGACGACGACGGTCAACTCCCTCAGAGAGTTGTGGAACTCGGCGAGAGTTCGGCTCGGGGAGAAGTAGACACCCGCTACGACTATATCCCCGAACCGTGCTGCGACGCACCCCTGACCCTTCCTGACACCCTCGAAGGACGGGGTACCGGCGGCGGCCGACGAAATTATGGTCACTGAGCCGCTCAGGTCCTCAACCCAGTCGTCCCTGGGGAGGACAAAGTACGGCTCAGCGACCACGGCGATATGAATCGACCACTGCGCCATGCTCTGGAGCAGGAGATCCTGAGCGCAGGCGCAGTGGTTGATATTCGCCTGGAGGAGGCGTAATGGGGCCGTTATTGGCACTCCATATCAGCCCCCCCCTGGGCCCCCTCTGATGGCCCAGCTGCCGCCGCTGTGGCGTCAGCGGCGGCAGTGATAGCGGCGGCAGCAGCGGCGCAAGCGGCGACGGCTGTGGCGGCGGCGTTGGTGGTGGTGGTCGCGGAGGACCTTCCCCTGCCCCTGGTCTTGGCGGGTGGTGCGCAGGCCTTGCCTCCCGCCCGGTGATCGGCTGGCCTGGCCGCCGTCGCACATGCGTCGCAGTGCGGCGCGGCGTCGCAGGTCGCGGCCTTGTGACCGGGCTGGCCGCAGCGGAAGCACAAACGGCTGCGGTCCACCTCCGAGCACTTGACTGCCACGTGGTGACCCACGTGGCAGCGGAAGCACCTCAGAGGCCTGGGCTCTAGCAGTTTCACCTGCGCAGACACCCAGCCCACCAAGAGCCTTCGGCCCTCCACGATTGTTTTGGCCGCCGCCACGGGGCAGCTTACCGTAACGGTTCGCATGCCCCCGAAGTCTGGACGCACGGTGCCCACTGCCTTCACCTGGTCGGCAGGGCACCCACCAGTCCTGACGACGGCAGCCACCACCTCCTCTTCCACCACAGAGTCGTCCAGGCCTGAAATGCGCAGGCTTGCGCACGTGACAGGCCTGGACACTCGGGCCTCGTCCGCATCAAGGGACGCCCTGAGCTTTTCAGCCAAAGCGTCTGCGGACGGACCACTGGCGGCACCGGGGATCTCCAGCATTCGGGCCCCCGTTGCGGTGACACGTAGCCGGAGCCCCCCGGTGATCCCTAACTCCTCCAAGTTCACCGCCGCCTTCGCCTTAGCGAGCACGTCGCGGTAGGTAACGCCCCTTTTTTCCGCGTCCGGCTGTAGTGTGACCACCACAGCCGCGGTCTTTGGGGCGCGAAGCCTAGCCGCGACGTTTCGCCGCTGCTTCTGCGCCTTCTTGTGGGCAGCCTTGGCCGCCTTGCGCTTCCTCTTTTTTTGCCCGACCACTTCCCATCCGGCTTCGGCCGTCTGGGGTTCAGGTGGTGGGGCGATGGTGGCAGGCGCTGGTGCCTTCGCCTTGCCCTTCCGTGTCCCTCTTTTCTTTTTAGCCGGCGCTGGCTGTGCTGGAGCCGGATTTGCCGAGGTGGGCGCCGGTATTGCAGGGGCTGGCGTCGCACTGACCGACGCGGGTTTTGCCGGGGCCGACGCGGGTTTTACTGGGGTCGGCTTTGCAGGGGCCGCTGGGTTCGTGCCACTGGACTGGCCTGATGGCCTCGGTCCAGCCGCAACGGCCGAGTATGAAGCCGACCCCGGACCCCGTCTTGCCGTCCCCGAGCCCCCTTTTGCCGACCCCGTGGCCCCACCTGGTGTGACCGGGCCCTTGCTTGCCGCCAAGGGGGGGCGCAGAACAATGCCCTCCAGCACGGAGAACCGCGCCTGGAAGGCAGCCATCTCTTGCCGAACCAGGTTGAGAATGCGATCCTCAACCGGAACGGCATGGCTTGCCGTCTGCTGCCCCCCCTCGGGTGTTTCGGGGGACCTCCTTCCCCGGAGACCGGCCAGGTCCGCCTGGAGCCTCCGGTTCTCCTCTAAGAGGAGTTCCGTGGCGGCCGTCAGGCGGGCCACCTCTGCCCGCAGTTGGGCCACCTCGTCCGACGCAGGAGGGGGCGCGAAGCTGGCCTCTGCTGCCGCAATTATAGTGGCCGCGGCCGTGCCCACAGCCTTAAATTTGGAGGCCTTCTTGATCTTGTAGGCCACGTCCTTGACCGCGGCCTCCACTGCCTCCGCAAATCTGGCCTTACGCTCCTGGTTGGAGCCGCCATCTGCACTTGCCTCCACGCTCGGGGAGACCTCCTCAGGGTCGGTATCGACCGGGGGCCCCCCAGACTCACCAGCCTTCTGGGTCAGAGGGCCCTCGCCCTTGCCTCGGCCACGGCCACGCACTCCACCGCGCTCGCGCACTCCACCGCGCTTGCTAGTGGGGATCTTGCGTGCCGAAGCCAGCTCCCCTTCGGTGGTTGACCCCTGGTCGTCCACCTGCCTGGGCCGCTTGAGGAAGGACATAGCGTCCGCCCTCCTAGCAGCCCCAGCCCTCTCGCGGCGGGAGCTCCCTGAGCTTCCCGCGCTCTCCACACTCGATGCGGTGTCGGACTCGCACCCCGCATCCTCTTTCTCCCTATCTACGTCTCTCTCCCTATCTGCATCGGTGGTTTTTTGGTTTACATTTTCCATTTTGTTCCCACGAGTATGGGGGAAGTGTGTTGTCCTTTCTGGGGGTACCCCCTGTCCCCAGACAAGCCTGAAGTTATAACCCGCCAGAGGGTCGGCTGGTACTCTGGCGGGGGACGCACTAACGACTGAAAGTTCCAAAGGAACACCCGTCAGCCATTCATCTCCTCGCGGTGCGCCGCCGCTTGAGATTCGGGGTGACTTTTTATAGAGGTATTCTACCTCGCGGTCCGGGCGATTAAGCCAAGACCCTCGGTCCCAATCGAAGCCGCGAGACGTGATCCACGACACTCCGGTTTGGGGTTACGAGATCGACGGGGACAGAGAAGGGGTGCCTCCTCTGTCTGCTCGAGGCAGGGTGAGTGCACATCGAGCCCGCCCTTGCTCCTCCGCTGTGCCCTCTGCTTATCAGAGGGTCACGCGGAACAACGCACCGGTGGTCCGGGTTGGACCCCTCCCACGTCAGAATATTCGCCACGGACAGTGATCTTCCCCAAGGGATAGGAATTTCTTCCCATTACTCGGGGAATGCCACTGTCCGCGCCCAGGGTGCACCGGCCCAGCAACTGCTGCTCCCACTCAACGGATCGAGGAGAGCAGCAGCCACTAGGCACACGTGGAGGTTTTCTGACTTTGCACCGCCACAACCGAGCATATAACGAGAAATCATAATAATAAAAATTCATGACATCAAGATTCACTGTCAATAGCCGTTAATAACACTAATTAAAGTTAATAAAACAGCCTGTTCATGTAGAAAGTAATTAATCTACACTTAACAATAGACCGTTAGCGAATCTTCATTAAGGACAAGCCGGAATAATTTAAGAGTCACTTTTTCTGCCACGTTTGATCGAAATGAGTTTTATTTTTAATAAATTTTCTTGTTTTTTTTTTAATCTTTGCCCCACACTAGGAATTTCTCTTGAATGGTGGGTGCGTTTACAAACAATTAAACTCACATACACAAACAGCCAGACCCGAAACAACTACCTGACCTGTCAGTCACACAAATAATTAATTGTTCTGTGCGGGGATCGAACCCGTGACATGCGCCTGGCCAGTGTACTAACCGTGCCGTCAATTTTAAATTTTAACGATTTAGCTGTTGCCCGCCATTTTGTTACCGTCGAAATATGATGTGTTTTCCGGGACAATAAATCTATACGCTAAGCCTATATGTTATTTCAGGGTATTTTTTATGTCTGTGTTAAATTTCATGTTAATTACGTACAGTAGTTTTTGCTTGAAACAGTAACTAACTTCCATAGGACGCATGGAAGTTAGTTATTGTTTCAAGCAAAAACTATCACATTTATAGATAAATCATTTATTTGCTAAAATCTATATTTACACTTTTTTAAATCAAAATATTTTTACAAGATCTTGTCTTACCTGCCCAGTGGAAGTCGATTTTAAGTTGTAAAGATGGTACCTGAAAGAAAAACACATTATTTAACTTTGTGAATTCCTGATAAATTATTTTAATGATAAATTACTGCAGTATTTTAGAAAGAAAGAAAGAAAAAGTGTTTGTTAGACTTTAGCACAAAATAAATAATAAAAAGGAACAACAAGGACAATTTTTTTTTAAATAAAACATATAAATAAATAAATATCTTGGGACAACTCACACACGGCTATCTGATCCCAACCTAAGCAGAGCTTGTGTTATGGTAACCAGACAACTGATATACATACTTTCTTTATACATACACTTTACACTTTATACATATTTTCTTTATATGATTTATAAATACATACATATTATAGATAAATCACACCCAGACACAGAACAAACAATCATGCTCATCACACAAAGTTTGTCCTGGGTGGGAATCGAACCCACGACCTCCGGCTCAGCAGTCAGGGCCACTAACCACTAGACCAACAGGCCCGTCACATATACTAAGACAATCAATTAAATTGATCCTGAACGTGGCCAAAATACTCCTATCTCAGCATGGCGACATGGCAACCATATTATGAATCCATTATTCTTCAAACGTAGAAAATGTTGTTCTTTAAAAATGCGTTATGATACGTCCTTATAGACTTCAACTCTTCATTAATGGCTTTTGTGGACGAGAGATTCGTCGGTCACCCAAATATTTGTTCCGTGCGGGGATCGAAGCCGCGACACGCAGCCCAGCATTCGATCGCTCAGCCACTGCGCAAATGTTTAAAAAAAAACAGGTTATATAAATTTACCAGTTAACTTATAATAATTACGTTTAGCAACAATATGCCTAGTCATCACAGTTAATAAATTTCAGTTGAGCACAACAATTGATGCCGCTTTTTGACGTGATAACGTCTTTAAAATCGTTTTAGTCGGGTGACATGTTCAGAAACTTGTGTCACACCAAAACCTCACGAGCGCGATCAACCTCACGAGCGCGATCGACCTCACGAGCGCGATCGATCGTCTTATTGGTGATAACTTATATCACCAATAAGACGTTATCACGTAAACATCTCGATCGTAAACCTACTTTACAAACAACCAATTTTTTTTTTTATTTTTTTGCAGTGGGAAATCACAAATAACTTCCCCCGCTTTGGGCGGAGCGGCGGGGAGTGTCAGACTTGTACTGACTAAAACCGACCCATGTTCCTTCCATTGCCCTTTACGTTCCGGGGCCACGGTATCTACAATTGCTTACTGCCACTTCACGTTTGTTTCAACCAGATGGAGGAATGTTTCTGCACGAACTGTCTCACTGTTGGACCTGTTGCTAATAGCATCATACAAAGGTATTTAATTGGCCGCATGTACAGGTATCTAGGTACACTACTAATATGAGGAGCTCGTGGCTAAATAATAGTAGCCGCTCGGGTCGATCTTTAGTTTAGGCCGCGCTTGCCTAGATTGGTCTGTGGATGGGTGAACACCCGTTCATACCGAGTTTCCTCCGTGCCTCAGAAAGCACGTTAAGCCGTTGGTCCCGGCTTTCATTTGTAGATCTTTGACAGTCGTTACAGGTAGTCAGTGTTCTGAAAGTCTGACAACCAGTCTTACCAAGGGTTATCGTATTACCCAGTATTAACTGGGTTGTCGAGGTCAGATAGGCAGTCGCTCCATGTAAAATACTGATATTCAGCTGCATCCGGTTAGACTGGAAGCCGACCCCAACATAGTTGGGAAAAGGCTAGGCTGATGATGTAAAGGTAGGTACAGGTAGTTAGTGGTCCGAAGGTCTGACACCGAATGTTACCAAGGAGTTTCTTATTAACCCGTACTAACTAGGTTGGAAGTCAACGGGCACAAGAACGAAGTTTTTTTGGATATTAAGCTTACAAACCGAGTGGAAACCTTGTTGATCAGGAGATTGACAATATCGAAGGATGTGATCAGGTAGACACTCGAACCTAAGTGGTGATGGGCGGGCCACATTCAGAGGTTAGAACCAGAATAATGGGCCCATAATATAACAAACTGGACGCCTAGAAATGTTAGAAGCAAAAGAGGCAGACCATTTAAAAGATGAAGTGATGACGTAGTCAAAGTAGAAGGTAAACTCTAGGCCAGAACGGCTTAACGTGATGGATGGAGGAGGCTTTTACTGCCACAGGCAGCCAAGAGAAGTTATCAATACACAATACTAACAAAATTATATAGTAACTAGCTTTTGCGCGCGGCTTCGCTCGCGTTAAAATCAACATATCATGTTAACTGTACAGTCCATTATAAACATACATACATTTCGTAATGAATTCTAACAATTAACCAGCACGAACTGCATTTGATCGCGATGACCCGAATGCTTAATAAACTGTTTATTTTAAGTCCCTAGCTCAATGGATGTGACCTCAATTAACGCTTTGTGCAGTAATTATAACGATATATAAGCTACTGGTGAGTGTTACTGTGGTATAATTATTTGTAGCACGAGGGTTATTTTTTTTATAATTTTTTTTTTGTTGGGAAATCATCAAGTTATTTCCCATGCTCCTTCTACCGCCCTTTATGTTCCGGGGCCGCGGTATCTCTTTCGAACAACCCGCAATCCCGGCAGGCGTTGGCCCTGGCAGGACCCTCTGCCTTGCTGACATCTCTTTGAGGCGCGCGTGGATCTCTAACGCGTCGTCGATACGACCTGTCATGCGAAGGAAACATCTTGTCTATAGACAGTACCTTTCCACTGCATATTATTTACATTACCCTTTTTAGGGTTCCGTAGTCAACTAGGAACCCTTATAGTTTCGCCATGTCTGTCTGTCCGTCCGTCCGTCCGTCCGTCCTCGCTTAATCTCTGTGACCGTTAGTACTAGAAAGCTGAAATTTGGTACCAATATGTATATCAATTACGCCGACAAAGTGGTAAAATAAAAATTGGAAAAAAATGTTTTATTAGGGTAGCCACCCTATATGTAAAGTGGGAAGTGATTATTTTTTTAATTTCAACCCTAACGTGTGATATATTGTTGGAAAGGTATTTAAAAATGAATAGGGGTTTACTAAAATCATTTTTTGATAATGTCTATAATTTCGGAAATAATCGCTCCAAAAGTAAAAAACAATGTGTCCCCCCCCCTCTAACTTTTGAACCATAAGTTTAGAAAATATGAAAAAAATCTGAAAAGTAGAACTTTATAAGGACTTTCTATGAAAATCATTTTGAACTTGATTGACACAACAGTTTTTGTACAAAAAAGACAAAAAGTTGTACAAAATAATTTCCTTCTCCACCTTTAAACTCATAAGTGGGAACACTTATTGTGACGGACGGGAAACTACGGAACCCTACACTGAGCGTGGCCCGACACGCTCTTGGCCGGTTTTTTTTAGGATGAGATATCACCAAATAACTTCTCCCACTCTGGGCGGAGAGCAAGGGAGTGTCAGAAAAACCCATCCATGTTCCTTCTTTAGCCCTTTGTGTTTCAGGACCGGGATATCTCTTTCGAACAACCCGCAACCCCGGCAGGCAGTAGCCGTAGCAGGCCCCCCTGCTTTGCTACGATAGTACGTAAGTTAAGGCGTTTGTGCTGCGAGTACCGACGTCTTATCTGCACCTCGTCTTGGAAGAAGACTTTTGGCCGCAGGGAATGGTGTTCCGGCGCTTCCACGGACAAGACAGTGCCACATGAACGCGCAGTGACATAGTGCAGCGAAGTGCTACTAACATGGTTGTTAAGGATTTATTTATTAACACGAATTGTATTAGCGATATATATGATTGTCTGTAAGGTATTTATCTATGGGTCTAAGATGTCTGAAAATAAATGTTTTATAATTATTATTTTGCTGACAGCTCTTTGAGGTGAGCGTGGAACACGAACGCGCCGTCGACTCCGCCTGTCGTCACTGGTCGGACGGACGGTGAGTTAACAATTACTCACCGCCCACATACCCGCGTCTACGGTGTCCGGGAGTCGTCTCGCGACACCCGACGCTCGGAGCGTCTCCTGCTGGGTCGGTTTGAGGTTCAGATACACTCACTTCTTCTTTTTCATGTGATTAATTCCTAACTTAGTGGATAGTTTTTAGGGCGTCAAAGGATCTCTGACTTAGCTTACTCTTACTTGATTCCCAAAATAAACTCAAACCATGTTACATTAACCAACGTATCACCCTTACATTCTATTTCAAGAACATTTGAGTACATTCCAGTACAAACAGCTCTTTCAGCATCACTTGTATTAACTGCTAAGCTCAGATCAAGTTTCGTTTATTTTAGTTTTGATAGGGCTGGTACCGGTTTAATATCTTTGGATACACTTCAGTTAATTTTACTAGCAGTTCACTTTATTTCCCAATGCAGAATCCAATGGGAACAAAACGCTATACTGCATAGTACAGTTCATCACCTATAATGATCATAGCGCAACTTTTCAGTATCAATTTAAATGTCAAGTGATTTTTAACTCTTGGTTTAGCGCCGAGAGTTGAAATTTTAACAGTGCAATATTTAAGACGTCTATTTACGTGTCCCTTATTGTTAGTGAAAACGGGCACTAGTCTTATAAGAGCTGTAAAGGTTTAATAACATTAACCTAACCTATTAGAATGCAGGTTGCTTTGGAATGACATATACTCAAGTTGTTTGAATAAAGAATAAACAAATATAGAAGGAATAGGTTTTCAATTATGTGACATGTAGGTATTGGTAAAATGATAATCTACAAGCAATATAGATAAAATTCATATGGGACCCGATCAGGAATATACTTTCGATTATAAAAAGAATTTTGAAAATCAGCCCACAATAAAATTGACGGAGATCGAGTGACAAATATACAAAAAATATACAGGCCAATTGAAAACCTCCTTCTTCTTTTGAAGTCGGTTAAAATATAGTCTAACTAAAGTGTTCTTCTTTATTATGAACTAGCTGGTGCTGGTGCCCGCGGCGTCGCCCGCGTGATGATCGAAAAAAATATCCTTTGTGTTATTCCAGACTTTAATCTACCTCTGTGCCAAATTTCATCAAGATCCGTTCAGCCGTTTTTCCGTGAAAGAGTAACAAACATCCGTACATCCATCCTCTCAAACATTCGCATTTATAATATTAGGATATAAGTAGGATAAATGCCCCAACACTTACATTAACTATTACAGTACCAACAAGATACTACGTCACTGATATTGTTTTTTTTAGTCTTCCGTACCACAAAAGAAAAAAAAATGGAGTCCTTATTATTCCACTCTGTTGTCCGTCTGTCTGTCAATACCCTTTATCTCAGAAACTCGTAAAGGTATCGAGTTAAAATTAAAACTATATACTCAACTCTGTTGTCCCATTGTGCAGTTAAAACCAACCATCTAAGTCTACGCAATCAAAAGATATAAGTCGCAAGTTTGTAGGGAACCAATCAAAAGATATGGCAGTTTAAGTCGCAAGTTTGTAGGGAACCCTAGGTCTATATTAGTCTGACTCGCACTTTGCCTTTTTTAATGGAGATCGTTAAGACTCTTAGTGCTACTGTTACATGAAACAAAGATTTAGACAGCCCTTAATAAACTCCAATAGTACTTCTCATTAAAATCTAATAACTGAAGACATGAACGTCTCTATACAAAGTGAAATATCTGCTAAGAACGAAGTTGCAATGAATGCAAGTTGACATCTAATGAAAACGTATTACGATCACAATTTCATTGCTCTTAATTATTTAAATTTTCTTAGAACTTACGTGTGGCCGAAGACTGCGTCATATTTTGTCATAAAGAGGAATGAGCGACCAGTTTCTCTTGGAACGTGGCGAAACTACGGTACTAAGTTGTTTTGTATCGAATTTGGGTACGATTTCTATGGCTTTCGTAACCAGCGTCGCTGTCAAATGTCAAGATAGTCTGGTCATTCTGTAAGGGATTATGTCAGGCAGATGAGTTGTTCAGCATCATGATGGGCCATGAATGGTATAAACTTATTGTGTCAGCGTTTCAATTCTTTTCAAGATCTGAATTGGAAAATGCACATAGACAATGTTTCAAGCAAGATAAATAAATTCGTATATGCTCTAAGACAAGTAAAAAAAAGTACCAATCTAAAAACAGCAATATTGGCTTACCATGCGTATGTGGAATCCATATTACGTTATGGTCTTATAATATGGGGTAACAGTACGGACCAAAACAGAACATTTATTGCTCAAAAAAAATGCATTAGGGCTCTATACGGACTTCATCCTGAGGAATCATGTCAGCCAGTATTTAAGAAACTTGGCTTGTTACCGCTACCTTGTCTGTATATTAATGAAATAAGCATGTTTGTGTGGAAATATAAAGAGTTGTTTAAAATAGCAAACGATGTACATCCTAGAAGCCGACGAGATCCTTACCGACTCGTGCTTAACAATGCTCCCAGGCTTGCTAAATACAACAAAAGCTGCTTAACTATGTGTGTACGCATTTATAACAAATTGCCTAGTAACCTGAAAATGATAAATTCGAGATATGCTTTCAAGACCAAATTGTACGAATGGTTAATTAATAGCAACTTTTATAGCATAAAACAATTCCTAGAAAGAAAATAGCATTGTTGAAATATAATTATTATTGTAACTAAACTAAACTTTGACTACTAATATTTGCATGCTATGTTTAATCTTGGCAAAACATGTCTGTTCTACCTTTGTGCTGTAAGACCTTTTATACCATGTTTTAAGCAAATAAATATATTATTATTATTTCGTTTATTCAGCTAAATACATATTGATTAAATTTTTAAATATTTCTTAATAAAAACATAGAAAATAAAAAAAAGAAACATTTAAAAATACAAAAAATAGTAGCCCACCGGTATCGGGAACAGGGTCCAGGCTACCGGTGGTTAGGGTTCCAGAGACAGGAACCTCCTCACAATACGAGCCGTATTGAGGAGAACTGCCTTCTGAATCAGGCCCTTGATCCAACCGCCTAAGGAGAGCTTCGACAGATGTTCGTCGAGGCTCTTGGCAATCAAGCCATTTGCCGTTATGACAATCGGCACAATGATAGCCGAGTTCACATTCCACATGTCGACAACCTCGTGTGCCAAGTCAAGATATTTTAGTTGTTTTTCTTTCTCAGCTTTCACGAGGTTCTCGTCATGTGGGATGGTAACATCGATTATCATTACGCGGCGCGCTGATCGGTCTATCACCACTATGTCAGGCTTATTGGCGACAATAGTCCTGTCAGTAATGATAGACCGATCCCAGTACAGCGTAACATGGTCTTTCTCGAGAACTGGGTCGGGCACATACTTGTAGTACGGTACCTCAGATTCCACAAGATTATATTTTAAGGCAAGTTGCTGATGAATAACCCTGGCTACTTGGTTGTGCCTATGCAAGTACTCGCTGTTAGCTAGACGAGAACAACCAGAAATAATATGTCTGATGGACTCACCAGGACGGTGGCATGCCCGACACACGTCAACCGTCCCATCCTTCATTATATATTTCCGGTAGTTGTTCGTCAACATAACTTCGTCCATAATCGCACAGACAAAACCTTCAGTTTCCCCAAATAGGTCACCGAATCGTAGCCAGGACACGGACGCCAGAAAATCTACATCGGGCCCATGAAGAGCCTTGTAGAAGCGCCCGTGAAGCTCCTTACCTTGCCATACTACCTTGCGGTCATTGGTAGTAAGTACTACAGGTTTGCGCCAATTCTCTTTAGCCATGGACAGCGGGGTGAGTCCCTTGTCCACTGCGACTACATCTCGGTGCATACCCACGTCGGTTTTTAAAAAATATTCCCTGAGACTGCACACCTCTCGGTTATGGAGGGTCTTCGCGTTTAAAAAGCCTCGACCCCCACACTTCCGTGGGATGTACAGTCTCATCACTGATGATCGTGGGTGATGCATCCGATTTCCAGTCAGCAGTGTACGGACTCTCCTATCCAGGGCATCGAGTTCAGTCTGAGTCCATTTGAGTATGCCGAAAGAGTACATTAAAACCGGCATGACCCAACTGTTGAAGGCGCGCACCTTGTTCCCGCCCGAAAGAAGGCTTTTTAATACCTTCTTCAGGCGACCAAAGAAACGCTCCCTCAACAATTGCTTCATGTCAGCTACGTTAATGCCTAACGCTTCCGACATACCCAAATACTTATAGCTTTCGGATGAGGAAAGGGATCTAAGGTGTATGGAATCCGAGAGTTGAATTCCCTCGGATTCCATAATCTCCCCTCGCTTCACATACATGACTGCACATTTGTCCACACCAAATTCCATCCTGATGGCGTTACTAAAAGTTTCAGTTACTTTCAGTAGCTCCATCAGTCGCAATTTGTTGGGGGCAAAGAGTTTCAGATCATCCATGTAAAGGAGGTGAGATATGACCTTACCACCTCTTCTCAACCGATAGCCTAAACCTGAATCCTCCAGTAATGTGCTTAGAGGATTCAGGGCTAGACAGAACCAAAGTGGACTCAAACTGTCGCCCTGAAATATTCCCCGTTTAATCCACACAGGCTCATCGTTTCCCTGGATTTGTCGACATCCTGGATATCGAAGGACCGTCCTCCATTGCCCCATACACGACTCAAGAAAGGCGCGTAGGGTTGCATCTATCTTGTACAACTCCAGCACCCTCTTGAGCCATGTATGTGGCACTGAGTCGTAGGCCTTCTTATAATCTATCCAACATGTTGACAAATCCTTGCGGGATCGACGAACCTGTTGGCTAATGGCCATGTCGATGAGGAGTAGCTCCTTAGTACCGCGAGACCCGTTCCTACATCCATTCTGAGAGGCAGACATAATTGAATTTTTGTCTATGTGTGAATTAATTTTCGCTCTCAAAATGGACGTAAGAAGTTTATAGACCGTCGACAAACACGTGATCGGCCTATAATTCTTGGGTTCCGCGGGACTACCTGACTTATAGAGCAGGTGGGTAATGCCTGTTGTTAAAAACTGTGGCAGAGACCCGGACTCAAGGCAAGACTGAAATTGAGATGCCAGGCGAGTGTGTGAACTACTGAGCCACTTGAGCCAAAAGTTGTGCAGTCCATCCGGTCCTGGAGACTTCCAGTTCGGTAACGGACGAACTGCACTGGCTATGTCTATAGATGTTATTAAAATAGGTTCCATTTCTGGAATAGTTTCGCACACACGCTCAACATCACGCATCCAGTCAGCCTCAGTATGACAGACAGGCACCGACCAGATGCTGTGCCAGAAAGAACTCGTGGCTACATCATCCGGGCGGCACACGTCAGTCACACTTTGTTCGGGTCGCTCCCAAGCTCTGTATACCCACCTCTCATCGCTCCGGAACATGCGATTCTGCGAATACCGATCAACCCGCCGCTTATACCGCCGAATACGGTTTGCCCATGCATAAACTTTCTGCTTCAGGAAGTCGATGCGCTCTGTAGTACAAGACAAATATTCTTGAGGACTGATTCCAGTCCCCGAGAATGCCCGTCTCACAAAACGCATCACACGTGGTCTTGTATTGCCCTCCCTGAAGCAGTATAGTTTACCGATGAGTACCCTGGCCTCGTCGATACGCCGCTCAATCCTGCACTGCCAGACTGGTACGGATGGTTTTGGTCGAGTAGCTACGTCACTGTTTTGAAATTTTACGTTAGCTACACGACATACCGCAACAGCCCCACAATACAGGATCGAGTGCGTATCAACGAGATTCTCGCTACTCTCGAATAAATTCTTGAGCTGCGAGTCCAGGGCACACACCAGTGCCCTATTTTTCTTATGCATGGGTAACCGTGGTAATCGGGGCCTAAGTTCGGTTGGGGTGGATCGATAGTCGCGAAGCGCATCCTCCAGTGCGCTCCTCAATCGTTCGTTGCACTGGCTACTTACCGTAGCAACCCTATCATCCTCCTCTACAACAGCAGGGTTGGACCGCGGCTGCGTCACATCAATTGCAGACGCTTGCACCGCGGTTTGTGGCGTAGTCAAGATGACACGGTTGCTCAGTACTTCTGAGCGCAGCCTATCAAGTGCAGCATCGTCCAACAAGTGATTGCGTTGGATGACCCGCACCTGATCCGACAGTCGTTGGGCCGAAACGTTGATGGTTGGTTCTAGGTCCTGGAACAGAGACAGCATCCTAACACGGTACGCAGTGAGGTTAGTTCCCCCCTCTGTAGACCCATAATATGCGCGCATGACATTCTCGTTGATAAACGAAGTCCATCGCATGCGCGACACATTTCCACCGGCAGCGGGGACCCTGATCGGGACCTGTTGGCCCCTAGATCCCAAGCCCGCTGGTGGCCGTCCTCTTCCTCGTCGTTGTCGTGTTGGTGGTGGTGGTGACGACGGCGGGGAGAAAAACTCGTCGCTCGAGCTCGACGCAACTGCAGCGACCGGCGACACGGCGCTCACGCGTGTAGCGCGTCCCGGCGGCTGCGAGGCGGAGCTGAGTGACGAGCCCGGAGATGGTGGGAGTGTCTGTTGTTCCTGGGCCCGGCGTCTTGTCAGCATTTGGCGCTTGACATAAAAGCAGTTTTATATTTCACTTTTCTTGGTTTCATTTGTATGTTTTTTTATTCTATTGCTATTTAATGTTTATTTTGATTGAATTGTGTTCGTTTTGGGGTAAAATTATTAATATTAAATGAAATAGAAAAATATTTAAAGATGAAAAACGTCACGTCAATTTGACAGTCGGGCCACAGATTATTATTATTATTAAAATAGACCCTGTCTTCTGTCGAGCTATATATTCTGTATTATGTTTTGTTGTTATTGATGATTCTGATAGTTTTGTTTTTATATTAATACTAGCTTGTGCCCGCGGCTTCGCTTGCATTAAATTCGGGGCAACACGGTTTCCCTTTCCTGATTTGAAGGTATTTTTCGTTGGTAACAAAGAGTTGTCTACCAGATTTTAGCTTCCTACCCAGAAAACTGCGAAAAGTCCCATATAAAATTTCACACCGATTTTTAAGGGATTGAGGGCAGATTTCCAAAAAAAATATGTACGATGTTTTTGTTAGTGACAAATAGACCGCATATAAATTTTTAGCTTTCTACCTTGAAAATTGCGGAATGCTTCATACAAACTTCCACCCCCCATTTTAGGGAAGTGGTGGGGAGTTAGAAAGAGACAAAAAGTACCCTTTGTCACTTTCCATCCCTTCAACTATCTTCACTTAAAATCATGTCAATTCGTCGCTCCGTTTTGCCGTAAAAGACGGAGATTTCCTCCCGAATCGTGGCTGCGTTTACAAACAATTAAACTCACATACACAAACACCCAGACCCGAAACAAATGTGTGTAGGCCATACAAAGATTTGTTCCGTGCAGGAATCGAACCCGTGACACGCAGCACAACAGTCAATCGTTCAGCCACTGCGCCAACCGTGCCGTGTAGTTTGGGGAAGTATGTGTCTTATTTAATCTCAAAATACTAAGAAAATAAAGAGATACGCTTATTTAATTCTCCGAAAACTATCAATTAAATGCCTTTTATATAAAATGGTTCATCCTTTGTTAAGTCGGCTAGGAGGGCAGTGAATCATGAATATGATGTCAAGTTTAACTAGAATATGACTCAGTACGCATGGTAGTAAGTCAGGTATTCCTTTGTCATGAGTTAAGAGTTATAACTATTGTCTTAAACAAATAATATTGCAAGCGATCTAATAACCGCAAGCGTAACTCTGAACATCGGGCGCTGCAAGACGACTCCCGGCCACCGTAGATGCGGGCCTGTGGACGGTGAACAATAGGTAGCTCACTGTCCGTCCGTCTATTGACGACAGGCCGTGTCGACGGCGCGTTAGTGATCCACGCGCACCTCAAAGACATTTTAGCAAAGCAGAGGGGCCTGTCAGGGACACTGCCTGTCGGGGTTGCGGGTTTTTCGAAAGAGATACAGCGGCCCCGGAACATAAAGGGCAATGGAAGGAACATGGGTGGGTTTTAGTCAGTACAAGTCTGACACTCCCCCCCGCTCCGCCCAGAGCAGGTGAAGTTCTTTGTTAATTTCCCAACCGCAAAAAAAGCGATCTAATAAAGAGATCTCTTTGTAATAGGTTATCTCATATTACTTTGCAATGGGTTCTCTGCATTCGGGAGAAAATTGCAATATCTAAGCCAAAAAAAACATGTAGGGTAGGTAAGTAGATTAGGTAGGTAGTTAGGAAGGCAGGTAGGTAGTTATGTAGGTAGGATGGTGGGGAAGTAGGGTAGGTAGGTAGATTGTGTAGGGTATGTAGTTAGATAGGTAGGAAGACAGGTAGATAGGTCGGGTAAGTAGGTAGGATAGGATAAGTGCATTGCAACGCATGCCAGGCACAATTAATTGTTTAAAACAAAATTTGAAGTTAAATTTCACCCACCCCATACCGATGTCCGATTGAGATGAAACTATGCATTCCTTCCTTCCCTTTCGTCAAAAAACACGACGTTTCTTCTACATCCCAGTTATTAACTACCAAACACGAGTTTCAAACCGTCCGCCGCTCAGCTGCATACGCATTCATTGCACGACAATGTAATACCCCGATCACGACGACTGATTTGCACTATTATAACATGACCATATAAACCCTTCCATTACAAAACCTACAACCATTCAAATTTGAACCATAACCCAACGACTTACGGTGGATGTAGTTGTAGATGAACTGATGGAAACTGTAATGACATTACCACTTTAAATGTTCCATTCGATAATGAAGAACTACTCGGTTCTAAACACTATCACCTTCAACTTAAGGTAGGTATGGTTGTTGATGAGGAGAAAATAAAGGTTGTTCCACTGTATTACGGCTGACATTAATGACATTCCTGCGCTGAGGACTCCCTCACTTTTGAAGGTTATAGAATATGGCACGAGTATACTTAGCTTTTAATTGAATAAGTTAGGTTAGAAAGACGCTGGTTTTCATAACCAGAGTTTTTTTTTTGGAACGAAGTTTCGCGCATTGCGAAAGGGGCTAGACGGAAAAAATGTCGAGCTAACTACGCCAAAAATGTGTAATGAGCGTGTCATTACACATTTTTGGCGTAGTTAGTGGAGTGCCTAGGCACGTGTAACAGTGACGTATGACGAGTGCACTATAGGGGAGTGTTAAAGTAACCAATGAGACCAACTCCGAGCTCTCCAGGCGTACATTGAAGAATATCGTACACTAAAACATGTCTTTTCTGCCGGGGTTGCGGGTTGTTCGAAAGAGATACCGCGGCCCCGGAACGTAAAGGGCAATTGAAGGAACATGGGTGGGTTTTAGTCAGTACAACTCTGACACTCCCCCCCGCTCCGCCCAGAGCGGGGAAGTTATTTGATAATATCCCATCCGCAAACAAAAGACCTGTCCTTTACTTTCCGCGATGATAAACTCATGATAATAAAACGTTAAGTTGGTACCAATTCAAGATAATAAGAACATGAGGATCTGAACTTTGAACGCAACGTTCACAAGCTTCACTTCTACCCATCGAACCATACTTATTTCCCTAACAACATCACTGTAATTTTATTTAACATTACAAGACAAAAACCAGTTCCTCTAGCGTTTCCTTCAAGGGTAAACGTAATTAAAATCAGCCCACATCGTCGGTGCCTTTGAGCTAAGCGACCAATCTGTTTACTGATTAGTAATGGCTATAAGACCTAACGACTCGTACCACTGTCAGCGATCAGCGAGAAACGAGTATAGAAACCATTTTTTTTAACTTTAGTGCAACTTATGAAGCACACGACTACCGGCCACCGAAGATGCGGGTCCCTGGATGGTAAGCAATGGGTAGCTCACCGTCCGTCCGTCTACTGACGAGAGACCGCCTTTCTTCAACTTTTTTTACGAATTGAAAATCATCAAATGAATTCTACCGCTCTGGCTGGAGCGGAAAAGAGTGTCAGGCTTTTACTGACTAAAACCCACCCATGTTCTGCCCTTTGTGTTCTGTGGCCGATGTGATTAATAACCAACTATTAGCCCACACAAACAAGTTATAGGTCAGTAAACATAAAAGAAAAATGGAAAAAAGGCACAAAATTAAAAAAGATAAAAAAAAAATACATATATTTCAAACAGAAATACTAGACATAGTTCTGAAATACAAAAGTATCAATGTCATTAAATTAAATCAATTGAATGTTAATATCAGTCCCACCAAAAAAAAAATTAATCTAATTTATAAAATTCTCGTGTCACAATTTTCGTTCCCATACTCCTCCGAAACGGCTCGATCGTTTCTTATGAAATTTTATATGCATATTCAGTAGGTCTGAGAATCGGCCAACATCTATTTTTCATACCCCTAAGTGAGCAGCGGGTAAAACCGCTGGGCACAGCTAGTAAAATAATAAAATTCTAATAATGTTAAACAAAAACTAACTCAGAGAAACGACCTTATAAATAAACTAAAATATTCGTCCTCAACGCTGTCAGTTGGCAATTTTCCCAAGAGACTGGCTGCGTTGCCACGTTTGCCAGTAAAAGCCAGCCCTTGGGTTGGCGTTTTGAAATAATAATAGTTAAAATCAACAACTTCCTCGTTGACTGTAGGACAAGTACCTACCTAACCACCTACATAGGTATTAAAGATAGTTAGATACTTCTTAGGGTCCTGTCAAGGTCCCAAGTGATTTACGCGAGACTGACTGCTTTTGTGTGGGTTTTCCTGTGTGATTATGATTCATTTTGTGAAGTAACTGTCATAATATTGTAAGACCTTCTAGATTTTTCTTTGCTTCTAAAGACAAAATATAATCGTCACGCCTGTAGTTCCCGAAGGCTTGGGCAGAGGTATGCCTAATAGTACACCGATTATTGAGGGTCTGCTGGATAATCTGACGGCACGGTTTGCGCAGTGGCTGAACGATTGACTGCTGCGCTGCGTGTCGCGGTTTCGATACTCGCAGGGACCAAATATTTGTATAGCCTACAAATAGTTGTTTCAGGTCTGGCTGTTTGTGTTTTTGAGTTTAATTGTTTGTAAACTCCCCACGATACAGAAAAAAATCCTAGAGATGCAACTTTTTTTTTTTTAAATATACTTTTCGCCAGTTATGATTAAGTCCTATGGATTAGGGGACGAGCCTATTGACAACAAATCCGGACTCATGGCTGTTACTAAGACATTCGTAATAGAAGAACCCAATAACACATAAGCTGACTTGGGAATCAAACCCCAGAACTCATACTCAGCAGTCGCGACCACTAGAGCAAAGAACCAGTCAAAGAGGCTCCTAGAAAACTTGAGTCTAAAATTTCTTCTGAAAAGAAGACACCAGCATACTAACTACTATCGGGCATTTCTTGGCATTATTTTGACAAAAAATATACTAATAAGTTTACAGAACTAAAAAGTGTTTATTTTTTCCGATGGGAAATTATCACGTAATTTTCCCGCATTGGGCGGGGCGGAAAAACATGTCAGACTTTTACTGACTGTAGGCTATCCATGTTCCTTCTTTTCCCTTTTTGTTCCGGGGCCACGGTATCTCTTTCGAACAACCCTTATCCCCAGCAAGCAAAGGCCCTGACGAGCCTCTTTCATATCTTTCCTCACGCAATCTATCTTTTCACTGCTATTCTTATGATCTGTGGCTATCCTTGTCCCTCTTTTTCCGCCAAAAGAGTATATTTTTATATCGACTTAATAACTTCTTTCTTTCTTAATAACTATCGACCTAACAGAGTGCGTATTTCACCCTCTCTGTTGCCTTAACCGCTTTACTTTTGGATTGATTTTTAAATATTCATATTTCGAATTTCATTCTGTCATTTTATTTTCAACAATCATTTTTTGGCTCATTACATTTTGATCACAGCTAGCAACCACAAGTGCTGAATTATTATTTATTGTTTTAAAATCAGTATGTGCTTCAAAAACCAGTTTCAGTCATCATATCAGTCGGTTTAGTATCAGTTTTATAGTGATACTAGCTTTCGCCTGCGTTAAATTCGGGATAAGACAGTTCCTCTTTCCTGATTTGCAGGTACCTGCTACCTGTAGTTTTTGCCCTAGCGCCTTATTAATTGTAATAGCAATGCTAAGTTTTCCCTTTTTTTCTCTCTTTCTCCCTAATTTTTCACTCTTTTTTAAAGAAAATAGCCTATGTCCGTCTCCAGGGTCCCAACTATCTCTGTACCAAAATTCATCAAAATCGGTTTAGCCATTTAGGCAAACTCACTTTCGCTTTTATAATATTAGTAAGCATTGCCCCCTGCTAAAAGGTATGTTTTAAATTATTTTAGACTAGCTTTTGCCCGCGGCTTCGCTCGCGTTAAATTCGGTAGCGCCTTATTGATTTGTAATAGCAACGCTAAGTTTTCCCGTTTCTTCCCTCTTTCTCCGTCATATCCCACTCTTTAAAAGAAAAAAACCTATGTCCGTCTCCTGGTTCCCAACTATCTCTGTACCAAAATTCATCAAAATCGGTTTAGCCATTAAAGCGTGAAGAGGTAACCAACAAATAAACAAACAAACTCACTTTCGCTTTTATAATATTAGTAAGGAAGTAAGGATTGTATTAGTTTTCTATTTCTCCAGGTCTTGATGACCGTTATATTATGTTTTTATTTTGATTTCCATTGTTAAAGCGTCCACTCTTGGGGTTAATAAAGCAATCAAAACCTGTAGTGGCTATTATTTGTTCACCTGTTCCAACTTTCATCCTTAACTTTGGCTTCGGTCGGAGGGAATCCCCTGATGTAAAATGGTGATACGGAAATCGACTTTTTCTCCAACTTTTAATTAAAAACAAAAAAAAAATCGCCATTTTTTACAAAAAATATTGGTCCACTGTTAACTATTTTTTTTTTAAATAATGTCTCGCCCATAACATACAGAACCATCACGTGTTATATACATTTCATTATTACACCACGCTCTATATAATCGGCGATCATAAAGCTCGGAACACACGATAAGATCGAAAACACATCCCGCTAAATGAGTTCGTGTGTACAATCTTTAGCCCTTATAAGATTTTTTCCATGTTATTTTTGTTCTTGTCAAGGGAATATCGTGACTTTGTAAAGGTCTGTTCTTAGTCGAAAGTTTGTTTTTTTTTAACAAAGCACAAATTGCCATCCGCAGTAGATTGAACTTTATTAGTTGAACTAAAATGTTGCCACTTCGAATCACTAATGGCATAGACAAAATGAAAGTTTAACATCGTTAATTTAGGAAAAGTTGATTAGAGAGAGATTTTTTTTAAACTTTGCCCCAGACTAGGAATTCTTCTGTAACTCGGGTACTTTTACAAACATTTAAACTCACGTACACAAACAGCCACACCCAAACAATTATTTGTAGGCCATACAAATATTTGTTCCGTACAAAAATCGAACCCGCGACACGCAGCGCAGCAGTCAATCGCTCAGTCACTGCGCCAACCGTGCCGTCAAATTTGTATGAGACTTGTCTATGAGATTGTCTATTAATCTCGCAGTCAACTTTTTAATTACGTACGTCAAAATCATAGTTATCTTTATTCCAGATACATAAAGGTTGTTATTGGATTGTTGCTGTCAAATCTTTACATGGTCTAATATGAAGTCGCCATCGCCTTTTAAACTACTCAACAGATATTAATGCAGTTTTTTTGAGCAATGCAATACGAAGGTTTAAATATATGCGAACCCGGGATGGGTTGCTAGTTTTTACTAATATTATAAAAGCGAAAATGAGTTTGTTACGTCTTCACGCCCAAATGGCCAAACCAAACAAAACGAATTTTGGTACAGAGATTCTTGGGACCCTGGACACGGACATAGGTTAAAAAAAGTGGGATAAGGGGTCTCCCCCAAGAGGGAAGAAAAAGGAAGAGAAAGTTTTTTTTTTCGAACATCACGCGGGTATTAAGTTAGCGTTAGCCCAAAGTAACTATGCCACGCGGACGAAGTCGCAAAGCTAGTTTAAAACAAATCTGAATATACTGTAATCTTACTCTCAAATTACTAATTTCTATAAGCACTCTATGTTTTCTTTAATCCATTGGCCTCCATTAGTAGACTCTCCAACTCAATATAGCACTACAAAATCACTTCTTCCACCCATCTGATTCATACAAAGTGCATTAATGGTTATATCTATGCAAACAACCACATGCGGAACCTTGAGTAACAAATATGCACAGTGCTGGCTAGTAATAGGACCACTGTGCATACTTAATGATCCTTGTAAGGGAGCGGTGCGTTTCCATTTGCACGGAATGAGATTCAAGATTTGCTACAACTTACGGTAAGTAAATAAAAAAACTTGACAGGTGTCAAGGGACACCCGGATGGAACGAAGTTATAATTTATTATGTAAACCCGTATACACTCAACAAAAATAATCGTCGCGACACCACACTGTTTAATCCAAAATGGAAAGACGTAACGAAAATAACTGGCTTGCTTTCTATGAGAGAGAGAGAGAGAGACAAAGAAACACGCGCATGCCGCACGGCTTACAACTATAGCAAAAAGTGTCGTTACAACTTTTGGTCTTAATTTTTTCCGTCTAGCCCCCTTTCGCAACGCGCGATAAAGAACTTCGTTCCAATACTGGTTCTTATTGGAATAACATCATTAACATTACGTTGGAGTCAAATTGAGGTGAGCAGGACAGTTGGCTAGACGAGGTAAAGGGGTCGGGCAGAACTATTTATCAATCATTGATTGATTTCTCCTGCTCCGGGCGGAAGGGGTTGTCAGGTCTGTAAAACCCATCTAAGTTTCTTTCTTTTGGTCTTCGTGTTTTGGGACCGCGGTATCTCTTTCGAACAACCCACAACCCCGGCCGGCAGTGACCCTGGCCCTCTGCTTTGCTGACATCTCTCTGAGGCGCGCGTGGAACCCGTGGACCTGTCCTCACTGTTCAGAAACCCAAACATCATGAAGAGTTATCTTTACTAATATTATAAAAGCGAAAGTGAGTTTGTTTGTTACGTCTTCACGCCTAAATGGTTAAACCAATTTTGATCAATTTTGGTACCTACAGTGATAGTTAGGACCCTGAAGACGGACATAGGCAATTTTTATTAAAAAGAAAGAAAGAGGGACGAAAAGGGAAACTTAGCTTTGCTATTACAATAAATGAGGCGCAAGGACAAAAACTACAGGTAGCAGGTACCTGCTAATCAGGAAAGGGGAACTGTGTTACCCCGAATTTAACGCGAGCAAAGCTGCGGGCAAAAGCTAGTAAGGTTATAATTGCATGCGAAGCTTTTAGGCTTGTACGAAAGTACCGCCAATATATCAGTCATAAATCCACATTCACAAATGTTCATCACAAATCGGTCAAGTATCCACATTCAGACCAAGGACAGCCTAAAATCAACTAAGTTTCGATACTTACGTGTTATACATTAATCACGTAGGTTCGCAACGTGCGAAAGGGGGCTAGACAAAAAAAATAAGACCAAAAGTTGTAACGACACTTCTTGCTATACTTGTAAGCCGTGCGGCGTGTGCGTGTTTCTCTGTCTGTCTCTCTCTCTCTCCCTCTCTCTCTCTCCCTCTCTCTCTCTCATAGAAAGCAAGCCACTTATAATTAGAGGGGCCTGCCAGAGCCAAAGAGAAACCGCGGTTCCGGAACATAAACGGCAAAAGGAAACAATATGAGTGGAATTTAGTCTGTAAAAGTCTGACCCTCCCTCCGCTCCACCCAGAGCTGGGTAGATATTTGATAATTTACCATCCGTAAAAAAAGTCAATTATAATAAAATCACAATAGGCATGACGACAGTATAAAAAAATCGCTGATTCAGTGATGAGAAGTCATATTAAAAAAAAAGTAAACACAGGTTACTTTTACTTAAAAATAACAGATTATTAAGATTTTCAATAAAATAAAACATTAAAATACTGCAATCGGCCATTTTGACTGAAACACCGATCACAGCGTATGACGTCACGGTTATGTGATTTATGGGACGTTGTTATAGAAACAATGTCATTTTTATTTAACTGTGACGTCATGCCGACGGCATGACACATGCGAGCTGTTTTCGGGCACTATTGAAAAATTATGAGAAAAATGGTTTCAAACTTTGTTAAACTTAAGTTTATTACCGAAATAAAGGCTTTTTTGTAAATAGTAAAAGTGTACCCACATTATGGAAGAGGATTTTAAAATCTTTCGTCACGCCTATTCCCAACCCGTAAAACAATGCATACTCCCTTTTCCCGTATTGAACGCACTAAATTTCAAATTCACGGTAACTGTCACCGCGATTGTCATTCTGCGACAGTACGTCTTATACCAACGATATTTTATTAACTGCCGACCTTCTTTGCTGAATACCTAATGCTTTGTAGCTGGTATTACTGTAAGTAGTGCCAATTGGACCAGGTGCAGCATTAGTTAGGCAGACTTGGACCTTAGAAGCATACGTCTTAAGGGATCCATTGGTACCTGCCGATGTTGTGGGTTGTTCCAAAGAGATACTGCGGCCCCGGCACACAATAAGTAAAAGAACATGGGTGGGTTTTAGTCAGTACAAGTCTGACACTCCTCCCGTTCCGCCCAGAGCGGGGATTTTTTGATGATTACACATCAGCAGAAAAAAAAGATACTAATGTTAGATAGAAAGGTTGTAGGAGGTTACGTAAAAGTATGAATATATGTGTTTATATTTTTTTTTTTAAACGTGGCCCCACACTAGGAATTACTCCTGTATCGTGGGTGCGTTTACAAACATTTAAACTCACAAACAGCCAGACTCGGAACAACTATCTGTAGGTCATACAAATATTTGTTTCTTGGTGGGATAGAACCCGCGACACGTAGCGCAGCAGACAAACGCTTAGCCACTGCGCTAACCATGTCGTCATGATTTAAGCTTAGTAAATGCTTAATGGTAAACAGAGCGTGGTTGCTAGCTGCATATTTTTAATACAATACAATTCTAATAAGCAATAAATTCCTTACTAGAATCATAATAGTTTTTATATTCACTTCCTTTTAACATTTCATTGAAGGAATTCACAATAAATCTACAATAAACATACCTTATGTTTATAAATATTACCTACCATAATATTACGCTTGTGGGGTTTCACAGGTGTAGGCAGACCACGTTTCACCAGATAATATGCTAAAGTTTGGAATGAATCCTTTAATAAGACTATCCTGGAAATATAGCAGCAATCTAGACTTAGAAAAACACAAGGGGTTGGTAGCTACCAAAAAAATAAAAAATATCTCAACCCGAGGATTGAACCTGGGATACCAATGACTCTATTATTGGCAGTCGCTCGTGAAACCACTGAACCAACGAGGCAGGTTTCATTTTACTAACGAACGAGTGACCTATATATTGTATGTATATTGCATGGATACCATAATGTCTATTTTCCTGTAAACGTTTGGAGTTCAAATTTTCGAAAATGAACTAGATGGCGTTTCTCGCTTCACACGATTTTATTTCTATATTAAATTTGTTTTTTTTGCAGCCTTGTATGTGAAGCTTGTTTAAAATCTCATTAAAATGGTCCAAATATTTCTATACTTATTATATTATTGTCTATAGTATAATATTATAAAGAGGAAGGATTTGTTCGTTTGTTTGTATCGAATAGTCTCCAAAACTACTGAACCAATTTTAACAATATTTTCACTAATAGGAAGCTACATTATCAGGGAGTAACATAGGCTATACAACATCACGCTACTACCCACGGGTGCGGGGCAGCGACTAAAGACGCGGGTGAAACCACGCAAGACAGTTAGTATTTAAATAAAAGTACTTTTACCTCAACTAAAACCACATTTCCCAACTAGTTTTAAATGCCACTATGCTGCCAAAAGCCCACACCAGTATGGTTTTCTTGTTATTAGCATTATAACTATCAGTGGGCCCAAATATGGCTCAAGACCAACTAGATCGCCAATCGACTGGTCACAGTAGCCATTGTAAAATGTTGTGTACGGTACTTTTAGGGTCACCAGACTTTGATATTTAACGGGACTTTCCTGATAGTTTTAGTCCTGGCAAACGAAAGGTTACACAGCGGTTTATTTGAATACCAGCTGGCGCCCGCGGCTTCGCCCGTTTGATATCGAAAATAAGTATCCTATGTATTATTTCAGACCATAATCTCTGTGCCAAATTTCATCAAGACCAAGAATCACGTCAAGACGCCTGAACGCAGGCGTCTTGACGTGAAAGACATACACTTCTGGACACATCTATTGGCCCACCTTAGAGTTTAGGTTTCGATGGCCCCTACCGAAATATGATTGCTAGATTGAACAAAAACTGTTGATGCAGTTTTAAACCTGATACATTTTACCATCTTTTTCGATCGTATTGTTTTAAATTTGAATTCAGAATACCATACGACATGGAGCTACGCCTAACAAGTCGGATATGCGCCTTGTTAAAGGCAATTGATTTTTGAATAAAAAACATGTTTTATCAAATAAAGGTTTAATTTAATAACGCGTGTTGCCTCCATGGGCATCTACCACAGCTCTCATACGATTAGGCATAGAGTTTATCAACCGCTCTATGAAATTTTGAGGGATCATCTCCATTCCTCTTCTATGGCAGTTTTCAACTCCTGCATCGTCTGGGCAACTGGCTGACGAGCCCTAACACGTCTTTTTAGCTCGTCCCACATGTGCTCAATAGGGTTCATGTCTGGGCTTCTGGCTGGCCAGTCCATAACTGTGATGTTCACATCCCGAAGATATTCCCTGACGATGCCGGCCGCATGGGCTCTTGCATTATCATGCATAAAAAGGAAATTTGGGCCCACATAGTCCGCGTATGGCATCACGTGAGGTTCTAAGCACTTACGAATGTACCTTTCAGCATTTAATGTTGGCAGCCGTGGTCCTGTAACAACCTCAAGTTGAGTTTTGCCGCTCGCGGATATACCGCCCCAGACAGTCCATGAGCCACCGCCATAAGCAACCCTCTCTTCAAAGCAGCATTGTGCGAAACGCTCTCCCTTACGTCGGTAGACCTTCTTCCTTCCATCATTGCCATGTAACACAATTTTAGACTCATCAGAAAAGAGTACACGGCTCCAATCTTGCTGTGTCCAATTTAAATGACTGCGTGCGAAATGAAGGCGCGCTGTTCGGTGGGCTCGCGTTAGTTTGGGCCCATTAGCTGGCTTGTGTGGTACCATATCGCGTTCTTTTAACCTTCTCCGAACAGTTCGAGCGCTTACAGATACTCCGTGGAAGTCGCGAAGTTGGTTTTGTATCTCAATGGAGGTAAGGTGACGATTTCTCAAGCTGGTCGTCACGATGAATCGATCCTGCCTTTCAGTTGTGACCCGAGATCGTGGCCTTCCTTGGCGACGAACAAAGCCGCCAGTCTCTAGGTACCTCCGATAAACATTTCGGACCGCAGATCGACTTAAATTAAGTTGAGCACTCACGTTTCTTTGGCTGTGTCCGGCCTGAATAAGTGCCACAGCTTGGGCGGCAATTTCAGGTGAAGTATCCATAGATTATTGATAGAACCTCACCTTAATGTTAAGAATAAGTAATGTTTGTTGCAAAACCAAAGATATCAATCACTTTTTCAAGAATTAAATCCAAGTAAACCAATAAAACCTGATTTTCTTAGTATTCGATTGTTTGATATCAACAAACAGGCTCCAAATTGTCTTTTGTTTCTTTAAATTCTGTGTTCGAAATTCAAAAAAAGACTATTGAATGAAATTGTGAATGTGCCAGGTTAAAAACTGCATAAAAACTTTTTGCTCGACCTAATATAAAATTTTAGCTAGGACCAAACGAAACTGAAAATACAAGGTGGGCCAATAGATGAGTCCAGAAGTGTATTAGTAAGGATATCTTTTACTACGACTCTTTAGACTTAGAAGGTTGAGGTTTGGTTTGTGTTTTGATTTCCTTTTTTAGGGTTCTGTACCTTAAAAGGAAAAAACGGAACCCTTATTGGAATATTTGTCCATCTGCCTGTCAAGAACCTTTATCTCGACAACACGTGGAGGTATCAAATTGATATTCAAACCATGTACTTAAGTTTGTAGTCTCTTGAAACTGTGAAAAAATTATCCCTCTAAATCGACGCAGTCAAAAGATGAGGCTGTTTTTTTATAGCAAGTTTGTACGGAATCCTCGTTTCGCGAGTCTGACTGGCTCTTGGCACGTTTTTTTCTCTCTTTTTCTACCATAAAAAACACATATATTATATGCCAGAGATAGTAAAACTCACAGTATGACAGATCTGTCACACTCATAATATACATCACAGGTTAATAAAAGCTATGTCGTAATAATATGATTGTATAGGCGTGATGACGCATATGTAACTGTCATGATATTCCTAACACGACAACTTTTGGTAAGAGTCCAACTGTAATGTGCTTAGTGAAATATTGAAGAGGACTTTCAGACTAGCAGATTGTGATATTAACTAGGGCTGGTATTAATAACTGTTTTGAAAGATTGACGAGAATTCAGATGCTGATATTCTCGGTCAAGCTAGTGGCCGTGTCGACGGCGCGATAGTGTTCCACGCGCGCCTCAAAGAGATGTTAGCAAAAACAGGAGGGCCTGCCAGGGCCACCGTCTGCCGGGGTTGGGGGTTGTTCGAATGAGATATCGCGGCCCTGGAACATAAAGGGCAAAAGAATTTAGTCAGTACAAATCTGACACTCCCCTCCCACTCCGCCCAGAGCAGGGGAAATTATTTGATGATGCCCAGCCGACAAAAAAAAGGTAGTGCGACCATAACCGTACTTATTCGGGAGCGCAGAGCATTGAGAGCTTTGACGACTCTGTTTTATCTTTTTATCAAACCCTCTTCTCTTTGTCTGTCTTCTCAATGTCAAATATTTATACTCTGCGCATAACAAGAATCTTCGTTCCGCCAATGATCGTCTTACAATTACTTACGATATCCTTCTCATCGCTCTGTTTTTATCAAGTTGTAGTTGTCTTGTTACGGTCTTTTAACTTTATATACGAGTATGTTCACGATTGTTGCATTTATTGATGTACTAGTTTTTGCCCGCGGCTTCGCTCGCAAATTCGTACACAGTACAGTACCTTCCACCTGCAGTTTTTGCTCTTGCGCCTTATTGATTTGTAATAGCAACGTTAAGTTTTCCCTTTTCTTCCCTCGTTCTCCCTCATATCCCACTTTTTTAAATAAAAATTAGCCTATGTCCGTCTCCTGGTTCCCAACTATCTCTGTACCAAAATTCATCAAAATCGGTTTAGCCATTAAAGCGTGAAGAGGTAACAAACAAACAAACTCACTTTCGCTTTTATAATATTAAGTAAGGATTTATTTTAATAATCATTTCTAGTATCCTTTTATTGCACCTACTGTGTTTTGTCTCTGCATCACCCTAAGGTACGCCTTAGAAATTATCTACCAGACGGTAGATAATTTCTAAGGCGTTAAATCCGCCTTTGTACAGGTTTTTATTTGTGCATAAAGTTTTAATAAATAAATCTTTGTAGGTGGGTCGGCTCAGTATAATTTGGGGTATACCGAGCGACAAACTGAACATTGAGATTGAACGGCACGATTGTGCTATCAAGAATAACCTTACAAAACGGACATAAGCCGAGGCTCGTACCCCACAGGGAATGCCTTTAGCGTGTAGGCGGTTTTTGTGTTTTTGCCCTGGCTGGGGGCTTTAATCTCAAGGCATCCACAGGAATCGCCCGGTTAAGCAGACAATAACCTCGAGATGCCGTTCAAAAAACCCAACTTAAAAAGATGGCTACTTTGTTAGGATTTTAATTTTAAACTTTGTCCCACTCTACGAATTTTTCCTGTATCGTGGGTACGTTTACAAAAATTTAAACGCACATACACAAACAGCCAGACCCGGAACAACTACCTGTAGGTCATGCAAGTATTTGTTCCGTGCGGGGATCGAACCCGAGATACGTAGCGCAGCAGTTAAACGCTTAGCCACTGGGCCAACCGTGTCATCAAATTTCAAGTTGTGACTCTATATTAATGGCGCTTTTTTTTTGTTTCAGGTAAGCAGCTTAATCAACATAAAAGCTCATATTTCAAATTATTTCTAAGGTAAATTATATAAATAAAAACATCAACAATTAAAATATGGTACAAATATAATTAAAAACTTGGGAGGTGTCAAGGGACACCCGGATGCAACGAAGTTATTATTTATTATGTACAAAAAACCTGTTTACACTCAACAAAAATAATCGTCGACACCACACTGTTCAATGCGAAATAGAAAGACGAAACGAAAATAACTGGCTTGCTTTCTATGAGAGAGAGAGAGAGAGAGAGTCAGAGGCAGAGATACACGCGCCCACCGCACGGCTTATAACTATAGCAAAAAGTGTTGTTCCAACTTTTGGTCTTATTTTTTTCCGTTTAGCCCCCTTTCACAACGCGGGATAAGGAACTTCGTTCCAAAAAAATGTACATGCCTTGATTTAAAAACAGCAGGGGGCTTAGACAAAGTAACAATTTAAAAACGATAACGAAGTTAGAAATCGTTATCGCTCAGCAGTCACTAATACATTTTCAACTTTATACCCTAGTGCATAAAGTTGAAAATCTATTAAAGACTGCTGAGCGAAACAAACAAAAACGATATGTAAACGTCAATAGATTTTCAACTTTATTAAACGCGCGTATAAAGTTGAAAATGTATTAGTGACTGCTGAGCGATAACGATTTCTAACTTCGTTATCGTTTTTAAATTGTTACTTTGTCTAAGCCCCCTGGTATTTAAAATAAAAACTTTTTGCGTGTACGTTAAATTGTTTCAGTTTTACAAAGAAAAACATAAATAACATTCCATTTCCTTCGCAAATAAAACTTCCCTGTTGGAACGGAACTCCAAAGGCGTTGAAATTAACTACAAAACAGAGAACTACGTACATAACAACATAGTTGAACGCAGTTTACAAAGTAGTGGTGTTTGGTAACCAAAGACACGTGCCAAAGTTTTTCACACGATTAAATTAACAGCAGAAACAGGAAATACGGTAAACTTTACGAGCTATGTGCTGTACATAGATTGACTAATTTATTTGTCTAAATAAATCATAAAATTACTTCCCCCGCTTTGGGGGAAACGGGGGAGTGTCAGACTTGCACTGACTAAAACCCACCCATGTTCCTTCTTTTGCCCTTTATGTTCCGAGGCCGCGGTATCTCTTTCGAACAACCCGCAACCCCAGCAGGCGGTGGTCCTGGCAGTCCCCTCTGCTTTGCTGACATCCCTTTGAGGCGCGTAGAACACTATTAACGCGCCGTCGACACGGCCTGTCGTCACTGGACGAACGGACGGTGAGCTACCCATTGCACACTGTCCACAGACTGACTTTGAGTAATACTATACTTATTCTGTATGACCAATTGAATGAATATCATATCGGTCTAGGCGTTAAACTAACCGACCATATAAGCTACACCACACTGCGCTCCATACATAACACTAATTACTAACGTTGCTGCAAAGCCTGCTAGCTGAAGTGAGACTGGGCTGGCTACGTCTGCCAAAACAACCTCTTTCTGAAGCCTTGATACAGCCAGAAAGCATCGCGACAGACCACGTAGAAATTAGATAGATAGAACATTCTTTATTATGTACACCATATAAATTACAAGAATTACAGTATAAAACTTTTAAATAGGGTGACACAGTGGGCGGTCTTATAAAAAAAACAACAAAATGCGGTCTTTTCAAGATAACCTTTGGATGGATTTAAGGGAGGAAGAAAGACAATTCCATTATTCAAAACAAATAGCTACGATTATAAAAAAATACTTATATACAAATACAATAAAAGTCATGATGAGCAAAGAAATATTTACCATTGTTATTTATGGAGAGAGGTAGCTCTTTTCGATCATAATGAAGATGACCATGTTTAAAACAAAGTCGGTTTTCATTTACATTTAATATAATTATAAAAATTGTGTATAATGCATGTAGAAACAAAAATACATATGACAGTTTAAAATCCATTGTTGGTTCATACGATCCGATAAAACTACATCCATATTCGGAAGGGTTGGGGTCACTGACCCAATTCGGCGCGAGCACTGAACCCGACGGAATATTTCCTTTCATCTCGATATTTCCGGGGTTTCGGAAAACTGATGGTTTATTGGTATAATGGCTGGTATGGGGTTTGATTTCCAGTTACTAAAGTGGTTTTATGAAGGTTTATGTACAAAATATTGCTAGGATTTTTTCCCTAGTAAATGTTTTGCTGTAAATTTCATAGGATTTTTTCATAACTGGACCAGTAGCGGTACTGTCATTCAAGTGTAAAAGCTTGGCTTGCCTTTACAAACTACTACTCGTTGTTATGTTAGGGTTTCTGACCAATCTGGTTTCTACACCAGTTTTCGGATGGGAAATCATCAAATAACTTAGCGGGGGCGCTATGGGCGGAGTGGAGTGTCAGACATTTACTGAATAAAAACCTACCATGTTCCTTCTTATGCCCTTTATGTTTTGAGTATCTCTTTCGAACAACCCGCAACCCCGGCAAGAGTCTGGTTCCCTTAAAGGCCGAAACATAGGTATAACGCGGTTATCTATAACCTATTCTGGCACTGTTCGTGCGATGCTGCAACGCGGTTATGTGTTTCGCCTCTTAGGGCTCCCGTACTGTTAGCCCCTAGGGACGCCACATGCCTTATACGATACTTATACTATACCACATCCGTTCATAACTGCATTGTATGCAAGCATACTTATTCATAATAATTGATACCCATTACAGTGCGTCCCCCAGAGTGTGCCCCTACCAGAGCCCTACCTTTAATGAATAATGCATTGACCGCATTTAATGCAGTATAAATGCCGTTAAAGTAAACCGAACGACACAGTAATTAATAAAACACGGAATAAGGACACCTATAGGTTGTTTAATTAATGTTTTTTTTTGTTTTGGCAGGAGTGGGTTATCCCCGCGGACACCTCGACTATCTCACGAGCAGTGAGACAGTCGAGGTAGTGCCGGACTCGAACCGGCTAAAACCACACTCCTGCCCCGCTAGAGTCCCTCTGACATTATCAGAGACCTTTTAAGCGATATTTTGTTCTGAATAGCATTAAGTTAATAAGAGACCGAGACCACGCTCTATGTACTTGAATTTAACGGTGTTGTTTAATAGGTACTGTTTAAAAAGATAATCTCCAATTTAAAATTTGTAAAATGCCATTAACCATAGACCAGCGAATGGACTGGTAAGCACACACATTAGATTTAGCAAAGAGACTTAGCAAATCAGCATATGTTTTATATAAACTTGCACCTATCACAGGAGTAGATGCTATTGTTACTGCATACCATGGCATGACTGGTTCTTTACTGATGTACGGAGTTATTTTTTGGGGCAACTCAATAAATAAGGAGCTCATTTTAAAGGCCCAAAAAAGATGCATCAGGTCAATGTTTGGGTTAAAATGCACAGACACCTTGTAAACCTTTTTTTATTAAATGTAAAATATTGACGGTACCCTGTATGTACATTTTCGAAGCTGCAGTATTTGTAAAAAGCAACCCAAAACTATTTCCTAAGCTATCAAACAGAAATGACCGCAGTCGACGGCACGCCAATATGTTGTGTTCAAGGCAATCCAAAACAGAACTGATGGGCAATAGTATCTTCTGTGTGGCTCCAATGATTTATGATCATTTACCAGAAGCAGCTAAAATGCTTAACATTAATCTTTTTAAAAGGCATCTAAAGAACTTTCTCGTAAGTAAAGCCTACTATAAAATTTCAGAGTTTCTTGAAGAAAAAGTACTTGGTACATGAACTTAACATTATTTTTTTTTATGATTTCTTTAGATAAGTTTGTATATTATTTTTAACCGACGAAAAAAAAGGAGGAGGTTCTCAATTCGACATGTATATTTTTTTTTTTTTTTTTATGTATGACCACGCATAACTTTTTACTGAGACGTCCGATTTGAAAAATTCTTTTTTCATTGGAGAGAGTATATTTCAAAGTTGGTCCCATTTCAAATTGAAAAAAAAAATCCGCCCCTAAGGGTGGAAAAATTGGGGTTGATTGATTTTTTTTCATACTAAATTTGCAATTGTGAACCGATTTTGTTTAAATTTTAAACACATATGTAGTTCTGGTGATAATACGGCGTCAAAATGATCTGATGATGGATGATGGAGACAGGAAATACTTGCATTTTGCAAGAGGTCCTCAACAGTTTAAAGCAGCAATATTTCGTGTTTCAACTCATTTCATGCACGTTGACGACAACTTTAGACCTAGCTGGAGAATAGAGCTGTCAATGAAGGTCTGAAGATGGAGACGGAAGGCTTTTGAAAGAGGTTCTTATCAATTTACAGCCGCTATATTGTGTTTGGGCTCGTTTTATTAACCTTGATGAGGACTTTGAGCCAATCTGGATAATTACTGTCACTGAAGATCTGACGATGGAGACGGAAGGTATTTGCAAGACGTTTTCAACAGTTTACAGCAGCTATATCGTGTTTGGGCTCATTTAATGCACCTTGACGTGATCTTTAGACCTAGCTGGAGAATTACGGTCATGGAAGGTCTGATGATGGAGACGGGAAGTATTTACTAGACATTCCCAATAGCTTACAGCAGCTGTATTGTGTTTAGGCTCATTTCATGTACGTCGATGAGAACTGTTGATGCCTTGCCGGAGTATGATTGTCATCAAAGCTCTGGCGGTAGAAATGGAAGTCAGTTACAAGAGGTTCCCTACAGTATAACCCCACTTGGGCTTATTTCTTGAACTTTATTAAAAACTTTAGACCTTAAATAAGACCCTTATTTGAAAAAACATAATAAGTGTGTTTTAGCCATTACTGCAAGAATGATATATCTGTATATGTGCAGTACACAGTGAGTTAACCTTCCAGTCTCTGGATTTCAGTCAGCGCGCTCATCATGCGGATAGATTAACACCTTAATTGGTTCTAAATTTGATAATGATGCTAATAAAATGTAGTCCCAGGTCAATTCATGCTTTATCGAGGGTCGTCCCTTGAACTTTGAACCCAGCTTAGAATTACAGGCAACGTCATGCGTTCAAAAACATTTCTAGTACGTGTTCTTTTGAAAATTGCCACCACTCGAGGTCTAGCAACATAGTCATTGCTATCACTCTATTTCCTTTGCTTTCATTGTTAACACAATTTTTTAGATTTTTGGTAGGTACTAGAATATCTGGAGGTCTATTCCCAAAGACTCGATAGTGTTTCGAATTCATGGTAGTCATCTTAGTACTTGTCAACCTGTTTGACGGTAAGGAACATTCTTATCGAAGCTCCCATCCCCGAATCCTTCATCTTACGCGTCTGTTCGCCTAACAAGGTTGTTTATTAAATATCAAAAGCAACTAATGTGGGTTCAAAATAATAGCTACCAATTATTTAGTAGTGTCGAAGTATACCAAAAAATCGTCGAAAAAGGAAATTAGATAGCAAAAGACAATATTTTATTTTAAAAAGCCGAAAAATTTAGAATTTGAATAACAGTCAAAAATTTAATACAAATTAGATTAAGTAAAGCAACAACTTTGTTGTAAAAGAAAACCAAAAAGAGTAAAATAAAAACTTTTTAACAAAAAATTGAACCGACGAAAAGTGAAAAATAAAAAACCTTTTAGTCTAGCTAAGCTCCAAAGTTAAAGTATGAGATTAATTTTGAGGCGGCGCCAACAAACAATGATCGACGATCAATCAAGTTGTCAACGTTTACCATGTTACGTTATGAAAATCAATAAATAGTTTGTTTGGCGCCGACTTGAAATTAATCTCATACTTTAACTTTGGAGCTTAGCTAGACTAAAAGGTTTTTTATTTTTCACTTTTCGTCGGTTCAATTTTTTGTTAAAAAGTTTTTATTTATTTAAAATTTCTGACATCAATCTATAAATAGTGAAAACCTTAACTTGACATAATGAATTGTTTTGTTATTTTGACATTTATTGACCAATATTTTATAAAGATTTGAAATTATTTAAATTCCATTACTATTCTGACATTCATATATTTTCTCTGTTTTGATTATTCACATAATTATTTTGTTACTACCATGATGTTAAATTTTAATCATTTTTATTATCATTAACATAATATTTGCACGCCATAAGATGTGTTTAACATGTCCAGACCGTTTCTTTTGTTATCCTGCATGCATGCTTTTTTGTAATATTTCATGTATGTAAGCAAATAAATATCTTATCTTATCTTAAACTCCAAAAAGAGGAATAATAATAACACTAAATCTAAGGATTAATCTAAAACAAAATCCGCGCACACATAACCTCTTGCTTTTATGGTCAGTTTATAATTTGAAACTCATACCTTAATTCATGCTACATTCCTTATATTCACACACTTTCGTTCAGAAAATAGACTTTTCTAAACTTACCTTTTACGCCCATGGGTAAGGTAGGAACCCAAATTGTTCATAATTTCCACTCGAGCCGAGTAATGAGGCAACACTCTGGTTACTTAAGCCGTGTTCAGAACTTGAGCAACTCGACGATGTAATGATATTGTGGTTCACTGAATTACTAATGAATTTTGAATATTACAAGCGTCTAGGGATGGTTTATAAAACTTATACAACAAAATGGTCGAGCTGAATGGGGCTGATCCATACGTCATGTTCGTGAACGGGCGCTGTCAGTTGGGACTGGTCATTTTTAGCTACCACGGTTCATTTTTAAACTTATTTAGATTTAAAATTAAATTTTGCTTTTTATTTACTCTGGACGCTCTTACTGTGCACGTCTTTCTACATCGTTCTCACATATTTGTATAATCTCAACATGAATGATGTAAATACGATTTTGTTAAAATATTATAATTTAAAAGAGTGTCCAAGGAGTTTCTTGCCCATTCTTCTCCATAGAGATCAACGCTTTGGAATGGGCAACTACAGTACTTTCACAAGTTATTATGCCTTGTGACCGGGACTGTAGATTCATTTTGTTTCTTGACATTCAAAAGTGCCTGTAATGGTCTAATTGAAATAAATGATTTGAATTGAATTGAATTATGATATATGTGTTACGTGATTTAAGTGTACGAAAAAGAATAAGATTGATAGATAGAATATTATTTATTATGTACACTCATACAAATTACAAGAATAACAGTATACAACTTATAAATAGCGTGATACAATGGGCGGTCTTATCGCTAAAATCTAAGCTAAGGTCTTATTGCCGTAAGATTGTGGAACTCACTTCCGCCTAGAAGTAGAGACTTGAAAGCATTTCTATTTTTTAAAATAACATTAAAAGAGCATATATCCTCATAGACTTATATGTAGATATATCATCCCATTGGCTCAGGACTAGATTAAGGTTGCATTAAATATAAAAACGATACGACGACACGGTTGGCGCAGTGGCTGAGCGATCGACTGCTGCGCTGCGTGTCGCGGGTTCGATCCCCGCACGGAACAACTATTTGTATGACCTACAGATAGTTGTTCCGGATCTGGGTGTTTGTGTATGTGACTTTAAATGTTTGTAAACGCACCCACAATACAGGAGATAATCCTAGTGCGGGGCAATGTTTTTTTTTTTTAAAAATAGTGTATTTAGTTTGATGACGCTTATTTGATCACACCAATATTTAAAGGTGAAAGTTTGTAGATAGCTTTTTTTGCTGTTGACGGAGCGTCAGACTTGTACTAACTAAGCCCCACCCATGTTTTTCTATTGCCCTTTATGTTCCGGGGCCGCGGTATCTCTTTCGAACAACCCGCAACCCCGGCAGGCGGTAGCCCTGGCAGGCCCCTCTGCTTTGATGACATCTCTTTGAGGCGCGCGTGGAACGCTAACGCGCTTTCGACACGGCCTCTCATCAATAGGCGGACGGACGGTGAGCTACCCATTGCTCACCGTCCACAGGCCGTAGTAGGGCGTGTAGTAACACTTAGGCAGGGATAAGTTTTTTATCCTATTCCATGTCTGGTGTAACCGCGTATCGAAGCTAGTATTTCAATATTTTACGAAGTTTTGAGTGCCTTGTTAGTCAAGTCCTGAACGGTACTGTTGTATAAGAGGTCTTGAGTTTGTTTCCCATGTTAGGCAAATAGTTGTTTTGTTCAATTTCTCAGCAGCAGCTACGGTAGTATTGTAACAACATTACGTTCCGTTCAAATACAAACACAGCAACCCCTTATGGTTTAACGACTTCAAGTGTTTGATCATAAAAGTTGATTGAAGAAAATGGCGTCTCTACGTGTAATGTGTTTATTTATACATTAGAGTGCATTTATGCATTATTTTTATCGCTTTACGAGGTACCTGGAGATGTGTTAGCTGTGGTAAAACGAAGGAAAGAAAAGTGCCTTGACTGTCGACAAGGGATTTGAATCTCCGTAAAAGATTAACCTTGGAGTTGCTGGTTCTTCTCTATAAAAAAAGTGCTAATTAGAACAGTGCACCTTTTCTCGACGTTTTATAACTGACCAGGTAGGTTAATGTGAAATAAATTGTTTTGTTTTTTGGTAATTATCTTGCAGCTGAATACAGCCTAAATCAGAATGTGGTTATAATGAGTCCAGACCATGATAAACTGAACAACGCACGAAGGATTCCGTACCTGTATCTATAAATCGAAAAAAAATAAATGTTTGTTGTATTATATAAATACTATCTTCCGCGCGCGACTTCATCCGCGTGGCATAGTTACTTTAGACTAACGCTAAGTTTAACCCGCGTGATGATAAAAAAATCTGTCTCTCCCCTTTTTTTGACAGACGCACGGACAGGAGTCTTAAAAATAGGGAGTCCGTTTTACCCTTTGGGTCCAGAACCCTAAAAATCTTAGAAATTAAAGACCTACTTCCCGGTTTTCAATTAAAAATTGTCATGCATGTTTATTTTGATGACAATGCATAACTAAGGAACGTCATACTAAATCCGAGTGTAATGGTTTGCTGATAAAAACGATGAACTTCAATTTCTATATTATAATCCACGAAACAAAAATGTCTTAAATATAATAATTGAAATATCCTTACTAATATTACAAAAGCGAAAGTGAGTTTCTTTGTTTGTTTGTTACGTCTTCACGCCTAAATGGCCAAACCGATTTTGATGAATTTTGGTAAAAGGTGAGAAAGAGGGAAGAAAAGGGGAGAGAAAGATTTTTTTTTTCGATCATCACGCATCACGGGTTAACGGTAGCGTTAGCCCAAAGTAAATATGCCACGCGGACAAAGTCGCGGGCGGAAGCTAGGTAACAAATAAAATGTACAAACCACTTGCAATAAGATGAACGATTAAAATAAACTCAGCCTTAAAAACTGTGTCGACTCAACGATCAACAAAAACCTTGCAACAAAAAAAAAATCGTGAACAAAGATTGGAACGAACAATTTTATGCGACCATTACTGGGATGGTTCACTCATTCTCTCATTCACTCACTAGCTCATTGTTCAACTGGTTGACAATGAGAATGAATGGGCGATGGATGAAAACATTTTTACATTGACGCTTGCAGTTTTGAGCTGGGCATTCTGGAGGCTACTTCGGGCACATTGTATTTTTTAAATGGCGGACTGTTCGGCCATTTTCTTTTTGTTAGTGAGTTTTTGTGCGACGTGAAAATGGTTTTATGTCGGCCTATTTTAAGCAGCTTTTAGTAGCTTTACCTCTAACTAACTTTTTAAACAAATCTTTGAAGTTAATAAAAAAAGATTTATATCAATTACATAACACTTTAACATACATGTTTCAGAGATCACCTTTTAAGCAAGGAGATGCATGTGTTAGGTAACTCCGCTATTCAACTTAAACGCTAAAAACAAAGCAAAATTAAAGAAAAAAAAATGTTCCTTCTATTGTTTTTTATGTTCCGGGGCCGCGGTATCTCTTTCGAACAACCCGCAACCCCGGCAGGCGGTGGCCCTGGCAGGCCCCACTGCTTTGCTGACATCTTCTTAAGGCGCGCGTGGAACACTAACGCGCCGCCGACACGGCCTGTCGTCAATAGACGGACGGACGGTGAGCTACCCAATGGTCACCGTCTACAGGCCCGCATCTATGTTGGCCGGGAGACGCCCCGAGCGTCGGGCCTTAAACTAACCCTGGTTTGAGGTTCTCTCCCTCAAACGCCCGGCCACAGGTATAATAACTCTTTGCGCACACAAAATTTGTAAGGAAGGAGGTAAGGAAGAAATGAGATAAGGTTTCCCACCATAATACAAATGTTTTTTTTTTTATAAACTTTAATATTTATTGTTTTACAACATTGAGCTAGTGAAAGGATGAAATAAATAGAATATTTGTTTCTCATTACGGTATCCTAAAAACAATTAATTAATTATTAACTTAAATACTGCATAAGTAGAATATTGATGCCAATTAGTCCAGTAATTAATCATTTCTACTGATATAATATTCAATGCTGATAATTAAGCCCAGATATTGTTCATTAATCACCGCCAGGGTAATTAATTAACTATAATATGCTGTTATTTCAATTTTTGCCTGACATAATATTTATGCTATTTAGCAAGAATTATTAAAATGTGTTTTTAATAATTAATTTAGATGGTATTGTTATTTTAATCCAATACGTTTGGTTTCTTACATTGTCCGCGGAGGGACACTTATCTCTAAGATACAGGTTTTCACCTAATTTAGAAGTCAGGGTTTCAATGTCACCATTGTGACGATCGCCCGGAGGGCACGGTGGAGCACACAGTGGCGGTCTGCCCAGCTTGGGCGGAGCACCGCCGTGCCCTCGTAGAGGCGATCGGCGGCGGCGATCTCTCGCGTCCGGCCCTTTTTCAGTCCATGGTCCGGAGCGAGAGGGAATGGGAAGCGGTCACCTCCTTCTGCGAAGCAGTCATGCTAGTGAAGGAGGAGGCCGGGCGTTTGAGGGAGAGAACCTCAAACCAACCCAGCCGCCGCGGGAGACGCCCCGGGCGCCGGGCGCCGCGAGACGACTCCCGGCCACCGTAGATGCGGCCCTGTGGACGGTGAGTAATGGGTAGCTCACCGTCCGTCCGTCTATTGACGACAGGCCCTGTCGACGGCGCGTTCGTGTTTCACGCGCGCCTCAAAGAGATGTCAGCAAAGCAGAGGGGCTTGCCAGAGCCTCCGTCTGCCGGGGTTGCGGGTTGTTCGAAAGAGATACCGCGGCCCCGGAACGCAAAGGGCAATAGAAAGAACATGGGTTGGTTTTAGTCAGTAAAAGTCTGACACGTCCCCCCGCTCCGCCCAGAGCGGGGGAGGTTATTTGATGATTTCCCCAAACAAAACAAAAAAAAAGTTTTTTAATTTGGTATAAGTCTCGAAACAAAAAAAAATACGCATAATTAGTCTATACCTATTTTATTTTTGAATAGCAGCTTGGCTAAATAATAACAGCCCCTCGGGTCAATCTTCAGGTTAAGCAACGTTTACCTAGATTGGTCCATGGATGGGTGGCCATTCATTAACTACCGAGTTTCCTCCAAGGCTAAATAAACCAGACTAAAAATACATTGCATTAATAAAGGTCGTATGTTCATTGGAGCGAAGTATTAAAGCGGAAAAGAGCGAGCAAACATGCAGTCGAACAGAGTGTTTGTATTGTTCACTGAAGTGAATGTTCACAGTGTAAAGTATTTCTGTAAAAAATAATCAAATCAAATCATTTATTTCAATTAGACCATTACAGGCACTTTTGAATGTCAAGAAACCAAATGAATCTACAGTCCCGGTCACAAGGCATAATAACTTGTGAAAGTACTGTAGTTGCCCGTTCCAAAGCGTCTCTATGGAGAAGAATGGGCAAGAAACTCCATGGACACTCTTTTAAATTACACAATTATTACAAAATCGTATTTACATCATTCATGTTGAGATTATATAAATATGTGAGAACGATGTAGAAACACGTGCACAGTAAGAGCGTCCAGAGTAAATAAAAAGCAAAATTTAATTTAAAATCTAAATAAATAAAAAATGAACCGTGGTAGCTAAAAATGACCAGTCTCAACTGACAGCGCCCGTTCACGAACATGACGTATGGATCAGCCCCATTCAGCTCAACTCAAATTTAATTATTAAATTTTCTAGCAACAGTAATAAATGTCATGTTATTTAAGGCACAGGTTATGAAGCTACATCACAATTTCCTCAAAATTCGTCATTTTTAATATTGTCTGTATTTATTCAAATAAACTATACCAAATGAAAAAAATATTACAGAAATATAAAGACATCAAGGTATTGCATATATTTTTTGTTTTATTTTTAAGTACTTTTTGAAAAATTTAATTTATTAAACTCTTTTAAAATTATTTTTCTACAGATACGTTTTTTTTTGGTGTAGCGAACAACATAATATTAGCGAAATAAGTTTATGCAATAATTAGGCTTAGATAAATATGAGCACGCAAGCAAGCATTACATTATAGTATAACATTTATTTTCTCTACCACCGTCCTTATCAGCCCCAATGAACGGGCAGCCTAAACTATGATCCTCTTAAACCCTTTCAAAAAATCTGATGAGGGTCAATCTCTAGAGAATGGTGTGTTATTAAAGTACGCGACACTTTTCCGGTGGATACTTTTCAAGATCTCTTAAGCCTTAGGGGTTTAATTTTTCAAAAAGGTTTGTTTTATTTTTGGAAAGAATGGTTTTTTTATATTTCAGTATGGAATAAACAATTAATCCTTACTACGATTTTGATGAATTTTGGATTTGTACAGAGATAGTTGGGACCCTGGACACGGACATCGGCTTACTTTAAAAAAAAAAGTTAGTGAGAAATGAGGGAGAAAGAGGGAAGAAAAGGGAAAACTTAGCTTTGCTATTGCAATAAATAAGGCGCAAGGGCAAAACTACAAGTAGCAGGTACCTGCAAATCAGGAAAGAGGAACTAGGTTACCCCGAATTAAACGCGAGCGAAGCCGCAGGCAAAAGCTATAGTCGGGATCCTGGAGTCGGACGACTCCAGGATCCCAACTATCTCTGTACCAAAATTCATCAAAATCGGTTAAGACAAACTCACTTTCGCTTTTATAATATTAGTAAGGAAGTAAGAATTAGAACTGCCTCGCTGGACTAGTAGTTATAGTTATAGAAGACATTAGGAAGACATTATTATTATTTACTCCTCATACTTAACTGTTCGGTTCGATTCTCAGGTCGCTCACTATGTTTTTCCATTGGTTATTATCAGTATTACCCCGGATTGATGTTTTGGGCAGGGCCAAAGAAAATTAACGAATTTAAGGCATATCATATCACACCTCTGTGGAACTCGTCGATGAAACAAGCGAGATGATATACAAGGGTTAACATAACTCCCGGGGTTGCGGGTTGTTCGAAAGAGATACCGCGGCCCTGAAACATAAAGAGCAAAAGAAGAAACATGAGTGGGTTTTAATCAGTCAGTGAAAGCCTGACACCCCCCCCCCCGCTCCGCCCAGAGCGGAGGAAGTTATTTGATCATTTCCCATCTGTGAAAAAAAGGGTTAACATAATAAATGCAAGTACTTTCGTGAGGTTTCTCAGATCATGAAACTGAACAACTTTTGTTCTATGACATTTGGAAATTTACACTATTTTTTTAGTTTTACTTTACTTATTCTTCAACTGATCGCGTCAGTTCCTAAAAAACTAACCAATTATTATAAAATGATTCAACCAGTGTCTACAGAATCAACTTTATTGTCAATTGCTGAGTAATAAATAGTTATTCTACAGCAAGAGGCGATATTTTAATGGTATTTTATTTTATCGTCCAATCTATTTTATGTACCAGTACCTTACACAAGATCAGTATAAATCAGCACAAAATACTTAACGATTCTAGGTGTCTCGTGTCTCGAACTGTGTGATGTTTATAACCAACCCGAGACGTCAAACAGTCTATAAAGCAGAAGATAGCAGAAGTCAATAAAGTACACTACGTAACCAACAAGGGACTATTAACTTAATTGTACTTTTTATAAGTTTCACTGACTGGTAAAATAGTTTGCAGTTTGGGCAGATATGTAAATGAAAATATTTTATTTAAAAATGGTCGCCTTTTCAAAACAACTTACATATCATTAAATAACTTCTCCTGCACTGGGCGGAGCGAGGGGGAGTGTCAGTCTTTTACTGACTAAAACTCACCCATGTTACTTCTTTAACCCTTTATGTTCCAGGGACGCGGTTTCTTTTTCGATCAGCCCGTTACACCGGCAGGACATCACGTAATTCAATTACAATATCAATACTCACCTTCAATTTTTGTCAAAACGAAGGTCAAACCTTTTGATGTTTAACCTTTGTCCATGACATTAAATTCAGGTACAAAAAAAATATACAAAAAGGTCATCCCTGCAAAGCGAATCAACCATGTGCAACCACCTTAAAAAACGGATAAAAAAAGAAATGACACCTCAGTGACGTAACGTATGACGCAATACAATACCCGTCTACGGGTGACGTAGGCCGTCGTAGCGCTACGAGTCGTAGGCCTTGCTACGAGGCTACGCCGCCTACGTCAGAGCTCCATTCATCTGATAATGTCACTTTGTATGTCAGCAACTTTCGTTATATTTATGTCGAGGATTTCCTATTTTGTTGGAACCTCGAGTTACTCAATGGTGGAGTTTCTGCCTGAATGTTAGCTTTTGAGTTTATTTTTGCAGTTGTAGTGGGTTTATAGATGGAGTGTGTTCTCTCTTTTTTACATTTAGGTTATGAATACTAATTGTAAGCTATTGGCTTCATAGTAGCAGCCACTCGGGTCGATCTTTAGGTAAGGCACGCTTGCCGAGGTTATTCTGTAGATGGGTAACCCGTTACCGAGTTTTATCCACGCCTCGGAAAGGACGTTAAACTTTTGGTGTTGGTTGTTATTTGTCCATCTTTAGCAGTCGTTAAAGGTAGGCAGTATTCCGATAGTCTGACGACCAATGTTAGTCAGTGTTACCCAGTACTATCTGGGTTGTGGAGGTCAGATTGTCAGTCGCTCCATATAAAATACATAGATCATATTAATATTGGAAAAATAACTCTAGTCTGTGGTCTCTTAGAGCTGCGCAAAAAATCAGCCCTCTAAAACTATACCATTGCATAGTCTACGCAGTCAATAGATATGGCCGTTTATGTCGTAAGTTTGTACGGAACCCTGGCTGAGCGAGTCCGGCACTTGGCCGGTTTTATGTTATTTAGGATCCTGGATTATTATAACATAACAAAATGATCAACTCCAAAAACTTGTAAATTATAAAGATGCATTTATTTGTATAAACTTAGAACATATTTATATAAATGTACATAGAATATGCACATATGGATGAAAAGACTTAAAATTTACTGGTTCAACATGTTTTGCCATTTTCGGATATTACAAAATAGTCCTCAATTCACTGTAAGTTAGAAAAAATATAGTCAATTAATTCAAATAAATCATTACAGTTAATACAAATTTAGAGTAAACAAAATAAATAAAGACAAAAATAAATTATAATAAAAAACAATAAAATAACTAGCCATTAATAAACATAGATAGAATAGAAGAGAATAGTTAGTTATCTCTTAAATAAATTAATTTTCATTATCTGAAGGGAATTTGGAATTATATTGTATATTAATGGGGCCTTGCATATTACACTTTTGATAAATAAATGATGTTTATTTTATAAATGACTTTTATACGTCATTTTTTTTAAACTAGATAAAGCCAGTGTTTTGTACCAGACTACTCTGAGAAGAAACAGCCGAAACAATCTCAGAGGTCAATGTCTCTTTTAAGTTCCAAACAAAAATCTTGATCAACTTACACGTTTTTTCTTCCTGCTGTTTTAAGCAGGGTATACTGCCTCCTATCCGCATACCATCTTCACAAAAGCAGCTCCATTACAAGCAGGCACTTCCAACACAAGAGAGGGGCTCAAATAAATGCGACACAAATTGACGACGACGGCTCAACGGAGCCATTTATTTCAATTACAACCCACTTGTCACACCATGTTGTGAAGTTAGCAACTTGTTCAACTACAGTTTGGAAGTGTTGGACATGTTCAATTAAGTTAAAGTAAGAACTTACGGAAATAGAGAACTTTTAACTTTGATTGCTGTTTGAAGGACGAGGCTGTTTAGTACTGGAGTGTAGTGTTCCACGCGCGCGTCAAAGAGATGTCAGCAAAGCAGAGTAGCCTGCCAGGGCCACCGCCTGCCGGGGTTGCGGGTTGTTTAAAAGAAATACCGTGGCCCCAGAACATAAAAGGCAATAGAAGGAACATGGTCAGACAATACAAGTCTGACACTCGCCCCTGTCAGGGACCCAAAGAAAGGAAGTTCCTAACAATGCAAAAGTACCGCTTTCTGTATCAAGCTCTTGATCCAGCTGTCTAATGAGACCTTTATTAAATCATCATTGCCATTATTCAAAACCCCTCAAATACTCCACAAACCGCTAAGAGTACCTAATGTAAAATTTCATCGCCGGCGTCGCTCCAAACCGCGCGTAAATTATTATCATCATTTGGAGCTTTGCTCGCGTAAATCGGGATTTATAGGAGTTCCGTAAATACTCTGCCGGTACTGCGTTGTCGCTTTGGTCATGAGCTATAGGCAAAATAATGAGTATTTATCATCACCTGTCTAGCATTTTTCTAAGTATATTGGGGTCGGCTTTCAGTCTAACCAGATGCACCTAATACTAGAATTTTCTCCCTAACCCAGTTGATACTGGGTAATACGATAAGACCGGTTGTCAAACTTTCGGGCCGCTGACTACCTTTAACATCTACCCTACCATGACGGGAAAGAGACAGAGCTATACAGGGTGTCATCTCTTTCCCTCAGTGGAATAAGTTCTGCTTTAAGACGTCATGGTAGGCATACAGTTGTCAAACAACTACGTTAACTACGTATTTGACCTTCGAAAAGTGCTGATTATCAGCTTAATTTGAATAAATGACTTTTGATTTTATAGCGTTCCTTAGACAATCATGACAGAGAGAAAAGGAACCGGCCGATTGCGACATAAACGGCCATTTCTTCTGTATACGGAGACTTAGAGGGTTGTTTTTTCACAGCTTCACAGCGACTTCATGTTTGCGTTTATAGTTTTTATTTTAACTCAATATGACTACGCGTTTCAGAGATAAAGAGTTTTGACAGACAGACAGACGGACACCAAAGTGATCCTATAAGGGATCCGTGTTTTTCCCAACAAAAGGTTGTAACTCCTCGTCAAAAGCCTTGTTCATAAATTGGTCGCCGTCCGTCACCCAGTCAACATGTAATAAGTATGTTACGTTATCCCCCATTTCCCCTGTCCGCCATTTTTCACAACGTGATAGCGACACGTACAGTCAACGAGAGAAACCAAGCTCTCAGATATATTTGATTTTTTCGTAGTAACTGATGGACGTCTGCTTTCTATCTAAAAATTTTCAATTTATTTATAACGTTTGAGACTGGTTATTTACCATGTTGTTGTTTTGTTTTGTTTGTTGTGTCTTTGTTTGTGTTTTATCGGAAACTCAAAATAAATATTAAACCTGGTTAATATCCCGTTTCAAAAGTCATAAATAATGTTAGTGACCATGTCATTTTAAAAAAACATATAAATTTTACTGTATTTGAAAACGTTCGTGGATTAAAAAAACCGGCCAAGTGTGAGTCGGACTCACGCACCGAGGGTTCCGTACAAACTTGCGTCATAAACGGTCATATTTTTTGACTGTGTAGACCTTAGAGTTCCAAGGGACTACCGATTTAAGTATATGGTTTTAATTTTAACTCGATACCTTCGTGCGTTCCCTCCGTGGTTTTCCTTTTTAGTTACGGATACCTAAAAACAACTTTATCTGGCAATCCCAGTTACTTATCTTTCTAGTTGACTGTACTTGCCTATATATTATAATTATGTATTGTCTTCATTTTTCTCCAAGCGGTTGGGTTAACTATGTCTGTAATATTGGATATAAATATTATTTCCTTTGTACTATTTATGACAGATTTGTCTTCTCTAGATATTTGAATTATTTCTTAATCATCCACAAAACTGCATCAGAGTACATATTTTCGTCAACCCCATCAACGTCAAGAAAAAGCTGGACAAAAGATGATATATATTACACACAGCCTTTTTTTTCGGGTGGGAAATCGTCAATTAATGACTTCCCCCGCTCTGGGCGGAGCAGGGGGGCCATGTCTGACTTTTATTGACTAAAACCCACCCATGTTCCTTCTGTTGCCCTTTACGTTCCGGGGCCGCGGTATCCCTTTCGAACAACCCGCAACTACACCCAAGCCTCACATCTGATTTAAAAGTAGGTATTTGTTGAATATGGGCCATCATCATCACCTAGCCCTTTTCCAACGTGTGTCCCTATGGAATAGCTTCCAGTCTAACTAGATGCAGCTTAGTACCAGTATTATACATGGAACGACTGCCTATCTGACCCCCACAACCCAGTTAGTACTGGGTAATACGATACTTTATGACGACGCGGTTGGCGCAGTAGCTGAGCAATCGACTGCTGCGCTGCGTGTCGCGGGTTCAATCCCTTCACGGTACAAATATTTGTATGACCTACGGGTAGTTGTTCCGGGTCTGGCTGTTTGTGTATGTGAGTTTAAATGTTTGTAAACACACGAAATTCCTAGCGCTAGTTTAAATGTTTGTACAGGAGAAATTCCTAGCGTGGGCAACGTTTTCTTTATAGATAAAATAAAACCTGAGAGGTGTCAAGGGACACCCGAATGGAATGAAGTTATTATTTATTATGCACAAAAAACCTGTATACACTCAACAAAAATAATCGTCGCGACACCACACTGTTCAATGCGAAATAGAAAGACAAAACGAAAATAACTGACTTGCTTTCTATGAAAGAGAGAGAGACAGGCAGACAGAGAAGCACGCGCACGCCGCACGGCTTACAACTATAGCAAAAAACTAAGACGGAAAAAATGAAGACCAAAAGTTTTGGTCTTAATTTTTCCCCCCTTTAGCAACGCGCGATATGGAACTTCGTTCCAATAAATAAAATTTAAACTTCTTTTTGTTGTGATTTGATGATTTTCCAACCGAATAAAAGGACCTTATAAGTCGCGCTTGGGACCACTGGAGCAACGGACCAACGAGGGAGTCAATTTATCTCAACCTTATTTATGTAACTGTAATATTCATTGAAGGTAGAACAAAGTTATTGAACCGGAAAGTGCAGGTAGTTGCACTCTCCTTGAGTATAGTTGCGGACAAGCCAATCTCGAGATAAGAGCTTTCTGACCAACGTAATTTATATCGAAGGTCGATTTGCTATAAAAAATAGTTATATAACTCTTGGAGAACTTAGAAGCAATTTTTATTTGAATTTTTAAGAATCGGTTAAATATGTAATCCTTACTAATATTATAAAAGCGAAAGTGAGTTTGTTTGTTTGTTTGTTAAGTCTTCACACCTAAAAGGCTAAACTGATTTTGATGAATTTTGGTACAGTAATTTGAGACCCTGGAAACGGACATAGGCTACATTTTGTCTCTTTCTAACCCCCAACTTTCCTAAAATATGGGGTGGAAGTTTGTATGGAGCATTCCGCAATGTACAAGGTAGGAAGCTACAAATTGGTATGAGGACTATTTGTCACTAACAAAAACATCGTGCATCATTTTTTTTGGTAATCTGCCCCAACCCCTTAAAAGAGGGGATGAAATTTTATATTTGACTTTTCGCAGTTATCAAGGTAGGAAGCTAAAAATCGTTTTTCTTACCAACGAAAAATACTTGCAAATCAAGAATGGGGAACTGTGTTAACCCGAATTTGACGCGAGCGAAGCCGCGGGAAAAAGCTTAAATATTATAAAAAAAAAACACATCTTAAATGACTATTTAATGTATGAATTATTTATTTGAATAAATATTTTTTTGTTTGTGCAGTATTTGCCGAAGGTACACCATTGACCACCCCCGTTATATTTTTTATATTCGTATAGTCCATCCAGAGGTTGTCGGGAAGATTTAGCTATCAGCGATAAGACCGCTATTGTAACAATAGATTTAGCATTTTATATAAAACAGTTGCGTTCAACTTTTGGTGTGCAATAAAGTATATTCTATTCAAAGTAGTCCTGTTTGTATGTAAATTTAACAAAACTTTATTTCTAAAAATATAGGTAAGGTACGAATAGTATTGATAAAAAAAAACAATTTAATTCGTTTCATTCATTTGAATGTCAACAAAACTACTAACCGAAGTTAAATGAATGATGAATTTACATAAAATAATACTCAATTAATTTATACAGCCTCATTAACGGCTACCGTAATAATTAAAATGGAAACAACGAACATGCTTTAATAACGAATTCGATAATAATTATGAAACCTTATTATGATGATTAAAATGTGTATTTAAGGTTCAATATTTGCATTAAAGTGGAACAATTTAAATTGCATGGTGTAATTTAAGATTAGAACTTTAGAACTCATTAGAACTTCTAATGTTTTGTGGGTGCGTTTACAAACATTTAAACTTACATATCCAAACAGCCAGACCCGAAACAACTATCCAAAATATTTGTTATGTGCGGGGATGGAGCCCGCGACACGCAGCGCAGCAGTCGATCGCTCCGCCACTGCGCCAACTGTGTCGTCAAATTGCTCATCAACTGGGCCCAAATTTAAAAAAAACCTGTAACTAAAAAACGCCTGATTGAAAAACACAATAACACTTTGTATGATCCGGAAATCGAACTTAAGACCCCAGGGGGCGGTGAGGCGGGGAGGGAGGGATTAAGTTTGTATCACAGAAATCGCAGACAATGACTATAGCTGTACTTCCAACGTGTTCTCCCATTTTCGCATTAATTTGATCAAGTGTCACTGAAAGCGTCCCAATCACACAATTTGCACGTAAACGATGTACACGTACAGTTGGCGACGGAATTGGTTGACAATTTTGGAATTGTGAAGTTAAATTGTTGAACGGTTCCAGTATTAAGTTAGTATTGGGAAATAAGATATCTCTTGGTAAAACTGAATAAAATGGAGCACATACTAACTAATGCAAGCGCGGCTAAAACTAAAAACTGACTCGAACGGAGGTTATTACTTAGCCACGAGCTCCTGGCGACGCTAACTTTCGATTAAACCCAAATCGTCATTTTTATTTATGTTTTCTTAATTTATTACAACTTTATATTGAACTAGCTGGCACCCGCGGCTTCGCCCGCATGATATTAAAATGTCGTATGTGTTATTCCAGACTATAATCTACCTCTGTGCCAAATTTCATCAAGATCCGTTCAGTCGTTTTGACGTGAAAGAGAACAAACATCCATACATCCATCCAGCCTCACAAACATTCACATTTATAATATTATTAAGTAGGATTTAAAACCAATCAAAAAAGGGTGAGGTAAGCTCGAAATTCGTAGATAGACTACAACAAAAAACCAAACAAATTATGAGAAACCTAGTCCTACCCGCACTTAGCCTATTTATTTATAATAACAGCTTAAGGAAGGTATGATTAAAAACCTGGTACAGAATTATTACAAACAATGGCGTAAGTAAAACTTTTGTTGTCGTCGGTACATGCAAACGAGATTCCACGTTATTTATGACAGCGCTGAGCTTATACGGAAAGTTTTAAACTGCATGTTATTGTCATTTTCATAATAATTAACTTTGAAAATTATATTGATGGAGCCTTTGTCAATACCTGCGGAAACGTATATACTCGTAGATTCAACGAGGTATTCACAGGCTTATTAAGCTTTTAATATTGTCTACGGTTTATTCTTCGCTAGCCACCGCACAAGACGCTCCGCGCGTCGGGTGTCGCGAGACGACACCCAGTCACAATCGCCCAGGTGTCACCAATGTGACGATCGCCCAGAAGACACGGTTGAGCTCTTTTCTGCGCTGTGTCCGGGAAGAGGTAGTGAATGTTTGAAGGAGAAGACCGCGGGAGACGCTCCGGGCGTCGCGGGACGACTCCCAGCCACCGTAAACGCGAGTGACCAAATGGTGACCAATGAGTAGCTCACCGTCCGTCCGTCTATTGACGACAGGCTGTCTTGACGACGCGTTCGTGTTCCACGCTCGCCCCAAAGAGATGTCAGAAAACAGGGCTCCTGTTTTACTGACATCTCTATACCTCTCCACCAGGGCCAGTACCTGCTGATGTCGCGTGTTGTTCGATAGAGATACCGCGGCCGTGGAACACAAAGCTTGAGACGAAGATTTTTTTGAAAATAAAGAGCTACTCTATTTCAACAATATTATTTCTTCTTCTTCATAAGAAAACACACAAAAAAAAAACTTAAAACAAAAAAATAGTTATCGAGGAACAGCACCGTGTTAGACAAACAGACCCAAGTATTTACAAAACGTCAATTTTCTTTTTAACGATAGTTACTCATTTTCTGACACGAAACTTTAAAACTATAAACAACCAACCTTCCCTCTCACATTCACAATAATGAGATCTCAAGTATCACTACGACCGACCAATCACACGTATCGTAAACGATATTACCCGAGGACATCCGATCATAGCCGATGTAATACGATGCACACGTGTCGCGATGCGATATCTTTGACACCGCTCGGAGAAAGAAGTTGTATTTGTTACGTTTAACCTGGTTTGCGTTTAAGGACTGGTATTGCTATTAAAAAAATGTAAATTACTTTTTTTTCACTTCTTTGTACTTATTACAATCGTGAAAGATGTTATATAGGGTGTATGGATAATCGTCACAATCTTTTAGCGTGGAATCAACACCGATTCTGGACAACCAACTTTAATAATTTCAAAGATTTTTATTTATATAAATGTAAATCATTATAAAGATCAGAGATCTGTAGGTACGTTTTGCCGTACACGGCGTACAAATATTACAACAAAAATAACAGAATTAAATTTTGTTGAAAGGTAACAGCTATCTACTATAAATTATTTATTTAAAAACAACATTTATTAGGTATTTGTAGGTTAGTTTCTTGTTTCTTGAAAAAACGAGCCAAGTACGAGTCGTGGCGCAGCACACCGAGGTTTCCTTGTGACATAAACGGCTATATATTTTGATTGCGTAGATTAAGAGGCTTTGATTTTTTAACCTCATGCGTAAGATATACTCCGGCTTCCTTTTTAAATTTTCTTACTACAAAATGAACGAGTATCACAATCAAGTCTTCCAGAAATTATGCACAAATCTTTGGAAGAGTTTTCCTTAACATTTCTACAGTCATTTTAGTAACTTTAGCAATTTCAGCAGCAATTGCCTTAAAACGTATTTTATTAGACTAATTTCGACAGTGATTCTATAACGTATCTTAAAAAGAAGTATCAAAATAAAATAGCAAATATTTAACCGCTTGCATAAATCTTATAGTTCAATACACACTCAACCTGTATATTGGTTCCATTCAAGGAATGTTCGAAGTTTAAAGTGCAGACAGTTCTCCCGTCTGGGTTCAAGAGAACAATTCGTTGAGCTTTTTCATTGGCTAGCAGAACTGAAACTCTTTTTCATTGGCTAATTGAATCATTGAAATGCTTTTTCATTGGCTAATTGAATTCATTCTGTGATTCGTGCTCAAGGTTGAGGAGGAAATTCTCGTTAGGATATATTTTTCATAGTCTTTTGTAAGGATTCACTCGAGATTTCCTTTTTTTTGTATTCTTTTTGTTTCGTTTCATTTTGCTGGTATTTTCATAGAAGTATTTTTGGAACAATATTTTTATTGTACTAGTATATACATATTTCAAGCATATTTTTAATAATACCAGCCTATTATTCTCCCACTACTGTTTAAAGGCCTCTTCTCATGCAGAGAAGGCACGAGCACTGATCACCACACTTGCTCAAGATGGGTTGGTGATTTTAGACTCTTATCAATAGTAAGTCCAGGTTTCCCTACGGTGTTTTCCTTCACCGATGTTTGTGATGCCCTAGATAAAGTAAAAAGTATATATGAATAGAAATAGGGTTGAAATCTGGGCTGGTACCAATATAAGGTACCAGCCCAGATTTCAACCCGTTACCTCGTGCATGAGAGGCGGGGCCTACACCTCTGGGCCGTTCAACTTCTTATTTACGCACCTTATAATACTTAATAGATGTTTGTTGACCTGGAAATCAATCCCAGAACGTCATACTCAACAGTCGCTTTTGCGTCCAGAAACCAACAAGACAGAGAAGTAAGACTGGTTAGAAAAAGAATTGTAAATTCGTTTTAGTATCTATTTGGGACACCAAGATGTTTTATTAAACGAAATAATACCGAAAGGTTTTTTAAATGTAAAATATTCTAACCTTCTAGTTTGGCGCTTTCAGTAACGTCCATCACTTCCTGCAATAAACAAAGAACAAGATACGTAGGTAGTGCTATTCTTATTAGGAATAATATCATTAAACCTCAAAAGAAAAAAATACGTGTGGCACTCGGGGACTGCCGCGGTAAAGCTATTGCATAGCATTTTTTATCAACTTATGCAATAAATAAAAAAAATAAAAATATATTGTTTAAAAAGTACTTCCGATGAAAAGAAGTCGCAAAAAGAAAAACAAGACCTTGGGTTTGATCCAGCGTAATGACGATTGACTATCCGATTCTCTACCAAACACGCTAATAGAACATTGAAATCGTGATTGAAATAACTGACCATATTCGTAATAAAAGTGTTAGGTTTTTTCGTTACGAAATTTTTTGATTCGGTCTCCACGCTCAAGGCCCGCGATAGAAGCTATGTAATAGCTTAAAAAAATAAACTGCAAGGTCACATCAGTAATATGAGAACCCACCGAGAACCCACCACATCTTCCTGGCATTTTTTGTCTTTCATCAATTAATTACCCTCGCTCTGGGCGGAGGGGGAGAGAATGTCAATCTTTTACTAACTAAAACCCATCCATGTTCCTTCTTTTGTCCTTTGTGTTCGTAGGCCGCGGTATCTCTATCAAAAAACCCGCAATCCCGGTAGGGTCTTTCTGCCCTTGCCCCATTCAATTTGGGATCCGCGCTACACATTTCTTCTCCCATTCTCCCATCATACGTCACGGGAATTTCATAACCGAAAATTCAATTTAAAGCTAAACAAGTAAATTGTCACTTGCAAGTCTGAGACGCAAAACCGTCGGTTAATATTAAATTCTGCACATGTGGTGCTACCGTGCTATATATGCTGGTACCTGGCATATGACGTCATATGCCAAGTGCAACTTACCGTGACATGGTATGTATTAACTGACTATAAATATGCGGATAAACATAGCTTTATGAAGTTAGTTATCGGTTTGCAGACGAACTTGCTAAAAGTATTCTTATTTTTAAGCAAGTTTTGCTAACGCAAGAAAAAAACTCACTCAGTTTCAATATCTGGTCAAAAATGAAGATTTCTTTGTTAAAGATTAATCTTGCATATACCAACCACACGCTGGGAGGATGAATTCAGACAAAGAACTGAATCGTTGTGGACCTGAGTGGCCCAAGAAACATGGGCATCTTATGTTCAGAGGATCATGCAGAAAAAGATGGTCATTGAATAATGACCATCCTGCCCTTGTCCCATTCTATTTGGGGTTGGCGCAACACGTTTTCTTCTTCCGTTCTCACCTATCAGACCCACCTTAGATTAAAAAGTGAGAAAAGGGGGAGTAAGAGGGAAGAGAAAGATATTTTTTTTAAGTGACAATTGAGAGAGAAAGAGGGAAGGAAAGGGAAAACTTAGCTTTGCTATTACAATAAATAAGGCGCAAGGGCAAAAACTTCAGGTAGCAGGTGCAAATCAGGAAAGGGGAACTGGTTACCCCGAATTTAGCGAAGCCGCGGGCAAAAGCTAGTATTCTAATATCTAATGCCGTTACATTAAATAAATAAATCTAGAATTAAATATTCAAAGTTGAAAGAAGTCAAGTTTAAACTTTTACGTTTAATAACTTTATTACAATTTGGTACCTAATTTTTCACAGAAACTTCTGCCGTGCCATCTGCAAAATGTCTCGAAGAAATTTTAGTCCTGAAACCACGACAAGTTTACTTTTCGCTGTCTATGTAACGAATTCTTAACTTTAACCTCATAAATTTGAAGTTGAAATTTCAAGCAAGAAAGCCACCTAAGATTACAAAGTTTTGAAAATATAAATAAGAAAGTTTGTATTCATAAAACTTTGTAGTCACGAACTTGACCGAACATTTTCTTGTAGCGTATAAAAAATGTACTTGGTTCACTTAAATCTTTTTTACATAAACATCACGCTCACTCCAAAGGGTGAGATTAGAGATGTACACACCTTTGGACAGCTTATTACTATCAACTGGGCATACATTCAGATTTATGAATGCTTAAAATAAATCCTAGGTAAACTCAAAAGGACTTTGTCGAGTTTAGGATTGGAATCCAGGACCTTGTGCTTTACGGAGCACTGAACGGTATGCAAGGAGACAATCATTATAAAAAATAACACCTCTGAAAAATTCATCAAATTAACTCCGGAACATCCATTTTCTTCGTACAAACAAAATCAAGGCAGCCGAGGGCGCTCGTTATTCGAATCAATATTACAAAAGCACCTACTCTAACTCGACTGTCTTAAGACAAATCTTCCCGAATTCCATTAAATTACTTATCCGATTCTGAACCGGGAAATGTCATTGACATTTACGGTTCGCCTCAAGACCACCGCATCGGTCCAATTCCCTGACACGTATGCCGGAAATCCGGGTTAGTAATCCCGGTTGAGATGAAGAAGGGCAATACTCTAGAGGCTGAGCTGTTGAAACTGTTAGGATGAAATTAGTTCTTTTGCTAGGACAAGACAAATATATCCTACTTGGCTTGTCTAACTGCAGTGCCTTTGTGCCACGAAGCTATCACACAAGTCTTCTGTTCATAAAACTAAGTAACTTCATATAAAAATAACGTTTTTCATTCACGACTGAATAGCCAAACTGATTTTGATGAATTTTGGTACAGAGATAGTTGGGACCCTGAAGACAGACATAGGTTACTTTTTGTCTCTTGCTAATCACCCACTTCTTTTAAAAAAAAAAGTAAGATAAGGGCGAGAAAGAAGGAAGAAAAGGGGAGAGAAAGTTTTTTTTTTCGATCTTTACGCGGGTTAAAGTTACTTCAAGTTACTTAAAGTTACTCCAAAGTAATTATGCCACGCGGATGAAATCGCGGGCTGAAGCTAGTCAACTATAAAACTTCTATTTTTGTTAAAATCTCTAAATTTACTTACGTACGGCATCAATACGACGAACTTCACTTTTCCAATTAGTGTTTCCGATAAGGGTGTACCCACGGAATGACAAGTCACGTAGAGTTCTCTAAAGGGTTTACCTTCGTGTCATTTAAATGGGAGTTAGTGGTCGTTTCCTAATCGTAGCCGGTTTATTCACTGTTCATGCTTCCATCACATCTGATCGGATTCGGTGTTATGTGTGCAATGCTTTTTTTGCGAATGTGAAATCATCAAATAACTTTCCCCGCTCTTAGCGGAGCTCTGGAGCGGGGGGGGGGGGGGGCAGTCAGGCTTGTACTGACTAAAACCGACCCTTGTTTTTTCTTTTGCCCTTTATGTTCCGAGGCCGCGGTATCTCTTTTGAACAACCCGCAACCCCGATAGGCGGGGGCCCTGGCAGGCCCCAGGCTCCATGTGTGCAATGCTGAAGGATTTTTTGGCGTTTGAATAACTTCGACAGAAGGACTGTTGGTGAACATTGCGGAATTATATTAAGAAACCTCATCATCTGCATTAGCTTTTTCCCAGCTATATTCTGGTCGGCTTCCTGTCTAACCGGATGCAGCTTAACACCAGTATTTTATTATATGCAGTGACTGCCTATACGAACTCAACAATCTAGTTAGTCTAGTACAAGGTACAATACGATACCGAGAGAGACTATAACCTTTGAGTTTGTTTTGACTGTTTTTTCTCAGAGAATTCAGGTAAAAAACATATGCGCAATTTGGCTTCGAACTCGAGACCTATGACTTGGAATCCGACGGTCACACCAATAAGCTGTCACAGCTTGCATCGTATTAGTTTATGTAAAGTGTTGTGTTAAGTTTGAGCTTTACGCTGGCTTTGAAAGTTACTGTTTTGCTTAAATAAGCCGTTAAGTGGTCTCAACATGTACCCAAATTGCCCTCGGAATAATGTTAATGTCTATACATCTACATACACAGTCATCGATTGACTTAACTGAACTATTTTCTGCGATAAACTAAAGAGTCAGCAATCGGTTGAATGGAATAAAATGTAACTTTAAACCAAGCTGAATATTAATTTTTAATGCACTTCCTCGAAAACTGGCACCCCGATTAGGTTCAAAATGCAATGAATTTTGCATGCATGTTTTTTTTCCTCTATTGTAATGAGTGTTTTATTTTTTTCTGATTTTGCCGCAGATAAACAATTGTTCAAACCCTTATAACTGGCGGTGATTTGTATCAAAGTTTAAATTAGGTTTATCAACAGAGCATCATAAAAAACACATGATTATTTATAAAATAATTTGCTTCTAACAATAAAGTGTATTTTTTTGAGTTCTAAATTCTAAAATCTTTTAAAATCCTCATTTATAGTATAAGGCTATTTAGCGTTTTCATACCTATGCATCTTCTTCAACCTGAGAAGCTAAAGTGCGAGAAAAAAACCAAATTAAATCTAATTTTCATAGCGTTAATTACAATAATAGGTTTCGTTCGTAAGTGTATTGAAAAACATCGTTTGATTCACGTAGGAATTTGTCTCTGCTATTCTCGGCTCCATAACACCCTTGCCTAACGGCTCGCGCATAATGTCAAAGTTTCCCCAATTAAATTGAAATGTAATATTGTCATGACATGTCCTGTCGAAAAGTTACTGGAATATAAGTAAAATAATGTTTTTGTTAAGATCAATATCCTTATGCCCCTTTTTTACACATTCAAAAGCAGTCCTACTTTCTCACAATGTTACAATCATTCACAAAAAGCCGCATACATTTGGAAATCAAACAGCGCCCAACACTCACTTTAACAAATATATACAAAAGGTAAATTCGCATCTATTGAAGGAAGGATATTTATTATGTTGCCTCCTTTTTATGTTTAAGTGTCCTTTTTTATTTTAAATTTCTTTTTTCATCATCTGCCTAGCCTTTTCCCAACTATGTTGGGGTCGGCTTCCAGTCTAACCGGATGCAGCTGAATATAGGTTTTTCATGGAGCGACTGCCTATCTGACCTCCACAACCCAGTTAGTACTGGGTAATGCGATACCCCTTGGTAAGACTGGTTGTCAGACTTTCGGAACACTGACTACCTGTAACGACTGTCAAAGATCTACAAATTACACAACGGCTTAACGTGCTTTCCGAGGCACGGAGGAAACTCGGTATGTAACGGGTCACCCATCCACAGACCAACCTAGGCAAGCGCGGCTTAACCTAAAGATCGACCCGAGCGGCTGCTATTATTTACCCATTTTTAATTATGTGGTACGAATATTATGAGTAATTGATACTTAGGGTAATGGATCATACTCTAAAGTCTGGGGTCTTGAACGTTGTATGGAAAACGGTACCATTAATAACATGAACTAAATATTTAGACAGTAATAAAAAAGATTTTTGCGGGCAAAGCCGCGGTCATAAGATAGTAGTCCTACTAATATTATAAAAGCGAAAGTTTGTGAGGATGTATGTAAGTATGTTTGTTGCTATTTCACGCAAATTCTACTGAATGGATTTTGATGAAAGTTGACAATAATATAGCTAACATATCAGAATAACATAGGTTACAATTCATAAATACATATATAAATTGTATATTCTATCACCACGCGAGTACAACCGTGGGGCGCAGCGAGTAAGTCATAAAAATATATCCACACATAAAGTAACACCATTGTTTACCATGGAAGTGTGCAAAATGTCAGTCCGCCATATTTGTTTATCAGAAAAGTTTTGTAAGGAAAAATACACTGTATCTACGATGTTTTACCCTCTCTGTACCTTTCACGGAATTAAAAAGAAAGAAATCTAAGTGGTTTACGTGTGGTGAAATGTTTTAAGGACTCCCACGAATGTATTACTCACCTAAGGGATTAAAAGTAAAAGGTCTTAATGTTTATTAGGTTTGTTTCGTACAAAATCATATTGGCATAGATAGGGGTAGAAGCTGATTACCAGCAGTGTAAGAGTAAATACGTCGGTTTTAGGAATCCGTACCTTAAAGAGAAAAAAATCTGACGAAGACAGACCGACAAACTCATACACAGACAGACCAACACACACACAGACACGCACACACATATAGATAGACACGTCAAACTTATAACACCCCCCTTTTTGGGTCGGGGGTTGAAAAGTTGTAAGCCGTTGATCATAAAACCTTTAAAAATAAATGGTCTTGACCCAGTTTTTTATGACCAAAAGCCAAAACTTAAGGACACTATTATACCTGAGGCAAAAACACGCATATTGGATGATAAAAACACAACTCTTAGGAATCTAACGATAAACCGTTTTAATTTAAGTTTTCCAATTTCTCAACAAAATTAATGCAAACTAACTTTTACGACCGTCACTGTAATTTATGGAAAACCCGACACTTTTCTCAGCAATCACGTTACTAGATTCGACGTAAGCAGGCCGCACTTTATACAGCAATGCGGTTCAGTGAGCTGGAAGTATCAGGTGCGGCTTACCTACGTCGAATTGTTGCAAAGGGGCTTAAATGTCAAGGCATAGGTTGGATTACATAACCTTTTTATTCGGTGAGAACTGAGCGATTTTTTATCGCGTCGTTTTAAATGGAAATTTACGTGAATGCGTTGGAAAAGGATTTTCTTGGCTGTGAGAAAAAAGAGTACGAAAGTATCAAGGAATACCTTTTTATTTAGTGTTTCTGTTTCAATTTGTAGTAGGTACGCTGTACGATGTTTTATTTATGGGAGTAGTTTCCGTGATTTATTGCAGGTTTAATTCAACTTTGTCGAACGTTTTATTTATTACAAGCATAAGTTTATTTAACTTGCAGTGTTTGTTCAGGTCAAATCTTGCACCTGAAGTTTAAGACAGTTTTTCTTAATCAATAGCTTAATAAAGCTGAACTTTTGCATATACGCTAAGTTTGATAACACCAAGTAACGTCATTCTAAATCCAATATGGCCGATTCGTAAAGATGACGGACGGACGGATGGAGTATTTTTTGGATGCACCCCCATTATATAGGTATCAATTAAAACGGTTTGATGAAAATAATACGAAATAAAATGACGTCAACCATGTGGCAGAATGTTTTGATGCCCTGTAATAATTTTGAACTATTTGTACTTTTTTAAAAATGTACAGTCAACAAAAGAGATATGTAACCAAGCTCGTCAGATACATTTGATTTTTACATAAAATCCATGAATGTTTTCGAACAAAGTTAAATTCATTTGATAGAAATTTGAAAGTTAGATTCATTCAATAAATTAAATTTGAGCTGAAGACGTCCATTCGTTTTGAAAAAAAAAACAACTTTCCGACAAGTCTGGTTACTTTTTTCTTTTTTGCTAACTGTACATATTAACCTTTAACATTAATACACACGTATACCTTTTTTTTGAGTGTCAGACTAGTACTGACTATAACCCACCCATGTTCCTTCTTTTGCTTTTTGTGCTCCCGCGGTATCTTTTTCAAAAAAACCGCAACCCGACACACACCTATATACAATATTGTCGCAATTTCCATATCATTCTCCCGCAAAGTTATATCAAAATAGGAAATACTCAATAATCCGCTTTATAGGCTCATAGGCCCATAGAATTGCCACAAATTATCCCGCACCGCTGAGCTTCAGTTATCGCGATGTGAACACGCCAGGTGGCGCCACGGGCGACAGGGAAATGTTCCTAGTTATGTCAGTGATTTGTTAAAATAGGCTGGTATTTATAACTCAAAGTGTGTTTTATTTTTAGCGCCGTAAATTTGAATTTTGATAATGTATTGTCGTTGTTGGAACGAAGTTCCTTATTGCGCGTTGCGGAAAGGGGCTAAACGGAAAAAAAGACTAAAAGTTGTAACGACACTATCCTTACTAATATTATAAAAGCGAAAGTGAGTTTGTTTGTTTGTTTGTTTGTTACCTCTTCACGCTTTAATGGCTAAACCGATTTTGATGAATTTTGGTACAGAGATAGTTGGGAACCAGGAGACGGACATAGGCTAACTTTTATTAAAAAAAAGTGGGATATGAGGGAGAACGAGGGAAGAAAAGAGAAAACTTAGCGTTGCTATTACAAATCCATCAGGCGCAAGAGCAAAAACTGCAGGTCTGTTTGGTGTGTTATACCGAATTTAACGCGAGCGAAGCCGCGGGCGAAAGCTAGTTCGCTATAATTGTAAGCCGTGCGGCGTGCGCGTGTGTCTGTCTCTCTCTCTCTCTCTCTCTGTCATAAAAAGCAAGCCAGTTATTTTCATTTCGTCTTTCAATTTCGCATTGAACAGTGTAGTGTCGCGACGATTATTTTTGTTGAGTGTATACAGGTTTTTTGTACATAATAAATAATAACTTCGTTCCATTCGGGTGTCCCTTGACACCTCTCAAGTTTCGTTTTTTGTGTTGTTTAATAAAGGATTTTTGTACTTACTTTATGGGACTCATGGCAGCCACTTACGTTGATCTTCAGGTTAAGCTGCGCTTGCCTAGGTTGGCCAGTGAATGGGTGACCACCTATCACATGGCGTAAGTGGTGGTGGCGTATGGTTAAGCCATTTCGAAAATCTACAAGAAAAATGGTATGATACCCTTCTGGACACAAAGAAGATAATAGGCTGGTATCCAAAAACAAATGTATTAGTCCGTCTTTTAGATGTGACGTCACGCGTTGCTGCATTTTTTCGCAACGAGTGACGTCACACGTAACTTTAATGGGTTATATCTTTATATTTTTTGGTCTAATTTACAAAAAAAAAACACGTGTCCCTTATTTTTAAATAATCTAAAAGACGGACTAAATAGAATGTAATTACCTTGACTCTAGCAACTACCAACTACCCTATTATAATGTTTAGTATATTAGTAGAAATTTCTAGACGTTGAGTATAACAGCCAGATGCGGGACTTTTTACTTTTGGGACCTCAACAAAGGTTTTTATTAAAATCCCGCGTAATCCATAACCGCGGGTTGTCAGCAAAATGAGTTCCCCGGGTTGTAAAAAGGCGCATTATGATGGTATGTCAGTTTTAATATAAGAAACTCATAAACGTGACGGTGCATTATCCTTACTATCCTTACTAATATTATAAAAGCGAAAGTGAGTTTGTTTGTTTGTTTGTTTGTTTGTTTGTTTGTTACCTCTTCACGCTTTAATGGCTAAACCGATTTGGATGAATTTTGGTACAGAGATAGTTGGGAACCAGGAGACGGACATAGGCTAATTTTTATTAAAAAAAAGTGGGATATGAGGGAGAACGAGGGAAGAAAAGGGAAAACTTAGCGTTGCTATTACAAATCTATCAGGCGCAAGAGCAAAAACTGCAGGTCTGCTTGGTGTGTTATACCGAATTTAACGCGAGCGAAGCCGCGGGCGAAAGCTAGTAATTTAATATTTGCAGTCTCATCGTTCTGATCATTTAAAACTTTTCGTTTAATAGTCTGTGTGTTTATTTGTAAAGAGTATACGTTTGGCTATTTAAGGCGCTGTACAAAGCAAACACTTCGTAAAAAGTCTAGTTTTTCGTCGCAAAGTTAGTCGTATCTGTACATGCCACTAGCCAAAAAAATTACCGTGTATAGTCAAATACATAAAGTAAAGAGTTAAACAAAATAAGTTTACAAAAGTGGTCTAGTACTACGAAAAAAAAAATGTTTAAAAAGACCAAGAAAAAAAATTTTTCGTCTCGAAATTCTCAATTTTTTCAGCGACAACCATCATATTTTTTATATCTATAACAAAGAAAATTGTATAGACTAAAGAGATATCTAAAATTTTTCGAACACAGAGCTGTATTTTTTTATATTCAATAAAAACTGCAAAATTACCTACATTTTGGCGGACATGATATTCAAATAAAATCAAACACCGAAATATTTTCGACCTTATTTCTATTCTTTCGATGCAATACTGTCGTGTACTTGTGTCAGACCATGCCAAGTATGCAGATAGCGTCACTTCCGCGAATACCTAAAGATTAGCCTATTGCCGCGCCTTAAGTTTAATATAACTTTTAATAATCCTTACTATCCTTACTAATATTATAAAAGCGAAAGTGAGTTTGTTTGTTACCTCTTCACGCTTTAATTGCTGAACCAATTTTGATGACTTTTGGTACAGAGATATTTGGGAATCAGGAGACGGACATAGGCTAATTTTTATTTAAAAAAATGTGGGATATGAGGAAGAACGAGGGAAGAAAAGGCAAAACTTAGCGTTGCTATTACAAATCAATAAGGCGCAAGGGCAAAAACTGCAGGTAGCACGTACTGTGTTATACCGAATTTAACGCGAGCGAAGCCGCGGGCAAAAGCTAGTACTTAATATATTAACTTTTTTATATCTTCTTTTTTATGTGGTTAGGTAATAGTAGTAGTAGGTTTTACCTTGCTTTCAGACTTGTTTTGCTTTGTAACTCATTTATTTTATTTGCTTATGTGTATTAGTATCTGTATAAGTGTATGTTGGCGACACGGTTGGCGCAAAGGATGAGCGATCAACTGCTGCGCTGCGTGTCGCGGGTTCGATTCCCGTACGGAACAAATATTTGTATCGCCTACAGATAGTTGTTTCGGGTCTGGCGAGTTGCGTATGTGAGTTTAAATGTTTGTAAACGCACCTATGATACAGGAGAAGTCCTGCTGTGGAACAACGTTTTATTACAAAAAAAAAAATAAGTTCTGGAAAACATCAAGGTAGTTATATTTTTTTTAAATAGGTTTAATTTTTTTACCTAATCACAATGTATATTTAGCCCAAATTGACTGGTAGAGATTGTATTATGGCATTAAATCCACCTATGTACCACTATTGTAGGTACATAAAGTTTAAATAACTAAGAAAAGATTCATTGAACGCTTGTTCTTAAGGCCGTACCCTAACCAAATAACCTTGAGCATTCGTTCCCTCTTTGCCGCGCAGGTGTAACAGTAGTGAATAATGCCCATTTTTTGGAATAAAATCTATTTATAATACAGTTTTAGGTTGTGGAAAAAATATTTGTATCAAAATGTTCATTATAAATTTGTGTATCCATATCAACTGTCAGTAACAAAATTAAACAATGTTTACTTTACGAGGAGGTGCATGTTATTGATCATTACTTCTCATTTCTGGGGTTTTGTTGTAAGGAGATTTACTAAATAATTACTCAATAAAAATAAATGTACAATAATGGAATCAAGATTATAAGAAAAAATGTATTTTTTTAGTTACTTAGTTCGTTTTATATAACAAGTAGTATAGCTCCAGAAAACTGCACAAAAACGGCTTGCGCGGCGTTTTGGTCTGGGAGGCGCCTAATGTGCTGGCATTCAGTTTGATAAAAAAAAACAAAGTTTTTTGAACTGTCTGATATTATTCAGATGAACGTGCCAAACGAGAATCCGCAGCCCTACGTGTGTTCACTATTCCGATTTTCAATTGACTTTTACTGGGTTCAATTGTGTTTCGGGACTTTCCAATCCATTTCGTCCGGACATTTCGAGCTCGAAAGTTTTTTCCTACGTTTTTACCTGTCATCGGATACATTCGCCTCTTCGCTTCGAAAACTACGAAAAATGTGGCGGGTAGGCGAAAAGTTCACAGTTTGTTTTTTGAATGATTTATTTGTTGTTGTTTTTTTATGTGGTATCTGGACTCAAAGCTTGTCGTTATTTGAAAGTATAGTAAAGAAATCTGAATAAATTTGAAATACACGTTTTACACCGTTTTATATCTTACCTCAAAAAGAAAAAACTAAACCCTTATTGGATCATTTTGTTGCCGTCTGTCAAGACCCTTTTTATTTTAGGGTGGGAAATCATCAAATAACTTCCCCTGCTCTGGGCGGAGCGGGGGGAGTGTTAGACTTGTACTGACTAAAACGCACCCATGTTCCTTGTATTGCCCTTTTCGTTCTGTCAAGAACCTTTATCTCGGGAACGCGTGGAGATATCGAGTTGAAATTAATCCTGAGGTTTGCAGTTCCTTTGAACTGTAAATCAACCTTCTGTAAATATTTACACCATTTACTCAACTCTGTGGTCCCTTTGTGCTGTGAAAAAAACAACCCTCTAAGTCTAGGCAGTCAAAAGATATGGACGTTTATGTCGCAAGTTTGTACGGAAACCTTGACTGCGTAGACTTAGAGGGTTGATTTTTCAAAGCTCCAAGTGACCACAGACTTGAGTATATGGTTTCATTTTAAACTCGATACCTACTCGCGTTCCCGAGATAAAGTGTCTTGACAGACAGACGGACAACAAAGTGATCTAATTAGGGTTCCTTTTCCTTTTGAAATACGAAACCCATAAATCAAAACCTAACACCCTTCCTATTCACAAACTTAGCTATCTATAGAAATGCAGTAAAGTTCTCTAACGTTACAAAATCAGTCTGGGCACCTCGGGGCGGTTAATCAAATTGCTCGTCGTTACAACTAGGTGTCTAATTTAATTACCAGCAGCTTGACACACTTAGGTTTAAAATAATCCCATAGGGGTGTACTATCGGGATGAAAAGAGTATTTTATGTTGCCCTGCTCATGTTGTATTTCTGTGATTAATTTCATCGATTTCTCGTTCAGCCATTAATTTATTAAAATCAAAAGATTGATAAAGTTTTTGAATAATCCTAACCTATTGTTAGTAAATAAAAATCGAATATTAAGACAAACTGAATTCCTGTGGACGGTGAGCAATGGGTAGCTTACCGTCCCTCTGTCTATTGACGACAGGCCGTGTCGACAGTGCGTTAGTGTTCCACGCGCGCCTTAAAGAGATGCCTTGAAAGCAGAAGGGTCTGCCAGGGCCACCGCCTGCCGGGGATGCAGGTTGTTCGAAAGAGGTACCGCGGCCCCGGAACGTAATGGCCATAGAAGGAACATGGGTGGGTTTTAGTCATTATAAGTCTGACACTCCCCCCCGTCCGCCCAGAGCTGGGGAAGTTATTTGATGATTTCCCATCCGCAAGAAAGAATACAAACTCACTTATACATTAGGATAGGTATTAATTAGTACCAGTTAGAAAGCAATCGGCGCTCACCGAGGCCCTTTATCAAATTGCTTGGTGCTACAACTTAGAGGATAAATTAATTACTGTAAGCTTTGACACTTAATGTTAGTTATAAGTTGTTTACTTAACGTGACAGTTATTAAAGGATAGTTAAAATTGGTCCGTGGAAATCGTAGAATTTTTTTTTTGCGGATGAGAAATCATCAAATAAATTCCCCTGCTCTGGGCGGAGCGGGTCAGGCTTGTACTGACTAAAACCCACCTCCTTCCTTCCTTAATTGCCCTTTACGTTCCGGAGCCGCGGTATCTCTTTCGAAAAACCCGCGACCCCGGCAGGCGGAGGCCCTGGCAGGCCCCTCTGCTGACAGAAATCGTAGACTAACTTCTGCCAAAGCTTTCATTTAAGTGGGGGTTGGAATTTGTCCTATGGACACTACTCGTGGGATAATAAGTATTTTACATCCAACCCTTGGTTATCTGTGTGCAAAATATTTTCGAAACTGAGCTGGGGGCCCTTCTGGTAACAAATCAATAAACCTTTTCCTTTCTTTGTTTAGATTTATTTTTTACTTTATTTCGTGACAACATGAAATGAAAACAAAGGTCTTATAATTGCTTCATATAACGTACTTAAATTATTTATTGATGAACGCTTCTGAAATTAAAAGGGTACCGTTTTGCCAATGTTCTTTATGTTTAATTAAATTGCTCGGTGTGTCGGGAACTAGGTAGCTAACTTGATTACAAGCAGCTTGACTCGCTCCGTGTTAAGTTGTGTGCTTAGCACTGTAAAGTGTCGGTAATTAAGGGTTAATTAGAGGTTTAGAGTGGTCAGAGTAGTTTTCTGAGATTACTTTAATTGGTCCAAGTTATCGGAGGAGCTCGTGGCTGAATAATAGCAGCCGCTCGGGTCGATCTTTAGGTTAAGCCGCGCTTGGTTGGCTAGGTTGGTTTGTGGATGCGTGACCACCCGTTACATACCGAGTTACTTCCGTGCCTCGGAAAGCACATTAAGCCGTTGGTCCCGGTTGTCATTTATAGATCTTTAACAGTCGTTACAGGTAGTCACTGTTCTGTAAGTCTGACAACCAGTCTTACCAAGGGGTGTCGTATTACCCAGTACTAACTGGGTTGTGGAGGTCAGATAGGCAGTCGCTCCATGTAAACTACTGGTATTCAGCTGCATCCGGTTTGAATGGAAGCCGACCCCAACATAGTTGGGAAAAGGCTAAGCAGATGATGATGGTCGAAGTTATTGGACTTGACAGATCAGATGGTAATTGCTACTTGAGTTAATGGGCAGGTAGGGGTGGGTATGGTTATGGTGGTTATGGTTAAACTTATCTTATGGTTAAATTTATCTTATGGTTAAATTTATCTAGCCTGGTGGCTCGGGTGGTATTGCTGTTCCTCGTTATATGAACTCAACGGGCAGTATTTAGGAACAAATTTCACTCGTGGTCTTGAGAAAAACTCGGTCTCAACGTTAGACCATGCTCTTAAGATGTTTCTTAATTATTAAATACAGTATCAAGATCATCTCAGTCCTGTACCTAGTTGCACCACATTTGATACGAACTAATAGACAGTTTGAATAATTGTGATCTCTATTTTACCACAGATAACATAGAATTTGTCATATTGATGCTCAAAAGGCCGAAGTTGCCAGAACCTAGAAAGTAATAAAAAAGCTTGATCTGTCAAAAAACTATTCCGAAGTTAGTTTCTGTTAAGAAATTCTTCTATTTTTAAATTTTTATACTTTGTTAATTACTCTCATTCACAAAAAACAAGTAGTTTTTTACGTACCGTAACAAACCAACCTAATTCAACGAACTATCAAACGTGATTTTAACGAGCATATGGTCTTAAGATACGGTCTATAATGTCTTGAGACCATCTTAGGGATAGAATCGATATATATTAATCACTTGAAAATCACGATATCTCAAATGCTGTCTCACGACCGGGTTTCAGAAGTGGGACTTGTTTCTAAATACTGCCCTACGACATAAGCTAAGGCATAGACGGCATAGAATGTCGTGGCAGAACTAAGACTTGACTCTAAAAGCAACGTTCTGTAATTTAGTTTAGTTTAAAAATAACTTTACTTCCGAAAGTCGCTGGCAAAAAGTCAAAGAAACAAACAAAAGTCACCAACTTCCGGAAGGAAATAGATTTTCCACTTTTTAGATTTTTCCACTTAAACGAAATTGCACCCTCATCAATATTTTACGACAAATTTATTAGCTTATTTGACCCAACAGGAACAACACGTATCAAGTTAATGTCGGAAATTATTTAATTAACTGAATTATTTGCCAATTATCTTGTCTCGACGGAAAACAATTGTATTAGCTTTTCAACTTATTTGTTTTGATTAACATTTTTGAAAGCTAAAGAAAGAAAGAAGAGTCTAGTGGTTTGCAAGCGTGACTGCTGACCACGAGGGCTTGGGTTCAATTACCGGGTCGGCCAAAGCGTTATTAAGTCATAATCATAAGTAATTTATTTCATTACAATATTAATTGTGTTGAAAATATAAAAAAATACATTTCAACAATAACAATGAGAGTGAATGAAGGTACAATCCTTACCAATATTATAAAAGCGAAAGTGAACTTTTGCCTGCGGTTTCGCTCGCGTTAAATTCGGAGTAACACAGTTCCCCTTTCCTGATTTGCAGGTACCTACTACCTATAGTTTTTGTCCTTGTACCTAATTTATTGTTATAGCAAAACTAAGTTTTCCCTTTCCTTCCATCTTTCTCCCTTATTTTACACTTTTTTTAAATAGCCTATGTCCGTCTACAGGGTCTCAACTATATCTGTACCAAAATTCATCAAAATCGGTTTAGCCATTAAGGCGTGAAGACGTAACAAACAAACGAACTCACTTTCGCTTTTATAATATAAGTAAAGATTATATTTAAAAGATACATCTCACACTTCCTATTCCATTTCTAGTCTCTGTTTCTCTAGTTCTTTTTTTAAAACGACTTGAGTATTGGAACGTTATGGCCAACCAGCAAGCATTGGTCAAGGTATAAAACCTCTTATAGTACCTACTATTAGGTATTACACCTCTGCCTTACCCTTCGGGAACCCTTTAAATAACCAGTAAATTAAAAACCTTTTGTTAATTAACAAATTGAAACATTGTAGCATTCAGTATTTATGTTAACCATTTCTATTACAAATGATTTAATTTTGCTTAATGGATATTTTATTTGAATACTTCTGCTTTAAAAGTTTTTTTTTTTGGTTAGGAAGTCATCAAAGAACTCCCTCCGCTTTGGGCGGAGTGGGGGGAGTGTTAGACTTTTATTGAATAAAATCCACCCATGTTCCTTTTTTTTTGCCCTTTGTGTTCTTGGGCCGCGGTATTTCTTTGGAACAACCCTCAACCCCGGCAGACACTGGCAGGTTCCTCTGCGTGTTTCAGAACTCAAACATTTACTTGTGTTTAGTACTTACACATTTTTTCCTTCAGAAATTTGCATCCATCGTTTTAAGTAATCAATTTGAGCTTTTCAGTTCACAAACTTTTTTTTTCTTCTCTTGGGAACAATGGTCAATGCCCCTGAAAACAGTATTTTTAGATTTAGAATCTTAATAATTTTTAACAGTATTTTTTAAGCACTGCTCATTATTTAGATTACCACTGGCCGGTTAGTAAATATTTCAATTTCCATTTGTTTTTTTTCCGTTCTTCAAAATGAAACATCGAAACCCTTATAGGATCACTTAGTTGACCGTCTGTCTGTCTATCAAGACCCTATATCTCGGAAACGCGTAGAGGTATCGAATTGAAATTAAAACCATATAATCAAATCTGTGGTCCCTTGGGGTTGTGAAAAAATGATCTCTCTAATTCAACGCAATCAAAAGATATAGCCGTTTATGTCGCAAGTTTGTACGAAACCTTTGGTGCTCGGGTCCGACTCGATTTTGTTTTCAAATTCTCTCCAATATTTATATCGTAACAAAAAGAGGTTTTACTCAGTTGTACTTGAAGCTTTTAACGAAATTCCCTTTGCCTCAGCTGTATGGAAACAAGATCGTAATCAGCGTAAGAGCAATTTACCTGAATGTTTGGGGCTCAACATCCTATCCCTGTGTTTGGATGGACTTAGGGATGCCACTATGGGGAATGGGGTGTAAAGACAAATATAATCTTCTATCTATCTATACTTATAATAAATCTGTAGAGAGGTCAATTCTGTACATGAAATATATTTCCAAAATAACTATCAGGGGGTGATTAGTGATCGATACTGATGCCAAAAATGCAATCAGTAAAAATTTTGTCTGTCTGTCTGTCTGTCTGTCTGTCTGTCTGTCTGGATGTCTGTATGTTCGTTATAGAAACAAAAACTACTCGACGGATTTTAACGAAACTTGGTACAATTATTCTTCATACTCCTGGGCAGGTTATAGTATACTTTTCATCACGCTACGATCAATAGGAGCAGAGCAGTGAAGGAAAATGTTGGGTAATCGGGAGAAGTTGGTTAAAGCTACACAGAAATCATGTATGACGGAAATGTTCTCCTTAAAATTATATAAAAAATATCCTACGACAGCATAGGTCTATCTTTTATGGTTGACTCACAATAACACGTGTAACTCCCGATAACTTAGCAGTTCGGAGCTTTCTGATTATATTTGTCTACTCTTACGTTTATAACACTCCCACTCATCTCTAATTAAAAACAGTTAACATTATTACGTATTCAATAAAAAAAGAATCATATAAATCGGTATACAAACACCAAAGTTATGCATGAAATACGCTAATAAGCCATCGCGCGTGAATACTGAATCATGCTATAAGGATTATTTTTGTGTAATATTTGGCTGTTGATGCGAATAGACGTTCAGAGTGTTCGACCTTATTGACAGACAATGCTTTCAGCCCGACTTTTAGTCTTTAAATAATTTCTTTTTAGATTTCTTTTGTTGTTATTTTATAAAATAGGTATTAGTTATTTTGGTAGTGTTTAAATATTCGTTCAAATTACAAATTATTCATAGTTTACATTTTATTTCTTTTTAGGTGAAGTAGTAGTAGGTACGCATAGATTTTTAGAAACCGAGTTTCGGCTAATTTATGTTCAGTTTTTTTTTTATACTATATTGGTAAAAGCGTAGTTAATTATACTAATTATAGTTATCATCATCATCATCATCAGGCTATATTTAATTAGTCCACTGCTGGACATAGCCCTCCCCTAATGAGCGCCATAGCGTTATATAGTTATATTCTTTATTATAGTTATAGGTATTATTAATTAAAGTATTTATAGGTTTTTATTTTTAAGTGAAGTAGGTATACATAGGTAGATAGTATTGGACGGGTTCCCTCTATCTGGCAGAATCTTGATGCTCCGAAATTTATTTGGCATAACACACTTAGCATATTTTTCTTTAAACGAACATTTTAAAGGCATAAAAATTATTTGATATATTATTATCGTTTGGCATAATGTTTAAAACTCCGAATTTACAATTGCATAGTTTTGAGATGGCAGAATTACATTTAGTATAATTACGATTGGCAGAGTTAAAATTTCGCATAATATCGTTTAGCATAATGTTCATTTAGAGCGACGAGTATTTGGTATAATTTCAATTTTCATACTATGCAGATGGCAGAATTTAATTAAGAATAACTTTAAGTTTAAAGACTTATATGCCTAATAAGTCTTTAAACTGACATGGTCACTAACATTATTATTAACGGTTAAAACGGGATATTTACCATGTTTGTTATTTATTTTGAGTTTCCAATATTTTGGTGTGAACCGATACAGTGAGTTACAATTGTATACAAAAACATATTAAGGCAAAATTAAGATATTTTTGGAATTATATAGAAAAAAAAGACATTGTTTTTAGTAGATTACCCGGGACTCAACTATTAAGATTAGGTTAATTTGTTAAAAAAAATGCGTAGGTTAGGTTAGGTTAAAACTGTGACCCCCTACGCACGAGACGAGCGAGCGGAGCGAGCGGGTCCGCGGCAGCGGCCGGCGAGTGCCAGTAACGACTTGCATTGATAGAAAATGAGATTGTTTTTAGTAGTTTACCCGGAACTGAACTATTTACATTAGGATAATAATTACTTATGGAATTAAATGACATTATTACAAATTCAATTAAATAATAGTTAAAATAAATGATATTATTTTAAAGAAAATAACAATTAAAATAAATGACAACAAATAATGATAAAGATGATTCTAACTATAAACTTTCTGCGATATGACAATTCTGCCGTTTAATGATATCGATATGAAATTTATGTCTAGAGATGATTCTGACTTACAAAATTATGAGTTTTGAATGTATGATAAATGAGTGTCTGCCAAACAATTTTCTGCGAAATGAAGTTTATGCTATCCGTTGTTATGCAAAATAAAATTATGACATAAAAAGTTCTGCTATAAAGGGTGGACCCAGTATTGGACAGGCGTTTTAGCTTTATTTTAATTTATTTTTTTGTTACAAGTTGTACTTAACTACATATTTCTGGGTATAATTCTATTAGAATTATTTAGTTTTAGTACCTACTTTATTTGGTAATTAATAGGTTCTTATAGATAATAGGCATAATTAGATATATAAAAAAAAACAACATATATTTAAATATAATTTAGTATTTAAATTATTTTCAGGTTAAATATAAATTTAAATTATTATTTTTTAATTTATTTAGCTGTAGTTTTATTTAGTTGTAGCTGTAGTGTATTTAGGATCAGTTTTATTATTTAAGTAGGTACTTTTTTTAAGTGTAAGGTAGCTACAGTTAGGACCTCTAACGTAGCTTATTTCGTTAGGTAACTGAATAGGCATTCAGTTACTTCGGTTATTTTCATAAATCCTTACTAATATTATAAAAGCGACAGTGAGTTTGTTTGTTCTTTCTTTCTTTTTTTTTTAAAACGTTGCCCCACACTAGGAATTTCTCCTGTATCGTGGGTGCGTTTACAAACATTCAATCTCACATACACAAACAGCCAGACCCGGAACAACTATCTGTAGGTCATAGAAATATTTGTTTCGTGCGGGAATCGAACCCGCGACACACAGCGCAGCAGTCGATCGCTCAGCCACTACGCCAACCGTGTCGTGTTTGTTACGGCTTCACGCCTAAATGACCGAACCGATTTTGATGCATTTTGGTACAGAGATAGTTGGGGCCCTGGTGACGGAAATAGGCAAGTTTTTTTAAAGTGAGGAAAGGGGGAGAATGAGGGAAGAAAAGGGGAGAGAAAGATACATTTTTTCGGGTCATCACGCGGGTTAAAGTTAGCGTTAGCCCAAAGTAACTATGCCACGCGGACGAAGTCGCGGGCGGAAGCTAGTTAATATTATTTTTGACGGCACGGTTGGCGGGTTCGATCCCTGCACGGAATAAATATTTGTATGACCTACTAATGGTAGTTGTTTCGGGTCTGGCTGTTTGTGTAAAACAAAAGGTTTTTAACGTTAAACATACACAATCTTTTTTTTTTTGCAACGCAACGTTTTTTCTAAAACATAGTAATAATAATAATTATCACACCTTTCTGATATGCTAGCAACCCTAATTCATAGTTAATGACAATTTGATTGACATACATGTACATTGTTTTAATTTGAATGTCTTTTGTTATGTGCCAGAACTTTTTACACGCAAAGAAAGAGATCTTACACCTATTTTTTGTAATTGGAAGATTAGAATCACGTTATTATATTATCTGCATTGTATGAAGCTAATAATACATCTGTATGAGACATTTCAGATTAATCTTAAGGACACGGGGAAGTGGATTTCAAATTAAAAAAATGAAATGTATTAATTACTAGTTACACTTAATCTTAATTATGTATTTACTAGCTTTTGCCCGCGGCATCGCTAACATTTAATTCGGGGTTACACGGGGTTCTCTTTTCCTGATTTGCAGGTATATTTCGTTGGTAACAGAGTGTGTGTACTGATTTTTAGCTTCCTACCTTGAAAACTGCGAAAAGTCCCATTTAAAACTTTTCCTGTTTCACTTTTTTTTTAAACTAGCTTTCGCCCGCGGCTTCGCTCGCGTTAAATTCGGTATAACACACCAAACAGACCTGCAGTTTTTGCTCTTGCGCCTGATGGATTTGTAATAGCAACGCTACGTTTTCTCTTTTCTTCTCTCGTTCTCCCTCATATCCCACTTTTTTTTAATAAAAGTTAGCCTATGTCCGTCTCCTGGTTCCCAACTATCTCTGTACCAAAATTCATCAAAATCGGCTTAGCCATTAAAGCGTGAAGAGGTAACAAACAAACAAACAAACAAACTCACTTTCGCTTTTATAATATTAGTAAGGATAAGGATTAGCCTATGTCCGTTTCCAGGGTCCCAACTATCCCTGTAGCAAAATTCATCAAAATCGGATTGCCATTTAGGCGTAAAGACGTAACAAACAAACTCGCTTTTAATATATTAGTAAGGATTCAATAAGTAAACAATGTATTTTCTTCTAGAATAAATAAATAATCTTCAAACCCAAATTTAACTTCTAAGATTTTTTTACTTAGTTCCAAGTTTTACTAACTAAGTAAACATCTAAGTAAAACTTTGAACTATGTGAAGTTAATAAAAATATATAGGAACATAATGTGCCTTTTTAACACCCGTTAAAGAGGCAAATTATGTTCCTATTTTATTTTATAGTTTTTGTAATGTGTAGACACCAGCCCTATCAGGATGACAAGGAGCCTCGTACACAAGCCGGACCGGTTGCACGCCGCCGCGCCGGTACGGCGGCAAAGCGGTGTTTGAGCAAGCGGTTTGGAATGCAATGAGCAGGCTGATCAATAAGTCTGTCTGCTTACAAGCCTGGTCATAGTAATCTTGCCCCTGTTCCGCAAAAGGGCTAACTTTTCTCACTAATATTATAAAGACGAAAGTTTATATGTGTGTGTGTATGATTACATATAATATAATTACATTTTAAAATATTTCTTAATAAAAAAAAAATATAAAATAGTAGCCCCCCGGTATCGGGAACAAGGTCTAAGCTACCGGCGGTCAAGGCTCCAGAGAAAGGAACTTCTTACCAATACGAGCCGTGTTCAGAAGTACCGCTTTTTGTATCAAGCCCTTGATCCAGCTGCCTAACGAGAGCCTCCTCAGGTATTGGTCGAGGCTCTTAGCAATTAAGCCATTGGCAAATACGATATCTATATCTATCGGCATAATGATCGCTGAGTCTACATCCCACATGTCGACAACCTTGCGAGCCAATCTTTCTCGGCTTTCACGAGGTAATGAGCGAAATAAAGACGAAAATTTATATGTGTGTGTGTTTGATCTTGTTAAAATATTATGGTTAAATAGTGTCCATGGAGTTTTTTGCCCACTCTTCTCCATAAAAATCTACGTTTAAGAATAGGCAACTACGGTACTTTCACAAGTTATTATACCTTGTGACCGGGACTGTAGCTTCATCTTTTTGTTTTTGACATTCAAAAGTGCCTGTAACGGTCTAATTGAAATATAAATATATTTTTTTAAACGTTGCCCCACACTAGTAATAACTCCTGTATCGTGGGTGCGTTTATAAACTCACATACACAAACAGCCAGTCCCGGAACAACTACCTGTAGGCCATACAAATATTTGTTCCGTTCGGGGATCGAACCCGCGACACGCAGCGCAGCAGTCGATCGCTCAACCACTGCGCCAACCGTGTCGTAAATGAATAAATCCTCCTTCATGCTCAAATAGCTTAACGGATTTAAAGATATTTGGTATGTAGATAGCTTATAAGCTATCCGCTATTCCGCTCTGCAGGTTATACCCTGGATTAATTCATAGGCGGAGCTGAATGGAAAGACAGTGCTTTACTGACTAAAACCTACCTATGTTTCTTCTTTAGCCTTTTGTGTTAAGGGGCCAAGTTATCGACCCACGCGCACCCCTTGCGGGCATCTGCTCTAAAAAGCGCCTCCAATTCCGAATAACCCTACATAGAGAAGTGGGAGGAGAGCGGGGGTAGGTCTTGTTCTTAGAAATCGAGATAATATTACTTGTAATATCCTTCTTAATTAAGACAAAATCCACTTATTTCAAGTAGCAAGTTTGTTCAGTAAAAGGTGGGTATTACCCTGAATAGTTTGTAAAGTTCAATGTGTTTAACCCCTGACCTTTAATTCTTAAGACTTCGTATTGTCTATTCGTTCACTTCATTGTATTACACGTGCACAAAGAGAGTGTTTTATGAAAAATCTTGTAGTTTTAAAAATTTATATACATGAAAGAGTAAATCACACACACATACGCACGCACACTCATTAATCATGAAATATCTCAAAACTACAGATATCAGAAGTCTCAAATTTTGCATGGGGGATACTTTTAGGACGTAGATGATCACGGATTTTGCAAAATTCTACCCTCAAGGGAGTGAAACAGGCTAGCTAAGTCTGTATGGGAGAACTCGTTTACTTGGCTGGATTGACTTTTATGACAAAACTAGCTTTTGCCCGCAGCTTCGCTCGCGTTAAATTCGGGGCAACACAGTTCCTTTTTCCTGATTTGCAGGTACCTGCTACCTGTAGTTTTTGCCCTTGCGCAAGTTCCCTTTTCTTCCCTCTTTCTTCCTCATTTTTCACTTTTTAAATAAGTTAGCCTATGTCCGTGTCCAGGGTCCCAACTATCTCTGTACTAAAATTATAAGGCATTTAGGCGTGAAGACGTAACAAACAAACAAACTCATTTTCGCTTTTCTAGTATTAGTAAGGACTACTAGAATTGTTTGAATTCACTGTGGTAATAATTCCAACAGTTTGGTCTCTCTCTAAACATGCAAGCTCTTGTATGTAACTTGTAATAAAACTACTAGGATTGCATGAAATTCACGATGGTTCACACCAATAGTTTGGTCTGTACTATTAGTTCTGGATAGAACCTACTTACTTTTTACCCCGGGGGTGAAATCGAAGGGCGCAGCTATAGGCTGTATAACATCATGCTATAATACTTAGGGGCTGAGTAGCGGGTGAAACAGCTAGGCACATCTAGTAGTAAATAAAACATTCCAAATGACAATCCCTAAATCAGCTATCAAAATGGAACTAAAACGACTTAATTTTTTAATATAAAAATGAATGAAAGATAAATTTGAAAATGGATCATAATACCAAGTGATGTATTGGATTACCACGGTGTATTCTAAATTCAAAATTGAAATTCAAAATAAAATGAATTATCGATGTGTGCTAACCAAAAAGTTTTAAAGACTTGCGGGTTGCAGTACAAGAACTAAGCTAAGTTAGTTTAGTTAGCTTGCAAGGCTGACGCAATTTTCCATAATAGTCTCAACCTGGCTGCAAAAGTTAGATTAGGGCACGACAGAGCAGTTACTCCTTGTACCCTCGTAATATTCTATACTCTTATACTGTTTTACGATTATATAATCCTACACATCCTACCTCTCCTCACACACTTCACCTACACACATCACCGACTCACTTCACCTACACACATCACCGACTCACTTCATCTACACACATCACCGACTCACTTCACCTACACACATCACCGACTCACTTCACCTACACACTTCACCGACTCACTTCACCTACACACTTCACCGACTCACTTCACCTACACACATCACCGACTCACTTCACCTACACACATCACCGACTCACTTCACCTACACACATCACCGACTCACTTCACCTACACACATCACCGACTCACTTCACCTACACACATCACCGACTCACTTCACCTACACACATCACCGACTCACTTCACCTACACACATCACCGACTCACTTCACCTACACACATCACCGACTCACTTCACCTACACACATCACCGACTCACTTCACCTACACACATCACCGACTCACTTCACCTACACACATCACCGACTCACTTCACCTACACACATCACCGACTCACTTCACCTACACACATCACCGACTCACTTCACCTACACACATCACCGACTCACTTCACCTACACACATCACCGACTCACTTCACCTACACACATCACCGACTCACTTCACCTACACACATCACCGACTCACTTCACCTGCACACCTGACTCCATACGCATTACCTATACTACGCCTAACCTACTTACACTTGTTACATAATAATTAATTTGAAATATGTCTGTTTTCCTCACTTCTAAAATAAATAAATTGTCTAGCGTAAACAAATCTGCTATTATATTGTATGTTAAATACACTTAATTCTAGCTCGAGGTGAGAGCCTGTGGATCCGTCACACATGGTATCATAGTATGGACTCCAGTCTCTCACAAAGGAACATATTGTTTTTGCATTTGTTACAATACCAATGTGTACCTTTGTGAAGAGAGAAAATATTTTTTTTATTATCATTATTGTAACATTGTTAGCAGGATATATTAACAACTGCGTCAGCTATGCGTGCTGAGCTGAACTAACTTAGCTTAGCTCTTGGTCTGTAATTTGCTTTATAGAGCGGGTATTGAGAATATTTTCATATAAAAGTTTTGATGGAGACAGAACGATTTGTTACCAAGTAGTAACAAGTATTGGATTACATTTTTTTTGTCTTGTCCCGTCTATCGCCCATACATATATAATAAGATTATACTCTCTTGTATGAAATAAAGATACAATTGCGTTTTCTATAATGTCAAGACAATTTATTAATAAGACGTTTTATACAAAAGGTTATCACTCATTTTTATCTTAAAAACTTTTATCACAAAAAACAATATTTAAACCCTTTATTTCAGGTGTAGATATTATTTGTTTTACAATATTAACGTTGTTTAATTTCCTATTGCGAATCAGTGAATTTTCCTACCACGTGCTTTTCACTGTTCTAAAAAAATGTCACTGTCAAAAGTGACATCTATCTAACGAATAGTTGTTTTTTGACATACGTCTCATAGAACTTATGTCAAAATACTACTATCCGTAAGTAAAACGAATCGTTTTTTGTTTATTGGAACCGTGCGTAAGAGGTTTTCTGTACACATATTTGAATGTATTTGGTGTTAACACATCGGAAATGAAGCAAGAAGAAAATTATGAAATCGAAATTTAAAAAAAAAACTTAGTTCAACTAATTGAGCCTTATCATTAACATACCATCTTACCAAAAATGTGCGTAAAAATTCAGTAACTCAAATCACGGCAACGATTGAAACCAACCAGCCTGTTGCCATGGTAACGATAAGTTAATTATGTCAACCTTATTTTAAGAGAGTAGCTATATTTGTGTAATAAGATCACTAATGAGCTTCTTTGTTTTGTTTAAGGTAAGCTCAGCACCATGAAGAGAAAATAAGAAGGGCGCTTTAATAAACGGAGGACAGGTTTGTGTTCAAATCCTTACTAATACTATAAAAGCGAAAGTTTGTTTGTTACGCCTTAATGGCTAAACCGATTTTGATGAATTTTGGTACAGAGAAAGAGCGAAGAAAAAGGAAAATTTAACTTTGCTATTACAATACATAAGCAAAAACTTCAGGTTGTAGGTATATATGACGCCATGTAACACGCATTACGTTTCGCTTCACTTTCCATTCAATTTTATTTGTTTCTTCTACAAAAACTTTTTGAGTAAAATTTATTAAATTGACTGCAGTTATAACTGATTCCATATTTTACGACTACGATATTCATAGAGCAGCTAAAATTTTTTGCCATGATTGCAGACCGTGGTTTCAAAATCAAAATCAAAAGTAATTTATTCAAATTAGGCTGATAATCAGCACTTTTTGAACGTCACATTACAAGAGACAGTCCCACAAAAACGCCCTGCCGTTCCACCCACCTCCAGTGTTTTAGCTGGGAAGAAGAAGTGGCGGAACAAACTCCCCAGCAACACATCTGTCTGTCAGGTTAGAAGAACCAGATTTTACCGTTTAAGATTGAAAAGGAACTGTTTATCTAGTACAATATACTACTATTCAGTAGTAAATGTCACCTGCACGATGGTACAGCGAAAACAGTATTTTAGCATCGAGGTGAGCTGCTGAGCCTGAATTTTTTAAATTATTTCTGTGAGGTTGGCAACATTGCCATCTGCTCCCTAGCTTTCTATTACGTGAGCCTTTCAGGTTTTCCAGAAACTTTTTGTGTGTGTGAACAAAAACGTTGCCAAAATCTCTTCTAGTTTCGGTTTTGGGGTTTGTTTTGGCTAAAACTGGCATAAAATTATAGAAAGATTACGTAAAACTTAGTTAAATAATAGCAGTGTCCTCTTACTCTAGGTTTACTAAGACTAGATAAATATTTAGGTATGTACTACATACAATTTTGTAGATCGGAATGACATAATACCCACAGTTAAAAAACTCACACCCTTACATCGTAAGGAAACCTTGAAATCATAACACTCCTTTCTTAGGACAGTTGCGTAAAAACCTTCGCACGTAAAAATACGTTTGACTTACAAAATGTGAGCTACAAAATAAAATCCTAAAATGTATTACATTATTCGCAAATTTCATCTTGACGGAAGGGTGGGGAATGTTCACACTCCATTTGCTCGCCAGTGTACAAACTCCGAGCCAATGGGCTAGAAATATGGAAGTTTGTAGGCAGCGAGACAGATAGTGAACGCGGCACGCTCAAAGTGCACTACAGTGTACCTATTTTGTGCCAGTATACGTTTTAGATTTAGCAAAAAAAAAAAAGTTTTCTGTTTGGCTCAGAATTACACTTCGTGTTTGTGGGGGGAGATTTTTGCCAGTTGTGTATTTAAGTCTCATAAAATAGAGGGCGACCCTATTACCATGCCATGCCCCTTAATCAATTGTTATCTGTGTAACTTTGTGCTGTCACATAGAACAAAGTCAATGTCAATTTTGACAGCTTAGTCAAGATTTGGTTTACACCCTGTATAGAATTTACAACCCAAATTGAAGCATTGAAAACATTACCTACCAACTTTATTATTAACTTCAAAATGAAAAGCAGACAGGCTAGAACCGCATTTCTGGCAGACTCCCTACACTTAAGCATTATAGCTCCAAATTATTGGTTCTTTACTCCTACTTAAAGGCTAAAATAGACGTTAAAAAACGATTAGTGTCAATCTGATGTGTTTTATTAAAGACTAGCTTTCGCCCGCGGCTTCGCTCGCGTTAAATTCGGTATAACACACCAAGCAGACCTGCAGTTTTTGCTCTTGCGCCTAATTGATTTGTAATAGCAACGCTAAGTTTTCCCTTTTCTTCCCTCTTTCTCCCTCACATCCCACTTTTAAAAAAAAATAGCCTATGTCCGTCTCCTGGTTCCCAACTATCTCTGTGCCAAAATTCATCAAAATCGGTTGAGCCATTAAAGCGTGAAGAGGTAACAAACAAACAAACTCACTTTCGCTTTTATAATATTAGTAAGGATTCACTCAGAAATATTCAGAACGAAGTTTCATTTAGACGTACGCTTGACAGATATACTTGAATAATTCATAAAAACCTATGAACGAGTTCATCTGAAAATGTATTTATTTAATGCTTTTTTTTGTTTTCTATTAAATAAATTTAAATTTATTCGAAAATATTCTTAGATTTTTAAGAAAATCTCAACTGATTTTGACGAGCCTGGTAACATATATCTTTTGTTGACTGTACCTTTATTTTAATTTCTCATTTGGATTGATATCATTCATCAAAAAGGTTTTAGACAAGTGTTGTCCCTTTCTGTTTTAGTCCTAGTTTTTTTATTAAAGCAATATACAATCTATAATAATTTAGTGTAACTAACTAAAATACGTACAAGTCCCAAATAGAGAAAACTACAGGACGAAAAACAAAACATCTACATCGCTTTCAATGAGATAAAACCGACTTCCAAAAAAAATACCATAACTAAAAATGATGAAATAACCACAAAAGTCACCGACTTTCTGAAGTAAAGTTAATTTCCACTTTTCAGTTTTTTTTTTACGGAAGTCGGTTATATTTTTTTACAAAAAAGTTTTTTTATTCCAACATTTTAAGTTATGGTATTTTTTGGAAGTCGGTTTTATCTCATTGAAAGCGATGTAGATGTTTTTTGTCGTCGATATATAACCTAATTTTTATCGAGTAATCATTTTCCATTGTTACTCAAAGATTAGCAGATCATCCATATAGACATAGAGAAAAAATAAATATTATAGACGATTACTCATAAACTACCAAAGCAACCAATGGCACGCTAACCTAACCTGGCTCATCAAATTGTATAGTACTCAGTAACTACACTCCCTCGGGTGACAAGCCCTAAATTGCTCAATATTGCTCACAAGTGGTCAGTAGCGTATAGGTAGCGAGTTCGTCCCAAGAGAGTCCGTATTGCTCCCGACTGAGATTTCCTTTCTTATGCGATTATAGTGACGTCACAGTCCTTGAAATGGTATTATTAATTAATGGACTATACGGTGATGTTGTCTGAATTCTTGAAAGCGGGTACATGATAATCTACGGGGGTGAAACAGCCGGGTTTGCGGGTTGTTCGAAAGAAATACCGCGGCTCCCGAACATAAAGGGCTAAAGGAACATGGATGGCTTTTAGTCAGTAAAAGTCTAATATTCCCCTCCCCCCCACCCCCGCTGGCTCGCTCGCGCGCTGAAAATTTCGCATCCGCAACAAAATAAAAAAGGTGGGAAACAGGGTGGCAAAGTTTGTATGGGAGAACGCGACTTCTTGGCCGAATTGACTTGAACTTTTGACAACGAATTTGAATTCGGACACCGGTTAATATGTTAATTTAACTTCTAAGATTTGTTTACATTGTTATAGATTGTTACAAATCCTACTATCCTTACTAATATTATCAAAGTGAGTTTGTTTGTTACGTCTTCACGCCAGAGATAGTTGGGACTCTGGAGACGAACATAGGCTAACGTTTTTGAAAAAAAAAAGTGAGAAATCAGGGAGAAAGAGGGAAGAAAAGGGAAAACTTAGCATTGCTATTACAATAAATAAGGCGCAATGGCAAAAACTACAGGTAGCAGGTACCTGCAAATGCGGAAAGGGGAACTGTGTTACCCCGAATTTAACGTGAGCGAGGCCGCGGGCAAAAGCTAGTAATATTATAATTGCGAATGTTTGTGAAGATGCATGGATGTATGATGTTTATTTCTCTTTTTCTTGTCAAAACGGCTTTACGGATCTTAATTAAATTTGGCACAGAGGTAGATTATAGTCTGCAATAACACATAGGATACTTTTTTTCGATTATCACGCGGGCGAAGCCGCGGTCGCCAGCTATTGACGCCAATAAAAGATCGTCAACCTTTTGAACGTCATTGTCACATAATTGACATGCAAACGCGTGTCCTTGATACCAACGACACAAATATGTGACAAAAATGTTGGTAAAATGAGTTTCTCGATATGATCACCACCCGCGTGCGTTTATGCTTTACCGTTTAAAAGGTTCAAAAGAGAACAGCTAGAAAAAAAATCTTTATCAATTAAATTGGTCCTGGGCAAGGCCAGAAGACTTCCAGGCTAAAAAACTAAAAAAACTAAACTGGATCTGGACATGTTCAGGTGGAAAACATTTAGGAGGAACGAATACGTTGGGAAGAGAACCACAGTCTTACATCTTATTATCCTTAAACTTGTCATCTAGTGACTCGAAGGCTGTCCGACTGTTAGGAATTAAATTAGGAAGACCACCACAATCTACCTAATTTAATTTCTAACAGCCGAACTTTGAGATGTTCTTATAGTTTATCTGTGACACACATCAAAGTGACAATCATTTATTGTTGTAATAAAAATGAACGGAGACTTCAAAGCGATATTTTTTCCCTCCAAAATACTGATTTTGAATTTCGTTTCCTCTCAATTCATCTTCAGAGCTAAGCTATCCAAATTAAGAACAATTTCCTTTTATTCGAATACACTAAACCAATTCACGTTTTGATTATAATTTAACGTTTGAATACGTTTCATACACCAACAACATTTGTTTTACATCAAAGAGCACGCATTTCCAATTTTAAAACCACCGAACCGAACCGTCCGTTCCGAAAATAGCCGATCGCAGCCGAGTCGTTCCGAAAATAGCCGAACGCACGGCATCGCACTGCCGACGTAATTCTTGACCCTATTTCAGAAATGTCTAAGTTCTATACTTAGAATTTTTGATATGACCACGCAGTACGTAAATGCGGACAGTCCTGTAAAAAGGTTTTTTTAAACTTAATCAAACTATAATATTATGTTGACGTATTTAACGTTTTTTCTGTGTTCCTTTATTATTTGGAAAATCTATTCTCTACTTTTCTTACACAATCTTAAAATTAATTATAATTTTCAGGATAAGTTTGTTTCAATATTTCAACTTCATCACAAGAATTAACTTTTAAAAGATTAAGATCGTTTCAGAATAATTATTTTGTTTAAATATGCCAAACTTTCAAAATATAGGTGAAACTTCTGAACACTTAATTTTTAATTAAATTAGGAATTTAGTAATAGTTACAGATGCTAATTATTTATTAAAAACGTAAATTTTAACAAATTGCTTAATTAAAAATACTTAGATCACATTAAACTACTATTTTGTTGCTGTAAAAAAAAACGTTGCCCCACACTAGGAATTTCTCCTGTATCGTGGGTGCGTTTACAAACATTTAAACTAACAACACATACACAAACAGCCACACCCGACATTTGTAGGTCATACTTATATTTGTTCCGTGCGGGGATCGAACCCGCGACCGCAGCGCAGCTGTCAATAGCTCAGCCATTGCGCCAACCGTGCCATCACCAGTGTGTACATTATTTATTAAATAAATAATTAACGAAATTAAAGACATTGAATAATTAAAGACACAATACAGATATGTATTGTGTCCTACATTTGCAAAGCCACGAAAGTTTATGCATATAATACATTAATAAACATACTAGCTTTTGCCCGCGGCTTCGCTCGCGTTAAATTCGGGGTAACACAGTTCCCCTTGCGCCTTATTGATTTGTAATAGCAACGCTGAATTTTCCCTTTTCTTCCCTCTTTCTCCCTCACATCCCACTTTTTTTTTAAATTAGCCTATGTCCATCTCCTGGTGGGAACCAGGAGACGGACATAGGCTATTTTTCTTAGAGATAGTTGGGAAGATATCTCTGTACTAAAATTCATCAAAATCGGTGTAGCCATTAAAGCGTGAAGAGGTAACAAACAAACAAACAAACTCACTTTCGCTTTTATAATATTAGTAAGGAAGTAAGGATGTTATTTGGCATCACACTTCTCTCGTGCATTCTAATATTAAGTGCTTTTGAACGCATTCCAAGTATTACAGCTCTTAATATAATAATTATCGAAATAACACACATCATATCGACAATATTAATTTTGAAAAAGAATATTATTAGCAAATATGAACTACTACTAGCTGGCGCCCGCGGCTTCGCTCGCGTGATATCGAAAAAAAATATATCCTATGTGTTATTTCAGACTATAATCTACCTCTGTGCCATATTTCATCAAGATCTGTTCAACCGTTTTGACGTGAAAGAGTAACTAACATCCATAAATCTATCCATCCATCCTCACAAACATTCGCATTTATAACATAAGTACGATTTGACAACACGGTTAGCGCAGTGGCTGAGCGATCGACTGCTGCGCTGCGTGTCGCGGGTTTCCCGCACGGAACAAATATTTGTATGGCCTACAGATAGTTGTTCTGGGTCTGGCTGTTTGTGTATGTGAGTTTAAATTTTTGTAAACGCGCCCACGATACAGGAGAAATTCCTAGGGTAGGGCAATGTTTTTTTTAAAAGAAAAGTGTCAGACTTGTCCTGACTAAAACCCACCCATGTTCCTTCTATTGCAATAGCCCCTTGGAGCTGTCAAAATCAACCCTTTAAGTCTACGCAATCAAAAAACAAGGCCGTTTATGCCGCAAGTTTGTACGGAAACCTCGGTCCGCTAGTCCGACTGCTGGCCGGTTTTTTTGTGAGGCCATCTTCATCTCAAGAAGAAAAAAATCAATGTGAAAAATCTTGAGTCATGGTGCTCCTACATTATTGTGAAACTTCGAAGTGAGAAGCAAACCGCTGTATTGCGTAAGCGCACACTTTTGGTGTACACGCGTGTTCAGAGTAAGTTTCATTCACTGAACCCAATGAGCGCTTGCCGATATTAAATGATGTTTATTTTGCAAGTAGGTTTTCAGAAACACTTTAACACGTCTTTTTTAAAAACTATATGAGGCCGGTGTTTTGTAACCGGCCACTCTGAGAAGAAACAGCCGAAACAAACTCAGAGGTCATAGTCTCTTTAAGTTCCAGACAAAAAATCTTGGTCAACTTGCATGAGGACTATGCAGATTTGTGTATGAAATGGTCTTTTTAAGAAAGCACCACACAGATTGAGTGGACCTGTGCAGTCAGTGCAAGCATTTGTCAGTTATCGAGTAGCTCTACTCAGCTTATTATAACAACGTTCTAATTTTATTATTTTCTTAGAAGAACTTGTGTGTTCGGCGTAGTGTAGCCAAGGTTTCGGCTTGTTCGACAGAACACAAGAACAAAAGAAGTAACTATGTTCCATGTCTGCCTTTTTCAGGCGGGTGTCAAAACCACCCAGACACCCTGGCTGTGCTAGTTGTTCATACCACCCGTTACAAATGACAACATGATAAAAATTACTTGAAATGTCCATTGGAAAGATTGATTGCAATAGTTGCTATAGGACTATAATATATTTTTTTAAATACGTTGCCCCACACTAGGAATTTCTCCTGTATCGTGGGTGTGTTTACAAACATTTAAACTCACATACACAAACAGCCAGACCCGAAACCTGCAGATTGCAGGTCATACAAATATCTGTTCCGTGCGGGAATCGAACCCGCGACACGCAGCGCTGCAGTCGATCGCTCAGCCACTGCGCCAACCGTGCCGTCAAATTAAAAGGCAATAAGACATACGTCGAGTTGGTGCGAAAAAACTGATCCATACCTTAAGATAGAAATAAACTACTGGACGTGTCATAAAGGTATGTGTTGAGAACCTCAAACCAGGACAGCCGCGGGAGACGCTCCGAGCGTGAGAAACATGAGACGACTCCCGGCCACCGTAGATGCGGGTTTGTGGACGGTGAGCAATGGGTAGCTAACCGTCCGTTCTCCTAGTGACGACAGGCCATGTCGACAACACGTTCGTGTTCTACACGCACCTCAAAGAGATGTCAGCAAAGCAGAGTGGCCTGCTAGAGCCACCGCCTGCCAGGGTTTCGGGTTGTTCGAAACACTTGACACTCCCCTGGTGGTGGTGATGGTTCCCCAAACGAAAAAAAAAGAGTTCCGATAGTTTGTTTTCGTATCCAAAACAAACAAGAAATAAAGCACAACCACATTTAAAGTCAAATATCGACACATTAAGTTATTATATTGACAACACGGTTGGCGCCGTGGCTAAGCGATCGACTGCTGCGCTGCGTGTCGCTGGTTTGATTCCCGCTCGGAACAAATATTTGTATGACTTACAGGTATTTGTTTCGGGTCTGGCTGTTTGTGTGTGTGAGTTTAATTTTAAACGCACCCACGATACAGGAGAAATTCCTAGAGAGGGGCAACGTTTAAAAAAAAACATAAAAATCACTTATTCCCGTAACATTGGCTACAAAATTCTATCAGCGACTAAATCATAAAATAACATTTTTATTTATCTTTGATCATATGCGTGTAAAAAAATTGTAAGGTTATTTTCAACAACTCCACTTGAAATGAACCTTATCGAATCAAATAATGTTAGGTTAAAATTATCGATGAACAGATAGCATTTTGTTTTATTTCAAAATTCGAAAGCCATGGCGTGATGCTAAACTGACAGCTGTCTTATTGTTTCAAATATAATTTCTTCCAATCAGGGCAGGCCTTTGTTGATTTTATTGTCTATTGTTTTTAGGCCGCGTGCTCAATTTTACTCATTTTTTCAGCCAGTGTTATCTACATCAAAATAAATCATGTTACTGCTGACAAGCATAAACGCCATACACAATGAAAGTCAGTTTTGAATGAGCTAGAATCGTAAACTTTAAACAAGGAAAAAACAACATTGCGTGAAATATGAAGTGTTATGTTTGTGATGTTTTCCGATGAAAAATCATAGCGTACTGCATTTTCTGGAAAAATCTGTGATGATAATGTTTTTAGTTTCGTTCGAGATTTTTATGTAGGGATTGTGTATCCTACTAATATTTTAAATGTGATTTTTTGTGAGGATGGGTGGATGTATGGATGTTTGTTACTCTTTCACGTCAAAACGGCAAAACATATCTTAATTAAATTTGGCACAGAGGTAGATAGGTAGAGGTAGGTAGATAAATAGGAGGAGATAGTCTGGAATAACACATAGGATACTTTTTTTCGATCATCACGCGGGCGAAGCTGCGGGCACCAGCTAGTATTTAGTAATTTAGCCAGTTTTATTTACGTAGACCTTTTAAAGCGTATTCACTGAATAGTGATGAAAATCGCATGAAATTGTTTTGCGTGAATTAGAAGGACAACACAACCCAATATAACTATACACATAGGACAGGTATATTATAATGTTATAATTACATTAACACTTATTTGTGGAAAAGAAATAGATTTTTCTACTTTGTGTTGCAAGCAAAACTTTATAGTAAAACTAGCTGTGCCTAGTGGTTTCACCCGCTGTTTAGTCTGAAGAGGGCCACCCAAAATGGATTACGACCGATTTTCAGACTTACCTCATAAAAATCGGTCAAGCCGTTTCGGATAGCACCTAAAAGAGAATTTTGTATGTAAGAAGAAGCAATGGTAAATCCTAAAATGCGGACGTTTGTTGCTCTATGACTAAAAATCTACAGATTTGCATGTAATGTGGGACACAGATAGTATAAATCCTGGATATGGAATAATTTTGATTGTTAGAGCGATCCCTTAGGACAATTACCGAAATTCACGCGGGCAACGCCGCGAGCATGAGCTTATAATTAACTAGCTTGTGAAATTAAAAAAGGTATCCTATGTGTTATTCCAGACTATACTCTACCTATGTGTCAAATTTGTTTAAGATCTGTTCAGCCGTTTTGACGTGAAAGAGTAACAAAAATCCATATATCCATCCTCACAAACATTCGCATTTATAATATTATTATAGTAGGATTAATTGAATAAATAGTCAACAAAATATAATATCAGTCATAGCGAAACTATAATCAAGAGCAATGCAATACTTTGAAAAGCTTTCCATAAAAACTTCCATACAAACTGTAATTTTCTATTTATCCTCTTGAACTAATCTCCTTTAATTAAATCTTCTCAGTCAGACAGTTTATTCCAAATGAGTTTCACTAATTAGATAATGTAAACTATTGCGAATCAACTGGCCATTATAATTAACTAACCAAAGAGAATGCGAAATTCATTGCAAAAGAATCCTTACTAATATTATAAAAGCTAAGTCAGTTTGTTTGTTTCATACTTCTCAATTACTCGTCAAAATACTATCCTTATACTAATATTATAAAAGCGAAAGTGAGTTTGTTTGTTTGTTACGTCTTCACGCCTTAATGGCTAAACCGATTTTGATAAATTTTGGTACAGAGATAGTTGGTTACCCTGGAGACGGACATAGGCTATTTTTTATATAAAAAAGTGAGAAATGAGGGAAAAAGAGGGAAGAAAAGGGAAAACTTAACTTTGCTATTACAATAAATAAGGCACTAGGGCAAAAACTACAGGTAGCAGATCAGGAAAGGGGAACTGTGTTACCCCAAAATTTAACGCGAGCGAAGCCGCGGGCAAAAGCTAGTAATAAATAAAAAAAAATATGACTCTTGGGGCACTCCATACGATTACATCGGCACTAGTGCATATTTTTAAGTATTCTCACCCATTTATATTTTTCAAATGTAAAATCGTCCCGGCTTTTCGTAATTACTGGTAGATTAAACTATAAAAGAAGCTTATATCTAGATGACGCGCATAAGCCTCTGATTTTACATTTATTGTCTGTGGAATTCATTGCCGACTTTTCTGCCTCCCGATCATTATTCTCTAGATCTCTTAAATTTTTGAGCATCGGTATCGGTCACCAGGCGAGTTGAGGCCAAATGCAAGCCTATTCAGCATAAAATATATACATAATACCAAACTCACACACCTACACAATCACAAATTAAAGTATAAATTTTGAAAACATCCCTTCAAATTCTGACACCACAAGATATGGCACGATCTATTTATACAGTCCCAAATCTGAATAATAAATCAAATAACAAAGACACAATGTCTATCCGTCTCTTGTATTATCAATTTTGCCATAGAGAACATTTTCTTGATTCCCAAGTCCTATGAAAACAGTCCTGTACAAACATCGAAAATCAAAGCGTGTCTATCTGTCTGTATATTAAAGAGTTAAAGATGTGGGAAGAATGTTAACTTAGTAACTTAACATCATTCTTGTATTCTCCGATGGGGTAGATAGAAGTGTACTAAAGATTTTTATAACGCCACTAGCTTTTGCCCGCGGCTTCGCTCTCTTTAAATTCTGGGTAACACAGTTTCCCTTTCCTGATTTACAGGTACCTGCTACATGTAGTTTTTGCCTTTGCGCCTTATTTATTGTACTAGCAATGCTAAGTTTTCCCTTTTCTTCCCTCTTTCTCCCTCATATCTAATTTTTTTTCTTAAAAAAAAGCTTATGTCCGTCTACAGGGTCCCAACTATCTCTGTACCAAAATTCATCAAAATCGGTCTAGCCATTTAGCCGTGAAAACGTAACAAACAAATTCACTTTCGCTTTTAAAATATTAGCACATGAGTAGATAAACGGAACAGAGACAAAGCTTCCTAAGAACATCCAAAATTGTTACCTATTTTGGTAGGGTTGTCACAATAGGTTAAGACAAATAAAAAAAACAATTGTTAAATAGTTTTATTATTCAGTATGATTAATACTTTAGAAATTACTTACTCTAATAATTTTCTTTTTATAATTTACCCACCCACATACCTACAAATGATTAGTAAAAGCTTGTAATAATAATAAAAAGGTAAAAACACACCGTATAGTATCCTCTTCTTATTAAAAAAAAGGATCATGCAATACAATAAAGGTATTTACTTGAAAAAGTAATAATCAAATATTTAATTACCTATTGTACTCCTTGGGATAGTTAAAGTATGATATATTTTAATTTTTTAAAGTAATATTCATACACACAGTACAATAAACAACCATTATTATTAATAAAATACCGCGTTTTATATTAAAATATTCAAACTTGCAAATAACAAAACAAAAAACGTGCGTCGCACGAACCCTGAGATTGTCAACTGGCTGTGCCTACGTAAACCGGTTTTTTCCTTTCTCGCCGCGTACGCGACAAGCGGCCAGTGGTCACGCACACATGCTCCGCGTGCTTGTAGTAGTGCAACCGATTCTTGCGGTTGTATGAAGCTTTGTCTCTGTTCCGTTTATCTACTCATGTGATATTAGTAAGGATTTAGTCCGCGATGAACTAGGGCGAGAAGTACACTCATATTTCACCTGAGGTTCGGAGATCGTTTCTCAAGTCGTGCAAAGGGTTTTTCAACCAGAATTTTCTAAGTAGTAATCGGGTAGTCTGGCAATGGCGATCAGGGGGCCAATTCTCGATTTTAGAGATGGTGTCGAACTCGACAAAAATGTCTAATGACGTTATTTTTTCGACAAATTTTAAAAGTTGCTATTCTGGGGATCTCGAATTCGACATTTGTCGAAGGTTGACGTTCGAGTTCATGTCGAGTGCTTCTGAGCAGTAGAGATGTCATGTCGATTGTAGAGATATGTCATTTCTGAGTGAGTTTGTTGAATTTTTGTTAGATTGTTAATGCGTTACATTGTGTTTTCTTTGATTTTTAAATAAACTACGGCTTGGCTTCTCTTAATGGATATTCGATTTGCTCTGTGATTTGTGCATTGTGTGTTTTCTGGAAACGACGACCTTCGCGTACAATAACGGACTCTGTAATTTGTGTATCCACGATTGGACTTGAAACCCCTGAAAAATGGACGAGTTTATTAGCATCTTCATCTTGGAGTTGTTGGAAAATAGCGAGCAACAGGCTAATTCACGGCGACAACAGCGCATTTATCCCGCCGTCGATAGTTATGACTTGAGCGAAACAGAAATAATTAAAAACTTCAGATTAAATAAAAATTTAATAAGGATTTTAATAGATCTCGTGGCTCCTATAATTCAGGATACTACGAAAATAGACCTGAAAACGAAGGTAAATTATTATTTGCTTAATAATTTTATTAAAAGCATGTATTTAACTGTTTACCAAACTAACCCACCAAAAATACTTAAATGACTAAGTGTGCACCAAATTCTTTCTATGCTTTGGTGTACAAATGGCATTTTTAGAGTGCAAAAAACTATTAATGAGTGCACAAATATTATAACTGATTTTATTATAATTGAACTTTTGTATAACTTAGATATTTTTACTTTAAAATAAAGAAATTTTAAAGTAAATGTTTTTGTTGAGCACTGGGGTATTTTTTCCCTTCCATGTTGTAAACAAAACTTCAACTTCAACTCTTCATTATAAAACAATTTTCAAAAGTTTTGAAGGAACTGAAAATTCTTCAACTGTCAAGCTGATTATTTATAGACTAAACGTTTCGTTTTACATAAAGAATTAAGTTTGGTCAGCGTTTTAAAACAAAATCATATATTCACTTTTAGTTACTTAAAATGGAACGTGCGATTCTTCCTAATGGTATCATTATCTTCACTCGACTCGACATTTTCGTGAAATTTATTTCTATTTTGACTGAGAATACGGAATTCTGCTCATTTCGACATTTTTTGGTAGAAATAGAGATATTTTTGATAGACATAGAGATAGACTTTGAATCTCGAACTCGAGATAAATGGCTAAAATCGAGAATTGGCCCCCAGATCAGACATTAGGCTCGCTCTATTAAATGGTCATCATCATCTGCCTAACCTTTTCCCAACTATGTTGTGGTCGGCTTCCAGTCTTACCGGATGTAGCTGAATAACAGTATTTTAGATGGAGCGACTGCCTGTCTGACCTCCATAACCCAGTTAGTACTGGGTAATACGATACCCCTTGGTAAGACTGGTTGTCAGACTTTCAGGACACTGACTAGCTCTAACGACTCTCAAAAATCTACAAATGACAGCCGGTACCAACAGCTTAACGTGCTTTCCGAGGCAAGAAAGAAACTCGCTATGTAACGGTGGTCACCCATCCACAGACCAACCTAGGCAAGCGCGGCTTAACCATATTAAATGGTACTGATGGAAAATCTAACAACACATTGTCAGACCTGAATATCGAACACAGGATCTCATCCACAGCAGTCGCCTTTGCGTCCACTAGACTACGAACTAATAATACAGGCAAAGGAACTATTATGGTTTATGCTGGCTAAACTAAACTAATATAAATCAAATGCAAACGTAGACAAAACAGTTGAAACTAAGTTCGGCTTTAGTTTGACTGGACTGTGGTGAGGATAGCTAATTGAATTAGCAAATCTGAAACGACCATCAGAGTCGCAGTCTGACCTTTAATCTCGGAAACGCGTGGACGTTTCGAGTTGAAAGTAAACCATATATTCATGCCTTGGAGCTGTAAAAAAATATTGGCTATTCATTTATTTATCATACCCACCATATTGCATTTCTATCTTTCTTTTTCAATAGAATATGTTACTCGGGACGATGCAAGGTTTCTAATGATACCCCATACATGTAAATCAGTTCAGGCGTTTAGAAGTTATGATGAAATAAAGAAACTCACATACATACAAACATACATGTACCCTGAAAACATAACACACTTCTTTTTTGAGGGAGTCGTGTAAATAGCCGATAAGGTCGCAAGTTTGAGCGAAACTCTCCGTACGCGAGTCCTACTCGAACTTTTTTAAACTATGCAACGGATTTTGAAGCTTAACGAAAATCTCTGCGTTCGAGGGATTTCTCCATTAGTTAAGTCTTAGTAGAAGAACTGGAATCTGGAAAAAAGCCCTGTAAGTGTATATTCCCTTCGAATCCTAGAAATGTTCAATCACAGAATTTTATACCAATGGAAGAAATATTTCAATATCTTCCATATCCAAGACTGAATGAAGCGTCGTTCCCATGAAATAATATTAAAGGCATTTCGTTACTAAGCTTTATGCCTGAATAAAATGCCAGTATTTCTTTATGAAATGATAAAAAGTTGAGTTGGAATTGTCGAGATGTTGGAGAACATCTGCGTGAGTGATTATGGTACCTACTGAAACAGATATCCTTTTGTAGAATCTTTTCAAAGCAGATAAAACAAGTGGATTTGAACTTGTATAAAAATATTCACAATGTAATAAACCGATATTTTACCCAAAGGTTGACTGGTATGGTAATAGTAGTCTATTACATGAAGTATAGATAAATAAATGCTCGTTCACAGTACTAAAGAAAATAAAACGATGGATAGATTATGTAATATGAAGATGTCATGGAGGAGAAAGGAGTAAATGATGCCGTGACGTCTGACCTGACAGTGGAGAATGGAAGAAAAAAGCGTGTTATGCCGACCCCAAATACCTATATTTCAGAACTTATTCCAGGTCATAAGCCTCCTGGGTTCTTCTTGATTTCCGGAACTTCCAACGACTATTGCAACTTTTAAGGTCAACAATTAAAACAAATACATCTGGCATAACTCTATATTTATGGATGCTATTCCAATAAACCAGTATTACAAATAAAGACACTCCTGCCATAGACAAAGGCTGTACTTTAGTTTAACTAGGACTGTCGTTTGGCCAACTTGAACTAAGTTTAAATTGCGTTGCACTGTCTGAAGTGGCTGCTGGTTTTGTGGGACTGATGTTAGGGATGTCAATTGTGGGTTGGTTGGATGGATTAATCATTATTATAAAACCTAATCCTACTATAAATAAAACAAACAAGAAATAAATAAATAAAATAAATAAATATCTTGGGACAACTCACACACGGCTATCTGATCCCAAGCTAAGCAGAGCTTGTGTTATGGTAACCAGACAACTGATATACATACTTATATAATTTATAAATACATACGAAGTTCGACGTTGCTGCGTATAATTTCCGAAAGAAATATTCTACTATAATAATATTGTAAATGCGAATGCTTGTGAGGATAGATGGATGGATGTTTGTTACTCTTTCACGTCAAAATGGCTGAACGAATCTTAATATTTTTTTTTCTACAACATTATTTTTAGTATATGCGAAACCTGAATATAGTTTGTTCAGAATAAGTAACTGAATCGATTCCAATCATTTTTACACCATGTTATATTTTTTCCCAAAAATATTTAAAAAAGTTTATAATATGGACACCATGTGACACTAAGTACCTATTCGCAAGCGCTACCCTACACTTGACCATTACGACAGTCCAAAGCCTGCCAGACAGTGTGATGGAAAATGTATCACCAGTTAATTACCTACAATACAAACTGAGACATTATTATTACCAATGAAAGCAAGGCGCGCGGCGCGGGGACGCCGCCGCACGGTGGGCTGAAAATCGGCTTTCATAGACTTAGGGATTTCAATTTGCAAGTGCTTGTTTTTATGCCGGATATCGCTTCTATTAGTCATTATTATGTACAAAAATGACACCCGAGTTAATTCTGCTCAAAACCGAAGGAAATATAATTTTTTTACGAAAAATTTGTATGAAGCTAGTATGAAAAATCGAATTATCTCCTAAACGGCATTTTTAACCGTAATATCCTTAGAGATGGTCATAGTGCTAATTATTTATGATTTTTTGGTTGACGATTGGACAAAAATTTTAATGCCGTTTTTTTTTTTAAAATCGTCAAAATATTTTTATTTGTTTTTACGTATGAAACGATTCCTTTTGGTGTTTATGTTGAAGAATACGGACTTTTAACTACACATAACATAAAATAGCATCACTCCTATATTTCCGAAGGAGTTGGCAGAGGTTTATAGTACACCCACACGTAGCCAACTATGTTTGAGCTAGATATTTATCAACACAAAATGAGTTTTAAAACTTTTCATACAACCAAATTACCATTTGTCTTCTAATGAGTCCAAAAAGAAGTGATTAAGTAACTACACTGATTAGGTCTTCTAATGAGTCTTAATAGGTGATTTAATGATTTTCAATATCTCACGACAATGGATTATATTTAACATTTCCTGATAAGTAAGCTAATTTGTTAATTAGCAGTGCTATGAGTTCTAAGAATAGTTAGTGACAATTATAGATTTTCATTAGCTAATGAGGAGATAACTAATGAGGGTAGTTACCTAATTATTGTCGTTTTGCAATAAAAGGGCTAAAGTTTTGTTTTATAATTTAATTTGTTCACAACTGTGTAACTGCTAACACTAAATCTGCGGCTATAAAATCTTAAAATGGAAAGTTTAATGACCAATTTAGACTTGTTTGTTCTTCTACGAAGTGAGAGTACTTCATTTGATCATGAAGTATTGTTTAGTGCAGTTGTATCCCGCATAGGCGATTGCCTGTCTGACGAAGATTATGTTGTTCTCAAAGAATTTTGTCGGAGATTTACGCGAGCCGCTTTACAAAGGTGGGAGAAATCCAACCGATTCCTTGATAATTTCAGGAGAAAGTACGAGAATTGGTTGGGAGCAAATATTGATTGGCCGAGTTTTGTGCAAACTTTAGTTAATCAAGAACCAAGTGTTGATGAGATACCAAGAGCGCCCTCAGTCTCTCCAGAACCGTCGACATCAACGTCCATTGGAACAATGACGAAAAGATCCCGTAAACCATTCGAAGACCTGGGAAGTAAACAAAAAAAGAGAAGATCTGATGAATTGGCATATGCAGCTGCAGCACGTTTAAAAGAAGAAGGGCATGGAGATATCGCCTCTGTCATCGAATACATGATGAAAAATCCTGAAGCAGCCGCTAAATTAAATGAAACGCTTAAGAAACCAGCGAAAACAATCATATTTACGCCAGAAAAGGCGCTTGGATTGCTTCTTTCGCTAAAACTCTCAAAGTGGCAATATATTACGTTGCGTGAGGCTGCCATTCGAGAAGGTGCTAAAGATATTTATCCATCTTACTATAAAGTGCAACAAACTAAGCTTGATTGCTACCCTCCGAAGCAATCAGTGACAGTTACTGATTCATCGGCTAGGATTACACTTCAAGCTTTACTTGATATCACGGTTACAAGAATCCTTCAAAGCCTTTCTAACGAAGAGCATAACAAGCAGTTGAAGCTGATATCCAAGTGGGGATTTGACGGTGCTTCTAACCAAAGCCGATACAAGCAGGAAATTGAGGGTGAGGAAGATGATTCAAGCATTTTCATGACCTCCTTGGTGCCACTAAAACTGACAGATGGAGACAACATTTTATGGACGAACCCAAAACCATGCTCAGTTTTGTATTGTCGTCCAGTTCAGTTTACTTTTGTAAAGGAGAGTGAAGCAGTTGTCCTTGGGCTGAAAAAACAAATGGATGAAGAAATTGAGGCCCTTATCCCCACAGAGTGCAATAATAATAATAGGGTGACTCATCAACTAATGATGACGATGATCGACGCTAAAGTCTGTACTTACCTTTCTGAAGCTAGATCAAATGCATCGTGCTACCTGTGCTTAGCAAAGCCTACAGAAATGAACCGCTTAGATGCTGTAACATCAAAAATTGTGTGTTCGGACCTGTATGAGTTTGGCTTGTCATCCCTACACGCCCGTATAAATTGTATGGAATGTCTGTTACACATTGCATACAGACTGGACTTCAAACGGTGGGCAGCGAGAAGTGATGAGCACAAAGAAATGCTACAGACAAGAAAGAAAATAATTCAAAATAAATTCAAAGATGAGCTCAATCTGTTGATTGATATAGTAAAACAAGACTCGGGAACCACCAATGACGGGAATTCTGCAAGAAAATTCTTTGAGTTTCCTAATAAAACCGCAGCTATAACCGGTTTGGATGAAGACCTCATCAAAAGATTTGCTGTAATTTTACAAGCAATTACATCTGGAGAGCAGATCGATATAATAAAATTTTGAGATTATGCTCGCAAAACAGCAGAAAAGTACGTATTACTATACGACTGGTACTACATGTCGTCAACCGTTCATAAGTTACTAATCCATGGGGCTGACATAATCGAGAAAAATAATATTGTGCCGATTGGGACTCTCTCGGAAGAAACCTCAGAGTCTCGAAACAAAGATTTTAGGAGGTTTCGAGAACATCATTCGCGGAAAAGAAGCAGGCAGGATTCCAATCAAGACATTTTAAATATGCTTGTTGTTTCTTCGGACCCTTTGCTAAGTGCACAAAGGCCTAAGTTAGATGCCAAGAAAAAGCAGAGCTTTTTTGCTGAAACTCTCGACTTAATTCAATTTCAGGAAACTGAGTTCGAATTTTTGGATATATCCAATCTGGATGCTGACTCAGAATTGGAGTCTGACAACGAGAGTGATAAGGAAAATTTGTAAAAAAGATATATATGTACATATTTGTAAATTTGTATTTGAGTGTGTTTGGGTTTTTTTGTAATATTTAATGATATGTTTTATTTTTTTTATTTATTTTACGAATGCTTAGTATTAATTCCTTAAATTAACTTATTTTGTATAAAATATAACTTCATATGTTACTTCAATATAAATCTTTTTTTATTTAAATTAATATAAATGTGTCAAAAACAGCAATTTTTTTATTTTATTTTTCTTGTTTCGTGTGTTCTTAATATTTGGGTTAATAACATATCGAACTTTTTAACTTAGACACTAAAAGGGATCGTTTTACATGTAAAAATAAATAAAAATATTTTGACGATTTTTAAAAAAAAAACGGCATTAAATTTTTCGTCCAATCGCCAACCAAAAAATCATAAATAATTAGCACTATGACCATCTCCAAGGATATTACGGTTAAACATGCCGTTTAGGAGATAATTCGATTTTTCATACTAGCTTCATACAAATTTTTCGTAAAAAAATTATATTTCCTTCGTTTTTGGGTAGAATTAACTCGGGTGTCATTTTTGTACATAGTAATGACTAATAGAAGCGATATCCGGCATAAAAACAAGCACTTACAAATTGAAATCCCTAAGTCTATGAAAGCCGATTTTCAGCCCACCGTGCGCCGTCGCCGTACGCCGTTGGTGACAGTGTATTTGTACGGATATCCAGGTAACATAACAAGCTTATAACTTTGTGGTTTTTCATGATACAGTTTTGAAATTTTGTGCATAGATTCCTTATATAAAAATACTGGACAGGTGTTTCGGCTTTCGCATAAACTAAAAATAATGTTGTATATCACGCGGGCGAATCCGGGGGCGTCAGCTAGTATTTATATAAAACGTCTAACGTTATAATCAACAATCGTGTGGTTAATCAGACTATGAAAGTTTTGGAATTTCCAAAACTTTTTTAACATATTGAAGAGCTGATTACGGCCATCCCTTAAGAAATTCCATTTTTTTTCAAATTTTATACTCGTACCGCTAATCTCGGTAAGGGATAACTGTTTTAAAATTAATTTGAAAAATTAGACCTAAACTGTTAACCAGACTACATCTACCACTGTGCCAAATTTCATCAAGATCCGTTCAGCCATTTTGACGTGAAAGACTAAGAAACATCCATACATCCATCCATCCTCACAAAAATTCGCATTTATAACATTACTAGCTTCCGCCCGCGAATTCGTCCGCGTAGCAGAGATACTTTGGGCTAACGCTAACTTTAACCCGCCTGATGATCGAAAAAGAATTATCTTTCTTTCCCTTTTTCTTCCCTCTTTGTCCCCCTTTTCTCACTTTTTTTTAGCCTATGTCCGTCGCCAGGGTCCCAACTATCTCTGTACCAAAATTTATCAAAATCGGTTTGGCTATTTAGGCGAGAAGACATAACAAACAAACTCATTTTCGCTTTTATAATATTAGTAAGGATTTTCTGTGAATGTGACAGCCCTGTTCGTAACGGTCTGAAGCACAGCTGGTTGAGAACGACTGTTGTGTTCGATGGTCGATCCGTTATCGGTCAGGATTGGATTCATTCGTTCGTTCAATTCAGATTTTGGTCTGTTTGCCAACGATTTTAGTATCGTTCGTTTCTGATTTTTGTTTTTTGTTTTCTGTAACAACTTTAAACTATATAATACTAGCTTTTGCCCGCGGCTTCGCTCGCGTTAAATTCGGGGTATCACTGATCCCCTTTCCTGATTTGCAGATACCTGCTACTTGTAGTTTTTGTTCTAGCGCCTTATTTATTGTAATTGTAATGCTAAGTTTTCCCTTTTCTTCCCTCTTTGTCCCTCATATCTACATCTTTTAAAAAAAAATAGCCTATGTCCGTTTCCAGGGTCCCAACTATCTCTGTACCAAAATTCATCAAAATTGGTTCAGCCATGGAGGCGTGATGCCATAACAAACAAACAAACAAACTCACTTTCGCTTTCATAATATTAAGTAAGGATGTTAACCAAATCAATTTTTAGGGTTCCGTACCAAAAGGAAAATACAGAACCCTGATAGGATCACTTTATTGTCCGTCTGTCTGTCTGTAAAGACCTGAAAGGTCCTCCCTCTACGCGTACGAAGTTTGTGGTCTTTTGGAGCTGTGAAAAATCTTACCTCTAAGGCGCGTCGCCCACACGACCAAGAGTCGAGGCGCAGTCGAAGCGCGGGCGCAGTGGCGCGCCGCAACAAAGTTTTCTTAACAAATGAATGGCAGTGCGCTCATAGACAAGAGTCGCGGCGCGGGCGAGGTGGCGTCGGGGCGGAGGCGAGGTGAAGGCGAGGCGGAGGCGAGGTGCAGGCGCAGGTGGGGCGCTCAAGTGTGCCCAAGCCACGACGCCGCCGCCATTTTGACATTTGGTTTCGTGCGGAGCTGCGTTTAGACGCGCATTTAAATATGCGCGACGATTTTGAAACCAACGCAAAACTCATTGAAATTGTTCAATTAAATCCTTGTATTTATGACCAGTAACCAGTAACCTTTCTTCAGGGCAAATTGATTTCCTCCAGTTAGTGTCCTTCTTCTGTAAACTATTCTTCGTTTTTCAAACAGTAAATGGAATGTTTCTGGTGACATTTCATAAAACTTGTTGAACTTGTCGGGATAACTTTTTAAGTCACGTGTAGCTCTGAATAAATCTCTTTTGTCACACTGTCGCAACATATATAGATGCACCCAAAATCTTCTTCTATTTAAATTAAGAACTTGTATAAGTGTTAGTACGTCTTCGTCTTCTGACGACGACATGGTGAATCATTATTATTATTAATATTATAAAAGCGAAAGTGAGTTTGTTTGTTTGTTACCTCTTCACGCTTTAATGGCTAAACCGATTTTGATGAATTTTAGTACAGAGATAGTTGGGAACCAGGAGACGGACATAGGCTAATTTTTATTTTAAAAAAGTGGGATATGAGGGAGAACGAAGGAAGAAAAGGGAAAACTTAGCGTTGCTATTACAAATCAATCAGGCGCAAGAGCAAAAACTGCAGGTCTGCTTGGTGTGTTATACCGAATTTAACGTGAGCGAAGCCGCGGGCGAAAGCTAGTGAATTAATAATGTGAAGGAAGCATAGCCGCCTGCGCCTCGACTCCTACGCAGAGACCTATCCTAGCCCGTGCTTCGACGCCGCACCGCCGCTGACGCGACACCGCCTCGACTTACCAGTGAGCGACGCGCCTAAGTCTACGCAGTCAAAATTTCAATTGTCAGTTTAAAAAGTAAAGTAAACTAAAATTTATTTGCATATATGGTAGGTACATTAAACAAAGTAACAATAATTGGGTGAGCCTTGTAAAATCTACCTTATATTAGGCATACGAACATTATTTAAATTGTAACGGCGAAAGTTTGTACGGAACCCTTGGTGCGTGTTGTCCGACTCGGTCATTGCCGATGTTTCGTTTTAGTTACGGGAAAATACATATTAATTTATTTAGACAATATAGTATTGTAAATTGTTAATATAATTCATAACAATGTCTGTTTCATGTTCTTGACTGCTCAAAGCAACAATAACCGTCTAGTTATCGGTAGATATTCAAATTAACAATAGCAGACGTGTTCACCTATTGTTAGTTGAACTTGCGAACCTGTTAACACAGTTGTAGTGCATTCTGCTTTGCTAGAGAGGTTAACGAGCATTTTGTTCGTGAAGCCATGTAAGGGTAAATGTTGCTGGAGATGCGGGTTGTTCGAAACAGATACCACGGCCCCGGAACATAAAGGGCAAAAGAAGGAACATGGGTGGGTTTTAGTTTCTTCTTTTAATAAGTAAATATCTGACACTGACAGGAAGTTATTAAGATCCACCCGCAAAAAATAAAAGAAGGGTATGAAAGACGACCATGAAACAGTACCAAATCTTTACAAACCCAAGCAAACCCTGAATTTCGAATTAAAATCTATCCCCTTCTCATAATAAAACAGAAGAAATACATGAGTGTATTTTTAAACGATATGCAGCTGTGTTTTTTATATCTTGATTGTATGTAATAAGTTTAAAACTAATTGCTTTAAATGAATCTTGCTCGCGTTAAAGTGGTTAAGAAATTATGCAACGTTGATAGAAAATGCTTATATTTCTTTCACGCGGTGCAAGTGATGTTTAAATTATAACTAACTAGCTTTTTCCCGCGGCTTCGCTCGCGTTAAATTCGGGGTAAAACAGTTCCCCTTTCCTGATATACAGGTAACTTCTACCTGTAGTTTTTGCCCTTGCGCCTTATTTATTGTAATAGCAAAGCTAAGTTTTCCCTTTTCTTCCCTCTTTCTCCCTCATATCTGAATCTTTAAAAAAAATAGCTTATATCCGTCTCCAGGTTCCCAACTGTCTGTGAACCAAAATTCATCAAATTCGGTTTAGGCATTTAGGCGTGAAGACGTAACAAACAAAGTCACTTTCGCTTTTATAATATTAGTAAGGATTTTCAAAATCGTCACTTATTTTTCACTTTTTGCTTGCATGCAAAGTGCATGGAAAGGAAGTTGGATGGATGAAGCTATTAAATTGCAACAATCAACATTAAAGTGCGTCTTTCAATTTTCCCTTTATTTTTTTAATGAAACGATGTCTCCTCTTTAGGAATTTCTCCTTTCACGCTGTTGGGTTTACACATCATAAAAAAGACACAAATAGCTAAAACAACTACGGATTTATTAAGTACCCAATATTTTATTTTTATTTTGTCTATAACTATGGGGATGACATGATCATGCATGATCAAATCCTCTTTCAATAAAGATTAAAAAAAAAACATTTAAAAATATGTATACGGAAGGCGTTTACGGAATTTTTATAGCACGTGAGCAATTTAATTCGAAATTTAAAATGTGTGATCGAATGGTTGCCATCTGCTGGATTTGTTACATTCCTAGAAGCGTTTTATAAAAATGTTTTAATAGTTATATTGAAAACTAATGTTATCACAGTCATAAACATTAAGTTAAATATATAAAATTGCTAGCTGGCGCCCGCGCCTTGATAATATTAGTAGGAAGTAGGATAGCTGACCCCCGCGGCGGTTATGAACGCGAAAGTTTGTTTGGATGTATGGATGTTTGTTACTCTTTCACGCAAAAACTACAGAACGGATCTTGATGAAATTTGGCACAGAGGTAGATTATAGTCTAGAATAAACATAGGATACTTTTTTTTAGATATTACGCGGGCGAAGCCGCAGGCGCCAGCTATTTTATCACATGTATTTGACTGTGTAGACTTAGAGGGTTGATTTTTAGGTACAGCACAAAGGGACCGCAGACTTGAATTGGTTTCAATTTTAACTCGATACCTCCTTGCATTCTCGAGATAAATGGTCTTGACAGACAGACAAACATAACACGAAGTGATCCTTTAATTGGGTTTATTGCCATTTGAGGTACGAAACCCTTAAAACATAATTATAAACTTAACAACATTTTTTGACCAAAAAAAACATGAATCGCCTTCATTACTTGCCAAGTACTATCATAAAAAAGTTCAGAGTCCACTAACAAAGCAATGTACTTTAAAAAGACCTCGAACATTTGTTACTACCTCAGGGAATAATCTGATTGTTATAGACGAGTAATACACCCTTTAAATCTGGAGAATATCTGGCAAGAAGTAGTATAAAAGTTCATAAAAGTTTCCTCTTGACTTCTCTTGGGAATAATATTTGGGTACTGGAAAGAACATGACTTGTGTTTATGCCTATCCCCCCCACGTTCTTAGCAACTTGAATGTTATGAAAATCTGTTTTAGACTTTGTTTTAGTAGTGTTTTCGGTTTTAAAAGTTTTGATAAGACGTTATTTAAATACTAGTTGCGCCTCGCGGTTTCTCCGCGGAATAAAAAGTGGCCTACGTGTTAATCTTTTTTTTTCAGAGGAACATGGGTGGATTTTAGTCAGTAAAAGTCTGACACGCCCCTTCGCTCCGCCCAATGCGGGGGAAGTTATTTAATAAATAAATAAATAAATAAATAAATCTTTATTGACACACACTAGTTAGGTTACATAAAAGCATTGAAATACAACAAGCAAATTTAAAAGAAAAATAAAGCAAAGTAGAAGTAGCCGTGGGCCCCAAACTAGGCATAGCCTGTATCTCGGTGGCCCAGTATTTACAGTTAGGCAAGTTGAATAATAGACGTTGTTCAATGTGACGCAGCACAACATAACACAGATAACAATCAATTAAGGGAATTACAATTAAAAACTTATTCGGAAATAAAATAATTTAAAAAGGGGAGATTTTAAATAAAATAAAAAAATAAAAAGTCAAACTAGTAATACTTATTAATAACAACAGTCAAAATTAAAATAAAAAAAATTAAATATTTATTTATTATAATATAAATGCACCTGAGAGGATGCCATGCATCAATGAACACATCATGGGGCATGATGGTATCATTGTGAAAGAGGATTGGTTTGTGCGCATGTGTGGGTGCGTGTATGTGTGCAGTTTGCGTGCGTGTGTGTGTGTGTGTGTGTATACGTGTATGTGTCAGTCAGCATGAGAGAAGTGGTTAGGGAAAGTTTTGATTATGTAAGTGAGATTGTGTTTAAGAGTTAGTTAAGTCAGAGGGCACAAGATACTTTCGGTTTCATCATAAGACAAGTCCTGAAGCCATGCCTTCAAAACAATCTTAGCTTCGAAAGTATTTCCAGGGATCCTTAGTGTTGATTTGTTGATTGTGTTAAACACGCGAATAGGGAGAAAGAGTGCAAATCGGGTAGCAAATACGGTTCTAACCCTTGGGATCGGCAGTCTGTCAGCTCCTACCCTTCCTCTTTGGGTGTATGTGAATTGTTTTCCTGACGTAGCAATAAGTTTAAGAAGGGACTTCAGGATATAGAGCTGTCGGACACGTAAGACGCCGGCTTCTTTGTAGAGGTCGTCGGTTGGGTATCGTCGCGGTTTACCAAGGAAAACTTTGAGAACAGCGCGTTGAGCACGTTCGAGTTCAAGCATATATGACTTAGCCGCGCTACCCCAAACTCCTACACAGTACTGCAGCAGCGACTGACAAAGAGCAAGGTAAACTTTTCTGCATAAGTCTTTTGAGGCGCTGGCTCGTAGGGATTTCATTACATATATAAACTTACGGGTTTTTTTAGAAAGTGCCGAAATCTGTTCCTTAAAAGATAAATTCTGGTCAATTATGATGCCCAGATATTTGGTGGATTTGACTCTGCTCACTTCATTACAGCAGCAATTTGTGGCCTGACAGTGGATATTGTGTATTTTGATACAATTATTTACCGGGTTGCAGGAGCGACTAATGTGAAATGGTATAAAGTGAGATTTTTCTATATTTAAAGTTAGCAGATTTTTATCAAGCCAGTTAGATACTAGACGCATGCCGTTTTCAGCAGTGACTATAGCGTCCTTCCATGTATCACCGTGGAATAGGATCGCTGTGTCATCTGCGTAGCAAATCATATCTGACCGTGGGATGTTTAACCTTAGCATGTCATCTATGTACATGGTAAACAATGTTGGCCCCAGTACGCTGCCCTGTGGCACACCAAAAGTGATTGCAAGGCCTTTGCTGACACTGTCACCAATCACAACATACTGCTTTCTGTCCATTAAGTAGCTACTAAACCAGTCCCTGGCGGTGCCCCTTACTCCTAGACAATGTAACTTTTTTAGTAGCATTGGAATAGACACTGTATCAAATGCCTTGGCCAGGTCCAGAAATACACCAATAGACCGTTTTCCTTTGTCGAGTTTTGACGAGACAATGTCAGTCAAAAGTCCCACAGCATGCTCTGTTGATCTACCACGTCTGAAGCCGTACTGGCGATCAGACAATAGGCTATGTTTTTCCAGAAAACTAATGAGACGATTATTAACAAGCTTCTCTAATATCTTAGACGGTACACAAAGCAAAGAGATAGGCCTGTAGTTTTCAGGACGGTCTTTGTCACCCTTTTTGTGAATTGGCGCAACAGCTGCCACCTTCCAGCAGTTAGGAAAGGTACCCGTTGACATGCTAAGGTTACAGATATGGGTTAGGGGGTTCAATATATACGGTTTAATGTGCTTGAGCAGAAGTGGACGGATCCTGTCAGAACCAGGTGCACTGTCGTCTCTCATATTAGTAATGATCTCGTCAACTTCACAGTTGTCAGTCGGGTGAAAAAATAAAGAGTCTCTGCATCTGTCGACTAGTGTGGCATCATTACAAAGTTTGCTCTCCGAAGTCTGGAGTTTGTTTAAAATGTCGTTTGCCATGCGCGTACCTACTGAGACGAAATAAGCGTTACAGTTGTTTATAGCCTCAGAGCAATTACTTTCGGAGCTTAGCAGTTCGTGGCTGTCGTTAATTCTTTTGGGAAATTCACAGATGTCCTTAATGACACGCCATAGCTTTTTAGGTTGATTGCTGTGGCTTTCTAACTCTTTACGCTCATAGTCTGCCTTACGTCTGTGAAGGATGTCGTTGCAGGAGTTCCTATATCGAGTGTATACGCCTTTTAACACTAGGTTTGTTGGTTGAGCTTTCACTTGAGCATGTAGCGAATCTCGATGGTGCATGCAACGAATCAAGCCGGGAGTAACCCACGGTTTCAGGTTAAATTTCGAGCGGCTAATTTTAATACTCTCTGTATGTTTTTTTATGGTGTCTATTAACATTTTGTTGAAAAGAAGCACCGCTTCGTTTACTTCCGTTGCGGACATTACTTCGGTCCACTCAAATTTACTTATCTCATCGGTGATCTTTAAGTAATCTATTTTAATTTTAAACCTGTTTCGTGGCGGATTATTATTTTTTAGTAAGTTCGTGCCTAGGATAACAAGGTCATGGTCTGTTATCGATGATTTGCAGATAACCCCTAGCGTTGAGCTTTTAGTTTTAATAAACGCGTGATCTAAGCAAGCTTCGCCTCTTGTTGGTTTAGTGATAGCTGGAAGGAGACCGTTTTCTGACAGGAGACACTGATAGGCGATAGAGGTAGCGTTGGGGTTATTTCCAAGTAGGTTTATATTCATATCCCCTGTTACGATCACGCAAGGACTATTATTCACACCAGTTAACGAGCTTTCTAATGAGTTTAGGAATTTATCAGCATTATTAAAAGATGGGGAGCGGTATATCCCCAGGAGTGTGAGGTTTGTGTTAATTTTGACAACAAGACAGTTGGCGTCATCAAACTCCGGTTCGTTCACTGAGACCGGCCAAGTATCTTTCACGTACACAGCCACTCCACCACTTTTATTAATTACTTTACGAGTGTGGAAGCAGTTGTACCCTTGTAACTGATTGACTACAGAATTATCGTTAAGCCAGCACTCAGTCAGCACTATTACATCGAATTGGCAGTCGAAGCGGTGCAGTACAGTTACAAGCTCAAAAAAGTTTTTCTGCAAGCTTCTTATGTTACACGTTAGTATCTTAAAATCGTGGTCCAGTAATAATTCTCGGCAAAGCTCAGGTTTATCGATTGTGCGGCAAGATAACGTTAGCGTTTCATCGATTTCCTCTGATAGATCGACTTTATCCATTGTCTAACAACGTTGGATAAATACGAAAATATAGTATAGGAGCATTTGTTGCCGCTTTTTTATGGAAGGGAAGGGAGCAGCCGGTTAGACCACTGGATAAAGGTCTGATGTATGACTGATGTGAGTGAGTATTTGACTGAGTGTGTGATTTGTAGGTATGCTGGTATTGTAAGTATGAAAAGGGGTTGGTTAAATGCAGTATAAGACATTTGATGGGGAATATAATAACAGGTTCTGTGATAGCGGAGAGTTTACAGTCTAAATTATACAGGCAAACATAAGTAACATTCACTATAGATAATCTGAAATAATAGTAAAAACTCCTATTTACAGCGCATTTTACCGGCTTAGAAATAAATAAGCACAAAAACAAATAAACAATTTTTAAGATTGCAATGTCAATAAAATAACATTTTATGAACATTTTTACACTAAGGCATCGAAACGTTTTACAAAAAAAGAATTTAATTAGAGGCATCCGGAAAGGGTAGTGGAGCCGAGGGAGTTGTGCTAAGAAAGTGGTCCAAATCGCAAGTATTTTTTATTTGAATTGCTGTCTTCCCTTCAACTTGACGAACGAGTATTTGGCCTCTGCTTGTCCAGCAAAATTTGAATCCAGCATTCTTAGCTCGGGTTCTGGCTTCACGAAATAAAATTCGATTTTCTTTAGTGAGATGTTCGTTGATGTATATTTTCCTTTTCGGGCCCTGGATTTCAATATCTTGGGAGGATAAATTGCGCCTAGTTTTAAATGCCTTTATTATTTCATCCTTTTTTGCTCTGCGCAGAAGTCTGATTATAACTGGCCGGGGAGAATTAGACTCCGTGTTAGACGGTGGGCTTTTCTTCAGTTTATTATTATTATATTTAATGATTTCCCACGCCAAAAAAAAAATTGTCTATAGTTTGATTCAATACAATTCTACATACCTACTCAAATTCTAATCTACAACAAAACCATAAACACAGATTTTCTGTGAACAGAACTCAATCATTTCCTCGGAAATTGTCGGTATTGTCAATACAATCCATTTCCTTCGACATCTTTACGATCGATCCGAATAGATGCACATTTTATTGAACATACAAGCCTTTTTTCTGTGGCTTTTCTTGCTTAGCTAGAAGTAAACTGATAGCATACGTATTTGCTTGTTCTATATTATAAACTGAATAAATCCAAGTAGAGATTAATACTTACTAATATTATAAAAGCGAAAGTGAGTTTGTTTGTTTGTTACGTTTTCACGCCAAAATGGCCGCGGATTTGCTCGCGTTAAATTTGCGGTAACACAGTTCCCCTTTCCTGATTTGCAGGTACCTGCTACCTGTAGTTTTTGCCCTAGCGCCTTATTTATTGTAATAGCAAAGCTACGTTTTCCCTTTTCTTCCCTCTATTTCCCTCATTTCTCACTTACAAAAAAAATTGCTTATGTCCGTCTCTAGGGTCCCAACTATCTCTGTACCAAATTTCATCAAAATCGGTTTAGCCATTTAGGCGTGAAGACGTAAGAAACATACAAACAAATCACTTTAGCTTGTATAATATTAAGAAAGGATAATACCAACAATGACGAAGAAAATTCAAATTCCAAATTCTATGTATTCTTCGCTTCAATGAAAGTGAAATCTGGCGTAAAGCCAGACTATTATTTTGTATTATGGAAATTAGAGAATAATATGTTCGCAATACGTTGCCAAAACATTCACGAAATTGTATTTTTTTCTTTTAGTTTTCTTTGAAACGCAGCAATCGTATCAATGTATTTTAAAAAATGATTTTTTAGTAATGTTGTCTTTGTCAATGATTTTTAACAAGTTTCAGTTTCTTTTTTTATTGGAAAATGACGCCAAAAAAAATGAAGCCAATGAGAATATTTTGTTTTTGTTGTAAAAGGAGATTTAGTTTGGTCATATTAAGCGAATGAGGGCATGGCGTCTACCAAAAGGTATTTACAAGGAAAATGTGAGTCTTGCACATAACCGGTCGGGACATAATGGGGTGTCACCACCGTCACGATTGCCTGGAGGACACGGTTGCAGTCGCAGCTAGAGAGGAAATGGGAAGCGGCCGCCTCCTTCTGCGAAGCAGTTATCTGTGCGCCACGGGAGACGCTCCGGCTTCAGGTTCCACGGGTCTGTGGACGGTGAGCAATGGGTAGCTAGCCGTAAGTGTTACGACAAGCCGCCGACGGTGAGTTCATATAACACGTACGCCTCATAAAAAGATTTGTTCGAAAGTGATACCGTGGCCCCAGAACACAAAGGACAAAATAAAAAGAAATATTGAACATTAATGGTTTAGTCAGTAAAAGTCTGACGTAACATAACAAACAACTTACCCCGGGAAAAGTTATGAGCGGGGGAAGTTATTTGATGGTTTCCAATCCGAAAAAAGGCAAATGCGGAGTGGCTTATTGGGTAAAATTGTTATCTGCGACTTAAAACATTAGGAAACCCTGTCGGGCAGTATCCCTCTAAACAGAATACCCGTCTAGTGAAACGATCCTCCCTTTTGATAAGGGATGAAGACCGTTACACCTTGTGAATCAAGTCCTTTTTTATGGGGTGGGAAATCTTCAAATAACTTCCCCCGCTCTGGGCAGAGCGGGGGGGAGGGCATACTTGTACTGACTAAAGCCCACCCATGTTCCTTCCATTGCCCTTTATGTTCCGGGGCCGCGGTATCTCTTTCGAACAACCCTCAACCCCGGCAGGCGGAGGCCCTGGCAGGCCGCTCTGCTTTGCTGACATCTATTTAAGGCGCGCGTCAAACACTAATGTGCCGTCGACACGGCCTATCGTCAATAGACGGCTGCGCGGTGAGCTACCCATTGCTCACCGTCCAGAGGCCCGCATCTACGGTGGCCGAGAGTCGTCTCGCGGCGCCCGGCGCCGCGGCGGGCGCAGCGGCTGGTTTGATTTGAGGTTCTTTCCCTCAAACGCCCGGCCACCTCCTTCGCTAGCATGACTGCTTCGCAGAAGGAGGTAACCGCTTTCCATTCCCTCTGAATCATGTCCTTACAGAAACTACGTGCGCGGTTATCGTAGATAACGATAGACTGTTTAATAGATGTTTTTGACAGTCAGTCTGCAATCTGCCTAAGATCTTTCGGTACCTAAATCATCCTCGTGTCTTGCCAAACGATATAATATTTTTACAAGGCCAATTGATGCGTAGTAGTGTTTACTAAGAGCACTCCGGATGTTATAGAGATCGACAGCTTAGCACGAAAACAAAACTGTATTAATGTTATCCACGTGCTTTTTATCAAATTACGTGGTATTTTCGTGAGGTTTCTAAGCGGTAAATCTATAAACAAGATGCCCGATAATGCCGTGTCGACGACGGCGCGTTAGTATTTCACGCGCGCCTCAAAGAGACGTCAGCAAAGCAGAGGGGCCTGCCAGGACCTCCGCCTGCCGGGGTTGCGGGTTGTTTGAAAGAGATACCGCGGCCCCGGAACGTAAAAGGCATTAGAAGGAACATGGGTGGGTTTTAGTCAGTACAAGTCTGACACCCCCCCCCCCCCCCCCGCTCCGCCCAGAGCGGGGGAAGTTATTTGAAGATTTCCCACCCCAAAAAAAAGGACATGATTCACAAGGTGATAATTTTTCATCTAAAAGAAACTAGTGTTCTGTAAAATAAATAAGATCCTACATCTGTAGACACGCAATCAGGTAATTTAAAATCTTCAATGCACATGCAACCTGTCGTCACGAAAGTGGTACCGCCAGGTTTAACCCTTTATTTTTCCTACCGATAAATACGTCAGGACTGTTTAGTTCTTATAAGAATAACTGTTATTTTTCTTTACGACTTTAATAATCATAATCATTTATTCATTTGTAACACATAGGTTATATATATATATCTTGTCAATTCAATTCAATTCAATTATTTATTTAATGGCGTTTGTGGAAGGAGACACCACAATTTTGCCAATATCACGTAGGTGCTATGGTAGACAATCAAACGCTGGAGATTTTAATATATCTTGTCATACTGACATACAATTTGAAAATTATAATTTAGTAATCCCAATATACCTACTTACCAAAATAAAAAAAACACATTAAAACATAAAAAAAGAACAAAATATTAAATGTCAATAAAAAAAAATACATATATGTATGTCAATTAAAATGAAAATTGTAATTAGGATACGTCTATTAAAATTAACAATTATAAAAATACAAAAAAAACATATATGTCAATTAAAATGAATATTGCAATTAGGATACGTCTATTAAAATTAACAATTATAAAAATACAAAAAAAAAAATACTATGTCAAAAATAATAGCGAAAATGCTTTTAGTTAAAACAGTTCTCGGCACACAAATTAACCTTCATGGTGTAATGCAAGATGGAAAATCAGATAGGCAGTCGCTCCATATAAAATACTGGTATTCACCTGAATCCGGTTAGACTGGAAGCCGACCTCAACCAAGTTCAGAAAAGGCTAGGCAGAGGATAAGAAATGTATTTCAACTATATACTTACTACCGCAAAGGGGAGCTATTTTGAGACTCCAAGTCTATTTGGTACTTTTAAAATCTCTTTGATTGTTAATGCTTGACACGGATAATGGGTATAGTTTTTTTTTTTAAATAAGTTAACTGTTTCAAGAAGAAAAAATACAATCAGTCAATTACCCTCGAAGTCTCAAATAGCACAACTTGGGTTGCGGGTTGTTCGAAAGAGATACCGCGGCCCCGGAATATGAAGGGCAAAAGAACGAACATGGGTGGGTTTTAGTAACTAAAACTCTGACACTCCGCCCCGCTCCGCCCAGAGCGGGGGAAGTTATTTGATGATTTCCCATCCGCAAAAAAAAAGGCTAGCTTATATATAGAAATTGTAAGAATAACAGTTAATGTATTAAACGAGTAGTTTTTTACGATTGTTATTGAAACCTACGCAAACCGCAAACAGTTGATTGAAAGAAACATTTAATACTGAGTGTAATGGAATAATGTACAGCGAGCTTATTTTAATTTCGTTTAATGTTGTTTTCAAACTGTGTTAAAGTATTTATAATGTTGAATGTGTGTGGTCTTTTATCGGGAGTAGATTATGTTTTGTACTCTATATTCTCTCTCGCTCACAAGAAAAAACGTTATGAATAGCGGTCCAATTTTGGAGGAGTAATCGGTAAACATGTATAAAAAAAACAAAATACGGTCTAACATAGAACCAACCCCTTTGCTGAAGTCGGCTAAAAATATAATAACTGCTGTACGGATCGGGTTAAGCCGTGTTTGCCTAGGTTGGTCCATGGATGGGTGACCACCCATAACAAAACGAGTTTCGTCCGTGCCTCGGAAAGCACATTAAGCCGTTGGTCCGGGCTGTCATTTGTAGATCTTTGACAATCGTTACAGGTGGTCAGTGGCTCAATTTTCTGACCAAAAATTATCGTATTCCTCAGTTATTAACTGGGTTGTGGAGGTCAGATAGGTAGTCGCTCCATGGAAAATACTGGTATTCAGCTGCATCCGGTTAGACTGGAAGCCGCTCTAACAACCACCAGTAAAAGGCTAGGCAAATGATTATATCTGTCTAAAATATCCTACTTATCCTACTTTTCCTACGTTTGTGAGGATGGATGGATGTATGGATGTTTGTTACTCTTTCACGTTAAAACGGCTGAAAAGATCCTGATGAAATTTGGATTCAGAGGTAGATTAAGGTCGGGAATAACACAAAGGATACTTTTAGTCGTTTTATGTCAAACTAGCTGGAGCACGAGGCTTCACCGGTTCACCCGCGTGATATCGAAAAAAAAATATCCTATGTGTTATTGCAGACTATAATCTAACTCAGTGCCAAATTTCATCAAGATCCGTTCAGCCGTTTTGTCGTGAAAGAGTAATAAACATCCATACATCTATCCATCCTCACAAACATTTGCATTAATAATATTAGTAGAATACTGGTATTCAGCCGCATCTAGTTAAACTGCCAGGAAGTCGACCCCAACATAGTCGGGAAAAAGGCTAGACCATGAACCCCATACCTAATAAAAACACATATAATCTCCCATACTAACAAATCCTGCCATCCCAACACTACGTCACGCCATAAAACCGGTGTAAAGTGGCGTCAGTCATTTTATTTATATTTTTTATGCGGCGTCAAAGTATCGCGCTGTATTGACCACCCGGGACGCTTGGTGATATTACTCTCTGTTTGTGGTGTGTGAACCAATGTATTGGCACGTTATATGTTGACTCATTGTGTTGTTTTGTTGTTTATTTTAATACTGGGTTCCTTCCGCGACTCAGGGGCGAAGGTCCTATAGAAGCCATAAGCCAGGCTTGCCCTAATATCAAACTCAATACCTATATATAAAAAACCCTACAAAACAATGTTCAAAATAAAAATAACATCAAATTCCGCGCCAAACGCATTGTGATGCAATGCGAGGTTGCCAGGTTTACTCACTCACTGAACACCTGTGTCACTCGAACATTCGCGCGACGTTGCCAAATTTTTTCTGCGAAATTCGATACTCGACCTCGCTCTAACACTATACAAAAAAAGAGTTCAAGTATATGCAGCACGTGTCTACGGTCAGTGACACCATTGTGCTAATGCTTTCTCGCTCGCACTCGTTGGCTTCTTATGGGGCTTGTAAACTTCTCACTTTTTCCTAGCAAAATATTTACGTTTTGATAAAATTGTTATGACGTCATTTGAAAATTTGTATGGAGTTAAATGCCGGGCTTTTTTATGACTGTGTGCGTGTAAATCAGTGTAAGTTCGAAGGAGAATGTGTGTTCGCACCAAGCATGCGCTCAAAAATGCGCGATGCGCGAATTTTGATAGAAAGTTTAGAAATTTCAAATTAGTTCATATTTGTTTTGAGCGGTTACTGGTGCATTTCTTTTTTTGTGATTTTATTTTCTCAATTTCTAGTAATTTTAAAGTTTAGTGATTACTTTTTGGTGCAATTAACTTTGTTATAAAGTGATTACAGTTTCATAAAAATAAAAATGAATTCGAAAACGCATGCAATTGTTCCTTGTGAAGGTTCAAAGTGTGTGAAATCGTTATTGGGCAAGGTAAATAGTTTGAGTTTTACAGAAAAATATAATCTCGTTACTTCACCAAAACCTACCCCTGACTTGGATATTTATCAGAAAACTAAATCCCATAATAGGCAATTTAATCGATCAGTGTACAATATTCAATGGGTGGTCGGCTGCTCTCATTTAAACAAATTTTTCTGTTGGCCTTGTTTATTTTTCTCTAAAGATAATAATGCTTGGAATGTATCAGGTTACAATGATTTAAATAACTTCTCTGGTGCCACGAAAAAATATGCCTTCTGTGTGCTTTGTTGTTTGTCATCTGTCCGTGGTAAAGAATGAAGAGTTAGTGGGTGTTTACATTGTGAGTAGTTACAAATGTTTTCAACAATGTGTGGTGAGAAAGCAATTTATTATTTGTGCGCCATCTTGCGGTAAGTGCTTTTATTTTTTTTGCATAGCGACCGTAGAGATCGAGCGAAATATTAGGAATCGAATCGAACTATAGTTGTTACATTCAACTCAATAGATGGCTCTTTTATCATTTACTTAAAACTGCGCGTATTATAAAATTACTATATCTGTTTTTCATTACTGTTTGTGTTTTTTTTTTTAAATTTAGGCATATTTAATTCCTAATAGGAAAATAAAACCGGCGTTATCAAAATAAAAAAAAAAAAATTTTTTTTTTTCAGCCTGAAAAAAGGCTGAAAATGCTATTGTAATAACTTGGCTTTACCTTCATAAACAAACCTCTTTCGCCACTGCCGCGACTTCGTCCGCGTGGCATAGTTACTTTGGGCTAACGCTAACTTCAAACGCGTGATGATCGAAAAAAATCTTTCTCTTATTCGTATCTTTCTCTTCCGTCTTTCTCCCCTTTTTCTCACTTTTTTTTAGCCTATGTCTGTCACGTCAAAATGGCCGCGGCTTCGCTCGCGTTAAGTTTGCGGTAACACAGTTCCCCTTTCCTGATTTGCAGGTACCAGCTACATGTAGTTTTTGCCCTAGCGCCTTATTTATTGTAAAAGCAAAGCTACGTTTGCCCTTTTCTTCCCTCTATCTCCCTCATTTCTCACTTACAAAAAAATAGCCTATGTCCGTCTCTAGGGTCCCAACTATCTCTGTACCAAAATCATCAGAATCGGTTTGGCCATTAAGGCGTGAAGACGTAACAAACTCACTTTCGCTTTTATAATATTAGTAAGTATTTTTAAAAGGAAAACACGGAACCCTTTTTGGATCACTTCTTTGTCCGTCTATCTTTTTTTTTTTTAAAGTTGCCCCACACCAGGAATTTCTCCTGTATCATGATGGTGGACATGGTCACTATAATTATTTGTAATACTAGCTGGCGCCTAGCGCCTATAAAAAAAGTATCCTATGTGTTATTCCAGACTATAATCTACCTCTGTGCCAAATTTCATCAAGATCCGTTCAGTAGTTTTTTCGTGAAAGAGGATCAAACACATCCATACTAACAAACTTTCGCATTTATAATATTAGTAGGATTAAAACGGGATATTTACCATGATTATATTTATTTTATCGATATTACGGCATACCGTTTTCAATGTCATAAATAATCGTCTTTAATATCCCCTAATAACATAAAGTGCAGTATCACAAACATATGCCTTTCAACCCCCTGCCCATCACATCGCCATTACAAACTGTCACCGACACTAGTGGTATTACCCTGACGTCATACCACGTCGACGTCGTCCCACGTACAAACACGTCGACGTCTAGACGTCAAGTGGTCACACTGGAAATTCACACGGAGGAAACTCTCGGAATTTCTCGATATACTGTCAACAAAAAAGAGTAACCAGGCTCGTTAAATACAGGTTATTTTTTTTAATTCATAAATACCTACTTTCGTATAAAGTTAAATTTGCTGGAAAGAAAACAAACAGTTCATTAAGGGCCGGTTTTTTAATTGTCATTTAAGTTTTATCCGACGAATAAGTTTGTAATTTTTCTATGAATGTCACATTCGGGTAAATGTGAAATTTTTAGATGAAAAATGTGTAATGATTGAAAAATTAGCCCTAACTAAATTCAAACTGAGTTGAAGATATCTATCGGTTTCTAAGAAAAAATGAATGAACTATATCTAGACTAAACTGGTTTCTTACTGTTTTGTTGACCGTACATATTAAAGTCGAGGGAACGGGTAAGTGGTCGATTCAGTATTGAATACTCATTATTTCGCATTTTGCTCGCTTTAAAGGGGTTGGTTTCTATACTCTAAGGTTTAAAGTGATTTTCTGTCGTTATATGACTACAACATATGCTTTTGACGTTCTTGAACTTAAGTTTTGCTTTAAAGACAAAAAAAAACTATTAATAAGGGGCTCCCTATAAAAAAATTTAAAAACGTATATATTCAAACTCTCTTCGTAGGGAGCCCCTTAAATAAACACACTAAATATTCACAAAAAAAGGATTGAATCCTTATCCTTACTAATATACTAATTACTAATATACTAATACTAATAATATTATAAAAGCGAAAGTGAGTTTGTTTGTTTGTTACCTCTTCACGCTTCAATGGCTACACCGATTTTGATGAATTTTGGTACAGAGATAGTTGGGAACCAGGAGACGGACATAGGCAACCTAACCTTTTTTTTTAAGAAAAAGTGGGATGTGAGGGAGAAAGAGGGAAGAAAAAGGAAAACGTAGCGTTGCTAATACAAATCAATAAGGCGCAAGTGGAACTGTGTTACCCCGAATTTAACGCGAGCGAAGCCGCGGGCAAAAGCTAGTTAAAAATAACGCAAGGACCTACCCACATATATACAACGACAACAATAGGATATTAAATGTTCTACAGCTACTCTTGGTTAGCCTGGAAGCCGACCCCAACTTAGTTGAGAAAACACCAGCAGAAGATGTCTCCTAATAAAAAACTCAACTTTTAACGATACAACTTTCTACCTACCCCCACACCTCGATATAACCACATCTATTTCCATTACCGCCATTTTATTAGCAATATTATTGATATTACCGTTACGCCGTGCACTTTATGCCCTGGCTGAGTGCCAAAAGTAACAATTTTGAGCAAAATTGCAAGTGTTTACAAATTTAAACACGAACCTAAATTTAGGTGGGTATTGGTAACTGTTATAGCTGTTATTATAGGTTGTGACCTTGGTAGAAATACCTACGGACAAGCATGGAATTTCACGTCCGCAGTCCCTGGACGTTTAAGCAGATGTATAAGTATTACCCCGCTAGCTGAAGGTCGCTGAATCTAGCTGAATCGCCTGTGTGTCGTACTCTCAAGATACTCAACTCCCTCCTGACTGCCCACCCTGAATGTGATGTGTTTGCGGATGAATGGAATAAAGTCGTGCTAGTATGTTTGGTGTTTTGTGAAACAAAGTATGCAAGAGTGTCCACTGCTCCGTGTTAGTTTTAATTGAACCTATTGTAAGTTGTTAACTTGATGTTTTACTTCTGTTTTATTTATTTTCTACTAGCTTTTGCCCGCGGCTTCGCTCGGGTTTAATTCGGGGTAACACAGTTCCCCTTGCGCGTTATTGATTTGTAATAGCAATACTAAGTTTCCCTTCTCTTCCCTCTTTCTCCCTCACAACTTTTTTATAAAAAATATTAGCCTATGTCCGTCTCCTGGTTCCCAACTATCTCTGTACCAAAATTCATCAAAATCGGTTTAGCCATTAAAGCGTGAAGAGGTAACAAACAAACAAACAAACTCACTTTCGCTTTTATAATATTATAAGGATTTCTATGTTAATTATTGTAATTGGTGTTATACCGTTTTAATTAACTATAAATAAATTACTACACCCACATTTCATCAGTTGTGTTTTAAGACCTATATAATAGGAAGCTAACCTTTTGTTGACAAATTCCTGCTGAAAAATTCGAATACATTTATTTCCGACCCAGGAATTGAACATGGGACCTCACGCTTAGAACTCTACCTTCTCCCATAGTTTAAATAGGTAATTAAATCTTTTCAGAAACTTTCACACTTGCAAAGAAACAGAACATGCTAACATATCATTGAAAAACCCGTTTAATAATTTATTCTAATTCTAAATTAGGTAATATAATTCTAAAGTCAATCATCCTACCGTCCCTCTTTTCCTGTTCACATAATGGCGAATGTTTATAGAAACAACACCACAGAGTACAAAGATAAATAAATAACCCCAGTCTATCAACCAAGCGACCCTTCGCCCCTAATCTAAGGCTGTTAACCACCATACATCACGCCCCTCGAATCACCCATAAAGTTCCCGAAAGAACCCGTTTCACGTTATAACACTCTTATCTTTCGTTTGTGGTGACGCTGGTTATCTGTGGTGGATTTATTAGAGCTATATTTTGTAGTCTGTGGCTTTGTCTATTGGCATTTAAGTTTGGCAAAAGAAGAGTGGGAATTTGAGATAGATAGATAGATTTTGTTTTTTATTATGTACACCATACAAATAACAAGAATAACATTAAACAACTTATAAATAAGGTGACACAATGGGCGGTCTTATCGCTAAAAGCGATCTTTTCAAGACAACCTTTGGATTGATTTAAAGGAGGAGAAACAGTACTGTAGGTAGACTGTGGTGTAACATTTTTCAAAAATAACAGCTACTTACATTTAAATTTCCGAGAAGTAGATTAAATTTAAAATCTCGCCACTTTTCTTTTTGTGTGGATAGAGCCATTTTGGTATCAGAGATGTCTGTCTACACGGTTGGCGCAGTGGCTGAGCGATCGACTGCTGCGCTGCGTGTCGCGGGTTCGATCCTCGCACGGAACAAATATTTGTATGACCTACCGGTAGTTGTTTCGGGTCTGGCTGTTTGTAAATGTGAGTTTAAATGTTTGTAAACGCACCCACGATACAGGAGAAATTCCTAATGTGGGGTTATTACTTAAATTAATTATTTACAAAAAAATGGTAAACTAACTAATTACTAACTAACTAACTAATAACTATTACAGATTTTAGTTGGTTCGATTACCGTGTGCGGTAAGCGAATTTTTAAAAATCTTTGAATGCCGTTTTCTTTCTTTTCAAAAATAAAGTAATGTTTTCTTTGAGTAAAATTTTCTATCTAAAGTATTTAGAGTACTTCCCCTTCAGGTGGCATTACAAAATTCCCCCCTGTATAGTATCGCGTCAGTAATAGAAACTAGGTGGTGTTACAATTCACACAAAGAAATTGTAATGGACTGGATCTCCACCCTGTAGACAGTATATCATAAACTCATTAACGGCTACCATAACAAACACGACACTCACGTAACTCACAACAGAACCTTATTATATTACGTTCTCAAACACGCTTTTCCAATTTCCAGTTAGAAAACGTGACTAAAAATATCTATAATGATTATCCTTACTAATATTAAACAAGCGAAAGTGGGTTTGTTTGTTTGTTCACGCCTAAATGGCCAAACCTATACTGATAATTTTAGTACAGGGTAGTTGGGACCCTGGAGACGGTATAGGCTAAAAAAAAGTGAGAAAAAGGGGAGGAAGGTGGAAGAAAAGGGGAGAGAAAGATTTTTTTTTCGATCGTACCGCGGGTTAAATTTAGCGTTAGCCCAAAGTTACTATGCCACGCGAACGAAGTCGCGGGTGAACGCTAGTTTTACATATTTCAAAACTCATTCAATCCTCGTTCAAGCGATCCATGCGATGTGATAGTGAAGTTAGGTCAGAACGCAATATAGCGTTTTTCAATCCCGGTTTTATTTTGGGCACGGAAAAAAATGAAAATAAATGTTTGACCGGTGCTGTAAATTGCTTTTCATTTCCTAAACGCCGGGAGCACAATTGTGTTGGTAGTCTGTGATTTAAATGCTTAAGTTACTCGTTATAATATTTTCTATATAATATTAGGTAATATTCTTATTGTTGTTTATTACCGAGCTGGTAATATTGGACTTTTTGTGAAACACTAATAAGGTTGAAAATGAAACCACAAGTGTGTCCTGATCTGGGCAAGTTTTTATTTACTTACTTTTTTTAGGAATGGCATCTCGCAGTTCAACCAAGGAGGTTGTCGTCTGCTTAACCGGGCAAATCCTGTGGATGCCTTTAAAAAACTAATACCTCCAGCCAGGGTAAAAACTTACAAATTAAGCGACTACACGCTAAGGGCACCCCCCGTGGGGTACGAGCCTCGGCTTAGGCCGTCGCTGAAGGAGGACAGCAAGGGACAGGCTGCATCTCAGTGATATTAATTGTGGACTGATTTAAACTTACTGGCTCAGCAGCTCGGGCTGGCTCTAGCAAGGGACGGGTAATTTACTTACTTTGTGATTTAATCTTATAGTACAGACGCCTGCACATCAAGCTACTACAATCTGTCAGATTTCTTTGATAGATTTTCGACTTTATTTCTAATGTATAAGGTTCAAGGTTCATTGGGAAAAATTGACAGTTTCGGGTAGCTTGACCTGCAGGCGTCTGTACAAAAGGTAATGAAACCATAGCGCAATCTAATATAGAGTCAACGCCATCTATCGAGCGGACTAGTACTAAAATAAAAATGATGGTTGGTTTCTTTGTTGACATAATGTCAAAACATCACGCATAATTCCCGAATTGTTGGGCAGAGGGGCTCCTAATAGTGCAACTAAGTTTCATCAATTATGTTTAAGTCCCATGGAATAAGGGGCAGGCCTATGGCCATCAATCAGGCACGAATACAGGACCTTGTGATGGCAAATTCCTGACGGAAAAACGCCATAACGGTTTACACAAACTGGGAATTGAAACCAAGATCGAAAACTCAGCAGTCGCAATAACCGAATATTGCACCGCGTGTTATTGAACTTGTAGTAATTAAACTTTACTAATTATGTTTATATTATTTTTCCATGAGAAAAAAATATTTAAAATATTAATTTATCTATTAAAAAAATAACATAGCAATGCTACTACTTTACCTGTTGCCAGCAATGTAATTTATTTGACTCCTTTGAATATTATTCTCCTTTCAAAATTGTTTAATAATGCAATATCTATACATTATTATAGCTGGCGCCCGCGTGATATCGAAAAAAAGTATCCTATATGTTAATCCAGACTATAATCTATCTTTGCACCAAATTTCATCAAGATTCGTTCAGCCGTTTTGACGTGAAAGAGTAACAAACATCCAAACATCCATCCCCACAAACATTCGCATTTATAATATTAGTAGGACTAATATTATTACGAGGAAAGATTTGTTTGTATCGAATAAGCTCCAAAACTACTAGACCGATTTTAACCATTTTTTCACAAATATAAAGTTACATTATCAGGAAGTAACAAGGGCTATACGACATCACGCTACTACTCACGGGAGCGGAGCAGCAACTAAAGACGCAGGTGAAACCGAATTTTAATGAATAAATGACGCTTTTATTGACTAAGATCTCGCTGATAGGTAAACAATATAAAACAATCTACAACATCTTCCCCAGTTTCTTCCTCTTAAACCACTAAACTTCATTAACATAATGACCTTACAATTAAACATAAACCCATGAAGAGCGAAACAAACGGTGTGAAATGAAGCGGTATCATCCAAGCGGACACCTGTCGCGTTCTCTTATCAGCGGGGTAGATCAAAGGTGGCGCTTGCTTTGAAAGTAGGGTTACCAGGATTTGGCCGAATTTTTGCATCGGAACGGGTGATCTTTCGAGGATGCCCCTTGGGGGGCAAAACACGTGTATAATGGTCTCTGGTTCTTGTTCTCCCCGACATTAGGATATTTATTTTTGTTCTGGACCAAACCTGGGGACGTTCTAATAACGGAGATATTGCAGGTCATAATTCCAACTTCTTCACACATTTTAAACATAAAAAATCAAAAGGTTGTCTTGAAGAGATAGCTTTTAACGATAAGATCGCCCATTTTGTCACTCTATTTTTAAGTTGTATATTGTTATTCTTGTAATTTGTATGGTGAACATAATAAAGAATATTCTAAAGATCTATGTTTAGTGAAATACATTTGTAACTTTCGTGGGACGATCTGGTCATGTTCGTGGAGCAAACGTGGTCAAAAAACCTTTCTAGGCTTGGAAGAAGAAATGGGAGGCCTTTGCCCGGTAGTGGGCAATAACATAATCTACAAAATGACGACACGGTTGGCGCAGTGGCTAAGCGATCGACTGCCGCGCTGCGTGTCGCGGGTTTGATCCCCGCACGGAACAAATATTTGTATGACCTACAGATAGTTGTTCCGGGTCTGGCTGTTTGTATATGTGAGTTTAAATGTTTGTAAACGCACCCACGATACAGGAGAAATCCTAGTATGGGTAGTAGTGGCAACGTATAAAAAAAGCGATTTAATGGCCCTGGCTCTGTTTTTAATCCAGATTTCTATGTTATAGCTTTTTGGATATAAAGGAAATAAATTACTTCCTAAAAAATAAAGTAATAAATGAAAAACAAAATATCCCGATATTTTTTTGCAAACCAGCTTTTTATCCGGAGTTTTTAATCGAGATGGTAACCCTATTAGCGATCGTTCCGAGCCGCCCGCGCCCGCGCCTCCCACATCCGACGGAGATGGATCTATAGATCCTTGTATACTGTATTATAGCAATGGTACTAGCGTTTCCTTTTATGTTCCAGTGACGGTCCGGTTTGCTTTGAGATTTAGGTTAGGTTGTTTTAAAATAGGGGGTTCTAAAATGGCCGCTCTTGCAGAATCATTTATGGTTAACCTTAGAAGGTTAACAATATGAATTTGACGGGCCTGTTGGTCTAGTGGTTAGTGGCCCTGACTGCTGAGCCGGAGGTCGTGGGTTCGATTCCCACCCAGGACAAACTTTGTGTGGTGAGCATGATTATTTGTTCTGTGTCTGGGTGTGATTTATCTATAATATGTATGTATTTATAAATTATATAAGTATGTATATCAGTTGTCTGGTTACCATAACACAAGCTCTGCTTAGCTTGGGATCAGATAGCCGTGTGTGAGTTGTCCCAAGATATTTATTTATTTATTTATTTAATTACGTTACCATTTGTAAAATGGCCCCAAGACAATTCACAATATTAACTGCGAATGTGACCATTTTATGAATTTTAACGTATTAACTAAATAACTCCCAATTATAAGCCAATAGCGCGCCCGCGGCTTCGCTCGCGTGATATCGAAAAAAAAGTATCCTATGTGTTATTCCAGACTATAATCTAAGTCTGCGCCCAATTTCATCAAGACCCATTCAGCCAATTTGGCGTGAAAGAGTATCTAACTTCCATACATACATCCATATATCCTATTATAATTAATATTAGTAGGATAGTCATTACTGTTAAGCTTTTTTTATAACTTATTTACTAGTTTGTTTTTTTTTGTATTATTATCTGTTAGTATTTAATATTAATATAATATTTAATATTATAAGTAAGTATATAGGTTTTCGAAAACAAATAGGTATGTTTTTGGATTTTTTTTTGGAATTTCCTATAGGTCAGGCAATGGCGTGGCACCCAATAGTCTATCTTTTTACAGATGTGGGTATCTGTAAAAAGATAGACTGGTGAAAAAATAAAACCGACTTCCAAAAAAAAACTATAAAAGTGGAAATTAACTTTACTTGCGGATATCATATGGATGATCTGCTAATTTTGTAGTAACAATGGAAATGAATATTCGATAAAAAAAATAACTGATTATACCACTACTAAAAATGCTGAAATAAAAAACTTTTTTGCAAAAAAAATTATCTCCGGAAGTCGGGGGCAAAAAAAGTCAACGAAACAAACAAAAGTCACCGCCTTTTATTTTTTTTAGAAGTCGTTTTTTTATAGCTTGATTGGTTGTATTGCGAACAAGACACGGCTAAATCGATTAAAAACTTTGGCAAGTTACCCAAAGCTCTTAGAATTGACTCATCCCGCGTCAGTCTTATTCAAACGCATTCCCCTATCATTATATCGTTATGTACTTCGTTTTATGTATGTATTAGAGACAAGAAGACGACTCATTATTAATTTTAGATGCAAAACGTTTGAAGGACTTCGGGTATTTCCGTAAACAACGATTGGTTCCGAAGTTTGAATAACATAATTGTTCCATGGAAATGATTGCCGAATAGTCCTGTTGAGCATAGAGAGATCATGGGTCCATTTTCCAGGTCGGTTAAATAAATAAATATTTGTTCCGTGCGGGGATCGGACCCGCGACACGCAGCTTATATCGCTCAGCCACTGCGCCTAAACCACTATGCCTTTTACCATGTAACATAAAATATAATCTTTGAAATGTAGGTGTCCTATTCTATTTTTTTGACGTGATAACGTCTTTAAAATCGTTTTAGTCGGGTGACATGTTCAGAAACTTGTGTCACACCAAAACCTCACAAGCGACATTTCATAAAGATGGTAGCGCCATCTGTTACTTGGCTCGAAAAAAAAACTTTAAATTAGTACTTAATTTCATTTTAGATGTCACTACTGGTGATAACTTATATCACCAATAAGACGTTATCACGTAAACATCTCGATCGTAAACCTACTTTTTTTTATTTCAGTCTTGACAGACAGACAAACGCACAACATAGTTATTCTACAATGCTTTCGTTTTCTCCTTTTGAGGTACCCTTAAAATATTAAAAACCGTGAGTTGATATTGTTGCAATGGTATCAAAAGTAATTACTTGTAACGCCATCTAGTATGTAAGTATGTAAACTCTTTTGTACTGTGTCATTCATCCAATGAATAAAGTTAGTCTGTTTGCGATACTCATGCCTTTCATTATAGGTTATGGGCCCAGCACGCTTCCACTGCACATGCGCATGTATGTATGTATGTGTGTAAATCTTCCTAATGAGCCTCTCATTATCGCTTGCAAGAAGATAACGATTAGGGCACAATCCCTAATCGTTATCTTCTTTATGGTGATATTTTTCTAATGATATTGAATACAGTCTCGTTAGCCCAGTGGTCCCAAGCGCATTAGCTAAGTATGAGGTACTGCGTTCAACGTCAGGAATTTCTCTGTAGCAGCCACTAGCTTCGCGTGCAGCTGGTGGCAATAACTTTGCCCCCTACTGGAAAACCCACCCATGGTTATTAGTCAGTAAAAGTCTGACACTTCCCCCAGATCCCGGCCAGAGTGGGAGAAGTTATTTGATGAATTCCCATCCAAAAAAAAGGGTTCCACTTTTTCCTATTGAGTTACGGAACCCGAAAAGTTATCAATTCACAAACAAACAACACCGAACTCCTCAAATAACATTTCAATTTAACATTCAAACTTGCCCGGATTTCGAAACAAATGCGAATAGAAAACAAAGACGCATCAGAACCGATTGAACAATGAACAGCTTGTCACTCTCTTGTCCCTCGTAAACGTTACGTTAAATAAATGTATTACGAACATCAAAGGGAGGTTTATTGTTGTGACGTCATTCAAAGAGGGAACAGATAAGAAATAATCGAATTTACGTGGAAAGTGACATTTGAATGTGACTCTTTTGTTTCTATCCCGGCATGAGTTTAAACAGCTCCTAAAGTTATATGAAGCAACCGTCGTCGGGCGGCGCGAGACGACTCCCGGCCACTGTAGATGCGGGCCTGTGGATGGCGAGCAATGGGTAGCTCACCGTCCGTCCGTCTATTGACGACAAATCGTGTCGACGGCGCGTTAGTGTTCCACGCGTGCCTCAAAGAGATGTCAGCAAAGCAGAGGGGCCTGCCAGGGTCAGCGCCTGTCGGGGTTGCGGGTTGTTCGAAAGAAATACTGCGGTCCCGGAACGTAAAGGGCAATAAAAGGAACATGGGTGGGTTTTAGTCATTACAAGTCTGACACTCCCCCTGCTCCACCCAGAGCGGGGGGAGTTATTTGGTGATACAATCCAAAAAAAAATTAAGTTATATGAAGCGACTGCCAATCTGACTTCCAAAACCCAGTTAGTACTGATCAATGAGATTCTCCCTGGTAAGACTCGTCTGGGACACTGACTTTTAACTTGTAACGACTGTCAAAGATATACAAATGACATCCGTGACTTCACATGCTTACCGAGGTAAGGAGGCAACTTGGTTTAAACTGGAGGAACTATTCAAAAAATACCGGTCAAGTGCGAGTCGGAATCGCGCACGAATAGTTTAGGAACCATTATCTATAAAACCGGCAAAAACATAATGTTTTTTTTTTGTATGGAAACCCCTTTAAATATTTATTTTATTCTGTTTTTCAGTATTTAATGTTACAGCGGCAACAGAAGTATATTATCTGTGAAAATTTCAACTAACTATCAGGGTTCATGAGATACAGCCAGTGGCAGACGGACAGACAGCATGTGGTAGGTACTGTAAGAGGTTTTATACCTTAACCAACGCTGGCTGATTGGCCATAACGTTCCAATAATCAGGTCGTTTTAAATAAGGAACTTTAAAAAACATTAGAATAAGGATGAAATAAGAAGTGTGACATGTAACTTAAAAATATAATCTTAAAAGGATAGATCCGCATTTTATTGGGTTTTTTCATCAGAAATAAGGGATGGTTGAGAATAACTACGCTAGAGACGGGCCCAGTCGCTTTATTTAAACCTTTCCTCAATTTATCGCGTGATAAACTAGCGATTACTTAGTTGAAATTTTTTTTAAAGAACTTGGAGCGTATCTGCATGTCTAGATTTTATAATCTTATTTTAGGTCAACTGTAGGTTTTATTATAGACGTTGCGTGAGGTCATGCTACATAAATTATATTTATTTCTCTGCGGAAAATTCGTTGAAAACACGCTTACATAAATCGAGAACTTAAGTTTTAGGCTGCGGCAAAGGAACGAAATGGTTGTGAATCCAGCAGACTGTTTTATCACTTTTATTATCATCGATAACAAGTTTCTTCCTCATAGAAAACAAATAGAAATACATTTTATATTTTTTTTCTTTTATAAATGGTTGGGTTAGCTTTGGTCTTGAATATGGTATTTTTATCAGAACAAAATATGTCGGATTGATTAATCTTCTTTTTTTATTAGCCTGGTCTGTCCCACTCCTGAGCAAAGATGTAACCCCATTCCTTCCAGTTTTTCCCGCCCATTCAGGAAGGGCGAGCGAGTGTTACAGTACTATTCAGATTAGTAAGCTACGAATACGTCTTTTTCGTCTTGTTCTAAGTGGACAATGGGAGGTTGATTGATGATTCAGAGTTCAGCTTAATCTCGGATAGTTTGAGTGAGACAATATTTACATGAATGGACTGCGGCAATCTTAGAATGTTAGTATTTTAATAACTTTCTCAAATATACATTGCCCGCGGCTTCGCTCGCGTTAAATTCGGGGTAACACAGTTCCCTTTGCGCCTTATTGATTTGTAATAGCAACGCTAAATTTTCCCTTTTCTTCCCTCTTTCTCCCTTACATCCCACTTTTTTTTTAAATTAGCCAATATCCGTCTCCTGGTTCCCAACTATCTCTGTAAAAAAAATTCATCATAATCGGTTTAGCCATTAAAGCGTGACGAGGTAACAAACAAACAAACTCATTTTCGCTTTTATAATATTATATATATAATATAGTGTAGTATAGTATAGTATATAGTATAGTATAGTGTATAGTATAGTAAGGAAGTAAGGATTCTTTATACCTACATTTGTATAAAAACTAGAATAAAAATAAGAATGAAAGTGCCCACAAAAGCTGCCAATATTGCCACGTTGGATGGCAATACTGATTCTTTCGCCAGGAAATAAGCTTGGTCAAGGGAACAGTCTTCGAACCGTTTGGTGATATCTTGTAATACTAAGCGGGTACTCACACCCCCCATGGCTCCGGTATGTCAACCCCAAATGGCTCAAACGCAAAACGATGAATTAAGCTATTGTACCTACTTTAACGTTCAATTTTTAGGGTTCCGTACCTCTCAAGGAAAAGCAACGGTACCCTTATAGGATCACTTTGTCGTCTGTTTGTCTCTCTGTCTGTCAAAACCTTTTATCTCGGGAACGCGTGGAGGTATCATGTTGAAATCCTTACTAATCCTTACTAATATTATAAAAGCGAAAGTGAGTTTGTTTGTTTACCTCTTCACTCTTTAATGGCTAAACCGATGTTGATGATTTTTTTGTATAGAGATATGTGGGAACCAGGAGACGGACATAGGATATTTTTTTTTAAAAGGGGCATGTGAGGGAGAAAGAGTGAAGAAAGGGGAAAACTTAGCGTTGCTATTACAAATCAATAAGGCGCAAAGGGAACTGTGTTACCCCGAATTTAACGCGAGCGAAGCCGCGGGCAAAAGCTAGTTAAAACCATATACTCAAATCTGGTAGTCCCTTGTAGCTGAGAAAAACATTAACCCTCTAAGTCTACGCAGTCAAAAGATATAGCCGTTTTTGTCGCAAGTTCGTACGGTTAAAAAAACTCAAACTAAAAAGTATTTATTTCAATTAAACCTTATTTTGGGTGGGAAGTTATCAGATCATTTCCCCCGCTCTGGGCGGAGCGGGGGAAATGATGGGGGGGAGTGTCAAATTTGTACTGACTAAAAACCCACCCATATTCCTTCTATTGCCCTTTACGATCCGGGGCCGCGGTATCTCTTTCGAACAACCCGCAACCCCGGCAGGCTCAATTAGACCATTACGTGCACTTTTGAATGTCAAGAAACAGAATGTTGAAGCCACAGTCCCGTTCACAAGACATAATAACATCTGAAAGTACGTGTAGTTAGGTTCCTTCGACGAGTCCCACTCGCACTTGTCTGGTTTTTTTATAGCTGTAATTCAATCGGCGTTGTCACATAAAAAGAGTATTTCTATCCATCATTGTAAAAAACAAGATTGCCCACTCTTCATCTTAGGAGAATCTAGATTAAAAGGCCGAATGACATTTCATTACGGTCCATTTCTTTTAGACCTTTTAGGACGAGTAGTTGTCACATAAAGTATGCTTTTAAGCTTTTAGTATAGAGGTCACAAGGTAAAAGCTATCAATAAAACTTTATAAAAAATAGCTTCGTTTAATAATGTATTTTATAAACCTTTCTAGCTGGCGCCCGCCGCTTCGCCCGGGTGATATCGAAAAAAAGTCTCCTATGTGTTATTCCAGACTATAATCTACCTCTGTACCAAATTTTAAAAAAGATCCGTTCATACGTTTTGACGTGAAAGAGTAACAAACATCCATACATCCTCACAAACATTTGCATTTATAATATTAATATAAAATATATAAATAAATAAATATCTTGGGACAACTCACACACGGCTATCTGATCCCAAGCTAAGCAGAGCTTGTGTTATGGTAACCAGACAACTGATATACATACTTATATAATTTATAAATACATACATATTATAGATAAATCACACCCAGACACAGAACAAAATCATAAATGTAATATAATAAGTAGGAAGAAGGATAAGACCTAAGACCTTATAACTTTATAGTTATAACTTTTCTCATAATTGTCCTGCCTTCAAGCCATTTTGTTATGGACGCAGCATGTCTTCTTCACCCGGAAGACACGGTGGAGCACACTGTGGCAGTCTGCGTCGCACGGTTGGAGCACCGCTATGTCCTCGTAGAGGCGATCAGCGGCGGCGACCTCTCGCGTCCGGCCCTGGTTCAGTCCATGGTCTGGGGCGAAAGGAAATGGGAAGCGGTCACCTCCTTCTGCGAAACAGTATTCCTAGCAAAGGAAGTTGCCCCCGCTCGTCCCAGAGCGAAGGAAGTTATTTGGTGATATCACATTCGAAAATAAAAATAAGACATGTCTGTTTCTTCCATATATGTCTATTACTCGTCAAAATACGTATAACACTAAACATAAATACAATATCAATAGTTATTTGTCTTTGTTTTATATCCATTTTCAAAATAAGAACGACCTAGCAAAATATGTTGTAATACTTCGATTGCTTTAATATCCTACTAATAATATTATAAATGCGAATGTTTGTGAGGATATTTGTATGCATGTTTGTTACACTTTCACGTCAAAACGGCTGAACGGAGCTTGATGAAATTTGGTACAGAGGTATATACTAAATACGATACTTTTTATCCGATATCACGCGGGCAAAGCCGCGGCCGCCAACTAGTAATTTATAATTAATAATGTTTAAATTCGCACATAGCAACACTATTGATGAAGTATGCGTGATGGATGTCTTGGATGTAATGGCCACTTACCAACGAACAGACAAACTCCAAACGTTTACAAGAAGCTTGTTGTTACGTCACAACAAATCTTTTTAAAGCTTATTGATTAACTGGCTTTTGCCCGCGGCTTAACTTGCGTTAAATTTGGGGTAACACAGTTCCCCCTTTCCTGATTTACAGGTACCTGCTACCTGTTGTTTTTGCCCTTGTGCCTTATCTATTGTAATAGCAATGCTAAATTTTCCCTTTTCTTCCCTCTTTCTCCCTCATTTCCCACTTAAAAAAAAAATATGTCAAAAAAAGCCTATGTACGTCTCTACTATCTCTGTACCAAAATTCATCAAAATCGGTTCAGCCATTAAGGCGTAACAAACAAACTCACTTTCGCTTTTATAATATTAGTAAGGATTTATCCAAAGAAATAAAAACTTCCAATCTAATAACTCTTATAACATCTAACATACAAACGTTTTCAATAAACAAACAATTTAAATTCTTCACAGCGCCTTCAGTAAGAGGTGCACGTAGAGGGGCAGGCGACGCCGCGACGCGTTCATAATACATTCTGACCATTCTAAGCGTTCGCATGAATGACGGTCACGTGGCCTGATGTCGATCGTCTCCCGAATTTCATTAAATATTAATGTATACCATTTTTATTATAAGCTTCTACTCTAACTTGTCTTGTTAGTTAGTATGCGTTTATTTTCGTTGGATCCCAGTTTTTGATCCCACTTTAATATTTTTGGCGTTAGATCCCACAAAACATTATTATATATTTCCGTTGAATCCCAAATTTTAAAAATACAAAAAAAATACGTTTTATTGCCATTGAATCCCAAAAACTATTTCCGTTGGATCCCAGATGTTTAAAAACATCTGAATGCGGGTACATCCAACAACAAAATCACAATAATATTTTAAGGCGAAACTTTGTATGTATGTTTGTTATTCCAACACGCTCAAACTTCTAGACTGATTTGGATGAAATTTGGGTATGTGGATAGGTTATGTTAGAATAACGGGTGCCTGCCGTTTTTCCGAAAAGATTTTGACAAAATTTCATTACCCAAACAAATTATAGGAACCGGGAACTAGCTTAGGTTAGGTTAAAACTGTGACCTCCAACGCACGAACCGAGCGAGCGGAGCGAGCGGTGCCGCGGCAGCGGCCAGCGAGTGCCACAAACGACCTGCATTTATAGAAAAAAGAGATTGTTTTTAGTTGGTTACCCGGAACTGAACTATTTAGATTAGGATAATTACTTATTTACAAAAAAAGGTTAGGTTAAAACTGTGACCTGTGTGCCAGAAACGGCCACATTATATAAAAAAAAATATAGAAAAATCATGACGGCAGTATTTTTTTTTTGAGCTAAGAGGCGCTTGTTTATTCCCCAGTGGCAACAATCCTAAAAAATCCAAAATACACACACGGTGTTTTTGAAATATTTAATAAAAGTAAATCACTTTTCTTCTGAAATGTACTCATGTTGTCATAAAATGGGATTCAATGGTAATATCAAATGGGACCCATCGTTACTACCTATAAAATGGGATCAAAAACTGGGATCCAACGAAAATAAATCTTAGTATGTGTTGTATAAACTGTCACCTATCTTGTATGGATGGATTGTGTAAGGCAGGGGTGGCAAACCTTTATGGATCAACGTGCCATTTTTTTAAGACATGCGGACGTACCATCAACAATTTTTGACCTAAGTCAATATCAGTAATGATTATTGGGAAAATAATTAATATTTTTTCACTTAGTAGAAGTATTCGTCAAACGATCTTTAAGCGAATATTTAATATTATTCATCTCTGAAAATAATAACGGCACCGGCGAGTGAAAACATAATAGGTAGATGAAAAGAAAAACTCAAATTATTATGTTGCGTGCCGTCAATGGTGCGCGTGCCATTGGTTCGCCATCCCTGGTGTAAGGAATGATATGAAGGAGAAAGGAGTAAATGATGACGTGACGTCTGATAGGGTAGAATGGAAGAAGAAAACGTGTTGCGCCGACCCCAAATAGAATGGGACAAGGGCAGGAATATGATGTCACTTATCTTCCGTGATTTCTATTTTTTAGAACACCAATATCATCAGCCTAGCCTTTTCCCAACTATGTTGGGGTCGGTTTCCAGTCTTACCGGATTTAGCTAAATACCAGTATTTTATGTGAAGCGTCTACATATCTGACCTCCACAACCCAGTTTATAATTAAGTAATACGATACTCCTTGGTAAGACTGGTTGACAGACTTTTGAGCCACTCTATTTGTCTCCAAGGTTCCAACAATCTCTGTACTAAAATTCATCAAAATCGGTTTGAACATTTAGGCGTGAAGACGTAACAAACAAACTCACTTTCGCTTTAATAATATTAGTAAGATGAGCAGATAACTTCAGCCAATGTAGTTGAGCCGAAAAATCTGATATCTTCAAATGACAAAAAATGCATGTGCTCCAGGCCCCCGCCTTAGTCTGCTATTATAGATGTCTGCTAGATTGGTCGATCACTGATCGCATAATGGTTGATTTTGACAAGTTTAGTATGTAGTAAATGTCAAAATCAACCATTATGCGATCAGTGATCGACCATTCTGACACTATTGTAATAGCAGACTTAGGCCCCTGGACAGTTGTTATACTTTTTCTGCCTTCATTCTTTTTTTTTTGTTTTTTTTTCTCAAAAAAAATTTTGTGTAGATTAATACAATATTACTCGCCAAACTTTACGTTTGATGGCGAGATGCGCTCTTTTCTTTTAAATACACGTAAACCTTATACTATTTTAACAAAATAAATATTAAATTAAAATTTTAAAAATTAAGACATAAATTAAAAACTGACAGAATTTGCTTCTCAACAAAAAAACGTGCCGAGGCTGCAACCGCAACCTCTAAGTAATCTTGTCGAGAAGCAAACTCTTCAGTCTTATTCCTAAAATACCTTTACTTAAATTAGAGGTTTGCCTTAATAAATCTATTTTATTAAAAACTTTTGGCACTAAATATTGGGACATTCTTTCTCCATAATAATTTGTTTTTTTCGGCTGAACTAGTTTTTTCTCCCTTACACTCCTCGTATTATATTTATTTTGAACAGCCACTTTATACTCATCACAATAATAGTATTCTAATCCTATCAAATAATCTATTTTTAAATCAATTTTTTTTGCAGGAATAAATTACAGGATTTGAAAAAGCGACGCTTCCTTTTGAAATGTAAATTTTTCGTCTATTCGCTTTATTTTTCTTACATTCTCAAAATGACCGGCAAAAGCATTGATGCTGGTCAAAGGCATATTTAATCTGACTGTTTAAATCAACACATGGCATTTTTTTAAGCTATGCTGCATCTGGTTAGACGAGAAACCGACCAGTACTTACTTGGGATTAGGCTAGGCAGATAATTATTAGTATTGGCTTTAGTGAAACTAGCGTTATTTGTATTTTGGAAATAATACATAATCAATATATATTTTAAGTTCAGTTTTTTTTTTTAAAACATTGCCCCACACTAGTAATTTCTCCTGTATCGTGGGTGCGTTTACAAACATATAAACTCACATACACAAACAGCCAGACCCGAAACAACTACCTGTAGGCCATACAAATATTTGTTCCGTGCGGGAATCGAACCCGCGACACGCAGCGCAGCAGTCGATCGCTCAGCCACTGCGCCAGCCGTGTCGTCAGTAACGGACCGATGCCGGAAAACGCGAATTCCAGAAAGGAAAATTTCAAAGAAAGGAGATCTTAAGAAACATATTTTAAAAAAAAAATGAAACCTCAACGTTTGTAATGAAAATAACAGTGCCAAATTACAAAATATTTATTTCTTTATTAAAACTTCATGCACAAGTAAGAAAATGTACAAAGGTGGAATTAATGCCTTGGGCATTTTCTACCAGTCAACCCTAGTAGCTGGGGAGGTAGCGTTGCATTTCACATAATAATTTCTGGTCGATTGATTCATATCTGAACTTATTCTTTATGGATAATTATTTAATAATCTAAACGTCAGCAGGCTCAGAAGGGGTGGATCGAGTGGGGAAAAAAATTTAATTATGTAAAAAAAAATGTAAACTGGTCGTTTGAAAATTTGAACAGCAATAGTTTAAACAATAATAATAATTATAGAAATAATCAGCTGTAAAGATAATGGTGGTTTGTACGTCAGCAGGTCATATCCGCACATATTAAAAATAATTATCTTCAATTCATTTCTGGTCGAATGAAATTGATACATATTATTCTTTATGCTATTAAAATAATTAAAAAATGCCTCAGCCGACCTATTGATAGGGGTAAGATCGTCAGCAGAGGGATTATAAGTAACTATTTGTATTATCCAACTGACGACTTTCCCCTCTTCAATTATTTTGCTGACTATTTTTTTATTTAATATATTGTTTAAATTACTCTCAGTATTAATTTCAAGCGACCAGAAATTAATTTGAATATAAACAATGCCTTTTTTATTGCATATATAATCTATATACTATATGTCAGCTGGCGGACGACTTTCCCCTCTTCAATCACTATGCTGACTATCTTTTTTGTTTAATATATTGTTTAAAAAACGACCAGAAATTAATTTGATTATAAACAATGTCATTTTAATCCCTTCTTTATTGCATAATTATATAATTTATATACTATATGTCAGCTGGCGGACCATTTTTCCCTCTTATTATTTAGACTGTTTTTTTTTTATTCTTTGAGATGTTTAAATTACTCTTAACATTAATTTCCAGCGACTCGAAATCAATTTAATTTTAAAAATTATCGTTTTAATTTGTTAATATCTACATACAATTTGAACAGATAGGAATGTGAGGAACATCAAACAAATATGTACAGACTATACAAATAAAATATGTTTTAAATTACGTTATTGAAACGCATCCTTTACAATCCTTACATTCCTATCTGTTCAAATTGTATGTAGATAAATTAAAACGATAATTTTATAAATAAATTGATTTCGAGTCGCTTGAAATTAATATTAAGAGTATTTTAAACAACATATACACAAAAAAGATAGTCAGCATAGTGATTGAAGAGGGGAAAGTCGTCAGTTGGATAATACAAATAGTTACCTAAAATCCCCCTGCTGACGATCTTACCCCTATCAATAGGTCGGCTGAGGCATTTTTTAATTATTTTAATAGCATAAAGAATAATATGTATCAATTTCATTCGACCAGAAATGAATTATAGATAATTATTTTTAATATGTGCGGATATGACCTGCTGACGTACAACCCACCATTATCTTTACTGCTGATTATTTCTATAATTATTATTATTGTTTAAACTATTGCTGTTCAAATTTTCAAACGACCAGATTACACTTTTGGTTTTTTTATTTTTTGACATAATAATATTTTTTTTCCCACTTGATCCACCCCGGGTGCGCCTGCTGACGCTTGATTCAATTATTGCCCATATCTAAGCTATCAATTTCAATCAAAATTAATCGTACAGAAATCACCATCAAAAATGCAACGCTACCTCCCCAGCTATAGGGTGATGCAGATACAAAAACTAGTAGGTTCAATGTGACAGGAAATATCAGTATTTTAATAATAAATACATAGAAAATATACAAAAGTAAAGAGAGGTAAAAACTACTAATTATGATGAAAAACTGTCAACTTTTTAATTTTGAGATGAGTCTCCCAACTTTTACCTTAAATGTAAACCGACTGTTAGCCGTCTTTCGTCTTCGCTTCGCCTGATGATTCTTACCACCCGAACAAGAATAAATAAATAATAATAAAATAAATAAATATCTTGGGACAACTCACACACGGCTATCTGATCCCAAGCTAAGCAGAGCTTGTGTTATGGTAACCAGACAACTGATATACATACTTATATAATTTATAAATACATACATATTATAGATAAATCACACCCAGACACAGAACAAACAAGCATGCTCATCACACAAAGTTTGTCCTGGGTGGGAATCGAACCCACGACCTCCGGCTCAGCAGTCAGGGCCACTAACCACTAGACCTACAGGCCCGTCAAATGGAATGAACCCTCTTCTTAGCATGCCGAGGTTGCTATCACTAATTTCCTTCAATCCCTGTGACGGGCAGGAATCTGGAGATTATATAACGTATCCAAGCCTGATAACAGCAGCGCCCACCAGAGCCACTATCTGCAGGGGTTGTGGGTTGTTCGAAAGAGATACCGCGGCCCCGGAACATAAAGGACACAAAAAGAAACAAGGATGGGTTTTAGTCAGTAATAATAATAATAATCTTTATTGGCATAAACAAATTACAAACATATTTATGAACTAGCTTTTGCCCGCGGCTTCGCTCGCGTTATATTCGGGGTAACACAGTTCCCCTTTACTGATTTGCAGGTACCTGCTACTTGTAGTTTTTGCTCTAGCGCCTTATTTATTGTAATAGCAATGCTAAGTTTTCCCTTTTCTTCCCTCTTTCTCCCTCATATCTACATCTTTTTTTTAAAAAAAAATAGCCTATGTCCGTCTCCAGGGTCCCAACTATCTCTGTACCAAAGTTCATCAAAAACGCTTCAGGCGTGCAAAAAACAAACCAACAAACAAACTCACTTTCACTTTTATAATACATATTAGTAAGGATTCCCTAGCTCCTGCGCTAGTTACACTGTATTACAGGAGCTAGTGTCTTGTCTTCCTCTTATATCTATGTTACATGTTATTAATGTTTACCAAAGATAAAAGTGACTCACCACCGTAGCGCTCCGTTTGAAGCGGAAGAATTTATTTGACTATTTCTGATTCGAAAAAAGGCGTTCCATTTATGTGAGGCAGCACCCGTTTAAAGTTAAGGCTGTATAAATCTCCAGTTAACAACCCAGACAGAACAAATGAGCCTTACGGTCCGAATTGTTTCAAACATGCCGAAGAACTAAAGTTTCTAAATTCCGACTATTTCTCAAGTTAACAAGTTCGGCATTACTTGAAGCAGTCACGTTGTTTCCCTAACAACTGTGAAACGATAGTAGTTGTATGGTATCGGCTGCCTTATCTTCGTGATTTAAGCCTTGCGAACAATTAGGGTTATTTTTGAAAACGCGCAATAAGGGTGTAATATTGTGGGTATTTTACCCTTTCTGTTGCATCAACCACTTTCCTTTTGGATCAACATTAATTTTTAAATATTCATATTTCGAATTTCATCTTCAACAGTAATTTTTTGGCTCATTACGTTTTTGGATCACGGCTAGCCGGCACACGTGCTAGTTCATTGTTTTTTTTTAAAGCTAATGTAAGTAAGTATTTAAATCTTTATCCTATTTTAATTTGAATGTCTTAAAATCAGTGTGTGTTTATTGTGCAGTTCAGTTCTATTACTTATGTTATTTCACTACTGTTAAAAGGGTCCACCTTTTTTTTTTGTTGGGGTGGGAAATCACCAAAAAAACTTCCCCCGCTCTGGGCGGAGCGGGGGGAGTGTCAGACTTTTACTGACTAAAACCCACCCATGTTCCTTCTATTGCCCTTTACGTTCCGGGGCCGCGGTATCTCTTTCGAACAACCCGCAACCCCGGCAGGCGGAGGCTCTGGCAAGCCCCTCTGCTTTGCTGACATCTCTTTGAGGCGCGCGTGAAACACAAACGCGCCGTCGACACGGCCTGTCGTCAATAGACGGACGGACGGTGAGCTACCCATTGCTCACCGTCTACGGTGGCCGGGAGTCGTCTCGCGGCGCCCGGCGCCCGGGGCGTCTCCCGCGGCGGCTGGGTTGGTTTGAGGTTCTCTCCTTCAAACGCCCGGCCACCTCCTTTGCTAGCATTACTGCTTCGCAGAAGGAGGTGACCGCTTCCCATTCCCTCTCGCTCCGGACCATAGACTGAACCAGGGCCGGACGCGAGAGATCGCCGCCGCCGATCGCCTCTACGAGGGCACGACGGTGCTCCGCCCAAGCTGGGCAGACCGCCACTGTGTGCTCCACCGTGAAAGGGTCCCCTTGGGAAATAAATAAATCAAAACCTGTTGTGGCTATTAATTGTTCATCTGCCCCAATTTACATCTGAAAACTGCGGCCTCGCTCGTGGAGCAACGAGCGAGTGTCACAAGGGTTCCGTGTTTCTACATTTGAGGTGTTCCATAACAAGACGTTGCACCAGGCATGGTCCTGAACAGAAAAACTGATCACAATGACGTCAACTTCATTGAGGACTAACTGGTGCCCGCGACTTCTTCCGCGTGATGATAAAATAAGTATCTTATGTATGGTGGCCAAGAATGCACCGGGTATCGAGTTTATTACCACTCTAGTTCCCGCCGACTTCCCGCTATCTTACTTGCTTATGATTGGTCGATAATTGTCAAAGTCTCGACCAATCACATGAAATCAGTACAACTACTCTTGATCTTTGATGTTCATATAAACGGTTAGTCAAAAAACAACATAATTATATACTTAGTTCAAATACATATAACAAACTAGCTGGCGCCCGCGGCTTCAACCGCGTTTTATCGGAAAAAAAATCATCCTATGTGTTTTTCCAGACTATAATCTACCTCTATGCCAAATTTCATCAAGATCCGTTCAGCCGTTTTGACGTGAAAGAGTAACAAACATCCATACATTCATTTTCACAAACATTCGCACATATAATATTATATATATACATTGAAGTAGGAATTTTTACACCCTGAATCAAAACAAATATGGATACCTATCCAGATATTCAATACCTATACACATTAAAATACTCAAATGTGATATCATCCTCTGCCTAGCCTTTTCTCAGCTATGCTGGGATCAGTATCCAGTCTAAGCGAATGCAGCTGAATGCTAGTATTTTAAATATGGCGTCTGTCTATCTGACCTCCACAACCCAGTTAGTACTGGGTTCGTAATACGGAACCCCTATGTTAGACTGATCGTCAGGCTTTCGGGGCACTGACTATGACTATGAAGATACGGTTGGCGCCGTAGGTAAGCGTTTCACTTCACTGGCGCTACGTGTCGCGGGTTCGATTCCCGCACGGAACAAATATTTGTATTACCTACATATAATTGTTCTGGGTCTGGCTGTTTGTGTAAGTGAGTTTAAATGTTTGTAAACGCACCCACCGTACAAGAGAAATTCCTTGTATGGGGCAACGTTAAAAAAAATACTATCTGCAAAGGCCGACGAATACGACGAACGACGGCACATCAACCTATATAACCATATTAATCTGATCTCTCTACTACGGTGTGCGATCCGTAGTAGAGAGATCAGGTTATAATAGTTTAGAATAGGTTGACCTGCCATCGTGTGTACATTATGTGGATACCTCATTTGCCAACATGTGGTTGACGCTGGAATCCTCAAATTGTTTGCAAAGCAGGCAAATGTTTGGAAGTGGCGCAGTAGGTATACGAATAGGACTCAAGTTTGATCAAGCGCTTACCTATGTAGTGTGTGAAATTGCTAATTACCTGCCCTAGTTGTTTGTATGTGTTGAGCATGGTTTAGTTTATGTACACCAACAGACAGCATTGACATTTAAAAAAAAACACTATTCAAAAAAAGAAAATGATTTTACTTTCGGAAATGCGGAAAAATATCGACGAATCGAGAACCTCCTCCTTTTTGTAGAAATCGGTAAAAAAACTGAAATAACGCATTCAAGTGACGGCATTTTATTTCTCGTATTCTTCTCAGTAAATCCTCTCACCAGTGTGCCATCTTTGGAAGCCCGCCATATCAGATTAATAATGTCGTCACTTAGCTTACCGTGCCGTTGTCGTCAAAACAAAACATATATGCCAAAAATCACCTCAATCCGTTTCCGGAAAATGAGTTAAATAAAACTTCTAAGATATTTTAACACGTCAATTAGTTGCAGGTCAATGGTGACGTCAGTAAAAGAGTGTAAAAACAAAATGGCTTCCTCGTCCCACTTTGAAACTCACCGAATCCATAGGCAAACTATTAAAAAGCAAGTTGACGAAACAAATTCTAAAATTAAATGTAGAAAGCTGTCTGTAGGGATTTAGCGGTATAAACAAGAAAGGGCTCATACCAAAGTTTGTAAACACCAGCCGTTTGACGTCATTACAGTCTTGTAACACGAGGCTTATTAGTAACACTGCATATGGTTCAAAATCGCTTGATAATCATTCACAATCTGCATAGCGTTTTCCCTACTATGTTAGGGTTGACTTACAGTCAAACTGTCAGAGATTTTATGCCACCCATTTTTTTTCGGTTCATTTCATTAATTTACTCCTTTCTCCTTCATAACACTTCTTACACAATCCATCTATCTTTTCTTTGGCCTTCCTCTCCCTCCCTCTCCATCCATCAACATTCAGATCCATCAAAACGAACATTAAGCCGGCGTACAAAAATCAAAGGTGCATGGTTACGCATGGAACTTATGTACAAACGAAAATGTGCATTATGTAGATGTGCTGAGAGTACACCTCTGCTTAGCCTACCCGGGATATATGCGTAATACTACGTGGCACAGCATCAAAGTTTGTAAACACGAACGATTGACGTCATTACAGTCTTACTCCACGAGGACGTGGAGCTAACATTGAATAAATTATATTTTAAGTACACGAAAGGACGTAACGACCGTAGTTAGTTGTCCGTATTCTCTCATTTCGGCACGAATTTAAAATAATTACAAGTACACTTAAAGATAACAGCCTGTATGTATAAATAAATAAAGATAAAGAGAGAGGAGATGAGCATTGATCACCACGCTTGCTGAGAGGCCTGACAGGGCCACTGCCTGTCGACTTTGCAGGTTGTTGGAAAGAGATACCGCGGCCCCAGAACACAAAGGGCAAAAGAAGGAATATGTATGGGTTTTATCCGGTAAAACTCTGAAACTCCCTTCCACTCCGCCCAGAGCGGGAGAAGTTTTATGATGATTTCATTTTTGATTCATTTACTCCTTTTTCTTTCAAATAATTCCTCTCACGTCCACCGTTTCTCTGGTCCTTCTCTCCCTCATCATCTATCATTATTAATATTTATGAACTCTTTTAATAAAATAAATAAAATTAGCCTTTATTTACTCTGACCTTTACAATACATATTTGTATTGCAATTAGTAACAATAACTTAATAATAAATATTGACTTGGCTCGCGAGGTTGTCGACATGTGGGATGTGGACTCAGCGATCATTGTGCCGATAGTCGTATCTGCCAATGGCTTAATTGCCAAGAGCCTCGACCAATACCTGAGGAGGTTCTCGTTAGGCAGCTGGATCAAGGGCTTGATAAGAAAGCGGTACTCCTGGCACTACACGGCTCGTATTGTTAGGAGGTTCTTTTCTCTGAAGCCCTGACCGCCGGTAGCTTGGACCCTGTTCCCGATACCGGTGGGCTACTATTTTTAAATGTTTTTATTTATTTTTTTAGAAATATTTAAAAAATGTAATTTTATGTTATTAAGACAATAAATGGACGAAAACTTAATGCTTATTCTTACGTTAATTCTCTACATCAATAATCAGCTACCAGGTCAGGCTGTCTCAAGACATAGGCCTCCTCTATTTCCCTACACTTATCCCTGTGCAACGCAGTTCTTCGCCAACTTTTTGGCAGAACATTCTTCCACCTTTATACCTCCTCTACGTCATGTTCCATGTCTTGGGTACCATTTTTTTAACTCTTTTAGTCACATATCATTCCCTGATTACAACATCGCGCTTCATCTGTGACCTTGAACTCCAAAACAAACCTAAGCTCACTGTAGCTGGACGGTGAGCAATGGGTAGCTCACCGTCCGTCCGTCTAATGACGACAGGCCGTGTCGACGGCGCGTTAGTGTTTTACGCGCGCCTCAAAGAGAGTCAGCAAAGCAGAGGGGCTTGCCAGAGCCTCCGCTTGCCGGGGTTGCGGGTTGTTCGAAAGAGATACCGCGGCCCCGGAACGTAAAGGGCAATAGAAGGAATATGGGTGGGTTTTAGTCAGTAAAAGTCTGACATGCCCCCAAGCTCACTGTAGCTACTCATATCTACCACACACCATAAATTAGGTTTACAACTTCAATCAAAACAGGTGTAGCACGTTACCGCATCTGTTTCACAAATAAAAGTAATTTATATTCTATCCCATTAATCTTAATGAATCTAAATCTCTTTTGAGAAAGAAAGAAAGAAATAAAAACGTATCAGCTGGGTATCATCTCGTAGAAATCGTAAAAGTCGGGATAAAGGTAATGTGTTAATTACTTTTTGTTTTTCTACTAATTTATTTTTGTCTGAGGGACTGTAAAAAGTACTCTGTTAGACGATGAAATCCTCTATTAATCAATCTTTCGAAATGTATTAATCGTTCAGTACCAAATGATGGTCCAGTCCCAATCTCAACGAATATTAAATTTTACAAACATAAAATAATGATACAAACTTGAAATAACATATTGTAATAAAATAATTACAAGTACACTTAAAGATAACAGCCTGTATGTATCCTTACTAATATTATAAAAGCGAAAGTGAGTTTGTTTGTTACCTCTTCACGCGTTAATGGCTAAAGCGATTTTGATAAATTTTGGTACAGAGATAGTTGGAAACCAGGAGACGGACATAGGCTATTATTTTTTTAAAAAGAGTGGGATATGAGGGAGAAAGAGGGAAGAAACGGGAAAACTTAGCGTTGCTATTACAAATCAATAAGGCGCTACCGAATTTAACGCGAGCGAAGCCGCGGGCAAAAGCTAGTAAATAAATAAAGAAGAAGAGAGAGGAGATGGGCATTGATCACCACGCTTGCTGAGAGGCCTGCCAGGTCCGCTGCCTGTCGGCTTTGCAGGTTGTTGGACAGAGATACCGCGGCATCGGAACACAAAGGGCAAAAGATGGAATATGGATGGGTTTTAGCCGGTTAAAGTCTACCGCTCCGCCCAGAGTGGGAGAAGTTATATAATTATTTCATTTTTGATTCATTTAGGTACTCCTTTTTCTTTCAAATAATATTAAATTTTACAAACATAAAATAATGATACAAACTTGAAATAACATATTGTGTTCATCATGCAAGAACCTAATATTTTCTTATAGTTTTGTTTTTAAATATATTCATATAATTTATTTATTAGCATACGCACATAGGTTTATATTATTAGATATATTTAAATTTATGATTGGTATTTCTTAACTTAATATAAAAAAACTCAACTTTCAGGTTGGCTGAGACATTCTCAGAGGTGGACTTATATAAACAAATATTCCTAAAAAAAAAAATATCTCACAAATCCAAAAACTTCACATTACTATAACAGTATCATCGAGAAGTTGTGTCTGTATAAGTCGTTTTGGTTCCGCCTGTATCTATTTCTAAAGCCCGTTGTTATGTTTTGGCCTTTTTTAAAACTGATTATGAACCTGAAATGTTTCAGTCGTCAAATATAGTTTTAATGTTCTCTCATCACACCCCATATACAATTCATAGCTATGATGTTTTCATACTTAATATGCTTGCGGAATTACCCGTTTTCGGATGGGATATCATCAAATTATTCCTTCCCACTGTGGAAGGAGCGGTAGGGAGTGCCAGACTTTTTCTGACTAAAACTTATTATGCTCCTTCTCCCCTTTGTGTTCCGGGGCCTGGTATCTCTTGAAAACCAAACCTCATTCCCGGTAGGAATATTACCCTTTTTACGGTTTTTACACCATCAAATAACTACTTTTGTTGTAATTACTTTCAGGGCTGAGCAGAAGGGAGTCCCAGACTTGTGCTGACTAAAACGGAAAACCCATCCGTGTTTATTGATTTGAATATATAATGATTTAAATATAAAATAACAGATACATAAATAAACTAAATTAAATAAGCAATAACAAACTAGTCTAGTCTCTAAATTAACAAATTGGCAACTCACATTATGTCGTGTTCCTTCTTTTGCCCTTTGTGTTCCTGGGGTGGTACTTATTCCGAACCAATCCGCAACCCAGCCGGTGAAAAAAACCCTACCAATAACTTTTTGATTGTTTAAAAGTCAATCCAATAATTTTGTCGCTTTCAGCGCTTCGCTGAGAACCATACCTAGGACCTGTTTAAGAATCGGCTCAAAACGATCAAAAATAACCTCCTAATCTTCGATCCCACAGTCAAATCAGCAATGCAAACGGCCCTTAACGTTGAAATGAGTGCACGAGTCCCAAATATAGCCGGCATGCCGTGATGTCAGGTCTATTGTGGTCATACCCAACGCGCATTGACGTCATACTCGTAAACCCAGTACTTGGGTATTGCAAGCGCCAAATACTTATGAATACCTATAAAACAAAACGCACTGTAAGAATATTTCCGTCAGGACCGAATGGGAGACAAATAATCTGGTAGTTTTGTTTTGTGGAATTTCGATTTTAAATGTTTGTTCATAAGGGTGTTTATTCAAGGCCAGATTTAGTTTTGGTTATCACAGAGTTGTTTACTAATACTGGTCTGTTGACTGGGCGTTATTTGCGCGGTCAGAAATCGCAAGCTCACAGTCTTTTTCATGGGATATCATCAAATAACTTGGGAGGAGTATCAGACTTTTACTGACCCACTCTCAACTCACCCATGTTCCTTCTTTTGCCCTTTATTTTCCGGGGCCGCGCTTTCGAACGACCCGGATAAATTTGTCGTCTGTCTGTCCGTATAGACTCTTTAATTCGGGACCGCGTGGAGTTATCGAATTGAAATTGAGATAAAAGAACATATACTCAAATCTGTAGTCCCTTGACATCCTTACTTCCTTACTAATAATATTATAAAAGCGAAAGTGAGTTTGTTTGTTTGTTTCCTCTTCACGCTTTAATGGCTAAACCGATTTTGATGAATTTTGGTACAGAGATAGTTGGGAACCAGGAGACGGAGATAGGCTTTTTTTAAGGCAAGAGGGAAGAAAAGGGAAAACTTAGCGTTGCTATTACAAATCAATAAGGCGCAAGGGAAACTGTGTTACCCCGAATTTAACGCGAACGAAGCCGCGGGCAAAAGCTAGTTGTGAATAAATCAACTCTCTAAGTCTACGTAGTCAAAAGACATGGCTGTTTTTATACGGAACCCTTGGTGCACGAGTCCAACACTCTGCCTCTTGACCAGAAGGTTTATTTATTTACTTGAAAATGAAACGGCAATTGGCCAACTACATGATAGATAAAAAAACTTTGCCCCACACTAGGAATTTCTCCTGTATCGTGGGTGCGTTTACAAACATTTAAACTCACATACACAAACAGCCAGACCCGAAACAACTATCTGTAGGTCACACAAATATTTGTTCCGGGCGGGGATCGAACCCGCGACACGTAGCGCAGTAATCAATAAAAGTGTGATCCTACCCCCCACTGCAACCAGAGCAGAGAAAGTTATGATGATTTCCCATATAAAAAAAATAGGTTTCCGGCTTTTCCTTTTAAGGCACGGAACCCTAAAATATAAGAAAAAGAGCCTCATTTAAACTTTCTAATTAAAAAATCTGTCACTTTACCAAACAGACCAAAAGGGCTCCACCAAAGGGTCCTTTGCGCGCATCACTAAGTTCCCTTTCCAGAACATTACTTTTAATTGCCAAGGGCTCGCATTTATTCCGGTCCTAATATGCCCTTAGACAAGATTTAACGCTTCATCAAAAACACGAGTTTTGACGCTTCTCATGCTGTGGAGTGAAGATAATAAAGGACAACATTCGGTTTTATTAGTCAGTGGAAATGTGCCATGAGTTTCCGGCAATAAGGTCGGAATTTGAATAATCATTACTTATAATATATCGATAATGCGACATAATGCAGATACGTTTATACAAAATTGACACTTAACGACAGGTTTGATGAAGCTGAAATTTGTGAAATAAACTTGTAAAATATTCAGAATGACACTTGTCGCTCACGATTCTCTCGATTTTACTAAATCGCACAACAAGTTCTGAACGGAGACAACTTAATAATCATGTTTTTTTATATTACCCTTGTATTCCAGAAGGGCCTGCCAGGGCTACCGCCTGCCGGGGTTGCGGGTTGATCGAAAGAGATACCGCGGCCCCGGAATTTAAAGGGCAATAGAAGGAACATGGGTGGATTTTAGTCTGACAGGATAGGATTAGGATTTTTATTCACCTGTCTCAGCATTATTTTCTCATCTAACAAACGAAATTCTTTTCCTAAAACTGAGCTCAAAAAAAAAGGAAAAACTTTAAACATTTCCTCGTTACGTGAAAACTTTTCCGCTAAAAACCTCTTCAACGAAGTACCATTAGAGTTTAAATAACGTTAAATATACAGTTTGAGCCCATTACATAATTATGCCAACACTGTTTTTACACGCGTTTATAAAATGTCTTGAGGTAAAACCACATTTTCTATAACAGTAGCGATTTTGTTGAACATATTTATTGAAAGTTCAAGATGGGTTTATGTTGTTTACACCTTAAGAATATATTAACTCCGAAAAATGTATGTGATTTACGGTTATTTTTTGAATAAACGACTCTGTTGTTTGCCGATGGGATGTTACAAAATAACTTCCCCCGCTCTGGGCGGAGCGGGGGGTGTCAGACTTTTACTTGTGTGTCTAACTTTTACTTCCTAAAACCCACCCATGTTTCTTCTTTCCCCCTTTAGGTTCCGGGGCCGTGGTATCTCTATCGAAGAACCCTCAACTTCGGCAGGCGGTGGCCCTGGCCGGTCCCTCTGCGACTCTGTTGTTTGGGATTTTATCTTGAATATCCTTACTAATATTATAAAAGCGAAAGTGAGTTTGTTTGTTTGTTACGTCTTCACTCCTAAATGGCTAAACCGATTTTGATGAATTTTGATACAGAGAAAACCCTGAGACCCTAGAGACGGACACAGGCAATGTTTTTTTAAATATAGGAATGAGGTAGAAAGAGTGAAGAAAAGGGAAAACTTACCTTTGATATTACAATAAATAAGGCGCAAAGGCTAAAACTACAGGAAGCAGGTACCTGCAAATCAGGAAAGGGGAACTGTGTAACCCCGAATTTAACGCGAGCGAAGCCGCGGGCAAAAGTTATATAAATATAAATACCCAAGTAGCTACTGAGGTTTTTCTGAAATATATTCTTTGAGCAAAAATTTCCCCTATATTGTATTTTACGTATCATTACATCACGCCTGTAATCTTCTTAGGGCTGGCAGAGATGTATGTAATAGTCCGCTCATATTATACCAGTTGTATTTAAGTCTTACATAAAAAGGGGGCAAGCTTATTGCCATCAAAAAGGCAGACCAATCCAAACTCGTCGTCCGTCACTGCTAATGAGATTTTTCATAAGAAAAAGGGGACCAGGTCGGGAAAATATTACAAGATATTTATTTTGTTGTATTGTATTTTAACGTGTGCTTTAAGACTACAAAAGAAAATGAAGCAAACTTGTCTAGAAATAAATTTATGTTATGCTATATTCCACCAGTCAATGCAGCGCTGGAAATCCAGCAGCAACAATTCCAGATCGTCACGCCACCGTTTCCGCTAAAAGTAACCACCAGATTTTCTTTCCAGGCATAGTCAACCGCGGCGACTCGTTCCGTCGCAGAAGATCACGGTCCGGCAGCCTCGCCCCATCGTCCCCGGCACAGTCAGCTCCCGAGTCTCAGGAACGTAAGCCGGTGGCCTGTCACCGCGTGGCTATGGTTGGCGCTCCGGGCGTCGGCAAGACCGCACTTATCAGCCAGTTCCAGACCAGCGAGTGTATTAACGCGTATGATAGACAAAGAGGTGAGTTTTAGATTTAAGAAGATTCTAGGGAATACTTGAAAATTCTTGAAAGTTCTTGAAAATTCTTGAAAATTCTTGAAAATTCTTGAAAATTCTTGAAAATTCTTGAAAATTCTTGAAAATTCTTGAAAATTCTTGAAAATTCTTGAAAATTCTTGAAAATTCTTGAAAATTCTTGAAAATTCTTGAAAATTCGTGAAAATTCTTGAAAATTCTTGAAAATTCTTAAAATTTCTTGAAAATATATCAAGCCTGTAATTATCATTGGGTACGTTTAGGGTGTAGTTTAAGTAAGATCAAGTTTGACGACCCTCCGCTATTACCCAGCGTGGAGGACATCTATGAAAGATTGCCATATCGAAAAATAAAATAAAAGTACTCAAATAAAGTAAAAAAGTTTACAGGCGTGATGTTTTTGTTATATGTTATGTTATTTTTAACCTTTTCATCATTGTTATCTCTTTGTCTTATCGACACGGTTGGCGTAGCAGCTGAACTATCGACTGCTGCGCTGCGTGTACACACGGAACAAATATTTGTACGGCCTACAGATAGTTGTTTTGGGTTTGGCTGTTTGTGTATGTGAGTTTAAATGTTTGTAATCGCACCCACGACACAGAAAAAAATCCTAGATTTCCCAATCGCTGTCAGGTATTCTCATATTCACGTTTTCATTCGAAACCAGTAACAACATAATTGAACAAGGATCGCGATTTCTACAATAGTTCCGTTACCAATTTGCGAGCTACCGTATTTGTTGGTACACGGTTGCCATGGTTACCGTAAGCATGTTACTTGACGCGATGAAGTTTGATTCACTAATCGTTTACTTAATCAACTGTCAAAGTGACAGCTTGAGGTCACTGGCTTTGAAATATGCTTTATAAAAATCAAAACCCGTTCACCTAAGTAATAAAAGTATACTTAACTAGCTGTGCCACCCGGTTTCAACCGCTTAGGCTGGGATAAAAGTAGCCTATGTGTTAATCCAGGCTATATACATACCAAAATTAATTTTAAAGATTGTCTTGAAAAGATCTCTTTTAGCGATAAGACCGCCCATTGTTTCAACCTATTTATAAGTTGTATATTGTTATTCATGTAATTTATATGGTGTACATAATAAAAAAAAACTATCTATCTATCTGTAATTGTGAAGGAGTAACAAACATAAACCTTTCGAATCCTTACTAATATTATAAAAGCGAAAGTGAGTTTGTTTGTTTGTTACCTCTTCACGCTTTAATGGCTAAACCGATTTTGATGAATTTTGGTACAGAGATAGTTGGGAACCAGGAGACGGACATAGGCGAAAAAAAAGTGGGACGTGAGGGAGAAAGAGGGAAGAAAAGGGAAAACTTAGCGTTGCTATTACAAATCAATAAGGCGAAAGGGGAACTGTGTTACCCCGAATTTAACACGAGGCGAAGCCGCGGGCAAAAGCTAGTTTATTATAATTAGTGTTTTTAAAAAGGGTAGAGGAGTCGTTGCCCTATAGGACAGAGCCAAGACAAAATAGCATGACAATTTATTGTTAACACACTATCCATCTTTATCGGGTTCCGTACCTTTAAAAGAAAAAGACGGAACCCTTCCGGGATCACTTTGTTGTCAGTCCTCTGTCAAAACCTTTTATCTCGGTAACACGTAGAAGTATCAAATTGAAATTTATACTAAAAGCTGCCTGCGGTTGATAATTAACCCTCTAAATCTACGCAATCAAAAGATACGGTGATTCAAATTCTACAGGGTACTGTCTGTTGACCTAGAATTATAAAATTTGGTAAGAAGCAATAACATAGAGTACCACTAAAGGGAAAAGTCTAAAAATCATAAATTGATAGATGCATCACAAAAAAAATGTAATAATAAACCAACATAATTGCAGTTGGTAAACTAACTGCGATCGGTGTATGGGGACAACAGCTACCCTACCATGACTTCTTAAAGCAGAACTTATTCCACTGAGGGAAAGAGACAGAACAATACAGGGTGTCTAGCACCATCTCTTTCTCACACAGGAATAAGAACTGCTATAAGATGTCATGGTAACCCCGCAGTTTTCCAACGGCAAAATTAAGTTTGTCCTTCAATTCATGTTTATCTTTTCATTACAGCAATGTTCGGTATTTTCATTAGTTACCTATAAATTTGTACTGAACCCTCGGTTCGCGTGTCCTACTCGTACTTGGCTGGTTTTATAAATGTAATACATCCCAGTTGTAGAATCATCAAAATGCAAAGAATGGCCATTGCGCAATTTCTCAACAGATTAAAGTCCAAAATAGCTGGCGGAATTCAAGCTTTATTACGTTTTTTGTGATTTGCAAGTTCACAATCTGGGCTATGAATCACCCGAAGTTAAGGGTAGTTAGAAAGAAATACCGCGACCCCGAAACACAAAGGGTAAAACAAAGAACATGGATGGCTTTTAATAAGTACAAGTCTAAAGACCCCGCTTCGCCCAAAGCGGGACAGTTATTTAATGATTTCCCACACAAAAAAAGGAAATTAAAAAAGCCATGAATCACGGTTCATAATTAGCGAATATACCACTGAACGTATACAAAAAGAAACAGACGTATTCATAACCTGCTTCAGTTATAAGTCGGGTAAATGTTAATTCCGATTCCTTTTAACAAAATTTACTGGTTATACCGGGTCTCCAATAAGGTCAAGTTAGAAAAAAGAAAGAAAAGAAGTTTATTTGGCCCTTGCACAAAACAACAAAACAACTTTTTCAACTAAGACAAATTAGCTTATCCAACTAATATTATAAATGCGAATGTTTGTGAGGATGTATGAATGTATGGATGTTTGTTACTCTTTCACGTCAAAATGGCGGAACGAAACTTGAAATTCAAATAAAATTGGGCACAGAGATAGATTATGGTCTAGAATAACACATATATGATACATTTTTTTCGATATTACGCGGGCGAAACCGCGGGCGCCATTTAGTTGTATTATAAAAGAAAACTTATAAATTACCCAAGCAATGAGGGCGTAATTTATATAAAACCATTTTGATTATAAAAAGAATCTGAAAATCGGCCCACAGTCGACGGAATAATCGCGTAACAATACAAAAAATTACAGTCAAATTGAGACGTATTATTTTTTTGAAGGTGGTTAAAAATAAACGTTAATCCTTAAATCATAAAAACTAAAAAACAAAAGCTAATTAATAACAAACAAAAGCTAATTAAAAACAGACTGAAGCTAATATAATCTGTCAGATAAAAAATACAGTCAAATTGAAACGTATTATTTTTTTGAAGGTGGTTAAAAATAAACGTTAATCCTTAAATCATAAAAACCAAAAAACAAAAGCTAATTAATAACAAACAAAAGCTAATTAAAAACAGACTGGAGCTGAAGCGTCTCACGACTGCGCCAAATAGGCTAAGTTAGCTGGTTTTCAACTGGACCTTAGATGTGAGGTTACGTCCATAAAACAGTTTTGTAGTGCAGTAACCCAATATAATTTATTAACCGGTACAGACCCGACACTTTGAGTTTCCTAACGAACAAATATTAAATTAATTTCAACTTCCAAACTAGTTGCGCTACAAACTCGTCGTCGCTAACTGAATACACACGGTGCGCTTCAAAAAATCCAACTTACATTATTATTTTATAATTGTGAAACGGTCGTGTTGACGCGAATTATTATAACATAAAGCATTGTGAAAATAAGGCTATATTTAATTAAATTCGAAGGACATTTAGCATTTAAAAAAACCAACAAGTTGAAAAAGCGTTCCGTACAAACTTGCGGCATAAACGGTCATATCTTCTGACTACGTAGACTTAGAGAGTTGATTTTCCAAGAAAGAGCTCGAAGGGATCACACAGACTTGAAAATATGGTTTTAATTTCAACTCGATACTTTTACGCGTTCTCGGAGTTAGAGGTCTTGACAGACAGATAGATGGACAACGAAGTGATCGTATAAGGACTCCTTTCGTTTGACGAACGGAAGCCTAAAGTCTTATAGTTAACAGCTATAACCGGTATTGAGGCTATACGCAAGCCAGCCATCACAAAAATGAATTAATTTCATTCCTTTCTCTACGACTCGCGTCCAGGAAGCCTAGATACGTGGTAATAGTTTCAAATCAAATCAAATCAATCATTTTTTATAAGCAAAAGTATAGCCCTTCTACAATACAGGCCAGGGCCACCGCCTGCCGGGGTTGCGGGGTGTTCGAAAGAGATACCGCGGCCCCGGAACGCAAAGGGCAAAGAAGGGACATTAATGGGTTTTAGTCAGTAAAAGTCTGACACTCTCACTGACACAGCAAGGGAATTTTTTTGATGATTTCCCATTCTAAAAAAAAAGAAATAAGGAGCCTTTATTCCTGACTTCCATCTGGACAGATTAGTTGGTTAAAGTCTTTATGTCCGTCGTCGCATCAGATGTTTGATCAGAATCTTTCAGAAGCAATCTCATGATATAATCATATATGTATTATTGTTTTTTTAATTTATTTTCTAATTTCCTTTACTTCTGCTATCGCACCTACTGTTTTATCTCTGCATCACCCTAAGGTAGACTGGTAGAAAATGCCTAAGGCATTAAGTCCGCCTTTGTACAGTTTTTACTTGTGCATAAAGTTTTAATAAATAAATATAAGATCATCACCATGAGCATACCTTCAACTATGTTGGAGTTGGTTTCCAATCAAAACATTGCTGGTGAACACCATTATTTTCCATGGAGCTCTCTCCATCTCACCTCCACAACCCAGTTAGTACTGGGTAATACGATACCCCTTGGTCTAGAGACTTGTTGTCAGACTTTCGGAACACTGTCTACCTATAACGACTGTCAAAGATCTACAAATGACAGCTGGGACCAACGGCTTAACGTGCTCTCCGAGGCTCGGAAGATAATCGGTATGTAACGGGTGGTCACCCATACACAGACCAACCTAGGCACGCTGGGCTTAACCTAAAGATCGACCCGAGCGGCTGCTATTATTCAGCCACGAGCTCCTATTAAGGTCTTATTGAAGTAATGTAATTAACTGTTTAAGTTTGTATTTATTAAGACTAAGACACTATTGATTAATATGTATTGTTTTTAAGGTTAATTAAGGGATCCGTTTGTTGTCCAACTCACTCTCTGTACGAAACCACTTGCTAACACTGGTCGTCAGACGTTCAGGCCTAGATTAACACCTTTCTTAGGCACGGAGGAAGACGATGTGAAACGGGTGGTCTGGTCACTCATCCACAGACCAACCTAGGCAAATACGATACCGCTCGGTTACTGGTTATCGAACTTTCGGTACATTGACTACCTTACATGTAATGACTGTCAAAGATATACACATTACAACCGGTACTAAAAACAGGATAACGTGCTTTCTGAGGCATGGAGGAAACTAGGTATGTAATGGGTCACCCATCTACGGACCATCCTTGGTGAACACAGCTTAACCTAAAGATCGACCCGAGCAACTGGTATTATTTAACCACGAGCTCATACTATAAAATAATTCATTATAAAGTAAACATACTGTTCCCATATTCTTCCAATTACCACAAACTTATGTCAGACTTAAAAATAGATTTTTAAACAAAACTTTTCCTAGAAAATATGGATGATTAGATTCTATCATCATCTCATTGTATTGTTTACACAATTCTCTCTAAAATAGAATGATGTTAAGATTACGTGGCCTGATCGGTTTTCTGATCGATGGAACATAGTTTTATAAAATTACATAATGCCTAAAATCGGAGATTACGACACGCTGCGTGACGCGGGTTCAATCCCCGCACAGAACAAATATCTGTATGGCCAAGAGATAGTAGTTCCGGTTCTAGCTGTATACAGAAGTAATTCCTAGTGTGGGGCAAGATTTAAGTAAAAAAAAAGCAAAAATAAAACTTAAGAGGTTTAGATAGAATGTGAGTATATAAAACTACTCCCACATTTACCTTTAAGTTCTCATGTACTAGTTGGATAGCCTATTACTGCCGGGCTCCTTAGCTGCTGCCGAGATATTCTAGATGAAAAACCCCAAAAACAATTTTCCCAAACTGGAAATCAGACCCAAGACTTCCGGCTCAAACCAACCCGGCCACCGCGGGAGACGCTCCGGGCGTCGGGCACCGCGAGATTTCTCCCGGCCACCGTAGATGTGGGTCTATGGACGGTGGGCAATGGGTAGCTCACAACTGGGTGTCTTTATTTGATGTGAGCGCAAACAACGAGCTTATAAACATCCGCTCGCAATAACTTCAGTTTTTCCGTGATCATGGCGTGTGCGACTGCGCAGAAATATTGGAAACTAACATGTTATCTTCTTTGGCTACGATAATGACCGGATCCAACAAGTAAATAATTTATATCCTTTTTTTTTCGGGTGGGATATCATCCAATGACTTCCCCCGCTCTGGGCGGAGCCATGTCAGACTTGTACTGACTAAAACCCACCCATGTTCCTTCTATTGCCCTTTACGTTCCGGGGCCGCGGTATCTTATGTCTTTCGAACAACCCGCAACCCCGCTAGGCGGAGGCCCTGGCAAGCCCCTCTGCTTTGCTGACTCTCTTTGAGGCGCGCGTGAAACACGAACGCGCCGTCGACACGGCCTGTCGTCAATCGACGGACGGACGGTGAGCTACAATTTATATCCTTTAGACCAAGTTTTGGTCACGGCAGCCAATCTCAAGGAAGATATAGTGCAGGCATGTGTGCGCAGGCACCGGTGCACTCTCTGTTCCTTTACTCTCATAATCCGATGGGACAGCTATCCGGCACGACCGGGGAGAGATCTGGCAGGATCAATGGCTTTACGAGAACAGAACAAGGCATGGGGTTTTCATACAACAAATTCCTGGACTCCGTCCAGCTATTGAGATTTTTAAAATGGTGATAACCAATGAAATTTAAAAAAGTTTTCATTCATTTAAAAAAAGTGTGGATTCATGAATTATATTTATGAACTGGCATAACTGGCAAACGTTCTCCTGCCCTTTGTACAGCAAATCAAATTTGGTGTTATGTCACCAAATAAAATTTGGAATTTGTCACCAAATCAAATTTGGAATAGTCAGCAAATCAAATTTTAATTTGCTGTACCGAGAGCAGCGCAATCTACCGGGTTCAGTTATGTTTTAAAACCATCTATGAACCCATACAAATAAACACACGAAATTTCCTGCAAATTGGTCCAGCCATTTAGAAGGAGTTAGGTGATAAACACACGTACAAAAGAAATAAATATATTAAGATGATTATTTGTACTGTAATATTACTTATTTTTTGATGAATCAGGTAGTAAATATTTGTGTTATAGTACATTACTGCCGCGAAAGGCCTAGAGCGTAGCTAGGCTAGCTCGAGGCAATCATAGCGTGACCAGCGAAGCAGTCATTGTGGGCCAAGGTTTGTATAGTGCTTTACTCAAAAATGCAAGTACCTAATCTAAATAAAACCAGCAAGTAATTTAAATAAAAAATATATTAATTAAATAGAATTTTAATTAAAATGACAAATTATGAAAAGTACAGTTACTAAAATTCAACAGCGACTTTCCCGGTTTGATATTACTGATAGTTTGCGATAATTCTAATGCGGTGTTTGACTGCTGGATTATTTCTTCATTTATTACTTCATTTATTTCATAATTTTTTTTCTTTAGGTTCTTGATCAGATGTTGAAGCTTCCAGGAACTCGTAAGACGTTGTTCGTTTTAAGTTTATACTTTGACCGATTTTTTGTGTAATTCTGTTTTTATTCTCCACCGATTCTTCTATATAGCTCTCAGCAACTCGATCGGATTTCCATCCTCCATGCCTCTTTAGTGTAATAAGATTGGCCCCAGTATCGGCAAGAATAGTGGCCGATGAACGCCGGAAACAATGACCTGTAAATTGTTCCGGATGGGGCAGTTCTAAGTACGTAGCAATTATTTTGGGCATTTGAGCAATTTTGTGCCTCCCTATCACTTGTTTGGTGCATTTGCAGTTTTTATAATTTAAAAAAAAATCGGTCCGTTTTTACGTCAACTGGACGTAGTGCGTAATATTTTTGCACCACTGCAAATGAGGCGTCACGAACAACGAAAGTACGATCAATCTTCGTTTTTGTATCTCGCAACGTAATTATCATTACGTTGATGTGAGTTTCAATGTCATTAACGGTGATATTGGTAATTTCGATGCATCGACATGCACCGTAAATGCCAAAAAAAGAACTACCTGTAACAATAACAAGTACGAGTATTAATTATGAGAATGTGTACAGTACTTTGGGTTTTTAGATATAAATACTTACTTTCACCGCTAAGTACTCAGAGTCGGGGGCTTCATTTATTAACTTTTCTACATTTTGTGATATCAACACTTTTGATTTTTTACATTTATATCCGTCTGACTGTCGTTTTAGCATACTCGTTAAATTGTGATAATTTTTAATGTTCAAATTGTGCTTTATCAGAACCATGCACTTTAACATTGAATAGATATTCCAGAGAGACGAAGGCTTCATTTTGTTGGAAAGATAATTGAAATACGCAAGAAAAACATTTTCGGATAAAGATTTAGATTTCCTACTGATTTTCCACTGCACAAATTTTTTGCAAGCTTATATTTTTCCTTTGAGTTTCGCGGTATCAAATTTTCAACCACTAATTTAGCTTCATCTTTAATGTCTGGCGGTGTTAAACACATTGAATCGGAAGAATTTTCGCTTTGAGAGCTCATTTTTAGCAAAATAGTCAGTAAATAAATCAAAATTTTCGCTGAACCCCGCTTTTGTTACTTCTTTGTTTTTTTTTTATCAATGGTAGTTGGAATTATACAGCCTAATATGGAATAAAATCTTTTAAATCTTTTTTTTTTTTTACCTTTAGGCGTACAAACAGCTGTGTTTTAAATAAAATCTTTTTGGAATTGATTTTTTAAAACGTTGAAACGTCAAAATAGCGGTCGGCAAAACATTGCCGGCCTGTTAGAGCGGCCAGCAAAACTTTGCCGGCCGCTCCTTGAAACAGAACGGCAAGGTCGACTTTGCTCAAACAAGGTTGTCAAAATAATGACAACATTACATGCATTTTTAAGTAAAAATGAATTATTGAGCATCTTTAATGACTTGAAATATTATTATAATCATAGTCAAATAAATGTTCAATGACAACCTTTTCTCCGAACAAAAGTGCAGTTGCACTTTGCCAACAAAATATGACATCATCGCCACTGCCTTACTGTCCCACTAGTTCTATAACACAACTAACACTCAGGTACAAGGTAAAGTTACACAATAGTGCCAACTTAGTTACAATTGTAAAGTACCTAGGCTTTTCACAGTTACTGTACCTTTGATAGCTGCAGTCTAATGGTAACCTTATTTCAATGTTAATAAAGATCACTGTTACTTGACAGACTTATCGGTCATAATAGCAACCTAATATCAACCTTATTGCCAAAGGCTTAGAGATCTATGTAATGTTGACAGCATTAGAAGGGTGGAGATGAAAAGACTGTACAATTATGTCACTGCGACAGAACTGTAGAGAAATGAAGCCATAGTGAACAGCGCAATGTTATTTTGACCAATCAGAGCAAGTTAAATTGACGTTGAACGATGTCAAACGGATTTTAACCAATGAGATTCGACTGTACATGTGGTTCCATTAGTTTCCGTTTGATAGAGTACAGGCTTTTAGACTAGCAAAGCTTTTTTTTAGTAGTATTATGGTATTTTTCTATTTTTGATTTGGAGTTTTCCTAAGTTGTCTGTATTTTTCAAATACTATAAAATACAGTTCTTAGTCTCGGTATACAAATTGTTTCATAGCTGGACTATGAGTATTATAATATTGAGAAAATCTGTATTTCTTTAAACAGAATAAACTATTTATTTTTCGTCTGTCTGTCCGTCAAGACCCTTTATCTCAAGAACGCATAAAGATATCGAGTTGAAATTAGAACCATATACTCAAATATGTAGTTTGTTGAAGCTGTGAAAAAATCAACCTTCTAAGTTAACGCAGTCAAAAGATATGGCCGTTTATGCCGCTATTCTGTACGGAACCTTCGAGAAGCTCGAGTCGCACTTGTCCGATTTATAATAATCAAATCAAATCAAATCATTTATTTCAATTAGACCATTACAGGCACTTTTGAATGTCAAGAAACAAAATGAATCTACAGTCCCGGTCACAAGGCATAATAACTTGTGAAAGTACTGTAGTTGCCCATTCCAAAGCGTTGATTTCTATGGAGAAGAATGGGCAAGAAACTCCATGGACACTCTTAATATGGGTATTAATAGAATAGAATAATATATACTTTACGTACAGACGCCTGCACATCAAGCTACTACAACCTGTCAGATTTCTTTGATAGATTTTCGACTTTATTTCTAAAGTATAAGGTTCAAGGTTCATTGGGAAAAATTGACAGTTTCGGGTAGCTTGACCTGCAGGCGTCTGTACAATTTCAATTCGTTACCTCAACGCGTTCCTAAGGACTTGACGGACAGACAGACAGTGATCGGATCCCTTAAGGGATCCATTTTTTCTTTTCGAGGCACAGAACCTTAAAAACAATACATATAAATAGCGTCTTAGTCTTAATAAATACAAACTTAAATAGTTAATTACATTACTTCAATAAGACCTTAAGAGCCATTTCACATTTTCGCCCAAATTTTTAAGACTTTGAGCTTCTCTATTCCCATCTAAGTAATATCTAGAATTTATTGAATGAATACAAAATATAGATTAATCGTTTATAGTGTCGTTTAATGTAACACATTTACTAAAATCGGTTTGTTTAATTTATAATGACACATCTCCCACAACCATTTTACTGAAAAGTTGCCGCAGAGTCTACTTCTGAGTCCTAAATCTATCAATAATACTTATAAATGAAACTAAACAAAATACATACAGGTTCAGACATATATTTAAATCGTCGTTTAATGAAATAGATTCCTGAATTAAATTACCATTAATTAGTAAAAAAATAAATTATTAGACCAATTTTTAACTTTTATTTTGTTTTTTTTACGTGTTTTTTGGTTCAAATACATAGTAATTATAAAAATAAAATTATTCAGAAATAATCTATGTTCTTTGGGAAATCGAACCCTATAGTTATTTTGTAAATATTTGCATATAATTTGTCAAAATATCAATTTGAACATCAGTCTAAATTACACTAACATATAAATACTAATACAATACTAAAATAAAATTTACCAAATCATATTACGATTACGGCTCAAGATTGCTCTCGTGTTACACTGTTTATATTGCACGTGTGTGGCTCGCTACGCACACATAAACAATGACGCACTCTTTTGCCTAAACTCGAGCGCAATCATTTTGTGAAATGGCTCTTAATAGAAGCTCGTGGCTAAATAATATCAGCCACTCAGGTCGTTCTTTTGGTTAAGCCGCGCTTGCCTAGGTTGGTTTGTGGATGGGTGACCACCCGTTACATACCGAGTTTCCTCCGTGCCTCGGAAAGCACGTTATGCCGTTGGTCCCGGCTGTCATTTGTAGATCTTTGACAGTCGTTACAGGTAGTCAGTGTTCCGAAAGTGTGACAACCAGTCTTACCAAGGGGTATCGTATTACCCAGTGCTAACTGGGTTTTGGAGGTCAGATAGGCAGTCGCTACATGTAAAATACTGATATTCAGCTGCATTCGATTGCACTCCAACATAGTTGGGAAAAGGCTAGGCAGATGATGATAAATAAACCTTAATAATAGACCCACCACCCATATTCCTTCTTTTGCCCTTTAAGTTCCGGGGTCGCGGTACATATTTTAAAAAACTCGCAACCCCGGCAGGTGGTGGCTGTAGTCGACCCCCCCCCCCTCCAACAACAGGCCTCTCTACTGAGCATCACCCATGAAAAACTCATTTCACAATAAAGTACAATGAAAGCTATGTAAAAATACTGGACCGTTTATGAAACGACAATGCTGTAAGTTCACGCCAAATAAAGAAATAAAGGACAGCAGAGCTCCTCGTTTTTGTTGTTCTTTTAATGGAACAAACTTGTATTACAAAGAAGAAGAGACAGAAGTTCCATTACTCTTTGCAACACAAGGGACGATGCAAAGTCCAACCATGCCGAGGAGCATAATAATATCACAGGTCGATCTTCATGGTTAAGCCTTTAAATAAAAATTTTATATAGTTTTATAAAGTTGCCTTGGTTAGACCGAAGATGGGTAACCATCCATGATATAACCTATTGACAAAACATAGTGAACCTAAATTATATATACTACCTGTTAACACCTATGTTCTACAAAATAAATGATTGATTGATTGTACGTGTATGTACAATCAATCATCTTATGTACATCTCTTTTTATTTTCTCTCCTTTCGCAGGTATGCTGGAAGAGATTTCTTTAGAAATAAGCATTACCTGTGTTGATATTTTCTGTTCCTGTCTTTTTTCTGTATTCAGGGTGTACATAAATCGTTAAATATATAATTAAATAAAAAAAGAATTTCCTCCGTGCCTCGGTAAGCACGTGAAACCATTGGCCCGTACTGTCGTTTCTCCGTTTTTATTTTTCTTCTTTGACAGCTGTTACAGATTGTTAACAGGTTAGTGTTCCGAAATCCTGACAACCAGTGTTACTAAAGTGTATAGTATCGTATTACCCAGTACTAACTGGGTTGTGGAGGTCAAATATATAGTTGCTGCATGTCAAATATTGTTATTCGTCTGCATTCATTGCATATTAATCATTTTTTCTTTTAAAGAGTAAGTGTGGAGCTTCTTATCGGTTCTTCTCCGAAAGTCCAAAGGAAATGGAAAAACCAATCCAAATCGTTTTTACCGTTTCTATTTCTTTTTGTTCCGTTCCGTATGTATTTTTAAATGTATGAAATGTTTTGTATTTTTAATGTTTATTTGTTTTTACGACATTTTTTTTTGTTCTTTATAAAAACGTTGCCCCACACTAGGAACTTCTCCTGTATCGTGGGTGCGTTTACAAACATAAATGTTTGTAAACGCACCCACGATACACGCGCTCACATACATAAACAATCAGACCCTTTTTTTTTTCATTTGTTCCGTGCACGTACACGCAACGCAGCAGTCGATCGCTCAGCTACTGCGCCAACCGATTAAATACCAACCAATTAAATATGTTTTCTTTCATTTCTCGGCGTTTGTAAGTGCCCATGTTTTGATATTGATCCGTTTAGACCAAAAACTCACCCCTATATAGTTGGCGTAAGGCTAAGACCACTGCCGGCCGGGGTTGCGGGTTGTTCGAAAGAGATACAACGGAACGTAAAGGGCAAAAGAAGAAACATGGGTGGATTTAGTCAGTACAATTCTGACACTCCCCCCCGCTCCGCCTAGAGGGGAAGTTATTTGATGACTTCCCTTCCGCAAAAAAAAGGCTAAGATCACTATGCAGGTGATATATTCAGTCAAATCGGGTGTTGTGTTAAGTGGTTTTTCTGACTATTTTCTCTTGTATGATGGCACTTCGCTGCATTGCACGTCGACAGAAATTCACTTAACTTTGCAATTATCTCGTCTGAATCGTTTTTTGAAACTATTTTGTTGTTACATTGTTCGTTTGCTTTCATTGTTGGACATTACTGAACTCTTTCAGTCGGATTATCTTGTTTTGTAATAGCTGTTTGAGATGAAATTGTTGTCTTGTTTCAGGATTGTTTTACCTAGCATTTTATTTTATGCCAGCTCTTACCCGTAACTTTCATTCGCGTAATATTATTATTATTTCCTTTATTTACATCGCATCTTACAATTACATTTTTAAATATTTCTTAGAAAATAAAAAAATAAATAAAAAACATTTAAAAATATAAAAATAGGTTTCCGCCGGTAGCGGAAGCAGGGTCCAAGCTACCGGTGGTTAGGGCTCTAGAGATAGGAACCTCCTCACAATGCGGGTTTTTTTTATAATAATATTATTATTATTATTCTCTTTATTCATTCCTTATACTTACAAATACATTTTTAAATATTTCTTTAAAAAATAATAGAAAAACATTTAAAAATATAAAAATAGGTTTCCGCCGGTAACGGAAGCAGGGTCCAAGCTACCGGTGGTTAGGGCTCCAGAGACAGGAACCTCCTCACAATGCGGGCCGTATCGAGGAGTACTGCCTTCTGAATCAGGCCCTTGATCCAACCACCTAAGGAGAGCTTCGACAGATGTTCGTCGAGGCTCTTATTATATAAAAAAATCTTTCTTTTTAAATCGAACTCTGTTAGTAATTTGATTGGTTTTGATTATTTTGCACGGGACTGTACTCCTTTTTTAGGGAAAAAACGGAACCTTTTTTGGATCACTGTTTTATCCATCTGTCTGTTTATCTGTCTGTCTGTCAAGACCCTTTATCTCGGGAACGCGTGGAGGTATCAAGTTGAAATTATACTCAACTCTCACTCAACTTCGTGGCCCCTTTGTGTTGTGAAAAAAACAATCCTAAGTCTACGCAGTCAAGGGATATGGCTGTTTAAGTCGCAAGTTTGTACGGAACCCTCTGTTCTCGATTCTGACTAGCTCTTGGCCGTTTGTTTAATAATAATAGCTTAAATGTACTCCTGATAATATCAGTTATCTTCCAGTAAAATCCCGTCAAAATCGGTACAATCATTTCGGAGATTAGCTAGAACTAACAGACAGACCGACAGTCAGCACTAACATTAGGGTATACAAGAAATAAAAATACCTTCTTTTATAAAAAAAAGGTTTCACATAAATAAATAAATATCTAATAAATAAATATCTTGGGACAACTCACACACGGCTATCTGATCCCAAGCTAAGCAGAGCTTGTGTTATGGTAACCAGACAACTGATATACATACTTATATAATTTATAAATACATACATATTATAGATAAATCACACCCAGACACAGAACAAACAATCATGCTCATCACACAAAGTTTGTCCTGGGTGGGAATCGAACCCACGACCTCCGGCTCAGCAGTCAGGGCCACTAACCACTAGACCAACAGGCCCGTCAAAAATAATAATACGAAGAATAAAACATTCCTTATGTTGATTACAACTCCTTTGGGGGTAATATGCGAGATAACAGCCTCAGAGGTACCAGGCGCTCATAAATTATGAGGAACTCGTAGAATCGAGCCGCCGCGACGACCACTTCGTGATCGTTTGAGGGATGCCATTTATTATGCCTCTGATCATTGTCCTTGCTTTTACTTTTTAAAAGGTGGAATGAAATCCTCGTGTATTTTTATGATGTGTTGACTAAAATAATTGGTCTTATGTTTGTTGTATGACACCCGTTAATATTCTCATATTGTTATTCGTTGCAAGTTCCATAAAACTCCATAGCATATTAAGACACGGTTGGCGCAGTGGCTGGGCAATTGGCTAATGCGCTGCGTGTCGCGAGTTTGAATTCCATGCGGAACAAATATCAAGTCAGCATTACCGGGCGGCCGGCCAGCGGGATAGCTTTATTCGCAGTTAGCAAAAAGCACTTACACTCTAAATCTATTTGATTTATCGAGAAACCTAACTCTATTGTAATCAATCACATTATAGAGTTTTTCAAACGAAATTTCCACAGCCCCAAGTTTACGTACTGAAGAAAATTGACAGTCTAGTCGTTTTTGAGATTTAGCATAATATTTTGGGGAAATTGTAGTCTGAAGAGCTATGTGCCCTCAAAGAGATTTCAGCAAAACAGAGGGGCCTGCCAGGTTCATCGCCAGCCTAAGTTGCGGGTTGTTCAAAAGAGATACCGCGGCCCTGGAACATAAAGGGCAAAGAAGGAACATGGTTGGGTTTTAGTACAAGTCTGACACTCCCCCCCGCTCCGCCCAGAGCGGGGAAAGTTATTTGATAATTATTTTATATTCTTTATGTTCCGGGGCCGCGGTATCACTTTCGAACAACCCGCAACCCCGGCAGGCCTTGGAATGCCCCTCTGCTTTGCTAACATCTCTTTCAGGCGCACGCGCCCATTGCTCACCGTCCACAAACCCGCATCTACGGTGGCCGGGAGTCGACTCGCGGCGCCCGACGCCCGGTGTGTTTGCATGCTTTCGGTAATTAGTTTAAGGATCATTCTTAAACTGTTACTTGTACCTACTTTCTGTGCAAATAAAGAACTATTCTATTCTAAAATCCGCTCATTATTTCCCCGAAACATTTTATATTATAAGTCCAACATTTCCCTCTAATTTCGCAGAACGGACGGTATGTACTCATGAAACAGAAAACCATGTTTGCTTAATCTGATTACTACCTATCTGGCGCGCGTTTCCCCTTTCAGTAAACATTGGGTGGTTGGTATATTTATTAAAAGGGTTGATCCTGGTTTTACCATAGTCATCAGCAAAATATAATTATCTGCTATTATTACTGGAATAGTTTTCGCCTGCGACTTTGTCCGCGTGGCATAGTTACTTTGGGCTAACGCTAAATTTAAAGCCCGTGATCATCGATAAAAAATATCTGTCTCTCCCCTTTTCTTCCCTTTTTCTCCCCTTTTCTCACTTTTTTTAGCCTATATCCGTCTCCAGGGTCGCAACTATCTCTGTACCAAAATTCATCAAAATCGTTTTGGCCATTTAGGCGTGAAGACGTAATAAACAAACAAACATATAAACAAACAAACTCACTTTTGCTTTTATAATATAAGTAAGTGTAACAACTGAGCGTGAGGAGGACCTCGAACCGGCTAAAACCACCCTCCTGCTCTGTTCTTGCCCCTTAAACTTACTCAGACACCTTTTCAATCATTTGTTGTTGTTACTGCTGTATTTTAACCGACTTCAAAAAAAGGAGCAGGTTATCAATTCGTCGGAATCGTTTTTGTTTTTGTGTACTTTCACCGATTACTCAAAGACGCCTGGACCGGTTTTCAAAAAATTTTTTTTGTTGAATAGGGCATTATACTTCCCAGGTGGTCTCATATCGATTTTATTTATATCGCTTAGGTAGTTTATGAGTTATCATATTTAAAACATATTTATTCGACTATGTCTACATGGATGATTTGGTAATTTTTTTGGATAAATTTTTTTGAAGATAAAATGAGTTTTATTTAAGAAAAATCAATGTTACAAATTTCAATTAATCATTAATAATTTAATACTTATTTTCTACTAGCTTTTGCCCGCGGCTTCGCTCGCGCTAAATTCGGGGTAACAGTTCCACTTGCGCCTTATTGATTTGTAATAGCAACGCTAAGTTTTCCCTTTTCTTCCCTCTTTCTTTCACATCCCACTTTAAAAAAAAAAAACCTATGTCCGTCTCCTGGTTCCCAACTATCTCTGTACCAAAATTCATCAAAATCGGTTTAGCCATTAAAGCGTGAAGAGGTAACAAAGAACCAAACTCACTTTCTCTTTTATAATATTAGTAAGGATGTTATTCTGTGCTAGTTTTTAAATATCTATTCTTATGGAGAATGACCATATTTAAAAAAAGCTTGGAATTTTAGTATAACTTAATTTTCTTTTTTTCTTTTTAATAATATTTTTACAATGTTTACTCATATTGTAAATTGCTAATCCGTGCGGGGATCGAACCCGCGATCGATCGCTTAGCCACTGCGCCAACAGTGCCGTCAGATCTTTTGGCATTGGTGCCATGCTCACTCAAGATTTTGATGGTATTGAGGAGCTTATTGCATACATGAGTAAATCTTTCACAGGCCTTCAAAGAAATTACTCCATTACAGAACGCGAACTTCTAAGCATCATAACTTCTTTACAATACTGGCGTTGTTCCCTTGACAACAGGCGTGATGTTATATAGGTAACTAGCTGGCGCCCGCGGCTTCGCCCGCGTCATATCGATAAAAAGTATCCTATGTGTTATTCCAGACCATAATCTACCTCTGTGCCGAATTTCATCAAGATCCGTTGAGCCGTTTTGACGTGAAAGAGTAACATAATATTAGTAGGATAGCTGGCGCCCGCGGCTTCGCCCGCGTGATATCGAAAAAAAGTATCTTATGTATTATTCCAGACCATAATCTACTTCTGTGTCAAATTTCATCAAGATCCGTTCAGCCGTTTTGACGTGAAAGAGTAACAAACATCCATACATCCTCACAATCATTCGCATTTATAATATTATATAAGTATGTAATAAAGCAAAGCCTATAGCAAAATAAATAAAAAACACAACAGTAAATTAATACAACAAGAAACAAAATTTAACTGGTACTAACTCCTGTAGAGAACTTTAGGAAGACTTTAAATTCTCACAAAGAGTAAAATCTGTGAACTGTAATAATTGTACAATTGTAACTTTCATCTCAATTCTGTCATTTTAATTAAAAAAGGCGCGATGGAAAGAGAAATCGTTTTCGCGTCGACAATCTTGTTTATTGAATTATTTTTCTTTTGGATTTTCTTAGAATGTTTTATTAAAATTCTTGGGGCATTTTGAACTCTTCGTCTGAAATAAAATCTCCATGTAAAAATAAGGTAATAAGTTGTAAAATTTTAAGGGATAAAAAAAACTGAATTTATTCGCAATGAAGGCTTATGAAACTGTCGCACACTACATAGCCAAGACGACTTTAACCCTTTTAGGGTTCCGTGCCCAAATAATAAAACCCCCTATTACTGAGACTTGTCTGTCCGTCCGTCCGTTTACCACCAGGCTGTATCTCACGAACCGTGTTAGTAAGACAGTTGAATTTTCGACAGATGATGTATTTCTGTTCTTCTGTAAAAACAGAAAGAATAAAATAAATATTTAAGGGGGCAATGCAACAAACATAGTTACTAACGGAGCCCTTCGCACGCGAGTCCAAATCGCACTTGTTTTTTAAGACCGAGCGTCCGACAAGTTTCGTCAAGATAGCGGCCTGTGCGGTCAAAAATCATGGCCGCATAAAACACGATTTACCTAACAACAGGCAAATCTAAAACCGGCTGCCGTGTATAACGGTTATGTGTGCTACAAAAACCACTGCCTGTATAAACTCCACAACCCGGTTACTAAGTAACATCATCATTTGCCTGCTCTTGTCCCATTCTATTTGGGGTCGGCGCTACGTTTTCTTCTTCCATTCTCCCCTATCAGTCACGGCATCATTTACTCCTTTCTCCTTCATATCACTCCTTATACAATCCATCCATCTTTTTTTGGCCTTCTTCTCGCTCTCCGCCCATCAACATTCAGATCCATCACTCTTTTAGTCACATGTGTAAGTAACATAACACCCCTTAATTAGACTGGTTGTCAGACTTTCCACCCCTTATAATCATGCATTCGAAATATCGCAATTACACACTGACTAGTTTAAATTACTAATTACTTTTAGTACCAAACAGAATATGTGATGTACTTTGTGATGTACCAATGAACGCAGTGTGAGCTTTAAGGATCCGTGTCTAGGCCTCACTTATATATACCGAGAATACCATATATGAACACACATATATGATACGTTTCCAAAACAAATAGTTATAGATTTATATATTTTATATAATTTTTGTACCTTATCACAATGTTGTCGTATTTTACCCAGAGATTGACTGGTAGATAATGCCTTGTGGCATTAAGTCCACCTATATACCACTATTGTACATGAAGTTTAAATAAATAAATAATAAGAATTCTTTATTTGCCTAAAATATAGGTGGTTTAGGCACAAACCATATTTTGCCAGTTTAGGGCATGCAAATATAATTTTACATTTATAAAATAATGCGTAATTAAGCTAAACATACCTATTTAAAAAATTAAAAATCCTTAAGCCAATTAAAGTAAAATAAATTATTGTTAAATAAAAAAAAACCTATACACTATAATTATATTATCTTACTAATATTATAAATGCGAATGTTTGTGAGGATGGATGGATGTTTGTTACTCTTTCACGTCAAAACGGCTAAACGGATCTTAATGAAAATTAGAAATTAGCACAGAGGTAGATTATAGTCTAGAATAACACATAGGATACTTTTTATTTCGGTTATCACGCAGGTGAAGCCGCGGCCACCAGCTAGTATATAATATTGTAAATGCTAATGTTTGTGAGGATGGATGTATGGATGTTTGTTAATCTTTCACGTCAAAACGGCTGCACAGATCTCGATGAAATTTAGCACAGAAGTAGATTATAGTCTAAAATAACACATAGGGTACTTTTTTCTCGATCATCACGCGGGTGTAGCCGCGGGCGCCATCTAGTTGCACATAAAGCTACGTGTAATAGCCAGGAAGCGAGTGCTTGTATTCGTGAAGACATCTAATTATGATGAGTTGGTGGTTTAATTCTAAGCCGTAACTTATGTTTCTAGTGATCACCACCTAATATAATAACCAGTCACTTTAGCTAAAAAACCGGCCAAGTGCGTCTCGGACTTGCAAACCAAGGGTTCCGTACAAACCTGTAACATATACGGCCATATCTTTTGACCGCGTTTAGAGGGTTGATTGATCACAGGTTTAAGAATATTGTTTTAATTTCAATTCGTTCACCTCCACGCGTTCTCTAGATAATGGGTCTTGACAGACAGATGGACGGTCAACAAGGTGATCCTAATATGGTCCCGTTTTTCCATTTGAGGTACTGAACCCTAAGTAAGATCAACCTCGGAATGTGAGATATTAAGCTGAAACTCGGAAGCTGGAATTTTGCCATTCTATAAGATTTCTCATAAAATCTTATATCTTAAGTTATTCAAGTTTAAAGGTTGCGTTATTTGCCTCGGTTACAACGGCTCTAACAACGTTGGCTTTTTGTCAAAAATTGTAGAGCGTACAGCAGAGTTTGCATCAAAAATGTTTTAAGCGCTTAACCGTATTAGAAATACAGTTTGGAAAACGTGCAGCACTCAGCCACACATTCTGTGATGCATTGTTCTGTGGAACAAGCTCTTTGATCAAACAGGCTTTTCATTAATAAGCCCGCAATAAACATTTGAACATTGAAACCACATCCATTTTACAGTGTCGCATTTTAAATATTAAATACTTTTGAATTTTCAACGAGCCAAGCAGATGTAAATGTTGTCTACTTGTATTTTAAAGTCATAAAATATTCGTTGGTTGGTTGTTGATAATTTGTACTTTTAGAAAAAAAAGCTTTCCAATTTATTTGCGGTGTAACAGCATTAATGGGATAGTCACCTTACTACGGAGTTGACTGCATGTATGGTCTAGTGGTCGCTATCGTGACCGCTGAGCTTGAGGCCCTTGGTTCGATTTTCGGGGCGCTTAATTAATAATAGGTACACCTCTGCCTTACCCCTCAGTGATTACAGGGGTGAAGTTATTTTGTTTCCCTTTAAAGGGTTTGTAAGCAGACCCTGTCTGAGCCACTGCCAACTGGGTCAGCAGGTTCTTCGAGAGAGATACCGCGGCCGCGGAACATAAAGGGACATGGATTTTTGGTCAGCAAAAGTCTGCACTTCCCCCCGGTCCGCCCAGAGCGGGGGAAGTGGTTTGATCATTTCACATCCACAAAAGGGTATGTAAGAATAGGCGGTAGTTCTTTGTTTCTGCAAATCCTGTAAAATTATGTATTGATGAAATAAATATACTCTATGATGAAAATCGTGGCAATCCAAATAAATCTCCTAGTGAAAATAACAATCTAGTACCGCAATCTAAAGATTAAAAATACAGATTAAACACATACATAGATATAAAGACAAAGAAAACACACACATATAAAGAAACATGTTTAATTATTTTATTTGTTCTTTCGAAAGTAAAACCACGCAATTAAAAATCTATCTGCATTCAAATTGAAAAAAAAACTAAAACGACAACGCTACAGAAAAAATAAGCAGAAAACGAGTCCTACAGTCGTCACCGCATTGCTAGGAATAAAAAATGAGCTACCACAACCAAAGTCAGGGTGACAGCACAGATATTGGGGCCATGAAATACGCGAGGGTTTACAAATGTGTAGGTAATTTATAGAAATGGATTCGACGCTTTTATACGAAAAATCTTGAATCATTTGAATTAAGTGGGCATGCATTTATCTCTTTTGTAAAGTAAGCAATGACCTATTGTCAAGCCTACGCTATCCTCTTATACTTAAGTACTAACGCTGTAACAACAACATTGTAAAATCAAATGATTTCAAAAGAGTAGTAGTTAAGTGAGTAGTTCTTGTCGGTTCTTATCCATAGGAAACGACCGACCCAAACCCATGTGTCCATGTAGGCCCATGTGAAATAAAAATATTTTGACAATTTTATTTGATCTCTAGGGCTCATAATTGAAGTTTTTCCTTGACTATTTCGATAAACCCATGAGACATCAAATCCATTTCTCATAAGTTTTTAAACAAATACATCATGATCTGCCTGATATTTTCTCAAATAAGTTGGGGACAGATTCCAGTGCACCGTTAATTGGATTATTGTCTTAGTTTGTTTTCCGAAAGACGGCGGAAAACTTACAAAAAATCACCACAGAATGCCATTTTCTACGATCCTTCTTTTGCCTCGTCCATATTCATAATGTCGTGACGTATAGCGATCGACGCTAATACCTATATATATATATAGTATAATACCTAATACCTATGTTCTATATAGTAGTAATAAAGGTAAAGTTATAGATATGCACATGGCATAATTATAGATTTTATTAATAGGCATTTCTTTAAACTATTTAGTCGCTCCTTGAAGTGACACACACGTCTTTTTCTTATAAAAACCCCATACAAAGTAAAGTGAACCTTATCCCCTCACCATATACATTTGGTCCGCATACCGGTTGCGAGTTCTACGCACCTGACCATTCTGAAGAACCTCACAAAAAAAGGTTACTAAGGAGTCCCCTTCCAGTTTTGCTACTTACATCTGTCTTGTCATACTTTTTTCAATGTTCACTACATCTTCCTCTAAACCGCGGTCACGTACAACCTCATTCCTCAATTTATAAATACTGACCGACCGATATTATAAAAACCGACCTAGGCAAGTGCAGCTAAACTTTAACGATCATCTAGAACAAATACAAAAAAAAAACAAAACTCAGAAGACCAAGACTGCTACGTGACCGTAGCAGATAATGCGCTACGGCGTAGCAAGCGCGTAGCAAAACTGGCTCCAAAATTTTAAAGACATTTTTTCTTTAAAACCACTTAGATTTTTTCGTATTTCGTAATTTAGAGATATTCCGAAAGGTAAAGATATAGTAATTTTGAGTTGCCGCACTTTTCCTGGCCACAAAACACATTCTCGCGTCGTTGACAGCGGAAAATTCAATCATCTCCCTGCAGTCAAGAGCGTATTGACAAGCCAGGAAGCTTTATTACTCATCAGGATTAATTTATTTACATCATAATTAAGCCTGTATCAATCAATGTAACTCACAATATGTTTGAGTATTGGTATGAAGATAGCTTATATCCTGGATTAAACCATAGGATACTTTTTATCGCGGCGCACAACTAGTATTATATACTTACTAGCTTTTGCCCGCGGCTTCGTTCGCGTGAAATTCGGGGTAACACCTTCCCTTTCCTGATGCTAGTTTTAGCCCTAGCACCTTATTTTGTAATAGCAAAGCTAAGTTTTCCCTTTTCTTCCCTCATTTCTCATTTTTTTTAATAAAAAAAATTGCCCAACTATCTCGGTACCAAAATTCATCAAAATCAGTTCAGGCGTGAAGACGTAACAATCAAACAAACTCACTTTCGCTTTTATAATATTAGTAAGAATTGGTCTGATTTCACTTTAGTAATAATTTATTTTATTTAAAAAAATGGTGTTCAACAAGTGCGTACTCTCTGATATGCCTTACGGACTGATGTGTGGACATCCATAAATTGAAGGTCGCTCAGCGATCTATACAATGGCCTATGCTTGAATTTATCTGCTGGGGTTGCGGTTCGTTCGAACCACAAAGGGACTCCAAACCACTAAAGGCAAACGAAGGAACATGGATAGGTTTTAGTCAGTAAAAGTCTGACACTCCCCAAAGCGGGGGAATGTTATTTGATCCGGAACTAGATGCTCCGACAGAGAACAATAGTGGTCGATAGCTCACGGATTAAGTAAGCTGAAATGGCAGTGGGTCTACCATATTAGCCGTACAACTGATGACCCTAGGGGTGTGTTGTGTGTGGATACCTTGAATTGGCTAGCGTAAGGTGAAACGCTCTCAGACTTGGTGGAGCGACGATGCTGAAAATCAAGTAAAATTTTGACTGACGAGGCTTATATCTAGTAATGGACTGCTGTAAGGTGAAGATGACGTAAACTTTCAGTCTAGCCTAGAACTCCAGTTTGTTCCATTTTTTCCTTTTGAAGGGAGCCCTAAAACTAACATCGTTTAAGCAAGGACATTATTTTAAATATATATAAATCCTTTTCTCATTTTCCTGTGAAATGTAGTTTTATCTGCAAAGATATACTGCCCACAATTTGATGGCCCATTAAACTTAATTGGTGTCTGTGACTGCGGCTGTAAAGACCTTTATATAAGTGAAATGAAAATATAAAATGTTTTAAGTTATGGAAAACTTAAAACATTTGCTGCTGGGACATAGCCGTACGGGTAGCCCCAGTAGGGGGCTGGTAGACCACGTCACATGTCCTCAACTTTCTAGGCCTTAAACAAGCTGGTATTCTCTCGATGTGTAAATCTATGTATATGTATATCTCGTTATATTGAATGGAAATGAAATAAAGATCGTAAAACAAAGTAAAATAGAATAGCAATGTTTGGTTAATTATTAATGTACTAACTGTCGCCCGCGACTTCGCCCGCGTGATATCGAAAAAAAATTATCCTATGTGTTATTCCAGACTATAATCTACCTCTGTGCCATATTTCATCAAGATCCGTTCAGCCGTTTTGACGTGTAAGAGTAACAAACATCCATACATCCATCCATGCTCACAAACATTCGCATTTATAATATTAGTAGGATTTAACACTTCAAGCTCAAAGTACAGAGGCTGGCCTAAGGCCATAAAGATGTTCTTGTTCGTTTGTGTTGTTTATTGTTGTTGTGCTGTATGTCCTGGAGGCTGTAACCCAGCCTCCTTTCAATTATCCCAGTCACGACAAACCAAGAAAAAACAGCTATTCTTATTACGCACATAACGTATTTTGAGAGTTACTCGAACTCGGAAAAGTAGTGTCTTATTTAACTCGTCGAACAAAAAGTCTTAAGTAGCTAGTTAAGTTCCATCAACTTCTTAGTAGATGGAATACAAAGATAGTTCCATTTTACCCCTTTCGTTAAAAGTTAGCGCCTTGAGGGAATAAGAAACGTAGGAGGTCGGTTCGGCCATTGATTTTCACAATAGAAACTGACTGTTCTGTCGTTCATTTTCGGTCGTCAAAGCTACCGATTCGTAAAAAATGAGGAGGTTCTCAATTCTATTGTTTGTTTTGGTACGTTTGTTACGCGATTTCTCTGTCAATTTTGGACTGATTTTCATATTTGAAATGCGACTAAACGACTTTATGTGACTAAAAGAGTGATTGATATAAATGTTGATGGATTGAGAGGGAAAGGTAGGCATAATTAATGATATTAAGGAGAAAGGAGTAAATGATGCCGTAGAGTCCGACGGGGGAAAATAAAAGAAGAAAAGGTGTTTTCCCGAAATAGATTGGGATAAGGCCACGAAAATTAGTAAAAAAAAAATTTCAAAAACACACTTTGAAGTGGAAGTCAGTAACAAAAAATCTATGAAACAAACAAAAGTCAGCAACTTTCAGAAGTAAAGTTATTTTCCACTTTTTAATTATACTTTACTAGCTTTTGCCCGCGGCTTCGCTCGCGTTAAATTCGGGGTAACACATTCCTTTCCTGATTTGCAGGTAACTGTAGTTTTTGCCCTTGCGCCTTATTTATTGTAATAGCAAAGCTAAGTTTTCACTTCTCTTCCCGTTTTCTTCGTAATAACTCACTTAAAAAAAAATATGTCCGTTTCCAAGGTCCCAAATATCTCTGTACCAAAATTCATCAAAATCGGCTTAGCCATTTAGGCGTGAACATTGACGTAACAAACAAACTCACTTTTGCTTTTATAATATTAGTAAAGGATTTGCAAAAAAGTTATTTTCTGTCAAGAAATTTTCAGTAACAGTTTTTGGAATTGTATTCAGCTGTAGACTCTTCCCTTATTTAATAGAGCCTACGTAAATAGACCCGATCCTAAAACTTCTTAAAGCTGGCGAAACGTGGTTGTAATACCAAACGCCTTTGGATAAAAGACGCGATGCTATGTTAGAACAAATCATTTTGTTGAATCTGTCTGTCTTTAATAATCAATTTGACACTTTCTATTGTAATTATCACAATAGTCTTCCACAAGATTACTGGCTCTTTACTTTTTTTTTGCCTATGGGAAGTCATCAAATAACTTCCCCTCTCTGGGTGGACCGTGGGGCAGTGTCAGACTTTTACTGACTAAAACCATGTTCCTTCTTTTTCCCTTTATGTTCCGCCGTCGCGGTATCTCTTTCAAACAACCCGCAACCCCGGCAGGTGGTGGCCCTGGCAGGCCCCTCTGCTTGGCTGCCTTACTTACATTGCCAAATTTTCAGATTTGGCAGACGGAGAGGATTTCAGAAGTCCCGCATTGACTTCCAGTTGTTCCAACTACCATAATCAATACTTATAAGCATAGGAAACACATACAACATCGCCTGTAATCCCCAAAGGGATAAGAAGAGGTGTACCAAAGTTATGTTAAGACCCATGTAATAGGGGCGAGCCTATTGCCATCAACCGAGCACGAGTCCAGACTCCATGGCTGTCAATCCTGGTAAAAGACCCAATAACATTTGAGCACTATAAGCGACTTACTCAACTGTCTATTTTTAAGCTATTGCATAGCTTCCGCGATAGAAGCCTTGAGCGCGGGGACCGAATCCAGAAATTGCGTAACGAAAAAACCTGACGCTCCTCACTCCGTTATTTCAATCCCGATTGAAAGGGGAGAGGGAGATTGGGAGAGGGAGAGAGCGGGAGAGAGGGAGAGGGAGATTGGGAGAGGGAGAGAGGGCGAGGGAGAGGGATGAACCTATTGCCGTCATTTAAAAGGGACGGACCTATTGCTGTTTCTTAATACGGACGAACCTATTGCCGTAATTTAATAGGGACGAACCTAATGCCGTCAATTGGGCACAAATCCAAACTCTATGGCTGCTACTGAGGAATTCCAGATTTAAAAACCTTAGCTCGACTCTGGAATCAAAGACTTGACTATATGGTTTTAATTTCAAGTCGATACCTTTACAAGTTCCCGAGATAAAGGGTCTTGACAAACTGACATACGGACAACAAAGTGATCCTCAACCACAAGACCTGTAATGAAGTACTAGGCTTGCATGAATTCACGGTGGTAATCGTGATGCAATAGCTTTACCGCGGCAGTCCCTGAGTGCCACACGTATTTTTTTTGTATTGTTCGTCGTGTCGTTGAGCTCCTTGAGTTATGAGTCGAGCTACACGCTAACTGACAAATGCTTGCACTGACTGGACAGGTCCAATCAATCTGTGTGGTGCTTTCTTAAAAGGACCATTTAAGACACTATTCTAGTCCTCGTGTAAGTTGACCAAGATTTTTGTCTGGACCTCTGAATTTATGTCGGCTGTTTCTTCTCAGAGTAGTCGGGTACGAAACACTAGCCTCATCTAGTTTTTAAAGAAGACGTGTTCAAGTGTTTGTAAAAACCTACTTGCAAAATAAACATCATTTATCATTTAACTTTGTCCGACTTGGGATTCGAACCCAGGACCTCATACTCAACAGTAGCAGTCACGATCGCTAGACCAACAAAAAAAAATGGACTACCAGAATAATGCTTATGCATGTAAACGACCATACAATCAATATACGGTTGACCCCACATGATGAATAGCCGATGGTCTATTGTTCTTTCATATCGCGTACCAAAACCCGAAAGCGATAAATCAAAATGGCGCATCCCGACATTGTGGTATGTTGCCGATAATCGAACGTCGCGTCAAATGGGGAGGGATACTAGAGCCTGTCACTTTGCACTCGATTGTAATTTTTAAATTATGTGACTTGTATATTTAGGTAAAATACAAGGAGAAGATTCACTAAACTCACCGGTACTGTCAATTCATTTATCTTTACTATATTATTATAAAAATTAAGAGTCTGTTTAGTTGAACGAGCTTATCTCAGGAACTACCTACACACTACTAGGGGTAAATATCTAGTCTATCAATCGAGTTCCATTTCACCAGTAGTAGACCCCACAATATAGGCCAATCAGAGGAAGTAGCGCAGCCGATAATAGCGTATTGCTCGTCACCCGCAGTTGACTGCTGTGGCGGATTGACACCCGAATGGCAATTATTGTGGCACAGCACTATGTATTTAGCCAGTATCGGGGAACTAAAGTTAAATGTTAACGGCTTATTGGCTTTTTACATGACTACGGAGGAAGGTTATGATTTCAACCCGTATGTAGATGTGTTCATCTATTCGTCGTAGTCCTTCTAAACTTATCATAGTTCGAAAAATTAATGAGGTTTCGTTAGAAGGGTTTTGATTGTCCGGTGATTAAAGTCACACTAAATTCAATACGACGGCAAGGGGACGTAATGCGGGATTCAGCAGAATATCAGCGTAAGATATTTTACCCAGGTAAAATATCGCTTACGCTGATATTCTGCTGAATCCCACTTTAAGCATAATGCCAGTATTATGCTGCGCTTAACTCCTATTTGGTGTAATCTTGAGACACACACCGCCCAGTAGTGGGCGACCATTATAAATGTATGTGATGTGTCTAATTGTCTATGAAACTTCTATCTTTGTCTTTTTTCTAACCTTGATGTTTTTGTGTTGATTCCTGTTTTGTTTCTTTTGCTACATCAGATAAATGATTTTAAATCGGATCAAAGTATTTTTATTTCACGTGGTCCTTCGTAAACACTTCTAAAACATCGAGAAAAGATGCACGGTTCGGGATGGTCGTTTCCTATAGAGAAGAAACAGCAAGAAACTCCATGGTTCCTCTTTTAAAATCATTTGGTTGTACAGCGTTAGTACTTAAGTAAGAAAGGACAGCGCAGGTCCAACAATTTATCTATCTATCTAAAGTTATAAATTGTAGATTTTTGTTGGAATTTTCCATTTGAGTATAAAATTATAGTTAATGTAGAAAAGTTGGGTAGATATAAAAGATGAGGCTGGCGAGTGTGACAGAAAATAGAGATTTATGAGGAACATAATAATATGCTCATACGCTGACCTCAAAGAAATTGAGATGAGGGCAGGGTATAATTATGATGGATGGTCTTAAATTGCTGTTATTTATTTTTTTATTACAAATAAGCTAGTATATTTGGTGAGAAAGGGATAAATACATATACTGTATACTCGATTTTTGTTTATCTGAGCGCAGGTCAGAATTAAATAAAAAAATAAATGAAAGTAAGGATACCCGCGGTGAAATATACAGGGTTATTTGTAAAACACCGGCAACCTCTCAGGACCATGTTCCTAACATCATAATCAACAACTTTTGTTCTATGACATTTAAACATTTATCATATTTTAGTTCATCAGATTTTCATACAAAAATAAAAATATTTAAATTGAACGCTCTAAATGTTACGAAATCTATGCGAAGTAAACATAGGTACCTAACCGATAGCGAAGCGAGTCATTAACCAAAAGTATCACTACGAGGACAGTGCGCGGCAGGTGTAGGTATGTAGGTACAGCAAAATACGTAGTTGAAATGTGTTAGATAGGACAACGAAATCTTGAAGATTTGTTTTTGGTAAATGTATAAAATTTTGAAAAAAATCATAGAACAAAAGTTGTTGTTTATGATGATAGTAATACAGCCCTGCAAGGTTGTCGGTGTTTTACAAATAACCCTGTATATGTTTAATTAACAACAACAGCAACATTTTATCCATGATTCGATAAGGTAAAATTATTTAAAAAAAACCGGCCAAGTGCGAGACAGACTTGCGCTCCAAGGGGTACAAACAAACTTGCAACTTACACGGTTATATCTTTTGACTGCGTAAACTTAGAGGGTTGATTTTCACAGTAGAAGGGAGTATATGATTTCAATTTGATACATCGACGCGTTCCTGAGATAAAGGAACTTGACAGGCAGACAGACAGTCAAACGCACAACAACGTGATCCAATAAAGGTTCCGTTTTTTCCTGATGAGTTAAAAATCCCCAAACATTCCAATAACTCAAATGCCCAGCCCTGTATTACCCAGCAGATCATTATAGTTATCAATTTTCATGTCATTTGTCGTTCAGCAGCTACCCGGAAATTGGGTCCGGCTGAAATTGAGCTCGCCTGAATTCGTAACACCGTTGTTCTGACACCGAAAGGCAAAGTGCAGTAACTCAACAAATGCAGCCTTTTGCTACTTGTGAATATTTTTATTATTTGTTTATATTTTGTGATTAGTTAAAAAAAACAAAACAAAATTGTTTATTAAGTATTTATTATATCCTTACTAATATTATAAAAGCGAAAGTGAGTTTGTTTGTTTGTTTGTTACCTCTTCACGCTTTAATGGTTAAACCGATTTTGATGATTTTGATGACATTTTGGTACAGAAATAGTTGGGAACCAGGAGACGGACATAGGCAATTTTTATTTAAAAAAAGTGGGATATGAGGGAGAACGAGGGAAGAAAAGGGAAAACTTAGCGTTGCTATTACAAATCAATCAGGTGCAAAAGCAAAAACTGCAGGTCTGCTTGGTGTGTTATACCGAGCGAAGCCGCGGGCGAAAGCTAGATATTTTATAACTTAAAGATCGCCATGATGTTTTCTCAATTTTTAAGACACAGACAAACAGTAGAGTAAAAGAAACAGACTAAAAATATTGACAGCTCGCGAGGAGTTATTCCCGAGATATAGGGTCTTGAGCGACAGATGGACAGGCGGAGAACAAAGTGATCGTATTAGGAGTTACGGAATCCTGAAAATTAACACTTGCACACAATAACATTTAAATCATCATTTTCCTGCCCTTGTCCCATTCTATTTGGGGTCGGCGCAACTCATTTCCTTCTTCCATTCTCCCCTATCAGACGTCATGGCATCATTTACTCCTTTCTCCTTCATATCATTCCTTACACAATCCTTTTTTCTTTGGCCTTCCTCTCGCTCTCCGTCCATCAACATTCAGATCCATTACTCTTTTAGTTACATGTCCTTCATCCCTTCTCATTACATGTCCATACCAAGACAAACGACTCCCTTTCATTTTTTCTGTAACAGGCGCAACTTTCAAACATCTTCGAATATAACATTTAAATAATAAAAAAATGTAATTATTTAAATGTTATTTCAAAGCCCCGGTTATTTAAGAGGTCTTTAAAGCAACTCATCTAACGCTAACGCATTACTTTGCTGCCCTAATTTCTTCCATTCTCCTCTCTCTACAAGTAAAAACAAACTGCTTGAAAAAAAACGAGAATTCTCTATTTTAGACATACCCCATCTTTGTTGACGATGTCAGTTTTGTAGCCGTTGATATTTGATGCGTCCGCTGTCCGTTCAATTGTGAAAATATTTACAACAGAGCGCAAGTAAATTATCACCCTAAATATTGGAGGAATGTAATTTTCCGATTTGATTTTCAATGTATTTGTAAACTGTGTGTGAAATGTTTATTGCGTCGAAAATATGCAATTTTCAGGTATCAGAAGGGTTACCATGACATCTTATGCTCAGTTCTTATTCCTGTGTGAGAAAGAGATGATGCTAGACACCCTGTAGAGTTCTTTCTCTTTTCCTCAGTGGAATAAGTTCTGTTTTAAGACGTCATGTTAGAGCAGTAGGTAAGTTTTAGTAGAGGTCAGGAATACTTTGATAAAAACACAGGTTAAATTTGATACTTTTGGTTCACATCACACTGTTTTTTTTTATTTGATTACAGGTGTCTAAAATCAAAAGTCATTTAATCAAACTAGGCTGATGATTAGCACCTTTTGAACGTCATTACACAAGACAGTCCCCCGGAACGCCCACCCTTCGCGATCGTCTACATCAGGGCTTCACCCAGTGAATTCAAAATATGTATTTACTAGCTTCCGCCCGCGATTTCGTCCTCATGGCATAGTTACTTGGGGCTAACGCTGACTTTCACCCGCGTGGTGATCGAAAAAAAAATATCATTCTCACCCCTTTTCTTCCCTCTTTCTCCCCCTTTTCTCACTTTTTTTAAGCCTATGTCCGTATCCAGGGTCCCAACTATCTCTGTACTAAAATTCATGAAAATTGGTTTGGCCATTTAGACGTGAAGACGTAACAAACAAACTCATTAGTCGTGCATTCAATTATCTGTCTCGCCCATTCGTAACAATGTTAAGTTAGGTCGGCTTGTCAATCTTACCAAATGCAGCTGAATACCAGTATTTTACATGGAGCGACTGCCTATCTGACCTGCACAACCCATATAGTATAGTCCTAGTTAATATGATACCCCTTGGTAAGACTGGTTGTCAGACTTTCGACCCACTAACTACCTGTAACAACTGTCAAAGATCTACAAATGACAACCGGGATAAAGGACGTAATGTGCGTACCGAGGCACGTCAACCCAGGCAAGAGCAGCTTAACGTGAAGGTCAATCAGAGCGGATGATGCTATATACCCACAAGCTCCACGACATCACAGTGTTATTGCCAATTCACAATTATTTTATTTATTCTGAAATGCATCAAAGCCAATATAAATAAAGAAAACACAAAAAAAAAACATAAAATAAATTAAAATATCTCTATTAAAACTATTATTGACGGCATGGTTGGCACAGTGCTTGGGCGATCGACTGCTGCGCTGCGTGTCGCGGGTTCGATCCCCGCCCGGACCAAATATTTGTATGACCTACAGGTAGTTGTTCCGGGTATGGCTGTCTGTATATGTGAGTTTAAATGTTTGTAAACGCACCAGTGAGGGCAATAACCGCGGCAGTTAATATTCTCTGCACATATTAGGTAATAATAGGTAATTATATACTAATTTAGCACAGCACAATATATACAAACAAAATATACGTAATATACAATGCAGAAACCAATTACGCACCTATAAGCGAAATCCCGACATTAAGCTACAGGGGGATGTGTTTCGTAAGCCTCATACGATCCTATATGACATGTTTTAGGACGCACGGTTGTTTATATTTGTTGTAGAATAAATATTTACGGTACAACATGTTGTTGTTATTAGAAAATTGTAATAACATACTTAAATATAATGTATAAGAAAAAGATGCGAAGACACTGAAATAATATCCACAAAATTTTGTGAAGAAGTGACTGTGTTTTTACTTTAATAAAAATGGTGATATAATGTAGATTACAGCTACATTATTTTTATAATAAATATAAAAAGCTTCTTCTATAACTTTAGACATTAATTTGTCACAATAATTTGGCCTGTGGGCCATCCAACAATCGTAGTTTATCATAATTTCTACATACTCTTAAAACATACAATACGAAAAACTAGCAATTAATAAACAAATCTCGATGACTTGTCAAGACTTAAAACCTTAACAAAGTGTGTAACTTATTTTGCTCACCATCCGTCCGTCCAGTGACGACAGACCGTGTCGACGGCGCGTTAGTGTTCCACGCGCATCTCAAAGAGATGTCAGCAAAGCAGAGGGGCCTGCCAGGGCCACAGTCTGGCGGAGTAGTGGGCTATTAACATTTAAACACACATACACGAACAGCAAGACCCGGAACAACTACCAGCAGGTCATAGAAATATTTGTTCCGTGCGGGGATCGAACCTGCGACACGCAGAACAACAGTTTATCGCTCAGCCGCTGCGCAAACCGTGACATCAATGTGTCAAACTCATAATTTTCGTCATTTTTCTGCATCACACGTCTATACCACAATAACCAGATCCCCTTTCAAATTATTTTTTTTATTTTTAATATCTACTCCAAACTGATTTTTGTTTGTTTGTTTGTTTGTTACCTCTTCACGCTTTAATGGCTAAACCGATTTTGATGAATTTTGGTACAGAGATAGTTGGGAACTAGGAGACGGACATAGACGAATTTTTATTAAAAAAAAAAGTGGGATATGAGGGAGAACGAGGGAAAAAAAGGGAAAACTTAGCGTTGCTATTACAAATCAATCAGGCGCAAGAGCAAAAACTACAGGTCTGCTTGTCTAGGTGCGTTATACCGAATTAAACGAGAGCGAAACCGCGGGCGAAAGCTAGTTAAAAAATAAAACAAGAGGCCTCAAATAAAATCACCCTAACATTACGTAAGTGAAACAATGTTTGCTAACTAATAATACAAAATTAATCCGGATACATTTGGGATTAATCAAGGCAAGCAAGGAACGATCGGCTATGTATGTACTGATTGTTCATGCTCAAGAGCTAGACAGTAGGCTAGGACATGCAATTATACATCCCAATGTTATTTATAGGTAACTTTACCTAGTAGTATGACCCCCCACCGTCCCTTGCTAGAGCCAGCCCGCGTTGCTGAGACAGTAAGTTCGAATCAGTCCCCAAATAACATCACTCAGATCCAGCCTGTCCCTTTGCCGTCCTCCCCCAGCGACGTCCTAAGCCGAAGCTCGTACCCCAAAGGGCACCCCCTTTGGGGTACGAGCTTCATCAGTCCCCAAATAACATCACTCAGATCCAGCCTGTCCCTTTGCCGTCCTCCCCCAGCGACGTCCTAAGCCGAAGCTCGTACCCCAAAGGGCACCCCCTTTGGGGTACGAGCTTCATCAGTCCCCAAATAACATCACTCAGATCCAGCCTGTCCCTTTGCCGTCCTCCCCCAGCGACGTCCTAAGCCGAAGCTCGTACCCCAAAGGGCACCCCCTTTGGGGTACGAGCTTCATCAGTCCCCAAATAACATCACTCAGATCCAGCCTGTCCCTTTGCTGTCCTCCCCCAGCGACGTCCTATGCCGAGGCTCGTACCCCGAAGGGGGTGGGTGCCCTTGAGTGTAGTTGCTTAGTTTGTAAGTCTTTCGCCCGGTTAAGCAGACGATAACCTCTTAGGTTGAACTGCGATATGCCATTAGGAAAAAAAAAGTAATATGATGAGAAACGAATAGCATGTGAGTAAAAGAGTGATGAATATGGATGTTCGTGGATGGAGAGGGACAAGGTAGACCAAAGAAACGATGGATAGTCTCTGGAAGGATGACAAGGCTTCTGGTTTACGGGTTGCTAAAAAGAGATACCGCGGCCGCGGGACCTAAAAGCAAAAGAGGGAACATTCCCCCGCTCCGCCCAGAGCGGGAGAAGTTATTTGATGATTAACCGTAAAAAAGGGATGTAAGGGCTAGAAATTAGATGACTGTTGAGAATAAGGGTAATAGAAGAAGTATGGAAGAAGAAGATATTATGTTGAATTCAATTCAAATCAATTATTTATTGCATTTCACATGTGTTTTACAAGGTCTTAAATAATAATATAGTTCACATGTTACGTCGATACCAAGTCAATCGATATAAGGGCAGAAAAATGCTGAATCTATATTCCTTTTTTCGGATCAGAAATCATCAAATAACTTCCCCCGCTCTAGGCGGAGCGGAAGGGAGAGTCAGATTTTTACTAACCTATCTATATTCGTTATTTTGCCTTTTGTGTTCCCGGGCCACGGTATTTCAGTCGAACAACTCGCAACCCCGGAATCTATATACCTACGCTATAAACTTATAACAAGTACCTATATATGTAATGTATAACCCATATATTTCATAGTTCATTTTTCATTTGTTTTCTTTTACGTCAGCTGCCAAAATATGCTAGTGAGACGATAACAATGTTCGCAGTCATATCGAGTAATGTTCGCAAATAGTTGGCATCAAAAACTATTTTAATGAGACTTCTCTTCAATGGAAATGCACATTCCTTTGACAATGTGACAATAATGTTTCTTTGCAAGGGAAAATTGTATTAATCAAATATGAATTTCCTTTTAATAAAATAATAGTCATTTTGTATTTCGACGGTTAACAACCAAGATCTTCTGAATGACATATTTAGACAAAAAACTTATTAATAAAATCCATAAAAATCTATCCCATACATCATTTTCATACCCTTGTCCCATTCTATTTGGGGTAGGCGAAACACGTTTTCTTTTTCCATTCTCCCCTATCAGACGACATAATTTACTCTTTTCTCCTTCATATGATTCCTAACACAATCCATCCATCTTTTCTTTGGCCTTGCTCTCGCTCTCCGTCCATCAACATTCAGATCCATCACTCTTTTAGTCACATGTGCTTCGTATCTATCCCATACAATACGAAAACTAAAAGAGAATCGCAATATGTGGGGTATTGTTATTTTCTAAGAATCGGAGAATAAATAAAATACAAATGATCCAGCTGCCTAACGAGAGCCTTCTCAGGTGTTGGTCGAGGCTCTTAGCAATTAAGCCATTGGCTATAACGACTATCGGCACAATGCTCGCTGAGTCCACATCCCACATGTCGACAACCTCGCGAGCCAAGTCAATATACTTGATTTGTCAATAAACGATTATTATTACTTGTACTGACTAAAACCCACCCATGTTCCTTCCATTGCCCTTTACGGTCCGGGGCCACGGTATCTCTTTTGAATAACCCGCAACCCCGGCAGGGTATAGCAAGTCTTGCATAATGATTTTCTTCGTCTTGGCCTGTCTATCACACGCAATTATTTGAATGTCTTGGACTATGACTAACTCCGTGAATACGTCACTAGTTAACACCGTCACCCTACATTGAATGACGACTATTTGTCATTTAAGATGAGAATTACTAATGTCATAGGAATTTATTGACGTTGATGGCATTGTGTAAGCTCTGACTGAATCGACTATGATTTCACCAGCTTAAGAAATTTTATACATGAGTAATGCTGGCGTAAATAGGGGGAATACAGGAATATAGGTACTTTTCCTATATCATCGGTGCATTAACAAACATTCCAACTCACATACATCAACAGGCAGATCCGGAACAACTCTAGGTCATACAAATATTTGTTTGTTATTTGCGACACGCAGTGAAGCAGTCAATCGCTCAGCCACTGCGCTAACCGTGCAATCGCTCAGCCACTGCGCTAACCGTGCCGTCGTCTTCGATTTTGATGATGACGTGTATCCCGCGTTCGCACAAAGACTGCCCTCAGTCTCTCCCTCTTCTCAGTCTGGTCGAACCACTAACGTCTTAAAATAATGGAAGATTAAATTAAGATGAACGAGACCACATTTAAAAAAGTTTTTATTTTTATATGTATTATTTGAATGTAATGTATATGTTGTTTGTGATTGATGTTTATTTTATGATTGACTAGCTTTTGCCCGCGGCTTCACTCGCGTTAAATTCGGGGTAACACAATTCCCCTTGCGCCTTATTGATTTGTAATAGCAACGCTAAGTTTTTCCTTTTCTTCCCTCTTTCTCTCTCATATCCCACTTTAAAAAAAAAATGCCTATATCCGTCTACTGGTTCCCAACTATCTCTGTACCAAAATTCATGAAAATCGGTTTAGCCATTAAAGCGTGAAGAGGTAACAAACAAACAAACTCACTTTCGCTTTTATAATATTAGTAAGGATTATTTAAAATTTTCCTGTTTGTTTTTTACACACCGTGTTTACATATCTCATCCAACTTTCCTCTCGTAGGTCTGCTGAAAGAATTTTCTAGTGAAATAAGCAGTACCTTTCTGCTCTTCTGTCTTAATGTAATGTCCTGTCAAGTATTTTGTGTGTACATAAATAAATAAATAAAATTATAAACATTCCTCAATACAAAGAGTTAGGTGATTGGTAGTTATGTTTTTGAGCCGTTTGGGGTTGAAACACTAGGGCCATGGGGTACGAGTGCCCACGTAGTAGTTCAAAATCGCCAAGCGGTTGGTCGACTCTTCTCGTGACCAGAGGGCTGGCCTGTTTTTTGCGCAAAAAATAAGCATTGCCATCCAACGCGGTAATGCTGCCAGCCTTCTGGGCACTTTTCCTGTTGACTGCGATACGGACAAATTTTTTGACGCCCTGTAATTTACCATTTTTTACTTGTGCATATTTTTATTATCAGTTTTTGTCTATTTATAGTACCTAATTAATTTAATAAAGGCAAAAGGTGATTGCATCAGTAATGTTGTCCCATCAGAAAACCAATTAATTTTCACAACATCAACACCCATTACGTTTAAATCTACATAATGAAGACAAAAACATACATACATTTACATACCCATGGGACTTTTCAACTTCGTTGTAAAACCACTTCAAAATGTTCTAAACGTAGGGAATTCAATCACAGTCGCTCCGTCGGTCTCCTGAGAAAACGAAGTGACGTCATAAACTGGTTCCAATTACCTCGAACCCTCGAATTATCTACTATTCATATGAGGTTAAGGTTCAATTATGTGCGGATAATACAGCTGTGGATTTTATTAAGAAATCCATGAAAAAGTTTGTGCTCTCTGAAAAAAAAAGATGTAGGTATTAAAACTTCATTGTTGGTGCCTCCTTTGTCAAAATCAAAGTAAAAATATTATAGAAAATAAATAAATATTTAAAATATAACTAGTATTTGTCAAAAACGTTGTATTGAGGATGGTACATACAATAATGTCAAGTTTAACATATTTCACCAGTGCTAGGTATATCAATATTGGATATATCAATACAAAAAAGTAAATAGAAGTTGAAAGCTCGTTATTCCATTTTGTAATTTGTTGATTTCTTAAATTAGGCCTCTGCCCGAAGGATTTTTATATGAGAAACTTTTCAAATAAAGTATTTACACTCGTCAAAGTTTGCCTACTCTGCCATCAAGTTTTCATTTTGAATACGCTTTCTGAAGCCGACACTGGAACAAGTACCTTTAGAGCACCACAAAGCTAATGGTTCCCGAATAGAAATAATATCATCCATCATCTATAGAAAATACCTTTTAAAACTTTTCTTTTCAAAAACCCCACACAAACTCGCTGTCACAAGCACCACGCCCTCAAAACACACTTAACACTTCTACATTAGAATTATTTACTCACCCCTCTAATTTGGCCATCAGTTCCATCAGGTTCTGACGTCACTGGGTATGTCAGTGTCCCTATTCCACGACGTCAGCCATGATTAATGGCGAATCGAAACCAGTTGACAATGCTAATAGTCGTTATGAATCAGCGGCGAGGTAAATGGACTGTTTATTTTATATTTGGTTTATGTTTGTGGACGGAAATTGGAGTATCTTGGGGGTAGTATGTGTTTTGAAATCAAATTGTGTTTATTGTGGACTAGGTGGCGCCCACAGCTTCGTCCACGTGATATCGAAAAAAAAGTATCCTGTGTTATTCCAGATCATAATCTACCTCTGTGCCAAAATTTATCAGGATCCGTTCAGCCGTTTTGGATTGATCCATATTGGATACATCCATACATCCATCCATACATCCTCACAAACATTCGCATTTATAATATTAGTAAGATATACAAAATCAAAAGTCATTTATTCAAACTAGGCTGACGATCAGCACTTTTTGAACATCATTACACAAGACAGTTCCCCAAAACGCCCACCCTTTGCCACATCCTAGTGTTTTAGCTGGGAAGAAGAAGTGGCGGAACAAACTCCCCAGCAACACAACTTTGTGAGACATTTGATGACTCAAACTTTATACAGTAATATCCATAGTTAATAAGTAATATATACATGGGAAAGTGTCCTTAAGGCGCTGTACATAGCAAACACTTTGTAAAACGTCTAGATTTTCGTCGCAAAGTTAGCCGTATCTGTACATACCACAAGCCAAAAAAAATACAGTGTAAAGTCAAATACATAAAAAAGATTTAAACAAAATCAGTTTACAAAAGTGGTCTAGTACTACGAAAAAAAATGTTTAAAACACCACGAATAAAAATTTTCGTCTCGAATTTCTCAATTTTTTCAGCGACAATCATATTTCCCACTATATTTTTTATATCAAAAAAGGAAATTTCATAGACTAAAGACTCATCTAAAACACGGAACTGTATTTTTTTTAATATTCAATTAAAATGTAGTTTTAATTGAATATTAAAAAAAATACAGTTGTAGTAGTACAAATGACTTACATTTTGGCGGACATGATATTCAAATAAAATCAAACACCAAAATATTTTCGACCTTTTTTATATTCTTTCGAAGCACTACTATCGTATACTTAAATCAGTCTACGCCAGTCTGCAGCTAACCTCACCTCCGCGAATACCTAAAGATTAGCTTCTTACCGCGCCTTAATTCATTTTTTTTTTGGAATTGGAAATCATCAAATTACTTCTGCCGCTCTGCTTGGAGCGGATAGGAGTGTCAGACTTTAATGACTAAAACCCACACATGTTCCTTCTTTCACACTTTGTTTTCCGGGGTCTCGGTATCTCTTCTAAGCAACCCGCAACTCCAGAAACCACTCACCTAATGTTCGACGTTCGACATTTCAAAATTATTTTCCTGTATATTTTCCTTTGACTTGGAACCAGTAATTTGAAATTAATAATATCGATAGCATCCATCTTTACGATCTACTATTGAAATGCAATGCTATCGAATGTTAGACGGAATACTTAGTTTCCTATTCAATTTCCTTTCACTTTATAAAATAAATATAAGAGAAAACTTAGAATTTATCTTCTCGGATACCAGCTGGATGGATCAATTTAAAAATAAATTGAGGAAGTTTGTGGAGAATCCTTTTTGAAGGAAGAAGATTTGTCCAGGATAGGTCATTTCTTTTTGCTCTAGGTTCGTATACTGATTTTAAGTTCGATGGCATGGTTGACGCAGTGGCTGAGTGATCGACTACTGCGCTGCGTGTCACGGGTTTAATCCCCTCACCGAACAAGTTTTTGAATGGATTACAGGTAGTTGTTCCGGGTCTGGCCATTTGTGTATCTTAGTATTTATATGTTTGGTATGGCAAAAAATTAAGGCACTCTAAATTGTTTTCATAAAAATGGGCTACAGTTTCCATCCATTCCGTAAGAAAGTTTTCCGGTATCTTTCGTGGATATAGATTTACCCATGTTGCCTAACTTATACAAAATGGAGCGTATACCACATAAACCGCCCATTTCCATATTTCCTTCTCCATCTCAAAAACATACTGAATACATAACTATCTTTTCAGACGCAGACGGGTCCGAACAAAAGGTCTCAATAATGCTGAACGGAGAAGAATCAGAACTGTACTTCGTGAACTGCACTACTACAAAGGTAAACACATCTGAAATTAACTTTTAATAATTAAGAACTTTGAATGAATTCTTGAACTAAGGAATACGAAGTTGGAAGAACTTGACAGTTGGCACAACGTTGAATACATTTATTTTAAATTAAAGTTACAGAGAGTTATTGTAAAATTGATTTACATATGGGCTTGAACTCGTCTGTATTCACGTTGTAAAGATGTATATTATAAAAAATATATATTTTACTACTTATTTATAAATATGACTTACTTATACTATTATTTATTGCTTACTTATACAGTATGTTAGTTTAAACGAGGGACGTATTCAAACCCACAATAGTGCATACTTACATGATACTAATAAAAATATGAACAAAAAAAAAACACTAATAAATAAAAGACAGAACCATACCAAAAATTTCGCATAAGTCTCGCAACGTGTATATACCCTTGCGCTAGCGATTTAATACTATCGCAGAACATGTGTGCATGTCAATGACCTTGAGGTATAATCCATTTTCCCTTTATACTTTAAACCTGGCTTAGGACGCCTTTTCGGTAGAATCGGCGCGTAGGTATTTTGCCGCGTGATTTACTTCACTGTTAACAAGTTTACTTCTCTCGCGCTCAGTGTTCATGAATAATGTATTTTATTGGACAATTACGTCAGAAATTAAGGTTATAGGTTTTTTACATATTTGGGACGAGAATCGAATACTGAATACCCTCCCTCAATAAGTCCCTCGTTTAACCTAACACTCTGTATATATTTTGCTACTTACGGGATATTTTTCGTGATTTGTACTCGTGGGGAGCAAGAAATAAAACATATATTTTTATACCTTTTTCCAAAAATCTAAATATTTTCACATAGGCCTACTTGGGCACTTATAAAACGTCGAGAAAAGGTGCAAGGTTTGCTTGGGTCGTTTCCTATGTAGAAAAACTGACAAGAAACTCCATGATTACTCTTTCAATTAATTTTAAATATTATTTCTACAAAATACTTTACGTAAACTAATAAAAGCAAAATTTCTAGGAAGAAATCGAGCGCGCAGAACCCCCAGATGCATTCGTAGTGATCTACTCGGTGGTGGACAAGGCATCTTTCCAGAAGGCGGAACAGGAGCTGGCCAGGCTAATAGACAGTGACATGCTTCGGGCAAGGCCTGCTATCCTGGTGGCCAACAAAATAGATCTGGCCAGGAGTCGAGCTGTTTCGACACAAGGTAAGTTGTCAATCTTCGAAACTTTTGACGACACAGTTGGTGCAGTGGCTGAGCGATCGACTGCTGCACTGCGTGTTGTGGGTACGATCCCCGCACGGAACAAATATTTGTATGGCCTACAGATAGTTGTTTCGGGTCTGGCTATTTGTGTATGTGAGTTTAAATGTTTGTAAACGCACCCACGATACAGGAGAAATTCCTAGTGTGAAGCAAAGTTTTTCTTAAAAAAAAAAGTTGCTCTACCAGAAGTATGTTTTATTTGGATGTACTTAGATATAATTTAAATTTTATCACACGTCGTGGGAACAGCACTTTATAAACAGCCGCCGCAGGAGACGTACAGACGGGGCCTGCCGGGGTTGCGGGTTATTCAAAATAGATAATCGTGGCCCATACAGCACTTCGGCTCCAAACATAAAGGGCAAAATGAGGAACATGAGTGGGTTTTAGTCACTAAAAGTCTGACACAACGAGGATGTTATTTAACTATTTCCCAATCATAAAAAAGGCATATTATTTCAACAAAATCTTATTCGAAAAAGAAATCGGGGTTGTCCAAACTAAAAGAATGAAAAAAAAAAACAATATTAATTGTGACACAAAAAAAATGCTAGGTACAGGCAGTATAAAACTGCTACATAAAAACAAGTATACTAGATACCTCAATATATAGTTAACAAGATAATAAGAATAAAAGCATCATCAGACGGCCGACTACCCCGAGGGAAATCAGTCCTTTCCAACAAAAGATAATTATGTAGAAACTGTCCTTATCAACGATAAATTGGATATGAAAACTTTGGATATTGACCAAGTTTGGTCATCTTAATTTAATAATCGTTTTGTTCACAAAAATCTCATACAAACGAAAACTTTGTTCATGATGGATGTACAATCAGTAAAAGAGATAAGTAACCAGGCTCAGATTTAGTGGTTTTTATGGTTCTTTAAGTCAAGGAGAAAAAACGGAACCCTCATTGGATCACTTTGTTGTCCTTCTGTCTGTCTGTCAAGACCCTTAGTCTCGGGAACGCGATGAGGTAACAAATTGAACCATATACTCAAGTCTGTGGTCCCTTTGTGCTGTAGAAATCAACCCTCTACGTCTACGCAGTCAAAAGATATGACCGTAGATCTCGTTTGAAGAACCCGCAACCCCGGCAGGTGATGGCCCTGGCAGGCCCCTTTGCTTTGCTGACATATTTTTGAAGCGCGCGTCGAACACGAGCACGCCGTCGACACGGCCTGTCGTTACTATACGGATGGACGGTGAGCTACCCATTGCTCACCGTCCACAGACCCGCATCTACGGTGGCCGGGAGTCGTCTCGCGGCGCCCGGTACCCGTTGCGTCTCTCGATGTGATTTTTTCTTATGTAAATAAACTAATTTACTATTCTCTTCAACAGATGGCAAGTGCCTCGCATGTACCTACAAAGCGAAGTTCATAGAAGTCTCAGTCGGCATCAATCACAATGTGGACGAACTTCTCGTTGGCATCCTCAACCAGATCAGGCTAAAACGGCAGCAGTACACAGCTGAAGGAGGCAGAGAATCTTCGCCAGCCCACTGGTACAAATCCCGAGGAGTGGTGAGAGCCAGCATGAAAGCAAGACAGATGTTCACATGGATCTTTGGTAAGGAAGATTCGAAATTCAAGAACTGTGAGAATCTCCACGTTCTGTGAGTTGAGAATGACGGACCCGTGTTCGTCTAAAGTGGTCTAGAGACTGGGACTTCTGTGTGGTTGATCGGACAGGTCTGTGTGGTCAAGTGTTTGTTTGTTTGTTTGTTTGTATTTAAATGTTTAAAATTATGCGGCTGGTTATGTTGCTGGTGGGTGTTGTTTGTGATGAAACCTGTTTTGTTTTCAATTAGGATGACAGAAAAGAAAAATAACAAAGAAAATTGCGTATATTAACTCTAAAAGAACAGAAACTGAAATTAAAGAAGAAATAAATACCTACGTAAGCAAAATCGCTTATGCCGAAAGAGCTACAGCACAGCATAATGTGAGATAGCAACACAAGGGTCATACCTTGTGTTGCCATCTTTTTTTTATAACCATATAATCAAAGTTTGCCGTGTGCTGTCAAAATATCACTGATCTTCACAATCTTTTCAATAAGGTTGAAACAGAGTTAACTACTATCATAAAAAAAAATTGAAACCACTGCAGTTGTCATTATTGACACATCCATCAGATGACGTATAACCAGCTGTGTTACCAACCAAAAAAATATATAATGCCAAATATAAAATTGGTATTCACTAGTCGTTATGTGCCAATTTTGAGAGAATTTAATAAATGTAGGTAAGTTTATAATTAAGTTAGGTACAATATAAGTGAGACGTACAGTATTTTCCCGAATACTTTTAATATATCATTAAAATGACGTATCAGCAATATATAATGTATAAGTGATATGTTCTATCATGTAGATAAATATATATTGTAAAAAAAAATTCTAATATTATTGGACCATGCGTACTTATATAACTATTTAATTACATATAACAATGTTACTTGTCGTAATTTTATAGAATATAATATATTACCTAAAATACACCAATATACCTATTTGTGTAGTTAATCTTTAAATATTACTGTAATATTAATAATTATGGCACATTTATAAATTTGTCTGTACCTCAAAAATCAAAAATCAAAAATCAAAATATTTTTATTTTACATAGGCCTACATGGGCACTTATAAAACGTCGAGAAAAGATGCACGGTTCGGGTTGGTCGTTTCCTATGGAGAAGAACCGGCAAGAAACTCCATGGTTACTCTTTTAAAATCATTTAGTTTTACAATGTTGTTGTTGTTACAGCGTTAGCACTTAAGTATGAGAGGACAGCGTAGGCCCGACAATAAGTCATTGCTTACTTTACAAAAAGTAAAATAAAATAATACGTTAACAAAAGTTAACAAGCGTCTAAGAATCTACAAGGCCAACCATGTCCACTCATTCACAACTAATAGGTAGAAAAGAATCTATACAAAAGAAAAAAAAAAAAAAAAAAAAAATATTGCAAAAACAAAATAATGACTAAAAGACGAGTCACACAGATGTTGCTATCAGTACTGTAACTATTCAGAACAAGGGTGATATAAATATGTGATTTGACAACTATTGCAAAAAAAAAAAAACAAAATGATTAAAGAGATCACACAAATAAATAAGATTGAGAATAGTTAGAGACATCCACAAATTTGTGCTGATTATAGCTACCAGGGAAGCCGCATGCGCAGAAGGAACTATAGCCAAACTTCTTTATCTTCAACGTAGTCCTTGATTTTGTAATATGCGTTTTTAATAAGGACACGTTTTATGTAGTTTTTAAACTTTCCATCTGTCAGTTCTATAACTGATTTTGGCAACTTGTTATAAAAGCGTATACTGTTTATTAGAAATGACTTGCTAGTTTTTGTTAATCTAAATTTAGGAATTACAATTTCGTGTTTACTGCGTGTATTAATATTGTGGTAGTCGCTCCTAATTTTGAAAAGCCCCCGATTTTTACGGACATACAATAAACATTCTAAGATATAAAGTGAGGGCAGAGTCAGTATATCGATCTCTTTAAATTTTTCTCTGAGGGACTCGCGAGGACCCATTTTATAGATCGCGCGGACTGCCCTCTTTTGTAATATAAAAACTGAATCGACGTCTGCTGCTGATCCCCACAGGAGAACGCCATAGGACATAATACTGTGAAAGTAAGCATAGTATACTAACCTAGCTGTATCTACATCAGTTAACTGCCTTATTTTCCTTACTGCATATGCAGCTGAGCTGAGCCTACCCGAAAGAGTTCTTATGTGCGCGCCCCATTGCAGTTTAGAATCAATAGTCATCCCCAAAAATACAGTTTCTGCTATAACATCAAGATTTTTGCCGTCAAGATTTAAATTTAGATCACGTTGTGGTACATTTGGTAAGGCAAACTTTAGACATTTGGTTTTGTTCGCATTCAGTAAGAGATTGTTAGCTGCGAACCATACCTGCCCCATATGTTAGGAATTTTTCATGTAAGTAAAATCGTTACAAGTGACATTTATCTTGAGAAATAAAGGGTTACCAGTTAAATATTATCGTGGCGGTTATTTTATGAAATAGTCATAATGTTATTATAAAATCTTTTTTTTATGGTGTCAATAACTTATTTATTATTCTTGGTTAAAACTATTTTACTTACATAATAATTCCAGAACTTTATTTAAACAAACCCAGACGTGTTAAATAGAACCGCTGTCCTGATAAATTCGTTCAATTTTGTGTTCGAATTCCAATTGATCCAGGGTCCACGTTATTCCTTCCATCCATGCCAAATCCTACCCATTTAACCTAAAAATACTATTTATAGCATCTAAATTTAACTATAAGAGAGAATTTGTACCACAAGTATCGTAATTGAGGAATTCTATTGGAACTCTAAACTTGTAAAATGCATCGTAATTGGTCAAAGCAATTTGTTTACCAATAACAGATTAAAACAGAAAAACAAAAGTCAAATGAAATATAATTGACAAGTGTAATTTAAAAAAGGCAGCTAAGTTAAATTGCTTTGAATTTTCTATCACAAACTTTATATCCTAGTGTTTTTTTTTTATTTAAATGTAGTTTAAGAATATAACATGTATATAATCAACGCGAATGCACTTAAGGATTTGATGTTGTATTTAATATATTAATAAAATATAATATAAGCGAAACGTTTATACATATTCATGTACTTTTAGGGGTGAACCTGCATTTGCTAGAGCGAAAAACTACGTGCTGCAGACCGCATAGTCAATGCTGCCGCATGCGATAGAAAGAGAGAGGGAGCTCTCTATTTCTCGCTCTAGCAAATGACCGTTTAAGCGACAGAAAAGGGTAGGAATACGGAGAAGTGCGATTCTGTGCTGCCAGATGAGGTTCGACCCTTATGATAATTCTTGTACTCACATTAACTGTTTGTAATCTTTACTAGTTTGAATGAAGTTGTTGTAAAAAGGACTAACAATAGAGTATTTTTTTGTCGAAAATCCTCATGCATTCGAAAAAACTTTTTCTCATGTTGTATCTATTATTGCTGTCTGAGCAAGATAATAAATTTGGATTTTCTCACAGGATTGACTTATTTTACGTAACATAACATAACATCACGTCTGTAATCTTCCGAGGGTTAGCAGACGTGTGCCTTGTAACACCCAAATTTGCCAGTTATGTTTTTAAGTTCCATATAATAAGGGGCTAAACCATGCCATTGACCAGGCTCAAATCAAGACCACGTTATGAGCAATTCTGATCGAAAAACCCAATAACACTTTCTCCAACCTGGGAATCGAACCCAAGACCTCATGTTCAGCTGTCGCGTTTGCGACCACTCGTTCAACGAGGCAGTGGACTCTGTGTTTTTGTCTTGTTTAAAATATTGATATCCATCATGTCTACAGAGTCTAAAGACAAAAAAAAACAAAATACCTGCAGTTTTAGTTATTCTTTACAATCACCTCGTTCAAACCTTTAATATTGTCCACAATAGTTTAGAAAACCCATTTACAAAAACAAAATTATCGTTAAATTCCTAAAACACCATGACTGAAAATCAACACAATTTTTATTACTTACTCCTATTTAATATCTTTACATCTTTTGGATTACGATTCAATACAGTGCCTTTTTATTGTTAAAAAAAAACGTATTATAATACCTTATGTACTATTTTTACTGATAATTTGTGAAAAAAAATATATAATTATTATTATAACCTACCCCGTAGTTGTTATACTTTCCCATTGTTAGTTATATTAAAATATACTGATTCGTATTACATGTTGCTTAATTTAAGTCAGGGAAAATAACGTTTTAAGCAATTTGATTGTTAACTTAACACTAACTGTCATTATCTGACAGTGACAGCTGTACGAAATGTCAACAACACGTCAAACTGACGTAGACTGTCAAAATGACGTTGTATGTCAAATTTCTTGATCATTAATTTCCCTGGCTGCACATTGTTGGTTGTACCCGGGTAATTTCAAAACCTTGATTTGCGGGTATAATCAACAATGCCCGGGCCACATTGCCCGTTACTTCAAAATTTCAAAGTATTTAAGATTATAATGGTGTTAATTTTGTAAATAAATAAAGTTACTAGTATTATCATATGCATTTTGCAAATGTATGAGCTTTCAATTTGTATTAGTGGGCCTAGGCAAACGGTGTTGAAGCAGTAGATTATTTGGGACATTGTTGATATTCCAACTTAGCCCTTATTACTACAACAAATAACTATTTTAATGTCACTAAATAATGGACTGTATCTATGTAACCTTTAAGTATTAAATTGGGCGCTCCCGCGAAAGCGAGAAAACACATATGTATGTCTGCGTCGAATTGTAGACTTAAAGGTAATAGTTACAATTATTCAAATGGCTTGAATTTGGTTTTAAATAATGATTTGGTCTTACATGACCTCGACCAGTACCTAAACGGTGCCAGAATGGACCAGAGTGGTCATTGTAAATTTTATATAATAATGATGACACAGATAGCTCTTGATCGTGGATTAAGTATTTGTGAAGTCCGCCCTTAGAAGTTTATCCAACTATGCATAGAATAATAAAAATAAGAAGTGACTTTAATCTGACTGTTCTTTGAGTTACAAAGAAACCAACTCAGTAATTAAAAAAAATAATTTTGAAAACACAAATATGTTCTTCAAAGTGATTGTAAACTCTTTTGCGCTGTTCGGAGGCTATATGAATTGTTAAAGTTAAACGCTCATCGAACTGACAGTATGCTGATATAGTATCGCTAAGTGTCCAATGTCCACAAGCAGTCTTCAAATCTGTCCTTACAGGTTTAAAAATCTGTCAGTGTCTGGCTGGTGGACGTCAAAAGGCTTTGGTTTATTTAGCCTGTCTTTTTTATTTTCAATATAGCGACCATGCATTAATCTTATAAATCATTAGTTGAAATCAATACAAACAAATTTTGCTTCAGACCTTATTTTCTAAAGCGTCACGATCTCCAGCAAAGTTACAATCTTTGCAATCAGCACAACTTTGATTGCTTATATTTCAGAAATGTGACGCTTGAGATAATTTTCCCTCACACAGAACCAGTTTGTATTGCCGCTAACTATTTATTTACGGGATTTACGCCTGACTATTAAAATCCTGAATTTATTAATCCTTTTTGATATCTGAAATTAATATTCCAAAGCGTCACGTTTCCGAGAAGTCAATCTCAAAAAAGTGACGTTTTTGAAGATTTTGTCCCAAAAATAAATTTGCTTGTATTTTTTTTTATACTTGCTATTAAATACCAGGTTTTATACAAGGCCGCTATTTTGTAAATAAAATAAAATTGCAGAAAAATTAAGTAAACCTTAATAAAAAAAAAACACTTTGTCCGTCAATAACAACCTTGATCAGGTAATGTACTACTTCAGCCCGTCAATATATAGGCCTTTAAGTATATTATATCATTATTGTAACATACCGTAGCTAATGTTTATTGTAAATAAAATGATTGACAATAAATTTGATTACTTTATGTGGTTATTACGTAATTTCCTTTTAGTCAAAGTAAAATACAAAAAAAAATAAACCAAACATCACGGCTGTCATTCACGAAAGGTTCAAGCAGAGGCGTACCTAATAGTATACCCACTTTTCATGAGTAATGTTAAAGTCCCATGCAATAGCATGACGACACTATTCGATTCCCGCACGGAACAAATATTAGTATGACCCACAGATAGTTGTTTCGGGTCTGGCTGTTTGTTTGTGTATGTGAGTTTAAATGTTTGTAAATGCACCCACGATACAGGAGAAATCCTAGTGTGCCGGCCAAGTTTAAGGCGCTGTACCAAACACTTCGTAAAACGTCTAGTTTTTCGTCGCAAAGTTAGCCGTATCTGTACATGCTACTAGCCAAAAATACCGTCTATAGTTCAATACATAAAGTAGAGAGTTAAATAAAATAAGTTTACAAAAGTGGTCTAGTACTACGAAAAAAAAATGTTTAAAAAGACCAAGAAAAAAATTTTTTCGTCACGAAATTCTCAATTTTTTCAGCGACAACCATCATGTTTTTTATATCTATAACAAAGAATATTGTATATACTGAAGAGATATCTAAAATTGAGCTGTATTTTTTTTATATTCAATAAAAACTGCAAAATGACCTACATTTTGGCGGACATGATATTCAAATAAAATCAAACACCGAAATATTTTCGACCTTATTTCTATTCTTTCGATGCAATACTGTCGTGTACTTGTGTCAGACCATGCCTAGTATGCAGCTAGCGTCACTTTCGTGAATACCTAAAGATTAGATTATTGCCGCGCCTTAAAGAAAAAAAAAATAGGAGGCGAGCCGCCTCCTATTGCAGCCGAGCGCTGTTGCTTCTGAGAAATTTCTTAAAGAAAACCTCAAAAACACTTTGCCCAAATCGGAATTGAACCTAGAAGCAGAAAGCAGTTGGCGCTCTGCGGTTTCAGCCTACCCGCATAAAAAGGGCGTGAGTATATTATACCGTATACAACATTTATGTTTGTATCATTTGTATTTTATAGTTTCCCGTACCTACTTACATATTCTAATCTAAAAGTATTACTTTGACTTGTCACGCATTTGACGGTTCTGCGCGTGATGTCTGCGCGGTGCGTATACGCACCCGCATGGACGTAGACATGAAATCCTGAGTTATTTCTGTAAAACGATCCATATCCTACAGTCATCAAAAATATTGGGTCAGATTGTAACTTTCAGTGATGTTTCGTCACTATAATGATGACATCATCAACTTCAACAACAACATCGGTCAAAAAGATATATTTTTAGAGAAAATGGGAGCAAAAGTCGGATGACGGGTGGATCCAGATAAAATATTCACTCTCGGTTGCATCCGGCGAGCCTTGTAAATGTTGAGCGTAAGTATACATCATTTGATGCGGGCCTGTGGACGGATGCGGGCCTGTGGACGGTGAGCAATGGGTAGCTCACCGTCCGTCCGTCTATTGACGACAGGCCGTGTCGACGGCGCGTTCGTGTTTCACGCGCGCCTCAAAGAGAGTCAGCAAAGCAGAGGGGCTTGCCAGAGCCTCCGCCTGCCGGGGTTGCGGGTTGTTCGAAAGAGATACCGCGGCCCCGGAACGTAAAGGGCAATAGAAGGAACATGGGTGGGTTTTAGTCAGTACAAGTCTGACATGCCCCCCGCTCCACCCAGAGCGGGGGAAGTCATTGGATGATATCCCACCCGAAAAAAAAAAAAAAAAAAAGTACCTATACATCATTTTAACCTACGGTGCTCAAACTCCGCCTTGATCAGTACAAGTCTGACACTCACTTCCGCTCCGCCCAGAGCGGGAGAAGGTATTTGATGATTTCCCATACGAAAAAAAGAAATATCTCTATAATAAACGACTAGTTGTGCTCAGCGAGTTCGCCTTCTGCTCCGCTACTAAGTATGCGTGATGCTATATAGCCTATGTTCATAGAATGGATGGATGTTTGTTACTCTTTTAAGTCAAAACGGCTGAACGGATCTTGATGAAATTTGCCCAGAGTTAGATTATAGTCTGGAATAACACATAGGATATTTTTTTTTCGATATCACCCGGGTGAAGCCGCGGGCGCCAGCTATCCTACTTCTTATTAATATCCTACTTCCAACTAATCCTACTAATATTATAAATGCGTATGTTTGTAAGGATGGATGTTTGTTACTCTTTCACGTCACAACGGCTGAACGGATCTTGATGAAATTTGGCACAGAGGTTGATTATAGTCTGGAATAAAACTGCGACCGACTGAACCGCTGTTTTTCGATCATTACGCGGGCTAAGCCCCTTGCGCCAGCAGTCATATATGATAAAAATAATTCGTGGTCACTCATCCGTAGACTAACCAAATGCGGCTAACCTAAAGATCAAACCGAACGCTTACTATTATTTAGCCAAAACACACGGCACAAACTTACAAATCTAAATAATGATTGTAAAACTAGATAAGATTAGTTTAGGTCGCTAGTAGGTTTCTAACAATCAAAGTTGTGCCATTCCTCAGTCGTGAAGCAGGGAAGATAATTCCCTCGCCATAATCGACACCCGTGACTTCGTAATCAGCAATTAGCATAAATTACCATAACTTCTACACGAGATTACTGTCTAAGCGTCGCTGCGTTGATAGGAAACACGAACGGGATTGTGATAGTAGAAGTATTCTAATATCACGACTGTAATCAACTGTATGGTTAAGGCGCTGTACAAAGCAAACACTTCGTAAAACGTCTAGTTTTTCGTCGCAAAGTTAGCCGTATCTGTACATGCCACTAGCCAAAAAAAATTACCGTGTATAGTTCAATACATAAAGTAAAGAGTTAAACAACATAAGTTTACAAAAGTGGTCTAGTACTACGAAAAAAAAATGTTTAAAAAGACCAAAAAAAAAATTTTTCGTCTCGAAATTCTCAATTTTTTCAGCGACAACCATTATTTTTTTTTATCTATAACAAAGAAAATTGTATATACTAAAGAGATATCTAAAAATTTTCAAACATTTAGCTGTATTTTTTTTTATATTCAATAAAAACTGCAAAATGACCTACATTTTGGCGGACATGATATTCAAATAAAATCGAACACCGAAATATTTTCGACCTTATTTCTATTCTTTCGATGCAATACTGTCGTGTACTTGTGTCAGACCATGCCTAGTATGCAGCTAGCGGCACTTCCGCGAATACCTAAAGATTAGCTTATTGCCGCGCCTTAAGCAGAGGGTGTACCTTTTTATCAAATAACTTCCCCTGCTCTGGGCGGAGCGGGAATGTCAGACTTTTATTGACTATAACCAACCCATGTTCCTTCTTTTACCCTCTATGTTCTGAGGCCGCGGTATCTCTTTCGAACAACCCGGCCACCGCCTGCCGGGGTTGCAGCTCCGGCAGGACCCTCTGCTTTGCTGAGATCTTTTTGGAGTGCGCGTGAAACACTAACGCGCCATCGACTCGGTCTGTCGTCACTGGACGAACGGACAGAGATACTGACCCGCATCTACGGTAGCCCGGAGTCTTCTCGTGACTTCTCCCGACGCCCACTTTGCCTGACCTAAGAATTGAACTCACGACAACATGCTTGCTTTTCTCACTAACTCTCAACTAACGACTCTCAACTCGACTAACTGTAGTATCAAATTAAAACACTGCCTGCCTTAAAACTCTTCAAGTGATCCCTTTTTCCTTATTTAAAAAAAGGGCAAAATTCTTAGCAAAATACAAGCTTAGGCGAAAAATAATAACAAATTCAAACCTTTGTTTTTAGAAGACTTGTAATTAATCAGCGTCTGAAGTTATTGTGGCAGCTGAAGAAGATTGTAAGACTATCTTTGCATTGTATAGACTCAATTTCCTAATATTGTATAATTGTAATGCCCATGTGTGAGTACTATGTAATTTTATTGACTCGACGGTTGCCCTGGTGGTTGAGAGATTGTCATGCTCACTTAAATGTCTCGCTGATGGTGGCGGGTGTGTCGGGTCATTTAGCTCCCTTCAAAATGGTCGAGCTGAATGGGGCTGATCCATACGTCATGTTCGTGAACGGGCGCTGTCAGTTGGGACTGGTCATCTCTTAGCTACCACGGTTTGTTTTAATTCATCTATTAAACTCTTGCTAATTATTGCTTTTACTCTGGACGCTCTAAATGTGCTCGTTTTTCTCGTTTTTTCTACATCGTTCTCACATTATGTATAATCTCACCATGAATGATGTATCCATGATTTTATAAAATATTATGATTTAAAAGAGTGTCCATGGAGTTTCTTGCCCATTCTTCTCCATAGAGATCTACGCTTTGGAATGGGCAACTACAGTACTTTCATAAGTTATTATGTCTTGTGACTGGGACTGTAGCAGCATCATTTTTTTGTTCTTGTTTTTATGACATTCAAAAGTGCCTGTAATGGTCTAATTGAAATAAATGCTTTGAGTTTGAGTTTGAGTTTGTAGTGTCAACAAAATACAATGATGAAATTATTAAAACGCCACTTCATTAACTTTCCGATCTCAACAGGAAAGTCCCTTTTCTTCTTTTTACGCAGAAAACGTACAGTGTAATTAATATTTCTAAAAGAACCTTTTCTGATAAATACTTTGAACTTTTTTTTCCGAGTTTCCTCCGTGCCTCGGAAAGCACGTTAAGCCGTTGGTCCCGGCTGTCATTTGTAGATCTTTAATAGTCGTTACAGGTAGTCAGTGTGCAGTGTTCCGAAAGTCAGTCACAACAACCAGTCTTACCAAGGGGTATCGCATTACCCAGTACTAACTGGGTTGTGGAGGTCAGATAAGCAGTCGCTCCATGTAAAATACTGATATTCAGCTGCATCCGGTTAGACTGGAAGCCGACCTCAACATAGTTGGGAAAAGGCTAGGCAGATGATGATGACTTTGTACTTTTATAATATGTTAACAGAGTTTTCTAGTCTTACTTGGTATCGCAGTATCCATTACTGAGTTGTGGAGGTACGATAGCTAACATTTTAACTAAAAGAAACTTTTTTGAAAAAAAAAAACAAAGAATATGTTTACTTCCGGGAGTCGGTGACTTTGGTATGATTCATCGATTTTTTTGCCACCATCGTTTTTTTTGTAAGTCGCTTTTTTGTGCAAAAAAGGTTTTTTCCAGCCTTATACTTGTGGTAGGATGGTATGTCATAGAAATTCTTATCGACTATTGATTCTCTACTGACACTAAAAATATGTAAGCATATAAAAATAAAAATAATATAGAAGTACTTATAGGCTACCAAAGCAATACTGATATAATTGATATGAGACCCCGTCGAAAGTAAACCCTTTCGATTATAAAAATAATTTTGACAATCGACATCCAATTGCGAAACCACGTATAAAACAAACAAAAAAAATTGGAAACCAAGGAGGTACCCATTGTTTTTCAAAGTTTGTTAAAAATACTGAAAAGCACTTTAAGCCAGTGGTTCCGGTTGTCATTTGTAGATCTTGGTGTGGCTCAAAATGTTGTAAAAAAATTACGCCATCTTAATCATCATCACATAGGCCTACATGTGCACTTATGAAACGTCGAGAAAAGGTGCTGAAGGTGCTTTAAAAGGTTGGTCGTTTCCTTTGGAGAAGAACCGGCAAGGAACTTCATGGTTTCTCTATTAAAATCATTCGGTTTTCAATGTTGTTGTTACAGCGTTAGTACTTAAGTATGAGAGGACAGCGCAGGCCTGGCAATTAGAAGTTGCTTACTTCACAAAACAGATAACACTTTAATAAAAAGTTAACAAGCGTCTAGGAATTTTAAAGGCCCACAATGTCCACTCGTTCACAAATAATAATTGGAAAAAAGTATCTATACAAGAAATAGGAAAAATATTACCAAAAAACAACTTTATGAAACATGTGACACAGATGTTGCCATCAGTACTGTAACTATTCTGAACAAAGGGTGTCATTTGATAAATATTAATTTATATCCATTACTATCTTTTGTCCGCGGCTTCGCTCGATCCCCTTTCCTGATTTGCAGGTACCTGCTACCTGTAGTTTTTGCTCTTGCACTTTATTGATTGTAATAGCAAATCTAAGTTTTCCCTTTTATTCCCTCTTTCTCCTTCATTTCCCCCTTTAAACCTGTATAATAAATATATAATATATGCCCGTCTCCAGGGTCTCAACTATCTCTGAACCAAAATTCATCAACATCGGTTTAACCAATTAGGCGTGAAGACGTAACAAACAAACAAATAAACTCTCTTTCGCTTTTATAATATTAGTAGGAACTCCTGGGTAAGACTGCTTACCTAGGGCAATCGTGTTATCCAGAACTAAGTAGGTTGTGGAGGTTCGATAAGCTGACGCTCCAAAATACTGAAATTCAGCTGCATTCATCGAAATGCCGACCTCAACATAGTTCAGGTCAGGAACGGCTATGTAAACAATACATTCTAATCAGTTAATGTGATACGCAATACCTCAAGGAATTCCTACTAATATTATAAAAGCGAAAGAGAGTTTATTTGTTTGTTTGTTACGTCTTCACGCCTAATTGGTTAAACCGATGTTGATGAATTTTGGTTCAGAGATAGTTGAGACCCTGAAGACGGGCATATATTATATATTTATTATACAGGTTTAAAGGGGGAAATGAAGGAGAAAGAGGGAATAAAAGGGAAAACTTAGATTTGCTATTACAATCAATAAAGTGCAAGAGCAAAAACTACAGGTAGCAGGTACCTGCAAATCAGGAAAGGGGATCGAGCGAAGCCGCGGACAAAAGATAGTAATGGATATAAATTAATATTTATCAAATGACACCCTTTGTTCAGAATAGTTACAGTACTGATGGCAACATCTGTGTCACATGTTTCATAAAGTTGTTTTTTGGTAATATTTTTCCTATTTCTTGTATAGATACTTTTTTCCAATTATTATTTGTGAACGAGTGGACATTGTGGGCCTTTAAAATTCCTAGACGCTTGTTAACTTTTTATTAAAGTGTTATCTGTTTTGTGAAGTAAGCTACTTCTAATTGCCAGGCCTGCGCTGTCCTCTCATACTTAAGTACTAACGCTGTAACAACAACATTGAAAACCGAATGATTTTAATAGAGAAACCATGAAGTTCCTTGCCGGTTCTTCTCCAAAGGAAACGACCAACCGTTTAAAGCACCTTCAGCACCTTTTCTCGACGTTTCATAAGTGCACATGTAGGCCTATGCGATGATGATTAAGATGGCGTAATTTTTTGTGGAGTTCATGCAATCCGCTATGAGCACCCACTGCTGTTACCTGTTTGGTACAGCCTTTAGATCTTAAATCTCAATTGCGTCATAACTTGAAAAAATATAAGAGAACATAAACATTTTTTATCGTAAAACATGAATCGTTAATTATAAAATAAAATAGGAACAAGATTTTTACGATATTTTCACATCAAAGTGAGGGAAATGGTCGGTTTGTCTGATGAAATCTCTTGTTGATTTTCAATTTATTTTAGTACACTTATTTTCTATACATAGCCTAACTAAAACGATGTTTATGTATGATGTAGAAACTAATTGGACGGCACTGTTGGCGCAACGGCTGGGCCATTAACTGCTGCGCTGCGTGTCCCGGGTTCGATTCCCGCACGGAACAAATATTTGTATGGCCTACAAATAGTTGTTTCGGGTCTGGCTTTTTTATGTATGTGAGGTTAAATATTTGTAACCGCACCCACGATACAGGAGAAATTCCTAGTGTTCAACGGCAACGTTTTTACAAAAAGAAAAAAAATATTATCTTTGCCACTTGTTTAGTTTTTTAATTGTTGTCTTTGTTACCGTTCTTGATGACATTAACTAGATACTTAACTAGAAAATTAAACTTTTAATAGAAAAGTTCGTTCTCACTATTTAGTTCCGACTAAATAGCTTCCAATTAAAAGTCAGTAATTACTGTTAAGTTCCTCCTTTTTTGGATTTTTTTTAATGTATTTATTAGTTTATTTCATTTCTATATGTATATTAGCAATCTGTATGAGTAAATAAGTTCAAGAAAACAGTAGTAATAGTTTTTTTTAATATAAATTTTGTATATATGTTACTGTAAAAGCCCGAACTACGGTAAATCTTAAGATTTTCCAGTAAAACCTAAGATTTACCAACATGAGTTGGTAAATGTAAGTATTTATTATAAAGGGACGACTTTTTTGGACTCTTGCCATTCCAATTCAGTACATGCTAGGTTTTACCAATGTGGGCTGGTAAATGTTGGTTTTAGAAATAATAAGGCGTAAAAATTATTTAATATAATTATCGTTTGGTTGTTTAAAACTCCAAATTTACAATGGCACACTTTTAAGATGGCAGAATGAAATTTAGTATAATTACGATTGGCAAAGTTCAAATTTAGCATTATATCGTTTAGCATAATGTTCATTTAGAGCGATGATTATTTGGTATAATTTCACTTTTCATATTATACAGATGGCAGGATTTCATTAAGAATAATTTTAAAAGGCATATAAGTCTTTAAACTGACACGGTCACTAACATTATTATTAACGGTTAAAACGGGGTATTTACCATGACTGTTTGTTATTTATTTTGACTTTCCAATATTTACACAGATACAGATTATGATATGATATATGACTTAGATAGAGTGAGTTACAATTATACAAAAAATATTAAGGCAAAAATAAGATTTTTTGGGAATAATATAGAAAAAAAGATATTGTTTTTAGTAGGTTACCCGGAACTCAACTATTTAGATTAGGTTAATTCCTTTAAAAAAAGAAATGGGTAGGTTAGGTTAGGTTAAAACTGTGACCCCCTACGCACGAGCCGAGCGAGCGCAGCGAGCTGTGCCGTGGCAGCGGCCGGCGAGTGGCAGAAACGACTTGCATTAAGAGAAAAAAGAGATTGTTTATAGTAGGTTACTCAGAACTAAACTATTTAGATTAGGATAATTACTTATTGAATTAAATGACATTATTTCCAAGAAATAAATAATTGAATTATATGACAACAAATAATGACAAAGATGATTCTAACTATAAACTTTCTGCGATATGACAATTCTACCGTTTAATGATTATTGGTATGAAATATATGCCAAAACACGATTCTGACTGTGAACTTTCTGCGCTATGATGTTTCTACTTTTAAATATTATGGATATGAAATTTATGTCTAGAGATAATTCTGACTTACAAAATTATGAGTTTTGAATGTATGTTAAATGAGTGTCTGCCAAACAATTTTCTGCGAAATGAAGTTTATGCTATCCGTTGTTATGCAAAATAAAATTCTGACATAAAAAGTTCTGCTATAAAGGGTTTACCCGATTTTATTCGACATTTACCGTTCCTTTAATGTAAATCCTAAGATTTACCAAGTAAATTATGGTAAAAGTTCGAATCCCAAACTTATATGGACATTTACCATTCATTATCGGTAAATCTTAGGTTTTACTGGAAAATCTTAAGATTTACCGTAGTTCGGGCTTTTACAGTAACATATACTTATATAATATATATAATTTTGTATATAGATCTATATTTATATATAGATAGCATAGTTAGATATAGATAGTTCTTTGGGTTAAATACCCAAAGATTGACTGATAGAGAATGCCCAATAGCATTAAATCGGCCTCTGTACCGCTATTGTACAATCGACGGCACATCAACCTATAAAAACCATTTTAACCCGATCTCTCTGCTAGGGTGTGCGATCCGTAGTTAAGAGATCAGGTTATAATAGGTTGTAATCGTGTGTACATCGTTGTCGTCGTGTGTACATTAAGTTTAATTTTTTTTTAAATCTCTACATCGTTCTATTTGTATAATCTCAACATGAATGATGTAAATACGATTTTGTTAAAATATTATAATTTAAAAGAGTGTCCATGGAGTTTCTTGCCCATTCTTCTCCATAGAGATCAACGCTTTGGAATGGGCAACTACAGTACTTTCACAAGTTATTATGCCTTGTGACCGGGACTGTAGATTCATTTTGTTTCTTGAAATTCAAAAGTGCCTGTAATGGTCTAATTGAAATAAATGATTTGAATTGAATTGAATTGAATTGAATCATGTCAATAACTAACGATTTTCTTATCTTCGCAAATAAGATGAATGTCCGCATGCCAACGTTATTAAAATTATGGGTTTTCAACGGATTTCTCCCCATTCGTCGAATTTACTCAAAACCCAAATGAAAAAAAATACTTCAGCCATATTTAAAAAAGGTTCTTTCATATAAAATTTTTATCGGCACGGTATTGTCATAAAATCTAAGTAATAATCCGTTTTTTTTGCGCCAACTCAATACATAATAAAACACGTACCTTTTCAACGAAGACGCCATTATGAAAAAGCTCGCGATTTAAACGAGGATTTGTCTGTACGTATTTCAGAATGTTCCGTCCTAACACACTGTAAAATTCCTTTTTACAATGTTTTTTGCGGATGAGAAATCAACAAATAATTTCCCCCGCTCTGGGGTCTCATGGGTTTCAGTCAGTAAAAATCTGCCACACTCTGTCAGACTTTTACTGACTGAAACCCATGTTCCATCTCCTTTGTGTTCCGGGACCGCGTTATCTCTTTCAAACAACCCGCAATTCCACCAGGCGGTGGCCCTGACAGGCCCCTCTGCTTTGCTAACATCTCTATGACAACACTAACGCGCCGCCAACAGACCCTCATTTACGTTGAAAGTTATTTGACGATTTCACATCCGCAAAAAAAAGGCTAGGCACTAACTACACATGTATAAAAAGCCCAGATTTTTGTAACAAAGAAAAGTGCTGAATTCTGTTCGTACATACATAACAGCTTGACACAGTAAGCTGCACGTGGGTGCAGCTTGAAACGAGCGGCTTATCTGCATCACACTGCAGCACGAACTCGTTTCATTGAGTAACACTCGTTAACGTCGTGAATTTTAATGCCATAGCTTTTTTTATTATCCTTACTAATATTATAAAAGCGAAAGTGAGTTTGTTTGTTACGTCTTCACGCCTTAATGGCTAAACCGATTTTGATGAATTTTGGTACAGAGATCGTTGGGAACCAGAAGACGGACATCGGCTATTTATTAAAAAAAAGTGGGATGTGAGGGAGAAAGAGGAAAGAAAAGGGAAAACTTAGCATTGCTATTACAATAAATAAGGCGCCAAGGCAAAAACTACAGGTAGCAGGTACCTGCAAATCAGGAAAGGGGAACTGTGTTATCCAGAATTTAACGCGAGCGAAGCCGCGGGCGAAAGCTAGTAAGTTTATATTTTAACTTGCAATTTTATATGGATTTCTGTTTAGGTTAAATCTGTATTCTTATTTTTAAAACAGGTTTGGCTAAGCTAAAGGGTTACCATTACCGGCATGCTAAGTGACGTCATTCTAAATCCAATATGGCTCCCAGAGACGGCGGACTAGTTCTGCTTATTCTCCGTGTGTTAAGCACAAACACTGTATATGAGGGAAAGTGTAAAAAAAATGATAAGTATATACATAGTTTAGTTTTTACTACACGGAATGTTTTATTTAGTATCCGTTTATTTATTTGTGTACATATTTTTTTAATTTTCACTTATTTCTTATTAAAACTAAATAAATAAAAATATAAAAAATAGTAGCCCACCGGTATCAGAATCAGGGTCCAAGCTACCGGCAGTCAGGGCGCCAGAGAAATGACCTCCTGGCAATACGAACCGTGTCCAAGAGTACCGCTTTCTGTATCAAGCCCTTGATCCAGCTGCCTAACGAAATCCTCCTCAGATGTTGGTGGAGGCTCTTAGCAATTAAGCCACTTTTATTTATTTTTTTCGGGTGGGAAATCATCAAATGACTTCCCCCGATCTGGGCGGAGCGGGGGGGCATGTCAGACTTGTACTGACTAAAACCCACCCATGTTCCTTCTATTGCCCTTTACGTTCCGAGGCCGCGGTATCTCTTTCGAACAACCCGCAACCCCGGCAGGCGGAGGCTCTGGCAAGCCCCTCTGCTTTGCTGACTCTCTTTGAGGCGCGCGTGAAACACGAACGCGCCGTCGACACGGCCACAATTAAGCCATTGGCTGTAACGCTAATAACTATTTTTTTTTTAAATAGAGACTGCTATTTGGGATAGTTCATTTTTTGCGTATTTATTTAAGCTATACGATTCCATTAAAATCAAAAAAAAAATTGAGTTACCGATTTCGAGCTTAACACGGCATTTTAAGCGTAAGAATTGAGTACCAATTGAGCTCAGGGCCGTGACATGAATTCCAATGGAATCATCTGAAGTCATGCTAAAGCAAATTTAAACTAGTTTTCAGCTTTAAATTCTTAGTTCAGAAACTACAACTAAAACCTTAAGTTAAAAAGCCGGCCAAGTGTGAGTCGGACTGGCGCAACCAGGGTTCCGTACAAAATTAACCAACCAACCACCAATGAAACCAACCGACCAATTTAACTTTGCCTTTCGGAAACTGTTGCCCCCATACATCAACATAGATCGCGGTTAGTTTAATAACTGCATTTATGTTATGGTTTTCAAATTTTTCTTCTATCAAATTTCATAATTTTTGATCAATGGGAAGAACCCTATAGATTTGTATTTCCTTTGCATAGAAAATGTGAAATAAACGGCCATTTAGAGGGTTGATTCAAATACCTTCACGCGTTTCCGAGATAAAGGGTCTTGACAGACTGATAAACAGACAGACACTAAAGTGTCCCTTTTTTGAGGTACGGTACCTTAAAAAACAGGCTAAAGTGAATATCCTAGAATAAAGATAACATAAAGTCACTATAGAATAAAATCGAATGTGACGTCACACGTAATTTTTATGGGCTGTATCTTTGTCATTTTTGGTCTAATTTACAGATAAAAAAATACGTGTATTTTTAAATAATCTAAAAGACGGACTTAATATAATGCAATTACTTTGACCATGGAAACAACCCTATTACTATTCTGATAGTAAAAATAATCTTAGTAAATTCTTCAGGCGAACAACTTTAACTAATTAATGGATATACAAAACAATTATGAAATACGTCCATATAAATAACGTTAATTATAATTAGGAACTCCGTGAAATTGCTAATCCGAGATTAAGAATTAAACTTTACTTTGGGAAGCTTGCTTGAATACATTTTCTGTTTGAAATGATTTAGAAAACAAATTAAAAAATAATTAATTTAATTATTTACGAAAATTTTAAAGCATTGTTCTTAGATGGTTTGGTCATCTGGAGAGGGTGAGTAAAAGGTTTATGAACAATAAGTTCTCACCAGAAACTTTTCTGGAGCACTCGCGGTGGTAGCAAGGATGAAGGTATCTTACTAAAACAACGTCACTGTGTAAGATATGTTTAATAAGGTTTTTTTAAATTTACAATCATCGCGACCCTAGTTAACTCACGGAGAATCTTAACACCGCGATTCAGATATTGCCGCTCATCTAACAACGCTATCTATCGCCTTAAATCTAAACTATAATTTCCAACAGTTTACAAAGCAGATATAATCATGCTGGGGTAGCGGGTTGTTCGCGTTGCGACCATTAGACCAACGAGGAAGTCAATATTTTTTCATTTATCAAATATCTTCCCCCACACAGAGTGGGGCAGGGGGGAGTGTCAGACTTGTACTGACTAAAACCCAATCATGTTCCTTCTTTTGCCCTGTATGTTCCGGCTGCGATATGTCTTTTGAACAATCCGCAACCCTGGCAAGAATACTACTTACTTAATCCTTACTAATATTATAAAAGCGAAAGTGAGTTTGTTTGTTACGTCTTCACGTCTAAATGGCTAAACCGATTTGATGAATTTTGGCACATAGATAGTTGAGACCCGGTAGACGGACATAGGCTTTATTTAAAAAAGTGAGAAATGAGGGAGAAAGAGAGAAGAAAAGGGAAAACTTAGCATTGCTATTACAATAAATAAGGCGCAAGGGCAAAAACTACAGGTACCTGCAAAACAGGTAAGGGGAACTGTGTTACCCCCAATTTAACGCGAGCGAAGCCGCAGGCAAATGCTAGTGATCTAATAAGGTCATTCGCATAACGCATGACCACTACATACATAACTATACTAACATAAGCATATAATATATCACACTAAACCTTGTTACAATGCGGTTACATCAAAGTGAGGTTTCACTTTGGTTAAGGCGGTTACCGCCCGCATTTCGACCGACCGAGCTGTTTACACTATTATGTTGAACCTTCCAGATTATTCTACAGCATTCATATCAGACAAGATTTAATTATCTGCTTTTTACAGGTTCACACTTTAAGTTGCAATTGATTTATTATCAACTAGTTTCCGCTCGTGACTTCGTCCGCGTGGCATAGTTACTTTGGGCTAACGCTAACTTTAACCCGCGTGATGATCGAAAAAAAATATATCTTTCTCTTCCCTTTATTTCCCTTTTCCTTGTTTAAGAAAATTACATTTATGGGGCGCAATGACAAAAGGCATTAAATAAAACAAAATAAACATACATTCACACACACATCACATATATGTACACACACACATAAATACATACATTTCACTTAATAATCCAAATACAATGAGATTTAATGAGCTATAACGGAGATACAACGTAGGACTCACATAAACTGCCGTGGAAACTTGTAAAAATACAAAACGCTTTGAAAGCGGTTGCCCCGTGTCTTGTTTAATTTTTTAAATAAACTTTGCCCCACACTAGGAGTTTCTCCTGTTTCGTGGGTGCATTTACAAACATTTAAACTCACAAACACAAACAGCCAGACCCGGAACAACTATCTGCAGTCATACAAATATTTGTTCCGTGCGGGGATCGAACCCGCGACACGTAGCGCAGCAGTCAAACGCTTTACCACTGCGGCAACTGTGTCGTTCCTAAAGATAAGCAAGGTAAGTAAGTATCTTAAACTCTTTGAGAATGAAAGAATGATATCGGCGCGAAGTCTTGAAAATTTGTAATTCAACACAAATGAAAGTCAAGCACCTACTTACAGAAAATACCAGACTTTAGAAATTATGATAGATAGGTACTTAATTTTATCGAAATATAGGCTAAGGATTCCGTAATTGCCATTGTTTAAGTTTAACCCTCTTAAAGTTAAACGCGGACTAAAGGAGGCCATACACGCTAGGTTTTGCATGATGGTTTTAGCCGTGCATGCATAACCGACAGGCAAGCCCTATCGTGTATGTGATTAAACTGTACAGTTATCGGTGCATGTAAACTCGGTTATGCTTGTCGGTTTTGCATGCACGGCTAAAACCATCATGCAAAACCTAGCGTGTATGGCCTCCTTAAAAGGGCGAAAATGAAAGCTCTATAAAAGCGAGTTTTTAGCTAAGTGACCAATGACGATAGGGCTTATTTGTATTATAAAATCACATTGTTCAACGGAATGGAACGCAATAGACAATGTAATAGATGACATGTGTGTCATCTATTACATTCTATGAAATCTCTATCTCTCTCTCTCTATGAAATCTGTCATGGCGGAAATATACGTGTAATGTGTCTCAGTCAGTCATTGGAATAAATAAAATTAATAATATTGCGTATTACTTTAATTAAACATTCTTCACACATTAAAAGGTGATCTAATGGTCTCAAAGTTAAACGCAGACGCGGACAGCTATAGTTTAGGAGAAAACAGCGCTCACACAGACATGCATAAAAAACGAATCTATTTAATACCTTTTGCTTATGTAAACATTATTAATTCATTCTAAGACAGCAACAAATAATTACATAAAATGTTTTTAATCATAAAGATGTAAAGAATAATTTGGGTTTCAAAAGACCTCTGTGCCAAATTTCATTAAGATCCGTTCAGCCGTTTTGACGTGAAAGACGATCAAACACACATCCATACTCACAAACATTCGCATTTATAATATTAGTAGGACTATATGATTTCAATTTAAACTCGATACCTGCACGCGTTTTTGAGATAAAGGGTCTTGACAGACATACAGGCTGACAGTAAATTGATGCTATAATAAGGGTTCCGTATTTTCTTTTTGAAGTAAATAATAATAAAAAAAAAATACACAGTAACATTTCAGATTGAAGAAAAGCGGCTCCCCTGATGTTAACCGCATCATGTTACAGCGAAATCACTGTAATGTATAGCGTTTTAACGATTTTATTTCATACTAGCTTTTGCCCGCGGCTTCACTCGCATTATATTCGGTACACAGTACCTGCTACCTGCAGTTTTTGCCATTGCACCTTATTGATTTGTAATGGCAACGCTAAGTTTTCCCTTTTCTTCCCTCGTTCTCCCTCATATCCCACTTTTTTTAATAAAGCCTATGTCCGTCTCCTGGTTCCCAACTATCTCTGTACCAAAATTCATCAAAATCGGTTTAGCCATTAAAGCGTGAAGAGGTAACAAACAAACTCACTTTCGCTTTTATAATATTAGTAAGGACTAGCTGTACCCAGCGGCTTCAGCTGTAGCTAAGTTAAAATAAAAAATTACGACCGATTATCAGACCTACCGAATATACATACATACTAAATTCTATAAAAATCGGTCAAGCTGTTTGTAAACGTGTGACACGTTTACACATTTAAGATTTAACTACCTATATCAACCTGAACTCTCATAGCAAGAGCGGGTCACTGGTTTATGAAAAACATTTAAACTAGCCCAGGCAACATATCTAGTTAGTAAAGTTTTAATTAAAGCAGTAACACAAATTCTGAATTCTGTTCCATATTTCCCAAAATTTTCATGCAAGCTTGAATCGTCGAGTGATATGAAAACGACTGAGACCAACGAACCGGCACATGCTTGGCTTTATAATACGTAATTCAGTTCCTGCTCAAATAATATTTAATGCAAGTGAGTTTTTGGGATATGAGTGCAGAGAGAGAATATCAAACAAAGGAAAATATTATAGTTTATAAACAAAGCTTTTGCCCGCGGCTTCGCTCGCGTTAAATTCGGGGTAACACAGTTCCCCTTTCCTAATTTACAGGTACCTGCTACCTGTAGTTTTTGCCCTTGCGCCTTAATTATTGTAATAGCAATGCTAAGTTTTCCCTTTTCTTCCCTCTTTCTCCCTCATATCTCAATCTTTTTTTTTTAAATAACCTATGTCCGTCTTCAGGGTCCTAACTATATCTATACCAAAATTCATCAAAATCGGTTAAGTCATTTAGGCGTGAAGACGTAACAAACAAACAAACTCACTTTCGCTTTTATAATATTGGTAAGTTATAAGGATTAAGTATATTGACTTGGCTCAAGAAGTTGTCGACATGTGGAATGTGGACACAGCGATCATTGTGCCGATAGTCATTACAGCCTTGACCAACACCTGAGGAGGCTCTCGTTACATCTAACGTCGTTTGTTTGTTTGTCCAGCCATCGCTGGACCAAGGGTTTAATACAGAAAGCGGTACTCCTGTATACGGCTCGTATCGTTAGGAGGTTCCTTTCTCTGAAACCCTGACTGCCGGTAGCTTGGGCTACTATGTTTTTATATTTTAAATGTTTTTTGTTTTATTTATTTTTCTACAAAAAAGAGTGAACGGAATAATATTTTGAAATAATTTATAAAAAAATAACATGCGTATGTAAGAATATAGATTTGTTATAACATAAATCTGCTTGTTATGTTGTATGTTGTTTTGTTTTGTGCCAGTTATTTCAAAGCTTTTCTTGTACAAAGTTGGATACGATAAATCGCCGCCGCCAATCGCCTGTACAAGGACACAGCAGTGCCCCGCCCAAGCTGGGTAGACCGCCACAATATGCTCCACCGTGTCCTTTAAAAGCTCGCTTTACATGAGTAAAAGACGTGGTCACGGATCAAACGATGAAAGGTTCACGTCGCATGATAACTTCAGACATACAGTTTTCTTCAGAGTGTGGACGCTTGCAAGTCATCGTGCGATACTAAAGAAATCTGTATGTTTGAACTACATACATACGATTCTTGCTTTGACGACGGCTTAGGCGTCTAGTGAAAGGACGCGATAAGTCCTCTCCACATAACCAAACCATTTAAGAGTAGTATTTTCAACTTATGTTATTACATCTTCTCTACATCTTCGTTCTTGTATCTTGTAACATCACACATGCTTTGCAAGGAACGCATTTCCACAGCGTTAAAAGTCTCTGGCAAAATAGATACCTAAATAAATAAATCGTAATGATCAGACTCAGCACAATAACACACCTCAAACGGCGGAAATATCACATTTTTGTTTAAGCCGTTTGGGGTTGAAACATGAGCCATTGGGTCCGGGTGCCCACTTAGTATTTCGAGATATCGTCAAGTGGTTGGTCGACTTTTCACGTGACCAGAGGCCTTTTATTGCCCAAAGAATCAGCATTGCCATCCAACGCGGCAATCCAGCCTTCTGGGCACTTTTCCTGTTGACAGCAATGCGGACAAATTTTTGACGTCCTGTAACTATTTTGCCATTTTTATAGTCGCACATATTTTTATTATTAGTTTATGTATATCTGTAGTTTTCTTAATAATAGCTAGAGCTCAGAGAAGAACAATAACATCAATACACAATACATGAAACCCAAGGAACAAAAGAAGCTGAACTAATTAAGGGTGGTCCCCATTCATACGTCAATATAGTCACAGCGGTAATTGTCGAGCGATATTAATTCAGTGCGTACGAATGCGAAACCCTAAAGGGCATAGATTGATTGCCGAATACTGTACACCCATGATCTGCGTTGTCAACCACGCTTTCTTTAATAGCTCAGGATTTTTCTGTGGAATGTATAGAATTCGTTATTTTTATAGCACTTAGACTTCTTCGACACGAGAGCGCCGAGTAAATGTCACGTAAGTACGTCGAATTTTAAATTAAAAATAAAATAAACCTATAGCATTTTACTTTAATTATTTGTAACAGCCACGATCAAAATTATTTATGAATAATTTCTTAACATTATGAATATTAAATAAAACAAGTATTTTAAATTATAAAATCAACCACTCTTGTTCATGTTACTTAAAACGATTATTAGGGAATTTATAACTAACCTAAAATAAATACTTAAGCGTCCTGCTTTCTTATGGCGTTAGATCAAATTTCATTATTATTTCTAACTTACGAAATCGTTAAAAAACAGATGTTTATAATTTTTAAAAACTCAATTTTAAAGCATTTATTTCAATTAGACCTTTACAGGCACTTTTGAATCACAAAAACAAAAAGATAAATTCTACAGTAAGGTACAATGCCAGGCGCAAGGCGTTAATAACTTGTGAAAGTACCGTAGTTGTAGATCTCTATGAAGAAGAATAGGCATAATCCTTACTAATATTATAAAAGCGAAAGTGAGTTTGTTTATTTGTTTGTTACCTCTTCACGCTTTAATGGCTAAACCGATTTTGATGAATTTTGGTTCAGAGTTGGGAACCAGGAGACGGACATGGGCTTGTTTTTTTTTTTAAAGTTGCTATTTGCGTTGCTATTACAAATCAATAAGGCGCAAGGGCAAAAACTGCAGGTAGCAGGTACTGTGTTATACCGAATTCAACGCGAGCGAAGCCGCGGGCAAAAGCTAGTAAAAAATATATTTGTGTAATAGTCGGTGAATATTTGAGTATGTTATCAAGCTGCATCTTACAAAAACTTATGGTCACCCTAACCTGAAAATAATTAATCACTGTAGTAATACAATCTTGATTCTGCTGCGTTCGTACTAAATAAATTATGTAGGCATGGCAGAAAGGTATATGAATTTAATGGTTTCGGTCAAAGCAAACCCAACCAAATATAAGGAGACAAACTATGCGCTCCTTTCTTAGTAATCGAAAATTATCAAATAACTTCCCCTGCTCTTGGCGGAGCGGGAAGAAATGTCAGACTTTTACTGACTATAACCCATCCATGTTCCTTCGTTTACCCTTTGTGTTCCGGGACCGCGGTATCTCGAACAACCCGACACCATGGTAGGCCAGGTATCAAATATTATCCTTACTAATATTATAAAAGCGAAAGTGAGTTTGTTTGTTTGTTTGTTACCTCTTCACGCTTTAATGGCTACACCGATTTTGATGAATTTTGGTACAGAGATAAAGTGGAAAGTGAGGGAGAAAGAGGGAAGGAAAGGGAAAACTTAGCGTTGCTATTACAAATCAATAAGGCGCTACCGAAGGTAACGCGAGCGAAGACGCGGGCAAAAGCTAGTAGATTATAAAATAAAAAGCTAAAAAGTAGTATAGATTTTTATTACGCTGCTAACCTTAATTCACAGTCAGACACTGATTGACATTCATGTATGCATCACAATACACAATTAAATTGTATAATTTGTGCCGGACATTTCAAAACATTTGTATTTGACCAAAGAACACAAACATTTGAAGATTAAAATGACGTGACTTAGCTAACCAAACTAAGTATTAATTTAAAAAAAATCAGCTACTTTACCCGGGATTTGAACCCAGGTCCTGGCAGTTTCACTTGCGACGATAAGATTGAATTTATAATAAGAACATTTGAAACAATCTAAGCGTTTGATAAAGTGTATTAATATAATAACTTCTTACCAATCATTATTCCAATTAACTGTTTAAAAAGCCTTAGCCTTTTTAAAATACTATTCAACCGATCCCCAAGACAAAGATTACTTCGTTGACAGATACAAATGGTCCTTACCCATCCTTTCTGCTGTTACATTTGTTTTCTAGTACTTGTTCATATAGCAAGTGTGCAGCTTGAGAATAGCAGTTTTTTTGTTGATGGGATATCATCAAAAAACTTCCCACCAGCGCCCTATTTTTATTATGCATGGGCAAACGAGGTAAGCGTTGTCTAAGTTCGCGCGATATGTACCGATATTCTCGAATCGCACCATCCAAAGCACTCCTCATTTCCTCACTGCACTGGGTACTTACATTAGTAGCCATGTCATTACTTACCTCGTCAGCGTGACTAACTAGTTGGTGGGACTGTGGTGGAACCACAGCCTGCGACGAAGAGGTAATGACCTGGCTACTCTGCGTTTCGGTTCGCAGCGATCGAGTACGGTGTCATCCAACATACGATTACGCTGGATAACCCGCACCTGATCAACTGACTGACTAACTCAACCAGGGGAAGTGTCAGACTTGTACTGACTAAAACCCACCCATGTTCCTTCTATTGCCCTTTATGTTCCGGGGCCGCGGCCCGCGGTATCTCTTTCGAACAACCCGCAACCCCGGCAGGCGGTAGCCCTGCCAGGCCTCTTTGCTTTGCTGACATCTCTTTGAGGCGCGCGTGGAACACTAACGCGTAACGGATAGTAGCTTTGAGATAAGGCGAGGTTTTCAATTTTTTATTATTTTGGACCTATAGGAATCCACAAAATTAAATATAAGAAAGAACGACATGATATTTTTTAAATTAAACTTGAACATAAATGTCCAAAGGCTGTGTGAAAATCCTGTATTATTTTGACATTTTTATAGTCGTACATATTTTTATTATTAGTTTATGTCTAGTTGTAGTTTGTAAATAATAGTTGTAATAGATAAAATAAAAAATTTATGAACAAACTAAATTCAGCATTAATATTCATTCATCCCAAATGAAATCTTAGGCCACTCATCGGCAATTTGGCCAGCAGGATTTGCTCTCCACACCTCATTAAACAATGTCCAAGCAAACAAACGCCATTTAAATATCAACTCTATTTCTGCCTCAAACAGTTTAATTTTACTTGGGAACCACGGAGGACGATGACATTCAGACTGGAAAGGGACAAAGAAATTTAGAGCGTCAAATCATGAGTTTAAGGTAGTATTTCGATTGGTTACCGAAACACGGAAAAGTGTTTCAGTAAAGGCTTGTAGTGTAGTGTTTGATGGTACAGCACCCTTAACTGGACTGTGGCTAATGGAGAATTAATGCTGTCTCTTTCGCACTTACGGGATTGCCTTATTTTATGTCGCACTTGTCTCAGAAAAAGTTTTCTGTTTCTAAGCCTTATCTCATCTTTTGTTTCTTTTGATAGCGGTATGAATTTATGCAAAGGTTTTTTTGGAACCTTAGGCTCAAATCATAATAACAGGCACACTTGACAATTTTTCAGTAGTCTACACATAAACTAACTGGTTTGAACCGAACTTTTACGAAACAAGTGACGACAAAAGGCTATTGCATCCTTAAATTAGCTATGTAATACTGATTATCCCTAATTTACATAGGAGTACGTAACTTATTTTTTCATAAAACTAAATGCACGCATTTAACCATAGAGTTAATAATATTTTTTTACCATTATTTGTGGAAATTATGTGGGTTCCACGTTAACTTACTTTTAAAAATATTGTTCATACTTTATTGTAATGTAAAACTGTTAAATATATTAAAAATAAAATCACAAAAAAAAACCTGCAAAATCACAAAAAGTCTTTTATTTCAGCCTTTTTGGTTTGGTAAGATGGTATTTCACACAAATTCATGTCGAGTATTCATTTTCCAATGCCTCTAAGAGATATTAGCATATCGTTCATTTACATTAAAAGAAAAAAAAAATGACTTATTGGGTTTTCTCATTCTCATCTCAAATAAAAAAAGAATCATAAGTTTTTAGGTAAAAAAAAAACATTTTTTTTTGGGTGGGAAATCATCAAATAACTTCCCCCGCTCTGGGTGGAGCGTCGGGGAGAGTCAGACTTTTACTGACTAAAACCCACCCATGTTCTTTCTATTGCCCTTTGCGTTCCGGGGCCGCGGTATCTCTTTCGAACAACCCGCAACCCCGCCAGGCGGAGGCCCTGACAAGCAAATCTAAAAAAAAAAAAATTCGAATGAATAATCTCCTCCTTTTTCGAAGCTCTTTAAAAACTTATTTAAGGCAAATTGCGTACCTAACACGTATGAAATCGAGGGTAAGAGCTTGTTATCAATAAGTCAGTTGCTCACACCAGCCACAACCGGCCATTCCAATTTTAAACACTCGGAAAAATGCTGAACCTTTTTAAAATTGGAACGGAAGCGGATACGGCTTTGGCATAAACATGGCCGCACAGGGTTGCCAACGGCACATTTAATGAGACTCATTGCTCCGTTATGGCAGTTTTTGTGCCAAATTCATGTTCTGTTTGCTATTTTGTCGTTGGATTAGCCATTCCAATTTTGAATTACGGGTTGGTGTGTCATTACTAAAATTCTTAAGTATTTTTGGGGTAAAATTACAGCAATATCTCTTATAAGAACTCAGATGAAGTACGTTTGAAAACTCTCAGGCGATTCCTACATGGCACTGCTCTTCCGCGCAGACGGTATCGCACGCATCGGACGTATCGCATCAAACGGATAAATTTTTCACAGTGCGTCCACTGTATTGACAGCGTACGGATTACCGACGGTGAGTACCAGCATACGGATTGACGATGCCAGTTCATTCGGATTTTTGCAGTGATCGTACGTGCGGAAAGTATTTGTGAGAATGGAGGAAAGCGATGAAGAAGTCGTTATTGCTTGTTTATTAGCAGAAGAGGAAGAACAAGTAAAAAAATCTAGAACGACGATGCGGAGAGAGCGCGCGTCCACTGATCGGCATTCCGTATGACGTCATCGGTACGCAGCGCATGTACGTATTGCCGGTGAGCTGTCCGTACGGTGCGGATCAGTGGACGCTGTTGTATGAGGTTTTATACAAGGCAAACTAAAATCCGTTACGTGCGATACGTCCGATACGTGCGATGCGAACCCACGTGATGTCCGCGTGGGATATGTGTTGCAGATGTAATTTTTTCTAAATTGTTAATTATTTATTTTTGTGTTGAACTTTATTAAATGTTATTTGTACGTGACTCTTCTTGGAGGTCCTAAAATGAATAAATGAAATATTTTCTATTAAATTCTTCTATTGAAATGTTGTTACAATTTCTGCGACATTATTTGTGCGAAAGCACTAAAGTTTGTTCAACGGACTTCTACACAGTGTAAATAATATGCTTGCCAAGTTTATTCTGGGTCTCTGGATTTGTGGAAACGGGACAACTACAGGAGACTTTTTTTGGATTGGAAATCATCAAATAACTTCATCACCCACTCAGGGAGGAGCAGAAGAGTGTCAGACTTGTAACTAAAACCCATCCATGTTCCTTCTTTAGTCCGTTGTGTGCCGCGTTATCTCTTTCGAACAACCCGCACAAATAAATACATGCCAACGACAATAAACATTTTCCTAATCACCTCCAAAAACTAAAAAAAGACGTAAAAAAAGTTAATAAGTAAAGCCGCAGCAGTAATTTACCAAACCCTTACTTTGTATGTAAATTACTTTAGGACAGCTTACCCAACGGTTTTACCTTTTGTTGTGAAATATAAGATCTTTCGTGACGCAGCCAGAAGGCGCCCACTGGTGTTGCTTTGATATTGACACCGTTATTTCATTTGTCAAATTGGATCTGGAAAAATGTTATTTGGCAACAAATTTCTGCTTTTTAGGCGACAATAAAAGTCGATTTTCTGAGGTACGGGAGATGAATTTACTTTTCAAAAACAATTTTTCATTAATTCACACACTCAACAACAAATGTGCCACGACAGCTTTCTTGATTACTTGAACAAGCAGTTCTATTCTGTGAATGATGACATAGCCAAACCAATAGTGCCGCCAATGACTTTCACGGAACGAAGAAGGTAATTTTCGCTACAAAATTACGACATGGTGTCTAGAATCAAAACCGCAGCGACACAATCGCTTGCCTTTATTGTCAACCTATGTGGTTGCTATTATTATCATTTTGATCACAACTTACCAACGGTCTATCACAAAACTACAATTTCTTTTTCACCTCAGTAGCTCAAACATGTAGGTTTAGCTGCATGAAAAAACAAAGTGACTTTTTAATTTTAATCATTAGAACCGCGCACTGTCATTGTTACGTTCGGAAACGCGTGAAAACCTAAAATTAATAGACCGTTAAACAGATAACGTATGTTTCTTGTTTTGTAAATTATTGAATTTAAAATTTATTGTTGTTTTTTAAAGAAAGTAATAATTGCTGCAGCAGATAAAATTGATATTTATATGAATTAGTTTCAACAACATTACATTTAAAAATAAAAGAAAACGAGTGCTGTTTCAGAACGCGTTTATAAAACTACTAGCTTTTGCCCGCGGCTTCGCTCGCGTTAAATTCGGGGTAACACAGTTCCACTTGCGCCTTATTGATTTGTAATAGCAACGCTACGTTTTCCCTTTTCTTCCCTCTTTCTCCCTCACATCCCACTTTTTCTTAAAAAAAATTAGCCTATGTCCGTCTCCTGGTTCCCAACTATCTCTGTACCAAAATTCATCAAAATCGGTGTAGCCATTGAAGCGTGAAGAGGTAACAAACAAACAAACAAACAAACTCACTTTCGCTTTTATAATATTAGTAAGGATTCAGTTCTGTCAACTCCTGTTATTATGGTTCAGCACTAATTACACGAAAAAGAAAGAACATAGAATAAAAGTTTAGCTTAAGAATATTATAATTATTATATGGTATCCTAGCTTTTGCCCGCGGCTTCGCTCGCGTTAAATTCGGGGTAACACAGTTCCCCTTTCCTGATTTGCAGGTACCTGCTACCTGTAGTTTTTGCCCTTGCGCCTTATTTATTGTAATAGCAATGCTAAATTTCCCTTTTCTTCTCTCTTTCTCCCTCAATTGTCATTTTTTTTTAAAGTTAACCTATGTCCGTCTCCAGGGTCCAAACTATCTCTGTATCAAAATTCATCAAAATTGGTGTAGCCATTTAGGCGTGAATACGTAACAAACAAACTTTTATAATATTGGTAAGGATTACCCTGTTCGTTCAAGAACGTAAAGTACACTTGCTTGATGAGATCAGAGTAATATGTGTCCTTGCTGCTGAATTGAAAAAGTTATAGCAACATTATTTGCTTTTTGCACAAATAACTATTTTTCACACAAAACCAAACTTATCACCTCTTGAGACATTCAAAATAACTAAAGACCCTGAAAGATAAAACTAAAACTATTAATGGGAGTTCATTCAAGAAAGTTGTGGAGTTTCTAGTTCAGTGCCGATACGCGCCTCCCCTTGTACCATACGTTCCTGAGGGACTCTCTAACAACGGAGTGACATGAAAACCGAATTTAGAAGGTCCACTTGCCGATGGGATATCATCAAATAACTGCCCAAGCTCTGGGTGGAGCGCGGGGGAGTGTCAGGCTTTTACTGAATAAAACTCACCCATGTTCCTTCTTTTGCCTTTTATGTTCCTGGGCCGCGGTATCTCTTTCGAACAAACCGCTACCCTGGCAGGCCCCTCTCTTTGTAGAAGGTCCACTTGGGATCAAACGTGGTTAGCAGTGCTAAAACATTTTTTTGTAAAAACACAAGGAATTTCTCAGCTCACATACAAAAATGTAACAGCCGTTTCGGTCGATCTTCAGGTTAAATCACACTTTTCTACTTTGGTCTGGGAATGGATGCCAACCCATTCACACCGAGTTTTCTCCGGAAATCTGTTTTTCAAAGCTGTTGGTCACGGCTGTCATTTCTAGATATTTGGCAATCGTTTCAGGTCTATCGTCGGTGTCCCGTAAGTTTGACAACCAATCTTACCAAGGGGTATCGTATTACCCAGTACTAACTGGTTTGTGGAGGTCAGATAGGCAGTCGTCGTGTAAAATACTGGTATTCAGCTGCATCCGGTCAGACTGGAAGCCGACCCAAACATTAGGTAGATGATGAGTTTCATTTCTTGATTAATGTAGCTGGTTGACTGCTCATCGTGTACAAAATCAAAATATTTTTATTTCACATTGGCCTACATGGGCACTTATAAAACGTCGAGAAAAGATGCACGGTTTGGGTTGGTCGTTTCCTATGGAGAAGAACCGGCAAGAAACTCCATGGTTACTCTTTTAAAATCATTTGGTGTTGGGGAATTTTAGGGACTCTTCAAGGAAACTCCAAAAATGCTGATAACTAGTCAAGTATGTAATGCCTCGAGAAAACCATAAGATGAAGTGAAGATGACATATGTACATAGATTGAACCTTACAACTAATTAGCCTAATTAAATTACATCGCGCCGTTGATTTGCTCAGTAAAAACGAGCAGGCGTTTGATTCGAACCCAAGCTCGAACATGCCCCGGGACCTTGGAAGCAGCAGGAGTGCTTTCAAGCAGACGCAGAATCAACGGGCAGCGGGCAGATCCTGTTAAAGGCTCTTCTGATGACACCAACAGAAGTTTTGATGTCAGCCACGCGAACAATTCCATCCGACCCTGGATGGACGGCAACAACTCTTCCCAGCCTCCATTTGAGGGGAGGTAAATGGCCCTCCTTTATAATGACCAAAGCTCCCAACTTCAGTGTGTCTTTGCAGGTGCGCCACTTAGTCCTTTGCTGCAGCTCAGATACAACTTCCTTGCTCCAACGGGCCCAAAAATGCTGGCGTAGCTGTTCAATCCGTTGGAATCGGGATAATGACGAAGTGGAGTAGTCCTGGAGATCTTGTTGTGGAAGTGACGTCAGCGGCCGACCAACAAGAAAATGACCCGGAGTTAATGGAGTGCAGTCCGCTGGATCAGATGACAGTGGTGTCAGTGGACGGGAATTCAATATCGCCTCAATTTGGACTAATGTGGTGTTAAGCTCTTCAAACGATAAATGACAAGTTCCCAACACTCGCCTAAGATGGTACTTAGTCGACTTAACACCCGCTTCCCAAAGTCCGCCAAAATGAGGAGTGTACGCGGGGATAAAGTGGAAATTAATTCCGTCATTGGCCAATTGTTCGCTCAAAGAATTGCAGTTAGATTTAAGGAACTTCGAAAGTTCATTACAGGCGCCGACGAAAGAGGTACCGTTGTCGGAGTAGATGTCATTGGGTTTTCCTCGTCGCGAGATAAATCTAAACAACGCCAGTAAATATTTATTGCTGGTTAAGTCACTCACCAGCTCCAAGTGAATAGCCTTGGTTGTAAAACACACAAAGATTGCTATGTACACTTTTACCAGCCTACATCCACGACCTTGCTTATTAGCAGCCATGATGGGGCCAGCATAATCCACACCAGTAGTCTGAAAAGCATAGCCACCCGGAAGGAGACGCTGCTGCGGCAAATTACCCATCAAAGGAGAAATTGTTTTCCCCGACAAGCGACAACAACGCACACAACTACGATAGCAACTCTTTGATAAATTTCGTCCGCCTATAGGCCAGTATGAATCCCTGATTGAAGCCAGCAACGACTGAGGGCCTGCATGCATCAACCTTTCATGTTCATAGTTAAAAAGTAATTTTGTAAATTTATGAGTGGACTGTATAAGAATAGGGTATTTTTTATTAAAAGAAAATGTTGAATTAGCTAAACGTCCTCCAACGCGCATTATTTTATTATTATCTAAGAATACGTTGAATTTTATAAGAACGCTTTTACACGGTAATTTCTGATTATTAAGGAGTAATTTATACTCGGGAAAAGACTCAATTTGGCTTCTAATAATAATAATATTCAATGCATCCTGTAAATCCGATTGTGATAGAAATTTCCCAACAGTAGGATTTTTTCTACACAACTTAATAAATCTTAACACGGTTGCTACACAACGAATAAGTCTTAAGTAACTAGAAAAACGATTAAAATCTATAATCGTATCACATGGACTATTAGTACTAACATTAGCGCTCAATACAGCATGAGGTCGAGTTTCAGGCAGCTTATCTAACTCTAATGATTTATGTTGAGAAGGCCAATGCGATTGCATTTGTTTTAGAAAACTGGGACCACTCCACCACAAGTCCAAAGATTGCAGAACACTAATCTCCACGCCACGAGATATAAGGTCTGCAGGGTTCTTGTCGGTTGGGATGTGTCGCCAAGTACAGTGCCCCGCCTTGTCTAACACTTCAGCAACGCGATTGCGTACAAAAGGCTGAAGCTTAGAAGGCAACATCTGCAACCACCCCAACACAACGGTGGAGTCAGTCCAGCAATAAATGCGGCTGAACTTAAGTCGCAGTGAGCACACAACCTTCTCACATAAACGAGCTCCTACTACGGCGCCACACAATTCCAGCCTTGGAATTGTAGTCGGCTTAATCGGCGCCACTCGACTTTTAGCGGCTAACAAACGAACCATGTACTCACCCTGATCATTGGCACTGCGTACATAAACGCACGCGCCATACGCACGCTCAGATGCGTCGGAAAATACATGTAATTCCAACGTAGTACATGCGTCACAAATAACGTGTCGTGGGACACGAAAATGATTAATAAGTGGTAACGTTTTAACAAAAACATTCCAGCTTGCATTAAGTGCTGGGCTCAGAGGCTCGTCCCATGAAAGTTTATCTAACCACATACGTTGTAAAAATATTTTCATTGAGATTACACAAGGAGATAAAAGTCCTAGAGGGTCAAAAATACGTGCGATTGCAGAAAGAACGTCACGCTTTGTCACATTATTTTTAGAAGGTAACGTTGAACTAGAAAACCCAAATTCATCCGAACTAGAAAACCAGTTTAGTCCTAATAACTTATTGGGTTCATTAGATCCTTTATCCAAATCTAATGACAGAGCATCTCCGGTGACTAGTTCAGGGACATTAGACCTCCACTTTCTAAGTGGCATGCAAGCAGATGCAAGTGCATTAGTGACCTCTGTGCGGATAAACGTAACTTCATTTAAATCATCAGCTCCAGTCAGAAGATCATCCACGTAAAAATCATGCAAGATGACGTCAGCGACCTTATCTCTGTTACCCGAGCATGACTCACCTACAAAACGCGAAGGGATCTTAGTGTCACTGTTTTTATAATCCATCCCTAGTTGCTTGAGGCAACGCGTAGCTAGAAATGGTGCACTAGCCGTGCCATATGTGACGGTGTTTAATTTATAAATTTTAACCCGATCACATTCGTTATCTCGCCACAAAATCTGTTGTAGATACCTATCTGACGGATGGACGTATATACACCTATACATCTTCGCAACATCAGCTGACAAGACGAACTTGTGTTGTCGAAACCGAAGTAGAATAGCTATGAGATCGTCTTGCACCGTTGGGCCTACCATCTGCACGTCATTTAAGGACACTCCAGAGGAAGTAGCACTACTGGCATTGAAAACTACCCGAAGCTTAGTAGTAGTGCTACATTCACGCCTTATACCGTGGTGTGGGATGAAATATCCACCGGGACTGCCACTACCCTTTGTTTCGGTCATATGTCCTAAAGTCTCATATTCAGACATGAAATCGCGATATAACTTGCCGAACTCTGGCTGGGACTTCAGTCTGCGTTCCAGAGAAGTTAGACATTTAGAAGCCCTTTGAAAAGATTCTCCTAAAATAGAAGGGCTTAGTTTTAAGGGAATACGAACACAAAAATGACCGTCATCTAATCGTGTCGTGTTCTTGACAAAATGTTCCTCACATAACTTCTCCTCGGGTAAATAATGTGAAGATTGTGAGTTAATCTCCTCCAGGTTCCAAAATTTAACTAAATCGGCTTGAATTTTATCTAAATCGCCGTTATTAGTGGAACCGGTTTGAGTAAAATTACATAACAAATCATTCGATATTGATTTACTACTTTTAAATATAACAGGGCCAGAAACAATCCAACCTAACAACGTTTCACACAACACTGGTTTACCTGTACCTAGTTTTATTCTCTGTGAGCCGACCAAGTCCCAGAAGAGATCAGCACCTATAAGGACATCTACTTCTGAAGGCTTATAAAACGTGGGGTCAGCCAAACAGATATTATCTGGAATATTCAGGTCCGAAACGTCGACTTCTCGACAGGGCACTATAGTCGTTAATGATGGTAAAATGAAACAATAAAACCTTGCAGAATAATTGTTGTCTAACGATGTCATTTTTACGTGACATGTTTTACCTACGCGAGAACTCACGTTATTAATGCCATAGACCGAACCATTTACCTCACTAGTACATAAGTTAAGCCGTCTACATAAACGTTCCGTTATAAAACAAGATGTGCTGCCGCTATCAAGCAGGGCTCGTACTATGTACTCACGATCATTACGATCACATAACTTGATTAGAGCGGTGGACAATAACACACCGTGTTGTTTACGCTCACCACAAGACGGACTAAGATCCGCAGCCAAAGTAAAATTATTTGCACTTGTATTAGTGCTAGCTACGGCGTCAGTGGGCGATGACGTTGGTACGGAATGGGACGAGCTACTGTGTGATTTGTTGTCTCCACTAGAATTCACTATAGTTTTCTTTTCCGACGAATGTAATAAAGTGTGGTGTCGGCGCTTACATGTCTTGCATCCCGGCTTTTTGCAACGGTTAGCAAAATGACCTGCACTAAAACAGTTATAGCACACTTTATAATTGGGTATTAATTTGAGTCGAGCGTCAACACTTAATGCGAGAAATTGTGTACAACTACTTAGAACATGATTAGCTTTGCAGTGCGGACATAGTTTATCCAAATCAGTGCTGGAATTATTTGAATCCTGTGATACAACCATAGATTTTACTTTATTAGCATAGGAACTAGACTTGGCGGGAGTGGAATTGTTGCTATTTCGTGCTATTTCTATCGTTTCTAAAAAGTCAGCGCGAGTGCGAAGGAATCCAATGAACACATTAAATGTTATAGTGCTATCTTTGTCTATGTGACCTTTATGCTGCTCCCACTCTCGGAACGTTAACTGATCCAGTTTCCTGGTTACAATATAAATTAATAACGTATCCCAATACTTGATAGGCTCACCTAACGATTCTAAAGCACGAAGGTTTTTGTTTAGTTGATCAATCAAACCTTTTAAAGCAACAGAAGACTCCTTTCCTATAGTATTTAAGTTAAATAAGGATGACACATGATTTTGTATAAGCAACCTTTTATTGTCGAAACGATCACAAACAATCTTCCAAGCTATATCGTAATTGTTTGCGGAAAACTCAATTGCCTGGATCACAACAGCAGCAGATCCTTCCAGAGAGGCTCGCAAATAGTGGAATTTATTAATTTGGTCGATTTCGTCGTTGCTGTGAATGAGACTGGTAAATGTGTCACGGAATTCCAACCAAGAACTATAACAGCCATTAAACTTAGGTAGCTGTATCGTGGGCAACTTAACAGGCTTGCGTTGACTGATACGAGTACACTTATCGCTAGTCATCGACTCATTATCATTATTATACTTACTTAACAACTCCTGCGCCCGAGACAGCGCTTTGTAATACAATGACTCGAATTCACTACGCTCATAAAATTGAGATTTTACATCGTCTACGAGACATTCTAATCGCACCTGTACCTCATCGTACTGTTCGTACAAAGCCTCGATTCTTCCAATTCGTAACTGCAATTCCTTGACCTCACAACTGGTTAAATCCTTTTCGGTGGATGCATCAAGGAAATTAATAAATGCAGTTAAACGTCCCTTGTAGCTTCCTCGTTTTTTAACTAGGTCTTTTTCCTCGGGCATATTGGGAAACGAGTGTCGTCAACCTGTAATTTGTACAATAATAATTTTTAAACAACTGAAACAATACGAACAACTTGCTAAGGTGCGATAGCTACTGTGGTTACAATTTAACTAACAATGTAAATACTGTAAATAGTCACTGATTACTACTTTATATAATATGATGTAAATACAATATGCGATTTTAATTTGTACTATGTTTAATTTAAATTACGACTCAAAACCTAAAATTTAATTACTTACGTCGGTATCTAAAAGCATTACAATAATTAAGAATAAAATAAAATAACTAGTACGGTTTGCATAATTTAACTACATCAAGAACAATAAATAAGTCTTGTTATCCATCTAATACCAACATAAATTAACTACACCTAGGGACCTACGCACTAATTGCTTTTTAAGAATATTTCAATAAAATGCAGCTATACAATTAAAAATGTAGTAAAATATCTACTGTACTTTAATATAATAAAATACGTTTAATCATATTTGCTACAAGTATCAGAAAATGATACAGAACTATCCACATGGCAAATAGGTAACGGTACGTTATAGTATTCAGATAAAACACTGACCTTTTATAAATTAATCCGTATATACTACCTGAACGAGTGTTGGGTGATGATAATTGCGTTAAAATTACTTAACACCGTAAATGAGCTTATTTCCTTTGTCTCAAGTCACGTTGCCGGCTTATAACCTCCACGGCGAATTCCACGATAATTATATTTGTCCAAATCCACTGATTTTTCGTAAATCCACTGATATAATCCTAATCCGGCTCGGTATGGACCAAAATGTTGGGGAATTTTAGGGACTCTTCAAGGAAACTCCAAAAATGCTGATAACTAGTCAAGTATGTAATGCCTCGAGAAAACCATAAGATGAAGTGAAGATGACATATGTACATAGATTGAACCTTACAACTAATTAGCCTAATTAAATTACATCGCGCCGTTGATTTGCTCAGTAAAAACGAGCAGGCGTTTGATTCGAACCCAAGCTCGAACATTTGGTTTTAAAATGTTGTTGTTACAGCGTTAGCACTTAAGTATGAGAGGACAGCGTAGGCCCGACAATAAGTCATTGCTTACTTTACAAAAAGTAAAATAAAATAAAATAAGACCAAGGTGTTTGTAGATAGTCTGGTCATCCTCATAATAAATAATCCAATTTTACTTATATAAGATAATAAGCATATGCATTTATTTCTCACCACAATAAATAAGTAGTTACATTATTAGGTTTCGTGAACGAAAATATTCTTCTAATTTTATAAATACGAAAGTTTGTGAAGATGTATGGATGTATATTTGTTACTTTTTTACGCAAAAACTACTGAACTGGATGAAATTTGTCACACGGATAGTGTAAAATCTAGATTAACACATACATTTTTTTTATCCCAGTAGTAGGATCCCGTAGAACAATTACGAAACTCCACACGAACAAAACCGCAGGCATAAGTTAGTGTATCATACTTCCCGAAGTAGATACATCGATTGATAAATCTTTTATGATTCAAAAAGATAGAAGTTAGATTGACCCATAGACAATTAGACACATCGCTTACATTTAAAACGGTTTTCCACTACTGGGTGGCGTGTCTTCAGATTGCACCAAATGGGAGTCCAACTCAGCATATGTCAAGGAGAATACCTGACGCTGGTATTCTGCTGAATCCCGCTAGTGACACACGGATGTCGAGAAAAAGAAACGATTTTTTTTACATAAAATCTTTTCCCCACACTAGGAATTTCCCCTGTATCGTGGGTGCGTTTACAAAGATTTAAACTCTCATACACAAACAGCCACCCAAAACAAGAACCTGTAGGTCATACAAATATTTGTTCCGTGCGGGAATCGAACCCGTGACATGCGGCGCAGCAATCGATCGCTCAGCCACTGCGCCAACCGTGGCGTATATTATAAAGATGGCAAGTACATCTAAACTGTTGTAAACCTTCTGCTACTCCGCGTTCCGTTTCAATAGAGTGAAACGATCTAATAAATAGATCTGGAACACTCCGCCTGGTGATAAGGTCAATCTGACGCCATTACGTGCGGCAACTTTCCTAATCACATTTTGTACTAGGCAGGGGCTTTTACGGATTGAACACTGAATATCTTGCTTTCGAAAACCGAACGCGACCAACCACAGAATCATCATCAACTCAACATCTTTAAAACTCTGCATTGATCCGCAAAACCGATTCAAATCTTTCTGTGAATACTTTAAAATAATCCCAGCCATCTAAGTAGCAAAAGGTTTGCTCATTTACATTAATTAATAAGTAAATACTCGCACATATGTGGCCGAAAGTGAATAATTTATAGTACCCTCGGCTCTGTTAAATATACATTAATCTAACATTTTGTAAACATAGCCTTCATCTTGAATCCTTATTTAGGAGAGGTATTTTAAACTTATACTTGGGGATTTATTTGTACTACGGCGTAGCACAGACTTTGCTACGGCGTAGTTCACTTTGCTACGGCGTAGTTCACTTTGCTACGGCGTAGTTCACTTTGCTACGGCGGCGGCGTAGGTAAATTTGCTACGCATAGAGAAAGGAACCTCCATACAATACGACCCGTCTCCATGACGACCTAGTACTAATTATTTTGACCTTTATTTATTTGTAAATAATGTGATTAAATTTTTTGTAACTTAACATAATTATATTTTTTTAATATTACAAAAAAAGTGATTTGCCGGTATCGGGAGCAGTGTTCAAGAGTGTTGTTGGTTAGGGCTCCAGAGACAGGCACCTGCTCACAATACGGGCCGTATCGAGGAGTACTGATTTCTGAATCGGGTCCTTCATGCAACTGCCTAAGGAGAGCCTAGACAAATGTTCATTGAGGCTCTTGGCCATCAGGCCGGCAATGATGGCCGAGTTCACAATCCTCGTGTGTCAGGCTCAGATATTTTAGTTGTTTCTCTTTTCCTGTTTTCACGAGGTTCTCATGCGGGAGGGTAACATTGACTATCATTACGCGGGGCGCTGATATGTTTAGTTTGTTTTTAGAACTTTTACAAACATGTTTAGTTTGATGACAATGTATGGTTAGTTAGGTCACGTCATTCTAACCTTCCAATTATTAAATAGAGTAGGTACAAGATCTCTTTGCATGCATACAATATATGGCACATAGTAAAACACATTTGAAGTACGACAAATACACTACGACGGTTAACCAACCGCCAAGACCTTCTAATTGACATATTTTGACAAAATACTTTTATTTATGTTAAAAAAATCTATCCCGCACAGGACAAAAGCCTCCTAAAGAGAATCCACAATATTTCGGGTATTTTTTCAATCGTCCCAATACCTACGCGCGTGCAAATGTTGGCGAATATTTCTGCTAAAATGCACCTCCTGTAAAACAAATACATTTTGAGTTACTCCTAACTCAAAATGATCTTGACGGTTAACCATCGAGTCACTCAAGTTGAGATTGATGTCGATTCTGTTGTTATAAACTAAACACAAACTACTCTAAAAATCACTAAAATTTTGTTTATTCATATCAAACGACGTTTTCTGTTCTTAAATTAATTAGAATGACACAACCATAATTATAATAGTTTGACAGCATTCATGATAGTTTAGTTACTCAATTTAGTAAAAAAGTCAATCTCGCTATTCTTAAAATTATGTGTAATAAAATTAGATGTGATTAGGTATATCATTGTAATATTAGTCTAGTTTAATCCGGTGGATCATAAAGATCGTCACCAGTTTCTATGAAATAAGGTTGTGGTCAAGGTGTTTTTTTTTGGAATGAAGTTCCTTATCGCGCTTTGCGAAAGTGGCTAGACAGATAAAATTAAGGCCAAAAGTTGTAAAGAAAGTGTCGTTACAACGTTTGGTTTTAATTTTTTCCGTCTTAGTTTCAGAACGAAGTTCCTTATCGCGCGTTGCGAAAGGGGGCTAGACGGAAAAAATTAAGACCAAAAGTTGTAAAGAAAGTGTCGTTACAACTTTTGGTTTTAATTTTTTCGGTCTTAGTTTCAGAACGAAGTTCCTTATCGCGCGTTGCGAAAGGGGGCTAGACGGAAAAAATTAAGACCAAAAGTTGTAAAGAAACTGTCGTTACAACTTTTGGTTTTAATATTTTCCGTCTTAGTTTCAGAACGAAGTTCCTTATCGCGCGTTGCGAAAGGGGGCTAGACGGAAAAAATTAAGACCAAAAGTTGTAAAGAAAGTGTCGTTATAACTTTTGGTTTTAATTTTTTCCGTCTTAGTTTCAGAACGAAGTTCCTTATCGCGCGTTGCGAAAGGGGGCTAGACGGAAAAAATTAAGACCAAAAGTTGTAAAGAAAGTGTCGTTATAACTTTTGGTTTTAATTTTTTCCGTCTTAGTTTCAGAACGAAGTTCCTTATCGCGCGTTGCGAAAGGGGGCTAGACGGAAAAAATTAAGACCAAAAGTTGTAAAGAAAGTGTCGTTATAACTTTTGGTTTTAATTTTTTCCGTCTTAGTTTCAAAACGAAGTTCCTTATCGCGCGTTGCGAAAGGGGGCTAGACGGAAAGAATTAAGACCAAAAGTTGTAAAGAAAGTGTCGTTATAACTTTTGGTTTTAATTTTTTTCGTCTTAGTTTCAGAACGAAGTTCCTTATCGCGCGTTGCGAAAGGGGGCTAGACGGAAAAATTAAGACCAAAAGTTGTAAAGAAACTGTCGTTACAACTTTTGGTTTTAATTTTTTCCGTCTTAGTTTCAGAACGAAGTTCCTTATCGCGCGTTGCGAAAGGGGGCTAGACGGAAAAATTAAGACCAAAAGTTGTAAAGAAAGTGTCGTTATAACTTTAGGTTTTAATTTTTTCCGTCTTAGTTTCAGAACGAAGTTCCTTATCGCGCGTTGCGAAAGGGGGCTAGACGGAAAAAATTAAGACCAAAAGTTGTAAAGAAAGTGTCGTTATAACTTTTGGTTTTAATTTTTTCCGTCTTAGTTTCAGAACGAAGTTCCTTATCGCGCGTTGCGAAAGGGGGCTAGACGGAAAAAATAAGACCAAAAGTTGTAAAGAAAGTGACGTTACAACTTTTGGTCTTAATTTTTTCGGTCTTAGTTTTTGTTGAGTGTATACAGGTTTTTTTGTACATATAAATAATAACTTCGTTCCATCCGGGTGTCCCTTGACACCTCTCAAGTTTTTTTGAATTATAATATGTATTAATCCACAAAATACTGTATTGTATTCGACCACAGGCTATGCAAAGATAATACGATACCTTTTCACGGGTGAATGACTTTGTCAAAGCCTTCAACAATTGGCTATTAATTGCTCTCACTGAACACTGAATAGCGTCCGAAAACAATTGAATATTATCGGCAAAACTGCTATTATGTACCTACACATGTGACGACCAAATATTTTGATATCGGTCAAATTATTCGTTTTTCAATTAAACTGAAATGATCAAAGTGTATGAACTGCTAAGAACTTTTAGTAACAATGAAAAATGAAAAAACTTGAGAGGTGTCACGGGACATCCGGATGGAACGAAGTTCTTATTTATTATGTACAAAAAAACTGTATGCACTCAACAAAAATAATCGTCGCGACACCACACTGTTCAATGCGAAATAGAAAAGCGAAACGAAAATAACTGGCATGCTTTTTATTAGAGAGAGAGAGACACAGACAGAGAAAAGCGCGCACGCCGCAGGGATTACAACTATAGCAAAAAGTGTCGTCACAACTTTTGGTCTTAATTTTTTCGACCAGCCCCCTTTCGCAACGCGCGATTAGGAACTTCGTTCCAATAGTCGATAAAAATATGTATAAGACATTATCATACCATAACTAAAACTGCTGAAACATAAAAGCAAAAAAATAACCGACTCCCAAAAAAAACAAAATGGAAAATAACTTCCGGAAGTCGGTGGCAAAAAACTCAACGAAACAAACAAAAGTCACCGACAACCGGAAGTAAAGTTATTATCCACTTCTTTTTTGGGAGGCGGTTCTTTTTAAATTAATTTGAATTATAAACATGTAGAAATCACAAACATAAAAAATCTATCTTTTTTTTCCTTTACATTTTTTATGCGAAAGGAGAATAATTGTAAGAGGACCCATACACCTACAATAATATTGCGCAATGTTGATGATTGCACAATATTATTGATTAGCTCCGAAACCCACACGGTACAATTAAATTGAGACAATAAAATTGAACAAGCGTTCTCGTCATACCTTTCTACAGTGCACCATGTCTGATTTGGCTGCAGCTATCGTGTGTATCATAAAATCATAACCCATACTCTTTTTGTCCCGGTCATGGTACAATTTACTTTTAAAATTCCACAAAGCAGGTAAATCACGATATAATCGTGAATCGCTGAAGCTTTTTGTGCCATTTTCGCTCCAAAAATACACGCGTGCGTACGCGACCGCTCCGAACTATAGACTAAAAAATATTGGGCAATATACCATACACAAGACACAATAAATAAATATTGTGCAATAAAAGTTAAAAGTCCTCAATCTTTTACTCAATCATTGCGCAATCTTCAATACTATCCCTATATGTTCAATAATATTGTGCAATCATCAATATTGCGCAATATTATTGTAGGTAGGGAGTTTAACTTATCGTCGATATAACTGTGATCCATACCCCTTTCGTCCAATTGAATTAAGGTTGGCGTAGCGTGTCCTCTTCTTCCATATATTTTGAAAGCCATTAATTTAGTGTTCATTATATTTATTTAGTGGCTAAATGAAAACTACTGCTCGGGTCAATCGTGAGGTTAAGCGACGCTTGCCTAGGTAGGTCCGTGGATGGGTGACCAGCCAATACATACCGAGTCCTCCGTGCTTCGCAGAGCAGGTTAAGCCGTTGGTCCTGGCTGTCATTCTATCTGATCTCCACCATCATCAGATAGGTAGTCGCTTCATGGTATTCAGCTGCATTTGGTAAGACTGGAAGCCGACCCCAACATAGCTGGGAAAGGCTAGGCAGATGATGGTTGAATAATTATTGAATTCACACGTTCACAAGCTTCTCTTTGCACCGACCACAGTTTGTCTCTGCATCGCCCAAAACTTGACTGGTGGAGCATGTAGTTGGCATTAGGTCCGCCTCTATTTGTTGTGTGCTTAGAATATTAAATTAATAAATATTTGGGGTTTACCAAAAACATAATAGACATTCATTTACGTATCTCTGATTAATCTAATGCACATCGACAGGAGTCATTTGGACCCACACGATATAATTATGTGTTTATTTTGTGTGGGTGGGATTTCATCAATTAACTTCCCCCGCTTTGGGCGGTGATGGGTGGAGTTTCAGATTCTTACTGACTAAAACCTATCCATGTTCTTTTGCCCTTTATGTTCCGGGCCGCGGTATCTATTTCGAACAACCCGCAACTCCAGCATAAACATATGTGTGTCATTTGATTGTGATTACAAGATATAGACACGATGAGATCTAAACGAAATCATTACCTTGTTTCACAAAATGAAATTCTTAACAGACGGTCGTTTTCTGAAACATAACTGGTCATTATTGTTAATAGGCAATCCCCTAAGTATTTTGTGAAATGCTTATAATCATGCTTAACATTATAATATTAATGATAATTAAGTTTTAGTGGGGTGGTCGGTGGCAGCTGGATTAAAGTCATAGAGAATCGAGTTTAATAGCGTGTGATTGTTTCCATCCATTGTCTGTTTGGTCTTCTCCTAATTTTAAAACCATCCAAATACATTTTCAAAACTTTCCCCACGACATTTTCGTCATAATTCTGGCACGCAGGCTTACACATCCTTACTAATATTATAAAAGCGAAAGTTAGCTTGTTTGTTTATCTGTTACGTCTTCACGCCTAAATGGCTAAACCGATCTTGATGAATTTAGGTACAGAGATAGTTGGGTCTCTGGAGACGGAAATAGGCTAATTTTATTTAGAGAGAGTGAGGAATGAGGGTGAAATAGGAAAGAAAAGGGAAAACTCAGCTTTGCTATTACAATAAATAAGGCGCAAGGGCAAAAACTACAGGTAGCAGGTACCTGCAAATCCGGAAAGGGGAACTGTGTTACCCCGAATTTAATGCGAGCGAACCCGCGGGCAGAAGCTAGTATATAATATGCGGTTTACCAGAACAGATTATTTCGCCCCCTAAAATCAAATGAGGGCAAACCAAGCTAGCCAAAGCAGTCTAGATATGACAACTGAAGCCAGCCATTTATGTACATGGTAAGGTCCAAAAGTTTCCGGGTTTAACTTAAACCTGGATTTCATTTAATATTAACAGGGAACTAAAGTCAAAATCAGCAACATCATTGAGCATTAAGTAACAAAACAAATCACTGAAGTAACAAAGTTTCAAGTTAGACTTGCAAAAAATCTGTACCTCAAGCTTATTTTCTCTGAATAATATTCATTACAGAACTGTTTAAACAAATCCTTTGAAAGTAAACAATTTTGTTGACCACAAAGTGCAGTATTTACCATGTAATATAGAGTACTTTTCTTCAAGTTTTGCATCAAAGATTAAATAAGTTACTAGATTTATCCAGAACTCCGACTTAGTGCTTAGCGTCGGTATTAAGTTAAGTCATTTCAGGACGCCAGCCATGCGCGAATACTCCACTTTGAGAATCGCTCGCCAACTTTTACAACTTCGACCAATTACGTAGTGTCAAATAAAACAGAAAGTTAACTATTAATGTGAAAGCGCCAGGAATTATTGATATTATTAAATTAGGTCCTATTGTGGAGGTCAGATAGGCAGTCGCTTCATGTAAAATACTGATATTCAGCTGCATCCGGTTAGACTGGAAGCCGACCTCAACATAGTTGGGAAAAGGCTAAGCAGATGATGATTTTGCCAAACTTCTTGGCAGTATATGACTAGGTATAAATGAGACAAAAGATGTAGTATAGTCTGGTTATAATTATCCAAAGGTGCATCTTATATACTAACGACTTCGTGTTGATAACAGATAGTAGAAACATTTAATAGATATTGAACGTGCGATAAAGAACATAAGATTGCGATGTAGATTGTAGATACAGCACGAAGATATCGTACTGTAACAGTACACCCCCCTTTAAAAAGAAAAATAAATATTATGGTAATAGTGTTTACAATATAAATTTGATCTAGACCTTACTAGCTATTTGCTGATGTATATAAATAATAATGCTATTGTACGCGGTGGAATTTGATGACGCCTGTTGTGGTGTGATTTGCTGACGTCTGTAATTTTGACTTAGCTGTTGCACGAGTGTTTATTATTTTTTTCCGTTAAACTCTTTATCCTTCTGTCCAGTGTTTTCATTATGCCGTAAATTAGGATCGCACCGATTGTTAAAATAATCTGTCCCATTGCAACATTTCTTGTCCACCGTAAGTCCTCCTGGATCAGGTTACGGAGTTTGTCCGCTTCGTTTTGATTGAGGCAACTGTCCGTATTGTATGTTATCTGGTCCTTAGAACTTTGATTTCCCATTTTAGATGTCTTGTTGTTACGAGTAGTTGTGAATTAATGGTATATGTTAAGATCTATGTTAATATATATACGAATAGCTTGCTTCTATCAGCGATTTTTTATAGACGTACTACTGGCTTTACTTTACGTCCCGATCGTGTAGTGTACGTGTGTGAATGTCTGTCGCAATCCTTTGAATCTGGCACGTAGTTTGATTCGTCATTGATCATGAATGCTGGTTTCAATCTGTCAATTGATATCACTGTCTCTTTATCCTTAATTCTAATGCAAAATGTTTTATCTGTTTTACTAATTACTGGGTAGGGTCCTTCATACGGCGGTGTCAGGGCTTTCTTCATTCTATCACACCGAACAAATACGTGTGAGCATTCTTTGAGTTCGGTATGCACAAATATAGCTTGGTTATGGTTTTTTCTTTTCGGAATTGATGTCATTTGTGTGATGTCCTTTTGAATTTGTTTTACAAATTCTTCGTACGTTGATAACTGTGCTGCTGATGACTCAAAAAATCCTCCAGGGAGTCGTATTGGCGTTCCATATGTCATCTCTGCTGAACTATAACCTGTGTCTTCTCGCAAGCTACTCCGCAACCCGAGTAAAACTGTTGGGATTTCTTTTAACCAATTTTCGTTGGATTCTCTTGTCATTAACGCTACCTTTAAAGTTCTATGAAATCTCTCTATCATTCCATTGGATTGCGGATGATAAGGTGTTGTCCTAATTTTATGTATTCCCAAAAATTGTGAGAGTGACTCAAATATTCTTGATTCAAACTGTCGGCCTTGATCCGTAGTAATGCGCAATGGACATCCAAAACGAGTAATCCATCCTTCGAAAAGTGTCTTGGCTACTGTTTCTGCAGTTATATCTTCTACCGGAAATACTTCGGGCCATGACGTACAACGATCTATGATTGTGATTTAATATCTCTTCCCTTGTGAAATCGGAAGTGGTCCGACGATGTCAATATGTAAATGTTCAAAACGTTGCGCTGTCATAAATGTACCAGGAGGTGATATCGTATGTCGTTGTATTTTTGATTTTTGGCAGGCTATACATGATCTACACCAATTATTGATATCTCTGTTCATATACGGCCATAAATACCTTTGGGTTATCATTTTTCTCGTAGTTCTTTTTCCTGGATGGCTCATACCATGAATGGTATCGAAAATTTGTTTGCGAAAATGCTTTGGTAAGTAGGGGCGGCTTTTTCCAGTAGACGTGTCGCAGGTGATGTTTATTGTGGAACCCGGAAGCGTAATGTTTTTGAATTTTAATCTTTTATTGTCATGTAATTTACTTAGTTCATTATCTGTTGATTGACATTTTTCCAATTCAGCGTAATCGATAGGTGATGGCACGTATATTTCCTCTATTCGAGATAAGGCATCGGCGGTAATATTGTCACGTCCGTTTATGTGTTGGATGTTGGTACTGTATTGTGAAATGAAATCTAACTGCCGGACCCGTCGCGGTGTATCGTTTGATGATGGTTTTTGGGAGAATGCGTATGTCAAAGGTCGGTGATCCGTAAATATTGTAAATTCTCTTCCCTCGATTAATCTGTGAAAATGTTTGACGGCCATGTATATTCCTAACAGCTCTCTGTCAAACGTAGAATATTTTTGTTGAGTTTCGCTCAATTTTTGTGAAAAAAATCCTAATGGTTCCCAATTGCGTCCGGATTTTTGTTGTAAAACTCCACCAACGCAAGTAGCACTAGCGTCGGTCATGAGCGCTAGTGATGCGTTGCGGGAAGGATGCGCTGTTAATACTGCGTTTTTCATGCTTTCCTTGCATTTTTCGTAAGCTTTGTCTGCTTCCGTTGTCCAAGGAACAGGTGAATTATCGTTCTTTTTTTAACCATGTAGATATTCGTTTAAAATTCTTTGATTTTCCGCTGCGCGTGGAATATTACTTCTGTAGAAATTGACCATGCCCAAAAATCTTCTTAATTCTTGAATTGTTTTCGGTTTGGGAAATTCCATGATTGCTTTGTAATTTTCTTCGGTAGGTTGTATTCCTTGGCTCGTTATATGATAACCTAAGAAATCTATTTCCCTTCTGAGAAATTCGCATTTTTCGAGATTAATGGTTATTCCATTCTCGTGTAAACGTTTGAAAACCGTTTCTAAATGCTGATAATGCATATCTTCGTTGTCCGATGCGATGAGACAATCGTCTACAAATATAAATACGAAGTTTAAATCTCTAAATAAGGAATCCATGAATCGTTGAAATGTTTGTGCCGCATTGCGTAATCCGAAAGGCATTCTTAAGTACTCAAAAAGTCCGAAAGGTGTGATGATGGCTGTTTTCTCTATATCTTTAACAGGAATACAGTGGTATGCTTTGCGTATATCTATCTTGCTTAGTATCTTCTTATTTTCTAATATGTATGTAAAATCAGTTAATCTTGGTAGTGGGTATTTGTCCGGCACTGTCGTGCTATTGAGCATTCGATAGTCTCCGCACGGTCTCCATTCGCCATTTTTCTTTTTTACCATATGTAATGGGCTTGCCCATGGGCTATCTGACGGTCGGCAAATTCCGAGTTCTATCATATTTTGAAATTCCTTTTTGGCTATGTCGTATTTTTCTGGAGGTAATGGTCTTGCCCGAGCTGCGACGGGTGGTCCTGTAGTGATAATGTGGTGTTCAATCTTATGTTTGGGCGCATTGCGTAGAGAGGACTCTTTCGTGATGTCTTCGTATTTGTTTAAAAGTTGCGTAATACGTGGATTCGTTCCCACTGCGATAGTACGAATTGTTTGTTGTGTCGCTTTTTCTGAAATTACATGCGTTGTCAGCTCTGTAACTTTGTCGATAAGTTTGCGACCTGCTATGTCGACTAATAGTTTATAGTGCTCTAGAAAATCTGCTCCAATTATTGGTTGTGTAACATCGGCGATTATAAAATTCCATTTATAACATCGTTGTAGTCCTAAATTCAAGGTAAGCGTCTTCTCGCCGTAAGTCCTAATTTTAGTCCCATTTGCAGCGTATAGTGTGTATTGTTCATTTTGTAAAATTGAATATCTCTGTTGCTTGCTAATGACTGAGATATTTGCGCCCGTGTCAATCAAAAACTTCATACCACTTTTTCGGTCGGTAATGGTGAGGCGATTGGATGGGTGGATTGCACAGAGTTTCGCCGTTGTCTGTGCTCTTATTCGTTTCCCTGGTTCCGTACGTAAGTTATTGGTTTCCAACCGCATGGTTTAATGCAGTTCCTTGCATATTTTCCGAATCTTTCGTGGTAGTAACAAAATCGATTTGCTCCTCTATAGTTTGTTCTCGGCCTCATAATCGGGAATTGTTGACGTTTCTTGAAATGATTGTGCGTGTTGGGTCGATAGCCATATTGACCTTGCTGAATTGCGTCAATATCTATCTGTAATTTTGCTAGCTGGGTTAAAATGCATGCTGTATTGTTGTCGTTTGAAGTGTCGTTGCTAACAGCTGATATTTCGGTTACTTTTGAATTCATTATTATTTTGTCTGCAATTTGGCTCAGTTTGTCAATTTCCATGTCTTCCGTAACTGCTAGAACCGTAGTAACTGATGTTGGTAAAAGCCTGAACCATAGTAGTTTAATTGTTTCGTCACTGATTTTTCCTCTCCCGAGGACCCGCATTTGACGTAATAACTGCGAAGGTTTTTGATCACCGAGTTCTGTCTCTGATATTAATTTTTGAAACTGTCGCTGTTCTGTTTCTTCGTAACAATCAATTAAACGTTCCTTGATGTTTTTGTATTTATCTGTAGTCGGTGGTGAAGTGATTAGGTCACTAACTTGTAGTATTTCTTCCTTGGATAACTTTGCTATTACTGTACAGTATTTGTATTCGTCTCCTTGCTTCTGTGGTGCTAATATGGCTTCTAGTTGCGTGAACCATAATCTTGGTTGGTCTTTCCAAAATTCCGGAATGCGGGATAAAACCGAGGTGCCAGCAGCTACTTCCAGTGTTCCTTGCTGATTTATGTTCGCCTTGCACGGTGATTGTGCCATGTTTCTTGCTGCGTATTCGTTCGTCGGGGTCACCAATTTGCCAAACTTCTTGGCAGTATATGACTAGGTATAAATGAGACAAAAGATGTAGTATAGTCTGGTTATAATTATCCAAAGGTGCATCTTATATACTAACGACTTCGTGTTGATAACAGATAGTAGAAACATTTAATAGATATTGAACGTGTGATAAAGAACATAAGATTGCGATGTAGATTGTAGATACAGCACGAAGATATCGTACTGTAACAATGATGATTAAATTAGGTCTTTATTTCGGGAACGCGTGGAGGTATCAAGTTGAAATTAAAACCATGTACTTAAGTCTGTGGTCCCTTAGAGCTGTGAAAATCAACCTAGAGTGTTGATTTCTTTAGTCTACGCAGTCAAAAGATTTGAACGTTTATGTCGCAAGTTTGTACGAACCCTTGGTGCGCGAGGCCGTTTCGCACTTGGCTGGTTTTTAAGCATCCCTTTTTTTTCGGGTGGGAAATTATCAAATAACTTCCCCCGCTCTGGGCGGAGCGGGGGGGCATGTCAGACTTTTACTGACTAAAACCCACCCATGTTCCTTCGGGGCCGCGGTATCTCTTTCGAACAACCCGCAACCCCGGCAGGTTTAAGCATCCCTGTGACTTATTTAAAAAAGTTTGCTGAGAGATTTTTTGACTAAGTATAATGTTATTTGTTGTAAAGAGCTGCGGAGTTGACCTACCGTAGAGCTCTCACTACGTTTACCTCGCATTCTAGTATTCAGCTGAAATTATGCAGCAAACATCACGGCAATCTCTAAGGAAACCCACCTTTTACTGGTTTAAGCAGCTGCTGTTCCTTTTAAATACATTTGACTCCAAGCTGGATTATTAGCCGCCATTTATATTATTATAATTTTATTTTTTAAACATGCGAGAAAATGTTTTAAAAAACATAGATGAAAAATAAAAATATAAAAAAATAGTAGCCGGCCGGCATCGGGATCAGGGTCCAATCTACCGGCAGTCCGGCAGTAGTTTATAAGTTCCAATCATTACTAACCAAAATGGATTACTGTAATCTCTTTTTCTGAAAATATATTAATTTAAAATAATAAACTCATTATTAATTTTGTCAAACTTTTTTGTTGGCAATTATTTATTTACATAAATATTTTGGACTGTCAAACTTGTACGACTAAAATCCACCCATGTTCCTTCTATTACCCTTTAAGTTCCGGGGCCGCGGTATCTCTTTCGAACAACCCGCAACCCCGGCAGACGGTGGCCCTGGCAGAAGCCTCTGCTGACTGACATCTCTTAGAAGCGCGCGTAAAACACGAACGCGCCGTCGTCACAGCCTGACGGAGGAACTGTAAGCTACCTATTGCTCACCGTCCAAAAACCCGAGTCTACAGTCGTACAATGTTAAGATTGGCGGAAATCTTGCCTAAAAACAGAATGAAGATAATTCCTGCAATGTAACCTATCAAATTCAGAATGTGAACCCATGTTCCTTCTATTGCCCTTTACGTTCCGGGGCCGCGGTATCTCTTTCTAACAACCCGCAACGAATTACTTAGTCTAACACCATCTTAAAGTAACTACCCTGTTATAATTGAAGGGTGGATCTCTTCATTAATAATATCACGCCCGTAATCCCCGAAAGGTGTTAGGCAGAGTTGTACAGTCAGCAAAGAAGATAAGTAACCAAGCTCGTTATTTTTTTTTCTTTTTTGTTAATGGCCTAGGAAGTTATCGTCTGCTTAACCGGACAATACATGTGAACGCCTCGAGAGTAAAGCCTCCTTTTTAAAAGCTAATCGACTACACGCTAAGGGCACCCCCTATGGGGTACGAGCCTCGGTTTGGACGTCGCTGGGGGAGGACAGCAAAGGGACAGGCTGGATCTGAGTGAAATTATTTGGGGACTGTTTCGAAACTAGGCTCGTCAAATACAGTTGAAACTTTCTTCTAATAACCGTCCATGTGCAAATTAAACTCGAGCATCGAGGGCTCCGTACAAACTTGCGACGGCCATATCTTTTTGATGCGTAGACTGCGTTCACAGCTCCAAGAGATCACAGACTTGAATATATGGTTCTAATTTCAACTCGACAAATTCGCGCGTTCCCGAGATAACGTCCCGGGCTTCGTGTTTTTTCCTTTTGAGGTGTGGAACCCTGAATTTAGTTTAATTTATTTAATATAAAACAAACCATTTCACTAATAAATAAAATTTGAGTTAAACAAGTAAATCGGTTTCTAAGAACAAATCAAATAGATCTGAGGAGCTTGATTACTCATCTCTTTGCTGACTGTACATAATAGTCCACATTTCACCAGAACCCCCTGATGATACTGAGAAATTTCTGCGGAATCGAACCCAAGACCTCATATTCAGCAGTCGCCATACCACCACTACACCAACGATTACCTAAGGTCATAATAATCCAACTTCAAAGAATCCTCATACTTAACGAATCCTAATTTCACACAACACTTCACATTAACCAAAAATAGAACATATCCCACGTCTAAAACCTCAAGTTTAATGAATGGACGGTCTAATCCTCTTTCAGTCACCCGTCCCCCTCCCTCCGTCCCGGACCGTCCCGGACCGTCCGGGGACAATTACGGCAACCGTTCAAACACATATTAAAACTGAGCCCACTGAATTATCCGCTTTTATCCGGGGTCCAATAACAGGGTATCCGGAAAAATATTGTGTTACAATAGAAATATGGAGGAAATTGATAGTGAAATATTTTTAGTTAAAGTTATTTATGTAATATATAAAATTCTTGTGTCACAATGTTCGTTCCCATACTCCTCCGAAACGGCTCGACCGATTCTTATGAAATTTTTTATGCATATTTTTATGTAAGTCTGAAAATCGGCCACTATCTATTTTTCATACCCCTAAGTGATAAGGGTGGCCTGAGCAGCGGGTGAAACCGCTGAGCACAGCTAGTTTATTTATAAAAAACTTTAAGTAAAAACTATACAAGGACGGACTTAATGCCATAAGTAATTTTTATCAGTGTACCTTAACTTGATGCACAGACCGGGGTTGCGGGTTGCCCGGGCTGCTTCTAAACAGACACCCCAGAACATAAAGGGCAAATAGATACCACGGCCCCGGAACATAAAGGGCAATAGAAGGATCATGTGTGGGTTTTAATCAGTACAAGTCTGAAACTCCTTCCCGCTTCACCCAGAGCGGGAGAAATTAATGTATGATTTCCCAACCGAAAAAAACTCACATTTTGCCAGTTATGAAAGAGGGTTCCGTACAAACTTGGGACATGAACGACCATATATTTTGACTGCGTAGATTTAGAGAGTTGAATTTTTAGGTGAGATTTTCCTACATAGGTATATTTTACTTATTAAAGATTGGATACATAGTATTTTGCTAAGATTATCCAGATTAAGATGAACTTAGTTAAAACCTCCTTCGGTTAATCTTCGTTGTGAACAGCACAAGACATAAAAAGTTAATATAAGTGTAAGCAGCTTATCTTTTCTTCGTTGCATCGGATCATCGGATTGCGTTGTTTCGTACAAACTTTGCTTCTTCGCATGATAAGTTTTCTTAAGTTCTTTAAAGTAAGTAGGTATGCGTAGGTAGCTAATCTATAGGTATTTGCGGAGGTGAGGCTAGCTGCAGACTGGGCGTGGACTGATACGACAGTAGTGCATCAAAAGAATATAAATAAGGTCGAAAATATTTCGGCGTTTGATTTTATTTGAATATCATGTCCGCCAAAATGTAAAACATTATGCAGTTTAAATTGAATATTTTAAAAAATACGGTTCCGTGTTTTACAAGTTTTCTTTAGTCTATGAAATTTCCTTTGTTAAAGATATAAAAAATATGATGATTGTCGCTGAAAAAAATTGCGGCTGTTTTTGCGACGAAAATCTAGACGTTTTACAAAGTGTTTGCTATGTACAGCTCCTTAAGACCAATCAAAGGACGTCTACTCTCTTAGCACTAAATCCAGCCTAGGTTTCGGTCATTTCCTGCTCCGCCATCACTTACAATCATAAGGTTAGTTACGTGCCCTAACGTCGCTTTGATTTAACATCGTAACGTATTTTTAGAACATTAACTTATTTATAAAAATAAATTAAAATAAACTTAACGTTTATGTATTTGAAGAAAACAAAAACGAGGCAAATACCTAGACCAATATTTTTTTGTCGGAAAAGCAATATTATAATATAATATTATTTAATAATCATAACTGCATAATAAATGCGTATTCCTTTTTCAAAAAGATGCTTAATGCTATATAATACAAACTCAATGGTGTTAACACAGCTGATGTAGTTCAGTATAAACGGTAAGTATTCCAAATTTAAATCACATTCTCCCCCTAGAGGATGAATGAAATTCAGTACAATTTTCTTTCCCTGTTTTTAACAGATTAATAATGACTATTGTTATGTTCGCTTTTTGTGGCATAGAATGTCACTTTTTTGAGCAAGTGGTACGAAAATAATATTTCGCCCCTTTTTAAAATTTATTTCGTATACATTGTAGCCACAATGCGCACTGCACACATTCTGCCAAAGAGGTTGTCGCTTGTAGATTCATTTAAAAAAGTAACGTTCTTATTTTGTTTTGGGAAACAGTACTACGACGAGTATTCATTCATCATTATTATATTTATGAATAAATACTCTTTTGTTTTTGTAGGCTCGTTGGTAGCAAACAAAAAAATAAAATATCAATATTTTCCCTTCGATGATGAAATGCTATTTTTTCTCCGCTCTGGTATGCTAAAATGACGGACTTTTTGAACAAAAGATATAAAAAAGGTTTTTTTTGAAAGTGTATTCGTGTAGGACATTTCGCCATACTTTTCGCAAACAAATTGAAGTCCATCCATAATAATAGAATAAAATTAAAATGTGGTTTTTGGCATCTCACAACTCTTTTCATCGAATTTATTAAAATGCTTATAAATATATTATTAGTGCCTTGTAACTTATAACATTATAGGTTTACGAGCAAACGTTTTCCAAACTATTAAGGTAGACGCACCAGTTTGCATCCTTTCATTCCATTTAATTGATATTGTCTGTATTATAGATATACTCATAACATATTGTGGATTTGATTCTACTGTCGGGCAAAGTGGTATTAAGTATATTCATCAGGTCAAAGTCAAACTAAAAAACCAAGTGCGAGTCGGACTCGCGCACCGAGGGTTCCTTACAAACTTACAACATAAACGGCCATATTTTTCGACGGGACCACAGATTTCAGTATACCTATGGGTTTTCAACTCGATACCTCCATGTTCCAGAGATAGAGAGGTCTTGACAGACAAACAGATAGACGGACAACACAGTAATCGGTTCCGTTTTTTCCTTTTGAGGTACGGAACACAAAAAAAAAAGTTTGACATTCAAAAGTTTGACATTCAAAAGTTTGACATTCAAAAGTTTGACATTCAAAAGTGTTTTTATTCTATTTTAAACTAGGCCATGTTCTACGTATGTTCATGGAAATCTGTTCTGCCACCAAGGCATTAACAGATAGATAACAGACAGACAAACTCACATTCAACATTTTAACACGGATGAGGGTTTATCGAGCTTGAGTGAGTGAGTGAGTTGGTAATCCAACAGTGAGTTTAGCAGTGAGTTAACCAACTCACTGCTAAAAACAAAATATATCCGCTATAATCTGCTCAAATGGTTGTGGCTTCTTTGAAATATTAAAATGGAAAACATACGGTGATTAAAACAAGAGCTGATAATCGGTACCGCTACCCTAGCCTTACCTACTAAATTATACAGGAACGCAATAATCAAAATGTTTCCTCAGAATCTCATATCGGATTATTATCATAATTAAAAACGTAATAATGGTAATTAACCCATAATTACGTGTTCGTTGTAAATATAAAGTAAAATGAGTTCACGTTTTTATTTAGCGGTACCTAGATAGATAGATAGATAGAATATTCTTTATTATGTACACCATACAAGTAACAAGAATAATACTAGACAAACTTATAAATAGGGTGACACAATGGGCGGTCTTATCGCTAAAAGCGATCTTTTCAAGACAACCTTTGGATGGATTTAAGAAGAGGAGAAACAGTACCGTAGGTAGTCTGTGGCGTAACATTTGTCAAAATTAATTTTCAAACGATTTTTTAAAAAAAAATTACAAAAACAAATACTTATATACACTTCTGGACACATCTATTGGCCCACCTTAGAGTTTAGGTTTCGATGGCCCCTACCGAAATATGATTGCTAGATTGAACAAAAACTGTTGATGCAGTTTTAAACCTGATACATTTTACCATCTTTTTCGATCGTATTGTTTTAAATTTGAATTCAGAATACCATACGACATGGAGCTACGCCTAACAAGTCGGATATGCGCCTTGTTAAAGGCAATTGATTTTTGAATAAAAAACATGTTTTATCAAATAAAGGTTTAATTTAATAACGCGTGTTGCCTCCATGGGCATCTACCACAGCTCTCATACGATTAGGCATAGAGTTTATCAACCGCTCTATGAAATTTTGAGGGATCATCTCCCATTCCTCTTCTATGGCAGTTTTCAACTCCTGCATCGTCTGGGCAACTGGCTGACGACCCCAAACACGTCTTTTTAGCTCGTCCCACATGTGCTCAATAGGGTTCATGTCTGGGCTTCTGGCTGGCCAGTCCATAACTGTGATGTTCACATCCCGAAGATATTCCCTGACGATGCCGGCCGCATGGGCTCTTGCATTATCATGCATAAAAAGGAAATTTGGGCCCACATAGTCCGCGTATGGCATCACGTGAGGTTCTAAGCACTTACGAATGTACCTTTCAGCATTTAATGTTGGCAGCCGTGGTCCTGTAACAACCTCAAGTTGAGTTTTGCCGCTCGCGGATATACCGCCCCAGACAGTCCATGAGCCACCGCCATAAGCAACCCTCTCTTCAAAGCAGCATTGTGCGAAACGCTCTCCCTTACGTCGGTAGACCTTCTTCCTTCCATCATTGCCATGTAACACAATTTTAGACTCATCAGAAAAGAGTACACGGCTCCAATCTTGCTGTGTCCAATTTAAATGACTGCGTGCGAAATGAAGGCGCGCTGTTCGGTGGGCTCGCGTTAGTTTGGGCCCATTAGCTGGCTTGTGTGGTACCATATCGCGTTCTTTTAACCTTCTCCGAACAGTTCGAGCGCTTACAGATACTCCGTGGAAGTCGCGAAGTTGGTTTTGTATCTCAATGGAGGTAAGGTGACGATTTCTCAAGCTGGTCGTCACGATGAATCGATCCTGCCTTTCAGTTGTCACCCGAGATCGTGGCCTTCCTTGGCGACGAACAAAGCCGCCAGTCTCTAGGTACCTCCGATAAACATTTCGGACCGCAGATCGACTTAAATTAAGTTGAGCACTCACGTTTCTTTGGCTGTGTCCGGCCTGAATAAGTGCCACAGCTTGGGCGGCAATTTCAGGTGAAGTATCCATAGATTATTGATAGAACCTCACCTTAATGTTAAGAATAAGTAATGTTTGTTGCAAAACCAAAGATATCAATCACTTTTTCAAGAATTAAATCCAAGTAAACCAATAAAACCTGATTTTCTTAGTATTCGATTGTTTGATATCAACAAACAGGCTCCAAATTGTCTTTTGTTTCTTTAAATTCTGTGTTCGAAATTCAAAAAAAGACTATTGAATGAAATTGTGAATGTGCCAGGTTAAAAACTGCATAAAAACTTTTTGCTCGACCTAATATAAAATTTTAGCTAGGACCAAACGAAACTGAAAATACAAGGTGGGCCAATAGATGAGTCCAGAAGTGTATAATACATATTATATACATATAAAATAATAATCATGAAGCCTACCTACCGGGATTCCAGTTTGTGAGATATTTTTTTTTTAGGGTTTCGTGAACGCGGAAGCCTTTGAGGATCGCTCTGTTGGAACCACAAAATCGAAATTTGTAGTGTAGGCGCTTTCGTCAAACCGCTTAAGAAAAATAGAGTCATCATCTGCCTAGCCTTTTACCAACTATGTTGGGGTCGGTTTCCAGTCTAACCGGATGCAGCTGAATACCAGTATTTTACATGGAGCGACTGCCTATCTGACCTCCACAACCCAGTTAGTACTGGGTAATACGATTTCCCTTGGTAAGACTGGTTGTCAGACTTTCGGGACACTGACTACCTGTAACGACTGTCAAAGATCTACAAATGACAGCCGGGACCAACGGTTTAACGTGCTTTCCGAGGCACGGAGGAAACTCGGTATGTAACGGGTGGTCACCCACCCACAGACCAACCTAGGCAAGCGCGGCTTAACCTAAAGATCGACCCGAGCGGCTGCTATTATTTAGCCACGAGCTCCTCTAAGAAAAATAGAGTAAACATATGAAAAAAAAATAGGAGCCAGCTCTTAAAATGTTATAATCAAAATAAAATAATTAGACGACAAGATTGGCGTTGTGGATAAGCGTTTGACTGCTGCGCTACGTCCCGCGAGTTCAATCCCCGCACGGAACAAATATTTGTATGACCTACAGATAGTTGTTCCGGGTCTGACTGTTTTGTGTATGTGAGTTTAAGGCTGGGTTGCACCATCTTACTTTAACATTAACAAACATCGAAACTTCAGTTAAAGTAACGGTTAGGCCAAAAATGAGTTGCACCATTTGACAAATAGTTAAATGACGTCATAACTTTAACCGTAACGGTAACCGATCACTTTTCGCTGGTTAGTGCTATTGTTTGTGTTAAATTAAGCGTCAACTGTCAAACGCGTTGAATATAACCTGTAAACATCATGTCCCTACTCCATGAAATACTCGCGGAAACCAGTTCTGAAGACGAAATCGATGATCTTGTCATTGTAAATAGAAAAAGAAAAGTGTACTTACCTAGACCCGATCGTTTTGCCACATGGGACGACGAATGTTTCTTGGCGAGATTTCGAGTCTCTAAAAACGTAGCTAGGTGGCTGAGTTTACGATTGCACCGCTGGTTAAAGCATCCTACGATGAAGTAAGTTTCCTTTTCTAGCATAGTTTTTAGTTAGTGGCTGTCTATCATATTTTTGAAATGCTTTATTAATTACTATAGGTATGGTATCTTTATTTTTCAGAAATAAAGCAGTAACTCCAGTACAGCAAGTACTCATCGCATTAGAATACTATGCCTGTGGTTCATTCCAAAGATGCGTTGGCGATACAGCTGGTGTTCATAAATCTACAGTATCACGCATAATATATAGGGTGAGCCGGGCAATTGCAAGCATGCGCGCAGAGTGGATATCCATGCCACAGACCATTGAGGAGATGGAGAGGACAGCGACAGAGTTCTATGATTTAAGTGCTTTTCCGAAAGTAATCGGAGCAATTGATTGCACTCATATACCGATAAAGTCTCCAGGTATATTATTACCACATTAACAACCTAGTCCATGAGGCATATATTTTAATCAATTAGAAGAGATGACACACCTAATTACTTTATTTGCAGGTGGCCCAGATGCAGAAAGTTACAGAAATAGAAAATTGACTTTTTCTATGAATGTTCAAGTTATTTGCGATGCAAAAATGTACATAACTAATATTGTTGCACGTTGGCCTGGTAGCAGCCATGACAGCCATATATTTAACTCCAGTGTCATCAAGGTAGAAACATTTATTTATTAATACAAACTTACCATATATTACCTACCAGTCAAAATTTTAAAATGCTTTGTTTTTAATTTTAGGGCAGACTGGAAGATGGCGAATTCAATGGATACTGGTTGGTTGGTGACAAAGGCTATGCAGTTAAGCCATATTTGCTAACACCTTTGCGTGATCCAGTTTCTGACGGAGAAAAACTTTACAACGAGAGCCAAATCCGAACGAGAAATGTAGTAGAAAGGGTGTTTGGATGTTGGAAAAGAAGATTTCCTGCCCTGTCTATGAAAATAAGAACACATTTGGAAAGAGTTCAGCCCATCATAGTGGCTACTGCTGTACTGCACAATATTTGTAAAAAATATCGGGATCCTATGCCACCATTATTGGCACCAAATATTGAGCAAGACACTGAACCAACTAATGAGGAAGTTTTAGTTTATACAGTGGCAAGGAATGACGATCGTAACAGGTCTCAATTAATAAACTATTTTTGCAAGAACTACAATACCTACATAAAATCACGCCTGTATTCCCTGGTGGGGCAGGCAGAGAGTTAACGGAGTATTAACAATGCATAACAAAATAATAGTGAATAATACCTTCTTTGGTAGATAAGACTCTTGAGTCGTGTTGTCCTCAACCACCTTATCTAAGATTTTATCCATCTTTTTTGCAGGCTGTTAATAGAATTTTACATATAATTTATTTTAGAATGACACAAAAGTAAATAGGTAAATGTGTAATATAAGTACTAGCACTTACAAATACAGTAGGCTTTTGATATATGACATCATCATCATAAATTGCCATATTTCCATCAATTGATGATGGTAGAATTTCCCTCAGCCAGTCTGTAGCATCACTACAGGAACCAGATGGCGGTGCAGGTGGTGGCCCTCCTCCAGTGCGACGCATTTCTTGGCGCTCTTTGCTAGCTCCCTGTAAACATAAAAAAATGGTTTGTGTATTTACCTATAGAAAATACATAAAGCTTTAGATAAAATATTATTTACCTTCTTTGCTGTTCTCTTCAAATTTTCAAATTTATATTTTAATTGTTTTACTGTACGTGGAGTGTCTGCAAGAGCATTGAACTCGCATTCGATTTTACTCCACGCACTTTCCTTTTGTTTTGAACTAACGCCGTCTGTCTTTTTGCAAAATAAAATACTTTTATATTTTGTTAAAAGTGTTTGCAATCTGTCCAATTCTATTTTGGTAAAGTTTACACTTCTTTCCCTGAAACAATAAAATATAATTTAAGACAAAGATATTCATCGTACGTTAAATTGTTCAACCAAAAAATAACACGCGTTTTATAGACAAAGCAATAAAAAGGTAGGTACTTACTTTGTTTGAAAGCTTGCAAGCAAATTTTCATTCATCATTTTGTCCATTTTTTTATTTTCTCCCACAGCTCACCAGAACCCGAAAGATTAGTAAATTAAAAATATTTCTAAGCTTTCTTGAGAAAAATATTTAAAATTAACCGACACCGAGCTAACATCAATGAAATGAAGTGACACCGATGACAGCGCAGAAACGAGTTTTTACGTTTATAATTAGTATTGCCATATTTAAAAATGTTACCCGCATCGAACTTGGGGTAAATCACGCCTCATTTGACTTGCAACACTTTTAACTTTAACAAAGCTAATGAATTCGCTGGTGCAACTCATTTTGCTACAACTGTTAAAGGCAGCGTTACTGTTAGTGTTAAATTTGACACAAACCTTTACTATAACTTCTTCTGTGGCGCAACCCAGCCTAAATGTTTGTAAATGCGCCTACGATACAGGAGAAATTCCAAATGTGGGGCACGTTTTTTTTTAAATAGAAATCGAGGCTTAAGCTTACTTAAGCTTTATTATTTCTCAAACATTCTATACGTAAAATACATTTTTAACTTTTTTTTATCCGGGTAAATGTGGGTATAATATTAGGTTCACCTGTGCACTACCCTTCGGGATTACAACCATGATGTTATGTTATGTGTAAATCATTTGATCTAAAATAAAGCAATAAAATTCAAATCAAAGAATTTTCCCACAAAATTCTTATAACTGGTAACACCTGGGACTTGACGAAATACTTTGTGGATGTCACATAATTTCCCAAGACGTTCGAAAGATAAGCTCTTGCATAGGAAGGTTTGACTTCAATCGGAGTCGTCGGCTTTGTAGAATAGCATTCAAAGGATACATTCATTCTCGTTAAATATATCAACTCGTGCCTAAAATTCCAATAAACGAGTTGACAGTCTTTGTAGAACTTTGTAGTGCTCTATGCTCACAAAAAAAGGTAACAAAATTTTGAAAATGGAACTATCCCGGCGACGGTTTCATACTTTTATTTAATTTAAAATGTGTTTGTACTGGCTTTTTAGTTTTTACAGTCAGGTTATTTAGTTTATTTTAATACTTTTTTCCATTTTTTTAGTTTGGTATTGAGGCCCTAAATACGTCGATTTTCTACTACATTTTACAATTTTTATTTTATTTTACTACTCAATTTTATTGTAATATTTTTTTAAACTATGATTTTAATTTAATCTGTGACATTGGTGCCACCGAGACAAATCAACAACGTTTAATTTACTCCAATCCAAGGAAACGGACATACCTACTTACATAATCTTGCAGCTTGTGTCGAAGAGGTAAATGAGAAAACTCTTAAAAACAAAATGTAGGTGGCGCAAACATAGCTAGGTCTCAATCTGACCAATGAAGTCAAACTATTTTGAAATATAAAATTACAATAACAGATTTTCCATCAAAGACGATGCTTGGAGCCTACTATGCTAGCGCCATTCGTTTTACTGTTGTCATCCTCATGGTTGTCTTCTAATCTTGCTCCCTTGACGATAATCCATTCAGATCTTTGATAAAACGGCAGGCATTGCTTACTGTTCTTGTAAGGTTTAATTACGGCTAGTCTGACATTTGAATGTAAAACACATATTTTTTACACAAATCTCAGGTTACAGTTAAAAATCCGAAACTGAAAACTGTTGTATTACGTTACTGAGAATAAAAACCGTATTTTTTTCTGACTGATTTGCATTCAGCTTTCAGCGACCAATCTTGACTGACAACAATGAATTTTAATTCACGGTTTCAATCGAATTTCAAATTTTAAAATATGAAAATTGCTGGCGTCAAGCCGACTTTGAATGGGCTGTGATTGGAGTGCAAAGATTACGTTTTTAATTAATTGTGAGATAACGATTCTCTTTTCTTTTTTTACGAATACTTTATTTATTCATAACTAGCTTCCGCCCGCGACTTCGTCGGCGTGGCATAGTTAGTTTGGGCTAACGCTAACTTTAACCCGCGTGATGATCGAAAATCTTTCTCTCCCCTTTTCTTTCCTCTTTCTCCCCCTTTTCTCAATTTTTTTTAGCCTATGTCCGTCTCCAGGCTACAACTATCTCTGTACCAAAATTCATCAAAATCGGTTTGGCCATTTAGGCGTGAAGACGTAACAAACAAAACCCACTTTTGCTTTTATAATATTTGCTCTAATGCGCTACGATGATCAAGATATTCTCATCAGCGTTGACTACGCTGTAAACGTTGATAGAAATTTTGACCGTTAAGGAGCAGAGAACTGCAGTGATAAGCCTCCAGTTCTCAGATGATGGATTATATGCCAAGAAAGGAAGTGTCTAATGAAATGACGCGTAAAAGAGTATGAAAGAAGAAAAAGAAGACATTTTTCAATCCACTTGCGAATCTTTACTAATATTATAAAAGCGAAAGTGAGTTTGTTTGTTTAGTTTGTTACGTCTACGTTTGTTATGGCTAAACCGATTTTGATGAATTTTGGTACAGAGATAGTTGGGATTCTGGAGACGGATATAGGCTATTTTTTTAAGATTGAGATATGAGGGAGAAAGAGGGAAGAAAAGGGAAAACTTAGCATTGCTATTACAATAAATAAGGCGCAAGGGCAAAACCTACAGGTAGCAGGTACCTGTAAATCAGGAAAGGGGAACTGTGTTATCCCAAATTTAACGCGAGCGAAGCCGCGGGCAAAAGCTTTTATAATAATAATTACTTACAGAATTTTCCTCACGACAACGAGATGCAGTGTGCTTGGAACATTGCAAAATAATATGTTTCATTCATTGATATATGTATAAAAACAATTATTTATATCAATGGTTTTATTGACTTTTTTTAAAACCGACTCCCTGGAATAAATTCTAGGGATAATTTTAACCACACAAACACCACAAATTTGATATTCCAAAACTATTCTAACCACATTAATGTTGTCAACAAAACAGCTTTGAAAATTATTAAAGTCATACCGCATGAAATATCACGACACGAAAGTCAAGTCACAGTTTAAATGCAAACGGGTAAACCAACTAGGCAATAGGCCCATTTTTGTGGAACTAAACGAGGGTGTTGGGATCATCAATTATACCTACAAACTTTTTGTTATGTTGCAGTACATATACAATGTGTCCGGTCACGGAATAGCGATATTCTATGTAGGTACTTATATAACAAACATTCTAGTAAGTACTCAAAATTGATTTAAAAAAAAAACTACCATTTTTTTCACAAAAAAAGGTTATTAAACGTTTTTTTTTATTTAGCCCGTTTAAAGTCATTGCTCTTAGATAAAGCTTACTATAGTATCCAAGAATTTATAGAAGATCCAAAGTTAAAATAGAATATTAAAATATAATTATGTATGTGCTAAATGTTTATGGTTAGATATAAGTTTAATAAATATTGTTTATGTTGTTTATGGCTAGATATAAGTTTACTGAATATTGTTTATGTTGTTTAAGGCTAGATATAAGTTTACTGAATATTGTTTATGGCTAGATATAAGTTTAAATAATATAATATTGTGAAAGTTCCTACCATACGTGATATATTCTGCAATATAATTTTATTAGTTTTAAGTCATTTTGCTGCGCCCTAACAGGGTCATGTACTCACTAGTTATAAGCCTAGCGTGTAACTTTTTTGTACATTGTGCATTTAATGAATAAATAAATATTTTATTGGACTTCATTTTTTTTTTCTAAAGTTACGAAAATGTAAGCTCATCATTTCTTAATTTAAACGATAGACAATATTGTTGCCCTCTGAATAAACCTATTTTCGTCTCAGTAAGACCAAAAGTTTGAGAGATATGATTATTTTTTGTACACGCATAGAAAATATCTTAAAATGGCTGCCAAAAAGCGGGGAAGCGAATTAGATCCAAGTGTGTATCATAATAGTATATTAAAACACTCGTTACGTATCTAGAATATCGCTAGTCCATAACCGGACACATTGTATGTGTTGAGTTATGAGTCGAGCTACACGATAACTGACAAATGCTTGCACTGATTGGACAGTTTCAATCAATCTGTGTGGTGCTTTCTTAAAAATACCTATTCAAACACTAATCTGCATGGTTCTCATGTACAGACGCCAGCAGGTCAAGCTACCCGAAACTGTCAATTTTTCCCAATGAAACTTGAACCTAATGCTTTAGAAATAAAGTCGAAAATCTATCAAAGAAATCTGACAGATTGTAGTAGCTTGATGTGCAGGCGTCTGTACGTTGAACAAGATTTTTGTCTAGACCTTAAAAGAGACCTCTGAGTTTGTTTCGGCTGTTTCTTCTCAAAGTAGTCGGGTACGAAACACCGGCCCCAGCTTTTTCTTTCAAACGAAGTTTTTGTAAAACCCACTTGCAAAATAAACATCATTTATTATTTACCTAAGCGTATTTTCGGCGCGTATAAGCTTGTTTTCGAAAGTGCGTATAGGCGCTCATATACATTTGCATATGTAAATAAATATTTTGGTAAAATTGGATAGTGGAAACGTCCGAGGGTTGACGCGCTTGTACGTTCTATAAGCGCAACCCCGCGCGCGTTAGTGCGCGCCCGCTCGCCCCTCGCGAACTTACAGGAATATGCAATAAAGCACAGCTGTAAGATTTGCTTCATTTAAATCCTGATAGGTGCAAGGTGGTTGTACAGGATGGGCAGGACAGGAGGTGGAGCATATCCTGCAAAGAAACCCACTAGCATTGTGTTGCCATAGGCAAAAATAGGATTGTGTGGTTTTATGATACCCAGGTAAAAGTGAAACTTTTTTTCACATTATAGACATTTAACTAAAAAAATTGGAATAATATTCCAATAAGGGTATAAAAATCTCTTCATCGATCTTAATTTTATACTTGGAAAATTGGAATGATAATGGGAAATAATAAAAGTAGACTAAGTTTCCAACTAAGATTTTTATTGAACTCTGTGTCTTTATAAATACTCCGCGGCCGACCGTCACGCGACATGCAACACACAGACGAAAAAGTTTGAGACGATGTAATAAAAGTTTCACTTTAAAAACTACTCTAGTCGTCTGAAACCACTGTAAGTAAAATTACTGGCGTGTCGAGTCAGTCCCTGTATCTTCAGGCTTAACCAGCTGATATGTAATTACCGTGCCGTCGTCGCCTCGTTTTGATGAAACTATCTACGTAAAGGGGAATGCCCACTCTCCATGGTGTCCTAGGCCCAAGGTGGACATCAAATATTACAATAAAAGTTGATTGTTTTAAAACCTTAATTGTATTAGATATCTAAAAAGTATATTCAAATTGACGCCACTATTTTAGAAATATTAAAAACAAATAACATTTTGGGGTTTACTTTCTATATAATAATGTCTTTGAGTGTGAGATAATAAGAAAACTTCTCTTTGTCAATACTTGGTAATTAAATTAATAATAGGAGGGATGATCCTAATATATTTTTATCTAATTATAGTTAAGAGAAAAGATAGCAGTTCGCATTAAGTAATTCACTTGGTAGGTTGCTATTTTGTTCACAAATCAAAACATCCACATTTGGCAGAAGCAACAAGCAAACTGTCAGTGTCAGAATCAAATTCAGTTCAGTGTTGTCACTACCACGAAAAAAAACATTAAATCGATTATTTTTTTCTAAACCGATTATTGATTTATTATCCTCATTCTTTTTTTTTTTTTTGAGGGTACAAACTGTTTTTTTATATTTCCTTAAGTTGGTTTTATTAAAGCAAGTAATTACAATACCCGTAAAGTTTCGTGGGTATGATATTGGGGTTATAGTATTTTTTCATAAATCAATTCGAATCGATTCATTAGTCGTTTTACTCAAAATATCTTTTTGCTGCTGGCAATATTTGCTAGCGTTAAATAGTAAAATACAGTTTATTTTATCAGTAAACTTACTTTTTTAAAAGAATTGTTGTGGATTGTAGTGGCGCATAAATGGAAGAAAGTAAAAACATATTTTAATATGCTAAAATTTATGCATAAATTATTTTTTCTCTAGTCTGTTGTCCACTGTGGGCCTCGAATGGGCATTCCCCTTTCTGCTTGAGACTTAGAGAGCAGTTACGTAGGCGTTATTACAAGTTAACAACATTTTAAATGTGTCTTATTTTCATTTAATTGTAATACTGGACATTGATTTATTTATTTAACGACTAGCTTTCGCCCGCGGCTTCACCCGCGTTAAATTCGGGATAAGACAGTTCCCCTTTCCTGATTTGCAGGTACCTGCCACCTGTAGTTTTTACCCTAGCGCCTTATTTATTGTAATAGCAACGCTAAGTCTTCCCTTTTTTCCCTCTTTCTCCCTCATTTTTCACTCTTTTTTAAAAAATACTAGCCTATGTCCGTCTCCAGGGTCCCAACTATCTCTGTACCATAATTCATCAAAATCGGTTTAGCCATTTAGGCGTGAAGAGGTAACAAACAAACAAACAAACTCACTTTCGCTTTTATAATATCTATTATATATATATATATATATATAATTATACATATTAGTAAAGATTTAACGATTTATATACACACTGAATACAGAAAAAAAAGACCGCAACAGAGAATAGGTACAAAAGTAATGCTTATTTCTTAAGAAATCTCTTCCAGCATACCTTATGATATATTTTGATAATGGTATGATGACGTTGATTGTGGTATACCACTAAGTTTTAAAAGGGTTTATGTTCTTACTGTTTTGATGGTAATGATCAGCTGCGTGTGCACTGCGTGTTGCGGGTTCGATTGCCGCACGGAACAAATATTTGTTTGACCTGCAGATAGTTGTTTCGGGTCTAGCTGTTTGTGTATGTGAGTATAAATGTTTATAAACGCACCCACGATACAGGAGAAATTTCTAGTGTGGAGCAACGTTTTCTTTAAAAAAACCTTCCAATACTAGTTACGAAAAAACACCACTCCGCCCACCATCCCTTCCATTCCGCATATTTATTTATTAACTGTTCTGTACTGTGGCTGTTAATAAAGGGCATTTTTGTTAAAACTTTATTATAGGAGAACATTTAACAACAACTAAGTTATTTCTAAATTTCATTTACTAAATAGATAGAGCAACAACTCAAAAAGAAACCCGTGGAGTACCAACACGGCATAATACTACACCTAACGCGATGCCGTTACTTGAGATAAAGATTCCCATTAAATCTGAGCCACTGGTATGTTTAATAAATAAACCCGAGGCCACACACACCAGCTGTCTCCATTCATGTCAAGCCGAAGGTGAGACAGTGTCACTACGACAATGAATTTATTCAGGTTACGGCATCGGCCGTCTTTCAATAGGGTTTTCTATTAAAGTCTGTTTACTTACAAGAGACTCTCGATAAGCTTGCTAAGTAAATTCGTATGTTCGGTCCGAAGTTCCTGAAGGAAGAATTTTTGCCGTTTGGTGCCATGGTCAGTGTTTCCGCAGGTGGCTACATGCGACAACTCGACTCAGCGCAATACGTTACCGATCCTACAAACTTAGTAACTGAGACACTGATAATTTAGTTTGTAATTATATCTTGTTATTCTAATTTGTTTTCTATGTCTAATTGTTGTGCTGTATTCAGGCTTTGTTATTAATTTTTGTTATTTCTTATATGTTTACTGACCTAGAACTCGTCTGTGTGGTGTATAACTGTTAATTCGAGTTGGTTATCCTTACTTATTATTATAAAAGCGAAAGTAAGTTTGTTTGTTACGTCTTCACGGCTTAATGGCTTAACCGATTTTGATGAATTTTGGTACAGAGATAGTTGGGACGCTGGAGACGGACATGGGCTAACTTTTTTTAAGTTAGAAATGAGGGAGAAAGAGGGAAGAAAAGGGAAACTTAGCATTGCTATTACAATGAATAAGACGCAAGGGTAAAACTACAGGTAGCAGGTACCTGCAAATCAGGAAAGGGGAACTGTGTTACCCTGAATTTAACGCGAGTGAAGCCGCGGGCAAAAGCTAGTTAATAATTAAAAAGTAAATAGATTCGGTATGAAATCGGATTCGGTTTATACCGATTCTAAATCCAATATGGCGGACTACCAAAAATGGCGGACTAGTTACTTTTTATGCATTATCATGAAATAGGTACCAAATGAAAGGATGTACGGACCTATAAATTTATAATATTCATTAGTTTATCAGGCAAATGATAGCTTTACAGTGAAATAATTAAGTTGATTAGCCTTTTGTAAACCAGGTAGATAAATGTTCCTACCATAAACAAGGTACCAACAAATAAGCGATATTATATACAGGCTCAGGCTAATATCGCGTTCATTTTAGCAGGAAATCGAATTACATAGGGATCAGAAAATTGTATCGGAACGCATTGAAAGATAATAATGTAGTTAGGGCAGCGGTTTGGCTCGTAAACAGCTCAATATAAACCCGAAAAATATAGATACATTTAATATTTTTCAAATGTTAAATCTTTCTGTCAATTTTAAATGCATGTCCGCATAGGCCTTTATAATATTCGCCGCACAATGTCGATCTTTTTAGATCATTGCGTTAATACCAGGTAGAATACCTGACGCTAGTATCCTGCTGAATCCCGCTAATGACTGGATGTTGAGATTTATGGACGTTCTAATTTTACAGTTCTAATATTATTTTTTTATTCCGTTTTTTATTTTTTGTTGTAGGGGCGACGATTCAACATCTGTGAAAATTTATCACGATTCATGAGGTACGGCCTGGTAACGGGATATAAGGGTCTCGTTTTATACATCGGGTACGGAACCGCTAAAACGAACTCAACAGTATTAGTAAGGCGCCTAAACCCGCCCTGTTTTTATTTTCATGTCACTAGTGTCGAACAAAGCCAGAAATAAATACGAGCGACCGTGAACCTACGTAAACTTTCGCCTCAAAGACGAATCTAATATAGGTACATTCAGCGGCGGCCTTAGGGGGTGGCGAACTGTGCAATCGCACAGGGCCTCGCTCTTGGAGGGGCCTCGCGCAACAACCCAGGCTAATATTTAAAAAAAAATGTTAAAATGTATCTAGTCTAAATTAAAACTTTTAACTTTAATTCTTATTTATTAAGAAAATAATGTTAGTTTCATTCATCCATTCAAAACATAATTGAAAAACTTGAATATCGCGCCTTGAAACACTTCTCGCATCGCTGAGAAATTATCTAAAACAAGTAAAGGATAAGACGATAAATGACCATTATATCGGAAAAAAATTATCAAAATGAGCTTAAACAATTAATGGCAAATCACGTGAAGACAAAAACAGTTGAAAAAGTTATAAATAATAAATATTACTCGATTATTCTTGATTGTACTCGCGACGTTTCTCGTGTTGAGCAACTTTCAATTGTTATAAGATTTTTCAATACAAATGCCGCTGAAATTGAAGAACATTTTATAGGTTTCTTAGCAGTCGAAAAAACCACGGAGTTTGACTCAATATGTAATAAAAGAATTAGAGCAGTTAGGAATATCATTGCAAAACTGCAGAGAGATAATGGTGCCAATTGTTGTCTGTAGTGCCGTATTCTTGAAATTAATCCACTTGCTTATTTTTTACCTTGTGGGTGTCATAGCTGGAATCTCATCCTAGGAGATGCAGCATCGTCTTGTGTCCAAGCAAAATCTTTTTTTGGTTTGCTACAAAAGTTGTACACTCTGTTTGCCGGCTCAAGTCAGAGGTGGACTATTTTAAACGCTCATTTAAAATCGTTATCGCTGAAACCACCTTCTGAAACTAGATGGGAGTGCAGGGTAGCCTCGGTGAAGGCCGTTAAATACCAACTAAGCAATATATGTGATGCTTTAAAGAATTTATCAGAAAATACTACAGATTGCCAGTTGGTCAGTGAATGCCATTCGATAGAAAAATAAATAACCACCTACGAATTTGTAGTGTCACTTGTAATATGGTATGACATTCTGACGAAAATAAATGTTATTAGTAAAATATGGCAAAGTGAAACCATGCACTTAGATGTGGATATACAACACCTGGATGCATTCTCAAATTGGCTCGATAATTATAGAGAAAATGGATTTCAGTCATCCCTTCTAGCAGCAAGAGAAATAGCCGAGGAAAATGATATTGACAGACTGTTTAAAGAAGTCAGAAGACGACGTAAAAAAAGGCATTTTGATTATGAAGGGGAAGATGAAGCTCTTGAATTGAATGCAGAAGAGATTTTCAAAATAAAATTATTTTTATGTTATTGTCGACACTGTGCGCGCATGCTGCCGCCCTAGGTTTGAGGCACTTAAACAACATGAGAGCATATTTGGCTTCATGTATAATTTAAAAAGATTAAAGGAAATTAGTGATAGTGAACTTTTGAAACAATGCAGCGACCTGCAATTATCTATGACAGTAGGAGAATCATGTGATATTGATGGACATGAATTATACGAAGAACTGAATATGTTCATTCGCGTGTATAAAGGAAACGACGATATTATCTCAGTGCTGAAATACATTATAGAAAATAAATTAACTGAAGTATACCCCACTATCGAAATTGTGCTAAGAATTATTGCCACCACACCTGTGACAGTTGCGTCTGCTGAAAGAAGTATTTCAAGGCTTAAAATTGTTAAACATATTTAAGGAATTCAATGACACAAGATCGGCTTTCAGCCCTTGCTATTCAGAGGGGCTTGCCAGAGCCTCCGCCTGCCGGGGTTGCGGGTTGTTCGAAAGAGATACCGCGGCTCCGGAACGTAAAGGGCAATAGAAGGAACATGGGTGGGTTTTAGTCAGTACAAGTCTGACATGCCCCCCCGCTCCGCCCAGAGCGGGGGAAGTCATTTGATGATTTCCCACCCGAAAAAAAAAGCCCTTGCTATTCTTTCAATCGAAAATGACGTTGCTCATTCGTTAGATTATTGTGCGTTAATTAAAGATTTTAGTCTTAAGAAAAGCCGCAAACATCAGTTTTAAAATTTATGATTTCTTTATTTGTTAATTTAATTTTGTGATTCTTTAAATATAAAATATTTAAAAATTAAAATTTTATTAATTTGTATAAGCATTTCTCCTCAAACATGACATTTACCTGAATCAAACAACTAGACTTACTTTCGCAACACATACTTTAACGAAGGACAAAGGGCCTCGCAAAGACCTGCCGCACATAGCCTCGCAATGGGTAAGGCCGCCGCTGGGTACATTCGTTTCGGAGTTAAAGCACATACCCCTCCTTCGAGGCTTCGCCGGACACGGGTAAAAATCCGCATGAAATAGGGCATGTTATAACAACGCCATCTGTTGTCCCAAGTTGAAACTAACAACCGCCTCGAAAAGGCAATGTTTGTAGTAATAGATACCTAGATTTTGTTAAATCTGGCCACATGCCAATGTCTGTATACAGAGGGCAGTATCTATGTCTTATTTTTCTGTTGCCTGCTGAGGTTTAGGGGTATGAAAAATAGATGTTAGCCGATTCTCAGACCTACCCAATATGTACCCAAAATTTCATAAGAATCGGTCGAGCCGTTTCGGAGGAGTACGGTAACTAACATTGTGACACGGAAATTTTATATATTAGATAATTATTATAGTGGTATTGGACAAACTGGGTGAAAGTAGCTTGACAGAGTTTATCAAAACTGCTAAGTCATTTGCACAAAATAGAGAAAGACAGCCGAGCAAAATATAATTTTACATGATCATACAATACGGGGACCTAGTAACACTATAGTGAACGTCAGATTGGCAGACAGAAATGCTGGTGGTACTACTGCCCAACATTGTTGGAAAAAGGTTAGGCAGATGTATGTATGTCACACCTGGGTCAAGACCTAGGACACTTTACCACCGGTAAAACCAGTAAAATAATTCTGAAGGATAATTCCTGCCTCTGCACAGGCAGAACCATAGACCAAAGCTAGTTAGTAATACAAACTTCAACAAAATCTATCAGCAAGTTTATTTACATTAACAGCTAGCCTACATACATTAACACTAAAATAAAATCTACTTCTTAGGGTTCAAAGCAGCTCCTTTAGGCTTTAGCCTGTTGGCCAATATACTCTTTCTCTCATCCTCTTTGGCAGCTTCCATAAAGTTGTGTCTCTCTTTAGCAAAGTCCAATTCTGAACACAATTCAACAATTTTTGAAGCAATCTCTCTTTGCTGTAGCATCCGTTTTTTTTGTTTTATCTGAAATATAAATTAAAAAGTATGATTTATATTCACTTTTTAAATTTTTCATATAGGTATGTAATAATACATTTTTAAACATTCTTTAAAATATATGGAAAAACATTTAAAAATATGAAAATAGGTCTACGCCGGTATCATTAGCAGGGTACAAGCTACCAGTGGTTAAGGCTCCAGAGACAGGAACCTCCTCACGATGATTATTTATATGTTTATATATAATAATGATTCTGAAGCAAAATAATGATAAATGAATAAACATTCGAGATTATAAATTGAGAATAAATATACCAGTAAGGGGGTTGGTCGTCCATCCAAATACGTGAAGTCAGGAGTGTCAGTAAGGATTCCTTCAGCGTTACGATTTAGAGGCAAACCTTTTTCCACTCGCCATTGCTTGCTCACAGCAGGACTGCTGCTCAGAGCACGGCAAATCACTACAACAATAGATGTGGGAAGTAAAACAGGAGTATCAACATGATACCATGTTCTTTCACATAAAACATGCAGGGAAATGACTTACGATGCGTTTGCGATAAATTTCCAACGTTTTTCAATATAATACTCATGATTTCGGATACAGATAACTTTATTATTTTTAAAACTAGCAAAATGGTTTTTCTTTGAGGTTACCTTCGTATTGTGACAGCTAAACCTAGCTAGGCTATGGTATAGTACTCTGTGGCTATGGTGCTGGATATATTATTGTAGTCTTTGGTGACCACTGACGGTGACAGCTGATCTGTTTTTTTTTTATCAATGGCCTAGTCTTACGTCCATCAGCTGATCTGACATCAAGATCAAAAGGTTAATAGTAATCAAAAAAAGAAGTAATTTTGAAAAAAAGTAACAAAATACTTGCATAGTATCCACACACGCCAATTTTTCAAAACTTCTATAAGTTGATTTATTGAGTGATCGTTTTGCTTTGTGATTTATATGTTAATAGGAGGCAAATCTTTGTGAGAACGTAAAAATTCCCCTTGATAATTAGCGAGATTAACCCATACAGTAGTATGGGTTTATCTCGCCTACCGTAAAAAGTGGTATCTAGAATTGTTCAGCGATTTACTTCATGCTTTTTTCCTTGGGTTCTATACTGTAGCAAAGAGTTGACATTTGGTTTAAAGGACGTTTGAAAGGCCCACTTTCAAACGTCCTTTAAAATAATAAAAGCGAAAGTGTTAAAAGAATTAAAGCGAGGAGGAGAGGAAAAAAATTATGGATGTCCGAGGAATGATATAAATGAAAATGAGTTAATGAAAACGTGACGATTGACAGGGGAGAATAAAATAAAACACGAGTCAAAGGTGAAAGATGATGATGACGTCTGTCTTTTTCTCAGCCACATACTTATTTACGGATAGTAAGATTTTGACATAAGTCTCAGAACATAGCAATAAGTATTTTGTAGTGGTAGTTGGCAAAACTATTATTCTTGACGCACGTCGAAACTATTCGCTGTCGTTTCTGATCGTGTTTCTTTCACGACCTTGGTGAGACATGCAGCAAACTAGATTTTAAATAAGGCGCTTTAGTCCGTTTTATGGGTGCCTTCTGGGGCCGGCAGCAGGGTTCAAGTGCACTTGCACTTGTCAGAAAAGAAAATACATAGACAGGATAATGATCTTAAAAATGTAAGTTTCTGTTTTTTGCGCGCGTTAGTTTTTAATTATAATAACGCATAATAGCATATATTATAATAGAGGACAAAAGAAAACTTATCTAATTATATGAACAAAATTAAAACTATTTTAGTTCATATTTAGAACTCACGTGTATTGTATGACATACGACACACTATAGTTTGGCTGATTAAACGAGGCAGATTTTTTGTACAATTGTTTTTTGAAAGCACTTTGTGACATAAAACGATATACTTCTGTCAACGATTGAACCAGTTTTAAGTAATGTCTAATCTTAAGTCCAATGTACAGACGCCTGCAGGTTAAGCTACTAAAGAAATCTGACAGATTGTAGTAGCTTGATGTGCAGGCGTCTGTACTCTAGCAGAAGAGTCCAGCTTTACCATCTGCTCTATGATCACACATTTTAATAGCAAAAAGACTAGAGTTCTTTATGGTATGATAAAACCATTTTTTTTCTTGATCATAGATTTGGAGGTAATTGGTTAAAATTACACCTTTGACCAATGAGCAAACATGCTTTTAGAGCTCTTCGCCAATAGCAAATCATGAATATTAGTCATGATTATTTTTATTACTCTTGAATTGCGCAAATGAAAACAGTCGATTTTCAATTCTGAGAGAATTCTGACATATTTTTTTGTTCTCGAAAAGTGAAGTCGTTGCTGAATTTATCGGATTCTCGTGTTATTTCTACTAGTGTTTGTGTTTGTTATTTTAAGAGGCAGCAGGTTTATCCCTAAACCAGGTATGTTTGTATTAATATTTACGAAATATGAAAACAGATCGATCGGTTGTTGCGACATTAGTGCGTCGTCGTCTAGTACTTTCCAGGGTGGTTTTCCATTTTCCTATCAAACCGGATCTTTCTATTTGTTTAACCATAATAATGTAATTTATGATAGATCAGATAATAATTGCACTATACTTGATCCTCTTTGAATCAAACACGTAAAGTAATTTGAAACAAAACATTGCAACATCACAGTTTCATCAGTTTTCATTTATAATCTACAATAATATCTCTTATTAAATACATCTGTGAACAGGAAAAAACGTATACAATTCTAATTACATGATAAATAGAATAGGTTTTCACTGAAATTTACAATAGTGTAATAGATTGGACAGATTTCGCGCTCAAGCGGTTATAGAGCAGAATTTATGATTTCTGAGTACCTTTCTACCTAAGGGGTTTTGGTCAGTGGGTCATCCTAAGGGCTTTTTTTTAATTATCTGCATTATCATGTTTAAGATGTTATGATTTTTGAGTTTGTAGCTGTACTTGTGCCAAATAACTTTATTTGCTTTTTTCAAGTGTCTCTCTCTAAATAACAAATAAAATCATACCATCTGATACAACAGAAAAAAATACTTAGGGAGTTCAAATACTGAAAATAAAATCATTTATGAAAATTAAAATTAATAATAAAATACCCTACAAGTTTATTTGAATATAATTTGATAAAAAAAAACTACCCTTTTCTACTAAAATGCATGTCCTTAAAATAAATCACTATGTGATCACAAAACAAATGATACAACTTAGCTAGTCAGGATAGTATAAAAACATATCTTTTTTTTAAATGTTTTGTACAAGTTTTAGTCAGAAACACTGCCTCTGTTGCAAATGCCTATACAATTCTAATTTCTACAGTTGTTCTAGTCTCAGTCATATTCCATTATTTAAAAAGCACAATTTATTTTTTCTATTAAAATTTCCCTTGCGTCCCCAGACTTAAAAAAACCAGGGGTGTTGGGTCTGGTAACTGTGCAGGGCAAGGAATCGGGCCACCTCTACTGATCCAAGCATTTGGAAAACAGATGTCCAAATGCTCTTGGATGCTTCGCTGATAATTCGAAAATATGGGCGGGGATTATTGGAAGACAGCTTAGTATATTAATCTTATCCATTATTTACTTGTTTCAGCTTATCAGTGTGTAAGTTCCGGAACACTTTCAAAACGGCAACCGAAAGTCTAAACTCGAAAGACCAACCAAATTACAACACCATGTGTATGTATCATTTTTTTATTTTTAACTAACCATCTACTTTTTTTCTTTTCTCTGCAGCTTGGGACAATGTGGCAGAATCAAGGTGTTTATCCTGGAGGTCAATGATTAACATTATTTTATCACTGTATCAGTTTCATGATAAAAGATCTATAAAATAGTGATGTTTAGATAGTATTTTCACTTGTCCGATGTGGAAATATATGCTAATTCCATTACCAATGGGTGTAACATTGAAATGATTCCAGTTTTGAAAAAAAAAACAGCACTTTCAAAGCACCTTTTTTATCAGTAGTAATAACACCAAATAAAATATGTTTTTTTATAACTTTTGCCTGTTTAAAATGCTTATTTTTGTAAACAGTCTTAACATTTTACAAATACTTAGGTCTTTTATCATTTAATTGACAATATATGTTGCATTGCACCCAGCACAGGCACTTGCTAGCATTATCTCTGTACCTACCTAACTACTTAAGTTACATGGATTTATCATTATTCTAAATACCTACAACCTGAAATAATAAATAATAGACAATCACTAATATGTTTTTTACCAATAATTTTATACCAAAAATATATCAGTCAGTATGAATTTACCTCATTGATTTTCGGTTTTTATTTTATTTGATGTACATAATCAGGTAGAAAAATAAACAACTATGAAGATTTAGACCTAAGGCCCCTTTAGATTCATATTACTATCAGTAATGTGGTTCTATTTGTTTTAGAAGAAAGCCACATAAGTATGGTTAACTTGGGTCTACTTTGGGGTATATGTACTTATTCCAAATTTAAATAATTATTGTATGAGAGTAAGTACAAATCAATCATACTCAAGAAGGGTATTTCAACACAAACCATCTTGGTCCTAAATGGTTTATGCACATTCTTCCCACAACTTTGAGCATTCTGTTTTTCCACAACCAAAGACAATATGTCATGTTTATCAGGATTTACTTCATATATCTGTTGGTGTCATTATCTCTTATGACTCAATAATTTGAAATCATGATTCACCTCTTTGTCTGTTAATGTTTCTAGAATGTTGTCTACTTTCTATTGTTCAATGTTTAAATATACAGGGTGATTGGGTGATGCCTCCAAAAATAAGGGCAGTTTAAAAAAAAAACAAAATATTGGTGCTTACAGCGCATGACACTGGCTGATGTAAAACTTTCTTGGTGTGTCAAGCCCAAATAAACTAGACTAATGTCTCCTTCCTCTTTCTAATCAAGCAAGTTTATACTCTAGTCTGATTCATTGACTCATTATGTCTTCCTTAACAACATAGAAATAGCTGGTTTTTACAAGAGTAAAACTCCGACACGGTCACAATGTTTTTTTTTTTGCGGATGGGAAATCATCATAACTTCCCCCGCTCTGGGCGGAGCGGGGTGTGTGTCAGACTTGTACTGACTGAAACCCACCTTTCCCTTCTTTTGGCCTTAATGTACCGGGCGCGCGGTTTCTCTTTCGAACAACCCGCAACCCTGGCAAGACTGGACGTTGGTCTATGTATGGAACATCATTTTTAATTCAAAATCAAGTTTTATTAATCCCTCCATTTATACATACCATTATCCGCAACCACTTCAGATGTCACTTCACTTATTTATTTAATGGCGTTTGTGGAAGGAGACACCACAATTTTGCCAATATCATAGGTACTATGGTAGACAATCAAACGCTGGAGACACACTTCAGATGTCTTCTATCTACCTCTGTACTTGACACTTGTCATTCTTAGACAGTTGGAGTCAGACTCCCAGACTGCTCAGTAAAGCAAGTGTTTCACATAACTCTGCACATTAATGTGTTAATGATAAAGTTCATATTCGTATGAGACGCATGCAAAATAATGTCAGTATAGTCTATGAATATTGCGCTAAAACCTTCGCAAGTGTTGTTTTCACACGACTTGTAAACGATAATTAACAAAATCTTTGTTTAGCTTCCATGTCCATGTTTTTTCTTGCTTGCATTTTTATTGTTGTCCTTGGTGATGTACGTTTATTGTGGCTATACATAATTAAAATACGCTATTTAATGTATATGCTATCTGTATTCCTCGTGCATATTGTTTGTCTAATAATGCAACTGTAAAAATAAAATATTTATTTTTAACAGACTTTTAAAAAAAGGAGGCCGTTTTTATTTATTTTATCGATACCAGTATCCGTTATTCGTGTGTGAAGTTTCGCTAGCAAATTTTATGTGACCCCGGGCATTGTATTGACATTTTATTGTCTGCTATAGACAGTCATCTTCCATTTTTAGGGTTCTGTACCCCAAAACGATAAACTGAACCTTATAGAACCTTGTCGTCCGTTTGTCGGTCAAGAATGTTTATCTCGGGAACACGTGGAGGTATCGAGTCTATTATCCCTTTTAGAGCTATGAATCAGCTAAGTCTAAAGTAAATCTGTGCAATCAAAAGATGTGGCTGTTTATGTCAAAGGTTTGTACGGAACCTTGAGCACTCGAGTCCGACTCGCACTTGGACGGTTTTTCTTGGGAGCTAAATCCTACTTATATTATAAACGCAAAAGTTTGTATGGATGTTTGTTACTCTATCACGCAAAAACAACTTAATGGATTTTAATGAAACTTCACTTTAATATAGCTATACCTACATCAGAATAACACATAGGCTACAATTCATAAAGATAAACATTTAAAAAAAATATATAAATATAAATAAATATCTTGGGACAACTCACACACGGCTATCTGATCCCAAGCTAAGCAGAGCTTGTGATATGGTAACCAGACAACTGATATACATACTTATATAATTTATAAATACATACATATTATAGATAAATCACACCCAGACACAGAACAAACAATCATGCTCATCACACAAAGTTGGTCCTGGGTGGGAATCGAACCCACGACCTCCGGCTCAGCAGTCAGGGCCACTAACCACTAGACCAACAGGCCCGTCAAAAAAAAAATCAATACATTATGACAATACAATTAATCCAATACATTATGTCAATAGAAACGAATAAAATACATTAAAACAACAAAATAATAAAATACAACATGTCAATACAATAAAATCATTATGTAAACAATAAAAGTCACTCCATTTTGATGTCATCATTAAAAAAATCATTTAGTGTAGTAACATTTGTCAATTAAAAGTTTTCTGACCCGTTTTATAAATAATTTGTCATTTTTTTCCACTCTTATGTTATTAGGTATTTTATTATAATTTTTATTGAAGTGACGTAAGGGCTTGTGCTGTGTAATTTTAGTTCGGACTGGGGTACCTAGTACGAGCGTGTTTTTAAATCGAGAACGCGGTTCATATCGACGAGGCTGGTCAGAGATGAATCAGCTTAGTCTAAAGTAAATCTGCGCAATCCAAAGATGTGGCTGTTTATGTCAAAGGTTTGTACGGAACCTTGAGCGCGTGAGTCCGACTCGCACTTGACGGTTTTTCTTGGGAGCTAAATCCTAGATACTTATATTATAAACGCAAAAGTTTGTATGGATGTTTGTTACTCTTTCACGCAAAAACTACTAATGGCTTTTAATGAAACTTCACTTTAATATAGCTATACCTACCTACATCAGAATAACACATAGGCTACAATTCATAAAGATAAAATTGTATATTCTATCACCACGCGAGTGAAACCGCGGGACGCAGCTAGTAACTGTATAAAAATGACTACTCTTAATAAAGAAACTTGAAGTGTCATAATACATCCACTTTGAATATGTACGAAATGAAATACCTAAATATTTTGTTACATAACAATGTTGGTAATTTAAACACTACTTGTGAAAGTAACTTTCTACACAGAAACTTCAAATTTCGAACTGCAGGTTTTTTTTTCGCGATTTTTGCATTATTCTCTTACCTACTATGTGCCTATATTATTGTTGTAGGCACCGATCGCTTTGTTCTGATAATCTTGCAAAGGTAATGAGGCCAAGGTCAAAACAGGTCCCATTAAAATAAACAAAAAGATTGACGGTCATCCATCCTCTTTCGAGTGTTATGGTGCTGGACAAAACTGCACTATATTTTTTTCTTTTTTCTTAACAGCCAGCACTTATTAAAATAGTAGGTATGCTAGGATCCGTAGAGGAAAGTTTTCATCAAATGATGGTCTGAAACTGACAAATTATTCTAATCCAGGCAAGCGTAGCAGTCATACTCAGAACCTTGCAATTGCCCCTCCCTCCAAATTGACTATTGTACATAGTAATCTAAATAATGAGGCATATTTTCATCAGTTATTAATCAGATAACTTTGTTTGTCCTTATCCTATACCAGTTTCAATTCGTTTCTCTCCATATGTAAATTACAACTTATTGCGTCATTTCACTTTCTACAAGCCGAAGCGAAGCCAGCCGTCCTCGCTCGAGTACGAACTACAAATAAGCATTTATTCACTTCAGAAATAACCTCCATCAACCACCGGTTGTTTCAATAAGCAGAACATTACACACATGAGATAATCTTATTAACATTACAGATGGGAAGGCATGAAAAGTACAGCGTCATACCGCATAGTTGTGTGTGTGTGTGTAAAAAGACCAATTTTGACGTCACTGTGTGTTTGTGTTTGTAGACAATAAACACACTCACACAAGCTTACAAATAATTGATCAGGTGCACACACTGGCAGTTTTATACAACCGTGCTTAACACTTTTATAACTATTTACATAAATACCAGAACATTTTTAAAGAAAGGAATCATGGATCCCAATAATGGAATTATTATAGGCTGGTTATCATTGACGTATAACAGCTGATAATTGCAAGTGACAGTGACGTGTAGATGTGTCACTAGATGGTGCGAGGCTTATGTCAAATCGGGCAAGTTATCTTTGTTTTCATTGGGCAAAATAGAGTGCGCTTAACGCACAATGGCGGACAGTGATTATGCTATTATATGACTTTCTACTATCACTACAGAATAGATCGCCACATGCTACAATCCACATACCTACCTTAACGAGCTGTGCCCTGTGCTGTGGTTTCACCCGCTGCTCATCTCCTCGGTGTCTTTGCGTGATTTTATAGGTAGCTAGGTATATTCTATTAATTTCGTGAAAGCATGCCTATGCAAAATTTCAAGTCAATCCGGCCAAAAAAATCGCGTGCCCCCATACAAACTTTGCCACCCTGTTTTAGTCCCATAGGGGTTGAATTTTGCAAAATCCCATCTTAGTGAGTTCCTACGTCCTAAAAGGATCCGCCATGCCAAATTCGGGACTCCTAACAATTGTAGTTTCTGAGAATTCGCGATGAGTGATTCAGTGTAAATTAGATAACTATCAGATTAAACTAGAAGATAGTATAAATATTTATGAAATAGACACTCAACGCTTGCAATCTGAAATAGAGGGTCTGAATAATTCACTTACGTTTTTATATAATAAATATGAAAGCTCGAAAAACCAAATAAAAGAGCATATTCTTGCTACAAATGAGTTGGTGGATAAAGTTGACTTGCTGACTCTCAAAAACAATCAGTGTACTTGTCAGAGTAAACCCAGCCTTCTGACAGATGCTTTCCAGCCTGAGGTAACGGAGGACCCGTCCCAAGCTGCTAGTGCTCAGGACCGTATCATCCATCAAGATACAATACCACCTGACATTACACTTCATGATTCAGAAGTAGTACAGCCTGTGATTAGTAGTTTTGTAACATCCAATAGTAATGATTGCTATAATTCAGTTATGTTCTCTGATAGTTTAGGTAGAGGGTTTGGTAAATTAATCAGTAATAACCTGAGTTATTGTACCCAAAATTATTGTGTACCAGGGTCAACCTATAAACAGGTAATGGCATCGGTGACAAAGAATGTTTGTAATCCTAATACCACAATTACTATTTGTGTTGGTAATAGTTCAAAGATTAAAAAGGAAGAGATCACCGACTGTGTGTCAGAATTGTTAAAGTTAAACTGTAGTAAAATCATATTGTGTGCATTTCCATATTTTAAAAATGTAAGTCATAGAAAGAACAATTATATACACATGCTTAATAAACATGTGCACTTTTTAGCAGGTCATTATAGTGACAAACTTGTATATTTTGATATCAACAGTTTTGTTGATAAAGTTAAGTCGACTCGGGGTATGGTGTATCTACCTATTAGATGTAGACACAAAATAGCTAGGCTATTAGCTTTTAGTATTAACTCAGACATAGGTGGTATGTCTAAGTTTAGTTTTATTATTAACACTGCAACTATTAGTAATTCTACTAATATACCTTTTTACAAGGAAGGCGGGGAAGTCTTGGGGCTCACTCCGGCTCATTTAAACTAGTTAGTAAGACAACAGAAGATACAAATAACTTCAATGTTATACTAGACAACAACAAGGTACCTTCTTGCTCCCAAATATTTAATTGTGTAAAAGGGGCTAAGCAGAATTCCTTGAATATATTCCATCAAAACATTCAAGGTTTTTCTTCTAAGTTACTGGAAATTGAGTTGTTTTTAGAAAAAACGATGTTTGATATTGTTTGTTTCACCGAACATTGGCTAAAAGACTATGAAATGCTAATTAATTATGAAAATTATAGAGTGGGTAGTTGCTTTAACCGGAAATCTAAGTTGCGTGGGGGATCACTAATCTTAGTTAAAAATTGTATTAAATGTAAGACTCGTAATGATATAGTTGATCTTTCGGTTGAAAACAGCATTGAATTGTCTTGTGTTGAGCTAGATAAGCATGTAATAGTGTGCGTTTATAGACCCCCAAATTATCTAAATTACTCTATTTTTGAATCAGTAATGGAAGATGCTTTAGCAAAACTTGTAACTGGTAATAAACCAATAATTATCTGTGGTGACTTTAATGTCAATATCTTAGAGGAAAATGCAAATAGCAGTAGATTTTTAAGTCTCTTTAAATCGTTTAATTTGTCAAATGTGTTTTCAGAACCAACCCGAATTACCACAAACACCGCTACGTGTATTGATAATGTGTTTTGTTGCTGCGACTATTTAGATAAATTCATTGTTAATTACCTTCCTTCAGATCATAGCGGCCAGTACGTTACTTTCGCGTCCAACATAAAAATTCAAAAAATTCAAATACAGACTAGACAAATGGCAGCCAGCAACTTAGATAGATTTAATAATAATTTAATTAGCAAGTTAAGTTTTCCGGGCCATATAAACAATGTAAATAAATGGTATGATGAATTCTTTTCAGTAGTGCACACAGAGTTCAATAATACATTAAAAATAAAAACAAAAACTATTTGCCAGAAGTTTATTTTCAGTGATTGGGCTACACAAGGTATTAGGAAAAGTAGGGAACGATTGTTTGAGCTGTATGGCCTTAAGCCTTACATCAACACAAAAACTTTTAATGAATATGTTGCCACTTATTCGAAAATTTTTAAAAACTCTTGTAAAGTTGCCAAATCCTTATTCATTAGCAACAAAATTAAATCAGCCGATGATAAAATAAAAACGGTTTGGAAAATAATCAACAATGAAACAAATAGAAATAAAAAAACAAGAAATGATTTTACGTTAGAAACCTCACGTGGCCTCGTGAGCAATAATAATGACATTGCTCAGGAATTTGTAAATTTCTTTACCAATATCCCACATAAGACTACAGAGACCTTAAATTCCTCGCCCTTGCTATCTAAGGATTTATTAAAGGCGAACGTTCCAGCCTGCCCGATTCAATTTGAATTTAAGCATATAAACCCCTTATCAGTCATTAAAGCTTTTAAGCAAATCAAGGTCAAATTAACCGAAGATCTCTGGGGTATGTCCATCAAAGCTTGTACCGCCATTATTGAGACTATAGCACCGTATTTAGCCTTAATATTTAATTTGTGCGTGGATCAAGGGGTTTTCCCGGATCTAATGAAATACAGCAAGGTAATACCGCTTTTTAAATCCGGGGACAGTAAAGACACTAACAACTATAGGCCCGTATCCGTTTTGCCAGTTCTCAGCAAGGTGTTTGAAAAGATAATGCTAAATCAATTGCTCAACCATTTTAACACCAATAAAATCTTACATGAAAAGCAGTATGGTTTCACCAAAGGACGTTGTACGACTGACGCCGGTGTCACCTTAATGAAACACATATTTACTGCGTGGGAAGAGGCACAAGATGCAATAGGAATCTTCTGTGACCTTACGAAGGCATTTGATTGCGTTAATCATGAAACCCTGCTTTTAAAACTTGAGCATTACGGTTTAGATAAACTTGCGCTCAGTTTAGTAAAATCGTATTTAAATGATAGACAGCAACAAGTTCAAATTAATGGCGTTAATTCAATGGGTTTAAAAGTTAAAATGGGTGTACCACAAGGTTCTATATTGGGCCCTTTCCTCTTTTTAGTATATATTAATGATCTACCCAATTTATTTGAAAATCAACCCCAAATGGTGTTGTTCGCTGATGACACTTCTTTAATATTTAAGGTAAATAGACGTACCACGAATCTTGACGACCTAAATAACGCCCTATTGCAGGTCCATAATTGGTTTACTGCTAATAACTTAGTATTGAATGGAAAAAAAACGAAATGCATAAGATTCGCTCTACCAAACGTCAAAAGTAGTGATTGTGACATAGTATTAAATCAAGAGAAACTAGAATTTGTCAATAAAACTGTTTTCTTAGGTATCACACTCGACTCGAGGCTACAATGGGGTCCTCATTTAACATCTCTTGCAGGACGGTTGAGTTCAGCAGCATATGCTGTAAGAAAAATCCGTCAATTTACTGATGTAGATACCGCGCGACTAGTCTATTTTAGTTATTTTCATAGTATAATGTCATACGGTATTTTACTTTGGGGACGGGCTGCAGACATTGAGTCTATATTTATTCTGCAGAAAAGAGCCATCAGAGCCATGTATAATCTACGTAGGCGCGATTCTCTAAGAGAACTGTTTAAAAAAATTAACATCATGACAGTACCTTGTCAATACATCTATGAAAACATCATGTACGTTAGGAAAAATCTGCATCTATTTAGTAAGAGAAGTGACAGACATCACTATAATACTAGAAATAGGGACCAACTGGTTCAGCCAGGTTTCAGGCTAGCTAAGGTAGACTCCTCTTTTATGGGGTACTGTTTAAAATGTTACAATAAAATACCTCCACACATCCTACAACTGAATGAATCGAAGTTTAAATCTTGTATTAAACGCACACTATGTAGGCAAGCATACTATAAGTTGGGGGATTACATTAATGATATAAATGCTTGGCTCAATGCCGGTCCTGCTCCACAACCATAGGGGCAAATTAATTAATCAGCGTCTGAAGTTATTGTGGCAGCTGAAGAAGATTGTAAGACTATCTTTGCATTGTATAGACTCAATTTCCTAATATTGTATAATTGTAATGCCCATGTGTGAGTACTATGTAATTTTATTGACTCGACGGTTGCCCTGGTGGTTGAGAGATTGTCATGCTCACTTAAATGTCTCGCTGATGGTGGCGGGTGTGTCGGGTCATTTAGCTCCCTTCAAAATGGTCGAGCTGAATGGGGCTGATCCATACGTCATGTTCGTGAACGGGCGCTGTCAGTTGGGACTGGTCATCTCTTAGCTACCACGGTTTGTTTTAATTCATCTATTAAACTCTTGCTAATTATTGCTTTTACTCTGGACGCTCTAAATGTGCTCGTTTTTCTCGTTTTTTCTACATCGTTCTCACATTATGTATAATCTCACCATGAATGATGTATCCATGATTTTATAAAATATTATGATTTAAAAGAGTGTCCATGGAGTTTCTTGCCCATTCTTCTCCATAGAGATCTACGCTTTGGAATGGGCAACTACAGTACTTTCATAAGTTATTATGTCTTGTGACTGGGACTGTAGCAGCATCATTTTTTTGTTCTTGTTTTTATGACATTCAAAAGTGCCTGTAATGGTCTAATTGAAATAAATGCTTTGAGTTTGAGTTTGAGTGATTTTCGCTTTTATTTAGATTTTTAGATAAAAACTAGCTGTCCTGCGCGTTTTCACCCTCGTCTTTGGTTACTGCCCCGCTCCTGTAGGTAGTAGCGTGATGTTATATAGCCTATGTTGATCAGGGATATCAAATCGGTCCAGTAATTTCGGAGCTTATTCAATACAAACAAATAATCAAATATTTCCTCTTAAGATTCATGATTCAGTTATTGGCAAATCATCTTGGTGCAGATGAAGGTATTTCTGATACCGCCACACACGGTATTTCCCTTCGTAGCTATGTAATGCATGCTATGTCGCATTGTGTTGCGTTTTCCTCATTAAAACTGCTATATTGATAAGAAACAATAGGTTTTAAAAGGTAGTTATGCTTTCTGGAATTTGCGATCACTGCGTCGAGAATGAAACCTATTTCCATACGTTTGTTGAATTTGATTTCAACAAGTTGGTCCTTATTAATATCAAAGTCTATTTGATTGACTTAAATGTACTTTGTTATAATTTGAATGTGTTTTGTTATGCGCCAGAAAATCAAAACTCTTTAATGCAGACTAGGCTGAAGATCAGCAGTTTTTGAACGCCAATGAAGGCGCGGACCCACCGCGGCTCGTGCTGAACACTGGCACGCGGCGCATTTTAGCTGCGTGTATTAATTTGTTTGACAACGTGGGTCTACGTTTCCACTGGAGTACCTACGAAAACCCACGACTATGTATAGCGTGGCACGGCGCACGGAGAGCCTTCACACGTGCCACTGCAATCCACAGAGGAAAACTGCTCTGCGATAAGCGAGCTGTACATAGTCATGGGTCATATTCGTGTACTGTAGTCTTCGATCAAAAATGTATATTATTGATCGCTGTACCGCTCGCGCTTCGGAGAATACACGCAAGTAGTTGTGATGTAAATACCTTCACTGTTGTGAAATCGTCAGTCTACTTAAATCCATAACACATGACGTCTCTTTGACGTCAAACTTTGCATCTTGTGAGTCACCGGATGTTGACTTAGGTAAGGGCGATAGTGTCTCTTCGATACAATCATTGATAGATTTCACAAATAACTGGTCATATTTTAATATTTATAATATAACTAACTGTGCCCCGGCATGCGTTGCTATGCAATTTTCTACCTTTCTACCTACCCTACCTACGCCACCTACCCTACCTACCCTACCTCCCTACCTACCCTACCTACCCTACCTAGAGTTACCTACCCTACCTTTTCTTTGCTATAAACCTCACGGAGCCCGAGACCTTTCCAACGAATGCAAAACCGTGGAAATCGTCGTTCGTGCGTTCTGGAGTTATAGCGTCAGGAAGGAAAACCCGACTTATTTTTATATAGTAGAATACCAGCATATAACTATCCCGCTGGGCAAAGGCCTCTTCTCATACTGAGAAGGCATGACTCACGAGCATTGATCACCACACTTGTGACTTGCTTCAAGCCGGGTTGGCGATTTTAGACCTATGTTAATAAAGTCCAGGTTTCTTCACAGAGTATTTTTTTTATTGCGTTTGGGTTAATATTTATAGTAAGGTAATAAACGACAAGCCATTTACAAGCCTCCACAGTTAACATTAAAGTATTGTTGTACTAATCATTACACATACCTAATATTAGTAACAAGTTATGTATAAAAATAAATTAAAATCTTGTAGCTAGGTAAAGGATTAAATTTTATAAATAAACTAGCTGTGCCCAGCGGTTTCACCCGCTGCTCACTTAGGGGTATGAAAAATAGATGTTAGCCGATTCTCAGACCTACCCAATATGTACCTACCCAAAATTTCATAAGAATCGGTCGAGCCGTTTCGGAGGAGTACGGTAACTAACATTGTGACACGGAAATTTTATATATTAGAGATTAGAGTTTCATGTTTTCCTTTACCTTTAGAAAGATATGAATTGAAAAAGTCGCATTGGTTAGTCCGAACCCAAAACCTCATGTATTAGAGGCGAGGTGCTTAACGAACACTAACACACTCTTTGACAGTCCTTACAAATAATGTCCCGAAAGTCTGACAACCAGTCTTACCAAGGTGTTTCGTATTACCCAGTGCTAATTGGCTTGTGGAGGTCAGATAGGCAGTCGCTCCTTGTATAACACCGTTTTTCGGTTGAAAAAGGATAAGCAGATGATGATATTTTTTTTTTTTAACTACGACAAGGTTTTGTGTGCATGCAGAAATACCACTACCACAGTACCAGTGTATACAAATTGTTGGAGAATCTTATAAATAAATAATATGAACACTAATACGCAATAGTTGTTTTAGGGATTAATCTTAAAGAGTTGAGCCAATTATTCATTCCTCCGATATTCCTTAGTCAAATGCTGATGATTCTACATGGTAGCCACACTAACACATTCGTTTAAACGGCATTTTTTTTTGGGGTGGGAAATCATCAAATAACTTCCCCCTCTCTGGGCGGAGCGGGGGGGCGTGTCAGACTTTTACTGACTAAAACCCACCCATGTTCCTTCTATTGCCCGTTACGTTCCGGGGCCGCGGTATCTCTTTCGAACAACCCGCAACCCCGGCAGGCGGAGGCTCTGGCAAGCCCCTCTGCTTTGCTGACATCTCTTTGAGGCGCGCGTGAAATACGAACGCGCCGTCGACACGGCCTGTCGTCAATAGACGGACGGACGGTGAGCTACCCATTGCTCACCGTCCACAGGCCCGCATCTACGGTGGCCGGGAGCTGTCTCGCGGCGCCCGGTGCCCGGGGCACCTCCCGCGGCGGCTGGGTTGGTATAAGGTTCTCTTCCTCAAACGCCCGGCCTCCTCCTTCACTAGCATGACTGCTTCGCAGAAGGAGGTGACCGCTTCCCATTCCCTCTCGCTCCGGACCATGGACTGAACCAGGGCCGGACGCGAGAGATCGCCTCTACGAGGGCACGGCGGTGTTCCGCCCAAGCTGGGCAGACCGCCACTGTGTGCTCCACCGTGTCCTCCGGCTTAGTAGTCACTCTTTGGCATAAGCATATTAATACCATCTTAATATTAGCGCCAGACATAAAAAGAAAACAGTTGTCTGTCCTTCATGGACACACTTGGCTTCGACTCAAATAAATCGATCGACGCCATCGCCAGTAAGGGCCAATATAATGAATTGACAAAACCAGCATAAAGTGCATGTCATGCCCTAAGTAGTAGTAGTAGTATAGGTTTGTAACATCTATGCTGAACAAAGACGAATTAAATAAAAATTATGATGTTTTTACCGATAATGATACCGATCAGGATCAGAGTGTTGTGCTACAAAAGAGATGAATGGAAGGTATTTGTATGTAGCTGACTGAGAATGCTAAGGGGATGTCTGAAAATGGCGCGGGTGACTGAAGAGTTGTTTGGTAATCATTAACTTTAACATTATTATTAGGCAGATGTGTCCGCCTGCAGGGCAAAAGCCTCCCTTCCTTCCTCGCATTTTTTCCTGTTGTTTACCGTTTGGGCCCAATCCTTTTCAGTAAAAGTCAAACTCGTCACGCCATCTTCTTAATCATTATTTTAATTAACACTATTAATTATTAATACATACTACACTTCTGGACACATCTATTGGCCCACCTTAGAGTTTAGGTTTCGATGGCCCCTACCGAAATATGATTGCTAGATTGAACAAAAACTGTTGATGCAGTTTTAAACCTGATACATTTTACCATCTTTTTCGATCGTATTGTTTTAAATTTGAATTCAGAATACCATACGACATGGAGCTACGCCTAACAAGTCGGATATGCGCCTTGTTAAAGGCAATTGATTTTTGAATAAAAAACATGTTTTATCAAAAAGGTTTAATTTAATAACGCGTGTTGCCTCCATGGGCATCTACCACAGCTCTCATACGATTAGGCATAGAGTTTATCAACCGCTCTATGAAATTTTGAGAGATCATCTCCCATTCCTCTTCTATGGCAGTTTTCAACTCCTGCATCGTCTGGGCAACTGGCTGACGAGCCCTAACACGTCTTTTTAGCTCGTCCCACATGTGCTCAATAGGGTTCATGTCTGGGCTTCTGGCTGGCCAGTCCATAACTGTGATGTTCACATCCCGAAGATATTCCCTGACGATGCCGGCCGCATGGGCTCTTGCATTATCATGCATAAAAAGGAAATTTGGGCCCACATAGTCCGCGTATGGCATCACGTGAGGTTCTAAGCACTTACGAATGTACCTTTCAGCATTTAATGTTGGCAGCCGTGGTCCTGTAACAACCTCAAGTTGAGTTTTGCCGCTCGCGGATATACCGCCCCAGACAGTCCATGAGCCACCGCCATAAGCAACCCTCTCTTCAAAGCAGCATTGTGCGAAACGCTCTCCCTTACGTCGGTAGACCTTCTTCCTTCCATCATTGCCATGTAACACAATTTTAGACTCATCAGAAAAGAGTACACGGCTCCAATCTTGCTGTGTCCAATTTAAATGACTGCGTGCGAAATGAAGGCGCGCTGTTCGGTGGGCTCGCGTTAGTTTGGGCCCATTAGCTGGCTTGTGTGGTACCATATCGCGTTCTTTTAACCTTCTCCGAACAGTTCGAGCGCTTACAGATACTCCGTGGAAGTCGCGAAGTTGGTTTTGTATCTCAATGGAGGTAAGGTGACGATTTCTCAAGCTGGTCGTCACGATGAATCGATCCTGCCTTTCAGTTGTGACCCGAGATCGTGGCCTTCCTTGGCGACGAACAAAGCCGCCAGTCTCTAGGTACCTCCGATAAACATTTCGGACCGCAGATCGACTTAAATTAAGTTGAGCACTCACGTTTCTTTGGCTGTGTCCGGCCTGAATAAGTGCCACAGCTTGGGCGGCAATTTCAGGTGAAGTATCCATAGATTATTGATAGAACCTCACCTTAATGTTAAGAATAAGTAATGTTTGTTGCAAAACCAAAGATATCAATCACTTTTTCAAGAATTAAATCCAAGTAAACCAATAAAACCTGATTTTCTTAGTATTCGATTGTTTGATATCAACAAACAGGCTCCAAATTGTCTTTTGTTTCTTTAAATTCTGTGTTCGAAATTCAAAAAAAGACTATTGAATGAAATTGTGAATGTGCCAGGTTAAAAACTGCATAAAAACTTTTTGCTCGACCTAATATAAAATTTTAGCTAGGACCAAACGAAACTGAAAATACAAGGTGGGCCAATAGATGAGTCCAGAAGTGTATTACTAAGCTTTTCGAATCCCTTGTGAACTCGTCCAATTTCAGTAATACCATTAAAAAAAAAACTTATCGAATTGTGTGTACACACGACGCGACGGGCTTATTCTTCAACTCGCGCCTCATAAACTCGCAACTGCGCGCGAGTTAGCACTTTTCGATTTTACCTATTTTTGTTGTAGTCAACTCGCGACCGAGTGAAAATCTGACGTATTTACAGTCATCTACAAAAGACAAAACACCTTTGTGAGGCGTGAGTTGACGAATAAGCCACACGACGCGACGGCAGGTCAACCTATTCTAAACTATTATAACCGGATCTCTCTACCACGGATCGCAAACCGTAGTACAGAGATCAGGTTAAAATAGTTTTATGTAGGTTGATGTGCCGTTGTGTGTACATCACTAGTTGGCAGTGGTGTTGTGCCAAAAAAAAATGTAAGTAAACGACATCCCCGAAACGAAATGCATGGTGATGTATCTAGAAAGGAAAGTAATACAGATGTTGGCTTACAAAGATGTGTTGAAAAACTACGGGTACTGTGCCAACCAAAAATAAATCGCGAACAATGAAATGACGAAGTTTTAACTCATGAAGTGCGTCATGACTTTGTTCGTCATAAAACTACCGCTGAAAAGACGCATAAGGACTTCCCAGTTCTCGAAACATACTCGAAAGTCAACGAATTGTAATGTCAATACGTTTTATTCGGTTTAACAATAACACAATAATTTTTCGACAACATTCGAGAATATAGGAATGGAAATATCTTCATGTTTTATGGAGCTTCCGCCAGCGTGGCTACTTTGGCAAAGACTTGGGCTAACGCTAAGTTTAACCCGCGTGATGATCGAAAAAAATGTATCTTTCTCTCCGCTTTTCTTCCCTCATTCTCCCCCGTTTCTAACTTAAAAAAAAATAGCCTATGTGTATGTATCCGTCTTCAGGATACCAACTATCTTTGTACCAAAATTTATCAAAATCGGTTCGGCCATTTAGGCGTGAAGACGTAACAAACAAACCAACTCACTTTCGCTTTTATAATATTAGTAAAGATTTTGCTTCATCAGAAGAAACACTGCCTGTTTAAAGAAAGAAAGAAAGAAAACAGGTTTATTCGGCCCTTGCCACAAGTACACACAACATTAAAAAACATTACAAAGAAAATATATAAAAAAACAAAGCTAATAGTGTGTGTCTCACGGCTGCGCCAAATAGGCCCAGTTCAGCAAACTGCCGAGCAGCGAATGCCCAGTGCTCTACACACATACATCACGGCCTAATATTTTTGCTAAATTCATATGACTCATTGAGTTGAAAAAGTACAGTATGGAATATCTTTATAACAATCGTGATAATCAATTATAGTCATTGTATGTATAGCAATTCGGTCGTCATCGATAAGGTCTAATACCTAATATCTACCTATCGAAGGATAATTCAGTAATCTTTATGGGCATAAAACTAATTATCCAATTTAATGAATATTGTTTATGATGTGATTACTGTTGCTATGAGTGTGGTGGTCAGTAAAAACATTAGTTAGGGTTTAGAATAAAACTTCCAAATTATCAGTAAGTAGAATTAACTACTTTAAGGGTACGTCCAGGTCGTGTTGACGGCGCACCTCGTAAAGATGTCAGCAAAGCAGAGGGTCCTGCCAGGGCCACTGCCTGCCGGGGTTGCGTGTTGTTCGAAAGAGATACCGCGGTCCCGGAACACAAAGGGCAAATAAGGAACAGATGGGTTTTAGTCAGTAAAAGTCTGTCACTCCCTACCGCTCCGCCCAGAGCGGGTACGTGCAGTCGCTGCCCGGGTTAAGCAGGGACTAGTCGAGATTAAACTTTAAACCTTATGCTACTTTTATTAGTATGTCACAATGAGTATCCTACAATTCTTACAGCAAAACATTCTCGCTTCTATTTTAATATTTCACAGTAGAGAGTAAAACTATCCTGCAAAACAAAACGTCTTTGCTCGTCAAAACTGTTCTCGGGGAACCCCCTCTCATAAAGCCGGACCATTTGCCAACCTCCACACATTTCATTATCGTTTGTTATCGTTCCATGTTACACGATCTACACATGTGATTTTGCACCTTATTGCAATATATATATACTGCAAATTATATTTAGCAACACAATTTGCTCACTTGCGATATGAAGACTCTACATTTAGCGTTTATTATTTGAGTCACCTTATTTACGTTAGCATGCGATACATAATCTATTTTTATACTTACTCCAGTGCTGATAAAGTCTGAAATTGGATGCATTTTAAAAAACTATGTTCTAACTGTATAAAGAATTGGTTGTCATTTGTCTACCAGTGTATTCTGTATTTCATTCATTCATTACTGTCAAGTGTCTCGTGTGGGTGCAATGTCTGGATCGAAAGGTGTGTTTGTCAATTTAAAACACTACTCGGAATTGTGGTAACGTCTGTGTCAGTTATTTGTCCACTCAGTGTACACTGTCTCTGTCCGCATATTGCTATTTATGTGAAATGTGGAAATAATTTATATGTTTTTTTATGGCCCAGTCTTGTTTAGGAAATTGTTTTGGACATGATTTTTTTAATATCACTTCAATAATTTTAAATATTGGCTTCAGTTCTGGATATTAGAGTCAATGAAATACATTTATCTAGTCATTAATTGTACTCCAAAACATACATGTTCTTACACGCGACTTGGCTGATGATATTTCAAGGACTTCAAGGTTTACATTATATTTAAAAAAAAAATTGTCCGGTCCCATCTAATATCTCCATCGTTCTCCAAATAAATTGACCGTCCATTTTGTTTGTCTATATTTCTTATCACACCTCATTTCTTTAAATATATTACATTCTGTCGGTTTTGGACACATAACATTAACTAGTTGTCTATTCTTTTCAGCCAGTAATATATAATGTAACTTAACCTAAACTAAGCTCTTGAAATGTCATTTTATACGCCGTCATAACTGCTATTTAACTGCAATGGAAATCTCACATTTTGAGGTATTCCATGAAGCACACCCAGACGAAGCACACCTAAAGTATTTCACTTAGCACACCCGTAGGTGGGTACCAAATAAAAAAATAAAATAATTAATTTCCTATTCCACGAAGCACACCTACGAATATCACTCGCATAGTGCGGGGACTAAGAAATAAAAATGTCGATAGAAGAAAATATTAATTATTTAAAAGACTAACTTAAATGTTTAACATCTTTCAGTTTCTAAGACGACTTGGATGAGGCCTGGCTCTATGTACATCCTGAGCGAATGTCTTCAAGGAGACAGTATTTCTAGATTTAACGATTACATTGTAACTCAGTGGCTCGAACATAAGTTATGGCACGACAAATCGTTATAACATAAAAAATAAAACTAATAATTATACAGAACCTCATTACTCTGAAATAAATAAAATTTTCAATAAAAAACAGAGCCATAAATCTGGCAAAACTTTTAGATTGTTTCCAAAAAATTGCAATCATTATGCCGAAACTAGTGTAAAAATGGGTTATACAAATATGCTGAAATAAAAAACTATATAATCGAAAACACAATAAAAGATTATAAAAATAGTTTAATTTCAGTTGGACAGTCTAGAGAAATTAAGATTCTGATTAATAATAATTTATTTAATTGATAAGTTTAGATACTAAATTGCCCATTTCTTTAAGATTATTTAAGAATCTTAAAGATTGTGATTTTAAACAGTCTGTGATTTATATAAAAGTAGAGTATTTTTATTATTAGTTAAAAGATAGCTTTAACAAAACATCAACATAGATCTCTATGCTCCGCACTATGCGAGTAATATTCGTAGGTGTGCTTCGTGGAATTGGAAATTAATTATTTTAAATTTTTATTTGAAGCCCACCTACCGGTGTGCTAAGTGCACCTTAGGTGTGCTTCGTCTGGGTGTGCTTCGATTGGGTGTACTTCATGGAATACCTCCAATCGAAACTCTCAGTTAGAACTCGATAGTTTTCAGTTATTAAAAGTATGCAAAAATATTTGAGCTAACCTCCTTACAAGATGATTACGATTTTAGTATAGACTGGTTTTTCGCGTAACAACAACAAAATCAACTCACAAAAATAGCCAAGAATATCTCGTTACATAATGCAGGGACAGACATGACATCATAATGTAATCGACACTTTAATAGATGGTGTTGTTACCATACCACGGCCTAGCACCTCTCATCTAAATTTCGATCCGATCAAAAAGTTTTATTTCACTCGATTGATTTAAAATTGTTGTTGTTTATCTTGTAACATTAAATTGACTTATTCAAATCACTTCTATGTCGTAACATTATTTTTAAGGTCAACCATCTGTTGATTTTGAATATTCTCTAAATTCAAAATACAAGACAGAATATTTAAATTCCATAGATAGATTCTGTACCAATTTAAAATTTATAAAATACTAGCTGTGCCCAGCGGTTTCACCCGCTGCTCACTTGGGGGTATTGATGTTGGCCGATTCTCAGACCTACTGAATATGCATATAAAATTTCATAAGAAAAGTCGGTCGAGCCGTTTCGGAGGAGTTTGGGAACGAAAATTGTGACACGAGAATTTTATATATTAGATGATGAAATAAGGGTGAAACTTAAATGGCGGTTATGACTGTTTTTACGTCTTAAAACTAATGAAGATATTATGTACTTATTTTAAATTTGAATATTCACAGATCAAAATCAAGGCGGATATCCGCAGCAAGGGGGTTACCCACCACCTGGGGGATACCCACCGCCCCAGCAAGGAGGATACCCTCAAGGAGGCTACCCTCCGCCGGGGGGATACCCACCGCAGGGAGGATACCCACCAGGGGGCTACCCGGTACCTCCGGCGTACGGCGCGGGTGTAGGATATGGCGAGGTAAGCTGGATTAATATTTATTTTATTATCCTTCAAAATGCATACCTAGTAGTAATGCAAAGAATCGTTTCATTGTACACATATAATTTCACATTTTTAAATAATTCTTAGTAAAAATATTTAAAAAAAATATGAAAAATTGGAGCCCACCGGTATCAGAAACAGGGTCCAAAAACTACCGGCGGTCAGGGCTCTAGAAAAAGGAACCTCTAAACCAGGGGTTCCCAACCTTTTTTTTGTCTATTGCCCACTTTAAGAATAAATTATTTTTTAACGCCCCCCTTTTTAAACATACTTAAAAACCGCTAAGTACTTATAACTGATTATTGAAACGCAACTTTATAGTATTCGGACAGAGTATCTTTTATTGAAAATAAAACAAACATCAATTCTTAAATAAAAACTAATGTGAAGGTTGAATCTGATGCTTTTCAATAAGTTTGTTGATATCAGGTTCCAATTTACTCAAAAACAGCCGCAAGTCGCCACGTTCGGTAACACGCAAACGATTTCTCTTTTTAGTAAGCAGCGTTGCCACAGCACTAAATCCACGTTCACACAAATATGACGATGGGAATTCTATCAGGAATCGTTGAACAATTGAACACAATCCAGGGTACAATTGCGAGATCGGTTTTTGTAGCCAAAATTCTTGATATCCATTTTTGAACTTGATTTTTATTTCTTCGTTTGTTGTCAATTCTATAAGTTCTTCTTCCAGCTGAGGTGACATTGCTGTGTTGACATTTGAAAACGGATCCAACACCCAGTCTGGTATTTCCAAGTTGAAAATATCCTGGTATCGTTCGGTGAAGTCAATGTGGAGGTTTTCCAAATGTTGGCAGTAGGCAAACAAGTCGTCGTTACTGCAGGATACTGATAAATTCGGAAAATTGTGAAACTCACATCTGCCCATATTCTTTTTGTGCAGAAGCAGTTTGGCTGTGAAAGCAGCAACGACATTTTTTGTTTTAATTAAATTTAGTTCATCGCCTTGCAGTTGGAGGTTCATGTCGTTGAACAATTTATACAGGTCTGTCATGTAAGCTATATCATTCTTTGATGTTATGAGCTTGTTGCGCAGTTCTGTATCTTTAGTTTCCAAGAACTCTATCACAGAGTCAAACAGGTTGTAAAATCGAATCAGACAGTTGCCTCTTGACAGCCAACGAACTTCAGTATGAAGCAACAAACGGTTGAAATCTTCGACATTAGTAACACAAAGCTGATGAAATAATCTATCATTCAAAGAGCTGCTACGGATTTTATTGACTGCTTTGATGACATATTGCAGACTCGAAGTCCGTCGTCATCTTGCTTAGCAGCCGCCGAAAATAGTTTTGATACACTTGGCTGAGTATTATGCTTCTTCTCTAGGTCTTGAAAATATGCTACATTCTTGTCTTTCTTATCTGTATGCATTTTATTCAAATGATCTTGCAGTCTTGAAGGCTTCTTCATTGCTTCGTTCGAAAATGTTTTTAGACATAGAAGACACAAAGGCGACGACGGGTTTGTGGGATTTTCAATAAATCCGAATTTAATATATTCCGCAGAGTATTTCCGTCTCTTCTTTTTTACTTCCGACATTGTTTTGTTTTGAGAAATACGTAAGTGTTGAAATCAAGTACTGCTTATCTATTATGCGTGAAACCGCAAATGAAAATAAAATGAATTTACGTCGTTTATATAGGATTGCATAAGCAGCACGCACCAACAGGAATAAGACAAACGTGCATAAACTCGTTTATCCCATTCGACGCCCAATCGTACTCGACAAGCAAGAACAAGTATTATAGAACCAGCCGATTGATACTTACAGGAATGTACAAATCGGATTATTTAACAAAAACTTGTTAAAACATGATTGCCCGCGGTATATTATATCGAGCCGAGTTTGAACTATATCTTAATTAATATTAGTTGATGTTCACAAGATGTAGTCGAGAGTCGAGAGCTCAGTCGGTGTCTAAGAATCTTCCTAGCTAGGTAGATGAAATTATAAATCGACCCCAAAGCCCTACACAACGCCCCCTTTTTTTTCTGGGTCTCTTACCGCCCCCATTTAGGCCTGCAGCGCCCACAAGGGGGCGTTATCGCCCACGTTGGGAAAGGCTGCTCTAAACAATACGTGCCGTGTCCAAGAGTACCGCTTTCTGTATCAAGCCCTTGATCCAGCTGCCTAACGAGAGCCTCTTCAGGTGTTGGTCTAGGTTCTTGGCAATTAAGCCATTGGCTGTAATGTAAAGTATTATTAGATTAGTAGGTAATAATAGTTTATGTATTCAAATTATGGTTAAGACTGGTTGAACCAATAATATGTGCAATGGTCAGGGGCCTAAAATGGACGATTTAGCAGTCTTGTATGAATTACGTTGCAACCATAAAAAATGATCACAAAAATCACAATTCATTATATTAACTACTTCTATGACCATTTTCAAAGAATTTTAACTTCATTAATAAAATGCTTATTGTTCTATTATGATTCTACTAAGGCAGCTATTTTAGTTTCCCAAGACGCTACAAAACAGCGATAAGCGACCATTTTAGGTCCCCAGCCAAAATACTACAAAACAGCGAAAGGCAAGCGTTTGACGTTCAAAAAGTGAGTATTAACAGCCATAAAATAAAGGAAATTTGATTTTGCTATGTTAGCAAAGAGTTCTTGCAAAGTCACAAATTAGCTGGTCTAAATAAACCTTGCTTGTCCTCCAAAATGCTCCAACACAAGTATTCCACTTAACAACAAACAGCTAATGCAAATTCCGTACTTACTGCTTTTCCCATTAATTTCCTGCATGGCTGTCGGAAAAAGTATAATATGTTATTTATGTAGGTAGATCGTCGATATTTGTTATCAGACACTTTTTATCAAGCCATGAGAATTTATAAAACACTAGCTTTTGCCCGCGGCTTCGTTTAATTCGCAGTAACCTTTTAGTGATTTGCAGGTACCGGCTACTTGTAGTTTTTGCCCTAGCGCCTTATTTTTTCAATTCTCAATTCTCAATTCTTTATTGCGTACCATAATGTATACAGGATATTAGGGAAAACAGTTTCATAAGTCTCAATTATGGACCCTGTCGGGCACAGCACAGATAAAAGTAGTAGAGAGGAGGAAGAACGCTCGGCGTTTAATAATATACAAGTATTTATTTAGTAACATTGTAACCAATTACTTTAAAAATAAATATTAACTATAGTTTCATATATTTATTATTATTTTTATTTAATATGTGCGTTATTTATTTATTATTAATTTTATTAATTATGTAAGTCATATTATTAATTATACAAGTAACTTTAATTAATTATTATCCTACAGGGGTAAGTTATTTATTTTATATTTCTAATTTATCATTAAAGTATTCGCCTATACTATAGTAGCATTTGCTTTCAAGGAATATTTTTAATTTATTAATAAATATGTTATATTTATCTAAATTCTTAATTATTGCAGGTAACTTATTATAAATTTTTATGGACATGACAAAGGTACTATCGGAGTGCATTTTTAGTCGCGATATTGGCAAGTTTAGCCTATTTTTGTGCCTTAGAGTTATTTTTGTTTGTATGTCCTCTCTTTTTGTGAAGTAATCTGGGTACTTACGTACAAACTTACAAACTTCCAATATATACAGACATGGTAGGGGCAAGATCTTTAGTTCCTGAAAGTGGGGTTTACAGCTATCGGTGACTTCAATATTTACTAAAATCCTAATAAGTTTTTTTTGTAGGGTAAATAGCGTGGGCGCGTCAGTACTGTTGCCCCATAAGATGATACCATATTTTAGCCATGCGTGGGCGTAAGCGTAGTACGTTACTAATGCTGTTTTAAGGTCTGTGGTTTTTTTGATCTCGCGGAGGGCGTATGAAAATTTTGAAATTTTTGCTCGGACTTTCTTAACGTGAGACTTCCAATTTATGTTTGTATCAATTTCTAAGCCTAGTAGGGTGAATTTGTCAACTACATCTAATTTATTATTATTGAAGCTAAAGTTAATATCAATCGGGTTTTTTTGACGAGGGTGAAATGAAATTATTTTAGTTTTGTTGAAATTTATTTCTAGATTGTGTTCAGTCATCCAATTTATTGTAGAATCTAGTATAGAGTTTAATTTATCATTTAAATTGTTGTTATTTTCACATGAGGTAAGTATAGATATGTCATCCGCAAACAGGACACATGGCTCATTTATATTATTTGGAAGATCGTTTACATAAACTAGAAATAAGAAACACCCCATTACGCTTCCTTGCGGGATTGAGGCGGTGATTTGTTTGCTGTGGGATCTGATCAATTCTATTTCATTTGTATTGTTGTTGTAATGTTCGATTTCAACTACTTGTTCCCTGTTTTTCAAATAAGATACAAACCAGTCGTAACATTTGCCGCGGAGTCCTATTCTATATATTTTATTTAATAATATTTCAAATTGTACTTTATCATATGCCTTCGTCATATCAAGCAAAAGTCCTATCGCGTACTTTTTATCATTTATAATATTAAGGGCTTTTTGAATAAATTTGTAGACGGCCAAAGTAGTGGAGCGGTTTTTTCGGAAACCGTTTTGGCAGTCATTAAATATATGATATTTTTCACAAAAAGCATAAACTCGATTACACATGGCTTTTTCGAATATTTTGGAAGCGGTCGGTAAGAGGGCAATTGGGCGGTAATTATTAGGGTCGGTTTTATTATTCTTCTTATGGATAGGTTTTATGAGGGCTTTTTTTAAAAGATTTGGAAAAGATCCTTCTTCAAATGATTGATTTAATAGTAAATAAAAAGGTAAAGTTAATTCATCTGCACATTGTTTTAATAAGTTAGGTGGGAGTTCGTCAACGCCGTGACTTTTTTTATTTTTTAAGTTTTTTATTAGTGAATTAACCTCGTAGGGATCAATTGGACTGAGGAAGATTGAGTTTTCTGTAGGGCATTCAACTGGAGATATTTTCGGTTTTCCGGTCGAGTTGTTCGTGGCCTCTCCGATGGAAGCGAAGAAGGTGTTAAATATGTTAGCTACCTCCTTTGGTTCAGAAGTCACGCTATTTTTTGTTTGAAGAGTTATGTTAGATTTCTCATTTGCTATTTTTTTATTCGTACGTTCATTTACTATGCTCCACATCGTCTTAACTTTATTATTAGATTTAGTCATTTTATTTTTGTAGTGTAGTTTTTTTGCTGTCGTTACTGTCTTCTTTAGAATTTTTTCATAGTTTTTGTAATGTCGGGTTAGTATTGGATTGTCTGTTTTTGTTGTTAGTATTTTTAATAATCTTTTATTTTTGCAAGATTTTTTTATGCCAACGGTAAGCCAGTATTTTTTATATTTTGGTTTTAACTTTAATTTTTTTAACGGCATACATTGATTTAGAATGTCAATGAGGGTGCCACTAAAAGCCTCATAATTACCGTTCATATCTTTTCCAGTAGTAATGATATTATTCCAATTTAGTTCTTGTAATTTTGACTTAAATTTTAAAATATTTGTGTGATTGAAAAATCTTTTCTTGACATACCAGGTGATTCTTTTTGTTTGGTTGGGCAGGTGTAAATGTAAAATGGCACTATTATGGTCTGAAAAACCTAGTTCTTCTACAGTTGTGTACATATTTCTGAAATTAAAATTTGTAAATATTAAATCCAAGCATGTAGTTGTATTTGGCGTTACGCGTGTTGGGTTTTTTATGAATTGGGTAAATTTATATTCCTGCATTAAATTTATGAATTGATTTGATTTAACGTTATCTATTAGTATGTTAATGTTAAAGTCACCTCCTATAATTACGTTTAGTTTAGAATATTTATCATTTATATATTTTAGAATTAGTTTAAGTTGTTGATAAAAAACTTCTTCCTCTCTTCTATTCCAATACATAGTTATAATTAATAAGTTTTCGTTAGGTAATTCAGTAGCACATAACTCTAGTACATATTCTATAGATTTATCTGTTATATCACTTCTATGTATATAGTCTATATGTTCTTGAAGCAGAATACAGACACCGCCACCTGTACGGGTACTGCGACAGTATGATGAGGCAAATTTATAGCCGCTAATCTTAATCAGTTCTAGTTTTTCTTCCGAGAGCCAGGTTTCCGAGATACATATTGCTTTGTACGTAGAATCTTGGTTGATGAAAGCTTCAAGTAAGTGGTGTTTATTATTAAGACTTTGGAAATTCTGAAATAGTATTTTAAATGGTAGGTCTTTGTTTACGAAATGTATGATCAATTGATTCATTCGGTATATCTATCTGGTGGGATGTGTTAGTGATGCTCATTGTTCTCGTATCGCTTTCCTGGTAAGGTGAATCTTCATGTTGAGGTTTCGTGTTATAATATTTTTTGTTAACGGATTTTCCATCTATGTATAGTTGGTTGTTTCTTATTATTGCGTGATGTCCGTTTTGTCTAGCCTTAAATAATTGTTCTCTCAATTCAGCCCTTTCCTTTCGTGATTTCGCGTCTAGAAACTCTGAAACACCTAGTCCAGTTCCCTGGAAACATTGGAAGCTGCTGACAATGTACCTGGTCATTCTTTTACTGAGCAATTCTATTACGAGCGGTCTATTTTTTGTGCCTTTTCTTCCTACTCGATACATGTTTTCTATATAACCTGATAGGTCTACATTGACTATATCGCGAAATAGATCTAACAGTCTGTTATATAGTTCACAGTCAGGTTCCTGATAGTACTCTGGAAGGCCATAGAGTACTAGTTTATGGTGGTGGTTTTCAGGTATGTTTATTGGTTGGAATGTCCGAGTTGATAAATCCCTTACTTCTCTTTTCAATTTTTCGTTTTCCAATTGTAGTGTTCTTATTTTAATGCCAATGTTTTCTATTTCTTGCTTTCTTTGTTCGTTTTGTATAGTTAGGGTATTCATTTTGGAGTCAAAATCTAGTTTCAATTCTGTTATGGCTCTATTAATCTCTGTTTGTATTGTGTTCTGTAGTTCTTCAATTATAGATTTATTGTTCTCTTTCAGACGTAGTATAATAAGTTCGCTCAAACTCTGCATGTTTAACTGACCCTGAGTGTTATTTATCAAGTCTATATTTTCATATGTAAAAGAGTTTTTCATTTCGTTGCTGGCAATATCCTCTGGCTGAAAAGTGTCTCCTAACAAACTCAGGTCTTCAGAGCCAGTGGTGTCATTATTGGAATTTATAGTCTTCTTTCTCATTGTAACGTTGTTGCTCGCCGTTGGCGTGGTTAAGTCGTCGCATTCGTGATTTTTTTGTGATCTTACGGGGGTGTCAGTATTTCCTGTTTTTGGTATTTTACAGACGCATGTCTGGCACTTCCAGGAGTGTCTAAGTTCCAATGTCATTGATTTCTGGTAATACTCTTTTGTTACACCTGCACACTCCAAGTCATATCTACACTTGCAGAGCGAGCAAATAAGGGTTTCTCTTATTGGCAACTTGAGTCCGCATCCTGCACATAGGGTAGCTGGCGCCATCTCTTGAAGATTTTTTTCGTAGTAGTTTAGAAAACCTACTGGAGGCGGCACCTGGTGTATTGTGTAGGTACTATATTATAGAAATCGATGGGTCTCTGGTTATGTTTCGTGTCAACAGATGGTGCTAGTTTCTTCGTAGCTTTAGTTTCTTTTTTAGTAGGATAGATGGTGCTTATCCACAGTAAGTGAAGTAAGAATGACATATAACATTTATCTTAATTTGATGATAATGGTCTATAATATTAGATTATGTACCTTTTCTAAAGATGTTTTCCTTATATTTTCCGAGGTAGTCCAGTATACATCCGTTTATTGAAGAGTACTGATCACTTTTATCATCATCACTTTTGAATGTTATTGTCGTTATTTTTCCTCAATCACTTTTTACTGTTTTTAGTCGGTTATATTGAGTATTATACACGTACTTCAATATCACTCAGTTTATGACACTAATGCTTTATTTTAAATACTGTTTCGACACTAAATATTCACTTTTTCTATTATTAGGAATTATTTGTACGGAGCTGAATGTTTGTTTACGCACAGCGCGCCCTCTCTTTTTTGTAATAGCAATGCTAAGTTTTCCCTTTTCTTCCCTCTTTCTCCCTCATATCTCAATCTTTTTAAAAAAAACAATAGCCTATGTCCGTCTCCAGGGTCCCAACTATATCTGTACCAAAATTCATCAAAATCGGTTTAGCCATTGAGGCGTGAAGACGTAACAAACAAACAAACTCACTTTCGCTTTTATAATATTAGTAAGGATTCAATGAATGTACCGGTATGTAATGCATTAATCTGTGGCATGGCGTTGTATTCCCCGCTATTCGCCTACGCAAAAAAAGGAATTTCTAAAAAAAAAATTGAGTTCAAGGTTATAAATACAAGAAGCACGTATGAATCAGTATTCTAGCCGGACTGGCTTAGAATTATAGAACAGAATATACATTATTACACACCAAAATTGAAACATAAGTGTTTTACTGAAATTGTTAATTCTATGGTTACAATGGCGGTCTTATCGCTGACAGCAATATCTTCCAGACAACATTTGAATAGACTATTTTCATAAACAAACAAAAGTACAAAGTAAGAGACTACGTATTACGAATTTAAGTCGCTAGTTAATAGGGTTTCTGTGGTCCAGACTAGATTGAAGTCAAGAGAAGATAAGCCTAATTTATGCTACTAATATTATTAATGCGAATGTGTGTGAGGATGTATAGATGTTTGTTACTCTTTCACGTCAAAACGGCTGAACGGATCTTGATGAAATTTGGCACAGAGGTAGATTATAGTCTAGCTAGAATAACGTAAAAGAGTAACCATGGAGTTTCTTGTCGGTTCTTCTCCATAGGAAACGACCAGCCCGAACCGTGCACTTTTTCTCGACGTTTTATAAGTGCTCATGTAGGCCTATTGAAATAAAAATATTTTGATTTTGAACACAGGATACTTTTTTTTTCGATATCTCGAAAATATTGTTACATACAACCAGCCTACAGACTGTTCCACTGCTGGGCAAGTCCTTTTTATGGAGCACTAACATCAGCCCGCTTGGATTTCGGACACCGTCGGAGAAAAAGCGCTGGGGGTTAATAATTTGTATTAAGTTTTAAAATTTTAATCTGCATTAAGTGCTGAGGCTAACGTTTTATTAAGATAAGAGCTAATACGCAATAGAAGAAAACAGCTTCGAAAATAACTTATTGTTTTTAATCAATAATTTGAACGTAAAAGTAGTGTGTATTGTGAGTCACCCATAGGAAATAGTGATATGATATCGCGTACATTCTTGTAGCATTATTGTATATCTCTGATATATTTCTTGTAGATCTACAATTCTCTAATATGTATCTCGGCTGGTTTACGTGGCGAACGCCAATAAAGCTCCTAGGACGCAAGATGTTGTAAAGCCTATGTTAATTCCTGATAATGTAGCTTGTTATTAGTGAAAAACGGGTTAAAATTGGTCGAGTAGTTTTGGAGCCTATTACAAACAAACAAACAAGTCTTTCCATCACCACGCCTACTAAAGTAGATTGTAAACTAACATTACCTAACTAAAATTCTGGGTTTTCTCGCCATGTTACCGATATCAGTAACTGTATTTATTAGCGAAACTTCCTGTTTTCGAGGTCGATTTATTCACCGTCATTATCATAGTTAATTAAGATAATAATTATGACTCAATGTATTGACCAGTCCTATACAAATGTATATACGCATCACGATTTTTGGAACGAAGTTCCTTATCGCGCGTTACGAAAGGGGGCTAGACGGTAAAAATTAAAACCAAAAGTTGTAACGACACTTTTTGCTACAGTTGTAAGCAGTGGGGCGTGCGCGTGTTTCTCTCTCTCTCTTATAGAAAGCAAGCCAGTTATTTCCGTTTCGTCTATCTATTTCGCATTGAACAGTGTGGTGTCGCGAAGATTATTTTTGTTGAGTGTATACAGGTTTTTTGTACATAATAAATAATAACTTCGTTCCATCCGGGTGTCCCTTGACACCTCTCAAGTTTTATTATTTCAGTTTTCACTAAACCTACATTATAATATTGATGCATTAATACACCTACGTGGTACATTAAAAGGTAAATAAATATTGAGAATATATTCAAGCAAAATAAAATATCTTCGGTCTTCCTCTACTCATAGAACCATCCCCATTCATACGCATTTCATATTTTTTTCTCGCATTTTCATCTCAGCCACTTGCAAATACCTATCAAAACATCTAGTACGCCATGCCAAGACTGACAAGTAAACATAATTAGTACAAAAGATGACTTGTATACGGGAATGTACAAATTAATTCATTACGAAGTGACGTGTGTTTCCTTGAATGCAGGCAGGGGCAGGTTTTAGACTAGTGAGTAATTTGACATCGATTTTCTTGTATGCGAAGGGTGGTGGGGCTGCCCTATTGGTGCATTCTCATGGCACGTTTATTTCATGAGCCTCTATGGCTTTTTGTAGAAAATAAACGGTTTTGTCAAGTTACGGTCTATATCAAGGTTTGTTCAGAAATAAAAGTTCAATAAAATTATTTTAACTAGCTTTTGCCGGCCGCTTCGCTCGCGTTAAATTCGGGGTAACGCAGTTCCCCTTTCCTGATTTTCAGGTACCTGCAGTTTTTCCCATGCGCCTTATTGATTTTAATAGCAAAGCTAAGTTTTCCCTTCCCTCTTTCTCCCTCATTTCTCACTTTATAAAAATAGCCTATGTCAGTCTCCGGGGTCTCAACTATCTATGTACCAAAATTCATCAAAATCGGTTTAGCCATTAAGGCGTGAAGACGTAACAAACAAACTCACTTTCATAATATTAGTAAGGTGTGTTATTGTTAAGTGCTGTGTTACGTAAATTCGTAAGATTTTGGGATCGAAAATTCAACTAGCATTACTAGCATACTGTAACATATTATATCATCAATATAAAGTCTAAAACTTGTGCGAAATTATTTAATTCAATTTTAAAAACGTTCTTATTTACGCGAACTTTACACCGTCTACACCAAATTGACATGCAAAGGTTGATAGTCATAAAACTAGTCCTTCAACTTTTTGAGCAGCTAAAATATTAACACAACGCTTATCCGGTTTGTACTATTGTAGCAACAAAGTGATCTTTGTCAACAGATTAGAGATAAGATAACATGTTATCAGAAAAATAGCCTCATATGATATCGAATAGTTTGTGTCGGATTCGTGTTTTTAGGGTTGTGTACAAAAGGAAAAAAAAAATTTGTTGTTCGTCCGTCAAAACATGGGAATTAATTTAGACATTTCTCGCAGTGCCATTCTCACATTAAAAACCCGTCAAGTGCAAATCGGACCGCACATCGAGGATTCCGTACAAACTTGCGACATATCTTTTGCGGCGGCGATCTCTCGCGTCCGGCCCTGGTTCAGTCTATGGTCCGGAGCGAGAGGGAATGGGAAGCGGTCACCTCCTTCTGCGAAGCAGTAATGCTAGTGAAGGAGGAGGCCGGGTGTTTGAGGGAGAGAACCTCAAACCAACCCAGCCGCCGCGGGAGACGCCCCGGGTGCCGGGTGCCGCGAGACGACTCCCGGCCACCGTAGATACGGGCCTGTGGACGGCGAGCAATGGGTAGCTCACCGTCCGTCCGTCTATTGACGACAGACCGTGTCGACGGCGCGTTCGTGTTTCACGCGTGCCTCAAAGAGAGTCAGCAAAGCAGAGGGGCTTGCCAGGGCCTCCGCCTCCCGGGGTTGCGGGTTGTTCGAAAGAGATACCGCGGCCCCGGAACGTAAAGGGCAACAGAAGGAACATGGGTGGGTTTTAGTCAGTAAAAGTCTGACACTCCCCCCGCTCCGCCCAGAGCGGGGGAAGTTATTTGATGATTTCCCACCCCAAAAAAAAGGGTACCGTTTTTTCTTTTGAGGTTCGACAACCGGAGGAACCATTATGTGAATGAAATCTTTACATAAGTTAAAGATATCATAATAATTGCGTATCAGACTCAAAACTGACACAATGACCCTCCATGTTTGATAAGACTTCACGCCGTTAGTTTTACACAATAAGTCGTTATGCTGACGATTATAGTTAACAAGTTGAACTGCTTATTTTACACCCACATTTGATTTGTTGGTCATCATCATTAGTTTAATGATTAAATTGACACAAGGGACAGTGGTTATAACAGGTATATTACAAAGAGAAGTAGAATGTTGGCCTTTTAATAGTTTAGAACATTACCTTGATTGATGTGGAAATAAAAGGCATGATTCATAAATTCTGAGTAACTTATCTGACTGAACAGTACAAATTATGTGTTTGGTATGCAGTTGATCTGGATTGACAGAAAGTTAATACCAATCCTAATTAGGTTCTTTTTTGTTGTTAAAACGTTGCCCCGCACTAGGAATTTCTCCTGGGTGCGTTTACAAACATTTAAACTCACATACACAAACAACCAGACCCGGAGAACTATCTGTTGGCCATACAAATATTTGTTATACCCGTTGTTTGTTTTTGGATCGAACCCGCGACACGCAGCGCAGCAGTCGTTCGCTCAGCCACTGCGCCAATCGTGTCGTCGTGATGCAGAAAACGGCTGCGCAGACTATGAGCAACTCTAAGTAGGTAGTAGATTGTATTCGGAGTCAGAAGTGGGTCCATAATCTCAAACAATGAAAAATATACTTGACAGTCTTCATAGGCTACAATGGAACTTACCGTATACAAACTCGTAAAATTAAATCTTGATAGTTACTTTATCACCTAACGACCTGGTGGCTAAACTACATTAGCAGAATCAATATAGAATAATAATATTAATTAAGTTAAATTTCTTAAAATGGTCACTTACGCATTCTGCTCAAGCGGCTATTTTAAACCCCCTGAGATCTTGATATTTATTCTAAAATATTAATAAAAATAACTTATTACACAACAATATGCAATTTAAACACAATATTACAAAATAGGCCACTTCAAACATAAAAATACAACATTACTAAAGTTTGAATATTTAGGTACCTAATGATTTGTTAAAAATGTGAACTAATTATCGTAAGAATTTAAAAATCGTTTTTGCCCTGTCAGGGTTCATGCCACAGAGTGTAAAAACCAATGCTCAACGGTAAATTAAATAAATCCCTTCTATTCCATACATTTTGACCGTGTAAGTGCCCACTTTGTAGGACAGGAAATTTAGAAAAAAATGCTGTTTAAATTTCAATGTGTACAATAGACTACTTACATATTTTAGCCATATCTATGTGCAAAACAGGGGCCTAAAATGGCCGATTTAGCAGAATTATAAAATGAATAACGTTATGATTCGTAAAATGATCAGTGATCACAGCCGCAATTTATAATTTATTAAATTGTCACAGTGTTGTGACTTGTACGAATTGTAAAGTAATTTATATTGATTATACTAAAGCGGCCATTTTAAGCCCTCAGCTCATTCAAAATAAAAATAAATAATAAATGAATTCATTATATTTTGTATTCGTATTAATCCTATTGTTTTATTCTATTTTAATTTAATTTATTTAGTTAAATGTGGGACTTACTAATGCATTTTTATTTGTTTTATTAATGTTTATATAATACTAGCTTTTGCCCGCGGCTTCGCTCGCGTTAAATTCGGGGTAACACAGTTCCCCTTGCGCCTTATTGATTTGTAATAGCAACGCTAAGTTTTCCCTTTTGTTCCCTTTTTCTCCCTCACATCCCACTTTCTTAAAAAAAATTAGCCTAAAAAATGTCCGTCTCCTGGTTCCCAACTATCTCTGTACCTAAATTCATCAAAATCGGTGAAGCCAATAAAGCGTGAAGAGGTAACAAACAAACAAACTCACTTTCGCTTTTATAATATTAGTAAGGATATTTGTACGCCATAAATGGCAAGACATAGCGCTCTATTTAAGATTATTGACATCTGTACTTATGTTTACCTATGTTCTACAAATAAAAAGAATTGATTGAAAAACATGTTTCTTATAACTGAATATCTGTCTTTCTATGGGGCTGCTCCCACGATTGCTAACTATTTAGCACTTCGATATCAGCTTATCACCCTACCGATATGATAGCGTGATAAACGCAACTTAGTACACAAGGTATCGTGGCACGCTTCTCAATATGTCTGCGGTAAATATTATTTGATTTTTCATTTAAAATGTGGTTATATGGGATATTTTAAGTCCTAAAAGGATTGTGCTAGATTCTGGTGTTATTGTGCTTGTGATTCATTTAACTCGGGGTCTAAAAGGCCTATGGGTGTGATAAAAGTTCAATGCTGTAGGTAACCTAAATTGTTATATCATTACAAATGTTGTTAACAGGTAAATGATAGCTATACTGTGTTAGTTCTTGTTTTAGAAGTTTTCCTGTAGTTATAAACTTTTGTTTCTTGCTAAACACTAACTTAAGTAGGTACTTACACGCTTATTTTTTTTTTTTTCAAATTATATTTCCGCTCTGGGCGATGAGAGGTGGAGTGTCCAACTTTTACTGACTAAAACCCATCCATGTTCGTTTCGTTCTTTTGCCGCGGTACCTCTTTCGAACAACCTTCAACCCCGGCAGGCGGTGGCCCTGGCAGGCCCCTCTGCTTTGCTTACATCTTTTTGAGGCGCGCGTGGATGAACCCATTCGGAACACGCTTGGCCAATCATTAGGGGTTATGAACACAACCGAATTACAAAGTCTTTGTGAATGTGTGGCTTTTCATCACAGATGTTCCCACCCCTCTCTAGTATCCCTTGGACCACAGTGTAATTGTTCTATGCCTTACTAACCTCGCCACCAAAAATGTGAAACCAGCATGCCAGAACATAAAGAGCAAAAGAAGGAACATGAGGAGGTTTTAGTCAGTACAAGTCTGACACTCCCCTCCGCTCCGCCCAGAGCGGGGCAAGTTATTCAGCGCCAGGCTTACATTTAGACACCTACCTACATATATATGTATAAAAGCGAAAATCCCTCGACTCATTCATCACGAAATCTCAGAGTGTACTAGGGTTAGAAATTCCAAATTTTGCATTAGAACGTAGGTGCTCACTAAAACGGGATTTTGCAAAATTCAACCACTAAGGTGTTGAAACAGGATGGCAAAGTTTGTATGGGACAACGCGATTCTTTGGCCGGAGTCACTTAAAATTTTGTATAGGCATTCTTTCACAAAATTAATAGACTAACAATCATGCCACGACACTAAGAAGCTGAAACCGCACAGTTAGTGTTGTATAAATAAACAAGAACCTTATATCTAAATTAAGATGGGTTTAACGTTCTTATTTTTCTTATTTATAATGAACTCACTCTTGACCTCGATCTCGCCTGATGGTAAGCGACAGATGAGGTCTACGATGGAGCGAGCGAGCCCAGAAGATGTTGAACAAGGACACGAGCCTTGAATCTCCGTTGCGTACATGAATCGATCTTTCGCTCCAGACATTTAGGCGCCTGCAGAAATTCGTCTCCGGTCGTGTAACCTACCTCAAATATTTAAAGGTTCCTAAGTTTTTAATATTATAAATGCGAATGTTTGTGGGGATGGATGTTTGCTACTCTTTCACGTCATTATAATAGTAGGATATTGCACCCATGTGACGCCGCGGCGGGTCTGCAAGTTATACCATAAAAAACTGACATGAATTTACCTGTTTACAGTTTGACCTGTCCATGTAAATATTGGACTTCATGTTCTTGTGCTAATTCAACTAAGCCGTCATGCAGTAAGCTACAGGGAAGCCAAATATTTCAGTTTGGTGACGTCATAAGTAGGTGGCCCAAATTCTAAAGTGCGTAATATAGTAACTTCATACTTATGCCACTTGGCTAGAGTTCAAAATAAATATAGGCGTCTATTGTAAAATAGAAAATATAACATGTTATCACGCCCCTAAGCCCCGAAGGTTAAGACAGGGGTATACCTAGCCGGAGTTGTGTGTGTGTGTGTGTTGTATGTTTGCCTTACTCTAGGAATTTCTCCAGTATCGTGGGTGCGTTTACAAACATTTAAACTCACATACACAAACAGCCAGACCCGAAACAACTATCTGCAGGTCAAACAAATATTTGATTCGTGCGTAGATCGAACCCGCGACACGCAGCGCAGCAGTCGATCGCTCAGCCACTGCGCCAACCGTGTCGTCAGTGTCCGTGTTGTTCGAAAGATATACCGCATTTCTGAAACACAAAGGGCCAAAAGAAAGACACACAAAAAAAACAAAATTACTTCTGGAAATGAGGGTGACTTTTGTTTGATTCATCGATATTTGTCTATTATTTGCCTTGACCTTGAATACTGTTAATGGACTTATTGACGGAAAAATATTGATTTCTGTGTATTTAAAAATGGCGCTGCATTTATCAACAGGCCACATATGTTAGCACGGTATCGCATTAGTCCGTGCTTCTATCCTTTTGTGTCGCTCAGAACCTTCTTCTGAAGGGTGGGCGTTTTGGGGGACTGACTTGTGTAATGATAATGACTAATGACATATGTCGGGCATGCCACCGTCCGGGTTAATCAATTCGACACATTATCTCCGGTTGTTCACGTCTAGCTAACGGAGAGTACTTGCATAGACACAATCTTGTAGCCAGGATTATCCATCAGCAACTTGCTCTAAAATTCAACCTTGTGGAATCGGAAGTGCCGTACTACAGGTATGAGCCCGACCCAGTTCTTGAAAATGGCAATATCACATTGTACTGGGATCGCTCCATCAGCACTGACAGGACTATTGTTGCCAACAAGCCTGATATAGTGGTGGTGGATCGATCAGAGCGGCGCGCAATTATTGTTGACATAACAGTCCCGCATGATGAGAACCTCGTGAAAGCCGAGAAAGATAAGCAAATCAAGTATATTGACTTGGCTCGCGAGGTTGTCGACATGTGGGATGTGGACTCAGCGATCATTGTGCCGATAGTCGTATCTGCCAATGGCTTAATTGCCAAGAGCCTCGACCAATACCTGAGGAGGCTCTCGTTAGGCAGCTGGATCAAGGGCTTGATACAGAAAGCGCTACTCTTGGATACGGCTCGTATTGTTAGGAAGTTCCTTTCTCTGGAGCCCTGACCGCCGGTAGCTTGGACCCTGTTCCCGATACCGGTGGGCTACTATTTTTAAATTTTTAAATGTTTTTGTTTTTAAGAAATATTCAAAAATTTAATTATATGTAAAGAAAAGAATAAATGAACGAAGTATGACTAATGACGTTCAAAAAGTGCTGATCATCAGCCTAGTTTGTGTGTGCTGTAGCATGCTGCAGCATCGAAGATACGCTCGGCAACACGCTCGGTTCCTCAATATGTTTTCAGTAATTTAAATAACACTTGGGTGTAATATTATTTATCTAATAACAACGTCTTATTTTTATCTTTCAGCCGCAAGGGTATGCACCTCCACCAGATGTGGGCGTGGGCGAGGATGGCGAAGTCAAAGGATTCGACTTCAACGAGCAATCCATCAGGAGGGCCTTCATTCGCAAGGTACGAATACCAGGTCGTTATAGTAATAATATAGGGTCGTTTCCCATTAGCAGCTACTGAGTCCGGAGATGTACTCGGCTTTTATAAAACGTTGCCCCACTCTAGGATTTTCTTCTGTATCGTGGGTGCGTTTAAAAACATTTAAACTCACATACACAAACAGCCAGACCCGAAATAACTTGAAGCCGCGACACGCAGCGCAGTAGTCAATCGCTCAGCCACTGCGTCAACCGTGCCTTCAAGTGTCAAATGTGGGTTCACTGTTTGTTACTTCTCTGCCCACCCAATCGGGGATTATAGGCGTGATGGTTCGTTCCAATTTATTTGTACTAAAACTAGTGTTGTGAATTCCAGGTGTACGCCATCTTGATGTGCCAGCTGCTGGTGACGATGTCTTTCATCGCCCTGTTCCTGTTTCACGCGCCCACCAGACAGTGGGCCCATAGGAATACCTGGCTTTTGTAAGTATAATATAGCTGCGCCCCAAGGTTTTACTGTCGCTGATCTATGACGCAACAGAGGATATTATTATTTCCATTGCGTAAATCAATGCTGAAAACCCTTTCTGATCATTAAATTACACCAACACACGCGCGTGCACACACTCACATACACACACACTCACATACACACACACTCACAAACTCACACTCCACATACATACTAACACTCTCAAACTAATAACAGGCTACTTTTAACCGCCTTTAATTTATCTTTTATTTTAATTTGCACAAAACACTGTTAAATCTCCTTTGGGGGGAGGCACTGGCTCCTGTAACACAGGTCCTTCACCTAGCACAGGAGTTAGGGATTGCACAAAAAAATTTAACCACTTCTTGTGTAATAAAGGTTATACTTAAACTTATTCTTAACACTTAAAACTGGGTATTTACCATGTTTATAATTAATTTAGAGTTTCCGATATTACGGCAATGTTGCAAACGCCATGATCACGGATCATGTTCATAATTATTTTTTTTCTATTTGTACCTACTTATTAAGGCGTCAGCCTATTTTTTTTTCAATAGCATTGTCGCAGTTAAATTGTGCGTAATTGACTTGAATATGCAGTATATAAGAAGTAATTTACTTCCGTTTCGTTAAGAGCTCTTTTACTTGAAGTGAACTACTCAACCGAGCATTAAATGATCGCCCCATACATTAAAAAAAAAACGTTGCCTTACTAGGAATTTCTCCTGTATCGTGGGTGCGTTTACAAACATTGAAACTCACATACACAAACAGCCAGACCCGGAACAACTATCTGTAGGTCATACAGTCATACAAATATTTGTTCCGTGCAGGGATCGAACCCGCGACACGTAGCGCGTCAACCGTATCGTCAAAACATTACGGCACATGAATCCGAATAATTTGAGTTAAAAATAATAAATAAATATCTTGGGACAACTCACACACGGCTATCTGATCCCAAGCTTAGCAGAGCTTGTGTTATGGTAACCAGACAACTGATATACATACTTATATAATTTATAAATACATACATATTATAGATAAATCACACCCAGACACAACAAACAATCATGCTCATCACACAAAGTTTGTCCTGGGTGGGAATCGAACCCACGACCTCCGGCTCAGCAGTCAGGGCCACTAACCACTAGACCAACAGGCCCGTCAAATTAGTGTTAGTTGCGTGTCTGTGGTTCGAACTCAGATCCTTTAAGGCTTAAAGGATCCGCTTCTCATTCTAAGCAGCCTGCCTGCAGTTGTAAGTAAGTTATTAAAACTATAAATATACTGAAGTCCACGTTTGTCCACAGCTGGGTCGCTTTCGCCGTGGTGTTCGTGTGTCTGATCACGATGGCTTGCTGTCACAGCGTGCGGCGACAGGCTCCCATGAACTTCATCTTCCTCGGGATATTTACCGTGGCTGAGAGTTTCCTGCTCGGAGTAACGTCGAGTGTCTACGATGTCGATGCGGTAAGACTGGAACCTTTTTTTAGGGTTCCGTAGTCAACTAGGAACCCTTATAGTTTCGCCATGTCTGTCTGTCCGTCCGTCCGTCCGTCCTCGCTTAATCTCTGTGACCGTTAGCACTAGAAAGCTGAAATTTGGTACCAATATGTATATCAATCACGCCGACAAAGTGGTAAAATAAAAATTGGAAAAAAATGTTTTATTAGGGTAGCCACCCTATATGTAAAGTGGGAAGTGATTTTTTTTTTAATTTCAACCCTAACGTGTGATATATTATTGGAAAGGTATTTAAAAATGAATAGGGGTTTACTAAAATAATTTTTTGATAATGTCTATAATTTCGGAAATAATCGCTCCAAAAGTAAAAAACAATGTGTCCCCCCCCCCTCTAACTTTTGAACCATAAGTTTAGAAAATATGAAAAAAATCTGAAAAGTAGAACTTTATAAGGACTTTCTAGGAAAATTATTTTGAACTTGATTGACACAACAGTTTTTGTACAAAAAAGACAAAAAGTTGTAGAAAATAATTTCCTCCTCCACCTTTAAACTTATAAGTGGGAACACTTATTGTGACGGACGGGAAACTACGGAACCCTACACTGAGCGTGGCCCGACACGCTCTTGGCCGGTTTTTTTTCAGTCGAGAAAACATCAAATAACTTTTTTGGCCCTTTAAGACTGACAAAAATCTACTTACGGCTTAACACGCTTTGCGCTTCACGAAGGAAATTCGTTGTGTAATGAGAGGACATCCATCTACGGACCAACATAGCTAAGCATGGCTTAACCTGAAGATCGACCCAAGAATCATTTTCCTGCCCAGGAGGCTTACCATCAACTGTTATTGCGATTCAATTGATGGCCTAAAATAAACTGTTTTGCTATTTCATACCACAATATCCTTAATATGATCCAGTTTAGGCAACGCCAAATCAAGTCGACAATTGCTTCGAAACTGTTTTCGTTCATTCATTTTTCATACCATGACGTGACCTATCAACCTGAAAAGGATAGCTTATGTGTCAAAGTAACTAATTCAAAAAAAGTTGCTATTTATTGGCGTGAAATGAGTCGTTTTGTTAATAACTTTATAAAAATTGTGATAATATACGTAATTCAAGGTATTTCAGCCATTATTCCGTCCCAACATTAAATCAATTAATATACTGATTTTTATTACGGATTCTTGTCATAAAAAATAATTATGTAAGATCAACGTTTTGTTCAACTACGTATAACAGAACGTCATTTGTCATCGACAGGTTACTTAGTCTGTGGAGGTGCGTTCCTAACTCGTCTTAATAAATTTATTTTAACAACAACACTAAGCAAACCTTTTATATTTCTTAATTAAATAATTATATTAACTACTATTATTTAATGAGTACTAAATATGGCGTAATGGTATATAATTTGAAGCTAGAAAACGTAATTTGAAAATGTTTTTGTTGTAATATTTATACAGATTGAGCTTCGAAACGCAACGCATATGGTGTGAGTAAAAGAGACAGACTTATGCAACGTCTGTATAGCGTCATCTCTTTCTCACACCGCGGACCACAGACAAATTTCGATCTTTCATTCAGTCTGTGAAGATTCAAACTCCTGTCAGCTAAAGGCACTTCATGGTACGAATCTGCGCGATTTAGTTTAGGTACTTATACTGGATTACATCGGAAGTGAATGGTTAACTAAAAGTTGATGGTAGGCCTACTTGTCCCATTCTATTTGGGGTTGGCGCAACACGTTTTCTTCTTCCATTCTCCATTATCTGACGTCACGGCATCATCTCCTTTCTCTTATTACATACATATAATTCCTTACACAATCCATCTATTTTTTCTTTGACCTTCCTCTCCCTCTCTATCAGCATCAAATCCCTTACTCTTTTACTCACATGTGCTTTGTCCCACTTCATGTCCATACCCAAACAAACGACTCCCTTTATTTTTTTCTGTAACAGGAGTTACTTTCAAACTTCCTTTACTTAATTCATTCCTGTCAGTCCACACATCCATCTCAACATTCTCATCTCCACTACATGCAATCGTTTTTCATCTACCTTTTTTACAGCCCAGCTTGGGTTAGAATTAACCCATACAGTACGACAGGTCTAATCAAGATCGACCCAAGAAGCTGTATTTACAGCATGTTGATGAAATATCATTGTTTCCAGGTATTGATGGCAGTGGGCATAACGGCAGCTGTGTGTCTCGCGCTGACGCTGTTCGCCTTCCAGACCAAGTGGGACTTCACGATCATGGGCGGCTTCCTACTCTGTGCTACTGTCGTGCTACTCGTGTTTGGTGAGTCAACTCTCCTTCCCTCGTAACATCGCGCCTGTTATCACCGAAGAGTTAGACAGAGTTGTACCTAATAGTATACCCACACTTCGCCAGTTATGAGTTCTGACGACACGGTTGGCGCAGTGGCTGAGCGATCGACTGCTGCGCTGCGTGTCGCGGGTTCGATCCTCGCACGGTACAAATATTTGAATGGCCTACAGATAATTGTTCCGGGTCTCACTATTTGTGTATGTGGGTTTAAATGTTTGTAAACGCACCCACGGTACAGGAGAAATCCTAGTGTGGAGTAACGTTTTTTTTTTAACAAAAAAAAGTTATGATAAAACAATTTAAATCATAGTTTCATAACGATTAATGTCAAAAATACTTTTCGTTCTGTTATTTAATTTCTGCGTAAGTGTGTTGAAAAACGTCGTTTAATTCACGTGGGAATTTGTTCCTGCTGTTCTCGGCTCTATAACACCCTGGCATAGCGGCTCGTGTGTTAACTTCCATTTTTGTTACATTCCAGGTATCGTCTGTATATTCATCCCCGGCAACAAAATCGTGACCCTCGTGTACGCGTCGATCGGAGCCCTAATCTTCTCTCTGTACTTGGTGTACGACACCCAGCTCATGATGGGCGGTAAGCACAAGTACAGCATCTCGCCGGAAGAATACATCTTCGCTGCTCTGAACCTCTATCTGGACATCATTAACATCTTCTTGTACATTCTTACGATTATTGGAGCGGCTAGGGACTAGGTTAGGGAGTAAAGAGTTTTGTTTAGGTGCCTTTGCACTTGGCGTTTACGTCACGTTTACGCAGCGTATACGTTCGCCAGGATGTGAAGGTTACCTTTGGTATTGCGTATGTGTGCTGATTTTTGATTATTTTGTAGATGCAGTGTTTTGGTGTTCGCATTATTGAAGTGCGACAGAATCGCGAATAATTCACTCTTTAAATTCTAACTATTTTTCTTATACATTTAAAACATTTTTAAATAACAGCTTTGGTTTGCTGTCTCCTGAAACCAATGTTCGCAGTGCAGATGCAGGTTGTTATCGAAATAATCTATCTTGATTTGTGATGTACCAGATAGGTTAATTTTTCCGTGATAGTAACAGTAATAATTCACACTGTATACATTTAAATCATAGATTAGGTTAGTAGTAAAAATACAAATAAAATGTGTACAACGAATTTCAACAAATATTCTAGTTTAGGAGAAACGGGTACAGAAAGATTGCGGACACGTCTCCAGACATTACAATTATTTACTAAAGTACAGTGTCTGATGTCCGCAGCTAGTCCTGAATATTTCCTTACCAGTTTGTCTAATCCTTAAATAATGCGGACACTAAAACAAAGCAGGCATTAAATTTACTTCGCTACATCTAAATTTTAATAAATTATTCCATCTATTATTATCGGAAACTTTTAATTAAATATTACAAAAATATTATTCCAAATTTTTCTCGTCCAATTTTTCTCGATTTTATTTAAGTCTTGTGTGAAGTAAGAATATATTATTTTGCATTTAACGAATGGACCGATGCTCTTGTAATGAACAGAAAATTTTAAATGACATGATTTGTCTAGCATGGGCTTATGCAAATACTAATGCTCTTATTAAATGTGAATACACACACATATTTGAGCCTTATTTCCATAGGGGTAGGTACCACTGAACCTCATTCCCCGGTTCCCGGTTGAACTGAAATTTTGCATTATATGCATTCTAACAACATGACGTCATTGGCGGGCTTGTTTGTATTTTTTATGCATTCCCATGCTGAGATGAAAACTAGAATTAAAATGGCGTCACTCTAAAGCGTATTTTTTTAAAACGTATACTTAAACTTCAGCTCCATAAAAATGCTATTCGTTAATGAACATTAAAATCATTTGCATAAGTCCTATTTTTGATTGACAACAGAAAAGATTGGCCATGTCGATTTGAAAAACGAATCAATTTTCTTGCAATAATATCTCACTAGAAATAGGTGATATAGGTTAGGTCGCCTTTGCATTGTAATCTTTATAAATGCTACCATTATCGAATGCGCGTCAGTCATTGGAATTTGTACTTTATAACTATGAAAAATGAGTCAAGTGACGCGTTTGCGTGAATTTCAAGGATTAGAATCTTAAGATTGTTGCGCAACCGCTGGCAACACTTTCAGTATTGTAAGTATAAAAATACATGTATTTTTTTTTCTTTTGTTTTTGGTTATTATGACAGTTATTTTACGTAGAAGGTGACTTTTTCTTATTTTTTGCACGGTGCATAGTATCTTTTCAACAAAAATGTGATATAAAGCAATAAAGTAACTGCGCAACAAATACCCTTTTTCACAACACCTAAATACAATGCTTAATATTTTTGAATGTGCATTAAAACAGTAGGTGATGTATTTAGGCATTACATTTAATTGTGCCTACTGTTGGAGAAAATGGGCATTTACATTCTTTAGATAAAGCTTTCTGCTATGTAAAACCAGCGAAAGAAACAATTATGTGCGATATTTCTCATAAATTGTAATTAAAAATAAAATTGTATTATTAAAAATATAAAATAATCACAATATGTACACTCAAAGGTGGCTTAGACTAGCGAAACCATAGAGTCCTAGAGTTGCTGAATTAAATTCTGCCTGTACGCTACAATAGTGGGCAATAATCAGTATTGTGATATCAACTGTATATCTAACATACATTATTATTTTAGGCTTAGTACGGTTGACCATCACTTTCACACTTGAAGTCATTAATGAATGTTTTTTTTGCAACTACTTACATATTTCAAAATTTTTAAAAGCTTCTTTCAAATTGTGTTGTCATCTGCTGGAACGGATAAAAACGTGTTTATGATTGTTTATTTTTACATTTTTGTTTACTCTATACCTCAGTTCTTGAGTTTCTGTACTGTCATGTGTCAATTTCATCTGCAAAGAATTACTTTTTTTTAAATTTATTTTTTAAATTACTGTTAAACTTGCTAAATATTCTCCAGCGTTTCATGTTCTATTAACATTTCGCACGTGATATTCGCAAAATTGTGGTCCCTCTTCCACAAAAGCCATTAATGAACCGTTGATAGTGATGATTGAATACATTAGTATACATTGGATTATCTATATAACTTTCAACTCAATAAAAAAATTTATTGAAGAACAACTGAGGAAAATATTTAATATATGGCGACTGTTATAGAAATTAAAATATAATTATCGGAATATCTTGTATTCTTAGTTCAATTTATTTAGCCCAGATGACGATTCATGTTATTAAAAAACTGCATCATAAAAAGCCTTTTTGCCATCACATAAAACTTAAACTTGTACTCACAGCCGTATTAATCCTACATAAGAACTAATTAAATAATTTATAATAAAGTTAGAGTTTATGTTATAAGGTTTTTGTTATTTTCCTTTATTAATTAAATGTAAAATATTAATAGTGATTATTGTTTTCTTTTACTTTCTGTACCTCACAAACCTTTTTTTTTTACTTTCAATAACCCTCCTCTTTTCGGCAGTCATGTAAAAAGCAACTTACTGCTTTCCTGCCGGAATTGCGGGCCATTCAAAAGAGATACCGCGGCTCCGCGACACAAAGGGCAAAAGAAGGAACATGTATGGGTTTTAGTCAGAACAAGTCTGACACTCCCTCCTGCTCCGCCCAGAGCGGGAGAAAACATCCGAAAAACGTACCGTTTTATATCGGTATCTGTCGGAACCGATACGGGGTTGGAAACTCCGGACACTGAAATATAATTTTCAATACCTATCAAAGTTCGTGCCCGCGATTGTGTTGGTTTGACCGAATCTTTACTGAGACGACTGCGGAGGGATGTTTTTAAGTGTCTCAATACCCCCCCCCCCTCCACTCTTCACCGCGCAGCTGTGTCAGCCATCTTATGATAGGCTTGTAACATTTACCGCAACATCGTTTCTAATTGACACTAAACTGCAGCCAATTGTCGACGAATTAAAATGATTAATTAATTCTTCAGGTACAAAACCTCTGCTGCCACGTTCAACAGCCTAGCTAGTAGCTAGGCTCACTTATGATAGGATCATACACCGTGACTGGGTGATAGTACTGTTCAAACTTTATGACAGATCGAAAGTTAGCTGCGAGTGACGGGCTGCGCAGATATAAAGGTTCAAACTTAAAAATCTAAAGTCGAGTTACGCTCACTCAGATCCAGCCTGTCCCTTTGCCGTCCTCCCTCAGCGACGCCCTAAGCCGAGGCTCGTACCCCACAGGGGGTGCCCTAGCGTGTTTTAGCTTGGTTTGTAAGTTTTTGCCCTGGCTTAATTTCAAGGCATTCACAGAAATCGCCCGGCTACGCAGGCAACAACCTCTTAGGTTGAACTGCGAGATGCCATTTAAAAAAAAAACTAAGGTAGATAGAGTTGCGCAGAACATGATTCTAAGTATCAGCGGGACGCAGAAGACTCGATAGTTGTATGTAACTGTATAATTTGCAGACTGTCACTCGCAGCTAACTTCCGAACCGCCATAAAGTTTGAACAGAACTTTAACCAGTTCTAAATTTGAAGTCTGAAATTTATTTATTTTTAGTTTAAAGAAAAGAACCATTACATAGAAAAAAGTAGGTTTACGATCGAGATGTTTACGTGATAACGTCTTATTGGTGATATAAGTTATCACCAGTAGTGACATCTAAAATGAAATTAAGTACTAATTTAAAGTTTTTTTTTCGAGCCAAGTAACAGATGGCGCTACCATCTTTATGAAATGTCGCTTGTGAGGTTTTGGTGTGACACAAGTTTCTGAACATGTCACCCGACTAAAACGATTTTAAAGACGTTATCACGTCAAAAAAACTGTACGCAGCTTACAAGCTATTACGCCAGTATTCTTCAGTATTATAATTCGTAGATATATGTGTAATACTAATGTAATGTGTTAAAAATATGTATAGAATATATGTGTAAAGTAATAATAGTACATTAGGTTTTATAATAAATAAAAAAACAACAAAATACTTAGGCGTTGAAGTACTCCACACTTCGCTGTCAGCCGGAAACGTGTCATAAAGACAAGTAGCAGTGCTACGTTGAATGGCAATGCTAATTATTCTTTGACCAAAGGGGCACGTGAAGTATCGTCTAGTCGGCAAAAAAATCCTTCAAAGAACACTCGCACTTGGGCCCCATGACCCGAGCCTTTTGACCCCAAACAAGTATACTTAGATGCGGGTTTGAGCACATGAACAAATTATTATTCGACCCATATGCTTGAAATGATTGCCGTCAAATTGACAATACAGTTTAAAAAATTCTATTAGGTAGGTACGATAGGAATCGGCTTGTGGGTGTACCTAATACCCTATTTATAATCAAGCGTTGTTGTGTACTATTAAAACCGGTTTTAAAACTTATATTGTGGTGTTGCGAACGAATAAAAGCTTAGGTATGTACTTTAAACAACATTTCCCAAAAGGGTCTGCCGTTTTACTGTAGTTTATATTTTCCAATATTGGCAGGGGTATAAAGTACCTACATCGGCATTTCAACAGTTTCGGTTACGTTATGTACTCTTTTCTTTAAAATTTACAACAAAACATATAGTATTTTTGTTAACAACGGACTGAATAATATGAAGCCAATCACTGATTTGACTCGCAGTATTTGTTGATATGGCAATAAGTATTTAGGCACCAAAATGCCATGAATTTTATTTGTTAGGTGTCTCTTTGGTAATATGGGAGTTATATGTAGATATATTTAATATTGTTAACATATTTCTGAATACTACATTGTTAAAATTCTTAACAGTTTAGTCAATATAAGTACTATTTTTGTGTTAAACATTTTTTTTTGTTCATTAAAGAATAAAATTAATTTTTAGTGTTTTAAAACGTATGTGTACCTATGTGTTTATTTTTATGAAAAGTTACAAATAAAGTGTTTATTCTATAACTTCGATAGCGTTTAATTTAAAAATACCCTACAATTCCCATGAAACTTTACGTACCCGTAGGTCGACATAACCTACAAGATTGGTGTAACGCTGCAGCAGTGGGAAAGAGAGAGTTAGACAGGATGATTCACACACTGAAATAATACTGAGATTTCATGGTAAGTCGTCCTTGGGGCTACCATGACGCCTTAAAACAAAGTTGTGCAGTTTCATAGTCTTAATCTCACTCTAAAATAACTATCCTGACCTTTCCGGTACACCCTCTAATATATCGAATTTAGATTTTCAAAAAGATGCGAACAGTGTCGAATTTCAAATAGCCATGAAAAGCGACTCAAAGATATGTTTTCGCTCGTGTAGACTAGGCTCATTGTACGAATCCAGTCAATATGAAAATTACATTTCCAGCATAGTTTATAAAACGGAAAGGCGAACGGCAGAATTCGTACCACATACTTTTTTTGTTGTTTTGTGATAGAATTTGTACCACTTATTAAGGCAACTAAACAATTCATTTTCATGTAACGTTAGTATTTTTAGCACTCCGCATTAATGAATTATATCAATTAAAAGATTTAAGTAATTAAATGTAATATAATCTTAAACTGAACGCAACTAAATGTGGTTATGTTTTTAGAAGTTGCCATTTGTAAAATATCACGAGGTTTAAAATGATAAATGATTATTTAAAAATTGAAATAAGAGTAAATAAAATTTACCTATTACACATTATACCTAACAATGAATAATTATTGCATACAATCTTAATTATTAACTATTTAACTATAGGAATTATTTTCGCCATCAAAGTTTTTTTGTATTGGCAATTTTTTTGACAGGATAGAAAAAAAAATCCCGAAAATCTTTTCTTGTGCTGTGTTGTTTTGGTAGTTTGTAACTAACTGCATTTGAGCAATATGGCAAATTATCTGGCCATTTTTACGTTGAGTTGAGCTACTGGTGCTCCGTACTCTATCTGTTGATAGTACTTTCGCGAAAGGACGCTGTATCCGATGAGAGTGAAGATATCGTCAATACTAATCGGCTGTGGGTATATCCTAGAGATGTAAGTAGTTTCCAAATAACATTTTGCGTACGCGTGTGTCAATTACGTTAAGTGATAACTTTTACGTGTTAAAAAGTAGTCCTTACCATTTAATCTACGCGATATGATACTAAAAATAAAATGTGTATACTAAAACAAATCTAAACATTATTTGAAAAAATAAAAAACACTTGTGGTTGTATAAATATTTACATTTTGTCCTATATCCTGTTTAAACACTTGAGTGATCGTTTACATGTACCTATTGTTTACTTGCCTGTTATAATAGTTATTACTCTGTGTTAGTATCTGTGTTAGTATAACTTTACAACATAGGTATCCGAGGAAAAAGTCATGACTGGTTTACATCTTATTTAAAAAACAGAGAACAAGTCGTAGAAATAGAACACTACAATACACAAACACAACACATTGAACTAATTAGATCACAAAACATACCTGTAAACGCCTCCATACCACAGGGAAGTGTCATAGGATGTCTATTGTTCTTAGTCTACATAAATGATCTCCCTAACCACATAAATGAAACGTGCGTATTGTTTGCCGATGACGTCTCTATTTTAACATCATGTAAAAATAACCAAAACCTAAACCAAACACTAACATCTATACTTGACACCACAACATACTGGATGAACGAACATAACCTTGAAATTAATTTTAGTAAGACAAAAATAGTCACTTTCCACCCGCGACAAAAAACCCCAATAAATATTAATTTTGAATACAAAGGATCCAAGTTAGAAGTAGTTAATAAATTCACCCTTTTAGGCCTAGACATAGATACACACATAGACTGGAAACCACACATACAGAAATTAAAAACAAAGTTATCTAAATTTGCTTATGCCCTCAGAGAAATAAAGAAAACTACAGATCTCAAAACAGCAATAGTAACATACTATGCGTACGCGTTCGCTTGGCTTAAATACGGAATAATATTATGGGGTAACAGTACAGACGCACCTTCGCTATTTACAATACAGAAGAAACTTATAAGAACATTGGTTAACATAGAAAACACCGACTCATGTAAACCACACTTCAAAGAACTAAACATCCTAACACTACCCTGTCTCTATATATTTGAAATTTGCAAATTTGTAAGGAAGTATCCAGAATTCTACAGCAAAAGAGAAGACATACAAACAAAAATTAAACTTAGACATGGAAATAGACTCAACCTGCCAACTTCACGATTAAAAATGCACTCCTCTAGTGCGTTTGTTACGTCAATAAAAATCTACAATAAATTACCTGAATACATAAAAAACACAGAAACAAACAATATATTTATAAATAAACTAAAACTATTTCTCTTAGACAAAAGCTACTACACAATTGACGAATACTTCAAAGATAAATTCCACCTAGAGAAACGAAGATAATTGGAATAACCAAGTAGTACCTACCTAATACATCTATTTACCTTATCTACCGTGCAATATCTTTAATTACTTACTAATTAGTTAATGAAAAATTACAGCTATATATAAATAAATATATAAAATAATTACCTAATATATAATCTAGAATATTATTAATAAATAAATATATAAATAAATGTATAAATATTAATAATATATAAAATTAATATAAATCTACACATAAATAAAATTACTTAAATATATAAATATAAGATTTTCTTACTTAATTTCAATATTATTATGTTTTAGAACAAAAAGCGCTTCATCCTCTCCTCTAAAAACTAACTTGCTGTGCCCGACAGGGTCCATAATTGTTTCTCCTTAATTTACCTACCAGCCTTGTATACATTATGGGATGCAATAAAGTATTGAGTATTGAGTATTGAGTATTGAGTATAGTATGACTGTCATAGTGTCATCCTTATCCTTACTAATATTATAAAAGCGAAAGTGAGTTTGTTTGTTTGTTACCTCTTCACGCTTTAATGGCTAAACCGATTTTGATGAATTTTGGTACAGAGATAGTTGGGAACCAGGAGACGGACATAGGCTATTATTTTTTTAAAAAGAGTGGGATATGAGGGAGAAAGAGGGAAGAAACGGGAAAACTTAGCGTTGCTATTACAAATCAATAAGGCGCTACCGAATTTAACGCGAGCGAAGCCGCGGGCAAAAGCTAGTAAATTCCTATATTTATGAAGGGAATATGTATCCTTTTGGAATAAGTAATTACTACTTTTTTGTATATATTTATATTGCATCAGCTATTGTGATTGCAGGTTTTTGATCAGCTGGTGCATTAGGCTCACAAAAATGTGATCGGCAATGTATGAATTTCTTGCTGCCACTTGTTCCCTTCTTAAATGAGAAAAACCAAGAAATCCTGGAACATAATCAGTTAGAAAAATAATTATTGCTACAGACATTAATGTCTCTAGGGTCCTTATCGGAACTTGAAATAGATATGACAATCTGTCCTCTGAATCCCCAGTCCTTAATTTACACAATAAGGCTGTTAATGCAAAACTATCCCGATGACAAGATAGATTATTTTGATAACAACCTGTCTCCAGAAACCAATGTTCGCAGTGCAGATATGCACTGCGAACATTGGTTTCTGGAGACAGCAAACGAAAGCTGTTATTTAAAAATGTTTTAAATGTATAAGAATAATAGTTAGAATTTAAAGAGTGAATTATTCGCGATTCTGTCGCACTTCAATAATGCGAACACCAAAACACTGCATGTAACATCTACAAAATAATCAAAAATCAGCACACATACTCAATACCAAAGGTAACCTTCACATCCTGGCGAACGTATACGCTGCGTAAACGTGACGTAAACGCCAGGCGCAAAGGCACCTAAACCAAGGCTCTTTACTCCCTAACCTAGTCCCTAGCCGCTCCAATAATCGTAAGAATGTACAAGAAGATGTTAATGATGTCCAGATAGAGGTTCAGAGCAGCGAAGATGTATTCTTCCGGCGAGATGTTGTACTTGTGCTTACCGCCCATCATGAGCTGGGTGTCGTACACCAAGTACAGAGAGAAGATTAGGGCTCCGATCGACGCATACACGAGGGTCACTATTTTGCGGCCGGGGATGAATATACAGACGATACCTGGAATGTGACAAATAATGGAAGGCTCAGTAAAACATTTTTAATCAAGTAGTACATTCTTTGTCATTGCGTTCGATGCGGAATTAACACACGAGCTGCTAGGCGAGGGTGTCATAGAGCTGAGACCAGCAGGAACAAATTCCCACGTAAATTAAACGACGCGACGTTTTTCAATACACTTACTGAGAAATTAAATTACAGAACGAAAAGTATTTTTGGCATTAATCGTTATGAAACTATGATTTAAATTGTTTTATCATAACTTTTTTGTTAAAAAAAACGTTGCTCCACACTAGGATTTCTCCTGTACCGTGGGTGCGTTTACAAACATTTAAACCCACATACACAAATAGTGAGACCCGGAACAATTATCTGTAGGCCATACAAATATTTGTACCGTGCGAGGATCGAACCCGCGACACGCAGCGCAGCAGTCGATCGCTCAGCCACTGCGCCAACCGTGTCGTCAGAACTCATAACTGGCGAAGTGTGGGTATACTATTAGGTATAACTCTGTCTAACTCTTGTGTCACTGACTCTGGCAGAGCCACCATCAGGGATTTTCATTTTGAAAACACAAAAAAATTGTCGCTAATTAGTCGAAATTTGTCGCCAAATATCAGAATTTGTCGGTCACTGGTTCAAAAGATATAAGGGTTTATAGGTGGCCGATCTGGAGAGAGTCTCCCCAGCAGGGCCACATTTATATCTCAAAAACTAGGGCACCTAGCAAATATCTCTTTTCTCCCATAATTTGTCGCCAATTAGTCGGAATCAGTCGCCAAATATCAGAGTTTGTCGGTCACTGGTTCAAAAGATACAAGAGTTTATAGGTGGCCGATCTGGAGAGAGTCTCCCCAGCAGGGCCACATTTATATCTCAAAAACTAGGACACCTAGCGAAGATGTGTTTTCTCCCATATTTTGTCGCCAATTAGTCGCAATTTGTCGCAAAGTTACAGATTTAGTCGGTGTGTAATTAAAAAGATATTAAAGAATTCAATTTCCCCATACAGTGGTACAAGCGAGTACAAAATACTTTATGTAGTTTCTAGACAGTATCTATGACGTCTTATGGAGGAATGTTTGTTTCGAATTAAATAAATGTAAACTTATTCTATAATTTCAACCCACCATAGGAAAGCTGTATTCATTACCTATAAACAAATCTACAATACATATAATTATGTAATTATTTATCTAACACAATGTGCACTTACCACTTAGTCGCTGGCAGATAGATCGCTGCGCTCCGTTTCATTTACGGTAAGTAAGAAAGAGATAGATGCGCGTGTACAGATGAGCTGCTTCGAACGAGTTGCCCGTCACGTAAGTTGAAGTCAGCCAGTTTAATTAAAGTGGAACTTATTATGAATAGTTACGAACTCGAGTGTTGTTATCTCTAGGTATTCCGAAAATACAAAAACGGAGAAACGAGCGAGATATAACGAGGGTGTCACCTGCTGTACGTCACGGGTGCGGCGCGTCGGCGTTCGCGCCCGCCGCTCAAAGTAGCTACTTAAAAAAAAATAGGTAAACAAACAAACTTGCTCTAAAGGTTTTTTTCTTTAGTCATCCACCGGAAGTACAGCGAGAAGGTTTGTTTGTGTGAAAAATTAAAAGAACAATTACGAATACGGGTGTTTAAGTGCATTGAACAAGTTAGTGGACAATTTGAGAGTGTTTTGAAAAGAGGACACCGTATGAGTGCAGATTAATATGTAAGTTACCTTGATTTTTCACGTCACTAGCGTGTTTGTGTGTGCGTCCTTAGATACCAATACCGAGGCGCTACCTGCTAAAGTAAGCCGTCGATGTCCATATATTATTTAGCTACAATTAGGATAGCTAATTTAAATAAAAACAATACTTAGGTGTTTCAGTGCATAAATTATGATTGTAACTTAATTTTCTAATTGGGGTGTATCAGGCAGGGTGTGCATTATTCCAGTTACATGTTGTTTATCCTCGCGAGGATATTTTCATTCAGGCCGAACCATTTAGTATATTATAACTAAAATTCAATAGATTTGTACCTATGTAGTAAAATAAACATAGGTACATAACATAACATCACGCCTGTAATTCCCGAAGGGTTAGGCAGAGGTGTACCTAATCGTTCACCCACATATAACGTAGGTACTCAGTTAGTCCCTTTTTTACTTTCAGAAACCATAGAAAATGTCAAGACGCGGTCGCCGATTAAAAGTTAACATAGACAGCCAGAAAACCATATATCTTGAACATAAAGATGTACTTTACCCAATACAGCCAAAAAGAAATGACGCAATTTATGATCTCCTGTTTAAAAAAATTAACAAACAAATGTCTAAGGATTCAATATTTATGAGCTTAAAGAGAAATTATGCACTTTTTTTTGTTTCAAATGTTGAAGAAGAGGAAGACAGAGAAAAACGATCGATTTCGTATAGTGGTACACAACAGGAACTCTTGTCGGAGACTGAATTTTCATCCAGAACGTCATCTTCCAAAGATAATTATGTACTAAATGATAATTTAGAAAAACAAGTAGATCATAGTGGAATTACATTTTCTATATTTATAGATGCTTATCAGTGGCGAGAAATAGAGCCTATTAAATATTTCTATCACCGTAATGATCCTAAAATACCCAATTCACGCTACAAGTCCGCAAGAAGATTTCAAAAGCAAAAGTGGACTACCATTCTTCGACAAGAAATTTGGAAACAGAGCAGGAACGAATGTAGTTGGATATTTAAAAATAACACAGTTCAACCAAATGGTCACATTCTTTACCAAGGCAAATGCAAACTATGCAAAGCAAAAATAAATATTTATTACTCAGAAAACTGCATATCATCCGAAAATTTTTATGAAATGAAATGTTCGATATCAAATATTGACGAAAATTATAGACACAACAAGTCTGTAAAAGTTAGAGTAACAAAGTACCATAAGCAACAATTAGAAGAAATTTTAGCAAAAAACAAACCAATAATAACTAGAAATTTGCTAGCTAATCAATACATGGATATAAATGATGTAGAACCCCCTATTATACCAAATTTAGGAGCTCTACAACAAATAAGAAGTAAGATGAAACAAGCTCCCCTTCTTCACTCTTCACCTGTATTATCAGTTTGGTCTATGGCTTTTACACCACCTTACAATGAAACAATTCGACAAATTTCCTTATTTCCTTTTTTTATTCTGTACTGGTCAAGGGAACAAAATTTTTTTTATAATTTATTTTCTAAATCAGAAAGATATATAAGAGTGTCAATAGACGCGACTGGTTCTATTGTCAAAAGAAATGTATTACCGGAAGTCAATATTTTTACAAAAAACGCTAACAAGCAGAAAAAACACGTATTTTTATACGTATTGATGTGCTATCGTGAAGAAGGTAGCAGTATTCCGTTGTGCCATATGTTATCTGAAGTTAATACGCAAGAAAATATTAGTATGTTTTTAAAGCAGTGGTTGAGTGGTAAATCCGCACCAAATGAATGTGTCTCTGATGATTCTGCTGCAATATTGGGTGCTGTTGTAACAAACTTTACAGGGTTTATTTCTACAAATATCTATTTACAAAATTGCTTTAACATATTAGAAGGCGATAATCACAACAATATTAGGATACCTTGTTACATTCGTCTCGATAAATCACATTTTGTTAAAAATTATTTATTTATTATTCTAAAGTTAATTAGAGCTTAACATTGTAAAGTGGTAAAACAGTTGCATGCGACTGTACATCTTTCACCAAATAGACCAAGAGCAAGGTTTAATGTTTTCAAAGAAGTTTAAGCCACTCTAACCTAGTAATTTAAAACATAAAAACATGAATTAAATTGAGAATTTATCTCTCTCGGACATTTCTAAAGACTTTAGACCGATAAAACTAGAAGTATATTACACATATTAATATAAATATTTTTTTCTTGGTATTTTTCGTGAACTCTTCGACCTAGCTCTTGGACTATACCTTACTAATTGAACTCATTATATCTCCTAAACTAAGATCCGATTAAATCTGTGACTTGGCGACAAATTGCGACTAATTGGCGACAAAATATGGGAGAAAACACATCTTCGCTAGGTGTCCTAGTTTTTGAGATATAAATGTGGCCCTGCTGGGGAGACTCTCTCCAGATCGGCCACCTATAAACCCTTGTATCTTTTGAACCAGTGACCGACAAACTCTGATATTTGGCGACTGATTCCGACTAATTGGCGACAAATTATGGGAGAAAAGAGATATTTGCTAGGTGCCCTAGTTTTTGAGATATAAATGTGGCCCTGCTGGGGAGACTCTCTCCAGATCGGCCACCTATAAACCCTTATATCTTTTGAACCAGTGACCGACAAATTCTGATATTTGGCGACAAATTTCGACTAATTAGCGACAATTTTTTTGTGTTTTCAAAATGAAAATCCCTGATGGTGGCTCTGCCAGAGTCAGTGACACCTAACTCTTCGGTGATAACAGGCGCGATGTTACGGGGGAAGGAGAGTTGACTCACCAAACACGAGTAGCACGACAGTAGCACAGAGTAGGAAGCCGCCCATGATCGTGAAGTCCCACTTGGTCTGGAAGGCGAACAGCGTCAGCGCGAGACACACAGCTGCCGTTATGCCCACTGCCATCAATACCTGGAAACAATGATATTTCATCAACATGCTGTAAATAATAAGAGCTTCTTGGGTCGATTTTTATTAGACTTGTCGTACTGTATGGGTTAGATTAGAATGCTGGGCTGTAAAAAAAGGTGGATGAAAAACGGTTGCATGTAGTGGAGATGAGAATGTTGAGATGGATGTGTGAGAGACAGGAATGAATAAAGTAAAGGAAGTTTAAAAATAACTCCTGTTACAGAAAAAAATAAAGGGAGTCGTTTGTTTGGGTATGGACATGTAATGAAGAGGAACGAAGCACATGTGAGTAAAAGAGTAACGGATCTGATGCTGATGGAGAGGGAGAGGAAGGCCAAAGAAAAGATGGATGGATTGTGTAAGGAATGATATGTATGGAGTAAGAGAAAGGAGTAAATGATGCCGTGACGTCAGATAATGGAGAATGAAAGAAGAAGACGTGTTGCCGACCCCAAATAGAATGGGACAAGGGCAGGAAAATGATTCTTGGGTCGATCTTCACGTTAAGCCACTACACACACACATTACACACTAGTCCATGTTGGTCCGTACATGAGTGTCCAATCATTACACAACGAATTTCCTTTATAAAGCGCAAAGCGTATAAAGCCGTTGGTCCCGGCTGTGATTAGTAGATTTTTGACAGTCTTAAAGGGCCAAAAAAGTTATTTTATGATTTCCCGATTGAAAAAAAAAAGGTTTAGTCTTACCACATCGACACTGTAGACACTCGACGTTACTCCGAGCAGGAAACTCTCAGCCACGGTAAATATCCCGAGGAAGATAAAGTTCATGGGAGCCTGTCGCCGCACGTTGTGACAGCAAGCCATCGTGATCAGACACACGAACACCGCGGCGAAGGCGACCCAGCTGTGGACAAACGTGGACTTCAGTATAAATAAAATCGCAAACTACAATTTTAAAAATACAAACGATTTATTTTCGCAATGCGCGGATTGTAGTGTATTTCTGTGGTTCACAGATTTGCGATATTTTTTCGCAACGATTTTTTATCGTAGTGCGCGCTCGCCCTTAAAGGATCTGAGATCGAACCACAGACACGCAACTCAAATTATTCGGATTCATATGTTTTGACGACACGGTTGGCGCAGTGGCTCAGCGACTACCCCCCCCCCTTAAAGGGAAAAGTTGCGGAGCCCCCCCCTTTTCGAGTTTTTTTAATTTTTAAGTCTGAGGAAATTTTTCCCATTTTATGAATTAAAATTAATAGTAAGTGTAAAAAACCATGGGGGACCCCTTAGGTGGGAAGGGGGTTCTCCTCCTACAGAAGGGAGAATTCCCCTTCATAAAAACTGGCACTGATTTAAAGAGGCAGTTGTAAATAGCGGTTTTAGTAAGTTAAAAGTTATAAATGGCACGTTTCATAACTACCTACCAGCAGCCAAGCCAAACCCTAAAATATTTTATGCATGGTCGAGGGTGGGCTGGGTCGACGGGTGGAGCCCCGCTTCGCGGAGTCTTACTTCTGGGTGGTTTATAAAAAAATAACCACGAAGGGGATGGCGGGGTCTACGTTCAATAGCGAGAATTCTATATAATCTGTGGTAGGAATTGATATAAAAACTGCAAAAATATTTATTTTCAACATTTTTGTTCTCAAAAAATACGTGTCTCCGCATGTTGAGACTTTACGTGTGTTCTTATAATAATTTAACCTTTCTGTAAAAAAAATATCAACCCCCAACTCGACGGCCGGCAATGGAAAGCTTAGCCACGCAAGGGAAATAATAATACCATCTGTCATAGATCAGCGACAGTAACCACGGTTTTAGAATATGCTTAACTTTATGCAGGGTCAGTTTATAAATACAAAGCGTTTTGTTATTTTTATTGTAGAATAGGAAAGAAATAAAAAATAGGTTTATTTGGCACATGGCACAAGTGCACACAACATTGCACAAAGAAAGAAAAAAAAACTTTTTTGCAAAAAATAAAACCGACTTCCAAAAAAAAAACTAAAAAGTGGAAAATAACTTTATTTCCGGAAGTCGGTGGCTTTTTTTGGTTTCGTTGACTTTTTTGCCACCGACTTCCGGAAATAAAGTTATTTTCCACTTTTTAGTTTTTTTTTGGAAGTCGGTTTTATTTTTTGCAAAAAAGTTTTTATTTCAGCATTTTTAGTTATAGTATTTTTTTTTCGGGTGGGATATCATCTAATGACTTCCCCCGCTCTGGGCGGAGCGGGGAATGTCAAACTTTTACTGACTAAAACCCACCCACCATGTTCCTTCTATTGCCCTTTACGTTCCGGGGCCGCGTTATCTCTTTCGAACAACCCGCAACCCCGGCAGGCGTAGGCTCTGGCCAGCCCCTCTGCTTTCCTAACATCTCTTTGAGGCGCGCGTGAAACACGAACGCGCCGTCGGCACGGCCACCTCCTTTGCTAGCATTACTGCTTCGCAGAAGGAGATGACCGCTTTCCATTAACTCTCGCTCCGGACCATGGCATGAACCAGGGCCGGACGCGAGAGATCGCCGCCGTCGATCGCCTCCACGAGGGCACGGCGGTGCTCCGCCCCGCGCTGGGCAGTCCGCCACTGTGTGCTCCACCGTGTCCTCCGGGCGATCGTCACAATGGTGACACCCGGGCGTTTCCTCCCGCCCGATTATGTGCAGGAACCTCCCGAAACTTCCGTGTCCGGTGAGGACCTGCGTCAGGCGCAGAGGGGACTTATCGCCACTATTGTGGCGTGCCCTGCACGGGGTTGCGACAGTCGCTCTCTCCACGCCACCATGAGATCGCACCGGTCTGTCCGCTGAGCGGCAATTTGCCGCGGCAGCGGAGTTTCCCCCCGGCGTAGTGCCTCGGTGCGCCACTCAAACAGGCGCGCGAGCACTATCGCCTCCAGATCCCACGGTGACAATCCGGCAAGGAGGCTCGCTGCCTCGCCGGAGATCGTGCGGTAGCCCCGGATCAGCTTAATGGCTACCACCTTTTGGGTTTAGTTATAGTAATATGATATAATTTGCAAACACGGTTATTTTTAGCTTTTTAGTGCGTAGGTCCCGTCTTAAATACAAGCTTTAATTCCACATCACGTTATAGTATTAAATACTATCTAAATCATGCTTTAGTTTAAAACATAGCGTTTTTTGTTCATTTGCCTTCGACAACCTCTAAAATTATATCATCTACGTAGACGAAGTCAATCTAATACCTACGCATTATTAAATATAACTCAAAAACTACTTTTATGGGACCAAACGACAACCACCAGCTTTCGAATAAAAAAAGAGTCATCAAAATCGGTTCACCCAGACCAGAGTTATGAGGTAACAAACACAAAAAAAAAAAAAAATACAGTCGAATTGAGAACCTCCTCCTTTTTTGAAGTCGGTTAAAAAAATTACATATTTGCATCTCCGTTAAATAGTAGGACGTTGACAGTCGTGTTTGGTTCTCATATCCATACAAGCACATAGGTATTTAAGATTCGCTACTGAGAAATTCCTGATAAAAAAACAACAATTATTTTTTATCCCGGTCTACGAGGGCGAAACCGTGGGACGCATCTATACTACACTTACAAAAACCAGATATTCCTATGGGCCCAATGTTTGGTGGGCGCGTGGAACAGGAACAGAGCGATGAAAGACATCGTCACCAGCAGTTGACACATCAGGATGGCGTACACCTGGAATTCACAACATTGGTTTTAGTACAAATAAATTGGAAGGAACCATCACGCTTGTAATCCCCGATGGGGTGGGCAGAGAAGTACCTAATAGTAAACCCACATTCGACTTGACGACACCGTTGTCGCAGTGGCTGAGGGATTGACTGCTGCGCTGCGTGTCGCGGGTTCGATCCCCGCACGGAACAAATATTTGTATGACCTATAGGTAGTTGTTTCGGGTCTGGCTGTTTTCGTATGTGAGTTTAAATGTTTGTAAACGCACCCGCAGGAGAAAATCCTAGAGTGGGGCTACGTTTTATTTTAAAAAAAACAGCCGAGTACATCTCCGGACTGTGTGTGACAGTAGCTGCTACTGAGAAATTTTTGATGGAAAATACCTAATAATATTTTGCTAGACCCGGGAATCTAACTCAGTACTCATGCTCAGCAGGCGCGCTTGCGGCCACTAGACCAAGGTAAATCGAAACATGTACTTGCATGTACTGCTTAAAGATCTTTCGCACAACGCGGCTCCAACCATAGTCCACAGGGGACATGGGTGTTATGTTGGATTCTTAATAAAAGATGTCCATTAAGTATGATACTGGTTTATTGGCAGGAGACACAGGAATGTACACACAGTAAGACATCACAGGAAGAAGTCAGGCAGAGCGCCATCTGATCACAGATAATACATAGACTAGTGAAGACCATAATAGTACAACTAAATAGTGATGTTACAACAATGGGGACCACAGACTTGAGTATATGGTTTTAATTTCAACTCGATACCTTCACACGTACACCCAGATAAAGGGTCTTGACAGACAGACGGACAGACGGACAACAGTGATCCTACAAGGGCTTCGTTTTACCCTTTTGAGGTAAGTAACCCTAAACACGTAAGAAATGTTGAATGACGCGAACTAGCTACTTTGGCGCGTTCACCTTAACCTCTCAAGGACCGCCATTATTTACGTCAACTATCCGTTAACTACCGCCGGGCGGGCTCTTATCGTAAGCGAAATCTGATTTTAAGACTATCTTTACTACAAATACAGTTTTAAATCGGTCGGGGTTTGGTGGCACGTTTTTGTGCCGCTGGAGCTCTAGAAGTTAAGATAATAAAAATCTATGGGTAAACGACCCGGTAATCATACCTTGCGAATGAAGGCCCTCCTGATGGATTGCTCGTTGAAGTCGAATCCTTTGACTTCGCCATCCTCGCCCACGCCCACACCTGGTGGAGGTGCATACCCTTGCGGCTGAAAGATAAAAAAATCAATATTTAAATTCATACATAAAAGACATCATAAGTAAATCAGTCTGTCTCGTTTCCTATATTATTTTTGTACTCCATGTAAACCGTCTCTTTTATCTGCTTAAAAACTGTCAACCGTATTCGTAACACGAATCATCATCTGCCTAGCGTTTTCCCAACTATGTTGGGGTCGGCTTCCAGTCTAACCTGATGCAGCTGAATATCAGTATTTTACATGGAGCGACTGCCTATCTGACCTCCACAACCCAGTTAGTACTGGGTAATACGATGTTCCTTGATAAGACTGGTTGTCAGATTTTCGGAACACTACTACCTGACGACTACCTGTAACGACTGTCAAAGATCTACAGCCGGCCGGGACCAACGGCTTAACGTACTTTCCGAGGCACGGAGGAAACTCGGTATGTAACGGGTGGCCACCCATCCACAGACCAACCTAGGCAAGCGCGGCTTAACCTAAAGATCGACCGAGCGGCTGCTATTTTTTAGCCACGAGCTCCTGCTCGTAACACGAATGACAAAGTTATTTTTATATTTGAAACTAGCTTTTGCCCGCGGCTTCGCTCGCGTTAAATTCGGTAACGCCTTATTGATTTGTAATAGCAACGCTAAGTTTTCCCGTTTTGTCCCTCACATCCCACTCTTTTAAAAAAAAAAAACTAGCTTATGTCCGTCTCCTGGTTCCCAACTATCTCTGTACCAAAATTCATCAAAATCGGTTAAGCCATTAAAGCGTGAAGAGGTAACAAACAAACAAACTCACTTTCGCTTTTATAATATTAGTAAGGATTACGTACCAATCCAAAAAATATTTTTGCAAGAACACCGTCTACGCGCATCTGTACTTCTAATTATTTAAGTTTTGTTTTATATTTGATTTCTCCACATACTTAAGTGATTTTTAATCTTTTAGAAATAAAGAATTTTTAAACCGTAAAATAAGACGTTATTTTTAGATAAATAATATTACACCAAGATGTTGCCGCATGCAACAGCACTCCTCATTTATCCAAACTAGGCTGATGATCAGCACTTTTTGAACGTCATTACACAAGACAGTCCCCCAAAACGTGCACCCTTCAAAGGAAGGTTCTGAGCGACGGAAAAGGATAGAAGCGCGGAATAATACGATACCGTGCTAACAGATGTGGACTGTTGATAAATAAAGCGCCATTTTTAAATACAAATCAATATCCGTCAATCCATTAACAGAAGCATCCAAGGTCAAGGCAAATAATAGAAAAAAATCGATGAATCAAACAAAAGTCCTCATTTCACCTTTCCCTCATTTACAGAAGTTATAGTTTTTGTTGTTTTTTTTTAAGTCGTTTTTTTTACCACAGGTATAGAGTAAAAAAACTACTTTCGAATTGAACACTATATTTTCCATTTCTACACGGTAAATGGCAAGACGCTCACCTCGTGGATTAGGGCCCTGATGTCATGTAATATTTTCTATTTTACAATAGACGCCTATATTTATTTTGAACTCTAGCCAAGTGGCATAAGTATGAAGTTACTATATTACGCACTTTAGAATTTGGGACATCTACTTATGACGTCACCAAACTTGAAATAATTGGCTTCCCTGTAGCTTATTGCATGTCGGCTTAGTTGAATTAGCACAAGAACATGAAGTCCAATATTTACATGGAGAGGTCAAACTGTAAACAGGTAAATTCATGTCAGTTTTTTATGGTATTATAAGCGGACCCGCCACGACGTCACATGGGTGCAATATCCTACTATTATAATGACGTGAAAGAGTAAAAAAAGCAAGCATCCATACATCCATCCTCACAAACATTCGCATTTATAATATTAACTAGCTTTTGCCCACGGGTTCGCTCGCGTTAAATTCAGTATAACACAGTACCTGCTACCTGCAGTTTTTGCCCTAGCGCCTTATTGATTTGTAATAGCAACGCTAAGTTTTCCCTTTTCTTCCCTCTGTCTTCCTCATAGACCACTTTAAAAAAAAATAGCCTATGTCCGTGTCCTGGTTCCCAACTATCTCTGTACCAAAATTCATCAAAATCGGTTTAGCCATTATAGCGTGAAGAGGTAACAAACAAACTCACTTTCGCTTTTATAATATTAGTAAGGATAACCACTTAGGAACCTTTAAATATTTGGGGTAGGTTACACGACCGGAGACGAATTTCTGCAGGCGCCTAAATGTCTGGAGCGAAAGATCGATTCATGTACGCAACGGAGATTCAAGGTTGTGTCTTTGTTCAACGTTAAACCCATCTTAATTTAGAAATAAGGTTCTTGTTTATTTATACAAGTTATACAACACTAGCCGTGCCCAGTGGTTTCAGCTTCTTAATGTCGTAGCGTGATTATTGGTATATCAAGTTCGTAAAAAAATGCCTATGCAAAATTTTAAGAGACTCCGGCCAAAGAATCGCGTTGTCCCACACAAACTTTGCGTGTTATTGTGTATTGTATAGTGGTTGTATTTTGCAAAATCCCGTTTTAGTGAGCACCTACGTTCTAATGCAAGCAAAATTTGGAATTTCTAACACTTGTACTTTCTGAGATTTCGTGATGAATGAGTCGAGGGATTTTCGTTTTTATACATATACTAGCTTTTGCCCGCGACTTCGTCCGCGTGGATTAATAGTTCCCGTTCCCGGGGGATTTCCGGGATGAAAACTATCCTATGTCCTTTCTCGGGTCCCAGACTATATCTGTACCAAATTTCATTGAAATCGGTTCAGTGGTTTAGGCGTGAAGAAGAGACAGACAGACAGACAGAGTTACTTTCGCATTTATAATATTAGTTTGGAAGTTTGGATTAGTTTGGATAGTTTGGATAATATTAGTTTGGATATTAGTTTGGATTGCCCGCGACTTCGTCCGCGTGGATTAATAGTTCCCGTTCCCGGGGGATTTCCGGGATGAAAACTATCCTATGTCCTTTCCCGGGTCCTAGACTATATCTGTACCAAATTTCATTGAAATCGGTTCAGTGGTTTAGGCGTGAAGAAGAGACAGACAGACAGAGTTACTTTCGCATTTATAATATTAGTTTGGATAGTTTGGATTATATAGTTTGGAAGTTTGGATATTAGTTTGGATTGCCCGCGACTTTGTCCGCGTGGTTTAATAGTTCCCGTTTCCGGGGGATTTCCGGGATGAAAACTATCCTATGTCCTTTCTCGGGTCCCAGACTATATCTGTACCAAATTTCATAGAAATCGGTTTAGTGGTTTAGGTGTAAAGAAGAGACAGACAGACAGACAGAGTTACTTTCGCATTTATAATATTAGTTTGGATTAGTTTGGATAGTTTAGATAGTTTGGATAATATTAGTTTGGATATTAGTTTGGATTGCCCGCGACTTCGTCCGCGTGGATTAATAGTTCCCGTTCCCGGGGGATTTCCGGGATGAAAACTATCCTATGTCCTTTCTCGGGTCCTAGACTATATCTGTACCAAATTTCATTGAAATCGGTTCAGTGGTTTAGGCGTGAAGAAGAGACAGACAGACAGACCGACAGAGTTACTTTCGCATTTTTAATATTAGTTTGGATTTGGATATTAGTTTGGATTGGATAATATTAGTTTGGAAGTTTGGATAATATTAGTTTGGAATTTTGGATATTAGTTTGGATTGCCCGCGACTTCGTCTGCGTGGATTAATAGTTCCCGTTCCCGGGGGATTTCCGGGATGAAAACTATCCTATGTCCTTTCTCGGGTGCCAGACTATATCTGTACCAAATTTCATTGAAATCGGTTCAGTGGTTTAGGCGTGAAGAAGAGACAGACAGACAGAGTTACTTTCGCATTTATAATATTTGTTTGGATATAGATGTAGGTAGGTGTCTAAATGTAAGCCCGGCGCTGAATAACTTCCCCCGCTCTGGGCGTAGCGGAGGGGAGTGTCAGACTTGTACTGACTAAAACCTCCTCATGTTCCTTCTTTTGCCCTTTATGTTCTGGCATGCTGGTTTCACATTTTTGGTGGCGAGGTTAGTAAGGTATAGAACCATTACACTGTGGTCCAAGGGATACTAGAGAGGGGTGTGTACATCTGTGATGAAAAGCCACACATTCACAACGAGTTTGTAATTCGGCTGTGTTCATAACCCCTAATGATTGGCCAAGCGTGTTGCGAATTCGTCGAATCCGGGTTCGTCCACGCGCGCCTTAAAAAGATGTAAGCAAAGCAGAGGGGCCTGCCAGGGCCACCGCCTGCCGGGGTTGAGGTACCGCGGCAAAAGAACGAACATGAATGGGTTTTAGTCAGTAAAAGTTGGACACTCCACCTCTCTCCGCCCAGAGCGGAAAAAAGTTATTACTTGATGATAATTTGAAAAAAAAGCGTGTAAGTACCTACGTAAGATAGTGTTTAGCAAGAAAACAAGTTTATAACTGTTGAATCAAAGGCGTGTGCGGTGTGTAGGGCGTTTAATGCGAGACTGAAGTCGGTCTCGTACACTGGTACATAACAATACGTCTTATAACTATGCTTAGTATATCGATACACAACACCTCCACTCTTATTTACCTACTACATACAAACTACGAGTATGAATAACTAACTATGCTAGAACTAACTTAAATATAATTTTAATAAGTACTTAGGTTAATTAACTTTAAGTGTAATAGTTTTTAATTACAAGAACTTATTTACTATTTGATAATAATCTTAATCTATTTCCTCAAACCCATAACGGATAGGTGGCCTACGGCGTCTTACAGTCCTGTCAGGGTTTATGTCGATGTTAGTATTTCCCGCTAGGCCTGCTTCAACGTTCACCGACACATTAGGTAATTTAAGTTGAGGGCTACATGGTACTATTGGAGATTCATTTTGTGCTGGTACAGAATCAGAGTGCGGACTTTCCGGGGTAGGAGACTTTTCGACACTACTCTCCCCCAAGTTCCCTGTGCGATCCTGTTCCTCGCCTCTGGTTATGGGAACCGCCAACGATTTGCGTGACCGTGTTTGGATTTCTAGTTTTGTCGACATTTCTGGTACTATTACTTTGTTTGGAACGTTACCATCAACCTCGTGCGTAACCCTCTGCCTCAGTTGATCGACATGCCTATGGATTTCCATGCCAGTATTGGTTCTTATGGAGTAATTGGATTTACCTACACGTCTAAGTACTGTACCGGATTGCCATTTATCCGCTCCCCTATAGTTTCGGTACCAAACATGTGCTCCTGATTCGAACAAGCGCTGTGAGCCGCCAGCGTTTTGTTCGCTACTTGACTGGCGGGCTATGACGCGAGATTCTCTATTTGGTTTTAAATTGTCTAACCTCATGCGTAAGCTGCGTCCCTGTAATATGCTAGCTGGGCTATCTCCCACGGTCTCATGTTTCGTATTTCTATACGCTAGCAAAAACCTAGCCAGGGCTATCTCTACATCCAAATTCTGCTTAAAGGCTTTTTTAATAGTTCGTTTACATATTTTGACAGCACTTTCGGCCGCGCCATTGGATGCGGGGTGATAAGGAGCCGTAAAAATATGTTCTATACCATTATGTCGTAACAAGTTTTGAAATTCCTCGCTCGCGAAGGGTGGCCCGTTGTCGCTAACAGTTTGTCTTGGAAGACCAAACTGCGACCATAACTTCCGTAATACAGCTATAACAGCATGTGCGGTCGTCCTATTCATTTTGATAGCTTCGATCCATTTAGAGCAAGAATCTACTACAATTAAATAAGTTAAACCACCAATAGGCCCTAAGAAATCTAAATGCAGTCTTGACCAAGGCCGTGACGGCCAAGGCCATGAGTGTGGAACAGCATGTGGCGCAGCATCAGCCACAGCAGCACACACTGTACAAGCTCGACACGCGGTTTCCACCGCTTCATCTAAACCTGGCCACCAAACATAGCTACGTGCTAGTGATTTGGTCTTGACTATGCCCATATGTGAAACGTGAAGCTCTGACATTACTCTTTTCTGACAAGATGATGGTATGACAACCCGGTGACCCCACATAATGCATCCTAATTCGCAGTATAACTCTTGCTTCCTGTTAAAATAAGGCCTTAATTCTTTAATTTCAATATCTGTCGGCCATCCGTCCATTATATAACTTAAAACACGACTTAAAATTGGGTCTCGCTTCGTTTCCTGCTTCAGGACATTGTAGTCTAATAATAAAGCGTCTGTTGCAAAATGTAAATAGCTCTGTTCTGGCAAATCGTTATCTTCGGAAGCTACCTCCTTTTTTTGAGAATCTATTAATCGTGAAAGAGTGTCAGCCGTATTTTTGTCTGTTTTCACGTATTCAATGGAAAAATCATAGGCTGATAATTTGATTGCCCATCTTTGTAAACGGCTAGCTGCTGCACAAGGAATGCCTGCATTTGGCCCGAAAATGCTAACAAGGGGTTTGTGATCTGTCCGGAGAACAAACTTCCTTCCATAAAGATATTGATGAAATTTTTCAACAGCAAATACTATCGCTAAGGCCTCTTTGTGTATTTGACTATAATGATATTCGTGTATAGTCAGTGAGCGCGAAGCGTACGCAACAACCCGCTCGTCGGCGCTGTCCGGCTCGCGCTGTGCCAGCACGGCCCCAAGCCCACGGGCGCTGGCGTCTACAGTCAACACTGTTTCTTTATTTATATTAAAATGTTCCAAAGCTCTTGTACTACACAAAAACTGTTTTACCTTCAAAAAAGCAGAGTTTTGGTTTGGACCCCATTCCCAATGTTTTCCCTTTTTTAAAAGAGCATATAATGGTGCTAAATGTGTACTCAAATTTTTTACAAATTTGCCATAAAAGTTAACCATTCCTATAAAGGATTTTACTTCTGTAACGTTACTGGGGTGTGGCATATCAACAATAGCCTTCACTTTGTTCGGGTCGACTCGTACGCCGTTTATATCGATCACAAACCCTAGATATTTTACTTCCTTAGCCAAGAAATCGCATTTCTTTTTATTAATTTTTAACCCGTTTTCTTCCAATATTTGCATAACTTCCTCTACTAATTGTAAGTGCGACTGCAAATCCTTGCTTTTAATCAAAATATCATCATAAAAAACTAGCACCTCCGGCTTATTTTTAAATAAATTAACCATGAGCTTTTGAAAGATACCTGGACTGGAGGATAGACCATAAACTAAACGACCGTATTTGAATAACCCCCTATGCGTATTGATAACCGTATAGTTTCTAGAATTTTCGGACAAAATTACCTGGTTATAAGCTTGCGACAAATCTAATTTTGTAAAGTACATGTTCCCACTAAGATCGCTTAATAGATCTTCAACCCTTGGAATTGGAAATCTGTCAATCACTAAAGCACGATTGAGGGTTACCTTATAGTCGGCACATATTCGCAAACCGCCATCTGCTTTGCGTACCACAACCAGAGGCGTTGCCCAGTCGGACCGGTCAACCGGTTCAATGACGCCGGCGGTCAGCATGGCGTCCAGCTCCGCATCGACGCGCTGGCGCAGCGCGTACGGCAACTGCCGCGCACGACAAAAGATGGGTACCGTTCCTTCACGCACATGTAGCTCAGCTATGCCCCCCGTGAAAGTACCCAATGTGCCGTCAAACAGTGATTTATGCCTAGAAACAAGTTTATTTATTATTTCATTTTTGTTTAACGCTTTATCGGTTGCATGGCTAGTCAGTAAGTTTATTGTACGGTCAATTCTTATCGGAATATCAAGTTCGGCTAACCATTGCCGACCCAATAAATTTGTAGTACCCCTACTTAAAACATATAAGTCCAAGGTTTTAACAATGCCCTTATAGTTAACAATGGTTTCTATGTAACCCAAAGGTTGTACACTTGAGCCGTCATAAAATTTTAAATTTAAACAACATTTGTTTAAGTGCAAGTCGCTGAATAAATCATCATACACTGCTTTGTTTATACATGATAAGGCCGATCCTGTGTCAATCTCCATTGGGAGAATACAATTATGAACCTTAAGTTTTATACGCACCGGTTTATAATTACTTAATGACATTTGGTACACAGGCTCGTCGTCGCTTTCTCTGTCATCGGAATCCATATTATTGTATCGGTTATCACCAAAGCTGCCGGCCGCTCCGCCGTCGTTGTGTTGACGTAATAAATTCATCGAAGCCCGTCCGCCTCGTTCCGAACCGCGCCGCGTTCCTCTCGTCGTGTTGCGCCCGCTATATCCGCGGTATTTCCCGCGCCCTGTAACACGACCGCGTCTGGCAGATTCCGCTGACGCTTCCTGCTCCATTTCGATGGTTTTGTTCCGCTCGTTCCGAGCGTTTCGACACATCCTTCTAAGGTGCCCTATTTCCCGGCACCAACTGCACACATAATCCTTAAATGAGCAGTCGTTAGGCTGATGTTTTCCGTCTCCGCATCTATAGCACTCGTACACTTTTAATTTGTGGATTCCCTCGGATATTTCTGTGCTATTGTTCTTCACCGCATGCGCGTCACGCTCAGCCGCCTCCAAGGACAGCGCCAGAGTTACGGCTCTGTTGTATGAAAGTTCTTCTTCCGAGAAAAGCTTCTGACGTATCATTTCACTACTTAGGCCGCAAACTAGCTGATCCCTGAGGTTGTCATCGAGGTTTGTTTTGAAATCGCAATGCTTCGCTAGTTTTTTCAGTTCCGTGACGTAGTCCGCTATTGACTCGACGTTTATTTGCCGTCGCTGTCTAAATTTATATCTTTCAGCCATGATGGAAGGTTTAGGCTGCAAATGTGCTGCCAATATTTCTATTGCTTTTTTATAAGACAGTTCCGCAGGTTTTAACGGGCTGGCCAAAGTCGATAAAAGTTCATACGCTTCTTCACCCATTAACGATATTAATGTCGGTAGTTTTAATTCTTCCTCCATTTTTTTCACTAAAAAATACATATCGAGTCTTTCAATATACGCGGACCAGTTTCCCGCTTTTATGCAAAATTCACGGACTTTACCGATCGACATTTTATTACACTTCACTTCAATAGTCACATAAACACTTAAAAACTTTTTTTATTGTTGTTGTTGTTTTATCCTCGTCGCCACTGTTGAATCAAAGGCGTGTGCGGTGTGTAGGGCGTTTAATGCGAGACTGAAGTCGGTCTCGTACACTGGTACATAACAATACGTCTTATAACTATGCTTAGTATATCGATACACAACAATAACTACAGGAAAACTTTTAAAACAAGAACTAACACAGTATAGCTATCATTTACCTGTTAACAACATTTGTAATGATATAACAATTTAGGTTACCTACAGCATTGAACATTTATCACACTCATAGGCCTTTTTAGACCCTCAGTTACACGAAGTACAAGCACAATAACACCAGAATCTAGCACAATTCTTTTAGGACTTAAAATATCCCATAACACCACATTTTAAGTGAAAAAATCAATTAATAGTTACCGCAGACATATTGAGAAGCGTGCCACGATACCTTGTGTACTAAGTTGCGTTTATCACGCTATCATATCGGTAGGGTGATAAGCTGATATCGAAGTGCTAACTGTTTAGCATAATCAATATGTACTGTTAATTACTTTACAATTCGTGCAAAAGTCACAACACTGTGACAATTTAATCCTTACTAATATAAAAGCGAAAGAGAGTTTGTTACGTCTTCACGCCTTAATGGCTAAACCGATTTTGATGAATTTTAGTACAGAGATAGTTGGGACCCTGGAGACGGACATAGGCTAACTTTTTAGGCTTTTTTTTTTAAAAAAAAAAGTGAGATAGAGGGAAGAAAAGAGAAAACTTAGCTTTGCTATTACAATAAATAAGGCGCAAGGGCAAAAACTACAGGTAGTAGGTACCTGAAAATCAGGAAAGGGGAACTGTGTTACCCCGAATTTAACGCGAGCGAAGCCGCGGGCAAAAGCTAGTAAAATTATAAATTGCGGCTGTAATAACTGAACATTTTACGAATCGTAATAATTCATTTTATAATTCTGCAAAAGCGGTCATTTTAGGCCCCCTGTTTTGTACGTAGATATGGCTAAATATGTATGTAGTCTATTGTACAAATTGAAATTTGACATCAGCATTTTCTTCTAAATGCCTTTGTCCAACAAAAGAGCCACTCTATTTCTAGATCAAAAATTCTAAATGTATGGAATGATGGACTTAATTTAATTTACCGGTGACCGTTGGTTTTCCTTAGTCTGTAGCATGAACCTTAAGAGCGATAAATAATTAGTTAACATTTTTACAAATCATTAGGTTACCTAAAGATTCAAAATCGTTCATTAGCATTACATATAGTTCAGTCATATTTTTAACGATATTTTAATGTCTATTTTATAATCGCCATATAATAATCGCCATCGCCTGAAAACACGTGTAAATTCAATTATTTAGTGCGATGGCCAAGTCTCGATATATTTATATAAAACATTAAAGAATTTTAATATTGATATGCGTCACTATAAGATGCTGTTAATTATTACGTAACAACTTAATGCTTCGAGTACGGAGATTCCAGACACAATTGATTTTCAATTGTTATGGACCACGATCGTGGTCTTAGAGACTGGACGTATTAAGACAGAAAGTCGCTTAAGTAGAGACTGAATAAATTAATAACCGACTTGGTATTACATGGATCTCACAACTTTTTACCGCAGAACAACTGAGTTGCGAGACTTGGTTTTTTTGACAAGTATTGTTTTTGATGGGATTTTACTTTGAATAACCCTCCTCTTTTCGGCAGTCAGGTAAAAAGCAACTTACTGCTTTCCTGCCGGGTTATTCAAAAGAGATACCGCGGCTCCGCGACACAAAGGGCAAAAGAAGGAACATGTATGGGTTTTAGTCAGAACAAGTCTGACACTCCCTCCTGCTCCGCCCAGAGCGGGAGAAAACATCCGAAAAACGTACCGTTTTATATCGGTATCTGTCAAACCGATACGGGGTTGGAAACTCCGGACACTGAAATATAATTTTCAATACCTATCAAAGTTCGTGCCCGCGATTGTGTCGGTTTGACCGAATCTTTACTGAGACGAGGAGCGGAGGGATGTTTCTAAGTGTCTCAATACCCACCCCCTCCACTCCTCACCGCGCAGCTGTGTCAGCCATCTTATGATAGACTTGTAACATACCGCAACATCGTTTCTGATTGACACTAAACTGCAGCCTTTTGTCGGCGAATTAAAATGATTAATTAATTCTTCAGGTACAAAACCTCTCTTATATACTCTGCCGCACCGAGTAGTTTAAGAGAGAAACATTTTATTTATCAGCGCGTAAAAGGGATAGCCATTTTCACATTTATCCAACTCTTGTCAAGCACTGAATAAAACCTATTCGGCCCCAGTGCGTATGCTGCACGGAGGTGCGCATAGACTTTTAATAAACCTAGCTTATGCAAGATGCACAATTCCATTGCTGCCACGTTCAACAGCCTAGCTAGTAGCTAGGCTCACTTATGATGGGATCATACATACACCGTGACTGGGTGATAGTACTGTTCAAACTTTATGACAGATCGGAAGTTAGCTGCGAGTGACGGGCTGCGCAGAAATAAAGGTTCAAACTTAAAAATCTAAAATCGAGTTACGCTCACTCAGATCCAGCCTGTCCCTTTGCCGTCCTCCCTCAGCGACGCCCTAAGCCGAGGCTCGTATCCCACAGGGGGTTAGTTTGTAAGTTTTTGCCCTGGCTTAATTTCAAGGCATTCACAGAAATCGCCCGGCTACGCAGGCAACAACCTCTTAGGTTGAACTGCGAGATGCCATTTAAAAAAAAAACTAAGATAGGTAGATAGAGTTGCGCAGAACACGATTTTAAGTATCAGCGGGACGCAGATGACATAGTCATAACTGTATAATGTGCAGACTGTCACTCGCAGCCAACTTCTGAACCGTCATAAAGTTTGAACAGAACTTTAACCAGTTCTAAATTTGAAAAGTTTGACATTTATTTTTCTAATTAAAGGAGTTTCAATAAAAGAACCATTAAATAGAAAAAAAACTGTACGCAGCTTATAAGCCATTACGCCCAGCCAAGTACAAAACAGTATTTCTAGATTAGAATCGTAAAATAAATTCTACTTATATAATTCGTAGATTTATCTATACTAATATTATAAAGCTGAAGAGTTTGTTTGTTTGTTTGTTTGAACGCGCTAATCTCAGGAACTTCTGGTTCGAATTGAAAAATTCTTTTTGTGTTAAATACAGGGCTCGGAAACCGGTTGAAATTCTTAACCGGTTACGGTCATTGACCCCAAACCGAAATCGATTTAGGTTAAAGTTTGCACTTTACCGGTTTTAACCGGTTTTTGCGAGAAACCGGTTTTTCATGAATTTGGGTTTTGAAAGTGAAAATTAACCGGTTAAAACCAAATTTGAACACCCCCGCCACTTTCACAAGCACGGTCAAGACGTTGCGATGTCATTTAGTTACAAAATAGTCGCATCAAGTCGCATGCAAGTTCGTAACGTCGCCGCCACACAGTGGGTCGAAACTATGATTTTAGTGACATAGGGGTCAATTTCGTTTTTTTTGCGTTTTCTGTATGCGGATGGATAGAAATCAGCTTCAATAATAAATATCTCTTGACGTTTTTCTCTAAACTTAATAGTTTGGGCAGAAAAATGGATTTTGTTTTTTTTTGTATGGAACGGATACCGTTAGATCCCGCTTTGCAACGTTATTTTTCTTATACCTTGTGTTATTCACTATCATTTGATGCTATGAACATTTGCATAAAGTTGCAACTCTGCCCAAAAATGATGATTGAAAAATGAAAAAAATACATAGAATAAAAAGCTTTATTTTCGTACGTTCTTTTAGTTCAATTTTAATATGAAATACAATGACAAAAATAAAATAGTAAGACAAAACACTAATTAATACAGGTAAGTTCTTAATCAATAACAAAAATACAATTAAAAGATCTCATATACGCTTAAATTGGTAGGTACTCGTAATAATATGTTATTTTTAAAAGAGGATACGAATGTGCTCTTTTAAGTAAAAATGTATACTTAGGAAAAAGGTAAATAGTAGTAAAACGTACATAATAAAGCTACTTACAAAAGATACATGGTAAAGGTTTAGTAGGTAAAGGTACACTATAATACACCTAATTAGGACTAAGAATATACAACACTAATACTTACAAAAAAAAATCTATAAGTACACTTACAATCTATCAAAATCTTATTCACTATCGCTAGGACTATCTTGTAAATTATTTACATCAATAAAATCTAAATCGGATTCTGTTGGAAAACTCATCAGAAGCTCTTTGACCTTTGGAGAGAGACCCATATTTTGTCTTTTCATTTGAAGTCTTAGACTTGTGATCTATCGTATCTATATCTTCGTTTGTCGCCGTTCTACTTACTTTTCTAGAATGGCTCTCTCTGTAATTCCGAAAATCTTTATTACGAGCCTCTGCTGCTTCTTCCGACAGTTTACCGACAGGTATGGCACCAAAATGCTTAATTATGCCAGCCCCATGTACCAACAATTTGTGAACACTGGATGCCATATAATACCATGGATATAAATTAACATATAATTTAGCAGTATCATTACAATATTCGAAAAATTTTGTAAGGGCCACGCGCTCTCCAGATGCCACAGTCTGAAGAATCACGTGAAACCTTTCAATTAACTCTAAACTAATTCCTGTTATGCGGGCTGTTGTTGGTGGATCTCTAATAAATCTTTTAGCAGTATTGCCATCATTTGTTGTGCCTACTCCTTGCTTGATAATATCAATGAGTAAACCGGTTTCACTCTTAAATGCTTGTTGCTGTATAGCGCTCTTTTTGAGCATAATTTTTTCTTTATCATCGCCCCTGCTACTCCATTTTTTAAACTCCAAACGATAAGCTGCAAAGAAAGAGGAATGACACTTTATAAAAGGAAATTAAACATAAATGAATGGTTACTCAAACAGATCCAGTTTTAATTAACCGTACGGTTAATTAAAACAACGTGTATTTTCTGAGGTTGACCGGTCCTTCAACCTTGACATAGGCAGAATCATCGATAAAACGATGGAGCCATTACTATAAAATTGGAATTGGAACATAAATGAAGCAGAAAAGGGATGTAGTAAAAATATAATATTTACTAACCGATGTGAAGTAAGCACTCCATGCTTCTTATCCAGGCATGTAAAGATGACAATCCATACTGGACTGGTACATATCTTCGTTTTTTTCTCTTTGAGCAATTGATGGTAAATTGTTCATCTCGGACGGTTTTGCTTTGCAAATATCACAGACAGACGATGATGTCTCTGACAAATATGAAGTAATTTTGCCGTCTATCATCGTCATGATCAATTTATGCGTTACTTCAATTTGACTGAAGTTCATCTATTTCTTTTTCTATGCAATTTTTTCTACTTACCACTGTTGACTGTGTAACTTGTGTAACAATTCTTTGGAAACATAATCGGACGGCAATAGAATGTTGATAAAGGTCGGTCGTTTTCCCAAACAATTGTGCCATCAGATTGTTGAAGCCTTACAGGAACTAGACTGGCCATGAATATAGTTGAATCATCAAAGTCTATTTCCGTCTTTTGTTTGTAATTACTTTGACCTGAGGTTCCATCAAAACCCCATTTACTTATAAGCACTAAATCTTTTGCCGAGCTCAAATCCAAAGCAATCACATCTAATAGCCTCGAGACCGTCAAGTTGAGTAAAGCTTGCAGTTTAATAGCAGCTCCATCTTTTGTTATAGTTACGTTTTCTTTTCCTGGGTAACATTGTGACTTTTCTTGTTTAATTTTATCATAAGAAGGGTATAAGTCCGGCCCATTTTTACTTGTTGCTCTCTTAGACTTATATACTGCCATCTACTTAATTTAAGAGAAACCAACAAAGACAGTGCCTTATCGGGTGAATATTGATTACTTTTCACTTTTGCACTTAAACACTCCTTAACTTTTTCTAAATCTTCTGGGTTATTTATCAAATGATGCATCATTTTTCCTACATCTTCATTTCCAGTATTTCTTACAATAGCAATTGTGGTAGCATTCAGTTCATCCGGGGATATTGAAAACGATTTGTTGATTTCATCAACACATCTCCGTTTTTGTCTGGATTTCAATTCTTCGAAGAAGTAGATGGTGGTAGATTTTCAACATCTTTTTTATCACAAACCTCAAACATTCTTTGTTCAGTGTCAACAGGTTTAGCCCGCAGGCCAACTTATTGCACTTTCCAACCAATCCCCATTTTTTCTAATAAACTCTGCCAACGTGCGGCTACTTCGCTCCCACCTTGCATTTATATTTGAACAAAATCGCGTACAGATTTTTTGGAGTTCAGCACTGTTTTCCTCAGACACATTAATTTTTTCTTGTAGAAATTAGAAAAGGTTTGAACTATTCGACAATGAGTGCAGCTGCTCTCTTAAAATCATAAATAAATCTAAATTATTAACTAAACCTTCCATTATAGCCAAAAAGGTATGATCACAATCACTGGATGTTAGAAGTAGTACGAATAAACGAATACTAATTAATATAAAATAAATGTGGGCTACATTTATTTTATATTAATTAGTATTCGTTTTTATACCAGTGACAAACAGATAACTTCTAATTTTTCTGCTTCCTATTTAATGAGGGTTTATTAACTAATGATCCTCATTAGCATTACAATAATGTCTAAAAGTGAAAACATATTTATTTATGAACTAGCTTTCGCCCGCGGCTTCGCTCGCGTTAAATTCGGTATAACACACCAAGCAGACCTGCAGTTTTTGCTCTTGCGCCTGATTGATTTGTAATAGCAACGCTAAGTTTTCCCTTTTCTTCCCTCGTTCTCCCTCATATCCCACTTTTTTTTAATAAAAGTTAGCCTATGTCCGTCTCCTGGTTCCCAACTATCTCTGTACCAAAATTCATCAAAATCGGTTTAGCCATTAAAGCGTGAAGAGGTAACAAACAAACAAACAAACAAACAAACAAACAAACTCACTTTCGCTTTTATAATATTAGTAAGGACTTAAAACGTTAAACTAATTAAGTTAATAAACAAATCAAAAGAAATGCAAAATTAGATAATGGTTCACCTTTTTACCCGACTGCGCACCGCAAAGGAGGGTCAGTCAGTCGGTCATCAGTCTATGTATGTATGTATGTTTGTTCCTTTGAAGCACTATACAGACTAAACGCCTGGGCCGATTTTTATGATTCACACGTCAATCGATTCCTCTTAGTCCTGCGAGTGTCACCAAAGATATGAAATTAATAAAAAAACAAAATGGCGACCATGAGACACCATATTGTGAAAATGAAAAAAAATAAAACCAACAAAATATGTCAAGTGGGGTATCGTCAAATAGGTATTTAAAAATCATTAATAGTTTTCTTTCATCACTTTTCGATTCAAGTGACTATTTATTTATAAATAATTAAAATTTAGGCCGTCACGTATGTACATAATTATGTATCTAAACAATACAGCATTAATTTTTATCCAATTAAGTACCTTAAATACATTGTCTATTTAATATAGATCAATATGGCCCTTTATAGCATATAACTTAAATGAATATTTCCGAAGATATTACAGTTTACGTAATTTAATAACGTTCATTTAGAGCGATGATTATTTGGTATAATTTCACTTGGCATAATATGTAGATGGTTGAAATGGCTAGGTTAGGTTAGGTTAAAACTGTGACCACCTACGACCAGAAACGACTTGCATTAATAGAAAAAAAAAGAGATTGTTTTTAGTAGGTTACCCGGAACTGAACTATTAAGTTTAGGATAATTACTTATTAAATAAAATGATGAAATTTATGTCTAGAGATGATTCTGACTTACAAAATTATGAGTTTTGAATGTATGATAAATGAGTGTCTGCCAAACAATTTTCTGCGAAGTGAAGTTTATGCTATACGTTGTTATGCAAAATAAAATTATGACATAAAAAGTTCTGCTATAAAGGGGGGATCCAAAAATAATAATCTCATAAATAATGAATACCTAATAGATACTCATAACTAAAAAGTCAAAAATAAAAAAAAATATTTAAAAAAATAAAAAACCCGACTGCGTAAAAAGTTAAAACAAACTACACACCTAATAAAAATAAAACTGAAAAGAGAAAAACAAGTACTGTAATCTGGAACTATGAAGAACAGTCGGGACCCATTAAAATCTGGAAAGGCTCACACTCCAATAATGGGTCCCGACTGTTCTTCATAGTTCCAGATTACAGTACTTGTTTTTCTCTTTTCAGTACTTGTTTTTCTCTTTTCAGTTTTATTTTTATTAGGTGTGTAGTTTGTTTCACTTTTTACGCAGTCGGGTTTTTTTATTTTTTTTTTGATAAGTAAGTATAGTATATTAGCAAAATTAAGATATTAGAGATTTAATAATATTCTTGTTAGTTGTTAAGTACATACCTGTATTATTAAGTATTTACTTTCTATTTCATATTAAAATTGACCTAGAAGAACTTACGGAAATAAAAATGAAGCTTTTAGTTCTATGTATTTTTTTTTTCATTTTTTCGATCATCATTTTTGGGCAGAGTTGCAACTTTATGCAAATTTTCATAGCATCAATTGATAGTGAATGACACAAGGTATAAGAAAAATAACGTTGCAAAGTGGGATCTAACGCTACTTAGCAGAAATTTGATTTTATTTGATCAGTTCCATTTAAAAAAAACACAAAACCCATTTTTCTACCCAAACTGTTAAGTTTAGAGAAAAACGTCAAGAGATATTTATTATTGAAGCTGACGAGTTCTATCCATCCGCATACAGAAAACGCAAAAAAAAACGAAATTGACCCCTATGTCACTAAAATCATAGTTTCAACCCACTGTGTGGCGTAGGTTTGCTCGACGCTTTTTTGCGGGCGCGCAAAAAACTAAGCAAGTCGAAACATGAATCTACCCGCACCATTTAAGTTCTCCGGTTGTATTTAACGTCCTCAAATCAAACATTTGTTTTTTTCCTAATTTTTTCTGGGGTACTAAATGTACTAATGTCACTAAAACTTGTTGGAAGTGTTAAAAAAGTAGACGAAAAATATTTACGAATTACGGAATTAACCGGTTAATTTGGGTGTCAAAACCGTTTGTGCATAAGTAACCGGTAACCTTTATCATTTGGGTTACATATGAACTGTTCACTTGTTTAACCGGTTAATGAAGGAACGATATATTTACCGGTATTTTATCGAAAATAACCGCTCTTTTTAAACCGGTTCAGAGCCCTGGTTAAATAGACCATTTATCGAGGAAGGCTTTAGGCTATATAGCATCACGCTGCGACTAATAGGAGCGAAGAAACAATGGAAAATGTGAAAAAAACGGGGAAAATTATTCATCTTTGAGGGCTTCCGTTGCGTGCGCTGCGAAAACGGTTCACGATATCAAAAAAATATGTAGAAAAGAATTATTCCTCTTGAAATGATCTAAAAAAATGTCCGTGACGGTATATGTCTATCTTTTAAGATTAAGTCACTAGAACCGTTTTTATGGTAATCAAATTTGGTCAAAATTAATGCATGATTACCAATTATTTGTTAGAGTTGTTTCAACATATTAATATTAATCTTTATCCAAATAAATGTGTTGTTGATTAACAGTATTTAATTGTGAACTAAATTGTCTTTGACATCACTTAATTTCAATGAACATCTTAGAAGATATTACAATTTTAAAATAACTCCGATATAAAATTCACACGCGCCGCATGATGTGCAAAACATGACGCTGGGCATGGGCGAGGAGAGGCGTTGCTTGCGGGCGACGCGGAGGGGGGGTATAGCTCTACGATTGTCAAGGATAATATTTTGGTTCTAATAATTTCACAATTATTCATCATCTGCCTAGCCTTTTCCCAACTATGTTGGGGTCGGTTTCCAGTCTAACCGGATGCAGCTGAATATCAGTATTTCACATGGAGCGACTGCCTATCTGACCTCCACAACCAGTTAATACTGGGTAATACGATACCCCTTGGTAAGACTGGTTGTCAGACTTGGAACACTGACTACCTGTTACGACTGTCAAAGATCTACAAATGACAGCCGGGACCAACGGCTTAACGTGCTCTCCGAGGCACGGAGGAAACTCGGTATGTAACGGGTGGTCACTGGTCACCCATCTACAGACCAACCTAGGCAAGCGCGGCTTAACCTAAAGATCGACCCGAGCGGCTGCTATTATGTATTTAGCCACGAGCTCCTCATGAGCTATTTTTTTTTATAAATTTCACAATTATAAAAAAAATAAATTGTAGATAATACCTGTAAATAGGTGTCATCTACATAATTATTCTTAGGGCTGTTTATTCAATAGTCAGATAACTTTTATCTGAGGAATAAACATGGCGGTTTGACAGCTCATCTATAGAAAATATGTCAAACTGCTATTTTTATTCCTCAGATAAAAATTATCTGACTATTAAAAAATCAGCCCTTATTAGGTTAGGTTTTAGTTTAAGCACACAGTTAGTTAACCTTATATTTTACGTAAGTACCAAATACAGGTAACAATAATTAGGATCCTAATTATTAACCTTACGTTTGTTTTTTCTTGATTACGAGTTACGCTTTGGTTAAGTTTTCATTTCCTATTTTCTTTTTTTTCCTAGAAAAAGAACTCAGCTTTCTCGGCAGACTGTTACCGCAAAGCGGCTGCGAGCTTTGCGCAGCAGTGAAACAGAGAATGAAAATATGCATAGGTTGGCTACTCAACGAGGAATCCGTGAACAAAACCGTGCTAATGAATCGATCGTTGAACGTTCGCAGTATCTAGCCTCACAAAATTTCCGAACTTCGGCAAACCGTCAACGGGAAGCAAGCGCTGAACGTTTATCCTTACAAAATTTCCGAACTTCGGCAAACCGTCAACGGGAATCAAGCGCTAAACGTTTATCCTTACAAAATTTCCGAACTTTGATAAACCGAGAACGGGAATCAAGCGCTGAACGTTCTCAACGTTTAGCCTCACAGAGTTCTCGAACTTTGGTGAACCGACTACGGGAATCAAGCGCTGAACGTTCTCAACGTTTAGCCTCACAGAGTTCTCGAACTTTGGTGAACCGACTACGGGAATCAAGCGCTGAACGTTCTCAACGTTTAGCCTCACAGAGTTCTCGAACTTTGGTGAACCGACTACGGGAATCAAGCGCTGAACGTTCTCAAAGTTTAGCCTCACAGAGTTCTCGAACTTTGGTGAACCGACTACGGGAATCAAGCGCTGAACGTTCTCAACGTTTATCCTCACAGAATTCCGGAACTTGGGCTAAGACGCGGACAAAGTCGTGGGTAACAGTTATAATTTATAAAGCTGAGGAGGTTGTTTGCAAAAATAAATATGATGCCCAAAATACTATTCCACGCGGACGAAGTCGCGGGCACAGCTAGTGTGTAATACTCATGTAATGTGTTAAAAAATGTATAGAATATGTATGTGTAAAATAATAACAGTACATTAGGTTTTATAATCATATAAAAACAACAAGATACTTAGGCATTAAAGTACTCCACACATCACTATCATCCAGAAACGTGCCCTAAAGACAAGCAGCATTGCCACGTTGAATGGCAATGCTAATTATTATATTCTTTGACCAAAGAAAGGGTCACGTGAAGTATCGACTAGTCGGCAAAAAAATCCTTCAAGAGAACACTCGCACTTGGGCCCCATGACCCGAGAATTTTGACCCCAAACAAGTATACTTAGATGCGGGTTTGAGCACATGAACAAATTATTATTCGACCCATGCTGGGTGCTTGCTCGGAAATGAATGCCGTCAAATTGACAATAGTTTAAAAAAATCTATTAGGTAGGTACGATAGGAATCGGCTTGTGTACCAAATACAGAACTAAGCGTTGTTGGGTACCTACTATTACAACCAGTTTTAAATTAAAAACTTTATTGAAGTGTGGCGAACGAATAAAAGCTTACTTAAAACAACATTTCCCAAAAGGGTCTACCGTTTTACTGTAGTTTAGACCCCTGCCAATTTTTTCCAATATTGGCAGGGGTCTAAAGTACATCGGCATTTCAACAGTTTCGGTTACGGTATGTAGGTACTCGTTTCTTTAAAATTTACAACTAAAAGTATGGTATTTTTGAACAACGGACTGAATAATTATGAAACCAATCACTGATTTGATTCGCAGTATTTGTTGATATGGCAATATTTATTTAGGCACCGAAATACCATGAATTTTATTTGTTAGGTGTCTCTTTGGTAATATACTTAGGAGTTATAATTATGTAGATATATTTAATATTGTCTAATATATATGACGGAGATTCGTCGTCGGATGGTCGAGATAATCATGGCGGAGGACACGAAATAATACTCGCAAAACTTTTGTTTACACTTGTATTGTCCTTTCACAAAATCAATAAAACAAAATAACTAAAGATGCTAATGATCGATACAGATTTAAATCAGAAACGCGGTAAGTTCGGTACAGGCTGGCAAAACGACCTCTCACGCTCGTGTCCCTCCAAAAAGTAACGTCTCTTCAATCTCATTCCTCTAATGACAACTGACAGCTATCAAACCAGACTTGCCACCTTGTACCGACCTCACCCAAGCCTACTGCTTGACGTTTCCGACAACCGATAATAGATGGCGTTGTTCTAAAATAACGATTTCAATCATTTCTCTTTGTTGATTCTGCGACACGGCCGTCCTGATGGTCACACGACCTCGTGTGAAGTACCTCCAAGCGTATCCATCGTCACACTTATGACCTCCATCCAGTCATAATCACCAGACAATACGACCTCCATCCGGTCATCACCACGTAACCTCTATCCGGTCACTACACGTAACCTCTATCCGGTTACTTACACAATAGGCAACCTGAAACAAGAATTCATGGAAAGTAAAACGTTCTTCGCTCGGCCTTTCTGACAAACACGAAAAGAAATATAGTCACACGATTCAACACAATTTTTCTGATTCACATGATTCTCATCAAAGCTCATAAAGAAAATCTTAACATTAAAATCACCACTCTTAATCAATTTCAACCAATTCATGAAACGTTACGGTCAAATCTAGTATGAAATACTCTTTCGGTAACCAGTTTCATCACATTCAACACATTGCCTCCATCCGGCAACCAACGGGACCTCCATCCGGTACCCGTCCTCAACACATCACATTGCCTTTATCCGGCAAACCAACGGGACCTCTATCCGGTACCCGACCTCAACACATCACATTGCCTCTATCCGGCAAACCAACGGGACCTCCATCCGGTACCCGACCTCAACACATCACATTGCCTCTATCCGGCAAACCAACGGGACCTCCATCCGGTACCCGATCTCAACACATCACATTGCCTCCATCCGGCAACATTGGGACCTCCATCCGGTACCCAATCTCAAGACAATACTTAGCACCATGCTTGACTCCAAGTGCCCACCCAAGGTCACCATCCTTAAGTAAGCACCAGGATTCAAGCAATCCGAGTCATTTGCATACTACATTTGCATCTTTTAAACCCCTCTCAAGGTCTATTATCCTCATCGTCAGTCGGTCTCGTCTCGTCAGTGTCTATCATGTCGAACTCAAATTTATAATCAACAATCACGTCATATGTATTTTCTTAAATCGTTTCTTATCTGACGACATAATTATGAACCGCTAAACCAATTGATAAAACTTCGCGTCAAATCGCCAATCATGATTTCATACCGCAATAAAAATGTCAGGTAAAACGTGGAAAACTCAAACTCAAACTCAAAGCATTTATTTCAATTAGACCATTACAGGCACTTTTGAATGTCATAAAAACAAGAAAAAAAAAAAATGATGCTGCTACAGTCCCAGTCACAAGACATAATAACTTATGAAAGTACTGTAGTTGCCCATTCCAAAGCGTCGATCTCTATGGAGAAGAATGGGCAAGAAACTCCATGGACACTCTTTTAAATCATAATATTTTACAAAATCATGGATACATCATTCATGTTGAAATTATACATAATGTGAGAACGATGTAGAAAAACGAGCACATTTAGAGCGTCCAGAGTAAAAGCAATAATTAGCAAGAGTTTAATAGATGAATTAAAACAAACCGTGGTAGCTAAGAGATGACCAGTCCCAACTGACAGCGCCCGTTCACGAACATGACGTATGGATCAGCCCCATTCAGCTCGACCATTTTGAAGGGAGCTAAATGACCCGACACACCCGCCACCATCAGCGAGACATTTAAGTGAGCATGACAATCTCTCAACCACCAGGGCAACCGTCGAGTCAATAAAATTACATAGTACTCACACATGGGCATTACAATTATACAATATTAGGAAATTGAGTCTATACAATGCAAAGATAGTCTTACAATCTTCTTCAGCTGCCACAATAACTTCAGATGCTGATTAATTAGTTTGCCCCTATGGTTGTGGAGCAGGACTGGCATTGAGCCAAGCATTTATATCATTAATGTAATCCCCCAACTTATAGTATGCTTGCCTACATAGTGTGCGTTTAATACAAGATTTAAACTTCGATTCATTCAGTTGTAGGATGTGTGGAGGTATTTTATTGTAACATTTTAAACAGTACCCCATAAAAGAGGAGTCTACCTTAGCTAGCCTGAAACCTGGCTGAACCAGTTGGTCCCTATTTCTAGTATTATAGTGATGTCTGTCACTTCTTTTACTAAATAGATGCAGATTTTTCCTAACGTACATGATGTTTTCATAGATGTATTGACAAGGTACTGTCATGATGTTAATTTTTTTAAACAGTTCTCTTAGAGAATCGCGCCTACGTAGATTATACATGGCTCTGATGGCTCTTTTCTGCAGAATAAATATAGACTCAATGTCTGCAAAAGAATTACAAAAATAATTAAAACTCAATAGTACGAAGAAATCCAAAATATGTACATTACTGAAGTGTGCAGATATATTTAGCAGACATTTCTGCTAAATGTTCGTATCTCTGGTTTTAGATTCCGTTGAGATCTCAGGTGGCTACAGTCAAACATATATAATTAGAACGTCAGGATTGAGGAGCCAAAGAAAATGTGTTCATATACAAAATTTACTGTGTTTTTCAATTTTACTCGTATACTGCAAAAACAAACACAAGACCTGCTAAATGATCAATATGTCGATTATATTAATTGATCGCTCACATCCAATAGAAATTCCCTTATTGAGGTTAGATTGAGGAGCCATTTAAAAAGTATTGTATTTTCTTTCGTTTTAGAGCTACAAAAGCTAGATTTTTAGAAGGTAATATGCTAAATTGCTACTAAATGATACAAAATTTTCATAAAGATTCATCTATTACTTAACGAGTTCCAGGTGGCTCCTCAATTCAGATGTTTAGATTGAGGAGCCACTTTTGCATTAAAATAACTAGTGATATATTTTGCTGCTAAATCTAGAATTTGTGCTGCAAAATAAGCTACATTGCTGCTAAATAATGGTGAGATCAGATTTTAAAAATCAGATGTGGCTCCTCAATCCTTACGGACATGTTTTGCCAGCCTGTACCGAACTTACCGCGTTTCTGATTTAAATCTGTATCGATCATTAGCATCTTTAGTTATTTTGTTTTATTGATTTTGTGAAAGGATAAAAACTTTTGTTTGCAAGTGTAAACAAAAGTTTTGCGAGTATTATTTCGTGTCCTCCGCCATGATGTCTCGACCATCCGACGACGAATCTCCGTCATCAGAAGTGGAATGCAATCCAAACGCCACACGTGGTGCGAGTGACAGTGCTAACCAAGAAAAGTGTAAAGACAATACCCGCGTGTTTGAAAGTGACACAGAAACGAAAAAATGGCGTTTTCTGTTAGAGCAGCAAAATAAAAACTTTATGGCTATCGTGCTAGCAATGAAAACACCTTCTGTGATTGTGGATGTTCGCCTACCAGATTTTGACCCTGAAAAACGGGAAGTTGACCCGCGTGCTTGGCTGGCAACAGCAGACATGTGTGTTATTAATCCTAATAGTCAAGGTGCATCGTTGATGATTGTCTTGAGCCGCGCGCTTAAGGGAGAAGCTTCGTCATGGTTGTCATCCATATCTTACCCTGGGATGAAATGGAGTGATTTCAGGGAACTGTTTTTAGCCAGGTATGATTATTCAGAGACTGCCGCTTCTTTTCTTGCTAATCTACATGGAAATAAGCCTAAAGAGAACGAGTGTTTGGTCGCATATGCAGCTACCCTCATGACAAATATTATGTCGAAATGGCTCACAACAAAGCAGATTGCCATCGCGACGGTGTTAGCTCACATCGCGAAGAACGATACGCGAGTCCAGCAATTGTCATTTACTACGGACATCAAAACCCGAAACGACCTACACCGGGAGCTGAAAGCTGTTTCGTTTCTGAAGAGGAGCGCCCCGCCGGGTGGTGATGAGCATGAAAGTCCTGACGCGAAGAGAAACTGCCCCAATGAACCCTACGCTGGGCCTAAATGTTACAATTGTGGGAAACCAAACACCGGTCCGTGCAATGTCGCCTGAAAAGACATTCGGCACATGAAGAAGAATCGAGATTGACAGCGTTTAGCAGTGGCAAGAGTAACCAGGCAACAGGGAAAGCCGACTGGATCACTTGTTTCAGCTGTCGCGAACAAGGACACTACGCATCCAGCTGCCTTAAGAGGGACGCCAAGGAGGCACGCAGCAGTACGGCGGTCGATCCCGTCAGGGAAAAGCGAGTTGATGTATGCCTTGTGAACGCACCTACTGGATCCTTAAGGACTTTGGTGAGCAACTCCATTTTTATTATGATTCTGGTGCAGAATGTTCGTTTATCAAAGAATCTTCTGGGTGAATATCAACAAGTCCATATTTTTGTCAATTTTGGTGGCAAAATTTTTTCTTAAGTTTTCGTGAAACTATTGACCTAGGACAAAAATAGAAGGTTCAAGCTTTAGGAATCTTCATGAGGTCCGAAAATATCTTGGTAACTTTTTGAGATATTTGAGTTCAAAGATTAGTGTAGCCACCAAAATTGAAAATTGTCCACCAAAATTGAAAGTTGACCACCAAAATTGATATTGGTCCACCAAAATTGAAAGTGCTTAAAACAATACATTAAAAATCAGTTTTTGTCACAAACTTAAATCTCACTAATAAAGCTCAATAACCAAAAAACTCCATCAGTTAATAAAACTCAGTCTTGTTATAATAATATTTCGTTTATTCAGTTAAATACATTTTAATATTTTTTTTAAATATTTCTAAATAAAAACAGAAAATAAAAAAGAAACATTTAAAAATACAAAAAATAGTAGCCCCCCGGTATCGGGAACAGGGTTGAAGCTACCGGTGCAGCGGTGGTTAGAGTTCCAGAGACAGGAACCTCCTCACAATACAAGCCGTATCGAGGTGAACTGCCTTCAGAATCAGGCCCTTGATCCAACCGCCTAAGGAGAGCTTCGACAGATGTTCGTCGAGGCTCTTGGCAATCAAGCCATTGGCCGTTACGACAATCGGCACAATGATAGCCGAGTTCACATTCCACATGTCAACAACCTCGTGTGCCAAGTCGAGATATTTTAGCTGTTTTTCTTTCTCAGTTTTCACGAGGTTCTTGTCATGCGGGGTGATTACATCTTATCACCACGATGTCAGGCTTATTGGCGACAATAGTCCTGTCAGTAATGATAGACCGATCCCAGTACAGCGTGACATGGTCTTTCTCGAGAACTGGGTCGGGCACATACTTGTAGTACGGTACCTCAGATTCCACAAGATTATATTTCAAGGCAAGTTGCTGATGAATAATCCTAGCTACTTGGTTGTGCCTATGCAAGTACTCGCCGTTAGCTAGACGAGAACAACCAGAAATAATATGTCCGATGGACTCACCCGGATGGGTGACATGGTGGCATGCCCGACACACATCAACCGTCCCATAACTATAACATCTTTTCTTTATATATTTTACGGTTTAATATTGTTATTTCATGTTTTATTTTAGAGTTTATTATGTTTTAGTTTCTTAGTTTTGCTGAGAAAAATTTTGTAGTATGGCAGGTAATTTTGTTCAAAATAAAAAGTTTTTTTTTAAGTCTACCCTCATAGTTCTCATTACGAGTTCATCAGATAAATAATAAATATTGTGGTACTTACTACCGATGACCGCAAGAAAGTATGGCAAGGAGCTTCACGGGCGCTTTTACCGGGCTCTTCATGGGCCCGATGTAAATTTTCTAGCATCCGTATCCTGGCTACGATTCAGCGACCTTTTTGGGGAAACTGTAGATTTTGCCTGTGCGATTATGGACGAAGTTATGTTGACGAACAACTACCGGAAATATATTATGAAGGATGGGACGGTTGATGTGTGTCGGGCATGCCACCATGTCACCCATCCGGGTGAGTCCATCGGACATATTATTTCTGGTTGTTCTCGTCTAGCTAACGGCGAGTACTTGCATAGGCACAACCAAGTAGCTAGGATTATTCATCAGCAACTTGCCTTGAAATATAATCTTGTGGAATCTGAGGTACCGTACTACAAGTATGTGCCCGACCCAGTTCTCGAGAAAGACCATGTCACGCTGTACTGGGATCGGTCTATCATTACTGACAGGACTATTGTCGCCAATAAGCCTGACATCGTGGTGATAAGATGTAATCACCCCGCATGACAAGAACCTCGTGAAAACTGAGAAAGAAAAACAGCTAAAATATCTCGACTTGGCACACGAGGTTGTTGACATGTGGAATGTGAACTCGGCTATCATTGTGCCGATTGTCGTAACGGCCAATGGCTTGATTGCCAAGAGCCTCGACGAACATCTGTCGAAGCTCTCCTTAGGCGGTTGGATCAAGGGCCTGATTCTGAAGGCAGTTCACCTCGATACGGCTTGTATTGTGAGGAGGTTCCTGTCTCTGGAACTCTAACCACCGCTGCACCGGTAGCTTCAACCCTGTTCCCGATACCGGGGGGCTACTATTTTTTGTATTTTTAAATGTTTCTTTTTTATTTTCTGTTTTTATTTAGAAATATTTAAAAAAAATATTAAAATGTATTTAACTGAATAAACGAAATATTATTATAACAAGACTGAGTTTTATTAACTGATGGAGTTTTTTGGTTATTGAGCTTTATTAGTGAGATTTAAGTTTGTGACAAAAACTGATTTTTAATGTATTGTTTTAAGCACTTTCAATTTTGGTGGACCAATATCAATTTTGGTGGTCAACTTTCAATTTTGGTGGACAATTTTCAATTTTGGTGGCTACACTAATCTTTGAACTCAAATATCTCAAAAAGTTACCAAGATATTTTCGGACCTCATGAAGATTCCTAAAGCTTGAACCTTCTATTTTTGTCCTAGGTCAATAGTTTCACGAAAACTTAAGAAAAAATTTTGCCACCAAAATTGACAAAAATATGGACTTGTTGATATTCACCCAGAAGATTCTTTGATAAACGAACATTCTGCACCAGAATCATAATAAAAATGGAGTTGCTCACCAAAGTCCTTAAGGATCCAGTAGGTGCGTTCACAAGGCATACATCAACTCGCTTTTCCCTGACGGGATCGACCGCCGTACTGCTGCGTGCCTCCTTGGCGTCCCTCTTAAGGCAGCTGGATGCGTAGTGTCCTTGTTCGCGACAGCTGAAACAAGTGATCCAGTCGGCTTTCCCTGTTGCCTGGTTACTCTTGCCACTGCTAAACGCTGTCAATCTCGATTCTTCTTCATGTGCCGAATGTCTTTTCAGGCGACATTGCACGGACCGGTGTTTGGTTTCCCACAATTGTAACATTTAGGCCCAGCGTAGGGTTCATTGGGGCAGTTTCTCTTCGCGTCAGGACTTTCATGCTCATCACCACCCGGCGGGGCGCTCCTCTTCAGAAACGAAACAGCTTTCAGCTCCCGGTGTAGGTCGTTTCGGGTTTTGATGTCCGTAGTAAATGACAATTGCTGGACTCGCGTATCGTTCTTCGCGATGTGAGCTAACACCGTCGCGATGGCAATCTGCTTTGTTGTGAGCCATTTCGACATAATATTTGTCATGCGACCAAACACTCGTGAGCTGCATATGCGACCAAACACTCGTTCTCTTTAGGCTTATTTCCATGTAGATTAGCAAGAAAAGAAGCGGCAGTCTCTGAATAATCATACCTGGCTAAAAACAGTTCCCTGAAATCACTCCATTTCATCCCAGGGTAAGATATGGATGACAACCATGACGAAGCTTCTCCCTTAAGCGCGCGGCTCAAGACAATCATCAACGATGCACCTTGACTATTAGGATTAATAACACACATGTCTGCTGTTGCCAGCCAAGCACGCGGGTCAACTTCCCGTTTTTCAGGGTCAAAATCTGGTAGGCGAACATCCACAATCACAGAAGGTGTTTTCATTGCTAGCACGATAGCCATAAAGTTTTTATTTTGCTGCTCTAACAGAAAACGCCATTTTTTCGTTTCTGTGTCACTTTCAAACACGCGGGTATTGTCTTTACACTTTTCTTGGTTAGCACTGTCACTCGCACCACGTGTGGCGTTTGGATTGCATTCCACTTCTGATGACGGAGATTCGTCGTCGGATGGTCGAGACATCATGGCGGAGGACACGAAATAATACTCGCAAAACTTTTGTTTACACTTGCAAACAAAAGTTTTTATCCTTTCACAAAATCAATAAAACAAAATAACTAAAGATGCTAATGATCGATACAGATTTAAATCAGAAACGCGGTAAGTTCGGTACAGGCTGGCAAAACATGTCCGTAAGGATTGAGGAGCCACATCTGATTTTTAAAATCTGATCTCACCATTATTTAGCAGCAATGTAGCTTATTTTGCAGCACAAATTCTAGATTTAGCAGCAAAATATATCACTAGTTATTTTAATGCAAAAGTGGCTCCTCAATCTAAACATCTGAATTGAGGAGCCACCTGGAACTCGTTAAGTAATAGATGAATCTTTATGAAAATTTTGTATCATTTAGTAGCAATTTAGCATATTACCTTCTAAAAATCTAGCTTTTGTAGCTCTAAAACGAAAGAAAATACAATACTTTTTAAATGGCTCCTCAATCTAACCTCAATAAGGGAATTTCTATTGGATGTGAGCGATCAATTAATATAATCGACATATTGATCATTTAGCAGGTCTTGTGTTTGTTTTTGCAGTATACGAGTAAAATTGAAAAACACAGTAAATTTTGTATATGAACACATTTTCTTTGGCTCCTCAATCCTGACGTTCTAATTATATATGTTTGACTGTAGCCACCTGAGATCTCAACGGAATCTAAAACCAGAGATACGAACATTTAGCAGAAATGTCTGCTAAATATATCTGCACACTTCAGTAATGTACATATTTTGGATTCTGAAAAAACAATACTTTACTACTTTTTCGTAAATTCTGTGTGTAGGGTGACCACATTTTGGGGGTACCTACATATTAATATTTCACTTACGTCAAATAATAATAATTACTACTTTTATTAATATAAAATTACTACTTTTATTAATATAAAAATTGATAACATATGCAAAAAAAAGGACGAATTATTTATAAAATGGAAAAATGATCCAACAGTTCAAATACTACGACTAGAATATAATAAACAAGAAATAAAACTCATAAAAAATAGAAAAATCTCGGAATAAATATTATATTATGGAACAAATAAATAATAATAAATTGAATCCTAGGAAACTATCGCAAATATTGAATACTTTATCTGGTCGCAAGAAAAAATCGGTTGATGAAGCAATATTAAGAGCGTTCAAAAAGAATGATACAGGAGCGAAGTCCATAGCTAATAACTTTGCGATAGAATTTAGGAATAGTGTTAAAAAAAATTTGCCCAAGTGTGACCATCGGCTCCTAAAAGAATCAGACTATATGTGGCCTCAAGACAAATCAATTTACTTCAAAAAAGCCTCAAAGGACGGTGTCCTTAAATGAATTAGAAACCTAAACACAAACAAAGCTCCTAGTCCTGGGGCAGATAATATTAGGTTGAGTATCGAGTATCTAAGTGGGCACACGATGCTGGACTGGTTCTGAGTGCAAATAAATAAAACCAAAATCATTCATGTACACTCTAACCATCTAAAAATAATAGTTGTTTTAAGGCAATTGCGCAAAGTCATAGCTGTCTCCACTCCACTGTTTCAGGGTCCTGCAAATGTGAAGCAATTGATGAAGTGACGCATCATACCTACTTGGGACTTTGGTGGATAGTCGATTTTGTTGGAGCTTTCACGTGGATACTGTCTGTGATAAACTGCGAGCTATTATGGCAAAATTGTATGTTCTCAAACCTAAAGTTCTCTTCAAAGTTCTTCTGAATATGTATGTTGCTCTGGCAGAATCGATTATAGCATACGGAATTACAAGCTATGGGCGAACATTTAAAACATACATTGAACGAATTTACACACTGCAAGTTAGGTTATTAAAGCTCACTGTACCAAGAAAAATAAAAATCCAACGCAAGGATAACGAAAGTGATAGAATTATTTAAATATTGTAATATATTGCCCATGCAAATTAGAATCCATATGGCCCTCCTAATTGAACAATTTATTAATAAAAGCTGTCAAATACCCATAACTCACAAAATAATTACTCGAAGTATTTCCAACAACATGTTAAAAAAATAAATAAATGGATGGAACCCAGTAAATGTGATATCGCCATGTTCGTTAACTGGGTCGGGCACATGCTACAGGCTTGTGCCCGACCCAGTTACGGCACGGTACGGTACGGCACTTCCGATTCCACATGGCTGTATTTTAGACCAAGTTGCTGATGGATATTTCTGGTTACAAGGTTGTGTCTATGCAAGTATCTTCGTTAGCAAGACGAGAACAACCGGAAATAATGTGACAAAATAAATAAATAAATATTATTTTCGGTACGTAAGTGAAATATTAATTTGTAGGTACCCCCAAAATGTGGTCACCCTACACACAGAATTTACGAAAAAGTAGTAAAGTATTGTTTTTTCAGAATCCAAAATATGTACATTACTGAAGTGTGCAGATATATTTAGCAGACATTTCTGCTAAATGTTCGTATCTCTGGTTTTAGATTCCGTTGAGATCTCAGGTGGCTACAGTCAAACATATATAATTAGAACGTCAGGATTGAGGAGCCAAAGAAAATGTGTTCATATACAAAATTTGCTGAATTTTTTAAATTTTACTCGTATACTGCAAAAACAAACACCAAGACCTGCTAAATGATCAATATGTCGATTATATTAATTGATCGCTCACATCCACTAGAAATTCCCTTATTGAGGTTAGATTGAGGAGCCATATAAAAAGTATTGTATTTTCTTTCGTTTTAGAGCTACAAAAGCTAGATTTTTAGAAGGTAATATGCTAAATTGCTACTAAATGATACAAAATTTTCATAAAGATTCATCTATTACTTAACGAGTTCCAGGTGGCTCCTCAATTCAGATGTTTAGATTGAGGAGCCACTTTTGCATTAAAATAACTAGTGATATATTTTGCTGCTAAATCTAGAATTTGTGCTGCAAAATAAGCTACATTGCTGCTAAATAATGGTGAGATCAGATTTTAAAAATCTGATGTGGCTCCTCAATCCTTACGGACATGGCAAAACGACCTCTCACGCTCGTGTCCCTCCAAAAAGTAACGTCTCTTCAATCTCATTCCTCTAATGCCCACAAATGACAACTGACAGCTATCAAACCAGACTTGCCACCTTGTACCGACCTCACCCAAGCCTACTGCTTGACGTTTCCCACAACCGATAATAGATGGCGTTGTTCTAAAATAACGATTTCAATCATTTCTCTTTGTTGATTCTGCGACATATAAAATTCTCGTGTCACAGTTTTCGTTCCCATACTCCTCCGAAACGGCTCGATCGATTCTTATGATATTTTATATGCATATTCAGTAGGTCTGAGAATCGGCCAACATCTATTTTTCATACCCCTAAGTGAGCAGCGGGTGAAACCGCTGGGCACAGCTAGTTAACATATATATTTCTAAATACCTACTACATTGTTAAAATTCTTAGGGGCCGTTCAAGTATTACGTAAGCACTATGGGGGGGCGGGGGGGTCTTTGCTTTGCTTATTTTGGATGACATGGGGGTTAGGGGAGTCTAGATGATGATTACGTCATCGGTAGTTATTAACTTTTTTACCGAATGGCAACCCTCACATTGTCTTAGTTTGAAAACAAAACGCATTTTCGGGGATTCCCGCAAATAATGTTTGCAAGATTATAATATTTTTGTCCCTTACTCTATGTTGAATACCGTATCAATAAAATCTAATCTCTATCCTAAATCTATTTTCTTATTTTTTAAAATTATAATTATTATAATATTGAAAAAAAACAATACAGTAATTGAAAATGTTTACGTAAGCATGGGGGGGAGGGGGTAAGAGCTTTGCTTACTTTTGCTGACAAGGGGGATGGGGGGGTAAATAATTGTAATAAATCTGCTTACGTAATACTTGAACGGCCCCTTAACAGATTAGTCAATATAAGTACTATTTTTGTGTTAAACATTTTTTTTGTTCATTAAAGAATAAAAATAATAAAATTCTTAGGGTTATAAAACGTATGTGTAATTGTGTATGTATTTATTTTTATGAAAAGTTACAAATAAAGTGTTTATTCTATAACTAAGCAAGCGTTTAATTTAAAAATACCCCACAATTTCCATTAAACTTTACTTTATGCACCCGTAGGTCGTCATAAAGCAAAACCTACAAGATTGGTGGTGAAACGCTGCAGTGGGAAAGAGAGAGTTAGACAGGATGTGTATCACCATCTCTTTCACACACTGAAATAATACTGAGATTTCATGGTAGGTCGTCCTTGGGGCTACCATGACGCCTTAAAACTAAGTTGTGCAGTTTCATAATCTGAATCTCACTCTGAAATATCTATTCAGACCTTTCCGGTACACCCTCTAATATCGAATTTCGATTTTCAATTTTCAAAAAGATGCGAGCAGTGTCGAATTTCAAATTGCCGTGAAAAGCGACTCAAAGATAATATGTTTTGCTCGTGTAGATTCGGCTCATTGTACAAACCCAGTCAATGTGAAAATTACATTACCAGCATAGTTTTTAAAACGAATTCTTCACGCATTTATGTTAAGCTGAAACCGCCGGTAATGATAGTTTAATATATATAAAACCTGAAACTGGCCTGCAAAATAAAAAACTCAAGAAAATATTGATTTCGCGGGCTACCCTGGCGCTAAATCTTTCAATATTTATATGCGGCTACGGCGAAACTTGCTAAAACTTATCAATATGATAATAACTAAATGTGCCATGTTTTACACATTTATAAATTATTCTATTCAATTCTAAGTAAGGATTATTGTAAATGGGCTCACTCTTGTCGAAGGACACAGATTAGATAGACCATGGTTGACTTAAATAGATCCGGGCTATATAAACTCGCCACCACAGACGCAGGCAGTACTTTATGGTAAAACCTGATGACAACTGTCGGGCAATGGCCCCCCGACACAACACCCGTCTGGTCGGAGGACCCTCCTCCTTTACACCCCTATAGTTCCATCGAAGCAGTAATAGGTTACCTTCTGCTGAAACACAGCGAACTCCTAATGGATTACCTATGGCTAGAGGAAAGGCTTATTTAAAACATTGTTTATAGCAGATTTTTGCGCTTCTTTTATATCTATAACAATGCATTCCCGGCTACACTCTAAATAGAAATATGGTTCTCAAAACACTGTATCGTGGGTGTGTTTACAAACATTTAAACTCACATACACAAACAGCCCGACCAAGAACTACCTGTAGGTAATACAAATATAAGTTGCATGCGGGGATCGAACCCGCGACACGTAGCGCAGCAGTCAAACGCTTAGCCATTGCGCAAACCGTGTCTGCATAAGTTTTTCTCAACTACTTTAGGGTCACTTAGGGTTGACTATTTGATATGGAGCGACTGCCTGACTCCACAACCAAGTCAATAACTGGGTAAGTACCTAATGTCTGACACAGACCGAGGTAAAGTTTTCGTAGAGTTTTAATGGGCGCACAGAACCTTTGATTTTTCATCTCGAAGGTATAGTAGTATACCTTACAGCATCCTAATGCGATCAGAAAACAGCCATATGTGGCATTGGCCCGAAACTAATTTGATGCTAATGTTTTTGATTGACGAATGCAATAGATAAGGGTTTGTTTTTATTTGCGGATGGGAAATTATCAATTAACTTCCCACGCTCTGGGCAGAATGGGAGGGAGTGTCAGACTTTTACTGACTAAAACCTTCTTCTTTTGCCCATTCTTCCCTTTATGTTCCGGGGCAACAGCATCTTTTTCGAACAAACCGCAACAACAGATAAGGCTGACAATTATATTGAAACATGCAAACTAAGTATCGAACTGCAAAGGTGTAGTAAGTACCTACTCAAAATCCTTAATTAGCTTAGAGGTAATAATATGAGAAGCCTTTCAACTGACAGATACGAATATTATTATATTAGGTAAGAAAAAATAGCGTTGCCTGCGACAATATTTATTTAATTAAAAGCAGAGAGTGTAGCTCAGTAATTGATAACAACTAGTCTCTACGAGGCAAGGCACTTAATTATTTATCCTTCTGAACAACAATGTATGAGCTCTTATCATTAATATATATTTGTATCAATATTATCAATGTTTTTCACATTTAGTGTCGGTTCGCCACAGCGACAAAATGTCGTGCCTCTGTTTTATTGGTGCCGCTATTATTTTATTTATTTACAGTAAAGTTAGAAAGAACCCGAAGCCTGTCTTTGGTATATACGCGGTACCGGGAAAGTGGTATTACGTTAAATATGTGCTGTTCGCTATCCTGTATTATTTCAGGAAGGTAAGTTTAATCTGAGTTTTGTGTTTAAAGATTGTGCTTGCTCACCGGGTTTTATCAGAGTGATTTTCAATTGTTTTCTTTACTTAGCTGTCGTTGTAATATTTGCACAGTTCTTATACGGACTCCTATTTAGTGAGATCTAGTTTAAGCAACTTTAGATCCTTCGACTTCCTTCGGTCTTCCTTCGTACCTCGGAAAGCACGTTAAATTGTTGGTCCCGGCTGTCATTTATTGACCACTGACAGTCGTTACAGATTGACAACCAGTCTTACCGAGGGGTATCGTGTTAGCCAATACGAACTGGGTTTTGGAGGTACTCAGTTGTATCCAGTTAGCCTGGAAACGGACCCCAACATACAAAGTTGGCCACCTAGATGTTGATAGCCAGTCCCCTATTATATGTATAGGACATACACACAACTGGCGATTTGTTGTTAGGTGCTCCTCCACCAGCCTATCAAGTCCTTCAGTACCAACCCTACGGACAATTTTGAACAGAACAACTTTTTCCGTGAAACCAACATACCGACCAACTTTATAATACAATATCATTCTAAAACCCCAAATGAAAGTTTTTCGTGTTTCAAAACTGAAATGCCTACACGGTCTAAATGTAAGGAAGGGCTTTTTAGGGTTCCGGACCTCAAAAGAAAAAATGGGACCCCTTTTTTGTGAATAGCATCTCGCAGTTCAACCTTGGAGGTTGTCGTCTGCTTAACCAGGCCATTCCTGTGGATGCCTTGAAATTAAGGCATCCAGCCAGGGCAAAAAGCCTACAAACTAAGCGACTACATGCTAAGGCCCCCCTGTAGGGTAGGATACGAGTCTCGACTTAGGGCGTCGCTGGGTGAGGATAGACCGATAAAAATATCTATGTAAGGGACGGTTCAGATATCTATATATAGGTATATATATAGGATTGATGTCCTACCGAATACCGTGGTGACCGTTTTCGTGTCTGTGTTCCTTTGACCCTGTATTTGTGTTGATTATAAGATAATCAAAAATGCATTGCGTTTGGTTATTTTTATGTATAGTATGATGATCAACGACGACACGGTTGGCGCAGTGGCTGAACGTTCGACTGCTGCGCTGCGTGTCGCGGGTTCGATTCCCGCACGGAACAAATATTTGTATGACCTGCTGATAGTTGTTTCGGGTCTGGTTGTTTGTGTATGTGAGTTTAAATGTTTGTAAACGCACCCACGATACAGGAGAAATTCCTAGTGTGGAGCAAAGTTTTTAAAAAAAAAAAAGTTTAAATAGACGCCTATATATACCCCTTTGTTACACGCTGTTTATAATATCAAGCACACTACGTGCAAGGCATCAGCTGCACAGACATAACTGTAATTATTTTGATAGGCAAGTAGGTACTTAGTTTGCAGTTGATATCAGTAGCTCCCATTATTATCAGTTATAAGAGCTCTAGGTAGCAACGCAGGTGTGTGATAACCGCTGATTTGATATTAATTAACAATTATTAACAAGCATCATGCGTTGTACATGCGGTTCATTAACAGAAGTTAATGACCACATTGATTACCTAATCATCGAATTTCTGAAGCTGTTGTTGAATGACAGAGTTTTTTTTTTAATTGGTAAAGTATTATCGTCAGTAAAAATGTTTCCTTTCCCAAAGATGGTGCACAGTACTTACGCAATCATTTTTTTGCGGATGGGAAATTATCTCATAACTTCCCCCGCTCTGGGATAAGCGAGAGGGAGTGTCAGACTTTTACTGACTAAAACCCATCCTTGTTCCTTCATTTGCCCTATATGTTTCGAGGCCGCGGTATCTTTTTCGAACAACCCGCTACCCCAGAATAAAAACCTCTTGGTTTTGTAAACCATACCTGGATAAATAATAAATAAAATAAATATCTTGGGACAACTCACACACGGCTATCTGATCCCAAGCTAAGCAGAGCTTGTGTTATGGTAACCAGACAACAGATATACATACTTATATAATTTATAAATACATACATATTATAGATAAATCACACCCAGACACAGAACAAACAATCATGCTCATCACACAAAGTTTGTCCTGGGTGAGAATCGAACCCACGACCTCCGGCTCAGCAGTCAGGGCCACTAACCACTAGACCAACAGGCCCGTCAAAATAATTCGTCAGGATAATTAGGTACCTACCATACCTACAGAAATTTTTTTGTGTTGCACACACCCACGAGGAAGTTTGAAGGTTGCGCCTGTTACAGAAAAATTGAAAGGGAGTCGTTTGTCTTGGTATAGACATGTAGGTAATTAGGAGGGACGACGCACATGTGACTAAAAGAGTGATGGATCTGAATGTTGATGGATAAAGAGCGAGAGGAAGGCTAAAGAAAAGATGGATGGATTGTGTAAGGAATGATATGAAGGAGAAAGGAGTAAATGATGCCGTGAGGTCTGATAGGGGAGAATGGAGGAAGAAGACGTGTTGCGCCGACCCCAGATAGAATGGGACAAGGGTAGGAAAATGATGATGATGAGTCACCCACGACATAGATACCCAGCATGAGAGAAAAATGTTCTTCGTTTTCTGTTCGTGTACGTTAGTGTTCAGGTTAACCGGATTTAACACAGGCAGGGTGATTTAATAAAATCTATTACAAATGACGCCCGGTTTTAAAACTTACGAAAGAAGAAAAATAAAATTGTCGCAGCGACGACCATACAAAATAACAACAAAAAACCGACCAAGTGCGAATATTTATTTTATTCTGTTTTTTAGTATTTTTTGTTCTATCGGCAACAGAAATGGGTGAATATCAACAAGTGCATATTTTTTGTCAATTTTGGTGGCAAAATTTTACTTTACTTTTCGTGAAAACTATTGACCTAGGACAAAAATAGAAAGTTCAAGCTTCAGGAATCTTCATGAGGTCAGAAAATATCCTGGTAACTTTTTGAGATATTTGAGTTCAAAGACTAGTGTAGCCACCAAAATTGAAACTTGTCCACCAAAATTGAAAGTTGACCACCAAAATTGATATTGGTCCACCAAAATTGAAAGTGCTTAAAACAATACACTAAAAATCAGTTTTCGTCACAAACTTAAATCTCACTAATAAAGATCAATGACCAAAAAACTCCATCTGTTAATAAAACTCAGTCTTGTTATAATAATATTTCGTTTATTCAGTTACATACATCTTAATTAATTTTTTAAATATTTCTTAATAAAAACATAGAAAATAAAAAAGAAACATTTAAAAATACAAAAAATAGCACCCCACCGGCATCGGGAACAGGGTCGAAGCTACCGGTGGTTAGAGTTCCAGAGACAGGAACCTCCTCACAATACGGTACAACGAGGAGAACTGCCTTCTGAATCAGGCCCTTGATCCAACCGCCTAAGGAGAGCTTCGACAAATGTTCGTCGAGGCTCTTGGCAATCAAGCCATTGCCCGTTACGACAATCGGTACAATGATAGCCGAGTTTACATTCCCAGGTCGACAGCCTCGTGTGCCAAGTCGAGATATTTTAGTTGTTTTTCTTTCTCAGCTTTTACGAGGTTCTCGTCATGCGGGATGATTACATCTTATCACCACGATGTCAGGCTTATTGGCGACAATAGTTCTGTCAGTAATGATAGACCGATCCCAGTACAGCGTGACATGGTCTTTCTCGAGAACTGGGTCGGGCACATACTTGTAGTACGGTACCTCAGATTCCACAAGATTATATTTCAAGGCAAGTTGCTGATGAATAATCCTGGCTACTTGGTTGTGCCTATGCAAGTACTCGCCGTTAGCTAGACGAGAACAACCAGAAATAATATGTCCGATGGACTCACCCGGACGGTGGCATGCCCGACACACATCAACCGTCCCATCCTTCAGAATATATTTCCGGTAGTTGTTCGTCAACATAACTTCGTCCATTATGGCACAGACAAAACCTAAAGTTTCCCCAAAAAGCTCGCTGAATCGTAGCTAGGATACGGATGCTAGAAAATCTACATCGGGCCCATGAAGAGCCCTGTAAAAGCGCCCGTGAAGCTCCTTGCCTTGCTATACTTTCTTGCGGTCATCGGTAGTAAGTACCACAATATTTATTATTATTTATCTGATGAACTCGTAATGAGAATTATGAGGGTAGACATAACAAACATCTTTTTATTTTGAACAAAATTACTTGCCCTACTACAAAAATTTTCTCAGCGAAACTAGGAAACTAAAACATAATAAACTCTAAAATAAAACATGATTAAATAACAATATTAAACCACAAGGCAGAATCTTAAGAGAATCAATCAACAAAAATCACACAGCATGATATCAGTCATTAAACCCAAGAAAGAATATTATAGTTCTTAAACATGAAGCTTGTCTCGTCTTTATTACAAAAAAAAAAAAACATGTAATATAAAAATAATTAATACTTAAATATGTATTTATAATTGAACACATAATTGTACTCGGATCGATCCATCATCACTGACAGGACTATTGTAGCAAATAAACCTGATGTATAACAGACCGGTAACAGACATACAATAGACCTGTGGATCGATCAGAGCGGCGCGCAATGATTGTTGACGTAACGGTCCCACATGACGAGAACCTTGTGGAAGCCGAAAAAGATAAACAAATCAAGTATATTGGCTTGGCTCGCGAGGTTGTCGACATGTGGGACGTGGATTCAGCGATCATTGTGCCGATAGTCGTTGCAGCCAATGGCTTTATTGCCAAGAGCCTCGACCAACATCTGAGAAGGCTCTCGTTAGGCAGCTGGATCAAGGGGTTGATACAGAAAGCGGTACTCCTGGACAGGGTACGTATTGTTAGGAGGTTCCTTTCTCTGGAGCCTTGACTGCCGGTAGCTTGGACACTGTTCCCGATACCGGTAGGCTACTATTTTATATGTTTTTGATAAGAAATATGTAAAAATATAAAAAAATATGTATACAAATAAATAAACGATAATAATACTAATTATAATACGGTTTTAATGTACTCTTTCGGCATACTTAAATGGAGTCAGACTGAACTTGATGCCCTGGATAGGAGAGTTCGTACACTGCTGAACGCAAACCGGATGCATCACCCAAGATCATCGGTAATGAGGCTGTATATCCCTCGGAAGTGCGGGGGTCGAGGCCTATTTAACGCGAAGACCTTCCATAACCGAGAGGTGTGCAGTCTCAGTAGCCATTGCCAGTCGACCTTAGAGTAGTGCAGAAAAATAGCATGGCATGTGCACTTTAATAAATAGAACAAACAGAACAGAAACAAATAGAATAGTAACGTATACATATAAATGAACAATGTGCAGTGAAAAACTGTCTTTATATGTACAAATAATATATAAACAGTACATACTTCAAATTTGGTGGCTTAAATTATACAAGTACATACAACAAAACGGAACAAAAAAACCCGTTGAGGTTATCTCGTTTGACGGGCCTGTTGGTCTAGTGGTTAGTGGCCCTGACTGCTAAGCCGGAGGTCGTGGGTTCGATTCCCACCCAGGACAAACTTTGTGTGATGAGCATGATTGTTTGTTCTGTGTCTGGGTGTGATTTATCTATAATATGTATGTATTTATAAATTATATAAGTATGTATATCAGTTGTCTGGTTACCATAACACAAGCTCTGCTTAGCTTGGGATCAGATGACCGTGTATGAGTTGTCCCAAGATATTTATTTATTTATTTATTATTTATTTATTTATTTATCTATCACTGTGTTCTGGGGACCCACAGCGCAGCGCTGTTTTTCACTCAAAGATGACAGAGGTGCAGTACTTCTGTCTCCTAGTTTCCTAGGGCCACGAACCGGCCGAGAAAAGTTTAGTACTTAAATGCTTTACAAATTAAATTTTAGAGGAAACCACTTCGTCATCCAATAATACCTTTATCTTCTAGTTGTCAAGCAAAGACTCCGCTGCTGGCCCCGACGGGCGGGCAGGGCAGGGTGTGAAGGCTATAAGTGACCCGAAACTCATGGACAGAGCGCAGGCGTTGAGTGATGATGCCAAGGTAACCTAAAATCTATCTTTATTTTACTCAAACATTAACCGGGTTAAACCGGTACGGACAATTTGCGGACGCCGTACGCAACAAGCCGATAGCCTGATTAGGTATGTGTTGGAGGATGCAGGTATGCACGACGAGAAGAACAGAAGACATATCTGACAAGGTTCTCCACGCTTGACGGTGTTGGCGATGACTCGTACACCGCATTTAATACTCGTGATGGTAGATGGGAGAAACTGTGAGGTTTTCTGTGGTCTCATCAACAATATTTTTAACTTCCAGGCTTTCGATGCAGTGTTCTTCATATCAGCGAGCAGCGAGCATAGCAAAGGCGTCTATGTTATAGCTGGCAGTGAGCGCAGACCTCTCGGCATGTGCAATGGACTCTTTTATATTGGTGTAAGTTACTCTCGTCGCAGGTAGTCAGACCCGATAGTCTGACTACCAGTCTTACCGGTGGGTATCGTATTACCCAGTGCTCACTTGGTTGTGCAGATCAGATAAGCAGTCGCTCCTTGTAAAATACTGGCCTTCAGCTGTATCTAGTTATAGGGGCAAGTCGAACCCAAAATCGTTGGGAAAAATAATAATAATAAATAATTTATTTCATGTTACCAGTTTACAAACTTATACAATACTAGCTTTTGCCCGCGGCTTCGCTCGCGTTAAATTCGGTAGCGCCTTATTGATTTGTAATAGCAACGCTAAGTTTTCCCGTTTCTTCCCTCTTTCTCCCTCGTATCCCGCTCTTTTAAAAAAAATAATAGCCTATGTCCGTCTCCTGGTTCCCAACTATCTCTGTACCAAAATTCATCAAAATCGCTTTAGCCATTAAAGCGTGAAGAGGTAACAAACAAACAAACAAACTCACTTTCGCTTTTATAATATTATTAAGTAAGGATTCTTACAATAGAGGCCTCCTTTTAAGTATTGGATACCTGTGCTAGGAGAAGAAGAAAAAGGTTAGGCAGATGATGTGTAATGGTGGCTCGGAAATAAACTTCACGTGGCATTCTACACACTATACAGTCAAGGCTTTCATCGGCGTCATCCAGTCGAGACGGTCTCTGAGCTTTGTCGATACCAAGAAAATGTGTTCTGTGCAGCTTTACGTTAGTTGCCCCGATATTCAATCCAATTAAATTCGTCATTTATTGCAATCATGTAGCATAATTATCTTACATGGCCTATCATACAATACATTTTAAACCGTATTACATGTGCAGACCGTCACTCGGTACAGACTTCTGAGACGTCTTAAAGTTTTACAATGAATAAGTTTGGCGGACTAATGTCATACAATCACCATTTAAAAAGACCTACGTGACTTAAGGGTTTTGGGTGTAGTTTAATAACCCTACCACAGATTTTATTAGGACCAATATCCCCGATCGTATCCTTGACAGTGTTGATTTGTTCACCAGCTCCCAAGCAAAGGCTTGTTGTGCAGTAAGAAGATACCCGACACAGTACTGTTTGGATCAGAAATCGGAGAGTTTGGAGCCGAAGGTATTAAGATTACTCCGGTAGAGCCTATGAAGAAATGGACCGTCTCTTATAAAGGACAGATGTGGTAAGTATCTTTGTTCATACTGGTGAAATTTTCTAAACTTATCTAAATAATTAAAACATCTTACCAAGTATACTCTGATTCCAATTAATTTTTGCGAATTCAATTTAAATATCCTTAAAGTGGTGCTTGTTAAATTAGCATTTTCTAACTTCTTTATAGATCAGGTCAAAATGCACAAATAATGTATGAATTTCTCGCCAGGTTCCAAAACGAACCTGACAAATTGGTCGAAGTAGATTTCTTCGGAGAATGGAACGCCACGACGAAGTTCTTCGATTACGACTCCGATCTCCACCCCCCGGCGATCATCAAGTCAATAGCTTTGGAGAAATGGAGCAGGAAATACTTTGAAAATCTTAAAACGTGAGGAAAAAAAGCAATATTTATAAAATGAGATACTATATTGTCTGTGGTCTGCCTTTAAACGGCATAGCGGTTGTGTAGACTTATTTCTATAACCTCATCAGGAACTGGATTCGGAAACTTTATCCCGTTTATGATGATTTTTGAGGGCGATGAAACGTGACCATTGTCGGACCCACGCTGTCCTTTCATACTTAAGTACCTACTAACGCTGGAACAACAACATTGTAAAACCAAATGGTTTTTAAAGAGTAACCATGGAGTTTCTTGCCGGTTCTTCTCCATAAGAAACGACCAACCCGAACCGTGCACCTTTTCTCTACGTTTTATAAGTGGCCATGTTGGCCTACTTATATGAAATAAAAATATTTTGATTTTGATGTTGAAACCAAGAGACGTAATATTTTGTTTAGTGATTAATAAAACTCCCTTTATATACGCTATGGCAATCCCCTTTGGTCATTCATTGTTGCCACAGATTGTATGTCTGAAGGGGTACCAGTTCAATCCTCAGGTTGTAAAAAGATGTTAGTTCAGTCAATAAACTTCCAGTAGCAGTCTAGTGTTAAGAGTTTGGTGATATGACACCCTCATGCCGCGATCGTGCAGCCTACATAAAAGCTGTTTGTTCTGCGTCAGATCTCCCCAGTCTTGTCCTTGTCAGATTACCAACCCATTTGTTCAACTGCACTAAGCGCCATCGTCCTATTTGGCAAGGATGCGTTCTCTCGGTGCGCTAAAACCGGCCAAGTGCGAGTCGGACTCGCGCACGAACGGTTCCGTATCCATTATCTATAAAAACAGCAAAAAAAAATCATGTTACTAACTCAAGATTTGTATGGAAACCCCCTTAAATATTTAGTTTTTTTAGTATTTATTGGTATAGCGGCAACAGAAATACATGATCTGAGAAAATTCAAACAGTGTAACTATCATGGTTCATGCGATATAGCTTGGTGACAGACGGACAGCGAAGTCTTAGTAATTTGTTCCCGTTTTACCCTTTGAGTACGCAACCATAAAAATGGTCATTGAAAAACATTGATTATGATCGCGCGACATTAGGCGAATTAGGTCACTCTGAAGAAAATCAGTATGTTTCAAACTCATCGTGCTACAAGAACGCATCGTGTCATCGTCCGATGCAGGGCATGAAACAAGACAGAGTCAACTGCGTTTTTGCACACATTTGTACATTATAATAAATTAACTTATTCGCCTACAGAGACTCCGTTGGTGTTGAACGTCGTAATTAACATTTGTGCAAGGAGGATATCGTCATTAATTTAATAATGCATTTCCTTATTTATAACATTTGAAACGGGATATTTACCATGTTTATTATTAATTATGAGACCGCGTTATTTCGGCGCTGTGGCAATCTCCATGATTACGGATAAAATGATTTTTATTAATAACTAGCTTTTGCCCGCAGCTTCGCTCGCCTTAAATTCGGGGTAACACAGTTCGCCTTGCGCCTTATTGATTTGTAATAGCAACGCTAAGTTTTCCCTTTTCTTCCCTCTTTCTCCCTCACATCCCACTTTTTTTTTCAAAAAAGTCAGCCTATGTCCGTCTCCTGGTTCCCTACTATCTCTGTACCAAAATTCATCAAAATCGGTTTAGCCAATAAAGCGTGAAGAGGTAACAAACAAACAAACTCACTTTCGCTTTTATAATATTAGTAAGGATGTACTACCATGTTAGTTAAAAAGATATATCCATGCATTTCCTGTTGCAGGGCTCACCAATCTCATTACGAACAGTTCGGGACATTGAAATGCAAGTTCAAGATTGAAAATGAGTCGTTTGAGTACACACTTCCTTCCTTCAGGGATCATAGTTTCGGTAAGACAAAGAAAAACGCGCTCATATAGTCAAGGGCCAGCCTCATGGAGTGGAATACTTATAAAAGGCGGATTAAAATTGTTAAACAAATGTTTTTTTTGGCGGCGATTTCTCGAACAGCCAGCTACCTACATCTCAATTACAGCTCCTGAGACCGAGTCTCAAATAGCCCTACTTTACATTAGTTGCTTCTTCTATAATTATAATTAACCCGCTCATATTAGTGCTTTGGATAAGTTACACTAGATGGCGCTTTCTATTTGTCTCAAAACTTTTTCTGAAGGGCGACTGAACGTAGGAAGGCCGCCCGCATGCTTGCCCCTCAATAAACACCATATACCTTGTTGATGCAGGTCGGAAGCGCGACTGGACCCTGATGCACCGGTACGCGTTCCACCACATCTTTCTGGAAAATGGGTCCAGCATCAGCGTTGGAGTGGTCTGCCAGCCGTCAACTGCTTCCGTGTAAGGACTATTTCTCAGCTATTAAAGCATTATTTCAACGTTGTATTCAATTACAAACATTGTAGTAGTTAGGAAGTCTTTCCCATTGGCCACGTGTTACACGATAAAACGACCCTGGTTTTCGGGTGTTGCGATTTTCGGAGCGTTGCAACGGTGGTTGCGCTAGTGGCTAAAAACGGGGCCTAACACCCTACAAACCTTGGTTCTAGTTGTGTTTGATATCATTGGACCGATGATCTGATCTTTTTGGGAGCCAAACCTGTATAGTTTACGGTATAAAATATTATTTATTGTGATTTCAGCTTAGAACTTGGTATGTTATCTCTTCCAAATGGCGAGGTGCTGCCAGTAAAATGGGTAGACCTGAAGCTTTACCAACATGGCGAAAATGGGATTGCTCCTAAAGACTATGCTTTCAAGATCGGGGCAGGAGACGAGGAATATACTATTCAGGTATTTGAGAACATGAGATCTAAGATTATTTTCGCCCCTTCTTTTCTACCCCCTGAGAATACCAAGCCTTATGCTGTTACTCGGGGTCAACTAAGTATGTTGGCATCCCAACATCTCTTTAAACCCGTCATTTTTGCAATTTCACGTTCTACTTTCATAGCACTAATAATGGGTGCTTATTCATACCATATTACAGATGTTAGACCTTCTAAGTAACTTTATTGTCCACCTTAGTTGCCATGTTTTCGAGAAAAATAACGTTGCATTTTTTGTAACACCTTTATTTAACTTGATAACCTTATTGTTTTTCACTTATTACAGGTCTTAGTTGAATACGAATCAGTTCACTACGTGTCCTCTGATTGGGACGCGCGAATGGTGGAGCGGTTCTGCAAGTTTGTAGTGAACAATGTTCCTGGACGAGGAGTGTCCGAGTTCCACTACAGACATAAGGATGGAAGACCAGAATCGGTTGCCAAGAATGACCCCGAGTGGTACCGGAAGATGTGCCATAAGATTTAAAGAACAGAATTGGCTTTTCTCTCTCACTACTTATCATAAATGTTAAATAATAAAATATGTATTAAATTAGAGATGTACCGACTAATAGAAGCTTCTCGACGACTTACCTATGTAATTTTAAATAAAATTGTAACCTTTTTTGTTTTTTTTTTTAAAGCTCTTTAAATGATTAATTAATTGTAAGTGGTAGTTAATTATTGAAATTTAATCAAGAAACAAACGTCATGAAGTCGTTGCGATGAAAAGGCAAAGTCGGTTCATCTCTTTAAAAAAATATATGTATAAACAAGAAATTAACAATATTAAGTAGGTATACCCAAACAGACCAATCCACTAAATGTGTTCACTTAATTTTTTCATTTCTTCTTGACGTACTTATTTATTGATTAAATTTTTTTTTAACCAAATAGTATTTTTGATCTAACATAATATACATTAGGGATGTAGCGCGCAATTTTTCTAGCAGGTGCTTTTTTATGCATTAACTGATCATTGAAATGAAAATCTGATGTACCACCCATAGGGTAATTCAGGAGACGCCAATAAGGTTTATATATAAGATACCTCTTCGGAAGACAGGTGGTCAGACTTTATTAAGCTATTGCATAGCTTCTATCGCGGGCCTTGAGCGCGGGGACCGAATCCAGAAATTCCGTAACAAAAAAAACCTGACGCTCCCCACTCCGACGGGCACGGAGGTGTGGCTTGAATGCTGTGCATTGTCTAACGTCGTTTCACAATACGGTCAGTTATTTCAGTACCGATTCTAATGTTCTAATAGCGTGTTTGGTAGAGAATCGGATAGTTAGTCGACATTACGCTGGATCAAACCCAAGGTCTTGTTTTTCTTTTTGCGACTTCTTTTCATTGGAAGTACTTTTTAAATATTATATTTATTTTTTTATTTATTGTCTAAGTTGATAAAAAAAATTTTCTTTTTGCGACTTCTTTTCATTGGAAGTACTTTTTAAATATTTTATTTAGATTGTTTTTATTTATTGCATAAGTTGATAAAAAATGCTATGCAATAGCTTTACCGCGGCAGTCCCCGAGTGCCACACGTATTTTTTTATTATTTACTCTTTGATTCCGGGCCACTATAATAATTAACGACTGTCAAAGTTATACCAATGCCTATATGTGCTTTCTGAGGCACGTAGGAAACCCGGTATGTAATGATGGTCACCCGGATCGAATAATATTCCCACCCATACGCAAAATACGCGCTTTAGACGTGGAGTTGCGGACATCAGCCCGTTATACAATACAATACAAATGATGGTCACCCATCCACAGACCGACTTTGGCAAATGTGGCTTAACTTTGAAGATCGTGTGGCTTTATATTATAGCAATGTGTTAATTTTGCGTAGAACTGTCAGGGTCAATTTAGCTATATTCCATTGCCTGCAATGTTATCGTCACGACCGTTTCGTCTTCTAGAAACTTGCCAGCTTTTAAGGAAAAAAAAGGTTTTCAAAAATAAGGCGGTAACACATCATCTGCCTTGCGTAACTATTTTACGTGGAGCGACTGAGTATCTCAACTCCACAACCGAGTTAGAACTGGGTAATGCGATACCCCTTGGTAAGACTGGTTGTCAGACTTTCGGGACATTGACTACCTGTAACGATTGTCAAGATCTACGAATTACAGCCAGGACCAACAGCTTAACGTGTTTTCCGAAGCATAAAGTAAACTCGGTATGTAACGGGTCACCCATCCACAGACCAACATAGGCAAGCGCGGCTTAACCTAAAGATCGACTGAGCAGCTGCCATTATTTAACCACGAGCTCCTACATGTGCCCAAAAATTCAAGACATGTGACATTTAGCAACTCGACGTGAGTGATGGATACGGTCCACTCCTTCCCCCAGAGAAGCAGTGTTGTTCCCAAGTGGGAGCCGTGGAAACAATATACTGATATACAATTATAACCTTTATGAGCCTAATCCTTAAAAGATAAATAGCGTGCATCATACTACATAGTCCAGTAACATAATAAAATAAAGACCATGACGAAACCTTGGAGCACCACATCCTACCGTCTCAATTTATCATTCGTAACCCACTGATTGTCAACATCTTTTAAATGATTGATCGTTACAAACACAGTTGTCAATGGACAGCGAACAAGTCGGGAGCACCAAGAGCTCCCGACCTTGGGTGGACATACAGGGAACAGTCCTTTACCCGCTCCAATTATGCCGTTAATCGAATTGACTGACTGGGCCTCGAATGGGATAATTGCCCACGCGCATCCCATTTTATCTACATGCAGTTTGAGTTCAAGAAAAAAAAAGAATAATCTAATACAATTGGAGTCAGCTTCCAGTCTAACCAGATGCAGCTGAGCACCAAATCAAATCAAATCATTTATTTCAATTAGACCATTACAGGCACTTTTGAATGTCATGAAAACCAAAAATCAGTTATTAGTTCGTGATCAGTTCTTAACATGGAACAATTGTCTATCTGACCTCTACGTTCTTAGTAAGACTGGCTGTCACAGATTCGGGCCACTGTAACAATTGTCAAAGCTTTACAATTTTCAGCCAGTACCAACGGCTTAACGTGCTTACGGACGGAGAAAACTCAGTCACAAACCAACCTACACAAAGCTGGTTTTTTTCTGATGGAATATCATCAAATAACTTCTCCCGCTGAGGGCGGAGCGGGAGGGAGTGAGAGACTTTTACTTACTGATTACCCATCCATGTTCCTTCTTTTGCACTTTGTGTTCGGGGGCCACGGTATCTCTTTCGAACAATCCAGGCAAGCATAGGGAGCACGTCTGACTAAACGTGAAGATCGACCTGGACGGCAGTTATTATTTAGCCACCAGCTCCTCTACAGTACATCCACATATAAACAGTCTCATCTGTTATAAAATGAAAATCAAAAGTCATTTATTCAAATTAGGCTGATAATCAGCACTTTTTGAACGTCACATTACAAGAGACATTCCCACAAAAACGCCCTACCCATCGCCACTTCCTAGTGTTTTAGCTGGGAAGAAGTGGTGGCGAAACAAACTCCCCAGCAACGCATCTGCCAGTCAGGTTATAAGAACCAGATTTTATACCATGCGCAAAATTTCCGAAGCAACAGCAGTGCAGTTCCAAAGCTGTTTTTAATGCTACAAAAACTCTCCACCCAGGATGAGAAGAATACCAGTAGTAAAATAAACGTAGAGTACATGAAGAAAAAAATAAGAAATTAAAAAAAAATACAACCATTTTCTCGTCACCCTGTATAGGCGGCAGTGTTTAGGGTCTGTAAATATGAGAAGTAAGTATGTCGCAACGTTTGCACAATCTGGCAGTCGACAATCGCGTTTCGAAGAGTGGACTATGAAGATTGTGCAGTTTTGAGTTGAATTGCATACAAATAAGGTAAGTTTAAGTTACCAAAGCTCATTAAAAGAATTACCGATTGGATATATCGCGAAGCTTTTTATAACTCCCGACAAAGAAGTTTCGCTTTTACATCGAAAAATCACTGGTATTGAAAATATTTGTAAATATGTACTTATGGATTTTTTAATAGTTCTCAAAAACAAAGCAAAAATTTAGGAAGCCAGGGCCTACCCCTTGTCATACAATGTCACACTCTGACTTCGTCGTTCGAAAACAAAAGGTGGGTCTAAAATCGTGCACTTGGTAAATGTACAGTAGGGCCATTCTCTAAGAATACAGCGACGGTCGCAGCGCCGATCCCAGACGACTCTACAAGAAACTTGCCGCTGAGTCAGTGCTAAGCTCGACCCTCGAGAATAATAAATAATTCAAATAATATTCAGAAACGCACAGCATGGATTTCGACGCCATTTTAGAGGACGTGGGCCAGTTCGGAAGGTACCAAAAGATGGTGATCTACCTGATCCTACTTCCGGCGGTGATTCCTTGCGGGTTCCATGCGTACGCGCAGCTGTTCATGGCTGCACATGTTGAGCACTGGTGTCGGGTGCCCGAATTAGACATCATATCGGATGTTGGTCTAACCAAGAATTTGAGGTGAGATTAATTGAACGATATTTATTTATTCGACAACTACTACTATTGTAGTTGAATTGTTTCGCGTGCTTAACTATTGAAATTGAACAAATATGCTTGAAAAAAGAAGACCATTATATCGAACTTTACTTTCTCAGTCAGATTTCGACCGGCCGCTTCCCAGTATAGTAAGAAATCTCTGATGATCATGCCTTATTGCTTATCTTAAAAGCTTACTTTATTTGTAAAACCCACGTGTGGCTTAAAAACTCTGACGACAAGTCTGGCACTAACCACTCGTTAAAGAAAGAAGAATCGAACTTTTGTGCAAAGAGCTTTAGAGATCAGAATCAGAAATATTTATTTGTGATCCTAATATAAGTATCGATAACTAAAGTTGTTTGAGCGATTCTAGACTAGCGATTTTTTATGTACCTACCTATCTATTTTTTTCATCATCATCGTCATTTTCCTGCCCTTGTCCCATTTATTTATTTATTATAACTTCATGCACAAGTAACAAAAACATTGCACAAAGGCGGACTTAATGCCTTGGGCATTTTCTACCAGTCAACCTTAGGGTAATGCAGAGACAAAGACATAGTAGGTGCAATGTGACAGGAAATATCAATTTTATTAATAATAAATACATGTACGTATACATACATAGAAAATATACAAGAGTAAAGAGAGTTAAAAACTACTACATATAAAGAAAAACTGACAACTTTTTAATTTTGAGAAGAGTCTCCCAACTTCCATTCCATTGCCATTCTATTTGGGGTCGGCGCAACATGTTTTCTTCTTCCATTCTCCCCTATCAGACGTCACGGTATCATTTACTCCTTTCTCCTTCATATGATTCCTTACACAATCCATCCATATATTTAATATACTATTAATATAATATACCTAAGTTTAATTTTATATGTGTTGAAATTTTTTAGCATCCCAATGGAGCTAAAGAATGGTCAACTTCAGTATTCTGAGTGCACTATGTACAAGCTTAACTACAGCGACATCGCGAAGAACTACCAAGGGATTGAGGGTGGTCTGAAATCTCTAAAAGGCTCTCCAGCAGAAGTAATACCTTGCACCAACGGTTGGACTTATGAGAAGAGCGTTTATAAGAGCACCGTGGTCACAGAGGTAGGTCCTACACGACATATTACAAATATGAATTGCAGATTTTCAACTGTCACATGAAAATATATTTTTTCACGACTTGTAAAGGGATATACCTCTCGTCTTGCATCTACAAGACAAACGAGTTCACGAGCCACAATGATTGTTGCTGCATATCGAATTGTCTGTTTTATAAACCGTTGTTGTAAAGTAAAACACTTGACCAAATACTGGATCGTGCTGTATTTAACTCCAAAATCATTAAGACTTGGAATTTTTAACAGTGGAACCTGGTTTGTGACGGCGATTTCTACCCAACTCTCGGATTAGTTCTTCTGGCGGTTGGTGGCATCATCGGCAACTATATCTTCGGTTACCTCCAGGACACTATCGGGAGGAAACCCTCCTTCTTCATCTACCTTTTTATTGAGTGCATCTTCGGAGTAGCGACAGCCTTCTCTCAGAACTACGTAATTTGGTGCATCTATAGATTTGGTGTCGGGTTCACCGTACCTGCTATTATGACCACGCCTTATGTTTTAGGTAATCTACTTGACTTTTTTATCACATATTATTATTATTATCAAAAATTTAATATCAGGGCTAATGCCCTGAAGGAACATTTCTAAGGTCACGCAACAATCTCATTGTTTCCCATAAGATTGTGTCTTAAGAATTGAAGGTGCGAGCCGGTCACTGTCTTGGCAATAATATTAATATCTCATCCAAAAAACTATAAAAAAAATGTTCTGCAGTTTACTTACTATTTATTAATGAACACTTAAATCCATATTGCAGCGATAGAACTGGTGGGACCGAAAAGCCGAACACTCTGCACCATTCTGTCCAACATTGCATATTCCACGGGCCTAATCCTCCTAGCTGGTGTGGTCTACTTAGTGAGAGATTGGCGCCACCTAGCTTTGGCCACCACGCTACCATTTGTCTGCTTCTTCTTGTATTTATGGCCAATGCCAGAAAGCCCTCGATGGCTTCTAGCCAGAGGAGAGTTCGAGAAAGCTGAAGTTATTTTGAAGAATATGGCAAGGTTTGTTTTGTTTCTAATTTTCTTTTTTTTTCTTCGTTTGCTTCAACATGTTTGTGCGACACCTTTTTTCCTTCTCGTGAGTACTGTTGCATCTCAAGGCCAAGTGGCATCAAACCTGAAGCTATGCGACGACTATCCCAAAAATAATTGAATAGTACACACGACGACACATCAACCTATACAAAACCAGTTTATGCTGATCTCTCAACTACGAATCGTACGCCGTAGATTTCCCGTACGACGAAATATCCGCATAAACTGGTTTTGTATAGATTGATGTGTCGTCGTGTGTACAATAATTTATTGTTGTTTTAGTTGGGGAGTGGGGAAAAATAAGGGTGTTTTAAATTCCAAAAGCGAAAATAAAAATACTTTCACTTTCAGGATAAACGGTAAATCATTGCCAGCAAACTACATGGTGCAACTACACCGTAAATACCAAACGGACAAACAAAAACAAGACATCGAAAAGACGAAAATGAGAAAATATGGCATCTTGGACTTGTTTAGGACACCTAATTTGAGGAAGAAAACTATCATTATCACTTTTATATGGTTTACAAACACGAGTGTTTATGTTGGTTTGTCTTATTACGCGCCTGTTTTGGGTGGAGACGAGTTCCTAAACTTCTTTTTGGCTGGGATTGTTGAGCTGCCGACATATTTGTTTCTATGGCCGTCTATGGAGAGGCTTGGAAGGAGGTGGACATTGTGTATGAGTATGGTAGTCGGAGGTGTTGCGTGTTTGACCACGTTTTTGGTTCAACACGGTAAGTGGCCTTTTTAACGGCATCCATAATTACCATGGTAGGTGTTGTGCTCATATTTTACTTCAAATACAGATCATAATCCAAAAATAAATTAGATGATTGGTCATCGGGTGTGTTCGTCGATTGGTCATAGCTGACGCATGGGAAACACTGGCGTTGTGTCTTGACGTATTTAGAGAGATAAGCTGGATAAAACCGCACAAAAAAAGGATTAAAAGAAAATGGGGAAGACCTGTACTCAGCTGTGGGAGAATACAGCTTAGAAAAAAAGATGATGGGCGGTCCCTCGCATCGCAAATCATGAAAGAAAAAAAGAGCGAGTGGGACGGTCGCGCCCCAAGAGTTCCGTACAGTTCGTGTTCCACACGCGCCAGGGCCACTGTCTACCGGAACCCTAAAAACAAGATCATTGACTAGTTAGTAGTGTGTGTAGCTTATCTATCGCTAACAGTCGATGTTCCCTTTGCTTTTAAAGCCGGCAGAAAGCGCCATTTTATATTCCAAAAACATGATCATCTAAGAGTTTAATTTTTTGATATAATTCTCTTCTGACGACACGGTTGGCGCAGTGGCTGAGCGATCGACTGCTGCGCTGCGTGTCGCGGGTTCGATTCCCGCACGGAACAAATATTTGTATGGCCTACAGATAGTTGTTTCGGGTCTGGCTGTTTGTGTATGTGAGTTTATATGTTTGTAAACGCACCCACGATACAGGAGAAATTCCTAGTGTGGGGCAGCGTTTTTTAAAAAGAAAAAGAAATATCATACTTCATGCACAATAGTGGTAGTTAGGTGGACTTAATGCAATAAGGCATTCTAGTCAACCTTTTGGGAAAATACGACAACATTGTGTTAGGGTACAAAAATTATATTTGAAAAAAATATGAGTACCTATACATAAAACTATTTGTGACTCGAAAACGTACATAAATACTTATACAGATACTGTTTATTTCATTATGTATATGAAATAAACTAATAAATACACTTAATATGTTATGTTTCAGAAACCTACGTAACACTAGCATTGTATTGCGTCGGAAAGATGGGTATATCATCTTCTTTCGTTGTTTTGCCCCTAATGGCGTCGGAATTATATCCTACTGTGGTCAGAGGCCTCGGCATGAGTCTGAGCTCCGTACTCGGCATGTTGGGCCCTATATTTATACCACTCGTCAATTATTTGGTAATGTATCAAACAAAATATAATGAGGTACCTGCTTCGTTACTTACAGTACTTGGCCGTTAATATTGCACATCCAGTTTTAGTAGAAACGCAATTTAACCTGCGTGCAGCGTCTTGTCGATAAAAAACTCTATGTGCCATATAACGGCCGAGTACTGTACCGCCTATAGCATTATTTGATATGCTCAGTCTTCATCCTCCATCATTTGCTGATAAACATTCATATTTTCAGGGCTCTGACATAATGGTACTTCCATTAATTATAATGGGTGCCTTACTAGTGGCAGGAGGTATAGCCAGCTTACTTTTGCCGGAAACCCTCAATCAACATCTACCCCAAACCTTAGAAGACGGTGAAAAAATGGGCCTTGATACCGACTTCTGTTGCAATCCACCGGTTAAAGAAACCAATACGAAGGAAGGCATAGAAATCAACTTGGAACAGCACAATTGTAGCGCATGCAATGCTTTGTGTTCCTGTCAAATGGTGAGCGTATCCCTGGCTGATAATATTGCTACAGTCATTGAAAAAGACAGTGAAAAAGTAGATTTTATTATTGTTAAACAATAACATTGTTATTTTATATTAAAAGTTATTTGACACTTTGGTTTCTCCTTATTTTATATCCTCTCCATAGTAATGTATCCTATCACGGGGAAGTAGGTAAATATCTCTATAATTGAAATTAAATTTGATAGGTAGAGATAGCTTATACCCTGAATTAACAAAGACTTTTTATACCGGTCTACGTGGGTGAAACCATGTGGTGCCGTTAGTGTTTTAAAAGTTTCTATTTAATGATATAATTAAATACCTAACTAATACTAATTGAAAAAAATACTATTTTCATGCAGTTACTATTTATTTTTTGATTATCATAGATGTACACACATCAATAGTATCTAGGGATCAACATATATTTTTGCAATAACTTTTCTCCTGATTGATATTAATTAAAATTTTCTTTAAGGATTCATCAAATAAAGTGTTTTCGTTTGTCACAGTAACGATAAACCAAGTCACCTTTGCATTAATAAAGAAATTTGCCATTTTCCTAATAAAGGGATTTTTGACATTTGAACCACTAACATTAAAGTTCGAAAAAAAGACTGAAATAACAGTTTTCTTTAAAATTTTATTGGGTAACTTAAACAATTAATAATCCGTGTTTCTACCGCGAACACTAACAACACAAGAACATCGGTTTGGCATACTCAAAATGAGTTCATCCAAATCACGCTGTGGAATGGCCGCCCATGTTCATTGCAACAACAAAAAAAGGTCTTCTTGCGACTGGATACCCTCCATATTCGGCAGAGCTCTTCTCTGTAGCATATCCCATGCATGCTCAATCGGGTTCAAGTCTGGCGACTGAGCAGGCCAGGGCAGGACATTGATGTTAGCTGCGGCGAGAGTCTGTCTTACAACTCTTGCGGTGTGCGGTCGTGCATTATCATGCATTAACTGAAATAAGGGACCGATTTGCACTTGTAGAGGAACGATGACGTCTGATACAATCGTCTCAGCATAAATTTGAGCGTTGAGGTTGCCTCTGATCCAAATCAACTCAGTTCTTCTGCCGATCCAAATACCCGCCCATACCATGATGGTTCCACCACTATAAGGATGGACTTCCTGGCAGGATTTTAATCGCTGTTGGCGTCCAGGGGTTCTCCAGTGTCGTATACGTCTTGTATCCGGTCTCATACAAAAACGAGACTCATCAGAAAAGCACACGAAACGCCATTGTTCTTCTGCCCAATTTCTGTGTTCAAGAGCCCATTGATATCGAATCCTACGATTGTGCATTGCTATAGGTGGTACCCGTAGCGGTCTTTGGGAATGAAGGTTCACTTCATGCAAGCGGTTTCTGACTGTTTGGTCGCTAATTAAGAATACAGATCAACTTGAGAGTACAGTAAACCTTGAGGGAATTCTCTCATAACACTGGGGTCTTCTATGGTACTTGTGAACACTTTATTTGCTATGTTGACTTTGTCTCTGAACATCTGCCTTTCTTTCTGTAAACCTGACAGGATATTATTTAATCTCTCTCTTTTGATGCCCTTCACATCCAGACCATTTAGTTTACCTTCTAAAATATACTTGTCAAGAAGTCTCTGTTCCTCATCAGTTAGGTTCTTCAGGCGGTTCTTTTCATTGACGGCTGCTTGGAAAATAGGAACACTGTTGAATTTAGTGGAGCGAGCTTTGTGTGCTCTCTCATGTATTTGGATGTATGACTTTGTAGGCATAAGTGAACTGTTTCCAAGGTACAGTGTTTTTGCCATACCCCATGTGAGTTCTAGCTGTGAATCTAGCTTTTCCAATGGCTTAAATACTTCAGTGAAAGCATTTTTACAGTCTTCCGAGGCATGTTCAATCTGTCTGACACCATTTTCGTACTCCAGACTTTGTTTACTGATAGTAGCTATACATTTTTCGATAGAGATGTCATTAAACTCTGGTAGTCCATTATCTGATAATAAAGTATTTTCTGCATCTTCACCTATTTCTGGAATCCTGAAAATAAAATAGGCTAAACTTTCCTTTACGGGCCGTCGAGTTGGAAGTTCATTTTTTTTTTGTAGATAGTACTCATTAACAGAAGGCTTTTTACAAAGTTTTAAGTTGCGGAGACGCACGGTTTACGAGATATAATTTTTTAAAGTTTCCAAAATAATACGCAAACTCTTATAATGTCACATTAATGTCAAAATTGACGTTTTACGTTCCGTTTATGGCGGACGTGTTATTCATTAAATTTTATCATATTATGTTTTTAATATAATTATGTATTTCATATAGTAAATTTGATATATAATTAATGTGCACTAATAATGCGTTGAATTATGCAATTACATTTACTTTTTTACATAAAAATAACGCAAATTGACTTTTTTACAAAAAAAATATTTATGATTATTTGATTACACTGTGGAACGGAACGTTTAGTGATGCTATTTTGTTGTTTTGCAAGTTACGTTCGTTTGACTACCATGGCGTCTCCGAAGCCCTATGCTTCTGTGTCTGAAGAGTCGAGTGATGTGCAAGTGTTGGACTCAAATGAGCCGCTTGTCACGGCCTCCTCTTCAGTGCCTGTGCCTTCTAGTAGTGCGCGAGTGGTGATGGACTCAATAGAGCCGATTGCGCCTACTGCGCGAGTACAAGTGTTGGACTCAATAGAGCCACTTGTGCTCCCGTGTGTGTCGTCGTCGGTCCTCGACGAACCGGTTGCTGGTCCCAGTGGAGTAGCAGCGGGATCTAGTGGTAGCTTACCAGCTGTCGCTAGTTCTTCGGAGGACGAGGATGAGGACATTGCTCCTGCGATGCCCAAGCCTACTGGGTCTTCTGGCAGAAGGATCAATCCTTACTCGGATGAGTTAAAGTAAGTTTTGAATTATTGATATGTTGTTGCTAATGTGAGTTGTTAACCTGTAGCTTTTCTGATTGAGTCTGTTAAAGTACACTCATAACAGATTAGGACCGTAAGTCTTAGAGCGAGCGAAGCGAGCTCAGAATTTTAGGGCACCCCGACTCGGACAGGTTAGGTTAGAAGGAGGTGGCGGGGTCGTAGTGAGCGAGCGAAGCGAGCGAACAGACCCCGCCACCTCCTTCGTGGTTATTTTTTTTTAAACCACCCAGAAGTAGGAGCTCCGCGAAAAGCTATCTTTTAATTTAAATCATTTTTTTTATTTGTTTCAGATCAATGTGGAACTGGAGGAAGATTTTCTCTAAGCTGGGAACCTACAATCAGTGTGTCCAGTTTGCAGAGGAGAGAGGACTCATCCCAAGAGTAAAAATATGCTCTTACCATCGGTCACCGATGTCACTATCAACTGAAATCCATATGAGGAATTAATAAATGCTATTAAACATGTGTATAAATATGATCAATAAATGATTAATAATATTCCTTGTGTTTTATTCTAACTATCCTAAAAACACCCTAACCCAATCTCAACATTTTCACCCCAGATATCTCCATAACCATGGGGTTTCGCGGGATGAGGATGGTACTGGGGTAGGCCTCTAGCACCTTCGCCCTCCCCGCCCCATAAATATATTGAAATTAGAGTACAAATTGATAGAAATTTGAAAGTAACATAACCTCAAAACTTTAACCATGGATATCTCCATAACCATGGGGTTCCGCGGGATGAGGATGGTACAGGTGGTAGGCCCCTAGCACCCTCGCCCTCCCCGCCCCATAAATCTATTGAAATTAGAGTACAAATTGATAGATATTAGTGTTTGAAAGTAACATAACCTCAAAAACTTTAACCATGGATATCTCCATAACCATGGGGCTCCGCGGGTTGGGGGTGGGACAGGGGGGTAGCCCTCTCCCCCCCTCACCCCCCCCACCGCCCCGCGACCCTTAAATCGACGGCCCGTAAAGGAAATTTTAACCATAAAATAAAATAGTTTTATTATTGTTCTATTAGAAATCACTTTTCACTGAGTTTACTGCCCCTCGCTCGACATTAATAGTAATGTAACCTTACTCCAATGGATTGAGAAACTGCTGCACAGGGGTTTTTGGTAGTAATAATTTAAGACCAATGTCTTTCTAATAATCTGATGAAGGGTGCTTATCTAACCATAGTCTGGATTCAAATGTTACGTAAATAAAGAGGTTTCAGCACCTAACTATGCGAAACTGAGAAGTGTTCAAGAGTGTGTTATAAATTCTCTTCACTTCTTCTGAGACATTTAAAGGAATAAACGTTCGCTTACAGAAGTAGAATGTGTAGATTCCATATTTTAAAACGTCTTGATACATTAACTTCACGATAATTCTGTATATAGACTATAATGTGAAACTAAATCAAAGATACTTACAGAACAACGTATCCAGCGTTGCGTTTATTTTGATAAAGTTGACGCTTAACATTGCGCGCTATTACACTAGTGCGTAAAAATGATAAAGCCATACTTGTAAAATTATTTATATAGAGTTTATTTCATCAAATTATGTTTATTTCATAATCCAAAAGCCGCACATTAATTTAAGATTTCTGACATTTATGACAGCTGATTTAATAAATTCATAGACTAATATAGTTTAATATAGGGTAATTAATAAAATTTATTTATTCAAAAATGTAAACAACTGAACCTATCCAAACATTCCTGATCAAGAATATAGACAACGCTATAGACAAGAAAAGTTAATTATTCAATGTCTATGGTTTTGCGTTTGGATACACTTAATAACACTTTATTGATTTATTGATCTCTCTTGTTGTGCTGGATTGCCGTTCCATCGGACTATGACAGTGAGGGAACAGAGAGCAGGTTTATCAGTTCCTGCGTCCACACTTGTGCACTTGTGCGTCGATGGTTTATCGAAAACGGTCAGGAGGACAATATTATTATATTGATTTTACAAAAACGGCGCGAACAAGAAATTAATGTATGTACTAAAGTGGCAAACCAACAATGTTCATCGGGGCGACAAAAAACGGGCAAGTTGTTATGATTGCTTAGCAGGTAAAGATAGTTATAGTCAGATCTTAAATGCTGCAATTAAGGAGAGTCCAAATTATATATCTACTCGCAAGAGACCAAATCGATTCAAGCTATTTGTGTACAAAAATCATAATAAAATTGAAAACTTATTTATGAAAAACATTTATAGTTTAAAAGCGTAAGAAGTTTGCTTTAAATTGGTATTGATATTGGTATGTCTTCGGGAATGAAGGTTCACTTCATGCAAGCGGTTTCTGACTGTTTGGTCGCTAATTAAGTTCCCTGAAGAGTGATGAAGCCTCACGGCTAACATCATGGCGGTTATTGTTGGAGCTCTTCGAGTTAAGATTTGAATGTATCGGTCTTGTCTCCGTGTGGTGCAGCGATACCGTCCTCCATGGCGCTCAGCCACGGTACCAGTGCTTCGGTAACGTGTCCAAAGTCGACTGATAACACTCTGACTTGTATTCAGAGCTAAAGCTACAGTACGTTGCCGGGAACCAGCTTCTATCATTCCCACGGCTCTGAGCATTTCTTCCCTGCTTAAATGACGTCGCCGCTCCATAATAACGTTGGTTTTAATCAGTAGTAGGGAAACAGTAGCACTAATAATGTCTTCAATGCGTTGTATGTTTTTATAGGGAAAATATTGACAGCTTATTTTCATCTTTTACTCGAATTTGATTGAGAGTTCCTGATTCAAATTATGAAATGCACCAAAAAGGATCCATATAAATTTATAAAATCATAAATTTATTACAAAGCCACATCTCAATCTCAAGAAATCCGCATAAAAATGCTTGATCCCTAGACACTTTTGATGTGTGTATATCAATACCAATTTAAAGCAAACTTCTTACGCTTTTAAACTATAAATGTTTTTCATAAATAAGTTTTCAATTTTATTATGATTTTTGTACACAAATAGCTTGAATCGATTTGGTCTCTTGCGAGTAGATATATAATTTGGACTCTCCTTAATTGCAGCATTTAAGATCTGACTATAACTATCTTTACCTGCTAAGCAATCATACCAACTTGCCCGTTTTTTGTCACCCCGATGAACATTGTTGGTTTGCCACTTTAGTACATACATTAATTTCTTGTTCGCGCCGTTTTTGTAAAATCAATATAATAATATTCTCCTCCTGACCGTTTTCGATAAACCATCGACGCACAAGTGCACAAGTGTGGGCGCAGGAACTGATAAACCTACTCTCTGTTCCCTCACTGTCATAGTCCGATGGAACGGCAATCCAGCACAACAAGAGAGATCAATAAATCAATAAAGTGTTATTAAGTGTATCCAAACGCAAAACCATAGACATTGAATAATTAACTTTTCTTGTCTATGAATTTATTAAATCAGCTGTCATAAATGTCAGAAATCTTAAATTAATGTGCGGCTTTTGGATTATGAAATAAACATAATTTGATGAAATAAACTCTATATAAATAATTTTACAAGTATGGCTTTATCATTTTTACGCACTAGTGTAATAGCGCGCAATGTTAAGCGTCAACTTTATCAAAATAAACGCAACGCTGGATACGTTGTTCTGTAAGTATCTTTGATTTAGTTTCACATTATAATCTATATACAGAATTATCGTGAAGTTATTGTATCAAGACGTTTTAAAATATGGAATCTACACATTCTACTTCTGTAAGCGAACGTTTATTCCTTTAAATGTCTCAGAAGAAGTGAAGAGAATTTATAACACACTCTTGAACACTTCTCAGTTTCGCATAGTTAGGTGCTGAAACCTCTTTATTTACGTAACATTTGAATCCAGACTATGGTTAGATAAGCACCCTTCATCAGATTATTAGAAAGACATTGGTCTTAAATTATTACTACCAAAAACCCCTGTGCAGCAGTTTCTCAATCCATTGGAGTAAGGTTACATTACTATTAATGTCGAGCGAGGGGCAGTAAACTCAGTGAAAAGTGATTTCTAATAGAACAATAATAAAACTATTTTATTTTATTTTCAGGATTCCAGAAATAGGTGAAGATGCAGAAAATACTTTATTATCAGATAATGGACTACCAGAGTTTAATGACATCTCTATCGAAAAATGTATAGCTACTATCAGTAAACAAAGTCTGGAGTACGAAAATGGTGTCAGACAGATTGAACATGCCTCGGAAGACTGTAAAAATGCTTTCACTGAAGTATTTAAGCCATTGGAAAAGCTAGATTCACAGCTAGAACTCACATGGGGTATGGCAAAAACACTGTACCTTGGAAACAGTTCACTTATGCCTACAAAGTCATACATCCAAATACATGAGAGAGCACACAAAGCTCGCTCCACTAAATTCAACAGTGTTCCTATTTTCCAAGCAGCCGTCAATGAAAAGAACCGCCTGAAGAACTTAACTGATGAGGAACAGAGACTTCTTGACAAGTATATTTTAGAAGGTAAACTAAATGGTCTGGATGTGAAGGGCATCAAAAGAGAGAGATTAAATAATATCCTGTCAGGTTTACAGAAAGAAAGGCAGATGTTCAGAGACAAAGTCAACATAGCAAATAAAGTGTTCACAAGTACCATAGAAGACCCCAGTGTTATGAGAGAATTCCCTCAAGGTTTACTGTACTCTATGGCAATGGGTTCTGACCCTACCAGAGGGCCTTGGAAAGTAACATTGCAGCCGCACATCTATGAACCATTCATGCAGTACTGTTCTGACAGAGAACAACGATGGAACACCTGGCAGGCACACGTACAGAGATGCTCCAACTATGTCAATAAAGAAATTGAAACTGCTACAAATCTAGAGAATATAAGAAGCTTACGTAGAGAGCAAGCTGGTATACTAGGCTATGAAACTTATGGAGATATGAGCATGGAAACTAAAATGGCTGGCTCAGTTGAAAATGTAAACAATGTGCTAGACAGCTTGCTTGAGAGTGCCAGATCAATGCAAGATGCGGAAATTGAGTTGCTACAAAGATATGCGCAGGAAAGAGGCTTTGATGTCAAATTAGAGCACTGGGACATACCTTATTGGCAGAGAAAACAAAAATGGTCCTTGTATGGTTTTGATGAAGAAAAAATTCGTGAATATTTCCCGCTACCCAAAGTTATTACTAGTCTCTTCAACTTATGCAACCAGTTGTTTAACATACAGATTGTGGAGCGAACGGGCCCTCATACTTGGCACAAGGATGTTAAATTCTATGATGTGTTTGATGAATCTGGTGGAGATCCTATAGCTAACTTTTACCTTGACCCATATGCACGTCAAGATCAGAAAATCCGCATTTATGATGATGCAGGGTGGCATATAGCGATCAGAAACAAATGCACATCCAGTGCCACCACTCCTTTATCTGCATTAATATTTAATTTCCAAGCTCCCACTGAAGACAAACCATCCTTATTGTCGTTCAATGAGGTAAGTATACTCTTCCAAAGATTTGGACACTCACTTCGTCATTTACTGACCAAAGCCAACTACTCTGAGGTAGCTGGACTGTCTAATGTAGAATGGGATGCTGCTGAGGTTTGTGGTCAAGTGATGACTCACTGGCTATATGATCCACACACCATCAGATCAGTGAGTGGCCATTGTGAAACAGATGAACCTATACCAGAAGAAATTGTGAGGAACCTCCAAAATATCCGAGGTCACATGTCAGGGTACAACTTGTGCAAGGAACTGTATCTATCCAAACTTGACCTGGAACTACATACCAAAAAAGCCTTCTGGAGAGATATAGTAAGAGAAATGTGGCCGAAATACCATGCATTACCTTTTGACAAGTATGACTCCCATCCCCTTTCATTTACTAAGATTTTCTCTGAGGAATGGGGCAGCGCATACTATTGCCGTTTGTGGTCTAGAATGATAGCTGCTGATATCTACAGTGCATTTGAAGAAGCCAGGAAAGCTGATGACCAGGATATTCTTGAAGTGGGAAAGAGGTATAGAGACACATTCTTGGCAGTGGGAGGCAGCTGCCACCCCAGTGAGGTGTTCAGGAGGTTCAGAGGAAGGGACCCCTCCCCACATGCTCTGCTTAAAAATCTTGGTCTACCCAAAAAAGCAACTCTTGAATTAGAGTAGAAATATGCATTCTGTTAATGTATTATAATTTTATTCCTAATATTATAATGTTTCTGTTTAAAAATGTTGTATTTCTTCGTGTTCATTAGTTTTTCACATCACATTTCCATAGAGAGTACACAAAACTGCGAAGCGTCGTCGCATAGTAAAAATCTATGATCACGCACGATGCATCAGATGACATTTATTGCAGGGTTCTTGCTATGCGGCGTCGTATCGCATCGCATTGCAGTTTTATATACAAGTCCTTAGTCAGAATCAGGATTCTGTTCCCAAGCCTTTTCCATGTCGTAGATATCTTTCTTGATAGTTTCGTCTTCAGGAAGCAGTTTCCCGGCCGCTTTCATTTCATCGATAGCTTTATTGAGGTACCCTATACGAGCAAGAGCGGCTGCGCGGCGAGCGATGCACTTCGCGCGACTGCGTCGGTTGCTTTCACATGCTGGCTTCATGAGGTCCAGGGCGGTGGAGCAGTCGTTCATCTAAAACACCATGATAAGATATTTCATAAAGCAATAATAAACATAGTTTAAAGTCGCGACAACTCTGAAGAATCAAACGATTTGTCACCATTTCAAACTTTGGTATTCTTTAGCAATCTGGACTTATCTAAATAGGAGTTAAACACTAGGTTACCTTCCCTCTGGAGACTACTCCTCCATCACTAGCTATTTGTGCTACCTATTCAAGAACACATATCTCGCGCAGTGAGATTTTATATTATTCTGGTCGTACAATTGTACCTGCTTGTGGAGGTTTATTTACCATACTTATGTGTAACACTCGTTTCTGATTGATGGATAAGGGAGAACTATACAGCAATATGAAGCCTTTCAAAAATCCAATACTTACGCATTTATTAAAATTGCCAAGTGCGAAATGCGTAGCGGATCTATTCGCGTACAAGCTCGGCAGTTTGTCAGACAATGTGATGCCATGGGTATAAGCACTGATGGCTCCCAAGAAGTTTCCGCTTTTGAAGAACTCGTCACCCTTTTCTTTGCACCACTGAGGATCTTGCTCCTCCGGCCGAAGATCCTCGTGCATGAAACCTATAAAATTAATTGGAAAGTAATTATATAATAGGCTTGATGATGGCAAATGGCAATTTCCTGTGCCATTTCAAGCTGAAAATTGACAGCCTTCTATGGCGTTCAACTGTATACACCGTTGATGTGCAATTTAATTAAATTTCACCGATAGCAAGACAGAGGAGAGGCATTGCTATAAAGTTGTTGCCTATATATATTTTTGGGATCCATAGAAATAATTTATACTTTTCTTTGTGCCTTGTGTACAGGGTCCGCAATTGTATTTGAAATATCTCATTATGGAATGCTAAGCAATAATGAATTAGCTAAGCATGCGCGACTGTTTTCACATTCAATTCTTCAGAAGACTGTCTTCCGAAAACCTACCTAACCACAACAGACACAAAAATACGCAGTTGAATCGTTTCTTTTTTTAGTTTATATTTCCTTACCAGTCGCTCGTCTAGCGTGCGTCACATTCTTCAACCAAGCCTGTTCTTCGGCAGCAGTAGACTCTCTACTGGGCGTGGGAAACGTCCGAGGCGTGTGCGTAATCTCTAAGTTCATTATGTCTCTTAACTTTGGTAATACCCTCTTGGCCTGCTCCTTTTTCTTCTTCTCCACATACTCCGACTTTACCGGAGTCTTGGTTGGTTTCCTTGGAGGCATTTGCTTTGGCTTTACGGGTATTGCTTTTGCTTTTTCTTGTTTTTTTTCGTCTTCTTCGGTTTTTTCGTCGTCTGATGGAGGTAGTTCAACTATTTCTACGCCTGTCCTTTCTTGCTCTAGAGTTGATGTGTAGGTTTTATCTTTAATAGCTGGTATCTGGTTTTTTTCATTATTATCAACTTTGCCGACTCTCCAATCTTCTAACTGTTCCATTGCCTTCTTCCTTTCCGAATCTCGTCGGGAATCCATCAGGTTGTGCTGTTGACTGTCTATTTCCATCGCTTGTTGAACAGTATACCTGTCTAATTGACTCTTTCTTATTTTTTTATCCTCTGACTCCTGCTTCGCTTCTTCCTGGCATTTCTCGAGAACTTCCTGCCTTATCTTCATTTTCTCTTCCTTTGTTAACTGTTTTTCTAAACATTCCCAAGTAATATCTTCATTCTTTAGTAAATCTAAAACAATTAGATCGTCTTTCACCAAACATTTGCTTTTCTTTATATTGACGTCATGTAGTAGAAACACTTCGAACAAAAATGGGCTAAAATGCGCCTTGATATATTTGTCGGTAGGAAATAGATCAACTTTTTCATGGCTGACAGGGCCTACAGGTACTCTTATGTGAACTGTGTTATTGGATTGAGACCAAGTGTAATCTTTTACCACAATAGGCATTTTGTTAAGAATAAACACTAGGAAAGAGTCGATGCAGAGCGCTCCAAAATAACAATTCAGGTCGCTATAGCAATGGAGAAAATCTTGAATTTGGCGCTCAATTCGTTCCGATTTACGTAAAACAAGAGACAAATATTTTTACAATATTCTTTTTGCTTATGGCAGCTCTGACGTTTATTTTGCTCACCCTACGGGTAAACATGACCTTATTTCTTAGAGTTAAATTAGCTAACCAGTTTATTATGTCAATACGAGTACCTACATTTGTCTGTTCCTCTGTGTTTATTTTAGTGCTATCCTGTATAATTGTGCTAAATAAATAAGACATAGGTAAATAAAGACATAGGTAAATAAAGGATGTGTATGCGACTGCGCAACTGTGCATGTTAAAATTACACACACAAACACATAGAAACTTATTGTTTTTCACTATCATCAATTAAACAATTTAATGTAGAGACATTGATAAGTGAATGGAAAGTAAATAACATACTAAGCAGATTAAATTCAGTGTCGACCGAGCCTCTATCTTGTCACAAGACTAGATAGTTCAAATCAATCAAAATGACTTCCAAAGTGCAAACCGGTAAGTCCCTTCTTTTATATTATTTATTACGTGACATTAACTTGATTTTTGAACACTTAACTAACCAATTTTCCTTCTTCCTGTTAGTATTGTAAATAGCATAACATCACGCATGTAATTCCCATAATTATAGGCAGAGGTGCAGCTAAATGTTTCTAAAATATCCTTTGCGATGTTCAATATGTTTTGACGGGCCTGTTGGTCTAGTGGTTAGTGGCCCTGACTGCTGAGCCGGAGGTCGTGGGTTCGATTCCCACCCAGCCCAGGACAAACTTTGTGTGATGAGCATGATTTATAAATTATATAAGTATGTATATCAGTTGTCTGGTTACCATAACACAAGCTCTGCTTAGCTTGGGATCAGATAGCCGTGTGTGAGTTGTCCCAAGATATTTATTTATTTATTTATTTTATTTAATATGTGTAGGAGTTGGACTTGGATTTTCCGAGATTATATATAATAGATAATATATAACTAGCTGGCGCGAAGTGATGATCTAAAAAAATCCATGTGTTATTCCAGACCATAATATAACTCTGTGCCAAATTTCATCAAGATCCGTTCAGCCGTTTGGACGTGAAAGAGTCAAACATCAGTACATAATATTAGTAGGACAATTATACATACAAAATACCAACGAATTGACGTAAACTGAACAGAGTTTTATCATATTCTGTCTATCAGTATCAGTACCTACTGAATTGCATTTTTCATGCGTCTACTATTTTCTGTTGTTTAGAACTTTCATTTCCTAGATCGGGATTGATAGGTATATCGGAATAGTGGCACGCCGCAGCATTGACGATTCACTCGGCGTCACGCTTTGTTTCCTAGATGAGGTTTAAATCTAAGCCGACATAGTATGTCAGTCACTGAGTTTCATCGGTCGGACCTCCAAGACTGGTTGAACGGCCTACCCGTTGCTTAGTCGAGATGCCGTAGAGGGAAGATTGTCAGGCCCTTATGTGTGCGCTGCCTTCAACGAGATGACGTGTGTTTTGGAACGTCCATAGCTACGCACTGCATGTAGGTACTAGCACGTTTTGGGAAGGCGCTACCGAATGTTTCGTATCACTACCTCATTTCTCACTTTTATTTTTTAAATTAGCCTATGTCCGTCTCCAGGGTCTCAACTATCGCTGTACCAAAATTCATCAAAATCAGTTTAGCCATTTAGGCGTGAAGACGTAACAAACATACAAACAAACTCACTTTCACTTTTAATTATAATATTAGTAAGGATTGTGAAGTTGCACTAGCTTCCTAGGTTCGATCTTTTAAACTGTAGGTACGTAATCTTTGAATGTTCCATTCAGGTGGTTTACCTTGACGTCTTTAAGCAGCATTGTTTTATTCTTTGTCCAGTGTGATAAAGCGATGGCGCAAGAAGAAAGAGAGAGAGCTATAGGAGTATAGCACTGTCTCTTTCCTACACTGTCATTGGCACACACATTATCACTGGTCGCTACTGGCCATTAACACTGTCTGAATAATTAAATTCCAGTGCTTGGAGATGTGAAGCCTTCAGAGCTTGGCCGCACTTTAACCCATGAACACTTAGGGATGAACTTTGAGCACTTCTACAGACAACCGCCCACAGCACTGGCTGACAAGTTCACCCCTGAATTGGAGCTACATACTATTGGTTATGTGAGGCAGTACCCCTACAGCTCGAGGTACAATTTGAAGCTGGATGACCATCATGCGCAGCAAGCGGTCATTTACGATGTCGTCGAGTATAAAAAAGCTGGGGGAGGTAAGCATTTTATTATGGCAGAATAAAAAATTCCCACGGTTTCACCGGAGTTCGATAACGCCCCATAGGATCCAAGTTTCAAATTATTTTTGTGACAAATTTCATCCAAATCGGTAGCTGTTGTAGTTGCAAAGTAACAAATATCAATCCAAGCATCTTCACATTTTTCGCATTTATAGTATTAGTAAGATTAGCCCATGTTCCACCCGGTAGAAACTCATGGCATTCCACGAAAAAACGAGACAAGACGAAAACAAAATATTTATGTCAGTGTAATGAAGCATTTTACTGCCCGCCGCATTTATGAACTTCTAGATACAATATCGACTTATCGAAGCCGATCATGATGTATGTTTTAGTGAAGACCTTCGAGAAGGTGGAGATTCTAGATCGCAAATCGATGTCAGCACTCCGTTGACTTCACAACGATTGTAATCTACACTAATTTTATAAAGAGGAAACTCACTGGAGCAGGGCAGTAACCAAAGACCCGGGTTGAACCGCGCAGGATAGCTAGTAGATCTATAATTATACTGCTAAAGAATATCTGTACAGTAAAATGTAATTAGTTAGTGAAACTCGGCAAATTGAAATGATAAATGATGTTTATTTTGCAAGTAGGTTTTCACAAACACTTTTACACGTCTTTTTTTTTAAACTAGATGAGGTCGGTGTTTCGTATCCGACTACTCTGAGAAGAAACAGCCGAAACAAACTCAGAGGTAGTCTCTTTTAAGGTCCAGACAAAATATCTTGGTCAACTTACATGAGGACTATGCAGACTAGTGTCTGAAATGGTCTTTTTAAGAAAGCACCACACAGATTGAGTGGACCTGTCCAGTCAGTGCACGCATTTGTCAGTTATCGTGTAGCTCGACTCAAAACCCAAGGAGCTCAACGAAACGACGAACAATACCAAAAAAAAGGACATTTGTGTAGGTCCCTTATAGTACTCAAACTGCCAGACAATCGTCAAAAACAAACAAAGTAAATAAAAGTTATGGTCCACATGGTCCTCACATTTACAATAAACAACTACAGACTAGAAAATATTTACAAAATTAAATTAATGAGATCATAATGAAATCATAAAATGTCACAAATCAAAAATAATAATAAAAAAATGTAAAGTATAAAAAAATTAAAAATTAATAAAATATAAATAATAATGACAAATCATCAAATGTCAGTGTATAAAATAAAGGAATAAACAATAAATAAATGAAACAAAGAAAAATTTTGACACTCACTGAGCAAATTAAATTGGAGCAGCTTAATCCCAAGCCTTTTTATCTTCAAGGTAATGATTAACATTATAGTAAGCTTTCAGAGATAGCTTACGTTTTACAAAAGATTTAAATTTATTGAGGCTTAGTGTTTGAACATCGTTTGGGAGTTTATTATAATAACGTATACATTGGCATGTGAACGTACCCCCTATTTTTTTGAGCCTCGTTGCTGGAACAACAAATTTATGTTTGTTCCTCGTATTTATGTTGTGGATATCACTGTATTTTTTAAACAATTTTATATTTTTATGCGCGTACAAAAGGTTTTCGTAAATAAACTGAAAACACAAAAACACAATTTTAAATAGAAGAATCTGTCCAACAGGTACTATAGTAGAAAACACAACAGAAGGCATAAACCGTCACCTCTCCTTCTATCAGAATGTGTCTCAAGCGAGCAACGTCCACATCGTGGCTGGCACAGGGCATTACATCGCAGACTTGCAGAGCGGAGACACTCTTAGACAGTCCACTGAAGATGTGTACAATCATATGCTGGAAGAGCTGACGAAGGGCTGTGTTAAACACCCGGAGATTAAGGCAGGGTTTATGGGAGAGATCGCTAGTGTGTGGCCGATAAGAGGTCAGTATCTATCTCTACCTAGCGAATGTGTCTGCATGGACGTTGAGGTTCAGCTATGAGTTAACTCAAATCTCTGTGTTTTTTAACCATCTCAGCGATTTATACAGACCCATACGCCTGTTATGTAGGTAATTGTTGTGTATCGATATACTTAAACATAGTTATAAGACGTATTGTTATGTACAACTGCTACCCTACCATGACGTCTTAAAGCAGAAGTTATTCCACTGAGGGAAAGAGACAGAGCTATACTGGGTGTCTAGTACCATCTCTTTCCCTCAGTAGAATAACTGCTGCTTTAAGACGTCATGGTAGGTCTACTGTACGCGACCGCCTTTAATCTCGCAATAAACGCCCTACACACTGCACAAGCCTCCGATTTAACAGTAACTATCCAAGATTTGAGCATTAGGTACCTACGTTACAAATCTTGGCGGTTTATTTTTCAGGCGTTTTGACGTGACAACGTCTTATAAATTGGTTTGCCGGGTGACACTTCAAGAAACTGCGTTACGCTCCGCTCACGTTATGCGCTCACAATGAGAGCGAGTGAGAGGCACGCGTCCCTTCCACTCGGGCATGGTTAGCCCGCCTAAGAGCGAGAGAGACAGACATAAACCACTCAAAGTCGTTGTCATTGTCACGTAAAACTTTCGCCCGTATACCGACTTTACAGGCAACCAATTTTTTCTTATTGCTCTTTTGGTCTCATGGTCGCAAGCGTGACTGCTAAGCACGGGGTCCAGGGTTCGATTCCTGGGTCGAAAAAAGTGTTATTGAGATTTTCCGTTTCAAGTATTTTTTCATTAACAGCCAGGAGTTAGTTCAGTAGCACATAAAGCCGTTGGGCCGTTGGTCTTGGACCTGATCTCTCTGGGGGCGTCCATAAATTACGTGAGGTGTTTAAGGGGGGGAGGGGGTCGAGTCAAATCTCATCTAATCTTACGTTGGAGAGAGGGGGGGTCTCGGGAAATATCACGCAATTTTTTTTCTAATTCAAACAAAAAAAAATTTACGTAAGAAACCCACATTTTGAAAAATCTCACGTGAGATTGGGGGATGGGGGAGGGGGTTGAATAAAATCTCACGACATCTCACCAGGGGGGAGGGAGGGACAGAAAATTCAAAAAAACACCTCACGTAATTTATGGACGCCCCCTAGACCGGTCGTGTCATATTGCCGTCTCATCGGACCATGTGAGCTAAGGAACAGTGTGAGAGTGCACCTGTGCCTGCGCACACACTTGCTCACTATCTCCGCTGATATTGGCAGCCGTGACCGAAAACTGGTCACCAGGAGAACTATATTTTTCTGCGTGTATCGACTAGTCATAAAGTACCTACATAACAAAATCTTTTTCCTCAGATTTTGAACGTAAAGCAATCCGAGCTGCAGGAGAGTTACAACCACAAATCGGGTGTGGGGTAAGTTTCCACCCCCACAGAACGAAAGAGGCGCCCTTCGAGATTATTCGCCTTTACCTGGAGGCTGGGGGGTCCGCTGACAAAGTTGTCATGTCGCATTTAGATCGTAAGTAACTAACTTTTACTTTATACTGACTGTTGTTATGAGGGCCTCACGCCTCTAATTCCCGTTCAGCAGAGTTTCTCATAGAAGAAACCAATAACACTTTGCCCGAACTGGGAATCGAACCCAACGAAACCTCATGCTCAGCAGCTGCGCTTATGGCCACTAGACCAACGAAAAAAACATGTAAGAGAACATACCTTGGAGGTCTTCAAAACACCACGCTTGATTACAGCGGCGGAAGAGGTCCTTATGTTTTGTCAATAATTAGAAAAGGATGGGGGTGGCATATACAACGGGTTGGTCACCGAGAAGAGGAAAGGGTTTTTTTTATTAAAATCATAACTCCTCCTTGGCAATCAGGTTAAAATGGATCACGTATGAGTATATTCCCTACCCTTACTCCTCAAAACTGCGTTCAACAATTCAATAGTCACACAAGAGCTGCAACAAACGACACTTCTACTTTATCGTCCAGCTGATTAATACCGGCGCTATGTTAATGTTATAACCCTAATGTTTTCAGGCACATTGGTAGAAGATGACGTTTTATTAGAATTCGCGGAGCTAGGCACCTACTGCCAGTTCGACCTGTTCGGAACAGAAGTCTCGTATTACCAACTGGAAGTAACAACGGATATGCTTAGCGATGCTCAGCGTATTCAGAAGATATCCTTACTGGTTAACGAAGGCCGAGGGGATAAAGTACTCATGTCACATGATATACATACAAAACATCGATTGGTGAGTTTCAAATTTTAATAACTTTGTTATTTTGATTTCTAAATTAATATGAATGGCGATGGTTTGAGAGGAAAAGAAAAGTTGAAAGATGGTTTAGACAATAAGTCTGACACTCCCCTCCCCCCAAAGCAAGTAAGTTATTTTATAAAAGTCTAACAACCAGTTAACCAAGGGATATCGTATTATCCAGCACTAACTGGGTTGTGGAGGTCATATATTATACAGTCGCTCTATGAAAAATACTGGTATTCAGCTGCATACGACTGGAAGCCGACCCCAATGCCAAGCTGATGATGAGGATGACCACCCTTACTTTCTTTGTTTTCAGACTAGGTTTGGAGGCCATGGCTACGCACACATAATCAACAACGTGCTCCCAAAGATGATATCCAAAGGTTTTACACAAGAACAAATAGACAATATTACTACTGGCAACCCGGCGCAATGGCTGGCGATCGAAAATAAGTCTTAATAATGTTTTACAAATGTACGATGTGGTGTGTTTATTTTTTTTTAATGTTACAGACAGCACAGTGCTCAAAATAAGAGCCCTTTTGTCGTCCTACATAACCAATTTAGTTAAATGTCTTTTTGTTTTGTAACGCTATTTCTCCGTCCCTATTTACAAAATGTTACCATACGTACTTTAAAAAGAACGCGTATCCGTACAAACTTGACATAAACAGTATCTTTTGATTGCGTGAATTAAGGGTTTCACAACTCCAAGAGACCAGACTGATACATATATTTGACCGAGTAGGTAATTGCAAAGTTGTAGAAAAAAGCTGGTTTGTTTTGACAAATGTTGAAAAATAATGTGATTTTGTATTTAATAGTACGTGGCGCATGGTAACCGTTTTCACGACGGTGTCCCGTTTATACATAGGTGTCCTGTAACATATAAATGACTCCCATATTTTTTAACATCTAATAAAGCAAACATCAATTAAAAATACGTTATTTTATTTACAAATACATTACTTTCGTGTCTGAACAAATAATATTTATAATTTTATTATGAGCCTGTATAATGTGGATATTTCGTTGAAGAATGTTCGAGTTTTAAACTTTACAAGTTGTGACATTCTCTATAACTATCAAGACTATCTTACCAAAAGCAAAATTAGATAGAATAGTTGATCGTTTCATAAACATGTAACTGCAAATCGTAAGCGAGCATCATTTGACACTTTATCTCATCGCAATAAGGTCTAAATTGCAATGGTTGACGCGTGCTTGTGAAATGCAGCGATTCTACTAAGATAGTTTTTATAAATATTTAAGTCTTATGTTTTCTTCTATGAAAATTGTCATCATCTTGCGAAATTAGATATAGGAGTAAACAAGGATTGTGATACAACACAAAAACATTGCTGCTCCATACAATTTGACCATGCCCTTTTGTATAGGTCAGCAATAATTTTTAAATGTAGAAAGTCGTGGACTCTGTGAGGTCTACACTCATTTACTGTCAGGAGCAATAAAATATATACACTTAGCAAATTTCAAAAACGATTTTCTCCAATGTACGTGAAGACAAAATACTAATCAATACTATTGTATTGATTAACGTTTTTTACATAGTATTTTGGGAGCCACACCATAGTGTGGCTAAGACTATGGAGATAAGACCTATTTTGTAATAACAAAATAGTGTCTTATTTCCATATAGAAATTGCTATTTCACGAGAAACTTGCATTTGAATTTCAGGAACTGTGTACATTTTATTGCTCGTGAATGAACAGCAAGAGAGTTAGGCAACCAGGCTTGCCCGATGTAGTTGTTTTTTTTTCATAGTGATATATAAACATTTTCGAATAAAATTAAATGTATTTGATAGCAAACAAACCGTTCATTAAAATACAAATAATTTAAATTTGACTCGAACTACGACTAACTGCGACGACATGGTTGGCGCAGTGGCAGAGCGATCGACTGTCGCGCGTGTCTGTCGCGTGTCCCGGGTTCGATCCCCGCACGGAACAAATAATTGTATAGCTTACAGATAGTTGTTCCGGGTCTGGCTGTTTGTGAATGTGAGTTTTAATGTTAAACGCACTCACGATACAGGAGAAATCCTAGTGTGCAACGTTTTTTTTTAAACAAATTTTTTTTTCTATCGGTTTTTAAGAAAACAACTGTATCTAACCAGCCTAGTTACTTATTTCTTTTGCTAACTGTATCTCCCATCCTGTTTATATTGAAAAAAGTTTACTGTAAGTCTGTATTCTTGTTATATGAGACCACGCATTGGCAACACATAAAACTCTTTAAAAAAAACTAATTTGAATCCTAGTCTTCTAAATCGAGGTTTTGAAGTTCTTCATCTAAGTCTTCATCAAGGAACAGGTTCTCGTTGATAGGCACAGCGGCGGCGGCTTCATCGGAGGGAGAGGCGTCGCTGGAGCTCTGGGCCTCCGGTCCGTCGCCGTTGCCGTTCTCCAGGCCTTGGTTGAGCTGCTGTAATCGGTCTTCCTGCGCTTTGGTGCCGGTGTCGTCCGCCTGCAAACAAGCATTGTTATGTTTTTACTTTCAGTACCGACTATTTAAACGCCTGAAATCTTGGGGCCTAATAATGGATTTCAATGTTAATTGGCTAGAACCACATTTTTAATTGACATACAAAGAAGAAGAAATGGTATTTATTTGACTCCTACAGGACAAAACAAAATGATTTAACCCTTCATATATGGGTTAACCCTTCAGTTAACCCATATATGAAGTTAAATCATTTTGTTTAATGGATTAACCCGAATATAAGAAGTTATATTCGGGTTAACCCATTAAAATACCGCTGATTAACCAAACTGAAAAAGACAAAGTAGCACAAAGCAAAACCGCGAGGGTTTTCTTGGATTTTATTTGTGCAAAAATCAAGTCATTAAAAAATGGACTAACCCTATAATCCGGATTAACCTTTGCTCTAGGTTTTTACCACCTAATCTTAAGGAATAACCCGATTAAAGCACATATACGGGAAACCTTTTAGTCTCTGCCCTATAGAGAAACAGAGATAGTGCTCGCGCTCTACAAAATTAAAATGATTACCACTGGTATTGTGGATTTATACTATGTTCAGAGTTCACCAAAAAATTGTGTCAAAAAAGCCTTCAAGTGGAAAACTTTCCAAAAGAAAATACAATAATAAAAAAAGTCTCACCTCTGAAGCCTCCATGCCAATAAGATCGAACTGCACCTCCCTGTACTCCGTATTGTCTTGGTCCTCATCATCCCCGTAGGTAGCGAGGTCCACGGCTTCGTCATCATCATCATCAGCGTCAGCCGCCAGCGCTGGGTCGAAGGAGAACATTTCTCGGCCGGACAAACCGACAGCGCGACCGGCCTTAAAGTCGTTACGACGCTGGTCTTCGGCCTTCGTGAGCGCTTCCTGTGAATGTGCAGTTCGATGTTTTAGTTATATGCATCATCAAGTAATATTAATTTGGGGAAGAGCCAAGGTAGACCACAAAATTCTAATTTCAGTGTCAAGACTGACCTGCAAAATGAGAAAATTATTTCGCGGGCTGCCCTGGCATTTCACCTTGAGTACACTTTTGCTGCCCAGAACTCAGCGTATGAGTCCAAAATAATCTCATACGCTGAGTTCTGGGCAGCGAAAGTGTTAAAGAGATTTCTTGCCGCATAATATTTCAATAGTCTTGTGAAAAAGTAAAATCACTGCCAATCAATTATTAGTTGCTTCTAATAAACTATGAAAGAGTAGCAATAAACTATGAAAATAAGTATAACTTAAACAGTGTATTATACTAATGGGGAACGCTGTTAAAAACTCATTGTAGATGGCGCGACCATAGCTAGGTCTCAACTGACCAATGACGATGATTGGAACCAGCTATGCTATTAGTTCAGTTGCTATAAGAATAAGAATAATTTATTTGCCAGAATGTAGGTGTACAAGTAGTATGTATGATCTTAACATTAATGTGGCCCATTTACATTCTACCATTAAATGTGGTGTGCAAATATTTAATTTAAGAATGGATTAAATGATTAAAAGTGTCCAGTGTCAGTATCCCCATTAGTACAGACGCCTGCACATCAAGCTACTACAATCTGTCAGATTTCTTTGATAGATTTTCGACTTTATTTCTAAAGTATTAGGTTCAAGGTTCATTGGGAAAAATTGACAGTTTCGGGTAGCTTGACCTGCTGGCGTCTGTACAAGATGGCGACGCAAAAAGTTGGCCAGGATAGAAGCGTCGAGACGATTTGAACGTGTACCGCGAGTGCTGGTTCGAGGAGGTCGGGGAAAAGAGCTCAAGGAAAGAATTGGAGATGCCTAGCAGCGGGACAGTACAGGCTAAAACAAAAATCCCCATCTAAACCACATTCACAAACCTGTTTATCCTTAATCTTCTTTTTCTTCCATGCAAGGAAGGTTTCCAGCGTGATCTTAGTCTGGTTAGGTCCAAGTGCCGCCCTCTCTCTCTCAATAAGGTCCACTAAAGAGATCTCATTCTTCTTTTCCTCCATTTTCTTCTTGTCCCTCTTGAGGACGAAGCCTGCTGGAAGCGCATGCCTGTATATACATTTACCACCTGAAGGACACTCCCAGAACCAACCGTATTTCGATCTTTCTACAGCTTCCAAGAAATGTTTGCAGATCTGTAATTTGTGAAAAATTGGGTAGTTAGAACTTTGTAATGTTGCTGCCATTTGAAGGGACTTGGGCACCTTTATATATATTACGTTAAATATAATACCAAGGTATACAAAAAAGTCAGTTAAACCATGAAAAATAAATGGTAAAGCCAAGCAGATAATTTCCAGAGTAGCAGGTTGTTCGAAAGAGATACCGGCCACAAAGGGCAAAGGAAGGAACATGGTTGGGTTTTAGTCAGTAAAAGTCTGACAGACTCCCGCTCCGCCCAGAGCTGCGAAGTTATTTCATGATTTCCCATCTGCAAAAAAAAGGCTGATAATATGCCAATGGTGAAATATGTTAAGTATAAATATGGGGAAATTGTTGCACCACATGTAATTAGCTAAAACACTGAGGAACAGTGTTTTGGACTGTGGAGGACTGTCTTACACCCGGTTCTGATTAAAACGATTTGTTTTGCTTACGGTTAGTAGTATTTCGACATAAGTTCTATGAGACATATGTCAAAATACTACTATCCGTAAGCAAAATGAATCGTTTTTTGTTTATTGGATTTCTTTCTTTTTCGTGTGGTTAGTGGCTAACCTATGCCAGAATTTTCTTACTTGGCTTTACTTGCCTTCAAGACATATCTAACAAGCATGCTGATAATGAGAACTTACAATATCAGTAGTTGGCCTCTGTTTGTCACCTTCTCCGTGCTTCTTCTCCACAACTTCCTTCAGTTTGTCCTCATCCCAATTGTCCATAGTGTCCTCATCGTCTCTCATGTCCACGTACAGGGAACGTTTCTCGGCCTGAAATTAATTATTCAAAATAATTAATTAGCAACACAGTTTTAGATAAGCTTAAACATTTGGAAAACGTAAGAAAACGGTATATGACAATATTCATAATTTATAATAAAACTGTCTTTTATAATTCCGACTAGCTGTCCCCAGCGGTTGCACCTGCTGATCAGCTCCTTTTCTGAGGGGTTTGAAAGATAGATATTAGCCAATTCTCAGACTAACTGAATATGTTTAAATATGTCATAATAATCAGTCAAGACGTTTCGGAGGAGTATGGGAACGAACATTGTGACACGAGAATTTTATATAATTAGATAAAAAAAAGGAACTCTTCACTCTTGATTTAGACTTAATTAAGAGTGAAGAGTTATAAAATAACATATGGCAATAACTTGGTTTGTCTATGGAGTACGAATACTTGGTCTACTTTCTACAGTGTTTTATATAAACAATCATCCTTAGTTGTGGTAGAAGAGACCCTATGAGCTCTCATAGAAACTAAGACAAGCAATAGCTTTCCACTAGCATGCCATAAAGATGAGTACAATTACAACATACCTTTCTTTCAATAGTCAAGTCATGGGAGAACTTGCACCTATCTCCTTTAGTACACTGGCCTTGCTTGAAGAAAGCACAAACCACCGATTTGGGATCAGTACCTAGAAAAAAAAAACTTTTATAGTTACAGAAAAAAATTGTCCCTACCCTATGAATGATTCCTGTATCATGGATGCATTACAAACATTTAAACCCACATACACAAACTAATAGCCAAACTCAAAACCACTGCAGAATCCCAATATTTGTTTCATGTGGGACATGAACCACAACACAGTCAATCAATAGGCCACAGCTCCAACCATGCCATCACTTTGATTTACTATTAGAATAGAATGGAATGATGACATTCCATTCTGTTTTGTATGAACAAAACCATGATGCTACAGTCCAAGTCACAAGGCATAATAACTTGTGAAAGTACTGTAGTTAACCCATTCCAAAAGGTAGATCTCTCTGGAGAAGAATGGGTTAGAAAACAAAATAAAACACTTTACAAACAGTAGCCGACTGGTAAAGATATTCTACAAAAATAGTAGCAGAGCAAGGGATATAGATAAAAATCTACTATTTCCACACAAGTGCACAATACTTATTTTGTAACAAGTCTCGAAACAAATTCATTCTGTTTACCTAAAACCACATAATGGTACTTAAAATCTTAGACACAGTGTAAATTGCTCGAGGTTGATCAAATCCAGTTTACAACATACCTTTTTCAACTTTCTGGGTCTGCACAGGTTTGAACAGTGCTGCTAATTCCTTCTGTTCTTTCATTTTCAGCTCCTTTTCTTTTTTCTTATCTTCCATTGGCTTAGCCGGATGGATGCCGCCACTTTTAACCTGTTTCTCAACTTGCTGGATAAACTTCTGCTGCTTGGCCCCCTTCTTATTTTTAAGGCCGAAGGTCTTGTCCTGTTCGAAGGAGAATCATTGATTAGTATTGTCTGAGTAAGTAATTAGAATCAAAGTTTGCTTATTGTGGTTTTAGTAGTTTGTGAAGCAATTCCTCTCATTTCTAGTGTATATCAATGTTGGAGTGTCAAATTCTTGAAAAAAAGAAATGCTAAGGTTACTAAGATTTCTGGAATACTACAGGATAAACTGTACCCTAGATTACTGTTATAGAATCACCAGCGCCAAGGCTGAAATCTAGACTGAATATTTTTCGAGATGGAAATGGTCTAAAAAAATCACCTCAATGACTTTATCCTTCTTCTTCGCCTCTGTCTTTTTGCTAGCACCGCCAGAAGCGCTTGGTGCTTTCTTTGGCGGCATGGTTATGTCGTGTCTTGAAACTTGAACAAATGAATAAACAACAACCAAAAATCCTTTCCCTTAATCTAAACTATTAATTAATAAAGGCTTTACACCATTTATAATGTATTTATCGATAATTTACGTGTTTTCCTAAAAAAAGTAAATATCTTCCACGGTGCACCAAGATGTGAGTTTGTGGAAGATTTTCGTTCCAGCTCAGTATTTTTCTTTTGACATAAGCGTTTCTTTCTCGCTTTTACGTGTTCCGGTCTAGTGTTGTTATCTTTTTCTATTGTTGAAAATCAAAACACATTGTATTGGGGAACGCATAATTTCTGTCAGGTTTGTGTACAGATTAACAAGCAAAAAATGTACTGGTAACACTAACACGTGCACTACTATACTTTGTCGCACTTAAATTATATCAGCAATAAATCTGAAAATTTTAATACCAAGTTAATCACAGAGACACCCTCCGTATTCCTTTAAATCTGAGTTCTTCTGAAAAAACTTTCGTCATTCAATGAAGACCACATGCAACACTGAAATGATATGTCAACGATTTGACACAATGATAAAAATCTTTCTTTCAGAATGTTTATTTTATAGTCTGTGAAAAGCGATCAAAGTGATTGACTGTTGGTTGATTTTTGGTCTCTGTCAGCTGCCGTGCGTAAACGTGAAATAAACACTTGCCTAAATTAGGCCATGGCGAACGCTATACCGTGGAAAATTAAAGAGTGCAAAGATAAATAAACCGTGTTTAATTTTCATCAACGAAAGTCACCATGGAAATTGTCGACGTTGAAGAATGCCAGCCTGACCCGACAGCGGTCACAAGAAAGAAAAGTTTATGGGCTAAAATTAACACTAGGACCACATACAGTTATTTATTTAACATTGTAGTATCAATACTGCTGCTCACATGTCTGGTTCTGGTGCTTTATTTTTTCAAGGAATATTTGAAGACAATTTTATACTGGGTGGACGCACAGGATCCGTGGATAATATTTTTATTGTTTATGGGTTTATTTTTGATCGTGAGTTTTCCAGTGACGATAGGTTATTTGGTGTTAATAATAACTAGTGGATATTTATTTGGGAATTTTAGGGGTATAATGACTGTGTTGGTGAGTGCGAACTTTGGCGTGGCGGTTGCCCACTTCACCCTGAAAGCGTTGCGGAGCTACTTGCCGCTGGACCGGTTGCTGAAGAACGAGACGGCGCGGGCTTTGCTGAAAGTAATCTCGGGCCCGCAAGCCTTCAAAATTGTATTTTTCGCGAGACTGACGCCAATACCTTTTGGATTGCAGAACACAATATTTGCTGTGAGTTTTTATTTTTTTTCTAATTTATAACTTATTGATACTTTTTATTTAACCTTTTACTTTGTATTAAGTTCTGGCCTACTCCTGGCCAAAGGTCTGCTTAAAACATTCTACTATTTCCTGTAATTTATTTTAATATACAATAATAAATACTCATCCAACCAATCCCCATAATTTTATATTGGTTCTTGGGTCACATTCTTCACATAAAACAATCTTTATTATTCATTTATCAATAATAATATTATAAAAACCAACCAATATTATCCTTGTTATCGAATAATATTAAATACTAATAACTTGATACATAGTTCAATCCTTAACTATAGGATACAGCTGACATGAAGTATCCTGTTCCTAACTATTTTAGTTTCATGTATAACTATTTCCTTAAATAAACACTTCACAAAATAATCTACTCCAAATGTTTCAGTAAAACTTAACATCTTTTTTTAATAAATATTTTATTCATGTATCATAAAAACATCAGCAAAAATAATAACTTTTATCAGTTGAGTGTCAAAGATAGCCTAAGCAGTGATTACCTTTGATTAAAAAAAAACATTTGAGTCTTATCTATAACACTTATTTAAAATTGGAAGCAAGGTTCATTGAAATGAATACCGGTTAGGGGTCTTGAGAAAAACCTTTAAAATATATTGTTTAAAAATGCTGTTTCCTTAAAGTGATATCAGTTATTTGAGAAAAATCTCATGTCATGTCTGTATTGTAAAGCTTTTGAACAAACAGTTTTCACTAATTAGAATAGACCTCTACTGAAACCATAAACTCATTTGCATATCCACTACACAAAAAACAATCAATCAACTTTACAATAAAACATTTTTAGAGTTTATACTGTGCATAAATTCCTTGTTGTATTCAAGGTGAGGTAATAAAATATTCTTACACCTAACATACAAACACCCTCCCCAGCCTAGGGGTGTAGAGGCCAAGGTCACATAAAATATCAGCATTGTTAATCCTTTATGCCTTATTTTCAAGGCTAGCAAGTTTATGGAGACCATAAAAAAGAAACATTAACTACCCACAGTGCCTTGGACAGTGTAAACCTAAATATTTAAAGAAAGAACATACAAATAAAAGCCATGACCTTTAGAAAGGCCTTCAAAAAGGAGGATGCATATAAGCATTTTAGAAGATGAATGGAATATGTATTATAACTAAACTATTTTCGCAATTTATAGATACATAATTTCGTACACCATAAAAGTTATTATTGATAAAACAATACTATCAGCACAACATTCAGGGAAACTTTAATCCATGTGAGAAAAATGATTTTCCTGATTTTGATTTCCTGCCTCCTTTTTTTGTTAGCCTGCACAGTGCACTGTCTCAATACTGGGCAAAGGCCAAAATTCCTTCCATGAGCTCTTGTCATGCCTTCTCAAACCAGCCTTCGTGATATGCGTCCAAGTCGTCTCGCTACCTCTTTGTGGGCTGGCCTCGGTGGGCACCGTCTATTTTCCAGCGCCCATTGTGTGGAGACTTTTGCCCTGCGATCATCGTGACTCCCCCAATCTTATTTTAGCCTAGCAGCTTAGTTTTGGGTCGCAGCATGGTGGTTCAACCCTGTCTTGTCTTTTGAAACCCAGAATGCTGCGCTCTATTTTTACATCCTTAAGAATGCAAAAAAAATTTAATCGACACCAATCACGTAAGAAATCTGCAAAATTGAGTAACCACAAATATACGTCACTGCAGAACCCGTATTAAGTCGACGACGTAAGCACTAATAGAAATGCGTTCCGTTACCGCAATCCGATAATTTAGCGGTGTAGAAGCTAGATGTAAGTTATGGGCTAATTTATGTACATTTTCCTAGTAGAGAAGGCCAGTAAAGAAAAGTAGAGACTCATCTGTGATTATCGTAACAATTTGTACGAAGATTGAATTTCCCAAAAAGGTTTTTTTTTATCATTCTTTGAGCGGCAGCTTTACTTGCAACACTATACCTCAGCCTTAGTGGTATCTCTAATATGGTGCCTCTGCTAGCACTGATTGCCTTTTGCCTTCATAGAACTTATAACCGTCAATGATTATTCCAACGGTGTAGTGGCGCCGGTAGGGGACATCAAACCCATTCAACAAACAACCTTTAATCAACTTTAACGGTAATAATTCTGCATTAAATTAATTGTCAGAATATGCAATAAGGGCCACTGACCACAGGTAGAAGGTAGTGACGACTTTCGAAAAAAAACCACAAGGTAATTAAGGCCCTCATGTATTTCAAGAACAAAGTCCAATCGTTTAGCTTCGCGTACAATCGGGGCAGGTTTTTGACGTCAGTCTATTTTATTTATCTTTATCTCAAACGCAAAAAACAGGTTTTAATTACATTTAGTATTCTGTCTGCTTTAAATTACATTACATCGGTATCACTAAGCCTTCGTAGTGCTATGGTGCAAGATTAAATAGATGATGGCGATGTCCATTATACTCCTATCCATTACCCCAATTTGGCTTTGCACGATTTCACCGCACATCTATGTCAGAACTTCAAGTTTTTCTATGACCATTTCTTCTGACTGTTCCGTACGGACAAGTTCTGCAAAGACCTCATTAATTTACGGAATATACAAAGTCGAAATAGAAACCACAAGGTGATTAATGTCCCATGAATTTCAAGAACAAAGTCCAATCGTTTAGCTCTGCGCGCAATCGGAGCAGGTTTCTGACGTTCGTCTATTATCTCGATCGGCAAACAAACTGGTTCTGATTACATTAGAGTTGTACGTTCAAGCTGTTTCCTTGTTAGCACTATCATCTACCCGTCATGCTCGCGATTTGACCGCGATACGTTTCATGGAAATGCAGTTATTTATATCCTTAGGTTTTCATTTGTTATTCCATATTTGCAGGCGTTGAAAACTTCATGGATTCCAGTTAAACTTACTCCAGGCTTGATAAATGCACAGCTGAGTTTTGAGAGTATTTGCTCAGTTACTCACCATCTGAAAAAATTGTACTACTAACTAACTAATCTTTGCAGAGTAAATCCAATGATAACTATTATTCACTCACTTATTCGCTGATTCGCATTAGTTGGGCTCGTTTCCAAACTCTGAGCTGTAAACTGATATTGGAATCGCGAGCCACAGATCGAGTATGATCTCGGATCAGCGATTTGGAAGCTTCGTCTTAAACTCTTCATGCAAGAACGAATATAATTCTCAACGAGGCTTTACAATCGTTTTTCGGAAAGAATATCGCTTTCGCGAATATAGCTTTTCTTACTGATTTCTCTATTAAAAAGTCTTGTCATTTACAATACAAAACACTAATTAAGTTGTCTCACTCAACTTCTTAATGATAGTAATTATGATTAATATTTTAATGACAAACTTATCTTGTTTTTTCGACACCTTTGGTTGCTATACCAAGTATGCGACGATTATCAAATTATTATTGTATTGAATTAGAATATGTCACACGTCCTGTGCCGAATCGGGCCTAAACATGTGTAGCTGCTGAGATATTTTTATCTCTGACATTTGATTAAATTGTTTTATCTCTTCAGCTTTAATTAACTCTTAGAAGGGGCTACAGTTAAATCACAAAGAATCTTATACATAAACCCACATGAATTTAGTTTCGTGCCCACGCGCACACGAAAACTCATTGTTTTTACGTTCCACCCATTTGATGCATTCATTGGTTATGTTCTCATACACTTCTATTTTCAAACAAGTTTTTTTATGCAAATACCGCGCTTAATATTTACTAAACCGCAAATACCTTGCTACTTGTTTTCGGAGATACTTACACTAGTTGCTGTCCGCGGTTTTACTTACTGGACACGTTTACATGTAAGAAATAGTCCAAATCTTAATTCTGGACCTCCAAAGTACATCGATAATGAAATTTATCTTGGTGGTGTTTTAAGTCTCTTTGCTTGGCAAAATCTCCCCATATCCCATATCCACAAAATTACCAGAGTTATAATGAGTTTGCACACTATTACGTATTCAAATTAACAACGTCATTGATTACATACTTTAATAATATCATAAATATATAAATTAAAAATATATCGGAAATATATAATAAAGGATGGGACGGTTGACGTGTGTCGGGCATGCCACCGTCCTGGTGAGTCCATCAGACATATTATTTCTGGTTGTTCTCGTCTTGCTAACAGCGAGTACTTGCATAGGCACAACCAAGTAGCCAGGGTTATTCATCAGCAACTTGCCTTGAAATATAATCTTGTGGAATCTGAGGTACCGTACTACAAGTATGTGCCCGACCCAGTTCTCGAGAAAGACCATGTTACGCTGTACTGGGATCGGTCTATCATTACTGACAGGACTATTGTCGCCAATAAACCTGATATAGTGGTGATAGACCGATCAGCGCGTCGCGTAATGATAATCGATGTTACCATCCCACATGACGAGAACCTCGTGAAAGCTGAGAAAGAAAAACAACTAAAATATCTTGACTTGGCACACGAGGTTGTTGACATGTGGAATGTGAACTCGGCTATCATTGTGCCGATTGTCGTAACGGCCAATGGCTTAATTGCCAAGAGCCTCGACGAACATCTGTCGAAGCTCTCCTTAGGTGGTTGGATCAAGGGCCTGATTCAGAAGGCAGTACTCCTCGATACGGCCCGCATTGTGAGGAGGTTCCTGTCTCTGGAGCCCTAACCACTGGTAGCTTGGACCCTGCTCCCGTTACCGGCGGAAACCTATTTTTATATTTTTAAATGTTTTTCTATTATTTTTTTAAAGAAATATTTAAAAATGTATTTGTAAGTATAATGAATGAATAAAGAGAATCATAAAAAATAAAACATTTTTTATGCTCCAAAAAAGTAATGGACACGAATCTAAATAGATATAATTGAATGAGGAGATAAATGGTTCTACTCAATTAACCTCATTAGTGGTGCGACTGTATGTCCGAAATTCGTCGTCTGTCGTACAGCTTTGATATAGAGGACTTTGTGACAAGTGATTCTAGTTTAGACTTAAAGAAGTTGATCTGAATAAGATTTTGATTGCATGTACATTTATAATCTTCCTGCCCTTGTCCCATTCTACTTGGGGTTGGCGCAACATCATTATCTTCCATACAGTCTAACCAGTAAAGAGGAGCTCGTGGCTAAATAATAGCAGCCGCTCGGGTCGATCTTTAGGTTAAGCCGCGCTTGCCTAGGTTGGTCTGTGGATGGGTAACCACCCGTTACATACCGAGTAACCTCCGTGCCTCGGAAAGCACGCTAAGCCGTTGGTCCCGGCTGTCATTTGTAGATCTTTGACAGTCGTTACAGGTAGTCAGTGTTCCGAAAGTCTGACAACCAGTACCAGTACCTTGGTAAGCCAAGGGGTATCGTATTACCCAGTACTAACTGGGTTGTGGAGGTCAGATAGGCAGTCGCTCCATGTAAAATACTGATATTCAGCTGCATCCGGTTAGACTGGAAGCGGACCTCAACATAGTTGGGAAAAGGCTAGGCAGATGATGATGACAGTCTAACCAGTAAATTAACTAAAATATTTATTGATTACAGCATGGAGAACTTACAGCTTAAAAAGAAACTTAATATAAAAAGAATATAAAAGAACCATAGACAACAGTAAGCCAATTACAAATCCTCACGTATAAGAGATTACAGTTAAAATAACAATACATTGTATATACATATATAATATAGTATATATCAAGCGATCAAATATCTACTCACGCTGAAAATTTAAAAAATACCTTGTTTACAATTTCAATTGTGAACTAGTTTGGTGTAGGTACTAAATTAGAATATTCCATATCGTTAATGTGAAAAACATGTTTGGGCAATAACTTGCATTGATTTTCACGTTATATCACACCAACGCTATTCTACGATATTATCGCTGGAGTAGTTTTATATAATGGCCCAGAGTTTATTATCGTGTTTATCTCCATCTGAATCGGAGCTGAATTATTTAGAATTCGCCTATAATTTATCTTCAGGATATTCACCTTCTAAACCTGTACTCACTATTTCTGGAATCGTAAAACAGATTTCTAAATGCCCTGCATGAGATTCAGCGTTCTCTATCTGATCACAACTATTGAAGTCAATCAATTCAGTTTGTTGTAGTGCTGTGTTGGGCGCCAGTATTTCCTAGGTCACGTCGCTACCACCGGTTCTCCGCCTATTTCATGGCTATAATTGTTCTCTTTACAAAGGAATTATTATTAACCCACATTTTGGTCGCGGTCTGCATGTCATCGGCAGACCTAAACTGACTAGCATTGTTCTAACTGACGACGTATGTGTTCCGCCATCTTTGTTTTCCAGTGTTTAATTTTTATCAGTAAATCTTTACAGATTTGGTGAAGTTTAAGGTTTGAGAAATTCTAGTCTCTTTTCTCATAAACCGAGATATGGGAGTTACATACAGAGGCAAGAAAAAAGGATCTTTTGATGCAAAAAAAAGCACAAGTACATATTGACACAATATAATCACAAGTGCATTGCCTAAGAGTTTGAGTTAATTGCTTTGTAGGTAAGATTGCGAACACTACTATCGTTCATGCCCCTAGTATGATAACATTAAACCATTGTTCTTGGCGTGGTATCTGGGACGATCGCGTTTTAACCACCCACTTGGCCCGTTTCGCTTTCACTGCGCGCCACTGTGTCGGACTGGCGACATTTTCTATTACGTATGCGTTACAATCCACCGCCGTAGTGTTTGTATTGATTGTTATTGTGTGAATCGCCCACGCAAGGTAGTCCACGAGCCAAAATTAGACGCAGTTCTTGGAAGATTGGTCTGAGACCTAAAGTGGGGGAACCGGTCCGACCAACGCGAACTAATTTCTCTATTTTGGAATACGTAATAAGGTTCACTGCTTGATTTTCACCAAGCAGTGAACGTCATTAATATTCATAGTTTGTGCGAAACGATATCAGAGAAATAGTCCTCCATAACAACTGCTACTGCAACTTTAGGGGGGGAGTGTAAGACTTGTACTGGTTAAAAACCCACCCATGTTCCTTCTTTTGCCCTTTGTGTTCCGGGGCCACGGTTTCTCTTTCGAACAACCCGCAACACCAGACAATTCTAGGCTTATGGTTAATTATGGAAAATGGCATGGTTCAAACCACTTGATCACATCTCTTAGCAACCACCCTGGATTATAACAGCAGTTCAAACAAAAGACGAGTTTGTTCATATACTTGCAATTCTTATAAGCGTTCTTGGTATTCAGCTGCATCCGGTAAGACTGGAAGCCGACCCCAACAACGACAAGGCAGAAGATGATGATGTTGTGCTTGAGGAAACTACTTGGAATATTACAAAAGTGTCCTGCGACCAATGCCTCGAAGTCTTGACGCGTTAAGATTCTATAACGGTCATTGGTTTTATTACAGCGCGGCAAAGTCGTCATTGTCTGTCTCATCAATATACAAACGATAGCTATCAATATAAACATGGCCATACGACACGTGGCTTGCCCATTGAAACCCATACTACTTGAGTCTGTAAAGATTTTATCCACCTTGGACTGAATCAACGTTTTAAAGCTGTAAATAACCGCCAAGTGCGAGTCTGTATGTCTGAGTATGTTTGGTGTATGGGAGCCCTGTTAAATATTTATTTTATTTTGTTTAAAGTATTTGTTGTTAAAGCGGTAGAAATACATAATCTGCGAAAATTTCAACTGTCTCGCTATCACGGTTTTGAAGATACAGCTTGGTGACAGATGGAGAGATGGACGGACAGCGGAGTGGGTCCCGTTTTATCCTTTGGCTACGGAACCCTAAAAATGGTTACCGCTGAAAACCTTGGTGGCGTATTTTGTTCTAAATATGCCACAACTTGATTGGAGTGATGATAACTTATAAGTAGTTGGTAATCCAAGGTCAGCAGTCAATACGCTTATCACAGACAATTGTCATAGCCTTGAAACGCAAATAAGATTAAAAAACTTGAATTTTTAGTATTCACGTACCTACTTGTAATTTGATGGGCTGTGTGAACGAGGATATGGCAAGACTGATGTGGCTACGAGTAATAGAACTAATAGAGAAGTTGGGAAAAAGAAGACATGCGCCGACCCCAAAAAATTGGGATAATGGTTGGAGAATCATGATGACGTGGACTTCTAAGATTGGGATTATAATCATTTCTCATTTAAAACGTCAGTCCACAACTTATCGCCTTATCGTGTAGGATTTGTGGCTACTCCTACGGCGTTAAGTGGTGTAATGCTTAAGATAATATCAACCGCTGCTATCTTAACTGAGAGCTGTTTTTATCTGGTGCAGAGCAGTAAACTTTTGTCGCCATCTTTCTTGGTCCTCTGCCAACCGTATTTACATTTATTATTTGAAAACCACATATAGATGTGAGCAGTCTTTTTATGTGGTCTTAGTCTGTCGTTTAAATATCTGGCGCGTTATTGTCATCTCCGGCAAAGGGCTAACATTGTTGTTGAAGATTCCTTTTCAATGCATCATTCAATTCAGATTAATCGGCCAGACACTGGCGCGTATTTATTAATAATAAATAAATTGGATGAGGAAAAACGGCATGTGTAGAGAACCGATATAGAACCGTGATAAAGTATTTTAATTTCAGCATATTTTATAGTTTCTAGCTGCATCGAAAACAGCATCCATATTTTATGGAGAATTGCTGTAAACATTTCGACGCCCAATCCAAATATACCAGGCACCGGAGTTTCAGAGCTCGTAAAAGTTTAGTTTACATCAGGGAGTATTTTCATTACATCAGCACAGTAATAATCTAAAAATATCATTTGAATATCAGATATGCGATCGTTCGGGGACGTTCGGAATATCGTCACGTTCAATATTTGTAGAGCTCGTTGGAAAGATACATTATCTATTGGAATACATTCAAAGATTATACAAAAGAAAGCTTAAGATAGAATCGTCAAATTCATGTCAAAAATGTTTAACATTTCTGTTTTTTTAATTATGGTGTTTTAATATTATTGTCTCAATCAGTCATGCTGAATCGTGTTTTTCAACGCCGGATGTGCCGATGTGCAAACTCACTCTTCTTCGTGTAAACACGACTTAAGTCCGATAAGGATACATCTGAAGGAGTTTGCCCATTACATCGTATCATTTCTTACTGTCTGATATGTTCATAATGGGCCGCCAGTACACCGCGTTATGCCTACCATACCATTACTCCTTTATGATTGAAATCTTTAGTTCCATTACTTTATGAAGATGCGTTGGAGAATTCAGACCTGCTTCTAAACTACAGGAATTTTTCCACTACACCGACTTTCATACGGTCAGTAATTGGCCTACTTGGACACATAGTGTGTCCGGCGCCGCCAAGACTCAAGGCCACCCTAGATCGGTCAACTTGTTTATCTTAAGAAAAGCAATCGATCCATCTTGTTTTTTCGGCTCTGTTACTGGTATTTACTGTGACAGAAAGTATTCCTTGCCAAATAAACGCATTAAAAAAAAAACTTAGATGATTCGGGTCGCGAACATAAGAAATTCTAGATTAGGTTACTGGTTGTTTTAAATATTGCGTGCTTGGCAATACTTGGCATGGTATGCTAAGGTTTTTCTAAACGCGTACGTGAAAATTGTTGTTTAATTTACTAGGCGCCGAAGGTATGGCGTTAATTTTCAAAGCAATCTACGTCTGCCTGGCTGAATGATTAGGGTTGTTATATTACCAATACTTTAAAATAATGTATCCTTGTTTATTTTCGATAAATATACTTTATATTGGTTTTGAATATAAAAATGCTTTTTTTTATTATAAAATGTTTATGATTGATCGCTAGTTACATAAAATTAAACACCATATTACTGCAAAAAATACATATTTTTAAGAAAAATATTGTTTTTTTTTTTCTTTTCAATATTTTGGTTTTCTTCATCTAAATATTTTAATACTTACGTTATTTTTCTCAAATAAAGTTGGCAACCCTAGTCATGACTCCGTGTTCAGCAAATGCTTAGCCACTAAAAATAATTGTTCACATTTGCCTTCAACCGCAAACCACACAACTTTATAATCTTGATGACAAATGGTAATAGGATTGACGTGTTCCTAATCTACATTGTTTAGTATAAGTTTAATGTATTTACTGCACGCAAATTTTCCTGCAAGCATGGTAGAGATTTCATAATAATAGCCGGTAACTTATGAAAATGGCTGATTTTTAGGGTTACTTTTCCTTTTCGGGTACGGAAACTTATAAAATCACTTTGTTGGCCGTCTGTCTGTCTGTCAAGACCCTTTATCTTGGGGACGCGTGGAGGTATTGAGTTGAAATTAAAACCATGTAGTCCCCTGGATCTTTGAAAATCAAGCGTCTAAGTCTACACAGTCAAAAGATATGGCCGTTTATGTCGCAAGTTTATAACCCCTCTGTGCGCGAGTCGGGCTCGCACTTGGCCGGTGCGAGCCGGACTCGCGCACAGAGGGGTTATAATATATATTTTTTGGGAATGTATTGCATACTAGCTGGCGCTCGCGGCTTCGCCCGTGTGATTTGGAAAAAAGTACCCTATGTGTTATTCCAGACCATAATCTACCTCTGTGCCAAATTTCATCAAGATCCATTCAGCCGGTTTGACGTGAAAGAGTAACAAACATTCATACATCCACCCATGCTCACAAACATTCGCATTTATAATTTGTATTGAATATTGAAGACAGTAATGCTCTTAACATATACTTAACTTACATGAGGCAGTTGTGGGATTTCTGTTCCGATCAAATAATCAGATTTTCTGCGAAGAATCCCACAGTTAAATCAGATTTTGCTATTTCTGGAAATGGTTCACATTTAAAATTATCATCCGGCGCTGTAAACAATGTCCTTCATATCAGATTTTGTCTTCACCTCTGAGTATTTCGGTGTTTTTTTTAGTGTAGTAAGATAGAAAACAACGACTTCATCTAGCTAAACTCTTCATTGAAATGTTGAGTGTTTTTTAAACTCTTCTTCATCTACCTAGCCTTTTCCAACCAACTATGTTGAGATTAGCTTCCAGACTAACCGAATGCAGCTGCATTCGGTTAGTCTGGAAGCTAATCTCAACATTATAAAATACCGGTATGCAGCTGCATACCGGTATTTTACATGGAGCGACTGCCTATCTGACCTCCACAACGCAGTTAGTACTGTACTGGGTAATACGATACCTTTTGCCAAGACTAGTTGTCAGATTTTCAGGACACTGGCTATCTGTAACGACTGTCGAAGGTCGCAATGACAATCGGGACCAAAAGCTTAACGTGCTTTCGGAAGCACGGAGGAAACTTAGTATGTAACGGGTGGTCACCCATCCACAGGCCAACTTAGGTAACCGCGGCTAGAACTTAGATCAACCCACGATCGACCCAAGCAGCTGCTATTACTTGGCCACAAGATCCACGAGTTTTTAAAACTCTTCATTCTCCAAAGTTCTCCTCGTGTTTCTCTTTATTAACCTTCACATTTCTATTACCCAGGTAAGCGACGTCCGAGGCTGCGGCTACCACTTGGCGACGATGCTGGGTCTGCTGCCAGCTCAGCTGATCAACGTGTACCTCGGCTCCACGCTGCGGTCCATGCATGACGTGTTGCACGAGTCCCATGTCACTGGATACATCGTGTTTGTGTGTCAGGTAATTAGTATTTACCAGGTTTTGCCCACGACTGCTCGAAAAGAATCCCACGAGATCTTCAAATCGGGATAAAATATCTAATACCCAGGCTATCCACCGTCGACTCTCTGTCTTCTGGACAAGATTGAGGTCAAATATATGCCCATATAATATTTAAAAAAAACCGTACACTAAATTTATTAAAATTCACTCGGAGAAAACCTTTCTTTCTTCCACTTACCTCTTTTGATTACTGTTTGTAAAGTTCTTCTGGGCATGCCGCCTTGTCATTTGTTTCTGTTTGAGACCGATAACTACGTCGGGTGCCTTTTCCAAAATCACCCACCTCATTCCTTTCTCTATCTCCAAAGATCTTCAAATGATGGCGAAAAGAACGAATCACTTAAAAAGTCCTCATTTTTGGAACCGACAAATTACCAAAGTCTGTTAAATTTGCGACAGATATAAATAGGTGTGCCAAGACACAAAATACGTTATCATTTAAGCAGCTTCTTCGCTTGTTTGCTCGAGCGCATTGTCCGTGACCACTAATTGAATTAAGTACCTACGTGTAATGCCCATGTTTGCACATCAGTATAAGTACTTATATGCTTCCTTATACATAAATATCGTGAAATATCAAGAGGACCACACACTGCTACTGCACTTAGGGTAACCATTCGTCCGGATTCTTCCGGGCTTTTTTTTGCAGATGGGAAATCATTAAATAACTTCCCCCGCTCTGGGCGGAGCAGTCTTGTACTGACTAAAACCCACCCATGTTCCTTCTATTGCCCTTTATGTTCCGGGGCCGCGGTATCTCTTTCGAACAACCCGCAACCCCGGATTTTTCCGGCCTTGTAATGTTTTCCAGAATTCTCAACTTTAACACGGGTATTTATTTGCACTTCAATTATTGGCTTGTAATGTAACAGTTTAGATTAGAGCATCATCGGTGAGTTAGGAAAATTGAGCTTTACAGGCAACAACACCGTAAGGAGTTCCTGCAACTTTATTTGTTTCTGTACGTGCAATCCTTGAGGGTTTTGCCTTACAGGTAAATAATGATAATTAAGAACCCTAAATGACTGCCGAAAATAACTTACCGTCCGGCATTTTGTCAGGACTTTCGAAAAGGTAACCTAAACTTATTATACCCGGTGTCAAATTCCAGAAATTGTTTATGACGTCATAAACTACTACGGTTCATTCGTCATTATTAACAGCTTTCGCATCGTCGTATCGATATTATCGCTTTGGAAATTTTGATTTCTACACGATACATTTGCTTTACACATTATAATATTTCCTGTAGCTGCTGGTGTTTGGTTTACCCCAGACTTACAGATGCTAATGAGATCATTGAGTGACGCTAAGGTACATGCAACTTACCTTATTGATTTTTATAGGCAGTCCCTGCATGTAACAGGGAAGGCTGCGCAGACGATGATGGTCGTGTCGTGCTGCATAAAAATATCTTTTATTAGTCATACAAGTGCATTTGTTTGAATACTGACCCTTCACGTAGAAAAATGTCACAAGTACTGACAAGTTACGGAGGGAAACCTGATTACTGTTCCCCTGTTCAGAGTAGAAAGACTCCCTCTGAAACAGACGGCAGTTCTGCATGACCGAGTCTTTTCAAAGACGGTCTCCGAAGATTCTCGTCAACTTTGTTTGATCCAAGTGAATAAGTAAACAATGTCCGAAAAGAAGCTTAGAAATAACATCTGGAGTTTTCCTCTAGACTTTTATTCTGGAGGCTCTTAATGTGCACGTTTAACTACATCGTTCTCACAATTTGTATAACATCGACATGAATGATGTAAACATGATTTTGTAAAAATATTATGATTTAAAAGAGTGTCCATGGAGTTTCTTGCCCATTCTTCTCAGATCAACGCTTTGGATTGGTCAACTACGGTACTTTCACAAGTTATTATGCCTTGTGACCGGGGGAATGTAACTTCGTCTTTTTGTTTTTTTGACATTCAAAAGTGCCTGTAACGGTCTAATTGAAATAAATGCTTTGAGATTGAAAACTTGTTGAACCACTAAAAGAGGTTTGGATAATCTGGGACTAATCTATCTATCCTATAGTACAAGTACTTGTCTTTATTTTAATGGCTGTTCAGATGACATAGAGTCTAGGAAACCTCATAAGTATTTAGTCCGGTATTCAACCTACCTATGACTGAGACCTTGTTATTCTACATGTTCGTTTTCTAACGAGGTCTAGGTTAGAACAAGTAGAAGTAACTTATTGTGTCAAACGAACTAAGCGTACACAATTCTTGTTCAAAATAGCTTTCAACTACATACATGTATGCACATTACATTACTTCGACTTTTTTGACAATGTAGACATGAAATGAACACAATTTAAGTAGTTCAACGCACATTGAAAAGCACTTCACGTGATCAGCATAGCGTTTGATGTTTTTTTTACTATAGTTGTTCCTATTGAAATGGTATAATGTGACTAAAAAAAGTCGTCATCTGCCTTTTCCCAAATATATTGGTGTCAGCTTCCAGTCTAAATTAATAGCTGAATGTTTTTGACGTGTAAATGCTTTTATTTTAAATCTCTTCTTCATCTGCCCAGCCTTTTCCAAGTATGTTGTGTCTTTCAGTCTAACCGAATACAACTGAAAACCAGTTTTTTTAGATGGAGCGACTGCTTATCTGACCTCCACAACCCAGTTAGTTTGGGTAGTACGATACACCATCTTAAGACTGGTTGTCAGACTTTCGGGACACTGATTATCTGAAGCGATACTTATCCCGTGCCGTGTTCACAACTGCGCGTTGACCATAATACTGTATAGAAAACTACTTTGTCTCGTATTCTATTTTTAAATCAAACCTACGTTCCAACGGTTCTAGTTTAAAATTTAGATTTTCCAGCTCCAATGTCGGCTGGTACATAAATATTGTAGTTCAAACATTTTATCTCATTTCCTGTGAGTTAGATAAGCTAACTTGGTTACTAACTTTTTAAATCATTACGTAACAAGACTGACACGTGTGAAGGCCAGAGATAAACAAGATTGTTTTGAAGAAAGTTCGAATTCAGAATAAAACAACATACCTACCTATATTATAGTCTACATGTTGAAATAAGGCCCATGCTAAAAGGAGGCTTAAATTCGGTTGCGGGTTGTTCGTAAGAGATACCGCGGCCCCGGAACGCAAAGGGCAAATAGGAGGAACATGGGTAGGTTTTAGTCAGTACAAGGCTGACACTCCCCCCCGCTCCGCTCAGAGCAGGGGAAGTTATTTGGTGATTTCCCAACCCAAAAAAAGGCCTAAATCCTACCAAAAATACGAGTACCAATATCAGGCCTGTGATTACCGGAGGGTTAGGCAGAGCTAAACCAAATACGAGAAGTATACAGAATACTCGTAATATTTTTTTTTAAGAATTGACCAATAACAGCGGTGTATAGGGAGTAGTAGAAGCAGCTTTGCCCTGAAGTAGGACACTAACGGCTGAATAATAATGTTGTAAAAGTGGGTGACCCCATTGCCATCCATCAACCGAAAACACTTTGCTAGACCTGGAAATCGAACCCATGACCTCATAATCAGTAGTCACGCTTGCAACCACGAGACAAAAGATGCAGTCATCATTATCATGCATCGTCTTATAGCACGATGGGTCATACATACGCCTAGGTACTTTACCTAAGCTGTGACGTCACAGTTTATCGGTGCATTTACTATCGCAATAGGAAACTAGGGGCATACAAACAGGCCCCTCCACGTCCGCTGGATTATTGCGTAATAATTTGATATCAACGTTATTTTATAGCATACTAGCTTTTGCCCGCGGCTTCGCTCGCATTAAAGTCGGGGTAACACAGTTCCTCTTTCCACCCTGCTACCTGTAGTTTTTGCCCTTGCGTCTTATTTATTGTAACAGCAAAGCTAAGTATTCCCTTATCTTCCCTCTTTCTCCCTCATTTCTCACTTTTAAAAATGCCATTAGCCTATGTCCGTCTCCAGGGTCCCTACTATCTCTGTACCAAAATTCATCAAAATCGGTTTAGCCATTTAGGCGTGAAGACGTAACAAACAAACTCATTTTCGCTTTTATAATATTAGTAAGGAAAATAAGCAGTCGCTATATTGCTCTTATCTGCCCTTTAGAGGCTGCCTTCTAGGGAATAAATAAACACCACTATGTCCTTAGAGTGTTATATGTCCATAGCGGAGGACATTCACACGAAAAAAGGGGACATTGGGTCGTACCCAGGCCGTACATAATATTGGCTTACTGCTTTGTATAGCTTGGATGGGAAGCTTTTAGTGTGAGCAGCAAGACCTCCGTCGAATGGTCTTGGTCGGCCAAAGGCAGAACTGTCGTCCCGACCTAATGTAAACTTAGCCTTAAGGAGTCGGGAACCACGGGATGACATCCGGCCACCGTTGAAGCGGACGGTGAGCAGCAAATCAGGGGGCTTATACCTGGCAGGGCAACGGTATAGTTCAAAAGTGTTACCGCGGTCCTGGAACACAAAGGGCAAAAGAAAAGAAAAAAATATTACTTAGCATGGATGGGTTTTAGTAAGTACACACGACGACACATCAACCTGTACAAAACCAGTTTATGCGGATCTCTCATCATACGGGAAATCCATGGTGTACGATTCGTTGTTGAGAGATCAGCATAAACTGGTTTTGTATAGGTTGATATGTCGCCGTGTGTACAAGCCTGACACTCCTTTCCACAGCCACTCCGCCAACAGCGGGAAGAGTACTCTGATGATTTCCAATACAAAAAAAATATGGAGTCATCATGTAGGCTTTCTAAAGACGGCTGCAATGTAGAAATTCGCGACGGTGGCCATGTTTGACATATACAGATTGGTAGAGCTTTCTCTTGATGATATTTTTGAAGTCTTTAACATCCTAAGCTTCATTCAGCGGATGATAATATAGGAATTTCTTTGTCGTACTGCTGCGAAGATTCGTCCTTCAATTCCAACATTCGCAGCCATGTCAATATTGGTCTTCTTAGATCAAAATAGCTCTCTAGCTATGTTTATTAATACGGAAGATTGTTGTATTATTCGATTAATAAACTGACTTTGGTAACTGCCCATAAACTTTGAAATAGAAAGCTAAATATGGCCTTACCATCGCAGAAATAAAGCAGAAATTACAACAGCACCCTCCAAAGCGTTGTGCTACTTTATTTAGCTAGGTTAATTCAGGTTATTTCCGAAACCACATAATACAGTAGACCTTACAAATGCATAAACCGATTAACCATTCCCTACATTGGCAGCCCCACTCTTACAAGTGATAGGTGTATTTATCGGAACAGGGGGAGCTATATGTGGCTAGAGGTGAGCCTCAAAGGTCACAGCGCTGAATAAATTATGCCCATAACAGGCTAGATGTCTACAAGTTCTACAGAAGGGTTGATTTAGTACTAGACATGCATTTAAACACGACATTTTTGTTTGTCCTTCGTGAAATATTCCTCTTGTCTATGTGTGTTTTTACTTCGGGTTAACTTTTTGAAGGTTCTGTTGGCAAATGCGGAAACCTTATAGATGTCCCCTGTCCTTCTCTCTGTCCGAATCTTACACCATTTTACTCGCAAGACTATTTGCAGACTATTTTTCATATGTAGACAGTTGAAATTTGATGAGTAGGTGTTTGATGATCCGCTCCACAAATATGATGCGAAATTACAAAAATCTTCGTCTTCTCGCTATTTTTTTCTCTCTTTTTAACCGACTTCAAAAAAGAAGGAGGTTCTCAATTCGACGGAATCTTTTTCGGTTGGTGATCCGGGTTTAACTTTACGAATACTGCCATTTCTATAATATACAAACATGGTATGGTTAATCCTTACTTCCTTACTAATATTATAAAAGCGAAAGTGAGTTTGTTTGTTTGTTTGTTACGTCTTCACGCCTAAATGGCTAAACCGATTTTGATGAATTTTGGTACAGAGATAGTTGGTACCCTGGAGACGGACATAGGCTAATTTTAATGAAGGAGTAAGAGGGAAAAAACAGGAAAACTTAGCATTGCTATTACAATAAATAAGGAAAAGCCTGAAAGGGGAACTGTCTTATCCCGAATTTAAAGCGGGCAAAATCGCGGGAGAAAGCTAGTATTTTAAATTGTTTGAAATATGGCACGCAGCTATCCGTCAGCTATGTACCGTCTTCCATTCCATCGATCAAATATGCTCCCATACGAAGTTAGAACTGCGTTAAATCATTTTCACCGTTAGGTACTTTCCCCGCAATACAAAATATTTACCGCTTTGCAATTTTGTTTCTAAGTGATTAGGTTTTGACGGTATCATTACGTTATCATAATTATATAATGAAAATTGCCAATCAGCTTATTTATCAACTGACGGTCTAACGTAGCGCTTGTTCAAAATTACATGTCATGATGACCATGACAACCAGTATCTTTGTACCTACTGCTTTTACAATCAATAACCTAAACATATTTAAAAAAATAAAAAACACGACTGCCATGTCAAAAGAATGAACTAAACTAAAAAAACATAACACTCCTTTTTTGGCTCAGTCGTGTAAAAAGAAAAAAACTTCTATAGCCTATGTTACTCGGGACGATGCAAGGATTCTAACAATACCCCATACATGTAAATCGGTTTAGGCGTTTAGAAGTTATGATGGAATAAAGAAACTCACATACATACAAACACATGAACCATAAAAACATAACACTTCTTTTTTGGGGCAGTCGTGTAATAAGGAACCCTTATTGGATCGTTTTGTTGTTCGTCTGTCTGTCAAAATCCTTTATCTCGGGAACGCGTGATGGTATCGAGTTGAAATTAAAATCAAACTCAAGGCTGTGGTCCCTCCCCAGGCGCCGCGCCGGGCGCCGCGAGTCTAGTCCCGGCCACCGTAGATACGGGCCTGTGGACGGTGAGCAATGGGTAGCTCACCGTCCGTCCGTCGATTGACGACAGGCCGTGTCGACGGCGCGTTCGTGTTTCACGCGCGCCTCAAAGAGATGTCAGCAAAGCAGAGGGGCTTGCCAAGTTGCCAGAGCCTCCGCCTGCCGGGGTTGCGGGTTGTTCGAAAGAGATACCGCGGCTCCGGAACGTAAAGGGCAATAGAAGGAACATGGGTGGGTTTTAGTCAGTACAAGTCTGACATGCCCCCCGGGTGGAAAATCATCAAATAACTTCTCCCGCTATGAACGGAGCGGAAAGGAGTGTCACATTTTAACTAAAACCCATGCATGTTCTCTTTTGCCCTTTGTGTTCCGGGGCTGCGGTATCTTTTTCGCATAACCTGCAACCATCAATAACCCTTACCAAAAAACAATATCCTACTAATATTATAAATTCGAATGTTTGTGAGGAGGGATGGATGTATGGATGTTTGGTGGTTTGTTACTCTTTCACGTCAAAACGGCTGAACAGATCTTTATGAAATTTGGCACAGAGGTAGATTATAGTCTGGAATAACACAGGGTAATTTTTTTCAATATCACGCGGGCGAATCCGCGGGCGCCAAGCCAATAATTAAATAAGTTATCATCAACTTATACTTCAATTTTTTTCCCATATTCCCAGTGTTCTCAAAACAATGCTTTTGCACTTTGTTTTACAATAGCCTTCATACACTTTGTGGCATAGCTAGAAATAAAACAATAAAAGTTTCTTCACATGGGACAGTCCTGCAGTATCAAACTGACGCGATGACGCTGGCGTTAGTTAGGAAAAACATATTATGTAAAAGGAAAAAAACAAATATAACCGCATTACTGATTAACATGTAGTTCAAAACAACAGTTCAGGAGATGAATGTACCATTAAATCACTAAGCTTAAAATGCCTTGTATTTCGGGTCAATGTTATTAAATATATCGCGAATGCTCCGCTTGGTAGGTCCTCCTTTATCATATTATCGTTGTCGATGTATGAAACGGCATAAATTTCAAAGTTAAAAAAAAATGTATCTAAAAATATAAGGTTGTATCGTTGTTAGTTCCGTTAAAAAACTCCAGGCGTCTCTAGGTTGACTGGCAGCTGACCCAGACTTGTGGAAAGGTTAAACGGATAACGATTATGGCAACAAAATGAGTATTGTATTTACGATAACGTGTTATTTATCCATCGTTTCCGTCCGTCTGGGTGTTGTCAGACTTTCGGGCCACTGACAGCCAGCACCATAGATATCCGAAAGGAGGAGATATGCTCGTGAGATGAAAATGTATCGGTACCATGCGTCCCCCCGAAATTGACACAAAGATACAACTAGTGCTACACCACAAAAAAAATCATGCGTCTGCAGATCGCCCCTACTACACATGCATTTAAGTAAAAGCAATAGATACGCAGTCGCGTAAACAACCGCCTTTTAGAAATCTGAACGTACTATACAGTCAATTGTTAACTTGGTATTTTGTCAAAATATCACGATAACAGCCGAAAGCACACTACCTCGCGCAACGCGGCTGACGCGTCGAACTATGATCGCTACGATCATGTGGCGACTATCGCGGACACCCTCATTGTCAACTTCTGCTTTTAATATTTCTATGGCCAGGACCAAATGAGTTTTAACGTACTTTCCGAAGCACGGAGGAAACTGGTTATGTAATGGGTCACCCATGAGCTCACCGTCCATCCGTCTATTGACGACAGGCCGTGTCGACGGCGCGTTAGTGTTTCACGCGCGCTTCAAAGAGATGTCAGCAAAGCAGAGGGGCCTGCCAGAGCCTCCGCCTGCCGGGGTTGTGGGTTGTTCGAAAGAGATACCGCGGCTCCGGAACGTAAAGGGCAATAGAAGGAACATGGATGGGCTTTAGTCAGTAAAAGTCTAACACTCCCCCCCGCTCCGCCCAGAGCGGGGGAAGTTATTTGATGATTTCCCACCCCAAAAAATGTTTTATTTTGCCAAAAACCCGACTTCCAAAAAAATTACAATGAAACAAAAAAGTCACCGACTTTGAAAGTTTTTTGGGTTCCGTACCCAAAAGGTAAAATGGGACCCTACTACTTTAATAATTAATAATAAAATACAAACAACCAATAAAATATTATTTGACGGCTCTCGTCCTGCCGGGGTTGCGGGTTGTTCGAAAGAGATACCGCGACTCCGGAAACAATAGAAGGAACATGGGTACGTTTTAGGCAGTACAAGTCTGGCATTCCCCCCCGCACGATGATTTTCCCCCCGCAAAAAAAGAAGCTTCCTCGTTCCATCGCGTTTCTGACATGTTACCTATGAGAGAAGTAGTAGGTAAATTATGGTAGATAGGTAGGTAAGGTAGGTAATAATTTGGGCAGTCTGTAATAGTATGGTAGCCAATATGCGAAATCCACTTTTTTTTCAACTTTTTTTGAAAATACAGTCCATTTTCAAAAAAAGTTGAAAAAAAAGTGGACTTCGCAGATCCCTGGCGATTAAGGTGAAAGTTTGATAGTGTTAACAGGATTTATCCTACTTATCTTACTAATTCGCATTTATAATATGCGAATGTTTGTGAGGATGGATGGATGTATGGATGTTTATTACTCTTTCACGCCAAAACAGCTGAACGGATCTTGATGTTTGGCACAGAGGTAGATTATGGTCTGGAATAACACATAGGGTACTTTTTTTCGATATCACGTGGGCAAATCCGCGGTCACCAGCTAGTTTAATCATAACACAAAAAACCGGTATACTGTCCGGTTATCAGTTGTTGACTTGGTTAAATAAACTACTATGTTTATGCTGACTAGGTCAAAGAACTTTTTATACATATTACAGGTAGATACCCTTAATTATAGAAGTGTTTATCTACGTTATCAGGTAATAGATGTAAATGTTGCCACTCCTAAAAATGTTTTCGATGTTTTTCTTCACAAGCATTCGAGATTTGACTTCCAAACATGCAGTAATTAACATTAAAGTGTTACAAATTCCAACTTTTTTTAAAATTATTTATTAATAACCAACTCCAATTAACAGTTATACACAACACAAACGAGTTAACACTAAGTAAAACTTCAAACATGTTTATATTATTTTCATATTTACTCTTGTATAAAGGTGATACTCGTTGGAAGTTGACATGACATCAGTTGAAAATAAAGATTTGAATTGACTTTAACAAACACATACTGCGCTACGCTGTAGTATCATTGGCCTGTAGCCGAGCTAGGTTGATAACACAATTAACTAACCACATCACAGGCTCACCACACCACCCAGCCCCAGTCCTTCAGTCGCTTCTACACACATCAAAAGTATCTAGGGATCAACATATATTTTTGCAATAACTTTTCTCCTGATTGATATTAATTAAAATTTTCTTTAAGGATTCATCAAATAAAGTGTTTTCGTTTGTCACAGTAACGATAAACCAAGTCACCTTTGCATTAATAAAGAAATTTGCCATTTTCCTAATAAAGGGATTTTTGACATTTGAACCACTAACATTAAAGTTCGAAAAAAAGACTGAAATAACAGTTTTCTTTAAAATTTTATTGGGTAACTTAAACAATTAATAATCCGTGTTTCTACCGCGAACACTAACAACACAAGAACATCGGTTTGGCATACTCAAAATGAGTTCATCCAAATCACGCTGTGGAATGGCCGCCCATGTTCGACTGGATACCCTCCATATTCGGCAGAGCTCTTCTCTGTAGCATATCCCATGCATGCTCAATCGGGTTCAAGTCTGGCGACTGAGCAGGCCAGGGCAGGACATTGATGTTAGCTGCGGCGAGAGTCTGTCTTACAACTCTTGCGGTGTGCGGTCGTGCATTATCATGCATTAACTGAAATAAGGGACCGATTTGCACTTGTAGAGGAACGATGACGTCTGATACAATCGTCTCAGCATAAATTTGAGCGTTGAGGTTGCCTCTGATCCAAATCAACTCAGTTCTTCCGCCGATCCAAATACCCGCCCATACCATGATGGTTCCACCACTATAAGGATGGACTTCCTGGCAGGATTTTAATCGCTGTTGGCGTCCAGGGGTTCTCCAGTGTCGTATACGTCTTGTATCCGGTCTCATACCAAAACGAGACTCATCAGAAAAGCACACGAAACGCCATTGTTCTTCTGCCCAATTTCTGTGTTCAAGAGCCCATTGATATCGAATCCTACGATTGTGCATTGCTATAGGTGGTACCCGTAGCGGTCTTCGGGAATGAAGGTTCACTTCATGCAAGCGGTTTCTGACTGTTTGGTCGCTAATTAAGTTCCCTGAAGAGTGATGAAGCCTCACGGCTAACATCATGGCGGTTATTGTTGGAGCTCTTCGAGTTAAGATTTGAATGTATCGGTCTTGTCTCCGTGTGGTGCAGCGATACCGTCCTCCATGGCGCTCAGCCACGGTACCAGTGCTTCGGTAACGTGTCCAAAGTCGACTGATAACACTCTGACTTGTATTCAGAGCTAAAGCTACAGTACGTTGCCGGGAACCAGCTTCTATCATTCCCACGGCTCTGAGCATTTCTTCCCTGCTTAAATGACGTCGCCGCTCCATAATAACGTTGGTTTTAATCAGTAGTAGGGAAACAGTAGCACTAATAATGTCTTCAATGCGTTGTATGTTTTTATAGGGAAAATATTGACAGCTTATTTTCATCTTTTACTCGAATTTGATTGAGAGTTCCTGATTCAAATTATGAAATGCACCAAAAAGGATCCATATAAATTTATAAAATCATAAATTTATTACAAAGCCACATCTCAATCTCAAGAAATCCGCATAAAAATGCTTGATCCCTAGACACTTTTGATGTGTGTACATTCCAACTTGTCATTTAAGGTGACTGACAGTTGACATTAATGACAGCTACCTGACTGCTTGCGGCTGTGAAACAGTGTTTACATAATTATCTAATAAATAGATGCACTACAGTCGCTAGTGTGATTCCTGAGCATAAGGTCCTTTTTAAATTATTTTTTACTAGCTTTTGCCCGCGGCTTCGCTCGCGTTAAATTCGGTATAACACAGTACCTGCCACCTGCAGTTTTTGCCCTAGCGCCTTATTGATTTGTAATAGCAACGCTAAGTTTTCCCTTTTCTTCCCTCTTTCCCCTCATATCCCACTTTAAAAAAAAAATTTGCCTATGTCCGTCTCCTGGCTCCAAACTATCTCTGTACCAAAATTCATCAAAATCAGTTAAGCTATTAAAGCGTGAAGAGGTAACAAACAAACAAACTCACTTTCGCTTTAATAATATTAGTAAGGATTAAAAGAATACAAGTTAACAGTGTAACCAAAACACTTATACTGATTAAAACCCACCTGTGTACCTTCTTTTGCCCTTGTTCTGGGGCCGCGGTAACTCTTACGAAAGACCTGCAACCCCGGCAGGAGCATTAGGTCCTGGGTTCAATTTCCTGGTTAAACAGTGTTATTGGGTTAACAGTAGCTGCGTTGCAGTGATTCGATTTGTGTCCGGATGATAGCAATAGTCTCGCCTCCCATTACATAGAACTTAAACGTGACGGGCGGTATGTGGCTTTACATTATATTACATCTCAGCCATACTCGTCCGGGATTACTTACAGGCGTGATTTTAATGTTTTACACCGCCGATTATTTGACGACACGGTTAGCGCAGTGGCTGAGCCATCGACTGCCGCGCTACGTGTCGCGGGTTCGATTCCCGCACGGAACAAATATTTGTATAACATGCAGATAGTTGTTTCGGGTTTGGTTGTTTGTGTATGTGAGTTTAAATGTTTGTAAACGTACCCACGATACAGGAGAAATTCCTAGAGTGGGGCAATGTTTTAAAAAAATATTTATATATCAGGGTGGCAAAGTTTGTATGGGACAAAGCCTTCCTTGGCCCGAGATATTTGAAAAAAAATTGTTAGACATTCTTTCACAAAACTCATATACTTAGTACGTCACATTTCTACATTGTGCGTGCATACAATAGTGAGAAGCACGCTACGTTATCAGTATAATGGAATTGAAGCTGTGTGCAATAATTGGTTATTTTCTTTTATTACCACCTTGCCGTATTGTGTAGTTGTGTAGGTACCTAACCAATACGTTCTCGTCAATATATAAATCTATTAAATTACACTACGGTATCGATTTTCTATTTATGTGCAGCCATGTATCCCGTGTCTATAAGTTGTTGCTTACTGCTAAAGTGACACAAACATACTTCAATTTTTAGGTTAAGACATAAAAGATGTGGAGCCACTCGACATAACTCGAATAAGACCGAAATGACCTTTAGCGACACAAATATGAAAGTGGCAAAAAGTACTACAGCGCCATCTATGCAACCACTGAAGAACTAACGGCAAATTCCTACATCTCGCAAGCAGAGTTATCCGCGAAGATAGCATAAATACGAGCACCCGACAAACAACTGTCGGGCAGTGGCCCACCAGATACGACACCCGTCTAGTAGGAGGGTCTTCCCTTTTCTATAGAGGATGGAGAACTTTACACCCTGTTCTTCATACATCTAAAGACCCGATCATGAAACATGAGACCGAACATAGTTTACCAATCGGCACAAACCGATTCAACTATGCACGGTAATTTCTTCGTATAAGCTTTGTTGTTCAACAAATATGTATACGGCTAAATTGAATATGCATAATAGCACCCCCCCCCCCCCCCGGTGTTATTTTATTACACAAATGTGTCACTGACATACCGTCACCACATCGATGCAATTGATCAATGTCGATAGTCTGATGTAAGAATCTACTATCTTCTATATATAAAAATGAATCTTTGAATTTGTTGCTAAGTTGCATATCATTATCTTTCCCTTTAATGTCATTGAAGTTTTCTGAATCAATGTTTGACACCTATCCTATTTGTCAACCGCATAATATTATAAAACACATGATTATAAAATATGTATTTATATATTATGAATAAATTACTTTATTTTAATTGTGTGTGTAGTATTAGCAGTAGGTACACTATTGACTACCCCCCCCCCCCCCTTGTATTTTTATATTCGTACAGTCCATCCAAAAGTCTTCTGGAAGATATCGCTATTAGCGATAAGACCGCCATTGTAACCATAGATTCAGTGTATAATAAGGTGATAAGACCGCCATTGTAACCATAGATTTGGTGTGCAATAAAGTATATTCTATTTTATTCTAAGCGCAAATCTCGAGAACAGCTGAACCCATTTCGCTAATTCTTTTTTTGTTGTGTTGGTTAAAGTAAGAAGAGGGTTCTTTAAAAAAAAAGTAGTGTAATTCGGGTAGAAAAATTGCATTTTAACGCATCGCAACGGCACAGCTAGTAAAGTAATCGATTTGTCTTAGAAAATTGATGAATGAGGCACGTAGGACATAATGAGAAGCCTTCTATCGACTTTCCATCGATCTCCATCGGCGATAGAACCTCCTTACGAGTACTATATGATGATTATGATTTTATCTGCCTGGAAACGTCGAAGTGGCCTTTCAGAAAATCGATAGTTATGGATTACGTGGCTTTATTCATAAGTAATGTTACTTTCTTAGTCAATTCAATACTTGTGGGGATAGCGAGTATGTGTATGAGCAATGAGGAAAATAAAGTGAGGAAGGTTTAAGGATGAAATGGCTATAAGAGTAGGGACTTACTAAAGGAATGATGAATGGATTGTGTGAGGATGATGTGCATAGTTCAGGGTACCGAGGTAAGTAGACGGGCCTGCTGGGTTTGCAGGTTGTTCGAAATAGATACCGCGGCCCCGGACAATAAAGGGCAAAACGAGGAACATGGGTGGATTTTAGTCAGTAAAAGTCTGACACTCCTCCCGCTCCCCCTACAGCAGGGGAAGTTATTTGATTCTTTCCATACCAAAAAAAGGGTACCGAGATGCCAGATAGAGAAGTAGGTATGCAAGAAGAAGATATGCTGCGCTGCACCTTAACAAATTGGTGTAAGAGAATGATGTTGATTTTCTTTTTTCTAAAGCTAATTGTTGAGGGTTAATGTCTGTGAACCTAACGATGCCTGTCTATAAAGGAAAATCACTGAGAGACCGACCCAATCAGCCTTTTTCCTCCTCATATGCGACGACTACAAACATCACGGGTTTTATAAGAACAGGCAACTACATAACCACATTTGTATATTATGATTTAGTAACGTACTAAAAAAATCGACTTAAAAGCATTTTTCAATTAAATCGTCAAGGAGATCGTGAACGATTACTTAATCGGCACATATTTTGAGTACAGTCCCAGTAAAACAAAGAACATGGGTACTCAAAATATGTGCCGATTCACGAACTCATTCCAACACCTCCAAGTCATCTCCAAATAATCATCTGCCTAGCCTTTTCTGAACTATTTTGAGGCGAACTACAGCTGAAAACTAGTATTCCATGGAGCGATTGCCTATCTGATCTCCACAACCCAGTTAGTACTGGACTACTGTCAAAACACAGCCAGGACCAACAACGGCTTAACGTACAGGTGGTCACCCATCCATAGACCAACCTAAGCAAGCCACACGAGCACTGGTCGAATAAGTATTCGTCGTCAACGAAGGTACAATTCGGCGTCAACTTTTTCATTTAAGGCACGACGGCCAGTCAAGCTATGCCTAACCAGTTTATGCGGAAGCCATGTTAAGCTGGAATTGTATAAGTTTCACAAAGATGCGTTGCCAGCAGGGCCTTTGAGTGACCAAGCGGACCGTTGTTGATGTGAAGTGGTCGTTGTGGCGGGTTTGGAACGCGTCCAAGCGTCGCGTTTCATATTACCTTCACTTAAATTTCGTGGCGATGACACGTTTCATATTTCGTTACTCCAGAACTTAGTCGTTTCCTAAGGACGTGACATTCAAGTTCGCGATTCAAATCTTATAGAAAAGTAACCAGGCTTGTCTGTTTTATAAATATTTTTCTTAGACACTGATCGACTTTTTAATTCAAATTTATTTCTTCTTTTTTTTAAACGTTGCCCCACAATAGGAATTTCTCCTGTATCGTGGGTGCATTCACAAACAGCCAGACCCGAAAGAAATATCTGCAGGTCATACAAATATTTGTTCCGTGCGGAAATCGAACCCGCGACACGCAACGCAGCAGTCGATCGCTCAGCCACTACGCCAACCGTGCCGTCATTTAATTATATGAACCTGTTTGATTTTTATCAATTAAATTTAGCTTTATATGGAAGCATTCATGGATTTTTCTGAAAATATAAACTGTATCTAATGTGTATGGTAACTTACCTCTTGTGTTGTCTGTACATGCAGCAGTTGAGCATCACGGTGCAACCATCTACATCGTGTATCACGTTGCACCAGTTATTGGTTGAATCTTGCATTTTCCTACGTATCACCGCTTTGATGGGAATCAAGAGGAGCTCGTGGCTAAAAAATAGCAGCTGCTCAGGTGGATCTTTAGGTTAAGCCGCGCTTGCCTAGGATGGTCTGTGGATGGGTAACCACCCGTTACATACCGAGTTCCTCCGTGCCTCGGAAAGCACGTTAAGCTACGTCCCGGCTGTCAATTGTAGATCTTTGACAGTCGTTATAGGTAGTCAGTGCCTCTAAAGTCTGACAACCAGTCTTATCAAGGGACATCGTATTACCCAGTACTAACTGGGTTGTGGAGGTCAGCTAGGCAATCGCTCCATGTAAAATACTGATATTCAGCTGTATCCAATAAGACTGGAAGCCGACCCCAACATAGTTGGTGTTATGTTGGATTCTTAATAAAAGATGTCCATTAAGTATGATACTGGTTTATTGACAGGAGACACAGGAATGTACACATCGTAAGACATGACAGTAAGAAGTGAGGCAGAGCGCCATCAGATCACAGATAATACATAGACTAGTGAAGACCATAATAGTACAACTAAATAGTGATGTTACAACATCCCCCTTGTTGAGTTCAAATTAGACCCCTGACTGACAATTAATATAAGTGCTATGCTATTTGATTCTATACAAGACAACATGCTTAATTATACTTATGGTTATACTTAAACTTTACTTATGACTTTATTTATAACTTAACTTAATCAATTTCTTCAATTAACCTTCTGGTAGGTTTTACAATACGACCTGACCTAGTTGTTACATTTGAGGATTGTTGAGATGAGGATCCTTGATGCCTAGACTCCTGTCTGTCACCTTCCTCTCCCCTTTGTGACGAGTTGGATTGCATGGGAGGGTTAGCACAATTATGAGAATATTTATGTCTTAAGTGAATTCTATTCCTCCTATACCTAACTCCATTGACATCCTCAACAACATATGATCTATTATTTGACAATCTTTGCTTAACAATAGCTTGTTCCCAGTTGCTACTAGGGTTTCTCTTAAAATAGACATGATCATTATGATGTAACATAGACATTGACTTGGCATTCTTATTGTAGTATTTTGACTTATTTTGATCATTTTTCTTGACAGACTCTTTGTAATCTTTAAATGTTACCACTTTTGGCTTTAACTTCTTATATGATGTTGGAATGTTATCTCTTAAGTTCCTAGACATGAGTAACTGTGCTGGTGATGAAAAATTATTTTTACCTGTATTTCTATGTTGTAACAATGCTATGTATGGATCTGATCCATTTTCTTTGCATTTTCTTAGCATGTTTTTTATAATTTTGACTGAACTCTCTGCTTGTCCATTAGACTGTGAATGATATGGGCTAGTAACAACATGTTCTATGTCCCATTCTTGCAAAAAATTTTTGAATTGGATTGACTGAAAAGGAGGTCCACCATCTGAGACTAGTGACAATGGTATTCCATGGCGTGCAAAAATTGACTTTAAATGAGTAATAACATTTTGAGATGTACTATTTTTATTTAATAATGCTATTTCTATGTATTTTGAGTAATAGTCTGTGACAATTAAATATACTAAACTATCAAAATGCATTAAATCAATACCTACTTGTTGCCATGGGTATTTACAGATTTCAAAATTTTGTAGTGGTTCCTTTTGATTGCTTTGTTTAAACTTAGCACATATAAGACATTGGTCTACTAAATTCTTAATATCACTTGACATATTTGGCCAATACAGAGATTCTTTAGCTAGTTTTAAACATTTGTTTATACCCTGGTGACCTTTGTGAATCTGTTCTAACATTCCTTTGTACATAGACTGTGGTACTATTAATTTTGAGCCTTTGAAAAGTAAATCTTTAATTACATGAATTTCCCCTTGAATATTCCAAAATGGTTTTACCAATGGACTGACATTGTTTTTATTGTTTGGCCATCCTTCATTATAATATTTTTTTAATAATTGCAAGGATTCATCCTTTCTGGTTTCCTGTGCCAATTGTGTACTATATTCTTTTGTAATTGCTAAGTTAGCATACATTAGATTGACATGACAAGACATTTCTGATTCATTTTCAGGTATATAGTGATCTTTCAAGGCGGCTCTTGACAAAGTGTCTGATATAAACATTTCTTTACCTGGGACATGTATAACTTCTAAATCATATTTTTGACAAGTTAACATCATACGCTGTAATCTAGCTGGGACATCATGTAATGGTTTTTTAAACAGATAGACTAATGGTTTATGATCAGTGTGAACTGTGACTCTGTTACCATATACATATTGGTGAAATTTTTCACAACCAAATTGAATTGCTAGCAGCTCCTTCTCTATTTGAGCATACCTTTCTTGGGTTTGAGTTAAAGTTTTCGAACTGTATGCTATAGGTTTATTTTTTTGTAAAATGACTGCACCTAACGCTGACTTTGACGAATCAACTGACAAGACTAATGGAATCTTGGGATTATAATGAGCTAAAACTGGTGAATTTGTAATTTCATCCTTCAGTTTCCTCAGACATTGACTATGATTTTCATCCCAAGTCCAGACTGCATCTTTTTTTAAAAGATTTCTTAACATTTGTGTTTTTTCTGACAGGTTACTTATAAAAGGTCCTAGGTAGTTTATCATACCTAGTATTCTCTGTAACTCTTTGACATTTTGTGGTGTGGGCATGTTGACAATTGCTTTGACCTTCTCAAGATCTGCCCTTGCACCATCTTTACTGAAGACATAACCTAAAAAACATACTTCTGACAGTGAAAATTTACACTTTGACTTGTTAAATTTTAAATTGACTTGACGAGCTCTTTGCATGACTTTATGTAATCTTTCATTGTGAATTGACTCGTTTGGACCATACACTAAAATATCGTCAATAAAAATTAGAACTCCTTCTATATCACCAAATAAATTCATCATGACTCTTTGAAATATTTCTGATGAGGCATTTATGCCGTATGGTAATCTTAAATATTTATATCTACCAAATGGTGTTTGAAAGGTACATAATTCTGAACTATATTCATCTAAACGTAGCATCCAAAACCCTGAAAATGCATCTAAATGAGAAAAACATACAGCCCCTTCGAGCTGAGACCTAATCTCATCAATTGACTTGAGTGGATAATGTTCCCTCATGATATTTTTATTTAAATTTCTAGGATCAAGACAAATTCGTAACTGACCTGAACTTTTTACTGTTACAACGACTGAATTAACCCACTCTGTAGGTTTTGTAACCTTTTCTATGACTTGCATTTTCTCCATGCGATCCAACTCCTCACGCAGTTTCCCTTGTAATGCGAATGGGACTTTCCTGGGCGGATCCACACATGGTACTGCATCAGGCTTGAGTTTTAGATGACAGACTGGAGGCAGACAGCCAAGACCCTGGAATACATCATTATATTGTGTATGAATTTGTTCACAAAAGTCTTGTTTTGATACTGAAAAGACACGTTTTATTATACCTAACTTTTCACAAATTGGGAGACCAAGGACATTTGGACACTCTATATCTGGTATTATAAACATTATGTTTTCAACAATGTTCTTATTGTTTAAGCAAAAATTACAAATTAAGTTGACTTTGCCTAAAATCGGAATGGATTTTCCACCAAATCCTGTGACATTTATTTGACATTTGACAAGTGACAATTTTGACAGCTTATTTTGACTTTTAACATTTTGAAATGTTTGTTTTGACATTATATTGACATCTGCACCTGAGTCTATAATGCATTTGACTTTGGTATCTCCTACCAATAAGCTAATTTCCCACGACTGCTTTGAGTGATTCAAAGTATTGACCACTGATGATCCATTGTGTGACTGACTGGACGACTGTGCCTTATTGTGAAATCCCTCAGACATGTGACTGATTTCATCATTGAGACTCTGACACTTTTTCTTTTGACTTTTTGACTGGACATAGGACCTGACTGGACTGACTGACTGGTCTGACTGAGTGACTGACCGTGACTTTTTGACTGGACATAGGACCTGACTGGACTGACTGACTGACTGACTGGTCTGACTGAGTGACTGACCGTGACTTTTTGACTGGACATAGGACCTGACTGGACTGACTGACTGACTGACTGGTCTGACTGAGTGACTGACCGTGACTTTTTGACTGTTATGACTTTGACCATTATGACTTTGACTATTCAGCATACCTACGAAATAATCTTGACTACCATTATCTGAATTAAACGATTGCAACTGACTGACTTTTTTATTTTTGAGACAAAATTTAGCAAAATGATTATAAGATTTACATGACCTGCATTGAACTCCTTGAGCTGGACACTTGTAGCGATGAGACTGCCCACAGCGGCTACATGTCTTCGAGCTGCTTGAAGCTGAAGGTGACTCGCGACTGCCTGAAGCTGGCTTGCGACTGCTTGAAGCTGACTTGCGACTGGAAGCTCGCTGTCGACCATCTCCTCGACTACGGCTCCTCCGACTGAGATGCATGACGTTTTCACTGGCGATGCTGCTCCCTTTGACTATTTTCTCAGCATCCTGCTGTGCGACTATGAGCGTCCTCGCTAGCTCTTGCATTCTCTGATATGTTAAGTCATGTTCTTGCAGTAACCTTTGACGCACATGTGACAAGTCCAAATTGAGGTTTGCAATGAAAATATCTTTGATGAGCGATTCCCTGAGCGTGCCAAACTCACATTCTCTGCTTTTATTCTCCAAATCCATGAGGAATTCGTCGATGCTTTCGGATTTTTCCTGCTTACGTGTGAAGAATAGGTATCTGCACATCGTGATATTTTTTCTTGGCTCGAAATATTTATCAAATTTTGTTTTCACCTCTTCAAGCGTGCTGCCATTGATTGTTAGGTTAAAGGTATTGAAAATGTTCAGACCTCGCTCACCGATTGAGTGCAGTAGAATGGCTATTTTGCGTTTCTCAGTTGCTTTGTCAAGGCCTGTCGCTAGTAAATATAGCTCAAATGCTTGCGACCATTTTTTCCATGATTCAGCGTTGTTATGAGCTGGATCCGACGATATATTCAACTGCTTCACACGTGTTTGAAAATTTGTCTCACCATCATGGCTGACGTCCGCTTGGTCCGGCATTTTCTTCGACGACCTCGACTTTTTCTTGAATGACTTCTTCTTAAATGACTTCTGACACCATGTTATGTTGGATTCTTAATAAAAGATGTCCATTAAGTATGATACTGGTTTATTGACAGGAGACACAGGAATGTACACATCGTAAGACATGACAGTAAGAAGTGAGGCAGAGCGCCATCAGATCACAGATAATACATAGACTAGTGAAGACCATAATAGTACAACTAAATAGTGATGTTACAACAGTTGGGAAAAGGCTAGGCAGATGATGATGATGGGTACCAAGCCCCAGTGTCAAAGTGCGAAAGCCTCACAAGTAGGTTACCTACACAACCTATAATAATATTCAAGCATACGACGAAAAGGTTGCGTGCAGTTCTTACATAATTACTTTTAACAGTCAGTTGACTTAAGTCGCCCTTCGCTTGAAGCTTCTACCTTGATTTTAATATGTATTAGCCCACCCCCTTCAGAAGGGTTGCATGTATTATTTATAAGATACCTAAACGAGGACGTTTTACGTGAACTAGGTTATGTCTTTGTATGTAAAAGTTAGCTGTACTTCGTGGCACTGTTATTGATATGGAATTTCGGATCTGGAAACGTATATAGGGATTAAATTATACCGGTTTTATACTTAAGCTTGAAATTGTCTAATAACTTCCCCCGCTCTGGGCGGTGCGGGGAGTCAGACTTTTACTGACTAAAACCCCATAATTATGTTCCTTCCTTTGCCCTTTATGTTCCGAGGCCATTGCATGTCTTTCGAAAAACCTGCAACCAACGGCAGGCGTTGGCCCTAGCAGGCTTCTGTTTACCCTGAACTATGCATATCATCCTCACACAACCCATTCATCATTCATTAGTATTTCCCTACTCTTATAGCCATTTCTTCCTTAAACCTTTCTCACGTTATTTTCCTCATTGCTCCGCATAACATTCATACACTCGATTTTCCCACAACCACACTCAATTTCCCGTATCGTGTCTCCGAAACTAGTCGAGCTGTGATCCATTAGAAAAACTTTTTCTGGTGGATCATAGTGTTTATTTTTCTGCTGGTCTCAAGGTGTGTTAAATTGAAAGCCTCGATGTACAGTCGCTGTACCATGCATTCGTTCGTTGACGTCGATGAGATTTTATCTGTGAGAATCAAGCACCTTTTAATTAAAAACCTATCTTTCTAATGAAACTTTTGTTCTCATATTTTTACTAAATATAAACAACTCAACATTTCAGATCCTGATCGGAATAACCCTAATGGTGTGGGTGGTGCAGAAAGCCAAAAAGGAGCTGACGATAGCCATCATGGCCGCAGAACTGGGCAGAGAGACGATATCCACATCCAGCAGCTCCTCCATCAGCTAGCCCACAGCCAGGGCTTCCACAGACGTGGACAGCGTCTCCGAAGTACCCTCAAGCTAGGGTTTCCCCGACGCCTTCGTCTCCCGAAGCCCGCGAAGAAACTCTCGTATGAAATGAAATGAAAAGGGTTAGTAAGACCCTGTGATATTATATTTAATCGCCATGTTACCTCCAAGAGGATTAGTTAATATTTTACTGATTGTAGATGTTGATATTTATAAGACTTTCCTTGTATTATGGTTATCTTGTATAGGTGAGTAGTGGTGATGATGTGATGAATCTCGCTCAGACGGTCTATCGACGCCTCACAGTATTATTCGATGTTGGTGTGCGAAAGAGACAAAGCCATGTCCCACATAGCCTCGTTTCTTTCCCTCATTAAAAAAATGATTAAAGTAATACTGCTAACTGAGGTGGAGATTCAGTCCCAATTAGGATTGTGACTGACGAATGACGTGTGCGTGTGTTGAATATTAACGTTTTGACGTTTGACACGACTGTCAAGTGTCAATGTCAAGTGACACGTTACTATTTGAAGAGTAACGATTTGCTGGAGACGAGACAAAGATAATTTATCCCTGACAAGTCACAAAATCCGTGTGCAATTGTAATAAAGAGGAATTAACGCGGTCATGTGCGTCCATAAAGTTTACGATTGTATACTAGTCCTCGTAATTACTTTGTCACTCTTAGGTTTAATGTCGCTAACACGTCATAAATGCAGATAGTTTCAACCTAATGCTATGGCCACATAAGTGGATATCAGCGAATCACTTCGATGCATGGTAGACATTCTGTTAAGTTCTATCTCTATTCCACAATGAAAGTTCGCCGAATCCCGCAAATGAGTCCTTAGCATTAGTGGATCTTCAATTTCCTGGGAATTGCTGTCGAAAGTGATTAAGTGGTCACGGTGTCTACCATACTCAGAGACAGTCAAGGTTTTGTTTGTTCAATTTACTGTCAATCATTTCACAAAGTGTTGAAAAATAACAATGAATAGAGATTTATCGCGTTTCTTATGAATGTGGGTCGCTTTGAAAAGTATTTGACTTTATGAAAAAAAAACTTTATTAAAACACGTTAAATTACTAATGTGATTCCTGTTCCTGAATCTTAACATTTTTATTCAAAAATCTTGAGATTTTTAAGAGGCTACATTGAAGGAAGCTCCTTATGCAATGCTAAAATAGAGTTTGATATTCGATTTCTCAAATTTAAATTATCAACTCAAAGATCAGGTGTACAAGTCTTCGAATTGGTATATATTTTTGATTGGCATAAGAAATTTATTTCTTGCTTATGAATTAATAAAAAAATTAATTCATATTGATTTCTTTCAGAAAGAGTACTGTGTGTAATGGTACATGCGACGATCAATCATGCTATACAAAACAGTTTATATGGATCTCTTTATTTTACGGGAAATCTATGCAAAATGAGGCCATGGTATACTGGAAATGTATGCTTGATCTGTCGCCGTGTGTACTAATCTTATAATGTTAAATAGTTGAAAGACTTCTCAGTCCAGTCAAGATAATTTATTTTATGATTCTATTCAAGTTCGAAGCGATGCACTTTATAAAAAGAAAACACAATGTTTTCTTATACAAAACATTTGGAATGATTCCAAAAATGTCAGCTTATTGTGAACAAGGTGACTTTAATTTGGGACGAATTAAATGTATCATGAAAGAAGGATTAAACATCCGAGGACTAGGACATAAAGGTTTGGTCAATTCGGTACGGACTAGTTGCGGACGCTGATCTAAATACGGATACCACCTTGCATTGACTTACTGAAGAATGGTTCAGAGTCTGATGTCTTAAGAAAGTCTGCAATTCTACCGCACTAGTTAGACTGTACATTTATACAGGAATACACATGCCAAGCTACTTGCACAAAAGTATGCAAGTAGCTTGTATTCCATTGTGACGTTCACCAATCAGAAAAAATAGAATACAAATCTTAATTCACTGTAGTCACTCATTTCTGGTCTTGGGTACAATCGCCGACAAAAATGTTAGCGATAATTCTCGTTTAAAACTCAACAAAAATGCTCAATCCGAAAACTACAAATGAATTTGCAGTATTCATTATTATAAGTATCGGAGTGTAAAATATTCAGTTTTGTCAGAAACATTTGTACCAACATTATCAATTGATAATTGTACTAATAAGCGTGAAGGTCGGGACAAAAGTCGGTTTGCGACGGAACCAAATAGCTTAAGTGAGTTGCACATTTAATTATGTACCCTACGGTGTCTATTTAGAGTCCACTTTAACGTAAAACGCTAGCAAAAATGATAAATGGAGATATTTTATTCCGTGGGATGTTATATGTATAGACAGACGTGTTTTGGATAAATATTGATATGATATTATAATGGCAATAACCCTGCACTGATAAGTATATAGATCATGGTATATTATACCATTTTGTTAACACATTACACACATTCACGGCGTAAGACACAACACTTTACATTGAATTCAGTATATGAGTCTGCATCTACCAGCACATACTCATATTCATTGGCTTTCGGTTAGACTGGAAGTCTACCACAAATATAGTTGGTAAAAAGCTAGGCAGATGATAAGCCTACAATCTTCCACAAAAGTCTCTCTTTTGAACACACACGAACCACAAGTTTCTCTTTTGAACAACCCGCAACCCCGGCAGAATGATATCCCTGCCTACGTCTGTTTCCGAGTTATATAGCCCAGTAGGGTTACCATGACATCTTATAGCAGTACTTATTCCTGTGTGAGAAAGAGATGGTGCTAGACACCCTGTATAGCTCTGTCTCTTTCCCTCAGTGGAATAAGTTGTTTTAAAACGTTATGGTAGGGTAGCTGATCTATACAAGTGGCGAGCAAATAGGCTTCTTTTGGATTAGCTCATTCCATCTTTGACCTCGTTTCTGTGCTCAGGAGAAGATTAACCCGTTGCACGATTGTTTACAAAAATGTAGGGTAACAATGTATGTAAACTTTGCACCCGTCTGCACACTTTGTCGCGCAAAGGTTTAAAGTCAAGAACAGGTACAATTAATATTAGGAACGGCATTCTTTTTTTTACAAAAAAAAAAAATCAAAATGTTGAATTCTAGAATCGTGTACTGGATTCTCAGTAAAAGTTTTGTGTCAAGATGTGCCTTACACCTTGTATCATTATCTTGGTAATTACCCGATATCAATCTCTTGTTTCATCTCAGTAGTCAAAAAATTAGATACTTGCTTCTAAACCAAAGATGATGGTCGTCGGAATCAGATATCTCCGTTCATCTTCCTCTACTCTAATATTTTAAGGAAACCCAAATAATGTATGAAAATGTACATAGTCCGTAGATTTTCCAGTAATTACTCCAGACGATTTATTTTTCAACGATCTTTTTGCAGCAAATGAAATACTTTTCGGAATTTATATTTGTAGTGTTTAGTATTCAAGTTGTTGCCAAATTTGATCACAGGCAAAACGAGTTTAGCATTTTCTGTCAAACCTTATTTTTATATTGCTCTGGTAATTGAATTAAAAATAATAAAACCTTTATAGTCATGTTCAGCCAGTTTTTTACCTAGCTTGGTTTTTACTTACTTTTTACGTGTTTTTATTTGTTTGGTATTTATTTTAAAGTGTGGTTAATTGAAGTACTAAATTGAATAGGTAGTACTTTATTTGCAATGCAATTCTCCCGGGGCATCATGCATTATTAATTTATTACATGTGTTCTGTGAAACGGACGACATACAGTTAATTGAGGAATGTAATCATTGTAATGTCACCCATTTTTATGTATTTTTTTACTATTTATTTTACAAACATAATATCAAGCTTGTTACCTTGAAGAATTAGGCGGATGGGTACTTACTTATAATACCAACACCCACGTTTCGACAGTTCTGTTTACTTTCCATTGAAAAGCGAAAAATGCCTTCACTGACTGTACTTGTCCACTTAAATCTGTGTGGTTTTTGTTTAAAAAGACCATCTCAGACACTAATCTGCATAGTCCTCATATAAGTTCACCAAGATGTCTGGACCTTAAAAGAGACTATGACCTCTGAGTTTGTTTCGGCTGTTTCTTCTCAAAGAACAATACACCAGCCACATCTAGACGACGATCAAAAGTGTTTGTAAAAATCTATTTGCAAAATAAACATCTACTGGGCGGAATTTTATGTGCTAGACTTTTTAGTTTACCGCTAATTGCGCATACCAATTTCCGATAAGACCAAGAGTAATATGAAGTCGCATTTGCATCAATACAAGACTTGGCAATACATGGGTTTCGCTAAACAATATTTTTACGGCAAAAATGAACAGAACATAATAATGATAATTGTATTCCATCAATGTATATTATTTACAAACTACAAATTGGCCTAAAATGAAAATATGAAAAACATGGCGTCCATAAATTCGTCCACATCGCTGTCAATCGGGAAAGTGCCCAGAAAGCTGGCAGCATTGTCGCGTTGGATGGTAATGCCATGATAGTTTTGACTCAAAACTCGTGAAATGTTGGTGTGCTGCTCAGAAACTTTTGGTGGAAAAAATACCCTTTTTTTCGGGTGGGAAATCATCAAATAAGTTCCCCCGCCCTGGGCGGAGCGTGGGGGGGAGTGTCAGACTTGTACTGACTAAAACCCACCCATGTTCCTTCTATTGCCCTTTACGTTCTGGGGCCGCAGTATCTCTTTCGAACAACTCGCAACCCCGGCAGGAAACTTCCCTTGCGTTGCATTCTTGAAAAAAAAAAAAACAATTTTTATGCAATAATTTCTAGCGAAATAACCCAATTTGGTACACAGTTTATATATTTGATTGAACTTGGACAAATTAATATGAATATTAAGTACCAGGCGGTGATGTGTAGTCTCTGCTGGCTCCATAAAGGAAAAGCGTGTGTTTAGGTTTTTAACAAGGGAAAATGCATTAACACGCGTAGGTACCGTGTCATGTTCGCCGATCTCTTTCGTGGATCTAAGTAATGGCGTGACCTGCGTGCCTACTACCACTATACTCACCACGTAACAATTTGCATTATTTCACTTCATTATATTCCTTTTAAGTGTACACTAATAAAATTAATAGCTTTCCATTTTTTTTTTTGGTTGTTGAATCGTTTAGTCAAGTTTTTTTTTAATGGAGGCAATTCGTTTTGATATCAGGGGACCTAAATGGCCGGTTATGCAGAATCATTATTAACACAATGTAGGTAATTAAAACCTATATCTCTAAAGGTTGTCTTTGGTTTATATTAAATTCAATCAAATAAATTAATTCACAAACCAATTCATTATAATTTGTTGATAAAAAGGAATCTTGTTAAATTCTTAAAATGGTCACAGATGCAGTAAAGATTATGAATTGTAAGTTAGTGACTATTTTACGGATTTTAATAAAAATAAAAGCACATATAAGCTCTTCACCATATTCGTAGAATTTACTTTCATTAAAATAAACCTGAACAAATAAAAACGCTGAACTCTTTTGCTTGTGATAGTACGCATTCTTTTGATGCCAATGCAATGTATTACGAAAAAAAAAGTATTTGGCATTTTATTCTTATGATGACGAGACTAAAGTATCGTTGCGAACAGCGATGTTGAGCATGTAAAGTATTAATGTACGTATTGTTATAAACATGTATGGTACATCATCGGTAGCTATTTCATATTATAAATAGGTACATTACGTATACTGTTTAGTTTCAATGTTTATAATAAAATCACCACTATTATTGTAACCTGTCTAGAGTAGGGACCTGTCTTATTGTATAACTAAACTTGTTATGGCCTGCTCAAGTCGGGTTTGCGTTTATAAGTGTAGTCTCTACATTTTCCTGAAAGAATTTCTTTTTATTCGAAAAAACGTTTGGAAACACACATGGAATACTTATGATTTTATGTATGGGTTTGTTTGTGTTATGAATCCAATCGTGCAATAATCAAATGAGATTAAGATCTCCATCTTTAGTGTTGTTTTAGAACTTATTTGTTTGTTTATTTTTTCTTATTTGACATATATTGTTTATCTTGTGATATTTTTGTGTTCACTCTTTTTGTAACAAAACAAATGTTTAATCATTTATTATCTTTGGTGCATGAAATCACTTTATTTTTCAATCCATTTTAAAATCCAGTAATATATTAAATAAGTAACTTTAACGAAAAGAATCCATTATAAATTATTCTTCCTAAATAACCTAAAGACTGATAATAGTTTCAATTTCTTTTATATTTCTTAAAATTTGAGAAATTTAGGCAAAGAACATAATTTTCTAGATTTTAAATTTTGTTGATTGTTTACACAATATTTCTGGTGTCAAGCATATTTTTTTTTTATTAACTCGATAATACTGAATCATTTTGTTTTTGCTGTAATTATTGTCATTACATTTAGCAATTATATTTATTTGTATCATACCATTATTATAGAAATATAATCAGTAACATATTTGTGTAAAATGTCAATCAATATTTAAAAAAAGAACTATTTTCTTGTAACCATTATAAGTGTTAGTAAATGTCTTTATGTATTCAGTTTACTTGTGCAAATTAATTAACTATTATTTATTTGTTTGTAACACTTCTAACATCGAATAGTGCCATTTATTTATTTGAAAGACAATGAGTATCGGTTTTTTAAGTCTCTTAACGCCAGTGCCAGAAAATGCGCATAGACAAAATAGATGCGATTAAAAAGTTGTTAGAGTACCATAGAGATTTCATCGCAATGGGGGTGGTAGCTAACTGTGAAACTAATGGCGCTAGCATAGCTATTACCAAGCATCGTCGTTGCTTGTAAATCTGTTTATGTTATTTTAAATTTCACCTAATAACTCAGATTGGGACCTAGCTATGATTACGCCATCTACAACGAGCTTTGACCCACCTTCCCCATTGCACCTTTATAAAAGTTGAGTATAAAAGGCAATTATTTTAAATAAAGATTTATTTTACAATAATTTTTTTGTGGGAATTGCTACTGTTTTCAAATTGTTTGTTAAAACTTGTGCCAAATTATTTTTAAAATTTATTTTGGCTAATATTTTTGTGGTAATTTCTCTTAATTGTAGTTACTTGGGTCTTAGCCAAAATATTTCAAGGATTCCATTAAATAATTTATAGTGGATAAGACATGTGAAACATTGTTGACGTTGGATGGAGTTTGCCGGCTCATATTCCCATCATCCATTAGTATTAGATGTCCCTATTTCATATGCCTATTATAATGTTAAAAATCAGTTAAACAGTTATTCTTTCACATTTAATTTTACCCAGTCATAAGCAAGATTCACAGAAGGTATTTGGACTGCAAACTCACATAAGTGCTCAGTCATACGGTTATAAACCTTATTTTCAATACATTTATTTGGCACATGCCACAAGTGCACATATAAATGTACAAAACTTAAAATTAAACAAAAAAATAGCAGTTATTTTTTTTTTTTGTTTAAGTATTTTAAGTTTTTCCTCTTCACCCAGGCCTAGAAAAAGGTGATCTGTGAATCTTGCCAGTAATATAAAGCTAGTTACTCAACATCGATTTTGGTCTAACTCCTTCAAAATATTTTATACTTTAATAAATCTTTATAAAGGTGTGATGTTTAAAGAACTAGGTACCTCTGCTCAGAATCTTTGAAATGATTTCACTATTTTTATAATAAAAAACTTAATACTTATTATATTATATAGTCTAAAAATATGCATTTATTGTTAACGAATTTATTTTGTGTTATTTTATTAATAAATCCCACTGTTATTATTTTGAATAATACTTGTTGTAAAGTACGTAGCAAATCATTTCGGTACAATATGAAATGGTTAAAAACGAGCCTTATACTAGATGTAATAAAACATTCTCTTTATTCTGTGGTTTTATTTGGGTGATGGTAAATATGATTTCTATTCTAAATTTAACAAGGTCGGTTTTAGATTGACAACTAAAATAACAAGTGATCTATAGGTATTTTTTTCCGGGTTGCTAATAGCAGAATGTCTGGCAGCAAGCGCCAGACATTTCAAGAAAACATTCTGAAAATACCGTGATGAAGAAAGATAACTTAAACAGCAAGTATATCTCACACCTCACACTGGCTTGAGAAGTACAGTCACATACTATAATACTGAACACATCACACAAGCGATTTCCTCCCAACTATATTGATTACCGTATTACGCTTTCACGAACATAGTATTTGGAAGTCGTAATATTACCAAATAAGTCTTATCTTGAACTAGAAACCCCTTTTTACGAGATAATCGCTTTTGATGTTTGATAAGCCTAATCATGTTATTGTTCCTGACTGTACACTGGTACAGTACAGATGACATAGGTTCGCGTCTTTCCATTCTTTAGAAGGCACGCAAGAGTGAAACTAATCGCGTACCTATGGATCGAAAATCACTTTACTGAGGTCTTCAAATCTATATATGAGTAGAGATTTTTTAAATAGATAAAGCTTCGTACCTACTAAAGTTTGAGAGGGTGGCCAATACAACTATTCAGCTAGGTTGTGCAGTAAACGTTGAAAGCTTTGTAGTAGAGTGTTCCTGTCTCGTATTCGACAGGGCCTAATATGAACATCATTGACCGCTCATGTTGCGAAACGGTTGCGTGGCAGAGACGCCACCGACAACTGAAGTTGTCTTAACTATAATAATAGAAAATGTCCCATCACTAGCGAAAATACCTAACACAGCTAACATATACTTAAAAATAATAATAGGCTTGGCGTCGGGGGTGAAGGAAGGTAAAAACATGTTGGCGTGCAAAAAGTAATCGGGGCGTTATGTCTGTTGGGATGACTTACGGGGCCATACTGTTACGGTCACTCGGCGAGCTTTAGAAGGCTATGCTTGGAGTTTGTTTGAGGGATAAAATCCATAATGAAAATCTGGCTGAGAGTCTTAAGTTGTCGACGTAAAATGTTGCTCACAGAATAAGGTAAAAAGTTGAAGTGACAATGCGCCGACCATACACATAATTATTATATATTTTAGTCGTAGCTAAGGTAGGCCATCCTCAGACTATAGGAAGCAACGTTCTTCGCAGGGTGACTGGTATGTAAGCTGGATGAAAATAGGTTTTTTGCATTTGCATGCAGTGTCAGGTATGAATTGCGACCTTAAAAAATATGGTTTTACTGCGTTATAATAATTAAAATTATCAATAAATAACACTCTACTTTTACAAAATGCATGTTATTATAAATAGATTAATACTTTTTACTTACTTACGACTAATATTATTATGTAGATACTCATTTTGCTCTGCTCCAACTTTCAATAATTTCTCTAATAACTTGTACCAATTTCTAAATAAAGTTTCAAGATCATAATGTTTATAATATTCCTATACCATATTTTTCCATAGACGGACATTATAATATTTTCATCCCGAGTCAACAACGATTTTTTACTCTAGTAAGTCAAGTTAATCATTGGAATGAAAAATGAATTCTGAACGGAAAATTAAAATAATATCGTCGTTTCTGATCGTGTTTGCTAACTGTCATTTTTCATTATCATGGCGGAGGACGAGGATGGTGTTTCGAATAAGAATTCCCCTCAAAATACGAATAACGGAGAACCCTTGCAGGAAAACGAACAAAATGCAGCGAAACCAGACTTAGGTATCGAAGAAGCAAAGTACAATAGTAATGAAAATGGTGACGCATCGCTTACGGAGGCGAAAAGTTCTTCTTCCAGTGAGTTTACGAAGTTGTTTTTTGTCCTAAATATAAAGGCATTCCTCGTCGACTGTTCGTTTTTCTTGCAGAGTCTACGGGGGCGACGCGGAAAGATGAGAACCCGTTTTCGTTTCGGCATTTTTTGAAGCGGGATCTTTCGTTGCCGGGTAACTCGACGTACGAAAACACAGGCGCCCGTCCGAAAGTATACGCGAACACCGTACAGCACTCACCGACCAAGATAGACGTGCACGCCGATTCGAGACGGGACAAGCCCCGCTCGACCGACTCCCAAGCCAAAGACAAGATTAGCGACGGCAGCAGCCATCGTATAAGTGACAACACATCCTCAAGTAGTTCTGTAGAAGTACCTTTTAGTGTAGTGGATAACTCTGATTCTAAGCATAACTTTTACACGGACAATAATGACGTGCCCTTTTATCACAGACCAAATTTGGCTTCGGAGCCTTTGGGCATGCCCTCATTGCCAGATTTTGTGCAAGATCACATATTAGTGGAGCAGGCATATTTGAACTTTAATGGTCCAATATCTGTTGATTTGGATAACCTACCAGACTTTACGTTTAATACTAGTTTCAATGCAGGATCCTCTTCCTCTCTGGGTAGGAGGAATAACAGTAATTATGGGGGAAGGGGGTATGATTATGAAGCGTATATGGGAGCGGCATCTACTTCTGATGCTGGACAGTCTGGCAGTGGGATGCCACTGGATTTGCCGGCAGGCTCCGAGGCGGCAGGACCTACCCTGCCCTTGGACCTGCCACCACACTTGAGTTTGGATCTGACGGAGTCTGTGAACCCTGCAGACAGGAGGAATGTGTCTCCGAGAAGTACATTCCCTTTGGATCTCCCGCCTAATGCTGGTAAGTAAAATTCTACTTTTTCAAAGTTGCAAATCCATAAAGTTGCATTAGACCAGCTTAACTTGTGGTTTATGATGACTGGATCCTACCTTAACAAATGAGGAAACAATAATTAATTGAACAGCATCACCAGTCAAACACAAATGGTTGAAAATAGGGTTTTTATTATGTGCTGGCAAAGTCATAGCTGAGTTCAAGAACTAATAAATTTAAATGCAGCAACATAGTTTTCTTCATTCATTATCAACCACAGACAGAATATTAATTGCTATATCTTAAAATTATTCTTTACAGTTTACTTATTATGAATTGATAATGAATCCTTTGCACCTTCAAATAAAATCCGGTGAAAATTGTGTTAGTATTCTATATTTATGGTGAAGTATACAAGAGTGTTGGTGCAAACTTGTTTCTAATAATACAACATGCACAAAATTTCTTGCTTTGTCATAAAACTACATGATATGTAGTTGAGAATAAATTCAAATTCACATTCCAAAATTTCATATTGACACTCAATATTTCTACATTCCCTGTTGTTTTGCTACTCCCAAATATTTAGATATTCCAAATTTTATTTGAAAACTGAAGCCAGTGGAGAAATCACACAAGGTTTTTTGTAACTTGCCCCCATTTGAGGCTGAGCTAGGGTGAGTGTCAGAGTTTTACTGACTAAAACCCATTTATGCTACTTCTTTGGCCCCTTGTTTTGGGGCCAAGGTATCAAGTACAAACAACCTGCAACTGCGGCACACCCCTCTGCATTGCTAACGTCTCTTTTAGGGGTTTGTGGTAGGCACATAAGGCTTCATTTTCAATATACAAGCTTTCAAATACTGTGACTTTGAATGTAGTTTTATGATTCCTTTGTGAGGATACATAAACTCAAGTAGAAAATATACATAAACATTTTGGTACTAATCCAAATTTACATCATCAGTTACCAATATTCTGCTATGCATAATATGATGTCTCGCAACTTGCATGTTAATCATGTTGTCAACACATGATTAGGACCAGAGATACTTTAATTGATTACTGTTATTTAAATTGGGCTGTCCTAGAAACTACTGTTTGATTTTCATGGTTTTAAAATTCAAAAAGGTCTTTACAAGGGAAAGGTACAAAGTTCTGTCTCAGCTACTTCAACCAAGGGAAGTTTCGGTTTTCTCATACAAGCACCCCACAAGCCGATGGTATTTTATTGAGCATGTTCACCCGTTTCAATGTGTACTTCAACATTAAGAATGTAGAAGAAGTTTTATTATCTAAAAACTTAAAATAATTACTAAGAATTGCTAATAGTTTTTTTTGTTTTTACTTTGCCCCACACTAGGAATTTCTCCTGTATCGTGGGTGCGTTTACAAACATTTAAACTAACATACACAAACAGCCAGACCCGAAACAACTATCTGCAGGTCATACAAATATTTGTTCCGTGCGGGAATCGAACCCGCGACACGCAGCGCAGCAGTCGATCGCTCAGCCACTGCGCCAACCGTGCCGTCATTCGCTTCGTCTTTCGCGTCAAAATTCGCTCGAAGCGAAATGAAGATAATTATTTATTCAAATTGGCTTTCAAATTGTCAAAACTGTCTTAAGTATGTATCGATTTTATCAATGCAGCTATTAATAACCCTGCAAAGGGGGAATTGGCGCTTAGAACTGTTCTTCTCTACGGTGGGCAGAGACGTGTAATCGGACCGCGAGGAATTCTAGAGGGGTCAAAAATATTTAAATAGTGCAATATTTGTGGACAGTCAATTTAATGGGTCAACACTAATGCTTCGGCGATTTTCCAGCAAAACCATCCTAAAGTGTTTCAGTCTGTTTCAATAAGAACGTATTTCATTGAAAATTCTGCTAGAAAACGCCAGGTAGCGAGTGTACAAAATAGTGAGACCGCTAGATTACGCTACAATATTCTTAATTACTTCGAATCAACCTATTCCAGCATACAAATATAACACAGCTACGAAAACAGTAAGGTATATAGTTAATGAAGAAATTAAACAAAACAGGACCTAATTGAGATCCCTGAGGTACCCCAGACGAGATATATCGCAAAATTATTGAAAACCGTTGTCGACAACCAGAGACGAGCCATGAAAGTAACGACCCGGTGATACCATATGCTTCCAACTTTATACCATGTGAGACTTTGTCGAAAGCTTTACTAAAGTCTGTACATGTAAATTACGTTAGCTTGGTAACCTGATTTATTAAAATTGGATCCAACTCGCAGCACACTCGCGAAGGAAAATAGTTGTTATAACATCAGGTCCAGCGCCTTAGTTACAGTCTACATTTTTTAACCGCTTAAATAAAACCTCACTGTTAACACTCGGGTTTATAAACATAGAATATTATTTTTATGTAAATTAGAATTATTACGAGTGTCACAGACTTCCTAACAGGGCTATAAATAGAAGAGAAGTGAGATGCAAAAACTCGCATATTTCGGTTCCATCAGATGCCATAGTAATACCATCAAATCAAAATAAAAAATGTTTATTTGTAAGAATATGGTACAATAGATGTTATAATATTAGTTCCAGTATATTCTCATCAGCATCATTACCATAACATACCAGACATAAGAAATGTGCTTGACTATTTTCTAGTAAATATTATCTAAATTGAAATCGCCAATGATAAATACGCATAAGTCGTTAAGTTCATCAAAGGCAGCTCTTTACATTAATTTGTCCATGAAAATTTCTAAGTAAGACATGCGGACAGGGGGAGGCAGGTATACAGCACAGAGCCGTGCCGAAAAGATTTAGCCACAGGAAGATCCGGGGTAACCCAAAAGTCCTCACAACTACTCTCGAGATGCACAGCGCGTTTAGAATTGATTTTGTTTTTGACAGCTACCAATACCGCGACCCCCGCCATTTTTGCCACTACGTTAAATGATAAATGATGTTTATTTTGCAAGTAGGTTTTCACAAACACTTTTACACGTCATTTTTTTTTAAACTAGATGAGGCCGGTGTTTCATACCCGACTACTCTGAGAAGAAACAGCCGAAACAAACTCAGAGGTCATAGTCTCTTTTAAGGTCCAGACAAAATAATCTTGGTCAACTTACATGAGGACCATGCAGATAGTGTCTGAAATGGTCTTTTTAAGAAAGCACCACACAGATTGAGTGGACCTGTCCAGTCAGTGCAAGCATTTGTCAGTTATCGTGTAGCTCAACTCATAACCCAAGGAGCTCAACGACACGACGAACAATACCAAAAAAAGGACATTTGTGTAGGTCGCTTATAGTACTCAAACTGCCAGACTATCGTCAAAAAACAAAGTAAATAAAAGAAATGATCCACATGGTCTTCACATTCACAATAAACAAATAAAAAAATACAAAATTAAATTAATGAGATCATAAAATGTCATAAATTAAAATAATAAGGAAAATAAAATGTCACAAATAATAATAATAAAAAGAAATATGTTCGTATGCATCACCCACGTTCTTCGGTTATGAGACTGTATATCCCGCGGAGTTGCGGAGGTCGAGGCTTTTTAAACGCCAAGACTCTCCACAACCGCGAGATATGCAGTCTCAGGGAATATTTCCTAGAAACCGACGTGGGAATGCATCGGGATGTGGTTGCAGTGGACAAAGGCTTCACCCCGCTCTCCTTGGCTAAAGAGAACTGGCGCAAACCTGTAGTGCTTGACACTAACGACCGCAGGGAGGTATGGCAGAGTAAGGAGCTTCACGGACGCTTTTTCCGGGCCCTACATGGACCTGATGTAGATCAACCAGCGTCCGTAGCCTGGCTACGTTCCGGGGATCTCTTTGGAGAAACTGAAGGTTTTGTCTGTGCAATTATGGATGAAGTTATGATGACGAATAACTACCGGAGATTCATTGTGAAGGACGGCACGGTTGACATATGTCGGGCATACCACCGTCCGGGTGAATCAATTCGACACATTATCTCCGGTTGTTCTCGTCTAGCTAACGGAGAGTACTTGCATAGACACAACCTTGTAGCCAGGATTATTCATCAGCAACTTGCTCTAAAATATAGCCTTGTGGAATCGGAAGTGCCGTACTACAGGTATGAGCCCGACCCAGTTCTCGAACATGGCAATATCACATTGTACTGGGATCGATCCATCATCACTGACAGGACTATTGTTGCCAACAAGCCTGATATAGTGGTGGTGGATCGATCAGAGCGGCGCGCAATGATTGTTGACATAACAGTCCCGCATGATGAGAACCTCGTGAAAGCCGAGAAAGATAAGCAAATCAAGTATATTGACTTGGCTCGCGAGGTTGTCGACATGTGGGATGTGGACTCAGCGATCATTGTGCCGATAGTCGTATCTGCCAATGGCTTAATTGCCAAGAGCCTCGACCAACACCTGAGGAGGCTCTCGTTAGGCAGCTGGATCAAGGGCTTGATACAGAAAGCGGTACTCCTGGACACGGCTCGTATTGTTAGGAGGTTCCTTTCTCTGGAGCCCTGACCGCCGGTAGCTTGGACCCTGTTCCCGATACCGGTGGGCTACTATTTTTACATTTTTAAATGTTTTTTATTTGTTGTTTTTAAGAAATATTTAAAAATTTAATTATATGTATATAAAACAATAAATGGACGACAAAAGAAATGTAAAAATAAAAAAAAAATAAACAAAGTAATGTCCAATTGTATAAAATAAAGGAATAAACAATAAATAGGTGAAACAAAGGAAAACTTTGACACTCACAGAGCAAATTAAATTGGAGCAGCTTAATCCCAAGCCTTTTTATCTTCAAGGTAATGATTCATATTATAGTAAGCTTTCAGATATAGCTTACGTTTTATAAAAGATTTAAATTTATTGAGGCTTAGTGTTTGAATATCGCTTGGTAGTTGACAATTACTTTCTCTATCCCTTCTGTAGACCACCTAACGATCGTCAAAAAGTTCACTGTTTAGGACTGTTATAAATAAATTAGTTATTACAAATTGGAAGAAACTAATTGGAGCATAACATACAATAGTACACGCACTTATGTCTTAGCTATGTATAATAAGGAGCAAGCCTAATGTCATCAACTGGGCACAAATCCAAACTCCATGGCTGCTGGATAAAAACCCAATATTAATTTTCCCAACCCGGAAATTGAACTCAGGATCTCTTGCAGTCACAATTGCGACCATTAGATCAACGAGACAGTCTTAGGAAGGTGCAGTTTATGTAAAACTTTGAAAAAACACGCTTAGTTTGTTGATCCTGTTAAAATCCGGTCACACATTCTGAACTGTCCCAAACAAACGTTATTGTAATGCGTCAATTAGCACATAATACGGTATGTTTATATTCATTAATCGGTGGTTCGTTTCACTTGAACTTCGGGTAGTATACGTACAATGCTGACAAATATATTAACATTGCTAATTATTTCATTTCGTACGTAAATCATGTTGTCCTTGACAGGGATAGTGGTAAACACTTCGCAAGTACTGCTTTCGTAAATGAAAAAGTCTAATGCCAGCAGGCAGAATTGTTTTTGCTGCAGTGGTGGCCGTAATGAAACGCCTACGATCGACCATATCGTGGTCTTAAATTCAATGCATGCAGACCTTTTACTTTTTCTCACCAGGAATGTCAAAACATTGAAGAAAAATACCTCGAAAAATTTCGTAAAATGATGTACTGAATGAATGTATGTCCCTTCTACCCTGTAAAAGATAGAGTCATACGGTTCAATACTGTCCCACTGTAGCACAAATGTCTCTTCTGATACAGAGACTGCAAGGTCCAGGGGTCACCGATCCTACCGGGGTTGCGGGTTGTTCGAAAGAAATACCGCGGCCCCGGAACATAAGGATTAAGGAGGAAAGGTTCCAATAAAAAAAGGTGTCACTGATTTCAGAGATATTTAAGAAAAGCTTGAAAGCGTATAAAATAATTTAAAAAGTAACATTAGCCTGTATTTGAACTCAATCGAAACTTAGACAAGTCATTGTAACATGTGGTTGCGTTCAAATTGTATGGAATGCAGTAATTAGGATGCTCTGTACTAGGGAACTGTAAGGATGCAGTACTTAGTGACGTGATTCCCTCCAGGATAGACGGATCATTAAACTTTAATTAACCCTTCTATCTCCCCCTGACACAGCTGTGAAAACAACTGTTGGTTTAGTTTAAAAAAGCATGATGTACTTGATGACAGCGCATTTCCTGCAGTTTTGAGAAGTATTGTCAAGTATTTAATCATATTTTTATCGTCTTGCTTTATTTGGTGGTTTTGTGATATGAAAGCGCGAGCGTGGTGTTTAGCATTCTATTCCCGGCCCGGGCACATTTTATAAGGTTGTAAATAAAATAAATAAAACTTTTATTTACTACTACTACATTGGCCCATTTTGTGCAATTGCTATTTTCCCATCTCTTTTTCAATTGAGACCTCGGCACTGGCAATAGGCTCGCCTCATTGGGACCTAAGGGAGCGAAAAAATTATATTAACAATATTATTTGTTAGCTTTCTGGCTAACTCTTCAGTGAAATTCCATTCAATGTGAATGTATTTCAGGAGCGGAGTCCATGTGTCTGCCGGACTTCCTGCCAGTGCACCCGGGTCGGACGTCGCCGGAACCGGAACACCAGGATGAGCAGATGCGCCAGATCATAGCTGAGCTAGAGCAGACCAGGTGCGTATCGTCGTCTTGTCTTAGTTTGAAGATCCCCGTCTTGGCTAAAGGATCTACTCTTTAACAGGTTTTCTAGAGTATATTTATTTATTGTTGATGAACGGAGAGCGAGAGGAAAACCAAAGAAAAGATGGATGGACTGTGTAAGGAATGATATGAAGGAGAAAGGAGTACATGCCGTGTCATCTGATAGGGGAGAATGGAATAGTATATGGAAACGAATAGTACAAGGGCAGGAAAATGATGATTTAAAAGAGTGCTATGTCATTCATGGAAAACTCAAGTCAAGCAAATGTGTTGGGTAGGGGACACTCTATCTTCATAGCTTGAATCTTTCCTTACAGCGATCGCTACAGAGCTGGGAACATTAAATTTACTTTCACTGCCAAAATCATAGAGGTCCTTATTCCCGCACTAATAAGATTGCCATTGCATTATTGCCACAGTTGCTGACATGTCTGTCTACAGCGCAGTGTACCTTATTCTCGTTTGAATAAGGCCGTTATTAGATTTTGAACCATTTCATCCGGATGTTCTTTTGGTTTATTATTCCGCTCATATACTTACACAATTTTATTCGTGACATGACCGCGCCATTTCCTAAGCAACACGCGACGTGCGAAGATTGCTAATGTAGTCTGTCGTATTGGCACGTGTTTATGTTAATTATGTTTTATACTTTCTTATTAATTAACTAGCGACTTGTTTCTGCTTCGGACGATTTTCACGACTAGAACAAACATTGATCTTTGGTCAAAATAATGATGAAAAATTATCAAAATTCGTGGCGTAGTTTATGAGAACAACGGTATTGTTCATAAAAACTGAATATTTTGTGTAAAGTAACTAGCATGTTTCTTAAACGGAATGGGTATACTTAGATATCTATTAATTTATTTTACTTACTCTATTTTTATATTTATTTATGGATGGTATTTAAAAGTACTTCAATTTATTCCCATTTCATTTACCTAATTTTACCTGTGTTCCACCAAATATACTGAATGTGCACCAAAATATGTTAATTAAAATATGTCATAACGAGCATCAGCGCACTACAATAAAAAAGTGTTATATCTTTATCCATTTTCTAGTCAAGTCTAGTCGTTCTTAGGGGTCACAGTTTTAACCTAACCTACGCATTTTTTTAACATTCAGGAAAGAATATTTGGTGCACGATCAGTATTTTTGGTGAACACAAAAATATTATCCTTTATTTATCTATAATATGTTTGTATTTATAAATTATGTAAGTATTTATATCAGTTGTCTGGTTACCATAACACAAGCTCTGCTTAGCTTGGGATCAGATAGCTGTGTGTGAGTTGTCCCAAGATATTTATTTATTTAGATTATTTATCTATAATTTCACTGAATAAGTCTTATTTTTATTAGAGTTTGTAGCAAAATAAGGCTTTGTACCTAAAGAATTTCCCCATTCAACGAACGTGTTGATTTTATTAATCACAGAAAAATATCCTAAATAACTCTCTCTACGCAATAAACTCGCCCCTTATTAAATGGGACTTGTGGCGAAATTTGGGAGTGCCATTAGTTACACCACTGCCTAACCTTTTGGGGAATACAGGCGTGATATTGTTATAATAATAATAATAATTTTGATTGTCGTTACGGCCAATGGCTTAATTGCCAAGAGCCTCGACGAACATCTGTCGAAGCTCTCCTTAGGTGGTTGGATCAAGGGCCTGATTCAGAAGGCAGTACTCCTCGATACGGCCCGCATTGTGAGGAGGTTCCTGTCTCTGGGACCCTAACCACCGGTAGCTTGGACCCTGCTCCCGTTACCGGCGGAAACCTATTTCTATATTTTTAAATGTTTTTTTTATGTGTTTACTAAGAAATATTTAAAAATTTAATTTTGAGATGAAGTTGATAAAGGAATATAATAATTTATTTATTAGCATAGCCATATAAATACACAAAAAAATAACAGGTAAGGCAAATTGTTATGGAAGTCCCCTTCTCCCAGATGTGAGCTATTCGCGGAGCGTTCCCGTCGCTCGCACGTGGAGGAGGAGCTGTCGCAGGCGCGCTCCAGCTCCGCGCAGCTGCGCGCCGACGCACAGCGCAGCGCGCGCCGCACAGAGCGGGACGCGGGGCAGCTGGACGACAACACGACCAGTGATGCTGCGGTCAGTGATAGCCATCACCATCTTATTTGTCTAGCCTTTTCTTTGTTTTGTTCTATGTCCTGGAATTCAGACCGTGTATTGCCAAGTGGGCGTTAGACGCGGGCCCCACAGCTACACGATGTAAAGATTGCAAGGTCAGAGTCAATGTGGAAAATGGATTACTCCATGTTTAGGAACAGCATGGGAGAAGCCTCAGTCAGGAAGAGGACTCAGGACTGCACTATGCTCTGTTTTAAGATACCTGCATGCTGAGTTACAACCTATTGTTCTGCCTTCCACAACTTGGTAGCAAAATACCTCCTCGGGAAGACTGGCTATCACCCTTTCGGGTTTTCTAGCAACTCATATTGACTGTCTTAAATCTACCAATAACAGCTGGTAGTAACAGCTTAACGCTTGCTTCCTGAGACATGGAAGGCTTTCAGTATGAAACGGGTGATCATCCATCTATTGGCCGACTTCAACAAACTTGGCATTTTCTTGTAGTGTTTAGCCATTATTTGTATTAACCATTTTTTTACGTCTGGATATCCTCGATGGATGTCCTCCGCCATGGCGGAGGGGTCTGTCAGACTTCTACTGACTAAAACCACACGGTGTTCCTTCTCGTCATTTCTGGCTGGGGTGCGGGGACACAATCGCATTCTACACAATCACCCCAGAGTAGCGCCTAATTAACCATGAGGGAACCTAAAACAAATATAACCGTATGTTTTCAGACCCGGGCGGCGGAGGCTGAATTAACGATAGCTAGATTGAGGAATCAAATTAAGAAATTAAAGGTTTGTCCATTTTAGATTTGACATAATTAAGTTTTATTCAACTTCGACTATTTTGCCCATTAATTCTTTTTGCAAAATCTTTCTCTGCTCAATCTTCTTACATACAAAATTCGGTTGTCACTGTTTTATGCGCCATACTCCTCCGAAACCGATTGACCGATTTTTATGAAATTTTATATGTATGTCGGTAGGTCTGAGAATCGGTTCTAATCTACACACATCAAAAGTGTCTAGGGATCAAGCATTTTTATGCGGATTTCTTGAGATTGAGATGTGGCTTTGTAATAAATTTATGATTTTATAAATTTATATGGATCCTTTTTGGTGCATTTCATAATTTGAATCAGGAACTCTCAATCAAATTCGAGTAAAAGATGAAAATAAGCTGTCAATATTTTCCCTATAAAAACATACAACGCATTGAAGACATTATTAGTGCTACTGTTTCCCTACTACTGATTAAAACCAACGTTATTATGGAGCGGCGACGTCATTTAAGCAGGGAAGAAATGCTCAGAGCCTTGGGAATGATAGAAGCTGGTTCCCGGCAACGTACTGTAGCTTTAGCTCTGAATACAAGTCAGAGTGTTATCAGTCGACTTTGGACACGTTACCGAAGCACTGGTACCGTGGCTGAGCGCCATGGAGGACGGTATCGCTGCACCACACGGAGACAAGACCGATACATTCAAATCTTAACTCGAAGAGCTCCAACAATAACCGCCATGATGTTAGCCGTGAGGCTTCATTACTCTTCAGGGAACTTAATTAGCGACCAAACAGTCAGAAACCGCTTGCATGAAGTGAACCTTCATTCCCGAAGACCGCTACGGGTACCACCTATAGCAATGCACAATCGTAGGATTCGATATCAATGGGCTCTTGAACACAGAAATTGGGCAGAAGAACAATGGCGTTTCGTGTGCTTTTCTGATGAGTCTCGTTTTGGTATGAGACCGGATACAAGACGTATACGACACTGGAGAACCCCTGGACGCCAACAGCGATTAAAATCCTGCCAGGAAGTCCATCCTTATAGTGGTGGAACCATCATGGTATGGGCGGATATTTGGATCGGCGGAAGAACTGAGTTAATTTTGGATCAGAGGCAACCTCAACGCTCAAATTTATGCTCAGACGATTGTATCAGACGTCATCGTTCCTCTACAAGTGCAAATCGGTCCCTTATTTCAGTTAATGCATGATAATGCACGTCCGCACACCGCAAGAGTTGTAAGACAGACTCTCGCCGCAGCTAACATCAATGTCCTGCCCTGGCCTGCTCAGTCGCCAGACTTGAACCCGATTGAGCATGCATGGGATATGCTACAGAGAAGAGCTCTGCCGAATATGGAGGGTATCCAGTCGCAAGAAGACCTTTTTTTGTTGTTGCAACGAACATGGGCGGCCATTCCACAGCGTGATTTGGATGAACTCATTTTGAGTATGCCAAACCGATGTTCTTGTGTTGTTAGTGTTCGCGGTAGAAACACGGATTATTAATTGTTTAAGTTACCCAATAAATTTTTAAAGAAAACTGTTATTTCAGTCTTTTTTTCGAACTTTAATGTTAGTGGTTCTAATGTCAAAAATCCCTTTATTAGGAAAATGGCAAATTTCTTTATTAATGCAAAGGTGACTTGGTTTATCGTTACTGTGACAAACGAAAACACTTTATTTGATGAATCCTTAAAGAAAATTTTAATTAATATCAATCAGGAGAAAAGTTTTTGCAAAAATATATGTTGATCCCTAGATACTTTTGATGTGTGTATTTTTCATACACAAAAGTGATATGGGCGGCCCTCCATAAAAATAGCTGAGCAGTAAGTAAAACCGCTGGGCTCAGCTAGTAGTAATAAAAGTAACATTATTTTGTTTTTTTTTCTTTTAAATACGGCAGCGCAAAGATCACAGATGCGATAGCGGCTGTTTCTAAAACTGGCAGTGTCACCTATAGAAAATTATAGCTTTGAAAGCGATCTGTGGTCCGAAAGTTGTTCTTACAACAAACTTTAAATACTAGTACGAGGGAATAGGGCGAATCAGTCCGAAGACAATCAAACTCTATAAAAAAAATCTATCAGTCACATCTACCATTTCACATTTTATAACTGTTGACTTGTAGGTTATAATTAAGTTACTCTCTATGATTGTCTCATATTATACAATAAAGATTTTATTAATATTTATTCGGCTTTGCTTTGGTCAGTACTCCTGACTCTCGACGCTGTAGATACGGCAATGCTCTGTTTTGTAGCACACGAGCGATGGGTCGGTAGGTTTACCTACGAGCACTCGCTGTAGGACTTGCCACTGCGATGTAGATTGAACTGTAAGGTGTGTGTGTGTGTGTGTGTGTGCAGGAGGAGCTGGCGGCGTCGCAGGAGGAGGTGCGCTCCCTGCGCGGCGTGCAGGGCGCCGCCGCGGCCGGCCTGCGCCGCGCCACGCTCGTCGCTGAGACCTCGCTCAGGTAACCAACACCTAGCCAAGTGTGGGAATAGAACCAGTAAAAATAAATCCTTTTACTAGTTCCAAGTAGGAAAAGGACATGGGGCTTTTGCCCAGCAGTGGGATATACCAGGTTAATCACAATAACGACGAGAACCTCGTGAAATCCGAGAAAGATAAACAAATTAAGTATATTGACTTGACTCGCGAGGTTGTCGACATGTGGGATGTGGACTCAGCGATCATTGTGCCCATAGTCGTTACAGGCAATGGTTTAATTGCCAAGAGCCTCGACCACCTAAGGAGGCTCTCGTTAGGCAGCTGGATCAAGGGCTTGATACAGAAAGCGGTACTCCTGGACACGGCTCGTATTGTTAGGAGGTTCCTTTCTCTGGAGCCCTGACTAATGACCCTGTATTCTCTTAAAAAAAAAAGAAAACCGGTGGGCTATTTTTTGTGTTTTAATGTTTGTTTTGATTTTATATAGGAAATATGGAAATATAAAAAAAATATGAGTAAAAATAAAAAAAATAATAATAATAAATATTTTTAACGCAAAAATGTTTTGGTTACAGAGAGCTCCTATCAGGACTAGAACAACTGAAGACATTAAGCACGAACCTGGATCCGACATGATGCTAAACCGCCTCCAACCCTCCCCTCCCTCCTCTCCGCACTTCTCCCCCTGGATGAGAGACGGACTGGCGCGGTAGGAAACAAATGGAATACTGTAGCGAATGTTTAAATGTGTACAGAAACTGTATAGACGTAGGATTACTATTTGTCTTTAGAATATGAAGAGAGTTTCACTATCTTGTACAGACGCCAGCAGGTCAAGCTACCCGAAACTGTCAATTTTTCCCAATGAACCTTGAACCTAATACTTTAGAAATAAAGTCGAAAATCTATCAAAGAAATCTGACAGATTGTAGTAGCTTGATGTGCAAGCGTCTGTACAAGGTGGGAGGAACAACGACGTGGTAATGGTCACCATGTTTTCTGTACTAAGTAAAGAAACTCCATAAATACAACCGGCCAAAAACGAGTAAGACTCGCACAGCGTGGGTTCCGTACAAACTTGCGATATAAACAGCCATATCTTTTGACTGCGTTGACTTAGGTTTTGACCAAGTTGACCAAGGTTTTGTAACAATATTCTGATTTAAAAGAGTCCATGGAGTTTCTTGCCCATTCTTCTCCATAGAGATCTACACTTTGGAATGGGCAACTACAGTACTTTCACAGTTATTATGCCTTGTGACTGGGACTGTAGCTTCATTTCTATTGTTGTCAATGTTTCGACAGTTCAAAAGTGCCTGTAACTGGCCTACTTGAAATAAATGATTTTGAATTTGAATTTGAACTTAGAGGTTTGATTTTACAGCACAAAGAGACCACAGAGTTGAGTATATGGTTTTAATTTCAACTCGATTCCTCCACGGGTTCCCGAGATAAAGGGTCTTGACAGACAGACAGACAACCAAGTGATCCAATAAGGGTTCCCTTTTTTCCTTTTGAGGCAGGGAAGCTTAGTTTCCTACAAAAATGCAATAAACACAGTCAAAATGTATAGAACAGTTGATTTATTTCAGGGCTCAGAATAATGTACTAAATACGCGGTACCCGTTTTCGCGTCGTTGATCCTTCTACGCAATGTACTAGAGACCCGCCCCTTGAGAGTAGAGCCCCTTGGTGTTGTAAAACTCGTATCTTAAAACTGCGGCATTTTCCTAATTCTAGCTCTTGATAGCTATGTCGAATCTCTCTGTTCAGTAAGTTATTTGTCAAATATTATGTTAGCTTGTCATTGTATTAAACTTTACTTTAGATTTGGCGATATAAAAGGTTTAAGTTACTCACACGTTTTTAAAAACACGTTCTCTGCGTTCGAACTTTGTTATATCTTATATACCTACATGCCCCGTATACTATTCATGCTAATCGCATGTATGCATTTACATGCCTCCATACTACTTGCATGCATGCATTTACATGCAACTGTAAACCGTGATTTTTCACACCAAAATAAAGCTCATTACACAGCAATAATTTTACAAGACTTGTTTAAAAGCTTCGTTAATGACTCTATAGACTCATGAAAGTATCTGTTTAAACTGAGTTAATGAAATGTATATAAGTTAAACAGTAATCCATTTGTTTTCTCTAAGTATATAATTGTCCATTTATATTCCGATTGAATTTGACTCAAGGCAGAAGCAAATTGAAAGCAATATCCTTTTGGTTGTATCAATTATTATTAAAATATTGAGCTTTTTTCTTCAGCTTCGTTTAACTTCTCAAGGACCGCCATTATTTACGTCAACTATCCGTCAAGCACCGCCGGGCGTGCCCTTATCGTAAGCGTAATCTGATTTTAAGACTTATCTTTACTACAAATACAGTTTTAAATCGGTCGGGGTATGGTGGCACAAATTTGGGCCAGCGGGGCTCAACGGTAATACTTGTTTACTGGCACATTTTTGTGCCACTGGGGCTCTAAAGGTTTATTAAAGCAATACTTCCAGTTGCTTGGGAAATTTTTGAAAGCTGAAGAACGGTTTGCTCTTATTATTTATAATTAGCGACATCACAAAACCTACGGCGGAATCGCATTTTGACAGCTCATAAACATTATTTGAACGGGGAACGCAACTGTCATCTAGTGGCGCTAGTATAGTTTGTACTAAGCCTTGTCATTGGTTGAAAATCTGACAGTGTCATTTTATATTTCAAAATAGCTTGATCTCATTGGTCTAATTGGGACTAAGCTATTGACACGCCATCTACAATCAGCTTTGACTTGCCTTCCCCGTTGATTAGTGGTGTCAACTGCCGTATTGCTGTGTGACAAGACCTGCCTGACAAATCACGTGACACAAGTTTCTTAGCTAATGTTAGAAATTAAACATAAGTAAATAGGATTTAAGTATGCAAGGCAGCTAGATAAAAAGTTCAATCGGAATATAACATGTGAACAAAGTGAATATTAAATAAATTGATCATCGAAATAAAACTGTGTATAGTATTAAACATCTTCCATTTTTCTGTTAGTTATATTACATTTAAATTAGCATATTTGTTTGTAACCGGTTGTCGAATAATTACTTGTACTGGATTTAGTTCACATTGATTTTAGAACACATCTTACCTCAATAATGCGTCAATCTTCGAAGGTGGTTGATGCATCAATTCAAAAATATACATTGCTCTGTTTGTTTTGAAATCTATATTCATGAAATCAACTCAGCGCAATGGATGTTGTTGAACTGTCAAAACGATATCAACGATATAACGATTTAAAGTATTACACTTTAAAAAAAAATGGTATGAGCAGCCATTGAAATATTATTATTATGTTTACAAATGCACAGATCCTTGCAAATGTCACTTCAGAAAGTGTAGTCGATAAATTAAATAATGAAACCAAACAATCACAAGATCTGTTTGACTAAACACAAATTAGAACGTAACACCGACCACGTGTTGTTTAACGCTAGCAACGAACGCACTTGCTACGTTTCCCATCAAATTAAAAAAAAAAAACAATGGCGATCACTAAAACAAATCTATGGATATTTTTGAGTCAGAGTGTATCTTGAGCTTGTTATATTATGTCAAAGTGAACACGCCGCGGACGCGTGTGATGTTTAACAATGATAAATTTAAGAGGTCGTGCACCCGCGCCCTTTAATTCCTACGCCTTTAAGGTGCCGGTTTCCAAAGGCTTATTCTATTATATATGTGGTTAAATCTCATGTCGATTTTTATGTTAATAAATTACAAAATCTAACTTGAGATTTTACAGGATCGGTTGCAATGGTGGTGAGTTGGTGAGGTTTTCAGTAACGGGGGGTTAGAGTTATAATTATGGTAAAGAGGTCTGATGTATTCTAAGATTGTCGTTTTAGTTAGGCCTAAGTTCTGACCACACTGAGGCGAATCCCGGGAGTTAAGGCTAGTCATGTCCGGGCTAGTTTTAATTTTTAAAAATTTCCGCAACTAATTTTCTCCAGTTTTAAGACCTAGGGTGAATTATTTTTCACGTATGGCTTAATAGCGACAAATGCTCATTTGAGTCTCGAGCTCAGTTGGCTTAGTGTGGGTGGGGATAGGAGTCGAGGAAGACCAAAGAAAAGATGGATGGACTTTTTGAAAGATGGTGTTTCAATTAAGGAGGTTTCTAATGAAATTACGAATAATAGAGGAGTAGGAAGCAGACTCCAAATAATTTGGGATAGGGGGAGAAGAATGACGATGAATCTCGAACTTGTATTTGATGAAAACTTTAATTATTGCCCTATATATTTAAATTTTTGAAAAGGCCATTGATGCAGTTTTATTTTGCAGTCAATCTCGAGCTCGAGACGCTTTTGAGTATTTTTTGATTTTCCTTGTAGTTTCTGATTTGGCCATTCACTTAACTTCGTATAAAAGATAGTTGACACAATCGGCGCGAACGAAAGTCGTCCCATATCCCGCGCGAGGCTTTCCTCAGTTTAGTCAGAGCTTTATATGCACGTATAATATATTGGTCGAAAAATATGACTAAATTCATGTTTTCTTGCAAATCTAGGAATGAACAGTGTTATAGCAGAAAATGAAAATCTATTCCACGAATAAACTAGGTTTATTTTCTGACATTCAAGATCACATAACAGTACTACAAGGAGATTTTAGCGATTGAATGACACTAGAGGAGTTTGTTGGTAAACGTTTGAGGAATTATGCCGTGAAATATTGTACAAAGATGGCGGCGTTAGTTAGTTCCGGTTTTGGTCACGACCTAAAAGATCCTTGTACAGCTTCTGTAGTTGATAAATGTATGTTAAGGTGGAAACACCACGATAGTCCGCGAAATTCAAATATTCTAACGTTTTTTGCAATTCGTCGGCTAGTGTCAAGCTGTGTGTTGAAGAAAATAGTAACAAAGTTATAACCACTAAAATCATAAAAAAACCAACCTTTGAATTACTTTTTCATGAAATAGTCATTCGAAAGGAACAAATGAACTTACGGTCGTGAATCATATTATCTTTTGAACACCATTGTCACATATATGTGACAAGCAAGCTCGTGTTTTTTACGCCAACGACACATTTATGTGTCAAAAATTGAGGAAATATAAGTGGCTTGGCGTGGTGGGCACGTGCGTCCCTTTATGCTATGGTGTTCAAAAGGGTAATCAAGATACACTCAGATGACCTTCAAGTTGCACAAAACCTAGTTAAGCTGAATTCTACGGCCTACCCTGGCGCTTCCAGTTTAATGATTATTATTCCAAGTTTAGCGAAACCTATACAATCTCTTTGATTAGGCAGGATCTCGGTTTTTTTTTCTGTATTTCTATATTATACTTTGAAAATTACATTGAATTCAATGGTAATGTGTATATTATACTTTAAAAATTACGTTACAATATTGGCCTTTCAATGGTAATGTGTATAAAATATCCTAAATCGTCTGGGTCGCCTGCGAAATTCATTTTTACTTAAGTTTTTTTTATTGCTATTTGAAGTACGTACAGAGTCAGGGTTTATGTAGTTGCGCGTTGTTCGGAAGAGATACCGCGGCCCGAGAATAGAAAGGGCAAAAGAGGGAACATGGATGGGTTTAGTCAGTAAAAGTCGGACACTCCTACCCGGTCAGCCTAGAGCTGGAAAATTATTTGATGATTTTCCATGCAATAAAAAAAGGGTTTTATGTAGAACAATGTATGATTAGATAAACCTCTCTAAGTTTATTTAATCTTATTAAATTACTGTTTTTAATTGGAGTTGTCATTCAACGTACAATCTGACGAACTCAGAAAACTTAAGAAAAATTGTATTTCGTAAGCTACCCTAGCGTTTTTACCTTAAATGCATTATTTTGTTACGTAAAAATAATGTATCCTTAATCGAATACTCGATTAATATTATTAGAGATATGTAAACGGTACTTTCGCTAAAATTGTAAATACGAACAAATACATATATTTTTGTGTGCCATTGAGGCTGTATTTACTTAGAGGACAAACATTGCTTGATATCAGTATGAATGTTCTTTCTGCCATCTTCAAATGACTTCATATCTTAATAATACTAGGTGGAATACAAAACCCTTACAACGTATTCAGTACATCATTCAGAACATTAAAAAAAACCTTTTTTGGAAAAGAACGACTTCCAAAAACAAAAATGTGTGTGTCAGCTCCGACGGACGACTTGAGTTTACTCGAGTACGAGTATCTAACCATACGCAAAAAGAGTTTATTCAACTGAAAAAAGATTAATATCATATGAAAGGGTAAATTCACAAATGAAATAACATATAGTATATAGGTATAGTCGCCTATACAGCATACCATATGTACGTCTTAATACACTCACAGCCAAATTAGAAAGTTGCGCACTAAAGGTGCGCACCAAAAACGTGACACATTTTCGTTACTTTAGTAGGTTTTACCCCTCGGATTTTTCTCATACCGGGCGCCTTATATATGAAAATCGATTCTTATGGAGTAAACTCCAATAAACTAATAGAGTGGAAAATTACTTCCAGAAGTCGGTGACTCTTGTTTGTTTCGTTGACTGTTTTGCTTCCGATCAAATGAACTTACAGTCGCTAATCAGATTACCTTTTGAAAACCATTATCATATATATTATGTATGTAGATAGATAGATAAATCATTTATTTGATGCTACAAAAGACAATACAGGAATTAACACACAAAAATATCAAACTGAGAAAAAAAGGATTAAAAAAAACAGTAAGGTAGAAGTTAGATTGACCCATAAGCATTTATACACATCACATATATTTAAAACGGTCGCCCGCCACTATGCGGTGTGTGTCTGAAGATTGCACCAAATATGCCCTAGACGCCAACGACACAAATCTGTGACAAAAATGAACGTAAAATGAGTTTCGGCGTGGAGGGCACGCGCCTGCTCTGGCATTCAAAAAGTTGAAACAAATCAGCTGGTCCATACACATTGACCGTCTTATTCTCTTTTGTGTGGTTAGCACCTAACATGGTGTCGAGAGTTTATATGACACCCATGAGCCTCTGACATGACTAAACATGCCGTCGAGACATCATAAAAGCTTTTTTCCTCCATGATGTTTTCCTTTACCGTAGCAAGCATACAATATGCACATAGTTCCGAAAAATTAGAAGTGCGTGCATTTTGACTGTGTAGCTAATGCACTTTTGTCTTGCCGGGGTTGTGGGTTGCTCGAAAGAAATACCGCGAACCCGGAATATAAAGAGCAATAGAAGGAACATGGCTGGGTTTTAGCCAGTACAAGTCTGACATTCCCCTTCACTCTGCCCAGAGCAGAAGAAGTTTTCTGATGAATTCCTATCCAAAATCTATCAAAAATTCTTTATTGTTGGAAACAGCTGTTTTTTTTTAAACTACCGTTGATAAAATTATATGAGAGATTTTTTGTAGTGGATTTTGAATGGTGTACTGAATATATATTGACCGTAAGATTCCTTTCCACCCTGTATATATATATATATGTTTCGTGTTAAGTCCGATACTCTCTAAATAATTAAAAACTAATTTGTGCTTGTTCGACAAATGTTATTGTACATTAAACTGTGATTCATTATTTTATAATGTTGTTTTAATATCATTCCCCGACGAAATCTACATTTTTGTTGATTGCTCGTAATATCACGCCTGTAATTAAGCAGAGATGTAGCTAATACTACATCTGACTTTCACCAATGATGTGCAAGTCACATGTAGTAGGAGGCGATCCTAATGCTATCAATCGGGCACAAATCCAGACTTCAAACTCATACTCACGGCATTTATTTCAATAAGACCATTACAGGCACTTTTGAATGTCATGAAAACAAAGATGCTGCTACAGTCCCAGTCACAAGACATAATGACTTGTGAAAGTACTGTAGTTGCCCATTCCAAAGCGTAGATCTCTATGGAGAAGAATGGGCAAGAAACTCCATGGACACTCTTTTCTCTTCGTGCCTGCTAACGAGAAATTCATGATTAAATAGCCCAGTAACACTGCCTGACTTGGGAATCGGACCCAAGAGCTCATGCTTAAGCTGAAGAAGAAAGAAAATAAGTTTATTTGGCACTCGCCACAAGTGTACACAACATTAAACAAAGATCGTAAACAAAAATAAATACAAACATAACAAAAAACTTAACATTCGTGCTTACGATATTACTATTTATTTTATTTGGATTTCTAACAGGGAATGCACAAATAACAAGCCATACAAATATTTTTTCCGTGCGGGAATTAAACTCGCTCCAGGCACTGCACCAACGTTGCTGTCAAAAAGTTGCTTCCTCGTCGGTGGTAGGAGAACTGCCATAAACTCAGACTGTACCTAAGCAGACGAGACGAGAGAAGTGAATTGTTGCAAACCACCAATATAATTTCGTTATTCATACTTCTTCGCTTAGCTTCAGTGGAAACGGGAGATGTCTCATATTTGTTCAGGTCAAGCTCCACAATCGGCGGCAGGGCACAGCGGAGACAAGAGATGTGAGTAGTATGCGCCGGTTGCTAAACAGGGTGTGGGTAGCCTGTTTGCAGATAAGCATAGACAAATCCAGCACTCGTTAAAATGTCATTCTTTCTCTTGGAAAGCTCTCCTGGAACTTTGTTTGCGACATTTTTTTCTTTTCATTTGACTGCAACGATTATCGTTGAGTCTAGTACCCCCTTGGGAGTTACTGAAAGTTCTCTTGTATTCAAGTTTCGTACTCTGGAGAGGATTTATTTTTCTATCGGGATTATTCGATTAATTGACGAAGGGGTCAATTTTTGGCTCGATTTATTGAGATCGGTTTTCGTGTTTACTCGTCTAGCGGAAATAAAGAGGATCAAATAAAATTTCAAAGTAAACTGGAGCCGGTGGGTTGAATTCTATCGACACGTTTTGTAGTTACCAGATAGACCCCTCCTAGCCTTTGATGTGAGTTTGTGTTCATAATTTACATACTTATATATTTTAACTTAAAAATGAGACTGACCCAGTTGATTAGAGATTCTCTGCTCTGGTCTAGCCAGAACGCATCTCCAGTGGATAAACCTTAGCTCTTAAGCATCTCTCTCTCTCCGCTTTGGTGCAGTGTGTAACAGAGGTACCCTATTAGATACCGAGGCAGGTATGATGAAAATCAATAAAACAAAAAATGCTTTCAACGAAAACTAATTTATTATAAATCTTCAACAGGAATGTGGGGTGCATAAATATAACATGATTAAATTTTTAAATAATAAGCAGAGACTTAAAACTAAAGTAAATTTTTGCTAAATATAATATCTTTGATTGTGAGTTTGCACTTTGATTGTACATTAACACTAAATAAATCAGATCAAGAAGAGAAAGAAAGTCAATACATAATATCTGAAAGTTGATTTAAAGAAGATTACTATTCTACGTCGTATTTCCCTTTTCGCGATTCAATTTAAGACACTCATTTTTGAATCCCCTTTTAAGTCTTTACCAAATATCTGAAAACTAGACTTTCTTTGTAAAAATAATATTAAAGTCTTTTCATAAACAAAATTTTCGTATCACAGCTTTAGTTACCTACTCCACAGAAACAGCTTAACCGATTTTTTATGTATATTCGGCACGTCTGTCAATTTTATAATAGGTCTAAATTTATTTTTCATGCCCGAGGGTGGCTGTCTTCATAAAAGGAGCTAAGTAGCGAGTGAAACCGCTGGGCACAGCTAGTATTTATTTATTAAAACTTTATGCACAAGTAAAAAACTGTACAAAGGCGGACTTAATGCCTTAGGCATTTATATTTCACACCTAGATCTACAATGCTCAGTTGTCATTCGCAACTTTCTAACATAACACAATTTATATACAGTGACATTTCACTTCCTATTTATGATCTAAAATGAATGTAATGTTCATTACTTCCCATACAAACAATAATACTTTTTTTATCTCCTGAAAAAATACCATTTTTTAAATGTCTGAGTCTAGACCTAGGTGTAATATATTATGTATAGTTATGTTTTGAGAAAACGTGTTGCGCCGAGCCCAAATAGAATGGGACAAGGTAGGAAGGTGATGATAATATATTTATAGTTGATTTGCCGATATGAAAGTGTGAAGATCTCACTCAGTTGTGTATCTTATTGAATTTCGAAAGGGAAATACGATCTGCTAAGGGCCTATTTACAAAAACTGTCTAGACAAAGCGCTTTACTCGCTACTGCGAACGGATCATGAGCGTATTCTAGCGAACATACGTCTTAAATGACCTTGAATACAAAACGTTCAACGTTCACGTTCAAAGTTCGATCACTGACTTGAGTATATGGTTTTAATTCAACTCGATACCTCCACGCGTTCCCGAGATAGATGGTCTTGACAGAGAGACAGACGAAGTGATCTCATAAGGATTCCTTTTATTCTAAAGATAGGGTTTTGTTTTCGTTCAACTTAAGCACGGAACGGCGAAAAACTTTAGTCTGCAAAGAGAATTGAGAAGAGCAGTAATATAATGTACTTTTGATCGTTCGGACTATACCCTTACATTGACGTTGCAATGTCGGTACGATCCCCAGATTGGGTCCCCCAATTTCACAGTAACCGCCCGAAGTGTTGCGTCAAGTTAATGGAAAATAGGCTCGCTTTTTCAGCATAATTCGGGTGTGTCACCTCTGCCTAGTCTGTCGGAAGATACTGGCGTGATGCTACCCATGTATAGTGTTGTACAAATGGTCCCAGTGCGCGGGGCACTGTAGGAAGTACTTCCTAGTCGCGCTACAGAACCGGGACTTGTATTGTTCTGGAGACACCACTGTAGGTTGTCCCGAGCCGAGGTTCTTCTTTACCAAGTGTTCCAGTTTCTTGTCCCAAGTGAATGTGCGGATGTAATCTGTTGAAAATTGGGAATTTTATTGAAATAAAAATTACGGTCGAACGTAGAACCTCCTCCTTTTTTGAAGTCAGATAAAATATAAAAAAGAATGGAAAATTATGAAAATAACAAAAGTAGCTAAAAGGCTTCTTATAATGAGCTTGGTGTGTCTCACTGGAGAGCACAGTCCTTTATTTTGGCTTTGGCTAATTGGGCCCAAATTTTTCAATAGTAATGAAAAAATATAAGTGAAAAAGGGCCTCTATTTGCTTGCAACAGACGATTGACAAAGTAATCGATGTTTAGAAATGTGATTGGTCAATTTAACTTGCATCAACATTTTAGCTTTTAGAAACGCAGCCGCAGCCTTAGCCTTTGAACGCGCGTGCCTTCCACGACGAAAAAATGGCACATATTTGCGAGGGCATGCGCTTCCTTGTCACGTATATGTGACAAGCGAGGGCATGCGCTTGCTTGTCACGTATATGTGACAATGGCGTTCAAAAGCTGAGGTAGTCGACTTATTGCAAATAGAGGTTACAAGTAAATGATTTTCTTACCAATAATGCCAAGCACGAGCGTGTTGTCTTCTACGCCGAGCAGCAGCGAGTAGTCCATGACGGTGTGCGACGTGAGGAAGTTAGTGTCGCGCTCCACGGCCGCGAACAGCACGCTGGCCGTGTGCGACTGTATGTACAGCGGGCTCTCCCAGCGCACTGGGGAATGTGTAACACGAGTGTTAATATTTAAGGCACGACACAATAGTGGCGGTAAGTCCCCTCTTTGAGGAGTGACTGGAGAGGCGCCATGGCGTGGTCCTCACTGGACACGGAAATTTCGGGAGGTTCCTGCACATAATCGAGCGGGAGGAAACACCCGGGTGTCACCATTGTGCCTCACGCCCGGAGGACACGGTGGAGCACACAGTGGCGGGCTGCCCCAAGCGGTGCCCGAGCTAGAGGCGATCGGCGGCGGCGATCTCTAGCGTCCGACGCTGGTTCAGTCTATGGTCCGGAGCGAGAGGGAATGGGAAGCGGTCACCTCCGCGTGCGAAGCAGTCATGCTAGCGAAGGAAGTGGCCGGGCGTTTCAGGGAGAGAACCTCAAACCAACCCAGCGGCCGCGGGAGCCGCCCCGGGCGTCGGGCTCCACCACCACCACATATCAAAGTATTTATTAAATCATTTTTAAATGATGACGCAACTCGCTTAAAAGTCAGTAATGCTGTTTAGACCTTAAATAAGTTGGGATAAGAGTCTCCAGTAAATATTAAACACAGTTTAACTAGAAAAAGTTTTTGTTTCGATAACCTTAGTGAGCGCTAAGGAGACCGCTTAGTTCAAGCAGAGAAAGTGGCAAACAAAACGGTCCCCCAACAAACGTTAGGATTAAAGTTATCCCAATACACACTTATTGTTTATACTTACAATTGAGCAGGTTCTCGTCCATGAGCACAGCGAGTGGCGTGGTGTCGGGCGTGAGGCGATGCCGCGAGGAGCCCTTCAGGTCGAACCGCTTGGCGCGCGACGAGCACTCGTACCACACGTTCTCCATCACCAGCACCCCGTTACCGGCCCCGCCCACGCTGTACACGCCCAGGATACGCGCTGGACCAACATGGGACGAGTACAAATGGTTTATTTAGGCATTTAAAACCTAGAAGACTGTGGAAGATTTAAAGCTAAGAGGAAGCGAAGACCTAAAGAACAGTGTGATTTTTTTTTGTTGCTGATGTTTGATTTCTTTAAAAGAAATTCGATGCTAATCAGGTTTTTTTTTACTTTGACCGGTTGGCGGATGTTATTAGTCGCGTAAAATACTATAAAATGTACATTTTAGCATACTGGTAGTCCGTGTTACAGAAGTATTTATTTATTTGCATCAAGTTTACATATTACATTAAATACATGGTAGTGCATACAATTTAAAGAAAGTGATACAATAGCGTGGTGACACCAGCACCCTTCTTAAGTTGCCAAGACAACTTGTGTTAAAGATGCTGAGCCTGACCCTTGAGTGGATGATTCTTAATTGTATTTAATTACAAACATGCCATTTTGTAAATATCTGACTGGTTCATTATGTCGCAAAAGTAAGCGGACGAATAAACTAATAAGAAAAGAAAATAAAACGAAAAAATGTATTCGTGTGTGTGTGTGAGAGAAATTGGATGAAGCACACTCAGAGAGAGTGTGCTTCATCCAATTTTTATATGTAATGGTAATTTGCAAATCAAATTATAAAAAGACGATTAATTATCGTGTATATACTCTTTATTTACCATTTACCGCCAGCTATTAAGCAATTAAATGGAAATATGTATAAAAATAAATTGAATTTTTTTTAAATTGATAATGTATTTTATAATCTGCATGAATTTTTTGCTAAAAAATAATATTTTGTATGTACCCTAAATCTCATAAAATACTATTGTATATCCGACTTGGGTAGACTGTTGGAACCAAAAATGTAATGTTTATTAATAAGAACTTCATTTACACAGTTACGCAATAAATATATCTTTATTGTACAGGGCCATTTTGGACAATGTCCTTTGTTTTTCACGCTGCATAAATGTAGGACTTACCCAACAAGCTGGGCAGTTTATTCTGTCTGCAGTTCGTGACGTAAGCAAAGTAGTGAGGCGCGAAGTCCAGGAACTGCTGCCACTCAGGCTTTGTCATCTCTTTCAACACGTATCTGTCATCTGGTTATAAATTACTTAATTTAATTAAATGTAGATAATGAATATGCTCTGTAAGAATTTCAATGCTCGGCTAAATACCGTCGGTTCAAAATCGTAAAGAGACGTTTTTTCTATGTTCCGACGCTATAGACTTATGATATTAAGTACTTACATAGTTTTACCCTTGATTGTATGTTTTTTTTTAATGGTATGAGAAAGCGAATCAAATCCTGCTTCCTTCCCACTTAATATTATAGGTACATGCGAAAGTTTCTGAAGATGTGAAGTTATTCTTTCACACAAAAACTTCTGAAGGGATGCGGATGAAATTTGACACATAGATATTTTATAACCTGGATTATTAATCCTTGGGATACATTTTGACATACACGCGGGTGCAACCGCGGACAACAGCTACTAACATTATGAATGCCAAAGTTTGGAGGATGTAAGGATGTTTGTTACTCTTTCACACAAAAACTGAACTGATTTGGATAAAATTTGGCACAACCCGGAAGACAGAAGAAGAATCAAGAACCCGGATTAATACAATAATGCCGATACTATGTTCCCTTTTTTTTCGGATGGGAAATTTTCAAATAACTTCCCCCGCTCTGGGCGGAGCGGGGGGGAGTCCCAGATTTCTACTGAATAAAACCCACCCATGTTCCTTCTATTGCCCTTTACGTTCCGGGGCCGCGGTATCTTTTTCGAACAACCCGCAGCATACTATCATAGTATAAAGAGGGGAAGTACGATAACTTCATACAAACGCGTAGCGCGCGGCTTGTATGTGTGCGCCGTAGTATCTATGCGTCGCCGCACGCACACTAAACAAAATCTCGGCTCCTTTCGCGCTGCGCCAGTCGGGGCTAACACTGCACGAGGTTCGCGCGTCACGGCTTTTCGGCACCGCTAAACGAATAAAAAATGTCTGATAACCGCGGGAGAAAGTATTGCTGTGTGTTTGGGTGTCTTAATAATTCATCAATTCCAGAATTGTCTCAGTTCAAATTACCTATTGAACAGGAAAGGTAAGCTACTCACTTATTCTAGCATAATTCAATTTTTTACTTCATAATGAGATACCTACCTACTGACTTCTTTTTGTTGTATTAGCATATTAGTTTTCTATCACAGAGAGGAAGTAGAATAGAATAGAATATACTTTATTGCACACCAAAATCTACGAAACAAAACTGTTTTACAAAAAGATGTTAAATCTATGGTTACAATGGCGGTCTTATCGCTAAGAAGTACCGCGAGTTATCGCGAAGTAGGTAGGTAGGTAGGTCTACTTTCCCACTAGAATGTTTGTACTTTTGATCTGTCAACTGATTTACCGCTATTGCTTTGTTTACGTTTAGTTGTGCCGATTTCTCAGTATTGTAGGTATATTAACTAAGTACCTAAGTTATGAAATCGTAATTAAAAATAAGTTATTGACTAATTTTAAATTATTTAAATACATATAAAGCAAAGTTCGAATCATAACAACAGATTTGATTATAGTCTAAGAGACAGGCAGAGAGTAGACAGACAGTTTTGAATGTTGTTTTTTACGGTGTTTTTTGTTTAATTATAATATTTTAGTCACTTTAAAATAAAAGTAAAAAATACAACTTCTCGACCCTTGCCAATTTATAGGTACTGAATTAAAATTTAGCTAAAAGTGACAACCCTATGACAGTAGGCAATTATATCGCGAATTGGGCCGGAGATAGCCTACTTCCCCTCTATTTACTTTGATACTATGTTCCTTTAGGATTTATTTCGAGAGGCACGCGAGTCAAACCTAGTCAATAATGTACCTTTAGTCTTGCAGAAGGTAGACCCAGACTTGCCACCGCGCGCTGCCCACGGCACACAGTGCGCCAGCGAACGAATGAAGCCCTCCTCTATCTCGCACAACCCTGCTGGAACAAACACCCTGTATGTAGGTGGAACACGAGGCGGACTGAGGAAGCTCGCGCACTACGTATGACCAAGACTTGTCGCTATCTTGAATAGAACTGGTCGCTATCTTGAATAGAACTGGTCGCTATCTTGAATAGAACTGGTCGCTATCTTGAATAGAACTGGTCGCTATCTTGAATAGAACTGGTCGGATGGCCGGTTGTGTGATTTTATTTCAGAGTGAAAGAAATGCCGCTAGACATCTTGTTTAGCTCCGTCTCTTTCCTACAAAGGAATCACGTGCAAAAATCCTGCTTTCAGGTCAATTAAGCGCCAGGGCAGACCGTAAAATTCATTAATTTTTTTGACGTTTTATTGCATTTGGTAGGTAAGCGTCGAGTACGTTCATTAAAATTAGAATTGCGATTTTTTTTATATATAAATAGGTTTAAAGAATTTATTCTCATAAGAACATTACATAGGTTCACTTACAATGAGATACAAATAATCTTAAAAAATACGTTTTACCTCCGATGCGTGTTTGTGATTAGCGGTATGACTAGTGACTACATTTCGGATACATGATTTCTTAGTTTTACTTTGAATGTGTTTATATTGTTACAATCTTTGATGTTATTAGGTAGATCGTTGAACAGCTGTGCTCCTTCGAACAATATAGTTTTTTTTTCGTAGTTTGTCCGAGCTTGTCTTCGAAGTAATTTGTTTTTATTTCTTAAGTTATGAGATATTGTTTTTTTTTGGAATTTTAATTTTATGCTGTTTTTGATGATTTTTTTATGTATATAGTTGTGTGAGATTTAATAATTTAGTTTTTTCGAATATTGTTTTAGTTGGAGTTAGGTAGTGGTAATGGTACAGGGTTTTTATAATTTTGTTCTGGGTTCTTTGTAAAGGCATCAGGATGGTTTTCGCGGCAGATCCCCATATTTCAATAAGGTACTCGAGATGTGATTTTACTAATGAGTTATAAATAATAGTACAGCAATACAACCCTCTTAGTTCATTTAAGCAGGAATTCTGAATTACGCGACTGTTTGAACCTTCTGCGGCCAATATTGTGATCATGACCGCACAGTGCATCGTGCATCTTTTCTCGACGTTTTATAAGTGCCCATGTAGGCCTATGTAAAATAAAAATATTTTGATTGATTGATTGATTTGAGTGCGCGAGGTCCCTTAAACACAATTTTTTTTTTCTTCTATTGTACCATATTATAACATAACAACTCATTTGCTATCGCCGTGTTTCAGTTCACCCTACGATATTAACAACGTTTTATAAAGGATTGATAAGCAGACTTCGACACAAAGTGTACCGATGACTTGGTGATGGTTAAGGTAATCTGGTCCTTTTTTTGTCTGGCTCTGCATCTGTGACTCGTGGTCAGTCACCAAATGTAAAATACTGGTATTCAGCTACATCCGGTTAGACTGGAAATCGACCCATAGGAAAAGGCTAGGTGATTATGAAAGGTGTACCATCAGTCCGGTCCCTGTCGTCGTAGCAGCCGCACCTGTCGGGCTCGGCGGCGCCGCTCGCGCTCAGCGGGCACACCAGCAGGTGCCGCAGGCGCTGGAACTGCGACGCGTAGTACACGCGGCACACCAGCCCGTCCTGGGGACAGGGTACATGATATGTTACTCAAAGATTACCAGATTATCCATATATTTTTATTTCTCATAGGTCTACATGGGCACTTATAAAACGTCGAGAATAATGCACGGTTCGGGTTGGTCGTTTCCTATGGAGAAGAACCGGCAAGAAACTCCATGGTTACTCTTTTAAAATCATTCAAAAAAAATATGCATTATAGACGATGTCTCATACCATACTACCTAAGCAATATAAATAAAATTGATATGGGACCACCTGGGAAGTATATAATCGGTAAACATACATAAAAAAAAGATTCCGACGAATTGAGAACGTACTCCTTTTTTGAAGTCGATTAAAAATGGATACTCGATAAAAAGTATGTGATTTGTCATTATACCATTACTAAAAATGCTAAGTTGATAAACTTTTTTAGTAAAAATTAAACATTTATTATTAATTTTAGAACCTCCTCCTTTTTTTGAAATCGGTTATAAAATGGAAAACAACTTTATTTCCGGAAGTCGGTAGCTATAAAGTCAACGAAACCAACAAAAGACACTGACTTCCGAAAGTAAAGTTATTTTCCACTTTTTAGTTTTTTCTTGGATGTAGATTTTATATTTTTACAAAAAAGCTTTAACTTTCACTTTGTAGCTAAAATTTCAGTATTTTATTCTATCTTTTGTGTTCCGGGGCGAGAAAGTGTTATAGGGTTTTTCGTCGGGTATATTCGTCACTGGAATTGGCCGCCATGGCGAAAATTCAGTCTGGACCGTTATTATTATTTGAATACCTCGTTGGTCTAGTAGTCACAATTGCGACTGCTGAGCTTGAAGTCCGGGGTTCGATTCCCGGGTCAAGCAGTGTTATTCGGTTTTCCATCAGGAATTTCTCAGTCGCAGCTACGGAGTCTGGATTTGGATGCGTTTGCTGGCAATAGGTTCACTCCCTATTACATGTGACTTACACATAAGTGGCGAATGACCCGCAGGTCAACTATTAGGAAGACCTCTGTCTTACCTCTTCGGGGAATAAAAACGCGATGTGATGTAATTATTTCTAATAATTAAACAAATACCAACTATAATAAGGCCAACTAGCAGCGATACGAAAGGTCATTAACCTAAAAAACAACTGTGGCGTTGACAATCTAATATTTATCTCTTTCCATCTTGTGCCTTTGTCGTAATGTCTCGTTCTCCCGGCAAAAACATGACAACGTTAAGACGGGTTCGCCAACATTCGGGCGGCCATTTTAGATGGGGTTTTAGCATGGGTTTTGTTTACATTTGGTATCGCTTCTCGTTGGCCGTACTGTACATAAAGTAAATAACGGTTTTTAAATCCGCCTTGTTGCTTCGTAGATTGCGTGGCAGTCGTAATAGCATCCTGCACTCAATTGCCGCCAGGGCAGACAGCCCGCTTGTGCATTCGCTGGTCGATCGAACCAGATCGCTGTTTACTATTAAGTACTAATAAAGGCTAAGAATTTTGTTACTAACACACTGGACCCCTATTGTCTTCATCCTTACTAATATTATAAAAGCGAAAGTGTGTTTGTTACCTCTTCACGCTTTAATGGCTAAACCAATTTTGATGAATTTTGGTACAGAGATAGTTGGGACCCAGGAGACAGACATAGGCATTTTTTTTAAAGAAGTTGGATATGAGGGAGAAAGAGGGAAGAAAAGAGAAAACTTAACTTTGCTATTACAAATCAATAAGGCGCAAGGGTAAAAACTGCAGGTAGCAGGTACTTGCGAATCGAAAGGGGAACTGTGTTACTCCGAATATGACGCGAGCGATGCCGCGGGCAAAAGCTAGTAATAAATATAAAATAAATGTATTTTTCCGCATACGTCGCATACCTTGAGCAGAACTTCCACGTGGTCGTTGGACTTGGCTAACTTGGACTTGTCTCCATCCAGCTTATCCTTCCCCGTGGAGTTTGTGTTCTCATTTTCTTCCTGCTCTGATTGGGTGCTAGAGAAATTATATCAAAATCCTTTTAATAAATAGTAACTAATATTATTTTACACATACATAAATAAAATTAAAGTGACTGATTGTAATTTCAAAATAACAATCTTACTTTTTGAATGTTTAAACGGTATGTAAAACAGTATGTATATACGGTATTTAAAAACAATAACTCATTTTTTTTGTGTGTCTGTCTGTTTGATCCGCTAACCTACGAAACGGCAGAACCAATTTTGACGGTTCTTTTATTGGCAGATAGCATATGTAACTTAAGTTACTTGTTATAAAAAGGGTTAGGTTAACAAGAAAAAAAACCTAAATAACTTCACGGCAACAACTAGACCAAGAACATCGCATTTTATCCCTGTAGATATTGAACTTGACCTTGAATCAATACATATGTGTTCCGGCAACCATTGTCTATTTACTGTGGCGAGAAGTTCGTACAAACTCGGAAACACGAAGATCGCCGAAGCACATATATTTTCTGGTATTACTACATATCAGTGGCTTCTTTAGGAATTACGGAGACAAAGCTGAATTGGCACATGTGGTTATAATAGCGCTGGCTACCTGTGTCGCATGTGCGTGCGCGTGCGGCGGTACGTGGCGCACGCGAGCGTGGCGGCGATGACGGAGCCCAGCTCGCCCGCCAGCACCACCACCGGCACCACGCCGCCGCACAGGATGATGCCGCTCTGGGGACCAACCGAACATAACAAGCTATACGCTACCTGTGTCGCATGTGCGTGCGCGTGCGGCGGTACGTGGCGCACGCGAGCGTGGCGGCGATGACGGAGCCCAGCTCGCCCGCCAGCACCACCACCGGCACCACGCCGCCGCACAGGATGATGCCGCTCTGGGGACCAACCGAACATAACAAGCTATACGCTACCTGTGTCGCATGTGCGTGCGCGTGCGGCGGTACGTGGCGCACGCGAGCGTGGCGGCGATGACGGAGCCCAGCTCGCCCGCCAGCACCACCACCGGCACCACGCCGCCGCACAGGATGATGCCGCTCTGGGGACCAACCGAACATAACAAGCTATACGCTACCTGTGTCGCATGTGCGTGCGCGTGCGCGTGCGGCGGTACGTGGCGCACGCGAGCGTGGCGGCGATGACGGAGCCCAGCTCGCCCGCCAGCACCACCACCGGCACCACGCCGCCGCACAGGATGATGCCGCTCTGGGGACCAACCGAACATAACAAGCTATACGCTACCTGTGTCGCATGTGCGTGCGCGTGCGGCGGTACGTGGCGCACGCGAGCGTGGCGGCGATGACGGAGCCCAGCTCGCCCGCCAGCACCACCACCGGCACCACGCCGCCGCACAGGATGATGCCGCTCTGGGGACCAACCGAACATAACAAGCTATACGCTACCTGTGTCGCATGTGCGTGCGCGTGCGCGTGCGGCGGTACGTGGCGCACGCGAGCGTGGCGGCGATGACGGAGCCCAGCTCGCCCGCCAGCACCACCACCGGCACCACGCCGCCGCACAGGATGATGCCGCTCTGGGGACCAACCGAACATAACAAGCTATACGCTACCTGTGTCGCATGTGCGTGCGCGTGCGCGTGCGGCGGTACGTGGCGCACGCGAGCGTGGCGGCGATGACGGAGCCCAGCTCGCCCGCCAGCACCACCACCGGCACCACGCCGCCGCACAGGATGATGCCGCTCTGGGGACCAACCGAACATAACAAGCTATACGCTACCTGTGTCGCATGTGCGTGCGCGTGCGCGTGCGGCGGTACGTGGCGCACGCGAGCGTGGCGGCGATGACGGAGCCCAGCTCGCCCGCCAGCACCACCACCGGCACCACGCCGCCGCACAGGATGATGCCGCTCTGGGGACCAACCGAACATAACAAGCTATACGCTACCTGTGTCGCATGTGCGTGCGCGTGCGCGTGCGGCGGTACGTGGCGCACGCGAGCGTGGCGGCGATGACGGAGCCCAGCTCGCCCGCCAGCACCACCACCGGCACCACGCCGCCGCACAGGATGATGCCGCTCTGGGGACCAACCGAACATAACAAGCTATACGCTACCTGTGTCGCATGTGCGTGCGCGTGCGCGTGCGGCGGTACGTGGCGCACGCGAGCGTGGCGGCGATGACGGAGCCCAGCTCGCCCGCCAGCACCACCACCGGCACCACGCCGCCGCACAGGATGATGCCGCTCTGGGGACCAACCGAACATAACAAGCTATACGCTACCTGTGTCGCATGTGCGTGCGCGTGCGCGTGCGGCGGTACGTGGCGCACGCGAGCGTGGCGGCGATGACGGAGCCCAGCTCGCCCGCCAGCACCACCACCGGCACCACGCCGCCGCACAGGATGATGCCGCTCTGGGGACCAACCGAACATAACAAGCTATACGCTACCTGTGTCGCATGTGCGTGCGCGTGCGCGTGCGGCGGTACGTGGCGCACGCGAGCGTGGCGGCGATGACGGAGCCCAGCTCGCCCGCCAGCACCACCACCGGCACCACGCCGCCGCACAGGATGATGCCGCTCTGGGGACCAACCGAACATAACAAGCTATACGCTACCTGTGTCGCATGTGCGTGCGCGTGCGGCGGTACGTGGCGCACGCGAGCGTGGCGGCGATGACGGAGCCCAGCTCGCCCGCCAGCACCACCACCGGCACCACGCCGCCGCACAGGATGATGCCGCTCTGGGGACCAACCGAACATAACAAGCTATACGCTACCTGTGTCGCATGTGCGTGCGCGTGCGCGTGCGGCGGTACGTGGCGCACGCGAGCGTGGCGGCGATGACGGAGCCCAGCTCGCCCGCCAGCACCACCACCGGCACCACGCCGCCGCACAGGATGATGCCGCTCTGGGGACCAACCGAACATAACAAGCTATACGCTACCTGTGTCGCATGTGCGTGCGCGTGCGCGTGCGGCGGTACGTGGCGCACGCGAGCGTGGCGGCGATGACGGAGCCCAGCTCGCCCGCCAGCACCACCACCGGCACCACGCCGCCGCACAGGATGATGCCGCTCTGGGGACCAACCGAACATAACAAGCTATACGCTACCTGTGTCGCATGTGCGTGCGCGTGCGCGTGCGGCGGTACGTGGCGCACGCGAGCGTGGCGGCGATGACGGAGCCCAGCTCGCCCGCCAGCACCACCACCGGCACCACGCCGCCGCACAGGATGATGCCGCTCTGGGGACCAACCGAACATAACAAGCTATACGCTACCTGTGTCGCATGTGCGTGCGCGTGCGCGTGCGGCGGTACGTGGCGCACGCGAGCGTGGCGGCGATGACGGAGCCCAGCTCGCCCGCCAGCACCACCACCGGCACCACGCCGCCGCACAGGATGATGCCGCTCTGGGGACCAACCGAACATAACAAGCTATACGCTACCTGTGTCGCATGTGCGTGCGCGTGCGGCGGTACGTGGCGCACGCGAGCGTGGCGGCGATGACGGAGCCCAGCTCGCCCGCCAGCACCACCACCGGCACCACGCCGCCGCACAGGATGATGCCGCTCTGGGGACCAACCGAACATAACAAGCTATACGCTACCTGTGTCGCATGTGCGTGCGCGTGCGCGTGCGGCGGTACGTGGCGCACGCGAGCGTGGCGGCGATGACGGAGCCCAGCTCGCCCGCCAGCACCACCACCGGCACCACGCCGCCGCACAGGATGATGCCGCTCTGGGGACCAACCGAACATAACAAGCTATACGCTACCTGTGTCGCATGTGCGTGCGCGTGCGCGTGCGGCGGTACGTGGCGCACGCGAGCGTGGCGGCGATGACGGAGCCCAGCTCGCCCGCCAGCACCACCACCGGCACCACGCCGCCGCACAGGATGATGCCGCTCTGGGGACCAACCGAACATAACAAGCTATACGCTACCTGTGTCGCATGTGCGTGCGCGTGCGCGTGCGGCGGTACGTGGCGCACGCGAGCGTGGCGGCGATGACGGAGCCCAGCTCGCCCGCCAGCACCACCACCGGCACCACGCCGCCGCACAGGATGATGCCGCTCTGGGGACCAACCGAACATAACAAGCTATACGCTACCTGTGTCGCATGTGCGTGCGCGTGCGCGTGCGGCGGTACGTGGCGCACGCGAGCGTGGCGGCGATGACGGAGCCCAGCTCGCCCGCCAGCACCACCACCGGCACCACGCCGCCGCACAGGATGATGCCGCTCTGGGGACCAACCGAACATAACAAGCTATACGCTACCTGTGTCGCATGTGCGTGCGCGTGCGCGTGCGGCGGTACGTGGCGCACGCGAGCGTGGCGGCGATGACGGAGCCCAGCTCGCCCGCCAGCACCACCACCGGCACCACGCCGCCGCACAGGATGATGCCGCTCTGGGGACCAACCGAACATAACAAGCTATACGCTACCTGTGTCGCATGTGCGTGCGCGTGCGCGTGCGGCGGTACGTGGCGCACGCGAGCGTGGCGGCGATGACGGAGCCCAGCTCGCCCGCCAGCACCACCACCGGCACCACGCCGCCGCACAGGATGATGCCGCTCTGGGGACCAACCGAACATAACAAGCTATACGCTACCTGTGTCGCATGTGCGTGCGCGTGCGCGTGCGGCGGTACGTGGCGCACGCGAGCGTGGCGGCGATGACGGAGCCCAGCTCGCCCGCCAGCACCACCACCGGCACCACGCCGCCGCACAGGATGATGCCGCTCTGGGGACCAACCGAACATAACAAGCTATACGCTACCTGTGTCGCATGTGCGTGCGCGTGCGCGTGCGGCGGTACGTGGCGCACGCGAGCGTGGCGGCGATGACGGAGCCCAGCTCGCCCGCCAGCACCACCACCGGCACCACGCCGCCGCACAGGATGATGCCGCTCTGGGGACCAACCGAACATAACAAGCTATACGCTACCTGTGTCGCATGTGCGTGCGCGTGCGCGTGCGGCGGTACGTGGCGCACGCGAGCGTGGCGGCGATGACGGAGCCCAGCTCGCCCGCCAGCACCACCACCGGCACCACGCCGCCGCACAGGATGATGCCGCTCTGGGGACCAACCGAACATAACAAGCTATACGCTACCTGTGTCGCATGTGCGTGCGCGTGCGCGTGCGGCGGTACGTGGCGCACGCGAGCGTGGCGGCGATGACGGAGCCCAGCTCGCCCGCCAGCACCACCACCGGCACCACGCCGCCGCACAGGATGATGCCGCTCTGGGGACCAACCGAACATAACAAGCTATACGCTACCTGTGTCGCATGTGCGTGCGCGTGCGCGTGCGGCGGTACGTGGCGCACGCGAGCGTGGCGGCGATGACGGAGCCCAGCTCGCCCGCCAGCACCACCACCGGCACCACGCCGCCGCACAGGATGATGCCGCTCTGGGGACCAACCGAACATAACAAGCTATACGCTACCTGTGTCGCATGTGCGTGCGCGTGCGGCGGTACGTGGCGCACGCGAGCGTGGCGGCGATGACGGAGCCCAGCTCGCCCGCCAGCACCACCACCGGCACCACGCCGCCGCACAGGATGATGCCGCTCTGGGGACCAACCGAACATAACAAGCTATACGCTACCTGTGTCGCATGTGCGTGCGCGTGCGCGTGCGGCGGTACGTGGCGCACGCGAGCGTGGCGGCGATGACGGAGCCCAGCTCGCCCGCCAGCACCACCACCGGCACCACGCCGCCGCACAGGATGATGCCGCTCTGGGGACCAACCGAACATAACAAGCTATACGCTACCTGTGTCGCATGTGCGTGCGCGTGCGCGTGCGGCGGTACGTGGCGCACGCGAGCGTGGCGGCGATGACGGAGCCCAGCTCGCCCGCCAGCACCACCACCGGCACCACGCCGCCGCACAGGATGATGCCGCTCTGGGGACCAACCGAACATAACAAGCTATACGCTACCTGTGTCGCATGTGCGTGCGCGTGCGCGTGCGGCGGTACGTGGCGCACGCGAGCGTGGCGGCGATGACGGAGCCCAGCTCGCCCGCCAGCACCACCACCGGCACCACGCCGCCGCACAGGATGATGCCGCTCTGGGGACCAACCGAACATTTAGCCATACCATGATTACTTTGCCCTTGTTACTTAGGTGCAGCGCCGGCTCCAACCCTTGAAATCAAGGTAGAACGAGGTTGTCTATCGGCGCTCTTTGGTAGAAGCCAAATTCTACATTGGAAATTTAGTAAAATCAACTTTTACTAGAAATATATCAATAACTTTTGAATTTATGTTACATTAAAGCTAATTTTATTTTGCACTGGAAATTGCTTATCACATTTTGGCGCCCCTTTCCATCTGGCGCCTAGAACGACCGCTTCTTTTGCTCTACCCTAAGGCTACATAGATGTAACATTTAATCATCATTCATCATTTTTCTGCCCTTGCCTTCCTGACATTTTATTTGTGGTCGGCGCGACACGTATTCTTCTTCCATTCTTCCCTGTCAGACGTCACGTCATCATTTACTCCTTTATGTCATTCCTTACACAATCCATCCATCTTTTCTTTAGCCTTCCTCTCCCTCTAAAAAACTTATGCAACATGTCTAGATGTAACATTTAATATAACATTTAAAATCCGCAGTTGCACCTTTGATCGAATAAAGGCAAATTTCACTAATAAAATTAGTTTTATTAGTGAAATTTGCCTTTATTCGATCAAAGGTGTTCACGCGTTCAACTATTTAAAACCACTTTCAAGAGATATTAGTGTCTTCGTTGTTCTAGAATACTAATATGAACAACGACAGATCTTTAAGGATCAATGTTTTAGGGTTTTAGGACGTTCAACGAGACTGGCAGAAATAAAAAATAATAATACAGCCATTTTGTATTTTGATGTTAGTTCTACCTTTGCGTAATAGATGGCGCCGTTCTGTTTTTAACAGCGCCATCTATCATGTGCCGCTATAGGTCAAAGGTATTACCTGATTGGCTGGCTGGTTGTTTGACAGTAGCTGGGATAATATCTGGCGAACTGTCTTCTTGTCGCCTTTCTCTTCATCCTCTTCTGTGCCTAGCGAGAACATTATAAACTTGTAGTTTAGATTAATAAATAAATAAGACTAAAAACAAACTGGAATCTTAAATCTTCGGACGGATTTTGAGTAGATTACATTGGAAACTTTTTATCAATAATCCTTACTAATATTATAAAAGCGAAAGTGAGTTTGTTTGTTTGTTACGTCTTCACGCCTAAATGGCTAAACCGATTTTGGTACAGAGATAGTTGGGACCCTGGAGACGGACATAGGCTAAATTATTTTTAAAAAAAATTAAATTAAAAATTTAAAAACACCCCCGACCCAAAAAAAGTACGCAATTATTATGACAAAAGGTTAAAAATGCTAAACCCTATAAAAAGCAAAAAAAAAACTTTTAACACTACGTAAGTACCAACTAAAGCATGTCAGACTATCTACTCGGGACTTTGTGCCACCTTTATGTCGGAGGCATAACCGCTAATTTTGAACTGCAAATGGTTATCTTGGCCTGCTGTTGACCGTACGTATGAAATTTTTGATTAAATTTTGTCGTGTCGGGGGACCGCTTTTTACCTTCAAAAATACTTACCTAAATCAAATGATCAATCACAAAATTCGTATTTTAAAACTAAATATGTACACAACTACACCAAATGATACAACAACACTGGACAAAAAATTAAAACAGACGAATAGTATGACTCACAAGATTTACTTGTAAAGAAAGAAGAAGATAAGTAAACAAAATAATATTTAAATTACAACGAAAATGTTAACGTAAGTAACGAATTCAAAAAAAACTTTATACTCTATCTAAATAAATGATAAACAATAATTTTAACCCCCAATCTTAGGAACGACTCAAAAAATTTGTATGAAAAATGACAATGGGATTGAGGACTTCTTAATGTGAGCTTCTAACGTTAGGCTAATAAATTAGAGCGGTCCCCCGACACGACAAAATTTAATCAAAAATTTCATACGTACGGTCAACAGCAGGCCAAGATAACCATTTGCAGTTCAAAATTAGCGGTTATGCCTCCGACATAAAGGTGGCACAAAGTCCCGAGTAGATAGTCTGACATGCTTTAGTTGGTACTTACGTAGTGTTAAAAGTTTTTTTTTTGCTTTTTATAGGGTTTAGCATTTTTAACCTTTTGTCATAATAATTGCGTACTTTTTTTGGGTCGGGGGTGTTTTTAAATTTTTAATTTAATTTTTCAGTGTGTAATGTAGCAAGGAATGGCATATTAGCGCGACGAGCGAGAGAGCAATTGATCTTATCTATAAGAGGCTATAAGAGAGGTCTGTTTATTCGTAATTTAGGATTTTTCCACCATCCTAAGTACACTCTCCATCTTAGGTAAGTAGGTACCTACTTACTTGGTCGCATACAGTACGGTACTTACCTATAAAAGCTATTTTTGCACGAATTTTATATTCAGTTAAACTAGGCCATCGTTTCATCAAGAGCTAATAATAATATGTGTATAGAGGTAGCTACGGTGAACGGCAATGGCTGGCCGCCATGATTGATTACGAACACCACGATCCGCTCGCCCTGAAGAGGGTTGAAAAGAATATTGCGTTTATTGTTATTGCAGAGGTTATTGACCTTTTTGTATTTATTTATTAGCTTTTTTGTCGTTTGTAGCGAATAGTGACAGTCATCTCTAAGGTTGTGACGTAGATACTTCATCGCTTCGCTTATGGAGTACCTAGCTACTTCGTTACTTATGACCCAGCTACTACTTCGCTTACGGGCCAGCTATTTAGTAGCTGATGACGCAGCTACACCGCGACTTTAGACCCAGCTACTTCGACGCTTATGACCCAGCTACTTCGTAGCTTATGACCCAGCTGTAATGTCGCATATGACCAAGCTACTTCGAAGCTAATGACCCAGCTGTAACGTCGCATATGACTGAGCTACTTCGAAGCTAATGACCCAGCTGTAACGTCGCATATGACTAAGCTACAGCGTTAGCTTATGACCCAGCTACTTCATCGTATGCTTCCTTCTTTGTTTCGTGTCGCGACCGCTTGACACACGCTAGTGATCTACTGCAGCCAAATGTTTATACAATGGATTTAAGAACCTCCGAACTAAAAACTTATTTAAAAATCGGCTCGCACATAATAAATCATAAATCTAATCAAGTACCCCTACTACGCAACCTAAGGACTTAAATCATGTAAGCGACAATAAACCACTGTTTGTTTAGACAAGCATTGACGCGGGAGAGACTATCAGGGATAAAGGCATGGTTCCTTACCTAAGTTTGGCCTGTACTCCTATATCCGAGTCATAAACGCGCTGTGTGGGACAGTACCCTATACAAAGGTCGAACAAAATGCCGACATGGTTGTCGCAGTGGCTGAGCGATCGACTGCTGCGCTGCGTGTCGCGGGTTCGATCCCCGAACGGAACAAATATTTGTATGGCCTACAGATAGTTGTTCCGGGTCTGGCTGTTTGTGTATGTGAGTTTAAATGTTTGTAAACGCACCCAAAAAAACCTTCAGAAACAAATCCGAACACTCTGTGTGATCGTTCGTGCCTGAGGGGTTGCGGGTTGTTCGAAGGAGATACTGCGGCCCAGGAACATAAAGGGCAAAAGATTGAACATGGGTTGGTTGTAATCAATATAAGTCTGACACTTCCCCTCGCTCCGTCCAGAGGGGATAAAGTTATTTGATGATTTCCCATAATTTTATGTTTTATTAAATATTATTTCTGGTATGTGACAATAATTAAAAATTAAATTAAAAATTTAAAAACACCCCCGACCCAAAAAAAGTACGCAATTATTATGACAAAAGGTTAAAAATGCTAAACCCTATAAAAAGCAAAAAAAAAACTTTTAACACTACGTAAGTACCAACTAAAGCATGTCAGACTATCTACTCGGGACTTTGTGCCACCTTTATGTCGGAGGCATAACCGCTAATTTTGAACTGCAAATGGTTATCTTGGCCTGCTGTTGACCGTACGTATGAAATTTTTGATTAAATTTTGTCGTGTCGGGGGACCGCTCTAATTTATTAGCCTAACGTTAGAAGCTCACATTAAGAAGTCCTCAATCCCATTGTCATTTTTCATACAAATTTTTTGAGTCGTTCCTAAGATTGGGGGTTAAAATTATTGTTTATCATTTATTTAGATAGAGTATAAAGTTTTTTTTGAATTCGTTACTTACGTTAACATTTTCGTTGTAATTTAAATATTATTTTGTTTACTTATCTTCTTCTTTCTTTACAAGTAAATCTTGTGAGTCATACTATTCGTCTGTTTTAATTTTTTGTCCAGTGTTGTTGTATCATTTGGTGTAGTTGTGTACATATTTAGTTTTAAAATACGAATTTTGTGATTGATCATTTGATTTAGGTAAGTATTTTTGAAGGTAAAAAGCGGTCCCCCGACACGACAAAATTTAATCAGTAATTTCATACGTACGGTCAACAGCAGGCCAAGATAACCATTTGCAGTTCAAAATTAGCGGTTATGCCTCCGACATAAAGGTGGCACAAAGTCCCGAGTAGATAGTCTGACATGCTTTAGTTGGTACTTACGTAGTGTTAAAAGTTTTTTTTTTGCTTTTTATAGGGTTTAGCATTTTTAACCTTTTGTCATAATAATTGCGTACTTTTTTTGGGTCGGGGGTGTTTTTAAATTTTTAATTTAATTTTTATTTTATGCTTTTTAAAGGAGCTCCTTAATTTTTCATTCTTACATTTAATTTCTTTTATGTTTCTTGCCATTTAAGGGTAATTTTGTGTTTTATTTTTAAATTTTGGTCATTCTAGATTTTCAGCAAAGATATAAATCGGTTTATCCGTTTCATTCCGGCATTCCAGGGTTTCATCTGCCACATCCCATTTCCAGCATCAGGTCCTCATCAATTAGAAATATGAAGAGAACTAGTCAAGACAAATTTAACGAGCCCAAACTCGATGGGTTTACTAAAAGGCAGTCCAGGTTTACATTTCCTACCTTCGAGCCCTATCACCAGACCAGCTCAGAGGTTCCAGATTTCCAGCACCAGGTCCTCGTCAATTAGAAACATAAAGAGAACTAGTTAAGACAAATTCAACGAGCCCAAACTCGATGGGTTTACTAAAAGGAAGTCCAGGGTTACGTCTCCTATCTTCGAGCCCTAACAGCAGACCAGCTCAGTGGTTCCAGAAGACATCAATGTTTCAAATGTCAGATCCTACATATGCTCGCAAGTAAACTGAGCGTGGAACATTCCTATCACACCTAACAAACGACCTGATGACCTTGAAGACCTGAACCGATTTCCACCAAACATAGCTAAGAACACTCTCGTCTGATATACCTTTCAAACAAAAAAAACCGCATTCAAATCGGATCATCCGTTTGGCAGCTACGATGCCACAGACAGACACATACACATTTACACACACAGACACGTCAAACTTATAACACCCCGTCGTTTTAGCGTCGGGGGTTAAAAAAGTGAGAAATTAGGGAAGAACAGGGAAAACTTAGCATTGGAATAAATAAGGGGCATAGCTAGAGATCGAGAGTCTTGGAAATCTTTGGAGGAAGCCTATGTCGTAGGACAAGCTGTCACAGAAACCGATCCGATCGCTGATGTTTAATTATAGTAATAAGTAGTAATAGTTAAGTTAATAGTTCAGTGAAACAATTGTATAGAAAAACTATCAGCAATAAAGGCTTATTTTATTTTTTTATTTTTATTTTTAAATAAGGCGCAAGTACTCGATAAAAGTTTGTGTGAGATGTCCAAAAGGATCCCCCCAAAAGAGACTCCTAACACTTGTAGTTTCTAAAATTTCAGTGTTCTTGATTACATTACATTGTGTAAGATTTGTATGTGAAATTAGAAGGATGAAACTCAACGACGCACAGAGATACTAGCTACAATACAATTATCAGATTTTACATCCTAAGTATATAATTTTGTTGGTACCTGTATGTTCTTTCTCTGGATCCTTGTTATTATCTGATGTGAACACGTATGTTGTACCTTAAACGTAACATTTTTTAGGTTAGTCTGATTTGACATTACACCAAGCGGCAAACGTGAATGTTTATTTTGCTAAGGGGTTGCGGGGGTATCCTGCAAAATTCCAATTTTCTTAAGTTTTTGGCAATTTGCAAGTCAGTGATAGGTGGTATGTTGATTAAAACACGATTTGTGATTGTAACAAGTATGGTTTAACAGATTATAATCACTAAAATCATCAATACAACCCTTTAAGTTCATGTTATTTCAATCAACGACTATTTTATAAAAAGGTTTTCACTAGAGGAAGCATAGGCCCGACAATAGGTCATTGTTTACTTAGCAAAAAGTAAAATAAGATAAGAAGTTAACAAAAGTTAACAAGCGTCTAGGAATCTACAAGACCCACAATGTCGACAAATTAACAAAGAATTGGTAAAAAGGATCTATACAAGAAATAAGAAAAATATTACAAAAAAACAGTACTGTGACAGAACAATTAATATTGATCATTTTAATGATTATAATTCTGTAAATTCACACGTTTTACAGTCGCGAATTCAATTTATTTCAAGTCAGCCTGACATTTACCTGCAAATTGCAAAAAACGAAAGAAAATTTCAATTTCACGAGCTACCTTAGCGCTTTACCTAAAGCGGAAATTCCATGAAAAAAAAAAACTTTTTTTATTATTAATTACTAACATACCTGAGTTTTCTTTACTGCCATCATCACCAGAAGAATCATCTAAATCTGATTTTTCTTCAACTGTAAGTAAAAAAATAAAAATTATAAACATTATCTATGGTTAAATGCGGTGAAAAAATCATCGGTTACTGATGCGGCCTCTTTTTTAAATCAACGAAGTATTTAATAAATGTTTTAATTGTCTGTATGTCTCTTTCAGAGTAGGTATAGCAGAACATTATTATCACAATAGCATGACGTGCAAAACAAAAAAGCACATAAGGAATAAGTAAGGGGATTTTTTGGAACGAAGTTCCTTATCGCGCTTTGCGAAAGAGGGCTACGGAAGAACAGAGGACGGAAAAAAGTAAGACCAAAAGTTGTAACGACACTTTTTGCTATAGTTGTAAGCCGTCCGGCGTGCGCGTGTTTCTCTGTCTGTCTCTCTTATAGAAAGCATCATTCCATCCGGGTGTCACTTGACACCTCTCAAGTTTTTTTTTAAACTTTGCCCCACACTAGGAATTTCTCCTGCATTGTGGGTGCGTTTACAAACATTTAAACTCAAATACACAAACAACCTGACAAATATTTGTTCCGAGCGGGGATCGAACCCGCGACACGCAGCACAGCAGTCGATCGCTCAGCCACTGCGCCAACCGTGTCGTCAACACATAACGTCAAGCTTGTCATCCCCAAAGGATTCGGCAGAGGTGTACATAAAAGTACAACCACGTTTCGCCAGTGATGTTTAACTGGTAATAGGGGTGACCATATTGCCAATAAATGTGCACAAAACCAGATTCTGTGACTGCTACGTAATTACCATCCCGGAATCAACCACTGTTAGATATAGGTTTTTTTTCTGCCATTCTTTCGTCCCTCATCCATCCGTTTCGACTGACGATATCGTCAACCCAACGCGCTTTTGGGCAGCCCTGGCTTTGTAGGCCCAACCTTGGTCACCATTGGTCAAAACCTTACTCCATCGGTCATCTTCGCGTCTAACCAGATAAACTATACCCACCTCGACTTTAGGCGTATAACCCTGTCCCCGGCGTGGTAGACTAGCGTCCGAGGACCAGGCAGAACTGTTTGTTGCGACACCATACAGTGAAGACCATAGACATCTTTTTTTGCGTATGGGAAATCATATATATAAATCATATATACAAATACCTTCCCCCGCTCTGGGCGGAGCGGGGGGTAGTAGCGCAGACTTTTACTGACTAACACCCACCCATGTTCCTTCTTTTTTCCCTTTATGTTCTGGGGCCGCGGTATCTTTTTCGAATAACCCGCCACCCACTTTAAACAGCTTTGTGATACGAAAGACCTTATGATTTACCTGCATTATCAGGCTGTGACTTGCTCTTAGCAGGGGGACTGGACCACTTGTCTTGTGCGTCTCGCAGCATCTTTTCTCCCGAGATGATTCGATCTGAGACGCCCCACAAACTGCGGACCACGGCTGCAACAATCATCACCAAGTTATAGTATTTGTAAGTAAATATACTTATCTTTCTGTTTGAATTGTTGATTTTTACTTTTACTCTGGACGCTCTTAATGTGGACTTCTTTAAAAATTGTTCTTACATCCTTATCCTTACTAATATTACAAAAGCGAAAGTGAGTTTGTTTGTTACGTCTTCACGCCTAACTGGCTAAACCGATTTTGATGAATTTTGGTATAGAGATAGTTGGGACCCTAGAGACGGACATAGGCAAAAAAAATAAGAAAAAAGGGAGAAAGAGGGAAGAAAAGGGGAGAGAAATATATATTTTTTTCGATCATCACGCGGGTTAAAGTTAGCGTTAGCCCAAAGTAAGTTTGCCATGCGGACGAAGTCGCGGGCGGAAGCTAGTCTCAATATAAATGATGTACCTAAGATCTTATAATTACATTTTGATTTAAAAGAGTGACCATGGTGTTTCTTGCCCATTGTTCTCCATAGAGATCGTTTTAAAATGGGTAACTACAGTACTTTCACAAGTTATTATGCCTTGTGACTAGGAATGTGGCTTTATTCTTTGATTTTTGACATTCAAAAGTGCCTGGAACGGTCTAATTGAAATAAATAATTTGAGTTTGCAGTATATGCTAGCTACATGAGTTCTAATAAACGTTTGGCTTTGTACAGGGATAGTGTACACAATAACATGTTTAAATAAGTTTTGTAACTAATCCTTACTCCTTACTAATATTATAAAAGCGAAAGTGAGTTTGTTTGTTTGTTACCTCTTCACGCTTTAATGGCTAAACCGGTGTTGATGAATTTTGGTACAGAGATAGTTGGGAACCAGGAGACGGACATAGTTTTAGGACTATTTTTAGAAATAGGACTTATTTTTAAAAAAAGTGAGAAATTAGGGAAGAACAGGGAAAACTTAGCGTTGCTATTACAAATCAATAAGGCGCTACCGAATTTAACGCGAGCGAAGCCGCGGGCAAAAGCTAGTTACAAATAAAGCAGCTTTTGTGAACTCATTCAGAGAACAAAATGAAAAGCATATTAAAAGGATATCTTCCGTAATTCGCGGAAAATATCCCGTTAGTAACAGTTTTTTTTTTGCGGATGGGAAATCATCAAATAACTTCTTCAACTGGGGAAGAGTGTCAGAATTGTACTGACTAAAACCCACCCATGTTCCTTCTATTGCCCTTTACATTCCGGGGCCGCGGTATCTTTTCGAACACCCGGCAGGTATAGTGACAGTTTAAATAGTTGTTTTCCGATCTCTATCTAAAAAGCAATAAGGTGTAAATTCCCTCACCAGCAGTAGTGTTGTTCTCGTGTAGACTGGTCGATGTGAGTGCGAGATGTATCTGCTCCATATGCTGTTTGAACGCTGCGTAGTCCTTCTCAGCGTCGCCGTCCGAGAGGCCGCTGAATATCTCGTGACCTGAGATATGTATTGACTTAATTAGTGAAGTTTTTTCAGAAAGGACAGATGACTTTAACTTGCAACCGGCGTGCGTGTTTGACCAGAGGCCCTAGCATAAGTTCGCGGTGTAAACGCAACGTCAAATTTAACATGAAAAATACTCGCTTTACCTAAAATATTTTCATAATTTTATGAATTTATTCATAACTAGCTGCACTCCGCAGTTTTACTCACGTAGACTGGAATATTATGCATACAAAACTTTGTTATGAATCACTCTATTATTGTTGAAAACTGCATTAAAATGATTAATAAATATGATTATTTTAAAAAATCTAAGTGAACAGACCTGTATAAATATATAAGTTCTGGTTTTTAGTTTTTTTTTTGTGGTTTAAGAGGATGAAAATGTTAGAGAATGCCTTATGGTCTGCCTAATTACCACTATTGAACATGAAGTTTAAATTTAAATTAAACATACAGCGAATGCGATCTCATTTTATCCAATTTATTAAACTGATTGTGCTTCTTGCAAATAATTCAACGAAAATGCTATAATAATAGAATGATTATATATTTTCATTTAAAAAATATATTTTTATTACTATTATCCCATAACTCATATTGATGATTTCCTATTTTGATCTTGAATCCAAATATTGGCTTTTTTTGCGGATGGGATATCATCAAATAACTTCCCCCACTCTGGGCGGAGCGAGGGGAATTTCAGACTTGTACTGACTAAAACCCACCCATGTTCCTTCTGTTGCCCTTTACGTTCCGGGGCCGCGGTATCTCTTTCGAATTACCCGCAACCCCGGCAGGCGGTAGCCCTGGCAGGCCCCATCCAAATATTGGCTTAATTATTGAAGAAAATAAATGTACCTTTTTGTACGAGTTCGTTGAGCTGTGAGATGAGGGTGTCCCGCATCTGTTTGGTGTCGTACTTTATAGATATCATGTCGGGAGGCAGCTGGATCTCGTACGGCGTTATCTTGTTGTACCTGCGGGATTCATGGCTCTTTTAAGGCTTTTTAATTGCTTCATGTCCACTTTGGGGCTCTGGCTGATCATTGAGGTGTCATGTTATGTCGTGTTTCATCTACATATTTAACTTAACTGTGTTTCAAGCTCCTGTCGAGAAGACGGAGTACTCAGAGGGATTCTTAATAGCAGATTTCCTGTTTTTCAAAGCAAGGTATTTTATTCACATCTTTTCGTTTACATGATTTTCTAATTAATTTTGTAATATCACGTCACCTGAAGCAGGCGGTGGTGAGGTGGTGCGCGAAGGCGTGCGCGTGCGCGTGCAGCGGGTGCGGGCACGTGCGCACGTAGCGCGGCGCGGCGGCCCGCGCGCGCACGTACGTGCTGAGTGCGTGCGACACGTGTGCGTCATGTCACAGTTACCTGAAGCAGGCGGTGGTGAGGTGGTGCACGAAGGCGTGCGCGTGCGCGTGCAGCGGGTGCGGGCACGTGCGCACGTAGCGCGGCGCGGCGGCCCGCGCGCGCACGTACGTGCTGAGTGCGTGCGACACGTGTGCGTCATGTCACAGTTACCTGAAGCAGGCGGTGGTGAGGTGGTGCACGAAGGCGTGCGCGTGCGCGTGCAGCGGGTGCGGGCACGTGCGCACGTAGCGCGGCGCGGCGGCCCGCGCGCGCACGTACGTGCTGAGTGCGTGCGACACGTGTGCGTCATGTCACAGTTACCTGAAGCAGGCGGTGGTGAGGTGGTGCACGAAGGCGTGCGCGTGCGCGTGCAGCGGGTGCGGGCACGTGCGCACGTAGCGCGGCGCGGCGGCCCGCGCGCGCACGTACGTGCTGAGTGCGTGCGACACGTGTGCGTCATGTCACAGTTACCTGAAGCAGGCGGTGGTGAGGTGGTGCACGAAGGCGTGCGCGTGCGCGTGCAGCGGGTGCGGGCACGTGCGCACGTAGCGCGGCGCGGCGGCCCGCGCGCGCACGTACGTGCTGAGTGCGTGCGACACGTGTGCGTCATGTCACAGTTACCTGAAGCAGGCGGTGGTGAGGTGGTGCACGAAGGCGTGCGCGTGCGCGTGCAGCGGGTGCGGGCACGTGCGCACGTAGCGCGGCGCGGCGGCCCGCGCGCGCACGTACGTGCTGAGTGCGTGCGACACGTGTGCGTCATGTCACAGTTACCTGAAGCAGGCGGTGGTGAGGTGGTGCACGAAGGCGTGCGCGTGCGCGTGCAGCGGGTGCGGGCACGTGCGCACGTAGCGCGGCGCGGCGGCCGGCGCGCGCACGTACGTGCTGAGTGCGTGCGACACGTGTGCGTCATGTCACAGTTACCTGAAGCAGGCGGTGGTGAGGTGGTGCACGAAGGCGTGCGCGTGCGCGTGCAGCGGGTGCGGGCACGTGCGCACGTAGCGCGGCGCGGCGGCCCGCGCGCGCACGTACGTGCTGAGTGCGTGCGACACGTGTGCGTCATGTCACAGTTACCTGAAGCAGGCGGTGGTGAGGTGGTGCACGAAGGCGTGCGCGTGCGCGTGCAGCGGGTGCGGGCACGTGCGCACGTAGCGCGGCGCGGCGGCCCGCGCGCGCACGTACGTGCTGAGTGCGTGCGACACGTGTGCGTCATGTCACAGTTACCTGAAGCAGGCGGTGGTGAGGTGGTGCACGAAGGCGTGCGCGTGCGCGTGCAGCGGGTGCGGGCACGTGCGCACGTAGCGCGGCGCGGCGGCCCGCGCGCGCACGTACGTGCTGAGTGCGTGCGACACGTGTGCGTCATGTCACAGTTACCTGAAGCAGGCGGTGGTGAGGTGGTGCACGAAGGCGTGCGCGTGCGCGTGCAGCGGGTGCGGGCACGTGCGCACGTAGCGCGGCGCGGCGGCCCGCGCGCGCACGTACGTGCTGAGTGCGTGCGACACGTGTGCGTCATGTCACAGTTACCTGAAGCAGGCGGTGGTGAGGTGGTGCACGAAGGCGTGCGCGTGCGCGTGCAGCGGGTGCGGGCACGTGCGCACGTAGCGCGGCGCGGCGGCCCGCGCGCGCACGTACGTGCCCAGCGACATGCTGAGCGCCGCACGCGACACGCGCCGCGCCGCACCGCTGGCGCCGCAAGACTCGCAGCGCGACCAGAACATCACCTGTGCATGGGAGAGGAACTTGTAGCGACAGCTATGACGCAAGACACGAACTATAATTACCATCGCGCAAACAAAGTTAACCACGAAATTATAAACATAGCTTTTGCTCGCGACTTCCCTACGGTTATGTACGAAAAATAAACCGCGGTAACGTTTTAAATGTAACCTATGACACTCAGGGATAGTAGTTTCCCGTTGATTAAGGAATTATCGGAAACGGATCCGCACTTCCAAAGGTTACCCCCTATAAACAAACTTAGAAATAAATGCCTCTTCATAAAAAAAATCTTCTACAGGTTACAGGCCTGCTCCAGGTTTAATTCAGTCGACGGACTCCGTGTTTAGAAACCCGAAAATCTGTGGAGGAGAAATTCTGGCAGGTCAGATAGGCAGTTGTTCCATTTAAAATAATGGTTTTCAGCTAGACTGCATACTATCACTACAAGATAGATACTATGTTTTTAAAAAGATCGTTCGACATGCGGGTGATGCTTTGCCAAAATATAAATATTTAATCGGGGTTTTCTGCGATTTCTCTAAAGCTTTTGACTTACTTCACCAAGATACGCTTTTACGGAAACTTCGTTATAACGGTGTCCAAAATGAAGTCCTAAATGTAATACATTCGTATTTCACAAAACAGATTCCAATGTATAGATGTAAATGACATAAAATCTTCCTGGCTACTTGTTCAGCTAGGTGTTCAGCAAGGCTCAATACTGGGTCCGTTTTTGTTGGTTGGTTTGGTCTTTACAGTGTGGAAGGGACACCGTTGCGAAAACTATTACTACGTATTCAGTACATCATTTTTGAACCGCACATAGAAATGTTGTTTCCAATTTTAAAAAAAGACTGCGTAGAATTAGTTTACTACTACTAACTTACTGGTATATTTTGACTTGTCATTTAATGCATTTAAGGCTAAAGTAAAATGTAACCCTTGCTTAAATACATACTATTCTGGTGACGATTATTTAGAAGGTAAGAATATTTGATGGCTGTGTTGAATTAAAGAGCTTAGACCATCTAAGTAATTATTTTCCTAAATCAATTTAAATGTTTTATAGAATTTACATATATTTTGATAACACCTTCTTTAAATAACACATTAAAAAAAAAAAAAAGTGATTAGTAGACGGAATTAGCAACAGTCAATCAAATCACTTGACAGTTTACCGTCTACCCATTAGTTTACTGGGATAGTAGATTTTAGTAAACCGGTTGCTTACCTGCTTGCTCTGTTCCTCCTTGACTTTGTCGACGTTGCTGTGTCCGATGGTGTTGCACGTTATAGTGATACACACGTCCCCATGCACGAACCTAATTGTGAACAAATGCCGGGTATAAGGGACATCGAAACTCAAAATGTTACCATGAATTCAATACATGATTTTAGACACTTCATCATTCTCCTTTTCCTGATTCAAATTCATTTGGGATCGGCACAGCATGTCCTCTTCTTTCATACTTCTTTATTACTCGTTATCTCATCAGCCACCTTCTTTCTTGCCATATCTTCTTTCACACAGCCCATCTATTATTTTTTTGGTGTTCCTCTACTCTTATAGTAATCCATTTTAGAATAAGAAGCACAAAAAAAATAGAACACAAATGCGTTTACAATTTAGGTCATAATCTAAAAGAAAATGATGTTCACTTCTGTAAAAAGATCTTTTAAGACTCATTTAAGTCCAGGGTTGCGGGTTGGTTGGAAAGAGATACCGTGGCCCCGGAACACAAAGAGAAAACCGAAGAAACACGGATAGGATAGTCAATACAAGTCTGACATTCCCTTCAGCTCCACCCAGAGCGGGAGAAGTCCTTTGGTGATTTCCCATCCGAAAAAAGGCTCTTTTAAGTAGATCATTCAGTCAATATATTATTTAGTCAGTTTGTAAGTACGTACCTTCGCACATGCTGGTTCATGGGTACGTTACAGTTCGGCGAGGTGCACTTGTAGTCTCCATTGAAGCAGTACTTATCAAGGAATGCGCCCAGAGATATGTCATGACGACCATACATTTCCATCGTCACTATCCTGAAAAGGAAATATATAATAACATTTTTTTTTACGTCATGCCTGTATTTTTTAAATATAAAAGCAGCTGCTCCATAGATTTTTTCAATTCCCACCAAGTTAGTACTGAATAGTGGATTTAGATTGATATTTTTAGTCCCATTTTAAAAAAAACAGCTATTCCATACATTTTGACAGTAAACGTAAGGCAGTTTTATAGGAAGCTTGACATTCTACGTGCCCCCCCCCCCCCTCCCACACACATAAAGAAACTTTTGCACAACAGTAAATTCAGTACTGAATATGTGGTAAACATCGGTGACTCTTCCCGCCAGTCTCATTAGATTTCATCAGGCCGCACTTGTACGGACATATCCGAAGAAAAACGATGATTGCCGAAGCGCATACTTTTCCTGGGAGATCTGTACAAGCCATGGGTTGAAGGAGAATTCAGGCACGTAGGCAGACTTGTTGTGATAAGTGATGAAATCAGACGTAAATTTGCAGAAGTCTATGACATTCCCATGCATTCGCGCCTAAGCGGTCGTCGAGTCATCTCTTGAGGATGCCACGTAAAGGGGAAAAACATGTGTCGAACATACAGTTTTGATGATTGCATTTTTGATGCGGGGTCGGGGATGCTGCATCCTAAAAAAACTACATAATAAGAATAACATTTAAGGGCTGGGCTATGGTTTTCCGGCACGAGAGGGTCGAGCAGTTCGTGGTCGTTCAGGTCCAATCTGGGTTCTTTTGGTTTGGCGGATAATGGCCCGCTTCCTTTCACCGAAAGGAAGCCTAGTGTGAAGTAGTAATTTTAAAGGGTGATTGTGCTTACCAAGGGTTGACACAGAAGTCAGGAACATTGGCAGACTTGTTACTAAAGCTGTACAGCAACAGACTGAGCTGTTGATGGTTCTCCGGTGCGAGAGGGTCGAGCGGTTCGTTGTCGTTCGGCTTCTCGTTCGGGTCCAGTTCGGGTTCCTTCGGCTTTTTCAACACGGATGGCATGTACATCGGACATTGAGCTGGAATTGGAAAGTTTTTCATACGTTGCTCCACACTAGAAATTTCTCCTGTATCGTGGGTGCGTTTACAAACATCAACTCACATACTCAAACAGCCAGACCCGGAACAACTACCTGTAGGTCATACAAATATTTGGATGGACGGTCTGCGTATTATACAGTCGAGAAGATGCGTCCTCTGCACCTCGTTGATCCCAAAATTTGTGTTCTATGCAGCTTTACGTTAGATATTTCGAGCCGCCATAACATTGGAACCGTTATACCTTCGCAGATCGTCACTTGCACCTAACTTCCGAGCCGCCATAAAGTTTGAACGGTTATACCTACGCAGATCGTCACTTGCACCTACCTCCCGAGCCGCCATAAAGTTTGAACGGTTATACTTACGCAGATCGTCACTTGCACCTAACTTCCGAGCCGCCATAAAGTTTGAACAGTTATACCTACGCAGATCGTTACTTGCACCTAACTTCCGAGCCGCCATAAAGTTTGAACGGTTATACCTACGCAGATCGTCACTTGCACCTAACTTCCGAGCCGCCATAAAGTTTGAACAGTTATACCTACGCAGATCGTTACTTGCACCTAACTTCCCAGCCGCCATAAAGTTTGAACTAAACCATAGCAGTATACAATAACTCACGTTTATGTTTGTCGTTCACGAGCCGACAACCGGTGGCCCGGTAATGCGCGAGCGCTGCCTTCACTGCCGGGTCATCGGCCGGCGCAGATATAGCCATCGTTGTGAATGGGTGAAGCTCCTACAAAACAAAACATTTTACAAAAATTAAGCTTATCTATTTAATTTTTACAGCTAAATCTCAATTATATTATTCATTAAGAATGTACGCAACATGGGAGTATAATGCTGCAAAATATTAAGGCGCGGGGAGCGGTGTGCGGTACCTTAAGTTCTTGCTGCGTGAGGGCGGTGCACGTGGAGTGTCGGGGGGCGCGGAGAGTGTGCGGGGGCGCGGCCAGGAGGGGCGCGGGGAGCTGTGTGCGGTACCTTAAGTTCTTGCTGCGTGAGGGCGGAGCGCGTGGAGTGTCGGGGGGCGCGGAGAGTGTCGGGGGGCGCGGAGAGTGTGCGGGGGCGCGGCCAGGAGGGGCGCGGGGAGCTGTGTGCGGTACCTTAAGTTCTTGCTGCGTGAGGGCGGTGCGCGTGGAGTGTCGGGGGGCGCGGAGAGTGTCGGGGGGCGCGGAGAGTGTGCGGGGGCGCGGCCAGGAGGGGCGCGGGGAGCTGTGTGCGGTACCTTAAGTTCTTGCTGCGTGAGGGCGGTGCACGTGGAGTGTCGGGGGGCGCGGAGAGTGTGCGGGGGCGCGGCCAGGAGGGGCGCGGGGAGCTGTGTGCGGTACCTTAAGTTCTTGCTGCGTGAGGGCGGAGCGCGTGGAGTGTCGGGGGGCGCGGAGAGTGTCGGGGGGCGCGGAGAGTGTGCGGGGGCGCGGCCAGAAGGGGCGCGGGGAGCTGTGTGCGGTACCTTAAGTTCTTGCTGCGTGAGGGCGGTGCGCGTGGAGTGTCGGGGGGCGCGGAGAGTGTGCGGGGTGCGGCCAGGAGGGGCGCGGGGAGCTGTGTGCGGTACCTTAAGTTCTTGCTGCGTGAGGGCGGTGCGCGTGGAGTGTCGGGGGGCGCGGAGAGTGTGCGGGGGCGCGGCCAGGAGGGGCGCGGGGAGCTGTGTGCGGTACCTTAAGTTCTTGCTGCGTGAGGGCGGAGCGCGTGGAGTGTCGGGGGGCGCGGAGAGTGTCGGGGGGCGCGGAGAGTGTGCGGGGGCGCGGCCAGGAGGGGCGCGGGGAGCTGTGTGCGGTACCTTAAGTTCTTGCTGCGTGAGGGCGGAGCGCGTGGAGTGTCGGGGGGCGCGGGGAGTGTGCGGGGGCGCGGGGGGCGCGGCCAGCAGGGGCGCGGGGAACTGTCCGCGCAGCGCACAGCGCCGCCCCGCCTCTGTCTCCAGGTAGGGCGCCGGGATGATCATGTTCGGCGACATGGATAGCACGACGTCGTCTGTCGACCATCTAGGAAAGGAAGTAATGGCAGTGTCACACCACCTCGTATGTCAAATAAGATGTCATGCAAACGTCATGGGATACGATCGTGGTTAGATGCTTGGTTGAATTGATCGCCTTAATGAAGTGATCACTATTGCCCATAACATCACCCACAAATCCTCACCTATAAGACCAGTTACCTTTGATTCTACGAATATAGACATGGTGTGTATGACAGCTATTAAGAAAAAAATATATAGTGGAAGTTGGGGCACGCTTCGTAAAAAAATCTTCCAACCCCTTACAAACTAAACTCAAACTACAAAACATTCGTTTTCAATAAGACCATTACAGGAACATTTAAATGTCAAGAAATAGAAGGATGAAGCTACAGATACAAAGCATAATAACTTGTGAAAGTACTTTTGTTGCCCATTCCAAAGCGTTGATTTTCTATGGAGAAAAATTGGCAAGAAACTCTATGGACACTTTTTTAAATCATAATATTTTTATAAGATCATTAGGTTACACACCATTCATGTTGAAATTATACAGTTATGTATATATAGTTATACAGTTGAGAACGATGTAGTAAGACGTGCACTTTTTAAACCAACTTACCGATCGGTATGCGGATCTGCTTTCAGCTTAGCTTCCTCCTTCGGTAAGAAAACATCGTCGTCAACAGACAACGTAGCGCGCAATGGATCGCTGAAGTCCCTTATGGGAACACCACAACTTAGCGTTTTATCACTTTCTGTCTTACGGACAAACTGTTTGGAACTCTGCAAAGGATCTTCGTCGAACGATTTCTTATAATTAACTTCATTTTTCGTTTCATCATTTGCATTTTTGGAAGGAGCATTTTTATCATCACTTTTCGCAGTCTCTTTAATACTTGAATTCGTAAATATATTGTCAGATCTAGAAGATTCGTTGCTGTCCGTTTCGTTACTCTTTCTCGATTCTTCGTTCAAGGAATCTTTACGAACAGCAATTTCTTTTTCACTTCCGTGACTTTGAGTATCATTATTTGTAATATCATTTTTGGCGGTTTCATCTTTCGTTGTGTCGGTTTCATTGAGATCATCGTCAAATGTCATTCCTGGTTCTGGTAGGATTGCTTCGATGTCTCCTAGAAATGCTTTCTCTAGCTTCCAGTTGTAACATGCTAACAACATGAATTTGACAACTTTCTTCACTTTGATTAGCTCCTGTAGGGATGCGCCACGCAGCAATATGCAGCAGGCTAAGTTTGGTTCCGCACATTCTTCTAGTACCATCAGTGTTTTGCTGGAATCTGTGGAAGGGAAAGTTTAGTCATTCAATTTCACACACATCAATTTCAAGTTTTTTTTTGGTAATTAGAGGAAAAGTTAAAGCTCTCGTTTGGTTGGTCTACCGTTTTGTTTGTCTACGTAACATGTCGTCTGAGAACAATTGTGAAGGGACGAAGGGAGGCCTTCGTTACCCTCTTTTATGAAACGATCAATATCGTTTGATGTTTCATAAATGGACATGTAGATTCATAAAGAGTAGTTACAATTCTTGACGTAGAAGTTAGCGCAGGTCCCGAGGCGCGGCATGCCGACGCGCGCGTCGATGGAGGCCAGTCGGTCGGCGTTGGTGGCGCGCGCGGCGCGGGCCAGCGCGCGCGGGCGCACGTGCGCCGCCAGCGCCACGCGCGCCGCCCGCAGCGCGTCCTGCACGCCGCGCGCCGCCGCGCCGCGCACCAGCACCACGCGCGGCCGCAGCGCCGCTATGCGCGCCGCGCACCGCACCAGGTACTCGCGCTCCTACTCACAACCACATACTTTACTTATACGAAATTTTGCCAATTCGATTAACATGATTCCTATTAAATTAAATACTATATTTCTACAAATTTTCATACACAACATGAACATCAATTCAATCAAAATCAAAAGTCATTTATTCAAATTAGGCAGATAATCAGCACTTTTAAACGTCACATTACAAGAGTCGAGTAGTGTTTTAGTTGGGAAGAAAGGCGTTTTTAATTATGATCTAACGAATGAGCTACTCTCTTTTTGTCTAGTATTATAGTGCAAGATTTAAATCTGTTTACACTTTGTTTAATAATTGTACATTCTTCAACCAATTAATAATAATGTTTATAGGCATAAACAAATCATAAACATATTAATGAATTCCCTAGCTCCTACGCTAGTTAGAGTTACACTGTATTACAGGAGCTAGTGTCTTCCCCTTATATCTATATTACATGTTATTTATGTCTTCCATAGAATTAAAAAGCAAACAAATCAAAGTAATAAATAAATTAAATATACTATTACCTGCATCAACACTGGTTCAAGCGAAGTAAGTTTGCCTTCAACTCGCTGATACGCAATAGAACAGTCTAGAAGTAATATCGTGGGGTTCGATATCTGCTGCGGCATACCTCTGTATTCAAACAAATTTTCAAGGTCAAAATTAAATTAAATAGCTATAAACATGGTATAGCGAAAAACATAACACTAGTTTCGATAGAACAACCATCAATCCAAAAAAACCGGCCAAGTGCGAATCGGACTCACACACGAAGGGTTCCGTACTTTAATCTATAAAAATGGCAAAAGAAAACATGTTTGTTGTTTGGCAGTCCCCTTAAATATTTATTTTATTCTGTTTTTTTTAAGGTATTTGTTATTTTAGCGGCAACAGAAATACATCATCCGTTGGAATTTCAACTGTCTCATTATCACGGTTCATGAGATAGCGGTCTTAGTAATAGGGTCCCGTTTTACTCTTTGGGTAGGGAACCCTAAAAACAACAATCTCACCTGTGAGCAACGTTCTTAGTGAGCACCACGCCCTGCACGACGCAGCTGTCCCTCATGGTACCGCCGGGCACCTTCTTCACTTGCACGTAGTTCCGTACGTCTATGTCATTGCTGTTCACGTCTGTACACAACCGACGGCACCATTAGTATTTATACCGAGTGGGCGGGAGGCGGGAGGCGGAGGGCGTGTCGCATGCATCAATGTTTTTTTTTTGCGAATGGCATCTCGGAGTTCAACCTAGGTTTTTTTTTTATTTGTTTAAAAAAAACGCTGCTCCTCACTAGGAATGACTCCTGTATCGTGAGTGTGTTTACAAACATTTAAACTCACATACACAAACAGCCAGACTCGAAACAACTATCTGTAGGCCATACAAATATTTGTTCCGTGCGGGGATCGAACCCGCGACACGCAGTGTAGCAGTCGATCGCTCAGTTACTGCGCCAACCGTGTCGTCTGCTTAACCGAAAAAATCCTGTGGTTGCCTAGAGAGTAAGGCCTCCTTCTTAAAAACTAAGCGACTACACGCTAAGGGCAACCCTTATGGGGTACGAACCTCGGCATCGCCGGAGGATGACAGCAAAGGGACAGGCTGGATCTGATTGTTTTTGGGACTGGTTTGGTACTACTGGCTCAGCATCGCGGGCTGGCTCTAGCAAAAGCAATGGTGGGGCAATTACCGGGACGTCGCGACTGGCTTCCTCAGTGCATCAGTAGACACGGGCAGGTGATATACAGCGTGTTGTTTTGCATCCTCGTCAAATTCAAGGACGTAACTATGCTAATGATTCTCGACCCGAATCGATAATAAAATAAGTAGGTTTTTTTTTTTTTACTTTTTTCGTATTTTCAAAAATCGGTAAGTGCACACAGGTGCGTGCATGCCGCTGTATGTAACGTATGCGCCGACGCTCACGCACACTGTTCTGTGTGTTCTGTAGGTGATTCTCTACTTTTGAAGTGAAATATTCTGTAATACTGTTAAATTTAAACACACAGAGACAGATCATAAAAGCGCCGTATATTATTATTGATCAGGTACCGTAATTTTCATTGATTATTTATGACTTTTACTAGCACCTCCTAAATTTTGACGAGGATGCAAATCAACATATTGTATAATAAACTAGCTTTTGCCCACGGCTTCGCTCGCGTTAAATTCGGGGAACACAGTTCCCCTTTCCTGATTTACAGGTACCTGCCACATGTAATTTTTGCCCTTGCGCCTTATTTATTGTAATAGCAATGCTAAGTTTTAATTTCTCTTCCCTTTTTCTCCCTCTTATCTCATTCTTTTTTAAATAAAAAATAGCCTATGTCCGTCTCCAGGGTCTCAACTATCTCTGTACCAAAATTCATCAAAATCGGTTTAGCCATTAAAGCGTGAAGAGGTAACAAACAAACAAACTCACTTTCGCTTTTATAATATTAGTAAGGATAATAATAACAATAAAATGTTTTATTGACATAAAAAGATGTTACATTATCATGAGAAGCTCTGACTCCTGAGCTAGGTGAGACCTGTGTTACAGAAGTCAGTGTCATACATAAACATATACCAGAGGGGCTTGCCAGGGCCTCCGCCTGCCGGGGTTGTGGGTTGTTCGAAAGAGATACCGCGGCCCCGGAACGTAAAGGGCAATAGAAGGAACGTTGGTGGGTTTTAGTCAGTACACGTCTGACACTCCCCCACGCTCCGCCCAAAGCGGGGGAAAATATTTGATGATTTCCCACCACCCAAAAAAAAACACAAACATATTATACGTACCTAGCACGATGGTATCGGCGGCGTGCACACACAGCGGGTAGAGCACGTGCAGCCAGGCGGCCGGGAGCGCGTGTCGCGCCAGACACTGTCGCATTATACGTACCTAGCACGATGGTATCGGCGGCGTGCACACACAGCGGGTAGAGCACGTGCAGCCAGGCGGCCGGGAGCGCGTGTCGCGCCAGACACTGTCGCATTATACGTACCTAGCACGATGGTATCGGCGGCGTGCACACACAGCGGGTAGAGCACGTGCAGCCAGGCGGCCGGGAGCGCGTGTCGCGCCAGACACTGTCGCATTATACGTACCTAGCACGATGGTATCGGCGGCGTGCACACACAGCGGGTAGAGCACGTGCAGCCAGGCGGCCGGGAGCGCGTGTCGCGCCAGACACTGTCGCATTATACGTACCTAGCACGATGGTATCGGCGGCGTGCACACACAGCGGGTAGAGCACGTGCAGCCAGGCGGCCGGGAGCGCGTGTCGCGCCAGACACTGTCGCATTAGTAGACGCAGGTGATCCTCTCCTGATACCACGATCGCCTTGCATATGTTGCGGGCTTCTGTCGACACTGCGGATACCACGTTTTTTTTTTTCTTGATTAAGATAAATAATAAAAAGAAGCCTTCTATTCCATGCAAAACACGTTACAGTATTTACTTAATTTGAAATAAAAATGTAACAAAAATTTGCTTTTCAGATTATATGAATTTCGTTAATTAACATAGTAAACTACATACATGCATTTATAACAAAAATTATAACATTTGAAATAAAAAAATACATAATTTCTTGAATTCATCATAATCACTTTAATATAACACTTTTTATTTAAAAGCCAATTTTAATTTTATAATTAATAAGATATAGATAAATAATAAGATTAAGATAAATAGTTAGTAGTAAATATATGTTGTTGAAAATATGATTTTACATTAGTGGCCTTTGCTTTTTTTTCATAAGTTAAGGATGTAGTTTATTTTAAGCAACTTTGGGGCTCTCGTGTCTATGGAGAAAATTGCCCCTAAGCAAGATTAAGATTATTTATTGATTAAAGATTAAATCTTTATTTGCTTATATATATAAAGATAAATATTTTTTAAACTTAAGAACGAACGTGAACGATAAAAAAGTCGGCATAGCTCTAAAATTCATAATAAAAATTAAATCAGTACGTAAGATGTAACATAGATCCAGGAAAAATGTATTTTATTTGAAGGAGACTAAAGTCTAAACTAAGCCGTGATGTTGGTTTAAACAAAATAAATACTCACCTTCATTTTGTTCTATGACAGGCGCCTCTTCTTCACTTGACGAAGATTTCTTTTCTGTAACAATTCACGAATTTACTTGCGAACTAAGATTTAGCTCTTAGTTAACACGCGTTAAGGTATATAATTGAATACCTGCTTTAGATGTTCTGATCAGTCTTGCGGAGTTCTCTCCAAGATTGAGATCGAGGCAGTAAGATGAGACGCTTTCGACTAATTTTGTAGATTCCTCTTCTGTGGACGAATGTGTATTTTGACGATAGTTTACTTGACCATTGTTTTCTGAAAAACATCCCCATTTTAACGCTATTTATTTTTTCAATGAGAGTAACTGGTGACTTGGTGACCTGGTGACCTGTACTACAGGTGTTACCACCTACAGGCACCAGCAATCCACAACCAAAAATTGTCAGCTAATGGTTCGTTGTGTAATATTGGCTGTTGTTTTTTTGGCTTGTGGTGAGAAATAAACATTATATTATCGTACTAGCTGGCGCCTCGCGGCTTCGCCCGCGTGATGATCGATAAAAAAGTATCCAATGTGTTATTCCAGCCTATAATCTACCTCTGTGCCAAATTTCATGAAGATCTGTTCAGCCGTTTTGACGTGAAAGAGTAACAAACATCCATACATCCATCGTCACAATCATTCGCATTTATAATATTAGTATGACTAAGACTAACAAATATTTAAAAATATCTTAGAAGTTTGTTTTGGCCCACAGCATGTTTAGTTGGTAACAATGCATGGTTAGCTAAGTAATGTGATTTTAAATACAAAATGATGGACTCCCAAGGATGGCGTACTAGTTATTGTTCCGTACCTCCTCAAAAGGAAATAAAAAACTTTGGCTTTGGCAAAAAAGTCAACGAAACCAACAAAAGCCACCGAATTCCGAAAATAAAGTTATTTTCCACTTTTTAGTTTTTTTTTTTGGAAGTCGGTTTTATTTTTTGCAAAAAAGTTTTTAATTCAGCATTTTTAGTTATAGTATTATGATATAATTCGCAAACACGGTTATTTTTAGCTTTTTAGTGCGTAGGTCCCGTCTTAAATACAAGCTTTAGTTCCACATCACGCTATAGTATTAAATACTTTCTAAATTATGCTTTAGTTTAAAAGCAATTCAGAAATCATATGCATCATCGCCTAGGGGATACAGCTGATACTTGATCTGATCATTATGTTTCTTAATGACTGGGTGAGGGGAGGGGAGGGGGTACGGGCACCCTGCTCCCACTCGCCTGCCTACCCTGGCGAAACCCATACTTATACATGTGATTGCAGCAATCACGGCAGATTTGCGGTCATTTATTGAAGAGTTCCGTTGTATATCACTGAAGATCTATCACCAAATTAAAATACAATCACCTCAAAAAACTGCGATGACCTTCCAAATCATAGTGCATAGCGTTTTTTGTTCATTTAATTTTGTCTTCGACAACCTCTAAAATTATATTATCAACGTAGACGAAGTCAATCTAATAGGCATTATTAAAGATAACTCAAAAACTACTGGCCGGATCTTGATATTTTTATTATGGGACCAAACGACAACCACCAGCTTTCGAATAAAAAAATAATCATCAAAATCGGTTCACCCAGACCAGAGTTATGAGGTAACAAACACAAAAAAAAAATACAGTCGAATTGAGAACCTCCTCCTTTTTTGAAGTCGGTTAAAAAACGGAACCCTTTTAGGATCACTTTGTTGTTCGTCTGTCTGTCTGTCTGTCAAGAACCTTTATCTCGGCTACGCGTGAAGGTATCGAGTTAATTATTTAATTAACACCATTTAATCAGGTTTGTGGTCCCTTGGGGTTGTGAAAAAATCAACCCTCTAACTTTACGCAACCAAAGATATGGCTGTTTATTTCTCAAGTTAGTACGGAACCCTCTCCGACTCGCGCTTGACCGGTTTTTTATGCATTCCCATGATATGGCCATCAAATTAAAGGCTTGTCAAAAACAAAGTCTCCTCGTCACATCCGACTGTGTGTCTGAACGCGATAAACTCAAAAAATGTAACAGATTTGTATACGGTTTTGCACCAATAGACAAAGTGATTTATTTACAGGGAAGAAGTGGTTTTATGTATTTTTTTAAAGTAACGTTGCCCCACACTAGGAATTTCTCCTGTATCGTGGGTGCGTTTACAAACATTTAAACTCACATACACAAACAGCCCGACCCGAAACAACTACCTGTAGGTCAAACAAATATTTGTTCCGTGCGGGAATCGAACCCGCGACACGCAGCGCAGCAATCGATCGCTCAGCCACTGCGCCAACCGTGCCGTCAAATTGGCTGCAATATGACGATAAAAATCTGCAGAGTGCAAAAATATGCAGCCAAGCTATATTATTCTACCCTCTGTGTGTACTGTAGAGGTTTCATACCATAACCTAACCCGTGCTGGCTGGTTTGCTATGACGTTCGAATACTCAGGTTTTTAAATAGAGAACAAATATTCGAAGACAATGGCGTAGGTAATAACACACTTTGTGACATATATTGATAAAATTATGAACTAAAATATAATTTTAAACTTTTTTTTTTAATTACGCATATACACCCACACATTACAGTACTTACGTGATTCATCCTCATCTGTGGCCCTTGGCGGCAGCACTATCGGCTTATACAGCGCGTAGTCGGCGAACTGAGGTAATTCCGTCATGCAGTCCATGTACCCTGCGCTTAAGAGGTTCTGACATACCAACGTCGCTTGGGCCCTGGAAAAGGAAATCAAAGGAGAATGAGCAGATCTGGGCGGTCGGCGGCCATCAAATAAGTTGGTGTCAAATGAAAGTACTATTATTTAGGAATATCTTTTACTATGGGCGTTACACTGTATTCCATTCAGGAAAAAAAATATTTGAATGTCAATATAACCTAATTGCATAGAGCAATATCGCATAATAATTATGTTATTATTACATGTCATGTTTTATACCCTAACTTCTAAACGTTTTGAGATACTGTAACAATGCAAAAACGGTTCGACTCGACTACCTGCTCACGCGGACCAATCAGCTTCGTCTAAACAACGCAAGCAAGCGGCGCGGCGGGGTGACGGGCAGCGCACGCGCTTCTTCCGTGCAGTCCTTCGATTACGCTTGTATTGTTGTGTACTGTGCGATTCGGATTTATCTTACGGATCTATAAACCATTTGGACCCCACGTTGCATACTGGACTTTTGGGTACATATTGGGTAGGTTTGAGAATCGGCTAACATCTATTTTTCATACCCTTAAACCTCAACGGGTGAAACTGCTGGGCACAGCTAGTTATACATTATAAACCTTCCTATTGAATCACTGTACCTATTGCTGAAAACTGCATTCAAATCCGTTGAGTAGTTCAAAAAGATCTAAAGTACGGCCAACGAGAAGCGATACCAAATGTAAACAAAACCCATGCTAAAACCCCATCTAAAATGGCCGCCCGAATGTTGGCGAACCCGTCTTAACGTTGTCATGTTTTTGCCGGGAGAACTTAACTACAAGTAGCAGGTCGCTGCAAATCAAGAAAGGGGAACTGTGTTACCCCGAATTAAACGCGAGCGAAGCCGCGGGCAAAAGCTAGTATTATTAAATACAGACCGATTACATCAATAAAAAAAAAATTTGAAGACGTTTCGTTTTTCCTTATAAAACTCAGCCGATTTAATCATTATCGACATCAACATTTTAAGAAACAGTTGAAATAGCTTTCTATTATTTCCTTCAGTGTTAAGAACTTTTCGAAGTTGTCTGGTAGTCCTCTAATCACGGTGGTAAAAATGTTTTTTTTTATAATTTTGGGTAGGTTATTTTACTTTGTCTAAAAGTTGCGAAAAGTAGGAAAGGACAGAAACACGCCTATGGCACTTTGGTTTCATGGAAAAAAGGGGTGCACCCCTGGCTGGCTGGTATTATTACATTATTTATGTATGTAATCTTATTCACCTCGTCTTATTGTTGGTGTTATCCATGACCCATTGCAGAATGTCACAACCGCGCCAAACGCCATTGTAACGGACTAGACGATACCTGAAAATAATAATAAATTATACAAGGTCAAATATAAACTATCGACACTACGCAGACATGATGGGTATCGATAAAACACTACCCGTGTTGATGCCTGTTCAAAATCAAAATCAAAAGTCATCAGCACTTTGTGAACGTCAGATTACAAGAGACAGTCCCACAAAAACGCCCTGCCCTTCGCATGCATGTTGCCTGTGTTGCCGCGTGTTACCTATATTGATGTGGGTTACCTATGTTGATGTGGGTTACCTATGTTGATGTGGGTTACCTATGTTCATGTGGGTTACCTATGTTGATGTGGGTTACCTATGTTCATGTGGGTTACCTGTGTTGCTGTGTGGGCAGCGTAAAAGACAGCTGTCGGAACACGTCGTGCAGCGCCTCCTTGTGTGAAGTGCGCGCTTCACAGCGCTCTTCCTGTTCACGCGCGAACATGAAGTTATCGCGTAACTTGCTCGTTTGAGAGGTTTTGTTCTCAGGGAACTTCACCTGGTAAATATTTATTATTTTTAATCAGACAAGTTTGAAAGATCAGTAGTTTTTGCTGATGGAATTTCCAATGACATACACAGCTTCTAGAGCCCGTTAAAGGTGGTAAGAGTAACTAACCTGTAAGTTTTCCTGTAAAGTCCTCAGATCGGGCGGAATCTCGCCCGTCATGTCATTCTCCTTTAGGTAACTCAGTACTACGTTGCAACAATAATTGCATACTCGTAGTCCGCCTGCGCAACTGAATATGTGTCCTGAAGCAAGAAAATATGGTATAAAGTTAAAATTATTAACTTTTATCCCGGAAAAATACATCGAAAACCGACGCGAACCAAAATGAAGAGGCGTGCAACAGATTGTTTAACACCATTGGCTGTTTTCTTTAAAAACGTTGCCCCACACTAGGAATTTCTCCTGTATCGTGGGTGCGTTTACAAACATATAAATCACATACACAAACAGCCAGACCCGAAACAACTATCTGCAGGTCATACAAATATTTGTTCCGTGCGGGAATCGAACCCGCGACACGCAGCGCAGCAGTTGATCCCTCAGCCACTGCGCCAACCGTGCCGTCAAATGCCGTTTTATGTCAGTCAGCCAATCAGAGCAGCCAATATAAGCTTGATGTTGATTTCGAGATACAAAAAAAAAACAGCCAAGACCGAGTCGGATTCGCGCACCAACGCTTCCTTACAAAGCATTATTAATGGCTATATGTTTGCTGGCGTAGACTTAGAGGGTTGATTTTTTCACAGCTCTAAGGGACCACAAACTTAAGTATATGGTTTTTGACAGACGGACAACAAAGTGATCCAATAAGGTCCTATTTTCCTTTTGAGATACGGAACCTGAAAATCTGTTAATTATTGTTTCAGAAACGAATGTACTCATTGTTTGTATTTGATGTAAGCCTGCATCAGCTCACTGCCGAGGAAGGCCTATCTACTTAACTTCTGATATTTAAAGTACCAGAATTCAGAATGTTAGAGAATTTGATTACACTCCTCCACCTACAGAGGTGTCCCAGATGTCTGTTTACTCGCACCCTAGCAATGCCTTTTTTTTCTCGGATGAGAAATTGTGGGGGGGTGAATATCAGACTTATAAACCCATCCATGTTCCTTCTTTTGCCCTATGTGTGCCGGGCCACGGTATCTCTTTCGAACAGCCCGCTACCCCGGCAGGTAGCAATGCCTCTGAGGCACAAACTTTATAATATGGATGTAAGAAGTAGTAGTAATTTATTTTAGTTTACCTGGCACTCGTTGGCTACAGCATCTGGAACAGAATATCTGGCCACACACGCGGCAGTGGTGTCTCCTTCTCAGCGTACTGAACCGTGTGGCACACTCATAGCACTCGCGAGATATGTCATCAGGCATCCAGTAGCGAGCCAGTTCAGTATCGGCATATTTCTTACCACCCTGGAAATAAAGCTATAATTTACATAAATACTTCTGTAATAATAGCACATTTGTGTATGTGACTCCAAAGGAACAAAGGAGATAAATAACTAGGCTCCTCAGATACAGTTAAAAGTATCAAGGCTCGTTATTTTTTAATTATTCTAACAAACCAATGGATGTCTTCCACACAGTAATTAAACTTTGCACTGTCTTAGTAAAATATTTTATAAATTAATATTTACAATGAACAAATTATTTCAAGTTTGTTTATTGTAAAAATATACAAACACTAAATTAAGTTTATAAAGTGCAGATATTCATTACAATCACCTCATCCAAGGTCAATTTTCTAAATGCATAGATAAGATAAAATAGGTAGCCAAATATTCAAAGTATTTAATATAGTAGATTATTTATCAGTGTATTTTTACCTGGCTATTTATTTTTATTCCGAATTCAAAACAAATCAATATCATTACACACAAAACCCTACATTATTTTAATAGGCTACATAACAGTTAAGTTCTACTTACGCCAGAGCCCAAGGCAATGAGACTGCTTATTCTTCTAAGGACGTTAGGCAAACTTCGTCCCTCTAATTCAACAGCATAGGACCCAGTCTCCGGTTTCCCATCATCATATTCTTGCTTTTCATCATCAGTCCGAGGGGCGTCTTTACCGTCACTCATCGTTCTATCCTGCAAACTATCTGCGCCCTCACTTGGCGAAAAAATTGGAAACTTCCATAGTTTATTAAAGAACGTCGAGACACCGCTCTGAGAGGACTCTGCTTCGTAACGAGGGAATTCTGTAATTTGAGACGTATCATATTTATCCATAATCAGGAGATTATTGTTAAATAGTTAGTGATAAACATTGAAAATAATCAAAATGTATTGTTAGCTTTGTAATTTGTATGTGTCAACAATAGCTGACACAACGATGACAATTGACATTGACATAGGTTTCATGCGTCAAAATAGCATCAAATTCAAGTGCAGCTGCTTAACTGTTCAGTCAGCTGATTTGTAGAGGTACACATAATCGCCTAAACTTGGAGAATGTAATCTAATGTAGCCTTTTGCCAAAGTTCATTGGTTTGAGCTACTAATGTATGTGTCTGTCTGTACCCACGAAAGTTTTGACATACGTAATATAGGATTTTTTTTTGACATGGTACTTAAATGAAACTATTTAAGCGCGTAGTCATTTGTGACACGAAACACCATGATTTAGCAGATTTGAAGTTGCCGATCGTTTTTTTCATAATTAGCTAGTTTTTGAGATCACTTGTTTGCCACAAGAAATGCAAACAATGGCATCTGGCGGCGATTGAAACGTTACGTAACTATGGCCTTAGGGCCAATATATTTTAGCAGAGAGTATCTCCAACTACTATCTCTGGCTAATTTTGTTCTATGGATTGGCTGGAATTATTTTTACTACTAACTCTATGCCACAAATTGACAGGGCAACCAGCAATGACAACGACAATCGTATTTGACAATTGAGTTAAATTGACAATTTCCTTTTCGTGCTGGCTGCGAGGTACCGTGAGCTACCTGAGCGAAGTGTGAAATCAGTTTTTTCTTTCATTATTTGAATAAACCTTTAATAAAACAATGGGAGAAGTGTCGTTGGAAACTGCGGCTTACGCTAAAATTATGTTACACGCTGCTAAATACCCGCACTGTGCTGTTAACGGAGTTCTTTTAGCGGATTCCACAAAAATCCGAGATGGAGCTAAAAATCAGGATTTGGATATCGTGGACACAGTTCCGCTGTTCCACCACAGCCATTATTTGTCACCAATGGCTGAGATAGCTCTTACGCAGGTAATTATGTCAAGCGATACTAGATGTGCTAGGTTAATATTTATGATTCTGTATGATAAATTTATTGATGGTCGGACTGTTCGGTGCAATTCTGACTACGAGATTAACAATTGGCTTATTGTATCATTCAAGTCTTAGTTATCTCAGTGACTCAGAGTTTGCATAAAAGAATTTGTTTGTAAACTTTTTAGGTGTAATTTTTTTGATCAGCTGATCTCTTAAAATTGTGTAATTTGTTTCCAAAGATCGAGACAGTGGCTCAGCCAGACAACCGTGTGATAGCAGGCTACTATGCAGCCTGTGAGAACTTCAAAGACAACATAGTTGAGAAGTGCCCTGGCCAGAAGATAGCAGAAAAAATTGCAGAGCATTTCCCTTCTGCTGTGTTTATTGTGGTAAGAAATATTCCAATAATCAATTTTTTTATGTTTATAATCAGCATTAGCTATAAATAGGTATGTTTTAAGTTGTGGCTGAGATTAAAGAGTATCCTCCAGTGAGGTAGTGTCCTAATCTATATCCTATCAGTAGGCCATTCATCTGTCTCATCAGTACAACACAATCTGGTTCTTCTAACCTGACAGCAGGGCATTTTTGTGGGACTGTCTCTTGTAATATGACATTCAAAAAATGCTGATTATCAGCCTAATTTGAATAAATGACTTTTGATTTTGAGTTTTATTGATTGGAGTGTACTATGCCTGACACCCTGAATCGCCTGAAAAGACGTGTAAAGTCCTGAACCTGGACGGCCTACAATGAGCTACCAATTACAAAGAGTCAATCCCAGTGGGGATCTGACTCTGCATGCCACTCAATCTGTGACAACACATCTGCTCATAGTCAAAGGACTGATTGCACGATATAGAAATTAATAAAAAAAAACAAAAAAAAAATTGATTGGAGTGGATTATATGGTAAAAATGACAGCTTTAGCCGGTTTTTTATAGCTTAGCAGCCTATTTAGATAACAATGAAATATGAATACAGATAAAAAATCATCAAGTTTTGACATTTCTTAATTTAAACCTTTGCGCGACAAAGTGTGCAGACGGGTGCAAAGTTTACATACATTGTTACCCTACATTTTTGTAAACAATTGTGCAACGGGTTAAACAACCTAATCGTAGACCTAGATGTATTCTGCTGTTTCAAGGGCTAGTTTGAGGTGACTCATGACAGAAAAAAAGCAATCTGCTTCAAATGTGTGAAGCCTGCTTTAATTGTCAATGAGGTCATAAAAAGTACCTAAACTTTTATCAAAAACAATCCTGGAAAATAGAGGAAACTAAAATTTTAACATTTCCTTGCCTGCTCTCCTCAGGTGGATAACAAGAGGATGATGCAACATCTGGATACACCTGCCATTAAGTTACACAAGTATACCGAAGGAAGGTGGAAGCCAAAGGATGCTAACAAAGTTATGTTCCGTAAGTAGTATTATCCCATGAATGTTATACCTACATTACTGCCTCGGTGGTTGACTGGACGGAAGACTGCTGGGTCTGCTGGTGTTGAGATCAGTTGCTAAGTCAGGCAAAATGTTATTGGGTTCTGCTATTGCTTAGTAGCTGCCATGGAGTCTGGATAGGCCTGGAGACTTAGACTCGCCCTCTGCTACATGGGACTTGAGCATTTCGGCCATAATGTGGGTGTACTATAAGGTGTGTGTAAGTAAGTACACCCACATTATGCCCAGAGGTGTGCCTCTGCCTAACCGTTCAGTAATTACAGGTGTGATGTTATGCAATTTGCCAAGGATTATGCTATATTTCTCCGATAGACCTTAGTGCATACTTATTGTTTTTCTATCTTGTTTCATTTTATTAAACTGGCCTTATTAGTTATTATGTATATTGGTCAAATTATGCACACACAAGCAAGCATGACTTGATTTTTGTTGTTGCTATGTTTATTTAAAACAAGGCTAGTTTTTTTTCAACTTATATTTTTAATATCGCATTTTCTTTTACAGAAACTCCCTACGTCTTAGAGACCGTATCGCACTTGCTGCAACGTGGCGTCCAAAAAGATCTTGTAGACTTCGACAACTACTTGGATGACCTGTCTCAAGACTGGACCAACCTTGGCATAGAGAAGCTGATTGCTAGTATCAACGCTTCAAACACAATTGACTGTAAGGAGGATGAGAAACTCTTCCGATAATGTTAAGGGGATATTTAAGAAATATTACACACAATGTAAGCTATACTTAACAGCAAACAACCTAAGGTGGTAAGCATGTGATCTAGAATACAGACTTACCCTTGTGACATCTGGGGTTTTACAGGGTTTACCAATGATAAGCATAAAATATAGTTGTCATCATTTACATTGGCATTACGAAATTCAGAGGGCTTGGAATTCAGAGGTTCTTCTCTTAAGAGCCAACCACCGGTAGCTCGGACCCTGTTTCCAATGCGAGTGGACTAATATTTGTTTATATGTTCAAATGTTTTCTTTTTTTTTTTTGAATATGTAAAAATATAAAGATTATTTACTTAAATAACCAAATCATGATAAAAATAGGACTAAATGTTAATTGTGCAAACCTTTGCACTGCGCCAAAGTATTATAATGCTAATAAAAGTTAAGCGAAAACGTTATGCCAAACAAAATTATGCCTTAAATATTTTATGCTGAGATGGGTATTCCCGTTTTACAGAAACCGCAGCTTGACCACGCGGTGGAGGTCTTAGTTCGATAGTGTATGTGATGGTTTAGTTTACTTTGTCGTGTTAGAGTAATTTATTATACATATTATGTGTTAATTTAATATACGAATTTTGTGTTTACCATGCGTTATGGATTGTTTGAGGATGCATTTACAATTTGTAGTCATGCATTTATTGTTCCAATTCTTGACACTATTCCTCCAAAATTAGTGTATTTGACATAGTTAAAGTCGGACACTCCACCCCGCTCCGCCCAGCGGCGTAAGTTATTTGATGATGGGAAATCACCAAATAACATACGCCGCTGGGCGTATTCGAATGCGATTCGAAAAAAAACCCGAAATAGTTGGCCCAAAATATTTCTGTCGGTTGTCTTTTCCTTCAAAAACACATTGACAACTTTCAGTATCATTAGTAATTTTTTGTGAAGATACTGTTCTTCAATTTATCCATGCAGGTGTGATGGTGTGAAACATAGTCAACATTTATGACAAAAAAAATAAAGTTCTGTCCAAACTGATTCGAAATCTGCGCGGGACACGACTTGTAGATTGTTACGAACACTTGCAGTTAACAAAACAGATTATAAATAGTATGTGTGACTGACTTCCAATAACGAGTCTTCATTTATAAAACACAAATGAGTAGTGTTCATAATGAAGAAATGCGACTAATCGCATAGTTAGTTAATCGGCGCAAGTCCCGTATCCCGCGCAGGCTTCGCTTCAGTGTGGCCGGAAATCCACGAAAAACAATCAGATTTTATATTCTTATGTATTTAAATGTGTGTTATTGTTATTCAGTTATTAAATTCATTCCTTAGTTTAAGTGATTTTTTTAATGTCGACATGTTATTCGATTTACCGTGTTTCAAACAAAACAAATAAGCGAACGTCGCGATAATTTAGTTCGGCGAACTAAAACACGTGGTCGCACCGATAGAGGGCGCTTTGTCAACTTCTGTGCAGTGTTTCTTTATTTATGAATGCGACGATCGCCTTGGTCAAGACGTGGCTGTACTGTATTGCCAGCTCGCAAATAGTGTTCTACTTTTTTTTTCTATAGCATGTACGAACTGCTACAATGTCAAGCCATAGCATTATATGTGATTATATGAAGATTGTGTAAGAAATATTTATTTCAATAAAATAACAACTATATGACCAGTTCGTGTTTATTTATTTTTAACGACCTTCGAAGTATTCTTCGATCAATTTCTTGCATTTACTCATGCCGCTTAAATTGCCAGCTTTGCCTTGGAACTTTCCGTTTTTGAACGCACCTTTGCAGTTTAGTAGTTCTGTTATCCTGAAAAAGATACAAGGCACTATTAATTTATTTTAAAAAAATGCATTGAAAAATACACTAAGCGGTCGGTCAGGCCCGCCAGGGCAAACGACTTGCGGGAGTTGCGGGTTCTTCGAAACAAAGTGTGACGCGCCCGAAACGCGGCCCGGAACATAAAGTGTGCGAAGCTAATAAACAGTATTTTTTCTCTTAAAGTGAAACGAAGGAACACGGGTGCGTTTTAGTCAGTAAAAGTCTGACACTAAAGTTATTTGATGATTTCCTATCCGCAAAAAGTAAAAAACGCATTCTCTGTTAGTCCATCAAGGGCAAGCTCCGCAAGCTAGCCCATATTTTTTAGGCTAAAAATGTTTAAGTAAACGTACAAGGCGGCCTACTGGGTACGAGCGATATGATTCACCGTTCGCCATCATCGGAATTGGCGAAAACGCTCCAATATCTTACTAAAAAACTAAAGGTGATGGGTGTATAATAATACTATTCAATGTACAGACACGCATAAGGAAAATTTAACAGTGCCGTAGCAACTTACTAAATATTTTCGAGCTCGCTTCGCTTTTGTTAGTCGATCAAATTAAAAATATTCTGCATAATTAAACAAAATCATTTCAATATAATCTGTTTAAATGATAACAATGAATTCAAAAATCTCCCGAGACGTGGAGCTAACTATTATATCCATATTTTTAGAAAAGGGTACTTACTGCGTGCCCAAAGCATTACAGTCCTCTTCAGGACCTTGTATAATAATTTGTCCCTCTTTAGGCTTCTCCGGGTCTTCGGACACCAAGAACATGAACAAGCCTTCTCCCTCCAAGCCTTTGAGGATTGCTCGGTTAAATTCAGGAGTAGCTTCTTTCTTAAACATGATCACGTATTTAGGTTTCTGATCAGCATTCTTTATTTTATCTACCTCACATTGAGCAAGCTCTTGGAGTACATTTTGAAGGTTCTTGTTCGAGATTTTTAAGTTCTTTTGGAGTTTTTGTATTAGTTCTTCGTGTCTTGATGGCTCGTTTCTAGAATTTTTGAAATTAATGAAGCACATGTGACTAAAAGAGTGCTGGATCTGAATGTTGATGGACGGAGAGCGAGAGGAAGGCCAAAAAAGATGGAAAGATTGTATAAGGAATGATATGAAGGAGAAAGGAGTAAATGATGCCGTGACGTCTGATAGGGGAGAATGGAAGAAGGAAACGTGTTGCGCCGACCCCAAATAGAATGGGACAAGGACAATAACTATATTTTTACCCTCCATTACAACATGAACAATATTTTATGTATTTTTAAAACTTTTTTTTGATGGTACTAGTAAAACTTTTTTTTGATGGCCTATTGCCATTTACAAATCCCATTTTATAATTATTTTACTTAGCTACAATGTAACGTTATAAACTGCATGATTTGAATATAGCTGTAAGCATAAAGTAGGTTGAAAGGTATCTTACTTGAGTAGACCAGTGAGCGCCCTCTCCCTGTCCGTCATCAGCTGGAAGGTCTTGGTGACTCTGTTGCCTACTAGAAACTTGAGGATAGTTTTGCCTTTTTTGCCAGGCTCTATTCCTGTCAGCTTAATCATTTGCAATTGACTGAAAATGGAAATATAATTATTTTTCTAAAGTAGAAAATAAGATTAGAGTTATACAGGGTGGGTTGGAGCTCATCGCTAAATAATAGCAGCCTTTAAGTTAAGCCGCGGTTACCTAGGTTGACCTATTCGTTACCTAGATGGGTGACCATCCGTTACATACCGAGTTTCCTCCGTGCCTCGGAAAGCACGTGTTGGTCCCGGATGTCATTTGAAGATCTTTGTCCGTCATTACAGGTAGTCAGTGTCCCGAAAGTTATACAACCAGTCTTACCAAGGAGTATTGTATTACCCAGTACTAACTGGGTTGTGAAGGTCAGATAGGCAGTCGATTCATGTAAAATACTGTTATTCAGCTGCATCCGGTCAGACTGGAAGCCGACCCCAAAAAAGGTGATAAAAAAAATAGGTGAAAAAACGGTTTTATGTTAAACATACATTGCAATGTTTAAGATAAATGTACTAAAAACCAAAAAATAATAAAATAGATACAGTCGTGGGAATTATAAACATATGCATAGACTAGACTAAAATAAAACCGTGGGGCACGTCAATTGTCTACAATCGTTGATTAAAATGTTTGTTTTGTAATGTTACACTATAATTAGGCAGTTGTTCAACCGACAACGATGGACGTGTGATAAGTAGGGCTAGAATGTGGAAACAAGCTAGCAAGCTCGATTATAAGCGAGTTTTAGGGTTTCATAGTGGTGAGCGAGTAGTACTTTTATCATATGTTTTGTCGATTAAAGACAAACTACGAGCAGTGAAACGATTCCTCGCCAGCCAGCAGTGTGAATGTCCAACGATAAACTAGTTGAAACATCTCTTTTATTTACATGGAGTGTATAACTATTGGAATTTCCATGAGCAATAAAATAGTAAGTAATTTCCTCACCGTCTGCGGGCCAACTGCCTATTTTAACAACGAATTAAACGATTCTTCTATCGCACATTAAGTCGATAATTTGTAGACAATTGACGTGCCCCACGGTTTTATTTTAGTCTAGTCTATGCATATGTTATAATTCCCACGATTGTATCTATTTTATTATTTTTTGGTTTTTAGTACATTTATCTTAAACATTGCAATGTATGTTTAACATAAAACCGTTTATATAAAAAGTTTTTTTACCTATTTTTATTTTCTAGTTTTTAGTTTTTATTTCGCATTCTGTTTAATTCATTTAGTGCTTCATTATTGCAAGGTTTCTTGCCCGTTAGTTTATTGCAGTCCAACTCCTCTATACGTAGTCCCTGCAAAGATCTTACTCTACTAAGAGCCACGTAGGCTTGACCTTCTTCAAACAGTTTCGCACCTAAGTATACGACTGCGTGATCCACAGTGCTGCCCTGCATTTTATGTATTGTAGAAGCCCATGATAGTATTAAAGGCAACATTCTTCTTTCAGCCGTCCCGTAATTGTAATTAGCTGGAAACTGTATGGCTTTCGGGTGTATACTTTCACCTTACTTGGGTGGTGTACCGCTAACGACGTATCATTTTTAGCCACCCTAACGCCACACAGTCCTCAACACGATACAAAATCTTGACTTGGGTGGTGGATTCAGGCTGGATTATTCAGATAAGTACCTAAATTACAGATTCAATTTCTAAATTTAAATCTTATTATTATACGCCATTTGGTGGCTGCGCCCATCTTAAATATTGAGGTTGTATAGTGCACTGTATTCTTCTTGTCAAGCCCTTTTATTTGATACCCATATTGGTGGGATTGATAAAAAATTGTTATCAGCCATTTGGTAGCGGCGGCCATCTTAGATTTCAATTTTGCATAGTAAATTGTATTCTACTAGTTGAGAGCTTTCATTTGATACCCATGTTGGTGGGATTGATAAAAAATTGTTATCAGCCATTTGGTAGCGGCGGCCATCTTAGATTTCAATTTTGCATAGTAAATTGTATTCTACTAGTTGAGAGCTTTCATTTGATACCCATGTTGATGGGATTGATAAAACCTAAGTTATCCGCCATTTTGTAGAGGCCGCCATCTTGGATTTTAATTTTATATAGTACATTGTATTATACTGGTTGAGCACTTTCATTTGATACCCATATTGATGGGATCGATAAAACCTACGTTATCCGCCATTTTGTAGCGGCCGCCATCTTGTATTTCAATTTTTTATAGTATATTGTATTCTGCTTGTTGAGCCCTTTCATTTGATACCCATATTGATGGGATTGATAAAACCTACGTTATCCGCCATTTTGTAGCGGCCGCCATCTAGGATTTCAATTTTTTATAGTATATTGTATTCTGCTTGTTGAGCCCTTTCATATGATACCCATATTGATGGGATTAATAAAACATAAATTATCCGCCATTTTGTAGCGGCGGCCATCTTGAATTTATAATGATAATGAATAAACATAATTGTATTGTCACCAAAATCCAAAGTGTATACAAAATTTCAGATTAATCGGTTGACAGGAAGAGGGTGAAATTTGAATTACTAAATTTGACCCAAGAATAATAAATAAATAAATAAAACAAACGGGGTGAGCTAAATAAAACCGTTTAAAAACAATAGTACGAGAGCCCACGACCAAAATTTTTGTCTCATAGCAATACGGCCAAAACCGCATCAAATCGATAGATACGATTATCCTGAACTCGAAAATACCAATATCAGACATTTTCCGCGTAGCGTTTGATCTGACCGAATTTTCAAAATTGTCAAAGAATTTTACCGAACTGCATCATAGCAATATGTCTGATTTGCAGACTGTAGTTGAATGATAGTTCTGAGATACCAGAAACATATTTTTCAGACGTTAGTGGTGTAGCGCAAACCCGTAAAATCACTTAAGAAAATTAAAAATGAGACAAAAAAAATGTCTCATTGCAATACGTCTGAAAATCTTTTTTATTAGTAAATTTTGGTTATTTGATGCGAACAAAACAATTTTCAGACGGAAATGTGAACGCATTAAATTTTGAGACCGTTTTGAAAATGTTAACAAATTTTACCGATCGGTATCATAGCAATATGTCTGAAAATTGTTGGACATGATAAAATAAGTTGTCCACATGTGCAAAAAATTTATATCAGACAAATTAAGTGTAGCACCTTGTCTATCAGACAACTTTTCGATACTCAGATATTATTTAAAAATCGTATTGAGGCATCTTGAATTTTCTGTTACAAACCAATGAATACGTTGCGACCCTGAATTTATTAGATGATAATTAACAAAGAATTTACCCGAAACCGTAACATTGAAGTTGAAGGACTGAAATAAATCGAGATAAAGCGATCCCCACCCTTCCGCCGAGCGCTCAAGATCCGTGCCGGTATCTATAATAGTAAGAAAGGGGCAGGAGCGTAACAAGCGCTGAGGCTGTTGAATATCTATGAAGGCTGTAAATTTAAAAAAACATTTAACAGAGGCGTCGGCCAGGCGACTCCGAAACGTTATTTTCGTTTTTGGGAGTATATGCTACACTTAAAGTGTCTGAAAACAGGTTTTTGGTAATCATGGCAGCAATACGAAAAGTTGAAAAAAAAAAATGATCCGTATTGCTATGATACAGGTCGGCTAAATTTGTTGACATTTTCAAAAATGCGCTCAGGCTATATGCTACGCGCAAAATGTCTGAAAACAAACTTTTTCGTAATACAATTATAAAATCTATGTACATTTTCACTATCAGACGTATTGCTATAATACCGACTGTCTTTTTTTTTGACACAGCAGAAATGGCCTCCCACGCAGTTGCTACACTTTCGACCGTTACTACACACCTAGTCGGGTTCAGAATCATACAATCTAACGATTTTATAGGGTTTTTGCCGTATTGCTATGAGACATGGTTTTGGTCGTGGGCTCTCGTACTACAAGGCAGATGAGGTATACAAGTGTGGACTACATTTGAAGGCCTAGTGCGCCCAGGACCAATCCATCCTTGTGCTTCATCAGTTGGCATCGACGGGAGACATGGCATAAAGCCAGTTTACCCCGATCTTATATTTAAAGGGAAGGGTAGCACAGATTTAAGTTTACTAGTCTTACCAAGGGGTATCCCCTTTTGTACTTTTTTTTTTGCGGATGTGAAATCATCAAATAACTTGCCCCGCTCTAGGCGGAGCGGGGGCTTCATGCCCAACCCTGGCAGGCCCCTTTGCTTTGCTGACATCTCTTTGAGGCGCGCGTGGAACACCAACGCGCTCTCGACACGGCTTCTCGTCAATAGACGGACGGACGGTAAGCTACCCATTGCTCACCATCCACAGGCCCGCAGGGGTATCCCATTGATCAGACTTTCGGAACACTGACTAACTATAACGACTGTCAAAGATACAATCTATAGCACAGTCTACACTAATATTAACGGCACGGTTGGCGCAGTGGCTGAGCGATCGACTGCTGCGCTGCGTATTGCGGGTTCGTTTCCCGCACGGAACAAATATCTGTATGACCTGCAGATAGTTGTTCCGGGTCTGGCTGTTTGTGTATGTGAGTTTAAATGTTTGTAAACGCACCCACGATACAGGAGAAATTCCTAGTGTAGGGCAACGTTTTTTTTTTTAATATACATTTGTGTTATATTCCTGCTAAACTCATATACCCCTATGTTATGTTGTTCGGTAAAAATTAGGTATTTATGACCTACCTGAGATTGGAGACGTGGGTACCGCAACACATGTTTTCGTCAATAGTTCCAATGGATATAATTCTGATCGTTTCCATGCAGTCTTTGGGCAGCCCTCTTGTATGTGCCTAAAGAACGAGAATCACACTTTTTTACATTGTATAAAATGTTGTCGTTTCAGCTGTCTGTTCGTTTATATCTTATAAATTTTTCAACGGATTTTAATGCAGTTTTCAGCAATAGATAGAGTGATTCAAGAAGCAGGTTTATATGTTAGTATCTACATTGCATTCGTGTGAAGCCGCGGCGGGTGGCTAGTATATTATAAAGGCGAAACTGTGTGTGTATATTTGTTACTTGCCCAAACGTTTGGACTGATTCCGGTAAAATTTTGTATATAGACAGCTTATTCCCTGGATTAACACAGGCTATTTTGTATCTCGGTCTACACGGGTAAAACTGCGTGCTGCAGGTATTTGGCAGGCTCGACACACATGCGAAAACAATCACAAATATTTCGCAATCGCAGCAACCCAATACCAACCTTATGGTAACAACAATAAAGACCACATGATGTAAATTCAGAGGACAGTTGAAAACGATGACAAATTCTAATTAAATATACATAATTAACCCAAAACTCAGCTATGTAAAATCCGCTCGCTAGTACAGTCATAAGATCGTCACAATAATGTTTTATTTAGTGCGATGTGTGTGAAAAACTATTCATATCTCATCATACTAAGCACACCATTGTAAACATTGTAATAAGTATATTATTATTGTGTGTTATATCTGTACCTTTTCTTGTCTTTTACTTTAATTTTATTTCTGCTATCTGTGTTTGCCGCATTATATTGTACACTCGAATTCTTTGTAACTGTATTGTTAGGGTTCCGTAGTCAACTAGGAACCCTTATAGTTTCGCCATGTCTGTCTGTCCGTCCGTCCGTCCGTCCGTCCTCGCTTAATCTCTGTGACCGTTAGCACTAGAAAGCTGAAATTTGGTACCAATATGTTTATCAATCACGCCGACAAAGAGGTAAAATAAAAATTGGAAAAAAATGTTTTATTAGGGTAGCCACCCTATATGTAAAGTGGGAAGTGTTTTTTTTTTAATTTCAACCCTAACGTGTGATATATTGTTGGAAAGGTATTTAAAAATGAATAGGGGTTTACTAAAATCATTTTTTGATAATGTCAATAATTTCGGAAATAATCGCTCCAAAAGTAAAAAACAATGTGTCCCCCCCCTCTAACTTTTGAACCATAAGTTTAGAAAATATGAAAAAAATCTGAAAAGTAGAACTTTATAAGGACTTTCTAGGAAAATTATTTTGAACTTGATTGGCACAACAGTTTTTGTACAAAAAAGACAAAATGTTGTACAAAATAATTTCTGGACTAAGTTTGTAGTATAATCGTATATGCAACCATTTTTTTTAACTTCGTTTACATATTTTATTATCCTGAACGTATCTTTTTTCAAACAAAAAAAGAGTTATTGAAATCGGTTCTCGCAATCCAAAATTACCACCGAAAACTTCTTGCACGTCTTTGTATTAATAAAATTAGTAACCCAATTCCCCGAGAGATGGCGCTGTAGGTACTTATTACATTGGATCGGGTATTACCGAATTGTTCGGTTGGTCTCTCCTTGGCATTGGCGGAATCTTATAACTACATAAAACTTCTATCAAGAACATGCTAAGGCAATTTAGAACAAAACTAAAATTCATTTTTTTAACACCATCAAAATGTTAAGGTAAAGACCAGTTCATAAATGGTTCGATAGATGGCGTTGCGTAATGACGTTATTTTTTTAAAAGTCAATGTTAAGATTTTCCGTGCTTTCATGACCTACCGTGGCAAAGAACACTTATTGTGACGGACGGGAAACTACGGGACCCTACACTGAGCGTGGCCTGACACGCTCTTGGCCGGTTTTTTTTTATGTATCAGTGTAACAATTGTAGGCAAACCAATAAATAAATAAATAAAAACAACTACGAAGTATACCTCATCCAACTCAGGATCGGTAACTTTACAAAACTTCACGTTGACTGGCACCGCTTCTTGGATCAATTGATTGCATTTCTTCTCGGCGTCAGCTATTAGGTCACTGCTTATTTTGACCGTGTCCAATTCTACGTAGCTCTCATCAGCGCCAAGCCACCAGCTCGTTGTGGGGAGATTGTGCTCCTTTTCTAATATTGCAGAAAGTAAATGCTGGCCTGAAAACGTGTTCAAACACAATTATGTTACATATTTTGAGGCGATAAAAAAAACGCTGATACTAAGAAGACCTTGATGTTAACAGGGTCAAATTATGATGTTTATACAGGGTTTAAACGGACCTTTATTTATTTAGTTACTAGCTTTTGCCCGCGGCTTCGCTCTTAAATTCGGGGTAACACAGTTCCCCTTGCGCCTTACTGATTTGTAATAGCAACGCTAAGTTTTCCGTTTTCTTCCCTCTTTCTCCCTCACATCCCACTATTTTTAAATAAAAATTAGCCTATGTCCGTCTCCTGGTTCCCAACTATCTCTGTACCAAAATTAAAACCAAAACCAAAAAAAACAAAATCGGTGTAGCCATTAAAGCGTGAAGAGGTAACAAACAAACAAACAAACTCACTTTCGCTTTTATAATATTAGTAAGGATTTTATTTTTCGGAATTCGGAGAAACATGCGCACACGCGCGTGAATGCGGGGCGAGGCGCAAGGTATGGGACACCGTGCCTCGCAGTGCCTGCAGAATCTTGAATGAGTTCCACACTAATAATCATTTTTAATTTCAAAACAGACGGGACGCTCTACCACACACTCCACTATCACGTCAGCGAACGGCTAGAGTTTTGAATGAAATGAGTCAGACCCGCCCTGAATCCACAAAACGCAACTACGCGCGTGACTGCGTAAAAACCCGCACAATGATGCAGATCTGCACTCCCACAAGTACGCGCGTAGTTGCGTTGATAAGCAACATGTAACCTGATGGCGTGTCAGTGTGATAATCGCCTTAAGAGCGTAACTCCAGAGCGATTTTAGGTAAATTTACTCACACAGCTTTATAGCACACAGCCGTCTGTGTTGGAGCGTACGGCCCCGTATCATACAGCGCATTGATCATTTTGATACTTTGCCAGCTTTTTTATTTTATTAGTACTTATACTTATAGAGTGTTTATCCCATCCATGTTCTTTATTTTGCCCCTTGTGTACCACCGCCGCCGCTTTGTGCCTTTAGAGTCTAGTTTTTGATATTTCTATGCTCATTGCCATCAACTAGGCGGTTTTTCGGATTTCAACTAAACATTTTAAATTACTCTAATAACATTTTCCGCCCGGTCATTGAACCTAAAGACCACTAGAGTAGCCGGCAGTTTTATTTTTAATTGTCCCAATTTAATATGACGTAATGTCGAAATATTATAAGTCTTGTACTAGTGGTTAGTCAGCTGCGATTCGGTTAGACTGGACTGGATCGCAACATATGTAAGTCGTTACCAGATGTAATGATATAACATACAAATAGTAGTCCCAATGAAAAAATAACTAGGTACATCCAATGTACCGAGGAATTAGTGCCTAATGCAAATATTTGTTGCGTTTATTTGCCTTAGATATAGTGTCACTTTCATATTTAATGTGGCATTTACGTACATACATCAAATTTTTCAGAAGTTTGTTAGCCTTACTAATATTATAAAAGCGGAAGTGAGTTTGTTTGTTTGTTTGTTACGTCTTCACGCCTTAATGGCTACACCGATTTTGATGAATTTTAGTACAGAGATAGTTGGGACCTTGGAAACGGACATTGGCTACCGTTTTTTTTTTAAAAAAGTGAGAAATGAAAGAGGGAAAAAAAGGGAAAACTTAGCATTGCCATTACAATAAATAAGGCGCAAGGGCAAAAACTACCTGCCGGGGTTGCGGGTTGTTCGAAAGAGATACCGCGGCCCCGGAACGTAAAGGGCAATAGAAGGAACATGGGTGGGTTTTAGTCAGTAAAAGTCTAACACGCCCCCCCGCTCCGCCCAGAAAGGGGGAAGTTATTTGATGATTTCCCACCCCAAAAAAAAAACAGGGCAAAAATTACAGGTAGCAGGTACCTGCAAATCAGGAAAGGGGAACTGTGGTACCCTGAATTTAACGCGAGCGAAGCCGCGGGCAAAAGCTAGTTTGGGCTTAAAATGTAGTGGGCAACTACAGTACCTACTTACACAAGTTATTTTGCATTTTGCCTGGGACTGTAGCTTATATTTTTTTTCTTGACACTCAAATCAAAAGTGCCTGTTATGATGATGAAATAAATGTTTTGAGTTTTGCTACAATCGTGGAGCATTACATTGCAATAGAGTAGCATTGAGACTAATCTCTCTTTAGTACAGTGAGCTTGGTTTTTAACACTTTCTAAGGAGACTTACTCCTGCAAGAGTTGCGAGTTGTTCGCAAGAGATACCGCGACCCCGGAACACAAAGGGCAAAAGAAGGAACATGGATGGGTTTAAGTCAGTAAAAGTCAGACACTCCCCACCGCTCCGTCCAGGGATGTTATTTGAAGATTTCCCAGCAAAAAAAGGATACTTACTCACTTCTACATACTTTAAGATTTTACCCCATTTAAAATGAAAATAACAATGTAAAAAAATCACCTAATGACTGCTAACATTGAACCTGCAATACTATATTGGAGGTTGAATTTGTTGTAACCATTTATCCATTCATTTATTTATAGGATTGTAATAACTTGAATCAAGATTAACAGTTTGTTACCTGAATGCTGTTGCATGTGATCGAAACGCCTGTCCCAGTCGATTTCCTGTTCTACAACAGTACCCACAGGTATAGGCTCTTTAGTAAAATGCAGTGCCTCATCACCTTTGCGCAGTACTTGCACTACTTCTGTACTGTTCAACCGGCCAATGTCATGGGGCTAAAATAATTAAATAAAAGCCCTTGATTAATGAAATAGGGGCATTCAAGGAGGAGCAAAATAGTAATAATAAAAAAAAACATCTTCAAGTAAAAAAAAAAGTTTACAATACAAATGACGACATGCTTGGCACAGTGGCTGAGCGATCGACTGCTGCGCTGCGTGTTGCGGGTTCGATCCCAGCATTTTTTTTTTTTAATATAATTTCTATATCGTGCAATCAGTCCTTTGACTATGAGCAGATGTGTTGTCACAGATTGAGTGGCATGCAGAGTCAGTTCCCCACTGGGATTGACTCTTTGTAATTGGTAGCTCATTGCAGGCAGTCCAGGTTCAGGATTTTACGTCTTTTCAGGCTATTCAGGGTGTCAGGAATAGTAAGCTGCACTGCTAATGGATTCGAATGGTGTTGAAGACCCTTTTTGTATGCCTTTGCATAAGCTCTTATTTCGTCCTTTACTGTATTCAACTTCAGGTGGTGATGAATTTCCGAGTTCTTTATGAACCAGGGAGTATATTTTGCTATTTGTTTCAGTATCGAGTCTTCAGCTCTTTGGATGATTTTTATGTTGGAGTCGCAAGTGCAACCCCACAGCTGAATGCCATATAACCATATAGGTTTTAGGACAGCTCCGTAGATCAGGAGTTTGTTGTCCAGGGACAGCTTGCTGTTTCTACCGAGTAGCCAGTACAGCCCTCGATATCGAATGTTAAGCGAGTCTCTCTTGACTCTAATGTGGTCTCTCCAAGTCAGTCTTCGGTCGAGGTGCATTCCCAGGTACTTAACGCAGTTATGATGTGGCAGCTGTTGATCGCAGAGGTAGACTGGTGGACAGGTATCTCGCCTAAGAGTAAATGTTATGTGGACTGACTTGGATGCGCTGGCTCTGATCCTCCATTTTTGCATCCAATCTTGAATTTCTGCTAAGCCTTTTTGCAATGTTCTAGAAGCTGCGGCAGGATCCTTACTAGAGCTCAGTATTGCTGTGTCGTCTGCAAATGTAGCCACCGTCACCCCCGGGCTCTGTGGTAAGTCTGCTGTGAATATGGTATACAGTACCGGGCCCAGAACAGAACCCTGAGGTACACCGGCAACTATATCGTAAAAGCCTGATGTGCTTTCACTTTCTCGTACTTGGAACAGTCGTCCTGACAAATAAGACTCCAGAATCCTGTAGAATTTGTGAGGAAGGAATGTTTTAATTTTGTAGAGTAACCCTTTGTGCCATACCCTATCAAAGGCTTGCTGAACGTCCAAGAAAGCTGCCGAGCAGTACTCGTTTTTCTCCAAGGAAGTCCTGATAACCTGGCACACTCTATGAATCTGCTCTATTGTTGCGTGTTTTCGTCGAAAACCAAATTGATGGTCCGGTATAATTGTCGTCCCACGATTCTCGTTCAGAAGTTTTTTCAGTAGAATCTTCTCAAATACTTTAGAGATAGTTGGCAGCAGGCTTATCGGCCTGTATGAGGTGACTGCACTCGTTGGCTTACCGGGTTTGTGTACCATTATTATTTGGGATACTTTCCACAGAGTAGGATAATGTCCAGTTCTAATGACACCACCGTTAAACTAGCAAGCGAGATAGACTATGGCTTTACGTGGGAGTTCTTGGAATACCATTTTATCAATTAAGTCGAATCCCGGAGTTTTTCTGTCTTCTAGTAACCTGATTGTTTTCATCACCTCACGTGGAGATGTAGCACATATTGGAGTATCAATTTCGAGGTCTTGTTCTAGGACCCGGTGTATGTCTAACTCGTTACATTTTGGATCTCTTGGATTGGGTTTAAATACGGTTAACAGATGTTTTGCAAAAGTATCAGCTTTTTCTTGCGTTGTTCGAGCCCAGGAATTGTCAGAAGTTAGTATGGGTGATTTAGGCAATACAGGCTTATTACCATTACTGCATACTTTCCACAGCGAGTAATTTGAAGTTCTAGTAGCTGTTAGAGACTCTATATGAGCAGCAGAGGAAGCATTTGCGGCGTCTGCAATTGTTTGTTTAAGCTCACGAGTCGCTGCGTTCAGAGCTCTTTTGTCTATCGGGTGGCGGCTGTTATGCCAGACCCTGCGCAATCGTCTCTTTTCTAGAATCTGTGATTTTATCTCTTCAGGTACTATACTATGTCGCAAGTTACGGTCAGAGATTTCCGGCGTGCATCTCCAGCAGCTGCTTTGTATTGTGGTCATGAACTTTTCGGCAGCATTCTCTACTTCCTCTTTCGTCTTGAGGGCAATTTGAAGATTTAAATTGTCAGTTACTGTTTCACTGAAGGATTCCCAGTCGGTCTTTTTATTATTGTACAGAGTTGGGCGCTTGTCGTATGTTAAGACTGTGGAACTTACAGTTAAGATGACAGGAGTATCGATCCCCGCATGGAACAAGTATTTGTATGGCCTACAAATAGTTGTTCCGGGCCGGGCTGTTTGTGCATGTGAGTTTAAATGTTAAGGTAAATAATGTTGCACATTAGAGTTGCAGCCAATACCAAAAACTTACTCCTGTTTGTTTAAACAGGAGTAAGGTTGGTTAGTTTGCAAAATATTGTCCTATAAGCTAAATTGGGTATTCTCAGGTGTTTGACTAGTATCACGAAGATGTTATGAATTTTAAGATCAATATACATGACATTGTATCAGTAACAGTTGTTTTATTGGGACTTCATATTATCATCATGCTAGTTACAACAAGATAAGTGTGTGCTGCAGTAAAGTGCAAACGTAGTGAATGGGTTGTTCAACCCCAAAATTGGTATTTTTATAACTTACTTGACCACCGCCGGCAGGAAATAGGATTGTCTCTTCCAACGTGACTTGGTATCCTTCAAATGGGGAAGTTTTACCATACTCGACCACTGGTTCAGTAGTTGGTTCACATTTTAAAACTACTGATGAGTACTGAAAAAAATATTATGTTAAACTAATCAAGCATATTTAAATCTATTTCCTAATTTAACAACAATAAACTTTATGCCATTTGTCATTCACCTGATTTTAAAATAACATCAAAAAGTCAAAATAATGTTATGGCCCAAATTCAGGCCCTGTGTGTGAGTATGAAATAAGTTTTCCAGTAACACATTTGTTTATTACACCTTTCAAAATATTTGTTTTTTATTTATTAAATGGGCCTATGCTCAACCATCATAAGGATGATGATGGGACAAGCAAACCTAGAAGAAGCCTATCAACTCGCGAATCAAACAGGTGAGGATTATATAAACTCGGGGACATCAATACAGGCAGGGCATTCTCTGCCTAAAAGATGTAGTGAAGTACTTTATGTGAATGTTAAATAAATGTTTTACTATTTAGAGGCTGTCTCTAGCCACTGTCTAACTTAAACTTAAGCGATAAGAGATGTTTAAATTGTGAGGATTACCTAGGTATTGAGAGGTTGCCACCACTGTGTTGTAATATAATAAACATAAATAAGGATGTTGGTTATGTTTGCAAATAAGATGGTTCTTATATAATGGTTTGGTAGTCTGACATACCTGTTTTATGAAGCTATCTTCCTGGCACTTAAACACCATGGTTACTCCTTGCTTTACTAAATGATGAAATGTTTAGTAATCAGTTCGCCTCTGCACAGGTTATATACTTATAACAAGTTGAAATATCATTATTTAAGACGTACTGGTTTGTCTAGTAATATAAAACTATTGGTGTGTGAGACTTTTTACTAGATATTTTTAGCTATTTTCCAAGTGAAAAATAAAGCCGATAATTTACCAAAAAAGCCTGGCACACACAGGCACAGCTGACTTGACTGACATTGACACTGACAGCCAAATAAAATGACAACTGACAGACACCTCTCAACTTTCAATCAGTTTTAAAATTGGAAGCGGGCGTTAGTTCAGAAACAGTGGCATTATAATGTTATAATGCACGCACGTATACAACGAGCGTCTTGACGGTGAGCAATGGGTAGCTCACCGTCTGTCTGTCTAGTGGCAACATACGACAGCACGTGTCGCGATATGTCAGCAGTCAGCAAATTTGAGGGGCCTGTCAAGGGCACTGCCTGCCGAGACTGCGGGTTGCCCGCTTGGTTTGAAAGCGATAAGGCAGCCCCGGATAACAAAGGGCAACAGAAGAAACTAGGATGGGTTTTAGTCGGTACAAATTTAACACTCGCTTCCGCTCGCCATTGTTGTAGATTTATATTTTCATAGCGTTTATGTTTGCCAGCAGTTTAACTTGGCTGGTGGATGAAAAACAACCTATTTGGAAAAGTATCACAATAATGCACACATAGTAGGTGCATATTATCCAGAATCGTCCAAGCCATGGTATATTTGTGTAGTAGTTTATGCAATGTTTGTTAATGTTTTTTGATAGGAATTGAGCACAATGGAAATGGAAATAGTAGATGTTATGCCTTCTGTCTTATGTCTATTACTTGACGATATTGCATGGGCGGTTCAGTACCTTGTGTCCTTGTCTGATTGTCTCAATCATGGTTAAGTAAAGACTTTATTTTAAGTAGTATTCAAGAATTTATGGAAGATAAGAAGTTAAACTATAAATTAGACAAACAGGATAAAATCTTCAAGTGGGTATGGATGAGCAAATTCATATCAAAGGTCCATCGTTGTCAAAGGAACTTCGGGTCCCATTTGATAAAGCTAAGAAATAATGACACTCCCATAGAGACAGTAGATATTTATACCAGTAGGACTACAGGCCTACACAAATAAAAACGCTCATTTATAAACATTTATTTTTTATTGTTTGTATAATTCTTGATTGCCTGATCTATAACAGATACAGTGAAGTCAACGTCCTCTTTATTGATGCACATCGGTGGTTTTATCCTCATTACCTGTGAATTTACAAATTATGTTTCTTAATATTATGTTTTCTTGTCAAAACCTGTATACATATAACCTTATTAAAATATAATGTCGTAACCTTTAGTTTATTTTAAATATTAGGGTGATATTTGGCCAGTTTTATTCACAAAACTACTAAGTTGGTACATAGGATCAGCTGACCGGTGCGCATTCTTTTCTTGAAATATTTTTCCGTACCTACCGGCTTTTCAAAACCTTAACTTTAGACTCATGGTGGCTGGCGCAGAACTAAATATTTTTATTTAATTACATATGTGTGGGAGTTGAAAACATTAAATGGTGGTGTACATCCGACTACGCGCATGCACCAAAAGAAGCGATTTTCATGAATGACTTACATTGCTCCATCTTCCCCCGCGTCCTATAAGTACTCCCATGTCCTTCATATCTTCATGAATGCCGTTCACCTCTTCTACGCTCAAGGGCTCCTTAGTTCCCGGCACGACGTACTCAAAGCCTAGCATCAGGCCCTTCCCGCGAACGTCACCGATCACTGGGTGTATCTTTTGCAACTGCATCAATTGCTCGATAAAGTACTTGCCAGTTTCTTTGCAATTCTTTTGTAATTCTTCCTCTTCTATAACCTGAAAAAGCGTTAGGAGCGTTATATTAACCAATATACGCGCTCCCTCATCGGGAGCATTCGTCAGTCGTATAATGTAACGGTTCAGATGCTAGCATTAATGACTGAGGAAAACCGAGCATTACAGCGCAAACTGTAACGGTACAATTTGTGTCATTAACGTGTTTCTGTTATAAATCGAGCCTTGAATCAAATCAAATCAAATTTTATTTCACATAGGCCTACATGGGCATCCGCATTAGGCACTTATAAAACGTCAAGAAAAGATGCACGGTTCGGGTTGGTCGTTTCCTATGGAGAAGAACCGGCAAGAAACTCCAACTTAGATTGTTAGGACATGAACTAAATGCTCCGCTCCGGTAGTGAATTTGTGCTCGGCCAATGACAGTAGGCTCGTCCCTGGGTGTACTTTGCTACAACTGTACCTAAACCCTCGGGGAAATAGATGCGTGATATTATATAATGTATACCTAGCTTGTTTTTAGGTAGACTCCTCGTATCTTCTAATCTACTACTTTATTATCTGTTGGTAGGTAACAAACCACCTAGTGATTGTGTGAGTGAGTTATACATAGCTTTTATTACAAATGGTACCTACAGATAACGTTACAAATTGTTTTGCAAGTTATTATGTCAATTAAAAAACAATACACGATAACGAGTTTTACAGATTCATCTATTTTGTTGCGCATAATGAAGATAATATTTGTGAAAAAAAAACAATGACTTATAATACTTGTAGGGATCGACCAAAGCTTTTGGCTACTTTCGTCCGAAAAGGTCAATGTGCAGTAATTGAACTAAGTATCAAAAATGCTAAAGAGCGCGATGGAACAGAAGGCGCCCGGGCAAGAGCCACTTATTTCTATGTCAGTGTCAGTGTCTATCAGTGCAGTTCACGTTGTTGATCCTAAGTTCAATGCATAGGTCGGGCAAACCGTCATTGTTTTCCATTACGAATGTGTAAGTTGCATACCAGTCTAAATTAACCCATGACCTCTATTCATTCCAATCAGGTTAGGTAGGCACACGTGGGATCTCAACTTGCGAAATATGTCCCTATAGGGATTAAATCGAAAGGTCATTTTCAAACTATGGGACCCTGAAAATGTCGGTCCAAATATTTACGGTTAAAAAGTTTAACCAATTTTTGTTTGTTTAATTACTTTGCATAATGCAAAACATTCTACCTAATCGCAAGCAGTCCCAAGTTCCAACTGTTCTTTTGTTTCTCCTCTTAAACTATCCTATCTAAGGCAATGAACACGACTAAAAAGAAAGAGTTTACCGGTTTTTTTTATGTAAACCTGACTAGTAGTGTTCAGAATATACAATCAATGCCTTTTTTACGGATGGGAAATCAGCAAATAGTGAGTCAATTTGGAAAATCACACTTTTACTGACTTAAACCGATTTGCTTTTTTTGTCTTTTATGTCCCAGGGCCGCGGTATCTCTTTCAAACAACCCGCAACACAATCAATGCCTTGGATATAAAGAACTGCTCGCACTAAATGACTTTGTCCATGCCTCTATTCGATTTGATCTTTACTTCCAGGAACAGGATGTACATAGTCGATACAATGTTCTACACCTCTTCCAATGATGGTAGGTTTTAAAAGGGTTAAAATAGCTTAGCAAACTTACATCCAAAACTGCTTTACCGACTGCTCCAGCCATTGGGTTGCCGCCAAAAGTGTTGAAATACGTCGTTCCCGCGTGCGCAGCGGCTATCTCCTTTGTAGTGACAACAGCAGCCATTGGGAATCCATTACCTATGCCTTTAGCCATTGTCACTATGTCAGGGACCACTTCATGGTTTTCGAAACCCCAAAATGCGTCTCCTGTACGTCCAAAACCAGTTTGAACCTTAAAACGACAAAAATATGATTTAGATCAAAGTATTTTTTTACAACGCTGCCTGTCACTTTTCCTGTTTCCTGGGTGTGTATCCAAACATTTTAACTCACACACACAAGCAGCCAGACCCGGCAAAACTATCTATCTCATACAAATATTTGTTTCATGCGGGAATCTAACCCGCAATACGCAGCGCAGCAGTCAATCTTTCAGCCACCGCCGCCGCCGTGCTAACTGTGCCGTCAAATAAAAATAAGTAAAAAAAATAATGACTGGAATAATTACAGGAGCACATATTTAACCCATATTGTTTTACTGTTGGGGCTCAAGATTGCTTCCTAAACAGAGAGTGAAACTTAATCCACAAATAACGTGTAGTTGCATGTTATATGAATTGAATTGCTGGTTATACGACATGCCGGCTTCCTCAGGCGCCTTCCACGACCTGAGGCCACAAGCAATTTTCTCATTTGTTTTCATCGCCTGAGTAGGCGCTCGTGCGTGGAACTTTCATTTGTTTTCTCCTCATATTCTGCTCAACGATCCCTTCCTTTGATACCTACTCATATCATGGGAATGCATACGAAATAACTGGCCCTCCATATTTTGGAGGCCACCATATTGTATTTAAAATGACCACTCTGATAACCATGTGAATTTTCATTCAAAATAAATGCAAATTATGTTATCCAATAACTTACTTCATCAGCCACATATAAACCACCATATTTCTTGACAAGCTGATGGGCTTTCTTCAGATATCCTTTGGGGAATTGTACGGTGCCATTGACTCCTTGAATCGATTCCGCGAATAAAGCGGCCAGACGTCCCTTGGGTATCGAGTTTTCTAGAAGCTATTAAATAGAATAAGAAAAATGTTGTTTAAAAAAGTAAGGTCTCAAAATGGTTGCCAAGCGACTCCAGTGGATGTTGATTACCACAAAATAAAACAGTTCATATTATATCTATCTTCAAATTGGGGATAGGTCAGTAGCAGAAAATTTTGGTCAGCGATTCTTCCTTTGCTGCCTCCATAGCTTATTACTCTATGGAATCCGGCAAAACCGAACATTTGTGTGTAGCACGCCGTACAATGCCATTGATATACCTAGACAAAAAGTTACCGGCATTCCGCTTACCGCCATTTTGCAACGAAATCGCCAATAGGAGCACCTCAATTGGAAGTGTCATCTATAAGGTGCCGTATTTCTACAGTTACCTCGTTAAGTTGGTGAACATATTTGTCTGCAGTCACGCAGTCGCCGGGACAGGCACATGCACCGGGCACCTGAGACAGCGAGTCTCGACACCCACCCCAAATGCCGCGGTAAGGATCCGGTAACATCGTCTGAAAACAGCGATTATAAAAAGAATTGAGTAATTTGAGACCAAGAAAATCTTTGAATAAATGACACAAATGGAAAAAATCCCATCTATAGCTGATTGACACACCAAGGCGGTGTGTCCCTGCCGGGGTTGCGGGACCTGCAGGGGTTGCGGGTTGTTCGAAAGAGATACCGCAACCCCAAAACACAAAGGGCAAAAGAAGCGACTTGGATGAGTTTCAGTCAGTACAAGTCTGACACTCCTTTCCGCTCTGCCCAGGGGCGGGAGGCGTCAATTGAAGATTGACCTTCCAAAAAAAAACAAAAAGTTCGGTTTCAAGTATTTGGGTTTTCAGTCATCCTACATATTAACAAATCCAGTCTTCGGACCTTTGAAAATTACTATTTTCGAAGTCTGTCTTCGTTCTTGAGTGATGGCAAAACGCTCGCACACTCTCATCGATAGTGCCTAAGTACATCTCCGGGAATCTTAGACGTGATGGTATATTTCGAACTTACGTGATAAAATCCAGGGGGAACAGGTACTTTCATTCTGTAAGATTGGGTGGCAGTAAGTCCCATCAGGGCGGAGGAGTAGCCATGGTAGCTACTCTGAAGCGACACGACGTCCAAGTTGCCAGTGTAGGCCTTCGCCAGTAGGGTAGCGAGGTCATTCGCTTCTGTGCCACTGTTCACGAGGTAAACCACCTGGAATGTATCATGGTATTAAAAGTCGAAGGTGTTGTCAATCCCCAGAACAAGTTTACTAATCGTTATCCCCGTCACGGTCAGGCGTCATCTCAACTGTTAGGGTTTGGATGTTTGTAAGATAGCGCGATGCGTTCTCTTCGTACGATGAAAATGGATATCGAAACATTGTCTGTGCTCGCGTAATGACTTGCGAGTTTTAATTAACACATTCTGCAGAAATCTGTGAGTTTGAACTCATTGTGCGACGGTAACGCATCGTGTTAATCATACGATAACCGAATAGGACCCTACCCTTTTGCTGTGCCCTACAGGGTCCATAATGTTCTCATTATCATAAAAACTACCACCTAAATACACATTATGGTAAAGCAATAAAGATATTGAGTATTGAGGACCACGCCTCATACATACTAGAGGTTTAAAAAAAGGTGCTATGAAACCGACCGACTTTGACAGATATTTCAAAAGATTAACTTAAATAGGTATGTTAGGTACGGTCAAACTGCAACTGCTTTAGGGAGACGGAGACCGTGACAATTTTATTGATACCTAACTCTATAAAGTCATGTTTTTTACGATCGCGAATCATATTTCAACCAACATACATCCTGACACCGACCTTTTGCAAACAACCTAAGAAAATTACAATTGAATGAATTTTGGTACAGAGATAGTTGAGACCCTGTAGACGGACAAATTTGCCCAATTAAATAAAGGGCAAAAACTATAGGTAGCAGGTAGGACCTGCAAATCAGGAAAGGGGAACTGTGTTATCCCGAATTTAACGCGAGTGAAGCCGCGGGCATAAGCTAGTTAAACATAAGTACCTACTTGAAATATTAATGAACATCACGTTATGTTTTGATTAGAATCTTATCTAGCTCTCAAGACCACGGTAGGTACTACGTTTGCCTATTCACCTTAATCTTTCTGCACTTGTCCCATTTTGTTTGGGGTCGGCGCACCACGTTTTCTTCTACCATTCTCCTCTGTCAGACGTCACTACGTATATATATTAGTAGAATCGTGGATATGTACCCGTTTCGTATATTCCTTCCCGGCCTAGGTAAATACATTAGATAATAACAATGTATCTACACTTCAACCAAGTTATCTGAGCAGGCGGGAAAATATATAATAAAAAATGACAATGTTTGAACTAATTCTTATCTATTTCACATGATCCGGCCTTTACTACTTAATATAATAATGTCAATATTATTGTAATAATTATGATAACTATCGCGAATTGTGACCTTGTTGTGGCCTATCATGTGGCGTTAGTTGAAAAAGATTCATCGGGACTTAAATCGACTGTTAGATAATTCCAATTATTATTAAACCAGCATAGTGCGGATCACTACAGAGAAAGCATGGACATTGATACACGCATGCTCAAGGCGGATTAGCGAACTCCTCAGACCAATTTCTTCGACGTTTTATTAATCAACCGATTATAACATAAGGTACCTAAAATGTAACAATTTTACTGAACAGACGTGAAGGGAAGAAAATAAATAAGTCATAAAACAATCTTAAAAACTCCACTGTAACTGAAACGCAGAAAACAAGCACATCTTTTCAATTGTTTTGTGTATGACATGTGTTAGTTTCTGAACGTTTTAAACACTCAGGAACTACAGTGGTTCGATTTTTAAAAATATTTTAATGTTGGATAGCTCATTTGCCGAGAAAGGGCTATACTACATCGCGCTACGATACGGGTTTTAGCAGCGGGGAAACCGCTGGGCACTAAACGCGTTGGCTTGCAAAAGGTTAACAGTATAAAAGCAGCGGTTATGAAATAATTAAATACTTTTAGGTTTAAGTCGACACGTAAATGCAGATAGTGATATTCAAACCTTCTTGAATCACTCTATCTATTGCTGAAACTGCATTAAAATCCGTTGAGGAGTTTAAAAGACCTAAGCAAACAGACAGCGGAACCGCGACTTAATTTTATACTAAGTAACCATGTAAAGGTACCTTGAGATCTCCAGGAAGCTTCGCTACCAGTTGCTCCACATACTCATAAATTTTCGGGTGGCGATAAATATTCGTGCAATGCCATAGTGTGTTTATTTGATCTTGTAAAGCGCCAACAACCTTGCTGAAAATAAAATCTGATGTAAAGAAATGTGCAAAATGCTTTGAAGAAATCTTTCTTCTAGTGGTCGCTAACGCTAATTTCAAGTATGTGATTCTATTCTCGTGTCGGGAAAAATTCGAGTGTCTCGTGTTGGTTTTTCCATTAGAAATTGCCCACATAAAATGTTCACTAGGAATTTCTCCTGTATCGTGGGTGCGTTTACAAACATTTAAACTCACATACAGAAACAGCCAGACCCGAAACAACTACCTGTAGGTCATACAAATATAACATCCGTGCGGGGATCGAACCCGCAATACGCAGCGCAGCAGTCGATCGCACAGCAGTGGCTGCGAGCGATCGACTGATGCGCTGCCTGTCGCGGGTTCGAACCCCGCACGAAACAGATATTTGTATGGCCTACAGATCGTTGTTTCGGGTCTGGCTGTTACACTATTTTGGCTGTAGCATAGTGCGGGTGACATTAGATGAAATTTATATATACATGTATTATATATTTATATTATTATATTTAGTTCATAGTAATACTAAAACTAAGTAAGTACTCCAAATTACAAAAAAATAGTTTATTCATGTCAAACGTTTCCTATTCTGAAATTTATTAAAAACGACACATTAACTATATTTATAATTTGACAGCATTAATAAACGTTTAGTTACTTAATTTTTAGAGAAAAACACAATCTCACTATTCTGAATCTGGATTGTTAAATTTATTATTGATAAAACATTTTTCCATTTAATTTTATTGGTTGACATTTTAATTATTATTTGATATATTTTCCGACATTTAAAAAAATCTTATGTAATGTGTGTTGAATATTTGTATGTTAGCAGAAAGAAGCGCACTAATATAATAATTTTTAACACCTATTGCGATTTGATGTCATTTTATTTTAGTATAAGTCTAGTTTAATGCGGTGGTTCATTAGAATCGGCACTATACTTCCGCTCCGAGCGGCCGAAGTTTTAAAAATATGATGAATTCGCATTTAAAAAAAAAGGTACTGTAAGTACACCCACATTTTTTCAATAGGCATGACGACAGTATAAAAAAATCGCTGATTCAGTGATGACAGGGGAGAAGTCATATTAAAAAAAAAGTAAACACAGGTTTAGTTTTATTTAAAAATAACAGATTATTAAGATTTTCAATAAAATAAAACATTAAAATACTGCAATCGGCCATTTTGACTGAAACACCGATCACAGCGTATGACGTCACGGTTATGTGATTTATGGGACGTTGTTATAGAAACAATGTCATTTTTATTTAACTGTGACGTCATGCCGACGCCATGACACATGCGAGCTGTTTTCGGGCACTATTGAAAAATTATGAGAAAAATGGCTTCAAACTTTGTTAAACTTAAGTTTATTACCGAAATAAAGGCTTTTTTGTAAATAGTAAAAGTGACCCCCACATTATGGAAGAGGATTTTAAAATCATTCGTCACGCCTATTATGTTTAAACTACATTTTATTGGGGATCCACGTATCAAACTATTAGCATGATTTATTAACAATATAAAGTAGGATTACTTACAATTAAAATTGATAGGTAAAGAAAAATACTTTTCTGCTACTTAAGAGCCATTTCACAAAATGATTGCGCTCGAGTTTAGGCAAAAGAGTGCGTCATTGTTTATGTGTGCGTAGCGAGCCACACACGTGCAATATAAACAGTGTAACACAAGAGCAATCTTGAGCCGTAATCGTAATATGATTTGGTAAATTTTATTTTAGTATTGTATTAGTATTTATATGTTATTGTAATTTAGACTGATGTTCAAATTGATATTTTGACAAATTATATGCAAATATTTTCAAAATAACTATAGGGTTCGATTTCCCAAAGAACATAGATTATTTCTGAATAATTTTATTTTTATAATTACTATGTATTTGAACCAAAAAACACGTAAAAAAAACAAAATAAAAGTTAAAAATTGGTCTAAGAATTTATTTTTTTACTAATTAATGGTAATATAATTCAGGAATCTATTTCATTAAACGACGATTTAAATATATGTCTGAACCTGTATGTATTTTGTTTAGTTTCATTTATAAGTATTATTGATAGATTTAGGACTCAGAAGTAGACTCTGCGGCAATTTTTCAGTAAAATGGTTGTGGGAGATGTGTCATTATAAATTAAACAAACCGATTTTAGTAAATGTGTTACATTAAACGACACTATAAACGATTAATCTATATTTTGTATTCATTCAATAAATTCTAGATATTACTTAGATGGTAATAGAGAAGCTCAAAGTCTTAAAAATTTGGGCGAAAATGTGAAATGGCTCTTAAGTTAAATTCAAGGTGAGACCGACTGGTTTCGTCCTAGCTCGCCTTTTACCGGAAATCGTCGTCCTAGGTGTCCTTAAAGTACCACTACATCAACTTTAGAAAGGCTACTCAAAGTTCTTTTGTTGTACAAGTGAATTCATTGCTATGCGACTATGTACATATTTAAATAATATTAAATTCATTCTTTCCATTCACCTCAAATGAATGACAGTCAAAATATTTTAATTTTAGTTTACCTAAATGCATTAATGTAAAGAGTATTCATACGTAATGTTTATTCAAAGCAACTGTTGTATAAAGACGAACACTGTACCTATAAAATAAATCATAGAGGGCAGTTATTGCAGTTGCCAAGAGGCATCAAAGAAGTTCTTTGTTTGAGTAGGTACTAATAACCAGATTCTTTGTTCGAATTTCAAATTATACCACCCATTAGATCAATCTATTTATTTAACGATTTATGTACATACACACTTAATACAGAAAAATAAAAGACAGGAACAGAAAATAGGTACAAAGGTAGATAATGCTTATTTCTACAGAAATCTCTTCCAGCTTAACTGCGAAATACTCTAAACTCTACTCTATATTCTCGTATCTCGCATAATATCTCGTAACCTACCAAAGTGCATGTTGTGCATGCAGTTTCGATTGCTTTTACTCTAGATGCTCTTAATGTGATCGTTTTTCTACATCGTTCCCACATGTATGTATAATCTCAACATGAATGATGTATCCATGATTTTGTAAAAATATTATGATTTAAAAGAGTGTCCATGGAGCTTTTTTGCCCATTCTCCTCCATAGAGGTCTACCCTTTGCAATGGGCAACTAAAGTACTTTCACAGAACATTTATATCTTGTGTAAAAACCAAAACTAATCAAAATATTTTTATTTAACATAGGCCTACATGGGCACTTATAAAACGTTGAGAAAAAGTGCACGGTTCGGGTTGGTCGTTTCCTATGGAGAAGAACCGGCAAGAAACTCCATGGTTACTCTTTTAAATCATAATATTTTTAACCATTTAGCCACACACAGCACACAACTATACTTACGGGTGGCAATGTCCAACAGAGACTGTGACAATGCCTCCAAAGAGGTCCAGGTAGCGGTTTCCTTCGTGGTCGTACAGCCACTGCATGCGACCCTGATGCAGCAGGAGTGGTTTCTTGTAAATGTTGTAAACTGCTGGAGGCAAGTGCTGACTCTTCACTTGTTCCGTTTTCTGGTACGATGGACCCTAAAACATTCGAAACAAAATTCAAATTCAATTACGTTTAAAAAAGAAAAGTTTTAAATATTATTCGCTACCGTTACAAATATGGCTTTACTAATTTATAAATTACTAAAATCATCAATGAAACCTCAGTAATAAGTCATTCAATGGGATTAGAAGAACTGGGTGAGTTTCTTTTTTTGCGGGTAATCATCATTAAATATTAAAAGTTAGTAATAGTCTGACACTCCCCAGTGTCAGAATTTTACTGACTATAATCCACCCATGTTCCTTCTTTTGCCCTTTGTGTAATAAGTAGGTACTACTGCACTCACTGGCGGCCGACCACTTTTCAGCCTTAAGCCTTGAATTATAAGACTGAAAAGTGGTCAACTATCAGCGAGGTAATACCTAAATGCAATAAGAGGGCGAATTACCCTTCGATCATCCCTAGCATAACATATGAGCTGTTTTATGAATAGTTCATTTACGAAATTGCATTGCTATATTTATTCCCAAAGTTGGACTAGGACAGAGGCTCCACTCCATAGAAATATAAACTGATAAATATGCTCCACTCTATGAGACGGGGAAGGCCCCCCATCCACCACAGGGACACAGTTCTTATTTTATATATAATAGTCTATGGGCACAGTGATGGCTGGAGGTTCACAACTTAGAGTATCTAACACTCTTTTTAAACTCTATGGTTACCGAGGTTATAAAAAAAACTCACAGTATACGTCTTCGGCGTAAAATCACATTTTGGAATCGCCGGCGCTGTAGCTGCTGCAGTTACATAGCGCCTAATTACCGAATTGCAGCTAAGTTTTACAACTGAAATCAGAACATTTAACACAGATTTTATCATGATAATGCGTTGTTAGATAATTTATTAGAATTCGATAGGAGTATTATTCTACCTTTATCAGCCATAGTATGAGCGGTACGACGACTGAAGTGTTACTGATTTCGTTGTGTTGACCGCTGCCCCGTGCTGAATAAATCTGCACCAACAATTAAAGTAAAGCGCAGTTCACATAGGCGTGTTCGGAGAAAACATTTTAACCAACATTCCGAGGAAGGAAGTTATGCATTCGATCACCGATTACTCCGTGATTTTGCTCCAATTTGAGAGATTCTTGAAGCTCGTGCATTAGCCCTATATAAATGTTATGACTTGTCTTCAGTACTTTACGAGTTATCCTCTATTTACATTTATCTTCTTCGTCTATATGGTTCTTCGTGTGTTTCCACACATCAATATCTAAAAAATAAAATACGTACATATTTTCGACGCTTGACAAGATTTTGTGCTTTTTATTCAACAACAATAAGGGATTTCTTTTTTACAAATAGACATAACAGTCTTCCTAAACAAAACACTAATTTAGTTATTTAGAAGTGGAAAATAACTTTACTTCGGAAGTCGATGGCAAAAAAGTCTAAATAGGTACAAACGAAGGTCCCCGAGTTCCGGAGGTAATTTTTCACTTTTTATCAGTTTTTTTTGGCAAGTAGGTTATATTCGTCATAATACCTACCTATATAAAATCACGTGTCACTTTGTTCGTACACTCTTATCTCCAAAACCACACACCCGATTTCAATGAAATTTTGAGAATATTTATGATTGGTTCCTGCTTGAAAGTTGGAAAAACATACACTGCCACTCTTGGGATATCTTCCGTGTTTTACAATTATTGTAAGCTCCCGATAATTCGACGCAAGCGCAATGATCGTGGGATAACTGCGGGTGGACAGTAAAAAAGATAAAGTGCAGAGAAATCTGTCTACCCTTTTTTGTAGTCTTTTTTAAAGATTTTATCAAAAAGTTTTCATTATGAGGAGTATTGCTTTTAAGCATACTTAACACTGGATTCCACGTAGTAGGTACTTTGAAACCGATCTCTTGATTGAAATTCTTGTGATTAGATACTTCAATTGGTTGTTTTCAGCTTTGTTAAGATGCTTGTCCGTTGACAGAATACGTGGCTTGCGAAACTCGATTCAGTTATTGAACCCTGACTGCTTTAGATTTGTTCTTAATGTACCTAAATACTCGATAAATAAGTACCGTTTTTGCTTCTCAAAGGATCCGTGCCCTGAAGGGTAGATCCTGTATGAACATCCCAGGGTGTTTTAAAATTGACTGCATTTACGGCAGTTCATACATCGGTCAGGCGAAGCGAACTGTCTCATGTCATTTATACGGGCAGTGAAAGACAATTGCATTATCCACTTTTACAACAGAAAGTTTGCGCGCAGACTTATAAATATTATCATCATGTCATGGATCCGAAAACATCCGACGTCGCCAGCAAACCTATATTGTCCGCCATATTGAAAAACAACTATATAGTTTGGGGTGGGTTGTTTATCATGCAGAGTCACTTTTAAACTATCTTTGAGTTTCTAAAAGTCAAAGTCCAAGGTCTTTATTTGTTAAACATAGGTATCTACATGTTTTGCAGTCAGCGGCGTACAAATATTTAACAAAATTAAAGTTCAATAATAAAAGGTGGTAGCAGCTTTCTCCGGACAGATCATTGATTTTCTTCATAAATAGCAATATCTTCACGCAGAAGGCGCACATTCGCAACAGTCTGTTACGATGAATAGTCTCTTTAAAGTGCTCCGCCTCATGTCCTGTGGAGTGCGGACTACTATGCTGGCGTTATCTTTTTCAGCTGGCGAAATTGTGTGTCCCGTATGGTGCCGGTCAGCAAAGTCGGAGATTACGAGGATACAGCTCTGAATCAAACGATCATCACAACGACTCTGGTTCCACCTGCAGACTTGGCGCTACCAGTAGTTCGCAGAGCGGTGGCAAGATCTAGCGAAAAAACAAAATGGGTGATTCACAAATGATGGGGCACTTATTAGGGTACCTATCTGGTATGCCGACACAACTTGCATTGATCGACACGTTAAAAAGAATGACCCAGTATCCAGTAAATATCCAGTAGACAGTTTCCCATGTGAACGCAGCCATCGGCCAATCACACTTGCGTTTTATTGCCCTTGACACTCCATTTAAACAACTAGCTACTTGAGGACTCTTTGGAACGTTTGCGTCTTGCTTGCTACGTTATGATAATATGAAAAAAAAAGGGATGTGTGTACTTATGTACACGCGTTAGAAGTTATACTTCTTTGGCGTATAGAAAAAAAAAATAACTAAAATGCTGAAGTGATTAACGATAAAAGTAAAAATTAATCAAAAAAATGTGAGCCGTCACGGGACGCCTGGCAAATGTGAAACATCGACATTATTTTGTAAAAGTAATATGCAGAAAAGAACAGATTGTGATAGGAACTAAATATGTCATTGAAAACATCATTATTCTGTTTCATTGTGGACTTACAAAAAGGACTTCGTTTTCGTGTTCATCATCGTTTATGAATTCGAGGATCGAAGGCAATTTGAATAAAACTCTATTACTGGCCCCGTGTGGTAACCTATCCATTCCCAAACCTTGGCAAGGGTTGCTTAACCTGGCCCCCTGTGGTAACCCATCCATTTCCAAACCTTGGTGAGGGTTGCTTAACCTGGCTTCGTGTGGTAACCCATCCATTTCCAAACCTTGACAAAGGTTGCTAAAGCTGGCTCCGTGCGGTAACCCATCCATTTCCAAACCTTGGCAAAGGTTGCTTAACCTGGCCCCCTGTGGTAACCCATCCATTTCCAAACCTCGGCAAGGGTTGCTTAACCTGTCCCCGTGTGGTAACCCATCCATTTCCAAACCTCGGCAAGGGTTACTTAACCTGGCCCCTTGTGGTAACCCATCCATTTCCAAACCTCGGCAAGGGTTGCTTAACCTGGCCCCCTGTGGTAACCCATCCATTTCCAAACCTCGGCAAGGGTTGCTTAACCTGGCCCCCTGTGGTTACCCATCCATTTCCAAACCTCGACAAGGGTTGCTTAACCTGGCCCCCTGTGGTAACCCATCCATTTCCAAACCTCGGCAAGGGTTGCTTAACCTGTCCCCGTTTGGTAACCCATCCATTTTCAAACCTTGGCAAAGGTTGCTTAACCTGGCCCCCTGTGGTTATCCATCCATTTCCAAACCTCGGCAAGGGTTGCTTAACCTGGCCCCTTGTGGTAACCCATCCATTTCCAAACCTTGGCAAAGGCTGCTTAACCTGGCCCCCTGTGGTTACCCCTCCATTTCCAAACCTCGGCAAGAGTTGCTTAACCTGGCCTCTTGTGGTAACCCATCCATTTCCAAACCTTGGCAAAGGTTGCTTAACTTGGCCCCCTGTGGTTACCCATCCATTTCCAAACCTCGGCAAGGGTTGCTTAACCTGTCCCCGTGTGGTAACCCATCCATTTCCAAACTTTGGTGAGGGTTGCTTAACTTGGCTCCGTGTGTTAACCCATCCATTTCCAAACCTCGGCAAGGGTTGCTTAACCTGTCCCCATGTGGTTACCCATCCATTTCCAAACCTTGGCAAAGGTTGCTTAACCTGGCCTCCTGTGGTAACCCATCCATTTCCAAACCTCGGCAAGGGTTGCTTAACATGTCCCCCTGGGGTAACCCATCCATTTCCAAACCTTGGCAAAGGTTGCTTAACCTGGCCCCCTGTGGTTACCCATCCATTTCCAAACCTCGGCAAGGGTTGCTTAACCTGGCCCCCTGTGGTAACACATCCATTTCCAAACCTCGGCAAGTGTTGCTTAACCTGGCCCCCTGTGGTTACCCATCCATTTCCAAACCTCGGCAAGGGTTGCTTAACCTGGCCCCCTGTGGTAACCCATCCATTTCCAAACCTCGGCAAGGGTTGCTTAACCTGTCCCCGTTTGGTAACCCATCCATTTTCAAACCTTGGCAAAGGTTGCTTAACCTGGCCCCCTGTGGTTATCCATCCATTTCCAAACCTCGGCAAGGGTTGCTTAACCTGGCCCCTTGTGGTAACCCATCCATTTCCAAACCTTGGCAAAGGCTGCTTAACCTGGCCCCCTGTGGTTACCCCTCCATTTCCAAACCTCGGCAAGAGTTGCTTAACCTGGCCCCTTGTGGTAACCCATCCATTTCCAAACCTTGGCAAAGGTTGCTTAACTTGGCCCCCTGTGGTTACCCATCCATTTCCAAACCTCGGCAAGGGTTGCTTAACCTGTCCCCGTGTGGTAACCCATCCATTTCCAAACTTTGGTGAGGGTTGCTTAACTTGGCTCCGTGTGTTAACCCATCCATTTCCAAACCTCGGCAAGGGTTGCTTAACCTGTCCCCATGTGGTTACCCATCCATTTCCAAACCTTGGCAAAGGTTGCTTAACCTGGCCTCCTGTGGTAACCCATCCATTTCCAAACCTCGGCAAGGGTTGCTTAACATGTCCCCCTGGGGTAACCCATCCATTTCCAAACCTTGGCAAAGGTTGCTTAACCTGGCCCCCTGTGGTTACCCATCCATTTCCAAACCTCGGCAAGGGTTGCTTAACCTGGCCCCCTGTGGTAACACATCCATTTCCAAACCTCGGCAAGTGTTGCTTAACCTGGCCCCCTGTGGTTACCCATCCATTTCCAAACCTCGGCAAGGGTTGCTTAACCTGGCCCCCTGTGGTAACCCATCCATTTCCAAACCTCGGCAAGTGTTGCTTAACCTGGCCCCCTGTGGTAACCCATCCATTTCCAAACCTCGGCAAGGGTTGCTTAACCTGGCCCCCTGTGGTTACCCATCCATTTCCAAACCTCGACAAGGGTTGCTTAACCTGGCCCCCTGTGGTAACCCATCCATTTCCAAACCTCGGCAAGGGTTGCTTAACCTGTCCCCGTTTGGTAACCCATCCATTTTCAAACCTTGGCAAAGGTTGCTTAACCTGGCCCCCTGTGGTTATCCATCCATTTCCAAACCTCGGCAAGCGTTGCTTAACCTGGCCCCTTGTGGTAACCCATCCATTTCCAAACCTTGGCAAAGGCTGCTTAACCTGGCCCCCTGTGGTTACCCCTCCATTTCCAAACCTCGGCAAGAGTTGCTTAACCTGGCCCCTTGTGGTAACCCATCCATTTCCAAACCTTGGCAAAGGTTGCTTAACTTGGGTGGTTACCTATCCATTTCCAAACCTCGGCAAGGGTTGCTTAACCTGTCCCCGTGTGGTAACCCATCCATTTCCAAACTTTGGTGAGGGTTGCTTAACTTGGCTCCGTGTGTTAACCCATCCATTTCCAAACCTCGTCAAGGGTTGCTTAACCTGTCCCCATGTGGTTACCCATCCATTTCCAAACCTTGGCAAAGGTTGCTTAACCTGGCCTCCTGTGGTAACCCATCCATTTCCAAACCTCGGCAAGGGTTGCTTAACATGTCCCCCTGGGGTAACCCATCCATTTCCAAACCTTGGCAAAGGTTGCTTAACCTGGCCCCCTGTGGTTACCCATCCATTTCCAAACCTCGGCAAGGGTTGCTTAACCTGGCCCCCTGTGGTAACACATCCATTTCCAAACCTCGGCAAGTGTTGCTTAACCTGGCCCCCTGTGGTTACCCATCCATTTCCAAACCTCGGCAAGGGTTGCTTAACCTGGCCCCCTGTGGTAACCCATCCATTTCCAAACCTCGGCAAGTGTTGCTTAACCTGGCCCCCTGTGGTAACCCATCCATTTCCAAACCTTGGCAAAGGTTGCTTAATCTGGCCCCCTGTGGTTACCCATCCATTTCCAAACCTTGGCAAAGGTTGCTTAACCTGTCCCCGTATGGTAACCCATCCATTTCCAAACCTTCGCAAAGGTTGCTTAACCTGGCCCCCTGTGGTTACCCATCCATTTCCAAACCTCGGCAAGGGTTGCTTGGAATGTGAAATTCATTTAAAAAAAACACCAAAATAATATTTACATATTACGAAACACGTGTTCTAAATATAAAAATACTAGAATATACAACTTGAACATAGTTATCGATTTTCATGCCACCTAGAACTAACTTCACGCTGTCGCTGGCTAAATTCACTCTCATAATTTTTCTCCATATCGCGCCAAAAGAAGTATAACTTCAAAAACATCTGCTTGCGAGATGTAGGAATGCGCAGTTAGTTTTTCAGTGGTTGCATAGGTGGCGCTGTAGTACTTTTTGCCACGTTCATATTTGTGTCGCTACAGTGTCAGAGACTATAATACTATGCTTGTACTTGTACGCTTGTCACTGTTTAGCAGAAACATGTGATATTGTAATGTTATTTTTATTTGTATTCTACTATGTTTTTAAGTAAATTTAAATATATCCTACCTGATCACTGACCTTGCTTAAAAAGGGACAAAAGCTGAAGTGGCAGACCGCGTGGAAATTCAGAACACCAAACGACACGCATTAATACTTTTAGTATCTACGTATGCCTCAGTGTGGACGCACTATCTTGTAAGCGATATCAGAGCAATTACATGTTTTATCTAAATTATTATTCTGCCAAGGTCAACGTTGAGTGTAACTATTTGAATTTTATTGTGATAAATGATAGCATTGGTTGTCATCAAAACCAAGCAAAATAATGTAACATAATGTGTGTACAAATACCTATAATGAAGCCATGAAGCACTTGTACTGACTAAAACCCATTTTTGTTCCTTCTTTTGCCCTTTGTGTTCAGGGGCTGTGGTATCTCTTTCGAACAACCGGCAACGCTGGCAGTGGCCCTGACAGGCCCCTCTGCTTTGCTGACATCTCTTTGAGGCGCGCGTGCTTGGAGCACAACCGCGCCGTCCGTCGACATCGACACGGCAGCTAGACCATACCAGAGAATCGAAGTTACGAAGACATTGGGGGTCAAAATTAAAGTTTTTCATATAAAAAATAACTTTAAATACCCTCACTACCTCCGTAGGTACTATTCAATGCATTTAGCAGCACAATATTTAGAGGATTTTTCTCTCAAAATCTGCAAATTTTGAGTGTTCTAAGAAACGGCGACAGAATATCTTTCATAGAAGAATGGGCCAAGGTAGTTTAAGAAATTGGAACTTTCCTCATTTCAATAATATATTGTTGGTAACCGGAGATGAATCGTCATCCTAAAGCGACGTCATCGGTACTCCACCACCGATGCTAGCTTATAAAAGGAGGCGCGCGGTACGGCGGGCCACTTTCTTCGCTTGGACGGCGTGCGGAACGGACGTGCTACGTGACTATTATCGTGTGCTTAGTTTTTTTGGTTATGTTTTTGTTTGTGTGCTGATTATTTAATTATTGCTTGTGTAAACTTTATTTGATTTATGTTCAGTGCTCCTTTTCATATTTTAATAATTTTGTAGAAAATCAAATTGAAGAGAATTAAAGATTGTTTATTTTTTTTAAACGGTTTCACTTCTGATCCCTAAAATCAGAAGTGGGATTAAGATTCATTTCGCCCACTAATTAGAACTAAGTTTTAATTTTCCAAGTTTCTTTTTCTTCGTAAAAGCGGGTAGTAGTTAATAATGAATAGATCGAATCGTTCACGTTCAAAAACTAGTGCCCCGCGTTCTAATCGATCTCGTAGCCGCCATAAGCGGAGTAGAAGGACGTCACGTAGCAAGTCTCGGGCTCGCGATCGCCGTTCCAGGCGCGAACGAGATCATGGCAGGAGCCGCGTGACAACGCGTAGCCCTGCGTCACCGCCACAGCAACGATCGCTTGAGACTATTGTCTCGCGGTTGAAGCAAGGGCGGATCCAGCTTTTATATCAGGGGGGGGTCACCATGTCGCAGACAGCTTGTCTCCGTAGTCTAGTTCGGATACATATAGCTATACTTAATTAATATTATAACGGAACGTGAAAGTGTGTTTGTCAATTTTTCACGTTGAATGAAACCGCTAAACGGATAGGATTTCATGGGGTCGATTGCATTGGTCTTCCACTGCAGCGGAGTTACCTAGTCGCAGACGGAGTCACTGTCAAATTCTATTTTAATTTAATGGGTGCACACTGAAGAACATTACAAACTTATATGATGAAATGTATTCTTCGTTTGTGTCGTCTCGCAAAACGCCTTATAAGTTCCTCGTCATCTATATTAATTTATTGACTTGTGAACGTGCAAAAGAGCTGAGCCCGTCAGGCGGTCTTCTGCCAAGCCAAGTTTTGTCGCTTCTTAGTGTGTAAAAAGACCTTTCCGCCGTTGCAACACTAACGGGTAGTGTCGCCAGAATACACAAAAAAAAAACTTCTTATGTTAGGATCAACTCTTTATCACATTCAAGTTCAAGTTACGAGGGTCGAAATGGCCAGCGGAATGTTTTGATTTCGCTGCCATTTCACTTTGCAAAGCTGGTAATCATTTATAATCATTGACACGAGTAGTCTAGTAATCCTTACTAATATTATAAAAATGAAAGTGAGTTTGTTTGTTACGTCTTCACGCCTAAATGTCTAAACCAATTTTGATGAATTTTGGTACAGAGATAGCTGGGACCCTGGAAACGGATATAGGCCAATAGGATTTTTTTTAAATCGAGAAATGAGGGCAAAAGAGGGGGCGCGTTCTTTAGGGCGGCGCGCCGCCCACTACCTGAACGCGCCCCAAAAGGTGGTAGCCATTAGGCTGATCCGGGGCTACCGCACGATCTTCGACGAGGCAGCGAGCCTCCTTGCCGGATTGCCACCGTGGGATCTGGAGGCGATAGTCCTCGCGCGCCTATTTGAGTGCCGCGCGGAGGCACTACACCGGGGGGAACTCCTCTACCGTGGCAAATTGCCGCTTAGCGGACAGACCTCCGGTGCGATCTCATGGTGGTATGGAGAGAGCGACTGTCGCAACCCCGTGCAGGGTACGCCACAATAGTGGCGGTAAGTCCCCTCTTTGAAGAGTTGACATTGACTTGTGCGCTCTAAACAATCATTTCTCACTACCCCCTGTAACTTTGGATCCACAAGTCAAGTCAGCTACATTGAATAAACTGTCTGGTTTGCCTTTACCGCAATGTTCTGCGTTTAATTTAAGCCCAGTGAGTGAGTGTGAGGTTAAGAAATCTATTTGTGCCATTTCCTCCTCTGCGGTTGGTAATGACCACGTTTGCTCAAGAATGATATCTCCTATCCTTCCCACTATTCTTCCCGTATTGACTCACATTTTTAATTACTCCTTGTTTTCCTGCACTGTTCCCAAGGTCTGGAAACAAGCCCATATTATCCCCTTACCTAAAATTCCAAACCCGGTGTCACCGACCGATTTTCAGACCCATTTCCATACTTCCTTATCTGTCTAAAGTTCTTGAGCACATTGTACATCAGCAGCTCACCGCCTTCCTATCCAGGAATAGCCTTCTGAGCAATTTTCAATCTGGTTTTCGTCCTGGTCATAGCACTGTAACGGCTCTTTTAAAGGTTACCGACGATATCCGCTGCGCTATGGACCGCAAATCTCTCACTCTACTCGTACTTCTGGACTTTAGCAGCGCCTTCAACTCTGTTGATTTTGACATTCTTCTTGAGATCCTCAAATCTATTAATTTCTCTTCTTCCACTGTATCTTGGTTCGAGTCCTATCTGAAAGGCCGCTCGCAGCGTGTTCGTCTTGATGAGTCTTTTTCTGATTGGTGCTCACTTGATGCGGGTGTGCCTCAGGGTGGCGTTCTCTCTCCTCTCATTTTTTCTATTTTCATTAACTCTGTCACCAGAGTCATTGCTTCCTTCTTCCATCTGTATGCCGACGATTTGCAGCTGTACCGACATTTTGTGTGGGAAGATGCTGAAGCGGCGGTATCTGCCATGAACAAGGATCTGGATTTAATTGGTGAGTGGTCGCGCTCCTTTGGACTGCTGATCAACCCTAACAAATCTCAGGCCTTGATCATCGGTGGCAGGTATATGCGGAGCAGGCTCGATGTTGCGTCGCTGTCTCCACTCTGGCTGAATGGAGTTCAGATAGATTACGCAACTAAGGCTAAAAATTTGGGGGTAATTATGGACTCATATTTGTCGTGGACTTTCCAGGTTGCAGAAGTGAGTCGAAAAGTGCATTACACTTTCCACTCGCTCAAATGTCTCCAGAGCTTTCTGCCTCTGAAGACTAAAATCTCCCTTGCGCAGACTCTCATCCAGCCCATCATAGACTACGCTGATGCCTGTTATTTGGATGCCACCGAGGAGCTCTTAAATAAACTTGAGCGTTTGCAAAATATCTGTATCCGTTTTGTTTTTAACCTTAGAAAATATGATCATGTTTCCAACTTTCGCAAAATACTTAAGTGCCTCCCAATTCGACTTCGCCGGAACTCTCGAATATTGTGTTTGCTTTTTAACATCCTTCATAACCCTAAAACGCCATTCTATCTGCAGGAACGTTTTTCCTATTTCCGTCCTTCTGATGCTCCTTGTAGATCGCATCTTAGGAATCTCCTCCAACCCCCTCCCCACTCTACCGACTTCTACTCCTACTCCTTTACTGTTCACGCTGTGCGGTTGTGGAATTCGCTTCCGCCTGAGATTAGGGACTGCCAAACTGTTTCAGTTTTTAAGAGAAGAGTAAAAGAACATTATCTTTCTGTTTCACTATAGTTGCATAGGTATTTATTATTATATTTTATATTGTATTAATGTTATATATTTGTCTTTGTACTTGTATGTATGTTAGTATATTCTTATATTGTATTTAGTCATTATTTGCTTTTGTTTTTATGTATTCTTTTTACGCACTGTGTCTACATCTCTTTCTATTTACTCTCCTTTCGCAGGTATGCTGGAAGAGATTTCTATAGAAATAAGCATTACCTTTGTACCTTTCTATTCCTGTCTTTTTTCTGTATTCAGTGTACATATATCGTTAAATAAATAAATAAGAGTGGCTGGAGAGGCGCCATGGCGTCCTCACCTACCGCCTGACGCAGGTCCTCACCGGACACGGAATTTTCGGGAGGTTCCTGCACATAATTGGGCGGGAGGAAACGCCCGGGTGTCACCAGTCACCATTATTGTTATGATCGATGATCAGACAGTGGCGGTCTGCCCAGCTTGGGCGGAGCACCGCCGTGCCCTTGTAGATGCGATTGGCGGCGGCGATTTCTCGCGTCCGGCCCTGGTTCAGTCCATGGTCCGGAGTGAGAGGGAATGGGAAGCGGTCACCTCCTTTTGCGAAGCAGTCATGCTAGTGAAGGTGGAGGCCGGGCGTTTGAGTAAGAGAACCTCAAACCAACCCAGCCGCCGCGGGAGACGCCCCGGGCGCCGGGCGCCGCGAGACGACTCCCGGCCACCGTAGATGCGGGCCTGTGGACGGTGAGCAATGGGTAGCTCACCGTCCGTCCGTCTATTGACGACAGGCCGTGTCGAAGGCGCGTTCGTGTTTCACGCGCGCCTCAAAGAGATGTCAGCAAAGCAGAGGGGCTTGCCAGGGCCTCCGCCTGCCAGTGTTGCGGGTTGTTCGAAAGAGATACCGCGGCCCCGGAACGTAAAGGGCAATAGAAGAAACATGGGTGGGTTTTAGTCAGTAAAAGTCTGACACGCCCCCCCGCTGCACCCAGAGCGGGGGAAGTTGTTTGATGATTTCCCAACCCAAAAAAAAGGGAGAAAGAGGGAAGAAAAGTGAAAACTTAGTTTTGCTATTACAATAAATAAGGCGCAAGGGCAAAAACTACAGGTAGCAGGTTCCTGCAAATCAGGAAAGGGGAACTGTGTTCCCGAATTTAATGCGAGCGAAGCCGCGGGCAAAAGCTAGTCCTTACTAATATTATAAAAGCGAAAGTGAGTTTGTTTATTTGTTTGTTACGTCTTCACGCCCACATGGCTAAACCGATTTTGATGAATTTTGGTACAGAGATAGTTGGGACCCTGGAACCGGACATAGATTTTTTTTTTTAAAGTGTGAGTAATGAGGGAGAAAGAGGGAAGAAAAGAAAAAACTTAGCTTTGCTATTACAATAAATAAGGCGCTAGGGCAAAAACTACAAGTAGCAGGTACCTACAAATCAGGAAAGGGGAACTGTGTTACCCCGAATTAAACGCGAGCGAAGCCGCGGGCGAAAGCTAGTAGTTTATAAAAGTTAACACTTTTCTATTTTTTTTACGAGTTATTACAACTTCGATCAATCCTCCCGCGTCCGAATTTGTTCGCCATTTGATAAACAGAGCGGGCGCTCGGGAAGAGGGGTTGGCTCGCGTGGCTCGCTGGTGCGCGATAGAACAATAGGCACAGCGGCCACCATTTGTTTTTTGAAAATATAAGCATTTCTGGAATAAACATGTGGAATAAGATTGAAAAACTATTTTTTTTTCTTATTTTTATAAATTATGAGCTTTCAGTGCAAAAATCCTTTAATTTTTTTTAGAAATTCAATCCAGTGAAACAAAAAAACGGCTGGCTGGATTAATTTGGCTCTTCGTAGGGTTTTTGTGGACATATTTAACTGAAAAAGGCACATTAGTGATTAGAACATTAGTGGTTTCCTCAATATTTTCGAGCCAGTGCTTGACTTTCCAAAAAACCACCAAAAGCCGTTTTTTTGTTGCAATGTCAAATTCATGTGACAGAAAAAAAAATCTTGAAACCCACCTTTAACTTAAAAAAATCTAAAAAAAAAAACTAAAAAAAGGTGTTTTTTCTTGCTGGTTTTTCCAAGATTACTCAAAAAATCCGCGAGGTACAATATTTAAAAGTTATAATCCAAAAATTAGACACTTGGAGCTACAATTTCCTATTTTTTGGTTTTTCTCGTAGTTACGGTCTGTTCAAAATGTCCAAAAATTTGTTTTTTTTTTATCGCTTATAATGTAACCAATACATAACAAGCACAGTATTGTATTATTATGATTATGTGCGTCTTTCGCCTATAATTTGTTTACGTTTATAAATAAAATTAGATAAAATTGCATTGCCTACCTATGACCCAGCCTGTCGCCCAGGGGGGGGTCATGACCCCCATGACCCCCCCCCTGGATCCGCCGTTGGGTTGAAGGCTTTAGAAGAACGTTCACGGGTAGTAGCTACGCCGGAAACTACAGGTACCGCTACTGATTTTTCGACTGCAACCACGGATAAAATAGTGGAGGCAATACAGTCGTTAAAATCAGTAAGCACTCACCATTTTTATATTTCCAATTTTGATCCAAATGTGCATGATGTCGATCAGTGGTTTGACGAGGTTGACAGGGCTTTAGTTTTGAATAAGTGGTCACAAAATGAGTGTCTTTCTCGCGTTGGTGGCTGTCTGAAGGGAGACGCTAAGACTTGGCTTGGTGAATGGGTCACAAATGACCGTTCATGGAGTAATTTTAAAAAAAGATTTTCGGTCTTTATGTGTCAAGAAAATCGATGTGGCAAGTATTCTGTATGAAGTAATGAGCACTACCTCGGACAGCTACCCAACCTACGCTGAATATGCACGAAGGTGTTTATTACGTTTGAGGGTCGTAAAAGGCCTATCAGACGAGTTGATAACTGCGATTGTTATAAGAGGGATTAAGGAACCTCAAATCAAAGCAACCGCTACTAATGCAGGCTTAACACCTGACAGCCTAGTTAATTATTTGTCTACCTTCGTAAAACCCGTTCCTAAGCAGCATAGCGACTCACGTTCTAGAGATAACAAGAGCCCACATAGAAATAATCCTAAGCGTTCATTTAGGGGTCAGGATCCCAAATGTTTTATTTGCGGTCAGACAGGGCATAAACAAGTAGGTTGTCCTAAAAAGTCGAAATCAAACAATCCGCCTGAACAAAATAAGTCTGAATCGATAAAACCTGAATCGAATCCTACTTCGAATAAAGCGATATGTGCGTACTGTAAAAAGACTGGTCACGATATTAGTGTTTGCTTTGCTAAACAGCGTTCAAACAATAAATCCAACGAAAATAAATCATGTTAACGCTGACAAAACTACTGATCTTATCTTGAAACACTTTTGGTTCCCTGGTCTCAGAGCATTTATTGCCAAGTATATTTCTCACTGCCTAATTTGTATAGCTCACAAGAGAGTTCCACGAGCTCCACTACAACCAATTAACTCATGGACAAAACCAAACGTGCCTTTTGACACCTTACATATAGATGCCTTAGGCCCATTGGTAGTATCTAACGGTTATAAACACGTTTTAGTTGTTGTGGATTCTTTCACGAAATATTGTTTATTAAGCCCTATTTGTACTCAGGATTTAAATGAGTTGGAACGTGTTAAGCAGAACGTTGTGTCTCTATTTGGAACACCTAAGACAATTGTATGTGATAGAGGTAGGATGTTTCAATCATCTGGTTTTGTATCACTAATGAATGATTTAAGTTGTCAGATTCATTATATTACTCCGGAGATGCATCACGCCAATGGCCAGGTGGAACGTTACGTTCGCACTCTCCTTAACATGTTGAGGATCGAGGTGAACCATCGGAAAGGGGAATGGTCTGAACAGTTGTGGAAGCTACAGCTGATACTTAATATAACAAAGCAAAAGACCACCCAGCAGTCTCCGCTTAACCTGCTTATTGGTACTGAAGGAGCTACCCCGGTCATTCGCACACTAATCCGAGACGTAGCCATCGAGTCTGGCGAGAACCGTGAACCGCTACGGGAGATGAGGAGACAGAGGACGGCCGAACGGCTATGCAAAAATCAAGCCGATCAAGACAAGCGTGCTAATGAAGACCGACAGCCTCCACGTGCCTACAGCAAAGATGATCTAGTCTTCGTTATCAAGTATTCCCAGTCCACGGGGAAACTCGATCCTGGTATGCGCGGACCTTACCGCGTAGTTGGAGTCCTGGACCACGGCCGCTATGAGCTGCAACTTCTGGCTGGTGGCTACGGGAAGACCACATACGCTGCTGCACAGTTCATGGTACCCTGGAGGGGTGAATGGACTCCTGAGACATGTGCCGCATTTTTTGAGGGCAAGTATTATTTTGAAGTCTGTGTGATATGCTAACATTGTGCCTATGTCAACAGCCACTGGGAGGTATGCAAACTTAGAGCCTATGCCTACAGTGTTGGTAAAGTCTGTGTGATACGCTAACATTGTGCCTATGTCAACAGCCACTGGGAGGTATGCAAACTTAGAGCCTATGCCTACAGTGTTGGTAAAGTCTGTGTGATACGCTAACATTGTGCCTATGTCAACAGCCACTGGGAGGTATGCAAACTTAGAGCCTATGCCTACAGTGTTGGTAGAAGTCTGGGCGGTATGCTAACTAGGTGCCTATGCCGACAGCCGTTGTGAGACAAGCGAACTAAGTGCCTCTGTCTGCAACGCGACCAGGTTACGTACTTGGTGTATCTTAGTTAATATTTCGATGCGACATATTTCATATGTAATGCGCATTACCTTTTATGTGTATAGGAAGTGTTTGCTTCTACATCTGTTATCTTTTACGTAATGTAACTGTCTGATTACAGGAGAGAATGAAGACTCAGGCGTCTTATTGGAAGACACTGCTACAGACCAGGCAGGACCATCCTCTAGAGCTGACGAGGACGTCAGAGCGTCAGGAGAGGCCGTGTTGGTAACCGGAGATGAATCGTCATCCTAAAGCGACGTCATCGGTACTCCACCACCGATGCTAGCTTATAAAAGGAGGCGCGCGGTACGGCGGGCCACTTTCTTCGCTTGGACGGCGTGCGGAACGGACGTGCTACGTGACTATTATCGTGTGCTTAGTTTTTTTGGTTATGTTTTTGTTTGTGTGCTGATTATTTAATTATTGCTTGTGTAAACTTTATTTGATTTATGTTCAGTGCTCCTTTTCATATTTTAATAATTTTGTAGAAAATCAAATTGAAGAGAATTAAAGATTGTTTATTTTTTTTAAACGGTTTCACTTCTGATCCCTAAAAATATTTTTTCGATACACTTCCTCGAAAACTGGCTCTTATTGTAGGTACCTACTACGATTAGGTTGGATGGCAATGTATTTCACACGCGTGCTCTTTCCTCATTTATCACAACAATGGTTTTCATTTTTTCTGTTTCATCACGGCTTTCACGTACCTATAGCCGGCAGTATGTTTTTTTTAGAGCAAGGAGGCGCTTGTTTTTAAGGCCTTAATATTTATTTCAAAAAATAAATTGTGTTTATCAACAGAATATTACAAATAAACATGATCATATAAAACAATTTGATTTTATTTGAATTCTAAATTCAAAAAAATAATTTGTGGTAAGATTTTGTGGTTATTTTCCTTTACACGTCGGGGGGCGTTCTTGCTCGTAGGCAAGTAACATAGCCACGCCTAGCTACGCCCGTTTGTTTTTTAGACAGTTACTTTATTTTGTTGTATGTAGAGGGTGTTAAGCGGTCCCTAGACGGTAATGCAGCATGACATGCGTTACGTGCTGCTGCATGAACGCCCATGTTTCATCATGCAGCATTATCAATCATTTTTATCAGTCATTTCTATGTAATACGGTGAGAAGGAGGCTTACCATCAACTGTTATTGCGATTCAATTGATGGCCCAAAATAAACTGTTTTGCTATTTCATACCACAATATCCTTAATATGATCCAGTATAAGCAACGCCAAATCAAGCGTGTATTCCCGTTCGTCCCCTCGACTTCGTCCCCCGATGGGGACGAACGGGAATTTACAAAAATAATATTTAATTTGTTCCCGATCGTCCCAATCCTAATTCAAGAGGGGACGAATGGGAATATGTTATTCGATTAGTGCCATTCGCCACTAAAAAGATTTGTGCAGAAATATGTTTAGTAGTTGTTTCGTAGTTTACTTTTAAATTAGTTACTTCGTTAGATTTAATCATTATTTTACAAAATTCTTCTCTATTTTTTATGAATTATAAAACGAATCCTAAGTTTATCATTGTTTCATAATGTTTACCTACACTAAATATAACAACTCTGGCGGGAAGCGCCGGCGATGCTGGTAGTTAACAAAAGAGTGCCGATAACATTGTGTTATTTGCGTAAATCCTATTGGTTTACCTGACATTCTCTCCCTTTCCTATCCTTAAATTAGACCGGTCGGGTTAGTGTTGACAAAACAATGAAAGTGCACGGGTGTTAATGTAATAATATATATTCGACACGAGTTCTGCGGAAAGCTACTGATGTAAGTACCTACATTTTTGTAAGTTACAAATATTATTAGATGGTTTATAGTCAATACTATAATTATTGTCTCATGTCTTATTAATTTATGCTAATAATGTACAGTATCAATATTTGTATTCAGTTTTAGTATACACATGTTATTAAATAAATCTAAATTATATTAATAAGTGTGTAATTATTGTCTCCTGTTTTTTAGAGCTCAACAATGTCACAAGAAGCGCATCCTGGTCCCTCTGGTAGTACAGAAAGCTGTTTGCAGTATATACAAAGAAAAGGTGGAATCCTGCTTCTGCGTGCTGGATACCAATTTTTAAGGAGAAGGCAAAATAAAAGTGGAGCTGTTGTATGGGAATGTCATCTTAGAAGAAAGAATAAGTGCAGTGGGACCTTAACTATAAAAGTACCTACTTTTTTGGCTTCTTTTTTCATGCAAAATCAGACAATGGGTAAATAAATTATGCACGTTTATTGCAGAATGATCAAATTTTGAAAGAAACCACACACACATCCTGTACACCAGACTTCAATAAAAACATAATAGACATCCATATTGTTTATTATACATAAGTTATAGTATTTATTGTTTATTATACATAAGTTTTTTTTTGTTATTTTTACCTTGATTCGTGATATTTTGGGTATTTTATTTAATTTTGCTTTTGAAAGTGTGATAATTTACTGTCCCTATTTGTGTGTTAAAATAATGAGTAAACTTTTCTAATCACTTACATAATGTAAAACGTAAAATCTTGCCACCATACACATAAGCAACTGTGACTAACCTGAACGGTAAAAAGTCTGTTTGTAGTGTTTAATTGTAATATAATACAGACTTTTTTATTATAAGCTCTATACACTGATTTTTTAATCATATTTTTTTAGATATAAGGAGAATTTTATTCTTAATTAAAAAATATTGCGAGTTATCGCAAAGTTGATTCTGTGATTTTTACTGTGATTTTTATTCCTTAATAAATGACTGATTTTTATTTCAAATTTGTTTTTTTTTACCAATTAAAACCACCAGTTATATTATTTGGTGGAGCAATAGACCTAAAAAAAATAATAAGTAATAAATTATTCCCATTCGTCCCCCAAAAAATTTAGAGGGACCATCGGGAAAATAAATAACGAATTCCCGTTCGTCCCCATCGGGGGACGAAGTCGAGGGGACGAACGGGAATACACCAAATCAAGTTGACAATTGCTTCGAAACTGTTTTCGTTCATTCATTTTTCATACCATGACGTGACCTATCAACCTGAAAAGGATAACTTATGTGTCAAAGTAACTAATTCAAAAAAAGTTGCTATTTGTTGGCGTGAAATGAGTCGTTTTGTTAATAACTTTATAAAAATTGTGATAAAATACGTAATTCAAGGTATTTCAGCCATTATTCGTATTACTTATTAATATAACTTCAAATAATACTAATAAAATTAAGTAAAGAACTCACAACAATTAAAAGAAGTATGGTCATTTCGTACCAGACTACGAAATGATGGCGTCCCAACATTAAATCAATTAATATACTGATTTTTATTACGGATTCTTGTCATAAAAAATAATTATGTAAGATCAACTTTTTGTTCAACTACGTATAACAGAACGTCATTTGTCATCGACAGGTTACTTAGTCTGTGGAGGTGCGTTCCTAACTCGTCTTAATCAATTTATTTTAACAACAACACTAAGCAAACCTTTTATATTTCTTAATTAAATAATTATATAAACTACTATTATTTAATGAGTACTAAATATGGCGTAATGGTATATAATTTGAAGCTAGAAAACGTAATTTGAAAATGTTTTTGTTGTAATTTTTATACAGATTAAGCTTCGAAACGCAACGCATATGGTGCGAGTAAAAGAGACAGACTTATGCAACGTCTGTATAGCGTCATCTCTTTCTCACACCGCGGACCACAGACAAATTTCGATCTTTCATTCAGTCCGTGAAGATTCAAACTCCTGTCAGCTAAAGGCACTTCATGGTACGAATCTGCGCGATTTAGTTTAGGTACTTATACTGGATTACATCGGAAGTGAATGGTTAACTAAAAGTTGATGGTAGGCCTACAGGTCTTCTTTGATGCTATGGATCAGTATTATTTGTCAAAGGCAGATTCATTTTTTCTTGTGATGACAGCTGCTATGCTGCGTAAAAAGAAGAGAACAAGACGATGGTCAAAAGAGTGGTACTTATTAAGGCACCGATTCACGCATGAACATTTACAAAGAGTACTTGCTGATACAGAACCTGATGATTTTAAAAACGTCTTAAGAATGGATGAAACTACGTACGAGCATTTGTTATATTTAATAAGACCTAGAATTGAGAAACAGGATACTGTCATGCGACAGGCAATACCGCACTCGATGTCTTTTAGTTATTAAGTACTAACATAGGCTAAGTCATATTGTTACTAACACACTGGACCACCTTTAGTCTGTAAATAAATGAATAATAATACCTGCAAACCAAAGACTTAGTGTGACATTAAGATATCTAGTTTCTGGTATGGATCCAGAGGATATAATAACTCTGGGCAGTCTTTAAACATGGATATTAGTAATAAAACAAATTAATTTGAATCTGCGCTCGCGTTGTTTTCGTCATTATCGTCAGGAACCTCGTGCGGTGCCTCGTTGACCGTGTCCATCTTGGTTGCCGTTTGCTATCGAAATGAGTTGTTGCATGACATGCCGATCACAGTACGATCATGCGCGCATGTCATGCATGTATTGCAGGACGAAAAATAAAACGAATTGTCAATCAATGTACAGCACGTAGTTTGCATGTCATTCGCATCAATCAATACAATTAAACGATCATGCATGCATGACAGCACGTAACGCATGTCATGCTGCATTACCGTCTAGGGACCGCTTTAGGAATGACCGCGATTTCACGTTCCTATTATCGTAACGTTCCTAAATCCTACCACAGACTAGATATAAGGTATCCGTCTTTTTATTACTACAGGTAATAAATTTACATTTGCCACACATTGTTCTCTAACACAGTTGGTAATAAATAAATACCTTTGTTTGTTCAAATGTACTTTATTACGAAGGGCACTGAAAGGCTTAAAGATGAAAATACTCTTCAAACGTTACCACAGAATATATTTGATAGATATCAAGGTGACTCATTAGGATAAGAGTAGGATAAGATTATTGGGCAATGAGTATTCGTATTGATGAATTGCATTACACCACGCAAATAGCGGAAGTGTATTACATATCACAAGAGCCATTTGATAAATTGATTAAAAAATAATAGTGATCAAAGTGTAACACAATAGTTTTTGAATATGTAAACTCTAAGTACTTCGATTAAAGGTGAGTCTCAGGATAATAGAAATGGGACGTTTTTGTGGGACTGTCTCTTGTAATGGTGACGTTCAAAAAGTGCTGATTATCAGCCTCATTTGAATAAATTACCTCTTTTTTTATTTTACTTTTGCACGTCTCATAACACGAAAGTGTTTGTGGTAGCCCTTGGCAAGACTGTTTTCGGACTCTCGGTATAATTACTATCTGTAACAACTCAAACATGTGCGACCCCTTAGATAACCTTGGTAGAGAGAAGAAAATGTTGTAAGTACGTCTTCCTAAAAAGCCTTGTAGATAATATAAATCTTTTGCCGACCATCACTCAGTACCCGGCGACACAACAACGTGGTCTTGCTTAGCATTTTCGGTACAATGAGAGATAAAACTCTTAAATATAACAACATCGTACCTACGTGATATACGGCGGCGCTTAAAGGGCAACAGAAGGAACATGGGTGGGTTTTAGTCAGTACAAGTCTGACATGCCCCTCCGCTCCGCCCAGAGCGGGGGAAGTCATTGGATGATTACCCACCCGAAAAAAAAAAGGGTTGATTTATTCACAGGTCTAAGGGACCACAGACTTGAAAATGATTTTAATTTATTGATAACTCACGGGTTCCTGATATAACGGGTCTTGGTAGACAGACAGACAGGCAGATGGACAACGGTACCCTAAAAATATAGATTTAACACGTAACCCTTCTTTTCTTTGCAGTCGGTTAAAATCATTGAATAGAGCAGCCTGCACAACAAAATACGAGCGCTATAGCAAAAGAGAAGTCCGAAAAAAAATTGGCGATATTCCGACGTTCTTCTACTTTTACCACTAGGTGACTAGGCGATCACTGACAAGTTATGGTAAGGATTCCCACTGTCATTTTATGGATATTTTGGCATAGGTACTAATAATTTTCAGTAAAAGTATTTTTGAAGTTTTTTATGACCGGGTCATTCAACATTAGCCCAAAAATAATAACAAATCTATTGACAGAAATTATGTAATTTTTTGGGATTAAAAACCGGAATAATTCACTATTAATCCAATCAAATTAAAAAATAATTATTGCCCTTTTTCCAAAAAAAACTAAAAGGTAGAAAATTACTTCCGGAAATCGGCGTCTTTTTGCGCAAAAAAAATGGTTTATGTCATGGCGGTATCTCAAACAAATAAAAAAAAACCAAGCATAGATAAAGCCAAGGGCGTTCTCGCAAATACGTGCAATTACACGTATTTAAAGTTATCTATTGCTATAATGATTATATCAATAGATAACTTTAGAAGTTATAGATTATAAACTAGGATCATAGTCCAAATAAAGAAGCTAAACCTGAAAAGAAATTACTATTAGCAGTGGCAAAAACCTGGTCAACAAGGCGCTCAGTCACCAGCCGTATGTACGAGAAACACGCGAGAGGTTATGCAGCATCCATTCATGAGTATAACGCGAACATCAGCCATCTCCCTCGCCCTATTTAAGCGAAGGTCCGACCTCCAACAATACACCCACCCGTCCCTTGCTAGAGCCAGCCCGCGGTGCTGAGCCAGTAATTTCAAACCAGCCTCCCCCAGCGACGTCCTAAGCCGAGGGGCTCGTACCCCACAGGGGGTGCCCTTAGCGGGTAGTCTCTCAATTTGTAAGTTTTTGCCCTGGCTGGAGGCCTTAATTTCAAGGCATCCACAGGAATTTTAGATTAGGCTTTTGCCCGCGGCTTTGCTCGCGTTAAATTCGATATAACACAGTACCTGCTACCTGCAGTTTTTACCCTTGCGCCTTATTGATTTGTAATAGCAACGCTAAGTTTTCCCTTTTCTTCCCTCTTTCTCCCTCATATCCCACTTTAAAAAAATAGCCTATGTCCGTCTCCTGGTTCCCAACTATCTCTGTACCAAAATTCATCAAAATCGGTTTAGCCATTAAAGCGTGAAGAGGTACCAAACAAACTCGCTTTCGCTTTTATAATATTAGTAGGAAGGATTACGCGTTTCAAAACGGTTTTGCTCACTGTTTTTTCGCAGCAAAACCTGCATGTTTGAGCTGAGCTGAGGTGAAACAGTACATTTTGATTCAAGTGAAGAAAATTTTTCATTCTTTGATATCAAATTAGTTTATTTGTGATATTCCGTTTATAAATACAATTTAAACTTTCATTAAAAACATGAGCCAACATGCTCTAAAAAGATACTAAATAATGGTAGGTAATGGTAGAGCAATAAGAGTCAGTTTTCGAGAAAGTGTTTTGATAAGAATGTTGTATGTAGGCGATATGAATAGGTACTAAGTGCACTGTACAAGAGTGTTTTGTAGTAAAAATATAAAGAAATTGAAAAGAAAATACCATTATATAGCAGAAAAATAAAAGAAAACAACCAAAGAGTTCTAAACAAACATAAACATTGTCTTAAGTTCAACACAGCAATCAAAAATTCTTATCGTCTGAATAGTACCTATGCCTTTAAAAAAACCATACGCATGGCATAGGAGCTTCATTATGACACTGGTGGAAGGGAGCACGTAGTTTATGCTCATTTCTTGTGATATAAACGTTGTCAAAATTACTGTTTGTACTATACATATACAGATGGATATTTTGTATTATATTTAAAAAAATGGCGAACGGCTACGGTGCATCTCGATTCAGAAGGCATCGTGAGGCAGCTTGCACCAACCGCTCGTTTCTGAAGAACAAATCTGTTTTGAAAATCTGCTGCCTTGTCCCACCCCACAGTAGAATACCATAGAACATAACGTTGTGGAAATATCTAAAATAGACTAATTGCCACGTATCAACTTAGGTGTACCTACCTACTGCCAACTTTTCTGACGGCGGCGCGGCGTCGCCGAACCAAGCCTTATTCCCGCTAGGCTTGACATGTGTGTAATTTTGAAGCTACTGTTATATCTATTTAATATCTTGTCTTTTGCCTATACTATATACTACCCAAGCAAAATAAATTAAATTGAACCCTTTCAGTTTCACAAAGGGTTTTGAAAATCGAGCCAAAAACAAAGAAATCGCGTAACAAACATAAGAAACCTCCTCTTTTTTTAAGTCGGTCAAATTAAAATATGTTTAAAGGCTAGATAGATTTGCAATATCGCTATACTGCAAAATGTACCTATTGGAACTGAAGTCGGATTTGCTATATTAGATGTTTTTTCACTTTTTGCAGGAACCATCTAAAGAAATGTTTGATAAGATAAAAGATGCCATAAAAGAAAGAGACAACGACAAAATCAAGAAAACAATTGATTCGTTTCACCCAGCCGACGCAGCCTATGACGACATAAAAGTTAAAGAGCAAAGAACAGAAGTCTTTAAATACGCGCTTAGTGTGGACGATTTTCCTGTGGTCGAAATGTTATACGACTACTGGATAGGCGACTTGCACTGGATCGGGCATGACATCAATAAACTAAAAACGCTTGGGCAATTGCTTAAAGACGCTCGTATCGTATGCGATGACGAAAATCTGCAGTTGCAAGCAGATATACATTCTCTCGTCACATTCAACGCTTTTCAACAAACACTTTATTCCAAAATTTCTATCTTACCTAAGACTACACCAAAAGAAACGGCCGAAATGCTAGAAAAAGTGTTGCGGCTGTATGAGACATATTCAGATTTGGAAATGGTTTGGATACCACATGAGTATGACGAACAAGAGCGGAAGTTAAAAGCTGACTTTGCTGATAAAAGTAGCGATTATGGGAAAGGGCTTGCACACATAATGTACGAAGTTTATTTTCGTAAGTTAGGCTTTAATGTTGCTTTGGTAATATTAGAGAATTTGTATGTTATTAGACAAGATTTAAAAAAGAAGTTTAGCAGTAAAGATGAAGCGGATAAGTACAAAGAAATTGAATGTGCACTATATCATTTTATATATCGCACTGCTGAAGATTGGCGGTTGTACCTACCTCGAAAGCGACAAATAACGACATTAACACTTCAAAGCGGTATTCAACAAAATGAGGTTATGAACTATAGGGTAAAGTACGACAAGGATAAGTTGTTTAACGGACCAGTACTATTCTTAGAGAAAAAGTATTTCAACAAAAATTTGAAAGAATTAAAAAATATATTAGAAAACCATATTAACAGTATACAGGATCAGGAATCCAAACAAGAAGATATATACCTAACACCAACCTACACGAGTGATTATTATTCACTAAGTAAAATTGTCTATTACATAGGAGCCCTCAAAGACACAGCAATCACAGATAACAATGATATTTTAATGATTGAAAGAGTCCTACAAGTTACCGGAGAAATGGTAAAAAATTCTGATACAACGAATCATTTATTGGAATCTACAAAAGCATTGCTGGAAATAGGAATACCTGTGGAGACAATAAGATATCTTCAAGATTTAAGGAATTATTTGACGAAGGTATACAAAGGTCACCTAAACAAAAGAATAAATATCGGAAAGAATCAGCCCGATATATTTAATGCTGTCAAGAAGGACTTGATAAATATAAAGGGAATTTTTAATTCGATTCGTGATATCTATAAGCCTATTCTTGATAAATCGTGTCTTGAAGAAGGTCTACGTTTACTTGAAGAACGAATTGAGAATTTGTCTCATGAAACTGGACGACATTGTGAATTCATTCATCGAAATTATAAAGGCCCTGCAATGAGAACCGATTTTTTCTATCAAGAACTAAGAGCTTCTACCGGATTAACAATTCAACTTCTTAAAGAATTTTTTAGTTTACTTGATAATAAAAATGACATAGTATCAAAAATAAATCATGTTGAAATAACTATTAGTAAACGGGTTGCTAACATATTACCCACATACATATATTCAAAATATAAGACAATCACTAGTACTTATAGCCGAAAATCAAAAAAATGTCTTTAAATTAAACTCAGAGTTAATTCAATATAAAATCACAGAACTGTCTGATAATCCAAATCTGGAACAGATACGTAACACAACACAGTCAGTTCAAAGAATTAAGAAAAGGAATAAAGGATTCAATGATGATTTTTTACAACAAACTCTAAGTAAGATAAAAGATTTTACACAGCGGTGGAAAGCAATTAAAACAATGTTGTCATTTTTTCTTATCAATGGTGAACTCTTTGCACCCAAACTTCCAAAACATTATTTGCCCGAAGATTTAGATTTTCACACCATTACTAATAAATTAACAGAGTTGGAAGGAAAATGTATATTTTCTTCTACGTGCAAACAAAACTTAGAAACACATTCATTTGATGGTATAAAAATACTACGTGACATCTTCGAAGAAAAAGACGCAGTGTCTATTCAGAACAATCATTCGAAGCAGACTGTAGCAAGGACGAAATTAATACAATGCTTAATTGATAGAATAGATCTGTTAAAAATAATACTTCCGAAAAATTTTGTACTTTCGGATCGACTCGTTCAACGCTACAAGACCGATCTGAAGTTTCGCTTTGGTTTAGAAATGATACTGGCTGATATAGCCAATATTTTGGCCAACTGTGGCATAAAAGAATTGATGAACAAGTCTTCTAAGTTACTAAGAAATATAGACTTGGGCAACGTGCTAGATCACGGTAATCCGTTTCTAGAAGTGATCGGTGATATCTTCGATTCTTACGACCTCTCAACAGCATTATTGTCAAAAGCGATAATGTTTGCTAAAGATGGAGAATCAATCGAGGCCCTGTTGGAATTATTCAAAGACAAAGTAGATTATGAAACTATTAAAATGGAAAAGATTGGGAAAATGAATAACGACCAGAAGAAACACTACATACAATTCCAAAGGTCACCTCGCTGGGTGTCCTATGTGGAACTAGTTCCCAATCCAAACAAAAAATAGTGCCTGCGATGAAGAATAACAACAAAACTGTATTAATTTCATTGGTCCCTGGGCTTTTTTTTTGGGGTGGGAAATCATCAAATAACTTCCCCCGCTCTAGGCAGAGCGGGGGGGCGTGTCAGACTTTTACTGACTAAAACCCACCCATGTTCCTTCTATTGCCCTTTACGTTCCGGGGCCGCAGTATCTCTTTCGAACAACCCGCAACTGGTCCCTGGGTTTACGCCCCGTTTGGTCACGAGCTACTATCAGTTATTACATTACCCATCCATCGTTTTCTTTGACCTTCCTCACCCTCTCTATTCATAGATCAACATTCATATTCGTCCCTATTTTATTCAAATGCGATTCATCTCTCCTCGTCGCGTCTATACTAAGATAGATGATGATGTGTTGGTCCTGGGTTCGATTCCCAGGCCGGGCAGTTTTGGTAATCGAAAAGTATCAAACACACCAAGTGATTTGACTATCCTAGAATCAACAGTTTCTTGGACCAGTCTATAGAAGTCTGCCCAATCTCCTTTGTAAAATACCGTGATTTTGGAAATAAATCATGTCATAAAAATAACAGGTTATATTTTATTGAAATCACCTGTCGTCCTAACTCCCACTATACAACAACCCAAAGACTACACATAATTGTCTCAGTTTGAACATATTTTATAAAAGTACTCTGTGGTTTGAACGTATCTAGTATATGGGCCGAACCCACGAATAAAAATAAATGTATCACGTTAGACATATCGATGCATTATTTATTTCTTGACAAGCAGCACCATAGTGGTCATACTATATGGGTAACTAGCAAATACCAAAAACGTTCCCCGTAGTGTTTTATTAGGGTTTCTTAAGTGTTAGGTGAAAAACCTTCTTTCAAAGTGCTCGTTTTTTTTTTAATTACTTTTAAACAGACTAAAAGGCAACAACAGTAAATCATAAAATTGCTGGTATATCTATACCAATATTATAAAGTTTTGTTTGTATCGAATAGGCTCCTAAACTACTGGACCGATTTTAACTTCCTAGTAACATAGGCTGTACAACATCATGCTACTACCCCCACGGGAGCGGGGCAACCGGCGGTAAAAGCGCGCAGGACAGCTAGTATAAAATAATTATCTATGATGAACTAAAGCCGAAAGTTGATGTTAAGGTTATGGTTTTTTATTTTTTCCGCTTTTGCCCGCGGCTTCGCTAGCGTTAAATTCGGGGTAACACAGTTCCCCTTTCCTGATTGGCATGTACCTGCTACCTGTAGTTTTTGCCCTTGCGCCTTATTGATTGTAATAGCAAAGCTAAGTTTTCCCTTTTCTTCCCTCTTTCTCCCTCATTTCCACACATTTATCATTTCAACACGTTATATTCGGAGTAACCCAGTTCCCACTTTGTTACCCCGAATATAACGCGAGCGAAGCTGCGGGCGAAAGCTAGTAAGAAATAACGTTGCAATTTATAAATAAAAACAAAACAAATACAAATTTAACATTTTATTAAATAATATTCTCACATTAATATTATACGCTCACGTTGTTAAAAAGCTTGCACACTGTTTGTTCCATAAGTTACTCTCACAACACACTGAACTTAGTATCTACAAACCACACAGTCTGTATATAAAAATCGACTAAAATAATAATAGGCCTGGCTGACTAAATTGTTTATGGATAAGTCTTTTTTTTTTGAAGCAGTGGTATTATTTTGTAATGCCTTGTTTTTTAGTTTTCAGGCCTATTGTTAGTTTAGCCTCCGCGGTCATTTTCTCAGCACTCCGCGAGTTCTTGATGTACTCGGTGTACTCTAAAGACTACTCGACACTGAAATTAATCGTCTCCAGCTGATCTCTTCGCCTTCCGCAAACGAGGCGACTGTTTGGGCGACTTTGGAGATTTTTCTGTAAAAGATACGTTTCATATAATACATTATTGGACTGATTAAAGACATAGTTAATTCTGTGTGTACATATGTTGAGAATGCTCCAAAATATTTGGGTGAAAGGTTCGTCATGTCAATAATGAAGGCCATTTGTATGTCTGGACCTAGCCTTAACGTTGATTAACATGCGACTGTGATTGATAGGTCAAACACGAATCCATTAAAGGGAAGCTGAATAGAAAGTCAGATCTACAAATGGCGCCATCAGTACAAGCAGTAAAAATAAGTTTCGGGAACAACTCAATGTGTTCCTTTACCCTTCTTGCTCAAAAAGTCCATCATTGTAGAATACCAGAGCGGGGAAAAATTGGAATCCTTTAGGAGCCCATAAAAGAATCCTTACTTATATTATAAAAGCGAAAGTGAGTTTGTTTGTTTATTTGTTACGTCTTCACGCCTAAATGGCTAAACCGATTTTGATAAATTTTGGTACAGAGATAGTTGGGACCCTGAAGACGGAAATAGGCTTTTTTAAAAAAAGATTGAGATATGAGGGAGAAAGAGGGAAGAAAAGGGAAAACTTAGCATTGCTATTACAATAAATAAGGCGCAAGGGCAAAAACTATAGGTAGCAGGGAACTATGTTACCCCGAATTTAACGCAAGCGAAGCCGCGGGCAAAAGCTAGTCTGTTACAAAGATCCAAAAAAAAACCAACTAGTAAAGGACACTCTAAAATTAACTTTCACTACATAACACTACAGTAGTGATTGGATAAGAAAGTTTATTGAAAATTAATTATCAAACTCATGTAAGTTGTGAGATCATGCGTCTGGAGTCATTATGCGTGGTCTTAAGACACGCTAGCCTTTTGTATGAAAGCGAATACGCGACTCACAATCACATAATTAAGCTGGCATGGCTTCATTCTATTGAAAATTCTATGGAATTAAATACATACTCATAATTTGATTGTAATTAATGTCAAAAGTATTAAGTGCGTGTAAAAAAAGAACGTACTGAGTTGATTGACGACTTCCTTGGGCAGCCAGTCGTAATCCACATCGTTGGCAGTGCCGGTCTCCAGCAGTCGCGGAGCGGCGCGCGGCGAGCGACGCCGGGCCAGCGTGGACAGCGCCTGCTGGCCCAGCACCAGCGCCAGCACCACGCCCGCGCCCAGGAACACGTACAGGAAGAACGTCTCGCCGTCCAAACCTTCAGACACCTCCACGATGTTCAGCGTTTGGTTGTACACGGCCTCCTGTTATTATAATCATAAAATTTAATACAGGTGATCTTCGAACATCTATGCTACTATTAATTTTTTTTTGTTTATATTTTTTTTTTATTATTTATTAAAAAAATATAGTGGAACACGGTCCGAGGTACCCGCTCTTGAGAGAGTAACCTCCTAACAATACGTACCGTGTCCAGAAGTACTGCTTTTTAATTCTTGTTTATTTTTATTAGTATCCTGAGTGTCATATTATACATTTAAAACGTGCCCGTTTCATAATTTCATAGCAGTTCAATTCAATTCAATTATTTATTGTATCTCACATGTGTTTTACAGGTTTTAAATAATAATACAGTTCACATGGATCCTGTCGGGCACAACATTTTTTTTTTAAATAAGAAGAAAAGTCGAAATAATTAACGTAAAATATAAAATATTCTAAGTATCAATGTCACAGGTAAACTAGTAAAAATATCAGGTCGTTTCAATAATAAATAACAGTGATAGCCTAGTGGTGTGATCGTCGATTCATGTGCGTATTGTATAGCTAATTATCACATACTTCGGTGGGGAAAACATCGGGACGTATGCCTGAGATATATTTCTCGACAGCTTGTTATCCAAGTTACTCTGACACCAGTTTAATCACACGATAAAGAAAAACGGGTACAAAGCCGTCAAGTCTCTGAAGTAGGAAAGTCCTAAAATACAGAACACCTGGCGCAACGGGACATGTTATTCTTAGCAAAAAAAGGTATGTGTGTGTAATAATAATAATACCAGCCTATTACTGTCCCACTGTTGGGCAATGTCATACAGAGAAGGCATGAGCATTGATCACCACACTTGCTCAAGACGGGTTGGTGATTTCTCGACATATGTATTTTAATTATAAGTAATATGTTTTCCTTTACCGATGTCTGTGATTGATTAGATAAGAAAAAAGTACTATAAAAATATATATTTAGATATGTTGATTTGAGAACCTCCTCTTTTTGTTTTCTTCGGTTGAAAATTGTGTCAAGAAAAAATTGTCTTTTAAAAAGCAAATAACCATGAACACCTCTTGCATGGTTCTTATAACATTTCAAGAAATTAAAAAAAAAAAACAAATTTAATTTTGCTGTTGTGTAAATTGACATATAAATCATCATCATTTTCCTGCCCTTGTCCCACATTTGGGGTCGGCGCAACACGTTTTCTTTTTCCATTCTCGCCTATCAGACGTCACAGCATCATTTACTCCTTTCTCCTTCATATCATTCCTTACACAATCCATCCATTAAATTGACATATAAATGTGCGAAAAATATTGTGATTATAATAATTGTTATTATTTGCCGAGTCGCGCTTGGCCAATTTCAGCAACCACTTGACTAAAGCTGATTAAAGCTCAATAACTGACCTGGTAAGAGTTTCCACTGGCATCTCTGTAGTTGAGCTGGATGTTCAAGCCAAACGGTCTACCAGCAAAGGCCTCGTTGGGAATGAAGGAGTATGCGAAGGTGGCTTCTTGCTTGGGCTTCACTTCTCTGTTGTAAGGCAGTGCTGTGAAGTTCTGGATATAGTAAGTGTAATCCATGGGGTATCTGAAGGAGGCTTCCATGGAATCCACCACATAGTCTTCAGCGCCCTTGTTGATGAATCCAACTAGGAATTCGACCGGGTAGCCCGCTTGAATATCTGATGAGAGAATTCATTACTATTATTTTTTATGTTTATTAAGATGCTGGGGTTTGGTGGGGTTACCAATGCCTTAGAGCTATTTTCGATACAAATAAATAGATTAACGTTTCCCCTGTATGCAATAAGCTATTAGAACCAGACACAAACTCAGGTTGGTGTATGACTTGATATTACAGGCAATGGGAACAAAAATAAACTATAAGTTTGGCCTCTGCCTTTTTATAAGTGATTGCAAGCTTAAAGTAGTTTCTTGGACTATTTCCATGGTTAGATCTCATAACAAAAGCAGTGTATGTTTTTTTTAAATGTACAAAGAAAATTTACTAAAAATCCACAACTTAAATTGGTGATGTGGTTTTAAGGCCATAAATCCAAAATCATAATTATGTTGCTGGGAAAATGATTAAAACTAATAGAATTGCCTTTTTAATGATATTCATTATAAGAAATTTCCAAAAATGAGCACCCATCACTTAATGATATTTAATTATTAGGCAATTAGTAGTAGCAGTTTAAATAAAAAGTAAGTATGTAATATATTACAATACAAATGATTGTAATTCGAATATGCAAAAATCTTTTCATATTTGAATTGGATTTTGTTAAATATTTCATGAAATTTATAGTTTTTTCAAAACTTTTCGTTTTTTTTTAAATCAAAGTGAAGTAACTCCTCAATTGGTAAAGCCATTTTGGAGATAAGCCGGAACAAACAGACAGGCAGTAATTTTTTTGTTGTTGTACTTATACTTTCAATATGCATTTAAATTTCTGTACAGTTTTTCAAATTTTTCCTAAGTAAATTATAGCAAATTATTTCTGAAATGACATTTCATAAATTTCAGGACAGCAAAGAGATTTCAATGATTTATACTGTTACAATGCTGAAAAATATAATTTTGTAGTAAAAAAAATTGAAAGTTCTTACCAAAAACAGCATCTCCTAAGCTAGTAATGGGTTTTGTGAACAGGATAGTGGTATCAACATCTTGCGAGGACTTAACAATGGAGTCATCGTCATCTCCCAGTGTGTCTTCTCCGACAACCTGGTTATCCTCACCCTCAATATCCACTACATCATCAAGCTCGTCTTCTTCTGCTCTCGCCAAGATTGTGTTGCCTGTAACATGGTGATTTGTAAAGAATCAGTCTGATGTTACCTAGAGCATTTATTTTTTGGCGATAGAAAGTTGTTTAATAATATAATAGACATAGACCATTATCTAATTATTTATATTTTAATATTTTATTTACTTTAATTACGTTTTTGTAATTAATTATTGTATGGCCTCTGTAGGGTGCAAGCCTCCTCCATCCTTTTCCATATGTTTTTATGTTGGGCAGTGCTCTTCCAATTCTTTACAGTTTTTTATAATGACATCAGCCCATTGTCTAGCTTTATATCAGATTCTAAATATGTCAACACCTTACTGTGTAAAAGATTCTCAGAAAATGAAAAAATAAAGCTGTTTTGTAATATTGATATACATAATGCGGGTTTAATATTGACCTTACACAGGGATGGTCCAGGTATGATAATTGTTACTTTTTTCATAGCAAGTTATTTATAAAGTAACAAGCTATTTATGTAGCTAGTACGACATTGAATATATGACACATACAAACATATGGTACTTAATCTCAGTAAATGGCCTGAAACTTGTTGTAATGTCATAGGTTTCATTGACCATAGATGGATTAACTTCATAAACAAACTGATTTCAAGGAAAGTTTAAGTGACCTGCAATTAATTATTTGAAGGGTACCAAAGTGTTATGAAATTTATTACTTGCCCACTTTCTAAATTTTTGGCAGTTCTTTACAACATTAAAATAGTAGCCACTATTTAACCCAATTAGTTATGGTTGATTATTTGGCTTTACAACGAGGATCTGCTGTAAGATGGCTTATCTGTTGAAACAGAGGTTACAATGTTATACTTCCAATAATAAATCAGTACTTTTACAGTCCAATTAGATGCTAAGCAAATAGTGTTTGGAAAGTTATAAAAAAGTTTTGTCTGAAGACTTTCTCTCAAAAAAGTGTAACATATACGATGCCACGTACATATATCTACTTATAACATAGATTTTAACGTTTTTCAGTAAACTTACCGCTTTGGAAACACAGGAGAGCCGCAGGGAGAACCAAGAGAGTCAAATATATTAACTTCATTGTAATTGAATATATAATTGATTACTTAAAGTGTTATAAACTGCGGCGACTACCAAACTAGATTGTAGGCCATTCACTTTTGTAACAAACAGTCCAACGGAACAAGAAACTTGGGGCAAAATGCCAATTTTCTTTCCAACTCGATTGACGTGGAATCTTATGTCACTAGTGATGTGCCGGATTTAAAACCGAACATCATTAGAAACCGAAAGTTTTTACGTCCGTGTATTTCATGGGTCTATTTAATAATAATTTTATTTTAGAAATAAATAGTTTATTATTATTTTATGTAACTGATGGTTACTAAATCATCTGTGATTGATTTTAATTTCAGAAGACGAATGTAATTTTGGAACTATTTGATTAATTACTTTTTTGTAAAAACGATATTTTTTCTTATCTTGACGATTACTAATTTAAAAAAATATTTGGCCCACAAATCAGTAATTGAGTAATGCAAGGTCCGCTCGCTGATGCAGTCATACGATTCATGGTTTCAATTAGCATACCATACAGCTCAAGATAGAAGTTGGAGTATTGCGTGTGGTGTGGTGGTATGTGTGTATGTCTATGCACACTTAACATTTGTGATTTGAGCCGTATTTATTAGTCGTTTGTGATTTTCATATTTCGACATCTTAATTATAGATCTGTTTTTAAAACCGTAATTGAATCGAATTAGTACTTACAAAGAGAATGCCAACTAGCCATGACTATAATCGACTAACTAAACTTTTACACTTTAGACTGATTAACTTACTAACATCACTGATTGATTAACATCACTAATCAAGCTGTCAATTTCTTTTCCACACACGCCATTTCAGGTGCACGTGTATTATTCACGAATTGCTCGATATCTAAGCTAAAATGGATAAACCAAACGTTCTCGCTCGCGTCGTCAAGGTCTTGGGCCGTACCGGCTCCCAGGGACAATGTACCCAGGTTAAAGTAGAGTTCATCGGAGAGACTAGCCGTCAGATCATCAGGAACGTGAAGGGACCCGTGCGTGATGGTGACATCCTGACCCTTCTCGAGTCTGAGCGTGAAGCCAGAAGACTGCGATAAGCGGTAAATATAATATTTGTCGCTAATACATGTGTTAGGAATTTGTAATGTATATCTGGAACATGAAACAGTTTGAAGGTTATGTTAACTTATGTTGCTATATAACGGGTTTCTTAAAACTTGAAACTAGCAAAGTGTGAAAAAACAATGAATAGTCAGAGACCCTCAGAGTAGAGTCATCTTAGTAGTTCTATAAACAATCCGTATTTTTCTATCTGTTTTTTTTATAAGACTTTAAATTGACTTAAAATGTATGATTCTTTCACGTTTGTTTTACCTCTGACAGCTGCAATCTAGCCTCAACCTTATTGAAATAATAACTAGCGCTAATTTTTAGTACTTAGTGACAGTAAACAGGTATAATATCATTTTGATGCTAAATCAGAGGTAGACTAATAACTGATGTATGTATATACATCTATTTTTACGATTTACATTCCTTAAACTATAAAAGTTATGATTGAGAACCTCCTATTGCTACCACCAAAGAATGAAACTCTTCTATTCATACTTGTATTATCCTCAATTTTTTTTTTCTTGTTTCAGGTTGAAGCAGTTTGTTAGGTTAAGGCTCGCTATGTACCATCTATCCAGGTTATTATGTTAACTTTAAGAAACCGTCAAAGATGACCATCTCATTGTACTCGCACTAATAAACAACATACTGGTGTAAACTTTTGTTTTCTTTATGTTTGTACATCATATCCACAGAAGAAACCTTGGGTTTTACTGAGGCTCCAAGGTAGCATGCATTTTTTTTTTAAATGCAGGTTTATATCATCAACCATAGCCCAACTTCACCCTGTGCCAAGTTCTAGGTTCCTGTGATAGCAACAATCTTGTCAGCTAATCTTGCTGCAGGATGAACAGGTTTCTCTGTCCATCTTTGGTTGCCAACCCTGATAGGGTGTGAGAATATCTTAATTGATCAGGGAAAGCAATAGGTTTCGTTATGCCAGCAACATCCACTTATGTGTTTAGAGCTGACAGGGTTTGCTACACAGCTGGCATGTATTAAATTTAATCTTATATTCTTCTACAACATTCATTAGTAAGCAGGGCACAGTTATAGAAAGTATTGTATGATTGTTGAAATTGCTCTTATAAGATGAGGGTGATGCCACTACTATTTATTGAACTAAATATCAATTTAAGTCTATTTAAAATTAACCAGGGTTATTTAGCTGTTTTAAAAAAGTTGTCTTGGAATTGTTGGTTACTATCTATGCAAGTGTAATGATGGATAGAGTGTGTTACTCTAGTAAGAAAGTGGCTTAGAGTGGGCTTAAAAATTTAGTGCTATCTGCTGTGTAAGTGCGCCAATAACATATTTCATATTAATATCCTTTTATGATAATGCTAAAGCACCATTAAAAATTCCCTGAACTTGCTTTTTTCTTTTCACAATATTAGCCTATTAGAGTTATGAAATACCTAAGCAAAACACAGTAATTGCTCTTGTTTTTATGTAGGTGATATACCTAGGTCACAGGATTTCCGTAATTCTCGAAGACAGAGGCGTAGGGTAGGTGTTTCATAGTACGTACGCCGACCCATCAAGCTATACAAAACCGGTTAATGCGGATTTCTCAAGTACGCGAAATTTGAATATACAAGCGAGTCCATATTATACTGGCAATGTATAGCTTAGGTACCCGTGTCGCCGTGTATACAACCACGTCTCGCCAGGATGTCATAAAGAAGATAAAAGTAACCAGGTCCAGCAGAAACATCGAAGTTTTCTTAAAAATCTATGAATGTTTTCAAATAGAATGTTTAGAAATAGAACAAATGAATTGATCATTTGTTAGGAACAAGCGGATAATTAAATAAATTACATTTGAGTTGAATACGTCCATGGGTTTCTAAGAAGAAATAAACTAGGTACCTATATCTGACGAGCCTGGCTACTTATTTCCTTAGCAAAATATAAAAAAAAAAAATACAAATATCTTTGCCTAGGAATTTCTCCTGTATCGTGGGGTGCGTTTACAAACATTTAAACTCACGTAAAAAAACAGCCAGTCCCGGAATATCTATCTGTACGCCATACAAATATTTGTTCCTGCGGGGATCGAACCTGCGACACGCAGTGCAGCAGTTGATGGCCACTGCGCCTGCCGTGTCGTCACATTACTAATTAACATAACATCACGCCTGTAGTCTCCGAGGAGCTTGTCAGAGCTTTAAGTACTTAATAGTACAACCACATTTAGATTTTTTAGTCCCTTGTCACAGGAGGGTATTACCATACTGTGAACAAACCAGACTCCGTGGTTGCTACCGAGAGCTTTCTGATGAAAAAACCCAATAACACTGCCCAACCCGGGAATCAAACCCAGGCTCTCATGCGCAGCTGTCGTGCTTGCGACCACTCGACCAACGAAGCAGTCCCAAGAAGGATAAAGTACGAGGAGAGTACTATTACCACCGACCTACCTATTTTCAACAAGTTTCAGTGTGTAAGTGCTGAGTTATCATACTTACTATATCCATATCAACAAGTCATGAGATATCGATGTCTAAATATTATTATTTGAGGCATTATTACTCGGCCCTTTTTTATGATGGGAAATTACTGAATAACTTCGGAGCAGAAGTGTCAGTCTTTTACTGACTGAAACACATCTGTGTTTCTTCTTTGGCCTTTATGTTCCGGGGTAGCGGTATCTCTTTCGAACAACCCGCAACCCCGGCAGGCTGTAACCCTGGTAGGTCCCTCCTCCCAGTCCTCCCCCTCCTTTGCTGATATATCTCTGAGGCGCGCCGTCGACACGCCATTATTCTGCTCTGGAGTGTAAATGCGGTGTTGTACCACAAACGAGGGACACTGGATGGACTGGGTGTCGTGTCCTGCGTATACTGCAGTTTGCACATCACAGGAGCTGATGGACGCCATTAAAAGCGCCAAAATTATCATCGACACCGTTTACTCGCTAAGATTAGGTACGAGGCGTGCAAGCAGTGCGAAGTGCTAGTCTTATATTGTACATCAGTCGCGTAAATAAGAAATCGGGCGAAAAATTTCGGTGTGCGTCAATTAAGAACTGGTGCTAATCAGCATAAATCACACAAAAATTAAAGCAGAATAAAAAGTTGTTTATAATCAAGCGAAAACTACTGAAGTCAATCTTCAGATCTACATTTTGATGTACACACTGCGAAACATCAAGTATTTCACATTTCCAGTATAATGTTGCCTGTGCAAAGAGAGATTCGTATAAATTGGTTTTTAACTGGCGAAAACAAAAGGACTATGACCATTATTTTTACAGTGACAAATTTACATGGATCAATTTGAAGGATTCTTTTTTTATTGGGGAAGTATATCTCAAACTTAATTTAATTTAAAATTGTGTGTAGATTGATTGGTTGCCATAAGTACCTTCATATGATTTATTTATGTTTTAGTTCAACCACATAAATATGAGTTAATATGAAGAGATCTAAATCAAATCCTGAAGTAATCTACCTAAACTGATAGCATGCTACTGTTATAATCTCTCCCAGATTAGTGCTGACAAAATGTTTGTATCGTCTGCTACACCAATGCAATGTGGCCACCTGTTCAATAGTTCCATGAATAAAAAATTGTTGGATCTTAGGAATATCGTTTTGAATGCCTAATGACCTAAAATGTATGTAACATGATATTCTCAGCATGGAGGGCACACATCTATGCTCAGGCATTCAAAATGTAAAATGTTACCACTATTTCAATATGTTCCTTCTTTTCTTTAAATTATATGTGTGAATAAGCCATACTCGCCTTAGATGTGGAGTTGCAGACATCAGCCCGTTATACAATACAAGTGTGAATAATAATAATTGTTTTAGATAATTAAATCAAGCCTTTTTTGAGCCTTCTGACAACCTTTTTGTTATTGCAGAACTCTTGTGGTCTACAGATCTTAGGTCGGGAACAAATTGTGTCACAAAAATGTTTGCTGAAAGTGCTCTAAAGTCACATTTAAAAAAACTTATTAGCAGCTTATATACATAGAGTAGCAGTAATCGTTGCCATGAATTCATCACAGGATAAAAATAAACATAGGTGCTTTAAAAAAAATGTCTGCTATTCCATATATTTTCACCATCAAAAAATGTTGTTGCTGGATGTCTAGAATCATGTTCTGAATTTACAGAGAGCATTTGTACATCAATGTCTTTTCTACCCTGTATCTTCAGATGAGACAAGTTTTAGTCCAATAAAACAATAAATTATCCCCAAATTGTTATTACATTATCATAACAACTGTATGTACATTGTCACTTTTTTATTTCATTTACTAACATAACAATTCAGATAATAAGTACAGATCGGCACATTACTTCCATTATATTGGAATTATTCATAATCACACATTATAACAGTACATAATTATAAGAGATGTAAATAAATAAAAAAAAACATTCTATTTACAAAAATATACAAAGAAAAATAATTTTCAATGCACAAGGCAATGGTGTCGGTATTCAACCTACATTGTCACGATTTTCCCGGCCCTCCGTGGAACAAGGCGTAGACTGTATTTTGAGCACTTTGGAAGGTAACTCTGGAAGAATTGCTGGCGCAGTTAGGTATCGTACTTGTCAGCTTCACACTGACTAGCCCAGAACAAACAGTTGCCAATACCGCTATAACATATTAATATCACTGCTGCAAGGAAGACTACACTGCACACGGTACACGGCTTCCTTTCGAGAAAGAATCCTATTAAATATAACACCATGAACATAACATGTGTGTTGACTAAAGCCGGGTTCACGGGCTTCGGTATCAGTAGCACGGGGATTAGCCATTGCAAACAATACATGTCGCCGACTGTGCAGATCTGAATCACAATCGTGTAGCACTAGCGTGAATTAACATTTGTACCGCAGTTGACATGATTGGATTAATAACTTCATTATTACTTGCAGAGTAGAAACAAAATACTGCGATACTGCGATTTGCGTTTGATTTTTGACAGCACTGGCAGGAAGACAGAACAAAATTATAATAGTTGTTAATGGCGATGTTGCCATAAAGGAAATAAAAAAAAATCGACATTATTGACACAATTTTGATTGCCATTCACCATTGAGCAGCAGTACCCTGGAGATGGTTCAGCTGGACTTACCCCTCTGACAAACCGCCCCTAAGATGACCCACTGACCCAAAGTACTGTAACACTCGCTCGTTGCTCTTCGAGCGAGGTAGTTTTCAGGTGTTATTGGTGGGACAGGTATACAAGTGATAGCCACTACAAGTTTTTAAATAACTTTAATCCCGAGGGAGGACCCTTTTATCAAAGGACAAAATACACTATTGTGTATTTTTGGGTAAGTGAAATATCACAAACTGATATTGTGTATTTTTGGGTAAGTGAAATATCACAAACTGAACAAAACTAAAACTGTACAAAAACTTATTCACAAACTGGTTTTACAAATAGGTACAATTTAGTAAAAAAAAACACAATAACTAGCACAAGTGGCTGCTTGCCGTCTATGTCTATGTCTCAATCAATTACTTTCTAAAACTAGTGAATTATGCAATTATTCCTGTCGTAACCTTCGTATTTTGCATCACATTTAGGTACTAAAAATGCGCTTTATGATTTTATTTATTTAAACAGCTTCATGCAATTGGGACATAGGCGGACTTAATGCCATTAGGCATTCTCTACCAGTCAACCATTAGGTTAAGTACGATAACATTGTGGTAGGGTACAAAAATGATATCTAAAAAAAACATTTATTTATTGTACAGATCTAATACACATAATTATGTAATTATGAAAAACATAAAAAAAAACTTTACAGTAAATATGTACTAAGACTTTTAATTGAGATTTATTAAATCGGACCTAAATAGTGGTTTATGATTATTTTAACTGTCACCTATGGAACATATTTCGTGATCTGTAATTACTGTGGTTCCTATACTTTTTGCGCTAATACAATTGATAACTTTCGTGGTCAGTACTACTTGTATGTTATTTGGCATAGGGCTGCGATGATGGGAACTACAGTGAAACCTGGATAAGTGAGACTTCAAGGGACGAGAGAATTAGTCTCACTAAAAGAGGTATTCCACTAACCCAGGTTCTCAGTTAGCCAGGTGTAATTAAATAACTGTCTCACTTACAAAGGGTTTCATTAGTAGAGGTCACAAACTCAGAATATAAGTAATTTTACTTTTAGAGGTGTAATCCTTACTAATATTTTAGAAGCGAAAGTGAGTTTGTTCGTTTGTCGTACGTCTTTACGCCTACATGGTTAAACCGATTTTGATGAATTTTGGTAAAGAGATAGTTGGAACCCTAGAGACGGACATTGGCTAAAATAGGCTTTTTTAAAAAAAGTGTGAAAAGAGGGCGAAAGTGGTAAAAAAACCACTTTCGCCCCATGTCAATGTGGATATGTTACATACTAAGATAAGATAAGATATTTTTTGCTGAAACATGTGTTCACATACATGAATAGTACAAAAAACATTCATGCAGGATAACAAATAGACGGTCCGGACATGTTTGCCATACCTATATATATAAGGCACGCAAAAATGTATTTGTTAAAAAAAAATATATATGTTTTGTAACATGATGTTAATTTTTAATCTTTTTTTTATAGAATTTTGTGTATAATAAAAAACTGATAATATATGAATGTCAGAGTAATAATAGTATTTATATAATTTAATTTTAAAAAAAGACACGCTTAATGCGAACTTTAAAAGAAAGTCAGTTTTAGTTCTGGTTTTAGCCGCGTGCTAAAAGACCCACTGATGTTTATTTGCAGCTCCGAAACAGTGTTGTGCTACTTTTGGTACAAGCATATTCTAGGGGACAGGGTGTTAGGGATATATTCATTAATTCTATAAGACAGTGTTGTTTACCTCACGGAATTCAGAGGGGAGACGCATTTAGGGTCTGAGGCAAGTTAATCTATGGGTATTTGAGGAAGTTCCGAGTGCTTTAATTTATTAAGCATGTTGGATTACAGGATTCTCTTGAAGGAAGGAGACTCTTGAGTTACCTCCGCGGTGGTCATTGGATTCTAAAACAATTGTTTTTTTTTGGTAGCTTTAGAAATAATCATTGCTCATGTGAATTCCGGTCTAGTTCGAAATTAGACCAAGACTATGGGAAGTATGTACCTATCGTGACGAAAGGTAAGCGTGTGGATGGCTATATGAGAGGGAGAAGATCAAAGAAATTTTGGATCCATGGACTGTGTGATTAATGATATGCTTAGAAAGGTGACTGCTGAGTTGAAGAGCAATAGAAAAACATGCAAGATGAAGACATGTTGTGCCGACAAATAAATTGGGATAAGGGCGGGAGAATGATAATGCTTTGAACTAGACGTCCTCTCTCTCCTTTCCTTTTCAGTGTGTAATGTAGCAAAGAATCGCATATTAGCGCGCTGATCGCAAGACTGAGAGATTAATTGATCTTATCTATAAGACGCTATAAGAGTGGTCTGTTTATTCGTAAGTATTTTAGGATTTTTCCACCATCCTAAGTTTGCTCTCCATCGTAGGCACCTACTTGGTCACATACCGTATGGTACTTATAAAAGCTAATTTTGCACGAATTTTATTTTCAGTTAAAACTAGGCCATCGTTTCATCAAGAGCTAATATGTGTATAGAGGTAGCTACGGTAAACGGCAATGGCCGGCCGCCATGATTGATTACGAACACTACGATCCACTCGCCCTGAAGAGGGTTGAAAAGAATATTGCGTTTATTGTTATTGCAGAGGTTATTGACCCTTTTGTATTATAGTGACAGTCATCTCTAAGGTTGTGACGTAGATACTTCATCGTTTCGCTTATGGAGCAGCTACTTCGTTACTTATGTCCCAGCTAGTTCGTAGCTTATGTATGACCCAGCTGCAACGTCGCAAATGACCCATCTACTTCGTTGCTTATGACCCAGCTACTTCGTAGCTTATGACCCAGCTCACCAGCTGCAACGTCGCAAATGACCCATCTTCTTCGTAGCTTATGACCCAGCTGCAACGTCGCAAATGACCCAGCTGCAACGTCGCAAATGACCCAGCTGCAACGTCGCAAATGACCCAGCTACTTCGTTGCTTATGACCCAGCTACAACGTCGCATATGACCGGAGCTGCTTCATTGTTTGCTTCCTTCTTTGTTCCGTGTCGTGGACCGCGTGACACACGCTAGTGATCTGCTGCAGCCAAATGTTTTTACAATGGAATTAGGAACACCCGGACTAAAAACTTATTTAAAAATCGGCTTGCACATAGTTAATCTAATCAAGTACCCCTACTATGGACCCCAACCTAAGGACTTATCTCAAGTAAGCGACAATAGACTACTGTTTGTTTAGACAAGTACCTACTGACGCGGGAGAGGTCGTCGATTGAATCCACACTTATTGCGATGGATAAAGGCATGATTCCTTACAAAAATTTGGCCTGTACTCCTATATCCAAATCATAAACGCGCCGTGTGGAACAGTAACCTATACAAAGGTCGAAGAAAATTACGACACGGTTAGCGCAGTGGCTGAGCGATCGGCTGCTGCGCTGCATGTCGTGGGTTCGATTCCTGCACGGAACAAATGTTTGTATGACCTACAGATAGTTGTTCCGGGTCTGGCTGTTTGTGTATGTGAGTTTAAATGTTTGTGAACGCACCTAAAACAAAAACCAGTTATTGTGATCGTTTTACGTAGGTACAACTGTTAACACAGTTAGTGTTGTGCCTGAGGGGTTGCGGGTTGTTCGAAGGAGATACTGCGGCCCCGGAACATAAAGGGCAAAAGATTGAACATGGGTGGGTTGTAGTCAATATAAGTCTGACACTTCCCCTCGCTTCGTCCAGAGCGGATAAAGTTATTTGATGATTTCCCATCATTTTTATGTTTTTTTTTTAAATATTATTTCTGGTATGTGACAATAATAATAAAAATGGATTCTATATTTTCTCTAGTAAAAAAATAGTTATATAAAATCTGGTTCTTCTAACCTGACAGACGAGATGTGTTGCTGGGGAGTTTGTTCCGCACTTCTACTTCCCAGTTAAAACAAGGACATGTCGATGAGCGGACTTTTGGGGTACTGTCTCTTGTAATGGTTACGTTCAAAAAGTGCTGACTGTCGTCCTAATTTTTATATTACTTTTGATTTTAAACTTTATAATTTTCACGTTATGGTTGTTTCTGGATTGCTACTCAGGTGTATTATCGTTGTGTATTGACTGAATGTCATTATGAACACGAGAATACGCTTCCGAGCTGGTAAATCGAGGGAGTTTACGCTGAGTTGATGGAAGGTACTCCCAGTATCTTCTACAAATGGAAGTCCAAAATTGCCTTGCTCCTCCGCTGTTATTTTCTGCTTAATTCCTAAGCGGGATGTATAACATATTATACTAGCTGTGCCCAGCGGTTTCAACCGCTGCACAGCTACTATTCTGGAGAGGGGTATGAAAAATAGATGTTGGCCGATTCTCAGACATACCCGATATGCACACAAAATTTCAGACAAATCGGTCCAGCCGTTTCGGAGGAGTATGGTAACTGACACTGTGACACGAGAATCCTTACTTCCTTACTAATATTATAAAAGCGAAAGTGAGTTTGTTTGTTTGTTTGTTACCTCTTCACGCTTTAATGCCTAAACCGATTTTGATGAATTTTGGTACAGAGATAGTTGGGAACCAGGAGACGGACATAGGCTTTTTTTAATTTTTTTTTAAAAGTGGGATATAAGGGAGAAAGAGGGAAGAAACGGGAAAACTTAGCGTTGCTATTACAAATCAATAAGGCGCTACCAAATTTAACGCGAGCGAAGCCGCGGGCAAAAGCTAGTTTTATATATTAGAAGATTAGATTAGATGAATCGACGGTCATCTTGTTGAGCTCTATTGCCTCCGCATTTTTCTAGTCACCACAGTTGATTCTAGATTTCAGGAATTGCAGTGGTTGGCAGTAGTCAGCCAACTGCGCAGGTAAGGTCTATGTTCAGGAAAACTCGATATTGTTCGTCTCTCTTCTCCGTCTTTTTAATGAAAGCGGGGGTACGGGTAACCATGTGGCTAGCATTTTCTTTTATTTTTCAACTGTTGTTGGATCATAAATCAGTGTCACCGCCGCCCACTGAGCCACCCCTTCCATCAACAATATAAACATCTCGCAACATGTTTCATACTCCGAAAGTTTAAGAGAATTTTAGTTTGTATTTTTTTATCGATTAATTTGAATCGTGGAACCTGCATTATATTCAGGTTGACGGGCAAAGGTAGGTGACTCGAATAAGTACTTTGTGGGAAAACAGTGTCACCAAACTGTATAATTAGTTACTGATCACAACATAATAAAAACATTATTACATACTAGCTTCCGCCCGCGAATTCGTCCGCGTGGCATAGTTACTTTGGACTAAAGCTAACATTAACCCGCGTGATGATCGAAAAAAAATATCTTTCTCTCCCCTTTTCTTCCCTCTTTTTTCACTTTTTTATGCCTCAGGGTCCCAACTGTACCAAAATTCATCAAAAATCGGTTTGGCCATTTAGGCGTAAAGAAACGAACAAACAAACTCACTTTCGCTTTTATAATATTAGTAAGGAATTTAGTTCTATAGTTCGCAGTTTCCATTTATATTACATAAATATACACAAATGTCCTTTTTTTGGTATTGTTCGTCGTGTCGTTGAGCTCCTCGTTTTAGATAAGTCGAGCTAGACGATAACATATGCTTGCATACTAACTGGACAGGTCCACTCAAATCTGTATTATCTCAGATGCTAATCTGCATAGTCCTCATGTAAGTTGACAAACATTTTTGTCTGGACCTAAAAGAGACCATGTCCTCTGTGTTTGTTTCTTCTCAGAGTAGTCTCTTATGAAGCAACAGCGGCCTCATCTAGTTTAAAAAAACGTCGTATGAAAGTGTTTTTAAAAATCTACTTGCAAAAGTAACATCATTTATCATTACAGATTGGAGATTCTACAATCAACTCATTGTCTTTCGCCTCTATGGATCGGTTCCAACAACGTTAACTTACAAACACACAATTTTTCCTCAATAGTACATACTATGTCTAACTTAGGTATTTATTCTTTACAATTGATAAGACTGGTTAAAGGAAACAGGAATAAAAGAGAATGTTTATATAGCCAACGGCACAACGCATACATTGTTGTTTGCTTCAAAGTCTTATGGACGCTACATTCATCTCTTGTCAAACAACCAAATCAATGTAGTCTACATACAATGGGCTCTATTTGTACGTAGGCGTTCAGATTCCAAGCCGTTCATTGAAAAATCTCCATTTGGGTGTAAGTGGCATGAAGGGGGCATTATTCGTGCGCATGCGTGGGGATGACGACCCTCCCACACCCCGCATTTCAGGCAAGTTTCCCGCCAGCGTCGCGCGACCCCACGCTGACATCACAAAGAAATAATAAAACCAAAAATGTTAATCATGCATCATTGTGTAATAATCTAAAGTTTAGTGCCGTGTTTAACAAATAAGTTTGTCGTTTTATTTCAATAAAATGCTCACTCGTAAATCAATAGCCATGCCATTCAATGTGCACATAAAGGCGCTCATAACTCTCACGTGTAATTTATTGGTCCTCATTATGTGCCACGACAAGGAATCGGAATCGTTTTAAATGTTAGAAAATAATGACAATAAGACGACAATAATTAATTAATTATTAATTAGAAAAATTATAGAACATAAAACAAGAGAAATGGCGAACACAGCACATTTGATGAGGCGACAGAGCTCGCGAGATCTGTACGCACAGCGTTCGATAGATCGGATGGAGATGAAGGAGCTCCGAGGTCGCCTGGTGACGATGGAGAACGGGCACCCTTCGCATCGCTCACACGTCATGTACGGTGCCACAAATGAGGCCTTCGAAGACACCAGCCCGAACAGGCGCTCCTCAGAGACACCCACCAGCAAAGCCAGCTCAGTAGAAGCCGGCGTAGTTAAACCCGAGGGTGGTGGAGTCGAAAGAGAGTCTTGGGACAGCAAGCTAACCTTCCTTCTAGCCACAGTGGGCTATGCCGTCGGCTTGGGAAACGTTTGGAGATTTCCATACCTGGCTCAAAAAAACGGCGGAGGAGCGTTCTTGATACCATATTTCGTGATGTTAGCTATCGAGGGGATCCCTATATTTTACTTGGAGTTGGCGATTGGACAGCGTTTGCGGAAGGGTGCTATAGGGGTCTGGCACCAGGTGTCTCCATACTTAGGGGGGATCGGGATCAGCTCGGCTGTGGTGTCGTTTAATGTGGCGCTGTACTACAACTCCATCATCGCGTGGTGCCTGTTTTACTTCGCGCAAAGTTTCCAGGCGGAGCTGCCCTGGGCCGAATGTCCGAAGAAGTACTTCCCCAATGGATCGTATACGACTGAACCAGAGTGTGCCGTAAGTGCTCATTTTATTTTGTCCTCTATTGAGTCCTCTGTAGTCTATCTATACTTTTGTTTCGGTATTCATTGATTATTATACTAATGGTCAATGGTCGGTTTTTGACCGATATTTTACGAAACTCATTGATACACTTGTAGTTTTTTTTTTGTAAAAGTTTATATCGATAATTTCGTATTCAAAAAGCTACCTACTAATAATCTTCATTGTGTACACATTATACCCAAATAAATCCAGTACTATTACTGTTAATTATTTGAATGTTAATGCCCTCTTTGAAAATAACAACAAAGAGGAAATAACAATTTTACCACAAGTATAGAAAGCTCGGAACTGTAATCCAATATCGTGTCGTTTCGTAATACAGAATGGTTGCAATTCAAACCAATTTGCAGGAACCCATTTTTTTGAACGGGTGCTGTGTGTAGAATCGATAACAGGCGTTTCGTACTGATGGTATTATAGTTGTTGCAAAAAGGGACCGGTGACCGTAAGTGTCATGGAGTTAATATAAGGAAGGTTGGAGTTATTTGTTGAGAAAGTAACACGTAGGTTTAATGAGGGGTTTTATTTGCTGATAGCTTGTATTAGTTGTTAACTTACTTTAAAAAGGAGGGTGTTTTTAATTTTTGTTACCTCAGAACTGGGTGAACCGATTCTCTCGGTACTTTTTTGTCCCATTTGGTCCAGTTCTGCCAGTGGCATCCATGAGAAAACCACATACCTATTATAAGTCTTCATTTTTATTCTAATTTATAGGGACGATATGCTAATATCTTTTAGTAGCAATGGAATATGAATACTTATTTCATAAGAATTTGTGTTGACTGTTGTATACCATCATGCCACAACTAAAAAGGCTGAAATAAAAACAATTTAGAAAAAAAATGTGGGTAAAAATTCCATGAAACCTTTTTAGTGTTTTTTTTGGAAAACTATTTCTTTGTTGCAATTAAGTTTGTTTTTTATTTTGCGTAAGTACATTATTAACTATCTTTATATAAAACAATAGTGAAAAAATGTACAAGTATCAAAATGGGAAAAGAATTACAGGGCGTCAAAAATTTGTGCAAAATATCCTCAGGAAAAGTACCCAGAAGGCAGTTTAAAGATAAAATATTGATAAAATATTTCGGCTTAACAGGCAGGAATTACAGATGTGCATCATTGACCATCTAACATGAGGTAGGCTCCTTGTTTGGAAACTACACAGTAATAAATGACCCATGTCCCATTTGACAGATGTCAAAAATGACAGCCGCCGCCAAAAAGGTCTTGATGGACGGTCAATGGGCGAAAGTCAATTATTTCGGCGACTGATTAAATCCCTCACTTCGAACTCTCGCACTTTATGTAGTTCAATATTTCTGAGAAATTAGGTACTGATCTGCAAAACCCTTTTGCGGCTTGCAGTAGATTCAAGGAGGAGTAACTAAATAATAAGTACCGCTCGAATTGATCTACTTATAGGTTTAATCGCGCTTGCCTATCAAGATATGTGGATGAACGACCACTCGTTACATACCGAGTTTTCTCTGTGCCTCGGAAATCACGTTAAGCTCGTCCTGACTGTCATTTGTCGATCTTTGACAGTCGTTACAGTTAGTCAGTGTTCCGAAATTATTTCAACCAATCTAATCAAGGTGTATCCTATAACCCAGTACTAACTGGCTTGTGATGGTCAGATCGGCAGTCGCTCCTTGTAAAATAATGGTATTCAACTGCATCCGGTTAGACTAAAAGCCGAAAGGCTACGGATGGTGATGATTGAAAGGGTAATAGGGTATAAATTTGTTGAACAACAAACCGACACAAACCGACCCTAAGGAATCGGTCAGCAAACTCCGTTCGGCAAAAATACAAAATGTAATGATCAGGACGGTTCGGTACAATTCGAGCTAATGGGGAATACCGGCAAAGTATAATATTGTAGATGGCGCGACCATAGCTAGAGCTCAAACTGACCAGTGTGGTCCAGCTATTATGAAATATATAATGACATTACCAGGTTTTCAACCAATGATCATGCATGGAACTATGTCATTCTCATTGCGAGCTACGTTTTCCGAACGTTTTTCTAAATCATACAAAGTGGTTATGACAATAAATGAAAACATTGACAATACTACATAGTTCTAAACTACCAAAAAGTTTAATTTTTTGTCGTATTACCACTTTTTATAATCGATTTTGCCCATCATGCTGGCCCGTGTATGTGCTAGATACGGGACAAGAAACATAGACAAACTGCTCGCTACAAAGTTCCACGGTTGACTTTAAAAATAAAAAAAACAACCGGCCAAGTGCAAGTTACACTCCCGCACCGAGGGTTCCGTACAAACCTGCGACATAAACGGCCATATCTTTTGACTGCGTAGATTTAGAGAATTGTTTTTTTTCACAGCTCCAAGGGACCACATACATAAATATGTATATGGTAATTTTGACTGCGTAGATTTAGAGAATTGTTTTTTTCACAGCTCCAAGGGACCACATACATAAATATGTATATGGTAATTTTAATTCGATATTTCTACCCGTTACAGAGATAAAGGGTCTTAACGGGCAGACAGACGGCAAAGTGATCCCATAAGGATTCAGTTTTTTTCCTTTTGAGGTACCTACAGAACCCAATAAACGAAAAAAAAAGCAAAGACTTTGCCCAAGCTGGGTACCGAAGGCTAGACTCAGTAATCTCGATTATGGATCTAGAATAACACTTAATCCATTAACCACCATTCAGTTAAATCAGTCTTGCGTTTAAAATTAATCTTCTCGCTTTCCTTTGAAAGCTTGATCAATAACCAAAAAAGTAATTTACTTAGGTACTCACAATGAAAGTATGGAGTGAAACGAAATGAAAGCATGTTATTGAAAATTTATTTATCTGCGAAAGAAGGTTTTTCTTTTTTTAATTTAGATTCTTATTCCAACGCTTAGTAATCATAAAATTTTTCTCACGAAATGTTTTTTTTTTTTTAATTTATTTAAAGGGTTTTGACGCTTAGCGACCACATCACCCAGTGCAGGAAAAGCTATTAATAATCTAATTAACACTAACTTAAGAATTACTTATTACTAACTCATACAATTCTTTTGCTTTCTCGGACATTGGAAAGGCTAGAATGGAATTACAAATGCCGATATTAAATACGTTGTTTTGTCCAAATATATGAATTCTATTATGTTCATTCCGGACACACTCCATCAGAATATGAAAAACATCATCAATTACTCCACAGTCATCACAGTTTGGAGACAAAACTTTTTTCATTAGATGATAAAACTTATTCGATGGGATGTGTCCGGAACGAAGTCTTAAGGCTATAGTTATTAAATTTCTATTTAGATTACAATCAATCCATGGAACCCGAGCAATCTCTGGCTGGATAGTTCGGTACCATATAAGTTCATGAAATGATATTATTACATTTCTTTTTAGCCTAATAGTACATAATATAATAATCTATATAAAACTTTATATTTTTAAATATTTATTTTGTAATTATATCAAATAAAAAAAAAATATATATATGTATTTAAATAAATAACTTAATTTAATATTTTTTGACAAATTATAAATTTATCGAAAATTTTGTGATGAGTTTACAGCATATTGTATTAAAAAACATAGCTTGGTTGAACCCGTTTCCAATATTATTGGTGGATATCAAAAGTATCTATAGCAACTTAGCATAGCACTTCTCTAATGGAAAATCACCCTTTATATACAAAGTATTTATGTTCTGTATGTTTTTACTAACAATAATAAATAATAATAATAAAGACGATCACTGTTCCGATACCGGTGGGCTACTATTGTTTATATTTTTTATGTTTTTATTTTTTAGAATTATTTAAAAATGTAAAATTATGTGCAATCAAATAAATAAACGATATAGTAAGATTGTCACAAGAAAATGTAGGTAAAGATGTTCTAAAAAAGAGACCGGTACCGAAATCCACTTGTTTAATTTAACATCACTTCTTAAAGTCAAGTGTTGCCATATTTCACTTTTTTATGACAAACCCATTGTGAAAGATCTTAGAATACTTCCCACAGAAATACGAGAAGAACTTTATTATTCGAATTAAATAAGAGAAAACACTTTTTACCGCGTTTTTATGGACTTTTCGCTGTTCATAGCGTTTCGGGAAACTGAGTGGAAAATTCCTTTTAAGTGACACTAAGTACCTACATTAAAGTGCTTGCATTTTCTTATGAGGCTTACAAAATTTATTGACGTTGAAATAAATCTAGACAAAACCTCCCTGACGATGACGTAAGCAAGTCATCTTCGGCTTATCCTTTTCCCAACTATGTTGGGGTCGGCTTCCAGTCTTACCGGATGCAGCTGAATACCAGTATGTTACATGGAGCAACTGCCTATCTGACCTCCACAAGCCAGTTAGGACTCCGTAATACAATACTCCTTGGTAAGACTGGTTGTCAGACTTTTGGGCTACGGACTACCTGTAACGACTGTCAAAGATCTACGAATGACAACCAGGACAAACAGTTTAATTTGCTTTCAGAGACACGGAGAAAACTCGGTATGTAATGGGTGGGCACCCATCCACAGATCAACCTAGGCAAGCGCGGCTTAACCTAAAGATCGAACCGCACGGCTGTTGTCATTTAGCCACAAGCAGAAACTTGAAATCGTTTTAATCGAAATACAACTTGGTTACTTGCTTGTTTATTTATCATTGCTTGGCTTTTTATAAAGGATTGTGAAAACTTCCACTATAAAATGCCAATTTTGATTGAATACTTCAGCAATTATATCCGAGTAGCAGGTCAAATTGAAAGAATAACAAATACATTTAAAATCAACATCGGGTTTGTTTTTGGTTTTAATCGAGATGACAAGCCAATCAAATCACTTGTTCGAGAGCAAATTAATTTCGATAGGCTTTCACAAAACAATGTATTAAATAATTTTACACGAATCCGATATGCTGATGAAAGTTAACGAAGCCTTGTAGAGCAATGTTTTGCATTTTCTAGAAGCTCACCGAACATTAAGGCGTGGAATCGATCAATAATTTTGAATGATGACGTCAAAACTATGGATCTATGAAGTACGAAGTTAAACATCGAATGTTCCAGTGGACTTAGTCGATTATCCTAAATTATGAAGCAAAAAACCATAACATTGGAGTCATAAGACAGATTTTTTTGAATAAAGTGCGGAAGAATGAACTTTGGTTTTTATTCTACGTATTAATAGCTTTGTCTGTGTTGTGTTTCAACTGCTTACACCAAGGTGTAAAGTACCCTTCCCGAAGCCGTCTACCAAGCAAAAATAATCGCTGGGAAACTACTTTTTTTGGCTGAGTAGTCGCGGTGTTTGGCACTCAAAACATTCAGCCTTTGTTGGAAGCATTGAATACTACAAGAGTCATGGAGATGTTTAAAGTAAAATGAGAACAGGATGAACACTAACGCACCGTCGAAACGGCCTGTCGTCAACAGACGGACGGACGGTGAGCTACCCATTGCTTACCGTCCACAGGCCCGCATCTACGATGGCCGGGAGTCGTCTCGCGGCGCCCGACGCCCGGGGTGTCTCCCGCGGCTGCTGGGTTGGTTTGAGGTTCTCACCCTCAAACGCCCGGCCACCTCCTTCGCTAGCATGACTGCTTCGCAGAAGGAGGTGACCGCTTCCCATTCTAGTTAAGGACCTTGTAACACCTTTTCAGTTCTATAACAAGGTTAGAAATAAACGTTCAATAAAATTATTTTTAATGTTAGTACAACACCGATGGGACCCGAAGATCTAAAATTCAGTATTCAGAAGTATGTTTATGTAACCTTTTTATGAATCTCAAATGAAAAGGGTTCGAGCGTCGTTCAGCAGGTAAAATGTATTCAGGTACGAACAGGGGATGAATTTTATTCGAAACTCTTTTATTTCAGAAGTGTTCGTAGAGTATTTGGCATTTGTATGTATAGTCGACTGAAGATACGAATGCTCATTAAAAAAAATACTTGTACACACAATGACCACATTATATTTAGCATATCTGTCTAGTTTTTGGTAGCTTATATTCTGGATTAATAACAATTAACTTATTTTAATCCCGGCACTATATTTTTTTACGGATGGGAAAACATCAAATATGGGGTATATTTGATGATTTCCCATCCGTCCTGCTCTAGTCGGAGCAGGCGGGAGTGTCAAACTTTTACTGACTAAAACCCATTAACCCTTCTTTTGCCATTTATGTTCCGCGGCCGCGGTATCTCTTTCGAACAACCCACAACCCCGGCAGGCGGTGGCCCTGGCAGGCCCCTCTGCTTTGCTTTGCTGAGGAAGAATTTGTAAGCTAGAAAACCCAAGGACACACTTTTATAGGGGCCTGCTAGGGCCACTGCCTGCCACCCGGCAGCAGGCCCCTCTGAACCCCTTATGCTTGGGATAAATTTCAACATTCACGCGGGTGACGCCGCGGGCAACAACTAGTATTATAAATGTGAAAGTTTGTGTAGGCGAATAAATCAGAAATATTTATTTGAGAAATATAGATGCAGTGGTCATGTCTTAGGTTAAAAGTGCGCTATAATCAGCCTATTATTTAAGTTCTTTCACGCAAAATGTACTGAACGGATTTGTATGAGATTTTACACACAGATAGTTCATAACCTGAATTATCACATATAATACTTTTTATTCCTTTAGCACGTTTCTGTGGGACAAATATATAAAATATAAGCCAAGCATAAGCTGGTTGTACATAAATAAATAACGCTTTTGTTCGCCGTTCAGTCCGCTTGCAAATAGTATAAAATCAATATCTCCGCTGATATTGGCGGCGCACATATGATACCGATGCGATACTCTCTCGCATAACAAGGATACTGTTTCTTTCCTTAACCACAATAATGAGAGGATTTGGGAGAATTATTACTTCCAAATCATTTCCTACTAGCTGGCGCCCGCGACTTCGCCGCGTGATGATCGAAAAAAAAGTATCCTATGTGTTATTCCAGACTATAATCTACCTCTGTGCCAAATTTCATCAAGATATGTTCAGCCATCCTCACAAACATACAAACATTCATCCTCACAAACATACAAACATCCATCCTCACAAACATTCAAATTTATAATATTACTAGGATCTACAATGTGTCCGGACACGGACTAGCGATATTCTACGTACTTATATAACAAACATTCTAGTTCTCAAACTTACCTACTGATTAAAAAAAAAAACATTTTTTTTTACAAAAAAGTTTACAAAACTTTCGTTGATTTGCATATTTTTTGGACTTTAATTTTGTTTTCTAAAGTTACTAAAATGTAAGCTCATCATTTCTTAATTTAAACGATAAACAATATTGTTGCCCTCTAAATAAACCTATTTTCGTCTCAGTAAGCCCAAAACTTTGAGAGATATGATTATTTTTTTGTACACGCATAGAGAATATCTCAAAATGGCTGCCAAAAGCGGGGAAGTGAATTAGATTCAAGTGTGTATCGTCATAGTATATTAAAACACTCGTTACATAAGCGTCTAGAATATCGCTAGTCCATGACTGGACACATTGTATAGTATGAAGTAGGATACTTGTCTCGTTAGTGCACATAATTTAACATGAAGTCTGTAATCCATGAAAGGTAAGGCAGATATGTACCTGTTTTTAAGTCCAATGTGATACGAGATGAGCCCATTACCATCAACTGGGTACAAATCCAGACTCTGTGGGTGCTACTGAGAAATTCCTGATGCAAAAAGTCAATAAAACTTTGCACTACGCGGGAATCAAAACAAGGAGGTCATGCTAAAGTCCAGTTTTATTTTTTCATTTCGGTTGGGAAATCATCAAATAACTTTGGAGGGGAGCGGGGGGAGTGTCAGACTTGTACTGACTAAAACTCACCCACGTTTCTACAACCGCCCTTTATGTTTCGGGGTCGCGGTATCTCTTTCGAACAACCCGCAACCCCGAAACTGTCGCGCTTGCGACCAGTCGACCAACGAAGATATACCCATACATAAATCCTTACTAATCCTTACTAATATTATAAAAGCGAAAGTGAGTTTGTTACCTCTTCACGCTTTAATGTCTAAACCGATTTTGATGAATTTCGGTACAGTTTTTAAAAAAAAGTGGGATATGAGGGAGAAAGAGGGAAGAAAAGGAAAAACTTAGCGTTGCTATTAAAAATCAATAAGGCGCAAGGGCAAAAACTGCAGGTAGCAGGTACTGTGTTATGCCGAATTTAACGCGAGCGAAGCCGTGGGCAAAAGCTAGTTTATAATAAATCCTTACTAAAATTAAAGTTAGCAGGTACCTGCAAATCAGGAAAGGGGGACTGTGTTACCCAGAATTTAACGCGAGCGGAGCCGCGGGCAAAAGCTAGTAATTTATGAATCTTTTTATGACTAAACTAGGCAATTATTTCAATTTACTTACAAAACGACACATTCATGAGAACACAAGTGACCACAGACTTGAGTATATGGTTTTAATTTCAACTCGATACCTCCACGCGTTCCCGAGATAAACGGTCTTGACAGACAGACAGACAACCAAGTGATCTTTTAATAAGGATTGATCCTTTAAGGTACTCGTGGAGGAGCTCGTGGCTAAATAATAGCAGCCGCTCGGGTCGATCTTTAGGTTAAGCCGCGCTTGCCTAGGTTGGTCTGTGGATGGGTGACCACCCGTTACATACCGAGTTTCCTCCGTGCCTCGGAAAGCACGTTAAGCCGTTGGTCCCGGCTGTCATTTGTAGATCTTTGACAGTCGTTACAGGTGGTCAGTGTTCCGAAAGTCTGACAACCAGTCTTACTAAGGGGTATCGTACTACCCAGTACTAACTGGGTTGTGGAGGTTAGATAGGCAGTCGCTCCATGTTAAATACTGATATTCAGCTGCATCCGGTTAGACTGGAAGCCGACCCCAACATAGTTGGGAAAAGGCTAGACAGATGATGATAATCCTTTAAGGTACAGAACCCTACAAATATGAAAGTCTTTGACATTTCTTCCTCTTTAGACTTCCTTAAATATCTTTGAATAATAACAAAATAATCCATTTATTAAACAAAACTGGGCACGTCTTGAAATGTATCTAACTTAAAACTTTCTAAGTCTAACAAGTCGGGTCATTAGGGTTAAACTTGTTAACGATCATTCAATGCTAATGATTGCCAGTTTGTAATAATTTACAAAATATCCACTGGAATGTTTGGACGATTTTGTTTGCCGACTTTATTCTTATCCTTACTAATTTATAATCTTATAAAAGCGAAAGTGAGTTTGTTTGCTTATTTGTTTGTTACGTCTTCACGCCTTAATGGCCAAACCGATTTTGATGAATTTTGGTACTTAGAGATAGAGACTGGAGACTGGAGACGGACATAGCTATTAAAAGAAAAGTGAGAAAAGGGGGAGAAAGAGGGAAGAAAAGGGGAGAGAAAGATATTTTTTTTCGGTAATCGCGCGGGTTAAAGTTAGCGTTACCCCAAAGTAACTATGCCGCGCGGAAGAAGTCCCGGGCGGAAACTAGTTTGTATATAAGAATCTAGGCAAAGCTTCGTTAGTTTTGTGAACCTATAATAACATATAAATATTTGTGGATAACATTGACATTGCTCTGCGTCCATACATTGTTGGTCGGGTTTGTCCTAGAGCCAAGAGCATCGAAAATGATGTATTGTATTCTCTATTATTAAATAACTCTTTTTGATCTTATTTTTATAGCGGACTAGCTGCGGAATCCTTACTTAATATTATAAAAGCGAAAGTGAGTTTGTTTGTTTGTCACGTCTTCACGCCTAAATGGCCAAACCGATTTTGATGAATTTTGGTACTTAGAGATAGAGACTGGAGACGGACATAGCTATTAAAAGAAAAGTGAGAAAAGGGGGAGAAAGAGGGAAGAAAAGGGGAGAGAAAGATATTTTTTTTCGATCATCACGCGGGTTAAAGTTAGCCCAAAGTAACTATGCCGCGCGGAGGAAGTCGCGGGCGGAAGCTAGTATATACATATATATAAAAAATGTACTGGATTTTGATTTCAATTTTGAAATATCGCTCGTTTTTACTGCATGAAACGATGCGACACCCAAATGTGTTGCAAATAGCAAAAACTAAACCGACTTCAACAAAACACCTAAAAATTTGTTAACTATTATTTTAACGTAATTTTTTAGCTTATATTTCATAAGTTAGTTTCATTAATTTATTTTAATTTGAAAGTAATACTAAAAATTGTTTGGTAGTTTTTTATTTTTATCATTTTTAGTTTTAATATCTTATATGAACAAATGAAAAATATCTAATTCGCTTAAAGTACGCTTATAAAATTTAAAGAGTTCCTTAGATTTCTCCATCATCTGGTGACCATGAGACCTAGTTCTATATACTTTCAAAAAACAAAAGAAGAATTTTCCAAATTGACTACGGGGTGCATCTCGATTTTCAACACTCGGCTCCAGATTTGAAAAAAGAAACAACAGTCTATCCACTTGTCTATTGTTCATGAATATGGGTAACTGTGGTAATACTATCTTTTCACCCACTGATAAATACCCGGTTCATACAATGGGCGTCGTAGGCGTCTACGTGGACTGAACTACGACGTAGCCACATTCGCCTACGCCGTAGCATCAACTGAATGTGAGCGCAGCGCGTAGGCGTTGCGTAGGCGAAGTTAAACTGGATAAGTTCAAACATATTTCACTGGGAATGCTTTTTAAAGTAAACTGGTAAATGGTATTAAGACTGATTTTTGTCGTTTGTGTAGCATGAGGAATTTTATTTAATGGTACAATTATTCACGTTTGACATGTTATCATGTAGTATTTTGGAGGCAGTTTCGAGTTTCTTCTTTAGTTGTTTTGTTTTAGCTAACTAAAGTATTAACCAAGTAAATAATGCATTAGTTGTTTTTTTTTTTTAAAAAAAACGTTGTTCAACACTACTCCTGTATCGTGGATGCGTTTACAAACATTTCAACTCCCATTTACATACAGCCAGACCGGGAACAACTATCTGTAGGCCATACAAATATTTGTAACGTGCGGGATCGAACCCATGACACGCAGCGCAGTAGTCGATCGTTCAGCCACTGCACCAATCATTGTCCGTATTAGCAAAGCCATTTATTGTAAATCAAAAATCATTTATCCAAACTATACTGATGATCAGCACTTTTTGAACGTCAATTAGACAAGACAGTCCCCCGAAACGCCCAAATATTAAACTTTGCCCCACACTAGGATTTTTTCCTGTATCGTGGGTGCGTTTACAAACAATTAAACTCACGTACAAATATTTGTTCCGTGCGGGGATCGGACACCCCTCAATTGTAGCCTTATTTGAGTTTTTGCAATGTTTTTCTCACAGTAAGAAAAATTGATATATCATTTATTAAAAAGACCGGCCGAGTCGGACTCACGTACCGAGGGATCCTCCGATTATTGATATGTACAATCACCAAAAGAGATCAGTAACTACGGTCGTCCGATATAGTTGCATTTTTCTTAGAAACTAAAGGACATATCAAACTCAAATTTAATTTATTTAATGAACTGTTTGTTTTCTATCAAATAAGTTTAGCTTTATTCAATAAAAAACATAAATTTAAAGAAAATTTCTTATTTATCAACTGTATCTGACTAGCCTGATTAATTTTCTCTTTTGCTGACTACACAATACACATTATACATACAACTACACAACAACAATTCATGCAGTATACACAACACAAGACAACACACAAACACACACAAATCACAAAACACAACCCAATATTATCCTTAAATTTGTAAATACTGTGATTGTGGAAATAAATCACGACGATAAAGCAAGCAAAGCCACGGGAGACAGCTGGTCGTGTATAAAACGTAACAGTATCGTAAATAGAACAACAATAGCTTGTTACACAGAATGTTTGCAACAGGAAAACGTTTGTAAATTGGTAAAGTTCAATCTTGTTTACCGTGAGAAAAGAAAAGTGGTGTAAAAATAGGGGATACATATTGTAGATTTACTTGTGAATATCAACGTATTTGATATGACATGAATGCATTGAGAAATGACGTAATGTTTTATATGAATGACAGAAATACATTACTTGTGGTTAGTATCAATTAAGTTGATTTTAGAATGATAAAAAACTTAAAACTGGCAAAACTAAAACTGACTTCGAAAACCGGCCAAGTGCGGTTCCGCAAAAACTTGCCACATTAACGCCAACATCTGTTGACTGCGTAGACAAAGAGGGTTGAATTTACAGGCCCAAGGGACCACAGACTTTAGTGTATGGTTTTAATTTCAGCTCGATACCTTCACGACATTCCGAGGTTCTTGACAGACAGACAGACGAATAACAAAGTGGGTTTTGTTTTTTTCCTTACGAGGTTTTTTTTTTTTTTTTTTTTCTTCCCTCTAATATCTGCAATCGACTAGGCAAGTCATAATCAGATGAGATCGCGTTACGGAATATTATAATACCAGGCTTCACTAAGCATGGTAATCACTTGTCATTGTCTCTTGTCTATATCAAGAATGTTCCACCTCTTTAAACGTATTGAGGTAAACCCAAAAATTTAAAAATTACTTTAACTTCAAAAGCCTTTTGTTCGTTTGGTTCAGTTTTTCTCCCACCGAATTCTGGAGTTGGAGCTACAGTTGTTTTTTACTTTTGGGTACTTTTCTGAAGTCAGTTTTATTTTTAGCAAAAAAATATTTATTTGGGATCCAATAAGGGTTCTGTTCCGTTTTCTTTTGTGGTACCGAACCCATAAAATACTGTCAAACATGCAACCTCCTACCAGTCTAAAGTCGGTTGTAATCCTTACTAATATTATAAAAGCGAAAGTGAGTTTGTTTGTTTGTTTGTTTGTTTGTTTGTTACCTCTTCACGCTTTAATGGCTGAACCGATTTTGATGAATTTTGGTACAGAGATAGTTGGGAACCAGGAGACGGACATAGGCTATTTTTTTTAAAAAAAGAGTGGGATATGAGGGAGAAAGAGGGACGAAACGGGAAAACTTAGCGTTGCTATTACAAATCAATAAGGCGCTACCGAAGTTAACGCGAGCGAAGCCGCGGGCAAAAGCTAGTTAATTAATAATTTGCCGATCTCTGCCATCATCTGTCCAAATTAAACTCAATTGTCTTTGGTCTCTGCTCCCTCAATCTCCCCTCCTTCAACATACAATCAGTAACGCTCATTCCTTTAATAAGACCCTATGACGAAGATGAAAGGGACCGCGTTACGTCATGGACCTCAAAGATGACCCACATTTGGCCCTCTTTGGCTCTGGCAAAAACAACTGTTATTTTAGGGCTGAGCTAATGTCTTTCCCGCTGCTAAAAGTATTTTTCGCGAGCGAGCAAAATGTTTATAAATGGCACTTTTAATTGTATTCCGGTGAATTATCATTTTTCTTGCCTTATCACAACTTATTTTCTGGAGAAACTACAACTCCTGAAAGCCATTGGCGACCACCATAAAAGCCCGAAACAATAAAGATCGGCGAAGCCCCAAAGAAATAACTTAAGTGTCTTGAATTACGCAACGAAATTAATCAGAAAAGTTTGGCGGGGGAAAAATACATTGTATTTATATAAAGGCTGTAAAAGTACCCTTAGCGAAGCCAAAACACTTGTTTTTGCGGACGTCATTGCGGTTTTTTTTAATTTTAGATAAAAAAGGGTTTATTGCAGAAACTTGTAAAACTTTTACAGTAAATTTTACATAGGTAAATAAAATAAGTATGTACCTTCGCTAGGAGGCCCGCTCTCGAATAACAGGTTAGAAATAGTAAAAGTCATAAAGGTCATAACTTTTTTTATGGGTTAAATCGTCAAATAACTTCGAAAATTAAGATTCTACTAAAGCGCCTATTCGCGGCTTCTCTGAAGTAGGGAACTTGCGAGTAGACATGGGTAGCTCGCGAATGAGAGATAAAATTGAACTAGCTCTTTAGTTACAATCTCGCTCCCAGTCGCTCTGTCGTTCACGGAATAGCTCACTAGTTCTTTTAGCTCAACGGCTCATTGACTCTATACTCTCATACTCTGTGGCTATGTGAGTTACGAGTGGTACCGCCAGCGGCCCGACCGCCCGACAATGTCCGAACTTCCCTGACGAACAGGTGAACGATATTATTCATCTAGATTGACAGTCCTTAGCCTGTTTAAGTATCAAGGAAAATCATTGGCTTTCATATTTTTTTTTTTGTAATAAAAACAAAACAATCCAATGAATCTAATTTTATCTATAGCTCGCAACTGAGATAAATGAACTAAAGAACTTTAAAGATTTTATAGAGCCACTGAGCTAGTTGTATCGTTTGACTTGCGTAAAGTAGTGCGGCTCAATTTGATCTGTAGCTCGCAAGTAAATCAATTGAGCTGAAGAGTTAAAAGAGTTATTCGGTGAGCTAAAGAGCTAAAAGAGAGATACAGCTCTTTTGATCAAAAGAGCTGTATCTCTCTTATATTTTCAGTGAGCTACATTTCGCATGTCTACTTGCGAGTGCTAGACGAATAACACTTTATTCTTGGACAGTAAGTTGTCAAAAGTAACGGGTGACATCCCTGCCCCAGACAGAGGTCGAAACATGTGGCTTTGTTTCTAATTGGTGTAGTGTACGCTTTCTGTGGTTTCGCAATATGTTCTAACCACTGACGGAAAAGGAGCGCTGTAAAATGTCGTGTGATTTTTAGGGTTCTGAACCTAAAAACGGAACCCTTTTAGGATCACTTTATTGTCCAGGAATGAGTAGAGGTATCAGGTTGAAATTAAAACCATGTACTCAAGTCCGTGTTCTGTTGGAGCTGTGAAAAAATTAACTCTTTAAGTCTACTCTGTCAAAAACCGCAAAGGTTATGTTGCAAGTTTCAACACGAGTAGTTGCGTAGAATACACCACAGACTTTATTTTATTTATTTGGGAAAATAAACAGTTATACATGAATCTTACACTAAGTTATAAATGTATACCTAACCTACGACAATTTCCACTAAATATTTTAGAAGTTAAATATGCGCTATTCTAAGCTGTTAAAACAAGGTAAACTTAAACATAGACAGGCATGCAAGACTTGTAGAAAGTTGAGAGTTTTTTTTTTTGCGGATAGGAAATTATTAAATATCTTCCCCCGCTACTGACTAAAACCCACCCATGTTCCTTCTAGTGGCCTTTATGTTTCAGAGCCACGGAATCTCGTTCGAACAACCCGCAACCCCGGGGCAGACTTGAGTATATGGTTTTAATTTCAACTCGATACCTTTTTTCCGGGTGGTAAATCATCTAATGACTTCCCCCGCTCTGGTCGGAGCGGGGGGGCATGTCAGACTTGTACTGACTAAAACCCACCCATGTTCCTTCTATTGCCCTTTACGTTCCGGGGCCGCGGTATCTCTTTCGAACAACCCGCAACCCCGGCAGGGACCCGCAACCCCGGCAGGGACCCGTAACCCCGGCAGGAACTCGATACCTTCACACGTTCTCGAGATAAAGTGTGGACTGTGTGACGGACGGGCAGACGGACAAATACTTTTATAGAACTTCATTGAGAAGAGGACCAAGCATCAGTTATTCAGAAAAACAAATATAAAGTCAACTTTATTATCTTAGCCAAAAAGGTTATTATTTCTAAAAAGGTCTAAAACATGGCTTAATTTATTTGTTCTAGAATTTAAGTTTATTTGTTCTAGAACTTAAGTAGTACATTTAAGCTACTTTAAATGAAAGTTAGTAAAGGGTCTGCCCTTTATCCCTCCGTTTATTCACTGTAAATTGTTTTCTGTCAGCTAAAGCGCCTGAAGGGTGAACAAGACATTCAAATTGAAATACTTACTTAGTAGTCTAATGTTTATGAGTGTAAAGAAATAAAAAAGATGGTTTGTTCATATTAACACGTTCGTGGACAGTATTATCTCACAGGTTCCAGCTACTGAGACACTACTTTTTTATAGGAATAAAAATTTCTTTGACGAATTTGGGAAAATGTAGTGACAGTACAAAAGTCGTAATACCTGTGGTGACAGTACAACATGCCGTTCTTTATGATAGTATGAAAAATCGGTCGTCGTGTGGCGTACTGATTTTATGCAATAAAAAACTGATACGTCGACAGGCGTGTCGTATCACTTTTAGCTATCTAGACGCCTGTGGTCGTTACTGTCCACGAATGTTTTAAGAGGATGAAAGGCAACTAACAAAAGGTGTATAAAGATGTGAGGAGAATAATGGAAACGCCGGGAACGCTCTAGAGCTCTAGAGGGAGAGTTTATTCCTGTCTACAAGGTTGTGTCTATGCAAATACTCTCCGTTAGCTAGACGAGAACAACCGGAGATAATGTGACGAATTAATTCACCCGGACGGTGGCATGCCCGATATATGTCAAACGTGCCATCCTTCACAATAAATCTCCCGCGGGAGAGTTTATTCCTAGCTATAAGGTTGTGTCTATGCAAATACACTCCGTTAGCTAGACGAGGACAACCGGAGATAATGTGACGAATTAATTCACCCGGACGGTGGCATGCCCGACATAATTATGTCAACCGTGCCATCCTTCACAATAAATCTCCCGCTCTAGAGGGAGAGTTTAATCCTGGCTATAAGGTTGTGTCTATGCAAATACTCACACCTACCCTATATGCACTCAAAATTTCCGTTTCAGAGAAGTTTGGTAACACACGACAATTTTATATATTAGGTAACACAGAAAATAAAAAATCTGCGCTCGGTTTTCTCGGTCAAAAAAGTAAATTTATTGATAATTTTAGCACCAACCTACTACCCTACCATGACGTCTTAAAGCAGAACTTATTCCACTGAGGGAAAGAGACAGAGCTATACAGGGTGTCTAGCACCATCTCTTTCCCTCAGTGGAATAAGTTCTGCTTTAAGACGTCATGGTAGGCCTACTGATCCACCAAATGATAATTATAATTGACCGCCATATGTTTATAGAACACACGGCGACACACCATGGTAAACAGTTCTCTAGCTCGCACAACAACACGCCACGCTTTGTATAAATTTTGCATACAATAAACAATCTGAAAAAAAAATTGCCATTGACAGCTTGATTGAACGCCGTGCGTACATACACGATGCCAACACTACACGATCCCACTCACATTGTTACTCAGTAAATAAGTAAAATCTGGCAACAACAGAATCATGGCTGATGAACAATTTATCTTCAATTTTATTCTAGATCAGTTCAATGAATGAATTGAAGATTTACTCGATCAAAGTTTAGTTTTCAATTTGTCTGTTAGAGCGAAGAACAGAAATGTAGAGTCAGTTAAATAAAATCCGATTTCGATCAAAGTACTAGCAAGTCCAATAAATCTTATATCAACAGATTCTTAGCTATGGCGGTGACGAGGACAACGTGCTGGCGGAATAAATTCTTTACCTATTTAAAGTTGATATAAAAACCAGCGTAGTCTGAGTCGTTCTCGCTTAATCGAGAGAACCGTACAAACTTACGACATATCTTTTCAGTGCGTAGACTTAGAGGGTTGGTCTTTTCACAGCTCTAAGGTACCACAGACTTGAGTCATCATCTGCCTAGCCTTTTCCCAACTATGTTCGGGTCGGCTTCCAGTCTAACCGGATACAGCTGAATATCAGTATTTTACGTGGAGCGACAGCCTATCTGACCTCCACAACCCAGTTAGTACTGGGTAATGCGATACCCCTTGGTATGACTGGTTGTCAGACTTTCGGAACACTGACTACCTGTAACGACTGTCAAGGATCTACAAATGACAGCCGGGACCAACGGCTTAACCTGCTCTCCGAGGCACGGAGGAAACTCGGTATGTAACGGGTGGCCATCCATCCACAGACTAACCTGGGGCAAGCGCGGCTTAACCTAAAGATCGACCCGAGCGGCTGCAATTATTTACTTACCTTACCACAGACCTGGGGCCTAAGTCTGCTATTACAATAGTGTCAGAATGGTCGATTATTTGGTAATCTACTACATACTAAACTGTCAAAATCAACCATTATGCGATCAGTGATCGACCATTCTGACACTATTGTAATAGCAGATTTAGGCCCCTGAGTATAGGTTTTAATTTCAATTCGATACTCCCTCTCCCAAATTAAAGTTTCTTGACAACTCGACAGACGGACAACAGAGTGATCCTATAAGGTTTACGTTTTTTTCTTTTTAACCGACTTCAAAACCGGCCTCATCTAGTTTTTAAAACAGACGTGTAAAAGTGTTTGTGAAAACCTACTTGCAAAATAAACATCATTTATCATTTAAAAAAAGAAGAAATAGAAAGCTGTCACTTCCCATTTCAATTATTTATATTGCTTAGGAAGTTTCTGAGTTATCGTCTATAATAATTCTTTTTTTCTCTATGTCTATTTGGATGATCTGCTAATCTTTTAGTAACAATGGAAAATGAATACTCGATAAAAAAATATGTGTTAAATCATTATACCATAACTAAAAATGCTGAATTAAAAAAGAACAAAAGTCACCAACTTCCGGAATTGTAAAGTTATTTTCCACTTTTTTTTTGAGATACGAGACCCTAAAAACAATCTGACAGAAATACAGATGCTTATTCGAAATCCATGCCTCGCTGGTTCGGAAGTGTTTAAGTGCTTAAACATAATCATCTCTCTTCTCCCATGTTATTTGGGCAACCCCAAGTAAGCGCAACACGCATCATTATCACCTTTTAAGAATACCCTTCGCTGCCGGGGTTGTGGGTTGTTCGAAAGATATACCGCGGCCCCGGAACGTAAAGGGCAATAGAAGGAACATGGGTGGGTTTTAGTCAGTAAAAGTCTGACACTCCCCCCCGCTCCGCCCAGAGCGGGGGAAGTTATTTGATGATTACCCAACCCAAAAAAAAGGATACCCTTCGTCTGGGAGGGAGGAGGGGGGGGCAGGGTTATGGCGGACTCTAAGCTACTGCTGCTAATAGCCCACTGTACCTACTTCCCATGTGTCAGGGGCCCGGGAGATACAAGTACATTCGCGACGACCCCCGACTAGTCTCAGCACATCTACCAGGCGGGCCCCATCTCCAAGTGCGGTCTATCCACCGATTCCATTCTCCCCCAATCGTCACGCTATCATTTACTCCTTTTTACTTCATATCATTCCTCATACAGTCCATCAATCTTTTACTTGATGTTCCTCTCCCTCTCCATCTAACGATATTTGTAATTTACTCTTTTAGTCACACGGTGTGCATCCCTTCATCCCTCCCCATCACATGTCCATACCAAGACAGACGACTCCCTTTCATATCTTCTGTAACAGGTAACTAATATTATAAAAGCGAAACTGAGTTTGTTTGTTTGTTACGTCTACTTCACGCCTAAATATCCAAACCAATTTTGATGAATTTTGGTACAGAGATAGTTGGGACCCTGGAGACGGACATAGGCAATTTTTTAAAGTGAGAAAATGGGGAGGAAGAGGGAAGAAAAGTGGAGAGAAAGTTGTTTTTTTTTAATCCGATAACACCGTGCCCGACCTGGAATTCGTAGCCAAGGCCCTCTAGCAGTTGCTAGTAGGATAGTAGGCAGATGGATAAACCAAGAACATTATTGAACATATTGCAGTTTAAAACATGTTGCAAAAGACGCGCCTTTGTTTAACAAAACAGTGAATGATGCAACAAAAAACACACAAAAACAGAACAGTAATAATCCTTACTTATATATATACATATATATATATAAGTATATATAGTATATATATATATATATATATTATAAAAGCGAAAGTGAGTTTGTTTGTTTGTTTGTTTGTTACCTCTTCACGCTTTAATAGGCGCTACCGAATTTAACGCGAGCGAAGCCGCGGGCGAAAGCTAGTGTAAATTTAAAGTAAAGAATAACAGAAAATCATTCGAATTTTAAAATAAAAGAGATTGCGAATGGAACAAGTTTTTCTGATTAATGCCAGCCAGATGCGAATCTGAATGAAAAAAGTCTGTTATAAATTACTGCGCACTTTCATTAAGATTTATGATAGATTGCCAGAGTTTTTTGCACCTCTCTGTTACGTTTTATGCACACTAAAACTACGCAAAGGTAGACCATAGACATTTTAGGATACATAAGCCCACATGATGATTTATGATTTTAGTCCAAAAAACTCCTTTTGTCCTTAAAAAGGACAGAAAAAAACGGAATTCTTGTAGGATCACTATGTTTTTTGTTTTTTAAACGTTGCCCCACACTAGGAATTTCTCCTGTATCGTGGGTGCGTTTACAAACATTTAAACTCACATACACAAACACCCAAACCCGAAAAAACTATCTGCAGGTCATACAAATATTTGTTCCGTGCGGGAATCGAACTCGCGACACGCAGCGCAGCAGTCGATCGCTCAGCCACTGCGCCAACCGTGCCGTCAGTCCGTCAGTCGTCCGTCCGTCTGTCAGTCAAGACGTTTTATCTCAGAAACGCGTTGATGTATCGAGTTGAAATAAAATCATATACTCAGTTTTACAATCCCTTGAAGCTGTGAAAAAACAAACCTCATAGTTAATATAAAAAAACGATACGGCCGATTGTGCCGCAAAAAACATATTTCTACACTATCTAATCAAAATTTATAAGGTACTTCTCATTGACCTATAATTATGAAATTTGGCAAGAAGTAATATCATAGAGCACCATTAAAGGGAAAAATTCTTTGTGATATCTATGGCAAAATCCGAAAACCGTATATTTGTAGATGCATCCCATAAAATGCGCTATTGATTAACTATTTTAGCTTTAGGACTAGCCTACGTAGCAAGCGACATCATCTCATTTTTCAATTGCCTACATCTACCCTAAATACCACCTTTAATAGCCCCCTGACACGTATGGCAAGGCTATATAATGATCGGTTCAATTTGACGGATTTCCGTGTTGATGTTTTCTCAATAAGTTTCGCTTCATACAGACGTTCCCTATATAACACACTGTTTATATAACCATGGGTGTCTATTTATCCTGGTTTTTTTTTATTGTACTGGATTTGAATCTACTTGACACAATTTTAGTTATAACATTTTGTCTCTAATATTTATCATGTTCTATGTCATGCATACCTGTTATTTGCATGGTTACTGAAATGCCGTTTTTAGATGTTAGTTTATTTGAATTTGTATGTATGTAACCGTGCTGTTGGTGTGCTTATCCTTACTAATATTATAAAAGCGAAAGTGAGTTTGTTTGTTTGTTACCTCTTCACGCCTAAATGGCTAAACCGATTTTGATGATTGAATTTTGGTACGGACATAGTTGGGACCCTGGAGACGAACATAGGCTACTTTTTGTCTTTAGGATAATAGGGGTGTGAAATTTTATATGGGACATTTCGCAGTTTTCAAGGTAGGAAGCTAAAAATCGGTACACACAGTCTTTGTTACCTACAAAAAATATCTGCAAATCAGGAAAGAGGAAACGTGTTACCTCGAATTTAACGCGAGCGAAGCCGCGGACAAACAGAATTGCAGTTAGTGAACTAACCGCGACCTACGTCGATGTAGTGTGTTGCAACTCCAAGGCGCGTAATTTGCGTACGGGCGGGAAATTTTTTTGATGCACTTCAGCTTCACGAGAAAGGCCAGCAACGTCTTGGTGTTGCTGACGATCTATGTTGATGTATTGAGAAAACAGTTTTCCAGCGGCAAAGTTAAGTTTGTCTTTTCGTTGGAGCAATGTTCAGTACTTTTGTTAGTTCTACTAGAATTTAAACATAGTTTCTACTACTATTACTACTACTCTAGTACAGTTTCTCCTCCTTTAAATCCATCCAAAGGTTGTCTTGAAAAGATCGCTTTTAGCGATAAGACCGCCCATTGTGTCACCCTATTTATAAGTTGTTTAATGTTATTATTGTTATTTGTAAGGTGTACATAATAAAGAATATTCTAGGGCAAAAGTTACTGAAGAAATATCTACACGGCTTCGCTCGGGTCCACCACCCATTCACGTCACTCTCCATCTCTTCAACTATCTCCATTAAAAAAATCACGTCAATTCGTCGCTCCGTTTTGCTGTGAGAGACGGACAAACAAACAGACACACACATACACTTTCCCCTTAATAATATTAAGCATGGATTAAGACGTTATCCTCGACGAACAAATTCCTAACTTACTACGATAGTCATCGGTGGACAAATGATATCTTTCTATCAGACAATTACTTGGGTCAGAAGATTTTACTTGAAGAGCCAGATTTTCTTTGTCATTTCATCTTATTACTATAATTAAGACGAACGAATTCGTCTCGATGTCTTCAGTGAAGAATATATTGGATAAGGAACATAATTTAATAAGTGTCTTGTTCCATTTGACATGATTTTGTTGGAATATCACGCCTACAGCCATTTAATTAGGTTTAAAGATCTTTATTCTCAATAAAAACAACATGTCACTTACTTGAGAACAAAAATTATTACTTAAATACTAAATTGGGTTGGACAACATCCGTTAATACCAAGTAAAACTAACTGAAACTTCACCACTCAACGCAGTCATTTCGCAGGTCATTTCCGGTTTGCGATTAAGTACAAGTTTAGTTAAGCTGGGTTTTGAATGCATTAAATGAGTGTAGGTTTCTTATGCGTGAGGGTATTGTATTGTATAGCTGTGTCCTTCAAATGTTAGCATTGTTTGCCATAGTTAGTTTGGTAAAACTAATAAGCTTGTTCGTCGTGAACTTTGTTGACTAATTTGTCTATTATGGGTAAGTGTGATACTTGTGTGAATGTTTTTGTTTAGAACTTTTTTGATAAAGATACATCCTTACTAATATTATAAAAGCGAAAGTGAGTTTGTTTGTTTGTTTGTGTTCGTCATCACGCCTAAATGGCTAAACAGATTTTGATGAATTTTGGTACAGAGATAGTTGGGACCCTGGAGACGGACAAAGGCTATTTTTTATGATTGAGATATGAGGGAGAAAGAGGGATGAAAAGGGAAAACTTTGCATTGCTATTACAATAAATTAGGCGCAAGGGCGAAAACTACAGGTAGGAGGTACCTGCAAATCAGGAAAGGAGAACTGTGTTATCCCTAATTCGGGAAGCTACATAGTAAAGAATATTCTATCTATCTATCTCACACATTTGAAATAAAGAGCCTCGTTTGGTAAACGATTGTTCAAACTGAAAGGGAATATTGATGGTGTAAAATAAATCCTGATGGTCGCAGCAACTAAAAATTGTCGAGTCGGACTCGCTTACGAAGGGTTCCATGCCATCTATAAAAAAAGGGAAAAAATCATGTTTGTTGTATGGGGACTCCCATACAACAAACATGTTTTTTTTCTTATTTCCCTTAAATATTTTTTGTATTCTGTTTTTTTTTTTGTATTTGTTGTTACAGCGGCAACAGAAATGCATCATCTGTGAAAATGTCAACTGTCTAACTGTCACGGGATATATTCATGTGATATAGCCTGGTGACAAACGGACAGACGGCTAGTGTTATTTATAGGTTCCCTTTTTACCCATACAGTACGAAACCCTAAAAGCAACTTGTTAGGAACTTAAACTTATAAGTAACACTAGCTGGCGCCCGCGGCTTCGCTTGCGTAATATCGTAAAAAAAGCAAGCATATGTGTTATTCCAGACCATAATCTACCTCTGTGCCAAATTTCATCATCCGTTCAGCCGTTTTGACGTGAAAGAGTAACAAACATCCATAAATACATCCTCACAAACATTCCCATTTATAATACCTAGCATATATATAGTAGGGTAATAGTTGGACTACTGCCCAACCCTTCAGATATACAGTCATATAAGTTATGTTTGTGAACAGTAGAAGTTAAATCAAACTTAAAAAATACTAATGAGTTGTTTGTATTGTTTCAGGTGAGCAGTCCAACGCAATACTTCTGGTACCGCACTACTCTCCAAATATCCGAAGACATAAACTATCCAGAGACTTTCAACTACAAGATAGCGCTAGCCTTAGTCATCGCCTGGATTCTAGTCTACCTGTGCATGATCAAAGGCATTGCCTCTTCAGGGAAAGTTGTCTACGTAACAGCTACATTCCCTTACATTGTCCTCGTAATTTTCTTCTTTAGAGGTATTACACTTAAAGGCATGGGTGACGGCCTGATTCATTTATTTTCGCCTAAGTGGCATAGGATTTTAGACCCTGTCGTATGGCTGGAAGCGGGTACACAAATATTCTTTTCCCTTGGCCTGGCTTTTGGCGGTTTGATAGCATTCTCATCGTATAACCCAGTGGATAATAACTGTTATAGAGATGCGATTATGGTCTCTATGACGAACTGTTTAACGTCGATGTTTGCTGGCATCGTTGTGTTTTCTATAATTGGGTTCAAGGCTACCATGGTGTATGAGAAGTGTTTGGACGTGAGAAACGAGACTTTGTTGGAGGTGTTCGGACCTGCGTTCAGGTCTATGGTGCTGCCTGAAGCTGGGCAGACAGTGATGGTGGACCTTAACGGGAATCTGACATCTTTGGTGATGCCTCATCTTCCTGAGTGTGACCTGCAAAAGGAGCTGGACAATGTAAGTGGTGACAACTTAGTCAGGCCCATGGTTCCACCATAGCGGAGAGGAGGGGTTAGGGGTTGACTAATCAAATTGAAATCTACATCGTTTATGGTATGGTAGAATTCGCACGTGTTCGCACCGCTGCGCTCCTGTCCGCTATGATGGGAACTTGGTCTTTCTAATTATTATTATATTTCCTGTTCATTTGGTGTTTTAAATACAAAAAAGAATATCCTATCTCGACGGGCCTGTTGGTCTAGTGGTTAGTGGCCCTGACTGCTAAGCCGGAGGTCGTGGGTTCGATTCCCACTCAGGACAAACTTTGTGTGATGAGCATGATTGTTTGTTCTGTGTCTGGGTGTGATTTATCTATAATATGTATGTATTTATAAATTATATAAGTATGTATATCAGTTGTCTGGTTACCATAACACAAGCTCTGCTTAGCTTGGGATCAGATAGCCGTGTGTGAGTTGTCCCAAGATATTTATTATTTATTATTATTAAAATTTATTTATCTATCCACCTATTTTGCCACTCACACATACGCCTTTTAATACCCTCACATATTTAATTTCTCCTTCCACAGACAGCCTCCGGCACGGGCCTGGCGTTCATAATCTTCACGGAAGCTATCAACCAATTCCCTGGCGCCCAGTTCTGGTCCGTCCTTTTTTTCCTGATGCTGTTCACACTGGGCATAGACTCCCAATTTGGAACTCTAGAAGGAGTCGTAACCTCCATCGTGGATATGAAACTGTTCCCTAATTTGAGAAAGGAGTATTTAACCGGAGGGTTGTGCTTCCTTTGCTGTCTCTTGTCTATGGGCTTCGCTCATGGTTCTGGCAGTTATATCTTCTTGCTGTTTGATATGTACAGTGGGAACTTTCCGTTGCTGATTATTGCATTCTTTGAGTGCATTGGGATCGCCTACGTGTATGGAGTTAAAAGGTGAGTTAATGTTACGTTATCTGTTCGTTAACGTGACGCATCAAGTTTTAATTTCGATTGTAGTCTCTTTTCAGGTATTATGATTTTGCATCACAGTGATTTTGATTCTCTTAAAAAAGTCTGGTCGTTGATACTTTCTGGGTAATCCCGTAGTGTTTCTCAAAAACTTGATGTGTCATTTATGTATACATTCCAGATACGACTTTTTTTTGTAATTTATTACTTTATACAACGTGTCTAACCCAGGTTGTATGCTTTATTTATTTTTTGGTTTATTTTGAACTGGGTTGAACAGAAATGCTACCTCGCTTTACATAAATTTCCCGTAAAACGAGAGATCGGTATACACTGGTTTTGTATAGTTTGATAAGTCGTCGTGCCTACCTAAAATATTGAAGAGCGTATAAATTTTAAGGCGATTAGCGATTTGTTACCAAGTAGTAACAAGTATTGGAGTACGATTTGTTTCGGCGTGTCCCGTCTATCACTCGTTAATATTTTAACCTCTAGAGCCCGAGCGGCACAAAAACGTGCCAGTAAACAAGTATTACCGCTGAGCCCCGCTGGCACAAATTTGTGCCACTAAACCCCGACCGATTTAAAACTGTATTTGTAGTAAAGATAAGTCTTAAAATCAGATTACGCTTACGATAAGAGCTCGCCTGGCGGTGCTTGATGGATAGTTGACGTAAATAATGGCGGTCCTTGAGAGGTTAATGTCTTTGTATATATTATATAAAAGCTATGCTCTTTAATTAAATATGTAACACATCCAAAGAAAGAAATAAAACTTTTACTGCTGCTAATACCAAGTAAACGAAACAGTTAAATAAAAACATCAACCAATAAACGGTAAGCCAAACTTGATTCCTAACTTAATGACGTTAAAGTTATAGGGGCACGGGCTTGCTCAGCTAAGACTAACTTAAGAGAGATCGTGGTTGAACTTTGTTGGTTTAGGTCAAGCAGTTTCTCTCAGGTACTGATTCGATGCTACATTGCAAATGTGTACCGTACAGAGTCTGTTTACACCGTGTGGTGTAAACAGACTCTGTACGGAACCGCCAACCAAGAATCCTACTATGTAAATGCGAATGTTTGTGAGGATGGATGGATGTCATTAGATGTATAGATGTTTGTTACTCTTTCACGTCAAAACGGCTGAACAAATCTTGATGAAATTTGGCACAGAGGTAGATTATGGTTTGATAATTATAACACACAGGATATTTTTTTCGATATCACGCGTGCGAAGCCGCGTGCGCCAGCTATCTTACTTATATTATGTTAGTCTTTCACATCAAAACGGCTGAACGGATCTTGATGAAATTTGGCACGGGGGTAGATTATGCTTTGGAATAACACATGGATAACTGGCTCTTATTGCACTACGATTCAGTCCAATCTGCTATATGTATTTCACATGCGTGCTTTTTTTCTCATTTATCGCAACGAGAGCTTTAATTTCTTCTGATTTTTCACAGATAGCAAGAGTTTTTCTTAATTCATGAAAGTTTAAATTATGTGTATCAACAACAGAATATCATGAAAAAAAAAACACAGGATTATTCGTAAATATATTTTCTTTAATCAACAAATTGACATTTATTTGAGTTTTAAAAGAATTGAATTTCTTATTTTTATTATTAGTCTGTTTAGTGGTTTCTCCTTTAGCCTGAGGAGCCAAACGCGGGAAAAAATCAAAGTAATTCATGACAGAAATACTTCAGACAAAAATACTTTTCGTTTTGTTATTTAATTTCTTCGTAATTGTATGGAAAAACGTCGTTTAATGCAGGTGAAACTTTGTCAATGTTGTTCTCGGCTCCATAACACCTTCAACTAACGGCTCGTGAGTGAATTCCTCAGTTGCAATGACAAAAGTTGTCATTAAGTAATTTTATTTTAATAAATGTAACATCTATGAAAAGGTACCTAATATGCATGACTAATTTTGTTGCACCGTTAGGTATGTGACATATTTAGATAGAACGAAGATCCATGCGAAATCAACTGTAAAATGTATTGTAAATAATGTGTATCATTGGTGTTCATAATAGATAAATAAAACTGCCCTCTGCTTCAACCTAAATGACAAAAGCAATAACTTTTCGTAGTTTTACGGCACTAGTGCACAAAATGGAATCTTTGACCGATAGGGTCAGCCACTCGGGTGAAGGGGTCCCCAATCAGTTAAACGTGCCGTGAAGACAGACGGCGGGGTTAGGACGCCATTTTGGAAATACGTAGATACATTTGTTTGTGTTGGGTATTTGTAGGTATAACAATACGAAATTATTATTGTCATCTCTTTATTCATTATCTTTACATAATAACAAAAACTTTTTCTTCTCAAATATAGAAGGCATTGATGACCCCGCTTGCTCAAGACGGGTTGGCGATTACAAACTTATATGTATTAATTACTAGCTGTGCCCAGTGGTTTCACCTGCTGCTCAGGTCCCCCTTATCACTTAGGGGTATGAAAAATTAATGTTTGCCGATTCTCAGAGCTACCCGATATGCATACAAGATTTCATACAAATTGGCCCAGCCGTTTCGGAGGAGTTAGAATTTTATATATTAGATCATAGACGTCTAAGAAGGGAAAAATCGTGAGAAAACCTAAGTCGGTTTTTCTCACGATTTTTCCCTTCATAGATGTCTATGATGTCCAAGATAAACTTAGAAAAGTATATATAAATTGAAATAGGTACATGTACTTCTCTAAGTTTATCTTTTGTTTATACAGGGTTATTTGTAAAACACTGGCAACGTCTCAGGACCATGTTACTAACATCATAATCAACAACTTTTGTTCTAGGACATTTAAACATCCTTACTAATATTATAAAAGCGAAAGTGAGTTTGTTTGTTTGTTTGTTTGTTTGTTTGTTACCTCTTCGCGCTTTAATGGCTAAACCGATTTTGATGAATTTTGGTACAGAGATAGTTGGGAACCAGGAGACGGACATAGGCTAATTTTTATTTAAAAAAAGTGGGATATGAGGGAGAACGAGGAAAGAAAAGGGAAAACTTAGCGTTGCTATTACAAATCAATCAGGCGCAAGAGCAAAAACTGCAGGTCTGCTTGGTGTGTTATACCGAATTTAACGCGAGCGAAGCCGCGGGCGAAAGCTAGTTTATCATATTTTAGTTCATCAGATTTTCATACAAAAATAAAAATATTGAAATTGAACGCTCTAAATGTTATCTACGAAATCTATGCGAAGCAAACGTGCCTACAATCGGCGGTGTAGGTATGTAGGTACAGCAAAATACGGAGTTGAAATGTGTTATAGCACAACGAAATCTTGAAGATTTGTTTTTGGTCAATGTATAAAATTTTGTAAAAAATCATAGAATGGTTGTTGTTTATGATGATTGTAATACAGTCCTGCAAGGTTGTCGGTGTTTTACAAATAACCCTGTATATGTAGAAGAGATTGTCATTGCCGTTTTGTCAAAAACAGTTCAATCAGAATTCGGAAAGTAGATTAATTTTAACATCTATGATTTTTTAATTATAGGTTGAAGCCAATAAAAGAAAGTTAACAAGATTAAATCTTTTAATAATTTAATCTTTTCTTCGAGGCTTTTAGGGGCAAATATTCACGGGCAATTTGCCTGACTATAATCACATGAAGTGAAAGTGTATTACATTTTTAATGAACGACTTAAAACTTAATGTTCTTTGCGGGGGTTTGCAAATCTGGGGTTGCGGGTTGTTCGATAGAAATACCGTTGCCCCGAAACACAAAAGGCAAAAGAAGGAACATGGATGGGTTGTATTTATGTTATTTGATGCTACCCATCCGAAAACGTTATGACGACATGACGGAAGACGGCACGGTTGGCGCAGTGGCTGAGCGATTGACTGCTGCGCTGCGTGTCGCGGGTACGATTCCCGCACGGAACAAATATTTGTATGGCCTACAAGTAGTTGTTTCGGGTCTAGCTGTTTGTGTATGTGAGTTTAAATGTTTGTAAACGCACCCACGATATAGGAGAAATTCCTAGTGTGGAGCAACGTTTAAAAAAATAAAACAAAACAAAAGAGCCTAAAGATGTGTACCTACACACGAAAACTTTGTAACAGGGGTTACTTGCTTTACAAAATATTACTATTTATATTTACTACTAGCTTTTGCCCACGGCTTCGCTCGCGTCAAATTCGGGGTAACACAGTTCCCCTTTCCTGATTTGCAGGTACCTGCTACCTATATTTTTTGCCCTTGCGCCTTATTCATTGTAATAGCAAAGCTAAGTTTCCCTTTTTTTCCCTCTTTCTCCCTCATATCTCACTTTTTTTAACTACACTAAGAAAATAGCTTATGCCTGTCTCCAGGGTCCCAACAATCTCTGTACCAACATTCATCAAATTCGGTTGGGCCATTTAGACGTGAAGACGTAACAAACAAACAAACTCACTTTCGCTTTTATAATATTAGTAACTATAACAGTTTTTTGAAAGATAAATCAAATTTCGACGTATTTGCTTTACATCGCGAACTCGTGCCAGATTAAACATTCTAAGAGACTCGTTAAACGTTAGTCCCGGTGAAAGATAATCCTAAATTCGTGTGAACTTGAGTAGACAGTGACTTAATATATTTTATCGGAGATTATAATAGTTGGCTATATTGATCTTGTCTGGTAAATATACACGATGCTGGAGCAAATTACTAAGCTTACTGCTTCGATGTAGGTATTCGTCTGAGCAAGTCGACGGTTCCTACGTACTTACATAAGGTTAAGTCAAAAACCGAGGTTTACAGGAGAGCGTAATTTGTGTTCAACACGCCCTAGTAATAATTCTATGAGCAATAATAAATATTTCCTTTCTACAATATTTTAACAGTTTTAAGAGCTATTATAATGCTATTTACACATAAACATTTGATTTTTTCACGTTTTCTTGGAAAAACGAATGATAGATGACCGTTTCTACGACACTTATTCGTTGTATTTATAATACTAATTGTTCTCTTATACCATTTCTAAAACAAGGTAAATAAATTAATAAAAATCGTATGTCAGCATGTGCGCATAGATAATCTAAAGCCACCACAAGACATGTCGAAAATGGCATTTTTTTATTGTACCATTACAATAAAAAAAAAGTTATTTTCGACATGTCTTTATGTACGTAGGGACCTTCGAAGTATCGAGTAGAGTATGTTTGCCAATTTTCACTAAGGTCGGTAGGTACCTATAAAACGAAACTTGCGTAGGTAACCAAAAAGGCCAGACCAAAGGGTTTTATAACTGGGTACTTACTCGTAAAGCCTGTAAATAGAAAGTGTCTACGTAATGGTAAAATTAGAAATGGGTTTCTAAGTTTTCAGACTAAAACGTAGGTTGTAATGTCAGAAGGTATCGTCAAAACCGGAGTAGGTATTAGTAACAATATGTAGGTTATTACCTACCTACATATTGTTACTTAGCAACCCATTTCTAATTACTGAGGCCAATTACTCAACCGATTGTCTTGCTAATCTGTGGTCCGGAAGTAAGTATTTCGCAATTCTTTTATTATTATTGTGTCAATCAAAAACAACCTGCAACCTTTACTGTCTACCTCTAGGCGTTATTGTTGTAGTCCTTAATCACTACATAGTATAAAACAAAGTCGCTGTCGCCGTCTGTCTGTTGCTATGTTGTATGTATGCTTAAATCTTTAAAACTACGCAACGGATGTTGATGCGGTTTTTTTTAATAGGTAGAGTGATTCAAGAGGAAAGTTTAAATGTATAATACTTTACGCTATGACTCTTAGGAGGTGGTGAGCAGCGGGTGAAACCGCTGGGTGGGTCACTAGTTTTATATAATAAAATTAGGTGAAACTTATACCTGTGTTTTATAAAAAAATATTTAAATAATAAGATTCTTTGTGGTACTAAAAAATACACGTGATATAGGAGGAAGGGGGTAGGGGTAGTCTTAAACCTCACCACGTATCACCAAGGGGGAGGAGGGGGGGCGGGGGTAAAAAATGCCAAAAATACATCAAGTGATTAATGGACGGCCCTAAATATCTCAGGGAGTGTCAAACTTGTACTGACTAAAACCCACCCATGTTCCTTCTTTCACCCTTCGTGTTCCGGGGCCGCGGTATCTTGTTCGTACTAACCCGCAGCCCCAACAGGCAGAGACCCTGACGTTTCCATCAGATTCGTTGGCATTTCTTTGAGGCGCTCGCGAAACATGAACACGCAGTCGACGCGGCGTGTCGTCATTTGATGGACAGACGTGGAGCTATTGTGCACCGTCTACAGGCCCAACCCTACGGAGGCTGGGAGTCATAATAACTGTTTCGCAGAAGAAGTTGACTGCTTCCCATTCCCTCTCGCTCCGGACCATGGATTGAACCAAGGTCGGACGCGCGACGTCGTGAATCGTCGCTACGGTACGGCAGACCGACTTCGGTATGCTCCACTGTGTCCTCCGGGCGACCGTCACAGTGGTGACACTCTGCCGCAACATCCCGCCCGATTATGTGCAGGAGCCTCTTAACATCCCTGCCAGTTACGACGACGCCTTATTCAGTCTTTGAAAAGGAGCACTAAAGCCATATTTCCAGAGAGAACAGTGAATCCTAAAATGTAACATTTTCAGAATGACCCAGATATAACGCTCCACCCTTCTAATTCATATGCTGTGTGTACTATAATATCTGCTTACATTCATACATACTTGGGGCTTGTATTCATATACCTTACGTAATATTTTACTTTGAGGGTAGACCGCGTTTTACGTCATTGCTTCCCAAGGTTTCATTTCACGTTAAATGAACGTACCTATTACAGATACCTACTCAGGGTTTTCCCATCTAAGCATTTCTCCTTTTATTTGTGAGAATATACTTTTAACTGCCAGTTATGTATCACACCATAGATTTTGCTACGGATTTTCGAAGAACTTTTGAATTGTCAAGCTGTTTCGTCCGGTCGCATAAATGATGTTTATGCCGTGAATTGGTTTTTACACACCTTATACGTTTTTTTTTGTAAATTTTTTAGGTTGGCCAGTGTTGAAAAGACGAAGTTAAATCATTTACCTTATTGTATTACGTGTAATTGTATTTTGGATTTTATGTTTAAGTCTATAAATGTTTTGGGGAATGTGTAGGTCACAAGACCTGTGAAGATTTTAAGAAATAGGTAGGTATTTGAAGAAACTATTGCCGTCGCATTGCGCCCGAACAGTGCTCATAGAGTGCGAGAGGGACAGGTTAGCTTGACAGCTCAAACCGATTTTATCACAAAATTTTAGATAATAACAAAATAGAAAAGAGATAGACGTTTCTCGTTCCCCTATTTTGTCCTCAAAAACTCGTCCGATTTAAATATTTTTGGCATTAAAATTTTAAGAAAGAGTATAGCTATGTTCTTTAATATTAAAACTTTTGAAATTTGTCTGGTAGTCCTCTAATCAGGGCGGTCAAAATAGGGCACTTTGTATAATTTGACAGTCATATTTACTATAACTATAAGTTGCTGAATAAAATGAAATAACAGGGACATTTCTATAGCAGACTTTTTCTATAGAAGTTTATGAAAAGAAATATTGCTGTAGGTAGAGGCATAATTCAGGAAGAAAAGAGGAGAATACATTTGTTTGGAGAATTACAGCCCCTGTTCCCTCTTAAAGTATTGACTAATTAACAACAGCGTTGGTCGATTAATCTTCGAGGCTAAACTACGTTAGCTACGGTTAATCCAGGGATCAGTCAATGGATGGCCATTGTTTACACAATGGGACCAGTTTATGTCTTTGATGCGTGCGCGGTTGTGGGCATTATTTTGGTGAATAAGAAGTAGTTTTGAGTATGAATGTGGTGATAAGAATTGGGGATTATCAAAAGAAACTGATTCGTTTAGTTTCCTAAATGTAACGGAAAATTTCCATACTAAGTGATTTTATTAATCCGAAATTAATTCTGTGGCACAGGCTACATTTCTATTCCAGAAAAATGTTTTCGTGGGAATATTTCCGATATAGGTACACGTGGGCGAAAGCTCGCTATACATATGTGCGAGCCTCTCCCCATATTTCATTGGAAAATAATGTGTTGAAATAGTTCTTGGTAAATAACTGTCATTCAAGTCTATTTCATTACAGTATTGTAACTTTTTCCAACTTTTACAAAAAGGAGGAGGTAGTCAATTCGACCAGTATGTATATTGTCAGAATTATAAACATTTATGCCAAACATAAGGCTGTATGTCAACGCAAATCTGAAAACTTTAAGTTAGATTGCAAAATAGTAAGTAGTAAAAATATTTCAATTGAAGTGAGGAATCTTTGTCATTGCGGCCGAGGTGAATTTAACGGCCGAGACGCTAAACGAAGGTGTTAAAGAGCCGAGAACAGCAGTGACAAATTCTTACGTGAATTAAAAGACGTTATTCTATACAATTACAGAGAAATTAAATAACAGAAACAAAGTACTTTCGTTATTAATCAATATGAAACTATGATTCAATTTGTTTTTTCCCTGCGTTTTGTCTTCTTATAATGAAGAAGACACAAAGGTATGACACCGCTGAACAGCCTAAAATAAAAAAAAAAACAAATATTTCTTAAATTACAACCCAAATAAATGGCAATTTGTTATCGTATCGTATTTATCATATTATCGTATCGTATTATCATATCGTCTCGTATTATCATATCGCATCGTATACATAAGCAAATTATTTTATGAATGATCATGTTTCCTTGATATTGTGTTGATACACACAATTTAAATTTGGATAAATATGAAGGTAATAAAAACAAGCATCTAATTGCTCTAAAAAACAAACAACGCGAGCTATAGGGATTTGTATATTGTTATCCGTGGTGAAATAAGGAAGAAAAAATGAAAACCCTCGTTGATTGTATGTAGCTGGATAATCTAATATATAAAATTTCCGTGTCACAATGTTAGTTACCGTACTCCTCCGAAACGGCTCGACCGATTCTTATGAAATTTTGGGTACATATTGGGTAGGTCTGAGAATCGGCTAACATCTATTTTTCATACCCCTAAACCTCAGCGGGTGAAACCGCTGAGCACAGCTAGTCTAATATATAAAATTCTCGTGTCACAATGTTCGTTCCCATACTCCTCCGAAACGGCTCGACCGATTCTTATGTATTTTTTATGCATATTCAGTAAGTCTGAGAATCGGCCAACATCTATTTTTCATATCCCTAAGTGAGCAGCGGGTGAAACCGCTGGGCACAGCTAGTATCTAAGAAAATGCTGTCACTTAATTTTACCCCTTTTTAATCGATCGATGGAAACTTCGCACGCTTGCATCGCTATCACTAATGAGTTTCCAAGTATACTTACCTACTAGAACCTAGTAGACACGACAGCTAACTCGTTTCCCTTTACTTATTATCTTTGTAGGGATATATGAATATTTATAATATTGTATTTACATTTCTGTTTATGTTTTTGTGTTATGTATTTATACAGGTATTTATGTGTACTTGTATTTAGGTTAAGACATTCATATTTTAGAAGCTATTCTCTTTCTGTTCTCACACACTACTGTCTACTCGTCATATTTCCTCTCGCAGGCCTGCTGGTAGAAATTTCTTTTGAAATAAGCTGTGCCTGTGTACTCTATGTTTTTTATGATGTTTCCTTGTTTTTTATCCTGTGTGTACATAAATTATTAAATACAAAAAATAAAACCGACTTCCAAAAAAAAAAACTAAAAAGTGGAAAATAACTTTATTTCCGGAAGTCGGTGGCAAAAAAGTCAACGAAACCAACAAAAGCCACCGACTTCCGGAAATAAAGTTATTTTCCACTTTTTAGTCTTTTTTTTGGAAGTCGGTTTTATTTTTTGCAAAAAAGTTTTTTATTTTAGCATTTTTTTAGAAGTCGGTTAAAAAAACTTCCCTCGATTTCGCCAAGATTCCATCATCAGATCCCGACTTGGTGACTATGGGAGCAATTTGGATAGCATAGGCTTTAAATTTTTTTTTGTTGATTTTTCAATAACCGCTTGTCCGATTTCGATAAAATTTGCATGGGACCATTTGGGAAGTATAACCTTTCCAACAAAAAAAGAATTTTTGAAATCGGTTGGCAAGCGACGGAGTTAAGTGCGAACAAACCTAAAAAAAAAAAAAAAAAAACATACAAACATCCGAATTGAGAACCTCCTCCTTTTTTAGAAGTCGGTTAAAAATAAATAAATAGGTAGTTCTCTTATTTACTAGTATCTTAATATGTAGGTAAGTTTGATACGGTGCAGTTTTACTTTGCTCGTCTGTTGCTGCTTGTCTCCCCAATGTAATTTGGGTCGGCGGAATAAGTTATCTTATTCTATTATAACAGTATCTTTACACAGAAAACCTTCAAACAAATCATTTCCCAAGCCGCTAACTTCCTTACCAGGGTTGCGGGTTGTTCGAAAGAGATACCGCAGCCTCGGAACATAAAGGGCAAAAGAAGGAACATGGGTGGGTTTTAGTCAGTAAAAGTCTGGCAGTCCCTTCTGCTCCGTTCAAGGGGAAGTTATTTAATGATTTCCCATCTGCAAAAAAACCGCTAATTTCTACAAGCATCTAAAACTTCACAAGTTTTGGAATTTTGAGGGATGAAATTCTTGTTCAATAATTTCTTCGTTCAAACTTTTTTGCGCCGCCAGAGAGAACTGTGAAGTTTAGGGTGCGTGAAAGTTTCACTATCGTCGTTGATTTACATTTTTTTGCAGTTTTGTTTACCCACTGGTAGGCAGGTAGGTAGGTACTTTAGGTAGGTAGGGTAGGCAGGTAGGGAGGTACGGTAGGTAAGCAGGGTATAAAGGTAGGTAGGGTACCTAGTTAGGTTGGGTGGATTAGTAAAAGGTGACTTGCAACGCATGCACGCAGGCACAGCTAGTTTTTAAACTTGACACTTGTGGACTTATTTTAGCAATTTTTGTAATCAGGCAGACCTATTGTTTAGATGAAGGGCCCCTAATATTAGTCCGGCTGCTTCCAGTTAGTACTGCAATATTTACTAAGTGTCACATATAAAAATTAAGACTCAGAAATAAATCCTTCTTCCTACTTATATTTTTTTAATATAATAAATGCGAATGTTTGTGAGGATGGATGGATGTATGGATGATTGTTACTCTTTCACGTCAAAATGGATGAACGGATCTTGATGAAATTTGGCACAGAGATTATGGTCTGAAATAAAACATAGAACATATTTTTTTTTTCGAGATGATGCGGGCGAAGCCGCGGGAGCCAGCTAGTTCACAATATTTGTCCCGAGATTTACAGCATCTGGCGAAAAAAAATCTATTGATGCTGTTATTATTTAACAATATTTTCACTTTGCATTAAGGCGCGGGCCCACCGCGGTGCACGAAGAGGCTACGCACGTGTATTTCGCTTTGTAAGAAAATGTATGTGGTTGTGTCCACTGCAACCCACGGAGAGGCTACGCATGAATTGACGTCATTAATACATGCGTGGCTTGCTCGAATAGGCGGTTACATAGCTCAACGCTGTCAACGTGGGTCTATGTTTCCACTGGAGTACACGAATATGACCCATGACTATGTATTACAGAGCGGTTTTGCTCCGTGGATTGCAGTGCCACGTGTGTAGCCTCTCCGTGCGCCGTGCCACGCTATACATAGCCGTGGGTTTTCGTGTAGGTACTCTAGTGGAAACGTAGACCCACGTTGTCAAACAAATTTATACACGCAGCTAAAATGCGCCGCTTGCCCGTGCTCAGCATGCGCCGCGGTGGGCCCGCGCCTTTAAACCAGCCTGCACTTCGCTATTCGAAAATCAACAGTGTTTAAGAACACATTAAAAAAACAACCAGCTAAGAGCGAGTCAGACTCGCGCACCAAGGGTTCCGTACAATCTTGCGATATAAACAGCCATATCTTTTGACTGCGTAGACTTAGAGAGTTGATTATTTCACAACACAAAGGGACCACAGGGTTGAGCATATGGTTTCTAATTTCAACTCGATACCTCCACGCGTTCCCGAGATAAAGGGTCTTGACAGACAGACAGACAGACAGACGGACAACAAAGTGATCCAATAGGAGTTTAGTATTTCAGTTTGAAGTACGGAACACAAAAAAGCGAGCCAAGCTCGGCCCAAGCTAGCAGATATACGTTTGTTTATGAACCTTGAACCTTAGGTATACCTTAGAAATAAAGTCGAAAATCTATCAAAGAAATCTGACAGATTGTAGTAGCTTGATGTGCAGCCGTCTGTATACATACTACTCGACTCTGCCACATACTTGCTTATTAAAATTTAATCAATAAATAATTAAGATTTCATGCTCATTCAAAAGATTCCATAAAAATAAATAAATAAAATAAATATCTTGGGACAACTCACACACGGCTATCTGATCCCAAGCTAAGCAGAGCTTGTGTTATGGTAACCAGACAACTGATATACATACTTATATAATTTATAAATACATACATATTATAGATAAATCACACCCAGACACAGAACAAACAATCATGCTCATCACACAAAGTTTGTCCTGGGTGGGAATCGAACCCACGACCTCCGGCTCAGCAGTCAGGGCCACTAACCACTAGACCAACAGGCCCGTCACGTTATGACATATTTTAATGGAGAACTTAAAAAAAAATGTGGAGGTTACAAAAAACTTGGCTACGGCAGTTAATCTCAGCGGAGATTAGCTATCAAAGCATATATAGTACTGGCGTGTGTGCGCAGGCACAGGTGCAGTCTCTATTCCCTCATTCTCATAGTCCGATGGGACGGCAATCCGACACCAACGGCTTAAGGCGCCACCCCGACCAAAACGCCGCGCAAGCCGTTTTTGTACAGTTTTCTAGAGCTATCTACTTGTTATATAAAACGAACTAAGTAACAAAAAAAATACATTAAATTTCTTTATAATCTTGATTCCATTATTGTAGATTTTGTTTTTATTTTTATTGAGTCATTATTTAGTAAATCTCCTTACAACAAAGCCCCAGAAATGAGAAAAAATATCAATAACATGCATCTCCTCGTAAAGTAAACATTGTTTAATTTTGCTACTGACACTAATGGATTCATAATTCTATAATGAACATTTTGGTAGAAATATTTTTTCTAAAAACCCAATACTTAATTTTATATAGATTTTATTCCAAAAAATAGGCATTATTCACTACTGCTCTCTCTCACTCACTCCTACGCGGCAAAGAGGGAAACGAATGCTCAAGGTTATTTGCGTAGGGTACGGCCTTAACGAGCTTTCCGAGGCACGGGGGTATAACTTACCACTAACTTCCAAACTGCTACTGTGAAATTCCTAATGGAATATGTGGTGTTATTCCATTAGGAATTTCACATTACTAATCCCAATAACACCTTTTGCCCGATCTAAGAATCAAACCAAAGACCCTGTACTCAGAAGTCGCGCTAGCAACCGCGTGCCCGGACGGAGTACCTAGTCGGAAAACGACACGACACGGTTCGCGCAGTGGCTGAGCGATCGACTGCTGCGCTGCGTGTCGCGGGTTCGATCCCCGCACGGAACAAATATTTGTATGGCCTACAGATAGTTGTTCCGGGTCTGGCTGTTTGTGTATGTGAGTTTAAATGTTTGTGAACGCACCCACGATACAGGAGAAATCCTAGTGTGGGGCAACGTTTTTTTTTTAAAGTTCTGCTAATACGACCTGATTAAATATACATAAGTACTTCTATGCTGGTTCTCAGATCTGCATTTCTAAACCAAAACAACCATCCTTTTCAGATTCGCAGACGACATCCAACTGATGACTGGCCAGCGTCCAGGAATATACTGGTTGATCTGCTGGAAGTACCTGTCTCCACTAGCCATGTTGTCGATTCTAGTGTCTTCCTTCTGGGAGCTGGCCACCGAAGGGTCGGCGTACGACGCCTGGATCAAGTCAATAGGAGACACGGAGAGGAAACCCTGGCCAGTGTGGGCTGTGCTGTTGGTTCTTGTACTGGTGCTGGCTTCTGTGCTGTGGATACCTTTACTGGCTATTTGCAGGTTAGTTATGACACTGATATTACAGAGGTGAAAGTTTGTATGTGTGTGTATGTTTATTACTCTTTCACGCTTAATTTGGATGAAATTTGGTATGTAGATAGCTTTTACCTAGATTAAAACATATACTACTTATTGTCTATGCTAGATGATAAATAGTATAAAGCCTTTTTTTATCTCTAATAGTTTCAAATTTTCCCAGACTAGCCCATTTAAGTGGGTAAACAAAACATGTAAATCAACGACAATAGAGAAACTTTCACGCACCCAGAACTTCTCAGTTCTCTCTGGCGTGGCTAAAAAGTTTGAAGAAATTATTGAACGAGAATTTCATCCTTCAAAGTAAAATTATATTACTTAATTGTGAAGTTTTAGATGCTTGTCGAAATTAGTGGCTTTATTGCGGACGGGAAGTCATCAAATAACTACCCCCACTCGGGGCGGAGCGGGGGAGACTGTCAGACTTGTACTGACTAAAACCCACCCATGTTCCTTCTATTGCCCTTTACGTTTCGGGGCCGCGGTATCTCTTTCGAACAACCCGCAACCCCGGCAGGCGGTGGCCTTGGCAGTAACAGTAACGCGCCGTCAACATGGCCTGTCGTCAATAGACGGACGGACGGTGAGCTACAACCATGTACCCATTGCTCATCTACGGTGGCCGGGAGTCGTCTCGCAGCGCCCGACGCCCGGGGCGTCTCCCGCGAAGTAGTATAAAGCCTATGTTGTAAACCGCGGGGCGCACCCAGTGGCAGAGAATAAATAATAGTGTTTTTATTAAATTGGTAAAATATGGTGGCGGGGTGACGGGTTATGTAATGGAAAGTTGTGCTGTGTTTTAGACACTTATAAGTATAAAACAATGGAATCAGTCCTCCTCTTCATCTACTTCGACTCTGAACTTTGCACGGCACAGTTGGCGCAGTGGCTGAGCGATACACTGCTACGCTGCGTGTCTCGGGTTCGATTCCCGCACGGCACAAATATTTTTATAGCCTACAGATGGTTGTTCCGGGTCTGGCTTTCTGTGTATGTGAGTTTAAATGTTTGTTAGCGCAACCACGATATCTACAGGAGAAATTCCTATAGTGAGGCAACGTTTTTTTTAAACAAAGAAATTGACTATGTTAAGACTAATATGTTACTTTTTTTTAATACTAAAAAGGCTTGCGTTTAGCCGTAACTGGCCTGATTTATAGCGATGATGCGGCCTAGGGTGAAGCACGTTTGCCTAGAAGATACCGATGCGAACTTTAAATTGTTCAATGCTATCACGATCGTGTTGCTAAGAATTTATGGCGCTCTCGTGCAAGAATACATTTGTACCTATCTCCCTCTTGTAAAAAAGGATCTTGGTATTTAGTTCATCATTGCATCTCTTCCACTTCTCAAAGCCAATTAAATCTTGCGACACTAATAAAACGTTTCCAAAACTTCCAGATATTTCGGCATCCCAATCATAGATGACGAAGAACGCGCCTGGTTTCCCGCCGAGGAGTTGCGAGACTTCCACGGGATAGAGCCAAGACCTGTCTCCACGACGGAAACCCTACTGTTCTGCACCAGGCCTGATGGAACCGAAGGTTGCTGCTGGCCGGGATGCTGTGAGACCGATGATGAGGAGTAATCTTGAGGTTGGTTGAGGGTTCGAAGGTTGGAGTTATAGTCGGGGTTTACTGCAGCGTGGGTGTCGATAAACTCAAACTCATAACATTTATTTCAATTACACCGTTACAGGCACTTTTGAATGTAAAAAAAAAACAAAAAGACGAAACTACAGTCCCAGTCACAAGGCTTAATAACTTGTGAAAGTACCATAGTCACCCATTCCAAAGCGTTGATCTCTATGGAGAAGAATGGGCAAGAAATTCCATGGACACTCTTTTTAGTCATAATGTTTTTAAAAGACCATGGTTACATCATTCATGTCGAGATATAAATAAAATTTGAGAACGATGTTGTTAAACGTGTACCTACATTAAGAGCGTCAAGAATAAAAGTAGTAATCAATCATTCAAAATATACTGTAAAAGGTTGAGATATAATAATTATGCTGCAATGGGCAGCGCATTGAAATAAAACAGTGCGGACAGCCTGTTGTGGATGAGTTTAGACAAAAAGTAAATAAGAAAAAAACCTTAAAAAACCATTTTAGTTGAATACTCTGGCGAGCTTCATTACTCTGTTGTGTAGCCGCATTATACAAAATATAATACAACGCCATCTATGACGTAAACATGGAACTAAAATCATAATTCTGAATCACGGTATTGAAGAACGAGTAAAGACTATAAAGAACGAACCTGAGTGCAGATGCAAGAAACAAGCATGATAGGTACTCAATGGCCTTTAGGTATACTCTATACTATTAAGTATAAACCTAATTGTAAGTATCTAGCAAATATTTAAAGTACTCAGATGACACGCTGCAGTGCTCTTAAATGAAAATAGTAAACAAAATGTTTTAAAAATCCCTTAAATGAAAATGTATTGTAATGTGTATGTTTCCCACAAGTTTTGGTTTGGCTATCTATGGATAAACTGCATGTGGGTTTAAATATAAATAATGACTTTGGTACTACGAGTCAAATCAAATCAAATCATTTATTTCAATTAGACCATTACAGGCACTTTTGAATGTCAAGAAACAAAATGAATCTACAGTCCCGGTCACAAGGCATAATAACTTGTGAAAGTACTGTAGTTGCCCATTCCAAAGTACATTCCGAGGTACATTCAGCAACAAAAGTAGATTAACACTTTGTTTATTTATGCCTTTTTATACAGAGCAGAGAATTTAAATGAAGTCTAAACGCTTTGACAAACATGGAATGCTGAAAAACAGTTTCATATTTTTTTGTGAATGCACAGATGAGTAGAGAAAGCAGTTTTAGACTTAAATTGCTGACCATAAAGTTTATATTTAATTAAGAAGCATGAAAAAATAATTTACTAGAATTCACCATATCCGAAACATAAGGAATTGGAAACATATCCAAAGCGTATTACTAGTTCATATCTAGATATTCATATCCTGCCGTTTATAACAATATTCTATTGTTGAACTTTTATATCACGTATTGTAGAATTTTAGCCATAGATAATTAAAAATATATTCGTCTTCGAAAACAGCCTGTCTGTAAAGGCTAAGTAAGTTCTAGAATGTAATTGACAATAATAAAAAAATAATTCTTGACAATAAAACCTTGTAATCTTTTTATTATAAAAAATGTTGCTATTACTATTATATTTTATTGTTGAGGACTGTATTTTTTATAACTTTTATTATTTTCAAAATATTAATATTTAAAAGAAAGACGACAATAATCACAAAATATGAATCCTGTGCCTATGTTATAGTTTTTATTGATTTTACATTCGTTATGCTTCAAGCTATATCTTGTTAACAATTTAAAAAAGTAGGTGTCTATTAAAAACGTTTTATTTAAATAAAGTATACAGATGACTATTTGACAATAAATAAAAGATCCTACACTATAAGGTATCTTGTTTTAGCTGCTTCCAAATGTAAATAGTGTATTTACGGTGTCTAAAAAAACTTGTTGTTGTTGTTAGTGTTTAAAAAAAAAGTATACATATAGGTAAGAAACCTATTAAATTAACAGACTGTAAATTATGTATGTCAGCAGGTTATATACGTTATATATGATGATATATACTAAATCAATCAAAATATAAAATCAATGAAAATATCGCAGTATTTTTGTCTTGCATATTTAATAATGTAATACTGCGAGTTTTAAAATAATTTTAGTAAAAAAAAAAATGATGCGAATTAAACATTGGTTTTATTTTTTTGGATTTGCGCTAAACTAAACGACTACTCTGCTGAATCAAAATGTTTTGTCAAATTCTTGGTAACTTTCATGTTTAAATTACCCATTTTCATAAATGAGAACAATCCTATAACTGTGTGCATAGGGTTTAATGTCTATTGGAGCTTATGGTACAGACACAGGCAGCAGTGGACATTATCTAAATGTGGTTTAAGTTAACATTCAATGTGATATGGCATACAAAGTTATTTATTATCTTATTTAAATATATAGGTACCAATACTTCTTAATATTCACCTTAATCACAATATCTATTCAGTTCTATCATGGCGTATTCTGTTTACGCAAAAAAATAGGAGATTAGAGTCTAAGTTAAAAGTAGATACCTATAATACAAGTTACTCACATCGTGCAATGTTGTACATTGTACATAACTAGAAATTAGCTATAAGTAAATATTAAATTATTAAACACCTTAGGAGTTTCTTGAACATTATGCACAAATAAATAACGCCAATTGATGTTGTTATGCCATTAAAATATATTGACCTAAGATTAGCTGTATGCAATTATACTTAGATATGAAAGTATTTATTAATGTGTTTAATCATAATAATATAAAACTATAATGGAATGAAAATCTTAAATTCATTCATTATCTTAAAACTAAAAGCAGTTTTAAGAATTGTGTATACCACATATTATACTCTAATCAGGAAATACCAGCCAATATGGTAATTTAAAAAAAAATTGCGTCAAGGTAAAAATCAAAGGAATATTTATTAAAGAAAAAAAAAGTTTCGCACAAAACAAAACAATAAAAAAATGGTTACAATAAAGTTGATATTTTGAATGTAGTATTGAGAATAATACGCATCTATATAATACACACATAAAATGCTTGGGTAGAATGTGTGAAATCTAAACTTACTCCAAAATCAGAACTTTGAGAACTGAAAACTTAAGCACGGAAATCGAGTTTTACTGGGAATTTGTACTGTTTTATCCCAGTTCATCCAGGACTCTTGTTGACAGTAAGTTGTCTTGTATTAGTCAACTAACGTAAAAAAGTCAGCGACATAAGTGGAATAACACTCAAGTTTTCTTAATCTTATGTAACATTATAGTAACAGTGTTAATCCACTTTTGTGACTGATAATACATATGTTCAAAAACTCAATAAACGCCATCTAGCGGTGAACTTAAGGGTTTAAAATGGAAAACTTAACTGATAAATGTTTGAATGCACTGTGTAAAGAAAGAAGGCAGCTATTTAATTGGAGTCAATTAATCAATGTAAAAAATAAACCATTTTGCACAAAAAAACTTTTAGGAATTGTATTCAAGATTTTTTTTAAATGCTTTTTGATTTGTATTTTTTACCGTTATTTTAGGACGAATGTACGTCTGTTCCTTAAAAATAATTATAGACTTGATATTTATCGAAATGTTACTTGCTTGGAACGCACAACGAAATTATTGACGTCAATAATTTTAATATGTAATTTTTTTTTTCAATGGAATCAAAATAAATAAAAAGGATAAAAAAAGATATTGGGTTAAATTAATTAGTAAGGCAGGAATTTAATTTCCGTTTTCACTTAAATTAGGCGACATCTAAATACATACATAAAAGTTTACAGTCAGTTTTTGTGCTATTCTTAATTTGTTTGGGCAAACGTTACATGTCGCTTAGCGTTAGTGAAAACAGACATAAGTGTTATGAACGTTTTTTAAAGCTTCATTTGATAATAAATATAGTAGTATCAATCTTTTGAGTTAAAAAAACATACCCTTAACAATTTGTATAGCATATCCTAAGAATGACGTGTAAACTTGTACCTAGCCGTTTAGCTTGACAATAACTTTTGTATATTAGGTACATATCAAACTAAACTAATAATATTTTGTGACTTGTGAAAAATGAGAAAAGAACAATGTTTTGAAAGAGTAGAAAAGAATCGCACTGACCACATGAGATCGATTTATAGGGTGAATTTTTCAAGTGGGCGTGATGTCTTTTATAGTTTTACATTTGGCCATCCACGTCCATATGAAAAAAAAAACACCCTGATTAGAATATATAAAAAAGGTACATATGCTGACAATATCTACAATATAAGAAAATGAGGCCATTTGTTAAATCTGTGCATTAATACTGGACACACTGTAAATTAAACTTTTGCAAGATACTGGCACCTTTATCTACATAAACAGTACCTAAATACTCTCAAAACATTAGTTTACTTGCTATGTCCACTAATTTTGGACGGGTAAGGCAATACGTTCAAATGTACGATCGGTGCGAATTTTGTTAGAGAATAGGATAGGTCGATTAGTCATAGCGTTGCGATAAGAATACAAATTCCTATCGCAAAATATTGTTGTTTCTGTGTAAGTAAATATGCCTAATAACGTGTTGATGGTAAATAAACGTTCTAAAAATACATTTTGGTTTTATTTTAACTTTATGGACGGGTAATAACCTTGAATAGTGGAATTCCCAATTCTGCTTTTTAGAGTTGCCAATATAAAAAAATAACTTTTTATCTTTTTTTTATATTAGCGCCTATGGTTAGTTCTTTAATAATTATTACACCACTCATAGTAGAAAACTTTTCGATACGAGAATAAAGATCACTGTAATTTCGGCAAGCTTGATCTATTAGCCTTTTCGCGCCTTTACTGTCGCTCAGAGTAATTTGCCAGAGTGAGAGTCATGGCGGGATTGCTATCCCATGCGACAGCATCAATGGTGCTGCTGATCGATGAGGTTCGAACCTAAATATATTTTTTTTGTCAGGGTTCAATGAGGTGAACTAAGTAGGTATCTCTACGTAGTTAAAAAAAAAAGATAAAAAGTAATTTTTTTAAATTGGCAACTCTAAAAATCAGAATTGGGAATTCCACTATCAGGAACCTAATAGGAGGAGAGGGACAATCAAAGTCACCATATTTTATTATCATGGGCACTTCTTTTCTTACAAGTTTTTTTTCAACACCATTCTATTAGATTCACCTGTAACTTTCTTATTCTTTTATTTTTTTAAAAACGTCGCGCACTCCCTCACACGTTTACGTTTTTTTTTAAACGTTGCCCCACACTAGGGATTTCTCCTGTATCGTGGGTGCGTTTACAAACATTTAAACTCGCATACACAAACAGCCAGACCCCGAAACAACTATCTGCAGGTCATACAAATATTTGTTCCGTGCGGGAATCGAACCCGCGACACGCAGCGCAGCAGTCGATCGCTCAGCCACTGTGCCAACCTCATTTAAACTCATATCAAACAGCCACACCCGAAACAACTACCTGTAGGTCATACAAATATTTGTTTCGCGTGGGGATCGAACCCGATCACTGATTTTGACAGAGACGCAGACGGCGTCTGTGTCAAAACGGTGAATAACCGAGAAAGGACTGTAAAGAGGGCTTTGCCCAGCAGTCCATTTCAAAAGTAAATAGGTAGGTACTGACGTGATCTGTATGATTATATAATTTCTATTACTCTTCACTCCCTCCGTACATCCTGCTACTGCCTCAATCTGCTGTTGTTGCAGGCTCCACAATTCATTTTGTTTAGGCTCTATCTACGATAAAAATGAGAGCATAAGGGTTTCCAACCTGCTTGAGGCACCTGAAATTGCTCCAAAAATATCCTCGCAATCCGGCTCGAAGGACGGATGATGTACTTAGCATAATCCTATAATGTACTCTACTGCCGAGCGCACCGTAATCCACTAGGTGCGCCAGTTTGTGGAAGTTTGAATTTTCTGTCCTCTCTCTCTAACATGCTAGTTTTTTGCTTAAAAAAGAGATCAGCTGGGACCTCGGTGAGGTAAAATGAAAAATAGACAAATTTGCACTGAATATTTTATTTCAACTTCAAAAGATACAATTCAATAGTACTCAGTAACATTAACAACTATTTATTGCTATCTAATCGAAATCAACCCAGTCTTTTGTTTCTTAATGTGGGTAAAAAAATATTTTTTCCTTGAATCTAATTTGGATACTTAAGGTACATTATAGATGAGGTAATATATTTGGATAATTTTTAACTATACATAATAATGTGATTATCATTTCAAAGTTTTAAATAACCATAATATATGTATTGGCCATATGATATAAGTAGCGGAAGAAATGTACATAGAGTTTAATATTAATTTGTTTAAGGTAGTTAGACTATTTAGAGGGGATGCGCTGTGTTGCCAGCGAAATTAATTTTTCTTACGTTTTTTGCAATTTGCAGGTCAGTGTTAGGAGTTAAGTTGATTCAAATATGATTCACGACCGCAGTAATAATGACTTTATAGATCTATAACAATTAAAATCATCAATAGAACTCTCTAAGTTCATGTGATCCCATTTAATGGCTATTTCATGAAAAACTCATTTATTGGAATTAAATTAACTTAGAGGATTATATTGATGATATTAACTACATATTATAAATCTGTAAATACATATAACTTACAATCGAGAATTATTTTAATTTTAAGATTCAGCCTAACACGGACCTGCAAATTGCAAAACAAAAGAAAATTTATTTTAGAAAAAGTAAATTAACAACTACCCTCCTATATGAGTGAGTGATCAAAGTTATCAATGCAACATGAACCGGTCAGAAAGAGCTGAAGTCGACTACGCGTGTCGACGTGGTCACTCTTATACGGCAATGTACGTAGTATTTTTTCTTTATATCACTACATAGTATAAAACAAAGTCGCAGTCGCTGTCTGTCTGTTGCTATGTTGTATGTATGCTTATATCTTTAAAACTACGCAACGGATGTTGAAGCGGTTTTTTTTAATAGGTAGAGTGATTCAAGAGGAAGGTTTATATGTATAATACTTCAACCTATGACTCTTAGGAGGTGAGCAGCGGGTGAAACCGCTGGGCGGGTCGCTAGTTACTTATAAAGCGTATAGAAAAAGTTAATGAATATAAAAAAAACGGAGACTAAATTTGTCTAATTTGAAAATCAATTAATGTTTTATATGCCTGTCTAACAGGCACACACACGATTTTGTTTGTTTATCGGCCTATCAGTTTTATAGGGGATAATCTTTTATTTCAAAAAGTATGGTTTTTATTATTTTCTTTTTCTAGTTGAAAGGACGTGATAGCAGTTTTAGAAACTTTAAAGAATACAAATGTTTGTACTACAAAGTTATCATGTTACTGCAAAGAATACGAATGTTTTCTTTGCCAATCATAATGTATTATTATTATTACATTCAGACCGTAGTATATCTATAAATGAACCGCGACAGAAATTGCTTTTATCGTAAAACTCATAAATAAATATATGTAAGTAAATCTCGTAGACATAAAGCTATGACGAATAACGTTGTCAATCTTGCCAGTCATTTGAGTAGTCAGATGTAAGTACTTCATAACATTTATATCTACACAGAGGAAGTTATTTAACTTACTACAAATTTTTCGATGACATTTGTACTGTTGAATTGTCAAAGTACCTATATCTAAATACCACAAAGGTGAACTCCAATTAATTTTCTAAAATTGTGCCCGAAAATGGCTATTATTGCTTACAAAATATTTTTAAACCCTTGCTGACTTAATTTTGGCAGCTGACATACCAACATGCCAATTACAAGCCCATTATTGCTGGTTAATGTATCAACCTGTTATCTTAAAAAAAAAACCTATAATTTAAGGTGGGATAGATTTTTCTTCTTGCACTTAAAATTCATTTTTTAATCTTTCTTCTATTTTCTATGATTGGTCTATTACTAAGGGATTAATAAATTTTAAAGACAGATTACACCAACCAAGAGTATTCACACTATTACCAATGAAAATATGTGTGATCCAAATAGTCAGTGGCCCGAAAGTCTGACAACCAGTCTTACCAAGGTATTGCCCAGTACGAACTAGGTTGTAGAGTTCAGACATGCAAACACTCTATTTAAAATACTGATATTCATCTGCATCCGGTCAGACTGGAAGTCGACTCCAACATAATTGGGAAAAAGCTTAGGAAGGTGATGATTGAGTACTCAAATAGTTCAGGAAAGGGAAGCATTTTTGCTCATAGATAGTGATACAAAGTTACATTATTCTGTTAACCTGGAATTATAGTAAATATAAATCTGAAATCCCTAACCAGTCTTGAGCAATCATGGTGATCAATGCTGGTTCCTTCTCTGTATGCAAGAAGGCCTTTGCCCGGCATTCGGGAGCTGGTATTATTGGGCCAGCTGTCTAAGGCCCTACATAATAAAATAAAAGAATATGCAATCACTTTGTTTTTCACAACCTTACAGGAAAGTGGCTGATTACAAAGTATCTATAACCAGGCAGGTAAAGAATTTTGCGGGCAGACCCTTATTGTACTTTTCTCTTTATCGTAAGGATCAGCTTTTCGGAGTTATGTCTGTAATTTGGCCATTCCAGTTTGAATTAACCATTACATTGCACTCCCACGTAGATTAGATATTTGCACTATAATGTGAATAATCATAAACTTAACCAATATTAAGAATCAGACTAAAACAGACTAACTACGTATTTCAATTAAAACAAATACTAAATTTGCTCACTACTATCTGCGTCACGTTTCTCAGTCTCGGCTTTCTTCATCTTCTTTGCTTTTATGTCAGCCATAGTCTGTTCAATGGACCTCTGATCTTTTTTATTTTCACTAGGTACCTCACCGTAACTCTTGTTGACGTTTGTCTTCTGAGCTGCATCAATAGCAGCTTCTTGCCCTATCAAATGGGCATACTTCTGTTTATAGAAAGTGCCACTTAATTCCTCTTTACCACGCTTACGTTTTCTGTTTCTTTCTTCATCTAACTCTATAGCTGCTTGTTTTCGCTTTTCAAAGTGAGCTAGGGCCATCTCAGCTGCTTTATCCTCGTTCCAGACTCCTCCAGCTCTTCGTACTGAGAGTTCATCTTCTGAAGGACCATTATCTTTGTGATATACAACTGAGTATCTATCTATGCCCTCTTGTCCGAATGAAAATACTTGCAACCCAGCAATTTCAGATACGTCTCTGATAATCGATCGGTACATTTGTTCCATTGGTTCAAATAGAATGTGTGGTTTAGTACCGTCTTTAATAAAGTCACTTATTTTTTCTTCCACTCGTTTTCTAAATCTGTTTATCATGTTTCGTTCCTCCTTCTGTCTATTCTCCATAGCCTCTTTCTGTTTCCGCATAGCATTTTTCTGTGCCTCACTAGCTGTTGGTGGTTTTTGCATGGAATTAAGGATTGAGTCTAGTAAGTCCATGTTTAAATTTGGTTTTCTGTCAAGAAAGAAGTGTATGTAAGTATTTCAGGTACGCGGCGTTGCCACTCTTTGGGAAATCGAAAATTGTCACTTAGGTATTCTGTATTTAGTTCTTTAAAAGATAATATGTCTAGTGAAGTTTCTATCTGGGCGCAGACTTGACTGCCAAATGTTATTGTATCATCTGCAAACTCCAGCAGCTGGTTGAGAGATGGCTGCAATGGACTGCCTTTAACAAGTGCAGAGTTTTCTTCAAAGTTAATTTCTCTGCAACTATCTCTAAGTGTTTTGTTCTTGTTACACAGTTTCTCAAATAACTCTTCTAAAGTAAACCTGTAATTGTCCAATTTAAGCATAGTTAGTCTATATATTGTTTGGTTAAAAAATAGGAACATAAAACAGAAATCATTACTGATAGGTTAATGATGTTTAAAAATGTTAAGTACAGATATTTTATTGAATGTAAAATTATGCTTAAATGCATGTCTTAAATAGTTAGATGTTACTAAACAAATGTGTGAATAACACATTTCATTATAAACAAGTACCATTGCCAATGTCATTGTTTGATCAATAGTACAGCTCAGTCTTACTAAATTCTTCAAACTGAAATTGTAATGTATTTAAAATACGACGGCTTATCTATTAAATACGATGCACATCTATGACAAGTACATAGCACTTACAGTTTACTCCGTATTTTCAGTGCGTCCTCCGAAATTAGGTTATGTATGGAAGCGCACAACTTGTTTTGTAAGCCGTCGAATTGTTCCAACGGCGTCCCCGTCACGTCAGCTCTACAATGACCAAAACCATTACAAACAGTCGTAAAATACAAACAATAAACATTTCTTTAATTTCACTCACTCCTTTATGCTCTTACAACGCTTTATCTGCGTATTTATAGATGCTGCGCACTTTTGGCAATCATTCAAACTAGTTTTCACTATGATGTGAAATTCATCGAAATAAGAAAAGTAGTCAATTAATTGTTTTTGAACCTTTGCTTCCATTATTTGAGAGAAAATCCATATCAATATTTTATTTTCCACAATAATCACAAAACAATTGCCGTTTACAGCAAAGAAAATTATGATGAGACTCAAATCGAATGACAACTTGAAAACAAATACGTTTACGCGGTAAGTAATTAATAGTTAGTAAAGCGAAACATTTGCGCCTGGAGTGTGAGGTTTGTGAATAGATTACCTACATCTAATGCAAAATATATTTTTATATCAGTTCATCTTGCATAAAATAAAACAATTCATTTGATGAAATTTGAAACAAAAATATACCACAGCTATCTTCATAAAAGTTTATCACGACTAGATTACAGTTTTGAGAAACCGTAAATTAAAAAAAACCGATATTTTTTCAAAATTATTCCTAATATGATGGAATAGTGATCTAACTTTTTATTAAATTAGCACAGTTTTAAAACATTGTTTGTTTTCTCTTTAAAAATTGTTTCACGTTCGGTTTCATTCCACGGACCGGTGGTCGATTGCACCTGTCAAACTTAGAACCAATGGCAGGCTTTTGTGTGTGACCTCCAAAAACAGCAGTCTTGATTTTGATGCGACGAGAAACGTGTGTCTAAAATCGTCGCGTTTTAATAAATGAAAACACGTCGGAGATCTTTAATAATATTAAGTGCTTGCATATTTTTTACGAATTAAGTGTGAACTAAAATGAGTGTAAAAGGTGTAATCTAATTTGAGCTTATGTAAAGAATATTGTGATTTTGCTTTCGTGAAAATGAACGGCAAACTGCATAGTGAAACCGGCGCTTTCTCATCTGACGACATGCGTGCCGAAATATTGAACCCTTTCGTTCACAAATTGGAGCTAGATAACACATATGACAAAATAAAGGTACGGAGACCAAGCAAGATGGTTTTAAATTGCGTAACGCAATAAAGTGAAAGTATTTTTCTTTAATTTAAAGATTCCAGCTAGGTACTGTAACATTCTGCGCATGTCTAAATCTAATAATGACATAGAGTAGAAGGTGTTTTGTTGCAAATATACTAACAAAAACAATGCGTAATTGCTGCAAAGATAATGATTGTTTTATTACTTGACTATCATTTGTGACTTTATTATTTTTAATTTATTCAAAAATATTCTAACATTGAATGAGGAACAATTAAATTAGACGCGATTGCCAAATATGTACTGAAAACGTTTGTCTCCAGGGCCTTGTGCCGAATGTTATTGACACTGAATTGAATACAAATAAATCGAGACCTTTGTTGAGATGTGCTTTTTATTTTATCTTGAACACATATTTTGTTTTTCTTAGCGCATTGTGGCTAGTTTAAAGAATAATTATATTAAAATTTCCTCACTAAACCCTTATTATTAAAGTTTCGTACCGTTATCTGAAAAAAACATTGTGAAAACCTTTTTGTATAATAATGGCCTAAATGGGCCACGCTTTTAATCTCATTAGGTATAGCAGTTAAGGTTTATTTTATGGCTTAGGAGAACTTTTATTATTAGTCGTAAGTGAAAAAGAGTCAAGAAAAATGTAACGTTATTTCAACACCATTTACACTGAAATATCAAAAATCTGCTTTCTAAAGTATGAAGAACCGTTATGAATTACAAAATGTCACTGCTGTGTTAGGTTATTGGTTTGATTAGGTGAAATAATTGTTCCATTATGACTATGGGGACCCTTTCATCTTTTTTCATTGATGTGACTGAATTTTATTTTTTACATCCTTACATAAGTAATTTAGGTATGCATTTTGTTTCTTGTCCGGTAGACATTGACGGCAACGGAGTTAATTAAGTGCAAAATCGATGTAGTAGGTCTTTTACTTACCATCAACTGGTAAAAGTCTATTAAGAAATTACTGTTCATCAATTCTTTTTGCATTTTGTTACTGGAGCGCAAAGACCCAGACATTTTAATCATGGGTTCTGTTGCAGAAAGCCGTTACTTCTATGTGATGAAAGGCACAATTTTGCTTGATACACCGCACTGTAGTAGCGAGCAGATAGATAGGTAGGCATCATATAACACTGGTCACGCAATAGGCCAACGAAAGCGACACAATTTTCTTCCGATTTCCATCGCTCGTTGAGCTTTCTTACGTAATAGGTACACATTAATATGATTATGAAAATGAAAGAGTGTCAGTAACGAGTTGTACTAATAAAGAGGCAACGTTTAGAGAAAGTAGTTTGATGATATAATTATTGTTGTTGTGTAACTTTAGCTTGATATGCACCTGGTTTACTGGCCAGTGGCAAGAAATGTTTAATTATATTCAGTGAAGTTAAGTAGTTATTTTGCTCGTGAAGGGCCGAGTAGATCATATTTTCAAAATTCTGGATTAGAAAATAAAGAAACTAGGCATGTGCCCCGGTTTAAATTTCCGACAGGGCAACTATCTTTAGTTTGTTTGTGCGCCAGAAGAAACAAATAAAGCTGCTCAACTGCTGAGTCATTCGTGTGAGAGTCAATTATTTATCAAACTCACAGACTCATTTGGCATTGGCATCAACAGGCGACGAAAATCAAACACGTGTGATTCAAATGCGCATTGCATACAACAATACTCACGGCACAAAAGGTTTATGGAAACCGTAAACATTACCTAAAAACAACTTTATCATACTTTACCGCTAAAAATTGATTGATTGAACTACTTAACGGATTTGGTGTACTGATACTTCTACACTGTTAATATAGAGATTAAATATTTTTAAATGTGTGTAACGGATTTTTCACCATTCTAATGCTATACTATCACTGAGTAGCATACTTAAGCTATAAAAAATCAAGCTACGATACATAGAAGCTGAGCAGCGGGTGAAACCGCTGGGTACAGCTAGCAGTTTATAACCTGGATGGACACATAGGATCTTTAGTCGGTAGTACGATCTTGTGTGACAATTAGCGAACCCCATGTGGGTGAAGTACATGAAAAGTACTATAAATGCATAAAATTTAAATCACAAGACTGATTGACCTGAAGATAGAACAGTCATGATCATGATAGAGCGGTTCCTAGTGCTATAAAGAAATTAAACTTGCCGAATATCTTTTATCCGGCCAAACTACTATCCGCTTTTGGTATCTCTAGTTTTAAATTTCTAGACTAGAAACCTGAAAAAGCACTTAATTCTGCGTAATTTCTATAAGCGCATTTCTGGTTTATTCTAGTCACAAAACATACATACATCGTTAACGTAAGTCAAATAGATCATAACCTTTCTGCCAGATTATTTTTGCTTTAGCCTCCTTAAACACAAATTTAATATTTCATTTATTTTACAATCACAATAATTGTAAAGTTGTACCTATGATAGTATTTCTGACCCTTTTGGTCTGTAACTGTACCTTTAAGATATTTCGCCACACACTGTAATCAATTTCATTATCTTTTGTTGCAGACGGCGATATTCACAGTGATATTACTACCTTTCCGCGTCATCGTTATCTGTTACTTAATAGTGACAGCTTGGTTCCTCGCATGTATTGGCCTCTATGGCCTCAGTGAAGAAGATCTCAGGCGAGCGCCTATGACTGGATGGAGAAGGTAAATTGTTTTCTCTTTTACTGTACAAAATATGTCAGTTACCAAGTCTTGAAATGCCAATAATTCTAGTGGTTCAGCTTTTACCTAGTCAAAACAAAACCAAAATATTCAGTCAGTTTTGGGGCCTTAATAAGTATTTATTTAATGTTAGAAAGTCTTTGTTTGCTTTTTATCTGACCATAACCAATACTTCTTTGAACTGAACAGCTAAAACCATTTTTCTCCACCGTATTTTATTATTTTAACCTAATAAGTCCAAGGTTAGTGTCCGTTATCTGCTTCCTCTCATAATAATTTACAAAATTATGTCTACAGTCCATTGATGCGGAAAACATAATCCAATTCGTATTTAATTTGATTTGCATTTTTTGCATTGCTATTATGTTTAATTTACAAGTTTTTATTCTACCGTTACCTACTTGTCTGGTGCTCAACGGAGCGTGTCTTATGTAGGTCACCTAAGTGTTTGGGAATGTTAGAACACTCTGTGTCACAGAATCGTCTATCTACTACAGTAAATGCAAAATGGTACAAGGTGACTTTTTAACAACAGTTTTCAATTCGATAGAGGTTTCGTATTTTTGGCCGGTTAATTTATCACGGTTTAATTTTTGTTGGCAAATGGCAATCGTTAATTTTACTATCATTAACGATTGCAGGTAAAGCGAAACTTTATCTTACTACTTAATTAAAACGTACATTATCATAATAATAAAAGAGCGATTAATAAACGCCGGACCATTGGGCCTGTACCTACACATCTGTTAAATTTACTTTCTTCGGTATGTATGCCAGATACGGTGCTCGGTCTCAATGTGAGATGATAGCTTTACGATGTTTCTTGCCAGTCGTTCATGACCTTGATGACGTTAACGTACTCAACACTTCCACAGTTTTATTAACGATTGTGAAGCTGAAACAGATTAGAAAATTATTCGAAATAAATAACGACATTGACACTACAAAAGTGAAACCGTGATAAAAAATGTGTAAAAGACATAAATAGCATCGCATCACCTACGTTGCGGGTGCATTTTCACGTCGAAGTATAAGCAAACGCTAAACCGGTAATTACGGTAAAACCGGTTTTTGATGTCTACACAGTCAAACCTCTATTTATTTAAATTTGAATTATAAACCCATCTTTTTATTTTTGTTTATTTTCGTTGTGTAGGTAGGTAGCATTATTAACTTTATATTCCTGTTATAAAGTCAATACCTATATATTTTACACTTAGATTTTATCATATACAGTCAATTAATTACCTGAATCATTAGCCTAATTTTATAGTATTTATTTTGCTACTGTCCGCAAAACCTCGATGTTCTATGTTCAAGGTTAGATTCGTTTTTATAAGGTTTCTAGTTAGGTACTTTCTTAAATTTACTGTAATTATACTTAGGTTTGCTTTTTAAGAATTTGCAAACCAAGGATTTAAACTTTGTAACCTTGTCTCAGGTCTACTGATATTTCGGCGCGTGACCAGAATCAGAACTAACGCTTCCAATCTGTTTTTCATTAGGACACTACATTAAAATTGTCTACCATTTATCGGCTCCCCATCAACGTCATTCGATCGCCAATAAAAGATCCTAGCATAGATAAGTATAAGTACTAACGGATCCTAGTATCACTAAACTAGTAGATCAGATGGTAGAACCCACAGAGTACATTAATCTATGGTAGAACCAATGAAGTGTCAAAGAATCGTTAGATTATGGGCGCTCTCTAGAAAGCGCGGGAAAGTAGATAAAGTGGTTATAGGTTATTCTTGACGCAGAAATGCAGATTCATCTTGAATCTTGTCCTCCTTTGTAGGCATTTTCGATTTGATTTTATTTTATGTTCTATTGACAGTAATTAACGGAAATTGATTGGGATGGATAATTTATAAACGGGTTTTGCAAAAAATCTAGGTAGGTACCTAGTCTAACGCCCACCAATGCACAAATACCTAACAAGTTACGGTTTGCTTTGCATTGCAAGTGTTACCGCCCATGAGTGGGTACCTACTATAGATAATTTCTATAAATAATTGTAAGTTTACTTTTTTAATATGTAAATAATGGATAACCCAGTCACGTTCTAGATTGAGCGTCTTAGAACAATAGTTATTCAACATTTAACCTTATGTAAATAATGAAAACAATTGCAAATTAATGTTAATTATTTGGCTGTCAAGGCCTTCTAAGTGTTGCTTATTAATGAATTGTCAATAGGATTTATTGATCCTGTGACGTCACACTATTGAGTGACGTCATAGGCTTTTCCATACAGTCAACATTTAAAAAAATATCTTACACAATTTAGAATGTAATTCTATAAAACTCGGTTCGGTCACGCTCTGTAGGCCTATCTTTTGACAACTATTTTACATACTTGCAAGACTTGTCATAAACAAGATCACTACAAAAAACTAAAGAATTTTTGTCAGTTTAGTTAAGATTTCAAAAAATATTTTGCTCATTGTTACTTTTATAAATTAAACCAGTTTTGGCGAAACCATACTTCCTGCTATAGTTATAAATTATGGGACATAATTATGTCATGACAAAAGTACCTACATAATAATACCTAACATACGGGTACCTATACCTACGTTTGTACGCTTAGGTTGGTATAGTCCTTTAACAGTTATGTTACCTCTAACAACTGCAAGCCTGCGTGCAATAGCAACCAGATTAACAAAAGAAAGTTTAAATTTACTGTGGTCTTGCCAAATGACGGCCTTCTTCCTCTTTTTTTTTTCTTGGGTGGGAAATTATCAAATTATTTCCCCCATTCTGGGCGGGGCGGGGGGGCATGTCAGACTTTTACTGACTAAAAGCCACCCATGTTCCTTCTATTGCCCTTTACGTTCCGGGGCCGCGGTATCTCTTTCGAACAACCCGCAACCCCGGCAGGCGGAGGCTCTGGCAAGCCCCTCTGCTTTGCTGACATCTCTTTGAGGTGCGCGTGAAACACGAACGCGCCGTCGACACGGCCTGGCATCAATCGACGGACGGACGGTGAGCTACCCATTGCTCACCATCCACAGGCCCGCATCTACGGTGGCCGGGAGTCGTCACGCGGCGCCCGGCGCCCGGGGCGTCTCCCGCGGCGGCTGGGTTGGCTTGATGTTCTCTCCCTCAAACGCACCTCATTTGCTAGCATTACTGCTTCGCAGAAGGAGGTGACCGCTTCCCATTCCCTCTCGGACTCCGGACCATGGACTGAACCAGGGCCGGACGCGAGGGATCGCCGCCGCCGATCGCCTCTACGAGGGCACGGCGGTGCTCCGCCCAAGCTGGGCAGACCGCCACTGTGTGTTCCACCGTGTCCTCCGGGCGATCGTCACAATGGTGACACCCGGGCGTTTCCTCCAGCCCGATTATGTGCAGGAACCTCCCGAAACTTCCGTGTCCGTAGAGGACCTGCGTCAGACGCCATGACGCCTCTCCAGCCACTCCTCAAAGAGGGGACTTACCGCCACTATTGCGGCGTGCCCTGCACGTCGTTGCGACAGTCGCTCTCTCCATGCCACCATGAGATCGCACCGGAGGTCTGTCCGCTGAGCGGCAATTTGCCGCGGTAGCGGAGTTTCCCCCCGGTGTAGTGCCTCCGCGCGCCACTCAAACAGGCGCGCGAGGACTATCGCCTCCAGATCCCACTGTGGCAATCCGGCAAGGAGGCTCGCTGCCTCGCCGGAGATCGTGCGGTAGCCCCGGATTAGCCTAATGGCTACCACCTTTTGGGGCGCGTTCAGATAGTGGGCGGCGCGCCGCCCTAAAGAACGCGCCCATACCGGGGCCCCGAAAAGGGCCATGGACCGCACGACTCCGGCATAGAGCCTTCTTCCCCTGGAGTCAGATGTATGACGCCCATGGGCTTCTGACCACCTGACTGATATGCTTGGTTTCCTTACGATATTTTTCTTCACTGATGCACAATCAGAGGTGTGGCTGAGCTGAGGGTCTTGGTTCGAATTCGAAACCTGCTTGGTAGTCCGACGGTGCCACTGCGCTATCACTGTTTGCTGAACTGTCAGTGTATGCAACCTAACACCAACTTTTTTGTAACGAAAATAAAGGCCACTTTGATTTTGACAGTGAATCCAGGTGCCAGAAGTAAAATAATTTTAAAAGGACTGTGGTAACTTAATATAAATAAGTACCGAGACAGACATCTTTCATCATCTTTTACCTTGGTACTGGCGGCCAATTGTTTGATGTGAACGTCAAAAATTTCATTGTTAAGAATATAGCAATAGTTAATAAGACAAAATCGTACTTACTTACAAGTCAAATTACTTCGCAATCATTATTTGTGTTTCGTTACACGGTACTTACGTTTGTAAAAGTACAATATTATTTAGTCCCCTAAATAATATTCTACTTCTACAAAACAACGTCCATTAATTACGTGAGGCAATTTTATAGTTACATTGACGGTTACGAGTCACGATATGGGAGTTCGTGGCTAAATAAAAGCAGCCGCTCGAGTTGATCATTAGGTTAAGCGGCACTTACCTAGGTTGGTCTGTGGATGGGTGACCACCCGTTTCTCACAATTTTGCTCCATGCCTCGAAAAGCACATTAAACTGTGGGTTCCGGCTGACATTTCTAAATTTTTGACAGTCGTTACAGGTAGTCAATGTCCCGAAAGTCTGACAACCAGTTTTACCAAAGGGTATCTTATTGCCTAGTATTCACTAGGTTTTGGAGGTCAGAGTCGCTCCATGTAAAATGCTGGTATTCATTTTCATTCGATTAGGTAGATCTCAATACTTAATTGTAAATCAAAGAAGGGACAGCGGAGGTTAAAAAAAAGCCTATTAATGAATAATAACAGAATCTTATTTCTACTTGTTTTCGATGTTGACTGTACACACGACGACACATCAACCTATACAAAACCAGTTTATGCGGATCTCTCATTGTACTTGAAATCTATGGTGTACGATCCGTTGTTGAGAGAGCAGCATAAACTGGATTTGTATAGGTTGATGTGTCGTCGTGTGTACATTTAGCTTTACAAGCTTTTTCATGTTTTGTATAAAATACATAATTTAGCCAGGAATTTGTGGTTTTCTTTTTTATTTGTGTCGACTGTCGAAAGCAGCAGCGTTAGGTTTTATATTAGTGGTTTATAAAAAAAAACAAACTCGTCGAATTCCAGACGTGTGCTGCCAACAGTCTTGAAGTAAAATGTCTGTAAGATAAGGACAGAAAGACAGACAGACAAACTCTAAAAAAGAGACCTCCCCCTTTTTTGAAGTCGGCTAAAAATTTTCGGTTGCATGGTCTGAGGCATCACATGACAGATCTTGTGATCATTATGTCATATCACACGCTGTAAGTATAAGGACTTTTAGCCTTCGATAAGGTCGCGCAAAAAGATACATTGCCACAATGTTTTGACCGGTTGACCTTTATATGTAACTATCTTATGTAATAAATTAGCATTTCCGCTTCCGTTACGAATGATTTGATTTTTGGCAATGAGTACGTTAAGTAGGTCATACAAATTTGGAGTTTAGGAACGAAATCTTTGGTTATGTAGAGGTGATAACTTGCCTGTTTCTAGGTGCCGATAAAAATATATATAAAATAGTTTTTGCAATTACATGTTTGTTATTATTAGATATAGTTTTGCAATTCGTGAATCATTACAAAGATATCATCTTGAGATAACGAAAACGACGACGACGAGCGACGATATAGTGATAAACTCTATCACAACATACCAATACATATAAGTAGTACATACAATCACAGACCGATAAAATGAAAATAAATGTCTTGCCTTCACTAAATCTTTACTAAATTCACAAACACATTATCAAGTTACACATTTCCTGTACTAATTGACCTCGTGTGGCAAGGAAAGAGTATGTTACCGGTAACAAATGCCTGATACCTTACCATTTGATTGTTTGCATAACGATCAATTAAGCTACGAGTTGCCAGAAAGATAGTTTTAACCGTGAAATAGTTACGTCCCTAAAGATATAACTCTCTATACCCCGCCATCCCCTTCGGACCTAACGTGGAGGTCTAAAATGGCCACTAGCAGAATATAATACCTAATCTATTCTGCTTAAGCGGCTATTTTAAAACCCCGTGGCAGTGTCGAGGTGCCCCAGATCCCGAGCTTGCTTCGCTCGCTCTTGCATCAAATATCATACTTACTAAATTAGTTAATTCAGATTGTTATAGATCGCCTTACTGTCTTAACTATGGTAACTTTACTTTCGGTAGATATTCGGTGGCTTTAAAGTAAATTAAACAAACAAAGTCACTTTTTAAAAGAAAAGTAATTTTTCACTTTTGTAGTGTTTTTTAAGTCGTTTATAGTTTTTTTTAATGTTTTTGTTTCTGTGGTGTGGTCCAATGCGAGTAAAGCGTGCGAACAAAAACATGAGAACATACAAATAAAGAAAAAAAAATGCCTATTACCTAAAGCAAAAGTTACGACTTCACATCATTACTGTTCTGCAAATATTCTAAAAGTGTAAGTGTTAATTTATGCAGAGTTACATAAAGATGGTTTTGCATAATATTTAATTATTTGCACTATTAAAGTGGCAAGTTTTGTTCAAGTAGTAACTGTGTCAAAGATTGTCGTTATGAAAACCCATTCATAGACATCAGACAAGCTTGCCTACATAATTGATAGTCATTGGATGTATTTAGTAAAATAGCAATGAAAGTTCTTGTTTTTACTGGTGCGTGATTTGCGGGGCATTTTTTTACAAAACATGGACTCGAACATGGGTTCGATCCCAACACGACAAAAATATAGAAAGATATAGGTAGTTGTCTGGGTTTAGCTGTTTGTGTAAATGAGTTGAAATGTATCGCACCCACGATGCAGGAGGAATTTCTAGAGTGTGGGCAAAGTTTTTTACTAATAGAAAAAGAGAAGAACTGCTAAAAGAAATCGTATATAGGTATATCGTAAACAGTAAGTTATGATTTTATGTAAAATTGGATGTCTTTTTGCATATGAGAATCCTGATGTATATCCTTCTTCAAGATACTTACTCTGTCAGATTCTTAATTAACTAGAGCCAACGTGATTTTGTCATAAAAAACTACTGCATGTGTCTAAGTAACTAACTTGTTATGTACATTCCAATAAAACTTAGTAATTTGTGTCAAATTATTTTTTTCACGTCCACATCCATCCATCCTATGTTTTTAAATGAAGATAAATGAATAATCAACACTTTCTATTTTACTTGAGTGAGATCGCAACTTTCTCATACAAACTGATTGTGTTACCGAGTACATTTTGTGTTTTTATTGTGTTTTTTATCACAACAAAACGGATTATGCTTTGATTGCTGATTCATATGTCAGTTTGAGTACCTGCTATGGAAAAGAAATGAAGGTCGCTTCTATCATAGCTTGCGTAGTATGTTGAAGTGAGCTGAGTGGCCATGTTTGCCGAAGGTTCGGCGTTCAACGGGGCAAACTATGTAAGAAAGTATAGTCTACTGGTTCCCTCAGGTGGTTGGCCCGGACTAGTGGAGGTACGGGTGCTGTGCTGCAGCTTAGAAGAGGCCTTTGTCTAGCAGTGGACTAAAATGCTGAGTCATTGATGTATCTGCATATCCCTTAATGACGCGCTGATATTGAAAAAAAATGCGACCTTTTGATTACTACACAATAACAGTTAGCACCTCTTTTGAATCTTAATAAATTAAAAACAAAACACAACATGTTGATTATTTTTCTGCTTATTTATTTCTTATATTTTAATAGTGGGCAACATTTAATTAAATTATTCTATCTGTCTTTAATATTATATCGATGTAAAAATGCATGCTGTACTGGGGCAGTTGGGTAACTTGAACTCCTTTGCTATTAACAATTCCATATTTCCCTCTTCATAACAGTAAAGTTTATTCCACAGCAAACTTCGCTTCTCAATCTTGTCACTAATGCGGTTGGTGGTGGTCGCTGCTGGGTTCCATCGTGTGAAGGTGCTTGGGCGCCATCATCTGCCATCTAACCCTCGGGACGCGCCAGTGGTGGTTATGGCTCCACATTCGACCTTCTTCGACGCCATTGCGATCGTCTGCCTCGGTGCACCTAGCGTGGTCGCCAAAGCGGACACTGCGAGGTTGCCGTTCATAGGACGTAGGTCTATAGTCGCATGGTGGTTATTTGAATCGCTGGTTTCTGCTTGCAGTGTGTAGCATGCTTGCCGCTAGCTTTTGTTTTTCCTTTTCCTCTTGATTTAAAAATGGAAATAGACGTTTGTTTTTTTTCTAGATATTTAATTTTGTAGGTATTTTTTCCTATTTTGACATACTTGCACCATTCTTTCAGCATAAGTGTTGCCTGTCGAAAATATTTAGAGCATGAATTAATATGCAGAATCATGTTACAGCCTTCACGGTGTTATTGAGCAACATGATCATAGTAATTTAGTGTACATTGTGTTTTTTCCTTACCAAGTATTTAGAGAGCTTGTTTGAATCCTAATGAAGTGAGATTGAGGTATATATAGATGTCATATTGTTAACTATTATTTCTATGAATTGTTTCCTTCATACTGACTTTACAACGCGGAAGACATACCGACGCTAAAATGTTTACATCATATTCAGTACATCATTCTAAACCCCCTTAAAACATAAATATATCGTGGACAGTTAAAAAAAACACAGGCTACATTTTATACGGGTACCCTTAAGACGTGAAGTCGTGTCATGCATCGTCTAAACTAGTTTGAACTAAAACAACCTACAATTGAAAATTTCACCATTTTCGACTGCAGTGTTCCGAGTAAGTGCCTGCCTTCATATATTAGCGCAGTATACCTGTTGAAGAAACGTTATTGTTGCATATCTTTAGCAGATTATATGTGTGTGAAAATATTTGACGGGCCTGTTGGTCTAGTGGTCAGTGGCCCTGACTGCTGAGCCGGAGGTCGTGGGTTCGATTTCCACCCAGGACAAACTTTGTGTGATGAGCATGATTGTTTGTTCTGTGTCTGGGTGTGATTTATCTATAATACTAGCTGTGCCCAGCGGTTTCACCCGCTGCTCACTTAGGGGTATGAAAAATAGATGTTGGCCGATTCTCAGACCTACCCGATATGTACACAAAATTTCGTTTAAATCGGTCCAGCCGTTTCGGAGGAGTATGGGAACGAAAACTGTGACACGAGAATTTTATATATTAGATGTATGTATTCATAAATAAATTATATAAGTATGTATATCAGTTGTCTGGTTACCATAACACAAGCTCTGCTTAGCTTGGGATCAGATAGCCGTGTGTGAGTTGTCCCAAGATATATATATAATTACTAGCTGTGCCCCGGCATGCGTTGCAATGCAATTTTCTACCTACCCTACCTGCCCTACCTACCCTACCCTACCTGCCCTACCTACCCTACCCTACCTACCCTACACTACCCTACCCTACACTACACTACACTACCCTACCCTACCCTACCCTACCCTACCTGCCCTACCTACCCTACCCTACCTACCCTACAATACCCTACCCTACCCTACCCTACCCTACCCTACACTACCCTACCCTACCCTACCTACCCTATCTTTCAAGTTGGTTCAAACTGCACACGGTGTGCAAATTTAATTTAAATCGGTTAAGTAGTTTAGGAGTCCATTGAGGACAAACATTGTGACACGAGATTTATATATATTAAGATTAAGATATATTTTTTTTCAAATATTTTCTTTGGACTGGGAAAAGCGTTCCGTATAATATTGTTTTTTTTTCTATGAGAGGTTTTTTTATTTTGTGTTAATATCTATAATTGGTTAAGAGAGGTTGATGAACTGTGTGAAGGATGATATGGCTAGTATAAAAAACCGTCTGACGATATGAAGAGTAATAAGTAGAGAAGAAATCAAAAAGGAATAACGGCAAGAGAATGATGATGATATTTAATCCTTACTAATATTATAAAAGCGAAAGTGAGTTTGTTTGTTTGTTTGTTACCTCTTCACGCTTTAATGGCTAAACCGATTTTGATGAATTTTGGTACAGAGATAGTTGGGAACCAGGAGACGGACATAGGCTATCTATCTATATAAATCATAAGATACTGGTTTCGGGATCTGGGAGTCTAAAATGGCTGCTTAAGCAGAATCATAATAGACACAATATTAATTGCGTCTGTGACCAATTCAAATTTTTTTCGTAATTCATTTTATTATGTTACTAGCTTTTGCCCGCGGCTTCGCTCGCGTTAAATTCGGTAGCGCCTTATTGATTTGTAATAGCAACGCTAAGTTTTCCCGTTTCATCCCACTTTCTCCCTCACATCCCACTTTAAAAAAAAAAAATAAGCCTATGTCCGTCTCCTGGTTCCCAACTATCTCTGTACCAAAATTCATCAAAATCGGTTTAGCCATTAAAGCGTGAAGAGGTAACAAACAAACTCACTTTCGCTTTTATACTATTAGTAAGGATAATGATTCTGCTAAAGCGCGGCCATTTTGCACCCCCTCTATTGGTAATGGTATAACGTTAGGCGTCATCCTAGTTGGCTTTCGATCGTGCGATGACACGATGCGTTCTCGCTGCATGATTTAAGTTCAACAGATTTCTTCAGAGTGTCCCAATTGAAGCTCGCAAGCCGACGCGTGAGCACACGCAATATTTTATTGAACATTTTCATCACACGACGAGAACGTCGCGCCATCTCGTGCAATTCCTGCTAGATACTAAGGGCTGTCGTATTACCCAGTACTAACGGACTGGTCAGATAGGTGATCGCTCCATGTAGAATTCTCGTATTCGGTTAGACTAGAAGCCGATCCCAACATTGGGCAAAGGCTAAGCGGGTGGTGAGTAGAAAAATGGAGACAACTAAGCATTTTGTATAGTTTTTTTTTTATTTTATGACAGTTTGCATACCAAACATTTACAGGGTGTGTCATAAAAGTCGCCCGGGTGGCCCATGGTCCATAGACCATGAAACTAAACAACTTTGGGTCTATGACTTTTGTTATTATTTCGCGTTTTGTTTCCTCAAGGGAGCAGCTGATATCGTCGATTCCTGTACACACGAAGACATATATTATCAACCTGTCAAAACCAATTTATGCTGATCTCTTAACAACGTATCGTACACCTTGGATCTCCCGTACGATGAGAGATCCGCATAAACTGGTTTTGTATAGGTTGATGTGTCGTCGTGTATACAACAAACTACAATTTATGTATTTGCAAATCACAAAAACTTGTGGAACAAAAGTTGTTTAGTTAGGTCCGAGGGAACAAACGGGAGGTCATGCGTTTACACCTTGTATATCATAGAATATATATGTTACGTATAAACGGAAGTATCATATAGACAGGTGGTTGCTAATTAAAGTTGTGATTTCCGCAGCAATTTGTCACATCCCATATAAAACACGCTATTGTTAAGTGTTTAGATACACGTTTGTGAAAAAGAAAGAAAATATTTATTAGTCACAATTACGATGAGCATAAAAAAAAAACAAACAAAAATTTAACACAAGCATCACAAACATGCCGCCGCGGGAGACGCCCCGGGCGCCGCGAGACGACTCCCGGCCACCGTAGATGCGGGCCTGTGGACGGTGAGCAATGGGTAGCTTACCGTCCGTCCGTCTATTGGCGACAGGCCGTGTCGACGGCGCGTTCGTGTTTCACGCGCGCCTCAAAGAGAGTCAGCAAAGCAGAGGGGCTTGCCAGGGCCTCCGCCTGCCGGGGTTGCGGGTTGTTCGAAAGAGATACCGCGGCCCCGGAACGTAAAGGGCAATAGGAAGAACATGGGTGGGTTTTAGTCAGTAAAAGTCTGACACGGGGAAGTTATTAAATAATTTCCCACCCGAAAAAAAAAAGCATTACAAACATCAATTGTAGTACTTATACATATATAGACGGCACGGTTGGCGCAGTGGCTGAGCGATCGACTGCTGCGCTGCGTGTTGCGGGTTCGATTCCCACACGGAACAAATATTTGTATGACCTGCAGATAGTTGTTTCGGGTCTGGCTGTTTGTGTATGTGAGTTTAAATGTTTGTAAACGCACCCACGATACAGGAGAAATTTCTAGTGTGGGACAACGTTTTTTTATAAAAAAAAAAAAATATATATATATATATAGCACAAAAATGAAAAAAAAGCTTGCTTCAATTCAATTATAGGTACCTGTCTTTGGGCAATTACTAAAATCAAAAAGGTAATAAAAAACAAATTTTACTGTTAAAAAAACCAATAAACGCGCTTTCTAGTATGTATTTTTCTTCAACGAACCAATTACATTTGCATTTGATACACATTTCAACGGAATGCAGTAAAACTTGCGACATAAACAAAACCATTTCTATTGACTTTGTAGACTTATGAGGGTTGATTTTGTTCACAGCACCGAGGGACCACAAACAACACGAGTTAAAGTCCACAGTGTGTGAACAGCTAGCCATAGAGTTTGTAGAGCATGATGTAGATTCTTTAAATTATGATCAATATAATATTTTTTACTGGATACCTCCACGCGTTCCCGAGATAAAGGCTCTTGACAAACAGACATACGGACAACAAAGGGTATATAAGGGTTCCGGTTGCTTTGCTTTTGAGGTATGGAACTAAAAATTACTAGTCCCCTAACTTTGGTAGTCCGCCATATTGGGTTTTGAATCACGTCACTAAAGTAACCATGCTTTGTCTTCCAAATTAAGCATACCTATGTGGAATATTTCGGCTCATTTTGAAACCGTGAGGTGGGTTACATTAACTTCTAAGATTGTTATATAGTTACTAGCTTTTGCCCGCGGCTTCGCTCGCGTTAAATTCGGGGTAACGCGGTTTCCTTTTCCTGATTTGCAGGTACCTGCTACCTGTAGTTTTGCCCTTGCGCCCGATTTATTGTAATTACAAAGCATTTTATTTCTTTTCTTCCCTCTTTCTCCCTCATTTTTACTTTTTATTTTAAAAAAATAGAGCCTATGTCCGTCTCCAGGGTCCCAACTATCTCTGTACCAAAATTCATCAACATCGGCCTAGCCATTTAGGCGTGAAGAGGTAACAAACAAACAAACTCACTTTCGCTTTTATAATACACACATCAAAAGTATCTAGGGATCAACATATATTTTTGCAATAACTTTTCTCCTGATTGATATTAATTAAAATTTTCTTTAAGGATTCATCAAATAAAGTGTTTTCGTTTGTCACAGTAACGATAAACCAAGTCACCTTTGCATTAATAAAGAAATTTGCCATTTTCCTAATAAAGGGATTTTTGACATTTGAACCACTAACATTAAAGTTCGAAAAAAAGACTGAAATAACAGTTTTCTTTAAAATTTTGTTGGGTAACTTAAACAATTAATAATCCGTGTTTCTACCGCGAACACTAACAACACAAGAACATCGGTTTGGCATACTCAAAATGAGTTCATCCAAATCACGCTGTGGAATGGCCGCCCATGTTCGTTGCAACAACAAAAAAAGGTCTTCTTGCGACTGGATACCCTCCATATTCGGCAGAGCTCTTCTCTGTAGCATAATTATCCCATACATGCTCAATCGGGTTCAAGTCTGGCGACTGAGCAGGCCAGGGCAGGACATTGATGTTAGCTGCGGCGAGAGTCTGTCTTACAACTCTTGCGGTGTGCGGTCGTGCATTATCATGCATTAACTGAAATAAGGGACCGATTTGCACTTGTAGAGGAACGATGACGTTTGATACAATCGTCTCAGCATAAATTTGAGCGTTGAGGTTGCCTCTGATCCAAATCAACTCAGTTCTTCCGCCGATCCAAATACCCGCCCATACTATGATGGTTCCACCACTATAAGGATGGACTTCCTGGCAGGATTTTAATCGCTGTTGGCGTCCAGGGGTTCTCCAGTGTCGTATACGTCTTGTATCCGGTCTCATACCAAAACGAGACTCATCAGAAAAGCACACGAAACGCCATTGTTCTTCTGCCCAATTTCTGTGTTCAAGAGCCCATTGATATCGAATCCTACGATTGTGCATTGCTATAGGTGGTACCCGTAGCGGTCTTCAGGAATGAAGGTTCACTTCATGCAAGCGGTTTCTGACTCCCTGAAGAGTGATGAAGCCTCACGGCTAACATCATGGCGGTTATTGTTGGAGCTCTTCGAGTTAAGATTTGAATGTATCGGTCTTGTATCCGTGTGGTGCAGCGATACCGTCCTCCATGGCGCTCAGCCACGGTACCAGTGCTTCGGTAACGTGTCCAAAGTCGACTGATAACACTCTGACTTGTATTCAGAGCTAAAGCTACAGTACATTGCCGGGAACCAGCTTCTATCATTCCCACGGCTCTGAGCATTTCTTCCCTGCTTAAATGACGTCGCCGCTCCATAATAACGTTGGTTTTAATCAGTAGTAGGGAAACAGTAGCACTAATAATGTCTTCAATGCGTTGTATGTTTTTATAGGGAAAATATTGACAGCTTATTTTCATCTTTTACTCGAATTTGATTGAGAGTTCCTGATTCAAATTATGAAATGCACCAAAAAGGATCCATATAAATTTATAAAATCATAAATTTATTACAAAGCCACATCTCAATCTCAAGAAATCCGCATAAAAATGCTTGATCCCTAGACACTTTTAATGTGTGTATTAGTAAGGATAAGGATTAACAGGTAGATTTAATAAACGCGTGTTCAAATAAACATTCCTAAACGAAAAAGTCAAAATTCAATTTCAGAAGACACCAAATAGCCTTAAAAAGTGGCTTGTATCAATCCTGTTGAAGTCATTCGAAATTTGAAAAGTATCGAAAACGAGTGTCTTTGGAATCGTATAGGTCACTATGCTTGCAAAATTGTGATTAATGTGTCTAAACCACAGAGTACATTATATATACTGTCTAAACCTTGACGAATATTGGATCATCATTTAACCTTGTTTAAGTAATTTATTTTAATAATTTTCCTTGTGACTAAAATTATTTTAAAATGGCGGCTGACATCTTCCTGTTAAGCTTTTAGCTTAAACGTGTCTCATTCAAAATTGTTCTTATAGCTGAAGGAAACCCAAAACCATTGCTTTCTTACAACTACGATATTTTCCTTTTGTTAGTGGTTTTGAGTTTTCACTAACTACTAATATACAAAAGCGATATAATATTATGTGTATGTTAAAAGGAGGAAGACCCACCTAATATAATTTGACCTTACTCAAATCTGTGTTTATTTTTCTTCGAATAATTTCCCCCGCTCTAGGCGGAGCGGGACTGTCAGACTTTTACTGACTGAAAGCCATTCATATTCCTTCTTTTGACCTTTGTGTTCCCGGGCCGCGGTATCGCTTTCGAATAACCCGCAACTTCCCCACAAGGTCAAGGCCCCAATCTGTGGTCCCTTGGAGCTGTGCAAAAAACATATAAAAAGACAATTAAAGCCCATCCATGTTCCTTCTTTTGCCCTTTGTGTTCCGGGGCTTACTAATGATAATGAATTACTTTTACATCTAAAAGCAACCTTATTGTAACGACAATAAAATAACAGTTATGCTGCCAGGCTTGCCAGAGGAAATCTAATAGAAACCTTATCACAATCAAAATAAAGATCACTGTTGAAAGTAATGCAAAGTCAAGCGTTGAAAAACCGTGAAAAAACCTGAAAGTTTCGTCTCGGTATCTTACACTGAAAGACACCATATAGTTAGGCTTTGATCATGTTGAGGGCAAGATCATCAAGAAGAAGGCCTAACAGCTTGTAGCGGGATTATTATTTGGTAATAGGCAGATGATGAAAACTGGGATACTTAGCTGTACGCATTACAAGAGCATTAAAAGATTACTTAACCAACATTAACTTCTCATCATACTCTCTTGGCCTTAAATACATAGGCATTAGATGTACAATCGTCAACAACAGTACCTTTAGAACACTTAGGTATATTGCAAATGGATCATGATATTTAGTGCAAAAGTATTTCATAAAACTTTTTGTAACTGCCTTGAGAATGTATTAAAAATAAAGTTATTTTTCTTTCAACATTCATTTTTTTTTTATAAAAAATATTTAATTAAATCTGAGAATTTGGTTGCAACATTTCCTATCCTCAGCTAAAACGCTCGGATGTGGCGAAATGTGAGTTTAGTTATAAAATAGTACTTTGGAACACAATTATAAAACGAAAATGTTTTTTTAAAATTTAAATAAATGTCATTGAAGTATGAAAGCAATGAAGTTTGTGTCAATGTTTGACATACTTAACCTCTGACAGAAACAAACTATAGACAAACACTTCCATATGCGTTTACAAAAATAGAACATTGAACGATTATTAATCACCATGCAGGGTTCCTGGCCCACAAACACAGAAACATAGGCCCAAAACGCAGCACACCTATACATAACCGATTTAACTTGTAATTAATAACGTTATTCTTTTGTTCGTTACAATTCATAGTTGTCGGTACATTAATCTCGTTGTTCGTCTGCTATCTACAGTTACGATCATCATTGCTTTGTATCACTTAGCTAGTATTTTCTCAGTACTGTGTTTATTGCAAGTTTTATTAACATAGTGTTTTACAAACTAAATCTTGTATTAAAGTTCCAATCGTTTTCCGCAAAAATACTCGGTTTGAATGTAAGAAAATGTACCTATGCTATAAACCACTGTAAACTTCCGAACTGCGGTAAATTCGAAGATTTTGTAGTAAAACTCAAGGTTTACCAACTCTAAGTGTTAAAAGTCCGAACCATTCTGTGATCACCATTCAACTTTAATATAGATCACAGTTCTATTCTAACTTTACTCATTTAGTCGGGTTATCCTAATTTTTATTGCGACTATCTCGCTTCGCACATGGTAGGTCATAGTTCGAACCTACCAAACGAATTAGGTCACCCTGTTTAGTAGGTATTACAGTATCATCAGTGGCCAGATATCTAAAAATATCGATTGTTTTATTTTTCGGGAATAAAACAATCGATAATTTTAGATGTTTTAACCTAACGTAACATTTAGAACCCGTTATTGGCAAAACCCAGTATGACCCAATTTACACATTGACCGACTCATCTCGGTAAACCTTAAGATTTACTAGTAAAAGTAAAATTATTTTACTAATATGCGGGCTTTAACCGCGAGGCCCTTCTTAAGGGCGGGTAGACCAAGCGAAATAGGCATTTAACGCTACCAAGAGTTGCCCGCGATTGTCGCAAAGCGAGCCGTGCGCTTGCGTCGCGGGAAGTGTCACATTACAGATAAGCAGCCAGTAGGTCTACTTGTTTTATTGATTTATTTTATTAAAAATAAAATAAGAGATTTGATTAATTAAACTTGTTTTAAGTGTTATGATTTGTAATAATCACACAATCACAATAAATTAATTTGAGTAGATATTTAATAAATAATAAACTCTAAACTATACTTATTAAGTTAATTGATTTTTTAGATTCTAGTTCGGTTGTTTCAAATGGTAACGCAAGGACGCAGTCGTGGGTGTCACGACACTTGTCAAAAAGATCGCGTTGGGTCGCGCGTTCGGGTTGCGCGTGAAACCACACATTTTTAAATCCGCGAGTGTTCGCTTGCCGCAAACTAAGCTGAATAGTACTCTAACGGCATTGGCCAAGAAAAATACAATTGTGTAAAAAATGATTTATGTTTTTTGTAATTTTGTCACTAAAAATATTGGTTATACGAGATAGGACAACATTATGCTAAGTACTTATCATACAGCGTGGCGCTTTAATGGCGACATTAACTTAAAACAGGGGTAGGGCTAGTGGCCATTAATCACTTAAACCACGATAGATTAAAATAAATCGTAAATTGAAAAAAAAAAATCATGCAAACTAAATAATAAAAAAGTATCCACTATTGGAATCATTCTGTGCAAAAAAATATTCATGTAATTTCTTACCTAGCCGGCTTACGTTTACTCGAAGCAACAACGCTCGCGTAGCGCGCTGGCAACAGCGCATACGCGCCTACTAGGTACTCGAGATTTGGTCCGATCCTTTGACGGCAAAATATCAAAGAAATCGAGCGGTGCCAGTACCTACAGCGGAGTTGCGTAGTCACTCACTTTCACCTTCTCTTATTTACTACCACCATTATCACTTATCACTATTTTTATTTAGGTAAGTATTTAATTGTTTTTGTTTAAATTTTCTTATTTTCAATTAGACCACCATGTTGGCGGATACAAAGGGCTAAACGACGTTTCATGTTTTCCCGAACATTTGAAAATAAATTGTCGCGTAAAGCCATTTCCCTCACTTTCTCAAACGCGTTTATTATACGAAGTCGTAATTGTTCCACCGAGTCCACATTTTCCGCGTACACATCGTCTTTGATGCACCCCCAGAAAATAAAATCGAGTGGCGTGAGGTCTGGCGATCTTGCTGGCCACCTACGCGGTCCAAATCTCCCAATCCATTGCGCACCAAATGTGTCATTTGGCCACTGCCTGGCTGTTAATACAGAATGTGCCGGTGCGCCATCTAATTAGTACCACATTCGTTGGTATCAGTGGACGTTGAGGTTATTTGTGTATTCCGACACCGTATCATTTAGTAAGTTAACAAACTTCTCTCCGGTCAAAGTGCCATCAATAAATACGGGCCCGATGATATCGTCACCGTGAATAGCTGCCCAAACATTTAATGAAAATCTGTACTGATGAGCTGACTCCCACCAAACGCGGGGGTTTTGGTTTTTGGGTGCCCAGTGGTGCAGATTGTGCTGGTTCCACATGCCGTTTCTAGTGAACGTACTTTCGTCAGTCCAACAAATTTAGGAAAGAAAGTCATTGTCCTTTTCAATTTTATTTAATAACCACTGACAATTGAAATTCAAATAATTAATTTCGGATGAATCCATATATTGTTAGTATTAAAGTAACTTAGCCTTTTTTTTCGGGTGGGAAATCATCCAATGACTTCCCCCGCTCTGGGTGGAGCGGAGGGGCATGTCAGACTTGTACTGACTAAAACCCACCCATGTTCCTTCTGTTGCCCTTTACGTTCCGGGGCCGCGGTATCTCTTTCGAACAACCCGCAACCCCGGCAAGTAACTAAGCCTAATGTTAGTATTACAATTAAATGTATATCAAAAGTAGTGAATCACACTCGTTATGTGGATAAGTGTGTCTGTCCAGTTATCTACCTTCGTAAGAGGGGAGAGTCCCACCGATCTAAAAACACATTCAGGATGCCATTGGAGGACGAGCGCAAGGGCGCCAACATGGAAGCGCTTCACTTCCGCATGATCGCGGCGAACCCGTCGACACCCGCGCATGTGAACATCCCTGACGCACTACATCGCCTCGACAACCCCAAAAGCACCCTGAATGCATTATTGTACTGGACGCGCAGGTCACTGTATGCCCGCTGGGTGTACATGGTCCACAGGCTGCACGTGTAAAACGACTGGCAGAAGGCCATAAACAGCGTTATTTTAACATCATCAGTAAACCTGCGGGCCAGCATGTTGCAACGGACAGCCAGCGACAATAATTTACCCTTATTAGTTTATCACGCGTTTACAGATAATGTACTTTTCTAAATTTGAATGGGTGCCATTTTTCCCGCTTTAATATCTTGTGGACGGTTCTGTGATGGACTTGAAAATGCCTAGCGGTCTGGCGGCGGCTAGTTTTAGGTTGATTTGTGAAATTTTTAGCACATTTTCGGTTAACCGGATTGAGTATTGTCGTGTAGGCGGTCGACCTGCGGGTTGAGAGGAGACCTAGGATCCACTGGTCGGTTTTCACGTATGCGCTGAAGAGCTCCGACAATAGAGCGAGGATTAGTAGGGCATTTTCGTGAATTACCGTATCTCTCGCGATATGTCCTTATCGCTAGGGCGGCATTTTGATGACATTCTCCATAAATCAAGACCATATACGCATATTCAGCTGCCGCATGCCGTGTAGTTCGGATGTGTATTAGCCATTTTTTTCCCAACAAATAAGCCATTTTTATTTCGATTCATTTTTGAACTGAAACACTAAAATAGAATAGTATTACAAAAAAAATGAGATTGTATCTAAGTGTACAATTGCCGAAACGGATCCTGAGAGCTGGCTTCAAGTTACGCAAAAGTCAAATATTCGGCGGGGAGTGTCAGTGATTGGCTCGCCGCGCCAGCGTGTCATAGACGTCACTCGTGATTCGTTGCCTGCGTTGCTGCATGTTTCTAACAACGAATACGATTGGCTCGACAATGTATGGAATACGGAAAGCGATTCCCACTCTGACGCCGCTCGCTCAAGATCCGTTTCGGCAATTGTAGGTAGGTATACGAGCGACACAAAGCAGACAGAAACAGAAGCCACGGACACGATATTTCAAAGACGTAGTATGAAAAGTGAAGCATATAAAAATGAGATTGACTTCTGTACCTATCTGTGTTGTGCCGGCGATGTCACGCGACATCAAAGGCATTTCGCTACCTACTGTTGGGAAATAATAAATTTACACAATGAAAAATAAACAAAAAAATCTAAATTATGTTATTTTTAAGTACAATATTATTTTAGTTCGAATTAATATTATTTACGGAAGAGAAGCGAAGCGCGCGCGCAAAAATTTGGCACAGGTCTTTCCTCGGTAACGTCCCACGGGACACTGGCAAGCGACGCGTGGATCGAAATTAACATGAAATAATCGATTTAAAAAAAATGACAATTTAATGAAAAAAACGATCGGATAGAATCGATTCTAAAATGAATTACCTTTATATTGATATCATTTATAAAATATGGAGTATTATAGTACTCGTTTAAAATGAAATTTACTTGTAAAAAAACTGCAAATCGAAGTTACTTCAGCATTTTTTTCTATCGAGAAAATTTTAGTGCATCGTGTATTGAACGGGTACATGGTAAAGAGTATGTAATGTATTCTAAATATATTTTTTTTCAGATCCAAAATGTTATGATTTCCCTATCAAAAATGAATTCTAAAACTGGCAAAACCGGGAATACATAGCCTTAAGGATATTTCAAAACGTTAAGTTGACACTTCCCGTGACCCAAGTGCTGGCTTTTACTTTGGTCAGAGGCTTAGCGTTACCATAAAACGTGGTAACGCGGCCAGGCTCTTGAGGTCACTACAAATTGACAGCGTTGAGGATGAACTTTTCGACAGTATTTTTTTGTTTAGTTATAAGTTAGTTTCTTTGAGTTATTTTTGTTTAGTTTAGTACTCGGTGTTAAATAAAAACAGTTTTTACAGTTACATAATGGTGTTAGAGACTGTACTCACATTAATATCGTACGTCTTTTCTATTCTTACATCTTGACACCGTTAGTGTATGTCGAGAGAAGCCATAGTAAATTGTTTGACAAACTGGTTTCTCGATTACACTGTGTCGAATGTTTTTGTGGGATTTTTTGGTGTCTAGTGACGCAGATAGGTCAGTTTTTTAATGTAAAAACTTGCTTCTAGGTTTGCATTCGTATATTTATCAAAACAGCGAAGTTTTTGCTATTACGACCTTGCCGACATTCAGAATGCAATGCTTAAATAAGTAGGTAAGTCTGCTAGAATCCTTATCCTTACTAATATTATAAAAGCGAAAGTGACTTTGTTTGTTACGTCTTCACGCTTATATGGCTAAGCCGATTTTGATGAATTTTGGTACAGAGATAGTTGGGACCCTGGAGACGGATATAGGACATTTTTTTAAAAAAAGATTGAGATATGAGGGAGAAAGAGGGAAGAAAAGGGAAAACTTACCATTGCTATTACAATCAATATTGTGCAAGGGTAAAAACTACAGGTAGCAGGTACCTGCAAATCAGGAAAGGGGAACTGTGTTACCCCGAATTAATTGCGATTTTATTTTATTAGTAAGGCTGAATAAAAAAGAAAACTGATTCTAATGAATATAAATATGGAAGCTATATATCATATCTTCGCCTACTTTTAAGGTTTTACACCGAATCACCATTAATAACGGTACGCGCAATTATGGTTGGAGTTAGCAAAAAATGATAATTTTTTTTTTTACATAATTCACTTGTGTAAAAACAAAAACTAAAGCTCGTTATAATATATTCTTGTAATATATTATAACGAGCTTTAGACAAATGTAGCACAAGCTGTGAAGACCGATATCTATTTTAAGAAAATCAAATTAATATGCCTTTCTATTCGGTTTATTTGTATCAAATTTGGGAGGTTAATTTCGGAGATGAGGATATCGATTTTTTAAATGGCTTATGCCCGTTACGAGGGTCCCAACTATCTCTGTTCCAAAATTCATCAGAATCGGTTTAGCCATTAAGGCGTGAAGACGTAACAAACAAACAAACTCACTTTCGCTTTTATAAAATTATAGTAAGGATTAAAGTTACGTGTGACGTCACTCGTTGCGGAAAATTGCAGCAACGCGTGACGTTACACGTAATTTAATTTTTGAATAATCTAAAAGACAAACTAATATTTTTTTTTTTTAAACTTGCCTATTAGCCGAAGCTTGGCAAACAGATCTACAGAAATTGGATAAACGGAAAATGTTAGACTTAGATTAAGCAAATGTATTATACAAAAAATGTAAGTTGATCTGAATAAAGGCTATTATTATTATTAGCCGAAGCTTAAATATTAATTTAAACTGTCTGCAATTTGGGTCTCCAAAGAGAAAACTTAAAAAACCGCTTCTTTCGCCGTTGTTCTAGTCTCTCGGCTATTAGGCCATTGGCTGTAATGACTAGGTACCATAAATTTATTATCATTCTTCTGCAATCTGTATAATTATATTGGTGAACATTATTTTCATAGATACCGTTAAAATTAATGTAAGAACGATGAACTTCTAAACATGATCTCTACAGTGAACGTAATAATCTTGAATAATAGGTAATCTTTATTGGCATAAACAAATTACAAACATATTAATGTAGTCCTTAGCTCCTGCGCTAGTGTACACTGTATTATAGGAGCTAGTGTCTTCCCCTTATATCTATGTTAAATTTTATTTATGGACGTAATGGACGACAAGAAATATTATTTGCAAGTGAGTTGTGTTGTATATTAACTCAAACTCAAAGCATTTATTTATATTAGACCATTACAGGCACTTTTGAATGTCAAGAAACAAAATGATGAAGCTACAGTCCCGGTCACAAGGCATAATAACTTGTGAAAGTACTGTAGTTGCCCATACCAAAGCGTTGATCTCTATGGAGACGAATGGGCAAAAAACTCTATGGATACTCTTTTAAATCTATATATAAATCTTAAAAATGAAACCCGTTTCCCGTTGTCACGCCATAACTTGAGAACGGCTAGACCGATTTGGCTGATTATTTTTTTGTAGTTTTCTAATACTCTGTAGAAGGTTCTTACGGAAAAAAGGATTAAAAAAAGGTTTTAGAAAAATTGAAAAAAATACATTTAATTTTGCATATTTTAAAAAACGCGCGTAACGAATGTCAACGTCATTCACAGCCATAGACTATGTTGAAAGAGTACCGTTTGTTCGGAAATGTGGTTACTTAATTAAATTCTATCGCACTAATATACTATTTTTTTTAAAGGGGAACTGTGTTACCCCGAATTTAAAGCGAACGAAGCCGCGGGCAAAAGCTAGTAATATAAAAAAGTACATTGCTAAATGTTAAAAAAAACCAGCCAAGTTCGTGTCGGAATCGCGCACCGAGGGTTTCGTACAATCTTTATTTATTTATTTATTGGTTTACCTACAATTGTTACACTGATAAAAAAAACAATACAGTCACAAAGAATTCGACTAAGTGTACAATATGATGCGGCAAACACAGAAAGCAAAAATAAAATTTGAGTAAAGACAAGAAAAGGTACAGAAATAACACTTAACAATATATATATTTTACAATGTTTACGACGGTGTGCTTAACATGGTGAGATAATATATCTAAACAATCTAAAAAATCTTGCGGCTTAAACAGCCATATCTTTTGACTGCCTAGACTTAGAGGGTTGGTTTCTACAGCTCCAGGGGACCATAAACTTGAGTATATGGTTTTAATTTCACTTCGATACAAATCAGACAGACAGACGGACAACAAAGTGGTCCAATCAGGGTTCCGTATTTTCCTTTTGACGTGCGGAACTCATGGAAGTATGTAATATACACAATTATGCTAAAACAAACATGTGTCGATCGTAAGGTTAAGCCGCGCTTGCTTTGGTGACCACCAATTAATTCTTCCGTATCTCGGAACTCACGAGAGTCGTAATTACAGAAAGTCAGTGTCCTGAAAGTCTGACAACCAGCCTTGCCAAGGGGTATCGTATTACCGAGTACTAACTGGGTTGTGGACGTCAGATAGGCAGTCGCTCTATGTAAAATACTGGTATTTAGCTGCATCCAGTTAGACTGGAAGCTGATCCCAAGATTGTTGATAACGGCCTAGGCAGATGATGCACAAACAACCTCTCGCACGCATGCCGCCACGAGACGACTCCCGGCCACCGTAGATGTGGTCCTGTTGATGGTGAGTAAGGGGTAGCTCACCGACCGTCCGTCTATTGCCGACAGGCCGTGTCGACGGCGCGTTAGTGTTCCACGGGGGCCTCAAAGAGATGTCAGCAAAACAGAGGGCCTGCCAGGGTAACCGCCTGCCCGGGTTGTGGGTTGTGAAAGAGATACCGTGGCCTCAGAACGTAAAGGGCAATAGAAGAAACATGGGTGGGTCAGTACAAGACACTCCCTCGCTCCACCCAGAGCAGGGGAAGTTATTTGATGATTTCCCATCCGCAAAAAAAAACCTAAACGCATAGGTATAGGTACGTGCTACGTTTCGCCGTAAGTAAAAATAAGAACATGTTAAAAATATAACATTGATTACTAAATGTACTCGTTCCTTGTTATAATACCAAAGTATATGCGTGCGCATTGGACGTTAACTTTGCAGGCTTGAACGTGGCTGGATTCAATGAAGTGAATAAGTTAGAGCTTAGGGTAGGTCGCGCAGTGGAATCTACCATTTGCATATTTCAAATAAGCTACCTACGAGTACCTATTTATTTTTATAACTGGCAAGAGAATTATTCAACGGTACCTTGCTTTTTGATTGGTTAATAAAAAAACTTTTTTGTAAAAAAAAAACTGACGTTACCTAGATTTTTTGCCATTATCTTACGGAAGTAAATTTATTTTAGTGTGTTAGTTTTTTCTGCAAAATCTTTTATATTTCAGTCCTTTTTTTGTGTATGATGGTATCTCACAAATTCTTGTCGAGTATTCAATTTCTATTGCTAGTAAGAGATATTAGCATATCATCCATATACATTAGATGAAAATATTATGTATTATGAATGATAACTCATAAACTACCGAACCAATATAGATAAAATGAATATGAGACCCCCTCGGGAGTATACCCTATCAATTACAAAATTAATTTTGAAAATCGGCCCACAATAAACGGAGAAATTGCGGTACAAACGTAAAATAATACACTCCATTTGTAAACCTCCTCTTTTGAAATCGGTTTAAAAGAGCTTTTGAAGCTTCAACTCGGGCTTACATCATTATCATTCCTTTGCCTTTATCTGACATTATTAAGAGTCGGCGCAGCATGTCTTTTTCTTCTATACTCCTGTGTCACTCGTAATTTTATCTGACACCTCCTTTCTTGCCAACTCGACCTTACATTATATGAAGGTTTAAGACGCTGTACATAGCAAACATTTTGTAAAACGTCTAGATTTTCGTCGCAAAGTTAGCCGTATCTGCACATACCACAAGCCAAAAAAAAATACAAAGTACAGTCAAATACATAAAGAAAAGACTTAAACAAAAATAGTTTACAAAAGTGGTCTAGTACTACGAAAAAAAAAATGTTTAAAAAGACCACGAAAATAATTTTTTCGTCTCGAAATTCTCTTTTTTTTGGCGGTAACCATCATATTTTTTATATCTATAACAAAGGAAAATTCATAAACTAAAGAAATATCTAAAACTTTTAAAACACGTAACTGTATTTTTTAAAATATTCAATAAATGACTTACATTTTGGCAGACATGATATTCAAATAAAATCAAACGCCGAAATATTTTCGACCTTATTTCTTTTTTTTGATGCACTATAACTGTCGTATACTTGTATCAGTCCACGCCCAGTTTGCAGCTAGACTCACCTCCACGAATAACTAAAGTTTGGCTTCTTACCGCGCCTTAATGATGTTAAGACCTTTGTCTATGTTGGCGAATATTTCAAGAGCAACAACCTCATTTTGGACTACTATATGCGCAACATAATACATGGAGAATATTTAATTAACGGCTTATAATTCTTTTTCTATCGTGTAGATAGTGACTAACCTAACCTGTTGTCGGAATTTTTATACCGCTTATGGGCCTCTGGCTTACCACGTTTTCAAGAAGTATTTCTCAGGCACGCTGTCTCCTTTCACCGAAAAAAGTAATATTTATACAATAAGCACATGAACCCTAAAAATCAGAGGTAAGGTAAAGTTTTTGAATTCGAGACCAGACCCTGCCTTATATCCTTACTTTATATAATAATATAAAAGCGAAAGTGAGTTTGTTTGTTACGTCTTCACGTCCACATGGCTAAACCGATTTTGATGAATTTTGGTACAGAGATAGTTGGGACCCTGGAGACGGAAATAGGCTATTTTTTTTAAATAAAAGTGAGAAATGAGGGAGAAAAAGGGAAGTAAAGTTAAAACTTAGCTTTGCCATTACAATCAATAAGGCGCAAGGGCAAAAACTACAGGTAGCAGGTACCTGCAAATCAGGAAAGGGGTACCGTGGCACCCCGAATTTAACGCGATCGAAGCCGCGGGCAAAAGTTTACTAATTCATATTTTTGACGGCCCGGTTGGCGCACTAGCTGATCGATCGGCTGCTGCGCTGCATGACGCGGGTTGGATTCCCGCACGGAACAAACATTTGTATGGCCTACAAATTGTTGTTTCGGGTCTGGCTGTTTGTGTATGTGAGTTTAGATGTTTGTAAACGCACCCACGATACAGGAGAAATTACTGGTGTGGGGTAACGTATTGTAAAAAAAAAACCTATTATGATTCTGCTCATTTTAAACCCCCTGATGTTAGTTTAAAAAGTTTGGCTTGTACGTTGATACATGCCTTGTAGATTCCTAAACGCTTGTTAACTTTCTATGTTGTTTTACGTTTAGTAAAGTACTAGTTTTATGACTTAATGTCGGGCCGACGCTCTCTCATACTTAAGTACTAACGCTGTAACAACAAAATTGTAAAACCAAATGATTTTAAATGAGTAACGATGGAGTTTCTTGCCGGTTCTTCTCCATAGGAAAAGTGTAAACCCGAAACGTGCATCGTTTTCTCGACGTTTTATAAGGTGCTCATGTTTGTAAAGTATAACGGAACTTGAGGCGTATTTACTCGTGTTTTACATTAATTCAAGGACTATAGTACCTACCTAGATGTAGTGTTATGACATTTGGAAGTATTATTTCTACAAAAACATTTTGTGTCAGATTTTTCATTACCAGAAGTTTTTTTCCTGAATTAAACCTGAAAAACTAAGCAAAAAGAGCAAATCAAAAGTGCCCGGGAAAACAAATATTCTATCTAGTCTGTGGACATATACGTTAACTAAAAATTAAGAGAGTTTTAATGATGTGGACATTTATTTGGGTGTTGTTAATAATTATATGATTTTAATTATAAAACTTTGTAAAACCATGTTTATTACGGTAAGAGTTAAGTTTTAATCAATATGCAGCAGGCCTGTGCCAGTTTGCATATTGATTGCAATTCTATAAATCTAATTGCAATAAAAAATAATTAAATTTTGAGTTTCCCGGGCTCCCTTGGCGCTTCCACTTTTAGTCGATAATCTCAGACCTACCCGGCAATGTAGGTCGGGACAAGGCCATATGCTTAGACAAATGCGATCCGACATAGATGATAAACTTTACATTCATTTTACTTATTTCCTAAACCTAAATATATCTGTGCTGCAGATTATAAACGACTAGCTGGTGCCCGCGGCTTCGCCCGCGTGGTATCGAATAAAAATAAAAATCTACCTCTGTGCCAAATTTCATCAAGATCCGTTCAGCCGTTTTGACGTGAAAGAGTAACAAATATCCATACATCCTCACAAACATTCGCATTCATAATATTAAGTAGGGTAGGAAGTAGGACTAGCTGTGCCCAGTAACGTCACCCACTGCCTAGTTGCTTAGTTGTAGCGTGATGTTGTATGGTCTATTAATTTCGTAAAAGAATGCCTATTAGAAATTTTAAGTCAATCCGGGCAAAGAATCGCGTTCTCCAATACTTGAATTTTGAAAAATCCCGTCTTATTGAGCACATTCGTCCTAAAGGGATGCCCCCTTGCGAAATTTGAGAATCCTAACACGTGTAGTTTAAGAGATTTCGTGATGACTGAATCCGCGATTTTCTCTTTTATGTAAATAAACTGTAGAAGTCTCTTGTCAGTTCTTTAATGGTTAAATCTATTAATCTACTTAAAAATATTCTAAACTTGTTATATTATGCAGATTCTGCTACAGTTAAACTAGATTATTTTAGAAAGAAATAGCTGTATAAATAGTCTGGCCCCAAGATGTGAAGGGTAAGAGGGGCCCGCCTACTGGAGTTTCGGGTTGTTCGAAAGAGATACTGAGGCCTTGGAACACAAAGGGCAAAAGAAGGAACATGGTTGGGTTTTAGACAGTAACAGCCTGACACTCTCCTGCTCCGTTCAGGCGATTATTTGAAGAAAAGATATGAAGGATTATTATTTTTCTAATTGCCTGTTCTGTCTCTTATTTTATGTTCTTCTATAATCTTATTTGAAATAACGATGGGTGGCTAGAAAGTAAAACAGTGGGTGCTATTGTAACAGATATATTAGGTCCTTACATATGAAATTGGCGTTTTTCGTACTGGCCACTTTAATCACGAATTTCTCCTCTTTGGTAAGGAATTCCAAATTCAAATTTGTACAGCTATTTACTCATGTATTTGTGCTTCGATGACCGTCATTCATTTGTTTTTTTTCTTCTGTTTTTTCTGTTTGCGTCACTCATTTTACAAAATCGAAAATTTAAAATATCGCATTATTTACGAGTACGAGTTCCGCCGTGGCACTAGTGCTGCGGAAACGACTCGAAGGGTGAATGATGTGTATGGCGGTCATGTTGCAAAAGAAAACACAGTTCGTTTTTGGTTCCAACGTTTTCGTTCTGGAAATTTCGACCTGCAGAACAAGCCCCGTGGACGGCCTGAGACCCAAGTTGATAATGGAGAATTGAAGGCTATTGTGGAAGCGGACCCATCGCAAACCACGTCCGAGTTAGCTGCAGGCTTCGATGTTAGTGATAAAACTGTTTTAATTCACTTGAAGCAAATTGGGAAGATTAAAAAGCTTGAAAGGTGGGTACCTCACGAATTGACTGAAGCAAACCGGCAAACGCGCGTCGACTGCTGCGTTACATTACTGAACCGGCACAACAATGAAGGTATTTTAAACCGAATCATTACCTGTGATGAAAAATGGATTCTTTACGATAATCGGAAGCGCTCAGCGCAATGGTTGGATCCTGGCCAGCCAGCCAAATCCTGCCCCAAGCGAAAATTAACCCCAAAAAAGTTACTTGTAAGCGTTTGGTGGACTAGTGCCGGTATTGTTCATTACAGTTTTCTCAAATCTGGCCAGACTATTACAGCTGATGTCTATTGTCAGCAATTACAAATCATGATGGAAAAGCTAGCGGCTAAACAACCAAGGCTGGTCAATCGCTCCACGCCACTGCCGCTTCACGACAACGCCAGACCACACACTGCGCAACAGACGGCTACCAAATTAGAAGAGCTTGAATTGGAATGTCTTAGACATCCTCCGTACTCCCCGGACCTTGCTCCAACAGATTACCATTTTTTTCGCAATTTGGATAACTTTTTGCAAGGGAAAAAATTCAACTCCGATGGGGCAGTCCAAATCGCCTTCAAAGATTTTATTGATTCCCGTCCGACTGGTTTTTTTAGTAAAGGGATCAATGAACTACCTATAAGATGGCAAAAGTGCATTGAAAACAATGGTTCATACTTTGATTAATTAAATATATTATATTAAAAAATATTCGACTTTTTGTTCCTTCCATACAAAACGCCAATTTCATATGTAAGGACCTAATATATATAATATACAATATTTTTTATTAAGTACACTATGCAGATTAGAATTTATAAATAGGATGTTACACCGGGCAGTCTTATCGCATCTTTTGAAGACAACCTTTGTGTAATGGATATTTTCAAAAACGCTTCATATCAATGAGGACCTACTCAAGGTTGACAGGACAAAGTATAGCGACCAAGTTACGCAACCTTATATCAGGGGCTATCGGGAATTCCAGGGGAATTTGGCTGTCTCAAGACTTGTTAAACCACATTTGACCTGCTCTTTTATTTTTATAGGGCCCTGAAGCCGTTAATATGTTTCATCGGGAAAATGTCGTACTTGGCTGGCGGAATGGCAATCACCATTCGTGGAAAGCAGGCTAGCCGAAGCGAAGCGCCTATTCTAGTGGTCGCCCCCCATTCATCATTTTTAGACAGCTGTATCGTGTATGCCACCAAGATGTCTTCGGTGATCGTCAGGAAGGAGAGCATGGACAATTACGTTGGAAGTAGGTGGTCATTTTATCCAGTGGTGGTGGGTCAAAATGGTCTGGCGATGGTTCTGAATATGGTGGTGGTTGATTTAATATTAGAGTTAATATTTTTGGGTTTTTGTGTCTTAATAAAAGTTCTTTGGTTTTGGAATAAAGCTGGGTCTATAGCATACCGGTAAGGCGATCCCTTGTGAGTTTGTGAACTCAAATTCTACGGGTCTTGGGTTTGATTAAGGAAGCAAAGCCTTATGCGGATTGCAGACCAAGAGCTAAGCTAAGTAAGTTTAGCTTAGCTCGCATAGCTGATACAGTTTGTCATACTTGTTACATAGTTTGCGGTCTGCACACAAAAATGGAAAACTGCGTCAGCTATGCGAGCTAAGCTAAACTAACTTAGCTTAGCTCTTGGTCTGCAATCCGCATTACTGGTGGCATAGCTCTTGCTTGTTTAGTGATGCTTTAACTGTTCCTTTTCTCTTAATTGTGTGCATGTTATATTTAAATGACGAGGTTATTTTTGAAAACAATTATATTTTGACTACATTTAAGTAGGCTGCAGTATTTATCTATATCACTATTTCATTCGTTGGCGGTTAAAAACATTGTCTTCTTCTAACATTTCCAGTTAATCAGGTACTTTTGCATGTTGGTTAAGTATTTATTTAATTAGAACCAGCGTCTCATATCTTTAGTACTATTGCTACTGAATCAAGAATCATACGACAAGACAAATGAATAATTTTTGACGGTGCATGTAGTTAAAAAAAGTTTTTTATTTTATACAAAACGCAAGTGTATAAATTAAGCATACAACACTGCGAAGTCGTGTTAGGGTTCCAGGAGATACGTTGATTATAATGTTATAATAAGTACTTGTTAATAACGCCATCAAAGCTTCCAAGCTTGAGGAGTGGTTGGAGAGGCGCCATGGCGGCCTCACCTACCGCCTGACGCAGGTCTTCACCGGACACGGAAGTTACGGGAGGTTCCTGCACATAATCGGGCGGTGGCGGTCTGCCCAGCTTGGGCGGAGCAACGCCGTGTCCTCGTAGAGGCGATCGGTAGCGGCGATCTCTCGCGTCCGGCCCTGGTTCAGTCCATGGTCCGGAGCGATATGGCCTGCCAGGGTTGCGGGTTGTTCGAAAAAGATACCGTGGCCCGGAACGTAAAAGGCAAAAGAAGGAACATGGGTGGATTTAATCAGTACAAATCTGACACTCCCCCCCGCTTCGCCCAGATCAGGGGAAGTTAATTGATGATTACCAACCCCAAAAAAAATGCTTCCAAGCTCATCATGCTGTGCTGGCGTTGCCGCTGCGGCGAAAAATGTAGTAACCTTTTTGGAAACTATATTTTTGAGAGGTTTGAACCGTTTTGAGTTGGAACTGTGGACCAAAGTGCTTGTAGTCTTTTTAAGATCTTATCGCTTAGTTGACGCTTCCCGTGACGCAAGGCTAAGTGTAGCTACACAACGTGGCAACGCAGTCACATTCTTGGGCACATTCCCAGCTGACAGTGTTTTGGTCGAGATTGATGCCCTTTTATAGTTCGTTATATATTTTTAACTGTAATGCATATAAAACTTACTGTTTCAATTACAATATTTCATGATTAATAACTTATTCATATCTGTGTATAGTGTATGATATTGATCGTGTCTATTGTAAATCTAGGTATTTACTTTATGCTCATACCAACGTCGTGCTTCTGTGTTAAAGAGTTTGAAAATAGACTTTAGCTCGTTTGTCTCAGAGTCTCATAAAACCTATTCTCATGTAAATACTATGTCAAAACTATCCTTTGTAGTGTTTCAAAAGCACAACGGTTTTGGGAAAGCCTTTACCATCCATGACTAAAGCCGAACAAACAGCATATATTTATATTTCAAGCTATACAACTGTTTTACATCGCTGTTTATTTTCTCCAAAGCATTGTGTACTCTCACGTTTGGACCCACAATGAATGAAATAGATTTTTATTCTCTATTCATGCGTCAATCTTTTGTTCGAACTGACCCCTTTCGATATGTAATGATTTTGCATGCTGAAGCTTTTACATTTGAAATTGAGATTTAAGTGGCTGTTTTTAAAGATAGATTTGTTATGAGTCGTTAGTGGTTTTTAACTTATTCTTCTGAAGCACTTAATAGTACTGCTGAGGTCTTTTTTCTTTTTTATCCTCTCGCTCCGGACCATGGACTGAACCAGGGCCGGCCGCGAGTGATCGCCGCCGCCGATCGCCTCTACGAGGGCACGGCGGTGCTCCGTCCAAACTGCAGAGGTCTTTTTTTTTTTTTTTTTTTTTCGGGTGGGAAATCATCCAATGACTTCCCCCGCTCTGGGCGGAGCGGGGGGGCATGTCAGACTTGTACTGACTAAAACCCACCCATGTTCCTTCTATTGCCCTTTACGTTCCGAGGCCGCGGTATCTCTTTCGAACAACCCGCAACCCCGGCAGGCGGAGGCTCTGGCAAGCCCCTCTGCTTTGCTGACTCTCTTTGAGGCGCGCGTGAAACACGAACGCGCCGTCGACACGGCCTGTCGTCAATCGACGGACGGACGGTGAACTACCCATTGCTCACCGCCCACAGGCCCGCATCTACGGTGGCCGGAAGTCGTCTCGCGGCGCCCGGCGCTCTGGGCGTCTCCCGCGGCGGCTGGGAACTGCAGAGGTCTTGAGTACGATTTTCAGGTCGAACAAGTCGTTATTCAGTTTTCTATCAGAAACTAAAAAGTATCCTGGTGTTTGGCGGCAATAGATTCAACTATTGCGTGGGACTTAGATAGAGCTAGATAAATGTGGGGTTGTTAGGTATAACTCTGCCTAATCCTTCGGGATAACAATCGTGATATATTGTATTATGTGTATTCTGTTGTGGTTATAGAGATTTTTGAGAAGGAGCCTGTCAGAGATGGCATTGACTGTGCCATATTCTTCTTTAAGATTTTTTTCCGAATGGTTCGGTGTGATCACAGGCACAATCAGGATAATCTCTAGGATGGTAATCATTTCTGATGATCCTCTGGTATCAGGCGTTGTCCTACTTGGCTATCGATGACACGATGCGTCCTCGTCCCAAGATGAGTTCAAACAAACATTTCTTCTGAGTGTCTTAATAGCTAATTTTGATGAATTTTGGTACAGAGATAGTTGGGACCCTGGAGACGGACATAGGCTAATTGCCTATGATAATTAATTATGTATGAGGGAGACAGAGGGAAGAAAAGGTTAAACTTAGCTTTGTTATTACAATAAATAAGGCGCAAGGGAAAAAACTACAGGTAGCTGCAAATCAGGAAAAGGGGAACTGTGTTAGCCCGTATTTAACGCAAAGCCGCGGGCAAAAGCTAGTTTAACAATAATTGCCAGGATTAAAAACCGGGGGCCGGCAGAAGTATAAACTTTAGGAAAACCTTTAACCTTGTCTAAAACGGTATGAAGATCTTTTAAATTTTATCAGCGCCACCTGAATCAATTTGTTCTAAACGATAAGCTAATAAAGATACGGTCTTTGGAATTTGTTATCTTAGACAATATTTAAACACACCTTATTCAATCAAGTACAGCAGAAATATTCCAGGCAAAATCTAAATTTCCATACAGTCAGAAAGAAAGAAAGAAAAACTTTTATTTGGGACTCGCACAAAATAATAACAAAATGAAACAAAATAGTACAGAGTAGGTTATTGTCTGTGCGAGGCCAAAAAGGTCCCTGTCTCAGCATAAGCTGCGATATTTTAGGATTAAAACAGTTAGATGTTATCTATCTGTCTTCCTGAAGTAATATCAACTCTACGTTCAAGTTAGTGAAGTTTTAAGTTTTCAAGAAATCGCCAAGCTGTTGGTCGACTCTTCTCGTGACCAGAAGGCTGGCCATTTTTGCCATCCAACGCGGTAATGCTGCCAGCCTTCTGGGCACTTTTCCTGTTGACATCATTATTTTACCATTTTTATACTTGTACATATATTTATTATAAGTTTATGTCTATTTGTAATCCTTACTAATATTATAAAAAACGAAAGTGAGTTTGTTTGTTACCTCTTCACGCTTTAATGGCTAAACCGATTTTGATGAATTTTGGTACAGAGATAGTTGGGAACCAGGAGACGGACATAGGCTAATATTTTTTTGAAAAAAGTGGGATGTGAGGGAGAAAGAGGGAAGAAACGGGAAAACTTAGCGTTGCTATTACAAATCAATAAGGCGCTACCGAATTTAACGCGAGCGAAGCCGCGGGCAAAAGCTAGTATAATATAATTTAAGTGTGTCAGTGTTATATAATATAATATTATAAACATATAGTAGGATCTTACAGACCCTTCACTAAATGACCTTAAGGACCATTTTCCAGTCCCTTTGATCGAAGGACCTGAAATAACCTTGTTTGGCTTAAAATATATGCCTAGGTCAAAAATAAGAATACCTGCAATAGTCCTTGTTACTTTTTGAATGGAGGTTAAGGCACGTATGCTAGAAATTTTCAGCACTTAGGCGAAATTTGAACTACAGTAGACATCCTTTTAAAATCCACGATTATTATTTTTAGATCTCTATTTCTTTTTATTCTCAATTTTGTTATTGAATTAGTTTAGATTTTTGTCTTTAAAAAAGTATGCTCCTAATTTAATTCTAATAAAGCTAGTCTGTTAGTTAGTTACGACTATTGCACCGAAAACCGGGTTTTACGATAGGACCGAAATCGACTTTCCTACGCCCTAGTCTCGACCAGTCTGCGCCCAAACATAATTAAAAAAAATAACTTCTTCTGTCTAGTGTCAACGAGTTCAAGGTTAATGAATGAATGTTTATGAATTAACAAAACAATTAGCCATAAAACATTATTTTTTTTATTTAGTAGATCATGTTCAGAGGAACTCGTGGCTAAATAATAGCAGCCGCTCGGGTCGATCTTTAGGTTAAGCCGCGCTGGCCTAGGTTGGTCTGTGGATGGATGACAAACCACCCATTACATACCGAGTTTCCTCCGTGCCTCGGAAAGCACGTTAAGCCGTTGGTCCCGGCTGTCATTTGTAGATCTTAGACAGTCGTTACAGGTAGTCAGTGTCCCTGAAAGTCAGACAACCAGTCTTACCAAGGGGCAAGGGGTATCGTATAACCCGGTACTAACTGGGTTGTGGAGGTCAGATAGGCAGTCGCTCCATGTAAAATATTGATATTCAGCTGCATCCGGTTAGATTGGAAGCCGACCACAACATAGTTAGGAAAAGGCTAGGCAGATGATGTTATTCTTATTAACAACCGATCGACAATTTACAAAAGTACCTACCTTCTATTATATTATCAAAAACCGGCCAAGTTCGAGTCAGACTCGCACACCGAGGGTCCCGTATAAACTTACGACATAAACAGCCATCTTTTGCTGCAAAGGACAACAGACTTAAACATAATAATATGGTGTTTATTTCAACACGCGTTCCCGAGATAAAGGATCGTGACAGAGAGATGGACAACAAAGTGATCCAATAAGGATTCCTTTTTTTCCTTTTGAGGTACCTACGGAACCCACATTACCAATATTGTAGTCACTGAACTTTTTTTTTTTTTTTTCGGGTGGGAAATCATCCAATGACTTCCCCCACCCTGGGCGGAGCAGGGGGCATGTCAGACTTGTACTGACTAAAACCCACAACCCCCCATGTTCCTTCTGTTGCCCTTTACGTTCCGGGGCCGCGGTATCTCTTTCGTACAACCCGCAACCCCGGCAGGCGGAGGCTCTGGCAAGCCCCTCTGCTTTGCTGACATCTCTTTGAGGCGCGCGTGAAACACGAACGCGCCGTCGACACGGCCTGTCGTCAATCGACGGACGGACGGTGAGCTACCCATTGCTCACCGTCCACAGGCCCGTAGTCACTGAACTTTCACTAACAATTTTAAAGAAAGAAAAAAAAATGATCATAATGCCTGCAGTCTGGTGATTGCATTCTAGAGTGGTTGCTATTTGCATGTTAGTGTGTAAACATGTCTGGGTCACTGTCTGCCATCTTTATTTTTATTTTGTTTTTGGCTCGTTAGTCTAGGAGTCCAGTTTGAAAAAAAAAACAAAATAGACTCAATGATTTTAATAACTACTGGCTGATGCATTATATACTGGTTGGTGCTTGCATTTTAGAGTTTAGCATGTCTGGGTCAAAAAAAAAACAAAACTTGTTTGTGGTAGTCGTACAGTTTGAAAGAAAAGAAAAATAGACTCAATGACTGGTGGTCCAGTTTGTAAAAAAAAAAACAAAATCGAATCAACGATTTGAATAACTACAGACTGGATGCATTATATATATACTGGTTGGTGCTTGCATTTTAGAGTTTAGCATGTCTGGGTCATCCACTACGACAAAAAAAAAACAAAACTTGTTTGTGGTAGTGGTACAGTTTTAAAGAAAAGAAAAAAGACTCGATGATTTTAACTGCAATCTGATGCATTATAATAAAACTGGTTGGTAATTTAGTGTTTATTATGTTTGGGTCACTTTCATCTTTTTAGGGTTCCGTAGTCAACTAGGAACCCTTATAGTTTCGCCATGTCTGTCTGTCCGTCCGTCCGTCCGTCCGTCCTCGCTTAATCTCTGTGACCGTTAGCACTAGAAAGCTGAAATTTGGTACCAATATGTATATCAATCACGCCGACAAAGTGGTAAAATAAAAATTGGAAAAAAATGTTTTATTAGGGTAGCCACCCTATATATAAAGAGGGAAGTGTTTTTTTTTTAATTTCAACCCTAACGTGTGATATATCGTTGGAAAGGTATTTAAAAATGAATAGGGGTTTACTAAAATAATTTTTTGATAATGTCAATAATTTCGGAAATAATTGCTCCAAAAGTAAAAAACAATGTGTCCCCCCCCCCCTCTAACTTTTGAACCATAAGTTTAGAAAATATGAAAAAAATCTGAAAAGTAGAACTTTATAAGGACTTTCTATGAAAATTATTTTGAACTTGATTGACACAACAGTTTTTGTACAAAAAAGACAAAAAGTTGTACAAAATAATTTCTGGACTAAGTTTGTAGTATAATCGTATATGCAAGCATATTTTTAACTTCGTTTACATATTTTATTATCCTGAACGTATTTTTTTTTCAAACAAAAAAAGAATTATTGAAATCGGTTCTCGCAATCCAAAATTACCTCCTTGCACGTCTTTGTAACCCAATTCCCCGAGAGATGGCGCTGTAGGTACTTATTACATTGGTCCGGGTATTACCGAATTGTTCGCTTGGTCTCTCCTTGGCATTGGCGGTATCTTATAACTACATAAAACTTCTATCAAGAACATGCTAAGGCAATTTAGAACAAAACTAAAATTCATTTTTTTAACACCATTAAAATGTTAAGGTAAAAACCAGTTCATAAATGGTTCTATAGATGGCGTTGCGTAATGACGTCATTTTTTTAAAAGTCGATGTTAAGATTTTCCGTGCTTTCATGACCTACCGTGGTAAAGTAAGTTGCACTTAAATATATTCGTAATTTTATTTATGAGTGCATAACCTAATTAGTCGTGTCGTCGAGGTTTGATTTTGATTTGTCCGGTATATTGTGACGGACGGGGAACTACGGAACCCTACACTGAGCGTGGCCCGACACGCTCTTGGCCGGTTTTTTTTATTATGTCTGGTTGGTGTTGTGGTCTAGATGGAAGAAAACACAAGTGTCTGTGAGTCAGACTTGCGTACTGAGGGTTCCTTACAAACTTAGAGGGTTGATTCTTTCACAGCTTCAAGGGACTACGGAATTGTGTACCTATATGATTTTAGTTTCAACTCGATCCTACTAATAGTGCTCTTGACAGAACGACAGACGGACGGAAGGTTTCCTTTTGAGGTACAAAGCTCTAAAAACGCATAATTTTTTTGCGTTACGTAGTATGTGTGTACTTACATAAAGATGATAATACAAGGTGTAACATAATCCCGGGCGTCGGACGCCGCAAGACGACTCCCGGCCACCGTAGATACGGGCCTGTGGACAGTGAGCAATGGGTAGCACACCGTCCGTCCGTCTATTGACGACAGGCTGTATCGATGGCGCGTTAGTGTATCACGCGCGCCTCAAAGAGATGTCATCAAAGCAGAGGGGCCTGCCAGGGCCACCGCCTGCCGGCTGCGGGTTGTTCGAAAGAGATACCGCGGCCCCGGAACGTAAAGGGCAATAGAAGGAATATGGGTGGGTTTTCAGTCAGGACAAGTCTGACACTCCCCCCCGCTCCGCCCAGAGCGGGGGAAGTTGTTTGATGATTTCCAATCCGCAAAAAAAAGATGTAACATAATTAACGCACAACCTCTCGTGTAGTGTCTCAAACAATTAAACTAGATAACTTTTGTTCTACGAGTTCTTGAAATTTGCATAACAACTTGGTCTTTTTTTTCGGGGTGGGAAATCATCAAATAACTTCCCCCGCTCTGGGCGGAGTGGGGGGGAGTGTCAGACGTTTACTGACTAAATCCTACCCATATTCCTTCTATTGCCCTTTGCGTTCCGGGGCCGCGGTATCTCTTTCGAACAACCCGCAACCCCGGCAGGCGGAGGCCCTGGCAAGCCCCTCTGCTTTGCTGACATCTCTTTGAGGCGCGCGTGGAACACGAACGCGCCATCGACACGGCCTGTCGTCAATAGACGGACGGACGGTGAGCTACCCATTGCTCACCGTCCACAGGCCCGCATCTACGGTGGCCGGGAGTCGTCTCGCGGCGCCCCGCCACCGCCCGGGGATTTATGGTCCCCTTTTTTTTTTTACCCCGCGGCGGCTTGGTTGGGCAGATGTTCTCTCCCTCAAACACCCGGCCACCTCCTTTACTAGCATTACTGCTTCGCAGAAGGAGGTGACCGCTTCCCATTCCCTCTCGCTCCGGACCATGGCCTGGACCAGGGCCGGACGCGAGAGATCGCCGCCGCCATTTATGGTCCCCTGAAACTGTGAAATCAAACCTCGTAAGTCTACTCTACGCAGTCAAAAAATATGGCCGTTTTTGTCGAAAGCTTGTATGGAAACCAACCACGATGCATGGGTCCGACTCGCACTTGACCGTTTTTTTATTGTTACTGTTTCCTTATAGGTAATTGGCAATACGAAGATGACGTGAAATTTATACGTACTTTAAATTGTTACTGACGAGTCCGAGAAATGTAATCATCTTTTCATTGGAAATAATTTTGGTAAATGCCAGATATATTGTTACGTGATGTTTGGTAGATAATTATGAACATGTAATCATGACATAAATATTGGCGTTATGTAATTTTGTGACTAAATGGGTATGTATTTACCTATGTATTGAATTCTTAAACATACGAGTATGATATTGGATAGATTTTGAATTTCTTTTTAAATGATTGAAATTCAAATCCTTACTAGGTAATATTATAAAGCGAAAGTGAGTTTGTTTCGGTGAAGACGCTTGTTACGTCTTCACGCCTAAATGGCTGAACCGATTTTGACGAATTTCTGCACAGAAATAATTGGGACCCTCGAGACGGACATAGGCCATATAGGCTAACTTTTAAAAAATAGTAAGAAATGAGGGAGAAAAAGGGAAAACTTAGCATTGCTATTACAATAAATGGCGCAAGGGCAAAAACTACAGGTAGCAGGTACCTGCAAATCAAGAAAGGGGAACTGTGTTACCCCGAATTTAACGCGAGCGATGCCGCGGGCAAAAGTATAATATGATTATCGATTAACTAAAGCCGATAGTTGAAGTTAAAGTTACGGTTTTTATTTGTTGCTACATATGAGTTTGAGTATCAACAGCCAGTGCTTCATTCGGAAAAAATACTCAGCTAGAAGATTTCTATCTGAGCTCGTCTTATTACAAAATAATTCAGTACCAAGTTTGGGACATAATTATTTCAATATATAGTATATAGGTACTATAGGTATATACATTATTTTAAGTTTAAAAAAAAAACATCTTTTCTTGACCTTTTTTAAGTTCTGTACCTCACAAGGAAAAATCGGAACGCTTATAGGATCATCAATACTTTGTCTGCCTGTCTGTCTTTCAAGACTCTTTAACTCGGGAATGTGTCGAAGTATCAAGTTGAAATTAGAGCTGTGAAAAAATCAACCCTCTAAATCTACGCAGTCAAAAGATATGGCCATTCATGTCGTAAGTTTGTACGGAACACTCGGTACGCGACTCTGAATCGCTCTTGTTTTTAATTTCATGCGTTTTATCCATAGATGTAGATAGACATAGATAACGCAAAGGTAACTACTACGCGTGCCACTTTGAGAGCCAAACTTACGATGAAAAATCGCAAGCTGCTACTTTCGCGCTCAGTCTGCATCGGTGTGCCACTAGTTGGACGTCAAATATCAAATTTAAAATAGTTAATTTTGTGTAATAAATTGTAAAAACTTTCGTCAATCACTAAATAGACGTCACTTCACTAAAATATAGTGCATGAAACGTCATAGTAGGTAGTCAAAATATGGCACGCTTCGTTTTCATACAGATCGTGATATTTGCGTTATCTATGTCAATCTATATCTGTGGTTTTATCGATGTCGTCTGAACGTTAAATGAAACAAAAATTATCTTTCGCAATAGTGAAATTTGCCTTCCATCGAATAAGTAGAATTTCTAACCAAACAGTTAAGTACTATTGTTTATGACAGTCAGATATTGAAGCAGTACCTAACGCATTACATAACCTTGCGTGTACCTACGTCTAGAAATAGAGGTTAATAAACCTCTTTTGCTTAGGAAAGTAAAAAAAAAACATTATGTAAGTAACTGACGGTACTTTCACACACGGCTTCACGTCAAATGAAACTATGTTTAAACTTTATTATAATATGGTTTATATTTAGAAATTACGTGATGCATGTGTCGTGCTAGGGTTTCCTAACGCCTTCTCCTAGGCTTAGGCATTGACTAAGTCGGGAACCCAAGGTTGATTTGACACGGCAGAGTCTTAGCTCTTAATACCTTTTGTTTCTAAAGTACTTTTGTGATGTCGTTTTTTGAGAATAAAACTTTTTTTAAAATCCGGTACTAGACAGGTTGCTAGCATTGAAGTTGCAGTAAGTTCAAGATCAAAAAACTTCAAAGTTAATAATTGTTTAAGATATTTTTGTATCTGTGCCAAGATTGCTTACATAAAGACCTTCATGAAATTGCAAACGTGGAATTTCTTTAAAGGAGATTTAATTCAATTAACGTGAAAAGCATAAATAAATAAAAATAAAAAAGCTTTTAATAATCCTTTGCAAACTATTAAGAGGTACGAAAAAAACTTTGTGAAACAGTAAAAAAGGTTAGGGTGTTAATGTAAAAATAAATAGAGACTTATTACTACACGGGCTTTTGCCCGCGGCTTCGCTCGCGTTTAATTCGGGGTAACACAGTTCCCCTATCCTGATTTGCAGGTACTTGCTACTTGTAGTTTTTGCCCTAGCGCCTTATTTATTGTAATAGCAAAGCTAAGTTTTCCCTTTGCTTCCCTCTTTCTCCCTCATTTCTAACTTTTTTAAATAAAAGTTAGCCTATGGCCGTCTCCAGGGTCCCAACTATCTCTGTACCAAAATTCATCAAACTCGGTTTAGCCAAGTAGGCGTGAAGACGTAACAAACAAACAATCAAACTCACTTTCGCTTTTATAATATTAGTAAGGATTATTTTGTTAGTGTTTTGTGTTGGTAATCTTCTCTTGAATTGCGTGAAAAGAGCAGTACCTAAATATCTGGATTATTCTATGTGAAACCATACAGTTTCGGTCTATAATTGACAGAACGCTTTTAATTTGTATAGGTGACGATTCTGTTGTCACAAACTAAATTTAAACTACTCTAAAAGTCTCTCATTTAGTTTATTTCTGTCAAACAATGTTTAATATTCTGAAATTAATTAATGTGACACAAGTTAACCATATTATAGTTAGACAGCATTAATTACAGTTTAGTTAATCAATTTAGAGTAAAAGATAATCTCGCTATTCTGAAATGGTCATTTTCACCAAACATAGTGGTTGTTAAGCTAAATCGGACTATCTTTAATCGCAAAGTAACTAAAATGGTGTGGAATAAATTACATGCACTAGGTATGTCATTTTAGTTTGAGTTTAGTTTAATCCGGGGGTTCACCAAAATCGGCACCGTTGTTTGTCAATTTTGTGTAGTTCAAAGCGAGTAAACTCGCTATCCTATGTTTTTTAAGTGACGGCCAATGCAAAAACAGTTTTCTATCAAGTAGCTCCTCTAATTACCTACATAGTACAATGCGTTTCAAATGAGAATGGGACAGGCCTCGCGCCATCATTTGAAATGATTTAACCAGAGAGCCTAGAAAAAGGGACATTCAAATCAGCGATAACGAAGAATGTAAATTCAAAAATGTTTTGTATTTAACCTAATCTGCCTAACTTTAATGTTATTGTTGTGATAAAACCGATTGTCAAAAGCCTAGGTCCGAAGTTGATTCTCAATGCGGTATATTTTGACCTTTTAACAAACAGTTCAGGGTTGATGAACCCAGCTAACTTCGCGTGTTTGAGAACTTTTTCAGGAAAATAGGGGTTCATTGCCTATGCTAGACGTTCATGAAAATACTAATTAAATGTTTATTTAATGTGAAGAAGTATGGTTGCGTGTAACCTAACTAATGACAAATAAAAATATCTATATAGTGAAATATTCTGGTTGGAAATTGAAATCGTTTCGAGATTATAACTGACTGGCTAGCTGTGCCCAGCGGTTTTCACGTGCTGCTCAGCTCATAAATATCGGAGCGTAATGTTATATAGTCTACTAGCTTTTGCCCGCGGCTTCACTCGCGTTAAATTCGGTATAACACAGTACTTTCTACCTGCAGTTTTAGCCCTTGCGCCTTATTGATTTGTAATAGCAACGCTAAGTTTTCCCTTTTCTTCCCACTTTCTCCCTCATATCCCACTTTTTTTTTAAATAGCTTATGTCCGTCTCCTGGTTCCCAACTATCTCTGTACCAAAATTCATCAAAATCGGTTTAGCCATTAAAGCGTGAAGAGGTAACAAACAAACAAACTCACTTTCGCTTTTATAATATTAGTAAGGATTTTATATCTTGACAATTTAGCTTTCTATTGACCATAAAATGGTTAAAAATGGTCCAGTAGTTTCGGAGCCTATTCGGTACAAATAAACAAATCAAATCTTTCGTTTTTATCATATTTAGACTATAGATTCGTTAAAAAAAGCGGATTCAAACTCGTTGTAGAAATGTAGACTCAAGGGAAAAATCTGGCGGCTGCGGGTTGTTCGAAAGAGATAAACTAAATAAATCCCCGGAACGTAAAGGGCAACAGATGGAACATGGGTGGGTTTTAGTCAGTAAGAGTCTGACATGCCCCCCCGCTCCGCCCAGTGCGGGGGAAGTCATGTGATGATTTCCCACCCCAAAAAAAGGTATAGCTTCTAGTAATGATTATACATTATGAGAGTGGCTACAAAACGTTTAGATACCTTAGTGGTCGATGCAAACTAACGTGCTTATCACCTACGAATTAACTTGAATGTAAGTAGTAATCAGATATCGTTGGTGCTATATAATTAATGGTGACATGTTATCACCATTCAAGTTAATTCTTGGATTGTGTACAGGACACAAATTATCCTTTCCTTATAAATTAAAGGAAATGGAAACCTATTCTTAAATGCACTGAGTTGATATTACTGGTCGTAAATGCAGGTGTGATGCTTTGCACATTTCATTTCATTATTCGTCACCATCATCGTCATCATCATTAAAATTTATTCTTCATTTTCTAATGTTTGATTACAGTTTAACATTCATCTCCGAGTTTTGACTGCGAAGAGTTTTTTAAGCATGATAAGCCAAGACGCTATCAATTGTACAGTAATTTGTTCTTCATAAACTTTTTTGCAAAAGAAACCGAATTCCAAAAAAAAAACACTAAAAATCGTAGAAGTCTGTGACTTTTGTTTTATTCATCGATTATTTTGCAATGGGTGGCAAAATAGTCGCCGTCTTTTAATTCTTTTTTTGCAAAAAGTTTATTTATTTCAGACCTTTTAGTTCTATGATGGTATCCTACACAAATTATTATCGAGTATTGTTTTTTTATAGGTAGATACAAAGAGATATAGGCATATAAAAAATATGTAATAGACAATATTAATATAGGACCCCTTCGGGAATATACCCTTTCGATTATAAAAATAGTTATTTAAAGTTGAATTGCATACCTCCTTGTTCTTTTAAGTCAGCTAAACATTACATGACGCTTACCTTTCTGACATTGAAAAGGTGCAGTTAAAAAAATGACAGAACGAACACGCCACAGACACCTTACTCCTTTTTTTTGCGGATAGGAAATCAACACCTTTCTCTGATAAACAGATTCTTTAGTACATTATTTGTCTAAGTCCGGTAGTCCGGTCAACAATCCATCATTACCGTACCGACTACATCTTCAGTGTGTTTAATTACCTAGGTAGGAATATAAGTAGGTATTGGGATCAAATCAAAACATTTATTTCAATTAGACCATTACAGGCACTTTTGAATGTCAAGAAACAAAATGAATCTACAGTCCCAGTCACAAGGCATAATAACTTGTGAAAGTACTGTAGTTGCCCATTCCAAAGCGTTGATCTCTATGGAGAAGAATGGGCAAGAAACTCCATGGACACTCTTTTAAATTATAGTATTATTACAAAATCGTATTTACATCATTCATGTTGAGATTATACAAATATGTGGGAACGATGTAGAAAGACGTGCACAGTAAGAGCGTCCAGAGTAAATAAAAAGCAAAATATAATTTAAAATCTAAATAAATTAAATGAACCGTGGTAGCTAAAAAATGACCAGTCCCAACTGACAGCGCCCGTTCACGAACATGACAGTAAATCTAACTTCAGAAACGTTTGTCCAAATGCGGAAATCTAACGAGGACACACTGGCAGTTGTTCGATAACCATGTCAACCAGTCAAGTCATGGATCATTTGATTAGTGCTGACCTTGATTTGTTTGCTGTAGGTACATTAATTGAGAAGTTGATGTTTGGATTTCTGTATTCTAAAAGGTGAAACTACTACTACTACCCAAAGGGTAAAATGGGACCCTTTTACTAAGAATCCGCTGCCTGTCCGTTTGTCACCAGGCTATAGACTGGAGTATCTCATGAACCGTGATAGTTAGACAGTTGAAATTTTCTCAGATGATTTATTTCTGTTGCTAGTATAACCGAAAATACTACAAAAAACAGCATAAATTAAATATTTAAGGGAGTTCCCATACAATAAACATGTATTTTGTTTTTATAGATAACTAGCTTTTGCCCGCCCGAATTAAACGCGAGCAAAGCTGCCTTCGCTCGCGTTAAATTCGAGGTAACACAGTTCCCCTTTCCTGATTTGCAGGCACTTGCTACCAGTAGTGTTTGCCCTTGCGCCTGCAATAGCAAAGCTAAATTTTCCCTTTTCTTCCCCATTTCTCACTTTAAAAAAAATAGCCTATGTCCGTCTCCAGGGTTTCTACTATCTCATTCATCAAAATCGGTTAAACCATTTAGTCGTGAAGACGTAACAAACAAACAAAGTCACTTTCGCTTTTATAATATTAGTAAGGATGGCACGGAACCCTTCGTGCGCGAGTTCGACTCGTATTTGGGCCAGTTTTTATATTAAAAATAAACTCGCCTGATATGACATGATGAGGCACGCTTGCCCAGAGGAAACTCATTTACTTTAACTTTAGGAGATCCAAGTAACAACACATGCCATAAAACTGTCAAATATATTGCGTAACAAATATTTGAAAACATGGTTGGCGCAGTGCCTGAGCGATCGACTGCTACGCTGCGTGTCGCGGTTTTGATCCCCGCACGGTATAAATATTTGTATGGCCTGCAGATAGTTGTTCCTGTTGCTGTATTATGAAAATGTCGTAGTCCAAACATGGTAGTCAAATGTATATTCACGTGAAATATACATTTTCATTCGCATATCATCTTATATTCACATTTTTATATATTCAAATATTTCTTGAAAAAATTAATATAGTGGTCCGCCTGTATCGGGAGCAGGGTCCAAGTCTATCGGTGCTTAAGGCTCCAGAGACAGGGACCTCATCATACTGCGGGCCGTATCGAGGATTACTGCCTTCTAAATAAATAAAAATACATAACTAGCTGGCGCCCGCGACTTCGCTAGCGTGATATCAAAAAAAAAAGAACCCTATGTGTTATTCCAGAACATAATCTACCTCTGTGCCAAATTTCACCAAGGTCCGTTCAGCCATTTTTTCGTGAAAGAGGATCAAACACACATCTATACTCACAAACTTTCGCATTTATACTAATAGTATTAGTAGAATTATTATAATATGCATAAGTCACTTCTAGGCGAGCATGCACCTAAGGTAAGAAGGAGTTAATTTTCGCTTGTGTATTCATAATCATATAAAACTAGTACAAAAGTCGTGTAATATTTATAAACTGAAACAATGTTTAGACATAATATCTTAGCTGTAAACTGAGCTAAGTCTAGCCACCGTGTCCATTAATTGAATCTAGTTCGTAATGACCGCAATTTTCCCAAACTTTCTCTTACATCGCTTCAATTTTTTCCTACTGCTACCCTACCATGACTTCTTAAAGCAGAACTTTTTCCACTGAAGGAAAGAGACAGAGCTATACAGGGTGTCTAGCACCATCTCTTTCTCACACAGGAATAAGAACTGCTAAATAAGATGTCATAGTAACCCTTCTGCACTTTTGTCAAGTACTTACGTACTAATACCTAATCTTTGCCTATTCTAAATGCTTCAATGGATTAAGTAAGTATTGAGAAAGCTGAGGTTTCTATATTCCGCTTTAGCCTTGTCTTAGGGTTCCGCACCCAAAGGGTAAAACGGGATCCTATTACTCAATCAATCAATCAATCATTTATTTATTTGCAACAATGTGGGTTACATTAAAATACAGATGGACAAATAGGAGTGAGCCGTGCACATTCTGCCTGAAAATAGGCATGCAAATATTTTAAATTATAGGTACCTATCTATTAAAAATTTACAAATTAAGTGTCACAGTTATTAAAATTTAAATTGAAAAATTACAAATTATACTTAAATTAATTTACAAATTATACTTAAAATAAATTAATATAGAAAAATGTCAAATTATACTTAAATTAGGTAATTAATATAGAAAAATGTCAAATTGAAAGTAAGATAGATTAAAATTAAAAATAATTAAAATAAGGGACATATGTTTAAAATAATATTAAATATATTGATTGTGCACATTGCTGATTAAAAAGTTTTGTCCAATAAAAAATCATTAATTGTATAATAACATTTTTCTATTAGGAAGGCCATTAATTTCCTTTTAATAGTACATTACTGCCGCGGTCTATAATGACTACTTTGCTGGTCGCGCTGATGATGGCCGACAGCGCAGCGTAGCGCAGCTCCAGGCCGACACAGCGCGGTCAGCGTGCAGCACTTGATGGACGAGCTGAGATAAAGGCCGAGACCGTAGGTCGAGGCCTTTACAGCGAGGACAGCAAGGGCTGCAATGATGGCCAAACTGAAAGGCCTAGAGCGTAGCTGGGCTAGCTCGAGGCAATCATAGCGTGACCAGCGAAGCAGTCATTGTGGGCCAAGGTTTGTATAGTGCTTTACTCAAAAATGCAAGTACCTAATCTAAATAAAACCAGCAAGTAATTTAAATAAAAAATATATTAATTAACTAGAATTTTAATTAAAATGACAATTATGAAAAGTACAGTTACTAAAATTCAACACCGACTTTCCCGGTTTGATATTACTGATAGTTTGCGATAATTCTAATGCGGTGTTTGACTGCTGGATTATTTCTTCATTTATTACTTCATTTATTTCATAATTTTTTTCTTTAGGTTCTCGATCAGATGTTGAAGCTTCCTGGAACTCGTAAGACGTAGTTAAATTTTCGCTGAACCGCGCTTTTGTTACTTCTTTGTTTTTTTTTTATCAATGGTAGTTGGAATTATACAGCCTAATATGGAATAAAATCTTTTAAATCTTTTTTTTTGTTTACCTTTAGACGTACAAACAGCTGTGTTTTAAATAAAATCTTTTTGGAATTGATTTTTTAAAACGTTGAAACGTCAAAATAGCGGTCGGCAAAACATTGCCGGCCTGTTAGAGCGGCCAGCAAAACTTTGCCGGCCGCTCCTTGAAACAGAACGGCAAGGTCGACTTTGCTCAAACAAGGTTGTCAAAATAATGACAACATTACATGCATTTTTGAGTAAAGTTTATAATTGTGTCATTTTTTATTACATCTGGCAATTTGTTGTATATAATAGGACACATGCAAATAACGCTTTTCCTCATTAACGCTGTATTACCGGACTCGATTAGTAATAAATTTTTGTATTGTTTTCTAACAGGTCGTTTTCTAGTTTCTGATAATGTAGGAAACAGGTTTATATTGGTCTTTACAAACAAGGCCATTTCCAGAATATATAATGACGGAAATGTAAGCACTTTTAGGGACTTAAACTTGGGTTCGCAACTGTCTGTGGTCTTCAAACCACACATCGCTCTAATGCAACGTTTTTGCGCCTTGAATATGTGTTCCCTTGAGCTGCAATTGCCCCAGAAAATAATTCCAAATCTTAGTACTGATGCAACCAGGCCATGATAAGCTACTAATGTAGTTTGAATGTTTACTTTTTTGGACAACTTTGAATTACTAAGACTCCGCTGTCCGTCTGTCACTAGGCTGTGTCTCATGAAATGTGATAATTAGTTGAAATTTTTACAGATGATGCATTTCTGTTGCCGCTATAACAAAAAAAAAACGGGCTCCCAAAACAACAAAAATGATTTTTTTGCCGTTTTCTCTTCGCCCGCGTGATAATGGAAATGTGTCATTCCAGACTGCCTTTGTACAGATCTACCTTTGTGCCAAATTTTATCAAGATCCGTTCAGCCGTTTTGACGTGAAAGAGTAACGAACATCCATACATCCATCCTCACAAATATTCGCAATTATAATATTATTAGTAGGATGGTACGCAACCTTTCGTGCGCGAGTCCGTCTCGCACTTGCCTGGTTTTTTATATTGTAAAACTGATATTGTTTTGCCGTGATGTTAAGGTCGCGACCGGGATACGATTTCAATGATCTCAAAACGTCTAGTTGCTGCCCTCATAAAGGTTTAAATCAGTGCCGGTAAATCCTGAAATTTGTCTGTCATTATAAACTGGTAAAACAACTAAATATGAACTTGTTCCAAAAACTCTCAATTGTAAACAAAAAATAGCTACCGCTATCCACAGTCGCTAAATGTCATATCGCACGCGATTCAAAGGACCTGGGGCCTTAGTCTGCTATTACAATGGTGTCAGAATGGTCGATCACTGATCGCATAATGGTTGATTTTGACAAGTTTAGTATGTAGTAGATGTCAAAATCAACCATTATGCGATCAGTGATCGACCATTCTGACACTATTGTAATAGCAGACTAAGGCCCCTGTTTTCTTTCCTGCGTTCAGTCCCTGAATGCAAAAACAAAGAATACCTTGTAGTGGCAGACCCCTGCAATCCTAAAAAAAAACGAATCATATACTTGTGCCACTAAAACCGTCATAAATATTTTCAGAGCTGATCAACTACACGCAACCTGTCTACGTTTGGCGGGATGACCCTAACTCCAGGCAGAACACCATCAAGGAGATCATTGAAAGGGCTACTTCTAAAGAGAACTGGCCCCAGGTTAGTACTGCTCCAAATATGAAATTGATCGTCTTCTGCGATAGTTTAACTTGGGTTTTCGGCGGTTAGAATGACATTGTACGAGAAAGCAAGATGGTGGAGGTGCGCTAAGAAGCTCGCGAAATTCAGTCACACTGGCGTTTTTTTTTAATTTGAATTTGATTTGCACGTTAATGTCAGGCTGTATATTGATTAAAATATGATTCGCCACCTTAACAAATATGGTTTTTGGAGTCATAATCATTGACACAGCTCTATAAAGTTTATTTAATACTATTGAACGATTTTTCATGACATGTTATTAAAATATCTTCTGCGCGGTCTGCCGGGACGCATCTCATGGCTAAATAAAAACAGCAGCACGTGTCTATAGCTGCATCAAATAAGTCTAAAATCAGTTAAGAAAAGGAGGATAATATCTTTTTTTTTTTTAATTTTGCCCCGCACTAGGAATTTCTCCTGTATCGTGGGTGCGTTTACAAACATTTAAACTCACATACACAAACAGCCAGACCCGAAACAACTATCTGCAGGTCATACAAATATTTGTTCCGTGCGGGAATCGAACCCGCGACACGCAGCGCAGCAGTCGATCGCTTAGCCACTGCGCCAAACGTGCCGTCAAAAGTATCTTTAAAATAATGTTAATCGTTACTTTCTAGGTTCTCATTTTTCCTGAAGGAACTTGCACGAACCGTTCGTGCCTGATCACGTTCAAGCCGGGAGGGTTCTATCCTGGGGTGCCAGTGCAGCCTGTCACCATACGGTACCCAAACGCGAGGGATACCGTCACTTGGACCTGGGAAGGACCTGGCGCGTGAGTGACACATAACATTTGTTCTCTATATAACTTATCAGTGTTGCCATACTCGGAGTCGTACCTCTGATTAGTTTCTGAGTGTGACAACACTAAGAAACCAGTCAGACAACAATGTAGTAAAGAACTACATTGTTGTAAAGAACAAAAGAAATAAAGGAAACATGTTTATTTGGCACATGCTACAAGTACACAAAACATTAAAAAAAAACTTAAATCTTAACACTACAAAAAAAAAAAACTTAGAACAGAAAGAAAAAAAATGCAAAGCTAGTATTGTGTCTCACGGCTGCGTCAAATAGGTCCAGTTCAGCAAAATGCCGAGCAGCGAATGCCCGTCACTGACTTTCATCTGGACCTGAGATGTGATATGACGGATGTAAGACAGTTCTGTAATTTGTGTTTTTATGTAAATGAATAGGTACCTACTTATTTATTTATACATTATAAATATATGGGTTTATCACCTGTTAAAACTTTGTAAGTGAAATAACAATAAATAAAATACTTGATTTCTATAATCGCTTAATTATCTTATGAGGGATTGCCACACTTGGGGCAAATACTTCCTCAATTTGATAAGAACTTTCTTCACTATCATCATTCATGGGACTTATATTCTTCTTCATAATATTCTTTATAAAGACTTTATGGCTTTCCATTGGAAATGATTGAGCTTAAGAACAGATCTATTGGGTGCTCTTGGCTTACTGTATACAAATTAAAAATGAAGAATTGAATAAATTAATAAAAACAAACTTTTTTCAATCTCTGCAATAGGGTAGTTTCCAGGGTCAAAGTAATTACATTCTATTTAGTCTATCATTTAGATTATTCAAAAATAAGGGACACGTATTTTTTATTTCTAAATTAGACCAAAAATTAAAAAGATATGGCCCATTAAAGTTACGTGTGACGTTACTTGTAGCGAGAAAATTCAGCAACGCGTGTAATTATTTTTTTGGAAACTAGCCTATTTCCACGGAGAAAAAAACTGTTAAGACTTTTCATAGAAACTTCCTTGTCCATCCGATTTCAATTTTTTATTGTTCCGAACCTCAAAAAAAAAAAAACCGAACCATTATTGGATCACTCGGTCAGGGGCCTTAGTCTGCTATTACAATAGTGTCAGAATGGTCGATCACTGATCGCATAATGGTTAATTTTGACAAGTTTGGTAATCTTTACCAAACTTGTCAAAATTAACCATTATGCGATCAGTGATCGACAATTCTGACACTATTGTAATAGCAGACTTAGGCCCCTGGACTATTGTCTCAGGAACGCATGGAAGTATCGAGTTGTTTTTCTTTTTGGAGTTTACTCCTTAAGAATCGATTTTCATATATAAGGCGCCCGGTATGAGAAAAATATGAGGTGTAAAATCTACTGATGAATGACCTCGTTACGTTTTTGGTGCAACTTTGGTGCAACTGCACCTATGGTGTTTGTCGTACAGTTGAATATTACTAGATGGCGCTTTATGAAATTTGTCGTCCGTCAGTGATTTTTTTTTATGATATTCTTTGTCTTACGCTAGGAATTGCTCCTTTGTCGTGCCACTCTGTCGTCGAAAAAAAAAGTTCAAAAAGAATAAACATATACACAAATCTGTAGTCCCTTTAGAACTGTGAAAAATCCAGCCCTCTAAGTCTACGCAGTCAAAAGATATGACCGTTTATGTCGTAAGTTTGTACAGAATCTTCTGTGCGCGAGTCCGACATGCATTTCGTCGGTTTTTTTGTATATTTCCTTTAAACAATTTCAGTCTAAAGCTGCTGTGGCTGACACTGACTCAGGTGCACAGTTCGTGTGAGATTGAGTTCCTCCCTGTGTACTACCCAAGTGAAGAGGAGAAGAAGGACCCCAAGCTTTACGCCAGGAATGTGCGCGATGTCATGGCTAAGTAAGATCTGAATATAATCTTTTTCATCGACATACAAGGAGGAAACAGACACAAATATTATGTACTAAGTAACTATCCAAAAAATATTGCTAAGACTACTAAGCTTATAGGTATCTCAAAAACTACCCCCGGAACCCCTCTAGCATCATACTTTATTGTCCGTACCTGTGTCCTACCTGACAACAACAAGCAACTCTTTTTCAATCACTAATTTCCTACGGATTAAAAACTCTTAAGAGCTTTCTTAGAAACTTCCTTGTCCATCCGATTTCGATTCCGATCCGAAACGGTGTCCTTATTAGATCACTCGGTCAAGACACGTATAGGTATCGAGTTGAAATTAAAACCATATACTTAAGTCTCTGACTTCTTGTAGTTGATAAAAAAAACCCTCTAAGTCTACACAGTCAAAAGGTTGTAAGGAACCCTCGGTGCGTGGGAAGACTCGCACTTATATTTTAAAGTTGGAATCAAAATATTATGCTGATGGCAACTGCACGATTCACATACCGGCAAAGTGCTAACGCTGTAACCTACTTTTCGCGACGCGTTTTAGTGACTTTTAAATTTATAACTAGCTTTTGCCCGCGGCTTCGCTCGCGTTTAATTCGGGATAACACAGTTCCCCTTTTGCTGATTTGCAGGTACCTGCTACTTGTAGTTTTTGCCCTTGCGCCTTATTTATTGTAATAGCAATTCTAAGTTTTCCCTCTTTCTCCCTCATATCTCAATCTTTTTTTTTTAAAAATAGCATATTTCCGTCTCCAGGGTCCCAACTATCTTTGTACCAAAATTCATCAAAATCGGTTTAGATGGGTAGGCGTGAAGACGTAACAAACAAACAAACTCACTTTCGCTTTTATAATGTTAGTAAGGATAAGGATTATTTAGTTGACCAATTATAATAGCTGCCGTAGCGCTATAACTATAAACGCGGATTAGCATCCAAAGGAACCATCAGCAAATTGTACGAATAAAACAGAAATATCGTGAAGTCTGTGGTTTTCGTCAACTCACATCCAACAACTCAACACTAACTAACCGGCTACCTCTGAACCATACATAAAAGTGGTCCTTCGAGCCGGATTGATTAGATAGATGAAGATATGAATTAGATACTACATAGATCATGGAGATTATAACTAGATGGTTCCTATGTATGATAAAAAAAATATTGTGTACTTTCAGAGCACTTGGCGTTCCTGTCCTCGACTATACTTATGACGACTGTCGGCTGATCGCTCGCGCTAAACAGCTGGGCATTCCTTGCGCAGCCTCCACTAGGGAAGTCAGCGAGATCCGAGCACAACTAGGGTAATTTTTAAGCCGAAGTACTGTGTCTTGTAATGTTGATGTTGAAAAGTCCTTATTATCAGTTAACTTTGAATAAATGACTTTTCTTTTTCTGAACGTTTTTCATAAAATTGACAATAACTGAAGAAATAACGTTGGGTTATTCATTGTTCTGCAGCATCAATATATGAATTATTGCTCCTAAGTGGTACGAATAATCCGGAGGTTTTGTGCTCCCTACAGTTTGGAGCGTTCTCAGCTGGAACTGCACCTAGCAGCTGCAGGCCTGCAGGGGAGCGCGCGCTGGCTGAGCGGCGACGAGCTCGCGCGGCGCCTGGGCGTGCCTCCCGAGCCGCGCATGCAGAGACTCGTCGATATATTCATGCAGGTCGGTAGCTCTCGTAACTAGCTGTGACGTCACGAGCCTGGGCGGCGACGAGCTCGCGCGGCGCCTGGGCGTGCCTCCCGAGCCGCGCATGCAGAGACTCGTCGATATATTCATGCAGGTCGGTAGCTCTCGTAACTAGCTGTGACGTCACGAGCCTGGGCGGCGACGAGCTCGCGCGGCGCCTGGGCGTGCCTCCCGAGCCGCGCATGCAGAGACTCGTCGATATATTCATGCAGGTCGGTAGCTCTCGTAACTAGCTGTGACGTCACGAGCCTGGGCGGCGACGAGCTCGCGCGGCGCCTGGGCGTGCCTCCCGAGCCGCGCATGCAGAGACTCGTCGATATATTCATGCAGGTCGGTAGCTCTCGTAACTAGCTGTGACGTCACGAGCCTGGGCGGCGACGAGCTCGCGCGGCGCCTGGGCGTGCCTCCCGAGCCGCGCATGCAGAGACTCGTCGATATATTCATGCAGGTCGGTAGCTCTCGTAACTAGCTGTGACGTCACGAGCCTGGGCGGCGACGAGCTCGCGCGGCGCCTGGGCGTGCCTCCCGAGCCGCGCATGCAGAGACTCGTCGATATATTCATGCAGGTCGGTAGCTCTCGTAACTAGCTGTGACGTCACGAGCCTGGGCGGCGACGAGCTCGCGCGGCGCCTGGGCGTGCCTCCCGAGCCGCGCATGCAGAGACTCGTCGATATATTCATGCAGGTCGGTAGCTCTCGTAACTAGCTGTGACGTCACGAGCCTGGGCGGCGACGAGCTCGCGCGGCGTCTGGGCGTGCCTCCCGAGCCGCGCATGCAGAGACTCGTCGATATATTCATGCAGGTCGGTAGCTCTCGTAACTAGCTGTGACGTCACGAGCCTGGGCGGCGACGAGCTCGCGCGGCGCCTGGGCGTGCCTCCCGAGCCGCGCATGCAGAGACTCGTCGATATATTCATGCAGGTCGGTAGCTCTCGTAACTAGCTGTGACGTCACGAGCCTGGGCGGCGACGAGCTCGCGCGGCGCCTGGGCGTGCCTCCCGAGCCGCGCATGCAGAGACTCGTCGATATATTCATGCAGGTCGGTAGCTCTCGTAACTAGCTGTGACGTCACGAGCCTGGGCGGCGACGAGCTCGCGCGGCGTCTGGGCGTGCCTCCCGAGCCGCGCATGCAGAGACTCGTCGATATATTCATGCAGGTCGGTAGCTCTCGTAACTAGCTGTGACGTCACGAGCCTGGGCGGCGACGAGCTCGCGCGGCGCCTGGGCGTGCCTCCCGAGCCGCGCATGCAGAGGCTCGTCGATATATTCATGCAGGTCGGTAGCTCTCGTAACTAGCTGTGACGTCACGAGCCTAGGCGGCGACGACCCGACGAAAAAGAATACAGTCGTTATGAGAATATCCTCCGTTTTTGGAGTTGGTTAAAAAGATAGCTCAACAATTCTTTTAACTGCAATAAAAATTGTATTTTCAGCCGTCGAGTGGTCTGGTGTACTTCCCCGATTACCTTCTGCATGCCGCGTTCCTGTCGCTGCAACACGCGCCCTTAACGCAGCTGCTGTCCGTCGCATTCAAGGTAGCTTTGATTCAATATTTATTTCAGTCAAGCCGCAATCGTAATTTATTCGACTTTAGTAGGCGGTTTTACTCGATAAGTTACGCTTTTCATATATAAAAAAAACATGGCAAAGCTACTAAAAATACGACTTAAAGTGTTAGTAAGTACAAATGATGAAAATTGAATAAACAACGTTTAAAAGAGGATTCTAGGTGACATCCGGGTTTGTATATATAATGTTTACGCTGTACGTTTTAGCTATACGACAGCAGCCGCACTGGTCGGCTGAGCCTGGCTAACTTCGAGGAGTTGGCGACACGCTGCCTCGGGCTGTGCCAGGAGGATGCACACAACACCTTCCAACAAGCTGATCTGGATGAGAAGGGATACTTGACTTACGGTAAGCTGAGATGGCAGGCTTAATATTTTTAATTCTTTAAAATGAGAAGCACAACTATCCGTTGAACTCAGGCCACACACACACATCCATTGATCTTATACATCTTTTTTGCATCCTAAATATTTCTTTCCTATTGGTTGACTGCCCCTAAAAATAACACCAAATCTTAAAACTGATGCGACAAGTCCACGATAGGTTGTTAACAATGTCTTAGAATTCACTCTCTTTGATAGCTGGAATAGTAAATATGCAGATTTACTTAGACGTTTTCCAATTTACTCTGAGTGAGGTTTCCAGGTCAGTTTATCATCTATATTTATTCCTAAGGATTTAGCATTGGTAATTTCTCCTATTCTACAGTTATTATAGGTAACAGGTGCATTCTTACGTCGCTGGTGTATAACTTTTGTTTTATTTAAATTAAATGCAAGATTATTTTTTCAAGCCAATTTATTATGTCATTCAAAGTATTAATATATCAATTTGATGATAATTAAGATTAGTGCATTCTATAATAGCCGTGCTGTCATCTGCAAACAGTACCATTTTATGATCTTTGGTTTTTGGGAGGTCATTTATATAAATTAAGGAGAGTGGTGGCTCCAGTACACTGCCTTGAGGTACTCTGTATTAAAATGTTTGGAGATTTATTTCGTTTCCTATTTGGCACTGGGACAAATTGGATTTCTGTACACTGAGTTCTCTCACTCAAATATGATTCTAGGTGTTTTAGGATGTTTCTTTACCTATATATTTTTTTTTATTAGAATCTTATTATCCACAAAATCAAATGCTTTTGTCATATCGGACAGTAAAGCACACAGAGTCACCTTTATCTATAGATGCCATTATAAATCATATAGAGCTATATTAACATTAGTATTTTTTGTGCGAAACAAAGTTTAGAAAAAGAATAACACAAGCCTATTTTTTTTAGATGAATTCATATCATACGCGCAGAAGAAGGCTGAGTTTGCGTTTGTATTCGCGTGTGACGCCACACATCAGAAGCCCAAGAGTCAGTGAGGGTCACCGGTTCACATCCCAACAGTCTGCAGTCAAGTGCCCTAGTGACAGAAACTAGCCCCACCGGGGCAGGATGGAGAGAAACCGAAAATTCTCGAGAATGTGATTCTTTTACAATCAATTTTGTAGCTTCCGTATGTCTCAGATACGCTATTATTAAGTATGTGAAATTACATCGAGTGTACTTGTAGGCAAACTTCTTACGATTACATTATGATTACGGAAATGGAAATCAAGCTTTGTAGTGTCATTTTTAGCTGGATATATTCCATAGAATCGCAAGAGTGTAGCCATAGCGAAACCACAGCTAAGAGCCTTTAAGTCTCGCCCAGATTTTGCATTCGCACATAAAGTGACTGTGTATGTTACAAGCAGGCGTCATTCAAGTGTGGGAAAGAGAACGCTATCTAGCCGCTAGATGGGAAAGAGATGGTGCTAGATTCTAGCGCCATCTCTTTCCCACACACAGAATAGTTTTAAAATTTTAGACAATCAAAGCCCACTTGTGATTAATTTTGACGCATCGACACTAAATTATTGTTATTCCTAAAACTGGGTATACTAACATGTTAATTATCTATTAAAATGTATTTGCTCACAATGACGATTTACGCGACTTAAGCTCATGTAGAGTAGATGTTTTTAAGTACTAGTAGATTGCCTTAAAATTCAGATGAAAACAAATAGTTTACAAAATAATGATCGAGAATATTAATCGATAATCGAATACGTTGAATCGACGTAGGAATGGGGGGTCTTGGAACTGCAGATAACTGGCTTGTGAAATAAAATAAGAATACGTTTTGTAAGGGGTGAATAACTACAAAAAATGCTTAAAATAAACACTGCATTTTAAATGTATTTAATTAAGTTAGAAAGTATTTGAACACGTTGTTGATGCTTCTCAGTAAACTGTAGTTATTCATCCTTTACAACAGTATAGTGATAAAATAATTTATTTGTGAATAGCTTTAGTCTACGCCTTATTTAATAGTTATGTAGTGATTAAGTCAATTATTGGCCGCATGTGTTATTTTTAGAGAATATTTTTTAGCTTAGAGCAGATTTCACCAAAGGAACTTAACACGATGAGAATATTCTAATAATATTATAGTGGTAAGTTTAATTGGTGAAATTCGCTCTTATTGCTGTCGTATGATGTATTGTCGGGAACAAACAGTTTAGAGGCAATTGCAGCATCATTTTTGTTCAAAGATGTTTATTAACAAGGGAGTATTTTTTTATACGTAAGCTTTTGAAACGCAGTTCAACGTAAAACGTAATGGTTGTGAGCTTCACAAGCATTACGGGTAGCATCAGTATTTAATTTTAATCGAGTGTCCATGGAATTTCTTGACCATTTTCCTCCATAGAGACCTACGCTTTGGAATGGGCAGTTACAGTACTTTCACAAGTTACTATGTCTTGTGAAAGGGACTGTAGCAGCATCTTCAAAAGTGCCTGTAGTGGTCTAATTTAAATAAATGCTTTGAGTTTGAGTTGTAATGTCAACAAAAAACATTTTATTCAAAACTTGTAGTAGAGTGTGCGCAAGATAACTTTGCACGCGACTAGTAGCGTGTTCGAAAAACTTTCGCCATAATATAGTTTTATTCGTTTTCAAAGCAATTAATCGTAATCATTATACCGAATGTGATTTAAATTGCTAGCGGGATAATTTCTTGAAACGCACGCGCGCGCACGAATTATCATGCGCGTATTCTCACAGGCAATGACGTAATAAAAATAAACTAAAACATTGTAAGCCATAAATGTAGTTACATTTCCCTGCATACAAACATACAGTGCACGAATACAAGGGAATACCTGGGGGCCTTTTATGACTGCGTTAATAGAATCATAATAAAATAATAATATGAATTATGACGGCACGGTTGGTGCAGTGGCTGAGCGATTGACTGCTGCGCTGCGTATCGTGGGTTCGATCTCCACACGGAACAAATTGTTCCGGGTCTGGCCGTTTGTATAGTTTATTTGTTTGTAAACGCACCTACGATACAGGAGATATTTCTAAGCAATGGACAAGGTTTTATTTTAAAGAAAAATTACGTTGTAAATACCATTTAAGGCCCCCTGTTGTTTGAAAAAGATGAACATACATATTAATTATGTCATTAGCTGCTCTATTATCAAAAACAAGCGCGCGTGAATGCTCATGGACAAAATACGGTAGGCGCCTACGCATCGAATGAGACATTTTTATGTTCTCTCACAGCAGTAATGTAATTTGAAAATCTTATAAAGATACATTTTCTTTATCAATAATAGTTGACAATTGCCACGTTACTGGATGGTCTGAGAATTATTATAAGTCGGGCAATTGCCTTGCTTTTAGTTTGCCAGTTTTGAGCGCAGATAACTCATCTGAAGATAACAAGTGACAAATCAGATTAAGAGGTTAACGGCAGTGTTTGTAACGTACCGCTGGCTAATTTAACCACATCTTATATGAAAGTATGTAGAACCGAGCGAGACAGAGAACATTTAGCACGGACATAGAACAATTTGATTGAAATGAGGAAACTTTGTCATTGCAGCCGAGGCGGATTTAACGCACGAACCGCCAGGCAAGGGTTTTATAGAGCTGAGAATAGTTTCCTCACTTAAATCAAATGTACTATTACGTGTTAAATGTTCGAAGAAATTAAATACCATATTATGTTCTATTGATAAACCCAATTTGATTTTTTGAATAAATATGAAGGCCTTGAAAAGAAGCGCCTCATTGCTCTAAAAAAATCACTGCCGGCTATGGGAGCAGGAATTTGCAGTTGTTTATCTTGATAAAACAGAAAAAATAAATTCCTTGTTGCAATGAATGACAAAAAAGCACGTTATGAAATACCTACTTTGTATGTTGATCTCATTGAGTGCAATCCGGGGTTGCGGGTTATTCGAAAGAGATACCGCGGCCTCGGCACGTCAAGGGCAATAGAAGGAACATGGGTGGGTTTTAGTCAGTACAACTCCCCCCCGCTCCGTGGGAAGTTATTTGATGATTTGACATACAAAAAAAAAAAAATTAGTGCATGAAGAACCAGTTTTCGAGGAAGTATATTGAAAAGTATTTTCTATTTCTCTCGTTGTCTCGCTTCTAATTTTTATGAGCGCGCCTGCCTCGTCCATTAGCGTTCATGAGAAATCAGCAATTATCAGAAATATGTGCATATATGTATGGGTGTGGTTAAGACTAATTTAAGGGTAAATTTGACCGAGATTTCGATATATTACCTTTTATGTTCCGAGGTTGAGGAACATGGATATGTTTTAAGCCCCGTTCCAATAAACAAAAACGAGTCGTTTTGCTTACGGATAGTAAGATTTTGACATAAGTCTCATAGAACTTATGTCAAAATACTACCATCCGTAAGCAAAACGAGTCGTTTCTGTTTATTGGAACGGGGCTTTAGTCAGTAAAAGTCTAACACTCCCTTCCACTTCGCCCAGAGTGGGAGAAGTAATTTAATGATCCGAAAGAAGATAGTTAAATAGTTTTGTAGTCTATTTCACACTCATAAATACAGCCACATATTTCTGAAACACGCTGTATAACTGCAAGAAAATCAAAATATTTTTAAATAGCGTTATTCTATTGCATTTTATTCTAAAAATATTGTACAGCCAGCAAAGAAGATAAGTTTTTCTTGATAGAAAACAAACAGTTTATTAAAAAATTAAATTTGAGTTCTAGACGTCCGAGACGAAATCAAAAGTCATTTCAAAATCAAAATTCATTTATTCAATTTAGGCTGATAAAAAAAGCGCTGATTACTTTTTGAACGTCACATTACAAGACAGTCCCACAAAAACGCCCCGCCCTTCGCCACTTCCTAGTGTTTTAGCTGGGAAGAAGAAGTGGCGGAACAAACTCCCTAGCAACACATCTGTCTGTCAGGTTAGAAGAACCAGATTTTATACAATTCCGTTTATCACAAGGTACATTTAAGAAATTATTCATTCATTGTCACATGTCAGCTAGCAAACACCAATTATGTATATAAATATAAAAATTTACTTAAGCCTAAATAATAAATTCTCCAGTCTAACGGGTGTGCCCGCTTACACGTGCAGTGAAGAAGTCACAGGTGATAAAATAGGACCATAGTGCAAAATAAATAAGTTAAGCTTAAAAAGATTTATTTATATATTAATAACAGTAACAAAAAAACCTAGTCAACAAGACGACCAGTCACCACAAGCAGTACCCGTTCTCGAGTATAACGCGAAGATCAGCCATTATCTCCCTCGCCATATTTGAGGGAAGGAGGTAACCCGACCCACGACTCTACTGTAAGCAATGACATCTGACGGAGAATGACGAACTTGCTGCCGAAACGAGTTTTTAGAAAAATGCAACTATATCAATCAACTTTAACTATTTATTTTGCTGGCTGTACATGTAGGCACTCTTAAACTAGGTTACGAGTCATGGGCTTCTTTTACTCATAATTATGAATTAAGATTATCGTCGCCTTAAGTAAAAGGGGCGTGTCTATAAGCAATGGTGCGGGGAAAATAAGATAGAGCCTTATTTGTACCTGTTTCAGTTAGGTCAAAAAATGTTACATTCCAGGCTTGCATGCTCTGACTCTACATTCGGACTGCATTGCATCACCATGTTCTTGCTTTTGTCCGATTCTATTTGGGGTCGCCGCAACACGTTCTTTTCTTCCATTCTCCCATGTCAGACGTCACGTCATCATTTACTCGTTTCTCTTTCATATCGTTCCTTACACAATCCATCCATCTTTTCCTTGGTCTTCCTCCCGTCATCCATCAACATTTATATATAAATAAGTCTCGGAACAAACCGAATATTTTAAATTTGCAGAATTAAAAATAACATTTTAATTTCTTTGAAAAACATTTATTCTTACATAATATTTTGGCATAATAAAACTTGATTCCGTAAATTATCTTAATCTAGCTGCACCCCGCGGTTTCATCCACATAGTTTGGGATATTATACATTTAGACCTTCCTCTTGAATCACTCTATCTATTGCTGAAAACTGTATTAAAATTCGTTAAGCAGTTTAAAAGGTCTAAGCGAACAGATAGCTGTAGCGACTTCATTAGTATGTTAAGAGAGAGGGTTTCATTTTCTTTAAAAGTTGCTCCGTAAGCATCTCTTTGTCTTACTGCGCTGGAATTGGCCACATCAAGAAATAAAATTTAACAATGTGATAATTTTAAGAGCATAGTTATGTATATAAATAGTAAAAGCTTAAACGACGCTATTGTTATTGCAATTGAGATTATTTCCCAATATCCTTTGTGTAATTTGAATGTTTCCAGCCTTATCGATCTTCTTTTGGATAAGTTAATCCTTACTAATATTATAAAAGCGAAAGTGAGTTTGTTTGTTTGTTTGTTTGTTTGTTACCTCTTCACGCTTTAATGGCTAAACCGATTTTGATGAATTTTGGTACAGAGATAGTTGGGAACCAGGAGACGGACATAGGCTAATATTTTTTTGAAAAAAGTGGGATGTGAGGGAGAAAGAGGGAAGAAACGGGAAAACTTAGCGTTGCTATTACAAATCAATAAGGCGCTACCGAATTTAACGCGAGCGAAGCCGCGGGCAAAAGCTAGTTATTCCATATTTGTAATGTATTGCGAGTTAAAGGAATTGTTTTAATTACCTACTTATGAAGTCAAGGATTTTTGTCCTAATGTTTTTTGTTAATAAAACGATATTAGTTCAATAGTGAATACTTTTTTATTGACATTCTCAACTTCCCTGTGTTGGTTAGATAGTGGTCGATAAGTAAAAATGAGTTTTAAAATAATTATAGAACTGACATTGGAAATATTTTCGTTCAAAAATTTTGATCCCAAACATTTTTGACATGCGGGCACTATACAGAATAATTTGTAAGTATTGGAATACTTGTGACTACATGGTTACAATCTTCTTCATTTTGTCACGACTATCACTCGAATGCCTTTGACAAGTCAGCAACATTTACCAAGTTGCACTATGCCCGATTATGTACAGACGCCAGCAGGTTAAGCTACCCGAAACTGTCAATTTTTCCCAATGAACATTGAACCTAATACTTTAGAAATAAAGTCGAAAATCTATCAAAGAAATCTGACAGATTGTAGTAGCTTGATGTGCAGGCGTCTGTACCATCCTCAACATCATGTTTTTGACAGATAAGTTACTTTGACTTTATGCGCGACTCACTTACAGCGGAGGTCTGTGTCCAGAAGCTGAAACTTAATAAGTTGATTATGTAAAATACAGTGTTCAGGTGTAAACTAACACTCCATAAGCGGTCAAGCATGCATTCTGTACATAAAATTAAACAATTTTTTTTTTGTTTGAAAATGAGCGTTTTTCGGTAGAATTTAATGTTATGCACTATAAACACTGTGCTGATGGATGCATTGAAATGCACGGGGGTTGGGGATTTAACTTCTCATACCTGAATTAAAAAAAAGATAGTTGGAACTGTGACCCTCAATATTTTAGTAACTTCAAGGTTGGGAACCTTACCAGTATGGTGTAGAACAAAAAACATGATCACAATGACGGACGAAACGTTTCGTTGTAGACCCTCTATGTTTTAGCACGGAAATTATTTTTTTTAACAAAGGTAATGGAATTGAAGTAAGATTGGTAGTAACACGAGCATATCACGAAATCTACTGCATTTGACTTGACGTGGAGAAGGCCAATGGAAGAAAGTTCTGACCCAATGGTGACCAAGGTTTGGCCAAAGAAATCAAGGCTATCCAATAGTGTGTTGAATTGACGATTTCTACGGGAAACAGGTACATGAGGCACTAATAGAACAGTTTAGTATGATAGAAGAAAAGGGAATCGAATGATTCCAGATTAAAACGATGGTCATTCACACAAACAATATTTGTAGCGGGTGTTCACCAAGCTATGCATGTTAAAATTTCGATCAGCGAAATAAAACGTCAGTTGGGAACCAGGATCAATTAGTTTCTTCCGCGGCGCCTGCCACTTCGTCTGCCAAGAGTTGACAAACCATGTTGTTTCATATAAACCTCCATGCGAACTGGATCATGCATTAGTTCCTTGAGATCGTCTGCTGTTAAGTTTAGTCTCTTCTTCCCTTTCTTCTTTCCTCCGCTTGCTCGCTCATCCACTTCTTGTATCATGAATAATTTCTCTATGGTATCGCCAACATCAATACTGCTTGCCAATATCTTCTCATACAATATTAGAAAAAAAATAAAATGTGTTTTAGATGGCAATTTTTTCATTTGCGTAAAAAGATTTTCCATTTTGTTTAACATTGCTGCCGCCGCACCATACAGTAATGCAATTTGGTAAGCAACGTTATCCCTATATTTAAACCTGAACTTTCTAGTATAGTTAACCTTTTCTTGTGTCATGTAAATGGTTTGCTTCATTAAGTCGATTGATTTGTTGACGATGTACGGATGATGAAATTCATAGGCTTCTAATTTTGGGTAAGCTGTATTCCCTCGTCGGGAGGAGTCAGATTTGGCTCGTAATCTATTGTCGTGCTTCATTTTCGCAAAGTTAATAATTTTCGTGAGGCTTTGAAAATCAAGTATGTTGATATCAAGGTTATCTCCTGCAGAGTCAGTGAAGCTTGCGTCTGAGGTTTTGTTGGGTTTTCCCAGGATGAAGTCGAAGAGGGCATTGTTGCTGTAGCTGTCACCGAGGAATTTGGATAGCAGACCGTCGAGAATTTCGGCGTTTGGGACCGGGCGCCCATGAGAAGCTTTCACGCATAGTGATGTCCTTATGTCTGAAATGTCAAGAAGGACATAATTTTGGACAAAATCAATAAAAAAACAAAAATCCTTCATTCAAACAAGGCTGATGATCAGCACTTTTTGGACGTCATTTCACAAGTCAGTCCCCCAAAACGCCCACCCTTCGCCACTTCCTAGTGTTTTATTAGCTGGGAAGAAGAAGTGGTAGGACAAACTTCCCAGCAACACAACTGTTTGATAGGTTTGATGAATCAAACTTATCATTAATACCCAAAGTACACATTAAAAGATTACAATACTGCATTTAATTGAATTGCCACATGTTCGCTTGCACTCATCAATATATAGGTAAATAAACATTGAGAATTCAATTAAACAGAAGAATAAAATAATATCTGAATTAAAGCTTCCAAACATAATGAATGAACCCGCGTAGATACGTGTACAATGTTGGAGTACGAACATACAACTTTAGATATAAAGTCAATGATTTACTAAGATCATCGCAGTACAAAAGAAATAATTCAAATTCTATTAAAATAATAATAATCACACAACCAAGGTAAGCAAGTCGACCAGTCAGCACAAGCAGCACCCGTTCACGACCCGACCAACCCAACCCCCGACGCTACCGCAAGCAAAGACATTTAAGGGAGCATGACGAACATGCCACCGGTTGCCAAGTCAGAAATAATATTAAGATCATAAATTACCGAGGTCACTAGTAAACCACATTTCAATACGACTCGTTAGTAAGTATATAAATTAAAACAAATGACTTAAAAAGTCAATGAAATAAAAATAAAAACAATCAATGTGTACACATATAACGGCAATCATAATAATCAGCTAAATCTGGGGAAAAAAATGAACATTGTCTCGACTTTAACACAGCGACCAACAATTGCCTAAGATTTGAATACATTATAAGGCAAGACCAGTAAATACCGTAGTAATCCTTACTAATATTATAAAAGCGAAAGTGAGTTTGTTTGTTTGACGTCTTCACGCCTAAATGGCTAAACTGATTTTGATGAATTTTGGTACAGATATAGTTGGGACCCTGGAGACGGACATAGGCTATTTAAAAAAAACTAACGTACCCCACAGGGGGTGCCCTTAGCGTTTACTTTACCCTGGCTGGAGATCTTAATTTTTAAGGCATCCACAGGATTCGCCCGGTTAAGCAGACGAAAACATCCTTGGTTGAACTGCGACATGCCATTCATAAAAAATATATATAAGATTCTCGCATACTCGATACCTAGCCCTACAAATGAGCTATGAACTTTATGAAGCCAATGAAATGGAGCACGTAGCTTGTGCTTATTTTTTGTATTAAAATTGTGATTATCACTGTTTTTCCCAATACAAATGTATGTTTTGCCTGATATTCGTGATAATGGCAAAGATGAATGATCATGCCACCAATAATGAAGAGGGATGAAGGACTTGTGACTAAAAGAGTGATAGATCTGAATGTTGATGGACGGAGAGCGAGATGAAAGCCAAAGAAAAGATGGATGGATTGTGTAAGGAATGATATGAAGGAGAAAGGAGTAAATGATGCCGTGACGTCTGATAGGGGAGAATGGAAAAAGAAAACGTGTTGCGCCGACCCCAAATAGAATGGGACAAGGGCAAGAAAATGATGATGCCACCGTGAGCGACACCACCAGAGGTCTATATCGTAATATAGTCGTCATAATGGCCTATTATTCTAATGAAACTCGGTACGACATTATATCATAGTTACTACAGGTGCGTGGTCATCTGTTCGTTTTTTACCACCCAAGCAATCTGGATTTCTTTTCAGGAATCGCATAAGAGCGTTGACACGCACTGTAAATTGTCGTGCTAAGACTACCGGATGTTTCTGCACGAGATTTAACCGCTCCGGAAATGACAGGCTATCGATGTTATCAATGTAACGTCCATCAGCGATTAACAAAGCTTTTAACATATCTGGCCAATTCAGATCGTTGCAAGAAAAAGTTAAAAACCACGTGGGAGGTCCTAATGTTCTGACTATTGCAATTAATTCAGAGGAACATTTCTGCCAATATGATGCTGATCCTCGAATATGTCTCATGGTAAGATGCATGTTATCGACAAGTCCCTGTGGTGTTCGCTCTCCATGACTTTGTCGCATCCTACATGACACAAATACGCTTGATTTAGCACGAAAATATTCAACGATTGATAGACCATAGAATAAGTAATCGTTTCTGTTGAACTTCTTGTCAATGCTCATCACCCGGTTTTGGAAGTAATCAACAGGAGTGCAGGTATTTTTCTTCCTTCACCAAAGCCATTCTTGCCATTTGAGAAAAGTCAATACTAGCACAATTCCTCCATACGTCCTTCACGCTCCAAATTCAAAGGTGTTGCAGTTTTCCTCTTGATAGCGGCTAATCTAATTGTATCATCGGTTGAAGAACTATTCATAATTAACAATACTTTCTAAATTAGGTAAATAATCATCAATGTTTTGGATTTGACTCTATATAAACGGTGTATTTTATTATAGTGGAATCGATTATTAATTATATTCTATTAATATTATAAATGCGAATGTTTGTGAGGATGTATGGATGTTTGTTACTCTTTCATGTCAAAACGGCTAAACGGATCTTGATGAAATTTGGCACAGAGGTAGATTATGGTCTGGAATAACAAATAGATTTATATTTTCGATATGACGCGGACGAAGCCGCTGGCGCCAGCTAGTAATATTATAGTAGGTTAGATTTGGCGCCGACTTACTGTTGCACTAGCGCACACTGTAAATACCTCTAAAAGAGCTCCTTCACAAGCATCATTCACTTGCAATGTAACAGTTTGTAAACGAGTTATCAAAAACGAACCTAGGTCATTACGCCGCTGTACGCAATTCTTTGTAGGCAATATGTATGTACCAACAGCATTCTAAAAAACCGGCCAAGAGCGTGTCGGGCCACGCTCAGTGTAGGGTTCCGTAGTTTCCCGTCCGTCGCAATAAGTGTTCCCACTTATGAGTTTAAAGGTGGAGGAAGAAATTATTTTGTACAACTTTTTGTCTTTTTTGTACAAAAACTGTTGTGTCAATCAAGTTCAAAATAATTTTCCTAGAAAGTCCTTATAAAGTTCTACTTTTCAGATTTTTTTCATACTTTCTAAACTTACGGTTCAAAAGTTAGAGGGGGGGGGGACACATTGTTTTTTACTTTTGGAGCGATTATTTCCGAAATTATTGACATTATCAAAAAATTATTTTTGTAAACCCCTATTCCTTTTTAAATACCTTTCCTACAATATATCACACGTTAGGGTTGAAATTAAAAAAAACACTTCCCACTTTACATATAGGGTGGCTACCCTAATAAAACATTTTTATCCAATTTTTATTTTACCACTTTGTCGGCGTGATTGATATACATATTGGTAACAAATTTCAGTTTTCTAGTGCTAACGGTCACAGAGATTAAGCGAGGACGGACGGACGGACGGACGGACAGACAGACATGGCGAAACTATAAGGGTTCCTAGTTGACTACGGAACCCTAAAAAGATACCGAGAGTGTGTTTTCCCCTTTTTTGAGGCATTTTGTGGAGAAGATGACTGCTTGATTCACTGGCTTTTATCTTCTGTACAAAGTGACTCATACTCTTAATGTTTTTTTTTTTAATTTATGTATGTACTAACACTAGATATCAGGCGTGCTACTATCTCATGGTGGCATGGAGAGAGCGACTGTCGCAACACCGTGCAGGGCACGCCACAATAGTGGCGGTAAGTCCCCTCTTTGAGGAGTGGGTGGATAGGCGTCATGGCGTCCTCAACTACCGCCTGACGCAGGTCCTCACCGGACACGGAAGCTTCAGGAGGTTCCTGCACATAATCGGGCGGGAGGAAACGCCTGGGTGTCACCATTGTGACGATCGCCCGGAGGACATGGTGGAGCACACAGTGACGGTCTGCCCAGCTTGGGCGGAGCACCGCCGTGCCCTCGTAGAGGCGATCGGCGGCGGCGATCTCTCGCGTCCGGCCCTGGTTCAGTCCATGGTCCGGAGCGACAGGGAATGGGAAGCTAATGAAGGAAGTTAATGCTAGCGAAGGAGGTGGCCGGGCGTTTGAGGGAGAGAACCTCAAGTCAACCCAGCCGCCGCGGGAGACGCCCCGGACGTCGGGCGCCCCGAGACGACTCCCGGCCAGCGTAGATGCGGGCCTGTGGACGGTGAGCAATGGGTAGCTCACCGTCCGTCCGTCTATTGACGACAGGCCGTGTCGACGGCGCGTTAATGTTTCACGCGCGCCTCAAAGAGATGTCAGCAAAGCAGAGGGGCCTGCCAGGGCCTCCGCCTGCCGGGGTTACGGGTTGTTCGAAAGAGATACCGCGGCCCCGGAACGTAAAGGGCAATAGAAGGAACATGGGTGGGTTTTGGGTTTTAGTCAGTACAAGTCTGACACTCCCCCCGCTCAATTGAACTGAATTATCAATTTCTTAATTTCAATTCAATATTTACCGGGCTTCGCCCGCTTTAAATTCGGGGTAACACAGTTCCCCTTTCCTGATTTGCAGGTACCTGCTACCTGTAGTTTTTGCCCTAGCGCCTTTTTTTTTTTTTTTTTTCGGGTGGGAAATCATCCAATGACTTCCCCCGCTCTGGGTGGAGCGGGGGGGCATGTCAGACTTGTACTGACTAAAACCCACCCATGTTTCTTCTATTGCCCTTTACGTTCCGGGGCCGCGGTATCTCTTTCGAACAACCCGCAACCCCGGCAGGATGCCCTAGCGCCTTAATTATTGTAATAGCAATGCTAAGTTTCCCTTTTTGTCTCATTTTTTACTCTTTAAAAAAGAAAATGCCTGTGTCTGTCTCCAGGGTCCCAACTATCTCTGTACCAAAATTCATCAAAATCGGTTTGGCCATTTAGGCGTGAAGACGCAACAAACAAACTTACTTTCACTTTTATAGTGAGGATTTTTTATAAAACAATTGAATGTATTTTTTAGAAAAGGAACCCAAAATGTATATGTAATGTATATGTAAAATACTTACGTGTAATTATAATTAAAACAATAAACAGCATTTTAGTAGTAAAAAAACATCGGAAAATGAAATGCTGCCGTGAAAATGGGTATAAATTCACCAGAACTACAAAAAAAAACGAAAACGATATTTTTAATAGGCGGTTCCAGAATATTAATTTTATATCTGTTCCGGCAGTATATTGTTAATTGCTTTAAAATTAACTAGTAAAAACAGTTGAAACTTGTTAATACTGTGTTTTAAACTATATTTTTAACTGACTTCAAAAAAGGAGGAGGTTCTCAATTCTATTTATGTGTTTGTTATTGTGGGCCGATATTAATCGAGAGTGTTTCCATTTCTTGTGTCTTCCGAGGTGGCCCTATATTAATTAACTAATAATAAATTTGTTTTTTTTTAATTTATTTTCTAAGAAATATTTAAAAATGTAATCTCAAGATGAGAAGTAAATAAAGGGAATAATTTAATAACACGTAAATAAAATAACTGGCAACACTTAAGTGAGTCTATTACTTCAATTTCTACTCCTGTCATTTTATTCTTATTTTTATTCTAAAATTTTATTTTTAACAGTTTTTACAGTTACTTATATCTAAAGGACATGGCCAAAAAATGTATGAGGCTGTGCCGCAGAATGTACACATATAGAATTTATGTCATTTTATAGTAAAGATCTTCTATAACAAGAATACAGAAGGGGCATATTGCTCAGCAGTCGTGCGTGAACAAAAATTATGAAGGTCTCAAGAAGTTGTTTTTGTGACTACTGCCTTTCTTCTTATGTAAATTAATCTGTGTACGTTTAAATATATATGACGCAGATGTTGTGTTGCACACATTAAATTGGTTTAAAAAAAAACACTGGGAGAGCATTATTTTGCACACTGAGAAAATATATTTGTTTGGAATATTTTTATACAAATCACATTTTGGATTAGACTGGAAATAAAACAAAGTACATGTTTTAATCATTTAATGTTGACAATAGACCATCAAACACGCGGCTGGTGAAACAATATCTTCCTGGTATCTCGTCCAAGTACCAAAGAATTGACATATATTATATATTATTTATATTATTATACGAGTATGGGCACGACATCCAACAGTCCGATTTCCAGCTATACAATTACACCAATAACCTCAGATAGCATTTTTAGGTTGGTCTTGAATTGAGGGATGCTCATCATTTAAAAAATGTAAGTATAATGTTCACGCCTGGAATGTTTTAATTTAATGCATCCTCTTAATAGGGGAGGGCGATTTTATTTATTGCAAGTTCTTCCGAAAACTCTAGCTTATTTCCACCAACATTAAGATTTATTGTCTAACAAGGCTGATTTAATTTAGGTAGGCACTAAATGACCTGCACTTTGCTGACATCTATCAAATATGCATTGTCTAGATGTGTTAGCACAACATCTATAATTCAGCAGGGACAGCTGCTTGGCCAGGAGGAAGTGGTGGAGGAATTGGTACTTGACTTTCTTGATCAGATCGATACTCTTCTAAGGTAACAAAACGGCCAGCATCCCGAATATATCTTCGGCTCACTTCTTTGTTAGCTCTCATGAAACAACCATGGCATAAATAAGTTCTTTTGTTCTGCTCTGACCTGAAAAATATAAACAATATTATTAAGTGGCCGCTAATCTGTGCAGATTCCACAATGGTTACATATTATTACACAGATGAAACTAACACACAAGAAGAACACCAGCTTGTCTCATTTTTCGTAATTTTAAAGAAACATCTTATTATTTTTATTATCCACATGGAAGCACTGTAGAGCAGCGGTCGGCAACCTCTTGGCAAGCAAGGGCCACAAGGTGACAAATTAAACTAAAGGCGGGCCGCAGTCATTTTACTCGCATAAACCCAAGAAACCCAATATACCTGCTCATAATAATTGGTCATATACCATAAAAAAAATGCCATTTAAAAATTGTTAAAACATAGCGAATTTAATTCGTACACGTAATACTTACATTATGTTTATATGTTTGGGCTTTATAGCTATAAAAACAAGAGAAAAATACTAAACTACAAGCTACCTAGCTAAACAGGAAACCGATTTAACACAAATTTTAGTGTGATGTCTGAGGTTGCATTTGAGAGGCGGTAGGGCGGCGGAGGTATTTCTTGTATGTTAGCAGTCATATTTGTCGTGACAAATCGTAGAATAGCTCTTTTTTTTGCAGATGGGAAATCAACAAATATCTTCCCCCGCTCTGGGTGGAGCTGGGGTAATGTCAGACTTGTACTGACTAAAACCCACCCATGTTCCTTCTATTGCCTTTTATGTTCCGGGGCCGCGGTATCTCTTTCGAACAACCCGCAACCCCGGCAGGTGGTGGCCCTGGCAGGTCCATCTTTGTTGACATCTCTTTGAGGCGCGCGTGGAAAATTAACGCGCCGTCGACACGGCCTCTCATCAATAGACGGACGGACGGTGAGCTATCCATTGCTCACTTCCACAGGCCCGCATCTACGGTGGCCGGGAGTCGTCTCGCGGCGCCTGACGCCCGGGGCGTCTCCCACGGTGGCTGAGTTGGTTTGAGGTTCTCTCCCTCAAACACGAACGATGATTGCTTCGCAGAAGGAGGTGACCGCTTCCCATTTCGCTCCGCTCCGGACCATAGACAGAACCAGGGCCGGACGCGAGAGATCGCCGCCGCCGATCGCCTCTACGAGGGCACGGCGGTGTTCCGCCCAAGCTGGGCAGACCGCCACTGAGTGCTCCACCGTGTCCTTCGGGCGATCATCACAATGGTGACAACAGGGTGTTTCCTCCCGCCCGATTATGTGCAGGAACCTCCCAAAACTTCCGAGCCCGATGAGGACCTGCGTCAGGCGGTAGGTGAGGATAAAATGCATTCATCAAGGTTAGCAATATCTGATTGAGCATAAAGTTGCAAGTCATCAGCGTACAGATGGTAAGAACAGTTGAGGATAGCAGTAATGGAGTTAATAAATAAAGAAAATAAGAGAGGAGAGAGTATACCGCCTTGTGGAACACCAGTCATCAGGTCGCACCAGTCAGATCCTGATCAACACGCACCGCCTGCTAGCGACCACGAAGATAAGAAGACAACCAATTACGTGACAAAGAAGACACCCCAAGTTGAGACAGTATGGCCAGGACAATGTCGTGATCAACGGTGTTAAAAGCATTGGAAAAATCTATTAAAACTAACACCTTTAACTTAGAACTCTCCAAGCCATCTCGAATATCTTCTGTAACTTTAAGCAAAGCTGTGGCTGTGCTGTGGCCAGGCCGAAAACCGGATTGGGAACTGGACAAAAGATTATTCTTAAAAACGAAAGAGGATAATTGTTTAAGAGCAACTGCTTCAAGGATCTTAGACAGGAAAGGGAGAATGGAGATGGGTCTAAAGTGATTAGCTAAACTAGGATTAGAAATTTTAGGAAGAGGGATAATGTAAGCCTTACGCCAAATCGCAGGAAACACACCAGATTGCAGAGATGAATTGACGATGTAAGTAATAACTGGGATTAAGTTTACAATCATAAAAGATAACATAGTACGACTGACCCCATCACAGCCCACAGCCTTAGATTTAATTGAGGTAAAAAATTTAAAGACCTCATGATTAGTAACGGGGGAGAAAGAAAGTCAGGAGGAAGCATTGGCTTGGAAGTAATTTCCTGAATAGTATTATCCTTAATACCAACCGCAAGCGCAGAAGACGTTGAAAAATGTTTGTTAAGAGCATTTAAAGGCAAATTAAGAGGAACAGCACTAGAAGGGGACTTTGTGAAACCAAGCGACTTAAGAAACTTCCAAAAGCCGGCGAAGAATTAAGGACATTTTCACAAATGTATCGGCGTTTAGATGTTCTTACCATATGGTTGCAACGATTTCTAGCCAACTTGTACAGGTCCCAGTACTCCCCACTGCGATCCCGCGTATATCTTCTAAACGCCCGGTCGCGTCGTCTCATTGCCATCCGAACTCCAGGGGTTATCCAAGGAGCTGGTGGGCGCTTAACGCGAACAGCCCACAGTGGCGCATGCGTGTCAATAAGCTGGAGAACATTCCTGTTAAAGGTGTCCACCATCTGATCCACTGATAATGACTGGCAAATATCGTTCCAATCAAGAGCCTGCGCATCGGTATTAAGTTTATCCTTATCCAATCTTACAAAATTCCGTATCATGACAATAGCAGGCCTCTGCTTAGGGGGTTTCATTTTGTAAGCCAGATAGATGAGATCATGTCTGGATAAACCAGGCACAGCGACCTGCCCATGGTTTGCCACGAGATCCACAGAAGACGCAAGCATGAGATCGAGCCAGGAATCGCTCGAGTCCAAGTTATGATGAGTCGGACCAAGATTAAGGGGAGATAGACTCGACGACTCCAAGATCGCATTCAGCCTACGTGTTCTTGCGTTATCTTTCAAAAGGTCAGTGTTTAAATCACCCATGACTATGAGATGTTTGTACTCTGAGGAAAGAGATTCAAAAAGAGATTCTAGAGAAGAGAAGTAATCAATAGTAGGAGGGCAGTAAACAACTCCTAGAACGGACTTAACCCCTTTGACAATGATTTCAATAAATAAGTACTCAGGGTTGCCATTATAAATTGGGGATGAAGAAGAAATAATTTTATAAGGAATATCACTACGCAGGTACATGGCAACACCCCCGGCTCTCTTACCTGTACGATCGTTGCGGGTTTTCCCATAAATAATACAATAAAGTATTAAATTTAAGAAAAGCTGTTTATGGTCTAAAACAATCATCACTAGCATGGTATACGAAGGTTGAGGAGATATTATGTAAATCATTAATCTTATTAGCTCTAAAGCTTATAAGAACCTAGGATTTGTTCTTAGGTCATGTAAGTTATTTAAAAATATTGATGCTCTCAAATCGGTATATTTTGTATACGTGCGAAGTGTTTTAGAATAGAATAGAGAGTCCAATTTGGTCATTACATAATTTATAAGAACCAAATAGAACAGATTAAAAAAAAATCGTTAACCACGTATCTTTGCCAGTAACTGGTTGATATACTGTTCTTGATCTATAGTAATTACATTATTACTTTTGTTAATGTTAACTCTCATGCCCAAATAATTTCTCACTTGACCTCAATTCTTTATTAAAATTTTCGACTTACTATCAAAATATTAGATTTAGACTTACAATCAAAATCATCGACATACAGTCGAACTATGGTTTTCTTATTTTATTATCACTATGGTTTTTAACAAATACACAGGGTTCTAGTTTACATTTTCTAAATCCTGATTTTATTTTATTTTCTTTATTTAGGTAACCAACAGCGATACTTACAATACATTACAAATTATTTTAGTTACAGTCTAATATGGCTAATAATAGGTTTCCCTGAGTAACTGGGATTTAATGTATGTACAAACGGACTTATACAATACTAGCTTTCGCCCGCGGCTTCGCTCGCGTTAAATTCGGTATAACACACCAAGCAGACCTGCAGTTTTGCTCTTGCGCCTGATGGATTTGTAATAGCAACGCTAAGTTTTCCCTTTTCTTCCCTCGTTCTCTCTCATATCCCACTTTTTTTTAATAAAAATTAGCCTATGTCCGTCTCCTGGTTCCCAACTATCTCTGTACCAAAATTCATCAAAATCGGTTTAGCCATTAAAGCGTGAAGAGGTAACAAACAAACAAACAAACAAACTCACTTTCGCTTTTATAATATTAGTAAGGATTATAATGAAATTAACAATGCGATACTACACATTTAAGTTAAAAATAAACGAAAAAGTAACACTTTAAGAAAAAAAGATTGAATTATTGGTTGTCATTTATTTGCCTTTATTCAAAGTTTTTGTTATTTGTTTTTTGAAAACTGCTTTATTAAAATTAAAAATGTCAACATTAGAAAATTTTGCGTTGTAAATACGAGCAATGCGTGTCATTACACAATTTCTGGCATAGTTAGTGGAGTGCCTAGGCACGTGTAACAGTGACGTATGACGAGTGCGCCGTAGGGGAGTGTTAAATGTTACCAGTGCGACCAACTCCGAGCAATCCAGGCGTCCATTAAGAATATCGTAAAGCAAGCACATGTCCATTACTTTACGCCTTTCATTCAGTGTTAGCAAACCATATGTACGACAGCTGTCTTCGTAGGTCATCGGAGGTTTTCGGAGGCGGTAGTTTATTTAGCTGTCCTAACTTGTCCTGATATAGCCTATTCAGTCAGTTATTTAAGCCAGTTTAACAACTGTTATTATTATGTACACTGGAATTATGCAAAAAGAATTCTGAAATATTTGTCACAAACTAAGACTTACTGTTTAAAATATTCCAAAGAAAGGTGCAGAGCTTGTAGGTTTTGTGGATGCTGATTGGGATAGTGATGTCACTGGCAGACGCACATATCCTGGTTTTTGTTTTACTAAATCAGGCGCTGCAGTTTCTTGTTAGAGCAAGAAACAAAGAACTGTTGCTCTTAGTAGCTGAGGGGCAGAATACATGACTTTGTCGGAAGCGTGTCGAGAAGCGATATATTTGCAGAAATTAGAACTTGAAATAATTGATTCCTGTGATAAAATTGTTATGTACAATGACAGTCAGAGTGTATTAAAGTTGGCAAATAATTATCAGTTACATAAACGGTCCAAGCACATTGATGTCAGGTACCATTTCATTAGAGAAGTTTTAAGAATTGAAATAATTGAAGCTAGATATTTGTCAACAGCTAACATGCCCGCTGACTTGCTAACTTAAGGTTTGCCAGGTGTCAAACATTATAAATACATGAAAGATCTTGGAATTGTTAATTTAGAATAGCCAAGGCAGAACTGTGTACCTTATTTGTTATTGTATGTTAAAAATACAAAGGCATTTTTGAAACGTTTAGTTTTACCTCTCCACTGTATGTAATACTTAGAAAATTTCGTTATTTTGATGTTTTGGTGTTAGAATGTTGTCAAAATAAAATGTTAATTTATTACATGTAGCAACATCTATGAGCCTATGCGGTGAAACTATTGTCTATTTGTCTATGTATGAACTGGACGAATAAAACAGTCTATTCGAAACCGCCAACCAACCGTTTCTATTAATTACAATTTAATTAGGGTGTCAAAGTATCATTCAAATAGTCGTTTAAATTATAGTCAAAAATTTAAACAACAATGATTTCAGTTCTTTTTTAAACTCATTTAAATTTAATTCTTTGATTTGCTTTGGGATATTGTTAAAGACTTACAGAATATGCTTTTCCACATTAAAGCTGTTCTGGCTCTACGTTCCGTAACATATCAATCCGCCTGTTCCGTTTGACAGTATCGGATAAGCTAAGTAACAGGTGTGAGTTTAACTTAACAAATAAAGCAATTTCATAGATGTACAATGACAGTAGTGTTTAAATTTTATGGTTTTTGAAGAATGGTTTACAACTGTCCGTTACATTTAGTTTGAACATGGCTTTTGCGCTTTAAAAGCGGCTTCTCTATTTGTAGAGTTACCCCAGAATATAATGACGTACCTTAATACAGATGCTACAAGGCCATGGTAGGCTAGGGCACGCCACAATTAGTGGCGGTAAGTCTCCTCTTCGAGGAGTGGCTGGAGAGGCGTCATGGCGTCCTCACCTACCTACCGCCTGACGCAGGTCCTCACCGGACACGGAAGTTTCGGGAGGATCCTGCACATAATCGGGCGGGAGGAAACGCCCGGGTGTCACCATTGTGACGATCGCCCGGAGGACACGGTGGAGCACACAGTGGCGGTCTGCCCAGCTTGGGCGGAGCACCGCCGTGCCCTCGTGGAGGCGATCGGCGGCGGCGATCTCTCGCGTCCGGCCCTGGTCCAGGCCATGGTCCGGAGCGAGAGGGAATGGGAAGCGGTCACCTCCTTCTGCGAAGCAGTAATGCTAGCAAAATAGGTGGCCGGGCGTTTGAGGGAGAGAACATCTACCCAACCCAGCCGCCGCGGGAGACGCCCCGGGCGCCGGGCGCCGCGAGACGACTCCGGGCCGCCGTAGATGCGGGCCTGTGGACGGTGAGCAATGGGTAGCTCACCGTCCGTCCGTCGATTGACGACAGGCCGTGTCGACGGCGCGTTCGTGTTTCACGCGCGCCTCAAAGAGGCGTCAGCAAAGCAGAGGGGCTTGCCAGAGCCTCCGCCTGCCGGGGTTGCGGGTTGTTCGAAAGAGATACCGCGGCCTCGGAACGTAAAGGGCAACAGAAGGAACATGGGTGGGTTTTAGTCAGTACAAGTCTGACATGCCCCCCCGCTCCGCCCAGAGCGAGGGAAGTCATTGGATGATTTCCCACCCGAAAAAAAAAGGCCATGGTAAGCTACAAGTAGTGCTTCTGTGTTAACTGTTGGGGCGAGTTTATATAAGGCATAGGATGAACTACTAATTTTCTAACATATTGTTTCCATGTGATCCTGTCAATTAAGTTGTCTGTCAATTATAAGGCCTAGAACTTTGTACTATGTACCTCGTAAATTTTGTTATTTTGGAATCGGAAATCCATTTTAGAACTTGCTTTTTATGTCCAAAATGCATTATATATGTGTTTTGCTAAGTTAATTGTCAGATTATTATTATTAAGCCAAGAGATTATTGAAGTAACCGCGGTGTTGACATCAGCTTGATATGTGTGCTATCATCAGCAAAGAGTGATATTCGGAGTCTATGGCTTTGGGGAGATCTATATAATATATATATAATATATATATAATATAGATCTCCCCAAAGCCATAGACTCTATCTATATTTATAGATATAATTATAGATGAGACAATCTGGTTTATTTTATTTGTGTGTCATATTGTTACTACTATATGTCGTAGCCTATGTTAGTACTTAATAACTAGAAGAGATCGAGTGCGATTAGTTAGCGCCCACACTAGCGGGCTGTCTGCACACTCAGCTATCGATTGCAGGATAGTGTTCTTGTTCTGCTACTGAAACGTTAAATTCCTTATCCTTGCTATCTGTTGACTTATTAAGAGAAAACGTTTTACCATGTCCGGTTGAGTTTCAATTTAAGCATATTAACCCCACCATTCAAGCTTTTAAACAAATAAAAAACAAATTAACCGAAGACCTTTGGGGCATGTCTTTTAAAGTTTGTCAAGGTATCATTGAGACTACTGGAGGCCTACCATGAACTGTAATTGCGTTTTAATTGATGACTTAAAGTAAACTGTTTTGCTATTTCATACCACAATATCCTTAATAGGATCCAGTTAAGGCAACGCCAAATCAAGTCGGCAATTGGATCGCAAACTGTTTTCGTTCATTAATTTTTCATACCATGACGTGTCCCAACCTGAATTGGATAGCTTATGTGTAAAGTAAGCATATAAAAAAAAGTTGCTATTTCTTGGCGTGAAGTGAGTCGTTTTCTTAATAAATTTTATACATTGTGATAATATACGTAATCCAGGGTTATTCAGTTGAATATTTAGTGTTTCTGATGAGTTAAATGTAAAAAAAAGATATTTCTATAGCTATTTTTCATTGCTGATGTGTGACAAATTAGTTCTTTTTGAATTTATGGAAAATGATGCTGAAATAGACGCAATACGTCGACAAAAAAGACGAATGACATTGGAACATTCGGACTCTTTTGGTTTGGAAGATGCAGAATTTATAAGCTCTTCGCGATTAGTCCATTACTATCGGTACAATGATTTGATGGTCGCCGACCGGCCAGAAGAACCGCCCAATTTCCTTATTACATAAACTCCAAAATAATACTTACGCCATTATTCGTATTAATAATTAAAATAACTTCAAATAATACTAATAAAATTAAATAAAGAACTCTCAAGCAACAACAATTAAAACTTTCAAAATAGCTGTCAAATCTGACGTTTGGTTCAATCTAGTCCTGCTCTACAACCATAGGGGTTAACTCACTAATTAGTATCTGAACTTATTGTGGAAGCTGCAGAAGATTGTAAAACTATCTTTGCAATATACAATCAATTCTCTAGTATTGTATAATTATTAAGCCCAATTGTGAGTGCTATGTATTATCATTGACTTGACGAAGCCCTGGTGGTCGATAGCTCACTTAAATGTCTCGCTGGTGGTAGCGGGTGTGTCGGGTCATTTAACTCTCTTGAAAATGGTCAAGCTGAATGGAGCTAATCCATACGTTATGTACGTGAATGGGCGCTGTCAGTTGGGACTGGTCATCTTTTAGCGGCCACGGTTCATTTTTAATTTATTTAGATTTTTATTTTGAATTTTGTATTTTACTGTGGACGCTCTTACTGTGCACGTCTTTCTACATTATTCTCACATATTTGTTTAATCTTAACACAAATGATATTCTGATTTAAAAGCGTGTCCATGGAGTTTCTTGACCATTCTTCTCCATACAGATCAACGCTTTGGAATGGGCAACTACAGTACTTTCACAAGTTATTATGTCTTGTGACCGGGACTGTAGTTTTAACCTTTGTTTTTTTTTACATTCAAAAGTGCCTGTAAGGGACTAATAGAAATAAATGATTTTGATTTGATTTGTTGGGACTGCCACGCAGCCTGTGGAGTAAGTAGCGAGTCAGTTTTTTTCGCCACAACGCATCAAAACTGACAGTGCGTGCGTCAGCAAACATTGCTGAGGCAAAGCGTGGCAGTCGCAGCAATACCCTGATCGCATTATTATATTGGATACGCCTTTTTGGGTACCTATATGTGAACCTATGCCCTGTGGTTCACATATAGGTACCCAAAAAGGCTGATGCTTTAAAGAGCACTATTTTAATTGCTTTTTTTATCTAATCTAATTGTTCGATCTAAACGTGTGACGGAAAGGGTTGCCAGGCTGATTTTTTGTTATTATTATGCCTTGTGACCGGGACTGTAACTTCATCAACTTTTGTTTCTTGATATTCATAAGTGCCTGTAATGGTCTAATTGAAATAAATGCTGTAGTGTATCTATTTAATAGATATGTAAACACTGTCTCACATACACAAGTGGTCAGGTAGCTGTCACGAATATCAACTGTCAGTCATCACGGATGGCGGGAAAGTGGCAAGGTGAATCGGACCAGGAACGGGGACTTGGTTTTGCTGGTGAGCCAAACTACTACAAATGCTTTGAGTTTGAGTTTGGGTAGTTCGAAAGAGATACCGCGGCCTCGGAACACGGTCAGTAAAATTCTGACTCTCCCTCCCCGGAGCGCAGGAAGTTATTTGATGTTTTCGTATCTCTAAAAAAATAAAAATGTTACAAGTAATTTTGGATCTGGTTGGCGCCCTTAGTGACCTCGATTGACAATTCAATCGTGCTGACTAAGGGCTGCGACGCCCCCAGCCATTGGTGGCCCGTGGCCCCAGCCATTGTCCCCCTCCTGGCCCCGGCCGCTGTCGGCCTCTTTGGCCCGGCTGTCGGTCGGCGGTTTTCTCCCACGTAATTCGGCGTCGATCATCGCGGCGAACAGCCCCGGTTTTAACGGGTTCAGAGACACCAGGGGAAACAGGTTTATTGTCTGGGGTTACTTTGCTATCTTCGTTGGCTAGCTTTGCATCCGGTGGGCCTTCGGATGTTGGTCCTGACATTTTCTCTCTTTCTTTCTTTCGTCGTTGTTCCAGTTCCTGTTCTATAATTTTTTCGAGTCTTTTTTTCTCCTCCAAGTGGTTTGATGCCTTTTTGTGTGCACCGTCTACCTTTATTAGAACCCACCAAAGGTAACAAAAGTCTACGTGGAGTCTTGCCACTTTTCCGTGAATCCTTATTTGAATAGTTGGCCACCGTACAGTGTCTGTATCATGACGGACTGTGTGAGAATAGAATCGCATCATTCTTCTAAAGATTCTGACTATCAGTCGAAACGAGTATGCAATACGGAAGCCAGAATCCGTAGTGCTGTAGTATTTACCGTTAGTCAGCTTCCTTATTTTGTGTCTTGCCATATACAACACTTGAAGCATGAGGTCAAGAGCTTTTCGCCTCAGGTTTTGATGTAGCGCTCTGTAATAATACCAATTTCCATGCGCATCGGAGATAACCGCTTGTCTTCTCGACGCGTTTATTTTTGGATTATCTTTTGCTATATTGCCTACGACAGCATCCATTTTTTTTCGAAATTTGTTTATATTTAGTTTTTCTAAGTCAACTGATATATTAGTGACTATCGCGCCAGGTTCGTTATCATAATCCAGCGATGTTTTTTGAACAAGTGTCGGCAAAACCTCATTTAGGTTAGGGAATTCGTCAAAAGCAAAATTGATTCCATCTATCGAATCATTAAAGTGTGATTGAGAATGAGCTTGTATTGATTTGTTAAGGTTTTGGACAAAAGGTAAAAAGACTGAAAAAAACAATATTTTTGTTAACGGATAGGATTCTTGGAAAAATTTGGAAAGTGTAACTATATACCGATTTACACTATTGCCGCACACTATTTAATAATCACTCTACTCTCCATGAGATGACTACCGCTCATATGGACAATTATAAAATATAAAATACTACGGAGAAATGAAAGTTCAATAAAAAACCTGCAAAATATCTTTTTACACTGGCTAAGCTTGATAATTGAATGTGGTCGTGGCTGAACAATCTGTGACTTAAAAATTCATAGCCTTTTTCAACTATGCTGGGGTCGGCTTCAAGTCCAGCCGGATGATGCTGAATATTTACCAGTATTTTACATGGAGCGACAGTCTGTGGTGTTTAGTGGTGAATGTTGCGGGACAATGCACGCTGCTGTCGCAGAAGTAAGGCTAACATATATGTATATGATATAGATATTATATGACTGGTGATGATGACTGTCTATCCGGCCTCGTCAACCCATTGGCCTGTTGACACTGTCAGGCTTCTGAGTACCACGACTTTTACCTTTACTAAAATTGTTTAATAAATAACTACTACAACTTACAAAGCAACACAATAAGTTTCATAATTGATATTATTTAAATTTGTAATCTCTCATTTTTTAAACGAAAATAACTGTGTTATAATTTATGCAGAGCGCTTTTGATTGGATAAGGTGGGACCTAAGTTTTAAAAAACGATAAGTAATAATAATTACTAAAAATGCAATTATTTTTTTAATTTGTTCAGCATTAATATTTACTGCAAATTAATACGTTATCGATGTCCGCGTACAAGTATCCAAGGCCTTGGATTCGTTTCCAGCTGGAGACAGCAGCGAAGCCATTCCTAAACCTAGTCTTTATCGTCCTAGGTACCTACCATATAATCATCATCATCTTCAAAGATTTTCTTTTGTAATAATTTTCCTATTTCTTGTATAGATTATTTTTACCAATTATTTGTAAATGAATGGCCATTGTGGGCCTTGTAGATTCCTAGACGCTTGTTAACTTCTTATTTTATGTTGTGTAAAGTAAGCAATGATTTACTGTCGGGCCTATGCTGTCCTCTCATACATAAGTTCTAACGCTACAACTAAATGATTTTAAAAGAGTAAACACGGAGTGTCTACGCGCTGCGCGCTCTGCCCCCTTATCTTTACAGCCCCTCATTCTCCTGTCAATTGATTCTGATATGATATGCGCGTGAACCATTTCAAATAATAAAATAAATATAAAGATATGAAATGAATGTACGATGAATGTATGATGATATGAATGTAGTGAATGACACGCAAGTTGATTAAGCACTGATTTATTTGCAAACACCCACTTACAATAACATAACATATTGACATACCTTCACACTACTTATATTAATATACTACATCTCTTCCCTACGACGTCTTTTCATCAACATCTGTGCCGATGAGTCTAAATCATGGCGTGGTGTAGCCCTTAAGTTTAACAGTGCCAAGTTATAATCCAGTCCCGAATCTAAACACTTATTTAATAAACTTTTTACTGTCTGCACAGTCCTTTCGCTTTTACCGTTTGACTGTGGGTAATTCGGTGACGACGTCTCATGCCGTATATCCCATTCGCGTATTAACTGTTTAAATTGTTGTGAGCTATAAGCCAGTCCATTATCACTGACTAACTCCGGCATACCGTGCCCTGCAAACTGTAGGCCTACCATGACGTCTTAAAGCAGAACTTATTCCACTGAGGGAAAGAGATGGTGCTAGACACCCTGTATAGCTCTGTCTCTTTCCCTCAGCGGAATACGTTCTGCTTTAAGACGTCATGGTAGGGTAGCTGTTCTTTCATAAACGAAATGACAACTGCCCGACTTCAACATAGAAAAGTAATTGACTAAAACAATATAATTGTTTTTTTTTATATTCAAACGTGTCTGAAGCTATATAGCTTGTGCCAGGGCAGTGTCGGTAAATTGTGCTGCAGCATCGGTTGGCAGCGCGGGCGGGCGCGTGCGGCACATTCCTGGCCAGAACATAACATCGCGCGCACGCCGCCGCTTGCATCTTCCTATACCTAAATGTCCTTCATGGACACGTGACAGCATGTTTTCCCGTAACGCATGCGGAATAAATACACATTCCCCTTTGAAAAGTATACCGTTAACATGATGTAGCTGCTCGCGATATGGCCAGAAAAAGTTTACCCTCTCGTTCACATCACGTCTATTTCGAGGCCAACCCCTCAACGCGGGGTTGCGATAGTCGCAGAGAGGATCCGGCTACTGGGTCTCGAGGTGGCATTGCACAAATCCGAGGCCATGGTCTTTCATGGCCGCGGAAACACGCCACCGTCGGGATGCCAGCTGACGGTAGGAGAGGTTCGCATCGGCGTCGGGTCGACGATGAAGTACCTGGGAATCGTCCTCGATAGCCGGTGGAATTTCGTGGAGCACTTCCGACGTTTGGCTCCCAAACTCGAGCGGGCCGGGGCTGCTTTCAAGCGGCTCCTGCCCAATCTGAGGGGGCCAAACGCCTCCTGCCGTAGGTTCTATGCCGGAGTCGTGCGGTACATGGCCCTTTACGGGGCCCCGGTATGGGCGCGTTCTATAGGGCGGCGCGCCGCCCACTACCTGAACGCGCCCTAAAAGGTGGTAGCCATACGGCTGATCCGGGGCTACCGTACGATCTCCGGCGAGGCAGCGAGCCTCCTTGCCGGATTGCCACCGTGGGATCTGGAGGCGACAGTCCTCGCGCGCCTGTTTGAGTGGCGCTACACCGGGGGGAAGCTCCGCTACCGCGGCAAATTGCTGCTCAGCGGACAGACCTCCGGTGCGATCTCATGGTGGCATGGAGAGAGCGACTGTCGCAACCCCGTGCAGGGCACGCCACAATAGTGGCGGTAAGTCCCCTCTATGAGGAGTGGCTAGAGAGGCGTCATGGCGTCCTCACCTACCGCCTGTCGCAGGTCCTCATCGGACACGGAAGTTTCGGGAGGATCCTGCACATAATCGGGCGGGAGGAAACGCCTGGGTGTCACCATTGTGACGATCGCCCGGAGGACACGGTGGAGCACACAGTGGCGGTCTGCCCAGCTTGGGCGGAGCACCGCCGTGCCCTCGTGGAGGCGATCGGCGGCGGCGATCTCTAGCGTCCGGCCTTGGTTCAGGACATGGTTCGGAGCGAGAGGGAATGGGAAGCGGTCACCTCCTTCTGCGAAGCAGTAATGCTAGCAAAGGAGGTGGCCGGGCGTTTGAGGGAGAGAACATCTAGCCAACCCAGCCGCCGCGGGTGACATGCCCCCCCGCTCCACTCAGAGCGGGGGAAGTTGAAGATTTCCCACCCGAAAAAAAAAACCCCTCGCTATATACTTAATTAACCATCTGCTGTCATTATCTAGCTCAGTTTCTTATTTGATGGCTTCTATATTTGGTGGATTCTCTCAAACATAAAACATGTTTGTTCCTCAACTTCAGCAGACACTCGGTCATGCATCATTTCAGTCAAGGCGACTGCGATAACGTGTCCGCTATATACCTACATATATTTGCCAGGCATGTATACAACCTTAAAATCATATCCTTGCACCCTCATCATCATTCGTTGTAACCGAGCTGGAACCGAAACTAATGCTTTGCTAAATAAGGCTACCAGTGGCTTATGGTCGTTGTGCACGGTGACATCAGACCTGCCGTAAATATACTGCCTGAACCGCTCGACCCCAAAGACAATGTCCAGCATTTTCTTTTCTATATGTGCATATCTGGTCTGAGTGTCGGTGAGCGTCAGTGATGCGAATTCAACCGGGCGGCCATTCTGCAGACGCACGGTGCCCAGTGCGACGTTGGACGCGTCCACCGATAGCACTATCGGAGCGCTGTTGCTATACAGCGCGAGTACCGGTGCACTGCTTAGTTTTGCTTTTAGCCGGTCCACAGCCTCAGAATGCTGCACATCCCATGACCACTGGGTTTCCGTTTTTAGCAACGACCTAAGTACATTCACACTCTCTGAGTAGTTTTGTATGAATTTTGACAGATAATTCACCATGCCTAAAAATATCTCCCTTCCTATCCGTTCATTTTCCCGCATACCGTTCGAATCAAACTTGTGGCCTAAATAAGTAATTTCCAGTAACCCAAATCTACATTTACACGGTAAAATTTTATTCCGATATCCTTAGCACGTCGCAAAAGACACTGTAATCTTCGATCGTGCTAATCCTTAGTACGCCTCCATACTATTACGTCATCAATGAAAGATTCTACGCGTTCTAAGTCCTTTAAGTATTGCCTAAGTTTTGCATGAAATACATGGCGCACAGTTTACCCCGTAAGGCAGATGAAGAAATTGGTACCGATCGAACGGTGTGCTGAACGTACACAAGTCGGCGCTCGCCTCATCTGACTGTACCATCCAGAATCCGCAGCAAGCATCTAGCACACTAAACACTGTATTATTATTATTTTAAACAAACACGAATGTTGCCATCTTTTTTTGCGAACAAAACAATAGCATTAACCCAAATGGTTGGGTGTGTAACCTTTCTAACTACACCCAGCTCTTCCATTCTATGAATCTCTTCCAACAATTTATCCTTTAGCCCCAAAGGAATATGCCTAGTTGGGAAAACAACTGGCTGTACCTACATTTTTATCAACAACGATACTATATTTACCAGGTAATTTTCCAAATCCTTGAAACAAATCTTGATACTTATCAATATTCAATGCATCAATTTGCCGTATTAACCCTCATGTTATGCAACCCTCCAAACCGAGTACATTCTGACAGTTTAACTTTAAATGGTTTAAATCAACAACAACAAATGATAAAACGTAACGTATTTTGTTAAATACAAAGGGCACATTAGCAATACCTACAACTGGTAGTTGATCCTACCTGTAAACGAATGTACACGTTTTGTGAACGGCTTAAGGTCTGTTTTCGATAATCCAAAATTTAAATAGGTCACTTAGAGATAACATTAATCATTGATCCTGTATCTATTTTTGATAAAATGATTTTACCTTTGCATTTTACAACTTCTAACTATTCCATTGACGACTTACATTGGTTTTTCCTCTTCGAGTATATTGACATAATACATGTCTTTGGCGCTACCGTCACTATCGCTTTCTGGTGATTCAAAACTAAGATTAAAAACTTTTCGAATTGCTTTCTTTTGCTTACACACTCTTGAGATATGACCTTTCAGTTCACAAACACAACACTCAGCAAGCCGGGTAACGCTCACCACCGCGACAGCGCCCGCTGCCGCACCGCTAAGAGCCCATTCACGACTTCGGTCTTAGCGGCGAGCGGCGCGGCGGGCGGCGCGGCGGCGACAAGCGGTGCGTTTTACACGCCACGTACTCTCAGTAGCGACGAGCGGCAGCGGCCGAGGTGGACGAATTTAGGTAGTCAGCACGTGCTCAAAATAATGGCGATATCAAAATTATCCCTTCTGTGTTTAGAAAGCAGTATATTTTTAAAACAAGATATTCTTAATATGAGAAAGGGAGTGCACGAACTTAATAAAGATCGATATTTAAATTCGAATTTCGTGACCTATACGAAGATAACAGGAAATATGTTGTTGTGTGTTGGGGATGTCTGACATCCATATAGGGGGTCGATTTAAAATTTCTGTTATAAACGCCTCGGTATCCATTACCGACACAAAATCGTCTAAAATATTTTTTTCATAAGTTCGCTGCCGAGTCCGTCCCGCCTACACCGCTGTCCGCGCCGCTCTGTTTCGTGGCGTCGCCGCGTCGTCGCACTCATTCGCTTGTACTTTTGATCCCGCCGCTCCCCGCACCGCGCACCGCTACGGCGATTCGCTCGGACAAATCCGCGCGCGTTTTCGCTATGCGCGGCGACTCGTGGCGTGCTTCAAACATTTTCATACTTTTGTTCTCACCGCTCGCCGCACAGTGGGCTGAAAATCGACTCTCATAGACATATAATACTTTTTCCCAAATGTCCACTTTTATGACTTGGAAATGTTTTGGGAGACTAAATACATGCCTAAAAATATCAACATTATAGAATAGCTTTGCAAACAACGCAAACAGATTTTTTTCATTAAAAATTACTATGGAGCTGGCATGAAAAAGTCTTATATCTCCGCCATCGTTCAATTGGCCCTAATTCCCTTGCAGGTGATTAAACCTTGAATTATTCAGAATTTATTGACATACTTTTCGAACCTGCCAGAGTCTCGACCTTTTTTTTAAAAATCGATTTCGATTTAATATTTTCAAAAAATATTTTTTATCTAATGTTTAACTTAATTTAAGCTTAAAATCTACACGGACTACTTAAACGAGGAACCCAATCAATTCTTTGTATAAACACGCCACATGATCGTAAAAAAATAAATTTCAAAGACCTAATTATGTAACGATCTTATCGTCATTATTTTATGAGTTTAAGTAATATTGTTATTCGTATCTATTCTATGAGTTAGCTAATGAGAGTAGTGAGAGCTTGCAGAGAAATTCTGGCTGTGCTACCTGTAACCGTGATAGAATTTTCAGATTCAGGTGGATAACACTCTTTTTTTGCTTTTTGCACTCTGTAGTAGGATGGATATAAGTCTTTAATACCTTCTCGAATTACTGATTCTCTCAAAGTTATATATTGCCATTTTGATAATTTCAGAGATAGCATTAATCCAAGCGACTTTATTGGTGTTAAGGTTTCCTTGCCAGCCGGTTTTTTGATCAAGTCTTGGAACCTATTAACTGTTTCTGGATTTTTCATTAGGTGTTCAATCACAGAAGCAATATTATCACTTCCATCTTCCTTCAACTTGGTACAAGCTGCATAAACAAGTTCACTGCAATCACTTTTCAAATGATCACCACTCCGTCTCTTCTTTTGCTTCGTTCCCAACTCTACAAAAGGTTTTCTGGGGAGTTTCCTTTTGGTCATAGTACCAACTGATGATGTTGATGGCTCTTCTTCCTCATGAGCGGCAGATGTCGAAGGTTCCTGAACATTTTCTTTGATGCAGCTAGGCCAGTCGACATTTTTCTCAAACCAGTTTCCATATTCCTTTCGGAATAATTCCATTTTTTGGCTTGCTCTCGTAAATTTCCAGCAAAATTCTTTAAACGTCACACGATCTTCCTCAGATAAACTCAATCTCAATCGAGATAACACTGTCTCAAATAAAAACTGATAATCGTTTTTTTTGGCTGAACCTTTTAAAATAACGAACATATCCAGATTTGTTACGATGCTTTCCATGTTTACGGTGATGTGATATTATTACTGTTTGAACTTTTGATGCGTAAAGCGAAATGAATCGATTTTATTTTGAGTTCTCCTATTTATTGCAACGATGTTAATTACTGTGATCATTTAACTCATTAACTCACTACTCTCATAAGCTAACTCATAGAATAGATACGAATAACAATATTACTTAAAGTCATAAAATAATGACGATAATTAAGATCGTTACATAATTAGGTCTTTGAAACTATTTTTTTTACGATTATGTGGCGTGTTTATACAAAGAATTGATCAGGTTCATCGTTTAAGTAGTCCGTGTAGATTTTAAGCTTAAATTAAGTCAAACATTAGATAAAAAATATTTTTTGAAAATATTAAATCGAAATCGATTTTTAAAAAAAAGGTCGGGACTCTGGCAGGTTCGAAAAGTATGTCAATAAATTCTGAATAATTCAAGGTTTAATCACCTGCAAGGGAATTAGGGCCAATTGAACGATGGCGGAGATATAAGACTTTTTCATGCCAGCTCCATAGTAATTTTTAATGAAAAAAATCTGTTTGCGTTGTTTGCAATGCTATTCTATAATGTTGATATTTTTAGGCATGTATTTAGTCTCCCAAAACATTTCCAAGTCATAAAAGTGGACATTTGGGAAAAAGTATTATATGTCTATGAGAGTCGATTTTCAGCCCACTGTGCGCCGCCGCCGCTTTCGCCGCCGCTCATCGCGGCAAGGTCGTGAACGGGACGTAACAGGCGCTGCGCTGCACACGCGCCGCCTGCGACCCAGCGCCGGCGCCGGCGCCACCGCCGCCTTCATCCCGCGCGCAGGTGATACATTACTCCTTTACCGACAGTCCGCTCTAACCAATGTATCGGTCAACATTACTTAACACAGCGCAATAGCAAACAATTTTATTATTTTTATATTATTTCTACACTAATAAACATTTATTATTGAAAGATCTGTATCGAACAAAGTTAAGCATGTTCACATAAGAAGATATTTCTGCGGCAGCGCAGCTCGCGACAAACCACGCCCCTCCCAGTTTCGCCCAATCAGGGACATCATGAAGTTGAATGAGTACGGGGCGTGTAGCAAAGGATACGAAGATGCTAGCCAGTGTTATTTTACACTCAGCAAACGTCACCACCTGCCATCGGTGAGGATAGTGAAGACACGTCAGGTAGTTCCAACCAGACGTCATGTAGGTCAGACACATCCCCTGTTGTCATTCCACAGCCTACTACACCAGACAATACCGGGGAGGACGAGGAGTACCAGGAGGCTTCAATCTGTTCTCCGAGCACTGGTAATTCTGATGAAGTGCCAACACAACAGCAAGCGAGTGAGTCTGTGCCAACACCACGGTTCAAACGCAATCGGCCTAACGTCAATTACAAATTGTACTACTAGAAAATAAGTTTAGAGTTATAGCACATTTTGGTAACTTAAATGTTTTAAATGGTATTTTTATGCTAAGGGGAGGAATGTTAAGTATGTGTGCATGTGTTACGCATCGATAAGTAAGTCGTAATAAACGTCAGTGCAAAGCGAAAAGGGGTAAGCAGGAGTGCTTAAAGCCTCATAACGCAGACTTAAAACAACGAGGTCTGTTAAGGGGTTCCAGCGAAGAGGATGGTTTTATTAAGGTGGAAAAGAAGAAAAAGAAGAAGCCTCCTTGTCAAAACCAGTGCGGTACCGCGCTGGCAGGATCCAACACGCTGCTGCGTCCAGCATTACCCACGACGCAGCTGTACGTGTCGGGATTGCTTCACACCACGGCGACTGAGGACATCATGGAGTATGTACGCGTGAAGTCAAACTGGACTTTGAGAGTCGTGCAGTTGGAGTCGCGCCATGACATTAATTTTAAGTCGTTTGTGGTGCGGGTGCCGACTAGTCAATTGTACACCTTCCTCAAAGGAGAGTTTTGGCCGAAGGGTGTCGTGTATCGACGGTTTCGTGGAAGGATACCGAACTCGCAGCGAAACACGAAGCCGTCACCTCGTGTGCAATAGTTTTTAATTTTATAAAATACTAGCTTTTGCCCGCGGCTTCGCTCGCGTTAAATTTGGGGTAACACAGTTCCCCTTGCGCCTTATTGATTTGTAATAGCAACGCTAAGTTTTCCCTTTTCTTCCCTCTTTCTCCCTCACATCCCCCCTTTTTTTTAAATAGCCTATGTCCGTCTCCTGGTTCCCAACTATCTCTGTACAAAAATTCATCAAAATCGGTTTAGCCATTAAAACGTGAAGAGGTAACAAACAAACTCACTTTCGCTTTTATAATATTAGTAAGGATCTATTACTTTATAAATCTAAGATTATTTGTTTAAAGTAGGTATGTATTGGCCTTCGATGCCTGAAATAAATTGATTTATTATTATTATTATGTTACTAGCAAGCAGTGGTTTCACTTGTCTGTCCTCATACTTAACATTTATTCACGTATATTGTATGTGTGCGTGTGCTTTTTGAAAGACATCCTGTGGTTGTTCACTTGGCTGTGCATCTCGAGAATGGCCAATGTGTTTATTTTAATGAAGCAAATGTATTAGAAAGAGCAGCACAACAACCAGCAACTACGTTAACAGCTTTTTTCAAATTATGCAAAACTGATACATTTGCAATTTTGTTATATTCTGAAGTGGCTCAGTTTTACACATGGAATGTGTCTTCGAATAAAATTCAAAGACTTAAACAAGGAACTGCAGTCGATGGGTATCCAGGCATTTTCCAAACAGACGCAATTGGGAGAATATTTACAGTACATCCAAACAATGCTGTGTGTTTTTATTTGCGATTGTTATTAGTTAACGTCAATGGCCCAAAATCATTTTAAGAATTGAGAACAGTCAACGGTCATTTGTGTCAAACATATTGTAAAGCATGTCAACTCTCCTGCCGGGGTTGCGGGTTGTTAGAAGGGCAATAGAAGGAACATGGGTGGGTTTTAGTCAGTGAAAGTCTGACACTCCCCCCGCTCCGCCCAGAGCGGGGGAAGTTATTTGATTATTTTCCCACCCCAACAAAAAAAAAGCATGTCAACTCTTGCATTCGTTGGAGGATGATTGGGATTCAATACTTCATGATGCATCTAATTCAGCTCATGCACAACAAAACAAATGCTATTTGCCATTATATTATCAACATGTATGTCATTAAATCCACTTGAATTATCGAACAAATATAAACATTATTTGGCAGAAGATATTTTAATTCGTATGCGTTATGCTACTTATCATGCAAGAAATCCTGATTTGTTGATTACCTTCGAAATGTACAACGAAGCTTTGATAATAATCGAAGATATGTGATATGTGTCTAACGATTGCAAATAAAGCATTAGTACAATTGGTTTTGACCGCACCAAATTGTGAGATGCATGATTTGTTTGATCGTGAATTGCAACGTGAGCAGGAATTCAATTTTAATGATTTGCGTTTAATTGTACAATCGAATATAACCAAATTGAATATTTAGCGAAAACTTGTATGTATGACACAATCATGCAAGCCGTTTCCAATAATGCAGGTGGTTTATATTTCTTGGATGCACCTGGTGGTACAGGCAAACCGTTCGTTATATCAACTAATGTGACTATTCGATCGGAACAGAAAATTCGAAAATTGCTGCTACATTATTAGAAGGTGGTCAGACCGCACACTCTGCATTAAAATTTCCATCGAATGTACAGATGATTGAAACTCCAACTTGCAATATTTCGAGAAATTCTGCTATGGCAAAAGTTCTGCGATTAACGTCAATTATTATATGGGATGAGTGTACAATGGCAAGTAAAAAATCACTAGAAGCATTTAATCGGACAATGCAAGATTTACGTGGTAGGTAATCAACATCTTTTTGGTGGTGCTTTGATATTACTGTCAGGGGATTTTCGTAAAATATTGCCTATCATTCCTGAATCAACTCCTGCTGATGAAATAAATGCTTGTTTGAAGTCATCAGTGCTTTGGAGAACAAAAATTGACAATAAACATTAATATGTCTGCTGCCCATGAGTTTTAAGATGAGGATGAGGATTTCTAACAATTGTTAGAAATTGGTGATATGATGGCAAAATACAAATCGATAGTACCAACGAATTGATCGCTGTACCGAACAATTTTTGTACAATTGCGCAATCGATCGATGAAATAATTGAATGTGTTTTTCCAAATATTCTATAGAATTACATGATTGGTTGAGAGAATGCGCCATTTTAGCACCGAATAACATTCATATCAATGCCATTAATTTTAAAATTCAAGCGACACTGCCAGGTGTAGTCACGACATATAAATTAATTGATAGTGCATAATTAATAGTGAATCAAGATGAAGCAATGAATTATCCAGTTGAATTTTTGAATTCATTGGAACCGGCTGGTATGCCACCGCATTGCTTGAATCTGAAACTTGGTCCTTTAATTATATTATCGACAAATATAATAATAAAATTGTGTAATGGCACCAGATTGGCAGTTAAAAAGTTATTGCCTAATTTGATTGATGCTACGATCTTAACTGCTAAATCAAAAGGAGAAGTTTTTTTGATACCGCGTATCTCTATGATTCCAACTGATATGCCATTTGAGTTCAAACGATAACAATATCCTGTGCGTTTATCATTTGCGATGTCCATCAATAAAGCCCAAGGGCAAACGTATGTGGTGTGAATTTGGAGAAATAATGTTTTTCACATGGCCAACTTTATGTTGCCTGTTCCAGAGTCGGTACCCCTAGCCGTTTGTTTATTCAAATTCAAAATGGGCAAACAAAACATATTGTTTATCCAAATGTCTTGGGATTAAGATAGCAATTAAAAAAATATTTTTAAAAAATAAATTTGATGTTCAATTTTTTTTTATTATATCAATTTATACGTAGGTACCGGGCCTCTAGTTACCTATATAGATAAGTAGAAGAACAGGTTCAATCCTGTACCCTAGACTAAGCTAGCTTTTCTTGTTTTTTTTTTTGAGTTCAATTTTGTCGTATGGCTCACTGACTGCGAAGATGGAGCGTATCAGCGCGGCGTTGTCGCGCATGTCTACGTCAAAGTGCACGACGCGCTCATACAACCGCATCAGAGTGTACATATGCCGTTTTTCATTGGTTATCAAGTCATGCGCTATTCCCACCATCTTCAACTGCTCAGTTTTTAACCTTCGCATTCTATTAAACAAGTATCCTAGCTTGTATCTCTTATCATCCCTAACTAAACTCCGTTGTAACAGAGCTTTCCCCACTTCGTAACGACAGTGCATTGCAAATTGGACCAAAATCATTTTCAATTGGGATCTTTTTCGTTCCTCTATATCTTCATACCAGTCATCGGGGTCTTTATACTTAACAGTTGAAAATATACTCATGATTCCTCTCCGGCTTTTCGGCATATTTTTAATTTTTTCTTTATATTCTTTATTAGAGTTCGAATACTTTTCATTGATAACTATGAAATCATGGAGGTCGAAGCTGTGGTCCGATATGTTGGTTCGGTTGAATTTAAATGCATCGTGCAACTCCATATCAAGACCATCGAGGTCGTGGTCCGGAGGTGTAGTGGTGCTGGGCGTTGGCGGCAGTGCATCGGTATTGCCATCCTCTGGTTCTTTAAGGAACAAATCCTCCATGGACGCTAAGTTTCCGAATAGTGTATGATAGACGTCACGATCTCCGAATTGATCCCCATTGCAGTTCGAAAGATCTAATGAAATAAATTTTCTTGTTAGACACGTCAAACGGTTTAACCGTTATAATAAATGGGACAATATTTTCTACTAGCTAAAATTTTCAATAAAAATTTCACCAGATACAAATACATAATTTTGTTAGTAATTACTAATACAAATATTTACTTGTCATATAATTACAAAGGTTTGGTGTATTATTAAACATCCTACTTATTGAATGAATAATTATAATACTCACAAAACAATGTAAAATAAAATGAAAACACTAACATTTCCAGTAGCAGTTTTTGTAATAAACAGACCTGATGAACAAGCTCATAAAATCGAATTATTTCGATTTCCCATTAAAACAAATTGGTATAATTTACGATGCATCGGTATATAAAAAAAAACCTTTATTGATGTTAAATGCCGAACACCGGAGACGACACTCAGCACTTAAAGTTTGACCTTATTGTGTATACTAGTAGGGTCTTAAATAAAACAACCACTGTATACTGTTCTAGATGATAGCTTCTTTATTATTATTTTTTTTTTATGAATGGCATCTCGCAGTGCAACCAAGGAGGTTGTCGTCTGCTTAACCGGGCGAATCCTGTGGGTGCCTTAAAAATTAAGACCTCCAGCCAGGGTATAAACTAAGCGACTACACGCTAAGGGCACCCCCTGTGGGGTACGAGCCTCGGCTTAGGGCGTCGCTGAGGGGCAGCAAGGGACAGGCTGGATCTGAGTGATATTATTTATGGACTATTTTAACTTACTGGCTCAGCAGCGCGGGCTGGCTCTTGCAAGGGACGGGTGGGGCAGTTACCGGGACGTCGCGACGGGCCTCGTCGGCGAGGACGGAATGACGGCGCTTTGCGTCTGAATTTGCGAAGAGTGCTAGTCTCCCTGCTGCTCTCCTGGAGCAGGGTTATAGCATCATCAGGAGTGACGGGGGTATGACGGGGACGACGAATTTTGCTTATTCGCGAGGGATCGTATCGAGCGGCCGATGCGATAAGGGGGTTGCGATGTTTTAACGCGGAGTCAAAGAAGCGCTTGGTAAGGCGCTTCATGAATTGAACGACGGTGGGGATTCTTAAGTCTAAGTGAAGACTATCGTTACGGACGTAAAAAGGGGCTCCCGTGATTTTACGAAGGAATCGGTTTTGCAAGATCTGCATCTTATGAAGGAAACGCGGGTTGGCGTGGGCGAACACGACACATGCGTATGTCATGATGGGACGGATGACCGCGGTGTATAAATGCAATTTGCACTTGAGTGACAATTTGCTTTTTGCCTGAATTAAAAAGTGAAGCCTACCCATAGCAAAGGCAGCGCGCGAACGAGCCGCTTTGATATGTGCCGCGAAGGACAAGTGACTGTCTAGAATGACACCTAAGTATTTGGCTTGCTTCTCCCAGGGGATAGGCTTGCCGTACATAGAGATCGGACTGGGGATCGGAGGATTAAAGCGCGGTTTGGAGTAAATAACCGCCTGACTTTTACCGGGACTCACCTCGATTCTCCATTTCCTGAACCAAGCGCCTAGGACGTCGGCTGAGGTCTGGAGGGTACGGGCGATAGCGTTTGTACAGCGGCCAGTATAGTAAATGGCCGTGTCATCCGCGAACAGAGCTAACTGAGCTTTTTTGCTCTTGGGAATATCGCTAGTGAACAGCGTGAAGACGAGAGGGGATAAGACGGAACCCTGAGGGACACCGGCCCTAATAGGATGAGGGGAAGAAAATGAGGCCCCAATGCGATAGCGGAAGGTGCGGTTCGACAAAAAGTCCCGTAAGATGAGCACGAGACGGTCCGGCACTCCTAGTGAGTACAGCTTGTATAATAAGCCGTTGTGCCAGACTTTGTCGAAAGCTTTCGCTATGTCGAAGAATAGTACGCCCGTCATCGCCCCGCGCTGGAAGCCAGCGCTCATGTGTTCGACGATGCGGTGGACCTGTTGGATACACGAATGTTCGGTCCTGAAGCCGAATTGCTCGTTGGGAATGAGACTCTTAGTCTCGGCGAAATCTCTGAGTCGCTTATTAATAAGTCTCTCATAGATTTTGCCGAGTGCGTTCAGTGTCTAAAGTTTGCCTTACCAAATGTACCACAACGTGATCTAAATTTAAATCTTGACGGCAAAAATCTTGATGTTATAGCAGAAACTGTATTCTTGGGGATGACTATTGATTCTAAACTGCAATGGGGCGCGCACATAAGAACTCTTTCGGGTAGGCTCAGCTCAGCTGCATATGCAGTAAGGAAAATAAGGCAGTTAACTGATGTAGATACAGCTAGGTTAGTATACTATGCTTACTTTCACAGTATTATGTCCTATGGCGTTCTCCTGTGGGGATCAGCAGCAGACGTCGATTCAGTTTTTATATTACAAAAGAGGGCAGTCCGCGCGATCTATAAAATGGGTCCTCGCGAGTCCCTCAGAGAAAAATTTAAAGAGATCGATATACTGACTCTGCCCTCACTTTATATCTTAGAATGTTTATTGTATGTCCGTAAAAATCGGGGGCTTTTCAAAATTAGGAGCGACTACCACAATATTAATACACGCAGTAAACACGAAATTGTAATTCCTAAATTTAGATTAACAAAAACTAGCAAGTCATTTCTAATAAACAGTATACGCTTTTATAACAAGTTGCCAAAATCAGTTATAGAACTGACAGATGGAAAGTTTAAAAACTACATAAAACGTGTCCTTATTAAAAACGCATATTACAAAATCAAGGACTACGTTGAAGATAAAGAAGTTTGGCTATAGTTCCTTCTGCGCATGCGGCTTCCCTGGTAGCTATAATCAGCACAAATTTGTGGATGTCTCTAACTATTCTCAATCTTATTTATTTGTGTGATCTCTTTAATCATTTTGTTTTTTTTTTTTTTGCAATAGTTGTCAAATCACATATTTATATCACCCTTGTTCTGAATAGTTACAGTACTGATAGCAACATCTGTGTGACTCGTCTTCTAGTTATTATTTTGTTTTTGCAATATTTTTTTATTTATTTTTTTACTTTTGTATAGATTCTTTTCTACCTATTAGTTGTGAATGAGTGGACATGGTTGGCCTTGTAGATTCTTAGACGCTTGTTAACTTTTGTTAACGTATTATTTTATTTTACTTTTTGTAAAGTAAGCAATGACTTATTGTCGGGCCTACGTTGTCCTCTCATACTTAAGTGCTAACGCTGTAACAACAACAACATTGTAAAACTAAATGATTTTAAAAGAGTAACCATGGAGTTTCTTGCCGGTTCTTCTCCATAGGAAACGACCAACCCGAACCGTGCATCTTTTCTCGACGTTTTATAAGTGCCCATGTAGGCCTATGTAAAATAAAAATATTTTGATTTTGATTTTTGATTTTGATTGAGACTGATGGGTCGGTAGCTCGTGGGCTCAGACTTGGGCTTGCCTGGCTTGGGGATACCGATAACAGTGGCCTCTTTTCTTAACTGGGGGAAGAAGTTGTTGCTCAAGGCGCCATTGAAGATGGCCGCCAAAAGGATGATGAGCTGAGCGGGAAGGAGTTTAATTACCCTATTGGTGATACCGTCGGAGCCGGGAGCTTTCCGTGGTTGAAGCCTTTTGATGATGTCTTGCACTTCGTCGGGCGTGACGAGGGGCAGAGGATCATCGGGGTCTTCTACGGGAGGTAGGGCAGCTCTACGTTCTACTTCTGCGTTCACCTTGTCGAGGTGACGCTTGATGACCGGTTGTGTGCTAGGGGAGCACTGGGACTCCAAACTGTCGGCTAGGCATTCTCCCTTTTCAGAGTCATCGAATGCGACGCTTTTGTCCGGACGAATGAGCGGGGGCATCGAAGCCTCCTCGGTGGCGCGCATCCTTCTCTGTAGTTGCCAAAAGGCTTGATGGGTGGGTTCGAGTTCGCTGAGCTCATTGTCCCAACGATTCGAACGATGCTCACTAGTGCGTTTCCTTACAGCACGCTGTAATGATCGCATGTGAGCCTTGTTCGCGTCGCAGGGAAAATGGCTGTAGGCACGGATGGCCGCGTTCTTCTCGGTTATCAGATCACGTACGTCAGCGGGTAGACGCCAGCGATGATCACTCATTGCTGGGACTTCCCGTGAACAATCCTTTAGTATGGATTGAACGTGTTCTGTAAACGAGTCGATAGCGGCCGTCGTGTCTGCGACCGAAACTATGTGATTGGGGATGGCGTCCAGGTGAGGTGACATGGCGGAGTTCAGCTTTTCGCTGACTTTCCTCCAGTCAGTTATCACTTGGACTTGGGCAGGTTTGGGCTGGCTGGGGTCAGAAGGGCCTGAGCGAGGAACTAAGTGAAGAAAAACTGGGCGGTGATCGGAGTCTAGCTCGTGAATCGTCTCAATAGTATGCAACCTAAGGTTGATATTTTTGAGAAGCGCTAAGTCGAGTACGTCGGCGCGGTGCGCGGGGTCGTGGGGAAAGTGAGTGGGTTCCATAGGCGCGATGGGGTCAAAGTCAAGTCTGTCACCTAAGTTGAAGAGGGCTCTCCCTCTAGGATTGGTCGTTGAACTATTCCAGGCGGGGTGCTTGGCGTTGAGATCACCCGCTATGATAACGGAGTCACTCAAGCCGAATAGGGAAGTCAGGTCGTCCATGAGAGGTGTATGATCCTCTGATGAAGTAGCGGGAGGAATGTACGCGGAAACGATGGAGATAGGCTGGTGACCGGTCATACCAAGCCGACAAATGGATACCTCGAGGAGAGACTTTAAGGGAGGAGGATCTAGAGGGATGCAGTGCAATTCCTTCTTGTAATAAATTAACGTACCGCCTTTGTGACAGCGCGACCGATCGTTGCGAACTACGCGATAGTTGGCAATTTTCGGGACGCGATGATAAGGCTTGAGGAAGGTTTCCTGGATGAGGAGAATGTCTATTTGATGGTCGCGCAAAAACGAGGCGATCTCATCACGTTGGTCTCTAATGCCGTTGGCGTTAAAATAACCTAACTTGAGGGAACGGGGTTTGAAGCAACTTAAATTTTTGTTAGCCATTGGAAGGTTTATTTATATTTAAGTTCTCGGAGGTTCGCGAGGATCGTGGGATATGAATCCCAGATGCGTAACATCGTGTCGGCATCACCATTGGCAGCTTCAATTTCGGCTGCCATACGGTCAGCTTCAGCGGTGACAAAAGCACCGAAGGCCTTGGTGATTATCTCGTAGTTCCTTCTACCGTTTCCGGCCGCGGCGCCGGAGGCTACGGGACGAGGTGGCGCGGGTTGAGAAGGCGCGAGTTGAGAGAGCGCGGGTTGAGAGGGCGCGGGAACGATTTCGCGAGTAATGGGCGGAGGGACGGGGGCATCTAAGAGCCCGGGAATGGGATTGGACTTAGCCTGTGCGAGGGCTGGAAAAGCTCGCTGGTGGTTCTGCTGAGTCCATGGGATGGGCCTCAGTGGACTGAGGCGCTCGGGCATCTGCGAGGAGGGAATCCTCACAGAGGGGCTTTCTCGCTGCTGGCGGGCGTAGGCACGCTTCGCCAACTTCGAGGAGGACGCTTTGGGCGCTTTGGGGCAGCCTCGAAAGTTAGCCGGGTGCCCGGACTGGCCGCATAGCACACAGCTGGGTGGCTCTGTGCAGAGAGCGATGTCCTTCGGACGTGGGCAGTCAGCAGTGCCGTGGTCGCCCAGGCACTTGACGCACCTGTGAGGCGCGTAACAGTTCCTCTGACTGTGACCGTAGAGCTGGCATCGGTGGCACTGCCCGATGACGTGGGACCTGTACGGTTTCTCGACTGCTATGCCTGTAAGAGAGCAGACGGATTTTATTTTAAAAATGGGATGGTAACCCTCCACTGGGTCGCAGACGACCAGCACCATGTCGTACTGTTCGCCTCCTCTCGCTTTGTGAAGGCGGTGGACTGCTGTGACTGGGATGTCCTGGGCCTTGAGGTCTTCCAGGATGTCGGATGATTCGATCTCCTTCGGGACGCGCCTGATCACCACACGGGTGGGCGTTTCCTCTGGGAGAGTGTAGGTGTGGAAGGCGATGTTCCTTCCACGCAGTTGACGGATCAGCTCCCTGTAATCAGAAGCGGATGGGACGGTTATTTTAATACCCTGTTGGGTGTTGGTGGCCTTTGTGTACTGGATCTTGTGAGCCAGACACAACTTGGACACGTCAGTCCATTTGGCTTTCTCTTGAAGAAAGACCGGAGGAGGAGGTTTCAGCTTTTTAGCTGAAGTCGCAGCGGGGGTATTGCTAGGGCTAGCTGGCCGGCTGGTATGAGCAGCGGCGGCGGAGGTCGAGGGGAGGGGAGAGGGAGGGCAGGTAGGCGCTTCGGCAGCTTTTTTGGCCTTGGTGGCCTGAGAGCTTTTGCCCTTCTTCCTCTTTCCCTTTCCGACGAGTTGGTACTCGTCTTCTGAGGTCGACGTGATGTCCGAGAATTCGGCATGCTCGGAATCGGATACCGGGCATGACGTGTCCATAATTTCAGGTGCGGACGACACCTGTGTCGGCGCCATTGTTCCACGAACAATGGACTTATCGGAGTCCGGTTTCTCGGAACCCTTTGTCGGCACCATTGTTCCACGAACAATGGACTTTTCGGGGTCCGGTTTCTCGGAACCCTTTGTCGGCCCGGACAAAGGGCGAGTCACCGGCGGCAGGATTAGCTCGCTAAGTGGCCTGCCTTTGTCGGCAGGCGGCGGCGAGAGCGGGCTGTCGAGACAGTCACTGAACTGCGCAATGGAATTGCGCTCCAGTGCTGCGAGTTCGGCGCCATATTTAGCCTCTAAATGAGGCAAATCCTTGAACAAGCGTTGGAGAACCGCCTTGTGCGGGTTCTATGACGCCATAATGGAAAAATAGCCCTAAGGCGGTTAAAAGTTAACCGGCATGAGTGAAGCTCCCTAAGGCCCTAAAAATCCTAACTCCCCGGGTGGGTGGGCCCGGGGGTGTGTAGCCCCCCTGTCGGGATTGTGTATGACAGGGAGGTGTGTACCTATGGTGTGCCCTAAGCTTGTAAACCCGCTGCTAGTCTTAATGAGCAGCGGGGCCCTAGGGTCTTAAGACCGGTCCGGGGCGCTGGGGTAGACACACCCAGACGTCCCGGGTGAATGCTGATAGAGAACGGGGTTAAGCAACTGGGCGCGACTAGGAGATCCCCCAAGGCCGTGTGTTCAGTGCCCTTCCAATTTTGGTCACCCCTGAAGGGGGTAGACTCGGTGTATCGGGTCAACACCTCTTGGCTTCGTTGGCACCGTAAGGTTTACACCAAGAACCACGAAACAGTGGATTTTCCCAGAGGGGGCAAGTATAACGTTTGACACAATCTCCAAAAGAGAAATACTGTAACAAGAGCTGTCTTGAAAAAGACAGCAATTGTTGCGGGCGTAGTACGAGACTACGGATGACGTCACGCGAGCGTGACGAACCGGGCGAGCATTGACACAACACAATAGCGGGGCGGGGCGAGCAGGTAGCACGTCCGTACGCGGCGGCGGTCGGGCAGCGAGTGAATTATTAAAAAAGAAAACACTTTGCTTATATTATTATACTAATCGAGGTAACGAAACCATATCGACTTCTAATTTGACTACAACGCCATCTATCGAGGACGCTGGAAGCTTTACACTATTTAAGTCGTAAACAATTGATGACACATTTTTTATAGTATACACAGAATGCTACTTAACTGTGTAACAATATCGTGTTACATAATATTATGAGATCCTATGTCCTGTTAATATCCGATCCGTGAGGGTATATAAAGTATAGACACTATCATTCTATTGATGTTATCCTTTATAAATAACAAGTAATCCTTATTAATATTATAAAAGCGGAAGTGAGTTTGTTTGTTGGTTACGTCTTCACGCCCAAATGGCTAAACCGATTTTGGTACAGAGATAGTTGAGACCCTGGAGACGGACATAGGCTATTTTTTTTAAGTGAGAATTGAGGGAGAAAGAGAGAAGAAAAGGGAAAACTTAGCTTTGCTATTACACTAAACAAAGCGCAAGGACAAAAACTACAGGTAGCAGGTACCTGCAAATCAGGAAAGGGGAACCGCGAGCGAAGTCGCGGGCAAAAGTTAGTACAAATTAAAATAAAATTTACGAAATTAAATATATTTTCATTTTATTATTTACAAACTACAAATATACATAAACTAAAAATAAAAATATGTAATCATCAACTAATATAATTATGGCCGTATATAATTATTAATAACTAGCTTTTGCCCGCGGCTTCGCTCGCGTTAAATTCGGTAGCGCCTTATTGATTTGTAATAGCAACGCTAAGTTTCTTCCCTCTTTCTCCCTCATAACTCACTCTTTTTAAAAAAATAATAGCCTATGTCCGTCTCCTGGTTCCCAACTATCTCTGTACCAAAATTCATCAAAATCGGTTTAGCCATTAAAGCGTGAAGAGGTAACAAACAAACAAACAAACTCACTTTCGCTTTTATAATATTAGTAAGGATTATGGCCTTGTGAAATCAGAGGTGCCGTACTATAGAGATATTCCTGCCCGACCAGCCCGACCCAGTTCTCAAACATGGCAATATCACAATATACTGGGATCGATCCATCATCACTGACAGGACTATTGTGGCTAATAAACCTGATATAGTGGTAGTGGATCGATCAGAGCGGCACACAATGATTGTTGACATAACGGTCCCGCATGATGAGATCCTTGTGAAAGCCGAAAAAGATAAAAAAATCAAGTATATTGACTTGGCTCGCGAGTTTGTCGACATTTGGGATGTGGACACAGCGATTATTGTGCCGATAGTCGTTACAGCCAATGGCTTAATTGCTAAGAGTCTCGACACCTGAGGAGGCTCTCGTTAGGCAGCTGGATCAAGGGTTTGATACAGAAAGCGGTACTCCTAGACACGTTTTGTATCTTTAGGAGGTTCATCTCTCTGGAGCCCTGACCGCCAGTGGCTTAGACCCTGTTTCCCTAATCGGGTGGGCTACTTTTTTTTGTATTTTTGTTTTCTTTGCATTATAATAAAAAATATGAGTAAAAAAAATTAAACGAAAAAATAAAATGTAAACATGTTTCGTTTAGCTCAACCAAATAACGTTTAAATCAGTTAAAATCAATTTGTTTAAATACACTGATGTGTATAGATTTATACCTTTTAAAGTTTCTTAATATTGGACTAAAAACCCCACTCACCTCGTTGAGACCAGACCGTCTAAAAACTTAATAGCTTTTATATTAAATCTGAGTAAAATCATCGTCGGACTCGTCGCTCAGCTTCGCCTTGCCGCCGTCTGAACTTGGATCACCTGATCATCTGTGCAACCGATTGCGGTAGTTGCGTTTAGCTCGAGCGACGAATATTTCTCTTCGCCGACGACACCAACACCTGTACGTCGGTAGGGGCGAGGCCGGAGCCTGGGACCAACCGGCCAACCGGCCTCGACCGCGACCTCGGGTCAACCGGCTTCGAGCTGGGCCCCCCGCTGCCGGTGATTGCGTGAACGTCATACGTGCATATTACGGGTCTACAGAAGGGACAACTAACTTCACTGAGTACCATGTTAGAATGCTGCCTTCCTGAAGTAGAAAACATGGGCTAATCGTAGGTATACGGGTATGCAGTGAGATGTGGTGGCAGTGGACAAGTGACTCACCCCGGTTTCCATGGCTAAAGAGGACTGGCGCAAACCTGTAGTGCTTACTACTGATGACCACAAGGAAGTATGGCAAGGCATAGAGTTTTACGGGCGCTTTTACCGAGCTCTTCATAGGCCCGATATAGACTTTCTAGCGTCCGTATCCTGGCTACGATTCGGTGACCATTTTGGGAAAACCTTAGAAAAAGAAACAACAAAAATATCTCGACTTGCGGACGATAGATGGCTCTGTTTCGCTTGAGACCTCGATAAATAAGTTCCAACATTGGATTCAAAAATATTTAAAATCATATAGAGCACCTAAACGTAAGGTAGCAGCGAGGCGGAAAGTAGTGTCGCCGAACAAAGTGCCTATGCTCGACGACGGTAGTCCGTAAAGCCAAAGACCCGACTCCCACTTGCTCACAGCCAAAAGGCGCGCACGCTCAGCAGTAGTAGCAGACGTGTTCAGTAGATTATTCTGAACTACTCTGCAGAGCGGCTCGTCCCATTGTCTCTGGGAAAATGGTTTGTCGGGTTGTTCAGTGCTCGGGCAAGCGACTTTCCAAGCATCCTTAGCCTCGGAGAAGCACGGCACATCAAAATCACTCAGTGTGGAAGCCAGGATATTCCTGATTAATTTCTCAGTATCGTGGACCGAGGATAAGAAAGCTGGTAGACTAATACTAGAAATTTTGCGGACGCCGAGTCCTCCCAAATGAATGGGAAGAGTGGCTTGAGCCCAAGCTCGGTCGTCCAGAAACACATTTAAAATTAAAGATAAAGCATGTCTGATAATTTGATCCATTTTGTCCAAAAGATTAGTGTGCTTCCATTTTAGGGGAAGCACGTAGGAAATATGTTAATTTAGGGCCAAAACAGCAGTAACGAATTATAGTAATAGCCGAATGCATGTTAATTTGGAGCAATCTTTCTGAGACATCATTAAATTTTTGGATTTTTTCATCTATAAAATCTAGAAAGGAATTCTCGAAGATAGGAGACCCAAGGAGACGAAGAGAACTTTTATCAATAATTTTGATGTCAGGGGCTATTGTGTTGAATTTGGATAAAGTCAGTCCTTTGTCGGTGCTGTCTGCTAAATATAATTCACATTTGGAAAGATTGAGATCAAGGCCAATAGAATGAAGTTCTTTTTTTAAATAAATTAACCCCCGAATACTGAAACGTCACTCAAAATGTGAGGGCTGCTTAACATTTGAGCAGCTCTTAAACTTTAGATTTTGTATGGTCAAACGTCACTTCTGAGTCTCTGTTAAACTTAAGTGGGACTTAAATTTTGAGTGAAGTTTCAGTATTCGGGGGTAAGTCTCTTAAAACTGTATCTACATCGCCGCCCAAGGTTCTATCATCGAGGTACCAAATGTTAAATTTGGAATTTAGCTTTCTAATGATTGGGTGGATAGCTAAACTAAAAATCACTGGCCCAAGTGGGTCACCTTGTTGACAGCCAACAGCAGATTTCAAGAGGTTGTCCCGATATAATAATTTAGATGGGTGTCTGTAACATAGCCAAAGGAAACTGTAAATTTGGGGTAATTCTTGTTTAATTGCTGTTAACAAGGTATCCCTATTAACTGAATTGAAGGCATTCTTAATATCATCCTTCAGGATGACCTCACCTTTACCAGAATTTAGGTAGGTCGATGCATGTACGGCAGCCTCACAGCCCCCTTTGGACCCGTAACCTAGCTGCAGGGGCTGATTTTTTTCCGAAACAACCTCACCATAAAATTTAGAACAAATCTTGGCTGCCACACGGTGATAAGTAGTACCCACAGCAATGGGGCGTATGCCGCCATCTCTTTTATGTAGGGCTTATAAATTTGCACCATACAAAACGTCGATGAAGGCCTAGTTCATCTTGCCGGAGAGCATGAGGTTAATCAGAGCCGTAAGCTCCCTCAGGAGCAACTCACCAGCTTCTCCAGCGCCTGAGCAGATAAGGTCCTTTAGGTGCTGAGGACTAAGCCCATCCAGGCCGCCGGCAGACCCGCTCCGGAAGGAGCAAATGGCTGTGACCACCTCTCGACCTGTAATGGTGAGGGTGTGAAGATCCGAATCAGGAGGGTCGGGAAAAGAAAGGGCATCCCTGGGGCAGGGTGTTTAGTCTCCTGAGCTGTCAGAGTTTCTGGAGAGCACGGTGCCACCACATCACTACTGAAGAGAATCCTGGCTGCACCGCTAATGTCACCTTCCCCCAACTTTGATTCCATTAGATGGGTTATACCTCTTGAAGAGGTATATCCTTGAGTCGGTATATTTGTATCAAAATTTTGAGGCGAAATGTTACAACTATCTTTAACTTGAGCTGTTAAAGTTTTTTTGTTTGCCAAATTTTTTGGGACGTGTAGAATACGGTAAGGGAAGGTTAGCAACTGTTCCCAAGCACTTTGCGAGTTTTCCCGGACTACAAGGCGTACGCAACCAGCTAGGTTTTGTGCAACTAGAGGACCTGGCGCCGCGGGGTATTCGCTTCAAAACGGGAACAGAGTTTTTGAATTTGCAAAGGGTTTTCCAGAACGGGTCGAAAGTGGATGTAGCTGATGTAGGGGGTGGAGGATTTGAGACAGGGTTTGAGGTGAGTATATTTAGTACTCTATGTACTTTACCAATATGCACACTCAGACCTCGCTTGCCTTTGAAAAATCGTGCTTGGGTACAGAGCGGGCATCTCTCCAGGGTAATCAGCGATGTCGAAGGTTGACTAGCACTATTACCTACCACATCGCTGCTATTGCTACTCATTATGCCTTAAAAATAAACTTAAGTACTAAAACTTTAATATACTAAGTATAAAAAATAAAAACAGTTTTAAAAATACACAGCACACACAGCACAGGCGGCGTGGTTGCAGCACGGTTCAGGGACGCCAAGTCACCGTACTGGCACGTCTTCAATGACAACGGTTGCTACGGGGAGAGCGCAGTCGCGCAGGTAGTCTGGGGCGCCGCGCTGACCACGCTGTCATTTTGGCTCAGCCCTGGCAACCGTTGCCGAGAGACGGGCGTTGCGTTGCGTAGTGAAAACCACTGATATTCCAGGAACTGCTCATCAAACTTTTGAACGCGAAATATACGTCTTGATTACGGCAGCACACAATTATTGACTATAAATAACAGTCTAGAGATTTAACGTCCGGCAATTGTCGCACGCACAATGTAGCAGACGACGCAAACAGCTAATTATAAAGTTTTATGCCAATTTATACAATAAAACCGCTTATTTGAGAAACACCAAAACCGTTTTCGAATACAGATAAAAACGGAAAATCGCACACACAACACCAAAGTTCAACAGGGAATTTATTTGAAATGTTGAAATATGCTTTGTGTTTTGAAACAGTAGGTATGGTTAAAACTAGATTATTGTTGATCTTCCAAAATAATTTTTAGTAAAATAGCTATTTCATTTTTCGTTACTATTATTCTTTTGGTTTTTTTAGTTTGACCACATTTTTTTTATTTTTATATTACTTACACATACATTTTTTTTTATTACATTAGTTTGAGTACTTAACAAGGATGGGTGATTGGGTACTAAAGTCGGGGCTAAGTCATGTTAACTGTTTTCCATGTTTCGTCTGCCGACCAGGGCTTCCACAACGCCCGCGTCTCGGTGCTGCATGGTCGTTTTTAAGTTGTTATCGAGGACCGTTTTAGTTGGCGCATCCATCGCTTTCTTTGCAAAGCGGCCCGTGGCGTCATCGGCGTCGTCGGAGTAGTAGACGCAACTGACTGTTTGTCTCGACACCGCCACTACCGCGTGGGAGATGCTGTCGTGGATTTGAAGTCTCCTGGACTTGGTGTTTATGATGATTACGCTGTCGTAGGTCAACCCCTGAGCCTCGTGGATGGTTAACGTGCGTGACCCTTCGCCGGACCCGTAACCCTGGCTGGTGAGGCAAGCTTTTTCCTCTTTTGTGTGAACCAGGAATAGGGTATTTTGGGCAGTGCTTGGTATTTGCGCGCCACCTTTGACACTCAGCGAGTGGACCCTCGACAGCGACGACTCGGAGGAGTATATACTGGTATCTCGCTCAGTGCGTACGCCACGTCCATCGGATTGCGGTGTGTACAAAGAAGCTCCTGGGTGATGCCTGCCACCAGGTTTGGACGGGTATACCTCAACTCGAATAGGTTCTCTCTGTCCAAAAATGGTAGCTGGTTTATGTCTCCGATGAGGACAACCTCGCTTGCTCCTGACAATTTCACTGCCATCACTATGGCCCCAAAATGGTTCATAAGAGCCTCGTCTACCGTGAGGCGGTAGCATTTTTCTTCTTTTTTTAACCCGTTGACTAAGATTGAGGCCATAGTACGCACCTTTGTTTTTACTCGATCACCTAAGCGATGCGCAAGCTTCTCTCGGAGATCTTTGGCAGCTTCAGTCGTTGTCGTGGCTACCACATTCTTCTCCTCATCGAAGTTTTTCACAACCCAGGTTGTTTTGCCGCAACCCGGAACCCCATTCACCCACTTGATGTTGGGTACCGCCCAATGTTCCTGGGATGCTGGGAAATCTGAGATCCCCGAAATGGACTGAGCCATTGCAAGGATCCTATCGTCCAGCATAATTTTGGTACATTTGGACCGCCAAATGTAAGTTAAAAGTACCTAGCGACGACCCGATAGTGGTTACCGAACCACTATCGGGTCGTCGCTAGGTACTTTTAACTTTGCTTTGCCTGAGCGCTCCGTTTCCTCCTCGTCAAGGTCCACGAAACCGCTTTTCGCGCTGTAGGCTGCCATATACTACCCCGTCATTTCCCCTTTCATAACTTGGGATCTGGCGTTGTCGTACACGGCTGCCTCTGCCTCCTCGAGCAGTACACCTAACAGTCCTTCTGTGTTTCTCCGGAAGGTCTGCAGGATCTTACTGCATGTCATAAGATTGACCTGCCTGGTCGCTCTCACGATTGCTACGTACTCGAGGAAGGCGCTCTTCACGTGGTCCGTGGTGCCCGAGTTCACTGCAAGGGGAGGCGGGCTAACTTGCCCTTTGTCGGCTCTCGTTGGTGTAGGCTTTTGTTGTACTAGTTCCGTTTGAGGTTTTCTGAAGAAACTCTCTACTGCTGCTTCCTGCCACTGGTGCTTGGGAGAAGTGCTCTGAAGAAAGTGGTGAAGGTTTTCAGACGGCTCTTTGACCGGGCCTGGTCCTCCGGGCTGATGGTATGCTTCGGTTCCTTCGCAGCTTTATCGGCGGCTGCCTTTTGCTGAGCTCTCTCTGATCCACTTTGTGTGGTAGGGCTTGTTGTAGGCCTCGTCGCACTGGCTGTTGGGTCTTTGGGGGCTTTGAGGAAGCTTAGAGTTTCCCCTCGGTCCTCATAGACGACTACCTCATGATGTTCTGAGGCTTTCAAGCAGCCAAAGCGATCAGCGACATCCCCTTGATCTCCTCCCACCACCATGGCGTCAACACTTATAGTACGGGCTGTGAGAGCCATGTGTTCTCCTGCCTCCGCGATCTGTTGAAGCAACAAGCTTGCCTGAGCGAAAGAAGTCTCCTCGCGCCACTCGAGTAATGCGATCGTCTTTCCTTTGACTCGCACTAGACGGCATCGGTGTGTGGCTACTTCTACTTGAGGCAGTGCGGCGTACTTACTACCTCTCATGCTCGATTTGCTGGTGCTTCTGTTGATCAAGGTGGCAAGGCCTGGTGAAATTGGTATTCGGGCTGCAACTCGGCTTGAGCCAATGCAAAAACTTATGCCTAGCTTTTCTGCCTCTCTGTTCATGAAGAGAGCGACTCCTCGCAGTCTTACGCCTGGGACTCTCCTCCGCATGCCAAGAATTGCGTGATGGGCATGGTACTTGGGTTTAGAAGGCTGACCTCTGTTGCACGTGTTGTAGTGTTTTGTGTCGTTGTGGTTTGTGTTGTTTTGCATTGTGTTGTTGTGGTTAGTGTTGCTGTGGTTAGTATTGTTGTGGTGTGTGTTGTTGTGGCGGTAATTGTAGCTGTTTGTCTAGACGATGGTAGGTTTCGGCTTTGCAAGGTAGCGTCCGTTTTGTTTCCCTTTGCAGCGACTATGGCGACTTTGCTCGCGAATGCCAGGAATGGATTTCTAGTCGCCGGTCTCCCCATGATGTGATGGAGTGTGGACTGGCTTAGCTGGGTTTTGATTTTAACTTCCAGCTCCATTCTATCGCAACTAAACCTTGGGCATTCGAAGAGTAGGTGCCAGACTGTTTCATCGCAGCTGGGGTCACAAACGCACGAGGGACTGTCTTTGAGGTGAAATCGGTGGAGATACGCTGATAATCCTCCATGTCCTGTTAGAACTTGTTCTAACAGGACAGGATTATCAGCACAGGAGTACATGGACCGGTGTGAGAACTGTGTCTTTGAGTGTCTTTTTCGCCGCTAAGACGTCGGGGAAGAACACTTTTGTTACCGCTCCCGTACTAGAGGAATCGTATCGCGCTTGCCATTTCTATATGTGTATTAGTATATTAGTAAGGATTAGTGAACCCCCACGCATCTTAGATTTGCGGTTAAAGGAACTGCCTACACTGTAATTTTCAAAGTTAATTAACATTCCATGGTCTTTTAGCCAATGTTCGGTGAAACATACAATATCAAACTTGGTTTTTTCTAAAAACAATTCAATCTCTAGTTGTTTTGAAGAGAAGACCTTGAATATTTTGATGAAATAATTTAAAGGAATTCTGCTTAGCCCCTTTTTAAATTTAACTATTTGAGAGCAAGAAGGTAGTAGAGAAGAAGGTAGGTTAGTGAGTGTAACACTAATGTTATTTATATCTTCTGTTGTCTTACTAGCTAGTTTAAATGAGCCGGAGTGAGCGACAATACTTCCCCGCCTTCCTTGTAAAAAGGTATATTAGTATTAGTACTAATAGTCGCAGTGTTAATAATAGAACAAAACATAGACATAATATTTAATTCGAAATACATTTTTTTATTTTTAATCAATAAACTTAGCGTCGAAAATCGCCGATCGATTTTTAGTATTATTTTTGAAAATTTCTTTTGCTAGGGCATCCCTTTCTACAATTAGATCGGCCAAAATCTCGACGTTAAACCAAAGATGCATTTGCCTCTCATTTGTAGCCATGATGTCGTGAATGTTGTATCTGTACATAATATTTTCTCTTGCCAATAAGCAGCCTCTATATGCTCTAAAAGAGAATGTGCCGAATGTTTTGGCTGCATTGTCTGCTTTATTAAATAGGAACCCCATTTTGTAAAGAGCAAACTTTTTGTATTTGTTCCTATATATTTGCATGATAACCATTTTGTTTCGGGTCGTATAAATTGCTTGCTTCATAAGCTCGTGCAGCCGATATCGAAGATCGAACCGATCTACTTGTACACCGTGGTAGAGTTTCGAAGGTCTCCAACCTAGGTTGTGTCTGTGGTCTTCTTTCCGGCGTCCATTTTGATCTAAAACTACTTTGGGGTCTCCGTTCTCTATATTAAGTGCCATGAGTTCATCAGTGGGATCCATAGCCCGGAGCATAATTTCTGATTGTTCCTCATTAGATACAATGAGGCCCTTGTACTTCCTTTGTTTGTCAATTTGTTCCCAGATAGTACCGGGTTCGAATTTTTTCAAATAGTCTTCGAATTTCCATTTTTTTTTAGTGCCATTGCTGCTACTTTCTTGTTTTATATTTATTGTGATATTACTATGGCCATCAGGGTATTGTTTCGTTTTGAGTTTTTGCTTCTCAACTGTTTGCGTGTCACAAATAATTGTTACAACTAGTAGGAGTCCTGTAAAGGGAAGAGATGGATGATAAAGATAACATAGGTACCAAATATAAGGGTGAATATCCCAGGCGCTAATTTTACGTGTCCACGTTGAGAATCATGGTGTAAAATGATGGGATGTTTCTTAATTTTTTTTCTAGTGAACTACTTAACTTATTCCACTTAGGGCCACAATTTTTTTTTAAATAGGCTTACCTATGGAGGCTAGGAAAAATAAATAACTTTAAAATTCAAGTTTGGTGGCTTGTCCTAGCTCTATTTTTTGATATAAATGTATTTACCAAAGGAACAATTTAAAGTGAAGTAAAAAACAAATTATTTCATTAGTAAATGCATATGACACACTATCTAAAAACATCTAAATCATATCATAAAATTGATGCTAAAAGCACAGGATACTCGAATCAAGTTTGTCCTAGCAAAAATCATAATTTTGGTAGCACTTTTTCAATTTACATTATCATGAAGATTCGTGCGTGTGCGATCAATCGCTTTTTATGTTCTGTATTTCTCAGTTGTGCGCGGGAAGTGGCGCGTAACAGGTCTGTGCTTAGTGCTGTAATTGCTCGCCAAAAACGAAGTATTCATCTTGGGTCGAACAGGGGACAAGAATTTGTCAATTTTGGTGGATCGATTTGCTGGTGATTTTTTAGTGTTTTAATACTAAGCTACGTATTGTAGGTAGTGATTTGGGTAACTTATTTATCAGTGATATTTATTCTTTTGTATCTTAATAACTGTATTTTTTAAGATTTTTTTTATGCCTGGTTTCAATTTTGGTGGTTCAATTTTGGTGGCTTTGGTGGCGATTTTCACCACCAAAATTGAAAATAAGCCACCAAAATTTAAGTATGTACTGTTTATATATTATTTGTACATATAAAGACAGTTTTTCACTACACATTGTTCATTTATATGTATACGTTACTATTCTATTTGTTTCTGTTCTGTTTGTTCTATTTATTAAAGTGCACATGCCATGCTATTTTTCTGCACTACTCTAAGGTCGACTGGCAATGGCTACTGAGACTGCACACCTCTCGGTTATGGAAGGTCTTCGCGTTAAATAGGCCTCGACCCCCGCACTTCCGAGGGATGTACAGTCTGATTACCGATGAATTCGGGTGATGCATCCGGTTTGCGTTTAGCAGTGTATGGACTCTCCTATCCAGGGCATCAAGTTCAGTCTGAGTCCATTTAAGTATGCCGAAAGAGTAGGTACAATAAAACCGTATTATAATTAGTATTATTATCGTTTATTTATTTGTATACATATTTTTTTATATTTTTACATATTTCTTATCAAAAACATATAAAAATAGTAGCCCACCGGTATCGGGAACAGTGTCCAAGCTACCGGCAGTCAAGGCTCCAGAGAAAGGAACCTCCTACCAATACGAGCCCTGTCCAGGAGTACCGCTTTCTGTATCAAGCCCTTGATCCAGCTGCCTAACGAGAGCCTTCTCAGGTGTTGGTCGAGGCTCTTGGCAATTAAGCCATTGGCTGTAACGACTATCGGCACAATGATCGCTGAGTCCACGTCCCACATGTCGACAAACTCGCGAGCCAAGTCAATATACTTGATTTGTTTATCTTTTTCGGCTTCCACAAGGTTCTCGTCATGTGGGACCGTTATGTCAACAATCATTGCGCGCCGCTCTGATCGATCCACCACCACATCAGGTTTATTTGCTACAATAGTCCTGTCAGTGATGATGGATCGATCCCTATACAATTACGTGTACAATTATAAATACTTATTTAAGTATTAATTATTTTAATATTACATGTTTTTTTGTAATAAAGACGAGACAAGGTTCATGTTTAAAAACTATAATATCTTTTCTTTATATATTTTACGGTTTAATATTGTTATTTAATCATGTTTTATTTTAGAGTTTATTATGTTTTAGTTTCTTAGTTTTGCTGAGAAAAATTTTGTAGTATGGCAGGTAATTTTGTTCAAAATAAAAAGTTTTTTTTTTAAGTCTACCCTCATAGTTCTCATTACGAGTTCATCAGATAAATAATAAATATTGTGGTACTTACTACCGATGACCGCAAGAAAGTATGGCAAGGCAAGGAGCTTCACGGGCGCTTTTACCGGGCTCTTCATGGGCCCGATGTAAATTTTCTAGCATCCGTATCCTGGCTACGATTCAGCGACCTTTTTGGGGAAACTGTAGATTTTGTCTGTGCGATTATGGACGAAGTTATGTTGACGAACAACTACCGGAAATATATTATGAAGGATGGGACGGTTGATGTGTGTCGGGCATGCCACCATGTCACCCATCCGGGTGAGTCCATCGGACATATTATTTCTGGTTGTCCTCGTCTAGCTAACGGCGAGTACTTGCATAGGCACAACCAAGTAGCTAGGATGATTCATCAGCAACTTGCCTTGAAATATAATCTTGTGGAATCTGAGGTACCGTACTACAAGTATGTGCCCGACCCAGTTCTCGAGAAAGACCATGTCACGCTGTACTGGGATCGGTCTATCATTACTGACAGGACTATTGTCGCCAATAAGCCTGACATAGTGGTGATAAGATGTAATCACCCCGCATGACGAGAACCTCGTGAAAGCTGAGAAAGAAAAACAACTAAAATATCTCGACTTGGCACACGCGGTTGTTGACATGTGGAATGTGAACTCGGCTATCATTGTGCCGATTGTCGTAACGGGCAATGGCTTGATTGCCAAGAGCCTCGACGAACATCTGTCGAAGCTCTCCTTAGGCGGTTGGATCAAGGGCCTGATTCTGAAGGCAGTTCACCTCGATACGGCTTGTATTGTGAGGAGGTTCCTGTCTCTGGAACTTCGGTACCGGTAGCTTCGACCCTGTTCCCGATACCGGTGGGCTACTATTTTTTGTATTTTTAAATGTTTCTTTTTTATTTTCTGTTTTTATTTAGAAATATTTAAAAAAAAAATATTAAAATGTATTTAACTGAATAAACGAAATATTATTATAACAAGACTGAGTTTTATTAACTGATGGAGTTTTTTGGTCATTGAGCTTTATCAGTGAGATTTAAGTTTGTGACAAAAACTGATTTTTAATGTATTGTTTTAAGCACTTTCAATTTTGGTGGACCAATATCAATTTTGGTGGTCAACTTTCAATTTTGGTGGACAATTTTCAATTTTGGTGGCTACACTAATCTTTGAACTCAAATATCTCAAAAAGTTACCAAGATATTTTCGGACCTCATGAAGATTCCTAAAGCTTGAACCTTCTATTTTTGTCCTAGGTCAATAGTTTCACGAAAAGTTAAGAAAAAAATTTGCCACCAAAATTGACAAAAATATGGACTTGTTGATATTCACCCATAACTGGCGAAGGAGGGCGGGGCTTGTTATGTACGGAAGCAGGTTGGTTAGATTAGGTATGATACCTGCTGAAAATTAAATTTTTATTGCGGTGACCCTAATGTTCATCACCATCGAGGCTGGAATCCAGTATTTTACATGGAACGAATGCCTATCTGAACTTGAAAAGACTTACCCCCGATTTGAATAAACATGACTGTGTGCTAAAATGTTCATCTTTGGAATACAAAGCATAAAATTCACGATCGCAAGGAAAGTTCCATATGGTTATTTAGTCTTAATTACCGTTGCGTTTAATGCGCACATAATTAATCAAATGCACTTAAAACAAGGCGATTCCCTAAACATTCGTAAAAAAGAAATTGCTGTTGTAGGCATAAAATAACCGGCAAAGCATAAAATACAGTTATTCTAAATAAAACCGAGCTGATTAATGTATAAAATATTTTTATCTATCGTTTAGCTTTAAAGGTGTAAACAAAACTATCACAAACCTAAGCGTTTCATGTAACTCTACGCAAAAAATATTGCTGGCAAATATCTTTTTTTAAGGTAAAATATCAAGTTGAGAGAGGAGGCGATCAGGAGACGCTCCGAGCGTCGGGAACCCGGAAACTCGGAACTCCCGGCTACCGTAGATAGACAAGTCTGTTTACGGTGAGCAATGGGTAGCTCACCGTTCGTCTGTCTACTAACGACAGGTCGTGTTCAAAGCGCGTTCATGTTACACGCGCGCCTCAAGTAGAAGTCAGGCAAGGTAAAGAGGCCTACCAGGGCCATTGCATGCCATGGGTTGCCGGTTGTTCGAAAGCGATACCGCGGCCTCGGAACATAAAAGGCAAAAGAAAGAACATGGATGGGTTTTGGTGAATAAAAGTCTGATACTACTTTCCGGTTCACTAGAGCGGGAGGAGTCATTTGAAAAAAAGGTAAGCTTCGGAGCAATAAAAAGATCGCAATGTGAGGGAGAAGTGCTTTTGGCCTCGTTATGGAGTTTTTAGGTTCGATTTTCCTAGTCAATGTAATGGATGGCCGAAGCAGAGGTCTTTGAGGCCTCAAGGCCTTAAGGGTCTTTCAATGCAAGGATGTAGACCTGACTGGTTGATGATTTTATCCAGCGTATCCTTTCATGCCTGGTGGTCTGCCATGACACTTTTTGGCCAAGTCAATCCTCAACATTATGTGTACTAACTATAAGCTGAATAGCTATTATACAAGCGATAGCTTATAATAATTCAATTCAATTTATTTTACGGACATCTTGATCCAATAGTTAGGGCAGAAAAAACAGACACTCACAAAGACCCCTGAGACAACCCGCCCCATCCAGATGACCGATAGAGAGACTATGTACCTCTCTAATCGATCATCAGACGAACGAAATGTCTCAACACAGGAGCACGCACATCTTCAGCTATAGTCTACAGGATACTGTTGTGACTCCCCCGCACCCTCCTCATAAGTGACCCAACTTTCTTTCTAATCACAGCGCGAAAACCGTCAGTAAGAGCATGCGTGAACATCTTGGAGGCACTGCAGAAACGAGGAAATCCCAACATCATCCTGAAGATGTTATTATATTGGACACGCAAAGTGTCCAAGGACTTTTTGTTATGGTTAACCCATAGTCCACCCGTGTACAGTCCCTGAGAGTAAGCTTTAAAAAGCGTGACCTTGACTTGGTCCGTACAGCGAGTCAACATATTGCCACGGACTGAGAGAGCCCTACGTTCCCTTTCTATATCGACATCGTCTTTAAAGTCGTCGGTAAGATAATGTCCAAGGTATTTAAATTACGATACCCTTTGTACGCTAACACCATTAAAAGTAATGGGTGGAACAGATTCAGGATACCAGCGGCCTTAGAATCCATGTAGTGACTATTACTCACATTGTAAACAAGACCGTGTGACCTGGCGTAGGCTTCGCAAACTTTCAACAAATCCACGACAGCCCCTGCAGTAGGACTCAGCCGCACTATGTCGTCCGCGTAGCTAATAATAATACATATAATAAAGCCAGCATCGACACTTATAATAATTATTGTTTTAAAATGACTTGCGTCCACATAAACGGAACTAACACTAGCGGAACCACATGAATTATTTGAACAGAAGAAAACTTGGTCAAACATGGTCTAAGCCCGTCGATATGTCCCGTCTCTATCGAAACAACAGGCTTTTTAGTATGCGCTGTCTCAGTCTGGCACGCCCGGAAAATGCCATAGATTAATTATGGCAGCGCGTTATGTGCCTACACAACGCTTGAATCTGAAATGAGCTTTGGACTGAACCGAACTTTTGAGCTCGATAGACTATATGTCTTGTTATCATAACAAGACATATAGTCCATTGAAATGTTACATTTTTAAGGCCTTACCCTGCGTTTTTTAGAGGACGCTATTTTTTTTTATGTTTTGGGGGAGGTTAGTGTAAAGCTAAAACCAAGTTTGTGGGGTCGCCACCCTTGTCCCACGGCCGCCATCTTGAAAATAGGGGTTGAAATGGTTTTTACGATATATTTCTTAGACATTCGTCTGATAAAAAAAAATTGATAACTTTTTTTGTTGCAAATTAAATTTTATACAACTTTGGTCTATATGGACCGCAGTTTCACGCAAAATCAAAATTTTGGCCCATCTTCACAAGCTCTTGTCTCTTAAAATACTTATTTGTATTGGTGCCAGCTATTGTTTTCCAAGTGTCTATTGCTATTTACGATGCCTAATGAATATGAAAAATAAAAACAACGATAAAGTGTAAAATAACTTAACTTCCGGAAGTCGGTGATTTTTGTCTGTTTCGTTGACTTTTATTGCCAGCGACTTCCGGAATTAAAGTTATTTTCCACTTCATTTATTTTTAAGTTTCAAAACAAAATCAATTGAAATCCCTTTTGACACTCAACCTAGGATAAGTTCGAATTTCTTCAAAATACGAACCAAAGAAATAAAAGAAAACAAGTCTGTGATACTATTTTTCGTTTTTCTTCAAGAAAATGGTGCTTCTGCAAAAATAACGTTCATAATCTGTGGCCCGTAGTATCGGAGCGTAGGGGTTTCCTACCCCTCTAACCAGTGTAACAAAGCGCGATCGAGTGACGCAACGTGTCGCTTCGTCCACAAAAATAAACACGAAAAAAATTTAGACGAAATATATTAAAGTATCAAATTTAAGCGACGCGGTCACAAGAACGCGACGAACGGATTCAAACGACACTAAGTGTTTTTATTTCATTCTGACAACATTAATAAAAGTTTTTTTTTGTGTGTGGCCATGTTGTGACCCGTGTAAATATAATTGTATAAAATAACTCGGTGTAACTTGGGAAAGGCTTTGGAACTGTTGATAAGGTAAGTGAGCATGGCTTTATGATTGTATTGCGTTCCTGTAATTATACCGCTAATAAGACCGCTGGGACAATAATATTTGTTATTCAATGTAAGTTTGTCAATATATTAATATTATATTTCTTATTTTACTTGGACCTTTGGATCTCTTTTAGAAAATCGTTTTCATTAACAATAGTAGGGATACGATACTTCGATAGGTTTTGAGAAAAATAAAATGTAGGTATAAAGTATTATAGATTGTTCTTCCTAGCAGTTTTTTTTATTTATTAATTAATTACAGGTATGAAGAATTACACCTACAAAATAGGTGATTTTTACTTATATCATTACAAACATTTTATTGTTGCAAAAAGAAATAAGTTTTATAAATAATTCATGACAATTGGTATCTAGAACAGAAAATAATTAAAGTATGAAATCACCAATCCGCAAGGGTTGTGGAATGGTTATCAACGCTAAAGCTTCCTCTGTATGATACCAAATAAAAACAATGAAGACTAAATATTAAATGTAAATCTCATTTTTACACATATAGCTAGACCTCGTAAACCCACCTGATAAAATGTTTTTAAGAAATCACTATTTAGGTAGAGCCTTTATTTAGTTTTCCTTTCACTTTTATATTTTTAAATATTTAAAAAAAACATTTTTCTTTCATTTATTGATTTCTTTACTTATAAGTTATATTTTTAAATATTTGGTAAAAAAAATAATAATATAAAAATAGTAGCCCACCGGTATCGGGAACAGGGTCCAAGCTACCGGCGGCCAGGGCTCCAGAGAATGGAACCTCCTAACAATACGAGCCGTGTCCAGGAGCATCGCTTTCTGTATCAAGTCCTTGATCCAGCTGCTTAACGAGAGCCTCCTCAGGTATTGGTCGAGGCTCTTGGCAATTAAGCCATTGGCAGATATGACTATCGGTACATTGATCGCTGAGTCCACATCCCACATGTCGACAATCTCGCGAGCCAAGTCAATATGCTTGATTTGCTTATCTTTAGGAAAACATAATTATGATCTTTGATTAATTCAGAATTAATTAACATGAGGTGACTGGTTTATTAATCTATTAGTATAAAGGACATTGGGGAAATGGTGCCCTCTTAATTTCAGAAGCGTTAATCAATGAAAGTATGTAACATTATATAAAGCAATAACGGAAGTTCTCTATCCAATCCAATATTGACGACATGGTTGGCGAAGTGGCTGAGCTATCGACTGCTGCGCTACGTGTTGCGGGTTCGATCCCCGCACGGAACAAATATTTGTATGGCCTACAAATAGTTGTTCCGGATCTGGCTGTTTGTGTATATGAGTTTAAATGTTTGTAAACGAACCCACGATACAGGAGAAATTCCAAGTATGGGGCAACGTTTTATCAAAAAAACAAAATTAACCTTACAAACGATGACTGCAGCAATGATATTATCATACTCAACAGGATGTCAATTTTTATTTCTTTAATTTATGAAACATACTAGCTTTCGCCCGCGGCTTCGCTCGCGTTAAATTCGGTATAACACACCAAACAGACCTGCAGTTTTTGCTCTTGCGCCTGATGGATTTGTAATAGCAACGCTAAGTTTTCTCTTTTCTTCCCTCGTTCTCCCTCATATCCCACTTTTTTTTAATAAAAGTTAGCCTATGTCCGTCTCCTGGTTCCCAACTATCTCTGTACCAAAATTCATCAAAATCGGTTTAGCCATTAAAGCGTGAAGAGGTAACAAACAAACAAACAAACAAACTCACTTTCGCTTTTATAATATTAGTAAGGAAGTAAGGATATTTGTGAAACATAATTTCTAACCATACTTATAGTTATGACATACTAAACTCAAAAAGGGTGGGTGGTACGAGGTATAACACCGCGAAGATATCCGTAAAACATTCATATGCAGCTTAATGATATGTTAGGCAATCAAATCAATTCCCTAATAAACACGTCAAGTATATTTATTGAAGATTAGCTTCCGTCCGCGACTTCGTCCGCATGGCATAGTTACTTTGGCCTAACGCTAACTTTAACCCGCGTGATGATCGAAAAAAAAATATCTTTCTATCCCCTTATCTTCCCTCTTTCTCCCTTTAAAAAAATAGCCTATGTCCGTCACCAGGGTCTCAACTATCTCCGTACCAAAATTCATCAAAATCGGTTTAGCCATTAAGGCGTAAAGAGGTAACAAACACACAAACAAACAAACTCTATTAGTAAGGATAATCGTTGTTGTACAATTGTCGTAGTAGTCAAATTCTTTTTGTATTTTTTAATGGGGGGGGGGGGGTAATGTCCAAGCTAAATTGTTTTGCAAATTCATTGTAATGCCTACAGAGTCTTGGGCTCACCCAAGACTTCGGTGAAATGTCCCAGGTAAGGTTTGGAACCTAAGACAGTATCAGGGAGTTCCTAGAGCATAAAATCGGATGATGAAAGTTGTGTAGGTACTGTAAAATATTCATGCTTTACCTAAAAAGCAAAACATGTGTGTTCTAAAACCGTTTCAACCATCTTATATACCATGTTTTATGCAAATAAATGAATTTGAATTTTGACAGTTGTATACTCTAAAGAGGTGCGTGTATGGTTCATAATGCGCTATGAATCATAGCGCATTAAGTATGGTTGTACTGTCAAAATTAAAGCATTGCAATTGTGAGTGTGTTAGGCACTTACTCTGCCAGAACGAGTGCCCAAAACTTATTCACTAGTTTCACAAAAAATACTTTTTTTAAAACCTTTTTTTCCAAATTGAAAGAAACAAAAACATCGAAAATCCCAAAAATGTTTTTAATGTTTGTAATGAAAAAAAAATTGCAACCATTTTAGTTTTATGATATAATACATTTTCCATTGTTACTAAAAGTAGTATCTTTTAGTACCAGATCATCCACATGGACATAGTAGAAAAACCGGCCAATACCGAGTTAGACTCGCCCACCGAAGGTTCCGTACAACTTGCCACATAAATAGCCATATCTTTTGACTGCGTCGACTTAGAAGGTTGATTTTTCGCAGCACAAAGGGATCACAGAGTTTAGTAAATGGTTTTAATTTCATCACGATATAAAAGGTCTTGACTGATGGACAGTCAGACAACAAAGATCCGATTATGGATCCATTTTTTTCGGAACCCTAAAAATATGTTTTATGGAAGAAAACTCCCCAAATAAAATAATGAATATGGGACCACCTGTTGAAAATGTATGTTATAGTTATAATTGAATTTAAGTTATATGCATACTAGCTTTTGCCCGCGGCTTCGCTCGCGTTAAATTCGGGGTAACACAGTTCCCCTTGCGCCTTATTGATTTGTAATAGCAACGCTAAGTTTTCCCTTTTCTTCCCTCTTTCTCCCCCTCACATCCCACTTTTTCTTGAAAAAAATAGCCTATGTCCGTCTCCTGGTTCCCAACTGTCTCTGTACCAAAATTCATCAAAATTGGTGTAGCCATTAAAGCGTGAAGAGGTAACAAACAAACAAACTCATTTTCACTTTTATAATATTAGTAAGGATACTTACATGCAAAAAGTACTGGACGGATTTGGAGTTATAACTTGAATCTAATATATAAAATTGTCGTGTCACAATGTTTGTTCCCATACTCTTCCGAAACGGCTCGACCGATCCTTATGTTTTTTTTATTGCAAATTGAGTAAGTCTGAGAATCGGCTACTATCTATCTTTTGACTTTATTTAAGTATTTCATTAAGATTAACATAATTATGTACATTTAGAGATCAAGATCATTCTTGCAGATTTATCCTCCGATCCTGTAACGATGATTGACATGATGTTAGCTTTGCCTTTTAAAGTAAATGGCAGAAATGTTACAGACAGGGTATTAAATGCGTGTGTATTTCTTTCTTAGATACCCACATTTTTATGTTTATTGGTTTACTACCTCAACATCATCAAGTCCAAAATATTAATATTAGAAGCGTGATCGATAGTTTGTGGTTAAGTTACAATAGTAACAAGGTACGATAATACGTGATAGAATCAACGCAAGACTGACATGTCAATCAATGCAATGACAGAATATAAAACCACACAAATAATAAACACACCAATTTTTTTGCATTCTATCTCGGCTATTTTAGGGAAATATAATTAATGCGACTAATTTTTATTTTATTTTTTTAAGTCATTTTCATATATCAATCATTACTGTGCATTATCAGGGCAAAATCCGGCCATGTCCTTTGTTTCGAAGTAGGTGGCCGGGCTTTTGAGGGAGAGAACCTCAAACCAACCCAGCCACCACGGTTTTGGTGTCCGGGCGTTGGTCGCCGCGAGACGACTCCCGGCCACTTTAAGATGCGGGTCTGTGGACGGTGAGCAATGGGTACATCACCGTCCGTCCGTCTAATGACGACAGGCGCGTTAGCGATCCACGCGCGCCTCAAAGAGATGTCAGCAAGGCGGGCTGCCAGATACCGCGGCCCCGGAACATAAACGGAAAAAGAAGAAACATGGGTGGGCTTTAGTCAGTACAAGTCTGAAAGTCCCCTCCGCTTCGCCCAGAGCAGGGGAAGTATTTGATGATTTCCCATCCGCAAAAAAATGGTCTGCCAACGTGCAATGGAGCGCAGCATTCTAGGCGTCGAACTAACCGACTATATACCCAACACCATATTGCGCTCAAAGACGAATTACTTAGGAGCTGTGCAGGCAGCTCAATAACGCCGACTGCACATTCCTACAGCCGCCTATAACTACCGTTCCACTAAACTTTGCTATTTCTATTCCATTCATCTTAAAGAAGAACGGTATTTTACTGTTAACTTTTAATTCGGCATAACGTAAGCTTTATGAAAAATAAGCTCAAAAAGTAAATACCGATTACTGAAAAACCACGTTCTTCGTCCATTATTTTGTATTTTTAGGGTGTGGCAAACGATCATGGCTTTTCATTCGGTCGATCTTAATTTGTCCATGCCCTGGTGCCCGCTTAACGTAGAATTTTGGAGAACATTGTGTATCCTTACTAATATTATAAAAGCGAAAGTGAGTTTGTTTGTTACCTCTTCACGCTTTAATGGCTAAACCGATTTTGATGAATTTTGGTACAGAGATAGTTGGGAACCAGGAGACGGACATAGGCTTTTTTTTTAAAAAAGAGGGAAGTGAGGGAGAAAGAGGGAAGAAAAGGGAAAACTTAGCGTTGCTATTACAAATCAATAAGGCGCAAGGGGAACTGCGTTACCCCGAATTTAACGCGAGCGAAGCCGCGGGCAAAAGCTAGTTCTAAAATATGTTAGTTTGAAGATCATTCCTATTATACATAATTATGAACCTTTTATTTCTCTGCCTTACCTACCTAACCAGCCTTCCTATGTACCTACCTGCCATTCCATGAAAATCGATCCAGCGGTTCTCGAGTTATAAGTGTTCGAACCAAACCGACTTTGCTTAATATTATTAGACTAGCTGTGCCCAGTGGTTTCACCCGCTGCTCAGGTCCTCTTATCACTTAGGGGTATGAAAAAAAGATTACAACCGATTCCCATACTCCGATCGAATATGCATATAAAATTTCATAAAAATCGGTCAAGCCGTTTAGGAGGAGTATGGCAACTAAAACTGTGACACGAGAACTTTATATTAAGAGATATACATGCCATACATATCTAATTGCTCCGCAGGGTTACCGAGAAAAAGCAGGAAGTATTTTAAATATAACTGAAACTTTCCTTATATCGGTTCTAAAACTTATTTGTAAAACATATATTTTTTTATGTATATTATAATTATTTTAATTTGTATTTGTCTTTTTGTATTGGGTTTGATGCCTTTAGAATAAATAAATAATAATAATAATAAAACCGACTTTCAAAAAAAAAGTGAAAAATAACTTTTCTTCCGGAACTGACTTTTGTTGGTTTCGTTGACTTATTAGCCACCGACTTGACATTTTTAAAAAAACAGTTGACACATTGACACCAATAAAAGTGAAGTTAGTTTCCACTGTTTAGTTTTTTTTTTGTAAGTCTGTTTTATTTTTAACAAAAAAAGTTTTTCTTTTCAGTATTTTTAGTTATGGTATACTTAATGATAAAAATATTGATATCAAATAATTTTTATCCAGTATTCATTTTTTCCACTGCTACTAAAATATTAGCAGATCATCCATAAAAAAAAGGAAAAAATATGTATTATAGACGATAACTCATAAACTACCTGAGCAAAATAAATAAAATTGATTATGGAAAGCGTAAATATATCAAACAAAAAAAGGATTTTGCAAATCGGTCCAGGCGTCGTTAAATAAATAAATAAATATCTTGGGACAACTCACACACGGCTATCTGATCCCAAGCTAAGCAGAGCTTGTGTTATGGTAACCAGACAACTGATATACATACTTATATCCTTACTAATATTATAAAAGCGAAAGTGAGTTTGTTTATTTGTTTGTTTGTTACCTCTTCACGCTTTAATGGCTAAACCGATTTTGATGAATTTTGGTACAGAGATAGTTGGGAACCAGGAGACGGACATAGGCTAATTTTATTAAAAAAAAGTGAGATATGAGGGAGAACGAGGGAAGAAAAGGGAAAACTTAACGTTGCTATTACAAATCAATCAGGCGCAAGAGCAAAAACTGCAGGTCTGCTTGGTGTGTTATACCGAATTTAACGCGAGCGAAGCCCCGGTCGAAAGCTAGTAATTTATAAATACATACATATTATAGATAAATCACACCCAGACACAGAACAAACAATCATGCTCATCACACAAAGTTTGTCCTGGGTGGGAATCGAACCCACGACCTCCGGGCTCAGCAGTCAGGGCCACTAACCACTAGACCAACAGGCCCGTCTTTGAATAATCGGTTGGCATACGTAAAAAATAAAAAAAAGAAACCGACGAATTGACATCCTCCTCCTTGTTTTGAAGTCGGTTAAAAAGGGAAGACCATGGAGTGAGTGAGCAGAGTGATACAAATTTCCATCAAATCCACTAATTGATTCTATATCATTTTCTTGCCCTTGTCCCATTCTATTTGGGGTTAGCGCAACACGTTTTCTTCTTCCATTCTCCCCTATCAGACGTCACGGCATTATTTACTTCTTTCTCCTTCATATCATTCCTTACACAATCCATCCATCTTTTCTTTTTCCTTCCTCTCGCTCTCCGTCCATCAACAATCAGATCCAATTGATTCTATCTTAACATTGCAAAATTACTATAGAATACTTTTTTTTTCGTAAAAAACTACGCACAAGAAAAATCTACTCAGTACTACACTTCGTTTTTATCACGGAACCCTAAAAAGAAAATGCGTTAGCCTAACAGCCGAAATATATGCCGATTCATGCCGAATTGGAACTCAAATACAGTATGGTGAAAGCGTCCATTAACTTTTTGCGGCAACCATTATACTGGCGAATGTTTTCCGGCCCCTGTATAAGTATTAATGTTAACACCACCCTGTATAATGGGTAATCTTTTTTGAATACTTATTTTTAAGAGCCGGAACACCATGGCTAAGTATATTTTGGTTCAAAATGTTTATTTCGGATAATTTGTAAGGAAGTCTCCATTATTATTTTTTCTTCTTGTTCTGATATTGGGCTGAAAGATGCTACAATGGAAGTGTTGTTGAGGAACTTTATACGTTATAAATTGTATAATGAAACGTTTTTTGACAGTTTCGATTTTTATTGATACTAAGTGTTCCGTAGTTCAAAGTTGGCCGACTGTCTGTCTGTCTAGACCCTTTATCTCGAGAATGTGTGGAGGAAGTGAGGGAGAAAGAGGGAAGAAAAGGGAAAACTTGGCTTTGCTATTACAATAAATAAGGGGCAAGGGCAAAAACTACAAATAGCAGGTACCTGCAAATCAGGAAAGGGGAACTGTGTTACCCCGAATTAAACGCGAGCGTGCACTCTACCTTAGCCAAGAATGATTGCAGTCTATTTACAGACAAATAGGCCAACATATACCATTCTGTCAAATTGGGTAATTATACTGATGTGTTTGTTGGTGATACGGACCAATGTTGGTCGCCAACGCCAAGTTTTAAGTGATGAATGTGTGGTTAATCTTTGTTCATTGGTTTTGAAATATTGTCCTGTATTTGTTCCGATACTGACGGGTCTGGACTGGTTTTATTTAGAAACATAGGTAGCGGTTTGTGTTTTTGGCATCCTTATCTACTAATATTATAAAAGCAAAGCGAACTGAGTTTGTTTGTTACGTCTTCACGCCTAAATGGCCAAACCGATTTTGATGAATTTTGGTACAGAGATAGTTGAGACCCTGGAGACGGACATAGGCTATAAAAAAGTAAGAAAAATGGGAGAAAAAGGAGAGAGAAAGATATCTTTTTCGATCATCACGCGGGTTAAAGTTGGCGTTAGCCCAAAGTAATTATGCCACGTGGACAAAGTCGCGGGCGGAAGCTAGTTAATTATACATTCATTAATTATTTATCGATCTTTAGGTAGGCCTCAAGGGTTCAACACGGGTATTTGATGTGAATCTTATTTTGCCCATCACGCGTGATGATCGAAAAAAAAATACCTTTCTCTACCCTTTTCTTCCCTCTTTCTCCCCTTTTTCTTACTTTTTTAGCTAATGTCCGTTTCCAGGGTTCCAACTATCTCTGTACCAAAATTCATCAAAATCGGTTTGGCCATTTAGGCATGAAGACGTAATAAACAAACAAGCAAACTCACTTTCGCTTTTATAATATTTGTAAGGATGTAAGATAGCTACTTATCAACGTAACATAAACTTCCAAAACAATATGGATAAAATTGATATGAAAGCCTTTTGGGAGTATACGGATTCGATAGTAAAAAAAAATATTAAAAATCGACCCACACTTGACGAAGAAATTGCGTAACAAACACAAACCAAAAAAATACATTCCAATAAAAATATCCTTCTTTTTTTGAAGTCGGTTAAGAATAACGAAACAACCCGACCGTTCCCGAGCCGTTGGTACGTACTTACTAAACACCTTTTAACATATTGAACAAGGAGAGAACCACATTACAAAAGGGCTCAAGGTCAACTAGCTGATACGTGAGAAAAATATGCAATGCGTTTAGTCTTCCGCTGGTTCTTACATAGATATACCAGTAATGGACAAGACAAGAACTATGGATCTCTTGTTCTTGGGCATAGACAAATTGACAATGGTTTCTACAGCGTTTTGGACTTTTACTACTAGACCTTCTCAAGAATGATTTATCATTTTTATATTTTTAAACATGCTTTGTTAGTCCTTTGTCTAAGTGTATTTGTTAAATCTTGAAACTGAAGTTCAAACCAGTTCCTTCTGACCCATTGAACTGATAATTTACCCACAACTTTGGCTCTGCTTGCAATACATTTTTTAAGCCGAAATGACTTGATCCTGCTGCCAGGATCGCTTTCTCGTGGGAGAACTCTTCATGTTGCTGTTTGTGCATGCGTAAATTTCTGTTGGAAAAGCTTCTGGTCAAAAAAGTATAATTCCATTGTATCATAGTAATTAATTTAGGTAAAATGTCCCCGTTATTGTTATTGACAATGAAAGTAAAAGATAAAGATATTTAACTATCCTTACTATATCCTTACTAATATTTTAAAAGCGAAAGTGAGTTTGTTTGTTTGTTTGTTACCTCTTCACGCTTTAATGGCTAAACCGATTTTGATGAATTTTGGTACAAAGATAGTTGGGAACCAGGAGACGGACATGGGCTAAATGGTTTTTTTTTTAACAAAGTGTGATGGGAAGAAAGAGGGAAGAAAAGGGAAAACTTACCGTTGCTATAACAAATCAATAAGGCGCAAGGGGAACTGTGTTACCCCGAATTTAACGCGAGCGAAGCAGCGGGCAAAAACTAGTAATATTATAAAAGCGAAAGTGAGTTTGTTTGTTACCTCTTCACGCCTAAATGGCTTAACCGATTTTGATGATTTTTGGTACAAAGATAGTTGGAACCCTGGAGACGGACAAAGGCTATGTCCATCTCTGTATTTTTTTTTTTAATAAAAAGGAGAAATGAGGAAGAAAGAGGGAAGAAAAGGGAAAACTTAGCTTTGCTATTACAATAAATCAGGCGCAAGGGCAAAACTACAGGTAAAAGGTACCTACAAATCAGGAAAGAAAACCGTGTTACCCCGAATTTAAAAAAGCTAGTAACTCATAAATGTATTTTATTTAAAAACTGTCAGGTAAATACTTAAACTGGAACTTAACATAGAGGTGGCAAAACAATGACATTAGAGATCAACGCTTTGGAATGCGCAACTACGGTACTTTCACAAGTTATTATGCCTTGTGACTGGGACTGTAGCTTCATGTTTTAGTTTTTTTGTCATTCAAATTGCCTGTAACGGTTTAATTATTTGAGTTTGACATAGTACTGTTAGTATAAATGGTAATAAAACCTTTAACAGGTTATAATGCCAAAATAAACTTGTTTTTTCTTACTAATAGCTGCTTTCTTCAAGGCTTTCCCCCATCGTTACTCCATCGAAGATAATTTACCATAACAAACAACATATTTAACATAAGAAACTGTAATAAATAGGTGCATTTCAAAATGCCAAAACATAACGTCTTGAAATCTGACAGAACTATCTACACTCAAACCACATCCAGGTTAACAACATCTAGAACAAAAAGCATGGCATGAAAAGACAGACACGGAAATCCATTAACCGTATCAGTGGAGTGGCACTCCACTCCGGTCCGTTATCGTGCCGGATACGTGTTGTGACGAGCCCGTGCCGGCCCTGTGGCGGGTAAACGGTTTCGTCCAAATTATGAATGATCCGTTTTTAATTCATTTCAATCGGAGGAGAGAGTTATTATGTGGCTTTGTGGTTGTGCTGTGATCAGAATTTTGATAGTGACTTTTAGTGATGAATATGAATCTACCTAGCTTTCAAATTATTCACTAAATATCATCTTGACATGGTAAACTTACTGATTTTAATGACTGTATTGATAATATTTTCGAGGTAGTTAGTATAATCATCATCTGCCTAGCATTTTTCCAACTATGGAAACTTTTTCCAACTTGGGGTCGGCTTCCAGTCTAATGGGATGCAGCTGAATACCAGTATTTGACATGGAGCGACTGCCTATCTGACCTCCACAACCCAGTTAGTACTGAGTAATACGATACCCTTTGGTAAGACTGGTTGTCAGACTTTCCGAACACTGATTACCTGTAACGACTGTCAAAGATCTACAAATGACAGCCGGGACCAACGGCTTAACGTGCTTTCCGAGGCACGGAAAAAACTCTGTATGTAACGGGTGGTCACCCATCCACAGACCAACCTAGGCAAGCGCGGCTTAACCTAAAGATCGACCAGAGCGGCTGCTATTATTTAGCCACGAGCTCCTTAGTAATTCCGTAGTTAGTATAAATTAAATTAAATTAAAATTCGTTTATTTCAGATAACTCGATCCATACAGTCGAAATTAAAAACACATTAAATTAAAAATAAAATAAACGAAAATTAAACCTATAAAAATTTTATCGAAATGAAGACTAAATAAAAATTTAATCACAATGAAGATTGACCCGAGCAGCTGTTATTATTTAGCTACGAGGAGTTATAGAAAACGCTTTTGAATTTTTGCGTTTTAAAGACCGCATCGCGTTAAAAAGGCTGCGTGATCGACTGCTGCGCTGCGTGGTGTGGATTCGATCCCCGCACAAAACAAATGTTTGTATGGCCGTTTGGCTGTTTGTGTATATAAGTTTAAATGTTTGTAAACGCGCCCACGATACATGAGAAATTCCTAGTGTCGGGACACGTTTAAAAAATTTGGTGTTTGGACATATATGCTGCTATCAATAGCTACTTATGTCTACTGTTTTATACTACAGCCACAGTATTTAAGTAAATCCTTTTGTCAATGAGAAACAGCATTAAAAACAATACTGATAACGTTTCTATTTAACTGCCCCGCAAAACAATACAGAATTGATAAACAACGCAGAAAATCCAATTGATAACTCTAATCCAATACAAAATGTATTATTTCTATTTGACGATCGTATATCATCGACCGCTGTCGGCTTCATTCGGAAAGCACAAAAAATAATGGAAGACAAACATCCCGGTGTTTGCGGGAGAGGATGACAGTGATCCCGTTGTGCGGGAAATCGAATCCCGGGCTTAATGTAAGCGGGATGCCGCGTTAGTTGACGCCTGTGCTTAAATGGTTTAGTACCTGTGACTAAGGTAGGTGGTAATTGGAAATCAAAAAGTGTTATTCGGATCGAATTATTACAGTACTAGCTTTTGCCCACGGCTTCGCTCGCGTTAAATTCGGGGTTACACGGCGTTCCCTTTTCCTGATTTGCAGGTATTTTTCGTTGGTAGCAAGAGTGTGTGTGCTGATTTTTAGCTTCGTACCTTGAAAACTGCGAAAAGTCCCATTTAAAATATCTCCCATTTTATAACTTTAAAAAAAAATGCCTATGTCCGTCTCCAGGGTCCCAAATATCCCTGTACCAAAATTCATCAAAATTGGTTTGGCATTTAGGCGTAAAGACGTAACAAACAAACTCACTTTCGCTTTTATAATATTAAGTAAGGATTTTAAGAGATTATTGTAATACAATACATATATTACTTATTACAAGTGTATAACCATGTACAGTGGGCTGCATCAATTGGGTTCCCCAGTTGTTTCAAAGGGAGGGGGGGGGGGGGGTACCTATGGGGTTTCGGGTCCTGCCAGGGATGCGGGTTGTTCGAAAGAGATATTACAGCCCCAGGCCATAAAGAGAAGAAGGAACATGGGTGGGTTTTAGTTAGTAAGTCCCTGCTACTCCCCTAGCTCAGCCCATAGCGCAGGTTATTTAATGATTCGCAAAAAAAGGCGTACACTTTTTCACATAATTGGTAAATACTAGCTAGCGCCCGCGCCCACGTGATATTGAAAAAAAAAACTTCTATGTGTTATTCCAGACTATAATCTACCTCTGTGCCAAATTTCATAAAGATCCGTTCAGCCGTTTTGACGTGAAAGAGTTACAAACGTCCATAAATCCATCCTCACAAACATTCGCATTTATAATATTAGTAGGTTATTAAAAAGGAATAGGATATTAAGATTAAATTATTATTAAAAAATACAACATTTATTAATCAAAACACATTACAGTGATAGTATCGTTGAATACGATAATTGCAACCACATTTAGTATAATTAGTGGAGCCTTTACAACTAATTACAATATTGGATTGATTTCGTCATTTCATGCAATTATAGGCATAAGGTGTATTAATGGTTGTTCACTAGAGCCTCTAGTTGTACGTAATATTAATTTAGAGAGGTGATGTTAACCTCTCAAGGACCGCCATTATTTACGTCAACTATCCGTCAAGCACCTTATTGTAAGCGTAATCTGATTTTAAGACTTATCTTTACTACAAATACAATTTTAAATCGGTCGGGGTTTAGTGGCACAAATTTGTGCCAGCGGGGCTAAACGGTTATACTTGTTTACTGGCACGTTTTTGTGCCGCTGGGGCTCTAGAAGTTAATATAGGTAATTCATCTAAATCGGTTTAGCCATTTAGGCGTGAAGACGTAACAAACTCACTTTCGCCTTTATAATATTAGTAAGGAAGTAAGGATTTATGTACACACAGTAGATAAGAGCGGTATACAAATCTTTATAAAAAATTGAGTACAAAGATACTGCTTATTTCTTAGGAAATTTCTGGCAGCAGACCTGCGAAAGGAAATATATAAACATGTTGACGATAGTGTGTGAGAGGGTATGAAAAAAAATATATGTGTGTGCCTTAACCTATTATACACTTACACATATACGTAAATATTTATAAATACATAAAGCTTAAATATATATCCATAAATAAATACACAAATTACGATTTAGAGAGCTTTTATATTTAACCATTTTTGAATATGCTACTATTGATATTACCGATTGTAGCTACTTTTAAACACGCCTCTAATTAAGCCCAATTATCTAGATTACAGACTTTTAATCTAAGTAAAGCCTTATCTATTAAAATGTCCGGCTACGGTCCGTAGCGCTCTCGTAGCCGCTCGTAGCCATTCGTAGACCCGCTACGTGAATCGAAGTTAATCGAGGTCGGGTTACAAAGTAAATGCCGATTTAATTATTTTTTAATGGCATTTACTTTTGTTTCCATCAGAATTTTGTTTCTCAGGTGGTTCGAAAGGTGTACTTTATTCTTAGTAAAAACTCTTGAAGAACGTTCTAATCTTCGATTTATTGCAATATTTAGATAAATATTGCAACAAATCGAAGATAAAGGAGAAGTTAATGAATTGTGTAATGAATGACATTAAAGAAATAAAAGTAAATGATAGCGTGATGATGGACAGGGGAGAGTGCAAGAAAAAAAAAACAAATTGCTTCAAGCGCATGCAATATGCATGAAGATGTTTTTTTAATAATAGTGCTAAAGCACCAAATTGACCAATTGTAAAATATACTATATGTAACACCAAGGTTATGTCGGATAAAAAAAAGGTGGTAGAAATCTTATATATATCGCATTCTCCCATACAAACTTTGACACCATTTTTCAACCCACCTTTTTTTTTTGGTTTGGGAAATCATCAAATAACTTCCCCCGCTCTGGGCAAAGTGGGGGGAGTGTCAGACTTGTACTGACTAAAACCCACCCATGCTCCCTCCACCACCCCTATCGCTCCGGGGCTATTCAACCCCCTTAGGGGTTGAATTTTGCAAAATCCCGTCTAAGTGGCAACGTCTTAGATGGATACCCTATGCAAACTTTGAGGCTCCTAATATAGTAGTATCTATGATTTCGTGATGAGTGGAGACAGTGTTTTTTTATATATATATATATATATAGATAGCTTTCCAAGATAAATGGGCTATCCAACACTACAATACTTTTTCGACGCGAACCAGAATTTCTTGGGATTATTAGCTCATTCAACCAAACAAACTCTTCACACATTAAATTTTAGATTATGAGTAGACATGGTTGGCCTTGTAGATTCTTAGACGCTTGTTAACTTTTGTTAACGTATTATTTTATTTTACTTTTTGTAAAGTAAGCAATGACTTATTGTCGGGCCTACGCTGTCCTCTCATACTTAAGTGCTAACGCTGTAACAACAACATTGTAAAACTAAATGATTTTAAAAGAGTAACCATGGAGTTTCTTGCCGGTTCTTCTCCATAGGAAACGACCAACCCGAACCGTGCATCTTTTCTCGACGTTTTATAAGTACCCATGTAAGCCTATGTAAAATAAAAATATTTTGATTTTTTTTTGAGATTATGCGGTGCCATTAAATTGCAGAACTTCATATAAACGCATGAAATGCCGAAATTATTAGGCACCTTTATTCATACACATAAAATTCTGTTATTGATCACAAAACATTATTAAGATTTCGCGCTGTGTCTTTTACTGTGTTGCACCGTTTTCCCGTATAAAGAAAGAAATAAAGAAAATATACCTATTTTTATTTGTCTTAAGAATAAAGAGCACGTAAAATAAAACAGTCGTGTAATAATAAATTACTAAAATGAATATCGAAGTAATCACAAGTATTACAAACTAGCCGTTCTGAGCGGTTTCACCCGCATCTTCAGTTGCTGCTCCGCTCCCAAGTGTAGTAGCGTGATGTTGTATAGCCTATGTTACTTCCTGATAATGTAGCAACCTATTAATCAAAAAAAAAATTAAAAATCGGTCCAGTAGTTTTTACAAACCCTATTTGATACAAACAAACAAAGAAATCTTTCCTCTTTTATAATCCTGACTAATATTATAAAAGCGAAAGTGAGTTTGTTTGTTACGTCTTCACGCCTGAATGGCTTAACAGATTTTAATGAATTTTCGTACAGAGATAGTTGGGACCCTGGAGACGGACATAGGCTATTTTATGAAAGACTAGATATGAGGGAGAAAGAGGGAAGAAAAGGGAAAACTTAGCTTTGCTATTACAATAAATAAGGCGCAAGGGCAAAATTACAGGTGGCAGGTACCTTTAAATCAGGAAAGGGGAACTGTGTTACCCCGAATTTAACGCGAGCGAAGCCGCGGGCAAAAGCTAGAATTGGTATAAATAATAAAAAACCAACTTCAAATGAACTTTTACCATTCGTAACAATATCCTCCCAGGTTTTTATATAAAAAGTGTTCATTTTTAATATCGATACAATATTGTTCATAATAATATCTAGTTATAAAGTGGTCTGAGACTTCAAATCACTGTTTTGCATGTAAAAGACGATGTCATGCAATGCGCTCGTGAAAATGCAATCTTGGACAGAGCTCGGAAAATATAGATTTTTAGGGTTCACTCCTTGATATTTTTTTACAATATTAAAACCTTCTGCCGCTTAATAATAACTGCTGCTTAGTTCGATCTTGAGGTTAAGCCACGCTGGCCTAGGTTAGTTCGTGGATGGGTGACCACACGTTACATACCGAGTTTTCTCCGTGTCTCGGAATGTACGTTAAGCCGTTGGTTCCGGCTGTCATTTGTAGATCTTTGACAGTCGTTACAGGTAGTCAGTGGCTCGGAAGTCTGACAAGCAGTCTTATCAAGGAGTATCGTGTTACACAGTCGTATGTACTGGGTTGTGAAGGTCAGATAGACAGTCGCTCCATCCTTACTATCCTTACTAAGCGAAAGTGAGTTTGTTTGTTTGTTACGTCTTCACGCCTAAATGGCTAAACCGAATTTGATGAATTTTGTGTACAGAGATAGTTAAGACTCTGGAGACGGACATAGGATTTTTTTTAAATTGAGAAATGAGGGAGAAAGAGGGAAGAAAAGGGAAAACTTAGCTTTGCTATTACAATAAATAAGGCGCAAGGGCAAAATTACAGGTAGCAGGTACCTGCAAATCAGGAAAGGGGAACTGTGCTACCCCGAATTTAACGCGAGCAAAGCCGCGGGCAAAAGCTAGTATAAAATACTGGTATTCAGCTGAATCCGGTAAGACTGACTAAAGCCGAAGGCTTGGCTGATGAATAGCTGCTGCTAAGAATGCTTAACATTTAACAATTTGAATGAGACAAGAACCAATTAAATCCATTTGAAACAAAAAACAAATATATTGGAACACTTATCACAACTACTTATGAAATTGCTCCAACAAGCAAATCAAAGTAAGAGGGAGTTACGGAACCCTATCTTTGACTCTTCAAAATTTGCTCTCCGTTCTTTTTCATTCATTCTTTAGTGAACACCGTCCGTTGTCGTTCACATCGCAACTTCGTGGGAATAAAACCTTTTGACTGTTTTGTTATCGCAAAAAAGAAGCTTTTGTCCGTAATTTTACTCTCTTGAAAAGAAATATTCAAAAAGAATTTTCTGGAATTCGCAAAAGGGTCAAAATTCTTAATGTTTTTGTTGTTAGTGTTAAGGAATGTTCTGCTTTGTGGCTTCTTCGTTTTACATTTATTTTTAAAAGCATTTATTTATTATGTAATAATAATAATAAGGGTTCATTGCTTTCGCTTATCGATATATAAAGCGATAAGTATCAAGATAGGGTGTGGAATGTCCTGCCGGGGTTTCGGGTTGAAAGTACAGTACAACTACAGTACTTTCACAAGTTATTATGCCTTGTGACCGGGACTGTAGATTCATTTTGTTTCTTGACATTCAAAAGTGCCTGTAATGGTTTAATTGAAATAAATGATTTGATTTGATTTGAAAGAAATACCGCGGCCCTGGAACACAAAGGTCAAAAGAAGGAACATGGATGGGTTTAGCCAGTAAAAGTCTGAAGACTGTCTTCCTTCCGCTCTGCCTAGAGCGGGATACTAGCTTTTGCCCGCGGCTTCGCTCGCGTTAAACTCGGGCCTGCTACCTGTAGTTTTTGCCGTTGCGCCTTATTTATTGTAATAGCGATGCTAAGTTTTCCCTTTTCTTCTTTCTCTCTCCCTCATATCTCAATCTTTGTTTAAAAAGAATAGCCTATTTCCGTCTCCAGGGTCCCAATTATCTCTGTACCAAAATTCGAGAAAATCGGTGTAGTCATTTCGGCGCGAAGACGTAACAAACAAACTCACTTTCGCTTTTATAATATTAGTAAAATATTATATATTTGGTACAGAGATAGTTGGGACCTTGGAGACGGAAATAGGCTATTCTTTTTTAAACAAAGATTGAGATATGAGGGAGACAGAAGGATTATAGTAATGAAAGTATAAGGATTATGGCTATGTCAACGGCAAGTTCGAATTCTACGCGCACTTTGAAATGATGTCAGCAAAGCTATTGCCCCCTAGGGCCACAGCCTGCTGGTCTGTCAAAAGTCTGTCACGCCCTTCCGCTCAGAGCGGGTATAGTTATTTGACGATTTATAAACCAAAAGAAAAGAAAGAGTATGGATTGTTATTAACCTTACGTCATAGACAATGTCAACTCAACTCAACTCTTCATTTATGGCTTTTGTGGACGAGAGATACCACACTTTGCCAATATCACGTGTAAACTGGTAATAAACTATCAAAGGCTGGAGAATATTTAGCTAGTAATCACAGTAATTTAAGAAATAAAGTATTTCTTTGCAGATTTAGATAATCAATTTGTGACAGGACTAGCTTTTGCCCGCGGCTTCGCTCGCGTTAAATTCGGGGTAACACGGTTCCCCTTGCGCCTTATTGATTTGTAATAGCAACGCTAAGTTTTCCCTTTTCTTCCCTCTTTCTCCCTCACACTGCACTTTAAAAAAAAAATTGCCTATGTCCGTCTCCTGGTTCCCAACATCTCTGTACCAAAATTCATCAAAAAAGCGTGAAGAGGTAACAAACAAACTCACTTTCGCTTTTATAATACATATTAGTAAGGATGACAGAAACAGAAAAGAGACTTAAAGTAAAAAAAAAACGATCCAAAAAGTTACAACTTAATTTTATTCATTTCGATAAATTTACATAATTTGAAAACAAAACGAGAAAACACAACATAGACTTACAGAAATATGTTACTATGTCTTATTTGAATGTGTATTGATTTGTGTCAGGCGTTTTGTGTACGCGAAGAGATCATATACCATTTTTCTTAATAATTGGAACATGGGAATGATGAATGATGAATGAATGGAATGATGATAGAATACTTATTGTCATTCATAGTAATCATGTTTGCTAAATTCCAGCTTAATCAAAAATTGTGGGTCAACTTTAATCTCTAGGATTTGGTCAAATCAAAAATGTTTATTTGTAAGAAAATAGTAAAATAGGTGTTATAATATTAGTTCCAGCATATCCTGCCGTATGACGAACAAATATTTCCATAAAAATAATAATCAGGGCTTATATTATTCAACTAATAGTAATAAGATTATACAAAGATTTAAATTGTATTGTAGTAATAATATTGATTGATTTTTGGTGGAAATGGTAAAATAAGGGGTTTTTTTTATGTTACTAACAACTTATCCTCTAAATATTCCTTGACACACACAATTTTTAGTTATTTTTTTACATGTTTACTCATAGGTGAAGATTATGACAGCGTGTTAAATGGGTTCAAAGTTTTTGCTTATAAGATTCACACGTTAGGTTGTGTTTTTTTCTGTTATTTCTGTGTTCTACTAAGCTTTTAGGTTTCATGCGTGGGCTGTGCACTTGATGACACTTAAATATCTTTAGGTAATTCCTTGTTTAGCAGTGTATTGGATTAAATGTCATCATTTAGCTGCCCTTGTCCCATTCTATTTGAGGTCGGCGCAACATGTTTGGCACACATCATCGCATTACACGTCACGGCATCACTTTACTTCTTTCCCTTTCATATCAACAACAACTTCATTTTTATAACACAATCCATCCATATTTTCTTAGGCCTTGCTCTCCCTCTCCATTCATAACATTCAAATCGATCACTCTTTTAGCCACATGCGATTCTATACTCAAAACTCAAACTCAAAGCATTTATTTCAATTAGACCATTACAGGCACTTTTGAATGTCATAAAAACAAGAACAAAAAAATGATGCTGCTACAGTCCCAGTCACAAGACATAATAACTTGTGAAAGTACTGTAGTTGCCCATTCCAAAGCGTAGATCTCCATGGAGAAGAATGGGCAAGAAACTCCATGGACACTCTTTTAAATCATAATATTTATATATACATATTATTAGAATAAACAATCTTACTTAATATAGACACCATTTTTTTTGGGTTGGTAAATCATCAAATCACTAAATAAGTCTGACACTCCGCCCGCTCCCCCAGAGCGGGGGAAACTTCCCCCGCTCTGGGGGAGCGGGCGGAGTGTCAGACTTATTTAGCGGAGGGAGTGTCAGACTTGTACTGACTAAAACCCACCCATGTTCCAAGTTCCTTCTATTGCCCGCAGGCCCCTCTGTTTTGCTGACATCTCTTTGAGGCGCGGATGAAACACTTACGCGCTGTCGACACGGCCTGTCGTCAATAGACGGACGGACGGTGAGCTACTCATTGCTCACCGTCCACAGGCCCGCATCTATGGTGGACCGGGAGTGGATATAGACGCCATGTCCACGATTATTCACTTTTTATTCATTTGCAGCTAAAAGTAAATTAAATTACCCATCTTTCTATACATTTACAGATGCCTAGAAACTTCTTTAATCTAGATCAAGAAAACAAGATATATATAACTTTGTTAAATCTGTCATGTCGAAATCTGGAAATTTGAAAGGGCATTTAGGTAACATTTTCATTTGCCATCGACCTTTTTGAAAAATATGTGGATTCGATTCTAATCAAATATCACTGAATTGGTATAATGTTTTGAAATATAATAATATTTATATGTAACTGAAATACGGTTTCTTTTTCTGAGAATAGAAGCTTGGATCAATATTGTGACCGAGCCTTAATTCTGTAATCCGGCTCGAAGACCGGACCGGGATGTAACGAGATGTGAGGGATTTATATAGTACTAGCTTTCGCCCGCGGCTTCGCTCGCGTTAAATTCGGTATAACACACCAAGCAGACCTGCAGTTTTTGTTCTTGCGCCTGATTGATTTGTAATAACAACGCTAAGTTTTCCCTTTTCTTCCCTCGTTCTCCCTCATATCCCACTTTTAAAAAAAAAAACCCAATAAAAATTAGCCTATGTCCGTCTCCTGGTTCCCAACAATCTCTGTACCAAAATTCATCAAAATCGGTTTAGCCATTAAAGCGTGAAGAGGTAACAAACAAACTCACTTTCGCTTTTATAATATTACTAAGGAAGTAAGGATTTTACGGTAATTAATTATCATGTTAATGTGGAAAATGGATCAGGACAGTCGTTCAAAATATAGATTACTAGGTTTTGCCCGCGGCTTCGCTCGCGATAAGTTCGGGGTGACACGGTTCCCCTTTCCTGATTTGCAGGTACCTGCTACCTGAACGTTTTTCTCTTGCGCCTGATTTATTGTAATAGCAAAGCTAAGTTTTCCCTTTTCTTCCCTCTTTCACCCTCATTTCTCCATTTTATGGTAAAAAAAAATAGCCTTTGTCCGTCTCCAGGGTTCTAACTATCTCTGTCCAAAATTCATTAAAATCGGTTTAGCCATTTAGGCGTGAAGAGGTAACAAACAAACTCACTTTCGCTTTTATAATATTAGTAAGGATTATTTTATTTTACATTTCTAATTATTTTACAGTGCCGTAACCTATAAAGTACTGAGATATAAGAGACGAAATAGGACTACGAAACCCGATTACAGTATCCCAGAAAGCGGGTTTTGCATGCCCTAAGATGAAAAACACGAAATGTCTATGTATTGTAGGTATAAATAATAGTATTTATACCTACAATACATAGACATTTCGTGTACGTATAGACGTATAAACTTATAATAGAAAAAAAAATGATTTTCGTTTTTTTTTATTCCACTATTGCAGGTAATTATTAAAAAAAACTCCAATGTCGCTCCGTGCCAAGCAGTACTTTATTGATGAGCGGGTTGCTACGAACGGTACTCTTTATTGATTTATAGTGGCCATTTTTTTTTTGTTGATCAGGACATGGTTTTGGTTTAGTGTTGCTTGTAAAATAATTATTACTGAATAAATAAGTAGCTGGTGTTTTTTATAGAATGTATAGAATGAAGTAGAACTGAGACTGACAGAGATATTTAATGATAGATAGATAAAGCAATATAACACACAATACAGGAATAATTAACACAAATAATATCAAATTGAGAAAAAAAAGGAATAGATAAAAATAAAATAAGGTAGAAGTTAGATTGAGCCATAGACATTTAGACACATACATATATATAACTGTCGGCCACTACTGGACGGTGTGTGTATCAAGGTTGCAGCAAATAGCTCCAGCTCAGCATAATGCCAGGTAAACTGACGCTGGTATTCTACTGAATCCTGCTAGTGACACACGGATGTCGCGGATGTCGAGAATACGCAATGATCTGAAAAGAACAAAATACGATATTGTGTGGCGAATATTATGAAGGTGGGTAAATACCTACCCACATTTAAACAAACATGTTTAAATGTGGGTAGACATGTTGTATAAACACGTTTAGTTGCATGGCCTACATATGGTTGTTCCGGGTCTGGCTGTTTGTGTATGTGAGATTTAATGTTTGTAAACGCACCCACGATACAGCAGAAATTCCTAGTGTGGGGCAAAGTTTTTCTTAAAAAAAAAACATGCATTTAAAATTGACAGAAGGAAAGTTGAGAATGAATGAAATTGAAAAATGAGGGAGAAAGAGGAAAAAAAGGGAAAACTTAGCATTGCTAGTATAATAAATAAGGCGCTAGGGCAAAAACTATAGGTGGCACGCACCTGCAAATCAGGAAAGGGGAACTGTCTAATCCCGAATTTAATGTGGGCGAAGCCGCGAGCGAAAGCTAGTAGGTAATAATGTAAGATATGAACTAAATAGTAATCCACTTTCTGATGCCTCAAAACAGACAGATAGCGAATGACAATAGCCCTAATCTGCCTAACTTTTTCCCAACTATTTTGAGTAAGTTGGTTGAGGAATCCGTCGGGAATTTATCCACCCTGTACGGTATCCCTGGTGCGTCTACTGCGGGATGGACAGTAACTCCTTATCTCTCTCACTCTTGCTAGCTTTCTTCTGTGACATTACTGTTTCACGAAAAGGCAGCAAAGCATCTGACTCTGTGCTGCCGACCATCAAGCGAACAACGGTTGGGAGCGACAGATCTCCCCCTACCTCTGTCACGAGGGCATCGGCGCGGCTCAAACCACGCGGCACGCTCGGCCAGCCTATGGTGCGCCGTATCTTCCTGACAGTGGACGCCATGTTGGGCGTTGAAGGACCTGTCTGAGGCTATTACTAACGATGACCAGGTGCCAACATTCTGGTTCAAATTTACTTAATTTTATAGTAATCATCGACAAGACAAAGACGAAGATCTCAAGAATTTAAACAATTGAAGACTTTCCATTCACCAAGAATATATAGAGTATTATCACTCGAAGTTTATTTTTAAACTTAAACATCTCAATTATTACATCAAACTTAAGTAATAAGGATACGCCTACGCGAAAGATACATATTGTCTTAAAAGATTGAACCGCACAAAAGTTGGGGAATTCTTCCAGCCTATGCTTGGGGCAGGTTCAATTAAATTTCGAATTGGTTTTTGTTTGGAGTCGCCGTAAGTTCAGCAATTTTATCAGAACTGCTTTAAAAGGTTATTTTGTTAAATTGGGAAGGGCAAGCAAGGGCATGCAGTATTGGTACGTTTTTTTTTTTTTTAATTGATTACTCACCAACGGTAAGACAAAATTGGAAGTAGAATGATTCCAAATTCTTTTTTATCCTGACAGTCTCCTACAAAATCAGCGGAATGTCTATAAAATGCCTTTTTGTATTTCTCCATCATTCTAAACACTGCACTGATAGAATGATCCTTTGCATAGATGCTCGGGAGTGATAGGTGCCATAGCGACTGGGCTTACACTGCCGTATCGCTATTCAAATACAGATTTTACCACATTCCTGAAAGCATTTCTCTGTATTAATTTTATTTGTAGGCGGACGAAGATGGGATTGTTTTAGTGGTGGGAATCATCAAATGACTTCCCTCACTCTGGCGGTAAGGAGTGTCAGACTTTTTTGACCAAAACCCAACCATGGTCTTTCATTTGCCCTTCATGTTGCGGCATTCAGTGGCCCTGGCGACCCCCCCCCCCCTTCCCCGCTTTGCTGATATCTCTTTGACTTTTCGCTACTCGACGGACTGACTTGCTCAGCGCCCGTAAACTCGAGTCGGTGACCGGGAGTCGTCTCACAACCGCAAACAACTTAAGGCGACATTAACCGTGACAGTAGTCAGCCATACACTGCCGCCCTTCGCCCGCCAGAGCAACGCGGCAACGCCAGAGCTTCAACGCGCACCAAGATTATTCGAAAAAACAACCCACCTTGATTTATCAAACACAATACAAATAAAAGCCGTATTCTAAAATATGGGTCATTAAATTGTCTTTATATGATTAAAGTTTCATGTAAATACGCCCCATAGTTTTTGCGTGATTGTCGTTTTTTTGTCCACGTTAGACAATACTTTACAAATTAATTACACTATGTTATTAAAATATAATTTCACATTTTCACATATCAAATTATGAATAAAATTGTCTAGTATAACATATATTTTTTTCAAAGAAATAAGACTACAATTTTAGACGTGATGTTCAATAAAAAATCATTAAAAGTCGTTTATCTGCGCCTTAAAACCTTACTTTTTTCTTAACCAACCTCTTCGGACAGAGTCATGTAGGTACATAAACCAACATAGATTTCCCTTGGCGCCCTGTAAAATAAAATAGTCAAGCAAATATCTTAGAGAACCTTTAAAGCTAGATTTATTTGAATTAGTCAGCTTTCAGACATGACTATAGGGTACCCTTATAAATTCGGGCCTAAACAGGACAGATTGGTGGACGGACGTCCTTGCACAAAGGTTAAGGTGTTGAAAGCAGTTTTTATTATTGAAGTTTCAAAGAAACTAAATGGATTTTTTATTTTTTTGTGAAAAAAGAGGGAATTGGCAGCATATAACTGTAATTGCATTGTTATGTTGTTTTTTTGTAATGTTTGTTTTATTTACATTATAACAATATCAATGGACATTAATATTTCAATTAAAATATAAAATTGGACATTTTATAGCAGTCATATTGGTAACTGATGTATGTAATATAACGAAATTCTTAATTATTTCATGTAATCCTTACTAATATTATAAAAGCCTAAGTGAGTTTGTTTGTTATGTCTTCACGCCTAAATGGTTAAACCGATTTTGATGAAATTTGGTACAGAGATATTTGGGACCCTGGAGACGGAAATAAGGTTTTATTTTAAAGATTGAGATAATTATGAGGGAGAAAGAGAGAAGAAAAAGGAAAACTTAGCTTTGCTATTACAATAAATAAGGCGCTAGGGCAAAAACTACAAGTAGCAGGTACCTGCAAATCAGGAAAGGGGAACTGTGTTACCCCGAATTACACGCGAGCGAAGCCGCGGGTAAAAGCTAGTTGGATAAAAAGCGTGACGTCTTTAAAGTTAGACCACCTACAGCTATATCCTACAATGCCGTCAAACTTTGTCGAAATATAAAATGCAATCAAAGCTCACCTCATTATTTAATTTTGTAATAAAATATCTTCACGGCTCTCCTGCTGCTAGTTGTTTGTCACCTGTCGACTTCTACAATGCTTTTAGGTTTGCCCTAAAATATATTAACTACTAACATGGTCGACTTTTTTTAACTTTTTCCAACACCAATCTTTAAACTTGGATATACATTTTGTTTGTCCGAGTTGGTGGCTCACAGTTCTGAACAAACCTAGTAAATTTGTTAAGGATGTCGTCGCTTTCTTCTTGAAGCCAACTTCAACGGTGGATACGGATAGTTTGATAAAAAACAAAACAGGAAAAACGACTAAGTAAAAATGGCGACTATCACTATCATCACTTTAAAAAAATATTTGAATAAAAATGACCATCATCATTAGAAGACTAATGCAATCCAATCGAACCAACAAAAATCTTCCGAGTGTACTCACGGGTTTATCACCCGCGAAAAATTATGACTGGCACAAAACAAAACACACTCAAATTATAACAGCATATTTCATATTATTAACTAGCTGACCCGGCGAACTTCGTACCGCCTTAGTGTAGCTTTGATGCACTACTTTATTTTGTATAGCTGACAGTTGTCCTATCTTAGGTATGAGTACCGATTCAATCCATAATATCCTCCATATAAAAATGAATCCCTATTTCCCTGGTTTCACCATAACTGAGAAGGACTTTACTAATTTCATAATTTTATTAGTATATGGATTTTCTAGGTTGATGCCACAAACACTTAGCGACTGCCCTTGCGATTTATTTATCGACATTGCAAATGCAAGCCGCACTGGAAACTGTAAACGTTTAAAGTTGAATGGCTTGTCGTTCGGTATTATAGGGATGCGTGGGATTAAAACATCTTCGCCTTTGTACTTCCCTTTCAAAATTGTGGCTTTGACGACGTTGACGTTGTTCAATAATTTCTTCACCGCAAGCCGGGTGCCATTACACAGACGTTGTAATTCTTCAATTCGCCAGCCTTTTTCATTTTAAATTCGAAAATTCATTTCAGTCACATGCAAACTTAGTCTTTAAAACAAAGCCAAAATTATCAAAAACTTAATAAAATTATTGTTAGCGCGGTTATGTATGTCACAGATTACCACAGGTTACTAAATAGGTTATGCGAAGTTTGTATACTGCGTTCTGAAATCTAACTCATAGTACAAATATTTTATTATTACATTAAAATGAAATCATCACTGGTATTATTAATATTAACGTCTAAGTCGGTACATTTAATAATATTTATCTATAAATAAAAATTCCGTGGCGAGTTATTTTCAAAAATTAGTAAATTAGTGTGATAGAATTTAATGAAGTAATGACATTTCCGAACGAACGATGCCCTTTCAATATAGTCTATGGCTGTGAATGACGTTGACATTCGTTACGCGCGTTTTTTAAAATATGCAAAATTAAATGTATTTTTTTCAATCTTTCTGAGACATTTTCTTAATATTTTTTCCGTAAGAACCTTCAACAGAGTATTAGAAAACTAAAAAACAAAAAATCAGCCAAATCGGTCTAGCCGTTCTCAAGTTATGGCGTGACAACGGGAAACGGGTTTCATTTTTATATATATAGATTATCAATCCAATTGACATTGCCTATGAAATAAGGTTACAGGCTCAATAAAATCTATGTCCTTTTTTGGATGGGATATCATCAAGTAACTTCCCCCGCTCTGGGCGGAGCGGGGGGGTGTGTCAGATTTTTATTGACTAACACCCATGTTCCTTTATTTGCCCTATGTGTTTTGGAGCCGCGGTATCTCTTTCAACCAACCCGCAAGCAGTGGCTTTAGCAGTCCCTTCTGCTTTGCTGACATCTCTTTAAGCCGCGCGTGAAACACGACCGCGACGTCAGTCGACACGGTATGATCTCACAATTTCCCAAACCATAGTTTATTTAACAAGCGAAGTTTTCCAACCCGCTGTACCTTAACGTGTTTTTTTATAAACTTTAATATTTATTAGAGGATAAATTATCAAAGTCAGGGTCAAGGACTGCTCAGGTTCGTATTCATCGCCTAATTTATTAATTAACATAATTCAGGGGAACGAAAGTGACACAAATTAGCTCCCTCGACACCTTGCGGACGTAATTTAAGCAAATATACAGCTCCCCTAGGATAACCGGTGAATAAAGTTCCACATAATTTCGTCTTTTGATTATGACAAGCTTATATAGGTACCTGATATAAATTATGCTGAATAAGAAATAGCAAAATGCTACAAAAAAGTAAGCTCCATTTTTGAATGGGCAACTGTGATCAATTTTTCTCCATAGAGATCTACTAACCGGCCATGAAACATATTTTTTCAACGTACAGCCTGCACTGACCCAGATTGTTTTTATTTACTTTTTATTATGCTAACAAATCCTTACTAATATTATAAAAGCGAATGTGAGTTTGTTTGTTTATTACCTCTTCACGCTTTAATGGCTAAACCGATTTTGATGAATTTTGGTACAGAGATAGTTGGGAACCAGGAGACGGACATAGGCTATTTTTTTTACAGTGGAATGTGAGGGAAGAAAAGGGAAAACATAGCGTTGCTATTACAAATCAATAAGGCGCAAGGGGAACTGTGTTACCCCGAATTTAACGCGAGCAAAGCCGCGGGAAAAAGCTAGTAGTATATAATCTAAATTCATAAATAGGTTTTTTGCGAATACGATATAGTAGGACAATTACCAAACTCCGCGCGAACAAAACCACGAGCAAAACAAGTAAGTAACACTTGTCTTCTACGTGAAAACGATTGTTAAATTTAACTCAAACTGAAAACGTCAAAAAAAAATGCTGGCTCTATCTCTCTGTCTCTCTATCTCTCTGGCACAATGCGTTCATGTTCAACGCACGCTTCAAAGAGATATCAGCAAAGCAGAGAGGCCTGCTAGGGCCACTGGCTGCCGGGATCGCGGGTTGTACGAAAGAGATACCGCGGTCCCGGAAAACAAAGTGCTAAACAAGATATAGGGATAGGATTTAGTAAGTAAAAGTCTGACAGTCTCTTCCGTTACGCCCAAAGCGGGAGAAAAAGGTGACCAATAGTTATTACAGTTCAAATTTATAGATATAATATTATTTATTACTAGCTTTTGCCCGCGGCTTCGCTTGCGTTAAATTCGTGGTGACACAACTCCCCTTTCCTGATTTACAGGTACCTGCTGCCTGTAGTTTTTGCCCTTGCGCCTTATGTATTGTAATAGCAATGCTAAGTTTTCCCTTTTCTTCCCTCTTTCTACCTCATATCTCATTTTTTTTAAATAGCCAATGTCCGTCTCCTGGGTCCCAACTATCTCTGTACCAAAATTCATCAAAATCGGCTTAGCCATTGAGGCGTGAAGACGTAACAAACGAACAAACAAACAAACTCACTCTCGCTTTTATAACATTAGTAAGGATGTACACCATACAAATAACAAGAATAACAAACTACAAATTAAGAAAAAAAACACTATTATCAATAATCCTAAGGAAATAGCTGAATGCTTTAACAACTTTTTTATTGATCAAATACAAAACTTAGTTAATGAGATTACCACTAACGAAATGATTGAAATAGAAAACAACCCACACTCAATATTTATGGCCCCAGTTCTACCTGATGATATCGTGAGAGTTATCAAAACGTTAAAAAATAAAAAAAGTGTCGGATACGATGGAATAGCGACCAATGTGGTAAAATTCGTTGCAGATGTAATAGCTTCTCCCTTAAGTCACATAATGAATCTGTGCATAAGCCATGGCACATTTCCAGATAGCCTAAAAACTACTATTGTAATACCTATACATAAAAAAGACAATAAAGAAGAAATGTCAAATTATAGACCGATAGCTCTTACTTCTGTATTTTCTAAAATACTGGAGAAACTGATATATGAATCTGTAACTTCTTTCTTAAATAAATATAATATCCTTTGCAATGAGCAGAAAGGTTTTAGAAAAAATAAAAATATAAAAATGGCTATTTACGATTTGCTACATAACATATTGTTGAATATTGACAATAAAACACCTGTTTGTGCAATATATACTGACATGGCTAAAGCCTTTGACTACGTTAAACATGACATTCTTCTACACAAACTTGACAGGTACGGTATTAGAGGTAACGTCTTGAGACTTATTGAATCTTACCTAAGTAAACGCAATCAACAAACAGAAATCACTAGGATAAGCCTCAACAGTAAAATACAATATAAATATTTATCGGAAAGTAGGGACGTCAAATTCGGTGTACCACAGGGCACCGTTGTTGGACCCTTATTGTTTTTGCTCTATATTAATGACTTGCCTAGACAAATTCAACAGCCGATGATATTATTTGCTGATGACAGCACGGCTATAGTTAAATGTACAAATAAAGCGGATTATGAAAAAATATTAATGACACATTAAAAAACATAATAATTTGGCTTTCGAACAATAATTTAATAATTAATTTGAAAAAAACAAAAGTAATGCAGTTTTACCAGCGTTTACGTCCTGACGCTTTGACTATTGCATACAATGGTCAAATAGTAGACAATACAAATGTCGCAAAATTTTTAGGTATACTAATTGACAATCAACTGACATGGAAACCACAGGCCCAGGAGATCTGCAAGAAATTAAGCAAATCTGCATACATATTATATAATTTGACAAAAAAAGTTAACACTGACACTATTATTACAGCTTATCATGGTTTAGTCGTTTCTGTTCTAAGATACGGAGTAGTTTTTTGGGGTAATTGCAGTGAGAGAGAAAGGATTTTCAGAGCCCTTTTGGGCTCTGAAAATCCTTTCTCTATATTGTATTATAGTATTACTATATTGTATTCTTCTATATTGTATTAGATCAATGACCGGATTAAATTCAACAGACAGCTGCGTTCCTATGTTTAAATCCCATAAATTATTAACCTTTCCATCGCTCTATATTTTGGAAATGGCACTATTTGTAAAGGGTAATCAAAATTTATTTTGTTCAAACATTGATCACTCAACAAGGCCAACATTAATAAGATCTCAGTATAAAAATCTTTTATATACAGGCAAATTTAAAACAGCATTGCTGAAAAAAAATATTATGCATATGGGACCCGTGGTATACAATAAAATACCTGATGATATAAAAAATTGTACACTACAAATATTTAAAACTAAATTAAATAAATTGCTAATTAAAAAATGTTATTATACAATAGATGAATTTTTGAATGACAAATCCATATGATTATTTATTAACAATGATTTTCCTGAAGATTAACTTAATTTATATTTTGATTGTATTATTGACTAATTAATAACTTGCTATTGACATTGTATATTTAACTTATTATTGACATTGTATTGATGACTAATTATTAACTTATTATTAACATTTTATTATTGACTCATGATTAATTTATTTTTTTGACATTATTTAATACATTAATGAATTTACAATTTGAATGATTTATATTTTATTGATGATTGTTATCACTTGACATTAGTTAAATATTTGTTTCTTTTATTTTGTTTATTTAATTAATTTCGTAATTAATTCTAATATAATAATGTTGCACGCCTCACGGTAGAATGTATTGGATCCTTCTCTTACTCAACACCATATTTCTGTACCTACATTCATAGCAAATAAATTTCATTTCATTTCAACATTAAACAACTTTACAAATAGGGTGACACAATGGGCGGACTTATCGCTAAAAGCGATCTCTTCAAGGCAACCTTTGGATGGATTTAAAGGAAGTTCAGGAAGAAGGTTCAGTCGTTTTCACATACCCCCACGAGTATAACGCGTGAGTTTATTTGCTCCCATGTATGTTAGTAGGTATTAGATTCAGCAAACCCCACGCCACATAAAGCATTGCATATTTGATCAGGCAAGTATCCCTGACGATATACCTGAGGTAGCTATGTGTAACCTCTAGGAACCTAACCCTCGTTCGAAGGTACTCTCAGGAGACCAACTCTTCGGAACTGTTGTAACATCACTATTTTAGTATGTTACTAATATGGTCTTCACTAGTAAATGTATTATCTGTGGTCTGCGGCACTCTGCCACACTTGATGTCACGATGTAGAACTGTGTGTATCTCTCTCCTGTGTCTCCTACCAATAAACTTGTATCTTACCCAACGGACTATCATTTATAAACATCCAACATAACATGGTGTCAGAAGTGGTTTAAGAAGAATCATTCAAGAAAAAGTCGAGGTCGTCGAACAAAATGCCGGACCAAGCGGACGTCAGCCATGATGGTGAGACAAATTTTCAAACACGTGTGAAGCAATTAAATATTTCGTCAGATACCACGAACAATAACGCTGAAACGTGGAAAAGATGGTGGCAACAACTTGAGTTATATTTGTTAGCCACAGGTCTAGATAAGTCAAGCGAGAAACGGAAAATCGCAATTCTCTTACATTGCATTGGAGAACGAGGTCTCAATATATTTAACTCATTTAACCTAAAAATAGACAAGAGCACGCTTGACGAAGTCAAATCGAAATTTGACAGATTCTTCGAGCCAAGAAGAAACGTGACCATGTGCAGGTATCTATTCTTCACACGCAGGCAGGAGAAATCCGAAAGCATCGACGAGTTCCTCACGGATTTGGAGAATAGAAGCAGAGAATGTGAGTTTGGCACGCTCAGGGAATCGCTCATCAAAGATATTTTCATTGCAAACCTCAATTTGGACTTGTCACATGTGCGTCAAAGGTTACTGCAAGAACATGACTTAACATATCAGAGAATGCAAGAGCTAGCGAGGACGCTCATCGTCGCACAGCAGGATGCTGAGAAAATAGTCAAAGGAAGCAGCATCGCCAGTCAACGAACGTCAGAAAACGTCATGCATCTCAGTCAGAGGAGCCGTAGTCGGGGAGATCGTCGACAGCGAGCTTCCAGTCGCAAGTCAGCTTCGAGCAGTCGCAAGCCAGCTTCAGGCAGTCGCGAGTCACCTTCAGCTTCAGGCAGCTTGAAGACATGTAGCCGCTGTGGGCAGTCTCATCGCTACAAGTGTCCAGCTCAAGGAGTTCAATGCAGGTCATGTAAATCTTACAATCATTTTGCTAAATTTTGTCACAAAAATAAAAAAGTCAGTCAGTTGCAATCGTTTAATTCAGATAATGGTAGTCAAGATTATTTCGTTGGTATGCTGAATAGTCAAAGTCATAATGGTCACAGTCATAATAGTAATTCTCACAGTCAGTCACTTAGTCAGCAAAGTCATAATGGTCACAGTCATAATAGTCATTCTCACAGTCAGTCACTTAGTAAGAGACACAGGAACACACAGACACACAGTAAGACATCACATCCATCCATCCATCCCTATGATGAGAAAAATCACATGTCTGAGAGATCCAATGTCCATTCAAATAGTCAGAGTCCCAATTCATATCATCTCAATGATGAAAACTGTGATAGGTCTGAGAGATGTAATAAAAACAAACATCTCAATGATGAAAACAATCACATGTCTGAGAGATCCAATGTCCAGTCAAAAAGTCAAAAGAAAAAATGTCAGAGTCTCAATGATGAAATCAGTCACATGTCTGAGGGATTTCACAATAAGTCACAGTCGTCCAGTCAGTCACACAATGGATCATCAGTAGTCAATACTTTGAATCATTCAAAGCAGTCGTGGGAAATTAGCTTATTGGTAGGTGATACAAAAATTAATTGCATCATAGACTCAGGAGCAGATGTCAACATAATGTCAAAACAAACATTTAAAAATGTTAAAAGTCAAAATAAGCTGTCAAAATTGTCACTTGTCAAATGTCAAGTAAATGTCACAGGATTTGGTGGAAAATCCATTCCGATTTTAGGCAAAGTCAACTTAAGTTGTAATTTTTGCTTAAACAATAAGAACATTGTTGAAAACATAATGTTTATTATACCAGATATAGAGTGTCCAAATGTCCTTGGTCTCCCAATTTGTGAAAAGCTAGGTATAATAAAACGTGTCTTTTCAGTGTCAAAACAAGACTTTTGTGAGCAAATTCATACACAATATAATGATGTATTCCAGGGTCTTGGCTGTCTGCCTCCAGTCTGTCATCTAAAACTCAAGCCTGATGCAGTACCATGTGTGGATCCGCCCAGGAAAGTCCCATTCGCATTACAAGGGAAACTGCGTGAGGAGTTGGATCGCATGGAGAAAATGCAAGTCATAAAAAAGGTTACAAAACCTACAGAGTGGGTTAATTCAGTCGTTGTAACAGTAAAAAGTTCAGGTCAGTTACGAATTTGTCTTGATCCCAGAAATTTAAATAAAAATATCATGAGGGAACATTATCCACTCAAGTCAATTGATGAGATTAGGTCTCAGCTCGAAGGGGCTGTATGTTTTTCTCACTTAGATGCATTTTCAGGATTTTGGATGCTACGTTTAGATGAATATAGTTCAGAATTATGTACTTTTCAAACACCATTTGGTAGATATAAGTATTTAAGATTACCCTATGGCATAAATGCCTCGTCTGAGATATTTCAAAGAGTCATGATGAATCTATTTGGTGACATAGAAGGCGTACTCATATTCATCGATGACATCTTAGTCTATGGACCAAATGAGTCAGTTCATAATGAAAGATTACACAAAGTCATGCAAAGAGCTCGTCAAGTCAATTTAAAATTTAACAAGTCAAAATGTAAATTTTCACTGTCAGAAGTATGTTTTTTAGGTTATGTCTTCAGTAAAGACGGTGCAAGGGCAGATCTTGAGAAGGTCAAAGCAATTGTCAACATGCCTACACCGCAAAATGTCAAAGAGTTACAGAGAATACTAGGTATGATAAACTACCTAGGACCCTTTATAAGTAACCTGTCAGAAAAAACACAAGTATTAAGAAATCTTTTGAAAAAAGATTCAGTCTGGACTTGGGATGAGAATCATAGTCAATGTCTGAGGAAACTGAAAGATGAAATCACAAATTCACCAGTTTTAGCTCATTATAATCCCAAGATTCCATTAGTCTTGTCAGTCGATTCGTCAAAGTCAGCGTTAGGCGCAGTCATTTTACAAAAAAATAAACCGATAGCATACAGTTCAAAAACCTTAACTGAAACCCAGGAAAGATATGCTCAAATAGAAAAAGAGCTGCTAGCAATTCAATTTGGTTGTGAAAAATTTCACCAATATGTATATGGTAATAGAGTCACAGTTCATACTGATCACAAACCTTTAGTCTATCTATTTAAAAAACCATTACATGATGTCCCAGCTAGATTACAGCGTATGATGTTAACTTGTCAAAAATATGATTTAGAAGTTATACATGTCCCAGGCAAAGAAATGTTCATATCAGACACATTGTCAAGAGCAGCTTTGAAAGAACATTATAGGCCTGAAAATGAATCAGAAATGTCTTGTCATGTCAATCTAATGTATGCTAACTTAGCAATTACAGATGAATATAGCACAAAATTGGCTCAGGAAACTAAGAAAGATGAAACCCTGCAGCTATTAATAAAGTATTATAATGAAGGTTGGCCAAAAACCAAAAATAGTGTCAGTCCATTAATAAAACCATTCTGGAATATACAAGGAGAAATCCATAAAATTAGAGATTTAGTATTCAAAGGCTCAAAATTAATAGTACCACAGTCAATGCATAAAGAAATGTTAGTAAAAATTCACAAAGGTCACCAAGGTATAAATAAATGTCTAAACTTAGCTAAAGAATCTCTTTATTGGCCAAATATGTCTAGTGATATTAAGAATTTAGTAGAACAATGTCTAGTATGTGCAAAATTCAAACCATGTAACCAAAAGGAACCACTACAGAATTATGAAATAAGCAAATATCCATGGCAACAAGTCGGTATTGATTTAATGCATTTCGATAGCTTAGTATATTTAATTGTCACTGATTATTATTCAAAATTTATAGAAATTGCATTATTAAATAACAACAGTACATCAAAAAATGTAATAACTCATTTAAAGTCCATATTTGCTCGTCATGGAATACCATTGTCACTGGTATCAGATGGTGGACCTCCTTTTCAGTCAGTTGATTTTAAAAATTTTATGGAAGAATGGGACATAGAACATATTGTAACTAGCCCATATCATTCACAGTCTAATGGACAAGCAGAGAGTTCAGTCAAAATCATAAAAAACATGCTAAGAAAATGCAAAGAAAATGGATCAGATCCATACATAGCATTGTTACAATACAGAAATACAGGTAAAAATAATTTTTCATCACCAGCACAGTTACTCATGTCTAGGAACTTAAGAGATAACATTCCAACATCATATAAGAAGTTGAAGCCAAAAGTGGTAACATTTAAAGATTACAAAGAGTCTGTCAAGAAAAATGATAAAAATAAGTCAAAATACTACAATAAAAATGCCAAGTCAATGTCTATGTTACATCATAATGATCATGTCTATTTTAAGAGAAACCCTAGTAGCAACTGGGAACAAGCTATTGTTAAGCAAAGATTGTCAAATAATAGATCATATGTTGTTGAGGATGTCAATGGAGTTAGGTATAGGAGGAATAGAATACACTTAAGACATAAATATTCTCATAATTGTGCTAACCCTCCCATGCAATCCAACTCGTCACAAAGGGGAGAGGAAGGTGACAGACAGGAGTCTAGGCATCAAGAATCCTCATCTCAGCAATCCTCAAATGTAACAACTAGGTCAGGTCGTATTGTAAAACCTACCAGAAGGTTAATTGAAGAAATGGATTAAGTTAAATTATAAATAAGGTCATAAGTAAAGTTTAAGTATAACTATAAGTATAATTAAGCATGTTGTCTTGTATAAACTTAAACAGCATAGCACTTATATTAATTGTCAGTCAGGGGTCTAATTTGAACTCAACAAGGGGGATGTTGTAACATCACTATTTTAGTATGTTACTAATATGGTCTTCACTAGTAAATGTATTATCTGTGGTCTGCGGCACTCTGCCACACTTGATGTCACGATGTAGAACTGTGTGTATCTCTCTCCTGTGTCTCCTACCAATAAACTTGTATCTTACCCAACGGACTATCATTTATAAACATCCAACATAACAGGAACTACAGTTTACAGAAACGTGTGTGGATAATTAAAACAATTTCATTTTACATGTTCACAGACGTTCTCCCTATGGATATTTGGCGGAGCTTGTATTTTTACTTTTAATTAATTTTCCACAAAACGAAGTGTTTTTTGTTTACCTACTTTTTTTGATGTTACTCAATATTTTTATTTCTGCGTATACGAAAAAAAAAACTCTAGAGTTAACCGTACGCATTTTAATAGTTTAGTATAGGTTGACCTGCCGTCGTGTGTACATACATACCTGTATTGTTACCATGACATCTATAGCAGTTCTCATTCCTGTGTGAGAAAGAGATGGTGCTAGATACCCTGTATAGCTCTGTCTCTTTCCCTCAGTGGAATAAGTTCTGCTTTAAGACGTCATGGTAGGGTAACTGGGAATAAAACTGACACGCGAAAAATCCTTACTAATATTATAAAAAAGTGAGTTTGTTTGTTTGTTACGTCTTCACGCCTAAATGGCTAAACCGATTTTGATGAATTTTGGTACAGACATAGTTGGGACCCTGGAGTCGGACATAGACAATTTTTTTTTAAAGATTGAAATATGAGAGAGAAAGAGGGAAGAAAAGGGAAACTTAGCATGGCTATTACAATACATAAGGCGCAAGGGCAAAAACTACAGGTAGCAGGTACCTGTAAATCAGGAAAAGGGAACTGTGTTACCGCGAATTTAACACGAGCGAAGCCTATAAATTATAGCAAAAGCTAGTAATGTAAAAAAATAAAACTATAAGAATATTATATTGTGTGTAGATTTTTTAAATCGTGAACTGAATTCGTGGTAACGGTTTGCAGCTTGTTGGTGCTACGCCTACTGTTCGGTTCTTAAACCAGTAGGGTTACCATGACATCTTATAGCAGTTCTCATTCCTGTGTGAGAAAGAGATGGTGCTAGATACCCTGTATAGCTCTGTCTCTTTCCCTCAGTGGAATAAGTTCTGCTTTAAGACGTCATGGTAGGGTAACTGGGAATAAAACTGACACGCGAAAAATCCTTACTAATTTTATAAAAAAGTGAGTTTGTTTGTTTGTTACGTCTTCACGCCTAAATGGCTAAACCGATTTTGATGAATTTTGGTACAGACATAGTTGGGACCCTGGAGTCAGACATAGACTATTTTTTTTTAAAGATTGAAATATGAGAGAGAAAGAGGGAAGAAAAGGGAAAACTTAGCATGGCTATTACAATACATAAGGCGCAAGGGCAAAAACTACAGGTAGCAGGTACCTGTAAATCAGGAAAAGGGAACTGTGTTACCGCGAATTTAACACGAGCGAAGCCTTTAGATTATAGCAAAAGCTAGTAATGTAAAAAAATTAAACTATAAGTATATTATATTGTGTGTGTAGATTTTTTAAATCGTGAACTGAATTCGTGGTAACGGTTTGCAGCTTGTTGGTGCTACGCCTACTGTTCGGTTCTTAAACCAGTAGGGTTACCATGACATTTTATAGCAGTTCTTATTCCTGTGTGAAAAAGAGATGCTGCTAGACACCCTGTATAGCTCTGTCTCTTTCCCTCAGTGGAATAAGTTCTGCTTTAAGACGCATTGGTAGGGTAGCTGTTCTGTAGTAGGTACCTTTGGAAATAGGTAATCCAATTTTCCCTTCGCTCCCCGTAACATGTTGAATTGTTGACCCAATAAAGGTTCTTTTCAAATGTCAACTAGATAAAGTTCAGTGAAGGCCGTTGTATAAATTATTCACTATGAAGTCTATGGTAGAACATCCCACTGAATTGGCTCATGTAGATTATGAAGGGTGAACAAAACATCCATAGCGACGCCAGAATGTACTTGTTATTTTCGTCATTGTAGTTTTTAACCGGTTTCAAAAAAGGAGGCTTTTTTACGCGATTTCTCCGTCAATTGTGGGCCGATTATCAAAATTCTGTGTTCTATCGATATGGCAAAAAATATATGAACCAACCAAAAATCTTTAAATTCCGGAAGTATATTTATTTACAGTCTTTCTAGTGTTTTTTTGGTAGTCTCTTTTATTTGGCAAAAAAGTTTTTTTTGGTAAATGATAAAATAAATGATGTTTATTTTGCAAGTAGGTTTTCACAAACACTTTTACACGTCTTTTTTTTTAAACTAGATGAGGTCGGTGTTTCGTATCCGACTACTCTGAGAAGAAACAGCCGAAACAAACTCAGAGGTCATAGTCTCTTTTAAGGTCCAGACAAAATATCTTGGTCAACTTACATGCGGACTATGCAGACTAGTGTCTGAAATGGTCTTTTTAAGAAAGCACCACACAGACTGAGTGGACCTGTCCAGTCAGTGCACGCATTTGTCAGTTATCGTGTAGCTCGACTCAAAACCCAAGGAGCTCAACGAAACGACGAACAATACCAAAAAAAGGACATTTGTGTAGGTCCCTTATAGTACTCAAACTGCCAGACAATCGTCAAAAACAAACAAAGTAAATAAAAGTTACGGTCCACATGGTCCTCACATTTACAATAAACAACTACAGACTAGAAAATATTTACAAAATTAAATTAATGAGATCATATTGAAATCATAAAATGTCACAAATCAAAAATAATAATAAAAAAAATGTAAAGTATAAAAAAATTAATAAAATATAAATAATAATGTCAAATCATCAAATGTCAGTGTATAAAATAAAGGAATAAACAATAAATAAATGAAACAAAGAAAAATTTTGACACTCACTGAGTAAATTAAATTGGAGCAGCTTAATCCCAAGCATTTTTATCTTCAAGGTAATGATTAACATTATAGTAAGCTTTCAGAGATAGCTTACGTTTTACAAAAGATTTAAATTTATTGAGGCTTAGTGTTTGAACATCGTTTGGGAGTTTATTATAATAACGTATACATTGGCATGTGAACGTACCCCCTATTTTTTTGAGCCTCGTTGCTGGAACAACAAATTTATGTTTGTTCCTCGTATTTATGTCGTGGTTATCACTGTATTTTTTAAACAATTTTATATTTTTATGCGCGTACAAAAGGTTTTCGTAAATAAACTGAGAGGGCACAGTAAGTATATTAATATCTTTGAATTTTTCTCTGAGGGAGTGTCTGGGACTTCTCTTCGCTCACACAGGCGACGCCGCGTCTGCCAGCTATCTTACTAATATTATGTTACTCTTTCACGTCAAAACGGCTGAACGGATCTTGATGAAATTTGGCACAGAGGTAGATTATAGTCTGGAATAACACATAGGATACGATATTTTTTTGGTATCATGTGAGTAAAGCCGTGGGCGCCAGGTAGTTTAGTATAAATGCTTCATATTAAAATGTTACCTATTAAGAATGCTCTAATATGGTAAAAACATGACTGTAACTTCATAACTCTAATTATAAGACCATAAATACCATGTTTTTTCGTAAATAAATATTATTCTAGTTCCATCGATGGTTGTAATAATCGGCACACAAACCTATTAAACACCTTAAGCGTCAAACTGTCCGTGAGCCTATCCCTTTAACACCTACCGATCAGCTAGCCTTGGGACAATCGACCTGGCACGCAACGCAACTTTGAAGTACTTATCTACCTACCTACCTACCTACTTACCTGTTGGATCTGTGTGGGGTTGTAGATTTTTTGTGCGATTTCTTGTTACTAAGTCAAGAAGTCTTGGGTGGTTACCGTGTTTGTCAAGGCAGTTGTCGCGGGGCCCAGTATTCATACAAACTAAGGGCGATGTATGATAGCGTTTACGGAGTAGCGATTTTAAGTGCGTTTATTTGAAGCTAGCTTTTGCCCGCGGCTTCGCTCGCGTTAAATTCAGGGTAACACAGTTCCCCTTTCCTGATTTAAAGGTACCTGCTTTCTGTAGTTTTTGCCCTTGCGCCTTATTTATTGTAATAGCATTGCTAAGTTTTCCCTTTTCTTTCCTCTTTCTCCCTTATATCTCAATCTTTTAAAAAAAAGCCAATGCCTAGCCTATGTCCGTCTCCAGGGTCCCAACTATCTCTGTACCAAAATTCATCAAAATTGGTTTAGCCATTTAGGCGTGAAGACGTAACAAACAAATAAATAAACAAACAAACTTACTTTCGCTTTTATAATATTAGTAAGGATTAGTAAGGATAAGGCGTTGTTCAGAGAGACGGGGCTTGTGAAATCCTTACTTGTTTTTCGGAGTTTGTTTGTTTTTTTGTTTGTTTGTTTGTTACCTCTTCACGCTTTAATGGCTACACCGATTTTGATGAATTTTGGTACAGAGATAGTTGGGAACCAGGAGACGGACATAGGATAATATTTATTTTCAAAAACTGGGATGTGAGGGAGAAAGAGGGAAGAAAAAGGAAAACTTAGCGTTGCTATTACATTTCAATAAGGCGCAAGGGGAACTGTGTTACCTCGAATTTAACGCGAGCGAAGCCGCGGGCAAAAGCTAGTTTAACAATACACGCGACAAAGTTCGCAGCGATTTACCCCCCGCGTCTTCGTTAACAACATCGTACATTGTCATTATGTTATTTTATCGTTTTTTTTTAGTTTGCGTAAGATAAAGCGGGGGTTGGTTTGCTTTGTCTCTCCGTAAACAGAAGAAATCCCCGTGCCGCGAGGCGCCATCCGTGCCGCACGCGACGATTGACGCATCGCGTCTCCGTAAATGGGCCCTTAGACGTATTTTTTTATGACAAGTACATGTTTTGGACCCTTGATTAAAAATTGCTTTCAAATCCTTACTAATATTATTAAAGCGAAAGTGAGTTTGTTTGTTAGTTACGCCTTAATGGTCAAACAAATTATGGTACAGAAATAGTTGGGACCCTGGAGACGGACATAGGCTATTTTTTTTTAAATTACGAGGTATGAGGGAGAAAGAGGGAAGAAAAGGGAAAATTTAGCATTGCTATTACAATAAATAAGGCGCAAGGGCAAAAACTACAGGTAGCAGGTACCTGTAAATCAGGAAAGGGGAACTGTGATACCCCGAATTTAACGCGAGCAAAGCCGCGGGCAAAAGCTAGTATTTCAAATTTCTACATTACAACGGCTCCGCAAAAGATTTTATTTGACATGAGATCGTTACTGTTGTTTTTATATATCCAATACATTTTTGACTATTTCACCATGATTATTATTGAATGATAAAAACCTGATTTATGAGAAACTTATTTTGAACTTCAAGCGAGTTACCAGTTTTATATATTTTGGAAAAGATTTAAGAGGATATATATTTTTTTACCAGAACAAATTACTTAAAACAAATTAGCTCCTATACCATTGCAATTTAGAGACACTAAACTATAACGATCACCAAACTTACAAACTTTTTTGATATCACCAAGCCTTTGCTGTAGAAACACGAACTACACGCATCTCCTGGGTCTTGGGCAAGACATCCCTTTTAATATTTCACCGGCCTCAGCCAGCAGTGACATAATTTAGGTGTGGAGCCATGTGCTGTGACCTTGTAGCGGCGGTCGATCGAGACGCACCTACAAACTCACTACATGTACAAAATGTTTACAATCCTCGTGGTTCAGTTTTTTCGACGTTACAAGCATTTGTCGTGTGGTTTTTGGCGTGAATAGTTCACTATGATATACGTAAATTATGTTTTACTGTTTAAATGTTTATGTATTACTGTTTGTGTGCACACATCCACAAAACAAATATGGCGGGTTATTACAGTACTTACAATTTCTGTAAATGTTTGGATAGTTTGGAACATATAAGTTTTATTGATAAAAAAACGAACTTATAAATAAAAACATATAGGTAACAATTATAATTCATTAATTAAAACCTTAATCACAAGAATCACTGTCACTTTTAATCAGTATTTGTGAAGTCTGGCCCAATTATATAAAGTTGCATACGGTGTTCATTTTAAAGAAATCCTGCTAAAATTATAAATGCGAGTGTTTGTGAGGATGGATGTCTGGATGTTTGTTACTCTTTCACGTTAAACGGCTGAACAGATCTTGATAAAATTTGGCACAGAGGTAGATTGTGGTCTGGAGTAACACATAGGATACTTGTTTTTCGATATCACGCGGCCGAAGCCGCGGGGCCAGCTATCTTACTAATATTATGTTACTCTTTCACGTCAAAACGGCTGAACGGATCTTGATGAAAATTGGCACACAGATAGATTATAGTCTGGAATAACACATATAATTAATGTTTTTTTTTTCGATATCACATGGGTGAAGTCTCGGGCGTCAGCTAATTTATTATAACTTACTAAAGACTTATTATGCCAACCTAAGAGAAATAAGTTTTTGACAATGTATGAGTTCGTGGTTAATTAAAAACAGTCAGTCGGGTCTATGTTCAGATTAATCCACGCTTGCTTAGGTTGGCCTGTGGATGGTTGAGGACCCCCATGACATACCGAGGTTTCATGACGTGCCTCGGAAAGCACGTGACGCCGTTAGTCCCGACTGTCATTTGGAAATCTTTGACAGTCATCACAGTTACTAGTCTTACCAAGAAGAGCGTATTAGCTAGTACGACAGTCGCTCCCTGTAAAATACTGATATTTCGTAGCATCTGGTTTGACTGGAAGCCTCAACATAGTTGGGAAATGGCAGGTAGCACCCATACATGAGAAAGTCCAGCTGCCGTAGAACTTGGACATATTAATTAACGATGGTAAGTCCATATGCTGCCTTTCACATAACATTTACAATCTATATAGAAATAAAAGAAAAAGTATTTATTTGTCTCGGAGAGAACAAAACAGTAAAACTTAATATAAAAAAAAGAAATGTAACAAAAAAAACAATGGATTAAAAAATGAGACACACAAAATAAATTCGATTCGATTCCCGCACGGAACAAATATTTGTATGGCCTACAGATGGTTGTTCCGGGTCTGGCTGTTTGTGTATGTGAGTTTAAATGTTTGTAAACGCACCCACGATACAGGAGATACTCTGCGTTGGTATTTTGATAGGCCCCAAGCAAGTGGTGCCACGGCCAGGCACGATCAAAGAAATATAGAACTGTAGATCCTTACTAATATTATAAAAGCGAAAGTGAGTTTGTTACGTCTTCACGGCTAAATGGCTAAACCGATTTTGATAAATTTTGTTACAGATATAGTTGGGACTGACTATTTTTTTAAAAGATTGAGATGTGAGGGAGAAAGAGGGAAGAAAAGGGAAAACTCAGCATTGCTATTACATTAAAAAAGGCGCAAGGGCAAAAACTACAGGTAGCCGGTACCTGTAAATCAGGAAAGGGGAACTGTGTTACCCCGAATTTAACGCGAGCGAAGCCGCGGCCAAAAGCTAGTTGTCAATAAACTAAAAAATATAATTGGAAATTTGGAAGATTGTTAGAGAAAGAGAGAGATTGAAGAAAGTTAATAAGAAACATTGTGATGAAACTTGGAGACCTTTGTCCAACAGTGGGGCAGACTTTGAGGGTTGATTTTCACAGCACAAAGAGATCATAGAGTTGAACATTAGGTTTTAAATTCAACTTGATATCTTTACGCCTTCCCGAGATAAACGGTCTTAAAGACAGACAGACAGAGGGTTCCGTTTTGCCTACGGAATCCTAAAAAAAGAGTCGTTTTCAAACGTATATTTAAATTAATAATGACACATAAAGTGTTGGTCTTAGATATTACTGGAAATACTCAACAATACACCTAGTTATTATAGTAGCAATGAAAAAATGTTGCCAACTCCGTTATTATAATTTTAAGGTTATTTCAATGTCTTAGCTTGTTATGAGTATAAGGTTCTTGATCAATATACAGTAACGGTTTAAGAAAATGTATTTCGCTCAAAAAGAATACAATTATCCACTTTTATGAGGAAAAACATAATAATTAAGATAGACCACGTTTCACATAGTTATAAACCAAAATTAGGTTAAAACAAAAATGGTTAAAAAAAAAAAAAAATATTTTGCATTGTTCAGGTGGTGCTTTTTTTTTTGGGGTGGGAAATCATCAAATAATTAGGTACCCCCGATCTGGCCGGAGCGGGGGGGAGTGTCAGAATTGTACTGACTAAAAGCCACCCATGTTCCTTCTATTGCCCTTTACGTTCCGGGGCCGCGGTATCTCTTTCGAACAACCCGCAACCCCGGCAGGCGGAGGCTCTGGCCAGCCCCTCTGCTTTGCTGACATCTCTTTGAGGCGCGCGTGAAACACGAACGCGCCGTCGACACGGCCTGTCGTCAATAGACGGACGGACGGTAAGCTACCCATTGCTCACCGTCCACAGGCCCGCATCTACGGTGGCCGGGAGTCATCCCGCGGCGCCCGGCACCCGGGGCGTCTCCCGCGGCGGCTGGGTTGGCTTGATGTTCTCTCCCTCAAACGCCCGGCCACCTCCTTTGCTAGCATTACTGCTTCGCAGAAAGAGGTGACCGCTTCCCATTCCCTCTCGCCATGACCATGGACTGAACCAGGGCCGGATTCAGGTGGTGCTTGAGTAGCGTTTTGAAAGTTGGAAGTGGTTTTGATTCCTTAATTACTGTAGGTAAAGAGCTCAAAAGGATTTAAAACGGAACCCTTATAAATAAAAACCCGTATAAATATATATGTTTTCGAAAACAAATAGTTTTAGATATAAATATTTTTGTACCCTATCACAATGTTGTCGTATTTTACTCAAAGGTTGACTGGTAGAGAATGCCTTATGGCATTAAGTCCGCCTATGTACCACTATTGTACATGAAGCTTAAATAAATAAATAACCCTTATGATTAATATTTTATCATAAGTATTATTATAAGTATATCTATGCTTTTTTGAAAACAAATACCACGTGGCATAATTACCATGGGCTAAGGCTAACTTTAACCCGCGTGATGATCGAAAAAAATATCTTTCTCTCCCCTTTCCTCACGTTTTTTTGCTTTGCTTATGTGAGTCTCCAGGGTCCCAACTATCTCTGTACCAAAATTCATCGAAATCGGTTCGCTTTTTTTAGTTTAAGTTTTACATTTGTTCATCAATATTCGAATAGAGTCAACTCTTTTTCGGTGTGAAATGAGGTAGAAAGTGTAAAGAAAGGGAAAAACTTAGCTTTCCTATTAGGTACAATAAATTAGGCGCAAGGGCAAAAACTACAGGTAGCAGGTACGCAAATCAGGAAAGGGGAACTGTGTTACCTCGAATTTAACGCGAGCGAAGCCGCGGGCAAAAGCTAGTCGTTAACAAAAAATATTAATTAACTCTAGAATAATATCGAACACTGCAAAGAGCCCTCTAAATATATAGTATATTAGCCTAGCCACGTAGGTATATAATTATTTATCATTTTAATGTTATACAAATAAGACGCCGTTGTTCAAATAGAAGAATATTTATGTAATTTAGTTAATACAACGTTATTGATTGACGCACAATGCATCCAATGATTATGTTATCATCGTATGTTCGCGGGGCATAATAGTTAATTCCTTGTTAGGAAAACGTTCTGAGAGTCATCGTAAGGTGCAATTTACAGTAACGGTTCAGTCAAGTAACTGAACAACGACATATTATATACTGAAATGTTTGTCAGTGCGATTCATCAGCAAATTGTTTGTTTGACTTATTTTCGTAGAGAAGCTCGTGGCTAAATAATAGCAGCTGCTCGGGTCGATCTTTAGGTTAAGCCGCGATTGCCTAGGTTAGTCTATGGATGGGTGACCACCCGTTACATACCGAGTTTCCTCCGTGCCTCGGAAAGCATGTTAAGCCGTTGGTCCCGGCTGTCATTTGTAGATCTTTGACAGTCGTTACAGGTAGTCAGTGTTCCGAAAGTCTGACAACCAGTCTTACCAAGGGGTATCGCATTACCCAGTACTAATTGGGTTGTGGAGGTCAGATAGGCAGTCGCTCCATGTAAAATACTGATATTCAGCTGCATCCGGTTAGACTGGAAGCCGACCTCAACATAGTTGGGAAAAGGCTAGGCAGATGATGATGACTTATTTTCGTAACACTGATGATGAGGTTGCGTGGCATGACAACTATTGAAACAAAAAAACTTGAGAGGTGTCAAGGGACACCCGGATGGAACGAAGTTATTATGTACAAAAACCTTGTATACACTCAACAAAAATAATCGTCGTCACACTACACTGTTCAGTGCGAAATAGAAAGATGAAACGAAAATAACTGGCTTGCTTTCTATGAGAGAGAGAGAGAGATAGACAGAGAAATACGCGCAAGCGTGCGGCTTACAACTATAGCAAAAAGTGTTGTTACAAATGTTGTTGTTGACTGTTGTTGACTTTTGGTCTTATTTTTTTCCGTCTAGCCCCCTTTCGCAACACACGATAAGGAACTTCGTTCCAAAAGGCAGAATAACAAATATAATAAAAAGATTTCTTCAATACACTTCCTTGAAAACTTAGTTAACTACGATTAGATTCAACATAAATAATGTATTTTACACGCGTGCATTTTCTTTTTTTAGCGTAGAGGACTTTCATTTTTCTGACTTCACCATGGACAACAAACAATTGTTCAAAAACGTATAACCGGCGGTGATTTTTTTTAAAAGAGCATATTTATAAGACCTCCATATTAAAAAAAAAGTGTTTTTCGACAGAATACCACAAATAAACATTTTGCTTATAACAACAAATTGACATTAATTTGAGTTCGAAATTCAAAAATAATTTGGATTTCTTATTTTTAATACTAGGCTGTTTAGCGGTGGCTTATCTTTGTTTCTCCTTCAGTCTGAGAAGACAAAGCGCGGGTAAAAAGCTACTGAAATCATACTTTCATTTTGATTAACGACAAAAGTACTTTTGGTTCTGTTATGTAATACCTCCCTAAATGTATTGAAAAATAACGTTTGATTCATATGAGAAATTGTCACTGCTGTTCTCGGCTACAGGACCATAAATCCGCCTTGGCCGCAATGACAAAGTTTTTTCACTTGAATCAAAACTGTAATAGGCGAAAAGAAAAAAATATATAAAAAAAACATTTATTTAAACGGATGATCAGCACTTTTTAAACGTCATTACACAGGACACTCCCCCAAAAGCAATGACACTTGGTGTTTGTAGAATAAAGATAGAAGAAATTGGAAAAGATATGCTACGCTTGCAGGATCCTAGAATGAGAATCGTTTCTTGGTTCTAACGCTGGGTTTCAAGCCACACCTACCTATATAGTCATTAGCATTTTTGGTTCTAAACTCATGAATACAAAATGGCAATTCAAAATATCGGACTGTAGAGACAGAAAAAAGAAGCCATGCTCTGGAAACTGGAAACCAAGCCATCAAAGGATATCAGGGTACCAAAAACTTTATTATAAAATCCCTTTAAAAATATGCAGTGACTTTCTAAAAAAAAACAAATCTAATATCAATGTAAAAAGACCCTAACGTTCATTATATTGTTATAAATGTGTTATTGTGCTACTGAAATGAGATATTACTTTACATGCGTCCATTCGTTTGCATCCGGTCAAAATGTCAGTGGAAATAGGTTTCGAAAACGGTCAATTTAATAACAAATACATTTGTTCAAAGGAAATATCAAACAAACTAGATCAGTCGATCGACAAAATTATTGAAAAAACTGGATTTACAAAATGCAACGTTGAAAAGAAATCTGTTTGCACAAACGGTGGTAACTATCTTGGATTATTGTACGAAATTGATGTAAAAGGGAAAACAGAAAAAGGCGATGCAGAACTAAACCTTTTCGTCAAAAGCGTCATCCCAGGTGAAAGCAATTTGCAAATATTATCCATAAACGACGTTTATAAAACTGAGCTGTTTACTTACAAAGAACTTTTCAAGATATTCGAAGACCTGCAGGAAGAAGCAAAAGTACCCAACGATGAAAGATTCAAAATGGTCAAAAGTTATGAGGAAAGTGTTGCAGAAGTGATTATCATGGAAAACGTATCGAAACAAGGATTCACGACAGGCCACAGAATGGACGTACCGTCTTTGAAATTTGCTGAAATGGCTATTCAACAGCTAGCTAAATTTCATGCATTTGCGTTTGTGGTTAAAGAAAAACGTCCTGTTTTTTTTAAGGAGCGGGTTGAAACTAGGAAACCTGCCTACAATATTGGTAAACAGTGGCATGAATTTGTTCATAGTGTTACTAAAATAGCGATTAATAATATTGATGAAGATGTCAAGGCAAAAGTTGAGAAATTTACTGAAGGCATTGCGGAAAGATTTGGAAGTTATCATGGTGATGAGATGACAAAGCGGTGCTTGTGTCATGGCGACTATAGGCCTAACAATATACTGATGAAGACAATCGTAAGTACTTCATTATATTACAAACGTGCTTCACCGACCTCAAACAAATAAGAAAAATCGTCATATTTTACAGTTTGTTCATAATTTGTTATACCTACATAGTATTGGCATCGTCGTAATCTTTTACTTGAAACGTATTTTTATTTTAGCGGCATGTTCATTGATACATGGTGAATGTATTGAAAATATGGCTAAAAAGGAAGTGACTGTTAAATTGAAAAGTATGAAAGAAGAAGACATAGATGCGCCGACCCCAAATAAATTGGTATTTTATAATGATGACTTATTGACACGTGAATATTCTCATAAAACATGACTGTACTTTAGACTTACTTATTTGTAATTTTACGATCCTAATCAATTTTTTTTATTGCACCTTAGGATGGAGAAGTTTCAGAAATATTACCAGTGGACTATCAACTGATATACTATGGATGTCCAGTCCTAGACTTCATGTATTTCATCTTCAGCTGTACTGATCAAAAATTCCGAAGAGCACATTTAGAGCATCTCAAAGATTTGTATCACAAGACGATGACGAAATTCTTGAAATATTTCGACATTGACGTGAATACCTTTTATTCAAAAAATCAATTTGAAACGGATTTCAAGAACAAGTTGGATTATGGTCTGATGTTTTCACTAATATTTCTTGCGTTCATGTTCGTTACCGACGATGATGTTCCTGATTTGACAAAGAACGACATGAGCAGCTTATGTTTTAAAGTTGATAACAAATTTAAGGATAGAATCCAAGGCATTGTTGATGATTATATCGAGTGGGGTGTTATTTAAATTGTGTTTGAAGTTTTACTTTCTTATAACACTTTTTTGGTAAGATGGGTTAATAAAAATGGTTTTCTGTTTTAACCTTTTTTTATTAAAAGACGTTGTCCTACACTTTTCCTCTATCGTAAGTGCATAAACAAACATTTAAACTCACATACACAAACAGCCAGACCCGAAACAACTACCTGTATAATTCGTTCGTATCGTCGTTTTTAGGTCATACAAATATTTGATACGTCCGGGAATCGAACCCGCGATACGCAGCGCAACAGTCGATCGCTCAGCCACTGCGCAAACCGTGCCGTTTCATTAGTAATACAGAATAAGAAATCTTTATAACGGTTTTTGTTGGCGCCTACAGCAAGACGACTTGCAATCAGTGCCGCACAAACGCACGATGTTAATTATTATGTTAGTAGTAGGGTGCTTATACCCTAATTTACTGAAAATTAAATAATTCTTTGAAATACGCTTAAAATACATCGAGGGTATTGATTATGTCCTGATGGCCTGACGGCCAAGAGCATCGACGACCATCTCTCGAAGCTCTCCTTAGGCGATATTTGGTTAGGATTAAGGACCTGATTCAGAAGGTTCAGGTAAGTTCTCCTCAATACTGCCCGCATTGTGAGGAGGTTCCTGTCTCTGGAACCCTAACCATCGGTAGTTTGGACTTTCCTCCCGATACCAGTGGAAACCTAATTTTATATGTTGTTTCTTATTTACTTTTGAAGAAATTTTTAATTCAAAAATAAAATTTTAAGATCAAACTCAAATTCAAAGCATTTATTTCAATTAGACCATTACAGGCACTTTTGAATGTCAAGATGAAAAGTGAATAAAGTAAATATAAATTCTAAAATAACGTCGCTAAACACTCGCTAAATATTGACTCGTGTTTTTATTACCTTTTTATTAAGAGGATGTCACTGTTCAAATAGATTACGTGCATCGTTTGTTTGCAGGATATAGTAGTTAATTCCTTGTTGGTAAATCGTATTTAATGTCATCGTTAGGGTTACAGTAAAGGGTTGGTCAAACTGTTACGGACAAACTGCGGATTTGTCTCTCAACACAAATTATTAAGAGATCCATTACTGGTATGTCCGTCAGTGCAATAGAATACAAGGGATGAAAAAGCACCCTTAACGGAGCCCAGAATTACATATTTCTTCATATCTTTGTTATTTTTTTAATTGGACCTTGGGCCATACCAAGGACCTTCTGGTTATGGAAATATTGAAAATCCAAGTTACGTCTTTATCAGAAGTTTAAATGTTATCATTCAAATATCCTCCATAACTAGGGATACATCTGTTTCTTTTTTATCAATAACTATGTTTTTTATATCTCTTTATTAAATTTTCGTTTTCCAGCAATAATCTGTGAGCAGTGTAGTTTAATGTACAGTCAGCGTCACAATGTGCTTACCTATTTGAAAGTTAATTTTAATGCAACTCGGGTGAACAATTGATGCAGCGTACGTAACGCTTGGTTGACGAGTCGTTTAACACCCTCTATGTATATTTGCGTGTTAGTTGTGAGAACAGTGAAGATCAACACGTTATCTAAGACACAGAAGAAATCTATGACAGAAAAGTAGAGAAAGATAGTGAGAAGTATTTTTTTATGACACTTTGTGTTCGTAAATTAAAAATAGAAAAAAACAGTCATGCTAGGTGTGTAAAAATACAAACTTAAACCCATGCCTTTTTACCATAGGGCTAGGCAGAAACTACAGAACACACCTCGCTTCCTTCACGTTCGTACATCTAGACATACATGGAAATATATTTTTTTTGGGGTGGGAAATCATCAAATAACTTTCCCCGCTCTGGGCGGAGCAGGGGGGAGTGTCAGACTGGTATTGACTAAAACCCACCCATGTTCCCTCTATTGCCCTTTACGTTCCGGGGTCGCGGTATCTCTTTCGAACAACCCGCAACCCCGGCAGTACATAGAAATAATAGACTCTGTACTCATCAGCTTCCTCGTTTCTAGACTTATAAATGCAAATTTCAAAATCTTGGTTTAGACAAAAACATACCGTTCTGGTTCTGGAAATTGGAATAATAATTGTAATCATTTCCGAATGATTACAATTTAAAAAATTCAATGTTAAATCTGTACTTGAGTTGGATTGGGGAATGAGGCATCCATCTTATGGCTGAAGATGCGATTGAATCCTAAAACAGTGTTAGGAATATGCATTAATAAATCTTTATTATCAAACATCATTATTTATTTTCAGCGATATCATGTTTAAAACATTTGTTTTATGTTTTCCGTTACATAATAATAAAGCATAACAAACAAAAAACACTGTAAAAACATTGTCTGGGAAATTTTATAATCACACAGAATTCTTCAGATGAAATAAAAATAAGCTCTACAGCTCTAATAAAAAAAAAATTGAAACCGTTTAGAAACTCGTTACTGACGTTCCAAAAAAGTGACAAACCCAACACCAGTGTAAAAATACCTTAACGTAATAAGATAGCAGTTATAAATGAACGATTTTGTTTTAAGACAGGATATTAGGTTACTTGCGTCCATTCTATTGTGTCCGGTCAAAATGCAAGTGGAAAAATGTACAAAAAACCTTCAATTCGAAAACAAAATCATTTTTTCAAAGAAAATTTCAAACAAACTAGATCAGTCTATCGACAAAATTATTGAAAACACTGGATTAACTAAATGTAACGTTGAAAAGAAATGTTATTGTACAAACGGTGGTAACTATGTTGGACTATTGTATGAAATTGACATAAAAGGTAAAACAGAAGAAGGAGATAAAGAACTAAACCTTTTCGTCAAATGTATCATCCCAGCTGACAGCAATTTGCAAATATTATCTATATACGACGTTTTTAAAACTGAGCTGTTTACTTACAAAGAACTTCTCAAGATATTCGAAGAACTGCAGGAAGAAGCAAAAGTACCCATCGATGAAAGATTCAAAGGGGTTAAAAGCTACGATGAAAGTATTGCAGAAGTGATTATCATGGAAAACGTATCGAAAAAAGGATTCACGACAGGCCACAGGATGGACGTGGTGTCGTTGAGGTTTGCTGAAATGGCCATTCAAGAGCTTGCCAAATTCCACTCGTTTACATTTGTTATGCAAGAGAAACGTCCAGGTTTTTTTGAGAAACAAGTTAAAGATATGAAATTTCCTTTCAATTTTGGTGAGCAATGGCGTGAATTTGCTCAGAGCTTGACGAAAATACCAATGAATTATATTGATGAAGATGTCAAAGAAATTGTTGAGAAGTTTTCTAAAGAAATTGCGGAAAGATTTGGGAGATTTTATGATGACGATGAAATAACTACGAGAGGCTTATGTTATGGTGATTACAAGCCAAACAATATACTGATGAAGGTGATCGTAAGTGCTTTTTTTATTATTTACGTGTTCATATTTCAAGCTCCTATTGTGGCATAAGGCTCCTCTGGGTAAGTGGAGTCATGGAATTCACGTTTCAAGCCCAGTGAGTTTTGGTGGATCATATGTTTTTGCGATTACATATTTATTTATTTATATTATTCTCTCAATGGACCAGTAATTCGTAGATCAACGAAAACAAAATGCGTGGAATTTGTATTTATGTCATCGCCTTCATAAATTTTCATTTTATATAACTCTCAATATTTATTAAAACACTCTATTTTCTTTGGTTCTTAGTCATTTAAACTCTTTTTCGTTTCGTAGGATGGAGAAGTCTCGGAAATATTACCAGTGGACTATCAAATGGTGCACTATGGATATCCGATCCTAGATTTCATTCATTTCATCGTCACTTCTACTGATCAGGAATTCAGAAAATCACATCTGACTCATCTCAAAGAGATATACTATAAGACAATGATGCAGTTCTTGAAATATTTTGACATTGATCTGAACTCTATCTACCCAAGAAAGCAGTTTGAAACAGAGTTCAAAAACAAGTTGGATTATGGTTTAACTTTTTCTCTTGTATTTCTTGCTTTAATGTTCGTTACGAAAGACGATGTTCCTGATTTGACAAAATATGTCAGTAATTTAAGTTTTAAAGTTGACGACAAATTTAAGGATAGAATTCAAGGGATTGTCGACGATTATATTGAGTGGGGTGTTATTTAAATTATAGTGCATGTATGTATAAAGCTTTCTTTGAAATGTTTATTGTTGTATATAAATAAATGATTATGATTATGTTGGTATGGATTAAATAAAAATTGTATATTCTGCTTTACTGTTTTTTATAATTTTATAGTTATATAATTGTACTTACATAAAAATTACACATTATTTGTTATAACATTACAAGGTATGAACAAAGGCGAGCTCATCTTGACTGCATCATAAATATGAAATAACAGAATCGTTTCCTAAATGATCGCCCGCAACGGTTGAACCAAAAAGCGTTGACCTCTGGCCACAGAGTACATTTTAATATATAGAAATAGAGACCAATCTTCGATGTCAATATGGGTAACTACTTACAGCGCCATCTGTTATCCATGTTAGACAACTTTTTTATTATATATATAGCTACACTGTGTATCTATAGATTGTTGGTTGCTTTTCAGCACTGCTCAACCACGTGACTGATACGAGTAGTAGATAGTGTAATTCACTACAAGTATTTTACAATTCTTGTAGTGAATTACACTATCTACTACTAACTACTAGAACTAAAGATATAAATAAAACAACATATTTGATGAAAATCTAGTTTATTTGTTTTTTTTATAGCACTCACTTAACTTTTTTGCTTTAACTTGCAAATTGTCCTCATCATCATCAACATCTTTTCTCCCAGCTAATATTTTATTGATATTTTTGCAGTAATTAAACATCATAAACCTAATAACAATATTAATTAAAAAATCTATTACTTTTTCTTTATGTATTATACATTTTATAAATTTAAAATCTACAAAACTACTAACAGCTGTATTAATGATTAGCTTTAAATTTAATTTTTCAATATTTTCTTTTGTTAACTCATTGATTAAATCTTGCATATTGGAAATCAGCTCTATTAACTTCTTGCTGGGAGTGCAAAGCCATCGTCGACCTGCGTATTCCCTATATTTTATGTACTCAATTTCATTTTTTTCCATAAAATGGTTGCAACAATCTGTGCAAGCTTTAAATATTTTAGACTTAATTTTTTTCAAAAAATATCCGCTTATGTATTGGAGAGGGGCAATAATACGGGGATCCCTTTCTTTATCCTCTAAAGGTATAAAATTAAATTCAAAAATGTTTGCAAAATCAAACGATGAACAGGTCGACGTTGTTTTCGCATTTTCGTTGATGATGAGAGAGTACAATGCATCACAAAAGTCTTTTTCGCAGTTTCCGCGGGTGTGGACACTGCTTATATTATTTATTAATAATGTGGCGAAAGCCGATTCAAATTGGTCGCAGGTGGGATTAGTGTTGCGGCACCCTTGGCTTCTCACCGCCCCAAAGAAATTTTCCAAAGGGTCCTGATTAAGATGCCGCAACCATACTGACGACACGTTATACTCATTTTTAAGTTTTTTTAATAACGTTTTTATTCCATTCAGTGTCCACACCCAATTGGTAACGGAGGGTATCGATTGTTTTTTACCATTCGATATAAATTTCATGGATTTAAAAATTTGTACACCCTCAATCCAAATTTGGTGATGTGCCGAGTTTGGCGTTGCTGGGCCTAGTAGGGGTTTCGCATTTTTATTTTTCTGTCGACTGCCATTCACAGAGTCAAAGATGTTGTCCATGAACAGCAGTAAATCAGCAGTGTCCTTACACTCAGCGGGAAGTATGTTCTTATCTAAAAAAAAAAAAAAAACAATTGTAAGACAGGTCAATCGTCTAAAGTTCTGAATTATATTTATTTTTGCATGCTACTTAAATTGATTTAAAATAAGTAACAATGGCATCAAGTAATTTTTCAAAACATGACTGATTATGATACTTTTCGTGTGATATTAGATTTCTGATAGCATATTCTAGTTATACAATAAAACAAACATTACCTGCCAAGTATCCCATATTAGACGCCACAGTACGACTGAATATTTGTGAGGCGAATTTAACCTTCATTTTGTTAATTTTCAGAGGGTTGACATGATATTCCGTTAATTTTGGAATCAATCTAAAGCCTTTGTAACCAGGGTTTTCGTTTAATAGTAATTTTAAATGCGACCATTTTGCTATTTTTGTTACGCCATCTTTGGTGAATTCTAAATTTTTACACATAAGGTTATTTCGAATTCCTTTCAGAAGATGTGGGGGGTCGTAAAGTGGTACAATTTCTTGACCATTTATTAAAATTATATTCTCTCTAGGTTCTTCACCTTTTCTTAAATAAATTCCCCTGGTCTCATTAATTAACAGGTTGAGAGCCTGCCTATTATTAGTACCCTGGTCACATATAGTAGCAACAACTATGAACCCTGATTCTTGCAAGCCTCTTATCACTTCCTTAATTTGTTGAGCTAATTCAGGTCCCTTAGTAGCACTCGACGCAAATGTATATGATACTGGCTGCTTATAATTATAAATTAGGCCGCGTAACATAAAGACTTGGGCATGATCTGCAAATTCAGTTTTCCTCTCTCGTCCATTGTCAACAAGACCTGTGATTTTATCTTTTCTCTCGTTATATGCAAGACTGCTCTTCAAAGAAACTTCGTCAAACATAACAACACATAGCTTTTCTTCTATTTTCATGTTGTCAGCTTTATTTTTCAATTGAGAGAAAATATTATTGTTAATCCCAGGCTTTATGTTGCAAATTTGTACTAACTTAATAAGGGTTTGCTGAGCAGGCAAAATAAAATTTTTTCTCAAAAATCTGTATCCTTTGGGACTTTGCTTGAAAATAGATAAGGAAGCAATTTTTTCTTGTAACGTAAAACGTCGCCCCTTTTCTTTTTTGCGGTCCTCTCGACATTGCATACTAATTAATAATTTTCCTGTACTCGTACAATTTTCTAGTATGTCGCATACTGCAGGGTTGGATGCAATTTTTTTTGCTGCTTTTACATTTGCAGACAGTTTTTTGACTCTATTTTTCATTTTGCTTATCTTAATCCTTGCAGCGACAAGTTTATCGTGCAGTTCCTTTTCTGTATTTGTAAAGAATACTCGATTCTTAGCTTTCTTTACCATTATTTTTCCTCCTGTAAAAATAGAAATAAAAACATGTTAATATATTTATTCAAAATTGTTTTTTTTAGTTATACACAAGATCAGATTTGCATAACTTACCTAGATTAAGATGCACATTAGTTTCTGAAGTACTTGGTAAAGCAGCTTCTTGCATTGTAGCTGTGAGATCTGAAATTAATAATAGTACGAAGTTAAAACTTATGTATGTGGCGCCAATCTAATATAAAGGGAAAAATATATAAATGTAAACTTGAACAAACACAATTTGTAATCAACAATTGCAATAAATACAATAATTTGTTGGAAGAACCCAAACTTATTAGTCTAACCACACTTTAAAGCGTGGTGACTATGTAATATCTACATAATACCCAATGAACATATTGTAGCATAACAAAATGGGACAGTTACCAAATAGGACCTACCCGATAAAGTACCTGGGTGACTGAGATTCATTAATTTCTTTTTTGTGCATTTTTTCAAGAAATGCACATAGGGTGACTCGTTATTAGCGTATGATACTTAAACATGTATAAAAATTCTTTGTCCTCATGAGCACAATCACGGTATCGTACACTAATTACCAGTCACCCTATATAGATGAACTTAAATACAAAATATCATTAAAACCGATAGAGCCATTATAAAAGTTTTCAAACATTTACTGTCATTAGATATATAATACTTAAATAATTACTCAGGCATATGTCTTGTTGGACAGTTATTGAAATAACCAAATAAATTCGACTTACCCAGTTTTGGTAGGTTTTCAATGTCTGGAGTATGTAAAATAGAAACATTTTCGTGCATAGCCCGGGGATCTGAAAGACATTATTGTATGGATTTAACTAAATGTAAGTTGTGCTAATTTTTTAAACAAACTAAGTCCATTACATTTTATTTTCAGACATAAATACAAAAAAACATTGTTCCCACAGTTTATGTTGAATTGAACAAAACTTTATTAGTTACTTACTCATCAACAATAAGTAAATTAACTTCTTGCTGTGTCCTTGAAAATGAAGTATAATCATAAACATTTTCATAGCTATTGCTTGCAGAATGGAGTGGACTCATTCAGGGATTTAATTAAATTATAATTACCTGAGGGTGATGGTAGGCCCAGATTTTGTTGTTGTAGGCTAGTGGTTGATGGAGGAGTCAATGGTGCTGAAAAAAAAAACAAATATAAATAGAACTTCAAATTATTTAGGCATCAATTATAATAATTATGTAATTAAATTTTTGTCATTTGAATAGCCACTAAATATGCAATTTCTTAATCTTAATAAAAAATCACATGTAAGTTTTAGATGCTATGAAGTGAAATAAATCAACTATGACTCTTTACATTGGAGCAACTGTCTACCAGACCTCCACAACCTAGTCCGACTTTCTGGCTTCTGACTACATGTAACAACTGTCAAAGTCTTACGATTGACAACAGGAACCAACAGCTTTACATAATTTTATACTTTATGATGTCATCAATGTCCTAGATAAACTTGGAAAAGTAATAGACAAATTGAAAAAATCATATTAGTATTTGCTAGGTGTGGAACCTGCAACCTCAAGCATGAGAAGAATTGGTGTCATTTATATTTACCTGATGATGTTGACGGTAGGTTCTGAATTTGCTGCAAAGGCTGTCTGTTGGTATTCATTAATGAAGTCCGAGACAATAATGCTGAAAAAAATTACATACATATTATTTGAATAGAACAATAAATTACATAGGCATTAATGTAAATTTTATCATAACACTAGCCTGTGGGACACTGTTGTTTACGCAAAATTAGAATGTTGGAATGTTTTCTTATAGTATCTTTTTTTACAATATTAGGACTTTGTAATATAAGTTCTTGTGTGGTTTTACTCCCGTTAAAAATGTTAAGGGTGAACAACCCTTATCACTTAGGGGTATGAAAAATAGATAGTAGCGAATTCTCAGACCTACTGTGCATATAATTTGGTAAAAATCGGCAAAGCTGTTTCGGAGGAGTAAGATAACTAACATTGTGACACAAGAATTTTATATATAAGATTTTTTATGATATCAGATTCTTAAATGCTTCTCCTGACAAGTTGCATATATGCATATATGACAATGTCGCACTGGGGGTGTGTAAACTGGGATGTATATACAAAAAGTATTTTGCAATATGTAGTGATTATATACTTACATGGCATTTTCAATGTTGGCACAGCAATATTACTGATTCTGTTATTACGGCACAAATATTTTTCCTCAAAGTGAGCACGACACACTCTGCGGTTCAATATTTGTTCATTCTTCAAACCCAAGAGTTCAGGACTGCCGATTGCATACAGCCAAGTATTGAAGCGTTCTCTATCAAATACAGGATTCGGGAACCCATGAAGTACTTGATGCATACCTTAAATAAATAATGAAGTTTTAATATTGAAAAACAATAAAATTCACAAACATAACATTAGCTGCATTGTCAAGATATCAACTTATTGCAAAGTTGGTAAACTTGCAATAAAAACATTGGCTACATGGACTCATAAAAAAAACATGATAGGCAGTGGCTGGCCTCAAGTCAAAAAGGGGCTTGAGAAAAATAAAATTTCCTTCAAGTATATTGCTTAAATTTCATAGTACATTTTGTTTGATTTGTATTTGTTTGTGATTAACGAACTCATAAACTTGTTGCTGGACCGATTTCACAAATTCTTTCAATGGTAGAATGCTACTGTATCAGTATCACTGAATGACATAGGTGAAATAATGTACTTATATTTTCACGCGGACCAAGCCGCTGCAAGAAGTGAAAAAGCTTGTGTTAAATAAATAAATAGCCATATATATCTGGTCTGACGTACCTCCACTCTCCTTACACCCTGGGACACAGCAGTATCTGCCCGAAGACATGGTATCTACTAACTTCACCCACAAGAGTCCTGTCTCAATCACAAAAAACCTTCTCTGTTCACAATTATGGATTACTCGGAGGAACGTAAGCTCAACTCGACGAGAAATTCACAAAGAAACACAAAAAGGAGATCACAAACAAAATATCGCAAAATAACCGGCGCAAGCGAGCTATCAGCAGACATTCATTTGTGTGTGCACAGAGTACAATTTTATTTAGGAGGTATGTTAGTGTGACCAGGTTACCGGTTCACCTGTTTATTGAAAAAAAAATGGAATGCTTATTTAAAATTTGCTAAACTTACACAAAAACTTGTTAAAAATGTGGTATGTAATTTATATGAAACTTTAAGTACACAATTTAAAAAAATAATAATTCAATATCATCAGTTTTTCTCTAGCGCCATCTATTAGGATTACAGGGAAAATGAAGACTAAACTGCCATCTATTATTTATGTGGAGAACATCATTGGTCTACGTCACAATGTAACCCGACAAATTTAAAAATACATTAAAACTCATTTTGAACAGGGACTACGTCAGACTTCGTCATTTTGTATCATTGTATCCATTGCTGTCCCCAGTTTTTTGTACTAAGTTTGAAGCCCCTGCCTCTGGCGCTGATTCTTCACACTATGGTGACACATACAGAGTTGCGTTTATTTCCGAAGCCGAGAGTTGCCGGAGATAACCGAGCGATTCCGAAGTTCTATACTCGCTTCGCAGGCGTCCATTTTGCTCAATACGGTTTCATTGCTACGTGAGTCACGTTGTATCAGTCATATTATTTATTTCTTAAAACTCATCTCATTTTATGTGTGTGTGTGTGTGTGTTTTTGTATTGTGATAAGAGTGTTTTTTAAGGAAATTTCTATATATTATTAATTTTATCAACAGTTTATCTTGTGTTCATCTGATAAAAGTAATTCTATAGATTGTAAAACGTTGCTATCTTCGTTTATCTATTTCATAATAACATGGAGGTAACGGAAAATCCAAGTGAGAAGAATATGTCTGATATTATTTTACCTCAAAAGTTGAAAGAATGGATAGAGCAGCGGTCGTCACACTTTACTGGCCAAGGGCCACACATGACAATGTGAGTACCAGGGCCGGGCCGCAGAGTATTTGAAGGCGCTTCAAGAGCCTTTGCACACTTATCCATACTAGTCCATACTAATGTTATAAATACGAAAGCTTGTATCTGTATGTGTGTTACTTCTCTACGCTTAAACGACTAAACCGATTTACATGAAATTTGATATGGAGATAGTTTGAGCTCCGGGGAAGGACATAGGATAATTTTAATCTCGAGAATAACTATTACATAATGTTCAGCTCATTTAATTATTCACTTCGCACTAGCTTGCCCGTGGCGCGACGTCGTTTGTGTGAGAGTTGAGGTCGAAAAAAGTAGTCGATATAATATTATGAATTACAATATTTATTAGAAAAAGATATTAATTTATAAACATAGGTAAGTAACAAATTATTTATTAAAAAGTTCAACGTCGTAATAAAAAATACCTGTTTTATAATTAGGAATTATGGTGTTGAACTTTTTTAATTATTTCTTGTATATTGGCATCTTTTGGACTACATGCAATTCTCATTGTGTCTTCTAAATGAGTGGAAAGGCGATTACGATATTTATTTTTTAAGAAGCTCATTTTCGAAAATGAAGCTTCACAGAGATATGTTGAAGAAAATATGGTTAAAACGAATTGTGCGCAGTCTTGTAAAGATTTATACTTGCTAGGAGCATTTTTCCAAAATTCATTGTACTCCTGCTTTTCACGATGCTCAATGAAACTAGCTTTTAGCTGTGTGTCGTGCTTTAGTTCAATGATTTCATTCATTAACTGTGTTTTAGGAAACCCAAACTGGCAAAATAATTTCATATCTTCGTTTTGAACGTGCCAAGGATTTTCCACAAGTATAAAGCAGTTCTTAATCTCTCGCACATCGTCAAATCTATTTTGTATTTCTTTCAGATATTGTTTTAAATAGGATATCAAATCTCGATGAATAGTACTGTCGGGAATAGAAACTTCGGATTGCAGAGCAGTAACAGTTGGAAAATTTGAAAAATCTCCTGCTTCGAGTTCGTTTATATAAAATCTCAGTTTGTCTTCAAATGCAAAAACTTTATTTGTCATTTGCCCAATTATTTTGTTAGGTCCTTGCATCTCTAAATTAAGACTATTGAATTTCATAGTGATATCGGTCAAAAAAGCCGCAAGTGTCCACCAGTCATTTTGCTGTAGTTGGGGGTATTCTTTGCCACTTTGTTGCAAAAAAAGTATTATTTCGTGTTTCAAATGAAAGAACCGTTCTAATACTCTTCCCTTGCTTAACCATCTGACGGCTGTATGTAAGATAACATCGGTATAATTAGCATGCAATTCTTCAAGAAGATCTTTAAATTTTCGATGGTTAAGTTCACGCGCGCGAATAAAATTTATAATATTTACAATCGTATTCATCACGTCTTTTAATATGTTATTCGAAATTTTACAAGCCAAAGTTTCTTGATGCAGCAAGCAATGAATGGGTAATAAATTAGGTAAATTCCATTCCTTCTTCATTAAAGCAATCAAACCATTATTTGCACCCACCATTGACGGACAACCATCGGTACACACTGACATCAACTTATTTACAGGTATTCCGTGTTTTCCTACAAATTCTTTTAGAACTTCCATAAAATCACAACCTCTCGTATGACCCTTCATGGTAATCACTGCTAAGAAATCTTCTTCTATGATTCCGTCCATTGTGCAGTATCTAACGAATAATGAGCACTGAGACATAGAAGTTATATCCGTACTGGAATCGCAAGCAAGACTAAAGTATTTACAGTTTTTCAGTTTGTCAATTACTGCCTCAAATAAATTTTTCGAAATATCTTCAACACGGCGGCGACAGGTGGATTCAGAAAGTGTAAGCTTGTTTACTTGTGCCATTATTTGTTTACTATTTGAAAAATTTTGAAATAACGTTTGAGAAACAGTTATCATACACTCTTTCATCAATTCAGCATCAGTAAAGGGTTTCATTCGTTTAGCAAGAATGTTACACACTTGGTATGATGCTTTTGTAATAGCCTCATTCTGCCCAACTGCTGTCGTCATTAGGTTTTGTTGACGATGAATTGACGATTTCAAATGAATTATTTTATTCTTTCTTTCAACCGTTTCTAAAGGGTAGGCTTCGGTAAATGAACTATGCTTACTTGTGTAGTGGCGAAATAAATTGTATCGCTTAATTCCAACGACAGTTTCCCGGCATATTAAACAAATAGCAGTACCTTCCTTATATCCACTTATAAAACAAAATTCTTCCTCCCATTTTTCTTGAAAACTTCTATTTTCGTCAGTTATCTTCCTTTTAGTAGCACATTTAGATGATGTTCCCGCCATTATAAGTACATAGAATACCGCAAGCGCATTCGATGAAGCAAGAAACGTCCAGGCTTTGTGCGTTAAAACAAATGAAATAGATCGCGCGCGACTCCTGTGGTGTGTCGCTCGTCGGTGTGTGAGCGCGCGCGCGGGCGGGGTCGAGCAGCACGGGCGGCGAGCGGGGACACGCTCGCCGCCCGCGCGGGACAACCCCGTATATGAGCGACGCGACGAGTGTGCGCGGCAGAACTATCGTATCGACAGATCGTCGTTAGTAATCGTCGCCGGATTCGAACACAAAATCGAATATTGATTTTGTTTATGGTTATGTAGGTACATATCGGTAATCTAAGTATAGTTGGCTATTAATGCAATTTACTTTGCAGCGGGCCGCACAAATAACGCCCACGGGCCGCATGCGGCCCGCGGGCCGCTATTTGACGACCACGGGGATAGAGAGTATAGCTAAGAGAGAAGGATTTATAACCTATGAAATTAAAAGTAAAAAACTGACGCCGTCTGGTGGTGGCTTTATGGGTATTCTATACGAAATAGATGTAAAAGAAAAAAGTACTGATATTGCAAAAGAAATAAACATATTTGTGAAGAATATACCCGAAACTGAGCAGATGAAAATTTATTCAGTATCAGGAGTTTTCGAAAGAGAGGCATTTATTTACACAGAAGTTTTTAAAATCTTTGAAGAATTTCAAGATGAAGCTAACATTCCACTTAATGAAAGGTTTCAAATCGTCAAGACTTATGAAGAATGCAATCCAAAGTCTATAATTCTTGAACACTTAGGGAAGAGAGGTTTTACAGTGTACAACAGAATGGAGACGGTTACATTAGATTATGCCAAATTGTGTGTACAACAGTTAGGCAAGTTTCATGCTCTTTCAATGGTCCTACATGACAGAAAACCGGAATATTTTAAGGAAAAAATTGCAACGATGAAACAACCTTTTAATTTTGAAGAAGACTGGTACGCATTTGTTAAAAACATGTATGATTATTCCATTAACTGTTTGGAACCTGATGTTAAAGAGAAAGTGGGACAGAAGATTTTGGAGAAAGTAGACGATTATCCGAAGTATATGAATGATACATCGGGTGTCTGCACCCTCAGTCATGGCGATTATAAACTTAATAATGTCATGGCTAAAGAAGTAGTAAGTTTAAACTTTATCAATCATGTTAAATAATAAGTTGGATTCAAATATCTATACTTCTGAATAATACGACACTGTTACACAGTTGTCGCAGTAGTTTAGCGATCGTCTGCTGCGCTGCGTGTCGTGGGTTCGATTCCCGCACGGAACAAACATTTGTATGGCCTACAAATGGTTGTTTCAGGTCTGGCTGTTTGTGTATGTGAATTTGAGTGTCTGTTAACGCACCCACGATACAGGAGAGATTCCTAGTGTAGGGCAACGTTTTTTTTTTTTAATATATATATTCTTCCTCATGTCCTTATCTCGTGTAACACGGAGTAGACACATGCGTTTGATTCTTCCTCATCACATGCCCAAACCAACCCAAATGATCAACAATTAACCCCGCTCTTATTTGCAAGGTGTATAATTCGTTTTTCATTTATTTAGGTACCTACTAATCTAATTTCGTAATAATTTCCTTATCATCAATCTGCAAGAGTTCATTCACTGCTAGACATAAATAATGATTGATGATGATGGTGATGGTTTTTTGTTTCTATCGCACGACACTTGACTCGATCTTCTGCAACTCCAATTACCACCAGCTACTCTCAGGCTGAGAAGCTTGTCACTCCACAAAGACTATAGTCTATAGTCTTGTTTTATAATCTGTTTCAAATAACAAATTTTTTCAGGATGGAGAATTAACAGAAGTAATAACGATAGATTTCCAAATAAGTCATTACGGATGTCCCGTTTTGGATTTCCTCTACTTCATTTTCAATGGAACTGACCAAGAATTTAGAAAGAAGCATTTGTCAAACCTTAAAGACATATACTATGAAGCTATGGAATCATTCCTGGAACATTTTGGTCTAGATATTAAGAAGATTTTTCCTCGAGAAGAATTTGAGAGGGTTTATAAGAAGAAGTTGGATTTTGGTTTAATGATAAACGTATTTTATGTTCCCTTTTTGTTTGTGGCTGCAGATGACGCGCCTGATGTAGCGAATGAGGAGCTGTCTACGTTATCTTTTAACGTTGATAACAGATTCACCGATAGATTTCGTGGTATTGTCGACGATTTCATTCAGTGGGGTTACCTTTGATGGATTGGTAATCTTATTGATAAATAAACAAGTTGTTTCATAACTTTGGTTTTATTGCATCCTTACTAATATTATAAAAGCGAAAGTGAGTTTGTTTGTTTGTTACGTCTTCACGCCCAAATTGTTAAACCTATTTTGATGAATTTTAGTACAAATATAGTATTTGCTATTACAATAAATAAGGCGCAAGGGCAAAAACTGCAGGTAGCAGGTACCTGCAAATCACGAAAGGGGGGACCTGTGTTACCCCAAATTTAACGCAGGCAAAAGCTAGTAAGTATACTATAACTTAAAGAGTTTAATCTAACATAACATAACTGAAAGCATTTATTTTAATTAACAAAACCGCTGTTATTGTGGGTGTCTGTGGGTAGTGACCCGTTTGCTCGTTTGCCCTCTGTCACATTAAAAAAAGACTGTTACAAGACAATATCGTTGCCCTCTGAATAAACCTCTTCTCGTCTCAGTAAGACCAAAACTTTGAGAGATATAATTATTTTTTGTACACGCATAGAGAATATCTCAAAATGGCTGCCAAAAAGCGGGGAAGTGCGAATATTAAAACACTCGTTACATAAGTATATAGAATATCGCCAGTCCATGACCGGACATATTGTAGGTATTGAGAAAAATGGCAGAGTAACTCCATGGACACTCTTTTAAATTTGACGGCACGGTTGGTGCAGTGGCTGAGCGATCGACTGCTGCGCTGCGTGTCGCGGGTTCGATTCCCGCACGGAACAAATATTTGTGTGACCTGCAGATAGTTGTTTCGGGTCTGGGTGTTTGTGTATGTGAGTTTAAATATTTGTAATCGCACCCACGATACAGGAGAAATTCCTAGTGTGGGGCAACGTTTTATAAAAAAAAGAAAGAAAGAAAGAATTATAATATTTTTACAAGATCAGGCCTTGAATTCGAGAAGGTTAAGCAAAGGTGTCCCTAATAGTAATCCGTAAAACTTGAAGATTTTGGCATGAAATCTACTTTTTTTTCAAAACAACAAACACATGGACACATTTTTTTTTTAATTTCTAAATCGTTCAATCAGTCCTTTGACTATGAGCAAATGTGTTGTCACAGATTGAGTGGCATACAGAGTCAGTTCCCTAGTGGGATTGACTCTTTGTAATTGGTAGCTCATTGTAGGCAGTCCAGGTTCAGGACATTTTTTCATACTTCTTTTCGTTTATTTACAAGGAGTAAAATAAATTAAATGATCTAAGCTTTCTTGATTTTCTAGACATACCTAATTAATTGAATTAGTAACAGACGGTCTCCTCTAGAAAATGAGTACAGACCATTCGTTATATAAAAAAGAAAAGATTTAAGGAATAAATACACGTCTTTTAAAAACGTTATCTACTTTACGTTTTTTTCCAAAAACGTTATTTTGTAGACATATGGATAATGTAAACTGAATTATTTTAATGAACTTATGTTCATTGCGATATTTCCTATTATGTTTAGTCCCCTCAGGGGTTTTGTAGGGTTCAAAGAATTTGTTCTTCGTGTTCCCCTTACGAGCCAATGGGAGCAAATCTGCGAGCGATGTGATTGCTATTTGTTTTATAATATTGGTTGATATTATTACTTTACTAAACCGAGAGACTCCTTTTACGAATACTGCAGTTTTTTTTAAAACTTTATATATTTCGAGGCTTTTACCTTACAAAGGTATGTCAGCCTCATCATACCCTAATGTAACTAACTACTACCCTATTAAATAAACCTTAATTAATACAGTTAAGTAAAACTTAAGTATAACATTATTGCCTAAACGAGGGAGATAGTGATGCAGCAACCATTTTATAGATCAGTATCGCCTCTACGGCACTAGGCATAGATACTTAATAATACCTACTGCAGATCAAAAAAATAGTATTTATAAAAAAATTAGAAATATTTATTTGCCGCAAATTACGACGAGCATACAAAGTAACAAAAACGAAACATTGAACATACAAAGCTTAAGAAACATTTACAGATACATATACAGGATAAAATAAAAATAGCTTCTACGTCGTGACTGCGACAGGTAGGTCACCACTCAGCATGATGCTGTGCCATGGGGGCCCACAGCACAGCGCTGACAAAGTAAATAGAGGGGAAGTAGGTTATCTCCGGCCCAATTCGCGATATAATTGCCTACTGTCATAGGGTTGTCACTTTTAGCTAAATTTTAATTCAGTACCTATAAATTGGCAAGGGTCGAGAAGTTGTATTTTTTACTTTTATTTTAAAGTGACTAAAATATTATAATTAAACAAAAAACACCGTAAAACAACATTCAAAACTGTCTGTCTACTCTCTGCCTGTCTCTTAGACTATAATCAAATCTGTTGTTATGATTCGAACTTTGCTTTATATGTATATATATAAATTAAAATTAGTCAATAACTTATTTTTAATTACGATTTCATAACTGTGGGTAGTTAGGTACTTAGTTAATATACCTACAATACTGAGAAATCGGCACAACTAAACGTAAACAAAGCAATAGCGGTAAATCAGTTGACAGATCAAAAGTACAAACATTCTAGTGGGAAAGTAGACCTACCTACCTACTTCGCGATAACTCGCGGTACTTCTTAGCGATAAGACCGCCATTGTAACCATAGATTTAACATCTTTTTGTAAAACAGTTTTGTTTCGTAGATTTTGGTGTGCAATAAAGTATAATCTATTCTACTTCCTCTGTGTGATAGAAAACTAATATGCTAATACAACAAAAAGAAGTCAGTAGGTAGGTAGGTATCTCATTATGAAGTAAAAAATTGAATTATGCTAGAATAAGTGAGTAGCTTACCTTTCCTGTTCAATAGGTAATTTGAACTGAGACAATTCTGGAATTGATGAATTATTAAGACACCCAAACACACAGCAATACTTTCTCCCGCGGTTATCAGACATTTTTTATTCGTTTAGCGGTGCCGAAAAGCCGTGACTCGCGAACCTCGTGTAGTGTTAGCCCCGACTGGCGCAGCGCGAAAGGAGCCGAGATTTTGTTTAGTGTGCGTGCGGCGACGCATAGATACTACGGCGCACACATACAAGCCGCGCGCTACGCGTTTGTATGAAGTTATCGTACTTCCCCTCTTTATACTATGGCGCTGATTTTCAGTGGTCTACCCGTGAGTAAAACAAAGTCAAACACAAGCCATGGCGTGTTTTTTGTCTCGCTTGCCCGTCCCCTTGCGTCGCCTGCGCGCGCGTTTTTTTCGGGGAATAGTGCATTGTATTAAGTTAGCGTTAATATGCGCTAGGCGTTAATATAGTAGGTTACTTATATTTAAGAGAATTATTTTTGAGTGTCAAATACAACTCTCTACAAGACTACTGCTACTTTTTCTAGAACAATTTTTTCATAATGTTATATTCGATTTTACTTTGCAAAAAAAAAACAAGATGGCATTGTTTTCTGATTTTATCTACTAAGTGGCATAATATATAATCTACGTACTTACAACAACATTATAGTTTTAACCACGGAAAAACTTACCAGTATTTTACATCTAGCGACTGTGTGTCTGACATCTGTAATACCATGGTAAGGGGCATGCCCCTTGGTAAGACTGGTAGTCAGACAAAGATGACAGATGACAGCCGGGAACGGCTTAATGTGTATTTCTAGGTTCGGTGTAAACACGGTACTAAAACATTGAAACCTTGGCAAGCTCTGCTAAAGTTTGAGGATCGACCCGTGCGGCTGTTATTTTTTAACCTTAATATCATTTGGGATTTTGTATTAAAACATTTCTCATTTCCCATGATAATTAAAAATACTCATTTAGTTTTAAATGATAATTTTAATTGCATTGTTTCATAAACAAAGGACATGGCCAGATCCTGCCCTGATAATGCACAGTAATGATTAATTTATGAAAATTCCTTTTGAAATAAATAAAAAATAATCCCATTAATTACATTTCCCTAAAATAGGCGAGAGAAAATGCAAAAAAAAAATGTTTGTTCATTGATTATGTGGTTTTATATTCTGACATTGCCTTGATTGACATTTACATTGTCGTCTTGCGTTGATTTTATAACTGGCGGCTCCTTCCCTGATAACGCACAGTAATGATTAATATATGAAAAATCCTTTTGAAATAAATAAAAAATAATCCCATTAATTACATTTCCCTAAAATAGGCGAGAGAAAATGCAAAAAAAAAATGTTTGTTCATTGATTATGTGGTTTTATATTCTGACATTGCCTTGATTGACATTTACATTGTCGTCTTGCGTTGATTTTATAACTGGCGGCTCCTTCCCTGATAACGCACAGTAATGATTAATATATGAAAAATCCTTTTGAAATAAATAAAAAATAATCCCATTAATTACATTTCCCTAAAATAGGCGAGAGAAAATGCAAAAAAAAATATGTTTGTTCATCGATTGTGTGGTTTTATATTCTGACATTGCATTGATTGACATTTACATTGTCGTCTTGCGTTGATTTTATAACTGGCGGCTCCTTCCCTGATAACGCACAGTAATGATTAATATATGAAAAATCCTTTTGAAATAAATAAAAAATAATCCCATTAATTACATTTCCCTAAAATAGGCGAGAGAAAATGCAAAAAAAATATGTTTGTTCATCGATTGTGTGGTTTTATATTCTGACATTGCATTGATTGACATTTACATTGTCGTCTTGCGTTGATTTTATCACGTATTATAGTAATTTGTTACTATTGAAACTAGAACACAAACTATCGTTTACTAATATTAACATACTGCTGTACTTATTAGACTTGCTAGTTTAAGTTACGTTTTACAAATATGTGGGTATCCAGAGAATTAAAACACATTTATTAAACTGTCTCTAACATTTCAAACTACTTTACTATTATATCATTTACTACTATGCATTTCACTCTTGTAGTGAGTTTTGATCGCAGCGACGACTCTAGCCGAGTCTCTATAAAACTTGACACTGCAGCAGCGGTAATCTCGACGCTGTTTTCTTGTAGAACAGCACGATAACTGTTTGCATGATATCGGCCTTCCTTGTGGAATTAGTTCCTTTTTATGAATAGCCTAGTCTATTTACTAAATGGCGTCTGAATAGTCTTCCTCGTTTTGTTACGCCTATAAAACTCTGAATGTTTCATCATTGCTATTCAAATTGTCTGGGCGCTATTTTTGTTTTCTATTTATAGTGTCTCTCGCCTATTCTCTGATCATAAATCATAAACTATTGTAAAGCCCTGCATGTAAGCTTTAAAATGACGTACTGTACATCAATGTGCATGAATATTTTTTTGTTAGGGCATAGCTCTATACCCATTCTGGCCAAGTCATTTAATTATTTTACTAGCCTTAAAAGCGATCATGTAAGGCTAAACGTTAGCTTAAAAACCTAATTTAAATAATTCTCTTTACGAGGTTTATTAAATAGAATTTAGATTTCTAGCACTTGCATGAAATAACTGAAATGATGCACATATTTACTGAAGTATTTACATAAATAATAAGCTAAGAGATTTGCGTGGTAGCTTCGTTCAACTGAATAATGTTGTTATTACTCGTAATTTACCTTATTATTCCGGACATTATAGTTATTTCATTGTTATCTTCTAATACATAAAATTGTCGTGTCACAGTTTTAGTTACTATACTCCTCTGAAACGACTTGACCGATTTTTATGAAATTTTGTATGCATATTCAGTAGGTCTGAGAATCGGCTATTATCTATTTTTCAAACCCCTAAGTGATACGAGTGGTAAGCAGTGGGTGAAACCGCTGGGCACAGCTAGTTACAATATATTTTAATTCTATTACAATTATTTAGCCTTTTATGTCGCGGGGCCGCGGTATCAACATTTATACTTAATATTATAAAGAGGAAAGATTTGTTTATCTCGAATAGGTTCCAAAACGACCGGCCCGATTTTAAACATGTTTTCACTAATAGGAAGCTAAAATAAGGCCAACTAGCAGCGATACGAAAGGTCATTAACCTAAAGAACAACTGTGGCGTTGACAATCTAATATTTATCTCTTTCCATCTTGTGCCTTTATCGTAATGTCTCGTTCTCCCGGCAAAAACATGACAACGTTAAGACGGGTTCGCCAACATTCGGGCGGCCTTTATAGATGGGGTTTTAGCATGGGTTTTGTTTACATTTGGTATCGCTTCTCGTTGGCCGTACTTTACATTATCGGGAGCGGGGCAGCGAAGTGAAGACGCGGATGAAGCCGCGAAAGACAGTTAGTAGTTTATAAAAGGCTAGGCAGATGATGACTTTTCAATAAACTACTCACAAATATCCCCAGTCAATGAAATCATGGACAATCCCTACCAATCTCTCTTGGCACTGATCAACTACATTGATACAGAGCCCAGCCATCGGCTCTCTAGTTACGTCAACATTGCTGCCACAAGACATCAACAGAGGTATCAATAGTAGAGAGATCATCAGACCATAGTCCAGCATATCTTCATAATCTCTTTCAAAGTCATTTCTCTCGTAAACACTGCTAAAATCCAAGGAAAAATTGCCTAAGAATCCTCTAAGATTGTCGTAGTACAAATCCTTAAGGTATGGTAGATGGGAGCGTCTAAACTCCTGGTCTGTTGATGAAAAGATGAAGTAGATGAAGTCTAGAATAGGACATCCGTAGCAAATGAGCTGGTAGTCAATCGGGATCATTTCGGAGACGACGCCGTTCTGAAAGAAAACGAGAAATTAGAACATAATATATGAAAGAATACTTATAAAGTGACGAATGGTTTACAGTGTATGTAAATAATGGGAAAGCAATGAGAAGATCTTGATATAGAAAGGTAGAATTTGATTGCTGCACGAGGTTAAAATGTTTGTTACCGTTGAGCAGAAATTCACTGCTTCTCTGTGCCCTGATCATTATAATCTGTCTCTTCAATATTTGAGTGAATCGGCCAAACACAAACCTATTTAGGAATAAGAAAAAACCAAACGGCCAAGACATCATTAATTACTGTACTTTCATAAAAATGTCTATAATACAGCAATTACTAAAAAAAAAACCATCCATCCAATTGTTTACAGACTTTATAGAACTGATTAGAACAACATTCATTTGTTTTAAACATTGTACACACGACGCCAGGTCAACCTATTCTAAACTATTATAACCTGATCTCTCTACTACGGATCGCACACCGTAGTAGAGAGATCCGGTTAAAATATGTATACTTAGGTCAAAAGTGCCGTCGTGTGTACATGAAGGACTTGAAATGAGCTGAGATTTTACATATTTGTCCATAGAATAAATACTGACCAATTGCGAGACTCGCGTACCAAGGTTCCGTACAAACTTACGACATAAACGGCCATCTTTTAACTGCGAAGACTTAGAAGGTTGATTTTTTCACAGCTCTAAGGGATCACACATTTGGGTGTATGGTTATGGTAATTTCATCTCACTTTCATCGCGTTCCCGAGGTTAAAGGTCTTAACAACCAGATAGACAGACAGACGGGCAACAAAATGATCCCATAAGAGTTCCGTTGTTTCTTTTGGAAGTACTAAACTCTAAAAATTGACAAGCTATCATCGGTTGCTTACTGCTTCTTAGATTTTCTCTTTCATCATACATTTGTGTTTGATTAACTTTAGAAGATATCATATAATCGCGTCATACATTACTATCCTTACTAATATTATAAAAGTAAAAGTGTGTTTGTTTGTTACGTCTCCACGCCTAAATGGCTAAACCGATTTTGATGAATTTTGGTACAGAGTTAGTTAGGACCCTGGAGACGGACATAGGCTATTTTAGAAAAAAAAAGTGAGATATGAGGGAGAAAGAGGGAAGAAAAGGGAAAACTTAGCTTTGCTGTTACAATAAATAAGGCGCAAGGCCAAAAACTACAGGTGGCTGTCTCTACAGGTACCTGCAAATCAGGAAAGGGGAACTGTGTTACCCCGAATTTTACGCGAGGGAAGCCGTGGGCAAAAGTCCATCATAAACTCAAACTCAAAGCATTTATTTCAATTAGACCATTCCAGGCACTTTTGAATGTCAAGATAAAAAATAATGAAGCTACAGTCCCGGACACAAGGCATAATAACTTGTGAAAGTACTGTAGTTGCCCATTCCAAAGCGTTGATCTCTATGGAGAAGAATGGGCAAGAAACTCTATACTCCATACTTTATAGGCTCCATGAGTTCACAAAAAAACTGAAGTTATCAACACTATAACCTACATAATGTTATATAAACTTCTTTGGTTACATGTTATTGATAATTCATAAACAAAACAATTATTCTAGTTGACATTGACCTTCAAGTAGATAATGCATCAACAATAGTTGACCTATAACTACTGAAGATAGAGTATCAACGAAAACAATTAACTTCATTTTATTTGGCGGTGATTGTTTAATACAGTTTAAAAAAAACGGACGGACGGTAAGCTACCCATTGCTCACCGCCCGCAGACCCATATCTACGGTGGCCGGGAGTCGTCTCGCAGCGCCCGATGCCCGGAGCGCCCCCCGCGGCTGCTGGGTTGGTTTGAGGTTCTCTCCATCAAACGCACGGTCACCTCCTTCGCTAGCATAATTGCTTCGCAGAAGGAAGTGACCGCTTCTCATTCCCTCTCACTCCAGACCATGGACTAAGCCAGGGCTGGACGCGAGAGATCCGTATTAAGGATAAGGTAGTACAATAGTACCTATGTGATTAAAAAGCAGACCATTATGCTTAAGGGTTCAGATTAATGTAAATATATAAACATATACACGTACACACATGTCGACTTTTATAGCGAAAATAAAATTTATTCTACAGCATTTTAGTTACCTTGTTTGCAACGAACACCATCCATATTTATAAATAAATTATGTATATAAATTATGATGAGATGGATGTGTGGAGTGACAAGAATGGATAAAGTAAGGAATGAATATATTCGAGGAAGTTTGAAAGTTGCGCCTGTTACAGAAAAATTGAAAGGGAGTCGTTTGTCTTGGTATGGACATGTAATGAGGAGGGATGAAGGACATGTGACTAAAAGAGTGATGAATCTGAATGTTGATGGACGGAGAGCGAGAGGAAGGCCAAAGAAAAGATGGATGGATTGTGTAAGGAATGATATGAAGGAGAAAGGAGTAAATGATGCCGTGACGTCTGATAGGGGAGAATGGAAGAAGAAAACGTGTTGCGCCGACCCCAAATAGAATGGGACAAGGGCAGGAAAATGATGATGATGATGATGATGTAAATATTATTCGTGAAACAATTTTATTTACTAGTTTTTGCCCGCGGCTTCGCTCGCGTTAATTTCGGGCTAACACAGTTCCCCTTTCCTGATTTACAGGTACCTGCTACCTGTAGTTTTACCCTATTTATTGTAATAGCAATGCCAAGTTTTCCCTTTTCTTCCCTCTTTCTCCCTCATATCTCAATCTTTTTTAAAAAAAGGGCGTGAAGAAGTAACAAACTAACTCACTTTCGCTTTTATAATTATTAGTAAGAATATTAAAAATGCGTTAACAAAGCGCTGAAACTATGGCTGTATTTCTATAACGATTAAATAACTCATGGATACTAAGGAATCAAGCATGAAACTTTCTGTATATATTTTTAGGGATGTCAAAACAAGTCTAATAAAGCATTCAATATTCATCATCTGCCTAGCCTTTTCCCAATTATGTTGGGGTCGGCTTCCAGTCTAACCGGATGCAGCTGAATATCAGTATTTTACATGGAGCGACTGCCTATCTGACCTCCACAACCAGTTAATACTGGGTAATACGATACCCCTTGGTAAGACTGGTTGTCAGACTTTCGGAACACTGACCACCTGTAACGACTGTCAAAGATCTACAAATGACAGCCGGGACCAACGGCTTAACGTGCTTTCCGAGGCACGGAGGAAACTCGGTATGTAACGGGTGGTCACCCATCCACAGACCAACCTAGGCAAGCGCGGCTTAACCTAAAGATCGACCCGAGCGGCTGCTATTATTTAGCCACGAGCTCCTCAAAAAGCATTAAATATTACGAAACTAAAAATACTTACAGTTTCTTTCACCAAAATATTGTTTGGTCGGTAATCACCATGACGCAAGCAAAGTCTAGCATTTCCAGTTTCTAAACGTTTGCGATATTTTTCATTGAAAGTGGGAATAAAATCTACCAACTTTCTCCGACTATCATTGTCCAAATAATTCAATGTAATTTGGCACATATTTTCTACAAAGCCGTCCCAATCATCGTCGAAACTAAATGTAGCTTTGATCGTTTTTATTTTTCTTTCATAATACTCCGGTCGCCTTGACTCCAGTACGAAAGACAATGCGTGGAATTTCGCCAATTCTGCTACAGCCATTTTGGCATACTGTAATGTGATTACATTCATACGAAAATTAGTTTTGAAATCTTTTTTGTTCATATTTTCAAGAATAATCACATTTGGATTGCTTTCGACGTAGCTTTTGACGAACTGATATCTCTTTTCCATAGGCATGTATATTTCGTTTTGTAGTTCTGTGTATATTTCAGCCAGTTCTTGATAAATAAAAAGTTCACTTTTATAAGCTTCAGGTAGAGATATTATAGTCATTTGTACGTCTGGAGTGATGATCTTCATGAATATGTTGGTTTGTTTCCGTCCTTCAGTTGTTTCGCCATCGATGTCCACCTCCCATAGAACGCCAAGGAAACTCCCACCGTCTGGAGTGAACACGTTTCTTTTCACATTGTAAGACACGTATCTTTCTTTTTTTATTATATCTTTTACACATTGCTGGAGTTCTAAATAGTTGTTATCGGCGATTGTCTCAAAAGTTTCGAATCGAGAGTCTGTTTGGACTTCCATGACGCTCGTTTGTTTTCAAGTGTGTTTGTTGAATGAACGTGAACGGACGCGGCGGGCTTTTATGTCGTGTAGGAAAAACAGATATTGCGTTGAGTACCTCAAATATCTGTAGTTTTGATTAAGAATATCTCAAGGGAGAGACTACAGAATAAGTTGTTAAAATTTAGAGTGTAAAATGTTATTTTTTTATAATATTAATCCTACTAATAATATAAAATAATGTTAATATTTGTGTGGATGGATGTATGGATGTTTGTTACTCTTTCACGTAAAAACTTCTCAACGGATCTTGATGAAATTTGGCACAGAGGTAGATTATTTATAGTCTGGAATAACATATAGATTTTTTTTGGTGTAACGCGATTGAAGCCACGGGCGCCAGCTAGTATAACATCATGCCTAGAATGTTTCCCCAAAGGGATCGGCAGAGATGTTAATAGTTAGTACATCCACATTTCGCTAGTTATGTTTAAGTCCCTTTATATGGATACTAGCTTTTGCCCGCGGCTTCGCTCGCGTTAAATTCGGGGTAACACAATTCCCCTTGCGCCTTATTGATTTGTAATAGCAACGCTAAGTTTTCCCTTTTCTTCCCTCTTTCTTACATCACCACTTAAAAAAAAAGCCTATGTCCGTCTCCTGGTTCCCAACTATCTCTGTACCAAAATTCATCAAAATCGGTTTAGCCATTAAAGCGTGAAGAGGTAACAAACAAACTCACTTTCGCTTTTATAATATTAGTAAGGATAAGAGCGTGTGAACCTATTACTACCAAACGGTTATTTCTTCGTTCATTTATTTGTACACATATTATTTGGATTTTTACATATTCCTTATTAAACTATGCATAAAACAAAAAAAAAACAAAAAGTAGTAGCCCACCGGTATCGGGAATCGGGTCCAAGCTACCGGCGGTCAGGGCTCCAGAGAAAGGAACCTCCTAACAATACGAGCCGTGTCCAGGAGTACCGCTTTCTGTATCAAGCCCTTTATCCTGCTGCCTAACTACAGCCACCTTAGGTATTGGTTGAGGCTCTTGGCAATTAAGCCATTAGCAGATATGACTATCGGCACAATGATCGCTGAGGCCACATCCCAAATGTCGACAACCTCGCGAGCAAAGTCTTGATTTGCTTATCTTTCTCAGCTTTCACGAGGTTGTCCTACCAAACGGTTGATCATTAAAAAATTGTGTAGGTAAACAAATATAGTATATGTTTGTTTATTTTGTATTGTTTTTTGTTTTTAATTGAACTAGTTTTGGATCTATTTGACACATATATAATCCTGTCTCTAATGTTTATCATGTTATATGTCATGCATACCTGTTATTTGCATGGTTACCGAAATGCAGTTTTTATATGTTAGTTCATATCAATTTGTTTGTATGTAACCGTGCTGTTGGTGTGCTTATTATTATAAATAAATAAAACAGATAACAACCACAGATAATAATTATACAATGGTGCTTTTAAATATTATCTTTCTTCACTTATGTTTTTTTACTAATTGTACTTATATATTAAACTATTCGTTAACAATCCTTACTTCCTTACTAATATTATAAAATCGAAAGTGAGTTTGTTTGTTTGTTTGTTACCTCTTCACGCTTTAATGGCTAAACCGATTTTGATGAATTTTGGTACAGAGATTGTTGGGAAGCAGGAGACGGACATAGGCTATTTTTTTTTAAAGTGGGATGTTACGGAGAAAGAGGGAAGAAAAGGGAAAACTTAGCGTTGCTATTACAAATCAATAAGGCGCAAGGGGAACTGTGTTACCCCGACTTTAACGCGAGCGAAGCCGCGGGCAAAAGTTAGTAACTTATACAGTTGAATAATAAACTGGCCAAGAGTGAATCAGACTTGCGCATCGAGGATTCCGTACAAACTTGCGACATAAACAGCCATATCTTTTGACTGCGCAGACTTAGATGGTTGATTTTTTTACAGCATATTAAGGCGCTGTACAAAGCAAACACTTCGTAAAACGTCTAGTTTTTCGTCGCAAAGTTAGCCGTATCTGTACATGCCACTAGCCAAAAAAAATTACCGTGTATAGTTCAATACATAAAGTAAAGAGTTAAACAAAATAAGTTTACAAAAGTGGTCTAGTACTACGAAAAAAAAAAATGTTTAAAAAGACCAAGAAAAAAGTTTTTTCGTCTCCAAATTCTCAATTTTTTCAGCGACAACCATCATATTTTTTATATCTATAACAAAGAAAATTGTATATACTAAAGAGATATCTAAAATTTTTCAAACATTGAGCTGTATTTTTTTTTATATTCAATAAAAACTGCAAAATGACCTACATTTTGGCGGACATGATATTCAAATAAAATCAAATACCGAAATATTTTCGACCTTATTTCTATTCTTTCGATGCAATACTGTCGTGTACTTGTGTCAGACCATGCCTAGTATGCAGCTAGCGTCACTTTCATGAATACCTAAAGATTAGCTTATTGCCGCGCCTTAACCCACATACTTGAATATATGGTTTTAACTACAACGTGATACTTCCACGCGTTCCCGAGATCAAGGGTGACAGACAGACAGACGGCATACAAAGTGATGCAATAAGGATTCCTATTGTTTTGTTTAATGGTTTAAATGTTTATTATGGTGCGGGTACATTTTTTTTGTCTATGTTTAATGTGCAGACGCCAGCAGGTCAACCTACCCGAAACTGTAAATTTTTCTCAATGAACCTTGAACCTAATCCTCTAGAAATAAAGTCGAAAATCTATCAAAAAAATCTGACAGATTGTGGTAGCTTGATGTGCTGGCGTCTGTACACTAATTATATTATGTATTCATATGTACTATGCCTGTACGATAGGTACCTATGGTGTAAATTTTTATGTCGTGGAAAATTGTTTTCAATATACCACATTTTATGCAAATTAATTTACTTAATTACTTACTAAAATTGATTAAAAAACCTACACAACTGAAGACGAAGAAGGGTTCACATTCCTCATGCCCTTCATGATTGTTATATAAATATTTGTTTTTAAAATGTAGCTATTGATTATTACTTACACTATTGTCTCTCCTCCTCTCTTAAACTAGATATAAAACTAGATTTAATTGAATATCAAAGAAATACGTGACCGCTGGCAGCTAAGCTGATGGGCTATAATTATCACAAGTCTATTATTGTTATAAGGAGCAACATACGTACACACAGCACACAAACATACACAAATAAGTCTGACACTCCTTGACACCTTCCGCTTCGCTTAGGGCGGGAGGAGTACCTGAGCTGGCGTCGCGTGGTGTTTCCGCGCGCCTCTCATATAGAATGACAGGGAGAGGAGTGGCCCACTCCTCCCCTTTACCTGAGAAGGGGTTTGCCGCAAGCGAACCGTTACTACTGGGGTGATTGTGTAGAATACCATTGTGTCTCCAGAAGTGACGAGAAGGAACGCCGTGTGGTTTTAATCAGTAGGAGTCTGACAGACCCCTCCGCCGGAGGACATCTATCGAGGATTTCCACACGTAAAAAAAAGGGCGGGAGGAGTGATTTGATGAATTTCCATTTAAAAAAAACATAGGTGTAGGTATGCTTGTCGTAAATTGCAACAAATATATATACTTTCTCTCTTTTTTCTTTACATGGTTGGTAAGCTAACCTACTAAGATGAGGAGCTCGTGGCTAAATAATAGTAGCCGCTCGGGTCGATCTTTAGGTTAAGCCGCGCTTGCCTAGGTTGGTCTGTGGATGGGTGACCACCCGTTACATACCGAGTATCTTCCGTGCCTCGGAAAGCACATTAAGCCGTTGGTCCCGGTTGTCATTTGTATATCTTTAACAGTCGTTACAGGTAGTCAGTGTTCCGAAAGTCTGACAACCAGTCTTACCAAGGGGTATCGTATTACCCAGTACTAACTGGGTTGTGGAGGTCAGATAGGCAGTCGCTCCATGTAAAATACTGATATTCAGCTGCATGTGGTTAGACTGGAAGCCGACCCCAACATAGTTGGGAAAAGGCTAGGTAGATGATGATGGATGGTAAGCTACCCATTGCTCACCGTCCACAGACCGAATCGTCAGATAGTTTATAATCGGAATTAACGCAAATATTGTTTTGTATTTATAGTACGCTCCCGTAGCACAATCCTTACTTCCTTACTAATATTATAAAAGCGAAAGTGAGTTTGTTTGTTTGTTTGTTACCTCTTCACGCTTTAATGGCTAAACCGATTTTGATGAATTTTGGTACATAGATAGTTGGGAACCAGGAGACGGACATAGGCTTTATTTAAAAAAAGTGGGATATGAGGGAGAACGAGGGAAGAAAAGGGAAAACTTAACGTTGCTATTACAAATCAATCAGGCGCAAGAGCAAAAACTGCAGGTCTGCTTGGTGTGTTATACCGAATTTAACGCGAGCGAAGCCGCGGGCGAAAGCTAGTTAATTATAACTTCAGGTAAAGCTACGGGCATAAGATAGTTATGAATAAACCGATTCTAGACCATTTAATGCATTACTTACGTGACGATAGTCAGCTACGTAGTACGCGACATAACTGTATGACTGTCTTGTTTTATGTGCTAATAGGTCAATGATTGCATAGCGCGGTTGACCTGTTTCTTGAATCTAGATTATCACTATATGTACCAAAGATATTTTAATATTCATAAGCGATAGACGGGACAAGAGGAAGAAAATCGTCATACTATAATTTTGCTAAACTTTCACCACACATACGTGTTGATAAAAGCACACGCGCACGCAAGCGCACACAAACATTAGAATTCTTTTATTTTCATTATTGTTTTCTCATTTTATTTTAAAAGTAGCTTCCGCCTGCGACTTCATCCGCGTGGCATAGTTAACGCTAACTTTAACCCGCCTGATGATCGAAAAACAAATCCTTTTTCTCTCCCCTTTTTCCCTCTTTCTACCAATTTTCTCACTTTAAAAAATATAGCATAATTATATCCGTCTCCAGGGTCACAAAACCGATTTTGATGATTTTTTGGTACAGGCAACCAAAAAATCATCAAAATCGGTTTGGCCATTTAGGCGTGAAGACGTAACAAACAAACAAACTCACTTTCGCTTTCATAATATTGGTAAGGATTTTTCCTTAATTCCAAAATACCTATCTAATCAAATCCGGTTAAAGGCAACTCCGACCCCCAAGATACAGGCGCAGCCTAGTTTGGGAACCACTGTTTTCTAATTCTGTCAACATAGAACTTTTTACAGATATTCGTAATGAAGTTAGATTAAGAAACATGTTGTAACGCTGGTTTAATAAATATGTTCTTACTATGTAGATTTTGCTTTGTTTAATTCGGGGTAACACAGTTCCCCTTTCCTGATTTGCAGATACCTGCTACTTGTGGTTTTTGCCCTAGCGCCTTATTTATTGTAATAGCAATGCTAAGTTTTCCCTTTTCTTCCCTCTTTCTCCCTCATTTCTCACTTTTTTTTACAGTAAGCCTCCGTCTCCAGGGTCTCAACTATCTCTGTACAAAAATTCATCAAAATCGGTTTAGCCATGTAGGCGAGAAGACGTAACAAACAAACAAACAAATTCACTTTCGCTTTTATAATATTAGTAAGGATTCTTAGACTTGTTACTGCTTGGTAACAAATCTTTCTGTCTAGTGTCGCACGCTTGCTTGTCAGGAAGCATTCATGTATCAATATCGAAACGGTTCGGGACCCAAATTTTTGTATGAAAATATTCCCAATCCTATCCTTCTAATATTATAAATACGAATGTTTGTGAGGATGTATGGATGTTTGTTACTCTTTCACGTCAAAACGGCTGAAGGGATCTTGATGAAATTTGGCACAGAGTTAGATTATGGTCTGGAGTACACACATGGGTTACTTTTTTTTCGATATCACGCGGGCGCCAGCTAGTTCTCTATAAGTCATTTAAAGGGAGCTTTGATCTCTTTCTAATGAAACAAGGGCTTTGGCATTTAAACTTTTATTAGCTTGACCTGTAGTTAAATTACTATGTAAAAAATAGGAGTTAGATTTGGCTTACTTTTTATACCTACATGTTTAGTTTTAATGACAATGCATGGTTAGTTAACTGACGCCATGCTAAATCTAATATTCTGGATCGCCACATATTTCATTCTAGAATATTTAGTTGTCTACTTATTTAAACTTCTAATATCCTTTCCTAACTATTTAGCTCATGCTAAAAACCTGCGAGTCGAACCAATTTGCGAAATAAGTAGCCATCTCTTTTGACTACGTAGACTTAGGTTGGTTGAATTTTCACAGCTCTAAGAGACCACAAAACTAAGTTTACGGTTTTATTTTCAAAACTCTCGATACCTTCACGCGTTCCCGAGATAAACTGTCTTGACAGACAGACGGACAACAAAGTGATCCTATAGGTTTCCAATTTTTCCTTTTAAGATACTGAACCCTACAAATGAGGATACATAAACACACGACGGCAGGTCAACCTGTTCTTAACTATTATAACCTGATCTCTCTACAACGGTTTGCACACCGTATTAGAGAGATCAGGTTAAAATGGACTTATGTAGGTTTTTTTTTTGGGTGGGAAATTATCAAATAACTTGCCCCGCTTTGGGCGGAGTGGGGGGAGTGTCAGACTTGTACTGACTAAAACCCACCCATGTTCCTTCTATTGCCCTTTACGTTCCGGGGCCGCGGTATCTCTTTCGAACAACCCGCAGCCCCGGATTTTATGTAGGTGGCTTCGTGTGTACACAAACCTTATAACAAAGCCTAATGTTTCGGATCCATTAGGTACCTACTCTAGGACCATCATGGCGGCTGGCTAATTACTTAAGTGTGCAACTTTACACTTAGTTTTATTGGTGTTTGGTTCTGTTAAGTGCGACCAGAGGGCGTTGTTGTCCGAATTCTTCGTTTGATGACCCCTCGGTGGCTTGGTAAAGGTGATGGTGAGGATCATGTTAGTGCTCACGTATATTCAAATAATGCTTTTCGTAATAAGGGTTCCGTACCTTGAAATGAAAAAACGGAACATTTATTGGATCACTTTATTGTCCGTCTGCCTGTCTGTCAATACCCTTTATTTTGGGAACGCGTGCTGGAATCGAGAATTTTGAAATTAAAATCATAAACTTAGTTTAGTGTCTGTTGCCCCCGAAACGTATCAGAGGAAGAGCACTTTATTTACTAATAGCGAGCGTACCTTAACCGGCGGCGTGATGATCGAAAAAAAAATCTTTCTGTCCCCTTTTCTTCCCTCTTTCTCTCCCTTTTCTCACTTTAAATAAATAGCCATGTCCGTCTCCAGGGTCCCAACTAACAAACAAACGAAGATCAAGACGTAACAAACAAACGAACTCACTTTCGCTTTTATAATATTAATAAGGATTAGTAGGATGATGATAAGAGTGATGAATCTGAATGTTGATGGACGGAGAGCGAAAGGAAGGCCAAAGAAAAGATGGATGGATTGTGTAAGGAATGATATGAAGGAGAAAGGAGTAAATGATGCCGTGACGTCTGATAGGGGAGAATGGAAGAAGAAAACGTGTTGCGCCGACCCCAAATAGAATGGGACAAGGGCAGGAAAATGATGAAGGATTAGTAGGATGTATGGCTTATTTACGCATTATTTTACAAAGGTCAAATTATATTTGAATGCCTTAAACAGACGAAATATGGTTTGTGCTTTAACCACCAATATTAACACCTGGTTACACTTATATTTTAAGCAAATATATGATTCTGATTCTGAGACACCACTGTTCACTGCTTGTTGTATCTAGTTATGAAAAAAGATTAACCCTCGAAATTGGTACAATACAAAATTACCTTCTTAATAATATTTCAAGCTACACAAAAAGTAACATTGAAAAAGAATACCCTAATCAAAGTCAACGAAAAATATTTCCCTATTATCCCCTCAATAGCTTTCATTGTCCCGTAGCCTTTATAATACCTGATAAATAGGTTTCTAGGGCGAATCCGGCTTGGCACAAAGCATGCCAAGAGTAATCTATTAGTCTCTTTATTTTCGCAAAATATTTTTTCGGAGTCTTCCCTCAAAAACATGTTTGTGGATATAATATTGATTAAGGCTATTGTTATTCGAAAATATGAAGATTAGAGAAGACTGAGTGGAATTATTAATGAATAACGTTTGATCGAAATATAAGTACCTACCTACTATGTTGTTGGCAGAGCATGTAATCAGAGGTACCTAATCAATTAGACTGTCGGTGAGTGACGCCTGTCAAAAATTTTGTTAATTTAAATACATTTTGTCAAACATGCTTGGAAAATTGAACATTATTTTGGCAACTTTCTTCAAGATAAATCGAAATTGCTGTACTGGCCACATACATGCGAGTAGCGGCCGGCAAAAGTTGTATGAAAATCCATATTTTCTGTCTTGTTTTAGCGGCCGAATAAATTACTACGGTAGCTCATATCATCATTCGTCATCATTTTTCTGCCCTTGTCCCATTTTATTTGGGGTCGGCGCAACACGTTTTCTTCTTCATGCGGCATCATTTAGTCCTTTCTCCTTCATATCATTCCTTACACAATCCATCCATCTTTTCTATGGCAGCTCATATCTGTCGTGTAATTTAAAAATGGAACGATTTTTGCTTCTAATCATGGCAACTAAGGAGGTTACTTTTCAAAGGTTTTATTTAAATTTCGAACTGTTTTGCAAATAAAAAGCTTACTAATGAAAAAAAAAAACAAAAGAAAACTTTTGCAAAATAATTGTTGTTCGATAAAGCACATTTCAAATAAAAAGTTCTGCCAAGTGCTACTTAGTTTTAATTTTCGCATTATTTGAGAAAAGTACTTTAGAAGCCTAGGCCACAACTATTCATTTATGGAATTATGTGTATACGTAAAAATTGTCCTCCTCGCTAGGTGGCGCTGTACGTGTATTTACATCTTGTTATTTGCTCCCAGTATAATTAAGTTTAAATATAGTTTAAGTGCATATCCCGCCTAAAATACATTTATATTGTTTAAAGATACGGACAATCTGACTGTGTGATTCATTTGTGTTAAGAAAGAAACAATAACCAGTGAATTTAAGCGTAACTCGGTGACTCCCCTTAAACGGGTCTCACAAGCTTCTAAGTGCTACCAAACAAGTGGACTCACAATCTTTTCGTTGTTTTTTACCGTGAGTGTGCTTTCTAAAGTTTATAATACAACTAACAACAATATAGTGTGATGAAATAACCTCACTCAAATTCTGCAATTCATCCCGGTCACGACGTTTTAGAACAACGACATCTACACTTACAACGCGGAACTTCCTCAATGATTCGTCTTGTAATTGATCTCACACAACTTGAAATCGTACTTGCAATCGTACTCTCGGAGACAGGTGGCGCCACTGGTACCAGAAACAATCTTTTTACATCATAATTAAAACAATACTAAACAGATAACTAATCTACAAACATGAGTAATTCTTGTAGTCAATGCAATGAAGACGTAGGGTCTCGGGCACCAGCACTTAAATGTTGCATCTGCGATGATATGTACCACTGTGAGTGCCTCAACATCTCACAACAACAATTTATAGGCTTTTCTCGAGAACAAAAAGCCGAGTGGAAATGTCACCCCTGCAGCAACATCACGCAGCGGAGCCGCCAAAACTCGACGTCTCTTAACAGCTCCGTGTACATCCCTGCGAACTGCGAAGACATGATAAATATGTCCTGTGACAACTTAGAACAGCAATCCGGGTCGCCGAACTCTTCATTAAGCACTCCGTCAACGATTGTCACCGGGACCGCGTCTAACTCGCTGGGAATCGACAGCATTGGCATAATATCACAAGAACTCAATAAAACTCTCAAAGACTGGAGTTCCGACATGGATCATACAATGGCCAAGTTCACAAACGATATCAAGACAACTTTGCACCGCTGGCGTGAAGAAATGAATATCAGCTTAGCTGAGATCAGAGAGAACATCCAACGCAGTATAACTGACATGAAACAGGAAATGGTTTCTCTCCGCAGCGAACATGACAAATTAAAGGAACAAGTTAGTACAGTGGCACACGACGTTTCTGAATTAAAATCGTCAATGCAGTTTCAAGCAGCTGAGAATAAGGACCTCCGCGACCGAGTTGAGAACATCACTAGTCATAGTTCTGAACAGACTCAAAGCTTAGTCAGAACCCTTGAACAAAAAATTGACTACTTGGAGCAGCAAGCTAGAAACTGCAATATTGAAATTTCCAATGTCCCTGAAAGACGCGGCGAAGACCTAATTCGCATGATGGAACAAATGGGTGCTGCCGTCAAGTTCGCAATTCAACAGAAAGATATAATTTCTATCCACCGAGTACAACATGCTCACCACACTAGCAACAGACCGAAGAATATAATTGTCAAATTTACTACACGCATAACACGCGATAACCTCCTCAGCGCATACCGCCTGGCCAAGGAACTCAAGTCCGATCAAATTGGTATTACCGGTTCACCAGCTAGAATATACCTAAACGAGCATCTTACCCTGAAAACAAAACAGTTGTTTCGGACTTGTAAGGAAGCCGCTAAGCAACACGATTTTAAATATGTTTGGATTAGAAACTCAACAATACTGGTACGTGAACGCGATGGCATGGCTTCGTTTGCGGTTCGCACTCTGGATGATATACGGAAAATTACAAGCGGTGTCAAAATCCCTCCGGTCACTTCTCAAAATACCGTTCTGTAACCATTGTCATATGTCATATTACGTGATTATACTTAGTCCTGTTGATCTCAATTTTCTTGTTCCCAGTATTAATAAGTATAAAATTTATTTTAGTCGTTTGCTTTTGTTTAGCGTTGATTTTTTTATTCTCAATTCAGTTTTACTGCATGTACTTTGTTTAAGGAGGTTATCTTTTATATTTTATATTCTATATGTTATGTTTTATAAAACAATTGTAATTTTATTGTACTTTCTATGTTTTATCTGTTTAGTAAACAGATTATGTAAACTCTTGACACAGGTTAACCCATTATATTTATACTTTTCTAATACTCAAGTTGTAGCCATAGTATTGTCAAAACCGTGCTATTATTATAAAACTAACTTACTTTGTTTTACTGATATGACCTCGCTTCACCGTCTCATGGGAAAATATTATTTTAGTTTCCTAATGTTATATTTTTCACCGAACTTATTTAACACCTATTCTCTCGGCATCCTATTTGTATTATTGCACCATGTCTGTATCTATGCATATCCTACCATTACCAGTGATAAATAAAAAATTAACAATTTATTACCAAAACTGTAGGGGCATCCGTACGAAACTGCAGGCTCTGTATATGAATATTCTCACGAGAACATATGACATCATCATACTGACAGAAACATGGCTAGTGCCGGAAATCAGTAACAACGAGTTCATTGATCAGCGTTACGTTGTGTACAGGTGCGACCGCGATCGTGCTAGCACGAATAGACGGGATGGCGGCGGTGTTCTTGTGGCAATTTTAAAAACTCTCCAACCCATTGAAATAGACTTAAACACTTTCGCTAATGCCATTCCTCTGCATAACTACATAGAACAGGTTGCTGTGGAAATACCCAGTGGCCAAAAATCTAAGTATCACGTCGTGGCAGCTGCATACATTCCGCCTAAAACTCCCCCGTCTGTGTATGAAAAGCACTTTGATACACTCTATGAAGCTCTATGTAACCCTAATGTCGATTTGTTTTATGTAGCCGGAGATTATAATCTTCCAGAAGCAATATGGCATATGCCTTCTACCTCGAATACTCCCATTAATTCCCGTATATGCTTCAGTTCAACTCCGTCCTGTGACCATCTTAATAACTTTATGTCTCTACTAAGTGCCTCTCAGTATAACTATACATTTAACTCTAAAGGTAAAATATTAGACCTATTAATTTCCAATGCCCCTTGTAGTGTGCAACTAGAATCACCTCCCTTGCTTGCTGATGACACTTATCACCCTCCATTCGTTTGCAATATAAATATTAAAATTGAAGATCCTCCCCTCGATAGGCAACCGCTAAAAAAATACAATTTTTACAAAGCAGACTATGAAAATATAAACGATTTGATACAGAAAACTGAATGGCCTGAACTTCTTAAACATGAAAAATCTGAAGAAGCTTTGTCGTTGTTCTATAATAAACTAGACCAGATTATCAGTTCTCACACTCCCCTAGCATGTTCTAGATCCTCCAATTATCCAATCTGGTTCTCACGACCTTTGATAAACACATTTAAAAAGAAACAAAAAGCCTGGACCAAATGGAAGAAGTATGGAAACATATCGGATTATGAAACATTCACTACACGGAGAGCCAACTTCAAGGAAATGTGCGGTAAATGCTTCTCTAAGTACATAAGTTCGGTGGAAGACAGCCTGCACACAAATGTGAAACACTTCTGGACATATGTATCAAATAGAAAAGACAAACCGTGCATCCCAGCAAAAGTACATTACAAAGACACCAAAGCCACTGAACCTGAAGTTATCTGTGATATCTTTTCGAATTTCTTCCACTCTGTTTACGAACCCGCTTCACCACTCTTATCACAATGGCAACCACCCACGGAAACTTCCTCAACTTGTGATATAATGTCTACCTTATGCTTTAATGAAGAAAAGATCCTAAGAGAGCTAAGATCACTGGACCCTGCTAAAGGTCCAGGACCTGACGGCATACCTGCATATTTTCTACGCCGCACTGCCGCTCACATCTGTAAACCTTTAGCTATAATTTATAATAAGTGCATAACTGAGGGAGTATTTCCAAAAGAGTGGAAACGTGCAAACATCACACCTGTGCACAAGAGTGGCTCGAAGGGTAACGTGGAGAATTACCGCCCAATCTCACTTCTGTCCACTTTGTCAAAGGTTTTTGAAAAACTTGTCCACAATGAAGTGTATCCGGTTCTACACAATGTCATTATACAACAGCAACACGGCTTCGTTAAACAGCGATCTACCACTACGAACCTCCTGTCTTTCTCTAGTTTTCTATTTGACAGCTTTGACAACGGACTGCAAGTAGACGCTGTATATACAGACTTTTGCAAGGCCTTTGACAAAGTGGATCACGAGCTGCTGCTTAATAAAATAGCTTTTAATGGGATCCGAGGCAATTTATTACGGTGGTTTGCCTCTTATATTTTGAACCGCTGTCAAAGAGTAGTCATCAATGGATACTGTTCAAGGGTCATCGAGGTTACATCGGGCGTCCCACAAGGCTCTATCCTTGGGCCATTATTATTTAACATATTCGTAAACGATATTGGTGATTGTTTTCGTCACACAAAATTTTTAATGTACGCCGACGATCTGAAGGTCTACAAATCCATAAAAACTGTGGACGACTCTATTTTATTCCAACAAGACCTGGACAGACTAACAGACTACTGCAATAGAAACAAACTAAAGCTAAGTCTACCGAAATGCAACTTCCTCACGTTTACTAAAAACAAACACATAATTAAGTACACCTACATCCTTTGTCATGTGCCTTTATCTCAACTGAATTCAGTTCGCGATCTCGGTGTTATACTTGACACCAAACTATGCCTAGACTCGCACATTAACAAAATAGTCAGCAAAGCTTTCCAACTTTTCGGATTTATCATGCGGTCCACCCTTGATTTCAAAAAAACCACATCGTATTTATGTTTGTATAAAGCTCTTGTTCGTTCACAACTGGAGTATGCAGTTTCGGTATGGAATCCCTTCTACAAAAAATACGCTGAAATGGTGGAAAATGTTCAGTACAAATTTTTGCGTGCTATGCATTATAGATGCCATAAATCTAACCTACCGTATCCGGTTTTACTCAGTAAATATAAGCTCCTCCCCCTTAGCTCTCGAAGGAAATACCTTGAAGCGACGGTCTTATACAATATAGTCAGAAACAAATTTAACTGTACAAACCTAAACAACATGATCTGCTATGCTGTACCTAGAACCATTCACAGGCGACAGGTACGCGCAGGTACCCTTTTTGCACTGAACACCTGTCGAACTAATTCAGGCCTGCGCTCACCTATCCGCCGTATGGTTGACACATATAACGTTACCTTTGTAAACATAGATATATTTAATTGCAGCATAAATAAGTTCAAAAGCCTCCTTCTTAGTTCCCTACTTAATACCCAATCTACTTCATTACAGTAATTTCTTCTAGTATCTGTCTATAGTATCTTTAAACTCCTATATATTTATACATAATGTTCAGTCATGTTTTAAATAACATTCTTACTATTTGTTACGTGTACTGCTACCATTATTCCTAGCGTTTACAATTCTTCTTTTTAAATTTGTATGTCTACCCGTGGACAGCGTCGTGGGTTACATTATGACCACAACACTCAATTGTTAAACTAGTTGTAAGTTTTTATAATGTAACTGTTTGCTGTTCCTCAAAATAAAAAAATAAAAATAAAATAAAATAAAATAAAATACGTATATGTGTGTTGGTTTCGCCGTTCGTTAGTCCATCAATGTCTATTTTATTGACCGCTGCAGTAATGTACTATTATTTCAGACAAAGTAATCATTTATGCTTAATGTGAGTCTTAAAACTACGTTAAAACTAGCTTTGGATCGTGGCTTCACGTAAGTTATTGTCGAAAATTATCCCACGGAAACGTTTTCAATATAGGTTATATTGAAAACGTTTCCGTGGGATAATTTTCTTTTGGATGGGTAATCGTCAAATACAACCAAACTTTCACTCTGGGTGGAGTGAAAGTGAGTTTCAGATTTGTACTGACTAAAACCCGTCAATGTTCTTTCTTTTGCTCTGTGTGTTCCGCGGTACCTCTTTCGAACAACCCACAAGCACGCGCCACTTGGGGATAATGTTGCTTCTACAAGCAAAATTTTTCTTTTTAAACAGATCAATAGTTCCAAAAATTTTAACACATTTGACGTGTTTATTATATAGGTAGGATTTAAATTGGTCAGGATTTTGTAAGAACATAACTGTCATGTGAAATACTCTAAGTCGTCTAATAAAAATATTTCTTTCACAGGTAATCTACAAAAGAAACCATGATCAAGACAGATCCAAGCCCAGGACTTCAGAAAACAAGACATAGATTTAATTCCACATAGAAATGTCATCGAGAAACCTCATGACCAGCTACCGAAAACCAATGCAATGTCACACGTTGAAGAGCAATATAATAAAACCGACCAAATTCAAAATGAACAGGATTTCAATACATTTCCTAATGACGATCGTCATCTTAACTTCGTTGCCTTATAGCTCATCATTGAGTCTGCCTAACGGTGACCCAGCCCCGGGCAGGTCACCTGGGCCACCTCAACTTGATGAAAAAGAAGCATCAACAGATGACAAAGTTCTAGAAATACCAGAGGTTTACGATGAGACAACAACTAGTGAGGAAGTGGTAGAGGTGACGACTGTGAGTGAGGTAGTTAGTGAAAGGACAGTGGATATAAGTGAAGCTTGTGCCTTCGCGAGGATCCCGAGTGACAGTGACGATATTGTCACGCTCAGTGACGAGGATAGTGACGTGAACTTGACGCTAAGCCATCCGGTGTTTGAAGCTGGCGAGCTGGTCCGAGGAGTCGTGTATGATGGTAAGTGGACTAAAACCCTAAATAAGTCTTTTTGCGCTTGTTTCCCAGCTAAGATAAATGCTGTCAATACTTCTGAACAATCTGGTTTTCAGAAGATTATGTTGCCGTCTAACAATTTACGTATATTTCATGCTGAAATAGTCCGTCCGATTCTCGATGAAACAGATTTCTAGCTGAATATATCCACGAATATTCGATAGAAATAACCTGTTGCAACGAACTGAATGCTATTCAATTCTCTATGTGCATGAAATTGGAGTTAGCATTGAATTCCATTTCAAAATCTAACAATATTGTGTCTACCAAGGATTATATCATAGTACAACCGGAGAAGACGTGATATTTAGGCAATGAATACAATATAATTTATGTAAAGAAGAAGTAAGTAATTAAAAAAAAATTAGTGACACTTATGGCATAGTTATGTATATATATCGCTATTTTTATGGATGTTACAAAGGGTGTAGATTTCCCTTCTTTATGCTTTTAATGATATTTGGTTTTATTTATTCGTCCCACAATTCATTTTTGATATGTATTTTATCGTAACTCACGGTGGCTTCACTTGTTTGGGCCTCAACAGAATATCAGCGGTGTGACATGGCGGCCATGTTGCAGCACCATGCTGAGATAGTGGCCTTTTGACCTCGCATAGAATTTTATGAATTGTCTTTCTTTATGTTGTTTTTTAGATTCCGTTGTTCTTTTTTTAAATTAATTTTGTTTTGTAGGCCTGTGCGAGTCTATATCGTAATAGACAATTTTTTTTATATTATTATTATGTCATGATAACCTTACGACTGTAAACGCCTAAGCGGCAGACAGAGTTCTACCTTATAGTACACTCACATTTCGCTAATAATGTTTAAGTAATAGAAGTGAGTTTATTACCATCGCATGCAGAGCCAGACTTCGCGGTTTCTTGATGGGAAACACTTTGACCTATCTGGGAATGAAACTCAGGACGTTCAGAAGGAGCTCTTGCAAATACTCAACCAACATGGCGTTCAAGCTCAGACAGAGAATACAAAATCTATGTAAAATTTTATAGGATTACTAGCTGTGCCCAGCGGTTTCACCCGCTACTGAGGTCCCCTTCTCACTTAGGGGTTTGAAAGATAGATAGTAGCCGAATCTCAGACTTACTGAATATGCATAAAAAAATCATAAGAATCGGTCGAGCCGTTTCGGAGGAGTATGGGAACGAACATTGTGACACGAAAATTTTATATATTTGATGTAAAGTATAGGTTTATAGGATCTTTGAATGTAGGATTATGATTCTTTGTAAGCTTAAGCGCGTTCGTTTAACCAATCAGACAATTCATTTATTATTCATATAGCAGAGCTTTGAAGTGAGGTATTGATTGTGTTTTCGTTTCATGGTTTTCTGACTTAAATCTCCGTAAAGAGGTTTTAATATTGGATTGTACATTTTAATTACTTTTACAAGTTTCCATTTTTTTTAAACAATTTAAAAATATTTTTGTCATGTAACAACTACTGAGGGTCCTTTTTTCTAACTAAATAATTTGAAAAGGAACACTGAAACAATTGAAAGGTCAGAGAATGTGAAAGTCATGAGCGTATGTGATGGTTTTTTGAGGAAAAAACAACACAGATTTGAGCTTAATATTGTTAATGTTTAGAGTTATTTCTACGTGGCACTGTAGGTAACGTATCTTTAACACTGAATTTTCAAAAAGATATCATCGCTAACCACAAAAACACTTATACGAAACTTTCAATATTTAAGGATGTCCCATTCCATATAAACAACAATAACCTCATTGGACCAAAACTTGCCTTATCCAATGCCGTATCGAAATCGCGTTAGTGTTCCACGCTCCTCAAAGAGATGTCAGTAAAGCAGAGGGGCCTGCCAGGGCCAAAACCTTGTTCGAAAGAGATACCGCGGGCTCGGAACACAGAGAGCAAAAGAAGGAACATGGATAAGTTTTAGTCAGTAAAAGCCTGACACTCCCTCCCGCTCCACCCAGAGCAGGAGAAGTTATTTGAGGATTTCCATCCATATAGAAAGCCTTTGTCCAACGTTACTTGGTCACAATGGTTTTTTCTTCCATTCCACACCAACCGTCTTGTTTTAAATTATTCCCACTTCACATCTTTCTAATACGACACGACGACACGGTTGGCGCAGTGGCTGAGCGATCGACTGCAACGCTGCGTGTCGCGGGTTCGATCCCCGCACGGAACAAATATTTGCATGGCCTAAAGATAGTTGTTTCAGGTCCGGCTGTTTGTATCTGTGAGTTTAAAAGTAATTCCTGGTGGCAACGTTTTTAAAACAAAACAAAAATGAAAATATCTTTGTAGTGCCTTCCCGCCCCTTCGTGCCCATTCCCGCTGTAGGCTTGCCCTCTATTATATAATAATAATAATAGCCTTTTATTCCTAAACATAGGGTTACAAGAGGTCCCTAAGTTCGGTGTGCCTTTTGGCATAGGCCTCCTCCAATTCCTGCCAATGGGTCCTGTCCCTTGCTACTCTCAACCAGAATGGTCCCGCTATCATATTATTATAAGACTGGCTAAATGTAAGTATACACCACTGCCAAACTCTTCGTTGATAATTGGCGTGATGGTATATAACATCTTTGTTGTCAAGTCTGGCGCCGAGGTTTTCGAAAACAAAAGAAAACTTACAATACTGGGGTAGGTACCGACAATGACGTCATTTCATGAATCTAGGTCCGCTTCAGGGCTAGCGATTAGTGATATGAAATAATCCTTACTTAATATTATAAAAGCGAAAGTGAGTTTGTTCGTTTGTTACGTCTTCACGCCAAAATAGCTTAACCGATTTTGATGAATTTTGGTATACTCAGAGATAATTGGAACCCTGGAGACGGACATCTTAGGCAATTTTTTTTTCAAGAAAAGGAAAAACTTAGCTTTGCTATTACAAATCAGGAAAGGGGAACTGTGTTAACCCAAGTTTAATGCGAGCGAAGCCGCGAGCACAAGCTAGTCTGGGAGTAAATGGATGCCTCTGCCTACGCAATATAAATGAATTAGGCTCACTTTTGTGCCTCCTACGTAAAGGAATGGCGAACAACTATTCTTGGTTGTAGTCGTGAATAGGGGCAATCAAGATGCCCAGTGTCTTTCTTGTTAAATGCCCTAAATGTTTAGAGATTGATCTTAATAATTAATCAATTCTTTACTAAGATACCCTATTCCCGATACCGGTGGTCAATTATATTTAAAAAACTCAACGCGAATCGCGAGCTACAAATTTTCATGCAAGCGGGTTATTGAAAATTATTACAGTACTATTTACAGTAACTGTCTGAAAACACACATAAAAGCTACCGAAACGTACTTACGTAAGTAGTTTTCCAATATTCTGGTCACACGAGACCTTTTCGTAAAGCGAAATATTCTGTTCAAAATACCAGTACATGCAATTTAAAAAAAAAACAATGAAATATTTTTATATGTCCCTAGATGGCTTTGGCATAAAACAGAAAATTTTAAAAACAAAAAATTTTGCAGAAAACATTTGAAAGCAAAGTTAAGTTAGTATTTTCAGTACAATTCGTGCGTTGTATAGAAAATTATTTGTCCCTGAACACAGTTCACCTTTCCTGATTTACAGGTACCTGCTACCTGTAGTTTTTGCCCTTGCGCCTTATGTATTGTAATAGCAATGCTAAGTTTTCCCTTTTCTTCCCTCTTTTTCACTCATATCTCAATTTATAAAAAAAAACACACACATCCCACTTTTTTTTTAAAAAATATCCTATGTCCGTCTCCTGGTTCTCAACTATCTCGGTACCAAAATTCATCAAAATCGGTTTAGCCATTAAAGCGTGAAGAGCAAACAAACAAACTCACTTTCGCTTTTATAATATTAGTAAGGATTAAGGATTATGATTCTGCTAAAATATCTCTTAAAATATCATCTTCTTTAGTGTCAGAGTATATTTTAAATTAAAGATTAATATACGAAGGGCAGGGAGTTTTTGTGGGACTGTCTCTTGTAATGTGACGTTCAAAAAGTGCTGATTATCAGCCTAATTTGAATAAATGACTTGATTTTGATTGTTATGTTAAGTATTTGTTTGTTATTTTATTATTTCTAGTCAGTGGTCCAGAGCCTAGATACTCTATTTACATATCTGCCTATCCCTTCATTGACATACAAGCGAGATGTAGTAATACAATTACCCCAAAATGTTGTCAAAAGTTAATGAGAACTTTCCACGTTCCAAGGTTACCGGTATACAAGCAACCCCATTGTTTGTAACAGAAGACCCAGTATAAAGTTGGTTTCAGACGGCAAATCATTAATTTAGACTCCAAGCCTGTTATTTTCCGTCAGACATGTCAAGACTTGTTTGAGAACCCGATATAAATAAACAGTTTTTCATTAAATTTTCATAAAGTTTGGGAGTTTTTTCAAAGTGAATTTTAGTTTTTGTAAGCTTTTATTTCAGAGATATAATATGTGGTTTACCTGGAGGTCTTGACTAGATAATAGTAGCCGCTTTGGGCGATCTTCAGGTTAAGCCGCGCTTGCCTAGATTGGCATGTAGATGTGACCCATTATTATACCAAGTTTCATTCGTGCCTCGATAAGAATGTTAAGTTGTTGGTTCCAACAGACGTTATATATAGTCAGAGTACCGAAAAGTCTGACAACCAGTCTTACTAAGGGGTATCGTATTACAACAACTATATGTAGGTAATACAAATATTTGTTCGGGGGTCAAACCCGCGACACGTAGCGCAGCAGTCGATCGCTCAGCCACTGCGCCAACCGTGCAGTCAACACATGATGTTGTGCACTTGTGGCACGTGCCAAATAAACTTATTTTTATTCTTTCTTTCACATAGCATCAGATAACATCACGCTTTTAACACCCGAAGGATAAAGCAGAAGTGCACCTAATAGTACTCCCACATTTCGTCAGTTATGTTTGTCCCATGGAAATACGACAGCACATCAACCACAAAACCATTTTAACCTGATCTGTATACTACGGTGTGTGATCCGTAGTAGAGAGATCAGGTTATAATAGTTTTAATAGGTTGACCTGCCGTCTTGTGTACTTCTAAATTAATATTAAACGTTTTCATCTATTTCAAAGGAACCAACAATTATAAGCAGTATGCATTAAATATAAACTACACAAAGCAAGCTGAATTGGGCTTTATTAATATTCACATAAGGTGTAATAGGGTGTATCAGAGCTTTAATAATTAATTGTTACCTCTGTCAAAGTAAATTCTTGCAAATGACTAGAGGATCAGAAGGATGAAACAGTTGTCGGTAACGCTTTGGAGCCATCACTCCATGATTGTGGTTTTCAGTTAATACCGAATATACAAACAATTCAAGTATTGTTTGTTCAATTAATCTACAACTACAAATAAATATAAAATAATGTTTTATAAAAAAGGTACAGGTTTTAAGCCGATTTCAAAAAAAGAATTAAAAAAAAAATCTTTCAAATTGAGAATGTCCTCAAGATCTCAATTCAAATCTATTCATGTTTTTATGTTCTAACCGACTTTCAAAAAAAGGAGGAGTGTTTGTTACAATATACTTAAGTATTAATTTTATCTATATATTTTTTCTTCTAAAACATATAGACCAAAGCTAATGTCTCGTAGTAGCAATAGAAAATATTTCTTTTTTTGTGAGATACCACCATGCAAGGCAAAAATAAAATCATTTTTGCAAAATAAAAACACCGATTTCCAAAAAATATTTAAAAGACGGAAAATAAATTCAATATAATAAACTTCGGAAGTCTGTAACTTTTGTATTATTCATAATTTTTTTGGCCCTCCCTGAAGACTTAAGTCTGAAGAAACACTGAAAGTGCTTTTTTATGATGCTGGTAATAGATGTTAAACTACGAAATATCAATTTAATTGACATAAATGAATGTTGTTATAATTTGAATGTGTTTCGTGTGAAAAATCTAATATTACTTTGCCCCACATAGGAATAGAACCCAACAATACTCAGCTATCGCACAAACAGCACACTAAACTAACGAAGGAGTCCAACGATCAACAACAACGGACAACGAACAACGAAGGAGGTGGTCGGGCATTTTAGGGAGAGAACCTCAAACCAACCCAGCCGCCGACTCCCGGCTACCGTACATGCGGGCCTGTGGACGGTGAGCAATGGGTCACCGTCCGTCCGTCTATTGACGACAGGCCGTGTCGACAGCGCATTAGTGTTCCACGCGCGCCTTGAAGAGATGTCAGCAAAGCAGAGGGGCCTGCCAGGGCCACCGCCTGCCGGGGTTGCGGGTTGTTCGAAAGAGATACCGCGGTCCCGGAACGTAAAGGGCAATAGAAGGAACATGGGTGGGTTTTAGTCAGTACAAATCTAACACAGAGCGGGGGAAGTTATTGGATGATTTCCTATTCGCAAAAAAAGGAGTCCAACGATTTAAAAGAACTTAGTTCCTATAGAGAAACCATAATCAACTTGTATAAAAACAAATGAATTTTAGACCAATATTACAGACATAAAACATCATAAATTTTCCCGCTCACTTGCAACCGTTGAAATGCTAATCGCAAACAAGTCCAAACATGTTCAACAAAGCATAGCAAGCGTGTCTAACATGTCGTGACATGCCTGTCCATCAAAGGACATGTTTCTATGAATAAACATGGACTATTTATCATAATGTCATCCCTGCTAGCTACCTTTTGTTTCATAAATGTTATGGGGAGGGATCGAGTTATCTTGTAAAGCTGGGTATGCAAGGGTAGAACTGTAGATGTGGGCTCAGTCTAACATTGACGTTCTTTCTTTTTCAGACGCTGGATTTATTTTTATTCTTTTCGGATAAGAAAACATCAAACTAACTAACTTCTACCCGTTCAGAGCGGAGCGGGAGGAAGTGTCAGACTTTTCCTGAAAACTCAAACTCAAAGCATTTGTTTCAATTAGACCATTACAGGCACTTTTTAATGTCATTTAATAGATGCTGCTACAGTCCCAGTCACAAGGCATAATAACTTGTGAAAGTACTGTAGTTGCCCATTCCAAAGCGTAGATCTCTATGGATAAAACAAGAAACTCCATGGACACTCTTTTAAATTATAATATTTTTCAAAATCATGGATACATCATGTTTGACTAGAACCAACCATGTTCCTTCTCTTGGCCGTTAGCATTGTGGGCCCGCGGTATCTACTTCGAACAAACCGCAACCCGTATTTTTTTTTTTCGTATGTTGGTCCCACAGCTGGACAAAGATCTCCCGCATAACTTTCCACTGTCCTCTGTCTTCGGCCAATGTCTGACAAACGCCTCTAACACCCGGTTCCAGTAAACAAAAAACGATTCGTTTTGCTTACGGATAGTAGTATTTTCTACGAGACGTATGTCAAAATACTAAGCAAAACGAATCGTTTTTTGTTTATTGAAACCGGGCGTAAGTCTTCACGCTATCGTTTTCTAGACTTGCCTCGGTCACGACTCCTCGACGACGACATCTGTCACCCACTGCGTGATGACGACTCTGGCCCATCGGTCTCCATACATTCTAATTTTCTACATTAGAGGTAAATGAGGGAGAAAGAGGGAAAAGAAGGGAAAACTTAGCATTGCTATTACAATAAATAAGGCGCTAGGGCAAAAACTACAGGTGGCAGGTACCTGCAAATCAGGATAGGGGAACTGTCTTATCCCGAATTTAACGCGGGCGAAAGCTAGTATTCTATATTTACTATGAATCATAAGGTGATATCATTCTAATACAATGGTGATCACGTACAAAATGGAACATGGCTATTTCCATAACGTACTCAATTGAACAGTAAAGGCTCGCTGGTAAACTCATCTTTACATTAGGCAATAGCGTACTTCCGCATACAAATGGGTAAATTGTACCCTTATCATAAAACATCGCTATGACAAAATGGGTATGGAATTTTAGGTGAGAATGCTCTAACGCTACTTAAAGATGAAAAGGGTGCACGTGCTTGACTTCAATTGCTAGTTCCGGTCTTAAAAGATGACTGACACATCTATCAAACTCAGACAAAGCTCAAAAATCGTTGCATTCAAATTTTTGGTGATCATATACAACTGTCTAGCATAACACAGATTATGTACATTGTCATTTTATTTTATTAAAAAATTTCAACACCATAATAAAAAAATATATACACGATAACTGACAAATGTTTGTAGTGAATGGACAGATCCACTCAATCTTCATAGTTCTCATGTGACCAAGATTTTGGTCTGGACCTTAAAAGAGACTATGACCTCTGAGTTTGTTTCGGCTGTTTCTTCTCAGAATAGTCGGTTATGAAACACCGACCTCATCTAGTTTTAAAAAAACGACGTGTAAAAGTGTTCCTAAAAACCTACTTGCAAAATAAACATCATTTATGATCTTAAATAATTGTTATGTTCATAACTTCCAATAAAACTACGATTTCTTTGTCGACTGAAAAAAAAATTTTTTTGAGTTGTCAAGTTTGAGTTAAGATCTAGATGGGCGACAAGTAGGTACACCACAAAACTGATATACTGTTCATCAGTATATCCTTACTTATATTATAAAAGTGAAAATGACTTTGTTTGTTACTTCTTCGCGCCTAAATGGCTAAACCGATTTTGATGAATTTTGGTACAGAGATAGTTGGGGCCCTGGAAACGGACATAGGCTATTTAAAAAAAAAGTGCGATAAGGGGGAGAAAGAAGGAAGAAAAGGGAAAACTTGGCTTGGCTTTTACAATAAACAAGGCGCAAGGGCAAAAATTACAGGTAGCAGGCACTTGCAAATCAGGAAAGGGGAACTGTGTTACCCCGAATTTAACGCAAGCGAAGCCGCGGGCAAAAACTAGTTAGTTATAATCGTAAGCTAAACTTTTGGTATGCAATAAAGTATATTCTATACTATTCTATAGTAGATAGAACAATGTCACTTTATTTTCAGTTTTGACTGCTGTCACTGGCGCTCTGGTAGAAATACATTTAGAATTTCTACTAAACGGTCTTATTCTGAATTCAAACCAAAAATTGATAAACCGTTTAATATCAATAGAAATTGATAATTGAATAATACTACCACTGCGTTCAATTGTAGGATTACATTCTGAAGTTAAACTATTTGAATAGCTTTCGTAAACCAATTTCAAGCTGAACTCAAATTGAAATCTCTCTAGAATTGGCATTCGCAGGAGATCTAATTTAACTATTGTGAGCACAATGAAAGTGATTGTCTATTGTATTGACAGGACCAAATCTCCCTAAGATTAATTTTAAGGTCTGATGATCTATCAATATACTACACGAAAGTTGGTTGATTCACTTGATATTATTTGTTTGTCCCGTCACTAGAAGTTGGAAAGATTTGTGTGAAGGTTTTACTTGTTTATATTCATATGCTAGTAATAATAATAAACATGGCAATATTAATAAAAAAACATGTTTTTTTTTCTATGGCTATTTGTTGAGAGACATGGCTGAGAAAATATCATAAAGGTCACACTTATATACATTAAATAACTAGCTTTTGTCCGCGTTTTCGCTCGCGTTTAATTCAGCGTAACACAGTTCCCCTTTCCTGATTTACAGGTACCCGTTACCTGTAGATTTTGCCCTTGCGCCTTATTTATTGTAATAGCAATGCTAAGTTTTCCATTTTCTTCCCTCTTTCTCCCTCATAACTCAATATTAAAAAAAAAATAGCCTATATCCGTCTCCAGGGTCCCAACTATCTCTGTACCAAAATTCATCAAAATCGGTTTAGCTACTAAGGCGATGAAGACGTAACAAACAAATAAACAAACAAACTCACTTTCGCTTTTATAATATTAGTAAGGATTAGCTTGCGAATTGAACCTACAGAAGGACACTTAAAACACTTAAATTTAAAAAATCAAGAATCATTAAAATCGGTCAAGCCGTTCTTGACGTATAAGTGTTCGAACAAACCCGGCTTTGTTTTTAACCCCCGACGCTAAAACGACGGGGTGTTATAAGTTTGACGTGTCTGTGTGTGTGTGTAAATGTGTATGTGTCTGTCTGTGGCATCGTAGCTCCCAAACGGATGATCCGATTTTAATGCGGTTTTTTTTGTTTGAAAGGTATATCAGTCGAGAGTGTTCTTAGCTATGTTTGGTGGAAATCGGTTCAGGTCTTCAAGGTCATCAGGTCGTTTGTTAGGTGTGATAGGAATGTTCCACGCTCAGTTTACTCGCGAGCATATGTAGGATCTGACATTTGAAACAATAATATCTTCTGGAACCACTGAGCTGGTCTGCTGTTAGGGCTCGAAGATAGGAGACGTAACCCTGGACTGCCTTTTAGTAAACCCATCGAGTTTGGGCTCGTTGAATTTGTCTTAACTAGTTCTCTTTATGTTTCTTATTGACGAGGACCTGGTGCTGGAAATCTGGAACATCTGAGCTGGTCTGGTGATACGGCTCGAAGGTAGGAAACGTAACCCTGGACTGCCTTTTTGTAAACCCATCGAGTTTGGGCTCGTTGGATTTGTCTTAACTAGTTCTCTTTATGTTTCTAATTGACGAGGACCTGAAGCTGGAAATGGGATGTGGCGAATGAAACGGATAAACCGATTTATATCTTTGCTGAAAATCTAGAAAGACCAAAATTTAAAAATAAAACACAAAATTACCCTTCAATGGCAAGAAAAATAAAAGAAATTAAATGAAAGAATGAAAAACTAAAGAGCTCCTTCAAAAAGCATGAAATAAAAAATTAAATTAAAAAATTTAAAAACACCCCCGACCCAAAAAAGTACGCAATTATTATGACAAAAGGTTAAAAATGCTAAACCCTATAAAAACAAAAAAAATAACTTTTGACACTACGTAAGTACCAACTAAAGCATGTCAGACTATCTACTCGGGACTTTGTGCCACCTTTATGTCGGAGGCGTAACCGTTTATTTTAAACAGCAAATGGTTATCTTGGCTTGCTGTTGACCGTACGTATGAAATTTTTGATTAAATTTTGTCGTGTCGGGGGACCGCTTTTTACCTTCAAAAATACTTACCTAAATCAAATGATCAATCACAAAATTCGTATTTTAAAACTAAATATTATGTACACAACTACACTAAATGATACAATAACACTGGACAAAAAATTAAAACAGACGAATAGTACGACTCACAAGATTTACTTGTAAAGAAAGAAGAAGATAAGTAAACAAAATAATATTTAAATTATAACGAAAATGTTAACGTAAGTAACGAAATAAAAAAAAAACTTTATAAGTGCTCTATCTAAATAAATGATAAACAATAATTTTGACCCCAATCTTACGAACAACTCGAAAAATTTGTATGAAAAATGACTATGGGATTGAGGACTTCTTAATGTGTGCTTCTAACGTTAGGCTAATAAATTAGAGCGGTCCCCCGACACGACAAAATTTAATCAAAAATTTCATACGTACGGTCAACAGCAGGCCAAGATAACCATTTGCTGTTTAAAATTAACGGTTACGCCTCCGACATAAAGGTGGCACAAAGTCCCGAGTAGATAGTCTGACATGCTTTAGTTGGTACTTACGTAGTGTCAAAAGTTATTTTTTTTGTTTTTATAGGGTTTAGCAATTTTAACCTTTTGTCATAATAATTGCGTACTTTTTTGGGTCGGGGGTGTTTTTAATATATTATTATATTACAGTTGACAATCATACCTTTATTTTCAGCCAATGCTGAGCTGAGTTGGTAAACAGACGTAGCGTAACTATGGGATGGAGATGGACGGAAACAGTTCAGAATGTCAATATAGTTATTTTAATCCTTACTTCCTTACTATATATATTATATATCCTTACTAATATTATAAAAGCGAAAGTGAGTTTGTTTGTTTGTTTGTTACCTCTTCACGCTTTAATGGGTAAACCGATTTTGATGAATTTTGGTACAGAGATAGTTGGGAACCAGGAGACGGACATAGGCTAACTTTTTTTTTACAAAAAAGTGGGATGTGAGGTAGAAAGAGGGAAGAAAAGGAAAAACTTAGCGTTGCTATTACAAATCAATAAGGCGCAAGGGAAACTGTGTTACCACGAATATAACGCGAGCGAAGCCACGGGAAAAAGCTAGTAAGTTATAAATAGTTGGGAAAAGACTAGGCAGATGATGGTAGCTACAAAATGCATGAAAATAACTGGCGAGGTGTTCTATTTACCTCTAGCTAGTCTTTGGGGAAAATACCGGCGCCATCTTTTGTTATAAGTATATCCGAACCTTGACATTAATAAAACTCCGGAATTTCCTTATTGCGGAATCACCCCAGGTACACGAATCATTACCCTTATAAATCAGGCTCGATTCATCATATTGTAGTGCACAATATGATTCGATAGGGCGAGGGAGCGTTGTAACAACAATGGCGTCGATTGATTCCTTTGTGCTGGTCCCAATCGATTTCAGACGCTTTTAATATTAATCGTGTTTCCAGTATTTGTCGTCATCGATAATATCTGAATTTTTTAGAAGTTTTCGTCGTAAAAATGGCTTCTGAACGATTTCTTTTTCTATTGTCATTTCTATTTGGTTGGTTTTGTATCACACAGTGAACAGTACCTACTGAGGTAAACTATCTTGACGGACGAACAGACTAGCCTTGTAGATTCTAGATCCTTCGATTTTTATCTTGTTCTCCGTTTTATTTTTAGTGCGTGTTGTTACAACTATACTGTCCTGTTATACCTACCACTAATAACCACGGACTGGTCGTTGCAAATAGAGAAGAACGGGCAATACCGTTCTTCCCTGTTGGCAACTATCAGTTCGAACTGTGATAGGCTTTTGGCGATTAAGACAGAGTTCGACGATGGAACGAGCTAACCTACAGACTACAATCCTACAGTTAGTTGGTTTTAATTATTTGTTCGTGCCTTTTTTTCTTTTTTTTTTCGGGTGGGAAATCATCCAATGACTAAAACCCACCCATGTTCCTTCTATCGCCCTTTACGTACCGAGGCTGCGGTATCTCTTTCGAACAACCCGCAACCCCGGCAGGCGGAGGCTCTGGCAAGCCCCTCTGCTTTGCTGACTCTCTTTGAGGCGCGCGTGAAACACGAACGCGCCGTCGACACGGCCTGTCGTCAATCGACGGACGGACGGTGAACTACCCATTGCTGCCCATTGCATCGCCCACAGGCCCGCATCTACGGTGGCCGGGAGTCGTCTCGCGGCGCCCGGCGCCATGGGCGTCTCCCGCGGCGGCTGGGTTGGGCAGATGTTCTCTCCCTCAAACGCCCGGCCACCTCCTTTGCTAGCATTACTGCTTCGCAGAAGGTGGTGACCGCTTCCCATTCCCTCTCGCTCCGGACCATGGCCTGAACCAGGGCCGGACGCGAGAGATCGCCGCCGCCGATCGCCTCTACGAGGGCACGGCGGTGCTCCGCCCAAGCTGGCCAGATCGCCACTGTGTGCTCCACCGTGTCCTCCGGGCAATCGTCACAATGGTGACACCCGGGCGTTTCCTCCCGCCCGATGATGTGCAGGAACCTCCCGAAACTTCCGTATCCCAAACCGAACACCTTTTGGGGCGCGTTCAGATAGTGGGCGGCGCGCCGCCCTAAAGAACGCGCCCATACCGAGGCCCCGTAAGGGGCCATGGACCGCACGACTCCGTTTGATCGTGCCTGACTTTGGCATCACTTGCTTTGGTCATATAGGAATACCTGGGGATCTAAAATAGCAGAGGTCTAGAATGACATAACAGAATCATAATAGGAAAATAATATATATTCCGTTAAAATACATAAAATGGTCACAGATGTAGTTAGTATTGTAAATTGTCACTCACAGACCGTTTTAGGAATGTTAATGTAATTCATATCATTAACGTTTTATGATTCTGCTTAAGCTGCCATTTTAGACACCCATTGCTGAACTTTTATACTAAACTAGCTTTTGCCCGCGGCTTCGCTCGCGTTAAATTCGGTATAACACAGTACCCGCTACCTGCAGTTTTTGCCCTTGCGCCTTATTGATTTGTAACAGCAACGCTAAGTTTTCCCCTTTTCTTCCCCTATTTCTCCCTCTTATCCCACTTTTTTTTAAAAAAAGAATTAGCCTATGTCCGTCTCCTGGTTCCCAACCTTAATCTCTGTACCAAAATTCATCAAAATCAGTTTAGCCATTTAAGCGTGAAGAGGTAACAAACAAACTCACTTTCGCTTTCATAATATTAGTAAGGAATAAGGATGTTACAGCACCATCAAAAAGACCATTTCAGACACTAGTCTGCATAGTCCTCATGTAAGTTGACCAAGATATTTTGTCTGGACCTTAAAAGAGACTATGACCTCTGAGTTTGTTTCGGCTGTTTCTTCTCAGAGTAGTCGGATACGAAACACCGACCTCATCTAGTTTAAAAAAAAAAGACGTGTAAAAGTGTTTGTGAAAACCTACTTGCAAAATAAACATCATTTATCATGCTGAGATCTTTTTAGCCTCGTACAGGGCTAATTTATTTCATGTATGTTTCCTTTTTTAAGGATGGTATTTAAAAGTACTTAAATTTATTCCCATTTCATTTACCTAATTTTACCTGTGTTCCACCAAATATACTGAATGTGCACCAAAATATGTTAATTAAAATAATGTCATAACGAGCATCAGCGCACTACATTAAAAAAGTGTTATATCTTTATCCATTTTCTATTAATGCAAGTCGTTACTGGCACAGGGGGTCACAGTTTTAACCTAACCTAACCTACGCATTTTTTTAACATTCAGGAAAGAATATTTGGTGCACGATCAGTATTTTTGGTGAACACAAAAATATCATCCCTTTTTTAATATGTTTTTTCTTTCTTTTTTATTTTCTGTTTTGACCTGTGAGAGTCAAATAAATACTTTATCTTTCTTTTCTTTTAACCCAAAATAAGCACATTACCTCCGACTAAAATAGAACCGGGTTGTATGAATTCGAGAACACAAATACAGGCAAGAAATTTCTCTTCTTGGCTGAAAGCATAATAAAGGATGATGCAAAGCACTTTGAGTGAATGTGCGGAATATCGACAGGGTATGGTGATAACCCGCAGTACGTCTAGATTCCCCATGGAAGAAGGGAGATGGTAAAATGAGTTCTAAGAGCTCTTGAGCTGAAGTATAGTCTGCACAAAACAGACAAGCATACAACTTTGCGTCAGCGGTGAGCCAGGCTGTGAAGCTTGTTACCCACTAGCTCATCGTCTCCAATGAGCCTCCTAGCTCTACGCCCGAGTGTGGCTAGATGGTATTTGGCTAAGCTATCCCAAAGGTGGCATCATTACTGCATGCTAAACCGTACTTAAGCTTTGTATAAGACTAAAAGCTGTCCAAGCTTAAGTTACTAGGGTACCCCGCGCTTTTTTGGCGCAGTTTGAGCTTTCGACTCAGTGTAGGTAGCGAACTACAGATTAGAAACTTCGCGCCAAGAAACTCGAGGCTGTCGGTAACTGGTACCACGGAAAGTAGGATTCAGAGTGAACGACCTCTTTTTGGCGTTGAATAGACACACTTGTATTTTGTTGGCATTAAAACTATACAGATTTTCTTCACCCGCTTAGAGACGTGACTTAAGGTTAAGTTCGGTCGCTCTACCACGTCCTCTCTCAATAAACGCCTCACTTTTGCGCAGGATGCATAACTCTTCACGATAGTGCTGTTGTTATCTGCGTTTCCAATAACATCTGGAACAAGGAGCTCATTGATGTGGAACACGAATAGTGCTGGACATAGAACAGACCCTTGAGGAACTCCAGCGTCAATTGCCAAGTTTTAACTTGGCAATTGACTTTAGTCAATCCTTACTAATATTATAAAAGCGAAACTGAGTTTGTTTGTTACGTCTTCACGCCTAAATGGCCAACCCATTTTTAATGAATTTTGGTACAGAGATAGTTGGGACCTAGGAGACGGACATAAATTAACTGACGGACATAGGGAAGAAATGGAAAAATTTTGCATTACAAAAATAAGGCGCAAGGGCAGCAGGTACCTGCAAATCAGGAAACGGCAACTGTGTTACCCTGAATTTAACGCGAGTGAAACTGCGGAAAAAAGCTAGTTAAAATATATATTAAAGTTAGTATCGCTCCGGTGGTGGCTACCGTCCTATCTTATTCAACGCAAACAGAGTACTGACAAGTGCACAAAGTATAGAGTTAGATAATCGGCTAATCCCTTATCGCCACACCCGGTTAAGTACATAATCTTTACCTACATATCAGTATTTACTTGTGTCGTGGGTGGCTTGAAATGAAACACGTACTTCTTAAGGAAACATCGTGAGTTCTTGACCCCAAACGAATAGGTACTACGATTCAAAAACTCATTTTGACGCAAATATTTACATTGCTCAGAAGAGAGATCTCCTGTTATAAGTGAGTTTTAATTTATTTACTAGCTTTTGCCCGCGGCTTCGCTCGCGTTAAATTCGGGGTAACATAGTTCCCCTTGCGCCTTATTGATTTGTAATAGCAACGCTAAGTTTTTCCTTTTCTTCCCTCTTTCTCCCTCACATCCCACTTTTGTTACCCCGAATTTAACGCGAACGAAGCCGCGGGCAAAAGCTAGTGATTGATAACCAGGAATGAAACTTAATACTTTAAGGTCCGAATAAATACAGGTCGTTGGTAGTTTTACCTACTCGTAGCTAGGTCCCTATTGTTCAGAAATAACTTATTAACCTAGTTCTGAGAATAAATAGCCCACAGTATTCTCACAATAACTCATGATTGTTCTTTAAATAGCACTTAACATCCATCGTTGTTGTATTCGTAAAGGTCCACTTACAGGAGGGTGAGTTTTTGCAAAAGGTCCGCTACGTTACGGCCTGTAACATTTACAACGAGAGAGAGAACCTTGTTTACTATTTATTTTGAGTTTCCGATATTCCTGCGAGTTTTTTTTTAAATATATTATTTGTTATTGCGGGTGAACATGTATAAATAAATAAATATCTTGGGACAACTCACACACGGCTATCTGATCCCAAGCTAAGCAGAGCTTGTGTTATGGTAACCAGACAACTGATATACATACTTATATAATTTATAAATACATACATATTATAGATAAATCACACCCAGACACAGAACAAACAATCATGCTCATCACACAAAGTTTGTCCTGGGTGGGAATCGAACCCACGACCTCCGGCTCAGCAGTCAGGGCCACTAACCACTAGACCAACAGGCCCGTCATAAGCATACAAACAGGACTACCCTCTTCCTGATTGCAATAACTTCAGTTTATCTGTGCTTATAGCGTGTGCAATTGCGCTGAAATATAAGAAATTCTACATAAATAGTAAGCATGGTAAATATTACGCTTGAAATGTTATAAATAATAATTAAATTAAAACTTATATGGTTTGAATCCTTTCGATCCCCGCACGGAACAAATATTTGTATGACCTACAGGTAGTTGATTTCGGGTCTGGCTGTTTGAGTATGTGAGTTTAAATATTTGTAAATGCACCCACAATACAGAAGAAATTCCTAGTGTGGGGCAACGTTTTTTTTAAGGAAAAACTTATTCCCACTTTTCACACTTTTTAAGCCTATGTCCGCCTCCAGGGCCCCAGCTATCTCTGTACCGGTTTAACCATTTAGGCGTGAAGACGTAACAAACGAACAAACTCACTTTCGCTTTTATATTAGTAAGGATGTAGACAATGACGCCTTTAGCAGTAGCCACCAAGGCGTCTCCGAGCTCTATAGCACAGACAGTAAATTTACTGAGCATACAAAGAAGCCGTGTCACTACAAGCGATCTACTGAAGGAGCTATTAAATTAGGTATACATGGAGTGATCGATTGGAGCGATGAAATTGAATTGAGCAAAAATAATAAGATTTCAGGGATAGGGGAAAGTCGGGATAGGTGCCTCTGGAGAACAGAGGCTCTGATTGTAATTACATGATTCATCGCTTGAATCGCTTGCTATTTTATTTATTTATCGATAAGATTTTCTAACTACTAATAAGTGCTTTTTATTTTGGAAGGTGTGATCAAAGTTTTCTGGGAACATATGCCTTGCTTTTCAGTGGGTCGTCTATAAATAAATAAATAAATAAAATTTCTTTATTTCAGACCCAGTAGAATCCATAATTTGTTAGAGAATTAGTAACAGAATATGCTTATATACTATGTTAGTGTTATTAGCACTACTTAATTACATGAACCTATAGCAAATTTTACCCAGTGCCTTTGAATGGGGCAGTCGGGCCTACCAGCAATCATTTTCAGGATGCTATTACGAGTGTTACGCAAGCGTTTCAGTAAGGTTTCCCTGTATCATCCCTCTTTCTTCCTCGTTAACCACTTAAAAAAATTAAAAAAGTTAGCCTATGTTCATCTCCAGGGTCTCAACTATCTCTACCAAAATTCATCAAAATCAGTTGGGCCAATTAGGCGTGAAGACGTAACAAACAGAGAAACTCACTTTGGCTTTTATAATATTAGTAAAGATTATATAAAAAAATCCCAAACAATATAGATGAAATTCATATGGGACTGCTTTCGGAGTATTTACCCTTTCGATTATAAAAAGAATTTTGAAAATCACCCCACAATTGACGGAGAAAGATACAAAAGTTCCTTTTTTGTAAAGTCGGTTAAAAATAATGCAGAATTTAGCCTTCTAATGAGTTCTAGGTCTAACTTTGCCTTCCCAATCACATGCATAATGAACATGTCTTAATACAAAAGCTAAATAAAAACAGCCCCAAGCTACCCGTAAGCCAGCAAGCCATTTACCCCAATTACTCTTACACCCCCACAACACACACAAGAAGGTTGAAACACTGTTTTCGTTTAATTTCAAGATCTTTAAGGAAAGATTCTGGGAAGGTAAAACCCTTGCCATTAATATTATAATAATACCCTTAGGTTCCTTTTGAATTAAATGTGGTATCTATGGCTTTCTTATTAGGGTTTGTTTTCGTAGAACAGGCTGGCGAACTTTTGCGTGGGTATTACGGTAAGAAGACTAAGAGGCAAATGCTTTGAATATCGATTTGATAATAATGATTGGAATCACGAACATATAACAAAACATCGCGCCTGTAAACTTCAAAGGGTGAATAGGTACCTAATAGTATACCCACATTTCATCATTTATTAATTAATTTACATACTAGCTTTTGTCCGCAAAAGGTCATTTTTGTAGTTCGCTTATAGTATTCAAACTGCCAGATAATCGTCAAAAACAAACAAATAAATTAAAATGTTATGTTTAACAGCTATGTAATGGGATCTATCTTCTTTCTTTCTTTTTAGGGTTCCTCAAAAGGAAAATCCCTTCTGAGTTAACGTTGTTTGTCCTTATCTCGGGAAAGCGTAGAGGTATCGAGTTGAAATAAAAACCATAATTATAATCTAGTGAAAAATTAACCCTCTAAATCAACGCACGACAATTTTATTGATGGCCGATCAAAATTAATTATATTACAGAAGCCATTAAACTGTGTGTGTGTTTAAATTATTGGAGTTTAATTTATATATTTTACTCACTATCTCTTATCAATCTGTTATCGCAGGTCTGCTGGAAAAGATTTCTAAATGAAATAAGCAGTACCTTTGTGCTCTTTTGTCTGTATGTATTTCTCCATAATAATATGTGTTTTGTATGCACACAAATAAATAAACTTGCTAACCAAAAAGCACTCAAGATTACCCCAAGTTCACAATTATTCACTTCCATAAGTAAACCAGAACTTCAAAAAGACTCTACCAAATTGAAAACAGCATTGTTTTGCTAACGGAACAATTTGCTCTCCGAAATTATTTGTGACGTAAATATCATCATCTGCTTAGCCTTTTCCCAACTATGTCGGGGTCGGCTTCCAGTCTAACCGGATGCAGCTAAATATCAGTATTTTACATGGAACGACTGCCTATCTGACCTCCACAACCCAGTTAATACTGGGTAATACGATACCCCTTGGTAAGACTGGTTGTCAGACTTTCGGAACACTGACTACGTGTAACGACTGTCAAAGTTCTACAAATGACAGCCGGGACCAACGTATTTTTTTTTTTTTCGGGTGGGAAATCATCCAATGACTTCCCCCGCTCTGGGCGGAGCGGGGGGGCATGTCAGACTTGTACTGACTAAAACCCACCCATGTTTCTTCTATTGCCCTTTACGTCCCGAGGCCGCGGTATCTCTTTCGAACAACCCGCAACCCCGGCAGGCGGAGGCTCTGGCAAGCCCCTCTGCTTTGCTGACTCTCTTTGAGGCGCGCGTGAAACACGAACGCGCCGTCGACACGGCCTGTCGTCAATCGACGGACGGACGGTGAACTACCCATTGCTCACCGCCCACAGGCCCGCATCTACGGTGGCCGGGAGTCGTCTCGCGGCGCCCGGCGCCATGGGCGTCTCCCGCGGGACCAACGCCTTAACGTGCTTTCCGAGGCACGGAGGAAACTGGGTATGTAATGGGTGGTCACCCATCCACAGACCAACCTAGGCACGCGCGGCTTAACCTAAAGATCGACCCGAGCGGCTATTATTTATTTAGCCACGAGCTCCTCCGTATTTGTGACGAAAACATAAAGGACAAAAAAAGAAACACTTTTTCTAACTCAAACCCACCCAGGATTTGAGTTAGAAAAAGTCTGCCATCCCTCCGCTCCGCCCAGAGCGGGGGAAGTTATCTGATGATATGCAGGCTGTTTGTATAAGTGAGTTTAAATGTTTGTAAACGCACCCACGATACAGGAGAAATTCCTAGTGTGGGGCAACGTTTTTTTTCTAAACAAAAACAAACAATAAACATAATCTTATCCGTAAAAAAGGCGAAAGAACTCTGTGCATTCATCTGTAATATTCTGTACCAAAGATTTGTAAATTGTAATTCTCGTGGTTTGTTGATTTTAATATAGTTAATGGATTAGTTAAACAACCGTTGTTGATTTTCTAAACTTAGATTGGATTCTGTTGTCTGTTGTAAACTTAAGTCTGATAGAAAGTTACGAGAAAATGGTTTGTTTCTCAGTAATGGTTTAAGTAACTTGTCTTTTGTTGATTCAGAAAATACGCTTTCATTGTCGTGTCGGAGTGTACAGTCATGAGCAATATTTATTTATTAAAACTTTATGCACAAGTAAAAACTGTACAAAGGCGGACTTAATGCCATAGGCATTTTCTACCAGTCAACCTTTGGATGATGCAGAAACAAACAGTGGTAGGTGTAAAACAGAAAAAAAATATAAATCAATATCTTGTATACTCTTACCAAAGTTCGTTTGGTGCAGTAGTTAAGCGATTGGCTGTTACGATACGTGTCGCGGGTTCGATACCCGCACAGAACAAATATTTGTGTGACCGACAGGGAGTTGTTTCGGGTCTGGCTGTTTGTGTATGTGAGTTTAAATGTTTGTAAACGCACCCACGGTACAGGAGGAATACCTCAAAGAAAACGTTGCCCCGCACAAGGATGTTAGGCACCGTTTTTTTATATATATTTTTACTGTATTGATTACCGTTTTAAAGTTTCACGGACATAGTATTTTAGATGGAATACTATTTCAAAATAAGTCTTATCTCAAAGCCTTATGATAATTGTTGTGTCCGAAATAAAATTAATTCTATTCAACGTAGAAACCGTTTTTTTTTCAAAAGAAAATCGCTTTTGAATTTCGGTAAGTGTACACATGTAATGAATTGTGACTGTACTGTCTTCTAAATTAATCTGGACATAATGAACGAATGTAACGTCTAATAAAATCTCAAATTAGAGTCTGAAACGGATTTATAGTTTAGAAAATTCTTTTTAAATGGGGGTATTAATTGAATGTTTGTGGAAGATAAAGAAGTTTAGCTTTAGTTCTTTCTACGCATGTGGTTTCGATGACAGCTTATACACGTTTGCTATAAAGAAAGGCATAGGGACCGGCTTTTTAAAAAAATATTTAGATCCTAGCTTTTGCCCGCGGCTTCGCTCGCGTTAAATTCCAAGTAACACAGTTCCCCTTTCCTGATTTGCAAGTACCTGCTACCTGTAGTTTTTGCCCTTGCGCCTTATTTATTGTAATAACAATGCTAAGTTTTCCCCTTTCTCCCTCACATCTCACTTTAAAAAATATATTAACCTATGTCCGCCTCTAGGGTTGCAACTATCTCTGTACCAAAATTCATCAAAATTGGTTTAGCCATTTAGGCGTAAAGACGTAACAAACAAAATCACTTTCGCTTTTATAATATAACTAGCTTTTGCCCGCGGCTTCGCTCGCGTTAAATTCGGGGTAACACAGTTCCCCATGCGCCTTATTGATTTGTAATAGCAACGCAAAGTTTTCCCTTTTCTTCCCTCTTTCTCCCTCCCATCCCACTTTTTTTTAATAAAAATTAGCCTATGTCCGCCTCTAGGCTAGGGTTCCAACTATCTCTGTAACAAAATTCATCAAAATTGGTTTAGCCATTTAGGCGTGAAGGCGTAACAAACAAAATAATCATCAGGATTGTTACTTTTCCGGATCTTCACATCGCGCCGGCAGTTAGTATGATCACGACGGATGATCTTACGTTAATGTTACATAGTCTTCATATCAAAAAAGGAAGTTTCATTTAGTCGAGATCACTAGCATCACAACTGGAGCTTGACAATCAAACAGTTATACTCATATTCCTTAATAATGAACACTAGGGAGTAAGAGAAAGAAGTTACAATTATTTGGCAATGAATAATATCCTCGCGTTGTGGCATCGGACGTACGGATTATGACCTAAAACCACGTACTCCTTCTGCGAAGAGCAAAACCGACAGAGAAGGATGTTTGCTTGAAACCACACAAGTTAGCTTTATATAAACTGCACTTTATATAAACTTCACACGCGACTGCTTATCGTCTTGGAAAACAGTAACTTGGCTGAAGTTCAGTTTTAAACTATATCGTTTAGCACCTAACTTATGTAGGATCTAAGTATTTCGTGTAAGCGTCTTTTCAAAGAAATGGCTTACAGTTTTGGTGACCAGTTTTTATCACAATATTACTTCATCTGCCAAGCCTTTTCCCAACTATGTTGGGGTCGGCTTCCAGTCTTACCGGATGCAGCTGAATACCAGTATTTTACTTGGAGCCACTGCCTATCTGACCTCCATAACCCAGTTAATACTGGGTAATACGATACCCCTTGGTAAGACTGGTTGTCAGAGTTTCGGGACACTGACTACTGTAACGACTGTCAAAAATGACAGCCGCGACCAATAGCTTAACGTGCTTTCCGAGGCACGGAGGAAACTCGGTATGTAACGGGTGGTCACCCATCCACAAACCAACCTAAGCAAGCGCGGCTTAACCTAAAGATCGAACTGAGCGGCTGCTATTATTTAGCCACCACCCCTTCCCCTTTCCTGATTTGCAGGTACCTGCCTACCTGTAGTTTTTGCCCTTGCGCCTTATTTATTGTAATAGCAAAGCTAAGTTTTCCCTTTTCTTCCTTCTTTGTCCCTCATTCCTCACTTAAAAAATAAAAAAAACCTAGCCTATGTCCGTCTCCAGGGTCCCAACTAACTATGTATCAAAATTCATCAAAATTGGTTTAGCCATTTAGGCGTGAAGACGTATCAAACAAACAAACATACAAACAAACAAACTCATTTCATTATCATTAGGATGAATATTAGAATATTAAAAAAAAAGTTGCCCCACACTTGGAATTTAAGCAGAAACTCCATCATGCCATTTACTGCGGTCCTTATACAAACATACAAACTCACTTACGCTTTTATAATATTATTAATTAAGGAAGTAGAAGACATTTTGTCCATAGATATCAGAAAGGAATATTTCTTTGCTTCTATCTATGTAGACTCGACCTTTTGTTTACGTTATGCTATGTTCATTTCCGTGTAGCAGTTTCACGCTTTGATTTTGTCACGCTATACTTTGTAACAAATGTTCGCTCCAATGTCACCAAGTTGACGGTAATCACTTTAATGAGTTTATAATTAAGGGAAGTTTTGTTTTGATTTCTTTTGGCTGTTGTTTTGCGAAGGTCACGAAATAATGAGTCACTGTTTAGTTATTGTTTTGTTTTAAAAAAACCAACCCTTAGGGCTGAAACTGCGTTAAGCGGGCTCCCACGCGGTTTCATACAAAAGTGCACCGTCGCGGGGACACGCACGGGTCCCTCCAGCGGTAACACGCGCGGGCTTGTTCAGTCAATAACGCTTGATGAAAAGCTTGTGAAAATGACTTTCGACAGAGAAAGAGTAATTGTGGATCTGCTGTGTCGTTCTGTCATATGGGGTCAAGCGAATGAACTCTTAAGGTAACTTCTGAGGGTCCTTCACGTACCAGCGGAGCCCACGCGCGCAGACACGCGACGGCTGCCCGTCGCGGGCGACCGCTTAACGCAGTTTCAGGCCTTATAGGATCGTTTTGCTGTCCGTATGTCTACCAAGAACATTTATCTCGGGAATCGAGTTAAAATTAAATCCATATACTGAAATCTGTTGACCTTTGGAGCTGTAAAAAAATAACCCTCTGAGTCTACGCAATTAAAAGATAGCCGTTTATGTCGCAAGTTGTCGCAAGATGTCGCTCTCAGAACGAGACTCCGACACGCACTTGCTCATGTTTTTATTTCTTGTGTACTAACGCAGCATGTCTTGTCATTGAGGAGCTCGTGGCTAAATAATAGCAGCAGCTCGGGTCGATCTTTAGGTTAAGCCGCGCTTGCCTAGGTTGGTCTGTGGATGGGTGACCACCCGTTACATACCGAGTTTCCTCCGTGCCTCGGAAAGCACGTTAAGCCGTTGGTCCCGGCTGTGATTTGTAGATCTTTGACAGTCGTTACAGGTAGTCAGTGCCCTGAAAGTCTGACAACCAGTCTTACCAAGGGGTATCGTATTACCCAGTACTAACTGGGTTGTGGAGGTCAGATAGGCAGTCGCTCCATGTAAAATACTGATATTCAGCTGCATCCGGTTAGACTGGAAGCCGACCCCAACATAGTTGGGAAAAGGCTAGGCAGATGATGACTAACGCAGCATGTCTGTACCTCACTGCATTTTGGGTTACTTTGTGGTCTGTGACGCGACGTTCGTGATAATTCGACAATACGAAGATTTCCGAAGACAATACCTACTCTTTTTTTTAAAAAAAAAGAACGTTGCCCCACACTAGGATTTCTCCTGTATCGGCGCGTTGGTTGGTTGTTGTATGGGTGCGTTTACAAACACTTAAACTCACATACACAAACAGCCAGACCCGGGACAACTCTCTGTAGGCCATACAAATATTTGTTCCGTGCGGGAATCGAACCCGCAACATGCAGCGCAGCAGTCGATGTCTCAGCCACTGCGCCAACCGTGTCTTTGTTACTTGTATAGAGGTATGCATTCACATTGGCTAAAATACATGTTAATTTTATCATTAGGATGAAATATTGGAATATTAAAAAAAAAACGTTACCCCACACTTGGAATTTAAGCATAAACTCCATTATGCCATCTACTGCGGTCCTAATCCTTACTAATATTGTAAAAGCGAGAGTGAGTTTGTTTGTTACTCATCTTCATACCTAAATAGCTAAACCGATTTTGATGAATTTTGGTACGGAGATAATTGGGACCCTGAAGACATACATAGGCTATTTTTTTAAAACACTGAGAGAAGGGGGAGAAAGAGGGAAGAAAAGGGGAGAGAAAGATATATTTTTTTACGTAGGTTAAAGTTAGCGTTAACCCAAAGTAACTATGCCACGCGGATTTAGTCGCGGGCGGAAGCTAGTAAGCTCATATTTCCTCGACCAAGTTCATACATCTGGCGTCGTTATTGCCAGCTTTTAAAACAAATCCAAATCTTGTGATTTTTATTTAATAAAATCAGTATCGTTTTCTTTTCATTTCTCGCATCAAAGCTCAAACTCCTTTGTGATCTACCTCCATATTGAAAATAGACAAACATCAAAGCTATCAAAGTATAATTACAGCGGTTACAAGTCCCTTATTATTCAAACATGAAATCTAAACAATGGAAAATTGCGTACGACGCAACAACCAGTAGACATGACCTCTAGTATTTTAGCACAAGTGACTTTGTTAGAGATCTGGGTAAACTGGTCAAGCTCATTGCGTTTTTTCAAGAAGATTAAAATCGTTATCACAATGTTTTGAGATTTTCTTCTGTAGTGATACCTCATGGCTAGTGATATATGTTGTAAACAGGTCGATAGGTTTCATATTATAAAAGCGAAAGTGAGTTTGTTTGTTACGTGTTCACGCCTAAATGGCCTAACCGATTTTGAAGAATTTTGGTACAGAGATAGTTGGGATCCTGGAGACGGACATAGGACAAAAAATAATAAAAAGGGGAGAAAAAGGGAAGATAAGGGGAGAGAAAGATATTTTTTGTTTCGGATCATAACGCGGTTTAAAGTTAGCGTTAGCCCAAAGTAACTTTGCCGCGCGGACAAAGTCGCGGGCGGAAGCTAGTAAAAAAATAAATCTACTTCTAAGCAAGCGTCAACCCTAGGCCACATCATGGCTTCGCATCAGCCGAGTTGTGGGCAAACTCAAGCTATAATGTGAAAAGAAACCAGCTAAGCTGGACTCGTGCTACGAAGGTTCTGTACACACTTGCGACATAAACGGTCTTATCTTTGACTACGTAGACTTAGAGGGTTGATATTTGTACGGCTTCAAGGGACCACAGACTTGAATGTATTTTTGTTTATTTAACTCGGTACCTCCAAGCGATGGGAAATCATCCAATTAAATTCCCCGCTCTGGGCGAAGTAAAAGGCAGTGTCAGATTTTTACTGACTAAAACCCATCCATGTTCCTTCTTTTCAAACACATATCCAGACTCCGTAGAAATTCCTAAAAAAAAAGTGTGTGTGTCAGCTCCGAGGTCATTCATCAGTAGATTTTACACCTCACATTTTTCTCATACCGGGCGCCTTATATATGAAAATCGATTCTTAAGGAGTAAACTCCAAAAAACATAGAAATCGAACCCAAAACCCTTTTTTTGCGGATGGGATATTTTCAAATAACTTCCCCGGCTCTGGGTAGAGCGGGGGAGAGTGTCAGACTTGTACTGACTAAAACCCACCCATGTTCCTTCTATTGCCATTTACGTTCCGGGGCCGCGGTATCTCTTTCGAACAACCCGCAACCCTGGCAGGCGGTAGCCCTGGCAGGTCCCTCAGCTAACATCTCTTTGAGGCACGCGTGAAAAACTAACGCGCTGTCGACACGGCTTGTCGTCAATAGACGGACGAACGGTGAGCTACTCATTGCTCACCGTCCACAGGCCCGCTTCTACGGTGACCGACATCCGGCTCAATCCAGGACCCTTAGACTAACAAAATTCATTTTTAAAATACTAACCAAAGACCGTGTCCTTGTCCGGAAAATTCTTCCCAAAAGTTGTCCATTGTATTATTATTGTATTGGCTTCAGAGGAACGAAAGGCATGTAAACAAGACCAAGTTCGCGCGAAAACAGATCTTTATAATTAGATTTACTTATCAAAAAACTTTGAGAAAGTGAGACGAAGTTTGAAGATCGATGGCGGAGGCAACCTGATTTAGGAGCCAACTAACAAGTTACAACGCAATTTAAAGTACCTATTGTTTGTTCTCGATTCTCGATCATTGCGAAGTGAACTTAATTAGTGAATGAATTAGTACTGTTTTCGATGGGTTTTAGGGTTCATACCTCAAAAGGAAAAAAGAGGAACCCTTATTGGATCACTCCGTTGTCCGTCTGTCTGTCAAGACCCTTTATCTCGGAAACACGTGGAGGTATCGAGTTGAAATAGAAACTGTTAATAGTAGTAAACATTGGTCTCCAACATCGACTGCTGCGCTGCGTGTCGCGGGTTCGATTCCCGCACGGAACAAATATTTGTATGGCCTACAGATAGTTGTTTCGGGTCTGGCTGTTTGTGTATATGAGTTTAAATGTTTGTAAACGCAACCACGATACAGGAGAAATTCCTAGTGTGGGGCAACGTTAAAAAAAAATATATAACATCTCTCTCCAGTATCCAGCTTTTAATAAAAATCAAAAGTCATTTATTCAAACTAGGATCAGCACTTTTTGACCGACACTTTTCGTCATTACACAAGACAGTCCCCCAAAACACACACCCTTAGCCACTTTCTAGTGATTTTGCTGGGAAGAAGAAGTGGCGGAACAAACTCCACAGCAACATAACTGTCTGATAGGTTTTATGTTAGACTAGCTTTTGCCCGCGGCTTCGCTCGCGTTAAATTCGGGGTAACACAGTTCCCCTTGCGCCTTATTGATTTGTAATAGCAACGCTAAGTTTTCCCTTTCTCCCTCACATCCCACTTTTAGCCTATGTCCGTCTCCTGGTTCCCAACTATCTCTGTACCAAAATTCATCAAAATCGGTTTACTCATTAAAACGTGAAGAGGTAACAAACAAACAAACTCACTTTCGCTTTTATAATATTAGTAAGGATTTTACACAGTAATATCCAAATTGTTAAAGAACTACACAGTAGTGATTTAACATTGGCCACTAACACAAACTCCTTCTTACAAAAAAAAAATGAAATTCAAAATCCAAGGGCACGTGATAAAAGCCCAATAAATTATAACTTTCAATACGTAGGTACTTGAACTCTTTACAAGAAAAACAAAGGAATGTGAAAGGGACCATAAGTCAAGGAGTCTGGTGTAAATAAAGTTTCATCGTTACCATCGAGTTCGGTTACAACTGACGGCGATGAGCTCTTAACCTAATTGCGTGCCAAGTTTCAAGTTTGCAGAAATGATAATATATTGAAAGAGATTTGTTTGCGTCATATTAATGTGTTTATAGTGCCGTACTTTAAAAGGAAAAATATAGAACCCTTATAAAAACAGCTACCATTTTTTGTTGTTTTTTTGGGTGGGAAATCATTAAATAACTTCCCCCGGGCGGAGCGAGGCGGAGTATCAGACTTGTACTGACTAAAACCCACCCTTCTATATTGCCCTTAACATTCTGGGGCCGCGGTACCTCTTTCGAACAACCCGCAACCCCGGCAGGCGGTGGTCCTGGCAGGCATCTCTGCTTCGCTGACATCTCTTTGAGGCGCGCGTGAAACACTTACGCGCCGGCGACACAGACTGTCGTCAATAGACAGACGGACGGTGAGCTACCCATTGCTCACCGTGCACAGGCCCGCATCTACGGTGGCCGGGAGTCGTCTCGCAGCGCCCGACGCCCGGGGCGTCTCCCACGGCGGCTGGGTTGGTTTGAGGCTCGTATTTATCTATAGTAACAGTATATTACACTGAAGTATCTGTTGAGGGTAAAAATAATTAAGAGATTTATCAAAAATCTAAGATTTTTTGTTTTACACATAACTACATTAATTGTTAGAAAGAAAAACTATTTATTCGCAGTGAAAATAACACACAAACAAAAGAATTCTTACTTTACTGGTATTTAGCTGCATCCGGTAAGACTGACCGACCCCAACATACATACTTGGGAAATGGCTAGGCAGATATGTGGATTTGCTCGCTGGCGCCCGCGGCGTAGCCCGCGTGGTATTAAAAAAAAGTATGCTAATGTGTTATTCTTGACCATAATCTACCTCTGTGCCAAATTTCATCAAGATCCGTTCAGCCGTTTTGACGCGAAAGAGTAACAAACATCCATACATCCATCCATACATCCTCACAAACATTCGCATTTATAATATTAGTAAGAATAATAAGTAGGATTTATAACCAAAACCTTGAAATGTTACAAAATATTTATTCCAGGAAATATCATGAAAATATGTATGTAAAGATGATCACTATATCTTCGCCATTATCATTAGGAAAATTGTGAAATAATATGACTCAGATGTATTCAAGTCCATAGCTGCCGAATTGGTCACAACAGCAAAAAAAAGTCCATAAAAGCACATTACCGACTTCTGGCTGGGGGCATAGATATTAATTTAATATCCCGCTCAAGCTACAAATTGAATTATTATCTTATCTTATTCTTTTTATCTCAGATTATTGAACTGTCTTTTTGAGCAGCTAGTAGGTTATCAGTAATTCGTTCTCTTATTTCATTTATATAAATTACCGTTCACCAGCGACCGAGGAGGGGCTAACTTTTTGTCAAACACAAACTATTTATTTCAGTTAGACCATTTTGTTATTCGTATGGGTAATAATCAAATGCGGGGGGAGGGTCAAACTTGTACTGACAAACCACTCATGTTCCTTCTTTTGCCCTTTATGTTCCGAACAATCCGCAACCCCAGCAGGCGGTGGCCCTGGCAGGCCCCTGTGCTTTGTTGACATCTCTTTGAGGCGCTCATGGAACACTAACGCGCCGTCGACTGTGACTGTGTGCTACCCATTGCTCATCGTCCACAGACCGTCTACGGTGGCCAGGAGTCGTCTCGCGGCATCCGACGCCCGGTTTTAGAACAATTGGACCATTTGCACGAAACAAAAGAATGAAGCTACAGTCCCAGACACAATATATAATAACTTGTGAAAGTACCTATCTGTCTTCGTTGAATGCTGTGGATGGCGTTAAAATATTGGGATTCAGGCACTCCGTATAAATCATGGTCAGAAAATTATGAAATTGGATTTTTAGGTATTAGCAGATTTGAAAAGTACTTATATTCATTACTCTACATAACACGCGCATGTAAAGAAGACGTGGTAAGGTACATTTTGGTCCGGGCTGTTCGAAAGAGATAACTCGGCCTCGGAACATAAAGGGCAAAAGAAGCAACACTGGTCAGTAAAATTCTGACATTAAATATATTAAATAACTTTCCCATCCGCAAAAAAAAATACGTTTTGAATATGAATGTATACAAGAGTAGCCGAAGACCAATGAAATTATGCATGGTCTTTGTGAAAGATGACATGTCTAGAAAGGGAGATAGTGAATCCGTGAGATGACAACAAATTATGCAATCTATACTCAAATATTACTAACGTGAAAGTTTGTTTTGTTGAACGCAGTAATCTTAGGAACTATTGGTCAAATATTTTAGTGTGGGATGGCCCATTTATTGAAGAAGGCTACAGGTATATCACATCATCAGAGAAGGTGAAACCAGGGGGACCGGGAAGTATTTTCTATGGTAGAACAAGACATCTTACACCGACCCCAATTGAATTGAGAAAATGTAAGACAAAAAGGAGAATACAATTAAATTCCAAGTTTTAAAAAAAGTACTAGCATCTATTTCAAAATACGCACTATTTCTCCTCGATACTTAGATATTTTGTATATTTAATAGATATGTATTATTTTAGAATGTACATTGTATGTTAACATTCTTTTTTTTTGTTTCATTAAGATGTGTGTTTTTCTATATTAATATCTATACTTATTACTTATATATAATATTATAAAGCTGAAGAGTTTGTTTGTTTGTTTGTTTGAACGCGCTAATCTCAGGAACTACTGGTTCGAATTGAAAAATTCTTTTTGTGTTGAATAGACCATTTATTGAGGAAGGCTTTAGGCTAAATAAAATCACGCTGCGACTAATAGGAGCGAAGAAACAATGGAAAATGTGAAAAAAACGGGGAAAATTATTCATCTTTGAGGGCTTCCGTTGCGTGCGCTGCGAAAACGGTTCAAGATATCAAAAAAATATGTAGAAAAGAATTATTTCTCTTGAAATGATCTAAAAAAATGTCCGTGACGGTATATGTCTATCTTTTAAGATTAAGTCACTAGAACCGTTTTTATGGTAATCAAATTTGGTCAAAATTAATGCATGATTACCAATTATTTGTTAGAGTTGTTTCAACATAATAATATTAATCTTTATCCAAATATAAATGTGTTGTTGATTAACAGTATTTAATTGTGAACAAAATAATTGTCTTTGACATCACTTAATTTCAATGAACATCTTAGAAGATATTACAATTTTAAAACAACTCCGATATAAAATTCACACGCGCCGCATGATGTGCAAAACATGACGCTGGGCATGGGCGAGGAGAGGCGTTGCTTGCGGGCGACGCGGAGGGGGGTATAGCTCTACGATTGTCAAGGATAATATTTTGGTTCTAATAATTTTACAATTATTCATCATCTGCCTGCACAACCCAATTAGTACTGGGTAATGTGATACCCCTTGGTAAGACTGGTTGTCAGACTTTCGGAACACTGACTACCTGTTACGACTGTCAAAGATCTACAAATGACAGCCGGGACCAACGGCTTAACGTGCTTTCCCAGGCACGGAGGAAACTCGGTATGTAACGGGTGGTCACTGGTCACCCATCCACAGACCAACCTAGGCAAGCGCGGCTTAACCTAAAGATCGACCCGAGCGGCTGCTATTATTTAGCCACGAGCTCCTCATGAGTTCTTTTTTTTTATAAATTTCACAGTTATTAAAAAAAAATTGTAGATAATACCTGTAAATAGGTGTCATCTACATAATTATTCTTAGGGCTGTTTATTCAATAGTCAGATAACTTTTATCTCAGGAATAAAAATGGCGGTTTGACAGCTCATCTATAGAAAATATGTCAAACTGCTATTTTTATTCTTTAGATAAAAATTATCTGACTATTAAAAAATCAGGCCTTATTAGGTTAGGTTTTAGTTTAAGCGCACAGTTAGTTTACCTTATATTTTACGTAAGTACCAAATACAGGTAACAATAATTAGGATCTTAATTATTAACCTTACGTTTGTTTTTTCTTGATTACGAGTTACGGTTTGGTTAAGTTTTCATTTCCTATTTTCTTTCTTCGTCACTATAATGCCTAGAAAAAGAACTCAGCTTTCTCGGCAGACTTTTACCGCAAAGCGGCTGCGAGCTTTGCGCAGCAGTGAAACAGAGAATGAAAATATGCATAGGTTGGCTACTCAACGAGGAATCAGTGAACAAAACCGTGCTAATGAATCGATCGTTGAACGTTCGCAGTGTTTAGCCTCACAAAATTTCCGAACTTCGGCAAACCGTCAACGGGAAGCAAGCGCTGAACGTTTATCTTTACAAAATTTCCGAACTTCGGCAAACCGTCAACGGGAATCAAGCGCTGAACGTTTATCCTTACAAAATTTCCGAACTTTGATAGACCGAGAACGGGAATCAAGCGCTGAACGTTCTCAACGTTTAGCCTCACAGAGTTCTCGAACTTTGGTGAACCGACTACGGGAATCAAGCGCTGAACGTTCTCAACGATTATCCTCACAGAATTCCGGAACTTGGGCTAAGACGCGGGCAAAGTCGTGGGTAACAGTTATAATTTATAAAGCTGAGGAGGTTGTTTGCAAAAATAAATATGATGCCCAAAATACTATTCCACGCGGACGAAGTCGCGGGCACAGCTAGTCTAATATATAAAATTTCCGTGTCACAATGTTAGTTACCGTACTCCTCCGAAACGGCTCGACCGATTCTTATGAAATTTTGGGTACATATTGGGTAGGTCTGAGAATCGGCTAACATCTATTTTTCATACCTCAGCGGGTGAAACCGCTGGGCACAGCTAGTAGTTATGTATATTTAAGTTAGTGCTTATTTAATATTTTACACACTGTGTCTACGTGTCATAATAATCTGTCTTATCGCAGGTCTGCTGGAAGAGATTTCTATATGAAATAAGCAGTACCTTTGTCCGTATGTATTTTTTTCCATCATATGTGTTTTGTATGTACATAAATAAATAAATATTTATCGAGCCACAGATAAAAGATATTCCCAACACGACAATAATAATTAAAACCACTATTTGCATTAAAAATCTTTCAACCAATATTCTGAACATTTTATGAAGATCTTATCTCACCATCAGAGCCGATTTAAATAATTGATGTCATTTCATTTGATAACAGCTTAATACAAATCGTATACTGAAATGTAACGCGATAAATTCAGTAACTCTGTGAGTGCAAATAAGGTTAACATTTTTGTTTAAACCTACTGATAAAAGTTATTGACGTGCAATAAAATGTGGGATAAACAACATGTTTTGTGTGTTTTCGGCTTTATTTTATTTGGAAAGGTTATTTTTATTGTTAAGCACATAACAGACTTTACTTAGTATCAAATGATTTGAAAAGTATATTGATACGAACGTAGTAAATCATCTTTTTTTGAAGGAATTTTTATTCGAACATGTGTTGCTATAAAAGCATTTATTATCAGTGTTGTGTGTCTGGCTGATTTTTAAAATGAAATAAAGCAGTTTCAGAATGTGGATATGAATTTAAAGAAGGAATTAGACAGATATTAGACGAGCAAGTTAAAGTACAGACGCCAGCAGGTCAAGCTACCCGAAACTGTCAATTTTTTCCAATGAACCTTGAACCTAATACTTTAGAAATAAAATCGAAAATCTATCAAAGAAATCTGACAGATTGTAGTAGCTTGATGTGCAGGCGTTTGTACCTCAAAAGGAAAACACGGAACTTTTTTAGGATCGCTTTATTGTCTGTCTGTCTATCTGTTAAGACCCTTTATCTCGAGAATGTCTTGTGAAGGTATCGTTTTAAAACTAAAACCTCCAAGTACTCTGTAGTCTGTAGTCTATTGCAGCTGTGAAATAAATCTACCCTATTAGTAAAAAATATGTCTTTTTGTGTCGCAAGTTTGTACGGAACCCGGTGCGCGAGACCGACTCTCACTTGGCTGGTTTTTAGTCATTTACAAGTTCCATTTTGCTCAGCATTACCTACACGCATGAAAAAAAAAATGGGCTGGTAAAATACATAACCTCCTCATTATTAAAATGTCGGTTAAAAAATGCGATCTACATTCATTGATTAACGAAATACCTTATTCAAATCAACATCACTTAAGTAAGTGGGTCACAAAATAAACCAAATGAAATATATCAATGCTAATAAAATTAAAAGCGAATCTCTTTTTACGCAGTAAAGCATAAGATGTCTGTTTCTGAAGGCTAAGAGATGTGGGCCAGACGTGTTTCTTTATAAAAAATAAAATAGAATTAAGTTAAATCTCGTCCTGAGTGACGGACAAAATGGACGACCCTATATATATTTTTACGTTGGCTTACAAATTCGCAGAGTAAATTATGTTTTGTTCTTTTATTTATAATTTACTAGCTTTTGCCCGCGTCATCGCTCGCGTTAGATTCAGGGTAACACAGTTCCTTTTTCCTGATTTGCAGGTACCTGCCACCTGTAGTTTTTGCCCTTGCGCCTTATTTATTGTAATAGCTATGCTAAGTTTTCCCTTTTCTTCGCTCTTTCTCCCTCATATGTCATTTTTTTTTAAAAAGCCTGTGTCCGTCTCCAGGGTCCCAACTATCTCTGTACCAAAATTCATCAAAATCGGATTAGCCATTAAAGCGTGAAGAGGTAACAAACAAACAAACTCACTTTCGCTTTTATAATATTAGTAAGGATTAGTAAGGATGTGAGTTAAAATTAAATATATTAAAAACACACGTTTTAAGTGTTGCTGTTTCTAGTTCAGAAGTAAAACGTGACTTTCCTTGAAAATGTGAAAATTGAGATAACATTACGACTGTCATCATAAAAGAGTTAGGCAGAGATGCCTGCCAGGGCAACCACCTGCCGGGCTTACGGGTTGTTCGAAAGAGATACCACGGCCCCGGAACATAAAGGGCAATAGAAGGAACATGGGTGGGTTTTAGTCAGTACAACACACAGTTTTTGACGACACGGTTTGCGCAGTTGCTGCGCGATCAACTGCTGCACTGTATGTCGCAGATTCGATCCCCGCACGGAACAAGAATTTGTATAGCCTATAGTGGTTTCGGGTGTTTGTGTATGTGAGTTTGAATGTTTGTAAACGCTCCCACGACACAGGAGAAATCCTAGTATGGAGCAACATTAAAAAAAGTCTGACACTCACCCCCCCTGCTCCGCCCAGAGCGGGGGAAGTTATTTGATAATTTCCCATCCGCAAAAAAGGTGTAAGTACCAACAGATGCTGTCCATGCCAGGAAACATTTACTACTTTTATACAGTCTACAATCTTCCAAATTCCATGTGATTACAAAACCACTAAGCTCTTCAAAATCCGATCACAAATCAGTAGGAGTTCTTCATAAATCACGTGCAACCTGTTCTTGAGTTAATGAGTCATTAACCTGAGAGGCTCTTCGTAAAGGCCCTTGGCAAAAGCTCTAGATAATTATACTTGAATTAACTGAATGATCATAAACGTTTAATGAACTGTATGGCTCTTTGGGTGCGAAGAGGAATGTTCCAAGTATTTTTTTGCGTAGTACATTTTTCTGTTAAATGATTTTCCGTTTTAAGATCAAATTAGGTATGTAATTTATGAGGTGGCCGGATTTTTAAGAGAGAGTACCTCAAACCATCCCAACTGAGGGAGATTCCCGATCGACGTAAATGCGGGTCTGTGGACGAGCAATGGGTAGCTCACCATGCATTAGTGACGACTGGCCGTATGACGGTGCATGCGTGTTCCACGCGCGCCTCGAAAAGATTTTAGCAAAGCAGGGTCCTACCGGGGTTGCGGGTTGTTCGAAAGAGATACCGCAGTCCCGGAACATAAAGAGCAATAGAAGGAATATGGGTGAGCTTTAATCCCCCAAAAGCGGGGAAAGTTATTTGATGAGTTATTGACAGGCCTGTTGGTCTAGTGGTTAGTGGCCCTGACTGCTGAGCCGGAGGTCGTGGGTTCGATTCCCACCCAGGACAAACTTTGTGTGATGAGCATGATTGTTTGTTCTGTGTCTGGGTGTGATTTATCTATAATATGTATGTATTTATTAATTATATAAGTATGTATATCAGTTGTCTGGTTACCATAACACAAGCTCTGCTTAGCTTGGGATCAGATAGCCGTGTGTGAGTTGTCCCAAGATATTTATTATTATTATTATTTCCCGTCCACAAAAAAAGGCATGAAATTTGCTAGAGGTTTGGTTAAACCGGTTAAGACAAATTGCAGACGCGGCCACCGACAACAATCTCGACAAAGATAAATGATACACTTATATACTTAGCCGCCGGCCGGTATTGGGTTTCCGAAGTCAGTCCGCAATCTGTCTGAATTTTAAGGGATAGGTAGAACTGTATCGTTATAGTAGCTGTTGTCATGCAGTAAAACTTGTTCGCCTCTCTTAATTTATAGTCGGATCCGTATCCGGCTCAAAGGACCATGTACCACAGAATCCGGCTCGAAGGACCATAAGTATACAGCTGTAAGGCCTTTATATACTGTCTTAAAGGAAAACACGTAGTTAATTACCACAAGCCCTCAGCTCCCTCAATTCACTAGCCCATAGCTATATTCAAACTTATACAGTAAGCCACACAATGTCTCATATGTTTAAAAAAGCAACTGCTGTTGAGAAATTAAAAAAAAAATTACACTATTCGGTTTTCTCACACAGAAACTCAAACTCAATGGTAAATTTTCCTATGAGGAACGGCATGTCTTTGTTTCCGTGGAAGGTGGGTAGGCCTTTAGTGTGGGAAGCAACATGTGTCGATACTCTCGCCATGCCATATTCCTAGCTCTTCGTGCTGCACTGGCGCTGCTGCTGCAGCTGCAGAGAACCTGAAACGGCGTAACTATATTAATCTTATTGGTAACTATATTTTCGAGTCGTTTGGGGTAGAAACTCTGGCACCGTGGGATCCTTGTGCTCAAAGTTTTTTTAAGGATATTTCAAAACTTTTTGATAGATTGCCTTTTTCTTTGGCCAGAGGCGTTACCATACAACGTGACGAATCGGCCAGTGTCTTGACGTTATTAGTGTATTTATAAGTTAGTTTCTTTGAGTTATTTTTGTATAGGATTTTGCTAACTTTCAAAGTTTTTGCGATTGATCACCATTTCAACAAGACAGTTATTTTTCTGCACACTACTGTTGATGCCTGCAATTTTCCACCATCTACACCTCCCCTCTTCAACCACTACTTGCAAACATTATCAGTGCGCATAAACTCAACTAAGCCTAAATACGAGTATGTTGCAAAATTGTGTTTCAAACTAATTTCCTTGAGCTGCAACTTTGTCTGGATAGCACTAAGCTTATTGACGTCTAGAACAGCTTAGGAAGACTTGCTGGTGAGACCGCGTCTTCGGTAATATAGTTTAACTAAGGGTCTATCTTAGAAGTTCTGAAAGAGCATGATTCGTGATAGCGGGTATAGTAAGTAGACTTCACACAATGAAAACATGAAAATGAAAAATATTTTTTCATTTTCATTTATCATATTATATTCAACAAGTTCTCTTACTAGTGTCTAAGTAGTGAATGGAGCCTCCTTTTAAGCTGAAAAAGCCTGTATGAGGAGATTCCGCTCTTCCATACATTGTTAACGTATTATTTTATTTTACTTTTTTTAAAGTAAGCAATGACTTATTGTCGGGCCTACACTGTCCTCTCATACTTTAGTACTAACGCTGTAACAACAACAACATTGTAAAACTAAATGATTTTAAAAGAGTAACCATGGAGTTTCTTGCCGGTTCTTCTCCATAGGAAACGACCAACCCGAACCGTGCATCTTTTCTCGACGTTTTATAAGTGCCCATGTAGGCCTATGTAAAATAAAAATATTTTTTTTTTGATTGTTGGTATTTACCAAAAACTTATTCATCAATAAAACAATGATAAAAAATAAAAATAAACTAATCTATGAAAACTAAATTATGGTTGTGAGAGTGTATACATGATGATTGTATTCAGAGTGTTTTTTGCATGTGTGTAGGTGAGAGTATGTAATGAGCGAATGAGTTTGAGCCTAAGGATATTGCTGGAGTATATTCATTACAAATAACGCCTCTGTTTCTTCATAATAAAGTGGTTTACTCCATTCACATGGTAGTTTTTCATGGGTACTGATAAGACACTAAGGACAATTTACTGCAACTCTTAATCTACGACTAATATTATAAAAGCGAAAGTGAGTTTGTTTGTTTGTTTGTTGAGCCTCCTTAGGCTCAAACTCATTCGCTAAAAGGCGTTATTGTTATAAATATATTCCAGCAATATCCTTATATTGCTGGAGTATATTTATAACAATAACGCCTCTGTTTCTTCATAATTAAGTGGTTTAATCCATTCACATGAGTACTGTAGATGAGTATTGTGTGGTCCAGGGTTGAGGGTTGTTGGAAAGAGATACCGCGGCCCCGGAACGTAAAGGGCAATGGAAGGAACATGGGTGGGTTTTAGTCAGTATAAGTCTGACACTCCCCTCAGAGCGCGCGAAGTTATTTGATGATTTCCCACCCCAAAAAAAAAGTATCTGATGCGTTAGTGGTTATCTGATGCGAAAAAAAATACACTTAACATCACGCTTGTAATCCCCGTAGAGTTAGACAGTAGTGTACCCAATTGTACACCTACGTTCCACCAGTTATGTTTAAGTCACATGTGATAGGTGTCTATTTAGTCTCAACAGGGAACGAATCAAGACGCCTTGGTTGCTTGATGTGAAAACCCGATAGCACTTCTTGTCTGACCTGGAAATTGAACCCTGATGGGAAAACCCATTTTGTTCGATATGGGAATCGAACTTAGGACCTCTAGCAAAGCAGTCGCTCTTGTGACCATTGGACCAATGTGTCAGGCGAAAAATAAAAGACGGAAAAAGTGGGGTGTCATTGTCATTTAGACACATCTATACACCAACTGTTTAAGTGGTTGCAGTGCTCATCACATATGTGTTATAATTCTCCGAAATTCCTGAACATACCTACCCCCCTTCCCCCATCTTACGTACATTCAGCAAATGAGACAAGTGACCAGGCTCGTCAGATACTTGTTTTTTTTTTAAACCGCTGGATGTTTTCAATTCAAATTAAAATTCCAATTGTAAATAAAATGTAATATTATTTTTAAAGTGGTTTATTATAGTTAATTATGTATTATTCTTATATCATAAAGCTTACGGCACAGCTACGTAATATTGTGTTTATGTAACCCGTAAGAAATTGATATATTACCCTAAGTTTATGGTAGATCATTGCTTAAAATATTTACAGTGTAATAGCTGGATGGATTAATGAATTGTTTGTTTTCTATAAAATAAACATAACTGTGTTCAAAAACATTCACGATTTTTTATGAAAATCTCAACTTTTTCTAACGAGCCTGGTTACTGGTCGACTTTGCTGACTGTACGTTAGACGATAAAAGGCCGCGCCAAAGTTGGCCGCACTTTTTATTGCGGCGAGGCCGTAAACCGCACTCTACTGTCTTGTTTGTACCTCGTGCGGTTCGCTTTTATTCATTTTTAATTTTGTGCGGAAAATGCGGTTTTTTTTTCTATAATTAGATTTGGGTGATGTATTATTTAGTAAGGGTTTCTTTTGGTATGTTTCTAAATGGTGACATCGGCCTGATTAGTATTTTTAAGAAATGTTGCGTTCCCTTTGTTTAGCCGTCTGCTTCATAATGTGCTAATTAGGACTTTACAATGTCACATGTTATTTCACTTTAGTGAAACTAAATTATGCGAATAAAATTTGGTACACTATATTTATTTATTTAACACGCTCGATTGTTGCTTGTATTAGCTTCACCAGTTAAATTTTTCCCTCATCCCGGTATCCGAATTAGCAGAATTGGTTAAGTTTGGAAGACAATGCATGGTTAGGCTACGTTATACGCAAAATACGCGTCTCAGACGTGGAGTTGCGGACACCAGCCCGTTATACATTACAATAGGCTACGTTACGTCATTACCTGCCGTGGTTGCAGATTGTTTGAAAGCGATACCGAGGCTCCGGAACATAAAGGGCAAAAGAAGGGTTTTAGTCAGTACAAGTCTGACTCTCCCAGTTACGTATAAAATCTCTTTGCGCACACAAAAAGTTCTGGCACAAAACAAAACACGTTCTAATTAAAACAACACATTTATGCCAAAAAAATTACATTCACTATAAAATTAGATTTACCAGCATAATACAAATCTATACTCATATTAAAGTATGTTTTTTAGTCAGTTTATAAAATACAGTATTTATTTTTTTGTAAATAAGTTTCCAAGTTACTTAATAGTAAATCATTACTAACATACGCAACCTGAAAAAATCATTCAATTAAATTAGTCACATAAACAAACATAAAACGGCATAAAACGGCTACGGTAGCTGCAGGTAGCAGGTACCTGTGAATCAGATAAGGGGAACTGTGTTACTACGAATTTAACGCAAACGAAGCCGCGGGCAAAAGCTAGTAAATATACATTACTAAAACGTAATCAACAACTACCACTACAATTCCAAGAATCGATCAAATAAGCCCAGACATTGACCTCGGTAAGAGGAAACCACTTGAATCCATCATGGCTGCCCAAATGATAGACGCACAGCCATTCTTCAGTCACTTCATGAATAAGAGATGGCCATTTCACGAACCATTGGTTGAGACAAGTACTTGAGGTAGTTGATGCGCAAAAAACTTCGATCGTAAGAAGCTAAATAACTTATTTCTTGAAGGAATAAATCAAGAGGATTAAGGATTTCTGTTTGACATTTTTTTTTGTACTTTTTTAATCCTTGGATGTAAAAGTTTTACAGATTTTGGATTGAGTATTGTTTAGATTAGTGTTTTGTAATGTTCCGTACCCTTATAGGGTCACTTCGTTGTCAGCCTGTCATGACCTTTTATCTCAAGAACACGAGGCAGTATCGAGTTGAAATTAAAAACATTAACTCAAATCTGTAGTCTCTTGGAGCTGTGAAAACATCAACTATCTAAGTCTACGCATTCAAAAGATATGGCCGTTTATGTCGCAAGTTTGTACGGAACCCTCGGTGTACAAGTCCGACTCACACTTGGCTGGTATTCTTTAACTACTTTTTGGTACTAGCTGTATTTTATAAAAGTATTGTAATCCATTCTGTCTTGCCCGTTTACACGGGATTAAAATGTTTTTTCTTTACATATAAGATCCTAACTTAATATTATAAAAGCGAAGGTGAGTTTGTTTGTTACCTCTTCACGCTTTAATGGCTAAACCGATTTTGATGAATTTTGGTACAGAGATAGTTGGGAACCAGGCGACGGACATAGGCTATATTTCTTTTTTATAGAGGAATATGAGGGAGAACGAGGGAAGAAAAGGGAAAACTTAGCGTTGCTATTACAAATCAATCAGGCACAAGAGCAAAAACTGCAAGTACTGTGTTATACCGAATTTAATGCGAGCGAAGCCGCGGGCGAAAGCTAGTATAAAATAAAGTCGATGCCGTTGTTTGCCCGCTTGGATCCTTTAAACTTTTCAACAGATTTTAATGCTGTTTTCAGCATTAGATAGAGTGATTCAAGAGAAAGGCTTATATGTAAAATATTAGTATGCATGTACACACGACGGCACATCAACCTATAAAAAGCCATTTTAACCTGATCTCTCTACTACGGTGTGCCATCCATGGTAGAGAGTTAAGATTATAATATGTAGTTTAGAATATGTTGATTTGCCTTCGTGTGTACAGACGCCTGTACATCAAGCTACTACAATCTGTCAGATTTCTTTGATAGATTTTCGACTTTATTTCTAAAGTATAAGGTTCAAGGTTCATTGGGAAAAATTGACAGTTTCAGGTAGCTTGACCTGCAGGCGTCTGTACATTGCACCCGGGCGAAAACGGGGCGGGTCGTTATTCATAAGTTAAACATTTGGTACCATAATCTTGAGTAGAATATCTTCAAGACACCATATCATGATGGGCCATCATGATATGGTCGTGCCTTATTTAATCTCATTTATTAAGTTTAACCACAAGTCTTCATATCAGCCGCTCATTTTGCTTTCGGTAACCGCATAACAATCGCTGATTGTTACGTTTAAAAAACCTCAAAAAACATAATGCAATTGCAGTTGCCAAAGCAAGCCACCATATTTGCGCCGGGCGCCGCGAGACGACTCCCGGCCACCGTAGATGCGGGCCTGTGGACGGTAAGCATTGGGTAGCTCACCGTCCGTCCGTCTATTGACGACAGGCCGTGTCGACGTTCGTGTTTAACGCGCGCCTCAAAGAGATGTCAGCAAAGCAGAGGAGCTTGCCAGAGCCTCCGCTGCCGGGGTTGCGGGTGGTTCGAAAGAGATACCGCGGCCCCGGAACGTTAAGGGCAATAGAAGGAACATGGGTGGGTTTTAGTCAGTAAAAGTGTGACACTGCCCCCCGCTCCGCCCAGAGCGGGGGAAGTTAGTTTGATGATTTCCCAACCAAAAAAAAAAGCCACCATATTTTGTCAAAAGACAAAAGCAATTGAGTCGTCAGATTAAAGTTAAAATGTAATACGAAAACTTATGCACAATCTTCAAACCACAAAGCTTATAACTCTGTTCCAAGTTTTAAACTAAATTAAATGTATCATTCTAAGTTTCATATAAAACGTTTACACGTGTAACGTGATTCAGATTTGAGATAAGCAGTAACCTTGCAAATGTTGGTTTTCTGGCGATCATTCCTTAATGACTTTTTAATGTTCGGCTCTAAAGGCACGGTAGAAAGATATTTTGCAGACGGTACTAAGTCTTTAGTAAGTTGTTTACTTACTGACACCGTCTGAGACTTATTTATTTTAATACTAGCTTTTGCCCCCTTGGCTTCGCTCGCGTTAAATTCGGGGTGATACAGTTCCCCTTTCCTGATTGCAGGTACCTGCTTGCTACCTGTAGTTTTTGCCCTTGCATGTTATTTATTGTAATAGCAAAGCTAAGCTTCTCTCTTTTTCCCGTTTTACTCAAAACTATTATAGACTCGCTTCCGCCCGCGACTTCATCCGCGTGGCATAGTTACTTTGGGCTAACGCTAACTTTCACCCGTGTGATGATCGAAAAAAAATATCTTACTCTCCCGTTTTCTTTCCTCTTTCTCCCCCTTTTCTCACTTTTTTAGCCTATGTCCGTCTTCAGGGTCCCAACTATCTCCGTACCAAAATTTATCAAAATCGGTTCAGCCGTGTAAGCGTGAAGACGAAACAAACAAACTCACTTTCGCTTTTATAATATTTTAGTAAGGATATTTACGTAAATCTGCTTACCCTGGTTCTGGCCTGAGTCTATCCGTATTGCTTGTTTTTTACATGAAACGATTGCCTGTCTTGATGTAGATCAAAATTATATACATTTAAAAGAACATACATTTCCAAGCTCTTCGTGCTGCGCTGGCGCAGCTGCTGCGGCTGCAGAGAACCTCAAGCTGCGTAAATATAGTAACCTTATTGGTAACTACATATATTTTCGAGCCGTTTGGGGTTGAAACTCTGGGACCGTGGGGTCCTTGTGCTCACAGCCTTTTTAAGGAAATTTCAAAACGCTTGGTTGACACTTCTCGTGACCCAAGGACTGGCTTTTACTTTGACCAGAGGCTTACCGTTGCCATACAACGGGGCAACGCGGCCAGTCTCTTGGGGGTGGATCTTTTTGACGATATTTTTTAATTTATTTATAAGTTAGTTTTAATTCGTTTATTCATTTAAATACAATTGAGATAGATACTTGCTTTTAAAAGTGAATATATTGTTCAAGTTCATTTAATCTTACATTTGGCTAAATGTTCGCGTCTGGTTACCGGATCCGCGTTTGCAATCACCAAGCATTTACATCAAATCGCTTGCGAACGAATGTTCGTTTCAACTTCGTTTGTCGCGCAACAAATGTCAACTAAACGAATTCCTTGTCCTCAACAAAACACGACTAATTTAAAAGTTAACAATTAAAATATCTCAGAAACTTGTGAAACTTACCACTAAAACAGAATTCTTAATAAAATATCTCACTCAAACATTGAGTCAATTTGCTTTAAAATATACTATGCTGAAACTTTAATATTTTCTCACAATTCTTGGCAGGGGCTTCGGGTTTCATTGCCGAATACTTCCGAAGTGGACCATTGGTAGCCAGATCACGTAGACTTTGGATTTTAAATATAAATTGTCCTAAATTCAGCTGAGAAATAACGAGGAAACTTTCAGTTGTTCAGAGGACTGTTCAAACGAGGTGTCACTGATCTGTTATTATGTGAAGTAGATTTGACGACACGATTGGCGCAGTGGCTGAGCAATCGACTGCTGCGCTGCTTGTCACGGGTTGGATTTCGGCGCGGAACAAATATTTGTATGACCTACAGGTAGTTGTTTCGGGTCTGTTTGTGTATGTGAGTTTAAATGTTTGTAAACACACCCACGATACAGGAGAAATTCCTAATGTGGGGCAACGTTTACAATATTTTTTTTTATCATTTAACTTAATAGTTGTAGTTTTTAAAGTCCTTACTAATATTATAAAAGCGAAAGTGAGTTTGTTTCTTTGTTACGTCTTCACGCCTATATGGGCAAACCGATTTTGATGAATTTGACTATTTATTAGACGATTCTCGATTAAGATGATTTTGGTTCAAAGATCGTTGGGACTCTGGAGACGGACATAGACTAAAAAATACGGGAAAAGGGGAGAAAGAGAGAAGAAAAAGGGAGAGAAAGATAATTCATTTTCGATCATCACGCGGGTTAAAGTTAGCGTTAGCTATAAACGTAACTATACCACGCGAACGAAGTCGCGGGCGGGAGCTAGTCCTTACTAATATTATAAAAGCGAAAGTGAGTTTGTTTGTTTGTTACCTCTTCACGCTTTAATGGCTAAACCGATTTTGATGAATTTTGGTGCAGAGATAGTTGGGAACCAGAAAACGGACATAGGCTATTTTTAAAAAAAAAGGGATATGAGGAGAAAGAGGGAAAAAAGGGAAAACGTAGCGTTGCTCAAATCAATAAGGCGCAAGAGGAACTGTGTTACCCCAAATTTAACGCGAGCGAAACCGCGTGCAAAAGCTAGTTAAATATAAAAGCCTTGGGCGCACCCTGTATGTACAGGCTCTCCCTGGAAGTACGGATCAAATCTAATAGGGGCGTGGGAATAGTACATATTGATTCAAGTGCAGAAACTTTGTCGTGGCCGTTAGGCAAGGGTGTTATGGAGCCGAGAATGACAGTGATAAATTCTCTTGTGAATTAGATGACGTTTTTTAATACACTTACTTGTAAACAATAAGAGTTAAATTGACTTATAGACAATTAGATTTATAACGGTCCCCCACTACTAGGCGGTGGGTGTCTTAAGGTTGTACCAAATAGGATTCCAGCTCAGAATAATGCCAGGTAGAATACCTGACGTTGGTATTCTGCTTAATCACTCCAGTTACAAACTTTTGTCGAGAAATCGCAATAATCTAAAAATAACAAATTACGTCATTGTACGGCGGTCCCACATCTCAACTAACATGCCATTCAAATTGACAGAAAAAAAATCCAATGTCCGCTCTATAAGTCTTTTAAAATTCTTTGATTTAAAACATACACCATTTATTGGGAAATCATCAAATAACTTCCCCCGTTATGGGAGGAGCGGGGGGATTGTAAAACTTGTACTGACTAAAACCCATTCATGTTCCTTCTATTGCCCTTTACGTTCCGAGGCCGCGGTATCACTTAAGGCGCGGTAACAAGCTAATCTTTAGGTATTCGCGGAAGTGAGGCTAGCTGCATACTAGGCATGGTCTGACACAAGTACACGACAGTATTGCATCGAAAGAATAGAAATAAGGTCGAAAATATTTCGGTGTTTGTATTTATTTGAATATCATGTCCGCCAAAATGTAGGTCATTTTGCAGTTTTAATTGAATATAAAAAAAATACAGCTCCGTGTTTGAAAAATTTTAGATATCTCTTTAGTCTATAACATTTCCTTTGTTACAGATATAAAAAATATGATGGTTGTCGCTGAAAAAATTGAGAGTTTCGAGACGAAAAAATTTTTTTCGTGGTCTTTTTAAACATTTTTTTTTCGTGGTACTAGACCGCTTTTGTAAACTGTTTCGTTTAGGTCTTTACTTTATGTATTGAACTATACACGGTATTTTTTTTTGGCTAGTGGCATGTACAGATACTGCTAACTTTGCGACGAAAATCTAGACGTTTTACGAAGTGTTTGCTTTGTACAGCGCCTTAAGAACAACCCACAACCCCGACAGAAACAGACACAATTAAACACATTTTCAGTTTCCTCATGCATTTAACATTACTTAAAATACCAGTAACATGTTTTAGATTTGCAACATTTTCAAGTTGAAAGCCTTTTAGAGCCGCTCAGATTACCCTATGCAGATATGCGTGACCCGGATAGCCGGGTGGCCGGGTATAACCGGGGAGCCGGGTATAGCCGGGGAGCCGAGCATTCAGCGAGTGCGGCTACGGAATCACTTTACGATTTATTCAAACGAATGACATTTTCCATTTTCATGCTTTTATTTCACAAAAGGGATAGGCAATACTCTTGCTGGATATTTTCATACATGTAAACTAGCTGAGCCCAGCGGTTTTGCCCGCTGCTCAACTCCTCAATGTTGCTGTAGTTAATTCACATAAAAATAATCTATGCTAACTGATATGCGTACTAATCCTTACTAATATTATAAAAGCGAAAGTGAGTTTGTTTGTTTGTTTGTTACCTCTTCACGCTTTAATGGCTAAACCGATTTTGATGAATTTTGGTACAGAGATAGTTGGGAACCAGGAGACGGACATAGGCTAATTTTTATTAAAAAAAAGTGGGATATGAGGGAGAACGAGGGAAGAAAAGAGAAAACTTAGCGTTGCTATTACAAATCCATCAGGCGGAAGAGCAAAAACTGCAGGTCTGTTTGGTGTGTTATACCGAATTTAACGCGAGCGAAGCCGCGGGCGAAAGCTAGTAATATTATAAAAGCGAAAGTGAGTTTGTTTGTTTGTTACGTCTTCACGCCTAAATGGCTAAACCAATTTTGATGAATTTTGGTACAGAGATAGTTGGGACCCTGAAGACGGACATAGGCTAAAAAAAATGAGAAAGAGGGAAGAAAACGGAAGAGAAAGATTTTTTTTTTCGATCATCACGCGGGTTTAGTTAGCGTTAGCCCAAAGTAACTATTCTACGCGGATGAAGTCGCGGGCGGAAGCTAGTCTATAATAATTTTGAGTAAAAGGGAAAGCAATATTATAGGGCCTCTTAAAATTCATCAATAGTAAAAGTGGCCAATATATAAAGTAAATTTTCTTTCTCAAAACAAAAATCTTAAGAAGCAACACTACGAGATACGGCTGTTAAGAATCAGTGTTGCCCTCTTTGTCTGCTTCGCTGGCAATACTGGCATACTTCCAAACTTTATTGATTGCTCACATAACATGCCATCTTATGTAACATTTTATTTAGACCATCGTGTCTGTGAGAGTACTCTATGGGTTTGTACTCTATAATTTACTATAACTACTTAAAACCATTCAACTTAAAACTATAGCCCTATGAACAGTCATGGCCCGACCTCTCTCTCTTTTATTTTACACTAGCTTTTGCCCGCGGCTTCGCTTGCGTTAAATTCGGGGTAACACAGTTTCCCTTGCGCCTTATTGATTTGTAATAGAAACGCTAAGTTTTCCCTTTTCTTCCCTCTTTCTCCCTCACATCCCTCTTTAAAAAAAAATAGCTTATGTCCGTCTCCTGGTTCCCAACTATCTCTGTACCAAAATTCATCAAAATCGGTTTTGCCACTAAAGCGTGAAGAGGTAACAAACAAACAAACTCACTTTCGCTTTTATAATATTAAGTAAGGATTTTGTAAAGTAAGCAATGACTTATTGTCGGGCCTATTCTGTCCTCTCATACTTAAGTACTAACGCTGTAACAACAACATTGTAAAACCAAATGATTTTAAAAGAGTAACCATGGAGTTTCTTGCCGGTTCTTCTCCATAGGACACGACCAACCCGAACCGTGCATCTTTTCTCGACGTTTTATAGGTGCCCATGTAGGCATATGAAAAATAAAAATATTTTGATTTTGATCTCATGCTTTAGGTTGTAAGTTCAAATCCAGGCAAGTACCAATGTCACTTTTTCAATGTTAATATATGTATAATTTCTAAGTTTATCTTAGACATCACTGACATCAGGAAAATATAGTGAGGAAACGTGCACTAATGAAATATATAAAACTAGCTATTGCCCGCGGCTTCGCTCGCGTTAAATTCGTGGTAACACAGTTCCCCTTTCCTGATTTGCAGGTACCTGCTACCTGTAGTTTTTGCCCTTGAGCTTTATTATTGTAATAGCAAAGCTAAGTTTTACCTTTTCTTTCTTCTTTCTTCCTCATTTCTCACTTTAAAAAAAAAACTAAAATAAAGCCTACATCCGTTTCCAGGGTCCCAATTATCTCTGTACCAAAATTCATCAAAATCGGTTTAGCCATTAAGGCGTGAAGACGTAACAAGCAAACAAACAAACTCACTTTCGCTTTTATAATATTAGTAAGGATAGTTTTTAGTGGGTTTGACACCGGGGATTTGTAGGCAGTTCTATCATCCGTAAAAATACTTACGACCTTTACCAGTGAACGCCATCAGCTATAATCCTTTTTTTTGTACTGATGGGAAGTCATTAAATAATTTCCCTCGCTCTGGATGGAGCGAGAGGAAGTGTAGTTTTTTGACTAAAACTAACCCATGTTGTTCTGTTGCCCTTTATGTTCCGGGGCCGCGGTATCTCTTTCGAATAACCCGCAACCCCGGTGGGTTCTACTACGAACCTTACGGATTTCATTTGCTTCGTCTATGTTTTTCAACGCACTCCGATTGTGAATACTACGCACAAGATCTGTCAAAACAACACCATGTTGGCATTTTAAGGAGGTTTAATTCATGGACATTTCTGTCAATCCGTATTAATATTGACTGCACGGTTGGCGCCGTTGTTAAGGTGATTGGCTTAACTTGGCCGCGCCGCGCGTCGCGGGTTCAGTCTCCGCACGGAACAAATACTTGAGTGACCGACAGGTAGTTGTTCCGGGTCTGGCTGTTTGTGTATGTGAGTTTAAATGTTGTTATGCTGAGACAGGAACCTTTTTGGCCTCGCACAGACAATAACCTACTCTGTACTATTTTATTTAAGAGAACTATGAGACGAGTCACACAGATAGCAACATCTGTGTGACTCGTCTCATAGTTATTATTTTTTTATTGCATTTTTATTTTTTTTATTCTTGTATAGATTCTTTTCTACCAATTCGGTGTGAATGAGTGGACATGGTTGGCCTTGTAGATTCTTAGACCCTTGTTAACTTTGGTTATTTATTATTTTATTTTACTTTCTGTAAAGTATTGACTTATTGTCGGGCCTACGCTGTCCTCTCATACTTAAGTACTAACGCTGTAACAACAACATTGTAAAACCAAAATGATTTTAAAAGAGTAACCATGGAGTTTCTTGCCGGTTCTTCTCCATAGGAAACGACCAACCCAAACCGTGAACCTTTTCTCGACGTTATATCAGTGCCCATGTTCCTGCCTATAATAAAAATATTTTGATTTGATTGATTTCATTTTGTTACTGTTTTACAAGGTTTTCTTTCTTTTTTTTGTTAAACGCACCCACGATACAGGAGGATTCCAAGTGTGGGGCAGGCAACGTTTTTTTTTTAAATCCGTAAAAGTGAGGGTCGTACTTGCGCACCGAGGGTTCCGTACATACTTGTGACTTAAAAGGCCATATTTTTTGATTACGTAGACTTATAGAGTTGATTTTTTCCACCACAGATTTGAGTACTATGGTTACATAAGGGTCTTGATAGACAGACAGAAAGACAACATGATCATATATAAGGATTTTCATTTTTTTCCTTTTGCGGTATGGAACCCAAAAAAAAAATATAAAGAATTTTTTTTGACTTCCAAAAAAACACATTTTTTTTTGTTGTGGTATGATAACATCTGACACAAAATCTTAACGAGTGTTTACTTTTCACTAGCTGACGCCCGCGGCTTTGCCCGCGTGATATCCTATGTGTTATTCCAGACTATAATCTACCTCTGTGCCAAATTTCATCAAGATCCGTTCATCCGTATTGACGTGAAAGAGTAACAAACATCCATACATCCATACATCTATCCATTCATCCTCACAAACATTCGATTTATAATATTATAATAAAAATAAATATAATGAAGTAGGATTGCTACTAAAAGATAGCTAAATAGAAATATAGAAGGCTCTGACATTATGTATCGAATTATCATGAATATTTGAACGCACAGCGGTGGATTTACGGTTGTTAAGTAATGAGGTTGCTGCTAACTATACAAGTCTAGACAATTACAAAATAGGGGTGAACGACCAGTAAGAAGTCAGCGACCTTATTGACCATGTTGGATTTCATATAACGTTCACAATTTTGTGGGAGACAGCAATTGGTGTGTAGCCTCCTTGGGGGCGCTAAGGAATGAGGGCTGTTTTTTAACTTCATCTATGTTTTCGACTGGAACAACAATTTCTTCCCAGAAAAGATTGTTTCCCTAGTTATCATTTTGGAAATAGAGATCGTTTGTTTATTTAAACTTCGTGTACGAAAGTGGGACATAGGCGGACTTAATGCCATAAGGCATTCTCTACCTAACCTTTGGGGTACAAAGATTATACAAAAATAAAAAATGACACTATTTGTTTTCAAAAATTTATATATTTGTGCAAATCGTTTTATATAAATAAACGAAAAAATCGGAGGCTTATATTTTGGGCACGTTGCGTCGGATGGCGATGTGTTTTATATCCTAAATGGTATGGCTGTCCGTCTATCCTTATGTATGCATTGATCTTTAGAACTACGCAACGGATTTTGATGCGGTTTTGATTAGATAGAGTGATTCAAGAGGAAGGTTTATGTGTATAATTTTGTGGAAGGCAAATTATCCAATAATTTCCCTAGCGGAGCAGTGGGGATTGTCAGACTTGTACTGACTAAAACCCACCCATGTTCCTTCTTTTGCCCTTTATGTTCCGGCGCCGCGGTATCTCTTTCGAACAAGGGTAAACTCTCCTGTCTTAGGGCTGATTTTTCAATAGTCAGATAACTTTTATCTGAGGAATAAAAATGGTGGTTTGACAGCTTATCTATAGAAAATATGTCAAACCGCTATTTTTATTCTTCCGATAAAAGTTATCTGACTATTGAAAAATCAGCCCTTAATCATACGGTCTTGTTGCTTACCCGCTTTCGTAAAACATGTCATTGAAGTAAATGACATGTATGTTTTTCGATATTTCTCATAAAAAGAGATATTTTCCTAGCCAAGGAAGCTAAGATTTCCATCGCCTTCCAATCGCATTTCCGTTTTACCCATTCCGAATTTACGAAGCAAGAAATCACTATCTATCTACATAGCACAACTTTTTCCAATAACAAACAAAGAAAACAGGAAAAAACACTCCATCACAGAATTTTTGCGAACAAATCAGAATTGAGTAAAAAACTGCTATTTTATTCGAACCCAGACAAAACAACTACCTTGTTTAAATGGGTACTAAAAAGTTAGTTGAAAGCGGAGTTTGCGGAAAACAGAACTATCTAGGTTTTACGTCACAGGTGAGGTTAATGACCTGAGCGGCCATCGATACGGGGTCAGCGACCTGGCTAGCGTTACTAGGTGAATAGGACTGTCGCAGTGCAAGACTTGGTTCACGCTGCGTTGAGGACTAGGTTAGCTAGTTATGTTTGTAAGTCGTTCGGTTATGTATGTCTTTAAATTGACATGGTCACTAACATTATTATTAACACTTGAAACGGGATATTTACCATGTTTGGTCATGGCCATGGAAATAAATGACTAATAAGGTAAAAATCCCAATTCTAATCGAATCCTTAAAAGCGAAAGTGAATTTGTTTATTACGTCTTTACGCCTGGCGAAACCGATTTAGATGAATTTTGGTACAGAGATAGTTGGGACCCTGGAGACGGACATAGGCTTTAATAAAAAAAAAATTGAGAAAAGGGGGAGAAAGAGGGAAGAAAAAATGTAACTATGCCACGCGGACGAAGTCGCGGGCGGAAGCTAGTAATAAATAATTGTTGGGTTATGTTTCAAATGTAGGGATCTCTTTCAGAAACACGATCGTGTTATTTTTTGTATTCAGCCTTCACATACTTCTTCAAGCACGTAATCTTTATATTGAAAGAAGAAGTCGTGAAATTCTGACGAAGGGATGTATTTAAGTATTTGTTTTTTTTTTTAAAGACCTTACCTCATTCAAAGACTTTTCATGAATCGTGATCTTTGAATGGTCCGCTTCAATAGGTTAATGAACAAGTACGTAACCACGTACCCATTCCTTTTTTCATAATAATTTATATTCTTGTGTACCATCATGGACACCGACGCTTATCCACTTTAAACCTTATTACTCAGAGCATAAGGATGAAAACTCATCAGGCGTAAGTATTAAGTGTGTACCACTTTCAATGCAGTTCACAACTGGACATGGGCTTCTTAAAATGTCGATGACTAAGTTTTAAAAACATTTCCATTGATCCATGATACTCATGCCTACTAAGAAGTGGCGAGGAGTGGGCGTTTTGGGAGACTGTCTTGTGTAATGAATTTCAAAAGTCGACGACCATCAGTCTATTTAAAACAAATGACTTTTAATTTAATCAAAATTTCAATATTCAACTTTGTAAACAGCGGAATTACACTCCAATATCGTACAGCAAATCGTCTGAAATGTGTCTGCCCCACCATCTTGGGAATATCGCCACCTGTCGGGCTGAATGCGAACTATCTTTGAATATCTGAAACGTACAATGTCAAGTATTTACCACAGTCACCGACAGTCTATTAACCCCCTTCTAGCCGCGGTTTTAGTAAAATATGAGAAATACTTTTAACTGTATTAGACTATAAAATGAACGCAGAACTGATTTAGTAATGTAAGCTGAAAAAGCAATACAGTACCTCCATATAGGCTGCCGTACCTTTTTTTTGGGAAACCAACAAATAACTTCCCCAGCTCCGGTGGAGCGGGGGGTTTGTCAGACTTTTACTGATTAAAACCCACTCATGTTCCTTCTATTGCCCTTTACGTTCTGGGGCCGCGGTATCTCTTTCGAACAACTCACAACCCCGGCAAGGAGCAATACGTACCTGGTTATTTTAAAACAATAACCATAGAGAATCTTTCCGGTGCTTCTCAATTGTCTCTCACACAGTTCATCCGTTTTTGTAGTTTTCCTAGCATCTCTTATAACCAAAGACAAAGTAAACCCAATGCATATACCTACTCAAAACTTTCCTCACAGCATTTCCCCCAAGCCGAAATTAGTCACCTCACAAAAAAAACTCCTGAAACATTACAAATTACTGTGTTGCACTGCTAAAATTAGAAATAACTCACCGGTTCAGTTAAATTGACGTCCATTACCTGGCTGAGGCTATTTTCGCGCGGGGTCATCGCACTGGTGGGTTGTCGCGGGAAATGCGGTAAAAGCGTACTGTCTCACGCGATGGCTAGCGCTATAGGCTTGATATGCAGGTAGCTCGAGGTTTTTTAGGAGAGTGAACAATTGCTTTTTGTTCCTTATGTAAATTACAGTTAAAGGAACTTATGAGAAACAGTGCGCTTTTTTAGTTTGAATTATAATAAGTAAATGCGTGTTTTTTATTTTTTTACTAGCCTTTACCCGCGGCTTCGCTCGCGTTATATTCGTGGTAACACAGTTTCCCTTGCGCCTTATTGATTTGTAATAGCAACGCTAAGTTTTTCCTTTTCTTCCCTCTTTCTCCCTCACATCCCACTTTTTTGTGAAAAAAAATAGCCTATGTCCGTCTCCTGGTTCCCAACTATCTCTGTACCAAAATTCATCAAAATCGGTTTAGCCAGTAAAGCGTGAAGAAGTAACAAACAAACAAACTCACTTTCGCTTTTATAATATTAGTAAGGATTCAAGAGGTATAACAAACAGCTACAACATAAAACAGGAACAAGAAATACACAAAACTTATAGGCAATGTTGCAGACCACAGCGTTGTTCTGTACACAGATTAACAAAAGGATACATTACAGTAAAAAAGGAAATTAATTCATTTATCGCCGGGGGATATGTGCATATACTTACTATTAAATTAACTTTCTTATATTAGACTATAATAAGTTTATGAACCTATAAATTCTCAAAAAGAAAATGGAATAAAAAGGTTTTGTCTTCCTTATTCACGACTAAACTCATATTGAAGGTGAAAAGTGTGCGCAAACAAATAATTTGTAATGTATCATTAATCCTGCCGGGGTTGCAGATTGTTCGAAAGAGATACCGCGGCCCCGGAACATAAAGGGCAATAGAAGGAACATGGGTGGGTTTTAGTCAGTACAAGTCTAACACACCGGGGAAGTTATTTGATGATTGCCCACCCCAAAAAAAATGTATCATTAATACCTACCTCTATTTTGTGAAAAATTCCGAACTGTAATACAGAGTACACGAAATCTCTTTAGAGATAACACATCGCCCCTGCTTCCTGCCTAGAATCTAATAGCTTTAGAGCTAAGAAGCTTAAAAATATTCCCTCCCTCTATATTTTGCATTTACGTGCAAATCCTTGGCAGTGTTGCAGTTTCGTATAAGATTAGTTTTACGTTGAAGTCGGTTAGAAATTCCGCAGTGGGTTTTTGAAACTGATTTGTTTATCTATTCTTCGAAACTATCGATAAGAAGAAGTTTGGAAATTCTTCACGTTAAGCCATTGGTCCCAGGTATTATTTGAAGATCCCTGACAGTCGTTACAGGTAGTCAGTGGCCCGAAAGTGTTACCAATGGGTATCGTATAATAAAGGAGAATAAAGGGCAACAGAAGAAACATGGTTAGGTTTTAGTCAGTAAAAGTCTGACACTCCCCCCGCTCCGCCCAGAGCGGGGGAAGTTAATTGAAGATTTCCCACCCCAAAAAATGGGTATCGTATGTTGCGGGTTGTTCGAAAGAGATACTGTGGCCCCGGTACGTAAAGGGCAACAGAAGGAACATGGTAGGGTTTTAGCTAGTAAAAGTCTGACCCTCTCACTGCTCCGCCCAGAGCGGGGGAAGTTATTTGATGATTTCCCGTCCCCAAAAAAAGGGATCGTATGACCCAGTGCTAACTGGTTTATGGCGGTCAGATAGAAAAAAACAGTATTCAGCTACATGTAGTTTTGCCCTGGTTGGGAAAATACTAAACAGATGATGAGATTTCGAAATTCTTCATATTTTTTACCGGTTAATGCTGTGTCTTATCCAAAGTCAATGTAAAATCAAGCAAGTCATCGCATCAATAGAGGACGCTATCTGGTGTTCTGAATAAATAATGGTTATACAAACGTGTATTGCTTTTATATAATAGTCTAGACGCTCTAAGTCTTTCTCCTGTTCTGTCAGATTGCTGTCCACGATCGGACTACGAGAGTGAGAGAACAGAGAATTCATCAGATTGCGCAGACTACACTAGATTTATGTTAAAATGACATATCTTATCACATCTTATTTTATTTCACACCATTTTTGTCGCCGATTAAAGATAGTTCGATTTAGCTTGACAACCACTATTTTTGGTGAAAAAGGGCAATTTTTCAGAATAACTAGATTGCCATTTTCTCTAAATTGAATATAACTATAATATGGTTAAATTGGGTCACTTTAATCAATTTCAGTGGAGAAAATGTCATTTGACAGGAATAAACTAAATTTTAGTGTTTTTGTAGAGAAGTTTTAGTTTAATTTGTGGCAGCAGAATCGTCACCAATATGTCCCACTGAGATTGGCAGCTGTAGCTGAAAACGGTCAGGACTATGTCTCTACTAGCTAGCGTCGGCGGCTTCGACCGCGTGATGATCGAAAAAAAAGTATTCAATGTGTTATTCCAGACTATAATCTAAATCTGTGTAAATTTCATCAAGATCCGTTCGGTCGATTTGACGTGAAAGAATCACAAACATCCATACATGCATACATTCATCTATCCATCTTTACAAACATTCGCATTTATAATATTATAGTAGGATTTATACCCTTGAGAAGAATGGGTATTTTCGGAGAACACTGCATCGGTAAACGAACTTTGTAATACCGATTTCAGACGAAAGGTGCCACTTCGTCTTTATCGTACCAGAAGGTTATATCATGGGTCCCAGATTAGGCTTAAAGGCTGTCGAGAAATATCTCTGAAGCATGCTGATTTCCTCACAAACCGATTTTGAGCCAACCAGAGATATAAAGTAAAAAAAAAACTAATAATATCTCAGAACTTTTACAAATTTATGTACTTAATATGATAATATAATTTTAGACAAGAAATGCTATCAAAAATAATATATATCTATACTTACAATAGGGTTGTCACCCGTTTCATGAAGTTTTCTATTTTATCGTTAAATTAAAATCTTGACATTTTGCAAAGTTTCAGGAGACGAGGTCGTCGCCTGCTCAATGTCTGTTTTCAAGCGTTTCTTGAATAAATGACGGACTGGATGACATTTTATTTGTTTCGTCTTTCCATTTTAGTCTGGAAATAATAGGATCATTTTATTTATTGCACACTGCTTATTTTTTATTGAACATTACTTCCAGCAGGTCTGTGAAATAAAAATAAATATTGGACTATAAGTAAATTTTGGATTTGATTTAAGTAGAAATAAGATTTGACTTGTAGTAACACAAGATTCGTTTGGTCACCTAATATAAGCCAAAAGCTACGCGGTAGTACAGGGCGCAGCCATTTTCTACGCAATCGGCTACGCCGTAGCCAGACTCGAGCTACGGCGTAGCAAACACTTTTCAGACGTCACAAGGTCTCTTTCAAAACTTTCGAATGGTATGCTATTGTTTTACTTTTCTTTTACTCTGTACTGCTTTTGGGCAATCTCCCCCTCTACTCTTACCACCTCTTCCTCCTTCCAATTTTGATGCAGTCCGATGTCCTGCCATCTCCTTCGTGGCCTGCAGCGTAGCGGGCCAGTTTTCTGCTATTTCCCAGCAGTTTGTCCGGCATGAGTCATGTGTAGTCCTATTTGAGTTTAATCTCAAATCATATACAAGCGGGTCCCCTTTTTATTTATATTTTATACTTTGAAGACAGTCCCATACTATAAATTAGTCATATTTAAGAGTACTCCCTTCAAGTAAATACTTCCGTTATACAAGAACTCAAAATTGTTAATATAATAAATTTTCACAAGATAAATGACTTTCCCTCGTGCATAATTTCTCTAAATGTGTCCGGCTGCAGTGTCCACTGAGTATAAATCATTTATTCCTCTTAAACTCAGATAAATGTCTCCCTTGACTATTGCATGAGTTCGAAATGGCCGCTTTTCAATACTTAACTTTGAATGGTGCTGTCGCTGTGTAAATTATCATTATTTTTAAACGGTTTTAAACTTTTCCTTGTTTACACATTTTAATTTCGGCGGCACGGTTGGCACAGTGGCTGAGCGATCGACTGCTGCGCTGCGTGTCGCGGATTTGATTCCCGAACAGAACAAATATTTGTATGACCTGCAGATAGTGGTTTCGGGTCTGGCTGTTTGTGTATGTGAGTTTAAATGTTTGTAAACGCACCCACAATACAGGAGAAATTCCTAATGTGGAGCAACGTTTTTTTAAAAAAAAACTTAAGCAATAATTTCAATAAAACATTAGCCAGAACTATGTGAAAACATCTTTGATTATTATAAGGGTAATTAGCATATAAGCGTGTTCCAACATACAAAGTTTAATGCATAAGCTTAGTTTAATTATAGAGTAAAATAATGTTTCAAACGAAAATACATAAAACTTTAACAGGAATGTCTTTGGTTGTAAGGATCAAATTGAATAGGGGCATGGACATTTTCAAACTTTTTTTTTACCCTGAGAATGTCGGTCCAGTTATTTACGGGTTTGTTTGTTCAATCACTTTGCATAATGCTGAAAATTGTACCTGATTGGGAACAGTTTATACTGGTTCAATAATTTCCAAGCCATTGATTGTCTATTTTGAGCACTATTGTGATGTGGTTTAATTTTTTGTTTTTTTTTAGACTTTTTTGTTTTTTTTTTTTTCGGATGGAAAATCATGGGGAGGGAGTCTCAGACCTATACTGACAAAAGGACTTCCATGTTTTTTCTTTTGCCTTTTGTATTCCAGGTCCGCGATATCTCTTTCAAACAACTCGCAGCTTGGCAGGATGTTATTTACCATAGCTAGGAATGTGAAGGGGGCGTTAAAGAAAATAACCAATTGGGAAAGTTTATATAAAAGCCAAACTTCACGATTTGACTTGATTAGGTCGCACCTAGTTCCCTACCGAATAACATCAGTTAATTTACCTGAAAGTCGTGTAACAATTCAACTTGCGGTTACAACCGCTTAGGCCTGATTTAGTTGACCAAATGTCAACACGCTGTATATTGGATTCTAAGATCGAATCTCACACACACCACTTAACTAGCCCCATAGTGTTTATTTACAACCTGCCCCAGTTTCGCAAGAATCTTGATGTGGTGACTTGCTTAAACTTCAAGTTAAATCATTTAAGTAGGAGGTTACTTATGTTTAAGAAATGTTACAAAAAAGGTTCATAAGTATTTAATATAATTGATAATAATATATTTCTGTGTGAAAATATATTTTTGTTTACTCGTATTAGTTGTTTTATTTTTAATCAATTACATTGTCATTGAAAATATTATACAATAGTCAATTCCATTACATATTTATAAAATTTGAATTAATTAATTAAAATAATGTTGTCATGCAAATTGATGTATTATGTCATCATTATTATATTTTTATACAGACTATTATTAAAATGCAATGACTTAATTTTTAATTTAGATTTTTTTTAACTTATTTATAAAATTACCGTAGGACAGTTTAAGTTGCTATTCTCCTCCGAAACGGCTTGACTGAGTTATAGAAATTTTGTATGTATATTTAGTAGGTCTGGTTATCGGTCATAATCTATTTTATTTTTGTTGAGCATTCATAAAATCTTCTAAAAAAATTTAAAGATAAAATTATAATTATAAATGTATTTTTTTAAATTTATATAATCGAAATAAATAATATCTTAGGTCTTTAACCAGGTTACACTACAATTTCATGCCATTTCATTAAGTAGTTTTTCCGAAATCCACGCGGGCAAAGCCACAGGCATTCGCTAGTTGATTATAACTTTTTCCATCCATCTATTTGCAGACAAAGGTACCAGTTTGTAACAAACGGTAAATACATGTTATATTTTCCTTTAGTAAAGGTTTTGTTCCAAAAGTTGGGATTATTTGACGCACTGCCCGCGGCGATTTGGCGATTCTTCATATATTTTCAAACAACATAACAACAGTTGTACACAATACATACACGTTTATTAATTGCGTGTGTTTATATATTTGTCCACTCAAAAATAAATAGTACAATTAACAATTATCCCACCGGTATAGGGAACAAGGTCCAAGCTACCGGCAGTCAGGGCTCCAGAGAAAGGAACGTCCTAACAATACGAGCCGTGTCCAAGAGTATCGCTTCCTGTTTCAAGCCCTTGATCCAGCTGCCTAACGAGAACCTCCTTACGTTTTGGTTGAGGCTCTTAGCAATTAAGCCATTGACAGATGAGACTATCGGCACATTGATCGCTGAGTTCACATCTCACACGTCGACAACTTTGCGAGCGAAGTCAATACACTTGATTTGCAATATTCCTTTCCCTTTATTCATGAATTTAAAAAGAAAGCGTTGCCCCACCCTAGGAATTACTCATCTATCGTGCGTGCGTTTACAAACATTTAAACTCACAAACACAAACAGCCAGACCCGGAACAACTGACTAAAGTAACTAGCTTTAGTTATGATAGAAAGAAGTATAAACATTATGGCTATAGCAGGTTGGATTCGTATTGCGTGTACTGCAAGTATGCAGTGTGCGTGGCATAAAACTACTATGGTACCTATAGTGGATCATCTGTAGGCCATACAAATATTAATTCCGTGTGAGGATCGAACCCGCAACACGCAGCGTAGCAGTCGATTGCTCAGCGACTGCACCAACCGTGTCGTCATTTTAATTTTCATTCGTATTTGATAAAAATGATTTTTGATTTTTACTAAATAAACTGTGTCTTACTAACACCACCGTCCACCGTGTATACTAACTGGGATATAAAAGGCAGATAGGCAGTCGCTCCATGTAAAATACTGGTATTCGGCTGCATCCGGTTAGACTGGAAGCCGACCCCAACATATTTGGGAAAAAGCTAGAACAATGATATTTATCTACAATAAAGGTTTTCTTATCTTTGAACAGGGTTTAGTCCCTCTACGTGTAAAATTCTTTTGTAATTGACATTACACACACACAGAAAATAATGCCCACAGTACATTTCCATGTAAACACTCCAGCTGCCTTACCATGACGTCTTAAAACAGAACTTATTCCACTGAGGGAAAGAGACAGAGCTATACAGGGTGTCTAGCACCATCTCTTTCTCACACAGGAATAAGAACTGCTATAAGATGTCATGGTAACCCTTCTGTCCTCCCTTGTTTCGCTCGAGGCGGACCAGCGATGACATGTTATATGTCTACGTCAAAACTTTCCTTTGTTTGCGTTCCCTTCCTTGTTGGCAGTTATATTGATTTCGATAATTGGCTTATACTGTTTTTCGTCAGTATCCGTTATTCTTTTGTAGTAACCGGACAGAAACATAGGCTGATTAATTGTGATAGATTGTTTTGAATTAAGAATAGATATTTTTGGTACGTGAAACTAAGATGCGTGGAATATTTTTTAACATCTCCCATATGCCTTTGTCTGCTCTAGGTGGAGTGAGGGGTAGTGTCATGGGCCTGTGGACGGTGAGCAATGGGTAGCTCACCGTCCGTCCGTCCGTCCGTCCGTCTATTGACGACAGGCCGTGTCGACGGCGCGTTTGTGTTTCACGCGCGAGCCTCCGCCTGCCGGGGTTGCGGGTTGTTGGAAAGAGATACCGCGGCCCCGGAACGTAAGGCAATAGAAGGAACATGGGTGGGTTTTAGTCAGTAAAGGTCTGACACTCCCCCCGCTTCGCCCAGAGCGGGGGAAGTTATTTGTTGATTTCCCACCCTAAAAAAGGGGGTAGTGTCAGACTTTTACTAAATAAAACCCACCCATGTTATCCTTGTTTTGGCCATTTTTGTTCTGGGGCTGCGGTATCGCTTTCGAACAACCCGGCAATGGTTACATTTCCAAGTTATCGCTTGGGACCGTTGTCATTTATAACAAAAAACATCGTAACTATAAAATCAACCCAAAAAATATACCCACCCCATCCACAGTTTTCAAAAACAATTACTCCAAAAGACATCCTATAAAAATAGTTTTAATTTTTTCAAGTTAACATTTACTATAAAAATATGCGTACGAAAATATTCCAATTGTTCAATATATTCGCTTCGTGTGCACGAAACTTTTTCAATTAATTGCGAACGATTACAAATTCCTTTAGAGAGAAGCATTCTGTTAATAAACTCGTATTGTTTTGCTGTTTTTTAATTATGCTTTCGGTGATTGGTAGCTGGGTCATTTTGCACGGTTCGATTTTAATCCAACAGTAGGTAGGGTTTTATTTTAATTTGCGGGATTGAGATAAACGTAGCTTTTGTTTGAAGTTATTATAGCCTACGAAATTTTAAGAATAATTAAAAAAAAATGTATTAAAATTAATAAACAAAATATTAAATAACTTAAAAAATAAATGACCAGATGAATAAATTTAAAACCTACTGCCTCCTTTTAAAGTGGTCACAAGCGCTACTGCTAAGCACCAAGCGGAAAAGAGTGTCAGACTTTTACTGACTTAAACACATTCATGTTCCTTCTTTTGCCCATAATGTTTGTGACCGCGGTATCTCTTTCGAACAAACCGCAACCCCGGCAGGCAGTGGCCCCGGCAGGCCCCACTGGCCCTACGCAGATATTTAATTTAATCAACAACTTACAAACACTCAGATAGATACCTTGAATTGCTGATGGTAAACTTGATTTTGATTTAATGTGAAATCATCAAAAAAGGAAGTTACTGGATAATTTCATATCCGGAAAAAAAATACCTCAAATAGGTAGGTAGTCACTTACTTAGTTTTCAAAAAACTCCAAAGGACTTTCAAAGTAGAAACAAAACTTTGTGCCTGAGGGATCTAGTTGCTAGTTGAAAAAGTTAGCACCTCCCTGTAAGTAGGTACACACTGCCTACATACGCCAAGGTATCTGGAGAATTACGTTTACACCCAACTTACCCACATACAGTATACATTATCAAAGAACCTGCGAAAAGCATTTGTCCCACCGTTGATGAGGAAGCGGGTAGCTATTGGATATTTTCTCGCTCAACACTCCTTCAAAAGGTTCTCCTTCAGAGGCTGTGTAGGAAGATGGAAGGCTAACAAGGAGAATCTTAAATTAAAGTCGATCACTGACTGCACTGGGTCTCTTCAAAGTTAGGGTTTTGAATTGGTTTTCTTATAGGCAAGCATGCCCATCATTATATTTTTTATTTATTTATTGGTTTACCTACAATTGTTACACTGATAAAAACAATACAGTCACAAAGAATTTGACTAAGTGTACAATATGATGCGGCAAACACAGATAGCAAAAATAAAATTAAAGTAAAAGACAAGAAAAGGTACAGAAATAACACTTTTTTTGTTGTTGAAGATTATCGCTTTACATCAGGCCAGTAGACACACGCAAGCCTATTTTGTATAAAAAAAAAACCGACGCAATGTGAGTCGGTTTCACGCATCGAGTGTTCCGTACAAACTGGCTACATAAATAGCCATTATGTTTTGATTGCGTAGACTTAGAGGGTTGATTATTTCACAGCTCCAACGGACCACATACTTTAGTGTATGTTTTTTTTTTAAGGAAGAAGAGTTTATATATTCTACTTACCGTACAAATATTTGGATTTATTTAATTGAAATTGAAAGTATTTATTTCTGGCCACGCACATAAAGTTACAAGTCCATATAATAATAATTATGTAAGTAGAAGAATAATAAAATAATTTCAAACCGATACTTCCACACGTTCCTGATTTAAAGGCTCTTGATAGACTGATATACGGACAACAAATTAAGGGTTCCTGTTTTTCTTTTTAGGGAATGAAACTCTAAAAAAAGGTTCACAAACTCATTATATGAAGATCGCTCCTGTCACCTCTGCCTAAAATTTTTAAGATTACAAGTGCAAAAAAAACATACAAAAATATTTGTTTTATCTAAAACATTGTTTCATAACATATACTAGCTTTTGCCCGCGGCTTCGCTCGCGTTAAATTCGGGGTAACACAGTTCCCCTTTCCTGATTTGCAGGTACCTGCTACCTGTAGTTTTTGCCCTTGCGCCTTATTTATTGTTATTGCAAAGCTAAGTTTTCCCTTTTATTCCCTCTTTCTCCCTCAAATTTCACTTTAAGAAAAAAAAACTGGGCCTACGTCCGTCTCCAGGGTCCCAACTATCTCTTTTCCTTTTGGGGAACGAGACTCTAAAAAAGGGGACTCATTATAAAATGAAGATCACTCTTGTCACCTCTGCCTAAAAATTTGAAGATAACAAGTACAAAAAAATAATACAAAAATATTTATTTTATCTAAAACATTGTTTCATACATATATTGAGACAGCCAGAGTAAGTTACAATAGTACTTGTGTCGGAGCTGTCTCACTCTTCCCTTAACTGGTATCTTAACAATTAAAAAGAAGTTTTAATTCATCTATTAAACTCTTGCTAATTTTTGCTTTCACTTTGGACGCTCTAAATGTGCTTGTTTTTCTATTTCGTGCTCACATCTCAACGTGAATGATGTATCCATGGTGGTTGTGTAAAATATTATGATTTAAAAGAGTGTCCATGGAGTTTCTTGCCCATTCTTCTCCATAGAGATCTACGCTTTGGAATGGGCAACTACAGTACTTTAACAAGTTATTATGTATTGTGACTGGGACTGTAGCAGCATCTTTTTTTTTGTTTTTATGACATTCAAAAGTGCCTGTAATGGTCTGATTGAAATAAATGCTTTGAGTTTGAGTTAAAGAAGACAAATATGACGTAATTTTTTAATTTAATTATACTTCTCGCCTATCGCTAAACGTTGGCGAGAGGACAGGTACCTAACGTTTACAAGTTACTCGTGAAACGGGAGCAAGCATGTCTGTGTAACCGCTCTCTCTTTAAAACATTTAAAACCCAGCCTCTCGAACTTTTCGGGAGCGTTCGGTACGTAATCGATAAAGCGCTTTAAAAATGCAAGTCCCGTATTTTTATATCCCGGTCTTGTTAAATATTAAACTGGCTAGTACTACTGGAGTGGTATCGCTGTTTGAACCAATTTCGTGAATATAAAACAGTGTGTTTATAATCTATTGTTTTCGTGAATATTTTTTATTGTGATTGTTTGATTATTTGACTTAAAAACAAAAGAAGCGAATACTTGTTTTGTTTTTAGGTAGGTGTTTGTTTGATTGATATTTTGATTTCATTTATTTTACGTTAATTTCGTTTTTCGGGTTTCATATCCAAAGGGCAAAACGGGGCCCTAAATACCAAGTAATACATGGAACGGCTGCCTATCTGAACTCCACAACTTAATGGGTAATACGACCTCTTGGTAAGACTGGCTGTCAGATTTTCGATCCTCGGACTACCTGTCAAAAGTCTACAAATGACAACAGGGACCAACAGCTAACGAGCTCTTCGAGACACGAAGGAATAGATCGGAATGGCCGTTTATGTCGCAACTCGCTTTTGGCCAGTTGTTTTAACAGAACAATGATGAAGCATTTATAAAAGGAAATAAGCTTTTTTAAAAAATCACTCCTGAAGTTATGCTTATAATAGGCTACTTTCCAAAAAAAATTTTAGTCCGTCTTTTAGATTTTTCAAAACTAGAGACACGTATTTTATTATTTGTAGATTATACCAAAAATGACAAAGATATAGTCCATTAAATGCTATAAATATAAAATGCAGCAACGCGTGACGTTACACGTAACTTAATGGAATGCAATTACTTTGACCCTGGAAACTACCCTGTACCCTGCACCAAAACTTTCAAAATGGCCGTAATCCAAACATGACGTCACTACCGCAGGTGTAGTCGCCGAACTCAGGATAACATTTATTTGGTATGTAAATTGGCTAGCTCCTCTCATTAAATATCTACGTCTTTGCAGCTTTATAGTGTAAATAAAACAAGGAGATTGGCTGCGCTGTGTTGCTCACTGTTAAAAGATGGTGTGTTTTTTGGATGGAGCAGAATTGAAGATTTCAAGGCTTTTTGTTAAGGTTTGAGAAAAAAAAAACTATTACCTACGTCTGATTTTCCGAAAAGTTTGGCATTGCTAAATGTTGAATAGGGCTACCCCTATTCCACCAACATTTAGCCAGGGGTGAGTTTATCACCATTATGGATCGGCGAATGGAGAGAGGTAATAAATGGAGGTCTCCTGGTTCCCAACTATCTCTGTACCAAAATTCATCAAAATCGGTTTAGCCATTAAAGCTTGAAGAGGTAACAAACAAAGAAACAAACAAACTCCCTTTCGCTTTTATAATATTAAGTAAGGATTAGAAAACTATAAAGTTACTTTGGGCTAACGCTAACTAACCCGCGTGATAATCGAAAAAAAAATCTTTCTCTCCCATTTTCTTCCCTCATTCTCCCCTTTTTCTCACTTTGTTTAGCTTATGTCCGTCTCCAGGGCCCTAACTATATCTGTACCAAAATTAATCAAAATCGGTTTGCCCATTTAGGCGTGAAGACGAAACAAACAAACAAACTCACTTTTTTTTATTTTTAGTAAGGATTAAATTGTAGTAAATAACTGGACATTTCGTTGAAGGAACGAAGTAATAATGTTTACTCCAAATAAAATGTGTTACGTCAATCACTTTCAGACTTAATTCATGACAGGCCTTTCAAAAAGAGACATCTGAGATATAATACAAATAAAACAAAACAAGTAAATACATTTGATACAGCTGCTAGTTTGAATCCTTGACATTTAAATTTATCTTCAATCTCTTAAACTGATTGAAAACTAATTTTAATTTATTCTGTGAGGTGCTTAAATGAAAACTAATTTCAGTATAACTTAAATTTTCCGAAGGTAAGTAAGCTTTTAATATGATTTTTTAAAAGTAGCTTAATATAAAGGTATTTTATTAAAAAAACATTTTGTGCTTTATAAATTTGTTTCAATACCCAATTAGGTATTCGGTTGGAATTATTGATGATGAATTTGTCGTTGCTTTTGTTTCAACTCGTTGAATATTATGTCTGAACACTATCGTTATTTAAAAAAAACGTTTAATTATCATTTCTTGATGAAGAAACCATATTATTATTACATCTAACTATCCTACTAATATTATAAATGTGAGTGTTTGTGAGGATGGATGTATGGATGTTTGTTACTCTTTCACGTCAAAACGGTTGAAAGGATCTTGATGAAATTTTGCACAGAGGTAGATTATAGTCTGGAATAATATATATACTATATAGATAGATATATAAAATACTATAAATATAAAACAAAATACTGCATCAAAGAATAGATGCACAGATACATTAAATAAAAAGACAAACAATGGGGAAAACATTAACGATGTGACGATACTGCCGACTGCTGATATAGGTATTAGATTTTGTAAAAGTCGAAAATATTTTCTTTCATCCATGATTGTGTTTTTATAAAAGTTTAGTTTTCTTTCTTGTAGAGAAAAGACGAAAATAATCTGTATGCTACTACTAACTTCACAAACTAAATAAACAGCATCCTACCTATTTAACTTGGTTTAATACCTTAACACAGAAACATAAAACAGGACGAGAACACAAACAGGGCGGAAACTGAACAGCGGCTAATTAAAAATAAACAGAACACTGCTGATAAGACTAACCTGATACAAACTTGGAGATCTTTGCATTATTTTGTTAAGTAGGCTAACTCCTTTCTATTAGGAAACAAGAACATTTGAAACTAGCTGCATTCCACTTTCATTGGAGAGTCGTGCTCTCGAACCCCAGGTCTGGAAAAATGTGATTAGATTTTTTCATCAGTATTTCTTAGTAGCTTACAAGAAGCACATGTGACTAAAAGAGTGATGGATCTGAATGTTGATGGACGGAGAGCGAGAGGAAGGCCAAAGAAAAGTGGATGGATTGTGTAAAGAATGATATGAAGGAGAAAGGAGTAAATGATGCCGTGACGTCTAGGGGAGAATGGAAGAAGAAAACGTGTTGCGCCGACCCCAAATATGTAGAATGAGACAAGGGAGACTAGAGAGAATGGAAGCCTATCAATGTATTAATTGGACAAGAAACATAATGGTTGTTTTGTGTGTTAGATAAGTAGAAACCAACAAAGGTTCATTTATGAAAAATGGAAGAAAACGTGTTGCGCCGACCCCAAATAGAATGGGACAAGGGCAGGAAAATGATGATTTCTTAGTAGCTGTCACGGAGTTTTAATTTATGCCCGTTGATAACAAAAGGCTCGCCGTCTTATTATTTGGGACTTATGCATAACTGGCGAAATCCGGGTGTTCTATTAGATACACTCACATTTCGCATTTTGCGGATGAGAATTCATCAAATAACTTTTTCCGCTCTGAACGGAGCGGGGGAGTGTCAGACTTGTACTGACTAAACCTGGGTGGGTTTAGTGTTTTAGGGCTGCGGTATCTCTTTTGAACAACTTCCAACCCGCCAGGCGGTGGCCCTCTGCTTTGCTGACATCTCTTTGAGGCGCGCGTGAAACACAAACGCGTCGTCGAAATGGCCTGTCGTCAATAGACGGACGGACGGTGAGCTACCCATAACACATCATCCACAGGCCCGCATCTACGGTGGCCGGGAGTCGTCTCGCGGCGCCCGACTCCCAGAACGCCTCTCGCGTTGGCTGGTTTGGTTTGAGGTTCTCTCCTTCAAACGCCCGGCCACTTCCTTCGCTAGCATATTCCTTCGCAGAAGGAAGTAACCGCTTCCCATTCTCTCTTGTTCCGGACCATGGACTGAATCAGGGCCCGTCGCGAGAGATCCCCGTCGCTTTACCTCTGCCTAAAATTAGGGTATTACAGACTGGTATTATTTGTAAAAAAAATACACGTCAGATACCTATCAGTCGGGTTCCCTCTATCTGGCAGAATTTTGATGCTCTGAAATTTATTTGGCATAACACACTTAGCATAATTTTCTTTAACCGAACATTTTAAAGGCGTCAAAATAATTTGATGATTATCGTTTGGTGTAATGTTTAAAACTCCGAATTTACATGCAATGGCATAATTTTAAGTTGGACAAAAAATCTGCAAAGGGTGGACCCCAATCAGTCAACCCCATAATCACAGTGACAGTTGGAATTATAAAACAGAGTATTGTAACTCAAATATCAAAAAAAAAATGTCAAATCCGAAATTATAAAACATTCCCAACACTATAAACAAACACTAATTGGAACACGGTAAATACATAATTTAAATGGCTGTCGCAATTCCAAACCATGTTTCATGACGAACCAATCAACTACTCGTTCTAGTTAGCATTAGTTCCGTGGGAATATTTGGTAATCAGCGCAGAGTAAATCCTTTAACGAGACCTCTAGGGTTGGACTCATTTGTTACGTTCCTAAATTACGTTCGATTCCCACCCAGGACAAACTTTGTGTGATGAGCATGATTGTTTGTTCTGTGTCTGGGTGTGATTTATCTATAATATGTATGTATTTATAAATTATATAAGTATGTATATCAGTTGTCTGGTTCCCATAACACAAGCTCTGCTTAGCTTGGGATCAGATAGCCGTGTGTGAGTTGTCCCAAGATATTATAGTACTTATTATAATTTATTCATATAATGTTGATACAGAACCCCTTCAGGATTCCACCCTTATGATTATAAAAATAATTTTGTGAATTGGCCCACAATTGACGCAAAAATCGCTTAAAAAACATACAAAAACAAATCTTAAGGATGCTGTTGCTACTGCCCCTCAATCATCGTTGCAGCGAAGCTACCCTTTTGCGTAGTATCGTTTTGTAACAATAAGCCATCACAAATTTAAACCAACGTTTGTGAAAATATATCTAAAGAACAACATATTATTAAAATCCTTTTATTAATTAGGTACTTTAATTAATATGATACAACGTTATTATTATAACAGGAGTGGATTACCTCTCCCGGCATTTTAGGTAGTTATCGAGTTACATGCGCATATGTTTTCCGAAACGAGATATCTTTACGTAAGATGAGGATAATTAAATCTTCATAGTAAGATGAGTTATAAGGATCCGTTTTTAAGTATCTGGCCAAGTACCAAGTTCTACTAATGTAGCTTTTGATATCTCATAGTACTAAAGACTAAAGAGCATTTATTAATACTAGCTAGCGCCCGCGGCTTCACCCGCATGTTTTCGAAAAAAAAAGACGAAGTGTGTTTGTTTGTTTGTCACGTCTTCACGCCTGAATGGCTAAACCGATTTTGCTGAATTTTGTTACAGAGATAGTTGAGACCCTGGAGACGGACACAGGCGATTTTTTTAAAGTGAGAAATGTGGGAGAAAGACGGATGAATAGGGAAAACTTAGCTTTGCTATTACAATAAATAAGGGCAAAAACTACAGGTAGCATATACCTGCAAATCAGAAAAGGGGAGTTCCCCTTTACACACTTTTTACTTTACCCTAACACAGTTGTGTTAACCCGAATTTAACGCGAGTGAAGCCGCGGGCAAAAGTTAGTACAATATAAAAATAAATAATACCTTTGCAACTATACTTTGTATTGTCGACCAAATGAGAAACGGGCAATGTTTGTTTACTCGGAGAATTCTCTTAATAATTCATATCCTTCATCCCAAGGTTCGCAGATGATGAACGATTTGAGAAGGACGCAACATGATGGATGGCAACAACAGCATAAATAGAAGCCTACCCAAATAATAATAAATTATTATGAAGACTCGCCCGAACATGTTAATATTTTATTGCCAACAAAGCGAATTTTTGGATCTTGTGTAGAAGACACGCCACTTGATGATGGACATTTATTTATTTTAGGGGTGGGTAATCATCAAATAACTTACCCCGTTCTGGGCGGAGCGGGAGGGTGTGTCAGACTTGTACTGACTAAAACCCACCCATGTTCCTTCCACTGCCCTTTACGTTCCGGGGCCACGGTATTTCTTTTGAACAACCCGCAGGGGCTGCGGTAGATTTATTTATTTATTTATATATTTATTTATTTATTTATGTGTCACATGTCTTTGACCATTGAACATTTCACAAAACTGAATATTCTTACAGTGCTGAGCATTTATGTTTTTGTACTTCTAAGTAACATGGCCAAATATTTACATGAATATGAGACCAAAGAAGAACGAGTGATTTGAAAAGGCACACGTAGGCAAGACATTAAACATGACACGAAACAGTCTAATTTAAATCTTGTGAAGCACAATTTTAGTTACAGATATCAATCGGTTATTTTACTTAACTAGCTGACGCCCGCGGCTTCTCCCGCGTGATATCGAAAAAAGTATCCTATGTGTTATTTCAGACTATAATCAACCTCTGTGCCAAATTTCATCAAGATCCGTTTAGTAGTTTTTCGTGAAAGAGGATCAAACATACATCCATACTCACAAACTTTCGCATTTATAATATAAGTAGGGTAGTAGGAATTATTAGGATAGGATAATTAAGCAAGATATAAATCTGAAGTTGCCAACCCGCCTTAAGCAAGCGTGGTGATCGATGCTCGTGCCTCATATGTATGAAAATAGGCCTTCTCTTAGTAGAGGGACAGTTATAGGCTGGTATTGTTTTTTTAATTTTTGTACAAGTTATTTACATGCAAATTATAATATTATGGAGTACTAGCTGTGCCCAGCGGTTTCACCCGCTGCTCACTTAGGGGTATGAAAAATAGATGTTGGCCGATTCTCAGACCTACTGAATATGCATATAAAATTTCATAGGAATCGGTCGAGCCGTTTCGGAGGAGTATGGGAACGAAAACTGTGACACAAGAATTTTATATATTAGATTTTTTACTTAAACTTCATGTACAGATGCCTGCACATCAAGCTACTACAATCTGTCAGATTTCTTTGATAGATTTTCGACTTTATTTCTAAAGCATTAGGTTCAAAGTTCATTGGGAAAAATTGACAGCTTCGGGTAGCTTGACCTGCTGGCGTCTGTACAATAGTGGTATTGTGGCATTCTCTACCAGTCAACCTTTGGGTAAAATACGACAACAATGTGATAAGGTACAAATATTATATATATTAAATAAAAGTATTTGTTTTCAAAATCGTATATACTTACTGATACACATGAAATTGAATTGGTAGACGAACCTAAATAGTTGTTACGAACTTTTCGTTTAAAAGTAAATTTACTTTCAGCTTTTTTAATGCCTAAGGGTAGCGCGTTCCAGAGTTTTATTGTTGAAACAACGTCTGAATTGGATATAAAACCGGTGAGGTGTAAAGGTAAGGAGTATTCTGATTATGTGTATTTTACACAATGGGGTAAAGTTGAACCTAAAACCAACCCAGCCGCCGTGGGAGACGCTCCAGGTGTCGGGCGCCGCGAGAAGGCTCACCGTCCGTCTGCCGCCGTGACGACGATATTATAATTATTATCCTTACAAATATTATAAAAGCGAAAGTGAGTTTGTTTGTTACGTCTTCACGTCTAAATGGCACAACCGATTATGATGAATTTTGGTACAGAGATAGTTGGGACCCTGGAAACGGACATAGACTAAACTTCTCCAAAATGGGGTGCTGAAATTTGTATGGAGCATTTCGCAATATACAAGGTAGAAAGCAAAAAAAATTATGCGGACTATTTGTCACTAACAAAAACATCATGCATAATTTTTTTTAAAAAATCTGTACCCAACCCCTTAAAAGATTTGAGGAGTGGCTGGAGAGGCGTCATGGCGTCCTCACCTACCGCCTGACGCAGGTCCTCACCGGACACGGAAGTTTTGGGAGGTTACTGCACATAATCGGGCGCAAGGAAACGCCCGGGTGTCACCATTGTGACGATTGCCCGGAGGACACGGTGGAGCACACAGTGGCGGTCTGCCCAGCTTGGGCGGAGCACCGCCGTGCCCTCGTGGAGGCGATCGGCGGCGGCGATCTTGTTCGTCCGGCCCTGGTTCAGTCCATGGTCCGGAGCGAGAGGTAATGGGAAGCGGTCATGTCTTTCTGCGAAGCAGTAATGCTAAAAAAGGAGGTGGCCGGGCGTTTGAGAAAGAGAACCTCAAACCAACTCAGCCGTCGCGGGAGACGCCCCGGGCGCCGGGCGCCGCGAGACGACTCCCGGCCACCGTAGATGCGGGCCTGTGGACGGTGAGCAATGGGTAGCTCACCGTCCACAGGCCGTCCGTCCGTCTGTTGACGACAGGCCGTATCGACGGCACGTTCCTGTTTTACGCGCGCCTCAAAGAGATGTCAGCAAAGCAGAGGGGCCTGCCAGAGCCTCCGCCTGCCGGGGTTGCGGGTTGTTCGAAAGAGATACTGCGGCCCCGGAACGTAAAGGGCAACAGAAGGAACATGGGTGGGTTTTAGTCAGTAAAAGTCTGACACGCCACCCCGCTTCGCCCAGAGCGGGGGAAGTTATTTGATGCTTTCCTACCCCAAAAAAACCCCTTAAAAGACGGGGTGAAATTTTATATGGGACTTTTCGCAGTTTTCAAGGTAAAGAAGCTAAAAATCGGTACAACACTCTTTGTTACCAATGAAAATACCTGCAAATCAGGAAAGGGTAACCGTGTTACCTCGAATTTAACGTGAGCAAAGCTGCGGGCAAATGCTAGGAACACATAAAATACTTTTGATCTTGGTAAAAACCACACAAACTCTTCTGTCAACTCTCACTCGAAGAACAGACATTTTTTCATAAAAATCATTCACCCAATTTTCAAGCGGTTTGTTTCTCGTGAAGTTATGCAATGAGTCGGCGAGTAATCAACTATTGCGATGACAGCTGTCTACAAAGAAATGTTACTGTTTTCTAGTTAAATTAAATTGTTTTATTATTACAAATGTTGTCGTTTTACCGTTCATGTTGGGTGTCTGATATACCTAAACTAATATAACCAGGAAAGATTTTTTGAATGTTGGTACCAAATAGGCTCTGAAATTACTAAACCGATTTTTAACAATTTTTTGTCAATAGAAAGCTAAATTATTAGGAAACAACATAGGCTGTTAAAAAATTTTGCTACAACATTTTAGGAAAACCGCTACGCACAGCTAGCCACAAAACAATGGCCTCATTTTTAAAAATGACTTAATTTATTATTTTACCGGTGAGAAATTCCGTCGAAGCACACAGTTTGAATTATTTTAAACCGTAGGTAGGTATTTCGGTTATCACGCGAATGCGTAACATTTAAGCAAAGAGTGTGGACTCAAACATTTTTTTTTAATTTAACCGATTCGGTTTTGAAATTGGAACGAATGCATGTGAAAGAGCGTGAAATGCAAGCAATCATCGCCATCTTTGTTTGCAATTTGCCACAGAATCACGCATTCGACAACAATTTCTACACCACTCAAAATGTACCGTTTATACGTCGTTACTTTTACTATTATTATAAAAAACTGTGACACGGCAGTCATTCATTCGGACAACGTGAAGTTAAACGTGAACGGTTCTCCTAGTGTAACGCAAAGAAACTATAATTTCAGTGAAACCTCCCCTGGAATGGTTAAAGTATATATTTTGGAGGATAAACAAAATAATACTAACGCCAAAGAAACGAAATCTGGCAAAAACTTTAGTACTGCTACCAACAGTCCTATGATAATTGCTATACCGAAATCTGTCTTAACTGCAAAGAAGCCAGCAGATGTAGGAACCAAAAAACAAGATGAAAATTCGTCAAAAAAAGTACAAAACAAAGATGTCAAAACCCTGGATCCACAATTGTTCGATATCACAAATAATAAAGAACTGTCTTCGAAGAATGAGCAACTTGCATCAAATGCAATAAATGCGAGAAGGATATCGAAATTTAATGTCTATGTGCCCATAAGTGAAGATATACACCCGAAATATGATGAAGATCTTATGGGTAAGGGAGTAGGCAGACGAGGATTGTCAGTAGTGGACTTACAAGGAAATGTTTTACGTATTCATTTGTAGTAAAATATAGTATGGAAGTGATATATTTATTGTTTTAATAAAGAAGTTATCTGATTTGCCGAATTGAATTTATTATAATAAAATAAAGAGAGGGAAAATAAATTAACTTCCGGAAGTCGGTGAGTTTTGTTTTATTCCTCGACTTTTTGGCCACCGACTTCCGGAAGTAAAATTATTTTTAACACCCTTGCTCGTAAAGCTGATGTAATTCCACCGGTTTTAAATATGTAAAGAGGGTCATAAAAAACGCGTGTGTTACCAAACCAAATAGTTAAGTTATAGTCCATACAAATTCCATAACAGTGTTATTTGCCATTTCAAATTTGGAACTGATCGCCGCCGCACGACTCCAGCTAGTGAGCAGCGCGCTGTTGCTATTCAAATTTCGAACTAATCCGCGCGCTGTTAAAATGGAGGGAAAGCAACAGTGTTACAGATTGAGTTTATTTAAAAAAATAAAAAAAAAAACTTTATTCGGTAATTTAAAAACTTGGCTGCATGCTCTAGTGTCTTTGCCAACATGTTCACGCAGCCACGGCAGAAAATAATCCTCGCGCCATTTTTCTCAAATTTTCTTTTCTTTGTACCTACTTGTATTGTGAATATCTTTTTTTCCTGTTTCCTCGCAAATGTGTTAAAAAACGTCGTACGATATACGTGCGTATTGGTTATAACATGCTCGGCTCGATTACGCCCTCGCCTTCGGCTCGGGCTGAAATTCCGACTCGCATGTCGGATGACCATCTTAACGCACTAATATCGTAATGGATGTAGCTTTTTTTTGCAAAAGGAATTTTATACAACTGTGGACTATACCAACCTATCATAAATGTTCATATTAACAACGAAATGTACTTTTATTGATTTACCAAAATACTACTAATATTATAAAAGCGAAAGTGAGTTTGTTTGTTACGTCTTCACGCCTAAATGGCCAAACCCATTTTGATGAATTTTGGTACAGAGACAGTTGGAACCTTAGAGACAGACATAGGCTAAAAAAAGTGGGTTAAGGGGGAGAAAGAGGGAAGAAAAGAGGAGAGAAAGCATTTTTTTTCGATCATCACGCGGGTTAAATTTAGCGTTAGCTCAAAGTAACTATGCCACGCGGACCCAGTCGCGGGTTTTATTCAATAAAAAATAAAATAATGATGAAAATAATGAAATACCTAAAGAATATTAGTCGAAAATATGTGTGAAGAAGCACAATAATGCAATATTAGGCAATTTAATTGACTAGTATTAACTTTAAAAAATCACACAGACAGACGAGCACAATCACAAATACTATTGACCTGAAAATCGAACCCACGATATCTTGCTCAGCAGTCCCACTTTCGACCATCAGACAATAGAGGCAGAACTTTTTGAAAATATGTAGAATTGTGTGTTGAACAATCCTTACTAATATTATAAAAGCGAAAGTGAGTTTGTTTGTTTGTTACCTCTTCACGCCTAAATGGCTAACCCGATTTTGATGAATTTTGGTACAGAGATAGTTGAGACCCTGGAGACGGTCATAGACTTTTTTTTTAAAAGAGTGAAATATGATGAATCCTATTACAATAAATAAGGCGCTAGGGCACAAAGTACAGGCAAGTGGCAGGTACCTGCAAATCAGGAAAGGGGAACTGTCTTATCCCGAATTTAATGCGGGCGAAGCCGCGGGTTAAAGCTAGTTATGTATAAATCATAAATTCACTTATAACTATCTCTAACGCAAAATGAAATATAGCCAATGCACTAGTTACAACTTCACATCAAGTGATCGTGATTGGCTTAAACTGTGTCGATTAGAATAACATCACACTGTGATTGGTCATTGTTGTGGTTTGTTCCATTTAGCTTTGAATTTACCGCCTATTGTCGTACTCACAGATCAAAGATTATCTTGAGTCTTGACGCAATGTAAATAGGTGTATAAATAGGTGTTTTTTATTTGAGACCCCGCCCGCGGCTTCGCTCGCGTTAAATTCGGGGTAACACAGTTCCCCTTTCTTGTTCATTATGCAACAGCCTTTAAATAAATCGCAAAACAATACTGTAGCTCCAGTATATCGAATGCTAGCATCAACCACAACTTTCCATCCCAAACTGTAGTAACAAAACGAGCGTTTTGGACATATTCCAATATCGAAATGTATCTCCCGGCTTTGTTTTGTTTAACTCGAGCCAATTTGGAAGAGGCATAGAGCGTGCAATCGCAGAGAGACAATTGAGGCAGTAGAAATAGAAAATTCGACTGTCACGGGCCACCTGTTTTTGTGCGCACGTTCTGTAGTTAAAAATGTAACAAATAAAAATACGTGTGGCACTTGGGGACTGCCACGGTAAAGCTATTGCATAGCATTTTTTATCAACTTATGCAAAAAATTAAAAAAAAACTTATGCAATGTTTAAAAAAAATCTAAATACCTATAATATTTATAAAGTACTTCCAATGAAAAGAAGTCGCAAAAAGAAATTTTAGACCTTGGGTTTGATCCAGCGTAATATTGATTGATGACCCGTTTCTCTACCAAAAACGCTAATTGAACATTGGAATCGCGATAGAAATAACTGACCGTATTCGTAATGTTAGGTTTTTTCGTTACGAAATTTCTGGATTCGGTCTCCACGCTCAAGGCCAGCGATAGAATAAATAAATAAATATCTTGGGACAACTCACACACGGCTATCTGATCCCAAGCTAAGCAGAGCTTGTGTTATGGTAACCAGACAACTGATTTACATACTTATATAATTTATAAATACATACATATTATAGATAAATCACACCCAGACACAGAACAAACAATCATGCTCATCACACAAAGTTTGTCCTGGGTGGGAATCGAACCCACGACCTCCGGCTCAGCAGTCAGGGCCACTAACCACTAGACCAACAGGCCCGTCATGCAGAAGCTATGCAATAGCTAAAAAAATTGCTTAGAAGCATATTCTTTATGGTATTGTGGTGTAATAATATTACAATACGTCTTTAATGCCCGATGGGTTATACAGAATTGTAAGTCTCCAATAATTGAGAGTGAGCCCATTGCCCTCAATAAGAATAAATACGAGTTCTATTTTTTTTGGATGGGAACTCGTCATATACCTTTCTCGGTCTGGGCAATGACTTAACCACATCCATGCTCCTTCTTTTACCTTTGGTTTTCCGGGGCTGCTGGAGAACTGGAAACTGGCTGCTGAACTTGAGACAGTTGCTCTCTCCATGCCACCATGAGATTGCACCGAAGCTCTGTCCGCTGAGCGGCGATTTACCGCGGCAGCGGAATTTAACCCAGTGTAGTACCTCCGTGCGCCTCACGTACAGGCGCGCGAGGACTATCACCTCCAGATCCCATGGAGGCAAAGTCCGTGCTTCCACTGGTAATCTTGAGATGGAAAACACAAATAACTCTTTGCAGATATGTATATTGTATCATTTCAGGATATTATTATTTAAACAGTAACACTCAACGACAAGTTTAATATGTATGATTTATCTCTAGCAGCGACTGTCGAGGCGTCTTTATGCTCTGTGGTATCATTGCTCAAGTGAACCACTACACGAAATTCAGCTGCCTTGCCACTGACGTGAAATAAATATTTGAAGATTTTACGCCGAGTTGCCAGTGTGAAAAATACGGTAAATGTGTGTTGTTTTAGATTCTGCTGGAGTACCGTTTTGGATGAGGTCCAAAATGTGTGTTTTTTTTGGTTTCTCCGCCACTTTTAGATTGTGAGCGAGTGGTATTTTTTTCTCTTATTTGCTGACCTCTTTGAGTTAGTGACAAGGAATGATGAGCTGAAATATAACAGTTATTAATGCCAGCCATATAAATGTAGGTACCGCGGCCCCGGAACATAAAGGGCAAAAGAACATGGATGGGTTTTAGTTAGTACTAGTCTGACACTCTCTTTCGCTCTGCCCAGAGCGGGGGAGTTACTAGATAATAAGCACTTAAAATCCAACAATACACTCCTTTTCAAGCATTGACTTAGTTCTTTACTTGTTTTAGTTTAAAAGTACTGATACAAAACAGTTTTAGATATTCTTCTAAATATTCTGTTAGGTCAAACTTGGTAGTTTTGTGTGTCTTAAACGATTTCACGTCGTAAAAACATTCAGCATTTTAATAGCCATAAATGTAAGAACCGACCGTTAAGTGAATTAGTTTCATTCTAACGGAAAAATAATTGCTTAATGCCTGAGTCTAGCGATTATTCTACATGAGTAGAATCGACGACGACTCCGACGGAATAGTTCGGGGAACACGATTGGGATTTTTTTCTGTTTGTGCCAATTCACCTTTGCAAAACTCATTGGATCCGTCTTGGTCGTTTATTCCATGAAATTAAGCAAACAGCCAACCTGACATTGCCAGCCGCCAACAGTCGTTTATCGTCCTTTTAACCGAAATGGTATCGTAAGATGAATGACAAAATGCTACTTCTCACGAAGAGCAGGACTGTCTTCTATCAGAGAGACTCCCATAGATGAGACTAAACTGGACAATCAGTTCAGTCCCATAAAATAGAAGATGAGCAGGAGCCTCTTACTGAGAAATTCCTTATTGAAAATGCAGCAACACTTTGCCGAGAGAGAGAGATCTACGCTTTGGAATAGGCAGCAACAGTACTGTAGTGGGGATGCAAATCTACTCAATTAAAAGCGCGGAGGGACGGAGTTGCTCGCGTCCATAGGATTTAGCATCTTTCCTGACCCACCCTACACGTGTCCCCCGGGTGGTGCTAAACGAGCAATAACGCTGAGTATCGAGCGGCGGTCAACAAACTCGACCAATCAAAGGCAGGAAATGGCCTTTGAATTTCAGAACACCTAAGGGGCTTGGCTTAACTGTCTGGCCTCCGAGGAAGAAAAGCTCGCTACAAAGAAATATGAAAAAGAAATATAGTTAAATAACCCCAATCCTAAGGTGGGCAACGTGCCGATAGGATGTATGACTGGTGGGAAACCAGCCACTAACGCCAACCTCAGTGGAACGGGCAACCGCTGTTGTATTTGCCTTCTCCTGGGAATAGGCGTCATCCCAGGTAGCGACCGTTAAATCGTCCTTACTCGTGGGAACTGAAATGAATGAACAATCGAATTCTATAATAAACAATCCAAAAACCAACACAACTAGCAAAAATACTCTAACACAACAAATTTTTCATAAAAGAATGTATGAAACTAGACCTAGAACTCTGTCACTTGGTGATAATCCAAACACAAATTCTACCACTGATGACAAAATTCCAGAACCTTGTGGAAGCAACGATGATCGTAACTGGACACAAGTCACTAGAAAAAAGAGATCTAATCCAAGCCCAGAAAGCAATGCAAATAAAAAACAAACCAAACTGGATTCATATTGGCTGTCCCAAAGCCAACCAATACCAATTATGAACCGATTTGCTAACTTAGACAGTGACAATCTCGAAGCAGAACAAATTGCTACCATTGAAAATATGGATAAACCTCCACCAATATTTGTCGACAAAGTAGGAAATATCCAACCGCTTATTAACATTCTAAATGAACATGCGCATGATAGGTATAGCCTTAAAATTCTGAATAATGAGCAGGTAAAAATACAGTCCAAAGATCCAGAGACATACAGGAACATTGTACACCAGCTAGAACTGAGAAATACCGAGTTCTTCACATATAAACCCAGACATGAACGAAGCTTTAAAGTGGTTCTCAAAAACATGCATCCCTCAACAGAACCTGAGGAAATCAAAGCGTCGTTAAAAGAAATTGGACATATCAGTACTAATATATGGAATTTTAAACAAAGAACAACAAAAAAACCATTACCGCTGTTCATAATAGAACTAGAACCAAATCACAACAATAAGTCAATTTACGAGGTTAGAAACCTAATGAACTGCATCGTATCTTTCGAACCTCCTCGCCCAAAACGTGAAATACCCCAGTGCGCCAAATGCCAACAATATGGCCACACCAAAACGTACTGCCATCGTAGCCCTAAATGCATCAAATGTGCTGGTGACCATCTCTCTACCGATTGCTTAAGGTAAACCAGATCCGACAGTGTAAAATGTGTTCTCTGTGACGGTAACCACCCGGCAAATTACAAGGGCTGCCAAATATACAGAGACCTCCAAAATCTCAAGTTTCCAAAAGCACCAGAACGCAGAAAAGCTTACATACCAAACAAAAATAGTGCTACAGCAGAAAACCAGAAAACTATGGACAATCAAACTTCTAACAGTCAATATCAGTCCTACAAAGATGTACTTACCAATAAAAATCAACTTGGAAATGCAACAAAAGATATGAAACACGCTAACCAACACGACATGCACGAAATAATGACACTAATGAAACAAATGATGCAACAACTGACTACATTGACAAACTTAATAATAACCCTCACAACCAAGCTGCCAAATTCGATTGCTTAAAAATTGCCCTTTGGAATGCCAATGGGCTGTCACACAAAAAATTGATATTCTTCTAGTAACAGAGACACATTTTACTAAAAAGAGTCATTTTAATATTTACAACTATAAAACATACCACACAATGCACCCCGATGGCAGTGCACATGCTGGAAGTGCGGTACTAATAAAATCTAACATAAAACATCACGAAGCAGTACATTACTGCACGGAGGAAATTCAAGCAACGAATATCGTCATTGAAGATTGGACCGGACCATTCACAGTATCTGCTGTTTACAGCCCACCTAAACATAAACTCAAGCTAAAAGACTGAAAAGTTCCTGACCACACTAGGATACAGATTCATAGCTGGAGGAGATTACAACGCCAAGCATCATTACTGGGGCTCACGTACTATAACTGCGAAAGGTAGACAGTTACTAATGGCCATAGAGAAGCTAAATCTTAATGTTGTATCACCTGGAGAACCAACCTACTGACCAACAGATAGGAATAAAATACCAGACTTACTCGACTTTTGTATAACAAAAGGAATCTCTAATAAATTTCTTACAAGCAGAACGAGTACCGAATTATCCTCTGATCACTCCCCTGTAGAAATAACATTAAAAAAGAAAATCACAGTGACACCTAAGCCATGTAAGTTGCATACCAATAAAACTAACTGGAACCACTTTAGACATCTACTGGTGGAAAGTCTAGATATTAAAATTCCTTTGAAGACCGACGACGACATAACAGAAGCTGTCGAACATTTTAATAGCTATGTTCAAGAATCTGCTTGGCTTTCTACTCCAGTTCTCAGAGGTTGGCACCACAAACAAGAATGCCCTTTATCTGTTCGAGAACTACTAGCTGAAAAACGAAAGGCTCGAAAAAAGTGGCAAAATACAGGTTATCCTGCTGACAAAAAACATCTAAATTATTTGCAAGCAAAACTTAAATCACTACTACAAGATAATAAAAACCAAAATACCCAAAACTCCTTAAAAAACCTGGACGCAACAGCAGGAACCAATTATTCTTTATGGAAAGTTACAAAAAACTGAAACGTCCTATTTCTAATCAACCTCCAATCCGTAAGAGTAATTCAGAATGGGCTTCCAGTGCTGCGGACAAAGCTGACACATTCGCTGAACATCTCAAACAAGTTTTTGTACCAAATCCAGATACGGGCTCTTCTAAAACTCATGAAGTCACCCAATTATTGAACCAAATCCATCAACTGGATCCTCCTATTCACAAATTCACAAAGGAAGAAATACAAACAGCAATTAAGGCGCTAGACCAGCCGGAGTCGTGCGGTCCATGGCCCTCTACGGGGCCCCGGTATGGGCGCGTTCTTTAGGGCGGCGCGCCGCCCACTACCTGAACGCGCCCCAAAAGGTGGTGGCCATACGGCTTGTCCGGGGCTACCGCACGATCTCCGGCGAGGCAGCGAGCCTCCTTGCCGGACTGCCACCGTGGGATCTGGAGGCGATAGTCCTCGCGCGCCTGTTTGAGTGGCGCGCGGAGGCACTACACCGGGGGGAAAACCCGCTGCCACGGCAAGTTGCCGCTCGGCGGGCAGACCTCCGGTGCGATCTCATGGTGGCATGGAGAGAGCGACTGTCGCAACCCCGTGCAGGGCACGCCACAATAGCGGCGGTAAGTCCCCTCTTTGAGGAGTGGCTGGAGAGGCGTCATGGCGTCCTCACCTACCGCCTGACGCAGGTCCTCACCGGACACGGAAGTTTCGGGAGGTTCCTGCACATCATCGGGCGGGAGGAAGCGCCCGGGTGTCACCATTGTGACGATCGCCCGGAGGACACGGTGGAGCACACAGTGGCGGTCTGCCCAGCTTGGGCGGAGCACCGCCGTGCCCTCGTGGAGGTGATCGGCGGCGGCGATCTCTCGCGTCCGGCCCTGGTTCAGGCCATGGTCCGGAGCGAGAGGGAATGGGAAGCGGTCACCACCTTCTGCGAAGCAGTAATGCTAGCAAAGGAGGTGGCCGGGCGATTGAGGGAGAGAACATCTGCCCAACCCAGCCGCCGCAGGAGACGCCCAGGGCGCCGGGCGCCGCGAGACGACTTCCGGCCACCGTAGATGCGGGCCTGTGGACGGTGAGCAATGGGTAGCTCACCGTCCGTCCGTCGATTGACGACAGGCCGTGTCGACGGCGCGTTCGTGTTTCACGCGCGCCTCAAAGAGAGTCAGCAAAGCAGAGGGGCTTGCCAGAGCCTCCGCCTGCCGGGGTTGCGGGTTGTTCGAAAGAGATACCGCGGCCCCGGAACGTAAAGGGCAATAGAAGGAACATGGGTGGGTTTTAGTCAGTACAAGTCTGACATGCCCCCCCGCTCCACCCAGAGCGGGGGAAGTCATTGGATGATTTCCCACCCGAAAAAAAAAAAAAAAAAAAAAAAAAAAAAAAAAAAAAAAAAAAAAGGCGCTAGACCAAAGTAAAGCCCCAGGATACGATCTCATAACTGGTAAAATTTTAAGAGAGTTACTAAAAGAAGGCATTCAACTTCTAACTTTCATTCAAAATCAAAATCAAAATATTTTTATTTTACATAGGCCTACATGGGCACTTATAAAACGTCGAGAAAAGATGCACGGTTCGGGTTGGTCGTTTCCTATGGAGAAGAACCGGCAAGAAACTCCATGGTTACTCTTTTAAAATCATTTAGTTTTACAATGTTGTTGTTGTTACAGCGTTAGCACTTAAGTATGAGAGGACAGCGTAGGCCCGACAATAAGTCATTGCTTACTTTACAAAAAGTAAAATAAAATAATAATACGTTAACAAAAGTTAACAAGCGTCTAAGAATCTACAAGGCCAACCATGTCCACTCATTCACAACGAATAGGTAGAAAAGAATATATACAAGAGTAAAAAAAAAATAAAAAAAACAATAAAACAATATTGCAAAAACAAAATAATAACTAAAAGACGAGTCACACAGATGTTGCTATCAGTACTGTAACTATTCAGAACAACATTATCAACGCTATACTACGAAGAGGTACGGTTCCACTTCAATGGAAAGTAGCACAAGTTATAATGGTTGCCAAGCCGGGTAAAAATCCTGTAGAGGCACAATCATATAGACCTATTGGCCTGCTGCCTATACCGTCGAAAGTCATGGAGAAACTTATCCTGCGAAGACTGCTCCCGATTATCGCTTCAAATAAACTTTTACCTGACCACCAGTTTGGCTTTCACCGAGGGCACGGTACCATAGAACCAGTGCACAGATTAGTGGAACATATTAACTAAGCTTTCGAGTCAAAACAATACAGTACTGCCACCTTCTTAGATATATCTCAGGCATTTAATCGTGTGTGGCATGACGGACTACTGTTCAAAATAAAACGGGACCTACCTATAAATTTTTACAACCTAATGAAGTCTTATCTATGCGATAGACACTTTTTTGTTAAGCAGGGTGAGGAAATAACTACTTTACATACTGTCCAAGCTGGAGTACCGCAGGGCAGTGTAATGGGGCCAATGCTATACCTACTTTTCACAGCCGACCTTCCAATAACCGAGGGCGTGGTCACTGGAACATTTGCGGACGATACAGCCATTCTTTCGTTGGATACTTCACCAGACGTTGCATCACAAAAACTCCAAAATAGTCTCGATCAAATATCGAAATGGCTCAAAGACTGGCGAATCAAGGCCAACGAAACCAAGTCTGTCCAGGTGACTTTCACTAATAGGAAAAGAACATGTCCTCCTGTCACTCTAAATGGAATACCTCTTCCGCAAGAGGATTATGCCAAATACCTTGGAATATACCTGGATCGACGCCTGACTTGGAAGAAGCACATATTCACCAAACGTCTGGCTATGGGTCAACAGATACGCACAATGCACTGGCTACTGAGTAAAAAATCCCAACTTTCGATGGAAAATAAATTGTTGCTATTTAAATGCATAATAAAGCCTACATGGACATACGGCCTACAGCTGTGGGGCTCAGCGGCAAAATCAAATGTTGAAATTATTCAAAGGTTCCAGTCAAAAATGTTAAGAATGATAACAAACGCACCATGGTATGTCTCAAATGACAGACTTCATCGTGATCTCTGTATTAAACCTGTAATGGAAGAAATCTCAGAAAGAACTAAAGCGTACAAAGAACGAATTACAAACCATCCAAACAAGCTAGCAGTTAACCTGATGGACACCCAAACAGCCGCTAGAAGACTAAGAAGAAAAGTTCCTCAAGACCTCATATAGGAGGCTACAAGAATAAACGGGGAAGTCATTGGACAGCCTGCGTGCAAATCTGTTACACTTTTCAAAAATATTGCTGAATATCTATATGATAGATTGCAATAATAAAACTAAAAAAAAAAAATTAAAAGCGCATAAAATACTTTCCAAGATTATATTTTTAAATCATATTTTCAACAGTACATGTTACACAAAAATGAAAAAACAATCTTTATTTTAAACTTTGAGTATTCGAATGTCTTTGAAAACCAGCCTATACTGTCACAGGTTTGATCAATGTTATAAAACCTTTTTTAACACCCTTGCTCGTAAAGCTGATGTAATTCCACCGGTTTTAAATATGTAAAGAGGGTCATAAAAAACGCGTGTGTTATCAAAGCAAATAGTTAAGTTATAGTCCATACAAATTCCATAACAGTATTATTTGCCATTTCAAATTTGGAACTGATCGCCGCCGCACGACTGACCAGCTAGTGAGCAGCGCGCTGTTGCTATTCAAATTTCGAACTAATCGCCATTTTAAAGCAACCACGAAAGCAACAGTGTGCATTCACAGATTGAGTTTATTTAAAATTAAAAAAAAAACAGTTTATTCGGTAATTTAAAAACTTGGCTGCATGCTCTAGTGAAGTCTAGTGTCTTTGCCAACATGTTCACGCAGCCACGGCAGAAAATAATCCTCGCGCCATTTTTCTCAAATTTTCTTTTCTTTGTACTTGTATTGTGAAATGTTTTTTTTCTGTTTCCTCGCAAAAGTGTTAAAAAACGTCGTACGATATACGTGCGTATTGGTTATAACATGCTCGGCTCGATTACGCCCTCGCCTTCGGCTCGGGCTGAAATTCCGCCTCGCATGTTATAACCATCATAACGCACTAATATCGTAATGTACTATTACAGTACTTTCACAAATTATTATGTCTTGTGACTGGGACTATAGCAGCATCTTTTTTGTTTCTATGACATTCTAAATTGCCTGTAATTATCCAATTGAAATAAATGCTTTGAGTTTGAGTTTGAAGTCAGCACTCATATTTTCTAAATATGAGTGACTTGACTTCGATTCAAGATTCAATTGTTTATTACACACTCATGACCACGACCACGAAGCAATATTTATTTAATTATTACAGCATGAAGGACTTACAGCTTATAAAAAACTTAATAAAAGAAATAAAAAACCATAGATAACAGCAAGCCAATTACAAGTCCTCACTTAAAGAACCAGACTATTCTTTTTTTAAATGTGAGCACAAACAGCACTTTACACATTAACCTAAATTAATAAAAAGGTTACATAAACAAAGTCAAATATAAAGGCTAAACATTTTAATTAAATGATTAATCTATTAAATGATATACAAAAGCGTAAATAAACAACTAATTTTGCGTCCTAAACAGAAATTATTCCACATTTGAAGACAATCTAACCTTAAACACAACAAATTTTATTACAACCCTAAATATCATTATGACAAGACACAAGCCGACCCATTTAGAGCGTTTAGGGAATTAGAGCTTTCAGCTCCAAGTTCCCTGGGGACCCAAAGTCTCAAAGAAAAGTAAGAATCGTAAATCGCGAAGTTATTTTTTTATCCTTTCGCGACGCGACGGTGGGGAAGTAAATGGCTTGTATTGTTAACTTGTTATTTCATAAATGCTGGACGTATTTAAGTCTTTGTAGACTGCAGGCAAAAAGAAATTAATAAGCAATAATATAACATCACGCTATTCCACGCGGGGTGCTTATAAAACTCTCTGTGTAATAATGCCTTTTTTTGGGTTGAGAAATCATCAAATAACTTTCCCCGTTCTGGGCGGAGTGGGGGGGAGTGTCAGACTTTTACTGACTAAAACCCACCCATTTTCCTTCTATTGTCCTTTGCGTTCCAGGGCCGCGGTATCTCTTTCGAACAATCCGCAACCCCTGCAGGCGGAGGCCCTGGCAAGCCCCTCTGCTTTACTGACATCTCTTTGAGGCGCGCGTGAAACACTAACGCGCCGTCGATACGGACTGTCGTCAATAGACGGACGGACGGTGAGCTACCCATTGCTCATCGTCCACAGGCGCCACTACAGGTACCCTCTGTTCTCAATGAGAACAGAGTTACTGATTTTGACGGGCTCTTGACGAGACTCAAAGCTTCGTTCCTGTCTCGATTATGTGCAGGTGATAATCAGTTAGTGTCTGTTATATTTTGCTGTGTGTACTTGCCTAGGCGTTGAAATGTCATATTTTGTACTCTTTGTTTATTGTAATTTAATAATATTGTGATGTAACAATTTAATTTAACAATACATTGTAATAATTATATGGGTTAGTGCCTGATATAAACAATTAATTACGACTTGAAGGCACGGTTGGCGCCGTGACTGAGCGATTGACTACTGCGTTGGGTGTTGCGCGTTTGAGCACCACACTGAACAAATATTTGTATGGCGTCTAGGTAGTTATTCTCGGTCTGACTGTTTGCGTATGTTAGTTTGAGTGGTTGTAAACGCACCCATGATACAGGAGAAATTTATGAAATTCTCCTGATAAAACAAAAAATTGCCCCACACCATAGGGAAAAAATTCTTTTTAAATGACCTGTCTAAGAATGTAAGTTCATTAAGGTAGGTTTAACCTCAATTGTGAGCAACCTCCCATGACCACGAACACTCTGTCAAGAGTAAACGACTCTTCTTAGTATTTCACGAAAAAACTACCGAACGGACTTGGATAATATTTGGCACAGAGATAGTTTATAGCCAGGATTATATTTTATCCCGATATCACAATCCTCCAGAACAATAACCGAAATCCACGCGGGCATAACCCCGGGTAAACCTAGTCGTTAATGTAACTGAAATTTTAGATTCCAGACATATATAGTAACTGGTAAAGACCGAGCTACTTTTCTAGAACTTTTCCGACGACCAGGTAAAGTTGGACCAATCATTAGGTACTGAAGTTAATAAAGTTGGTTCAAATATGTGCCAAGAACTACTTACTCATAGTGCAAACTAGCAAAGTTCAAAGCGATTCTCATTGAACTTATTGGAATATGCTAATTCAGCTCAGACGAGGTCGGCTGGCCAACTTTCCCTATGCCACGCTGCGTTGGCCGAGATTGGCGATATTGGCCTGATGGTTTCTCACCTTTACATTGATGGCTTTGATTATTGAGTTTAAAGAGTAGTTCGGTATAGCTATAGTTGTTGTAGGTTTAGAGAGGAAATCGCTTTTGCAGTAAGTCATCATCTGCCTAGCCTTTTCCCAACTACGTTGGGGTCGGCTTCCAGTCTAACCGGATGCAGCTGAATATCAGTATTTCACATGGAGCGACTGCCTATCTGACCTCCACAACCCAACTTTTACTGACTAAAACCCACCCATATTCCTTCTATACGTTCCGGGGCCGCGGTATCTCTTTCGAACAACCCGCAAACCCGGCAGGTAGTTGACACCCTGGAGACGGACATAGGCTACTTTTTTAAACGGGATGAGGTCGGTGTTACACAACGGCATATGCATTTGACTGTGCATGTGTGTGAATGAGACAGTCACTAGTAACATAACTCAAATGTAAGTGTCATGCTTAAAACCTTAGCCTCTTTCTTTAAAGCAAATTATAACAACTTTCAACACATTAATTATGCTAGCAAATTTAATTAATAGAAAGTCTTAAGAAGACTTTTAGCATAAAATGTCAAATAATTCCTAATTCCACCATTCATATTAAATTAAGAAACGTATCTCGTGTCAGTACAATCTAACTCCTAGTAATTTAATTAACTAAGTACGGAGCCACGGAATAGATAGTGCACAGAAGCACATCTTTATGAAGTGAGTGAATTCTCACGCACACATAGACATCTAGAATCTTTAATTTTGCGTGCGTCTGTTTTCATTCCTTGCATCTATGGCGGAGGCAGTGATACATAACCTCCTCCTATGATTTTTTTATATGACTGGCTTCTGATATTAGTCCTTCAGATTACATGTCCCGCATCACAGAGCGCATCGACTTCCTGAAACAGAAAGTGTATGCATGGGCAAACCGTATTCGTAGGTATAAGCGACGGGTGGAACGATACACTTTGAATCGCACATTCCAAAGTGATGAAAGGTGGGTCTATAGAGCATGGGAGCGACCAGACCAAGATGTGTCTGACATGCGCCTACCGGATGATGACGCCATGTGTTCGTTTTGGCGCAGCATCTGGTCGGTGCCTGTCAGTCATACCGAGGGTGAATGGAATCGGGAAGTCGAGCGAGCGTGCGATCCAATACCAGTAATGGGGGCAATAACAATCAGCCCCCAAGATGTAGCTTGTGCGGTCCGTCCGTTGCCTAATTGGAAATCTCCAGGGCCGGACGGACTGCACAACTTTTGGTTAAAATGGATCCAAAGGTCGCACGCTCGTTTGGCGACCCTATTCCAGACAGCCTTAGAGTCAGGGTCGCTACCCAAGTTCTTGATGACTGGAATAACCCACCTGCTCCATAAATCGGGTAGTACGGCGGAACCCAAAAATTATAGACCAATAACGTGTCTTCCTACAATCTATAAAGTTCTTACATCCATTTTGAGGGCTAAAATCACTAAACACATAGATGACAATTCTATCATGTCTGCTTCTCAGAATGGATGTAGGAACGGGTCCCGTGGTACTAAGGAGCTGCTCCTCATTGATATGGCTATTAGTCAACAGGTTCGCCGTTCCCGAAGGCATCTGTCGACATGTTGGATAGACTATAAGAAGGCCTATGACTCCGTACCACATACATGGCTCATGAGGGTGCTAGAGTTGTATAAAATTGATGCAACTCTGCGCACCTTCCTGATCTCGTGTATGAGGCAATGGAGTACAGTCCTTCGCTATCCAGGATGTCGGCAGATTCAGAGAAATAGTGAACCGATCAGGATAGAGCGAGGTATTTTCCAGGGCGATAGTTTGAGTCCACTTTGGTTCTGCTTAGCCTTGAATCCTCTAAGCACGCTGCTGGAGAATTCAGGTCTGGGCTATCGATTGAGGAGAGGTGGTCAGGTTATATCTCACCTTCTTTACATGGATGACCTGAAACTCTTTGCCCCCAACGATTTACAACTGATGGAGCTACTGAAGGTAACTGAAACTTTCAGTAGCTCTATCAGGATGGAATTTGGTGTGGACAAATGTGCGGTCATGCATGTAAAGCGAGGGGAAATTGTGGAATCTGTGGGAACCCAGCTCTCAGATTCCATAAACCTTAGATCCCTCTCAGCAACCGAAACCTACAAGTATTTGGGGATGTGGGAAGCGCTGGGCATCAATGTTGCTGACATGAAGCAATCGTTGAAGGAACGCTTCTTTGGCCGCCTGAGAAAAGTATTTAATAGTCTCTTATCAGGCGGAAACAAGGTGCGTGCTTTCAACGGTTGGGTCATGCCGGTTTTGATGTACTCTTTCGGCATACTCAAATGGACTCAAACAGAACTGGACGCCCTAGATAGGAAGGTCCGTACATTGTTAACGGCATTTCGTATGCATCACCCACGTTCTTCGGTTATGAGACTGTATATCCCGCGGAGTTGCGGAGGTCGAGGCTTTTTAAACGCCAAGACTCTCCACAACCGCGAGATATGCAGTCTCAGGGAATATTTCCTAGAAACCGACGTGGGAATGCATCGGGATGTGGTTGCAGTGGACAAAGGCCTCACCCCGCTCTCCTTGGCTAAAGAGAACTGGCGCAAACCTGTAGTGCTTGACACTAACGACCGCAGGGAGGTATGGCAGAGTAAGGAGCTTCACGGACGCTTTTTCCGGGCCCTACATGGACCCGATGTAGATCAACCAGCGTCCGTAGCCTGGCTACGTTCCGGGGATCTCTTTGGAGAAACTGAAGGTTTTGTCTGTGCAATTATGGATGAAGTTATGATGACGAATAACTACCGGAGATTTATTGTGAAGGACGGCACGGTTGACATATGTCGGGCATGCCACCGTCCGGGTGAATCAATTCGACACATTATCTCCGGTTGTTCTCGTCTAGCTAACGGAGAGTACTTGCATAGACACAACCTTGTAGCCAGGATTATTCATCAGCAACTTGCTCTAAAATATAGCCTTGTGGAATCGGAAGTGCCGTACTACAGGTATGAGCCCGACCCAGTTCTCGAACATGGCAATATCACATTGTACTGGGATCGATCCATCATCACTGACAGGACTATTGTTGCCAACAAGCCTGATATAGTGGTGGTGGATCGATCAGAGCGGCGCGCAATGATTGTTGACATAACAGTCCCGCATGATGAGAACCTCGTGAAAGCCGAGAAAGATAAGCAAATCAAGTATATTGACTTGGCTCGCGAGGTTGTCGACATGTGGGATGTGGACTCAGCGATCATTGTGCCGATAGTCGTATCTGCCAATGGCTTAATTGCCAAGAGCCTCGACCAACACCTGAGGAGGCTCTCGTTAGGCAGCTGGATCAAGGGCTTGATACAGAAAGCGGTACTCCTGGACACGGCTCGTATTGTTAGGAGGTTCCTTTCTCTGGAGCCCTGACCGCCGGTAGCTTGGACCCTGTTCCCGATACCGGTGGGCTACTATTTTTACATTTTTAAATGTTTTTTTATTTTTTGTTTTTAAGAAATATTTAAAAATTTAATTATATGTATAGAAAACAATAAATGGACGAACAAACTTATAAATAGGGTGACACAATGGGCGGTCTTACCGCTAAAAGCGATCTTTTCAAGACAACCTTTATACCTTTTTTTTTCTCAGTAATCACTTTGATTTAATTTGATTTTTCCTCGCGCTTTTGCTTCTCAGGCTGAAAGAGAAACAAAGATATGACGCCTCTATTTTTTTTTACTTATTTTTTAAATCATCGCTGATTGATTTGAACAATTATTCTATGTGTGCTGAAATCAGAAAAATGAAAGTTCTCGTTGCGAAAAGTGAAAAAATCACGCGTGTGAAATTTATTCCATTTGAACCTAATCGTAATGCAATAAGCCAGTTTTAGGAGCAATTATTCCAAAAGAGTCCCGAACCCGAATACCACAGCCATGGTAACGACTTCTTAAACCAAAGGCAAAATGATAGTAATATCATCGTTTAACATAACTTTACATTCATAAAAGACTGTCCCAGAGAGTAAGGGGAATAAGCGAACCGAATGAATTTCGATTATTGCGATGCAATTTGGCTTGTCTGCCAGGTCTATACCAGCTATTTTGGCACACGATTTTAGTTTTTAAATGTGTTACAGTACACATTTAAAAACTTTTTCTAGAACTCCTTTTGAAATTCTACTTTTTTTTTTAAATAAGAGTTTGCTAAAATTAGTAATAATTCACTGCAGTGCCAAACAGAGATACGATAGAGCGGGCGTCGGGAGACGGCTCCCGGCCACCGTATGTGCGGGCCTGTGGACGGTGAGCTCACCATCCGTCCGTCTATTGACGACAGGCCGTGTCAACAGCGCGTTAGTGTTCTACGCGCGCCCCAAAGAGATGTCAGCAAAGCAGAGGGGCCTGCCAGGGCCTCCGCCTGCCGGGGTTGCGGGTTGTTCGAAAGAGATACTGCAGCCCCGGAACGTAAAGGGCAATAGAAGGAACATGGGTGGGTTTTAGTCAGTACAAGTCTGAGACTCCCTCCCGCTTCGCCCAGAGTGGGGGAAGTTATTTGATGATTTCCCATCCGAAAAAAAAGCCTTCTTCGTACAAAGAGAGATTGTCTTAGAGTAGAGCATTTTAAGGCTGACATTGATACTAGTTTCTGGCCTTGACGACACCCATAATTTTGTATCTTCTCTCTCTTTTTTAAGTACCGATAAAACGGTCCATTAAATCATCAAAATTGGTTCAGTAGGTCTAATTACCGGAACTAGGCGACTGATAACGTACTTAACGTCTGCGGGACGTAGCTGGGGCATCATTACGCAAAGCATTTGGGAGTCTGCCAGACGTACTCGCGGCTATTGCCAAATGGGACGATACGTATGGTTATGGGATGTTGTTTTGCTTGGAGCCTTTATCTTTGTAATTGATGTGGTTGGTTTGTGCCTCTTCGTTTTTGTGCCATTGCTTTTGTTATTATTATTTTTTTTGTATTATAGTTATTGTGTGGTTTCTGGACTGTGGTTATTGTGTGGCTTAACCTTAAGACCAACTCGAGCAATCTGCCATAATTTAGCCACGAGTTCCTCACATGGTTGCTGTAATGTTGTATACATAAAATTTAAAACGGGATATTTACCATAATTTCAGTACTCAAAATAAATAGTTGGTATGGACATTTAATGAGGAGGGATGAAGCACATGTGACTAAAAGAGTAATGGATCTGAGTGTTGATGGACGGAGAGCGAGAGGAAAGATGGATGGATTGTGTAAGGAATGACATGAGGGAGAAAGGAGGGAATGACGTCGTGACGTCTGATAGGGGAGAATAGAAGAAGAAAACGTGTTGCGCCGACCCCAAATAGAATGGGACAAGGGCAGGAAAATGATGATGATGACTCAAAATAAATCGTTAACGTGGTAAATTCCCCGTTTTGTTTTGTTAGGGACCAACAACACATTTATGTATGAACATCTTCAATGTTTCAACTTGTAACATATTCATGGGGTTATTCCCATAAGAACAGGGTTTGATGGTCAGCCACAATGAGATGTAACATAATTAATTCACTTACTATGATCTGTTAACAAAACATCACGTCTGTATTCCCGAACATCTCTGCCTTACCAGGCAGAGATGTAGGTACATACGACGGCAGGTCAACCTATTCTAAACTATTATAACCTGATCTCTCTACTACTGATTGCACACCGTAGTAGAGAGATCAGGTTAAAATGGTTTTGTACCTGTACCTATAACCATGTAATATATGGCAGGGCTATTGCTGTCAAATTCAAAATAATTTATTCATTTTTTTGTGACCACAGGGTACAATATTATGATGTTGCATAAAAAAATTTATGCATACAAAATAGCGGTGTTCGTTAGTATTTTTTTTTCGAAAAATCGTTGCCCCTCACTAGTAATTTCTCCTGCATCGTGGGTGCGTTCACAAACATTTTAACTCACAAACACAAATAGCCAGACACTTTACAAAATTACTATTACTTAAATTTAACTACTATTACTATTATTTACATTTAAGTTACAATAGTTATACATTTTTAAAACAGAAAAATACTACATCATCATCATCTGCCTAGCCTTTTCCCAACTATGTTGGGGTCGGCGTCCAGTCTAACCGGATGAATATCAGTATTTTACATGGAGCGACTGTCTATCTGACCTCCACAACCCAGTTAGTACTGGGTAATACGATACCCCTTGGTAAGACTGGTTGTCAGACTTTCGGTACACTGACTACCTGTAACGACTGTCAAAGATCTACATATACTATCTACATATAGAAAAATACTACATATACTCATAAAAAAAATTATGTCAGCTAAATTAAATAGTCAATAAGTAGTATCAGAGTCAGTTTCCTGAGGCAACCGGGTACAAATCTGAGAATTTTCTTGATCAGATGAGAAAATAATATAGGAAAATATATATTTTTGTGTACGACTTATAGATTAGATTTGTTTCCTATTACTCGTTGATTTCGGATTCAAAGGAAATTAGATTGTGTTGTAGTAGATTGTTGTTGTTTTTTAACCGACTTTAAAAAAGGAGGTTCTCAGAACTCAGTATTTTGTTTTGTATGCTTAAAAAAATATATATTAATCGAAAGGTTATAACTACCGAAGGGGGCCCGTATCAATGTAGCAATGAACATTTAATACTTGATAACAATTAGTGTGAGATACCTATGGTAGGTGTTACAGTACGATATCTTCGTGCTGTATCTACAATCTACATCGCAATCTTATGTTCTTTATCGCACGTTCAATATCTATTAAATGTTTCTACTATCTGTTATCAACACGAAGTCGTTAGTATATAAGATGCACCTTTGGATAATTATAACCAGACTATACTACATCTTTTGTCTCATTTATACCTAATCATATACTGCCAAGAAGTATGGCAAATTGGTGACCCCGACGAACGAATACGCAGCAAGAAACATGGCACAATCACCGTGCAAGGCGAACATAAATCAGCAAGGAACACTTGAAGTAGCTGCTGGCACCTCGGTTTTATCCCGCATTCCGGAATTTTGGAAAGACCAACCAAGATTATGGTTCACGCAACTAGAAGCCATATTAGCACCACAGAAGCAAGGAGACGAATACAAATACTGTACAGTAATAGCAAAGTTATCCAAGGAAGAAATACTACAAGTTAGTGACCTAATCACTTCACCACCGACTACAGATAAATACAAAAACATCAAGGAACGTTTAATTGATTGTTACGAAGAAACAGAACAGCGACAGTTTCAAAAATTAATATCAGAGACAGAACTCGGTGATCAAAAACCTTCGCAGTTATTACGTCAAATGCGAGTCCTCGGGAGAGGAAAAATCAGTGACGAAACAATTAAACTACTATGGTTCAGGCTTTTACCAACATCAGTTACTACGGTTCTAGCAGTTACGGAAGACATGGAAATTGACAAACTGAGCCAAATTGCAGACAAAATAATAATGAATTCAAAAGTAACCGAAATATCAGCTGTTAGCAACGACACTTCAAACGACAACAATACAGCATGCATTTTAACCCAGCTAGCAAAATTACAGATAGATATTGACGCAATTCAGCAAGGTCAATATGGCTATCGACCCAACACGCACAATCATTTCAAGAAACGTCAACAATTCCCGATTATGAGGCCGAGAACAAACTATAGAGGAGCAAATCGATTTTGTTACTACCACGAAAGATTCGGAAAATATGCAAGGAACTGCATTAAACCATGCGGTTGGAAACCAATGACTTACGTACGGAACCAGGGAAACGAATAAGAGCACAGACAACGGCGAAACTCTGTGCAGTCCACCCATCCAATCGCCTCACCATTACCGACCGAAAAAGTGGTATGAAGTTTTTGATTGACACGGGCGCAAATATCTCAGTCATTAGCAAGCAACAGAGATATTCAATTTTACAAAATGAACAATACACACTATACGCTGCAAATGGGACTAAAATTAGGACTTACGGCGAGAAGACGCTTACCTTGAATTTAGGACTACAACGATGTTATAAATGGAATTTTATAATCGCCGATGTTACACAACCAATAATTGGAGCAGATTTTCTAGAGCACTATAAACTATTAGTCGACATAGCAGGTCGCAAACTTATCGACAAAGTTACAGAGCTGACAACGCATGTAACTTCAGAAAAAGCGACACAACAAACAATTCGTACTATCGCAGTGGGAACGAATCCACGTATTACGCAACTTTTAAACAAATACGAAGACATCACGAAAGAGTCCTCTCTACGCAATGCGCCCAAACATAAGATTGAACACCACATTATCACTACAGGACCACCCGTCGCAGCTCGGGCAAGACCATTACCTCCAGAAAAATACGACATAGCCAAAAAGGAATTTCAAAAGATGATAGAACTCGGAATTTGCCGACCGTCAGATAGCCCATGGGCAAGCCCATTACATATGGTAAAAAAGAAAAATGGCGAATGGAGACCGTGCGGAGACTATCGAATGCTCAATAGCACGACAGTGCCGGACAAATACCCACTACCAAGATTAACTGACTTTACATACATATTAGAAAATAAGAAGATACTAAGCAAGATAGATATACGCCAAGCATACCACTGTATTCCTGTTAAAGATATAGAGAAAACAGCCATCATCACACCTTTCGGACTTTTTGAGTACTTAAGAATGCCTTTCGGATTACGCAATGCGGCACAAACATTTCAACGATTCATGGATTCCTTATTTAGAGATTTAAACTTCGTATTTATATTTGTAGACGATTGTCTCATCGCATCGGACAACGAAGATATGCATTATCAGCATTTAGAAACGGTTTTCAAACGTTTACACGAGAATGGAATAACCATTAATCTCGAAAAATGCGAATTTCTCAGAAGGGAAATAGATTTCTTAGGTTATCATATAACGAGCCAAGGAATACAACCTACCGAAGAAAATTACAAAGCAATCATGGAATTTCCCAAACCGAAAACAATTCAAGAATTAAGAAGATTTTTGGGCATGGTCAATTTCTACAGAAGTAATATTCCACGCGCAGCGGAAAATCAAAGAATTTTAAACGAATATCTACATGGTTCAAAAAAGAACGATAATTCACCTGTTCCTTGGACAACGGAAGCAGACAAAGCTTACGAAAAATGCAAGGAAAGCATGAAAAACGCAGTATTAACAGCGCATCCTTCCCGCAACGCATCACTAGCGCTCATGACCGACGCTAGTGCTACTTGCGTTGGTGGAGTTTTACAACAAAAATCCGGACGCAATTGGGAACCATTAGGATTTTTTTCACAAAAATTGAGCGAAACTCAACAAAAATATTCTACGTTTGACAGAGAGCTGTTAGGAATATACATGGCCGTCAAACATTTTCACAGATTAATCGAGGGAAGAGAATTTACAATATTTACGGATCACCGACCTTTGACATACGCATTCTCCCAAAAACCATCATCAAACGATACACCGCGACGGGTCCGGCAGTTAGATTTCATTTCACAATACAGTACCAACATCCAACACATAAACGGACGTGACAATATTACCGCCGATGCCTTATCTCGAATAGAGGAAATATACGTGCCATCACCTATCGATTACGCTGAATTGGAAAAATGTCAATCAACAGATAATGAACTAAGTAAATTACATGACAATAAAAGATTAAAATTCAAAAACATTACGCTTCCGGGTTCCACAATAAACATCACCTGCGACACGTCTACTGGAAAAAGCCGCCCCTACTTACCAAAGCATTTTCGCAAACAAATTTTCGATACCATTCATGGTATGAGCCATCCAGGAAAAAGAACTACGAGAAAAATGATAACCCAAAGGTATTTATGGCCGTATATGAACAAAGATATCAATAATTGGTGTAGATCATGTATAGCCTGCCAAAAATCAAAAATACAACGACATACGATATCACCTCCTGGTACATTTATGACAGCGCAACGTTTTGAACATTGACATCGTCGGACCACTTCCGATTTCACAAGGGAAGAGATATTTAATCACAATCATAGATCGTTGTACGTCATGGCCCGAAATATTTCCGGTAGAAGATATAACTGCAGAAACAGTAGCCAAGACACTTTTCGAAGGATGGATTACTCGTTTTGGATGTCCATTGCGCATTACTACGGATCAAGGCCGACAGTTTGAATCAAGAATATTTGAGTCACTCTCACAATTTTTGGGAATACATAAAATTAGGACAACACCTTATCATCCGCAATCCAATGGAATGATAGAGAGATTTCATAGAACTTTAAAGGTAGCGTTAATGACAAGAGAATCCAACGAAAATTGGTTAAAAGAAATCCCAACAGTTTTACTCGGGTTGCGGAGTAGCTTGCGAGAAGACACAGGTTATAGTTCAGCAGAGATGACATATGGAACGCCAATACGACTCCCTGGAGGATTTTTTGAGTCATCAGCAGCACAGTTATCAACGTACGAAGAATTTGTAAAACAAATTCAAAAGGACATCACACAAATGACATCAATTCCGAAAAGAAAAAACCATAACCAAGCTATATTTGTGCATCCCGAACTCAAAGAATGCTCACACGTATTTGTTCGGTGTGATAGAATGAAGAAAGCCCTGACACCGCCGTATGAAGGACCCTACCCAGTAATTAGTAAAACAGATAAAACATTTTGCATTAGAATTAGGGATAAAGAGACAGTGATATCAATTGACAGATTGAAACCAGCATTCATGATCAATGACGAATCAAACTACGTGCCTGATTCAAAGGATTGCGACAGACATTCACACACGTACACTACACGATCGGGACGTAAAGTAAAGCCAGTAGTACGTCTATAAAAACTCGCTGATAGAAGCAAGCTATTCGTATATATATTAACATAGATCTTAACATATACCATTAATTCACAACTACTCGTAACAACAAGACATCTAAAATGGGAAATCAAAATTTAAGGACCAGATAACATACAATACGGACAGTTGCCTCAATCAAAACGAAGCGGACAAACTCCGTAACCTGATCCAGGAGGACTTACGGTGGACAAGAAATGTTGCAATGGGACAGATTATTTTAACAATCGGTGCGATCCTAATTTACGGCATAATGAAAACACTGGACAGAAGAATGAAGAATTTAACGGAAAAAATAATAAACACTCGTGCAACAGCTAAGTCAAAATTACAGACGTCAGCAAATCACACCACAACAGGCGTCATCAAATTCCACCGCGTACAATAGCATTATTATTTATATACATCAGCAAATAACTAGTAAGGTCTAGGTCAAATTTATATTGTAAACACTATTACCATAATATTTATTTTTCTTTTTAAAGGGGGGTGTACTGTTACAGTACGATATCTTCGTGCTGTATCTACAATCTACATCGCAATCTTATGTTCTTTATCGCACGTTCAATATCTATTAAATGTTTCTACTATCTGTTATCAACACGAAGTCGTTAGTATATAAGATGCACCTTTGGATAATTATAACCAGACTATACTACATCTTTTGTCTCATTTATACCTAATCATATACTGCCAAGAAGTATGGCAAAGTAGGTATAAACACAACTAAAAAGACAGTTATTTTTTTTTGGGGTGGGAAATTATTAAATAACTTCCCCCGCTCTGGGCGGAGCAGGGGGGAATGTCAGACTTGTACTGACTAAAACCCACCCATGTTCCTTCTATTGCCCTTTACGTTCCGGGGCCGCGGTATCTCATTCGAACAACCCGCAACCAAAACGCAGTAAATAAATCATTAAAAAAAAATTGTATTTGGAAGTAATTTTTTTGCAAAATTAAGAGCTCCAGCTGCCTCGGGGCTTTTCTTATAGCGACAGACTTAGATATTTCAATATGTGCACACTTGAACACCGAAGAGGCGTAACGGACCAGATTCTACTCTTCAAAACAGTGAACGGCTTAGTAGATGCTCCTGAACTTTTGGCTGAACTAAGAATATCTTATACATTCAGATCTGGTTACTAAGCCAAAACCTTTGCAACCACCGCTCGCATTCGTACTAACCTTGGTAGCACCACATCATCATTTTCCTGCCCTTGTCCCATTCTATTTGGGGTCGGCGCAACACGTTTTCTTATTCCATTGTAGCACCGCACCTATGAACCGCTTTATGAAAAATTATAAAAAAATACCGCGGTAAAGCTATTGCATAGCATCTAAATATAATATTTAAAAAGTACTTCCAATGAAAAGTAGTCGCAAAAAGAAAAACAAGACCTTGGATTTGATCCAGCGTAGTGTCGATTGACAATCCGATCCTCTACCAAACACGCTAATAGAACATTGGAATCGTCATTGAAATAACTGACCGTATTCGTAATGAAATTGTTAGGTTTTTTCGTTACGAAATTTCTGGATTCGGTCTCCACACTCAAGGCCCGCGATAGAAGCCATGCAATAGCTTAAAAAATCACTGCCCTATCCAGTAGCATAGAAATCTACTGTCAAAACCGCGGACAAACCCTAGTCTCGTCTAAAGCCAAAGTTTCGAAATAAAGATAATAGATAAGATGTGTATTCATTCGAGAATATTCCCTTTTGGACATGAAATATTCATAATGGCGCCGAATAACGGATTAGTCCTAAATAAACTGAAGCCGATCTGAATGAATAACTTTATTTTTTTCTGATATCTTGAAAGGTTAACTTAGATAAGTTTAAGTGAGAAATAGTGTATGAAGTAAGAATAAAGCTTAGTTTGAATTTTAATAATATCGCGAAGTATTTTTAGTATTTCGTACCCCAATAGGAAAAACGAAACCCTTATAGGAACATTTTGTTGCCCGTCTGTCTGTCCGTCAAGACGATTTTTTTCGAATACGCGTGAAGAAATCGAATTGCAATTAAAACCATGTACTCAAGAATGTGATATTTTGGAACTATGAAAAACCTCAGCCTTATAATTTGTTTTTGTTTTGTTTTTTTTTGTTTGTATTTTAAAAAACGTTGCCCTACACTAGGATTTCTCCTGTATCGTGGGTGCGTTTACAAACATTTAAGCTCACATACACAAACAGCCAGACCCGAAACAACTATCTGCAGGTCATACAAATATTTGTTCCGTGCGGGAATCGAACCCGCGACACGCAGCGCAGCAATCGATCGCTCAGCCACTGCGCCAACCGCGCCGTCAATGCTACGCAGTCAACAGAAATGGCCGTTTAAGTGCGCTAGTCCGACTCACACTTAGCCGGTTTTTTGAACTAGAAATATTTCTGCGGATGGTACAGAATTATGTGAGAATCGTAGTGTTTCCAAATTACATAGCCACTTAGCGCAGTTTTAGACTAGCGTATTTTTTATGCGCATCGATAAATCGAAAGCATGTACATGCGCCCATTTCAGCGTGTTCGTTGGAATTATTCAGCAAAAGTGATAACTGGGGTCTAAAATGGCTGTTTTAGCATCATCATAATAGGAAAATATTATGAGATGAATTACGTTCAAATTCTTAAAATATGACCATTTTACGAATAGTTACGTAATTCACATTATTAACCTACTAGCTTCTGTCCGCGTGGCATAGTTACTTTGGGCTAGCACTAACTTTAACCTGCGTGATGATCGAAAATATCTTTCTCTCCCCTTTTCTTCCCTCTTTCTCCCCCTTTCCACAATTTAAAAAAACAGCCCATGTCAGTCTCCAGAGTCCCAACTATCTCTGTATCAAAATTCATCGAAATCGGTTTAGCTATTTAGGCGTGAAGACGAAACAAACAAACTCACTTTCGCTTTTATAATATTAGTAAGGATTTTGAATCTGCTTAATCGGCCATTTTAAACTTCTTGAGCACACGATTCGAACTTGTGCAAGCTTACACTCGCGCCAACACTAATACGAGTTCCGCGTGCAGTAAAAGGCGCGCATATACGCCACACAAAGATGGATTACTGGGTCATTACCTAGTTCCCCATCTCATAATATGCATAATCGTATAATATATTATGATGAAGCAGCTTTGGTTTAATAAAAGTTACCCATCACAGCCAAACTCGAAACTCATGAAAAGTTATGACAAGCTTATTACAAAATGTATGTTTAAACTGACGTTTCCTGACTTAACTTCATTCAGAGTTTACTAATAAGAAAGCCACTTGTATTTAATAGATTTTGACGGTACGGTTGGCCTGGTGGTTTAACGATTGGCTGCTGACTCGCGTGTTAAGGGTTCGATCCCCGCACGGAACAAATATTTGTGACTCTGGCGGTTTGTGTATGCTCGATTCACACACTGAACAATTATTAGTGTAAGTGAGAAGATTTGGCGGTTTGTGTATGTGCTTAAATAAGTAAACGGATCCACGATACAAGAAAACTCCTGGTAGAAATAATTATAAAAAAATAAATACCGACCAAGAGCAAGCCACACTTGCGCACAAACTTGCAACATATATTAAACAGCCATATCTTTTGACAACATAGTCTAAGAGGATTGATTTTTCTAAGGGATTACAGATTTGAGTATTATGGTTTTAATTTCAACTCGAAACCTTCACGCGTTCTTGAGATAAAGGGTCTTGACAGAAAGACAGACAACAAAGCGATCCAATATTCCCTTTTTATCCGTTTACCCTAAAAACTAAGCCCTTATGTCACCTTTCATTAAACAGGTAAGGCAAATTTAAATTTGTTCAGAAGCATAACATTCCACACCGTCAAAATAAAGAATATTCATGGCTTAAATAAGACAGATTGAAAACAAACACAAACTGTGGTACAAACACACAGTGACATTATGGAAAACACGTTAAGCCACGTCAAGTGATCCCTTTGGAATAGACCCAAATAATTCACCCTCTAATGGACAAATTGAATTAAAAGGGGCTCCGACCTACACTCATTAATACAGGCGTTGTGGAAGTTATTTTCCCATCCTTCTTTTATTTATTATTTTTGGGAAATCAACAAATAACTTCCCCCGGAGCGGGGAGGCTAAGACCCACCCATGTTCTTTCTATTGCCCTTTATGTTCCGGGGCCGCGGTATCTCTTTCGAACAATACGCAACCCCGGCAGGCGGTGGCCCTGGCAGGACCCTCTGCTTTGCTGACATCTCGCGGGGCCCGACACCCGGGGCGTCCCAAAACCGATCCGAGAACAGGTAGGCTTCATGAAAGTTTTAAACACTCTATAAAATAAATAAAAATTTACATTTCCTTTTTGAAAAATTCCCAAAGGGAATATGCATGTTTTATTTTTATTTTAGTCAATGAAAAACAGTAACAAAAAAATGAAATTAAACTTTCACAATTTTCTACTGCAGTTCAATGGTCTGCGAATGTTGCGGCCATGATGTGACGTCATTTACCTCAATTTCCTTTTTTAGAATTAAATTTTTAGCTTTTAATAAAATTATAAACAAATTGTAAGTTTTATTCAAGCAGTTTCCAAGCAAATGTCTTTGACACATGGACTTTGACGTCACTACCGGCATTATGTCAAACGATGCGTTTTGAGTTTGCGTTTCCTTTCATCATAAACACGCAACATAAACCATTAAATTGTAAAATAAGTGTTGTACTAGAAAATACAATAATTGTACCACGTTATTTAATGTTGTTGTTTATCCTTGCTATATAATATTTTAACGGAAAGTGAGTTTTTTTGTTTGTTACGTCTTCACGTCGAAATGGTCAAACCAATTTTTAATGAATTTTGGTACAGAGATAGTTGGGACCCTGGAGACGGACATAGGCTATTTTTTTTAAAAAAGAGAGAAATGAGGGAGAAAGAGGGAAGAAACGGGAAAACTTAGCTTTGCTATTACAATAAATAAGGCGCAATTAGGAAAGGGGAATTGTGTTACCCCAAATTAAACGCGAGCGAAACCGCGGGCAAAAGCTAGTAATATTATAAATGTGAATGTTTATGAGGATGGATGGATGTATGGATGTTTGTTACTCTTTCACGCACAAAACTGCTGAACGGATCTTCATGAAATTTGGCACAGAGGTAGATTAATACCACACATAGGATACATTTTTTTTCCGATAACACGCGGGCGAAGCCGCGGGCGTCAGCGAGTAAAATATATAACTGTCGAAATGCGGGTATATACAGTACGAGCTGTGCACAGCGGTTTCAACTGCTACTCTTTCCGCTACTTTTTATATGGTCTATTAATTTCCTGAAAGCCTGCCTAAGCAAAATTTCAAGTCAATCCGAACGAAGAATCGCGTTTTTCCTATTCAAACTTTACCATCCTGTTTCACATCCCTAGAGGTTGAATTTTCCAAAATCCCGTCTAAGCGAGCACCTATGTCCTGAAAGAAGCTTTCATGAAAAAAATGAGACTCCTAAATGATGATGAGTGATGAGTAAGTCAGTGATTTTCTTATTTATACTCGTACTAGCTTTTGCCCGCGGCTACGCTCGCGTCCACCCCCCATTTTAGGTTAATAGGGGGGTTAGAATGAGACAAAAAGTAGTCTTTGTCACTCTCCATCTCTTCAACTATCTCCACTAAAAAAATCACGTTATTTCGTCGCTCCGTTTTGCCGTAAAAGATTGACAAACAAGCAGACATACACATACACTTTTTCATTTATAATATTAGTGTGGATATATAGATTAGGTACACCTCAGCCCACCCCTCATCCCTCTCACCTCACCTCTAACCCCTTTGGAAATTACAAGCGTGATATTCTATTATGTTAGTCTTTCATACCAATATGCAACTTACTGTAGTTACTTGACGACAACATCAGTGAAAACCCAGACCACAACATAACACTGCCCGCAAGAAAACCTGTTCTCAACCACAAAAATGACCTTCGCGATAACACTATCCAAAAATCAACACGAGAACCTTCCACTGAACTAACAGAAACCGTAGCTTGACAAACACCGCCTTTTTAGCAGCCCCTAAAACGCGCCGCTCGCGCAAAGGGCACCTGAAATGCCAAGGTGAGTCGTGGGCGGGCTTAGGGCTTGTTCGCAAAAACTGCGATGCGACGTCGCATCATAAAAATCTACTAACTCGCGCGACGCATCGCAAGGACTTTATTTATTGTTATTTCACTTACATCGTTTTTATAGGTGAACTAGCTTTTGCCCGCGGCTACATGGGGAACACAGTTCCTCTTTCCTGATTTGCAGGTACCTGCTACCTGAACTGTTTGCCCTAGCGCCTTATTTATTGTAATAGCAATGCTAAGTTTTCTCTTTTCTTCCCTTTTTCTCCATCATAACTCAATCTTTTTTTTATCTCTGTAGCAAAATTCATCACAATAAAATTGGTTTAACCATTTAAGCGTGAAGACGTAACAAACAAACAAACTCACTTTCGCTTTTATAACATTAGTAAGGATTTATTGTTATTTCACTTACATCGTTTTTACAGCTGAAAAACCCGATACAAGTTGTAGACCCAATTTCCACACTAAGATTTGCCACTTTAAAACCAATCACAGCTACGACTCCGAGTATGCCAAATGCCAACACTCACAAGTAAAACAGATGACAATATGTTAACTTGATTCTAATTCTAATTTTCTTAAAACTTGTTAACAGTAACAGAAACGCGAACTTCTTTTTACGATCCACTTGACCTAGTTTACAAAATACGTTCAGTACGGTTGACGGTCGTCGAAGGAATGCTCGAATGGTCACTCGAATCGTGGAAGAGAGACGTCTTGCCGCACGGAATCGCATCACACCTAATCGCAAGATTTGTGTACAAGCCCTTACTTACGTTCCGTCGGAATTGTATAACGGCTCTGTTGTTACAGGTGTAGGCAGGTGACGGTGACAGTGTTGTGTGGATGTAGAAATGGGTATTGGACCAATACCCGTTCTTAATTCTTAAAACAACCAATACTATTGGTTGTTTTAAGAATTAAGAAAACTGAAGGAATAGCTAGTCTCAATGTAAATTATTTCTTTTTAAACGATTTAAAAAAGGAGGTTTTTTATGTTTGTTACGCGATTTCTCCGTCGATTGTGGAACGCCGAAGGGATCCCATTTTAATTTTGTCGATTTTTTTTTTAAAATAAACTTTTTTTCTAGGTAAGCGTGCTTCATCGTCGACCACATCATCGCTTACCATCAGGTGAGATAGTGGTCAAACGCGAGCCTATCACTAATAAAAAAAACTTTGCCCTACACTAGAAATTTCTCCTGTATTGTGGGTGCGTTTACAAACATATAAACTCACATACACAAACAGCCAGACCAGAATCAACTACCTGCAGGTCATACAAATATTTGTACCGTGCGGGAATCGAACCCGCGACACGCAACGCAGCAGTCGATCCCTCAGCCACTGCGCCAACCGTGCCGTCAAATTCAATATTGCTTTGGTAGTTTAAGAATTTGTGTGAGATACAATCATAGCAAAAACTAAAATTCTGATATAAAACACTTTTTAAAATAATTACTACTGAACTGAATTTGATGAAATTTGGTACACAGATAGTTTATAACCTGGATTAACATAGATTACTACTGACTACATAAATACATGTATTTTTTCAGATATAGGTTTTGTAACCCTATAATAATATTGTCGCATTTAACCCAAAGGTTGACTGGTAGAAAATGCCTTACGTTGTATTAGGGTAGTATCCCGTGGAACAATAATCGAACACCATGCGGGCGAAGCCCCAATGTTTTTACTTCATATTTGATATGTTAAAGTTTTTTTTTGTATAGAAACTACGTATCCAACGGTTTCAATTTCAAAAACATTTTCAAATAAAAATAAACCAATATCTGCATACCAGTAACTAAAATTAACAGCGGACGGTATCAACGTTTGTGGGAAAAACCACTTTCATGATGGCCGTTGAGCAAAAATATGTACGCGGTACGCTCAAACAAAACTAAAAATACATATAAAAATGAAAATATGGAGTGCTTGCATAAAAACTAAAAGGCACTTGAACAGGTGTCCGTGAAATGGGTTCAATTGAAACGTTTCCAAATAAATTCGGTGAGTAGACTCTGGCCGCACTCTGTTCACCACTTTGGAGGGTGGAGCACACTGTTTTCGGAAACTATAGTTTTGATTTCTTGACTTGTTTTTTTAGATATTGGTAGGTATCGTCATAATTTGCTTTGACGCGTTGATAATTAAAAAGTGTCTGTTACTGGTTAAAAAGACGTTCTATTGTTTATGAGAATTTGTACTCAGACAGTCAACACTCTTTAAACAGCCTGTGGAAATTTCTGTATTTCCTTTCTTGAGGAACAGATGTGCTATTTGTACCAAAGGATACCGTATTACTCTATAGGCACTAACTGGATTGTGAAGGTTGCATAAGTAGTGGCTTCATTTAATAATACTGGATAATTAACTGCATCCTGTAAGATGGCAAGCCAACTCCAATGAAGTTGGAAAAAAGCTTGGCTGATGCTAATACCTACATTCATTCGAAACCTCAAACTAAGGCCCAGCGCGCACAAGAGAGTCAGCTCTGGTTTGGCATTACTTTCTTACCTAATCTCTTATCAGATTAAAACCATTTCAATGTGAAACAGAATCAAATTCGGCATGCAGATTATTCAAACATGGTTAAAAAGTAATGGAACACACCAATATTTGTACGCATAATATGGTATTACGATAACAATATTTATACTTGTGTAATTTAGTTTATACATACAAGATAACCATGCTAAAGAATTTATTTCGAAGTGGTTCGTTGTATGTATTCACTGTGATACATCTTATAAAACCCAAAAAGAGGCGATATCTAAAATCACTATATGAAAATGGTAATATAATAACCCAAATATTCATTTTTTATTCGCCGCCCTTGAAACGAAGACTGAAGAAACATCGACGCAACGCTAAGTACAAAATAATTACAGCAATCAGTATGTGGGGAGGCGGATAACTGGTGCTTCCACCCTTCAGTATACAATTAAAACGCGATACGTTAACACATAAAACGTAGATTGGATTTTCATTGAGAGTTTTTCAACGCGGTATTTATTTTTATTCACTAACTATCTACCTATGTACATACGTATACACACCTACCATAGATAAATACATATATTACAATAGGTAGATATTTAACTAAACTTTAACATTTTTTAGTCAACATGTTTATGTTATTGGGTGAGGAGCTCGTGGCTAAATAAAAGCAGCCACTCGGGTCGATCTTTATATTAAGCCGCGCTTGCCTAGGTTGCTCTGTGGATGGGTGACCACCCGTTACATACCGAGTTTCCTCCGTGCCTCGGAAAACACGTTAAGCTGTTGGTCTCGGCTGTCATTTGTAGATCTTTGACAGTCGTTACAGGTAGTCAGTGTTCCGAAAGTCTGACAACCAGTCTTACCAAGGGGTATCGCATGACCCAGTACTAACTGGATTGTGGAGGTCAGATAGGCAGTCGCTCCATGTAAAATACTGATATTCAGCTACATCCGGTTAGACTGGAAGCCGAACCCAACATAGTTGGGAAAAGGCTAGGCAGATGATGTTTATGTTATTGGGTGAATTTTTGTTTTTTCTTGGGATTTGTTTGCGGAAAGCCTGCCACACTATCACAATGCCACAACCACCTTCAAAATGGTTGAACTGCAATGGTGCTGATCCATGCATCATGATCGTGAACTGGTGCCGTCAGTCGTGACTGGTCATCACTAAGCTGCCACGTTTTATTATAAGTATTCATCTATTAATTAATTCCTGATTTTACTAATGGTGTAATTAAAATAAATACTTTGAGTTTAAGTTTTACCACTCCTGAAAGGCAAAAAACAAAAAATCAAAATCTCTTTCAAAATCAAAATCATTTATTTCAAGTAGGCCAGTTACAGGCACTTTTGAACTGTCGAAACATTGACAACAATAAAAATGAAGCTACAGTCACAAGGCATAATAACTGTGAAAGTACTGTAGTTGCCCATTCCAAAGCGTAGATCTCTATGGAGAAGAATGGGCAAGAAACTCCATGGACACTCTTTTAAAATGGCGGGCAGAATCAACTTTTTTTTAAAAAATAGTGAGAAATGAGGGAGAAAGAAGGAAGAATAGGGGAAACTATTACAATAAATAAGGCGCAAGGGCAAAAACTACAGGTAGCAGGTACCTGCAAATCAGGAAAGGGGAACTCTGTTACCGCGAATTTAACGCGAGTGAAGCCGCGGCCAAAGACTACATATATTATTATACATCAGTGGCAGTCGGCATGAGGCGGCCTGCCCGCGGCAATACGGGGATGGAAAGGCCATCAAGAAAATGGTCAACGTAATTTCCAAGTGTTTTTTTTTTAAATAACGGTTATTTAGGATGTCGCAATCTTTTTGGGTTTGTTTATATCTAATAAATATCCTTTTTGTCGTTCTTTTTTTAAGACCAATTTATCCACCTTTTTTTTTTTCGGGTGGGAAATCATCCAATGACTTCCCCCGCTCTGGGCGGAGGCGGGGGGGCATGTCAGACTTGTACTGACTAAAACCCACCCATGTTCCTTCTATTGCCCTTTACGTTCCGAGGCCGCGGTATCTCTTTCGAACAACCCGCAACCCCGGCAGGCGGAGGCTCTGGCAAGCCCCTCTGCTTTGCTGACTCTCTTTGAGGCGCGCGTGAAACACGAACGCGCCGTCGACACGGCCTGTCGTCAATCGACGGACGGACGGTGAGCTACCCATTGCTCAGGCCCGCATCTACGGTGGCCGGAAGTCGTCTCGCGGCGCCCGGCGCCCTGGGCGTCTCCCGCGACGGCTGGGTTGGGCAGATGTTCTCTCCCTCAAACGCCCGGCCACCTCCTTTGCTAGCATTACTGCTTCGCAGAAGGTGGTGACCGCTTCCCATTCCCTCTCGCTCCGGACCATGGCCTGAACCAGGGCCGGACGCGAGAGATCGCCGCCGCCGATCGCCTCCACGAGGGCACGGCGGTGCTCCGCCCAAGCTGGGCAGACCGCCACTGTGTGCTCCACCGTGTCCTCCGGGCGATCATCACAATGGTGACACCCGGGCGTTTCCTCCCGCCCGATTATGTGCAGGAACCTCCCGAAACTTCCGTGTCCGGTGAGGACCTGCGTCAGGCGGTAGGTGAGGACGCCATGACGCCTCTCCAGCCACTCCTCAAAGAGGGGACTTACCGCCGCTATTGTGGCGTGCCCTGCACGGGGTTGCGACAGTCGCTCTCTCCATGCCACCATGAGATCGCACCGGAGGTCTGCCCGCCGAGCGGCAACTTGCCGTGGCAGCGGGTTTTCCCCCCGGTGTAGTGCCTCCGCGCGCCACTCAAACAGGCGCGCGAGGACTATTGCCTCCAGATCCCACGGTGGCAGTCCGGCAAAATTTATCCACCTTGATTATTCTTTTGAACTGTGTGTCAATAAAGTTCTTATAACTGTTATTTTTTTTTTAAGTAGGTAGTTTATTCTGACAAAAAAACTTTCCTTTTTTATTAATTATATTTTAGTATTTACTTACTTTTCTTGACATTCAAAAGTGCCTGTAATGATCTAATTGAAATATGCTTTGATTTGATTTGACTCAGTAGTTTTTAGGATTACTCACTATCTACTAAGCATTAATCAATTACAATGGAAACATAATATTTATTAAATCCCATCTTCCTAGCTCTTCGTGCTGCGCTGGCGCTGCTGCTGCGGCTGCAGAGAACCTCAAGCGGCGTAAATATAGTAACCTTATTGGTAACTATATTTTCGAGCCGTTTGGGGTTGAAACTCTGGGACCGTGGGGTCCTTGTGCTCACAGCCTGTTTAAGGAAATATCAAAACGTTTGGTTGACACTTCCCGTGACCCAAGGGCTGGCTTTTACTTTGGCCAGAGGCTTAGCGTTGCCATACAACGTGGCAACGCGGCCAGTCTCTTGGGGACGTTACCAACTGATAGCGTTGAGGACGAATTTTTTGACGCTATTTTTTAATTTATTTGTAAGTTACTTAGTATGTTTAATATTTGATTCGAATAAATGTTATTATATATTATGTTTACATTGTAATTAACCATTGTAACCTAATGAGGTTCTACCTTTTTTTCGCATGATAAATAATCAAATAACAACTCCCGCTCTGAGCGGAGCGGGGGGTAGTTTCAGACTTACAGACTAAAGCCCACCCATGTTCCTTATTTTGCCCTTGATATTTCGGGGCCGCGGTATCTCTTTCGACAACCCGCAACCCCGGCAAGCAGTAGCCCTTGCAGGCCCCTCTGTAAAGATTTGCCATACTGAAATTATTATTACTAACATCTTACAAGATATTTTTTTGTTTTTCTCATGGGATATTTAGTTGCTGCAAGGAGCTTGATGTACTAGAGTTTGAGGCTTGATTACCTATATGTTACTACTAGTTTAAGTTATTTCTGTAAGTTGTACTCTATTGCTCATTTTAATTAGAGGACGAATCACGTTTATTCATCCTTACTAATATTATAAAACCGAAAGTGAGTTTGTTTGTTACGTCTTCAAGCCTAAATGGCTAAACCGATTTTGATGAATCTTGGAACAGACAGATATTTGGGACCCTGGAGACGGACATAGGCTAAAAAAAGTGAGAAAAGGGGGACAAACAGGGAAGAAAAGGGGAGAGAAAGATATTTTTTTTCGATTATCACGCGGGTTAAAGTTAGCGTTAGACCAAAGTAACTATGCCACGCGGATGAAGTCGCGGGCGGAAGCTAGTACATACTTATTCAATGATTAAAAGAAATCTTTTTAGCGTGTCAATAACGATATAAATAAAAAAATTGTCACTAAGAATTTCAACGTAATTCATAATTATCTTATTATGATTCTGCTGAGGCGGCCATTTTTAACCCCCCCCCCCCCCCCCGGGTATGACAAAGTTCTTATCCAACATTGTGCATTCCTTGGAATCACGTAACATATTGAACAGCTCCATTCGCGTCAACTCGTAGTTGGATGAGGTATCGTTGTGTAGGAGTGCTACGTAATAGTCTATACTTACCGCTGAATGGATGACAAAGACCTGTTCCATTATTTACCGGATCCTTTTAAAAGAGAGAGAATTACTGGCTACTGCCAAATGTCTGGTTTCTTGCCAACAATACTTTTTGTTTGACAAAATATATGGTTACCTTGATGTCTCCGAAAGTACGTTAAACCGTCTTTCAGATCTACAAGAGAGTTAGTGGCCCAAAAGTCTTACCAAAGGGTATCGTTATAGCTCACCGTCCCTCCGTCTATTGACGACAGGCCGTGTTAACGGCGGGCTAGTGATGAAAGAGATGTCGGCAAAGCAAAGTAGAGATGTCGGGTCCGTGGTATCTCTGTGACCCTGGCTGCCCCCTCTGGCAGCCAGGGTCACAGAGATACCACGGACCCGGAACATAAAGGGCAATAGAAGGAACATGGGGGGGTTTACTCAGTACAAGTCTGACACTACCCCCGCTCCGCCCAGATCGGGGGAAGTTATTTGATGATTTCCCATTTTTTTTTTAGGAATTGGCAAATATTATGTTAACTAGAAACTTTAACAACTTGAAGCACTTTTCCTGTTGACAGCAATGCGGACGAATTTTTTGGCGCCCTGTTTTTTTATTCAATAAGTTTAATTATTAAATATTTTTATAATTTTTAGTTTGTAAATAACGTGTACAAAGAAATAAACAAATACTTCAGGTAGAGTATGATTGTATTCTCGTTATTCTCGATTTGTATTTCAGAATGGTATTTTAAAACCAATTTTGTTATTTTGCAAACAATGTATTGGTGTATCGAAACTATTATTCCGCAAAACATTAACAAAATTTTACTAAGACTATATAACACAGGATACTCCTAATAAATTCAGCACTCAAAACTGGAGCACCATTTCTATTCCAGTGTTGTTCATTCCACGAGTACACGTAACGTATTGTACGAATCGATTTCACGTCGCGCAGCGTTCTCGGTGAGATATTGTGCAGACTTGTCATGAAATAGCCTGAAGTTGCCATTAAATAACCTGGACTGTTTGTACACTCGCTCAATAATATGGATAAACTAGCTTTTTCCCGCGGCTTCGCTCGCGTTAAATTCGGGGTAACACAGTTCCCCTTGCGCCTTATTGATTTGTAATAGCAACGCTAAGTTTTCCCTTTTCTTCCCTCTTTCTCCCTCACATCCCACTTTTTTTTAAATAGCCTATGTCCGTCTCCTGGTTCCCAACTATCTCTGTACCAAAATTCATCAAAATCGGTGTAGCCATTAAAGCGTGAAGAGGTAACAAACAAACAAACTCACTTTCGCTTTTATAATATTAGTAAGGAAGTAAGGATTCCCAATGTCCTCTGTGAGACTCTGTGAGTCTCGTAAATCTCTTTGACCTAACTTAAAATAGCCACGGTTTTTATTAACCCCCGACGCTAAAACGACGGGGTGTTATAAGTTTGACGTGTCTGTGTGTGTGTGTAAATGTGTATGTGTCTGTCTGTGGCATCGTAGCTGCCAAACGGATGATCCGATTTGAATGCGGTTTTTTTTGTTTGAAAGGTATATCAGTCGAGAGTGTTCTTAGCTATGTTTGATGGAAATCGGTTCAGGTCTTCAAGGTCATCAGGTCGTTTGTTAGGTGTGATAGGAATGTTCCACGCTCTGTTTACTTGCGAGCATATGTAGGATCTGACATTTGAAATATTGATGTCTTCTGGAACCACTGAGCTGGTCTGCTGTTAGGGCTCGAAGATAGGAGACGTAACCCTGGACTGCCTTTTAGTAAACCCATCGAGTTTAGGCTCGTTGAATTTGTCTTAACTAGTTCTCTTTATGTTTCTAATTGACGAGGACCTGGTGCTGGAAATCTGGAACCTCTGAGCTGGTCTGGTGATAGGGCTCGAAGGTAGGAAATGTAAACCTGGACTGCCTTTTAGTAAACCCATCGAGTTTGGGCTCGTTGAATTTGTCTTGACTAGTTCTCTTCATATTTCTAATTGATGAGGACCTGATGCTGGAAATGGGATGTGGCGGATGAAACCCTGGAATGCCGGAATGAAACGGATAAACCGATTTATATCTTTGCTGAAAATCTAGAATGACCAAATTTTAAAAATAAAACACAAAATTACCCTTAAATGGCAAGAAACATAAAAGAAATTAAATGTAAGAATGAAAAATTAAGGAGCTCCTTTAAAAAGTATAAAATAAAAATTAAATTAAAAATTTAAAAACACCCCCGACCCAAAAAAAGTACGCAATTATTATGACAAAAGGTTAAAAATGCTAAACCCTATAAAAAGCAAAAAAAAAAAACTTTTAACACTACGTAAGTACCAACTAAAGCATGTCAGACTATCTACTCGGGACTTTGTGCCACCTTTATGTCGGAGGCATAACCGCTAATTTTGAACTGCAAATGGTTATCTTGGCCTGCTGTTGACCGTACGTATGAAATTTTTGATTAAATTTTGTCGTGTCGGGGGACCGCTTTTTACCTTCAAAAATACTTACCTAAATCAAATGATCAATCACAAAATTCGTATTTTAAAACTAAATATGTACACAACTACACCAAATGATACAACAACACTGGACAAAAAATTAAAACAGACGAATAGTATGACTCACAAGATTTACTTGTAAAGAAAGAAGAAGATAAGTAAACAAAATAATATTTAAATTACATCGAAAATGTTAACGTAAGTAACGAATTCAAAAAAAACTTTATACTCTATCTAAATAAATGATAAACAATAATTTTAACCCCCAATCTTAGGAACGACTCAAAAAATTTGTATGAAAAATGACAATGGGATTGAGGACTTCTTAATGTGAGCTTCTAACGTTAGGCTAATAAATTAGAGCGGTCCCCCGACACGACAAAATTTAATCAAAAATTTCATACGTACGGTCAACAGCAGGCCAAGATAACCATTTGCAGTTCAAAATTAGCGGTTATGCCTCCGACATAAAGGTGGCACAAAGTCCCGAGTAGATAGTCTGACATGCTTTAGTTGGTACTTACGTAGTGTCAAAAGTTTTTTTTTTTGCTTTTTATAGGGTTTAGCATTTTTAACCTTTTGTCATAATAATTGCGTACTTTTTTTGGGTCGGGGGTGTTTTTAAATTTTTAATTTAATTTTTGGTTGAAGAACTAGCTGTTGCATACGACTTTTGCTGCGATATTAATCTTACAGATTTTAAGCAGTGTCGCCCGACCAAAGACCAAAGAAATTGTCCTCTTCTTTTCATACAAATAAAATATGCTACGTGCAACCTCATTTCTTCCTAATCTTAACATATAGTTGTCACCTAACGTGTGTGTTTGTCACCTAACTCCTCCTAAAAGTCCGGACCGATTTGGAAAAATTGTTATGGGTATATTTTAATAGATTCTTGAATGGGTTAAAAACCAAAATTGGACCCAGTAGATGGCGTTGCTTTTAGTATGTCACCAAAGGACTAGACAAAGTCTGTCGGTTCCGCTAGTACTGAATAAAACAGAGTTTGTTTTTTTTAAAGGAAAAAAAACCGATATGGTCAAAGCTTCTGTCTGTCCACCGCTTGAGTGAACTCCTTTATTGAAACGCTTCAATTGTTATTTCACGTTGACCACTTTCAAGCGTCTACGTTTCTTTTATACCAAGTTGAGTTATTTCAAGCGTTTTGTTATTTTTACCCATGAGAGTGTTTGATACTTAAGATCTTTACGGAACTATCTTTTCTATAACGGCTATTATCGTAATACTAGTATTATTAAAGACAATCCTACTAATATTATGAATGCAAATGTTTGTGAGGATGGATGGATGGATGTATGGATCTTTGTTACTCTTTCACGTCAAAACGGCTGAACGGAATCTTGATAAAATTTGGCACAGGGGTAAATTATAGTCTGGAATAACACAAAGGATACTTTTTTTCGATATCACGCCGGCAAAGCCGCGGGCGCCAGCCAGTGTAAAATATTTAAACACAAGTATACTTATCCCGGTGAAGCTTAATATTGAAGTAACCATTTTGCCCTAAAAACGAAAACTTAGTCCGCGCTGTCGCAAATACTATGAGTGTTTGCATAGTGCCGAAATATCGGGAACTCAGACCCGCAGGCCGCCCCTGCCGGGGATGCGAGTTGTTTGAAAGAGATACCGTGGCCTCGGAACGTAAAGGGCAACAGAAGGAACATGGGTGGGTTTTAGTCAACAGAAGGAACATGGGGGGTTACTCAGTACAAGTCTGACATGCCCCCCCGCTCCACCCAGAGCGGGGGAAGTCATTGGATGATTTCCCACCCGAAAAAAAAGCCCCGCGGTCCGAGGGTATCGTACAAACGGCCATATCTTTTGACCGCGTAAACTTAGAGGGTTGATTTATTTTGACCAGTCTTGAGTAGGTATATGGTTTTAATTTCAGATTCGAGATTCTCAATACCTCCTCGCGTATCTGAGATAAAAGGTCTTGACTGACAGACATGCGAACAACAAATTGATCCTATAAATGTTACGTTTTTAGGGTTCCGTAGTCAACTAGGAACCCTTATAGTTTCGCCATGTCTGTCTGTCCGTCCGTCCGTCCGTCCGTCCTCGCTTAATCTCTGTGACCGTTAGCACTAGAAAGCTGAAATTTGGTACCAATATGTATATCAATCACGCCGACAAAGTGGTAAAATAAAAATTGGAAAAAAATGTTTTGTTAGGGTAGCCACCCTATATGTAAAGTGGGAAGTGATTTTTTTTTAAATTTCAACCCTAACGTGTGATATATTGTTGGAAAGGTATTTAAAAATGAATAGGGGTTTACTAAAATAATTTTTTGATATTGTCAATAATTTCGGAAATAATCGCTCCAAAAGTAAAAAACAATGTGTCCCCCCCCCCCTCTAACTTTTGAACCATAAGTTTAGAAAATATGAAAAAAATCTGAAAAGTAGAACTTTATAAGGACTTTCTATGAAAATCATTTTGAACTTGATTGACACAACAGTTTTTGTACAAAAAAGACAAAAAGTTGTATTTTGTACAACTTTTTGTCTTTTTTTACAAAAACTGTTGGAGTGCCTGCCGCGGAGCGTGCAACATTGCACGCTCCTCCACCTTTAAACTCATAAGTGGGAACACTTATTGTGACGGACGGGAAACTACGGAACCCTACACTGAGCGTGGCCCGACACGCTCTTGGCCGGTTTTTTTTTTCTTTAGAGGTAGGGCAACCTAAAAATAAAACATATTTAGCAGTTTGTAAGTATTTGCTATAATTTCACTACAAATAATATCAATACATATCCAAATATTTAGAAACTAGAAATACGACAATAGGACACTTGTTAGTTTATATAAAAATAAATAGAAAGCGCCACCTGGTGTAGAGTATGTTTATAGTAACTTGCTACTATTAGTTTATGTCTATGATTGGTAATGTCTATGATGTCATGTATGTAAAGAAAAAATATAAGTTCGTTCCAAGTTGAATATAAAACACGTTGTTTTATTAACACAGGTGGCAAAGCATTTCTTCGCATCGATAGAGAACTTAAATGGTAGATAAAGTTTTAAAGTCTGCACAAATCAAGTAAAAAACTTCAGTCATTACACGATGAACATTTTTATTAATTTCTATTTAAGAAAGTTTCGAAACATTAATCACAAAACCTGCCAAGTGTAAGTCGCACTCGTGCACGATGGACTCCGTACCATCCTTACTAATATTAAAAAACCTAAAGTGAGTTTGTTTGTTACGTCTTCACGCCTAACTGGCTAAACCGATTTTGATGAATTTTGGTATACAGATAGTTGGGACGTTGGAGACGGACATAGGCTATGAGGGATAAAGAGGGAAGAAAAGGGAAAACTTAGCATTGCTATTACAATAAATAAGGCGCAAGGGCAAACACTACTGGTAGCCGGTACCTGGGAATCAGGAAAGGGGAATTGTGTTACCCCAAATTTAACGCGAGCGAAGCCCCGGGCAAAAGCTAGTTATCTATAAAATCGGCAAAGATGACATGTTTTTTATAAGACCCACCTTAAATATTTATTTTATTCTGTTTTTAGGGTTCCGTAGTCAACTAGGAACCCTTATAGTTTCGCCATGTCTGTCTGTCCATCCGTCCGTCCGTCCTCGCTTAATCTCTGTGACCGTTAGCACTAGAAAGCCTAAATTTGGTACCAATATGTATATCAATCACGCCGACAAAGTGGTAAAATAAAAATTGGAAAAAAATGTTTTATTAGGGTAGCCACCCTATATGTAAAGTGGGAAGTGATTTTTTTTTTAATTTCAACCCTAACGTGTGATATATTGTTGGAAAGGTATTTAAAAATGAATAGGGGTTTACTAAAATCATTTTTTGATAATGTCTATAATTTCGGAAATAATCGCTCCAAAAGTAAAAAACAATGTGTCCCCCCCCTCTAACTTTTGAACCATAAGTTTAGAAAATATGAAAAAAATCTGAAAAGTAGAACTTAATAAGGACTTTCTAGGAAAATCATTTTGAACTTGATTGAAACAACAGTTTTTGTACAAAAAAGACAAAAAGTTGTACAAAATAATTTCCTCCTCCACCTTTAAACTCATAAGTGGGAACACTTATTGTGACGGACGGGAAACTACGGAACCCTACACTGAGCGTGGCCCGACACGCTCTTGGCCGGTTTTTTTTCTTGTTTTTGAAACTGTCTAACTAAATAACACGGTTCATGTTCATGAGGATGATGATACAACCTGGTGACAAGAAGTAGCAACGATAGCGTTTTTGAAACCCCAAAAAGGCTATCGTTGCTTCGCTGCTGCGTCCCGGTGTTTCATTACGTAACAGCGTATCCACATGCTTAATCATCATTCACAGTCCGAGTTTATCCACTGATGGGTGTAGGTCTGTCTTTGCTTGCGCCAAGCTCCACGTTCTTGTGCTAGCCTCATCCAGAGTATTCCTGTGACAGCAGACTTGCCACCAGACTTCCAACACTTCTCTTACCAGTCCAAGAACGCCACTCGGTCACATATTAACTGCACCAAACATCACCTACCCTTGTGAGGTGTCCTACCCAAATCCATTCCACTCATTACCATAAGCAGAAGCTGAACTATTATTTTAATTAGTTGAATGCACTCCTTTACGTGCAAAGTGGTAATATCCTGGTGGTGTAACCGTCAAGCTCCTAGCTAAGTCATTGGTGCTGAATTAAATTCTAGATATGCATCTCTGACACGTCGGATTTACGTGCGTATTGTATATTTTTTAAATGCTCCGGTAAAGAAAAACATAATAAAGAAAACAGTTTGTCTGAGAGATATTTCTTGAAGGCGTGTTTGGTCAAGTCAGAGGCCCGCGGGTGAAACAGGGTGGCAAAGTTCGTATTGAAGAACGCATTCCTTGGCCGGCATGGCAATAAAATACATAACACCAAGTTTAATAAAAACCGCCAAAGTCGACCCTCAAAAACATAGGCAGGTATTTTTAAAGTGAAATACCATATTTCAACTCAAAATAAAACAATATTATCTCCAAACATAGAAACAAGAGAAAGTTTCAAACGACACCCCTTCCTCCTCCCAAGACCCCTTTCTCCCCTTTTACATCCGCTTCTACCTATCAATAAATATCGTTTTCATTTCAAGTTGTTCCGTATCGGTGTATCGACGTTGCCTACTCCACTCAATTTCCTCTAAGCCTTTAAATTGAAAGGGGAGGTTCGGCGAGTATACCCGGGGATATTGGAACACTTATCGCTGGTAATGACTGGTGTTGCAATTTTAAAGCTATGCAACGGTTATTGCTGTACGCGATATGGCTATTTGCAAGGTATTCAATAACGCTAAATTTTATAAAGCAGTTTATTTAAACTTTTTTTTCGTTGACTGCCGCAGTCAGTTGTTTTATGATTCAGTTTTGGCGTTATTTTTGACTCTGGTCATTTCTTGACATGATATTGATGTATGACACACTAAACAGTTATTTACATTGTTTTTTCTTTCAGCCTCAGTAACATGTATATGGGCCAACCCTATTTGTATTTTTTTAATTTTGCAGACTGTAAACTTTACGGGAGTAAAATGACTGTGACACACGGGTAGACAGACAATGCGAATCAATAAGGGTTCCGATTTAGCCATTTGGTTAAATTCTAAATAACGAACTGCGCTTTACCTTCAACGTTCAGAATCTAGAAAACAAAAGAGACTTAATAGCCAACATAATTTATATTCTACCCAAGTTTAAACTTCGATTCACAAAACTCTAGACATAAAACGTTTAAAAAAGAATGTCAGTTTATATCATAGACAGCATAATGCAAACTTTTTAAAGTCAACTGCATAAATTGACAAACGTACTCTCCCAGGTATATCTCCTGGGACATGAACTCTAGGGTTAAAGAAAAATGAGTAAATGCAAAACAGGTGCCGCTTATTTTAAACTTTGTTTGTTTTCGTTAAGAAAGTTCAGCAATATTTGGTTGTTGTTATGACTCGGGTTTTCTTTGGGGAAATTGTGTAATAACGAAAATCATAATGGCTTTTCTTGGCGAAGGTGCTATAAAGTTTTCTGTTGATTTATGCAGCTGGAGTAGATTTTTGTAGTTCGATGATTTTTTCTAAAGTAATTTTTTTATTGTAAAATATTAAAAAAAAACAGCCACTGCGTTTACAAACATTTAAACTCACATACACAAACAGCCAGAACAACTATCTGCAGGGCATACGAATATTTGATCCGTGCGTAGATGGATGACCACACACACCAAGTTTCTTTGTGCCTTGGAAAGCACGTTAAGCCGTTGATCCCAGCGGTCATTTGTAGACCTTTGGTTATATTTAGTCAGTGGTCTGAAAGTCTGACAAACAGTCTTACGAAGGGTTATGGTATTATCCAATACTAGCTGGATTTGGAAGGTGAGATAGGCAGTCGCTCCATGTAAAAACTGCCAATTCAGCTGCATCCGGTCAGATAGGAAGCTGACCCCAGCGTAGTTGGGAAAATGGCAGTTGATAAAGACTACTGAAAATCAGCAGATGTGGTACTGCGGATACAACTCCATCTGCGTTTTATAACTTATCGGTAAGGTAGCTTTTTGCGGATGGTTATTCATCGAATAACTTCCCTCACTCTTGGCGGAGTGGGGTGTAGTATCCGACTTTTAGGGTTAAACCCATTACAGGCCGTGTCGACGGCGCGTTAGTGTTTCACGCGCGCCTCAAAGAGATGTCAGCAAAGCAGAGGGGCTTGCCAGAGCCTCCGCCTGCTGGGGTTGCGGGTTGTTCGAAAGAGATATTGCGGCCCCGGAACGCAAAGGGCAATAGAAGGAACATGGGTGGGTTTTAGTCAGTAAATTTATTTGATGATTTCACACCACAAAAAAAGAAAAACCATGCATGTTCCTTCTTTTGCCCTTTATTTATTTATTTATTTAACGATTTATGTACACTGAATACAGAAAAAAGACAGGAATAGAAAACAGGTACAAAGGTAATGCTTATTTCTATAGAAATCTCTTCCAGCATACCTGCGAAAGGAGATTAAATAGAACGAGATGTAGACACAGTGCGTAAAAAGAATACATAAAAACAAAAGCAAATAATGACTAAATACAATATAAGATCAGAAGGACGGAAATAGGAAAAACGTTCCTGCAGATAGAATGGCGTTTTAGGGTTATGAAGGATGTTAAAAGCAAACACAATATTCGAGAGTTCCGGCGAAGTCGAATTGGGAGCCACTTAAGTATTTTGCGAAAGTTGGAAACATGATCATATTTTCTAAGGTTAAAAACAAAACGGATACAGATATTTTGCAAACGCTCAAGTTTATTTAAGAGCTTCTCGGTGGCATCCAAATAACAGGCATCAGCGTAGTCTATGATGGGCTGGATGAGAGTCTGCGCAAGGGAGATTTTAGTCTTCAGAGGCAGAAAGCTCTGGCATTTGAGCGAGTGGAATGTGTAATGCACTTTTCGACTCACTTCTGCAACCTGGAAAGTCCACGACAAATATGAGTCCATAATTACCCCCAAATTTTTAGCCTTAGTTGCGTAATCTATCTGAACTCCATTCAGCCAGAGTGGAGACAGCGACGCAACATCGAGCCTGTTCCGCATATACCTGCCACCGATGATCAAGGCCTGAGATTTGTTAGGGTTGATCAGCAGTCCAAAGGAGCGCGACCACTCACCAATTAAATCCAGATCCTTGTTCATGGCAGATACCGCCGCTTCAGCATCTTCCCTCACAAAATGTCGGTATAGCTGCAAATCGTCGGCATACAGATGGAAGAAGGAAGCAATGACTCTGGTGACAGAGTTAATGAAAATAGAAAAAATGAGAGGAGAGAGAACGCCACCCTGAGGCACACCCGCATCAAGTGAGCACCAATCAGAAAAAGACTCATCAAGACGAACACGCTGCGAGCGGCCTTTCAGATAGGACTCGAACCAAAATACAGTGGAAGAAGAGAAATTAATAGATTTGAGGATCTCAAGAAGAATGTCAAAATCAACAGAGTTGAAGGCGCTGCTAAAGTCCAGAAGTACGAGTAGAGTGAGAGATTTGCGGTCCATAGCGCAGCGGATATCGTTGGTAACCTTTAAAAGAGCCGTTACAGTGCTATGACCAGGACGAAAACCAGATTGAAAATTGCTCAGAAGGCTATTCCTGGATAGGAAGGCGGTGAGCTGCTGATGTACAATGTGCTCAAGAACTTTAGACAGATAAGGAAGTATGGAAATGGGTCTGAAATCGGTCGGTGACACCGGGTTTGGAATTTTAGGTAAGGGGATAATATGGGCTTGTTTTTATTAAAAATGTGAGTCAATACGGCCTTTGTGTTCCGGGCCACGGTATCTCTTTCGAACAGCCCCCAACCCACCGATAAGGTTGCTTTACTAATACTTTTCTTCATTTATCATTTCTTTACAATCCGTACCTGTTCATACAGATCTCCTTTTCTAGTCGCGTCGTATTCCTCATTACTGAAGCTGGTGATGACCCCGATATGAAACCATCTTCTCTTGCTCCATCTGGCCAGGAATCTTTGTTATTTTTGTCTCCAGTGTTTTTTTTTAAACGTTGCCCCACATTAGGAATTTCTACTGCATCGTGGGTGCGTTTACAATTTAAACTCACATACACAAACAACCAGGCCCGAAAACAACAACCTATAGCCCATACAAATATTTGGGAATCGAACCCGCGACACGCAGCGCAGCAGCCAATCGCTCAGCCACTGCGCCAACCATGCCGTCGTCAATTAACAAAATGAATGTGTTAATTTAAGTGGACTACGACCGTATGGATCCTTCAACTGGCATACACAACAGTTGTTCAACGTCTTGTCCGTTTTTATCGCTACAACCAAAAACAACCCCATTCCCCGACACTCCCCAGAATTAGCTCAATATGACTCCCAACATCCCAAAAACATCTGGACATGTTCCAACATGAATAAATCATAGCACAACATGCCTGCAATAAAGCGGAATACGCTTCCGATAAAGACTGAGTGACGTTGGCTTATTGGCCCCAATGTTTGTCTTAGCTGGAACAAGCTCGTTGTTCCATTTAGTTATGGTCGTAATATAAACCAGTATTGGTGACATTGGGTGTGTGGGACATCACCGTTTTCCGATATTGTTGGGCTGATGTTTGTCGACGTTGTATCGATATGTGTCGTTCTGTGCTGAAGCGTGCATTAGCAGATTGAATGTCTCTTGCATTTCCTTTTATCTTGCTGCTTAGATTTCTTTTGTCTGCCTTTCGTAAAGAAAAATAATATCCGGAAATACTTGAAAAGAATAAGGAAAAGGGTAGATGAAAAACGAGGGCTATGCTTCCGATTTTTTTATTGCAATCCGACCAATTATCGTCTCCTGGAATTGGTGACTGAAATTTTGTCCGCCAAGGACGTAGCAATCTGAAGGCCTACCTCGAGATCGTATTTTGCATCGAAAATACAACTATCCTGTAGCCTTTTTGTAAAGACGAGGATGTAATAAAGTGGACTGTATGTTATAGGAACTGGTATTTTTAGCGTACGGGAAATCATCAAATAACTTCTCCTTCTCTGGAAACACCCAGAGCAGAACAAGTTATTTGATGATTTTATTAGATGCCGGGGGAGTGACAGACTTTTACTGACTAAAACCTACCGTTGTTCCTTCACCTTTTATGTTCCAGGGCTGAGGTATCGCTTTCGAATAACCCGCAACCCCGGTGGGTTTGTGTCTAATCTTGACAAACCCGTAACAACTACGTTATGATAAGAAATAGTTAATATAAGAATGAAAAATGAAAAATGAGACTAGAATAGGCTATCGCCAAATACCTAAGAGAACCTATATCAAAATTAGCTTTTTAACAACTTTCTTGCTATTCAGTCTGTAAAACACATTTTACAAAAAGAATCTATGTTCGAAAACACCCAAAATCAAACCAAAACAGGTTGAAAGCAAATACCTTTAGTTCTAACAAATATTTGACTCTGTGTTGGGACGGAACGAATCGTTTGACATGTTGAATAGACACGTTGACTTGTCTCATGAGGATGCGCAGAACATTATATGATCGGTACTGGGGCGTTTTGTCATTTATCTTTAAACTTTGTCGTTCTCTCTAAAGCGAATGGTTTATTTGTGAAAAATTTACTTTTTTGATTCATTACATACTTATTTACAGGTAAACCCAATAAAGTGTTTGTAAATATAAAAGGAAAAACATTACATGAAAATTGAGCCTATTAACAAAATTATGAAAGCAAATTAAAACTAATGAATGCACTTGCACGCGATTCCACACCTAAACAGTTAAGAATAAAGCGTAAATTCCCATAATACCGCCAGTTCCGGGTCAAACGATAGTGGCGCTCCACAAAGGTGTTACTTATCATGCGATTATACTTTTTTATTGATACTTAGCTTTTAACAAGCTTGTGTTTTGAGAGGGAGCGATTAAGTTAAATATGAACCGAAGCGAGACTAGATTAAGCATTTATTTTTTACTAGCTTTAAAACCTCTGCAAAAAATAAGTATCTAAAAGAAAAATTATAATTTTCCTGCCCTTGTCCCATTCTATTTGGGGTCCGCGCAACACGTTTTCTTCTTCCATTCTCCCCTATCAGACGTCACGGCATCATTTACTCCTTTCACAATCATTCCTTACACAATCCAAAAAAAACATCATATCTAAATATTGTCCCTTTACGTTTAGGATAAGTAGACAAATTTAAACCAACCCAGCCGCGCGGGTTTCTGGACGGTGGTGCAGTAAGAATGTCAGGAGGGTTGTATGTTTGTCTGTGAGAATTAGTAATTTATTGCACACCAAAATTAAAACATAACTGTTTTACAGAAATTGATAATTCTATGGTTTTATCGCTGATAGCGATATCTTCCAGACAACCTTTTAATGAAGTCAATGGTGTATCTACAGCTAATCCTCCACAAACAGTTTCAATAAAAAAAAATGTTCAAATATACAAATAAATAAATACATAACATGTAAATATATATTGTGGTAGACGAATTAGATACAGTAATTTATTTATCTATGGACTTAAATTGACTGAAAATAAATGAATGTTGTTGTTGCAGTTTGTTCTGTCACCAACAAAGCTATGGAAGTAGTAACTCCGTATTTATAATATAACTAGCTTTTGCCTAAATTCGGGGTGACACAGTTCCCCTTTCTCGATTTGTAGGTACCTGCTACCTGTAGTTTTTGCCCTTGCGCCTTATTTATTGTAATAACAATGCTAAGTTTTCCCTTTTCTTCCCTCTTACTCCCTCATTTCTCACTTTAAAAAAAAAGTTAGCTTATGCCCGTCTCCAGGGTCCCAACTATCTTTGTACCAACCAAAATTCATCAAAATCGGTTTAGCCATTAACAAACAAACTCACTTTTGCTTTTATAATATTAAGTAAGGAAATAAGGATGTCGAATCGAAAACCAGCTCGTCTCTTTTTACTTACACCAACAGTCCTGTGCCAGTGCCCTATTTTTCCCGGGAGAAACTCTAAAATGCGTGCAGGAAAGTATTAACGAGCCGGCAAAATATCGTGAATTCGTGTCAACCCTATGGCACGATTACTTGAAGAATCCCATTTGGAAGTATTTGGTTTCACCACGCGATGTTTAGCCTGATACCATCACTATTTTAATTAATTAAATAAATAAATATAAATAAATAAATATCTTGGGACAACTCACACACGGCTATCTGATCCCAAGGTAAGCAGAGCTTGTGTTATGGTAACCAGACAACTGATATACATACTTATATAATTTATAAATACATACATATTATAGATAAATCACACCCAGACACAGAACAAACAATCATGCTCATCACACAAAGTTTGTCCTGGGTGGGAATCGAACCCACGACCTCCGGCTCAGCAGTCAGGGCCACTAACCACTAGACCAACAGGCCCGTCAAAATTAAACTTATACAATCAATTGAATTGCACGTGTGAAATGTACGTCTACAGCGTCTCAACTATCTCTGTACTAAAATTCATCAAAATCGGTTTAGCCATTTAGGCGTGAAGCCGTAACAAACAAACAAACAAACTCACTTTCGCTTTTATAATATTAGTAAGGATATAAGTCTTAAATCGCCAACCTGTCTTGAGCAAGCATGGTGATCAATGCTCTTGCCTTCTCTGTCTGAGAAGAGGCGTTTGCCCAACAGTGGGACCATTAAACGCTGGTTTTGTATCAAACTAAAAGATAGGCGAGTTTTAGCTTTGATTACACGTGTTGGTGTTGCCAGTCAGTTTGGCGGGATGCCAGACAGCCACCTCTCTAAATAAATGAACGTGAATGAAAACATAGTTTTTTGCTCTTAAGGCATTTTCAGGTTTGTTTTTTCCGGTAGCTTTTTATTTTTGTAAACGATAGAATACAAATAGTAATATTTTTCTTCAATTTGTTTTAAAAAAAGTTTATTTAGGCCTCGTAATATTATAATGATAAACATATATTGTTTTTTTTGTAAGTTATTTATCTTTTTTCTTAACAGGTTTTTACGAACAAATGTACTATTTTTTGTGCAAATATTTAATGATCAATAAATAAGTAGTACACATGTTAACTACGTGTAAACCTGCATTATTTGTATTAGACGGGGAATTTATGTGATTATTTTTCCGACCCAAATATCGACCAATAGAATTGCACCATTCGACGTCACGTGGTACAACCTACATGGTATTATACTGATAATTTTTTGAAAATTTTCTCTGGTCGTTGCTATATATAAAAAACAAAACATGATCCAGTCAAATTAACCACACGTCAAACTGACAGGTTGAATTCAATTGTGAAAATTGGAGATTTTGCATGAAAATGAGTCGATTTGGAGTTTGTGCAATTCTATTGGCCGACATTTGGGACGGAAAAATAATCCCCCGAATACCACACGAGCTTCAAAATTATCTGGCATTTCCCGATAATTTTGAAGCTCTTGTGGTATTATAAGTGATAATTTTAAATCCGCAAATAAAAAAGTTTATCCTACTATTATATAATTATAAACGCCAAAGTTTGTATGGATGGATGTATGTTTTTTACTCTTTCACGCAAAAACTACTGAATGGATTTTAATGAAATTTTACAATACATCAGAATAACACAAAGAATCAGAATAACATACACAAAAATTCATAAAGATATTTTGTATATTCTATCACCACGCAAGTGCGCAAGGGCGCAGCTAGTGTTTACTAAAATTGTAACAACACGACTGATAGACTCAGCTATACTTTTCCATGCTGTAGTCATAATACTTAGGATTGGACTCCATGTTTCCTTTATACTCCGACTTCTGTATCAAAAGGACCACATCTTTAACATCAACATCTAGTCTTTGTAACTTTTCGATAATTTTCAAGTCGTGGAACAATGTTCCAATGATTTGGTTGCCATAATAACCATTTGCTTCGAGCGGCCAGTACAACCATTTTTGCATATCCTTGAGATGTCTCGATAAAGCAAATAAGAATCCGATTTTGTAAACAGGACTACTCAAAAACTTTTGTCTTAAAACTTGTACGAACGACAGTTTATAACGTGTCACATACACAAAGTGCGTCATCAGATCCCTTAAACGCCTCTTGGTGTCAACTTTTATGTAAGTGTAAGGCTCTTTGTTATAATAAACCTCTCTGCGGGTCTTAGTATGAACTTTGTTTTTTTCAATAATTTGATCAACTCTACGAGTGAGCGCGTCAAGATTTGAATCTTCTATGTAATCTGATACCGTTCTGTGAGAATTAAGCACATGGTCGAGTTGCATATGCAGACGCTTCAACTTTATCTGTCTTACTGAAATATTTAATTTGTTTACTGATAATTCTGGTGGTATTGTAGCAACATGTATTGTTTCTGTTGTTGATGGTTTGTTTGTGGTATTTAAATTCAGATTTGTTTCATTAAACTGCGTTAGATCAGTTTTCAAGTCTTCAGAACGACTTTGAAACTTTTTTCGCAATTCGTAAAAATCTTCTCCAATCTCTGCAGCAAAAGTGTCATCGGCATCTAAATTAAAGACATCTTCAATACGTTTTTTTACGATGAAACTTGAAGATAGCGCTGAAAATGTAACTGACTTATTAATACCTCTTTTTTAAGGAATGTGACTTAAGGTCGAGCTAAACGGTTGTTATTATTTGGCCACGAGCTTTTTAAATATTCCTACTTTTTAACCGACTTCAAAAACAGGAAGAGGTTGTTAATTTGTCTGAACCTTTTTTTTTTGTATGTTCACCAATTACTCAAAGACGTGCCTGGACCGATTTGATTTGATTTAGGTATTCTTCCCAGGTGGTTCCATATCAATTTTATTTAAGTATATTGCTTAGGTAGCTTACGAGATATCGTCTATAATACATATTTTTTTCTGTATGTCTATATGGATGATCTGCTAATCTTTTAGTAACAAGGGAAAATGAATACTCGATAAAAATATGTGATATATCATTATACCATAACTAAAAATGCTGAAATAAAAAAGTCAACGAAAGCAACAAAAGTCACTGACTTCCGGAAGTTAAGCACAATTTTCCACATTTTAGTTATTATTTTAGAAGTTGGTTTTATTTTTGCAACAAAAGTATTTTTCCAATTACTTAAACTAAGGATGACCTTTGTTACTCTTTCATGCAAAAACTACTTAACGATTTGAATGAAATTTGGCAAACAAATAATTTAAATTCCGGAAAACGGGATACTTTATATCGCTGTAGAACGATTCCGAGGAAGAATAAACTCCAAGCGGGCAAAACCGCAGGTGGAGGCATAAGCAAGTTTTAATAAATATAGGTTACTAGCTTTTGCGCGCGGCTTTGCTCGCGTTAAATTCGGGGTAACACTGGTACACACTGGTACACAAACACAACAGGTACCTTTCCCTTTTCTTCCCTCTTTCTCCCAGTTTTATCACCTTAAAAAAATAGCTTATGTCCGTCTCCAGGGTCCCAACTATCTCTGTACCAAAATTCATCAAAATCGCTTTGCCTCTTTAGGCGTGAAGACGTAACAAACAAACAAACTCACTTTCGCTTTTATAATATGTATTATATATATAAGGATCAAAAGATAACTTACTCAACATAAACAAAAATAACCACTCTATAATCATCTTTTTCCGTATCTTGTAGAGTACCAAGATTGTTTCTACATTAATATCAGTTTACTTATTACACGCATAATGATTTTTAATTATGTATAATGAATAATTTTATGACAATTACTTAAGTAATAATTTGATTATAATTGTTGGTTTTACTGTTGTGATTAGTAAATTAATCTAAAGTAGGAATTGTTTTTGGTTCTAAAAAGTGACGCAAACTCAAATTGCTGAGGGTAACTATCACGCCAAATAACTTAAGTGGGACTGGAAGACCAACTGGCGATCCCAGCAAATCTGTGGGGCCACATAATTATAGTAAAACTGGAGCCCTGGAACAGCTAGACAGGGATTTGCAGTATTCAATATACTGCAAAGAAGTCTAGTGTGTTAATAACAATATGATTTAGCCTATGTGTGTAGTGCGATTAGTTAGCGCCCATAGATTAGGACCCAGGGCACCTATAGATTGTCCGTATACCCTAAAAAGAAAAAAAAGTTCTTTTGTATGATATCAGCTTACTAGTCATTAATTTTAATCTCTAAAAGGGTTAACAGTATCCAAGTGGCAGTAGAACACTGTCTCCTAAGTCACAAGTTTTCCTAGTTTAAGAGGCAGGGTTTCATGTCTTGTACGACTTCAATCATTGTAAACCACAGCTAGATATTAAGCATATTGTAAGGACTTGTTTTCAATGAACTATTATAATTATAAAAGATAAAATAAAATGAGGAAATTCCCGACAGAAAAACCCAGTAACAGTTATGCCGATACTACTTTAGATTAGTAGAAAGACGAGGCAGTCTTATGGAGTATAAATAAGAAAATCTACTCAAATCCAAAGAGACTCGGGCCTGTGGACGGTGAGCTACCCATAGCTCACCGTCCGTCCGTCCGTCTATTGACGACAGGCCGTGTCGACGGCGCGTTAGTGTTCCACGCGCGCCTCAAAGATATGTCAGCAAAGGAGAGGTTGTTCGAAAAAGATACCGCGGCCCCGGAACGTAAAGGGCATTAGAAGGAACATGGGTGGGTTTTAGTCAGTACAAGTCTGACACCCCCCCCCCCCCGCTCCGCCTAGAGCGGGGGTTTTTTTTGTTTTAAAAAACGTTGCCCCACACTAGGAATTTTCCTGTATCGTGGGTGCGTTTACAAACATTCAAATGAACATACACAAACAGCCAGACCCGAAACAACTATCTGCAGGTCATGCAAATATTTGTTCCGTGCGGGAATCGAACCCGCGACACGCAGCGCAGCAGCCGATCGCTCTACCACTGCGCCAACCGTGCCGTCAACCGATACCGCGAGATACCGCGGCCCCGGAACGTAAAGGGCATTAGAAGGAACTTGGGTGGGTTTTAGTCAGTACAAGTCTGACACCCCCCCCGCTCCGCCTGGAGCGGGGGAAGTTATTTGATGATTTCCCACCCCAAAAAAAAACCCAAAGAGACCAGATTATTTAGTAAAAATACGACATTTAACAATTACGAAGCTCTGAATGACGAAGATAAAATAATAAGACCCGCCACCCTGTGCTTCTTTCAGCTAAGATACACAAAACTAATAAATTGAGTTACAAAAAAGGGAAGCGAGTTGTTTGGTGATTAAATCAAATAACTCTTCAGATAGCTTCTTTAGGCGTTTATTCCAAAATTTTGAAGATTCACAATTAGGCGTGTGATTAGGATGCGTATAAATATCCGACATTTTGATTGTGCGATAGTGGCGGCTCCACGCGGTTGAGTTTTGCACTTATATTGTACTGTCACGACTGATGACATTGTGTTGACGACGCTGCATAGACAAGAGTTGTTACAAACAAAAAAGCATTTTATAGATACTGTATTTAGAGCTTGTAGCTAAATAATATCAGCTGCTCTGGTCGATCTGTAGATTAAGTCGCGCTTGAATAGATTGGTTTGTGGATGGGTGACCACTCGTTATGTACCGAGTTTCCTTGGTGCCTCGGAAAGCACGTTAAGCTCTTAGTCCCGGTTGCCATTCGTAGATCTTTTACAATGGTTACAAAAAGGCCTCGGTAAGTCTGGTTTTCAGACTTTTAGGACACTGACTAGATAGTCATAGAGGTATCATGGGTGGGTTTTGGTCAGTACAAGTCTGACACTCCCCTCTGATCCGCCCAGAGCGGAGGAAGTTATTTGATTATTTTCCATCCGCAAAAAGGAGGTGAAACAGGGTGGCAAAGTTTGTATAAAAGAGTGTGATTCCTGGACCGGATTGACTTGAAGTTTTGCTAGAATGCCTTTTTTCACAAAATTAATAGGCTATAGTTTTTGCCCCCGGCTTCTCTCGCACCCACCCGCCATTTTAGGGATTTCGGGGGTTAGAAAGAGACAAAAAGTAGCCAATGTCACTTTTCACACACACTTTCCTATCCTACTTAATATTATAAATGCGAATGTTTGGATGTTTGTTACTCTTTCACGTAAAAACGGCTGAACGGACCTTGATGAAATTTGGCATAGAGGTAGTAGACTATAATCTGGTATAACACATAGAATACTTTTTTTTTCGATATAATGAGGGCGAAGCCGCGGGCGCCTGCTAGTTAAAATATTAGTATAGATAACATCATGGCGTACCATATCGTAACACTAGGTGTGGTGAAACCGCTGAGCACAGGTAGTAGAATAATAATTCCATAGAAACCTCATCTGAAATGAAATTAAAAATATAAATCTATAATAAAACTCTTAGTACGTTTTAAAATATTACGAGCACAGTCTCACATACTTTCCAAAACAAAATAAAATCAACCTCGAAAAATAAAATGTTGCCAGCACATAAACGCAAAAAGAGTTTTCATCAAAGTTGATGCACCATTCCATTCGTGAAATGTTTTCGCAGAACGCGGCAGTCCCAAGAGTGTTTCGGGAAATATCATAAAAATTATTAACACACATGTTTGTGCAAATGTTGGACCAAGGACGTTGGACAGATTTTCAGTAGTTTGGGAGTACGTTTAAATTGTCTTCTTTTTATGGGTACCGTACCCAAAGGGTAAAATTGTTACCCTTCTACTATGGCTACGCTGTCCGTCCGTCTGTCACTAGGCTGTATCTCATGAACCGTGATAGTTAGACAGTTGGAATTTTCACAGAATCGCAGACGATGTATTGCTGCTGCCGCTATAACTCCAAATACTATCATAGAATAAACGTGTTTTTTTTGCGTTTTATTGATAACTAGCTTTTGCCTGCGGCTTCACTCGCGTTTAATCGGGGTAATTCGGGGTCCCTTTCCTGATTTGCAGGTACCTGCTACCTGTAGTTTTTGCCCTTCCGCCTTATTTTTTGTAATACCAATAAAAATAGCCTATGTCCGTCTCCAGGGTCCCAACTATCTCTGTACCAAAATTCATGTAAATCGGTTTAGCTATTAAGGCGTGAAGACGTAACAAACAAACTCACTTTCGCTTTTATAATACTAGTAAGGATTCTGATGGAAAAAAACAAAGGAGAATCAAATGGTTAGTGTTGCCAACTCTTCTTATCCACATTTTAACACACAAGTTCCAATATCTGGCACATTACTCTGCGTTCTAGTTTCAAATGTATTTTTAATAATGTATGATGATACCCCATTTACTTAACACACTCATAAAGCAAAGGTAACATGCAAAGTGCCAGATGTGCCTTTTTTGAGACCAAAAAAAAAGTAGAGGTAATGCTGCCTTACATTTTGAATGCGATGACTCCGTGTGAGGTGAAAAATGGATGCTTGTGATCCTGGCAGCATATAGATTACATGGCTGTGACCTTCTTTTTTGTTGTTTTTCTTTTCTTTTCTGCTAGCTATATAAACTGTATGTTTTCTTGTACAATTTGTTTTTTAAATTCTTTGAAAAGAGTATTGCTGGTTTTGTAACGTTTTTAGTGGCAAACCAGGGTTACCATGACATCTTAGAGTACTCATTCCTGTGTGAGAAAGAGACGGTGCCAGACACCCTGTATAGCTCTGTGTCTTTCCCTCACTGGAATAAGTTCTGTTTTTAAAACGTCATGGTAGGGTAGCAGTTCAATTAAGACACGGATCTCTTCAGAGTTCTAGTGAATCGTTTCCTATAGGAAAGCGTACTCCACCCTAGGCCGCATTGACGCTTCACATTAGGTGGGTTGCTGCCTAACACAAGCTTATTTAGTACTAGCTGGCGCCCGCGGTTTCGCCCGCGTGATATCGAAAAGTATCCTACGTGTTATTTCAGACTATAATCTACATCTGTGCCAAATTCCATCAAGATCCGTTCAGCCGTTTTGACGTGAGAGAGTAACAAACATCCATACATCCATCCTCACAAACATTCGCATTTATAATATAACTAGCTTTTGCCCGGGGCTTCGCTCGCGTTAAATTCGGGGTAACACAGTTCCCCTTTCCGGATTTGCAGGTACCTGCTACTAATAGCACCTCTTTCTCCCTCATTCCTCTTTTTTTTTAAATTTAGCCTATATCCGTCTCCAGGGTACCAACTATCTCTGTACCAAAATTCATCAAAATCGGTGTAGCCATTAAGGCGTGAAGACGTAACAAACAAACTTACTTTCGCTTTTATAATATAAAGTAAGGATAGGCTTGCTACAAGGGAGCAACCCAAACAAAGGTACACCGGTACTCATCGATCGGTTGACCTACAAACCGAACAGTCGATGCTGAACTAACAGACTGTCCGCCATAAAACTTTGATTTATGGCCAAGGACCATGACGGTGTAAGTACCTAATGGGGTTTCAGATCAGCTGTTTGACATTCAGGGGCTTGTTGTGACTATGAAGTTTTGTCGTGTGAAGGTTCTAACACACTTTGTAATCAACCTACACACGACGGGTAACAAAAGATACTTTAACGACCTGAATATTGCTGAAAAATACCTCAATTTGCACTGTTATTTCATCAATCATCATCATCATGTCATCTGCCTAACCTTAACTGTGTTAAGGTCGGCTTTCAGTCTGAAAGATTTTTTTTTTAAACTTTGCCCCACACTAGGATTTCTCCTGTATCGTGGGTGCGTTTACAAACATTTAAACTCACATACACAAACAGCCAGACCCGAAACAACTATCTGCAGGTCATACAAATATTTGTTCCGTACGGGAATCTAACCCGCAACACGCAGCGCAGTCGATCGCTCAGCCACTGCGCCAACCGTGTCATCAGAATTCAACTGAGAATTAGTATTTTAAATGCAGTGATAGCCAATCTGGCACCCACAACCCAGTTCTAAGGCAGTACCCTTTTTTTTGGGGTGGGAAATCATCAAACAACAAGGGAATTGTCAGACTTGTACTGACTAAAACCCACCCATATTCCTTCTATTGCCCTTTACGTTCCGGGGCCGAGGTATCTCTTTCGAACAACCCGCAACCCCGGCAGGCGGAGGCTCTGGCAAGCCCCTCAGAATGCTTCCTTTGGTAAGACTGACTCTTAGACTATTGGAGCACTCGTACTTGACCAGTTTTTTTAAACGAGTTCTCCACTTTTCACCAAACAAAGCCAGTACATCATCCTTATCCTTACTAATATTATAAAAGCGAAAGTGAGTTTGTTTGTTTGTTACCTCTTCACGCTTTAATGGCTGAACCGATTTTGATGAATTTTGGTACAGAGATAGTTGGGAACCAGGAGACGGACATGGGCTAATTTTTATTAGTAAAAGTGGGATATGAGGGAGAACGAGGGATGAAAAGGGAAAACTTAGCGTTGCTATAACAAATCAATAATAAGGCGCAAGAGCAAAAACTGCAGTGTTATACTGAATTTAACTCGAGCGAAGCCGCAGGCAAAAGCTAGTACTAGTATATATTGAACAAAGTCGAGTAAAGTTTCACAAGAAAAGGTCCGATATTAATTAATTAGAGGCCTTTTGTGTGACCCTTTATTAGTTCAATTTATCGCAACGTTTCGTGTAGAATCTCTGTGTACTTTTCAGTAATTACGTAGTTTCAGTATCCTTGAACGGGTTAATGATTTTCCGTTTAGTTAATAAAGTAGGGATTGTTCATTAGGGAATTTGTGTACTTGATAAATTATAGGGGTATGTAGAACGTGATATGGGTGTGTGTTAAACCCACAGAGCCCTAAAACGCCGAGCCATACAAGCAACGTAAAAACTCACCTTTTCACAATATTGTCAACCATGCAGTTCTGACCCCTTTTTTAACAAAAAAAAAAACGTTACCCCACTAGGAATTTCTCCTGTATCGTGGGGGCGTTTAGAAATATTTAAACTCACATACACAAACAGCTAGACCCGGAACAACTGTCTGTAGGTCATACAAATATTTGTTCCGTGCGGGGATCGAACCCGCAAAACGCAGCGCAGCAGTCGACCGCTCAGCCACTGCGCCAACCGTGATGTCAAAAATTTGTACAAAAAAAATGAAAATAATTAAAAATATCACTGACGGACGACAAATTACATAAAGCGCCATCTAGTAATATTCAACTGTACGACAAACACCATAGGTGCGGTTGCACCAAAGTTGCACCAAAAACGTAACGAGGTCATTCATCAGTAGATTTTACACCTCACTCATTTTTCTCATACCGTGAGCCTTAATATTAAAATCGATTCTTAATGAGTAAACTCCAAAAAAATATATCTGTATATCGAACTTAGTAACTCAAAAGAAATATTGCTGCAAAACGACTTTATTTTTAGGTGATGAAGACGATAGAATTAAATGCAACGCCCAATCACACCATTATGCAATGATAAGTGCAGGGTCGTGGAAGTATCTAAAAAAACTTATAACATTGTATTAAAATAAAACTCTTGAAAAAGTTTGACCTTTAAAATCCCCGTAACTAGAAAATATTCAGTTGTGTCTTACCAAAGTGCAACCTACACGTTTGGAATCGAATCCTACGTTTTTAATATCTTAAATATATTGTCAGTGGCAATAAACACGAATAGTGCAAAGCCAAAAACAAAAAAAAAACTTACACGTGGAAAACAAATGGAAGATATACTTTTTGTTTCTAATTATCGGTTTAAAATTTGTATTTAGAATGGCGAGCTGAGTATATGGTAAGCAATTCTGCGTCGGTGCCCCTTCCATCATGTATATTCTAGGCGCAATTCCTTTTTAAAATTTTTTTTTTTTAATCAACCCGAAGCTGATTTTGTGCTCTGTTAAATCAATAATCATTCTGTTTAACTGACGAATTAAGAATGGAGTTATTTTTATGATTAAGTAAGTATAATTTCTAGTACTTGGGTTTATTTTAGTAGGTAAACATCGATAAAGTCTCATAGTATTTTTTTTTACTGATGTTACTGGTCGTTAATAAGGTATTGCAATAAATTAAAGGGGTACACAACATTCGACGAAGCGCGCAAACCAATTTGTTGCGAAGCGGATAACTTTTTCACCGTTTGCTCGCGTCCATTTTCTGAACAAAAAGTAAAATTATACTGAACAATAATTGCGTGACGTAACTTTTTTTTAGGTTTTAAAGAAAGAAAAAGAAGTTATGTGCCTGTTTCGGGTTACTGCTGTTGCTGTTACTCTGGGAGGGACCACGGGGTTCTTGTGCACAGTCTTTTTAAAAAAAAATCGAAACGTTTAGTTAGCTTATGGGTTGGCTTTTATTTTGTTCAGAGGCTAAGCGTTACCATACAACGTGGAAACGCTGCCAGTCTCTTGGGGAAATTACCAGATGACAACGTTGAGGACGAGTTTTTGACGATATTTTTTTGTTTATTTCTTTAGGTTATTTTAATTTATTATTTATTAAGATTTTGTTAAGAAATAAATTTTATTATCGCACAAGACAATTTAACAAAAATAGATCAATTAATCGTCGTAGGGTATTATTATTGTCTCGTTTTCCGGTAATAGTCTAGTCAACAAGTGCTTTTTTAGTCAAAACTTTTTAAAAGTCTCGGAAAAATATGGTTTAGGGCTTTTTTTAAATAACAAAAAAAATTTTTGTTAATAACAAATCGAAAATTAACAATTTTTTAATTTACTCAACGGAAATCCTTTCTTTAATATTTGAAGAATAGCTCCACGAGAGGAAAAAAAATTGAGATTTCTGGTTTAACAATTATGCAACTTGCAATGTTTATAGCCCAGTCGGAAGAAATTGTTAATTAATTTATGGATAACATTTTATAAAATCGCGATAAAAATATTTTTTCTACGGCATTTCATTCCTTAATTTGTCCTGTACATGTCTGAATTTTTTCAAATTTTAATATCAACTTTTAAAATGTTTAAATAATATTATTCATTAAAGCGCTCGAAGGGGGCGTGGCTTGCGGAAACCCGAGTACCCGTTTTCAGGCGTATTTTCAGCTCCCTGTAAAATTTTTAATATTGGTCCTACAATTTCGCGAGTTGGGAGTTTTTTTTAGGAAATTTCCTCCTCTTTTTGAATCTTTTTTCAAAATCAAAATATATCAAATAGTTTTCGAGATATACCAAAAAAAACTAAACCCCTTTTTTTTGTTTACTAATTTGTTAATAACTTTTGCAATTTTTTCGAGCGGGTCTTGAATTTTCTAGATTTGATCCCGAATCGAATGAGCCCTCAACCATATTTTTCCGAGACTTTTAAAAAGTTTTGACTAAAAAAGCACTTGTTGACTAGACTATAATTCAGAGGCTCAATTTTGAGCAAATAATACTTATTATAGCAATCAGATTGAAAATCTTTAAGACATCTTACCCTTTTCTTAACAAAATTTATTTATTAACCTCTCAAGGACCGCCATTATTTACGTCAACTATCCGTCAAGCACCGCCGGGCGGGCTCTTATCGTAAGCGTAATCTGATTTTAAGACTTATCTTTACTGCAAATACAGTTTTAAATCGGTCGGGGTTTGGTGGCACAAATTTGTGCCAGCGGGGCTCAACGGTGATACTTGTTTACTGGCACGTTTTTGTACCGCTGGGGCTCCAGAGGTTAATACCAAACTGCAAAACAATTTAAAACTTTCGCAGTACTTATGAACTTTACATTTGAGAATAACGTTTTACTGCAAATAAGATGCTACAAGTTCTTTCAAACAAAATTACAATGCATTTCATTAAAGTATTCATAAGTACCTACTCGTCATAAAACTTTCAGTTTAACGTTCGTGAATAAGAATTAAGGTTATAAATTCAAAGTTTAATAAAAAAAGTTTGTAAATAACAATGTCAAAAACAAATTGAGATCATGAGTTTCAAAAAAAAATAGAGGGTGGAATACATAAAAATCTGTTAAAAATAATTGAATGTGTTCTTAAAACTACTAAAATTGTGGTTTTTTTTTCATGAAAATAACTATTGTTTTGTTTGACTTTGTAAGTCTCCGGAGAGACAAGGTTATACAGTCAAAACATAATTTGTATTCAATATTTTATATTAACATGAGATAAGCATTGCCATCCAACGCGGTAATGCTGCCAGCCTTCTGGGCACTTTTCCTATTGACTGCGATGCGGACGAATTTTTTGACGCCCTGTAATATAGTTTGTATAAAGTAATTCCTTTAAAAAATGAATAAACGGAATTCTAGAGTAAAAAAAAACTTGAGAAATTATAAAATACATATAAACCTATAAAATTATATATATGAATGAATGAATAAACTTTATTTCGGGTGGCATAGGCCCATAGAAAACTAATATAATATTGTTAGACATACACAGACATACATTAAAACAGATTCAATATCATTAAAAACAGATTAATATCATAAAAACAGATGCAATACCATTAAAATAGATTCAGTATCATTAAAACAGATTCAAAATAATTAAAAACAGATAATAGCATTAAAATAGATTCAATATCATTAAATAAATTAAATTAAAAATATATGTGCAGTGTGCAAAAAGTGTGATACATTAGTACTCAGTTATAAACTTATAATGCAATGTAGTCAACATTTGAAATTAATTTTAATTCAAAATACTACCAAATGTGCAAATTTTTTTCTATTTTTATTTACTTTTTGTCTCTATTATAAATGTTCAATTTGTTAGTTTATCGTAATTTATATTGTTTATGCTGAGGTCTCCTGTAAATGAAGGAGTGCACTTACGTGATACCCTTATCAAAGAGTATCATATAGCAGAGGGGCCTGTCAGGGCCACCGCCTGCTGGGGTTGCAGGTTGTTTCGAAAGAAATACCTCGACCCCGGAACACAAAGGACCAAAGAAGGAACATTTATTTATTTTATTTATTTACCACTAATTTATAGCACCTTTACAGACATGTCCAATACGATGCTATAAGACACCAAATTATACAACATACCAAAAAAAAAACCCACGTTAATTAAATTAAAAATAAATTAATACTTATCTTAATTAAACATGGCAAAGCATTTTGATCAAAATTATACTTAACGAGTCATCATTAAGGGAGATGAACTTAATTAAGGGAGGTGAACATGATGGGTTTTAGTCAGTAAAAGTCTAACCCCCGCTCCGCCCAGAGCGGGGTAAGTTATAATATGATGATTTCCCATCCTTACTAATATTATAAAAGTGAAAGTGAGTTTGTTTGTTTGTTACGTCTTCACGCCCTAATGGCTAAACCGATTTTGATGAATTTTGGTACAGAGATAGTTGGGACCCTGGAGAAGGACATAGGCTATATTATCATATATATATTTTTTAAAGAGTGAGAAATGTGGGAGAAAGAGGGAAGAAAAGGGAAAACTTAGCATTGCTATTACAATAAATAAGGCGCAAGGGCAAAAACTACAGGTACAGTACAGCAGGTACCTGCAAATCACTATAGGGGAACTGTGTTATCCCGAATTTAAAGCGAGCGAAGCCGCGGGCAAAAGCTAGTCAATAATAATTATGATATTTATCAATGATATTTTTTCTTTTTGAGCCATGGAACCCTAAAAGCACTCAAACAAAAATAAAGCTTTCAGACATAAAGGGCATCATCATCTGCCTAGCCTTTTCCCAACTATGTTGGGGTCGGCTTCCAGTCTAACCGGATGCAGCTGAATATCAGTATTTTACATGGAGCGACTGCCTATCTGACCTCCACAACCCAGTTAGTACTGGGTAATACGACACCCCTTAGTAAGACTGGTAGTCAGACTTTCGAAACACAGACTACCTGTAACGATTGTCAAAGATCTACAAATGACAGCCGGGACCAACGGCTTAACGTGCTTTCCGTGGTACGGAGGAAACTCGGTATGTAACGGGTGGTCACCCATCCACAGACCAACCTCGACAAGCGCGGCTTGGCCTAAAGATCAACCAGAGGAGCTGCTATTATTTAGCCACGAGCTCCTCAAAACTCCACTTCAAAAGAACTCCAGACATAAGGGACACCGCGATTACAAAAATAAAAGTTTTAAACATAATAGTCTTGAATTACCAGTGCCTCGTTCCGCAAACAAAAGCAACTTCCTTATAATAACTGCTTCTACTCTCAGTTCAAAAGGCCCAACATCATACAAAATTAATATAAACGACAGTACAAACGTAACATATTGCTCAGTGTTGCTACATGTAAATATTTCGTCGGCGCCAATAATGTTACCATAAATCAAAATTGTATTACGAGGATATCTTGTGATAGCGAAAGGTCACAAGTGAATTGTTAGGTTATGGTTCTATTTAGAGGCGGAAGCGTTTGATTGAGCGGGAAAGATGTTACAATGAAAAACTGAGATATTTAGTTTTTCGGACCCCAAAAGTGAAATAGCGGAAACCTTATGAGATTACTATGTTGTCCGTCTGTTTGACTGGCTGTCTGTCAAGACCCTTTATCACAGGAACTCGTAAATATTTCGAGTTGAAATTAAAACTATTACTCAAATCTGCGAATCCTTGGTGCTTTAAAAAAACACTTTTTCAAGTTCCAAGTTTCGAGGCCACTGACCACCCTTAATGACTGACAAGGAGCTACAAATGAGGATACAGTATGAGTGTATATTTCTCTGTGACGCTACATCTACAAAACAGATTTGAATGAGTTGGCACACAAACAGTTTTCATTATGATGAAATATTTTCTTTTAATTTTTAATCTGTATTAACAGATTGACGATCATGCTTAAATTAGTTACAAAATTATTTTATAAAATTCTAAAGCATTAAGTATAAGTATAATCTTTATTACACAAAAGTGGTTATATTTTTTTGTGAAGTCCTTGACTTCTGAGCTAGGTGAAAGACCTGTGTTACAGGAGCCAGTGCTCTCTCCCAAAGGAGAGGAGATTAGATATGTATTTGGGCATGAAGAAAGATCTGCGAAACCAAAGTCAACCGAAATCTAGATCCCACAAGAAACAGACAAAAATCAACTTCCGTCACAATGCCACCTTTGCAAATATCAGACGAATATCAAATCAAATCAAAATTCCCACGGATCCCTAAAGATAACAGGTCGGCTATCCATCTCACCCAGCCGCCCGGAAATTGAGCCCTTCGCTGTCCGGGTTTGAGGCCGACCCGTTCCGGCGTCAATGGACGGCCCCGAATGGTCACGAGTAATTCCCGAGCTCAGACGAAAGGTGACACACTTTTTTGATTGGTTGGCTACGCTGAGTCATTCGAAAGATTGGTTCCTTTTTAGATTATGACATTATGGGTGTATTAGACTATTTATTATATTGATGCCATCGTGGGTAAAATCTAGATGAAAGAGATTAGCACTAAGGTTAATGACACAGTTTGAAATGATCATGGTAATCATCGGATCATCAATGATGAGTCATAATTTGAAATTATTAATTTTTGACTTGACTGTTCTTTTTAAGCTATTGCATAGCTTCTATCGCGGGCCTTGAGCGCGGGGACCGAATCCAGAAATTCCGTAACGAAGAAAAACATGACGCTCCCCACTCCGACGGGCACGGAGGTGTGGCTTGTCTAACGTCGTTTACACAATACGGTCAGTTATTTCAATCCCGATTCTAATGTTCTAATAGCGTGTTTGGTAGAGAATCGGATAGTCAATCGACATTACACTGGATCAAACCCAAGGTCTCGTTTTTCTTTTTGCGACTTCTTTTCATTGGAAGTATTTTTTAAAAATTATATTTAGATTGTTTTTATTTATTGCATAAGTTGATAAAAAATGCTACGCAATAGCTTTACCGCGGCAGTCCCCGAGTGCCACACGTATTTTTTCATTTTTGTTTTAATGCACTCGTACATTGAAATACAAACAAAATGTACTAAAAACTCTGTTTATTGGATAGGCAATGTTTGTGAACACTTTTTTTTTAAGTTGGAACTTAGCGCGTGGAATCGGCAAAACGCGTTTGGATGCACGTATCATCATCTGCCTAGCCTTTTCCCCACTATGTTGGGGTCGGGTTCCAGTCTAACCGGATGCAGCAATATCAGAATTATGCATGGAGCGACTGCCTATCTGACCTCCACGACCCAGTTAGTACTGGGTACTGCGATACCCCTTGGTAAGACTGGTTGTCAGACTTTCGGAACACTGACTACCTGTAACGACTGTCAAAGATCTACAAATGACAACCGGGACCAACGGCTTAACGTGCTTTCCGAGGCACGGAGGAAACTTGGTATGTAACGGGTGGTCACCCATCCACAGGCCAACCTAGCCAAGTGCGGCTTTACCTAAAGATCGACCCGAGCGGCTGCTATTATTTAGCCACTGTTTTAGCCCTGATAGATGATGATGTACTAGGAATTATGTTTTACAAATCTACTAGCTTTTGCCCGCGGCTTTGCTCGCGTTAAATTCGGTATAACACAGTACCTACTACCTGCAGTTTTTGCCCTTGCACCTTATTGATTTTTAATGGCAACGCTAAGTTTTCCCTTTTCTTCCCTCTTTCAACCTCATAGATCAGTCTTTTTTTAAATAAATAGCCTATGTCCGTCTCCAGGGTCCCAACTACCTCTGTACCAAAATTCATCAAAATCGGTTTAGCCATTTAGGCGTGAAGACGTAACCAACAAACAAACAAACTCACTTTCGCCTTTATAATATTAGTAAGGATACCCGTGGTATAAGATACGATCTAGCAGATTTCGACCACAGATGGCTGTCTAGGGTGGATTTCGAGAGTTTTGGTTTGGTGTTCTTTTATTTGCTCTCAGGTATCTAGTATAACTACACTAGGAGAACACTTCTTAACAGAAAGCGGACATGTTAGAATACCACTGACGACATTGTAGGCTGCAGTTGGTCTAGCTTTAAAGTCATTACGCTTTAATCCCAATTGAGACCTTCATCTCTCTTCAAAAGCGTAATACTTACTTTCTTATAGAAAATACTGACCGAAGTTTAAGCAATCTAATAAACACCACGAGTGACGAAATGAAATGAAGAATTTATTTGTTTATAAATCCTGAAAGTTTAAAAGTTGCAATATTACTGCGTTCTAAAATGTCAAGGTTTATAACTTACTAGCCGCACCCCGCAGTTTCAGCCACGTAGACTGGATATTATACAAATATAAACCTTCCCCTTGAATCGCTCTATCTATTACTGAAAACTGCATTTAAATCCGTTGGTTGGTTTAATAGGTTTAAGCAAAGAGACAGAGCTAGCGACTACATTTTAAACTACGCAAAGATACCTTGATACCATAGACTGTTTAATTTTCTTTACAAAACTAACTATAACCTCTCTTTCTTTCCAGTTCACCTCCAGTTCGAGGACCTGACCCTCCGCGACTACGTCCTCCACTCAATCGTAGACAACATCATCCGAGGGAACTTCACGCCGACCTCATTCACAGAGAGGCCTTGCAGAGACGAATCCCTCCCGTACTTCCTCCCAAAACACGTGCGTTCTGAGCGTTCAAAACACATGAAAAAAACAAAAAGATACGGTGACACTTACAGGACATTCGAAGACTATAGTTTAAAAAGTGTAGATAGTGCAAGTGATGGGTATTACTTCAGACCAAAGTACCGTAGTTTTAGAGACGAGAGGTCGGTGTACAGGAGGATCGCGAAGAGTTTGCGGATGAGGAGGAGGTATTTACCGGCTAGGATCGTGAGTGGACCGCTTGGGGGAAGGACGGCTGTACTGCTGCAGTGGTCGTTGAATGATGCCGTGCATTTAGATAGTGAGGGGACTAGTGTTGTTTTTAGGTGAGTGGCTTTTTTTTTTGGAGTATTAAATTAATGGAGTGCTAAGGAACATGCATGGCTGTTTGTAAGTGAGTGTACACGTTTCTTACTGTAGAATTGGTCATACCTATAGCAAATATCTTGTACTAACAAACTCCATTTTTTTAGATAATTGTATCAAGACTAAAGTACATATTAAAGTGAAAAATAAAATTACTTGCATGTAAAGACCATCTACTAATGAGTTGAACTCATATGATGTCATTTACGATGACTAGTTTTTGAAGTGTCACACCTGTAGCATGTCGTGTTTTGATGACGTATCCCGCGTAAGCTTGACATTTGACATGTATGTCACAGCCCACGCACCCAGGACGAGGAGTTACGTCACGTTTTAGATTTAGGTCTGAGGCCGGGGTTGCGGGTTGTTCGAAAGAAATACCGCGGCCCCGGAACGCAAAGGGCAATAGAAGGAAGGTAGGTTTTAGTCAGTACAAGTCTGACACCCCCCCCAAAACAAAGACAAAGAAGTTAAAGACGGGCCCTAGCACGAATACTCGGTTTAAATGTTACGTAGATATCTGCGGGAGACGGTTCTGGCACCATGCGCCGCGACTCCCGACCTCCATAGATAACGGGTCTGTTGACGGTTAGCAATGGGTAGCCCCGTCTGTCCGTCTAGTGACGATAGGCCGTGTCCACTGTGCGTTCGTGTTCCACGCGAGCCTCAAAGATGTCAGCAAATCAGAGGGGCCTGCCAAAGCCTCTGTCCGGGGTTGCGGGTTCTTCAAAAAAGCGGCCCAGGAACGCAAAGGGCAAAAGAATAAACATGGATTCTGAATGAAGGCACATGAACGAACACGAATTCTTGTCCTACAGAATTTCCAACCCAATGCACGACGATCATACCGTCGGTGACTTGTGGCATGTTCGAACGGTCCTGCTATCATTTGTTTTGCAGCAGTCGCTGTCGCAAGACGCACGTTGTTTATGCGTTTGTCTAGTAGCAAAGAGGTTGCACAGAACACAAGTTACAAAGCCCTTGATCTTGAAGCTCATCTAGCAACACGGAATCGGATTTATTTATGCTTCTATTCTGTTCTGTAGCTCAGAACCGGTGTAGGAGTGCTATTGCATGCGGCAGCATCGACGAAATCAATGAGGTTTAACCCCTTACATCCCCGAACTTTTGGAACGAAGACGGAAAAAATTAAGACAAAAGGTTGTAACGACACTTTTTGCTATAGTTGTAAGCCGTGCGGCGTGCGCGCGTTTCTCTGTTTCTCTCTCTCTCATAGAAAGCAAGCCAGTTATTTTCGTTTCGTCTTTCTATTTCACATTGAACAGTGTGGTGTCGCGACGATTATTTTTGTTGAGTGTTTACCGGTTTTTTGTACATAATAAATAATAACTTTGTTCCATCCGGGTGTCCCTTGACACCTCTCAATTTTTTTTTATTCCAATTCTCTCCCAAATGCAGTACACAGGGCAAACGCCACATTTTCTTACAAACCCAATTTTCTTAATACTTTGTACCCTTACGCGTGATAAGACTGACCGCACCCCTATCGGGCCGTAATCTGAAGCCCCGGAGCCCTATCATCATAATTTACAAGGATTCATCGCCCGTTACGACCCACCCTCTGCCGAGCCTTATTTCTACAAATCTTCATTCTATGAACATTTTTGTTGCTACGGGCTACGTATTTTGTTGACAATTATGTTATTTGGTTACGTTACTGTCTTAAAAATGATGTTGGCTTTTGGGTCAGATTGTTTTCGTTGGCTTGCCAGAGACAAAAGCGCCCTGCACACGTACAGTTCGGACCGCGCATCTTGGACTGCGTTCCAAACCGCAGTTAGTTCTGTACAGCTTCGACGCTCCAAACCGCCGTTTTTGTAGTTTACATTTACACGCGTGATGCGCGCGTAAAACTGTGAGACATGCGCTTGCATCGACATTTCATGTACAGTTCGGAGCGAGGGATGGAACGCGTGTTTTTGCTTGTATATACTGAATGTGCACCAAAATATGTTAATTAAAATATGTCATAACGAGCATCTATTTAACAACTGTTGCAAATTTGTAAAAATAGTAATACACCTAATTTTAAAAACAAGCATTTATTTTTTTAGTTTTACTTCAGATAATGCACTGCAATAGTTATTGTTACAATAGAATATTTGCAGCGCACTACAATAAAAAAGTGTTATATCTTTATCCATTTTCTATTAATGCAAGTCGTTACTGGCCACAGGTCACAGTTTTAACCTAACCTAACCTACGCATTTTTTTAACATTCAGGAATATTTGATGCACGATCAGTATTTTTCGGGGAAGAATAAAATAGTTATTGTTACAATAGAATATTTGCAGCGCACTACAATAAAAAAGTGTTATATCTTGGTGTTAATTTAGAATTTGTTTGATGTAACATATTTTGTTGGCCGAGTAGTTTAATTATAGTAAAACAATTACACGGGTTTAAGATCAATATTTTAGAAATGCATACATAGATGTACCTTAAGATTTTTGGTGAACACAAAAATATTATCCATTATTATTTTCTTTCGAAAAGCTTCAATTTTGTTGTTTGCTCGAGGTTAAGAGCTTGCTTGCTACGCTGTGTGACGCGGGTTCGATACCCACATGGTACAAATATTTGTATAGCCTACAGGTTCTGGCTGTTTGTGTGTGTGAGTTTAAATAATTTTAAATGCCACCACAACACAAAAGAAATTCCTTTAAAGGAATGGGCAACGTTATTTAAAAAATAATTTTATAGAAACGCTTTGATAACGGTTCCTACTAGTCTGGGGCTTAATCAGTGTCTTAATTATCACAATCACTGTCTTCGTCTATTATCAACAACCTCTATACACCTTTTAATCAATATGTACTAACTGTTAAACAGTGTTTCTCAAAACATTATTCCCTAATCACTGTCAGAAGTAGTCATGCAAAACTACAAAAAGACGCAACGAACAAAACCATACCGTATTTTATAAAATTATCGTATTAAAAGGCCATTCGAAGTGTCCCGGCCGAGTCCAACAATCTCAGAAACGACTTTAGAACAGAAACGTTTAAAATTTCAGCAAATAAAATAAAAATCACAACTAACACTCAAAACTAAACTTTATTTCTTAAAATTAAGATTTGTTTTAGTATAACAAATAGTATTAGAACTTTTTAAACGCTGCACCCGTACATTATGAGCAGTTTCAAAACATTTTATTTGAATTGCGAACGCGAACGGTTTAAGCCTTTTGTGGCATTACATTCATTGTTCCTTGGCCTGTTTATGATGTCGAATTAAAAAAATAACGGTCGACGAACTTTCCCGCTTACTGTCCTCCATATTTGATGACTTCATTCGAACAAATGAAATTAAAAATTGTTTTCATTTGGTATTGGTATTGTGGTATTTGAAATTGGAACGTAATAGTTCTTTGGTTAAAATTTGAAAATTGGAACATAATAATCAAAATATGGTAATTTCGTTTGGTACAATTTACATATTGTAGTGACTGACGGCATAAAAGTTTTTTTTAAACGTAAATTGTTTTAACTAAAATCACATCTAATAATTGTGTGATAACAATGGTAATTTTAATAAAAATTCGTCGCGTGAAAATTACGAAGAAACAAAATATTCTTTCATTAATAAACATTAAGTTTACTGTTCAGTTACATTTTTCGTCGTTAAATTATGCTTCCATTTTTCTTTTTGATATTAATGTGGAAAAGAATAATTATTAGGCTTTTTCTATTAACAAAAATATTTACATTTTTCGTCGCAACATTTCAAACAAAAGCTGTGTTGAAGTTAGTAACAGAAATAACATAAATAAAATTTCAATATATCAATGGTAAATTATCATAAACAATTATTTATTTATACTTCATGTACAATAGTGATACATAGGCGGACTTAATGCCTTTTTAGGCATTCTCTACCAGTCAAACTTTGGGTTAAATACGACAACATTGTGATATGGTAGGTACAAAAATTATTTAAAATACTAGCTTTTGCCCGCGGCTTCGCTCGCGTTAAATTCGGGGTAACACAGTTCCCCTTGCGCCTTATTGATTTGTAATAGCAACGGTAAGTTTTCCCTTTTCTTCCTTCTTTCTCCCTCACATCCCACTTTTTTTTCAAAAAAGTTAGCCTACGTCCGTCTCCTGGTTCCCAACTATCTCTGTACCAATATTCATCAAAATTAGATTTTAATTTAATTAAATTAGATTTTGATGAATATTTGTTTGTTTGCAAACAAACAAACTCACTTTCGCTTTTATAATATTAGTAAGGATATATATCTAAAACTATTTGTTAACGAAAACGTATATTTTTATACGGATACTAATACACATATACATATCAAATAAACTAATAAATACATTTAAAAAATAAATAAAAACGAGAACTTTAACAGTAAATACGATGACATTTAATTGGCAGACGGACCTAAATAGTGGTTACGAACTTTTCTTTTAAAAATAAATTTACCTACTTTCAGCTTTTTTAATGCCATAGGGTAGCGCGTTCCAAAACTTTATTGTTGAAATTACGTATGATTTGGACATAAAACGCGGTGTAAAAATTTAAAAGTGTTTTTTTATATTTTACACGACCAGGTCGGGCAAAGGGTTACTGAGTTTTTCCATTGGGCATTTCTCAATAGTAGCCACAGAGTCTGCAATTGTTCAAATGTACCTAAATAACAGTATTTTACATAGAGCGAGTGTTTTTCTGACATCCACAACCCCGTTAGTACTAGGTAATGCGAAACTCTTTGATAAAACTGGTTGTCAGACTTTCGGAATACTGACTACCTGCAACGACTGTCACAGTAAATGACAGCCGGGAATAACAGCTTAACGTTCTTTCCGAGGACTTATCCATAGACCAACCTAGGCAAGCACGGCTTAGCCTAAAAATTTACCTAAGCGACTGCTACAATAGCAGTCGCTAGCACTGCACTAGGCACTGCACGGACATTATATGTGGATACTGGTCGTGTGAGCGAGCACACCCGTTAGACAGGAGAATTTATTTATGCTTGGATATATTTTATATATGACGGAGATTCGTCGTCGGATGGTCGAGATTATCATGGCGGAGGACACGAAATGATACTCGCAAAACTTTTGTTTACACTAAACTTGTATTGTCCTTTCACAAAATCAATAAAACAAAATAACTAAAGATGCCAATGATCGATACAGATTTAAATCAGGAACGCGGGAAGTTTAGCGCGGAGTAATGGCTAACCGTGTCGCTCGGTGCAAGGTCCAAAAAGAAGTGACCTCCTGTCAAGCTATCCGCTCCACATCAACCTTTCAAGATGGCAACCGAATGAAACCGTCATTCGGTCATTCAATTTCGTTCAGTACTGTCATTACTCCGCATTAACCATCCCCAAGTTAATACTTGACGTTCCTACATGAACAACGATTTAGTTCACAAAAACAAAGTTAGATGGCGTTAGTTTAAATGTATGCGTCGGCGCTTCGACATATAATTGTTGTTTGCTAGCTGACGTACATTATTGATCGAAGCTGACATGTGACCATAAATTAATTATTACTTAAATTTACCTTGTGATAAATTGTATAAAATCTGTTTCTTCTAACCTGACAGACATGTGTTGCTGGGGAGTTTGTCCGCCACTTCTTCTTCTCAGCTAAAACACTAAAAAGTGGCGAAGGCCGTACGTTTTGTAGGACTGTCTCTTGTAATGTAGGCTTACAAAAAGTGCTGATTATCAGTCTAATATGGATAAATGACTTTTGATTTGGACAGAAAATAAATTGTTTTTGTTCCCGGCGTCAATGTCATATTGTTTTCATTTGTGTAACGCGTCCTAATCCATAGCATTATCTTCGTCCATAACGGGCCTGTTTGCTCGCAGCCGCGGTATTATTTCCCCAGAGACAAACACACAGTTTATGGTCGCGTCACACGATCGTAAACCCTCGGCCTATGAGCTGGTATTATAATCTGCAAGTTTACATGTTTTAACAGCTGTTTTGCTTGTAATTTGTCCTATATTACCGGTGTTTATTCGGCTGTTGTGTTTAGCCTAAAGTGTTTTTAAAAAATCTTTAATTATGACTCAATGAAAAGAAAAGAAGTTTTAGTTTTCCGTATTTCAGACAACGGTTATCCGCTATAGTTATCTTGGTTTATTAATACAAACACGTTTGCATTGTGTCACTAACTCATTTAACAATGTAAAACGAAGGTATGTATCCGCAACTGTTGTAATCTCAGATACAAATAGGTGTAACGGTAATAAATAAATTTAGATCTTCAATAATGAGTGCACTATTAGGTACTATACATAAAAATTACAACATAATGAAAACGACAGAAACATCCATAATATTGAATACTAGCTTTTGCCCGTGGCTTCGCTCGCGTTAAATTCGGAGTAACACATTTCTCCTTTCCTGATTTGCGGGTACCTGCTACCTGTAGTTTTTGCCCTTGCACCTTATTTATTATAAAGGCAATGCTAAGTTTTCCCTTTTATTCCCTCTCTCTCCCTCGTAACACACTTCTTTTTAAAAAAAATAGCCTATATCCGTCTCCTGGGTCTCAACTATCTCTGTACCAAAATTCATCAAAATCGGTTAAGGCGTGAAGAGGTAACAAACAAACTCACTTTCGCTTTTATAATATTAGTAAGGATGTGACAAACAGCCAATTAGACAGTCCTCTTAACACAAACCCTTGAAGAGTAACAGATGTTATAGTTAATGGTATTCCATACAGACGCCATGTTTATGACCGTGTAGGAATCACTAGTGATGTCGTAAATATCGGACCAATCTGTTGAGCGTTAGTTAGTGGTTTCTTTACCTTTGATGGTACCTAGTGTAATGTTTTATTGTTATCTTTTGACGTATATTTCGATTGTTTGCTTGTCAATAGCGCTTTGACGAAATTCATTAACAACATATTTTGTAAATAAACAATTTTCCTATTTCATAGACAAAGTTAAATAATCATTCGTTATTATGAATGTCTCAAGCTTGTTATAATAGCCGCTGTATTAAAAAATCTTAATTGTTTTAATCCGACCAAATGCGAGTCGGATTCGTGGACCGACGATTGTGAAATATCACAGCTAACCATAAACTTGAGCATATGGTTTTAATTCCAACTCGATACCTCCACGCGTTCCCGAGATAGAGGGTCTTGACAGACAGACGAACAACAAATAGATCCCACTAGCTGGCGCCCACGGCTTTGCTTGATGATCAAAAAAAGTACCGTATGTGTTATTCCAGACTATAATCTACCTCTGTGCCAAATTTCATCAAGATCCGTTTTGAGGTGACAGAGTAACAATCATCCATACATCTTTCCATCCTCACAAACATTCGCATTTATAATATAACTAGCTGGCACCCGCGGCTTTGCCTGCGTGATGTTGAAAAAAAGTATCCTATGTGTTATTCCAGACCATAATCTATCGCAATCTCGCTGCCCATTGTGAATAAGTTTCCCCGGCCTGTTGTGACGCTCCCCAAATCCGACACATTTGGGGGTGAAATGGTTGTCCAAAATAGTTAAAAGGTCTTCGTAGGGCACATTTTCAACGGATTTTGGTAGGACTAAATCCGTTGCTAATTTGTAGGTAGCCTCCGTGAGTGCGCTGAGCAAGATGGCCTTTCGTTTTAACCCCGCGGCATCAGTCTACTCGTCAATTTCATTTGCCACGAAATATTGCGCTATGCGTCCCTTGTACGTCTTCCACGTCTGTACATTGTGGTCGAACGTGTTTAAAATGCCGAACTGCACTGATTGGCCATTTTAGATTTGCACGTGGTTTAAAAAATTCTCGTCGCCAATGTTAAGTACGTACACGGTTCACAAGTGAAACGCTTGGTGGCTAGCAACGCACTGGTTTATTGTGTGATCTACACGTCGTTACACTAGATGGCGCGCATGTGTGATGCGCGCCTCGTACGCATACATAACAAAAATCAAACATACATCCATACTCACAAACTTTCAGATTTATAATATTAGTAGGATAAGAATTCCATTTCTTCCTTTTGAGATACGGAATTCTAAAAATAAACAAGCAAAAAACAAACTACAATAAGATCATTCGGTTGATCAGCTTTAACGTCTTCCATCGAAAGTCCTTGGACCTTCCTTGTAACAAGATAAGATAGAATCAAATCACTAAATCGTAAGTGTACCTTAAGGCCCTCGTACAAGCCAGCAGGGCCACGTGTAGTGCAAATGTGCATAATTGATGACAATTTCCGAATTTACAGGCGCTCTAATAACCTAGTTTATTTAGTTCATTCTCAGGACTAGTGGCGAGGAGGGTCAATGCTGCTGTCATCTTAGACACAAGGATGCGACTCTTACGCGAGTATATTCATTGCTTGTTTTAAACCTGTGGATTCAAAATTTTTGCTTCGTTCAAGGAGATTTTTTTATAGCTTTTTTTTTCTTATAAACTATAAGGTATTAGGCATTTATTTAACCAACAAAAAGTATGACAATCACACAATGAAGTCCCGAATTTTAATACACAAATGAACAGACTGACGAGTAGCTTGCAATGTGTAAAAATAAGTGAACTAATTCCAACACTAAATACAAAACGCATTGTCAATATTTTGACCTATGAACGAATGAGCGAATATATCTACTAAATTTATTGTATACAAGCTTTCGCCCACGACTTCGTCCTCGTGGCATAGTTTCTTTGGGCTAAAGCTAACTTTAACCCGCGTGATGATCGAAAAAAAATATCTTTCTCTCTCCTTTTCTTCCCTCTTTCTCACTTTTTTTAGCCAATGTCCTTCTCCAGGGTCCCAACTACTTATCTCTGTACCAAAATTCATCAAAATCGGTTTAGCCATTTAGGCGTGAAGACGTAACAAACAAACAAAAATACAAACAAACAAACTCACTTTCGCTTTTATAATAAGGATGCAACAAGATCAGTAACTCAAAAATCAGAAAAAAAACTCCCAACAGAAAGTGAACATCAGTTGAGCCAAAAGCCTTCGTTCAACAATGTAGCTGACTGTAACCAGTACATCAATAACAGGCCCTAATGCGTCATTTACCATTCAAAGTACACCAGACATAGTTTAAAACGGGCTGACGAAGATAAATGATCGTTTTTCCGGAGCCGACGTGACACACGACCGCTGCGGTCGACAGACTGGGTTGGAATGAAGCATAGAGTACTATTATATAGATGAAAGAATGAAAGTTTATCTGTCATAGCAGGTTGAATGGTCAGTACTTGTGCCTATATTGTATTGTTTAATAAACGGTTGAAAGGTATGACTACAATACTAAATGTTGTGGGTTTTAGGGTATTTTGTGGTTGAAATATTCAAAATATGCTGGGGTTTAGACTAATAAGGATAAGGAGGGAAAAGTAATATGAAAAAAAATAAAGGGACTAATGGTCAACTTTCATTATTTTTTTCAAATTACTCTCCCTCCTTCTTATCCTAATTATATTATATATACATAACATTCTTTTGTGACTAAACTCCTCCGAAACATCTGGACTGATTTGTATAAAATTTTGTGAATTTTTCATTTATCATACTCCTAAGTAAGAAGGAGACCTGAGCAGAGGGTGAAACCACTAGGCACAGTTAGTATCGCACAGTTAGTATAGTGTTCACACTTCTAAGTAACTATATATGTGTACATTACAACTGCCGCCTTTATAAACCAGTAATCCAAAAACCTAATAACAAAAAAACTAAAAGCGTTGATAATTAATTTCGTTTCGCTAAGTTTTAAAAACAACAATTTTGCACAATTCACTAACAAACAAGATTACGCCAGACTATTTAACATAACATTTTTGTACACGCTCTCAGGATTCTCTCGAGCTAATCCGATTTAGTTTCGTCGCTACACCACTCGCTGTGGCTGCGGGTCTCCGGCGCTTTTTACTAGAAATCTGCAACAAAAATCCACTTATCTAACGTTTGAGGTTGGGGGAAGTAAATGAGAAATGTATTTATTGGTAAACATAAATATGTCCGTAGAGTTATTTCTATTGTGATGCTGTAATTGCATTTGCTTTAACAAAACACAATTATGCATATTTTATCGCTTATTTTCGTTGGATCCCAGTTTTTGATCCCACTTTAATATTTTTGGCGTTGCAAAACATTATTATATATTTCCGTTGAATCCCAAATTTGAAAAATACAATAAAATACGTTTTATTGCCACTGAATCCCAAAAACTATTTCCGTTGGATCCCAGATGTTTAAAAACATTTGAATGCGGGTACATCCAACAACAAAATCACAATAATATTTTAAGGCGAAATTTTGTATGTATGTTTGTTATTCCAACACGCTCAAACTTCTAGACTAATTTGGATGAAATTTGGGTATGTGGATAGGTTATGTTAGAATAACGGGTGCCTGCCGTTTTTCCGAAAAGATTTGGATAAAATTTCATTACCCAAACTAATTATAGGAACCGGGAATTAGGTTTGGTTAGGTTAAAACCGTGACCTCCTACGCACGAGCCGAGCGAGCGGTGCCGCGGCAGCGGCCGGCGAGTGCCACAAACGACTTGCATTTATAGAAAAAAGAGATTGTTTTTAGTTGTTTACCCGGAACTGAACTATTTAGATTAGGATAATTACTTATTTACAAAAAAAAGGTTAGGTTAAAACTGCGACCTGTGTGCCAGAAACGGCCACATTATATAAAAAAAAATATGGAAAAATTATGACGGCAGTATTTTTTTTGAGCTTAGAGGCGCTTGTTTTGAAGGTGTTCATATTTATTTATTTATAAACATCACAAAGAAACCTGATCATTTTTAACTCATGCCAGTCTAGTACTATTTGGAGTACATCATTTGTCTCATTTATTCCCCAGTGGCAACAATCCTAAAAAATCCAAAATACACACACGGTGTTTTTGAAATGTACACATGTTGTCATAAAATGGGATTCAATGGTAATATTAAATGGGACCCATCGTTAATACCTAAAAAATGGGATCAAAAACTGGGATCCAACGAAAATAAATCTATTTTATCATCTTTGATTGACCAACACTGATTGTCGGACGGCCACTCACTGCTTGTTATCTAACTCGATATAACTATATGGATGGTCACCCATCCAGAGACCGACCTTGGCAAGCACGGCTTGACCTGCGGCTGTTATTATATTACGCTAGTATATCCTTACTAATATTATAAAAGCGAAAGTGAGTTTGTTTGTTACCTCTTCACGCTTTAATAGCTAAACCAATTTTGATGAATTTTGGTACAGAGATAGTTGGGAACCAGGAGACGGACATAGGCTAATTTTTTTTTTAAAGTGGGATGTGAGGGAGAAAGAGGGAAAAAAAGGGAAAACTTAGCGTTGCTATTACAAATCAATAAGGCGCAAGGGGAACTGTGTTACCCCGAATTTAACGCGAGCGAAGCCGCGGGCAAAAGCTAGTTTTTTTATAATAATATTTAGGGTTCCGTACCTCAACAGGAAGAAAACGGAACTCTTATAGGATCACTTTGTTGTTCGTCTGTCTGTCTGTTTGTCAAGACTCTTTTCTCAGAAACACGTGAACGTATCATGTTGAAATTAAAACCATATACTCAAGTCTGTGGTCCTCAAAAATTAACTTTCGTAGTCCAAACATTTGGCTGTTTACATCGCAAATTTGGACGGAATCCTCGTCCGAGTCCGACTGGCCCCTATTTTTTTTTATGATTAAAACGTGGCTTTAAACACTACAGCAGTGTGTCACGATACCATAGATTAATGCCGACGTTATTACTGACGACCAACCACCAACAAACAATATTGAATAGTGAACAGATCGCCAATCACCGTGATCGGTGATGGCTTACTCAACGCGCGCTCAACCCACGCGTTATGATCCGATGTGATAGAGAAACCATGGCATGCTTTCGAACGAGCAGAGAATCCTTACTAATATTATAAAAGTGAAATTGAGTTTTTTTGTTACGTCTTCACGCCTAAATGGTAAAACCGATTTTGATGAATTTTGGTACAGAGATAGCTGGGACCCTGGAGACGAACATAGGCTATTTATTTTTTTAAAAAAGATTGAGTTTTTTAGTAAGATAAGGGGGAAAAGAGGGAAGAAAAGGGGAGAGAAAGATATTTTTTTTCGATCATCACGCGGGTTAAAGTTAGCGTTAGCCCAAAGTAACTATGCCACGCGGACGAAGTCGCGGGCGGTAGCTAGTTTTATTATATATACATTGTTTAATATGTTGAAATTGCATGCAAAATCGGGTGGTGAAAAAATGAAACGCTTAAAAACTACAACTACAATTAGGGTACTTTAACAGGTTTTTTTTCTTTAGAAGAGGGAATAAAAGGGGAGAGAAAGATAATTACGCGGGTAAAAGTTAGCGTTAGCCCAAAGTACCTAACTGTACCACGCGGACGAAGTCGCGGGCGAAAGATATTTGTTTTAATAAAAATTGAAATTGATATTATAAAATAAGGGTATTTTTACTTATCTAACGATTTATCCTCTAAATATTCTTGAAAACTGGAATAATTTTCCGCTTTTTTGTAGAGCAACATATTTTTTGTAGAGTTAGGGTAAGGGTAAAGTAAAGGTATTCATCGAAACCAATTTATACGTTGATTCTACTACTTACTTTTTTATCGATCATTACGCAGGCGAAACCGCGGGCGCCAGCTAGTGTTTTATATATAAACTAGCTATTGCCCGCGGCTTCGTTCGCGGTAAATTCGGTATAACACAGTACCTACCTGCTACCTGCAGTTTTTGCCCTTGCGCCTTATTGATTTGTAATAGCAACGCTAAGTTTTCCCTTTTCTTCCCTCGTTCTCCCTCATATCCCATTTTTTTAAATAAAAAAATATCCTATATGTCCGTCTCCTGGTTCCCAACTATCTCTGTATCAAAATTCATCAAAATCGGTTTAGCCATTAAAGCGTGACGAGGTAACAAACAAACAAACTAACTTTCGCTTTTATAATATTAGTAAAGATATCCATACATAAACGCACATCTAATTCAAATTGAGGAAAACGAAAACGTCAGATTCACAAGCATTACGATACTTTTGCTAAAATACCGGAAATGTTAAAATTAATTAAATCCTTCGCAGCGACGACGGCGACGCGACGTTCCGATTTCCTTGAATTAATTTCAAGGATGCTTCAGACAACCTACTTCGAAGTATGAACCAAGTCTTGGAAGCGATCAATTCGGGACAAAACAAACATATAACAGCAAACTGCTTGTGATGCGGCCATCAATAACTTGGACTAAAACACATTAATCATCAAGTTTTCAAGAGTATTCGACAGTTTGTTGAACAAGCCGTTAATCTGTATCGTAACCATATTTATGTACAGACAACTTCACAATTGCTTTACCACCGGTTTAGTGCCCTGATCGCCGACGCCGGTAGCTTGAACCCTGTTCCCGATACCGGTGGGCTACTATTTTTTTATATTTTTTAATGTGTTTATATAAAGAACCATGTGGAGCATAACTTTTATTTACTTTGTTTGTTTTTGACGATTGTTAGGCAGTTTGAGTACTTTAAGGGAGGTCCCTTATAGTACTCAAATGTCCTTGTTTTGGTATTGTTCGTCTTGTCGTTGAGCTCCTTGGGTTAGGATTCGAGCTACACGATAACTGATAAATGCTTGCACTGGACAGGTCCACTCAATCTGTGTGGTGCTTTCCTAAAAAGTCCATTTCAGACATTAATCTGCATAGTCCTCATGTAAGTTAAATATGAAACACCGGGCTCATCTAGTTTTTTAAAAAAGACGTGTAAAAGTGTTTATGAAAACCTACTTGCAAAATAAACATCATTTATCATAAGAAATCAATATACAAAAAATTTCACTAGAAGGCTGACATAAATGGGCACGCCACAATAGTGGCGGTAGGGAGGGGCTGGAGAGGCGTCATGGCGTCCTCGCCTACCGCCTGACGCAAGTCCTCACCGGACACGGAAGTTTCGGGAGGTTCCTGCACATAATCGGGCGGGAGGAAACGCCCGGGTGTCACCATTGTGACGATCGCCCGGAGGACACGGTGGAGCACACAGTGGCGGTCTGCCCAGCGCGGGGCGGAGCACCGCCGTGCCCTCGTGGAGGCGATCGGCGGCGGCGATCTCTCGCGTCCGGCCCTGGTTCAGTCCATGGTCCGGAGCGAGAGGGAATGGGAAGCGGTCACCTCCTTCTGCGAAGCAGTAATGCTAACAAAGGAGGTGGCCGGGCGTTTGAGGGAGAGATCCTCAAACCAACCCTGCCACCGCGGGAGATGTCAGCAAAGCAGAGGGGATTGCCACAGAGCCTCCGCCTGCCAGGGTTGCGGGTTGTTCGAAAGAGATACCGCGGCCCCGGAACGTAAAGGGCAATAGAAGGAACATGGGTGGGTTTTAGTAAGTAAAAGTCTGACACTCCCTCCCGCTCCGCCCAGAGCGGGGGAAGTTATTTGATGATTTCCCACCCTAAAAAAAAAGGCTGACATAAATTAAATAAAAGTGTCAAGATACCAACTCTCACATAGGTGACTACCTTCTATATAGCTTAACCTTTTTGCGTTGATGTGCACTGTCGTTATGATTATGAGTAAATCACACAACTCGTGTAATCGATCGACTTTTATCTTTAAAACACTCGTTTCACATTTATTTACTAGCCGGCGCCCGCGGCTTCACCAACGTGATATGGAAATAAAAAGTATCCTATGTGTTATTCCAGACTATAATCTACCTTTGTGCCAAATACCATCAAGACCCGATCAGCCGTTTTGCCGTGAAAGAGTAACAAACATCCATTCATCCTCACAAACATTCGCATTTATAATATTAAGTTGGATTTTTATAATTTCAAGAATTTATTCATATGCATGGATGTGTGCTTCTTGCAAACAATTTTTCTAGAGTGCAGAAGCTAATTGTATTTTAATTAAAAAGTCAACGTGTTCATGTTACATTTAAACCACGATCTCGTGCAAGCGTTAGAATCTGCAAATGCTAAACTAATATTAAATAATATAAACTAAATATTTTTAGTAACACTTTTACACGTCGTTAATATTTCAAATGGTATTTTTAAGAAAGACCATTTTAAACTACTCTTACAAATTAAACATTTTCCCCAACTAACGAATCGAACCTCGAACGTACAGACGCCTGCACATCAAGCTACTACAATCTGTCAGATTTCTTTGATAGATTTTCGACTTTATTTTTAAAGTATTAGGTTCAAGGTTCATTGGGAAAAATTGACAGTTTCGGGTAGCTTGATGTGCAGGCGTCTGTACAAGACGTTTCCACGGCAGCTAAACCGATAAAAAGCTCACCAGAACCGCACATTAATCGCTAACTTTACAAGAAACTGGCAACTAATATCGTGTACGATTGGAAAGTTCAAACGTATTTCTTTTCGTTCCTTTTAACATTTTTAAAGTAACGAACCGATATTGGTTTAAGAACGGTGAAAGACTTTGTAATCCTTTTAAGCTTAGAAATAAGGAACGAAATATTTGATCGTGTTTTGTTTCGAAATATAATAGATGCCGTGTTTTCCAGAAACAACCAATTAACCTTTTGTTGTTTTGTTTGTGTTTTTTTTGTGGGTGGGTAAACCTTACTAATATTATAAAAGCGAAAGTGAGTTTGTTGCATTTGGCATGCTTGACTAGAAGAAACCTATTATACTCGAAATTTGAAGAAATCTAGATACTTGCTTATAAGGTAACAGAGAAATCGTAACCATTAAGGCGCTGTATAAAGCAAACACTTCGTAAAACGTCTAGATTTTCGTCGCAAAGTTAGCCGTATCTGTACATGCCACTAGCCAAAAAAAATACCGTGTATAGTTCAATACATAAAGTAATGACTTAAACAAAATCAGTTTACGAAAGTGGTCTAGTACCTACTACGAAAAAAAAAATGTTTAAAAAGACCACGAAAAAAATTTTTTCGTCTCCAAATTCTCAATTTTTTCAGCGACAACCATAATATTTTTTATATCTATAAAAAGGAAATTTTATAGACTAAAGAGATATCTAAAATTTTTCAAACACGGAACTGTATTTTTTATAAATTCAAGTAAAACTGCAAAATGACCTACATTTTGGCGGACATGATATTCAAATAAAATCAAACACCGAAATATTTTCTACCTTATTTCTATTCTTTCGATACAAAACTGTCGTGTACTACAGTGACTATGCCCAGTAGACAGCTAGCCTCACTTCCGCGAATACCTAAAGATTAGTTTGTTACCGCGCCTTAAGTCATTACTACTCACACTCTAAACCACTGGGGCAATTAAAACGATTTATTTTCGTTGGATCCCAGTATTTGATCCCATTTTTTAGGTATTGACGATGGGCCCCATTTGATATTACCATTGAATCCCATGTTATGACAACATGTGTACATTTCAGAAGAAAAGTGATTTAGTTTATCAAATATTTCAAAAGCACCGTGTTGTGTATTTTGGATTTTTCAGGATTGTTGCCACTGAGGAATAGATGAGACAAATGATGTACTCCAAATAGTACTAGGCTAGCATGAGTTCAAAATGATCAGGTTTATTTGTAATGTTCTGTTTATAAATAAATACATATGAAGGCCTTCAAAACAAGCGCCTCTTAGCTCTTAAAAATATACTGCCGTCATAATTTTTCCATATTTTTTTTTATATTATGTGGCTGTTTCTGGCATCTCTTTTTTCTATAAATGCAGGTCGTTTCTGGCACTCGCCGGCCGCTGCCGCGGCACCGCTCGCTCCGCTCGCTCGGCTCGTGCGTAGGAGGTCACAGTTTCAACCTAACCTAACCTAGTACCCGGTTCCTATAATTTGTTTTGGGTAATGAAATTTTGTCAAAATCTTTTCGGAAAAACGACAGGCACCCGTTATTCTAACATATAACCTATCCAAATACCCAAACTTCATCCAAATCAGTCTAGAAGTTTGAGCGTGTTGGAATATCAAACATACATACAAAATTTCGCCTTAAAATATTATTGTGATTTTGTTGTTGGATGTACCCGCATTCAGATGTTTTTAAACATCTGGGATCCAACGGAAATAGTTTTTGGGATTCAATGGCAATAAAATGTATTTTTTTAGTATTTTTCAAATTTGGGATCCAAGGGAAATATATAATAATGTTTTGTGGGATCCAACGCCAAAAATATTAAAGTGGGATCAAAAACTGGGATCCAACGGAAATAAACCATTAAAACCCAGTTGAAAACTGTCCACTCTCATAAAAATATCTTGCTAATGGCGGAAAACGACAGCAAATTAAACATTTTATGGAATCAACGCTAAAAATGTGAATAAACTCCAGTTTTAATTCAATTAAGCTAATTGAATCTCTGGTCCGTCTGCGTTCCTGAGTAATGCTGTTTGGAGCTAATGACGAAAATTTACATTAGGGTTTTAACTTTTAGTTTAAACATCCAATTTTTCATTTAGCCGTGTATGCACGTATACTGTCGTGTCGTGGTCTTTGCTTTCTGATGATGTGATCTATGCCAACACGTTGCGATGCTATAGTCGTTTGGGTGCTACTGAGGAATTCCTGATACTTAAACCCAATAACGTTTTGCCCGACTTTAGAATCGAACCCAAAACCTCACGCTCAGTAGATGCGCTTGCGACCACTAGAGTAACAAAGCAGTCAACACTGGTAATTTTAAGGCCGTACCCTACGCAAATAACCTTGAGTATTCGCTTCCCTCTTTGCCGCGCAGGAGTGAGTGAGTGAGAGCAGTAGTGAATTTTGCCTATTTTTTGGAATAAAATCTATATAAAATTAAGTATTGGGTTTTTGGAAAAAATATTTCTACCAAAATGTTCATTATAGAATTGTGTATCCATTAGTGTGAGTAGCAAAATTAAACAATGTTTACTTTACGAGGAGATGCATTTTATTGATATTTTTTCTCATTTCGTGGGCTTTGTTGTAAGGAGATTTACTAAATAATGACTCAATAAAAATAAAAACTAAATCTACAATAATGGAATCAAGATTATAAAGAAATTTAATGTATTTTTTTTGTTACTTAGTTCGTTTTAAATAACAAGTAGATAGCTCTAGAAAACTGTACAAAAACGGCTTGCGCGGCGTTTTGGTCGGAGTGGCGCCTTAATACTTACTATTGTAACAGAGTAGGTGTTTTACCCTCTCTGTTGCCTCAACCTCTTTCCTTTTAGATCAACATTGATTTTTAAATATTCATATTTCGAATTTCATTCTGTCAATTCATCTTCAACAGTATTTTTTTCGCCCAATACGTTTTTGGATCTCGGCTTTTTTTTAAAAAAAAAAAAACGTTGCCCCACACAATCATGGGTGCGTTTACAAACATATAAACTCACATACACAAACAGCCAGACCCGAAACAACTATCTGCAGGTCATACAAATATTTGTTCCGTGCGGGAATCGAACCCGCGACACGCAGCGTAGCAGTCGATCCCTCAGCCACTGCGCCAACCGTGCCGTCAACTAATTTAAACGTACTTGTGTTGGTTATTGTGTTTTTTTTTACTAAGTTAGTTTTACTAAGCTATTTGTAAAATCAGTTAGTGAATAAGTTTTTTGTGCAGTTTTAGTTTTGTTCAGTTTGTGATATTTCACCTAACCAAAAATACACAATAGTGTATTTTCTCCCTTGATAAAAGGGTCCTCCCTTGGAGGAGCTCGTGGCGCTTGCCTAGGTTGGTCTGTGGATGGGTGACCACCCGTTACATACCGAGTTTCCTCCGTGCCTCGGAAAGCACGTTAAGGTGTTGGTCCCGGCTGTGATTTGTAGATCTTTGACAGTCGTTACAGATAGTCAGTGTCCCGAAAATCTGACAACCAGTCTTACCAAGAGATAACGTATTACCCAGTACTAACTGGGTTATGGAGGTCAGATAGGCAGTCGCTCCATGTAAAATACTGGTATTCAGCTGCATGTGGTAAGACTAGAAGCCGACCCCAACATAGTTGGGAAAAAGGCTAGGCAGATGATGATAAAAGGGTCCTCCCTCGGGATTAAAGTTATTAAAAACCTGTGGTGGCTATCATTTGTACACCTGTCCCACCTCTAACACCTGAAAACAACGACCTCGCTCGAAAACCAACGAGTGAGTGTTACACTATATTTGCCAATAGGGTAGTTTTTAGGGTCAAAGTAATTACATTCTATTTAGTCCGTCTTTAAGATTATTTTATTTCTAAACTAGACCAAAAATGACAAAGATATAGCCCATTAAAGTTACGTGTGACGTCACTCGTTGCGAAAAAATGCAGCAACGTGTGATACGTGTCTCTTATTTTTGAATAATCTAAAAGACGGACTAATATTTTTTTTAAGTAACTAGGCTATTGGTTTAGTTATTTTAGTAGTTATTAATGTTCTACCTGTCCTGTTGTTTGCACATCACAAGAAATAATGGACGTTACTAAAGCGCCAAACTCTCTAAGAAGAAAAAGCTATTAGTGACTTCTCATACAAGTCCCACACAAACACCATAGAAAGAAACAAAAAAAATCATTTGTCGCAAATTACGACGAGCACACAAATTACAAAAAAAGAAAAAATAAACATGCAAAGCATAACAAACATTTACAAATACATATATGGGACAAAATAGCTTGCACGTCGTGACTGCGACAGGTAGGTCACCACTCAGCATGATGCTGTGCTAAGGGAGCCCACAGCACAGCGCTGGTTTTCAGTGGTCAACCCGTGAGTAAAACATACGGAAGTCAAAACAGCATACATAAATATTTTAAATACTTAAACTAAATTAAGATAAAAAAAACTAAAATAAAACAACCCAAGATCTGGCGTGACACTAGAAAAAATAGGATAAAAAATATAAATGTACATAAACACAGGCCATGGCGTATTTTTTGTCTCGCTCGCTCCTCCCATACTAATGTCATAAGCATAGTTACATAACTCGTAACATTTCCCGTCCTCACTCGCCCTCCCCACTAATTGCGCCTCCAGACGGGATCGGTATCATTCGACATTTCTCCCTCTCGCAGGCTAGCGGCAGCGATGGACGAAGGCGTATCGACGTGATTAATAGCTCAGTTAATTCCCAGGGTATTATCATTACTCCCTTCTCATTTAGAAATGGATTTCTTGGTTTAATCAACGGGAAATATTTATGCTCCTTAATCCTTACTAATATTATAAAAGCGAAAGTGAGTTTCTTTGTTACGTCTTCACGCCTACATAGCTAAACCGATTTTCATGAATTTTGGTACAGAGATAGTTGGGACCCTGGAGACGGAAAAAAAATCGCGTATTCGCTCGCGTTAAATTAATTCGGTGTAACACAGTTCCCCTTTCCTGATTTGCATGTACCTGCTACCTGTAGTTTTTGCCCTTGCGCCTTATTTATTGTAATAGCAAAGCTAAATTTACCCTTTTCTTCCCTCGTTCTCCCTCATTTCTCACTTTAAAAAAATTAGCCTATGTCCGTCTCCAGGGTGTCAACTATCTCTGTACCAAATCGGTTTAGCCATTTGGACGTGAAGACGTAACCAACAAGCAAACTCACTTTCGCTTTTATAATATTAGTAAGGATTTTTCGTTTTTGTTGCTCTTTTATTAATTAATTCTGTTTATTGTTTGGTCCCGTGCGAGACTAATAAACATTGTTTCTTTCTTTAGATGTTCGAGACCTTTCGAAAAACCTACAAGAAAATATTTCCCTTAGAATTTATTAATCATATTATTCCTTTTCTTATCGAATACAATACAGAGGTAAGTCTTTGAGACCCCACAAAATAGCTAATAGCAAACATGGATCATTTCATTCACTATGATACGATATTAAATTATAAGTTATATAATATATCTTGAGGTTTCTGCGTCAGTATTATGGGATTCCTGATTTATTATATTATGGGTGAATTAATATTGGCTTCATGTCAGTTTGGGATATTTTTGCTTTGTTAAGAAAGGAAGATGGATGAAGGAATATGATCCATTATTGTACAACTAATAATAGTATCTTTTCTAGTGAAAGTATTTGGTACGGTCCAAGTGCTTGGTGCTACACCTATACAAGATTAAATTTAAAAAAAAAACGACGAAAATTAAATTGATTTGCGGAAGTCGGTGACTTTTGTTTGATTTATACGTATACTAGCTGTGCCCAGCGGTTTCACCCGCTGAGTTTTAGGGGTAGGAAAAATAGATGTTAGCCGATTCTCAGACCTACCCAATATGTACCCAAAATTTCATAAGAATCGGTCGAGCCGTTTCGGAGGAGTACGGTAACTAACATTGTGACACGGAAATTTTATATATTAGATTTATTTGCGACTGCTTGCTCATTTTACAGTTTTTTTTTTTTTATTTTAGACTTTTTAGTTGTGGTTTGATATCAAATAACCCACCCATGTTCCTTCTATTGCACCTTATGGTCCGGGGCCAAGGTATCTCTTTCGAACAACCCGCAACCCCGGGTGGTATGATAGTACACAAACGCGTATCGAGTACATATTCATTTTCCATTGCTACTTAAAGATATTAGTATAACGTTCACTTATATTAAAATATATAAATTACTAGCTTTTGCCAGCGACTTCGTCCGCGTGGATTAATAGTTGCCGTTCCCGGGGGATTTCCGGGATGAAAACTATCCTATGTCCTTTCTCGGGTCCCAGACTATATCTGTACCAAATTTCATTGAAATCGGTTCAGTGGTTTAGGCGTGAAGAAGAGACAGACAGACAGACAGAGTTACTTTCGCATTTATACTATTAGTACGGAGTACGGAAGTACGGATAGAACCATCATTCATAAACCACTGAAACAATAAAAAAAAAATACGATGGAGATATTTGCTTAGCAAACATAAAAAAATATAGTCCCATTGAGAACCTCCTCCTTGAGTCCTTGAAGTCGGTTAGAAAGCTTAGCTTTCCTTAGAACCGACAACTCTTCACGATTTATTAGGGTTTGTGATTTTTTTTTGTTTATGTTACGCAGTTATCACTGAGTAATGTAGCCTAAATCTGTATAGTAGTATTTGAGTTTATTCGTTACTAGCTTTTGCCCGCGGCTTCGCTCGCGTTAAATTCTCCTGGTTCCCAACTATCTCTGTACCAAAATTCATCAAAATCGGTGTAGCCAATAAAGTGTGAAGAGGTAACAAACAAACAAACTCACTTTCGCTTTTATAATATTAGTAAGGAAGTAAGGATATACAAAAATACAAATCTTTCCTCTTTATAATATTAGTAAAGATTAAAGAACATGAAAACATAGCAGCGATTCGTTTTCACGAGACATTATGATTTGATTTACATTATATTGAACCTATTCGTAATAATTCTAATGGCCAAGCCCCGTTACCCTTAAAAAGTCCCAATTTCTAAATGTGTTTGGCTCCACCTGCCCCATCGCATTATGTCATTGGAAATTCAAACTTATATTCTTTAGTATAAAAAGCATTTTTTAATGGATTCAGAGATCTGAATCCATTACGGGTAACCTTTTTCAACGGGGACTCAGATGAGTCCCCGTTGAAAAAGGTTACCCGTTCAAGGTGTTATTTCTACGGGAAAATGGCTTCCAATTTTTTTCATATTTGAAATTAATGTTATTGGGAAAAGCCGAGTGATCAGATACGATCAGAAATTGTACTCAATGATGGAAAAAAGTATAAAATTATTCAGTTTAGTAAATACTAATTAATACCTACTAGTAAGTAAGCGTTTGATGCATTAATACCTCAAGAAAACATAAATGTTTAGAGAACAGATGAAATAGGGATAGCTGCAGTCAGAATAACTAGCTTGCCGATTCACTGATCACGCATCATATCGATACATACCACCAGAAAGTCAGTAAGCTGTTGAAAATGTTGCAAAATAAAACATTTATGTTATGTTGGGACACCAAAAATGAGGACAACAGGAATAAAAAGTAATTATTTTTATTTGAGTTCCAGTGTCCCCATTGAATGGGGTCAGTGTCAAAGGGGACAGCGGGAAAAATCCTGTTCGCAAATTCCACACAAACTCACTAAAACATCGTGCAAGTGAAGTGTTGCTAACATGGTTTTATTTTTTATATACTAACGCTAGTATGTAACTTAACGTACTTATGTAGGTATGGGTATTTGATAATGTGTGTTTTTTTTGGAGTTTACTCCTTAAGAATCGATTTTCATATATAAGGCGCCCGGTATAAGAAAAATGTGAGGTGTAAAATCTACTGATGAATGACCTTGAATGACCTCGTTACGTTACGAGACGTACAGTTGAATATTACTAGATGGCGCTTTATGTTTGTCGTCCGTCAGTGATATTTTTAATTTTTTTTTTTTGTACTTAAGGAGTAAACTCCAGTCATGCGTCGGAGTTTTTTTTAATTCACACTTTTTTTTTAATTTTATATAAAAAATTCTGCGTGTCGCGGATTCTGTTGTCGCACGGAACATTATAATAAAATATTTGTATGGCCTACAAATAGTTGTTTCTGGTCTGGCTGTTTGAGTATGTGAGTTTAATTGTTTTTTAACGCACCCACGATACAGGAGAAATTTCTAGTGTGGGGCAAAGTTTAAAAAAAACAAGTAAGTAACGTACTAATCATCACCCATTCCAAATCCAGCTGCGTTAGCCTAAGTTAGTCTATGGATGGGTGGCGTAACATATCGACTTTCATCCGTGCTTCGGAAACCACGTAAAGCTGTTGGTCCCGGCTGTCATCAGTAGACCTTTGAAAGTCGTTACAGGGAGTCAGTGTCCCGAAAGTCTGACAAGGTTTACCAAGGGGTGTCGTATTATCCGATGCTAACTTGGTTGTGGTGGTCAGATAGGCAGTCGCACCATGCAATATTCAGCTGCATCCGGTTAGACTGGAAGGTGACACCAACATAGTTGTGAAAAGGTTGGGCAGATGATGATGACAAAAAATATAAATTATTTAGTTAGTTATAACGACTTATTTTTAACAACAGATTACAATAGCAAGTTTTCAATAGGTTCATAAAACCAAAATACAAAAAAAAAATATAGTGAGTTAATACATAATTAATCAATATTGTTTTGTTTTATTAATATTTATGTTGTTTTTTAGTCTATAAATTTGATTGTTTTTGATTATATTTATTTCGGACTTAAATTATTTTGCTGTTTTGTTTTTTTTTATTTGAATTAAATGTATCTTTGAATATTTTTTTCTAAATTATAATGAATTGTGAACTATTTTGTACGCCTAAAATGGCAGAACATGTTGAACCAGCAGTTTTAAACTATTTCCATACATATGTGCATATCCTATGTAGGTCATGCTACACATGTTTATAAATATAAATCCATCTTTATCTTTAATCATTTTATTATCATCTCAAAATCTACGTACCCACCCATTGACAGTAGATCCAAAAAAATACCAAATAATAGAGTTCCCTCAACATTTTCATGTCACGTTCACTAGGAACACAGAAAAAAAAAAAACATCATATATTTAGTATCTTTATACTTCAAGAACAGATACTTCTACAGCTTTTGTCAAAGAAGAGGCGTCATCTCTTTGGGCAAGCGTTGTCTAATTGCGATGGCAGCGCCACCTCGCTGCTCTCAGCGGCAAACGAAGCCCTTTGTGTCAAAGACAAAAGGCTACCAGGATTGTAATGATTATAATGCTGTGTGAAAGAATGCTTACAGCGGCTTTAAGGTATAAAGTATGTTATTATGTAGGTCGATGTTCTGGAAAATTCTGGAATTAAATCAAATCGGTTGCGGTTATTAAAAACATCACGCATATAATGACGGAGAGGTTAGGTTGTGGTGGTATGTGGTGTGGGTGTGGTATTACCCAGAAATATCCCACTGCTGGGCGATTTAGGGTATACGTCAAGTCTGTGTTTTAATATACTTTATCTCGGAAACGCGAAAAGGTATCGAGAATTAAAACCATATACTAAAATCTGTGATGTCCCTTAAGGCTGTAAAATAAACAACTAGGTTTCAAAGTCTACACAGTCAAAAATATGGCTGTTTATCTCGCAAGTTTGTACGGAACCCTCGTTTTTCATTAAATAACTTGAGAGGAGTGTCAGATTTTTACTGACTAGAACCCATCCAGGTTCGTTCTTTTGCTCATTGTCTTCGGAGGCCGCGGTATCTTTTTCAAACAACTCGTAACCCCGTTGTTCTCTCTAAATGTGGCGTCTTTTTGTGTACGATGCATGGAATACCTCGACCTACTCTTTGTCAACTAGTATTTCAGGCTACTAATATAGATATATATACAATGTGTCCGGTCACGGACTAGCGATATTCTATGTACTTATATAACAAACATTCTAGTACTTAAACTTATTGATTTTTTTAAAAAACTACCATAACATTCACCAAAATGTTTACAAAACTTTCGTTGAAACAAAATTAAAGCCCAAGAAATATTCAAATTTCTTGGACTTTAATTTTGTTTCCTAAAGTTACGAAAATGTAAACTTATCATTTCTTAATTTAAACGATAGACAATACTGTTGCCCTCTGAATAAACCTATTTTCGTCTCAGTAAGACCAAAACTTTGAGAGATGTGATTATTTTTTGTACACGCATAGAGCATATTCAAAATTGGCTGCCAAAAAGTGGGGAAGTAAATTAGACCCAAGTGTGTATCGTAAGAGTATATTAAAACACTCGTTACAGAAGTATCTAGAATATCGCTAGTCTATGACCGGACACATTGTAAATATACATTAACACAGTATCTACAAGTGCAGACTCTTAAGTGCTGTTTGTCATACTGAGACAACATTTCACTGCTAAATAAACGTTTCCGTTTTGGATTTCATATCCATGCGGCTAGAGCAATTCATAAGTAGTAGAGGATCCAGGTGTTCAGTAACATCAATTAGACTGAAAGCTGATTTTAACATACAACTTGAGAAAGGGTACACAGTAAAAAGTTGTTGTTGTTCTCAACATTATGGACCCACCATAATCTTGTAACATATTTCTGTTTAAAAAAATGATCATGGAGTTTTTGCTCATTCCTCTCTATAGAGATCTATGCTTGACAACTTCGGTACGTTCACAAGTTATTATGCCTTGTGACTGGGACTGTAGCTTCATTCTTTTGTTTTTGACATTCAGAAGTGTTTGTAAGAGTCAATTTATTTTTTTAAACCTTGCTCCTCACTAGAAATTTCTCCTGTATCGAGGGTATGTTTAGAAACATTTTAAGTCACATACACAAACAGCCAGACCTAAAGCAACTACCTGTAGGTCATACAAATATTTGTCCGAGAGAGGAGCGAGTCCGCGACACCCAATACAGCAGTCGATCGCTCAGCCACTGTGCCAACCGTGCCGTCATTGAAACATTTGTTTTAAGTTTAATGCTAACGGCTAAAGCAATTAAGAATATTCTGTTTTCATAAATGAAACAAAACGCCGTCACGTACGTGTAGACTACACCCTATGTTAAATATACTTCAATATTAAAATATATGTATACTAGCTTCCACCCGCGACTTTGTCCTCGTGGCATAGTTACTTTGGGCTAACGCTAACTTTAACCCGCGTGATGATTGAAAAAAAAACTTTCTCTCTCCTTTTCTTCCCTCTTTTTCCTCCTTTTCACACTTTTTTTAGTCTATGTCCGTCTCCAGGGTCCCAACTATCTGTACCAAAATTCATCAAAATCTGGTTAGCCATTTAGGCGCGTAGACGTAACAAACAAACAAACTTACTTTCGCTTTTATAATATTAGTAAGAATATACTCATATCAAACGCTAATCACTCACAAAAACTTTCCAAGTATCATAAACAATTTCCCATGAAATTGAAAGCGCGCAATGACATGAGAGACTAATGTCTAGCGGCGTATAATTTGAAAGCCACTTTAGTAGAAAAATAAAACAGGCCAAGAGCGAATCGAACTGGGAATCGGGTTCCGCACCACCTATTCCGTATTTCATTGTACACCTTTCACATTTTGTTTATTAATGTTATACAAATGTACAAGTTTTAATTGAACACATTACTTTTTGCAACTTTTTATGTAATTTTAGAGGTTATTTCTAATTTTATAAAATCATCAAAATCAAAATATTTTTATTTCACATGGGCACTTATAAAACGTCGAGACATGCACGTTTCGGGTTGGTTGTTTCCTATGGAGAAGAACTGGCAAGAAACTCCATGGTTACTCTTTTAAATCATTTGGTTTTACAATTTTTTTGTTACTTCAGTATGAGAATATGAGTCATTGCTTACTTTACAACACGTAAAATTAAATAAGAAGTTAACAAACGTCTAGGAATTTGCAAGGCCCACAATGTCGAGTCATTCACAAAGAATTGGCAAAAAGAATCTAGCAATTATAAGAGAAAAAGTGATTCTTTAAAAACAAAAGTATACATGTATAATTAAAAAACATAGATAACCTATGGGGCATCGGCATCAGGGACAAGGTCCAGTTTGGCCGTGGTTTCAGAGAGAGAAAGCTCCTCACTATGCATGCTGTGTCCAGAAGTTATTGCTTTTTGAATGAAACCCTTGATACAACTGCGCAGTGAGAGCCTCCCGTTGTTTTAATATAAAGTTTGCGCTGATTAAACTTTGCCGTAAGTGACAGGAAAGTTAAAATGTTTTGAAATGATATAAGCTACCGAAAACCGATTTCAAATCAAACACCTTCTGCATACAAAATATAAATAGGAAAACAAAAAAACTGTTTTGGGCTTAAACAGTTGCCAATTACAGGTTAACTGACATTCTGAAATACAAATGACAACAGTCCTAATAATAACAGTCTTAATAAATAAAAATGGTTAGTACTTTAAATTGAGTGGCAATAAACTATTAAAATAGAAAAAAATCGTTATACCTGTTGTTGTTGTATAAAGTTGTTGTTGTTGTATTTGTTCAACCGACTCTCTTAGATAATTACATTATAGTTTTTAAGGTTAGCTTGTTCTTCAATTATCAATTTCTCTAAGTCATAGATGTCAACATTTTAAATGTCTGGACATTTACAGTTTTGTAGATACAACCCTGTGACAAACAGGTACACGTACAGGCGTCGTTGACACATATGCTTAACCTCCCTTTCAACAGATCTGGTACCGAACCCTAACAAGGAAATTGCTATAATGACATATTATTTGAAAAACATCGGTTAGCGGAGCGGCCTTTGATGTGAACATCGATTTTCTTTTGTTTTCTAGATTGTAGATTTATAAGTAGGTATCCATTACCTACCTGTCAACTGTCATTATAGCCATTAGATACAGGGTTTAAGGTCACAGATATTATTTTTCATGCTTTTATAAACGACCAAGTAAATAAGTACTGTTGAGGTTTGATAACATTGATAAAACCTTCAACAGTGCTGGCTGGTTTGCAAAGACGTTCGATTACTCAGGTTTTTAAAAAGAGAATTAATAAGAAAAGAATGGTGTAGGAATTGTGTGACATGTATTGCTGCCACGAGCTCCACGAGGAGGAGCTCGTGGCTAAATAATAGCAGCCGCTCGGGTCGATCTTTAGGTTAAGCCGCGCTTGCCTAGGTTGGTCTGTGGATGGGTGACTACCCGTTATATACCGAGTTTCCCCCGTGCCTCGGAAAGCACGTTAAGCCGTTGGTCCCGGTTGTCATTTGTAGATCTTTGACAGTCGTTACAGGTAGCCAGTGTTCCGAAAGTCTGACAACCAGTCTTACCAAGGTATCGCATTACCCAGTAAAAACTGGGTTGTGGAGGTCAGATAGGCAGTCGCTCCATATAAAATACTGATATTCAGCTGCATCCGGTTAGACTGGAAGCCGACCCCAACATAGTTGGGAAAAGGCTAGGCAGATGATGAAACACAAACAGCTAGACTTGGAGCTACTGTAGGCTATACAAATATTTGTTCCGAGCAACAGCCAATTGCTTAGCCAATACGTTAATCGTGTTATCTAAATAGCTATTTAGTTAGAAGAAATCCCGTTTCAAATGTTATATAAAAGAATCTTTAATTTAAAGTTATTTTTTTTATGGTTTTTAAAAAACGTTGCCCCACACTTGGAATTTTTCCTGTATCGTGGGTGCGTTTACACAACCATTTAAACTCACATACACAAACAGCCAGACCCGGAACAACTATCTGCAGGATATACAAATATTTGTTTCATGCGGGAATCGAACCCGCGACACGCAACGCAGCAGTCAATCGCTCAGCAACTGCGCCAATCGTGCCGTCAAAATTATTTATAACATTTGAAACGGGATTTTTTTGACGGCTAAAGTGGCCATTTTAAACCCACTGTATGCAAGGGTTTGTGAATGTTTGGTTTACATATGTATGTACATAGATTTAAACATGTCAAAAGGGCACAAGTCAAGCAAAAATCTAATTTTAAAACCTTATAAACCATATCTGACATAAACCTTTAATAATAAAATATAAACCCAAAGCACCTTAGTTTAAAACCTGTTTTATTTCATACCTCTCACCTTTTCAGCGGGAGCTTACAGTCGTAATAAAAATATCCATTATAAACCGCGAGACGGCGCGTCCCAACGAGTTTCAACTCTTTATTAAAGAATATTAAGTTCATTCTCTCTTACAATGTTAATTTCTTAACTTATAGAATTAAAACAACAAAGATGAAGGAGACTGGAAGCTACTTTTCTTAGTCAGCTGGTTGTTAGTCTGTTTGGGCAGCTTTTAGTCAACTAAATAGTCTTCTATGATGAAAAAAGAATAGAAAAAAATGTTCTCGAAGTGGAGTTTTGATGCCTTTCAGGTCCATTGTGGAGATCATATTCAAATAAACGACTATTAGAGTTTTATCTTCAATCTTTAAACTAAGTACCACTAATATTGCGGTTGTTTGGGTTGTTCGGCCGGGGTTGCGGGTTGTTTGAAAGAGATACCGCGGCCCCGGAACGTAAAAGGCAACAGAAGGAACATGGGTGGGTTTTAGTCAGTAAACTGACACGCCCCCCCGCTCCGCCCAGGGCGGGGGAAGTTATTTGATGATTTACCACCCCAAAAAAAAAGTACATTATAAATGCGAATGTTTTTGAGGATGGATGGATGTTTGTTACTCTTTCAAGTCAAAACGACTGAACGGATCTTGATGAAATTTGGCACAGAGGTGGATTATAGTCTGGATTAACATATAGGATACTTTTTTTCGATATTACGCGGGCAAAGCCGCGGGCGCCAGCTAGTAAATATATACTAGCTGTGCCCAGCGGTTTCAACCGTTGCTCACTTAGGGGTATGAAAAATAGATGTTGGCCGATTCTCAGACCTACCCAATATGTACACAAAATTTCGTTGAAATCGGTCCTGCCGTTTCGGAGGAGTACGGTAACTAACATTGTGACACGGAAATTTTATATATTAGATAAGCGATTTCTTTTCTTTCCTTCTTTCTTCTTCTTTCTTACAAAATCTCAGAAATCACAAGTGACTTTATGAGAATATAATTTATGAGAATACTTTGTGAGAATTTTGCATCCTTTTAGGACGTAGGTGCTTACTATGACAGGATTTTCGACAACACGGTTGGCGCAGTGGCTGAGCGATCGACTGCTGCTCCTCGTGTCGCGGGTTCAATCCCCGCACGGAACATATATTTGTATGGCCTACAGAAGGGTTACCATGACATCTTATAGCAGTTCTTATTCCTGTGTGAGAAAGAGATGATGCTAGACACCCTGTATAGCTCTGTCTCTTTCCCTTAGTGGAATAAGTTCTGTTTTAAGACTTCATGGTAGGGCAGCAGATAGTTCTTCCGGGTCTGGCTGTTTGTGTATGTGAGTTAAATGTTTGTAAACGCACCCACGATACAGGAGAAATCCTAGTGTGGGGCAAAGTTAAAAAAATAAAAATAAATTGCAAAATTCAACCTCCACCGCGGTGAAACAGGGTGGCAGGGTGGAAAGGCGATTCCTTAACTGGATTGACTTGAATTTGCACAGTGATTCTTTCACGAATGGGGCTGATCCATACGTCATGATCGTGAACGGGCGCTGTCAGCTGGGACTGGTCATCTTTTAGCAGCCACGGTTCATTTTTAATTTATTTAGATTTTTAAATTGAATTTTGCTTATCCTCTGGACGCTCTTACTGTGCACGTCTTTCTACATCGTTCTTGCATATAATCTCACGATAATAATACGATTTTGTAATAACATTCTAATTTAAAAGAGCGTCCGTGGAGTTTCTTGCCCATTCTTCTCCATACAGATCAACGCTTTGGAATGGGCAACTACAGTACTTTCCCAAGTTATTATGTCTTGTGACCGGGACTGTAGCTTTAACATTTTGTTTTTTTTTTACATTCAAAAGTGCCTGTAATGGTTTAATTGAAATAAATACTTTTGATTTGATATTGAAAATTAATAGACTAAACAACACGCTACGCCACTAAGGAGCTAAGCGGCGGATAAAACAGCTAGACACAGAAAATAACCAATTGTACCTGGATATAAAAGAACTAGTTTTAAAACAAGATACTATTTCGTATACGAAGTTAAAACAACTCCTTTTTACATTGTGACTTCTCAAGTTCTATATGTATAACGAAATCATAATTATTTACCTGAACATTTTCGGTCAAACTTTATGTCAAATACTCAACCCCATCATTACAACATTATAGAAAACTTTGAAGGTAACATACCAAGGTTATAACCACACTGATGACGATAATATACAGCCACATTAGTAACGAAAAAAGTTTCCAAATTATACCATCAACCCAATGTCATTATAACCAGAGAACCACGTACTCGACTAACCTTACCTTAATGACAACAAGGAAAAATATTCGTCTTTATTAAGGGATTCCACGACCTCAGATGATGCAACTTGCAATGCGACTTGGTCAATATTGAATTAGTTTTATTAACATTTTGAATGCCAGACCCATAAACGCACACGCATGCCTTCCACACCAGGCATCTTATCTTGCCTCAATTTTGTCCCATATTTGTGTTGGTCCCTGGACCAAAACAAATATCGTCACACAATGTGTGCCGATGGCGTTCAAAAGTTTAATTTCCTGATATGTTTGTTGATGTATTCAAGCAAACGATATTTTTTATTCGAGACACAATAAAGATGAGTAAGTCCTGCTGGTATGGAGGAAGTTTGGTGGTTACCACTGTGGACTCTGGCTTTCAGGATTTGCAGTGGTAATAGCTAGGAATGTGGTGGGTTTGTCCCAAAAAAAAAAGATGAGTGAAGGTCGGTCTTAGGACGACCGTACACGGACAGCTTCAAGCAGGCAGTATCGACTGCTTCAAGCTGCGACGGATTAGTAAACTACAGTCGCACTAGGAAATTCGCAATGGCTCGAGCGATTCCATGTATTTAATGTACGTAGAAAACTGTAGTGTGTTTTGCAGTCTCAGTTTGCAGCTGTCAATACTGGCTGCTTGACGCTGCCCTTGCATAACCGGCCTTAGACTAGGCGTAACTTCTCGTAGTGTTATGTTCTAAGCAATTCTTTTTTGTTTTTCACACATGTCGCTTGATCGTGTAACATGTGGCCAAACAGTTTTTCTTGAAAAAAAAAACCTTCGACCTACTTAACGAATGAATAATGTATTATTTGTGCTGTTACGAGTCGCGATGACCACGCAATCTTTACCACAGAAATCAATATGCAGTGGCAGCTACTGGGCTATTTGTGCTGCGTTTACTTTGGACGAGTTACTTGATTGTTGAACTTGAATGTTTAATTAGGCACTAAAAGACATATTGTTGGCAAGCAGAGTTGCTATTCTTACACAATCATTTAATAGATTTTATCTTTTAAGAATTCTTGTCAACAGAATGGGATTTGAGTTCGTTTTGTATCAGTAAAACATTTTATTCCCTTCTTTTTGAGGATGAGATCTCATCAAATATCTTCCCCCGCTCTGAGCAAGGGGCAGTGTCAGAATTTTACTGACTAAAACCCATTCATGTTCCTTATTTTGCCCTTTATGTTCCGGGGCCGCGGTATCTCACCCGCAACCCCGGACAACCCGCAACCTCGGACAACTCGCAACCCCGAATAACGCACAACCCCGGTTTATCCAATCTTAGACCTTACTCTAAAAGTTTTACTGTTCATGTTCAATTGCTTATATTATTCAACTTTCTAAGAAAACCAGCGTGCCATCTAATGTTTTTCGTCAGAATGTCAGCTTTCCCAACAATTTAATAAATCCACAAGCAAATCCCGGATCTACTCAAACATTATTAAGTAATCATAAATAAATCATAAATCATTTATTTCTCTGCAAACATGGGTATAGTGTATAGGTGTTTTTTGTAGTAGAGGTCTCCATATTTTACCGTCACATGGGCATGCAAAGGTTTTACAATTTTCAAATTAAAAATATCTGGCAGATTACTGAAATCCAAAAAGTAAAAATTAAAAATCAAAATGTCAGCGTGGTCACAGTAATAAAGAACACTAAATTAATGCTATATAATATTAAACAAAAAAGAAAGTCAGCCAGGATTACAATTTTTATGTCAGTCAGAATAATGTCAATCAGTTAATAAGTCATCATTAAGAAAATCGTCAATCGAGTAATAAGATTTCACAATTAAAATTTCATTTAGCGCCCTTTTAAATTTAAATGTCGTCATATTTTTTATATTATTAGGTAATCTATTATATTATATGCGTGGGGCTATACCGAAAAAACTTTTTTGCATAAGTGCAGTTTTACATTTTATTTGACATAATTGATTGACATATTGCGTCCGTATTGGATTTTTCTTAACTTCTGATATTTTTTTAAAAAGATGTGGATAACGTTTTACAAACAAAGCTGTTTCCAATATATATAAACAAGGAAAAGTTATGATTTTCAGGGATTTAAAATAGGGAACACAGCTATCAGTTGTCTTAAGACTGCACATTGCCCTGATGCATCGCTTCTGCAACCTAAATACCAGCTCCCTATCAGTAGACTGCCCCCAGAAAATAATTCCATATCGCAGAGTAGAGGCAACCAGTCCATGATACGCTGTTAAAAGAGCCTGACAATTAACTTTCTTTGAGAGTTGGTAAAGAGCAAATGCAGATTTACTAAGTTTATTACATAGTTCTTCAACATGAGGTTTCCATGTTAGTTGGCTATCAATTGTAATACCTAAGAATTTAGCCTTATTAACCTCTTCAATATCACAGTCCTTGTATGAGATGTTAATTGTTGGGTTTTCACGTCGTTGATAAAATTGCATGACTTTCGTTTTGTTTAGGTTTATAACCAAATTATTACTATCCAACCAATTTATAATGTCACTTAAGCAAGTATTAATGTCATTCTTGTAATTATTTGAATTAGTACTTTTTATTATAGCTGTACTGTCATCTGCAAAAAGAACCATCTTGTTGGTTGTTGCTTTCGGGAGATCGTTTATGTAAATCAAAAAAAGTGGCGGACCCAATACACTACCTTGTGGGACGCCATATTTTACATGTCTTGGTGTTGATACATACACTGATTCTAATTTAGTTTTTGGACATATCCTAGAGATTTCCGTGCATTGAAGCCTATTGCTCCAGTATGATTTTATTAATTGTAAGATGTTCCCTCTTATACCATAGTTATTTAATTTGTGCAACAAAATCTTATGGTCTACGTAGTCAAAAGCCTTGGTCATGTCAGTGTAAATTGCGCAGACTGGATTTCTTTTGTCTATAGATGTCAAGATGTTGGTTAGCAAGTCAAATAGTGCCATATTAATCGTAGTGTTCTTACGGAAACCCTTCTGTTCTGTGCAAAATAATTCATACTTTTCGAAATAGGCATATAAGGAGTTATATATTACTTTTTCAAAAATCTTGGAAATAATTGGTATTTTTGCAATAGGCCTATAATTTTTAAAATCTGTTTTATCATTTTTTTTATACAAGGGTTTTATTATTACCTTTTTTAGCAAGTCTGGAAAAGTTAAGTCAACAAATACTCCTATTAAAAATCAACAGAGAAATCCCTTGTATATACAAATTAAGGAAATGATAAACAACTGGCACCTGAGACATAAGATCAAAGATTTAGGAAAATATTTCTTCTTTTTCTTACAGACTTAAAACCTCTTTAGCATATTTAAATATTTATTTTTCGATTCAACGATGTTTAAGATCAAGCAAGATTTTAATCATATTTGAAATCTTCTTTTAATGTATAAGATGCGAGGGGAAATTGCGCATAACGTTATATTTTTTGTCATCTGTAAGGATGGTAAAAGAAAATTCTGAATGGTTTTAATTTTAATATCATTTTCTGTTTATGTCGGTTATTGTTCGAAAATACATTTTATGAATTTCGGTGGATAAAATTGTGTTCTGCGAAATTTAATTGTATTCATAAAGTAGTTTATTTAAGACAATCCAGATTTTAGGACCTTTACTATAATCAAATATTTTCTTTCACACAGTCTCACATACTATTAATAATCTATTTTATTAGCAGTCTTTGATAGATCATAATATAATATATATTATCCATGAAAATAAAAAACTATATAATATAGGATTAACACTTTGTCCTAGTACCTACCTCAAGTTCGTCATTAGCATTAAGAATACCTAAATTAAGATCTACGAGTACTTGATAAACTTTTGTTTAGTAGTTAACACCACACACATGGTCTTTACACAGTTAATTTGCTTTCGGCAGCAATAAAAAATAAAATAAAAAAAGTAAATCATTTTCTTTATTAGGTATCTTAATGCCACGTAAATAAAGCTCACTGTTATTTTCAAAATAATTCCAAATCAAGGGTAATACATGTTTGTTATTCGAAAGAGATACCGCGGCCCCGGAACACAAAGGGCAAAATTAGGAACATGGGTGGGTTTTAGTCAGTAAAAGTTTGACACTCCCTTCCGCTCCGCCCAGAGCAGGGGAACTTATTTGATGATTTCCCATCCGAAAAAGAAGGATAAAATATTTAAAAGGAAAGTAATTGAAGCAAGTAGTTGTAAACGCAGCACGATGGTCAAGGTCTGTGGTTGGTTGTGTATAGGTGCGTAATTCACAGGCACTGCTAGACAGTCAATTCTGGCTTTACGAGACGCGAGACTAAGCGGACGTGTGTTCTGTATTTGATTATAATGAAATAAACAATTACAAAAAATAAATGTAAATAGTGCTCCGTCAGTATAAAATTAAAGTGTGTCGCGTGTGTCTTGTAGGTTTTTACCGATTTTTCATAAGCAAGATGAACTAAATACGTTTTTATAAACAATAAATATTGTGTTTCGGGTAGAATGTCCAACCTAGGATCGAGCCCCTTTGGTCGTAGCCAACTACTACGGCGAAGTCCTCCCCCGACGCCCACCGAACCATTAACCCCGAGCGACCCAAACCCACCAGCACCTGCGGAGAATGAATTGCCGATAGAAGTCATCAGTACGCCGGAGATCCAAAAGTGGATAGGATCTATAGATGCCATACTGAACGAAGTTTGCACTATTGTAGGTGATGGGAAAATGAACTCGGACCAAAAGCTTCGTGTCTCTACTCTTTGCCGGAAGGTCTCAAGTGGGACTGCTCAGATGGCGGTTTTATACCAATCATTGAAGGCAAAAACGATCCAGGCCCATACCACAATCCACCACCTTCAGGTTCACCAGAACGTTGTGCACTCCCTCCAGCAGTTCAGAGAGGTCGTAGAGACGAAGTTAAATCCATCGGAAAATACTTCTTATGCTAGCATGGTGAAGAAAGGTACCGACAACTTCGTCCGTCCTGCAAACTTGAGATCAGTTGCCATCTATCCTAGCGATAAGACCCAAACAAGTGACGATACCAAGACACTTGTCCAAAAGATCATCTCCCCGGAACAACTTAAACTTCATGTTCGTGGACTGAAAAAAGTGAAAAATGGTGGCGTTCTGATAAGCACAGAAAATAAAGGCGATATTGATAAACTCAAGAATTCGGAAAAACTGGTATCATCGGGCCTTACAATAGAAGAAACTTCTAAGCGCCGCCCTAGGGTCGCTGTCATTGGTGTGCCAGTAGCCCTTACTGAAAAGGAGGTATTTGACTGTATTTACGAGCAGAACCTATCAGACAAATTGCCGAATATGACTCGTGAGTCCTTCCTTGAGTGCATCAAATTAAGCCATAAATCGGGTAAGAAAGACCTAACTACTTGTAACTACATCTTAGAACTACCCGCTAGCATAAGAAAAATTATAATTAACCAAAGCCGAATTTTCATAAATTGGACATCATGCCCTGTGAGAGATTTCACGATAGTCACCAGGTGCTTCAATTGCCAGCAGTTCGGACACGCTGCCAAGTTTTGCCGGGAAACCACTCCTACTTGCAACCACTGTGGAGAGAGTGGACACTCCTTCAAGGAATGCAGCAGCAAATCTTCTCCCTCTCAATGCGCAACGTGTAAGCGCTTCAAGAGGAAATGTGACCATCCAACTGGTGATGTAGGTTGCCCGGCCCGCAAACATGCAGAATTGAACTACATCAACTCAATTGACTATGAAGGCGCCTAAGAGCGCCACGTAACACTTTATTTAGTTAGCAGATAAACAGGTAGCTTGTATTTTTTTCTTCTTTTGTAACTGTCATCATGACAAATCAGCTAATTTGCGATCTAGATAGTTTTTCTGTGTCTGAGTCTAAAGTATGTAATGTTGAGGATTGTAAATACCTTCTTCCTTCTGGTGACAAAACGTTAACCCTGCTTACACAGAATATTCGCAGCATAAATCGAAACATGAACGGTTTTGAAGTGTTATTACAGGATCTTGACATAAGCTGTGATATTATTGTTTTAACAGAATGTTGGTTATCAAAACAGACAGTCAACTTACCATCTGTTGACGGTTACTATTCTTACAGAACTGAAAGAAACATAAACCAGAACGATGGATTAGTAGTTTATATCAAAAATAACTTAAGAACTGTAAAAGAAGAACCTGTATCCCTGGATAGTAATTGTTTAATAATTAAAATTATTCCAGACACGGTAGTCGTGGCTATTTATAGGCCTCCATCTCAAAATATAGACAGATTTTTAGACTCACTCGACACAAACTTAAAAAACATAAAATCATTTAAAAACATAATACTTTTGGGCGATATTAACATTAACATTGCTTCCGGGAAAACAGATACCCATGTACATAATTATCTGAATATTTGTTCATTTCATGGACTTCTTCCAGCTCACTATCACCCTACGCATCAGAGCGGCTCATGCTTGGATCATATCATTCTAAAATCAAAATACTCATCCAAAACATTGGTTACTAATTCTACAATTACCGATCATCAAGCTGTTCTACTAACATTACAAATAAGTTCACCTAGAAAAAACTGCATGCGTAGCTACACTAAAGTCAATATGACAAACCTTGAAAATGACATACGCGGTATTAATTTTGACCCTGTTTATAATTCAGACGATGCAAATAGTTCTTTAAAGTATTTTATAAATTCGCTACAATCTGCAATTAGGAAAAACACGTTTACTAAGACAATGCCGAGAAAGTATAGTTGTATTAAACCCTGGATCACACCCGGTCTCGTTCGATGTATACGGCATAGAGACAAACTTCACCTAAAATTGAAACTCGCTCCTGATAACGAAATACTTTCTGTAACTTATAAAAGGTATCGGAACTTCTGTAATAATCTTTTGAAAAAACTAAAAAACCAGTATGATAAAAATGAATTACAGAAGGCGGGGACAAATAGTAAGCTTGTGTGGAAATTTATAAAAACACATACATTTAGATCAAAAAACCCCGAACCTCCGCTTGATATACTATCTACAGAAATAAACCCATCCGAAGCAATCAATAAAGCAAACAACTTCTTTGTTAACGTTGGTAAAAACCTGGCTGAAAAATCGTTAAACTCAAGTATTATTTCCCAACAAATCCCGACCAGGACATCCTCCACACTAAATTCTTTTGTTTTATTAGATACCGACGTTAACGAAATAGTCAGAATAATAAACGGGTTAAAGGATGTTTGTGCCACTGGGTGGGATGATATACCTAATAATATACTTAAAAGATTTAAATACCAGTTTGCCCCTCCCCTAACCCACATTTTCCAACTATGCTTATCTAAAGGAATATTCCCTAAATTGCTTAAAAAGGCTGTGGTCACACCTGTATTCAAATCTGGAGACAAGAACTGTGTAAATAATTACAGACCCATTTCAGTGTTAACAGGCCTCTCAAAAATTTTAGAAAAAATCATTAACAGTAGATTAATAAAATATCTAGAAGATAACCGACTACTATCAGATAGTCAGTTTGGTTTTAGGGCCAAAAAATCAACTAATCAAGCAGTCCACGAATTGACTAATTATGTTACCACCAACCTAGATAATGGCATGCACACAATTGGGATCTTTCTAGACCTTGCCAAGGCCTTCGACACTATTTCTTGTTCTTTGCTTTTGCACAAGCTTGAAACACTTGGAATAAGAGGAAAACAACTTCTTCTATTTTCTGACTATCTCAACGATCGTCATCAATGTCTAAAAATGGGTCAGTTTACAAGCTCTGAACTTAAAAATAGTTGTTTTGGTATTCCACAAGGTAGCATTTTGGGCCCTACCTTATTTTTAATCTATATAAATGGACTATGCAGCCTGTCACTCCAAAATGGTGTTATAATGTCTTATGCGGATGACACCGCCCTATTGTTTTCAGCTAAAACAAGAGTTGAGGTCTATAAAAATGCTCAAAATGGTTTTAACATTGTGTCTAATTGGCTCCGTAATAATCTCCTAACATTAAATGCAGATAAAACAAAATACATTTTATTTACAATGAGAAATATTAAGATACCGCTTACTAACCTAAACATTCACGCACATAATTATTGCACGTACGCTGACACTGCATGTTCTTGCCCCACTTTAGCTAAAGCTGACCATTTAAAATATCTAGGTGTCACCATTGACTCAAATCTAAATTTCCGTAAACATATCGAAGTACTCTGTACAAGAGTGCGCAAATTAATATATGTTTTTAAGAATTTACGGAACATAGCCGACTATAAACTAATTAAACAGGTCTATTTGGCTTTGTGTCAATCCATTCTTACATATTGCATAACTTCTTGGGGTGGTGCGGCAAAAACTATTTTACTCCCCTTAGAGCGTGCTCAAAGAGCTATTCTAAAGGTTGCTACCTTTCGCCCTTTTAGATTTCCTACGCAACAACTCTACATAGCATGTGGTGTGCTTACTGTGCGGCAATTATTTATTTTAAGCACAGTACTACACCAGCACACTGCACTTCCTTTTGACCCTGTACCTTTTGACAGGAGAAGAAAGGACTTGGTTTGCATAAAGCCCCAAACTAAACATGTGTTTGCCAGTCGTTTTTATGTATTCTTAGGACCTTTTCTATATAATAGGCTTAACAAGGAGCTAAGCTTCTATAGTGTAAGGTATAAGAAATGTAGCAAAATGTTGTCAGAATATTTAGCAACACTCAATTACGCAGACACGGAAAAACTTCTAGAAATTTTGGCATGAAGATATTTGATCCCCTCGTGTTTACTTTAGTATTATTACATAGGCTTAGATTTAGGTATTAATGTACTATTAAGCTTTTTCTCGTAGTTGTTTAAAATAGATAATTTTATTGTTTTATATAAAGTTATAGTTTATCTTTTGTCCCTTGTTTATTGGTTTGTAAAGTGATGGCCCGAAACACAGGTTTTTATTAACCTAGATCGGGCGGGTCGCTACCTAACATTGCAATTCCGAACCACCATTACTTGCACCTATACTATTAATATTTTTAGTTTATTTTTAGGCACTATAATTGTATGGAAAATATTATTACTTTTGACTTAATATTTTTTTGTGAACGTTTATATTTGAATAAATTAATATACTTTTACTTAGGTATAGATAGATAGAGTATACTTTATTGTAACACAACATTGTAACACAGTTGTATCAAATGTTACTTGCTTAAATAACACGTTACTTTCACTTATTTTGACTTGGAGAAATGAAATTGTATTATTTGTTGGTTTTTTAAACAACATGAACTGTTAACAAGTTTTCCGCTTTTTTTTTGTTGTGGGAAATCATCAAATAACTTCCCCCGCTCTAGGCGGAGCGGGGGGGCGTGTCAGACTTTTACTGACTAAAACCCACCCATGTTCCTTCTATTGCCCTTTACGTTCCGGGGCCGCGGTATCTCTTTCGAACAACCCGCAGCCCCGGAAAAATTTCCGCTTATGGCTTAAGCTGTACGACAGTCTACAGCAAGGATTTTAAAGTGCCATAGACAATCAAATATAGATTCGCGAACCTCTCTGACTTACTTGCACAAAAAGAAGTAAATTGCAGTCATTTCGATTTCAGTTTAAAATAATTCGACGACCACACGAGAGATTATGATTATTTTTTGTACACGCATAGAAAATATCTCAAAATGGCTGCCAAAACGCGGGGAAGTGAATTAGACCCAAGTGTGTAGCGGTAATAGTATATTAAAACACTCGTTACATAAGTATCTAGAATATCGGTAGCCCATGACCGGACACATTGTACAAAAGATTAACAAAAATATCCTAAGATGAAGTGTGTTGAATTTTACCAAACATACCTGATCGATAGTGTACACATCCACACTATTCTCGTTCCAGCGTTAGCAATCCTGCATATCACTCTATCATTCGAGTAAATCACTTGGTACTGGGTCGTGCGAGCCTGACTCTAGCTAATCAAGGTAGAAGCTGATGGATCGCTGCGACCGTCAGTGACGTCACGGTGTAAAGGGCAATGGTTGTTTATAGGACGTTGTTCTTTGTATGTACCTTTGTATCTTCAGGAATGAAACCTTGAATGTTGTGGTAATAAAAAAATTAGGGACGTACGTACTAAGTGAAATCTTAAAAAAATCAGAATCGTGTTGTGAGTAACGGTGATAGTGAACGTGAAAAACGAATAATAAAGGGGGTAGATCGTTTTGTCTGCTCATAAACATCCACCTGCAATAACTTCAGTTTGCAACATCGCCGTAATATCGGAATCTCGAAACAAATAAAAAACATGGTAAATATCTCGTTTCACGTTTTAATAATAATGAAATTTTAAAAAGTAAATAAAAGTTTAGAGTGAATTGCCAACTAACAAAGAATCGATTTTTGAAAAAAAAACAACGTAATTTGAAAACGTCTCCTGCCTTCTCAAAATTCTTGCAAAATATATCGAATATCTATCTTATTCAAGTGACTATTTGTTAGCGTTGTGTCTTGCAAGAGGGGCCATGTTTCTTACAGAAAGAAACACATCACGGCTTATCTTGTGGGGCAGTCGTAAAAAGTTTCGAGATGGGCCATATTATGACTTTGTCAAGCTAGTCCTTGCGTACATATCCTTCTATTCACATGGAACACGTCACGCTTGTTGGCCAGGCTCAATAGAGGTGATGCAGAGGTGTACCCCACCCGGGGTTGCGTGTTGTTGCAAAGAGATACCGCGGCCCCGGAGGCCCGGAACATAAAGGGCAAAAGAAGGAGCATGGGTGGGTTTTAGCCAATACAAGTCTGACACTCACCCCCGCTCCGACCAAAGCGGGGTAAGTTATTTGAAGATTTACCATCCGCAAAAGAAAAGGTATACCCTATATAATAGTTCACGCTTCCACTTCCTCTAGTACTGTTTAAGTTAGGTAGAGAGTCGAATGGTCGACTCTAACGAGTTCACAACGTTGACTCCGGGCTGCCATAAGTTGGTGGTATATACAGAAATCTAATAAGACTGCCCGGTCCGGGAATGGAGCTCAAAGCTTCATTTTCAACAGTAAAGTTTGCGGCAATGAGATCAACAAGGCAGTGGAAAATATTCCAAATTTACAAAACAAAACGGATAGCTCTGTCTTTTTTGCACATGCTTAAATATGAGCCTTTTTGGCCTCGTACAGGATTTATTAAATTCATGTATAATTTTAATTTTTTTTGTGTTTACTTTTCTTTCTTTTGTTTAATTTTGTTTTAGTGTTTGCGAGTGAAATAATTTGTTTGTTTTCTTTCTTAAACGGGTATCCACTGTTGAATTTGTATCGCAAATATGAGTTTGTTTGATGTAAACATTCGACTGCGTACGTTTTGTGAAAAAATGTTGACGAGAGTGCACCATTTAATTTTCCATCAATCTATTTTGTTTTGACGTGATCAGAGCAGAAGCTAATCCATAACTTGGTAAAATACGTTTTTTTAAGGTTTTGTCATTTTTAATTTTAATTAACTGTTATTGTACGCAATAGCATTTTTTTTAATTTGCTGGCGACTTGTACTTTCGGATGGAGTCAAGTTTATCCCGCTATTTTTATGACAATGTGGCTGGAATGTGTTTTGGTAGTTTAATTGATTGTTAATGTATTCTTTCTTTGTTTCAGGTTACGATATAGGAAGACGACGAGTGCCACCATATACCAAGTGTTCTTTACTAAAAAATTAAGATTAGGTAAGTACAACACACGTTTTATTATACCTATTAATAACTAGTTATTCGTCCCCGGTCTCGTTGAAGCTGAATTTTTGTTCACGCCAATTTATCGAAGGGTAGGTGAGTTTCGAGATCTTTTAGGCCTCCAAAGCACCAGCTGAAAGTTCTTTGAAAATTATGGCGCAGGGAACGTGTTGGTTGCTGGTTGTTCGGAAGAGATACCGCGGTCCCAGAACATAAAGGGCAATATAAGGAACATGGGTGTAAAACCCAGCCATGCTCCTTCTATTGCCCCTTATATCATGTCAGTACAAGTCTGACACTCGCTCTGGGGGGAGCGGGGGGAGTTATTTGATGATTTCCCATCCGCAAAAAAAGGGAACTTGTTAAAACCACACCGATGTTCCCTCGCCACTTGCGTCAGAGCGTCGGGTATTACAATATACCACCGGGTATCCTTATACCTTCCTCTATTATCTACCTTTTGGCTGGTTTGATGTGTGGTACATCAATCCAATTAAAATAATAATTATGTGTTTATTATGTTTCACTGTCGCATTAGGTTAAGGCCTGTAAGGATAGTCTGTTGTAAAGAGGAAAAATAAATAAATGACGGAATGCAACTAACAAACAAAGAATTAATAACTCGGCCGTGAAAAATATTTTTCCTCTTTTCCTAATTCAAATCTGTTGAGCGGTTTATTCGCTATTAAACAACAAACATTTTCAGTAAAAATAATTGTATCGAAGATCTTTTCTAATTAGTTCAATCCACTAATAGCCCCAAGGCGTGTTGTTGTGGGAATTAGGAACAAAAAACAACCCTTTTAAAAGAAAGGCGATAAGACAAAACAAGGGTTTAGTTTAATAAGTTAAATCATTCACGCGAAATCCGAGAAAAGTCTAAAGTAATTTCTTGAAAGCTATGACGTTATTTACGGCTTTAGGTATTTTATTTAAAACCAAAAGGTTTATAACATTTTTTTTTCATGGACGACTTTGTTCAAAACTTTTAGACTAACCTTTAAATATTTTTTTTAAACTTAAGTATTTACTGTGAAAGTTTTACGCAAACCTTCATAGTGCTGGCTGGTTTGCAAAGACGTTCGAATACTCAGGTTTTTAAATTTAGAATTAATTAAAAGAGAATAGAATGACTTTGGAAGTGAGTCACATGTATTGCTGAAATGATAAACTAAAATATAGTATTAAAGTGTTTTATGATTTCTTTAATTACATAACTTAAGCTGTTCACTGCATACCATAACATCACGCTAGTATCATCTGAAGGTCTTATGTAGAGATGTATTTCATTATACACTCACATTTAGGCAGTTATATTTCAAGTAATAAGAGCGAGCCTATTGCCGTCAACTGGGCACAATTCCAGACTACAAGCTACAACTAAGTTTTGTCTACCTGGGGATCAATCTCGTGACTTCATAGTCAGCAATAAGGACTATTAAATGCTTCTTTTTACCAAAATGTTAAGAGCAACGCCAAAATAATGATATTTTCCTATCCAAATCCTTCATTTTATTTTTATCCCCTTCGTATTTTCGTAACTGGGTCAATGTCTAGATCCTGAGCGATCAAAACGTCTCATAAAGATAAACTCATACACATCGCCGATATCCCTACAAACCAACGGATCTATCGTCTGACTCTCGTCAATTTATCACCTAAATTTACCAAATCAACTGAGAAAAATAGACCTTAAAACCATGTAATAAAATGCTTTTCGTATTGCTGAATTGAGAGGAGATAGGTATACATGTTTTAAGATAGTGTTCGGGACTTAGGGATGAAATAATGATGTTAGGGATAAAATTGCTTAACCATTTATTAGAGAAAAAACGGTACGGTATCACTTTTGTACATAGATAATAACAGATTGACACTGAACTGACCTAGCGTAGTACGGAGTTTCGATACTTTATATTTTAAATTCATTTCATTCATTATCATTTCGGTCATTTTTTAACTTATTTAGATTTTAAATTGAATTTTGCTTTTTATTTACTCTGGACGCTCTTACTGTGTACGTCTTTCTACATCGTTCTCACATATTTGTATAATCTCGACACGAATGATGTAAATACGATTTTGTAAAAATATTATAATTTAAAAGAGTGCCCATGGAGTTTCTTGCCCATTCTTCTCCATAAAGATCAACGCTTTGGAATGGGCAACTACAGTACTTTCACAAGTTATTATGCCTTGTGACCGGGACTGTAGCAGCATCATTTTTTGTTCTTGTTTTTATGACACTCAAAAGTGCCTGTAATGGTCTAATTGAAATAAATGCTTTGAGTTTGAGTTTGAGTTTAAAAGGCCAGCATAAACTGGTTCGATCTAAACCCAATTTAATCACCGTGCAATTAAACGTAAAAACGTCTCAACTACAGAAATCTCCCGGAATATTCCTTACATCTGGAGCCCCTACTGAAGCGCAGATATGACACACATTACGAGGGCTACAAACATTAATAAATTCCCGCCGGAATCACCGTTATCTGTATTTGTGGCGGTTTTATATCAAACGTTTGGAACTAGGCCTTTTTTTGCTTACCACTTATACTTTTTATGACATGACCCTCCAAGTTCTGTTGGTAAATAACTAAAGATCAAAGATTTACTTAAGTCAATAGATTCGTCGTATACCGAGAATGATCTTGTTTTGGTTCCATTGAAAATTGAATTTTAATTGCTCACTCGTGCTTTAAATTGTATTTATTACTAGCTTTCGCCCGCGGCTTCGCTCGCGTTAAATTTGGTATAACACACCAAGCAGACCTGCAGTTTTTGCTCTTGCGCCTGATTGATTTGTAATAGCAACTCTAAGTTTTCCCTTTTCTTCCCTCGTTCTCCCTCATATCCCACTTTTTTTAAATAAAAATTAGCCTATGTCCGTCTCCTGGTTCCCAAATATCTCTGTACCAAAATTCATCAAAATCGGTTTAGCCATTAAAGCGTGAAGAGGTAACAAACAAACAAACTCACTTTCGCTTTTATAATATTAGTAAGGAAGTAAGGATTCCATGCAAGATGTGAGAGCTTTTTGCTGGTGTATCATCAAATAACTTCCTCTGGGCGGAACGGGAGGGAGTGTCAAAACTTTTACTGACTGAAACCGTCCCATGTTCCCTCTTGCAAAGAACCCGCAACCTCAGCAGGCGCTGGCCCTGACAGGCCCCTCTGAAGTTGTGAGAGCTTAATTTACTAATTGCGCTGTTTTCTCAGTACACCATCTACCGAGCCTTTTCGCATCTATGTTGGGTTTTTTGATGGGAAATCATCAAATAACTTCCCCCGCTCTAGGCGGAGCGGGAGGGAGTGTCAGACTTGTACTGACTAAAACCCACCCATGTTCCTTCTACTGCCCTTTATACGTTCCAAGGCCGCGGTATCTCTTTTGAACAACCCGCAACCCCGGCAAATGGTGGCCCTGGCAGGCCCCTCTGCTTTGCTGACATCTCTTTGAAGCACGCATGGAACACTAACGCGCTGTCAACACGGCCTGTCGTCAATAGACGGACGGACGGTGAGCTACCCATTGCTCACCGTCCACAAGCCCGCATCTACGGTGGCCGGGAGTCATCTCGCGGTGCCAGACGCCCGGGGCGTCTACCACTGCGGCTGGGTTGGTTTGAGGTTCTCTCCCTCAAACGCCCAGCCACCCTCCTTCCTCCTCCTTCGCTAGCATGACTGCTTCGCAGAAGGAGGTGACCGCTTCCCATTCCCTCTCGCTCCGGACCATGGACTGAACCAGGGCCGGACGGACTATGTTAAGGTCAGCCGCCATTCTAACCGAATGCAGCTGCATATCAGTATTTTACCTGGAACGAATGCCTATCAGACCTCCACAGCCACTACCATAGACAATTGGGTAATAAGATACGCATTGGTAAGACTGGTTGACAGACTTTCCAACAACTGCCCCCAATTTCTGTGACTCAGGGACCAACGGCTTAACGTGCTATCCGAGAAACATTAGCAAAGAGTAGGGTTTTCATTCAATTCAGTAAGTGATCTTCTTCTATCAGCAATATCGAATACGAAATCGTTTTTTTTTTTGTTTAAAAAAAAAGCATTATTATTTAATGCCAGTCTTTCCCACTATAATGTATAACTGTCTAGACATATTCTAGACAGTTAAAATAAATTGCAAGCAATCAAGTATCGAAAGATAAAGAGTGCTTCAAAAAAACAACAATCATTGAAGCTAAAATAAAATTCAGAAAAAAAAATGAATAGCTAAACAAAATATTTTATCACAGTGAGTTGGGTCAGGTTAGGAAAAAATATTTTAAAGAAAGAACGAAATACGAACGTAAACCTTCTGACGCTTGAATGGTTTTGTAAATATTTGTGAATGTGTATTAAAAAATAACTGGCTGTTTAAATACCGACTTTTTCAACCTTATTCAACGGTAAATGTATAATACTCTTAAAAACATATCTATCAAATCGAACAAACTTTATTATTATTTTACTAGCTTCCGCACGCGACTTGGTCCGCGTTAAACCCGCGTGATAATCGAAAAAAAATCCTTCCATAAATAAATAAGCTTTTCTTCCCTTTTTCTCCCCCTTTTCTCACTTTTGTAAGCCTATGTAACAAATAAACAAACAAACTCACTTTCGCTTTTATAAAATTAGTAAGGATTATAATGATTTGACGACACGGTTGGTGCAGTGGCTGATCGATCGACTGCTGCGCTGCGTGTCGCAGGTTCGATCCCCGCCCGAAACAAATATTTGTATGACCTACAGGTAGTTGTTTCGGGTCTGGCTGTTTGTTTATGTGTGTTTAAATGTTTGTAAACGCACCCATGATACAGGAGAAATTCCTAGTGTGGGGCAAAGTTTTTATTAAAAAAAAAAAGATCATGAGCTAGAAAGATCCTTCCTTCCATTTTTCCTGTCGTTTGCTATTTGGAAACAAACCTTTTTGTACAAGTCCAGCTCGTCACGCCATCTCCTTCTGGGCCTACCACGTCGCCGGATCCTGTTGTTCGGAACACCATCAGTTGCTAATTTGGTCCAATAAGTTTTTCACAATGACCACCCACGCACATAACAAAACTAGTTATTTATCAATATGATATCACCACAAAACTGGGATTATTATACATATATCCAAGTTTTCTGTCGTGAATCCTTCACGCGTGACTCAGGGACTCAATGAAAGGCTCACAAAACAAGAGGAAATGACCAGAAAGTTTATCCAAAGCTGAAGATTCGACGAAAGACGAAACTAATAAAGTTAGAGTTGGTTTATCGCGAAGACTTTTAAGGGCTGGTACATCCCTGATTCGGACAAACATAGTTTACAAATGTGAGGAAGCAACTTACCAACTCAATTTTATATTTGCGTGTTGAGAACACATTTTTTTATTGTTTTATAATGAATGATATACATTTATTTCAGACCAAACCATTGTCTATTTAAGTCTTAAAACTGACATAGTTACTAATATTATAATTAACACTTGAAACGGGATATTTACCATGTTTGTTATTTATATCGAGTTTCCGATATTTCGGCGATGTTGCAAACGCTATGATCTCGGATGTTTCATCCGTGATGTTTCATCCGTTTCTCGGATGTTTTATCCCGCTTCAAGTGTTAATTATCACATTGTCTATTTTTTCCTATATCGTGAGTGCATTTACAAACATTGAAACCACAAACAGCCAGACTCGAAACAACTATTTATGGGTCATACAAATTTTGTTGGTCGAATACGCGACACGCAGCGCCACTGTGCTAACTGTGCCGTCGCTAATTATTAGTTACAAACTACGTTAGTATAGAATCATTCAATAAAATCTATTTAAGTAACAATGTATGAGTTGGTAAGTTTGCGTTTACCAAACATGTTTAGGAATAAACGACAGGCCGGCCGTGTGGACAGCACGTTCATGTTCCACGCGCGCCTCAAAGAAACCGCCTGTCGGGGTTGCGGGTTTTTCGAAAAAGATACTGCGGGCCGCGAATCATAAAGGGCAAAAGAAGTTTTCAGTCAGTAAGTCTGACCCTCCCCCCCCCCCCCCCCAGAGTGTAAGGTATTCATGACATTTTATTGTATAGATTTAGATAAATAAAATAAACCTTCTCGTTTTCTGTACGTTAAGTCTAAGTTGAAAAGCCCTACCCTATCACATACCATCGGATACAGCTTAATTGATACCTCGGGGAGCTTTATTATGTAACATACGTTCTTACTTTGAAAGTAAACGCCGGATACAACGGTGAAGGGAAGATGTATCGATGGAAATAAGGTTTCCGACATCTTGGATTCAGGATGTTCCAAGAATGTTACTTTCGATCAATCCATCAACTTGACCTAGAATGGTTTAGACAATAGTTCTTTCTGATCAATTTGGCGCAACAAGATTTATTATGAGGCAGTAATTTATCTCTTTCAAATCAAATCAAAAGCATTTATTTCAAATGAAAATTTTCAAAAGACAGTTACAGGCACTTTTGAATTTAAGCTACAGTCCCAGTCACAAGGCATAATAACTGTGAAAGTACTATAGTTGCCGATTCCAAAGCGTATTTCGCCACGGAGAAGAAGTGGCAAGAGACTCCCTGGACACTCTTTTAAATCATTCAAATAACTAAGTATGTTATTTCACATGATTTTATTTGCTGTGACGGCCATGTTGGTTGCAAGAGCGACTCCTGAGCATGAGGGTTCGATTCTCGGGTCGTGCATAGTGTTATTGGCTTATTCAACCAGGTTTTCTCAGTAAATTTGTACCAGGTTGATGGTAATAGGCTCATATTATATGAAACTTAAAAAAGAAAAATTACTGTCAAAACGTAGGTTTGCCTAACCCATTGAAAATCACAGGCGTAAAGTTATCGTGATGTTTTTTAGTAATAAATAAAGGCTGCCAAGAATTCCAAAAAAGGCACACATAAGATCGTTAAATAAAAAAAAAGTTGAGCAAAATAACTAAAACTTGTAAACGTAGCATGTCCATTTTATTTTAATCTAAGAAATGCTAATCTTGACTCATAATTTATAACAACAATTTCATTTAATTTATAGCCCCAAAAGCTAATAAAAACAAAACAATAGCTATTCCAAAGAAAAAACAAACCTTAAATAACAAACTCGTTGCACAAAACGAAATGTCAAAGTATTTTGCATACTAGTGTTGCCAATGACAAAGACAATATGTCGGGATGAAATGCGGGATATGAATTTTGCTCGGGACAGTTTTATTATAAAACCTTTTATTTCTCTTTCATGCTGATTTGGTTGCTAAAATATGTTATTTGGTATGCATCGTGCAGAACTGTAGCCATTTGAGAAATTGGAGCCATTTTAATAAATTGAGTAGTAGTTTAGGATGATACATTTGCTAGTGCAAAACAGAATACAAATGTAGTTTTCTGCTTCGGAGTTTCAAAATACAAATGTTGCCACTCTAATTCCGTGCAAAAAATACGCCAGCTATGACAGTTGACTAGTGAAAACTTCCAAAATATTAAAATGGCGAGTCTAATAAAGACATATTCTATTCTATTCTATTATTAGAACAGTCCTAAAAATTGGGACATTTCGTGTCCCGGTTTCACGTTAACAACTAGAGCGTAACCGCCCTCAAATATTAACACTGGCAGTAATTGAGTCGTGCACACCAAATAATAATATGGCGGCGTATTCTTTTATTTTTCATGTCGGAATATTCTCTTTTCAAAAAGCCTTCTGTTTTAATGGTTGCTTGACTGAATTTCATGCCATGTCTAATTTTATTTTGTTAAGACTAAAGGTTTAATAAGACCTTTTGAGAAAGTAAATAATTAAGAAATGCTGAGCGTAATGAAATATTCAGCAAGTAATTATCAACATATTTTTTAACCTAATATGTTGTGAATGAATTTAAATTTTATTTTATACTAAAAATTTATGATTGATCCAAAATTAGGGAAGGAGAGCTCCTAAAGTGTGCAACAATTCATGGTCTCATTGTAATAGGAGTGGTTTTATACCTTTATTTATTTTATAAAATCGTAGCATGTAGACATATCGTCCTTTATTAATTTTAAGGCAGACTTTACTCTCAAATATTTATTCAAAAAATAATATTTCAAGAAACAAAATTAGGAATGACCTCTATAAAATTAAATGGAAAATTGCAAAAAGGAATGTCTTCAATTAAAACTTGTACATACGTCTTTAAAGACCAGATCATTCAGAGGTTTTCTCAGGTCATTAAATAAAAATAATATAAAAAGACAATTTGGGCATAGAGAAAGTACGAATTTTCTTTCAACCTTTTTCATTCAGCCCTTCACAATATTAAAATCTCTTGGTTCACTGAAAAGTAATGTTTTCTTTTATAAAACTTGCTTGTTTGTCTTTTTCATAGATGTGTTTGTCTATATTGCTCGTACCTTGTTATTGCTATATCGTATATAATTGTATTCATTTTTTTTGTGAGCGAAGCGGGGTCGGGTCGCCAGTTTAGCATCCCCGCTTCACTTAAACGAAATCTACATAAATATTAATTAATTTTCTTTGGAGGAGTTTGTGGGTAAATAATAACATCCGCTCAAATCAAAATATGTTTATTTCACATAGTCGTGGAGAAAAAGTGCACGGTTCGGACATGGAGAAGAACCGGCAAAAACACCACGGTTATTTTTTTAAAATCATTGGGTTTTTGTTGTTGTTTTAGCGCTAGTAATTGCTTACTTGACAAGTGGTCACTAAAGGAAATAGCTGGTCAGCCATTTGATTACATACCGAGTTTCCTACGTGCCTTGGAAAGGACGTTAAGTCGTTTGTGCGGACTGGCAGCCGTTGGTCAATAGGGAATATGCATAATATTTAAATTTGTCTCAAATATTTTTTTCTAGATTCTTTATAGTCTCTACATTATACTTAAAGGGTATTTTTTTTATTTAGTTATCATTTAAACCCAGAAAATATTGTTTAAAAAGTGAAAAATAACGGAGGGAAATTCAAACTTTCAAAACGCGTCACTATTGTTCGAAATGTGACGTCACTGGTTACCTTTTGCATTTATCGTTGATTTATCGGTGTCGATATTCAGACTGTGTTCATAGAGTTTGTGAGAAAAATTGTTGAAAACTGTATTTCTGTGTGGTTACTTTGTGAATATATATTTGTAGTCAATCTAAGACAATGAGAGAAACTGGATTTGTCAAAGCACAATCGGATAATATACCGAAAATAGATGCATTTATGATGTCAGCATATTTTGCATCAAATCTCGATTTTATGAGCGCAGGGAGAGAACAAAGGAGTGAAAGATGCAAGGTAATTATTATGTCACATGGTATACCTATTGTAATAAATAACATATTTTTTGTTCATGTTTAAATAATACAACAAAACATAAACTAAGTCTTTAAAACTGTTCCTAAACTCATAATTTTTTCTTTAACCGTAGATTTTGTTTTTCTCCTTTCTGTTTCATTATGCTATATTCAATGTAATTAACTGTATCTTCCTTAACCTGAAATCAATTATCAATAATCAAAATTTCGTAAAACCTCAATAGGAATAAGGAAGCTCTTTAGAGAAAACTTGAATGGACTTATGTAAACTTGTGAACTTGGTTAGATAAAGACCGAATCTTCTACTGTTTAGCTAATTCACACAAGTTGTACATAAATATAGAATACTTACGTTAAAATGATCTTCACAACAAAATACAACCGATAATAGAGATATTATAATCCCTTTTCATATTCTTACACCATTGTTTACGTAATTTTGCATCGCGTGGAACACGAAAAAAACACTTTACCTGGTGTACTAATGGTAGTGTTTCGACATTTCAGTACCATACAATACTTGTAAGAAGGTTTTTTAACTTCTTCCATGGTTTGTTTAGCAATTAAAACTGAAAATAAGTATTAAGTAGCTGAAACGCTACTATAGTGAACAAACAGTACTAAACCAATGACGTCATCGTAAGCGCGCGCAAAATGGTGGCGTTTTGACAGCTCAAATTTATTCAATGTTTTAAATTTCAATTTGAAAAGTAACTTGACTATTTTCAAGTCTATTTATATATTTTTTCTATGTCATAAAGATGTATATGTTTAATTTAAGACATAAAAAAAAATCATGCATATTCCCTATTGTAGCTCGTTGGTAGTGGTTCGAGAACAGGTAGTCATAAACCGTAGTGCGAGGCACGCGGAATTAACGTAAAGAAATATGTCAATTTTAAAATTAAAAGTAATCGCTTCGGATGATATCCATACCATCCTTACTAATATTATAAAAGCGAAAGTGAGTTTTCTTGTTAAGTCTTCACGCCTAAATGGCTAAACCTATTTTAATGAATTTTGGTACAGAAATAGTTCAGACACTGGACGGACATAGGCTATTTTAAAAAAAAATGTGAAAAGTGGGGGCCGAAGAGGGAATAAAAGGGAAAATTTAGTTTAGCTATTACTTATATTAATAAATAAACCGCAAGGGCAAAAACTACAAGTAGCCTGCTACCTGTAGTTTTTGCCCTTGCTTGGTCCGTCTCCAGGATCCTAACTATTTCTGTACCAAAATTCATCAAAATCCGTTTAGCCATTTAGGCATGAAGACGTAACAAACAAACTCACTATCGCTTTTATAATATTAGTAAGGATTGTATGAACTTTTGTAATCATTTATTTGTACACTAGTATATATGTTACTGTAAAAGCCCAAACTAAACTAAAAACCTAAGATTTACCGATATGACTTGGTAAATGTAAGTATTTATTATAAAGGGACGATTTTTTCGGTCTTTTACCATTCCAATTCAGTACATGCTAGGTTTTACCAATGTGGACTGGTAAATGTTGGTTTTAGGAGTAAAACTATGATTAATGAATTCTTCATCATTTATTTCAAGTTATTAGTCAAAATTTAGGTATAATCCTAACCTTTTTAATGATTTTCATTTCAAAGTTGTATTCATACAATTAGGAACAAGTATTTTTTTAATATTTGAGAAACTTCTAAAATAGTAAAAATGTAAAAAAAACTGAATTTGTGTATGTTTCTTATTATAATTTGGTTTTTAACCAACAATTAATACAAACAATTCTTATGTCGCAGTCATCTGGTTGAATCTGCTACCTATTTGATAGTATCACTAGCGCGTTCATTGAATGACGACATTTAATTGAATGTCTTGGCCGAACGTTGATTGAACAAGCGTCACTCAACGTCCAACTAGATAGCTGATTGTAAGATAGCCCTTTGAACAGAGCGGACGTAAAATCATTCAGGTGATTGAGTTACTATTAATACATCTCTAATATTTACAACTGATTATCACCTGCCCCAAGATAGGTCGACGGAGCCCCGCTACGCGGGGCTCCTATTACTGGGTGGTTTAAAAAAAACCACGAAGGCTAAGGCGGGAGCTCCGCTCCGCTACGCTCCCGCCTTACCCAACCTAACCTATCCGAGTCGGGGTACTCTGAGTCGTGAGTGAGAGAAAGTGATGAAGATGTTTTTCGACATTTACCGTTCCTTGAATGCAAATCCTAAGATTTACCAAGTGAATGATGGTAAAAGTTCGAATCCCAAACTTTTATGGACATTTAGCATTCATAGTCGGTAAATCTTAGGTTTTACTGGAAAATCTTAAGATTTACCGTACTTCGAGCTTTTACAGTAACATATATACTACTCAAAACAAAATAAGTGCCACGAGGTATTTTTTCATTTTGGTGTAATTTATTAAACATTTACATATTGAAAGTAGTAAAATATTGAGTATACAAACTCTTTGAAACCTAAACTTTTTAATATTGTAGTATTCATATAATGCTGGCAACTATTTTAAATAAAATTTGATTTAAAATTCTTTTTGAAAATTTTGATTCCATTTTCTTTGACGTTTTGCTTTCTTTGCTTCTTGGTTTATTAGAAATTATCAGAGTTAATTGATATCTTGAGTCAGAAACATCTTTTGCAATATGCCACAAGCACGCAGACGTCATATGGACTCGCTGACAGCAATCAGTGCCGTTACAATTGATCAATATTATTTTGTATTTAAAGTTTGTGATACAATGAGATTTCTTTTCTTAGAACCAATTTTGAGTTACGACAATTTTTTTTGACGGATCGATTGGGGCGGTGCTTGAGCGATCGACTGCTGCGCTGTGTTTCGCGGTTCGAACCCCGCACGGAACAAATATTTGTATGATCTAGAGGTAGTGGTTTCGGGTCTAACTGTTTGTGAACGTAGGTACCCACGAAAGAGCAGAAATACCTAGAGTAGGGCAATTTTTAAAAAAAAAACAGTACGTTTTAACATGAGTAATAAATAGAAAACAATCTACCTACCTAGTACCTAATATTTCAACGTTCAAGTAGATTGCCAAAATATATACAATATTTATCACATCTCATAACAATCAGCTCCACATTACACAAAGCAAGAAATTGTATTTACTGATGCCGAAAACTTTCTGCTCAAAAAACATTGTTAGGAACGTATAAATAATGGCTCTTTTTCTCGTTGAAATAAGTCTTTATGTTACATTTATCTGTTATGTAAGTTAATTTTTATGTAATCTGAAGGTCTAGCACGAGTGCGCGTTGTAGTGTTTACGTGAATACGACGACTTTAAAAACTGTTTTCACATGTAACATTGTAAGACTTTAGCTTAAAATTATGAAAATGTTGTTATGAAATGTAATTATGAATTGTTCATATCTGTTTTATTAAATAGTTGCATTAATTCAAGAGCAATTTTATTGTCGATGTAACAATGTCTTTAAAACTAGCAAATTAAATACTGGGCGTGCGTCGCTTTTTTACATCGTAGGAAACCCAATCTTCTTTCTTGTTGTCGATGGCTACAGAATATTTTAAAATTGACCTAAACCTTAGCCGCTTTGGCTATAACTTTTCGCGTTCTAGGCGGAGGTAGTGTCAGACTTTAACTTACTAAAACTCTCCCACGTTTCTCCTTTTTTCGTTTATGTGAGGGGGCCGCAGTATCTTTTTCGAACAACCCGCAACTTCGGCAGGCGATGGCCCGGGTAGACCCCTCTGCTAAGTGACTCCTGTTACCTATCTTAGCTAGAACATAGATTGGGATACAGCACCACATCCATAGTTTGCTGTCACGCTCCGTCAAGGTTCCTAACTTTTAGAGTTTTAGATTAACCTCTCAAGGACCGCCATTATTTACATCAACTATCCGTCAAGCACCGCCGGGCGGGCTCTTATCGTAAGCGTAATCTGATTTTAAGACTTATCTTTACTACAAATACATAAATATTAAATCACTCGGGGTTTGGTGGCACACATTTGTGCCAGCGGGGCTCAATGGTAATACTTGTTTACTACCTTTATACTGGGGCTTTAGAGCCTAACCCCACTAAGCTAAAAAAAACGTGGAACCAGTTTAAAACAAATAAATACATTTAACACGCACAGTAGGTAAACACGAAGTCCGGCAAAACAAATCCTATTTTTTACAAACAGAACAATTTCCCGTGTAATTCCTGTCTATTTATTTAGCAAATTATGTAAACATTTACCGAAGCATTATCTACTTGGCCGAATTACGGGTATGTCACGTATATGTTACGTTATCTATACATTTATGTACATTTAATCTTGTATTGTGTATCAAATATTTACCATCAAGTCTTCACACTTGGGAATAGTTGTGTCAATGTTTCCTTTGAGGGCTCAATGTGATATGAGATCAAAGGAAAAGAGACAATGTCGGGACTTGAAAATACGACTTCAAGTGTAGCTTCATTTTTTGTGAGCACAGTTATGGGGTTGATGCTCGGGTCGAGCAAAAAAAAGAACGTTTCTTTTTTAAAAAACTCAAGAAAAGAGGTCAGCTAGATGTATGAAGTCCCATTAACCATAGCACTTTTCGCTTGACGAACTCTTGGTAAACTTTTACTCATTAATAGATAATAGACTGTTGACGAGTTTTTGAAACGTTCGCGCTTAATCCAGCATTTTCGCTCAAAATGACAGCTGTCAAAAAAAGAGACAACTCATGTAGCGACTTGCTTGTACGAGTTTATGTGCGTGTCAACACACCTACGAGTTTGGCAAAGCGCGTGCGTCCAGAAACGATCTGAAACGCGCCCAAAATACGGTAATCTGAAACACCGTATGATGGTCGCATTGAGGTGTACAATCAACTTTCTGGTATACGGTACTATAGGCGCGAACTTGATCAAATATTTGTATGACTTATAAACCTTCCTACATGTAGTACTTACGATCAGATATAAATGTGACGAACTGATCAAATATTTGTGTAACCTATAATAATATATACCTGCGCACCTACATAGGAAACGTTTGTTTAAGTGCTGAGTGTGTTTCTAAGCCAAAGTTGTGTTTGTAAAGGCATTCGTATATTGAAAAAACCGGCATATTTTCAAAGTGTTAGTCAGACTCGCGCACCCAGGGTGCCTTACAAACTTGTGATATAAACGGCATTATCTTCTGACTGCGTAGACTGAGGAGCTCGTGGCTAAATAATAGCAGCCGCTCGGGTCGATCTTTAGGTTAAGTCGCGCTTGCCTAGGTTGGTCTGTGGATGGGTGACCACCCGTTACATACGAAAGCACGTTAAGCCGTTGGTCTCGGCTGTCATTTGTAGTTCTTTGACAGTCGTTACAGGTAGTCAGTGTTCCGAAAATCTGACAACCAGCCTTACTAAGGGGTATCGCATTACCCAGTCCTAACTGGGTTGTGGAGGTCAGATAGGCAGTCGCTCCATGTAAAATACTGATATTCAGCTGCATCCGGTTAGACTGGAAGCCGACCCCAACATAGTTGGGAAAAGGCTAGGCAGATGATGATCTTCTGACTGCGTAGACTTAGAGGGTTGATTCAATTACAATTCCAACTTGATAACTCCACATCTTCCCATGATAAAGGGTTTTGACAGACAGACGCATAACAAAGTGCTCCTAAAAAGGTTCCGTTTAACGGTTTCTTTTAAGGGTTTCATCATTTTATTGTCCGTCTATATTTCAATCCATCTGTTGTGAACATGGGTGGGTTTGAGTCAGTAAAAGTCTGACACTCCCCCGCTCCGCCCAGAGCTGGAAAAGTTATTTGATTATTTCCCATACTCAAAAATTTTGTCGCCCCGTTACACACAGAGCAGGGAAAGTTATTTGATAATTTCGCAAAAATGACTATGGGAAAGCCTTTGCCCGCCAGTGTGAACATACAGGCTAAGGATCCTATGGTGCTACATAAGGGTAAAACTCATTAGTTTTACAGGAAATACCATAGGACACACTTCATAATGAAGGAGAAATTATTCATTTCTTGTATGAAATCCAATAACCAGCCAACAATCACACAAGTACGTAACCACTCGATATATAGCCACCGTCTGCATATTCCCACTGCAACTGAATCAGAGATTGGCGCTCTCATACGTGTCGTATGAATAATTCAAAGCTCTACACAATCTGTGAATCTGTTCTGTTGTAACGAAAACAGCTGACAGGCAGCCAGGCTAGCTAGCTAGTAGTAGCAGTACCTATGCATGGTATAGCAGCAGTTATAGCCCAGTGGTGCAACCGTTGGGCTGCCAAGTCGTAGAGTTCGAACCCAAAACACGCACCTCTGCCGAGATTGCCGGTTGCTCGAAAGAGATACCGCGGCCTCGGAACAAAAAGCGTAAAAGAAAGAACAGGGGTTTTAGTCAGTAAGAGTCTGACACTCCCCCCCACCTATTCCGCCCAGAGCGAGAGAAGTTATTTGAGGATTTCCCGTCAGCAAAAAAAAAGACACGTAGGTACTTCTGATTTTTCCTATACATGTACGTATTGTATTTTTAATTATCACAAGCTTCGGTGTAGGAAAACACTGAGAGGAAACTAGCAGGTCTGAGAGGCCCTCGGGCGGCTTTTAAACTCTCACAACAGGTTAAGCAATAACCACACGAAACCATTATGATAGCCATCGCGTTATGTCTTCAAAGTTGCGACACACTATGGAACATTTATGAGCAAAGGACACTTTGATAAACAAATAATATCCAAAGATAACCGTTATTTAGGTAATAATGTTTTATTGAGTTACACATATGGAGGACTAAATCTCAAATCACCAGCTTCCAAAGAAAAATCAAAATCATTTATAAAATTAGAGATACCAACTTTTAGCATTTAGTTGATATGCATTATTTCTCAAATCTATGTACTTTGCATCTGCCATTATATTTTTGTACTTTTTTAATACATGCATGGTGAGGGAAACTTGAAAAGAACTTGAGAGTCTTGAGAAAAACTATTAACTAAAGTTGTCTAGGTTATAATTTTTCGGACCTCATACTTCTTCTTTGGACTACAATAAACTGCGATGTAGCATGCTCTTAATCATTTCTAAAAGCTAACAATATTTGTAAAAACAATAACAATACCAAACGACCAACCACACAATAAAATCCCTAAAGAAAACCAAAAACACCGTTATCCTTTGATTTATATCAAGCGACGTCACAAAACAAAGATGGCGGAGCTAAAAGCGCGGGAACGTACGCTTATTACATTCATTGTGTGCACAATGAATGTTTTCTTATTTTACGTCAAAATTGCTTTATGTAACACTCGGAAATTATGTTGAAGATTATGTGCGTTGTGTTTTATTTTATGTTATTAAATCATCTTGTCTTTAAACATTACAATATTTATGAATGCTTATGAAAATTTCTACGGATCTTCAGATTTAAGTTTGGTATAAACTTTATTTTGTAAAATGGGAGTCATTTATGTCACTATTGCTCACCTTGTACTGACTAAAACCGACCCATGTTCCTTCTATTGCCCTTTATGTTCCGGGGTCGCGGTATCTCTTTCGAACAACTTTCGAACAACCCGCAAACCCGGCAGGCGGTGGCCCTGGCAGGCCCCTCAACTTTTAAACCTTTGATAGACTTCTGATAGTCCTCTGATCATCAGGATTAAGCAAAGGTGTTCGCAACAGTATACCCACATTTTGCCAGTTAAATTTAAGTCCTAAGTAATAGGTGGCGAGCTTACTGTCATTAACTAATCACAAATCCAGACTAGTTCGAATATTGAATCTAGTTTGAATAAATGACTTTTGGTTTTGATTTTAATCGAACCCAGACAAATGTCATTTTTGTTTTTTTTTTTTGAATCCGCTGCAACACTACATTTATGTAACTAATACCACTTTCAGATTACATTTTATTATTCAATTTCAGTCAAAATACTTCTCTGCTACTGCATAGGGATTACCAATGAGAGTGCCTAGGTAAATTGCATCTTAAAAATGGAAAGATAGGCCAAAGAAAAGATGGATGATTTGTTAAGGAATGATATGAAGGAGAAAGGAGTAAACTATGCCGTGACGTCCGACAGAATGGGATGAAAAAAAAACGTGTTGCGCCGACCCCAAATAAACGTAGAATGGGACAAGGGCAGGAAAAGGTTTTCTTTTTGATCGTCCAAATCTTTTACTCAGTTCTGCTAATATTTTCACAGTAATAAAAATGTTCGAAACACATTTTAACTACAAATGTGTGCACACAAATTTTATGTTCACAACTGCACTGCAGCTACCCTACCATGACGTCTTAAAGCAGAACTTATTCCACTGAGGGAAAGAGACAGAGCTATACAGGGTGTCTAGCACCATCTCTTTCCCTCAGCGGAATAAGTTCTGCTTTAAGACGTCATGGTAGGCCTGCTGTTCATACAAATAAAAGGCACAGTAAACACTTAACTCAGTGTTAGTCAGTGTCACATTGTGGCGGTAAACAGTGTTAATATACAATACTAGATTTTGCCTGCCGCTCCGCTCGCGTTAAATTCGGGGTAACACAGTTCCTCTTTCCTGATATACAGGTACCTATTGCTACCTGCAGTTTTTGCCCTTGCGCCTTATTGATCTTTCTCTACCTCATATCCAACTTTAAAAAAAAAAACATCAAGCCCATGTCCGTACCAAAGTGCCCCAACCATCTCTGTACCAAAATTCATCAAAATCGGTTTATCATCAACTAAGAACTTATGTCTGGAATCGATATACACACACATGGAACCTTTTTTCACGAATTTGCTAATTTACTCTATTAACCAATCTTTCTAAGCCACAACTTCTATAAAAAAAACACTTATTTTATTCATAATTGAAAAATGAGCAAACCAATGACGTCACAAGTTACTGTGCCGAACAAAATCTATGCAAGTTTTGACAGCTAATAAAAAGTATTTTGATTGGTTGGTGGTTTCAATTACCATCTTCTAAGCGTGCTACAGAGGGCTCTTTCATCGAGACAAGAGCTTTTTTTTTCGGGTGGGAAATCATCAAATGACTTCCCCCGCTCTGGGCGGAGCGGGGGGGCAAGTCAGACTTTTACTGACTAAAACCCACCCATGTTCCTTCTATTGCCCTTTACGTTCCGGGGCCGCGGTATCTCTTTCGAACAACCCGCAACCCCGGCAGAATCGAGACAAGTGCTTAGGTGTTATTTTGACGGCACGGTTGGCGCAAAGCCTGAGCGATTGACTGCTGCGCTGCGTGTCGTAAACAAATATTTGTATGACCTGCAGATAGTTGTTTCGGGTCTGGCTGTTTGTGAATGTGAGATTGAATGTTTGTAAACGCACCCAGGATACAGGAGAAATTCCTAGTGTGGAGCAAAGTTTTATAAAAAGAAAAAAAAAAGTGTGGTGCCTAACAAAAATCTAACTAAATAATGTGATAGTATTGGTGCCGATCCAATGAATTAAACTAGACTCAGATTAAATTGACATACCCAATCTATCTACTTAATTTAATTCCACAACATTTTAGTCTCGATTAAAGATCATCAATTTAGTTTGTCAATCACAAGTTTTTGGTGAAAAACGTCAATTTCAGATTAATGAGATTGCGATTATCTCAAAATTGACTAACTAGACGATCACAAATTTTGTCAAACTATAATGTAGTTAAGTTGCGTCATTTCAATCAAATATATTAATAATGGATACGAATCATCATTTGACAGGAATGACCTAAATTTTGAGTAATGTTTGGTTTCTGACAGCAGAATCATCACCATTGTATTAGTTTCGAGAACAATCCAACTAATTAGATTCCGTGGTTGAGGCTCGGACTGCATAATAAACAAACAAGCATAATGACGTGACACTACATCGATATAATTAATTTAAACTGACAATGAATCTATTGGCAATGAATCCACATTGTGTCCGAAGTAGCTTCATTACGATCTCGTACAAAAAAATACACATATAACAAGCAGAGTCGCCTGCTAGGACCACTGCACTGGTTGTTCGCATGTCAAACCGCAGCCACATACATAAATGGTAAAAAAACAAACATGGGCTTTAGCCAGTAGTCTGACATTATGAGCGGGGGAAGTTATTTGAAGATTTCCAATCTTCAAGGCAAACTGTGTTTTTTTATATAAAAAAGTTGCCCCACACAAGTAATTTCTCCTGTATTTTGGGTGCGTTTCCAAACATTTAAACTCACATACAATACAGCCAGACCCGAAATACTGTTAATAAATGCACAAACTTTTAACAAGATAGGCTAATATTATCTGCATAGCCCAGCAGGACTGCGAAAAATCCTTACTAATATTAAAAAGCGAAAGTGAGTTTGTTTGTTACCTCTTCACGCTTTAATGGCCAAACCGATTTTGATGAATTTTGGTAGAGATAGTTGGGAACCAGGAGACGGACATAGGCTATTTTTTTTTTTAAAAAGAGTGGGATATGAGGGAGAAAGAGGGACGAAACGGGAAAACTTAGCGTTGCTATTACAAATCAATAAGGCGCTACCGAAGTTAACGCGAGCGATGCCGCGGGCAAAAGCTAGTAATATACTATATGAAGGTGCAGCCTTCTATACTTAAAACCAAAAATTTAAAAAAAACTAAGTCGTTTAACATTTATATAAAAAAAACTTAAAAAATCTTTCCGAATAAACAAAATGTCTATCCTTTTAAAAGACTTAAGTAAACATATTTTTAACCACAATTGAAATGATAAAATTTTAACTAGTAAATAAAAACAAATTATATTTCTTTTCTTGCTTTTTTTTTGCAATGTGGTGTAGGCCTTAGTAAACATGCTCCCCCTGGTGTAACGCGCCCTACCTGCGTCGCTCAAAACTCCACTGGTTATTTTTTTTAAAATCATCGAATAACTTCCCCTGCTCTGGGCGTGAGGGAGCAGGGGGGAGTGTCAGACTTATACTGATTAAACCCACCCATGTTCCTTCTATTGCCCTTTATCTTCCGGGAACAACCCGCAACCCCGGCAAGCTCTTGCCGGGGCTAAAAAAAAGTTTATTAAAGGATACAAATAAATTATGAAGCAGTCTTCATAATTTATTTGCATCCTTTAATAAAGTTTTTCTCTGTAAGTAAAGTAATTATTTTTAGAAAATAAATTATTTCAACCGTTAATAACGGGATACAAAATCCTAGTATGTAGCACATTTTAAAACGTAAAAATACCGCATACATTATTCCAGATTTCCGCACTGTTACGTAAATATAGTGGAAACAAAATTAAAAACAAAGTTGCGCAGTACGAGACGTACTTCGTACAAAGCTCTACTTTATTCAGCGTCGCGTCGTCCGAATACGTACAAGTGCTGTACATTGTTGCGAACCCATATGTTAGACGCGAGGCTAAGGACAATGTAGCCAGGCTAAGTAGATAATACCCAGGGGGTAGCTGTGCTAATGAATTAGTGGATACGTGGACTTATTAGGTGATATAAAAGCTTTTTAGGGCTTCGCATATACAATTATATAAGGGAGCCCACACGCAAACTTTTACCATAAACGACCCACATTGTTGCGTTGTAATAATTCGACGGTACATTTTGGCTGCAGATTTTTTCAAAAAACCGAAGATTTTGTTTAAATTATTTATTTCGCTTTGATGAGGTTATGCTCCACTTGCCTAGGTTGGTCTGTGGATGTGTGAGTTTCTTCCGTGCCTGAGCCTTACGCAGTTGTCTCCCAGGACGTGTAAAAAATAAAACACAATAGGATTCCAAAATGTTCGCGGGGCACACTTTGTCAGAAATACTTTTGTTCTACAGTGGGACAGAATGTAGGCTACAAAATAAAAAGGATTCCACAAAAAGCACCTACCTCTTTAGTTAAAAATATTTAAACGGAATGAATTTAGGTATTTATTGCAGATCTACTGAAAGCTGGGCTGTAAAAAAGGTGGATGAAAAACGATTGTATGTAGCGGAGATGAGAATGTTGAGATGAGGATACTCATTCCTTACTTAAATAAATAAAGTAAGGAATGGGTATATTAGAGGAAGTATGTAGTTGCGCCTGTTACAGAAAAAATGAAGGGAGTTGTTTATCTTGGTATGGCACATGTGACTAAAAGAGTGATGGATCTCAATGTTGATGGACGGAGAGCGAGAGGAAGGCCAAAGAAAAGATGGATGGATTGTGTAAGGAATTATATGAAGGAGAAAGAGTAAATGATGCCGTGACGTCTGATAGGGGAGAATGGAAGATGAAAACGTGTTGCGCCGATCCCAAATAGAATAGGACAAGGCAGGAAAATATTGATGAGATCTACAGAAAGTACCAAAAACATAGTTAATGACGGGTGTTTTTCCTAACGGTAGATACAAAAACAAATTTCCTATTGAGCACCAGTCTTTTGCACACAAATGCATTGTAGCACCAAATACATAGGTATTCCAGTTTCGGCACCAATCAACACTTTGAACGAGGTTCTCGGAAACTAACTGCAGTGTGAAATACAGATTCGTACTAATGCGATCCGTGTGGAGAGTGACACGTAGAAACGGGTACAATATTGTGTACGGATCCCGTCTGTTGTGTGCGGTTTTCTCACTTCGAAGCGCGGAGCGGGCTATCAATATAACAGGTTAGATAGAGGACATGGTGTTGGACGAGAAGTAATTTATACATAGATATGATTAACTTAAGTTGAACTTGATTATTAGGTGCTATTTCGAAACTCGAAAAAAAAAATGGAAATAGGTGCACTTTATAGTCCAAAATCTTATACTGTTAGATAGCGCACTCTATAATTCTCTAGATCGTTTTAACACGCTTTTATTAGCTTCACTTGTAACTATGTATGTAAGAAAATCTTGGAATCTTAATTTGAACGACTTTCCGGTCTTCGATTAGGATGAAATTTTGCACACGCTCTGAGTTCTGATGACAATACAGTACTAGCTAAGAAACGTCATTACAAATCCAATATGGCTTCCCAAAGATGGCGGACTGGCTGTTTGAAATCCACCCCTATGATATGGATATCAAATAAAAGGGTTTGCTGTCTAGAATACAAAAAAAAATAGCCACGTGACTCAAAATAAACGTGTTTGTAGTTTTTTAAACTAATTAATTATTTGTTATTATCACTTGCGTTTCCGAATAAATAAATGATTCTGATTCTGATCACGTTCTCGAAAACGGTCCTATGTTTACGAAAGAACGTTCTAGCTATGTCTCATAAATAAGGAATATTCATTTTAAGGGTTCCGTACCTCAAAAACAAATATCTCAATATTTTACTTACTCTTTGTTCAATGTTAAGAGAACTGCAGTTTTTTAAAACTTTTAAACGTTGGAGCATAAACGCACGCTCGTACCCTCCACGTTGAAAAACTCATTCTACCTACATTTTTGTCACATATTTGTGTCGTTAGCATCTTGTCACATATTTGTGACAATAACGTTCAGAAGGTTAAATTCCGCGTCTGCCGTTAACATGCCACCTACCTAAGGGTGATTGCACATAAACAAACATTGTTAGAAGCAGTACACGTGCAAGCTGCCAGCAATTCGCTACTCTGTCGGCTTTACGGGCACTACCTTCCAAGATAACAATTTACTATTTAAACTGAATTGCTCGTTATTGCTCGCATTTGCATTATATTGCCTGTGGCGTGCGGTCCTTGACAATAATTATACTGAATGAATTTTGTGATGACTGATATCGTACTGTGGTAATTAGTTTGGGGGCGTGTTTTAGTAATAAAAGAAGTATAAAACACATAAAAACTATGTTTAAGATCATCATTTTACCAAAACATGCCACGTGGATTTTTTTTCCTCTGCTTCAGGAAAGAGCGGGGCTGAGTGTCAAACTTTTAGTGTCTTAAACCCACCCATGTTCCTTCTATTGCCAGCAGTGGCCCTAGCAGGCCCCTCTGCTTTGCTGACATCTCTTTGAGCCTCGTGTGAAACACGGACGCGACATCATCCTTACTAATATTATAAAAGCGAAAGTGAGTTTGTTTGTTTGTTACATCTCCATGCCTAAATGGCTAAACCGATTTTGATGAATTTTGGTACGGAGATAGTTGGGGCCCTGGAGACGGACATAAGCTCTCTTATCTCCATCATTTTTTTACAAAAAAATTGAGAAATGAGGGAGAAAGAGGGAAGAAAATGGAAAACTTAGCATTGCTATTACAATAAATAAGGCGCAAGGGCAAAAACTACAGGTAGCAGGCACCTGTAAATCTGGAAAGGGGAACTTCGTTACCCCGAAATTAACACGAGCGAAGACGCGGGCAAAAGCTAGCTATCCATAATTTTATTGATAAATTAGTAATATTATCCATCGTGAACGCTATAATGAATGCATGACATACCTTAATCTTATGACCTGTGACGGCCGGCCAATGCTCAATAAACATATAATTACACGCGTCACTGTGTCCCATCACTATCAAATCCAATTAAACCGGTAACACATACTTGAATACACACGGCATTGTAAACTATACGCACGTGATCGAATTAAGATATTATATCAGTATAATCAAGAAACACATTTGCCTAACCCTATCTTTATAATGATAAGGTCGGCTTTCAAATCTACTACTTACTTTTACACGATTTTACTTTTAAGTAAGCGGTATCTAGCGATTTCACCCGCTCAGCACATTGTGTCATAGCATAATATTCATTTCGTGAATGAATGTTTGTGTAAAATTTCAACAATCGCTTTCTCCCTTGCAAACTTTGCCACCCCCACTCCTTTAGCATTAATTTCATCATCATCATCATCATCAGGCTATATTAGTCCACTGCTGGACATAGTCCTCCCCTAATGAGCGCCATAGCGCCCTGTCTTCAGCTTGCCGCATCCAGCATCTGCCTGCAGTCTTTCTTAGATCGTCATCCCACCTGGTCGGAGGGCGTCCTACACTACGCTTGCCGAGTCGCGGTCTCCACTCAAGAACACGTTTACCCCAACGGTTGTCGGTTCTTCGTGAGATATGGCCAGCCCACTGCCACGTCTTCAGCTTGCTGATTCTTTGAGTTAAAGTTATCGACATAGCTCAAAGAATCAGCATTAATTTAGTTTTGCAAAATTCCGTCTTAGTGAGCACATACACCCTAAGAGATTATGAACATAAAGGGCAATAGAAGGAACATGGGTGGGTTTTAGTCAGTACAAGTCTGACACTGTGAAGTTATTTGAGGATTTCCCATCCGAAAAAAAGACCTCCATGATTTGTAATCCTTACTTCCTTACTAATCCTTACTAATATTATAAAAGCGAAAGTGAGTTTGTTTGTTTGTTTGTTTGTTACCTCTTCACGCTTTAATGGCCAAACCGATTTGGATGAATTTTGGTACAGAGATAGTTGGGAACCAGGAGACGGACATAGGCTAATTTTTATTTAAAAAAAGTGGGATATGAGGGAGAACGAGGGAAGAAAAGGGAAAACTTAGCGTTGCTATTACAAATCCATCAGGCGCAAGAGCAAAAACTGCAGGTCTGCTTGGTGTGTTATACCGAATTTAACGCGAGCGAAGCCGCGGGCGAAAGCTAGTAATATTATAAAAGCGAAAGTGAGTTTATTTGTTTGTTTGTTTGTTACCTCTTCACGCTTTAATGGCTAAACCGATTTTGATGAATTGCTATTAATGGCTATTTTTTATTAAAAAAGAGTGGGATATGAGGGAGAACGAGGGATTAAAAGGGAAAACTTAGCGTTGCTATTACAAATCAATCAGGCGCAAGAGCGAAAACTGCAGGTCTGCTTGGTGTGTTATACCGAATTTAACGCGAGCGAAGCCGCGGGCGAAAGCTAGTTATTAAATAAAAACCTTGACCATAGCATTTTGCAGTGAATCCTAGATCTTATTTTACGTTTTGTAAAGTAAACAATGACTTATTGTCGGACCTACGCTCTTCTCATATTTAGGTAAGTACTAACGCTGTAACAACCATATTGTAAAACCAAATGATTTTCAAAGAGTAACCATGGAGTTTCTTGCCAGTTCTTCTCTATTAGGAAATGACCAACCCGAACCGTGCAGTTATCTCGACGTTTTATTAGTGCCCATGTAGGCTTATGTAAAATATTGTTTTTTTTTAAATCGCCCAACGTATGTATCTGTTTAATAAATTGTTGAGCAAATAACGCACTCCATTATTACAGTTAAAAGGCACCTTTGTCTGATACCCTACTATACGGTTGGACGTAAAGGACATTGTTTCAAGCAAGTATGCCAAAGGCGTTAGTTTGTAACGGGAGTCGCAAAACAACACATAACTACTTATGATATGAAACTAGCGCTGCAACCCGGCTTCATACAGGTGCAATGAACTAATGTGCAAATGTAACAAACATTATTCACAAGATTTCTGTACTATAAGCAGGTATTTTTAGGGTATTACTAGGGTATTCCTAGGCTATTTCTAGGGTATTTCTAGAACTGTTCTATTATTATATATAGAACAGTTCTAGAAATATATTGTATTTGTATAGTATTCGTAGGGTGTTGTGGACTAGTGGAAAAGGCATTAATTAAGTCATCCTTTGTACAGGTTAACTTGTGGATAAAGTTTTAATACATAAATAACTTTAGATAAAAGTAAAATCTGCATCGTTTGGAAGATATAAGGTGTCGATACATTTATTTAAACTATACCTATATATGTAGCTCGTACCTGCTTGCTGGTTCTGTTCCAAAGGAATCCACCACTATTCTGATTGGATTTTTTTTTTACCAAAATATAAGTGTACGGTTCTCCATCCACCTATATTTTGACGGTTCTGTGCTCATTCAGGTTTATTTAAAATAAAACATTTCGATTGGAACTGAATTTAAAGTAGGTATAGAAGATTTCATTATCCACAGGAGACGTGTATATTTTATTGTATCAACTTGATGAAAATATCATCAAATATCAAGATCGTCCCAAATCTCTTGAATTCAAATCTCCACTTGGAATAATGTTCGACTTGGATCACGCTATTTACAGCTGGAACAGGGACAGTATTGATCGTTTCCTAAATAGAAGTGACTTTGTCGTTCACATTTTATTTATAACCCCGCTAATTCTCCTGACTCCGTCCGACTGAAATATTTTAACATTTTATCAACTTAGCAACAAAGGTTGAAAGCCTATTGTCTGTTAAACAAAGAAACAATCACACTAATAATAATAACAGCAACCATTTATACTCGTTTGTTGGACAAAGGCAGTTTCAACTCCATACACCATTTTGTTTTAATTTAATATTTAACTCAGTTATTATAAAATGTGTCTTTATCTTTGTTTCAGATTGTGCAATACGCCTAAGAAGTTTGCGCGTGGGGCGCGTGCACTCCGGGCACGTGCCGCGCACGCACGGGTGCCGCGTGCTGGTGCCGCCCCCCGCCCCGCGCCGCGCGCTGCTTGTCGAGCTACACAAGCTCAACGTACCCTGCTCCGCCGGCTTCATCCGCTTCGCCCCCAACACCCCCACCCTCTGCGGCAAACTGGACCAAATACCCCTCCCTAACAGAAAGTTCCTCTACCCCGCATCATACAAAAACCCCGCCATAGAACTCCACGGTCGACCCACGTTCGCCGCGATATACCGCGTAGTAGACCATTGCCATGATGTTCTGCTCACGGGAAGAAACGGCTCGTTCGAAGTCGGCCCGACCGTCAAGCTCTCATGCTCCTATGAGATCCACCTGCCGTACGGCAACCGCGTCGCCTTGCGGCTACAAATGGGCACCGGACCAATGGACGCAAAAGAAAACGATGTGTCCAATATTATACATGAAGATGTGCAAGCGTTGTGTAGAGGAATGGAGTTAAGCTTAGAAGATGGGGAATCAAAATGGAGGCATTGTTCTCAACCGGGGGATCCCTTGAGAAGTGTTCAGATAGTATCGGAAGGGAACTCTGTTAGGTTGAATATAAGTATAACCGCGAAGAAGAATACTTCAGCAATGTGGTTGAAAGTGTGGTGGATGGATAAGGCAGTGGAGGAGATCGTGGGCCACTGTGACTATGGGTGGGTGCTCTCGGGGGACTTTTGCATATCAGCGGTGCGGGAGGCGAAGAAGGCGTGGAGGCAAGCAGAGGCTGAGTGCGTGCGCCTGGGGGGACATCTCGCCAGTGTGCTGAACGAGAGACAGCAGCAGATTATGGATCAACTACTTATACATGCGTTAGTATACATATTTATTCAACCTATTTATAATTCTTATTTCCTCAATTAAAATATTGGAAAAATTATACACTTTTGTTGAACGAATCTTTATTACGCATTTAGTCGTAGAAAAGCTGGTTCCGATATTAACAATTTAGTGTATTGAGAGAGTAGATTAGAAAGTCTTTGAAAACATCCCAAAAGAGTTCTCTAAGTATTTTTCCCTTCTAAAATATTGTCACAGAGGCAGGTTAGGGCAATATATTCCAGAATCTAGACATACGCGAGTTTAATGGCACCTTCCTACTCCGTCGACACATTAAAGCCGTCCAACACGTTTTCCTACTTATATTTACTTGAAAAACATTACCGTTGAGGATTCAAATGAGATTCTGGGAATGGTTATTTCTTTTTCATAAAGACAAATGTACTACTTCGGAAAAGATTTGTTAAGCTTAGAGTATAAAAAGTAGACTAGCACATATTTCAAAGTTACAAAGAAACCGTCTGTAATTTTACCAAAAATGCTAATAAAAACTGGAGAATTTTCAACAAACAACTTTTCCAAGATAACTGGTAAAAATATTCCGTAGCTGACACAAACGGTATCCAGTAAATATAAATAAGTTCCCAAACTACCCACAACCACAATGGCTGCTATAAACTTCGTAGTGTGACCTAAAACGCATCCATATTTACTGCGCCGAACTACTTACATAACGTTCTTGTTGCTATAGTAACCGTTCCAAATGAAAAAGTTGTTGTTGAAATGCTAAGAGATGATTGGACGAGCATTGGCATACCAGAAGGGTTACCATGACATCTTATAGCAGTTCTTATTCCTGTGTGAGAAAGAGATGATGCTAGACACCCTGTATAGCTCTGTCTCTTTCCCTCAGTGGAATAAGTTCTGTTTGAAGACGTCATGGTAGGGCAGCAGATTTATCTGGTAGATATCCTAAAGACACGCGAAGACCAGTGTGGCCTAGACAGAGTGACTTTCTATTAACGATTCATCATCTGCCTAGATGTTTCCCTTCTTTTCGGTAAGCTTTCAGTCTTACCGGATGCAGCTGACAAGTATTTCGCATGAGGCGACTGCCTATCTAGACTTCACGACCAAAAAAGAGCGATGACAAAAATGTATTACAGAATGATAGGGTAACAATCTACCTCAAGTTGTTGTGTAAAAATATAAAACGCTTAAAGACGCTATGCTCTTAGGCAGTCACACAAGAAAAAGCCAATTAAATCTAGCAGTGGAAGGTAAAAGGTTGTTAATACTTTGATAGTTCTTACTGGAGAAGTTTTTGCGCCTCATCTTCCTAGTTTAATACATTGTCAACGAGATACTCCAAGGCAGGGCGAGAGCTAGAGTATATAGTGGATCTTCCAGCCTCGATGTTTCTCGCTTGGCTGTACAATCTTGCACTTTTTCTCGCAACTTTCACCAACACTAGGAGGTACCTAACTCAATGCTTAGACTCCTTTTCACCAACACTAGGAGATACCTAACTCAATAACCAGTATCCATTTTCACCAATATTAAGCGATAGCTAAAACCGTGCCTACTGTCCGTTTTCATAGAAACAAGCGCCACCAAAAAAAAAACTTTATTTTGACGTTCAAATCATAAGTGATTCTCGATTTTATAAAGATGCAATGATTTTTTTTCTGGCAGTCCCGGAGCTGGTGTGGATGACGTGTACTGGATCGGAGCGACTGATGCCGTCCACGAAGGCGAGTTCCGCTGGTCCGATGGACTGCCCTTCTCTTATGCACGTGAGTATATTGTATGCAATATCTTGGGAGAAATGGCGATAAACATGCTTAAGAATAGGGAATATGCATTTGGTTGAATTTGCTTGTTTTTTCCCCTCGATTCTTATTTATCCTGACATTGTATCTAAACCATTATTTTCTTAATTAGTTTGTTTTTAATTACTTGAAATATTTATTTAAGGCGCACAATACGAAATTCTATTACAACTGAAAATCTGTATAAAATAACTTTAAAAAGTAACTATAAACGGATCGCAAACAAACATTGTCCCCAGCTTGTACATTTTGGTCCTAGTTAGTCACTTATCAAAGAACATGTTTGAATATGAGACTGTTGATGAAAGGCCAAAAAGGGCGAGTACCAGAAGAAAAGATCTCCAGATAAAGGAAGTGCTTCACCTGAACGTTGCCATATCAATCTAAGTCAATAAAAATATTTAATAAACTGCGGACAGGAATAAAAAGACTAGTCTTAGTCAGCTTGTATACAAGCGGGTTTCAGAGTGAGCTTAAACAGTTCTTGTTAAGTAAGTGTCTTTATTCTATTGATGAATTATGAATTAATATAAATGTGGTATAATCTAATTGATTTGAAATTTAATTTGTTTTAGTTTATTGACTCATGACATTAATTATTTTTTATTTATTTTTATTGTATTTTTTTGTATAACGCTGACTTGATATTAGTATTATTTGTTTGTGTGGATAATTATATTATTTGGATGATTGTATTTAATTTAAAAATGAATTGCGTGTATGTTACTAGTTATAGAAATTTCAGACACGATGTAAAAATCTTTATTGAATAAATTGAATTGAATTGACCGTTGTTTATGACGTTATACAAAGGCAACGAAAAACAAACAGATTCGATGCGTTTGAACAGATCAAAGTTATGAGATTATTGTGTTATTATTAGACACATCTCATGAATTTTCAGAAATAATATGAACATTTCCAAGGGTATTTATATTTTTTACTATGGATGTGTGTGTGTGTGTGTGTGTGTTAAAAGCGAATTAATAATATTAAAGTAGAATTGCAGAAAAAAATCTTAAGTATGCTTTTTACCGTATCTTTGTTTATCATGAACAGGTTTTGAACCAACTTACACGTTTTATTTATGTAAACAATTAGGTATATCTTTTCTAAGCTATAAAATTAATGTTATAAGTAACCAAGGTTATAAGTACAATATAGGTAGACACAATATTATAAACACACATAAATTTACAATAACATAACTCTCAAACTCAAATTCAAACCATTTCTTTCAATTAGACCTTAGAGGCACTTTTGAATGTCAAAACAAAAGAATGAAGCTAGAGTCCCAGACACAAGGCATAATAACTTGTGAAAGTACTGTAGTTGCCCATTACTTTAGTATACACTTAATTAATTAATTAATTTAATCATTTTATTACAGGAAATTTTCCCATACAAATTTGAGCTACAAATTATACAATAAATTACACATTCATAAGATTAAACATGACTTTTAAATTTTTGCAATGTAAGTTAAAATAAAATAATGTGTATCTTCACTACATAGTATAAAACAAAGTCGCTTTCTCTGTCCCTATGTCCCTTTGTATGCTTAAATCTTTAAAACTACGCAACGGATTTTGATGCAGTTTTTAGTAATAGATAGAGTGATTCTTAAGGAAGGTTTTAGTATATAATTTGTTAAGTTTTTGTATTTATTTCTGTGTACATTAACTATATTTGTTGAAGATGTCGGCAAAAAGTATGCTGTCTGGGAGCTTTCAACGAAAACGCTGCCTAAACCCTTTAAGATATAACAAAATAATGTATGGTGTAATTGTGTATCTTATATAGGTCCACAGAAAAGTCAGCGGTGACATATGTCTATATTTTAAGGATAACATACTATTTCCATTTTAATACTTTAACAAATGGGCAATTATAAAGCGCTAACTTGGAAAGCTATTTACACAAATACAGTATTAATCCTTATCATTTTAAATAGGTTGGTTGGCATGAACATTTCATGAAGATTATTTTTTCCTTTTGCATCATGCAGATTAAATAAATACTTTAGGAGATATAGCAAAATCAAAATAACGCGCAACAAAATTAATTTCATGTCGCCGTGACTAGGCTGGCCCGCGCGGGCGCGGTGTAGGGAACAAGTCGCTCATCGCTGAGTGCGCGACCCGAACACGGGCAGACGCGTGAGCACAGAGTACGTTGAGTTGACACGTTCACAAACTAAATTCAAATCCTTTATTTGTGAACATAGGTACAATAAGATCTAATTACATAAAATGTAATAAAACATAGGTTTTATGAAGTTTCATAATACATACCTATTAGTTAGATCCGTACCATTACCTATGGACGGACGGACAGCGAAGACTTAGTAATAGAGTTTTTACCCATTGGGGACGTAACCCTAAAAATGAGACGTACCTAATTTTATTTATACTTCGATTTTGTTATTTTTGCTATAGGCTGCTTTTTATCAACACACCACGCGGGCGAAGCCGCGGGCAGAAGCTAGTTACTAATATTATAAAAGCGAAAGTGAGTTTGTTTGTTTGTTTGTCACGTCTTCACGCCTCATTTTGGCACAGATATTTGACCCTGGAGACGGACACAGGCTATTTAAAAAAAAAGTATGAGATATGAGGGAGAAAGAGGGAAGAAAAGGGAAAACTTAACATTGCTATTACAATAAATAAGGCGCAAGGGCAAAAACTACAGGTAGCAGGTACCTGTAAATCAGGAAAGGGGAAGTGTTACTCCAAATTTAACATGAGCGAAGCCGCGGGCAAAGGCTAGTATAAAATAATTATAGATACGTGGCAACACTGACCCATCATAAAGTGTGGTCAACAGTGAGTAGTACGAGGTAGTGCGAGGGCTCTCAGTACGAGGGTTGTCGTGACTCGAGTGGCTCACGTGTGTGTGGCTTGCTGAAGTGAATGTGGCGTCGTGTATGGTCATTGTGTGTTTTATTTGATTGGGACAACTCTGGCTTTGTTGACCTATTACTGTTGCTTAGAAATCCTTCCTTACTAATATTATAAAAGCGAAAGTGAGTTTGTTTGTTTGTTTGTTACCTCTTCACGCTTTAATGGCTAAACCGATTTTGATCAATTTTGGTACAGAGATAGTTGGGAACCAGGAGACGGACATAGGTTATTTTTTTTAAAGTGGGGTGTGAGGGAGAAAGAGGGTAGAAAAGGGAAAACTTAGCGTTGTTATAACAAATCAATAAGGCGCAAGGGGAACTGTGTTACCCCGAATTTAAAGCGAGCGAAGCCGCGGGCAAAAGCTAGTATAAATATAATCGAATGTCATTGCAAAACAGCCTGCAGTGAATTTGGTTAGCAAATGAACCTTTACAATTCCTACGCTTTAAAAATTTCCTGAAAATGGCCACAAAGTGTACCTTGGCTTATTCTAATCGACTAAATTAATTACTAGGTTAATCCTTTTCATACTTAATTACCTAACCTACTTAATTTTCGAAAGTGAGATTGAAACAACAAAGTTTATAAAATGTGAAAACTTTATTAGTATTTAATGAAATCTTCTTTTAGTTAGTAGTCATAATAGAATCTAGTTTCATGACCATAAAAATGTCTTCATTTATTTCTTTAAAAATCACAACAAAAAACAAAAACTATCAGTGCCATAACTTCAAGAACCTGAATTTAATGGGTCTCAAGGAAAAATAGAAAAAAACAAACAGTCAGTGCACTTTATAGGTTAAAAGCGTCAATGGCTGCCAAGAAATATCGAGAGTAAGAGGTGTTACACACAAATGTTCAACAATTCAGAACACCTGGACGGTAAAATTGAGTAATGTGTGGCCGGTAAAATTGAAAGAAAGAAAGCATGTTTATTTGGCACTTGGCACAAGTGCATACAGCAAAAATAAAAAAAAATTAAGAATTCATTTTATTGAATAAAAATATTTTTTTGTTTGTTTAATGTCGTATTCAATTTGATATTGTATTCAGAATGTGTGATAGTAATATTTTTAAAGTTTTTTATTGAAGTTTTTTTATTTGTGTTTATGTATTGGGTTTGATGCCTTTTAGAATAAATGAATAAATTAAAATCTAAATAATAAAAATAAAAAGACAATGTTGTCAGTCTCACGGCTGCGACAATTAGACCCAGTTCAGCAAACTGCCGAGCAGATAGTGCCCGACGCTGGTTTTTAACTGAAAATAGAAATAGGCGTTAAAACGGTGTCTGGATCAGACTCGATAAAGGTGCTGGGGGACAGGATATTATGGCATAGGGAAAGTCCAACAGAGAACTGCTATAGGTTGAGTCGAATTATATACATTTAATTTTTCGACCCTGTCTTACCTCAAATTGTGCTAAACCAAACCCAAGATTGTTCAATAATAGAAGAAACACAATGACGAATATAAGTCGAATATGTGTGTATGTGTTCTAGCCAGCTGCTTGCAGCCAATATTATTGTTCTAAATTAAATCAAATCAAATCATTTATTTCAATTAGACCATTACAGGCACTTTTGAATGTCAAAAAACAAAATGAATCTACAGTTCCGGTCACAAGGCATAATAACTTGTGAAAGTACTGTAGTTGCCCATTCCAAAGCGTTGATCTCTATGGAGAAGAATGGGCAAGAAACTCCATGGACACTCTTTTAATAAACTCTTTCTATAATATTTAAAAAAAATCGTATTTACATCATTCATGTTGAGATAATACAAAATGTGAGAACGATGTAGAAAGACGTGCACAGTAAGAGCGTCCAGAATAAATAAAAAGCAAAATTCAATTTAAAATCTAAATAAATAAAAAATGACTGTGGTAGCTAAAATATGACCAGTCCCAACTGACAGCGCCCGTTCACGAACATGACGTATGGATCAGCCCCATTCAGCACGCTAATACACTTGCGAATCGAAAGTGCCAACCCGAAGAAGTGTATAGCAAGCAGCTCTAAGTCTAGACGGCGGGGCGGCAGAGACATGCGATTGTAGCTTTATTTAGTTCACTCATTGAATTATTGACCCCTTTTATTTATACAAGGGCAATGTAATGTGAGCTAGTTTGTGAGTCAGATGCTGTGACATAGAAATTACTTTAAAACATGCAACATGCATGAAAAGTAACTGGAGCGAGCTTGTTCGATCAACTGATTTGTCCCACGTGACGTAATGTGCCTGAATTATTTCGTTTAAAATTTGTGTTGTAATTGTGTGTTAAAATACTCTTAAAGAAACTGAACGATTGCTAATATATTTTGTTGTAAACCATACCCGAGATCTCTTTAGATTGTTGGAAATCAAATTTCCAACTTTTTTGGCAATTTTTTTAAAGGCATTTTTTTTTCTTTAAATACCTTTATGACTCTTGTATTTATTTATTGATTCCTATCATAAAACTGCACTCTTAAAATAAAGTCGTTTCTCAGTAATAATGTTTGCATTGACTGGTGACCCGAAATACAGGTTTTTCGCTGAAACCTACCTCAGGCAAAGTTAACTTTTTGACTATGCATTTCTTTAAATCTAGCATTAAGTAACTGTAGAGAAAATAAACGATTTTATTATTCTTATTGACTTACTTAGAGTAACATTGTGCATAATGCAAAATATGTTGGAAACTGGCACTAGCTTTTGCTCGCGGCTTCGCTCGCGTTAAATTCGGTATAACACAGTACCTGCTACCTACAGTTTTTGCTTTATATTGATTTGTAATAGCAACGCTAAGTTTTCCCTTTTCTTCCCTCTTTCTCCCTCATATCCCAATTTTTTTTATTTACCCTATGTCCGTCTCTGGTTCCCAACTATCTCTGTACCAAAATTCATCAAAATCGGTTTAGCCATTAAAGCGTGAAGAGGCAAGAAAGAAAGAAACAAACTCACTTTCGCTTTTATAATATTAGTAAGGATAGTAAGGATAAGGATGCACTAGGAGAGCCTGTTTGTTTATTTATAAAAACAAAATCGAAAAATATAATCAATAAATAATTGAAACATCTATATATACATATAATAAGACTGTAAAAGATCGATTTCTGTACATTGAAGATTTTTATGAAAAATTGTTACAGGGGGTCTTAATTACCGTAATAGAAGCCAAAACAACAATTTTTAAAATTTTTGTCTGTCTGTCTGTCTGTCTGTTTGTCCGGGCTAATCTCAGAATCTACTGGACCGATTTTGACGGGACTTTTTTTATTTGACTCAGTATCACCTGGAGAGTAAACTGGGATATAAATAATCACGCCGATGAACTTAGGACTTCATATATACAGTTCCCAAAACGAATGATGAATAAACGATTGAACGACGTGAACGAGGCGGAAATTGCAATGAAATGCATATTTTAATAATAAACTTTCAAATTAACATCATGAAGTTTAGTGACATAACAGCTGGACCGGGAAATCCTTTACCATCCGCAAAAAATAAAAAAGTTTAGTGACATTATTGCTTTAGGTCTTATAATTTACTGGTTTAAATAAAATTGGAAATAATTATTGGTTACTTTGCATTTGACAGTAAGTCTGTCACAGTTATAAAGTTGTACTCTAGCTTCCTATTTTTCCTACTTAGCGTATCGATGGCAATCTCAATTGTTTTAGCCCAGAACTCAACCACAAGTTTATTTATTTATTAAAACTTCATGCACAAGTAACAAAAACATTGTACAAAGGCGGACTTAATGCCTTGGGCATTTTCTACCAGTCAACCAAGTTTAGCGCCCTCAGTGGCATCCATCAGAATTTCTGATATAACATCAGCTATGAATTTCATGGAATATCCCATCCGCGAAAATGACGAGCTGATTCATAAATATAAATCAGCTCGTCATTTTTGCATGCTTTGTTTAACAATACGTTTAGATGATTAGTTTTCAGTATTTTCTGAACAAATGACCTAAAATAAACGTAGATGGCCAAGTAAGATACCCGTTTTATTTTGTGGTACAATTACATGACTGCAGCAAAGAGTCTTCCAAACTTTTACACTTTCATTTCCCTCTGAAAAAAACTTCGTTCGTAAATATTATAAATTTACAAAAAAAACCACACATTTTCTTGTATTTTTCACAGCAAGCCCTTTTATTTGATACTTATTTCACATTTCCGCCATCTTTGGTAGTCAGCCATATTGTATTTTTAGAATGACGTCATTTAGCTAGCCATATATTGTCATCACAATTTCTACTCAATAGAAATTAGAATGAGGACCAAATTTAACTTTTTAGCTAGTTTCAGGTAAATCTAAAAAAAGAGTATGTTAAATAACTGGTCAATATTTACAGTTTTTTACAATGGAAAATCCATATACTCCTACATTTTTACAATTACAACGTAACGTGAGCGAGCCGTACGTTTTGTTTTTCCTTTGTGCCTGCATCTGCATAGAAATCGAATTTTAAACTTTCGTTATTTTATCCAATGGCCGCGGATACTGCAGGCCGTATGATGGCGTAAATTTTACAATATTCAGTTTTACATTTTGAGGAAAATTTGTAAAAGATAGTGGGGTTGCATGTTTTTATGAGCGTGAAAATTACTTCAGTTTGTTTATTGAAATATATGGGTGGGCTAAAATATGATTTAAAATTTTTATCGTATTATCGGTGCTATGTTTTATGAAATACAAAAGGTTTAACGTAACAAACTGAAACACTTTAAAGGACATTGCCACGGGGCAGGTCCCTTTTGTGCAATCGTGTGCCTGATTGGAATAATAACCAAAAAATGTTATTTATTTTTTTGTGCGCAAATTATTTTTTTTACAATTTCTTTCACCCTGGGAATAAAGTTAATTATTATTAATAGTTAAACATTACATCGACATCCGATTGATAGGTGTACAAAAAAAAAGTTGCCAGAAAACAAATAACTATCGAAAATGATGTATAGTAATCAATGGAATAATCGATATCAAAACAAAACGATAATTAAAAAATATTTTTAACAATAATTATTAAAGCTAGTTTACGTCTCAACATTTAAATATTTCTTAATATTTTTTGACAACTTCAAAGCCACCGATTTGGCATTATGTTTTCTCGACGATGAGTTAGAATGGTGTAAACCCTGTTTTTTTCATAGGTACTTATTATTGTAGCGTATTATATCTGGAATGCACGAAGACAGGTGTAGGCCAAGTATGAGTTTAATTATGTAAAATATTTAATGACGTAAACTAGTGGATATAGGTACTACTGCTTATAGTCTATGCGAGTAACAGCGATGGAATATGACAACAATAGGTTGCTTATTTTCATAATAAGCCTATATTGTTGATTAGATGTTCATAAAAGCGATTTACACATACATAAAAGCCTTACGTATTTTGGAAACGCCGTATTAACAAGAGTTTTATGCCCCGTTCCAATAAACAAGAACGACTCGTTTTGCATTAATCGATAAAAAAAAACTGAAATCGATTTACTAATGGATTAAAAATAATTGATCTGGCAACATTTACTTGCGCATGTCACAGCACTTTGTTCAGAAATTCGTTTCGTTCGTGATTGCTTCGTTTAGATACCTACGTTGAGTTTTGAATCCCGTATTTACTTAATTATTATTTACGATATTATGTCTACAGTATACCTAATTATGTCTTTATTACTTTGTGCATAAACATGCTTATAGTATGGAAATCTGCACATATAGTAATAGTGATATACCTAGTCTATGTCAATTTGTGATTATAACCTACATTTTTAAAACAGAAAATTAATGATATCTTCTGAACCAGGGTGAATAAATGAAAAAAGGTTTCAGATTTTGAAAATGCTAAGTTTTTACTATTAGGTAAAATAAAATACTTCAGGGCACAAGCATTTTCCACTGGGACCGAACTTCCTTTACAAAACGGGCAATCTCCTTTATTATTAATTTGACAAAATACAAACTTTTAATGTGGTGTTCATAGTATAAAACACATAAACAAACTAACAATACGTTCTGCCACGCTAGGTACAAATTATAAAAAAAATACTAGCTTTTGCCCGCGGCTTCGCTCGCATTAAATTCGGGGTAACACAGTTCCCCTTTCCTGATTTACAGGTACCTGCTACCTGTTTTTGCCCTTGCGCCTTATTTATTGTAATAGCATTGCTAAGTTTCCCTTCTCTTCCCTCTTTCTCCCACATATCTCAATCTTTTAAAAAAAGTATATATGCCAAAATTCATCAAAATCTGTGTAGCCATTTAGGCGTAAAGACGTAACAAACAAACAAACTAACTTTCAGTTTTATAATATTAGTAAGGATTGACATGAATAATCAAAAACGAAATCGTTTTGTTTTGATGCCATTTTCAGCTCTATGTTAAATCTAACAAATGAATACGATTACTTCGACACTAATAAATACAAATAAATGCTAACGATTTCTCTTAACCTCAACTACTAATTTAAATACGTTTGATCTTACAGAGGGTTGACTTGACCACAGTCGTTTGAATCCAATCGCCTTTGCTCTGTGCTACTGACGCAATGAAAGGGTGCTTTGTTGAACCTTGCGATCACTCATTTGTCGTTTGATTCGCTTTGGGTAGCCCTTTTTTTTTTTTTTTTTCGGGTGGGAAATCATCCAATGACTTCTCCCGCTCTGGGTGGAGCGGGGGGGCATGTCAGACTTGTACTGACTAAAACCCACCCATGTTCCTTCTATTGCCCTTTACGTTCCGGGGCCGCGGTATCTCTTTCGAACAACCCGTAACCCCGGCAGGCGGAGGCTCTGGCAAGCCCCTCTGCTTTGCTGACTCTGTTTGAGGCGCGCGTGAAACACGAACGCGCCGTCGACACGGCCTGTCGTCAATCGACGGACGGACGGTGATAGTTCACCGTCCGTCCGTCGATTGACGACAGCATTGCTCACCGCCCACAGGCCCGCATCTACGGTGGCCGGGAGTCGTCTCGCGGCGCCCGGCGCCATGGGCGTCTCCCGCGGCGGCTGGGTTGGGCAGATGTTCTCTCCCTAAAACGCCCGGCCACCTCCTTTGCTAGCATTACTGCTTCGCAGAAGGTGGTGACCGCTTCCCATTCCCTCTCGCTCCGGACCATGGCCTGAACCAGGGCCGGACGCGAGAGATCGCCGCCGCCGATCGCCTCTACGAGGGCACGGCGGTGCTCCGCCCACGCTGGGCAGATCGCCACTGTGTGCTCCACCGTGTCCTCAGGGCGATCGTCACAATGGTGACACCCGGGCACTTCCTCCCGCTCGATGATGTGCAGGAACCTCCCGAAACTTCCGTGTCCGGTGAGGACCTGCGTCAGGCGGTAGGTGAGGACGCCATGACGCCTCTCCAGCTACTCCTCAAAGAGGGGACTTACCGCCACTATTGTGGCGTGCCCTGCACGGGGTTGTGACAGTCGCTCTCTCCATGCCACCATGAGATCGCACCGGAGGTCCGCCCGCCGAGCGGCAACTTGCCGCGGCAGCGGGTTTTCCCCCCGGTGTAGTGCCTCCGCGCACCACTCAAACAGGCGCACGAGGACTATCGCCTCCAGATCCCACGGTGGCAGTCCGGCAAGGAGGCTTGCTGCCTCGCCGGAGATCGTGCGGTAGCCCCGGATGAGCCGTATGGCCACCACCTTTTGGGGCGCGTTCAGGTAGTGGGCGGCGCGCCGCCCTAAAGAACGCGCCCATACCGGGGCCCCGTAAAGGGCCATGGACCGCACGACTCCGGCATAGAGCCTTCGGCAGGAGGCGTTTGGCCCCTTCAGATTGGGCAGGAGCCGCTTGAAAGCAGCCCCCGTCCGTTCGAGCTTGGGAGCCAAACGTCGGAAGTGTTCGACGAAGTTCCACCGGCTGTCGAGGACGATTCCCAGGTACTTCATCGTCGACCCGACGCCGATGCGAACCCCTCCTACCGTCAACTGGGATCCCGACGGTGGCGTGTTTCCGCGGCCATGAAAAACCATGGCCTCGGATTTGTGCAAGGCCACCTCGAGACCCAGTAGCCGGATCCTCTCCGCGACTATCGCAACCCCGCGTGTCATATTGTCGGCCGCCGCCTGGTGCGACCCCCCCTGAGGACGAGCGTGTCGTCAGCGTAGCAAACTACACTGACGCCGCTGGGGAGGTCGGCGCGCAGCACCCAGTCGTAACCGATATCCCACAGGAGCGGCCCCAAGACCGATCCCTGTGGGACACCGCACGACATCTCTCGCCGGTTCCACTCTCCAGAGCGACCGGGGTATATGACGGCCCTGTCCGTCAGATATGCCCCGACCACACGACGAAGATAGGTCGGCATCCGGTGGTATTGGAGTGCCTCCCTGATGCAGCTCCAAGGCATGGTGTTAAACGCGTTGGCGATGTCGAGAGACACCGCCACGACAACCCCACCCCTGGACACTGCAGCCCCCGTCGTGAGGGCTCTCACGCGCATGATGGCGTCCACCGTCGAGCGCCTTGGGTAGCCCTTGACATCGTATTTTTTTTGTTTTTGACCTATTATAATTGAGTTCTCGAGAAAGAGTATCATTGTAATTGTGGAATAAGGTTCAAGCTCGGTAGTTTTTAAGCATTCTAGCGTTTTTCGGCTACGCTAATGTAGATCTTTTTTTTCGGGACACAAATCAAGTTCAGATTTGATTTGGGTCCCGTACCTTAAGCGGTAGCGGTTTAAGTAACATGTTCAAAACATTGAATTAATGGATGCATTAAATAATACAGGAGGCAGGAAGGAATTTAAAGTCGAGAACAAAATGATCCTGATCGATGACCTCACGACTTCGTCAAGGGCAGACACCCTTTTATTTTTTTGGGGTGGGAAATCATCAAATAACTTCCCCCGCTCTGGGCGGACCGGGGGGAGTGTCAGACTTGTACTGACTAAAATCCACCCATGTTCCTTCTATTGCCCTTTACGTTCCGGGGCCGCGGTATCTCTTACGAACAACCCGCAACCCCGGAGGGTAGACACCCTTGACATAACAAAAAAAAAACTTTTTTGCAAAAAATAAAACCGACTTCCAAAAAAAAACTAAAAAGTGGAAAATAACTTTATTTCCGGAAGTCGGTGGCAAAAAAGTCAACGAAACCAACAAAAGCCACCGACTTCCGGAAATAAAGTTATTTTCCACTTTTTAGTTTTTTTTTGGAAGTCGGTTTTATTTTTTGCAAAAATGTTTTTTATTTCAGCATTTTTAGTTATAGTATTATGATATAATTCGCAAACATGGTTATTTTTAGCTTTTTAGTGCGTAGGTCCCGTCTCCTCCTCCAACAAACCTAAAAAAAAAAAAAAATATTTACATTAGCATTTAGCTTTATATTATAATATAGAATAGAATATTTACATAAATGTATTACAGAAATTGCTAATTCTATGGCTAAAAAGGCGTTCTTATCGCTGATAGAGATATCTTCCAGACAACCTTTGAATGGACTGAAGAAACTTTCAATATACAAATATAAACAAAATTTGGAAAGCATAGAAAACAATTTTTGTTGGCACTATTGAAACCAACTGAAATGTATATTTGAAAATGTTAACTGAATCGGGAATTCTTTGTCTTCATAATATTTAATTCTTTGGCTTTCTAGCATATAGCGAGATTGTTAGTTGTTGGTTGTTGTTAAGCAAGGAACAAGGAATACGTAAGATTACCAACTTAGTTCACTAAGACAGAGGCACAAAGGTGTCTGTGGGGTTGTTGGTTGTTCGAAAGAGATACCGCGGCCCCGGAACATAAAGGGCAACAGAAGGTACATGGATGGGTAGTTATTTCATGATTTCCCATCCGATAAAAAAGGCCCAAAAGTGTTATAAAATCTCTGGCACCAGTTTAGTTTATTAAAATTAGGCGCAGTACAAAAAGACGTGAATGTGACTATCCGCAGTTTTAGCAATGCCTTGTTAGTTTATTTCAAATAAATAAATATAGCTATAGCTTCTTTCTTTACATTCGTACCCTTTCTAACATAACCTCATATCATATCACACCTACTGTGTTTTATCTCTGCATCACCCTAAGGTAGACTGGTAGAAAATGCCTAAGGCATTAAGTCCTCCTTTGTACAGTTTTTACTTGTGCATAAAGTTTTAATAAATAAATAAATAACCTAACTAAATAAGTCATAAACCAAACGACAGTAACATTAGGTTTACCATCACAAAATTGAGTAGCCCAATCGTATTGAGCTCGTCAAGAGGACGATGAGACTGACCGTAATGAATAGAATTGAAGTAACTTGTAATAACAGCTGACCGGAACGACGGTCGGGGTCCAAATGACGGTTGAATCTGACCGAATCGTATAATCTACCACATGGTAAGTACCTTTCAGTTCATCGTTATTGAAAGGAGGAAAACGGTGGACCTCGTACAAACACACGGGGTAAACATAACGTGGATGCGACTGTTAAATTAAAAATACTCGTGTAACATGCATGGCTTTAAAAAAAAACTTATTGTACTATGCAGAATAGATGCACATTATTCGATTCCAAAAATGGAATTGAATATCTTTATGTTAAGGTTGAAAGACACCGCGGTACCGGAACAAAGTGACCAGTCTGACAACCAGTCTTAACAAAAGGTTACCTTACCTAAGCCTTGTGACCGGGACTGTAGCTTCATCATTTTCTTTTTTGACATTCAAAAGTGCCTGTAATTGTCTAATTGAAAGAAATGCTTTGAGTTTGAGTTTAACTGGGTTATGGAAGTCAGATCATAGGCAATAGTTTCATATAAAACACTGGTTTTAACTACATCCGTTTAGAATACGAAGGGCAGGCGTTTCGGGGGGCTGTCTCTTGTAATGTCGACGTTTAAATAGTGCTGACTATCAGCATAACTTGAATAAATGACTTTTGATGTTAATTTTTACCCGGTCAGACTGAACCAACATAGTTCTCGCTACAAATTCTGACTCATCTCGTGTGAAAACGCAGCCCCTCCTCGCGCGTTTGTGTTAGGGCCACGGGGCCTTCTAAAATGACGGTTGGGTCTGACTTAATCGTGTTATCTACGGCATGGTAAGTATCTTTAAGTTCATCGTAATTGGAATAGAGAATATGGACGCGTTATTAATGTGTTATGAATACTTAAGTTTATGTTTCTGCTAACAAGGGTTGACACTTATCGTTTAGATATTAGTTAACGCAGTTGCTCGATTTTCAGACACGGATGCTTAATGTGCTTCGTCAGCATGGTGTAGTGGCTGAGCGATTGACTGTTGCGCTGCGTGTCGCGGGTTCGATTCCTGCCAGACCGAATGTGAGTCGGACTGGCGCACATAGGAAGCTGTATAAGAGAAATAAACATTATCTAAATCACGTTTGTTCCGGGAGCCTTCGTAGATATTTATTTTGACAATTTTTTTCGTATTTGTTATTATGGCGGCAACAGAAATACATCATCTGTGATAATTTCTACTGTCTAACTATCGGTTCATGAGATTCAGCCTACAGACGGATAAACAGCGGTGTCTTGGTAATAAAGTCCTTTTAACATTTTGGGTACGGAACACTAAAAATGGATAATATACGAGTATTCTTTTATTTTTTTTCATTGAGTTAGTTACCGAAAGATTGGCCGAGAAGCTGGGTATTTTGTCTTTGAATAATTACTTTACTCAAATCTAAAACATTTTTTTTTGAATGCAATCATTTGCAATGCTATTACTAACTGTTGTTCGGTTATATTCAGAAAATCAGAACTCATCTCATTAAGAAACTTTTTTATTTTTATAAAATTTTACCCTACACTAGGAGTTTCTCCTGTATCGTGGGTGAGTTTACAAACATGTAAACTCACATACACAAACAGCCAGACTCGAAACAACTACCTGTGGGTCATACAAATATTTATTCCGTGCGGGGATTGAACCCGCGACACGCGACGCAGCAATCGATCGCTTAGCGACTGCGCCAACCGTGCCGTCATTAGACATTATCATTATTATTATTCTTCTGTCCTTGTCCCAAGTTATTTGGTCGGCGCACCATGTCTTCTTCCATGCTCCTCTATTATTAGTTACTAGCTTTTGCCAAATGTTGAATTTTGAATTTAATTTTTTGAATATGGGATTATTCTTATTGACTTACTTAGAGTAACATTGTGCATAATGCAAAATATGTTGGAAACTGGCACTAGCTTTTGCCCGCGGCTTCGCTCGCGTTAAATTTGGTATAACACAGTACCTGCTACCTGCAGTTTTTGCCCATGCGCCTTTTTCATTTGTAATAGCAACGCTACGTTTTCCCTTTTCTTCCCTCTTTCTCCCTAAAAACCCATTTTTTTTTAAATTAGCCCATGTCCGTCTTTTGGTTCCCAACTATCTCTGTACCAAAATTCATCAAAATCGGTTCAGCCATTAAGGCGCTGTACAAAGCAAACACTTCGTAAAACGTCTAAATTTTCGTCGCAAAGTTAGCCGTATCTGTACATGCCACTAGCCAAAAAAAATTACCGTGTATAGTTCAATACATATAGTAAAGACTTACACAAAATCAGTTTACAAAAGTGGTCTAGTACTACGAAAAAAAATGTTTAAAGACCAAGAAAAAATTTTTAAGTTTGAAATTCTCAAGTTTTTCAGCGACAACCGTCATATTTTTTATATCTAAAACAAAGGAAATGTTATAGACTAAAGAGATATCTAAAAATTTTCAAACACGGAACTGTATTTTTTTTTTATATTCAATTAAAACTGCAAAATGACCTACATTTTGGCGGACATGATATTCAAATAAAATCAAACACCGAAATATTTTCGACCTTATTTCTATTCTATCGATGCAATACTGTCGTGTACTTGTGTCAGACCACAACCAGTAACCTAAAGATTAGCTTGTTACCGCGCCTTAAAGCGTGAAGAGGTAACAAACAAACAAACAAACTCACTTTCGCTTTTATAATATTACTAGCTGTACCCAGCGGTTTCACCCGCTGAAGTTTAGGGGTAAGAAAAATAGATGTTAGCCGATTCTCAGACCTACCCAATATGTACCCAAAATTTCATAAGAATCAGTCGAGCCGTTTCGGAGGAGTACGGTAACTAACATTGTGACAAGGAAATTTTATATATTAGATTAAGTAAGGATTTCATAGGACACCTTCTTTCTTACCATATCATCCTTCATCATTTCTTTGGCCTTCCTCTTCTATATTACCCATCCACATTCGCACTCAAAACTTTTCTCACGATATTTTCCTCATTCAGAAAGCAACATCAGAATGTAATTCCCAAACCCTGTTACAGGGTGATAGTCTATCCGTAACTTAACGGAAGACCGAAGGCTCGACAATTATCCTTATCGGGAGCTATCGTGTTACCCAATTACTGGCTTCTGACGGTCATATAGGCAAGCGCTCCATGTTAAATCATCATCTCCCTAGCCTTTTCCCAACTATGTTGGGGTCGGCTTCCAGTCTAACCGGATGCAGCTGAATATCAGTATTTTACATGGAGCGACTGCCTATCTGACCTCCACAACCCAGTTAGTACTGGGTAATACCCCTTTAATTACCCGACTAATATTAAATATTACTATTATTAAATACTGATATTAAACAGCATCTGGTTTGAATGTAAGTTGACCCCAACATAGTTGAAAAATGTTAGATCAGATGATAAAATACCATAGATAAGTAGGATGTTTAATCCTTACTAATATTATAAAAGCGAAAGTGAATTTGTTTGTTACGTCTTCACACCTAAATGGCCAAACCGATTTTGATGAATTTTGATACAGAGATAGTTGAGACCCTGGAGACGGACTTAAGCTAAAAAAAGTGAGAAAAGGGGGAGAAAAGGAAGAAAAGGGGAGAGAAATATATTTTTTTTCGATCATCAAGCGGATTAGAGTTAGCGTTAACCTAAAGTAACTATACCACGCGGACGAAGTCGCGGCCCGAAGCTAGTCTGAATATATGGCACAGGTGACAAAACCTATTCTTCACCTATTGCCATCAAGCGGGCACAAATCCAGACTCCGTGACTGTTTACTGCGAAAATATGTGATGAAAAACCCAATAACACTAACTGATAGCGTTGAGGACGAATTTTTTGACGCTATTTTTTAATTTATTTGTAAGTTACTTAGTATGTTTAATATTTGAGACGAAAATAAAAAAATAAAGGAGAATGCCCGCCAATGGGCCCCTTATTGTGGTACCGTGTCAAGACTATTTACTTCTCAAAAATTAAGTGGTATTTTTATATGTTCAAGTTTTTTTTAATCAACCTTTTTTTATCCTAGCATTGGAAAACATAATTAATATTAAATATATTGATTTTAAGTTAGTTCCGCCATCATAACTTATCGCGAATGTTGCCAGACGACAGACTATGTCTATTAAATAATGGTAAGTAATCGATTGAAAATATCGATATTTTGCTTATTCGTCGGCTAAAATGGCCAGATATATTTAACTGATTAGATGCGATATAGACGACGGGCGGGCTCAATCTTTATTTGAGTTAAACAACAGAAGTAAAAGGAAACCAAAAAAAGTGACAAAAAAAACTTAGCCAGACAGACTGGCTCCGTAACGCGTTACGTGACGGAGCGGTTTACCCTCCCATATGAATTAACACTTCAAAAACTAAAACTACAAAATGGTCACACCATAGACGTAACACTACAAATAACAAATAATATTACTAATATCAAATCGATTTAGTGAATCGATTACCAAAAATATTTAATATGGTCACACCTAGACTAGACAGATCTATGATCTATCTGTCAAATCAATGTCCTCATTCAAATTGTTTCGTGCCGTTCGTTTTGCGTCGAGTTGAATTTATTCCTCCGTGTTTACTTCTGTTCGTTACAATTTGCGTGAAAACTGTCGAGCTGAGCGTTTACGTTCCTCTAGTGGTTTTGTTTTGAGATATTAGACTCCTGTTTTAGTGATAAGTGAGCAAATTGACTCTTTAGTTTAAGTGAGCTTTGGGACTCTTGTTTTAGTGATAAGTGAGTAAATTGTGACACTATTTCAGTTTTTAAGTGAGCCTTGGATTCTTGTTTTACTCTTCAAAAATGTCTACACCTGGTAGAGGTCGGGTAAACCACCCCCTCTCTCGCCGGTGTGTAAATTGCTCCCTACGTATGGCGCCTAATTTTCGAAGCCGTCAAATCGAAGAATTAGATGAACCAATGCGTATCCTTCTGAGATCCTGGGTAACACCTACACCGGTAAGTTTATAATGTATCATTTACAAGATTTATATGAACATTTACGATGCCTATGTTTGGTCAATCAAGGAGTCATTGTCAACTGTAAATATCTATTATTTCCTCTATAACAGAAATGAACAGTTAAGTCCAAAACAGATAAGTATCCAGGCAGCTAACTTTTACTTTAAGAAATGTTATGTGTGTCCAATGTATAGTTTTCTATGTGTGTCCTAAGTTTATTAACCCATTCGGCCCACAACAATAATGAATGTTGACAGCACAGTGGAAAAATAAAGATTTTTGTCTGGAACTTTTTAGGTGATCATACATTTATTTTCATATAATAGATTTACAATACAATCTAACATTTGTGTTACTTAAAACTATTTTGTAAAGGATTTTAGGCACATGAATAAATGTGCATATTATTATCTACTTAAGAATTCAGTTTTTTTTTTGCTATCTTTTCAGATATCCTCTGATGACATCCTGTGTGTTGAATGTTTTGTATTATTACAAAACCGGACATCATCAGATATGAGTCTATCCCTTGTATCCCCTGCTCTTGGACACCTTAACATATGTTTTGCGTGTGGCATGTCAATTGCTAGTCGCAGAACTCACAGAGTTAGTCAAGACTGTCCTCAAAGGAACATTATACTAAGATGGACACCAGCTCATCATGTAAGTGTTTTAATCTTATTTATTTAAACTTAATGTACAATGGTGGTACATAGCAGTAGTAATCTTAGCAGAATTACTATGATTGAACTAACTGAATAAAAATAAATAGTATAAATATAATATTTTTGTTTTTAGATCTTGCATTTGGAACGAGTTTGTCGTGCTTGCTGGGAGGCTGCATCGAGAGAAGTACAGAGGCAACCTGTTGCTGGCGTTAACAGATCCACCGTGGAGTCTGCACCAGTGACTGATAATATGGACAGTAACATCATCGCTGATGCTGTGATTCCTGTAGCACCTCCACTACCACCGCCGGTTCCACAACCGGCACCACTTCAGGAACAACAATTATCTAGAACATCAAAAATTCATTCACAAAAGTACAAACGGGTTTCGGCAAGTTCACGTCATTGCCTATTCCTTGGTTGTGAGAATACTGAACGTCTTTTGGTACCAGGCACTATAAAGGAAGTTTTATTGTTACAACATAAAAAGTATATTCCCTTGACCGCAAGAATCTGCAGATATCATTTACACAGCAATCGTTGGGATGAACTAGAAACCCCATATTCAGATTTTACTGGATTTCAAGTAGATGATATTTTCACAAAACTTGAAAAAGCTACTGAGAGACAGTTGGACTTTAATGACATAAACTCAATGGATTCTCATTTATGCCATTTTTGGTTGGGACTTACTGCAGAGCAATTCAATGAACTTCTAAATTGTAACCCTATGTTATATGATCACTTTCCCAATCCTTCTGTTGCTCTCAGCATATTTTTAGTAAAACTCCGAACAGGTGACAGTAATCAAAGACTGTCAACACTTTTTAAAGTAGCAAGATCCACTTTGGAAAGAAAAATGAATATTGTGAGAAATTGTTTAAATGAACAGTTTGTTTCTCGACATTTAGGAATAAATCACACATCTATCCAAAATGTAGCATCACGGAATAGAATCATTCCAGAGGGTTTTTTTGGGGATGCCAACATGGCTTTAAATGTAAAACCTGCCATTGCAATCTGTGATGGCACATATGTTTATGTGCAAAGCAGCAGTAATTATTTGTATCAAAAGAAAACGTATAGTCTGCATAAATATGCCAACCTTGTCAAACCATTTTTATTTGTTTGCTGCGATGGATATATTTTAGAGTGTGTCGGGCCTTATGAAGCCACAAAAAATGACTCATCGATTATGAGTGCCTTGTTTGCTACTGAAAATGGTCCCATGCGCTCATTTTTTAGACCCGGTGATGTATTTATTTTAGACAGAGGATTTAGAGATGTGATTCGAGAGTTAGAAAGTTATAATTATAAACCTCACATGCCCGAGTCATTATCCGAAAACGAACATCAATTAACCACCCAGCAGGCTAATAAATCTAGATGTGTAACAATGTGCCGGTGGGTGGTAGAGGTTATAAATGGGAGAATCAAAAGAGATTTTAAACTATTTCGCCAGGAATATTTTAATAGAGCGTCAAGTCATCTTATGACTGATTTCAAAATAGCTTGTTCCCTTTTGAATAAGTTCCACCCTACAATTAATGATAGACCCGATGCTGTGGAGTACCTAAATATTGCTCTGTCGAGATTAAATACAATAAATTATTTATCGGAATTTATTCAAAGGGAACATATAAATAGAAGGCGTACGATTTTCCAAAGCATAAACAGCAGTGCTCCTCATCTAAATAACTTTCCAAGATTGTCTTTAATCGAATTAAGAAGATTTGCTTTAGGATCTTACCAATTAAAACAGGCAAGATCCTATTATGGGGAGCATGTGCGGGCGAATGGTACCTACAGTGTAGAAATAAGCAATGAATTATTAGAAGAAGATTTGCCCTTAATATTCGGTGAAAATAATTATCTAGTTAGGGCTAGAATTAAATCGAGACATGTGAGTAGCAGGATTTATTATACATATTTATTAATAACTAGAGATCAACATAGGGCAAATTCTTTAGAGAGCATCGTTGCTTATTATTGTAGTTGCTTAGTGGGAAATCGTACAGTAGGATGCTGCGCTCATACAATGACTGTATTGTGGTATTTAAGCTGGGGTCGCTTCAATGATATAAGCGCCCCAGCTCCATTTCTAGATAATATACTCCTTGAAGAATAAATACCTGCTGTTTTATTTATTGTTGTTCTAAGTAAGCAGTTGTAGAGCAGCTTACTTTAATATAACCTGTTCTATACCTAAACCCTTCCTACATAAATCTACATAAATACAGTAATCAAGAGAAGCAAGAGAAGATTATATGCAGTGTTTTTTTTTAATTCAGTTTCATTCAATTCTTAAACAATATTATTTTAATTTGAAATATGTCTAAAATAAAAGAATATTGTTTTATAACCTCAATTTCAGCATCTGAAAAAATAAGATTTCTCTTAAACTAGGATGAAAAATTGAAAATCGATTTCAGGATCTGAAAAGGCAATTCAAGTTCTACAATACCAAGTTAAAACCACCGCGACACGCGTATTTTTTAAGGGGCCCAAAACTCCTAACTAAATCGGCATTCTCCTTTATAAAAAAAAAAAAAAAAAAAAATATATATTTATATAACACTGGTCTACATGGGAACGGAAACCAAGACCGGACTGATGACCGGTAATTAATGAAAGTTAATTTTAATAAATAACTTACTAATTATACAAAAAAAAAACAAACAAATTCATTAGCTAAAAAACCTTCGTAAAGGGACTCTTAGACAACCCTACGAAAGGGTCGCCCTGTTTACAATGCCGACGTCTGCATTCAACAAGTTCGGATCCGCAGCGATCCGCAACGGTCCGCAGCGTACCGCAACCGCACCGCACCCCAGCCGCCCTGCGATCTCGTCCGGAATGTGACGTCACAAAATGTTCATAATGTTGGTAGTCCTACGTTAACGAAGTTATGATACCGGTTAATATTGATAGATTAATGGAGGGGAATAAATTCGTTCGAGATGAACAATGGAGGTTTCAAATAAATGGATTTAATTTTCTTCGCCGTAATTATGTTTCGTCTCACAACATTATTTTTGTTGCTAAAACTAGCCTGAACTGCCCCACTGCTGGTCAAAGGCCTTCCTTTATTTTTCTCTAAGCCTCGATGCCTCACTATACATCCTCGTTCGCCATCTTCTCGTGATATAAGGCCACCAAGTCTCACGGTATCAGGGCACTATTAAAATAATCCTACTAATATCATAAATGCGAAAGTTTGTGAGTATGATTGTATGTTTGATCCCCTTTTACGTCAAAACGGCTGAACGGATCTTGATGAAATTTGGCACAGAGGTAGATTATAGTCTGGAATAACACATAGGATAGGTACTGTTTGATGTCACGCGGGCGAAGCCGCGAGCACCGTATAATCACGCGCTTTATAATCTTCTTACTGAAGATTTCGTTTGTCCCATAATTAGGGTTATATTAATTAAAACAAACCAAATCTTCATTCATTACATAACAAATAAATTCAGAAGGAAACACGAATTTTAAGACTTCGCTCATTATTCTCCGTAGCGCTCGTAGCAAAAGCGTAGCACCGTAGCACTATCGTAGCATCGAGTATCTTTAGAACTTTAATTATCAAACTTATTTCTTTGTATATCAATATTTCGGTAGGATTTTAACATCCAATATTCTTACTTTATTTGAATGTAAATGGGTGGTACTGGTATCAATTAATTTACCCCAGGCAATATAATGTCTTGGTTCACAATACATGTAAGAAGCAAGTATATTCACCGAAGTTTAGAGATTTACTCGCCTTTGTAGTCTCTGTTATTATAGTAAATCAAATATCGTCTCTAAAGCGATATTTGACGAATATATTTGCCAATGAAACACTACAATGCAATCTTTGGCAGAACAATAGTTCCTTTATTAAATACTACTAGTACAATATCTAGCTTTCTCATTATTGATCATGACTTGAGAACTCACTCTCATGACAATAGGCGGTAATAAATCAGTGGCCGCCATCTTGATAAGATGGCGTCCACAAAAGCGCGGGAATTCATCCGCGGTTCACTTCGACGCAAGCCCCTGTTATTAATCGCGGACTTATAATTAAAATAAAAGTGCACGCAAATTGACGTCGTACAATTGCGCATGCTGGACATTTATTCCTTAAAAGAAATCAATATTTTTGAACGAACAATTTGAATACAAATATACTTAAGATATTCACGAGAAAACGATGGAATTTCTCATCGGTAAAAATGATGACCTGCAATTTGTTTTTTGGTGAGCTACAATAAAGAAGATTTTTAAAAAAGCAACTTTTTCAAACCACCTCTTATTCTTGTTTGAAAGGGTCACAAATAATGAATTGTTTTAACAATACTAAAACATATATTTAAATTAATTAATAGGTCCGGTATGAGGTGAAAATGCATCTCAACATTCTGCTGCCGGGATTGCGGGTTATCGGAAAGAGATACCGCGGCCCTGTATCACAAAGTACAAAAGAAGGAATATGGATGGGTTTCTAGTTCCACTATCCACTCCGAAAAACAGTCTTTTGTAACATTAAAAAAATATTGAGTACGCTGGTCTGGTATTCTGTTTATGTATAAGATGTATAACAACAAAATCATTACTTTTTTGAACCGTAGAGATTCATAGGGACAGAATTACTTTTGTATCTATGATTTTGGAATGGACGGCGCAAACTGAACATTGTGTACGAGGCTTTATTAACGCTTGCTTTCAGAGCGGCCAGCCAGTAGAAAACTAATTAAATCTTAATCACGTATAGTACTAACTATTGGCAAAATGGAATTAAGTAACGAAAGAGATTGCAATTATTACTTTGAAAGAAATTACATTTGATGGAATTTGATTACGTACGAGAATTCAAGACAAGTATCATCTGAACAACATGATTATGTTATGAAAACGTTCAAACGGGGGATAAGAATTGTAAGAATTGTTTTGATTGAATATTTTGGTCTTTGTTAATTAGCAATGCTAAGATTTCCCTTTTCTTCCCCATTTCTCCCCATTTCAAACTTAAAAAAAAATAGCCTAAGTCCGTCTCCAGGGTCCCAACAATCTCTGTACCAAAATTCATCCAAATCGGTTTAGCCATTAAGGCGTGAAGACGTAACAAACAAACAAACTCACTTTCGTTTTTTATAATATTAGTAAGGAAGTAAGGATTACTCTCATCATACTTTATCTAATCCAGTCTCCAACATTGTATTCAGCTAGAATCACGTAACTGTATGAAACTTGCGTACTTGTGTGCTAATTGGTGGCGAGAACTACTAACTCCAGTTAACATGCTCCAGTCCGTCTCAGCACTCGACTCTGACGTGGAGTGAGCTAAGTGAGCATACGAGCAATCTTCTCTTGAGTAGAAGGAGCTGGGAAGATTTAGAGTTAGTTATTTAATATACATGTGTTCGCAATTGCAAGATAAATAAAGATATTTGAATGTCAATTTGATTAAGTACCGACATTTTTGACGACACGATTGGCGCAGTGGCTGAGCCATCGACTGCTGCGCTTGGTGTCACGGGTTTGATCCCCGCATGGAACAAATATTTATATGGCCTACAGATAGTTGTTTCGGGTCTGGTTGTTTGTGTATGTGAGTTTAAATGTTTGTAAACGCACCCACGATACAGGAGAAATTTCTAGTGTGGGGGCAATGTATTAAAAAAAAATGTTATTAGTGCTCTATTAGACTAGTAACACTAATTTTGTTCAATAAAATGTAGTAAATTATACAAATTTTATGTTATGATATTATATTTCTACACTAAATTATAAACCTAAATAATGAGATGTCTAACAAAAAATATTTGACGACACGGTTGGCTTTTCTTTGTACGACTTATGAAATTTTTCAGCTACAAATAATATATCAGAAAAATGCTGACGTACCAATAAATAAACATCCAGAATATTAATTTATACCAACAACTTATTCCGACTTTCGTGTCCCCCACATCAAAACATCGCATGTGAAACGATGATTTCTGTTTATCCACATCAAAACACTGCGAACCGATTCGCGGAACACAATTACTTACTAAATTATTCCACAAAATTGCTCTGACCCGCCTTCCAGTAACTAAATACTTCACTATAGTACGAGGTTCGAAGTCAGTTTTATGTGCAGTATCATTGAAGAATGTTTTTATTTTAGTTTTTAAAGCTATGAGAGTTCTGCTTAGGAAAGTAGCCCGGCTGACAGTTAAGAGATATTGAAGAATTACTAATAATACCAGTCTACAACTGTCCCACTACATGGTAAGGCTTCTTCTCTTACGGAGAAGCCACGAGCATTGCCCATCACGCTTGTTCAAAACGGGTTAGTGATTTCAAACTTATATCCTTACTAGTAGTATTATAAAAGCGAAAGTGAGTTTGTTTGTTACGTCTTCACGCCTAAATGGCCAAACCTATTTTGAAGAATTTTAGTACAGAGATAGTTGGGACCCTGGTGACGGACATTGGTTTTTTTAAGTGAGAAAAGAGGGAAGAAAAGGGGAGAGAAAGATACTTTTTTTTCGTTCATCGCGCGGGTTAAAGTTAGCGTTAGCCCAAAGTAAATAATAATATGCCACGCCGACGAAGTCGCGGGCGGAAGCTAGTTTATTATAAAGTCAAGTTTTTGACGATGTTTTCTTCCACCGATGTATGTGATGACTTTTTTTGTGGATGGAAAGTCATCAAATAACTTCCTCCGCTCTAGGTAGAGCGGGGAGGAGTGTCAGACTTGCACTGACTAAAACCCACCCATGCTCCTTCTTTTGCCCTTTATGTTCCGGAGCCGCGGTATCTCTTTCGAACAACCCGCAACCCTGGCAGAAGTGAAACGTACTTTTGAATAATTTTGGTTGAAATCCGATTTCTCTTTTATTTAAATAAGTCGACACAATGAATTTACAGCAGCTAATTTAAAATGAATGCACAAACGAAACAAGCGAATTTATAATTTACCGTAATTTAATGAATATTCATCGCGACATGTGTTTCGCAATGATCGCCATTCTTTGTAAACATTTTCAATTTGTTAACAAATTTTCATATAATTTTCATTTGTATAATTTGATGTACGATTCGTTGAACCAGTGTTGACCACAACTTACTGATTATTGCACAAAGGGTACAGTACTCGTGGTTTCAGTGCTGAATGTAGAACGTGGTTTGCATTGTTAACTTAATATCCTTACTAATATTATAAAAGCGAAAGTGAGTTTCTTTGTAACGTCTTCACGCCTGAATAGGTATACCGATTTTGATGAATTTCGGTACAGAGATAGTTGGGACCCTGGAGACGGACATAGGTTATTTTTTTTAAAGGGAGAAACGAGGGAGAAAGAGGAATGAAAAGGGAAAACTTAGCTTTGCTATTACAATAAATAAGGCGCAAGGGCAAAAACTACAGGTAGCAGGTACCTGCAAATCAGGAAAGGGGAACTGTGTTACCCCGAATTTAACGCGAACGAAGCCGCGGGCAAAAGCTAGTCTCATATATATATAAATCTAAGAAGCTTTGACATAAAATAACAATTATTTATTTTTGAACCACTTTGGCACGTAGATAGATAGCCCTTATAGACAAACGAGCTGTACTGCACCATATTTTATTCAAATCGCGAGAGGCTTCTTTTAGGTAAGGTTGTCTCATCTCTGTCTTTTTCATCCAATGACTTCCCCCGCTCTGGGCGGAACGGGGGGGCATGTCAGACTTGTACTGACTAAAACCCACCCATGTTCCTTCTATTGCCCTTTACGTTCCGGGGCCGCGGTATCTCTTTCGAACAACCCGCAACCCCGGCAGGCGGAGGCCCTGGCAAGCCCCTCTGCTTTGCTGACATCTCTTTGAGGCGCGCGTGAAACACGAACGCGCCGTCGACACGGCCTGTCGTCAATCGACGGACGGACGGTGAGCTACCCATTGCTCACCGTCCGTCCGTCCATCTCTGTCTTGGGACAAGACTGAATTCAAAACGCCATTTAATGTAAAAACACAAATCGTTTTACAAAATAGAACCTCAACAACCATGTTAGCACTTCACTGCATTAAGACACTGCGTTTATGTGGCTCTTACCCGTGAAGGCACACCATTCCTTGTGGCCATGGAGAGCACGTTAAACCATTAATTACTCTCAGTTAGGTGCTGCATAAAGCACCGTCTAATTAATGGTGATGCTTAGTTAATGTGCAGAGCTAACTACATAATTATGTTAAACAATTTAATGTTTATCTCAAAATTCGTCCGCATCGCAGTCAACAGGAAAAGTGCCCAGAAGGCTGGCAGCGTCACCGCATCGGATGGCAAAAAATCCGTTTCGGATTTAAAATAACTTGTAAGGCGGAATGTGACAACGAGCCTATTGTTTTAACTGTTATATGTAGTTTTCGACAGTTTTTTAAGTTCCTTTGAAACCCAATTCTGCTGTATGACAATAAAATCGCCAGCTCTATCGCATCTTTAACTAAAACTATTATTAACAACTTAAATACCCGCATTTGTATTGCGTTTTCCTTGTTTTGAAACCAGCTCCAATATAAAAGGTGTAACCGGGGTTGTGGGTTGTTCGAAAAGATACCGCGGCCTCGGAACGTAAAGGGGGCCAGAAGGAACATGGTTGTGTTTAGTCAGTACAAGACACTCCTCCCCGCTCCGCTCAGAACAGGTGAAGTTTATTTGAGGATCCCAACCGCAAAAAAAGGTTGTAAAACTACTGCTAACGAAACCAAGAGGCCCATGTTCTCATCATCGCATCATATTTTGTTCTAGAACAAACCTGGAACCCCCTCTAGTTACAGAGATATCGGGAATCAAAGTTCCAACTTTATCACATTTTTTTTATCGAAGTTTTTAATTCTGTTACTTAACTTTAAATGCTCTCTCGACCCCATACTATGAGCATAATGTTTTAAGTGTGTAAGATGAAATTCTACCATACAACGTGTTTTTCACCCCAAAAAAGTCGATCCACAGCAAGATTTATTTAGTTTGACTTACAGAATGCATTGTTGATGGATTCGTGATAAGTTATAATAATAAATAATAATATAATTAAGCCTTTTTATTTCCTTAATAAAATTCAATTTACAATAATAATAGTATAGGTTGATTAAAGTGCATGCGATTAATTTATTAACATTATTAACAAAATAAAAAAATAATTAAGTATTTAAATATCCCCTATAAGTACAACATTTTTTTTTTTAATTATTATTTATTAAGGACCTCTCTACAGAGTGAAGGCCTCCTCCATTTTCCTCCATGCAGTTCTGTCTTTTGCTTTATCTGTCCAATCATTTCCCGCTATTTTTAAAATTTCATCAAGCCATCTCTCCGCCGGTCTGCCTCTGGTCCTCTTGCCGGCAGGTCCCTTCCAGGATGTTATCTTTTTAGCCCATCTGTCCTCTTTCATACGAGCAACATGGCCAGCCCATTTCCATTTTAGTTTCCTACCATGTTCCAAGGCATCAATCAGCTTTGTGGTTTTCCTTATATCTGTGCTCCTCTTTTTGTGTCTCAGTTTTAGGTTGAGAATACTCCGTTCCATAGCTCTTTGGGTTGTTAATATTTTGTTTCTGGTTTGTTTATTGAAAATCCATGTTTGTGATGCATATGTGAGAGAAGGCAAGACACAAGAATCTAATACAATTTTCTTTAGCTTTATTGAAGTATCCGACTTTAGAATTTCTTTGAAGCTCCAAAATCTATTCCAGGCCATGTTTACACGTCTCATTAACTCAGCATTATGTCTAGATTTTTTGAACGATATTTGTTTGCCGAGATATGTGTATTCTTGGACATATTCTAGTAGAACACTGTTGACATGTATAGGTGATTTGATACTGTTTGTCATAATTTTAGTTTTCATTGTATTCAAGTCTAGACCTATTCCATTGCTGACATAATTAATTTCATTTATCATTGACTCTAATCGCGATGAGTTTTCTGCGAAGAGCACGATGTCATCTGCGAACCTTAGATTGCTTAGAAATTGACCATTTATGTTTATACCTTTGTTATCCCACTTTAGTGTTTTCATGATGTTTTGTAGAACGGTAATAAAGATCCTAGGGGAAAGGGGGTCACCTTGGCGAACCCCTCTACATATATAAATTTCAGTGCCGGTTCTGTCTAATATAACTTTACTTGTGCTTTTCTTGTATATGTCTTGTATGAGCTCTATAGTCTCTGTTGGTACATTGCATTCCTGTAAAGCTTTCCACATGCTGATATGGGATATCGAGTCAAATGCTTTGGCGTAGTCGATGAAGGCTAGGTAGAGCGGGCGGTTCATTTCTCCGTATTTCTCTATAACTAACTCTAATGAGTGCATGTGGTCTATAGTCGAATATGTGCTTCTAAATCCTGCTTGCTCCACTGGCTGGTATTCTTCGGTGAATTCCGCAAGGCGTTTCTCCAGGCAGGAAGCAAACAGCTTATAGAGATTCGATTGCAGGCTGATAGGTCTATAGTTACTTATGTCATCGGGGTTTCCTTTCTTGTAGAGCAGCACTATATCTGATTTCGCCCATTCAGTGGGAATTTTTCTGTCGTCTAGTATTTTATTGAACAAAGTGGTTAAAGGTTGTATAAGAAGAGCTTTTCCCGTAGATATGGCTTCATTTGATATACCATCTGGACCGCTACTTTTTTCTTTCTTCAGAGACTTTATCTTAATAAGAATTTCTTGAGCAGAGAATCTTTGTATGATGTTGTTATTTTCCGGTAGACGTATAGTCTCTATATCAGGTGGTATTTTGCAAGCGTAGAGATCTGAATAGAAGTCGGTGGCAGTCTTTATTATTCCCGACCTGGACAGTGTTTCCTTGTTGCCGGTAGATTTCTTTTTCAAAGAAGGAATCCACTTTTTTGATGTTGTTAATTCTTTCAGTCCTTTCTTCACACTTCCCGACTTATTCAGATATTTTTCTAGTGTTGTTAGCCTGTAGTTTTGATATTCTTTCCTGATAATTTTGTGAATGTTCTTATATAAATAGGTTTTCTCATTTTTCTCTTCTAATGTTAATTGTTTTATTTTAGTTAATTCGTTTCTTCTCTTAATGAGGTTTTTTGTTTTGTCTGAAATGATGTAGTGTCGTTTTTTATTTATATTGTTATTATATAATATTGACTTTAAACTTTTATCAATTGCTTGTTTTATTTTCTCATAGTACGTCTCTACATCATCATTTTCTTCCAATTTTATATTTGAGACATTCAATCTTAAAGCTTCAGTGATAAGTTACACCCTGTAAAATACAATGTAAGGATTACACCCTGTAAAATACAATAAAAGGTTAAAGTTTAAAATTCAATACTTCTCTGAAACCCACAAGCTAAGTAAAAAAACTATGACCACGATATATCTCTATGTCGCCATATTCGATCAGCCATTATAAAAATTAAAATAATTTACGTATTACTCATTGTTCTCAGACTGGTTCCCCGGGTGGCGCAAGCACAGCGGCCAGCCAAACGACGATGGCACCTCGGGGCAGGACTGCGTGGAGGCTCGATCGGAGTTCCCTCCTCGGCCTCCGCCAGGGACCGTCACCTTCATGTGGAACGACAGGGGCTGCAGGGAACACAACTACTTCGTCTGCGAGAAGCCTAGTGTTGAAGGTAGGTTGCTTCTCTTACAGGTGTTGGATGGAGAAGGTTCTGGAAATTTCTGGTAATATAAGATGCTATTATATAACCCTCTATGTATTGTCATTGTTTTTTCTTTCTAAAGTCACTCAGACTCGTTCTTAAATAATAGATTTTGGGCCTTTGAAGCCTCACCACAAGTCGAAGTCGAAGTCAACGCTTTCTTGGTGAGCATAATACTATTTATAAAATACATTTCTGGATGTAATGTGAATGTGTCGTTCACTATCTACCACTACCAAATTAGGCACGCAAAATTAAAATTCAAAAAACTATTTAATAATTTACAGATTAAAATATACACACTCACACTTATAGTTTAGTTTAAACACACAAATTACATTAATGCACAAACTAAACCGAATATTTCGATAAACTAAGAACATTATTCAATAACTTCCTCCTAAAAATAAACACGGAACTGCACCAACCTTATAACTGGAGCCAGTTCTTGCAAACGATTGGTGGAGTCTGAAGTACAGTCACAGACAAAGTTATGTGCACTTATTTATTGTAATAGGAATGCTACGTTTTCCCCTTTCTTCCCTCTTTCTCCCTCATATCTCAATCTTTTTTAAAAAAAATAGCCTATGTCCGTCTCCAGGGTCCCAACGAACTCTGCACCAAAAATCATTAAAATCGGTTTAGCCATTTAGGCGTGAAGACGTAACAAACCCACTTTCGCTTTTATAATATTAGTAAGGATACAAGTTTCGCAGAAGTGTACTTAAAGAATCCACATTTCGCCATCAACGTTTAATGCCCCGTTCCAATAAACAAAAACGACTCGTTTTGCTTACGGATGGTTGTATTTTGACATAAGTCTCATAGAAATGGAAGGGGGCATAAGTCAAATGTAATAAGATTCCTCTTTCAAGAAGGTCTGTAGATGTCAGTTTGGAATAGTTACAGTACTGATGGCAACATCCGTGTCACTTGTTTCATTTAGTTGTTTTTAGGGTTCCGTAGTCAAATAGGAACCCTTATAGTTTCGCCATGTCTGTCTGTCCATCCGTCCGTCCTCGCTTAATCTCTGTGACCGTTAGCACTAGAAAGCTGAAATTTGTAAAATAAAAATTGGAATAAAATGTTTTATTAGGGTAGCCACCCTATATGTAAAGTGGGAAGTGATTTTTTTTTAAATTTCAACCCTAACGTGTGATATATTGTTGGAAAGGTATTTAAAAACGAATAGGGGTTTACTAAAATCATTTTTTGATAATGTCAATAATTTCGGAAATAATCGCACCAAAAGTAAAAAACAATGTGTCCCCCCCCTCTAACTTTTGAACCATAAGTTTAGAAAATATGAAAAAAATCTGAAAAGTAGAACTTTATAAGGACTTTCTATGAAAATTATTTTGAACTTGATTGACACAACAGTTTTTGTACAAAAAAGACAAAAAGTTGTATTTTGTACAACTTTTTGTCTTTTTTGTACAAAAACTGTTGGAGCGCCTGCCGCGGAGCGTGCAACATTGCACGCTCCTCCACATTTAAACTCATAAGTGGGAACACTTATTGTGACGGACGGGAAACTACGGAACCCTACACTGAGCGTGGCCCGACACGCTCTTGGCCGGTTTTTTGTAAATATTTTTTCTATTTCTTGTATCTTAGATTCTTTTTTACCAATTCTTTGTGAATGAGTGGATATTCTGGCCTTGTAGATTCTTAGACGCTTGTTAACTTTTGTTAACATTGTAAAACCAAATGAATTTAAAAGAGTAACCATGGAGTTTCTTGTCGATTCTTCTCCATGGAAAACGACCAACCCGAACCGTGCACCGTTTCTTGACGTTTTATAAGTGCCCCTGTGAAATAAAATATTTTAAGTATGTAAATGAGACCTCTGCCGTCACGTAATACAGGCAATGTTTGACAACACGGTTGGCGCAGTGGCTGAGCGATCGACTGCCGCGCTGCGTGTCGCGGGTTTGATTGCCGCACTACAAATATCTTTGTATGGCCTACAGATAGTTGTTCCGGGTCTGGCTGTTTGTGTATGTGAGTTTAAATGTTTGTAAACGCACCCACGATGCAGGAGAAATTCCTAGTGTGGGGCAACGTTAAAAAAAAGTGAAGTTATTCTTATCAAAGTACCAAGTAATTTAATTTTCCTCACCACCTCCTCCTATTCGTCGACCGTTTAAAGCGAAGCTGTGATTGTTGTGTTCGCTACAGCTGTGCCCGCGTCTCCGACCATGTGCACAGATTAAATTTTCCGGAATAAATAGGATCCTTATGTCACATTTCTATCTCGTACACTGGAGATGATGAAGCTACGTTAAATGGTACAAGTTTCTTACTTCATAATATGTATTAGAATTAATTTAAGTCCTATATTAAACATTACATAATATAACACCCGTAACTCCTGTAGAGTTGAGCATAGGTGTACCTAATTAATAGAAAAATATACATTTGGCCACTCCTTAAAATGATCATGTTTATTTGTGAGATTCTGTTGATAAACACATTTTATTTTTCATTAAAGTTTGAGCCCTTTTGTTCTAAAAAATCGCCGCCAGCTATAGGGATTTGAATAATTGTTTATTGTTATCTGTGACCAAATCAGAAATTTATAAAGACGTGCGTGTGAAATACATTGCATGTTGAACCTAATCGTAGAGAACCAAATAAGAGCCAGTTTTTGAGTGTATTGACAAATAAATAACACAATTTGATGTTTATTTAAATTCTAAATTTAAAAATATTTAAATTTCATATTTAATTATTGGGATGTTTAGCGGTAACATTAACAAAGCGTAGGCAAAAAAACAAATTAAATCATAGTTAGATAGTCATAGATAGAATATTCTTTATTATGTACACCATACAAATGACAAGAATAACAGTAAACAACTTGTAAATAGGGTGACACAATGGGCGGTCTTATCGCTAAAAGCGATCTCGTCAAGACAACCTTTGGATAGATTTAAAGGAGGAGATACAGTACTGTAGGTAGTCTGTGGTGTTTCATTTACGACCGAATAGCTACATTTATAAAAACAAATACTTATATATAGATACAAATAAAATAATAATCATGAAGAGCAAAGAAATATTTCATATTGTTGTGTAAGGAGAGAGGTAGTGCTTTTATAGTTTCATAGCCATTAATGACAACAATACTTTTCGTTCTGGTATTTATCACCCAGTTAGTATAAAAACGTGGTTCGTTTCACGTGGAATTCACAGCTTTTCTTGGCTCTATAACACCCTCGACTAACAGCTCGTATGTGAATTCCGCCTCGAAAGCAATGACAAAGTTTTCTCACTGGAATCAAAATATGAATTTAATGTGATAGATAAAGTTGTAAAAAATAATAAATTACGTTTTATTCGACCAGTTCAAAATTGAATTCTTTTTTCGCTTACGTACATTTGACAGGCAATTATTCTTTTGGCTGAGACCAATTTCGTTCACCTACGTCATGTTAACTATTTATTTATTGTCAGTTTCGTAATATATGTAATTTGTTCTTATTTTTATTAAATCTTCTCCTTTATGATGGTTTAAAGATTTATGTCTACCTGCCGTGATTTATAAATGATGTCAAAGATTTTCGTTTATATATTGGAATTCTTAGTACTTTCACGAACAGATACATCGACGAATTTATGTTTGGAAATAGATTAATACCTATTACAGCAGGTGAAAATACCAGTACCAAATACTAAACCAATAATTTCAGAGTGAAGCCTAAACTAGAACAATCCTACTAGTATCTATTACAAATGCGACTGTTTGTGAGAATGGATGTATGGATGATTGTTACTCTTTCACGTCAAAACGGCTGAACGGATCTTGATGAAATTTGTCACAGAAGTAGATTATTATAGTCGTCTGAAATAACACATAGGATATTTTTTTTCGATATAACGCGGGCGAAGCCGCGGGCGCCAGCTAGTATAATTAAGCCTTTTAAAACAACGTAGTACCTGCATAGCTTCCCCGCATAATAAGGTATATAGCATTTAACACTTTCTGAGCACGTTGCAGCAATAGTGCGGTAATTGCATCGAGAATCGTGCGATAACCGTTCCGTACGATGCGAACTTGACTCTGTAACTGTTGCTGGCGCGTGTTACAATGTTGCAACTTATAGACAAATTCACTAATGCATTTGCACGTACTTGGTTTTTATTGTGGCAGTAACCGATTATAGAGCCTTCCTCAGTAATGGTTGTGAGAGAATGGTGGTTGTAAATTATTTTAGTTGACTTTGAATTGTTTTAACGTTTATTAAAGTTTATTTTTTTATAATGCCTTTTCTACAATGAGTGACTACCCGTTACATACACCAAGTTTGGTCCGTCCCTCGGAAAGTACGTTAAGCTATTGGTCCCGGTTGTTGTCAATCATTAGCAGTTACAGGTAGTCAGTGTCTCGAAAGTCAGACCACCAGTCTTACCAAGGGGTGTCGTATTGAGTTGTGGTGGTCGCTCAGCCGCATCCGGTAAGATTGGAAGCCGACCCCGAAATACATAGTAGGGAAAAGGTTAGACAGATGAAGAATGCCTATTTCTACAACCACATTGATTCTTTTCTAGATATTTATTTTAAAACTAGCATTTTCCCGCGGCTTCGCTCGCGTTAAATTCGGGGTCACACAGTTCCCCTTTCCTGATTTGCAGGTACCTGTTACCTGTAGTTTTTGCCCTGGCGCCTTATTTATTGTAATAGTAAAGCTAAGTTTTCCCTTTCTTACGTCTTTCTCCCTCATTTCTCACTTAAAAAAAATAGCCTATGTCCATCTCCAGGGTCCCAACTATCTCTGTAACAAAATTCATCAAAATCGGTTCAGCCATTTAGGCGTGAAGACGCAACAAACAAACAAACTCACTTTCGCTTTTATAATATTAGTAAGGATACTACATTAAGGCCATCACAGTAATAATTTAAACATTAATGAGCTTATAAAGTGTCACACAGACATTTTCCCTTTCAAATCGATAGCAGACACACATCAAATACCAATTAAAACAGATACCAAAATACAAGTTCATCAATCAGAGTGGAAATACTAATACAATTTTCGTGGAACTTGTAACAACTGATCATTTCAGGGAATGTCTAGTAATTTGTGAAACGACTGCGATTTGCGACAGATTACCCGCTGCGACACGTTCGTGTGTTTACGAGCATGCGTCACTATACGACTAGTGGTATGATTAAGCACTCGTGCTTAATGTTGGGACCTTGTTTGTTGAGGGGTGGTTAAGGATTGAACCTCATTTGGCAGCACGGAATCGCTAAGAGGGTTTAAAATGCCGCTTTAGCAGAATCATAATATGAATTACATTTAAATTCTTAAAATGGTCAAAGTTATTATTGTGAATTGCGACTTGGTGATCATTTTACGCATTGTAAAGGAATTCATATGAGCATAATAAGAATTCATATTTTACTACTATAAGTGGAAATTTGTAATTGGCCTTCAGCCACATAAAACTGTAATTATTCAATAATAATAGCTGTAAGTTTCCCATACATAATAAAATAAAATATTATTGGCCTATTATGATTGTATTTTAGACCCCCAGAACTGTGATATGCTAGAACGAGAAACAATACGCTCTACTTCTCGCTCTAAGACTTGATGGTTCTTTGCGACAGAAAATAATAAACGCAAAGATAATCGCGGTTGCGTGCTTGCTATATGTGGCTTAACGGGCTAATGATACTTAAAAATGTTTTAGATTTTCTTGGTTTTAGTTTTTTTTTTAAGAATTATGTAAGACTGTCTTACGTCCGTCACATCACATCCCAGGTCCAGTTGAAAACCAGCGTCGGACACTAGCTAAATGTTTTCTTCCTTTTTTTCTTTAATTTAAAATTAAATAAGAAATGTAATAAATCGTTTACCTTTAGCGTGTCAGCTATTCAGAACTCTGAGTGAAAAACAATTGTGGACCGTTTGACAAGCTTTTGTTGAATTAATTTCCTATAAAAAGCTTTGTTTCTATGAACAAGGATTAACATAATTATTGCTATAGATCTTTTATGTATACCTATATTTATTCTGAATCTCGAGCAACATATTAATAAATAATTACCATCGCTCCATACAATGACGTGCTCATTTCTCTGGTAATGAATATTAATGTTAATTTGTACACCGAGCCTATAGATATTACCTACCCATAGTCGCCTTAATATATCTTCGAATATTATATACCTACGTCATACCTAATACTTAATAATATTTCAAACTACATCTTATATGAGACAACCAACAATAACTTTAAGGTATCTGCTACCCTACCATGAGGTCTTAAAACAGAACTTATTCCACTGAGGGAAAGAGACAGAGCTATACAGGGTGTCTAGCACCATCTCTTTCTCACACAGGAATAAGAACTGCTATAAGATGTCATGGTAACCCTTCTGTTTTGCATCGTCATTTTAGTGCCTAACTTGACAGAGTTTTATTCGAGAAATATCTCTCACGTATGGTGTAATTTTCTCACGGTATTTTTTCTTCACCTGAGCAAGTGACAGTTATACAAAGAATCTGATAAATCAGACGTGAGTGCATATTTAGGGTTCTGTTCTGTTCCTTAAAAAGAAACGGAACAGTTTTAGGACCTTTTGTTGTCCGTATGTTTGTCAAGACCCTTTATTTTGGAAAGACGTGGAAGTATAGAGTTGAAATTAAAATTATACACTCAAGCATTTGGTCAACGCTTGATGAATGTTGATGAACGGAGAGCAAGAGGAAGGCCAAATAAAAGATGGATGGATTGTGTAAGGAATGATATAAAGGAGAAAGTAGTAAATGATGCCGTGACGTCTGATAGGGGAGAATGGAAGAAGAAAACGTGTTGCGCCGACCCCAAATAGAATGGGACAAGGGCAGTAAAATGATGATAACTCAATCCTATGGTCCCTTGCTGTGAAAATCAAGTCTCTAAGTCTACACAGTCAAAAGATATAGCTATTTTTGTCGCAAGTTTGTACGGAATCATCGGTGCATGTGTCCGACTCGAACTTGGCTGTTTTTTTTGTTTCGAATGGGAAATCTCCTGGGGGAGCGGAAGAGTTTCAAAGTTGTACTGACTAAAACCCATCTACATATAATGTTCCTTATTTTGTCTTTTGTATCTCTTTTGATCAACCCGCAACCCCGGCAATAGAGATGCGTCTCTTGGTTTCGAATTTTAAGATATTAAACTAGTGTTTGATTCGCGCCCCAGTTATTTCACAATATCATTACACGATTCACGAAATCGCTTGTAACTTACAAAGCTGAAATAGATAAGATATTTAATGCCGTCATAAATTTTAATAACCCAGACTTAACGAATAGATTTTCAAAGGGCTCAGTTTGAATTAGAACACTGTTTTGACCTTCAGAACTGAGATCCGATTACGTAACCTGACCTATTAAACTTATATAAAAGGTATTGAAAGAAATTCCTTAAAAAACTAGGTATTTGCCTTGAGCCTCTGAAAAAAACTACTAACTACCTATCCAATTAATCTCTTTTTTGCCTACAAAAAAGTCTAGGATAAAAGAAGATGAAATTATAGCTAGAGGAAGTAGAAAAAACCGGTCAAGTGCGAGTCTGACTGGCGGCCATATCTTTTAACTGCACAAACTTACACACACAAACTTACACATACATCTTTTAATTTTTTTCACAGCTCCAAGAAATCATAAATTTTGAGTATATGCTTTTAATTTTAACTCAATTCCTCAACGCGTTCCTGAGATAACGGGTCTTTACAGACAGACAGACGGACAGCAGAGTAATCCTATAAGGTTATAAGGGTTCCTTATTTTTCTTTCCGGAACCCTAAAACACAAAGCTGCGACTATATATAAGGAAAAGCCCGACTATGGATAGATCACTCACTTATTTTAAGCACACATAAGCTGCGGTGGTAATTTTTCTAAGGGATAAAAACACTGGTTTAGTACAAGACATTTATTACGTTTATCTTGGATAAAACAGTGATGTGTGAAAGAGCATTATTTTTAGAAGTACTTATGTAACGTTTTGAAAATTATAGCGATGTATTACACGTCTAGGATTCTGTGCAGGTGACATGTTATTATATGGCGGCACTTACTTGAAACTAAAAATATTTTCGACAAGGTCATCCCCGCGGTTTTGCCTGCGCATGTTTCTACTAATGTGCCTGTGTGAGAAGACAGGTCATTAATTATGTACAGACGCCTGCAGGTCAAGCTACCCGAAACTGTCAATTTTTCCCAATGAACCTTGAACCTTATACTTTAAAAATAAAGGCTAAAATCTATCAAAGAAATCTGACAGATTGTAGTAGCTTGATGTGCAGGCGTCTGTACTTATTTATTTACACACAAAATAAATATGATGGAAAAAAGAAATTAGTCGCTTTTGGAAAGAGTGACAAACATCAATACATCCATCTTTACACACTCTAATATAATAGTGAGGTTAAGGCGCTGTACAAAGCAAACACTTCGTAAAACGTCTAGATTTTCGTCGCAAAGTTAGCCGTATCTGTACATGCCACTACCCAAAAAAAACACCGTGTTATTGTTCAATACATAAAGTAAAGAGTAAAACAAAATTAGTTTACAAAAGTGGTCTAGTACTACGAAAAAAAAATGTATAAAAAGACCAAGAAAAAAATTTTTTGGTCTCGAAATTTCAATTTTTTAGCGACAACCATCATATATGTTATATCTACTATAACAAAGAAAATTGTATAGACTAGAGAGATATCTAAAATTTTTCAAACACATAGCTGTATTTGTTTTATATTCAATAAAAACTGCAAAATGACCTACATTTTGGCGGACATGAATTATTCAAATAAAATCAAACACCGAAATATTTTCGACCTTATTTCTATTCTTTCGATACAATACTGTCGTGTACTTGTGTCAGACCATGCCTAGTATGCAGCTAGCGTCGCTTCCGCGAATACCTAAAGATTAGCTTATTGCCGCGCCATAAGTCATCTTTTCTCGACGTTTTATAAGAGTCCATGAAGGCCTATGTCAAATAAAAATATTTTGATTTGATTTGATGGTTGCGGGTTGTTCGAAAGAAAAACCGCGGCACCGGAATAAAAAGGGCAAAAGAAGGAACATGGGTGTGGTTTAGTTAGTAAAATTCTGACACTCCCCTCCCCCCCCGCTCCGCTGACAGCGGGGTTAATTATTTGATGGCTTCACATCCGCAAAAAAAAGAAACCTATTGATATCTTCAGTAACGCGCGTGTACTTACTGCTTAATCCTTCAGGTATTACAGGCAAGGCGTGATATTGTGTTTAAGTTCACTGCAATCGAATGCCTTTTATAGCGCACCGCACCACCGAGATATACCATACCACATCAACTCAAATGCACTTAGTATTTATCTTCCATAAATTTACTGAACCGTGGGATAAGACCGTTTGTTCTACATAAAGTAAATATACTCGTATTTATGTTTTTACGTATATTTCGTTCTTTGACAAGCACTAGCTAGTTTACGATGAAACGCTAAAGGAGTCGAATGGCTTTGGTCCGTGTTTCTGTATATTTTCTTGACTTTTCTTGTATTGACAACTCCTTTAAATAGAGAAAAGACTTGCAGTCTTGAATTTGTAATCGAAATCTACCTTTTGTATTATATAAAAATCAGAATTTATTTATTTGTAAGAATAAAGTTTTGTTGCAACCAGTTTGGTGTACCTATGTTTTCAAAAGTTCAATCGTCTGGAACTGAAACTTACTTGTGAATAAGTAACATAAGTTTAATTATGGATTATGCATAACGATCGAAAACAAAGGTCTATCTGAAAAAGTATAAAAATACAGTCAAATAAAATTGGAACCTAATAATCTTGATACATTTATTCACCACATCTATCCGTAAAACTATTTAATCTCCAGCATTCAAATATCGAAACACGATTAGAAATTCAAACTTCAAAAATACATTTGTACCGGCCAATACACCTAGACCTCTGCCACACTATTGCAGACTCTTTACATATCGACCCCTTTTACTGAAAGCAGAGGGGCAGGGTGGGTCAAATGAAACTGGCTTGTAAATCCGTAAGCTACACGGTATGACCCAGTTGAAGGTAAAACGGAACGCACCCGACGTTAACGTGACGTCATTGTGAGCCAAATGACGGTGATGCAAAGCTTCGTCACAAACGTCCATTTTAAAAAAAGAATTCGAATCGGCATAGTGTCATGTTCGGCTGTTAAACGGTACACAGGCCGTACGTGTCAGCTTTATTCGATTTTAGAATTTCACTGTGGTAGGCTTTCGGTATTCAAACATTGAGTATAAACAACTACGAACGAATGGTTACGACTGAATGGGAATGTGTCAAAAAGTATTCCCATTCATTCTTTGTTCGGATTTAATGGAATGTTTTATAGGTTCTTTTTTATTGTAATGTTATTTTTGAGTGAATTAGATGAGTTCATCCATAACACTGCATGGGTTTTCTATGTAGTTGATTTAATTGATTTCATAATCATTGCTCTCAAAATGATATAGAAAAATGTCGTAAGGAATCTTAATGTCTTAGACGTCGAAGATATATTTTTGATATTCTCCCTGCACTGAGTCCGCGACTATGGGCCTCATCGAGACCAAACCTGCGTCATAGTAGCAGAAACATTACACAGCAGACTTATTTCGGTATTCATACCGGATACCCAAAGGGCCGCGCTCGTGTACGGATGGCCGGGGTTTATTGCTATCGTTCTTGTAGTTTTTTAGCAGATATAAATCATCAAATAACTCTGGCTGGAGCGGGGAGGAGTGTCAGACTTGTACTGACTAAAACCACCCATGTTCCTTCTATTGCCCATTATGTTCCGGGGCCGCGGTATCTCTTTCGAACAACCCGCAATCTCGGTAGGCGGTGGCCCTGGCAGGCCCCTCTGCTTTGCTGACATCTTTTTGAGGCGCGCGGAATACTAACGCGCCGTCGACAGGCCCGCACCTACGGTGGCCGGGATTCGTCTCGCGGCGCGGGACGTCCGGGGCGTCTCCCGCGGCGGCTGGGTTTGTTTGAGGTTCTCTCCCTCAAAAATATCTTACATCTATCGTTTTATTTATCGTTTATCTAACAGATTACTTAGTAGCAACCATAGTGTCTAGATTTGTGCCCAGTTGGTGGCAATAAGCAATTACTTGTGACTTAAAACGTCCACCTCTGTCTTCTCCTTCGGATTACAGGGGTGATGTTCCGTTCCAACTTTTACATGATGATTTTGTTTTCATCAAGTTTGTTATACTAACAAATCTCAATCCGGAAAACGCGTTAACCTCAAAGTTGTTGCGCACGCGACATTTTGTCGCTCCAAGGACGCTCTGTTGCGTGCCAGCGTTGATTTAACGCGATACTACTGAGCAGTTATGTCTAATGCTTTTTGACACATAAAAAGTAAGTGCAGAAGGTTTAGTCCTAAGAATGCATCAGTCAGGCAGTCCCGCTTTCTACCAAATACCTCTACAACACTAGTATTATTCAATGCATCCATCAGCAATATACTGAGTACGTAACATTGATTTCTACAGTAAAACGTGATTTTTCACAATTTTTCCAATAAATAAAGTCGTTTTAGGAATTTCTTCTGTATCGTGGGTGCGTTTACAAAAAAAAATCACATACACAAAAAGCCGAATCCGAAACAGCTATGTGTAGGTCATACAAATATTTGTTACGTGCGGGGATCGACCTGCGGCACGTAGTGCAACAGTCGCACATTTAGCCACTGCGCCGACCGTGTCGTCAAAAAGTCTTCACTGACATAATATGTAGGTAGTGATTTATTCAGTAAATCGTTGGACCTTCTGTTTTTCCATTTTCTAGGAAGCGAAAGCTATGCATAATCTATGCAAAGCTAACTCAATTGTTAACTTGTATCGTGATTTGGCGCAATTTACATAAAAAATGTGCTTAGATAACTTTGAAATGTATCTATATTGTGATTAGATGGTTAAACAAACGAACTTTACGAGTTATTACTGAAGTTAGGTATCATTGTAATGTTCTGTTGGCCTAAAACGTTATTTATTATCTAACAAAAACTTTAATATCTTACAGAGATGTCAGCAAATCAGAGGGTCCCGTCAGTGCCTTGTTGTGCCTTGCCCAGTTGGTTCGAAAGAGATACCGTAGCCCCGGAACTCAAAGGGCAAAAGAAAGAACATGAATGGGTTTTAGTCAGTTCAAGTCTGACAATCAATTGCGTGCAAATCAATTCCGAGATATATGTTAATTTCCGAAAAAAGGTTAGCTTCACTATAAGAAGTTGGACACAGTCAGCATAATCGACTTGAATTCCTGTGCTGTGTGTCCCTGATTGTAGTAAAAAGTTAAATAAGCACCCATAAGTTTCATCCAAATCCGTTAAGCAGTTTGAGCGTAAAGGAGTAACAAACATACACACACATACAAACTTTCGGAATTAAAAGATTAGTATAATCAAAACCATCATTGACACTTCTTCAGCTCAGTTTAGATTTTCTAATCGTATTCAGATTTATTAAGAAATTCGGTAAGTAAGTACAAAAAAAAAGAGACTGAGCGCTTGTAAAAGTTCTAAGCCTCAGTTTTACTTTGCAATTAATTAAGAAGTTCTAAGAAAGTAATTGACAAGAACAGATCACTAAGTGTCAAGAATAAAAAATTGAGTGATCCCTCCATTTTTATGAATGACATCATCAATCAGTTAAACAAGGCCTCTTCAGCGCTTATATAATTAAAAATAATGACAACTCGAGAAGTTTTCTTCTTAATGTTTAATAACTGAATTAATTCTCCATTTCATTGTCAAAGTTCGGTCTTTGATGATGCGTATTCAACTACGACAAAGAGTTTTATTGGCAACTAAAGTGGCCGGGTGAGAGATATTATATTATTTGAGAATGTAATAAAGTTATATTACGCTATTACTAACCTACGCTTGAAAAGGTTGAACGTAGTTGTAGTTTACTTTTAATAAAAGATGACGATGAATTATTTTTCTCAACAAGGAATAAAGATCATAAGTTTTTTTTAAATGAAATACAAATTTTAAAACATTACATTAACTAAAAATTACTAGAAGAATGAAAGAAAATATTTTCATATAAACGATAAAATTAAACTACAAACGCCATTAACAAACTACACACATCAAAAGTATCTAGGGATCAACATATATTTTTGCAATAACTTTTCTCCTGATTGATATTAATTAAAATTTTCTTTAAGGATTCATCAAATAAAGTGTTTTCGTTTGTCACAGTAACGATAAACCAAGTCACCTTTGCATTAATAAAGAAATTTGCCATTTTCCTAATAAAGGGATTTTTGACATTTGAACCACTAACATTAAAGTTCGAAAAAAAGACTGAAATAACAGTTTTCTTTAAAATTTTATTGGGTAACTTAAACAATTAATAATCCGTGTTTCTACCGCGAACACTAACAACACAAGAACATCGGTTTGGCATACTCAAAATGAGTTCATCCAAATCACGCTGTGGAATGGCCGCCCATGTTCGTTGCAACAACAAAAAAAGGTCTTCTTGCGACTGGATACCCTCCATATTCGGCAGAGCTCTTCTCTGTAGCATATCCCATGCATGCTCAATCGGGTTCAAGTCTGGCGACTGAGCAGGCCAGGGCAGGACATTGATGTTAGCTGCGGCGAGAGTCTGTCTTACAACTCTTGCGGTGTGCGGTCGTGCATTATCATGCATTAACTGAAATAAGGGACCGATTTGCACTTGTAGAGGAACGATGACGTCTGATACAATCGTCTCAGCATAAATTTGAGCGTTGAGGTTGCCTCTGATCCAAATCAACTCAGTTCTTCCGCCGATCCAAATACCCGCCCATACCATGATGGTTCCACCACTATAAGGATGGACTTCCTGGCAGGATTTTAATCGCTGTTGGCGTCCAGGGGTTCTCCAGTGTCGTATACGTCTTGTATCCGGTCTCATACCAAAACGAGACTCATCAGAAAAGCACACGAAACGCCATTGTTCTTCTGCCCAATTTCTGTGTTCAAGAGCCCATTGATATCGAATCCTACGATTGTGCATTGCTATAGGTGGTACCCGTAGCGGTCTTCGGGAATGAAGTTTCACTTCATGCAAGCGGTTTCTGACTGTTTGGTCGCTAATTAAGTTCCCTGAAGAGTGATGAAGCCTCACGGCTAACATCATGGCGGTTATTGTTGGAGCTCTTCGAGTTAAGATTTGAATGTATCGGTCTTGTCTCCGTGTGGTGCAGCGATACCGTCCTCCATGGCGCTCAGCCACGGTACCAGTGCTTCGGTAACATGTCCAAAGTCGACTGATAACACTCTGACTTGTATTCAGAGCTAAAGCTACAGTACGTTGCCGGGAACCAGCTTCTATCATTCCCACGGCTCTGAGCATTTCTTCCCTGCTTAAATGACGTCGCCGCTCCATAATAACGTTGGTTTTAATCAGTAGGAGGAAAACAGTAGCACTAATAATGTCTTCAATGCGTTGTATGTTTTTATAGGGAAAATATTGACAGCTTATTTTCATCTTTTACTCGAATTTGATTGAGAGTTCCTGATTCAAATTATGAAATGCACCAAAAAGGATCCATATAAATTTATAAAATCATAAATTTATTACAAAGCCACATCTCAATCTCAAGAAATCCGCATAAAAATGCTTGATCCCTAGACACTTTTGATGTGTGTATTAAAAAAATAAAACGAAGAAGAAAATCAAAAATGATTTTCGAAACTCGTTCTAATCGCGTTCCGAATTTAAAATAGGGGAATTAGTTACGGCGACCCGCGCCGACCTATATAACGGTCGAACAGTGCACTCGCGTTTCCACTGGGTTGCCAGACTTCCGCATCGCCTGACTTTCGGGGATTAACTTACGTGGTCAGAATATAAATACGATTAACATGCCACAGAGAAGACGAAGATATGAGGTGGTTATAGGTTAAGTTGGTACGTAGTAAGGTTGGAGACGAATGTTGCAGAAAGGTTCTGCTTTAAAAAAGGTAAAAGAGTCTTCTAAAAAGAAATTTCTAGAAGACCTCTGGGTTACTGACAGTATTTTTATATTCATTGGTGGTATTTTTTCTCAACCATTGCATTAAAAGCCAGTCAGTTTTTTATACAGAAATCGATATTAAATAGTGTACTTATATCCCACAGCGCTGGCAATACAACTAATGCTGTGCGGAATTACCTGCCGACACTACAGCGCCGTGATCACGAGAGAGGTTCATTACGTCACTTCGGGGCGATCGTGCCTTGTGCAAGTTGTACAGATCTGAAAAGAAAAAAAATATAAAATGAAAATTCTTGCTTGTTATTGATAAATGATATTTATTTTTGTGGGCTGCCTATACTTTCTCAGTATTATACTAACTATTAGAGCAGTACTCGCCAGAGTATGAACAGTCAGCGATCAATAGTTTATTAAACCTCTAACCCTGTATCCTTAAAACAGGATCTCAGATCGGGTACCAATGCCGCGGTCCCGGAAAATAATGGGTAAACGAAGGAACATGGATGTAGTCCGTAAATTTCTGCCCCCTTCCCGCTCCTCAGCGGGAGATGTTATTTGATGATTTCCCATCCGAAAAGAAACACTGAATAAAAAGATAATAATAAAATGGTTTCAACAAGTCCGCCTCTGTGCTCGAAGTGTTTAATCCTTATCCTTACTAATCCTTACTAATATTATAAAAGCGAAAGTGAGTTTGTTTGTTTGTTTGTTTGTTTGTTTGTAACCTCTTCACGCTTTAATGGCTAAACCGATTTTGATGAATTTTGGTACAGAGATAGTTGGGAACCAGGAGACGGACATAGGCTAATATTTTTTATAAAAAAGTGGGATGTGAGGGAGAAAGAGGGAAGAAAAGGGAAAACTTAGCGTTGCTATTACAAATCAATAAGGCGCAAGGGGAACTGTGTTACCCCGAATTTAACGCGAGCGAAGCCGCGGGCAAAAGCTAGTATTATATAAGCGAAAGTGAGTTTGTTTGTTTGTTACCTCTTCACGCTTTAATGGCTACACCGATTTTGATGAATTTTGGTACAGAGATAGTTGGGAACCAGGAGACGGACATAGGATAATTTTTTATTTATAAAAGTGGGATATGAAGGAGAACGAGGGAAGAAAAGAGAAAACTTAGCGTTGCTATTACAAATCAATAAGGCGCAAGGGGAACTGTGTTGCCCCGAATTTAACGCGAGCGAAGCCGCGGGCAAAAGCTAGTAAAAAGATAATAATAAAATGGTTTCAACAAGTCCGCCTCTGTGCTCGAAGTGTTAAATAAATAATAACTTAAAGTTGGTCCGCGTTTCTTCGCTACTTGAAGCTGCACTTAAATAGAAAAGATACCCCCACTACTTCCCAACACTACCATTGCAGGTCAATAAACTCTAAAGCAGCTTACTAAGTTACTAATAAGACTGCAACTTGTAATATTTTCTCATTGTTGCAGAAGAAGGGTTGCGCTCGTTACATTAGCTGTTTTAACTCAATTCCGTAGAGTGCACTTCAGTTTACGGTACCGGGAAACGTAGTATTTGTTGGTTAGGTAACAGTACTTAAAGGTTTTGCACTGTAATTACATTTTGCAGACATTTCTAATGTTTAGGATCGATCTCATTGGGTTTTCGACACTCGGCCAAGCATTTAAGGTTGAATATCCATCAGTGTGCTTTGTTGGATCATTTGGGTATTAGGTTGAATTTGCTCGTAGTTCGACTAAAAGCAATATTAGATCCTGGTTAAGCAGTTCTTGTCTAGGTTGCTCCGTGGATGGGTGACTATCCATTAGATAACTAGTTTCCTCCGTGCGTGCGTTAGTCTCGGTTACCATTTCTACCCAGGGGTAACGTATTACCCAGATACTGGGTTGTGAAGATCATAGAGGCAGTGCTTCAAGTCAAATACAAAATTCAGCTGCATCCGGTTAGACTGGAAGACGGCCCTAACCTTATCATAGTTAGATTACCACTAAAGTGTTGAACCTGTCATCTAAAATTTCGTCTATCAAAATTATTAAAATACACTTTTTTTGCGGATAGGAAATCAAATAACTTCCCCCGCTCTGAGCAGGGCGGGGGTAGTGTCAGACTTACTGACTAAAACCAACCCATGTTCCTTCTTTTGCCCTTTATGTTCCGGGGTTGCGGTATCGCTTTCGAACAACCCGCAACCCCGGCAAATAAACGTTAATATTACAAAAACAAAAATAATTTAATGGCGTGAACAACAACGAATTAAATTCCAATAAAATCCTACAACAAAGCAGCCATGCCCAATAATAAAAAAAAACATGAGAAATAACACGACGATTTCAAAGAAAAGCTGTTTCATTCCATTTGGCAGAATCTTTCCTTCTTACCAGTTTTCCGCGTTCATTTTATCTTGGGTCGGTCACAAAGAGGTTCATTATGTCTTCGGTATGGTTCTATCCTGGCTGAATGGACAGAGGAATGGATTAAAAAGAATTTTTGATATAAGGAGGTCTTAATTCTAAATTCTAGGCATTTATAATGGCTAGACATAGACAATCGTGTTCATTTTTAACAAGACTTGTTAGTTGAGTAGCGAGTCTTTTTTAGGAAACATTACTGTTTTTTTTATTAAAAACAAAGTTCCCGTAATTGTAAAAAATTAAAAACTTAAATAACAAACATACGTAACCCCCAACGGATTACATATGTTTGTTATTTAAGTTTTTAATTTTGGTTAATAAAGGAAATGAAGGATAGAAACAATTTTTATTTTAGTTTTGAATGATTGTGGTTGACAGACTAGACTTCACAAAAGCCTTCAGAGAATTAACTATTTACTACTCTAGTGATTTTGTTGGTTATTTCTCCTACCGGTGTTAACCTCTCTTTCTGGCACAGTCGAGTAAAACGTCGATAGTGTTTTGTTTTTTGAATATTTTCTCTGAAGGATTGTTTTCGATAACTCAGTATTGTGATATATATTTGTATATTGACGGTTAGCGCAGTGGCTGTGTGATGGACTGCTGCGCTGCGTGTCGCGGTTTCGATCCCCGCACGGAACAAATATTTGTATGCCTACAGATAGTTGTTTCGCGTTTGGCTGTTGGTGTATGTGAGTTTAAATGTTTGTGAACGCACTTACGATACAGAAAAATACGTGTGGCACTCAGGGACTGCCGCGGTAAAGCTATTGCATCACGATTACCACCGTGAATTCATGCAAGCCTAGTACTTCATTACAGGTCTTGTGGTTGAGGATCACTTTGTTGTCAGTATGTCAGTTTGTCAAGACCCTTTATTTTGGGAACTTGTAAAGGTATCGACTTGAAATTAAAACCATATAGTCATCAGTCTTTGATTCCAGAGTCGAGCTATCAGCCAGCAGCTAGCAGCTCAGTAGCAGCCATAGAGTTTGGATTTGTGCCCAATTGACGGCATTAGGTCCGTCCCTTTTAAATGACGGCAATAGGTTCGTTCCTATCTCTCTCTCTCTCTCTCTTCAATCGGGATTGAAATAACGGAGTGGGGAGCGTCAGGTTTTTATTCGTTACGGAATTTCTGGATTCGGTCCCCGCGCTCAAGGCCCGCGATAGAAGCTATGCAATAGCTTAAAAGTTAAATCATTAACTCAACTCATGCTGTTGCAAATAATAATAAACAAACCTCAACGACTTAAGCACCAAAACACTGAAAACGCAGTTTAGTTACAAATAATAAAATAAACTTTATATCTCAATTTACGAAGAAAACACCCATTCGGCGTGACATAAACATACGAATTTAACACTTAACCCGCCAATCTGAAGGATACATAAAAGCGTACGATCCAATAAAAATGCAATATTTTTTAAACTATCAAAAAGTTTAATGGCCTTGCAGAGAACCAATCCGGTGTGAAACTCTTTTTTATAATCACAACGACAGGTATGAACAGAAGGTTGCCCACACATTTATTTGGAGTGGGTACTCGATAATTCACCCTAGTGTGTAAAACTTAGTATTGTCCACGTACCCGCGTTGTGATTGGAAATCATTCCATGGGAACGGTCTTATTCCTTCCTGACATTGTTCCATGTCATTTAGGGTTGGCGCAATACGTTCTTTTTCTAATTGTTTGCAACAAGCGTAATCAATATCATTCATATCATATGTCTCCCTTTTTCTCATTCTCTTTGGGGTTGAAGCAACACATTTTCTTCTTCCATTCTCCCGTGTCAATCATCACGCTCACATTAACTCCATTTTCTTTGTCTTTTTTTCCCTCTCCATCCTCCACATTTATAATAATGGGAAAGTTACGTAGGTATATGCTAAACCAGATCATGATCTATCTTTATGCTAAACATCCAAATTCCTAAAACCCGCAGCCTGGAACGCAGAGAGACAATTGATTGGAAACTCGACAAAGTAAACCCTGTAGAAATATGGAATTCCGGAGTATTTGTTTAAGTGATCCTTCTCCAGTTTCCCATTATGTACCAGTATCTTGGTTTCGGGGCCGACAGCCGCAGCAGGGTGAGGGCGGGGGGAGGCGTTAATAGCTGTGTAAAACTGCTGTAAAGATCAAAGTTCGGTGCTCCGGATGCAAATAACTGTAAATATATGAGTTGGCAAAGCTGCAGTTCTCTCTCTTTTGCATATTTTAAATTGTGTTAAGTTTATACTAAAGGTACTAAAAAGATTGTAAAAGAGAAATTTATCTTGGCAGTACTATCAGGGGAATGAGGTCATGGCTTTATTACTTAATTACTTGATTTCAACACGTTCACCACGTTCATGATCAACATCCACATGCTATTTCACCCTCCACATTGCTGATAAAGGCTTCGCCATGCTTGTGCCACGTGTTCCTATGCCAGTCTTTCTTGTAACACGTAATGTCTGGGACGCGACTTCTTTGGTGTAATAAATAACTGCTCACGGTTGGACTCAATGCAACGTACTCAATAATGAGCTGTTAGATGGGCCAGGGGAGAAGGACAATTTGAAATAGAGTGATAATAATAAAAACTTTAAAGTTATAAGTTTGACATCTCCGTTACTAGAAGGTTCTCTAGGTCTAGAACCAAATAAAGTTTACATTGACGGGGAAAACACGCGCAAAATAGTAAATTTTTTTTTCAGTGAGAAAACTTTGTCATTGCAGCCGAGGCGGAATTAACGCCCGACCCGCTGCACTGAGCGAGGGTGTTATAGAGCCAAGAACAGCATTGATAACTTCTCACGTGAATCAAACGACGTTATTTAATACACTTCGGAAAAATTAAATAATAGAACAAATGAAGCAAATTATATTGATACCCATTACAAGATTAAAGTTTTCGAAGAAAAAGTCAAAGTGGGACACAAGAAAATTTCGCACGTCACGCGCAGATTACACACGTTTACAAGTAAACACAGATCTTTCGATTCTCCTCATCTCCAGGATAAAGATCACAGCCTCTCGATCGACTCCCCCATTTCACACAATTACGTATTCTTAAGACGTCCTCCTCTTTATTGACTTGTAACAGGGCATTCAGTATTTATCTTCTATCTCTTTCTTTTACAAACGTGTGAGTGAGAGGGGAGACGGGATTATGTAAAGGAAGCTGGCAAGTTGAAGTACAGAAGGATTTAGATGTATTTCATTTGACATTCAATTGTTTAGTACATAGAAAGTGAAGGTTTGTGTGCAGAGTGGTGTTTTATTGGAATTACGATTGTTTTCTGTGTACGCGCGAGCGTGTCTTGGGATTTTCCTTCTGACTTCGGCGTATTTCGAAGTCAGGGGCTGCAATCCTGCCGGGGTTGCGGGTTGTTCGAAAGAGACATCGCGGCCCCGGAACATAAAGAGCAAAAAAAAGGAACATGGTGGGTTTTAGTCAGTAAAACTCTGACACTCCTCCCCGCTGCCAACATCCATCTTCCCCATAACGAGGAAAATTATTAGATGATGTTCCCATGTGCAAAAACAAAAAGGGTGCAATAATCGGATGATAACTTAAACATCATGATAAATTAATGTTCATTGTTATCCACGCTTGCCAAAGTTAGTCTGTGGATGGATAACCATCTATAACATACCCAGTTTCATCCGTGCTTCGGAAGGCACGTTGAGAGTTGGTCCTGGCTGTCAAATTTCCACCTTTGACGTTTGGTACAGGTAGTCAATTGCCTGGAAGTCTATCAACCAGAATTACCGAGAGGTAACAGTTTTACCCAGTGCTAAATAGGTAGTGGAGGTCAGATATGCAGTTGCTTCATATAAAATACTGGTATTCCGCTACGTCCGGTTAGACTGGAAGCCGACCCCAATAAGGTGAGAAAAATGCTAGACAGATAATGACCTAAAACGGAATATTTTGCAATAAAACTAAGTTACGGCCACAACACAGCTATAAATCTAAAACGTTGCACAATAAAAACATCAAAGTAATACCAACAGCTGTACATTGTACAATGACAGATAAAGGTACATTGTAGTGGCCGCCATTCTTGAGTACAGTCGAGACAAACAGCGGGAAGCGTGCGTTTGAAACAATGGCTGTGTTCGACTGTACGTCGGACAATGCGCTATCGAGGACAGTGATGTCGTATAGTTTTTAAAAAAATGAGGACAGGGCAGGAATTAAAAAAAGATTAAAAACAATTTTGAATTAAGAATTTTTCGCCAATCTCTGTAAAGTTTTCATGCTAGGATTAAAACCTCCTTCTTAATAAGAGTATATAGGTATATTGCAAAGTTCAACTCTATTTTCGCTGTAGCATCGTGATGGTGACATTAATTGACAAGACATTTTTAGATTAGATGTATTGAAAATAATTTTTAAAAAAAACCCGACTGCGTAAAAAGTGAACCTACATACCTAATAAAAATAAAACTATGAAGAACAGTCGGGACCCATTATTGGAGTGTGGACTGTTCTTCATAGTTCCAGATTACAGTACCTACTAGTTTTTGTCTGTTCAGTTTTATTTTTATAATCATACATAGGTACATAGACTGATGAACACATTACCCTCCTTTGCGGCGCGCAGTCTGGTAATAAGTTGGATAGTCGATATTTATTTGTATTGATAAGTTGGATAGTAGATATTTTTTTTATAAAAAAATAATACATTCTTCTCATCCTTGACGATTCTCACGGCAAAAATTTCGTTCTCTTTACTTATTATAACTTTAAAATATATAACTTTAAAAAAGAACATTTACGAACCGAAGTTTAGAAAAAAAGAAAAACGATGTTGATGGTACTGATTCTGTTAATCCTTCGCGGGACAAAGTGTGCAGACGGGTGCAAAGTTAACATACATTGTTACCTACATTTTGTAAACACATTCAACGAACAATTCAATAAGAATTGAATACCTACTTATGAATGTTCTGTTGTTTCATTTAAGGCTATATATGACTGTTAAATACGAAAAACTTAACGTAAACTTCTTTTTCTATGAAAAATATCGACTATCCATCATGGCAAAACATCCCATCACTAAACATTTCTATGGCGCCATGTTACACGCATTAGGTACGCATTGCTTAATTTTATTTTATACGTGAAACATTTGGGTGATTAAATTTACTGGAGTAATTACTGATTCCATATTTTACGAACACGATATTTAGTCATGATTGTAAATCCTGGTAACGTTCTAGATTGAAAAAGAACCGTTTATCTAATGGCACCTGTACGATGCTCAGCGAAAACAGTATAACTGTTGTTTAAAAAAAAGTAAGTGCAGTGTTGCCCTGTAAGCCTGATTACTAATTTGAGGTCTTTGATCAAACCCAAACAGGTTTTCTTGTAATTTTTGAAACGGTTAAGTAAAACAATGTCAATAAACTAGCATATCATGGAGACAAAATATCAAAGCAGTGGCTCCGAGCAACCAATACTGGGTCCATGGCTGACCCCCCTCATAGAGATATGAAATCATCAAATAACTTGCCAACCTCTGACCGGAGCGGGAGGGACTGTCAGACTTACTAACTAAAACCCACCCATACTCCTTCTTTTGCCCTTTACGTTCCGGAGCCGTGGTATCTCTTTTGAACAACTTGCAACCCCGGAGAGATGTGAACCTTATGCCAACACTGAGGACACATACCTATAAGCTGATTATGAAAGGTTCAACGAAATTGATTGAAAGGCACAAAAATAGAGGGTACTCGTAATACCTACATTGAATGATTCACTTTTATGTTAACACGAGTCTATTTGGTTGCTTCATTCGAATCGAAAGGCGAAAGTGGACCGATTAATTTCGGCGTTATAAAGGATTTTAAATTGGTACTGGATTTGCAATCACAGTAATGTTATAAAAGCGAAAGGTTGTGAGGATAGGTTTCAGGCAAAAACTACTGAACGGAGTTAGATAAAAATTTAGACACAGTTAATAACCAAGGGCTGGCTTTTACTTTGGTCAGAGGCTTAGCGTTGCCATACATCGTGGCAACGCGGCCAGTCTCTTGGGGACATTGTCAACTGACAGCGTTGAGGACGAATTTTTTGACGCTATTTTTTAATTTATTTAAAAGTTAGGTAGTTAATTCTTTTAATGTTTATTATCATGTCGAAATCAAATAAATTTTCTCTGGTTAATAACCAATTTTTTTTTTAAATCGATATAAACAGCCATATTTTTTGACTGCATAGACTTTTCCCAACTATGTTGGGGTCGGCTTCCAGTCTAACCGGATGCAGCTGAATATCAGTATTTTACATGGCGCGACTGCCTATCTGACCTCCACAACCCAGTTAATAATGGGTAATACGATACCCCTTGGTAAGACTGGTTGTCAGACTTTCGGAACACTGACTACCTATAACGACTGTCAAAGATCTACAAATGACAGCCGGGACCAACGGCTTAACGTGCTTTCCGAGGCACGGAGGAAACTCGGTATGTAATGATTGACGGGCCTGTTGGTCTAGTGGTTAGTGGCCCTGACTGCTGAGCCGGAGGTCGTGGGTTCGATTCCCACCCAGGACAAACTTTGTGTGATGAGCATGATTGTTTGTTCTGTGTCTGGGTGTGATTTATCTATAATATGTATGTATTTATAAATTATATAAGTATGTATATCAGTTGTCTGGTTACCATAACACAAGCTCTGCTTAGCTTGGGATCAGATAGCCGTGTGTGAGTTGTCCCAAGATATTTATTTATTTTATAATGGATGGTCACCCATCCACAGACCAACCTAGGCAAGCGCGGCTTAACCTAAAGATCGACCCGAGCGGCTACTATTTATTTAGCCACAAGCTCCTCCTTATATGTATCCTCCATGTACTTAGTTACTAAAGTACGGCCAACGAGAAGCGATACCAAATGTAAACAAAACCCATGCTAAAACCCCATCTAAAAATGGCCGCCCGAATGTTGGCGAACCCGTCTTAACGTTGTCATGTTTTTGCCGGGAGAACGAGACATTACGACAAAGGCACAAGATGGAAAGAGATAAATATTAGATTGTCAACGCCACAGTTGTTCTTTAGGTTAAAGACCTTTCGTATCGCTTCTCGTTGGCCGTACTTTAGTAGAGTGTTCATTTTTTCACAGCTCTAAGGGACCATAGATCTTTTTCATTTTGAGGTACGGAACCCTAAAAATATCCCGGTAAATAATTATCCCGGTCTACGAAGGTAATAGTATGAGTGTGAGTATGAGATGCGCCCCGGGGCGCAGATCGTCATACATTTATCCGTAATTGAGTCTTTGCAATTAATGCAATAAACGCTTGAGAGGTCATTTAACACCTACAGAGACTGTTATATCAGAGGTTTTCGAATCCTTACTAATTCCTTACTAATATTATAAAAGCGAGTTTGTTTGTTTGTTTGTTTGTTACCACTTCACGCTTTAATGGCTACACCGATTTTAATGAATTTTGGTACAGAGATAGTTGGGAACCAGGAGACGGACATAGGCTAATTTTAGCGAAAGTGAGTTTGTTTGTTTGTTACCTCTTCACGCTTTAATGGCTACACCGATTTTGATGAATTTTGGTACAGAGATAGTTGGGAACCAGGAGACGGACATAGGCTATATTTTTATTTAAAAAAACTGGGATGTGAGGGAGAAAGAGGGAAGAAAAGGGAAAACTTAGCGTTGCTATTACAAATCCATAAGGCGCAAGAGGAACTGTGTTACCTCGAATTCAACGTGAGCGAAGCCGCGGGCATAAACTAGTAAATAATAAATAAACATCTCGCATTTCTGCTATAAATCACCATCTGTTAGGAGCACTTGAGACAATAATTACTGTGGCGCTCGTAAACGGTTCCAGGTTGATTTATTTCGGCTCCTTCGATTATAATATTTGTTGAAGTCCTGCTAACTGATACATAACGTGTTCTTTGATAGGTTTTTTTGCGGATGGCAAATCATCAAATATCTTCCAACGCACTGGGCGGAGCGGGGGGGAGACAGACTTTGACTGACAAAACCTACCTATGTTCCTTCTTTTGCCCTTTATGTTCTGGGGCAGCGATATCTCTTCTCGAACAACCCGCAACCCCGGCAGGGTTGCAGCCCCCGACTTCTACGCCGAAGTCAGAAGGAAAAACGCAAGAGACGCACGCGCGTACACCGAAAACAATCATAATTCTAATAAAACACCACTCTGCACACAAACCTTCATTTTATTTATTTACTAGCTTTTGCCCACGGGTTTGCTCGCGTTAAATTCGGTGTGACACAGTTCCCCTTTCCTGATTTGCAGGTACCTCTGCTACCTGTAGTTTTTGCCCTTGCGCCTAATATATTGTAATAGCAAAGCTAAATTTTCCCTTTTCTTCCCTTTTTATCCCTCATTTCTCACTTTTAAAAAAAAAGTAGCCTATGTCTATGTATCCATGGTCTCAACTATCTCTGTACCTAAATTCATCAAAATCGGTCTTGCCATTTAGGCGTGAAGACGTGACAAACAAACTCACTTTCGCTTTTATAATATTAGTATGGATTAAAACTTCATGTACAATAGTAGTACATAGGCGGATTAAATGCCATAAGGCATTTTCTACCAGTCAACCTTTTGGGTATTTTCTATGAATTCTAAACAATTGAATGTCAAATAAAATCTGCTGACATCTATTTGAGGCGCACGTTTAACACTAACGCGCGAACGTCGATACAGCTTCTTTGATAGGCTTAACAAAACAATTATCGGGAAAACGCTGTCAATGTTTTATTGCGAATACTTAATGTAGGTGTATACACCTTGACTACATTAAATATAGGCGTCTTTATAAAGAGGCCTATAATTAACAATGTACTAAGCTTTGTCAAAGCCTTATTTTAATTGCTTCTATTTACTAAGGAACTCCTTACAAAATACCGACTCTGACTCTGAGAGTAGGTAACTACCTACTCGTGTGGTGAGAGTCGGTATTTTGTCATTAAGAAATCCTTACTAATATTATAAAAGCGAAAGTGAGTTTGTTTGTTTGTTTGTTACCTCTTCACGCTTTAATGGCTAAACCGATTTTGATGAATTTTGGTACAGAGATAGTTGGGAACCAGGAGACGGACATAGGCTAATTTTTATTTGAAAAAAGTGGGATGTGAGGGAGAAAGAGGGAAGAAAAGGGAAAACTTACCGTTGCTATTACAAATCAATAAGGCGCAAGGGGAACTGTGTTACTCCGAATTTAACGCGAGCGAAGCCGCGGGCAATAGCTAGTATTATATAACTTGCCCAAACATATGTTTACATGCATAAAAAACCAGCCAAGTGCGAGTAAACAGCCTGATCTTTTGACTGCGTAGACATAAAGGATTATTTTTTACACAGCTAAAAGGGACCACAAACTTGAGTATGTAGTGAAATTGAAACCATATTCTCAGGTCTTTTCCCTTGGAAATACTCGATACCTTAAGGCGTTCCCGAGATACAGGGTCTTGACAGACAGACATACAAACAGACAGACAGCAAAGTGATCCTATAAGGGTTTCATTTTTTTCCTTTTCAGTAACGGAACTCTAAACGTGCATCAAAGTAAACAGACTACAGACTATTTCAGACTACAGTCAGTGTTTGTTAGTATAAATAAATTAAATAAAAATGCTTTATTTGACCTGGCTTACAAAGATTTTTTCTCTTAGATACTATGCTATTTTCTTTGATGTTTTTTTTTTTATATCTAAATAATAAAATGTTTATATTTATAACTAGATACTATTTAACTTTTCTTAGATACTAAATATTAATTTCTTATATATTCTATAAATAGATATTAATAAAATGTTTTCCAAACTACTATTTTACTTAGTACTTTTGTTAGTATATTAGTGTTAATAACAATGGTGCTTAATTAATTAGGTAGGTATTGTTATGTTAGTGTGTGGAATCCAGTGTATCTGGAAATAGCAGCCCTGTCTAGCACTAATCAACTTCAAAAGGCTTTTGACACAGCCACGCCACCCCGGGGTTGCGGGTTGTGGGTTGTTCAGAAGAGATACCGCGACCCCGGAACATAAAGGGCAAAAGAAGGAACAATGATGAGTTTTACTCAGTAAAAGTCTGACACTCCCTTCCGCTCCACGCAGAGCAGGAAATGTTAGGATTACCCATCTGACACAAAAAAACTGCCATATAAGCACTATAGTAAGGAGGTCGTTTATGTACACAATTAGTTCTGTACATTCATGAAAGATATGATACTAGGTTAGGCACCAACCATACGAAAAAGAAAGAAAGAAGATGTTTACAATGCGCGGCATAATACGTATTAATGTGGAAAATCTAATAATGACGACTTCCTATCGACAATTCAGCACATCCAAACTACCTCATCGATAACAGAGAAAGCTATAAAACAAGACATAACAAAGAATACTTATTCTTCTTTCAAAAAATGCTCACGTTGGACTTACAAAAACAAACAATGGTATAACCATAGATAGACATAGATAACGCAAGGGTAACTATTTCGCGTGCCACTTCACGGGCCTAACTTACGATCAAAAATCGCAACCTGCTACTTTCGCGGTCAGTCTGCATCGGTGTGCCACTAGGTGGACGTCAGATATCAAATTTAAAATGGTTAATTGAGTGTAATAAATTGTAAAAACTGTCGTCAATCACTAAATAGACGTCACATCACTAAAATATAGTGCATGAGTCATAGTAGGTAGTCAAAAAATGACACGCTTGGTTTACATACAGATCGTGAAACTTGCGTTATCTATGTCAATCTATATCTGTGGGTCTAACAAAGAATACATTCTTCTTTCAAAAAATGCTCACGTTGGATTTTAAGAAACAAAAACAAACATTTCAAATTCAACTCACCGTGCAAGCAAATACAATCATACATCACAAAACATATATTCTGAACTTTGTCTAGACAAAGTGAAGTTCTCAACTTGATACCGCTACGAACATGGTATCGGCTTTGGTATCCGTTTACTGTCCACAACAGTTTTCTACAACCCTATGACATACAACACAGCTACGTTATTGATTGTGACTGTTAGCTTTAATTAGTTTGTATATGTATACATTACAGCTACGCATTGTTTGGATGACTTCTCTTTTATTTTGTTACTTTCGTGACATCTTATTTCTTACATTTATATTTTTAAATATCAACACTAATATAAATTATTTAAAAAAACGAGTTATAACAGTTTCGATTGGTAAGAAATTGTTAAGGGCTTAGTACGAATAGAGTAAGCTGTGAACTAACAATATTTAACAATAATAAGTTATTTCTGAACATACTTTTACTTTTCTGGGCGTAAACTATCTTTTTTTACTAACTATTTCTAAGTATGTCCAGATATAACAAGATTCCTAAGCAATTTAAAGAACTTCCAATGGACCGGCACGTGATTAATTAATTATTCTTAAATTGAAAGATTTCTTTGATGGTACAGAACCATCAAAGAATTCCTTCAATTTAACACCAAAAATTTGCATATCATTATGTTATTAGCAAATAGATTACGCTACTATTATAATAATACTAGCGGTATCCCGCGGTTTCATCCACTGCTCAGGTCACTCTTATCACTTGTGGTAGAAAAGTAAATGTTGACCGATTCTCAGACATTCTGCTCACAAAATTTCATACAAATCGGTCCTGCCGTTTCGAAGTCGACACGAGAATTTTATATATTAGACTAGCTTCCGCCCGCGACTTCGTCCGCGTGGCATAGTTACTTTGAGCTAACGCTAACTTTAAACCACGTGATAATTGAAAAAAAAGAATTCTCTCCCCTTTTCTTCCCTCTTTCTCCCCCTTTTCTCACTTTTATTTAAAAAATTAGCTTATGTCTGTCTCCAGGATCGTTGGCCCATTTAGGCGTAAAGACGTAACAAACAAACAAACAAACTCACTTTTGCTTTTATGATATTAGTAAGGATTGTATGAACTTTTGTGATCATATTTATTTGTAGACTAGCTGCTGTTGTACCCTGCTTAGCTCCTTAGTGTCGCAGCGTGAATGCCTATGAAAAAAGTCAAGTTAACCCGGCCCAAGGAATCGCGTTCTCGAATACAAACTTTGCCACCCTGTTTCACCCCTTTAGGGTTTGAATTAAGCAAAATCCCGTCTAAAGCCCCGTTCCAATAAACAGAACGACTCGTTTTGCTTACGGATGGTAGTATTTTGACATAAGTTCTATGAGACTTATGTCAAAATCTTACTATCCGTAAGCAAAACGACTCGTTTTTGTTTGAGCACCTGCGTTGAAAAAGGATCCTTCATGCATCAGAATTTAAGACTCCTAACACTTGTAGTTTCTGAGATTTTGTGATGAGTGTGTCAGTAATATTCGCTTTTAAATATGTATTTAGATAAATCTTCAACTTTGCCTTTGAAATACATAGAATACTAGTGACGCACCCTGCTTGGCATGTTACCACATATTGAATACCAAATTATATTATTTTTCGAGCTGTAACATATTCCATACAATTTTCATTGACATCGCTTCGATAGCTTCAGAGGTTCGCGTATACGAAGGTGACATGTGATTTTTATACATTAAGAATAATATGTAAGGGGTGGTTTTTACCTAACCCTATAGGAAAAAGGCATACATTTATTTATGTTGGAATGTGACCTCCACAACCCAGTAAACAGGTGATATCCTTAGAATGACTGACAATTGACGACACGGTTAGAGCAGTGGCTGAGCGATCGACTGCTACGCTGCGTGTCGCGAATTCTAACCCCGCACGGAACACATATTTGTAAGGCCTACAGATAGTTATTTCGGTTCTGGCTGTTTGTGTATGTGATTTTTTAATGTTTGTATACGCACCCACGGTACAGGAGTAATTCCTAGTGTGGGTTGCCCTACACTAGGAATTTCTCCCCAAACTAGTTTAATTGAAAAAAAAAATTGAAGAAGTAGATTAAAGAGTTTCGGAATTATAGAGCTGTAACAGCTGTCAAATATCTACAAATGACAGCCGGCACTGACAACTAAATACTAATCTTTTCCACCTTGTTGCAGATCCCTACGAAGCTTCAAAGATCCTGTGCAACGAGACGATAGTGCTGTCCCACTCGCACCCACACGCGATCGTGTCGAGCCCCGGCTTCCCTCGGCCGTATCCGGATGATGTTGATTGTGTGAGCGAGATACGAGCGCCACCTGCGCACACACTGAGATTGCATTTTGAAGAACTGCTCACTGAACATGAGCCACAGTAAGTGAAGCTTTACTATCTTATGGAGTTGTTTTTCTAATGATAGGACCACTACAGCACTTCGTCAGGCTGCCCTGTTGATTTTTTTTTATGTTGATGTCAGTTTTCAGAGGTAAGAGCCAAGAGGATACTCATTGTTAATATCTGAAAGAGGACCAATTTTTTAAACCTATTATGAAATAGACGGAAGAGATACACGAGAACGTTTGTTATTAATCAATCAAGAACTCACTTTTATTTTAAGGACTCGAATGCAATACACAATAATCTTAAAAGTTCTAGAACAAACTAAATGAACACATTTATAAAAAACCGGTCAAGTCCGAGTCGGGCCCGCGAATGAAAGTTTTCATACCGTCCTTATCCTTACTAATACATATTATAAAAGCGAAAGTGAGTTTGTTAGTTTGTTACCTCTTCACGCTTTAATGGCTAAACCAATTTTGATGAGTTTTGGTACAGAGATAGTTGGAAACCAGGATACGGACATAGGCAAATTTTTATTAGAAAAAAAGTGGGATATGAGGGAGAAAGAGGGAAGAAAAGGGAAAACTTAGCGTTGCTATTACAAATCAATAAGGCTCAAGGGGAACTGTGTTACCCCGAATTTAACGCGAGCGAAGCCGCGGGCAAAAGCTAGTTTCCTATAAAACCGGCCAAAAGCGAGTCAAACTCGACTAGACAAAATATGTGTTTTTTTTATAGTAGTTTTTGTTATAGCGTCAACTGAAATACGTCACCTGTGAAAAAAATCAACCATCTAACTATCACGGTTTATGAGATACAGCCTAGTGACAGAAGAACAGACAACGGAATCTTAGTAATAGGGTCCCGTTTTACCTTTTGGGTACAGAACCCTAAAAACTATTAACTACAACCCAATTCCCAAAACCATTGGTTGGCGCCGTGGCTAAGCTTTTGATTGCTGCGCTTCGTGTCGCGGGTTCGATTCCCACACGGAACGGCTGTTTATGTATGTGAATTTCGAATGTTTGTAAACGCACCTACGATACATGAGAAAATCCTAGTGTGGGGCAATATTTATAAATAAATAATAAATATAAACCTGCGTCAACGATCTAAATAAAATAAATAACTAATTTCTAGTCTTAATACCGGGAAAAATACTCACAAAAGCGGACATGTCACACGTGATACTAGGAGGAGAAGAGAAGAATACATCAGCCATTCATAAAGCTTAGTGTCCAAGTACCGACTAAGCTACATGTAAAGCTTGTTCTACACAGACATGATACTAAAACGAGGTAGAAAGCTCTTTGTACTCGCAGCTGGCACCAGTAGGGAAGGTATAGGTATAAGTATAAGATTTTGTTATTTAACCGACTTTAAATACATTTAGGAGGAGGTTCTCAATTTGACTAAATTTTTTTTTGTCGATTGTGTAAATGTGTACTGACTTTCAAAACTCTTTTTTTAATCGAAAGGGTATACTCCCGAAGGGGTCCCATATTAATTTTATCACATTGCTTAGTTAGTTTATGATTTATGTTATTTAATACCTTTTTTTTCTTTTAATGTCCATGGACGATATGCTAATATCTTAAAGTACCAATAGAAAAAGAATATTTGATGTAAATTTGTGTTAAATACCATCACACCACTACAAAAAAAGGCTGAAATAAACTTTTTCTCTGACATGTATAAATACATATGGAACAAAAATAAAAAAATAGCAGGTACAAAAATTTGTAAAACATTTCTGTACTAACCATGGATTTTTGCAGCCCCTTATACATACGAGTTTTTATGAGTATTTGTGTAGGCTTTCACTGTAAATATTTTTTAAATACTATATTTGTACAAAAAATTTGCGGTGCGGTTGGCGCAGTGGCTGAACGAACGACTACTGCGCTGCATGTCGCAGGTTTGAGTAAATATTTGAATGACCTAGAGGTAGTTGTTCTGGCTGTCAGAGTATCAGTTTAAATGTTTATAAACGCACCCACGATAAAGAAGAAATTCCTAGTGAGGGGCAACATTAAAAAAAACTTTCATATCATCATTATCAGAATACCAGTCTATAAAACTCGTCAGACAGAACATAAGCCACTCAGACACAACTCCATCAAATAAGACGCCAGCTCCCTCGAATTTCTTGTAAAATATATCTAGTCCAAGTATTCAATATATTTGCGGGGCACATTCCGCAAAATACTGCACTCACATATCATCGACCTTACTCGTTCTATTTACTGTTATTACTGGGAAACTTACATCCCTACCTTTTAGATAAATGGAATGTAAGTAGAGATTTTTGGGAAAATATTTTAGTTTTGTCTATGTTACTCTTGAGACGGGCGCTGTGATTGGTTAATGATAATTGGGACTGGCAGAGCTCTGTTACAAAGGACTTACAACTTACCTGGGAAATAGTCTAGCCATAGTCTCTCTCTCTTGGCGAATATTTCGTGTGAAAATTTATGCTACTCCGAGTTCCCAAATTTAGTTCATACTGTCTTTATATTTATATCATTACTTTACAAAATTCTGTACTAGAATAAATTTAAATAATTTAAAGGAACTTACTTATAAATAAACTAAAAAAATCGATTCCTGCACATGCACGCGTTTCCGAGATAAAGGGCCTTGACGGACAACCAAGTGATCCTATAAGGGTTCCGTTCACTCTTATTTTGGTACGGAACCCGAAAAAATATCCTTAAGGTAACAGTACCAGAATGTGTTAATAGTAGTTTTTTCTGTGAACACATTCAATTGTTAATCGAAGCAATACAACCTATAATTTTCGCACTGCTAGGGCCACGCTCGAACACAATACTTCTTGTCTATGACAGGGTCTCGTAATTTCGGTGAAACAATTACTATATTACTGAAATAGAGTGAACTTTTATTCAATAAAAACGTAGATAAGGTTTACAAAGAGCCGGCTGGGGTGACCGCCTGCCGGGGGTTGCGGGTTGTTCGAAAGAGATACTGCAGCCACGGAACATCATCATTTTCCTGCCCTTGTCCCATTCTATTTGGGGTCGGCGCAACACGTTTTCTTCTTCCATTCTCCCCTATCAGACGTCACAGCTTCATTTACTCCTTTCTATCATTTCTTACACAATCCATCCATCTTTTCTTTGGCCTTCCTCTTCCTCTCCATCCATCAACATTCAGACCCATCACTCTTTTAGTCACATGTCCAAGACAAGACAAATTTCATCCCATGGGTGGGTTTTAGTCAGTAAAAGTCTGACACTCCTTTCCGCACCACCAAGTGCGGGGGAAGTTATTCGATGATTTCTCATCAAAAAAAAGGTAAACAAAGACGGTTATATTTTCTTACCAAAAAAATTGGTTGTTTGTAAAGTAGGTTTACGATCGAGATGTTTACGTGATAACGTCTTATTGGTGATATAAGTTATCACCAGTAGTGACATCTAAAATGAAATTAAGTACTAATTTAAAGTTTTTTTTTCGAGCCAAGTAACAGATGGCGCTACCATCTTTATGAAATGTCGCTTGTGAAGTTTTGGTGTGACACAAGTTTCTGAACATGTCACCCGACTAAAACGATTTTAAAGACGTTATCACGTCAAAAAATCATTTTTTCACAAAGAAACGGACAAAAACGATAGTCGGTCGTGAATGGAAATAAAATATTAGTTTAGGTAAATGTTGGTATGATAGATAGTTGGGTCGCGGCACTGTCACGTCGTCGATAACAAACTGTGCTGAATTGTATTTTTTGTTGTTTTTATGTATTTCGCGCGTTTATCATGTCACACCCACATTTATCAACATTTCCAGAGATAGAATTAATTTATAACATAACATAACACGCCTTGCAATTCCCAAAGGACGACTCGATTGGCGCAGTGGCTGAGAGATCGACTGCTGCGTTGCGTGTCGCGGGTTCGATCCCCGCACGGAATAAATATTTGTATGGAATATAAAAAAGATATTTCGGGTCTGGCTGTTTGTGTATGTGAGTTTAAATGTTTGTAAACGCACCCACGATACCAGGAGAAACTCCTAGTTAAGGGCAACGTTTTTTTTTAACAAAAAAAGGTTTAGGAAAACGTGTACATAATAGTACATCCACATTTCGCCAGTTATCTTTAAGACTCTCATTAGGGGACGACCCTATTGCCATCAGCCGGGCATAATTCTAGACTCCTTGACTGCGTCTGAAAAACTCCTGATGGAAAGACCTAATGTACCGACACAAAGATGCAAGTGGCAATAATTACTACAGCGCCATCTATCCAGCCACTGAAGTACTAAACGGCAAAATCCTACATCGCGCAAGTAAAGTTGTGCACGCAGTTAGCATATATACGAGCGCCCGACAAGCAACTGTCGGGCAGTGGCCCACCAGACACAACACCCGTCTGGTCGGAGGATCCTCCCTTTTCCATAGAGGATGGAGAGCTTTACACCCTGTTCTTCATACCTCTAAACCTAATAACATTTTATTTATTAATTTATTTTAAGTAACACAACGACTCATTTCAGGTTACATCAAACACAAAACACAAGCATTCTAATTTCAAGAATAGTGTCAGAAAAATACAATCATTACTTTACCTGACCCAGGAATCAAAGCCAGGACCTCATGCTGAGCAGTCGCGCCCCACTTGACCACAACAGTAGCGTTTGTTTTTTTTTTAAAAAAAAAAAAAAAAATTTCCTCTCTGTGATATGGAGCAGTAATCACACAACTTGGTCCCAGTGTGGGTTGATTAAAGTCACACGTCTTCAAGGTTTTAGTTCTAAAGTACCAAGAGTTTCCTTACCTTTGAGGTTTTCCTTCACCATTTTTTAAAGAAATGGTGATGAAATTACACAAGTTTAAGCCCCCTCGTGGTTTGTAGCCATTAAGCCACCACAGCTAATTTCTGTTATATAATGTTAACATCATTTATCCGTCGCATTACGATTAGACAAATAAACTTACTACCCGTAGACGATCGATCAAGCGCTACGCTGCGTAGCAACCGTAGCTACTTGCTACGCCGTAGACACTGCGTAGTAACCCGACACCATGATACTGTAAGTACTAGCACTTTCTATGGCCACTCTCTATTTGTAACTTTGTAAACAATATTGTTTCTAAGAGGTGTAAAATCGAAGTTCGTATTACGTAGTTCTAGATAATTCAACAAAATCTAATACGTCTGGAAGCTTAGTGAAATAAACTTGAATATTTATCAGCACACATTTAGATTAAAACAATAATAACTAAACCATACAGTGACCTTTAAAAAACCTTTAAATACTAAAATTTTTCATTCAAGCAATTTACCCAGCGTTAATTATTATTAAACTTTTATCTTTTTAATCGCAAAACAGAAGGCTATAAAAATTTTAATAAAAAACGACATAAAAGCTCTTAGTGGTTATTATTCCGACGGCGCGAGGTCAAAGTACACTTGTGAGCACTGCTCAGGATCAGCAATACCTCGGAATATCGGCTCGTTGTCAACCAGGGGTACACTCGATTTAAACATGTAACCGGATTGGTTTACCATCGCTCTGCTTGTGTCGAACCTTCGTCCTGCATACCAACTATCCATATTTGGCTACACGGTCGCCGCAGTGGCTGAGCAATCGACTGCTGCGTTGCGTGTTGCGGGTTTGATCCCCGCACGGGAAAAATATTTGTATGACCTACAGGTAGTTGTTTCGGGTCTGGCTGTTTGTGTATGTGAGTTTCAATGTTTGTAAACACACCCACACCCAACAGGAGAAATTCCTAGTGTGGGACAATGTTTTTAAAAAATTAAAAAAAAATATGTGAAAGCCTCGAACTAACATTGATGAAGAGGACTGTAAGTCGATGGATGACTCGCTTTAATGGAACGACGGAACGACGACGCCAGACCGTAAGCTAGGTGTTTCCTGACGACGCTATATGGCGGTGTGCGCTCCTTCTACGTGTTATCGATGATGGCTCTATTTGTGTAAGATCTCTGACCAGTTTCTATCACATCAACAGCAAAATACATCAACAGAAAAAAAAACATTTTTCGTTATCAACCGCTTCGGGCAGATGCCTAGATGCCTCAAAATACAGCAGTTGAATGTAGGTTGAAGACTTTGTTTGTAAGATTTCGCAGTCATAGCATATGTCAACGTCACGTCAATTAAGTTAATACAGTATTGACAAAATGGCTTTAACTTTTTTTTTCTCTCTTAGAACACTGTGTCTGAAATGTATGTGCAGAAAATGGTTCATGATTTGTTTGTTAAAATATTTTAAATCATTTTAACTCTTTGTTGTGTTCTATTCAACAATAATAATTCACCAGTATAAGTCTCCAGCGTTTGATTGTCTACCATAGTACCTACGTGATATTGGCAAAATTGTGGTGTCTCTCTCCACAAACGCCATTAAATAAATAAGTGAGTGAAGTGACAAAATGGCTTGTCACGGCTTAGTGTGCGGATTTCATTACGCATGCGGGATTGCCCGCAAATGTCATTTTCATACAAAAAAAAACTATTGTAATGCGAGAAATAGGCACTCGGAACGCGTCAACGGTGTCCACGGGGATATTTAAATTGAACATACAAAAAAAAAATTATTTATTGTAATACGAAATTTTCTTCATGCGGGGCAATCTCGCATACGTGATGAAATCCGCACGATATTAAAAACACCCTTTTTTGCGGATGGGAAATCATCAAATAACTTCCCCCGGTCTGGGCGGAGCGGTGGGGAGTGTCAGACTTGTACTGACTAAAACCTACCCATGTTCCTTCTATTGCCCTTTACGTTCCGGGGCCGCGGTATCTCTTTTGAACAACCCGCAACCCTGGCAGGCGGTGGCCCGGAGTCGTCTCGCGGCACCCGGCGCCCGGGGCGTCTCCCGCGGAAGCTAGATTGGTTCGAGGTTCCCTCCCTCAAATGCCCGGCCACCTCTTTCGCTAGCATGACTGCTTCGCAGAAAGAGGTGACCGCTTCCCATTCCCTCTCGCTCCGCACCATGGACTAAACCAGGGCCGGAATTAAAACACCCTTAGGTGAGACTTAGGTGGGGTCTGGTCTACCTAGTCTCGTTCAGTGCTTACAACTGTGCGTTGATCTTTAACTCCGCAGTTGACGCGCGGAAACCACTTTATATTGCCGTCTGTTTACCAACTTATATCCAATTAGTTGGATGTCGGTTTGGCAGTTAACATAATGTATTACATCAACAGTTGGTACGATGTTTGGTGGAACTGTTGTTAATTTGATTTTGTGATAAGTTTTGAGTTATATAATACTAGCGACCCGCCCAGCGGATTCACCCGCTGCTCACCTCCTAAGAGTCATAGCGTGAAGTATTATACATATAAACCTTCCTCTTGAATCACTCTACCTATTAAAAAAACCGCATCAACATACATTGCGTAGTTTTAAAGATTTTAATCATACATACAACATAGCAACAGACAGACAGCGACTTTGTTTTATACTATGTAGTGATAGCTATCTCCATGTTAAAAGTAACACGAAAACCATCCTAACAAAAACAGCGTAACACCCTTCAGGAAGCCGTCAACCACGAGTTCTGGGCATTATATTACTACTAGCTTTTGCCCGCGGCTTCGCTCACGTTAAATTCGGGGTTACACAGTTACCCTTTCCTGATTTGCAAGTACCTGCTACCTGTATTTTTTGCCCTTGCGCCTTAATTATTGTAATAGCAAAGCTAATTTTTCCCTTTTATTCCTTCTTTCTCCCTCAGTTCTCAGTTTAAAAAAATATTAGCCCATGTCCGTCTCCAGGGTTCCAACTATCTCTGTACGAAAATTCATAAAAGCGGTTAACCATTAGTAGGTACATTAGTTAGGTAGCCATTTAGGCGTGAAGACGTAACAATCAAACTCACTTTCGCTTTTGACAATACACAACTAACTGCGTCTGTGACTATTTTTAGAACTTCAACGTAAGTCATATAACTATACTATTATGATTCTGCAAAAACGGCCATTTTAGACCCCCTGTATATCAAACTAAGTAACACGCCGCAATAATTATAAATGGAAAACAAATATTTTTGAAGGTAGCACTCAATGTAACGTAATTCAATCATTATGGTATCTTTAAAAGTAAAGATATACCATTTGGAACTTGTAAGTATCATTAAAATAACTAGTGATAATTATGCTTTTTACTTTCAATATTTCTGTCACTAGAAGTTTCTAAGGTATGGTCCAGAACGAAAAAATACTACAATAACTGTACTAGTACGAACTTAGAGATACCGCGGCCCCGGAACGTAAAGGGCAATAGAAGGAACATGGGTGGGTTTTAGTCAGTACACGTCTGACACTCCCCGCCGCTCCGCCCAGAGCGGGGGAAGTTATTGGAAGATTTCCCATCCGCAAAAAAGGGTGTATTTAACCCTTTATATAGGCAACTTATTAAAAGTTTGACTTTCATGAACTTTCAAACATAAAATGTTTTTATTTTTGAATAATATCATTATTGGCTAAATAAAACATAACGAATTGACGGGCCTGTTGGTCTAGTGGTTAGTGGCCCTGACTGCTGAGCCGGAGGTCGTGGGTTCGATTCCCACCCAGGACAAACTTTGTGTGATGAGCATGATTGTTTGTTCTGTGTCTGGGTGTGATTTATCTATAATATGTATGTATTTATAAATTATATAAGTATGTATATCAGTTGTCTGGTTACCATAACACAAGCTCTGCTTAGCTTGGGATCAGATAGCCGTGTGTGAGTTGTCCCAAGATATTTATTTATTTATTTTATAGGTACCTTCTTAAGAACCTCACCTTGTTTAATAATAATAATATAATTAGTTTATTTCTTCGTTTTTTAATATTTGGTAGCTTACAAAAACTGAATAAAATCGTTCTATGTCACTAAGAATATAGTATCTTGGAATCCAAGTCTTATTTCGAAGTTGTTATCGTGATTCCACTTAAATATGAAGTATGTGTAGTAGCTATTTTCTTAAATATTATTTTCGTACCCTATCACAATGTTATCCTATTTATCCTAAAGGTTGACTGGTAGAGAAAGTCTTCTGGCATTAAGTAAATACACTGTATATGAAGGTTAAATCATCTGCCTAGCCTTTTCCCAACTGTGTTGGGGTCGGCTTCCAGTCTTACCGGATGCAGCTGGATACCAGTATTTTACATGGAGCGACTGACTATCTGACCTCCAAAACCCAGTTAGCACTGGGTAATACGATACCCCTTGGTAAGACTGGGTGTCAGACTTCCAGGACACTGTGCTGTAACGACTGTCAAAGATCTACAAATGACAGCCGGCTTAACGTGCTTTCCGAGGTATGGAGTATACTCGGTATGTAACGGGTCCATCCACAGACCAACCTAGGCAAGCGCGTCTTAACCCAAAGATCGACCTGAGCAGCTACTATTATTTAGCCACGAGCTCCTCATATGAAGGTTAAATAAATATCGAGTTCGAAATGTGCAATATGCTGCTACAATAAACGATTACACAATTTATTGAAACAGTACAAAACCAACAATTTACTGAACACTTTTTAAAATAAAATATTCGTTTGATCAATTCACAAGTGAACGGGTATTGAGTTCTGTATTCACTATCGACAACATAAGATAAATATTTGTTTTCACAACGCAAGCTCGTGTAGTGTGCCGATGCAACAAAACACACGTTCATTAAAATATTGAGTGGCACAGACACGTATACGTTCGTTTGGCGACACGGTTAGTGCAGCGACTAAGCGTTCCACTGCTGTACTACGTGTCGCGGATTCGATCTCCGCACGGAACAAATTTTGTAGGGCCTACAGATAGTGGTTCTGGGTCTGGCTGTTTGTGTATGTAAGTTTAAATGTTTGTGAAATTCCTGGTGTGGGGCAACGTTTAAAAAAGAACTCTTTGAATTTCGTAGTGAACCAACGTTAGGCTATAACAACGCTAACATAGGCACTTGTATTACCTTCAAAGCATTTATTTTTGCTTTCGTCCGTCAACCCGCTTAACATATAGTATCATCGAAATGAACCGGGATGTTTTTTTTTTCCAAAACCGATTATAATTTTGCTATTTCCTTCATGGGAAATATCACCAGTCACAAACGTCGTTCATTTATTTAAAACAGGTTTATAAAATTCCTAAGTACAAAAATATCGGCCACGTGAGATCCGTACAAACTCGCGAAATAAACGTAAATTAAATCGTTTGACTGCGTAGACTTAAAGGGTTTATAATTATTTTCACAGCTTCAAGGGACCACAGTTTTGAGTATATAGTTTTAATTTTGAACTTGATACGCACGCATTCGCTACGAGTATCTAAGGGTCTTGACACCGGGCGTTTGAGGGAGAGAACCTCAAACCAACCCAGCCGCCGCGGGAGACGCCCCGGGCGCCAGGCGCCGCGAGACGACTCCCGGCCACCGTAGATGCGGGCCTGTGGACGGTGAGCAATGGGTAGCTCACCGTCCGTCCGTCTATTGACGACAGGCCATGTCGACGGCGCGTTTGTGTTTCACACGCACCTCAAAGAGATGTCAGCAAAGCAGAGGGGCTTGCCAGAGCCTCCGCCTGCCGGGGTTGCGGGTTGTTCGAAAGAGATACCGCGGCCCCGGAAAGTAAAGGGCAATAGAAGGAACATGGGTGGGTTTTAGTCAGTAAAAGTCTGACACGCCCCCCCACCCCGCTCCGCCCAGAGCGGGGGAAGTTATTTGACGATTACCTACCCCAAAAAAAAAATAAGGGTCTTGACAGACAGATAATTAAGTGAGAGATGAGGTACGGAAATCTAAAAAAAAACATAAATAAACGTTAAAAAATACTCTAAAATAAACGTTATGATACTGGTATTAAGGTGTATCCAGTTATAATAGAAACCAACCCCAAAAGCAACTGTAAGTTGTATGATATGTTGTATGAAATACAGACATAATCAAGAAATAAGTACGTGAAGCAATTTCAACTGTCGATTCTTGACTATCTTAATGAACTCCCGTATACAGAAACCTTTGACCTACTTTAACCTGACAAATAATTTGTATTTCCACGGAGCAAAAGGCTCGTGTCCACAGTATGGTTTTATACAGTCTAATAAATTCCGATGTGACACGGAATATTGTATTAAATTATGTTAATCTGTGGCGCGACGTTCCAGCGACGTAAATATTAGAACTTTGAACAAAGACAGGGTATTTTGCTTGTGAAATTTAGCTTGACTTGTTACTAGGGTTGGCAGGTTTGGTGGACGATTTAGCTTTTGTTTGTTTGAAATTGTAATAAAAAATTATAAGATTATTTTTGTATGAAATTAATTTTATCTGACATATACTGTGTGTGTGTTTTTTTGTTGACTCCTATTTGTACGCTACAGCATTAAAATGGTTGTCAGTTTCAAAACAGAAACTCTATTTTAACCTAGTTTCGATTAAAATATAAGTCAGTCAAAACTTACAGCTATTATTATGGAATAATTACAGTTTTATGCGGCAGAAGGCCAATTTCAAATTTCCACTTATAGTAAAAGCGTATGTTATAAGCGTTATTATTATTATTATTTTTTAGCTGATTCTTTCTTTTTTTAAAAAAAAAACGTTGCCCTACACTAGGAATTTCTCCTGTATTGTGGGTGCGTACACAAACATTTAAACTCACATACACAAACAGCCAGACCCGAAACAACTATTTGTAGGCCATACAAACATTTGTTCCGTGCGTGAATCAACCCCGCGACATGCAGCACAGCAGTCAATCAATCGCTCAGCCACTGCGCCAACCGTGCCGTGAACAATATTTAGTTTAGACGAGTCTCTATCTCGCATTATAGTAATTAGTAATTTAACAGTTGTGCGAGAGTGGCAGTTTGAATTCTTAAGTCCATGATAACTAACGTTTATAAATTTCGGCCTCAGAGTCTGACAGCCCTAAATGTTGAGACTAAGCCTTTCAAGGCATTACTCGCAGACAATGGAAGTGCTGAACCGGTGAAAACCGGTTAGCAGAAGATTACGGAGGAGCCTGGACCGTGGCGAGAAGTGAAGCGATCTATTGCCGTGATGGACAATTTGTAAGACAGGCATGGTTGATAGGATAGTTTAGAAAAGAGTTTTAAATTATAAAATATACTAGCTGGCACCCGCGGCTTTGTCCGCGTGATATCGAAAAACAAAAATATCCTATGTGTTATTCCAGACTATAATCTACCTCAGTGCCACATTTCATCAAGATCCGTTCAGCCGTTTTGACGTGAAAGAGCAACAAACATCCATATATCCATACATCCATCCTCACAAACATTCGCATTTATAATATTAGAAGGATTAGTAGAATATCATCACAATAAAAAAATCTGAAATAAAAAATAAATAGGTATTGTAACAGTACAAATAATTTAAAAAAATGGCAGGTTTTAATTAGTAAGGCTTGTTTAATTATCATCAATTGGTGACTGTACAACCATGTACATGTCTGTACATGTACATTAATACATAAACATTAATAACTCTAACTGGTAATGTATGTATGTTCATGACAGGAAGACAACATTAAATTCAACGTGAAATTAATCTAAGACAGACGAGATTGATACCTAGAATTGTTAATTACATGTTCCATGATGGAGCTAGGTTGTCTAAATAATTACTAGTTAGTAAATCACAACTTCAATTGTGGATAATATCTACACCCGGGGGTCTTAAATAACCACCTAAACAGAAATATAATAGGCTAGTTATATGACACGTTTGACGACGCGGTTGGCACAGTGGCTGAGCGATCGACTAAAAAAAAAAAAGAAAAATTCTCACTAGTTCGATCGATCGACTGCTGCGTTGCGTGTCGCGGATTCGATCCCCGCACGTAACAAATATTTGTTTGACCTGCAGATAGTTGTTTCGGGTCTGGCTGTTTGTGTATGTGAGTTTAAATGTTTGTAAGCGCGATAAAACCCACGATACAGGAGAAATTCCTAGGCAACCATTTTTTGTTAAATTATATATACATTTTTTTTTTATTTAGAATGAACTCACTCTTGACCTCGATCTCGCCTGATGATGATTTAATTTGTATGTTACTCCACATAAAATTGACATGTTTGTAACTGGCGGCGAAAATGAAACGAATGAATATATTCATTGAGTGTATTACTGAAATAAGTAAGGGTCGCCTCACACATTTACAATGTACGAACTATTCGACACGAGTAGTTAGTATCGCATACACGTAACACAAAATAAAAGTATTTAGTTGCATATGGTTACACTGGAAGCCAACCTCAACATAGCTATTATAATAGGATTACACTATATTGAATGAAATAAAGACACAATTGCGTTTTCTGTAACAACAAAATCAATTTATTAAAAAGACGTTTTATAAAAAAGGTTTTTTACACATTTTTATCTCTACCTGTAAAACAATAAACAATATTTAATTGCCTTTATTTCAGGTGTAGATATTTGTTAAACAATATTAGCATTGTTTTAATTTCTTAGGCGATTTCTTCTCCCCGCGTACTTTCACAGTTCTCTTAGATGTCACTGTCAAAAGTGGCATCTATAAATGGTTAAGAAAAACGAAGAGTTGTAAGCAAAGAGGTTTTCTTTACATGTAGTTACTTCACCTCCGACGCAAAGCGTGTATTTTTCATTTTCGCTAGTAATGGGACTTCTTCTGCCTAGCCTTTTCCCAACTATGTTGGGGTCGGCTTCCAGTCTTACCGGATGCAGCTGAATACAGTATTTTACATGGAGCGACTGCCTATCTGACCTCCACAACCCAGACACGACTGGGTAATACGTTGACCCATGGTAAGACTGAATGTCAGACTTTCGGGACACTGACTATAATTATGTAACGACTGTCAAAGATCTACAAATGACAGACGGGACCAACAGCTTAACGTGCTTTCCGAGGCACGGAGGAAACTCGGTATGTAACGAGTGGTCACCCATCCACAGACCAACCTAGGCAAGCGCGGCTTAACCTAAAGATCGACCCTAGCGGCTGCTATTATTTAGCCACGAGCTTCTCGCTAGTAATGGGACATTCCCGATTATTATTTACTCGTAGTCAGTACTTTTATTTATTTTATATTATAAACGCAAAAGTGAGTTTGTTTGTTACGTCTTCACGCCTAAATGGCTAAACCAATTTTGATGAATTTTGGTAAATAGATAGTTGGGACCCTGGAGACGGACTTAGGCTAATTGTTTTTTAAGTGAGAAATGAGGGAGTAAGCGGGAAGAAAGGGAAAACTTAGCTTTAATAAGGCGCAAGGGCAAAAACTACAGGTAGCAGGTACCTGTAAATCTGGAAAGGGGAACTGTGTTACTCCGAATTTAACGCGAGCGAAGCCGCGGGAAAGAGCTAGTCCTTACTAATATTATAAAAGCGAAAGTGAGTTTGTTTGTTTGTTTGTTACGTCTTCACGCCTACATGGCTAAACTGATTTTGATGAATTTTGGTACATATATAGTTGGGACCCTGAAGACAGACATAGTCTAACTTTTTAGAAAAAAAAGTGAGAAATGAGGGAAGAAAAGGTAAAACTTAGCTTTGCTATTACAATAAATAAGGCGCTAGGGCAAAAACTACAGGTAGCAGGTACCTACCTGTAAATCAGGAAAAGGGAACTGTGTTACCCCGAATTTAACGCGAGCGAAGCCGCGGGCAAAAGCTAGTTTATTATAATTTCGACAACTTTAGTAATTGGTGGCGTCTCAACGACGCGACTTACAATTTAAGTGTTCAATGGCATTGAAAAGGTTAAAAAAAAGTAGTCGTACCCATTTCGAGACCTCACTGGAACACTATCAAAGATTTTATTTAGATGAATCTAGAATATCACAGGAACAAGCATTCAAAAAAACTACCAGCTAGTCACTTTCATGAAATAATTAAATATTCTCTCTCAAAGTTAAATGAAAAGATGAATTAATAGCTGTACCCGGAGAACATAAATCCAAAATAGACAGGCAAAGGTGCTTCAAAATTAGTAAACCGAACACGAAGCGACGAATTTAGCCAAACTTTATATAATCTGGATTGAGTGTATTAGCCAAGAATCAGGCCACTGAGACAGGGGATGTTGATGTAAACTTTACTCGTATCGATATAAAGGCCTATTTCGCTTGAATCGTTGAATTAACAAAGTTGCTCATGCAATATGTGATACATATTCATAGGATTTGTGGTTTGGTATCATTTTAGAGAATAAGCGGTTACAAATTATAATGTAACAGGTTGATAAAAGCCTACTATAAACTCTTAGAGTATAGTTGCTACGAAACGACTACGCGATCATAGAAACGCGTTCGTGTCGCACGGCCGCTACGCTTTCGTAGCAACTCGTTAGTTGCAAGCTGCTGCTACGCAGTCGTAGCACTGTTTCTTTTAAGAATATGGAATGTCATCATCGAATTTCCCGCGGTCTGGGCGGACTGTCGTAGCAATTTGCACTATGTTTTTGTAAACTCGTCCATTTGTCTACTCGCATTTTGAGATGGTTTGCAAAATTCTCATGAATGTAACATTTCTTTGATCTTTCACTATTGTTTTTCTCATCGGACAAAGTGACGAAAATCCATAAAACCGTCATCTCAATATATTTCCCTTGGAAGGTGAGTGTTCTTAAATACTTCCTTAGTACTGTTTTGGTTGTTATGAGTAATTAAAAGAAGCATAAAACTCTTTAAGACTATATTTTAGTTTATCTTTTCAGCAATACGTGTCACATACTGATTCCAAGGCTATTATGCTCTTCTATTCTTGTTAATTCTCTATTTAAAAACCTGAGTATTTGAACGTATCTGCAAACCAGCCAGCACTGTTAAAGGTTTGATCAATGTTATCAAACCTCTGCAGTACTCACCCTCCTTGCATAAGAAACTCTTTTCAAAATGACATGCTTCTATGCCTAGTGCTTTTAGACTCCACGCTGTCTATCTGTGAATGAATTAATGCTTTTTTCAACCAGATAATCACGGTACAGCGCCGTCGCCTCAGCTTTTAACTCACACAAATCAAACCACAACAGATAAAGCAAGTCAGTAATTAGTGCGGCGCTCAAGTTTGCGCTTACTTTTACAGTTAAGCGCTCTTGTAACACGTCACACATCCGCCAAGCGACATCATCACATTACTCGTTATCACTCGGCCACAAGCTGCGCATCTTGCGACTGCAAGAAATAAAAGAAATTTCTCAGAGTATGCCACAAATCGAGGCCTTACCGTTGCCTTATTTGCATTGCTTGCCCTTTTTTTAGCATAACTTGTAACAATGGAAAGTCTTATAAGTTAATTTGAGCCGGTTCCCGGATTCCAATTGTGCTGAAAGTTTGGATACATAATGTTTAGTTGGGTTGACAATATAATATGGTGAAGTGACGTCATACTAAATCCTATAATTCGGACTCTCAAAGGCAGTTCTTTTTAATGCATTCGAGAATACGAGAAATAAAATAACGTCACTGAGCGTTTAATTACATTTTTTTGATTTTTAATCTTTAATTTCTCAACTATTTATTTTTATTACATTATTCTCACATGGAACTGGGTTTCTCACATATAACAAGAATAATATAGCCAACATTTTGTAATACTAATGATTATTTAAACTATTGTCCATAAAGTTTCTGACCATGTCTTTTCAAAAGAGATCTGCGTTATTAAACGTTAAAATTCTTCGTTTAAAAATGAATGCTTTAAGTTTCAGTCACTGTGTTGTAATTCATGCGATTTACGCGGCTTGGGACGCGACTGTACTATTATAACTCTAAGACAAACAAATAAAACACGCGTCTCGCTTCAAGCGAGTCTCATCACTCGAGGTCGTGGACGAGGCGTTAAGGACTTGACTAATATGCTTACATACATTAACTTATTTAACTTAAACTTGTAATGCGTACATGAGAGTGCTATTAGGGAAATGGAGGGGAGTTTGAATTGCGTGCGGTCTCAATATTGATTACGTTTCGAGTTATTAGGCGTTTACCTAATTGATTAACGGGAGGGTGTTTGTAATTAAACAAGAACGTTAGTGTAAGATGTATATATTGATGGTACACAGGCGGGTAAATAAAGATGTGAAGGGAAATAATTATTATATCGTTACGCGCGAATATATTTTAATAAATTTTAAACGAGTATTTTGAGAACGGTCCTGAATGATTAAATCCAAGACAGGCATGTATCATCATAATTTCTTTGCCCTTGTTCCATTATATATGGGGTCAGGGCAACACGTTTTCACATTTCATTCTCTCCTGTCAGGCGTCACAGCATTATTTACTCTTTTCTCCTTGTCACACAATCCATCCATCTTTTCATTTAGCCTTCCTCTCCCTCTACTTCCATCAACATTCACATCCATCACTCTTCAAGTCACACCCGATTCATCCCTCCTCATAAAATTTTCTCCTTAAGGCAAACGACTCCGTTTTTCATTTTTCTGTAACAGGCGCAACTTTCAAACTTCCTCTAATATACTCATTCCTTACTTTATTCATTCTTGTCACTCCATTCATCCATCTCAACATTCTCATCTCCGCTACATGCAATTGTTTTTTATCTATATTTTTAAAGCCCAAGATAGACATGTGTCTTAGTGTCTTTTTACGGTTTCTCTCTTCTCCTTTTAGCTCGTGTTTGTTGTTTTTCTGTATGGTTATTTTTCGTACAAGCGTGTACGAAACTCGAACTCGAGCTATAGTGAGTTGCAGCACAAGCTATAATAGCGTTTTCGTTTGTCAATCGATCTCGAGCCGTGCACTCGGTTAATACGCCTTCTTTTTTGCGGATATGAAAACATCAAATAACTTTCCCCACTCTGGTCGGAGCGGGAGGAGTGTCAGACTTGTAGTGACTAAAACTCGACCATGTTCCTTCTTTCTCCCTTTACGTTCCGGGGCCGCGGTATCTCTTTCGAACAACCCGCAACCCCGGCAGTGGCCCTGACAGGCCCCTCTGCGGTTAATATGCCTTGCAGCACTATTACCACACCAAAACATAACTTAAGACGACAAAAGCAGGCTATCCTCGAACCACGCTATTATTTAGAACACCATTTCCTCAGTTCTATAGCAGCTGAATAATACATTGCCTAGTCTAGATACACGTCGTATCGTCGTAAATCGCTTTTTGATGTTCCCGTCGAAGCGACGTCGCATTATACTTTTATCTTTGAAACGTGTCAGTACTATATATAGTAATAGGTTTGTAGTAAGTAGGTGACAAATTGCTTCACACTATTAGAGAAGTTCCGAAGTGCGACTAGTCGTCCATGATGCTCGATTGTTTATACTTCATTTGTTTTAAACTGGCTTCAAAAAAGAGGAGGTTCTCATTTCGACTGTATTTTTTTGTAAGTCTGCAACGCGATTTCTCCGTCGATTTTCAATATTCTTTTTATACTCCCCAAGGGGTCTTGTACCTGGGGTTACGGGTTGTTCGAAAGAGAAACCGCGGTCCCAGAACATAAAGGGCAATAGAAGGAACATGGGTGGGTTTTAGTCAGTACAAGTCTAACACTCCCCCCGCTCCGCCCAGAGCGGGGGAAGTTATTCGATGATTTCCCACCCGCAAATAAAGGGGTCTTGTGTAGATTTTATCTAAATTGCTTGAGTAGTTTATGAGTTATCTTCTATAATATACATTTTAACTTAAAATAAATATGGACGATATGCTAATATCTCTTAGTAGCAATAAATAATAAATACTCGTTAAGAATTTGTGTTAGATACCATCATCCCACAACTAAAAAGCTGAAACAAAAAGCTCTTTTGCCAAAAAAACCGACTTATAGCTTTCCTTCTTTTTAGTGATTTTTGGGAAGTCGGCTTTTTTGGCAAAAAAGTTTTTGAACACGTCTATGACAGAATGTGCACCCACTTGTTTGGTATGAACCAAAGTGATTCAAAAGACTTATAGAGCGCACATTAGGAATATGTTAATAATCATAAAAATTTTGATCCCATACATTTACTATTTTGGCACACGAATGCCCGCTTGTCCTGTAGTACCTGACACGTCGGTATGTGACACTTAGACAAAAATAATTGTTTCCAAATACTAACAAGTATTGAATTACGATTTTCTTCGTCTTTTCCCGTCTATCGTTTTCGCGGGGGAGTATTGTCGCTCACTCCGGCTCATTTAAACTAGCTCGTAAGACAACAGAAGATATAAATAACATAAGTGTTACACTCACTAACACCAAGGTACCTTCTTGCTATCAAACCGTTAAATTTAAAAAAGGGGCTAAGCAGAATTCCTTGAAATTATTCCATCAAAATATTCAAGGTTTCTCTTCAAAACAACTAGAGATTGAATTGTTTTTAGAAAATACCAAGTTTGATATTGTTTGTTTCACCGAACATTGGTTAAAAGATCATGAAATGTTAATTAATTATGAAAATTACAGTGTACGCAGTTGCTTTAACCGTAAATCTAAGATGCGTGGGGGTTCACTAATCTTAGTCAAAAATAGTATTAAATTTAGAAGTCGTATTGATATAGTTGATCTATCGGTTGAACATAATATTGAATTGTCTTGTGTTGAGCTAGATAAGCATGTCATAGTGTGCGTTTACAGGCCCCCAAATTATCAAAACTACTCTATATTCGAGTCAGTAATGGAAGATGCTGATTTTAACACCAATAAAATCTTACATGAGAAACAGTATGGTTTCACCAAAGGACGTTGTACGACTGACGCCGGTGTCACCCTATTAAAACACATATTTACTGCGTGGGAGGAAGCACAGGATGCCATAGGGATCTTTTGTGACCTCTCAAAAGCATTTGATTGCGTGAACCACGAAACCCTTCTCTTGAAACTTGAACATTACGGCCTAGGGAAACTTGCGCTTAGTTTAGTAAAATCGTATTTAAATGATAGACAGCAGCAAGTACAAATAAATGGTGTCAATTCAATGGGTTTAAATGTAAAGATGGGTGTACCACAAGGATCGATATTAGGTCCCTTCCTCTTTTTAGTATATATTAATGATCTACCCCATTTATTTAAAAACCAACCACAAATGGTGTTGTTTGCTGACGATTTTAATATTTAAGATAAACAGACGTGCTACAAATCTTGACGACGTAAATAATGCCCTAATGCAGGTACATAATTGGTTTACCGCTAATAATTTAGTATTAAATGGGAAAAAAACGAAGTGTATAAGATTTGCTCTACCAAATGTCAAAAACAGTGAGTGTGACATAGTATTGAATCAAGAGAAACTAGAATTCGTCGAAAAAACTGTTTTCTTGGGAATAACACTCGATTCAAAGCTACAATGGGGTCCGCATATAACATCTCTTGCAGGACGCCTTAGTTCAGCAGCATATGCTGTTAGAAAAATCCGTCAGTTTACTGATGTAGATACCGCGAGGCTAGTCTACTTTAGTTTTTTCATAGTATCATGTCATACGGTATTTTACTTTGGGGACGGGGTGCAGACATCGAGTCTATATTTATTCTGCAGAAAAGAGCCATCAGAGCCATATATAACCTACGTAGGCGAGATTCTTTAAGGGAACAGTTTAAGGATATTAACATCATGACAGTACCTTGTCAATATATTTATGAAAACATCATGTATGTCAGGAAAAACTTGCATATTTTTAGTAAAAGAGGTGACAGACACAATTATAATACTAGAAATAGGGACCAATTAGTTCAACCAGGTTTCAGGTTAGCTAAAGTAGACTCATCTTTCATGGGGTACTGTTTGAAATGCTACAATAAAATACCTCCCCACATTCTTCAACTGAATGAAACGAAATTTAAATCTTGTATTAAACGCACACTATGTAAGATAAGATAAGATAAGATAATATTTATTTTGCGTAAACATGTGTCATACATACAATTAAAGACATGCATGCAAGATGGTAACAACATTATAGGTACAGACATGTTTGCCACCTGATGTGACGTGCAAAAGTCAAAAAAATATTTTTTATTATATCATTCTTTTAAAATCTCTATTTTAGTCATAATAGTAATATTATATTTAATTTAAAATAACAAAAGTCAACCAGAATAACATAAAATAACAATAATAATAATTAAGACTAAACTAAATTTCAAATCTTTCCTCTAGGAACTCGTTAATATTATAGAATGCTTTATTTACTAAATATGTCCTAAGTTTTCTTTTCAAGCCTTTATTATTAAGCTCCTTCCAACTTTTAGGCAACTTATTGTAAACAATTGGAGCCATGCGAAAAACACTTTTGCGCATAAGTGCAGTCCTACAGGGAAGTCCACATAATTGAGTTTGATCACGCCTGTTCCTGGGAAATTGATCTGCTATGCGTGTAAATAAATTAGGATTGTTCCTGACAAACATTACGGTTTCTAAAATGTATAAGGATGGCAATGTTAAAATTCTATGCGATATAAAAAAGGGTTTGCAGCTATCCGTGGTTTTCAAATGAAACATTGCTCTAAGGCATCTCTTTTGTGCCTTAAATGCTATCTCTTTATTCGTCGAGTTACCCCAAAAAAAAAAAAAATGTAGGCAAGCATATTATAAGTTGGGGGATTATATTGATGATAAAAATGCTTGGCTCAATGCTGGTCCTGCTCCACAAGAATAGGGGTAAACTCATTGTTTGGTATCCGAAGCTATAGTGGAAGCTGCAGAAGATTGTAAGCAAGCGCGGATCCAGGGGGAGGGTCATGGGGGTCATGACCCCCCCCTGGGCGACAGGCTGGGTCATAGGTGGCCACTGCATTTTTATCTAATTTTATCTATAAACGTAAACAAATTATACGCGAAAGACGCACATAGTCATAATTCTATGCTGTTATTGGTTATATTATAGCTGTTTATAGTGAAAAACATCGAATAAAATTTTATTATTCAATCGGTTGTAAGTTTAAATTTGTCGCGCAGCGCGGCCGCTGTACTATTTGAGAAAAAAAATATGCACAGAGGTCACACCTGGAAAAGTTTCAGTGGGTTGTATGGTCGCATAAAGATCAATCCCTTTACTGTAAATATTGTGTTTTGTTTGCTAAGTTACTGCACCTGGTGGTGGCACACAATCAAAAACGCTTCTAAAACGACTAGTTAAAGAACCTTTGGAAGCATTTGATGATTTTCTAGGTAACAATGGTGTTCTGCTAACAAACCAGCGATACCAATATCACGAAAGGGCCGTCAAAGCAGGCAAAATCTTTTTATTGACATTCCTTAACCAGAGATTGAGGTAATGAATCAAATTAATAGTCAAAGAATGGCGCAAGTTCATGAGAACGCTTGCGACCAATAGTTTTGTTTTCTTTTCCTTATCTTGTAATCAGTCGTGTTAACTATAAGCAGATGAGGTGTAGTCAGTATGGCTTGTCGGGTGCTAGACAGCTCCCAGCGGAGCCCACCCTTCATTCAATGGAGTCGCCTTCATAATGACTGTTGTAATAAAAAAAATCACGTCGTTTCTTAAGGCGGCGAAGTGTTTCGGGGATCGTCAGCTGTCCTACAAGCTGATTTGGGTGTTTTATGAGTTTTGATTTATAGCTGGACCCATATGAGTTGATTACTTCTTGAACCATTGGTAGGTTAAGAAATTCGTGGATCTCTTTTGTTTTGATAAACCATGGCGCATTTGATATTTGTCTTAGGATATAGTTTTGCGCCCTTTGCATTATCATTATGCTGAGCCCCACAGTACAATACCATAAGTCCAAATAGCATGCTATGTCATGCAGGTTTCAGCATGACATAGCATATAAGGATCCTTTTGTCCATTGACAGTTTGAGTTTCTTCCCAGTAACCAGTATTATAGGCCCCAGTATTTGAGGTTGATCTGATCTCTTTTTGCTTGCACATGCTTCTTCCAAGTGAGTCTGCGGTCCGAATGCATTCCAAGGTGTTTGACAGAGTTCTGATGAGGCAGTTGAGTACCATTTGCGAAGATTCACACTTCACGTGAACCGACTTGGACTCACTAGCTGCGATTCTCCATTTGGCCAGATGTATACAGAAAGTATAACACCGGTCCAAGAACCGACCCTTGAGGCACTCCTGCGTCGATTTTGTGGAAATCTGATGTGCAATCATTTTCTTTGACTTGGAATATTCTGTTAGCTAAGTAGGACTTGAGTGTTCCGAAGTACGTGTGTGGTAAAAGGAATTTTATTTAGCATAACAACCCCTTGTACTAAATCCTGTCAAAGGCCTGCTGTATATCCAGGAAGTCTGTGGAACAGTATTCCTTGCTTTCAAATTCCTTCCTTATTACTCTTGTCATCCTGTGGACTTGTTCTGTAGTCGCATGTTCTTTACGGCAGCCTAACTGGTGGTCAGGAATTAATGATTTTTCTTTCAGGACAGTGTTAAGTCTGAAGAAATATTTTTTCAAATAGTTTGGCAGTAAGCTAATTGGTCTATAGGGTGTTACTTTGTGAACCAATTTGCCGGGTTTGTGAATCATTATGATTTGGGAGACTTTCCACAAATCCGGAAAGTTTCCTACCCGCAGAATGGCATGCTGCATTACGCGATAGCTCTTGCAGTTTTTTTTTTCCTTGAGTTCAAACCCCGGTGCCTTATTTAAATGTTGTCCATGGATTTGAAGTATTTGACGATTTCTCTCGGTGTAATAGTTTTGAGTGGTAGATCGAGTTGTAAGTCTTGGTCGAGAATAAGGTCTACATGTGATTGGTCTTGGTTCAGACTAGCATCGTTTGGTTTTAAAACTTGACTGAGGTGATGTGCAAATACATAAGCCTTTTCTTGTGCGGTTTTTGACCAGTTTCCATCATGTGTCGAAGAAGAGATGGTTTGTGGACATCTGGGGATCATAGTGTTTGCATGCTCTCCATAGTGAATGGTTTGTGGCTTTTGTAGGTGTTAGACTTTCCAAGCATGTTTCCAGGGCGACTTCATTGGCATCATCGTTATAAGGATTTTCTGTTCTTTGGCTGCTTTGTTGAGCGCTATTTTATCGCTTGGATATCTACTAGTGTGCCATACCCGACGGAGTCTGCGAAACGCGACCAATAGTAAAAACGATATTTTTTTGTGGTCGTTAAAATATACCACTCCGAGGCCATCGTGATAACAGTAAATTATTGCATGAAGAATCCTCGGTTGACAGGTGCAACACTGGCCAAGATTGTTGAAAACCTCTGCCTCAAATTCAATGTAGATTTAAATCAGTGTGTGGGCTTATTGCTTCAAATGCAAAAGTTGCAGTACACGAGCTGGCAAAAAAAGCATCGCACGCCAAACGCTGCCCGTGCGCCAATCATGCTTTAAACAACTCACTGGCTAAGTCATCCGACGTCATTTCTTGTCGCAATACCTCAGGCACAATGTGAAAACTTGTAGTATTTGCCAATGCGTTTTTTGTGCATTTTGGCGTAAAGAAAGTATTTTTCCACACTATGAAGGGTCAAAGCTTGGCTTAGGGCGTATATGGCAGAAGACCGCCTGACGGGCTTAGCTCTTTTGCACGTGCAAATATAGATGACGGAAACCCCACGAAATCTTATCCGTTTAGCGGTTTCAACGTGAAAAATTTACGAAAACACTTTCACGTTCCTTTATAATATTAAGTATAGCTATATCTATCCAAACTAGACTGCGGAGACAAGCTGTTTGCGACATGGTGACCCCCCCCTGATAAAAAAGCTGGATCCGCCCTTGATTGTAAGACTATCTTTGCAATGTATAGAATCAATTCTCTAGTATTGTATAATTATTAAGCCCATATGTGAGTGCTATGTATTATTATTGACTTGACGAAGCCCTGGTGGTTGATAGTGTCATGCTCACTTAAATGTCTCGCTGATGGTGGCGGGTGTGTCGGGTCATTTAGCTCCCTTCAAAATGGTCGAGCTGAATGGGGCTGATCCATACGTCATGTTCGTGAACGGGCGCTGTCAGTTGGGACTGGTCATTTTTTTTGCTACCACGGTTCATTTTTAACTTATTTAGATTTTAAATTAAATTTTGCTTTTTATTTACTCTGGACGCTCTTACTGTGCACGTCTTTCTACATCGTTCTCACATATTTGTATAATCTCAACATGAATGATGTAAATACAATTTTGTAAAAATATTATAATTTAAAAGAGTGTCCATGGAGTTTCTTGCCCATTCTTCTCCATAGAGATCAACGCTTTGGAATGGGCAACTACAGTACTTTCACAAGTTATTATGCCTTGTGACCGGGACTGTAGATTAGTTTTGTTTCTTGACATTCAAAAGTGCCTGTAATGGTCTAATTGAAATAAATGGTTTTGAATTTTGAATTTTTTATTCTATCACCCACAAATATTTGAATGTCTTTGGAATGTATGTACTAACCTTGGGTTTAGACTAAACGCACATTCTACATATTTCTACTAAACAGATTATGTGCATGTAGGTCTATGTATTCTTATCGCTCTTTAAATAATAATAACAAGATAATCGAATAAAGAATACTGTCAACTTTTTTCTGGTCTATCCACATTAGTGGAACAATCATAAATATTGTTTTGCATAGAAATTGAGTGACTTGTATGTCAGAAACATACACAATGGGTCGTAATAGATAAAACTATATCATAAAAAAAATTACAGTGACAAATAATGTTATTTAAAGGTATTAAAAGAGCTTTATTTTCGTTTCATTAATTTTCAAAATGAAAAACCAAGGTAATTTGCGCGGTTCTTGAATCCGTAGAGGTCACATTCAAAAGATGAGAAGTCTAATCCAATAAATCGTTTGTCAACCGTGATAATTTTGAGATCAAAATAAGCACTTACATAATAAGAAGAATGAAAGCTTTCAAAAACCCGAGGGGTCAGTGTGGGCCGATCTTGAAAGATGCTAACAGGTTACTTTAATGAAGTACCATTTCAGTGAGTGATGGACACGATTGGTGCTTGAGCATCAAATGGTTCTTAATAGCTGCACTTTTGAAACTTCGATCGCCGCATTATGTTGACTAAGATTCTTTTACTTGTTTGGTAAAGGTCATACTTAGAAAACGTAAAAAAACACAGCAGCAATGCAGGAAGTGAAGATATTTCCTTTAAAAACGTTCAAAACAATAAACATGTAGGAAGGTTAGCTCCCAGTAGATCCCTACTTATTTTTTGAGATTAACGTAGAGATTTAGATTTGGATAAGATTGCAGACGTTCATAATTTCGATGTTTGCTTCTCGATACATTAATAAAATATGATACCTGTAATGCCCGAACGCTAAGGCAGAGGGGTGTTATTAGAGTACACTCAAATTTCATGTTATGTTTTACATATATGTTGCATGTAACAGCTTGAAAAATTCAACCCTCCCAGTCAACGCAGTCAAAATATATGGCTGTTTATGTCTCGAGTTTGTATGGAACCCTCGGTGCGTGAGTACGACTCGCACTTGGCCGGTTAGGGAGCTAACCTATTGTCATCAACCGAGCAGAAATCCAGACTCTGTGGCTGCTTCTGAGACTAATCCAAAGTGTCCATGATGAAACCTACTCTTCAGGACATGCTTTAAAAAAATACGTGTGGCACTCGGGGACTTCCTCGGTAAATCTATTGCATAGCATCTACCCACTGACCAAACTTATGCAATAAATAAAAAAAAATCTAAATATAATATTTAAAAAGTACTTCCAATGAAAAGAAGTCGCAAAAAGAAAAACAAGACCTTGGGTTTGAACCAGTTAATGTCGGTTGACTATGCGATTCTCTACCAAACACGCTAATAGAACATTGGAATCGTGTTTAAAATAACTGAACGTATTCGTAATGAAAGTGTTAGGTTTTTTCGTTACGAAATATCTGGATTCGGTCTCCACACTCAAGGCCCGTGATAGAAGCTATGCAATAGCTTAAAATTGTTCATTAATTAATTGTTTCGTTTTATCAGATGTCAATAAAACGAATGATATCGTTTGATTAATTAATATTTAGGACATGTTTAAACATTTTAATGGAGTTTTATTTCACAATTACTTTTTGCTGTGCCCTACAGGTTTCGTAAACCTTAGCTTTAATCACACTGTAAGATCACACACATTATGGAATGCAAATAAAGATATGAATATAGAAACTGTAAAATCATTACAGTGACTAAAATTCGTACCAACATATATACATAGTTATACCGCAAAAGACATCTGTCACACATGCATACGTCAAATCCTTACAAAAGTACAAGAAAAAGGTGTGATCTCATTTGTCCGTCCGTCACCGCACGACGTCGCGATAACTCGCGCTATCTCGGGACCCGATAGAACACCCAATACCGAAGTGATGGATTTATTACGTTCAAGTTTCTTTTAACGTTGATGGAGAGAAGATTATATCAAGCCTTGTTAAAAACTCGATAGGGAGGAATTGATGAATTTAACGGACGGTTTGACTCGTAGAGGACTGAAAAAATGTTTAAATAAGTACCTTTAGACACTTCTTTATTGTGAACATTCGTTCGTTAGACGTTACCAGGTGAATGTACACTTACCTGCAAAATGCATAGATACCTTTTTTTGCGGATGAGAAATCATCAAATATCTTCTCCGCTCTGCGTGGAGCGGGGAGGACTATCAGACTTGGACTGACTAAAACCCGCCCACGTTCCTTCTATTGCCCTTTATGTTCCGGGGCCTCGGTATCCCTTTCGAACAACCCGCAACCCCGGCAGGCGGTGGCCTAGTGTACCTTAGTAATACCTTAGTGTGTATTTTCCTATGAACGTTTGAGTTTAAATGTTCGAAAAAGAACTAAATGGCGTTTCTCGGTTCACTCTATTTTATTTCTTAACAGCCTTGAAATTTTCAGCCCATTGATAATAATTTGCATACATAATAGGCATTCACTATGTATATTTTGTAAACTCTGTATTTTACGACAAATACAAAAACCTGGGGTGGAATCACACCATGTTTATGTAGGTATTTTAGGTATTAGTTGACCTTGTCGACGGCCTCTTTGCGTTGGGCAATCTTTCAAACAGCCTTTGAATACATTGAAGAAATGGAAAGACATTTTAGGCTGTCACTGTACAAAAATCATTATCGGCTGCTTAACCTATTTCCAACTATGTTGGGGTTGGCTTCCAGTCTAACCGGAGCTCAATACCATTATTTTACATGGAGATACCCATTTAGTGTTTATAATAAGCAACTGTACACTATCCTAACTAATATTTTAAAAGCGAATGTGAGTTTGTTTGTTTGTTTGTTACGTCTTCATGCCTAAATGGCTGAACCGATTTTGATGAATTTTGGTACAGAAATAGTTGGGACCCTGGAGACGAACATGGACTCTTTTTTAAGTGAGAAAAGGGAGAGAAATAGGGAAGAAAAGGGTAAAGGTATTATTTTTTGATCATCACGCGGGTTAAAGTTAGCGTTAGCCCAAAGTAACTGTGGAAGCTAGTAATTTATAACTTAGTTAAAACGCCATTTTAGCTGCTTAAAAATTAAAACGAATGTTAAAATTTATATTGTTTGAAAAGTTAAGAATTGTTGACTTACCAAAGACAATCTAGACAAAAAAGTGATCTATTTTTATAGAAGATCGTATGAGATCGCACACTCGTTTGTCCGTCCGTCATCACGTCGGTTCGCACTCTCTCGAGACCAGATAGTGGGTCTCGATACCAACTGATGGATTTATTACTAGTTCTAAAGAAACTTTATTTTATCGCTGAGCTAGTAGAAATAATGTTAAGACTTTTTGTGTACACCTAAAGCTGTTGTCTTAATTCTAACTGGAAACTATTGTCTACTTTTTACACGACTGCCCCAAAAAAGGAGTGTTATGTTTTTTAGTGTTCATGTATGTTTGTATGTATGTGAGTTTCTTTATTCCATCATAACTTCTAAACACCTGAACGGATTTACATGTATGGGGTATCATTATTATTGAATTTACTTATACATATTTTAAATCTTCACTTGCAAGCATTTTATACACAATTTATTTATATATTTTTTAAAACGTTTCCCCACACTAGAAATTTCTCCTGCACCGTGGGTACGTTTTACAAATATTAAAACTCACATATGAACATAAATAGCCAGACCCGGAACAACTACCTGTAGATCATACAAATATTTATCCGTGCGGGAATTAAACCTGCGACGCGTAGCGCAGCAATCAACCACTGTGCCAGCCGTGCCGTAAAAAATTCTTTAGTTTTTTTTTTTAAACTAACATTCTAATCTCTAAACATATAACATTTTTAAAAAGAGATTATTTTTATAACAGTTCTTTTTCTGCCGTCTCCTTGTGTAAATATTCTGGCGCAGTAAGACAAGGGCAAACACTTCTTAAGAAGATTAGAGATGGTCCTTGTTTGAGTATAGTTTGCTTACGATCCGACAAACTGAGACATCGGCATCTGGCGCTAAAATAAATCTTAGTTTCAAGACTTCCAGGGCTCACGCCGGGCGGCTGTTGTCTTGCTCACATCTTATCTTAAATGGCCATTCATCTTCATACGCATGTTTTCTCCAAAATATTCTAACACACAAATAATGGTAATAAGATTCTAGCAGTGATAGTTTAGTGGTGTGACCGCTGGACTCCCAAATTATGAGTCTCGTGTTCGAACCCGACTCACATTTTTTTCGGATTCATATTGTGCTAGTTTAAATATCAATTGCTTCGGTTAAGATAAATATCGTGAGGAAACTAACATGATTGAGAGATATTTCACGTCTCAAAATTAATGTGTTGTTAGTTTTTCATCATATTTTGTAGTTTTACCTCTCCTTACTTTTGTATATTGTCTAAATATGCATATTTTTATTATCCTTACTAATATTTTAAAAGTGAAAGTGAGTTTGTTTGTTACGTCTTCACGCCTAAATGGCTAAACCGATTTTGTTGAATTTTGGTACTGAGATAGATTGTTTTTTTTTTTAAGTTTGAAATGAAGAGGGAAGAAAATGAAAACTTAGCGTTGCTAATATAATTAATAAGGCGCAAGGGCAAAAACTATAGGTAGCAGGTACCTGCAAATCAAGAAAGGGGAACTGTATTACCCCGAATTTAACGCCAGCGAAGCCGCGGGCAAAAGCTAGTTATAAATAAAAACTGAAATTTTCTGACACATTGCACCTACTATGTTTTTGTCTCTGCGTCACCCTAAGGTTGACGGGTTTAGAATGCCCAAGGCATTAAGTCCGCCTTTGAACAGTGCTTTTTTTCTTGCGCATGAAGTTTTAATCCTTACTAATATTATAAAAGCGAAAGTGAGTTTGTTTGTTTGTTTGTTTGTTTGTTTGTTACCTCTTCACGCTTTAATGGCTACACCGATTTTGATGAATTTTGGTACAGAGATAGTTGGGAACCAGGAGACGGACATAGGCTAATTTTTATTTTAAAAAAGTGGGTTGTGAGGGAGAAAGAGGGAAGAAAAGGGAAAACTTAGCGTTGCTATTACAAATCAATAAGGCGCAAGGGGAACTGTGTTACCCCGAATTTAACGCGAGCGAAGCCGCGGGCAAAAGCTAGTAAATAAATAATTACTAATATTATAAAAGCGAAAGTGAGTTTGTTTGTTTGTTACCTCTTCACGCTTTAATGGCTAAACCGATTTTGATGAATTTTGGTACAGAGATAGTTGGGAACCAGGAGACGGACATAGGCTAATTTTTATTAAAAAAAAGTGGGATATGAGGGAGAACGAGGGAAGAAAAGGGAAAACTTAGCGTTGCTATTACAAATCAATCAGGCGCAAGAGCAAAAACTGCAGGTCTGCTTGGTGTGTTATACCGAATTTAACGCGAGCGAAGCCGCGGGCGAAAGCTAGTAAATAAATAATTCTCAATAACATGTTTTCGATTCCCGAGTCGGACAGTGTTGGGTCTTTCAATCTGGGATTTGGCAGTGGCAGTCACAGAGTCCTGATTTGTGTCTGTTTGATGGCAAAAAGTTCGCCCCTTATTATCATCATCGGACGGGCCTGTTGGTCTAGTGGTTAGTGGCCCTGACTGCTGAGCCGGAGGTCGTGGGTTCGATTCCCACTCAGGACAAACTTTGTGTGATGAGCATGATTGTTTGTTCTGTGTCTGGGTGTGATTTATCTATAATATGTATGTATTTATAAATTATACAAGTATGTATATCAGTTGTCTGGTTACCATAACACAAGCTCTGCTTAGCTTGGGATCAGATAGCCGTGTGTGAGTTGTCCCAAGATATTTATTATTTATTTATCTGCCCAGCCTTTTCCCAACTGTGTTGGGGTCGGCTTCCAGTCGTCTAACCGGATGCAGCTGAATATCAGTATTTTACATGGAGCGACTGCCTATCTGACCTCCACAACCCAGTTAGTACTGGGTAATACGATACCCCTTGGTAAGACTGGTTGTCAGACTTTCAGAACACTGACTACCCGTAACGACTGTCAAAGATCTACAAATGACAGCCGGGACCAACGGCTTTACGTGCTTTCCGAGGCACGGAGGAAACTCGGTACGTAACGGGTGGTCACCCATCCACAGACCAACCTAGGCAAGCGCGGCTGAACCTAAAGATCGACACGAGCGGCTACTATTATTTAGCCACGAGCTCCTTATTACATGGCACTTAAACAAAACTGGGCAAAATGTGGGTGCACCTATCTCTGCCTATCCCTTTAATAATTGCAAGCGTTAAGTGATGTTACACCGCTCTCTTTACAGTATATTTTTTTACCGGTAACTGAGTCAAGAACATTTTTAATTTAGTTCATCGGTACCAGGGAGATAGAGGCCGATGTAGGTATTTGGAGGTTACTGAACGTAAAATACTTGAGTTGGAAAATAACAAGTATTGCACTGTCATGAACACTCACTTTGTCCTACTAAGGATACTCTGTTTGTTTTTTCTGTGTAAAACGAGTCTCTTTAGAAAAACAGTGTCAATATTTTGTATCATCACTACATAGTGTAAAACAAAGTCGCTGTCGCTGTCTGTCTGTTGCTATGTTGTATGTATGCTTAAATCTTTAAAAATACGCAACGGATGTTGATTTTAATAGGTAGAGTAGTTCAAGAGTAAGGTTTATATGTATAATACTTCACGCTATGACTCTTAGGAGGTGAGCAGCCGGTGAAACCGCTGGGTGGGTCGCTAGTATATATATATTTTACATTGCTTCATTGGTCTGGTTATCTCAAGCGCTAGTAAGGTCCCGGGTTGGTCTCGGGTAAAGGGATATTAGATATCACCTTTAGGACTTCTTTTTTTAAGGATGGTAAATCAACAAATAACTTCTTTTATTTATTTATTTATTCATTCACTAGCTTTTGCCCGCGGCTTTGCTCGCGTTAAATTCGGGGTAAAACAGTTCCTTTTTCCTGATGTACAGGTACCTGCTTCCTGTAGCCAATCTACAAATCAAATCAATCTGTAAATCGTTGGCAGAAGCTAGGATACAAGCTTAACTACCAATATCACATGGAACTATTTATTTTAGTCCTACATCAGCAACAGCGGCAACAGCCTATAAACTTGTGATATACGACACTAAACGATTACAATTGGCTGTTACAAACGTATGAATGTATTCGTAAAGAACTCGTGGAATTGAACTTGTTTTGCGAGATCACGTATGCGTACGCGTGTGACGTCACCGTTTAGCTGAAGCTAAGGTCTGTTCCACACTTGTTGACAGGGTCTACAACAGTGGCACTTTATTTTTAATGATGCAAAGTTGGTTATGAATTGAATCAACAAAGCTTTTTTTGCGGGTGGGAAATCATCAAATAACTTCCCCCACTCTGGGCGGAGCGGGGGGGAGTTTTAGATTTTTACTGACTAAAACCCACCCATGGTCCTTCTTTTGCGCTTTATGTTCCGGGGTCGCGGTATCTCTTTCGAACAACCCGCAACTCCGGTAGGCGGTGACCCTGACAGACCCCTCTGATTGACATAGCTTACCACAAAACTTTCGTCGTATAGTAGAAAGTTTTTGTGGTAAACCAAAGAGATTTAAAAGACTCATATAGCGGACATTGGGATTTTATGAAAATACTAACTTCCGCCCGCGACCCTGTCCGCGTGGCATAGTTACTTTGGGCTAACGCCAACTTTAAACCGCGTGATGATCGAAGAAAAAGTATCTTTCTCTCCCCTTTTCTTCCCTCTTTCTCCCCCTTACCTCACTTTTTTTGCCTATGTCCGTCTCCAGGGTCTCAACTTCTCTGTACCAAAATTCATCAAAATTGGTTCAGCCATTTAGGCGTGAAGACGTAACAAACAAACACTCACTTTCGCTTTTATGACATTAGTAAGGAAAAATAAAGAAAATAATAAAAAAATATGTAAAAATATAAAAAATATGTATGAAAATGAATAAACGAATATAATACCAGCCTATTATAGTCCCTCTACTAGGTAAAGGCCTCTTCTCATACAGAGAAGGCACGAGCATTGATCACCACACTTGCTCAACACGGGTTGGTGATTTCAAACCCATAATAATTTTGACGGGCCTGTTGGTCTAGTGGTTAGTGGCCCTGACTGCTAAGCCGGAGGTCGTGGGTTCGATTCCCACCCAGGACAAACTTTGTGTGATGAGCATGATTGTTTGTTCTGTGTCTGGATGTGATTTATCTATAATATGTATGTATTTATAAATTATATAAGTATGTATATCAGTTGTCTGGTTACCATAACACAAGCTCTGCTTAGCTTGGGATCAGATGACCGTGTGTGAGTTGTCCCAAGATATTTATTATTTATTTAATTATAACTCCAGGTTTTTTTATGATGTTTTCCTTTAACGATATCTGTGATGTCTTAGATAAACTTTAGAAAATACATATGAGTTGAAAAAAAACATTAGTACTTGATAGATAGACAGAAAGATAGAATATTCTTTATTATGTACACCATACAAATGACAAAAATAACACTAAACAGCTTATAAATAGGGTGACATAATTGGCGGCCTTATCGCTAAAAGCGATCTTTTCAAGACAACCTTTACTTGCCCGGATTTGAACCCACAACCTCATGAGAGGCGAGGCGCTTAACCTCTAAAAGCCATCACGATATTGAACATTGTATTACTATTCGAGAAAATTATTCAATTTGATAGTGATCTTGCTTTCATTGCCAAATGGTGTATGCAGATGCCATCTTTTCGTTCAATATGTAATGGTAGGGTTGATTAAACTTCAGGGAGTCACTAGTGCGATCAACTGGACATATCGGACCCCCTTTACTTATGCTCTCGGCCACCATGTCTTCAGAAAATCGACATGGATAAATATTTTTAGTATACAAGAAAATGGAAAGCCTTATCGGACTCAATCATCAAGTCACTTCTCCCACTCTGGGTGGAGTGGAAGGAAACGTCCGACTTATACCTACTGGCTCATTGTAAGCCCTAATTATCACATGCCATAATTATGATATGCCATAACATAATTTGCCATCGACATCGGGTGTAACGGTTGTTTATATCAAGAGAAATTGGATGCAATTGGGACTTTAGGGCACCCCGACTCGGACAGGTTAGGTTAGAAGGGGATGGCGGGGTCGTGTGAGCGAGCGAAGCGAGCGAATAGACCCCGCCATCCCCTTTGTGGTTATTTTCTTATAAACCACACAGAAGTAGGAGCCCCGCTTTGCGGGGCTCCGTCGACCTAGCCCACCATCAACCATGCACAGAAAAAAAAAACATGCACAGAATAAATAAGTTTATTCTTATTTTACCAAACATTGCGCAGTTGCGCACCCATCGACATCGACAGCCAGAAAGCTAATAAGTAGGTAAGTATTAGAATTAAAAACAACTTTAATAATCAAACTATGTATATAATTATAATTAGGTAGTACAATTTCTTTTTTAATGCAAATGCATTTAAATATTATGCCATTTAAATATTATGTCTAATAATTATTATGGCACATAAAAATAAGGCAAACAATACTTATGGCATTCGTATCTTATGGTATCTAAAATTCGGGCAATTAAAAGTATATCATATGTCTTTTAGGGCAAATGAAACATTCGGGCAAATGAAATTCGGGTAAATGAAATTCGGGAAAATGATGATTATGGCATATAATCTTCGGGCAAACAATAGACAACCGATGTATTGATGTATGGATGTTTGTTACTATTTCAAGTCAAAACGGCTGAACGGATCTTAATGAAATTTGACACAGAGGTAGATTATGGTCTAGAATAACATATAAGATAGCTTTTGTTTTGATATCACACTGGCGAAGCCGCGGGCGCCAGCTATCTTACTAATATTATGTTATTCTTTCATGTCAAAACGGCTGAACGGATCTTGATGAAATTTGGCACTAAGGTAGATTATGGTCTAGAATAACACATAGGATACTTTTTTTTTCGATATCACGCCGGCGAGGCCGCGGTCGCCAGCTAGTCCTCAATATTTTAATGCAACTCAGAACGATATCTCCTATCTGCTACATAACCAAGCCTCAGCATTTGCAGACTTAAACCTGCGCTCATGCTAAAACACGAAAGCAATTATAGTTATGTCCAAAACTACACTAGTCTACATAGTTCGTCTAAAAGCCAAACAAGGTATGTATGTACTTAACAAGTGCCATCGGCGAGAGCGATCGGGTCCCGATAAAATTAGTGCCCCGACGTGAATCGGGACTCAATGACAGAAGTTTTAACTAGCGGTCGACCCACCAAACTGTTGGGAGCTGTGGTTAGCCTCGGATTATCGAAACGATACAATGGCTCGTACCTGAACTTAGTTTATTGAATCGTTTATATGTTGGTAAACTATTGGAATAGATTGGTTTATAGCTCAATTTTATGGCAGGGTCTTTGAGGAGTTTATGAACGCCTTTGTCGCTGCTATGGCTCCTTTTTTGTATTTTTATATGTTTTTTTTTAATATTTAAGAAATATTTAAAAATGAATAAACGGAAAATATAATAATATAAATGCGAATGTTTGTGAGGATGTATGGATGTATTTATATAGAGATATTGGTTACTCGTTGCCGTCAAAACGGCTGAACGGAACTTCGAAGAAATTTGGCATAGAGATAGATTATAGTCTTGAATAACACATAGAATACTTTTTTTCGATATCACGCGGGTGAAGCCGCGGGCGCCAGCTAGAATGGAATAAATAAATTGTACTACTGCTGGACACATGCCTCTCCCTCCTTTTCCTCCTCTTCCTCCTTTTCCTCCTCTTCCTCCCCTTCCTCCTTCAGATCTCTAATCTGTGCGATAGCTGGTCATGTTTGCCCCGCATATAAGACCAGATCGTCAATGATAAATGAGGTAATTAATAAAAAAAAATTAATAAAACGGAATTTCCTTTTACTGATCCTAATTATACAAGTTATAATTACATGCACTTTTAATTAATGAATATGTAAGAATATGAATACACAGAAACGGACACGAAGTAAAAATGCAAATTATGTTTGGAGAATTTGCAAACATATTTTAAAATAAGAATGAACTGAGATGTAAAAACGTATTACTATTTTAAAGCTACAACATATTTTTATTTCACGGTTCATTTAATCCGCTATGCAAACATTCCTGTTCAACGTATTAATTATTAAATGAAATATTAATAGGCGTATGTATGTATGGCGTAGTATTCGGATATGCAATACGTCTGATTACGCGATTTTTCACTATGTAAATTCAGAACCTCCAATTATAAGGAACTTTATGAATGTAAGACTTAGGTTTTCTTCCTAAATGATAGATGGTCAGTATCCCGAAAGTCTGACAACCAGTCTTACCAAGGGGTATCGTATTACCCAGTACTAACTCGGTTGCAAGGCACAGGCACTCACCCCATATAAAATTTTGACGGCACGGTTGGCGCAGTGGCTGAGCGATTGACTGCGTGTCACGGGTTCGATTCTCGCACGGAACAAATATTTGTATGGCCTACAAATAATTGTTTCGGGTCTGGCTGTTTGTGTATGTGGGTTTAAATGTTTGTAAATGCACCCACGATACAGGAGAAATTTCTAGTAGTAGTAGTAGTAGTATACTGAGCCAGTAATTTTAAACCAGTTCTTAAATGATGTCACTCAGATCCAGCCTGTCCCTTTGCTGTCCTCCCGTAGCGAATGTTTTTAAGGAAAACATAATCATTCCATCTTTGTTCCTTCATGCCAAAAACGTGAAACGTTAATTCTGTAATTGACGTAGATAAAAACAAAACTAGCTTTACAGACCACAAACAAAACCCAGCCATTGATACGTTCACTAACTAGTGGAAGGCACGCAGATGTCGAATATCCGCATATCCGATCAGTTACGCCGTCCGACCAGTTAATCACATCATCTCCACTTTCGGATATTCGTTGTGAATGCTACTCGTAAGATGTTGATGTGAATTGATGTTGACATAAAGAGTGATTTTTGGTATAAAATACGACGTAGTTAACTTTAATCCTTACTAATATTATAAAAGGGCTTTCCCTTTCTGTAACTTAAAGTAACACGTTGGAAAGGGCCACCAGGAAAAACAAATGTTGGCAGACCATCGAAACGGTGGACTGATGATATTGTTCAAAAAGCAGGGCAAAACTGGATGACCCTCGCTAGAGAGAGAGATGTCTGGAAGGAGAATTATGAGGCTTTTTACCCATACGGGTTCCACATCCCAGGAGCAAAAATATCCTAGATTAACATTTAGGTAAAGGTAATCTATGTAAGATTAAAATAAACTAGATCAATAAGTTAAAAGTTCTAACTCAACGAACATTTGAAATGTAATTAATAAGATGTTGAAATAAAAGGGTAAAATATAAATATTTAATACACAAAGCACACAAATGTACAGAGTCGAACTGTTATTTCCATTGGTATGAAATTTTCTCCAAGTACAAACGATCATCGACTTTAACGACAATGAAATACGCCAGAGTTTCCTATAGCTACAAACCAGTGCAACATTTTTTAGAAAAACGTTGCCCCTCATTAGGTATTTCTCCTGTATCGTGGGTGCGTTTACAAACATTTAAACTCACATACACAAACGGACAGAACCGAAACAGTTACCTGTAGTTCATACAAATATTTGTACCGCGCGGGGGTCAAATCCGTGACACGCAGCGCAGCAAACGATCGCTCAGTTACTGCGCCAACCGTGCAGTAATATTACAAGTATTGTCTTCCAATAAAATAGATACGATTTACCAAAACCTAGTTCCCAGATCGATAGATTATCTATTGCAAACGGCAACTGTCGACAGTCGACCGTCGATCTCACGACGGAGATACGACCGACGTAATTAAGAACGTTAATCTACCCTATTGGGAACGAGTTGTATTTATACAAATATTTATGTTTTGTTTTAGTAAGAACTTGCCGTTTCAACCCAAATAATAGATTAAAACGATTTTAGTACATAGAGATGAGGTGTCATTATTTCAATGATATTGGCTAATGGCTTAATTACCAAGAGCCTTGGCCAATACCTGAGGAGGCTCTCGTTAGGCAGCTTGGTCTTGATCCACCCTAAGCCCTTGGGTTTGATACAGAAAGCGGTAGGTACTCTTGGATACGGCTCGCATTGTTAGGAGGTTCCTTTCTCTAGAGCCTGGACCCTGCTAGCTTGGACCTTGTTCCGATACCGGTGGGCTATTATATTTTGTGTTTTTAAATGTTTTGTGTTTCATTTATATTTAAATAAGAAATATGTAAAAATGAATTTACGAGAATAACTTCTTCACATTTATTCTCATGTAATTTATTATCAAACTTCACAAAACAAAACTCGCTTTCTCACATTATTATCAAAAGGAAATAGACAAATGTCCGAGAACAAAAGAAAAATAAAAGCTTATCATCCATTCTTTATCTCCATGTCCTACAGACATTGGTAATGTGGACATGGACATATCAGAGGCAAAGATACGAGCGAATAATAAATCACATCCGGACCGCATCCGGGCGCATCCCTATTCGGATACGACTCGATTATGAATAGTGATTGGACCGTCGGATATCGATTATGGAGATTCGTTATGATGAAAATTGAAGCGCGTTTTTATGCTGATTCGATTTTTACACTTTTTTCCCTTTGTTCTAGTAGAGATATTAAGTAGAGGTATTGAAGTAATCAATCGTTAATATTTTAAGTAGTAATTGGTATCAGTCAATATCTCTTTAACTCGGGAACGCGTGGAGGTATTTTTTTGGGGTGGGAAATCATCAAATAACTTCCCCCGCTCTGGCCGGAGCGGGGGGGAGCGTCGGACTTGTACTGACTAAAACCCACCCATGTTCCTTCCATTGCCCTTTACATTCCGTGGCCGCGGTATCTCTTTCGAACAACCCGCAACCCCGAGGCCCTGGCAGGCCCCTCTGCTTTGCTGACATCACTTTGAGGCGCGCGTGAAACACGAACGCGCCCTGTCGTCAATAGACGGACGGATGGTGAGCTACCCATTGCGCACCGTCCACAGGCCCGCATCTACGGTGGCGTGGCCGGGAGTCGTCTCGCGGCGCCTGACGCCCGAGGCGTCTCCCGCGGCGGATGGGTTGGTTTGAGGTACTCTCCCTCAAACGCCCGGCCATCTCCTTTGCGAGCATAACTGCTTCGCAGAAGGAGGTGACCGCTTCCCATTCCCTCTCGCTCCGGACCATGGCCTGAACCAGGGCCGGACGCGAGAGATCGCCGCCGCCGATCGCCTCCACGAGGGCACGGCGGTGCTCCGCCCAAGCTGGGCAGACCGTCACTGTGTGCTCCACCGTGTCCTCCGGGCGATCGTAGCAGTGGTGACACCCGGGCGTTTCCTCCCGCCCGATTATGTGCAGGAACCTCCCAAAACTTCCGTGTCCGATGAGGACCTGCGTCAAGTGGTAGGTGAGGACGCTATGGTGCATCTCCAGCCACTCCTCAAAGAGGGGAACGCGTGGAGGTATTGAGTTGAAATGAAGACCAAATACTCAAGTCGTGGAAGTGTCAACCCACTATGTCTATGCAATCAAAACATATCGCCGTTTAAGTCGCAAGTTTGTATGGAACCCTGCCTCGGTGCGCGAGTTCGATTCGCATTTGTTTATTAATGTTTTTCTTTCCTCACACAGTCCATCCATCTTTTCTTTAGACTTTCTCTCCTTCTCCATCCAGCAACATTTACATTATTTTAATCATGGAAAAATCCCATTAACACTTACTGAAAAACAAACCTGATTCATGAAACTGCGATCTATTTCTCGAACTCCTATGCCCGGTCGCCATGTCGTGTGGAAATGTCGATCGACCTCGGCTCGAGATACGGCAGTCGTAAATCACACCCGCACCGCCTCACATCCGTATTCAAGAACCGTATTGACTTAGCGAGTACGTATTCTGATTGTCAATTATCCAGAATAGGCTCTTTGGTCTTGTAATAAAGCAGAATGGATTATTTGTACGAGTGTTGTGTTCGAATGTTGGTAGACGAGAAGTTATGATAGAAGCAAAGAGTGTTTATTGTTGTCTGATTGTTTATGCTACGCGGGTAGATCGTTATCATTTTCAGGGATACGTACCTGAAGATAAAAAAATACGTGTGGCACTTGGGGACTGCCGCGGTAAAGCTATTGCATAACATTTTTTATCAACTTATGCAACAAATAAGAAAACTAAATAAAATGTTTTAAAAGTACTTTCAATTAAAAAATAAAACCGACTTCCAAAAAAAAAGGGTGGACAATAACTTTATTTCCGGAAGTCGGTGGCTTTTGTTGGTTTCGTTGACTTTTTTGCCACCGACTTCTTTTTTTTTTGGAAGTCGGTTTTATTTTTTGCAAAAAAGTTTTTTATTTCAGCATTTTTAGTTATAGTATTATGATATAATTCGCAAACACGGTTATTTTAAGCTTTTTAGTGCGTAGGTCCCGTCTTAAATACAAGCTTTAGGCAGTTGTCTCACCAACGACGAGAAAACGACTAACTATCGGCTATTTTCTCGCTCAAGAAACGTACAATAGAATACTTTCCGTGTGAATAAAAGAGATGCATATACAAACAGTTGATCGCTGACTGTTCACACTGCCGGCGAGCACTCGCTTCACTAGTTTGTCGCTGAGCGACAAGAGCTATGAAAGATAACACTCACTCGGCGATACTCGCCAAGCGATTAGAAATCACGCCGAGAGAGCAACCAGTGGTCATGTCATTTGGTCGCGTATGAGGCCGCAAGACTGACTGTACGCTTGACTGCCGCGAGCGAGTGATGCGAGTAATCGCCCGCCTCACTCGCACACTCGCTTATAGCCGAGCTACACAAATATCGGAACTACGCACTTGCTCCCCACGTCTCGCTAACTCGTTTCTAGTTCTAGCTCTACTCGTTACTCGTTGCCGGTGAGACAAGTGCCTTAGTTCCACATCACGCTATAGTATTTAATACTATCTAAATTATGCTTTAGTTTAAAACCAATTCAGAAATCATATGCATCATCGCCTAGGGGATACAGCTGATGCTTGATCTAATGATTGATTATGTTTCTTAATGACTGGGTGAGGGGAGGGGAGGGGGTACGGGCACCCTGCTCCCACTCGCCTGCCTACCCTGGCGAAACCCATACTTATACATGTGATTGCAGCAATCACGGCAGATTTGCGGTCATTTATTGAAGAGTTCCGTTGTATATCACTGAAGATCTATCACCAAATTAAAATACACCTCAAAAAACTGCGATGACCTTCCAAATCATAGTGCATAGCGTTTTTTGTTCATTTGTCTTCGACAACCTCTAAAATTATATCATCAACGTAGACGAAGTCAATCTAATACGCATTATTAAAGATAACTCAAAAACTACTGGCCGGATCTTGATATTTTTTTTATGGGACCAAACGACAACCACCAGCTTTCGAATAAAAAAAGAATCATCAAAATCTGTTCACCCAGACCAGAGTTATGAGGTAACAAACACAAAAAAAAAAATAAAAAAAAACATACAGTCGAATTGAGAACCTCCTCCTTTTTTGAAGTCGGTTAAAAAGAAGTCGCAAAAAGTAAAACGAGACCTTGGGTTTGATCCAGCGTACTGTCGATTGACAATTTGATTTCCTACCAAACACGCTGAATTCGTAATGAAAGTGTCAGGTATTTTTCGTTACGAAATTTCTTGATTCGGTAGCCGCTCTCAAAGCCCGCGATAAAAGCTATGCAATAGCTTAAAAATATATAATAATAATAAAAATATCTAAACATAATATTTTAAAAGTACTTTCAATAAAAAAAAGTATCAAAAAGTAAAACAAGACCTTGGGAATGATCCAGCGTACTGTTGACTGTCAATCCGATTCTCTACCTAACACGCTAATAGAACATTAGAATCGTGAATTGAAATAACTGACCGTATTCATAATGAGAGTGTTAGGTTTTTTCGTTATGTAATTTCTGGATTCGGTCTCCACGCTCAAGGCCCGCGATAGAAGCTATGCAATAGTTTATAATGGAAACCGTTTAGGATTACTTTGTCCGTCCGTCTGTCTGTCTGTCAAATAAAACCATATACTGAAATCTATGATCCCTGGAGTTGTGAAAAAAATAATCTTGTAAGCAGTCAAAAGATATGGTTGTGTATATCACCAGTTTGTACGGAACCCTTGGTACGCGAGTCCGATTCTAACTTTTCTAAACTTGTCCCATGTTGCTTGAGGTTGATGCAACACGTTCTTTTTTTGAATAATAAAATAAAAAAAGCCTTGTATTTTTAGTAAAAAAATTACAAAATAACTTATCTTAATATCTATGTATGTATTAATTAAATTTACAAGAACCCCTCCGCGGGTAAAGGCCTCCTCCAGAGAAGCCCAATTTTCTCTATCTTGAGCTAAATTCATCCAGTCTAAGCCAGCCGTTTTTATAATGTCTTCTGCCCATTTCGTCGAGTGGTCTTCCTCTACAGCGCTTTCCTTTTGGACCTTCCCATGATGTCATTCTTTTAGTCCAACGCTCGTCCTTTAATCTCGCGACATGTCCTGCCCATTTCCATTCCTTCCTTTTGAATAACAGAAAGAAAAAAATAAATACCAGAAAGGTGTGAGCGATATAATGACGACTGGAAGAAGAATTATTGTCACCTGACGCTTATTATCCGCCTAGCCTTTTCCCAACTCTGTTAAGGCCGGCTTCCAGTCTAACCGGATGCAGCTGAATATCAGAATTTTACATGGAGCGACTGCCTATCTGACCCCCACAACCCAGTTAGTACTGGGTAATGCGATACCCCTTGGTAAGACTGGTTGTCAGACTTTCGGTACACTGACTACCTGTAACGGCTGTCAAAGATCTACAAATGACAGCCGGGACCAACGCCTTAACGTGCTTTCCGAGGCACGGAGGAAACTCGGTATGTAACGGGTGGTCACCCACCCACAGACTTAGGCAAGCGCGGCTTAACCTAAAGATCCCGAGTGTTAGTACTTAGCCTCGCGCTCTCTCCTCTCCTGAAACGGTTTCACATTGATCCTATACTCTATCATTCAAAAACAGCCAATCATTTACACGAAGTCACGAAGATTTACGAACTTACCCGAATACGTCCCCCGATCACACGATAACAAGCCAGGGCCGTGTAGACGTATCAACGAGCGCTTGATAAATCTATCTGATGGCATTCTTTGCCGCCTCGACTCGCCTCGTGTGCCCAACGCATTACTTTGAAAACATTCTTATAATGAAGATAACTGTTTATATTTTATATAGACGAACGGAAATGTACAATAGTATCATTTTATTTATCTACTACTTGTAAACGGACTCTTCACGAAATTAAATAATTCTACGCAAAAAGATTGCTAGGAAACTTTTTTTGGGTTGGCTTTTAGTGTAAACGAAACGTGAACATATCCTTACTTCCTTACTAATATTATAAAAGCGAAAGTGAGTTTGTTTGTTACCTCTTCACGCTTTAATGGCTAAACCGATTTTGATGAATTTTGGTACAGAGATAGTTGGGAACCAGGAGACTAATTTTTTTTTTTTAAAGTAGGATGTTAGGGAGACAGAGGGAAGGAAAAGGAAAACTTAGCGTTGCTATTACAAATCAATAAGGCGCAAGGGGAACTGTGTTACCCCGAATTTAAGGCGAGCGAAGCCGCGGGCAAAAGCTAGTATTAAAATAAAAAACTCTTTTACTTATAAAATAATATTTTTGTTAAAAATATATTCATATCTATAGATGACAGTGCTTGCAGCTCAGATGAGAATGTTGAGATGAATGTGTAGAAAGATAAGAATGGACAAAGTTAAGAATCAGTATATTAGAGAAAGGTAGTAGGAAGAAAAATTGAAGGGTAGTTGTTTGTCTTAGTATTAAAACTTTGTGACTACATATGAATGTTGATGGATGGAGAGGGAGAAGGAAGGCAAAAGATGGATTGATTGCTTATAGAATGGTTTCAAGGAGAAAGAAGTAAACGCTGCCGTGACGTCTGACAAGAGAGAATGGAAGAAAAAAAATGTGTTGCGCCGATCCCAAATAGAAAGGTAGGAAGATAAAATGAATGATACTGATAACGCTTATTGCAGACAATGCTACTAACTATTGGATAATTGTATTTTCAGATCAAAAATAGACGTTAGAATTTATTAACGTTTATACCGCGCACTCGTGTTTATACCTGACACTTTACCTATTTTTGGAGCTCGTGGCTAAATAATAGCAGCCGCTCGGGTCGATCTTTAGGTTAAGCCGCGCTTGCCTAGTTTGGTCTGTGGATGGGTGACCCGTTACATACCGAGTTTCCTCCGTGCCTCGGAAAGCACGTTAAGCCGTTGGTCCCGGCTGTCATTTGGGCTGTCATTTGTAGATCTTTGACAGTCGTTACAGGTAGTAGTAACTTAGTGTTCCGAAAATCTGACAACCAATCTTACCAAGGGGTATCGTATTACCCAGTACTAACTGGGTTGTGGAGGACAGATAGGCAGTCGCTCCATGTAAAATACTGATATTCAGCTGCATCCGGTTAGACTGGAAGCCGACTCCAACATAGTTGGGAAAAGGCTAGGCAGATGATGATGACTTTACCTATTTCACGTCAACCAATTTTACAATCAAAAGATTCCTCTCACAAACGTTTCAAATACTCTAATCTCCACTATCTCATTGGCTCACATGACTATGCAACATTCTCTCAATTCAATACTCCGTCAAGTACCAGGTGACTCACCTCACTTAAGTATTTACTTTACGCCCAGTTACTCCGCAAAGGACCTGAAACGATGACGTCATCGCAGTTAAGGGTTCGCACACGTTGCCACTAATCTGTTGCCGTGTTAAAGGGTAGACCCATTTATTGGCCTGTCAATCTCAAGTACCAGGCAATCAGGAGTTTGTAACAGTCTTGATAAAACTTTGTTGTACTCACCACACTTTAATACCCAATGAATCGATGATAGGATAGGCTATGCTAGGTTTTGCCCGCGCCTTTGCTCGCGTTACTGTCTGCCATTATTCTCCCACGAAAATTGATTGAAAAATGTATTTAAAAATATTAAAATTACATTACATTATTTGAACTAAAATAACTATAATCAAAACAACACGGTTGGCGCAGTGGCTAAGCGATCGAATGCTGCGCTGCGTGTCGCGGGTTCGATCCCCGCACCTAACAAATATTTGTATGGCCTACAGGTAGTTGTTTCGGGTCTGACTGTTTGTGTATGTGAATTTAAATGTTTATAAACGCACTTACGATACAGGAGAAATTTTTAGTGTGGGACAAAGTTTAAAAAAAAACCATTTGTGCTTATAAACCTATCAAATGAATCGTTATGAAATTCATCGGATTGGTTTGTATCCTTTAACAATAGAAACCAATCCCATTCATTTTACTCGAATTGAACTAACACAGAGCACATAGCGGCAGCATAATTGAATATACGGTATCGCTGGAACAAATATAAATATGATATTTAAATCTATCGTTTGTTTCAATTCATTTAACGAATAGAGCTTTATTCGACATATTTATTTATCATTTCATTTCACGCAGAACTTTATTACACTTTGCATCATATTTTCAAATGTATACGTCACCGGTTTTAGATTAAATGCTTGGCCACAATCTACACGCTTAAGGGATTCGCATGTTGCCACAATCTGTGGAAAATTCATTATTTTCTGATCTTCGAATCTGGTTCTTATCGCACTACTATTGAGTATATAATACAGTGTATTTCACAATCGCGGTATTTCTCATTTATTTCTTCGTGTTTCAATTCCATAGATGACTATAAACGAAATCCAACGGGATTCAATTCCCCCACTTGTATCAAAATGAATGTACTACGTACAGATGTTTTTTATTATTTAAAAAAAAACGTTGCCCCACACTAGGATTTCTCCTGTGTCGTGGGTGCGTTTACAAACATTTAAACTCACATACACAAACAGCCAGACCCGGAAACACTATCTATAGGCCATACAAATATTTGCTCCGTGCGGAAATCGAACCAATCAAATCGTTTCAATACATTATCTTTTAAAGTTAGCTGTATGTTGTGGTTTGACAGAACCTTCAAATCGACGCAACGGTACTGACGTGCTTGACGCTTTAAACAGACGTTGCATCGCAAGACGCGTCGCAAGTCGTATTTCAAGTCTTATCGCCTCAGGTTGTGAATGAGGCATCAAGCGTCATTTTGCGCAACCTTTGCGTATAAAAACATTTTGCAATAAATGTCCATTTTACGTTGCGAAATAAAGTACATGTCATGAATATTGCGCTGAATTATGATGGCGGGGATTTAACCCTTTTGTGGAGGTGACTCCGCGAAGTTTGTAGCTGACACGGGGATAAAACGGCGTTGTTTTCTTTTTAATGAAACTGTCATAGAGTAAGGCTGACTTAAAAAAAAAGAGAAGCTTCTCAATTCAATTGTATTTTTTTTATTTTGTATGTTTGTTAGGCGATTTCTTCGTTGTTTGTGGGCCGATTTTCAAAATTCTCTCAGTCGGTTTCAGATTTTCAAAATGCAGTGCCAAAAAATTCAACGAATTAAAATAAAAGTCACCGACTTCCAAAAGTAATTTTAATTTCCGTATTTTTTTTTTTTTTCAAAATATCTTATTTTTAATTCTATACTAAAAATACTGCTTGTACCTGTCTCTCTGTCTCCTCCGTCTGTCGGGTGATTCTAAAATAATTATATCTATAAATACATTAATCAAAAACAAAAAAATGGCTTTTTTGTTTTTGATTTATGTATTTGTATATTATAATAAACTAGTGACCCGCCCAGCGGTTTCACCCGCTGCTCACCTCCTAAGAGTCACAGCGTAAAGCATCATACATATAAACCTTCCTCTTGAATCACTCTATCTATTAAAAAAAACCGCATAGTAATCCGTTGCGTAGTTTCAAAGATTTAAGCATACAAAGGGACATAGGGACAGAGAAAGCGACTTTGTTTTATACTATGTAGTGATTAATATGTTTCCTTACCACGATATACATAAATTATTTTACATTACTCAGATTCGCCATTGATACTTAAGCTAGTATATGTTGTGGGAGACTGGTGGCTAAAGTAGACTCGAAGCCTGTGTTTCAAGACTTCATTTTCATTAATAACATCATTCCTTATTCCACTGGTTTTCCTATTATGACTTATCACACATAAGTAAAAAAACTCTCTCTCGTGCTCAAATATTATAAGCAGAGTCGGATGTTGCTGACATATTACAAATAAGATTTCTTCCATTAACATCAAAATTAATTTCGATGCTGGTTCTCGATGAGGATACTCATGAAGTCTGTACGTCCCAAAAGTTATGTATGTCGCAGGATAGTTGAGAAAATCGCACTTTTTCTACAATTCCAGTAATTTCGTCTATTATTAACGATAGAACAGTTGAAAGTAACTTTTGTTGTTTTTGGTTAGCGGTTGCAAAATTTTTTTTTTGCGTATGGGAAATCATCAAAAAACTTTCCCCGCTCTGGGCGGAGCGGGGGGAGTGTCAGACTTGTACTGACTAGAACCTACACATGTTCCTTCTATTGCCCTTTATGTTCCGGGATCGCAATATCTCTTCGGAACAACCCGCCATATCTTGCATACCCTCCAGTCTTTTTTTGTGTGATGTGATGTGACTAATGTCTAACCTGGTGTCAGAGTTTCATGCCGGCCATTGGCTTCTTGACTTGGCATAATATACAGTCGAAAACTATTTCTCAGCCATCCTGGTTTCCACACGATGCTTCCCTTCACCGAAGCAAGTGATAATTATTCAATACGCACGTTAGTCCGAAAAACCACATGCCTGGGGTTCGAACTCAAGACCTGATAGACTTGGTAGACTCAAACCGCCAGGCTATCACTGGTAACCTTTTATATTAGCCTAGCACGCGCAGTGTTGTTGCATACTGATGGTCATTGTTTACAATTAACCAAACAATTTAGAATAAGAAATAAATCCTTACTAATATTATAAAAGCGAAAGAGAGTTTGTTTGTTTGTTACGTGTTCACGCCTAAATGGCCAAACAGATTTTTATGAATTTTGGTATAGAGATAGTTGGGACCCTGGAGACGGACATAGGCTAAGGCTAAGCTAAGGCTCATTTTAAAAAAGGGGGAGTAAAAAGGGAAGAAAAGGAGAAAAGAAAAGAAAAGAGAAAAGGGGAGAGAAAAATATTTATTTCTCGATCATCACGCGAGTTAAAGTTAGCGGTAGCCCGAAGTAACTATGCCACGCCTACGAAGTCGATGCCGGAAGATAGTGTAAACATAACTGGAGAAATGTGGGTCTACTAGTAGGTAAGCCTGTGCCTAACCCTTCGGGGATGTTATGCTTAATGTTATGTTATATTAGAAAATTTGCAAAAATACAATTTTTCCCAGCAACCCTGCGACATTACCCACATTTGTACCCGCACCACCCAATACAAAGTGAAGCGCCCTACGAACCGAGTCAATATTCTAAATCGAGCCGCCAAACGCAGGTGCGCCGTCGAGCGCTCTCTGTTTATCGAGCCAACTCGAGCCTCTGTGGGGATTCGCCAGCGACCCGACGGTTGGTAGCTCTAGTTTATAGGGATTTAGGCAATATGTTGAATAGAGAATAAATTATTCACAGTTCAAATATTGTAATAGCACTGGGAAGGATTTAAAATACCCAACAAAATTTTATCCTTATAGCTCAGTACAAAAATAAAGGGTTTTTTTTCGTAATCATCTCGTAATTGGTGTTAATTACCTGATATTAATGATTTTGTTATTTATTGTATTAGGTTCATCAACAATTGTTCACGCGGAATACAAGTGACATATTCCATTTTTTTTTTAAATTAGATTACAGGGCAACAAAATAAAATAACTTACATATTATTAAGCGCCAATATTAAATTCAATTAAATTAGAAATAATAATAATAGAAAAAATACAACAAATTAGTTTATTTTTGAGTGGGAGAGAGTATCAGACTTTTATTGACTAAAATCCATCTTAATTCCTTATTTTGCCCCTTATGTTTCGGGCCCGTGTATCTTCTTCAAACAACACGCAACCTCGGAGCGAAAAATACCTTGGAACATCGTTTATGAAAAAAAATTGGCCCTTAGTGCGAGCCCTGGGGTACGCATTGCAAGCTTGACTGATAATCATTCACGACAACAAAGAAAATTCGATCCGTTAAATACCAATCTAACAAGGATCCGGAGATGCCGTAGGCGCGCAATTTAGACACTAAGAAAGAAAATCTCACATAAGATTCACGCCGCAACGAGATTTTCTTTACAAATGTCGTGTGGGTGACGCGCCTAACGCGCCCGCGCCCCGACTGCGCCTCGACTGTTGGTCGTGTGGACGACGCGCCTAAGACTTTGTGGTCTACTTTGTCAAACGCCTTACTGAAATCCGGCTAATGAAAAAAGATATCTAATAATGTTTTGAAAAGGAAGGATAATTTATCGATATATTATAGAAAGAAAAGAATTTTCATTGAAAGAGATCACACAATAAGATTTTCATCCTCATCTCTCACGAATAATAATATGTTCAGCAATCCGTTGCTGCGCTGCGTGTCGCGGGTTTGATCCCCGCACGAAACATATATTTATATGGCTTACAGTTATTCCGATATTAAGAAACGAAAAAAAATACCTAAAGCTTATGAAATCCTACCTGAACTGAACCTTTATTGTTATTTAATTATTCAAGTCGTTATCAAATAACCGATCACAAATGCACGTATTGCTAATTCGTTTGACCTTCCCAATATCGGCGGTAAACAATATAAATAGAGAGAGGATTATTAATAAAGAAACCAACTAGCTTTTTCCCTTGGCTTTGCCAAAATAAAAGTCGATTGTTATGCTACAGTAACGTACTATTTCGTGATAAAAGTATCCTATATTCCATTCCATGTCCATTCTTATTTTTATTATTTGTAAGCTTGGGGAGAGTTGGGATATCAGACTCGTACGGTGGGCTGCATCAATTTTATTGCTTACCCTAGTTACATTAAAATTATCTTTTTTTTGTTGGTACATCCTGATGCTGACTGTCAACTTGCGTCGGAAGGCGTCCACGTGGAACACTACACGCCATGGTCTGCGTCCTAACCTATACCAAGTCACGATCTACCTTTTTTCATTGGACATTATCACATTTCCTCCCCCACGCTGGGTGGAGCGAAAGGGAGTGTCAGACTTGTCCTAACTAACACCCATTCGTGTTCCTTCTTTTGCCGTTTGTGTTCCGGAGCCACGGTATCTCTTTAAAACAACCCGCGACCCAGGCATGCAGTGGCCCTGGCAGGTTCCTCTGCTTTGCTAACATCTCTTTGAGGAGCGCGTGGAGTAAGAACGCGCCGTTGCCGCGTCTACACGGTCTGTCGTCTTACTAAACGGATGGACGGTAAGCTACCCATTGCACACTGTCAGCAGACAGACCCGGGTCTACGGTGGCCAGTCGTCTCGAGGCTTCCGACGCCCAGAACGTCTCCTTCGGCGGCTGGGTTGGTTTGAGGTTCTCTACCTCAAACATCCAGTCACCTTCTTTGCTTTGTTCATCAGCTAATGCGTGACAAGATAAGATAGACAGAATAACGTACACATTTATTTTATTAGTAGTCATGGATTTTAACATAAAGTTTGTTTTACTTATTAACGAAGTGTTGTTGGATTAGCTTAAAGATTACCATAAGCCTCTAGTAATTAAATTTTCGAACGTAATGAAATCTAGTTGCTACATATTTTCAGTGAAAATGGATGGGTTTATGGTATCTCTACGATTAATTTAAATGGTTATTTCATGCGGATTAAGTTTGGGTTACTTTGTACGGTATTCATTTGTTTTTAAGGATTTTAAGTCAGATCAGTTAAGTTAATTACTATTTATGAAATAGTGAACCTCTATCCGTTTTTATAAATTGCGTTCTTGTCTCATTCAATGTCTTAATTCTTTTCAAAACCCGTGGCATATAGCTAAATGATAACAGCTGTTCGAGTCGATTTTTAGGTTAAGGCGCTGTACAAAGCAAACACTTCGTAAAAGTCTAGATTTTCGTCGCAAAGTTAGCCGTATCTGTACATGCCACTAGCCAAAAAAAAATACCGTGTATAGTCAAATACATAAAGTAAAGACTTAAACAAAATCAGTTTACAAAAGTGGTCTAGAACTACGAAAAAAAAATGTTTAGAAAGACAACGAAAAAAATGTTTTCGTCTCGAAATTCTCAATTTTTTCAGCGACAACCATCATATTTTTATATCTATAACAAAGGAAATTTTATAGACTAAAGAGATATCTAAAACTTTTCAAACACGGAACTGTATTTTTTTTTATTCAATTAAAACTGCAAAATGACCTACATTTTGGCGGACATATGATATTCAAATAAAATCAAACGCCGAAATATTTTCGGCCTTATTTCTATTCTTTCGATGCACTACTGTCGTGTACTTGTGTCAGACCATGCCCAGTCTGCAACTAGCCTCAATTCCGCGAATACCTAAGGATTAGCTTGTTACCGCGCCTTAAGCCGTGTTTGCCTAAGTTGGTCCGTGGATGGGTCCCATGCAATACTGAAATTCCTCCGTGCCTCTGAAGGCCCGCTAAGCTGTTGATCCCAGCTGTATTTTTATAGATCTTCGACAGTCGGTACTAAAAGGGTTGTGGACGTCAGATAGACAGTCGCTCCACATGAGATACTGGTATTCAGCTAAATCCGGTTAGACTAGAAGCCAACCCCAACATAGTTGGGAATGAGCTAGGTAGATATATCGTGGTATACGTAGGTGGGTATGTCGTGTCGACGGCGTGTTAGTGTTCCACGCGCGCTTCAAAGAGATGTCAGCAAAGCAGTGGAGCCTGCTAAGGCTACGGCCTGCCGGGGTTGCGGGTTGTTCGAAAAACATACCGCGGCCCCAGAATATAAAGGGCAAAAGAAGGAACATGGGTGGGTTTTAGTCAGTAAAAGTCTGACACTCCCCCCCGCTCCGCTCAGAGCGGGGGAAGTTATTTGGTGATCCCGAATGAATCGAAGATGTCGAAGAATCGAAGATGATTTCCCAACCCAAAAAAAAACAAAGGGCCTTGCAGGTGGGTAGATACTGGTCTAAGACCATATGAGTTTCATCGACACGAAATGATGAAGGAGATAGCCATCTTGAAATCGTGTCACTATTTATTCATTTACCGTTTTTGTTACTAGACCACATAGGCATTATTTTTTTATTATATTTTAAAAGAAAAAGTTTGTAAGGATGTATGTATGTTTGTTGATCTTTGACGCAAAAACTACTTAATGGATTTTGATATAACTTCACAATAATATAGCCTAAATATCAAAAATGTGATCACCACGCGAGTGAAACTGCGCGGTGCAGCTAGTTGTTCAGTAAAAAAACATACTTAGAAACACTAGCACAAAATGCAGTTGTAATAAATATTTTACAAGCATTTTATAGCACAATAACTTCCAAATATATCCCAGAAATGTCGAGACTAGTTCCAGCTAATGCGTTTCCGTGAACACAACACAACATTTTAAGATAACATACTTCAATTTACTGCATTCTAAGACAATTCTACGAGTCACCGTTGTAACACAAGAAGCAGAAATAATTTACTCTTGGAATTTGGTTTCAAGCATTGAATTGAGAAAATACTTGGATTTTTTTCTAACTATAAAAAGAGCTTGAAGGCTTTTTAAGGTTAGCGCACAGCGGGGACGGTAAAGCAGAGCATCATCGTCTGTCTAGCCTTTTCCCAACTATGTTTGGGTCGGCTTCCAGTCTAACCGGATGCAGCTGAATATCAGTATTTTACACGGAGCGACTGCCTATCTGACTTCCACAACCCAGTTAGTACTGGGTAATACGATACCCCTTGGTAAGATTGGTTGTAAGACTTTCGGAACACTGACTATCTGTAACGACTGTCAAAGATCTACAAATGACAGCCGGGACCAACAGCTTAACGTGCTTTCCGAGGCACGGAGGAAACTCGGTATGTAACGAGTGCTCACCCATCCACAGACCAACCTAGGCTCGCGCGTTTTAACTTAAAGATCGACCTGAGCGGCTTCTATTATTAAGCCAAGAGCTCCTCACGAACGGTAGCGCAGAGCATTCTATCTTATCCCAACGCAAATTCATACATAACAAGTTGTAGCAAGAGATTCCAAATGCACATGTAAGTGAGCGCGCCAGTTAGACTGGAGGCTTTATTTATGCTTGGGTAAATTTATTATATACATTTATATTTATTTATTATAAAGACAACAGGGGTCCAGTGTGTCAGTAACAAAATTCTTAGCCTATGTTAGTACTTAATAGTAAACAACGATCTGGTTCGATCGACCAGCGAATGAACAAGCGGGCTGTCTGCCCTGGCGGCAATTGAATGAAGGATGCTATTACAGCTGAGCTATTATAGCTGACATGCGACAATGAATTAATGAATTCTTTAATTACATTGCGAGTAATGAAATTGTATAAAATCTGGTTCTTTTAACCTGACAGATGTGTTGCTGGGGAGTTTGTTCCGCCACTTCTTCTTCCCAGCTAAAACACTAGGAAGTGGAGAATGGTAGGCGTTTTGGGGGACTGCCTCTATTACACATCAAAGGTCTCTGATCATGTCAGAGGGACACTAGCGGGGCAGGAGTGTGGTTTTAGTTGGTTCGAGTCCAGCACTACCTCGACTGTCTCACAGTTTGTGGGATAGTCGTGGTGTCCGCGGGGATTTCCCACTCCTTCCAAAACAAAAAAAAACATTGCACATCAGGCAACAAACTTGCAAGTCGCACTTGCAAGTCGCACTTTACGTCTATGCCGGCAATGTCTTGTGATACCATTTCATAGTTGAAAATACCTATGTAGTTTATCTTTAGAAGGAACTTTAAACATGCAAAAAAGGTTTATTTATTTAATAATTTATGTACACATAGTAGAAAACACAAGGAAATATCATAACAAAACATAGACTACAAAGGCACAGCTGTTTCAAAAGAAATTTCTACCAGCAGGCCTGCGAGAGGAAATATGAAAAAAAGAAACGTAGACAGTAGTGTGTGAGAACAGGAAGAGAAACGCATCTAAAATATGAGTATATTAACCTAAATATAAGTATAATAATATATACCTGTATATATTTTGACAATGCGGTTGGCGCAGTGGCTGAGCAATCGACTGGTGCGCTGCGTGTCCCGCGATCGATCCCCGCATGGAACAAATATTTGTATCATCATCTGCCTAGCCTTTTCCCAACTATGTTGGGGTCGGCTTCCAGTCTAACCGGATGCAGCTGAATATCAGTATTTTACATGGAGCGACTGCCTATCTGACCTCCACAACCAGTTAATACTGGGTAATACGATACCCCTTGGTAAGACTGGTTGTCAGACTTTTGGAACACTGACTACCTGTAACGACTGTCAAAGATCTACAAATGACAGCCGGGACCAACGGCTTAACGTGCTTTCCGAGGCACGGAGGAAACTCGGTATGTAACGGGTGGTCACCCATCCACAGACCAACCTAGGCAAGCGCGGCTTAACCTAAAGATCGACCCGAGCGGCTGCTATTATTTAGCCACGAGCTCCTCCTAAACAAACACAACAATTATTTGTATGGCCTACAGATATTTGTTCCGAGTCTGGCTGTTTGTGTATGTGATTTTAAATGTTTGCAAACGCATCCACGATACAGGAGAAATTCCTAGTGAAAGGCAACATGAAACAAAAAGATATAATCAAAAATTGTACAGATTATGTAAATACAATATTATAAATATTCACTTAATCTTGACAATATGTTCTACCAACATACAATTTTACACAAATACTCACGAGTAAAACAGAATGATAAGCAACAGTTTGCTTGGAGCTCCTTAAGACTAGTCCTTAAGTAACTACCGTGGCCAAAATTACTCCTAAACACGTTGTAGTGGAGTTCCCAAGTAGGTATCTAATTTCCAGCAGCTTCTTAGACATACGTGTCATAAAGACGGGTCCTCGCCAAAATGTCACTTTGTAAATGCGTTCTTGATGTGGGTAGTCTCCATTTTATCATAACATCTGCATGCAACGACACGTTCCGTGATGTTGGCAGAATTGTAAGTTATTGTCTTTTATGCGCTTATGTTGGTAGACTGTATGCTAAAATCGTGAAGGTCAACACAAGGGTAATAAGTTCTGCACGAGATCATCGCTTCTACTCGAGGTGGTCGGGATTATTTCTATGATACATATACGTATCAACGGCATCTGGTAAGACTGGAAGCCGTGGTACTTACATTGATGATTTTTCTTTTTTTTCTGGTGTCAGATGGAATGCCACCCAAGGGTGTGACTGACTTGACTTGGCTTTACATGCACCGTTGAAAAGTATCTCTTAGGTATGCGGTTTGAGTTTTCTTATGATTTTTTTTTCACAGAAGTAATAATTATACAATACGCACATGATTCCGAAATCAGAGTTGCGTGTTTAGGATTCGAGCTCGAGACTTATGACTTGGCAGTCCTGTGGTCACACCATTAAGCTATCACTAATATAACTTGACGATATAAAAGTACTAGCTTTTGCCCGCGGCTTCGCTCGCGTTAAATTCGAGGTAACACAGTTCCCCTTTCCTGATTTACAGGTACCTGCTACCTGTAGTTTTTGTCCTGGCGCCTTATTTATTGTAATAGCAATGCTAAGTTTTCCCTTTTTTTCCAATTTTCTCCCTCATATCACAATCTTTTTTTTTTTAAATAGCCTATGTCCATCTCAAGGGTCCCAACTTAGGGCACGCCACAATAGCGGCGGTAAGTCCCCTCTTTGAGGAGTGGCTGGAGAGGCGTCATGGCGTCCTCACCTACCGCCTGACGCAGGTCCTCACCGGACACGGAAGTTTCGGGAGGTTCCTGCACATCATCGGGCGGGAGGAAGCGCCCGGGTGTCACCATTGTGACGATCGCCCGGAGGACACGGTGGAGCACACAGTGGCGGTCTGCCCAGCTTGGGCGGAGCACCGCCGTGCCCTCGTGGAGGCGATCGGCGGCGGCGATCTCTCGCGTCCGGCCCTGGTTCAGGCCATGGTCCGGAGCGAGAGGGAATGGGAAGCGGTCACCACCTTCTGCGAAGCAGTAATGCTAGCAAAGGAGGTGGCCGGGCGTTTGAGGGAGAGAACATCTGCCCAACCCAGCCGCCGCGGGAGACGCCCATGGCGCCGGGCGCCGCGAGACGACTTCCGGCCACCGTAGATGCGGGCCTGTGGGCGGTGAGCAATGGGTAGTTCACCGTCCGTCCGTCGATTGACGACAGGCCGTGTCGACGGCGCGTTCGTGTTTCACGCGCGCCTCAAAGAGAGTCAGCAAAGCAGAGGGGCTTGCCAGAGCCTCCGCCTGCCGGGGTTGCGGGTTGTTCGAAAGAGATACCGCGGCCCCGGAACGTAAAGGGCAATAGAAGGAACATGGGTGGGTTTTAGTCAGTACAAGTCTGACATGCCCCCCCGCTCCACCCAGAGCGGGGGAAGTCATTGGATGATTTCCTACCCGAAAAAAAAAAAAAAAAAAAAAAAAAGGGTCCAAACAGGGTCATCAAAATCGGTTTAGCCATTTATGCGTGAAGACGTAACAAACAAACTCACTTTCGCTTTTATAATACTAGCTTCCGCCCGCGGCTTCGCCCGCGTGATGTGTTGATAAAAAGCAGCCTATAGCAAAAATAACAAAATCGAAGTATAAATAAAATTAGGTACGTCTCATTTTTAAGGTTACGTCCCCAATGGGTAAAAACTCTATTACTAAGTCTTCGCTGTCCGTCCGTCCATAGGTAATGGTACGAATCTAACTAATAGGTATGTATTATGAAACTTCATAAAACCTATGTTTTATTACATTTTATGTAATTAGATCTTATTGTACCTATATGTTCACAAATAAAGGATTTGAATTTAGTTTGTAAGGAACGTGTCAACTCAACGTACTCTGTGCTCACGCGTCTGCCCGTGTTCGGGTCGCGCACTCAGCGATGAGCGACTTGTTCCCTACACCGCGCCCGAGCGGGCCAGCCTAGTCACGGCGACATGAAATTAATTTTGTTGCGCGTTATTTTGATTTTGCTATATCTCCTAAAGTATTTATTTAATCTGCATGATGTAAAAAGAAAAAATAATCTTCATGAAATGTTCATGCCAACCAACCTATTTAAAATGATAAGGATTAATACTGTATTTGTGTAAATAGCTTTCCAAGTTAGCGCTTTATAATTGCCCATTTGTTAAAGTATTAAAATGGATATAGTATGTTATCCTTAAGATATAGACATATGTCACCGCTGACTTTTCTGTGGACCTATATAAGATACACAATTACACCATACATTATTTTGTTATATCTTAAAGGGTTTAGGCAGCGTTTTCGTTGAAAGCTCCCAGACAGCATACTTTTTGCCGACATCTTCAACAAATATAGTTAATGTACACAGAAATAAATACAAAAAATTAACAAATTATATACTAAAACCTTCCTTAAGAATCACTCTATCTATTACTAAAAGCCGCATCAAAATCTCTTGCGTAGTTTTAAAGATTTAAGCATACAAAGGGACATAGGGACAGAGAAAGCGACTTTGTTTTATACTATGTAGTGATTAGTAAGGATTGTAACGGCTTCGCCCAGATAGGAATCCGAGTAAAAATGAGGTAAAGTGATTCCGATCTGTCAGGGTCATTCGTCAAAATCCTAGTTGTGGTCGGGAAGGCTTCAGAATCCCGACAAACGATTTGAGTATACAAAAAGGTCTGTCGAAAATTGGCTAAAATCCACCAACCTATATTTTTGTAAACTTTATTTCAAAGTGAGCTAGTGTGTGTAAACAGACAAATAGTGTTCTTCAAGGATAACATTTATATATTATGTGTGTACGTTAATATGACTACTTTTCTTCCTAGAAAATAAAATAAGGCTCGCCTTGGCGAACTTTACTAACCGACACAACTTATCCGAAAATTGAGCCATTCTTAAAATACGAACCAAAAAAAATACAAATGAAGAAATAAAAGATTTATGGCCACACAACGTTGCACAACGCATATGTCGCCACCCGCCAACCCTATTCTGCAGACAGCGAGCTTACTATAAGGCCACGAGCTATGCATATAAGCGACACGCGACTTGCGACAACGTCCTTTCTTTTCGGGATCACCAAATAACTTCCTCCGCTCTGGGCGAAGCGAGAGGGAGTGTCAGACTTTTACTGGCTAAAACTCGTCCATGTTCTATCATGTTTGCCCTTTGTGTTCCGGGGCCACAGTATCTTTTTCGTACAATACGCAACCCCAGCAGACAGTGGCGGAAAAATAAATTAAAGAATTTTAAACGTGAGCGCATATCATATACATTGGTACGCATAGTCGGTTACGCGTATGCTAGAACGCCGCCAGATTACGCGTACAAATGTACTCGATATCAGTATACCTACATATTCAGAATATGCCACGAGTCGCCGCGACACTACAAGCAACGGTACTCACACGAAAGAAAAGAGTGAAGCGTACGCGTGTCGTATAACACAAATTGCTTCATCCGAGGTCATGAACAAGGGTTAAGACTCGGTACGGCAACGCTTGCAATAATTCATTGAGTCAGCACTTCCCTCCCAATAGACGCCATGATGTACTGGTTGAGCCAAACTGTTTATTTTACGTCGACTTCGGCTCATTTCGGGTCACGTCGGCTTTATTCGTCGATCGGGTTTCTTGAATGGTAGATAAAGTGAACGGTTATAGGTTCGGGCTTCTTTTGTTTTTATTTTCGAAGGTTTTGAATAAAGAATTTGGTTTTCGTCAGCATCGTAAAGTTGAATATGTTTCATGAAGAACACTTTCATTCATATCATTGATTGTTTCGTTTTAGGGTTCTATACCTCAAAAAGTAAAAACAGAATGTTATCCCTCTGTCTGAATGTCTGTATGTCAAGACCCTTTATCTCGGCTACGCGTGGAGGTATCGAGTTGAAATTAAAACCGTATACTTAACTCTGTGGTCTCTTTGTGTTGTAAAAAAAATAACCTTCTAAGTCTACGCAGTCAAAAGATATGGCTGTTTATGCCGCAAGTTTGAACAAGCAATAAGTTTGAAGCTACGGATCCCTCGGCAAGCATCTCTGACTCGCACTTGGATGATTTTATTCTTGAGACTTTAGACTGCCTTATTGATAAGGGACTTTTGAGAAGCTGTTCTAGTGCTGGTGTTCTGGGTTCCTTTCCTAAGTCTAGCAATGTGTAGTTGGATTTTGCTATCACAGAATTTCTCTGTTCTCTAAACCTCAATTTGTGCTTCAGTTGATGGCAATAGATTCGATATTCGATTGGACTTGGACATGACCTGCGAAATGGAGGTGTAGGTACTAACCATAGGTAAACCTCTACCGAATGCTTCTGGCGTAAATGGCTGGATATTATATCAAGTTATTTGCATAAGAACCTACGATTGAGCCGCACCTAATTTTGTCTTAATAAAGGTAATATTTAAGTGACTACGCAATCCTATTGTCTGCTCTTCTCCACATTTAATTACGCTTCAAAACATTAACATGACTTTTTGAATTAAATAAATGGGCCCACAATTAAAAGAAAATAAAGTTAGAAGGCCGAGGAGTAAATGATGCCGTGACGTCTGATAGGGGAGAATGGAAGAAAAAAACGTGTTGCGTCGACCCCAAATAGAATGGCACAAGGGCAGGAAAATGATGATGATGAAAGTTAGAAGGCCAAGGATGGGAATAAAAATTAGGTATGACAGGTATTTTTATTTAGAACGTACGTCAGTTACCTTTGTAATTTGATATTAACGTATAATAATTATTAATTGAATCATACTGTGGTCACGATTTGATTAATTATTTACATTACACGGTCTTGGTTAAGGTTTTCATATTTATTTGTGGTAGACCATTAAATCAGATATTCCTATATTTTCTGGTTAATTTCATAATACATTCACCACAACTTGTTCATTGTGAATGCGTTGGTAAATTGATCAATGATGATTTCAGTATTAGGTCAAAACTATTTCGACAAAAAGGCAATAAAAGAAACGTATTTTATTTAAAACAGCTAATAGTTACGTCTGCAGAGATGTAGCCTCCGCGGGCATATCTTCTAATCCTTACTAATATTATAAAAGTGAAAGTGAGTTTGTTTGTTTGTTTGTTACCTCTTCACGCTTTAATGGCTAAACCGATTTTGATGAATTTTGGTACAGAGATAGTTGGGAACCAGGAGACGGACATAGACTATTTTTTTTTTAAAAAGTCGGATGTGAGGGAGAAAGAGGGAAGAAAAGGGAAAACTTAGCGTTGCTATTACAAATCAATAAGGCGCAAGGGGAACTGTGTTACACCGAATTTAACGCGAGCGAAGCCGCGGGCAAAAGCTAGTACCTATATAAAATTCTCGTGTCACAATGTTCGTTCCCATACTCCTCCGAAACATTTCGACCGATTCTTATGTTCTTTTTTATGCATATTCAGTAAGTCTGAGAATCGGCCAACATCTATTTTTCATATCCTTAAGTGGGAAGGGGACCTGAGCAGCGGGTGAAGTCACTGGGCACAGCTAGTAATATATAGAAAGTTACTAGCTACAATATTATATACAGATACACATAAAGACTTATTTTATAGCTACCAAACAGTCTCCCAAACAGTACCTGTCATTTGCGTAAGTAGATACCGCTATTCCTGGATACAACATGTGTTGCGAACCAATCTATAAAGCTATTTACCAAACACTTAATAAATAAAATAAGAAAGCCTTTTATTCCATGTAACACACGTTAATGTATTTATGCACTTTGAAAAAAAAATGCAACAAATTAAGCTTTTCAGGTTAAATGAATTTCATTAATTAACAGACTAAACTATATCATGCACATGGACAGGTCCACTCAATCTGTATGGTGCTTTCTTAAAAAGACCATTTCAGACTCTAATCTCCACTAGTCCTTATGTAAATGTTTTGAAAAAAAATGTTTTGTTTGGACCATAAAAGAGACCTTTGAGTTTGTTTCGGCTGTTTCTTCTCAGAGTAGTCGGGTACGAAACACCGGCCTCATCTAGTTTTTAAAAAAGACGTGTAAAAGTGTTTGTGAAAACCTACTTGCAAAATAAACATCATTTATCACCTTGAATACAATTCAATTTAATAACATTGCAAACATAATATAACTGTTCTCATTTAGCATGGAGGGCATCTATATCCTAGGATAAAAAGCCTCCTCCAAGGATTCCCACCTTTTTCTATTTTTACCTGTCATTTGACATGATACCGCTATTCCTAGGTAGGTACATGAGTTGAGAACCAATCTATAAAACTATTTGCCAAACACTTAGCTTGCAGTAACTTTCACACAACAATAGCAAAAACCTTTACATAAACGCACCCACCATTAAGTTGTTATGTCTAAAAGTAGTAACAATAGTCGGCCTCTAATTCCTCGTAAAAGCTTGCTAATTGATATTTTCATGGCAACAACATTCGCGAAACTAAAATTGCGTAAGAGCCCATTATCGTCCGCCATCTGTAAATGTTACCATTACGTTCCCATAATACATGAGTTATGGGCAAAATTTTACATTTATGGCTTTCTGAGAGGAAACTTGTGTCTGACATTTGTCTATGACAGCGGAGCCATGTTGTTTTTTGGATTTTGGGTAGATTACACAACTATCTTATTAGGCCTCGGATTATGTACAATATTAGGAAATTATATGAAATTCATAGATGAAAAATGTCATTCTAACTTATAATAATGTAAATTTGTGATTTATTTATTCGACATATTTTATCATTTATAATTTACTAGCTTTTGCCCACGGCTTGGCTCGCTTTAAATTCGGGGTAACACAGTTCTCCTTTCCTGATTTGCACGTACCTTCTACATGTAGTTTTTGCCCTAGCGCCTTATTTGTTGTAATAGCAAAGCTAAGTTTCCCATTTCTTCCCGCTTTCTCACTTTTTTAAAAAAAACTATCTCTATACTAAAATTCATCAAAATCGGTTTAGCCATGTAGGCGTGGAGACGTAACAAACAAACTCACTTTCGCTTTTATAATATTATAGTTATGATTGTCACTCTCATTGTTATTATTGAAAGTATAAATGTATTTTAAAGAATGTTAATATAAATGTTTTTTTTTTTCATTTTTAATATTTTCAACACAATCTATATTGTCATGAAATAAATGACTTATCACTTACTTATGTCTTATTCCCGATATTGAACACAATCGGGGACGTACTCGTAGACGATATATTCATGAAAAATATATTTTGAAATTTTGCTATCGAACCTTTTTTGAAATAGGAACAACAGCAATGATTGAACATCATGAACGAAAATCCATCCAGTATAAAATCTACTGCAGTCAGAAAAAGTCAAATTTAGAAACACTTTAGCTATGTTCATCAAAGTTGTCCATCAATATTTATGAACGGATAGTAGTTAGGAATCTACATAATATTAAAAAATCGGTCAAGTTCGAGTCGGACTCGCGAAAAGAGGGTTCCGTACAAACTTGGGACATAAACGCCTATATATTTTGACTGCGTTGACTTAGAGAGTTGATTTTTTTACATACTCGACATTACAAGCGTTCTTGAGATAAAGGCCCTTGACAGACAGACATGCGGACAGCAAAGTGATCCTATCAGGGTTTAGTTTTTTTCTTTTGAGTTATGGAACCCTAAAAATCACCTAGACTACCTTTTTTGGGTGGGAAATGATCAAATAACTTCCCCCGCTCTGGGCGGAGCGGGGGGGAGTTTCAGACTTGTACTGACTAAAACCCACCCATGTTCCTTCTATTGCCCTTTACGTTCCGGGGCCGCGGTATCTCTTTCGAACAACCCGCAACCCCGGCAGGACTTAGACAACCTCGTCTAACCTTATACTATTTTCTTAAAGATTAAATTGTTTGTTGATCTCCAATGCACTTAAGATATCTAACTATATTTAATTTACAAAAAGCAATCTTTTACCAAATTCTCTTAAAAGCTATTTATGCCCGTTTCAAGCATTGAAGTAGCATTTATTGAGTGAAGGTAACATCATTTATTAAGTGCAATATTCTACAAATACAAAAACCAGTCTTCGAAAATGTTTGTTTAAAAGCTCTCAAAGATGAGATTTCAATACTATTTAACTTAAGCTAACTCTTGGTTTCTTTACAAGAGTTTGTCGTACTCTAAACTTAAATTAAACTTTATTTACTTCGAACCCCAAAGAGATCTCTGGACCTCTAAATAATGTGAGACCTGCACGATATTGATGCCCTCTGAATAAACCCTTTTTTTCATTTCAGTAAGACCAATACTTTGAGAGATATGATTATTTTTTGAACACGCATAGAGAATATCTCAAAATGGCTGCCATAAAGCGGGGAAGTGAATTAGACCCAAGTGTGTATCGTAATAGTATATTAAAACACTCGTTACATAAGTATCTAGCTAGAATGTCGCTAGTCCATGACCACATTGTATATGTTGATGAGAAACTGGTCTCAGGCGCAAAAACTGTGTTTCGTATACGCCCGAAGCTTCACCATGGAACAACGATAACGTTTTTCTAACCTAATGAAAGTGATGTTAAAGTTGAATTTTGTTCGCAGCTGCAGCTACGACTACCTGGAAATCACGGAGGTGGGCGTGGACAACAGTAGCGGCGCGCAGGAGTGGCAGCTGCACGACCATCATGAAGCGTTCAATTCGGACACTGAGGTAAACACTTTTCAGGGAGGCTATAGTACTGGAGTGACTTGGTGATAGGTACATATGTGTGGAGTTTATTCTTAATAAAATAATGATAAAACACTTTAGACTATATTTTTAGATCATCATTTTACCAAAACAAGTCAAATTATTGCAAAAGCTATTCTGTTCTTTATTTAAACAACTTCAGTATCCGAACGTCATTGCAAACCACCACCCAAATCTTTATACGATCAACATCAATATGTTTTCCTAAACAGATTTGGGAAGAAACAGAGACCCAGCTTCCAGAATCGGACGCCATCAGCGCGGGGTGGATGAGGGATGCGCATGCGACGCGCGCTCGACGGCTGTGCGGGGATTGGAGCGGGAAATTGAAGCTGTTGCGGTACCAGTCGCGTGGCAACGTGCTGCGCCTGCGCTTCAGAGCAGACCATTCACGGCACTACGCGGGGTTCAGGGCGAAGATCACTGTTACTGACTGTAAGTAGATTAATCAAAATATTTAATTTCACATAAGCCTACACGGATACTTTTAAAACGTCTAGAAAAGTTGCAGTTGGTCGTTTCCTATGGAGCAAAACCGGCTATAAACACCATGGTTACTTTTAAAATCATTTGGTTTATTTATTTTTTTATTTATTGTTCTACAAAAAAGGTACGTAAATAATTTAAATGACACTGAACCCTACACTAGGATACCCTGTGTCCTGGGGTTCAGTCTCTTTCGGCTAAAGTGGAACAATATACAATCGTTATTTTTTAATAACAACTTGTTTTACAATGTTGTTGTTTATAGCGTTAGTACTTAAGTATGAGAGGACAGCGTAGGCCCGACAATAAGTCATTGCTTACTTTACAAAACGTAAAATAAGATATGAAGTTAAGTTAGTTGGCGAACTAGGAATCTACAAAACCCACAGTGTCCACTCATTCACAAAGAATTGGTAAAAAAAATATATTATATTATTAAAAAAAAGTCCATCTGAAACTTTGCCTTTTAAATCAGATAATACTTGGCTACCTTTATCAGGATTTCTACAAAAGATTTGAAGAATATTCATCAGAACTTTAGTGAATACGTTTACAACTTCAAATATCTCCGCGTGTTTCGTTTTTGGGGGTCCGTACCTTAAAAGGAAAAAACGGAACCCTTATTCGATCACTTTGCTGTCTGTCTATCTGCCTGTCTGTCTGGCTGGCAAGACCCTTTATCTCGGCAAAACGTTGAGCCATATGACGGGCCTGTTGGTCTAGTGGTTAGTGGCCCTGACTGCTGAGCCGGAGGTCGTGGGTTCGATTCCCACCCAGGACAAACTTTGTGTGATGAGCATGATTGTTTGTTCTGTATCTGGGTGTGATTTATCTATAATGTGTATGTATTTATAAATTATATAAGTATGTATATCAGTGGTCTGGTTACCATAACACAAGCTCTGCTTAGCTTGGGATCAGATAGCCGTGTGTGAGTTGTCCCAAGATATTTATTTATTTTATTTATGTACTCAACTCTGTGACCCGTTTGTGCTGTGAAAAGTCCAACCCTCTAAGTCTATGCAGTCAAAAGATATACAGGGTTATTTGTAAAACACCGACAACCTCGCAGGACTGTATTACTATCATCATAAACAACAACTTTTGTTCTATGATTTTTTTCAAAATTTTATACATTTACCAAAAACAAATCTTCAAGATTTAGTTGTCCTATCTAACACATTTCAACTCCGTATTTTACTGTACCTACATACCTACACCTGCCGCGCACTGACCTCGTAGTGATACTTTTGGTTAATGACTCGCTTCGCTATCGCTTAGGTACCTACGTTTACTTCGCATAGATTTCGTAACATTTAGAGCGTTCAATTTAAATATTTTTATTTTTGTATGAAAATCTGATGAACTAAAATATGATAAATGTTTAAATGTCATAGAACAAAAGTTGTTGATTATGATGTTAGTAACATGGTCCTGAGAGGTTGCCGGTGTTTTACAAATAACCCTGTATTAGCTGTTTGTACCGCTAGTTTGTACGGAACCCTCGATGCGCAAGTCTGACTCGGTCTTGACCAGTTTTTCAACTTTTCGCTCTGTTCCGTGCGAACGGTGGCAGAACGGAACGGACCGCCTTTACGACAAATACAGTTGCTAACTTACGCCCATTGTGCACACCTACCTCCTTTAACACCTGAACATAAAGTTGATATTCCCCTAACACCAACAACAAAGGCGACAAAGTTGTCTATGCAGTTAACGTAACCTTGTTAGTGAGAACATAGAGTTCATTATTGAATGAAGGAGCGGTAGTGTAAGTTTGTCAAGTAGAATGAGGCAAGTTGAATAAAGCGCAGTCTAGTTTTAATTAACCACGACTATGTAAGACTCCGTTCGTTTCTGTACCGACGTTTTTTGTTCCGACTTCTCTGGTAGTTTCTTAAAGATCGACGTTGGAAGGCAGTCGCGTGCGCCACGCTTGCAGCAAACTTGTTCTTGCTCACTGCGTCGAACAGGCAAAAAAAAAAAAAAGATCAGAAATTCGCCAAGGATTCGCCAAGTCACTGTTTCCGTTAAATCTTTGCACAGCATAACATTTTTTCGCCTATTAATCAATTTCATCAGTCCAGCTTTAGATGTTTCCCTTAATTAATACATTTACTTAAGTTTCTAACAACTAGCCTTGTTCTTCTAACAACTAGCCTTATTTAACCCCCCTTTGGATGACTGGTTTAGAGAATGTCAAAACCATCAAACCCAACTTTGTTATAATTTAAACGAAAATTTTAAATAAATAAAAAAAATCGGCCAAGAGCGATTCAGACTAGCGTACCGAGGATTCCGTACAAACTTGCGACATAAACAGCCGTATCTTATCGTATCTCACAGCACAAAGGGACCACAGAGTTCAATCTATGGTTTTAATATCAGTCGATACCTAATAAATAATAAAATATCTTGGGACAACTCACACACGGCTATCTGATCCCAAGCTAAGCAGAGCTTGTGTTATGGTAACCAGACAACTGATATAAATACTTATATAATTTATAAATACATACATATTTTAGATAAATCACACCCAGACACAGAACAAACAATAATGCTCATCACACAAAGTTTGTCCTGGGTGGGAATCGAACCCACGACCTCCGGCTCAGCAGTCAGGGCCACTAACCACTAGACCAACAGGCCCGTCGAAATACCTCCACGCGTTCTCGAAATAAAGTGTCTTGACAGAAAGGTAGAAGGACAACAAAATGCTCCAATAAAGGTTCTGTTTTTATTCTTTTGAGATACGGAACCCTAAAAAGACTGTGTTTTTGGAACAGAAATCAGAACCTAAAACAAAAATAAAAGACACCCTTTATATGCAACTCTATCAAAACTCAACTTAATCTTTATTGGAACAAAAACACACTGTATGACAAATTATATTTCGTACGTAAATAGCTGCATTTGTTGCAAAAAGACAACAGCGTTCCAGATCTATAGGTAAAATTAAACAAAACAAAAAAAACTGTAGCGTGAGTACGTCTTGAAACATATCAAGCACTACCATCTATACGATTTTGTGAAGGTACGTCTCCCTATTTGCGCTCCCGGCGTTGCATGAGACGCACTAGTCTCATCTGACTTCTATATTGCGTTATAGTACAGATTGACAAGCGACAGACATGAGATAGCTATCCTAATGTAATTTTAAACTATATAACTCCAGATTTGACGTCTACCCCGATCTTATTTAATACAATCTCTTTGAAACCAAAACTTCATCTTGATTCCCCTTAATTTACCATTTAATATTAATATATATAGAAATAATAGCTGTGAACTCGTCTATCATTGTGACGATTGTCAAAACGGCAAATGTCGTGATAGCTAATAGCTTCGAAGACCATGTGTCGAAGCTCTCCTAAGACGGTTGGAACGTAAGCAAAACGACTCGTTTTTGTTTATTGGAACGGGGCTTTAGAAGGCTCTTCGATACGGCCCGCATTGTGTGGAGGTTCCTGTCTCTAGAACCCTAACCACTGGTAACTTGGACCCTGCTTCTGATACCGGCTACTAACTAAGTACTATTTTTATATTTTTAAATGTAATTTTATGAATAATTTAAAAATGGTAAAAAAATATATGCATAGACACAAATACAGATGATAAGTAATTCAAAGAATCAATAACTCATTCTAAATAATTATATTCACATTCAATTTAAATAATTACAATTAATGCTCATTACAATCAAATCTAAGGTTATTCAAATAAAATAGAATTTCTCTTGATTGTTCCACGACAGGAGCATTAAAAGCGCTTTTTAGAATAAATTAATATAAATTAAATAGATTTTAATAGCTTTTATTCTGCTACTTACATTATCCAAGAACACCGTTTCGTGAAGGAGGTTAATTCTGCAAATCCATTTCATACGCAACGTACATAATTTATTATACCAAGCAAAATAACATACCCCTTGTTGTTAACCAAACCGAATATGATACGACAATACAAAGCATTGCACGATCCACTGCCTCTTCAAACTAACTGGTAACATCATTTTAATGAACTAACTGTTCAATGTATACCGTGCGTTATGTTTTGGCAAATTATGTGGGTTTAATCAGTAGCGGTAACGGGACCGCGTAATAAGCTCGGTTTGAAGCCAAAATCCTCAACAATAATGGTATTAACTGCAAGGAAAGCCGTATAATATGTACGAAGATAATATCTAGCGTTAGAGCAAGCCTGCGTGACATTGGAAATTTAATAGGCGCCGAATTTTATGATAATTTACTGTCTGGTCTCCAGACTCTAGCGGCTAACGTTGGCCGTGATTTTAGTCAAATATTAAGTTTATTTCTGAACGGATTTTTATGAGGTTTTAAATAGAGTAATAGAATCTGTATCCACTCACTTGCGCCTGCTATTTCATTTCTGAGAGAATACTTTATGAATGTATCCTCTTCTGTTGGTGGGAAAAATACTATTTAACTTTAGAAGATTATATTTGTAGATTTGACCCGTACATTAGGTATTTATACATTTTCAGCCAGTACATGATATATCAATTTATTAGCTAAAAGATTAAAACAATTTTACATAAAATCTGTTCCTCCACGGACCTTCAAAACCCATCCCACTATAGTAGTCCCCAAGGATACAATCCCTCGAAGGTCATTCCGAAATTCGAACCCCATACAACCCTGTATCTACAAAAGCCTATATATATATCTTCGATTTAGTATCACAACATCACCCAACTTGTCACGGGGAACATATTGCTTCCGCTGACAATGCGAAAATTTACGTCATGTCGAAACGTGTCGTTAGCAATACAGTATGTTCGATGACATCTGACAAGTTTGTCGCTGTCAATGGATCTGATTGAAGCTAAATATGACTTGTTGCTAACTATTCTGATAATGAATTAGTTAGGAGTCTGTCCAGGTTTCAGTTATGGCAAGGATTTTCTAGGGTTGCCCGACTTTTTGACTTGAGACCATTGGTTAGAAGATCTAAGGATTTTTTTTCTGTGGTTGGAGCTATCTACAAGCTTCTGTTTCTGCTGCAGTAAGGTAGTTTTGTTTGTTATAGAAGATATTTGTATCATAACGTTCACCATAGTCCCCATATTTCTTACCTGTTGATCTATTTTTTTTGTCTGACAACACTGTACGGAAATTGATGACTTATTCAAAAGTAGATAGCGAGATGGAAAACGAATCAGAAGCAGCAGTATAATTGGCATTTTAATCGAAACCACTAACCAGTATACCTTTTTTTATCCATTGTCTACTATTCTCTCGCCTCTCCGCGCATTACCGCGTCTTCAGTACAATGGGTACTGAACGAAGATCAGTACTGGCATGTAACAAAATCAATAAGCAGCTCTCGAAATTCAAAAGTCCATCATCCAACTCTATGATTCTCTACTGAGTGAGCTAAATTCATAACATTTCCGAACTAAAATTTGAATAACGCTGCTGGCATTCCTTTCGTTAGCGAACGAGTGAATGGATGAATGAAACTAGTTAACGAGGAAGCGCATTTTTACCGACTTTTTTTCCTGAGAGCTGAACTGTTGAACGTAATTTGATCTAACGAGCACCTTTGAAACGTCAGGTTGTTAAAAGCATGTTTAAGTACATGTGACATTTTTGAGAGCTTACTGCATTATAACTGTCTTCGTAAGGCTTTTGACTAGGGCTGCCACAAGTCTGGAATTTCCCGGACAACTCCAGAATTTTTGCTCATCCGTGTCCGGAATGCGGGTATTCTAAAACGATCAAAATTAAAAAAAAGGAAAACTACATACATTGATACCCTCATTTGCCTAGCATTTTTAAACATGTTGGGGTGGGTTTTCAGTCTAACCGGATGCAGCTGTATGTCCTTACTATTATTATAAAAGCGAAAGTGAGTTTGTTTGTTTGTTTGTTACCTCTTCACGCCTAAATGGTTAAATCGATTTTGATGAATTTTAATCTCATCTAGAGTAAACGAATAGCATCTAGAGTAAACGAATCCTATCTAGAGTATACGAATCTCACCTAGGGTAAACGAATTTCAACTAAAGTAAATGAATCTCACCTAGGGTAAACGAATCTCACCTAGGGCAAACAAGCCTCCGTTAACAGTCCAGGTTTTCATAACATCCATAATAATTCCCAGAACCAACACGCCCAAGATACTAGCGATACGAAAATTAATCAGCGGTGTCCTCCCAGGACTTCGCAATTAAGTATTCAAACATCAGGAAACTTAAACATAACAAAGCCCGCCCGAGATTAGGCGCCCCTCCCCCCACCCCCTTCCATTTTACCGGCCATCTAATATTTATAGGGGGTGCGTCCCAATTAAAACTCAAAAATGTATACACCAGCACAGAATCGGAGTAACCAGTAGTCTAGTATCAATTTTACTGTTATTAGTAAATCTTTTTATGCTTAGCTTATTTCTTTTGCACTATGGTCCTAGTTTATCACCTGTGACTTCTTCACTGCACGTGTAAGCGGGCACACCCGAAGACTGGAGAATTTATTATTTAGGCTTGGGTAAATTTTAATTTTTATATACATAATTGGTGTTTGCTAGCTGACATGTGACAATGAATGAATAATTTCTTAAATGTACCTTGTGATAAACGGAATTGTTTAAAATCTGGTTCTTCTAACCTGACAAACAGATGTGTTGCTGGGGAGTTTGTTCCACCACTTTTTCTTCCCAGCTAAAACACTAGGAAGTGACGAAGGGCAGGGCTTTTTATGGGACTGTCTCTTGTAACATGACGTTCAAAAAATTATTTAAAAAAATAAAAAACCCGACTGCGTAAAAAGTGAACCAAATTACACACCTAATAAAAATAAAACTGAAAAGAGAAAAAAACAAGTACTGTAATCTGGAACTATGAAGAACAGTCGGGACCCATTAAAATCTAGAACGGCTCACACCCCAATAATGGGTCCCGACTGTTCTTCATAGTTCCAGGTTACAGTACTTGTTTTTTTCTCTTGTCAGTTTTATTTTTATTAGGTGTGTAATTTGGTTCACTTTTTACGCAGTCGGGTTTTTTATTTTTTTAAATAATTTTTTATTTTTGACTTTTTAGTTATGAGTATCTACTATTATTTATACACGCGCCGCCCGGACACCGCCGTGGCCGGCCGCATCGATATGTCCCGGAACTTTAAATCTGTAATATCTTCGGAAATATTTATTTAAATTAGGCACTGATTTAAAGAGGCAGTTGTAATTCTGGTGAGTTAAAAATTAAAAATGGCACGTTTAATAAATAGTTCAGCAGTTAAAACTAAGGAGTAAAGTAAATAAAAAATTGTAATAAAAGTAATGAAATGGATGGTAAAAATTATTTAACGAGCGGTTACGTGTAGGCAGTAATAAATCGGAATTTTTAGGTAACAAATCTCATTCTAAGCAATTCTATAAACAATGAGGTCGTAAAGTAGTAGGGTCCACCCTTTATAGCAGAACTTTCTATGTCATCATTTTATTTTGCATAACAACGGATAGCATAAACTTCATTTCGCAGAAAATTGTTAAGCAGACAATTTGAAATAGTGTCATTTAATTCAATAAGTAATTATCCTAATCTAAATAGTTCAGTTCCGGGTAACCTACTAAAAACAATCTCTTTTTTTATTAATGCAAGTCGTTCCTGATACTCGCTGGCCGCTGCCGCGGCACCGCTCGCCCCGCTCGCTCGGCTCGTGCGTGGGAGGTCACAGTTTTAACCTAACCTAACCTACCCATTTTTTTTAGAAAAAAACCTAATCCAAATAGTTGAGTTCCGGGTAACCTACCAAAAACTAGCTAAGGTGCTGGACAGTTTGCTTGACCAACAGTTGGATAAGCACCTCCATTTGCAAGACGCTCAGTTTGGGTTCAGACCTGGGTTGTCAACTGAGAGTGCTATCTTCTGTCTCAAGCAAACTGTTCAGTACTATACGGACAGAAGCACACCTGTATATGCATGCTTCTTAGATCTTTCAAAACCATTCAATTTGGTGTGTTATGACAAGCTGTGGCAGAAGCTACAATGTGAAACAGATGTGCCGGATGAGGTTGTATCTTTGCAGCAGAATACTGTGAGATGGAGGGGTTCACTGTCGGACGTATACAGGTTTGAATGCGGAGTGAGAAAATATGGTTTATCCTCTCCTCGTCTTTTAACCTGTACATGAACCGGCTGATCGGTGAGCTCAGCAACACTAAAATTGGATGTTCCATAGACGGTGTGTGTATCAACAACATAAGTTACGCGGATGATATGGTGTTGCTGAGCCCTTCGGTCAGTGGTTTACGTAAACTTTTGCGCATTTGTGAGTCGTATGCGGGGAGGCCCAGGGACTCAGTTACAATGCTAAAAAGAGTGAATTCATGATCTTCAAAGCCGGTACCAAATGTTACTCATCTGTACCACCTGTCACTCTTTGCGGCGTCGCTTTAAAACGTATCCTAAGAGTGTTGTCCGAGCGGTGGGACTTGTCCCTGATACAGAGGTGGGTGCAGCTTCATGTTAGCGCCTCTCCCCGTATTTTTGTCATTATTGTAAATTATTTATTATTATTTTCATCATTGTACTATGTGATTTTATATTATTTTAATTTAATTGATGTTTTTAAAATTGTATGTGTTTTCAATTATTTTACTTCTGTTTGATTTATTTTAACGTGTAATTTACGTGTTATTTTTACGTGTGTTGTCATTATGAACTGTATGTCTGAAATAAATGAGTTATTATTTAAAAACAATATCTTTTTTCAAAAGCTTAGCGCAAAAAAAAAAATTCCCTTTAAATTATATGCTGTTGAGAGCCATATTGATCTATATTAAAAGAACAATGTATTTAAGGTACGTAATTGGATAAAAATAATGCTGTATTGTTTTAAATGCATTATGTATGTACATACGTGATGGCCTAAGTTTTTATTGTTAACTAGCTTTTGCCTTCAGCTTCGCTCGCTTTAAATTCGGGGTAACACAGTTCCCCTTTCCTGTTTTGCAGGTACCTGCTACCTGCAGTTTTGGCCCTTGCGCCTTATTTATTGTAATAGAAAAGCTAAGTTTTCCCTTTTCTTCTCTCTTTCTCCCTCATTTCTCCTTTAAAAAATAGCCTATGTCCGTCTACAGGCTCCCAACTATCTCTGTACCAATATTCATCAAAATCGGTTCAGCCATTTAGACGTGAAGACGTTACAAACAAACTCACTTTCGCGTTGATAATATTAGTAAGGATTCTTTATTATTTATAAATAAATAGTTACTCAAATCGAAAAGTGATGAAAGAAAACTATTAATGATTTTTAAATACCTATTCGACGATACCCCACTTGACATATTTTGTTGGTTTTCATATTTTTCATTTTCACAATATGGCGTCTCATGATCGCCATTTTGTTTTTTTATTAATTCCATGTCTTTAGTGACACTCGCAGGAGTAAGAGGAATCGATTGACGTATGAATCATAAAAATCGGCCTAGGCGTTTAGTCTGTATAGTGCTTCAAAGGAACAAACATACATACATACATACATACAGACATACATACATACAGACATACATACATACATAGACTGATGAACACATAACCCTCCTTTGCGGTGCGCAGTCGGGTAAAAAGTGCTGATTTTCAGCCTAATTTGAATAAATGGCTTAATTTTGATATATGGTTGGCCTGTGTTTGCGGTAAAGGGCATTCAGCAGTTCAATTAGTTTGTTAAGTTTGTCTACTATCTAAGCCTCAGATAGTAAGGAGTACTTATTGTCTGGTTTAGCAGCCAACTTGTTTATTTCACGGTTGGACAAAGGTCTATCCCATGTTTTACCTTTGGCTGCGTTTGTTTCAACTTTGTTATCGCCCAAAACAAATAATTGAAAGCAACTTTTTCGTAAGCTTCTTTATTTTGTTTGTTTATTGGGAGTGTGAGGACCATGTGGGTCATTTGTTTTTGAAGACAGTCTGGCAGTATAAGTATTTTACAATTTTGATTGATTTTGATACAGAAATGTCTTATTTTTATTGTTCGTCCTGTCGTTGAGCTCATTGAGTTATGAGTCGAGCTACACCTACACGACATCGTTTGCACTGATTGGACAGGTCCAATCAAATCTGTGTGGTTCTTTCTTAAAAACACCATTTCAAACACTAGTCTACATAGTCTTCATGTAAGTAAGTTAACCAAGATTTTTGTCTTAAAAGAGACCTCCGAGATTGTTTCGGCTGTTTCTTCGCAGAGTAATTGGGTACGAAACACCGGCCTAATCTAGTTTTATAAATATCAATGCGTAAAAGTGGTCGTAAAAACCTACCTGCAATAAACATTTTTTTTTTAAACTTTAGTGTGTTTGTAAACGCACCCACGATACGATAGTGGATGCGTTTACGAACATTTAAACTCACATACACAAAGAGCCACACCCGGAACAACTATCTGTAGGCCATACAAATATTTGTTCCGTGCGGGAATCGAACCCGCGACACGCAGCGCAGTAGTCGATCGCTCAACTACTGCGCCAACCGTGTCGTCAATAATTTATCATTGAAGCCATCATAGGAATACCCTGGGTCAGGCTAGCACAAAAAGGTGGAGCTTGGCACAAGCGAAGAGAGGCGTTTAGCCAGCAGTGGGTGAAGTCGGACTGTCAATGATAAAGATGATGCTGTGCTCCCTTAACTTGTTAAACAATACGATATGACGGTTGGTGCAGTGGCTGAGCGATCGACTGCTGCGCTGCGTGTTGCGGGTTCGATCCCTGCACGGAACAAATATTTGTATGGCCTACAGATAATTGTTCCGGGTCTGGCTGTTTGTGTATGTGCGTTTAAATTTTAGTAAACGCACCTACAATACAGAAGAAATTCCTAGTGTGGGGCAAAACATTTAAAAAAAAAATTAATACCACAAACTTAAAAATAAACAACACAGTCTCCAAGCAAACACAATACCTAACCATTTCGCGGATATCAGGAGAAATATAACGCCAATAATATAAGTACATTAATAAAGCTTTAATGCGGTTATAAAAGTCAAATGAACGACTATTAATTGGGCACTTATGTAGAGGTCGTGGACGCTGGTAGGCCGGGGATATCGGTAATTACAGATATTTTTAATTACCTATTGATTTTATCTCCTTTTGTGTTGGGAACAAGCGTTTCGTTTTTCTAATCTTGTACCTAATTTTGACATTAGTCTTGTAACTTTGACATTGTATTCGATTAACATTATAGATGTTCACTTATTTTGAATTAAAACAGAAAATCCTTACTTAATATAATAAAAGCGAAAGTGAGTTTGTTTGTTACGTCTTCACGCCTAAATGGCCAAACCGATTTTGATAAATTTTGGTACAGAGATAGCTGCGACCTAGGAGACGGACATAGGCTAAAAAAAAGTGAGAAAAGGGGGATAAAGAGGAAAGAAAAAGGGAGATAAAGATATATATTTTTAGATCATTACGCGGGTTAAAGTTAGCGCTAGCACAAAGTAACTATGCCACGCGGACGAAGTCGCGGGTAGATGCCAGTAATTTATAAAGTTTTAAAATTATCAAAAATTGGAAATACGGATTTTGGGTAATTTTTTTAGTGCCTTTCGGTGTAATAAAATATTTGTCCGCCTTACGGCTAAACATGATTGGACTCGAACGACTTAATATTTTGCATGCTTTTGTATGTATATAATGTTTAAAGAAATAAAGGAATCTTATCTTATCATATCTAACAAGAAATACAACATATAATTTCAGCAGCTTAAAATGCTGATAGAATTCCAAGTTTTCTAGACCCAAGAGAGTGTGATAAACATCCTGTGTTAATGGAGGAATTCATCAAAAAAAAAACAAAAGTCAAATGAAACCTTTTTACTACATTCACAAACATCTATTTTTTCAATCTCGCTGGAAGTGTTTTTTTAGTGAACCTAGGTAAAACCGATCTAGGAATCAACAGACTTGTCTAGGTAACGTGAACAGACCGGCAGCACCATGGTCACGTGCTGTCGTGCATCCATGCACAGCGCGGTTCAGGGGTGACCTATGGGTAGTCGCCCCAGGGAGCCTTAACAGGCGTTGCACAGAGGGGGCTCCGGACAGGTCTAAACGGAAGGAACGGAGGAAACGGGGCCTCCTCTCCTGTGTGATCAGCGGGGTGGTTTTAGTGCGGTAAAAGTCCCACACTGTCCGGTCTTGTCCCCAAAGACCGGTCGCCTTTTGAAGGTTTCCCCCCGACAACAACAAAAATAAAGTAACGTGAACAAAAAATGGTATACTTAAACAGAATATTTCGAATGTCAGCTTGAGCTCGACTACTGGGCTCGCCCATACGCAGCGCGTAGTTTATTAAAATTCGTCGTTGACAACGTGTCGTGATGTCGCACCCTGTGTTTCGGCCTTTGTGACCACTTCGCCATTCAGCTAATGAATATATCCGAACGGCCTTATTCCCACGTGGCGGACAATTGCGCGCGCATGTTATAATTAAAACACTTTTTAACGCTCTCTTAGAGTACCTAAGTACTAATTAAGTGCCGCCAGTTTATACTAGATCTTGCTTCTTTTATATAATAAGATAGAATGCCATCGTTTCGCGCTAGTGTTGTTTAAACGGTGGAGAATACATACTTTATAAGAACGTGTTTTCTGCTCCTGAGAGCGGAATATTAAAAAATCTGCTCTTCATTTTGTTGGAAAGTTTTAAACAAGCTTGTTTATATAACTACTCAACTTCTTCGACACGTCCGCCGCTCGTACGTGAGTATATTTTGTCGATTTTCTGGGTTTTACCGAGTGCCAGTGACGTGTACGTGTTAAGAGAAATGAAATCGTTGCACACACGGGAAATCACCTGCTTTATACCCTTCAGTTTGCTGCCAGAAGCGGACGTGTCCCGGTTCGTTTTGCCACACGACATTCGACTCTTACCCCTCATATTACAGTAACGAATGTCCCCAAAATTGGGCACATTACACCTGCCAACAAGATTACCCGGTCCATTGCGCGCCAACTGCCGGTGAGCCCCGATCACTGAACTTATAAATATTTCATGCTCCGCTGGTACAGGTAGCGGCTCGACACGAAAACATTCCAGTAGGTAATGCCGTCATTCTTCGTGTCATTTAGGTCTTATGACATTATTAGAGGTTTAGTTTTACGAGAAACTACGATAAATAAAGAGCAACAACTTAGGAACACATTGGAGTTGCCAAAATGAGCGGGATCAGTATTTAATGCATTCAGTCGCAGCTACTCTGAGTCGTGGAGGTCGAATAGGCAGTCACTGTATGTAAAATATTGATATTTCGAGTGCATGCCACTCGTGGGCTGCAGGTGAAAATCAGCGTCAGGTGGCGGCCTCTTGTTGCCATCTGGTATTATGGTGACCTGACCCTCTTTCGGCATTACTTATTTTATTTAGTTCAATTGAAAGGTATTTTTGTTTTTAAATAATGCCGAATAAACGCAATTTTCTTTCTTCCGTTCTTTCTTCCTATCTTTCTATTCAGCTAAATCCGTTAAGGCTGGAAGCCAACCCCAACACAGTTGGAAAAAGGCTAAACAGGTGATGATGAGTCGCAGTCATTCTACAGATTCGAATTAACCGTAAAAAAGTACTAATAGCCATAACAAAGAGAATACAGTATCATTTATTTATTACTTAAATGCACGAACAATGGAAAACAAAGAAGAAAATACACGAGAGTTGTAATGAATTTATTAAATTCAGAGTGAAACTTTCTCGCAAAAGTAAGCTACATCTTGTTCTGTTAATTAACATGGAGAATGCTCCTGTTCAAAAGGTAAATGAATGAATGAATGTACAGCGAATTTTTTTTGTTCACAGCTCAATCGTGTATGGATTCGAAGCAAGTGTTATTCAACGGGCACTGCTACCTCTTCTCCGGTTACCCGAAAGCATCTTGGGCGACCTCCAAACAGGTATGTTTATGACACTTGGAAACTTCATGGACAAGACAAAAAATCATAGACTAAGGTTTAACCAAAGCTGGAGATCAATTTTTATAATGCAGGATGCATTATAGTATAGGAACGGACCTTGATGCATAAACGATAACCATTTACATCATTCTGAACCAAGTAAAAAACCGCCGTTGCATTTTGACCGTGTTACACTTACACACTGACACATATTTCACTTTTGTATTATAATAAGATTTTTCTCCAAGAAGAATTACTAGAAAATTCCACACAAAATTTAATTGCCGATCACGTACCAACAGCACTATAACACCAATTATATTTCGTGACTATTCTTGTATCAAGAGGCATTCCCAAGATTGTAAGTACTCGAATAACACTGAAGAAAAAAACAACTGGCCCCTCAGTGGTAATCTTCAATGATTTATATGCCTAATCCCATGTACTCCAGATGGAGTTGTTGCAAAGGAAAAAAAAAGAATGCCGCAGTATGTCTGTTACGTTTTTTTTTGTGCAACTGTGTTAGAAATTTGACTTTTAAAAAGTTTTATAGACTTCAATCATAAATATAGATCAGTTCAGTCTATGGTCGTCTGCTCGGAAGTTCGCTGCGAGTGACGGTCTGTCCAGAGACAATTAAGACGATGCGTCTTATGTACCCCGGTGATTTTCGAACCGAAAATTGTGTTCGACGCAGCTTTACGTTAGATGTTCCAAGCCGCCATTAACTTCGTAAAACGTCTAGATTTTCGTCGTGAAGTTAGCCGTATCTGTACATGCCACTAGCCAAAAAAAATTACCGTGTATAATTCAATACATAAAGTATAGAGTTAAATAAAATCAGTTTACAAAAGTGGTCTAGTACTACGAAAAAAAAATGATTAAAAAGACCAAGAAAAAAATTTTTTCGTCTCGAAATTCTCAATTTTTTCAGCGACAACCATCATATTTTTTATATCTATAACAAAGAAAATTTTATAGACTAAAGAGATATTTAAAATTTTTCAAACACGGAGCTGTATTTTTTTTTATATTCAATAAAAACTGTAAAATGACCTACATTTTGGCGGACATGATATTCAAATAAAATCAAACACCGAAATATTTTCGACCTTATTTCTATTCTTTCGATGCAATACTGTCGTGTACTTGTGTCAGACCATGCCTAGTATGCAGCTAGCGTCACTTCCGCGAATACCTAAAGATTAGCTTATTGCCGCACCTTAAACTGCCTAATATTATTTAGAACAGACTACCTAGTACCTAAAATAATGAGAAGAGGGAACTAAATATTGAGATCAAAGACATGGAATACATTAATTATCCCGAGTTTAAAGCTAACCCAAATAACTGATGAGCCATATCTCGTAATACAATTTTCTCACAAGCCTCTGAAAGTAACAATAATTAAATTCAGTAAACATCAACAACATCCACGACGCTTCACTAGTCTCACAAAGATTGATTACACTTTACAAGTAATCAGAACAACAAAGTTGTAAAACTTTTGTTTCAGTTCTGTTGCTTGTTAAATTAAAATTTTCAGAGAAATAATGGTAGGGTTTAGCCGTAATCCTTTTTGCTGAATTCGTTTCGACCTCGACGCTTTACTACGCCATTACGTCTGTTGTACTTAGCGACAGGTCCCTGATCGCCTTATTTATCATCGTGACAGCCCTATCTTTTCTCTAGGTCAACATCAAGAGACGGGCTGTGTCTCGTTTTTAACGTGGAAATTTTCATATAAAAATCCTTTAACCATATATACCATTGTGTAGACTATAGGCAACCGTACAAAAGCCTTATTTAAATAATTGATTTCATACCATAATCGGGTCCTGTAGCTCGTAGTATACATTCCAAACTAACGAACTACGACTCTCGACTAGTATCAAAAACTACGACTCTCGACCTTAGTGCTGCCTAAAAGCAACACTTCCTATTTTTGTAATTTTATTTTGTTTGTAAAAAATATTGAAACCCAAAAATATTTACTGTAATATTTATAATATTTAATTCAATTTTGTTTGTAAAAATATTAAAACCCAGAATTAGACCCATGTAATTTATATTTTTGTAATCATCTCCAAAAAAATCAAATAAATCCCAGTTTATCAGTGATAGAGGGTTAAAAATATATTTAGAAAACATGAACGGTGTAAATTACTTATCGAAACATCTAGTAACATTTTTTGAGTTACCGTTCTTCTTTTGCAGGTGTGTGAAGGCTTAAACATGCATCTATCATCAGTACACTCAGCGGACGAAGAGCGCTTCATTGTCTCAGGTATCCGACAAGGCAGCGATTACAGCGCTGGCTCAATTTACTGGCTCGGAGCCCGGCAAGGGGGAGAAGATGGGGACAGCTTGAGTTGGATCGATGGAAGCGCTGTAGGGTATCAAGGATGGCCGCCGTATAATGACACTGAGGAAATCGAAGATGCCTGCTTAGGTATTCAGGTAAGTTGCCACTGTCGTAAACTTTGCAACCAACAGAGATGAGAGTTCTAAAGTCTGACCGTTACATCAGCCGTGCTGGTGTTATCTTAATCTTTTTTACTTTATTTTATGAACTACTAGCTTTTGCCCGCGGCTTCGCTCGCGTTAAATTCGGGGTAACACAGTTCCCCTTTCCTGATTTACAGGTACCTGCTACTTGTAGACTTTGCCCTAGCGCTTTATATATTGTAATAGCTTCCCTCTTTCTCCCTCATATCTCAATCGTTTTAAAAAAAAAATAACCTATGTCCGTCTCCAGAGTCCCAACTATCTCTGTACCTATTTCTCTGTAACTATTCAGCAAAATCGGTTTAGCCGTTAAGGCGTGAAGTCGTAACAAACAAACAAACAAACAAACTCACTTTCGCTTTTATAATATTAGTAAGGATTTTATCTGCGACGCAGCACGCGGTGAAAAACCATATCTGAGGAAATATCCTACATGGACACCGCATGAAAGCACCGCGTGAAGGAGTAACAAACAGGCACATACAAACTTTCTCAATAAGTATGCTATCTTGTCTAAAAGTGTTGAACCATCTAGTACACTGGCATTTACAACTCACATTAATACGAAATCTATTTAGTCCATCTTTATATCTAATAACAAGAAAACCCCAATTTAATTAATCTGCACGTTTCCAGTGGAAGTCATCACCGGTGCCGTCACTACCTAGCGGGTTGTTCTGGACCTTACACAAATGTGGGATGACGGGCGGGTATGTGTGTAAGCGACGACTGAATCCAGAACATATAGTGAAGAACAGAACCGTTGAAGGGATTTCAGGTAAGCAAACGCCAAATTTAAAATTCTGAGGCTGGTTCAACCGTATTAAACGTACAAACGTAGGCGAATCAAAAAAGGTAGCGTTCTGCAGTTACTGCTTCACCCCATGTATGTATGTTTTACAGTCACTTGATGTACACCTGCAAACATTATTATACCTATAATAGTTCTAAATCAAACTGTATTATAAACCTCTAATAAAACAAGATAAGAATATACTTGTGTGGTCTCAGTTGGGCGCCACTGCAATCCAAGTGGCGCCCAGCATGGGACAAATAGATGAACATACTAAACTTGAAATTTATTTATTTAGTATCTCATCGATCTTGCAGCTTCGACTGCCTTGAGTTCGGTAATTATCCTAGAGAATCTTACTACAGGAGAAAACGTTATATCTGTAGGCGAAAATTCATCACAATCCGTCCAGGCCCGAAAAAACATCCATAAATCCATCCACCCTTTGCATCCATTTTACGGTTATAATAGTAGTAACATTTATCGATGTGTCTACGACGACGATTTATCGACGTTTTTGTGGGACTGTCTCTTGTAATGTGACGTTCAAAAAGTGCTAATTATCAGCCTAATTTGTATAAATGACTTTTGATTTTGATTTTGGAAAAGCAAAATAAAAATGAAATTTGAATGATATCATCATATTACCAGACTAAGTACCCAAGTGTTGAAGATTAAAATGCATGTGTTTGATTTTAGGAGTACTTACTAGTCCCAATCACCCTGGCATCTATGACAACGACCTGGACTTCTGGGTGCACGTAGTTGGGCCTGCGGATACACGACTGGTCTTTGTTTTCGATAACGTGGACTTAGAATACCAAAAGGACTGCCTTTACGATTTTGTCGAGGTAAGCTCACCGATTTATTATTTAAACTGAATCTATATCGAAAAATACATAGGTAATTAGAAAAATAAAACGAATTCTCTGTCGACGCATTTGTCATTGATCCGTAATTAGCATAGAAATTAAAATTACAATACGCGCCATTGGAATAAGCATAATAAGTATTCAAATCACCGAATTACCAAAACGTTCCTGAACGTCGTAACATATTTTATGTAATTTAAATAATCAGAATAAAGGTAATCGACCTATAAAAAAACCATTAGGAATTGCTATTCGGCGTCTTTTGCCGTAAGCTGTAGCATTTGGAGGAATTAATAATTCGCGAAACATCGTACAAATTAATTATTTAATTTAAATTCTGGCTGATTGTTCGCATTGAAGTCTTCCGGGATGTAACAGTAATCGTTTACATAGTTTTAATAAAAGTTATTGAAAATTACCTATGCATAATTTTAAAACAAAATTTTATTTACTAAATACGTTTTAGCTTTAACCTAAAAATGGTGTCGATTCTGATGTTACAAACTAAACCAAAACTACTCTAAAAATCACAAAAAATTGGTTTATTCCTGTCAAACGACGTGTCCCCTTCTGAAATTATTTAAAGTGACACAACTATTACTTATAGTTTGACAGTATTAATGATAGTTTAGTTAATTGTTATATTTAGAGAAAATGACAATCTCGCTATTCAGTAATTGACCTTTTTCAACAAAAACAGTGTTTGTCAAGCAAAATCAGACTATATTTAATCGTGACTAAAATGGTATGGAATAAATTTAGATGTTAGGTATGTCATATGAATATTGGTTGACGAAAAGATGGATAGATTGTGTAAGGAATGATATGAAGGAGAAAGGAGTGAATGATGCCGTGACATCTGATAGGGGAGAATGGAAGAAGAAAACGTGTTGCGCGCACCCCATATAGAATGGGACAAGGGCAGGAAAATGATGATGATGAATCCGGTGGTTGATCAGCATTGGCACCAGTTATTAATATAGTTTGCTTACTTGATAGTGGGTTTTATTGGAGTTTTTCTGTTCAATTATTTAACCACTACTTACACTAGTTTCTAAGTTTTGTGTATAGTAACCAAATGGACTTGATATGTTTTTTTAGGCAAAACGCACTATTTGTAATTTTTTTAATGAATATTTTATCTTTCTTTAATAGTAATATAATAATCCATTCACGAAAATTAACTCTATAGAGTTAATTTTCGTGATGAACACGCAGCTATATATAGCTGCGTGTTTTGTAACACGTATTGTATTCTATTTTATTTAATCAAATATATTATTCCATTTTTTTTATTTCACACATGTCTGTATAGCGAGAGGTTTCCGAAAATGAATTACATAACAGAACATTACGTCCTCGTAGGGTTAGGTTACCTCTGCCATAATACACCCACATCTAGCCAGTTATGTTTAAATCCCATATTATAGAGGTCGAGCCTATTACCATCAACCATCATGCACAAATCCAGACTCTGTGGCTGCTACTGGGTAATTCTTAATGAAAAAACCTAATAACACTTTGCCCGACCCGGAATTTGAACCCAGGACATCATGCTTAGCAGTCACGCATGCGGCCACTAGAACAACGAAGCAACAACTCCAAATACTTGTTCAATAATAATTACAATCTTACAGCTGCGTGATTCATGGAGTATGAAGTCTTCAAGATATTGCGGCTCTGTCGGTGAGGCGCGATGGGTTGCTGCTACCAATAGGGCTGTGCTATACTTCCACTCTGACTACAAGTGAGACATACATTATTATGATATTAACACTCTTTCTTACGATATCTTTACTTTAACACGATGTGCATAGATGAGTCATCACAATATTTTTATTTACGGATTGGAAGTCATCAAATACCTTCCCCTGCTCTGGGCGAAGCAGGGGGACTGTCAGATTTGTACTGACTAAAACCCACCCATGTTCCTTCTATTGCACTTTTTGTTACGAGGCCGCGGTATCTCTTTCAAACAACCCGCAACAATTAGTACCCCTGAGTCATGTCATATGATCTGAGTCATACAGCAATGTGCACGCAAGCAAACTTTTTTACTTGGTAGAAAAATAATCAAAAAAACTAAAATAATAATTTACATGTGCCTTAAACTCCTTTAACTTCATAAGAAGCTCACTATAAATAAAATTAAGCACACCCTTTTACGCTTCACAGCACCCAAGGTTCCGGATTCTCAGTTAGATGGAGAGCAGTTGAGCTGACCGGGTGCCCATCTCAAACGATAACATCAAAGGAAGGTGTCTTACGAAGTCCGAACTACCCTCACTTCTTACTGCCGAACTTGGATTGCACCATAGACATTCTGGCACCTACCGGTAAGTTTCGAGCAGAACTGAAATAGTAACTGACTCAAATACGTTTCGAATTAGATGACATATAGTGTAAACTTGTGCGCTTCTACTGATACATGTGTCACAAATAAAAATGTGGGATTCCTTGCATTTTTAGAAACATCACTGTTACTTTTAACAGTGATGTTTGATATATCCACTTCTAAATGAATCCGATTTAATAATAATTTCATATACCTAGCGTGTAAAAGCCATGCGCAATAATAAAAATGGCAGACATAATGGCAAAAAAGCCTTTCAACTTATGATGGATACGACGGCAAACGCTTCACAGCGAAGTCATACATGTTCTAGCAATAACCCCGCTATCTTTCAAATTCCAGGCAAACGCGTGTTCCTAAACATCAGCCACTTCGACTTTGGATACGGAGTGTTTGACAAAGGCGTCCCCATCAACGTAACGGACTCCATACCTGAGGACTCCTATATTGACGTGCAAATAGACTTGCAGAACCCATCCATCAGGCCGTTTCTGAACCCCAACATACTGACCAACGGGCTGTTTGTATCACAATCTGAAATACTCCGGCTTAGGATCAAGACTGGCGAGAATGTTACCGGACAAGGGTTTTTGGCGTATTTTAAAACTAGTAAGTAATCTTCTCTTTGTTGTGCAATGGTTGTGTCGTCCCTTTTTCCCAACGTGTGTTATTTTCCTTTTCATCCGTGATACGGGATTAGTATCAAAATTCAAGTTACTGGTGTGCTTACAGTCTTCCCATATTATTTTCTTTTAAAATGTGTAGGAAGACTATCTTAAATGTCCGTGATGTTTCAGTAAGCTACTTGAATGCTTCTCACGTGGTGGAAGTAGCATCAGGAGTGGGAGGTCGGCTCGCGGCTCCGAACTGGCCGCAGTCGGCGCCGGCGCGCGCCGCGCTGCGCACGCGTGTGGTCGCTCCGCACCAGCACACGCTGACGCTGGCCTTTACTGCTACTACACTGGTCGCGTCCGGAGACGCACCCTGGCCTTGTGGAGTAGGCAGTGGGTGGATACAGGTCCGTGCTAGATTGATTTGAACCTTGAATCGTGTTTTCACCGTATAGTGTGGAAATCGTACATTTATTTTTGACACATGTGGAAGCAAAAAAGAATGCCAGATTTAGTCCAGGATTTTTTTTTTCAAATATACCCAAAAAGCCTAGTGTTCATAAAATACATTGATATGCAGGTAAAAGACAGCTACACAGACAACAACGGTACTGAATGGACACTGTGCGAGGTAGACAGGAGCAAGAGGAAGTTGGAACCGCGTGCGCCTCTCGTCATCAACTCGTACCTACACTCACTCACTGTGACGCAGCACGCAGGGGAACGCGGAGTTAATATGGATGTCTCACTTATGGTCAACAAAGGTGAGAAGAAATCGCACCAAAAAGGATCCAGCTTCTAGAAATTTACGTTAGCATTCGATTCCTTGCTGTAAGATATAAATCAGATTAGTAAGATAAATATAAAACCGGGTAAATGCGAGTCGGCCTCGCACACTGAGGGTTCTGTACAAACTTCCGAAGTAAACGGCGGTTAAAAATTAACCCTCTAAGTCTTTAGAGGGTTAATTTTTCCACAACTCCAAGGGACAACAGACTTGAGTATACGGTTATAATTGCATCTCGATACCTTCACGCGTTACCGAGATAAAAGGTCTTGACAGACAGACGACAAAGTGATCCAATAAGAGTTCCATTTTTTCTTTTTGAGGTACAGAACCCTTAAAATCAGCATATCTGATAGATAGTCTTGATAAGTTATTATAAAGATTTTTGAGGTTAAAAAATCCAAAAGTGCACGCCTCATAGCGGTCATTTACATTTAAAAAAAAACAATAATATAAAAAAATATATAGTGGCGCCATAACTCTAAGGTGAGGAAAAAATATACTAAAATGTAAATATAGATATACAAATACATAGTCGTATTTTAGTTTTTTACAAATTATAATTAAACGACAGTACTTAGAACGCTAATATTAATTAGGAATCAGCCCAGGGTTTAACTTTATATAATAAGAAAAAAAGTATTCTGGAACGATAAATTTTTCGACCAATTTCTCTGCCACATACATGGATCCATAAACACAGACTGACGGACGTCCAAGAATGATTGATTTTAATGTTATTATTTTCTATGTTAAACAAAATAATTGTTCATATAAAATACCGTATGTGCTTGATAGATTATTTAACTCGATTTTAGTGCACTCATATTATCCTGTAAGTGTTATATTAGTGAGAAAAAAGTCATTCAAGTTTCGAAAGACTGGGTTTTTTGACATGTCGAGAGTAGAGCACTGCCTTCGCTCCGCTAATAAGGCGTGCAAAATATTGTACGGTTCACGTACAGCCAAAGTACACTTTCAAGGGAGAGATCTCTAAAAGTCAACCACTTTTTTAATTACAAATGTTGTCTTTAAACTAGTTATAAAATAGCCTCTTCCCTATATCTTTCAGATCCGGAGTACCACAGCAAGGTACTGCTAATATCTGAAGACACCAGTTTAGAAGCCTGCTACCCTAATCCTTGTCTTCACGATGGAAGATGTGCTACGGACGAGTCGAGAAACTTCTGCCAATGCGCAGGATATTACGCTGGTAAGGCACTGATTATCAGAAAAAAACAACGCGATGGCATGTGTAAATAACTGGCTGGTTATAAACAAAGGCATTCAAATATTTATGAGTAATATTATGTAATACTTGTTACTACTTAGTAACAAATCCTTCTGTCTAGTGTCATACGCTCGCTTTATCATTCGTGTGCCAAAAACGAAAATGTATGGGATCAAAATTTTTGTATCGTTCTATAAGTCTTCTAAATCTCTTTGGTTGAAAACGTAGGTACCTACATTTAGCCTTATGAATCATGACAAAAATAGATCGCGCCTGTAATCCCTGAAAGGTCCTACATTCTCCAGTTATTTTAAGGCCGACCTATTGCCAGACAGCTATAAACAAATAAAAACCCAAAAACACTTTACCCGCTGGTTTTGGCTGATAAACGAACCTCGTGCTCAGCAGGAACCCGGTACGACCAAGTACACACTCAGGTCCATCAGAATCTTATCCGTAGAAAAAAACAACTAGTCTTATCTTTCCGACACTTCCCAGGACTCTTCTGTCTAGTGACAGCGTGCGAGAAGACACCCTGCATGTACGGGAACTGTTCCCTCGTCGTTGGCGGCGCCAATGAAGCGGGGGAAGCTTTCACGTGCGCATGCGCGCGCGGCTGGCGGGGGCGGCGCTGCGCCGAGCGCGTGCGCCCCTGCGCCTCCAAGCCCTGCAACAACCGCGGAGCCTGCACTGAGAGGGATGGCGGCTTTTTGTGCCAGTGTAACCCTTCGTGGAAGGGCAAAAGGTACAGTTTCAGAGAGTGAAGATTAATGCCAAAGAATCAGCAACCACCAACAACAAACCCAGACGCTACGGGTGACGTTCCGAACTAAAAGAATGAACATAGATGGGTTTTAGTCAGTAAAAGTCTGACACTCCCTCCCACTCCGCCCAGAGCGGGAGAAGTTATTCAATGATTTCACATCCGGAAAAAAATAGATAAAATCCGGTAAACAGTTGGTACTATTGATGATAAACGCGTAGAAGACAAATATAAAACATAACTCTATATTTCGCAGATGTGAAACTCCAAACCCAACCCCTAACATCATCAGTTTAGGCCAGCGCATGCTCCAAGAGCCGTTCTGGCTCGGCCTGATCACCGTGTTCGTAGTACTCGGCATGATCGGACTCATCTGGTGCGCCAAGAGGCACTTCCCCGAGAAGATCGAGAAACTCCTCGCCGAGGAGGCCGACAGATGCGCTAGACGTAAGTACCCCTCTCAATCATCATGGAGGACAAATCTTTAGGCCCAATTTTCGACCCAAAAAATAACCCTTACAAGATTTTTTCTCTCATAAGCACACTTTCAATATACGTTCAGTTCGGCTTGCCACTCTCACTTTGAATAATACACGGTAACCTAGTTTGACCGTCCAATGAGAGATATATTTGTGACTCACAGTACAATAATGCTTTGTTTCAACATTTTGTCAAATTGTTTCCGCTATACTCATGTATTTTCTCAATAAACGCACTGTCTCTGGGATGGTAAGGACACGTTTTGCGTAATTTTTACTTTTCTTTCTTCTTTGACCTTCTTCTTTTCTATGTTTTACTGTTGCGGGTCCAGAAACTGAATGTGATATAGTTTGTACATATTGCTGTATTGATGCATGTATTGACTTAGATGACTGTCGATTCATAGATGCATTCCTCAGGTTTCTGGAGACCGTTGAATCACGGTTCTTTTAACTTGATCCACGCACTGCAAACAGTAAGTAGCATCTGTCTGTTTAGCCTTTTTATGTGTATTTGTCCCGGAAACGCCACACTTCGGATCGGCAAGTTAAAATAATCGTGCGAATAGTTATGTCGAAAAGGATTGCCAGAAATTATAATCTAAACGGAAATAATTGGCTCAACATCAGCAAATAAAAATTAATCCAATATTAAATCCCAGCGAGACAATGTGATTGTGAATGATCGTAAAGACCATCAATTGTAACAAACTAGACCGACAGGACCGACTAGGACTTCAAGTTTCACGCTCATCAAAATTAAATGTTTACTCGTGTGTGCGTATCTGGCAATCCTGTGTGTGTGGGGCTAGCGCGGGCGTCGTTGGGCGGCGGGCGGGGGCGGCGCTACGCGGCCGTGCCCACGCAGGAGCCCCAGTGACGTCACGGCGCCGGCTGACGCGGAGCTTGTCCACAGCGGGCGTGCTGCTGGACGCGGCGCCGCACCGCACGCTGCTGACGCGGCTGGGTATCCGCAAGCCGTCGGTGTCGGGGCTCGCGCCTCACCCGCGAGCCGCGCGCACCTTTAGCTTGGACGATCTGTTAAAGCCGCCGCCCGGACGTAAGGACTGGAGCGATGTGTTCCTACGATCCGCGACCCGCGCGCTCCGCACCATCGCGAATACATACTATACATACATACTCATAGATCATGTAGACTGCGACTGCATTCAAATTTTAACGATTTGTCATCTTTATGTTAGTCGAAAACTTCTTAGAGATTATTTCTTTGTTTTTGAAACTGATCCGTCTGATATAAAAACTAGATGTTTTGTCCGGATAGAATGCAACCAACTAAAATGTCTGTTAGCTGTGATGTACTAGAATAGAGATTCAAATTGTATGCATCCTGCATCAATGAATCACAATTTTACAAAGAATCAAACATTGATGCTTAAAGCCTTTTGTCTCAATCTGTGACAGTCCAACTTGCTTCATCATACTTCATACTGCCTTTACTGAAAGTCATAACTTGTAAAATCTACAAGATATACCTATGTATCGTTAAACTTCTTTGCTATCAGACACAGGGCTTTATTGGCACATTTCGTTTGAGTATCATTTGCAAATCATGTGTAATCGCAAACATTTTCAAACATTCGGCGGAGCGCGCGGCGGCCGGTAAGGTTAGCACTGGATGTGTCCCTGCTGTGAATGAAATTTATATGTGGAATGCAAAGACCAATAACATGGCCCGCTACCCTCGTTCTTACTTCTTTCGATGTCGATGTGTGCACCCCTGACAGCACAAACACAGCATCTCTAATGTAGCCGCTCCTTCCTTCGTTGACACCTTTCTAGATCGTCCAACTAACTCGGCCTCTATTTTGTCAATAGTATTGATTGCTTTGTCTTCACTATAGTCCTTTTCTGATTCAGTATCTTTCTCTTTTTCAACTCAAACTATATCAATATTATTGACAATTCAAAGGCCTCTTTCTGTATGTGAATGTTGCTAGCATGCTCTTTTACTCGGACACTGTTTTGTCTCACTACAAATATCAAACTAAAAATTAACAGTTCTAAGTGCTGGCTGCAAATACAAAGTAACATAACGTCATAGATGATCTAAATACGAAACACTGTCTCAGTCGTATTTTCTAGCTATTGAAACGAATGTTGTATTACTATTTCTGTCGTGGCTTTAAATGTCGTGGCTTGAACCGTTTCAATAACTATATAATATGACAGATCAACATTGCCATTACCCATTCTGATGTCATAAACACAACACAAAACACTTCTCTTGAAAATACAATTGGCACTTTCTAAATTATTTTGATTATTGGCACCTACCCTAAAGAATTGGCTTCCTTAGTGTGCACAGAGATCGAAGGCATGACGATGATCTCTTCGACAATAACTGTTGTTGTTCAGTCCCCTGTTTTAAATTTCTGAATATTGTGTTGCTTTTGTCATAAACATTCGATGTCGTCGCTTCTCATGAAACCTTGTACACTCAATAATTTAGTATATGTGAGTCTTTTGATACAGGAACACCATCACCGCGCAAAAAACGTAACAATTCCACCCCGACTAAGAAAAATGCGGCAGAGAAAAAGCAAATTTTGCAACAACTTATAAGTCCTGCGACAGCTAACGATCATTCGAAAAAGATAACAATGGGAGACTTGATACAGATGTCTGAGAAGCGAACGTTGAGCACGGTAGAGAGTGCGCCGGCGTTCATGGACTATGGGAATGAAAATAAGGAGACTTCGTTTGCAAGTGAAGCGTCTACGCCGTCGACATCGCCGTCTATGCGGCACATATCAGATCCTAAACTAGAAAAGAAAGTCACATTTGCGAGACTGCTGAACAAAGTGTCAGCTGAAATGAGTTCGAGTTCTGATGTGGATATGGTGAATACTATAACAATCCCGATGGCGGTCATAGCGGATAGAGGGATGAGAGCAAAGGCGTCGAGCACCCCGCCCTCACCGGGGGTGGAAGTGAGGTCTCCTCATAGCACCTCTAGTAATCAGGGAAGTGATTCAATGTCGAGCCTCGACTTGACGTTGACTCATGCTGCGTTGAAGAAATATTCCAGGTGAGGAATAATTTAAAAGCTGGAATCTTTAAAAAACTTAACTTATATTAAGTCATTCATATTTACTTTCAGACAACCGAAAATCTCAAGCGCCGATTCAATCCTCGCAATGTTTCGGAACTTCTCGTCATCATCAGCAGCGATAGTGTCCCGAGCATCATCAGGAGGAGTCTCCGTATCCAGTACACCTTCAGCTTCATCACCTCAAGACGATACGGTGGATGCTGATGACTTGTCTATTGCTTCCTCGCATATACCCTCGTTGGCACCAGACTCGCCAGTTACTAGACCGCACAACACCATTGAGATTCAGGTAATTCTTTTATGGGATATTTATTGTCGTCTTGCGACCATTCTTTGTAATGTATCATTACCCATGTAAGGTGTAAAACATCCCAAGCATGATGCACCTCTTCTTTGCATTTTCAGGTCCTGGATCCTTTAAGCGCTCACAAGTCTTCATCTTCAGGTAGTAACCTTCTCCATCCACCGTCCATACTTCTAGAAGTACCAAGCGGGATAAACAAGTGCTTGTCACCAATACGAGAGCTTCCGACCCCGTTGCCTACACCCCTTCCAACGCCCCTACCCACTCCTCTACCATCCCCCAGACTACCGAGAGCTAGTATGGAGATGGATGCTAAGAGCGAGTCCACGGCGACCGTTATATCACCCAGTGAAGATGAGCTTGATGAAATTAAATGCGAAACGAAGATGGAAAGGCCTTCTGGTTTGCTATTGAAGGTACGTTTGGTTTATTCATGCCTCTGTGATGTATAAATATATATATCTGAGTATTTTAAAAATATTGACGTTATTGACTTCCAGCTGCACCAGCCCCAGCTGAGCACGGATACGGCGACGACGACTCCGACGGCGTCGACACACGTAACCTCGTCCCCCAGCCCCAGCCTGTCGCACAGCCAGCCCCCCTCCCCGCTGTCCCCGCCCCCGCGCGTGCCCGGCCTGCTGGTGCAGCGCGCCTCGCCCGGCTCCCCGCCCCCGCGCCGCACACCGCCGCACCTAGAGTTCCAGCCACCCCCCCTCATCACCGTCACGTACAACGCTAGCGAAGAGTCCGACGAGCCCATGTCCCCTAGACCGCCCCCGCCTTCCGGCAACATGTGCTATCTCAGCCCCTTCTCGATGTCCGCGCGGGGAGAGCGGGCACCCTCAGAATCCAACCTATCCTCGTCAGGGTACAGCTCTATGGCGAGTCCAGGACCTTCGCGCTGCGGTTCGAGCAATCCTCTGTGCCCCTCGGAGATGGAGGATCCTGGATCCGGCGGCGGACCGTCGTGCTTTCAGTCGCGGAGGCGGCCGCTCATGAAAACCAACTCCAGCCCGGCGGCCTCCAACGACGACAGTAAGGAACGTAGGCGAGGACGATCCGACTCCGAAACGCTCTCCGACGACCCCCTGTTAGAATCCAACGACGAAGGCATAGGGACAGACGAAAGAGTAGATGACGTTCCGACGAGCGCGAAAGAGATGGAACTAGTCGCGTTGAAAGAGACTTTAGAGGTTCCGCAAGCGACGATGTGTTCCCCTAGCGGAGTGACCAAGTGTTCTATAGTTAAATGTGTTAGTGTCGAGAGAGGACTAGACGAGAAGGCTAGTTTAAGGCCGCCCACTTTGATAACAGAAGGTAGTAGACCTCTGAGCCCGGTCAGTTCAAGGAGCGAGAGTCCGTTAAGCGACAAGACTGGTTTGGGGAGATTTTCACCGCAGTTTTACGGTAGACAGCTGCCGTTTACAGATTCTGACGGGTTGTACGACTTTCCGAGTTCGGAATGCGTGAAGGGTGCAAACAACAAGTTGGGCAGTAACTGTGCGAAGAAGAGCGGGAGGAAGCGCGACCGCAGGAACACGCGCACCAGCTCGCACGAGGTCACCGGGACCACCAAGTCCACGCTCCCACACATGCCGCATTCTATGCACAACTTGCTGGAGGTGAGACCGCTGTTCCTTACATTGGTATTGCGAAAAGATAAATAGAAACAAGTATTTAGGGTGGCTGGTAGCAGCTGGATGACAATTGCCCAGAACCGAATTAAATGGCGTTTGTACCGAGGTTTATCAGTGGACAGCCTACAGTCCACCATAATGAACCCATTCCATTTTTTAAATAAAATAGCTAGCTTCAATAACCCGACCTCTCCTATATCTAAATTAAAGATGCAGTTCAATTTCCTGCAGGTTCCTGGCTTTCGGGGTGACGGCACAACCCGCGGAGGACGTAAGGGCGGTCGGCGCCGATCTCGATCCCAGGCGCCGGCCCCAGCATCATCGTCTTCATCAGAAGACTCAGTCTCTAACGCCAGTGTTGCATCCGTCGCCTCAGCCAGAGAACTGAGGCTGCCAGATATAGAAATGCAGGTATGACTTTTTGCAATTTTCTTACTGTTTTTGCAAACCAAATTTTTTGCTTGGATGTCCCGGTTAGTTTTTTTCTTTATATAAAATCTACTTTGTTTGAATTATTAATAAAGAAAAAGTAAATAAAAAAAAACTTTATGACGCAGTCACTTTGCGAAACCAGGAATGATTGAAATGTCTAGTTGTCGTCATATTTTGAATGTGTAAATTATTTTTAATGTTTTCTTTTATGTTTTTTTTTTCAAAACTAGCCAATTATAAATTTTCACCAGCAGTTGTAATTGACTTTTCTGTCATTCCTCGTATATAAAAGGAATTCATCGGATACAATTTGGTAATTTATTTTCCAACGGAACAAGAACAAAGTTGACAAGAGTAAGAAAAGTACGTCACTCGTGACAAGATATAAAACCAAAAAGGTTGCGTTCCATTATAATTTTAATATTTTTTTATCATATTTATTCATATCTAAAGTTCAATTAGAAGTTGTACTATACTTACAATAAATTGTACAAAGTTTTAAAAAAGCACAATAAAAACGTAATCATAACTAAATATAATCTCTAGATTTATAAATGGGTGTTTTTAATGTCGTTTTTTTTTATATATCTACCTCTTTTCTCAAATACTGCACTAAAAACCAAATTAAGCACTAAATCCAATTATCATTATTATAAACTTAAGTGTATTAACATTTTTTTTATAAATTTTCTCTACTATGCACTTCCTTGTATAAATCACGCTGTTATTTTCAACAAGATATAATTTCTCAATGTTTTGATAATTTTAGCTTTTTATGATTATTTGACGGTAGGTTGTAGCTGTGTGTTGGAATATTTTCAGCCTTGTGAGCCGATGCGCTTGAGGAAACCGCTCAGGAGACAAAAGTGCCGTAGTTCTGAGGTGATTTTATGATGGAAGCAATGACCTTACTTCGTTAATTTTGTAGTACAGGGCTGCAGTCGCCATATATTTTCATTATTTTTTAAGATTTCATCCTATCGAAATGTTATTCGCGGATCTTCTTCGAGTTGTTTATGATTTTTGTCCGTTTTCTATGAGTGTTTATTTAATTTTTTTTTTATCTTTTCGTTTGATAGTTAATAGTGTAATCTTGTACAAATATCTACTTAAATAAGATTGATAATGTTATTTTGAATGTTTTATTTTCAAATGTATCAAGTAGACTAGTTCGATCATTTAAGAATGTGTAGAGAAACTCATGCAACCTCTTCATTGTTACAAAATAACATAGAGGCATGGTATTCAAAATAGCAAGTTTCGAGTGTAGTGCATTAAGTGCATGTGCATCTTTTTTACATTATTTTAAACTTACAGGATACGTCGTCTAAAATATCCTCGAGTTTGGATCTAACGGAGGACTCCAGAAAACCGCCAAAAGTCAACAAGTTGCGGACAATAAGCAATCAGATAAGGTATGTATCAATACCGGCCAACGGAGAAAGCCCACTCTTCTTCTGTATTGCCCATTGTATTTTAAAAATCTTTTCCAATTTCTTAAGTACACTGAGTACTATCATGCCAGTATAAGATATGTTTCTGTTTTTGTTAATCAAATAGGTCATTCCAGATTTCTCCGACGGCTAGAGCGCAGCTTGAAAATGAAAGAAAGCTACCCAGCTCTTTCCGACGACGAAGGAGACGAGTCCTCGAGCGTCACTTCACCTCTACTCCAAGGACGGAAGGACCTAAACCGACTTCCCAGTCACGCGATATCAGCTCCTCTACTTAGTGCAGTTAGGCCCAAAATTACTAGACAAAGACGTTATGATAGATCGTTAATAAGTGAAGACACAAGGACTTTAAACACTGCCGCAGGACAAGACAACTCTGACTGAAATTAATCAGTTCGTGTAGAAAATCACATTGCCACTCCATTAAAACGTTATAATGCAAATCTTTATAGAACGTATTAAGAAATTAATATTTCCGAACGAGCATTAGTCGCTGAGTAAGTTATTAAAGTAACATTGAAGAAAATGATACCCTTTTGGACATAACAAATAATCTCCATGTTCAACAACTATGAAATCGACATGAGTATACAAGATTCTAATCTAATGTGATATATTAAACTAAGCGACACGAATACTAGGAATGTAATTGATTTTGAATTAGGTATAATGTTTAAGAAATCGAACGTTTTAATTTCCTTTTGTTCACTTTTGATGTCTCAAACTACGCGTAACTTAGCTTCATGTTGTAAATAATTTCTATAGCAATAACTTATTTGTAGAAGATTTTGTAGAAAGAAATATTTTACTGTAAGTAATCCTAGTGATGTACTGTAACGTAGGACACAGCAAGTCATCGCTATAATTTTTAATACCTTAAACTAAATAGGATTCTAGAATGTTTCTTAAATTCATAATTTCGCTTTTTTTGTAGTTTTTTTGGTTAAATATACTATGTATAAAATGCTTTTTGTAAATATATTAAACGTATTGCTCAAATGCATATTTTGTGAAATCGTTTTTTGCGCACTTTTTGCTGTTTTGTAAATATAATATGTAACTTATTAATTATTGTAAATATCGGATTCGAGAGAAATCTTTTCATTTTTCTTGACAAGAAATTACATGTATAATGTTCTAGATTGTAAGAATAAAACAAAATGAAAGGCCCAAAAAAATCTGTATACCAATTGCACAATTACTACGTATATACAACTATATATATGAATATAAGCACTCATAATATGTTAAGATATATATTGATATCTTGAAGTAAGGATGTACTTGACGCACCAATAGAATAGTTCACTGCATCGTTGTCTAAATAAACAAACACTAATACGGGTCGGTAGAGACTCCCTTCATAGATATCCTATTGAATAGTCCCCTATTCTGTTATTACTTCTTAATAAATATTTATTTAAAGCCAGAATAGAAAATTTACCTGTAATCAATAGATACCTAGTTTAGTTAGCCTTAACATAATATAAAAAACTTGAAAAAACGTTCCATATAAGATAGATCTCTAGTTTCTCTTTTGTTTTTCCTAGTATTAATCCAAGTAAGTATTCGTCCTCACCCCGTTAGATACATTCACAATTTCTTAGTTAAGTCCTTATAATTTAACTCTAGATTAGTACGAACAAACTTTAGACGCCTAGATACCTACAGTTTCAGCAATAATTTTATGTGATTCGACTGTACAAAGACTGACATTGTTTGTGCACTAACAAAACTTAGTCATCTGTGTTATGTTTCAATGTGTATCGTAATAAACGCGTATTTAATGTATACAGTTATCTTTTATACCTAATTAAGTCACTGTCTATGTGTTCCATGTTTATATTTTTTATTTAAATGTTATTTCGTAAGAAAACTAGAAGCGAGACATTTGTCAAAATGTCTGATTTCGTATAACTAACTGCAACATCAGTTTCATAAGTTAAGTGGCCATGAATAGAAACTAATTTGAACAGTTTCATGAAATCAATAGTTAACTAGAAAAGCATGTATGCGTCCTTTGTACAACATTTTTAATATAAACCTTTGGACGAAAGCCATAATAAATAAATGGAAATGTCATCAGCTAAATTTACTTTTGACTTGGAGTCATTTCAAGTGTGTTTTATAACACACAATGAACTTTTTTGACAGTAGATATGAAAACTTAGACACGTTTAAAGGTTTAGGTAAAGAACAATACCTAGATCATCTTCCTGTCCAAGTCTAACTAATATCTATTCAATGCCTAGAACGCGTAATGTAAAATAGTATAACTAAAAATTATGAAAAATAATGGCCTGTTCATTGAGACTGATTTTCTAAAACTTAACTCTTAAAATGTCGCTTATTCGTTTCTCGCTCGATCGATGTGTGGATGTGTTTTGTTTACTCTGTCTATAGTTTACTTGAGATCCTGAGATCTTTATGAGATCTACGTTTCCGTGCCTTCGAGTCTGTGGGAATTATGTAGAAATGAACATTAGGCCATGTTAATTAGTACTTGTTAGTCCATACGTTCACAGATCATCTATTTGTTAAGAAAAATCATTGCGACCACTTGGTCTTAAGAGTGATTTTGAAAACCAAGCAAACATGAAAAATATATGTGGCATATTTAATTCAATGTTTTTTATGAAATTATTTTTTTTCCTTTCTTGTTTTTTTCAGATTTTCATTACTTTGACATAAAATAGGTATTTCACAACAACTGATCAACAGGCAAAAGCATTTCATTGAGTAAATAAAATATTAAAAGCAATTGTTGTAATATTAAAATATATTTACGTTATTATGATTGTTTATTTGCCTGTTGTTTATTTGAGCTACATAATAGTGAATATTATTAATATTTAATCAACATAGAAAAATCAAAATTAGTATCATCGTGAGAGCACCCAATTATTGTAAGCAATACGTTATTATAAAATTAGTATATAAACTTATTGTATGATAAAATAAATAAATTCTGTGATTGAAAGCGTGAAGCTCAAGTGCGGTTTAGATGTCGTCTTAAACTTGTTTTTAATGTTTATTATATATTTTAATCAAAAAGTCATTTAACATTAACTGTAAAATTATAATCTAACTAGAGTCCCGCCCCTGCTTCGGACAGCGCCACCTGTCGGGTTCAAAGCTATCCTATCTTACAAGCTGTAACCAACCATACACATTCACAAAATTTCAATTAAATCTGTTGGTTGAGTTCAGGAATTAGAGGTTACACGTGATTTTTTATATTTTAAGATAAAATATTATATATTATTTGACTACTAACTTAGCAGACACCAGGTCAACAAACAAATACTTAATTAACTTTGACTTGACCCAGTTCTGCAACATTAAGCAACACTACAATTTATCTGCAAAGCAAATAAATAAATCCAAAACAATGTTTTCCAAAAATCCCAGACATTTCAAATACTGTCAGTATTCCCAAATTAACTGCAACATGTTTTCAGAATGTGGACAACAAATATTCCAAAATAAGGTGTTAATTTGGTGTATTTCAAAACCATATACTGTATGAAGTGGTATAGATAGGCTTTTACGCACTCAAACTTATTGATTTTAAAAAGGAGTCGGTAGGTTCTCGTATTGTTTGTATTTTTTTATTACTTATAATTTCACAAAATAAAGGCGGCAACCGCTAGGTTTACCTAAAAACCAATGTTTTGATGTGTCTTGTTTATATAAAAAAATATAATTCTTTCAAGTTATAATAAATATATCGTTCATATTGATTGAAGGTGTTTAGCACTAAGCGAGTACTTAATGTAAATATGTTTTACACCATACGCATAATAATTTAAGGTGTATATTCAATATATTAACGTCTTATTCACAATGTAAAATATAAAGGTAAATAAAATTTTGCTTGTTAATTGTTGGCATTCTTATTTTAATCTACTTTAGAACTGATACATATATATTTAACACAAACATAAACATATACGACACGGTTGGCGCAGTGGCTGAGCGATCGACTGCTGCGTTGCGTGTCGCGGATTCGATCCCCGCACGGAGCAAATATTTGTATGGCCTACAGGTAGTTGTTTTAGGTCTGGCTGTCTGTGTACGAGAGTTTAAATGTTTGTAAACGCACCCACGATACAGGAGAAATTCCTAGTGTGGAGCAACGTTTTATAAAGAAAATAAAAAATAGGCATAATCACATCACAAGTGAGAGTTCGGAATGGTAGTGTGGTCGATATGGAATCGGCTTGATCAGGTGAGAAAGAGCTTTGTATTGATAGCATACATGCAAAAGAGGCGTCCTTTATCTCGTTTTGTTTCGATGTCGTGCCTCGATATCGCACCATACAAATGTTTTTACATTTGTATGGCCTACAAATAGTTGTTTCGGGTCTGGCTGTTTGTGTATGTGAGATCAAATGTTTGTAAACGCACCCACGATACAGGAGAAATTCCTAGTGTGGGGCAACGTTTTTTTTTAAATAAAAATATTAATTCAATGTTACAAATGTGGTGATATGCGTTCGGCTCAAGTCAAAAAGTCAAACCACCAATCTTACCAAGAGCTATCGTATTACTTAGTATTAACTAGGTTATGGAGGTCAGATAGGCAGTCGCTCCATGTCAATAATCCTTACTAATATTATAAAACCGAAAGTGAGTTTGTTTGTTACGTCTTCACGCCTAAATGGCAAAACCGATTTTGATGAATTTTGGTACAGAGATAGTTGGAATCCTGGAAACGGACAAAGGCTAAGAAGAAAAGGGGAATCTTAGCTTTGCTATTACAATAAATAAGGCGCAAGGGCAAACACTACAGGTAGCAGGCGTTCATTTAGAAAAGCCATGTTTTCCATGGGCAGCTGTATATAGTATGTTCGCGAGTGTCCAGTGCCCGAAATTTGTATTTATTAGCACCAAATGGAAGGAAATTAATTATAGTGTACAGTAGCGTCCTCAGATAATGCTCTGTTTTGTATCCATGATTGTAACGGTCAAGGACCAGCGGGGGTATTTTATTTCCTAGCTCACGCTGTCCCACTTCTTCTTCATGATGTCTTGAACCAGCCCTGGTGGTATCACGTCTAAGTCATCACGCCATCTCTTGCGGGCGCCGACACCGCCGCCTTCCGCGTGACACGGTCCATCTCCTGGCACCCATTGAGTGGCCACTCTTGCCATAATTTTGGTAAATTGCTATACATAATTGACGACACGGTTGGCGCAGTGGCTGAGCGATCGACTGCTGCGCTGCGTGTCGCGGGTTCGATCCCCGCACGGATCAAATATTTGTATGACCTACAGATAGTTGTTCCGGGTCTGGCAGTTTGTGTATGTGAGTTTAAGTGTTTTTGAATGCTCCCAAGATACAGGAGAAATTTCTAGTGTGAGGCAAAGTATAAGAAAAATACTCGGAACATATCATAATGTATTTCGTGCCCATCTAACTCGACCTTACTGTTTGTGCTGTTACTCACATTTCTTATTCAAGTGCAAATATTATTATTTAATTAAAGTATATTAATAAACGCGGGCAAAGCCGCGGTTAAAAGCTAGTACTGGTATACAGCTGCGTTCGGTTAGACTGAAAGCCGACCCCAACATAGTTGGGAAAAGGCTAGGCAGATGATGACGTGTTCGGCTTAAGCTGATCCGCGCGTGGTCACTCACTAAGCCCAGTTACAAAGGTACCCAGAAATAAAAGCAGGTATTAGCAATCATAATAATTTATTTATCATACAGGTATTTATAGAAAAATGTACATTTTATGGTAAAGTGACACAGTTAAAACCTTAGGCCTGTTGACTACCTCCGGAAGATCCAATTAACCAAAGACATTTAAATATTAACGAGGGATAGATGGGACAAGGTGAGAACGACAATCGTAGACCATTGTTTTTCTATTATTGATTGACAAAAGCTAGTTTATTATATATGATAATGTACATCCGGACATAGAGAAGCAGACTCAAATGTTTTTTGTTGTTGATTTTTTTGCTTGAAATAAATTATATTTACAATTAGATTAGATTTGACGACACGGTTGGCGAAGTGGCTGAGCGATCGACTGCTGCGTCGCGGGTTCGATCCCCGCACGGTACAAATATTTGTATGACCATACCCCGTATTATAGGAAGCATCAGAAATATTCTCGGCGAAAATATTTAGCCGGTACCCCGTGGCTGTCTGGCTAGGATCATATCAGGAAACAAAGTATTATTTGTATTGAAAGGCATGAGACTATGTTTTCTAATACTTTTCAAAACAAATATTATTTTGTTCCCTGATACGATCCTAGCACGGTCATGTTATGATACGGTGCAGTGAGCAGACTCCTTAATAGTAACCTTCATTCTGCCTGTCTTTTTAATATCAGCCATCTTTTATTTTACACATATTATGATCTTAATATGTGTACCTACTGTACAGACTAGATACATAATTTAAAAATTTATATTTACATTGTATTTATAACTTATATTTAAATTGTACAAATTATATGTAAAGAACTTACAAATTTGATCTATTTTTTGTAAGAAACTCGATAATTACTATCGAGATTTAATTATTGATTTATTTAGTATATTCGGATTGATGGACAGAAATTGATCAATACTGTAAGCTCTCTATAAATAAACACATTTCAATGTATTTTATGATTTCCCTAAATTAATTATTATTACGTGCAAGTGCGAGGAATTAAATAATTTAGATCGGATTTCACCAATGAGACGGCGTTCTCATATTCTCTATCTATAGCAATAGGGTAGTGTCCAGTTTCAAAGTAATTACATTCTATTTAGTCCGTCTTTTAGATTATTCAAAAATAAGGGACACGTATCACGCGTTGCTGCATTTTTTCGCAACGAGTGACGTCACACGATAACTTTAACGGACTATATCTTTTTAATTTTTGGTCTAATTTAGAAATAAAAAAATACGTGTCCCTTATTTTTGAGTAATCTAAAAGACGGACTTATTATTTTTCCGGATACTAGCCTATTATGACATAGATATCAGTTGTAGTCAGTATAAATTATGCTAATCGCATTTAGTTCCACTGGTGAATTTCGCACTTAGGATGAGAAAATACAAAAATATTTATCATTTTTTTCTTGCAGAAAGTCATTCGTGTCCCTTTAAAAGCACTGAATTTCACTTTAAAAGCACTTATTGATAATATTACAACACAGTAAAAAAAAACACTATTTCTCACTCTTAAAAAACACAGCCAAAATGTCCAGTCCATGAATTACCACTAGAACATTCCATCATGTATACCAATCGGTACCAAAATGGCCAGAAAAATACCAAAATTCCTGAGCACCAACTTCCAATCATCAGGTACTGCATACGGTAAAATAATCCCAGTCAACTTGTGTATCTCATGGGTCGTGCATACAAAAATATACGACGTTAGTATTAAATTCAGTATGGGCGCACTTGGTATCAGTACTAAGACACCATGAGTATCAGCGGCTAACCAAATATGGGACTGCGAGGCGAATAATTCTAAGGTAATCGTCCCAAACCAGGCGAACATTGAACTATGTCTCATCCTCAAGGCGCCAGACACATTTCTCAATATAATATAACTTACTATAGGTAGAAACGCGACGTAAGAATGTATTTCGTTGCAATCAAAGGTGTTTGTACAGAAGAATGTGAAGGTGACGTAGCTACCGAGGCCTATGAAGGCGAGGAGGGTGGCGCTTAAGGAGATTCCCGGAGTGAACAGGTTGCTGTGGTTGTTGTCGTCCAGCAAGTTGTATCGTTGCGCGAGCAGGTAGGCCAGCGCGAACATTATGCCGTACGCCATTGAGTAGCTGCGGGGGGGAATACATTTAGTGAATTTTTGCTACTTATATTTTATATAGTTAATGAAATTTATTTCTCAATAAGAAATTACAAGGTTTATGGAACTTAAAATATAGTATGACATGAACTTTTGACAAACAAACTAAGTAGGTATTGTTTTTCTTAAAAGCAAATCTTAAATCAATAAGTAGACTCATCTCGTACGTAAATAGCATTTACGAAACAAAGTTAAACTCAAACCATTTATTTCAGTTAAGTCATTAAAGGACAATATTGAACTTAAAAATGCACAGAAATAAAATTCATTTTAGTTTTAAGTACCCCATAGCAAAGAATTTTTTATAGGAAATAATGACCAATAATTGCTAACCAGTTAGTAAATCTCGTCTACAACTTCAATCAATATTTTATAATTTAATTAAGTTAATCTGAAATAAACTTTTATTTGCAAGTTGGTAAGGTTTACATTTATATAAAATGTAAGCAAGCAGTTTTAAATACTTGACCAGGAAATTCGCTGTTATGTATGTATATGTGTACCGTACCGAGGTTGGGACCCGGGAGAAAGTCATTAGACGTTATTAAAGCAGCGTATAATTGACTAGCATGTTTGATGGTTATCCACCCCTTACTTAAATATCTAACATTCTGAATACAGTTCATATCGCTTACCGGTCTTGCTTCCACTGCAGCCACCACTGATGGATATCATCATCGGAGTTCACGAACAACGCCTTCCAAGGTCTTGTCACAAAGATCTTTTGGAAGAACACCTCACTCATGTACAGCACTGTCACTATGACCAGTAGACCAATCACCTGGAGTGAGAGACAACATATTTATTTAAGACTAAGGTGTACAAGGTCCTGCCGGGGCGGGTTGTTCGAAATAGATACCGCGGCCCCGGAACATAAAGGGCAAAAGAAGAAAAATGGGTGGGTTTTAGTCAAAAAGTTTGGCAAAATAAAATGAGTCAAATGAAATCAAAAGTCATTTATTTAAATTGGGCTAATAAACATCACTTTTTGAACGTCAAATTACAAGAGACAGTCTTATAACAAGCCCACCCTTCACCGTCCTTAATAATCAGAAAAATAATTGGCTAGCAAATCGGCCATCAACTTGAATAGAATTATACTTCAATATCATCTAGAGGCGGTTGAGATTTGTCACAACTATCGTTCTTTTGAGTCGTATAAACAGGATTTTAAAGCCTGATAACACAGGCTTTAAATTTTAAATCCAATTTATAGCTTGCTGTTTCATTTAAATATTACTAGTTTACTTGCGCAGTTTCACCCGCGTCTTTGGGTTACTGCCCCGCTCCCGTGGGTAGTAGCGTGATGTTAAATAGCCCATGTAACTCAGTTATATTATAGCTTTGAAATGGTGAAAGAATGTTTAAAATCGGCTGAGTAGGTAAGCCGAATCTTCGAAAACAAACAAATTTTAACATTAGCAGCTGAGCTCAACCTTATGACAATCGCTCTAACTGAAGAGTGAGTGCTAAACGCTTACCAGACCTGCGCACGCGCACGAACTGTGCACGCTACGTGTTTACAATGGACGCAAAAAAATTCACGCGCGCGCAACTGTTCGCGGGCGATGATACACATTCTGCGATATTGAGGCGGGAATAAAGTCAACGTGCGCGTGCGCAGCTGTACAGCTATACACGTCAACACAATGACGAGCACTAGCGTGACATACCTTCAAGGCGATGTAGAGGTACTGGTACGGTTTCGACTCCACCGTGTGGCTCGATGACGGCGCTATATGCGGCGGGAGAGCGAAGATTGCGAACACCTGGAGCAAATAACATGTAGCTTATAGAATACTAGCTTGTGCCCGCGGCTTCACTCGAGTTAAATTCGGGGTAACACAGTTCCCCTTTCCTGATTTGTAGGTACCTGGTACCTGTAGTTTCTGCCCTTGCGCCTTTTTTATTGTAATAGCAATGCTAAGTTTTCCCTTTTCTGGCCTCTTTCTCTCTCATTTCTCACTTTTTTTTAAACTATGTTTTTTTAGCCTTCTGTCCGTCTTCAGGGTCCTAACTATCTCTGTACCAAAATTCATCAAAATCGGTTTAGGCATTAAGGCGTGGAGACGTAACAAGCAAACTCACTTTCGCTTTTGTAATATTAGTAAGGATACTTTATCGTACACAAAAATTTAAACAACTGTTTTACAATACTGCTAATTCAATGGTTGCAATGGCGGTTTTATATCTGACAGCTATTTCTTCCGGACAACTTTTGGATGAACCTTTGGTTTGTTACAAAAAGATCTAAAGAAAGCCTTATACGTCTCGGTTGGTTCCTTGGTCTCGGGCTTAGGCTACGAGGGCTGCCCAAGCCCGGACCCACGATGCGGTCTGTGCAGCCACACCTTTTTTAACTCGCCTTATTCTTGTCGAAGAGAGTTAATTATGCAATCAGTGAGATTGTTTATATTATTTGATAAATTCTTAAAAAAACTGTTACAATTTTAAATCAAGTTAACCTCTAGAGCCCCAGCGGCACAATAACGTGCCAGTAAACAAGTATTACCGCTGAGCCCCGCTGGCACAAATTTTAAAAGTGTATTTGTAGTAAAGATAAGTCTTTAAATCAGATTACGCTTACGACAAGAGCCCGCCCGGCGGTGCTTGACGGATAGTTGACGTAAATAATGGTGGTCCTTGAGAAGTTAAATAATTAATTAGACATTTATTGAATGGCATTCAGTTTTGAGAGTAAGAGATATGTATGGAAGAGGCATGATATACGAAAATACTCACCAAAGTATACCAAAACGAGACTAACGGGATAAAACTGTAGAACTGATACGGTCTATTCATAGTCAGACACAGGACAACCGTCAGGAAATTCAGCCTGAATATCACCCTGAAGTATCTGACAAGGCCTGTGTCTCCCGTCTTCCAGGTGTAGTAGAAGTGGCCATATCCAGTAAGGAACAGGTATGCAGAGACCAGGGCGCGCACCAGCATGTAGATGGGTAGGATCTTGCTGGCCCCGGTGACCTGGTAGACCAGGATCACCAGCTGCATCCAGCCTTTCCATTCGTCTGTTTGTTCGCGGTGGAGGACTCTAGAAAATATTGGAATGATTGTTACTATTGTGTGTGTTACTAGAGAAAGGAAAAAGTATTATAGGCCGACCGCTTAAGTGAGGCTGTGCCTGATTACGGGTTGTTCGAAAGAGATACCGCGGCCCCGGAACCACTCGTTATACACCAAGTTTCCTTGGTGCCTCGGAAAGCACGTTAAGTTCTCGGTCCCGGTTGTCATTTGAAGATCTTTTACAATGGTTACAGATAGTCAATGTCCTAAAAGTCTGAGAACCAGACTTACAAAGTCCTTTTTTGGAAGTTATTTGATGATTTCCCATCCACAAAAAAAAGGCTGTGCCTGAGGTAGCCACGCGATGCGGGAGGGGGGGAGGTGTTGACGCACGCCAGTCGGTCAACAAGCGTGGCTTCGTGACCACCTCTCCTGCACCGCGAAGCTACCTCAGACACGGTCTCAGTGGTCAGCCTATAGTTTGATTACTATATATAGTCGTTTGATTATTAATACGATTGTCCTCGAATTTAGTATTTTGTAGGATGTGATTGATTTATTTTTTATATAAATCTAGAATGCAATCAAATCATTTTACCGGAATAAGTAAAAGCTGTATGAACTTTGTACAGTTTTCTTTTTGGAAGATTTTTCGCGTCTTTTATTTAAAAGTAAACCAAGTTCACATAGCATCTAATAGCATACAAAATTAATGAGTTTTATCATATAAAAATACAAAAACTCACGTATTAGACCTGGATTCATCCGTAAAGAACAGTCCGAGCGCGAACACATATCCGACTGGCAACCAGAAGCTCCACTCCGAATAGTACTTATTCTCCTTCATGAAGAAGTTGGTCCTGTCGCACAGGTAGAAGTACGCCATGATGAGCCCCAACCGCGCCAGCGCCGCGAGGGCGGAGGCCTGCGGGGATGCCTGCACCCCGGCCCGCGCCCCGGTCTGCGCCCCCGCCGCGCCCACGACCGCGTACCCGCGCATGCGCGTGCGCGCCACGTCGTACCACGCCCACAGCACCAGCACCAACCACACCACTGCGCTACACGTAACAGAAAGAGGCTTATACAGGGTGTCTGGTGGCAGATTTATGTTTTTAAATACGATTATTTCAAAAATTAACAAAGGGTGCAAGGGGGAGTGGTATCATTTCAATCAGTGATCGTGCGGATTTCTCAGTCACGATGTCGCACTGGTCGAGGGAGCATCGCGCGTTCGCCATCGAGGCATTTTTCAAGAGTAACGATTCGTACGTAACTGCGCGTCGACAGTTTTGTTCACACTTCGGTTTACGACGAATAAGTGATGGGCCGAGTGTGAATTTAATTTGTTCCTGGGTGCAGAGGTTCCGCGCAACTACTTCGGCTATGAACACTCCACGGCCAGGGCCCAGGCGATCTTCAAGAACTCCCGAAAACATTGAAGTGGTTGAAGAGAGTTTACGTGAAAACCCACGACTTTCGATACGGAAAAGGCCAGCTTCACTGGGAAAGTGATTTTTATCACGCAAAAATTTTTGTGACACGATGGAGCGTGTTCGTACTGTGGATCCCATTTTTTGGAGCGACGAGGCTCATTTTCATTTAAACGGGCACGTTAATAAACAAAACTGCCGTTACTGGGCTCCAAGAACGCATAACCCTCGACTGAAACACCAAAAGCCATTGCTTTGCCCCAGGGTAACTGTTTGTTGCGCCTTATCCACGCATGGGATAATTGGACCATTTTTTTTTTCGAGAATGCTCGGGGCCAGGCGACAAATGTCAATAGTGACAACAGGATGGCGCTACCGCACACACAGCTATTCGATGGATTTGCTTCGGGAAGCTTTCCCTCAAAAACTTATCAGTAGCTTTGGGGACATCCCGTGGCCACCGAGGTCCCCCGACTTAACCCCAATCGTTTTTTTATGGGGCTACCTCAAAGAGAGAGTTTACAGCAACAATACCCGAACTCTAGTGAACTTAAAAGAAAACATTCGTCGAGAAATCAGCGCAATTGAATCAAGTTTACTGCAGCGTGTGGCGCGTAACACGAGGGTCCGTTTTGAACAGTGCGTGCAACTCGACGGAAGACATTTGGATGACATAGTGTTCAAATAATAAAATCCGCATTATAAGTCTGTCGTTTAATATTTCAAATAAAACAATATATCAAATTTATTTATTTTATTTAATTTTGAAAATATAAATCTGCCGCTAGACACCCTGTATATATCTGCGCCCGCGTCACTTTACTTGTCAGTGTTGCCATCGACACTTATGGCATAGACAAACACTGATGTGGCAATCGGTCGTGACCCTCCGAGCGATGCCGCAAAAAAAATAGTGCAGCTACGGGACAAATTAGGAAAAAATTGCCACTACAGGTTTGTTACATCTTTTTTTACAGCCCCAAGGGTGGACCCTTTAACAGGGTAGATATTATTTTACAGCATACATTTGAGCAGCATTATTTTACCAGGAATAATTTAACAGATGAAGGAAGCCCATTCAAGTTTAGGTTTAAAAATGAAGTAGCTTTTATTAAAGAGGATATTGCAAACAGGTGTAGCTGCTACCCGTGACCAAATTGTAAAGACCAAAAAATTGTTGTTGAAGATGACGCAAATGATAGAATGAAATTCGAAATATGGCCATTAAAAAATTTAAAAATCAATATTTATTTATTAAAACTTCATGCACAAGTAACAAAAACATTGTACAAAGGCGGACTTAATGCCTTGGGCATTTTCTACCAGTCAACCTTAGGGTAATGCAGAGACAAAGACATAGTAGGTGCAATGTGACAGGAAATATCAATTTTATTAATAATAAATACATATATATATATATATTTATATATACATAGAAAATATACAAAAGTAAAGAGAGGTAAAACTACTAAATATGATGAAAAACTGACAACTTTTTAATTTTGAGAAGAATCTGCCAACTTCTTACGTAAGTGTTCGCGAGCTTTTACCTTAAAATTAAATGTAAACCGATTGGTAGCCGTCCTGATGTTCAATATTGATCTAGAAGGAAAGAGGTTGAGGCAACAGAGGAGATGGAATACCCCCTCTGTTATACTGATGTTGCCATATCTTGGAATCCAACCCAGGACCCCGTGCTCAGCAGTAGCACGGCAGTACAAAGAAAATAGAAACTACAGAACAGCACTTACAATGTTGCTTATCAGCCTCCTTTTACAACATTTTTAGTTAAAAACAAATTAAAACATCGTCAGTTAAACCAATGAATTCTGTTTGTGTCTTTTTGTAACATAAATACATACTATGAAGGGTGTAAACGATCCTTTTACGAAGCCCTCACGCATTCTGTATATCAAATTATATATGTCTATTTAATTTGATATACAGAATTATTTGGGTTAAAATCACTTTTTACTGCAAAGCTCAATGTTACTAAAAACATTTTGTTGACGAGACATTGATTAGTACTGGGGTCGGGGAGGTTCAACATTAAAAACTTAGATTTAAAAAAAGTTGGTACTGTCTAGAACAATATTTTTTTTTTGTTAAGGGTACTTTTACACCTTTTATATATTTTTACCAATATCCTTTTTCACCTTTTATAAATATAAACCTTACTGACTTGTAAATATTGTACATTTTAAAATGATTAAATACTAGCTTCCGGCTGCGACTTCGTCCGCGTGGCATAGTTACTTAGGGCTATAACTAACTAATAAAAAAAAATCCTCTCCCCTTTTCTTCCCTCTTTCTCACTTTTTTCTAACCTATGTCCGTCTCCAGCCTAGGTCCCCAACTATCTCTGTACCAAAATTCATCAAAATCGGTTTGACCATTTAGGCGTGAAGACGTAACAAACAAACAAACTCACTTTCGCTTTTATAATATTAGTAAGGATAGTAAGGATCAGCAAAATCAATCAGATAAGATATCTAACGCTGTACGTGTATGTATGTATGTATGTATAGTCTCACCATAGCAGGAACAGCGCGAAGGTGAGTATCTGCAGCTGCGTGTAGGGCTCGGGCTGCGCGCAACAGGAGCCGTCGTTGAAGTTCATGTGGTCGTTACAGAACATGTTGAGCAACAGTTGCGTCGCGTGACGCAGCGCCCGCGCCGACAGCGTCACGTCGCCGTCCGACGCTACTAAACGCAGAGAGTTCCACATTTTGGCTGCACTGTGCGTTAGGATCTGGAAATGAGAACTGTATTAACAAAATGGGTAATGTACACATTTATAAAAAAAAATAGCTTTTGCCCGCGGCTTCGCTTTCCTGATTTGCAGCTACCTGCTACCTGTAGATTTTGCCCTTGCGCCTTATTCATTGTAAGAGCAAAGCTAAGTTTTTCTTTTCTTCCCTCTTTCTCCCTCATTTCTCACTTTTTTTTAATAAAAATTAGCCTGTGCCCGTCTCCAGGGTCTCAACTATCTCTGTACCAAAATTTAGGTGTGAAGACGTAACAAACAAACGAACTCACCTTTGCTTTTATAATATTAGTAAGGATAAAACAGCCAAGTGCGAGTCGGACTAGCGCACCGAGGATTCCGTACAAACTTGCGACAAAAAGAGTTATGTCTTTTGATTTAGATGGTTAATTTTGTCACAGACCACAGAGTTGAGTAGGTATATACTTCTTCACTGTTCAATGTTTGTTTGGATGGGTGGATGTATGGATTTTTGTTACTCTTTCACGTCAAAACGGCTGAACGGATCTTGATGAAATTTGGAACTAGATTATAGTCTGGAATAACACAAAGGATACTTTTTTTTCGATATCACGCGGCCGAAGTCGCGGACGCCAGCAAGTGGTTTTATAATTTAACTAGCTTTTGCCCGCGGCTTCGCTCGCGTTAAATTCGGGGTAACACAGTTCCCCTTGCGCCTTATTGATTTGTAATAGCAACGCTATTTTTTCCCTTTTCTTCCCTCTTTCTCACTCATTTCTCCCTTTTTTTAATAAAAATTAGCCTATGCCCGTCTCCTAGTTCCCAACTATCTCTGTACCAAAATTCATCAAAATCGGTTTAGCCATTAAAGCGAGAAGAGGTAACAAACAAACTCACTTTCGCTTTTATAATATTAGTAAGGAAGTAAGGATTTCAACTCGATACCTCTGTGTTCCTGAGAGGGTCTTGACAGACAAACAACAAAATGTTCAAATAAGGGTTTACGTTTCAGAGGGGCGCCAGGGCCTCCGCCTGCCGGGGTTGCGGGTTGTTCGAAAGAGATACCGCGGCCCCGGAACGTAAAGGGCAATAGAAGGAACATGGGTGGGTTTTAGTCAGTAAAAGTCTGACATGCCCCCCCGCTCCGCCCAGAGCGGGGGAAGTCATTAGATTATTTCCCACCCGAAAAAAAATTAAAGAAAAAAAGGGTTTCCGTTTTTTCCTTTTGAGGTGCGGAACTCTAAAAGGTACTTACCTCTATAGCAGCTTTATTATATGAATCAATATCAGTATTGGTAATCCTTTTATTTTCATTCTTCAACTTCGTAGCATCAACCGATTCAATGAGCTTCCACAACACTTGAGTGTTCCTCGCTGCAAGCGAATCTATGGCTTGTACCAAGTGCGTAAGGTTCCTTTTGTATTCTTCGAGCAATAAGTCTGTTGTATTCCTAGTTTTGAGTAGTTGTAGGCCGGTGGATGCTACGATTACTGAGGGAGGTTGGTCTGAACGCTGCCTGTTGGAAATTGAGCTTTAAGTTTAGGGCGATAAAGGTTATAATGTTGTTTGGTTTGATATAGTTTGTTTATTGCTTAGGTATTTATCAATCATAAAGTGATACACTGATTACAATGCATCATGTCACTTTTAAGTCACCGACTTAAGGTTTAAATTGCATTGACTGACAGATTTCGGAGTTTCAATAGCTTGGCTATGAAATTCACAAAATTAAAGACTAGATCATGTCTTGATAATTTAGATAGTCACTGATCAGATTAAACATACATACATACTTAAACTCACGACTTTTTCCGAAGGGGGTAGGCATATAGGTACGTAGTTCATACAATCATATGCATAGCTATTCACAACCACTCAATTGCAATCGTGCCGTGGATATAATCGAAAAAGTTCTCCAAACGCTAATCACAGACGTGTAATCGTCTAATTCTGAACTTTAAGCATACCAACAAGAACAAATCCTGGTAAAAATAATATATTTATCATTTGTAATTTTCTACCAAAATTATCTATTTGCTACCATTACGTAACGTACCCTGTTAAACATACCACAACACATCTCCACACGGATCTGTGAATAGCGTTTTGCCGATTTGACGATTCGATTACGAGAACATCGACTAGTTTCGATTGTCGATTACGGTTACGATTGGATTGTTTGTGAATAGCTATGCTGATCACACACGCACACCGGGTGCGTGAACTACGCACCTAACCGTTCTGAAGAACCTCACCACTAAGGTCGCTTAACCATAATAGGGTAGTTTCCAGAATCAAAGTAATTACATTCTATTTAGTCTGCCTTTTAGATAAGGGACACGTATTTTTTATTTGTAAATTAGACCAAAAAAGACAAAGATATAGCCCATTAAAGTTACGTGTGACGTCACTCGTTCCGGAAAAATGCATAATTATATGCATGCTATATCTTTTGTCATTTTTATTCTAATTTACAAATAAAATAATACGTGTCTCTTATTTTAGAATAAGTAATCTAAAAGGCAGGCTAATATTTAAAAAAAAAAAACGTTGCCCCACACTAGGAATTTCTCCTGTATCGTGGGTGCGTTTACAAACATTTAAACTCACATACACAAACAGCCAGACCCGAAACAACTACCTGCAGGTCATACAAATATTTGTTCCGTGCGGGAATCGAATCCGCGACACGCAGCGCAGCAGTCGATCGCTCAGCCACTGCGCCAACCGTGCCGTTCTTTTTTGGAAACTTGCTAATTATTTATACTAAACAAAAAAAGAAATTTGTTAGTATGTCACTCACCACGTCCTAAACTGGTCCACCATAGTCTTGGACACATCATCACTGTATATAAACGTGACGGACAATCGGAGCTTATTGTCCACATACGTGTAGTTGGGCATGTGGTGGTCCACTGTGGAATATGACGCGTCCATGTCCAGCCGGGTCCGAACCACACCTGGGCAAAGAATGGTTGTTACTTGTAAGTATAAATGACAAATGATGTTTATTTTGCAAGTAGGTTTTCGCAAACGTCTTATTTTTTTTTTTAAACTAGATGAGGCCGGTGTTTCGTCTACTCTGAGAAGAAATAGCCGAAACAAATTCAGAAGTCTCTTTTAAGGTCCACACAAAAATCTTGGTCATCTTACATGAGGACTACGCAGATTAGTGTCTAAAATGGTCTTTTTAAGAAATCACCACACAGATTGAGTGGACCTGTCCAGTCAGTGCAAGCATTTGTCCACGACCACCAACGACACGACGAACAATACCAAAAAAGGATATTTGTGTAGGTCGCTTATAGTACCCAAACGGCCAGACAATCGTCAAAAACAAACAAACTAAATAAAAGTAATGATCCACTACTAACTCCTATACTAAATGTATATGCTGCAGAGAACTTCAAACGGCGTAAATATTGGAATACGATATTTTCGAGCCGTTTGGAGTTGAAACTCTGAGTCCTTGTACTCAAAGCCTTTTTAATTAAATTTCTAAACGCTTTTTTTGGGGTGGGAATCAACAAATAACTTCCCCCGCTCTGGGCGGAGCGGGGGGAAATGTCAGACTTTTACTGAAAACTTCCGTACTTCCGTGTCCAGTGAGGACCTGCGTCAGGCGAGGACGCCATGATGCCTCTCCAGCCACTCCTCAAAGAGGGGACTTACCGCCACTATTGTGGCGTGCCTTAAATTTCTAAACGCTTATTTGGTCTTAACCGGTAAATACGGCTTTTAAATTCAACGATTGCAATAGCGAAATTTTATTATTTTACACTAATCGCTGTTTTTAGGAAAACCGCAGTCTTTAAAACTAAAGTACTACTGAGCCATTCCTAAAATCCTATTACAGCGAATAGTCCAATTTCACAGAAAAGGGTTTTTTGCGGTCGCATAAAGCGGCAGTAGTGATCAATGCCGCAATTTCAACCATCTAGCTATGAGGTGTATCTTGAAGTGTTAAAGCAGGTTTTTGGAACAAAGATCCTTATCGCGCGTTGCGAAAGGGGGCTAGACGGAAAAAAAGAAGACCAAAAGTTGTAACGACACTTTATGCTTAAGACCCAAAGTTGTAACGACATGTTTTGCTATAGTTGTAAGCCGTGCGGCGCACGGTGGGCTGAAAATCGGCTTTCATAGACTTAGGGATTTCAATTTGTAAGTGCTTGTTTTTATGCCGGATATCGCTTCTATTAGTCATTACTATGTACAAAAATGACACCCGAGTTAATTCTACCCAAAAACGAAGGAAATATAATTTTTTTACGAAAAATTTGTATGAAGCTAGTATGAAAAATCGAATTATCTCCTAAACGGCATGTTTAACCGTAATATCCTTGGAGATGGTCATAGTGCTAATTATTTATGATTTTTTGGTTGGCGATTGGACGAAAAATTTAATGCCTTTTTTTTTTAAAAATCGTCAAAATATTTTTATTTATTTTTACATGTAAAACGATCCCTTTTAGTGTCTAAGTTAAAAAGTTCGATATGTTATTAACCCAAATATTAAGAACACACGAAACAAGAAAAATAAAATAAAAAAAATTGCTGTTTTTGACACATTTATATTAATTTAAATAAAAAAAGATTTATATTGAAGTAACATATGAAGTTATATTTTATACAAAATAAGTTAATTTAAGGAATTAATACTAAGCATTCGTAAAATAAAGTAAAATAAATAAAAAAAATAAAACATATCATTAAATATTACAAAAAAACCCAAACACACTCAAATACAAATTTACAAATATGTACATATATATCTTTTTTACAAATTTTCCTTATCACTCTCGTTGTCAGACTCCAATTCTGAGTCAGCATCCAGATTGGATATATCCAAAAATTCGAACTCAGTTTCCTGAAATTGAATTAAGTCGAGAGTTTCAGCAAAAAAGCTCTGCTTTTTCTTGGCATCTAACTTAGGCCTTTGTGCACTTAGCAAAGGGTCCGAAGAAACAACAAGCATATTTAAAATGTCTTGATTGGAATCCTGCCTGCTTCTTTTCCGCGAATGATGTTCTCGAAACCTCCTAAAATCTTTGTTTCGAGACTCTGAGGCTTCTTCCGAGAGAGTCCCAATCGGCACAATATTATTTTTCTCGATTATGTCAGCCCCATGGATTAGTAACTTATGAACGGTTGACGACATGTAGTACCAGTCGTATAGTAATACGTACTTTTCTGCTGTTTTGCGAGCATAATCTCTAAATTTTATTATATCGATCTGCTCTCCAGATGTAATTGCTTGTAAAATTACAGCAAATCTTTTGATGAGGTCTTCATCCAAACCGGTTATAGCTGCGGTTTTATTAGGAAACTCAAAGAATTTTCTTGCAGTATTCCCGTCATTGGTGGTTCCCGAGCCTTGTTTTACTATATCAATCAACAGATTGAGCTCATCTTTGAATTTATTTTGAATTATTTTCTTTCTTGTCTGTAGCATTTCTTTGTGCTCATCACTTCTCGCTGCCCACCGTTTGAAGTCCAGTCTGTATGCAATGTGTAACAGACATTCCATACAATTTATACGGGCGTGTAGGGATGACAAGCCAAACTCATACAGGTCCGAACACACAATTTTTGATGTTACAGCATCTAAGCGGTTCATTTCTGTAGGCTTTGCTAAGCACAGGTAGCACGATGTATTTGATCTAGCTTCAGAAAGGTAAGTACAGACTTTAGCGTCGATCATCGTCATCATTAGTTGATGAGTCACCCTATTATTATTATTGCACTCTGTGGGGATAAGGGCCTCAATTTCTTCATCCATTTGTTTTTTCAGCCCAAGGACAACTGCTTCACTCTCCTTTACAAAAGTAAACTGAACTGGACGACAATACAAAACTGAGCATGGTTTTGGGTTCGTCCATAAAATGTTGTCTCCATCTGTCAGTTTTAGTGGCACCAAGGAGGTCATGAAAATGCTTGAATCATCTTCCTCACCCTCAATTTTCTGCTTGTATCGGCTTTGGTTAGAAGCACCGTCAAATCCCCACTTGGATATCAGCTTCAACTGCTTGTTATGCTCTTCGTTAGAAAGGCTTTGAAGGATTCTTGTAACCGTGATATCAAGTAAAGCTTGAAGTGTAATCCTAGCCGATGAATCAGTAACTGTCACTGATTGCTTCGGAGGGTAGCAATCAAGCTTAGTTTGTTGCACTTTATAGTAAGATGGATAAATATCTTTAGCACCTTCTCGAATGGCAGCCTCACGCAACGTAATATATTGCCACTTTGAGAGTTTTAGCGAAAGAAGCAATCCAAGCGCCTTTTCTGGCGTAAATATGATTGTTTTCGCTGGTTTCTTAAGCGTTTCATTTAATTTAGCGGCTGCTTCAGGATTTTTCATCATGTATTCGATGACAGAGGCGATATCTCCATGCCCTTCTTCTTTTAAACGTGCTGCAGCTGCATATGCCAATTCACTGGAACCTTCGCCTGTGTGTTCATCAGATCTTCTCTTTTTTTGTTTACTTCCCAGGTCTTCGAATGGTTTACGGGATCTTTTCGTCATTGTTCCAATGGACGTTGATGTCGACGGTTCTGGAGAGACTGAGGGCGCTCTTGGTATCTCATCAACACTTGGTTCTTGATTAACTAAAGTTTGCACAAAACTCGGCCAATCAATATTTGCTCCCAACCAATTCTCGTACTTTCTCCTGAAATTATCAAGGAATCGGTTGGATTTCTCCCACCTTTGTAAAGCGGCTCGCGTAAATCTCCGACAAAATTCTTTGAGAACAACATAATCTTCGTCAGACAGGCAATCGCCTATGCGGGATACAACTGCACTAAACAATACTTCATGATCAAATGAAGTACTCTCACTTCGTAGAAGAACAAACAAGTCTAAATTGGTCATTAAACTTTCCATTTTAAGATTTTATAGTCGCAGATTTAGTGTTAGCAGTTACACAGTTGTGAACAAATTAAATTATAAAACAAAACTTTAGCCCTTTTATTGCAAAACGACAATAATTAGGTAACTACCCTCATTAGTTATCTCCTCATTAGCTAATGAAAATCTATAACTGTCACTAACTATTCTTAGAACTCATAGCACTGCTCATTAACAAATTAGCTTACTTATCAGGAAATGTTAAATATAATCCATTGTCGTGAGATATTGAAAATCATTAAATCACCTATTAAGACTCATTAGAAGACCTAATCAGTGTAGTTACTTAATCACTTCTTTTTGGACTCATTAGAAGACAATTGGTAATTTGGTTGTATGAAAAGTTTTAAAACTCATTTTGTGTTGATAAATATCTAGCTCAAACATAGTTGGCTACGTGTGGGTGTACTACAAACCTCTGCCAACTCCTTCGGAAATATAGGAGTGATGCTATTTTATGTTATGTGTAGTTAAAAGTCCGTGTTCTTCAACATAAACACCAAAAGGAATCGTTTCATACGTAAAAACAAATAAAAATATTTTGACGATTTTTAAAAAAAAACGGCATTAAAATTTTTGTCCAATCGTCAACCAAAAAATAATAAAAACAAGCACTTGCAAATTGAAATCCCTAAGTCTATGAAAGCCGATTTTCAGCCCACCGTGCGGCGTGCGCGTGTTTCTCTGTCTGTCTCTCTCTCTCTCTCTCTCTCATAGAAAGTAAGCCAGTTATTTTCGTTTCGTCTTTTTATATCGCATTGAACAGTGTGTTGTCGCGACGATTATTTTTGTTGTGTATACAAGTTTTGTACATAATAAATAATGACTTCGTTCCATCCGGGTGTCCCTTGACACCTCTCATGTTTTTTTTGTCTTTACAGATTGTTTAGCGCCATCTCTTTCCCATACTGAAATATTTGCTGCTTTAAAACGTCAAGTTAACCCCACTGATCTTTTTCAACTAGCTAAATTCCTTGTCGACACCCGTGCGACTCGATAGAAGATGGAGATTTCAGACTTATATTTAACACTCACCAATAAAATATTCATACAACTGTTCAAGTCTGGAGTCGCCTATGAAGGCGAAACTGTTGTATTTGCCCCAAAAGGCAAGGTACCGGAGGCACCGTCGCGCGTCTCTGAAAGATGGGAAATATTATGTAGATAGTGTGCTGCGCTGACGCTGCTGCTGCGGCTGCAAAAAACCTCAAGCGGCATATTTTACATGTAGCGAGTGCCCATCTGACCTCCAGAACCCAGTAGTCTCGGCAAAACCGGTTGTTAGATTTTGTCACTGAAGAAACTCGGTATGTAATAGGTCACCCACCTAGGCAAGCCCGGCGTTATCTGAATATTAATCTGATCAGCTATTATTATTTAGCCACGAACTCTTCTCGTTAAACGCGAGTATCAGCACTTCTCAAAATAGTGTCAGTTACTGTTTGAACTCACAATTACCAAAATCAAAATAATTTTTATTTGACATAAGCCTACATGGGCACTTATAAAACGTCGAGAAAAGGTTCACGGTTCGGGTTGGTCGTTTCCTATGGAGAAGAACGGGCAAGAAACTCCATGGTTACTCTTTTAAAATCGTTTGGTTTTACAATGTTGTTGTCACAGCGATAGTACTTAAGTATGACAGGACAGCAGAGGCCCGACAATAAGTCATTGCTTACTTTACAAAACGTAAAAATTAGATAAGAATTTAACAAGCGTCTAGGAAACTACAAGGCCCACAATGTGCACTCATTCAAAAAAATAGTAACTTGGATATCGTGAGCAGACCACTCAATCATTAGTTGTCATACTTATTTCTAACAATCTTAATTAATTGACTCTGGACTCCCTAATTAAGGCCATTAATTAAATCTAGTTAAAGAGTTAACTCCAGTGCAGTTGTCATGCTTGTTTTCTCTATGAATTAAGCCTCCTTTTTCATTTAAAATGGTCTCACTCTTGACCTCAATCTTATCTAAGGTCACAGATGAAATTCACGATCGACCTGTGTGCTACAATACAAAAAAAAACACAATTATAAGTTCTAATTTTCAAGCTTTTATTATTTCGAATTATTAAAAACCACTGCTTAGTTGGTCTAGTGGTCGCAAGCGCCATTGCTGAGAATAAGGTCCAAGGTTCGGTTCCCAGGTGGGGCAAAATGATATTGGGTTCTTCCATCACGAATTTGATAGCAATAGATTCCTGCTATTTTAAATGGGGCTTAAACTAGCGAAATGTGAGTGTATAAGGTACACCTCTTTTTTGTTTTTTATGGAGTGTCAGAATATTAGTGACTAAAAAGGGAACATGAATGGGTCATGTTCCCTTTGTGTTCCGGGACCTGTCTTTGGAACAACCCGCAACCCCAGAACAACCCAACGAAAAATTATTTTACAAGAGCTACCATAGAGCTTTTTGCCAGTTCTTTTCCATAGGAAACAACCAACCTAAATAGTCTAGTCAACAAGTTCAAAAACGTGTTAAATAGACATAAAGCTCCTAAAAATATGTATGATAGCTCATTGGATGCGGAATGATGTCTACAAAAATGTTTTTAAGGGCTTATTAGCACATAAAAAATTGCGATTGTTATAAACAAAATAAGATTTAAAAAAAGGAATTTGGTTTTTCCTTAATAATTTTTAAAATAATGATATTTAAAAATTTTTGAAAAAAGATCCTGAAAGAGGAGGAAATTTCCAATAAAAAAAGTCTCTCTATGAATTTTTTTTTCAGTAATATCTTATTATTGCTGTTTTTGCATCTACTATAGGTATTAATTAACATTGGAAAAAAAAAATTACACTATTTGTTAAGAAATTGTTTATAAACAAATAGTTTTGGGATTTTTTAATTTTTTTTTTACCATTTTATTGTTGGTAAAATAATGTTTTTTTTAAAAAAAAAAAAAAAAAAAATTTTTAATTGTTAAACAAAATTATATATTTCTATGATTTATACGTAATTAGAAAGATATTTTATCATAGAACAAAAAAGTTTTTGGGTCCGTGGCTGTATCTATATTATTCAACAAATTATAAGCTATGAAATTTCAAAAAATATCAAAAAAATCTTAAATTTTTATAAACAAATGCTTATAACAACTGATAAACAATAGTTACAGGATCGATTTTGAATTTATTTCAAAGATAAAGAAATCCTTTATAAAACACCAGATTGGAAAAATATTAGTTAATTAACAATGGTGTAAGTTTTTGAAAAATCGATATACAATTTTTTTTTTCACCGAGGTTTTTTTCGTTAAAGTGTTTAGATTACACCATAATTTATTCAAATTTTTAAATTGTTATTTAATACTATAAAAAAAATATTTTAGGTGATATACCGGCTTTTTAAACGTCTCGCCTATGCCGTAACGACCTAACGGAGCCCTATTATCAGCGTTAAAAAAAAGTTATAAATAATAGAGATAGAATTCCGGGAGTTGAGACTTTTTTATTGGAAATTTCCTCCTCTTTCAGGATCTTTTTTCAAAATTTCTTAAATATCATTATTTTATAAAATGATTAAGGAAAAACCAAATTCCTTTTTTTTTAATCTTATTTTGTTTATAACAATCGCAATTTTTTATGTGCTAATAAGCCCTTAAAAACATTTTTGTAGACATCATTCCGCATCCAATGAGCTATCATACATATTTTTAGGAGCTTTATGTCTATTTAACACGTTTTTGAACTTTTTTTTTTTTTTTTTCTTCTTTGGCAACTGAGCCGATGTCGACTATTCTGCCAGGGTCACGTAGTGACGGCAACTATCTTGGTGAGCCGTCGAACTTTACTTTTGGTAGTGTTAGTAGCTGTAAAGACAGGACATTTTTGTTAGTTAACACGTAATAATATATATATAGTATTTTATATGTATAAATTTATAATCAATAGGACATCACAAATTAAAACGGTTAGATAGAAACATAGGATTAGTATTACATCTTCAGATCGTTATCATTTAAAAATTTAGACAGAATTTGGACTAATTTAGGGGAAAAATTTGTCAGGAGATAATGGAAATTGGTAGGTAGGGTGATTTTAATTTTGGGGAGCTTATGGTACAAGTCAAAGGACTGGGAATATAGAGGGCATGAGAAAAAGATATGGTCCAGAGTACCGTCGTCAAGACCGCATTCACATAATGAGCTGTCTCGGACGTGAATCTTATTTAAAAATACTGGGCTGCAGCAGTGACCGAGTCTCAGTCTACACAAGGACGAAACAGTTCTTTTGGACAGTTTAGTGCATTTAAAAAACCAAGGTTTCCGCTGGACTTCCGGTTGAATACTGGCATAGTACGCACCCTTAAGCCTCGAACTTACTTGCCAAACTGCTGACCACGAATTATGCAGCTTCTGTTTAGTGTCGGCCCGTAAGTCGTAGCTATGGACTACATAATGTTTTAGATCAACTGGATTGGAAGTTGCGAATTTAGCGAGAGAATCCGCGCACTCGTTGCCACCTATACCCGAGTGACTCGGAACCCAAGCTATTTCAATGTTTAAACCGCTGTTGAAGCAAGAAAAGAGTAGATTTTTAATGTCTAAAATGATTTTACTGTGGATCTTTGATTTTAATTGATTTTGACTTAAAGCTTGAATGCTACTGCGAGAATCTGAGAAGATGACTGAATTTTGAATATTGTGTGATTTAATAAAATTAATTGCTTCTAAAATGCCAATACACTCCCCTGTGAAAACCGATACCTCTGGAGGGCACTGAAAGAGAAGAGCAATTTTGGAATTCTGGAAGTAAGTAGAAATTCCTGTGCATCCTGTAGGTGTTAATTTAGATGCATCGGTGTAAAATAAATTCCATCCCTTCCAGTACCTCTCGATGGCCTGATCAAAGTCTCCCTTTACGTCCTCGGAACCTTTTGAGATGCCAAGCCCAAGAATGACTTTAGGTTTAAAATGAACCACTTCGTATGTGGAAGAAAAGACTGGTAAGGTAGGATACTGGCTAACAGGTGAGGAGAGGTTTTTAAGCTCTCTGTACCTATTCATTAACGGAGGTAATGATTTATTCTTCCAGTAAGAAGAAACTTCTAACGAGACGTGGATTACTTCTAGTATGGGAAGTAAGGGGTGGGACGAGAGAGCGAAAACTTTGGACAAAAAACGATCAGCTAAGTATTGTCTTCGAAGGTTAAGGGGAGGCTCTGCACATTCTACCTGGAGGAATAGGAGAAGATTTCATTGCACCTATTATAATTCTGAGGCATTTGGATTGAATAGCATCTAGCTTGCGAAGTGCCTCTTTATTACAGGGCTCAAGTAAGAAGCAGCAATAGTCCATTACACTTCTGACCAGAGCGTTGTATACTAACTTGAGAGTGTAAGGGTGTGCTCCCCACCAGACCCCAGACAGAGCCTTGAGGACCGATATTGAGCGCTCACACTTTTTTACCGCGTTGTTGATGTGGTGCACTCCTGACATTTTGGAATCTAGAGTAACTCCCAGAAACCTGGCCTTGTCTTCAATGGGGATAACTTGACCGTCTATATTTATTACAATCTGGGGGATTACCCGTCTGCGAGTAAAAATAACAGCAGTACTCTTAGGAGCACTCAAACACAACCCATGACCGAGTAACCATTGGTTTAATGAGGCTAAAGAGACATTCAAAGATTGGGCGGAATCCTCGATGGAACTTCCTGGGACCAATAAAGCAATATCGTCAGCATACTGGAGGATTTTACAGTTATAATTTAAGCAAGAAGGGAGATCTAAAGTGTAGATGTTATATAGAATAGGACTTATTACGGAACCCTGCGGTAATCCTCGCCAAGCAACCCTCCTCTCACGGTTGTCCCCTGGGATCCTAAGCTGCAGGGTTCGGCTTGAAAGGATTGTACAAATGATCTGAATGATCCTAGCCGGTATTCTCAGCTCTTGCAGCTTTTGCCTGAGAACTGGGAGGAGAACAGAATCATATGCAGCAGATACGTCCAGAAAAACGGCTACCACAGACTCATTCCTACTAAGGGCCAGTCGAATCTCTGATGTGAGGATACCCACACTATCAGTTGTACCCAAACCTTTCCTAAAGCCGAACTGAGTCATCGGGAGCAGCTTCCTACTTTCTACAAGCCATTCTAGTCTGTTTTTAATTAAATGTTCGAAGAGTTTAATGAGTACTGACGATAGAGCAATTGGTCTGTAAGAGCAATGATCACTAGGATCTTTCCCAGGCTTTAATATAGGAATAACCACTTGAACCTTCCAAGCTGGAGGAATATAGCCAGAAGAGAAACAAAAATTAACCAAATCCAGGTAATATTGGTGACTTTTAATACCCGCTTTTGCCATGAAAGAGTAAGGGAATCCATCCACTCCAGGAGAGGAATCCTTAACATAATTAAGAACTGTTTTCCGTTCATCCAGGGTGAATGGCGTATCTAGAGGGTCATTTGAGGATACAAGACCTGTACAATTTAATTCCTCCTCACCTGGGACATAGTCCGGGGCGACCCGACTGAAGAACTGATATCCCAGGTCATCGGATAAGATGCTTTTGTGAGACGATTTTAAGCAGCTTCTGTAGCTTTTTACCCTTTGCCATACTACCGACGATGGAGTGGATGGACTCAGGGAACTGCAAAATGATACCCAGCCTGCTCTTTTCTTTTTCCTACAGAATTTCCTGGATTTGGCCAATGTCTGTTTGAAGGCGATGAGATTTTGCAGGTTCATTTCATGGTTAAAAGTCTCTCCAGCCTCATTCCGGGTTCTGATCATAGTGGTGCAATCTCTATCCCACCAAGGCGGAGAGGGGATTCTGCCGGAAGGGGTTTTTTTAGAAGGGAAGCAATCATCAGCTGTAGTGGATATTGTGTTGGAAAAAGTCAAGAAACATTCCTGAGCATTTTCAGCATTTATGGATGGAAGAGAAGAGATACGGAGATCTAATATTTTGGCGTAAAGGTCCCAATCCACCGAATTCAGCCGATACTTTAGCAAGGGAGGGGAGGATTTATCGGGAAGGGTTTTAGAAGGAATTTTAACCATGATGGGATAGTGATCGCTACCATAGGATGTATTCAAACGACTCCAAATTAAGAGGCTGGCCATGCCAGATGAACAGAATGTCAAGTCTACACAACTATTACTTGCCTGTAAGCCATTCCTACGAGTTGGACTGCCATCATTAATTATACATAGGTCAAGGTCATCTATCATATCCACTAACTTCACACCAGTACTATCACAAGAATCTGATCCCCAGCGATAATGATGGCAGTTGAAATCTCCCATGACAAGTAACGGGCCATTTACATTGCTTATTATGTTTTTTATTGAATCAATATCTTCTAAACGTGGGCGTGTAATATAAAAAGAAAAAATGTTTATGCCCTCAACCTTAACAGCGACAACATTAAGGTTGTCGCCAACGAAGGGTAGAGGGATCTGGGAGAATGGTACTTTGTTATTAATGAACAAAGCACATCCTCCATATCCATCAGGCCTGTCATGACGGACACCACTGAAGCATGGAATCCTGAAATTACTTCCAGGAAGTAGCCATGTCTCAGCAATGGCACAGACTGATGGTTTAAATTTATTTATTAGAAAGAGGAGGTCAGGTTTGCTGGGAGAAATACTCCTCACGTTCCATTGCAGGAATGTCAGGGGAGTGAATGTTATTTATTTGATAAACAATCGTTTTCAATTTGTTGGCAACGTGGTCAGGTAGAGATTGTGCAGGGTTGGATAATACTGATATTAGCATATTGGCTATCATGTTGAGGATTTGTTCGGACTTATCCACAGGACTACTGGTACCTTCTTTTGGGAAGGCACAACCATTTTGGGAAGGAGAGAAGGAGTAATCCTGGGTAAGGGCTTGATGAGCCTGTCTATCATAGCTAGGAGAAAGGGGGGCATGGGACTTTGGTTTAAGAAAGACTGTTTTACGGTATGATTTTGTTTGGGAAGCTGGGCTAGGATATTGTGAGGGGGCGGTTGTTGATTTATGATTTTGGGACATTCTCGACACTTCAGCATATGAACGTGACACTGGAGGGAAAGCCTGACTTGCTTCCACATACGAGACAAATTTTTCAGCCATAAAAGCTTTTATGGCCTTCTGTCGACCAAGTTCAGGGCAAGACTTATCATTGGCAAAATGATTGCCTGTACACAAAACACAAATGGCACACTCAGAGGGAATATGGCATCCATCACCTGGGTGGTCTTGACCGCATTTAAAGCAGCGTGGTTGTGAGCGACATACAGTACGTGTGTGACCAAAGCGACAACAGTTGTAGCATTGAATGCATGGGTACATATACCTCTCGACCGAAAGGGCAGAATAAAAACAATACACTCTTTTGGGAAGTACTTGCCCATCAAATGTGAGAACAGTTTGAGTGGGTTTCCACTCTGTAACCCCCAGAGAAGTCACCTTTCGGCTCATTCTCCTTGCCTTAATAACCGGGCCGCATCCATCAGGGACCTTGATGTTCTCAATAACTTCATCCTCTGTCCATTCAGTTGGTACATCCCTAACCAGACCTAAGCGTGTCACATTAAATTGTGGAATTGATGCCACATAGTTATGTTGCATTAATGTTCCACTAATTAAAAAACTGTTTGCATCCTGATGAGACTTAAATTCCACTGCCACTCGGTTTCTGCCTAGACGTTTCACACTGCCTAGAAGGATGTTGCTGTAGTTATTTTTTGCGAGAAACATGCCAAATTTAACTGGGTGCAACACAGTACCTGGGGTCTGACCATCTTTCAGAGAAACATGAACAACGTATGGAGGGTTATCTCTCTGTGTGTATATCTGTCTGCCAAAATCTTTTTTCAATACTTTAGACTTGGAGGGATTCGTCACGTTAGTCAGGGGAGAAGTCGCCAAACGTTTTCTGCTAGAAGATTCCATGATTTCAGTTTGCGTATTGTCGTCGGGAAGGGTAATAGTTAGGTATGGCTGAAGATCAAAAGCGTCGGGATCGGGTGGTTTTCGTCGACGTCCATGATGGACGCCGGGTAAAATTCTTAATTTGAGTGTGGAAATGTTTATTTGTTTATAAAATTACTAGCTGTGCCCAGTGGTTTCTTTCACCCACTGCTTACCACCCTTATCACTTAGGGGTTCGAAAGATAGATAGTAGCCAATTCTCAGTATTACTGAATATGCATAAAAAAAAATACATAAGAATTGGATGAGCCGTTTCAGAGGAGTATGGGAACAAACATCGTGACACAAGAATTTTATATTTAAGATACAATAAAAATTAAATTGTGTTTATCAACAGAATATTTCAAATAGACATGATCATTTGTAAACCACACACACAAACCACAACACCCTCAAACGGCCCGTGTGTTAATTCCGCCTCGGTCACAATGACAGTTTAAATCAAAATGTATTATTGTTAGACTACTTTCAGGAATAAATAAAAAATGTTTCATTAAAAAGATACCTATAGCAGTAAATGATGGTGATGATTAAATCCTTTACTCACTTTCACTAATTTTTCTACATTTTTATAACAAAACTATAAAAAAATCTGATCCGCCAGCATCAGAAGCTTTCAGTGGTATCCATCAAAGCTACCGGTGGTTGTGGTTCCAGAGACAAGAATATTCATGTACATCGAGGCTCTTGGGCCAATACAACAATATATAAATTAAGGACATTACAACAATATATAAATAGAGGCCGAATCTGGCTACATTACCATGATATAAAAATATCATGGTAATGTAGCCAGCCTTCCTGTACATGTTCTATTTTTATTTTAAATCTATTTATTCTTTTTCTTAACATTTTACTAAGACAAAGCATGTATTGTATTGTATAACGGGCTGGTGTCCACAACTCCATGTCTGAGGCGCGTATTTTGCATATGGGACAAAGCATGTAACTTCATCAAAGTAATTACTTACGTTTTAGAATATCTATGTAACATACAGCCATATGGTTGCCACTCATGGTCACCTTTATACCGGCCAGACGTGAGGAGCCATGTGCATGAGTCAGACCCTGTAGAGACAAGGACCAAATTGAAAGTAATAAATAAATAGATAACTACACATAAATTCAGTCAAACACTTTATTTAAGATCATGAAATGGACTACGAAAAGTACCATTAAAAAAACTGTTTTTGTCTCTCTTCTGACACTCGGAATTACTGTATTCTCTTACTTTATTATAAAGTAATGTGTCGTCCATACTGCCTAGATGCATAGAACAACATAAAATGCGAGGATATTGTTATAAATTAACAGAAGTAAGGTAAGGTATATTTACCATATCTAAGGTGTAAGACTCCATGGTAGCCAATAAACCCTATGACCAATACAAAGGCAACTAATTTTGCATTCTCCACGTTAAGCTGGTCAATAATCCATTCTGCTGAAGATTTTTTGCCGTGAGAAACCATAGCGCCCGCTTAAATTCAACGAAAATTTCGCAAAAAGTTGAATAACAATATTAAAATAAATACAATCACATTACAAGATTATAACAGTTGCAATTTACGTATTTATCTAACGAAAAAAATGAAAACAATTTTTATTTATCGATAGCAAATTAATATAAAAAAATATTTTTATTTCCATTTCACAGGTGCAATTAGCAAACAACAAACTATTACACACTGGCACAGATAACATAAACTATTTGACATTTGTCTTAGAGACCAGCAAAACAAATAGTTAATTAGAGGTGTGATCACATTTTATTGTTTAGTCGATGTTTCTGAAACACATCATACTCTTGAGTACGTATCCGAACTAAAAATGTGACATTTATTCCTGTGTGTTGCAATAAAAACGAAGATGTAAATTAGTTCTAGGTGACAGTTTATACTTAATACAACATTGAATCCCTCTCCTTTTCAATGAAATAAGAAAATGTACGGTAGGTAATTGGTTAAGATAATGCAATTCAAGAGGATGAAAAATGGAAAGTAAAAGATTCAACCGAATTGTAGGAAGACATAAACTCAACAGGAGAACAATATTTTTAAACTAGTAACATCAAACGTCTAATTGGATTACAATGGCGGCTATGTCCCCGTCTGAGGTAAGTAAAAAATAATTAAAATATTATACTTTATAAACCACATTAATCGTTAATGTTTCATGTTTAGAAAGTCTTTCCTACACCAATATCGAATCGGTTACATGAATAGCTTTAAAATCGTAATTCTAATGGGAACCGTATTGTGACAGTTTTACTATTAGATTTTTTTGTCAGATTTTTATTTTATGGATGAAAAATAAGCTCTATCGTTATTATGGTAGTATAATGAGTTTACAAGTTGTCTTAGCATTTGGAAGTAGAAGTTGTGTCTATTAAAGAAATAGCATAACGATTTGTGGTGTAAATATGGTACGATGTCTGTTTTAGCGGAGATTACAGAAAGAACTCATGTCCCTGATGAAGGAACCGCCACCAGGAGTCACCGTAGACGGAGATCAGGCCAGCCAAAATCTAACACTGTAAGTAAACAACTAGATTTCGAGTACAACCAGCAGAAACGCTTTTTTTGAAGAACCCATATTGTGTGTAACAATAGGTATGTAAACACCAATCGATTTAGTTGCCTCATGTTGCATTATAAATAATGTTCTATTATTATAGCATAGTCAATTTATTTGTTTTGAACTAGCCTTTGTCTTTACTGGGTGATGCCAAAACAACAGTGCAGAGATGTAAACATTGTTAAAAATAGTTATAATTAAATTATAAATATTAATTTAGTCAACATTTATTCGGAAATTTTATACAAAATGTTAATACTTCTATGAATAAATTTGGGAAATTAAACATACTTACAAAGTATATTATATGTAAATAGGAACATTGTTTTTTCTTGTTATTAAACTGGCAAAAGTATTTATTAATAATCTTCTATTGGAATACAAAGAAAATGCTCAGCAATAAGTATAAGAATGGATTTTTTTAATTTCATACTTTCTCATTGTTTGCCATTGTTCAGTATGTACTGCTGTTAAAATGATATACCTAATACGGTTTTCAATTCTCTGTAAAATTAACTTTGACAGAAACAAATAGAATAAACCAATATAGCTGTGGGAGAACTATGCCTATGATAATTAAGACTCAAACATTATTTACCTTCTTTTTTTATAATAGGTATACTACATAATACAATAACTTGATTTATAACTTGTGCTCTTTCACATTTATTCTTGCACATGTCTGTGCAAGCTGTGTTGTAAACAATTTAACATTTTAAATAGATTTGTCATCACTCATCAAGTTTTGTATACAAAGTTCTAAAGCAAAGATCAAAACATCTTTTGCCTATATTCATGTTTGCAAAGAAATAAATGAACTTTGGACTTAATTAATAAAGTAGTATTAACCAAGCTTTTTTATGAGTTAGCAACCATGTTAGATTAAGAAGTAAAATTTTGGATGTTAAGTACCCCACAGTTTTATTGAAAAGAAGAATGTAGTGTTATAAAACCGAAGTAAAAAAAAAAGCTTAGCTAAATAATTAGAACTGTTTTCTAACACTTTCTGTACAGTAACTATGACTTGGTTTTACTTAATAGCATCATTACAAATAACAGCCTTGTCAGCTTATTTTTAATATTACAGTTTAAAAAATCACTTTCACTTCTATAAGAATACCTTAGCATGTATTATTTTAAGATATTCAGAATTAGTAACTAAATGAGATCAATTAATTCTATCCCATCAATTGTCATAGAGAAACTGTGAGAAGAACTACACTGATATAATGTTATACAAACATTAGTTTTATTACCACTAAACTGTTACCTAACTTGTAATTTGAAAGTGGGTAGTCATAACAAAGACTGTAATCTTTACATAGTATAAAATGAAGTTAATGTACTCTATGGATTTGAATGCAGTTTTCAGCAATAGATAGAGTGGTTCAAGAGGAATGTTTATATGTATAATAACCCAGTTTATGTGGGTAGCTCCACAGGGTGCAGATAGTTTCTTTCATGTCTTATATTTTACCTCCAAATGACAAGCGAGAGCATTAAAAGCATCTTCATTAATTATCCCACTAACATTATATACTATTTGAAAGAAATTTTGGTATGTAGATAGCTTATACCCTGGATAAACACATAGTCTACTTGTTATCCTGGTCTACGCTGGTGAAAACTGCAGGGCGCAGCTAGTTTCTAATCATAATATTATGTTTCTCTTCACAACAGGTGGACAGTACACATGGAAGGCGTTCCCGGCACACTATATGAAGGCGAAAAATTTGTATTGCAGTTTAAATTCACAAACAAGTATCCATTTGACTCTCCAGAAGTAAGTGCACAACTTCCTTTTCTTTATTACTTAGAATAGCCAAATGACAAAACTTAATGTATGTCCTAGGATTCTTGGACAGCCAGCCACCGCTACTATGCCTTTGGCAAATATTTATGCTCTGCTAGGGTAGGTTAAACAGAATACAAAAAATATAAATAATAACTAAAAAGGAAACCAAATGAAATCAAATTTAATTTGAAATTAAAAAAACAATAAAAAAATTCGGTAGGAATTACGCTAAAAGATTATGCAAGTTGCCAGATTTCGGTGCTGATTACTAATGCTACAAATCCTTAGGTTTTGACTAATTTTTTAGTGAAAAATGTGTGATACTAGAGAATGCGACAACGCGCAAAGACGATCACGCGAGGAGGGACTTAATGGCAGCATTCGCTACTTACTCCCAAGGATAATGAATTTGACTCATATAGTCCCAAAATAAAATCTAGGTGCTTGTGTTCTGTAACTAGTATGACTATTACAGGTCAACCTAAACTAAGGTTTAAAATGGTGTCACTGTAGAATATTTCTTAATAATTCATAGGAAATTCCGTATTTTTTTTTTCTAGTTTTTAGGGATCGTACCTAAAGGGTAAAACGGGACACTATTACTAAGCTCCGGTGCCCATCTGTCACCAGGCTATACTGTATCTCATGAACCTTGATAATTGTCCCAGATTATGTATTTCTGTTGCCGCTATAACAACAAAAACTAAAAAACAATAAAATTAATATTTATGGACTCCCATACAACAATTTTTTTCCGTTCTTGTACTGAGCCCTTCGTGCTCGAATCCGACTCGTACTCCAGCTCGAGCTAGTGTTTAGCCAATTCAAGATAATATAGCTCAGTGAGGATACAGTTGGATGATTATGCTAATGACGGGGAAAATAAGACAGTCTTCCTTCCCATTAAGACAATGTTTTTTTAATGAATTTATTAAAACTCGATTGACAATGATGGCTACTGGCTAATTCGCATCTTTACGTTGATCATTGATAGAATCACAAATATTGAGCCCACTGGCTGTGAGATAATATAAATATATTCAAATAATCCTAATATTAACACTTTTCTATCGTCAAAATTTACAAGAGACACTCCTCCAAAAGCCCGCCCTTCGCCCATTATTACGATGATCTTGATATCAGCCGGAAGAAGCCATAGATGTCCCTCAAACTTCGCTCTGTGGACGGATCCTTTGTTCTCGCATCCAGCGGATTATTTCAACCTTCCGGCGCTTGGTTGCCTCTTCAGAATCTTTTGGCTTCATTGTCCATCCGTTCTGTGAGCAAGGTGAACTGCCCACTACCCCACAAGACGTGTAAAAGTCCGGAAAGCACAGGTTTTCTCCGTCATTGCGTTTTTTTTCGTTCTGGCCTTATCTGAGAACCTTCCAGTTGAAAAAAAGCTGAAGCTTAAATATCTCCTATTTAAGTTTCAGCTTTTTTTACAAGTTCAGCTCAATGTTTTGAGTGACTACACATTGAGTTTTTTTTTTTTTGTTAAACGTTGCCCCACACTAGGAACTTCTCTTGTATCGTGGGCGCGTTTACAAACATATAAACTCACGTACACAAACAGCCAGACCCGAAACAACTATCTGCAGGTCATACAAATATTCATTCCGTGCGGGAATCGACCCGCGACACGCAGCGCAGCAGTCGATCCCTCAGCTACTGCGCCAACTGTGCCGTCAACCTGAGCCTTACCATAAATCGTGATTAATCACACAAAAAAGTCATTTAAATTTTTCTGCAGTGCTACTTAGTTTGATTTAATTGGTTGACGGCTTCGAGAAGGTTCCGTCTGTACACCTGGTATTTTTGGTTATTTTTTTAGCTATGTCGCTTACCTTGGTCCAAACACAAAGCATTTATGACAATAAGACCATTACAGGCACTTTTGAAATGTGTCAATGTCAAGAAACAAAAGGATGAAACTACAGTCCCGGTCACAAGGCATAGTAACTTGTGAAAGTACTGTAGTTGCCCATTCCAAAGTTGGTTCTCTTACGAATCTCTTAATTTTTCGAAGCCTGTTTTTCGATGCTCTTTGCTAGTAAATGATTTCCGCGTAAAAAAACCGTGATGTTATCATGAATCTAGAATAACAAGTACCTATTTAGTTTCTACTTACCAATATGTTAAGTTTTCCTTAACAGGACTTGCCTCTGAGTTCTTTGTGTAATTAAGTGGAGAGTAAATAGACGAACAGATTAACACACGTACATTGCACACACACGTGTAATACCTACATATCTAAAGAGGTATGCAAAAGTTAACAGTTTTATGTTAACAGTTACCAAGATTTAACTGGTTATTTACGGAGCTCGTATCTAAATAATAGCAGCCGCTGGGGTCGATCTTTAGGTTAAGCCGCGCTTACCTAGGTTGGTCTGTGAATGGGTGACCACCCGTTACATACCGAGTTTCCTCCGTGCCTCGGAAAGCACGTTAAGCCGTTGGTCCGGCTGCTGTGCTGATCTTTGACAGTCGTTACAGGTAATCAGTGTTCCGAAAGTCTGATAACCAGTCTTACCAAGGGGTATCGCATTACCCAGTACTAACTGGGTTGTGGGAGTCAGATAGGCAGTTGCTCCATGTAAAATACTGATATTCAGCTGCATCCGGTTAGACTGTAAGCCGACCCCAACATAGTTGGGAAAAGGCTAGGCAGATGATCTACGAAGGTATTTATGGCATTACACTGGCCCTATTTGACGTAGAACCGATTTCTTGAACAAGTGAACGTAAGGTAGGATGCCCTCTGTCTAGATCTACGATCTTCGCAGGCTGGTAGAGACTAGATGAAAGAGGCCAAGAATCGAGTAGAATGACATGCTCTAGAAGAGGCATGTACAGGAGAGTGGTGTAGGCTCATGATGATGATGACACAGATAAGCTATACCATAGCATATTTTTCACTCCCAATAATACCGAATAAAATGTAAAACAAAAATTCACGAAATAAAAATCCGGGCAAGTGCGAATCGGACTCGCATACCGGGGTTCCTCACGAACTTGCGACATAAACCATGGATTATCAGTCCGTTGCAATCCGGGTTCAGGCCTGGCCACAGCACCGTTACTGCTCTCCTTAAAGTGACTGACGATATTAGGCGGGGAATGGAAGACACTAAAGTCTCCGTCGTAGTGTTGGTCGACTTTTCCAATGCTTTCAATACCGTCAGTCATGAAGTCCTTTTATCAATCCTCTCCTGTCTCATGGTCTCTCACGAGGTTTTGAAATGGTTTTCATCCTATCTTCAGGGACGTCAGCAGTCAGTTCTCGCTGGAGAATCTTCTTCCAGCTGGTGTAATCTTGTAACTGGCGTCCCTCAAGGCGGCATTTTATCTCCACTTTTGTTCTCTATTTTTATAGACCTCATTACTACCCAGCTTCAGTGTTCGTATCATCTTTACGCTGACGACCTACAGCTTTACTGTCAGGCAAGTGTTGACAACGTATCGGATGCGATTGCTGAGTTAAACCGGGATTTAGCAGTTGTTAAAAACTGGTCTGATCGTTTCGGTGTGGCGGTAAACCCAACCAAATGTCAGGCTGTTATTGTTGGTAGCCCCCATAGCGTAAGAAGGCTAAATAGCTCGTCAGTGCCACCGATTGTCTTTGACGGCACAGTCATTCCGCTTAGCTCCGACGTTAAGGATCTGGGATTGTATGTGGACACTTGCCTTGACTGGCGTAAGCAGGTCGCTACTGTGAGCAAGAGAGTCACCGGAACGTTGCGTGCGCTTTACCGATTAAAGAATATTCTCCCATCACACATAAAGGCAACGCTTGTTCAGTCCCTTATTTTCCCTTTAATTGACTACGGTGATGTGTGTTATTATGACCTGAATGCAGATCTACTCAACAAACTTGACCGACTTCTGAATAACTGCATTCGATTCGTATTTAATCTTCGTAAGTATGACCACGTGTCCGCCTATCGGTCACTTTTAAAATGGCTTCCCATCCGACAGCGCAGACAGTTAAGGGCCTTGACAACACTCTTTTCTCTTCTCAATAAACCCACTTCCCCTTCTTATCTAACTTCACATTTTAAATTTTTATGCTCTGCGCACAGTAAAAATCTTCGTTCTTCCCATAACCGCCTTCTGCGATGTCCTTCTCACCGCTCTGGTTTTCTCAAAGCTTCATTCCCTGTCCAGGCGGTCTTCCTGTGGAATGCACTCCCTCTGAATACCAGGATGGCCACCAATCGGTTCACTTTCAAAGTGAAAGCTCGGGAACATTTGCTTAAGAAGCTGGCAGATTCGTCTCCTAATTAAATGGTTGTAGTTTTTTCTTCATATATCTTTGTATTTTGAACTCTCTTTTTGTTAATTTTTTTTTTGTATGTATGTATTTAAGTATTTATCATTATATTTTTTTTTATTGTAAATATTACTAATTTTTTTCGGTTTCAATCTTTCTGCACCTTGCACCTACTATGTTTTCTCTCTGCATCACCCTAAGGTAGACTGGTAGAAAATGCCCAAGGCATTAAGTCCGCCTTTGTACAATGTTTTTATATTTGTGCATAAAGTTTAATAAAATAAAAATAAATAAACGGCCATATCTTTCGACTGCGTAGACTTAGAGATATGATTTTTCCACAACCACAAGGAACCACAGACTTGAGTATATGGTTTTAATTTCAACTCGATACTTTCACGCGTTCCCGAGATAAAGGGTCTTTACAGACAGACAGATAGGGACATCATAGTGATGTCCCAATAAGGGTTCCGTTTCCCTGCCGGGGTTGCGGGTTGTTCGAAAGAGATACCGCGGCCACGGTATGTAAAGGGCAATAGAAGGAACATGGGTAGGTTTTAGTCAGTAAATGTCTGACACTCCCCCCCCCCGCTCCGCCCAGGGGGAAGTTATTTGAAGATTTCCCACCCCAAAAAACAAAAAAGGGTTTCTGTTTTTTTCTTTCCTTTTCAATTACAGAACCCTAAAAGCAACTAAGCCGAACTGTCACGCTTAACGCGTTTTAACCTCAATGTCGGCGTGCATAATGAATTTAATAGGATTTAATTAATTAAAATTCTTCACAAAAACATCTGTTATTAAAAATTTACTACACCGTTTGATTCCGATCGTTTTGGATCAAAGCCTTGGTGCAACAATTAAACTGTCCTAATTAATGTCATTATAATAATAATAATAAGCCTTTTATTCTGAACTACTAGGTTACACATTTTACAACATGTTTTCATTTCGATGTTTATAAGATGTCCCATAGTTCAGTGTGCCTCTTAGCATAGGCCTAATGTCATTACAAATTGCTTTTAATTTATAGACAACACGCTTTTAAAGGTATTCATTTAGTTATTTACCTATAGTTCATACCATATTCATACAGGCATGCTTTTTGCAAATATATTTACACTAGCTTTTGCCCGCGGCTCCGCTCGCGTTAAATTCGGAGTAACACAGTTCCCCTTTCCTGATTTGCAGGCACCTGCTACCTGTAGTTTTTGCCCTTGCGCTTGATTTATTGTTATAGCAAAGCTAAGTTATCCCTTTTCTTCCTCTTTCTCCCTCATTTTTCACTTTTATTATAAACAAAAATAGCCTATGTCCGTCTCCAGGGTTCCAACTATCTCTATACCAAAATTCATCAAAATCGGTTTAGGCATGGAGACGTGAAGAGGTAATAAACAAACAAGCTCACTTTCGCTTTTACAATATTAGTAAGGATTTTGTTAGTTAAACCCACAAAACTAAGTTGAACCTTAACAACTATATTCATAATTAATTTGTCGCTTCAACCTTAATAGTCCTTGTGATGGGCGCCATGACACACATACTAACTTAAGTACTTCAAATGCACAAACATGACTAGCATACTAAAAACCATACTAATGACTCAAGAAAAATATTTAGTGAATTGTAGCTATGGGTCTGGGGGTCTACAAATACCGCTTCACTATATAAGTAGTATAAAACAAAGTCGCTGTCTGTCTGTTGCTATGTTGTATGTATGCTTAAATCTTTAAAACTCCGCAACGGATGTTGATGCGTTTTATTTAATAGGTAGAGTGATTCAAGAGGAAGGTGTATATGTATAATACATCACGCTATGACTCTTAGGAGGTGAGCAGCGGGTGAAACCGCTGAGCGGGTCGCTAGTTGGATAATAATAATATGAATTACTAGCTTTTGCCCGCGGCTTCGCTCGCTATTATAATTTTTGGAATACATTTATTTTTGTTCACTTTGGGTGCATTTTGTCCATCTCCTTTCTGTCATATATAAGTTTAGTTTGTAAGAAAAAGTTACAATGAGATCAAGAAAGAAAAGAGAATACGTTTTTAAGTAACATGCCACAAGTGCACACAACATCAAACAAAGAAAGAAAACAATATGAAGACATAAATAAAAAAAACAAAAAATAATAAACACAAAAAGGAGATTATTATTGTGTGTCTCACGACTTCGCCAAATAGGCCCAGTTTAGCAATCTGAGATTATCAGGTCATCAACATAGACCTCTAAGAAAAATACGTATTATCTAACTCGTGAACTGCTCAAGTAAATTTGATAACATTTAGGTACCTATGTGACCACCGCAAAAATGTTTAAATAATACCGCTGTCACTACTTACATACAAATTATTTATAGATTTATTCGTTTTGTATTTATAACTGTAGTCCAATCAGCATCAATCGATACTTTGAAGCCATACGCTACATATTGTGGCGTTCTGAGTTGACAGTGATGCATCGCATACTAATCCCATTAATAAATTAATCCAGTTAAAATAAATAAATGTTATGACTCACCACCCTCTATCGAGAAATACATTGTCATTTGATCTGAGTATGTGATAGCATTTTCATTAGTCGATCATAAGCTTCTAAGTAGTGAACCATCATCATTGTCCACTGGTTCGGCGCAGCATGTATTCTTCTCCCAAATTTGTTTTACTTGTCATCTCATCAGACTCCTCCTTTATTGCCATATTTATTATTATGTACTAGCTGTGCCCCGCGTAATGATAAAAAAGTATCCTATGTGTTATACCAAACTATAATCTACCTCTGTACCAAATTTCATCAAGATCCGTTCAGTAGTTTTTTCGTAAAAGAGGATCAAACATACATCCATACTCACAAACTTTCGCATTTATAATATTAGTAGGATATCTACTTTGCGTATACCGTGTGGACTGAAGACCTTGAAAAGGTGGCTGAGTAAGACGCAGCTTGGGTGTCCCGCAGTGGCTTGCAATAGGCCGTTTTTCTACCCTAAATGTCGATACACCCAGAACAAATGCAAGTCTTACTGAGTGTTTTGGTATACGTATGAACAAATGATGACTACGCTACGGTTTGACTGAAGTTTGTCAGAAACCTCGTAGGTTCGCTACATTGTTTCATGGGCTGTCAACGACATAATCAATCGTCATCGCTTCAATTATTTAATTATGAATAATTTAACTTGACGCAGCGCCATTCTCGAGAGTCGACGCAATAAACTATTTCTAGACTATTAAATAAGTCATGTAGGTTGTACATTCTTGCTAAGTCGACTGTTTTACGAGCCCAGGCTTGTTTACTAATAAATAAGCGATGCAAAGCATTTCCACTTGGTATTTTGGACATGTCCCACGATGAAAGAATTGAGGATTAAACTTATTCACATCGTTTCTTTCTAGCATCTTTTTAGCTTACTAGATCGATTCTAAGTATGATATTTTTAAATATGGTTAAAAGTAGAAATTTAAAGTTATCATAAGCAAAACCAGAAATACTCCATCAACTATAGGTATTCTAAAGTTATGCAAGAATTGTCTGTAAGCTAATTGAAGTGACATAACGTTACGCCAAACTTTCTCTCGTGGCACCAATCTTTAGCTCGGGTGTCGTTTAAATTAACGTCTTTGTCCGATAGAGGAAGTACACACGCACCTAATGTCCTTACCTACAAACGTAATACTCATTTACATAGGGACCGGTAGAACCAGTATATTTTAAGAGGACATTAAAGTCAGTGGCCATACATTATATTTTGTTTATCATCAAGTTCGCAAATTCGTTGAAATCTTTGCAGCTGTAGTATACTGGGATTTGATAAATGTCTGGCTTCTTAATTAGTTGCTAAGTTAATTGATTCATTGTCTCAGATTAATAATAGCAAATCGTCTTCGTGGGTCTGGCGCGAGATTATATTTGACAGTTCGAAAACTTAAGTCATTTCCAAGGTTTTATTGGTAGCAGCCCAGGTTTGGCTGGTGTCTTTGGCTGCATGTTTTGATACTCAGCGGGTGGGATAGGAGGTGGAGCATTGTATGCGACTCGGCTCCAACACATACACACTCTGACGCTAATCCGTGGAGCCCAAAACGACTTGGTTGTTACTTACAACAAATTCTGCAAATAAGCGACATATCATTGTACGTAAATGCAATTTCCACAACAATGTGGTTGTGGTTCTCTTATCTAAGCTTATCATTTTTATCCTAACAACTGTTGAGTCAATATAGTAGCATGGTATATCTCTTATCACTAGGGTGGGCTATGAGCCTATGACTCGCTGAAAAGGAGTACATTTTAAATTCATAAAAGAAATGTTCATGATTAATAACTCTATTTTCATTCATTATTGTTTCGTGGACCGGATAACATGTTGTCTGTCAAGATAAAAGATGTTGGACCATCCACCAAAGCCCTTCATGGGTTTTTGTCATTGGCATAAAAAGCTAGCGAGATAGACAAAATTTCCGATTTAAAATCTCTCGAACCAAAATTTCAACTGGGAAAGTACACACATCAAAAGTATCTAGGGATCAACATATATTTTTGCAATAACTTTTCTCCTGATTGATATTAATTAAAATTTTCTTTAAGGATTCATCAAATAAAGTGTTTTCGTTTGTCACAGTAACGATAAACCAAGTCACCTTTGCATTAATAAAGAAATTTGCCATTTTCCTAATAAAGGGATTTTTGACATTTGAACCACTAACATTAAAGTTCGAAAAAAAGACTGAAATAACAGTTTTCTTTAAAATTTTATTGGGTAACTTAAACAATTAATAATCCGTGTTTCTACCGCGAACACTAACAACACAAGAACATCGGTTTGGCATACTCAAAATGAGTTCATCCAAATCACGCTGTGGAATGGCCGCCCATGTTCGTTGCAACAACAAAAAAAGGTCTTCTTGCGACTGGATACCCTCCATATTCGGCAGAGCTCCTTCTCTGTAGCATATCCCATGCATGCTTAATCGGGTTCAAGTCTGGCGACTGAGCAGGCCAGGGCAGGACATTGATGTTAGCTGCGGCGAGAGTCTGTCTTACAACTCTTGCGGTGTGCGGTCGTGCATTATCATGCATTAACTGAAATAAGGGACCGATTTGCACTTGTAGAGGAACGATGACGTCTGATACAATCGTCTCAGCATAAATTTGAGCGTTGAGGTTGCCTCTGATCCAAATCAACTCAGTTCTTCCGCCGATCCAAATACCCGCCCATACCATGATGGTTCCACCACTATAAGGATGGACTTCCTGGCAGGATTTTAATCGCTGTTGGCGTCCAGGGGTTCTCCAGTGTCGTATACGTCTTGTATCCGTCTCATACCAAAACGAGACTCATCAGAAAAGCACACGAAACGCCATTGTTCTTCTGCCCAATTTCTGTGTTCAAGAGCCCATTGATATCGAATCCTACGATTGTGCATTGCTATAGGTGGTACCCGTAGCGGTCTTCGGGAATGAAGGTTCACTTCATGCAAGCGGTTTCTGACTGTTTGGTCGCTAATTAAGTTCCCTGAAGAGTGATGAAGCCTCACGGCTAACATCATGGCGGTTATTGTTGGAGCTCTTCGAGTTAAGATTTGAATGTATCGGTCTTGTCTCCGTGTGGTGCAGCGATACCGTCCTCCATGGCGCTCAGCCACGGTACCAGTGCTTCGGTAACGTGTCCAAAGTCGACTGATAACACTCTGACTTGTATTCAGAGCTAAAGCTACAGTACGTTGCCGGGAACCAGCTTCTATCATTCCCACGGCTCTGAGCATTTCTTCCCTGCTTAAATGACGTCGCCGCTCCATAATAACGTTGGTTTTAATCAGTAGTAGGGAAACAGTAGCACTAATAATGTCTTCAATGCGTTGTATGTTTTTATAGGGAAAATATTGACAGCTTATTTTCATCTTTTACTCGAATTTGATTGAGAGTTCCTGATTCAAATTATGAAATGCACCAAAAAGGATCCATATAAATTTATAAAATCATAAATTTATTACAAAGCCACATCTCAATCTCAAGAAATCCGCATAAAAATGCTTGATCCCTAGACACTTTTGATGTGTGTATGTCCATCTCGTTAGGAGAGCAGATACTGAATTCTGGGAGTATTCGGAATTCGAAACCAAGCATAAAATTGCTGCTGTCGGGGTTGCTGGTTGTTCAAAAAAGACACCGTGGCCCCGGAACATAAAGAGCAAAAGAAGGAACATGGATGGCTTTTAGTCAATATGCAGGGAGTCTGACACTCCCTGCCGCTCTGCCCAGAGCGGAAGACGTCATTTGATGATTTACCATCCGAAATAAAGCCTAACATTTCTCCCAATAAACTTTGATACCGTTTCTTACAAGAGACGTGTCGAACAGGAAAGGGATACCATAATTTGATGGCTCTTTCATTGTCCATTCATAAAATATATCATGAGAAAAAACAAACCTGCCATTGCTATTAGCTCTATATCCCGAACTAAGACAATCTCGAACAGTGATTACCGGTTCAATTGGGTCATTGTGCTATAGTTCACCGGTTCACGCCAAATGAACTGGCTGGCGGAGTATCTTTAGAACGTGGGCGACTAATCCTTCTCACTAAGTGAGTTTAAATCGCTTATTAATTGTGCTCTGGTTTCTCGAGGTAGTAGTAAAGACGGAATTATGTGCGAGATAATGATTTTGTTTCCCTTGCCTCTTGAGTTGGAAAGCTTTGGAAAATTACATTCTTAGGGATGCTAAAGAGCTCCGTTTAAAATACTGGTATTCGGGTGCATCTGTTTAGACTAGATTAATGAACGATACAAATACGAAATGGAAAAAAAAACCGGCCAAGATCCAGTCGGACTCCTTTTGACTGCGTCGACTTAGAGATATGATTTTTTCACTGCTCAAAGGGACCACAAACTTGAGTATATGGTTTAAATTTCAACTCGATACCATCACGCGTTCCCGAGATAAAGGGTCGGGACAGACAGGGACATCAGAGTGATCCAATAAAGGTTCCCGATTTTTTTTTTAATTTTGAGTTACGGGACCCTAAAAATACATATGATTAATTTTAAGATGGAAGTCTTTTAGACTAATTGTTCTGCTACTTCATATCAGCTAGCACTAGAAAAGCGGTAGGTGAATGGTGTTTTCGGGGACTGCCTACGGAATAATGACGTTTAAAATGTGCTTAGACTCGGACTGAATTGAATAAATGAATTTTGTTTTTGATCTGATTGAGTTGCAAAAAAAGGAAATAAATTGAATACCAGTAACTTTTTTTACACTAGGAATATCTCCTGTATTATCGTGAGTGCGTTTACAAACATATTAACACACATGCACAAACGGCCAGACCCGAAACAACTATCTGCAGGTCATACAAATATTTGTTCCGTGCGGGAATCGAACTCGCGACACGCAGCGCAGCAGTCGATCCCTCAGCCACTGCGCCAACCGTGCCGTCAACGAACAACGAACGTCAACTGAACCTCATCGATATGTTTTGTTGTTGTTAACGTTGAAGATTTTTGTTTTGATTTACATTCCTAATGTGTTTTATTTTTTGTTTCAAGGTGACGTTCATAGGCAACAACATACCGATACATCCGCACGTATACTCCAACGGTCACATCTGCCTGTCCATACTAACAGACGACTGGTCGCCCGCGCTGTCCGTGCAGTCTGTCTGCCTGTCCATCGTGTCCATGCTCAGTAGCTGTAAGGAGAAGGTACGATGGCATATTTGAAGCTGAATTATATTTTTGATCGGTCTCAACATACGCTTGGTAAAAAACAACTTTCAGATTTTCCCCTTTTATAATATTCCAAAAATGAACCTTTTAATTTTGTGTTCCAGAAACGGCCACCAGATAACTCATTTTACGTTAAGACCTGCAACAAAAATCCTAAGAAAACGAAATGGTGGTACCACGGTGAGTGCAATCATTGTTTACTACATTCTGAAATAATCCACCGTCCCAGCCTATCAAGTAGTTCGCTTCATCGACATTTGAAAAAAATATAGTTCTTCTGGCCGTTTACGGCCACGGCAGGCAAACCGAAATTATATGTACAGGCGTGTGTGCGCAGGCGCACTCGCAGATGCACTCTCGCCTCACTCCCGTAGTCCTCTATGACAACAATCCGACACGAGCGGAGAGAGATCAGGCGCAGGACCAACGGCTACGTGCGCACTGAGGCACCGGGGATATCATACCGCCATCATACAGTCAACTCCAGGCTGTTACTGGGAAAATTCTTGTTAAAATAACACTTTATTTTTAGCTTAGTTTACGCCTGAATTTAAATCTAAAGTTTAAATTCATTTATCCATGCACTAAAAGAGTGGGTACGACTCCTAGATCAGACAAAAAAATATTTGTTTTTTCTATCAGGAATTTGTCAATAGAAACCACTGAGACTGGATTTATATCCGGTTGATGTAAATATGTTCGCCTCCTATTATTTTATTATTATTATAATCTCCCTTCCCTCCTTCCACTTTTCGCAATCTTGTGCGATTACAAACCAGTCCTTTTAGAAAGACTCCAGCTCATCTTGCGATCTTCTTTTGGGTCTGCCGCGTTGTCATTTTATGCATCTTGGTGTCCACTGAGTGGTTATTTTTGCCGGACGGACCGCATCAGAAACCGCATACTTCACTCCAAAACCCAAATAGCTGATGCTGGCTTTACAGCCGCTAGGTTGAAGTGGAAATGGGCTGGTCACGTCTGCCACATGTCAGAGTCGCAATGGGCGCCCCCTATTACATGGGACTAAAACAAAACAGGCCAAAATGTGGCTGTAATATGAAGTAGACCTGTACCTAACCGTTAAAGAATTGCAGGCGTAATGTTATAAGAAATTAACACCTATTACATGGCAATTTCGCCAGAGGCAGTTATGACAATCACCTATTATGTGTGCGTTATCTACTGCAAGATAGCGTATCAGGGATCGTCAAATCTTATTCAATACACATCACAGTGTCAACGATTAGATATGGAAATCAATATTTGAGTGCACCGGGGAGTAATTGAAGTACGAGTGGTGTTATGGTTTTATTCCATCAGGGATTTCGCAGTAGCAGCCATGCAGGTGTCTGAATTACCCGGTTGATAACAATAGGTTCAGCCCCTACAATATGTTTTTTTGTTATTGAAAAAACAGATAGATCTTTATTTTTTACTAGCTTCTGCCCGCGACTTCGTCCGCGGAAAATTTTTTGTTTTAACATAAGATTACACTCGATTGATATTACTGTATTTAATTTTATTAGTAAAATATTTTTTGGAATCAGATCAGTAACTTCAAAGATTACCGAAGTTCTCTTTTCTGCTCAAGGTAACTTAACCCTTAGTCGCCTTTTACTTATTTAAGTTAGGTATCTATTTAATTTAAAGCCTCTCTATATGCAATGTTTGAGGTTGTTTTATTTTCCGGTAACAGAATAATCTGCTTTTCGGATGATACCACTCTTGATAGACCAACATATAATTGCCACGGGCCCGCGACGTCCTCACATTTTGGCTAGCGAGGCGCTGTGAGCGCTCGGAGCTAGATTCTCTAGCGCGTGCTTGCGAAATAATTATATTCTCTATTTCTCGAGAGGCGCTCCTCATTTTCAGGGGCAGATTCTTTCGTACGGCGTACTCGAGCGGCTCTTGTCTGTGATGTCTGCCGGGACAGTTGAGATTTCCTTTTAGGCATGCTCTCAACAAACTACGCACAGACTTGAAGACAATTATGAACAAAGGGAGAGCGACTCGAACACCGTCCGCCTTTACAAAACAAAACAATCGTAATATCGAATAACTCGTATCGATTATTACGATAGAACGAAGTACGAAACTACGAACATACAAAACAAACGTACAACGAAATTACGATATTTTCGATTATGAGGTATCTATCAACAACAACAACCATACGAACGAAACAATAAGCAACTGACATGTAATATTTAGAGGAGCTCGTGGCTTAATAATAGCAGCCGCTCGGGTCGATCTTTAGGTTAAGCCGCGCTTGCCTAGGTTGGTCTGTGGATAAGTGACCACCCGTTACATACCGAGTTTCCTCCGTACCTCGGTAGGCACGTTAAGCCGTTGGTCCCGGCTGCCATTTGTAGATCTTTGACAGTCGTTACAGGTAGGCAGTGTTCCAAAAGTCTGACAATGACAACCAGTCTTACCAAGGGGTATCGTATTACCCAGTATTAACTGGTTGTGGAGGTCAGATAGGCAGTCGCTCCATGTAAAATACTGATATTCAGCTGCAATCGGTTAGACTGGAAGCCGACCGGCCGACCCCAACATGGCCAACATAGTTGGGAAAAGGCTAGGCAGATGATGTAATATTTAGAATTCCAACTAATGACAACGTGGGCATAATAATTCGAGAGGGTCATCAATCCACGGAAAGTCTTAACACCGCGATTCAGAAAAATGACGTAATTGCAGAACGCTATCTATGGGCAAATAGGTAAAACGTCTGCACAATGAAAGATATGCTAGGGGTGTAGAGGAGATTTATAGGTGGACTGTATAAATGATGGCGACGTTGATTTCGATACTGGTTTATTACAAGAATAGTTAGTTATTTTACAGTAAGGATTTAGATGGCGGTGCGGGACGCGTACAGTGTTTAAAGATGGTCGAAGAAAAAAGGCCCTCCGGACCGCGGTCGCGTCTTATATAGTTGTTCCCCGCGCCGCGCCGTGCCCCCGCTCACGTCGTCGCTGATCGTCGCCTCCGGCTACGTCATGCTTCGAGAGGTTTCCGAACAAGGGGCATTTTGCGTTTTAGTAATTTTATAATATATTATCTCCGAAACTGTATGACCAATTGATATACTGTAAATGGCAAATCTTATCTGTATGATGTTCTTGTGATACTAAAATAATTTATTGTCATAAGAATTAATATTTTGTTGCTCAAATAATCAACCAAACGTAAGTATGCCGAAAAAAATTTTTTTTAATGCAATAAAAGAAGTATAAAAGACAAAATATGAAAGATAGAGATATGGTATTAAGGACTTTTTTGTAGAAATAATTAAGACGAACCAGGTAGCCATACATTGTTTTTAATTTTAAGCAACTGTTTAGGCAGCGCGCGCAAATAATTCTGTTTCATGAGGTATTTTTTTCCGACTTGCTAGACAAAAGTTGTGATAGCTCGGTTAATATACATGTTATAGAAACAATTTATAGCCTATAGCACTCAGGAATAATGTAGCTTTCTACCAGAGAAGAAAATTTTAGAATTGGATTATGAGTTCCAGAGATTACCCCCTACATACAAACTTACAAATTTTACCTCTTTATAATATTAGTATAGATAAAAAGCCAAAAATAAAGATTCATATTGTCCAGTGTTGTGGTTTTATCTAATGAATTTGATTTATTTGTGATCAAACATGCTTACCTTAACCCCGGCGGGAGTCATAAGGCATAAGCCTTATGACTCCCGCCGGGGTTGCGGGTTGTTCGAGAGAGATACCGCGGCCCCGGAACACAAAGGGCAAAAGAAAGAGTTAGTAATTCTGACACTCCTTCCGCCCAAAGTGGGGGAAGTTATTTGACGGTTACCCATCCGAAAAAAAAATGCCTTGTGACCCGACACTTTTTTGAAGATATTCACATGATTTTTACTATTCCAGATGACTCCGTCTAACAAAAAACCGCGTCGCTATATCGAGCATGGACGATAAATCTCAGTATGTGTTAAGTGTTATAACTAAACGGTATGTTATTGTAAAATGTTATGTACATACGAGGCGCATGCGCGAGGCGACGCGCGGCTGCACAGGCGACACACTGTGACACGACACGACACAGTGCGACACGTCACGACACAGTGCGACACTCTGAGACACGGTGCGACACCGTGCGCACATCGGGGCACCTGGCGGACTTGGCGACGTAAATTAACGAGTAAGGGAAGCTGGGATGTATTGAAGATTTGGGTAAATTGTACAACGGTCCGGTAGCTGGCTACTCACGGTGTTTTGTGTAACATACTGTCTGTAATACCACTTTGTTTTGTATACAATTAAATACGGTATACGACCGTGAATATGGCAGGACGAGTCGTAGAAAAGCGTGGGCCATACCTGTGTGAGGAGCGCCAGATTCGATACAAGCCAGGCGGCAAAATCGTCTGCATATTTTGCCGCTCGACGGTGCCGATTTAGGCTCAACCCCGTACAGTACGTCACACAGGCTGTCACTCAAGGTGTCATGAACGCCTGGATGCCGTTCCTAGTTAATCGATCTCTCAGAATAAAAACACCTGTATTTTGTGTCACACTGACGAATATTGTATATCGTATCGTCACTAATATTTGTTGGTTCTGACATAAATCTCAATATTCAGTAATTAATTTACCCAGATTGTTCAGTAATGCAGCTGTGTTCTAAAGTTTGTGGCGTGCGACTACCCGCGTGCACTACCCTACGTGCTTATTAAGGTAATTCGTTGTCTAGAAACTACACTAAACTTGTCAACGTGGAATTAGCTCGAGAATAGTGCCATATACGCGGCCGGCTCAAGCTGATTTCACGGCAAATCTCACTAAATATTGATGCAACGAATTGGATACATCAATGAGTGGTTAACTGTAGGGTAGGCAGCGTTAGAAACTCAGCTTGTTCATACCAACAGACGGGATTTTGTCAGTGCTAAATTAAAGATTTACTGTAAGTAGAGTAATAGGGTATGAAATAATGTACCGCATATTGGAGTCTTTGTTCACGCATCAGTCATCCTTTGTTTAGTTGTATATAATTTTTACTATTATTGTGATTTTACCAAGCTGCTTGCAGGTCATTCTATCACGCTATGCCAATGTGGTACTGGATTTTATCAATCACGCTACGAGCCTGTTTATTCGGCTTCGAGGGTTCTTTCATTTACAAAAACAAGTTAAAATGAGGCTTGAAAAGCATTTAATTTGAATAATAAACTGAAATCAATTTATTAAAATGTTGAATTAAAGTTACCTAGATTTCTGCATCAACGCTTTGGGAATTTCAGTCAATAACACTTAATGTCTGTTCATATATATTAGTTCATTACTCAGCCAGTCTAATTTTCATAGGATATTTTGTGAGCATAATGGAATGCAATAAACTTCAATAATTTCTCTGTTTTTATATTTGTAGGTAAATATTCTACATGATGATGAATGTAATTTTGTATGAAATTTTATTTACTTATGTCAATAAGGGATTCGTTGAATCATAGACTAAATATATTATATATGCAAGCTAGTTATACTCGCTGTGAATATCAGTTAATACCCTGATGTTCGATTGGACTGCACTAATGTATCTATTCACAGACTGCTATGCATAGAACTAGTCTACTTCTAAGTATTGTCCAGGGATTTAGCAATAAATAAATTACCCAAACAAATGGTCTCCTGTGACACAATTCAATTCCCTATTTGTTTTGCAATATTAACCGGTGCTATGTTGAGATCTTCATAAATTCACATTTGATTGTTATTTTCATTTTTGTGAATGGTAACTTTCACATTAGGCTAGCAACACATTCCTGTATTATTAGATGAAAAATTGCTGGGTGAAATTTTACCTTTATGATTTACGAAAATGCATTATAATTGTGTATTATTGAAACAACCTGCTTAATTTATTGAAATAAAAATATAGTTAAACATGTACCCATTATTTTATTTTACTTACCTACCTATTTATTGCACGTAAATGAGTATGTCTGCACAACAAAATATGAGGTTCTACATCTAAAACAGGCAATACTGAATAGTAAGTGCATATAACTTTATTATTTTCATATGCTAACATTATTTATAGAAAAAAAATGCCTACTTTAATAATATCTGGTAAGTAAATCAAGTAATAACAATAATTGTAAACATCTATGAAGGATTAAGAATTTTTCAGATTACAAGCAGTTCTGAGATGGAGATTCGGGTAACTTATTGTAACTGCAAGGTACTGTCAGGCTGTACACAAATAAGTTTGGATACTTGGTACAGTAACTTTGCCAAAAAACCCTTATGAAACCAAAGAGAATAGGGATTACTTACTGTGATTTTGACAGTGGCAGCAAGCTTATTGCAACGGAAATCAAGATTTAAACCTAGTTGCCAAAGAAAAAAAATATAAAAAAGATTTAACCTTTTGAAGGCCATTGTCGCATAGACGTGATATTTTTTTTGTTAAAATGAGTTTCTCGGCGCGGACGGCAAGCGCGTACGTTAATGCTCTGGCGTTCAAAAGGTTAACCTTCGCCTAGGCAGCCCAACACAGCACAGCGTTTTAGATTGTCACTATCTTACGTACACGTTAAATACTTTAAACAACAAACTCTTTGGGTTAAAGTAACATATAATTACATAAATTGTATTTCTCTCTTCCACGGAATAATTTGATTTGACATGATTCGAGCGACGAGAGATACTTATTTTACAATAATTATATAAAAAACTTATTTACATAAATAAATATTTAAATTTTCGCTAAAATTAGTACAGTATTTTATTACATAACGATTAATATTCTGTAGAAATTTGGTTTTACATTAATATAATATAAAAATATTATCAGATGATTGATAAATAAATCATTAGCAATAAATTCGTAACACTTCACTATAAGCAGACCGCTTCACTGAATGCGGTGCGGGAGAGGAGGGCAACACGTTACTACACCGCGCTGCTACCTAAGGCTGGGTCTAAGTTAGGCGGCCAGCCTATAAATGTAATAACTAAATATAATAATTATACGCTGGATTTCTAACCGAGCGCAAAAATATAACAATATGGTTTTATTAACATAACACTACCTACTTAGATTAGGTTATAGATCTATATCTAAGTAATTCATGAAAACTAATAAAAAAAAAAATAATGTTTTAGGATAATTTAGAAATTTTCTGTTACATTTTAGCTTATCTTAATTTAGTTTTCACAGCCCACACATGTCCAAAAATGTCGATATTAGCTCGAATCATTAATTAATCTCTCATTATTAATTTGATAAAACATTAGTTTTAACCACATTCACCAGTATTAACTCAATCATTTTAGAAATGAGGTAAAACATGATATCTAAAAATTCGTGCCAATAATTAAAGACTAGAGTCTAGACATAATTTAAATAACTTTAATACTTAAATAAAAATAAGTACTTTTCACGAATGCCCGCATCTCATAGGTGACACTACAAATTACCTTCTAATATGACAGATCGAGCCTTAGGCCCGGACCACACCGAAAAAGGAATTTGCAAAGCAGACAGGGGAGGAAAGAACAGGCTTCAGAGCTAGAGCGTATCCACCGAAGCTGTGAGGAGTTGCGTATTGGCTAAACCGGAGAGAATTTTGGACAGGTTACTAACGCCCAGTTTTGCAACCCCCACAGACGGCTTGCCGCACATAGATCACGTTTCTCCTCTTCGCTGTGCGTCGCTGACGACTGTGGAGGCTGCCCTAAACGAATATGAGGCATCTCTTCTCTCCGCACAACCGTTTCGTAACTGAACAGAGAATAGCAAGTTGCATCTCTCATCTCGTCATCTCTTAGGTGTACTCCGGGCATTTGAGAGCGACTGTTCCGCAGGTACCTATTGTTTGACGGTTGCCGCAGTAGCTGAGCGATTGGCTGTTGCTCTGCGTGCCACGGGTCGCTTCGCACGGCAAAAATATTTGTATGGCCTAAAGGTAGTTGTTTCGGGTCTGCTTGTTTATGTACCTGAGTTTAAATGTTTGTAATTCCTAGTGTGGGGCAACGCTTAAAAAAATACGATATGAGCGACAGGCACGAACAAACTCGATATGCCTTATTGACGGCCAGGTATAGTAATACTAACTTCATTCAACTTCCGACTTAGCATACATAACAACATTAGTATAGGTAGTGCTGCATGGTTCTGTTGACGTCGGAACTAGAACCGCCATATATTTTTTTCTATGCTATCCCACAAATGCTTGCCAACAACGCACTTTGGCAAAGTCATTGAAACGCCAAATGAACCATGCAACATTGTAATGTCAGTCAAACACAGCACTTCACTAGTGTACTCCATCTAGCACTACGGGCAACTTGTCCAGGTAGAACTCATGGTCAAACCTGGTCACCAGGATGCCTCCAGTGACCTTCACATCACTATCCGCTGAATAGTCTATGGATTCACCTTTGACAGTCGTCATTTTACCTCGAACTGTTTTTATGACCGCATCTCCTGCACAAAGGTCCCATTTCTTGATCGTGGTGGCGTGAAGGTACAGATCGTAGGTACCGTTCACGACCTCCATGACCTTGTAGCCGGCGCCTGCTGCCGAGGAGACGGTGGTCTTCGGGCCAAAAGCTGCGGTTGCTATTGCTGTCACCTTCCCGGGATGAGAGCGGGAGACTACCACTCTGGGGTGCTCTTTGTTCTCCTTATTCTGTAAAGAATTCGAGGAGTGGGAATTCTTGTTATAATGCTGTTATGTAAATATTTTAGGACTAACTTCCTGATTGAGAGATTCTATGGATCTATTAGGGTAGACTCTGAATATTAATGGCTAAACATCGGATTATGTGCACTATCAAAATATTCAGAAACAAATATATTCGAATTATTAATTAAAGTTTCAATTCTTGTAAAAGCAGTTTTGTAAGAATATTTTTCTAAATTTTTAAATTAAAACAATTAGTAACTTGAAATTTGGCGCCATTTGGCCAAACACCTTTTTAGGAAGGCTTTGGTCGGAGTCGTTGATGTATGCGCTAAGTTTATTCCTTACAGACCTATTTTTATAAAGAACAGCGTTATACAACGCGCTTAATACATTTAACTACCAAGTATCGCGCTATCGATGAAAAAGTACCTACCTACTAAAATATACATGTAATAAGCGCATAAAAATAGCGTTTAAGGCGCGGCAATAAGCTAATCTTTAGGTATTCACGAAAGTGACGCTAGCTGCATACTAGGCATGGTCTGACACAAGTACGACAGCATTGCATCGAATGAATAGAAATAAGGTCGAAAATATTTCGGTGTTTGATTTTATTTGAATATCATGTCCGCCAAAATGTAGGTCATTTTGCAGTTTTAATTGAATATAAAAAAAATACAGCTCAATGTTTGAAAAATTTTAGATATCTCTTTAGTATATACAATTTTCTTTGTTATAGATATAAAAAATCTGATGGTTGTCGCTGAAAAAATTGAGAATTTCGAGACGAAAAATTTTTTTTCTTGGTCTTTTTAAACATTTTTTTTTTCGTAGTATTAGACCACTTTTGTAAACTTATTTTGTGTAACTCTTTACTTTATGTATTGAACTATACACGGTATTTTTTTTTGGCTAGTGGCATGTACAGATACGGCTAACTTTGCGACGAAAAAACTAGACGTTTTACGAAGTGTTTGCTTTGTACAGCGCCTTAAGTACATAAATCATTTGCATATCGGCGGCTAACCGCCAAGAGCTCCTACCTAAGTGACATATTTTGACAAAATGCTTTTAATTGTTTAAAAAATCCAAAAAAGTCTATCACAAACAATACGAAAACCTAAACAGAATTTTCAATATTTAAGGTAACTATTTTTTCTTTAGTAGGTACCAATACCTACGCTGGTGCAAATTTTAACGACAATTGCTGATAAAATGCATCTCCTGTAAAATTTTGACATTTTGAACGATGTCTTTTTTTTGTTTTATTTTTCTTTTTGCGATGGGTCGTCGGACCATAAGCGATTTTGTTCCAGTTTGAAAGGCGTTGTGGTGCGCCTCCTACTTATAGAAGGTGGTTTCTCTGAAGCCTTTTTACCACCACTGTCGCGTTTAATAATTCAGTAACTAGTAGGTTTGGGTGCAAGGTTAGCCGTGCCTTGTTACGTTTATATCGCCCAATTTCAGAGTTGACGGATGGCATTTGAAGACAGTCGTGAATTTCATCGTTCCTAGCAAACCATGGCGCATTTATTATTGCTTTTAATGTACCATTCTGTACCCTTTGTAGGCACAGAATATTAGATTTGCTGGCTCCGCCCCACAGTTGGCCTCCATAGGTACGTCCATATTAAGGACTGAGTTGTAGATGCGAAGCTTGTTGGCTACAGAAAGTACAGAATTTCTTCCCATAACCCAATAAAGATTGCCGAACTTATGGTTTAGGAGGTCTTGACGGTTAACCGTCGATATGCAAACATTCAAATGCATATAATACTATGTATATTTATTCCATAGTTTTTGGTTTAATCATATTTCAATGGTTCAAGCATTAAAGTCACCTAATCAAATATTACATCTAGAGTCTAGATGTAACATTTGATTAGGTCTAGATTCTAGACCAATTTTATAAAGAGGAAAGATTTTTTTGTTTGTTTCTTTGTATTGAATAGGCTCCAAAACTACTGGACTGATTTTAACCATTTTTTCACTAATAGAACGCTACATTATCAGGAAGTAACATAGGCTACAACATCCGCTGCTACCCTAGGGAATGGGGCAGCAACTAAAGACGGGGGTGAAATCACGCAGCACAGTTAATATAATATATAGCGATAATTATGTTTGCAAAACAAACATTGTGGTTGGCTTGAATTGTACAGAACATTATTCAGCAAAGAAAAAATGTGCGGTTTTAACACCTCTATGATATATATCACATTTGGATAAATCAAAAATAGTAGATGCCATTGAAAGGTCCTAATATAATCATAAAATCCTCCAAACTTACATGGGTCACTGTGGGCATATTGCTTGAAGGCTTCTTGGTGTACCAGCCCCAGTACGTCCTCGGTGGGAAGGGGTAGTGTATAACTCCTATGATGGGAACACCTTTAATGGCTACACAGACCATGGTTGTTACATACTCGTAGAGACCCTCTGGAATCAATACAAAACCAACAGTCAGTCAAGATTAAATTTAGACACCATTGCTAGGCTCTTTTATGATCAATAGGTTTTTTTGGAAAAAAAAAGTTGAAATTCCTAATGTGGGAATTTCTGCTGTATCGTACGTGCGTTTACAATCATTTAAATTCACATACACAAACAGCCAGGCCGGAAACAACTACCTGTAGGCCATACAAATATTTGTTTCGTGCGGGAATCAAACCCGCGACACGCAGCGCTGCAGTCAATCGCTCAGCCGCTGTGCCAAACAAAATAGAAAAATGAGTGTAAAAAAATGATTGGATTTTATTTTTCATTGTTATCCTGACCCACTAATTAATGTTATCAAATTTTGTATAGCTAATCTAATCACAGTAATTTATGTGAGTGAATGTAGGTATGATTGTATAAAATCACAACAGTTTATTTTTATTTACGTTTTCAGTATTTTGACAAAAGAAACATGATGTGATCAATGCTACGTTTTTATTGTTTCGTCATCTACCAACCTCTTCACAATTATATTGTGATCAGCTTCTAGTCTAAGGGGCTGTGCAAACTGAGACACTTTTTGCTGCCGACACGGCACACCATCACGGGAAACCGTAAGTTTAATCAAATATACGTATATCGGTAGCTTGCATTTGACACAAGACACAAAAGTGTCTACGTTCGCGCAGCGCCATAGAAATCAAATATTCATTGGTAGCTTGTATCCGACACAAGACACAAAAGTGTTCACGTTTGCACAGCGCCTAATTGGATGCAGCTGTCAACAAGTATTTAACCTGGGGATGACTGACCCTCCACAACTGAGTCAGTACTTCGTAATAAAATATCTCTTGGTGAGACCAGCTGTCAGACTTTCAGGGCACTGAATAACAACAAATGACAGCCGCAACGAACAGCTTAATGTGCTTTCTAATGTAATAGATGGCCAACCATCCTTGGGCCTACCTAGGCAAGCCTAAGATTGAAGGGGGTGGCTGTTTTATTTAGCCACAAGCTTCTCAATACAAGGATGCAAAATTGATTCCACAAAGAATTATTTAAAACATGAATGCATATTATATTTACTTAACAATTAGCTGACAGAATAGGAATAGCAATTAATTTCATTAAATGATCTGATTGGAGTTCTTTGTTTTTGTAGTCATCATCATCAGTTTATGTAGATCTTCCTTGTTACCTGTCCAACAATTACGTGTTGAGATTATAGGTACAGTAATTGTTTTATTATTTATGAAAAAACATATTTTAGTATATTTGAGTCTGTTACGCCTAAATGGCTAAACCATAATGATTTTGATGAATTTTGGTACAGAGATAGTTGGTACCGTTGAGAGGATGGCTACTATACAGGTATAGTAGTGATTTGTCAAAACTTGAGGAGGTCAAAAGAATTGACAAAATCCCATAACCATCTGTTCCTAGTTCTGGTTCTGAGAAGTTTTTTTAAAGTAAACAAACAGATTCTTTACCTGTGTATTCTTTGGTTGCATCCAGTGGGTCGATCCACACCGTCACATCCTTCACATACACTAGTTCATCATTCATATAGTCCACTATGTTGTTCCCTGGGAGAACTTTCTCTAAATCTATCACTGGCTGCTTCTCACAAATTGAATCACTCTTTGAATGTTCTTCAGACACCACAGTCAACTTCTCAAACGTGTTTTTCAACCCGTAGTACATAGCGCAATGGGAAGCATAATCTGCATCTGTAACCGGGTCATTTACCCCTTCTAGCGTTTTACCTTTACTCTTAATATTTAATTCGTGATTCTTGCCTTCCATTACCTTCTGCCCACCCCGCTCTGCGGCCTGAATAGACGCTTTTAACAAATTCTTCAAGTTTATCAGATCACTTTTCTCCATGGGAAAACTAGCGCTCCCAGTTCGCCAATAAATTATTAAAAATAATATAAAAATTAACGTGAAACATGCGAATTTATTCAATCTTAAAGTTCCACCGAAATTCATTGTGATATTCTTAATTTTCTCTAAAAGTTGCCTGAATTTTGATATTTGTTTTGAGTGGTGGAGGTGAGCTGTGAGGACCACAGTCAAGACATGACATGACAATGACAGATCGCACAGTACAGCACAAACTGGCAATCATATGGCATATGCCATATTATATTTAATAAAAGTACTCTGTGGGCCGTAGCTGTGGGCATAAATATGTTTTTGCTTGGAAATGAAGTTCGTTCGGATAGTAGTAAAAATAAATGAAACGAAAACGAAACTATTTAGTAAATTTGCACACCTCTACAACTGTCAGAGAATATGTCATAGACAGCAACCATTCAATTATTTTTCAGTCTGTGACCGGCTTTGAACACGAGAGAGTTGCTGAATCTCTCAAGTTCGCTTTTTATAATACTTTAATTAGTACTTAGTAACTGACGCTTATTACTAAGTATCAAAATATTTATAGCCTTACATAATGATATTAGTTGACATTTACGACATGGTAAGTTTACTCCCATCATTTTAATTACTCATCGTTGTAAAATGGTTTTAGTAACTACTTCTTATATTTCAGGCGAGCTGGTGGACTCTGATTATTGCTTTACAATTGGTAGTAATTTCAACTTACTTCTTTTGGTCCAAAAAGAAGTCTAAAACCTACGATCCTCTGTGCAATGGGAAGGCAATAGATTGGAAGCCCGTTCCTATCGTGGAACACGATGTTACGATAGAGGAACCTCCTGTAATGGGTAGAATTGATGAAAACGAGTTGAATGTGGGCTCGTCAAGTTTCCTTTGCCTTGATAAGGAGGAATATATCATGGATAATGCCTTGAAAGCTCTTGCAAAGTATGGCGTAGGGTCTTGTGGGCCCCGTGGTTTCTATGGTACCATTGACGTACATTTGGAGCTGGAGGAACGTCTGGCTAAGTTCCTGGAGGTTGAGGAGACTTGTGTGTACTCCTATGGCTTCTCAACAATTGCCAGCGCAATACCTTCCTATGCTAAGAAGAAGGATATTATTTTTGTGTGAGTACAACTGTATTTCTATTTAAAGTGGTTGTATTTATTAACTAGAAGTTTAATAAGACTGAAGAAGTTCATAGTAGTATCTAATGAGTGAAATTTTTACTACTAACAGTAAAGATTTTACAAAATTTTCTTTGGACATGTTACCTTAAATGCTTCTGTTAAAGTATTAATTTATGACTGTAATCAATGTCAAGTGCAGCCAAGTAAATCATGACTCAAATACTTCAATGTCAAGCCATTATTGATTGGCAATCTTGTATGTAAATTGGAAGAAATTCATATTCATTCAATTCATACATTGATTCTATTATTTTAACACCTTAACAAAATAAAATTCATGATTGTTTTTCTTATTTGCATTAACACAAAAGGTGAGGCTAGGAATATCATTTTCCTGCCCTTGTCCCATTTTTTTTTTTTTTTTTTTTTTATTATTGATAGGCTCGCGTTTGACCACTATCTCACCTGATGGTAAGTGATGATGTGGTCGACGATGAAGCACGCTTACCTAGAAATAACCCATTCACTCTTGACTTGAAGACCCCCAGGTTATAGCTATCGGGAAATACAGACTCGGGCAGGGAATTCCACTCCTTAGCAGTACGCACAATGAAAGTATTCCCAAACCGTTTAGTGCGTGTGGGTGTGTGGCACAACACATTTTCTTCTTCCATTCTCCCCTATCAGATGTCACGGCATCATTTACTCCTTTCTCCTCCATATCATTCCTTACACATTCTTTTCTTTGGCCTTCCTCTCACTCTCCGTCCATCAACATTCAGGGAAAAGATTCATATATTAAGAGAAAATGAAAAATTTTCAACAAATAAATAATAGTATTTTTAGTTCATCATCTTCTTAGCCTTTCCCTAACTATGTTGGGGTCAGCTTCCAGTCTTACTGGATTCAGCTGAATACCATTATTTAAATAGAGCCTTGCCCTGACCTCCTGGGCAAGTTTTAAATAAAAAACACCGAAATGGTGAACCGGGAAATGGTTTAATGTGGATTTTCCCACATGAAGTTTTTTTTAATCAGAGACTATATTTATCTTGTTTTTGCATTGCATGATATCTTTTTTATAAGTCCCTTTATTTCTGCCCTTAGGCCTTTCGGGTGCCTACCAGGATTGCAGGTTGTTCGAAAGAGATACCGTGGCCCCGCAACATAAAGGGCAATAAAATGAACATGGGTGGGTTTTATTCAGTATAAGTCTGACAATCCGCCCAGAGCCGAGGAAGTTATTTAATGAATTATTATCCACAAAAAAGGCCCTTTTGGGTTATTAAGTGAATCCTTCCCATTGGTTGTGATGTGCCAAAATGTTGTTTTGATTGCTCATCATTGTTGTGATTGCTCAACAGTGGGTCAGTAATAGGCTGGTATTAATTGATATTATACTAGCTGGGGCCCGCGGTTTCGCCCGTGTGATGATCGAAAAAAAGTATCCTATGTGTTATTCCAGACTATAATCTAACCCTGTGCCAAATTTCATCAAGATCCGTTATGCCGTTTTGACTTTTAAGATTAACAAACTTCCATACATCTATCCATCCATCCTCTCAAACATTTTTGTATTAGTAGGATCTTTCCTATTTTGACCGGAACGTAATTAAAAAAATATTTAAATATGATTACTAACAGTTTGCTTTTGTATTGTAAACATTTACGACAAAAAACTGGCATGTGCCAGGAAACCCATCATTCTCCTGCCCCTAAAAATGTACGACGAAAAGATAATCAACTTTTCGTCCATTTATTGTCTAAATAACATATAATTAAATTTTTAAATATTTCTTAAAAAATTAAAAAACATTTAAAAATATAAAAATAGTAGCCCACCGGTATCGGGAACAGGGTCCAAGCTACCGGCGGTCAGGGCTCCAGAGAAAGGAACCTCCTAACAATACGAGCCGTGTCCAGGAGTACCGCTTTCTGTATCAAACCCTTGATCCAGCTGCCTAACGAGAGCCTCCTCAGGTGTTGCTCGAGGCTCTTGGCAATTAAGCCATTGGCAGATACGACTATCGGCACAATGATCGCTGAGTCCACATCCCACATGTCGACAACCTCGCGAGCCAAGTCAATATACTTGATTTGCTTATCTTTCTCGGCTTTCACGAGGTTCTCATCGTGTGGGACTGTTATGTCTACAATCATTGCGCGCCGCTCTGATCGATCCACCACCACTATATCAGGCTTGTTGGCAACAATAGTCCTGTCAGTGATGATGGAGCGATCCCAGTACAATGTGATATTGCCATGTTCCAGAACTGGGTCGGGCTCATACCTGTAGTATGGCACTTCCGATTCCACAAGGTTGTATTTTAGAGCAAGTTGCTGATGAATAATCCTGGCTACAAGGTTGTGTCTATGCAAGTACTCTCCGTTAGCTAGACGAGAACAACCGGAGATAATGTGTCGAATTGATTCACCCGGACGGTGGCATGCCCGACATATGTCAACCGTGCCGTCCTTCACAATAAATCTCCGGTAGTTATTCGTCATCATAACTTCATCCATAATTGCACAGACAAAACCTTCGGTTTCTCCAAAAAGGTCCCCGGAACGTAGCCAGGCTACGGACGCTGATTGATCTACATCGGGTCCATGTAGGGCCCGGAAAAAGCGTCCGTGAAGCTCCTTACTCTGCCATACCTCCTTGCGGTCGTTAGTGTCAAGCACGACAGGTTTGCGCCAGTTCTGTTTAGCCAAGGAGAGCGGGGTGAGGCCTTTGTCCACTGCAACCACATCTCGATGCATTCCCACGTCTGTTTCTAGGAAATATTCCCTGAGACTGCATATCTCGCGATTGTGGAGAGTCTTGGCGTTTAGAAAGCCTCGACCTCCACAACTCCGCGGGATATACAGTCTCATAACCGAAGAACGTGGGTGATGCATACGAAATCAACTAATTATTAAAATTTTACATTGCCGTTTTTTTATTACCATTTAAATTCATAATTAGTTTTTACTTAATTGGATACACTATTCATTTGTAATCATTTAATGGATCTCAAAATATTCATAAGGCCCGTTTAAATTCAATCATCAAATACTATTCAAGGGCGGGCCATGCATGGTTGCGTGTTGTTCGAAAGAGATACCGCGGCCCCGGAACATAAAGGGCCAGAGAAGGAACATGGGTGGGTTTTAGGCAATACAAGTATTACACTCCGCCCCCCACTCCAGCCAGAGCGGGGAAGTTATTTGTCATGCATTGATGCTCTCAATGGTTAATGAGTTACATGGGTGGACAGTTATCATAAGATTTATTGAAGTTTTTCATTTGAGAATAAATTAAGTAATGATGCTACAAGTTTTGTATTTTATTGTGAAACCATCATTGTGAAACTGGTGACAACTGGTTAAGCATGATAATACAATGTTATTTATGACTTGTGTTGTTGCCTACGCATAATTTGATGTACTGCTCAAAAATAATAAATAACGAGGAGATGCATTATTTTTGATCACTGTTTCTCATTTCTCAGGGTTTTTTTGGAAGGAGATTTTCTAAAAAGGTATTCAACAAAAAAATTATGACAATAATGGATTCAAGGTTGTATAGAAATCTAATGCATTATTTGTTAGTTGATATTTCTAAATAACCAGTTGAAAGCTCCAAAAACGGGTTTTATTTTTTTCGGGTGGGAAATCATCAGATGACTTCCCCCGCTCTGGGTGGAGCGGGGGGGCACGTCAGACTTTTACTGACTAAAACCCACCCATGTTCCTTCTATTGTCCTTTACGTTCCGGGGCCGCGGTATCTCTTTCGAACAACCCGCAACCCCGGCAGTCCAAAAAAAAACGGCTTGCGTGGCGTTTTGATCGGGGAGGCGCCTTAAAAGAGGGTTTGGCAAAGAGTACTCTCTTTTTTTTCATAACCACCCATAAAACATACTTGAAAGACAACATGATTGTCCGCTGAAGTGGCTGAGCGATTGGCCGCTGCGTTGCGTGTGGCAGGTTCGATCCGATATTTGTATGACCTGGTCTACAGGTAGTTGTTTCGGGTCTGGCTGTTTATGTATACAGGAGAAATATGTATATACTAGCCTATCCTATTTAAAAAAAAAACAAAAGCGAGTCAGACTCGCGCACCGAGAGTTCTGTTATGTTTCCACTGCGTAGAATTATAGGGTTGATATTTTCATAGGTCTAGGGAGAACAGACGTCGACATGGTTTTAATTTCAACTCAATTGATACCTCCATAATAATACCTCCATTTTGATGGGCCTGTTGGTCTACTAGAGGTTAGTGGCCCTGACTGCTGCGCCGGAGGTCGTGGGTTCGATTCCCACCCAGGACAAACGTTGTGTGATGAGCATGATTGTTTGTTCTGTGTCTGGGTGTGATTTATCTATAATATGTATGTATTTATAAATTATATAAGTATGTATATCAGTTGTCTGGTTACCATAACACAAGCTCTGCTTAGCTTGGGATCAGATAGCCGTGTGTGAGTTGTCCCAAGATATTTATTTATTTTATTTATTTATTTATAGACAACATAGTGATCTTATAAGAGTTAGAATAGAATAGAATATACTTTATTGCACACCAAAATCTAAACACAAAACTGTTTTACAAAAAGATGCTAAATCTATGGTAACAATGGCGGTGTTATCGCTAATAGCGATATCTTCCAGACAACCTTTGGATGGACTGTACGAATATAAAAATACCAAAAGGGTTCCATTTTATTTAATAAAAATAATAAAACACCTTACAGACAATCATAATTATATATCGCTAATATGTACAATTCATGTTAGTAAATAAATCCTTAACAACTATGTTAGTAACACTTCACTGCACTGTCACTGCGCGTTCATGTGGCACTTGTCCGTGGAAGCGCCGGAACACCACTCCCTGCGGCCAAAAATCCTCTTCCAAGACGAGGTGCAGATAACACGTCGATACTCGCAGCACAAACACCTTAAAGTTTTGGACTTAAGGAACCCTAAAAATCCTTACTAATATTATAAAAGCGAAAGTGTTTGTTTGTTTGTTACCTCTTCACGCTTTAATGGCTAAACCGATTTTGATGAATTTTGGTACAGAGATAGTTGGGAACCAGGAGACGGGCATAGGCTATTTAATTATTATATTTTTATTTGAAAAAAGTGGGATATGAGGGAGAACGAGGGAAGAAAAGGGAAAACTTAGCGTTGCTATTACAAATCAATAAGGCGCAAGAGCAAAAACTGCAGGTAGCACGTACTGTGTTATACCGAATTTAACGCGAGTGAAGCCGCGGGCAAAAGCTAGTCACAGAATAAATTTAATTCACGTTGATAGTGTGTGTTTATTCTATTCTAGTCCATTAAACCCTGTATACAATCCTCAATACTAATTTTCCCGACCATTTCAGGGACGAATGCGTCTGGTTCGCGATCCAGAAAGGCATAGATGCATCGCGCAGCACCGTCCGATACTTCAAGCACAATAATATGGACCACCTAGAGGAAATGCTGGCCGAGGCTCAGAAGAAGAAGGAGCTCAACCCTAGGAGAAGAGCCTTCCTCATTGCTGAGGCTATTTACTTTAATACTGGGGAGATGTGTCCTTTGAAAAGGCTGGTGCAGTTGGCGAGGAAGTATAAACTGAGGATCATTTTGGATGAGAGTTTGACTATTGGGGTGAGTTTTAGTTACTTGTCTAATGGTGTTAAAGAGTTCTAGATCATTTAAGTTTGAAAGAAAATAGGGGTAGAAAGTCGATTGGAATGGCATTGGCCACGCGGCCTTGGGGGGACTCCTAGTCGCGCCCAGTGCTTAACCCCGTACTTTTCCAGTGTGCACCCGGGACGTGTGGGTGTCTCTAACCCAGCGGCCCGGATCGGTCGCAAGACCCATATATATACATTTTTTTTTTTTTTTATCTTCTTTATTTAAGGGATTTTTGTACACAATAAGTGGCGATGTCAATCCCATCGTACCCATATATTTATTAGTAGTAATTACGACACGCATACAAAATATAAAATAAACATTAAACATATAATGCATCACAAACATCCTAGTAATATTATAAATGCGAATGTTTGTTACTCTTTAACGTCAAAACGGATCTTGATGAAATTTGGCACAGTGGTAGATTGTAGTCTGGAATAACACATAGGATACTTTTTTTCGATGTCACGCGGGCGAAGCCGCGATAAGCAGCGCAGCAGTCGATCGCTCAGCCACTGCGCCATCCGTGTCGTCAAATCAATGTTTTAAATACTTCTAAGAATATAAAATAAATTAAACAGTACCTATTAAGATAGCAAAAAATAAAATAAAACAACCCAATGAACTAACGTGACACTAAAACAAATAGAATAAAATATAAATTTACACAAACACAGGCCATGTCGTGTTTTTTGGTTCGCTCGCCCCTGCCCTCGCGTCGCCCATGCGCTCGCTACCGATCATATGATTTCGAAAAAGCTCGGTTTTTTTATGCGGATAGGAAACCATCAAATAACTTCCCCCGCTCTGGGCGGAGCTGAACGCAGTGTCAGACTTTTACTGACTAAAACCCGCTTCACTTCTTTTGCCCTTTATGTCCCAGGACCGCGGTATACAGCTTTGATTTAAATAAGCTAGCGAGACTAGAGAAAAAAATGATTTTATTTTTAGGGACAATAGGACTGTTAAGTTTTACCTGAAACTTGAAAGCATGATTATACATTCCGCGGTTAGATAAGTATCTAGTCATATATTTTTTTTAAATAAACGTAGCCCAACACTAGGAATTCGTCCTGTATCGTGGGTGCGTTTACAAACATTTAAACTCACATACACAAACAGCCAGACCCGAAACCCACTACCTGTTGGTCATACAAATATTTCACGCAGCGTAACAGTCAATCGCTCAGCCACTGCGCCAACTGTGTCGTCAAAGTTTGTGTTTATATATTTATGAAACAAGCTGAATCAATTAAATAGACATGCTAGTACATACATCACGGTCTGTTATTATCACTGTGTTATTATGATAATCACAGTAACAACAACAAAATATATGTTAATTTTATTTTTACAAAGTTGTTGTTAATTTACATAATATGGATTTAAAATATTTCCATAAACACACTTAATAATAATTCTAAATTTAGGTAACTTTTTGATAGATTCTTCAACCATCCATTAATCATACATTCAACGGTAGTCAACTTGCAATGCCATAAATCCAATGAATGCATGCAAGGCTGACTTTATTACCCTATCAAGATATAATTGGTAATGGATTTAATACAATGGCATACAATGCAATCTAACACAGGCAATAGCAATTCTTAATACGAGTACATAGTCAGGTAGCGACTCGAAAGTCTGACAACCAGTGTATCTAAGGGGTATCTTACAATCCAGTACTAACTGGGTTGTCAGGAGGTCAGATAGCAGTCTTCAATGTAGTTGAGAAAATGCTAGGCAGATGTGGATTATAATTGCAGGTCATCTAATGGTTGTAAAAACATCCTGATCGAACCGAAAACGCTCTTGTTCTTCCCTTTATTGCGATATTTTTTCGTTCCGGACCATACCTAGGAAACTATTTAAATGTATTATACCATTATTGATGAATTTTGGTACTAGATAGTTGGGGCCCTGGAGACGGACGTAGGCTAAAAAAAGTGAGATAAGGGGGAGAAAGACGGAAGAAAAGGGGAGAGAAAGATATTTTTTTTTTCGATCCCAAAGTAAAGTTCGTCGTTAGCCCTAAGTAACTCTATAAAGAAATATTTTGTTACGATTGCTGTCCATTGCAAAAACTTTGTATTTGGCTGGCTACCCTGCCGCTCTCACCTTCAATAAATTAAATCCATCGGTTTCTATGAAAAAAAAAAAACATTATATCTGACGACCCTGAGAACTTATAATATCTCTTTGACTGACTGTACCTACATTATTGTCAATATTGATGTTGTCACATAAAAGTTCCGGCAGTAAAGAGCAAGAGGAAAAATAAAATTACTGTTCTATAAATAACTGTAAAATACTGTCTTAAAAGACAAATGCAATATTTGCAAAGGTCAAGCGAAGGGCATATTTTGTAGTTGCTTGCAGCCAATTTTTCTAGCTTTTAACTCAGTAAATGAAATGAAATGAAATGAAATTTATTTGCTACTAGCTTCCGCCCGCGACTTCGTCCGCGTGGCAGAGTTACTTTGGGCTAACGCTATCTTTAAACGGCGGGATGATCGAAAAAAAAGTATATTTCTCTCCCCTTTTGTTTCCTCTTCCTCCCACATTTGTCACTTTAAAAAAAATTGCCTATGTCTAATTCATCAAAATCGGTTCGGTCATTTAGGCGTGAAGCTGTAACAAACAAACTCACTGTCGCTTTTATAATATTAGTAAGGATTAATGAAAATAATTGAAAGGCAATTAGTTAGATACCTAACAAAATAAGTTACGTTAGAGGTCCTAACTAATAGCTACCTTACACTTCAAAAATCCAAGTGCCCACTTAAATAATAAAACTGATCCTAAATAAATCCTTAAATCCAAAATAAAATTCTTAAATATATATAGGTAAGTACCTAAACTAAGTCTAATAACCCAAAAATAATTTAAATAGGTAGGTACTTACGTACTAAATTATATCTAATTATGCCTAAGTATAATTATTATTATCTATAAGAACCTATACTAATACTAAATAATTCTAATAGAACTATACCTACCCAGAAAATTATGTAGATAAGTACAACTTGAAACAAAAAAAGAAATGAAAATAAAGCTAAAACGCCTGTCCATTACTATCTATCTTCACTTAAAAATAAAAACCTATAACTACTATAATCAATAATACCTATAACTATAATTAATAAAAGTACCTACGCTTTTACCTACTTAATATAAAAAAAAACTGAACATAAATTAGCCAAAACTCGGTATGTAAAAACCTATGCGTACCTACTACTACTTCACCTAAAAACAAATAAAATGTAAACTATCAATAATTTGTAATTTAAACGAATATTTAAAAAAAAAAACAAAATAACTAATACCTATTTTATAAAATAACAACAAAAGAAATCTAAAAATAAATTATTTAAAGACGTAAAAGGCGCGCTGATAAGCATTGTCTGTCAATAAGGTCGAAAACTCTGAACGTCTATTCTCATCAACAGCCAAATATTACGGTAGCCGCGTCGAGCGCACACAAAAATAATCCTTATGGCATGATTCAGTATTCAAGCGCGATGGCTTATTAGCGTATTTCATGTATAACTTGGTGTTTTTTACAGATTTATATAATTCTTTTTTTATTGAATAGGTAATAATGTTGACTGTTTTTAATAAGAGATGAGTGAGAGTGGTATAAACGTAAGAGTAGACAAATATAATCAGAAAGCACCGAACTGCTTAGCTATCGGGAGTTACACGTGTTATTGTGAGTCAACCATTAAAGATAGACATATGCTGTCGTAGAATATTTTTTATATAATTTTAAGGAGAACATTTCCGTCATACATGATTTCTGTGTAGCTTTAACCATTAAGGCTACACACGCGACGGAAGCTTAAAAAATGGAGTAACTTCTCCCGTTTTCCCAACATTTCCCTTCACTGCTCTGCTCCTATTGATCGTAGCGTGATGAAAAGTATACTATAACCTGCCCAGGAGTATGAAGAATAATTGTACCAAGTTTCGTTAAAATCCGTCGAGTAGTTTTTGTTTCTATAACGAACATACAGACATACAGACAGACAGACAGACAAAAATATTACTGATTGCATTTTTGGCATCAGTATCGATCACTAATCACCACCTGATAGTTATTTTGGAAATATATTTCATGTACAGAATTGACCTCTCTACAGATTTATTATAAGTATAGATAGATGAATGTAGGTACAGAAATATGGTGTTGAGTAAGAGAAGGATCCAATACATTCTACCGTGAGGCATGCAACATTTTTATATTAGAATTAATTACGAAATTAATTAAATAAACGAAATAAAAGAAACAAATATTTAACTAATGTCAAAGTTAAATAAATATTTTATGCTAAGAGTTTAACCAAAATTATATACATAGTATAATTTTAACGCCTTTAAAATAGGAAGAGGATCTCAATTCGTTGAATGTTCCGCGATTCGAAAACGCCTCGATAGATTTAGAAGTTTCTTGTTTTTTTTTAAAGAGTATACTTCCCAGAGGGACCACTCCCTTTCAAAGTCCGGATCTGTTGATGGAGTCCTGGAGAAATCCAGGAAATTAAAAATGCACATTTTATACGATATGGATATCTTGTTCCAGTGACTCATGCATTTGTTTGTGTATGATATTTATTATAACTAAAGATGAAAAAGAATTGCAAAAAGGAAATTACTGACTGCATAGACTTAGAGATATGATTTTTCCACAACTCCAAGGAACCAGACTTCAACTCGATGCCTTCACGCATTCCCGAGAACTTCCCTTCTTGATCTTCTTTCTTGTTTTTGAAGTGAAAACTTCTTTAGCGGCGTTGAGCACTTTTTCTGTAATGGGTATAAAATCTTAAACTCGCGTCAGGACACGTGACCTGATCGAAAAAGCGTAAGACGGATGGAGAGTAAACAGCTATCCCCTCTCTACGGCGCGGCGAAAATGTATGGCTGGGCCTACTGTTTTTTTTTTGTTAAAGATATTCTTTAGTGAGTTATGAGAGCCAAAACACGATTGACCCAATTTGGCTCGATACAAAAAAATCGCAAAGTTTATCCAAAATCAGCATTTTTAAACACGTCCATGAAAAGCAAAACCAGTTTTATTCGATTTTTTTAAGACGAATTTCAATAAAATTTCGTGTACACATTCACTATTAAACATATTAAGGAATTATGGTTTTATTTTAATGAATTAGGGAGTGTCAAATTTTAAAAGGAATTATTAACAAAAAGACGTGCAGTATTTTTGCGCGCAGGCAGGCTAAACCACCGCTCCCGTACCGCGCCAGTCGGCCGCAGCGCGCCTTAGAGAGCACTTGTGTACAACTTTTTTGCGTCCGTTGTCACCGACTACCCAAGAGAATATATAAGCGTATATTGACACCTAAATACAAAAATGGTGAAAAAAATAATAAAATCAAAAAATATTCACGACTGCAGCTCAAGAAGCTGAAATTGATGAACCTGAATAGGTGAGTTTATACAATTCCTAATCTGCTTCATAACATTTGTTTACTTTCGTAGCCAGCTAAATATTTCCTTTTCATCGACAACACGGTTTTCCATAATTTACTTACTACACTTTGCCTGTGGCTGTTTATTGGAATAAGCATACAACTTTAATTTTATAATAGTAAAAGAATATTATGGTCTAAAATTTTCATTTACTCCAATTACTTCATTTCTATATTATTATGATTTCTTTTGTTTTACATACAGAAATCGTATAAACACTGACATTGTGGATTTGCCAACTGACTCGGAAGGAATGAGTGAAACCGTCACTCCACAAGCTCAACGTTAATAATCAAGTTTTCACTTCTGCCGGCACTTCCGGAGTGCAACCCGTCATTTTTTTTTTTATTCTTCTTTCCCCAGATCGGTCTTGACAGACAGACGAGCAACAAATGATCCAATTAGGGGTTCAGTTTTCTCCTTTTTAGATCCGAAACCCTAAAAACACTTAAGTTTGTAATAATCTCAATCCGATGTTTAACCAAGAGTTTATTAAGGCCGACTATAAATAGTTCCTATCGAACAATAACACACACGGAATGCGGGCATCAATGGAGCCCCATTTCAATTTAATTAACTTCGATTCACGTCTTCGCTTGTAACTTTTATTACAGGAACCGAATCAAAATGTTTGAGAATCCTTACTAATATTATAAAAGCGAAAGTGAGTTTGTTTGTTACCTCTTCACGCTTTAATGGCTACACCGATTTTGATGAGTTTTGGTACAGAGATAGTTGGGAACCAGGAGACGGTCATACGCTAATTTTTATTTAAAAAAAGTGGGATGTGAGGGAGAAAGAGGGAAGAAAAGGGAAAACTTAGCGTTGCTATTACAAATCAATAAGGCGCAAGGGGAACTGTGTTACCCCGAATTTAACGCGAGCGAAGCCGCGGGTAAAAGCTAGTATTGCATAAATGAGTAAATATGTACTGTAAGAACTAAGCTAGAATACTTCCAATAAAACGCATATATTAAATACTTTTAGATTATAATTTAAATCATATTTTAAGTTACATGTCACACTTTTATCTCCAAAACTACTCTTATGTTTTTTCTTATTCTAACTTTAAAACGACCTGAGTATTTGAACATTATGGTAAACCAGCCAGCATTGGTTAGGTTATAAAACCTCTTACATTACCCACGACGTCAGATCAAGCTGTAAAAAAACCAGTTAATGCAGATCTCGCATTGTACGGGAAATGTGTAATATAGCGATGTCATGTTATTTTGGATATGCATATAATATCTTGATTTATCCCCGTGTGTACAAGCGTCTGGCGTTTATCACTAGACAGCACAGCAGAATAATCTACGTAAGTGATTAACTTGGAAAGTAAATGACGTACTGCTACTAATGATTACTCCTCCGCCTCAAAATAAATGTGTTTTTGGGCAGACAATTTTAAAACCCACGCAAAAATTTCAATTTGTGGTAAAACTTTTAAACATTTTTATTTAATCAATTTAAATTTAATGAAATCCCATCACATTAATTCCCCCTTATAAGATAATTTTGTTTTTCGGCTGTCTGTCTGTTTGTCAAGACCCTTTATCTCGGGAAAGCGTAGAAGTATCGAGTTAAACCATATACCGTGGTAACTTGGAGCTGTGAAAAAATCCATCCTCTAACTTAGAGTGCTTAGAGGGTTGATTTTTTCACAGCTTCTGACTGCGTAAACTTGGAGCCTCTAGTCTAAGTTTACGCAGTCTAAAAATATGGCACAAGTTGGTACGGAACCCTTGCGGCCTTGGTGCACTAGTCCGACTCGCACTTGGCCGGTTTTTTAATTATTGTTTAAATATAATTTCAGAGATCATTTGTGATCTTAGTAATCTGTGTAAGCTTTTGACTTGGGCTAAAGAAACTGCTTTTCCAAAATATGACAATTTTAGGCTTTCTCGTTACTATCCGTAAGCTTGTATACGGGGTTGCAAGTTGATCGAAAAAGATACCGCGGCCCCGGAACATAAATGGCAAAAGAAGGAACATGGGTGGGTCAGTACAAGTCTGACACTGCCCCCCGCCCAGAGCGGGGGAAGTTATTTGATAAATTCCCGTCAGCAAAAAAAAAAATTGAACTTGTATTAACCCCTTTCACTTTCTTCACACAGGTAGTAGGTAAGCATGGACGCGGCCTAACAGAACTCCTGAACGTGCCTCGCGACGAGATCGACCTGATCGTGGGCTCTCTGGAACATTCCTTCGCTACTGTAGGCGGCTTCTGTGCCGGCACGCACTTCATTGTGGAGCACCAGAGGCTGTCGGGGCTGGGTATGTGTTACATTTTGTAATTCGTTTATTAATATTCCGTCCTCGCCGACGAGGCCCGTCGCGACGTCCCGGTAACTGCTCCACCCGTCCCTTGCTAGAGCCAGCCCGCGCCTGAGCCGTAAGTTCAAATCAGTCCCCAAATAATATCACTCAGATCCAGCCTGTCCCTTTGTTGTTCTCCCTCAGCGACGCCCTAACCCGAGGCTCGTACCCCACAGGGGGTACCCTTAGCGTGTAGTCGCTTAGTTTGTAAGTTTTTTGCCCTGGTTGGAGGTCTTAATTTTTAAGGCATCCACAGGAATGGACCGGTTAAGCAGACGACAACCTCCTAGGTTGAACTGCGAGATGCCATTCTTAAAAAAAAGGTTTATTAATTCTTAAAAAAAAGGTTTATTAATTCTTAAAAAAAAGGTTTATTAATTCTTAAAAAAAAGGTTTATTAATTCTTAAAAAAAAGGTTTATTAATTCTTAAAAAATAAAAACAAGCCCACCGGTACCGGGAACAGTGTCCAAGCTACTGGCGGTCAAGGCTCCAGAAAGAGGAACCCGACTGAATACCGCTTTCTGAATCAAATCTAATCCAGCTGCCTAACGACAGCGTAGTCAGGTGTTGTTTGAGGCTTTTTCCAATTAAGCCATTGGCTGTAACGACTATGGGCACAACGATCGCTGAGTTCAAGACAACGGCGGCGACGACGGCATGTAAACGCGTATGCACAAGCAGCTTAAAAAACTTGCACATATTTAAGCAACAACACGAAACAAAAACAGCATGTTCTAGAAGTAATACTCACTTTCACAATATGGTCCATGTAGATACTAATGTTATACATACAAACCTTCCTCTTGAGTCACTCTATTGCTGAAAATTTTATTAAAATCTGTTGAGCAGTTTAAAAGATCCAAGTGAACAGACAGTGAAAGCGACTTCATTTTATACTGTGTAAAGATACATCATCATCAGGCTGTGTCGACGGCGCGTTAGTGTTTCACGCGCGCCTCAAAGAGATGTCAGCAAAGCAGAGGGGCGCCAGGGCCACCGCCTGCCGGGGTTGCGGGTTGTTCTAAAGAGATTCCGCGGCCCCGGAACGTAAAGGGCAATAGAAGGAACATGGGTGGGTTTTAGTCAGTACAAGTCTGACACTCCCCCCGCTCCTGGGCGGAGCGGGGGAAGTTATTTGGTGTTTTCCCACCCCAAAAAAAAAAGATACATCATCATCACTTCATATCAGACCGCTCTGCTCAAAATAAAACTCCACGCCATTTTAATCAATCTTCGGCCGCTTTGATCCAGATGTTATAGGGTACTTCGCGGAGGCCGTACCTCCTCCTCGCCTGAGGACATCCTCTACTTATCCTCAACTTATCCTTAACTTATTGGTCTGATTCACGGTCTCTACTCAAGTACATCATTTCAGAATATAAGGGCCTGTTGATAAAACAATCAGTTGAGTGCTTTCTATGAGTGTAGGTAGATTATTTCATTGCTGGAAGTAATGCGTTTCTTAAGGACGACACGGTAGGTGCAGTGACTGAGCGATATAATATTGCGACCGATTTTTTTTTTAATAAAAACGTTGCCCCACACTAGGATTTTCTCCTGTGTCGCTCTCAGTGTCGAACTCACATCCACAAACAGCCAGACCCGAAACAACTATCTGCAGGTCATACAAATATTTTTTCCATACGGTATCGAACCCGAGACACACACCGCAGCAGTCGATCGCTCAGCCACTGCTTATTGAATCATAATCATGTCAATTTAAATTCTTTTGACCCCATTAGTGAGATTTTCATGAAATGGACATTCATTGAGGTGCAGTGAACGAATAGGGTTATATTGACGGTTTTAATTATTATTACTGTGTAAAGCCATATTTTAAACAGTCTTTATTACGAGTATTACGACAGGTCTTGCGTTTATTATGTAACATTCTGTATTTAAAAGACAAGTGTAAAAAATAATAAACAAAACCATAAAAAAATATAAATTTTATTTATTTATACGTAAGTTAGTTTATGGATCACTGTTAAACATAACATTGGTTACCTTTACCATCTTTCTGTGCAAATAAAGAACTTATCCTTACTAATATTATAAAAGCGAAAGTGAGTTTGTTTGTTTGTTACTTCTTCACGCCTAAATGGCCAAAGCGATTTTGATGAATTTTGGTACAGAGATAGTTAGGACCCTGGAGACGGTCATAGGCTAATTTAAAAAAAAAGTGAGAAAGAGGAAAGAAAAGGGGAGAGAAAGATAATTTTTTTTTTCGACCATCAACGTGTTAAAGTTAGCGTTAGCCCAAAGTAACTATGCCACGCGGACGAAGTCGCGGGTGGAAGCTAATTTATTATATTTTGATTAATATTTCAGGTTACTGCTTCAGTGCATCATCGCCGCCGATGTTGACACAAGCGGCCATCTCGGCGCTCGATATCATTGAATCTAAGCCCGACATCCTAGAAGAACTCAACGAGAACTCTAAGAAACTTAACAGGTAAAAATCAGAAGCTTTTCTGAACTATGTTGGGGTCGGCTACCAGACTAACTGCAGCTGACTGCCTATCTGTCCGGTTACTACTGGGAAAATCCTGATAGTAAAACCCAATATCACTGCCCGACCCAGGAACAAATCTAGGTCCTAATACTCAGCATTCGCACTTGCGACCACCACACCTACGAGGCAGTTATGGTATACACGACGCCAGGTCAACCTATTCTAACCTATTATAACATGATCTCTCTACTACGGATCGCACATCGTAGTAGAGAGATCAGGTTATAATAGTTTTGTGTAAGTTCTTGTGCCGTCGTGTGTACAAAACTATTAATCAATCTATTGTATATAAAAGAAAGTCGTATGTATAACTAAAGAACGGCTGAACCGATTTAACTGAAAATTTGTGGGGAGGTAGCTTAGAACCAGGAGACGGACATAGGATACTGACGGCACAGTTGGCGCAGTGGCTGAGCGATCGACTGCTGCGCTGCGTGTCGCGGGTTTGATTCCTGCACGGAACAATTATTTGTATGACCTGCAGATAGTTGTTTCGGGTCTGGCTGTTTGTGTATGTGATTTTAGATGTTTGTAAACGCACCCACGATACAGGAGAAATTCCTAGTGTGGGGAAAGGTAAAAAAAAACTGTTACCCGGATGGAACGAAGTTATTAATTATTATGTACAAAAACCCTGTATACACTCAACAAAAATAATCGTCGCGACACCACACTGTTCAATGCGAAATAGAAAGACGAAACGAAAATAACTGGCTTGCTTTCTATGAGAGAGAGAGACAGACAGACAGTGAAACACGCGCACGCCGCACGTCTTACAACTGTAGCAAAAAGTGTCGTTACAACTTTTGGTCTTATTTTTTCCGTGTCGTAGCCCCCTTTCGCAACGCGCGATAAGGAACTTCGTTCCAAAAACTCTTTTCCTGTTAGGTAGGGTAGATAGAGTAGGTAGTAAAAGGTGCATTGCAACGCATACAAATACAGCTAGTATTTATTAAAATGATAAACATTTTGATAGTTAATTCGAAGATGATTCAACGTAAGAAGTGCCTCACATGATTCATAATAGGATATTATGACGGGCCTGTTGGTCTAGTGGTTAGTGGCCCTGACTGCTGAGCCGGAGGTCGTGGGTTCGATTCCCACCCAGGACAAACTTTGTGTGATGAGCATGATTGTTTGTTCTGTGTCTGGGTGTGATTTATCTATAATATGTATGTATTTATAAATTATATAAGTATGTATATCAGTTGTCTGGTTACCATAACACAAGCTCTGCTTAGCTTGGGATCAGATAGCCGTGTGTGAGTTGTCCCAAGATATTTATTTATTATTTATTTATTTATCCTCGTTCTTGGGGAAAACACGGCAGTTTATATATTCTTCCTTAAGGCCCGGGAAGTACGGGACCAATTTTTACCCGACTGTTGAAGAGTTTTGTGTTTATTAGTCTGTGTCTGTTCCTTTTTAAATGAAATCGTTCACTTGTTTTAAGTGTATGTACTTATAGATGTCATTTGAAAACTGGACTTAAATTCAACATAAATCTGAAATCTGCAACCCGCTTTCAACAAGCGTGATAATCAAAGCTTATCTTATGCCTTCTATGTATGAGAGAGAGAGCCCAGCAGTGGGACTGGTAATAGCCTGGTATTATTATTATTAATACGCACAAATCAATAACCATACACCCATTCACAAACTAATGTTGATTTACCTATATAACTGCAAGTTTATTGGCATTCCGATAACATTACTACATAAACGTTGATAAGAGACCGCGTTGTCAATGCGTAATATATATTTCTAGCGATAATCTCAAGGGAAAATGACTCAACCAGCCAACAGATAGGGAAAGAACAGAGTCCTAACCTCACCTTACACGATGGCTCGATGCATATACCATTTTTTTTATATATATAATATATTATACTAGCTTTCGCCCGCGACTTCGTCCGTGCGGCATAGTTACTTTGGGCTAACGCTAACTTTAACCCGTGTGATGATCGAAAAGAAAATCTTTCTCCCCTTTTCTTCCCTCTTTCTCCCCCTTTTCTTCCCTCTTTCTCCCCCTTTTCTTCCCTCTTTCTCCCCCTTTTCTCACTTTTTTAGCCATGTCCGTCTCTAGAGTCCCAACTGTCTCCGTACCAAAATTCATCAAAATTGGTTTGGCCATTTAGGTGTGAAGACGTAACAAACAAACTCACTTTCGCTTTTATAATATTAGTAAGGATGCACGCACACATATACATGCTTCTCGTACACGGTACAGTTAGTGCAAGCGCACTCGCGAAACAAATAGTGTTTGACATCACCGATAACGAATCTTTCGTGTTATTTTGTGACTCAACCATCAAAATGTTGGACGAAATATTATTGAGCTGAAAATGTATCCATAGATAAGTTGAGAGAAAATTAACTTTGATAAGGATAAGACCAAATAAAAAACTGCGTTTGGGATTACTCAGTGAGATAATGCTTTTATAGCATACTAGCTTTCGCCCGCGGCTTCGCTCGCGTTAAATTCGGTATAACACACCAAGCAGACCTGCAGTTTTTGCTCTTGCGCCTGATTAATTTGTAATAGCAACGCTAAGTTTTCCCTTTTCTTCCCTCGTTCTTCCTCATATCCCACTTTTTTTTTAAATTAGCCTATGTCCGTCTCCTGGTTCCCAACTATATCTGTACCAAAATTCATCAAAATCGGTTTAGCCATTAAAGCGTGAAGAGGTAACAAACAAACAAACAAACTCACTTGCGCTTTTATAATATTAGTAAGGAATTAAGGATAGCAGGCTCATAAATGTTGTATTTGTCTATCTATTTAACCTCAATTTCAGAGCAGATTTGTGACATTACTGACAATTCCTTACAAATGTTTAAGAAGTCTATGGCAAAGATTCATTAAACATTGCCCAGTATTCGGAAGTTAGATTTGCACATTGTAATTCCTGCAAAATTAGACCCTTTTATTTGTTTTACGAAACAATACTGAAGAATACGGACAAAATGCAATACTTATTGTTCATCCCCTAAATCATATAGCGTGATGTTAAATAGTCTAACATTCGAAGATCCCTTTTCATTAGTTTTTTCGTCATTTATTTGGAGGTCTACTACTTTATTTTTCTTTATAATCAAAATAGGTATTTTAAGAGGTTTTATAACCTAACCAATGCTGGCTGGTTTACCATAACGTTCAAATACTCAGGTCGTTTTAAAATGAGAATAGAATAAGAAAATGTCAGAAGCGTAGGTTTTGATATAAAAAGTGTGACATGTAAATTTAAATATGATTTAAATTATAATCCTAAAAATATTATAATCGCATTTCATTGAAACACACACTCAAACCGTTATAGTATACACATTACACTCGTAAATTAATTACAATGAAATTGATAAAACATACAATTTTAAATATTGTAATATAAAAAAAATCTCATGTCACAGTATTCGTTCCCATACTCCTCCCAAACGGCTGGACCGATTCTTATGATTTTTTTTATGCATATTCAGTAAGTTTGAGAATCGGCAAACATCTATTTTTCATACCCCTAAGTGAGCAGCGGGTGAAACCGCTGGGCACAGCTAGTCTAATATATAAAATTCTCGTGTCACAGTTTTCGTTCCCTTATTCCTCCGAAACGGCTCGACCGATTCTTATGAAATTTTATATGCATATTCAGTAGGTCTGAGAATCGGCCAACATCTATTTTTCATACCCCTACGTGAGCAGCGGGTGAAACCGCTGGGCACAGCTAGTACAGTTATAAAAATAAAAGTTTCATTCCAGAAACTTAACGTTCTAACCTCGGCCTAAGCGGGCATAATTTTGTTTCTATTTTGTTTTCAGCGCTCTATCCAGACTGAAGCATTTCACGTTCCGAGGCAACGATATCTCACCAATCAAACACGTCTACCTCAAAAAGGACGACTTAACCGACAGACTGAAGCACTCCTACCTTCGGAACATCACCAACTATTGCATGGAGAAAGGCGTCGCCATGACAGTTGCCGCGTACTTACGAGATGTCGAAGTTAACTGTCCAGAACCTTCTATTCGTTTAACGAGTAGTAGAAAATTGACAGATGATACTATAAGCTTAATTTGCTCGCTACTAGATGAGGCTTACGAGAAAGTAGGTCCGAAACCTGAACTGCAGCCTGTTTAGACAATACCTTTGCTTAAAACTTCAAGTCCATGGGTTTTGGCGGGAAGTACAATTTCTGTTGTTTTTTTTCTGACTTGTTTTTTAAGGGAAATTATATTTTTTGTTTTATTTTATTTATTTTACTGTCTCGGCTAATAGGATTTAGTTGCGCTGAGCAATACACATATCAAAAATTTTTGCACTGCCTCTTAGCCGAAGAAATGCATGGTTATTATTTTAACACGTTGCCTGTCCAGAGCATTTTGGATAAGGTTGTCGTGACGTCCAATTTTTTTTTCGGCCAAACTGTTTCATTTTATGTAGGTACTTACGAAGTACCTATATACAAATGAATTTCAACAAAACTTCTGAATTTCCTGAATTTCAGCATTGAAATATTTTTAATGCACGGACATTCATATTACCAACCAACAAAGAAAAAATCGCGGGACATTGGTGTTTTATTATTCACAATTCACTGCTCATACGTCTGCAAAATATTAGAGACGTAGCTCTCACGTCCAGTCTACAAAACCCAATTCAAAAAGAATAGGCTCATGCATTATAAATAATGCACAGACGTCACAGCAGCAGCCAAAAATGCATTATAATATATAATGCACGGACAGGCAACGTGTTAAGATACATTTGCTTTTTGCAATACGAATACCAATTTAAAAAAAATATTGAATGCAAAATCGTTGTAGTTTATAGTGCTGTTCAAAGATTTAAATCGTTAGAAATGCGTTTCTAAAGCACGTTTGGAATGCAGTGCGGTCCAGAAATGGTATTGATGGCATAAAGTTCAAATATTGTATGTGCTATGGACGTCACATTTAGCGATTTGAATCTTTGGCAAAGTTCCGATTTTTCAAGTTATTGATTTTATTAATGGAACAATTGTCTCTAGTATATTAATTAGGAAATGGTTACTTACTTGTTAAGGCATAGACAATATTATTATTACTTAAGATTTGTTAGTTATCTAAATCATGGAATTAGCCGCCTTAATATTATACAATTTGGTACGTGCAACGAGATTTTTTTAATGCAAGTTAAATAATGTTACAATTTATTAGTATCAAGTCCACAATAAATGCTTGTTACTGCTATAAAAGGGACCTTATCATGCCTTGAATTCCGAATATTACCTCGGTAAGTTTGTTATTAGATATAATAGTCTTGATGTAGCATTCTTTAAACAGAATGATGGAGGGAAAATACGGTCAGGGGAGGAAACTAGAGAGAGCTCTGAGTGTTTATCGCTTATGTCTCATCTCAAGGTGGAAACGCCAGAGTAATCCGCAAAATTCGTATTTTCTACCATTTTTTTTTTTGCAATGAACAGGTCAGTGTCAAGACTATATTTAAAATATGATTCACGACCATAAAACCGTATTCACAGAGTAATACAACCCCCAATATCAATCAATCATTCTCGATTGATTCCATCTTGAAAGAAAAGCAATCAGCGTCAAGAAACGAAGTTTTTGATTTTATACATTACATACAAATATACAAAACTTTCTTCTTTATAATATTGGTGTAGAAAGTAAAAATAACCTTATTATTCATGTTTATGAATAATAAGGTTATTTTTGATAAACTTCATCAGCGATATATCGAACGGACAATAAAATGTATGGCATTAATTGACAAGGTTAATGATGAGGACCAAATAGGTCTTGTTCGCTTTTGTAACTAAGTATTACGAATAAAACCTCATATTTCATCATAGTTTTAATATATTTTGCTAAATGCTGTGGTTATAAGTACATTAAGTTGCATATTATGCTTAAATATCTACTTATGTAATATTTATTTATGTATTAATAGTTTTATAATGTAAGACCAATATCATGTGTTGTCAAAACGTGTATTTGAAAGGAATTGTCGAAATAACTCAATATTTGGACGTCTCTTTCTAGCTCATCATTACTATAGCCATAGTAACATACCTAGCATATTCCAACTATGTTGATTTTTTTCTTTCAGTAATTCTAGACCCAGCTGTAAACCAGTAGTTAACATGACACGGTTGCCTATCTGACTCTAAAACCCAGTTACTGTGTAATACGATACCCCTTGGTAAGTCTGGTAGTCAGATTTTCGGGCCACTAAAGAACAATGCCAGGTGTCCATAGAAACTTTGGCTCACTATTAATTTGTCACGGACAGTGAATACTCTTGCGTTTTTTTGTGTTGTTTAATATCAAAAGCATTTCTGTGATTTCCATTTTTACATTGAACTTCCAAAAAAGAAGTTATTCAGATTTTTCAAATTGGAGGTTATGTATTTTACAGAGAGTAAATTAAACAAAAATATACAGTTGAATAGTTTTATTCTTTTTAGCATTTTCATTCATTATAATTATCATCAATTTCAATATTATAGTTCATGAATTCCAGATTTAAATAATAAATGTTGCCAGTCTTGCTATTGTAATCGATAAATTCCAAATAATTAAAGTCATGCCAATCTAATCGATACTCGATATTACTTTTTATTTACCACCTCATTATTGTCTTTTATTGTTTTTACCTAAATAATACGATTATCGTGTTTATTTTAAATACAGTTAATATTTTTAGAGAACATTTAAAAAAAAACTAAATTCAAGAAATTGATTTTTCTGATCGATGATTTAAGCCCCGTTCCAATAAACAAAAACGAGTCGTTTTGCTTACGGATAGTAAGATTTTGACATAAGTCTCATAGAACTTATGTCAAAATACTACCATCCGTAAGCAAAACGAGTCGTTTTTGTTTATTGGAACGGGGCTTTAATCGCCTTGTAATAGAAACCCTGTTAGGTTACGACTTCTTAGCCTTTTACAGTTCTGTCAAAATCGCGCGCGCTTAAACTGACATTGACACATCTCGTATTGCTCTCAGTGAAAAGCGTAGTTTAAACAACAAATTACTTATTAAAATGATTTTCTTTTGGAGCAGTTCTCGAAAAGCACTAAATATGTTTTTATAAGTTTGAATTTTATATTTAAATTGTTGGAGGTAAAAACTTAGTGTCCGCGTGAATTTAGTTTTAAAAGTTGTGTGGGCCGATAGCTGGCATTGTCCTTTCCTTTGTAATTTTCCTTTTCTTTGTCAGTTGTTACGGGTACCCGTAACAACTGACAAAGATATCCATTTGACAGCTGGAATATACTGCTTAAAATATTACCGCAACGTCAATATGTGTGCCGTCAAAAACATCCATTGTGTATGTCGATAAATCACTATGGCTTGTAAAATGAGACATCACGTCAAATATAAATTCATTATAAATATTGTATCTGGGCTAGAAATACATACGAATCTTAAAAACATATTATTTCACAGTAAATAAATAAGCCTTATCATGAATTGTGCACAATGAGTAATATTGAGGTGTTCATAATTATTTTACTAACAATAGTTATACTACTTGTGCTTGCGGCAATCTGCGTATATTTGGCGATTCGGACGATTGTTCGACACCCACCACTCATAATGATTCATTAAATGTTTCTGCTTATCTCTATAGTAAAAACGTGAGTTTATGTAAATCTGTTTGAGTTTTTACCTCTGCACAATTAAACTCAATAACTTTGACATCCAAACTAGATTGTTTTTTTAGCAGTGCAAAAATGAAAAACATTGTGCCCAAAATAATAAAATTTAAATTAAAAAAATTAAATTGTCTTGTTTAGTCGTCAGGTTACATATTTCCTTTTCGACATACCCTTCGCTTTTTAATAGTTTATTCAGTTCAGTTGTCTATTTTGAACAAACTGCTGCCAGGGCTTGCATTTGTTATCTTATATGCACAGTTATAGTGCGTTTACAATGAGAAAGTGACTGGCCTCACGCCATGTTGATGACATCATAGCCTTATAATCGGAGAAGCTGATTGTTTTTTTTAACGCCATAAAAAATACGTTAGAGGATTTAGATTGACCTTAAGACGCAAGCAAAGACTTATTATTGATTTGTTCGTCTTTGTTAACATTGTTGAAGTGTTACTGTCCAAATCGCTCCTTACAGGGAATATTCACCTGTAGTGTAATAATCAGAGACTCAATTTGGTACAGAAATAATTGATTATTACAAATTAAATCGTAACATGTTGCTCACTGTAATACTCGGTTTCGTCACTCACTGAAGTAATGTTAAAAGGGTGCGGTTAAAAGTAATTATACTATCACGCTGCGAAATAGTGCCTTGAACCTCATTAATTAATGTAAAAAAAAACAGTTAAGGACACATTCCAATGAACGCCAAGTATTATTTAATTACAAGTATATATATTAATATAGTCTATTTAATTTTAAAATGTGTGTTTTTACATCAAATGCTTTTATTTTAAACAAGGTGTATTGTCACAATAATCATGACTATGATTAAATATAAATAATATGTTAATACTTATTAATAGTTGTATGCACAGTGCTTGTTATGTTATTACATGAATAAATATGAGTATTTTTAAATTATTTTTGTTTTATTCTTATTCATTAGCTACTTTGAACACGACCGCTGATGGTGACAGTCTTATACATACGAAAGTAAGACATGTTTTTTTTTTACTTATAGAAATAAATGTATTAAAGCCTATCCATATTTAATGGCAATATAGCGAGTGCTTAGACCTATTTATTTAGTTCTGAATGGCATTTCGTAGTTCAACCTAGGAGGTTGTCGTCTGTTTAACCGAGCGAATCCTGTGGATGCCTTAAATACTTCAAATACTCTAGAATTCTAGAATTACTTAAATACTTTTGTATTAAGACCTTCAGCCAGGGCAAAAAACTTACAAACTAAGCGACTACACGCTAAGGGCACCCCCTGTGGGGTACGAGCCTCGGCTTAGGGCGTCGCTGAGGGAGAACAACAAAGGGACAGACTGGATCTGAGTGATATTAATTGGGGACTGATTTGAACTTACTGGCTCAGAAGCGCGAGCTGGCTCTAGCAATGGCCGGGTGGGTGCTTACATCTACTTGTACTATGGCCTAATATGCTTCAAAAACTATGTGCTAACTACCGTCACATTATTTAAAATCATAACTCGAGAACTGGCAATACTATCGCTAATGTTGCCTTTTGTAAATAAATTATAATTTTTAATGTGGAAAATTACGAAGTTTCCACTTGAACTAGTGTTGTTGAATGGGGTAATTATGGAATTGATAATGATCGAAAGCGCCATTTAATATTTTAAAAAGCTTGAGTTCGTTGGTTCGATTGTTAAGTGGCATCTACAATCAGCTTTTTCCGACCTTTACCTTACCCATTACAAAATTATTAAAAAAAAAAACTACACAAACATTAGTGTAGCCAGCCTCGAAAATTCAAAGGATGCTCTCAATCGCCGACCAATTCATCGCTCATGCGGCAATACCCGACGTTTCTCTTGAACTCCGTTTCGCCTGGCGCGTGGATCGGTTTCCTGATCTCTATCAGCCGGCGATCCGTCTCCAAGGCTTGATTCTTATACTGCAGGTCTTTGGTTACCCGCTCATGGTGGTTGTACATGCCGTGGTATGTGGTCCTGAGTATTTAAAAAAAAAGATTAATATCGAGTCTGTGACTCCCAAAGTGAAGACTACCTATAGTGAGGTAGGTATGGTAAAATATGATGAAATAATAGTAGGTAGGTACAGGAAAAACGGTTCCCTGTAGAAGGTGCTATTGTAACAAACGGCAGATGTAGATAATTATTATCACTTTAGCGTCTGGGTTAGTAATGCCTTTAGTATCGCTGGAGATATTCAGGAGTGGCTTAATATCTGATGCAGACAGCCTGTTTTTTTTTTGATGATTGAAATTCATCAAATTATTTACCTACCGCTCTGGGCGGAATAGGAGAGTGTAAGTCTTTAACTGACTTAAACCCACCCATGTTCTTTCTTTTGCACTCTTCGTTCTGGGGCCGCGATATCTCTTTCGAATAACCCTTCACCCCCGCAGGCGGTGACCCTGGCAGGACACTGCTTTACTGACATCTGTTTGAGTTGCGCGTGGAACACTAACGCGCTGTCGATACGGCCTATCGTCACTAGACGGACGGGCGGTGAGCTACCCATTGCTCACTGACCGACCATGCATGATATTTACCTATATGGTGCAAAAATACTTACAGAGCTTCTTCTAATTTCTTCTCCAGCATATTGTGACTCAGGTGGACCCTTTCAAACTCTTCTATCAGCCCTCGCATCGGTTTGTCTTGCACTCTTTCAAGGACTGGTCTTCTGGTTCTAGTTTCCAATCTGGTCTCTACAAGCTTGGTTGGGTTTATTTTGTCAGCAACCGCTGCACGCAGCGTCTCAATTTCCCTGTCTACCTTCTGAAGGTTCTGTTCCAGCTGAAATATGAAAAATCTTGTACTGATTGATGATTCTGACTTTGAATAAGAATTTGTATCAGATACCATCATACTACAACAAAAAAGGCTGATATTATAAAAATAAAAATCCAAAAAACGACTTTCGAAAAATCACTAAAAATACTTAAATTTATTTTCCATCTTTTAGTGTTTATAGGGTTCCGTACCTTAGAAGGAAAAAACGGAACCTTTATCCGTATCGTCTATCAGTCTGTCTGTCTGTCAAGATCCTTTATCTCGGGAATGCGTGGAGGTATCGAGTTGAAATAAAAACCATATACATAGGTACTCATTACTCAACTCTGCAGTCCCTTTGCGCTGTGAAAAAATCAACCCTCTAAACCTAAGCAGTCAAAAGAGATGGCCGTTAATGTCGCAAGTTTGTACGGAACCCTCGGTGAGCAGGTGTGACTCTTCTACTAAGAGATTTTAGCACAACTTGCATTATATGTACCTATACATTAGAAAATAAAAGGTATTTTAGAAGATAACTCATAAATTACCCAAGTAATATAGATACAATATTATTATGCCCCTTCGGGAGTACCTACCTATATATAGGTACCCTTTCGAATCCTTACTATATACTATACTATATACTATAATATTATAAAAGCGAAAGTGAGTTTGTTTGTTTGTTTGTTACCTCTTCACGCTTTAATGGCTAAACCGATTTTGATGAATTTTCGGTACAGCGATAGTTGGGAACCAGGAGACGGACATAGGCTATTTTTTTTTTAAAAAGAGTGGGATATGAGGGAGCCAGGAATAAACGGGAAATCAAGGAGGAATAAACGGGAAATCTTAGCGTTGCTATTACAAATCAATAAGGCGCTACCGAATTTAACGCGAGCGAAGCCGCGAGCAAAAGCTAGTATAAAAATAATTTTTAAAATCGGCCCACAATATACGGAGAAAACGTGAAACAAACATGAAAAAATACAGCCGAATTCCTTCTCCTTTTCTTGAAGTCGGTTTAAAAGAAAGTTGGCAATCATCATCATGTCAGCCAGACCACCACAACACCCACAACCAGACATCACTTTGTGGTCATGTCAATGTCACCATAAATCAAACAAACGATAACCAGGCGTTCGATATCTGGAAGGAAACTCACGTGTGACGGTGTGAATAACGTCCCTTTGTGCCTGATCCTTACCTTATATTTCTGCCACTCCATTTCATTCCTGGCCTTTTGTATATCATACACCCTCCTCCTCATGATCAGTTCTACATGCTGGCTCTGCGCATGCATCTGATTTCTAGCTTGTTCGCGGCTCTTAAACATTGTCTCCCGAAGAGTCTTAGATTCTGACATCAGCTGTTCAGCTATCTTTATTGTGTTCTCAATGCAGTTGACGTAACTCTCTTCGGTCATTGATCTGAGAATTAAATGAAAGTGTAAAACAACGGTTTAACGGAAACTCCAAAATGCAGTAAGGCCAACTAACTGTAGGTATCATAAACTATCAGTCATAGAAGTAATAAAAGCAGGAGAAGTTATCTATACTCTCAGTTATGCCAGAAGTGGATCGTACGCACCGTTCACCCGCATTTTCGTCTATGGGATTTGTAAAGGTATCGGCAGAATAAAGAAACTAATGTTTATCTCGAGCTTTGCGAAAGTAATAATAATAATAAATAATAATATCTTGGGACAACTCACACCCGGTCATCTGATCCCAAGCTAAGCAGAGCTTGTGTTATGGTAACCAGACAACTGATATACATACTTATATAATTTATAAATACATACATATTATAGATAAATCACACCCAGACACAGAACAAACAAACATGCTCATCACACAAAGTTTGTCCTGGGTGGGAATCGAACCCACGACCTCCGGCTTAGCAGTCAGGGCCACTAACCACTAGACCAACAGGCCCGCCTAAAACAACAAGTAACTTCTATAAACTTACTCGGTAGGAACTCTGGTAGGATCCAGTTTGAAGCATATATCCGCACTATCCCTAGTCAGGTCTTTCACATGGAACTCCAAGTCGATGGTCTCGTCCTTGTTCTTGATCTCGCGCTCCAGGCGACAGAGCACGTTAGTCAACTCCTTTATCTTCTCCCAGCCCATGTGGCAAACGTCCATGAGGACTCGCTTACTGTTCTCCGTAATATGCAGTTCCTAAAGTAAAACCAGTTATTTAGAGGACAATTGGACAGCGCTATCTAAAGGTCCTGTGCTTAAAGCGGTGTAGCAATCTAAAGCGAGCTCCTATTAAGTAAAAACAACGATCAATAATAATTATTTTCAGTGCGCACTGAAAATAATTATTATTATTCGTATTGATCGCGTATCATCATAGGGACCATGGGAATGAGGAACACATGTATCATGTGTACGTGAGCCATAACAACCACATTTTATGGAACCACTTGACTAAATGAGGCAACAATATCTAAAGACAAGTTTACCCCCAGAAATCTTCAGCACTGACTATCTAAGCGTTTGTAAGGTCGCATGTCAGAGTTGTCTCATTGAGTACCATGGGCGTAGCCAGCCTTGGGCTCAGGGTGGGGCAGCAGTCAACCTATCCCCCCCCCCCACCCCGGTATTGTTTTTGTAACTTGAGCCGTTTGGGCTCTGCGCCTATGCCAATTTGTTAATCTGTAAATTTAGAGGTTTAATTTTCAGGTACAGAAAATAAACAATTACACACAGGATAGATAATATTATAGTTTTATTTATGAATAGTCGGTGTTTATAAATTTAAGTTTTAACTAACTTTATAAGTAATATTACTCCAAGAGAAGCCGGCGTGGGATCCGGTAGAACCTATTTAGCACTTCTTATACAAATTAATTTTTTGATTCGGCGATCCTCGTGCTGTGCACACAGCATACACAGGCCGCTTAGACGATTTTCGCTCATGGTTGAGCGAAGCCACGTTTTGACCCACCATAATGTGCTGAATGATCGCTCTATAGTACAGGTCGTACATGACTGGGCAAGAAACATGGCGAGCGCAGTTTTTACGCTGGGATAAAATTGCATTTCCGAAATCTTGATCAGTTCCGCCACTTCCATCTCCTTCAATATATTATACCACATTTCAGCCTCGCTTGGGAAAGTATCATTTAATTTGTAAAACTTGCAGAAAGCTTCTGTTTTTTTTTCAATGTTATCAAAGAATCCTTACTAATATTATAAAAGCGAAAGTGAGTTTGTTTGTTTGTTACGTCTTCACGCCTAAATGGCTAAACCGATTTTGATGAATTTTGGTACAGGGATAGTTGGGACCCTGGAAAAGGACATAGGCTTATTTAAAAAAAAGTTTGTGATATGAGGGAGAAAGAGGGAAGAAAAGGGAAAGCTTAGCATTGCTATTACAATAAATAAGGCGCAAGGGCAAAAACTACGGGTCGCAGGTATCTGTAAATCAGGAAAGGGGAACTGTGTTACCCCGAATTTAACGCGAGCGGGCAAAAGCTAGTATAAAATAATTGCACCCATGTCATAAATTGCAAATAACCTGCGACGAGTTTTTGAATAAAATAGAAGCTTTCTGCAAGTTTTACAAATTAAATGATACTTTCCCAAGCGAGGCTGAAATGAGGTATAATTTTTGGGAAGAAAAAAATACGGCATTGAAGGAGATGAAGGTGGCGGATCTGATCAAGATTTCGGAAATGCAATTTTATCCCAGCGTAAAAACTGCACTCGCAATGTTTGTTGCCCGTTCGGTAAATCGTGCGCGCTTTTTGTTTTGATCGCATTTTTTATGTCGACTAATTTTTTTGTGTAACCTTCTTACGGATATTATGATTGTTGTTAGTATAAGAAAAACTTTTTTTTTTTTAATTAGGCACCTTATAGGTCAGAGCCAGGGTGGGGCAAGCGCCCCAGCTTGCCCCAGTGTGGCTACGCCCATGTTGAGTACCTAATCACGTTATATACCTTATTTAATTCTTCCCCAAGTTGGTCTCTGGTCAATTCTGGAGGCACTCTCTGGTCTCTGTTCGAGAGACACTGGGATATCACCATGAGAGGTACTTGTAGGGATTCCAAGTGCAGTTCGGTCGCATGCTTCTCCTCTTTCAGAGCCCTGATCTCGTCTTTGACAGAGTCCCTCGTGAACCTTTGCTTTTCTCTCCATGCTTGGACTTCAAATATTCTGGAAAATACACCTTGAATTATTTTATTTCAGAAGAAACTTTTCACTTTTAGAACAGATACCTACAGTTTAAAATCGGGTCCACCCTTTATAGCAGAACTTTTTATGTCATAATTTTATTTTGCATAACAACGGATAGCATAAACTTCACTTCGCAGAAAATTGTTTAGCAGACACTCATTTATCATACATTCAAAACTCATAATTTTGTAAATCAGAATCATCTCTAGGCATAAACTTCATATCCATAATATTTAAAAAGTAGAAACATCATATCGCAGAAAGTTCACAGTCAGAATCGTCTTTTGGCATATATTTTATATCGATAATCATTAAACGGCAGAATTGTCATATCGCAGAAAGTGTATAGTTAGAATCATCTTTGTCATTATAAGTTGTCATTTATTTTAATTATTTATTTCTTTAAAATTATGTCATTTGTTTTAGTTATTGTTTAATTGAATTTGAAATAATGTTATTGAATTCAATAAGTAATTATCCTAATCTAAATAGTTCAGTTCCGGGTAACCTACTAAAAACAATCTCTTTTTTCTATTTAATGCAAGTCGTTTATGGCATGGCGTAGGTGGTCACAGTTTTAACCTAACCTAACCTAGACCCATTTCAACCATCTACATAGTATGCCAAGTGAAATTATACCAAATATTCATCGCTCTAAATGAACATTATGCTAAACGATATTATGCGAAATTTGAACTCTTCCAATCGTAATTATACTAAATGTAATTCTGCCATCTTAAAAGTATGCCATTGTTAATTCGAAATTTTAAACATTATGCCAAACGATAATTACATCAAATAATTTTTATGCCTTTAAAATGTTCGTTTAAAGAAAATTATGCCAAGTGTGTTATGCCAAATAAATTTCGGAGCATCAAGATTCTGCCAGATAGAGGGAACCCTTTAAAATCATGAAATGGCATGGCGAGGGATCGGTAGTAATAAATATAGTACTAATTACTCCAGTTAGACACTGTGATTAAAAACGAAATAAGCTAAAAACTAACGGAACTATACCTATCTCTCAACAACTCATTGTTAACATAGTTATCCCATCTCGTGGTGACTGCAGTTTCATTTCTCAGCTGATTCGCTCTTTGCCTCAATTCGTAAGACTCAAAACGACGGAGCCTGGCCTCATTTTGTAGCCTCTGAATATTCCTTGTCCAGTCTAACACAGTTAAACGGCGATGGGGTTTTTCAAAAACTGGTATAGAAGCGTCCATTTTTCTAAAGTAAATATAACTAAATTACAACCCCAAATGGGCTGCTAACAGAATGTGAAAATGTCGAATTGTTTGATCGATAAAGTAAAGGACGTGGGTCTCCAGAATAGTTAGTAAACTACAGTCTCTATTGAACCTTAATAATGTAACAGTTTATTCACGATCTGAACAACTATATTTCAATAACACATACATATTACAGGTACTGAACGTGGACTACGTTCTGTAGCACTCTAATAAATAGGATTCTTTGATTTGGCTCAAAGAATCCTCTACATTTGAAATTCGTGCCACCACTGAAAACGGAAGTATTATTTTTTAACATTTCGGTTGATTAGTACTGTGTACAAATATTTTTATTTATTTAAAAGTAGTAAATATTAACTAAATTTAAATAAATAATTACATTGAAAATATGAATTAATTAATAGTAATTTATTAAAAGTTCCTCAACATGCAAAAATACAACGGAAGCGCTAGTTGGTTGTCAGACAGAACCAGTGTTACCAACCCTACTGTTTTAACAGTAGATTTGCTGTTTTCACATTGATGTCCATGTTTTCTGTTTCATTCCTGATTTTTACTGTTTTTCAACTAGCGTTCAGCGCTACATATCAAATCCCAGTTTATGAATGACAGCTACAGGCCTATTGTATTGTGTAATAATAATGACATTATCTCCGGTTGTTCTCGTCTAGCTAACGGAGAGTACTTGCATAGACACAACCTTGTAGCCAGGATTATCCATCAGCAACTTGCTCTAAATTATAACCTTGTGGAATCGGAAGTGCCATACTACAGGTATGAGCCCGACCCAGTTCTCGAACATGGCAATATTACATTGTACTGGGATCGATCCATCATCACTAACAGGACTATTGTTGCCAACAAGCCTGATATAGTGGTGGTGGATCGATCAGAGCGGCGCGCAATGATTGTTGACATAACAGTCCCGCATGATTAGAACCTCGTGAAAGCCGAGAAAGAAAAGCAAATAAAGTATATTGACTTGGCTCGCGAGGTTGTCGACATGTGGGATGTGGACTCAGCGATCATTGTGCCGATAGTCATATCTGCCAATGGCTTAATTGCCAAGAGCCTCGACCAATACCTGAGGAGGCTCTCGTTAGGCAGCTGGATCAAGGGCTTGATGCAGAAAGCGGTACTCCTGGACACGGCTCGTATTGTTAGGAGGTTCCTTTCTCTGGAGCCCTGACCGCCGGTAGCTTGGACCCTGTTCCCGATACTGGTGGGCTACTATTTTTATATTTTTAAATGTTTTTTTGTTTTTGATAAGAAATATGTAAAAATATAAAAAAAATATGTACGTAAATAAATAAATGACCGAGAAAATGAGTGTGAAAATACTGAAGATGAGGCAATTGACAATGAAACTGAAAAATAATTTTACTTTAATTTTAGTTTTTTTGTTGTTGTCATTATTAATATAACAATGTATGTGCGTTCTGGTAACTAAGAAATTTTTTTATTGTTTAATTATATAAGCAAAAGTATGAAATCTGCCTTTTTTACTTTACCTACTGTTTTTTTCTGGTGAGTTATCGTTTTTTAGTTTTTTGGGGTTGGCAACACTGGACAGAACATCACGAATCACGTTCACGAATGAAAATTAATTAAATATGGCCGACTGGTGGCATTTGTAGCAATAAAAGTCAAGCCAACCAATGTTTGTTACGCCAGAAATATAGTAGAAAATCTACCGTTTTCTTATATAAAAAAGTGTAACGGATTATTAGCCTGATTTGCTCAGAAATTCTATATTTATTATCGTTTGTGTTGATCCATCGTTGAAAAAAAGCCTAGCCAAAGATGTAAGTTGGCATATTTTGTTGGATTTATTTCGCTTCGTTTAGATTGTTTATTGAAGTTTTGTGTTTTAGGTACGACGATAGACGTGGAGGACGTGGCGGCGGTCGTGGTGGTAGCCGTGGAAGCCGCGGTGGCAGTAGAGGTGGTTCTCGAGGAGGACGGTCAAGTGATCGCTCCCAGGAGAGAGGCAGCAGCCGCTTCGGAGGCAGCCGGGGAGGCCGGGACTCAGGCGGACGAGGAGGACGTGATGGCGGCCGGGGCTTCGGAGGCCGTGGTGGCGGTAGGGATGACTTCCGAGGAGGGAGTTTCAACAAGAATGACCAACCGGGCGGCAACCTTCGGAAAATCCGCTGGGACACAATCACTCTCACTCCGTTCCAGAAAAACTTCTATGTACCGCACCAGAACGTCTCGTCACGCAGTCAAGCCGAGATAGAAGCCTATCGCAGTCAAAACCAGATAACAGTAAAAGGACGCGAAGTTCCGGCCCCAAGCATGTACTTTGAAGAAGGTGGATTTCCAGATTATGCCATGAAAGAAATTCTGAAACAAGGTTTCCCACACCCAACTCCTATTCAAGCCCAGGGTTGGCCTATTGCTCTCTCTGGACGGGATTTGGTGGGAATTGCTCAAACTGGGTCTGGAAAAACCCTGGCATACATATTGCCAGCTATAGTACACATAATTAATCAGCCTCGCCTATTGAGAGATGAGGGGCCCATTGTACTGGTTTTGGCTCCAACTAGGGAGCTTGCTCAACAGATACAACAGGTAAGTCATCTTACTATATTAGTAATCTTAGCTCTTAAATTAATTTCAAAGTAACAAAAAGCCTGCAATTGGACTGACCCGAGGTTGCCTGAAGTTTACTCATGGAAACACTAGAATTAAATTGTCTCTAATATAATATAAATACTTTTAACAACAAAAATATAATAAGATGAGTATTTGTTTTCCATTGTGCTACTCCAGGCGTTGATCTCAATGAATGGAATCGCTGCGGAGATGACGGACAATCCGAGCGAACTGGAAATAGTAAATTTATCCAATTACATTTAATTAGTAGAACTAGCTTATTGCAGGCAGGCTATGTTCGAAAACCTGATGATACATTGACATAATCTTTCGACATCTCTTTTAAAATTATTATCCCAAATTCAAAATTTTCTCTTTTACTAGGTGAGGTTTCTGAACGTAACCTTATTTCTTTTTTTTAGTTTTGGTCACAAGTGTTTTTTGTTTTTTTTTTTCTTTTAGACTTTGCAGTTTATCTGTGGAATGCTTTCTTTATTGTGTAGTTACATTATTTTGTAAAGGCAATTTGCTGAATCACCTCACAATTTCTACATGAAATAATATTATGTATTATTAAATAATTTATCACAAAACCAATCAGGATACTATACAAGGAAGGCCTGCATTCTGTGGGTGGTGTTCCTGTAGAAAATAGAGCACACTGACATTTTACATGTTTTTGTAGTTGGGAAGAACACTTTTTCGTAATCTATTATTTCAATTTTTCTGGGACTTATTTCATGAATAACCTGACTGTACTATGATTGACTCAGATATATCCAGTAGTATAATATTTTAGTTTTTGTTGATTTTGTTTTTTTTATTTATCTTTCACTTTATATGTCATGCTTTCATTATTATTTCGTTTTTACCTTAAAAAAAATGTAAGAGCAGATTAGGATGGGTCAGGTTAACTAGTTTTAGTTACAATGTAATCAATCATTCAAGGTCGCTCACACAAGCACAGTTTATTCCGTCAATGTTGACCTTTCATTCATTCTGAGATAGTAAGATATTATTTAATTTATTTGTGCATAGATGTGAAATAGCTCTTTGAATTATATATAAATTTATGTTCTTACAAATTCAACACAACAATATGCTAGTTCTAGCTTATTATGGACGTGTCGGATTGCCGTCCCATCGGACAATGAGAGTGAGGGAGCAGAGAGTGCACCTGTGCCTGAACTCACACTTGTTCACTTCACTCTATTATCTCCCGCGCCGATGGCTAATCTCCGCTGATTGGTCGCCGTGGCCGAAAGCGGTCAGGAGGATACATATATTTTGGACTTGTCCACCACAAAATAAATTTGTCCAACAAAGTTTTTTGGTCCAACTCGAGAACGCCTGGAAATAGTCATCCTCACGGTCATCACTCCATTTTTACAGCCCTTAAATTAATCTGCTCTTACACACATTCTATTTGTTTATTTTAATTTTGTTACTTCAGATAGTTGAAAGTGATTTTTATACAGAAATTAAAGATTTTCTTCCTGTTTGCAGGTAGCCAATGATTTTGGTCAGAGTGTGCAAGTGCGCAACACTTGTATTTTCGGTGGGGCGCCCAAAGGGCCACAGGGCAGGTGTTTGGAGCGGGGAGTAGAGATTGTCATCGCGACACCGGGAAGGCTGATTGATTTCTTAGAGAAAGGTGAGTTTTTAGGAAAACAAGTACTAGAAATACTAAGTTTTAGAAAAACTGTTTTGCATAGCATAAAAAAGATAGACCATTGTCTTGAATTGGTATGTAAAATAGGGCCTTTCATAGACATATTTGTCAACCAACAATAAAGAATAGAAATATGTATTTCTATGAACAAACCATGTCATGTCTACACAGTCTCACAATATTATGCTGGTTCCATCAGCAAAAATTGGTCTTTACATACATAGCTTTTTATTAAATGGTCCTTAAATTTGTCAACAGAGACTACAAACCTCCGTCGTTGCACATACTTGGTGCTCGATGAAGCTGATAGGATGTTAGACATGGGTTTCGAGCCACAGATTCGTAAAATCATCGAGCAGATTAGACCAGACAGACAGGTGAGTGAAATATAAGTTTAATATCATGATCATAATCAATAGTCTACAATAAGTCACATGCCCAATTGTATGCGAATCGGGTTTGCTGAGATATTGCCGAAGTAACCTGGTTGAGCTGTGCAGGTCAGATAAGCATTTGGTCCATGTAAAATACAATCTTTACTAATATTATAAAAGCGAAAGTGAGTTTGTTTGTTTGTTACGTCTTCACGCTAAAATGGCCAAACCGATTTTGATGAATTTTGGTAGAGATAGTTGGGACCCTGGAGACGGACATAGGCTAATTTTTAAGAAAGTGAGATAAGTGGGAGAAAGAGAAGAAAAGGGGTGAGAAAGATGTTTTATGGGGTAAAGTTAGCGTTAGCCCAAAGTAACTATGCCACGCGGACGCAGTCTCGGGCGGAAGGTAGTAATATTATGAATACGAATGTTTGTGAGAATGTATGGATGTTTGTTACTCTTTCTCGTCAAAACGGCTGAACGGATCTAGATGAAATTTGACACACAGGTAGATTATAGTCTGGAATAACACATAGGATTTTTTCCAATAACACGCGGGCGAAGCCGCAGGCGCCAGCTAGTAAAATTTAAATTCAGGAGCATCTGTTGGACTGAAAGGTAACCTTAGCATAGATGGGAAAAGGCTTTTTACCACAAGTAAAAAAGGGGATACAACAAGAAATTACATACTTTAAATTTATTTTTCATGATTGGTCTTATAATGTCGATAACAAGTAAGTTTACGACAGAACCTATTTATGTGGGCATATCTGCGTTTAGGAATCGATTAACTGATAAGTACTGTATAGTAGATGATAATACTAACTACAATTTATTGTTGTGTGCATGGTCATACATTTTTCTTGCATATTTAACAAAGCGAAAGAGTATTCCAAAGTCAAGTGAATTGACAGTTAAAAAGGTTGAATAAAAAAAGCTAAAGCCACAGTACTAAGGTACAGTTGACATCAGAGCTGTTGCTCACAACCGGGTTAGGCCAGAGGATTTGGGGACACATTTAAGTGAGCGCGAGTCTTAGCCACGAGCACACATACACACACACACATACACACACACACACATATACACACATACACACATATACACACATACATACACACACACACACACACACACATACATACACACACATATATACACACACATATACATAAATACACACACACATAAATACATACATACACATACACACACACACACACACACACATACACACACACACACCAGCACAGTGCGGGGATGAACCGGCGCGAGCATCGATTTCGTCATCAATGGTGGTTCATATTTCGTTCAGACAACTGTCGACCGGACTGGTGCGACTCTGTGCGGACTCTCTTAGGCTTCTTATATCTCTTAAACAGAATAATAAGCTGTCTTTTTTTATAGGTTCTTATGTGGTCGGCAACCTGGCCCAAAGAAGTCCAGAATCTTGCTGAGGAGTTCCTTCATGACTACATCCAGATCAACATTGGTTCCCTGAGCCTGTCTGCCAACCACAACATCCTGCAGATTGTAGACGTGTGCGAGGAATGGGAGAAGAATGATAAGCTCATCACACTGTTAACTGAGATATCCTCTGAGGAGGAAACCAAGACCATCATATTCGCTGAAACTAAAAGACGGGTGAGTTTTGAGGATAAAGTTTTATGTTTTCGAAGATTAGTCAAATTAAATTCATCGATTCTATTATTCACCAAATGCAAAGCACCTACGTTTGTAAGTTTTGCAATTTAAATTAGTTTTGATTTGTATAATTCAGTAAAATAATACTTATACACTAGTTCAAATCGGCATTTTGTCTTCGAATTTATTTCAGTATTTTCGTAATGTCTTGCACTAGAAAAATATTTCGAATAATTTTGATGATTATTTGGTTTAATTGTCCAAATCGCTCACGTAAACTTATATCAAGGTCGATGAAATAACAAAAACGATCAATCGCGCTGGGTGGCGCGCGCTCGCCATCCACGGAGACAAGAACCAACAGGACAGGGACTATGTCCTCAACCAGTTCCGCATGTCCACGGGAGGCATTCTCGTCGCCACCGACGTCGCCGCCAGAGGCCTCGGTGAGTACCTGCTTCCATAGGACCTGCGAACCTGGCCACTGGTAGGGTATCATAAGAAACACGAGAAATAGTCTAGGGCTTTTAAATGTCTGAATAAATCATACAATTGCAGTTCAGTATATTACGAGCACTATTCGCTTTCTGAAAACAGTATCGAACGAAATAGTCACTGTAAGTTGCCCAGAAGTTACTATCTTATGTTTGTGCCACCGATCAAGTTATATACCGATTAGTTTCTTTCTATGGTGGTGATAATTCCCGCCGAATGATGAGGGCATCAAACAAAAGATGAAATGACACAGTTGCGAGTACTAAGATAATATAATGAAATCAAAGATGGCGGTGTCTCGCACTGTACCACCGGGGTGTTGTAATGGTCTAAGAGATGTCAGGGGCGTAGAGGAGGTATATTGATGCCATTGCTTAGTGATACATGTGAACAGTTGTAACGAGACACAACTGTCGATATAGGTTCCAGTATTCACGTTTTTTGCACAAGTAACACTGAAAGAGAAAAGAAGATACGCATAGTATTTATTTAAAATTCAGACTTCTCGTTAAAAGAGTAACTAATAATTGCACTTGATAAACGAAACGTGTGGTGGTTAAAAGTGAATATTGGAACATGGCCTCCAAAATACTTATAAACACAGCAATGGTACGGTGATACTGCTATATTCTCGGGCCACGATAACTATTCTATTCTGGTGGTAGATATTTATACAATACAAAGTCAAACGTTTGATTCTTCACACACTTTCTATCGGACATGGAATATCTGTAACAGCCTTGCATAATTATTGTAAAAATCTACCACAGACGCAAACATCTTAGCCCGATAATAATAAAATAAATTTCCATGACTGACTTGGCATTATTCTCGATTGTTTTTCATTTCAGAGGCGCATGCGTGCAGTGTTAACGGATAGACTATCGGTGTGTTGCTGACCTTACCGAAACATTGTTACAGAGTTGTAACGATAACATTCATATGACAGTACACTGTCAGCGCACACTGTTTCAATATGAGCATGCTGCCTCTAATATTTAAATGGGAATTGAGGATTAACATCACCATGGTCTTATCTTAGAGGTTTTGATTCAAAATTAAGGGGAGATAAGTTTCAAGTCTTACTCTGACGAAACATACCATTGGTTTCAAAATTAAAGGTAAAATGAAGTAAGGCCATTATTAGAGCAATACATGCTTGGTTATTTGTCATGAGAGATTTAATCGTTGCCCTTTGGCCTGCCCTACGCAACTGACAGTCGAGCGGTTAAAGGGCGCTCACGTAAGTCAGCACACCACCACACCGACTCTTGGCCTGCACACTCCGGACTGACGGGCATAATACAGTTATTTCCAGTTTAGCCGTGACTGACGTGCCGACGACACACGATAAGGTAAATATTATGTGTCTTTAATGTTTGAGATGAGCGTTCTTTGCAACACTTCAAGAAAAGGTTTGATAAACATTCAAGCTGATTTAGGTATCTAGATCAATAAAATTAACTTATGCAATTTGAAAATCGAATATTTATCCATCCATTCTATGTAGTATTCGCATTTTAATTATTCAAAATGTTAAATTATAAATGAAAAATCATTGGTCGTTAAACACACAACTCTCATCTCAAACACGGTTACTTCAATAGTCCAATACATTGATATTATTGTGTAATCACCTACAATTCGTGCCTGCTAACATACCCGCTTGGACACAGATGTGGAAGACGTGAAGTTTGTGATAAACTATGACTATCCCAACAACTCGGAGGACTATGTGCATCGTATCGGACGTACGGGACGGTCGCACAACACCGGGACTGCTTACACGCTTTTCACACCGAACAACTCGGCTAAGGTAAGCTACCTATGACACGATTATTCATTTACATGTGTGGTGGCACTCTATCGGCAAAAGGCAATTGTAGGCCTATTTTCAAAATTCTTATATATTTTTTATATATAGTAGCAATGGAAACTCAATACTTGATAAGATTTTGTGGGATACCATCACATCAAAGCTGTTGTGATTCATCGATATTTTGACACCGACTTCTGAAAGTAAACTAAAAAAAGAGTAGTTTTTTTTATGAATTGTGTTTAATTTTTATTTTATCCTACTCCTAGACCATGGAGTTCCCCATTCCTTTCCAACTGTTGATGTTTTGCCATCTCTGGGTAATCCGGCAGGAAAAGTTAAATCGTCACGCCAGCATTTTTTGGGCCTTTGTCGGTGACGACGTGCGTCTTCAAGCACTTACTGTGTGACGATTTTAGCCCATTTGTCCTGAAAATCCTATGACCCGCCCAGTCCTAAATATTTTACTTATTTATAATAAAAATATTGTAACAAACGAAAATAAAACTCGTCTTATTTATGACAGGCTAAGGATCTGATGTGCGTGCTACAAGAGGCTAACCAGGTGGTGAACCCCAAGCTGATGGAGCTAGCGCAGTGTGGCATGGGATTCAAGGGCAAATTTGGTGAGTATCCAGTAATGATATACAAGGAGACAAGTCTCCATAAACATAACTGGGGAAATGAATTTTATATTGTCAGAAATTACATGTTATGAGTCTTGTTCCAGGTCGCAACCGCTACCGCGACCGCGACGAAGGTTCGGGCGGTCGCTTCGACCGCGGCGGGCGTGGACGCGGCGGGCGGGACGGAGGGCGTGGACGCGGCGGACGGGACTCCGGCGGACGCGGCCGCTTTGGCGACAGGAGTCAGTACTAAATAGTGTGTTAATGTAGTTCTTACGACTGGTGTGTATGTCTGCTGTCAATTGGCCTCTTGGGATAATTTTGTTTAAATCTTTGATAAGTGCGAAATTATTCTTTAAACGATTGACCGAAGCAAGACTCGCGATTTTTAAAAGTAACAAAATATACTTAATGGTACCATAAAGTCAGACAATCCTAAACAATACACTCCGCCACTGGTTTTTCTTTTCATCCAGCAATTTGTTTCAGCTGAAAATATTTTTCCAATCATCGGCTGTATGTTAAGCCTGATTCGTTATCCTCCAAAATGTCCTTAGTTAGTTGTTTGCTGTGTTCTTATATCAAAAAGTAACCATGGAGTTTCTTGTCGGTTTTTCTCTCCAGGAAACCACCAATCGCGTGTACCTTTTCTCGATGTTTTATAAGTGCCCAAGGCCTATGTGAAATAAAATATTTTGTTTTTAATTGTACATATTGAAAACAATTAAGATACGTAATAGCTGTAGTAGCGGCAACCGAACTTTAACTCACAGAAAATGATGTCAGTTTCTAATTTCGCAGGTTCCAGATGGGACGACTCAAACAATGATTACGAGAACCACCAAAACCCATACAATACTCGTTCGAGTTACAACCGGGACAACAGCAGAGACGGCTTCCGGCCGGACAACGGGTTCCGCGGGCGAGGGCGCGGGCGCGGCGCCGGCGACGCCCCCGCCGCCCCCGCCGCCTACCCCGCCGCCCACGCCGCGCCGCCGGCCTTCGGCTTCGCGCCGGCGCAGGCCTTCAACGTCCCTCCGCCCACCAGTTACTACAACATGTATGCCCAGCCTCCACCGCCGCCCGCAGCCAATAAGTTCCCCGCTAAATAAGAGTTTTTATTTAGATTAAGATCGACTGGATGTGATGTGAAATTAATGTGAAAATAGAATTAATTGTGGGACGTTGCAAATTCTAGTGATTTTCGCAGTTCATAGACTATTGTAGGGTCAACTTGCTTCCAGACTTTGAAGACTTTCGACTGGGCAGGCTACGTCGAAAAGTTAACAAACAAATCTAATGATTTGTAGTTTTAAAAAATACTTCCTCACCCTCGTATATAAGTCGCACTGTTAAAACCACTAAAATGAATAACGCCATTAGCTTGTAATGTAGCTAGGAAATGATAACACCAAAAGGTCCCTCCTGTGAGTAACTTATCAGAAACGATTAGCATTGTTTCACTCGCGTCTAGTTGTAAAAGATAATAGATTTAATTTTTATCACTAAGTTTCTGTGAAAGTGATAGCTTGGAATCGGACCTATGAGGTTATAGACTCGATCATATCGTATATTATAGTAATATGCCAACAGATTTGTATACGTTTAGAGTCTCAGAAACCATGCTTCAGTGAAAAGAAAAATAACGGTATTTACGTGTTTTAATTTTAATTTTGAAATGTGAAGATATAAAATAATAAAAATAATTAGGGTATAATTTAATAGAGCATTTTAAATTCAGAAAATGTCTTTTCCTGCTTTCGTGTTTTCCTTTTTGAAGTAAATCTTTGTTAATACATGCAGGTAAATCAGTAGCAGTTTCTCCTATGAACTAGAGTTCTCCACTTCAACTGCACTATAGCAGAATTACAATTGGTGTACCACTTATCATGAAGTGTCTTATATAGCATAATATTTTAGTAAAACCAATTATTTCCACAGCACTTTGAACCATAGCTCATTGCACTAAATATATTGTGTTTCTAATTAAGTAACATTCCTATGTCGTGTAACTCTGACAGCATTACTTGTGATGTATGAATTGTACAACTCAAGGAAAAATAAAGTTTAATCGAATTATATATCTTGTTTAATTCCCTAAAGACACCCTAACTCCACTATGATCTCCCAATTAAGTATATACCTACACACATTGTAACATATGTAGTAGTCGTATTAGGGGGTTTCACCTCAGAATGAGATACTTTTCGCTCTACAGTTTTATAGTAGATGTTAACATCATTGGAGGTAAAGAAACAGTTAATTTCAACGAAAAAACGATTTTTGTGACCTTCAATAACCTAGGACGAAGACCAAAATGGTGTGTATGACTTTCCAGTTATCTCATACCCGAGGTTACCCCTTTTTCTTGCTTAGGTGACTACATTATAGAACAAGGTAATAGGTAGAAATAATATCAGCTGGTTCTTGATGAAGTTTATTGGAACTGTTTCTCTATAATGCTGCTGGTTTGTACTTCAAGTACATAACTGGAATAAACTTTTTTGCAATAAATAAGAAGGAATCAAGGTTATTTTGCGGAAATTCGTGTGATTAAATGTAATTTAATTCCGCCCGCAAAAAATATGCACATGCGAGAAACTCCCGATTCAGAATTCGCAAAAGCGAGCAGGGTAGACATTTGACTTGCAGAATCGAAACTTGTGAATATAGGGCTTGGGCTGTTGGGCTAGCTAGTTGATGATAACTTGTTAACTTTTATTGCAGAGGTAAAGTATGTTGCCCAATAAAACAACAATAATGGTTAACCACATCGATTTATTTTATTGTAATATTCCACACTGTGCCACTCGAATCTTATATTTGTAGTATATTAAAAATGCAGGGTAAGTACTTATGTTTACCTTTTTCACCAAGAAGGTACAAAATACTAACACACATGCATTAGATAGGGTATTCATATCATCATAGCTTTTGTTGTAAGTAAATGTGCTAGAAATTAAAAGAAAACGACTATTATTGGTAAAGATTTTATTTATTCCTACATAAATAGAACAAGATGATTGCAACTTCCTATAGAACCTTGACAACACTTCACAAAACTGTCAACTATCACTTTGAACTGATATATGATGACTGGCTGAATTGAAGCAGTGTAAAGGCATTTTATTATCTTAGTGACCGGAATGTGCTGGCTTGTCGGGGTCGACGTAGCCGAGCTGCTCGTCGGGAGTATGGGGCCAGAAGGTAGGCTTGTTGATGGGGTCCAGGGCTTCCTCTGGGTAGGCATCACGGAAGTCTTCCATAGTCATCTGGTCATATGGCAGGAGGGCCTTGATATCAGCAATCTGTTTCTGGTACCTGGAATGACATAATTGACTGTTACAGAATTTGTAATTTAATTCATAGAAGTATTTTTTTACTTTTGAATGCCAGAACATTATTGTGCACATGTTCTCCACTCCAAGAACTCACTTTACCTACATTTTTATCACATATTTGTGTTGTTAGCATCCAGAGCATGCATTTGCTTCCAACATATATGTGATAATGGGCTTCAAAAGGTTAAAAATATTGCCCATTATCAATTACAATGAAATCTTACAATCATAATATGTCTAAAATATTTATAAATTATGTAAATAAAGTGAAGACACATTATATTTCTGTGTAAGTATTACGATAAAACTGCTTTTCTTAGTGATGAGTGACAGAAAATCTACAATTACGGGTTTCTGAAAGATCTGACTATGCTGGCCTAGAAGTTTTACAGGTTTGCAGAACAGACATTTGAACATGATTTTAAACTTACTCAGCAATGTTAGTATTAGATGATTGGATGAAGGCATCGATGGCTTTCTTGACCTCAGCCCATTGAGCTTCAACTTGAGCGGTCTGTGTGTCGGCGGGATAGGGCACCTTCAATGCCTCATACTGCTTCTGGAAGGTATCAACCATACCAGGCACAGGCACGGCGTTCTTGTACACAGACCAGTTGATCTTCGGTGGTTCGGGTGGGTTAGCCAAAACCCTAAAACAAGCAAATTAAATAACCAAAAATGTTCTGGCGAAAATTATGTAATCCATTGATCAAAACTAACCTTCGGAGGTAAGTGTCCGACTTTATTTTGAAAGCCGCAAGGTGTACCTTCTGCTCGGCCGGGACCCTTTCAGCCAGGGCGGCCCAGTTTACGGAGCTCTGTGCAATCCTTTTCGCCATTTTTCGGCGATTTTAATTTCTATAAAATTACAGGGCTGTCAGGGAAATGGTCAAACGAACATAGACAACGCAGATATGGATTTTTCTTTTAAAATATTTTTTATACGGGATATGAGGTTTTTTACCCAATGAATGAGGGGCTTGTCTATGAAATGAAAATAAATATTATTAGGAATAACTACACTAGTGAGGGTAAGTTATATATTTAAGTGAAAATTTTATTTGTTATTTACTTTTAAATCATACTTGTTCTGCGATTTCGGCGGTCTCTCCAGTCCTGTGCCCATAACCCTTGCCGGAACGCCTATACCGATCTGCTCCAACTTCCGGTACCTCGGGTCGCTTGTCCAAGGGGATGGCGAAGTAGACCGAGACGTAACGCACCGGATCAACGCAGGATGGATGAAATGGCGACAGGTCACTGGAACAACTTGTGACCCACGGATGCCCCTCAAGTTAAAGGGGAAAATATATAAGTCCGTGATTAGACCTGTTGTACTGTATGGGTCAGAATGCTGGGCTGTAAAAAAGGTGGATGAAAAACGATTGCATGTAGCGGAGATGAGAATGTTGAGATGGATGTGTGGAGTGACAAGAATGGATAAAGTAAGGAATGAATATATTCGAGGAGGTTTGAAAGTTGCGCCTGTTACAGAAAAATTGAAAGGGAGAGGATGAAGGACATGTGACTAAAAGAGTGATGAATCTGAATGTTGATGGACGGAGAACGAGAGGAAGGCCAAAGAAAAGATGGATGGATTGTGTAAGGAATGATATGAAGGAGAAAGGAGTAAATGATGCCGTGACGTCTGATGGGGGGAGAATGGAAGAAGAAAACGTGTTGCGCCGACCCCAAATAGAATGGGACAAGGGCAGGAAAATGATTTACTTTTAAATCATCTGACAACCGGGATGAATCAGACCATCCTCAACCGAACTATCGCCTTTCAGATCTCCCTTAAACCAGCTCACAGCTGACTAGTTCGCGTAGTAGCGCTTCATCCTCTCCTCTAAAAACTAACTTGCTGTGTCCGACAGGGTCCTTAATTGTTTCTCTTTAATTTACCTACCAGCCTTGTATACATTATGGGATGCAATAAAGTATTGAATAAAGTTCTTGAAGACTGTTAGGCTGTCGAAGCAGGTTTATCATAGGCGTAATATAAAATAGCGCTACCGCGCTCAGAACCTCTAGCTAGTAATAACAATTTGTTCGAAGGCTCTGGATTCTCAGAATTCGGTTTAAATTGTATACCATGAGTATTATACTCAATAATATCGTTATTATGTCGCGTCTGTAGTAGAAGTAGTGCGGACAACTCCTAAGGTAGCTAGTTTCAATTGTTACCCACGAAGAATGTTGACAACTGTTACTGTTAGTGTTTCTAATAAGTACCTACACTAGAGAGCGCTAAATGCTTGTTATGGTTCTAACATATGAAAGCGCCTATCGATGTACTTTACAGATCTCTTTTCTTTCAAAAGCAGGCCCCTCTTTCCCACTGGGCACACTGGGCACGTGCCCTGGGCCCCGCGATGGATTGGGGCCCCCTAGTCTAGTCTCTACTCCATTACCTAACGAAAACCGATAGCTACTCTACTCTCGCCTGAAAATCAGTCTTAACAAATGCTTACAGACTATAGCCCATTTTTATAGAAAGCACTCGCAACTGCAGTGGGGAACGCTCTTTCTCCAAATTAAAATGAATTAAGAAGTACAAAGCTTCAAGAGAGATTAAACAGTTTGTCGCTAATGTCGATAGAATGTGAATTACCTACTCAAAAACATAGATTTTGAAGATGTAATTAAGGATTTTGCTCAACTCAAATCTAGAAAGGTGCCGCTTCAATCAGCGTAGATACTTATATAAGGACTCATTGTGGATGCTGGTTATTTAGTGTGAATTACATTATATTATCTTTTCATGATAATATTATATTATGTAACTGTAAATAAATAAAAATAAAGCTAAAACTTTGCACATCTACGTTCCTTGTTTATTCTAACAAAAGAGTGCTTTATCACTATGGTCATAGTCCCATAGCCCCATTATCCTAATGTGCCCAGGGCCACTAATAGGTGAAAGACGGCCCTGTTCAAAAGGAATACCGAGATGGCGCACAATGTATCACAAAGTTAACGAACAGCAATGAGTCAAATGCGCGTGTTGCGGGTTCAGTACATTCTTTTTTTTAATTATTTTCTAATAGTATTTAATCAAATATATTCAAGATTTATAGTGTCATACTTTCTAGTAGTGACATGATTCTTTAATAATTTCAGTTTCATGTCTAAAATATGTACGAAAAACCTTAGTTAATAATACGTTTAATTACCAAAAAAGTACTGTAAAGGACATGGCCAGATCCTGCCCTGATAATGCACAGTAATCCTTACTAATATTATAAAAGCGAAAGTGAGTTTGTTTGTTTGTTACCTCTTCACGCTTCAATGGCTAAACCGATTTTGATGAATTTTGGTACAGAGATAGTTGGGAACCAGGAGACGGACATAGGCTAACTTTTTTTTAAAAAAAGTGGGATGTGAGGGAGAAAGAGGGAAGAAAAGGGAAAACTTAGCGTTGCTACAAATCAATAAGGCGCAAGGGGAACTGTGTTACCCCGAATTTAACGCGAGCGAAGCCGCGGGCAAAAGCTAGTGATTAATATATGAAAATTCCTTTTCAAATAAATAAAAAATAATCGCATTAATTACATTTCCCAAAAATAGGCGAGAGTAAATGCAAAAAAAAAATGTTTGTTCATTGATTGTGTGGTTTTATATTCTGACATTGCATTTATTGACATTTACATAGTCGTCTTGCGTTGATTTTATCACGTATTATCATACTTTGGTACTATTGAAACTAGACCACAAAATATCGTTTACGCTTCTAATATTAATATTCTGCTATACTTATTGAACTTGCTAGTTTAAATTACGTTTTACAAATATGTGGGATAAAGAAAAAAAAAAAAATAATTGTCTGTAACATTTTTATTAATTTATTGAACTTGCTAGTTTAAATTACGTTTTACAAATATGTGGGTATCAAGAAAAAAATTGGTTGTTTGTAAAGTAGGTTTACGATCGAGATGTTTACGTGATAACGTCTTATTGGTGATATAAGTTATCACCAGTAGTGACATCTAAAATGAAATTAAGTACTAATTTAAAGTTTTTTTTTCGAGCCAAGTAACAGATGGCGCTACCATCTTTATGAAATGTCGCTTGTGAGGTTTTGGTGTGACACAAGTTTCTGAACATGTCACCCGACTAAAACGATTTTAAAGACGTTATCACGTCAAAAAATTGGTTGTTTGTAAAGTAGGTTTACGATCGAGATGTTTACGTGATAACGTCTTATTGGTGATATAAGTTATCACCAGTAGTGACATCTAAAATGAAATTAAGTACTAATTTAAAGTTTTTTTTTCGAGCCAAGTAACAGATGGCGCTACCATCTTTATGAAATGTCGCTTGTGAGGTTTTGGTGTGACACAAGTTTCTGAACATGTCACCCGACTAAAACGATTTTAAAGACGTTATCACGTCAAAAAAAACACATTTATTAAATTGTCTGTAACATTTTTATTAATATAAAAGGCAAAGCTAAAAATGCCAATCATCCTTACAGGATCGGAGGATAAATCTGCAATCATGATTTCATTCCTGATCGATGCGAGCCAATCGATAATTAGTTTGAAGTACTACAGGAAAATGAACCTGGATTTCCGGAACCATTTAACACTACTTCGTTTATTCATTTCTATACATACTTTTTATATTTTTACATATTCTTATAAAAAAAACAACATAAAAACATTTAAAAATATAAAAAATAGTAGTCCACCAGCATTGGGAACAGGGTCCGAGCTACCGGTGGTCAGGACTCTTGAGAGAGGAACCTCCTAACAATACGGGCCGTGTCCAGAAGTACTGCTTTCTGAATCAAGCCCTTGATCCAGCTGCCAAGCGATAGCCTCCTCAGATGTTGGTCAAGGCTATTGGCTATTAAGCCATTGGCCGACACGACTATCGGCACAATGACTGCTGTATTTACGTGCCACATGTCGACAACCTCGCGAGCCAGATCTAGATACTTGAATTGTTTATCTTTCTCTGCCTTCACGAGGTTCTCGTCATGCGGAACCGTTATATCAACAATCATTGCGCGACGCTCCAATCGATCTATCACCACAATATCAGGCTTATTGGCAACAATAGTCCTGTCAGTGACGATAGATCGATCCCAATACAACGAGATATTACCATCTTCAAGAACTGGGTCGGGCACATACTTATAGTACGGCACTTCTGATTCCACAAGGTTGTACTTCAAAGCACGATTGCTGTTGTATGATGTCGTACCAACGCATCTTTTACCTTTCTTGTAGAATTAGCAGTTTAATGAATAGCCTAGCCCATTTACTAAATTGCATCTGAATAGTATTTCTCGTTTGGTTACGCCTACAAAACTCTGAATGTTTGATCATTGCTATTCAAATTGTTAAGGCGCTTTTTTTTGTTTCCTACTTATAGTGTCTCTCGCCTATTCTCTGATGATAAAATATAATCTATTGTAAAGCCCTGCATGTGAGCTTTAAAATGACGTACTGTACATTAATATTTTTTTGTTAGGGTATTGCTCTATACGTTTTTTATAGCGTTTTGTGTGTTTCCCATTTTTAGACTTTATTATGGTTACATTTTTGTCATTTGGGTCTATATACTCGTAGGTATATTCATTTGTAAATAAAATAATTATTTACTAGTACTATCAAGTTACTTTTCTGCTACTGGATCAGAGTTAACGCTAACGCTACAGATTACACAAAGCATGGAGTAGGTGAAGTGGCACGTAGGGTAAACAAAACCATTTTAATATAAATACATTTATTTTACCTTTGGTTCACTTATTATTTAACAAAACTAAGCTAATTACATAATACAATAAATTATTTTAAGCATAAAAAATTTCTATTTCTTTGATAAAATGATGTTATCTATCCTGATTAAATAAATACATATTATCTATAAGTAACCAAAAATGTTTATTTAAACATAAATGTATCTTTAACATTAGTTATGATTGAGGGGAGGGGGCTATTTATCCTAATTGACTTTTACATATCAGTCTTCACAAGAACTATTATAATATAATATTTTGCTACTACAAAAACATGACAATTATTTATTGAAATCAACAAAATCGCACGTTATCGAACGTTGCATTAGTGCGATGTGAATTGTAAAGAATATGTTCACTCTCAAAGAAAGTGCTGATATAATTTATGGATCAAACAAACTAATTAAAATTATAATCAAATCGCGCCTGTTATCGTTGCAGGATTAGACAAAGGTGAACCTTTTGATCATGCTTATTTCGCAAGTTAAGTCCCATGTACAACGTGTAAAAAAGGAGCAGTAGCAGTAATATTTAAGGAGCATACAGCTTAGGTATAGCAGTCTGTGCATGTTCTTATAAAATACTATAATTTAGAGAAAAAGACATTTTACTTATTTTTGCACGAACTCCGTGCAACAATCTCAATCCTGAGACAGAGCTATTATTTTATTTCCAAGTTTGTTTAAATAGGTCTCTACATCCAGTAAGTAGTAGGTAAGTTATTCCAGTAGGTAAGAACTTTAGGAAAAAGTACTATCGACGGCCATGGATCTGAACGCTTGAGACAGAAAAAATTAAATGTATGGAAAGTTGAATCATTGTTTTTTATTATGATTCTTTCACAGTGTATTCTTTACATGATATATGTGGCTACCTATAAGAATTAGTACTCCTTTTTTACACGTTGTATAACGGGGCGTATCTATTTTCAAATCATAATCATACTACACAATTAAAAACAAACGCTTGATCATCTCATCATTTTCCTAAGATACTTAATTACATACCGATATGACTGGGATTGAGTAAAAAAAATAAAGCTACAGGGTACTCAAAGCATCGAGCAGACAGTTTAAACAAACATTGATCTCATCAAGTAATTGTCAGGACACATTGAGGCGGACGCAGACAAACCAAATAACAATCAATAGCAATACCTACATTTAGTGCCTGGACCCAAACTTACAGAACTGAACGTATCAAAACTAAACATAATTAAAACCTAAAGGAATGCATTCTTACGATTAAATAATATTATTTATATATTTTTTTCTTAGTGACTAAAGATTATTAAATACCTATAAAAAATAAAGGTAATATTTTACTTTGGTTAAGTTAAATGGTAAGCATCATTATAAGATATTATAAAGTAGTTGCCATTGATTTTATATACAGTTGTATAGTTAATATTTACAGAAAGATTTCTATGCACTCACATACTAAAAATCGTAACACAATTTTGTGATCGCTTGACGATCGTAACCACTGTTCTTTAGATAAAATAAAAAATATCGTTTGATGTGACAACGTTACAGTTTTTTTTTCATTTTATAACAATGAGTGTAGTGAGCACATAATTTGTAGAACACAGATTCATTCATTAGTTCGTGTAAAAATAATGCAATAAACTTTTTATGTCGGCGCAGTTATAATGAGATTCATAATTGTAAATGCAGAATTGGGTTAACACTAGTCAATCTAGCAGATACAGTATGCAAAACAAGAAATTTCGCGGGAGACAGTATAGTTTGGAAATACGGAACCCTAAAATTGATCCTCTTCGCAAGAGAGTGCCTATTATCGGTGAGTTTGGTGACCAGACAAATCACGTAGCGCCATCTTTTGGCAGTTTTTCACCAAATTAAAATAACAAATCCATAACGCCATCTGCATGGAACTAATTTGACAGCTTTTTTCTTGTCCCCGTGGCTAAAAAAAAGACTCCTTGGACTCCTAATTCTTCCAAAATATTACAAAACGTAAACTTTACTAATAATCAAATAAGTATTTTGGACGTACGATTATTCACAACGACTTTAATAATTTACCGATCAACTCTCAAATCTGGAACATAGTTCCCACTAATCGCCTGTAGATGTCACTGGTCAATTCATAAATTTGCTGGCTTATTATCTTTATTGTGATTTCTTTTGTCTGCATAGTGAGGGGAATTAGAGGAATGGCCCATAGTTCTGCTGCCCCAAGTAGTTCTTCGGCCAACGGTGCTATTCTTACAGAATTTGAGAAGGTTGGCGTATGCTGCTCGATACTGTCTGTTGGTTGCTGCGTAGATCAGAGGATTGATGACGCTGGATGCCCAGGCCAGGATCGAGGCGATGATGTGCAGCCATGGGTACGTGATGCCGTCGTCCGCCACGTTCATGATCATGAGCGGTAAGAAGCAGGCAAGGAAACAAAGGAAGATCGTCAACATGAGCGTCGTCAACCGAGAGTCTTCTTCTTTCTCTTTGGCTGTTTGGCCGGAGAGTTTGCTGTGGATGAGGAGAAAATAGTTATGAATTATTGCTTTAATTACTCGAAAAACACGAAGCACATTACGGAGAGATTGGCATGTGTGTATAACAATACACCTACACGACGCCAGAGTTTATATAAGTACGATGGAGTCATCTGGTACGGACAAGTTGCGGACGCTGCTCCGGACACGGACATCTCGATACAAATAATACATCAACGGCAGCTAGTCACTGCAGTCATGCTGTTAAAGATAAGAGATCTGCATCCAGCTTAGCCTTGCCGCAGCGTCAAGATTCATAGAGTCGTCTGTGGCGCTGCGCTCGAGGCTGTATTCTTAGAGAATAGCACTACAGGTCTGCAATTCATCCGTATCTAGCTGCTACCTGGATTACTCAAACTTTTTGAGCCTTACTGGCACACACAAGTACAGACTCTGGTGGGCTACTAAAATTTTTAAGGCACAGGAAATTTAGTTATGTCCTGGGACAGAACCCAAAATAGTAGTCAATTGTAATTGTGTTTTATTCTCGGGAAAAATCTTAGTGACCCAATGTTCATCATTACATTTTGTAGGCACAAAAAAAAAACTTAATATTAAAACACAAATCACGACATCCCACCACCACTTAGACCTAAACCAGTCCACCACCAGTTAGTCACAGCTAGTGACATAACGATCCTCACCCACATACACACCTTCGTCCCTCCAGCTTCCGTTTGCTCTGACGTACGCGCCAATAGATGCAGGAGTACGACACGATGATGACCACGCACGGCAGCGCGAACCCGAACACGAACAGGTATTTCTTGGGTGACTTGCCGTCTTTGGGGAGGATCGTGCACGAGAATGTGCTAGGGTCGAGACCCAGTTGACCCCAGACGCCGAGGAGAGGTGGTACCTGCGAATAGGACAAGAATTAGATTAATCCTTACTTCTTTACTTAATTAATATTATAAAAGTGAAAGTGAGTTTGTTTGTTACCTCTTCACGCTTTAATGGCTAAACCCATTTTGATGAATTTTGGTACAGAGATAGTTGGGAACCAGGAGACGGACATAGGCAAAAAAAAAGTGTGATGTGAGGGAGAAAGAGGGAAGAAAAGGGAAAACTTAGCGTTGCTATTACAAATCAATAAGGCGCTAGGGGAATTGTGTTACCCCGAATTTAACGCGAGCGAAGCCGCGGGCAAAAGCTAGTTATTATATAAAATCGATTCTTTCTCAAGTTTTAGGGTTCCTGATACCACAAAAGAAAAAAGCGGAAGCCTTATTGGATCACTTTGTTGTCCGCCTGTTGTTGAATGCGTGAAGATTCCGAGTTGAAATTAAAACCATACACTCAAGTCTGTGGACTCTTAGAGTTGTGGAAAAATCAACCCTCTAAGTCTACGCAGTCATAAGATATGGCAAAAGAATAACAATTCACAGTCATAAACAGTTATCTTAAGTAAGATAGTAAACATAAGACCTGAGTTTTAAGTAGGAAATATAATCGAGATAATCAATGGGCATCCCCACATGGCATTATATCGAAACAAACAATCTTTCACAGTACTAATAAAAACCCCAACAAAATAATCAACAACTAACATTTTATTGAATGCGGGTTCTCAGCTTCTCATAAAGTTGTTGAATAACTCAAGAGGGTGTTAACCTACAAAATATAAAATGCAACACATTTGGGCTCATCAACGCTTGTCCACGATTGAACTGAATTGCTGTTTCATAACGCGTGTAGTATACCTAATTGAGAGCTCTTTTTATGATGAGGGGTTAAGAAAGGAAAATAGGTTTAATACTGTCGATAGTTTTGTTGACTTTTGGTTGTATGGTCCAAGTTAACAGCGAGTTAACTATAATCATTTGAATGATAAGTTATATGAGAATAATTTTTTATACTGCAAGAGAATAATGCTGAAAAATGTAAATTGAAAAAGATCCATTTACATTAAACACATCATATAATTATTTTAGAGGTGTAAAGTTCTCCATCCTCTATAGAAAAGGGAGGATTCTCCGACCAGACGGGTGTCGTGTCTGGTGGGCCACTGCCCGACAGTTGCTTGTCGGGTGTTCGTAATCTTAAGTTCGCGTACAACTTTGCTTGCGCGATGTAGGAATTTTGCCGTTAGTTCTTCACTGGTTGCATGGATGGCGCTGTAGTACTTTTTGCCTCTTCATAATTGTGTCTCTACATTATAATATTTACATTAAACACATAGTCGACTACTTCAATTAAATTTGTAATGTCATTTACAGCCTGCGGTATGGCTTCTGTGGTTGAAACAATATTTAATTTAAAAAATAACCGTTTGGTGTGTAGCTTACGTCAGAAGTTTTTCCAAACTACTTGTATTGCAGAACTTATTTAAATGTATATTTTATCAACTTTTACGTGATTTTGAATGAATCCTTACTAATATTATAAAAGCGAAAGTGAGTTTGTTTGTTACGTCTTCACGCCTAAATGGCTAAACTGATTTTGATGAATTTTGGTACAGAGATAGTTGGGACCAAAAAAAAAGATTGAGATATGAGGGAGAAAGAGGGAAGAAAAGGGAAAACTTAGCATTGCTATGACAATAAATAAGGCGCAAGGGCAAAAACTACAGGTAGGTAGCAGGTACCTGTAAATCAGGAAAGGGGAACTGTGTTACCCCGAATTTAACGCGAGCGAAGCCGCGGGCAAAAGCTAGTTATATAATAAAATGGGTTACTTAATAATAACCCATTTGACTTTATTTTCCACATACGCGTTCCTTGGTTACAGCACAGGCTCAATAAAATTAATTAGCCGTACGCAGTTCATAGTAAAGAGGATGTAAGCTAATTCAGGACAATCAGCAGCGTGGAAGTGCAACGAACTAATTCTAGCTTCCTTCATTACCAAAAGTTTATTTATTTCACTGGCAACACTGTGGAACATTGGTACTGCTCTACGTAACTCAATGGTAGCGTTGTGTGTGTTCTATGAAACGGATGAATTATTATCTTTTTAATTCCGGTAATAATTTCATTTTGTTATTGTTTTTGTAGTTATGTAATAAAGTTGTGTGTGGTTTTTGTTCCGGGTCCCTTTAATATTTAATTGCTGACTTAAAACAGATGGCTCGTGGGTTTATTTTATTTTACTGCCTATAAAGACTATAAAGTTATCTTTGTTACGCAGGTGGTTTCGCCGGGATGCGAAGCATAGGGTGCCGTGGCGCAGCCTGGGAGAGGACTAGGTCCAGCACTGGGCTTGCGATAAGCTGAGGTCATCAACTAAAATATGTTTGATGCAGACCCATTTTACCATAGACATCCATAAGTTCACGAAAATCAGTCGTGATTTCGCTAACGTTTGACTTTTAATTTTCCGAATGGCATTAATTTTCCTTAGTATAATGACAAGAATATCTTACAGTTTTACATGTACACTTTAACAAATCTCAAGCGAAAAGTTGATGAAAGCTTACGTTGACTGATAGACTGATTTCTGTTTTGATTCCGATGTGATGCAATTGTTTTTGTTGTAAAAATACCAAGAAATTCTGTTTAAACGCTCGCTAATGATTGATAGGAACCATTTGTTACAATATTCTTGTATATTTTTTCGTTTGAGAGCGTAATGAGAGTAAAAATGCTTGTAATTTTAAGATAAAACCTCATTACATGCATTCAACGACGTAATGAGGATGTTTTTTTATTGTAATACATTACGTAATGTTCGTTTATGGGTGGCAATGATCGCTCATTGTCAATTATGGCTAGTGGTTTTCTATTGAAATCATTGATTGGATGGAATTTAAGTGACAAAGTCCCTTTTGTATAGGAAAACAACACGTTTCTCAAATTTTGTTTCCTAAAACATGCCTTCATGAAAATCATGACATAAATACACCATGTTACTCCGCATGCATTGCAGATACCTACGATAGTTAGTAGGTAGAAGTGAATTATGAAGAAAGTTTGAATCAAAGCCCCTCTAGATGAGATATCGAATTATTAGCATTATTTTTTTGGTTTGGATATCATCAAAATAACTTCCCCCGCTTTGGGCGGAGCGACCCCGTCCCCGCTCTGGGGGGAGTATCAGACTTTTGCTGACTAAAACCCATCCATGTTCCTTCTTTCACCCTTTGTGTTCCGTGGTCGCAGAATCTCTGTCGAACAACCCGCAACCCCGGCAAGGGGTTAAGCACTGACGAACTGAGTAATTCAGTGTCATTTTACTCACCATCAATCCAAACGACACCAGCCATATAAGTATGAGTTGCACCCAGATCTTGGTACTGGTGTAGATCTGCGAGTACATGTCGTAGTACGCGATCAGCGTGTATCTGAAACAAAACGCAAAAAGATCAGCATCAAACGACCCATCCGCCATTATAGCACTCACCGTATGAGTGGGCAAGAGGTGCGTTGAAGCAATTACTAGTATTACTACACATAGTCCGTTGTCGTTCGGCATGGTTCAATTCCGGCCAAGCCGATTTTCCCGAACGCATTTATACGTCACGAGCCAAGCTGATTTTTCCCGAACGTATTTTTTTTGTAAGCCGTCGCCCCACTCTAGGAATTTTTCCCGTGTCGTAACAAACATTTAAACTCACATACGCAAACAATCATATCTAGCTACATAGTTATGTTCAAATTAGAGTAATTCCCGACCCGAAACTGCGTGAATTACCCCTTACCACATTGCATTCCGGCACAGCAATCTAGGTTATATTTACGTATATGGTTCAACTATTTTTAGACTAAAACAGGTAAACAATTTACGAGAGGAAGTAAAAGAACCTCTGCACGTGGATCTTAAGATATTTTGGAGCGTTTTAGTGTTACAATTTTTAGTCGATTTCGGAAGTAATTCTGAAAATAGAAAACGTGATAACAATGGGAAGTTGGAAAAACGACCAGCGTTTATTCGTTCTCCAGAATGTCGAAATATATTTTTATACATTATTTAGAAATCTTATGCTACTTCTTTCTCTATCAGATCAGACGCGAACGGTTCATCTAATGCTGAACGAAGCATCACTATCATGATGTTCCTGTCCCCATTCCAATTTATTTGTGGATGGCGCAAAATATCTCGTCTTTTTATTTGATTTTCTAGAGGATAAAAACGTATACAGTATTAAAAAAAAAATACTAATGTTCAACATTAGGTATATGTTATTTTTAGTGAATTAATATAACTTGTGCGCCTTTTGTGGCAAGTTGATACTTTATATTCCATTATAACAACATATTTTACACTTGTTTCATACAAATAAACGCTTTCCATCTTTCTTTCTTATATTATTCATTTCTCTATTGAAGTCGTCATTTCGTTAGAAGCACACATAAGATTACTCACATTGTTGGCTTACCAAAAAAGAGCACTGTTGTCAACAGTGCTCTTTTTGCCCATACATCAGCTGATTAAAAGCAGACACACATTGCTCCTGTGTTATTGCACCCATCATCCATCTCCAGCCTCCATAACCACGATCTCCGACGAGAAAAAAACAAAGTGTGCCCACTTAAGCTGATAACACATTTACTTTTCGCTTTCAAAATGTAATCACCACTCTAGCACTCTGGTTATCAGGCGTGGGAAAGCAGCGTGTTTGCCAGCTCAGCTGATAAGATAATAATTTGAGGCTTAGCTTGTTGTTATAGTGTTTATGGTGTATTGATAGAGTTTACCGTGGTGGATGGTGATACGGAAGCTGGCGGGTGCGTTTGAAGTTATTTGATAGCTGTGATTTAATTTAAACGTTTTGATTGAAGATTGAAAAGTTTTAGGTAATCTATAAACGACGATTTAACTATGTACTTGATGAGCCTGGTTACTGTTTTATTTTGTTAGTGGTACAGTCCATTCAAAAAGATAACCCGTGGCAACATATACCCAATAGTAACCTCTTTATTTACTTTTCTTCTTAGGTTTATATTTTAAAATATTTCTTAAAAAAAAGTATACTAAAAAAACATTTATAAATAGTGGTCCGCCGATATCGAGAGCCGGTAGTTAAGGCTCCAGAGACAGGAACCTCTGAACAATGCGGGCCGTATCAATGAATACTGCCTTCTAATTCCTAGTCTAACCGCCTAAGGTGAGCTTCGACAGATGGTCGTCGTGGCTCTTGGTTTTCAAGCCATTGGTCGTTACGACAACCGGCACAATGACAGCCGAGCTCACATTCTACATGTCGACAACGAGAATAAAGGTCTGTATTTTTGACATTGAGAGTGATGTAAAATTATGAGGAAATCAACTGTGAAAATACGCCTACCTATCGTTGATCCGAGACTGCCATGAGCACAGTTTTACTTTTATGTGATCCTTTTGAAGTTTTGACAACAAAGGTCGTTTAAATGTTTGGTTAGTTCCCTACAATAAAACGCTCATTGTGGATTTGTAGTTGTTTGCTAAATGGTTTTGTTGCCATCAATAATTCAACCAACCGCGACAACAGCGTGGCCAACAAAATTATCCAAATTACCCATCAAATTTTGCGTCAAATTAGCAACTTACAACAAAATGAGCGTATTTTGTGCCAAAGAAACAAGCTACCAAGCAAGTATACACTTAATTTAAGAAAAAAACATAAATATCATCCTTTGGCTTTGCAGTAGTCGCGTAAAAATATTTGCATAGGCTGAAATAGGCACAGATATCACATAACCAACAATTACTTAAACAAATTAGAGTGCACCCATCAATAGGCTGTTTACAAAGCCTTTAACTGAAACAAAACAAAAAGTTGAAGCACAGACACAAGCGCTCATTGTACACAGTGGGCCCTTTGTGTGCCGGCTACTGACCCATCCTCAATGGGTTTATTTTTGTTTGACTCGGGCCCTTTGCCACTGTCCATATACATTTTAGTATTAACATACAGTATCTCAACTGCCGCAAGTCGCAACAATATTGGGCCAAAGTAGCAACCGATTGGGTTCCCTACAACAAAGCCCGGCGACGTGGTAGGCCCAGAAGGAGATGACGTACCTACAAAAAGGATTGGGCCCAGATAGCAAACGACTGGAAAACATGAAGGGACGCCTTTGGCCCTGCAGTAGGACACATCTGGGTCATTATTATAATTTCAACCAGAAGCCATATGGCCTGAAACTCAGAACCCACCACACAAGCTAAGGATTCTAAGCATCCGGGGTTGCCGGTTGTTCGAAAGAGATACCGCGGCCCCGGAACGTAAAGGGCAATAGAAGGAACATAGGTGGGTTTTAGTCAGTACAAGTCTGACATTCATTCCTGAAGTTATTTGATGACTTCCCATCCATAAAAAAGAAGGATTCTGAGCATACTTCAGTTAGCTAACAGTTTATGCGAGAGGAAATCAAGGCTGTTGCATCAAAACAAGTGATTTACGTTAAGTTGGCAACCCTAGCACGTTTGGTTTAAAAAAAGGGCTTTATTGGCTTACTGGTTATGTTTATACTGTACCATTGCCCACTGGGCGGGACAGATGCGATCACAGATGGAATACAGAGCTACAGTCGATGTATTAAATCTGTGATGCCAGATGCAAGTGATCTGTGTTTCGTGACGTTTGGCAAATATTGATGTTTTGTTTAGATAGGAAAGTTGAATGGTTTCGGTAACATAGGGGTCGCAGGTATACAACGAGCAGGGTGACGAGAAATGGGGTTGGAAACTCTTTGAATCCTTTCAAAATCAAAAGTCATATTTTAAAATTAGGCTGATAATCAGAGCTTTTGACAATATTACAAGAGACAAAACGCCCGCCTTTCGTCACTTCCTAGTGTTTTAGCTGAGAAGAAGACGTGGCGGAAAAAACTTACCAGCAACACGTCTGTCAGGTTAGAAGAACCAGCTTTTATACAATTTAATTTTTTGGCAAGATAAATTTAAGAATCCATTTATTTAATGTCACAATATGTCAATGTCACCCAAGTATATATAAAGCCTCCAGTCCAACGGGCGTGCCCACTTACACGTGCAAGCATTACCTGCCTAGTATTTTCCCAACTATGCTAGGCTGGCTTCCAGTCTTACCGATCTTCTCAAATAGAGCATGGATAAAAGACGACCGTTAGGTGGTGTAACTACTCTTAGTATATTTATGTAAAAGTTTTAGTATTTTCGCTTATCTTTTCTTTTATCAATTTCATTTTATGCCAGCAGCATTGCTGGGATTGCTCTGCAAGGCTGCTGGAAACTAAAAACTAATTGAAGTTTCATTATATTTTACCAAATAGGAACAACAAACAGCTACATTATGGGATATAACTAACAAAAAACGTAAATAACATAATAATAATGTAGCCCACAGCGCTGTTCATATTATGGTAATCTTACCATTAATGAGTACACTTAACACTTTAATTGCTAGGACATAGCTGTTCATGCATGACAGTTGACCGCTGACCGCTGCCGCTTATAACTTCAACCGCCGCGCGCCGCCTAAGGTTTTGGCATTTCATTTCAACTCTTACATGTGGTCATATAATAAATGGAAGATTAAATCGGTGTGCGCAAGTGTTACGAATAAAATGTAGGTCAGCTGATGCATGCCCGTACTTCCACGTAAGTAATACTGGATGTGGAAGTTCGGGCATGGATTAGGTAGACCTTGTATATATGGGCTACCTACAGCTCAGGTAAGACGGGCGGCGCGGCGTGTGGTGCGAGGTGCAAGGCACCTTGTCCGATGGTATTTGAAAAACAAAGTGACTGATTGAATTTAATTGAGCGGGACAAACTTCGGCGAATTTAAATTAAATTTGGTTTTTGCAAAAATTAAGTAATTTTAGAAAAAAAAATCCTGCTGACTAATTTAATGTATTTTTTGTGATTATTTTGATTTGATTTAATTGATTATTTTGTAATGGATTGGGTTTTAGGTAGGTACCTGTTTTTTTTTTATTTGCTCATAGAACCTATCATCGTTTGGTTTTAAAGGTAAAACCCATAGAATTAACAGTCCTACTGCTACTTCAGTCGACTTCAATACTAGCATTAACCCATAGACAAAGATCTGCCGTAGCCAGAAATTACAGAGGAACTTTCCGAAAACTTTCTGAAGTAACGAATACCAAAAAACAATACCAAATTTATCAATGAAAGACCACACCCCCGATAGACCATAAATATGTACAATAATGTATATAACAATTTACATAAGTTATTAATAGAGTCTCTATTAATAACTTCAGCTACATTGTATAAGAGCAGGTAAAGCAATTGTATATGATTTACAACTCCACTGCTTACCACAGAATTGGCTAGCGATGTGTTATGATGTTATTCTATTCATGAGCACAGGAAATTGCGATAGATAAGCTCGATTTTGTGCCAGAAACTACCGATTAGTACTTGAAATACAACACATTAGCTTCTGGATGTTTGCAGATGAAATTGGGTTCATGAGAAACTGGGTGCAAAGATATGAGACATGAAATAACACCGTATTACTTGAAACGGGTTGGGCAAGATCTGAGAAGGGGTTTGCCGTAAGCAAACCGTCACTGCTGGGGTGATTGTGTAGAATGCGATTGTGTCCCCGCACCCCAGCCAGAAGTGACGACAAGGAACACCGTGTGGTTTGTCAGTAGGAGTCTGACAGACCCCTCCGCCGGAGGACATCCATCGAGGATTTCCACACGTAAAGAAAAGGGTTGGGCAAGATGTTAGTATAGTCGTGGATAACATTTGGATGATGGATGTAAGGCAGAAGAAAGGGGAGGAGTATATACATCAGTGTACTTATGTGTCGCAAAGGAATGAGGATATCTGTGATTTCACGAAATCCCTGAATATTCTTGTTTATTACGTCTTCTTACTAAAAGTATCTAGTAATATAACAAAATACCAATTTATTGTCTGTGATATGTCGTTTACCTGCGACATATGACTTTTGACTGAAATGATCGCCCAAATTTTCAGTAACAGCCAAAATTTGCAGATAGCCAAATTCTGTAATCCTTTTTAGGTACTGTCTATTCTAGAGTATGTTGCTTTATGGACAACTAGCTTTTGCCCACGGCTTTGCGTTAAATTCGGTAGCGCCTTATTGATTTGTAATAGCAACGCTAAGTTTTCCCGTTTCTTCCCTCTTTCTCCCTCCTACCCCACTCTTTTTTTAAAAAAAATAGCCTGTGTCCGTCTCCAGGTTCCCAACTATCTCTGTACCAAAATTCATCAAAATCGGTTTAGCCATTAAAGCGTGAAGAGGTAACAAACAAACAAACTCACTTTCGCTTTTATAATATTAGTAAGGATAGTGATCACCTCACGAATTAACTTTCTACTACTTTTTTTTTTATTTCTTGCGGATGGAAATCATTAAATAACTTCCCTGCTCTGGGTGAAGCGGGGGGGGGGGGGGGGGTCAGACTTTTCTGACTTAAACCCACATAATTATGTTCATCCTTTTGCCTTTTATGTTCCGGGGCCGCGATATCTCTTTCAAACAACCCGTAATCCCGGCAGGCGATGGCCCTGGCAGGCCCCTCTGCTTTGCTGACATCCCCTTGAGGCGCGCGTGGAACACGAACGAGCCGCCGACACGGCCTGTCGTCACTGACTACTACTTAAAAAATCAAATTACAGCATTTCTCGAGAGTGCTAAAAATATGGCAACATGTTAATTTTAGAGGATCCTCGCTAAATGAAACATCTAAATAAGATTGTTTATTATTATAAATTAAATATTTGCTCGTTTATGGCCCGTTTACTAATAATTTACGTGTGTACGTAAGCAGCTGCTCCTTAAATATTTGGAAGTCTGTTTGTCTGAAATCATTTTCGAAACTGAAAGGTTGGCCGGTGCTGGCGACCAATTAGTGACGGCCATACACATATCAACAGAATTTAGGGATACCTTTTTTTGAAGATGAGAAACCATGAAATAATTTCCCCCTCTTTGGGCGGTGGAGCGGGGCGAAGTGTCAGACTTACTGACTAAAACCCACCCATGTTCCTTCTTTTGCCCTTAATGTTCCAGTAAAACAATCCGCAACCCCAGACCCAAGGTATCCCACCTTAAACCTATATTATTTGCGACTTTATAGTTAAAAATCATTTTAATTTTTATTAAATTTTCGGCGATGAAATTAAAAAAAAGAAATTAAATATATAAGACCTTAAAATAACTTATCATTCTTCTATTTACTATATCATTTCTCTCGATTCTGTTGATGTGATTTACCATTTAGATAAATCTTAGAAAACAGTTGAATATTTTTTTTTAATTTTGAAATAATTGAGTAGTGACTGACGTTGACCATCTTCGGCCATATCGAGTAGTCAGTCTTCCAAATACGAATTATGTAATTGGTTAGAATTGATTTCAGTGCACTGGCAGACTGACTACCGCTTTGACTTGTCTATTTGAAACTAGTGAATAGTCATTAATAGTCAGGATAGTTATATGTATAGCCTGAGGTTAATGGGCAGTAACAACTACTGTGCAAACAACATTATATCAATCAATTAATCAGTTAATTGTCCGTAAATCTTAAACCGCTACATGTCATCATTATGCTTTTGCCTTTGTCCCAATTCATTTGGGGTCAGCGCGGCATATTTTCTTCTTCCATACTTCTATATTACTACTCATCCCATCAGACACCTTCTTTTATGCCATACTAGCTTCCGCCCGCAACTTCGTCCGCGCGGCATAGTTACTATGGGCTAACGCTAACTTTAACCCGTGTGATGATCGAAGAAAATAATCTTTCTCTCCCCTTTTCTTCCCTCTTACTGTCCCTTTTCTCACTTTTTTAGCCTATGTCCGTCTCCAGGGTCCCAACTATCTCTGTACCAAAATTCATCAAAATCGGTTTGGCCATTTAGGCGTGAAGACGTAACAAACAAACAAACTCATTTTCACTTTTATATTATTAGTAAGGATTGTCCTTAACACAGTCCATTCATCATTTCTTTGGGCTGTCTCTACTCTTATATACCCTTCCACATTCATTCTCAAAATTTTCCTCATAACATTTTCCTCATTCCTCCGCATCATATATCCCTCCCAAGCCAACACCTCCTCATGCACTCCTATGAATGATGTATCAGTAGATAGCTAATCACATAGTTTTACAAAATGTCCGCAGAACGCACGTCTAACATAATTATAAGTTATCTCAAAGTTTCTATTACATTCCACTTCAACTATTTTAATTTCAACGCATCGATGGCTGGAAATCTTGTGGTTAAATATTTTCTCTATGCGTTTTATAATGTTCATTATAGTTGTTATTGCAAAAAAAAAATAGAAACTAGGCTTTGGCCGTGGCGGAATCCGCGTGGTTGTCGGGAAGGAAATCTTCTCTGGGGACCTATGTCTAACCATTACCAAAATGCGTAGAATTCAATAGATATAGGTACTGACCGTCGGATTGAGTGCGGATTACATCAACTTCAGTAAATTGAATCGGCAAATACAAAGATTGACCTTACGTTAGCTGGAGCGACGATCTTTCCAGGGTGGCAATATAATGTTCTGTGGTCGCAATCAGCCGGATGAGTCATAAAATATGGCGAGCAAAAAGAGTCGCAGGATTATTGAGGAAATATTTTTAAAATCGTGCAAGATCGGTTTAAAAACGAAGAAATTTTTTATAATATGAGCTGTTGTAAAAAACTCTGCTTGGAAATCGCTAAAACAATCTTCAGTAGACTCGCGACACAAACAAGCACAACGCTCGTTGTCCAAAGTATCTGACGACAAAATTATTTCTAAAGACTAGAAGTGAAATTCTTTAGGCACTAAATGGTGGTGTTTATGTGACTAGAGATATTGATGAGGCACGAACATTTTCAAAGCAAAGAAAAGAAAAAGCGGAACGTTAGGAAAATTAGCCGTAACTCGGTGGGAGATCTATAAAAGCACATAAATAATAGATTTGATTATCTGTTTATTGCATGCCGTCGTCGTAAAAATGAGGAAGCAGTACTAGCCGATATAGCTAATGGATTATTCCATTATCTCTGGTTCACAAAAATAAAACGAAGTAGAAATTAAAAGGATTCTGGGTAAGCTAGTCTTAATGGATTCCTTGGTGGGTATGGTGCTGTATGATTAATTTGGCGCATGTAATGCCATGCGCCAAATTAATCATACAGCACCACAGGAATTAACGACGCCATCTTTATTTTCATTATAGTTTCCACAGACAATTTCACCTTTCGAGTGCACTGTACAGTATGACTATTTTAAGTGTGCTATTCAAGGTGATGTAGACTGTCAAGAAGAAATGCATTGCTATGTCAAACTTGGTACTTTTATTTTAGATAAGTTAGTTGTAATGTAAGCCATTGTCCTTGTTTTCATTCTAGACATAGACAAAACTACGAATGCCAGTGTCACTTTTCAAATCAATCAAATCGATCTATTAGTAACGATGACTCTATTATTTACGAAGGATTTACTTGCAGCTGATTCATTCGGTACCTTTGTGGTATCGTATAAATTTTTATAGATCATAAAGATGTTTATTACAATTTACAAGGAAAGCACATCAAACATATTTTTAGGAATGGCCTCCGTAATCATCGAACCACTTCAAATACTGACGGACGATGCGATCTATTTTGTGTTGCAAGAAATATTAAACACAGATGCAATATATTTTAGTTAGAAAAAAAACCTGTGAAAATTATTTACGTTCTGAAATAAAAAACAAATAAATGCAATACATACCTCAAAATTATAAAAAAGTACGAATAAACTTAAGGTGTGACCGACTTATGAAACTGAACATGATCAGGAGTCAGGATTTATAAACCGCGTTTAAGAACTGTCACAGTGTCAATATTCAATAGCAATAATGACACTGATACGTTTTTGAACGCAGTGTGGATTTGCCGAACGCGGTGAAACTGGCCCTAAGTGATGCATTCTAAACCCAAATAAAAAAAAATATATATTGAACGATAAATATTTTATCCACAGATATAAACATATTGTGTAAAATAGGGTCGCCATAAAATAAAAATTGTAATTGGTATTTCTATTGACATTAAAGCCCCTGTTTAATGTCGTGCATTTAAATTGTCCCCCATATTATCGTAAATTGTTAACACCCGTGCTTTATTGCGGGGATTATTAGTTGGTGCAATTGAGTGTTAAATAGTAGGGGATTTTCTGAGCTTTTATTTGATATCTAAACGCCGAAAGCTGATCACAAAAATCCCCATTTTAAAGTTTATGAAAAAAAGTTTAACAACATGCATTTTTATAGAAGACTAGCTTTTGCCCGCGGCTTCGCTCGCGTTAAATTCGGGGTAACACAGTTCCCCTTTCCTGATTTACAGGTAGGTACCCTGCTACCTGTAGTTTTTGCCCTAGCGCCTTATTTATTGTAATAGCAATGCTAAGTTTTCCCCTTTCTTCCCTCTTTCTCCCTCATATCTCAATCTTTTTTATAAAAAAAATAGCCTATGTCCGTTTCCAGGGTTCCAACTATCTCTTTACCAAAATTTATTAAAATCGGTTCAGCCATTTAGGCGTGAAGACGTAACAAACAAACTCACTTTCGCTTTTATAATATTAGTAAGGATATTAGCTAAAGCTGTTATTTATAAAATGTTGCTAAGACATTACGCGGGTACAAATGTTGCAGAAAAATGACCTACTTATTGTGTAGATTTATTAAACGAAAGCTTACTCGTGCGCTGTCTGTACGTCAACGTCGGTTAACAGAAAATATCGTATTATTAACGCAAATAATAATCTAACACTTAATATAACCACGTTTATGCTCCTAGTAGACAGGATTTATTTTCGTTGGATCCCAGTTTTTGATCCCATTTTTTAGGTATTAACGATGGGTCCCATTTGATATTACCATTGAATCCCATTTTATGACAACATGTGTACATTTCAGAAGAAAAGTGATTTACTTTTATTAAATACTAGCTTTCGCCCGCGGCTTCGCTCGCGTTAAATTCGGTATAACACTCCAAGCAGACCTGCAGTTTTTGCTCTTGCGCCTGATTGATTTGTAATAGCAACGCTAAGTTTTCCTTTTCTTCCCTTTTTCTCCCTCACATCCCACTTTTTTAAAATAAAAGTTAGCCTATGTCCGTCTCCTGGTTCCCAACTATCTCTGTACCAAAATTCATCAAAATCGGTGTAGCCATTAAAGCGTGAAGAGGTAACAAACAAACAAACAAACAAACTCACTTTCGCTTTTATAATATTAGTAAGGATTTCAAAAACACCGTGTGTGTATTTTGGATTTTTTAGGATTGTTGCCACTGGGGAATAAATGAGACAAATGATGTACTCCAAATAGTACTAGACTGGCATGAGTTAAAAATGATCAGGTTTATTTGTGATGTTTATAAATAAATAAATATGAACGCCTTCAAAACAAGCGCCTCTTAGCTCAAAAAAAATACTGCCGTCATAATTTTTCCATATTTTTTTTTATATAATGTGGCCGTTTCTGGCACACAGGTCACAGTTTTAACCTAACCTTTTTTTTGTAAATAAGTAATTATCCTAATCTAAATAGTTCAGTTCCGGGTAAACAACTAAAAACAATTTCTTTTTTCTATAAATGCAAGTCGTTTGTGGCACTCGCCGGCCGCTGCCGCGGCACCACTCGCTCCGCTCGCTCGGCTCGTGCGTAGGAAGTCACAGTTTTAACCTAACCAAACCTAGTTCCCGGTTCCTATAATTTGTTTGGGTAATGAAATTTTGTCCAAATCTTTTCGGAAAAACGGCAGGCACCCGTTATTCTAACATAACCTATCCACATACCCAAATTTCATCCAAATCAGTCTAGAAGTTTGAGCGTGTTGGAATAACAAACATACATACAAAATTTCGCCTTAAAATATTGTTGTGATTTTGTTGTTGGATGTACCCGCATTCAGATGTTTTTAAACATCTGGGATCCAACGGAAATAGTTTTTGGGATTCAGTGGCAATAAAACGTATTTTTTTAGTATTTTTCAAATTTGGGATTCAACGGAAATATATAATAATGTTTTGTGGGATCCAACGCCAAAAATATTAAAGTGGGATCAAAAACTGGGATCCAACGAAAATAAGCGGTAGACAGATGTTAAATCGTGTAGTTTAGACATTTTGGTCTGAACCTACCTGTTTAAAAAGAGGAAACTGGTGCTTATCTTTTTCGCAAAAACCCAAAATGTATCACGGTTCGGGATATTATGGATTAATACTTATCGTACCACTTCTGACTGATGATTAAGTATCTATCAATTCGACGTGCTATACATGTGTGAGTTTTATGGTAGGTACCTAACTAACTCCATACCATACTCTCAAAAGTTATCGTCGTAGAAAACCGTGAGAAAGTTGTGTATTCAAAGTAACCCCAATTTTACGTGACTTTAATGAAAAAAACATAAAAGGAACAACCATTTGAACACATTTATTCTTAGTAACTCGTTCACCAAAGCTTACTTAACAACATAGAAACTAATAAAAATAATTTAAGTAATGTTCTGTGCAGTGTGCAGCGAAGGTGAACGCAGCGCCTATGCATCGCGCACGTACACACGAGGACACTTTAAATTGGTTACCACGCATTAATATTAATGCTCCAGTATTATGGTAATGGTTTAATCTGAGGGCGGGTCGACGAACCGAATATATTGGTTTCGAAATGACTACAATGGGATTGTATGTGCCCGGCTGTGTAAAATTGTCTTATTGTTTAAGTTTCTTGGGAAGTAATTGCATAAACAACAACTTTATCGAAACGAAAGTGACGTTTTGAGTCCAATGCTGATTGCCTGTACCTACCAAGTTTATATTTGTATGCGGCACCGACGTCATACATTTTCTCTAAACATTCGCGAGCGTAGTTTGCAAATTGGCAAAGGCTGATATAAAAACATAAAATTGATGGATTGTGAGAAAAAAAATACTCAAAACCACTTTCGTATTTTAAATATATCTCCTCTAGGATAGTTAAAAACAATAAATAAAAGTAGAATTTGAGAACAATTTTATTGGTTCGCGTGAATTCTGCAGTAGGTCAATATCGAGCGAGCTATCACTTGTGTTTCTGCCGGCTCCTCTATAAATAGCGTCTTGAATGAGGAGTATTTTTTCGTGGCGTCAGTAAAGAGGTTTGTTTTACAACTGTACACGGCTGAGTGGTGGGATGGCGTGATAAATAACCCGTCGACATTTATAATCTGTTTCACGCCACCACTAAATGTATTTTTTACGATGCCCACGTAGAAATTCTATTCGGGAAATATCAGTGGCGTCTACTAAAGTACATATTCTAGTGAAACAATAAAAAGTTAGATGCTAGCTGTTATTTTCCATTGAAGACATACAAACAGACATTTGTTCAGGCTGTACTGTGTGTCCGCACGTTGTAAACCATCCACAGCTCAGTGGAGGCCTTTCGTTAAGAGATTCGTTGGATGTGGTACAGAGCAAAATACAGATTATATTTGTCAGCGTATGTTTTTCATCATGATATACGTGGGAGTGGTAGATAACAGAAGCACATAACTTCTAGTTCCTGTTTACGTATGAGATGCGTATCTATAACCATAATTTTCAATTACTAGGTATTTATGTCTATAAAGTACGCTGGTAATACCTAAGTATAACAAAATAATCATAGCATATATTTGAACGTAGTAATTAAACACAATGTTAGTTCAAAAACATCGACTGGGGTAACCCCAAGAAGTATCCAAACAAACTAAAGTACGCAGAGGAAACTCCTTGAACATCTTCCTTGAAAAGTTCATACAATCATACTTATAAACAAAAACAACTCATATTACAAACAAGTGCAGAAAAACTCACCTATTAATAGTAATAGCGACCATAGACAGTAGCGAGACTGCTTCATTCCCGTAGAAGACGAAGGCGAACATCTGACAGAGGCTGGGGCCTAAGCCCCAGTGCTGCTGGATGTACCGGTTGGCCGTGAGAGGTAGGTTGATGGAGCAAAAGAGGAGGTCCGACACGCAGAGGGAGAGGACGAACATGGTGGTCACGTGGCCTCGCAGCTTCGGGTGCATAAGCAGCGCCACTGTCGTTACTAGGTTACCTGGAATGTGGAGAAAAGCAGTGAATGTACCTAGTGAAAAAAATATCTCTATTTTTCACATAATAGAAAGTTTATAAAATAATATTCCTGGAAAAAATATCGTGTCTACAAAATATAGATTCGGTGGTAATTTTTTCGGTAATTTTCTTAAGAAAAATCACAAAGTCCAATACAAAAATATGATTTATTCATGTCTTTAGATCAAAATAAAATAGCAGCGAACATCGTAAGAAACATTTTTCAATCTGCATTGCTTTTCTTGCACTCGCGTGTAAAAACTACGTTACAGGTTACATTGACTTGTTGATTGTTAAATCAATCACTATACTCATCAATTGAACACAAAATGCACTGTAAAAACATGCAGATTTTTCATGTTGTATTACAAACACGAAATAAATGAGATTCTTGGCTAAATACACAAGAATTGTTTGAGGCGGCTCTCCTGGTCACGTAGCCATCTCCGAATTTCGGATTGCAGCTGACGAATTAATAATTCAGTCCAAAACTATGCTATTTTATAATTATGTAGAATTTTACAGAATTTCAGAAACAAAGAAGTTTGTTTTCTAAGGCAGATAAATACCTTTTACAGGTTTATTTATTGCAATGATATCGAAATGCTTGCTGTTTGTTTTCGGACGATATTTTTTGCATTTTTAATCCAGAATAATAGAATAATTAATAATACTATAATTGAACATCTTAGGATACTTACGTCATATATGTGGTAGTGTAGTTTACCGTTATCTATATTTTTTTAGTTCAAACTCAAGTTGTGTGGAGTAGACGTTAAGATTTGACTATCAAATTAACTTTTTAAGGTAAAGTTTTAAAGGAGTTTTAATATTTTGAAACAAGGGTTAATTGAGTGGCTCAAGTCCTCATAAAGTGGGTAAGTCAGGAAATTATATATTATTTATAAATTGCTGTGTGAAATTTGCCATTTTAATTGCTCCTGCTAAACACGTAGAAACGAACCTGAGTTGTTATTGTATGGATACAAATTATTGTTATAAACAGAGACAGAGTTCATATTTTATTATTTTAGCAACTGAAAAATAAGGTTATTTAATAGGTATTTCTGATAATTTTCGTAGTTATTGAAGTAGCTAGAGATTGTACGCGGACTCAAACATAAACAAAACAGTTCGATTGATTGGCATTTCTCTTAACCGCAGCCCGAGCGAGTGGCCAAGTGGCCCTATTTATCCGATTTAAATCGATTCACAATTATTTTAGACTCGATGTTTATGAAGGACTGTTTACACTTTAACGAGCTGTTGGCCGAGACATAACATAACCAAGAACCCTTTTTAGCGCCGCTCTATTTGTGATTCTCACACACGTATTTACTTTGCGAACTAAAATAAATGCCGAATCTATTTGTATTAACGGAATTAAACTTATAATATTTGCGGTGTCGTTTTAGATTTTTTGCCACAAATTTCCTGAAAGATTTTTGTAGTGGAATCGCAGTGATCGTAATTAAGATAAATAGATTGATGTCTGGACGGTCAGTCCTTTAGATATCGTGCACAGCCATAGAGAAAGCATTAATGCAACTCTTATAGTAAATACCTAAATATTGACTTAGATACATATAGGTAATACATAATTATGTTTGCATAATCCTTATCTACAATCAACACAATCGATTTAATTATGCTAGGAGGCCCTTATCTCCTCTATATTTGGCTTCACAATGCGAGGGAGACCCAGGAAAAAAATAAAAATATCTATGACATTTGTTACATAAATATCTATATTATGCTATATTTATAAATAAACTTTTGATATCATTGCAATAAGTACCTACTTGACGGATATGACGTACGTATGTGTGATATTAGTGAAACAAATATGATTGAATCGCGGTTACTCATAATTTTATTGCCATGACCTCAACTAATATAAACCAAACAAAAAGTTAAAACCTTCTTTTTATTTATACTACGATCATTATTTCATAGAAATCTAACTACTATGATTAAGTACTTCAATTTGTTAACGAAGACCGAATTGTACCAATAGAATTGAACGCGATTTGAAACCACGTCTAATATCTGTAAATGTCAAATTTGACATTGACAGTTCTTTAACGTGGATTAGATTCACCATTGGTGTAACTGGCCCTAAATTTTTTAGTTATTATTCAAAACTGGATCGAAGATCGACCATCATCCTCCACATTCCCCAACCTAATTGGGGTCAGGTTCCAGTCTAAACAGTAAATGGTTTATTAAACCACCAGCTTTTGCCCGCGGCTTCGCTCGCGTTAAATTCGGGGTAACACAGTTCCCCTTTCCTGATTTGCAGCTACCTGCTACCTGTAGTTTTTGGCCTTGCGCTTTATTTTATTGTAATAGCAATGCTAAGTTTTCCCTTTTTGTTCCCTCTTTCTCCCTCATTTCTCACATTTATTTTAAAATAAATAGCCTATGTCCGTCTCCAGGGTTCCAACTATCTCTGTACCAAAATTCATCAAAATCAGTTTAGCCATTTAGGCGTGAAGATGTAACAAACAAACAACTTACTTTTGCTTTTATAATTATAGTATTGAGTATTGATTTCAAAACGAAGAAGAAGTTTTGATTTGTAATAAGACCGAGAAAATTTCGTATCAAAGAGACACAAAATGTGGCAACATGATTAGTTGATTATGTAAATCATACCTTCACTTCATTGTAGTTAATTAAACTGTGATCAATTGCTTTGTGCACGGATGGTTGAATATCAAATTAATAAAGATGCTTTCGATTTCATACTTCGCCATACTTTGAAATGCACTGAACTAAGTTAAGCTTGGGCGTTGTCGTCGTTGTTTATGCGCCCGATCTGTAATTGCCGTCCCATCGGACTATGAGAGTGAGGGGTTAGAGAGTGCACCTGCGCCTGCGCACACACGCCTGCACTATAATATAATATCTCCCGCGTAGACGGCTAATCTCTGTTCAGAACTTGAGATTGGCCACTAGAAGGAATGCACTACAATTAAATATTTTTTATTCTTAAAATTTGTGTATATCGCTCACTAATTAACGCGTAAGACACGTTTACTTATTGCGATATGTGATTTATTTGTTATACACTATATGTGTGAGAAATTTTAGTAGTTTTTGCGTGAAAGAGCAACAAACATCCGTACATCATCACAAAGTTTCGCAGTTTAAATATTAGTAGGAAGTTGGATTGTAGCAGTTATAGTTATTATCGTAAGATTATTACTTTTTAAAATAAACAGAGACTTATTGGCATGGAATAAATAATTGCTTATGGTAAGCAGGTACCTCCCTAATATCCATAACAGATTGAAAAAGTTCAACAACCCTAAAACAATGACTAGGTCGAAAATATACATACGAAACTACATGAAACTATTATTTTATGCAAATTCTTTAGTTGTTAATTTTTACAAGTCGTTAATTCTGAGTTTCTCTTTCTTTGTAACATTGTTACGGTGACCACCTATTTTGTTACTTTCACAAATTAAATGTTCTTAGGATTTTTAGGGCAGAAACTTTTTTTTTATGAATGTTGCTTCGCTTATTTAACATCTGGGTGCTATCCATGCCATTATTACCCTTTGAAAATAAATATCACTTTTTGCATATTTAATTAATTATTTATTTATACATAGAGTAGCTTTAATAGCACTAAGTACTCGCTCTAATTCTGTTAAACACGGAAGCAAAAAACAAATTGCAGGATTATAGACAGAAAATTTATTAGTCATAATATATTTTAAGTGGTTTTTGGAACTGGTTTTTTTTTAGGTTTTATAGATGTGGTGTGATGTTATTTAACACAAATTCTTATCAAGTATTCATTTTCCATTGCTTCTAAGAGATATTAGCATTAACATTACAAGAAAAAAAGATGTATTTTAGAATACTCATACACTACTACTCCTCATTAACTTCCGAAGCAATATAGATAAAATTAATATGGAACCCCTTCGGGAGTATACCCTTTCGATTATAAAAGGATTTTGAAAATCGGCACACAATCGACGGAGAAATCGCGGTAAAAACATAAAAAATACAGTCGAAATGAGAACCTCCTCCTTTTTTGAAGTCAGTTAAAAGGTGCTGGTATGTGTGCCTATTAAAGGTAGGTCATATGTAACGGGTAAATATATAAAATAAATAAATTGTTATTTTGAGCGCTGTTGGTATTAACTATCTACATATCTAACCGCAATATTTTATCAAAATAAATATTCATTTTACTACATGTTTTTCATAATCATGCAACTAGGTGTAATATTGCCTGTTCCCTAAAAATAATTACCTATACGTAATTAAAATACAAATAATATTTAAATTCTAGTATTGTGCGGCATCACAATCGTTGTTGTTTCAGAATGTAATTATTAATATATGTAAGTTGTAAAAAATTAAATGCTTTTCAAAGTAATTTTACCCAGGTTGGCCGCTGTAGATGTATAATCTGACCAAATGGGGTATCATCGACCCATCCTACCTATAGTCGAACCTGGATCTTTTGGATGTGGCTAAAATCGGAACTAAACCTCCATCTTGTTTTTTCAATACCAAATCCATAAACAAAAATGTCCAGCACAGTCTCTTAATGCCATTAATGCTAACACCAGTACAAAGCAACAGTTACCAAGATATCGTTAAGTGTAATGTCCACTGCTGGAACCCATGCTTCCTCTCAAACCTAATGAAACACGCGGGCAGCAAGTCTAACCGGTTGGAGCAATATTTTACATGCAGTGACTGCCTACCTGACCTCCACAACCTAGTTAGTACAGGGTAAGAAGGTAACGTACACTTTGGTAAAACTGATTATCAGAATTTCGACTGCCAAAATTCTACAATTGACAGCCGGGACAAACGGATTAAGGTGTTTTTCGAGGGACGGAGGAAACTTAATAAGTAATGAGTGGTCACCCATCCACTGAAAAACCTTGGCAAATGCGGTCTAACCTAATAATCGGCCCGAGCGGCTGTAATGGATGGCATTATTTAGCCACGAGATCCTCCCACGCCATTTGCTAGCACCAGTGAGCAACATGACGTTTAAAAGCGTTAATTATAAATCCTCGATATAAAAGGATTATCGATGACGTGTTAGTAATGTGTTTGTGTAGATAACTCGAGTCCGTCAAACACATGTGACCAATCGGTCAATGGGCCACTTATTGAACACTCTACGCGGTAGATGGACCAGCTGATATTGTGTCAACATATTTATAAAATATAGTATGGTTATACATATATATAGTATGGTTCTCTAATATTTTCTCGACATCCGTGCGTCACTAGCAGGATTCAGCAGAATACCAGCGTCAGGTAGTCTACCTGGCATTGGCGTGCCCTGCACGAGGTTGCGACAGTCGCTCTCTCCATGCCACCATGAGATCGCACCGGAGGTCTGTCCGCTGAGCAGCAATTTGCCGCGGCAGCGGAGTTTCCCCCCGGTGTAGTGCCTCCGCGCGCTACTCAAACAGGCGCGCGAGCACTATCGCCTCCAGATCCCACGGTGGCAATCCGGCAAGGAGGCTCGCTGCCTCGCCGGAGATCGTGCGGTAGCCCCGGATCAGCCGTATGGCTACCACCTTTTGGGGCGCGTTCAGGTAGTGGGCGGCGCGCCGCCCTAAAGAACGCGCCCATACCGGGGCCCCGTAAAGGGCCATGGACCGCACGATACGAGTCAGGTAGTCTACCTGGCATTATGCTGAGCTGGACTCCTATTTGGTGCAATTTTTAGACACACACCGCCCAGTAGTGGGCGACCTTTATAAATGTGTGATGTGTCTAAATGCCTATGGGTCAATCTAACTTAGTCTACCTTACTTTTTTTTCTGTGTGATGTTTTTTTTTGTTTTAATTCTTGTATTGTGTCGTTTGTTGCATCAAATAAATGATTTATCTATCTATCTATCTTCCTTTACACCAAATTCATTAGGGTCAGCAAATTTATGCCATATTCGGTTCATCTAGCCTACACTATCTCTATCAACGGTCATCTCAGTAGCCCGTTTCTGACCTTTACACAATTTAGGTAGATTTATCGTCTCTACGGCATTTTGCCAGTCTTTACTTTTTTGTATGCTATACTATACGTATGATGCTCTGCTATAGTCCCAGTGGCATTATATCGAGTACAGCTTGCTGTAAGCTGTTCAGATTGTTTATCTGCATCGTAAGTTAGTTGTGTTTCTCTGCATGGGATTTGCCTATCGTACAACCAGATCATCAGTTTACAAACATTGTCAGTCCATATGGATTATTTCAATAACTGCTGGTTGAAAAGCCAATGCAGTAATTTTCAGTAATTGTATTCTTTCTCCATAAATCTAGAATCCCGTTACAATCCCATATGCGTGTCCACCTACTATGAAATATGTGCCGACCCATCACAAGATAACTAGTGCATCACAACTAGCTCCAATAACGGACAGAAATGATTAACACTATAGGATGAAGATATCGCGTGCTGGGACAGACAGACATGCAGACACAATCATAGATCACAGAGGATCACTCGGCACGTTTACCGTTCGTTAGTCCCGGTTTACATAAAAGCAGACGAGCGGAACGGAGAGGAGATGTGTGGGAACCCACATCGCGCCCGTCGTCTTCATCTCCGTACCGCTCCGCTGGTAGCATTCACTTACGATGTGTTATTCGTAAGCTACCGCGTGTTGTATTCTCAAAGGCAATGGATGTTGATAGATCTCTGGCATTTGTATTCATTCTTGAATGAGTCGCGTCATCTATAGATTCGGGCTGATGAATGAATTCTGTGATCTTGTCAAAATACTGCACGTTGATTCAAAAGTTTACAATAACGATTCTGAACAACAAATGACTACAAGTCATATAAACCATGACTATTGAGGTTTAATCACACTGTTGGACATCCCTAGCTGGCTGGTAAATGCGTCAAAAACACTTGTACCAGTGCCAGCTCTAATAGCCAGTTAAATTCATTAGAGATAATGCTCACGCGATACAATTTCATTGAAAACAGAATTCCATTTTATCAATAAACACAACTCGCCACCCGGCTGCAAGAAACGCATGTTTATTTTCCAACGCTTCGTTCCCTAGGTGGCTGGGTCGTCGGTCAACTGTCGAGCGATACACCAAGTGATTGATCTGCCTACCCTCTGGTCGCTGTCCACATAAATCATCGCAATTAATCAGCTTACGGGTGGCTGTTTATTTAAACGTGTCAGTATCTGTCAGTTGGTGATAAGGGTGAAAAAATTGTAAAGGCGACTCTGATAATAGAAGTTTACTGATTAGCGCAAGTTCCAGGCATTTCTCGGTTTAATCGAAATCGCTGGTTTGCAGAAAAAATTAGATAAATAAAAGTTACTAGTTGTGTCCCAGCTCTGAACCAGAGCTTGCATTAAAATTTTCAGACCTAAAAGAAAGTCATTCATTACTGTGAGGCTTTCTTCTGATAAACAATCTGTGGAATTCACTCACCCGGCCTTTTTGTTCCCTGATCATTATAATTTGGAACTCTTCAAAGTTCGAGTAAATCAGTTTCTTTTAGGCAAGCTGCTGCACCCGCATCATTGAAGACCGCAACATCGCTTCACAACAAGCGAGTTGCGGTTTCATCCATCAATTTGCCGCAAATATGGCTTCTAATTCACCTTTCTGTTTGTCCCCTGTCCCCACCTTGCTCTTGAAAATATTCTTACAATGTCGCTGTGACCCATTAATGCTCAGTTACATAATGGTAGTTCTCATCTCATCCTTCTGCGGTTTGTGGATCGTTTCTTGCGGTCTTGCATTAGAAATACGCGTCGATCTCCAGTAATATTAGAAGCAAAGCCTTGTTCATGATCCCTGAACCAGTGGCTTATTGCAGCCATTAACTTAATGGGCGATCTTAGGCAATGCAATAATTAAGCAACGAAATTCGGGACAGGCATATAAGGTTGCACACCAAAAATATCATGCGGCGGATATCATTTTCTCTCCTGTTTATTTCTTTTAAGACTAAGAAAGAGATTCACCCTAAACAACACAACACGAAACTAATACGTTTCACGTTCAGTATATCTAAATGGCGTTCGAGAACTGTTAGTGCCAGTATTTCGCAGCCGTTAAGAAACTGACAGTCCTTGAACACGGTTGAGACATGCTGCTCGCGTTTAGTTTTTTTTGGTGAAATTCGTCCTGATTACTGAAAATTGTTCTTTTGTAACCAATGCGACGATCGCCAACATACAAAATTAATCGTTCCTAATCCAACTAGGTACATAATAACAAAAGGCTAGGTATTTATTGCATTCTATTTATAGCCTGATACATAGGGGGTGTTATTGTGTGCGGATGTCCCTCGGCGAGGCTAATTGTTTCGATAATAAAGTCGTTGACAAATAGCGGCCATACTGCCATAGAGATCGTTAGAGACGTTTGTTGGCGGGCGAATGTTTGCTTTGATATAATGGCGAGGGAATTGCAACAGGTTTGCTTTGCTGATAAATTGTTTGTGGACAAAGATAGCTATTCTTAATTGATTAGTTTTTAGTCTATAGTCGTTGATTTTTTCTAGTAATGCATAGTTTTGCTGCGTGGCCCTAGTTGGAACTAACACTGCTATTTTGTTTTCTCAATACAGTTCGTACCGACGCGACGTGAATATTCGTTTTTTACCACTACGGTTTGTCATCCATAATTTTAAATTACTAATTTAATATTCAAAGACAGGGTCATAAACCTTTTTGAATAAGACCCTTTCAGCACTCAATATGAGTCCTTCTAACAAAAAACTAATTCTAATTAATGTTTTCAAACGGGTCATCCCCGGTGGATGTATCCGAATTACTTGACAAACGATACATTCAAACTGCGAGTTATAATAAAACGTATTAAATTAATTAATTCCTGTTAAACATTCAGTGGTGCGTTTCAGGGCTTAGTCACGTCCCGTCAATAGACCCATTCATTCACTCGTTCACTCTCGAAGGGCAACAGCCCTCGCTTCAGGTTTTATTACCATTTTATGTCATGAGATGAGAAATTAGACGGCAAAGTTCATTCAGTTATGTCTCATGATCTCAAAGGAGGTTGGTCTATGTTCAAAATGATATAAATTAAACAACGCAGGCAAAACTGGCAGAGAGCTAAAACATAAGCCAACTGTGTTTAAGCGCGGAATAAAATGTAAATGATACTTCTTTTAAAGTAGTCATAACACTGTAATAAAATTGTAAATGTACGCTCTATCATTGGCCACTCGCCTTTCAGCAAGAACTGTGAAAGTTCCTTGTTGCGAAATTGCTGAAATAACGTAGCATTGGCTATTTTGCGATCATGAAAAAATATTAATAGTTTAAATTCGGATGCTGTACATTATAAAAACATTCCCCATCTATATTTAAAAAAATAATAATTCAAACATCGAACGCAACTGGCTAGTGATGTGCAACGTATGTTTGTTTACGCAGCTGGGCGTCCGAGAGCGCGTTGTACCCGGGTAGGTATCGATTCATGTAACAAACCGTTTGATGTCCGATTACGACCGGCACTTAGCGTTTTATGTTGCGTTCGTGTTAAGTGACCGATTATTGAACGCTTTCTAGTGATAGTAAGTACATTGAGCAGTAAAGAAACGCATACCTACCTAAAAAAATCAACAACCGAATTTATACTCAAACCTTAGCTAGTAAAGTTTAAATTCCGAACTGTAAAAGCTCTTCGTGCTCTGATGTTCTAATAATTTACGATTTGAACTTAAAAGGGCTCAATGTCTAATACGGAAATTGTTTACCTTTCTTTTATCTATTGCTTACAAGAGCTTTTTTGAAGATCTCGCAGCGCAAAGCACTTTAAAATAATGCAATAATCCATATGTGAACTAGTAATAACAAATAAAAGTTTTGTTTTAAACAAGTCATCAGAATAAGCATCATAATTCTTTATGTATTTTTGGAAATCTGTTGAAAACTAACACTACTTCGAGTGTTTTCAAAACAAGTTGATGAAATATCAATGACGGATGATACAGAACTTTGAAATGTAGTTTATTAGTATATGACACATTGTTTGTACAGTGGCACGTCTCTATAAACAAACAATGTTTCAACGCTTTCCCCGAATACTTGCATAAGGAATCGAGCATGCAGTTAGTAGAACGGCCTATTAAATCGATCCTGTAAACACGATAGTAGGTACAGTAAACAAAGCAGGGAAGGTAACTTACCAACGACTCCTACGACACTGAAGATGCAGGCACACACTGCTGCCAGGATCGTGGCCTCAGCCGGGTAATGCGTAATGTTTTGTTCCATATTTGTAATGTTCTCGTACATATCAAACGACATATCGATATCGGCCATAGTTAAGCACCTCACTGTTACACAATCACTTCACAATATTTAAAACTTTAATTTAGAATTCTTTTTTGACATTTTATGCTTTTTAATTTTGACATGGTCTCGTCAAAAGTTTCTTACAGCCATGGCGCAGCTTTATGGACACCACCATACAGTCTGTAACAAAAAAAACAGGGATTGTGTTACACGGTTTTTATGACTTAAGCACGTGTTGTTATTAGTCATGTTATCATATTACCTACTAATACAAAGTTCATACAAACATTATGAACACCTACTTAGAGCTTTTTAAGGAAATGTCAAGGATATCAGTGTCATTTAGGCTACGTAAATTGATTAAGTGGTTTTTTGCCGTCTTATTCAGCTTCATAACTGGGCAATTTCGCAAGATATACGACTCGCCAAGTGGTAATATTCAGTCTTATTTGACATATTCTACAAATCTACATATTTTTCTTATATTGACAAAAAAATAAGAGCACCTACTAAGCAACCGCAAAATCTGGAGCGGGCAATTTAAGAGCAGAGTTCAGAAAACCAAACAAAATGTTACACTAACGGAATAAGAAGTTTTATATTTTGTATAAACATAAATAAACTAGTTCTAGTTAATAATATACGTAATATAACGGAAGGCTGGTGGTTCGCAAGTAGATGTATTTTCAGCCAAACAAGTTGATCTCATTTCATTGCTATGCCCTCCCAGATTTTATTCGCCCTCATTACGTGATCGTAAATATAATAAAATATTGTTATGCCAATCATTCTTTGTGGGAGGTCCGTTATTTATACATTTAGGCAACCATGTTGAATGATGGAATCATTCGCAAAAAGCTTTATGGCCCTTTCTTGGGTAAACATTTTTTTTGTATCAATAGATTATCAAGTTTTATTAAATGTGGACAGGCCAATAATATGGATTTAATTATTAGATCGCCTGAACTAGGCTCATTCGAAATTATTATACAGACGCATTCTTGCCGGAGTTGCTATGAGCATCACAATAAAGTTTGTAAGTATTCTTGATACTTCTAACCGAGTTTCATTTTTATTTCCGATCTATTCGACTTCCTCCTTTCCGAACTTTCTAAGCAAGTCCTGTAAATGAGGGGATTAAATATTGTGGACTTTAAAAATAGGGTAGATCAATAGAACTTATCGATATCTTACTCCCCGCACTAGCGACGTTGCGGAGACAGATGGGATACAAATTGAAACATATTTTTTTACAGAGTAGGTAATAGAGTATGCAACAATCACGATATTTCCACGTATTATTCTTTTCCTACTAAAAAACAAGGCGATGCAAGTCACGCGGGGCCCACTGAAGACATTAGCATGGATTTATTAGTTACATGACGTTACGAATCGCGCGGCTGTATGGAAAGCATATTCTCATAACTCGCCACACTAACACACACTGGTGTCCACTGACACGATTATGTATCATTATCACTCGGATGTAGTTCCGCTATACTGACACATAATTTTCTTATGCCGTTTGAGAAAAACGAAAAAAAAAAACCGGCCAAATGCGAGTCGAACTCGCGCACCGACGCGCGACGGTTCCGTACAAACTTGCGACAAAAACGGCCATATCTTTTGACTACGTAGACTGAGAAGGTTGTTGACTGATTTTTTCAAAGCTCTAAGGGATCACAGATTTGAGTACATGGTTTTAATTACAACTGTATCTTCATGTGCTCTCGAGATAGTGTCCTGACAGACAAAGGACAAAAAAAGTAAAAAAAAATCTAAAACTAAAACGTTTCCGTTTTTACCTTTTGAACTCTGAAAAACGTTTTACTTTGGAAACAGGCACTTCGAAACTTTTCAGGAGGTGATGCTACAGCCGATATAGCACTTAAGGCGCTGTACAAAGCAAACACTTCGTAAAACGTCTAGATTTTCGTCGCAAAGTTAGCCGTACATGCCACTAGCCAAAAAAAATACCGATACATAATAATATCAATAATACAAAATAATATCAATACATAAAGTAAAGACTTAAACAAAATAAGTTTATAAAAGTGGTCTAGTACTACGAAAAAAAAAGTTTAAAAAGACCACGAAAAAATTTTTTTCCTCTCGAAATTCTCAATTTTTTCAGCGACAACCATCATATTTTTTGTATCTATAACAAAGGTAATGTTATAGACTAAAGAGATATCTAAAATTTTTCAAACACGGAACTGTATTTTTTTTATATTCAATTAAAACTGCAAAATGACCTACATTTTGGCGGACATGATATTCAAATTAAATCAAACACCTAAATATTTTCGACCTTATTTTTATTCTTTCGATGCAATACTGTCGTGTACTTGTGTCAGCCCATGCCCAGTATGCAGCTAGCCTCACTTCCGCGAATACCTAAAGATTAGCTTGTTACCGCGCCATAATCGAAAACAATTCTATAATATTTCGGGAAGCCTATGAGTAATTTTCACTTTCGTATTGGGAAAGTCTCTTTTTCTCGTCAAATTCGTATTACTAATTTCGAAAACGCCTTAGTTTTTGGCGGTAAATTTGCTGACACTTGTGACAGTTTTTTTTTCTGAATGACATAAGTACACGAAGACATTTCGCAATTCTAATCAGTAATGCCAAGGACTCTTTTGTTTACGGTGCAATGGTCACCCATCGTCCCTCCTCATTATCGACTGTGAATACAAACAGCTATAAATATGGCCGGTAATGACCGCTGCCCTGTTAAGTGGCCAGTCGCGAGCTGATGACTTCTCATCCTTATTAAGAAAATGTTCTGAGAAAGAGTCGATCATAGGGGTATGGTTAATCTAAACTCATTAGTGCGTGTATTGAAATTAAGAGTAACGGCATTTTAAATAGTTCTTGAGTGAAATAAAAGTTAAAAGTTGGTGATGAAAATTTCTTTAGTGCTGAGGGATTGAAAACTTTTCGTTGAAATGAATAAAATGATAAAATGATGTATTTTTTCTCATAGAAGATGAACTTATGATACTGTGTAGAGTGCTGAACAAGTTGAAGGTTTTTATACCAATTTACAGCCAGCCAAATTGTAATTTTCTTTATTAGACTAAGGAAGTTACGTAACCAATATAAAACCGAGCTTGTTTAAAATCAAACCGCTCGACAGTCGACAGGGCGAATATTTTCCTGAAAACCTGCGTTAGCGCCAACATTTTTAATCGGATCATTTAAAAAAAAATCTTTTGTTTGGCAGCTCTTTCATGAAACAGTAGAAAAATGAGAAATATTCATAATTATTGAAACAACATCGCATCGGTATCGGACTATTGGTAAAGACAACCGAAAGCGAGGCTAGAACAGATCCGGCTGGTAATGATCACATTCTTATTTTAGTCTACAGCAGTAGGTACAGCTACACAGTACAGACATAATATCGTTTGCAACCATTTACGTGCGTGGCTGGCGCCGACTAACCACTTGTGTGGGAAAGTATTTAGATTTCATAACAACACTAGGTTATCCCGAAAGCCCAGCATATTTTAGACGACGGCGGAATAAGGAACTAGTTTTAAATGCACTGGAACTGACAGACTTGGCGTTGTAAGTGGCGCCACCATTAAATCCTAAGATATACTGGTTATTTCTACGTTAATTTGAAGTGTCTCACTTTGTGCGTGGTGCCGGCTGAAAGTTTTATTGCTCTTCAGAATAGTTATTGTCTTCCGTGGTTCGTAAATGTCGTATTAAAGTACTGCGGCTATTTTCTGTCTTGTTGAAGTGAAGCGTGATGGCGTTAGATTTATTGAGTGCTAGCTATTAGCAATTACCCTGATGATTTGTCTTACGTTTAAGACATTTAATGCCCCAACAGACTCGATTAATATCTACACAATCATATATCTCCAAGATCAATGGTATATTCCATTAACAAGAAAAGAAAAACCTAATTTTAAAATCGGAAACACGCGTCTTATCCACGCAAATAAAGATTTTTTTCATATTCAATTCTTCATTTTACCGGGAAGCTGTTGTTTATTGACGTACAACATGCGTATGATCAGTACAATGCCGCGTAAATCTAAACGTCTTCTGACGCCATTTTGAAGTTTTAACGACGCATTAATTAAATCGATTATAGTATGATTTGCCGTATTATTTGTTGCTATTATTAAATACTAGATAATTATTTATGGTTGCGGGTGCGTCTCGTAAAGCAGTTTTATGAGTTTGTTGCACATATATGGCGTCGGTATGCGATTACGTTCGCAGTTTTGCTCATCATCATCAATAAACTGCGCCAATTGTTCTTGCTAACGCTGAATTAATGTGATATAATTATCAGTTTTGCTGAAAGCAGATGAGGCGTATAATACATCATTAATTGAAAAGATTTCTAAGATTGTACCTAACAGTGACCAATGTTAAGAATAAGATGATTAAAAACTAGTTAGTCAATTTATAAAAGATAACACCATATCATAATAACAAATACTGGAAATAACACGGTTAATGACAGATGTCAATCCAATTTCATCGAGTGCTCGATGTTTGCACACATCACTAATTTACTAAGAGCTTCAATCGATACGGGGGCGTCACTGGCCGCGGTAACTGCGCGCCAAAAATGGCTGATGATGACGTCACTAATTTGATAAAATGTCGATTGTTTGACGAGTTAATTAGTTAATCTTCCTGCCAGTGGCGCTTCTCGGCTTACGCTGATAACGTAACAGGCCACCGCTAGTAAACGCACTTTCGGAGATAAGTATTGTTTGTGGAAACCGGACAAAACTGGGAAAACCAAGAGCATTTAAGCAATGAGTGGACAGTGTGACTATAGTACTCAAAAAAGGAGGCCCCCTTCTTCTTTTTGGCGGATCAAGAAGATTGTTTAGTGCTGTTCTTCAAGAGACTAAAAGATGACGGTGACAAATACCTTGCTACGCACAAAACTAACGAAACTTTTTTCAAGATGGCCAAAGTGACAGATGTCTAACAAAAGGCTGGTTCCGATTTCAAAATATTTCTATTGAAAATTTTCACCTACTCTTACGTACGTAGTAAGGAAGTACCATTAACCTGCCAGGTACTTTATGACAGTTTCCCTATTCCTGATAACAAATCTGACGTGTGTCAATGTTCGACTCGTTTCTTTTCAATTAATGAGTAAGCAGAAACAGGGCTTTACCGGACTGATGTACGGAAAACTACGAATGCCGCAAAATTATGCCAATGACCTCGTGTCAGCCACCGACTAATGCCCGGTTCCTATAGATAGCCTACATCTATCCGAAACCAATCATTCTGTTTACAAGTGCTGCTATCGGGTACTACCTACTCGTACTGAGCTTTTAAAACGAACCAGCTGATTCTAAGAAAATGTTGAAGCTAGATGAGCTAAACTTTTACATACATACAAAAACTTACGCCTTTTTCGCATGTGGATAGGTAGACACCACAGAGCGCCACCCGCTATGTTCATAACATGCTTTTGCCTCGTCCATATACATTAAACAAAGTAACATCTCTATTGTTCGAAAGAGATACCGTGGCTCCGGAACGTAAAGGGCAATAGAAGGAACATGGGTGGGTTTTAGTCAGTACAAGTCTGACACTCCCCCCGCTCCGCCCAGACCGAGGGAAGTAATTTGATTCTTTCCCATCCGCAAAAAAGTAACATCTCTAGCAGTTGTAAATGTACGGTCAAATAGCCGCCGCAGTTCGGTCTTCATTAAAGTCCGATGTCCAGTTTGAAAGTCCGACCAGCTTGACCGATCGTGTACAATAATTGTTAACCTTATAACAATCAGTAATCTACACTTCTACAGTAAACAAACTAATATTTCCATTAATTTCAGTATGTTGTACTTAGTCCTGAAAGTCCTGTGATGTATAATTTTAATTTAGACATAACCTTTTTCATGAGTATTTGTAGTATTTTTATAACTATTGTAACCTTTAATGAACAATTAAATTAATTAGCTTTTGCGTATGCCTTTCGGCGGGACATTGTATGGATCATTTTTTTTTTAATACAACATCATTATATTGTACGCTGTGTTCACAAAATTAATAAACAAATTTGAATTTATAATATACTAAGCCTTCGGGGGAATCCCGCCCGGCAGACAGTCACATCACATAGAACATGTCGTCATAGCAGCAACACTTGTGTTGTTCATAAACCGAAACTATCGCAAATGCGTTGTACTGCGTACGTAGCTATTAATGTAAAATCTAGATGACGTAGCTTTAGTCTTCAATCTGATAGCCAGAGCCATTTAAACGCAAGTTCAGACGAGTTAAAAGTGAAATTCAAAATTAGCTGCATAAAATTCTTTTCATTTTTGTCTTCATGTTTCGTTCGAATCGAAAAAAATCAATTTCAATTTATTTATTTTACGGACATCTTGATCTAATGGTTAGTATACATACTGACTTAAAAACTATTGTTAGTAACACAAATATAAAAGGCACTGATTCTTATATTTCGCTTCAGGGCAGGAAAACAAACACTCTTATAGACCCCTGCGCTGAGACAATCCAGATAACCGATAGAGAGATATGTACCTCTCTAATCGATTATCAGACGAACGAAATGCCTCAACACAGGAGCACGCACATCTTCAGCTATAGTCTTAACACAAAATATATAAAAAAAAAAACGAATAATTGCTCGAGTTTAGTAAACATTCTACTAGGCTCACTTTTCCAAAACCAGAAGCTACAACAAACCACAGAAAGACTAGTAATTCTTACTGGCTAGGTTTGTGGGTAAACTGTAAATCTACTGAACAAATGACCGACCTTCTGCGATATTTGTTCGGTTGTTAATAGCCTGAAGGGCCATCAACTTTGACGAAGATATGGGGTCATACCGAAATAGGCCTATAAAGGTGGGTTTATGATAAAATTTTCAGGGGACGAACTTATTATGATAGTAGATCATTATTTTATAGCCGTGGCTTGAAAAGTGATTTTCGGGAGAGCGTTAACGAGTGGTAAGCGTTCTGTGGGTCTGAAATCAGAACCAGGACAGTATTAGTAAAATTAAGGTGTTAAAATATCGGTTGTTTGACCTTCATTAGATCCGTTACTAGAAGATTCTCGGTACCATAATGAGTGAACCCTCTACATAACCAGAACATAAAAAATCACAATTACGAAATAATAAATGCTTCTCTGCTTCGTAAACCTGATTTTGCTAACAACTACGCAAACGAAGAAATAGTAGCTGGTAAGGATAGCTTTTATTTTAATAAATTGCTGTAATAGAAATATTATGATTTTTAAAGAGTGGTTTTCCTTAAAATGACTTCATAATAAGATCGACAAACGCGTAATTTTATTCTCCGTTACGCATTTTAGTGGTTTTGACCACAGACACCAAACGCTATGAGCGTTTATTGGGGAGGAGGGGGGGGTTATGTTTGAATAAACGTTTCTTTATGTATGTACTTTATTTACAAATCAACAACAAACTACAAAAGAGCATAATGAAATTCTCCCTCAACGCTGTCAGCTAGTAATGTACCCAAGAGACCGGCCGCATGGTATGGCGATGCTTAGCCTATGCTATGCCCAAGGTAAAAGCACTGCGGTAAAAGTCAGCTCTTGGGTCACGGGAAGCGTCAACTTAGTGATTTAAAAAGACTATGAGGACATGGTCGCTTATTTTATAGTTTGTTATTAGTTTAATGATTTTTACATAGTATTTAAATATACAAGTCCGTTATTAGACCTGTAGGGTTACCATGACATCTTATAGCAGTTCTTATTCCTGTGTGAGAAAGAGATGGTGCTAGACACCCTGTATAGCTCTGTCTCTTTCCCTCAGTGGAATAAGTTCTGCTTTAAGACGTCATGGTAGGGTAGCTGTTGTACTGTATGGGTCAGAATGCTGGGCTGTAAAAAGGTGGATGAAAAACGATTGCATGTAGCAGAGATGAGAATGTTGAGTTGGATGTGTGGAGTGACAAGAATGGATAAAGTAAGGAATGAGTATATTAGAGGAAGTTTGAAAGTTGCGCCTGTTACAAAAAAATTGAACGGGAGTCGTTTGTCTTGGTATGGACATGTAATGAGGAGGGATGAAGGACATGTGACTAAAAGAGTGATGGATCTGAATGTTGATGAACGGAGAGCGAGAGGAAGGCCAAAGAAAAGATTGTGTAAGGAATGATATGAAGGAGAAACGAGTAAATGATGCCGTGACGTCTGATACGAGACTGGAAGAAGAAAACATGTTGCGCCGACCTAAATAGAATGGAACAAGGGTTGGAAAATATAAAACATAGTAATTAAATAATTCAAGTAATTAAACGTTTACTACGAAAATTATGACGAGTTTCATTAGAGAGAAATCCTCACAGTTCGTTTACAAGAAACATTTTCTACGACACAATATTTTGAATGCCTGTCCGCCGCTAATCTTATCCGGTGTATCAACTTATAAAGTTACAAATAACAAGTTCTTGATACTTTGCCATTATTCATCGATAAAACTAAAGTGACGGAATTATTTTCATTCATTGTTATGAGTTTTTTCCCGGATGTTGTGGCTTTTAGTAGGCATAAGAGTAGGCGATCAATCGATTGAAGCTCGCCTCGATTAGGCACTTTGAAGAGATCTATCTCATCGAATTTATAAAGAACAGAAACAGTTCCGTGTTTCTAGACCGACTTTTAACAGTTTTAGTCATCATTGGCATCATCATTGCCCTTATCCCAATTTACTTGGGGGCTCTTCTGTATTACTCGTCGTTAGCAATCATCTCCTTTTTAACCAAATCATCTTTTTCACAGGATTACATCTCGTATTGACACAAGCTTTTCAGCGGCTTTATACAACACATTGATGACATTTCAAAATGTTACTTCGGCTAGCCACTAAGGACACCTTAGTCTTGTGGTGTAACAATTGACAACGGTGTAAGCTTCATAAAGCTGTGAGTGAATCTCAGACAATGTTGAAATTATAGAATAATAAGAGATAATAGGAACAAAAGGAGTCTTACGTATACCACTAAAACTAACAATGCCATTCAAAAAATAAGTGTTGCTAAGACAGAAAAGAGAAATAGTTGAAGACAAAACAAGTAAACTTGAACTAGACAAAGTGTAAATTAATAAAGGAAACGTAATTAATCCCTGTTAAATAAAGAAACAAAAAGGGTTTCGCTCAGTCCCGTTTTGATACTGTTCATTATACAAACAGTGCAGTGAATGAAACTGTAGGCTTTCACAACGAAACTTATATTATAATGATTCACTTCCTGACTGAATCATGTCAGAGCAGCTCTTACGCTCAACTCACTAAGTTGACTCATTCCGGTAGGCTGGGCTAACTGCGATTTAAAAAAAAGAAGAAAACAATTGACAGTGAGTCAATGCAGTCTAGACTTTTGGGAGTTTTGGGTTAGAGTTATTTATTCTTGTCGCAAAATGGAGGCGAATTTACATATTGTGTTGCATTTCTGTCTCTTTGACTGTTCTGATTCTTTGGTCGTTACTGTCTTACAAGATCAAAGTGATTGTGTAAATGTAGTGTTATTCCACAAACATTGGGACAATTTATATAGTGTCCTGCGCGTTCTGATGTCTGTACGTTACAAGAACTGATGGATGGAAAACTCGTAGATAGCTGAATTCTGGGCCAACATAATTTAGATTGCCATCTAACGCTAAGAACAAAATTGCAATGATGAGCCAGGCTGAACATTGCAATGATAGAACACGCCTGTTATCGAATATAGATAGCATCAATGTTATTGACAGAGCTTTAGCTTTATCGCAGAGAACACAATTACTGGCGAGCACTTATCGTTAGCATTCACAAATTCTAAAAGCACCAACTAGAGCTTTCCTCCCGTTTTTATTTAGATCGAAGGTTCACATAACATTTCTGGAAAATCTCATTCAGAAGGAGGAAAACAGAAAAGATTCTCAAGAATCTACAAAACAAACAAATCCAACAAAGAATCGGACAAGCAGGAATGGCAAACATTTAATATTAATATACAGTAACAACACACATTTGGGTTCCCTGAATATTATTTAAAGCGGGATTGTGAAATTGTATGACGTAGAGACGTAGACAGCTGGACGCTCGTGGTTCCGTGAACAAGTGGAAGGTATTTTGAGCTGCAAACAGTTCAAACATCGATTGGTTATGAGACGTGGTACTTAGGTACATACGTGTTCGTTCAGTTACATTAAGACGGAATTAGATCAGTATGAAGAAATGTTTGCCAGACCTTTATCACAGAACGTTTTGCTAATAGTGGAAAGATGATTCAAGACGGCAGTGATTAAACAATGTGTGATAGATAAGAAAAGCCTGCAGACCTAATACTTACTTAAAAAGGTAGGGAATTCATTACTTTAGAAAACTTTAAGTTTTTTATGGTAGGTCAGGTAGGTAATGAAGTGACGAGCTTGTAGCTAAATAATAACAGCCGTTTGGAGTCAATCTTTAGGTTAAGCCGCGCTTGCTTACGTTAGACCGTGGATGGGAAACCACCGACATACCAAGTTTCCTCCTTGTTCGGAAAGCACGTTAAACAATTAGGTAGTCCCGGCTGTCATTTGTGGTCTGAAAAACTGACAACCGTATTACTCAGTAACTGAGTTTTGTAGGCAGATAAGTATTCATGTAAAATACAGGATTCAGCTGCATCCGGTTAGAATGGGAGCCGACACCTCAGAGCCTAGGCAGATGATGAGGTAGGTAATGAAATGAACCCTCTGTCTTTGGCCAAAATATATGTAGCAATGTTTATCGATCAAGGTTATCTAACATAAACTTGGGTAAGTTAGGTGATAGCTGTGTATCTGTAAGTACCTACCTAGATACCTAATACTTGTTAACCTGCCAATATTTACTTTACCTAGGTATGTCATTATTTTGTGAGTAGAACAGAATAGATTATGAGAGTCTAAATACGTTGTAAGTAGGGTATTCGGTAACTGAGATGTCTGTGACTCCTAATGATGAATTTAAAACTAAGGAGGGCTCAAGTAAGTAGAGGGGCCTGCCGGGGCCACTGCCTGCGGGTTGTTCGAAAAGAGATACCACAACCTGGGAACCCAAAAAGCAAAAGAAGGAACAGGTGGGTAATACCCAGTCGGTAAAAGTCTGACATTCCCTCCCCAAGAAATTAGATGATTTCCCATCACACATCAAACCACACTCATCAAAACCCTCAAAGTGAGTATACAATGTTTCTGAGTAAGTTTTGTGACGCAATAAACTTAAAACAACAGAAATTCATCAATTTTCATGGATAACAAAAGCAAGTAATCCAAAATGATGGACGCGACTCCGCTCAAAGAGAATTTGTTTATTTTCAGAATTATAGCCGTGATGAATGTACCTCGAGGAGCCAGTCGCAATGGATTGCATGAAACATTACTAAAATATAGTTTATCCATTGCTTATGAAGTTGTGATATACGGCGATATCCTCATAAATCGACACCAAAATGTACTGTTTGTATCAGTCCCAAGAAAAACTAACATAAGTTACAATAAACTTGAACAATTGAAGTTTCAACAAACGGCTGAAGAATTTGTTGTGGAACATAAGACCAGTATGGGTAGTTGTAGCGAATACGTAAGAAATATTTGAAAGTAAATAAACTACATTTAGATCTACCTACGTAGCATAATGTTTGCAGATATAAAGAGGCATCTGATGCGCGCCGGACCGATGAACAGATGAACGCAGCTTTAAGTGCGTTGTTAACGAAGAATTCTTTGGTTCCGGATTATTTTTTGCCTTACTGGTACATCATAAATTTAAAGAGAGAAATGTGTTCCAGACTAAGGATACCATTATTAAAAGATTAACTGCAGTAGTGTTTGCAAAGCTTGAAATTGAATGAAGTTGGTGGTATTGGCTTCAAAAATTTATCGTAATCTGCGTAGCCCCAAATGTTTTGAATACAGCTTCCAACAATTGATGGAACCCAATATTTGGGTACTATGAAATCCTTTGGAAAGACCCAAAATCCTGAAGCAATCGAATGACCTATTACTCATACTAGTGAAATGAAGATGAGGAATTGAAATCACAACTAGCTTTAGAACTTTGATAAATAATAAAGCTTTAGAAATACAGAAATGAAGCCATGCCACAACCCAGAACGAGCTCAATTAAAACCATGATCACTAATGAAATGTCGGCATTTTCTAAGAACTGCCGAACTAACCTTACTTTGAATGAGCGCCTCCTATTTGTAGATCTGTTAATGGTTCATAGTAGAGTAGGTAGCTATAGACAATAACTGGAGAAAGTTCATCTAGAGAAATTACTTTCCGGTGTAATAACTATACATACTGGGCGTGACTACGTTCGCTATATTGCGACCATTGAGAAAGAATAGAGTATAGAACTGTTTGTGTTATACCATTGAAATTGAAAAAGCTGATTCCATACAATATTAAGGATTAACCCAAACTTAAGTATCCCAAGAAACTTCAAAATCACTGTAAAAATAGATGATCGATTGTAATCAAGTAATAATATCTAAAAAAACTGCTTTTCACGAGATAAATTAAGCTAGCGACATCTTCACAAATTCGAAAATCCAAAATAGAGTGTATTTCTTCTATTAACACGTTGGAATCCTAATCAATAGATACTAGTCACACATCCGCTGGCTTTCAAAGGTCATAATTATCACGTCACGTAACTGTATTTAACACTAAATACTTGCGGGTACTGTCAACATAAGATGTAAGTACATGTAGCTTACTGATGCCGCTGAGACGTAATGGCAATGCGTTGAGTACTCAAGTCTTTTCGACGTCATTATGATCGTCTTCCTCCTGTCCTTGTACCAAATTATTTTCAACGGAGTGTTGTCGTAACTTTGCACTCTTCTAGCCGTCATCTCAAACCACATACTCTTTAACACAATCTATTCCTTTATAGAACTTTGATACAATTGCATGTCCCTCGTTTATCAACTGAAAACATTTTAGTCTTTGAAAAAAGAATAAAAGGAAAGATTCTTGCCTCTCCATCATGTTCTTTTGCCGACAGTAGATACATAACTGGCACTTAGGAAGACGCCACTAGCTGCACTAATTATAACGTTCGGATAACTGGCCTAGATGTAGCGCACAAGACACAATGGACTCTATACCCGCCATGCCATACAGAAGTCTAGCTCCATGCGAAACGAGGTGCAGGAGTGATGCATCATCGCAAAGACTGTTATACTGCCGTTTAGTAACCTATTTTGCGGTATTGACTCTTTTACTTTATGTTTTAGGGTTAATGATATGCTGCTATTGAAAATATTTTGTGTATCTGACTTATAAATCAATCAACTGAAGAGGTGAAAGATCAGGATTGGGTACCTGTATAAAATTCTAACTAAAATGTTTTTTCTGCCGCATTCCGATCTTGTTTAGGTTCGTGTAAATACTAAAATTATAGCCACTTTCAGGTTTTTATATTACGGTCACGCCTGTCGATGTTACTTTTTCCATGCGTTCGTTGATGTGAGAATGGAAGAGCATTTCACGCGAACAGAGGGTCGAAAACAATATGAATTAGATTAAAATTCTTAAAATGGTCACAGAAATTATTATTGTGAATTGTCACTTTGTGACCATCCTACTAATAAATGCGAAAGTTTGCGAGCATGGATGTAAGTATGTTTGATCCTATTTCACAAAAAAAACTACTGAAAAGATCTTGATGGAATTTGGCACAGAGGTAGATTATAGTCTAGAATAACACATAGGGTACTTTTTATCATCACGCGGGAGAAGCCGTGAGGTGCAGCTAGTTTTACATAATTCATATTATTAACCTATTATGATTCCGCTTATAGCGGCTATTGCATTAATTGCATTGTATCCGGATATTGCATTGAACAAACAAATAACGCCGTTAGTTAGTGTCGATGGACTATATATTTATACTGTAATATACTTCGTACAAAAGATTTGATTGCACGAAACTGCAGAACGTCTCCGAATTAAATGGTTGTTAGTTTTTCTCCATGTATTTATGTATTTTTAACTCTCTTTACTTTATTTTGTTTGTAAATGTTTTCTTTAAAAAACCCACTGTTTTCTCTCAGTATCACCCTAATGTAGCCTGATAGAAAATGCCTAAGTCATTAAGTCCGTTGTACAGTGTGTTTTATACATGTGCACAAAGTTTTAAATAATAAATAAATAAATATTGGTAACACTTCTGACTCAACGGCATAGTATAGTTAATTAGTGATATAGTACAATACTATCAATATTAGGTGCATCGTTTAATTTATATCAATAATATCGTATCAGCGGTCAAGTCGGTGACCTGCCTCTTAGAAGCTTGTTTGAGAATAAATAGCACCCTCTAAACTATTGCAAACTGATAATATTGTGTTCTTACTCCTTGCCCAAACAAATTAATCAGTTGAAGGGGAAATAATAAAAACGTGTCTGCGATTTAGCTACTAACTTTTAACTATTGTTGCATTGGATCAGGTTAATTAGATCTTAGACCTAGGAAGTACGTACGAAAAGTTAAGCATTGACGGCGTTTTTAATGTTGTAAGAAAAACAACTGGACGAAAGACAATTAATTAATTTTCTGTTTTATCTTTTCCACACACTGTGTCTACATATCTCATCTAACTTTCCTCTCGCAGGTCTGCTGGAAGAAATTTCTAATGAAATAAGCAGTACCTTTATGCTCTTCTGTCTTAATGTATTTTGTGTGAGCATAAATAAATAAAGACGGTTGTCTTTGCGGAAAACAGAGCAAAGGAAATCTAGTAGCGGGTAATGTTGCTGGAATGATGATTTTATGACGATGAGGCACTAAGATGGAATATAGCTGACCAAGCTTTTGATAGGTTTTTTAGGACAATTTTTGTAAGTATTAGATTTAATTTTATAGCCGATTATCAATGCTCCTACTAAGCTCAACGGACGTAAAATATACAGGGTGTCCGGTAATTAATGGATCACCTTTAAATGGATCTGGGTAGAAGTAATGACCATTCAGAAAAAAAAGGAAATTAAAAAAAAGACATGTAGTAGGTATATGTTTTTTTAATCTGTAGATACCGTGGATTCAAATAGAAGCAGACAACGTTAGTTTGACAGCTAAACCATAACAATTTGCGAAAAGGTCAATCCCATTTTATTTTGGTCGCAAGTACACCCACACGGAAATGGTCGCGTGCCTTTTAATTTACTCGCTAAAATAGCTCTGTAGTCATTTTATGTGTTAGATATAACAAGTCTATGATGATTGGGTTATGTAGCTCTAGTTGTTGTACCTTACAGCCAAATGATACCATTTAAGTAAGGCCAATTAATCAAGAAATAATTGATCTATTGGCCTTCTACATAACAAGTTTTTTGCAACCTGCTGGATATGAATCACCCAATGAAATGTTTGTTTGGCAGGGAATTAGTAGAAGTATATTGTATTTAATATAATATTCATTATTTAAAGATTGGTTTTTAGCTTAATCTGGGATTAGTCAGCTTCAAAGACTTTATAGAAACCTGATCATTTTGGTAGGAAGTCGCGACAAATTGAAAAAAGAAGAGAAGAATAATAGAAGAGGAAAAGAAAGGATATTTCGTGGACTGTTAAACCATTTTATTTTTTGTTAAATATTGTTTTTGGCATTTTTGCCGTGAACCAACCTTCATCGTCTTTGTAAACGTATGTGGATTTATGTCATGACATTCTACACGACACAGGCTCTGTACCACCTTGGAGAATCAATGGGAAGGCTATTGTTAGCAAGACCACACGTAACCTAATGAATAGCCCCATGCTAATTCATCACGTGCATGCAAAACAGCTTGTTTTCCTCAGTTCTATAGTCTTTCAAACCAGGATTGCATTGCATCTGATGCTGTAGAACATGGAGATTTAGAAATTCTTGCAAAAACGCACGGTTTTCTGTTTATTTGTATATTACGAATGGTATCTTTATTGGTTCACTGCGTATTCAGTCATGGTATGAAGAAACGTCTATTGCTGTGGCTGATTGATTGTGTTTGTTTGACACTGTTTTTAGAATTATCCGCGCTTACAAAATTATTTAAGGTCAACGCAGAAAGTCATGTTCTTCCATGCATCTCTTTCTGCTGTCACTCGCCATTACATGAACACAGAGTTCATTTCCTTTCTTGTTATATCATCTTTCGCCCTATGACACAATTCATTGTTTATTTCATTTGTGTTATAAAGTCCCCCCTAATTCAACATTTACATTTCAGAACGACATTTCTGATTAATAACTGCAATACCACTAATCCTGAATGCATCATTCATGGCGTGCCTGAATGTAATTTCGTCATGTTTGAATAAATTCTGAATCAATACACGGAAGTCACTTAGTCCAGCAGTGGGCAGACTATTAATAAATAAAATTTCATAACAACATGTAGGAGATTGTGATCTGTTAGCTTATTGTATGGTAATGGCGGTTATGTTTCGAATATCTGGGGAATTCAAATGAGCATCAAGTCGCATAGAGTGTTTCTGAGTTCGGATTTCGGATATCCGATCCGCCTTTAAACAGCTATATCATAAATATGTAAAGTATGGAAGTGTACTGAGAAAAGTAAGTTCCTACCAAGACAAGTTAATGAGAAAGAGAAATCCGCGTTCTATGGGGAAGTAGAGCGTATGGTCTTGGATGTTGTGCATGCTAGAATTTGAAACGGGAATCTTCAGCATTTTGCATGTATTTAACATAATTATTGAACACTAACAATTAACTTGCTACTATTTACTTGGTAACTTATCTTAAGTACTATAGAGCCTAGACGGACTCGTATCAAACGACCTACTGTTTTCAAAAAAGTTCGGACTTTTTATTTTAAAGTAAGTAGATCATTTATGTTTTCATTCGAAAACTACATACAAATAACAAGACCAGACAAAACCCGGACGAGGGTGTAACAATCCGGCCCTTTCCGAACGAATCTGGTGGAATACTATCTCTCAAACGCATTACGAAGTTAATAAACATTCGATAATTCCCTATTATTCCACATAGATCTGCCGATAAAAGTGTCCCAGTGCACGATGACTTAGCTTACCATAACGAGTGAGAAGTGACATCTACGTGCGCTGACGTCACAACTGTCAACTACCACTACTCCAGTTTACTATTAATAGAAATTGATTGTCTTTGCCCCACTTTGTTTTGTTTCTAAATATGTGTGTTCTATGGCGTAAGAATTGAGGAAAAGGAGACATTTTTGTCTTAGAATTTTTTTATAATGAGATGGACTCAGGTAGTGGTATCCTCTACTCATAACTTGGTCATCTCCTTGGAGACAACCTGATGGCATAATTGTTTCCAGAGCATATTGTCAGCTTCTCTATTGAATTAATTATATTCATGTAGGTCCGGGAAACAAGATATTTGAATCGGAATATTTACCATGTTCATTATTTATTATGAGTTTCCGAAATTTACGCGTTGTTGCAAACGCCATAAGCTTGTCGCTTTTCTTGTCTAGGAAGCAACGGTCTAAGGCTTTAAGGTACTGAATTAGGCAACTAAAGGTTGTGAGTTGAGGTTTTCCATGACATTTCTTAGAGGAGAGACTACAGTTTGTACAATTCAAACTAATTTCTTGAACTTTCTGAACGTTTTGTGATGCTGAGTTTAGTGTTCACAAAAGTGCGTGCCTGTAACGCAAAGCTTGATAATACTTGATATTATAATAATTTACGTACATTTTCATTCACATTCCACACTACAGATTAGGTATCAGTGCGTGAGATAATGATTTAATTATTGACAACCTACGTTCTCGCCAAAAAGGCAAAAAAAATGTGAGGGATAGAATATTTTGATGGCTTCATAACTTTTGATTGCCTGCCTCATTATTGGTGGAGTGACCAAGCTTGTCTGAATGTCTGCTGAACATTCGAACTCGGGTGAGATTCCAAAGACTCGCACTGTCAACGGGTTTTTTTTTAATGAAGTAGGTGCGATGTAAACTTGTTTACCTAGGTATTAAAAATACCGAGTTCACTAGCCCTTATTAAGTGATTTTATTTCGTCAGGGGATTTTTTGTTAAGTAATTGTGTAATTTACCTGGTTTAGTAAATAAGTCATAGGGAGCTTGAAATCGATGAGGAATATAAAATTTAAGGTGAAGTGGAAAAAACCTCCAGTCATTAATTTATTTGGCTCACGAATTAGCAATCACTGCTCTAAAGGAAAAGAGCATCACTTGTTTCTGCTGACCATAAATTTGGTAGGTACCTATTCATTAGGTATACGTAGGTCTGTATGGATTGTCAGACTTAGAATCATTTTGACACAACGGGGTAAAAAGTGATCTGCCCACTATGGGCATTCTAACATCGAATTTTTATATGGATGCATGGATGTTTGTTACTCTTTCACGCAAAAACTACTGAATGGATTTTGATGAAAGTTCACAATAATATAGCTTACATATCAGAATAACACATAGATTACAATTCATAAAGATATAAATTGTATATTCTATCACCACGCGAGTGAACCGGAGCGCAGCTAGTAATTAAATAAATATTTTATACTTTTTTATTCAGTTCGATGAAGGTATTTCACTAGACAAACTTTATGAACACTTCTGTTAATGATGTTTTTTTTTAAATTTCTGCCTCATTTTTATTTATGATTTAATTTTTTTTCTATAAAATATTCTTTTGTATACAAGTACAAGTACCCGTCGCATTGGTGGAAAAATACGGATGTAAAACCAAATAATTCAACGAATAGTAACTAGTAAGTTATTAAAAAATCTATCGATCGCTATAAACATATTGTATTTTTTCCCTTTTTTTCCATAAACCTTTTTTTACGTCACGATCACGAAACGTGGTGTTGTGCCTACACCGAACGACAGGTGGACACAGCACGTGCTAGACACGCGCTACTGTCCCGAGCCGTACCATAGTAGGGGCGGCGCACGCGCATCCTTACTGAACCCACAGCCCCGTAACGACCTTCAAACAACACTATAACTTTAAAGCTTTACAGTTTTCGGTGTAAAAATGTAGACGTAAATAAAACATTAATTTAGATGATCGAGACTTAGTGGAGCTCGCATAGTTGGAAATAGAATAAAATAGTTTGTTTAGCCGAGTGGCTGTTAGGCATGTGTAATGTTAGGTCAGGCCGGTTTCAAGCAACGATATCCGTAAGTCTTTGGATGAATTTTGGAAGTAGCGTAGCCATTGTGATAGCTCCCCTATCTGATGCTCCAGGAATCATTTTTTTCCACAAACCTGGAGCCTGAGCCTCTATGTTTTGTATTAAAAATAATGTTCAATATGTATTCTAATAATATTATTAAGAGGATTTTTTTGTGTTTGTTTTAAAAAACGAATAGGCTCCGAAATTACTGGACCGATTTTAACATTTTTTTCGTCAATAGAAAGCAAAGAAAATGATCAGGAAGTAGGTAACATACTTTAGGCTTATCAAGTCATAACATAGGATTAGAAGCTGAGCAGCGGGTGAAACCGCTGGGCAGAGATTTGTATAAAATAAATGTTGTGATCACCACGGCACACACTACGATATAATAACATTTGATATGTTGGTAAATGTTTGGCTACTATTAAACAAATAGGTAAACTTCATAGCTAACATCGTTGCTTTTCCAAGCCTTATCAAAAACATGCTTTAAATTCCAACCCACTTTAGAGTTACTCACACAATCTTCAAGTGGTGCAATGCAATGATTAATAAAGCAAATAAGAAATACTTAGAAATGGGAATGCGTGGTAGCCCTACCTATATCTATCCAAAAAACGTCATCAATACCAAAGATAGTTTATATTGACATGTATCATTTTTTTTATTGCCTTTCTTCTGGTAGTTTTTTTTAATTACTCGATTTCGGGGCTCCACACGCACGTCTGTCGAATTATGACTGACTGTGGCCTACTTGATAATTTTAGGTAATCTGTGGCACTACGCATTAAAGGGCATTACACTCTGTTAACACATAGAAGTTTCTACTTAATAAATAAGTGTGATCTTCTCGGATAATCTCTTTTAAATTTCTACTAGGTACCGTGAGAAATATGATACAGATTGCAATTTAAGTAGTGCATATTATCTTTCAATTTGTTGCGATTTATCTAACCTAGGTAAGAATATAGTTTAAACAAAACGTCAGTAGCTTTCTCAAGAGAAAACAAGATTCTGAGTACATCACTAATTGGTAAACTATTTCCACAAAAATGCTAAATAATATTTCTGCCTGGCAATTTGTTAAGAGCTCCATAATTTATGGTGTTTTTAAACTACCTGCAATTTGTTAAGTTAACAAGTTTTTGTTTACATTGTGTACAAAGAGTAAGAAAAATGAATTACAAAGAGCATTATAATTTTGAAATTCGAATAGAAGATTTGATTTTGCTGTATATTCCCTTATTCTTGATTTAAAGAGTACAACAACTAAATTGCAACATTTGTAACCATAATTTTATTTGATCATTTGGTAAACTGAAATAACTTATTTGTATTGCCATATTATCTGTTTATTAAAGAAGTATACTTGTTCAAATATTAACACCGCACTTAACTGAGCGGTCTCTTCAAATATTAAGTTTACGAACATTTGACTTGACTGCATAATAAATACGAATTTAAGTAGAATTTATGCATACGTAAATATAAATCAATCTTGTTAACATTTTATTTAAACAGACAAATAGAGAAAGAAGCCTATAAAACCAAAATTATCTTTTGAAACTTACCAATTCGATATTCAAATATTTGAAGTCCAACTAAAGTCCACAAACTTAACACGATAAAGTTCACACAGTATTTTCGAACACTCACAGCACAGCTGTCACGAGCTACTTGCCGCGACCGACGCGCGCGCGCTTCTGCCGGCCGCGGGCTCGCGCGCGTTGCACGAATGGAGAAAGGTGAACTTTTTCATCGCTCTGCTGCACCAAACTTCGAAAGGGGTCTTAAAAAATGCAAATTATTCTCTTAAACCACCACTAAACTTAACCAGAGATTGTAACATTATTAAAATATTCGCTCTAGTAACGGTTTCAGGCTTTTTTGTTCGCATTAAATTCATATTCATACGCCGTAACTATGATCTAATCAGCAAATTAAAACGGCAATAAAATGCAAAGTTAACGAGATTATCTTTAAGTAGTGGTCAATGTAAGACGCATGTAAAAATAAATGATCGCGCAAGGTGAAATTAATTGCTCTTGGTTTATGGTGAAATGGAAATTTAAAAGTAATTAGGTTGAAGGTAATTAAGTACCTAGACAGTAAAAAACAAGTTTTAGTGTTGTATTTTCACATTTTCTTATATTAATTACCTACCCACATATTGAAACTGATTTGAGCTGTTTAGTTTGACTAAAATGAGCTGCAAGACAAATGGCGCCAAAACTCACAGGTACCCTTACCGCCATTACGACGACAGCTGCTGCGTCTACGACCCATTGTCACTATTGTAATGCTTACATTCGCATTTATTACAACAAATTTTAATCCGTATACGATTGCAATAAGAACTATTATCGCTAATAACGACACTGTTTAATGTTAACATGGCCATATTAATGTGCTATTATTAATCGGAAGTGTAGATTTTTATTGGGGTTTCATTGAAATGAGATTTCTATAAGATCGCAGTAAGTACTTTGACAACTATTTTTGGTGAGTTATTCAAGTTTAATAACATATAAACATCAATTAAAAGCCATGATTAATGACATATTATTGTTTAAACCACGTCTTTATTGCTTTGGTGTTCCCACACTGCAGTTAAATTTTGGCAAACTTAATTAATTTGATCATAAAGAGGTTATGAAGTTACTAGATAAACAAGTTAAATGTATGCTTTGTTTTGCTAAGTAGCTTTAGCACTGTTTTTGTCTAGTTTAGAGTTTGCAGCAGTCATGTGGCGATGTCCACGGCAATTAATTATATTTTCTGTTTTTGCTGGCATTATTTAAGGTGGTTCAACTTAATTTTTACCAAGATGTAAGATTAGGTGAATAGGTACTTATAGTCTTTATGCATGTCATCTACCATCAATTTGCAGCCAATCGTGTAACTATTTGTACATACATTGTGCATTAAATGAATAAATAAAGGCGAACGGCAGTATTCGTACCGCATACTTTTTTTGTTGTTTTGTGATAGAATTTGTACCACTTATTAAGGCAACTAAACCATTAATTTTCATGTAACGTTAGTATTTTTAGCACACTGCATTAATGAATTATATCAATTAAAAGATTTAAGTAATTAAATGTAATATCATCTTAAACTGAACGCAACTAAATGTGGTTATGTTTTTAGAAGTTGCCATTTGTAAAATATCACGAGGTTCAAAATGATAAATGATTATTTAAAAATAGAAATAAGAGTAAATAAAATTAACCTATTACACATTATACCTTACAATGAATAATTATTGCATACAATCTTAATTATTAACTATTTAACTATAGGAATTATTTTCGCCATCAAAGTTTTTTTGTGTTGGCAATTTTTTTGACAGGATAGAAAAATCCCGAAAATCTTTTCTTGTGTGTGCTTTGTTGTTTTTTTGGTTTATAGTTTGTAACTGCATCTGAGCAATATGGCAAATTATCTGGCCATTTTTACGTTGAGTTGAACTACTGGTGCTTCGTACTCTATCTGTTGATAGTACTTTCGCGAAAGGACGCTGTATCCGATGAGAGTGAAGATATTGTCAATACTAATCGGCTGTGGGTATATATCCTAGAGATGTAAGTAGTTTCCAAATAACATTTTGCGTACGAGTGTGTCAGTTACGTTAAGTTATAACTTTTACGTGTTAAAAAGTAGTCCTTACCATTTAATCTACGCGATATGATACTAAAATAAAATGTGTATACTAAAACAAATCTAAACATTATTTGAAAAAATAACAAACACTTGTGGTTGTATAAATATTTACATTTTGTCCTATATCCTGTATAAACACTTGAGTGATCGTTTATATGTATTGTTTACTTGCCTGTTATAATAGTTATTACTCTGTTAGTATGACTGTCATAGTGGCATAGTCATATAAAGCAATGTTGTTCACTCAAAATCACTTAATTATTTTCAGATAACACCTGCTGACTTACTCATTCACATTCTTCTGATAATATGCCGAGGAGAAGCATAATAATGCCATCTAAGTGTTTGTGTTGTGTGCGGACAATCCATACTATGAATCAGTTGACGCAGGATTTTGATTAAAGATGCAAATGAAAAGAACAAAGAATGGCTAACACAGTTGCTACATGGATCCAACCACGAGAGGTATAGCATATATCATATACACATATATCTTGATTTGATGTATGTATGTGTTAAAACAATGTAAATTATTATCCACTAATACCATGCATTTTTAAATGCAAGCTTTTCTTTATTAATAATTTTTATTTTAGCTTCGTTCTGAAGATGAAGCTTATGTACCGTGTTGTCTAAGAGCTAGAAGAACTAGGGTTGTTTCACCAAATAAAAATATTCAACTCATTGTGCCTGATCATCTGGAGGGTGATCATAATGATTTGATGTGTGCTGTATGTGGTCAGTCTATCCACCCCAAAATCAGATCAAGAGTGGAATCGCGACAACACTGCTCGATTGTTGTAGCACCAGCAGGTATATATGAAATAATAATTATATTTAATTTATAGTAATTAGCTTATAAAAATGTGTCATGCAAATGGCAATTACTATTTTATAATGCTAAATCTGGGACAGTCATGATGGCTCTACTATCAACAAAATATACTGGTTTCACCATTTTCACATAGCCCTTCTCTCTCATATTAACACAACATAGATATTTTTGGTAAAGGTTTTCTGTAAGGTGAAAACCAATCATTGGATGTTATAAACTATTCTGTAGCTTGGTCATGATGGGCGCAATTTATGTCTATCAAACTTAGTGTTTAATTTGTATTTCATAAATGTTATTTATTTACAGATGTCATCCATGAATGAAGTTTGTGGAGTTTGCTGGGGCCAAGCTCGAGATTTGAGCTTTTATGTTCCAGAAGAACCAGAAGAAAGATCCCAACATATTGTGTTGCTCAATATAAGAAGAGCGGCTGAAACACCAAGACACTGCATTTTCCAAAGAGTGCATGGAACCAGAGCGAAATACTGTGCCTGAAGAAACCAGGCAAGCTGTATTGGTTAAGTATCAATATTTTATACCAAGAGGAGCTCGTATTTGCTCCTTACATAGACAGGACGCTAATTTTATTATGAAAACCTGTATACTGCTGAGTATAGCCTTAATAGCTGTACTTCCACACACATAGAGGAAATAATTTTTATTTTAATGAAAGGGTTAAGTAACATCTCTTATGAGAATATTCAAAACTACTCCGATGACCAAGTACAGTCCTTTATAGGCATAAATAAACAACATCAACAAATATTGAATGTTACAACGAGGCTTAGGAATATGCATCGGGATAGTTTTGCATTAACAGCCTTATTGTGTAAATTAAGGACTGGGGATTCAGAGGACAGATTGTCATATCTATTTTAAGTTCCGATAAGGACCCTAGAGACATTAATGTCTGTAGCAATAAATATTTTGCTAACTGATTATGTTCCAGGATTTCTTGGTTTTTCTCATTTAAGAAAGAAGCAAGTGGCAGCAAGAAATTCATACATTGCCGATCACATTTTTGTGAGCCTAATGCACCAGCTGATGAGAGACAATAGCTGATGCAATATAAATATATACACAAAAAAGTAGTAATTACTTATTTCAAAAGGATACATATTCCCTTCATAAATATAGGAATTTATTAAAGCCATTTGTCCTCTGTGCCTCTGATGGATATATTATAGATGTACGCGGACCATATAGTGCCACTACAAATAATGCCACCATAGAGAGATTTATTAAACGAAACTGAATTTAATGATTTTTGTAACTGGATGGGATGCTGCTCACATGTTATGAGCATTATTTGGTACCTTAGTAACGCTTGCCATGAAGGTATGACCCGACCTGCCCCTTTCTTAGATAAAATAATATTAAGAATCAATTAGGTAATTATAACAACAATAAAATTAATGTAAGTTCTGCAAAAACAAAGTTGTTTTATTTACCCACACTCAAAACTGCATCAGCACTTCATCATTCATCATCCATCATCATCAAACTATTACAGACCACTGCTGGACGTAGGTCTCCTAAAGCACTCTACTGAATAGGTACAGTTCTCATGTCAATTTGCTAACTTAATGATAAGTAAAACACTACAAAGATAGCACCAGCTATCTAGAACATATCGTTTTTCACCAAAACAATGTTTATGTGCTTACACGTAATAATATTTTTAGGACATAACCTCAAAAATAAAACTGGTTATAACTTTTAGGTTCCAAGTCCTAAAAATCTAAGAATTTCAAAAGGGCTTGACTATCGTATTGACTACCAATTTAAACGAAAATATATCCAAAACACGATATTTTATTAGGGGTACTAAACTCCCATACAACCCTGCCGTTCGCCTTTCAACAGGAATGGCGCCTTTGGTGCCTCTTTAGCAGTAAGTTGACACCTTGCAACATCGGGGTGATTCTTATTAGTTATTATTTGGAGTCAAGAAAAATAAAACTTATTTGGAGGTTTATAATTTACTAGCTTTTGCCCGCGGCTTCGCTCGCGTTAAATTCGGGGTAACACAGTTGAACTGGTTATTTCTAGTGGTATGGTATAGCATCTTGCCGGGGTTGCGGGTTGTTCGAAAAATTCGTATGAAATACGATTTCTCCGGAATACAAAAGGTAAAGTAAGAACATAGATGAGTCTTCTCCCTCCAACTCTCTTCTCCTCCTCCCGCTCCACCCAGACCGGGAGAAGTTATTCGATTATTTTCCATCCGAAAAAAAACATAGTAAAGCAGGTGTTTCTTCTTCTACGCGGGATCAATTTTCTTTTTTCACAAACAAAATACGACGTATCCTTTTATCCCAAAAACATCAAAGCTTTGTCTGAACACTATATTTATAAGTTTATTTTTTATACGTTCACCCCGCTAACACAGCGATTGTTAGAAATTATCGGATAATATTATTAGCTCGGTTCATCTCTTTAGGAGAGTGTTTAAAAACGAAACGATCCCGCCCTTCCTTTTACATGTTTTGAACTAGGTACTCTATTCTGTTTGAACGGAATGTCAAATTATGAAGTCTGTGGGACAAAATGGCACGAATGAAATGTCATTTTCAACGTCAAACAACTGTCAGTGTCAAAACAAAGCTCAAGATGCCAGGTGTTTGTGATGAAATAATAGACGATATAGAAGATTTAATATCTTCTCAGGACATTACACCGAAAGAAAGATACTCCAGTCGAAAAAGCGTAAGTGTCCGGTCAAGAAAACGTGACAACAAGTATAACTCCGAGCCCGCTGAAAAAGTTATTTTGGAGAGTGTTGTACCAGGTATAACCTCAAAAGTTGTTTATTTTAGATTATTTATTTTAATTAACATGCTACTGTGAAATTACATGATAAATAATGTGTGTGAAGTGTCTGCACACTTTCAAGGCTTGCACCGAATTAAACAATTTAGGAAGTGTCCGTAACTTGTTAAATGAATTTAAATGTGGTCACTGCATTTAAGTTGTTGTGACTTGGCCTGAGCCCAAACCGCAAAAAAGAAGTTAATCATAAATTAATTAATCTGATATTAAACTGATTTATCTGTGAGTTTGAGTTTGCTAAGAGATTGAAGAATCGAGACTTTCCTATCAAATGGCACAATATGAAAACTATTGTTTCGTAAAACAAGGGCATTTAGTTAACATAGTTCATGAAGAGCGAGTTGGTGTGACACATACACATTTTGTGAGTAATACAGTATGTTTGCGAAGCTGTTAAAACATTAAACTGTTTAAATATAGCAAGCCTGACCTAGAAGTAATATTTAAGTGCCACAAGGTTCAAGAGATGGAGTTTTCATTAGTAATTTATAAACAGAGGTACTGGAGTCGTCAGTATATGGTTTCAATTTCTATTTGATCTGTCCACATGTCCCCAAGTCAAGACAGATGGACAACAAAGTGATCAGTTATAGGTTCCATTTTATTTACTTTTGAGGCAACCCTAAAAATCTGTTATTTCCTACAAAATTGGAAAACCTACAAGGTCAAAATGTTTTGAGAAGCTGATTTAAAAAAAAATAACTACTGTTGCACACACCACGGCACATCAACCTATACAAAACCACTTTAAACCTGATCTCCCTACTACAGTATGCGATTTGTATTGGAGAGATCAGTTTATAATAGTTTAGTAAAGGTTGACCTGCCGTTGTGTCTACCATCAAGGTACTATGTATTTGAAACAATTTTTTTTTAAGAATAAATAAAATTGTTTATGATCTGATGTCCCTTTAATGATCAGTCTTTGTAACTCCCTAGGAACCCAGACAATCTACGTGAAGACATGGGGGTGTGCGCACAACAACTCCGACTCAGAGTACATGGCCGGTCTGCTGGCCGCCAATGGCTACAAGCTGACAGAGGACAAGTTTGACGCACAACTGTGGCTACTCAACTCTTGTACAGTCAAGAGCCCTTCTGAAGACCATTTCAAGTTAGTAGCTTTGTATAACTATAAGTTAATCATAATGCAATATTGTCTGAAAGTGATCATCATCACACAAATATTTGCCTTTTTATTAACTGCTGTAAATTCCACAAATTAGTTGCTCATCGAATGTCTTTAAGTTCAAAAGAAGGCACTTGGCACCCCACAACAGTTTATTTAAAAGCCATACTCTCTGTTCTCTATGCTGGGAAATATCATAGTTTATATTATTATACATCCGAATATCCAATTCCTATTCACGCAGCACCTCATACAGTCTTAGGCTGGCCGCATATGTACGGAATCCGTATTCGATTTCCGAATTCGTTTTCCGCTTTCGGAATTCCGTGGGCCTACCGCAGACATTAAAGTTTTTTCATTAGGAATATTATACTGCCAGTACGTTTAGTGGTGGCTTTGTGAACGCACGACGATGGAGAACGACGATTTGATTGCGATTGCATTTCTGTTATCATTATCAAAGAAGAAAAAGAAACGCCTATATTGGGTTTATCCGTTACACACTCGAAGAATCAACGAGAGCCCATTTTATCTAAAGAGAGCAAAGTTGCGGGCTTATCCAGATAAATTCTTTGATTACTACAGAATGTCCATAAAATCTTTTGATGATGACTTCATAATGGTGTAATTCCCAATCTTGTATAACCTCTTTAAAAACTTGCTCCCACGCCAAATCTTTGACATCTCTGGTGTAGTAGTCCTTGTCGTGAATATTCCACAAGCAAGGATGTTTTTCTACAGCCAATATTTATGCTTCTACTTCACACAATGTCTGATGCATTCGTGATTAGACATAAAAAAAACACACAACACAACCAATACGCACAGCGCGTGGCGCGGTTCCGAATCGAAATTTCCGAACAGGGGGGGTACAGTTAGAACATCAGTAGCAAAAGTAAAAATACTAGTGACATCTGTTATTCTTAACAGCGATAATAAATATTGGTTCTCTTAGCAGTGCCGATAGGTGCCGCTGTATTAAAATTTAAAATCAAAGCATATATATTTTTATTATAATGGCAATCTATTTTTATTTTTTTTTAATATTTTTTGGTAATGTAAACACTGGCACACACAATATGGTCGTCACGACTTGCGCTTGCGTTTGTTTGTTTCGTATTCATTTTGTGTGTATTTCTTGGTTTTCGAGTAAATTTCTGTATTACAGACGTTGAGTTGAGATCTCTTGCGACCTCCTCCGTCCTGATAATCAGGCTTACCCGGAAACCAGTTCAACCTTCGCAGTGTTGCACCTGTGCCCTGTGCGCTGTGATTTGTTTTGTTGTGATTTCACAAGAAATTGTGAGATACACTATTACTTAGTATTAGAATTGCGAAAAGACGCTTGTGTTCTGTGTGTGTGTCTTGTAAAATAGACAAAATGCCGCATCGCTGTGCGCTTGGATGTAAGAACACTGGTAAGTAATTATAACCCCTTGGTAACCGGCATTTTTTGTTTGGCGATCCAAAATCAGTAGAGATTTCTGCCTATAGCTTCTCCTTCGAAAAAGCTATTTATGTTCGCCCCCCCCCCCCCTTGTTAAAACTCACTAACTAGGCACATGTTCATCCTAAAACTTCTTTTAAGCATTCTATCAGTTTGTGATATTTTTCTGCCACTTATCTTAGGGATATGGTATGATGGTCAGCATATCAAGAGCTGCCTACTACAATCTGACAATTAATAACTTTAATAAATTTTAGACTATCACCAAAGTCAGTTCAAAAACGATCTGGAAGTACCTATGTAGTTTTTAATTTAGATTTTAGCTTGTGGATATTTATTATGGCTTTACCAAACAAAGCAGAAGTTTAAACTTCCTTGATTTAACATGACATGAAATTGAAAAATAATTGCAGTAACTATTATATGTATAAACTCAAACTCGAAAGTGTTTATTGCATTCATGTGTATGATTTGCTTTTTGTTTATAACAAGTGTATGCAATTGTTGGTGAACCAAATAAATAAATGTGTACATTTGTTGTTACAATATAATTATACCTAACTAATATGTGATTTAAGGAGCCATCCCTTTTTTTTACTTGAAAACATCAATACTATTCATTTTACTCATCTTAAATTTGAATTTGTATCTTTTATCTTGATTCAAGACTGAAATTTAAAAAAAAGTATGTTAACAAAGTCAACAGAATAGCAAACTACAACATTAGCAGAATAATCACAGTGATGCTTTTCTTGTTTTCAGATGTTGTAATGCATGTGTTTCCAAATCCTGACAAATTTCCTGAGCGCTTTAAAGCTTGGGTTGATCTTGTTAGAGAAAGACTGGAAATACCCTTGGACGATGAATATTTCAAGAAAATGAGAATTTGTGATATTCACTTCATTCCTGAACACAGAAATCGGAATAAACGTCTCAATGCATTAGCAATGCCAATACTACATTTGCCTGGTGAGTTATAAATTGCTTCACATAAAAACACTATGAGATCCTGCATTGAGAGATCTTCAGAGTTTAATATTTCGTATTCTGTTCCAGGTATACCTATGTCTCGGGAAATTGAGAACCGTGATGATAACCAGCCTAGTACTTCATTTGCTGCTGCTGATGTTATTGCATCAGGTAACTGAGTCATTATTCAGACAGTCGGTATTAATAATGTTAGCACATTGTCGTCTGCATGGACACTAGTCTAGTCAAATTGGCAAAAAGATTGGAAGTAATTCCTGTAGTTGTAATTTTTTGTGGAATCATTAGAAGACATGAATATTAGGATTCTCTGAGTTTGCACCATTCCTGTGATGTATGGAACATCGTTAAATATTAGGTATTAACATTTAAGTCCTAAAATTAAAAAAATATATTAATAATAATTTGTGTCTAATGTCCCCTTTAATATGACCCCTTTCATGTATAATTACTTTTCACGAAAAAAGTGTGCGGTATGTTCTGTCTGTTACGCTTTCACGCCTAAACCACTGACACTAACTGTTTTCTTTATTTTATTTACAGGTGAATCTGTCCCTCAAGAGTCGGAGAACCATGGCGGAGATACACAACCTGACACTTCAAATATTGAATCCACTTTTATTGCATCAGGTAGCTATACATACATATTAATATTTCTGGTACTATGCTCATCAATTTTTATTCATATAGGAAAAAACTATGATAATTACTTGAATGACATTAAAATGGCAGATGCATCTAAAAGGGGAAGCACAATTGCTGCTATATTTTGAGTATGGCCTATTAGAAGCACCTTTGAAAACATATTTTTTAGTTCTAGGTACTCTCAGGAATGCTCGAATGTAGTTATTGCAAATTAGTTCTAAATATATATATTAACTAGAATAGAAATATATATAAATGAACGTAAAATCTATGTTACAGGTTTACGGCATCATGGTGTTACAGGGGCTACTGTGACAAAGGAGCATAATTATTGTATGCTGAGCAATCCCAATCAGACTCCGTTTGTTGAAGGTATTTATTATTATATTTGGTTTGTTTCCAGTAGTTCTACAATATGAGGTGTAAGAAAATAGTAAAACTAGTGGGAAAAAACCCACTAGTTCTACCAAACAGTTCCACAGTAACAACTGATATCCTGCTTCCCTGGTACCTCTCAGCCTCAACAGATATTGAATTGTCAGATAACTGAGAACTAATTTCCTGCATCACTGGTACCTCTATGCCCCAACAGCAGTTTCGGTTCAGTATTCCGGCCGACCACTAAGCAGAGAGCGGACCAAGGTGCGAGGCTGAGCGGTACCGGGAATGCATTATATCAGTTCTCAGTTATCCACTTGTCTGGCCTCGGTACGGTTTGTCGACCACTGAACTTACAAGTTGACTACAACCATACCACAGATTAAATAACAAAATCATCAGACATCACATTGACATGTGTGTCGTTAATGACAGGCCAGATCAGTGGTTACATGACTTGCCGATGAGGCTGAGGGGTACTAGGAATGCAGGATATAACTATGTCCTCCCGTGGAACTAGTTGGTTTTTTTCCCACTAGTTCTACTATTTTGTTACACCTCATATTGTAAAACTACTGGGAACAAACCTCACACTCACGCGCCTAAACTACTGAATCGATTTAACCTTTGACTACCACATCAAAACACCGAAATCGTGCCCTCAGCCCCTAGCTATTTAAATACGTATAGAAATTTGTGGTGTGCTGGGCACATTTTGGTTTGTCATCTATACATGACTATGGTGGCCAAAAGATTAAATGAAATTTGGTACAGAGATAGTCTACCCATAACATAGTCTGAAAAAGAACATAAGACAGTTTTTATCCCAGAAATCCCACGGGAACGACGCAGTTAAAACGCGGGGGACAGCTAATTTTCACAAAAATATCCTTTAATCAAGTTGGACATTCAATATAAAAGTAAATTAATAATCATTGGTGACAATTTTTAGGGTCCCGTTCCCAGAGGGTAAAAACGGGACCCTATTACTAAGACTTCGCTGTCCGTCTGTCTGTCTGTAAAAATAGAATTAAGTAGAAATTTAACAGGGGCCCCATACAACAAACGTGATTTTTTTTGCCGATAATGGTACGGAACCCTCCATGCGCGAGTCTAACTCGCATTTAGCCGGTTTTTTGTCTAATTATTTGAATTAAATTTTTGGTTTTATAATCAAATTTCAAATCCAGAAAGGACATTTTTATCATTAATTTCTTTACTATTTCAGGTGGTTCCAAAACAACTGCAGTTTACAAATGCATGCAGATGAAACCATTGCAGACGAAGATTAAATATTTACGTAGTGAAATATCTCGTTTACGAAAAAAAGGCAAGTCCTTTGCAGAACGATTGGCGAATGCAGACAAATTATCGAAAGACCTTACATTGCAACGTATTACCCAACAGGTGACAAACCCAGCACAACTGTTTATACGAATGCAACTTCAAACAAAAAAGAAGCCTAAGGGTAGACGTTTTTCAATTGACGAAAAAATCTTGTCTTTGGCTCTCTTCAAAAAGAGCCCGAAGTGTTACAGATTATTGTCAAGTTTATTCACACTACCATCTGCAAAGGCAATGAAAAGCCTACTTAGTCAAATTAAGGTGTCTCCAGGCATCAATCCCTTAATATTTGAACGTATAAAATGTACTGTTCAACATAAAGTTACTTCAGACCGCTTGTGCAGCCTTATTTTTGATGAGATGTCAATTACACCGCAGGTTAATTATAATTGTCATAAAGACCAATTGGAAGGTTTTGCAATGAACAAAGAGAACAAGTTTTCAGATCATGTCCTTGTTTTTATGGTTAAGGGCATTAAATGTAACTTTAAGCAACCCGTAGCTTACTATTTCACCAATTCAATAAATAAATCAGAATTAAAAACAATAATAAAAACTGTAATTCAAAATTGTATTAAGTCGGGATTGGTAATTGTATGCACGGTGTGTGATCAAAGCCAGGTTAATGTTGGTGCCATCAATGAACTGGTCAATGATACCAAAACTAGTTTTTTACAGCACCAAAAAGAGTGGCATAGTGATTTAATATCAATAAAAGGCCAAATTATAATTCCACTATTTGATACACCACATTTAATAAAAGGTCTTAGAAATAATTTAATATCTAAAGACCTTATATATTATATAGGCCAAGAAAAGAAAATTATTAAATGGGACTATTACCAAATGGTTTATGAAGCAGATAAGTTGTATGGAGAGCTGCGGTTGCTAAATAAACTAACTGAAGAACACGTTAATCCCGATAAAATAAATAAAATGCGTGTAAAATCGGCTACACAATTATTTAGCCATAGTGTTGCAGTTGTAACAAATCATTTGACGGCAAGAGGAGATCTTCCTGAGGAATGCCGTCAATTGATAGACTTTACTATTTTAATAGATAATCTTTTTGATTCTTTAAATGTAAGCAGTCTCTCCATACCTGATGGAAAAAATTTTAAAGGGCCTGTGAAAAGGAATTCGCCTCACCATGAATTATGGCGAAAAGCCAAAAATATATTAAACACTATCAAATATGTGAAAAAAAGAAAGGTTGGTGATAAAATTCAATTGACGGAGACAGTTGTGCCATCAATTACAAATTTAATTAAGACTATAGTGGGAATGGAATTTCTATGGAAAGTGTTGTCTAATAAATATGGTTTTGATGCAATGTTGACTAGAAATTTCAACCAAGACCCAGTTGAAAATTTCTTTGGGAGCATCAGGAGTTATGGGGCACGAAATATTGCACCAAACACATTAGCCTTTGAAGGGGCATTTAAAGCCTTAATGCTAAATAATTTGAATTCCCCACATTCAAGAAAGGCAAATTGTGAAGAGGACTCCAATGAGTGCCTCCAAAATTTAGACTTTTTTTTAAAAGAAAAAACAAGAACTCCTGATGCTCCTGAAGAAAATGAAATAATTCATTTTGATAATGAAATATGTTTAATTCAATCATGTGAAGAGGATGCGGGTCAAAGCAATTATGTTTGTGGTTGGGTAATAAAGAAATGTCTTACAAGCATTGTAAAAGGATGTCAACATTGTAAATTAAATTTACTTGACAACACATGTAGTAATAGTAATAATAGTTATATAAAAGCCAAAGAATATCAAAATAAAAAGTGGCTAGTCTATCCTAATAAAGAAACAGAAAAATTCTTTAGAGATTCCCAAACTATTGTTTGCTCATTTTTAAAAAAGAATATTCCGAAAAAAAAATTAAAACGGACAATATTATCATTTATAGATATGTTCGTAGACTGTAATTTTAGCTGTCCAAAACATAAAACTTGTTTAAAAGAAATGTTTTTAAATACGATGGTAAATATTTTAACATACAGTTGGTGTCGATCCGTCAATCGTATTTTATCAGGCAAACTAATTAATTATGATGGTGAGGACGAAATTAAAATTGCTGCCCAAATCTACTATAATAAACATAGGAATTATAAAAATAGAAAATAAGAACTTAACTAATGTAAGTTACTTTGTAATCAATGACAAATGTTTTTGTCATTGTTTTTTTGAAATAATAATAAAAAAGTTATTTTGTTATTTTATTATGTGGTTTTATTTCTATTATTGAGTTACTTACCTTAGTAATCATTTCGTTAGAGATATTAATGTTTCTTCCCAAAGCTATTTTGTTTTAGTAATTTATAGTCTCTATAACTTGCTAAACCAAAATAGCTTTTTGGGAAGTAACATTAATAACTCTTATCAGAAGGACTATGCGATATACCTACATATAGCTATAGTATGGGTATATATATTGGCGTTAGTTCTTGTTCAGAATATCAGGGGGCGCTTTCAATCGATATGCTTAAAATTTCCTCGAGAGGGCTCTCTTTACCCTCTATATTATTATACTCTTTGTTTCCGAACGTGTGCGATGGTACATAGCAAATGTATGGAAGTGCTGCGTTCCGTATGACGTCATTAGGTTTTTTCCGAACGGTGTTTCCGAATGCACCGGCTGGCACTCGAAACGTACGCGCGGAATATATTCCGTACGTGTGTAAAACGTATGTGTGCGGCAGTCAATGTATTTTCTATTGATTTGATGCATTCGGGTCTACGGTCTTTTGGCCTTGTAGATTCTTAGACGCTTGTTAACCTTTGTTAACGTATTTTATTTTACTTTTTGTAAAGTAAGCAATGACTTATTGTCGGGCCTACGCTGTCCTCTCATACTTAAGTGCTAACGCTGTAATTTTAACAACAACATTGTAAAACTAAATGATTTTAAAAGAGTAACCATGGAGTTTCTTGCCGGTTCTTCTCCATAGGAAACGACCAACCCGAACCGTGCATCTTTTCTCGACGTTTTATAAGTGCCCATGTAGGCCTATGTAAAATAAAAATATTTTGATTTTGATTTTTGATTTTACGAACGCGGATAACGAATTCGGAAATCGAATACGGATTCCGTACGTATGCGGCCAGCCTTAAACACATTTTTTTTTCTCTTTTACCCAGAAATGAGATCGAGCTTGGTCAAAACCGCGGCATCCACGTGGTGGTGGCGGGCTGCGTGCCGCAGGGAGCTCCGCGCGCCAACTACCTCACGGGGCTCAGTGTTGTGGGAGTACAGCAGATAGACAGGATCGTGGAGATTGTTGAGGAAACCCTGAAGGGTATGTGCAGGGAATAACATTATTAATAATAAGATTGAACTGGACCAAAACGGCATATTGCATCTATGTAGTCGTAGCAAGGTGCGTGCCGTAGGGAGGTCCCCCAACCAAAGAACTCAAGGGGCCCAGCATGGTGGGCGTGCCGCACATAGACAGGAAGATCAAGTTTGTTGAGGAGACCCTTAAGGTCTAATCTAAAAAACACACGGCAAAAAATGTCTCTAACAAGAAGAAAATAACCTCTAAATAATCCAGCATTGTTTCGAGGGACCATTTTTCTCTCATTTACTTGTAGTTAGCTGTCTGTTTAGCTTAGTTTTGGGTTAATAATAAAGTAGGAAATATACTTGGAGTAAGCTATGTAATAAACAGCAGAAAAAGTAATCTAATAAAACAGGCAACAGTCTTCCAAGCATTGAGCATGCATTGACTGAACGAAAGCCACCTAATGTGGCACGTGTGCGCAGTGCATGTGCTGCAGCCAGGTGTCTCTAGAAGGTGGCATAATGATGTATTATTTTTTAAAAGCTATTGTTTGTTTTAGTCAATTACACTAACGAATTTGTAAGTAAACTATACTACAACATTTTACCATAGTAAAAGGTTAAGAAAATACAAAATCTTTCCAGGTCATACGGTCCGCCTCTTCGGCCAAAAGAAAACCAGCGACGGTCGCAAAGCGGGCGGAGCATCCCTCCTCCTCCCGAAGGTCCGCAAGAACCCGCTCATAGAGATCATCTCCATCAACACGGGCTGCCTCAACCAGTGCTCCTACTGCAAGACCAAGCACGCGCGCGGCCAGCTGGGCAGCTACCCGCCCGGGGAGATCGTGGACCGGGCGCGACAGTCCTTCACTGAGGGAGTCTGTGAGATATGGTTGACTAGCGAGGATACTGGTGAGTTCAAGGAATAGTTATTTTGCTTTGTATTAGCTAATTCATGAGGAAATTAATGTTTGATGAGAAAGAACGAATGGTACTTAACTGAGCTTGAGAACGAAGGATTGAGACAGGGTCAATTCAGAGTGAAATGAGTAAAGATTTTAGCAAGTATGTAAAACTATTGGAATATAAATTTATAAACGGGAAATTATTTCTATAGGAATGTAGAATTTGAATCATAATAAAAAAGTATTCAAAGTTAAAACATATTAGCACGACATAGTAAAATACTTTCTTTGTTAGTTATATACCACAACTATCTTTTCAGATTACACTGTGGTACTTTAGTTAATAAAGTTAGGTACTTAATAAAATTGGGTCGATTACTTTAGACGCTCTTAATATTCGCGCTTAACTATATCGTTCTCACATATGTGTATAATCTCGACATGCATGATGTAACAATAATTTTTAAAAAATTATTATGATTAAAAAGAGTGTCCTGAGAATGGAGTTTCTTGCCCATTCTTCTTTATAAGGTCACCGCTTTGGAATGGACAACTATGGTACTTTCACAAGTTATTATGCCTAGTGACTGGGACTGTAGCTTCATCTTTTTGTTCTTTGACATTCAAAAGTGCCTGTAACAGTCTAATTTAGAATGCTTTGAGTTTGAGTTTTATAAATCAAGTATGTTAAGAGATATTGAACATATTTCAACATGTCAACGTAAGCTTCCATTGAGAACAAGAACAAAAACTTGCTAAAGGAAAAAATACAACTTGTAGGCACATATGGTCGCGACATCGGTACATCTCTCCCGGAACTGCTGTGGAAGCTAGTGGAGGTGATCCCGGAAGGATGTCGGCTCCGACTCGGCATGACCAACCCGCCCTACATACTCGAACATTTAGCTGAAGTCGCCAAGATCATGCACCATCCCAGGGTCTACAAGTAAGTTATCATCATCATCTGTTTAGCCTTTTTCCACCTACGTTGGGGACGGCCTTCTGTGTAATGCAGATGCAGTTAAATAACAGTCTTTTACATGGACCGATGCTGCTTATCTGATCTTCACAACCCAGCTAGCACTGGAAAATACAATACGCCTTGGTAAGACTAGGTGTCAGAGAGAGAGGTAATCTGTAAATACTGTCAAAGATCTACAAAATATGACAACCAGGACTAACAGCTTAACGTACTTTCGGAGGCACGCAGGAAACTCGGAATTTAGTAGATTTCCTATCCACAGACCGACCTGGGCAAGCGCTGCTTAACCTGAGAAATCGGCTCGTGCAGCTGTTATTACTTAGCCACGCTCCTTAATCCAATTACTAACTCACTAATTTAAATTATACTTTACTAGCTTTTGCCCGCGGCTTCGCTCGCGTTAAATTTGGGGTAACACAGTTCCCCTTTCCTGATTTGCAGGTACCTACTACCTGTAGTTTTTGCCCTTGCGCCTTATTGATTGTAATAGCAAAGCTAAGTTTTTCCTTTTCTTCCCTCTTTCTCCCTCAATTCCCACTTTAAAAAAAAAATGTGTCCTTCCCAACTATCTCTGTACCGAAATTCATCAAAATCGAACTGTGTGACTGTGTGTGCAGGTTCCTCCACGTTCCAGTGCAGTCAGGCAGCGACCAGGTCCTGTCCGATATGAAGAGAGAGTACACAAGAGCCGACTTCGAACGAGTCGTCGACTTCCTTAGAGAAAAGTGAGTAACAACAAAATCGACCGAAGAAAATGACCACACGATCCGAATTTTGGCTCGTGTCAGTAAGCTGCATCTGTCATCGTTGAGTCGAATTCGTACTCCTCGGCACAGATTGAGCTAAGAGGAGTGGCGTTTTCTCGAATGTATATATCCATTACCAATTAATTTTGCCGCTCCGCCTTTTCTTGCAGATGGGAAGTCATCAAATAACTTCCCCCGCTCTGGGCGGAGCGGGGGGAGTGTCAGACTTGTACTGACTAAAACCCACCCATGCTTTTTTTATTGCCCTTTATGTTCCGGGGCCGCGGATCTCTCTTTCGTGCACATGCAAGATGCCTTGTTGAAAGAGGCCTTAGTTTCAGTTAATTGAAGCTCTAAAAAATGTCTTAATAAAATTCGATTATCCTCAGGGTGCCCGGCATTACGATAGCTACAGACATAATCTGCGGCTTCCCCGGAGAAACGGAGGAAGACTTCGAGGATACCATGCGCCTGTGCGACAAGTACCGCTTCCCCTCGCTCTTCATCAACCAGTTCTTCGCACGGCCTGGCACTCCCGCCGCTAAGATGACCAAGGTAGGAATGGTTATGTATTTTGTACAAAGTTTTACCACAGATTTCACACATGATGTGATGCTGGACCCTGTGGAGATATTAAAAGAAATCGCCATTCCTATAAAAGCGAACAGTACCTTCGCGGTCAAAGACCTTTTTTGCCACGATGTCCGTGTATGTTCCATTAATGACTGTCGTGTAATTTCTCGGAGAATGTGTTTTTCTATACAGGGTGTACGAACCCTTCACGAAGTCGTCAACTATCTAGTAGTACATCAAACTAAAAAACACGACGCAAAAATCATTGCAACGTATTTATTTTATCGTGTGTAAAATTGGATATAATGGTAGTAATCAATGTAACGCAACAAAATGTTATGTCGAAGGATGCTTTGAGGAATACATGGGTATAGAGGTATTTTTTTTAACCTAAAGTTATAAAATTCAAAACAGTTGTCAAAAATATTGCCTAGCTGTATAGTTTGAAAGTACAATTCGGGAAAGGGAGACACTCAATGCAATGTTTAAAAGTGCGAGTTTCTTAAGTTAAGGAGTCATCATTTTTCAGCTCATACCTAAATTTACTTAAGGTCGATCCAGAATGTTTTTTCCATACATTAGGGACATCACTAGTCTCAATACATACTCCAAATTACAATGTTCCACAGGTCCCGACACAAGAAGTAAAGAAACGCACGAAAAAGCTGTCCGAACTGTTCCGCTCGTACGAACCGTACGGCCACAAAGTGGGCGAGACGCAGGAAGTCCTCGTCACGGACATATCACACGACAAGAATTACTTCGTGGCCCACAACGAGTACTATGAGCAAGTACTAGTACCTAAAGAAGAAAGGTACATGGGAAAGATGTTAACTGTCAAAATTACTAGTGCGAGTAAATTCTCTATGATGGGCGAACCCATAGACAAACCAAAGATGGCCGGTCTAACCGCACCGTTGAAGAAAGGCGAAGTTTCCGGGGTGTCTGAGATTCAGATTGTGAAAAATGGTACTATAATGCCTCTACCGATACTTGTAATTTTTGCAGCGGTGTTCTTCAGATTGATCTGGATATTTTTATAATACTATTGTTTAGACGAATATAGGGTATAAGGATATTTATGTGGTTTTATTTGTATGCTTTGTGCTCTAATGTTTTGCTGAAGATATTTTTCATAATAGTATACAAAACCGACTTCCAAAAAAAAAACTAAAAAGTGGAAAATAACTTTATTTCCGGAAGTCGGTGGCTTTTGTTGGTTTCGTTGACTTTTTGGCCACCGACTTCCGGAAATAAAGTTATTTTCCACTTTTTAGTTTTTTTTTTTGGAAGTCGGTTTTATTTTTTGCAAAAAAGTTTTTTATTTCAGCATTTTTAGTTATAGTATTATGATATAATTCGCAAACACGGTTATTTTTAGCTTTTTACGGCCGTTCCCAATATCCTATCCTCAGTAAGCGATATCTTGTTATGACCGATAAATAGTAGACTTCTATCTATCCTTATTTTACGTCCCACAATTGACGATAACGTCTATCGAGGCATCGACATCGGTAGATAAGCTCAGCTATCCAGCCCTCCCATAGGTTTTTTTACTACAAAAGCTACAAAAAAATAACAACGTTTAAACAAATATTATTTCATATAACTTTTTCGTAAAACAATACAAATTGATCAAATTAAAGCATTGGTGATATTTTTATGCTAAAATAAGATTGGTAATCATAGTGATCTGTTTCATTATCATTATTTTAGTGAACAAATATTGGGCGCGTAAAAAGGAAGAACGAAACGTAGTTGTTAATTCAAGTTTCAACTCGTAGAGACACTACCGCTATTATTGTTGTGTTATCAAGTTTGTTTAGTGAATTCTGCTTTTTTTACATACCTATATAATGAGCACTGTAAATATTACCAGACATTATTATATACGTTCCTATTCAAGTATATAATTTCTATATAACCTTGCTATTGCAGATCAGATATTGGCTACAATACGCCCCGCTGATGATTTTGAGACTCCTACAAAGTCTGCAACAGACATTGTGCCTAATGCATAAAATCTTAGGGTTAAAAGTAGCTGATACAAAGGAGATATCCCATGATTTCTGAAAAATTAAAAAAAAAGCTTTAAAAAATGTTATAGGTACAATGAGTAATTAACATTAAATGAATGTATATTTCTCGTTCAAGTTGGTTCTTACCTTTCTGAAGTTACTTTTAACAAAGGATATATTTCTGTTAATAAATTACCAACAGCAGTTTTGTTTAAGAGAAATCTATACGTGAATTCGTTACTATTTAGTTCGTTCATATGGTTTATGCGGGTCTTGTAGTTTTTATGGGATTCATCTTCAAAATCACTGTCCCAATCAGATAATTCCATTAACATTGATAAATCACTTTCACTAGACTCAGACATTATTAAGAATGATGAAAACACTGCACTTCTACAAATTTATTTGAACAATAAACAACGCATATCCCTGCAATTCGACGGATTGACAAATTTGGTTATCTTTAGTATTGACATCACTGACAGATAGCTGTGAAAAGATTATTGGGACGCATAATGTTGCAATTTCATAGAAATATCTATCTGCACTATGAGATAGCCCCTCCCATCGATAGATAGCGTATGGCAGTTAGTTGTCCTAACCATCAGTATTATATTGGGACATCAAAACCGATGATAGATAGAATTTTCTATCGTTAGTAGGTGAAAACTGGTGATAGATAGGTTATTGGGAACGGCCGTTAGTGCGTAGGTCCCGTCTTAAATACAAGCTTTAGTTCCACATCACGCTATAGTTTTAAGGCGCTGTACAAAGCAAACACTTCGTAAAACGTCTAGATTTTCGTCGCAAAGTTAGCCGCATCTGTACACGCCACTAGCCAAAAAAATACCGTGTATAGTTCAATACATAAAGTAAAGACTTAAACAAAACTAGTTTACAAAAAGTGGTCTAGTACTACGAAAAAAAAGTTTAATAAAAAGACCAAGAAAAAAAATTTTTCGTCTCGAAATTCTCAAATTTTTCAGCGACAGCTATCATATTTTTTATATCTATAACAAAGGAAATTGTTTAGACTAAAGATATATCTAAAATTTTTGAAACACGGAGCTGTATTTTTATTATATTCAATTAAAACTGCAAAATGACCTACATTTTGGCGGACATGATATTCAAATAAAATCAAACACCGAAATATTTTCGACCTTATTTCTATTCTTTCGATGCAATACTGTCGTGTACTTGTGTCAGACCATGCCCAGTATGCAGCTAGCCTTACTTCCGCGAATACCTAAAGATTAGCTTGTTACCGCGCCTTAAATACTACCTATCTAAATTATGCTTTAGTTTAAAACCAATTCAGAAATCATATGCATCATCGCCTAGGGGATACAGCTGATACTTGATCTGATGATTATGTTTTTTAATGACTAGGTGAGGGGAGGGGGGGGGGGTACGGGCACCCTGCTCCCACTCGCCTGCCTACCCTGGCGAAACCCATACTTATACATGTGATTGCAGCAATCACGGCAGATTTGCTGTCATTTATTGAAGAGCTCCGTTGTATATCACTGAAGATCTATCACCAAATTAAAATACAATCACCTCAAAAAACTGCGATGACCTTCCAAATCATAGTGCATAGCGTTTTTTTGTTCATTTGTCTTCGACAACCTTTAAAATTATATCATCAACGTAGACGAAGTCAATCTAATACGCATTATTAAAGATAACTCAAAAACTACTGGCCGGATCTTGATATTTTTTTTATGGGACCAAACGACAACCACCAGCTTTCGAATAAAAAAAGAACCATCAAAATCGGTTCAGCCAGACCAGAGTTATGAGGTAACAAACACAAAAAAAAAAAAAAAAAAAAAAAAAACATACAGTCGAATTGAGAACCTCCTCCTTTTTTGAAGTCGGTTAAAAATAGTTTTTCTTTCTGTCATTGTAGGTACATCGCAGTTTCCCTTGACACTAAAACGTGTCCTTAGTTACATTATAAACGTCTAAGTTTTTATTAAACCTAACCACTTAGTACTTTTTCTATTAAACTTACTTTGGAAGAACGTTATTTGACATATAATCAACCGATGCTTCAATAGCTGACCACTTAGTTAGTTAAAACTACCGTACTGGGTATATTTGATTTTTAGGGTTATGTACCTCAAAAGGATAATCGGAACCCTTATAGGATCATTTTGATGTCCATCTGTCTGTCTGTCAATACCGTTAATCTCGGGAACACGTGCAGGTATTGAGTTGATATTAAAACCATAAACTCTAGTTTGTGGTCACTTAGAGCTGTGAAAAAAATCAACCGTCGTGAAAAGATATGGCTGTTTCTGTTGCAAGTTTATACGGAATGCTCGATGCGCGAATCCGAGTTGCGATTATTATATAACACGCTGTTATGTACCGATACGTTGAAGAAATAAAGTTGTATTTCCAACTCTATGGAGCCCTTTGTACTACAATTCTACAAACCTAGTCTATATAAAATTACAAAAACCTCGAAACTAAAATAAAACATAACACTTGTACACATGAGTACTAGTAAACAAAGCCATCAGCCAGTAGCCGCACAAAGGACGCACGCGCCGCTGCGCACATTCACGTGACGTTATATAAGCGGCGCGCGCGCAGACCCGCCACTGCACTGCGGACACCGGGACCCCAGGGTAAGTACAGACTTGTACTGAAGCCTTTTAAAGTAAACTTTGAAGAGGGTAATCCACGAAAATTTTCTTACGTTTAATCGCATTGAAATTAAAACTCCTCCGAAACGGCGGGTGAAACCGCTCGCTGGGTACAGCTAGTCTTTCTCGTGGTATAGTTTTAGTTGTCATACTCCTTCGAAACGGTTTGTCCGATTTTTATGCAATTTAGTGTATTCGGTAGGTCTGAGATCGGTAGATATTTAAAAAAAAAATTGTTGAGCAGCGGGTAAAGCGCTGGGCACAGCTAGTAATTATATGATGTGATTTGTCACGGTATATTTGAGTTGCTAACATCGTATTTAAAATCTTTGTTAGGGAATAACCAGAGATCTAAATTAGAGGAAGGTATTAATTAGCCATAATACTCTTCCCCTGTAGTTGAGGCAAAAAACTACTTATTTTTTTTATCCTTGAGCTTAACTATCTTTTTATTAGCATTTTACGAGACTAGCTGGCGCCCGCAGCTTCACCCGAGTGATGATCGAAAAAGAATCCAGACTGTAATCTACCTCTGTGCCAAAATTCATCAAGATCCGTTCAGTGGTTTTTTCGTAAAAGAGGATCAAACATACATCCATACTCGCATTAGTAGGATAATGGGATAAGAGTAGCACTTACTGAATTTGTGGCAGAGAAATATTTCCTTTGCCGTGTCGCTCTAGCTGCAGTTTGTCAACGATTGCATGACTTTGCGATTGCAAATATTTATTTGGAAACTCAAACGAAATTCATGAAATTTAAAATAACAATGGACAACAAAAGGTATTATGATATACGGTGCTTCGAATTGTACCTTTATTTGCCATGATCATTTGTTTATAAACATAATTAAGCGTATTAAACGAAAATCTAATTTCTTAGATTGAATGATTGGAGGTAACGTAGGCAGGGAAATCAAGAATGGCGACATACAATCAGCCTACCACCAAGAGGCAGAAAGTTCGAGAGCCTCGACCGGATAATGTAGACTATTTTCAAGGTAGGTACTAACTTATTTTACTTCTTTTTTTCTTGTATTTTTCCTTTGACTGCCCCGTATGTGTAGTAGTCGTAAGCGCGACTGCTTAGTCTCTACAGTACTGTCTCTCCTGCTTTAAATCCAACCAAAGGCTGTCTTGAAAAGATCGCTTTTAGACCGCCCATTGCGTCACCCTATTTATCAAAAATCAAAAGCATTTATTTCAATCAGACCATTAATCTGTAATTTGTATGGTGTACATAATAAAGAATATTCTATCTATCTATCTCACCATGCGGTTTTGGGTTCAAATCACGGGTTAGGCAAAGTACTAATGGGTTTTACAATCAAGAATTTTGTAGCAGCTACGGAATCTGCATTTTTTTTTCGGGTGGGAAATCATGCAAAGACTTCCCCCGCTCTGGGCGGAGCGGGAGGGCATGTCAGACTTGTACTTACCAAAAACCACCCATGGTCCTTCTATTGCCCTTTACGTTCCGGGGCCGCGGTATCTCTTTCGAACAACCCGCAACCCCGGCAGGCGGAGGCTCTGTCAAGCCCCTCTGCTTTGCTGACATCTCTTTGAGGCGCGCGTGAAACACGAACGCGCCGTCGACACGGCCTGTCGTCAATCGACGGACGGACGGTGAGCTACCCATTGCTCACCGTCCACAGGCCCGTATCTACGGTGGCCGGGAGTCGTCTCGCGGCGCCCGGCGCCCGGGCCGTCTCCCGCGGCGGCTGGGTTGGTTCGAGGTTCTCTCCCTCAAACGCCCGGCCACCTCCTTTGCTAGCATTACTGCTTCGCAGAAGGTGGTGACCGCTTCCCATTCCCTCTCGCTCCGGACCATAGACTGAACCAGGGCCGGACGCTTCAGATCGCCGCCGCCGATCGCCTCTAGCTCGGGCACCGCTTGGGGCAGCCCACCACTGTGTGCTCCACCGTCTCCTCCGGGCGTGAGGCACAATGGTGACACCCGGGCGTTTCCTCCCGCCCGATTATGTGCAGGAACCTCCGGTATATATGGCCCTACTATATAAACTCGGATGTACTATTAGGGACACCTCTGCTTAACACTACAGGGATTACAGGCGTGAATTTATGTCATTTGTTATAATATACCAAGCTATAACTTTATATTCATAAGCCTAGTACTCAACTCACCATGGCTGAGGGTTTTTTCTTAAACATTAAGGCTACGTTGTCAAACATTTAAACTCACATACACAAACAGCCAGACCCGAAACAACTACCTGCAGGTCATACGATTATTTGTTCCGTGCAGGGATCGAACCCGTGACACAGGGCGTAGCAGTGTCGATCGCTCAACCGATGCGCCAACCTTGCCGTCTAAAGGGTTACAGATCGATCTTTACAAGCACAGTATCTATATAGCGTTTTCGCATGCGATTTACTTTCAGCTTTGTTAAAGTGCAATTCGTAAATCTTGCCTTACACGATTTCTCGGTACAGTACATTTGTTGATATAATTACGTACGTACATTCTAGGAATAGACAAGATAGAATACAACAACATGGCGTCGCCGTCAGAGAGCTCAAGTTACCGCTACTATAACAGTACGGAGCGCGTTCATTCACGAACTATGGAGGACTGGCTCAAGTATAGCTTGGCGCTGGACTACAGGAGTAATGGTATGTAGGTTTTTTTTTGGTGGGTTGTAAATCATCAAATAACTTCCCCCGCTCTGGGTGGACCGGGGGGGTGTGTCAGACTTGTACTGACTAAAACCCACCCATGTTCCTTCCTCCTTCTATTGCCCTTTACGTTTCGAGGCTGCGGTATCTCTTTCGAACAACCCGCAACCCGGGCAGGCGGTGGCCCTGGCAGGCCCCTCTGCTATGGTACGTAGGTTTGGGTATGGATTCGTTTCTAATTTCGTAGATGAAAATTCAGGCGACCATTTTAGTTTGGGAGAATCACTAAACTGTACAAAGAGTGTAAAAGGACCCCTAATTAAGCCGAAAGGCACTTTGTTCTCTCCGTTTTTTTGATCTGAGACTAATCCTACTTTTTTTTTAAAGTTCGTGTTGTGCTGGCATTGCTATTGCGCCTGCAGAGAACTTCAACCGGCTTGAATATAGTAACCTTATTGTCCTAATTGGTAACATTTTTATCAAGACGTTTGGGGTTGAATCTCTGGGACTGGTGAGGTCCTTGTGCTGATAGCCTTTTCTAAGGAGATTTCGAAACGTTTAGAGTTTATACCTATTTAATTTTTGTTTAGTTAAGAAGTTTTTAAAGTAAAATAAAATGATGACCTTTGATTTTGACACAATTCAATGCTTACATGCACAATGTTTTGAGTGCATTATATTGAGTTTTACTGTAACACTGAAACGTGTGCGTTGATCTACAGTACCAAATTTCCCTTAGGTTCAGATGCACATGGCCGCCCTACCCACTCCCGATCCTGGGACGACAACACCGACTCTCTAGACAACCACAAGCGACACATCAAGGCCCACTTCGACCTCTGCATCAAGCTGGGCGTGAAGTACTGGACCGCCTTCGACTCCGACCTGGTCCCGCACACCGACAGCTGGGAGGAGAACAAAACTCATTGGGACGAGGTTACGGAGTACATACAGGAGCTGACGCAGAGGTTCCATTTGAAGTTGCTGTGGATAGCGCCTGATCTACATTCACATCCCAGGTAGAGGTTAAAAAATCTGGTTACAATTATTTCATTTTATTGAGACTAGAATCAAGTTGATAGGTCCTATAATACTTTAAATGTTGTAAATGAGAAATGGACTTAAGTAGGTATGTGTAAATTAAGTTGATTTCAGAATTACTAGTTTTATTAAAAGTGACATAAAGTTGTAGGCGAAAATAAACTTTGTAAGAAAGCATTATACTTACTTTTTCAAAAACCGATAAATTGGAAACAATAACGAACTAACAAATACCGACGTCCATGTGTGAACTGTTTATTTTCAATACAAAGATAAACTTTTTATTCTAGATACGTATCAGGCGCATTTACAAGCAACGACGCAACCACATTCATCCAAGCTGCAACACAAATAAAACGATGCCTAGAAGTGTCACAACGGTTGAACGCAGAATGCTTCCTAATATGGCCGTACCGAGAAGGTTACCACACTCCATTCCAAACTGACGTCACAAGAGAAATAAAACTATTCGCCAAAGTACTGAAACTAACAGCCGAATACAAGGACAGACTGAATTACAGATGCCAACTACTAATAATGCCATATTATAATAATAACTACCACAATAGAAACTTTTACGGAGGCTGGCAACACAATCAGTGGCGGGAAACGGATCTGGTACATACCTATATGTGGGATGTTACCAGTTGCCTGTATTTGCTAAAGAATTATAACTTGGATAAATATTACAAGGTTTCTGTGCAGCCTGGACATCATATGTATATGGCTAACGTGTAAGTTATTTTTTTTAAGTATTACCATATACAAGCAAATTTCCAGTAAAGGGAAGGTAGAGTATATAGTTTTTTACCCTTTTGAATGCTAGAGCATAAACGCAAGTGCGTGCCCTGGAAACCACACATTTTTATCTCAATTTTGTCACGTATTTGTGTCCAGGGCACGGGCTTACTTGTCACATATATGAGAAATGGCGTTCAAAAGGTTAAGGACATTTGTTAGGGGGTGTACCAATAACCTGGAGCAACTATACGGTCTGCTACCGGGAAATTACTAATAGAAAAACACTGCTCAGCCCTGGACAGCATCTCCTTGATTATTGCCAGCTTGGCGAAGATTTTAAAGAAGAAAAGGTTCTTGTACCTCATAACAAGAAGGAATTGTACAGTCGCTGTAATTATTGGTAACTTTCAGGTACAATATGCTCGGTGGTGTGACGGTGACGAATGACTTTGACCATTACGACACCAGAACTCTCACCCTTATGATGAAATGCATTGTGGATCAGGTATACAGTCATATTTACTACTTGGAAAGTTCTACTTACGTATTAAGTTTTTTCAAAGGGAATGAGGTAAACCCCTCGAAAGGACACGTAGAGCCATCTCTTTTCCACACTCCACACAACAATACTGCTTTTAAGCGTCACCGTAGGACACCTCACATTTAATGTCTTTTCAGCCATTGGTCATAAAACGAGCGCTTGCGCAAATATAATATAGCCCAAGGACTTTAACTGATTCACTCACTAAGTTTTGGGCCATGAAAATCTGAAGTACAGTTACGGTTTACAGATAATATAAATTAAGTGTATATTGTGCCCGCGACACGAAAACGACTAAATTACGGAACAAACTTGGTTATTTTTCGTCTACACTACCGTTAACTAAAAAAAACTTGTCTTCTCAGGGGACAGCGCCTCCTGGCGGTATAAACCTGAAGCTGACTCCTCGGCGAGACAGCGACCTGCGCGAGCTCACGACGACCTACGTCAAGTATATCGACACTGTGGCTAAGGCGCTGCGGCTGGCTTGCACCGTCATCGCTGAACAGATTTTGTCGAAACATCTGCAGGTGAGACAAAAAAATAATAATCGTAAGGATTTACAAAAGGACACAAATCAAATCAATCAAATCAAATCTACAGTCACGGTCACAAGGCATAATAACTTGTGAAAGTACTGTAGTTGCCCATTCCAAAGCGTTGATCTCTATGGAGAAGAATGGGGAAGAAACTCCATGGACACTCTTTTAAATTATAATATTTTTACAAAATCGTTTTTAAGTACATCATTCATGTTGAGATTATACAAATATGTGAGAACGATGGACACTTGGCGGGATTACTAAAACTCTACTGGAACATACGTCAGGAATTTAATTTAAACTCATACGTAAAATACCTCATTGCTATGAAACAAGCGAGTGACAAGGCCTAACGAGGCGGTACGGTTTTTAAGGGGTGGGGATTATCATCAAATAAGTTCCCCCACTCTGGCTAAAACCCACCCATATTTCTTCTTTTGCCGTTTATGTTCCGGGACCGCGCTATCACTTCGAATAACCCGCAACCTCGGCAGGACAAATATATAACATAAACGATCTAGTTCATATTAATTAGGTATCTACCTAGAGAAAAATTGAGGTGAAATGACTGGCTTGGCGTGGAAGGCACGCCCATGCGTATATGCTCTGGCGTTCAAAAGGTTAAAAAACCCAATTTCGCATCAATAATGATAGTCACGACCAATTTGTATGCACGAAGCAATTTTTAAAAGTGTTATCTCCAACTGTATCTACTGATTAACGGTTTACGTTTTCACGAATATGGTATTATGGAATTTGTATTAAGTATTAAGAAATAGGTCTTCTCTCAAAGTAGAAACCTTTATATCTTGATAAAATCACTTATGATTTTTGGTAAGCCTACACATATTAATGTACAGTAGGCCTACTATGACGTCTTAAAGCAGAACCTATTCCACTGAGTGAAAGAGATGGTGCTAGACACCCTGTATAGCTCTGTCTCTTTCCCTCAGCGGAATAAGTTCTGCTTTAAGAAGTCGTGGTAGGGCAAGTCTCTTCTTAGAGGAGATGTCAAATCGTTCGATGGGCGCGGTTGGCTGAACTAACAATTAAACTTTTCTATTCATATTTGTGAACGTATGTTTGTTTTGCAGCAACGATATTTAACGTACTACAGCGGGTTCGGTTCCCGAATCATCAGCAGCGACGTCACGATGGAGGAATGTGAAGAATACTTTAAGTAAGGAAATTCTTTTAGGAAACATTTATTTTTATTCACAGAACGACACGGTTTAATCCCAACGGCCACCACTAAAACAGGCCCCAGTGGTGGCCGTTAGATCAGTGCATTATTTTTTGTTCCAACGGCCACCAGTGGCGGACGTTGGAACATTCCAAATAATATTTATATTATCAGTGTTTTGTCAATGTAATCTAACTATAGCAAATGTACCTACCTATAATTTAACTAACAGATTGCTAATAGACAGGACTCCCGAGTGTTTTGTAACAATTGTTAAACATGATCTGCCTAGTCTTTTTCCAACTATAATAGGATCGGCTTCCAGTCTCACCAGATGCAGCTATTTACCAGTATTTTAGATAAAGCGTATGTCTGTCTGACCTCTCCAGTTAGTACCATATCCCTTGTTAAGACTGCTTTATAAATTAAAACAATTTTGGATATTGAAAGTCCATACTCATTAGAACTGCAGTGGAAACTAAACTTTAAGCATAAACATTAAAGATACTTTTCCGAAATCAAAAAAAAATTGTACGAAATTGTAAAATGTGTATATTTTTACAGGAAGAACCCACCGCACGGTGACGTCCCGTCATCGAAGTACGAACATTTGGATGTGGTGTTCCACAGGCACTTGGATGCCTGCGACCATATATGATAGATTACCTAGTGCCTAGAACAATCACATCGAAATCAATAGTCCCATCCGAGGAGCGGTTTGCTGTCAACAGTTTCCTGGCCGAAGTGCCTTCTAGCATCTTCTACAAGCCTACCGTCTAAGTGAGGCGGTGCCCGAGGTTGCGGTGCGGGAGGAGGGAAGGATGGGGGGGGGGGGGCGACAATGAGGATTAAACCCATCCATCAACGTAGAATCGCATTTTGTCGTATCGAGCTCAGCGACCTAAAGCACCGTCTTAGTTAAGCGATAGGCCTGTAGTTATTTATTTATATTAAAATACATATTTTTATTACTGTTTTTAAAGCTAATGAATATTTTACCTTAAAGTGGCGGCACATATTGCACATATTAACTACTTACGGGAAAAATTGTAAAATGTGACAGCAAAGGTGAGACCTACGATCGCCCGGGAGACACGGGGAACTGGCAAAACATTATTTTGTAATGCTTTTTGGCACTTAATTCGAGTATTTACGACGCACATTACGACGACAGTATGTTGCATATAGTATTACATTGATAATTACGGTCAAAGAAGTTGACCTTCGTGGCAGATTATGGTCCACTCACTCCCGAGGAGTAAGGACTGTGTCCCAGCCTGCAGCTGTAGCAATGTCTGTTTTTATCGGAAATCACAATAAAACAATGAACAATTATTTCAATCTGTTTTATTTTATTTGCATCTTTATCAGATTATTCATTTTTTGTATTTTTCACGTAATATTCACAGCGACTTATATCTATACAATAGCTAGATACAAATTATGTATTTGTATATTGTACAAACGATTGTGCAATTATGTATAATTTTGTAAATATTTTTGTATTTTGAGATATTTTTCTTTGACTATTTGAACGCTAACAACTTTTCAGAAAAAGAACATGAAGATGCAAAGAGGTTCCTAAATGCATAGTTATGTGTTAAAATATATATTTATTTTTTATAGTTTTATCACAATATATGTCACAGAATATTTATAGGAATACCGTTAACAGTTGTTAGTCGTTTAAATAGTCATATAGCTTGGAAGCATGTCAGCATTTTTTTTTTTTGTTATTACAATATGTTTTGTATTGACGACGATTTGTCACTTGTAAGCGTTTAAATTCGAGTTGAATATTAATTTCTTGAACAGAAGCCGACATCGACTCTTTGTTTTTTTCAAGTAAATACTTGGCTTGTATTACAATTATTATAAATAAAAAAAAAACGAGTATAACCCTCGATTCTTCTCACAGGCAAAACAACCATTACATTACGTTAATAAGGACTAAAAGCTCGGTGTTGCCAACGAAAAAAATAAAATTAAGCACATTCATTACTAACTAAAACTTATAACTAAGCACAGTACACGAATACTGTCAAAATAAATATTAAAATTACGTTAAAATAATATCATGATTGTTTTCATTTCACGTAGCGAGGTTTCTAAAAAAAAATGCCAATTCCTCATAATATATACAAATAAAAAAGTTTTTCATACATATTTCATAGAAAAACCGCAAAAATAATCTAATACTGAAGAAAGAAAATGGCAGTTAATAACTACAAAGTTAGGAATGAAACTTAGTCTGAACAATCTAGACAAAAAGTCTCTTGGATCTACGAATTCTGTTTTATACAGTACATGGCGCGAAGTTTTCACAAAACCCTGATACAATATTTCGCATTATTTATTCACCTTAAAAATATTGCAAAATATCCTCCCGTTTAGGTAAAAAATATTTTATTTGAAAATGTTGACATAACAGTTAATTTTTTTACGATAAATATGATATTGCAAGAAAATATATTATGCTAGAATGATCACTATTAAAAAGACAAAATGCATAATGACTAAATGATACAAAAACATTGATCACTAAACTGATTTACAGTTAAATTAACAAAGAATTCATTTGAGAAGAAAGAAATGTGCGCGGCGATTTGTGTTTCATATTTTTTTTACATTTCATAAGAAAGCACATTATGAAAATTCTACACATTTATATGAATAATAACAATAAATTTACATCGATAAATTCATTACGTCAATGATGCATTTAATAAGTAATTACAATTTAAATTCAAAGCAAGAAATTGATGTTACATGAATATATTATAGTGTTTATAAAAAAGGGGGAATACAAACTAGCCAGTTATGTTTAATTCTCGTGTTATAGGAGCGATCCATTTGACATTAATTGGTACAGGGTCGGATTCAGGGCTGTGACGAGAAATTCTTGACGAAAAACCCTTTGCCCGACCCTGGGCCGCTGACACTAGCAAGCAGTATTATTCCTTTCTAATTAACACTTTCACTCAGTATAATTCGATTTAGTATACCAGTCTAAATATCAGCCGATTGGGCAAGTTACTATGGAAGTATGATTTAAGACTTATCATTACGCCTTTTTGGTACATGCGACTGACTGGATCAAAGATGTTAAAATTGGTCTTCCATTTTGGAAAATACTTCACACGGGAACGAGATGCAACAATGAAACCGAATAAGATAGCATTAGTCGCGTGTACACAAAAGGCATAACAATGACAATTTGATTGCTTCCTACATTACGTTTTAGTTCGTTCTAGGAACTACTCTTTGGCGACGCGATATTTTGTGACTTTAGCTTGCCGTAGCTGTGACTGTTTGGTGCGCTTGCGCACGTGCATTTTAATATAATATTAAGGTTAATTGTTAGACATGGGTTATGCTGTATTGAGCAGTCTGAAGTATGTTATTATCCGACTGGACGTCTCTGGAGTATACTTTAGCTTATTACATATAGCTAACCTAATGGGCTGGAAATAATGCTGACAGCGACTGAATTCGATGTCTTTCTAGAGTAATTGTTGAGTTTTTGTGCGCTGTACTTTCGGTCTTCGGGACTTGAGGGCTCAAGTGGCTAGCATTATTCAACTTTGACCCAAAACTCCGAGTACAAAGTAGACATTTCAGAATCTACCATTGACTGAACAACTGAACTTAACCGACACCACTTCAAATACACCTTACAAACCAGATGTTCATAGTGGGAGACACTTGGCGCTTTCTGAATAGGAACTGCACGGTGTTTTAAGGGGTGACGCCCTCAGGTGGATGTGGGGTGGGGGGGAGAATTCAATGGCAAGTGGTAGTCCAAAGACCAGGAAGATGATGTTCGAAAGCATCCCATGTCCAAAATAAATACGTATTAATAAGATACATTATGTCATTAGTGTTGCTAGAAGCTGGAGATCTACTTAGTACGTTAGTATGGACTAGATAGTGATACAATCGCTTACTTTACGTCTTTAGTTCCTCTGTGTTACTGGTACTAAGTTACGAATATTAATTTTATTGACGTCGTATATCTTCACTCTAGACAACATTTGAGAAATAATGGCGAAATAACTAACTGGATACTGTTGAGCCAGTAGCATATGCTGAAAGATTTTAGCAGTAATGTAAACAATATATATATATTTAATATCTTAGCCACGCATCATACGCGTGGACCACCAGCGGCGGGGGAGGGGGGGGGGGCGGAAGGTTCGTTACGCTGATTGCCCCCCCCACCGCAGACAGATGTAGTCATTTGCAACCATTATCTGTAGTAAATCCAATTATTTCCATCGAGCATTTCACTTAATATCCTCAACGCTCTATTTCACTAAGTCTATATTATTTCGCCGTTATTCGTGTGAATGGTGAGTGATTGATGCTATTTAAGATGCGCGTAAGTATGTGTGCGCGTATTTACAAAGTGCGTCTACTTAGACACAAGTGTTTAGTGTGAAATATAGACGCAAAAACTTCAACGTTACCATCAATTTAGCAAATAATTTTAGATCTACACAGTATTGATTTTTTTGTCGGTTATTAAGGGTTGTGCCTCATCTATTAGCACAGGATCGCACAGTTTAATGATCCTAGGGGCATGGCAAATTTCTAGATAAGGTGCAACCCTAAATAAATTCAGCTGTTTCATATGTAAAAGTCAATACATTCTTGGATAATATGTAAGGAAAAGCTGATTTATTGAAACGGGTCTAAAATTAATTATGTACAGTCAACAAACAAAATAAGTTCGAAACATAAGCTTAATATATAAATTATGTTATTGAAGTTTAAATATATAAATTATGTTATTGAATTTTATTTCGGACCTGGTTACTTATTTTGTTAACTGTACATAATTAATTTTAGACCCATACCCGTGTACTTAATTTCATGTCTCAACAGTTTACGCGTCAAAGTCCTTTTGTTTTTTATACTCTACGTGTATTTAAATATTCAAAAAATGTTCGTTGGTGGCAGTGTTCGCTATACCCCTACCTATTGGACGGGAATACACTTGAGGTACTAAAAACTTGTCCACTACTTCCATAGCAAGATGCCGCACTTACATACAATTGTAAACATTACGATTATTAAATAAATACGGAGGCAGTCCACGACAATATTCACTAGTATTAGTAGACACGGATTAGTTAACAAATGGAGACGTACATACACACGTGATACTTGATGACCAATCAGAATGACCCCGTGTGACGTGACCTGCGCTTCTTCAAGTCTGTTTAAAAAGCTTTATGTCCATGAAATAAAAGGGAAAAAGACGTCTTTTCGGAGGACGCGACTCGCAGAGGATTATTGGCTTTTATTACAAGGACATAAAGCTGTTTTTGATTTGGTGGGATGGCTCTCGGATGTTATCACAAACCTTGAATTACGTAGACCTCCATTTGTTTACTATTCCGTGTATTATTTTTGCCGAATTTTATTTAATTTTTATACAAATAGTTAAGTGTATTTTCTACACGAATTTCACAAGTTTATGAAGCCCTTTATACCTCAGATGTTAATCGTCTCTAATGTGGCTTTAAGAGTACTATATAAATATAATGTCACTTAAGTAGATTGTTTTTTGTGGGGCAAAATGGGTCTTTAGTGGCATCAATTAATGATGGAAACCATTTTACAGAAATAAATCTTAACATCTAAGATTTTACAAAAACAAAAATAGAGTGATCGTGGTGGAAAAACCACGTCAGATCGAATATCTATAAATCATAGAAATATTCGTTAAAATTGAAAAAGAAATCACTCTTTATAATTTGGTACCACAGACTCGACAGTTAAAATAACTTCGCAATACCACCATCAGCGCAGACGATTAACTCTTTGGGTGTCTTCACAAGGCGTTAATCCAGCGTACACGCTACGTAAACGCGACGATAACGCTGCATCAAAGTATAGAAGATAACACAAAACAACGCATACCTCTATCAAACAGATGTACACTTACAACGTTACACTAGGCTGCATTTACGCGACAACTACGCGGCATTTACGTAGATTCTACGCACCGTATACGCCGGATATTCGGCCAGTGCGAAGACACTGCGTAGTCCAGATACAAGCTGGTGGCAGCTCACTCGTCGTCAGCGGGTTCGGTGCCAAAGTACCGGTCGCCGAAGTTCCCTATACCCGGCAGGACGTAGAACTTCTCGTTGATCTCCGGGTCTAATGCTGACGTTACTATTTTTACCTATGAACAAAGATTAATGCGAATGTCTGGTTATTCTGTATGGCTTCACTGTCTTAGATTACCTAAGTGAAGATTGAAGATTGATGCCAGTAAAAATTAAAATCTTTTAAAATCATTTGGTTTTACAATGTTGCTGATGTATTAGCAACATAGTACTAACGCTGTAGCGTTAGTACTTAAATATGGGAGGAGAGTGTAGGCCCGACAATAAGTCATAGCTTACTTTACAAAACGTACTATAAGAAAGTGTACCTTTAATTAAAGTATGAGTCGCACAAGAACATATAAACAAAACGATTTGTTGTATTAATAAACAAATGTGTTGCTAATAAACAAATGTGGTACAATCGCAACCGCTAAGCGTGAGGTTCTGGTTCGATTTCCGGGTTAGCTAATCTGTTATTGGTTTTTTCGGAAATTTCTAAGAAAATTGTTTATTTTTTTTTTATTATTTCGTAGCAGCCTTGGAGACTATATTTGTGCCGGCTAGTGGGAATAGGCTCGCCCTCTATTACATGGTACTTGAACATTAAAAAAAAAATATTACGAAATATTTAAAAATGTAATCATATTATGTAAAAAAAAAACAATAAATGAACATTAATTTATTTGCCAGAAGAATATTTTATTTCTCATAATTGGAGAGATGTCTGAAGATGAAGAAGCCTGTTATATTTTTTTTTTAAAAAAAACGTTGCCCCACACTAGGAATTTCTCCTGTGTCGTGGGTGCGTTTACAAACATTTAAACACACATACACAAACAGTCACACCCGAAACAACTATTTGTAGGCCATACAAATATTTGTTCCCGGCCGGGTAGGCCATAGAAATATTTATTCCGTGCGAGAATCGAACCCGCCACACGCAACGCAGCAGTCAATCGCTCAGCCACTGCGCCAACCGTGCTGTCAACTGTTGTAACTTGTAGGGACACATCGACGATATGTAATATGATCGCGTGACGTATGCAAGATATATGCCAGTGTGTATAGAGACGGCTGCGTCCCGTCAAGTAAGTTGCCTCAGTCGTGATTATACAGACCTACAAGAACTACGCCTTGTCATTTACTTCCCTAGTCATTCAATAACCTTAAATCACTCTTACCTGCGGGAAAGCATACGCGATGGAATGCACCCCGATCTCAGCCATCAACAGCGACACGAGACTAATATTGTCCTCAGGCACGTCGTGGTCCAGCAGCACGCGGATGGCCATGATGGCCGCGGCTCCCGTCGCTACGGTCGCGTCCATCAGGATCACGCGGTAGTCCTTTATGTCTTTTGGGAGACGGAGATAGTATAGCTGAAACAGGAAATTATAACTTTTTGAATTAATTGGATATTTGACTTTAATTTATTTTTATACTAATTTATTATTTATAATGAATTGTGAAATATTTTGTACGCTGAAAATAGCCAAACATGCTGAACCAACAATTTTAAACCTGTTCCATCTATATGTGCATATCCAATGTATTATGTTACACATGTTTTTACAAATAAATTGATCTTTATCTTTCATCATCATCAGGTTATATTAGTCCACTGCTGGACATAGCCCTCCCCTAATGAGCGCCATAGCGCCCTGTCTTCAGCTTGCCGCAACCAGCATCTGCCTGCAGTCTTTCTTAGATCGTCATCCCACCTTTATCTTTACATATTTAGAAAGCAAAGTAAAACTTCAGGGGTTACGGTTTGTTCGAAAGAGATACCGCGGCCACGGAACATAAAGAGTAAAATAAGGAACATGGCATGGGTAGGTTTTAGTCAGTACAAGTCTGACAATTCCCACGCTCCGCCTAGACCAGGAGAAGTTATTTGATGATTTCCAATCCGCAAAGCTTTTGTTAATGTTTGTCGAAGTTAAGTTTAAAAATTTTGCTGAGTTGTCTATGAAATACAAAACTCACATCAATTTATTTATGAACGCCATTGACCAACTATTCAGCTTTATAACCTTCTTCTTCATAAATATGTATATACAGTTCTCGTGTCAGTTTTAAATGCGATACTCCTCCAAAACGGCTTGACCGATTTTTATGAGATATTTATGTATACTAGCTGTGCCCAGCGATTTCACCCGCTGCTCAGGTCCAATTCTTACTTAGGGATGTGAAAGATAGATAGTAACAGATTCTCAGACTTACTAAATATGCATAAAAAAATTCATAAGAATCGGTCGAGCCGTTTCGGCGGAGTAGGGGAACGAACATTGTGACAGGAGAATTTTATATATTAGACTAGCTGTGCCCAGCGGTGTCACCCGCTGAGGTTTAGGGGTATGAAAAATAGATGTTAGCCGATTCTCAGACCTACCGAATATGTACCCAAAATTTCATAAGAATCGGTCGAGCCGTTTCGGAGGAGTACGGTAACTAACATTGTGACACGGAAATTTTATATATTAGATTAAGAGTAATCTATTTTTCATACTCCTAAGTGATAAGGGTGGTCCCTCTCCAGAAAAGGAGTTATGCAGCGTGTGAAAGCGCTGGCCACAACTAGTATTAATATGGATTTGAATAAAGCAAGTGCTACCACTAGTGACGTACTCATTTACTTTTTAGAATATATTGAGACTAGGTTTTGCCCGCGGTTTCGCTTGCCGTAAATTCGGGGTAACACAGTTCCCCTTTCCTGATTTGCACGAACCTGCTACCTGTAGGTTTTGCCCTTGAGCCTTATTTATTGTAATAGCAAAGCTACGTTTTCCCTTTTTTTCCCTCTTTGATTTGAAATCAAATCAAATCACTTATTTGAATTAGACCATTACAGGCACTTTTGAATGTCAAGAAACAAAATTAATCTACAGTCCCGGTCATAAGGCATAATAACTTGTGAAAGTACTGTAGTTGCCCAAAAAGTTGTTGAAAAGATAGGTCTCTTACCTCTGGTTCATCAGTCTGTTGGTTGGTCTGTATGAGTATCTTGCCGATGCGGATGTCCTTACAGATGTCGCACACGGCTTGCTCCATGGTCTCGCCGGCGCGCAAGATGGACACGCCACAGATCTTCTCTACGTCGCATTTACGACCTTAACGTTATAAAAATAAAGGCTTTTATTCGAATTCATAAGGCGATTTTCACGAAGAAGATTAATTTGTAATTTAACTAATTTGTTTGGTGTTTTAACTTGTTTAGTAACAAAGCTGTTAACTAAAATCTGCAATAAGTGTTTCCAATGGAAGACCGATTTCGGTCCGAAGCCAGGGGTTTTTATTAACCCTATGAAATAATTTCAAGATTGGTTAAAAGTTATTATTATAACGTTTTTTTTAGTAACTTTTTTTTTTCAACGACATTGTCACATATATATGACAAGCAGGCGCGTGCTCTGGAGGTCAACGACACAAATATGTGACAAAAGCGCTTGTTAGAAAACTTTGGTTTCGGTCAAAACTTTGGCTCATTTGGTCGGAGACTGTCACATGTTACTATATTCCGAACGTGTGGAGGATAATCCCAGTTTTGGCACACCCAATACTCTATTATATCTCTTGCGTTATAATTTTTTTTGTTTGCATATGGGAAATACCAAATAACTGGAGTCACTTTTACTGACTTAAACACCCTTCCCCTGTTCCTTCTATTACTCTTCATGTTCCGGGGCCGCGAAAAACCCGAAACCCCGGAGTTGATTTACAATGCCAGGAGAATTGTGTTGACCATAGACATCCCACTCGGTCTTTTTTTTTATTGATTGGCTTTTCTGTCTAATCAACATAGTTACTCCTTGTATGAATAAAAAATCTAACATATATCCGAGGTGGGGTACAAACAATTTCGAGCTTTATTCATGGAACTGACCTTTGTAAGAGAATCCTTGCGGCGTGTCCACGATGTGGTCGGAGTACGGCAGCAGAGACAGCGCGAACTCTATGACGAGCCGCATGAGTCTCTTGGAGTAGAAGATGAACTCGTCCCGGGGCGTGTCCTTATTGCGGATGAACGTGTGGAGACCTTGCACCTGGAACATGTCTTGACTGTCATACTATCTCTTATTGGCGGCATGACAGAGCAATTTATATTTCTGTTGTGTTTTCTATAGAACTAGAATCTTACTATCCTTACTAATATTATAAAAGCGAAAGTGAGTTTGGTTGTTACCTCTTCATGCAAATTCTAAAGGCTAAACCGATTTTGATGAATTTGCATTTTTTTTTGAAATTTTGGTACAGAGTTAGTTGGGACCCTGGAGACGGACATAGGTTTTTTTTAGATTTTTTTTAAAAAAAGAGTGAAAAATGAGGGAGAAAGAGGGAAAACTTAGTATTGCTATTACAATAAATAAGGCGCAAGGGTAAAAACTACAGGTGGCAGGTCCGGCAAATCAGGAAAGGGGAACTGTCTTATCCCGAATTTAACGCGGGCGAAAGCTAGTAATATCATAAATGCGATGAAATTTGGCACAGAGGTAGATTATGGTCTGGAATAACACAATGGATACTTTTTTTTTCGATATCTCACACAAATTCTTATCGAGTATTCATTTTTCACTGCTACTAAGATATATTAACATATCGTCCACATACTTTAGAAGAAAAAATATGTATAATATTATAGTAGATAACTCGTAAATTACCCAAAAAATATAGACATCTTTTGTCTATATTTTTTGGGTAATTTACGAGTTATCTACTACTACATCTACATATGGGAAGTAGGTACTTATACCTTTACGATTTTAAAAATAATTTTGAAATTCGGCACACAAGCACGTAAATACAGTCGAATTGAGAAACCTCCTCCTTTTTTTGAAGTAGGTTAAATATAAAGATTGAAGCAAAGGATTTGACATACCTGAGGAGTTTCCTTGAGTACGAAGAGCGAGTCAGGCACGGGCTGCCCGATGTGCGCGATCGCTAACTTTTCACGCACTTTGAAGCCGCGCTGGAACAATTCATGATTATCGAGTTGTGTCATAAATTAAAGAGTTCTGTAGATGATCTGTATTAACTTCAGAACATTAACTTAAGACTAAGATAATTCTACTAATATTATATTGGAGGAGCTCATGGCTGAATAATACAGCTGCTCGGGTCGATCTTTAGGATAAATAGCGCTTGCCTAGGTTGGTCTGTGGAGTCAAACCTATCGAGTTTCCTGCGTGCCTCGGAAAGCACGTTAAGTTGTTGGTCCCGACTGTCAGTTGTAGATCTTTGACAGTCGTTACAGGTAGTCAGTGTCCCGAAAGTCTTTCTTTTTTTTTTGGAGAGGGAAATCATCAAATAACTTTCCCCGCTCTGGGCGGAGCAGGGGGGGGGAGTGTCAGACTTTTACTGACTAAAACCCACCCATGTTCCTTCTTTTGCCCTTTAAGTTCCGGGGCCGCGGTGTCTCTTTCGAACAATCCGCAACCCCGGTTTACGTTCCGGGGCCGCGGTATCTCTTTCGAACAACCCGCAACCCCGGGCCCCGAAAGTCTGGCAACCAGTCTTAGCAAGGGGTATCGTATTACCCAGTACTAACTGGGTTGTGGAGGTCAAATAGGCAGTCGCTCCATGTAAAATACTGGTACTTAGCTGCAATTGATACATTCAAGTACAGCTGCAACTGTTACAGTGTCGTGTTGCAGTAACTCACCAGCTGCAGTTGTTTGTGAACGTGTTGCACGATGAGGTGTATGGCCACTTTGTTCTCTCCGCCGCGCGGCACGATGATGTCGGCGTGCGCCATGCACGGCGCGATGTAGCTCTGGTACGCGGGCTTCACGTGCGTCATGTACTGTTTCAGTACGCCTTCCAATTCGCGCCCGCGTTGGACTATGTCCCTATGGATGGGAAAACAAAAGGTTATTATAATGTGGTGACGATACGGTTGGCGTAGTGGCTGTGCAATCGACTGCTGCGCTGCGTGTCGCGGGTTCAATCCCCGCACGGAACAGATATTTGTATGGCCTACAGATAGTTGTTCCGGGTCTGGCTGTTTGTGTATGTGAGTTTAAATGTTTGTAAACGCACCCACGATACAGGAGAAATTCCTAGTGTGGGACAACGTTTTTATTTAAAAAAAAAAGCTTGGGAAAGGTACTTGCTTCAATAATATAAGTCTTTTATCAGAAAATCGCACAGTACAGGACTACAGGTTACTTTATGAAGAGAAGAATACTTGATCAAGACCCTAACTCAAGGAGACGCTTCGGTTTGGTTCGAAAGAGATACCGCAGCCCCAGAACGCAAAAGAAATAACATGGATGGGTTTTAGTTGGTTTTGGCGCGTGTTGCGAAAGGGGTCTAGACGGAAAAAATTAAGACCAAAAGTTGTAACGATACTTTTTGCTATAGTTGTAAGCCGTGCGGCGTGCGCGTGTTTCTTTGTCCGTCTCTCTCTCTCATAGAAAGCAAGCCAGTTATTTTCGTTTCGTCTTTCTATTTCGCATTGAACAGTGTGGTGTCGCGACGATTATTTTTGTGGTGTGTATACAGGTTTTTTTTACATAATCCTTACTCCTTACTAATATTATAAAAGCGAAAGTGAGTTTGTTTGTTTGTTTGTTACCTCTTCACGCTTTAATGGATAAACCGATTTTGATGAATTTTGGTACAGAGATAGTTGGGAACCAGGAGACTGACATAGGCATTTTGATTTATTTTTACATTTTTATTTAATAAAAGTGTGATATGAGGGAGAACGAGGGAAGAAAAGGGAAAACTTAGCGTTGCTATAACAAATCAATCAGGCGCAAGAGCAAAAACTGCAGGTCTGATTGGTGTGTTAAACCGAATTTAACGCGAGCGAAGCCGCGGGCGAAAGCTAGTAAATAATAACTTCGTTCCATCCGGGTGTCCCTTGACACCTCGCAAGTTTTTTGTATGTTATTCATGTTTTATTTTTAAATTTTAACTGAAATACCTCCCTGACCCCCGTACTATTCAATGCATCTTTCAGCACAATGTTTTAAGTAAATATTGTAATATTGAGTTAAACGTAATTTTTCACTGTAGAGTTACTTAGTTACGTACCTAGTTACTTGAAGTACTGAATGCTAGTTGGCGGTCCTGGAAATCACCAAATAACTTCCCCCGCTCTGGGCGGAGCGGGGGGAGAGTCAGACTAGTAGTGACTAAAGCCCACCTATGTACCTTCTATCCCTTTATGTTCCGCGGTATCTCTTTCGAACAACCCGCAACCCCGGCAGGTGAAGGGTTGGCTTGCACCCGACTAAACGAACCGTAATATTATAGGTCCAAGGTTATGTTAGATATTTTTACAAATAAGGTTTTGTTACGAATATTTTTGGATATATATTTTTTTATTTTATATATTTTTGTACCTATCACAATGTTGTCATATTTTACCCAAAGGTTGACTGGTAGAGAATGCCTTATAACATTAAGTCCGCCTATGTACCACGTACCACTATTGTACATGAAGTTTAAATAAATAAATAAAATATTTATAGATATTGCTTTAAAATAACGGTTTGACAAGATAGTTAAAGTTTTGTTTCATTATTTATTTGTTGATGACACCTGCCTCGATAAAGCATACCGGTAATGCTTACTATATTTGGCAACCTGCCACTACGGCAGTAATTAATTATAACTACCATGAAATACTATGATAATTAAATTATATGAGTTAAATATGGCTCAGTGGCTTCCGAATTGCTACTTTTTTAACCTCTAACTAAATGGACGTATCCTTTTTTTGCAGATATTAAACCATCAAATAACTTGCTCGCTCTGGGCGGAGCGGGGGCGAGTGTCAGACATGTACTGACTAAAAACCCACACATGTTCCTTCTTTTGCCCTTTTTGTTCCGGGGCAGCGGTATCTCTTTCGAACAACACGCAACCCCGGCAGGATGGACCTACTCTTGACCTCAATCTTGTCCAGAAACAGAGACGAGGTCAACGATGTAACGAGCTAACCTAAAACAACATTATTAACTCGTCTATTGTATTATTAACTTTTTAGAAAATCATAATTTTCCTGCCTTATCTCATTCTATTTGGGGTCGGCACAACACGTGTCTTCTTCCATTCTCCCCTATCAGACGTCACGGCATTATTTACTCCTTTCTCCTACATATCATTAATTACACAAACCGTCCATCTTTTCTTTGACCTTCGTCTTTCCCTTTCCATCTATCAACATTCATATCTATCATTCTTTTAGTCACATGCGCTACGCATTTACTTTTTAGAATATAACACGCTTTAAAAGTAGTGATTTTGATTCTAATACTTAATCCGAGTTACATACTGGTGTACGCACAAAATCATTTGAAATCTTTTCGAGGTTAAACGAGAAACTAAACCTTTTATTATTACAAAATTCGACATACTTAATTAAGTTAAAAATACTTAACCCGCCGTTGGTGACGCATTGGTCTGAGAGACCGGGTGATTAAAAAAAATGGTATAATTTTTTGACCCGTTATTGTTGGGTGTTGCGATTTTGAGTAGCTGCCTCATTTCACTTCCCCCACCGTTAGTCCTCTCCGCGACACCGCAGCGGCTGCAAGTTCCAGAGTTCTAGCCTCAACCCGGTCCCTGAGACCGGCGTCACCAATTACGTAAGTAAATTATTCAAAGTTGAATTTACATAATTTAAAAAAAATTAAAATTTAGTAAAAGTAACTGCTACATTTACTCTTTTTTACATTATAGTATCTTTATATATTGTCACAAGTGCAAGAAATATTTGTTCCTTGAGCACGTAGTGCCTTGTTGTAGTACTTGTTTGACGGTACAAGAAGAGTAATTTTATGGAGGGTTATTTTTTTTTATTTTAGAAGAGTATCTGTTTTTCTTTTTTTTCAATTAGTTTGTAATGTCATAAGACTGACAAAGGCTGATTTAATGCTTATATGATTATATTTGTTATTATTTTTCAATTTTATAAAACTATATAAAAAATACATGTTGATTTCTAGTGTTGTAAGTATGACTGATTAATAGATAATAAACGAGTTGTGATTCATAAAATATTTATGTTTTATTGTTATATATACATGCAAAATTAAAACGAAACTAACTAAACGTCATATATACTATTAATTATTGTGATGGTCTAAGTTCGAAAATCCTGGACCGTGAGACCGGCGTCACCAACGATGTAAGTGAAATTGACGTCACCAACGGCGGGTTAAATAAGATTAATTACTGTAATAAAAATTTATAACAACATACCAAAGGAATTAAGAGAGCTCCTCTAAATTTTTTAAAAAATTAAGGTTGCATATTAATAAATGGCTTGTAGACAATTGTTTATATAGTGTAAGTAAAGGAATTTCTTGATGAAAAGGTGACTGATAGATATGGTTAGTTTTATTTTTTTATTGTTTTATCAATGTGTCTGTGTTGTTTTTTTTTATTATTCATATACTTATATTATTGTTAAGATTTAGTATGTTTCATAATAACATGCTCTGCTATTTGTATGCCATTATATGGTAAAACATGTAAGTTCGCAATACTATAATTATAAGACCCTATGTACCATGTTTTTACACAAATAAATTATTCTTATTCTTAAGTCAAGTTCACCTTCTCAGTCTCCTAGCGAGCCGTATGTCCGCGTCAGTGTCCACGAACACCTTCATGTCCAGCATCTTGGTCACCTCTGCGTTGTAGAACGCCAGGATACCCTCGAAGATGATCACGTTCGCGCCGTACATTGTTTTCTGTGAACAAGGTGCACTGTGAAGCAACACTTTGAGCTTATTTTTTTTGAGTAGTTTGTAGATGTAATTTAACTCCTCTGTCCTTTGGTGTGTGGGGGGGGGGGCTAATACTAATTTTTGTTAAGTTTTTAGACCTGATTACCTGGTCCTCACCTGATAATACCACAAATGTTTATTGGGTATACCAAATGTAACAGTAAAACCCAAAAGACCTGAAAGTGATCAGGGGTTTGAAGGGGATTTCAGGGTATGTCTCATTGTAACAGTTGTTCATAATTATGGGTACAATGACCCCTTTTCAGGTCTTGCGTTTATTCCATTACATCCGTTGTAAGCAACACACATTTTGCTCAAAACTGCGGTTTATTAAAATCTTGGCAAACATAGAAAGAGCTACTCAAAAACTATGCACAATGTACAACCCTATTTTTAAAATATGTGCTTTATAATTTCTGGATATATACACCGATCACCAATATATTTCTCGGACATTAAGCTGTTAATGCATGACAGTTAATCACTTATTACAAGTCAAAAAAAAAACAGGAACAATAAAGTATTATACAAATAAAAATACTACTAACTCACTAATCTAATCTAAGCGCTCTAGTGTCTCGTACATCGGTACAATAGACTTCGAAACCTTTTCATAGTGCATGGCTGAGGGATCGACTGCTGCGCTGCGTGTCACTGGTTCAATTCCCGCACGGAACACATATTTGTATGACCTGCAGATGGTTGTTTCGGGTCTGGCTGTTTGTGTATGTGAGTTTATATGTTTGTAAACGCACCCACAATACAGGAGAAATTCCTAGTGTGAGGCAAAGTTTTTTTTTTTAAGTAAGAAATATATCAATGTGTTCGAATTTGTTATTATACGTTGATGACATTCGCTGAATAGGTACACGTTCGCCAGTATTATATCACGCACCTGCCGTTTATAAACAGTTCTGGGAACTGCGTAACACGGTATATCGTTTAGGTCGATACAGTCAAAAATTATAAAGTTTGAATCTAGTGAGATTGATATGAGCTGAGCTAGTTTGGTCTATCCATCTTATGATCATGATGTCTACGCTACAAGCCACACATACTCACAGTCCTGTTCTCCCGCGAGTGCGTCACGTAGTTGTAGATGGGCACTTCAACCTTCTTGCCCTCGCGCAGGCGCTGCAGCACCGAGATCAGCAACTCGATGTCGAATGCGTCCGGGTGATCAAAGTTGTACTCATTGCGTGTCGCCGCTTGGTGTTGTTTCTCGTTTAGTACCTGGGATTGATGTTTGGTGTTAGGTTAGTTATACTGGTCTTTTAATGGCTGTTTAGATATGTCTACATACCATATATATTATACGTATGTATACCTTTCCCATAGGTGGGCTTGAGTTGGTCAAAAATTTGGAAACGAAAAGACCAGAGTAGCTAAAACCAGATTGTAAATTCAATAATAGGCTAGTTTCTTCAAAAAAATAATATTAGTCCGTCTTTTTGAAACGTCACGCGTTGCTGCATTTTCGCAACAAATAACGTTACACGTAACTTTAATGGGCTATATCTTTGTCATTTTTGGTGTAATTTACAAATAAAAAAATACGTGTCCCTTATTTTTAAATAATCTAAAAGACGGACTGAATAGAATGTAATTACTTTGACCCTGGAAACTACCCTATTATGTCAGATTTTAAATATGATTTTATAATTATTAAACATAATTAAAACAACTAAACTAAAAGGACATCATTAAACTCCTAAACACTGTCAGGTGGTAATGTGCCCAAGAGACTGGTGGCGCTGGCATGTGATTAAAAAAAAAATGTAGAATTGCATGCCTTAATTGTAGCTAGCAACTGCACACCAAGACTATTATAAACGCTGTTATCAGGGGAGAGTATCAGACTTGTACTGACTAAAACCCACCCATGTTCCTTCTATCCCTTTATGCTCCGCGGTATCTCTTTCGAACAACCCGCAACCCCGGCAGGTGAAGGGTTGGCGTTGGGTTCCCGGGGGTTAATTGTAGCTAGCAACTGCACAACAAGACTATTATATAAATGCTTTTATCGGCCATTTTACCATTCATAATGAACTTCATCGACGTGACGTTGTCTTAAATATTTTCTATTTCTAAGCTAAAACACAGTTCATTCTGTTTAAAATATCCAGAAGTTCAGAATACAATTGAAAACCACAAAACATGGCACGCTTTTATTGGGATATACATAATATTATAAGAAATATGCTCATTGTGAAAGATTCGTGACCTTTTCATTGTTTAATTGTTAGATGCTTAAACATTAATGCAGGTTTTCATTCGGTAATGGTGTCGACAACACCTCGTAAAATAAGTATTGGTTGGTTGACGTGGATGGGTGACCACCCGTTGTATACCGAGTTTCCTCCGTGCTTAGAAAAGCAGGTTAGCCGTTGGTCTCGGCGGTCCTTTGTAGATCTTTGACAATCATTTCAGGTAGGTTAGTGGCCCCGAAAGTTTGACGAACAGTCTTACCAAGGAGCATCCTATCACCGAGTTATTAACTGGGTTGTGGAAATCAGATACGCAGCCGTCCATGATAAATACTAGCATTTAGCTCAACCCAGTATGACTGTAACCGGCTCCAACATAGTTGGGAAAAGGTTGATTGGTAGCAAAAGCCCAAGGCATTAAGTCAGCTTTTGTACACACGACAGCACATCAACTTATACAAAACCATTTTATCCTGATCTCTCTACTACGGCGTGCGAACTGTAGTAGAGATCAGGTTAAAATAGTTTAGAATAGGTTGACCTGCCGTCGTGTGTACAATGTGACGGCACGGTTGGTGCAGTGAATGAGCGATTGACTGCTGCGCTACGTGTCGCGGGTTCAATCCCCGCACGAAACAAATATTTGTATGGCCTACAGATAGTTGTTCCGGGTCTGGCTGTTTGTGTATGTGAGTTTAAATGTTCGTAAGCGCACCCACGATACAGGAGAAATTCCTAGTGTGGGGCAACGTTTTTTTTTTAAATGGCAAAGGAAAAAAAAAGAAGAAAATAGATGATAAAAAGAGTATTTCTAAACAACAACTACTATAACTCACTTTGTAGAACGAATCCATACTGACAATGGTAACCCAAGGTATGTTGAGAGATTCTATGATTTTGGCAGCCACGGTCGTCTTGCCCGAAGCACTGGCGCCACATATACCTTCGAATAAAATACACTGTTATATTCACTGTGTACCTACTGTCGTTAATAAACAAGGCAATGACTTGTTGAACTTGACGGTCACAGTTTCGTGCACAAATAGTTACTTTTATTAATATTTTTGCTCTTCAACATAATGGGCACCAAAATATACAAGTTGGATGGATAGCGACGATAAAAAAACGGTTAAAATGTTTCAGTAGGTATATCGTTCTGAGTTCCGATTATTCATCGGTAAATTACTATAAGAGGCACGTAGCAACTTTAAAAAGTATTTATTTCTAATTGTATTAATAGTATTTTGAAAGCATTACTATTAAAAAAAAACTGGCCAAATACAAGTCGGTCTGGCGCACCGAGGGTCTCGTACAAACTTGCGACATAAACAGCCATAATTTTTGACTGCGTAGACTTATAGAGTTTACAAGCAGACGGACAATAAAGTGATCCTATAAGTGTTTCATTTTTTCCATTTGCGGTACGGAACCCTACAGCTGTTTCTTTATAATAACCGATAAAAAACTCTATGTGGTTTATTACAATGTACTGAATACGTCGAACCAGTTTTAGCGTCGCTGTCGGTGTCTCTCCACCCTGTATATTGTAGATGTCATTTGTAATTTATACGTTTACATTCTACATTTAAAGTTGTTTTTCTTGTCTTCTTTGGGCGCATTCAATAGTTCTAGCTTTCAATATCTTAATTACGTTTCTGAACACTGATTCTGCTGTTTAAATTAAAAGAATGCTAGACTTTTTAACGGCCAATAAAATTAAGTGAAGTGTGAATGGTTCAATTGTTTTAGATTTTAGACATTGGAAGGAGCCGAACAATTGTTTTTGTAGCCTCATCGCACCTTCGTCTTGATGACGCACGCAAAAACAAAAGACTTCATTATTCAGACTTCAAAAGTACTTAGTTAATTAAAATCTGGTTCTTCTAACCTGACAGACAGATGTGTTGCTTGGGAGTTTGTTCCGCCACTTCTTCTTCCCAGCTAAAACACTAGGAAGTGGCGAAGGGCAGGGCGTTTTTGTGGGACTGTCTCTTGTAATGTGACGTTCAAAAAGTGCTGATTATCAGCCTAATTTGAATAAATGACTTTAGCCCAGAACAAAAAACTGGTACTCACCAATAAGGAAGGGCTCGACCTCTTGCCCTCCGGTACAGTTGTACCAAGGAGGTCTACCGGCCGTGTATATAGTCCTTCTGTCCGCATGTAGTATACTCTCAGCCGTGGTACGTTTGTTAGGCTGCGACATTGATGTGGTGCGCACGCGACGCGCTCGCGGCGATTTCAAAATGTTTGAGCCTGGAGAAGAAATGTCACGTTATATTTTAGAGTTTCAATTTGTGGGTAGCAAAACAATATAGGACCTTCCGCCTTCATTATTTGTTGTGTGGTTTATTTCTAGCAATGGTTGTATTTCGTCTGAATTGATGATCATGAACAAATGGTAATGTTTCGAGAACGCAGTGATCAAATCCTCTGCCCGTAAAGAGCAGAGGAGTTTGATAACATCCTTACTAATATTATAAAAGCGAAAGTGAGTTTGTTTGTTACGTCTTCACGCCTACATGGCTAAACCGATTGTGATGAATTTTGGTACAGAGATAGTTGGGACCCTGGAGACGGACATAGGCTAGGCTTTTTTTTTGAAAAAAATTGAGAAATGAGGGAGAAAGAGGGAAGAAAAGGGAAAGTTAGCTTTGCAACAATAAATAAGGCGCTAGGGCAAAAACTACAAGTAGCGGGTACCTGCAAATCAGGAAAGGGAACTGTGTTACCCCGAATTAAACGCGAGCGAAGCCGCGGGCAAAAGCTAGTTGAATAATAAACTTGATTTCAGTAGCATAAGGTGCAAAGCTGCGCGAACGGCTTCACGGGGCGCTAAAGCGGCAAACAGTACGAGATATCCGAGAGTTATCTGATTTTTCTGACATACAAAGAAAGTTGTCAAAACTGTGAGTTGCTGGGTTGTGGAGGTTGGAAAGGCAAGCGCTCCATGTACAGTTGCATCTGGTCCGACTGGAAACCGAACCGAACCCAAAGCAGTAAAAGGCTTGGCAGATGATGATGTCAAAAATCTGTTGTATCTTTAGTTCTTTCATAGTTATCGCAACAAATAGTAAACAGATAAATTAGGAGGCAGCTATTTATGCAAATCAGCGTCAGTAGTTAATAGTATGTTGTGACGGGACTCATTTAATAAACCACATGAAGTGATATTTATTTGGTTTAATTGCACTCAATGCCACACCGATACCAAATATTATTTTGTTTATAAGCCATTCTATCTTCCGCCCGCGACTTCGTCCGCGTGGAGTAGTTAGTTTGGGCTAACGCTAACTTTAACCCGCCGCGTGATGATCGAAAAAAAAATCTTTCTCTCCCCCTTTCTTCCCTTTTATCCCACTTTTTTAGCCTGTGTCCGTGTCCAGGGTCCCAACTATCTCTGTACCAAAATTCATCAAAATCGGTTTGGCCATTTAGACGTGAAGACGCGACAAACAAACTCACTTTCGTTTTTATAATACTAGTAAGGACTTTTAAACTTGGCACAACCAATGCTGCACACGTTTAACTAACAATACATTATAGCAACTTTGTAGACACTAAATTAAGGTCTACTTTCAGTAATACAAAACCGAAAAAAAGTCACTAAATAAATCTAATAAAGGTTTGGTCTTCAACGCTGATGGTAGAAAACTCCAGCAGTGTTTTCATACTTATCTATTAATTAAGGCGACGTAATTGCAATGCTTTACACACTTTATAACGGGGACTCAAGGAAAACCGTCACGTTAGGCAAAAATCTACAAACAATGCACTATCGTATCACAGAAAACCTCACACAGTAACAACAATTACTTAAAAAAGTACAATGAAAACAACTTCAGTAAAATAATGTATTAACTTGCTCCCTGTAACACGGACGAATCACTATAATACACGATGCTAACTGCCAAAAGCACAGGTTCATATTGCACACTTAGAAATATGAGCCAATGTACCCCATTAGGTACATAATCGTCTAGCAAGGCCTCACCTACACCTAACTTCGTGAATAACACCGTTTCTTCCTGTCCAAGACAAATTGGAAGCTAGTGTAGTATGAATTTTCATTAGAGCAAGAAGTCAGTCTGTCACTAACGGGCCTTCTCTGTCTTCTCGCCTAAATGGCCAAACCGATTTTGATGAATTTTGGTACAGAGATCGTTGGGACCTTGGAGACGGACATAGGCTATTATTATTAAAGTGAGAAAAGGGGGAGAATGAGGGAAGAGAAGGGGAGAGAAAAATATATCGATCATCACGCGAGTTAAAGTTAGCGTTAGCCCAAAGTAACTATGCCACGCGGACGAATTCGCGGGCGGTAGATAGTTAACAATAAAATGTATGTACTTAGCAATATACAAAAGCGTTTTTCTCTCAAAATAACGGTTATTTTTAGGGTTCTGTACCTCAAACCCATTTATCTCGGGAACGGTTTGAAGGATCGAGTTGAAATTAAATCCATACACTCAAGCTTCTGTTCACTTTGTGCTGTGAAAAAACCATCCCTCTAAGTTTACACAGTCAAAAGATTTGGCCGTTTATGTCATCAGGTTCTAAGGAACCCTCGTTGTGCGGTTCTGACTCGCTCTTGGCCGGGTTTTTAATCAATAACTTTTATCATTACAATCCTTACTTCCTTACTAATATCCTTACTTAATATTATAAAAGCGAAAGTGAGTTTGTTTGTTTGTTTGTTACCTCTTCACGCTTTAATGGCTACACCGATTTTGATGAATATTGGTACAGAGATAGTTGGGGACCAGGAGACGGACATAGGCTTTTTTAATAAAAGTGGGATGTGAGGGAGAAAGAGGGAAGAAAAGGGAAAATTTAGCGTTGCTATTAGAAATCAATAAGGCGCAAGGGGAACTGTGTTACCCCGATTATAACGCGAGCGAAGCCGCAGGCAAAAGCTAGTAAGGAAATAAATACTTTTTAAAGTTGCTACGTGCATACATTTAATAGCTTACGACTGTACATCACAAGACTTGCTAAGAAAACACTACTTTTAGAACCGTTTAATTATTCGGGAAGACTTTGGATACAAACCTCCTTGTAACAAGATCGAAACTTTATTATAAGATCTCCTTCTTCAAACGTTTCAGCAAATTACAACACTTCAAATTCTCAAATGTGAATGTCCTAAAAGCAACACAGTCCAGCTGATTCATTTCACAATTCACAACATTTATAACCAAATTTTGCTTAGAGCACGTTACACAGTGTCTTCCTGTCTTCTGTCTAAAGAACTACTAATTCTTTTAATCACTCGCCGAGGTTATTGTTATGGTCGGTCAATGTCGCTTCATCAACTGAATTATGCGTGAAGGTTGTACCAAATGAAAAGATATTATTATTGTAACAATACACGGAACGAAGCGAACTAAGTCGTAATCTTTCTGCAAGAGCCAATGGGGTGGTAGGTATGTACAGACGCCTGCACATCAAGCTACAACAATCTGTCAGATTTCTTTGATAGATTTTCGACTTTATTTCTAAAGTATTAGGTTCAAGGTTCATTGCGAAAAATTAACAGCTTCGGATAGCTTGACCTGCTGGCGTCTGTACAAATTAAAAGTGTTAGTTATGTAATTTTAAGTCATTTTTTTCTCATACATCTAATTTTATTCAACACCATTTTGTAAGCGTCAGGACCCCTGGACCAATAGAGATACATATTTAATGTTTAGAAAATAACAAATTTTACTACCTTTTTACTACTATTTGATGCCTATCTTCAAATACTTAGTACCTCGACTAACAGCGAAAAAACCCGTAAAGAAAGTGGTCAGACATTCTGACATCAGGACGTCTGGACCATTTTTTTTTCATAGTTCTAGACAACATAACTTATTTATCTCTTTGTAAATATTTACTAACATCAAATATCTTTATTGGTCCAGGGGTCCTGACGCTTACACCATTACAGACGCGATTAAAGATAGTCAGATTTAACTTGACAACCTCTATTTTTGGTGAAAAACGTAAATTTCAGAATAGTGTAATTGTGATTTTCTCTAAATTGAGTAACTAAACTATCATTAATGCTAGCAAACTAACACGGTGGAGCACACAGTGGCGGTCTGCCCAGCTTGGGCGGAGCACCGCCGTGCCCTCGTGGAGGCGATCGGCGGCGGAGATCTCTCGCGTCCGGCCCTGGTTCAGGCCATGGTCCGGAGCGAGAGGGAATGGGAAGCGGTCACCACCTTCTGCGAAGCAGTAATGCTAGCAAAGGAGGTGGCCGGGCGTTTGAGGGAGAGAACATCTGCCCAACCCAGCCGCCGCGGGAGACGCCCAGGGCGCCGGGCGCCGCGAGACGACTTCCGGCCACCGTAGATGCGGGCCTGTGGACGGTGAGCAATGGGTAGCTTACCGTCCGTCCGTCGATTGACGACAGGCCGTGTCGACGGCGCGGTCGTGTTTCACGCGCGCCTCAAAGAGAGTCAGCAAAGCAGAGGGGCTTGCCAGAGCCTCCGCCTGCCGGGGTTGCGGGTTGTTCGAAAGAGATACCGCGGCCCCGGAACGTAAAGGGCAATAGAAGGAACATGGGTGGGTTTTAGTCAGTACAAGTCTGACATGCCCCCCCGCTCCACCCAGAGCGGGGGAAGTCATAGGATGATTTCCCACCCGAAAAAAAAAAAAAAAAAAAATGCTAGCAAACTATAACATAGCTAAATGTGTCACTTTTAGAATAGGAATAGGAAACTTTGTTTGACAGAAATAAACTAGTTTAGTTACTTTTAGAGTATCTACTTTTGGTTTAGTTTGTAACAACAAAATCTAAACCCATGTCTTTAGCAATCGGCATAAATGTGGCTTTATTAAGAAACATTTTGTATAAAGTTAGTTAATTAATTGATAATTATATGGTAAGTAACTATTTATTTTTAGGTTAGTTACCTTAAATTTTGGTTTCCCGTAAGTAGATACGTGTCACTGTGGAGGCGATTCTTATATACTGTTTTTATTTAACGTCTTTTTCCTTATTAAATACAGAAGTAGTTTCCCCTACAGTATCTGGAAACTATAAAACGTAAGCTATGTTTGAAAGCTTACTATAATATGAATCATTACCTTGAAGATAAAAAGGCTTGGGATTAAGCTGCTCCAATTTAATTTGCTCTGTGAGTGTCAAAATTTTCCTTTGTTTCACTTATTTATTGTTTATTCCTTTATTTTATACAATTTGACATTACTTTGTTTATTTTTATTTTTACATTTCTTTTTATTATTTATTATTTGTGACATTTTATTTTCCTTATTATTTTAATTCATGACATTTTATGATTTCATTATGATCTCATTAATTTAATTTTGTATTTTTTTATTTTTATTTGTTTATTGTGAATGTGAAGACCATGTGGATCATTTCTTTTATTTACTTTGTTTTTTGACGATAGTCTGGCAGTTTGAGTACTATTTAAGCGACCTACACAAATGTCCTTTTTTTGGTATTGTTCGTCGTGTCGTTGAGCTCCTTGGGTTATGAGTTGAGCTACACGATAACTGACAAATGCTTGCACTGACTGGACAGGTCCACTCAATCTGTGTGGTGCTTTCTTAAAAAGACCATTTCAGACACTATCTGCATAGTCTTCATGTAAGTTGACCAAGATTATTTTGTCTGGACCTTAAAAGAGACTATGACCTCTGAGTTTGTTTCGGCTGTTTCTTCTCAGAGTAGTCGGGTACGAAACACCGGCCTCATCTAGTCTTAAAAAAAAATGACGTGTAAAAGTGTTTGTGAAAACCTACTTGCAAAATAAACATCATTTATCATTTATACCATTGTGAGCACAATGCTACCAACTTGTTGTTAAATTAAATTAACAGTTATTAAATAAAATATTAGTAGGTAATGAAATGATGGCTGTGTTCTTGGTGTGTATTGTATTGCGGTATTTTATTGATAAAGTTACAATTCATAGCTAGATTTTTTAAACTAGTTATAAGTTCCTGCCGGGGTTGCGGGTTGTTCGAAAGAAATACCGCAGCCCCGGAAATTAAGGGCAAAAGAAGGAACATGGCTGTTTTAGTCAGTAAAAGTCTGACATTCCCCCCGCTTCTCCCAGAGCGGGGGAAGTTATTTGAGGATTTCCCATCCGCAAAAAAAGACTAGTTATAGATACATACACAAACACATACTAGCATGTTTTATAAGAATTTAGTGATTCCGGAGACAAGCAAGTCTTAGTGTATTTAAAGTCCACCTTAATGTATCCTCCAGCAATTTCATATTAACCGAATCGATACTTCGCACCGTATTGTAAGGAACAATAACATTGCATCAATCACTTATCGTTTTATTCACAGTATCGATCACAATCAAGCGTCACACTAACATTGTTTTATCAAAACAAAATTAAGAGAACAAGGAATTGTTAGCATTGAGCAGCAGCAAGTCCCATGTCTGTCATGCAGCTTGATAAACTTATCCATTGCAGTTGATAAATGGGACTTAATTAATCTTCCTCTAATTTTGGCTGTTTTTGGAACGAAGTTCCTTATCGCTCGTTGCGAACGGGAGATAGAAGCAAAAATTAAAATCAAAAGTTGTAACGACAATTTTTGCTTAAGACCAAAACTTGTAACACTTTTAGCTATAGTTGTAAGCCGTGCGGCGTGCGCGTGTTTCTCTGTCTGTCTCTCTCCCTCATAGAAAGCAAGCCAGTTATTTTCGTTTCGTCTTTCTATTTCGCATTGAACAGTGTGGTGTCGCGACGATTATTTTAGTTGAGTGTTTACAGGTTTTCTGTACATAATAAATAATAACTTCGTTCCATCCAGGTGTCGTCAACGCCCATAACTAACAATTTCCATTTTTATTTATTGCGCTGTACCCAGAATTATGGGTGATGGACGACATATTCAATACACAGCATTTAGTTTTAGACTGGCTGATTGTAAACTATTTTGATCATCATCATCTTCCTGCTCTTGTCCCGTGTAATTTAAATAAAGAAGTCTATTCTTAGGACTTTATTTTGCTCTTAACTTGGAAATTAAATTTTACTATCACAAAATTTTGGTATTGGACAGAATAGTCGGTGCAAGTCCCTACCCTATTTCTTTGAACAAACATTTACTAATATGATGTAGGACTAGTAGCCTACGTCTTTCATTTTGCCAACTCAACTCACTGCGAGTTCTAGAAATCAGAAGGAAAAAGAAACCGAAGATTTGACCACACATAAAATGTCCTCATTTATCCAGGTTCCCTGGATGGTTAAGAAGTAAATTTTTAACGTTAGATCCACAAAAAGCCCCGTTAGATGGCGCCTTGGTCGACATGGACAGAACAACGTTTGTCGGCGCAGCTATGTGTTGTATGTGTTATAGAGAAACTGTAATTTTCTCCGAACTAAACTCTGTGACTGCTACTGAGAAATTCCTGATGGAAAATCTAATTGCCCGACTCGGGAATTGAACCCAAGACCATCATGCTCAGCAGTCGCGCTTGCGACCACCAGACTAAGGAGGCAGTCAACAATGATCAGTTTTCTTACCGGGAACATAATCATGACTTTGTTATGGGAGAAGGGGAGAATAAGTATGATTACTTGAGGTCACTGCTATGCGTCAGCACAATTCGATTTTGTCTGCCATTCTGACATGTCAACCGTCACGCACACAATGACTATTTTAGTTACTTTGCATGTAATCCATTTTCATCACATACCGATAAAAAGACTTCCCTTTAAAACCCCTTCTAATGCGCTAATTTCTTTATCCAATTATTTCACTTTACACATGAACCCGAAAGCTATCTTTTACACTATTTCCAAGAAAGCAACTACGCATGAGTCATTTCTAATAATTTCGTTTACGTAGAACACATCCCTATGCATGCTTACCGCCAGTACATTATACACTAAAACCGTACCGAAATCCCAGAATCGAAACGAGATCAAGTATGAACATCAATAGCTCGCGTTATAGTAGAAAAACTAGGTAGCTAGCTAGCTAGTACGGAAAACTAGGGAACATCACCTTGTGTCTTGTATACGCGACCAACAACTGAAGTCCCTTACACTCCCTTACCAACATTCACACAAGTATTTTTACACGAAGATTTAAATCGTGCGATGTAACCTAAACATACAATCCCAACTTAACTTAGGCACCAGTCCACCATAATACCTATATACTTACTTGAATAAGAACAATGAAAAAAAAGGCTTTTGGCGAAAAGTGTTCACAAGACAAGCTCACATAATCCCACATGAAACAATAGATACGATTTTCAGTATGAGTGAGCGAGAAAATTCAATTCTAATGCCATCGTCACCAAATATAAACATGGTCATATTTGAATAGAGTATATTTGACACGGGTATAGTCACACCGGTACGGACAGGCTTGGGAACAGGTGCAGACACCTCAATCAGCATAATATTCTGTTAAATCCAGAACCGTCAAAGGCGAATCGATTTATATAAATCTTTGCTTTTATACGACTAAGCTTCGTCAAAGTTCGTACAAGTTTTACTGTAAACAATAATTTGACCTGCGCAAATAGGACGGCGTAGGAGTCACGTGTACTCAGCTGCGTGCAAGAAAACGTGAATGAAAATCTTTACATTCTTAACGCGGGGCGTTTGTTTACCAAGACGTTAAATAGGTAGGTGCCCCACCAGCTAGCGGAACGGATTTATAATGGAACGGAATTATACACATCGTGGAAATGGTGATATTGTAATCTAGTGTTTTAAATCATACGTTATTTACTAATTTATTTTACTTAGGCACAGGATTGACTAGTTCTTGAAAAATAAAATGTGCCATGTCTCGCAATGGGTCATTGAAACACGATGAATAAAATAAAAACTTGAGAGGTGAAGGGACACCCGGATGGAAAGAAGTTATTATTTATTATGTACAAAAAACCTGTATTCACTCAACAAAAATAATCGTCTCGACACCACACTGTTCAGTGCGAAATAGAAAGACGAAACGAAAATTGCTGGCTTGCTTTCTATGAGAGAGAGAGAGAGAGAGAGAGACAGAGAAACGCGCGCACAATGTTCCTGATTTCGGTTATCATTTCAGCGATACCAAAGGACAACAGACTAAGTTTGTGTTGCTTCTTACATAAATTATGCACATTTAGAATACAACATTTGAGTTGGCACAGATTACGTCATTCAAACTTACAAATTTATACAGTTCGAATCTTCTCTAGGTAATTAATGAAAATCTTAAATTCTGGAAGCAGATTAAAGTGCAATTTTATTACTTTTTATGTATACAAGGTGTAGACGGACCCTTCTCGAAGCCGTCAACCAATCATTCTGTCATCAAACAAGTACCTCTATGCATTAGTTATTTGTGCAAGTGAGCAAGGTAATTTTTTGCTGCGATTTCTGATTTGGAATCCCTAGCAAGCGAAGGATTCTATGATTGAATCATGAGCGCAGCGCCATCGCTGCGCTCATGATTCAATCATAGAATCCTTCTCATAGAATCTCTCGCCACACTCAGGATTCTACTTTAGGATCCATATCCTAAAGTAGAATCCTGAGTGTGGCGAGAGATTAAAAGAGGTAAGATGCAAATAATCTTCCTGTTCCATGTTTTGCTTGCGGATGGGAAATCATCAAATAACTTCGAGCGGGGGGAGTGTCAGACTTGTACTGACTAAAACCCACCTATGTTCCTTCTATTGCCCTTTACGTTCCGGGGCCGCGGTATCTCTTTCGAACAACCCGGTGTTCCAGCCCTTAAAGGGGTTAAAAGGGGATGAAAGCTTGCATGTAATGTCATGTCACACAGCTTGTAAACAATAACCAGTGTTGCACATGCACATGTCCGAGTTTTTGTTCACCATATGCAGTAGAGGTTAACAGAGTCCTCGCTATACAAAGTGCGTCATATCTAGGGCATGCAAAACCGGAAAGTCATCAAAACCGGTTTTGAACATCGTTTTTTTGGGACCAAAACCGAAAACCGGAGCTAGGTCCGGTTTTAGCAAAAAAAATCTAATGTAGTATAATTTAAAAAGAAACACCATTTTTTTAAAAACCCACTAAGTCTACAAATAAAACAAATTGTATGATACATTTCTTTTTAATCCAAACCATAATAATTGTACAGATAACAATGAACTTATAATACACTTCTGGACACATCTATTGGCCCACCTTAGAGTTTAGGTTTCGATGGCCCCTACCGAAATATGATTGCTAGATTGAACAAAAACTGTTGATGCAGTTTTAAACCTGATACATTTTACCATCTTTTTCGATCGTATTGTTTTAAATTTGAATTCAGAATACCATACGACATGGAGCTACGCCTAACAAGTCGGATATGCGCCTTGTTAAAGGCAATTGATTTTTGAATAAAAAACATGTTTTATCAAATAAAGGTTTAATTTAATAACGCGTGTTGCCTCCATGGGCATCTACCACAGCTCTCATACGATTAGGCATAGAGTTTATCAACCGCTCTATGAAATTTTGAGGGATCATCTCCCATTCCTCTTCTATGGCAGTTTTCAACTCCTGCATCGTCTGGGCAACTGGCTGACGAGCCCTAACACGTCTTTTTAGCTCGTCCCACATGTGCTCAATAGGGTTCATGTCTGGGCTTCTGGCTGGCCAGTCCATAACTGTGATGTTCACATCCCGAAGATATTCCCTGACGATGCCGGCCGCATGGGCTCTTGCATTATCATGCATAAAAAGGAAATTTGGGCCCACATAGTCCGCGTATGGCATCACGTGAGGTTCTAAGCACTTACAAATGTACCTTTCAGCATTTAATGTTGGCAGCCGTGGTCCTGTAACAACCTCAAGTTGAGTTTTGCCGCTCGCGGATATACCGCCCCAGACAGTCCATGAGCCACCGCCATAAGCAACCCTCTCTTCAAAGCAGCATTGTGCGAAACGCTCTCCCTTACGTCGGTAGACCTTCTTCCTTCCATCATTGCCATGTAACACAATTTTAGACTCATCAGAAAAGAGTACACGGCTCCAATCTTGCTGTGTCCAATTTAAATGACTGCGTGCGAAATGAAGGCGCGCTGTTCGGTGGGCTCGCGTTAGTTTGGGCCCATTAGCTGGCTTGTGTGGTACCATATCGCGTTCTTTTAACCTTCTCCGAACAGTTCGAGCGCTTACAGATACTCCGTGGAAGTCGCGAAGTTGGTTTTGTATCTCAATGGAGGTAAGGTGACGATTTCTCAAGCTGGTCGTCACGATGAATCGATCCTGCCTTTCAGTTGTGACCCGAGATCGTGGCCTTCCTTGGCGACGAACAAAGCCGCCAGTCTCTAGGTACCTCCGATAAACATTTCGGACCGCAGATCGACTTAAATTAAGTTGAGCACTCACGTTTCTTTGGCTGTGTCCGGCCTGAATAAGTGCCACAGCTTGGGCGGCAATTTCAGGTGAAGTATCCATAGATTATTGATAGAACCTCACCTTAATGTTAAGAATAAGTAATGTTTGTTGCAAAACCAAAGATATCAATCACTTTTTCAAGAATTAAATCCAAGTAAACCAATAAAACCTGATTTTCTTAGTATTCGATTGTTTGATATCAACAAACAGGCTCCAAATTGTCTTTTGTTTCTTTAAATTCTGTGTTCGAAATTCAAAAAAAGACTATTGAATGAAATTGTGAATGTGCCAGGTTAAAAACTGCATAAAAACTTTTTGCTCGACCTAATATGTATAAAATTTTAGCTAGGACCAAACGAAACTGAAAATACAAGGTGGGCCAATAGATGAGTCCAGAAGTGTAGTATAAAGATTAATTAACTGAGATCTAATCAACAACAAGTAAGTTTTTGGTATCTTTGGTACCTATTAAGTCTGCTATCTCTGCTAAAGCTGCTATAAAAAGTATATTTTAAACATAGAAAACACAATCAGCATCTTCAAATATTAAACACAGCCACCCACAATTACCAAAAAAATCAAAATTTTTGTAACTTTGAAGATAAATTATCTATATAGTCCCCGCACGTTGATATTGGGATTGGCGGCCATCTTGGCCACCAATCGCTCTCCAATAGGTTTCCTTTTGTGCGACGGGATTCGTCACGCAGCTGTTATTGTGACAAGGTTCCTTCCCAATATCAACGTGCGGGGATTATAATACACGAATAATAAATAAATAAATAAATAAATAACTGGATGTAATTGCGCCCTTTGTGTCGTTTCATCCACGAGCTCAACATAAATGTACATTAAAAGAGACAAAATATAGTAAATTAATAACTAAGTAAATACTCACATTTTGTCCTAGCGTCGCACGCGAGGGCGGCGGACACGCACTTGCACTCCCGGTAAGGGTATATTACCGCAACAACGCAGGCGCAGCCTGGCGGGTTACGGGTGCGGGGCCGGTGGTAGTGGAGGGAAGCGTGTAAGTGGGTGGATGCAGGCTGTGTTCGGTTGGTTCGGATACATTTGATGCCTCAAAATTAATTATTTTTTGAGAGTGTTCGAAAACAATGTTGATAAAAATCGAAATGTTAATTGTTACTCAACAATGGGAAAACCGGAGCTGAGCTCCGGTTTTGGCTCTCAAAACCGGTTTTCAAAAATCGTAAAATTTTGGCCGATTTCCGGTTTTGCGCAAAACCGGAAAACCGGTTTTGCATGCCCTAGTCATATCATAATGGGATCAAAGACAATTAGTGTCATGTCTTAATTAGGTGCAGCCGATCGGCAACCTTCGTTCGTTGTTCCGTAATGTGTTTTTGTTGTTGGTTTTTACACGAAGACTAGGGATTGCCTCATAGGTTTAGTGTTCGCAAGCGCGACTGCTGAGGATGAGGTACGGGGTTGATTTCCTGGGTCGGGCTAAGTGTTATTGGGTTTCCCAATAGGAATTATTTTGCAGCATTGGAGCAAAAAATTGCGAAGTCACTTAGTTTATCGTTCACAATGAAGGCTTCTTGATAGGGCACGCCACAATAGTGGCGGTAAGTCCCCTCTTTGAGGAGTGGCTGGAGAGGCGTCATGGCGTCCTCACCTACCGCCTGACGCAGGTCCTCACCGGACACGCAAGTTTCGGGAGGTTCCTGCACACAATCGGGCGGGAGGAAACGCCCGGGTGTCACCATTGTGACGATCGCCCCGAGGACACGGTGGAGCACACAGTGGTGGTCTGCCCAGCTTGGGCGGAGCACCGCCGTGCCCTCGTGGAGGCGATCGGCGGCGGCGATCTCTCGCGTCTGGCCCTGGTTCAGGCCATGGTCCGGAGCGAGAGGGAATGGGAAGCGGTCACCACCTTCTGCGAAGCAGTAATGCTAGCAAAGGAGGTGGCCGGGCGTTTGAGGGAGAGAACCTCGAACCAACCCAGGCGCCGCGGGAGACGGCCCGTGCGCCGGGCGCCGCGAGACGACTCCCGGCCACCGTAGATACGGGCCTGTGGACGGTGAGTAATGGGCAGCTCACCGTCCGTCCGTCGATTGACGACAGGCCGTGTCGACGGCGCGTTCGTGTTTCACGCGCGCCTCAAAGAGATGTCAGCAAAGCAGAGGGGCTTGCCAGAGCCTCCGCCTGCCGGGGTTGCGGGTTGTTCGAAAGGGATACCGCGGCTCCGGAACGTAAAGGGCAATAGAAGGAACATGGGTGGGTTTTAGTCAGTACAAGTCTTACATGCCCCCCGCTTCGCCCAGAGCGGGGGAAGTCATTAGATGATTTCCCACCCGAAAAAAAAGGCTTCTTGATGGGTTTTCTTGGGCGGAGCTCCGCTGTGCCCTCGTAGAGGCGATCGCCCGCGGCGATCTCTCGCGTCCGGCCCTGGTTCAGTCCATGGTCCGGAGCGAGAGGGAATGGGAAGCGGTCACCTCCTTCTGCGAAGCAGTCATGCTAGCGAAAGAGGTGGCTGGGTGTTTGAGGGAGAGAACCTCAAACCAACCCAGCCGCCGCCGGAGAAAGGTTTGGTTTGTACCCTATATTTTCATAATAATATGATGTTTCTCCAGTACAAATGCGCAGTTAATAAATCCCCGTTTGTAAGTGTAGATCATGATTTGTCACTTAGAGAACGCTTGCTAAATGTAGTACCTATTTCACACAATAACACATAAGTGAGACTCCAATGACATCCTTGCTTCCTTACTAATATTATAAAAGCGAAGTGAGTTTGTTTGTTACGTCTTCACGCCTAAATGGCCAAACCGATTTTGATGAATTTTGGTACAGAGATAGTTGGGACTTTGGAGACGGACATAGGATATTTAAAAAAAGTGAGAAAAGAGGGAGAAAGAGGGAAGAAAAGGGGAGAGAATGATATTTTTTTTTCGATAATCACGCGGGTTAAAGTTAGCGTTAGCCTAAAGTAACTATGCCACGCGGACGAAGTCGCGGGCAGAAGCTGACTTCGATGACATTAAATATACTTGATAGCTGTTAACGCTGTCGAACAACTGAATGATTTGCTTGCCAGGAGCATTTTTGGAAGAGAGATGGATGAAACAATTGGGGTGTTTGTTACGTCTCTTCTTCTTCCCAGCTAAAACTATGTAGATTCTAGGATGTGGCGAAGGGTGAACGTTTTGGGCGACTGCCTTTTGTAATGACGTTCAAAAAATTGTTGATCATCATCTAGTTTTCATAAATTACTTTTGAAAATTCTCGTGTCGCGGTGTTTGTTACCAAACTCCTCCGAAACTGCGAAACCGATTTGTATAAAATTTTGTGTGCATATCGGATAGGTCTAAGAATCTGTCAATATCTATTTTTCATACCATTAGTGAGAGAAGATCTGAGCAGCGGGTGAAACCGCCTGGGCACTGGTAGTATGTTCTTAATTGTTTGCGGTTAGGTAACTTCCTTCCTACTCTGTTAAAAAATAACATAGTAACATTAAAATAAGTATTTATCTATACAGGAATTGTGAAATCAATACATTGTATTAATTATTGCTATTAAATACTTTGTGTCGAAATTCTCGGAACAAACAACTGAAAGACGAGAACGGTTGGCGCAGCGGCTGAGCGATCGACTGCTGCGCTGCGTGTCGCCGGTTCGATCCCCGCACGGAACAAATATTTGTATGACCTACAGATAGTTTTTCCGGGTCTGGCTGTTTGTGTTTGTGAGATTGAATTGAGTTTGTAAACGCACCCACGATGCAGGAGAAATTCCTAGTGAAAAATTTTAAAAAGAGGCAAAATTTAAAAAAAACAAAAAAAAAATAAAAAAAGAAGCCGCGGGCAAAAGCTAGTTAGATATAAACGGGGTCAACTCAAAAATCGTAAACTTTTATATATATTTGTTTTCCGATGCTCGGTGATCATACGCGATTATCTCATGACTTACACTGACACACAGTGATATTTTATAATCTTAACTAGCTTTTGCCCGCGGCTTCGCTCGCGTTAAATTCGGGGTAACACAGTTCCCCTTGCGCCTTATTGATTTTTAATAGCAACGCTAAGTTTTCCCTTTTCTTCCCTCTTTCTCCCACACATCCCACTTTTTTATAAAAAATATTAGCCTATGTCCGTCTCCTGGTTCCCAACTATCTCTGTACCAAAATTCATCAAAATAGGTTTAGCCAGTAAAGCGTGAAGAGGTAACAAACAAGCAAACAAACTCACTTTCGCTTTTATAATATTAGTAAGGATTTTTAATGTTCATAGCTAACTAACGGCTTTCGTTTTCGTTTTCTGAAAATTTTTATTTTTGAGTTGTCTCTGTTTAGATCTTGGTGTACATTATTTGACCACATCATGTCAGACCCGACACGTGTTTACGAGTAAGTAGCAACAAGTCCCCTTTTAAAGTGAACTTTTTCGTCTGTGTTGCATGTCGCGTGACGGTCGGCTGCGGAGTAGGGACGTCTAAATGTCTTTAATGTGAAAAAAACTTTCAATTTACCGTGGTTTTTATTTAAGTATTTGCACCGTGCCACTAACGTATACACACAAGGATCATATTGTTATATCACATGTAGTTAGCCCATGTAGGTCAGACAGACTGTGTGGTCGAACATCAAGTTCACATCTACTCGACTTACGACCAAACCCATGGATCAAGTTCAGTCTGTTACAAGAGTTACAAACGAAATTGAATTTTATCTTCGGCGTCATAGAGTTAAATATTGTTGTGTGAAGGTAAGAATGACTAACAAAACTGAACTTTATCGCATGGTTTTGGAGAACAATATTCCTGTAAGTAATCTGTAAGAGTTACAAACAAAATTAAACTTTCTGATTTTGTTCTTAGAGTTCCATTTTGTTGTTAAAACGCAAGTAACAATTCTTGACCTTAGTTGTTTTAAAAGTCATTGCATACATGTGATATATTATTTATAAACTTCTTATTATTTTATTTGTCGTGAGAATGTTCTTGATGTAATGAGACAGATGGTGTATTGTAACATGCATTACTGCAGTTACCTAGAATGTGAATAATAATAATAATTCTATATATAGTTTGTATATAGTAATATTATTAAAGATCAAATAAAACCACTGAAATCCAAAAAAAAGAATGTGAATTATTTCTGTTTAGTTAGACTGTGATCTTGGCGTCTGGTCTCCGAGTCTGTATCGTTCCATTATCATAATATCATTGCATCAGTTGCTATGTGTTCGCACTGGCGAAAGATTCACAGTAAAACAATAAAAAAATAAATTATTATTATTAATAGCACAAATAGGCAGTATAGCCAAAACCATCTCTTTCAAAAATCTAGATTTGTTTCGGTGGCGTTTCAGATAAAACGTGTAAAACGTTGATTGTGTTCAATTCTGTATATCTATCCAGTAATTTTTGGAGATCTCAATTAATTAATGTGTTTGGGGAATTCTGTCTCAATGTCTGAAAGAATAGTACGCACCAACATTCCGAACTTTTCAACCGTGCGCAGCCTAAGGTCATGACTTTAGATCCACTTTGAAGAAGAAAAAAAACAAAAGAAAATCTATTTTTCTAGAAAATTCTCCTTTCAACGAGCTATTCGGGCGACTGACCCCTCGCACATCATAGGTTGTTGCCGCGTTTTACACTACAGCATAGACAAAACGCTCTAAATATAGACGAGGCGTGAATCAGCTGTTGTACATCATCTGTTGTGTAGTTGTAAACGTCAAACGATGAATGGATTAATATTTCTGCTATGGTGGCCTGGGTGAAAATGATTCACCAGTCACCAGTAGTCAAGCAGTGTCTGCCTAAGCAGGTAGATAGGCAATAGGGATGTTCCATGTCACCTTGGGATCGGCGCATTTCAACCAACTTCAAAAAAAGGAGGAAGTTCTTAATTCTGGAAAAGGCTGTATTTTTATTTAAGTTTGTTACCTCAGAACTTTCGACTAGGTCAACCGTTTTTTTTTATTCTTTTTTCATTTTGGTTCAGTTCTGATAATGGCATCCATGAGAAAACCATTTAAGTCTTTTTTTCTTCTAACGTGTATGTTATTATTAGCTCTTAGTAGCAATAGAAAATGAATGAGGTGCCATCATGCCTCAAATAAAAAGGTTGACATAAAAAAAAACTTTTTTCCAAAAAGATAAAACGCTAAGGAAACGGAAAATAATTGGTTTATTGAAAATTTAAGTGAGAGCTGACAGAGGAGAATGGAAAAAAAAAACTTTTTTTGCAAAAAAATAAACCGTTTTCTAAAAAAAAACACTAATAAGATGGTGCATAATGTAACTTCCGGAAGTAAAATTATTTTACGTCCTCATAGTGTTTTTTAGAAGACGGTTTTTTTGCAAAAAAAGATTTTTTTTCTCCATACTCCATGTCTATCCTTCCTATATACTGTCAGCTCTCACTCTAGATATTTCCCTTCTACATTCTCTTTCATAATCACTCTCCTCACAATCCAGTCATCTTTACTTGTGATTACCTCTCCCATTTTAAAATATCACTCATTCTAGACCAGCAAGTAACACAAGTCTAGCTAACCGCCCGTCAGCAGATGACGATGACAGGTTCAAATTAGATGAACTGGCAAAACTTCATGCAACGACTATTATGAAATAGATTTAAGTATAAAAGTCTCGTGTCAAAATGTTCGTTCCCATGCTCCTCCGGAACGGCTCGATCGATTCTTATGATTTTTTTATGCATATTCAGTAAGTCTGCGAATCGGCTACTGTCTATCTTTAATACCCCTAAATGAGAAGGGGACCTGAGCAGCGGGTGAAAACGCTCTGCACAGCCAGTTATGTATAATCTAGAAAAACCACAGTGCATCTTAAAGTCGTTCGACTTTATAAACACGATCTTTCGCAATCTGAGATCACTGACGTAAACTGAATGCCAATACATATTTTTTTTATTTTACGTAAGGCTATTGTCTTCTTTTCAATTCAGGTTGGTGCAGTTAAGTGATGACGTAATGTAGACTTGTTGCACTCAGAGCCCGCATGCGATGCATTTATTAAGCCTCGGGTTACGAACGAAAACATATCGACACCAGTGGGCTGAGAGTCAGTTATGTGTATGAGTATGAGATTCATCACATTTACACATTTTCGCCTCGTATTGAGAAGCAGTAATATGTATTTATATCCAAAAGAATAGAATGGTGCCCTGCACCCCTGCACCCCGTCATAAAACATCAGTTGCACAAAGACATTTTATTGTACTGGTTCCTCGCATATACAAAATTCTTAATATGTAATTTGAATTTGACGACACGGTTGGCGCAGTGGCTGAGTGATCGACTGCTGCGTTGCGTGTCGCGGGTTCGATCCCCGCACGGAACAAATATTTGTATGGCCTACAGATAGTTGTTTCGGGTCTGGCAGTTTGTGTATGTGAATTTGAATGTTTGTAAACGCACCCACGATACAGGAGAAATTCCTAGTGTGGGGCAACGCTTTAAAAAAAAAAAACTGTATTTTTTTTTTTTTAAACGATAATGTTACCTGTGGAAGGAGGTCTGTAAGGCCTCACGTTGGGGACGGTAGTGGGGGAGGCGGGCGCCCTCGTCGAGTACTCATCATCATCTAGGAACACCTGCTCGCTCAGCTCCAGTGCGAGTTCTGTGTCACTGTAAATGTTACAGCACTTTAGATAGAGAACCTGGACGTCTCAGGGGGGCGAGTGCACTTGTTGACGCGGAATCGGCCTGAGCTGTCCAAAAGAGCGTTATCTTTGTAGAAAAGGCAGCATTCACCTCGTCACAAGGATGACCCGACACGATACTACGTCGGGCTTTAAGCTTTTATTGCACGGACAAATCTCTTTTAAGACTAGCTCAGGCCAATTCCCTGTACCTTAAGCGTAAGAATGGTCAAATTGTGTGAATTTATTTTCTTTTGCATGAGCTTCAAGGCCAGGACTACACGACGGCTAATTAAGGAATCGGATGCGGTTCTAATACTTTTTCAAAGACAGAGTTCTAACCTGGTTTTCGCCGTCCAGCCCTAGTCTTAATGCTGATACAAAGATAAGCCTCGGACTCACAGAATAATGAAATCGATAACAAACAAGTCCTAAGTTTCTTGGCCGTGACCTAAGATCCAAGGTGTGCTAAAGGTTGCATGCCACCGTTTCACCGACCGTTAGCCAGTGTTATAAAATTAATAAACTATTAAAGTGCATATAAATGTGACTTGTGCCCGTTTTCATTACCACTACACGACACCAAAATGGTTCGGCATTTTTGCTATGAAATAGAATGGGTCTACCAAAAGCCTCGGAGAGAGTTCAGTCATTCATATATACTTAAGTGATACCGACCTTCTGACTGTGGTATATGGTTCAAATTAAGGTTTTAGAAGAGGAGGCTTTTATTCACATTTTTTAACTCCCTTGGTGTTACTGAAAACGGGCATTATTTACAAGTTAACGAGATACACATTCAGATATTCTAAAAACAAATCATGCAGATGATAAATGATTTGACAAAAGTTCATTGACATAATGTTCATATTCAATATTACGCAGATTAGCTTGTATCGTCCCACTTTATCTGCTCTGCTAAATATAGGATAAAACATAATTCCGATAACTTAAGTATGACTGCAATAGTTGTTGTAAATTCTTGTTTTCAATGGAAAATGTTATTTTTATTGTATATCCTACGTAATTATGAGGGAGCAGTGGTGACACAGCGTTAAGAGCCATTTCACAAAATGATTGCGCTCGAGTTTAGGCAAAAGAGTGCGTCATTGTTTATGTGTGCGTAGCGAGCCACACACGTGCAATATAAACAGTGTAACACGAGAGCAATCTTGAGCCGTAATCGTAATATGATTTGGTAAATTTTATTTTAGTATTGTATTAGTATTTATATGTTATTGTAATTTAGACTGATGTTCAAATTGATATTTTGACAAATTATATGCAAATATTTTCAAAATAACTATAGGGTTAGATTTCCCAAAGAACATAGATTATTTCTGAATCATTTTATTTTTATAATTACTATGTATTTGAACCAAAAAACACGTAAAAAAAACAAAATAAAAGTTAAAAATTGGTCTAAGAATTTATTTTTTTACTAATTAATGGTAATATAATTCAGGAATCTATTTCATTAAACGACGATTTAAATATATGTCTGAACCTGTATGTATTTTGTTTAGTTTCATTTATAAGTATTATTGATAGATTTAGGACTCAGAAGTAGACTCTGCGGCAATTTTTCAGTAAAATGGTTGTGGGAGATGTGTCATTATAAATTAAACAAACCGATTTTAGTAAATGTGTTACATTAAACGACACTATAAACGATTAATCTATATTTTGTATTCATTCAATAAATTCTAGATATTACTTAGATGGTAATAGAGAAGCTCAAAGTCTTAAAAATTTGGGCGAAAATGTGAAATGGCTCTTAATAACCTCAACTTATGAGTTGCAAAAAAAAGTCGGTCGTGGTTTTAAACCCAGCCAGAGGTTGCGGGTTTTACTGGGGTTGTGGGTTGTTCGAAAAAGATACCGCAGCCCCGGAACACTAATGACAAAATAAGGAACATTCTAATGTTCCCTCTCTGGGTGGAGCTCTGGGTGGAGCGGGGGAAGTTATTTGGTGATTTCCCATCCGAAGAATTTAAGCCAGAAAATTTTACTTTGCATAATTTGCGTCTTCAAAACGGTACAACAAACGCCGCAATTCTGAGAACCAAAAAATCGAGCATATGTGAGATCTACCAATCTTCACTGATGGGCCCACTTGGTGGGTTATCTACAGCTCAGTCTCTCTTAGCATCATCAGCATCAAAAGGGCTTGTTTGAGACTCTGCCCAAAAGGGAAGTTATTGGCTGATTATGCTATGTTACGTATTTTTTGGTTCCCAGATGAGCTAGTTTCTTTCATGAGTATTTAGAACCCATTTTTTTTGAAAACTCCATTGTTCACACGACGGCACATCAAACTACACGAAATCTTTTTAACCTGATCTCTCCACTACGGTGTGCTATCCGTCGTAGAGAGATCAGGTTATAATAGTTAGGAATAGGTTGACCTGCCGTCGTGTGTACACATCAACCTACCTAAATGTGTCAAATTTCTTTAATAGATTTTCAACTTTATCACATTAAAGGAAGGTTAATATTCGATTGGTAAAATTCGACAGATTCGGAGAGGCTGATCTGCTGGCGTCTGTACATGTACAATAATTATTGTAATTTAATATAATTATTATCAAAATATAAAACAGGGCGTCCATTTTTAGGTAAGAGTAGGTCTCTAGGTCCCTAATCAGGTAATAAAAAGGCATTTGACAATTGTTTCTTATGTCAAAAAATGTGATTGGCGTAGACTTAACAACATTCGCTTGTACTTTCATAACAAATTGCACGCTATATCAACATTAATTGACTAGTGCAAACTAATGTATCAGTCAGATAGTCGTTATCACTGATGGCAAGACCACGTAAACTGTGTTATCTCTTGCCGGAATTATGTGCGATAACATTTTGATAAGCGAGAGGTGTGTCTGTGTATCCTCTACATCGCTAAATGGACTTACATTAAAATATAAATGTTATAAAAAAATATTTAAAAAGAAACCTGATAAAAAGCGATAACACACAAACAATGCGCATTTTTTTTATTTATTTACGTAAAATGTGGGCATTTAATATGCTGATGGTCCATTTAGCCGACCGCCTATTGTGTCACCCTATTTATAAATTGTATATTGTTATTCTTGTCATTTGTATGGTGTAAATAATAAAGAATATTCTATCTATCTATCTTAGCCTGGGGAACTTAATATCCTATCCAGCGATATACTTATAAGTAATAGGAACACAAAGACAACTTTGAGGAAAACACAAAGACACTGAAAATCTCATGATTGGCATAGTGCCAAAAAGATTCACCTGATTTACAAGGAAATCCATTCATGAAATTACTCTTGTTTTCTCAAAACAATGACTTATCTTTAAATACACAGAAGTTATCGTATTACAGATAAGACTGTCCTATCAAATAAGTATTACTTTCTACAAATACTGGAAAATGTACTAAGTTTGTTTGTAGGTCAAACAAGCAATCAACTGTGTCATATAATATTAATGGTAATGTAATATTACTTAGAACAAAAAGTTTTACAAAAATCAAAATCATTTATTTCAATTAGACCATTTTTTTTTCATTCACCCATGTTCCTTCTATTGCCCTTTACGTTCCGGGGCCGCGGTATCTCTTTCGAAAAACCCGCAACCCCGGCAATTAGACCATTACAGGCACTTTTGGATGTCATGAAAACAAAAAAATTATGCTGCTACAGTCCCAGTCACAAGACATAATAACTTGTGAAAGTACTGTAGTTGCCCATTCCAAAGCGAAGAAGAAGAGAAGAATGGGCAAGAAACTCCATGGACACTCTTTTAAATCATATTATTTTTACAAAAGAAAGGAGTATTTAATAATTTACTTTCCTTAATTTATTTATGACTGAGATTTACCAGGCAATACCCAGATCTGTGTTTAGATAATAATAGATTCAAAATAAGATCAAGGTCCATTCATCCCATTGGAACAAGGTTCAAATAGGATTTATGGAGATATAATGTTTGAATACTTTATCTATGGTAAAACATTAAAAGTTTTATAAAGCATAGAGATGCAACCAAAACTCTTACTTTATTGCAGGTTGCAGCAACCAAGAATCAAGTAATTAATGCCTTTATCTAATTTGTTTTAGAGTCGGTTTTGATACGTTTTTTATTATTGTCCTAGATATGTTTTCAAGCATTTTATATTCAATAAATAAATGATTACCTGCAATTATTGGAAAAATTCTAGTTTAATACATACTTTATTATTATGTAGGTGGGTATGGACTATCATTTTCTTATCTTCCATGCATTTACAGTTATCACCAACATTGTTATCAGTGGATATTTATGGTTTTATTAATTTAATATTTTATACAGCACAGGAAGAAACAGTAACGCAAATATGCAAGTTATTTTATTGATTTCTTATGTACAGCACTGGACTAAGCTTGTATTTATTATTATTTCAGTGGAAGTACAATCAATATTGCTTACATTATGAAATTCAATTTATCCATACTGCCATAATGACAAATATGAAAGAACCTATCTCTGCTTGTCTAATTTCTTTAGGATGTGATGCTTTTCATTCTAGAAAGGCGAATCCAAAGATATAAGCTAGCACACCTTTTTTCGGATGGGAAATCACCAATAACTTCCCCCGCCCTAGGTGGAGTGGGGGAGAGTGTCAGACTTTTACTGACTAAAACCCATTCATGTTCCAACCCGCAACTCCGACAGGTGGAGACCCTGGAAGGCCCTCTGAAGCTAGCATACCTTGGGTCAAACATATTCAGTGTTAGGTTTGGGTAATTAAGGCACTATCACCAGAACTAAATTTGATTACAAATGTAAGACAAACATTTAACAATTGATTATATTCCATCATGTTATGAATCAATTTGATAATATTTAATTCAATTGAAACTGATATTATTGTTTTATCCATCACAGATACCAATCTGCATAGTCCTCATGTAAGTTGACCAAGACATTTGACATTTCTGGACCTTAAAATAGACTATGCCGCTGTTTTTTTAAAAGCAGTCAGTTTAAAAAAAAAGACATTTAATAGTGTGCAAACTTGCAAAATTAACATCATTTAATCTCTAAATGATTAATATTTACAGAATATTGATATTGGCAGTTTGTTTTTCAATCAATTTAAATAATTAATGTTCAATTGGCAAAATAGTCATAATAAGGACAGAAGGCACCTATTGTTTAACCCGAAATAAGCTGCGACTAACTTGTGCCAACAACAGCATTCCTTCAACTTTTTGCCACTCATAGGATGGGACAGAATTTTGGAATAGATTAGACCTTAAGAGGCCACCCGATACTGATTTTGTTACCACAGATGTGCAGCCTATACCTATGTAAAGTAGAAATGCTTCATGTATAATTATTGCCTGCATAAGCAGACAAAAACCTCATAGGCTGTCTGTGAGACACCATTCATAAAAAAAAATATATAAATTAGGACTTAAGACTTACTTGAACAACAAATCATATGACACTTAACCCGTCGCACGATTGTTTACAAAAATGTAGGGTAACAATGTAAAACTTTGCACCCGTGTACAAACTATGTCGCGCGAAGGCTTAAAATTAAATTTTAACTACTCATGTAAATTCTGAAGGGCCTAGAAAATAACTCAGAAATTGCTTCACTGTTTCTCTTTGTGCTGTGATGTTTACATCTTTATCAATAACAGTTGTAATTAATATGTTATTTACATAGTTACTTTAGTTGATTTACTTACCTTTGTGTTGTAGGATGTTGAATTGTATTTATGTGTCTACAATGTTGTTTTATTTAGTGTTTAATATGTTATTTGATATGCAACCTTATAACAAAAAAACTTACACTCATTAACAAATGTGGCTAAACTAAAAGTCTCAATGTAGATGTCTCTATCTATACTAATATTATAAAGCTGAAGAGTTTGTTTGTTTGTTTGTTTGAACGCGCTAATCTCAGGGACTACTGCTTGGAATTGGAAAATTCTTTTAGTATTGGATAGTCCATTTCTTGAGGAAGGCTATAGGCTATATAACATCACGCTACGACCAACAGGTGCTGAGCAGCGAGGGTGAAACCGCGGGGAACGGCTAGTCCTTACTAATATTATAAAAGCGAAAGTGAGTTTGTTTGTTTGTTTGTTTGTTACCTCTTCACGCTTTAATGGCTAAACCGATTTTGATGAATTTTGGTACAGAGATAGTTGAGAACCAGGAGACGGACATAGGCTAATATTTTTTTTAAAAAAGTGGGATGTGAGGGAGAAAGAGGGAAGAAACGGGAAAACTTAGCGTTGCTATTACAAATCAATAAGGCGCTACCGAATTTAACGCGAGCGAAGCCGCGGGCAAAAGCTAGTTTAATATAAATTTAATTTATAGGTCAGTTTTATTTGAGACAATGTTTTATAAACATATTTAGTTGAATCAATGATAGCTACTTAAGTTATAATTTGAGTAAAGGTCACCAACTTGTCTAGATAACAATAGTTGTTAAACCACAGATACCATTTTTAGATCAAGGTTATTCAGTTTCCAGTTTTAAATTAATTTGCAAAACAAAACGGTGTTTGATGTGTTTTTCTAGTGTTAGTTTATAAATCAAGGTAGAGATAGTCTTATTATCATTCCGATTAGTTTTATCAGCCTAAAAGTCTGATAAAATAAATGTAAAAATGATGTTGTACTTATTTACACTTGATTATCATATTATGAAGGTCATTGCCAGTGTTTATATTTTTTGTTTAGTCAAGATTAGTCAACAAACATACTGAATATGTCACTGGTCGTGTGTGAATGTACTAACACTACGAAATAAGCTGTTGGTCACAGAATGTGACTGATAGCACTCAGGTGCAAATGCAACTTAATAAAAACACAGTTCTAAGCACAAATAACATAAAATGCGTGTGTTCACTGCACAGAAGCCGGCCGCTAGTCACACAGACGTCCTAACATCATATTGACAGAATATCTTACGGATTTGGGAAGATCAATGAACCTGACTCCATATCTTGATAGTGCCGAGTGTCGTCGCGCTAGACGGCGTGTGGTTGGGCACGTTCAGTGCCGACCACGTGTTCCCCGACACGATTATTCAGCGAGAAGCGAGCTGCCAATGAACTAAATGATTTTCTAAAAATATCCCAATGCGTGCAGAGGTTATAATGCAACGTTGCGTTCACGACTTTATGATGGATTATGTTTAGCACAAAAACACGACACGCGAAAACACCTGGTAGACTGCACGATGACTAAGCCAACACTGAAAAACGATTCTTCAACAGCCCATTTTTTTATAACACGGGCCAGCTGTTTAAATAAACAATTCAGAAGGTTAACACACTCGCTTTACCTATCGGAGCTGGCAGAGCTGGGTGTTTCGAATTTATTCAGCTTCCCAGCCATCACTTAGAATAGCTTGATCTGATTATTTTATTGTGAAAACTGTGTTAATTTGGTAAAATTCACGACTTGTATGCACACGCAAGTAGATAAATTGACATTAGCTCGTTCAGAAACTACGTCATCAAGTCTCCGTTGCGTCATGCGTCGTCTTGTCAAAAATTGTAATCAATAACAAAAAAATGACAGTCTTTAAAAAAAAACAAGATGTTTATTTTATTTAAGCATATTTTACGAAATCTTCATTAACTTGCAGGATCGTTTATATTGTTTATGTAGAATAGATTTTTATTTTTTCATCTAACTGCAATCGGTCTGTTACTCGTTTCCGAACGACAATGGCGTTCCATTACACGTCTTTCAATTCCAGACAACAAGTTCAATCAATGTAATTTTATCAACAGGATTTAAGTTTTAGATAAATAATCTGTTGATTATTCTCGAAAAATAATATAAACAAAAAATTATTTAATAATAATTCGTGGTCTTACTAACTTGTTGAGAAAAAAATAACTAAAAATGTTTCTGATAGGCAAGGTGTTTGACTTGACTGCGTCGTTGTTTTATAATTAAAGAGAATGATGTAGAACTACCTGAGCTTGGAGTCTGTTCATACGTCAAGTAAACTGTTAATTAGGTTTGGTATTCTACAATGAACTTACAACTTATTGTTCTAACTCCAACGCCTGCCTGTTGGAATAAAAACAATCGTTTCGGAAGTTTTGCTGTTACGATTTGCAAGGCGCACAATAAAACTCACACTTGTCTTGTTCTTCTTATAACCAGATACAAATTATCCAAGGCAAAGTAGGCATGTGCCTAGGGCTGCGAGGTTAGTTGTGAGGACATTTTCAAAAAGAGAAAATCGAAAACAAAAAAAAAAACCGGTCACGCGCGAGTTAGCCTCGCGCAAAATAGGTTACCTACGTAGCACGAATATTTGTACGCTCATGGATACAATGAAGTCAAAACACTTAAGAGAGAGAAAATTTATTTTACACTGCATATTAATTTAAAAACAAGGTGCCGTTTTACGTTACTCGCTATAGATAGACATTTTAAACAAAATGAAGTAGGTACCTACTGTTCTATTCTTTCTCTGTGGGCTGTGAACAAAGAGCATGCACATGCTGCTTAGCCTCGCGTTTCCCATCGCTGGAGCCGTAAGGGGAGTTACCGAGTTAGGTTTACTGTAGAAAAAATAATGGATCATAGGCGGAAAGCAATACTTTCCCAGCTCGTTTCCTTCGCTCATACTAATTTTTCGAGTGCGTTCTTTTCATTTGCTTTTATTTACAATTAGGCAGAATTAGAATATAATAAAGGGCAGAAGAAAACCTATACATTTCGAGGTGTCTGCTACAATTTTAAGCTCGCGCGCTTTTAATTCAAAATCAAAATATTTTTATTTCACATAGGCCTACATGGGCACTTATAAAACGTCGACAAAAGGTGCACGGTTCGGGTTGGTCGTTTCCTATGGAGAAGAACCGGCAAGAAACTCCATGGTTACTCTTTTAAAATCATTTGGTTTTACAATGTTGTTGTTACAGCGTTAGCACTTAAGTATGAGAGGACAGCGTAGGCCCGACAATAAGTCATTGCTTAGGTACTTTACAAAAAGTAAAATAAAATAAAACGTTAACAAAAGTTAACAAGCGTCTAAGAATCTACAAGGCCAACCATCCACTCATTCACAACGAATTGGTAGAAAAGAATCTATACAAGAGTAAAAAAAAAAAAAATCTATAGGTACAAGAGAAAAGAATCTATACAAGAACAATCCAGTTTATTTTCTAGTGATAGTTTATCTGGATAATCGACAAAGTTGTTACTCCTTGTATTAAATATCAAACGAAAATCTAACATATCCGAGGTGCAATGCAAAAATTTTGAGCTGTTTTCATGGAACCTAAACTAAAAAAATTAAGGATGAACCTCCTTGGAAATAATCCTGCCTGCGTCTATGTTCTTCACTCTCATCACATAGTGATAATTTATAGTATAGGTACTAGTCATTGCCCACGCGACGTGTAACTTTCCCGGGATAAAGGTATTCTGCGTAAATTCAGGGTATAAGCTATCTTCATAGAAATCCAACAATTATCCCTTCATTCTCACAAACTTTTGCGTTTTTAATATTAGTAGACAAATAGAGGGGCGCCAGTGAGGTGCATGCCTAGGGTGTTTTGGGCATTTAATCAGCGTTTGCTTAGAACCAGTTCTCAATCTGTAGTTCAATATCAATAGGTAAACAGAGTAGGTAATATAAAAGTGTACTTATTAATAAAATCGTTACCCTCCTTTGCATCGCGCAGTATACTCAAAAACCAGCTGACGCCACCTAGTAGAAGGTACAGTCAACCACACTGAACTTACATTTCAATTACGCTAGCTGCCATTACGCTAACTGTAACTAAATAACAATCAAATAAACCATACATGTGTAGTTGACGGTACCTACCATAGAAATATTAAAATTTTCTTTCTGATATCTATGGTGCCTACATTTTACAAAGACAAGTATGTTTATTTCTCCCCATTGCAGGCATGGCGTCGGGAAAATCTTCAATTTGGCCCGGATTTGAGGTAATCCTTTCTGATGGAGTAGCGCGCAACTATTCTTCGGATTGCTTTCTGAATAATGCATGGAAAATAATAGTTTACTTTTGTTACCTTTGTGTGAATAAGATTTTCAAAAAAGCAATGTAATAAGTATATTATTGTATTCTATATAAATCAAGCTTTTTATTTTTTGTTATATGAGCTCGTGGCTGAATAATAATAGCCGCACTTTCCTAGGTTGGTTTGTGTATAGGGGATCAACCAGTACGTACCGAGTTTTCTCCGTGCGTCGGAGAGCACGTTAAGCTGTTGGTCCCGGCTACCATTTGTATCTCTTTGACAGTTTTTACAGGTATTCAGGGGGTCGAGAGTCTGACATACAGTCTTACTTAGGGTTATCGTACTATTATCCAGTCACCCAGTCACCTACTAACTAGGTTGTGGACGTCAGAAGGCAGTCATCATCATTTTCCTGCCCTTATCCCATTCTTTTGGTTGTTAGAAAGATTTTAAGTTGGTACGTAGTAGGTAGGTATATGGCATGGTTAAATAGTATATAGTAATGTTAAGAGGTTATTTATGTATCCGTCACTTAAATATTGTCAAATACACAAACAAGACTTTTAGCAGTAATTAAGGCTCATATCTGTTTTAAATATTTTGGAATCAAACCCACGTACCTAGGGCGGGTAGGCCGCTAAACTATGTTGCCAATTCAAAAAAATAGAGTTAAACCTCAAATAGAGTCTGTCAAATAAAAGAAGTAGAAAAGTTTAACCATTAAAACATTTTATTCAGTTTGATGACTTCACGCGTAGGTACCTAGTTGATCATCGTCAAATTGTTCGTTCACATTTTCACAAACAATAAAATTATTCAACGAAATCTGCATCACAGATTCGTTCCATTATACGGACGCATAACATAAAACAAGTAAATCCGGTCTTTTCCCCAGCTCCCAAAATTCCCCTAATTGAAGAGTAATTGCCGAAAAAATGTCGTTTAAACAACAATTTGCCCGCGGACTGTTGCAAAACGATTGCAGGGAGAGTTTTTAATAAGCTTGTCTATGCCCCTTACTGTTGGTTATCGATTTTTGGCGACGTTACTTTAATGTTTTAAAAAGTTTAAACTTCGTTGATTGGCTGCCTGATGGAGAAATCTATTAGAAAGGTTCTTTTGGAGGAAATTTAATTTAATTTAGATTTGCTTTCGTCGGAATAGAGAGCACATTTTGTAAATAAAGGAACTTCAAGCTCTCCTAACTAATGTCTAAATATATAGATAGGTACCAAATTTGCTTTTTATAAGTGTTTTAATGGAAACTTGATTATCTAGTCGAATCATGATTGTGTTATTTTCTATGTAGGTAATCTTAGTGAATTAGGTACCTATTACTTATTCATAGGATTAAGTTTATATCGTTTATGTATTCCAATTATATTTCTAACTCATACTTAAGTTAGTTACCTACTTAAATGCTATTTTGAGAGGTCATTATAATAGTTATTATTTCTGAGTAACTAATCCTCACAACTATTAAAATTAACGAGATTTGTACAACGTGTAAGTAATTAATAGTAAATATAAGCAATCTCGTAGTAAAGATTGTAGGTTTAATTAAGTGAGCTGAGGCAGTCTGGCGACAGTCTTGCAAGCAATTAGCCAAAACTTTCCCCATTTACATGTTATGGGTAAAGTTCGGCGAGGTGGCAACCCCAGCCCCTGTAAGAATTCCAAATTTGAATTGAATTCTTTTTTAATTTCAAACAGTCTGCGTGGTTTGGAACGAAGTTTTAAGTTACTTTTTTAAAACTTCCAGTGGAATGAATTTGACGTGGCGTCTTCTTTAATAAATTTAGGACTTAAAACTCTGCTTATTTTTATAAAATGCGTCACAAATAAGAAAAGGAATTTAGTGAAATTAGTAAAATGCCTATAGAAGATAGCTGGGATAGGCTTAGGTCATAGTGAGTTTGAGGCAGCCTGAAAGAGGCCTTTGTCGACCATGAGTGGACTATGATAAGCTGAGTTAATTGGTAAGGATCCAAGTATTATAGTATACATTTATTTTAAAACGTTGATCCACACTAGATAGGTATTTATCCTATTCCGTGGGGTCCGTGGGTGTGTTTAAAACTAGCTCACATACAGAAATAGCGAGACCCAGAACAACTGCCATATTAGTTCAAAGTGACATGCGGAGACGATTGGCTGGTACGCCGTGATTCACGGGAAGTGCGAAGCGATGATTTAGCCAATGCGCAACAATGCCGTCATGGAGTGCTATTTAAATGTTTAAACTTGACCTACCAATCTTTTCCATATACATTAAAAACAAAGTTACAAGCTAAACTAACTCGTGTGAACTCAAGCGGCTCCGCTATTCAGGTGCAGTAAACTTGGGGATGGATCGCGGGCCAGCATCAAGTTCCCGCTATAAACATGTCAGGCTGATTCCTAGTCATTGTGGAACTTCGCCCAGGTCTTGGAAAACTTGCTATTGTTGGAAGTAGTTGGAATGGCGGATAAGGTGTGTTTGTACTGGGTAGAATTAGCAGGATTAAATAAAATAATAATGTGTGTGTATCTTCACGGGTGTAGGTATGTTGACTTCCTTGGTTCCATCAACTCTAATCTATTTTGGCTTTTAATTGGCTGCCCTTTTCAGTTTTGGTATTGGTATTTGATATGATCAAATAATGATAATGAATAGATTATGTATGTCTATTTATTTATTTATTTATAAATTTTAAATAAACAACTTTATTTTAATTGTTCGTGTAGTATTAGCTGCATTAACTACCCCCCGTTGTATTTTTATATTACATCGAGCGTTGTATTTTATAGAACAGTCCATCCAAAGGTTGTCTGGAAGTCCGTCATTTAGCATTTTTTTGTAAAACAGTTTTACTTCAATTTTGGTGTGCAATAAAGTATATTCTATTCTATTCTATCATATGACTACACCGCTTTGGGCGGCGCGGGGGAAGTGTCAGAGTTTTACTGACTAAAGCCCATCCATGTTCATTCTTTTGCCCTTTGTTTTCCGGGTCCGCGGTATCTCTTTCGAATAACCCGCAACCTCGGGAGGCAGTAGCTCTCGCGCGCCCTCTGATTTGTTGACATCTCTGAGGCGCGCGTGGAACACGAACGCGCGTTCGACACATTTATCTTGTATAGCTCTGCTGTCGTCACTAGATTGACTGACGGCGAGCTATCCATTGTTTGCCGTCTTCAAAATATTTTCCAAGATTTTAGGTAAATGATACTTGCTACCTGCCTACTCTTAAAACGACTACCTTACACTACCTTAATTTTATTTATATAAAGTAGTCATGTGCAGAGGGGAGGGGGGAGTAGTTTAGCGTTAGTTAGCTGTAAGTTAAGTTGCCAGACAATAGGATTTGTTTTGGATTACTTAGTTCCGTCGTTGACTTTACCTCTATTCTCATGTCAAGATTGTGATCAAGATTAGGCCCGCATAATATATAAAAAAAAAACATGATTTGGAAGACCTTCTTAACCCACGTCATGATACTAACAAGCATAATTCTAGGAACAATATTAAAATCTCAAAGCTATCACGTTTCAGTAAGCCAGTGTGAACGCATCCTAACAGTAGTATGTGCGAGAATACCCGTGCTCCTTTGGTTAGTATTCTATTGTGTGTTGACTAGCTCGAATTAGTGTACACACGTGTAAGACAATGAGTTTAGCAGCGTATTAGTGTGTATGAGTATCGTGTTACTAACGAAATTGTGTAGGTTTATGGAATTATGGCTTGAGGGAATCAAATTATTGCGTGTGTAGCTTGATTAACTTTACAAAATCAAATTATAAGGTACTAGCTGGCGCCCGTGGCTTCACCCGCGTGATATAAAAAAAAAGTAGCCTATGTGTTATTCCAGACCATAATCTACCTCTGTTTCAAATTTCATCAAGATCCGTTCAGCCGTTTTGACGTGAAAGAGTAACATAATATTAGTAAGATAGCTAGCCCCCGCGGCTTCATCTATGTGATTTCGAAAAAAAAGTAGCCTATGTGTTATTCCAGATCATAAACTACCTCCCTGCTAAATTTCAATAAAATCCGTTCAGCTGTTTTGACGTGAAAGAGTAACAAACATCCATACATCCATCCATCCATCCATCCTCACAAACATTCGCATTTATAATATTAGTAGGGTAGATACGGTCTCGTAACATAACATCACGCTTGTACTTGTATCCCCGATTGGTTAGGCAGAGGTGTACCTCTACTAAGTACTCCTAGACCTACATTTTGCCAGTCATGTTTAAGTTCCATGTTATAGCGGCGGCGGCGAGCCTAACGCCATGAACCACGGGTACGACGACTGATACTGAGAAATTTCTGATAAAAAACCCAATATCACTTACTTTATAATGTACTGTTGTGGAAGATAAATCTACTAAAATTAAAGTTCATAAAATACTTTCAAGATTATATTTTAAATCATATTTCCAACAGTACATCTCACACAAGAATGAAAAATCAAGGCTAAGCCCTTCTATTCTTTTTAAAATTTTGAGTATTCGAATGTCTTTGAAAACAGCCTGTACTGTCAGAGGGTTGAGCAATGTTATTAAACCTTTTACAACCAACTAATTCATGTTTATTGGATACATCATACGCTTAATCGATTTTTTGCAGAACTTTGCATAAGGCTAGACTGAATTGGACCCACTTCCAGTGTAATCGGATGGAGCTGAGTGAGTACCAGCATTTTACATGAAGCGGTTACCTATCTGACGTCCACAACCCACTGGCTGGGCGAAACGATTCCCGTTGGATGAATTGGAATTGGTGAATAATTCAATATTTAAGTATCTTGATGACAGCTTTAAAAAGAAACAGTAGTCATCCTTCCTAATATTATAAAAGCTAAAGTAAGTTTGTTTGTTACGTCTTTACGCTTAAACGGCCAAACCGATTTTGATGAATTTTGGTACAGAGACCCTCTAGTCGGACATAGGCTGTTTTTTTAAAAAAAAAACGAGTGATATAAGGGGGAGAAATATATTTTTTTTCGATCATCACGCGGGTTATAGTTAGCGTTAGCCCATTAGTAAGTCGTGGGCGGAAGCTAGTTTGAAAATAAAATACCGAATGGATAGCTAGGTGCTCAAAACATGAAAGAAACCTCCAAACATTCATATCCCACAGATGTCTCCCCCGTCGTAATTTAGTGACAGGAGTTTTCAATTCGCCGTTTTTACTTTTTACAACTCTGATTGGGCGGCGTCAGTTGAGTGAAACGGAACGCACCAAGAATGTTAAATAAAACCTATTTGCTTGAAACTTTTTGCGTGGAGCGAACTTTATTGGATATTGGAAGAGCTTTTTATTCTTTTTCAATCTGCGTTTAGTGTGATTGTAGGTATACGGTAGAAACTGAAAGGTGGAGGCGGCTTGACTTTTTATAGTTACCTAATAACTATCAATACCGACTGTATATAACTTTTTTCAGTATTTAGGTATCATTAGACTAACTTTTGCTCGCGGCTTCGCTCGCGTTAAATTCGGGATAACACAGGACCCCAAAAAAATAGCCTACCCCAACTATCTCTGCACCAAAATTCATCAAAATCGGTTTAGCCATTTAAGCGTGAAGACGTAATAAACAAACTCACTTTCGCTTTTATAATATTAGTAAGGAAGTAAGGATATTTTCAAGAGGTTTTTTAATCTTCCTCCGGGCTCCGAGCCACTCCAGAGCAAAGGCCTCCCTCCACTCCTTCCACCTCTCATGAACCCACGCTGTCATACACATATATATATATATATATATATTGTAGTCTTTGGTCATACATCCAGCTCTTATGAACCTATCTAGTTCCTCCCACAAGCTTCTTCAAAGCCTGTGTTTAAACAAGAAGTTTAAATAAATTTAATTTCAAATTGTTCAATAAATAAAAACCTATGTATATGGTTCAGCCAACGTTTTCAGGTAGATAACAAGGAAGACTGTCCGTGAACTGTTTGTGCTAATAATTAAAACGCTCTAACAATTATTATGTGTCGGTAGGACGTAAGTTCTAACAATTATTATGTGTCGGTAGGACGTAAGTTCTAACAATTATTATACAGTGTCGGTAGGACGTACGATCTAACAATTATTATGTGTCGGTAGGACGTACGTTCTAACAATTATTATGTGTCGGTAGGACGTAAGTTCTAACAATTATTATGTGTCGGTAGGACGTAAGTTCTAACAATTATTATACAGTGTCGGTAGGACGTACGATCTAACAATTATTATGTGTCGGTAGGACGTACGTTCTAACAATCATTATGTGTCGGTAGGACGTAAGTTCTAACAATTATTATGTGTCGGTAGGACGTACGTTCTAACAATTATTATGTGTCGGTAGGACGTATGTTCTAACAATTATTATGTGTCGGTAGGACGTAAGTTCTAACAATTATTATGTGTCGGTAGGACGTAAGTTCTAACAATTATTATGTGTCGGTAGGACGTACGTTCTAACAATTATTATGTGTCGGTAGGACGTATGTTCTAACAATTATTATGTGTCGGTAGGACGTAAGTTCTAACAATTATTATGTGTCGGTAGGACGTAAGTTCTAACAATTATTATGTGTCGGTAGGACGTACGTTCTAACAATTATTATGTGTCGGTAGGACGTATGTTCTAACAATTATTATGATGTGTCGGTAGGACGTAGATACTTTTGAAATAATCTCAGGAGTATCAGGTAACAGCATCAGGTACCATATCCTCATTTAACAATATAACATGACTATCCAAAACATCCCTACTCACCAAAATCTCTGAAAACAGAAGGGTTACCATGACATCTTATAGCAGTTCTTATTCCTGTGTGAGAAAGAGATGGGGCTATACACCCTGTATAGCTCTGTCTCTTTCCCCTAGTGGAATAAGTTCTGTTTTAAGACGTCATGGTAGGGCAGCAGATTGTCAATGAGCCGGGAAAACAAAACACTCCCAAGTAAAGCGAGACAGCAAATGATTGTATAATTATGTAAATGTAATTAGTGCGAGTGAATCGAACAATTAGTTAAAGAGCTGCCGAAGTGAGCCGAACTTTGAAGATGTTGAATCTGAATTACAGTGTTGTTGTTTGTTTTCATTAGAGAGTGCTAAGCAGCTATGCAGTGATTGTTTCGGGAGTTTGGGAATTAATATGTGAAAAGCTATTTAAGTTTGTTTTATCTGTAAACTTTTTAGTTAGAGTACTTTTCAGCGTGTTAAAAATTAGCAGTTACTGCAGCTTGGAACCAAAGTATTTTTAAGAGAAGAAATATACGTTTCGAAGACAATTAAGTGAGTAAGGAGAAAGAGGGAAGAAAAGGGAAAACTTAGCTTTGCTATTACAATAAATAAGGCGCAAGGGCAAGAACTACAGGAAGCAGGTACTTGCAAATCAGGAAAGGGGAACTGTGTTACCCGGAATTTAACGCGAGCGAAGCCGCAGGCAAAAGCTAGTACATAATGAAACAATGCATTGGCTACGAAAAAGTTTACAATGATGCTACGGGCGTGGCGGCGTAGGACCTTCGTGCTACGATATCGTGTTCGTAGCAAACCATTTAAACTATTTAATTATCTGAAGAACATTGTTAATCCTTATTTTATAATATTAGGTATATTACAGAGATCAGATTAAGTAGCATGCCAAAACCATAATTCTGCGTGACTTTCAATCAAAATTAATGAATGATTTCTTATTATCCTTACTAATATTATAAAAGCGAAAGTGAGTTTGTTTGTTACGTCTTCACGCCTAAATAGCTGAATCGATTTTGATGAATTTTGGTATAGCGATAATTGGGACCCTGGAGCCGGACATAGGCTATTTTTTTTAAAGTGAGAATTAAGGGAGAAAGAGTGAAGAAAAGGGAAAACTTAGCTTTGCTATTACAATAAATAAGGCACTAGGGCAAAAACTACAGGCAGCAGGTACCTGCAAATCAGGAAAGGGGAACTGTGTTACCCCGAATTTAACGCGAGCGAAGCCGCTGGCAAAAGCTAATCGTCAATATAAAACATTAATCACCAAGTTTTAAAGTGATAACGCTAATAATTACAGGCACAATCTCGAAGCAGCACGTAAATCTACATAAGGACCGGTCTGATCCGGCCCTAATTGCAGAATTATCCTGACGCATGGCCGATCCGTATCTAATAAAATTGCTCATTTCGATACTCTCTGATACGTTGCCGTTACAAGGCGGCGCGAAATGTTATTTTTAATGAAATTGCTATCGAAATTACACAGGGATATTAATGAAGACTCGTCATCTGCCCAGCTTTTTCCTAACTAAGTTAGACTCGGCTTCTAATCTAACCGGATGGTTATAGAGGCCAGACTGAGACTGCTAATTATTATTATGTTATTATGTCACTAGTAGCAAACGCTCTAACGTAAAAATACACACTTCAAAAAAGTCTAAGCAACCCATACTATTTCAAATTATTATAATATCATTTCTTACCAAGTAGGTTATACCTGTGTAAACTTTTAAGCTATTGCATAGCTTCTATCGCGGGCCTTGAGCGCGGGGACCTAATCCAGAAATTCCGTAACAAAAAAAAACCTGACGCTCCCCACTCCGACGGGCACGGAGGTGTTTTAATTAAAAGGGTATACTCCCGAAGGAGTCCCATATTATGTGTATCTATATTGCTTAGGTAATTTCTGAGTTATCGTCTATCATTTAATAGGGACGAACCTATTGCCGTCATTTAATAGGGACGAACCTATTGCCGTCATTTAATAGGAACGAACCTATTGCCGTCATTTAATAGGGACGAACCTATTGCCGTCATTTAATAGGGACGAACCTATTGCCGTCTTTTAATAGGGACGAACCTATTGCCGTCATTTAATAGGGACGAACAACGATCAAAGAAAAAGAAATACTGCATAAATAAAATAAATAAATAATTATTATAACATAAGTTGATACAAAATGCTATGCAATAGCTTTACCGCGGCAGTCCCCGAGTGCCACACGTATTTTTTTTGATCTAGCTAGAGGACATACTGGCTGGTTGTAAGAAAATATCGAGTATTTATTTTATTATTTTAACAAATTCAAAAGCGAATGCATTTGTTCGATTTTTATAGCGCTTTCTTAGCATATTAAAATTTAGTATTCTGTATCAATTTTATGAATGATTGTTGACATTTTTTACGTCATGGAGGGACGTCATTTGAATGCTTTAATGCAAAGAGCTGTCTAGTTAGTATTGATAATACGACCCCTCTTTTTGCGGATGGGAACCAACTCATCATGTAACTTTTATTTTGTCTTCAATTTATAGTTTAGGTACAAGTGGTTACTTGTGGTGGTTACCACACCTTAGCACCAGCAGTCACCCTATTTTAGGAACTCTAAAAAGGAATAACAGAACCCTTATAGGATCACTTTGTTGTCCATCTGTCTGCCAAGACCCCTTATCTCGGAAACGCGTGGAGTTATCGAGTTGAAATAACCAAGCTGTGAAAAAAATAACCCTCTAAGTATATGCAGTCAAAAGATATAGCGCGAGTTCGACTTGTACTTGCCTGGTTTTTCTCCTAGATCTCTGACAGTCATGTCAGACACGGACGACACGGTTGGTGCAGTGGCTGAGCGATCGACTACTGCGCTGTTTGCGCGTGTCGCCGGTTTGATTCCCGCACGGAACAAATATTTGTATGACCTGCAGATAGTTGTTCCGGGTCTGGCTGTTTGTGTATGTGAGTTTAAATGCTTGTAAACGCACCCACGACACAGGAAAAATTCCAAGTACCCCATACTTGGAATTTTTCAACGTTTTTTAAAAAAAATGTTCTAGACACAGAAAAAAAAACCGACTTATATTTTCAGAAAGTTCTTATATTTCACGGATTAAATATTATTGTTGGCAGTATTGAGTTCGTGTCGATGCCAGAAGTAGCTCTACCTACCTATTTTATCAATAAAATGTTTCTCGATGGCCATCCCGGTGACATTAGCATTCGGCATGTAAAGAGAGGCCGACGACGAAGGACGAAGGACGAAAGGGAGGCGAACGTGACGTGGAAACCTGAACATTTTCATTTACTTTCCAATGAAATAGTTTTATTTATGTTTCTCTTTTTTTCGTCTGATCTTTAAATTAGAAAAGGAAGCTACATTTGCATTTAAATAACTTATTTGTGCAGCCTAGTGGACTCCTAGGGAATTTAATAAAAAAAGGCCATACCCTTAACCTTCACACAAGAGCATCTGAAAAACAGATATCACATTTATGAATTTTTCAATGAGGATAGATTTTCATTTTTTTTTTGTGTAAAGAATTTAGTAAGTACTCGCTCTTTGTCGATTTGGAATGGCTGTGTGTTGTTCTTATTCTTGTAACAATAGTGACAAATTTTCAAGTGAATTAAACGATGTTTTTCATTACACTTGCACAAAAATTAAATAACAGAACATTGTATGTACAATGTACTATTGTCATTAATCAATATGAAACCATAATTAAATATTTTTTCAGTGCAAGCCTGGTACCCGTGGCACGCAGCAGAACACTCGTTCGTTCAGCCACTGCGCCAACCGTGCTATCTCGCTTTGAATTAAACGATCTGTGCTATTTCAGATGAGCCCTTTATAAGGTGTAGTTTAGATGTAAAGATGTGATGTGTGTACTATTTTTATTGTTAAATAAAAATAGTACATCTCAAAATGTTATTACTCATTTAAAGTCAATTTTTGCACGCCATGGAATACCATTGTCACTAGTCTCAGATGGTGGACCTCCTTTTCAGTCAATCGAATTCAAAATTTTTTTGCAAGAATGGGACATAGAACATTTTGTTACTAGCCCATATCATTCACAGTCTAATGGACAAGCAGAGAGTTCAGTCAAAATTATAAAAAACATGCTAAGAAAATGCAAAGAAAATGGATCAGATCCATACATAGCATTGTTACAATATAGAAATACAGGTAAAAATAATTTTTCATCACCAGCACAGTTACTCATGTCTAGGAACTTAAGAGATAACATTCCAACATCATATAAGAAGTTAAAGCCAAAAGTGGTAACATTTAAAGATTACAAAGAGTCTGTCAAGAAAAATGATCAAAATAAGTCAAAATACTACAATAAAAATGCCAAGTCAATGTCTATGTTACATCATAATGATCATGTCTATTTTAAGAGTAACCCTAGTAGCAACTGGGAACAAGCTATTGTTAAGCAAAGATTGTCAAATAATAGATCATATGTTGTTGAGGATGTCAATGGAGTTAGGTATAGGAGGAATAGAATTCACTTAAGACATAAATATTCTCATAATTGTGCTAACCCTCCCATGCAATCCAACTCGTCACAAAGGGGAGAGGAAGGTGACAGACAGGAGTCTAGGCATCAAGGATCCTCATCTCAACAATCCTCAAATGTAACAACTAGGTCAGGTCGTATTATAAAACCTACCAGAAGGTTAATTGAAGAAATTGATTAAGTTAAGTTATAAATAAAGTCATAAGTAAAGTTTAAGTATAACTATAAGTATAATTAAGCATGTTGTCTTGTATAAAGTTAAATAGCATAGCACTTATATTAATTGTCAGTCAGGGGTCTAATTTGAACTCAACAAGGGGGATGTTGTAACATCACTATTTAGTATGTTACTATTATGGTCTTCACTAGTCTATGTATTATCTGTGATCTGCCGGCACTCTGCCACACTTCTTCCTGTGATGTCTTACTGTGTGTACAACTCCTGTGTCTCCTGCTAATAAACCAGTATCATACCCAACGGAATATCATTTATCAAGAATCCAACATAACATGGTCAAGTAAGTCTATTTAAAGCTTTTTTCCAAACTCTTTACACCTGCAGTGTGTGGGTTAGCTTTACGCAGAGGGCCATCAACGCTTGCTTACTAATATTTTAAAAGCGAAAGTGAGTTTGTTTGTTACGTCTTCACGCCTAAATGGCCAAACCGATTTTGATGAATTTTGGTACAGAAATAGTATGGAAATAGTTGGGATCCTGGAGACGGACATAGGCTAAAAAAGTGAGAAAAGGGTAGAAAGAGGGAAGAGAAGGGAAGAGAAAGATATTTTTTTTTCGTTCATCACGTGGTTTAAAGTTAGCGTTAGCCCAAAGTAACTATGCCACGCGGACGAAGTCGCGGGCGGAAGCTAGTTCAATATAATTAATTTTATTTTATTTGTTTAACTGTTCTGTGTTGTCGTTTCGAATCGATGGTATATTTCTGATCACTTAGGTCTCGTAGGCGTGTTCGCGTTTATAGCAGCCGTCAGTGGCGCTATTAGAACATGGTCATTGTCATCAGATCCTTAAAGGTCGATGTTCTTGACAGCACTCATCATTTTCCTGCCTTTGTCCCATTCTATTTGGGGTCGGCGCAATACGTTTTCATCTTCCATTCTCCCCTATCAGAATCAGACGTCACGGCATCATTTACTCCTTTCTCCTTCATATCATTCTTTACACAATCCAGCCATCTTTTCTTCGGCCTTCCTCTCGCTTTCCGTCCTTCAACATTTAGATCGATCACTCTTTTAGTCACATTTGCTTCGTCCCTGCACATTACATGTTCGGGACAGCACTGCACTCATTTATTGGAGTCCCTACAAACAATTAGCTATGTATGATGACTAAGATGATGATGCCATGTATATCTAGCCAGTGCTTTCGTCCAAAGCGACTGCATTCGATGGCTATTTATGGTGGTTGCGGCTATCCACACCATCTATAGAGATGTTCTGCTGCTTTCATGTACTATCGAGTGGCTATTATAATTATCCAACTTTCCATCATCAAAAATCCTCTGAACACAAAGCGGACATGTCCGTTGGTACAGTACGTAAATGACTTATTTCACAACAAACCTAAATAGTTAAATTAGTGATATAATGCATATTGTTACAACGTTGATTAGTGTTTGTATTCAGAACTCATTAATTGGTTTCATGTCAATGTGGAATGTTTTGTTGTATCCGAGTCGCATCGAATACAGAGTGGCTATTAGCGGTAAAGTTATTTTGATTAGTTTACATAAAACTAACAATGAATTCTATTTGTTGTATTGTTTGTTTTCAGAGTAGATACACTAACGACCGGCTCTAGCTCTGCATGATGCAAAAATGGTCTAAGCTAAATCCTAGGTTGACCTAGTGTGGTACCGAGTTTCAATTGAATACAAATCAGCTTAGTTGGAATTGACTACACTTTTGTAGTTAATTCTAAGCTGACAATATGAAAAAATCCTCCAAAGCCTGCCAAGTTGGTCCAAGTATTTTTATTTAATTTGTTTCAAAACTGGGGAACCACCATCAAACGTAAAGTTTGGCGAGTAATATTGTATTAATCTACACAAAAAAAAATTTGAGAAATAAATAAAAAAAAAAAAATTTTAGTCAAATAGTCAATAGAACCGCAAGCATAAAACTAGCTGTGTCGACGGCACGTTTGTGAACACGCTCGCCCTTAAGAGATGTCAGTAAAGCAGATGGACCTACCAGGGCCTCTGCCTGCCGGGGATGCGGGTTGTTGAAAGAGATACCGCGGCCCCGGAACGTAAAGGGCAATAGAAGGAACATAGATCCATGCAAGTCAGACACTCCTGTTTCGCCTAGAGCGGGAGAAGTTATTTGTTGATTTCTCAGCATCAGCAATAGCATAAAACTAAAAACAAGAAAAAAAACTTGAGAGGTGTAAAAGGACACCCGGATGGAACGAAGTTATTATTTATTATGTACAGAACCTGTATACACTCAACAAAAATAATCGTCGCGACACCACACTGTTCAATGCGAAATAGAAAGACGAAACAAAAATAACTGGCTTGCTTTCTATGAGAAAGAGACTGACAGAGAAACACGCGCACGCCGCACGGCTTACAACTATAGCAAAAAGTGTAGACAACTTTTGGTCTTAATTTTTTCCGTGTAGCCCCCTTTCGCAACGCGCGATAAGGAACTTTGTTCGAATAAACAGGATAACATTACTATAAGGATCACAATGAGAAATCGAAGTCAAGTTAAAACCAAAGCCATTCCGCACAAACAAAGCGTACATCAAGCTGTTCGCGAGCTCAACAATATTTATTGGTTTGTATCAGCATCTTGTCTATATGTAGCCGTACGAAGCGTATTTAATTTCACTTTATAGCTTCAATCGTTTCCATGGAGCGTCGTCGCTTTCCCATACTCTGATCGAGTACATTTATTTATTTGGAGTAATAAATATTCGAGGTTTTCATGATGTGGATACGCTTCGGTAAACTTAGGACGTGGTGCGTCTTATCAGTTAATAACCAATGGAGTTAGCTAGGTTGAAGTGAATAATCAGTCATTTTATTTATATGTAACTACATAGCTTCCGCCCTCGACTTCGTCCGCGTGGCATAATTATTTTGGCCTAACGCTAACTATAGCCCGCGTGACCCCATTTACTCCCATTTTTCTCACTTTTTTTAGCCTATGTCCGTCTCCAAGGTCCCAACTATCTCTGTACCAAAATTCATCAAAATCGGTTTAGCCATGTAGGCGTGAAGACGTAACAAACAAACGAACTCACTTTCGCTTTTATAATATTAGGAAGGATGAATGTCCCGGATTCTATTAATGTATTCCCTTGTTGTCAAAACGTTTAGTTATGATTATATCCATGTTCGCGGAAATAGTACATTTTGATTCAACTGAGGAAACTTTGTCATTGTGGCCAAATGGCCGTAGCAAAGCAAAGCTGTGCCCACATATCGAAAAACAGGAGCCCTGAGACAAAAAGACGGGGTCGCGGTACACCAGGAAGGAGATGGCGGGACTTGGATGGCTTTCTCGGTAATTGGCGGGATGAGGCACAACATCGCAAAAAGTGGAAGAAAAGGAGGCAGACTTAAGAGTGGGAAAAAATAGGCTAAAAACCAAAAAAAATACGTTACTCTTCGTCATTGCGATTTTGTTTTTGTTTTACCATCCTTGGGAACTATAAAGTTCTTTTTCAAAAGTTTTTTTTTTCTATCAAAGTTCTCTAAATACTTCCCGCCCTATCAGTACAATGTTTTGAATGCGTAACATCGAGTTTTACCGCAAAACGTGATTTTTCACCAAAAAAATCGTTTTCCAGCAGTAATTGTTTCGTAGAGTTACTCAGTTTGATGCATATAATACATGGTTGACGGCTTTGTCAAGGGTTACACCTTGTATATAAAATAACAATCATTCAGCGACAATAATTCATTGGACAGTATTGTAGCGCCACATTTCTGTACATTTCAAAAGTAGTTAGTAGCCATCCATGCAACCACTGAAAAACTTACTCCGAATTCCTACATCTCGCAAGTAGAGTAGGCAAGTTTCCAAAAAAAAAAAATTGTAAATTACAATCAAAATGACAAAGATATAGCCCATTTAAGTTACGTGTGACGTCACGCGTTGCTGCATTTTTTCGCAACGAGTTAAGTGAATTTACAAATAAAAAAATACGTCGTGTCCCTTATTTTTGAATAATCTTCTAAAAGACGGACTAAATAAAATGTGATGATTACTTTGACTCTGGAAACTACCCTATTATCCTCGCAGATAACAGGGTAGTTTTTAAGCTCTTACTACTAGAACCTGACAAAAAACTGTAGGGACACCCGTCTGGTCGGAGGATCCTCCCTTTTCCATAAGGGATCTTTGTTACCTACCTTTGGTAATCTTTGTTAGTTTTGTTACCCTGTTCTTCATACAAAGTATAGTAAAAGGAAAATTCCATCCTACCACTCACACAGAGGTGGTCATAATATTCACCGGGAGTCGGCGCTTTACTGATCGTCGATATTGTTTGTTGAAATAGTGACAAATGTTTTCATTTGGTAGTGGTGTTCGTTTTCAGGCAGGATTGCAGACAGACGAATATCCGATCCGCGACGCGAGAAGCGGATGTAACGGTGTGGCCACGAGATACAAGACTTTTGTTAGCTACAAGTGTACTTCTTAAACTTCTAAAAGTAATTCAAAATCCATAGAATCCATAAAATTAATAGAATCTAGCAACAAAATCATTAGACTGGTTTTGTTGCTAGATTCTATTCAAGAATTAAGTTTCTTTATGTTGTAATACAAAATGTTGCTTGTCTATTTTGAGTTTTCCTAAGATATTGGTTTTTTTATCTCGATCTAGATTATCTAAAGAGGGCTAACCTACTCTTATACTATTCAATCGCAGTTATCAGATGTACTTATCCTCATTTTTCAATCTTCCATTCCTTCAATTGTCCATCATCTTGTTATAAGGTCAGCAGCTTATCTCATGGCCTGCCAAAGCGCGGGAAATTCATTGCGATCGAAAAGGATGAATCCTTTTGATTCGTCTACGTTTCCGAACGGTTATTTCGCGAGGCGGAAATAAGGAGCTTGGGAATTTAAAAAGTTTGTTTTACTTTTTAAAACAAATCTCCTAAACGGATTTATGTGTTTTCGAACGGAACTAAATCTGTTTTTCAATATGTTTTGGTTAGTAACAGGTTTAAAGTTTGCAGTCCTCTGAGAAAGTTTTTGTACGCGATACTTTTAATGAGTTTTTGTTGAAATAATTCAAGTAGGTTTTTTCTATACTAAATAGGCTTGCGTTTGGCCTCAATTCGCCTGATGTGAGGCAGGTGGAGTAAGCTTGCCTAGAACCAAAGGCGGCGCTAGACGAAATGCGGTCGTCGGCGACATCAGCTTTGCGGGGCCCCTTTCAGTTCCAGATTATATCATAGCTAACACCAGCCGCTGTTTCTGCTTTCTTTTCAGTATTTACGGTTCTGTACCACAACAGGAAAAAACGGAACCTTTATAGGATCACTTTGTTGTCCATCTGTCTGTCTGTCAAGATCAATATCCTCGTTATAGTCCTAATCGAAACAGTTTTGCGAGGCCCCCTTGTGCGCGAGGCCGTCAGCGGTCGCCGAAGTCGCCGACGCCTAACGCCGCCACTGCCTAGAACCCAGATTATAATGATCAGAGAACAGAGAAGCCGGTAGAGAATTCGACAGACTGGCGGTTTTCACAATAAATGAGAAAAAGAAATGACATGCCATCTTGTTTCTTACATTTGTTGCGCTAAACTAAAGTTTATTGGTAGAAACAAAGTAATTTTCTTTTGGTTACCATGTAAAATTGATAGGCTCTCGACTTTCTAACTTCAACTCCAATAAGAGGAAATAGTAAAAAAACCTACAAAAACCAACTCTGCGTAAATGATGGCGCATGGGGAAACTCTTTGATATATTGCATTTACATTCCGACGTTATAAGCTTCCTATCGGAATTTTCCGGTCGTTACCTTTTTAAAGTTCCAAAAAGCAATGATATCGGCTATACAGCCAAAAGTGATCCTCCAAAATTCACTCCGGCACTCACTATTATCCGAGTCAGTGGCTCGTGAATTCGCATTCTTATGTAAAACGGTTTCGAAACGAGTAGAGGCGTTGCATTGAACCTGTGCGTATTCGAAGCACGCGTTCCAATCTCGCGGGTGTTGATTTGGTGCCGTTTCCGAACGTAACCATTGATCAATATGGCGGATTTGGCGGGAAGAGTTGTAACTCGCGATGTATTTTCTTGATGCTATTCTAGGTGTGTATTTGTTTAAATTATATGTCGTTTATGAGATTTATGTGGGTAATATTTTTTGCATGATTGCGTATTTCGTTTTCCTCCGAGCAACAAATCACAATATTGCTTAGGTATGACATTGGATATTATATAGTTCCCCTTTATACATAGTTCCCTGTCCCTAGCGAAAACGAAATAATAGGTAGAAATACTCTTGACAATGTTCATACCTATGACTTTCAAGTAGGTAAGTTCAGTTAAGGTAACATTGTTACTTTTCAGCTAATTTACATGAAAATGGAAAGCAGAAACTAATTTCAGACCGGCTCATGGGAATTCAACGAAAAACCTCTCAGAATTTTAAACGAATAAACACAAAATAAGTAATTATGGTACTGTTGATTTCAAGAAGAAATGGTTTTGAAATAGAATTTCACAGTTAATTAGAATTGTCCAAAATTACGTTCTAAATTAATTAACCTGCGAATTTCAAAGGTTTTAAATGTTATTATTAACACAAAGAGTATTAAATGAACGTCAGTATGATATTTAGACAAAGGACAAAGGTGCATCAGATGCGGCCACAAGCTGCGGCCGACAGTGGCCTCCGGCAAGACCTGGGTTCGCGAATATCAAACATGGAGGATATAGACATACAGAGCATAATAAATGAATTTTAATTAACACTAGACTAGCTTTTGCCCGCGGCTTCGCTCCCGTTAAATTCACACAGTTAACACAGTTCCCCTTTCCTGATTTGCAGGTACCTGTTACCTGTAGGTTTTGCCCTTGCGCCTTATTGATTGTAATAGCAATGCTAAGTTTTTCCTTTTCTTCCCTCTTTCTCAATCATTTCCCACTTTTTTAGCCCATGTCCGTCTCTGGGGTCTCAACTATCTCTGCACCAAAATTCATCAAAATCGGTTTAGTCATTAAGACGGCAAGATGTAACAAACAAACAAACATACAAACAAACTTACTTTAGCTTTTATAATATTAGGAAGGATTATAATACGCCTTTAGCAAAAGGATAGAATAAGGAACAAGGACAGCAGAAACGTACCTAAACCATGGATTCAAGACAAGTCTGGTCTACCATCTTTGTAAATTGTAACTGTTGTAGGGGGTCCACTATTACTAGGGTGTTCCACTACTTAAATCTAATTTCCGTTATTATCCATACTAATCCTTATCCTTACTAATATTATAAAAGCGAAAGTGAGTTTGTTTGTTTGTTACGTCTTCACGCCGACATGGCTAAATCGATTTTGATGAATTTTGGTACAGTGATAGTTGGGACCCTGGAGACGGACATAGGCTAACTTTTTTTAAAAAGAGTGAAAAATGAGGGAGAAAGAGGGAAGAAAAGGGAAAACTTAGCATTGCTATTACGATAAATAAGGCGCTAGGGAAACTATAGGTAGCAGGTAGCTGCAAATCAGGAAAGTCGAACTGTGTTATACCGAATTTAACGCGGGCGAAGCCGCGGGCAAAAGCTAGTAAAACGATAAAGCTTTTCACACGATTAATTTCTTTAATGATTTATGTTTTTAATTTTGCATTTTTATTCACTTACGAAAAAAAAAACAATGTCAACATTTTTAGGAATTTTAATGTTCGAAATACATGCACACACACACACACACACACACACACTACAGTACCAATATTTAGTATTTTTTTGGTAGTAGCTGAAACGCATTGCTGGTCACGTGTAGAGAAAATAATGATTTAAAATTATAGGAACTTTATTACAACTTCCCAGAATAATAATATGTATTTCGTCATGGTATTAATTCCAATCCTATCCTATGGATGGATGGATGTACGATTGTACGGATGAATGGATGTTTGTTACTCTTTCACGTCAATACTGCTGAACGGATCTTGAGGAAATTTGGCATAAAGGTAGATTATAGTCTGGAATAACACATACGATACTTTTTTTTCGATATCACGCGGGCGAAACCGCGGGCGCCAGCTAGTCTTAAATAAAATAATTTTACTGATATTTTTTTGATATCTTCGTATCACAGCGTTTATTATTTTGTAATGTAATTCTTATGTAAAGCTTTAATAAATTTCTTGTAGAAAATTGCAAGTTGGGGCCAAAAACTGTATCTAGCAGAACGTGCTAGGTTAATAACACTAATTATTTTACCACACTAAAACAATATGTGTGCAAGAAAAGACAATGCATTTAGGTATTATAAGAAGACAAATAAGATCGGCTAAGGGTGCGAACTCTTAATGAATTAATTATTTTCCCGTACCATTTGTTCTCAATTTGGAGTTTCTGTTGTTTCTAGTGTAGCAGTCCTTTATAGATTTTTGACCTCCGACTAAAAAGAGGGTTGTTATATTAAAAAAGCTTATAGGATAAGGTAAAACGCTGTCGGTTTTACACAAAACATACAAACCAACAACTTATTACAAAACTGAACAATATTCACTAAAATAACGCACTAGTAGTTCACCTTGATTCGTTTCTTTGCATCGCCAAAATCTGACTGATTCCTGCCCCAAACTCGACAGCTATTTGTATTTCGACCGAACCTTCGAGAAAGCTCCAGAACTCTCTCGAAACTTCTACACAAATTACTCCAGTGAGTTTCGGTGGTAACGACAACTAGTTTAACTTCGATGCCTCCAGTAAATCTTACGTGGCTATACCTACACTAGGAAAATATAGGTGGCGCTAATTATTGAGTGTGCGCATAGAATATTGGTGCAGTATTCCTCCTAAATCCATTAGGCGTGCTACATACATCGGCTTCGCCTGATCCGGCGCAGTCGGTCGGCAAAATTTAATTCGATATTACCTCCCGGACTTTATGCTTATAGTCTCCAAAGAGATGTCAGCAAAGCAGAGGGTCTGCGGGTTGTTTGAAAGAGATACAGTGGCCTCGGAACATAAAGGGCAAAAGAAGGAACATGGGTGGGTTTAGTCAGTAAAAATCTGACACACCCCGGGCTCCGCCCAGAGCGGGGAAGTTATTTGGTGATTTCCCACAAGAAAAGAATAAAAAGTTCATGCTTTTAAGAAAATCACGGAAACAACGAAGTCACTTGTTGACGTAAAGTTTCTTCTGAAATTTCTAAACGAGTCCTGTGACCCATGAGCTGACTTTCACCTTGGCCAGAGGCTAAGTGTTGCCATACAACCTGGCAACGCCGCTTGTCTCTTGGGCACAATCACGCTAGAACGGCTTAACCGATCTGGATGAAATTTGACACAGAATAGCTTGCAGCACATAGAATACATTTTATTCCGGTAATACCAACAGGTCTTATAACGGATTTGTATATTTTCCCCTTTAACTTGAGGGGCATCCGTGGGTCAAAAGTTGTTCCAGTGACCCGTCGCCATTTCATCCATCTAGCGTTGATCCGGTGCGTTACGTCCAAGCATTAATTTCTGTGGTTACCCAAGTAAATATCATGTTATAACATTGTCCTATATAGGACCATAGTTACCATTGAATACTTCGTTGAGCTAGCTAGATAGTAAAAATTAAAAGGCCACCACAAAACTTTTAATAATGTTCATGCAACTTCGAGTTCGCATCATCATAGTAGGAGCCCCAACCCTCCGTTAGCTTTCTCTGACGCAGCACAACGTAGGCGATACGTGAGCCAAATTACTGGTTCACGGCTCACGTATGCACATACACACGGTGACCAATCAAGCTATACAAAACCAGTTCATGTAGATCTCTCATTATACGGGAAATCTGTTAAAGCAAAGCTGTTTCATGTTGGAAATGAATAGGTTGATGTATCGCCGTGTGTACACGGAGCATGGAAGGTATGAGGAGAACACCAGGCATAATAACATTATGTATGGCCGGCTAGGGCAACTACTGACTAAGTCATGCAGAAGTTTTAGTTGGTTACCTGATTTATGATGCTGTGTTCTTGTAGGGGATATTGGAATATGGTTTTTTGTGTTTAGATTTATCTATCGAAGTGTTTAGGTTTTGTCATAGCTCCTTGTATCTGCCTGATTGTTAATTTGTGCTGTTTTTGTACGCAGTATCAAGCACGCTCTGATGTTAAAATATTAAAAAAAAAAACGACTAAAACCTAAAACCACTACAAAAACTTTTAGCCAAAAAAAAAAGTGTGTGTGTCAGCTCCGACGCACGACTGGAGTTTACTCCTTAAGTACGAGTATCTAACCATACGCAAAAAGAGTTTATTCAACTGAAAAAAGATTAATATCATATGAAAGGGTAAATTCACAAATTAATGAAAAAAAAATAGCAATATAAATACATCGACACTGATAGAAACAAACAAGCCCAATAACATATAGTATATAGGTATAGTCGCCTATATAGCATACCATATGTACGTCTTAATACACTCACAGCCAGATTAGAAAGTTGCGCACTAAAGGTGCGCACCAAAAACGTGACACATTTTCGTTACTTTAGTAGGTTTTACCCCTCGGATTTTTTTCATACCGGGCGCCTTATATATGAAAATCGATTCTTAAGGAGTAAACTCCAAAAATTCCGACTTTTTAAACAAACACGGAAAAGACGGAAAATAGATTAACTTGTTAAAAAAAACCTATGGATCACACAAAGGTCACCGACATCCGAAAGTAAATTTATAAAAGTCTTGCACTCCCCACCGCTTCGCCAAGAGCAAGGGAACTTACTTGTTGATTTGATTTTTGTTCCAAACCTTCCATATCCGCCATCTTACCACTATGCACATACAATGTAATAAGATTTCACCATCGACACTATAATTTCTCCACCATTCTCTACAGCCAATATTCTCATTGCTGCAATATACATGGCCATTTCGATTTGATTGTCTACATACTAAACAAGAATTTCTTTTACTTCGAGAACTTCACCCGCCATTATCAGAGTAGTTATAGTGATTATAATTATTTATATTGCCAGACGAGAGCGGATGAAAATTGCAGTTGTTACAGAAACACAAATAATGTAATTGACATTATTATTGTTTGATGTTACTGTGGATTGCTGTTGTTTGAAAATTATAGTGTTAACGTAGACTTGTGTTGTCTATTGACCTTGTCTTCTGTCTTGTCTTTTTTACGACCAAATGAGCGCTTTAAATTGCAATGTATACTTCTCAGTGAAGAAAGCCATGAATCTGTTGAAACTTGTAGATCATCTTTTTTATTGGGGTCGGTGGCAGTCTTACCGGATAAAGCTTTTTTTAAAAGAACGTTGCCCCACACTACGAATTAGTACTGTATCGTGGGTGCGTTTACAAACATTTAAACTCACATACACAAACAGCCAGACCCGGAACAGCTATCTGTAGGCCATACAAATATTTGTTCCGTGCGTAGATCGAACCCGCGACACGCAGCGCAGCAGTCGATCGCTCAGTCACTGCGCCAACCGTGTTGTTTATGAGCATAGCCATATAAATACCCAATAATTTAGTGTCTAAATAACAGGCAAGGTAGTTATGAGCTAGAAGTCAGGGACAGCTGTCTCCCAAACTAGGCAAAAAACCTGTATCTTATGAGCCAAGTTTATTACAATTTGTTTACATTTATATTGCTTTGAACAAGTGTAGTTAACTTTTTTTTAACAATTGAAATAATGCAGGAAATAAAAAAATTAAAGGAAATAGGAAAAAAAAAAGGTTAATACTATGCCATTGTGAGCATGTGTGTGTGGAGTGAAAGTGTGGAGTAACTATGTGACTGTAAAGTAAAAATAAAGGAGCGTTTGTAAGTGAGAAGGAAATATATTACTAGTTAAATAGATTTTCAAAGTAATTGTAGTTTAGGGACATCAATCAATCTTTCAATCTTTTTTACGCTCTTGTCGACCCAATGTGTGGAATTAATGTTTTTTTCAAACAGACACACGGTCCTGGATGACTTTCGGGCCACTGACTACCTTTATGTTTTGGGTGGTCATCCATCCACAAACCAACCCGGGTGAGCACGGCGTTACTTTTTGCGGATGGGAATTCAATAAATAACTTGATCCGCTTCTGGGCAGGGCGGGGGAAGTGTCAGACTCTTACTGACTCAAACCCACCCATGCTCCTTCTTTGCCTGCTTTGGTATCTCTTTCGAACAACCCGCAACCCCGGCAGGCGGTGGCCCTACCAGGCACCTCTGCTTTGCTGAAATCTCTTTGACGCGTCCGTGGAACACGAACGCGCAGTTGGCACGGCCTGTCATCACTAGACGGACAGACGATGAGCTATGCACAGCGCATCGTTACCTTTTAGATAGACCCTTGCAGCTGTTATTTACGAATTTTAGTTGAAACCTCTATTAATGACTAAAATAAGATAAGCACCTCCTGTGTTAAAATATAAGAAACCAGAAACTTATACCACAGACAACTGCTATAAAATCCCAAGCACAGATAGAGCACCATAAGTTACCCACACATAAGGGAAATAACCTCAAAGATAAGCTGTAACAAACCCTCTTGTAACCGCACAATACTGGCGTGCAACAAAAGACGGGAACCTTAATAACACTGATAACTAAACAATAAAGGAAAACACGAAATCCCGGCAAGCGATCCCGGCCTCACACGACCTGTTAAGGTAGGTTCAGAATGAAGTTATCTGTCGCGCGTTTACTTTGAAAGAAGAATATGTACACTGAAAAATTGCACAACAATAATAGATAGGGAAAAAGTATGCGACTTAACCAGACATCAATATTTAGTAAATTAACATGACGTATTCTCTTCATGTCATTAGTGACTAAACATTTCGCATGGTGATGGGGTAGGGTCAAAAGATTGCAGTGCTTTTTTTTGCTTATAGATTTTCAGTCAGTTGAAGGTTTTATTGCTATACACAGGGGATTGTAGGCCTACATAATTCATTGCACACACCTAGGACTGGTGATACGTTTATATGATGACGTCTTTTATAAGGACAACCCGCGTTGGCAAGAGAACGATGATGTGCATGTGAAAATGCGATAATTTATTCACAAATAATAGTAGTGCATCGCCTATACTTACCCACGTTTGAGCTTAGATTTTGTTCAAACGAAGTTCGCTCATATAATTCAAATCGTCTGAAACAACCTTACACCACACAATTCCGAGGACAACAATTTCCTTTGTAACCTCTGGGCAATAAAAACACAGATGTCGCTAATTGAGGCCGTTAGTGGCACATTGTGTGCTCATAGCAGCCTGGGCTGGGCCTGTGCTGACCCACTTGTGCCGAACAAAGGATGGGGATGTAATGTGGACATGTCACCTAGTTACGTTAATCAGAATCTGGGGTCGAATGCCTTTTGTTTTAGAGGATCGGAGATAGATGTGGAGGTGGCTCGTTCGTATGGGATGATCTAATATGTTAAACTATATTTCTCTTTTTTGAATTATGTTATCTAACAAGCCGTACCTAATTAATTATTCAAATCTTGATATTTATTTACTAATAAATATTGTGACTTTGATATAATTGTACCTAGTGCAAAGTAAAAATGTATTTTTTTATGTTAATTAATTTATAAGTTAACTCTTACTGAGTTAACTTTTTATTTAATTGTATAATTTGTAATTCATTATTTTTGTATGCCTGTAATAGGTTGATCATAGCACAATTTTACAAATAAATATTTCTGATTTCTAAAATTTTCCTAGACGGTTGTTTTTCATTCCTCTTTAGGTCTAAAATGTGTTAAAAATCTTTTAATATAGGTAATTTTATGTTTTTAATGGCTTGGTCTAATTGGGACCTTGCTATACTTAGTTACGCCATCTACAAAGACCATTGACGCAACACTCCAATTTTAAATTACAGCTATTTAAGCTAAATAGGTATTGCTGGCCAGTATTTGGCTATGAAGTTGGCCATTTTATGACCAGCAAAATACTTCGCATTTCTGAACATTAATAAGAATTCACAATGACATCGAAGCTATGTCGATCCAACTATGTTATCGTTATTAAAAATGTAACAAGAAGGAATTTATCGGAAATATCTCGAGCAGGCGTGTATCTTTAACAAACGTGCTCTTGGGCGCACTTGACGTGGAGTGGGGGTGAGTGGGCGATGGTGCGCCAGCGTAGCGTGGCCTACCATGGCCCACGGCGCGCCTTGTCAGAAAAGATGATTTGCAAAATGTAACACGATAATATTTTGTTTGAACTGTTTTGCTTTACGCTTTTTGAGTGGTGTTTGGACTAGAATTTGTATTTTTGTTGTTTTATTGAATAACTGATTTACTTTGCTTAGGTTCCTTGATGTTTTGGTCTTTAGATATTTTGATGCTTTTCTAATACCTAGTGGTTATTCTGAATAAAAATCTAAAAAATTGAGATCCAAATGCCAAAATATCAAGCAAGTTCAAAATATTTACCTACTTATAGCTTTTTTTTATTATTTGGACCACTTCAACTCACTGGAGTTGTTACTGCTTAGCCGGTCTATAACTAACATAGAGTATTATTGTTTAGTCTACTTATTACCCAAAATTCACTATGTAAGTACTGTGGAGGTTTAATTAGATTATTCAAACCTTCAAATAGTCAGACGTTAGAATAGAGTAGGTAAATAGAGGATTAAAAACAGGGAAAAGTAAGATGTACTGGTGGAAGATAAACAAAACAATGAAATTAGATTTTTTAAAATCGGATGTCTCAATAAAAAGTATAAAAAAATACATATGTCCAAATATAGAACCTCCTCCTTTTTTTCGTCGGTTATAAATATACTTAGTATAAAAGTAGGTATGTTATGCTTCTTTTAATTACGAATTATTGCCAACTCTCTACAGTACCTATATAATTAACCAACTCCGTTACAGCCGAGCGAATATTATAAAATGTAGGAAACAGAATTAAAAGCTAGGGATCCAAGACCGCTGGTCGTTGAGCACGACAAAAGACGCGGGAAAACAATAGCGGCATGCGCCATAGAGAATGCACAGCTACCTCTTTGGCGAACAACATTTTGTAAATGTCGTAACCTATGGTACAGATTGAAAAATGAATTATTATGGTGGACTCTCTTAACTGATAACTTAGTGACAAATAATTTCAGTAGAAAAACCACTTTCAAAATTCCAATAATTTTATTTTCTCAATTTATATCTAACGATTGTCACAATAATTCCCATATTTTGGAAACACACATAATATATTCGATTAGATATTGATATTTCTCATTATCTGTTTAATGGTTACAGTTAATGAGCAGTTCCTTCAAGCAGGGTAAGCCATAAACTAAACACTCGACCTCAACTAACTACACCATCGCCACATTAACCCAGTATTGTAATCGCGAGCTCAGCGCGGTGACAAATTGCACTATTTCTAGGGTTATCATCCATCCGGATTTGTCCGGTCATATCCGACGGGTCCACTCGCGACATTTGTCAGGACTTTCTGACTGAATGGAATTCTTACTAATATTATCAAAGCGAAAGTGAGTTTGTTTGTTTGTTTGCTACGTCTTCACGCGTACATGACTAAACCGATTTTGATGAATATTGGTACAGAGATAGTTAGGACCCTGGAGACGGACATGGTCTAAGAGGTCTGAGAAATGAGGGAGAAAGAGGGAAGAAAAGGGAAAACTTAGCTTTGCTATTACAATAAATTAGGCGCTAGGGCAAAAACTAGAAGTAGCAAGTACCTGCAAATCAGGAACAGGGCACTGTGTTACCCCGAATTAAACACGAGCGAAAAAAAGCGGGCAAAAGCTAGTTTTTCATAAACTTGAAAAGTTAAGAACGTTAAATGTCGATTGGATTTGCCGATGTTCAGCTTTTTAACCGATTTCACAAAAAGGTGGAGGTTCTTTATTGGGCTGTATTTTTTTTGTAAGTATGTTGTTCGATTTCTCCGTGGATTGTGGGCCGATTTTCAAAACAGGTTAATTAACGAAAATTATTTAATTTGGAAAGCTAATTTTTGTTACATTTTTATTTAAAAAAGGAAAATACTGTAACGAGTTTTGCATGGAATAAAAGCCTTCTTTTTTTATTATTTTATTTATTACCACCACAACGAAAAAGCCGTTTAAATAAACGTTTTTTTCGGGATTTTTTAACAGCTTCATTGGTCCATGAGTGGTCGCAGGCACAACTGCTGGATGCTGATCATAATACCTGTTGGTGTACATGTAACAACATTGTTCTATCAAGAGTTTTTTGGTAACATGGCCGTGTTTAGATTGGTGCCCGATTCGCTCCCTTACAAAGGATTTTAAAATAAACTGGAACATTGTGGTTATTCTATATACTTTAAACTTCGTAGTTATTTATGAATTAACTCTGGCACGTTGTAAAGAAAAAGGAAATAAACAATCAGGTTGAAATTGGAACAAGAAAAGTTTAGATATCCTTCTGTTACAAGTATTCTACTCTATGGTTTAGATAGCTAAATCGTGGGCGTGCATTAAGAGTTTAGAGGTATGAAGAACAGGGTAGAAAGCTCTTCATCCCCCACAGAAGAAGGGAGGATCCTTCAACTAGATCTAGTCAGGTTTTTTTTATTTAATACTCTTAATTAGCGGATAATTTTGCCTGCACGATGTTGTGTCTTGCAGTTAGTTCTTAAGCTGTAACATAGATGGCGCTGCGGTACTTTTTGCCGTAGTATTTATTTGTCGAAGTATTTATTGTAGTGTCGCTACAATAGTGTTAAGTGTCAAAAATATATGTAATTTTTTCCATTAATCATCTGAATTTAATTGTCCAAACACCTTTATTTAGATATAGGTACTCAACATTCTACGAAAAATACGTACAGCAGATCTCTACGGTATTGTAAATAGACCTTTGTCTTAACCTCTGGGGTTTAGTCGTTATGTTTTCTTAAGTAATGGTAGCCCTAGCTACAGTTACCTCCAGCGGCTTCAGCGCAGCGGTGCAGCGCAGGCAGCACATTAGCGCGATCAATCAAGCGCCACGTGCGACTGAGCGATACGAACAAAGCGCTCTAAGTGCCAGGATTAGGAGCAGCGGTAATTGGCGTTAATTTTATTGGGTGCTATGTTATCTGTGAGTAGTGTTGATGTGTTTTTGAAAAAGCTAGGCAATGATGATATTACCTATCTCTTTTCTTCTTCTTCCACGCGCGCCTCAAAGAGATATCAGTAAAGCCGAGGGGCCCGCCCCTTGGGGTCCACTGCCTACCGGGGTTGTAGGTTCTTCGAAAGAGATGCCGTGGCCCCGGAACATTTTGTCAGTAAAAGTCTGACACCGCCCAGAGCGAGAGAAGTCATTAGATGATTTAAAAAAACAAAAATAAGAAAGTGTGTCGATAGCAATGCTAATAATGCTGCTGTATAATATTGACGGCACACTTGGCGCAGTGGCTGAGCGATCGACTGCTGCGCTGCGTGTCGCGGGTTCGATTCCCGCACGGAACAAATATTTGTATGAGATAGTTGTTTTGGGTCTGGGTGTTTGTGTATGTGAGTTTAAATGTTTGTAAACGCGCCCACGATACAGGATAAATTCCTAGTGTGGGGCAACGTTTTAAAAAAAAATTAAAAATAATGGTTTATTATGAAGGCTTAGAGCCTACTGGATGACTAAAACATTGAAAAACTTATAATAACATACTACAAACATTCTACTAATATTATAAATGGAAAATTAGTGACGATCCGAGGATGTATACCTATATGTCTGCATGTATAGATATTTGTTACTCTTTCAAGCTTATACTACTGAACGGATTAGGATGTTTATTTCCCACATATGATTAAAAAACCTGGACTAACACATATGATACTTTTATTCCCAGTAGAAGAATCCCGTGGGTTAATTACCGAACTTCACGGGCGACGCCGCGGCATGAGCTAGTACAACATAATACAGGAAATCTGAGATATTCTATACATAATACAGCACCTCGCAATTCAGTAAACAGCTTAGCAGTAAATGTGTTATTAAATATTTGAGAGTGGCACGCGCAGTAATCCCGTGTTGTGAATCAGGAGACGCCATTCAAACGGTTATTTGATCAGAATCGCGCCGCGACCCGTTTGCTGTAAACCTATTATATTTGCTACAGAACCCGCCCCTGTGATGACATACGGGATTCAAATTTCGGCGTTCGCGTTCCTATCTTTCTGTTTGACAGGGATTAATTAATTAACCTTTTTTTTTTGGGGTGGGAAATCATCAAATAACTTCCCCCGCTCTGGGCGGAGCGGGGGGGCGTGTCAGACTTTAGGTTTAAAGATCTTTATTCTCAATAAAAACATTACATGTCACTTACTTGAGAACATTATTACTTAAATTTTATACTAAATTGGGTTCGACAACATCCGTTAAAGACTAATTATGTAATACTAACTGAAACTCCACCACCCAACGCATTCATTTCTCGGGTTATTTCCGGTTTGCGATTAAATACAAGCTAAGTTGGGTTTTGAATGCATTGAATGATGATAGGTTTCTTATGCGTGAGGGTATTTTATTATATTGCTGTGCTCCTTCACGTTGTGTCAGACTTTTACTGACTAAAACCCACCCATGTTCTTTCTATTGCCCTTTACGTTCCGGGGCCGCGGTATCTCTTTCGAACAACCCGCAACATTTAGTCTAACCTTACATGCAAATTCTGATTCTATTCTGGGGAGACAGTATTGTCACGAATACCTATGTAGAAGAAACTCTCATATTCTCGCTTAAGAAATAACCAATTTGTAAATGCAATCTCATCAGAAAATAGAAACGCGTTTGTGAACCAAAACAAACCCTAAAATACTTACTAAGTTGGCAAATAGGCATCACGATTTCGTATTTCGTGAGGCTTTTATGTTTAAGTGTTTTGTAGGCGATGTCCAGCGTCGCACCTAACTTGACATTACGCTGTAGAGCCTGCGGCGCCCGGCGGCTTAGTCCCCAGGCACTTACAATTTTAGTACCCGAATGCTATTAAACAAAACGGCATTAGTACATTTTCTTAAAGGTAACTGTTTTGTACAATTAAATGCGTAGTTACTTCTATTGAAAAGGTAGAAATCTTTAGTAAGAGGGCCATAAAACAGACAAGAGTCAGGAAAACGTTGTCGCAACTTTTCAAATCAAGTGGCGACATCTACATTGTACAAGCAGAGTTATCCGCAAAACTAAGTGCGGTGTCACCCGCAGTAAAAAAAACCATATTTGGGTTATTTGTTCATCCCATCGGAACACTACATTATTTCGGGAACAATAAGTAGCATGTGTGTTATTCCAGAATATAAGTTATCTTGATACAAAATCTTACCCAAATCCGTTATCTGTTTCAACGTCTTGAAGTAACGAACATACACACACACGTACAAACTTTCGCCTTTATCATTTTAGTGTATTATAGCTCACCCAAACTCAAACTCAAATTCAAAAGCATTCATTTCAATTAGACCATTACAGGCACTTTTGAATGTCAAGAACCAACACCACCATCCTGAGGATCCTTCCTTTTACATGGAGGTGATGATATTCCCACGCTGTTATGCAAGCTGAAGCTGGTAAGTGCATCAACAACCAAACAGTAAAAAGCTACCACTCTGCCACAAAACTTACCTTTTCCGAAGGTTTCCCCGTAAGTTTCCACAGTGTCAAAGCCCGAGAGATAAAGGGTGGGAATTATGAAAAATGTTCCAGCTTGTTACAGTCCTGCCTGCCCCTGTCTGGCTTCCTCATTATGTTAATAGTGACCCTCCTCCTCGAATGATTGCAATCCTTCCAACGGGGTTGAACGTTGCAAACTTTTTCATGCGAAAATGAGAAAGGAAGGTGTCTTAATTCTGGAATTGAAAGAATAAAATACGTCTTGGAAAAAGAAATACAAATCGGTTTAAATGATTACCTATTTTTAGATACTTTTATAATAAATATTATGAACAGGTATTTTAAACGCGGTTTTACATTTAAAGGTCCGTTCACAATCTAATGCGATACGATTAGCGTTTAGCGACACGCGTTTTGTTACTGTGAGTGTCGTTGTGTCGCAAGTATTGTATAGACTCGTCGGAAGCTCTAAGGCTTTGTAAGCACTGACCGGTGTTAAGCACCTAAAGCCGAGTTGCAAAGTGCAATGAAGTGTAAAAAAGTTTTAGAATTTTCGCATCTGACAGCTGTGCCCTCGCTAGCAAGAATTCAGAGGCTAGAGCCTCTGAATAGGGTAGGGGCTAAGCAAGACACCTATCAGCGCGTACGTAATTCCTTCCATTTGGAGATAATATTTGTTGTCGAAACACCCTTGTTAGTTAAAATAATATTAAAAAAAACCCTTTTTATGATACCTACTAATTAAAGACTTTCCAGAAACACACTGAAGGTTTTTTTTAAAGAGATTTGTTTTGTCATCGCAAAGTGTAGGTCAGTCAGAACATTCATTCATTCAGCATTTTTTTTACCCTCATTACATCATAGTTAAATTCATCCCATTATAAAAAACCGGCCAGGAGCGAGTCGAACTCGCGCACCGAAGGTTCCGTACAAACTTATTACTTACTAAACAGCCATATCTTTTGCCCGCGTATACTTATAGAGTTGATTTTTTCACAGCACAAAGAGAAAACAGACTTCAGTATATAGTTTAAATTTCAAATCGATACCTTCACGCTTTCCCGTGATAAAGGGACAGACAGACAGACGGAAAAGAAAGTGATCCAAAAATCAAACTCTTTATTGACATAAATTGTACAAAGATATTAATGAATTTCCTAGCTCCTGCGTACACAGTATTACAGGAGCTAGTGTCTTCCCCTTATATCTATGTTACATTTTATTTATGGCTTCTAAAGATTAAAAAGCAAATCAAAAATAAAGTTAAAAAAACAAGGATTGTGTGGTTTTATAAAACCACGGTAAAAGTGATTTTTTTTTCTATATTATAGACATTTAGACGTCCCTACTCCGCGGCCGCCCGTCACGCGACATGCACACAGACGAAAAGTTTGAGACGATGTAATAAACGTTTCACTTTAAAACAAACGCATTCAATACGTGTCATGTGATGGGCGGGCAGTATGTGCTCGCACGTGTTAGTTGGGGTGTGAATAAAGGTTTCCTTTTTTCTTTTGAGTTACGGATCTCTAAAAAGCACCTTGCACAAACGAAAAAACAAAACTCAATGATCCTCTGTATCCACTAAACAAAAATAAGCCATCTAATCCTACGTCATGTTTGTGCGACCGCCGCAAACAAACTGACAAATTGCGATCGTTCCCCTTACGATATTGGGCACATTGTCAATACTTTCGGCTCAGTATTTGCTTACCCCCTGTGTGGCTTTTGTCCGTAAACATACGGTTACAACCTCACTGAAATAAAGGTTTAGCCGTCTGTCCATTTGTTTTGAGGTTAATTTGAATGAAGCCTGGAAAAATACAAAGGTTCACGGAACATGTACTGTTCCTTGTTCAGACACTTCGGGATGAAAGAACGGTTTAAGGGAACCAATCAGATGCACCCGGAGAGATGGGTAAAGATCGTCATTAACTGTACCCCCTTTGGGAAATCATCAAATAACTTCCCCCGCTCTGGGCAGTGCGGGGAGGAGTGTCAGACTGAGAGTGTACTGACTAAAACCCACCCATGTTCCTTCTATTGCCTTTTATGTTCCGGGGCCGCAGTATCTCGTTCGAACAACCCGCAACCCCAGCAGGCGGTGGCCCTGGCAGGCTGCTCTGCTTTGCTGAAATCTCTTTGAGGCACGTCACCGGACCCCTGCGGCTGGATATCACTATCGAGGTCGACTGCGGCGACTGGTTATCGTCACTATAGCTACCTGTAACTAACGTAAAAATCAAAGAGGTTTGTAAGTTTGGGGCTTCTGCCCAGCAGTAGATAGACTTGAGAAAAAAAGACGGTTAGCAAAAAGGTTTGACATCAAATTTAATTTTAGAACATGAACATACAAGTAACAAAACAAGGTAGACATTGAATTTTAATTTTTGTAAACATACTAGCTGCGTTCCACGGTGCGCTCACGTAGGCCAGGATAGTAAAGCCTATGTGTCAATCCGGATTTTAAACTATCTGTGTACCTAATTTTATCCAAATCCGTTCAGTAGTTTTTGCGTTAAAGAGTAACAAACATCCATCCATACATACTAATAAACTTTCGCATTTATAATCTTAATAATATAGTAGAATGAAACAATTACTAAATAAATTTATGTACACGTTTTAAGTGTTTTCTCAGTGCTAAAAATTACAAGACAATTTTAAAAAACGAATTATACAATTATTCAACTATGTCCGTTTATAGAAATAACAACATCTCACGTTCTTGCACATAAACGTGCAAGCGACGTCGCGGGCACAACTAAGTGATTCAATTAAATAAAATTGTTTGTACTGATATCTCAATCCTCTCGAGGTTACACTTGACTACTTTGTTATGAATGGGTTCAGTAAATAGATAAAGTAATTGATCGAATTTGGACAAAATACAACGGGCGAAATGTGGATGTACTGTGGTCTGTGAGGTACACCGCTGGCTAACCCGTCTTGGATTACAGGCGTACGTTACGTAAATAGTGTGAAATAAGTTTATTGAGATGTCACTGAAAACATACAGCCAAACTTATACTTAACTCTGTGGTCTCTTTGCGCTGTAAACTGGCGACATAAACGGTCATATTTTTGACTGCGTTTTTCACAGCACAAAGAGACTGTAGACTTAAGTATATGAAAAAAAAAACTGGTTACTTTTACGCTTTACCAAGGTTTTGTAACAATATTCTGATTTAAAAGAGTGTCATGGAGTTTCTTGCCCATTCTTCTCCATAGAGATCTACGCTTTGGAATGGGCAACTATAGTACTTTCACAGATATTATGCCTTGTGACTGGGAATGTAGCTTAATTTTTATTGTTGTCAATGTTTCGACAGTTCAAAAGTGCCTGTAACTGGCCTACTTGAAATAAATGATTTTGATTTTGATAAAGGGTCTTGATAACGACGGCGCGTTAGTGTTTCACGCGCGCCTCAAAGAGATGTCAGCAAAGCAGAGGGGCCTACCGGGGTTGCGGGTTGTTCGAAAGAGATACCGCGGCCGCGGAACGTAAACGGCAATAGAAGGAACATGGGTGGGTTTTAGTCAGTACAAGTCTGACACTTCCCCCCGCTCCGCCCAGAGCAGGGGAAGTTATTTGATTCCACCCAAAATAAAACAAGAGCGTGTCGGGCCACGCTCAGTGTAGGGTTCCGTAGTTTCCCGTCCGTCACAATAAGTGTTCCCACTTATGAGTTTAAAGGTGGAGGAGGAAATTATTTTGTACAACTTTTTGTCTTTTTTGTACAAAAACTGTTGTGTCAATCAAGTTCAAAATGATTTTCATAGAAAGTCCTTATAAAGTTCTACTTTTCAGATTTTTTTCATATTTTCTAAACTTACGGTTCAAAAGTTAGAGGGGGGGGGGGGACACATTGTTTTTTACTTTTGGAGCGATAATTTCCGAAATTATAGACATTATCAAAAAATGATTTTAGTAAACCCCTATTCATTTTTAAATACCTTTCCAACAATATATCACACGTTAGGGTTGAAACCCTACCTACCCTAATAAAACATTTTTTTCCAATTTTTATTTTACCACTTTGTCGGCGTGATTGATATACATATTGGTACCAAATTTCAGCTTTCTAGTGCTAACGGTCACAGAGATTAAGCGAGGACGGACGGACGGACGGACGGACAGACAGACATGGCGAAACTATAAGGGTTCCTAGTTGACTACGGAACCCTAAAAAGGGTTAAACAGACAGACAGACAACAAAGTAATCCAATAATGGTACCATTTTTTCCTCTGACCTACAAAACCCTAAAAATTAAACGTTCTAATAACCAACATCCACTAATGTCGTAAGAAAACACCTAACATTTTACCTATAATTTTCCTGCTCCCATCTAAATATCAGACATTAAATCTTGCAGGCTTCTTGGCTAATATTTATCTTAACATGATAGATGTCTATATTCACCAAGCCTACATACGCGCCGCGGTAATGGCGGACATAAATTATAATTATAAACAATAATTGCACATAATAATTCGTAATGACTGTGGCCAGGATTCTTTAGTGGTAGATTCTCGTGTGAATGGACAGAATGTTTCTGTTGCGGAGGAGGTAGTTAAGTTGTTATGGTGTTGGCAATACAGTTGTTTTAAATTAGAAAGTAACTTGAGTTTGATGGCTGACAGAGGCCCTAACACGAGTTCGCGGCGTTAATGTGACGAAATACGTTAAAATTAAAAAAAAAATCTTCCTATGCGAGTCACTTGCGACATTAATAGCCATATCTTTTGATTGCGTAGACTTATAAGGTTGATTTTTTCATTACTCCAAGGGACTAAGTATATGGGTAAGTAAAGACTTGAAATATGGGTTTAATTTCAAATCGATACCTTCACGTGTTCCCGAGATAAAGGGTCTTGACAGACACAAACAGACAGACAGACGGACAACACAGTGAACCCTAAAAATACCAGATTCACGTCATGTAATCCTTACTAATATTATAAAAGCGAAAGTGAGTTTGTTTGTTTGTTACTTCTTCACGCCTTAATGCCTAAACCGATTTTGATGAATTTTGGTACAGAGAAAGTTGGGACCCTGGAGACGGATATAGGCTTATTTTTTTTAAAGTGAGAAATGTGGGAGAAAGAGGGAAGAAAGGAAAACTTAGCATTGCTATTGCAATAAATAAGGCGCAAGGGCAAAAACTACAGGTAGCAGGTACCTGTAAATCAGGAAAGGGGAACTGTGTTATCCCGAATTTAACGCGTGCGAAGCCGCGGGCAAAAGCTAGTATAGAATTAAACAGCTTACGTTATGGTAAGTAACGCCCCTAACTGATGACTAGTATGATTTTGATATTCAATATTAATAATCAAGTTCAAAAACATATAAACGGATCAAAATTCAGTTGTCAAACACAATGTCGGGGGATATAAACGTGAGTTCAATGCACAATAGAACGCGCAGATTTACGACGCCTGCGCCCGCGCACCGACGACGGCTCTGTGGCCTGCGGAGTTATGTGTACTGGAATGGTATCTTATTTTTTTTTTTATAAACAAAAGTAAAAAATATGTATCCTACTATTCCTATATAATTATATATCAAAATAAAAGCGAAAGTGAGTTTGTTTGTTTACTCAATACTCAATATCTTTATTGCTTTACCATAATGTGTATTTAGGTGGTAGTTTTTATAATAATTAGAACATTATGGACCCTGTAGGGCACAGCAAAAGGGTAGAGGAGAGGAAGCTCTGTTTTATTATATAGTTGCTATTTTGTGAAGAAGATTTAACACTAGACAATTCAGGTGTTATTTTACAATTATTTATCTTTATTTTTATTATAATTATTATTCTGCTGATTTGTATGTGTAGGTGTTACTGTGGCGGTGTGTACTTTTAAATGTTTTTTTTTATCGTATTATAATAAGTTAGACAATATTTATTAAAATATTTGTTTATTGATTATTTGTAGTTGCTTTATTTATTTGTGGTATAATTTATGTATTATCAGTGTTACATTATTTATATATTATCTATTATTTCCGTGGATGTCATTTATTGTTGTTGTTTTATTAATTATTTTTGCATTCCTATATTATAAATTTATTTAAACATGTCTTTAATTTCTGTGATTAATTATAATTGTCATTTATTTATTTACATATTTATTATTAATTTTCGTCCATTTATTGTTTTCTATACATTTAATTAAATTTATAAATATTTCTTAAAAACAAAAAATAAAAAACATTTAAAAATGTAAAAATAGTAGCCCACCGGTATCGGGAACAGGTTCCAAGCTACCGGCGGTCAGGGCTCCAGAGAAAGGAACCTCCTAACAAACGAGCCGTGTCCAGGAGTACCGCTTTCTGTATCAAGCCCTTGATCCAGCTACCTAACGAGAGCCTCCTCAGGTGTTGGTCGAGGCTCTTGGCAATTAAGCCATTGGCAGATACGACTATCGGCACAATGATCGCTGAGTCCACATCCCACATGTCGACAACCTCGCGAGCCAAGTCAATATACTTGATTTGCTTATCTTTCTCGGCTTTCACGAGGTTCTCATCATGCGGGACTGTTATGTCAACAATCATTACGCGCCGCTCTGATCGATCCACCACCACTATATCAGGCTTGTTGGCAACAATAGTCTTGTCAGTGATGATGGATCGATCCCAGTACAATGTGATATTGCCATGTTCGAGAACTGGGTCGGGCTCATACCTGTAGTACGGCACTTCCGATTCCACAAGGCTATATTTTAGAGCAAGTTGCTGATGAATAATCCTGGCTACAAGGTTGTGTCTATGCAAGTACTCTCCGTTAGCTAGACGAGAACAACCGGAGATAATGTGTCGAATTGATTCACCCGGACGGTGGCATGCCCGACATATGTCAACCGTGCCGTCCTTCACAATAAATCTCCGGTAGTTATTCGTCATCATAACTTCATCCATAATTGCACAGACAAAACCTTCAGTTTCTCCAAAGAGATCCCCGGAACGTAGCCAGGCTACGGACGCTGGTTGATCTACATCGGGTCCATGTAGGGCCCGGAAAAAGCGTCCGTGAAGCTCCTTACTCTGCCATACCTCCCTGCGGTCGTTAGTGTCAAGCACTACAGGTTTGCGCTAGTTCTCTTTAGCCAAGGAGAGCGGGGTGAAGCCTTTGTCCACTGCAACCACATCCCGATGCATTCCCACTTCGGTTTCTAGGAAATATTCCCTGAGACTGCATATCTCGCGGTTGTGGAGAGTCTTGGCGTTTAAAAAGCCTCGACCTCCGCAACTCCGCGGGATATACAGTCTCATAACCGAAGAACGTGGGTGATGCATACGAAATGCCGTTAACAATGTACGGACCTTCCTATCCAGGGCGTCCAGTTCTGTTTGAGTCCATTTGAGTATGCCGAAAGAGTACATCAAAACCGGCATGACCCAACCGTTGAAAGCACGTACCTTGTTTCCGCCTGATAAAAGACTATTAAATACTTTTCTCAGGCGGCCAAAGAAGCGTTCCTTCAACGATTGCTTCATGTCAGCAACATTGATGCCCAGCGCTTCCGACATCCCCAAATACTTGTAGGTTTCGGTTGCTGAGAGGGATCTAAGGTTTATGGAATCTGAGAGCTGGGTTCCCACAGATTCCACAATTTCCCCTCTCTTTACATGCATGACCGCACATTTGTCTACACCAAATATTTAATTTATTTAGCCTAAACTTTATAAAAAAATATTACTTTAATAATTACATTTTTGGTATTATTTATGTTTATCATTTAAATATTCGTCTAAGGAGTGATAACATTTATCTATCAATATTTTTTTAACATCTTCACGCCTAAACCTGTTTTTTTAAAGTGTGAAAAGGGGGTTTCTCCCCCTTTTGAGAGGGAGGAAAAGGGGAACGAAAGATATTTTGTTTTCGATCATCACGCGGGTTAAAGTTAGCGTTAGCCCAAAGTAACGTTCTATGCCACGCGGACGAAGTCGCGGGTGGAAGCTAGTAATATTATAAATGCGAATGTTTGTGAGGATGGATGTATGGATCTTTCACGTCAAAACGTCTGAATGAATCTTGAAGAAATTTGGCACAGAGGTAGACTATAGTCTGGAATAACACATAGAATACCTTTTTCAATCATCACGCGGGCGACACGCGGGCGAAGCCGTGGGCGTCAGCTAGTGTGTAATAATAATGACGGTTTATGGAGATTTCTGGAAGAGTCGAGAAAATAGATATGGCGCCGACCCCAATAAAGTGGAGTAAGGACCGAACGAGGCTGGCAGAGCAACGTGGAGTCTGACACATTTAAGAGAAACAAGCTTACATGCATAGGTCATGCAGGAGCGATGGGTTAACTATCCAGCCATAGGTGAATTTAGGCTGTGAATGGTATTCTTGACGGAGTAGATGATGATTTTGCTAAAGAAGAAGGTGATGATGTTGATTAACAAGCCAAAAGCCGTGAATTAATGAGTACACTTCCTACTGACAACTACATAGTTACATCCATCACATCAAGAGAAGTTTGAAATTCAAGAAGAAGATCGAAATACAAAAAGTAGCCACCGAAATCAAAGGCTTTGTTCACAGATTCTGTATTCTGTAAATTACGCATTAGTAATTTCGTCCAACCAAGACCGACTGAACTCATTCATAGATGTAATTGGGGTTTACACCCCAATTGAGAAGCCTGCCCGTGCCACCGCCTGCCGAACCTGGGGACGATGAGTATGGGTAGATCACCGTCCGTCCGTCTATTGACGACAGGCCGTGTCGATGGTGCGTTAGTGTTCCACGCGCGCCTCAGAGATGTTAGCAAAGCAGAGGAGCCTGCTCAGACCACCGCCTGCCGGGGTTGCGGGTTGTTCGAAAGCCATACCATGACCCGGAACATAAAGGGTAAAAGAAAGAACATGGATTGGTTTAAGTCAGTGAAAGTCTGTCTCTCCCTCTTCGCCTAGAGCGGGGGAAGTTATTTGATGATTTCCAATCCGAAAACAAAATACCGACTGAATTCTATCATTCAAAGATGTCGTTGGCAGATACGTATAAAACACGATGCAATGTGCCCCTAAACATCGTAAACAGTGTCAATCCTGCTCCGGTAGCCATTCTGTTGAGCCTACATTTCAGTTAGAGGCACTAAAATGTTATGGCCGAAGTCCCGTGACCTAAGGAGAATTCAATCTTGTGGGTGTTTATATGGTAATGTTGACTCTGCAGGTTATCTGGTAGTCTATTATGTTATGTATTATAAGGTAGAGTATCGTTTAGCACTCGAGGGCAAGGGGGCAAGGCAAGTCGACGTTGTATATTTAGTTTCCTAAAAACTACAATTACCAAATCAGACGACACGGTTGGTGCAATGGTTGAGCGATCGACTGCTGCGCTGCATGTTGCGGGTTCGATCCCCGCGCGGAACAAATATTTGTATGGCTTACAGATATTTGTTCCGGGTCTGGCTGTTTGTGTATGTGAGTTTGAGTGTTTGTTATCGCATCCACGATACAGGAGAAATTAACATTGTGGGGCAACGTTTTAAAAAAACAATTTTAGGATTCCGTACCACAAAGGGAAAAATACGGAACCCTTATTGACGGGCCTGTTGGTCTAGTGGTTAGTGGCCCTGACTGCTGAGCCGGAGGTCGTGGGTTCGATTCCCACCCAGGACAAACTTTGTGTGATGAGCATGATTGTTTGTTCTGTGTCTGGGTGTGATTTATCTATAATATGTATGTATTTATAAATTATATAAGTATGTATATCAGTTGTCTGGTTACCATAACACAAGCTCTGCTTAGCTTGGGATCAGATAGCCGTGTGTGAGTTGTCCCAAGATATTTATTTATTTTTATTGGATCATTTTGTTGTCTGTCTGTCTGTGTGTCAAGACCCTTTGTATCAGGAACGTGTGGAGGTTTCGAGTTGAAATTAAAGCCATATAATACAACTCTGTGGCCCCTTGGAGCTTTGAAATAATAACCCTCTAAGTCTATGCAGTCAAAAGAGAAGCAGTCGACATTTGTAAGAAACCCTCGGTGCGCGAGTTTGACTTGCTCTTGGTCGGATTTTTTTCTTCTTTTTTACATTTAAAATATAAACGGTTGGTATACTTAACAGGGAAAATAAAAGGTGCACCTACCGGAACGTTGATGTCAAAGCATTTATTTCAATTAGACCATTACAGACAGTTTTAATGTCATAAAAACAAACACAAAATATGCTGCTACAGTCCTATTCACAAGACATAATAACTTTTGAAAGTACTGTAGTTGCCCATTCCACACTTATAAATCATAATATTTTAGAATATCATGGATACACATCATTCATGATGATATTATACAAATATGTGAGAACGATGTAGAAACACGAGCACATTTAGAGCGTCCAGAGTAAAAGCAAAAATTAGCAACTATTAAAATGATAAGGCTGAATTTTAGTCTTTAACTTTAAGGTCCGGTTATTGACCTGAACTGTAATGGAGGATTTAACAGTCCACTCTTGTTCGGCCCTATACAGAAGGACACAATATTATCTCTTCTGGTTTCTCTAGATCTTTAACGTAGTATTCCATACAACATTATGTACAATGCCGAAAGCGGACAAAGCGCCCGCGCAGCTAATGCGACAGTTGGGACGTGATTATACAATTAAATGTAGGCTTTAGTAGTACTCTTGAATGGTGATGTCTACGGGGTCAAGTTTACAAGTTATAAACATCACAGAGGGAAGGGCTCTTTATCTACAAGGCTGATGGTACTGTAAGAAACTGGTGGTATTTAAAAGAAAGAACATAAAATGCTTTAAGATTATATTTTATTTATTTATTTGGTACACCAAGAGCAATACATACTAAAACTTACGGAGTACATAATACAAATTGCTGGCATGTAAGCCTATTACATACCATTTACGCAGCATTCACCATAGTGGCAACAAAAAGTTTGCAAGTAAAATAAGGGTATGATTTAAGCTGTCACCAATTTAATTCATTTTGTGTTTCTTAAATAATAGGGTTTGCCCGCAAAATAGTAGATTTGTCACCAAAATGTAGTCACCAAACAATGTAAAATCAATTCCACAATAAATCACATAAAATCATGGAGATATAGGGTCTAGTACCAAATAATTATTTTTGTATATATTATAATAGGTTTGTTCTAATAAGCATTTAAACAAACTAATTGAAAGAGATCACCAATAAACTATATTTTTTCTATCAATGCAAGTCGATTCGTAGGAGGTCACAGTTTTAACCTAACCTAACCTAGCCATTTCTGCCATCTGCGCCAAGCGATCGATTTATTTGGTGACAGATCTACCATTCTGAGCACCAAGCTATTATTTAAGTAATAAAACTATTATTATAAGAACGAAGTTTATATTCATGTAATGCACTACAATTTTATTGGTAATCCATCTCATATTTTACACATTATAGTAACAATAATTTGGTAATTCATACCTGGGAACACTCTTTGTTTATCTGAGAACGAAAATATTTCGTGGCGATAGATCTATTTATTAGGTGATTGTATCTATTTATTAGGTGATTGTATCACCTAATAAATAGATCTATCGCCACTTGATGACAAATATTAGTAAGGATTTTAGTTTATCAATTCAGATATACATGTCACAGACCTCTTAAACCACTCTTTTTGCTAATTAATTCTTTATTTAAAAACCTGCGTATTCGAACGTAAAAACGCAAACCAGCCAGCACTGTTAAAGGTTTCATAAATGTTATAAAACCTGTACAGTACAGAGTACCAACAAGTACGGTCAACAAAAGAGATAAAAGTAACCAGGATCCTCAGATAATAGTTGATTTTTACTTAGAATTGGATGGACGTTTTCAACTCAAATTTAATTAATGTATTGAACTGTTTGTTTTCTAAAAAATAAATTGAACTTAATTCGAAAACATGGAGCACATGGAGTTATAAGTAAATTTTAACTGTTTCTGACGAACCTGGTAACCTGGTACTTAACTCATTTGTTAACTGTACATTTAAGGAACTTTAACTTTTTTAAGCTTTTCGTATTCCTGCAAAAAGGAGGACCCGCTAATCTGGAAACTTCTTTAATGCCTCCTTTCGGGAAGAAGGGTACAAATAAATGCTAAATACCCAGAAATATTTGAGGTTTCGTATGTCCAAAACCCGACTAAATAGGCTAAGTTGATTAATCTTCGCATAAAGCTGATAAAATTCAACCAAAAACACTAACGAACAAAAAGCCAGGATGAATGCGGTTTTCAGGACTGCATGCAATCATGTTGTGGTTTTATTGAAAAGCGGGTAGTCAGCGCAGTGCCAGCCATAAATAAAATGCGCCTCGCTTCGTGGCGCGGTGCTATCAACGTGCACTGGTGATGGATCGGGTATCTGGCTGCGTGAAAACGAGATGCAATTGAAAAAAAAGAGAGTTATATGTTTTTTTCATGGTGGCTGTTATTGATATGATATTTTTTGTAAACAAAATAATTCATCGCTGAAATGAAGCGTGTCGTAATGTGGTTTTTTGGAACGAAGTTCCTTATCGCGCGTTGCAAAAGGGGGCTAGACGAAAAAAAAAAAGGAACGAAGTTCCTTATCGCACGTTGCGAAAGGGGGCTAGCCAAAAAAAACAAGGAACGAAGTTCCTTATCGCGCGTTGCGAAAGGGGGCTAGCCAAAAAAAACAAGGAACGAAGTTCCTTATCGCGCGTTGCGAAAGGGGGCTAGCCAAAAAAAACAAGGAACGAAGTTCCTTATCGCGCGTTGCAAAAGGGGGCTAGACGAAAAAAAAAAAGGAACGAAGTTCCTTATCGCACGTTGCGAAAGGGGGCTAGCCAAAAAAAACAAGGAACGAAGTTCCTTATCGCGCGTTGCGAAAGGGGGCTAGCCAAAAAAAACAAGGAACGAAGTTCCTTATCGCGCGTTGCAAAAGGGGGCTAGACGAAAAAAAAAAAGGAACGAAGTTCCTTATCGCGCGTTGCAAAAGGGGGCTAGACGAAAAAAAAAAAGGAACGAAGTTCCTTATCGCACGTTGCGAAAGGGGGCTAGCCAAAAAAAACAAGGAACGAAGTTCCTTATCGCGCGTTGCGAAAGGGGGCTAGCCAAAAAAAACAAGGAACGAAGTTCCTTATCGCGCGTTGCAAAGGGGGGCTAGACGAAAAAAAAAAAGGAACGAAGTTCCTTATCGCACGTTGCGAAAGGGGGCTAGCCAAAAAAAACAAGGAACGAAGTTCCTTATCGCACGTTGCGAAAGGGGGCTAGCCAAAAAAAAAAAGGAACGAAGTTCCTTATCGCGCGTTGCGAAAGGGGGCTAGCCAAAAAAAAACAAGGAACGAAGTTCCTTATCGCGCGTTGCGAAAGGGGGCTAGCCAAAAAAAACAAGGAACGAAGTTCCTTATCGCGCGTTGCGAAAGGGGGCTAGCCAAAAAAAACAAGGAACGAAGTTCCTTATCGCGCGTTGCGAAAGGGGGCTAGACGAAAAAAAAAAAAGGAACGAAGTTCCTTATCGCACGTTGCGAAAGGGGGCTAGCCAAAAAAAACAAGGAACGAAGTTCCTTATCGCGCGTTGCGAAAGGGGGCTAGCCAAAAAAAACAAGGAACGAAGTTCCTTATCGCGCGTTGCGAAAGGGGGCTAGCCAAAAAAAAACAAGGAACGAAGTTCCTTATCGCACGTTGCGAAAGGGGGCTAGCCAAAAAAAACAAGGAACGAAGTTCCTTATCGCGCGTTGCGAAAGGGGGCTAGCCAAAAAAAAACAAGGAACGAAGTTCCTTATCGCACGTTGCGAAAGGGGGCTAGCCAAAAAAAACAAGGAACGAAGTTCCTTATCGCGCGTTGCGAAAGGGGGCTAGACGAAAAAAATAAGGAACGAAGTTCCTTATCGCACGTTGCGAAAGGGGGCTAGCCAAAAAAAACAAGGAACGAAGTTCCTTATCGCACGTTGCGAAAGGGGGCTAGCCAAAAAAAAAAAGGAACGAAGTTCCTTATCGCACGTTGCGAAAGGGGGCTAGACGAAAAAAAAAAAAGGAACGAATTTCCTTATCGCACGTTGCGAAAGGGGGCTAGCCAAAAAAAAAAAGGAACGAAGTTCCTTATCGCACGTTGCGAAAGGGGGCTAGCCAAAAAAAAAAAAGGAACGAAGTTCCTTATCGCACGTTGCGAAAGGGGGCTAGCCAAAAAAAACAAGGAACGAAGTTCCTTATCGCGCGTTGCGAAAGGGGGCTAGCCAAAAAAAAACAAGGAACGAAGTTCCTTATCGCACGTTGCGAAAGGGGGCTAGCAAAAAAAAACAAGGAACGAAGTTCCTTATCGCGCGTTGCGAAAGGGGGCTAGCCAAAAAAAAACAAGGAACGAAGTTCCTTATCGCACGTTGCGAAAGGGGGCTAGCCAAAAAAAACAAGGAACGAAGTTCCTTATCGCGCGTTGCGAAAGGGGGCTAGACGAAAAAAACAAGGAACGAAGTTCCTTATCGCACGTTGCGAAAGGGGGCTAGCCAAAAAAAACAAGGAACGAAGTTCCTTATAGCGCGTTGCGAAAGGGGGCTAGACGAAAAAAATAAGGAACGAAGTTCCTTATCGCGCGTTGCGAAAGGGGGCTAGACGAAAAAAATAAGGAACGAAGTTCCTTATCGCGCGTTGCGAAAGGGGGCTAGATGAAAAAAATAAGGAACGAAGTTCCTTATCGCGCGTTGCGAAAGGGGGCTAGACGAAAAAAATAAGGAACGAAGTTCCTTATCGCGCGTTGCGAAAGGGGGCTAGATGAAAAAAATAAGGAACGAAGTTCCTTATCGCGCGTTGCGAAAGGGGGCTAGATGAAAAAAATAAGGAACGAAGTTCCTTATCGCGCGTTGCGAAAGGGGGCTAGACGAAAAAAATAAGGAACGAAGTTCCTTATCGCGCGTTGCGAAAGGGGGCTAGATGAAAAAAATAAGGAACGAAGTTCCTTATCGCGCGTTGCGAAAGGGGGCTAGACGAAAAAAATAAGGAACGAAGTTCCTTATTGCGCGTTGCGAAAGGGGGCTAGATGAAAAAAATAAGGAACGAAGTTCCTTATCGCGCGTTGCGAAAGGGGGCTAGACGAAAAAAATAAGGAACGAAGTTCCTTATCGCGCGTTGCGAAAGGGGGCTAGATGAAAAAAATAAGGAACGAAGTTCCTTATCGCGCGTTGCGAAAGGGGGCTAGATGAAAAAAATAAGGAACGAAGTTCCTTATCGCGCGTTGCGAAAGGGGGCTAGACGAAAAAAATAAGGAACGAAGTTCCTTATCGCGCGTTGCGAAAGGGGGCTAGACGAAAAAAATAAGGAACGAAGTTCCTTATCGCGCGTTGCGAAAGGGGGCTAGATGAAAAAAATAAGGAACGAAGTTCCTTATCGCGCGTTGCGAAAGGGGGCTAGACGAAAAAAATAAGGAACGAAGTTCCTTATCGCGCGTTGCGAAAGGGGGCTAGACGAAAAAAATAAGGAACGAAGTTCCTTATCGCGCGTTGCGAAAGGGGGCTAGATGAAAAAAATAAGGAACGAAGTTCCTTATCGCGCGTTGCGAAAGGGGGCTAGACGAAAAAAATAAGGAACGAAGTTCCTTATCGCGCGTTGCGAAAGGGGGCTAGACGAAAAAAATAAGGAACGAAGTTCCTTATCGCGCGTTGCGAAAGGGGGCTAGATGAAAAAAATAAGGAACGAAGTTCCTTATCGCGCGTTGCGAAAGGGGGCTAGACGAAAAAAATAAGGAACGAAGTTCCTTATCGCGCGTTGCGAAAGGGGGCTAGACGAAAAAAATAAGGAACGAAGTTCCTTATCGCGCGTTGCGAAAGGGGGCTACACGAAAAAAATAAGGAACGAAGTTCCTTATCGCGCGTTGCGAAAGGGGGCTAGATGAAAAAAATAAGGAACGAAGTTCCTTATCGCGCGTTGCGAAAGGGGGCTAGACGAAAAAAATAAGGAACGAAGTTCCTTATCGCGCGTTGCGAAAGGGGGCTAGATGAAAAAAATAAGGAACGAAGTTCCTTATCGCGCGTTGCGAAAGGGGGCTAGACGAAAAAAATAAGGAACGAAGTTCCTTATCGCGCGTTGCGAAAGGGGGCTAGATGAAAAAAAATAAGACCAAAAGTTGTAACGACACTTTTTGCTATAGTTGTAAGCCGTGCGGCGTGCACGTGTTTGTCTGTTTCTCTCTCATAGAAAGCAAGCCAGTTATTTTCGTTTCGTCTTTCTATTTCGCATTGAACAGTGTGGTGCCGCGACGATTATTTTTGTTAAGTGTATACAGGTTTTTTGTACATAATAAAAATAATAACTTCGTTCCATCCGGATGTCCCTTGACACCTCTCAAGTTTTTTTTCATAATTGTGGTACTCGAATCTAGACTCTGGTCAACGATGTTGAAGAACATACAAAAAACTAGGTGTAACCACAATGTTTAGTCTTTCTCTGAGCTAGAAAAAACCTTGATTTTTAGGGTTCCGCACCTCAAGAAGAAACGGACCCACGGTCCGTCTGTCTGTCTGTCAAGACCCTTTATTTCGAGAACGCGTGGAGGTATCGAGTTGCAATTAAAACCATATAATCAAGTCTGTGGTTCCTTGAAGCTCTGAAATCAACTCTCTTAGCCTACACAAGCAAAAGATATAGCCGTTCATATCACAAGTTTGTACGAAACCCTCAGTGCGCGATTCCGACTTGCACTTGACCGGTTTTTTGAACCTACATCTACTTCTTGCCAGGGTTATTCACTCTAACGTGCGTAGTAAAGCTTTCAGAAAAGATCGATCTACAATGACATAGAAATTCAAAACATGTCGTACCGGAATGGGGCAGTATGTGTTGTATCCTTTTTCTATATATACAATACTCCACAAATATCATAGTTTCTTTCATCGCTGCTCAAATGGCTACTAATGTAAAGCGCTATTGTTCGCGGCCATACATCACTGCCTACCCACTGACGTCAGCGCATGTTGCATGGGTATCATTAGAGTGTTTGAAATGTCAATATTTATGTAGCGTGGTCTTCTAATCGATTGGAAATAAAAATATTGAGTGAACACATTGTAGTCACCAAGCCTAGGTTGGCCTTGGTTAACGAACTGGGTGTCTAAAATGGCTTTAGCAGAATCATAGACTTACTAATATTATAAAAGCGAAAGTGAGTTTGTTTGTTTGTTACGTCTTCACGCCTACATGGCTAAACCGATTTAGATGAATTTTGGTACAGAGATAGTTGGAACCCTGGAGACGGACTCTTTTGAAAAAAAAAGTGAAGAATGAGGGAGAAAGAGGGAAGAAAAGGGAAAACTTAGTTTTGCTATTACAATAAATCAGGCGCAAGGGCGAAACTACAGGTAGCAGGTACCTGCAAATCAGGAAAGGGAACCGTGTTACCCCAAATTTAAGCGAAGCGAAGCCACGGGCAAAGCTAGTAGGATAATAAAATTCGTAAAATGGTTACAAAGTCACAATTCACAATGTTAACTGCGTCTGTGACCAAAGTGAGTGTTGAAAGAATTTTAACATAATTATATGATTTATACGTTCACGCGGAGGCGGGCAGCGGGTAGCGGATTACTCGGCCGGATTACGGGTTCGACGCCCGGGTAGATAATGGTAGATTTAGACCGCGTATCCCCGGAAAGAAATCGTAATGGATTGGACTGTAATTGCTTCTTTGTTAAAGTAGCAATTTTAGACCCTTAGAATCTTTGTCGACTCCTACTAATATATTAATTTTCTTTGAAAACCGTTACTGTCTTCTGCACTGTTATCAGATAAATAATTATATACATAACGTTCGCGAGTTTCTTCTCGTAAAAAGTCGGCAGTTTCGTCACATCGTTAATGTTTTCCCCATTGTTTGTCTTTTTTTATTTTGTGTATTTGTGTGTCTTTAATTTGATATATATTGATAGTATTTTATATATCCATATAGTATATATATTTTTTTTTTCTGTTTTACTCCTACCACTGTTTGTCTCTGCATCACCCAAAGGTTGACTGGTAGAAAATGCCTATGGCATTAAGTCCGCCTCTGTACTTTGTGCTTGAAGTGTTAAATAAATAATTTAATCAGAGCCAAAAGTGTCAAAAGACGTTTCATCAAATCCTGATTAAGTTCAACTTTGTTTTTCACACCAAGAGCAGTCTTATTTTTAAACGACTTAAACAACAACGGATATCCTTTATAAGGAACAAAGTTCTTAGACATACAATCACAAACTCTTAAAGCCACTTGAAATCGTAGAGAAAGAGCAATATTTACATTTAACAAAGAAGCAATTACAGTCCAATCCATTACGATTTCTTTCCGGGGATACGCGGTCTAAATCTACCATTATCTACCCGGGCGTCGAACCCGTAATCCGGCCGAGTAATCCGCTACCCGCTGCCCGCCTCCGCGTGAACGTATAAATCACGGATAGAATTAGCGAAGCGATATCGTCCCACGCCCGGTAGCGTATTGCCATAATGTATACTAGCACAGACAGGGGTTGCTCTGTAATCGCACGCAATATGCTCTTGTAGCTAGAGAGCATACTGCATATCAGTACAGAGACAGACTGAAATAAAATACACTTTGCTCTAATTCGTGAGAGCAAAACACATACGAGTACAGACAATTTGGCTGCCGTAGTAGGCACCCCGACATGGACAGGTTAGGTTCGAAGGGGATGGCGGGGTCTGAAAGACCCCGCCATCCCCTTCGTGTTAGGTTACTTTAAACCTTGAATGCAGAGGTAGGAGCCCCGCGAAGCGGGGCTCCGTCGAGCCACTTTGATAGGTAGTAATCAGTGAGAGCTCGGGACTTGGGGCACCCCGACATGGACAGGTTAGGTTCGAAGGGGATGGCGGGGTCTGAAAGACCCCGCCATCCCCTTCGTGTTAGGTTACTTTAAACCTTGAATGCAGAGGTAGGAGCCCCGCGAAGCGGGGCTCCGTCGAGCCACTTTGATAGGTAGTAATCAGTGAGAGCACATTTTGCTTTAGACATATGCGAACAAACCGTATACTTATACAGACAGGTCTGTAGTCATACGTAGTTTGCTTTAAAAATATGCAAGCAAACTGTATACTTATACAGACTGGTCTGTAGTTATACGTAGTTTGCTTTAGAGTATTTGTTATTTTTAAGAGCACAAAGTGATCTAGTACAGACTATGGGTGTCTGTACTGATATACACAATGGCAATACGCCGCCCGGTAGGGTTGTCGCCTGTATTTAGAAATGTAATTACTAGGGTTCATCTCAGTTTAGAAGTACAATTGTTGGAATTGGGCTGTTAATTATGGGTCTCCTGCTGAATCTTACACGAGCTAGTTAAAACGAAAAGTAGACTTGTTAAATGTTCGGATAATTAACAAGTCTACTTTTCGTTTTAAGTAGCTTCTGCAACAAAATAACTAGCAACTGAAATTTTTTGGAGTTTACTCCTTAAGAATCGATTTTCATATATAAGGCGCCCGGTATGAGAAAAATGTGAGGTGTAAAATCTACTGATGAATGACCTTGAATGACCTCGTTACGTTTTTGGTGCACATGCACCTAAATGGTGTTTTTGAATATTACTAGATGGCTCTTTATGAAATTTGTCGTCCGTCAGTGATATTTTAGTACTTAAGGAGTAAACTCCAGTCGTGCGTCGGAGCTGACACACACACTTTTTTACGAACTCCATCGACCAAGTTCGTTCCTAGTCGAGGGAGTTCAGGAGTTCCTGAATTGCAGTTCAGTGATCCAATGATTGTCGAAGATACCAACTTTTTCATTTCTTTTTTTTAAATACTTTGCCTCGCACTAGGAATTCCTTCTGTATCGTGGGTGTGTTTACAAACATTCAAACTCACATACACACTCACATACATTGTCATAAGGGGCCCTCCGACAATACGACATTTTGTTAGCTCTGGACCATTCTAGGCAAGCACATTCGTAGATTGGCTAACCTTTCAGAATAATGGCAAATAAAAGTGCCAATGATTCGATTTCATAATTCACGGTTCACCCACGCACACGTTGATGGGAAAAAATGGATGTAGGATAAATAGATGTATGGGAAAGTAACTTGCATGTTTTATGAATGTGTAGAGTCACGACCAACCAGAAAACATGGAAGCTTTCAAAGAGGAAAATGGATGAAAAAATAAGATAATAATATGCCTCTGTAGTTCGGGAATGTTGTGAAAATATTGGCGTAAAATTACCAAATAGTTTCGTACAAGGAAAAGTAACAAAAAATGGGGAAAAACTGTTATGGAATACATTGAACTATAATGGAATACGGGGGAAAATATGGTTTAGTATTGAATATTGATACAGTTATAACAAGCCTAGTTTGTAATGCTCGAGACTTTCCCAAAAAATGTTTTGTTTTTTATTTATTTTATTGAGATAAGTATATCTAAAGGGTTTTTTTCAACGTGAAATACATTTTTTTCGTGGAAAAAGAGATACCTACTGTTTGCAAGTTTAGGTAGATATTGAAATAACTGTCAAAATGTCAAATTAATTCCTGGGATCCAGATACCTGGCATGGAACAAATTTTAGTCTATAATCTGTTCGTTGTATATTTTTTCGTTTGAGCGCCAACCCTGAATCCGAACAGTGTAAAAACACTCAGCAATCGTTCGCTAATGACGTATTAAGACGCACCCCCTCGCCCCTTACCCGCGTCCCTGGACCTACGTCTGCGTGTTCGTCGCATTTTCACACTTCTAATCGTTAGAACACCCTTAATACAGTTACTGTAATTACTATTTAATCGAGTAAGAACTTATCTTTCGATAGTCGTTAACTTTTATAGAAAGTATAAATGTGACATTTGTACAAATTTTACGCAATTGCTAATATTTATTCTGTAGATAATCAGTCATTTCTGAAAAAGAAGGCTGAATGCAAATCCGCACACTAATTATATCTGCAAGTGTCCTCTATTAAAGGTCGATTCAAACGAATAACTGAATTTAGCTAAAGGATTTTTAGAAGGGGAGCTTGTGTAAATAATTCTAATTTATATAAATAAACGGCTGAGGATTTTAAACTGGGGGTTGTTCTACTAATTCTAACCAAAAATCAACATAAATAGAACCCGTTCTTAAAAATTAACCATTCCACAGGTGAACACCAAACACACACTACGTGGGACAGGCCCCTAACCAGGGGTGCAACATAATGAAATTGATACCTGACGCGTAATCCTAAGTACACTGGTACACTGCTCAGCGTTGACTAATTCAATCGGCACAAGGAGTTGCGAAACGAAGATGAGGTGGGTGTGATTTTAGTATGACCAAAATGATCATAGTGCAATAATCTATATCCTTATACTTACTAATATTATAAAAGCGAAAGTGAGTTTGTTTGTGTGATACGTCTTCACGCCTTAAGCCTTCGCGCGACTGGCTGGTGTGGTGGATATATTGTACACTTAGCTATAATCATGTCTATATTTTACTAACTAAAGGTATGACTGTACAACAATATATAAGTGTGTACTCTAATTATAATAAATCAGTATTTACTCAACAGCCGTGTCGTTATCATTTCAACGCCATCCCTACATGGCGACCGTGACAGCGAGTTTTGTTTAAAATTCCATTTCCATATACGTAAACCGTACCGAGTCACAATGCATCTAAAGTACATTAGTTTCGTTTCGGACTTAGCGAATCCAACTTTGGCCGTGTTTTTGTGTTTTAACTCTTTATCAACTCTACAAGATGGGATATAATCAAAGCAAAGAAGAAGTCATACTCGCACAAACCGCTTCTGGAGGCAACAACAATGCAGGAATCGAGCAGATGCAAATCCACGCAAGTACAACAAATATAATTTTGACTATAATTCTTTGCCTGATGTCTCTGGGCTTCTTATACCTTATATACAGAACATATAAAAACTGTCATACGAAGTGGATTGCGAATGAAATAAATCGGCATGCTTTAAGGAGATCTATAACAAACCTAAGACGAGGCCCATTCCCAAAAGCAGAGGAGGTGTGACAAATTAATGGAAATGAATGGAGGTACCTGTGATGAAGCAATGATACGAAGAATATATGTATAATCTCATAGACTTATCGACAAAGAATAAAATACGGATATCAAGTGCGGCCCACAATTAAAATATCATTAGTGTTGTGATGAATGTGAGTAAATTGATAGTGTAATAATAAAATGCAGTGTCGTATTAATCGCAAGTTGTGTTAAATCCATCAGCTGCGTACCGTGTATATCGTGCCAAGTGCAATAACTTTGAACTTAAGACATTTTAGTGATGTATAAATGAAAAACATTTTTTTTTTCTATATTAGTACAGTAGTACTCCTAATGTAAATTTGTTATTGACACATTATGAAACTGTAAGTATTTAGAACATTAATTGAGCCTTATGTCATAATAGGTTCAAAATAATGTAATATACAGGTTATTCCATGGCTCACGAGTTATCAGATTTAATTGTAAGCTTAAAGGACGTAAGAAAATATCTGATAAAGATAGGACCCAGTAGACGTACGGGTAATATAATTCAAGTCAAATTACAAGAGGTTGATAGTTTATGTACTCAGTATAGCAGAATCTTAGAGAAAATTGAGAATATTAAAGGTAGTATTAAAGAAGATGAATATTTGTTCATAAAGAAAACTTGTGAGCAATTTGATTCTATACACAAAGAAATTTTGAATTTATGTTCTGTGCAGACTAAGCAACTTTCAAATATGGCGAAATTTGATTTAAAGGTAGCAATTAATTTATTGCCTGTTTCATCTGACGATGAAGATAGCATTAAAAAGCTTATAGATGGGATCGACTACTACAGCTCGGAGTTGGACGACGAGTCTCAAAGAAGGTTAGTGAATTTTGTCTTAAAAAATAGGTTATCACAAGCCGCTAAGTTAAAACTATCCTCTACTTATGACAGCGTTAGCGCTCTTCTTTGTGACATGAAAAACCAATTATTACCAAAAAAGTCAACAACTTTATACTTCAACACGGTGTCCCGAGAGAAATAGCCACAGACAGAGGAACGGAGTTCATGGCTGACACCATGAAAGAGGTATGTACCTTACTTAATATTAAAAAGATAAACTCTACAGCTTACCATCATCAAAGCATCGGAGCACTGGAAAATTCACACAAAAGTCTATCGGCGTTTTTGCGAATTCAGTGTGAACAAAGACCTGAAACATGGAGTACGTGGCTTCCCTTTTGGTGTTTTGCTTACAACACTTCAGTAAATTCATCAACAAAATTTACCCCCTTTGAATTGGTATATGGCAAAAAATGCCATTTGCCTAGTAACCTGTGTAGTACCGTAGAGCCGTTATATAATCACGACAGTTACCCCCTTGAATTGAAATACAGGTTACAAGCATCACAAAGTGAAGCCCGTAACAATTTAATTAATAGCAAATTAATACGAAAATGTTACTACGATACTTATGTTAATTCGACAACTTATAAGCCTAATGACCAATTATTACTAAAGAACGAAACAGGCAATAAACTGACAAGTTTGTACTCAGGACCCTACAGGGTAATAAAAGACATATCGCCAAATGTTGAAATCGAAATCAATGGAAAATCTGATACAGTACATAAAAACAGAACAAAACCCTATTATGTATAATGATACTTACAGAACTGACAATTGTAATACTTAGGTACGTATTAATTAGATAAGTGATATTATATTCATTGTCGAAAGTTTTATGACATACATACATAATTATTACGGAAGGTACTCGTAGATAGGTACCTCAATTTATCCATACAACAACTGTTATTGTGTGTAACTTGTATTATTCAAAGAATATACACGTATATTCGAATTAGTTTTTTTTTTATGTGTAAACAATATTATAGGTAATCGTAATATTTTAACCTAGAAGGTTATTTTTTTTTTTTATTTATGTTTCTAATATTACTTAAACACAATGTAAAAGTGTTTAATATCTTTTCAATGTAAAACTTCAAGTTAAAAAAAAAAAAAATACACATGTATTGTATTTTTTTTTCTTTTCCACGGGGGAGGTGTGGTGGATATATTGTACACTTAGCTATAATCATGTCTATATTTTACTAACTAAAGGTATGACTGTACAACAATATATAAGTGTGTACTCTAATTATAATAAATCAGTATTTACTCAACAGCCGTGTCGTTATCATTTCAACGCCATCCCTACACTGGAGAGGCGTCATGGCGTCCTCACCTACCGTCTGACGCAGGTACTTACCGGACACAGAAGTTTCGGGAGGTTCCTGCACATCATCGGGCGGGAGGAAGCGCCCGGGTGTCACCATTGTGACGATCGCCCTGAGGACACGGTGGAGCACACAGTGGCGATCTGCCCAGCGTGGGCGGAGCACCGCCGAGGGAAGAAAAGGGAAAACTTAGCTTTGCTATTACAATAAATAAGGCGCAAGGGAAGGCATTACAGGTTTAGCTCGCGTTAAATTCGGGATAACACAGTTCCCCTTTCCTAATTTGCAGGTACCTGCTACCTGTAGTTTTTGCACTTGCGCCTTATTGATTTGGAATAGCAAAGCTAAGTTTTCCCTTTTCTTCCCTCTTTCTCCGTCACATCTCACTTAAAAAAAACTATTTTCGTCTCCAGGTTCCTAACTATCTCTGTAGCAAAATTCATCAAAATTGGTTTAGCCATTTAGGCGTGAAGACGTAACAAACAAACAAACTCACTTTCCCTTTTATAATAAGCATTAGTAAGGATAAGGATTAGTATGTAAGCCTTCTAAAAAGTAATGAAATAAAACCATTTACATGGGATCTTAGAATTCATGTATTTCAAGAAAATTCCTAACATTTTCATTCTTCAAACTTGTTTTTGTTTCCTAACTCCGCTATGACGACTCTGTCACGTGTGTCGCCATATTTACTTAATTAACGCGCCTTAAGGGATGAATTACAATTGACACAACGTTGTAATTGTTAGTGTGGAACTGTGGATGGGACTCAAGGGGTGGAACATGGGGTTATTAGAATATGTTGTTGGTTTCAACGGAATTAAGTGCTGTTTGTGAGAATTTGTGCTTAGATTAGTGTTGGATTTAGAAGATTGTTTTGACTAGTTGAGGAATTTATTACAATAGATGATGAAAACTGCTACTTGCAGACTTGTATTCATGATCAATTGTTTTTTTTTTAACATTGCCTTACACTAAGAATTAATCCCGTGTCGTGGTTAACCAAAATAAACTAAACAAACATTTAAACTCACAAATACAAACGGTCTCACCAGGAACAACTACCTGTAGGCCATAGACGTAGCTTATCTTATAGTAACATTTCTTTTGCCAATGGGGAATCATCAAATAACTTCCCCCGCTCGCAGCAGAGCGGGAGGAAGTGTCAGAATTTAACTGATTAAAACCAACCGATGTTCTTTCTTTTGCCCTTTATGTTCCGGGGCCGCGGTATCTCTTTCGAGCAACCCGCAACCCCGGTAACTAGTAACATTTGCGGTATTCATTTGGCCTATTTCTAAAACCATAATAATATATTGAACTCTTAACATCGATGTAACCTTTAGGAAATTAGAATATTTGTTCAAGAAAATCTGACGTCTGAAAGATGGGCTCAATAGCTTTGGGTTCGACCCTAATCAAATGCGTCAGAGTCCCAAATCATTGGAAAAGTGTACCTTTTGAATACGCCAGGCATGTTCATAAATAAACTATCAGTTCTTTTTGGACGTTACCTATTTCATTTTAGAAAAATACATAATGTCGTTCCTATAACTCCAGACGGGTTAAGCAGTGGTGTACAAATTGTATACCCAAATTTAGCCAGTATTTAAGTTCCACTTATTAAGGAGCGCTTTAGCGCTTCTTGCCATCAACCGATCATCAAATAAGACTCCATGAATGCTACAGAGAAACGGAAAAACTTAATAACACTTTTCCCGAACCAAGAATCGAATTCAGGACCGCAGGCTCAGCAAAAGCAGCCAACAGTTAACAAACAGTTAGGTTTATTACTATACTAGCTGGCGCTCCCGGCTTTGCCCGCGTGATGATCGAAAAAAGTATCCTATGTGTTATTCCAAACAATAATCTAACTCTGTGCCAAATTTTATCAAGATCCGTTCAGCCGTTTTGACGTGAAAGAGTAACAAACATCCATACATCCATCCTCACAAACATTCGCATTTATAATCCTTACTAATATTATAAAAGCGAAAGTGAGTTTGTTTGTTTGTTACGTCTTTAAACCTAAATGGCTAAACCGATTGTGTTGAATTTTGGTACAGAGATAGTTGGGACCCTGGAGACGGACATAGGACATCCTTTTTTAAAAAGATTGAGATGTGAGGGAAAAAGAGGGAAGAAAAGGGAAAACTTAGTATTGCTATTACAATAAATAAGGCGCTAGAGCAAAAACTACAAGTAGCAGGTACCTGTAAAACAGGAAAGGGGAACTGTGTTACCCCGAATTTAAGCGAGCGAAGCTGCGGGCAAAAGCTAGTATAAATATATAGTAGGATTTATTCTCCCTTCACAAAGCTAACCTAAATGTAGAAAAAAATGTCACAGCTGTATTCCACCTTTGTGAGAAACTGGTGCCTGATGTGTAGGTTTTTGAAAAAAAAAACTTATGCCACTTGTGCCACAGGCCTCTTCTAGAGCTAGAACAGTTAAATAAGTTAGTCCAGTTTTTCAGAACAAAATCCTCGCGAAATCTAAAGGTACAAACTCAAATTTTCCTACCTCAAATACGAGGATAATTTGGACATTTAAGAGAGCAACCCAACGCAAACCCAACTCAAATACTCCTCAAACCGTCTAAATGTTCCTTTTCCTCGTTCAGTTGGGTTGACCTATAAAGTGGGGATAATATTTTATTTTTTTATTCTGCGCGAATCTCGCCCTTGCAAATTGAATCTTCAGGGAGACGGGTTAGTTGCCCTTTTGTGAGACTTTTAGATATCACGGAGGTGTCGTTACGGTGTTTGGAAAGGAGACTGATTGAAGAGGAATGGGAGTAGAATAACTGCACGGTTGGCGAAGTGGTTGAGCGATTGATTGCTGCACTGCGTGTCGCGGGTTCGATCCCCGCGTGGAACAAATATTTGTATGACCTACAGATAGTTGTTCTGGGTCTGGCTGTTTGTGTATGTGAGTTTAAATGTTTGTTAACGCACCCACGATATAGGAGAAAATCCTAGTGTGGGGCAACGTTTTTTAAAAGAAAGAAAAAAAAATTACCCAACTAAGTAATTTCCCCAGTCGTGTCGTATCATGTAAAGAGACTAAAATACCCTTTTCATGTAATGTTTTTGTGAGGACAATCGTAAAACATAATAAGATACGACAGGTTTATCTCTGAGGGGGAGTTTGATGAATTTCTCTACAGTTTACTTATTATATTACCTTACATATCCAACGGTTTACGATCTATTCTGGTAAATCCAATTTAGGAATACTGTTTGGCCTAACTGTCTTTCTTCCGGGTATCAGCCTATCTGAATTTCATGATAACTACATTCCTTTTGCGAGCATAGTGTCCTGTTAAAGTAAATGTCTAAACAAATGGAGAAATTCCTTTTGGAAACTGAGTAGATGGAACATAGGAACAGTAAATGGAAAGAGCTTAAAAACAGAGTGTATTTAATTAAAGCTCTCTAGCTCATAAACTTTGAACTGTACAAGATATAGACACTCAAGTTAAAGAAGTGCAAAAGCGTCTATAAATTTCAAAACTTTCTTCGCTAACTGAACTTTGTCAATCAATAATTGTGATTAGCGAATTTCCAAATGAGAATCATTTATAATTATGACGTTTTATTAATTAATTCTTGCCTTTAATTACTTGTTAACACAGTTGGAACTACACACATCAAAAGTATCTAGGGATCAACATATATTTTTGCAATAACTTTTCTCCTGATTGATATTAATTAAAATTTTCTTTAAGGATTCATCAAATAAAGTGTTTTCGTTTGTCACAGTAACGATAAACCAAGTCACCTTTGCATTAATAAAGAAATTTGCCATTTTCCTAATAAAGGGATTTTTGACATTTGAACCACTAACATTAAAGTTCGAAAAAAAGACTGAAATAACAGTTTTCTTTAAAATTTTATTGGGTAACTTAAACAATTAATAATCCGTGTTTCTACCGCGAACACTAACAACACAAGAACATCGGTTTGGCATACTCAAAATGAGTTCATCCAAATCACGCTGTGGAATGGCCGCCCATGTTCGTTGCAACAACAAAAAAGGTCTTCTTGCGACTGGATACCCTCCATATTCGGCAGAGCTCTTCTCTGTAGCATATCCCATGCATGCTCAATCGGGTTCAAGTCTGGCGACTGAGCAGGCCAGGGCAGGACATTGATGTTAGCTGCGGCGAGAGTCTGTCTTACAACTCTTGCGGTGTGCGGTCGTGCATTATCATGCATTAACTGAAATAAGGGACCGATTTGCACTTGTAGAGGAACGATGACGTCTGATACAATCGTCTCAGCATAAATTTGAGCGTTGAGGTTGCCTCTGATCCAAATCAACTCAGTTCTTCCGCCGATCCAAATACCCGCCCATACCATGATGGTTCCACCACTATAAGGATGGACTTCCTGGCAGGATTTTAATCGCTGTTGGCGTCCAGGGGTTCTCCAGTGTCGTATACGTCTTGTATCCGGTCTCATACCAAAACGAGACTCATCAGAAAAGCACACGAAACGCCATTGTTCTTCTGCCCAATTTCTGTGTTCAAGAGCCCATTGATATCGAATCCTACGATTGTGCATTGCTATAGGTGGTACCCGTAGCGGTCTTCGGGAATGAAGGTTCACTTCATGCAAGCGGTTTCTGACTGTTTGGTCGCTAATTAAGTTCCCTGAAGAGTGATGAAGCCTCACGGCTAACATCATGGCGGTTATTGTTGGAGCTCTTCGAGTTAAGATTTGAATGTATCGGTCTTGTCTCCGTGTGGTGCAGCGATACCGTCCTCCATGGCGCTCAGCCACGGTACCAGTGCTTCGGTAACGTGTCCAAAGTCGACTGATAACACTCTGACTTGGATTCAGAGCTAAAGCTACAGTACGTTGCCGGGAACCAGCTTCTATCATTCCCACGGCTCTGAGCATTTCTTCCCTGCTTAAATGACGTCGCCGCTCCATAATAACGTTGGTTTTAATCAGTAGTAGGGAAACAGTAGCACTAATAATGTCTTCAATGCGTTGTATGTTTTTATAGGGAAAATATTGACAGCTTATTTTCATCTTTTACTCGAATTTGATTGAGAGTTCCTGATTCAAATTATGAAATGCACCAAAAAGGATCCATATAAATTTATAAATTTATTACAAAGCCACATCTCAATCTCAAGAAATCCGCATAAAAATGCTTGATCCCTAGACACTTTTGATGTGTGTATTTGCATATCATCATATGGCTTTTCCTACCGAATTTCAATAATAGAACCGATCACCTGTCACTCTTATCACTAACTACAGAACATGGATATTGGTTACTGAAAGCTCTTGAGCGTAAAACATCATCACTAATTTCACAACAACTTAATTAATGTTATTAATAACGAATGACAAACAAGGGAACAGGTGTTCCTTGTTCATAATTTCCACATAACGATTGCACACAATGGCGGGGCTAACAATGAGCTTATCGCTTGGGAAGTTGCGAAATTGTGGCAGTAAATTAATTTTAATGTACCGGCGGGAATGTCGCGTTTGTGCAGCCTCCAGGATTACAGCTCGTTGTGGTGAGATGCGTGATACAGACGAGTTTGTGGATGGTTCTGAAAAGGATTATGGAGATTCTAAAATTGAAGTTATCAAAGCTATGGCAAAGGATGGTAACAATATTCCTCGTAATTCTAAGGGCTTGTTAGGGCAGTAAGTATGAAACTCTGAAGGCTCACAGAGGTGCCAGTAAAAGCAATTTAATTAAGTCATGATGAGTTCTGTGAACATACAATTTGAATATTTATTATTGGTCAAACTATTTTGTTATATAAATAATGAATTGTTTATTTAACATATATTTTAAGGTATTGTATTGTTAACATGCCTATAAATTCTGACTTTTCTTATTCTTCTTCTACTTATTATTGTACGCCCAAAGGGTGGGACATAACTGTTCACAAATTATTTATTGACACCAACTGTATTATGTACACTTTTCTATGATCCACAATAAAGATGATTTGATTTGATGTAACAAAAGAAAAATTCACACCAGAAGTATTGAATAAAAAATCCTACATCCATCAGGGCGTTCTACTTTATCAAATCACCAATATTGATACGTCTATAATCTTCCCAATCAAACGTACATCACTAGTGTTCACTATATTATTAGGTATTGTAAGATACCAGTTCCCAATTAGTATCCTACTTTAATGAAAAGGCGATAAGATTGTTGAATTTGAATATTATTTCAAATAGAAATCATATTTTGATAATGATACAATTCAATTGATTTGATTGATTTTTTAGGTCTTCATTGTCATAATATTTTATATTGTAGAGAGCAAATCTGATTCTAATTGAGTTTTTAGGCTAACTTGCTTTTACATTGACTATTGACAATCCATGCATCTCTAATGTCTATTATTTTTCTGAATCACTTTTAATTCGAAATCCTTTGAGAATCCAAATAAGCGGCTTACCTTGTTTAAGACTGGCTGTAACAGTTATAAAACCTTACAGATCTATTACCAGACTTTATATTACCTTCTCATTAACTTAGATCACGTCCGTAACCTATAGATTACGACTTTGATTGATGTCTGATAGGCATCTGACTCCAGTGAGCATAAACGGTGTGGCATTTAGACGTTAGGTAATTTTGAGGCAATGGATAAAGACTAGGTAATGATATACTTATAAAATAAAGTTCAGTCTAGAATCACCAGGCAGGCAAATCGAAATGACCGTGGGAATTTTTTGAAGGTGTGGCATATAATAATTTTGGAAGTAGAGTTTCTGGGGATTAGATTTGGAATTGGAGATGCACCAGTATCTGATGGCACTATAGCTTTTACTAATGGCGATGATAACTGTGAGAGTAATAGTACTAGCATAGCTACTCTGATTCCAAGCATCGTTATTGGTAGAAAATCTGGTTATGACGTTTTATATTTCGAAATAGCTTGACATTATTGGTCTGATTGAGACCTAGTTGTGATGGCGCCATCTACAATTATTAGTTTTTTCCCATTAGGGGAAGATATCAATGTTGTTAAATCGCTTAAGCATAGCTCTTTAGCTGCTACTGATACTGGTATTGTTAAGGTTCATCCAGTAAAACTAGAACTCAGCCCCAACATAGTTGGAGAAGGTTAATCTCATGATAGGTTAATGTGATCCTTAACTTTATCACCATCACCTTTTTTGCTTGTTAACGTAAGTTTTAGACCATCCTTCAGGCTTAACACCTGTTTTATGTAGAGATTCATATATCCAATCAACAATAAACACTTGTTTCAACTTTAAAAATAACGAAGTATAATGCACTTCCGCAAGGAACAACTCTCGGCCCTACAGTAAAATAAAAAAAAAACTTCTTAAAATCAGCCAGTTCATTTCTCTAAGCAGCTTCAGTGGTATCATTCACAAGCAAACCTGTTTCCCACAGGATATACTTACTTATAATATACCTATGTGCCTAGTACACTCACTTGGACAAATATTGTGGCTCACGGTTCGCTGGGGCGACCACAAAGGCGGCGGGCAAAGTTGGCCGGTTGGTCGGTTGGCTAGTTTGCCCAGTCACGCTGCTTTGCCACCAGCAACCGTGTTTGGGCACGTTCGCTGATCGTAAATACGCCTATGAGGTTGGCTTGTTTTCATCAGAGACGGCGGGAAAAATAAGGTTAAGTGTATTAAGTAGGTAGTGACTAGACGTTTTTTTATTCTTGTATTGTTAACTTGGGTGTGAACTAAACTACGTTTTAATAACAAGATAGAATCCTTTCACAGTTTCTCAATTCAGTTTCACAATTCTGGATAAGTTTAAGAAGATTGGTGTATATAGTCATAATGCTTTGACTGACAAGTTTGACGAATATATAGTGGCATTACAATATCTGCGAAAGGAAGTTTGCGTGTCAGTTCAATGTTTTTCATACTTAAAAATCAGGTTTATGAGATACAAATAAAATCTTCACGAGACGCCATAACAGACTGGAAATAAATAAACCGTTACTTTATAACCATGGTACGTGCTTTTCTTGAGATTTCCGTCACTATATTCAACGTTATACGTTTTGTCATCACCTAATAATTTAGTTCACGGATATCTTTCTACGAGGAATTTGTTTTGTATGCTTTTTATTTAATTCATGATAGAACGGCACAGTTGGCGCAGAGGTTGAGCGATTGGTTGTCGCGCTGCGTATCGCGGGTTTGAGAACAAGGAACAAATATTTGGGTTGCAGGTAGTTGTTGTAGTTTGTGTATGTGAGTTTAATTACTATAATATAATATTTGTTCCGTGCGGGAATCGAACCCGCGACTCGCAGCTCAGCAGTCGATCCCTCAGCCACTGCGCCAACCGTGTCGTCGAATGCAACAAATGCTTGCACTGACTGGACAGGTCAGGTACAGGTTTTGCCCGCGGCTTCGCTCGCGTTAAATTCGGGGTTACAAAGTTCCCCTTGCGCCTTATTGATTTGTAATAGCAACGCTAAGTTTTGCCTTTTCTTCCCTCTTTCTCCCTCACATCCCACTTTTTTTAAATAAAAATTAGCCTATGTCCGTCTCCTGGTTCCCAACTATCTCTGTACCAAAATTCATCAAAATCGGTGTAGCCATTAAAGCGTGAAGAGGTAACAAACAAACAAACAAATTCACTTTCGCTTTTATAATATTAGTAAGGATAAGGATTATGAATCCTCGTTAACAATATGATGGTCACCCTTATCTTCGTTTCTAATACTAGATTTATCTGTTTGCGATGACAAGGCAAAGTCTAAGTTTATTCACTCGACTTTTAATGTAACAATGTTCATATTCAAAGGACTTATTATTTATTGTGTTGGTTATTTTATCGTCAAAGGAAAGTTCAACTTGCTTTGGTTTCTTGGCTGGAGCTTTCTTCATTCTCTGTTTTATAAATCTAGGATTGTTATGAGAAGTTTGTGCCCTTTGTTGGATTTAATTGGATTGTTTAGAAGGAACTGAACAACGACTTCTAATCAATTGAATTCCAGAGTGTACCAAATATCGGCAGATGACAATTATAGAGCTGTATTCATTTTTTCAGCTTGTATGTATGTATTTACTAACTAGCTACGCCTCGCGGTTTCACACGCGTGGTGGTTGAATATACAATATATCTACAGCTATATTATTGTAAAGTTTCATTAAAATCAATTCAGTATTTTTTGCGTGTAAGAGTAACAAACATCCATACATACGTTTATAATATCTCACTAATATTATAAATGCGAATGTTTGTGAGGCTGGATGGATGTATGGATGTGTGGATGTATGGATGTTTGTTACTCTTTCACGTCAAAACGGCTGAACGGATCTTGATGAGATTTGGCACAGAGGTAGATAGTAGAGGTAGGTAGATATCTCGCGGGCGAAGCCGTGGGCGCTAGCCAGTTATAAATATAGTAGGATAGTAGAAAGTAGGATTATCAGTTTTACTTGTTTCTTAGGCAAAGTATGAAATCCTGGGTTCGATTTCCAGTTCGGGAAAATTGTTATTAGGGTTTTCAGTCAGAAATTTCTCAGTAGCTTCTGTATATCCTGGATTTGTGTCCGGTTGATAGCAAAAGGGTCGCCCCTATGTAATAGGACTTAAATATAAGTGCAAAATGTCGGTGAACTATTAGAAACACCTCTGTCTCACCCTTCGGGGGTTCCTGGCGTGATGTTATGTATAGGCAGAGCAAAAAGTAACTTTCGAATAGGTTACTTATAAGCGCCAAGATACCTCTAAACCCAATAGTAACCATATCATTCTGATGCTGTACTTGGTACCCGCGGATACCGATATTTTCTAATATATAAAATTCCCGTGTCACAATGTTAGTTACCATACTCCTCCGAAACGGCTGGACCGATTTAAACGAAATTTTGTGTACATATCGGGTAGGTCTAAGAATCGGCCAACATCTATTTTTCATATCCCTAAGTGAGCAGCGGGTGAAACCGCTGGGCACAGCTAGTATGTATAAATTTTTTAAAACGCTTCGCCACACTAGGAATTTCTCCTGTCGTGGGTGCTTTTACAAACATTGAAACTCACATACACAAAAAACCAGACCCGAAACAACTATGCAGGTCATACATATATTTGTTCGCGGGAAACGCGCGTGGGCGGGTTGTGTTTGCGGGAATCGAACCCGCGACACGCAGTGCAGCAGTCGCTCGCTCAGCTACTGTGCCAACCGTGCCGTCAGACATTTTCAATACACGTCCTCGAAAACTGTCTCTTCTTGCACTACGATTAGGTTCAAAATGCAATGGATTTGACACACGTGATTTTTCCTCATTTATCACAACAAGGGTTTTATTTTTTTCTGTTTCATCACGGCATTCACGCGTAGCCGGCGGTATTTTTTTTATTAGAGCAAAGTGGCCCTTGTTTTTAAGGGCTTCAAATTTATAAAAAAAAAATAGAATATACATGATCATACACAAATAAACATAATCATTTATAAAATAATTTGTTTAGAACAACAAATTAATATTTATTTGAGTTAAAAACAATAATTAAATTTCTTATTTTTAATATTAGTATGTTTAGCGATGTCATGCCTTTGGTTCTCCTTCAGTATGAGAAGACAAAGCGCGAGGAAAAATCAAATTAAATCATAGTTTCATATTGATTAATGACAAAGGTAGGTACTGTTTATTCTGTTATTTAATTTCTCCGAAGTGTATTGTAAAACGTCGTTTAATTCACGTGAGGATTTGTCATTGCTGTTCTTGGCTCTATACCACTCTCGCCTGGCAGCTTGTGTGCGTTAATCCGCCTCGTCTGCAATGACAATGTTTCTCCACTTGAATCAAAATGTACTATTTCATATTTCCCGTAAATTACGGGCAACAACCTCTAACAAACAGTTAAATATAAATAATACCTTACTAAACCAACAACTCACGATTTATTAACGAAAGTGCTCTCGAACGATTTACGATTCTTTCAACATTCGACTCAATTGAACAATGGACCCGGAAAATTTCGCCTACGTCCTAACGGCATCCGAATCTATCCCTATGTTTGCTCTAACCTCGGGAACACCTGAACAATGCGTGATTAAAATGTGCGTACACAGTTTATATTTCAACACAAAGAAAGTTATTACCGACTATTGTTGGATAAGAGCTCGTGCTTTGGTTAGGCTGGTTACAGACTAGCGACTGCGCAAGATGTTACTTTTAGTAGTTGAGATTTTTTTAAATATTTTTGTTGATGAAAATTAACTGACACCTTGGTTTATTAATCGCTAGCGAGTTACTAGTCAAGCTCAGTGTTGTTGAGTTTTTGGATCTGGAAACTTCACAAAGCGTGCTTACGGTAACAATTTATTTATTGCTTATGTTAGCTAAAGCATTTAAGAAACTTATTTTATGGCAATTGCCTTTTAGAAGATTTCTAAGCAATCCTATAAACTCCTTGCACATTGGACGTTTCTCCTATGTCGCTTTTAAGTACTTTGTTATTTCATTTATGTAGTCGCACACCGATTGAGTCCTCACAGTATTCCAAGCCTTATTTAACCGGCGCACAATCATGCAATTATTTTATTTATTTATTTAAACTTCATGTACAATAGTGGTACATAGGCGGACTTAATGCCATAAGGCATTCTCTACCAGTCAACCTTTGGGTAAAATACGACAACATTGTGATAGGGTACAAATACATAAAATATCTAAAACTATTTTTGCGAAAACATATATTTTTATACGGATACTAATACACATATACATATCATATACACATATTCATATTATGTATCTTGATTCAGCATTAGCTCAGCAAAATGTTCTGTATAGACGCTGCGATAAAGTCGCGAGCGTGTGGAGGGCCTTAGCCAATCGGCGTACAATCACATAATTATGCATCTTGATTGAGCATGAGGTCTGTGAAATGTACTCTGTCAACATTATACATTAAGTTATGGATACCAACGCTTTCAACATTGATAACCTGTTCCTCTTAATACTTGAACGTGTACCTAACGTTTTTAATCGCCTACAAACGGGAGGGAAGTATTTTAAAATAATAATTAACTATGAAATTTATTGACCATTCATCTCGATAGGAACTTGCTTTTGCGAATAGTTTGCTAGAACTAATTCTATATCCTTGCGAAAATTTACGTTTAAACATATTCATGTTAGTTACTTTGCAAACATTTTCACAGTACTACCATTTTGTATTTGTCCACTTTAGTGATAAAGCAAAGTCGTCAGTAACTAGCCTTATCCAATCGTCGCACAATCGCACAGTTGTGCATCGTGATCGGGCATTAGTTCAGGAAAATGTTCGCTTTGCATCGAGATGCGGCCACAATGTGGCGGCCATACAATGTGGCAGGATATCGCGGGTATAGACTACAGTTTGTATTCTAACCTGAATAGAATGCCTGGATAAACTGTGAGAATGTGGAAGCTGGAATAGTACCTTAGAATCTGAATTGTGTGGATACAATGGGAGTAATGACGGCTTAATGTTGATTTAGGAATGTAATATGCATTACGACAAAGCATTTTTGTTACTTTAAATAAACAAAATGACAATCACTTACGATGCGTTCCTCTACTTTATCATTATCTCTTAATCAGTATGTAAGTTTAAAATTATCTTTATTTCCAAGAACATCAAATGATGCATCGTTTCTGGTTATATGTGGCGTTCTAGGCCTTCACAACTTGCCTTTCTAGGGTTGTTTTCGAGAGCTTTGGTGTATTGCTCTTTCATGAGCTATCAAAAACAACTTTGGCAGAAAACTCCAAGCATAAAGCGCACAGGTATCTAAGTGTACAATGTAACTCAAATATTTATAGAAAAGAAAACGAACATACTGCACTTAAAATGTTCTTGTAGTTATATGTAGACACATTATTTAAAATGTATTGCAAGTGAGCAGGAAAGCCGTGTCATATGTGTGGGTTTTACATATTGTATTCTTTGAAGTTAGTTGTAAACAAAATGTTTTTATTGCAGACACTCATATTGGTACACGTTTCGTATTTGTACAACGCACGTAGGCAGGCCATGATCCACAGTGTATGCCGAAAGATTTATTTGAAATATTATTTTGAAAAGTTAGACATCCGAATTCGTGCTTATGTTTCTATTGAATCTATTTTAATGAACGAATAAGCTCGATTTACTTCCTATCCTACTTATTAAATTATTAATATGACGGCGCTTTGCTGCTTTGAAAAAAAACGGGGTTTGACGTTTCTTAGCTCTGATGCTACTCCGGGCTCTCTTGCACGCGACCGTCGGACGAGGAAGAAGCCGTTCGCATCACGCTGAAGCAAGACGTGTTCGGTGGAGCATCGTTATACTCCATATGATCAGAAAGTTCTGATTATGTTTTCTTTAGTATTTCCTTAAAATAATAATCCTAAGGTTTGATTTCTCCTTGACCACCAAGACCAACCAAGACCAACTCAGAACCTTTCGAACAAAAAAAGAGTTACTTATCAAAACCGGTCCACAGTTGGCGGAGTAATCGGTGAACATAAATAAAAAAAATACGGTCGAACACAGAACCTTCTCCTTTTTTGAAGTCGGTTAAAAATTCACGTAAATCTTTAGCTTAAGAACCACCTCAATAACCCATTAAATTTACCATCTCTAATTCCAGCAAAACTGAGCTCATCCAATATTAAAATGCCTAAAGCAATCAACCTCCCCATGCTTCACTAACCTAAACACACCAATCACGATAGGATCATCATGAACCGATCACAATTCATCGCCCTCATACCTGATATTGTAAATCAAGGTAATCTCATTAAATATGGATGTTAATATCGAAAAAAAATCCCATATCTTAGGACGAGCCATCAAAGTAACGTTGTCGAGGAGTCCCGGGGGAAATCAGACGAGTGTCGAGCTGCCCTTAGATATTGTGTGGAGCTGCCTTTATGGCTGATTTATGACTCCGAGCTGTGGGTTCCATGTAGTTGTTAGCTTTAAGGCTTGTTTATATGGACGGATTGGCGGTTTTAGTCTAGTTGTTTTGAGTACATGTAAATTGCCTTAACCCACAGTATCTGTACATTTTTTAAATATATTTTTATGGTTTTCAAACTAAGTCCATCAAAACTCCACAGACGATAAAACAATAATAAAATGTTTTTAGAGTAGATACAATGATCGCTGGCGTTTGTAATGAACTTTAACTATAACTGAAGAAAATCTTTATATACATATAACACTGTTGTACGTGTGTGTGTCACTGAAGTCCTCCAAAACGGCTGGACCGATTTGAAAGCTTTTTTTTTGTATGCGATTGGGTGGCGCGCTGGATGGTTTAGATTAGAGAAAGAATTCAGCCGAAAGTAGGACAAGTTCTCTCGGAACCGCTAGTATATTTAAAAAATTAAAATTTGAATTTGATATCTGCAATATGAACAAATTATAACAGACAATATTTCATTGGTAGACAGTAAGTTTTGTTTCAATCAAAATCACATTTTATGAAAGTTTCATTTCCAGTGTATCTTTTATATTTTACTAGCTTTTGCCCGCGGCTTCGCTCGCGTTAAATTCGGTAGCGCCTTATTGATTTGTAATAGCAACGCTAAGTTTTCCCGTTTCTTCCCTCTTACTCCCTCATATCCAAAGCATTAAAAAAAAAAAAAAAAACTCTTTTTAAAAAATAAGCTTATGTCCTTCTCCTGGTTCCCAACGATCTATGTACCAAAATTCATCAATATCGGTTTAGCCATTAAAGCGCGAAGAGGTAACAAACAAACAAACTCACTTTCGCTTTTATAATATTAGTAAAGATTCTGGCCATTGTAATAGTATGTGTTGTGCTAGATCCGACATTATAATCTGCGGTGTTCGCCACAATTTCCAAAAAAAAAAGGTTAACTGCAGAACCAGCCAGAACTTCCACCCAGAACTTCTCATTTAGATATTTTTTTTAAGTTTAGAGAAAAGTTTTATCAGAATTTTATAAATTGATCTTATTCATTTTTGATTCCAACATTGAATAATGTTACTAATTTAAAACTAGGGGATGAACTAACTGGCTAATGTGTGTAGTTTTGATAATATATTTTATCGTGTAAGGACCTACAGATTGGTTTTAAAGGACAGCTAATAAAACCACGGGTCCGTATATTAATGTACTTTTATTTTTAAATAAATATAACCAATAACATTTATTACATCACAGGAGCAGGGTATCTTGAAAACACAATTCATTGCGCGCCAAACGTTTCACAGACCATAGATAGAAAGTCGGCCATTTTGAATCCATGGTCGGAGCTGAAACATTCGCGCGATTTCCTTAAATTCACTTGACATCCCTTAAAATATAAATAAGTATAACTAAATGAATATTATACTATTTATTAACAGTAGATGTCGCCAACTAAATAGATGATTTAGTTTTTACTTTAATTTCACGACAGTAAGCATATAGGCCATAATTGTGCGTTACATAATAATTCATTTATTTATTTAACCAAAATAAGTAACCGTTAAGACAGGTCAAAAATTCTGCAATAAAAATAACACAAAGAAGTTTATTAAGGTTTTTTTTATGTCAGTCATATTAATTTATGTGCAAAAAACAGAATGGACTGCAGTAAGTAAGTACTTCAAGTTGTTTACAGTGAAGGAATGATGGCTCAGCATTTTATTATACTTAGTAGCTTTAAAGCTCATTGTTTGCAGTTTCAAGAAATTACTAAACTTCTGTACTTCATCTTTCTTTCATTGTTCATAGTTTCATTGTTATAAAAGAACGTTATTGATGCATTCAGAATAAATTAATTGGAAATAAAACAATATTCACATATATTATTACAGTAAAAATACAAACAGACTATACTATAGGTACAATTACGTTCAGATATTAATAATTATATTTTTTCGACATTTAAAATTATATTTTGGCGCGCAATATTATTTATGTAAACATTGAAAAAAGAACGTTGTTACAAAATTGACATTTGTTTTTATTAGCAACTTAGGTATAAAGGTTAAAGTCTATGGAGCCAAAATATAATTTAAAATATGCAAATTATGAAATCTAAAGATATGCATAACTAGAAACAGGTTAATAGTTTGATCTACAACTAAATACACTTTTTACAATCCATAGTACGTTCAAGCGAAACTTCTAAGTCGTTTTTTAAATATTTATTTTATCTATAGATTACGTTCTTTTGTTTTTGAAAAAGTACTTTTTTTAAATGCTGAGTTGCACACGCATTCTTTTTTTTCGTATTTTTTTTTTAAATATTCGTCAACATTTTGGAATCAAGACGAAATGTATAATACTTTTATTGCTTTAATAAAGCTGCCTTTTCAGACGATTTAGGCTGACTGAACGGTTAAACCAGTACATCGATTATTGTAAAATGTTCCGCCTTCAAGTTGATTTATGCCATTGTATACTTAACCGAGCCAGGGAGATAGCATAAATAACTTCTGACAGGTCAATTGTAAATGATTACGCATACTTTCTGACTTATTCTCGATTGAGATGTTCAGTTTTTTCCGTATTATGAATAGCTTTTGTTGTTATTGTATGGTATTTGAGTGAATGGAATAAGACATAAAATTATGATTCAGGTGGTTTTTGTATTGAAATTCTGTGACTGTAGGTGCTTAAGCGGTTTTTAATGTAATTTCTTATAAAGTTGAGTCATAATCCGGTCTTCTTTATTGGAATACTTTTTGTTTGAGATTGTACTTTTTCAAAAACCAAAAGCTTCTTATTATTATTTTCCTTAGTAAAGCTAGTAATACTGTACATACCTTAGTTAGGTGACGCATTTGTTCAAGTTATGTCCCCAACGACGAAGACATTACACAGAGAAAACTAAGTACTCTATACAAAATAAAAAAATGTTACTTTGGCAAGATCTAATATTTAAACCATTTAATTTACAGAAAATAAAAAAAGAGAAAAAAACGAACACATAGAGAGATTGATATTTTTTAGCTTAAAGTGTATAAAATCTAGGCGCTAACGATATAAATTAAACACTTAACCTTAGTGATAAGATTTATAATATAAATGAGGTACGTTAAACCATTGTGACTATGTGGTGATTCATCTTCGAATGTGTCCTACATCTAACGTGTACAATCGCGCACACAACTCACGTCATCTGTCAAACTGATGTGACTGACATATGGAAATAATGACAGGTCATATTATTTAGATGTTTTTTTTATTTGCATAATATTTTAGAGTGCCGAATATATTATTATCTCATTCAGTATTCAGATTGAAATGATTAAATTTCTTATAATATTTTTTTTAAAATAAGTCAATTATGTTTTTCTTTGCAAAGTTCAACAGACCCCGTGAGTCCATGCAGCCACAGCACATAAAAACAATATCAACATTAGCATTTTCAATATAAAATAACAATTATACAAAAAATGCAAGAAATGGAACGATACAATTATGTTTGCCTTATAAAATTAAACTATTCAAAATAAATAATAATAATAATGTACAATTTTTTTCTCAACGAAATCCTAGGATTGGGAAAATTTCGAAGTTTTGTTTTGTGAAGACTGAGACAAGCGATTTTTGGTTCCTTTGGTTCAAAAATATGATTCACTTTTGATTCATGTATTTTTTTGATTGAAAAGAGTTTTATTTTCTAGAATTTAAGTTGTTAGGCAGCTGATAATGTTGCCCTGGACCAAAGGACCAATACCCACATGCCCCAATCAATGTCTCTTGCATTTTTGGCATAAAAACTTGTTGTATATAACAGTGAAACTACAGTTATAGTAATTATCATTAACGTTATTCCTAAATCGGACTAGGTAAACGTTCGAGTGCCTCAGGAATTAATGCTGGATAAAATGGACAACTTTACATTTAATATTACGGAAAATAGGCTATATGATGTGCCAAAAGTTTACTACAACGTCTATCGATTAAGTATTAACTTATCTGATTGTTCTTCAAGATTCAAGGAAGAATTAGGCCTATGATTTGCAATAATACAATTATAGGTACTTTATAAATTTAGGCTCTTTTTTCATTTTACGATATGTATTCACAATTTATAGCTTGTGGTGTTAAAGAAATATAACAACTTCATCTTACATTATTATTATTTAAATGTAGACTTAATACTATGACGTACTTCATTGTTACAACATCTGAATATCTTATTATCATTTATAATACTTCTGTCTAAAAACTATGATAGCATACGCAGGGAGACGACACAGCATAGGAATTGACACAGAATCTGTACCTAGAACACCTTTATATAACTTGAAGATGTATTGCAGGGTGAGTACAATCAGTCTTACGATATTAACAACATTAATTCCCGAGACAAAATAGTGTAATATGATTTTATATAGACAGCACGTATATGGCAGTAACAGTTAAAACAACTACGTTTATCAATTCACGTATGTTTGCAACGACGGATTACGACGAGAACGAAGCGCTCTCATTGGTTGCTTTATCCCCACTATTCCAAGATGGCGGCTTGCTAATGGCAGTTGATCGCGCGCCGTTGAAGCCGGCGGATGCGTCGGTGCCAGTCGTCGCGCCACTCCAGCAGTAGTGTCCTTTCGCCGACTGTCAGCCCCGGCAAACCGGCTGACACGCCCTCTTTTTCCACTCCTAGGATTAGGTATGACCTGGGAGGGAAAAAAAGAGTAGTTTAAAAAATAACGATGTTTTGTTCGGTCTGGTTTGAGTATTCTGACTGTAATTATTTAAAACATTACACAAAATCTACAAATGAGGCACTCAAAGGTTCATTACATTGCTGACAAAGTCTGGAAAAAATCAAATATCAAGATTTATTCAATACAGTAATTTGTCTGCAAATACACTTAGATGAACTTAGTGATGCCTCGTTGACTCCTAATGCTTGAAATAATGGTTTTGCATCCATTGTTAGACGAGAGGATCTAAAAGCAATTTACAAACTTATAATTTCAAATAATTTGCAAAAGCCATTTATTTTTGCGTTGGCAGAATTGTAAAGGAAACCGCACAATTTAATTTAACGTACCATTTAAAATGCTAATAGGTGGTTATGGTTTTCTTGTTGAGTGTAATGTAATTGGTATCAGAAAGATCATGAGGGAATAGTTTTACCGTAACTAGAGTACGTACGGGACACCATAATCTATGCAGTGCAAAGGCGTTACTTTGTATTACATAGATTATGGTGTCCAGTAAGACGCTCTTATGATAGTCTTATCAACATGTGCCTTCCCATGCTAATAATATTTTCATAAGAGGCCTATTTTCTCTTTTCATAGTGGGTGTGTCCATGTGTCCACCAGTGACCAGAAAAAAAAAGACCAAAAAAAGGAGAAATGGATTCTGACAGGAATAATATGGATGAAAAGGGAAGTTATGATAGTGAGACATGAGACAAAGGGATAAGGATAACATGGGGTAACAAAAGGAAAAAGAAGTTTGTTAAATAGCGAACTTCTCGTTAGAGTAATTTTAGGGAAGGGATGATATCGTACCGCTTGACAGAGAAGAGTGTTGAAGAAGAGCTAAACCTAGGTAATTTGGGTCAAGGGCGGGAAGAAAAAGGGACGTCCCTAAATAACTCGTTGGTCTTAGTTTAAATACTTGACTTACTTGTTAATCTTGATCTTAGGGCACTTGCAGGCGAGGTCCGCGGCGCGCACGTGCAGGGCGGTGCCGCCGCGGCGCAGACGACTGCGCGGCGCGCGCTTGTACACCGCCTGCACGCTCAGCGCCAGGCGCACCCACTGGTCGCCCGCCGCGCTCGCCTCGCGACCCACCACCTTGCCCATGATGACTGTGACGAAGAACAGATTCATGAGCATCGAGATTTTAAAATAATCTAGCTAAGGCCCGCCAGTTCGTCAGCGTCAAAGAAACGTATCTTATGGCAGCCGACAATAGTGTAGCTCTGCGTCAGTGAAAGAGTTTTTAGCAATCGGATGATCAGTTTTTAGAGATTATTATATTTACTAAATTCGGGGTAACACAGTTCCCCTTTACTGATTTGCAGGTACCTGCTACCTGCAGTTTTTTCCCTTGCGCCTCATTGATTTGTAATAGCAACGCTAAGTTTTGCCTTTTATTTCCTCTTTCTCCCGCATATCCCACTTTAAAAAAAATAGCCTATGTCCGTCTCCTGGACTCCCAACTATCTCTGTACTAAAGTTCATCAAAATCGGTTTAGCCATTTAGGCGTGAAGAGGTAACAAACAAACAAACTCACTTTCGCTTTTATAATATTAGTAAGGATTAACTCCAGCATTCAAACCTATTAAATTCACCCTTTTTATATTACTTTAAAATAAAAAGCATCTATTTTATGTATTCCAACATTTACAGGCACTTTTGAACTGTCGTTACAAATATAACAATTAAATGAATCCCAGTCGCAAGGTATAATAACTAACTGTGGGAGTAGGTACTGTACTTAATGACCAATAAGTCTTCTATCAGTTGTAAATTACTCACAACTTCTGCTCAGGTCAGCTTTCCACTAACTACACATTTTTTTATACAGAACGTGGTTGTAATCAAATTGTTCAAGAAAAACAAAGTATTGCAAATTGACTTCCACGTAATCAGTGGAATAAGTTCTGCTTTAAGACGTCATAGTAGGGTAGCTGGACAGTACTAGGTTAACTGATTAATCTTTATTCTTTACAGTTCGTAAATATACGACAGTGGAAGACGATCTTGACCGGAGTTCTAACAGGCTGTCAAGTCTTGAAAATAAAAATACCTTAAAGGACGAAAACTTTCTCGATGGTTAACGAAACCCTCAGATCGCACCAGGCTCACTACAACGTATTAGAAAGTAGGAGTTTAATTAACTTGCTGCGATGGAAGCAACGTAACTAAAGGATGATAATTGCACTTTTTATGGACCGTTTACAAGCGTCATAGCGTCATTAATGAAGAGTTTAATCATTTTCTACAAGCAATTACTTTTCTCATTAAACTATGTACCACCAAAGTATTCAGTCATCCGGTGATCATGGCGCTGGCAAAGGTATCGACTATTGGGGACTCACAATCATCTGCCTAGCCTTTTCCCAATTATGTTGGGGTCGGCTTCCAGTCTAACCGGATGCAGCTGAATATCAGTATTTTACATGGAGCGACTGCCTATCTGACCTCCACAACCAGTTAATACTGGGTAATACGATACCCCTTGGTAAGACTGGTTGTCAGACTTTCGGAACACTGACTACATGTAACGACTGTTAAAGATCTACAAATGACAGCCGGGACCAACGGCTTAACGTGCTTTCCGAGGCACGGAGAAAACTCGGTATGTAACGGGTGGTCACCCATCCACAGACCAACCTAGGCAAGCGCGGCTTAACCTAAAGATCGACCCGAGTGGCTGCTATTATTTAGCCACGAGCACCTCATTTGGATTTTATTGGGGACTCACAATAAACGGAAGATATCCTGTGTCAATGCGAGTTCCCTAAGTTTGGTAAGTAGGTTCAACAGTTATTTGGAATACAAAATCTATTTGGCTGTTGCTTTTACAGTAGTTGCTATAGCATGCACCATCAGCTGCCACAGATGTTCAGCAATTAGAACCTTCTGCTGCGTGTGGTTGTCCTGCGGTAGTATCTTAATGAGTAAGTAACAAGAATGAAGCGTCTATGACTTTATGCTTTAAAAGAGTGTCCATAGAGTTTCTTAACCATTCTTCTCCATAGAGATCTACGCTTTGGAATAGGCAACTACAGTACTTTTTCAAGTTATTACGTCTTGTGACTGATACTAGCAGTATCTTTTTTGTTTTCATGACGTTCAAGAGTATTGTCAATTGTCTATTTGAAATAAATGTTTTGAGTTTTTGATGAGCCCGCAGTTTTGGTCACATGAAAGTGTATTGTGTTAAATCGGGCTGTGGGATTAATCGGGATATAGATGTATGTGTCATTCCAACTTAACCCATAGGTGGGTACAGGCGTCTCTTCATTTCTCTAATTTTAAACGCTCCTATTATATTTAAATGATTATATTATCACTAATCATTATTGATATTCTTTATAGAAGCAATCGGTAGCTGTACTTACCGTAGTCTCGGCTGCAGAACTTGTTGAGATTTAGCGTGCGAGCGGCGGCGCGACACCGGCCGCACTGCTCCGTTGCTGTTGTTACAGAGACCATCATCAGCACATGATTATGTTATATTAATAACTTTATAGTTATCGACAAAAGCATCATTTTTATAAACTTTATCTTTATAAAACTTAACTGGTCCGCTACAATTGTTGTTACTTGTGTCTTATTGAGCATTTGCATATGTTTTACTAACAGTTCCAAACTTAATCTTTATTGTAATCGACGTATACTTTGTTGTGTTTGTCTGTACTGCTGTGATATTGATGTTGCAGACCACAACTTCATAGTATATAGTAAATATCATCATTTTGATAAACTTCATTTTTTACAGACTTTGCAGATTAAGATTTTGTATCTTTAACATTTCATAATTTTCATGTAGGTCTTACTTAATTGGCATTTTTTATTTGAGATGTCGAATACATTTCTTGAAACCAGAGTTTTAATAGAAAAGGATAAATAATTGATGACTCGAAAAAATATGATGTAAAATATTGTTAATAATGAAAGTGTTACCTCTCAGTCGGCACTGATAAAATAAAACAAAAAGAGTTATGAGTTTGACAGTGGATGACACGGAACAAGCTTGAAATGAACATCATACGATTAACAATACAACATAGAAACATTCCCACACTACGAATAAGTTACTCTATGAAAAATATACATTGAACAATATCATTGTTGACTAATTGCAGAAGACATTGGTCTTTTCGTCCAAATCCGGGAATTGAGGCAGAAAAAGAATACTCTCATATGTAAAAGAGTCTTTATGCCATTTTGCGATCACATAAGGATGAGGCTTAAACACGAGGAATTGGTATGACCAATTCCTTTTGAAACAACATTTCATGGCGGTAAGTAAAAGATTTCATTAATAAGTCTTTTGGTATGAAATTAGTCATGTGGTGTGAGAATGGATTTCATTAACTTACTGCTTCTCGATAAGCTCTACTTGACCATATAATGTTGCAAAGTAATTAAATCTATTAACGTACAAAGTATTTTATTGGTCTGGACACACATGACACTCCTCAACACTTAATGTGCTTATGTTGACAGCAGTGTCGATGGCGTTACTCATCGCCTTTGCAACAAAGTAAACCACTTATCAAAAGGTAGTAAGATGTAAATAAAATTAATGTGCAAATTAATAATAAGACGGAGTTACTGTACTTTTTGCCAAGTTTTGAGAGCAACTATTGATTGAAATAATCGAAAGTGGAATTTTAAATATACCAATCGAAATGTACTCTACTATAGATATCTGCCAGATTTATATAAAATATTATTAATCAAAACTATTTGCTTCTAAACTTATTAAAAAGTAAATGCAATAAGTACTTTTTTGGCGACAATAGTTTAGAGATGATCGCCCAAGTAACTAGGTATGTTGTTTTAAGTATAAAGTTACTACTCATTCTTCAGTATTTCAAAACCATGTACAGTTTGGATATTCAGCAAGCGCAGACTCTTGCAACATTGTCATTTGAACTTGCCTTAAAACGTAACTATCTCATAACTTGAGTTAAACAATGGAATGCGGCGATTAAGATGCATTTATTTAACTGCACAGTTAAAATTAAACTAACACTTTTTTTATTTTCCTACACAGAAAATTAAGACATGTTTTTATAACTGTTGTTGGTAAATGTATGTTATATTTGAGTAATCTACTAAAGTACAGTAAGCTCCTATTCACAGACACTCAATCACATAAATTTAAAATTATAATTGATTAAACATTGAAATTTCGGTTTAATACATAAATACATTTACAACGTTTAAAAAAGGAGTACTATTACTTATATCATGTACATGTATAGGCACATATATCATGTAAATGTGAATGCACTGTGAAAGAATCATAATTAAAACCAATGATTTAACTTTCCATATATTTTTTCATTTTACTTCACTGTTACGACCCTAGGCGTTACACAACAAGGGTTACTCCAAAATACTTTTTTCGAGAATTCTTACCTACTGCAATAACTTACCTACTACTTACTGGAAGTAGAGATATCTACCTAATTAAACAAACTAGGAAATATAAAGCTCTCAGCTGATTTTAGGGTTGTCGCACGGACTTTGTGCAAAAAAAAGTAAATGTCTTTTTCTCTAAGAGAAAATGTTTGGGAATATGCACAAAGACTGCTTATCACTTTAGTTGTATAAGTTTTAAATGTTATTGCTCCGTTTTTACATTTTGTATAGATATATACAAACACAAATAGGTTTGATGGTCCTTCGATCCGAATCCTGACTTCAGTTAATATAATACGGCTCGAAGGACCGAAAACGGCTTAGCAAAAGAAACAAAAGACGTCGTCCCTGCAACAGTACTGCAGTTACGTCTAGTAATTGAGCATCTGTGGCCATGCAAGTGTGTGTGAGGCGAGAGTGCATGAAGGTACACTTACTACTTACCGCGGCCCGGGTCGCCGTCCACCGCCTCCATGGCCTGCACCGCCGTCACCACTCGCGGTATACCTGGACACAACAAGTCAAAGATAACTAAACTGCCCGCCTGATAAAAAGCGGTTAAAAGCTGTATGGAATATTGACTTGACACAGAGAGCTCTTAAGAGCAGTTTAAATGGTAAATGATGTTTATTTTGCAAGTAGGTATGGCTTTTACACGTCTTTAACTTTTTAAATGTGCTTATAAATTTCGAAAGAGATACCGCAGCCACGGAACATAAAGGGCAAAAGAAGGAATATGGGTGGTTTTTAGTCAGTAAAGTCTGATAATCCTTCCCGCTCCGCCTAGATCTGATGATTCACATAAAAAAATGTGTCTATAGAAATTTAATCCGCACCATTCTCTAACGGTATTTAAATTCTTCAAAATCATTTCATTGTTGTTCGGATTCATGTAGGATGCTTTTGATAAAATATTCCTTCAATAATCATCGAGTTCATGACGTCAATAGGTAATTCTGTTCCGATAAACTATTCCAGAATCGAACGCTTTTTGACGGCTCGTTCTGGGCGCTACAAAAGGTCCTATTCAATTCCACAATTTCCCTACACGGTGCGACAATCCGACAGGATGTAACACGTCGGCATCACAAAGTCCTCCATTACAGCGCAGTTACGACTGTTGCCCTGTAATGGTTACTTTACTGCAGACAATCACGACACGTTACCTTTAAGTGACTTTTACGCGTGGGATACACCAGGTGCAGCTCGCATTCACACCTTATCAAGGACGTGAATATTGCAAATAGATTGATTTCTTTAGCGAAGAATCTAGTTTGTATTATAGCTATTTGTAGCATCGCTACTGTAAACGTAGTATTTGCAATTCAGTCGTATTCAGAATTCCTACTATTTATTCTTAGATCGGTTTTTCTGGACCCTTAGAATCGTAGCCGGTTACGAAACGGTGAATCTATAATTATTATATACAGATATCAGATAATCTGAGAGGCTGAATAACTGAGTGGGAATTTCATCAATTGAACAGGTGTTTAGAGGTCTAAACCGTGATCAGGAGCCGTCAGTGATGAGTAACTGAAAGCTAAGATAATTTGCCAGTTTTCAACTGTGTACTGGTGTGCTGATCGCGTTCAATGTCACTAAAGAAAATCGACATAAAGCTGCATTAAATATTTAAAGGGTAATAACACCTGCCAGGGTGGCGGGTTATTCAAAAAAATACCGTGCCCCGGGACACAAAGGGCAAAAGATGGATGCATGGATGGGTTTTAGTCAGTAAAAGTCTGACACCCCCCCCGCTTCGCCCAGAGGAATTAATTTGATGATTTCCGATCCCTAAAGAAATGAGGGGTAATAGCAGTGATAGCCTAGTGTGACTGTCGAATTGCCAACTCATAGGTCTCGATTTCAATCTCAATACACCTATGATTTTACGGATTTGTGTGTTTTGTTATCACTTGCTTAGATAAAGGAAATTATCGTGAAGAAACCAAACCAGCACGCTTGGAAGATATTTCTCGACAGCATTTAAAGCCAAATCAGAAGCCCATGGATGGCTTTTCCACTTGAGATCAAGTTGGTGCTAACACTACAAAGAAAGTTTTTGTAACAGCTACACAGAAACACGAGAAAATATAGTCCTTGTAGATAAAGTTCTCTATATACGTTGATTGCATAATCTTCAGGGTAATCTTACGTATACAAGGTGCGATGTGGCTGCGCGACTGCTGGTAGCCCTTGGCGCAGCGGTTGCAGGTGGTGCCGGTCACGCCGTCCTTGCAGGGGCACTGCCCGCTCGTCTGGTTGCAGGTCTTGCCGCTTGCTCCCACGGGGTGGCAGTCACAGGCTGATGAGCAATAAAAACAAACAACTATAAATAGTTATATATTCTTAGGTAGGTACAAGGTAACAATCTTTATCGGGTTCTGGACTATTCCAAATTACAGTTAAAATGTTGGGTAAAAAAATACACAAAATAATAAAGTTCCAAGATGGATAAGTTTCAACGGAATATAGTTTTCTTGATATTGTACCAATATTAAATATTATTATTGACGGCTCGGTTGGTGCAGTGGCCGAGCAATTGGCTGCTGTGATGCATGTCGCGGGTTTGATTCCCTACTGATAGTTCTTCTCTTCTAGTTCTGTTTGTAGAAACAGGAAAATAATGTTGGGGCATTTTTTATAAAATAAGATAAAGTACTAAAGGGGAACGTAGTAACTTGAAAGGATTTTTAATATAAAACACTCATTAATCAGCTTAATTAATGCCATGACAATGTTTCCAGATGGGCTACATATTACGTAAACCAGATAAGTTTTCTCTTTTCACTTCATACAACTGCCACACGTTGCGACAGGGTGGCAAAGCGTCGATTGAATTTTTCGTGGACCGTACTCGATCCTTGCAGCAGTTGTCACCTGACGGGGATAATTGAATCACGAGTCTACGGACGGTGACACCCAACTACCGTCCAACGTTGCGGAACTTATCTGGTATCGGGTTTCTGTTTTTAAATCAGTTTCTAGATATCAATCAACCTCTATGCCAGGAGCAAGATGCTTATGTGGGCGTAGTAAAAAATATGTATGTAAAATCAACCGATTATTTAAAAAAAAAAAATGACTATTTTTAAGATTGCATTCATATTTACGAATATATCTGTTCTGTTTATGTCGTGCGTTTATGCTATGCCTGCAGTCCCTTACAGTTATTTTGATGAAGAGAAAAATCCTACTAATATTATAAATGCGAATGTTTGTGAGGATGGCGGGGTGGATGTATAGATGTGTGTTACTCTTTCACGTCAAAACAGCTGAACGGATCTTGATGAAATTTGGCACAGAGGTAGATTATAGTCTGGAATAACACATAGGATACATACATATTTTTTTCGATATGACGCGGGCGAAGCCACGGGCGTCAGCTAGTATTCTATAAATATACTATGATATTGACGAAATGATGGTGATTGAAGAAATTATCAAGATCATATCTGTAACTTTTAACAAGAATACAGTAAAACTTTTACTGTAGGGGACAGTAAAAATGTTACTGTATTCTCGTTACACAACAATGCTGGATATTTTTCTTAATCAAAGCAACATAACGAACCAACTGATAGTTCTATCCCGTCTCCGAACAAACAAGAAAAAAACATAATGCGATAACATCACTGTCCAAACTTAGATGTGACCGTCGCAAAGAAGGAAAAGAAACTTCCTTTCTTTCTTTCTTTCTTTATTATTACATTTTTTCTCAAAGTAAGTCTGTTGTCGGAAAATAACGAAGTCTTAAGTTCTTAACATAGTTTTCTTGGCAGGCAGTTTGCGCTGCTTACCAACTGAATTAGCTCGAACACTTTATTTGCTAGCTGTTCTTACTTCGGAGATGTTCGGATTACTTCGTAGCTCTACGGAACTTTGAAGTGACTTGGAGTTTTTGAACTAATATTTGCTGCAGAGGCAGCATATTCAGAGGAATGTGATGGGAACTTGTTTAATGAGAATAATCAGAACGGTATGGGATGTGTGTCTTTTGTGCTATATTGCATGGATGTTTCAATGTGGTTTAAGCTTTTAGTTTGTCTCTTCATTTTATTAATTTTAAACTAGCTGTGTTTAGTAGTCAAGTGTTCTAATATGATGCTGTATTCAGCATCATGTAGATTGTAGACTATATATAGTCTACTAGCTTTTGCCCGCGGTTTCGCTCGCGGTAAATTCGGGGTAACACAGTTCCCCTTTCGTGATTTGTAGGTACCTGCTACCTGTAGTTTTTGCCTTTGCTCCTTATTTATTGTAATAGCAATGCGAAGTTTTCCCTTTTTTTCCTTGTTACCCTCATTACTCACTCTTTTTTATTATTATTAAAAAATAGCTTATATCTGTCTCCAGGGTCCCAACTATCTCTGTACCAAAATTCATCAAAATCGGTTAAGCCATTTAGGCGTGAAGACGTAACAAACAAACAAACTCACTTTCGCTTTTATAATATTAGAAAGGAAGTAAGGATAGTCTTCCTTGATAAATGGGCTATCTAACACAAAAATATTTTTTCGTGGGTTCAACTATATAAAAAGACACTTCATTTTTATAAGTATAGATGTTCAGTCTAAGAAAACAAATTCATTCATTCAAAACAAGAACATAATAACGAAATTAGCTCTTGAGAATTGTAGTCAACTTCAATTGTAAATGTGGTGTTGTTGTAAAACGATGAGACACTTGATATCGTGACCTGACCATCCTGTTGTTTGACAACAAGTGAAAGAAAGGAAAGAAAGAAAGAAAAAATATTTATTCAAGAATCCCAATTACGACGCGCACACAAATTACCCACACATAATTTTAGTATTGTATTCATTTTTATACACATATTTTTAAATATTTTATTTAGTAAAAACATTTAAAATAACGAAAAAGTATCACTTGACTCGCCATTTACTACAAAACCACTTCAAGAACTCGATAAAACGAATGGACTAGCTAAACCATTTGCGAAAACGTTTTAACCAACAATGTAGTCACAACGTAAAGTCTCGCAATAAGTAAGACATAACAAAACTCTCAACATAATTGGTCCTTTCAAGAATTAAATCCCACTTAGAGTCTAAAAGGAATTTAGTGCACAGGGCACACAGTACATCGCAATCTAGGAACAGTAGAAATAAAACCAAGTACACACGCATTGCACAATCACGTTTTATTTGCCCGGCAACAACTTTATAGCACTGCCCTATAACGAGAAGTACTTTTGTTTTAATGTGCTCGCGTTAATCAGCAAATAACATAATTCTAACACTATTTCCTAGGTAGTAAAGTCCTTAACAAGACCTAAATTAGTCGTTAAACTGCGGTGTTTTTGTTTTTTTTTTATTGCGGATGGGAAATTATAAAATAACTTCTTACTTTCTTCTCTTTGTCCTGACTAAAACCTATATGATCCTTTTATTGCCCTTAACATTCCGGGGCAGCGCTATCTCTTTCGAATAACCCGCAACCCCGGCAGGAAACTGCGGTATTGGGTGCTATTTTTAATATGCCGTTTAATAAAAAAGAAGTATTTTTTATAAAAATAAATACACAAAATATTACCGCACCCCACAACATTAAATTGCACGAAAAATTGCCAAACCCTAAATCACTATCGATAATCGAAACTATTCGAAACAGAATTCGTGTTATTGTCGTCATGATTTGTTATCGATATAGTTGATTTCATTCGATAATCGGATTCTCCCCCGTGTGTCGTACGATTCGGGACTCGATTACCCGGATGGGCCCGGTTGTGGAAAAGTGTCGAGTTGTGCGTTGACCCCGGCGCTTTATAGCGGTCCGGGTATATGACAGGGGATTGCGATCGGAAATAATGTTGGCAATTGTATCGGCGTGCGTACTGCGTAGACGCGGACTGCTCGACTGTTTGCGAATTCCAAGAATTGAGAAAGGTTTTGGGAACAGTAACTTGTGAAAATTGTTTGGCTTGCTTTTTGAGATGGGATATGGAAAATGCATGGTTAGCTTCTTCACTAAGTAAGTTATAGTGAGCTACAAATTGATATTGGAAGCAACACTACGCAATTTAGAGAAGATATTTTCCACACACTATGTTTTGATATCATCAATTCTGAACAAGATATTTTTATTAATATCACTAACATTGAATCTGGAAACCAACATTCTTACTACTTCACTTACGTAATAGCTCTCTAACTTTAATGGCAACCATTTCAATTCTCCTCCCCTTCAGCCCATCTAACCTAACAACTCGACCTCAACGAGCTGACGTAACAATAGTACATAAGTGTGCCCATTTCCATACCCCAATCTTGACTCAATCAGCGAAAAACCTACCGCGGTCGTCAAATAAAACTGAAGCGTCCCGAAGGACCAATCCGGCTCGAAGGACCAGAGGAAGGACCATCTCGATTTTCGGCCAATTTTATGTGAAAACTATTGTGCCGCGACCTCGGGGACGATGCGACCGGAACGCGTTTACTTTTGGATTTTACGATGTCACGCCTTTTTGTTTTGCAATTTCGATTTCTTTGGGACCAGAATAGGATAAGTTTGGATGGGGTTAAATGTTTGCGGAGTTGTTAGTATACCATTGGGGGACATCGTTTTGGACATGTAGGAAATGTGGTTAGTCTCATTGGAAGCTTTTTCATACATCGCATCTTAGGTTTTGTCATTTACTGCCATATAAGCAGATAATAACGGCATGTTGTAAAGGTACTTAACTATATACATTGACGGACCAAAACTACGACCTACAGTACAAAATGAGACTCTTGTCCACAAAAGTCACAATAAATCATTTCCGATTAACTCTATCTATCTAATACCTAACTATTTTGTATAAGCTTTTAAGTATTCACAATAGGTAAACTTTACTTATTTATTACCAAGTACCCTACTTATAACGTAAACAAATAACGATAATACCAACTGTAACATTAAACTTAATCCCAAAGTTAACACTAGAAAATATAAAAGCGGCCATAATCTCCAAATTGATGCCACGTTATATACAAATACGAACGTTAAACTCCGTTTAACTAAACTCGAGTATTTGTATAACGACTGTGTCTATTTGAACAAAGATAGTTTCAGATTATATCTGTCTGTTTGTCTGACCGTGGACAGGTGTAAACGGTTATCGTCGGTTTAATTTAAACTTATCTTTGGCGCTTAGAATGGATCGGTTTTCTGAGAAGTAAGGGTGTGTATTATGTAGTTTTGAATGTTTTAAAGTTCTGGACTTATAGGTTATCTATCTATCCGAATATGTTGTATTTAAAATTTGGTTTTAGTGTTTGCTTGTGTGACCGATTAACTTCATTTAACGCGATCAAGGATTTTGGTAAGGTCTTTACCATATAGAATTTTAGATTATTTATTCCAGGCCTATTCTGATACATATCTAATAATTATGTCTCGATGTTTCGTCATATTACCACCCCATATTAGAAGATCAAAAACTCTCTAAAGAAACTAGGCCTGACCGTCACAAACACTTCCATAATATAGAGGGTGTTCTGGTCCTGACTGCTCACTTTGTCCTATTGATAGCAGACATTAAGGCAACTGTAAAAAATGAAACGCACATACACATTACAATAGCTAATATTGTTACTGTTATACTGACCGTTCATTATGATAAAATCGAAATATAATAATACCTATAACAATAAGTAAACTCGTACACACACATACTTGATACACTCCATACAACTTAAATAACAGTCATTCATTACACATGTTACCTATACTGTGATAATCAAGTAATCTAATCGGCACTGCAAATATTTAAAATCGAAATCTTTCCTTCTTCTACAACCCACCTTCATAATATTCGCCGCACATATCGTATTTTGTTTTTTTTTAGATCATTACGTTTTCTCGACATCCGTGTGTCACTAGCAGGATTCAGCAGAAAACCAGCGTCAGGTAGTCTACCTGGCATTATGCTGGACTCCTATTTGCTGCAATCTTGAGACACACACCGCCCAGTAGTGTGTCTGATGTGTCCAAATGCCTATAGGTCAATCTAACTTCCACCTTACTTTTTTATATATTCCTTTTTTCTCAGTTTGATATTTTTTGTGTTAATTCCTGTGTAGTGTCCTTTGCTGTACCAGATAAATGATTTATCTATCTATCTATCAAAACTGTTTAAGTCAAGGCTGGATGACTAATTCATGGCTGCTTTGATAAATTTAACTACTAATTAAGTCGAGAAAGAACAATAAAAATTACAGTTATAAGACTGGAACGTTAGCAAAATGTGTTGGTTGATCAAATAAAAGAGCTTCAAGTCCATATTAATAGCCTTTTAATTATTTATGTTCCTTTGGATAATTTTATGACTGAGATAAGACTTTAGAAAGTGTCATCTGAACCAGCGATAAATAATAATAGAATTTTTAATTTATATTTTTCATAGAACACATAAAGATAGAAAACTTTTTTGGTGTTCAATAATTTTAAAATGAACTTGTAAAACGATTTATAATTGATTTTGATTTGTATAAATTAAGTCATAACGCTAATACATCCGTTATTCATGGATATCAGAATACCAAAAATGTCTTCTAAGTAATATAATGTGGTAAAAATAACGTAGATCCTACAACTTTTTTTAGAAACTAAATTAATAAAAACAAAAGTAGGTAAAATTCGTACCTCATTTGTGTAAAGTTTTGTTTAAAATAAAAAAAATCTAAGCCTATTTCCATGAAATATAGGGCTTTTTTATTTTATTTAATGCAATACGGTTGTGACTATTATTCTTTTTTTTTAACATTTTTGTAGTTTATTTATCCTCTCCTGGGAGAATATTCCTCCCTACTCCTCTTTCCATTTTACTCTGAGGCATGCAGTTTTCAACAGTCTTAAACTAAACACAAATACAAATCTCACAGAGAAGAGGTATCATAGATTGAATGCTACTTACGTTTGCAAGCTTTCTTGTGCGTGATGGGTTTGGTAGGATCCCTGTAGTATCCCTCCCGGCAGTAGTGGCAGTGCCTGCCGGCGGTGTAGTGGCGGCACTTGAGGCAGACCCCTCCGGAGGCCCGGCCTGACAGCTTGTAAAGCTCCATGTTGAATCGGCAGCGGCGCGCGTGCCCGTTGCAGTTACATTCTGGGGAAGAAAGAAAAATTGGTTAGATTTGGTTATTTTGAAATGGTTGTTATCTTGCGTTTATATCAACTAAGATCATCATCATCTGCTAAACCTTTTCCCTTCTATGGTGCGCTTGACAGTCATACGAGTATTTGACTGACTTTACTTGCAGCGACTGCCTATTTGACCACAACTCAGGTTATATCAAATTTGTAGATGATATGAACTAACTCGGTTGTTTAAAAGTGAAATGAGCCTGGTCGGTTTTGATCACGATGGCTATGTTTATAATCTCTGCGGGGCCTACCCATTGACGCATATAATATTGGAGTGCACAAAATAAAATGAATGCGCTAAAAAAGTGCACTCTTTCATCTTTCAAACTAATGGTCCGATGGGGCGGCAATCCGATACAATCGTTGAGAGATTAAGCGGAAGACCTTTATTAACTTTACTAGCGGTTTTCTGAAATATAAGCTATATTATTGTTTTCATTGAAATCCCTTCAGCAGTTTTATCGTGAAAGAGGATCAAACATACATCCGTACTCACAAACTTTTGCATATAATATTAGTAGGAAGTAGGATAGGATAGGATAGGATGGTAGGATTACGTAAAAATATGAAGATAAAACCAATGCAGACCATATTAACCACCAGCGCAATATTATCTGGGCTTAACATGAATGTGGTTTGTTCAAAGATAATAACCGTTTAGTTAACGTCGAAAAATCATCGTTTTGCGAAAGGGTCGTTGTGCTCGCGAAGCACTTTTTCTTTGTTTGTGTAAACCCAAATCAAACGAGTGCATCCTTATCCTTACTAATATTATAAAAGCGAAAGTGAGTTTGTTTATTTGTTACCTCTTCACGCTTTAATGGCTAAACCGATTTTGATGTATTTTGGTACAGAGATAGTTGGGAACCAGGAGACGGACATAGGCTATAAAACAAAGTGGGATGTGAGGGAGAAAGAAGGAAGAAAAGGGAAAACTTAGCGTTGCTATTACAAATCAATAAGGCGCAAGGGGAACTGTGTTACCCCGAATTTAACGCGACCGAAGCTGAGGGCAAAAGCTAGTTTTATTATAATGTGGAGTATGGAGACAGTCGGCCACAAATGCTTAGGTTTAGTTAGAAACAAATGCATTTCAGTTAATATAGTTCTTATCAGCAATTTATTGCCGCTGTTGCATTACTACTCATACGTCTGCCTCGCTACTGAATTACCTCCTCTAAACTAATGTGTCTTGCAATTTATACATTTATAGTCCGTCTCGTGGTACTAATAACCCTATTCTAGGGGCGTTCCATAACCTCATAAATAATAAATAAATTATTTATTGAGCATAATGTGTACAAAAACACTAGTAATATTCGCTACAAATTGTGTTACCATAAAATAAAATAAAAAAAATAATCTTGAAATTTGGTACCCAAAGTAAGACTTAACTTGTGTTACCTACATGGGTACCACTGTTCTAACAAGGGTAAACGCACTAGTTGTGCTCATTGCCACGAGAGATGGAGGCGCAGTAATGCCATTTAGACGTTACAGAAAAAAACTGCATTTTTTTTTCAAATATTTAAAAAGGTAAACAAAGTGAGTTGAGTGTCAATGTGTGAGGTCGTCTGTTTCTGTGTTATGTGTGTGTATATCATATAGCAGCATTACATTAGTGTTAGAAAGAGATGGAGATATCCGTCCGTCCTGTAAACTTTCCATGCATAACAAAGAATTACAGGCATGTGGGCTGTAATTCATGAAGGATGAGGGCAGAAGTATACCTACTAGTTGTAATTGTACCCATATGATAGTGGAGGCAAGATTATTGCCGTCAACCGGGCACTAATACTTTACTTACTTTATTTAAAAAACGTTGTGCCATACTAGGAATTTCTCCTGTATCGTGGGTGCGCTTACAAACATTTAAACTCACATATATGTACAAACAGCCAGACCCAGAACAACTATCTGTAGGCCATACAAATATTTGTTCCGTGCGGGGATCGAACCCGCGACACGCAGCTCAGCAGTCGATCGCTCAGCCACTCCGCTAATCGTGCCGTCAAATCTGAGTTCAATAGGTGTTACCGAGGAAATCCTAATATAATAACCCAATAACAATTTGCCAAGGACCTTATTAGCAGTCGCGCTTGCTACCAGTAGTCTAACGAGAAGGTCACATTAAAAGTAATACTGATTTAAGAGATGGTGGTGTATGTCCAAGGGTCTGCAGTCAGGCATTAGCCCAGTGACGTATGGCGCCATTAACCGACCGCGGCGAATCCAGGGAGGTAAATGTATTGCAATTAATTATCAGCTGAAGATATTTATTTTAGTTTAGGATTATTTATGCAGGTTGAATAGTAAAGAACGGGTTTTTGAAACCTTTTGCGAAGTTGGTAAAGCACGAAATATTAATCAAAATAAACGTAATCAATGATTTTGACCAGGTAACAAGTGAATTGGTACAGTCGTATAAAATGCAGGTTTGCGGACTAATCTTGTTGATAAATCTTCGGATTGACTCAGTGTTGCCCTGGTGTGCTATTTGGCTCATATCCTTGGTCGTGTTTCATGATTTACACTGAAGATAACTAATTTCATTCAATAAATCAACATGTCTTCCTAAGTCTTATTGATTTTTACATCAAATCTAACAGTCTAACACCGCCCAAAGTTGCCAAAACCATTAAATACCTGAGACATTTTAATACTGGCATCACCGCAAACATAAAACCACAAACAAAAGAACGAACAAACAAATAAAAAATAAGGATTTATATCTGTCAGTATCTTGTCATATGTTGACATACAAATCATCGTCCCTGTCCCACTACAAAGGGAAGCTGGGTATTTTTCTAACAGCGCCATCTGTTAAACGTAATAGCGAACCACAGATCGTCCGTTGACAGGTTTATGTGGAGGGGCGGCGCACACGCAGACTTACGATCACTTTTGTAATGGCAGTAATGGTTGTTATGTCTTTTGCGTTATGTTTTGATATTTTTAGTTGAATGTGAGCCTGGGTTTGAGATTTGGAAGAATGGTGTGACTGAAGAAAAAGGTAAAACTCAGATTGTCTACGTCAATTCAGGTTGACCTATGTCTATACAGTCATTCAGTGCTTTTATTTGTTACTTAAACGTTACGGTCCAGATTTGAGACAGTCTTTCTTTAGAAACATTTCCTGCCCCAATTTAAGATCGATCTACAGATCTGTAAATCCTTTTATAAATATCCTGGCATCCACATCGAATATTCTAAGAACGGTCCCAATAGATCCTGTTCAGAGGCGCCGGTGATAATCGTCACAGACCTGCGTCTAGGGCATAAACTATCGGACCGACCTGGATTCGTTGCGTGCCAAGAATCCACCACAACGATCCGAGGGATTATAGGCATTAGCATACTTCGCACAAGTCATAGTATTGCTTGTATAGGCATGCTATTGTGAACACACAAATGTTAACGAGCGGTGTGTCCATCATCGTTTAGTCAAACTAATTTCCCTGATATATCCGGCTCGAAGGACCAAAAAGAAACATGCGGAATCGGGTGCAATTTTTGTACTGACATTTATTTTCACGCATATTTTGTCGAATGCCAATGACATTTTGCTAACTAAAAAGTTACTGGATGTCCGAAATAAGAGTTGATCTCGAATGTGATTCAGAGCAGTTTGCAATCCCCTATTGTCCGTCATCGGTCTAGCCTTTTTACACGACTGCCCCAAAAAAGGAGTGTTATGTTTTTCCAAATATGCTCGGCTTTCCCATCTTGAAGGATCCAGTTTAATACCAATATTTATACGGAGCAAAAAAGTAATTATTTATTGCTTGTCGTCAAAATATTCCTTTCTCCATCAAGAAAGTGCAGATGTAACAACAATTATCGTGCAACTTCAACAGCCAAAAAAAACAAAACTCCACCATAGTTTCCGATCAACGGAAATTAAAGTCAGCAGAAAAACCGGGACCGGTGGGGAAACTAATCGTGAAGTGCTCGCGTCTTGATTGGAGCACGTAGCAGCCAATAAGAAGCGTTCAAAGCAAATTAATTAGAGAGCCGACTGATTGGCTGTCCGGCCCGGACACCGGACACGGCACGTGACCGGATACGGACGTGAGCCGCCGCATCCGACGCTACTTTCGCGACAATACGGACGCGCGTGCCGGAGAATAAAAAGTGAAATGAAAAAGAAATGCTGATCAAGTTGAGTTTTTTTTTCGAGTAACTGTACCTATGATTATTCTGTTGAGTAATTTAATTTTAGGTAGCGGTAGTATTTTTTAATTTTTTTGCTAAGTGGGACGTGTTTGCTGGTTTGATAAACTGTTTTCTGTTATTTCTCTTGTACTAAGGAGTGTTACTATTTTTAGGTAACACATTTGTCCATGACCATCAGAAGTTGTATCGTGTATAAACACTAATCTATCAGCGTGTGGCCGCTTATTTGGTTTTTCTGTACCTGCCATATTGACTGCCTTGCTGGTCATGCCGTTGGAAGCGCGACTGCTGAGCATAAGGCCCTGGGTTCAAGTCTCGGGTTGTTCAAAGTGTTTTTCGGCTTTCCATCAGGAATTTCCCAGTAGAAGCCATAGAGTCTTTATTTGTGCCCGGTTAAAGGGCAGCACCATGTTTCATAGGACTTAAAAACATAACTGGCGAAATGGATGGGGTGTTACTAAGGTACAGTTCTGCCTAACCCTTCGGCGATTATAGGCTTGATGTTATGTTATGTTTTTTTTTAATTTGAATACCAACATTGCAACAGCTCCAATAGATTTTTGGAAGTTTGAGTGTCAATAAAGCGGTTGGCGCAGTGGCTGAGCGTTTGACTGCTGCGCTGCGTGTCGCGGGCTCGATTCCCGCACGGAACAAATATTAGTATGACCTGCAGATAGTTGTTTCGGGTCTGGCTGTTTGTGTATCTGAGTTTGTAAACGTACCCACGGTACAGGAGAAATCATAGTGCGGCCCCGCACTATTGTTATACTATAATGTTTTTTTTTTAAAAAGGACTTAGTATATTCTAGTAAAAGTTTTGTCTTGTATTGTAGTTTCGAACCTGAGTCTATTTAGAATATCTAGACAACCACCACTCTTACTTCCGTCACGACTAGCCTAGCTATAGAATCGATCTTTATTTCATTGTATTGATAGAAATCGTCAGGATTGCCGCACATGATATCACGAGCTCGACACTTTCTCCCTTCTCGACGGTGAGGCTAGATACAAGCCCATTATATGTATATCTTAGATACCAACAACATTTATAAATATTAAGTTACTATAGACGAGTCAAATCCCAGATTAGACCTGGGGCCTTAGTCTGCTATTACAATAGTGTCAGAATGGTCGATCACTGATCGCATAATGGTTGATTTTGACATCTACTACATACTAAACTTGTCAAAATCAACCATTATGCGATCAGTGATCGACCATTCTGACACCATTGTAATAGCAGACTAAGGCCCCTGTTGTACTGTATGGGTCAGAACGCTGGGCTGTAAAAAAGGTGGATGAAAAACGATTGCATGTAGCGAGATGAGAATGTTGAGATGGATGTGTGAAGTGACAAGAATGGATAAAGTAAGGAATGAGTATATTAGAGGAGGAATGAAGGACATGTGACTAAAAGAGTGATGGATCTGAATGTTGATGGACGGAGAGCGAGAGGAAGGCCAAAGAAAAGATGGATGGATTGTGTAAGGAATGATATGAAGGAGAAAGGAGTGACGTCTGATAGGGGAGAATGGAAGAAGAAAACGTGTTGCGCCGACCCCAAATAGAATGGGACAAGAGCAGGAAAATGCAAAGTTACGATAGACGAAAAAACTGTTTGAATTGACGGCACGGGTTGCTGCAGCAGCTGAGCGACTGCTGCGTTGCGTGTGGCGCGTTCGATTCCTATTCAAAACAAATACTTGTATGGGCTAAAGATAGTTGTTCCGGGGTCTGACTGTAAACATAAATACGATACAGAAGAAACTCTAGTGTGGCAACATAAAAAAAAACTGGCAGTACAAGTGTAACGTGTTAACATTTTCATTCTCCTGCCAATTTACTTTGTATTTTCTTCTTCCATAATCTTCCATTGATAAGTCCCCCCCTTTATCTACACCACACACCTTTCACACAGTATATCCTTGGTTTCTTTAGTCTTCGCCTACCCTTATAGCCATCCACATTCATAATCAAAACTTGTGAATATTGGTAATAACGTAATTTTACTTTATCACACACCGGACAAGCAATATCATGTATACACTTACCAATTACCAAAAGCTATTTTCTCGTCAAAAATAGTTTCTATTTTGACATGAGACTTAATCCGTAATAGTATGTCTACCTTAATTTTATTTACGCTTGTAAATTTTCACTGTACTTAGATAGAATCACGATTTTCCTATGAGATTTTCTTTTGATAGCTTTTCTTCAGTAGGTATCGTAAATGCCCCAACGAGGTACTGTAATGTGTGGGGTAATTGAAAGACGTATTAAATTCATTAATTTGTAGTTCATGTTTCCCCGATACAAGGTCACACACTTCTTACGGCATTCTTTTTTCGTTTATTCTCTATTCAAAAACCTCACTATTCGAACGTCTTTACAAACCAGCCAGCACTGTTAAAGGTTTGATCAATGTTATCAGACCTCTACAGATCCTACATAGAATCAACTAAGGGTTAAACATTGAATTTAGCTGGAGCGAGAAACAAAGCCTTGCTGCCGAAAGCATCGTCGATGCTGCCGCGTGCGTTAGCATCCGGTTCATGGCGACAGAAAAGCATAGATATGTACATGGAAAAGAACGATTTAGTGCTGAATGCTGAAGCGCAACCCTATTATAGGTGTGCTCAAACCAACAACTACTTGAATTAACTTCCATAATTTATTAGTTAAAACAGTGATAAATTGCCCAACCGATACGTAAGTTCGCAACACAATAATCTATTTCCTTGAGATAATTTATAGCACTTTTACTTGAGATTGTAAGGCCCCCTGGTCAGGCCCAGGTTGTCCTAATTTGTTCCTTTGTAATGTATATTCTGATATACATTACAAAGGATAGAGATATAGAAAGACAAGGTTTAATTGATTTATTATAGAAACTTTCGATTTGATATTGAATTATTTCACTTTGTGTAAAACTAGAAACTGCGGGTACTGAAAATAAATGGGAGCGTTTGTTTGTATGCAAGCAGGGCTTTCCAAACATACAACAGATCATAAAATACTATGTAGGCTGTGTGTGTACTGGAAAACCTTCAAAAGTGCTGGCTGGTTTGCGATGACGTTCGAATACTCAGGTTGTTTAAATTGAGTATTAATAAAAAAGAAAGAGGAGTGGTGGCATGTATTGCTGAAATGATAAACTAAAAATATAATCTAAAATTATTTTATGTTCTTTTAATCACGTATTATACGTGATTTCTTTGACCAATTTCTGACAGTACTTACTCATGAATGCCTACATACAAGTTATAATATACTACTATAATAAGTTACTTTGATGTCACTTTAAGGTAATAAATGTAATTTTTAAACTATTTACAAACTTGAAATGAACATAGAATAATAAAAGTATGAACAAGTTCAAAATTGCTGTCAACAGTAAAAGTGCCCAGAGTGGCAATGGAAATTCTTTGGCCAAAAACCGGGCAATCTGTCTAGTGTTAGTGAAAACGAGCATGCAAATTTAAAGTTGTAAGCACCTATTTACTTATCAAAATTTTCAACAACTAATAAAATAATATTTCACTCCCAGAGTCAAATATTATTTTACTCATTTATAATGTTTTAATTCTATTTTTTATTTTAATGCATTCGATTTGTTGATTTATTAATAGTTTTAATTTTAGTTTATTTTTTAATTATGATAGTTTAATTATTTCACTACTGTTATTTCTGCAATTGTAATTAGAACATTTGACAGCCGCTTACGTCAAGACATAGCATTCATTTGATTAATATTGACGTGAGCTGTCTTTGGTATACCTATGTTGTACAAATAAAATTATTTGAATTGGAAATTCATTGAGGAAAAATAACATGTCGATTAGGCAAATTACATACATCATTTAAATTTGCCAGCTACAATCATCTTCATAATCCTAGAAACCTTTTTCCAAAACATTAAGCCCCGTGTCACGCGCGCTATTTAGCCGCACATCGCCATACGTCCCGGTACAGTAACACTACATAAATCACGCAGCTCGCTCGCTCGACACGACCACTCTTTCTTTTGTCGTCCGCTAACGATCTCTGTAAATGGACGGTAAACTGGGCTTTCATCAGGCTTCTGTATGAATTGTGTGTTTTTGTGAAATCTCTTGTACTAAGGTTTTCAGTGCGAATTGTTGTCTATGTCTGTTAAATTGTTGGATTAAAATAAATAATTATGAGTATTTTTATTTATAAGTAACGCGGTTGTGAATAATGATTGGCTATATTAGGTCTCAGAACTTCATGAAATATGATGACTTGAGACTACGCGACGAGAGATAAAGTGAAGAAGCCTAAAGTTAACTTCTTCTTCTTCGTATCAATTAACTTTGCTTAACTAGTTGTTCTTTCTAACTCTGGATTTAAGAAAACAACGCCGTGTAACTTAAATCCTACTTAGCTTACGCGTAAATTCCCCATTATCAACATCTAATACGCAATAACGATCAATTTGTCTGAACTTTACGCTCCAATAACCGTTGAATTTACGCCTCTAATACGCTGAGCACATATTAATACAATTTATACGTCCGCATCAGCGCTAAAAGTCTCCAAACTGAACTTAGTAACAGCATTAAGTCGTACAGGGGAGCAGGGGTGGCAAATTGCCACACTCCAGATAACGACTTTATTAATTTGATTAATCCCGGCTCATAGACACATGGGCTTAATAACTTGCGGAGGTTGTGCACCCCTGTCTGATAAATGAAAGTCTGTTCAGAAGGACTGATTCGTACAACGTGTGATGACAAGCTTACGTGTCTGCGGTATAATATATTTACCAGTAATAGACAAAAACAAACCTTCCATGGGCCTTTTTTGCGGATGGAAACTCATCAAATAAATTCTCCCGTTCTGGGCGGAGGGGGGGGGGGGAGGGGAAAGTTTTTGCTGACTAAACCTCACCCACGTTCCTTCTTTTGCCCTTTAAGAACAACCCGCAACCCCGACAGGACCCTCCACCGGCCATCTAATAATGTTGATTTGTTGTTAATGTTTGTTTGCCTGCATATTTTTGAGATAAGAGAAAGTATAATAAAGCCACGAGATCCTGTGAATTAAATGGATGTGAATAACATTGTACGCATCATTGTCTGAAATGAAACGATCCCTCTGAATTTCAGTACACAGGGACGTAGACAATGTTAATTTAATAACTGCATCATTGTGAGCCGAGTAGCAGGTACCATGTGGAAGCTTTGGTGGTACTCACATACTTGAGATTGTAGTTATGAGTCCGTATTCCATGATTTTTTCTTTAAGAACCCAAATATAGAAGGTTAAGAGAAATGACAATAGCTTCCACAGCATTTTGTATTTTTCAAAAAAAGAAGGGATGAAAATGTTTTTATCAGTCTTGGCACAGGACAAAACAGCATAACAAAATAAAATAAAAGAAAACAGCCAAACAAATCACACACGGATCTACAGTGACGTTCTACAGAATTAAGAAGAGCGTTTGGTTAGCTTATGTCACATACATCATCTGCCTAGCCTTTTCCCAACTATGTTGGGGTCGGCTTCCAGTCTAACCGGATGCAGCTGAATATCAGTATTTTAGATGGAGCGACTGCCTATCTGACCTCCACAACCCAGTTAGTACTGGGTAATACGATACCCCTTGGTAAGACTGGTTGTCAGACTTTCGGAACACTGGCACTGAGCTTATGTCCATCATACATGAATACATCAAGACATATTCACCTTTTTAGCATCGGTGCTGGAACCACTTAGCCTTTTTTATAATCAAATAACTTCCCCTGCTCTGGGCGGAGCGGGGGGGTGTCAGACATTTATTGACTAAAACCTATCCGTATTCCTTCTTTTGCCTTTTATGTTCCAGGGCTGCGGTATCTCTTTCCAACAACCCGCATCCCCGGCAGGCAGTGACTCTGGCCCTTCTACTTTGCTGACATATTTTTAAACGTTCTGATCACTTTGCCTTATGGTCATAAATCCAAGCACAATTACTCTATCATTTGAGTGCATAGCTAAGTACCGTATTATTCCGTTGTTACACTACTTTCGTCGGCTAGTAAAAACCGCATTGCAAACACAGCGAAAATCCAAGTTGGGTCTTCAAAAAAAATAAATCATTAGGCCGTCGATTTGGACAGTAATCTGTCGAATTTCCGACGTCCATTACTCACTGGGACACTGATTGACAAATGAGGTCCTGACACCACCGGATCCCGCCTCCTTGATGCCACTGTTTACACTGATCCATGATTAATATCGGATCCAACTGTTAAACGTGGATCTGTTTGGTGAAATTGTGGTATGGGGGACATTGTGGGGCTTATAAATAGTTTGTGAAATTTGTGGAAAGCAATTTGGAATGGATAAATAAAATTGTGAGTTGACTCTCTTATTTTATCTAATCAAATACTCTTTTACTTTAAACGAGGTCCACATGAGTTTAGTGACTAAGTACTTAAAATATTAGTGGCAAGAAAATTATATTGTATAAGGAGGACTTACAGCTTGAGGATTTTTCTACCTGTCAACCTTTTGTGGAGGATGGAGAACTAATTATCAAATAAATGCCCCCCGCTTTGAGCGTAGCAGGAATCAGACTTTTACTGACTAAAACCTATCCGTGATCCTTCTTTTGCCTATTGTATTCCCAGGCAGGCCGGTGGGCCGGCAGGCGCCCCTCTGCTTTGCTGAGACCTCTTTGAGGCACGTCGACAAGGCCTGTCGTAAATTACGTGTCAACCTTACGTTGATAAAAAGACAAAACATGATAGGTGCTGGATAAAAGTAAGATATCAACTGTCTTTTTAAAAATAAAAATAATATAATAAATATATTAACTACGTCTATTTTAAATAAGATTAAAAATTATGATTTGTCTGGGACCTTTGTCATGAGTTTCCTTATTTCAACATTATTTGGTGATTTATTTTTGGATTAATAATTTGAAAATGTGTAGGGGACCTAAAACCCTGTTCATAATTCAAAATAAACGATATAAGTTATCTATCATACATTCTCCCCCACTTCAACGTAAGTCTTGAGGGCATGTCAGAAGCAAGTACTCGACACTAACATAAACACACTAAAATATACAATACATTGTACATTGTATTGTATATTTTACATCGAGTGATTGAATACATACATTATATAACTAGGTACATAATGTGGGAAAGATGGGACGAAGACGAGATGCTGTTCGTCTCAATTATCTTCATCCCTATTTAGTGTAATGGGGGATGAAATGGGGAAGCACAAAACTTAGCTGAGAAGCTTTCTTGAGACTTGATTGAGGAAACTGCTCTTTACAAATTCGGGTGAACGTTATATGTTATCATAATAGCATCTGTTGAACCATTATTATAAATTGGTCAGTTTCAAAAAGGGAAAATTATCTTTAAGAAAAAACGGAAATATACTCTATGGTTTGCTTGTCAAAGAGGTTTATAACCCGACTACCTAAAGAGTACTAAGCTTCAGAAACATGAAAATGATATTTTTCAATACATTTTCTCGAAAACGGGTTCTTATTGCAACAAAGGTAAGGTTCATGGAATGTTTTTCACACGCGCGCTTTTTATCATTTATTACATATAGGGCTTTATTATTTCTAAAGCTCGTGGAAGGAGCTCGTGGCTAAATAAATAGTAGCCGCTCGGGTCGATCTTTAGGTTAAGCCGCGCTTGCCTAGGTTGTTCTGTGGATGGGTGACCACCCGTTACATACCGAGTTTCCTCCGTGCCTCGGAAAGCACGTTAAGCCGTTGGTCCCGACTGTCATTTGTAGATCTTTGACAGTCGTTACAGGTAGTCAGTGTTCCGAAAGTCTGACAACCAGTCTTACCAAGGGGTATCGTATTACCCAGTATTAACTGGGTTGTGGAGGTCAGATAGGCAGTCGCTCCATGTAAAATACTGATATTCAGCTGCATCCGGATAGACTGGAAGCCGACCCCAACATAGTTGGGAAAAGGCTAGGCAGATGATGAGGGCTTTATTTTTTTCTGATTTCCACCACGGATAACAATACACAACGGCTCAAATCAACATTTCTCTATTTGAATTTCTTATTTTTTATATAAGGCTGTTTAGCGTCATAATTCTTTTGCTTTGTCTTCATTCTGAGAAGATTAAGCGCGGGAAAAATAACAATTTAAATCATAGTTTCATAGCGATTAATGACAAAAATACTTTTCGTTCTATTAATTGTTTTCTTCGAACTGTATTGAGAAACGTCGTTTGATTCACGTGGGAATAGGAAATATTACGCAAACCTCGGCGCAGAGGGCGCCACTAGCACATGCAGTAAACAAACCGTCATGTGCGCAATCGCGTATCCAGATATTCTGTGAAAATATGTCAAAGTGTTAATTATTTTGGTATAACTTACCTATCTGTACTTTAATTATATATATTATGGCGTCCTACGGCCATTTACGTCTCGGCAAAAAACTTTTTACTGCTTACGCTAGTGCTGCGCCCTTGCGCCAGAATTTTGCAGTAATATCCCCTATTTGTCACTGTTGTTCTCAGCTTCGTCAGCAATGACAAAGTTTCCTTACTTGAATCAAAATGTCAAATATGAGAAGTGTTAGGCTCGTCGTGATACTACCATAGACTAATCAGACGTAAAACACTGCCTGTCAATGCGAATCTCATATTTAACACATCTGTCTTTTACCTAGAAACATATCTAGCATAATTCTATGTACAGATACTATACTTCAGGAAAAGCAACAAAACCACGATACAAACACACAAACTTAATTAAAATCCTTTCTCATCGCCATTTCACTTCCCGACAATACCTAGGCACTTAGTCTATCCTCACAGTACAACAAAGAAAAATCAGCTGCTTGTAAATCACGGACTAATTTACACAAATAGTGCATGTAACGATGCAGTATGAGGCTAAGTCTGGCGGGCTTCCAAACTAAGATGTATGGGTGTGGGTAATCGCCGGGGCACCCAGTTGGCCAGCCTAGCGTTTAGTCACTCGCTAGGATTAGCCAGATTTATTGATACCTCACTGGATTATTGATATTTGGGTAATTTTGTCTTTCATCTTTTGGATTTCTCTTTAGGGTCTGTGTTTAAAGTTGGTTGGATTGTGATGTTGCATTGTACTATGAATGTTTATGTGTATAAGTTTTAGTGCAATTCAAATAATTCATGGGAAACTTTGATTAACTGTTAATTGAGGCGATTCTGGAGGAACCTGTGAATATTCAGATGTGGAATTCGTGACTAATATGGTTGCTGCTTCTTTATTTAAACAACCTTCCAATTTACACTATTCCTTTTGATGGAGATGTGGACGAATATTTGTAGTGTAGTTATTTTCGTTTCGTCTTTCTATTTCGCATTGAACAGTGTGGTGTCGCGATGATTATTTTTGTTGAGTGTGTATACACTTTGTACATCTCTCTCTCGTCTCATCTCTCATCTCTGTGTGTATACAGGTTTTTTAGACGGAAAATATTAAGACCAAAAGTTGTAACAACACTTTTGCTTAAGACCAAAAGTTTTAACGACACTTTTTGCTATAGTTGTAAGCCTTGTGGCGTGCGCGTGTTTCTCTGTCTGTCTCTCTCTCTCTCTCTCATAGAATAGAAAGCAAGCCAGTTATTTTCGTTTCATCTTTCTTTTTCGCATTGAACAGTGTGGTGTCGCGACGATTATTATTGTTGAGTGTATACAGGATTTTTGTACATAATAAATAACTTCGTTCCCTTTTTTTCTTTTTGTGGTACAGAACCCTAAAAATCTACCATAAAACATAAGTATCGCAGTTTCTTCTAAGTTCTCATAAATAATACCTAGGTCATCTCCATCCATCACACACAACAATACAAACAGCTGAAAGGAACATGGCGAACGGTAACAAGCTTTGTATTAAATGTTGCGAACGGTTTTATTTGCAAGTTAAATACGTTAACTTGCTAATGCCAACTTTGTGGGACCGGACGCATTGTGCTGTGCGTCGCCGGTGTCGCGGCTATTGGGACCGAGGACCGTACATAAGGAAGCTGTAATGATGATGAGGATCAGACTATAGTAAAAAAAATTGCGTGCAAAATTAATGGTTAGCAAATATAAATAAGAGAGTATGCTAACAAACTTTGTTCTAAAACGTCTGCTTTACTTGACAAAGTAACGGTAAAATAACTGAATATTTCAAGGGAACTTTAGGTTTACGGCCGAAAAAAAGTGTACAGTAATAGATATGTGTTTAGACATTAAAAGAAAAATTCAATGACACACTCATTACGAAATCTCATACACTAAAAGTGTTAGGAGCCTCAGATTTTGGAGGATCCTTTTAGGACGTAAGTGCTCACTAAGCACTAAGTACTAACTAAGGAATTTTGCAAAATTCAATCCCAAAAGCGGTGAAAGAGGATGGCAAAGTATGGGAGAACGCTAGGTATACCTTGGCCGGATTGACTTGAAATTTAGCATAGGAGATGAGCAGCGTGTGAAAACGCTGGGTACAGCTAGATATAGTCTTTTGTACTATTATTTAATCTGTGGCCCTGTATTAATAGTTTCACAATCAATTGTATAAAAACTAGGTTATGACTCCTGAAAAAAAATTGTTGCAAAAATATCTGAAGCAATGTAGCAAATAATCGATGTTTATAAATGCATCATCTTCTCAAAGGTGACGAAATCCTTACTAATATTATAAAAGTGTAAGTGAGTTTGTTTGTTTGTTACCTCTTCACGCTTTAATGGCTACACCGATTTTGATGAATTTTGGTACAGAGATAGTTGGAAACCAGGAGACGGACATAGGCATAGGCTTTTATTTTTAAAAAGTGGGATGTGAGGGAGAAAGAGGGAAGAAAAGGGAAAACTTAGTGTTGCTATTACAAATCAATAAGGCTTATTGATTTGTAATAGATTCGCTTCATTATTGTAATAGATTTAACGCGAGCGAAGCCGCGGGAAAAAGCTAGTCATATTATAATATTTCCAGTTGGTTGGATACTTCCTACTGGTCCTACATCCTCCATCTACAAAGTTAGTAGTTTGAATAACCTCTTAAAAGTTGCACACACGTTCTAAGATCTGCTCTAGTGAAACAACTTTCGTGAAACTTTCTGAAAATTATAAAGTTACTAGTTATTTATAAGTTTATGTAAAGTCGGTCGTTGGGAAGTTGTAACGTGCCGTGTGGCATATTGAAAAAGTCAATACAACCTTTCATTGCTGAAAGAGTGGGAGATATAATTTGAAGCTTTGACGACACGGTTGGCGCAGTGGCTGAGCTATCGACTGCTGCGCTGCGTGTCGCGGGTTCGATTCCCGCACGGAACAAATATTTGTATGACCTGCAGATAGTTGTTTCGTGTCTGGCTGTTTGTGTATGTGAGTTTAAATGTTTGTAAATGCACCCACGATACAGGAGAAATTCCTAGTGTGGGGCAACGTTTAAAAAAAAAAGAAAAGAAAAAGAAGCTTTTGTCTGTTTTATAAGTCTTTAAACTAACATTACACTATTATTAACACTAAAAACGGGATATTTACCACGTCATTCAGTTCTCTGTCTTCAGTTCATCCGTAATCATGGCGTTTGTTAAATCGCTTAAATATCGGAAATTGGTCTGTGTTATCATATATCTTGAAAAAAAATAACAGATTTTAATACAGTTTTAATACAGAAGTATGAATGAATGTAATGGGACTGACCGCACTTCATCGACCTAATATTGGCTTGAACCAATCATACAATGTAATCCGCCTAATTTCGGCTCAGAAGACGCGACTTAAAACCACGCCGTACTAAATGTGACAATTGTGTAGAAAAGTGATTAGCCCAAGCCACCTAGATCAATGTTTAGTCACTCCCTTATTGTTTCTAGACAAGACAAAAACGCAGCGTCCTGTTAATGTGCTGTCATTGTACAACGTATGAGTTGTCGCTGAACACGCTCGTTGTCACGTCGCCATCTTTGGGGGGTCCTTCTATAGACGCCTATGGACGGGGATGAATAAAACATGGCGCTATTGAACTACTCCTGTGGCACATGAGGTAGTATGGTGTTATTGGAAAAACGAGTTTAAGATTTTTGACTCTTTGTACATGCATTAACTCGCATGTTGTTCCCATGGGGACAACTTACAGAACGAAGTCTGCAACGATGTAAACATACTCGAATCCCTTATTTGCTTTGTTCGCGTTTATACATAATGGTCATACACAGGCTGGACGTTTGAGAGAGAGAACCGAGCGTCGGGCGCCGCGAGATGACTCCCGGCCACCATAGATGCGGGTCTGTGGATGATGAGCAACGGGTAGCTCATCGCCCGTCCGTCTATTGACATCTGCCGTATTGACAGCGTGTTTGAGCTTTACGGCCTTAAGCCTTACATCAACTCGGAAACATTCAATCGCTATGTTGCTACTTACTCAAAAATATTTAAAAACACCTGCAAGGTAGCTAAAGCCTTATTCATAAGCAACAAGATTAAATCCGCTGATAATAAAATTAAGACGGTTTGGAAAATAATCAATAGTGAAACTAATAGAAATAAAAAATATAATAATGATATAACACTAGAATCTTCACGTGGTCTTCTAACCACTAAAAACGAAGTTGCTCAAGAATTTGTGGATTTCTTTACTAGTATCCCAATTAAAACTACAGAAACGTTAAATTCCTCACCCTTACTTTCTGTTGACTTATTAAGAGCAAACGTTTTACCATGCCCGGTTGAGTTTCAGTTTAAGCATATTAACCCCACTGTAGTCATTAAAGCTTTTAAACAAATAAAAATCAAATTAACCGAAGACCTTTGGGGATTGTCTATTAAAGTTTGTCAAGCTATCATTGAGACTATAGCACCGTACTTAGCCTTTATATTTAATTTGTGTGTGGACCAAGGAGTCTTCCCGGACCTTATGAAATACAGCAAGGTAATACCACTTTTCAAATCTGGGGACAGTAAAGACACCAATAATTATAGACCCGTATCCGTTTTGCCGGTTTTCAGCAAGGTGTTTGAAAAGGTAATGCTTAACCAAATGCTCAACCATTTTAACACCAATAAAATCTTACATGAGAAGCAGTATGGTTTCACCAAAGGACGTTGTACGACTGACGCCGGTGTCACCCTATTAAAACACATATTTACTGCGTGGGAAGAAGCACAGGATGCCATAGGGATCTTTTGTGACCTCTCAAAAGCATTTGATTGCGTGAACCACGAAACCCTTCTCTTAAAACTTGAACATTACGGCCTAGGGAAACTTGCCCTTAGTTTAGTTAAATCGTATTTAAATGATAGACAGCAGCAAGTACAAATAAATGGTGTCAATTCAATGGGTTTAAATGTAAAAATGGGTGTACCACAAGGATCGATATTAGGTCCCTTCCTCTTTTTAGTATATATTAATGATCTACCCCATTTGTTTAAAAACCAACCACAAATGGTGTTATTTGCTGACGATACTTCTTTAATATTTAAGATAAACAGACGTGCCTCAAATCTTGACGACGTAAATAATGCCCTAATGCAGGTACATAATTGGTTTACCGCTAATAATTTAGTATTAAATGGGAAAAAAACGAAGTGATTTGAGAGATTTGCTCTACCAAATGTCAAAAACAGTGAGTGTGACATAGTATTGAATCAAGAGAAACTAGAATTCGTCGAAAAAACTGTTTTCTTGGGAATAACACTCGATTCAAAGCTACAATGGGGTCCGCATATAACATCTCTTGCAGGACGCCTTAGTTCAGCAGCATATGCTGTTAGAAAAATCCGTCAGTTTACTGATGTAGATACCGCGAGACTAGTCTATTTTAGTTATTTTCATAGTATAATGTCATACGGTATTTTACTTTGGGGACGGGCTGCAGACATCGAGTCTATATTTATTCTGCAGAAAAGAGCCATCAGAGCCATATATAACCTACGTAGGCGAGATTCTTTAAGGGAACAGTTTAAGGATATTAACATCATGACAGTACCTTGTCAATATATTTATGAAAACATCATGTATGTCAGGAAAAACTTGCATCTTTTTAGTAAAAGAGGTGACAGACACAATTATAATACTAGAAATAGGGACCAATTAGTTCAACCAGGTTTCAGGTTAGCTAAAGTAGACTCATCTTTCATGGGGTACTGTTTGAAATGCTACAATAAAATACCTCCCCACATTCTTCAACTGAATGAAACGAAATTTAAATCTTGTATTAAACGCACACTATGTAGGCAAGCATATTATAAGTTGGGGGATTATATTGATGATAAAAATGCTTGGCTCAATGCTGGTCCTGCTCCACAAGCATAGGGGTAAACTCAGTATCCGAAGCTATAGTGGAAGCTGCAGAAGATTGTAAGATTATCTTTGCAATGTATAGAATCAATTCTCTAGTATTGTATAATTATTAAGCCCATATGTGAGTGCTATGTATTATCATTGACTTGACGAAGCCCTGGTGGTTGATAGTGTCATGCTCACTTAAATGTCTCGCTGATGGTGGCGGGTGTGTCGGGTCATTTAGCTCCCTTCAAAATGGTCGAGCTGAATGGGGCTGATCCATACGTCATGTTCGTGAACGGGCGCTGTCAGTTGGGACTGGTCATTTTTAGCTACCACGGTTCATTTTTAAACTTATTTAGATTTAAAATTAAATTTTGCTTTTTATTTACTCTGGACGCTCTTACTGTGCACGTCTTTCTATATCGTTCTCACATATTTGTATAATCTCAACATGAATGATGTAAATACGATTTTGTAAAAATATTATAATTTAAAAGAGTGTCCATGGAGTTTCTTGCCCATTCTTCTCCATAGAGATCAACGCTTTGGAATGGGCAACTACAGTACTTTCACAAGTTATTATGCCTTGTGACCGGGACTGTAGATTCATTTTGTTTCTTGACATTCAAAAGTGCCTGTAATGGTCTAATTGAAATAAATGATTTGAATTTGAATTTGAATTTGTTCGTGTTGCGCGTGCGCCTAAAAAAAATGACAGTAAAGCAGAGGGGCCTGCCAGGGGTCGAGAATTGTTGGAAAGAGATACTGCGGCCCCGAAAAAAGGCTAAAAAAGGAACATGAGTTGGTTTTAGACAGTTAAACTCTGAAACTCCCCCCGCTTCGCCCAGAGTGGGGGATGTTTTTTGATAATTTCCCATCCATACAAAAACATGTTTGTATACCGAAACTACTACTTTTAGCTACATATCTCTTTTGTTATCTCGGTCTATGATGCACGAATTAACTCGCTTATCTTGCATGGCCAGTTAAATTACTTTTAAAGTCGAAACCAAGACGCCGTGAGCATCGAGAGAGTAATCCTCTCCGATGTTTACAATTCACAATTGTTTGTTTACTCAAACATACACAAACGTATTATTTATATAATGAAATAAACTTTACAGCTACAACAACGGCTTTACCTCCAGCAACGCTATTCAGGATATTTCCGCCCAAGACCATATTACAAAATGTTACATTACATTTAATTTACGGAAACTCATAAACACAAAGTTATTGTTTCTGCTTATAACATTGTTTGTTGGTAATTACTTTCTCCCACGTGTTGTGAGTTATTGTCGCGATTGTGGGTGACGTCACCAAGATGGCGTCGTAAAATGTTACGTGTTTTGACGTCTATATGCGTTTTGTTCGCGGAGATGTAGCGAAAATAAGGGCTGTTGACGTAGAAGTATTTGTGGGTTATAAAAGGGTGCACTGATTTATTCAGTTGTCCCGTTGTTAAAGGACCATTTGACGACTATGTTTTCGTAAGGTTATGGAAATAGCAAGCTTAGCAAGATAGCAAAAAATGTTTGTACTGTTAAACTAGTATTAAATATCATCTTGCGTGTGATCCCCGAAGGGTTACGCACGACCCTGCTGGGGTAGCAGTGTCCAGCCGGGGTTGCGGGTTGTTCGAAAGAAATACCGCGGCCCCGGATCATAAAGGGCAAAAGAAGGAACATGGGTGGGTTTTAGTCACACTCTCCCCTCCTCCCCCCAGAGCGGGGGAAGTTATTTGATGATTTCCCACCCAGAGGAGTATAAGTTTACTTAATAGTACTGGCAATATGTGGGATATTGCCAGTTATGTTTAATTCAAACCCTGCCTACCAGAGAGCTAAAGTTTTTTTTTAAATACGTTTCCATAATCGCCCCCGCTACCTTCCCCGCTCGTCTCATGAACTGTCCAGCCGTTCCAGTAAGGAATGCATTGATTTCTCCAGCAGTTCACTGATTATCTCACAAATAAATATTACATGAGCACCACCGTGTACTCTGCCGGTGTCTGTACAAGAATTTGTCATGCTTGAAGTTTGCACTTTATTTTTGTACTAAAGTTTTTCAACGTTGTTCTTGAGTTAGTACAATTGAAAAATGGTTGTTGCACTGTAGTACTTTGAGAATATTTTGAATTGTTTTTCCACAGAGATTTTCAAAGAAATCCTTACTAATATTATAAAAGCGAAAGTAAGTTTGTTTGTTACGTCTTCACGCCTAAATGCTAAACCGATTTTGATAAATTTTGGTACAGAGATAGTTAAGAGCCTGGAGACGAACATAGTTTATTTTTTTTTAGTGTGAAATAAGGGAGAAAGAGGGAAGAAAAGGGAAAACTTAGCATTGCTATTACAATAAATAAGGCGCAAGGGCAAAAACTACAGGTAGCAGGTACCTGCAAATCAGGAAAGGGGAACTGTGTTACCCCGAATTTAATGCGAGCGAAGCCGCGGGCAAAAGCTACGCGCGACGTTCCCTTTTCCTGCTTTGCAGAAATTTTTCGTTGGTAACAAAGAGGGTGTGTACCGATTTTTAGCTTCCTACCTTGTAAACTGCGAAAAGTCTCATATAAAATTTCTTTCCCTTTTTTTTTAATTAGCCTATGTCCGTCTCTAGGTCCCAACTATCCCTGTACAAAAAAACATCAAATCGGTTTTGCCATTCAGGCGTAAAGACGTAACAAACAAACATACAAACAAACTCACTTTCGCTTTTATAATAATAGTAAGGATTTTGTGTTGGTCTTTGTCACTTTGTTAATGGTTAAAGTAATACCTTGCCAATAAATGAAGCACACGTGAGCTAACATAGACAAGCTTGTAACTATTCTCAAAGGAACTCAAAGACTATAATATCACAACCCTAGAACCAATTAAACAGATTGATCTCAAAATCATAGCCAACAGTTTAATAACGTGGAGCCTACTCCATATTTTCCCTCCATTATCAACCTGTGAATATTGTGCGAAGGTGCAGGTGAATTAAAATCCAATCACTGACGATATTAAGTCAATTATCATACAAATAACACAATATGTACTTACTGTGCTAGTAAAATATTTCACAACCACGCAAAACAAGCAATTTTCAACTCTATTATAAGGGCATTCAAATGATTTTTCAATGTAGGAATTACAGTAGATAAACTCAGCCAAATTTATAGGTAAAATCAACTTTATAGTACAGTGATAAGATCGATTTTTGATGCGGTGCTGTTAAAAGATCATTATTAAGTACAACGGGGTACAGGCGAGCTTAATTTTTAAAATGTTAAACTGTTTATGAGGCGTTTATCTCGTAAAATGTTAATTCATGATCACGATTTTCACAATGTACAGTCGTGTGGTGCAGTGATTACTTTTTATATTTTTAACACGTTGTAAATTTTAATTTTATGCCTTTTCCTCTTATTTTTAGGACAGGTATTTTTAATGTAAAAAATATAAATAATTTTGCCTGCTTTCTTTGGTCAAGATAATTAGCAAAAACCATCATCATCTGCCTAGGCTTTTCCCAACTTTGTTGGGGTCGGCTTCCAGTCCAACCGGATGCAGCTGAATACCAGTATTTTACATGGAGTAACTGCCTAGCTGATCTCCACAACCTTGGGTACTGGGTAATAAGTATAATACCCCTTGGTAAGACTGGTTGTCAGACTTTTGGGACACTGACTACCTATAACAAATGTCAAAGATCTACAAATGACAGCCGGGACCAACAGCTTAACGTGTTTTCCGAGGTGCGGAGAAAACTCGGTATGTAACGGGTGGTAACCCATCCACGAACCATCCTAGGCAAGCGCGGCTTAACCTAAAGATCGAACCGAGCGGCTGCTATTATTTAGCCACGAGATCCTCTAATTAACAAACACCAATTTATATTAAAAATATGAAGTATCGTTTAACTCAGTTATTAACTGGGTTGTTGATAAGCCATCGAAATGAGGTTTCTGTCCCATATTTATAGAGGTCAGATAGGCCATGGAGTTTCTTGCCGGTTCTTCTCCATAAGAAACGACCAACCCGAACCGTGCACCTTTTCTCGGCGTTTTATATATATATTATATATTTTTAAGAAATTGAGTACCTCTATATAAATAGTACCTATAAATGGTTAGTATCTAGGATAAAAACGTTAAAAGCTGCTTATTTCCGCAACAATAAAATTGTTCATTTGAACCGGTAAAAACTTTTTTCCAGGTTTTACTTTGAATCGAACCCCCGTGGGAAATACCGGCTGAATTTTATTTAGGAAAAGCTTTTATTTATTTTTTAGAAAAGGTTTTGAAAAAATTTCAATGGAAAAAATATTCTACTTTAGATTGCGAGGTGAATAATCCTTACTAATAATATAAAAGCGAAAGTGAGTTTGTTTGTTACGTCTTCACGCCTAAATAGCTTAACCGATTTTGATGAATTTTGGTACCGAGATAATTGGGACCCTGGAGATGGACATAGGCAATTTTTTTTTAAGTGCGAATTGAGGTAGAAAGAGGGAAGAAAAAGGAAAACTTAGCTTTGCTATTACAATAAATAAGGCGCAAGGGCAAAAACTACAGGTAGAAGGTACCTGCAAATCAGGAAAGGGGAACTGTGTTACCCAGAATTTAACGCGAGCGAAGCCGCGGGCCAAAGCTAGTTGTTAATAATTTAGAAAAAATACCATTTTATTTCCAGCTAGAGCAATTTCCCTTTGCCTTTACGAGATAAAAAAAGTGTGTTAGAGTTACTCTTTTATTTAGAATATTAAATTTGTGTTTAATAAATCAGTATTTTAGCAATTGAAAGCATTTCCCAACCGACTTCTGAAAAGGAGGAGGTTCTCACTTCAGCAAAAAATAACCGACTTAAATGAACCATGACTGGTTTAAAAGTAAATAGGACAAACAAAATTCACCGATTTCAGAGAGGAAAATTATTTTACATTATTTAGTGTTTTTTGTGGAAGTCGGTTTTTTTTAATCACATAAGTAATTTCTGTCGCCGACGATACTCAAAGACCAGTCGCTATAACACTTTGTTTAATATCAGCAGCTTGATATGTCGAGCCCCGATTCTTTCCTACTGAGGACTGCCACAGTGCACAGTGTGGGGCAATGCCGTGAGAGAACTTTTAACAATACCACAGCACAGGTGACATTTAAGGGCTTTTTGGAAACTGTCACGCTGGTCACTCTAGACCATGGGTTCCCAACCAGTGGGGCGCGCCCCACTTGGGGGGCGTAGGGTGATCCAAAGGGGGGCGCGATGAGTGGCTTAAAAAAATAAAATTCATAACGCATTTCGCGCGCTTTTAACTGCGAGCGACGGACTGCAACAGCGACAAGTCAAGACGCGACCACCGCCCCCTCGCCGCGCCGCCCGCGCTTGTCGCATTACCCCGTCCGCGCCCCGCTTTCTTTCACTCAGTGACTCGATGCATGCTGCAAGTGAAGTGTGTTTCGCTGACCGTTCCGCACAATACTTTTAAAAATAGCGAAAAAATGAGTACTTCTAGTAAAAAAAGAAAGTATAGTGATGATTACATTAAGTTTGGTTTTACGGTGACGACTAAATCTGGTTCTGAGCAACCACAATGTGTTATTTGTTACGAGGTATTAAGTAATGATGCGTTGCGACCTACACGCCTTATGCGACATCTTGAAACAAAACACGCCGCATTAAAAAACAAACCAGAAGAATATTTCGTAATGAAAAGCCAAGAATTAAAACGAATTCAGACCAATACAGCGGCGTCGTTCGTCCCATCAACAGGTAAAATTGTTGAAGCATCATATGAACTTTCCCTGCTCATAGCTAAAACCCTAAAACCCCATACTGTTGGCGAGTCTCTCGTAAAGCCCTGTTTATTAAAAGCAGCAGAAATAGTACTCGGACCACAGGAGAAGAAGAAGTTGTCAAATATTTCACTCTCAGACAACACAGTGAAAAGGCGTATTGACGAAATGGGTGTAGATTTACAAATCCAGGTTGTGGAGGGGATCAAGTCTTCTCCCTGGTTTGCAGTCCAGTGTGACGAAAGCACTGATGTGGCAAATTGTTGCCAACTTTTAGTATTTGCGCGTTACATAAATGAAGGCAACATAAAAGAGGAGCTACTATTTGTGAAAGAATTAAAAACAACATCAAGAGCTTCTGATGTTATGGCGGCATTTACTGATTTTTTCGATACTCATAGTATTGTATGGGAAAATCTTATCGGAGTTTGTACAGACGGCGCTCCTAGCATGATTGGCTGCCATTCAGGTTTTGTGACACTACTGAAAGAAAAAATTCCGTCAATAATATCAACACACTGTATGATACACAGACAAGCATTAGCCGCCAAAACACTTCCCGAAGAGATGAGCAATGCTCTTAAGTTGGCTATTAAAATAGTGAACTATATTAAACACAGTGCTGTCAATACCAGATTATTTGCTGCTCTTTGTGATGATTTGTCCGCAGCTCATAAGACGCTATTATTTCATACAGAGGTGAGATGGCTATCAAAGGGAAATATGCTCGCACGATTATTCGAGCTCAAGGATGAAGTAAAACTTTTTCTTGAACGGAAAGGCAAAACGGACTTACATAATTCTTTCACAAATGATACATTTCAATTATCTCTTGCATATCTTGCGGATATTTTTGAATTTCTGAATAGCCTAAATTTGAAGCTACAAGGAAACATGAAATCGAATATCATGGCTCACCACGATGTTGTCAAAGCATTTGTTGAAAAACTGCAACTATGGGAACGTCGAATTCAAGCTAAAAATTACTCAGCGTTTCCTAAACTATCCTCAATGCTGGATGATAATCAAGAAACTGCACATTTGTCTGTACACATAATGTGTCATTTGAAAAGCCTTGCTGCTGAATTTTGTAGATATTTTCCCGAAAACTTTTCTGAAAACCCAATTCATAAATTAATAAGAAATCCATTTGTGATTAATGTCGAGCAATTGCCCGAAATATTGCAAGAAGAAGCTTTGGACGTTAAAAATGATTCGTCTGCTCACGATAATTTCAGCCACATGGATTTGACTGAATTTTGGATAAAATATAGTGCCATTTATCCTGTTATCGGGAAGGAAGCACTGCGTATTCTTTTACCGTTTTCGACTACCTATCTTTGTGAACGGGGATTTTCGACGCTGGTGGGTATGAAAACGAAGCAAAGAAATAGACTTCATGTCGAAAATGATCTACGCTGTGCACTGACCAACATGAAGCCTAGAATTGATAAATTGGTTAATAAAGTGCAGGCCCAATGTTCTCACTAATCGTCATTATTATACGTTGTACACAATTAATAAAGTCCCTTATAGTTTCATCGTTTGTTTTTTTGTCCATTGTAGTTGAGTTGAGATAAGGGGGGCGTAGTATTTTAGCGTAAGCTTTAGGGAGGCGCATAGGGTAATAGGTTGGGAACCCCTGCTCTAGACTCTCTCAATGTGCATGTTTAACCACATCATTCTCAAACATAATGTGTAATCTCGACACGAATGATGGATCCATGATCTTGTAAAAATATTATGATTAAAAAGAGCGTCCATGGAGTTTCTTGCCCATTCTTCTCCATTGAGATCTACGTTTTGGAATGGACAACTACGGTACTTTCACAAGTTAATATGCCTTGTGACTGGGACTGTAGCTTCATGTTTATGTTTTTGACATTCAAAAGTGCCTGTAGCGGTCTAAGTGAAATAAATGATTTGAGTTTGAGTGCTAGCTTTTTAGACTCAGATAGCTCTCGCGTAGTTAGCAATTTTAGGTAAAGAAGGACTGATATACCAAGAAATAACGTCAACTAATGACGTCTCAAGACTATTCAGTTCCTAAAAATCTACTCTCAAGTTTAAAAAAGACCTTTTGGCGAATGACCTGAAATCAGAAGTAACGGCATATCGTGTTGTTAAACAATCTTTTTTGTAGCTATGAAATAAGTCACTTGTAGATTTACACGATTCCAATAATTTCAAGTAGAACTTCTGTATCTCATTTTCTACACTGTGGCTATGGCTACCAACGGAATCCGTAATGGCACCTTATTATATTGGAAAGTGTGAGAAATAATGATCACAATCAAGCGTGCCCACTCAACTTAACAGTAAAGCTTAATACACATTTTTATACCACAAACAAACACTAAAATATCTTTATAATCGGTGTTCCGTTTATCGAGAATCGGTAATTGTCCACTCGATAAGGTACTCGAGCTGGAATCGATTCCTGCTACTTAGATGTGGAGAACACTGGATATGGAACGTAAAACCTTTATTGTAAGTAATTAGTTTAGTTTGAATAGTTCAGAGAAATGTTAACTACTCTTACTTATTTACTATCTCTAGTTAAGTATAGGTATCCGTTCGATGAATTCAGTAATTTAAAGTGAATCTTTGCTTCTAGTCATATTGAATTCATTGAAACCATTTAAGATATGAGTTACAGGGTAATTGCGTCATTAAAATTTTGTTCTTCATAGTTATTGATATTGAATCGAACTTTGAAAAAATCCAGATTATGATGATATGGGCGTCAAACCAGCTGTCATCATCATTATCAAATATTCTTTTAGGTCGACACAGCTGGCGCCAAAATGACGTACAAAAATACTGATTCACCGTCTTCTTCAATTTTCAGCTCATCGAAAAACACACAAATAAACTATTAAATTAATCCAACAAGCGTCACAATTTCCACAAAATTTTAGCAAACTCATTAAATTCGTCATCATGCGTTTTCGTATATTAATGAAAATATGGCGTCAAAAATATACGAATTCTGTCGAAATCGTGTGTGCAATTCGCATTAAAATAATTAAGCGCTTTGATCGGGGTCCGTCGACTAAGAGAATTTAATATGCAACCTCCTCACATCAAAGGGGACTCCCAAACAGAAATTAACTACACGATAGTACATAAGTGATGAGCGACGAGCGAGAACGTGAGTCATGTCTTTTAAGTGTGAGATGAGATCAAAAGAGACAAGCAGGTAGTGTGAAATGAGTGCTGTATTAAAAAATTGATATTTTCAAGGATCTGAATCACAAACAATGGCGTTTTAAAATATTCTTAGTCCCCTTATAACTCCCGATATTTCACCACCAACGGAAATGTTCACTTTGTGTAACTAGCTTTTTTAAATTACTAGAAAAATACTGAGTTAGTTTAATAACTAGTTCGGATAATTTGTGTGATATTCACATAAATGAATAAAACTTAGCCTCATTTTTAGACTTTATATTTAGTATTAGCTGGCGCCCGCGGGATATCGAAAAAGATATATCCTATGTGCTATTCCAGACTATAATCTACCTCTGTGCCAAATTTCATCAAGATCCGTTCAGCCGTTTTGACGTGAAAGAGTAACAAACATCATCCATCCATCCATACATCCAAACATCCACCCATGCTCACAAACACTCGTAATTATAATATTAGTAGGAAAATTATTGTGAAATTACCGCCAATTTCCACTTAACCGTTGTTAGTATCTATCTTGTCCCACACACACAGACAGAGCAAATATCATTACATTCATATCCGCATTTCGAATTCTTTGGAAGCATGTTATAACACGCTTTTTACATAAACCCAACGATTTTGAGTTTGCTTTCATAAGCTTTACGTTTTGGTTTAATTCTAATGGCGTCGGAAATGGGTTTGTAAAATAAACAGAGTTTTTAAACGATTATATGGAGATATCGATACTATTTACGTTCGTAGGGTGTATTTGTATGTAATTACATTTAATTGTAAGGTAGATTACAGTGAACAAACAAACATTATATTTAAAAAAACGGTAAGTGTTTGTGTTTACATTTCGGTAACTATATAGAACTACTTGCTTTTTAATATTTGTTCCGTTCGTCCGAACGCGGAGCAACATCCAACCGTCTCATCTAAAACTCTTAAAATAAAAATTCCATTTCATTTTCAGTCACAAATCATCCAGTTTTTCGTCTAACACTAGTTAACGGTGCTACATAATCCCCTGATCCCTCTACCTGCCCTCAGGGTCCCTCCTTATTTTAACAAACTACCCTCACCAGTCGATATTAAACCTGTCGGGGACCTAGGGCAAATATGTTGGCTACAAGTCAATACAGTCCATTCAGAGTTATTTTACCTTTGACATAAACCTTATGACCATGAGGATAAAGGTCACTGTGGTGCAAGAAGGTAAAACAATAATGGGAGCACAATGGTTGTGGATATAATTTATGAGATTTGACGAGTTGTTTGTTTGTCAATGGACGAGTGTTCAATATTGGTATTGTGTTGTGCCTGAACAAATAGGATATCTGATTATTTAAAAAATATCAACCAGTGGCCCATAATGTGGTACGTTGTTTTATTTATTTAGAACTAGCTTTTGCCCGCGGCTTCGCTCGCGATAAACTCGGGGTAGCACAGTTCCCCTTTCCTGATTTAAAAAAAGAACTGCGTAGTTATATAACATTCCGGCAGTACATTACAACTTCAAAAAATCTCTCTTTTCTTTGGGAAATCAAAAGGTAACGGGATTAAGGTGCTCACTGTTAGGAAATCGAGTCACGGCTTCGTTAGGCCGTGTGTACACAGGCTGCAGACAGACAGAGGTAAATTATGTGTGTTTTACTACTGTGTACTCCGGGGTTAAGTCTACATGGGGTTTGAGAATTGAGTATTGGAAGGGTGCAGTTTATTAATATTGCAATTGACATAAAACGAGAATGTTTTTGCAGTAATTCTGCTTTTATTTATTTTATACACAAATTATCATTTTAAATTAAATATAGCATATTATAATTTAGGAGAATATTTTAATGTAATTAATAGTGTATGCCTAAGGGTAGATATTTGAGTTCATTATAAATATCTGAAAGACATTATTGCATTTCCAAAAATCACACAAATAAATACTTTGACTTTTGATCATAGACGCTAATAAATTGTCATTACTGTTACGACAGAAATAGTTATAGTAACTTTTAACGCTAGGTAGTGTTTTTGGGGCTGGTTCACAACAGTTGGTTTAAACGCCAAAAACATATAGGTACGAGAGAAAAGTATTAGTAAAAGTATAGATTATGTGAATTCTACAAAACCGGATACTTTGGTACAGATGGGGTGGTATAAAATAATCCATTGATTGGCACCTGTGACGTCTGTTAGGGGAGAATGGAAAAAGAAAACATGTTGCGGCGACCCCAAATAGAATGGGACAAGAGCAGGAAAATGATAAAAAGATTGACACCTATTTAACAAATTCCGCTCATAAATGCTGCTAACAAACTTTACACGATAACTAGACGAACTAAAACTCACAACCGATTGTTACGTGGAGCGTAATCATGGACTTATAGCGGCCATAACACAATCTATGTAATGGCCGGTTATTACGATAATAAGCCATTTGAGAGAACAAGGATAGGCGAGAGGGAACTACTAATTACTATTAACTTATAAGGTAACGGTTATTATTGCAGATAACAATATGAGCATCTACCTACCTAAGTATCAGGGTAAGTTCTAGAGTACGACCCCAAGACACGCACTTCCCAGATTTGCGGTATGTTACGATACAGCGGCTCCGGGACATAAAGAGCAAAAGAAAGAAAATAACCCACTAAACCCACCCGGTTTTAATCAGTAAAAGATTGACATTCCTAATAGTATTTTGGAAAGTTTTTCTTGGTTTATTTAGGAATTCTGAATGATGACAGCACCTCATTGATTATACTATAAGTGTTGATGATAGAACAGTTGTCTTAATAAATAAATTCTATAAAACAAACTATGAACTCTTAAGTGAAAGGGAATTCATTAAAAAAACTTTCATTTTTCATTGTAACCTATAGTGTTAGTGCTTGTTGAAAACATAACTATTGCAAGCACTAAACAGTAAAATACATTTTTTTTTCAGGACGCTTCTTGTAACTTTCAGAATGTGTGTGGTGGAATTTGAAAATTGTTATATACTTTGTAATTTTTTTAAGGACGACGAAGACCTGCAGATTCTGAGCAGTCTTGCCACCATTTTTCTTTACTCTACGTTATTATTCTGCTATATTCCGGTCTCACTATTACAAGCATAGGAAATAAGAAATTCAAGCATAGGAAATAAGAAATCTTTCCTCCACTTCTCGCTCAATCGTCATGTAGATCAGTGAATTACATTAGTTATTGTTCAAGGAAGCTGCGCACGAGTTGTCGATGTATCTATCGGAGTCGCACGTAGGGCTAGAGGTGTGATGTAGGCGATTGTCGATGTAACGCGATAGGACGGGGTGTAGCGTGTAGTTCGGACACCGGTACTATTTGGAGCGTGGCGTCCGGAGTGGTACAGCACTAGTGTGGGGCGTCACTGATAGAGAGGAGGTAGCTTTCATAGTAATTACCTAACTTAAAAGTTTACAGTTAATATACACAAACAAAAGTAACATGGAAAACATTAGAGCATCCAATATTGATTTTCGAACGTGTGTGCAAATGGTAACATGTCATTTAAATTCAATACAAACCTCTAAGCTAAACTCTAAGCGACTCAACATACTGGCAGCTTTTGATCGAACAATTTTGGATGCCATTAAATATTTTTATTTTTCTTTCATTTCTTTTTTGACAGGGTGCAGGAAGCTAATCAGCTAGTGATATTTGACGAGTAATGATAAAACCTTCATGTTGTTAAAAATTCGGAAAATAAGTTATCCACCTATTCCTCATAAATTCAAAATACCCATACTTTTATCCTCCAGAAATGTGATTACTATTTTTTTAATTATATTTTTTTTTAGTTGGAATGTTTTGTGTTTTTTTTATTTTTGAATAAGAAATATGTATAATAATGAATAAAAGAAATAATAAATAGAACCCATAGTTTTTTTAAATACCAAATAGGCTTGCGTTTGTCAGTAAGTCTCCTGATATGAAGCGATGATGTCGCCTAAGGTGGAGCCCGCTAGTCCAGAAGAAAGCAATTATTAACTCTCACTTTGAAGAGGTCTAGATTATTTTAGTAATAATAATTATTATTTTCGTTTTCAAATAATAATGCGATGACGTATGTACAATGATTTTGACTGTGCTGCACCCTATGCTGATCACCAGGATATGGTTACTGCTGTCAGATATGAAATAAATGTGCCAGATTTCCAATTCCCCCGCTAGTCGCTCACACTTGGACCCCACCTTCCAGCTTGCTCTAGTGTTTATTTGTCGGCACAGCGCGTGGGCAAGGTGCTAACGTACAGTCGCGCGCGCAAGTGCTAACGTACAGTGATACAGTCGCGCGCCCAAGTGTTAACGCGATAATTTAATTATGCCCCGCGCTGATTACTGCGATAATCGACGTTTGATGCCATCGTAGCTTTGTTAGTTATGAGTTTTAAGTTAGGTGTGGTTTAAAGGGTGCGGTGGATTGTGATTTATCTTTGACTAGCTGTGTTGCGCGGTTTTACTCGCGTCTTTAGCTGCTGCTCCGCTCCCGTGAGTAGTAGCGTGATTTTGTTAATTTAGAGACACATTGACATTTATATTTTGTATTTGTTATTAATCCTATTGTTTTATTCTATTATAATTTAATTTATTTAGTTAAATGTGGGACTTAGTAATGCATTATTATTTGTTTTACTGGAGTTTTAATAATAAATTTTGAATGTCTCTTTATCGTGATTAATGTTTATATAATATTTGTACGCCATTGATGGCATGACATAGCGCTCTATTTATGATTATTGACATCTGTACTTATGTTTACCTATGTTCTACAAATAAAAAGATTGATTGATTTGTATAGTTTATGTTATTTTCTGATAATGTAGATTCCTAATAGTGAAAAATGGTTAAAATCTGTCCAATAGTTTTGAAGCCTATTCGATACAAACAAACAAACAAATCTTTCCTCTTTATAATATTATATTATAAAATATTATAAGCAATTCGAAAAGAAAAGGACTAGGCAAAGGCTGTTTGATTTTTATCGTATTTATTCCAAAGTTCTAATACTTACCATTTTTTCAGGTATATCTTAATCTAAGTAAACATACAACAATTTGTGTTAGTTTATAATACTTAAAACTATGTTAGTAGCACTTTACTAGGGCAGTTTAATCAATTCTGTAAAATAATTTCATCATCATCAATTTGAAATCTTTATAAAACCTACAGAATACCTAAAAAACACCTCCACCAATTTAAATAAACAATTTTTCGAGTAAACAAAACCCTTTTGAACTTACACCTCTGTACGCGACTGTCTGCGTGAGCGCAGGTGAACGCGCGACTTTACGAGCTCGTAAAGTACAGGCGCGCGGGAAAGCTTTAAATAGATTTAGTACTCGCCGGTGACTTACTGGTGTTCGATGCAAGGGAAATGCATCTGGAACTTATACGTGGACATTGTCTCGGAAATGTAGCGTAAGAAACATAGTATTTTTAGGGTTCCGTAAACGTGAACCCTTATTCAATCAGTTTGTTGTCCGTCTGTCTCTCTGTCAAGACCCTTTATCTCGAGAACGCGTGGAGATATAGACATCAAATTATAACCATTTACTCAAGTATATGGTCACTTTGTACTGTAAAAAACCCTTTAAGTATACGCAGTCAAAAGATATGGCAAGTTTGTACGGTGTGCGAATCTGACTGGCTCTTGGGTCGTTTTTTCCATATTGTATTGCATATGTTTAGGGATTACTGCTCAATGAAACCAGCATAAGAATAGGGTAGCTTTCAGGGTCAAAGTAAGAACAAAGTAAGATTTGTAGATTCGATCAAAGTCTTTGTCATTTTTGGTCTAATTTACAAATAAAAAATACGTGTCCCTTATTTTTGAATAATTCAAAAGACGGACTAATATTTTTTTTGGAAACTAGCCTATTGTCGGTAAATAGGCTTGTCTCTACTACTAGTCTATTGCCAACTGGTCGGGCTTAGCGGATTCTTATTAATTGAAATAGAATAGATAGTAACTACATTAAATCCTCCTTACTGGCTACCAACAACAGATGGAAGAAGCAACGATGCATTCGGGCATCTTAAAAGTACTCGGATCACAAAAGAACATCTTTGTTCCAACATGCCAGCTGTGCAGCAGAATTAATTGATGCGTACTCAAACCCTCTTCAACTAAAATACGATGTTTTCAGCCATATTTCAGTATTACTACAGTTAACATCACTAAAAGACATTAGAATGCAAACCGATACTGACAGTTTAACTACCTAACTCCACAGATAATTAAGTTTAGTGTTATTAGCTGCTAAAGAAACTAATCTATTTCAAGTGGCTGGAACATTAAACAGCCTTCAAAACAAACAGTACTAAATAACTGTTTTACCTCTAAGAGACACCGCAGCAATAAAATTAGTAGCACAAAGGAAATAATTAAGGTCTCATCATACTTAAACTCGACAAAATCAGAAAATACCGCTTTCCTACAACTATTTTACACGTAACGGGACCAACCCGTCTTAACAGTCATGCTTTATAAGGTTAAGAATTCGGTATTGAATGGGTGACAGACTACTTCATACAGGGTTTCCTCCGTGCCTCTTTTTTTGCGGATGTGAAACCATCAAATAACTTCGGAGCGGGGGGGCGTGTCAGACTTGTACTGACTAAAACCCACCCATGTTCCTTCTATTGCCCTTTACGTACGGGCCGCGGTATCTCTTTCGAACAACCCGCAACCCCGGCAAGCGGTGGCCCTGGCAGGCCCCTCTGTCCTCCGGGCCTTAAAAAGCACTTTAAGCCGTTGGTTCATAAGTGTGGACAGAAACCCGAGATTCTGACAACCAGTCTTACCAGCGTATATCGTGTTACTAAGAAACTAGAATAATGAGGCAGTCGCTACTTGTAAAATATTGGTATTCTGCTGCATCCAAACTAAGAGCGAACGTACCCGATTTGAAGAATTCGTAAAGGATTTCAATTTATCTAGCTTATCTATGCAATGAACAAGATTGGCATTTTTATTGTTTCGTATCAAAACTGAAGATGAATTGAGCAGGCGTGGGAAAATTGTTGAATAGACTGTTATGTAGATACAGACGAACGCACACGACGCTTGATTTTAGAAACGACGTCTGTCCTAATACTCAGCGTCTTTAACAAATTGGCTAAAGAAGCTTTTCTTACAGTAACTAAAATGCACATTTTAGCAATACTTAAAGGTGTTATCTACACGAGTTTTTTAACACGTGTTGTGTTTGCAACAACACGGTTGGCACAGTGTGTAAGCGTTTGACTGCTGCACTACATGTCGCGGGTTCGATCCCCGCACGTAACAAATATTTGCATGGCCTACAGATAGTTGTTCCGGGTCTGGCTGTTTGTGTATGTGAGTTTAAATGTTTGTAAAAGCACCCACGATACGGGAGAAATCCTAGTGTGGGCAAACGTTTTTATTAAAAAAAAAACTACTTGTACTAAGCCTTTTTCCGCATGGAAAATCATTAAATAACTTCTCCCGCTCTGAGTGGAGCGGAAGGGAGTGTCAGACTTTCACTGACTAAAACCCATCCACGTTCCCCTTGTGCTCCGAGGAAGCGTTATCTCTTTCAAATAACCCTGGCAGGACTCTCTGCTTTGCTGACATCTGTTTAAGGCGCGCGTGCAACACGAACGCGCCGTCGACACGTCCTGTGTGAACTTCGCCTTCAGAATAATAGTTTTTTTTATTATATTATTAAAGTTATCAGTCAGCTTTTTCGTGACAATATTGTTATTGAAGAAGTCAGCCAGGTCGGGGCTACTAAATCGCTATTTACTGCTAGCCTGCGTCATCCCACTGTTGGGCCAAGTCCTCTCCCATGACTTCCACTTGGTAGGATCCAGGGTAAATGTGGACCACTGGTCGTTGGTTTATATTTAATTCCAAACTCAAACTAACATAACATTGATTTGAATACAATTGATATTCCATTTCGCTGGCGTACTGTTATCAATCACTGCGGTTGCGGCGTACCGATACCGGCGTACTGGCGTAGCGTATCGGCGTGCTGTCGTATTGAATGCTCAAATTGTTTCAATTGATTGCGCTGTGCTGATTCGGCTTTTCGTGGTTGATCGATCTTTCTGATTGTTAGGGCTGGCGCGACACCAGAAGTGGTATTTTAAAGTATATAAAACACTAACCGGGCCCTGCGATTGCACTCGCGTGGTGATAAAATATACAATATATCTTTATGAATTGTAGCCTATGTGTTATTCTGATATGAAATCTATATTATAGTGAAGTTTCATCAAAATCCATTCAGTAGTTTTTGGGTGAAAGAGTAACAAACATTCACGTTTATAATATTAATAAGTAAGAAAAATACTCTGTCGGGCAATGCACAACCTTGACGAAAATTAAACTAGAAAAGCCTGGGAGCATGAAATACACAGCTGTTCCTTCAATTAAGATAAGAACACAAGAAGGATTAAAAAAGAAACCTAAAGGGGCCAGTAGGACATTACCAAATTTCATCAAGATCCGTTCAGTAGTTTTTTCATGAAAGAAGATCAAACATATATCCATACTCAAAAACTTTCGCATTTATAATATTATATGTATATAATAGGATTAGGATTATCGGATTTAGGTCATTTAGGTATTCATTTATGTCTAATAATATATACCTGTATAAATATATAAATACTGCAACTTTCTATGGCAATCCTTTTCTAAATTAATGAATCGGAATCATGGTTGAACTTTTGATAGACGCTAATTATATATAGTCTGTAAGTACTTACCTGTAAAAGTCGTCTTTGTTAGGTACTTTCACTGCTAGTACAGACATCAATAACTTTACAGATCAATTTTATAAACGTTTTATATTTATTAGCGGATGTTGTAATCAGTTGGAAATTAGCGGCTGTAACTTCAAATTAATTGGGTTCTGTTACTACCTTTTTAGGGTTCTGTAGATACCTCAAAAGGAACCCTTATTGGATCACTTTGTTGACTGTCTGTCTGTCTGTCAAGACCTTTCGGAACTTCCTCCGGTAACGTGTGGAGGTATCGAGTAGAAATGAAAATATATTTATATATCTATGCATCTCTCCGGTCACTTTGTGCTGTCTACGCAGTCAAAAGATATAGCCGTTTATGTCGCAAGTTTGTACGGTACGCTCTTGGCCGGTCAGCGGCTTTTCTTTTAAATGCGAAAAAGTAGCGAACATAAAAATATCGGTGAACCACAATTCAATAGTACTACAATTTTGTTTAAAATTTTACTTTGTTGCAAGTGTGTTGGCGTGTGACGTGTCTATAATATGATGTCTAGGCGTCAATTTCGACTTGAGTGCAAAGACAAACTTTGCACCCTTGTATGTTCAAACTAAAAACCACCGACAGTTGCAAGCCATATTTTAAGCAGTACAAAATATTGACACTTCCCTGTATATATATTCTTGAAGTAGCTATGTTTGTGAAGAACAATCCAAATCGTTTTGAACGTATGGCCGATGTTTACCCAAGAAACAGACGTGACAATTCTAAATTAATTAATGTACCGTGTCAAACCACTTTGATGCGCAAAAGTATTTATTGCATGGCCCCAATTGTTTATAATAAATTACCAAGTGCTTGGAAAGACTTAAAAACGTTGCAATTTAAAGCAAGACTTCGTAAACTATTAATAGGTAAAACATACTACAGTGTTGCTGAGTTTTTAACGGACAATTTTGATCAAACTACCTCGAATTTTTAATTAATTATTATGTTTTATTTTTGTTTTCTATTATTATTATTTTTTTTATTTTAAGTTGACAATTTTAATGACAATTTGAATTTTTAATCATTTTATTTTATGAGAATTACTTTTATTTATGTAATTAATTTATTAATCTAATGTACTACAAGAATTAAAATTTTAACAATTTTATATAATGATAATGTTGCATGCCGAATGGTGAAATATGGCAGAATTGATATAAACCTACTACCACCTACTTATGTATAACCCATATTTGCAAATAAATACTATTCTATTCTATTCTATTCTATGAAAATGTACTATTCTGTTAACAGTTCAAAAAATAATGGTAAATGCTCCCGTACCTGTATAGTTTTTAGTACATTACATGCCACATAATGGCTGCTAATTTAACTGAAAAAGGTTTAAAATAAAAACAATAAATTATACGGAACACTAAAAAATGTAAACTAACTTTCAAATTCACTAATTTCGTGTCCAAATCTCGTGTATCAATAAGCTAACGAGGTGTAACTAATATCATTAGATGTTTATATTACAAACGATTACCCGCAATAAAAAACTGGTATCTTCCACAATGCCGCCATAATGGAGACATGAGTATCTAGACGTTTTGACAAATGACCGACAGCGCGGGGGTCAATGGTGAAAGTGTCGGAATTCCCTGTTGTGCTGCAACTTTTGAGAAAGAGTTTAGATATACTCGTAAATGCTGGTGTTAGAAAGAGAAGTGGAATGGTAAAGATTTAATGCATTTTATTATCTGTCTGATTATCACGCTTGAATGAAATGAGGCATTGATGCTTTTTTGTTTGGATGCATTTCGATGTAAGTACCTACTTTGCCTGAGGCAGTGTTCAGATGTACACACATTTTAAATTACTTGAGCAATGACTTGGAAAAAAGAAAGTATCTAGCAGTAGGTAAGACTTCAATAAAAATCTAGATTCTGCTTTGTAAGTAGTAAGTTTATTTCCTTTACTTTCTAAATTTAAGTTCCAAATAAATTCCTACCTAACCTCTTGCGAATTAGAATATTAAGAACTGAATAGTTTTTTTTTTGTGATATAATTATGACGATGTATGGGTTTACAATTATTTAAACTCAGAAAAGCCACCATTGTTCGACTATTTTTGTTAAAACCTTTATACAGAACAACAAAACATTAAAAAAAAAAGTCCCAAGAAATTGGCAATACTTCGTTATTTCGCGAATCCTTGACAATAACTGAAACAATAGTAAATAAAACCGAATTACATTCACAAACTTCGAATATCCAATTTTCCGATATCGTTGAGGAGACACAATAAGGATAATATAGCATGCAATACTATTTAGGTGTACAGAACTCCCGGGAACAGTTAATTTCTCGCGTATCGTAACTGTGACAAAAGGACTAACGTTATCGCGGGAATAACGTTAAAACTCTTTTGTTATAACGTTTGCGATAACGCTTTAGTGAAACGTTTATTGTTTGCGGTTCCTAAGACATCCAGGATTTTCATGATAAGAACGAAGTTTTAACATGGCTTACCTATGACTGTTTTTAGAAATATTTTCCACTTTTCATTTTGGTTTTATGATCTTAAATCATTACATTTGTGAGCAACTTTACTTTTTCATCGGATAAACAAGGGCGTAAAGAAATTTGTTTCTAGCAAAAAAAAACGGTTAATTTTGTTGTGTTTTTTGTGTAATCTCGCCTCTATTGACCATAGATAATGTGCCCTGACAAATAAATTCATAGATAAAAATTTAATTATTTATTAAGGTACACACAAAACAATATGAAAAATATACAGATAAAAGAGCGCAAAGGTACTGCTGATTTAAGAAATCTCTTCTAGCAGACCTGCGATAGGACAGATGGAAAAAAACACGTAGACAAAATGTGTAAAAATATCAACTTAAGTACTAACATAAATAAACAAAACTATATCAATATAGAAAAACAAACATACTAATAAATATAATTATGTTTAATTAAATTGAAAACAAAAAAAAAACCGCCGCAATTTGACAACCCTAGCTTGAATAAAATTTGTCCAATATCGTTACAGGTCTATAAACCCGGGAGTTTGATATTCATGTTCTATATTGTATACAAATGTTCAAGCCTCGCCATTCTCTTCCAGAAAATTGTTAAGCAATAACAATCGAAAACTGTGTTCTATGTAAGTTCCAATAGACCTTAAGATTTTCATAAATACGAACTATATTAGAAGACTAGCTTTTGCCCGCGGCTTCGCTCGCGTTAAATTCGGGGTAACACAGTTCCCCTTTCCAGATTTCCAGGTACCTGCTACCTGTAGTTTGGCCCTAGCGCCTAATTTATTGTAATAGCAATGCTAACTTTTCCGTTTTCTTCCCTCTTTCTCACTCATATCTCAATCTTTTTAAAAAAATAGCCTATGTCCGTCTCCAGGGCCCCAACTATCTCTGTACCCATCAAAATCGGTTTAACCACTTAGGTGTGAAGACGTTACAAACAAACAAACTCACTTTCGCTTTTATAATATTAGTAAGGATTGCTGTTAGCTGTTATCCAAACTTCTTCGCGGAATATTTCTAAGGCTTTCTTGAACTCAATAAACATCTAAAGTTCTTGTAAGTCGGTGTTCAGAGAGATTTGTTTCGTACACAAAACAAAATATCTAGATTTTATTATTTTCTGAGAAAAGCAATTTACTTTTGGTCTTATTTTTCGTGGAAATAATCGTTATTTTATAATTGTCTTTAGGGTAGGAGTCACTCGACTCGTTGACCTTTACTGATGAGTAGGAGGCCCTGGGTACTAAATTATTCCTAGATTTATTCTTTAGGAATTTCTCAGTTGCAGTCAGGTCTGTGTCCCGTTGATGGCAAGAAGCTCGCCTCCACCCTCGCTCCTTGTTTTATGCTATAAAAGTTGCTATTAATTAACCATTCGTACATGTTCCTTCTATTGCCCTTTATATTCCGGGGCCGCGGGATCTATCACGTTCACCTTAGTTTCAAAATCCAGCACTACCTAGTTTACCTCCTTTCCCTGAAAACAGCGTGAAGTAACAAAACAGTAAAACATGTAAATAGCTTTACAGCGGTAAACGCGTGTGGTCTCACTGAAATAAACTGAAAAATGTCGTAAACTCACCTAATTGAGTTCGCCGTAAAAACTCGACGCCATTCTGTGGCTTTTCTCAGTATTTTGTAATATTTTAGGCATCGTACTTGGGATGTTTCCTTTTTTTCTTGAGAAAATTTTGTTAAACCTTTAGTGAGCTTTCATGAGCTTCACTTTTGAATGGAATATTTTGTTTGGGCTGAATGGGTTGTCTCTTGCGTGCCGATACGCACCATTTTGAATTTTGACGGCACGGTTGGCGCAGTGGCTGAGCGACTGTTGCGCTACGTGTCGCTGTCGCAGGTTCGATTCCCGCACGGAACCAATATTTGTATGACCTACAGGTAGTTGTTTCGGGTCTGGCTGTTTGTGTATGTGAATTTAAATGTTTGTAAACGCACCCACGATACAGGAGAAATTCCTAGTGTGGGGCAACGTTTTATAAAAAAAAACAACAATAGGTTTTTAGGATTACGTATGTCAAAAGGAAAACCGGACCTCTTATAGGATCACGTTATTGTAAGTCTGTCAGTCTGACAAGACCCGTTATCTCGAATTCATAAAGGTTTCGAGTTGAAATTAAAACCATATTCTAACTAACTCTGTGGTCCCTTAGAGCTGTGAAATCAATCTTCTAGGTCTACGCAGTCAAAAGATATCGATGTCGCAAGCTTGTACGGTGCCTACGGTGCACGAGGCGTGCTTATGTTACTTTATGGTAATTTGCACACTTTCACTAGTTAGGTTACGTATTTACAACTAATAATAGTAAACCTAACCTACATGAAATTTTGTAAATGTCAAATATTTTTGTTTTTTAGGATTCCATATCGAAAGGGTAAAACGGCACTTGCTGTCCGTCCGTCTGTATGTCTGTCACCAGGCTGCATCTTAAGAACCGTAATAGTTAGACAGTTGAAATTTACATAGATGATGCATTTCTGTTGCCGCTTTAACAACAAATCCAAAAAAAAACTGAATAAAATAACACCCATACAACAAAGATGATTTCTTGGCCGTTTTATAGATAAAGTACGGAACCCAACGTGCGCGAGTCCGACACGCCCTTGACCGGTGTTCTAACTTTAACATAGCTTGAAATTCTTCTTGTCTTGCCAATGCTTTACTTGGAATGTGTTCGACATGACCTCACAAGGGAAGCAGTACCTTTGTACTCAAATTTTTATATGTTTTTTATCCTGTCTGGTTTACTGTGTGTACATAAATAGTTAAATAAATAAATAAGGGAAAGACTCATCACTGAGTACAATCGGCGACACATAGACCTATCCATTTCTAGTATGACATAGCGTCGCTTTGTATACATTTGCTGTATAAGATCAGTTTTTACTGGTATGTATAACATGATTGAACCTCGTGTGTACGTTTAAACCATAAGAGCTGACTAATCTGTGCGCAATACCGTGAATAATGTGCAAAATGACGGCATAGTTGGCGCAGTGGCTGAGTGATTGACTGCTGAGCTGCGGGTTCGATTCCCGTACGGAACAATTATTTGTTTGACACAAACAGGTGGTTGTTCCGGGTCTGGCTGTTTGCCTATGTGAGTTTAAACGTTTGTAAACGCACCCACAATACAGGAGGAATTACTAGTGTGAAAAATTCTAAGATTAATCGGTTTTTTGGGTCTAAAATTTGACTGTTTCCTCACGATGCTTTCTCTCCTAACCTGATGTTACAGAAGACAATTGCTCTATAAAATTAAGACATTAACATTCCTAAATGACAGTCATAAAAAAAAGTTGGTGGGCCGGTTAGGGCTCTAGAGAGAGGAACCTCCTCACAATACGGGCCGTATCGATAGAGCCTTCTGAATTAGCTTAATCACACTATTATATTTTACTGTCAACAGTTTGATTGTGTGTGTGTGTTTGTTACTCCTTCATTCTCAAACGTCTGGACCGATTTGGATGACCTTTGGTATGTAGATAGCTTTACCCTAGATTAACACATAATATGCTACTTTTCATCCTGGTCTACACGGGTGAAACCGCGGAGCGTAGCTAGTTATTAATAAAACCCGTTTTATGATCGTAGCAGCCCTAACATGCAATTATTTTACGAACGCAGTTCATTCGCAACGGTGATTACTAACAGAAATTAAATAAATTATGGCAGTTTATTTATTTACTTAAACAAATTAAACGAATGTACCGGTTAATTACTAACATATTACAGATACACGTGGTTTATGCAGTAAATATATATTTATCGATTACCTGCATTTACTTAATCCATGTTAGTTAATTTATCTACTTTTATTTATGTTCAGTAATTATTTGTGACCTATACTATGTAGCTATACAAGTTTCATCCCATTTCGGTCCCACTGTTGGGAAGCTAAACTTTTTTCTGAGTGAGGGAGTGGGCCATAATCCACCACTTGGTGGGCCCGCAGGTGTGGGTTTGTGGATGTCAGATGTCTTCAAGTTTTAGGCCATGCCGAATTCCTTGCGATGCTCTAACTACGGATTTCTTGCAGAAAACGTTCTCATTAAAATGCCTTACAAATCATCGTCAGTTTAAGTTGGCTGAACTACTAGAAAATTCACTAGTTATCCAAAATTCAGGTGGTATTCCATGTGGATAAACTCCCCAATAAATCAAAAACATTACGACATTGTTGGTGCAATGGCTGAGCGGTTGACCGCTGCGTTGCGTGATGCGGGTTCGATCTTCACTCTTCACACGAAACAAACATTTGTATAGCCTACAGATACATAGTTGTAACGGGTTGGTGGTTTGTGTTTATCAGTTCAAATGTAAACGCATCTACAATACAGGAGAAACTCCTAGTGAGGGGAAATGTTAAAAAAACTGGCCAAGTGTGAGCCCGATTCGCGCACCAAGGGTTCTGTACAAACTTGCGACAAAAGCAGACATCTCTTTTGACAGCGTAGACGTAGAGGCTTGATTTTCACAGCTCCAAAGGGCGATAGACTTGAGAATATGGTTTTAATTTCAACATGAGAACTCCACGCGTTCCCGAGGTAAAGGTTCTTCAGACGGACAGACAAGCGTACAATAAAGTGATCCTATCCAATAAAAAACGTACTAGTGATGAGAAAACCCAGTAATAAATAGATCCATGAGACAGACGTACAACAAAGTGTTCCTTTCCAATAAAAAACGTACTAGTGATGAGAAAACCCAGTAATTTTGGTAAGTTGGGTAGTATGTATCTCTACATACGGAGCACCAATCCGTGTGTAGAGATACGTATACTACCCAACCAAAGACGACGTGACAAAAAACAAAACATCATACAAACCAACTAAAGCCACAAGACGGGCGCAGCCACAAATTAATCGCAGCGATTTATATCATCCGCAACCAATAAACAAACAAGGCATTAAGCTTCATACACAGCTCAAATTACACGATTTCAATTAATCGCAACGCCTGGGGCGCTCGTGACGCACGTGTCCGGTCGCTGCGATTAGTCGTCATTAGCAGTCGCGTAGTCGTACGGTGTGCGACCGGCTTTGCGAGCAGCCAATTAACTTGTAATCAAGTTCGCGATTGATGCTGTAATTAGGGGTGGTAGTGAGATGATGGAGGAGTATTGAAGATATTGACTTAGGTAATCAAGTTAGTGTCGTTTTTTTGTAGCTATTCAAAGAGTAGTAAATATCAAGCCTGTAATGCTTATAATTCCCAAACGGTAAGTAAGAGGTGAACGTTCCAGGGTTGTTCGAAAGAGATACCGCGGTCTTGGAACATAAAGGGCAAAAGAAGGAACATGGGTGGGTTTTATTCAGTAAAAGTCTGACACTACCCCCGCTCCGCCCAGAGCGGGAGAAATTATTTGATGGTTACCCATCCGAATAAAACAGCGGTTTATGTTATAGTATACCTATTTAGTAGTACCTTTATTTCGCCAGTAATTTATTAAGCCCCATGTAGGAATGAGTCTATTGTCCAAATCCGGGCAGAAATCAAGAAATCTTGATAGAAAAATCCAACAACGCTTAGCGCGACGTGGGAATCACACCCAGGACCTTGAACTCAGCAGTCGTGCTTGCGACCAGGAGCCAGAGAGTAAACTAAACTGTGAACGAATTAGATCCTTGTACGATGTCTGTTAGGATACACAATAGAAGCTTATAACGTTAACTCGACTGAGAATTTGAGGCTCCAAGTGGCGTTAAGAAATGACAACAGGCCGTGTCATCGGCGCGTTCGTGTTCCACGCGCGCTCCGGACCGCCGCGAGACGTCTCCCGGCCACTGGTAGATGCGGGTCTGTGGACGGTGAGCAATGAGTAGCTCACCGTCCGTCCATCTAGTGACGACAGGCCGTGTCGACGGCGTGTTCGTGTTCCACGCGTGCCTCAAGACATATCAGCAAAGCAGAGGGGCCTGCCAGGGCCACCGCCTGCCGGGGTTTAGCGTTGTTCGAAAGAGTTACCGCGGCCCCTGAACACAAAGAGCAAAAGAAGGAACACGATTGGGTTTTGTAGACTAAACGTCAGACAATTCCCCCAAAGAGCGGGGGAAATTATTTGATGATTTTACATCAATAAAAAAAGGAGAATTAACAGACGGTGCACGCTGTAATCCAATATTAGGACCGAGTTGGAGTAGATGGAAGTAGCATGTCCTCCAATATGGCTCTAGGGCACATTCCGGTTCCCTACTGATGTTCGCCTTTACCGTTTTTAATCCGGGTAGGCAGAAATTACAGAGCGCCGCCTGCTACGATCTCTGCCTTCGGGTACTTAGCAGGAATTGTGAAATGAAATCAAAGTTGCTGACGGGTCTCTATCAAATTTGGCATTGCATTAGTGATCCATTAGGTATTGCATATCGCCTTGGTACTACATGTCACAAAACCACTTCTAAAATTAACTGAAATAGTTGTCTCAGCATAGATATTTCTATACAGTTTATCTTTATATGGTACTTTGCAACATATGAGATTAGACAAGCAACAAGGTGGTCTTACTGTTGCTCATTTTCATTAAACATTAAGCGATACCTAAGTGTGTATGTGTTGCAATGTAAACCCTCGGTGATGTGTTGAGGGTTGAAAATACAACTGTGGGATTTAATTCAGGCAATCAGTTAAGACTGCCCATTGTGTCACCCTATTTATAAATTGTATATTGTTATTCTTGTAATTTGTATAGTGTACATGATAAAGAATCCTTACTAATATTATAAAAGCGAAAGTGAGTTTGTTTGTTTGTTTGTTACGTTTTCAGGCCTAAATGACCAAACCGATTTTGATGAATTTAGGCACAAAGATAGTTGGGACTCTGGAGACGGACATAGGCTATTTCTTTAAAGTGATAAAAGGGGGAGCAAGAGGGAAGAAAAGGTAAGAGAAAGATATTTGTTTTGCGATCATCACGCGGGTTAAAGTTACCGTTAGCCCAAAGTAACTATGCCACACGGACGACGTCGCGAGCGGAAACTAGTATTCTAATATCTTCTATCCGTTAGTTTTTGTGAAAACAAGCATAAAGTACTGCAGTCACAGAAACATTTAAAGATAACTTTTAACGTAGCCGAATAGTTTGAGACAGCCCTAAGTCAGTAATTACGACTTGGCTAGATTATGTTCCCAGCTGGTAAACTCAAATTAAATAGATTGTTTACAGTCGATACCGGACCGCACACCTATTATACAAGTTAGGTAGGCAGGGATGTGGCCATTATCGAAATTATGAAGCCAAAGTAATAGGGTAGGTATTGAACCATTGACGGGCAATTGAATTCGAGTTCCATTACGATAGCGGGTAATACGGCCATCGATCTGGTAATAATTACTTTGTTAGTTAATTAATTTAGGCCAACGAATACGCGGAGTAGTGATATTTATGTAAATCCGGTACTTACTGAGCTGAGGCGTCATTCCAGCTTGTCAGTCAGGTTTTTTTATCCACAACTTCACACCCGTAATCCTCAAACGGTTAGGCAGGAGTGTGCCTGCTACCTTTTGCCGTTAAATCAATCAGGAACTAGTCAATACTCCGGGCTTCTGCCGATAAATTTCCCAATAGCAATTTACTCAACCTGATAATCGAACCCAGGACCTCCTTAGCAGCGAGAGGGAATGGGTAGCGGCTTATGCGAAGTAGTTATGCTAGCGAAGGAGGTCCCTGGAAGTTTGAGGGAGAACCTTAAGCTATCCCAGACACCACGACAGATGCTTCGGGCGTCGGGAGATCACTCAGCCACCCTAGAGTCCTCAGTCTGTGGACGGTGAGCAATGGGTAGCTCATCGTCCGTCCGTCTAGTGATGACAGGCCGTGTCTCAAAAAGATGTCAGCATAGCGGTAGGGCCTGTCAGGGCGATTGTCTGCCGGGGTTGGTTGTTCGTAAGAGATACCGCGGCTCCGGAACATAAAGGGCAAAAGAAGGAATATAGATGGGTTTTAGTCAATACTAAGTCTGGCTCCCATTTCCACTCCGCCCAAAGCGGGTAAAGATATTTGATGATTGCCCATCTGAAAAAAAAAACGAAGAAACTAAGGGCGGTAAAACTCAAGTTGGGTTGAAAATATCTTAACGAATTCACAGGATCTTTGGATTGTTGGAGCAAGAACACACGGAACCGGGAAATATGAAGAAAGGGGAGGCCTAGCTGCCATGGGTGATTCCGGCCTGAAACTGTTACGATGATAAAAACCTGTCACTTCAACGTGACCAGCTCATATTCAAAACGTCCAAAAAGCCCGAAACTAAACTATAGCTATATATGCCTCCATTTTAATTCAATTAACCCTCCCAATTACGCATAACTAATGGCCGATATCTATCGTTATCAGTGGTATGGCAACATTTCCCGTATTGATTGGCTAACACTGGCAACACGCGACGCGGCCGCATGCGTGAGTCGGAAGCGATCAGTCAACAAGCTGCGCGGGAGTGGGCGGCCGTAGCTTTGGTTAATGTGACTTTATTATAGATTGGATAGCCGCAGGGTCAGGTCGTGTAAGATGGCGGATAAGAAGGTTTTGGTCGTGATTAGAAAAAGTTGATTCGAAATAAAGAAAACATGTTCATTTCCACTTGCCACAAGTGCACACAAAAGTTATTATTTTTGTCTAGTTTTAAGTTCTTTTAGATAAATTTCTAACACTTTAAAATAATTTTCCATTTTTTTAATAATAATAATATTTATTTGCAAAAAACACGGTATTAAAAGATGTCACAATACAGAATGAGTCCAAACATGTTTTGCTTAATATTAAAACATGCAAAATTCATCATTATCAGCATTACAATTTAAGTTCGAGAAAGTCTTTAACACTGTAAAAATTATTTTCTTTCAGCCAGTTACACAATTTCATTCTAAAAAGTCTGTTATTTAATTCTTTGAACGTATTTGGTAATTTATTGAATAGACGCACACATAGCTACACAGTTTTTATTATATTTAGCACACTGGGGCATCTCGTCTACTAGTACCAGCCTGACTTGGTCACGCCGACTTCGTGAACATACGTCTTCCGCTGTTTTGAACAGTTCTCTATGTTTCTGTACAAACATACATGCTTCATACACATATATTAAGGGCAATGGTAGCAAACCAAGCTTTTTAAATATTGGTTTACATGATTCATCTGATGGAAGCCCGTATATGGCTCGTATACATTTCTTTTGTGCGATAAACGCTCTATTAAAGTCGGTACTGTACTTTACATTTCTATCTATGTAGGTAACATACTACAATAATGGTCACTTTATCTAAGCCCTCATGTGGCAAGTTTGGACATAGAGATTGAAGTACTTTATCTTTGAATCAACATCTGCTTTTTACCAATTACAAAATGTTTTGAAAAGGGTGTTGAAAGCTAGAGTTTTAAATGGAACGCACAAATCTCGGCTAAAAGACATAAATAACTCTCTACAACTCAGTGATACACCATGAGAAGACAAGATTTAACACTGGTAAGATTTCTAAAATATACTTCAAGTCAAATAATAAAGGCATAACGGGAATTGATGATGTGCCACCTATTTTGCACCACGGCCTCCTAAACTGACATGCAAATCCTTTTACATTCCCAACATAATAAAATGAAAACCATAAATTCAAAAACAAGGCTTAACACCAACCCCATAGCCAACAAATAAATCCTAATAACCCAGTCTACAATACCATCATTATAAATGAAAACGTCATCAGGTTTCGCCAACCCCTCCTGTGAAGGTACTGTAAGAGGTTTTATAACCTAACCAATGCTGGCTGGTTTACCATAATGTTCAAATACTCAGGTCGTTTTAAATTTAGAATAGAAGAAACATAAGAGTAGGTTTAAAGTTAAAAGTGTTGTCACACTTTTAACAGTTACATGTCTGTAACTTAAAATATGATTTAAATTATAATCTAAAAAGATTAAATGCGCTTTATTTAAAGTATTTTAGCTTAGTTCTCATAGTAAATAGACGAAAAACAAATGACTTAACCCTTGCGTAATGTGTGTGTTGTCGCTTGGGAAAGACGACAGGTGTGGTATCCAATAAAATGATGTGATATAGATTTTGGTTTATTTGTGAATGAGTTATTTGAGGTTAAAGATGGCAGTAATAGGATGAGAGTGTAATAAGAGGGTTATATAATACAAGGTGAAAAGGACGCCGACGCTAAAACAATTATCAAGTATTCAGTACATCGTTCTAAACAACCCCATATAGATATTATTCGAGTTGGACTCTCGCACCTTGGGTTCCGGACAAACTTGCGACATAAACGGTCAAATCTTTTGACTGCGTAGACTTAGAGGGTTGATTTTTACAGCTTCAAGGGACTACAGACTTGAGTATCTATATGGTTTTAATTTTAACTCGATACTTCCATGCGTCACGAGATAAAAGGTCTTGACAGACAGACGGACAATGGAGTGATCCTATAAGGGTCCCATTTTTCTTATTGAGGTCTCCCTCTTATCTATCACTCTTTTAGTAACATGCGCTTCGTCCCTCATTACATTTCCATTTTTTTTTAATGGCATCTCGCAGTTCGACCTAGGAGGTCGTTTACTGCTTTACCGGTCGATCCCTGTGGATGCCTTGAAGTTAAGGCCTCCAGCCAGAGGCAAAAATCTTATATACTAAGCGACTGCACGCTAAGGGCACCCCCTAAAGGGATTACTGGCTCAGCGTCGCGGGCTGGCTCTAGCAAAGAGACGGGGGGAGGGGGGGGGCTTTTAATTTTACGTCGCGGCGGTCCTCGGCGGCGAGGACGGAAAAACGGTGATCTGTGTTATTACATTTCCATTCAAGACAAACATATTTATACGAACGACATTTAAAATTTGGTTGGAAAGAGCACCATGTCAAAGATGAACAACGTAGGTAATTTCCAACGCAAAAGTTGATAATCTAATGGCGCAGTAATATTCAGGCATATTCATTTTTGTTGAGGAGCTCGTGGCTAAATAATAGCAGCCGCTCGGGTCGATCTTTAGGTTAAGCCGCGCTTGCCTAGGTTGGCCTGTGGATGGGTGACCACCCGTTACATACCGAGTTTCCTCCGTGCCTCGGAAAGCACGTTAAGCCGTTGGTCCCGGCTGTCATTTGTAGATCTTTGACAGTCGTTACAGGTAGTCAGTGTCCCGAAAGTCTGACAACCAGTCTTACCAAGGGGTATCGTATTACTCGGTACTAACTGGGTTGTGGAGGTCAGATAGGCAGTCGCTCCATGTAAAATACTGATATTCAGCTGCATCCGGTTAGACTGGAAGCCGACCCCAACATAGTTGGGAAAAGGCTAGGCAGATGATTCATTTTTGTTGGTAAAAAAGGGTTAAAGTTTCTCCTAGGCGCATAAAGATAAAGTAAGTTATTACACTTCAACTTACAACGATAATTGCAACGCAATCAATATTTTTAATCGACATACCGGCAATCAAACATTAATTATAGAAAGTGGGTTGTACCTACACACGATCATTTTCCTATTTAAGTGTATTACTTTCTATAATAGCTTTAAAGCCCGTGTAATACTCATATTTAATGAAACGGGACTTCAATGTGACTTAAACAAAGCTGATAAAATCGTTATCTGCAGCGTTCGGGAGAGCGTGAAACTTGCCAATCTTGCCATAGCTTGCTTAGTCAAAATTAGCAATTAAGACATTGGTACCGATTCTGTTTAACCACCGAATTAAACTAGACTAAGATTAATATTTCGTTAGATTGATTACGTTGACGGCACGGTTGGCGCAGTGGCCGAGCGATCAACTGCTACGCTGCGTGTCGCGGGTTCGATCCCCGCACGAAACAAATATTTGTATGACCTACAGGTAGTTGTTTCGGGTCTGGCTGTTTGTGTATGTGAATTTAAATGTTTGTAAACGCACCCACGATACAGGACAAATTCCTAGTGTGAGGCAACATTTAAAAAAAAAATATGACATACCTTATCACATCTTATTTTATTTCACACCATTTTAGTCGCGATTGAAGATAAAAACCACAACTTTTGGTAAAAAACCTCAATTTCAGAATAGCTCAATTTTCTCTAAATTGAGAAACTAAACTATCATTAAATCTGTCAAACTATAATATGGTAAAATTCTGTCACTTTGATCAATTTTAGAATAGAGAACGTGGTTTGACAGGTATATAATAAACTAAATTTTAGTAATTTTTAGAGCTGTCTTAGTTTAGTTTGTGATAACAGAATCACAACCATGTTGCATCAAGGTGTTTAAAACATGGAATTATATTGTTACTATGATATTTCACAAACCTTTATTTTTGAAGGTTGTGTTGTTAAGAAGATACTTTTTATTTTAATTAAACTAACAAACAACAGACTATACAAGGGCATCAAAAAACTCGTCCTCAACGCTGTCAGCTGGTAATTTACCCAAGAGACTGGCCACTGCCTCGTTGTAGAGCAATACTTAGCGTTTGGCCAAGGTTATTATTGCCAGCCCTTAGGTCACGGGAAGAGTCAAATAATACAAAACTTGAGAGGTTTCAAGGGACACCCGGATGGAACGAAGTTATTATTTATTATGTACAAAAAACCTGTATACACTCAACAATAATAATCGTCGCGACACCACACTGTTCAATGCGAAATAGTAAGACGAAACGAAAATAACTGGCTTGCTTTCTATGAGAGAGAGGGAGAGAGAGAGACAGACAGAGAGACACGCGCACGCCGCACGGTTTACATCTATAGCAAAAGGTGTCATTACATTTGGTCTTATTTTTTTCCGTCTAGCCCCCTTTCGCAACGCCCGATAAGGAACTTCGTTCCAAAAAATCTTGTTCATAATAAGCTTTAGACAGATGTCTTGTGTCAAATCCTCAAAACGCCACTAGCTTGTACGAAAAATTTGTGTTAAAAAATGTGCCTCCCAACATAAAACACATCAAATCTACAATATAAGTCAGACCATTAAAGTCCCGCCGTATATCATTACAATCGCGCTCATTACGGTCGCTGCCGCTGCAAAGGGACGCTTGCACAAAATGTCATTTGCGCCATTATGAACAAACATTGTGATAGCGATATACTTTGAGAAGGGAGTTGTGAGTTGTGCCTTGTTGTGCAATGGGGTTCGACCTTTATCTAGGATATAGGCTGGTCTTCATTTTCATTCTACTATCCTAATTTATTTGAAGTCGCAGCATGGTTTTCTTCCACGCTTCTTTATTACTCGTTAACTCAGCAGTCAGCGAGTCTTTATGAAAAGAATGGACATTATTTACATTTTTTTTTTGTTTTTATTTAACAACTAGCTTTTGCCCGCGGCTTCGCTCGCGTTAAATTCGGGGTAACACTGTTCCCCTTTCCTGATTTGCATGTACCTGTTACCTGTAGATTTTGCCCTTACGCCTTATTTATTGTTATAGCAAAGTTAAGTTTTCCCTTTTCTTCTCTCTGATATCGCAATATTTTTTTAAATATAATATTAGCCTGTGTCCGTCTCCAGGGTTTCACCTATCTCTGTACTCATTAAAATTTGTTCAGCCATTTAGGCGTGAAGATGTAACAAACAAACTCACTTTCGCTTTTATAATATTAAAGTAAGGATGTATGTTCCACTGTTGAGCAAAGGTCTCCGCCATATTTTATTTTCTATTACTAATTATACCCATTAATTAGTGCAATGCTGTGAGATTCAACTGCCACATGATGTTTTCAGATATTAAAAAAAACCGGCCAAGAGCGTGTCGGGCCACGCTCAGTGTAGGGTTCCGTAGTTTCCCGTCCGTCACAATAAGTGTTCCCACTTATGAGTTTAAAGGTGGAGGAGGAAATTATTTTGTACAACTTTTTGTCTTTTTTGTACAAAAACTGTTGTGTCAATCAAGTTCAAAATGATTTTCATAGAAAGTCCTTATAAAGTTCTACTTTTCAGATTTTTTTCATATTTTCTAAACTTATGGTTCAAAAGTTAGAGGGGGGGGACCCATTGTTTTTTACTTTTGGAGCGATTATTTCCGAAATTATTGATATTATCAAAAAATGATTTTAGTAAACCCCTATTCATTTTTAAATATCTTTCCAACAATATATCACACGTTAGGGTTGAAATTTAAAAAAAAATCACTTCCCACTTTACATATAGGGTGGCTACCCTAATAAAACATTTTTTTCCAATTTTTATTTTACCACTTTGTCGGCGTGATTGATATACATATTGGTACCTACCAAATTTCAGCTTTCTAGTGCTAACGGTCACAGAGATTAAGCGAGGACGGACGGACGGACAGACAGACATAGCGAAACTATAAGGGTTCCTAGTTGACTACGGAACCCTAAAAATGACAGAATTGATCAAACACTACTAAAAGTCGAAGTACCTACCTCTAGTTTATCAATCAACTAATTAGTATAGTAATTTTTAATTATAAACGTAAAATTGTTTTAGTAGAAATAGCTGATAAGACAGGATAACGCATGGATTTATCTCTCAACTCTGCAAATCCAAGAAAAATCTTATCCGAAAAACACGAGTAATATCATTACGAATCCCACATCATTACGAACCGTCATTACCCTGTCTGTGCTTTACTACCGTCGAATAACTCGCATTCGTATAATCGAGCAGTGAGGTGTTAACTCAAAGCGTACAACTCCCCCTCTATATCATCCCCCCTCCTCGTGTTTCACCCCCTCTGCGGTCTGAGGGCTGTCTGTGCTAATGCGAAGATGTGATTAGTTAAGTTCGATTGTAGGAATGTGCTTTCGCATGTAAGGGTTGTAAGGTAGTGTCTCTGAGAGGGTTATAGTGCCGGTTAATGTTGGTTGTGATGTAATTTTCTGTAGTACTAGAGGTTCTTGGTAAGGGCTCGTAAAAGGAAATAGTTCTACTATATATTTTACTACCGTAAGTATTGTCGTTTTGAGTTGTAAGTATGTTTGCTGCTGGTGGTAATTACAACCACGCTCAGTCATTTTTCATCCTCCTATTATTTTCGCAAACGAATTGCTTGCCATAGGTTTGGCGATTCGTCGTAAATCTCCATCTACTATTGCGTTTTTTTTTTTCTATTGTAATCGATACTGTCCCAACTTCTTTCCATATTATTTTACTAGTCACCACAAACCAGCCTTTTAGGCACGTACCATAACTCTCAGCTTCAGGCAGCCAGGTCACAAACATGACCAGAGGATCTAAAATGCTGAAGCAGAATCATAATATGTAATCCTATGATGATTCTGGCCATTTTATACCCATTGGCAACCTGACCAGTATAGCGCCCGAATATTCATTCGAATAAGAAAGTTCTATCAGCAGGTACTAGACTAATGAGCTCGTTATAAATTTTCTGCTGATCCAACTAATGGTAACAGGGCACATAACACACCCGAATATCACCTTTGACATTAGGTATTAGCTTCAAACTAAGTGCCAATTTATTTGGCTTCTAGTGGGCTAAACATGTGGTGCAGAAAAATGTTTAGTGTTGTGGTTAGATGCGTCTAGGGACGTATTTTACTGGCGGACGTAGCCATTGAAAGGATAAGACATAACATTGCAGTTATTTGGCTGATGCTGACGTGGAAATTACAACAGGGAATACTTAATACTTAAGTTTGGCGTAGTGTGGTGAAAATGGGCAAGAGTCATATCGACAGAAGAGATAGCAGTTATCAAAATTCAGATTAGTTTTGGTGTTTTGGTGTCATCTGGTTATTGGTATAACTTTTAATAGACGTATTGAAACAAATTTGAATAAAAGTTCAAATTTAAACAGAAGACCAAGAAATAATACAAACTACAAATATGAGAAAGTTCAAATCACAAATTAAATCAAATGAGTAACGAATAAACAAAAAATGATATTCAAAATCAAAGTAATTATGAAAACAATAGGCTTCCCAATTATCTCGTTTTAAAGTTGTTTTGTAACAACTGAAGTGGATCAAATGCCCCCAATGAACCCCAAGTGGGGGCGAAAGGGTTCAATTCACGAATCGCCTGCGAATTACACCCCGAACAGGATACCGTTTGTAATTAATTATTTAATTAGTAATTATACGTCTGCTGAGCGTTAAGGATTATAAAGGGTTTGTGTGTTTGTGTTTCATATTAGGGGCGTTTTTGTTTATGTGTTTGCTTGGTTCAGTAAGGGATGAGAGAATTGAGTAGGGACCAAACGGGTAGCTGCTCGTCCACTCTTCGCAGAAAATTATGTTTGTTTTATATTTTATTCGTTTACAGACACTGATGATGAATCACAGCACAAAAGCGTGTGAATTCAGTGTTGAAATTGTTGGAAGATCCCATAAAAAACCACGAATTATAATGACACGGCCAACGATAAAACAACACACATGTCCAGCTTCGCAGAAATCTACCCATTTGTCGCCAGATAAGTCACATCAACCACAAATAAAAAAGGAAACGCTTTGACCTTTAAACAGGGCCATAAAGCGCCATAACATCACGGATCACTCGAATAAATCAACACGTTACGCCAAAGTTCAATTCGATGCGATCCGATTCTCGGGCGGTATCGATTCGTGTACAAAAATCGATTGATCAACGTCGGTCGCGTATCAGTGAAAATTACTCACGACGACAGTTATCTTGATAAAGTGCCGGATTCAATGCGCGGGCGACGCGTCATGGACTCGTGGAATAATGCCCCTCTGCTGCATTAATATTGTTTTCTTAAGCAGCGGAATAAAGTGCGAATACTTTGTGGATATGTTGGTCATCGGGGTAAGCTTGACACTCGACATATCGATATTGCAGTTGCAGTTCTCACAGCATCACGCAACCCAGAGTTTATTTATTTAGTCAGGCAATCATTTCAACTGTCTTGTATCCTTAATGCACGAAGAGCTCTGTAATTATTTCTCATCGCTGATAGTTTATGACCGATTCTCTGTATTTTTGATCAATCCATATTATAGAAACAATGATGTATAAACAACAGGATGGTGCAGCCCATCCTCTTTTGTTTGTGGTTCACTCACCATCCGGAGATGATCCATCCTTTGCTATTGACCTCGCAGTCAGTAATAAAACGTATTGCTCTACCATCCTGTGTATTTCTCCTAATTGCATGACCTTCACTAACCACATCGCAGTCATTACCTTCCTGCCCTTGTTCTTATTACCTGGAGTTGGCTCAGCATGTATTTTCTCTCATGCTCTCCTATTGACCGTGACGCTATCATTCTCTCCGTTTACTTTCTCATACAAACAGTTAAACCAAACAGCTGTGTTATCCAAAATTAGCTCTCAAAGTAAATCAGCAACAATTTGTCTCGCGGACAGTAATCTTAACAAATTACCGTATTTATGTCAGCGACGAATTCACGGAAAATTACGAATTTCAGTTTCTCCGAAAATTATGTGCTGAATGAATAGTTGCCATCCAGTTGTGCATAGGTGAAAATGAGTTAACAAGATTTTTTTACCACTGTCAAAGGTGCTTTTAGCATCAGTCAAAGTGACATGGACAAATTAAATGTGGAACTGCGGACACTAACAGAGGCTTAACTGCAATTTGTCCGTACTGGTCTGGTAACTCAAATGGTAAACTCAACCGAATCTTTATTCAAAAAGCTAAAGCTGCCATTTTGTATTGATCGTTTTAAAAACGGCTTATCTCAATTGATAACAAACTGTCATTACCAGGGTAGCATATCTTGTGAGGAAACCCGAGGGTGCATAATGTTCCTCGATCTTGTAATCCGCGAAGGGTTGGGCTAGGTGCTCCTTACATGCCCATTAAGCAATAGATACCCTGAATAAGGGGATATATCTAAAGGAAATAAATAAATAAGGAAATAAATTAAAAGCCAATTTCCAAAAAACTACTAAAAATTGGAAAATAACTTTTTGGAAGTAGGTTTGAGATTTTTATTTCAGCATTTTTAGTTAATTTGTTTTTATTTTTCCATTGTTATTAAAATATATTAGCAGATAAATCATAAAGACAGAAGAAAAAAAAATACGTTATAGACGATAAATCATAAGCTACCCAAGCAATATTTGCACGACATGAGAAATGACAGACATGTAAGCTCCTTACATTCATGTACTATGTTAATTTCAAATAAAATTACGCAATACTGAGGCTTTTTCTTTATTTTTGATGTATTTTTTTAAATCTATTTTTGTTTTTTTTTTGTGAAAATTTAATTTAATGTGTATAACTTAATGTGTTACATTAAAACCACGTCTCCATTTTATTTAAATTGAAAGGAACCCTGTAAGTAAAACACCAGAGAGCACTGGTACCCATAACACAAGTTTAATCTTACCTTGGGTGCCAGGGTTTATTTCACTACTTACCAAATGATGTATGTTATAATTTTAAAGACATTGTTAGTTTGTAAGTGGTTTTGTACAAATCTCTTTCTGGCAATAAATATTTTTATATTATTTATTTTAATTTCTTTTTTTAATATAAATAAAATTGATATGGGCCACACCTCGGAAGTATACCCATTCGAACAAAAAAGTATTCTGAAAATCAGTCCACAATTGGCGGTTTATAGTTGAACAAAAAAAAATAAAATTACGGTCGATTATAGAACGAAGTTGGTTTAAAATGATAACTGATAGATCTTTTCAAAACCCAACTGTTTTTTAACAATTCTGCTTCAGTGGATCAAATTCTAGATTTGAGAAGTAGCATTGTTGATCAATTAAATTTATTATAATCAGAAGTTATATTTTCGTCCGGCTAATAATCTAAGTTTTCTTGTTATTTGTTAAAAGTTCGATATTATTCTCAACTATGTACCTTAAAAGCTTATTGTCTGCTCAGTTTTAGCCATTATTTTAAGAACTAAAGCAATTTTAGTTTAGAATGGAAGAAAAGTCCATCATTTATATTTCTGTAAGATATTATATTGCCTGCTTTACTGTTTGACGTGTAAAACGAATTGCTTTTTATCTACATTTTCCATCGTCTATATTTAGAAAATGTTAATAACTACTTAGTACCTATTGTTCTAACATCCAATTTCCAACTAAAACAAAAGAATGATTTGTACCGTCTGGAAAACAAAACAATATGTCAGGCAGCCAGATGCATTTATTTCAACGTAAAATGTATTATAGCTATGGTAGTCTGCGCCATTGTAAAATGAAGACAGATTTTGTCTGATACCGCGACCGGCCTCGGGCGAAACATGGTTTTTATTTTAAAGATAAAATATTTTAAATCTCGGGGTGGCTTCCCCCGGCCATTACCGTTTATTTACCTACACGGCCTACACCGCAAGGGTTTGTATGTTTGACATCCAAATTTCTTTGGTATAAAGTGATTTCGGGTGTTTCATTTATTTCGATAATTATCTAATTGATCAAAGCATTTTATTTAAAAGGAATAGGTATCTTTGAAAGATGTTATAAAACCAAAAACTTTAAAGTAAGCATAACGAATATGATTGTGTTCATGCTTAGCTTGACAAATTAAAATTCTTTTCTCAAGAATATTAGCAAGACACCAAGATATTTTTCAAATTCGGTATTTTTACTTAAATCACAAAGAAAAAACGTTACAAAATAATGTTGCAATAATTATATTTTATGCCTTCATTTCGCCATTTGTGTGTTAAGGATTTGTTGTAAGTTCCCGCCAAAAACGACGCCATCTTTGACTTGGCCCGATTTTGGCGGTAAAGTACGCTATAAACTGTTCGTCTGTCGTGTTGAGTTGGTACTACCTACTCGGGTTTCGTAATTTATTTATAAATAAGCTTGTTTTAAAGGAATGTGTAAATGATTGTTCTTATTTACCTAACTAATTCTATTGACTGAACAAATCCAGACTAAAGTCCTAGTCAAATAAAAATATTTGCCTTCTGTGTTAAGAACTAAGTATGTTTCTAGTATTTTTTTTTTAAAATAAGTTTTTCTGATTTTATTTTATTTTGCAGGATTTAACTACGAGGCTATTTTAAAGAACAAGCAACAGACCGTTCCTACCTATTCATTATCTATTTCATTCCCAACAGTTTCGACATACAATGGCTAGTTCTCATCCTCCATTGATTGATTTCAGCAATAGAGCTCTGTCAAACTTCAGTAATACTTCAAACGTATGTTTAATGTTCCACTTTGTAAGAGAGTTGTAAACATGTTGTTCGACAAAAAACATTGTTTACTATCGCGAACTAAACGATGCTTTACTTTTTAAACCATAAACAAGGTTTTATTCCCACGTGAAAGCGTGTCATAACATTTTTCAGCCTATTTTATTGTTCCTGCAATAATATATACAAAATACATTTGCTAAGTTGTAAAGTTAGAATTTATTGATGTGTTAGGGATGTGGAATGTTCGTGTGAACTGTGTATTGTTTTGTTCCCTCGAAGTCCTCCTTTTATGCCAGATTAAAAACAAAACCAACTATTTCTATAAATAGTGAAATTTCAGCACACACTACAAGTCAAGCGTCCCCATTTCTGAACTACCAGCTGCTAACATATTTTAAGTTAATCCCAAAACAAAACGATCCTCTTTTTAGCTCTGGTAACCCTGTGCACAAGGCCAGGTCATTGTTTTATTCGTTCCGTCTCGGTCCGATTCGCCACGCACTTCGTTTGCACGCACACAAACTTCACTTTTGTAAAACGAGACTTTCCAACAAAGTTTCATTTCTAATTCACTTAAAACTTGCAACCGACGAGGGAATCACGGATGTAACGAAACGTAACTTAATTTCTCTACGGAAATTGCAGGGAGATTTTTAAATGGATTTTTAACTGATAACATTTTGATGTTGCAAAAGTGTGTTTAAATTCTAAAAAATCTTACTTATGAAATATCTACCTAGAACACTTCCGAATGTCTAGCATTGATGACAACCTTTTTTAGTAAAGTTAAATAAATGCACTGGATAAAAGGCAATTAACATTAACCTACATTACATGCGGAGGCTTATGGTGTCCAGAAGACCTCCCTGTTTAGTTTAGTACCTGAAACAAATAAACACAGAATATTAATTAAGCTTTTGGCAACTAAATCATACATTTTGCACTCGTCCTTTAATTTTATCATACACCAAGTGAAACATTCTAAGAAAAACACGCAACGCAATACGAAATTAAAATGACAAACGTGCATGTAAATACAAATTATTACACCGGTCCCTTTAAGCGCAGACTAATATCCGAACGATAAATAAAAAGCGCGCGAAATGAGCTCATTAATTGTTGAGCGCATGCGCGTCGCGTAATTTGAGCTGTCATGTTTAAGTGGCGCTTGAACCGCGAGGGCGGGAAAAAGTATTATAGGTGGTCTATGGTCATGATTGAAGAAGTGTTCTGTCAAAAGTTCGTCTCAGTTTGAGACACGACATCGTCACTTTGTAAGCACAGTTTGTAAGTAATGGCTGATTCCACTTGGTTAGATAGTTATACGTATTTCTATCTGACGTGACAGGTTTTCTATTAACTCGTGTTTATGCAACATGTATACGTTTCATATGAAAAACGCATAACCTTATTACTTTTTGCTGTTTACTTGGGTTTGGTGGCTTTTTAATGTGCATTAATTTAATACCTGCAAAGTTCAACAGTACCTAAAAGTTAGAGTTTTAAGAATAAATAGGTCTCATTCTATACCATAAATCATGAACTTTTACAAGTTTTTAGATTACAAGCAGTTAATGTTAAAACTTGTGAGGAAATTGTGAAAATATGATTACTGGCACATAAAATATTTCAGAACTATTAGTCCCTTTCAAATAGGCCAACAAACGGATAAAACTTTCGAGTTGTTGCATAACCAGATAAGTACAAATTTTGTATTCGATCTAGCACATCTATAGTATTTTCACGGTAGATTATCTAGCACACATAAAAAACAGCGCTAGCGGCCAGTGACCGTTGCAAACGAAATTAGGTTAGGATGAATGGTGCAATGCCGCGCTCTCCTGACATTTTTTAGGTGTACGGACCGCATGAATGAAGCGTGGAAATCTCGTTGAGAGAACGTAATGGTCCATTGCGTTGGTGGCCTGCCAGATGTCATGGACTATTAAGACCGGAGTGAATGAGGGCTGGCAGCTTTGTTATAAGAAAAGTGCTCGTTTTCTCAGTTACGAAGAAATGTCGTTAAGATGTTCTTTAAAAATAAGGGTGAAAGAAGAGTGGTGATTTAAGAAAATAAAGATCGTCGACGTAACAAAATTGCTTGCGATAACATTAATTTTGTTTTCGTTACTGTTTTTTTTAAACTAGCTTATGCTCGCGGCTTGGCTTGCGTGGAGTTCAGTTATTGTCCCATGGGATCGTTCTGCGTATGCGTTAATCCAGGTTATAAACTATCTATGTGCCAAATTTCATTGAAATCCGAAAAAGTAATAAAGATCTATACACACATCCTCACAAACTTTCGCATATATAGGAAGTATAGCAACCATTTCACGTAAAGTAGATGATTCATGAAATCACACACTACCAATAATAGCGTACACATGATACTAAATGTAATATGTTTATTTTTTGTAAGTATTAAATATGTTTATCGCACTCGAGATATTTTCGGCGCCACAAAAATACATAATGAGGGATATTAAAAAGTAAAGTTTGTCGATGGCACTCTGCTTGGATTTATTTTTAACGTTTCCTACCGAAATAATAATTAATCACGATGAGATGTCTCATTAATAATAAAACACCATTCAAATTACGCTTCAGAACAGATCTTTTTAAGATTCATTTTCCGGTATACCTACCTACACTCAAGGTTTAATTTTACACATGTAACTATTCTTTTTGATTTTAAATATGTTATAGGTTACTAATCTTCTAAAAACGCTATTGTAAAATAAGTATTTTACAGTTTTAGTTAGAACACATCCATGCTAAGTAGACCTACCCATTAAGCTGCTACATCTAACGACTCCACTGTAGAATGCCAAATGTGCCAACAATCTCTGTAAAATGACTAGCACACACAGAGAACAATATACCATAGAGCATAGAGCGAAGTGGTCTGTGAATGCGGCCATTACAATACATACCTACTCTAATAAAAATGAACAGACAAAATTGCGCGGCAAAACTAAAAAATACCGGGCAAGTCCCAGTCGCAAATTTCTGTACAAACTAATGAAAGCACCGAACATGCTCTAACAATAAGATAAACTGTTTTAAAAGACATACTTAACTTTGCCGTTGGAAAACTGTTGTCTCAATACATCGACAAAGGTCGCGATTAGTTTACCAACTGCAATTCATTTATTTGCGATGCATAAACAGCCATTTTTTTTATTGCGTAATTTTAGAGAGTTGATTTGTCTTACTGCTCCAAGGACCGCAGACCTAAGGGCCTTATCATACTAGCGGATTGCGAGCGTCTTCAAAGCGAAGCGGGCGCGCAACGAATGCGTCGCGAACACGCCGCGACTGTTCAGCGAAGACGTCGCGGACGTGCGGCAAATTCGCAACGTTTTCGTCGCGTGTTTGTAGCAAGTTAACGACGCACAGTACACTCAGTAACAAAATGGATTCTGACGAGGAGACACTGCTGTTGGCTTTGATGATGGTGCATGGCCATGATGGTGCATACGTCCTTTTACATTCGTGTCTCGTTACTGACTGAAGAGAGGCGGGGCGGACGGGCGGGCGTTTGTACGAGATAGTACAAAATGGCGTCCACGGTGCTATTCGCGGCGAATTCGTTGCGCGTCCGCAATGAATTCGCAGCGCATGCGCGGCGTGTTCGTTGCGCGCCCGTAACGTATTCGTTGCGCGCCCGCTTCGCTTTGAAGACGCTCGCAATCCGCTAGTATGATAAGGCCCTAAGTATATGGTTTTAATTATAACCTAATATCTTCACGCGTTCCTAACTTAAAAGTTCTTGACAGACGTGTTTTTCTTTAGAGGTACGGAACCTTGAAAATAAAAAAAAACATGTAATAGCAACGGCTGTAATACGTAAATTAATGCACTTTACAAAACATTTTATCCATTTTAAAGCTACGTATTAAAAATATCGTTCATATTTCATGGCGTGTGGGTGTTTTATGATATATTAACGGTTGGCTACAGTGTGCCCGGCAGATTAAAGATTGCACTCTGATGGATGGAAATGGGAAAGCTCCGGGCATTGAATAATAACTTATAATAAATTTAAAATGAAGATGAGCTAGGCTGCTGTCTAGTTTACGCATTTTAAGAGGTGAATATACGTAATTGGTTTTGATTGTTTTTATTTTTAAATATTGCCCTTTTGTCTGCATAGAATAAACATGTCCTTCATCAGTTAAAGATTTTTTGAAATCAATAAACCAGGCAATCCATCCAGACAATCTCTTTTTAAAATTAGAACAAACTATATTACCCAATAAAACTCCTGCAGTGGAACAACTAAGGTGTGCCTTACAACACACCAGGGGCCTAAGTCTGCTATTACAATAGTGTCAGAATGGTCGATCACTGATCGCATAATGGTTGATTTTGACAAGTTTGGTAATGACACACCTTAGTTGTTCCACTGCAGGAGTTTTATTGGGTAGTATAGTTTGTTCTAATTTTAAAAAGAGATTGTCTGGATGGATTGCCTGGTTTATTGATTTCAAAAAATCTTTAACTGTGAAGGACATGTTTATTCTATGCAGACAAAAGGGCAATATTTAAAAATAAAAACAATCAAAATCAATTACTAATATTCACCTCTTCAAATGCTTAAACTAGACAGCAGCCTAGCTCATCTTTATGTTCACCTGGGGCCTAAGTCTGCTATTACAATAGTGTCAGAATGGTCGATCACTGATCGCATAATGGTTGATTTTGACCAGTTTAGTATGTAGTAGATTACCAAACTTGTCAAAATCAACCATTATGCGATCAGTGATCGACCATTCTGACACTATTGTAATAGCAGACTTAGGCCCCAGGTGAACTAATCTTCAAATGACAGCAACACTCGACGAACGGGCTCGAACATATTTCGGCACACCGTGCGGTGTCCAGTATGTGTCAGGTATGTGTTATGTAATTTAATGTTGAGTTTTACGCAATAACCCAAAGCCAATGTTCTCACATAGCTGCGGCGAACCTCCACATTGAGCCCATAAGACTTCGATTTATTTCCCTATTCAACAAAAGTGAAACTCGTGGGTAGGTCATTATCTTTTTCACATCTCTCAACGTATTTGTGTACAAATTAATAATCTATAAACATCTGCTTGATTATATGGTAATTTACCATATTTTTATCTCGGGGCAGCAGTAATTTAAGCTGTGATGTCGGAGCGAGTAATATTTCGCAATCACACATGCCCGGTGGCATCGATTATTTATTATTTAAATTGAAACATTGCACTCTGTTAGCAGGATTTAAATATGGCGACCATTGCACGCATTAAGTGGGTGGCGTCCGCAAATGACATATAAGTACATAATAAATATTAATTATTTGAGCTATTCGTTTGTGAAATCATTAATATGATTAATTTCGACAACATGGCTTTTGGCTTGCGAAATGAAATTTTGGTGTAATTGAACTTAATAATAATGTTCACAGAACAAGCACCTTTTAATCACATTATCTACTGAAATTTATTTTGATGACAATGCATTGATAAAAGTAGGTAAAGTAGTGATGTCCAATAAAACAGCAAAATAACTCAAAGAAAGAATAGCAATCACAAAACCATTCACATTCGCGGTAGTAGACTGAAGTTTTAACAATCTGCGGCATCTTGCCAAGGCGGCAAGTAATAGCGACGAGGCGTCAAGTTATCCCCGCGCGCTCTTTTACGAAGCGCGGCAAACTGCTGAAGTAAAAGTTTTACGTCTATTGTGAATTAATGAACTCTGCTTTGCAGGATATCGACACAAAAATGAAGAGTTGCAGTGATTTTTGGGAACGAAAAAGATACCTTATGTTAAAAATAAATACGGTATAAAACCTACAAAATATGTGCAAGTTCGTATAAGAAAATCTGCGTCAAGTTTTCCACGCATACAACAGATCCAATCGTTGAAGATCCTTCTGACATGCAAACTGGTGTAATTATCTGAACTCGTGCGCCGCTTGCCCAATCGCTCGGCCCCGGGCGATGCGCGCGAGTTATACCTTTCGAGCCAGGAAGAAGAGTTCAGGGAAATACTGAGAGATTTTATAGTGAAAGAGTAGTTTATTTATAAATTCGAAATAACTTGCAATTTAAAGGATTCTTTTAGAAAAACCTGCTAATGTGCTGGATGAAATATGTATTCACGTGTACGATGTTATGGTCCATGCAGGCAAGTGTTTAACGATGATTTATCTAATAACATCGTTAAGTAATAGTTTAGAACGTACTGATTATACTGCACATTCATTTATCACAAATTTATTACATGAATGATGGATTAGTGTCATGATTGATGATGACGACAAGAAATTCATAATAAAATTAACTATAATAACATTACTTGCAGCATAAAATTATATTGAAATGTGAAACGAAAATACCAGTGTAACCTACCAGATAATTTGGTCGGCTTTGCGTCCTCAGGCGGGAGAGCAAGCAAACAAAACGACTGGTGATTGCTGGCCGCAGATGATATGATTGCAAGCAGTACTGGGCCTAGGATACTGCCCTGAGGCACGCTCCGTTACAAAACTTTACGCCAACTATTATCTGGTGTAAAATGATATGGAGAAGGCGTAGCATGCTGTAAGAATGTATTTCTTTTATGTTTCTGTTGTTTTTTTTTTATGTTCTGCGATTAAAACATACAGATTTATGGATATAGGACTTTATAAAATGCATGAGGGATTTCTCGTTGAGTTAAAATAAGCCGATTCAAAAATATACATAATTTACTGTACGATTAAGGACGTTTAGACGTTGTTTTTGAATGAAAAACACACTGTTTTCAGAAGATTTAAAATCTCTCAATCTCTTTTCCTTGACAAACTCACAAAAGCGTATTTTTATAAACAACAAGAGTGCATCGTTAATCCTTCATTATACAGTACACCCAAACAGTACACCTGATGTCTCAACTACTATAACTTTGACAAAATTGTTCCTCGATTGCTATAAGAAAGTATCTAGGAATCCGCGGGTTCCAGGGCCACGGAGCTATTGTATAAATAAAAACGAGACAGCTCCCTTCAGGCACCATTCTCGTGTATAAAGCAATCGTTCTTTGTCATGAAGTAAATGCAAAAATATTGGTGCATTGTGTGAAAGATCCCGAGTATCGGCCGGCCGGGCTGGGATAATGTGGTAGCAAATGTGAAAATAAAAGTTTTGTTTATCTTAAACGTGACTGCTCTGAGGTATGGTTGCTATAATAGTAGGAATCAAGTTATTTACTTGTCTTTAAGATTGTTGTGTTTTGTTAGGTGAAAATCGAAGATACACCCACATATATACACAAACACACATACACGCTTATACATTATGCTGCTTATTTTTTTACTCTTTGTTTATATTCTTTTTTTATTTTACAATAACCTTTTTTTTCAGACAGCGACAGCTCCGACATAAGAACTATTGTAACTAATGTTTGAGATACAGTATAAATATTTTTATATTTGAATTTAATAAGAAAAACGTTGTAATAACTATTAAGTTGCCTATTATACAAAAGACCATTGCCGACCATTATAAAGTCGAATCACAGCCAAAGTAAAACAATTATTATATAATTGGTTGTTTTTGTGTTTTTCATTGCAAGCTTTTAATGAAAAACGTAAAAAAACAGCTTTTAATGAGCTCCATACTAATTCAGGATCAGTCATTCCAAAACTTAAACACAAAGCTAATGGGTTAATCAAAGCGAATTAAGCAAAACAGATTACAGGAGTTAATTGCTGCTTAATGACTTTTCTGATAAAACACTACCGTTTTAGATGTTCATTTTTTAAAGTCCTCAGAATAATGAAGTTTCGAGATTAAAACAATTCTCGCCGTGCCCAAGGTTGCTAATCAAAAACGCCGACGGACAAACATAAAGCTTTTACTCGTAAAGCTCTTATTACGAAAGTAGGAGAGCGCTATGTACTGTGTAATGGCGACAAGATTAAAGTTGTAGACAAAAACATGGCCGGTTCTATTAAGGTGCCGTCGTAAAAATGTATAGTGTCCAGTACAGAGGGAATGCTCCGCGCCGCGAGGCAACTTGAGTTTTCAATTAGAAAACACTTAGATAACAAGTCTGTTCCCTACTGTTTTGTAATAAAGTTTGTAATTAAATGGGTGTAAGATTCTGTTCCAAACTAAGTTGGTCGAAGGAACAATGAAAGTACAGAGTTTTGTGAAAGTTGATTCTTGTGTCACAAGTTTTATGTCTACACTATGGACGACTAAAGCCACGTTAAATGAACTTAAAATTAATCTGAGATCGTTTACCTCTTACACATAATCCGATAAAAATCTTAAAGACGAAGTTAAGTGCTGATAAGAGGAGTAATTACTGATTAAGTGATTTATTGGGCTATTAATATTAAAGCAAAATAATGTTGTATTCATTTAATTTGGTTAATGGGTTTTTCTCCCATTGGTTAAGAAACTGGAGACGATTAAGAGTGCATGAATGAACAAAAGCATGATAAGCTTCTAAGAAATGATAAGTCAAAAATACCAAATTCAAAAATAAAAAGCCATCTGAAACAACAAACAGCAAGAAATGATAATACAATAACTTGAAGCTTTGAGATGACTGGATAAGTATTTATGACGTATGATTCAAAATGAAGAAAGAAACGCGAGAGGATGAACATGAAGGATAAACATTAATACAAATGAGAAAGCGATGTCTTCATTTGAGAACGTAAGACCAATTTGCTTCCCAAATAAACGTGAACATTAAATATAAACTTGGAGAACGCTTCACGCATTCCCACTCGCTGATCTGGAGACAAGAATCGAATAAAAATAAATCGAGAATCGAGACAATCGAACGAGCCCGATGCCCGACTCATTGTAAATATTCCGCCGTAACCGGATGGCAACATTGCTTTTGATTTGTTAATTTTATTGTTTTAAAAAACTTCATCTGACGCTTGAATGGACGCTGACTTTCCGATCGAACGCACATCGATGGGATTTTGGGCAGAATTTGGTTTGTGTTGTTAGTTATAGGAAATTAAAATTGTGAGCAGAAAATCAATTTCCTTGGTTGAGATTGTGTAGCTGATTTTTCTTTGAGATTTCATAACCAAAGTAAAAATCACTGTATCAGAAATATTCAAAAATGTCCTCTTTTGTTTTTTTTTCGGATTAATATCAAAATCTATCCATGTTCCTTCATTTGGAACATAACCGTAACTTAAATACTCTGCTAGACAAAAGCAACATTTTAATTGCGGTCGTTTAAAAGGTATCTGATCAGTTGTCACAGACGATCGAAAAAAGCCGTCACACCGTTTATTGAGCCACCCTTGCTCTGAACTCAGGGCTGGTCTAAGTGATTGAGATAAGCTTTTTGATACGCGGTTTAAAAGACGAACACAAAGATGGTATGATGTTGATTTTTTGTCGTAAATAAAATTAAATCATTAACATTTTCCGACTTTTTATGTATTTCTACCTAAAGGTTTAAAGGTTTTACGATAACTTTGAAGTTTTCACAACCTAAATTCATAACGCTTATGTTTTAAGTAGCGAGCAGCTTGTCATTTATTTTCGGATAAGTAAGCTAGCTGTCTTCGTATCTCTTTGCAGATTACTTGTAAAATCCTGACACATTTTTTCTATGATAAATCTGCCAATGATTTCTTATAGTTTTGCCTTTATTACTCCCATAGTTATTCACAAATTACTCAGCACCAAAAAGAAGCATTCAACAACGTTTCGTCCATAACGAGCTATCGCGAATCTCCGCCACCGCGCACATTCTCACACAGCGATGCGCTCGCGCAGCAAGATGTAAAAACATCCGTCCCGTTACTATTCTTATGCAAACATATGCAGACATGTCCTGGAAGACCGGCTTTTGTTTTAAAAGGCTTTTGGAGAAAGAAAGTCGGAGCTTTGACTGTTTATTGGGGAAAACTGTGATTGAGGATTGATAAGAATTGTAAGTAGAGTTTGGGTAACATAAATCTTAATCCAATAACTTTCGCAAATAGACCTTCATATTGGAAAAAATAATGACACAAGCTGCATTTTCCTCATAATATCCGACCAAGACAATAAAACTATAATAAATACAATAAAGGAGATTGACCTCTGAGTTATGTCCGTCTTTTGCGAGTTGCCGGATATGAAACACTGAACTTGTCTACTTAGTTCAAAATAGTACATTTTGATTAAAGTGGGAAAACTTTGCCATTGCATCCTAGGCGAAATTTACGCCCGAGCCATCCTGCGAGGGTTCTGGCAGACCAGGGGCGAAGGTCCTATAGAAGCCATAAGCCAGGCTTGCCCTAATATCAAACTCAATACCTATATATAAAAAACCCTACAAAACAATGTTCAAAATAAAAATAACATCAAATTCCGCGCCAAACGCATTGTGATGCAATGCGAGGTTGCCAGGTTTACTCACTCACTGAACACCTGTGTCACTCGAACATTCGCGCGACGTTGCCAAATTTTTTCTGCGAAATTCGATACTCGACCTCGCTCTAACACTATACAAAAAAAGAGTTCAAGTATATGCAGCACGTGTCTACGGTCAGTGACACCATTGTGCTAATGCTTTCTCGCTCGCACTCGTTGGCTTCTTATGGGGCTTGTAAACTTCTCACTTTTTCCTAGCAAAATATTTACGTTTTGATAAAATTGTTATGACGTCATTTGAAAATTTGTATGGAGTTAAATGCCGGGCTTTTTTATGACTGTGTGCGTGTAAATCAGTGTAAGTTCGAAGGAGAATGTGTGTTCGCACCAAGCATGCGCTCAAACATGCGCGATGCGCGAATTTTGATAGAAAGTTTAGAAATTTCAAATTAGTTCATATTTGTTTTGAGCGGTTACTGGTGCATTTCTTTTTTTGTGATATTATTTTCTCAATTTCTAGTAATTTTAAAGTTTAGTGATTACTTTTTGGTGCAATTAACTTTGTTATAAAGTGATTACAGTTTCATAAAAATAAAAATGAATTCGAAAACGCATGCAATTGTTCCTTGTGAAGGTTTAAAGTGTGTGAAATCGTTATTGGGCAAGGTAAATAGTTTGAGTTTTACAGAAAAATATAATCTCGTTACTTCACCAAAACCTACCCCTGACTTGGATATTTATCAGAAAACTAAATCCCATAGTAGGCAGTTTAATCGATCAGTGTACAATATTCAATGGGTGGTCGCCGTGGTCGGCTGCTCTCATTTAAACAAATTTTTCTGTTGGCCTTGTTTATTTTTCTCTAAAGATAATAATGCTTGGAATGTATCAGGTTACAATGATTTAAATAACTTCTCTGGTGCCACGAAAAAATATGCCTTCTCTGTGCTTTGTTGTTTGTCATCTGTCCGTGGTAAAGAATGAAGAGTTAGTGGGTGTTTACATTGTGAGTAGTTACAAATGTTTTCAACAATGTGTGGTGAGAAAGCAATTTATTATTTGTGCGCCATCTTGCGGTAAGTGCTTTTATTTTTTTTGCATAGCGACCGTAGAGATCGAGCGAAATATTAGGAATCGAATCGAACTATAGTTGTTACATTCAACTCAATAGATGGCTCTTTTATCATTTACTTAAAACTGCGCGTATTATAAAATTACTATATCTGTTTTTCATTACTGTTTGTGCTTTTTTTTTAAATTTAGGCATATTTAATTCCTAATAGGAAAATAAAACCGGCGTTATCCTAAAAAAAAAAAAAAAATTTTTTTTTTTCAGCCTGAAAATAGGCTGAAAAAGCTATTGTAATAACTTGGCTTTACCTTCATAAACAAACCTCTTTCGCCACTGTGGCAGACACCGCTTCTGTACCAGGGCCGACTACCTACTGATACCCAGATGTTTAAAAATTCTTTTCTTAAAAGCCCCTCATCAAAATTATTTCAAAAGAGACTGACTTTGACATTCAAACAATCTTACTTTATGATCTTTCTCAAAACTGCCAAACGCAATCTCGATGAGATGAAATCAGTTTGTTTGCAAACATCTTGTGATGATGAATAGCTCCATAAACACCTGTTGAAGATAACATTCGAAGAGTTAAACGTTTTGTGTCGGGTTATTAAATGATTCTTTGAAGTCTTTGCCAACACTTTACAGGTGTAACTAACAAAATTGTTAAATTTATTTTTGTTGATTGATGTGTTCATAACTTTTGTTCTCCTTGATCTTTGTAGCACTTAGACTGGAATTACTGAAGTGATAAAAAGTCAAATGTTTTTTTGAATGCAATAGGTAGCTCACCGTCCGTCCGTCTAGACACGACAGGTCGTGTCGACGGCGCGTTAGTGTTTCACGCGCCCCTCAAGAAGGAACATGGATGGATTTTAGTCAGTATAAGTCTGACAGTCCCGAAGAAGGAAGTTAAATGATGATTTCTCAATAGTTTTTTTTTACACTTTTTTTGCAAATGACATCATCGTAACGTCACACCTGTAACGTACTAGGGAGACATGTATCAAACACTACACCCACACGTTCACACGCTTGTTATATTTAAGTCCCGTATAATAGGAGCCCACTCTATTGCCATCAATAAAAAAATACTGAAGGAATAACCTAATAAGCACTTTGCCTGACCTGGGAATCGAAACCAGGATCTCATGCTTAGCAATCGCACTTGCGACCACAACACCAACGAGTTTTTTTTTATCTATACTTATAATAAATCTGTAGAGAGGTCAATTCTGTACATGAAATATATTTCCAAAATAACTATCAGGGGGTGATTAGTGATCGATACTGATGCCAAAAATGCAATCAGTAAAATTTTTGTCTGTCTGTCTGTCTGTCCGTCTGTCTGTCTGTCTGTCTGTCTGGATGTCTGTATGTTCGTTATAGAAACAAAAACTACTCGACGGATTTTAACGAAACTTGGTACAATTATTCTTCATACTCCTGGGCAGGTTATAGTATACTTTTCATCACGCTACGATCAATAGGAGCAGAGCAGTGAAGGAAAATGTTGGGTAATCGGGAGAAGTTGGTTAAAGCTACACAGAAATCATGTATGACGGAAATGTCATCCTTAAAATTATATAAAAAATATCCTACGACAGCATAAGTCTATCTTATATGGTTGACTCACAATAACACGTGTAACTCCCGATAACTTAACAGTTCGGAGTTTCTGATTATATTTGTCTACTCTTACGTTTATAACACTCCCACTCATCTCTAATTAAAAACAGTTAACATTATTACGTATTCAATAAAAAAGAATCATATAAATCGGTATACAAACACCAAAGTTATGCATGAGATACGCTAATAAGCCATCGCGCGTGAATACTGAATCATGCTATAAGGATTATTTTTGTGTAATATTTGGCTGTTGATGCGAATAGAGGTTCTGAGTGTTCGACCTTATTGACAGACAATGCTTTCAGCCCGACTTTTAGTCTTTAAATAATTTCTTTTTAGATTTCTTTTGTTGTTATTTTATAAAATAGGTATTAGTTATTTTGGTAGTGTTTAAATATTCGTTCAAATTACAAATTATTCATAGTTTACATTTTATTTCTTTTTTGGTGAAGTAGTAGTAGGTACGCACAGATTTTTAGATACCGAGTTTCGGCTAATTTATGTTCAGTTTTTTTTTTTAAATTATGTTGGTAAAAGCGTAGTTAATTATACTAATTATAGTTATAGGTATTAATAATTATAGTATTTATAGGTTTTTATTTTTATGTAAAGTAGGTATAAGTAGATAGTATTGGACAGGCGTTTTAGCTTTATTTTCATTTCATTTTTTGTTACAAGTTGTAGTTACCTATTATTTCTGGGTATAATTCTATTATGATTATTTAGTTTTAGTACCTATTCTATTTGGTAATTAATAGATTCTTATAGATACATAATTAGATATATTAAAAAAAAACAAAATATATATATATAATTTAGTACGTAAGTACTTAAATTATTTTCAAGTTAATTATAATTATTATTTTTTAATTTATTTAGCTGTAGTTTTATTTAGTTGTTGCTGTAGTGTATTTAGGATCAGTTTTATTGTTTAAGTAGGCACTTGGATTTTTTAAGTGAAGGTAGCTACAGTTAGGACCTCTAACGTAGCTTATTTCGTTAGGTAACTGAATAGGCATTCAGTTACCTTCAGTTATATTCATAAATCCTTACTAATATTATAAAAAGCCACAGTGAGTTTGTTTGTTACGGCTTCACGCCTAAATAACCGAACCGATTTCGATGCATTTTGGTACAGAGATAGTTGGGGCCCTGGTGACGGAAATAGGCAATTTTTTTAAAGTGAGGAAAGGGGGAGAATGAGGGAAGAAAAGGGGAGAGAAAGATACATTTTTTTCGGGTCATCACGCGGGTTAAAGTTAGCGTTAGCCCAAAGTAACTATGCCACGCGGACGAAGTCGCGGGCGGAAGCTAGTTCTCAAATAATGTTTGTGTTTTTAAACAATATTACAAACTTTACGTTTTAGTTAGTGAAGCTTTTCTTTCGGGTTTTCATAAATGCATGAGGAAAGTGGTTTTTATGACAGTTATCTTCAAAATATTTGTACTTTATATAAGTAGGATTTATCAGTTTCTTACTAAACCAATAAATAATAATTTGAACATATATCTGCGTGTATTTAATTAAAATAAATTAAGTTAACAATTATTCAATTCATGTTGTCATTTCCTGCGACAAGCTTAAACCGATTCTGTTTCCGTATTTAATATCTTTATGCCATGTTAACGCGAGCAAAATCAAACCAGCCATTAGAATATTTTGAAACCATAGACAAACTTCGGTCTTATTTACACGTTGTAGATCTTTATCGAGCAGATCTTGTCTCTGCCTCATAAGCTCGTGGCTAGGTTGTAGACAAGGCTCAGTCTAGTTTAGTCTGAATCTAGGTTAGTGAGGTGCTCGTAAGTTGAACCTGTTGTTGGCGAATGTTTATTAATTAATTATCATTAATGTGGTGCATATTAACACGGCGTGCTTTAATTTTATGTAGAGTTAAAACAGGGACTGGTTTACAGGGACTATTATTACGTTGGTGGATATAAATAGAATAGGATTTTCTCTTAAACTCCTTGCTTACTTTCTTTCCTTTCACAAATGTTGGTGGTTCTGGAAAAAAACAATAAGCTATCGTTTAAGTCTACAGAATTAAGTATATGTATTAGGTATTCTTAAAGTTACTCGCATTAACTCCATAACATAAACAATCGACATATTTGACGACACGGTTCGCGCAGTGGTTAAGCGTTTGACCTTTGCACTGCGTGTCGCGGGTTCGATCCCCGGAACAAATATTTGTATGACCTACAGATAGTTGTTCTGGCTGTTTGCGTATGTGAGCTTAAGTATTGCATGATACAGGAGAAATTCCTAGTCTATGGTAACATTTAAAAAAAACCAAGCTCATTTAAAAAAAAAACAATCACAATTTTTTTTTTACTGACTCTATGAAAAATTTTAAAGATATCTCCCAACCACTTCTACCACACTATCACTACTCTCACGATGACCATCGTATCACACCGTGATAGTAATCTGAAACCGTCAGACACTACACACTATAGCGCAAGTTTACATCGCCGGTCAGTGGGTAGGCAGGTAGGCAGGTCGGTGCGTGTAGATAGCGCTTAAATTACAGAAAACATGACAACACAATTTGTTACGGAAATCTTACTGGACGACTTGACTTGGAGTAGGTTGCCGATGGATAAGAAATAAAAAATGTCTTTTTTCTGCGGAAACTTCCGAGTACACAAAAATGGATACAAAAAACCGTCCAAGTGCGAGTCGGACTCGCGCACCGAAGGTTCCGTACAAACTTGCGACATAGACAGCCATATCTTTTGACTGCGTAAACTTAGAGGGTTGATTTTTATCTCAGCACAAAGGGACCATAGATTTGAGTATATGGTTTTAATTTCAACTCGATACCTTCACAAGTTCTTGAGATAAAGGATCTAATAAACGTTTCGTTTTTCCTTTTGAGATACGGAACCCTAAAAATTAAGTGGTTAACAGTTAGTACTTTCATCGTATAAAATAACCCTGCATTTCAATTAAAGGAAGGTATTTTGCATGAAAGTTATTAAAAGGCAAAATGATTAAGAGTGAACACATCTCACAGTTTTCTTACCTAGCTAAACAAAATTAGCGCTCCAGTTTAAACAAAACTTTAACATACCTAATTATTTCACTTTGAACATCCCACAAACTTTTTCCGCCAACAAAATTAAAAGTTTCTTATCCATGCTCTCTAAATCTTGGTCGCTCACCACCTAAGGGGCCGGTTTCTAATTGCAGGGAGGGCCTTAATAGAATGTTATTGAATTAGGATCACGCCCCGCTCACCGACTCGTACGGACCCCGTGCGGGGTACGTATCGACAAATATGTAAAGCGATACGTGTGTTGGTCCTCACGCCTGGTTTAAATTTAAGAGAAGAGCCTTTGAGAGAGCCATGAAGAGATTTCGTGAAGTTTTAGTTACCTATAAGCTTTAGTATTGACGTCTTAAATTAATTGTGAAGTTTTTTGCTGGCCTACTCTGATCCACTACTGGACTAGGTTTTCCTCCATAACTTTCATTTCAAGTTTGACCTTGAAATATTAATTGTCTCATGCATGACCTGCAGCATAGAAGGGAGCAGGTCTGCAAGATACGGAAGTAGGCAACAGTTGTTTTATATTCTTACCTAGTTGTAGGTTATATAGCTGACTCTAAGATAGAGGTACATACCTATAACAAAAATTAAATGAAAATTAGTTTGAGTACGTCAGGAAAAGGAAATCAATTTACGAAGAGTATTTTATCGTGAGTATCGTGGCAAAGAAAAGTCGTGTTTAAAAGTTTAAAAAGCCGTTCACATAAGTTAGTCTTCTTTTATTATAAAAGCCTTTAAGTTATTTCATTTAAAAAGTGTAAAATAAAGATTATTATAACTACCGATCTCTAAATCATATAATACTAATAACTATTTCTATAGCATAATAAATAGCTCTAGATAGATACCATTCTGTTTTTTCCGAAAATATTCGCGTTATTTTTTTTTGTCTCACATCAATCAAGCATAACCAGTTATGAATGGTTTGCCCACCGCTGCACAAACAATAACACGGGCTGACCAAACGTGAACAAAAACACTGACACATATTGATAACTTTTATGCACAATGTTTTTACGAACTATGGGGAATTGAAAAAGTCCACAAACGGCAAAGGTAGCAGTGGGTATCAACGATAACTGATACAACTGATGGTTACTACGACCTTACAACGCATTTACATTCTTATTGCACATAAGCACAAGACCGAAAATTCTGCGGAAAGCAGTGGCGTGCACAGGGTTAATTGACCGGGTAGGCAGCGTTTTTTTTTTCGCAAAAAAAAAGGACAGATTTCGCAATTGCACGTGTTAGTTAATCTTTTTTGTCGCGGAATAGAAATTATGTAAATCTGTATATCCCAAATGAGTCCACACTGATGTATTATTCGAATTAAATAACAGGCACGGAAAATAAAATAATTTATTTGTGTGTACGCAGCCGGACAATACAAGGTTTTCTTCCTTAAGATTCAAAGTTACCAATTTGCCTTCTCGGCTCCGAACAGAGAACCTGAGAGTAAATATTTTGCTGCTTACATTCAAAAGGGCCACAAATGATTTTTTTTTTTATAAAAATCGTATCAATTTTCTTTAAGATCACATTGCTTCCCTTTTTGCATTCACACACTTTGTTTGGCTAATTAATATTTTGATAGGCTCTCCTGTACAAAATAATTTCGACATGTGGCCCTTTCGAATCTAAGCAGCGATTTGTTTAGATGTTTCAATAAGTTTGTATTTGTTCCGTTAAAACGAGACTTTACTTAGGATCAAGAGCCGCCGCTACTGATATGGACATCTATAAAGAACACTAAATGAATTCAACAGAAGACAAAATACAATAAAAGTTACTCTGACTGCACCAAAATCTTAACCCCACAAATCGAAAAAAGTCGAACATCGTTATTCGGAAACTTTTTACCAAACCAAGTGAACTCGATACCTACCTCCTTTTTGATTTTCGAATCCTACTCATGGAACAGTGCCTATGGTTCGTTTTGTTTTTTTTTTTTCGTACTGACGACGCAGGCAGGATTGGATCCCCAGTCGATTGGCAACCGAGTGGGTTTCAGCCATGTTGCAACTTTCATCCCTTTAGTGTTTCGTTCTTTGTTTTAATTCTTCTTTTTACCCCTGCTAAAGGTTTTGGTATTATTGCGATGGTTATTGGAAACGGGTGCAGTCAGCTTTAGAAACAATAGTTCTACTGATGTATCTGTTTGAGTAGGATGTTTGGATAGATAGAATAAATGACACGCTAGATTTTAAGATGCAACATCATCTGCCTAGCTTTTTCCCAAATATATTGAAGTCGGCTTTCAGTCTAACCGTAATCAATTGAATACCAGTATTTTACATGGAACGACTGCCTATCTGACCTCCACAACCCATTTTGTACTGGATAATGCGATATCTCTTGGAAGGACAGGTTGTTAGATTTTCGTTACACTATCTGTAACGACTGTCAAAGATCTATTATTGACAGCCGGGGCCAACAGTTTAACGAGCTTTCCGAGGCACGGAAGAAACTCGGTGTCACCCATCCACAGTAAAGTTTATGTCAACCAAAATAAGGTTTTTGTGTAACATTATCCAGATCCATAACAATGGGTAAAAAATGAGAAATTCATTTAGGAATAAGACTTTGAAAAATACTTAGTAAGTGTATCAAATTTAATTTTGTTAAAGTGTTTCAACTATTATGAATCTCTTGATACTCTCTAGAAAAGAATTTCTAACATAGTTTTACACAACGAATCTCCGTTACAACGCGTTCACAGCGGCAAAACATTCACATAAAACATTTTTTCAGAATCAGACTTTTTTTGTGAAACATAGGTATTTAAACAAACAAATGATAAATAATTGTTTAAACAAATGGTCACTTTGTTTTGCCGTGAAGGCGTACAAATGTTAATAAACAAAATAAAAAATCACAGCAAACAATAAAACCTAAAAAAATAAATTTAAGCACTTAAAAGATAGATTAGTATCTATCTTGTAAGTACTTAATTTTACTTTTTGAGGAGAAATTTCAATGTATCTAAATGTAAAATAATTTTTATATTTAAATTTCTCCTCTATGTCTCTTCTATTTTTTTATATTTTATCTCATCAGATTCATGTCATGTTTTAACGTGAACATCTTTTTTTTTTTCGGATGGCAAATCATCTAATGACTTCCCCCGCTCTGGGCGGAGCGGGGGGGCATGTCAGACTTGTACTGACTAAAACCCACCCATGTTCCTTCTGTTGCCCTTTACGTTCCGGGGCTGCGGTATCTCTTTCGAACAACCCGCAACCCCGGAACAACCCGCAACCCCGGCGCAACGTGAACATCTTCCCATAAACTAGTGCCAGTTAGCACTGCCATAAAATACTCACATAAACTCGTAAAATCCCGAAACACAGTTATGATTAAAGTGCATTGGCGAAGTCATTAATATTCCGGTCGTTACGCACATTGTCCGGGCAGAGCCATTAATAACCGAAACACTGGCGGACAATTTGTATATAATTAACGAGTTGCGGCCGAATACAAAAAAATGTATTGTACGTACTTGTGAGAGACAATGTATAACGTTCGTTTTAAATGGCTTTAAAGTGTTGAAGGCTCCCAACTTAATAGTTTGATAGTATCCTTATTAACATTATAAAAGTGAGTTTGTTTGTTTGTTACCTCTTCACGTTTTAATGGCTTAACCGATTTTGATGAATTTTGGTACAGAGATAGTTGGGACCCTGGAGACGGACATACTATAAAAAAGCGAGAAAAGGGCGAGAAAGAGGGAAGAAAAGGGGAAAGAAACATATTTTTTTTTTCGATCATCGCGCTGTTTATAGTTAGCGTTAGCCCAAAGTATCTATGCCACGGGGACGAAGTCTCGGGCAGAAGCTATTAAAAGACAGCTTATCACAAATAGTTTATTTCTACATGATTTCGAAAACTGAAATTATTACTATTAGTCCATGTTGTCTCATTGTAGGATCCGTTGTTTCGCCTCTCTTCCTTTCCACCTCTGCGCAAAAGGTCCCCAAGAGTTTTTTACGGCATATAGGTAGACCTGTCTAGTTCCACTTGCAACAAACTTTAATAAAGAAACTTAAAAAATATGATTCCCACCTGACTTCTAACTTGGATTATATACGAAAGTCCATATGTAAAAAAATACCAAACTGCTATAAAAGATACAATAATTCTATGTAAGTTGTGACGTTTCTGAACCTACTGCAGGATGACAGCACCGAGCAGATCTTCTTGACTACTAGATCAAGTTAAAACTAGATATCATTTCATGTTAATTATTGTAATTGGTGTTATACCGTTTTAATTAACTATGTATAAATAAATATCAACAAATGAGGGCGAAACCGAAATATTTTATTTGATTGCACTTCTACAATGTGGGAAAATCAAAAGAACGTTGAAATTATAATCAGCTAAGAAGCCCTTCAACAGGGCCAGCTAAACAAGTGCACAGCTCTCAAGTCGCAACCTGTATTAAAAACATGAATATGTAAAGATCGTACGTTTTACAAACACGTGCCATGCTGTAACTTCTACCATGAATTTATGCATGTAAGTGGTCAATCCATATATTTTCGTGTTTATGAGCATGGCGGCCCGTGTCCCCGTATCGGGCACGATGGCTCAGTGGGGCAGGGCGGGCAGGCGAGAGGGCAGTGTCCCTTCGATCGCGGGCGACGCTAATGCAGCACGCGCGCACACCGTATTAATTTGTCATACTGTCAACGATTTTGTTTAAGGCAGGCGGTGTAAGTTTGGGGCGGAAGCGGTAAAAATTTCTATGGATGAAAATCAAAAAAGGGTTTGAACCTTTACAGCGTTTACCGTATTTACAGATTTTGTGTTCAGATAATACCAATTAATACAATAATGATTTTATTACTGTTGCCTTCACTATTATTTGATTTTCTTTATAATGAACTAGCTTTTGCCCGCGGCTTCCCTCGCGTTAAATTCGGGATAACACAGTTCCCCTTTCCTGATTTACAGGTACCTGCTACCTGTAGTTTTTGCCCTTGCGCCTTATTTATTGTAATAGCAATGCTATGTTTTCCCTTTTCTTCCCTCTTTCTCCCTCAAATCTCAATCTTTTTTTAAAATAGCTTATTTCCGTCTTCAGGGTCTCAACTATCTCTGTACCAAAATTCATCAAAATCGGTTGGCACAGCCATGTAGGCGTGAAGACGCAACAAACAAACAAACTCACTTTCGCTTTTATAATATTAGTAAGGATTTGATGCAGCAAGAATCAGCCCGGTTAAACAGACGACAACCTCTGAGGTTGAACTGCGAGATGCCATAAACAACAAGAATCACAGCCCTTTTTTTCTCAATTTATTGTAACGCAAATAGACACAATCGCACGCGCACTCCGCCTTCTCCTCTCACATGCACCGCTCCATCATTTCCCGTGCACACGTACCGCGGTACGGTAATGACCGGTAGAATGTCCACTCGATGACACCGGCTCCCAACATGTGCCATAAATATATAATCACTATCAAATTATACCTATCTAGTAGCTACTGCAGTGATTTTGTTGTGGAGGTACGCGTTATAATGAAACAAATATTGTGTACTTTTGTTTAGTTGTGTTTCTAATATTCTTACATGGTTTCACAATTAGCTTTGGCAGCTATTATATATAAATTTCTAGCTGGTATCCGTGGCTTCGCCCGGGTAATGATAAAAAAAGTCTCCTATGTGTTATTTCAGACTATAATCTACCTCTGTGCCAATTTTCATCAAGATCCATTCAGCCGTTTTCACGTGAAAGAGTAACAAACATCCTTACATCCTCACAAACGTTCGCATTTATAATATTGAGTAGGATATATAGTAGGATATTCTGACAATAGTGAATAAAGCCTTTTTCTTACTTTTAAATGGCATCTGGCAGATAAGTTTTGAGGTTGTTAGATACTTAACCGGTTTACCTTGTGGGTGCCTTGAATTAAAGGCCTCCAGCCAGAGCCAATATACTTATGAACTAAGATAATGAAGCCATCCCAAAAGTAAGTCATAAGTAGGGTCGGACCAAAGAATAAAATAAAATAGAATATAATTTATTCCACGAACACAACAAGTTCCATAGAATCTTAGTTACATAATAAAAAAATATATTGTCTAGTGTTAGTACTAATTATTTTTTGCCCAAGAAATTTTATAATTAGGAGCTATATCTCTCCGCTACAGTTCTCAGGATGCTGTTGCAACTATCTCCCACTCTCCTGAACAGCGAAGCACTTTTTTTGCGAAAAGCTGAGTATAATGTTAGTTTTCTAAAACATACATGTGACCATGCCAAAACTTGGCACACTGTGGAAAACTAGACTTAAACCTTATAGAACTGTTCCTAGAAAAATAACTTTCTAATTCTTTTTTGTCTAAATCTAATAGCGGTAGTGGTAATTCTCTGGAGTATATTGTCCTGTAAATCAAGTCTGCCCATAAATTCCTTGAAATAGAGATGTCGTTACTGTACTACCAACGTTTGCATATCTACTTATAGAACTATATCTCCTTCACAAAAGGTCTATATTTGTACGAATTAAATTGTTTCTACCTTTACAGGAATATTCGACCTACTTGATTGCTTATTTACTGGCGTTTCCTTACAAGTTAAGTACTTAGTTTGCATGGAAACATAAAACATGGCGTATTTGGACAATCTGTAGTGCCTTGAGTAACAATTAAGTTAGCATGTTTAAATTGTAACATTACAGTGGAATTGTTAGCTATACTTAGCCGTTTTACTGTAATTGATTAGGTAACTATTTCTTGCCCTAGATTGGTATTGTTAGTTATTAATTCCGATGATATTTAAGTCTATTTTACAGGCACTTTTGAATGTTTTAAGTACAAAAAAGATGCTGCTACAGTCCCAGTCACCAGACATAATAACGTGTGAATGTACTGTAGTTTACCATTCCATATCGTAGATCTCTATGGAGAAGATTGGTCAAGAAACTCCACGGACATTCTTTGAAATCATAATACTTTTTTACAAAATGATGGATACATCATTAATGTTGAGATTATACATTAATAGTCTATAAGGTGTAATTTGATTTTTGATGTGTCGTTAGGTTCAAATGATTGGAGATAAGAAGTAACCGATTATCCCAAGTGCCTCGTAGGTCAAGTGGTTGCAAAACCTCTCACAGTACCAATACCTCTGCGCAACCCTTCGAGGATTACAGGCGTTATGGTATTTTAATAAATCCTTAAACAATCCGCGAATAAAATGTCCTAAAAAATAAATAGAACGATCTAAAAACGCAAATAAGCAACAATCAAGCAACCGTCTCGGCTTCCATCTTGTTTTGTTAAATTGCGCGGAAACAACGAGCTTGTAATTTGTGTGTTGTGGACTCTTTGCTCGTTGTCCGCCGTTATTTATTATAAATACTGTCACAAAAGAGTCCACAATGATGATCCCTCATTACGCTATGATTTATGTGAATATAATGCCTCTCTTTATTGTTGAATACGTGGAAGTGAAATGGGATCACAAACTGATTTATTATTGACCTTGTTTTGGAACTTTTTTTCAAGGTTTACTGAGTTTACTAATATGAAGTACGAATCTACAAACGACTCGCTTTCTCGAACCCAGGTTGTTCCAGGAACATGGACTGCCAGACTGTGAGTTGGCCACCCAGTGTGGACCAACGTAATTGCAAAATACCGAGTTTTTTCATCAAATAAAATCCCTCGCTAGTGGCGTACTGGAATGAAGGCTTTACTGACAAATACCCATCCAGGTTTTTTAATTTGCCCTTTGTGTTCCGGAACGCGGTATTTTTTTGACCAACCCGCCACCCCGGCAGGCAGTGGCCCAGACAGGCCTTTCTGCTTTGCTGACATCTCTTTAAAGCGAGCGTAGAACTCGAACGTGCCGTCGACACGGTCTGTCGTCACTAAGACGAACAGACAGTAACCTTTAGATCACCGTCCATAGATCCGCGTCTATAGCCGGATGGTATCACGCGGCACCCGACGCCCAGAGCGTCTACCGCGGTGGCTGGATTGGTTTTAGGTTCTCTCCCTCAAACGTCCGGCCAACGCCTTCGCTAGCATAACTGCTTCGCAGAAAGAGGTGGCCACTCACCATTCCCTCTCGCTTTGGACTATGGCCTGAATCAAGGCCGGAAAAAAAGACCTTACCTACATCACTAAATATGAATCTAGCAAAACGGCTAGACACATAACTTTATCCTTACAAAACTACAAGCTTTATCCAAAAATACGACAAATTAGAAGTAATTGCTGTCACTAACTTTCTCCACATCAAAAGTTCTAATTGCGAGGAGAGCGTAAACATCGCAGTTTACGTCGTCCGCGAGCAACGCCGTGGCATAAACATAGCAATTTACAAACCACTGAGCGACGCTTATCAACTATTTGATCAACACAAGTTAGTGCGCGCGCTCACGAGACGTGTCCAACATGTTGTAATGAGCCACTCAATTAGTGCACTATTAAAATGCAAATTTATGATAAAGTGGGGCTATGTCATGTAATTAATAAGAGGTTGTAAAAAGTAAAACGTTTTTGAGCGCTTAGAACGCTTTTTTCACCCGGAAAGATTTAAATTGGCGCAATAAAGATATGAAAATTTGATAAAAAATTGTCAAAAACAAAAGTGCACAGTTATGCAACTTTTAATATACGAAACACAACATTAAAATTAATTGACACATAAACGTATACTGAAAATATTCTTTCCAAACAAACTCCTACTAATAAAACTGTCAGCTTAAGTATTAAATCCGCCATTCGCGCTTGTAAATCAACTTCAAAGCTTCGACAAATTATAACTAATTCTTATCACGGCGTCAACACAACCCAGTTTATGTCGGAAATGTTGAAAGGAAACCAACATGACTTCTGAAGCCCTTTGGGAACGAGCACCGTCTGTCAAACATTCTGACGTTTTCGAATCTATGTTGTATCAAACGAGTCTAATGGGAAGAATTTGTGAACACGCAGACGTTGGATGTTCCTGATAGAGTATTATATTTGCAAAGCGGTTAAAGCTGTGGCTTAGGGTATAGAGAAAGTTTATCTAGTTGTTGATGGCTGTCAAAGGCTAAGATGTACCTCTAATTAACTGAATCGACAATCATTAATTTAGATTTAAACGTCCAATGCTTAAGTTTATATAAATCAAATAAAACAAGAACTCACAATATGCCTTAAATGAAAACATATAAATCCTTTTGTCAAGTTGTATGTTGTACCCATAAAATATTCCTATTATTTTGCCCCAAGAAGTGTAAGCGCTTAACCAACAAATCAACATTATAATTTAGTGCATTTATGTGGTACAGTACGCTGGGGCACTTATAAGGATTTATTCGTAAGTTATGTGTGACACCTGTTGACAGTGATCGCGATATTAATTCGCGTCCGTACACGGGTTTATTTTAAGCCTATGTACAGGCTTCTTTTAATTTTTGTCTTGTTATTAAAACATGTTGCACATAATATGCATATTTCTTTTTTGATATCTACAGGTTGTTGACATTCTGTCAATAAAAAAAAACTGGGGACTAACGGTTTTTTTTTCTACTCTCTGTTTGTTTTCTGTTGTAATTTAGATCAAGGAGGTTGCAATCAGACATTGTATTACAAAGATACCATTTTCATTTCAACCTCCTTGGTCTATAACTAAATTGATGCCAGATAGTACTGGCAGTGCCTGGTCAAAAAATATTGGATGCCATTAAATAATTCTTCTTTTTATTATTTTTTTATGGTTTTACACATTTCTTTGACATAATAGTGCCAGGATTATCGTTTTAGTTTCTAATAATACCTAAATGGACTTAAAATAGTTTTGCTGATTTATTTTTATGACTAAAACTAAAAAATATACTTACATAAAATATACATTTGTTAAAATAAGCTTGTTTACTATCATTTACATTAAAATCATTACACAGTAACTTGATCTTAAATTTCACTATCGGTTATAATTACAGCAATAAAAAGCCCCTTTAAACGTTTTGTTGTTTTTCTATTGCTGTTTATAGCGCTTTTAATCCAATTATGGACTTTTAATGATTTCAGTTAACAGCTCGCAGTATTCCAATTATTTTTTTACTTCCCGGTTTATTAAAAATAATTCCCATTCATCATAGATAATATAAACTATTAAGCACACTTACTCACAAATCATAATAATTGCCTAAATTGGCTTCAAAAATATTTCCATGTTGAATCAAGGTCTAAAAATCGCCCTCAATAAATCACAATAAACAAAAATGTGACCCCAAACGAGTCCACGTATCCCGAAAGTGTCAAATGACATCACATCGACAAAATGAAATCATAAAACGCGTTGTCAGGCAGGCGGGCAAGCGGGGAACAGATTTGTCGCGCGATACGCGGTCGGCCGTCTCGCGCGATTAATTGTCGCGATAAGGCCCAACGCGCGGCAACTCACACCGCGCGGCAAGCCTTCAAGTGTTTTTGTGGATTTTTCACTTTTATGTCATATTCTTTTTGAATGTGTGACAGTGTGAAGTCGCGATAAAGTCTGACATACTTGATGTACGTGGTGTACAGTCATGCTTGCGCATAAGTACCTACATACTATGTATATAGACACTTAGCTACTTTTAAGAGGTTTCTTTTTCGTGTGGTTAGATCCTAAATAACCTGGTGTCAAGGTTTTTATGCCACCCATGGGCCTCTGATTTGGTTTTAAATGATATCAAGAAATAAGAGAGACAGAGAAATAATTTTTCTCCTAGGTACTGTATTTTATGGTATACTGACTTTTGCCCGCGGCTTCGCTCGCGTTAAATTCAGGGTAACACAGTTCCCATTTCCTGATTTACAGCTACCTGTAGCTTTTGCCCTAGCGTCTTATTTATTGTAATAGCAATGCTAAGTTTTCCCTTTTCTTCCCACATTCTCCCTCATATTACAATTTTTTTTTAAAAATATATTACATGGTAAATGTATTTATAAAGGTATTTTACAAACACGTCAGCATAATCAATGAAAAATAAGATGAAGTATTTTAAAATGTTGTTACTTACATTTTGTATCCCTACTATTATGAAAATAGTCTAATAATACAAAGATTTTCTACAAGGCCCTTAGATATAGCTTGCCAAGAGTAGGTAATATTTAGTGCCCGTGATTGTACTGCGCGCTGTATTCAGCAATGACATTGATACTTGTCTTGTATGAAATAAAAGGACAGTGACGTGGAAGAATTGTGTTTATCTTTTTTGTAAATGAGTTTCATTTAACTTGATGGGTTTAGAGTTCCGTGTTGCATTTACGGATGAAGCGTACAGTGTGCAAAAAAAGTATTTCTTGTATGTCCACCAATTCTCAGTTATGAATCACTCATACAGTTTCGTATTTGGATTTAGAACTGACAGATTTGAAACTCAAATAAGTATTCTTAAATCAAACATCTGATTGACTATTGTTCTAAATTCGAGCTCAACCATCTTGTAAAAAGCAAATCAAGGATACTAGATGCAATCTCGGCCAGACACGATAAGTTATGTTTCATTGAAATCCCTGGCTAGGGCTAGCTAGCCCACTAATGTTTTACATATTATGCTATTCCCAGATCGACAATCGGTAGTTTATCTCCTACATTCCTCAACTACCTGGTACGAGCTCAATTTACATCAATAAATTACTAAAGAAAGTCTATAAAACATGTCCTGTCCATGAGCTAACAACACACAGACAAACAGACACTAATATATAATGCTTTGATCAAATCGCACCAGTCGACACATCAAAGGCGAACTATTTATAAATTATCGATTGATCGATTCCGCGATCGAACGGAACTTTCGATTCGATTCTGGTTATTACAAAAAAATACGAAATGTTATTGTAACTTTGTTCGAAGGTTATTTGAAACAATAAATATGGAAATTCAAATACTGATCCCGATAGCAATTTAGCATTATTTTTAGAATCCGTTCACCGAATCTGAGTTTTCAATCACGCACATAAAAAGCTTCATAAATAAGGTTTTAAAGAGTTCACAGAAATTTATCAAAGTGAAAAATTGTTATTTAATACAGCTGGTTTTTGCTCGGGGTGCATCTTTTCCACGACCCGCGGCCCGCGGCCCGCGTGCACAACATCAATCACCCGATGAAAAAAAGAACTTTTTAAAAAATAAACAAAAGGGGCGCGAATCCGACTCGTCTCGCTTTTTAAAATGCGAAGGCACTGGTAATGAAGTATTTTATGCCGGTTAACGAATGTTTAATGCTCATGCATGGCATACTTTATTTTTGTTATTCGATATCTCGAATAAAATCGACTAATTGACTGAAAATCTGATGCATGTGTGTCACTTTTTTAAGCAATGAGTCACGGTGAGGATTTTATATTGTGTTTTCCGTTATTTAAAAGCTTTGCAGTTTGTGAGGAAAAGTTGAAGGTAAATATTTTAACGTTTTAGTATTCCGTGCGAGTAGCCAGTGTCAACCATAAAGAATAGACTTGCATGTTAGTGATGCAGCTTCTTCATGTGGTCTGCATATGAAGCAACACTCAACTGCACTAAATAATATTGAATATCATAAAGATTCCAACTGTCGCAAGTGGTGTTTGATTCAGACCGACAAAGCATGCCTTGAAAAATCTATATACCGCAAAATTTATTTAATGGCATGAAATAAAAGCTTCTCACAGGCAGGTTTTATTCTTTAAAGATTTAGTTTCGATTCAGTTTCGCAAACAGTAGTCTTAACTACTGTTTGCGAAACTGAATCTATTTATCTATTTAGATTTTCCACAAACTATATTTGTGGAAAATCTAAATACTTGACCATCTTAGGTGCTTTACTGCTAAAGTAAATCTTTCTGTTTTAGCTAAATATACCTACTTGCCTAATGTCAAGATCCCAGTCTGTAGCTTCTCTGTAAATAGGTACTTATAAATGCAAATTCTGAAGAGTGTTTACATAGATGTTGAAAACTAACCTAATACTTATAACATATATCCACTCGGCTGAATTAGGTAAATTACTAAATTAGACGAGATTATCTTGGTGGCTTCTTTAAGCAAAATTAAGAAACTGTCGAAACAGTCAGTATAATTTCAGGATCTTTAATATTTAAACAATAAATATGTCAACTTTAGACATAATGACGTACGCATTAAGAAACTTAATATATGAAAGAGAAGTTATCAAAAGGTTGTGCAACTATTGTCGAAATGAAAATTAAATAACATAATTGGCAAGTTTTTCTGTCTGTTATGCAGGGCCAAGGTGGAAGGAAATTCAAATATCAGCCGTTCCATGCATTCGTACGTACATTTATTTCTTTTTTGTAGCACTGAAACAGCTGGTTCTTTTTTTAAATTACTGACTACATACTTATTATAAATGTGAATACGAATACGTGCAAGGCGTTTGTGCTTCGGTATCCTTCCTGTAATACCATCGCACCTTTGAAATGGCAGTCGCAAGTAGGTACTACGTAGTTATTTTGAAAGATAACGATGGTGTTCGCTTTGTTCGGTATATCATAAGTTTATGTATTTTCACTTAAATATTAAAATTACTGTCTGCGAAATTCATAAAAATTTATTAAGCTTTTAAAAATAAATTTCTCATCAACAATCCACATTCCATCAATAAACTTTTTCATTAAATTCCGATACTACGTGCCGCCGATGGTTGTTTTTGGGGACAAAATTAACCAAACCGCTCTGTGGTTACATTTAGCCCCATGTTTACACTTCCCGCTTTATGGGGTGTTAATGACACGTCGCACGCATGCGCACAACGCTATAATTTATAAAGTGAAAATTAGAGGAGAACATCGTGGTTTTGTGACTTATAAATTAGGAGTTTTTGTTCTACGTTGGGGGTATTAGAAAGTTTGAAATAAAAAGTTATCCAACATTCCAACAACTGTGAAATAATTTGTTTGTGTGAGTTTAGTGCTGTTTTTTTTTATATACTTATTCCATGTTTTGATCACACTCACAAGCATGTTATATTAAATCCTACAAAGAGTAATTAAAAACTCGTTCAGTTGAATGTGTACCTTTTTATAACTGGCATATTTTGTAAAAAAAAAAACAATTGTAGATGCCGTTTATTATATTTTTCTTTTTTCATTCTTTTATTTAAAGGATTCTTGGTAAATTACGGCCAGTATTTCAATGTACGAACCTTTTTTAATGTACGAACTACATTAAAAAAGGTCATTTCATTTAACAAGTTCGTTTTCACAATAAAAAAAAACAAAGACGAATGAAAATTCTTACTGACTGTTAAAATAACTACGTACATCGTTACCCAATAAATAGTTGAGGCATACCACAGTACAATTACATCGTAGCACAGTGTGTGGCAACACTGAGGACTGGCCGGTGACAGATTTACTGACATCCAGTGCACAGCGACGCGGGCGCAGCTATTCCACTGACAAAGTTCCCAAGGGAAAGATTTGGTAGTTCGATTTAATTTTGTATGTAAAATAATATGACAAGACAATAATATGACTTCATGGATGTTAAAGTAAGTAAATCTTCTATATCCTTACTGATATTATAAAAGCGAAAGTGAGTTTGTTTGTTACGTCTTCACGCCTAAATGGCCAAATAAAAGAGAAAGATATTTTATTTCGATCATCACTCGGGTTAAAGGTAGCGTTAGCCCAAAGTAACTATGCCACGCGGACGAAGTCGCGGGCGGAAGCTAGTATATTATATATATTTCAGAGCATCATTGATATTTTCAACACACTGATAAATAAACTAAACTGTATAGGAAGAACTCTTGGCTAAATAATAACAATCGCTCGGGACGATCTTTAGGTTAGGTATTCCTTGCTTGTTGGTCTGTGAGTTACCTCCGTGCCTTAAAAAGCACGTTACGGTGTTGGTTCCGGCTGTCATTTGTACATCTTTGACAGCCGTTACAGATAGTCAGTGTCCCGAAAGTCTGACCACCAGTCTTACCAAGAGGTAAGTACCGTATTACATATTCAGCTGTATCCGGTTAGACTGCAAGCCAACACCAACATCGTTGAGAAAAAGGCTAAGCAAATAATGATTATAAATAAAGTATAGTGGAAGTAGTAGTAGTAGCGGATTTTAATAACGTTAACACTAGTCGTTATTAAAAACTTAAGAAGACAAGGGACACCAAAGATTGCCAGGGCCTCCGCCTGCTGGGGTTGCGGGTTGTTCGAAAGAGATACCGCGGCCCCGAAACGTAAAGGGCAATAGAAGGAACAAGGGTGGGTTTTAGTAAGTAAAAGTCTGACACGCCCCCCGCTCCGCCCAGAGCGGGGGAAGTTATTTGATGATTTCCCACCCCAAAAAAAAGGGACACCAAAGACAAATACTGTAGCACAAGAGTTATGTTTAAACTAAAAGGATCGACGAACCAGCAAAGGGGTTCACAAACATTGTCAAAAAAAATAAGTATGTGCGATCCCAACGTGCCCTGGCAATGTCTGGCTATCGCCTCTAACCGGACCGGACATCCTCCTTTGAACAACCCGGGTAGGTGATCATTTACTTTCGACCATCCCTTTAAGTACGTGTGCTATCTTCGTTACCCTTCTGACTGGTAATCACAAAAAGAACCCACAATTTCCTATAAGCCTCCGTAATATTCAATAACTCAAAATTGAATACCATTGCGTAAGTCACAAAACAGGAAATGTGCAGAAGTTCAAAAACATACAATAAATGACGAAGGCTGAACATGACAAGATACTTAACAGTGTACTACAAGTATTTGGTAATCTGAAATATCAGAGTCAACTGATGTTGCATTACAGCTTATAGAACATGTGACAGGACATTGGCAAATCAGAAACTTAATCTCAATCTAGGCTTCAGAAATTGGATGTCACTTTACGGAGCTTTCTTAGAAATAAGGAGTTTTACAATAATACTTGTAAATCAGTTATTTGGTTGTACAGACCCAGCATTATCATGGATTCTGAGTAGTCTGAAATAAAACGTTTTTATTTTATTTTTTACTAGCTTTCGCTCGCGACTTCATCCGCGTGGCATAGTTACTTTGGGCTAACGCTAACTTTAATCCGCATGATGATCGAAAAAAAAATTCTTTCTCTCCCCTTTTCTTCCGACTTTTTCCCCCTCTTTTCACTTTTTTTTAGCTTATGTCCGTCTCCAGAGTCCCAACTATCTCTGTACCAAAATTCATCAAACACTAAATGGCCAAAACGAGTTTTGGCCATTTAGGCGTGAAGACGTAACAAACAAATAAACCAACATACTCACTTTCGCTTTTTTAATATTATAGTCAGGATTAGCCTGATCCCAAATGCATTAGGCTCGGCTTCTAACCGGATGTAGCTAAATATTAATGACAATACGTTCTACGGAACAAAATCATGAGATAAAAGTAAACCTTCTGATCGTTAAGCTGTGCTGCACAAATCCGAATTTGGTCCATACCCCTTTCGGTAGTTTGCCCATTTTATGGCGGTGTCCCACAGGGCTATGTGTTTATTTATTTGGTGGCGGGGCCTTATCTGCTGGTGTTATAGTCGTATATACACTTGTGACAGGCGACGTGGGGCATTATGTAGTTGTGTTAGCTGTGAGACCGAGGTTTTATTATAATATACGCGCTTTCACCTGTCTTGACATATTGCGTAAAGAAGAATGTCTCAGACCCCAGTACAGGTTCATTTCGTCGCGGATCTGTGAACGGTGAGCAATGGGTAGCTCACCGTCCGTCCGTCTGGTGACGACAGACTGTATTGGCGGTGCGGTGTTGTTCCACGCGTGCCTCAAAGAGATGTCAGCAAAGCAGAGGAGCCTGTCAGGGCCACCGCCTACCGGGGTTGTGGGTTGTTCGTAAAAATACTGCGGCCCCGGAACATAAAGGGCAATAGAAGGAACATGGGGTGGCTTTAGTCAGTTCAAGTCTGACACATCCCCCCGCTCTGCCTAGAGTGGGGGAAGTTATTTGATCCGCAAATAAAGGCTATACATCACGGTACGACACTAAGATTCAGAGCTGCGTATGGAATAAATAAGAAAAGAAAGAAAACTTGTTTATGGCACTTGCCATAAGTACACATGTTACCTAAGTTTCTTGATTAAAATACTTTGTGCATTTATATACTCTTACATAATAACAAACAATATTATTAAGATTTCATCAAATACAGTTATCTCTCCAAATTCTAAAAGTGTAAACGAAAAAGATGAAACAAAAACATTCGCGGCACGCAACTGGAATGACACCTGTCAAATGGGACAGGTTAAGAACAACCGACAAGTGATGAGCGAGAGCGGTTGAAGTGTACCTCATTGTTTTATCCAAACTTAGAGTCGTGACGCAGTCTAAAATATACTATGGATTTAAATTAATTTTACAATATCCGAATCACCAAGAAGGTGTTGAAAATCCGATAAAATATTCTTGTTCCTTCTGTTCTATTCTGTATATTCTTTCTCATACGTCACAAGAATAAATTATAGTTTGAGGGCCAGGTGTGTAAATCAGTATTTGTGATTTATTTTTATAAAATTATGTCTGTAAAAATATAGTAACTATTTTAATTTAAAAAAAAATATTATTTTTCAAAAGCTACGAAGTTAGGTACTATCAACGATATTTTTCGTTCGTTCAACTTTCCTGTAAATGTAATAAGTAAGTAAGGAATATTTAACTTATCCAGCTTATTCTGTAAGCAAAGACAAAACAATGAAGTAATTTCCCTAAGGGCCATATTTTCACACTGAGCAATATAAGTACTTTCGCATTCCTTACACGCTTACAAAATGAAACAAGTTCTACAATATTAATTTTTGTATCATGTTTGTTACGATGTAGTCGTTTATTATCTGTTTAGAATACACTAGGTAAGTTTTTGAAACTATATCAACACTTTTTCTTCGAGTGTCGAAAGCAATTTAAATTGGGTTGACCCAGAATTTGGTTCCGAGTTTGGTACCTTCTTTTTTGCGGATGGAAAATCATCGAATAATCTCCCCGCTCTGGGCGGAGCGGGGGGAGTGACAAACTTGTACTGACTAAAACCCATCCATGTTCGTTCTATTGCCCTTTATGTTCCGGGGCCGCAGTACCCGCAACCCCGGGAGTTTGGTACCTTCAGATTTCATCAGTTCCTGTAAAGTGTAGGACGACAGAAACAGAAGAGCTGAACACGTTTCAAGAACGCCTTCGTTTATGAAATTCTAAGGTCACCTGTGTATGTTCAGTCTGTGTTGTTTTCTGTGTCCACTTTTTTACTAGAATATATTTATTATCCTCCTATAAGTTAGCCCCTCTCGCTGCGAATGTTCCCAGTTTCTCATGTTATCTGCCCGCCCGAGCCTGCCCGAATGACCACACAGCGCCGACACTCGTCAGCCGAGCGTCCCGACCTCGCAAAAACTTGACACTCCGCCATTTTGGACAGTCTTTATGTTTGTGTCGAAAAACTCCGACATTGTTAAGGATTTTAGGGTTTTTTTCGCTGTTTTTTGGAAAGGGGTTGTTTGGAAATAGGAAATTTTGTTGGAAGTGGGCAATCTTTGTCATTGTAGCTGAGGTGGAATTGACACCTGAGCCGAAGACAAGAGTGTTTTATAGTTGAGAACTGCAGTGACCAATGCCTACGTGTATTTTTACACTTTGGAATACGAAGCCGGCTCAGTCACTCTTGCGCCTTTGAAGGTTACGTTAACTTAACAAGGTATTGTACCATGTTGAGTTAACGTAACACATTCTATGTAGATTAATCTGCAAAAGATCTTTAAATTACGTTAAATGAGCTAAATCTCTGCTCATCCATCATAAGTTGGCAGATGAACTCGTCTCCGAGTTCCGACAACACGGTAACATTTACGTTTGACTCTAATAACATTCAAGATCGGATCATGCCATCAATCAACTGTTCGTAAAAAAATTACATCTCATTTTCAAATACACACACAAACGTACAGTCAGCAAAAGAAATAAGTTACCAGTCTCGTCTGATACAGTTGAAATTTTCTTTTCAACAGCTCATTAAATAAATCGGAATAAGATCGAAATTGAACTATCTGACTAGCCTGGTTAGTTTCCTCTTTTACTGATTGTACTTATATTCATGTTAGAGTAAATAAACTCTGCCTCGTATTGCGTTACCACCCTAAAAGGTTGTATGTCACTGCATTGTATGGCATGAAACGACAATCGAAGTTTTTTTCTAGACTCATTCTTCTCGCTAGCGTGTAGTCAATAGCGTCTGAGGTCCGACCATAGAGCCAATGAGGGAGATGGTTTGAACCTCAGCAAATTTTCTACCATATGTTTGATCAAAATCACTTGCTTATGCGGCTATTTTACCGAACCCTGACAGTTAATAAATATAGGTACAGACATCTGTCAGTACTCGATGTCCGTAGCCGGTCTGTGTTGATTTTACCGCACTGGGATCTTTTGTTGAAATTGGTAAAGCAATTATGAAGTCGACTATACACAAACAAATAAACACTTGGGTACAGTTATTCGATTCATACATAATTCGCAAATGGGAACTCTCGAATGTCATGCTGAATCAAGTTCTGTAACCCTAAATTAACTGCAGATGAAATTACAATCGGGTCTAAAGGACCCTTGGATGGCGGCTCGATTGTGGCTCGATTGTTTGGTCCAAAACAATGGGTTATTAGTGTTTTTGCCAATACTGTAATGACGAGTTGGCAAGATGGTCATTGCGACCGACCGACCGGAAAGTACGGTCAGCAAATCAGTGTGTTTTACCTGGAAGGTAACCAAATTAGTTTATAACAAGCTTAGCTCTTTTTGTTTTCATAATTATATATTTGGTGCATTTATTTTATGTTTCCTGTTAGTTTTATTCGGTAGCAAAGCCAAATAATTATGTAATTTAGCAATTTTGGGATTTGAGATTTGATTTCAATTGTGGTTAAAAAATATTGAGAAGGTTGGTCAACGCATATGTTTCAAAGAGGGATACTATGAGAGATAATGGGAACCGCGTTTTCGACGTAAACCCATTGAAAAAAACTCTATCTTTACACTTATTCTTTCAACAGAATTAGAGTTTAGTAGGAAATTAATAGGTGCTTTGGTCGTCGTGAGTCAAGACAAATTTGTGGTTTAGCAAGACTCAGTGATCATGCTGGACGGAAAACTTACCTTACACAAGCACAACCTACATTCTTCTAGAAGAACTAATCTTATAGCAACTTTCTTCCTTAATTCCTCTTTCAAACACAATTTTCCATTAAATTAAATATTTTTTATTAAATTTTTTTAATCATTGCCCCACATTAGCTGTATCGTGGGTACGTTTACAAACATTTAAATATACACAAACAGCCAGACCCGGAACAACTATCTGTAGGCCATACAAAAAAATGTTCCGTGCAGAAATCGAACCCGCGACACGCAGCGCAGTAGTCCATCGCTCAACTACTGCGCTAACAGTGTCGTCAAATAAAATCCTTCAATGCCCCTTATTTGCTATCGGTACAGGCGCGGCCACAGTCATTACACGCAACAGGAATCTCTACAGTTTACTCGCAGCTGCAGCCAACAAGCCAGTCGTCCACACACTACAGTTATTACGTCAGTAATGTGCAACGATGTACCCGCTGAAGTGATGGGACCTTTTTTAGTCTGTGACAAGCGAAATTTTAAATGGCGGTGACGTGAAATGCATTGACAACGAAAATGCTGGTGATGGTTTTCTTACAGGGCGAATTTAAACAAAAACAAAACTAAACGCGATGAACGGCACGTCTTTTCTAAGCTGTCAGTGTTACCATTTTTTATTTTTGGAATATTGACATGTTTTTTTTTCAGATTTGTTGATTTTTCGTTGGTGTATTTTGTCCTTAGGTTCATTCTTTCTGGGTGACCCCAGAACACAAAGGGCAAAAGAAGGAAAATGAAAGGGTTTTTAGTCAGTTAAAGTCTGACACTCCCTTCCGCTCCGCTCACATGGCAGCGGGAGAAGTTATTTGAAAGTTTCCCATAAAAAAGATTACTTCTTGGTAATCAAAGCTAAAGCAAACTTATTCAGGTTTTAAGACATCATCAAATGTAACCGTTACTTAGTGCGCTTTATTTAAGTTAACTTCAAAGTTAATCGTAACTAGTTAAATGGGATAGCTATATTATGAACTAAATCTACGTCCTACTTTATCCTTTTAAATTATTGTTTCGAAATTATAAATTACTTCTTCAGCTTCGCTTGCGTTAAATTCGGGGTAACACAGTTCCCCTTTCCTGACTTACAGGTACCTGCTACCTACAGTTTTTGCCCATGCGCCTTATTTATTGTAATAGCAATGCTAAGCTTTCCCTTTTCTTCGCTTTTTCTCCCTCATATCTCAATCTAGCCTATGTCCGTCTCCAGGGTCCCAACTAACACTATCGCTTTTATAATATTAGTAAGGATAACATAATATTCATGTTAGTTTGGAACCATTTTATCAATTAGATTAATTAATATTTATCCAATCATTTCGTGATTCATGGAATTGCAATTACCTACCTGTATAAAACCAACAAACAAATGAATTTTCAATGATTCAGAAAATTACTAATACCAATGATTGAGCAATGAATGTTACAAAACATTATTATTTTAACCGGAAGTTATTACTTAGGTACCTATACAAACAGTAGGTAATAATAACTGTTACCTATATGTATTTTACCGTAACTCGTGTTTTATTGCCTGCTTCGTTGGTCTAGTGGTCGCAAACGCAACTGCTGAGTGAGATCTTAGGTTCGATTCCCATGTGGGCCAAATGTCATTGCTTTTTTTCATCAGAAAACTCTCAGTAGTACGCAAGGAGTCTGTATCTGCGCCCGATTGATGGCAATAGGTTCGCCCCCTATTACATGGGACTTCTACATAACCGGCGTAATTTGGATGTACTATTATGTTGGCTCCTGTAACACAAGTCTCACTTAGCTCAGGAGTCCATACTCCTGAGCTAAGTGAGACCTGTGTAAATATGATATAAATTATGATGATAGAATATGATTTATTATTAGGTACACCTCAGCTTACCCCTTCGGGGATTACAGGCATGATGTTATGTTATGTGTTATTCGTATCTGTTATTAATACCAGCAACAACAATATTCCAGATACCTGAAACAAGTTTAACCAATGTCTGTACTGTTTGGTTTATTTTTTTTGCGGATGGGAAATTATCAAATAACTTCTGGGCGGAGCGGGGCGGAGTGTCAGACTTGTACTGACTAAAGGCCACCTATGTTACTTCTACTGCCCTTTATGTTCCGGGGCCGCGGTATCTCTTTCGAATAACCCAGAACCTCGGTACTGTTTGATCTTGGGTGTAATTTTCAATTATAATATCAGAATGTACTTACACATTCAATTTCTGATGAAGAGGACAAGCATATCAATTACCTGTAACAAAGACATAAAGGTATTAGTAAAGTGTAGTAGGTACTCAATAAGGAAAATAACAAAAAAAGTTTACCTAAACAAAACTAAAAACAAACATCCCAGGCACTTGAGGAAAAGCTTTGAAGGTTTATTCAATTTGTTACCATAGACAAATTCTTTATTCAAAATATAAAAGAACTGGCTTATAAAAATAAAACATGCCACAGATAAAACAAAGTTATTCGTAACAGTGAAACACAACTAAATGACTCAATTGAGCAACAAAACAATTTGACAATCAACAAAACGACGAAATTATAGCCATAATTACATAACAATAATCCACCACGATGTGTGCTTACCCATTATTTAGACATCCGTCATTCTTCACAATACATAACAACATCCATTAATATTTCAACCTTATGACCAGGTAATAAGGCTACCTTTTGACGAATAGGGAACAGATGAGATTAATAATGACAATTTGATTGTAATTACGTTCGAATAATTGAATAATAATTGGATTTATTCGGATGTTTGTAATAACTATGTTAATGTGTTGCCTACCTACCTATTGATTTAATTTTGGAGGCCACATAAACATGTACCTATCATTAGAGTTATCTCTAAGCTTTCAGGAAGTAACGGTCATTAAGGAAATTCCTTACATCACAGATAGCTCTCACTTACTTTAATTAATTGAATTTAATTTCAGGATTTTGGAACGTCCAAATTATACAAGGTAGGTACACATAGTACTTGTTATATAAACTGTAGGTTTTCTAGTTGGTTAGAGTCCGAAATAACCCTTCTCTCGGCCCTTAGAGAAACAATCCGCAGATTTTTCCCATCGAAAAATCCGGTCAAGAGTGAGTGAGTGGGTTCCGTACAAATTTTCGACATAAACAGCCATATCTTTTGACTGCGTAGACTTACGAGGGCATTTTCTCACAGCCTCTAAGGGATCACAGAGAGTAGGTATATGGTTTTCATTTCAACTCGATACCTCCTCGCGTTTCTGAGATAAAGGGTCTTGACAGACAGACGGACTACGAGTGATCCAATAAGATTTCTGCTTTTTCCTTTTGATGTACGAAAATCTAATAAAAAAAAATAAAAAAAAACTTTATTTAGGACAAGTACAAAAAAAATGAACATTAAGCTTTCAACATTTAATAACGTTGAGAGACCAACGTAAAAATCACAAAATAGCGCACTGAATCGTAGTTGATCGAATTTGGCAGTAGATGTCGTGATTAACACGCAGGTGGAATCTGCCCACCTGATCCACCCACGGAAAACATGCGACAATCTATTCTTAGGCACAGGTGACGAAATAAAGAGAAATGGTTAGACCTACTTATAGAAGTTTTAAATAGCACGGTCTGGTACAAGAGCGGCGCTGTCAAAATATATGTCTTCCGTCTCGACGATCGGATTGAACAAGATTGGAGTTTTTCGGATGAATGTATAGTATTATTTTTGGCTCGTTAGTCTAGAGGTCGCCAACGTGAGGTCTTGGCTTCGATTACGGCGTCGGGCAAAGTTTATTGGATTTTTCCCAATAGCAGCGACGCGACGGTGTTTGGAATCGTGCCTGATTGATGGCAATAGGCTCGCCCCTATTATATGAGACTTAAACATAATAGGTGTATAATTAGACAACCTCTGCCTAACCCAGGCGTGTTATTCTTTTAAAGTTAGGTGAATAGTTAATTTCGCAGAGGTCCTCGATGAGGAATGAGGATGAGGTAAAGTTTGTAAGGTTATATCAAAAGTTTTTATTTCAATTAGACAGGCACTTTTGAATGTAAAAAAAAACAAAATGTTAAAGCTACAGTTCCGGTCACAAGACATTATGCAATAACTTGTGAAAGTACTTAAAGTTGTATGAACTCCTCATACAACTAACCTTATAAACTTTACCTCTTCGGCATTTTAGTTTAGAATTAGCTATTTCCTTAAACTCAATGTAATGAAATTTTGTCAAGTGTATATCATAATATAACTCACGTACCTCATTGTAGTCTGTGAGATCATGATAGCATTTTGAAGAAACCTGAGCGAGCAAACATGTAAGAAATGGACCTTTGGAATAATAACACCTAACTGCTAATTATTGACAAACAATACAAATAGGCACTGACCTCGTTATTCACCTTAGACATTTGACCCATTACGGAGCAGCTCAATTAGCGACGGCGACGGGACACAGCATCGAATACAGCTAGCTCCGTAAAGGACTGCAGGCGTGAAGTAGTAAACATAGAACAAAGAGTTCCGGCTACAGATAGTTTTACTTTTGTGTTTACAATGTTGCTCTCTTATGATTTATTTATAATAGACTTTATTGCAGTTTTCATCATGGCAGCTTTGAATTAAATTACGTTTTTTTTTTTCATTTTTATTTTTTTGGTATCATCACACGTTCCATACTTGTCTATTTTTCCCGGCAATAAAGAAATAATATCTCCTTATCTGGCAACACCATAGTAACATAAACCACACAGCCTATAGTAATATAGTAATAGTCTATAGTAATTTCTAATTTTCCCGCCAACATCCGGATGTAAGAAAATGTACTGTTTGAAGTTAAACAAACATTGGACTAAGTTAGTGTTTTATAACAAATATTGGCAACAATCTTAAGTGTAAACTTATGTTTGCGTAAACATTTGTCCAGCTAATGCGTCGGGCAAATTAACAATGTGTTTGGGTTAAGAGCTGCTAACATAAATGAAGCAATATGGAGGACTTGCATCTGTTCGAACGTCAATAAACTTGCTGATGTGATGGCTCTGGATTAGTCATTGTTTTGATGAAGAGCAACCTTTTTGGGGAGAAATGGAAACTTCATGAGAATGTGACTTTGTCTCGAGAATGAACGATTGCAATAATCTTTTCGTCGTTGAGAAAATATTTTTGTATTGATACATTATTGATCACCACTTTATTTTATTGCTTGTACTGAAGTTCAAAATAGAAATAGAAGAATAAGTCTTTATTGTCAGACTTTAGTTTATGGCTCATTGACTGCAAGTAACCTGGATGAAACTTTCTAGAAACTGACATGAACACAATAGGTGGGTGAGTAAGAACAATAACCAACGATAAGTTTAATCATAAACGCTCAACAACCCAAAAACTGAACATTCCACAAGTCCTAATCAGATGTGCATCTGGACAAGTGTAATTTGGGCGACAAACTCGAGACAAACAGTCGTCAATTTAACGTCTTCGCTAACAAAGAACCATAAAGCATGCTACAAGTCGCCATCTTGACATTAACGCATTGTTTGTGATCGTCCACCGTTACATGATGAATCACTGAAATGAAGGCGCAACATGATAAGATGAGATGAAATATTTGGCAAAGACAATTTCATTTTAACCATCGAATAGATTTATTTATCGTAATTTGTATTGTAAGATGTAACATATGTCAAAAAGTTTTGTAAGTGAATGTTGGAGCTGGGCAGACACAAGTCTTTGGTTGTCTCTATGCCATTATGTCTATGTTCTTTGACCATAGCGGCAGTTTATTTTAATGATTAATACCTCAGTATTTTAGTATCCGTTTTTTTTTCAATTTTAGAATTATCACTTATTGCATTAAAATTCGTTTTAGTAGATACTGTCAACTTTTTCGAATATTACTGATTTGTCTTATTTCGTCTTGTGTCCATTAAAAGTTAATGCAAATTATTTTTAAGCATAAGTCCATTTTAGAGCTGTATAGCAAGTCATAGAGTTTCATTAATATACAACCTCATAACTTTACAAATAACATAATTTGAAGCAAAGCGGGAGCAATAGGCCCTCAGACAAACAGACAGACACACAAATATTTACGTATTAACAATGTTAACGCGTGTTATGGCTCGGGCCTCAGCACAGCTATGTTTACATGCACACGTCGTAAAACAATGTTAGTTTGTAATTAACATGTTCAATTGTGCACTGACCTTTTTATTTTTGTCTGAACTTAGGTGACCTGGCGGATAAGTAAAGAGAAGACTGTGTATCGGGTTTCCTTTGCCAAGGTTGGCTACGGAAATAGAAAGGGCTCTAATGTTGTTTTATAGTCTGTGGTTTGTTTACTGCAACTTCGTACTTAGTAGGTCCATGTAGAGAACAAACTTTTATTTTACTATAAATTAAATTAAATTAGGCCTAAAAAGTGGTTAAGTATCAAATTATTTAAAATGTCACGTTTCCGTACAAATACATACATCCATATTTTATGTTTTTCACGAGAAAAGAAAAAAATAAACTTCCATACGTTAAAGCCAGTGCCACACACAATCTATTAAAACTTACAGGTGTAAATCAAGGGATCGTAAAAAACACATTAACTGAAAGAGCATGGAACATCCACCAAAGAAAGGAACAAGACTTAATTTACACCCATAATCCCAGAATGAATTTCAATTTTAAATGTCCTTTTTCATTTTAACCGCAAATAATTTTGTCAACTACCAAAAAAACTTAAACGTTTCGATAAATCGAACTAAATGGTCCTAAACAAACTTTTACAAAAAAAAAACACAAGTTTCGTTACAACTAAAATTATACTTTATAACGGAACAAAATTAAGTTCAAAGTTGTTTGCAGCAAAGTTTGAACATAAAACCTGTATAAGGTCATCTTTCTGAATGACGCGACCACGTCGCGTTCGTATTTTGAAAAAAGATTCTTTTTGTTGCCACGATGTCTACCGTAAATCGTCGTTCATTGAGAACCGGCGACTCGAAGAAAAAAAAAAAAAAAAAAGATGGCGCTGTAACTACCTGCTATTAGATATTGAGTGAGTCGTAATATTTTAAAGAATTCCATTCGGTTCGAAAAGCGAAGTGATTTCGAATATCGATTCATTTTGGAAAGGAAGTGAAAAGGTGACGTTTACAACATTATTGAAATGTTCTAGAACTATTTCTATTTTGAAATAATTATTTAATTCCTGTCGCTGGTAAAGCTATTGTAAATTCAAACAGTAAATCTAAAAGATTATATAATTAAATTTCAGAGTAAGAAAATCTACGACTATCCAACAAAACAATTGTACTAGTCATACAAGAAATTCTAAAGTGCCTTAAGTGCGATAATATCGCCGACAAAGCGGGCTACTGTGAGGAATCTTACGACTTACGAGCAATCCACAGACACCCACATAAAGCAAGCAAAGTGAATAATATTCATTTACGCCAGACAAGGAACCGAGGAATATTAGATTTTATTATTGCTCCCCAAGTGGCATTCTCAACTTACATAGTGGAGGAAAAAGGATTTAATTTTACAGATATGAACGAGTTATTAACTTTCATGAAAGCTAAAGCAGAAAATATAAATGTAAGTAAGTGAGAAATCTAGCTTTGCTTTATGCCAACTGGGGAACTAGCAAGAGAATAATAAAACATTCCAAGAGCCAAGCTAAGAAAACCATTACACGAAATCTCGGACTGAACTGCTACATTGCTACTCCGCAAACCAGAAAATATTAGCCGTAGTAAAACACTGCGGAATCCCGTGACCTTTCTCGAACCGCAACGGTATAAAACGGATACGAGGAGCGAATAAGAAGCGAATAATATTAATTTACACCCCGAGCCGGCACGACGAGTAATAGATTTTACTACGCCAGTAAATTCGCTTTATTTAGAAACTGCACCCGATCGGGGACTGCCGTAAATTATAATTATGGACGTTCGGTTATTTCTTTACGGGGTTTTATGGTATATCTATGTCGTTAAACTAATGCTGTAACTTGTGATTTGAGATCGTCTGCGTTTGGTGTAAGATTTTTTAATGTGTTACTGTCTCCTGGGTTTAGCTGTTTAAACATCGCAGCCCATAAAAGTCCTCGGTGAGAAAAATGTTACACATAACATTTAAAAACTATGTCTCACCGCCTTTGCCGTTGTTAAGTATCTTGTTTAGCAAAAGTATATTTACGGTTTGGATGAGCTGCCAAACCATATTTGATAATATTTATAACTTAAATTACTAATTTAAGACCCTTTTACATTCCTAATCACTCCTTAAGAAGATCATAACGATATAACAGCTCACAAACACTAATAAAAGCCAGCCCACACAGGCATGCTAACCTCAGCGTGTTTACCGTATCCTGCGAGGCTGAATGGGCCTCTAATGCCGTATTGCCGTACCAGGGTATCAACACTCCCAGTAAACGATATACGGCGACGTTTACTGCGCCACCAATTACGAGTGAAGCGATACGCCGTGCAATTGTTATGTTCTCGCAATCGAGCCAGATTTGATTTAACTCCGCGAGTCTCGTTAGCTTCTGGTGCGAAGATGATTCAGTGATCCATTGTTACATGAAGTTTATTGATATTTTTGGGTTGGTGGTGAAATAATACTAGTACCTACCTAAGGTGGTTTAAAGATGCGATCAACTTTCTAAGAAATTTGTTGAATTCCGGGATTACTTGTACATAAAGCAAGTGCCAATCCACACATGTCTTCGTATTAAATGTTTAACATTCTGTCTGTCTTTCCTATCGAAATACGCAGCGCAAAAAAATAGGTGTACCTCAAGGTAAATCCGACAAGGCCTTCGACCTTCGCACACCTCTAGGGAACATACAAAAACAAAGAACTTTCGCCAACAGCATCAATAAAAGTCTAGTCTCACTAAAACTCCTAGTTTATTTGCAGTAAAACGATTAATTACCTATCAAACAACGCGAACCACATTACATTCTAAATTACCATTTAACAGCAGGCTTAGGGACTAATTTGGCTCTGCTATAAGATATTATAGACATATTGCTGTTTCTACAGCCAGACATTTTTTTTCTCATACACGTACAAACTCTTTATTTTGTTCGTGCCGAGAAAGTAAACAACGGTCTAGTCGAATCAACAATACAGTAGAACGTCACAAACGGTTATTTATGATTTCAGTATTGTCCTTGGCTCAAATATTTAACACATTTATGTTTGACATCATCATCTGCCTAGCCTTTTTCCCAAATATGTTGGGGTCAGCTTCCAGTCTTACCAGATGCAGCTGAATACCAGTATTTTACATGGAGCGACTGCCTATCTGACCTCCATAACCCAGTTAGTACTGGGTAATACGATACCCCTTGGTAAGACTGGCTGTCAGACTTTTGGGACACTGACTAGCTGTGTAGCTGTAATGTGCTTTCCGAGGCACGGAGAAAACTCGGTATGTAACGGGTGGTCACCCATCCACAGACCAACCTAGGCAAGTGCGGCTTAACCTAAAGATCGACCTGAGTGGCTGCTATTATTTAGCTACGAGCTTCCCGAGAAAGCTTTGACAAATCGTGTAAATTTGAATTGCCCCGATTACAAATTGTCTTACTAAGTGGTAAATTGTGCTCCAAGGGACTTACCCAGGAGCTTTATTTTTTGTTAACATTCTGGCTCAATTAGAAAAACTATACCACAAACAAGGCAGGACATTAGTAACCGCCACTAGCGTCTCGCGTGGGTGTCGGGACCCCGGCAGCGGTAGAACAGAACACATTACACGGCTGTTCCATAATGATGTGCTAATTAGTCCCGTGTCGGAAGCTAATTCGGCGTAGGATGGCGGCGCAGAAGCCAAGTGTTGCGGATTGATTGCTGAATCTCATGCGGAGCGAAATTACAATGTGATACGGTTGATGTGGTTTGAATTACTCCAATTACTTAAGATAAACCTCCGTCTTTACCTGGAGATGTTTAAGGAATTATTGTAACAACTAGTAGCAACTATGGTAGTAATGGCATACTCAACCTTAAACTTCCCTCTGGCTGAAGCCCTTTGTGTAAGGGAATGGGATCCACGCGGAAAAAGTACATGTACCTAACCTACCTTGGCATGTTTTAACTAAGAATGAAGATGACGGGATAGATGACTGTGAGGAGGATGATATTCTTGAGTTTTTTTTTCAATAGACAGAAATTTGGTTAAACTTCTTGTGTCACAAAACCATATTTTGCGTCTTAGAAAACTCTTATACAAAATTGTAAGCTTCTAAAATCAGCAGTTTAGATTGCGCGTTGTCTAATAAATAAAGACACAATAGCAAAAGTTTTCAAAAGATTTGATATTTAATCACTACTTAATTCAATTAATTACACCACAAATTATGTAAATCTACTTTACACAAACTAGTCTTTCGCAGTACGATCGTATCACGACTTAGATACCTATCATACAAGATGAGCCGCGTTGTTAATGACATGTTAATTAATACAACTGTCAGTGTAGCTCTGATATCGGGTGTCAAATCTGAAGCCGACTGTTGTTCATGTATCCACGTATTAGTTAGTGTCAACAAGCGAACGATTGTTGATAGTAATTAATTAGGAATTAATAATACTGATATCACGGTTTAGGACTCGGCGTCTATGCTCAATCTTGTACCGGCTACGTTTCGCTTGAACACCGATTTAAAATGATTAATTTGTTAAAAACAGAGTTTCCTAAATCTTTGACACTCAAAATTTTCACGTTTTTTGCAATTTGCTGGTTAGTTTGGGTTTGTCTGTTGGACAAATATGATCGCGAAAGTAACACGTGTTGGTCTACAGAAATATAATGATTAAAATCAGGTATACTACACCCTCTTAATTCGAAAATTGCAAAAAAACGTAAATAATATGAACTAGGTATAAGTCGGTTTCTAGTGTAACCGACGGAAGTCTCTGCCTATATGACCACCATAACCCAGTCAGGCAGACTGGATGTTCACCCATCAATGGACTGACAGATAGATATTTACTGCATCTACAGGTAGGTGAATGCCCTTATACAAGTAAGTATCGTCCCAGCTTCACGGCTCACCGTGATGAATCGCGCCACCTGTCAGTTTGGACGTCTGCGCCCGCGCCGGTGCTACGCCGCAGATACAATGCTACGCTTTCACAATGATAAACTTACTGAGTGTAAATAAAGTATGCACTTGATAGGATTGTAGAGAAATAATTAAGATAAATTTTTTATCCTCGTCTTCGTGTCGACTTGACTATGCTTGATAAAGTGTGTAGCAACTTGATTTTCCTTTCTTTGATTCACTAACTAGAAAGTGCAGATGATTGAGCATCGCGGTCACGGTGGAGGTGAGGCATATCCTGAGCAGCAACTACTCTGGCTCCGTAGCTAGGCTGAGAATGAATATACAGCTAGAAGTTCGAAATCGATAAAAACCAAACCGTGTAACATGAAAGTGACCAAAATCCGAACCGACAACCCAATATAATGAATGTAAAGAAATAGTAGGGGATGGATGGAAACTAGTGATGAAGAAGAAGAAAACGAAGCATAGTTCTAGCAGAATGGTTGGTAAAGCTGATATCGGTCCCGATGGAAAATTTAAAGCGGCTATCATCAAAATACCATTATTTGTATCAAATGTAAATAAACAAACGCATGAGAGCGATATTTTAGCGTATATAAAAGACAACACTCAAGAAGATGTAACCCTATTCAAAATTAATAGTAAATCCGAAAAAAATTACAATTCCTATAAGGTGTATGTTCCCAAAACAAAACTCGATATATTTTTAGATAATAACCTATGGCCCAAAGATTGAAGAAGAGGCCTTTCGCCGATTTGTAAATGAGCCTTATATGTTAAAAACACCATATTGAAGCAACAATCGTGACATAATTATGGATGATAGCAATTATGACATCAGAAAATTCGTAAGTTTCAACTGCAAATCGATAAAACGGTCGGTTGATGCAGTTAAACTTATATGCCAGTCAGCGGACTTAGTTGCCATCCAAGAAACATGGCTGCTACCTCAAGATATACCGTATCTTGGTTAAATACATCAAGATTTTGAGTACACAGGAAAGTCAGCAGTTGATACGTCAATAACCCTATTGATGTACTTGTCCGAAATAAACATTATTATTATAATATAAGCAAAGACATGGCCACAATACAGCAAACCTCCCATACCACACATGACCTAATAAACAAAACCGAACTGCCAACAATTCAAAATTCATAACATAGCCTTACAAGTTACATTCCCCGGCAATAAATTAACAAAATAAATTACTTAAGGCTAATTAATTTTACGAGGCACAGGGCCCCTCCACACTGGGCGCACACTCCACATCTCGGGAGGAAATCTCCACTTAATTAACTTATTGGACCATTATAGCGGGACCAGGAATATTGAGAGGGGGAAGGGGGGCTGAAATAATGTCGTGAAGATAATGAGAACAGGAGCTGATGAGAATAGAAAGTATCCTCATATTTGGCTGATGAGGAATGTTATAAAAGGGTGTTTTTTTTTAGGGACGAAATGACTCCATCGTGACCTATCCTCATTATGCTGGGGAAGGCATGCAACTCAACACAGCCACTGAGCCTAAAGGCACTTCATTTATAGAGAAAGTAAGAATCTACATATATTAATCTTAACTTCATACAGTCCCTTACAGACAACACACAACTTAAACGGTAGGATTTATTAGCATACGGCGGCGCAAGAGTTTTTAACAAGCTTTTATTTAACTTGTGCATACATATATGTAACTATGTTTGTTCGGACAGAATTATGTTAGTTAAATTTAAAACACTGGGTTTCCGATTGGACAAAAAATTTTTTCGCTTAAGTATATCGTGTGACACTGCAATATTATGATGACATGGAGCTGATCTAATGATGGAGCTGGAAGGTGGCCATAAGAAATCCGTAATAAAACGACAAAAAACACAACATACTCGTTTGATTCGTCTTGACGAGTACTTTTTAGTTCTTTTTAGCAACAAATAATAAAAACTGTTTAACCTACGTAGACTGGGATATATGTAATACATATAAACATTCCTCTTCAATCACTCTATCTATTGTTTAAGTCCATTGAGGAGTTTAAAAGATCTAAGCAAACAGACATTTACATTATTCGTATGACCCGAAAGTGAGCAATACCCATAAGGACTAAAATAGAGAATTAAAGTTTCATTTATTTTTTCAAATGGGTATGCGAAAGTCTTGTTAACTTGTATCATAGGAGACACGGCTTGTAGATGAATAATTCAGTTTCATCACTATTTCGTCAGCTAGTCGGACCTGCCAGTAATGTAACAATAGCGGATAGCAATAATGCTCCCTCCCGTCCAATCAACAATAGCTGTCAAATATGATTACTCGAAACTACTGAAGAGGGTGTTTGCAGCTTAATAATGCAACACAAGCGCACAAGTTTAATAACCAAGGCTGGGGTTATGAGAAACTTAAACCAACCCAGCCGCCGCGGGAGACGCTCCGGGCGTCGGGCGCCGCTAGACGACTCCCGGCCACCGTAGATGCGGGTCTATCGTCTAGTGACGACAGGCCGGGGAAAGGGCGAGTTTGTGCCCCACGCGCGCCTCAAACAGATGCAGAGGAGCCTGCCAGGGCCACCGCCTGCCAGGTTTGCCGGTTTATCGAAAAAGATACCGCGATCCCAAAACATAAAGGGCAAAAGAAGAAATATAGGTGGGTTCTATTTAGTAAAAGTCTAGTCTGACAGACACTCCCCCCCCCCCGCTCCGCCCAGAGCGAGAGAAGTTATTCGTTGATTTTCCATCCGCAAAAAAAAACCAAAGCGCACATGTTTATAACCTGGACTGGGGTAATAATCGTAAATGTAAGAGTACATTGTTATTTTCAATCTCATATATTAAGGAATTTTATGATACAATATACTACCAAGAAATCCTGGGAGTATATTTTTCTCACATATTTTCTAGTTCGGACAACCGGACAGAATTTCTATTATTTCTTGGCAGATTTATCTCAACACATTGTTGCAACGTAAAGCCGTTCAGTGTTCATCTATTCGTAATAAAACTCACTGCAACAGAAATACTATACATTTCCAATGGACCTGTTTTGTTCTGTCATGGATACAATAAGTTCTCTCACGGATAAAGTTCATTCTGTAACGAAAAATATGAACAAAAACCGGTCAAGAGTGAGTCAGACCGAGGGTTCCGTACAAACTTGCGACATAATATACAGCCATATCTTTTGACTGCGTAGACTTAGAGGGTTGATTTTTTCAAAGCAATAAGGGACCTCAGAGTTAAGTATTAATTCTTCTATTAAACTCGTGATAATTATTGCTTTTACTCTGGACGCTCTAAATATGCTCGTTTTTCTACATCGTTCTCACATTATGTATAATCTCAACATGAATGATATATCCATGATTTTATAAAACATTATGATTTAAAAAAGTGTCCATAGAGTTTCTTGCCCATTCTTCTCCATAGAGATCTACGCTTTGGATTGGGCAACTACAGTACTTTCACAAGTTATTATGTCTTGTGACTGGGACTGTGGCAGCATAATTTTTTTTGTTCTTGTTTTTATGACATTCAAAAGTGCCTGTAATGGTCTAATTGAAATAAATGATTTGAGTTTGAGTTTGTATATGGTAATTTCAACTCGATACCCCCACGTGTTCCTGACAGAAAGGGTCTTGACAGATAGACAGAGTGATTAGGTAAATAAGGATTCCGTTTTCTTCCTTCTAAGGCACGTAACCCTAAAAATCAACTCTTACGTTACGAAACATTGATTTGACTTTGATACAGTATCGGTAACAGACTACGGAGATCTCGGGCTCGTTAACCGGTAATTCAGTAATTACCATAATAGCGAGCGACAAAGGGTAACCCATCAACCCGAGGGGAATTAACCTCTGAGATTGGAGCCAAGCAATGTATCGCAACAGATTTGTAACCGTGTAGCTTTCGAAAGCAAAGCACAATGTTCTAGAAGACTTGTCATTACGAGCAATCGTTTTTTCGGAGTAAGCTTTGCTTATAACATTCAGCATAAAAGTATCCCAATAGGCAACTATTTCATAAAAAAAACTAAGTACCTGTTGTACTTATATTTTTTTATGAAATAGTTGCCTCACACTAGAAAAAATTTCTCCTGTATCTTAAGTACGTTTACAACAACTTAAACTCACATACACAAACAGCCAGACCCAAAACAACATACAGGTATTAGTTCCGAGCCGGGATCGAACCTGCGACACGCAGCGCAGCAGCTAATCGGTCAGCCACAGCGCCAACCGTGTCATGTTTGTAGTTGTTGAGATAAAACTTGTTCTAATTATTCCTTAGGTAGCGTTCAGGCTTCATATCCTCACTAATATTTTAAAAGCGAAAGTGAGTTTGATTTTTACGTCTTCACGCCTAAATGACCAAACTGATTTTGATGAATTTTGGTACAGAGATAGTTGGGACCCTTGAGACGGACATAGGCTAAAAAAAGTGGGATAAGGGGGAGAAAGAGGGAACAAAAGAGGAGAGAAAGATATTTTTTTTCGATCATCACGCGGAAGAAGTCGCAGGCGGAAGCTAGTTTACTAATAAACAAATTACATCTACTGTTTTGTAATGCATTGCAAAGCTTTCAGTCATCCTAGGAATGAAAGCCAGGCTTACCACCAAATTCTAGAGGTTGACATTAAACTAGTCCGTTTTATTCATAAGCGGATATCTAGCCTCTAAGCCACAACAATAGACCGTTCATCAAAAATGAATAATAACCAAAAACGATCAAACATTCACTTCGTAACGACATACCTCTCCCATACAATCAACTCACAACAAAATACATACATTTCCGCTCAAACACACATCTTCAAACATTCCTATACAGAGGAACAATTTGCGAGTAGTTAATCTTACCGAATGCCCACCGAGCATGTCTTGACATAAAAGGGATCGTCCCGAGGGTCGAGCGAGCGTGTTCACATCGCAGAACATACGGCCTGCTCTCCGGGCCGGACCTCACCGGGTCGGGTTACAAAGCTAGATAGAGCAAAAGTCTGCGGAACTATTACTGTAGTGGAGAAACTTTGAAAATGTATACCAGTTTCGCATAGTGTATGGTTGTAGTAATTACAGGTCATTATAGTTCGGTTTTAGTTGGAATGTGTGGTTGTAAGATTTACTGGAGGTTGTGGTTGCTTAGATAGCGGGGAGCGGAAGCGGAAAACTAGGAAGGTGAAAGGTTACTGATAAACCTTAGAAATTGAAGGCATGGTAATTACTTACCATGCTCTTTGACAATCGTAGAAGTTAAGATTGAATGGTCGTCAATAGGTTTGTACACGTGTCACAACTACTCATATAAACCACCATTTGGCTGAAATACTTAATTATTAACTTAGTAGGTCCTACCGGGATTGCGGGTTCTTCGAAAGAGATAGCGTGGCCCCGGTACTCAAATGGCAAAAGAAGTAATATGGAGGGTTTTAGTCAGTAAAAGTCTGATACTCCCTCAGGCTCTGCCCAGAGTGGGGGAAGCTATTCGATAATTTTCCATCAGAGAATTGAAATATCAGCCGTTACGTATGTAATTCTGACCGAATAGGTATTGCACTTTTGTAGGAAACCGCTAATTTAGCTTCCGCCCGCGACTTCGTCCGCGTGGTATAGTTACTTTGGGCTAACGCTAACTTTAACCCGCGTATGATTGAAAAAAAGTATCTTTCTCTCCCCTTTTCTTCCCTCTTTCTTTCCTTTTCTTCCCTCTTACTTCCATTTTCTCATTTTTTTTTTAAATAGCTTACGTTCGTATCCAGGATCCCAACTATCTCTGTACCAAAACTCATAAAAAAATTGGTTTAGACATTTAGGCGTGAAGACGTAACAAAAAAACAAACTCACTTTCGTTTTTATAATATTAGTAAGGATTACTGACTATAGGAAGTATTTAATGATTAACCAACCCTAAAAAAAGTGCTGGTAGGTAACATAATAATCCTGTAGATCCTCTCACAAAAAAGGGAACCTAAAACCAGAGCTAGCCAGTCACCGTGTGCACTAGCGTGTCCACAAGTCAGGCGAGCTACTCGCCTAGCGAGTGGACAGGACAATGGCCAATGACAAACAAACCAACAACATCTACATACTGTACAATAATATTGTAGCACGGATTGAATAATAGTTGTTTATTGTATATATTATGTAATGGCCAGACCATTACATAATATATACGCAGCTGGTGGCTAAATAATAGCAGCCGCTCGGGTCGATCTTTAGGTTAAGCCGCGCTTGCCTAGGTTGGTCTGTGGATGGGTGACCATCCGTTACATACCGAGTTTCCTCCGTGCCTCGGAAAGCACGTTAAGCCGTTGGTCCCGGCTGTCATTTGTAGATCTTTGACAGTCGTTACAGGTAGTCAGTGTCCCGAAAGTCTGACAACCAGTCTTACCAAGGGGTATCGTATTACCCAGTAATAACTGGGTTGTGGAGGTCAGATAGGCAGTCGCTCCATGTAAAATACTGATATTTAGCTGCATCCGGTTAGACTGGAAGCTGACCCCAACATAGTTGGGAAAAGGCTAGGCAAATGATGATGTCTGTGGATGGGTGACCACCCGCTACGTACCGAATTTTCTCCGTGCCTCGGAAAGCACGTTAAGCCGTTGGTCCCGGTTGTCATTTGTAGATCTTTGACAGTCGTTACAGGTAGTCAGTGTTCCGAAAGTCTGAAAACCAGTCTTACCAAGGGGTATCGTATTACACAGTATTAACTGGGTTGTGGAGGTCAGTTAGGCAGTCGCTCCATGTAAAATACTGATATTCAGCTGCATCCGGTTAGACTGGAAGCCGACCCCAACTCAAACTCAAACTCAAACTCAAAGCATTTATTTCAATTAGACCATTACAGGCACTTTTGAATGTCATAAAAACAAGAACAAAAAAATGATGCTGCTACAATCCCGGTCACAAGGCATAATAACTTGTGAAAGTACTGTAGTTGCCCATTCCAAAGCGTTGATCTCTATGGAGAAGAATGGGCAAGAAACTCCATGGACACTCTTTTAAATTATAATATTTTTACAAAATCGTATTTACATCATTCGTGTTGAGATTATACAAATATGTGAGAACGATGTAGAAAGACGTGCACAGTAAGAGCGTCCAGAGTAAATAAAAAGCAAAATTCAATTTAAAATCTAAATAAGTTAAAAAAAATTACCGTGGTAGTTAAAAAAATGACCAGTCCCAACTGACAGCGCCCGTTCACGAACATGACGTATGGATCAGCCCCATTCAGCTCGACCATTTTGAAGGGAGCTAAATGACCCGACACACCCGCCACTATCAGCGAGACATTTAAGTGAGCATGACACTATTAACCACCAGGGCCTCGTCAAGTCAATGATAATACATAGCACTTACATATGGGCTTAATAATTATACAATACTAGAGAATTGATTCTATACATTGCAAAGATAGTCTTACAATCTTCTGCAGCTTCCACTATAGCTTCGGGTACTTATCAATGAGTTTACCCCTATGCTTGAGGAGCAGGACCAGCATTGAGCCAAGCATTTTTATCATCAATATAATCCCCCAACTTATAATATGCTTGCCTACATAGTGTGCGTTTAATACAAGATTTAAATTTCGTTTCATTCAGTTGAAGAATGTGGGGAGGTATTTTATTGTAGCATTTCAAACAGTACCCCATGAAAGATGAGTCTACTTTAGCTAACCTGAAACCCGGCTGAACCAATTGGTCCCTGTTTCTAGTATTATACTTGTGTCTATCACCTCGTTTACCAAATAGATGCAAATTTTTTCTGACGTACATGATGTTTTCATAGATTATTGACAAGGTACTGTCATGATGTTAATTTCCTTAAACTGTTCTCTTAGAGAATCTCGCCTACGTAGATTATAAATAGCTCTAATGGCTCTTTTCTGCAGAATAAATACAGACTCGATGTCTGCAGCCCGTCCCCAAAGTAAAATACCGTATGACATTATACTATGAAAATAACTAAAATAGACTAGCCTCGCGGTATCTACATCAGTAAACTGACGGATTTTTCTGACAGCATATGCTGCTGAACTAAGCCGTCCTGCAAGAGATGTTATATGCGGACCCCATTGTAGCCTTGAATCGAGCGTTATCCCCAGGAAAACAGTTTTATTGACGAATTCTAGTTTCTCTTGATTCAATACTATGTCACAATCACTACTTTTGACGTTTGGCAGAGCAAATCTTATGCACTTCGTTTTTTTCCCATTTAATACCAAATTATTGGCGGTGAACCAATCATTTACCTGTAATAGGGCGTTATTTAAGTCGTCTAGATTTGTGGCACGTCTATTTATCTTAAATATTAAAGAAGTATCGTCAGCAAACAACACCATTTGTGGTTGGTTTTTAAATAAATGGGGTAGATCATTAATATATACTAAAAAGAGGAAGGGACCTAATATCGATCCTTGTGGTACACCCATCTTTACATTTAAACCCATTGAATTGACACCATTTATTTGCACTTGCTGCTGTCTATCATTTAAATATGATTTTACTAAACTAAGCGCAAGTTTTCCTAGGCCGTAATGTTCAAGTTTCAAGAGTAGGGTTTCGTGGCTAACACAATCAAACGCTTTTGAAAGGTCACAAAAAATTCCTATGGCATCCTGTGCCTCTTCCCACGCAGTAAATATGTGTTTTAACAAGGTAACACCAGCGTCAGTCGTACAACGTCCTTTGGTGAAACCATACTGTTTTTCATGTAAGATCTTATTGGTGTTAAAGTGGTTGAGCATTTGATTAAGCATTACCTTTTCAAACACCTTGCTGAAAACCGGCAAAACGGATACGGGTCTATAGTTATTGGTGTCTTTACTATCCCCAGATTTGAAAAGGTGTATAACTTTACTGTATTTCATAAGGTCCGGAAAAACTCCTTGGTCCACACACAAATTGAATATTATGGCTAAGTACGGTGCTATTGTCTCAATAATAGCTTGACAAACTTTAATAGACATTCCCCAAAGATCTTCGGTTAATTTGATTTTGATTTGCTTGAAAGCTTTAATGACTGCAGTGGGGTTAATATGCTTAAATTGAAACTCAACCGGACATGGTGAAACGTTTGCTCTTAATAAATCAATGGAAAGCAAGGGTGAAGAATTTAATGTTTCAGTAGTTTTAAGTGGGATACTAGTAAAGAAATCTACAAATTCTTGAGCAACTTCGTTTTTAGTGGTTAGAAGACCACGCGAAGACTCTAGTGTGATCTCACTATTACATTTTTTGTTTCTGTTAGTTTCACTATTAATGATTTTCCAAACCGTCTTAATTTTATTATCGGCGGATTTAATCTTGTTGCTAATGAATAAAGATTTAGCTAACTGGCAGGTGTTTTTAAAAATTTTTGAGTAACTTGCAACATAGTGATTGAAAGTTTCTGAGTTGAAGTAAGGCTTAAGGCCGTAAAGCTCAAACAATCGTTCCCTACTTTTTCTTATACCCTTAGTTGCCCAATCACTAAACATAAACTTTGGGCTAATAGATTTAGTTTTTATTTTTAACGTATCATTGAACTCTGTGTAGACCACCGAAAAGAATTCCTCATAAAATTGATTTACATTTTCAATATTAAATCTCGTAGTGCTTAAATTACTAATTAAATTATTATTAAATTTATTCAAATTGCTGGGTGTTATTTGTCTAGATTTTATCTGGGTTTTTTGTGACGGTGTGTAAGACTCGAAAACGACGGTTTGACCGCTGTGATCAGATGGAAGGTAATTTACAATGGCTTTATTTAAGTAGTCGCAGCAACAAAAGACATTATCAATACATGTAGCAGTGTCTGTAGTAATTCGGGTAGGCTCCGAAAAGACATTTATCAAATTAAATGATTTAAACATAGTTGGGAAAAGGCTAGGCAGATGATGATGGTCGCAAAGTTTATTTGCGAATATGTTTTGCAATGTAATAAATGTGAAATGTTCGAAAAGTGTTAATTTAAAATCTTGTACACACGGCGGCACATCAAGCTAAACAGTCCAGTATATTTAACATGGCTCCGTTTTGTTCAGATTTTCGGTACAATGAGAGATCTGCGTAAACTGTATAACTTGGTCTATCGTCGTGTGTACCATAGAAAAATCGGACAGAGTAAGTCCTGCTTTGAGAAAATTGAATAAAGAAAGAAAGTTTAATTTATAATATTGACCTTTAAAATCGTAGAGTTACATTGAACAATTCAATTTGCTCCATAATATGATCAAATGAAATGAAAGGACTTTCATTTTACTTAGTACTACTGAATATTGAGTCAATTTTCTTGGCTAAAATATAATATTCCAGCCTACTGATCACACAGAGAAGGCACGAGGCGATTTCAAATTTATATTAATTACTAGCTGTGCCCAACGGTTTCACCCGCTGCTCACTTAGGGGTATGAAAAATAGCTGTTGGCCGATTCTCAGACCTACCCGATATGTACACAAAATTTCATTTAAATCGGTCCAGCCGTTTCGGAGGAGTATGGGAACGAAAATTGTGACACGAGAATTTTATATTATACTAGCTGTGCCCAGCGGTTTCACCCGCTGCTCACTTAGGGGTATGAAAAATAGATGTTGGCCGATTCTCAGACCTACTGAATATGAATATAAAATTTCATAAGAATCGGTCGAGCCGTTTTGGAGGAGTATGGGAACGAAAACTGTGACACGAGAATTTTATATATTAGATTAGATAAGTCCAGGGTCCGTCACGGTGTTTTCCTTCAGCAGTGTCTATGATATCTCAGATAAACTTTAGAGAGTACATATGAATTGAAACAGTCATTTTGGTTACCTACCAATGTGACTCACCCGGATTCAATAATTCAATTATTTTATTGCTTCTCACATGTGTATAACAGGTCTTAAATAATAATACAGTTCACATGGACCCTGTCGGGCATAACATTTTTTTTAAATAAGAAGTCTAAATAATTAACGTAAAATATAAATTAATAAATCATAATAGGTATCAATGTCACAGGTAAATTAGTAAAAATATCAGGTCGTTTCAATAATAAATCAATACATTATGACAATACAATAATAATCCAATACATTATGTCAATAGAAACGAATAAAATACATTAAAACAACAAAATAATAAAATACATCATGTCAATACAATAAAATCATTATGTAAACAATAAAAGTCACTCCATTTTGATGTCATCATTAAAAAAATCATTTAGTGTGTAGTAACATTTGTCAATTAAAAGTTTTCTGACCCGTTTTATAAATAATTTGTCATTTTTTTCCACTCTTATGTTATTAGGTATTTTATTATAATTTTTTATTGAAGTGACGTAAGGGCTTGTGCTGTGTAATTTTAGTTTGGACTGGGGTAGTACGAGCGTGTTTATAAATCGATAACGCGGTTCATATCGGCGAGGCTGGTCAGAGATTTTAACGAAGAAGTTTGAATATTGTCTTACAAATTTACAGATTTCTAGATTATAAATAGATGTCAGAGATAAAATGCTTAGTTTCTTAAAATATGGTCTACAGCTTTCGTCATTGTTAATTGGATTGAAGGATTTTGAGCCCACAACCTCGTACATAAGAAGTGAGCCGCTTAACCTCTGAGCCATCATGACATACTTGGCTAAAATGCAATATAAAAAATACTACAAGTGTTGACTTGTAGTATTTTGTAGGAAGATTTATTGATGTATTTAAAATGTTGATTTTAAATATTCATGTATTTAAAATGTTGATTTTAAATACATCTGCAAATCTTTCTCTTTCTAAATTAAAACGTTCAAAGAGATTCAACTCTAAATAATGCACTGCTACTAATACCTATAGCATCAAACATACTTATAACTTTAATCCCAAATTAATTAAAAAGCTCCCCTTTGTAACGGAGAAATAAAACAAATATCCACTATTAAATAAACAACGCCGGGGCTAATAACTATGCAAATTCCGTCAAACAAACTGACAGGAACAACTAGTGCGGAATTACGTGCGTACAAATTATTGGCCAGTTTGTATTGAGCTCCCGCCCCTTGCTGGTTGTTTGAGCTGTAGGATTGAAAGGGGAGGTTCGTGGTGAGGTGGGAGATCAGGGTCGATTGGGTGATAGTGTTGGGATACTAATGAAACGTCTGGATCAATGGACGCCGCGGGCTTCGGTGATGGAGAGTCGGTTACACAAGTTTGAGTTTGATAGCTAGCTTTTTTTCGGCACATATTTTTATTCGTAAAAACCTTGTTGCGTTGAAAGTTAAACTTCTTTTTCGTTGAAATTCTAATAACCACAAAAAAAATATTGGAAAAATATTGAAGCACCTATCAAAATAATTGGTAAACAAAGTTTTGATTACAAAGCAATCTCTCAAAGTAACTTTTTGCATGAGAAGCAACAAAGAATACAAGTACCTAATTGAATGTCTAACTCACAAAACCTTTGCTCACCTATTTCATTGTACAGCCTTAACAACAAAAAAAAAACAAACTTATTTATGAACAAAAATACGAAACGAGCATACATCCGAATTGTCACTGTAACTTCCCAACAAACAGGGTTGCCAACATCAACAGTATCACCTAACAAACGCTGTGCGCAACTGTACGCTCAAAGCACAAATTCGTTTAACTGAAGCTTTCAGTTAGGGATGCACGATACTTGCATTTTATCGATACCTGGTGGACAATACACGTGCAAACTATCGTATCGCACATTTCATATAGATTTAGTTAAAATTCTATTAATTATTTTGGGGTCCTTTTTTTCCTCCTCTCGTATTATTTCAAATTTTATTGATTCAATTAATGACAAAAGGTTTGATACATTCATTCCAATAGCGGTATTTATTCATATTGATTCGATCCAAAATATCGAAGTATCGCATAAATGATGTAGGGATACTGTAAAGTATCGGAACGGATCATCACTACTCTCAGTAAACTTCAGAGCTCAACCCTGCAGCTATAATGTCCACGTTTTATTGGCGTTTGATTTTCCAAACTTTGGAGGGTTAATAAACAGTGACGAAATTATAGGGTTATTAAATTTAATGGTCGTGAAAATGGAAGCGTCTTTGGAATTTTGATCTTTGAAGGGTTAACATTGTATGCCGAGTGGTTATGTAATTAAATAGATGAATTATGTACTTCTATTTGAGTTTAATAAGGTAATCGAAGACGATAGAAAATTACATTGGAGGAAACTTAAATGTATTTATGTATAATCTCTAAAAGTCGTGACCATCTCTAGAATAGGATTCCATTTATAATTTCCTTCTCATCAGATGCCACTATCTCGTTGGTCTCTATCACTCCCGCATCATGACTTCTTGAGTTCGATTCCCAGGGCTAGAATAATACTATTGGGTTTTCTCAGTAAGAGGGAGTTTCTCAGTACCAGCCTTTTTTTTGCGGATGGGAAATCATCAAATAACTTCCCCCAGTCCGGGAGGAGCGGGGGAGAGTGTCAGACTTGTACTGACTAAAACCCACCCGTGTTCCTACTATTGGCTTTTATGTTCCGTGGCCGCGGTATCTCTTTCGGACAACCCGCAACCCCGGCAGGTGGTGGCCCTGGCAGGCCCCTCTGATCATTTCATCTCTTTGAGGCGCGCGTGGAACACTAACGCGCCGTCGACACCGTACCAGCCCCGAGGTTGGATTTCTGTCAGGTTGATGAAAATAGTCTTAACTTTTGTTCCATGGCACTAAAAAAAACTAGCAAAATGTGGATGCACTTCTGCCTAGCCCTTCGGGGATAAAGAGCTTCATGGTGTTTTTTTTCCTGAAAAAAAAACCCAACACAACGAAAACTTTTAGTAAATAACAACCTAGGTGAGCTTTACGTACAAGTCCTTACTGCATTATACATTCGGAATCGATAGCGTCCCCCCCTCATTAAATCGATTATCGTTCGTCTAGTCGACTCGATACTGTCAACTCGAGTGTTTCGCAACTCGGCTAACATTCTCACGATTGTTGGATGATCACGATTCGTGTTAATGGAAGCATTTTGGTTTATTATAGTCGTGTGTTTGTCTGTAAATTAGTTAGTTTTGTGTGTGGTAATGATGTTACAATAGTTAAAGACGAAACTGAGGTTTAATTTGTTGTTAACTGTGTAGATCTTTAACCTACTGTGCTCAATCCGAGTACGATTTAACTACTAAGGCGTGTTATGAAGCTAAAAGAATAACCATTGAGTTTCTTATCGGTTTTTTCTCCATAGGAATCGATCAAGACGTTAATTTTGGAAGTTGTATAAGTGCCCATGTATAGGCCTATGTGAAATAAAAATATTTGATTTTGAGTTCATGGAGTATGCCTCTTATTTGCATTTATTTCTTTAAGCGTAGATAATGTTTGGCGTTTTGCTCTTGCTCTACCCCTATGAGTAAGAGGGGTATTCAGTATTATGAACATCGCTATGACTCACTTCCCTCCTCTTAGTTTTATGATATTATTTACCAACCCTCACCACCCTCCGTCTTTCTAGGAACTTAATAGTTCAATGACGTGGAATTTAGCCAGGCAAATAGGTTCATAACTCGAACTCATGCAAAAATTGGCTCACTATAAAGATGTTATGGTGTGAATGTTCTGCCAGGTTTGAACGTTTTTCGAAAGAGATACAAAAAGGGCAAAAGTAGGAACATGGATGGATTTAAGTCAGAAAAGGTCACACATGATATCAGATAAAAGACTTATTAGCTAACAACAGCCCTTCTGGAATACGACCGCTACTCCAATGATGGATACAGTGACACGACTGCTTCCTATGTTTTCGTATAGTCACATGAAAATGCTTTTTCAGAGAAAACAACCACTTGATTAATCTTTGAAATCCACACCAATACACTTACGATCAACAAAACAATTTAATCGATCACCTTACCTGTCTATTTACAAACATTACCCGAGATCCACTTATCCCAAAATTCGTGAACAATACACACAAGGCTCATCGATTGTGTGGAATACATTACCGATAAGGGAGATGAATCGAGCTCCATTGACGGATGGCTTGGGAGCTGGGCAGCACTCGCTCACTCATAGCCTACTGATAAGACAACTAATATGAAGTTACAAGGGTTCACAGTTCAGCGGAGAAAGCGTTTGCTTGGGATTCAATCTTGTAGATGAATTGTCAATGAGGTTGGGTCAACGAAGATTATAAATTGAATTCTTGGGAGTTCGTAATATTCGTTTAGATTGATAAGATTGTGTGTATTGTGTAGAAATTACATTAACAATGGTGTTGTTTATCAAGAAGTAGATGAATGTTGAGTTGGAAAGGAAGCAGAGGCGTTTATTCAGCAGCGAGATAAAACAGACCAATTAAAAACAAAGATGAATGTTGGGATCGTTCAAATTTTAAAAGACTTTCGAATAAAGTTACCACAGAACTCATTTTAAAATCATTGAACATACAATATTCCTGACAAACACGCACTGATGGTCCATTAATTCCAACTCCTGTAAAAGAACCATCTCGCTAAGTATGTCAGAACCGCGCTGTCACTGATATTAAAATCATAGCGGTGTCATTACATTATTTTGCATCAGGCGCGACGGTTTCAATAAAAAGACCATTTGTCTCGGTTACAGTGCACTGATGAATTCAATTTGTCTGGTCTGGCTGTGTGTGTCCGTTTAGGGAAGGAGGACGTAGGGCAGAAGACCCACTTTGGACTCTCAGACCAGGAATAGTTTGATAGACCAAATTATTCGATGTGCAGTGAGAATTGTGCATAAAACTTACAAATCACGTAGCTTTCTCAAGCTGTGATAAATCCCCTGCTCTGGGCGCTACGGGGGGGAGTGTCACACTTGTACTAAAACCCACCCATGTTCCTTCAATTGCCCTTTAGCTTTGGATAGGCATCAAGGATTTAAAGATCCAAACTACCTTCGCTATTTGACTAAAAATGAGTCGTGGGTGCAGGTGGCTGGTGTGATTGATAGAAGTCTAATTCTAAAACACTCCAAGCTCCAAATTCATTCATGAAAACTTGCACAAGCACACAGATGCAATATTCAAGTGTGAACGTTTCCTAAAGTTGAACTTCTGAACTTCATGACTTCGTGAGTTCAGTTTCTAAGTATTGCTTACTAATGCTAAACTAATTTCCCGTGTTCCTAGAATGTCCTAACTATTCTGGGGCGGTTATCGACTAGACAAAGGTTAATAGGGGTCAGATCACTTGATAGTTGATGGAGCAATGTAAAAGTTACATAATTATGATTTAACTGTAGTTTCGAATAGGTTTTTAATGATGCAACCATTTTATGCGTTAAATGGGGTACTTAAGGTTATGAATTTATTATTATATGGCACGCCTTATAGGAAAAGCGTTTATAAGAATTTATTGCCGCGCAAACGTGGGCCACTTGGTCGGTCATTAAAGCTGCATTGTTGCTTGTGCGGGTTAGTTAACTGCCTTTTGCGTGAAAAAAAAACGATTCTAAGATTTAATTTTTACCGGTTACATGAGAGCCCATGGTCACACTGATTGCATACAGAAGGAACATAGTGCTTATGAGAAACTATAAGTCCCAGATACACGTACTGACCTGTTAACACAAACATGTTAATTTAATGATCTTTCTACAAGGTTTATGCATAAGCTACATATTTTACTTTCTAGAAACAAGTATGAGCAGTTAATTAAAAATCTGGTTACTTGTACAGCCACATAAGATATACATACAGACCATTTAATATCAAATAAACGATCAGTTAATTGCTCATGCTTAAAAAACAGTTATAATCAAGCGTCTTATGATCAGAGAAATTTTCTTCAGCCTACAACTGGGGCACCTACCTTCTTTCCTCCATTGTACTCTGAGCACAATAAGCCATAACTTAACGAGTCGGCACGTAAATTTTACTTCGACACAACAATATTAATAATCTAAAGCATGTTTCGTACGGAAATCGCTTTTAAATTGCTTAAGCTGTTAATTTAACAAGCAAGTACATAAGTATGTAGAACCTGACATCATCGTTTGCCTGTTCCCAACCATATTGAGGTCGGCTTCCAGTCTAACCGGATTCAGGTTACAGTATTCCACATGCTTTTCTGATTTCGGCTACCTAGTCAGTACTCAGTACCTAATACAATACCTCTATGGTAAGATTGGTTGTCAAACTTTAGCTGGTTCGACTGTCAAAGATCTACAAATGACAGCCGGGGCCAACAGCTTAACGTGCTTTCGGAGGTACGAAGGAAACTCCGTAAGTAACAGGTGGTCACCTATCCACAGAGCTACTTAGGCAGGCGTAGATTAACCTAATCGAACTCCTCAGTAAATAAAGGCTGACGACAGGCCAAAATGTTGATGAAATTAAAAAAAAATTATGCCACAGACGTACGGCCTTCGGTACTATGTCTGTTGAAAACGTTTCGCTTTGTGCTGACAACTGATATTGATGATAGCAAATCATCCTTCAAAAGAACTGCATCCGTTACCCAAGGCGTTTTGGTTAAGGTAATCATTATTTTCTAACAGGTTCATAAACGACACGATAATCCTATCAAGATCACAGACATTAGGAACATCACTTTTAAATCTTAGATTATGCTTTTATAATTATTATTTACCTACCGAATTGATAGAACGATGAAATTGAAATCAAAAGAGAGAAGAAAAGACATTCTGTCTTAACAAATTCACTCATAAAAAATGGCCGGCGATAAATTTAAATAACATCGTTGTCTTAATTTTAATCATTTGAAAATCGAATCATTATTAATGAAATGCAATAAGAGGGTGTCCGACTACACTGTATTTACTGTAGTCATAAGTTGCACAAACAAAAAATTTGTTTAAAAATATCCACTAATTATCTATTTCAAACTTATATATTTTCAAAATATCTTGGCACGTGTAAACAAGACTTGTGCCTTGGTTGATCCCTACATGTTCCCATAAAAATACAGATCAATTTTCCTGTGAATGTTTGAAAAGACATAAATTGTCGTGAAAATGTTAGGTAATCTTTTCGAATTTAGCCCAGACTCGTGTTTCTGTCATCAACATCATTTGACAAGACGCGTGACGGTGCGTCTTCTAAAAACATCTATTTCCCTCACAAATTCTTATCATGTCTGCTACGAAAAGCGTCATGAATGAGAGTTTGAAACTGAAATTAATAACACTCATCTATTATTACACATGCTTAGGCCATTGCCGCAACGGCCAGACGCAGCTCAGCCACGCGACGTTCTATTTTCAAATATTACAAAGCGTCGGACGCGTTCCGATTAATTTGTCATACTATCATCGCGTTCCGTGGCAAGGGAATGTTTATTTTTATTACAAACAGCCTAATCTTCATGTTGGTGAAAGATTTATAACGTGTAGCGGTTAAGGCAATTATAATTGTGGGCGCAGCGGGCGTGGAATGTAGCGTATTTGTTGCTAGCGACGATTTTTTTTTTGTTTATTTTGTTTAACTTGTTGCGGAAATTAATGTTTGTATTCGTAATTGTTGTGTCAAGTTGTAGAAATTTAATTTGTATGATTTGTTGCCCTGTTAATTTTATTGTGTTGTTTTAGCAGCTGGTTTGCTTCTCCGTGAGAAAATTATCATTGCCGAGCACGTTTCTTCGACCGTTTTTGTTTTCAAAGTTACTTATTTAAAGATTCCCCGAAGCCAAACACGGAAAAATTTCAAACAAGAAAGCGGTATTTTTTCCTTGTTTATTCCAGGGGCTATATTGTTGAGAAGGATATAATTACGTATTATTTCAATCAATACGGGGAAGGAGGATGGCGTGTCGATAATGCGGAGTATCGAGCCACAACTAAAGGTGTGATACCGCCTTGAGCTGCACTACACTTAATACCGCCGAGGTAGGGTGAGGAGTGAGCGGGAGAGATTTTTCTATTATTTAAATAATTGAGAATCTTTAATAACAACGTATATCAAAGACTAGCTGGCGCCCGCGTCTTGGCCCGCGTGATATAGAAAATAAAAGTAAGTATCCTGTGTGTAATTCCAGACTACACTCTCTCTCTCTACCTCTGGGCCAAATTTCATCAAGATCCGATCAGCCGTTTTGGCGTGAAAGAGTAACAAATACAACCATACATCCATCCATCCTCACAAACATTCGCAATTATAATATTAGTAGGATTTTCAAGAATAAGAACAAAAGCCCTTATTTTTTCAACCATCCTTTAAAACGTATTTATCTACAATTGTGGAAGTACAAGTTGTGAAGCCCACTTTTTATCATCGTGTCACTGGGGACACTAGGAACTAGTAGGTAAGTGGTGAAGGGCAGGCGTTATAAAAGACTATCTGATTCTTATAACTTCATTTATTGAAAGAGTGATGAGTGATATACAATAAATATAATCACAACAGTGTCAAACCAATATACTAACGACATTAATTATTGTAATATCGGATGAATTTAGTTCCCTTCAAAATGATTGAACTGAATGGCATTGATCGATGTCATGTTTTCATGAAAATACATTGTCAGTTGGGGCTGGTCACCTCTTAACTGCTATGGTTTATTTAAATTTATTTTCGTACCACTTGCTCAAAAAAGTGACATTCTATGCCACAAAAAGCGAACATAACAATAGTCATTTTTAATCTGTTAAAAACAGGGAAAGAAAATTGTACTGAATTTCATTCATGCTCTAGGGAGAGAATGTGATTTAAATTTGGAATAGGTACTTACCGTTTATACTGAATTACATCTGTGTTTACACCATTCAGTTTTTATATAAAGCATTATACATCTTTTTGGAAAAGGAATACGCATTTATTATGCAGTTATGATTATTAAATAAAATTACGAAAACCGACGAGGCCGTATTCAGAGCTTGATGCCTTTGCTTTTCTGACAAAAAATATTGGTCTTGGAATTTGTCGTATTTTTGTTATCTTCACATACATAAACGTTAAGTTTATTTTAATGTATTTTTATAAATAAGTTAATGTTCTAAAAATACGTTGCGATGCTAAATTAAAGCGACAGTGACAGTGAATTGTCGGATTCCATCAGTGCAAATACTGCCGCAATTATACTCATCAACAATAAATGTACCAAACAAAAATGTAACTCTCTCTATCAATAATTGGACCAATGTTTCGAATGTTAACTTTTACTTTTAATTGTCATTATTTTTAATAAATGCTTATCTCATATTATTACTGTGTTAATTTTTTCGCAAAATGGTACGAAAAGTAGAGTATTTTCCTCGGTGATAAAGCTGTCTTAGTCTTGGGTGAACTTAAATCTCTCGCTACACTCAGGACTAGTCTTAAATCCCTCGCTTCGCTCGTGATTTAAGTTTTTAACACCCTCGCTACGCTCGGGAGTAAACCTCGAGTCCTTCGTTACGCTCGCGATGTAAATCGTCACCCGCGACAGAAGACACTGCTTTATCCCCTTGGTTAATGATCTACTATTATTTTCAATTGTTTTTTTTTTGCTTTTATTCTGGACGTTCTTGATGTGCACGTCTATGTACATAGTTCTTACATATTTGTATAATCTTAAAATGAATTATGCAACCAAAATCTTTAAAAATATTAGGATTTAACAGAGAATCCATGGAGTTTATTGCCCATTCTTCTCCATAGAGATCAACGCTATGCAATGGGAGACTACAGTACTTTCATCAATTATTATGCCTTGTGATTGGGACTATAGCTTCATCCTTTTGCCTCTTGACATTCTAATTGAAATAAATGATTTGAGTTTGCTAATAAAAAGCTACCCGTCTATTACTTGTACCACATTCTAAATGCATAATTGTGTGCTAGAGTCACGAGCGATGACTTTTAATAGTAATATGATGGGATCAGGCCGAGTGGAGCCGAGTGAAGCCGACTGAAGCCGACGGCTAATGCGTTCGTGTGCTCCCAATCATTAAGTAGATCGAACGAGCTTTAATCATGTATAGGTTGGTAGGTAGGTAAGTTTATAAGTAAGGCGTATGTATAGAGCGCGTTAGTGAATCTTTGGGACATGTACGAGCCTAATGCAAGTTAAATGATTATATCGAGATAAAATTAATCTTTTCTGCCTATTACATTAGGACGACCCCCAGCTCGATTCGACGATCTTAAAAAGGGGGCTCGGTCAGACTAGATGTGTTCTGATGTAACTTTTTATGCCTATGTCTGTAGACTATGATAGGCTGAACTAATTGAGTAAGCTCGTCATCATTGGCGTGAAACAAATGGAGTAATGTAGAGACATACGCTAATCAATGCGACAGTGTAGACTCCTGCTTTAATACGATATCTAGAAATCTTTAATTATTCATAAAAACCTAGCCACCGTTTAAGAAAGAACTTTGAATTCATGGAAATAACAAATAAAACATTTCCAATTCTATGTTCTTAATCAAAAATGATTTCTAACCCTACATCTACATAGTAAAGTAACTCCACCGAGCAGTATCGAATTATAAATCTATAAGATTATCAGCGTCGTTTATAAGCTGTGAGACAATGGCGGCCACTTAACAGCCTCTAGATATCGTCTGATCGCGAGATAGCGCGATAACTCGCCTTGTTTCTATTAACTACTCTTAATTTATACTGATTGTAAATCTTTGATTCTGGGTAATGGACTAATGTGTAGTGGATAGATATTTGACCTTGTTTTTCGGTCCAAATGTGAATCGAAGTTTGTTCAAGTTTCGAGGCACCGTTGACGCAGTGGAGATTGGGTGCAGCGCTGCGTACAGCGTGTTCAATTCCCACACGGAACTAATATTTGTAAGACCTACAAGTAAGTTGTTCCGGGTCTGGCCGTTTGTGTTTGTGTTGTTAGTTTAAATGTTTGGCCCAAGATACAGGAGAAATTCCTGGTGTTAGGAATGGTTTTAAAAAAATAAATGGTTTAAATTTTCTCAAATAGGTCAAAGTTACAGTAAGATCCGTCTGGCATGCGGCATGTAATATATAGCAAGTAGGTTTTGTCTGCGATCTAATTATAGCTTGATCAGTTATAAAGAAGATAACATTAAAACTGTAACTACCTAGGTTACCCTAAACTTAACTTGGGATTTGGTGGTGGTGGGTACCTAGTTGGTGTTTAAACACCAGTCAAACTCCTATTCCGGAGACGATTAAGTTTTGTTATTAATTATCTACAAGAACTTGATTCAAAATAAAAATGAAAATTTCACATAGGCCTACATGTGCACATATAAAAAATAATTATTAAAAAAAAAACGACTGCGTAAAAAGTGAACCAAACTACACACCTAATAAAAGAGAAAAACAAGTACCTACTGTAATCTGGAACTATGTTTCTTTCTTTCTTTTCTTCTTTCTTCATAGTATCTATATAGGGCCAGTTTACATGAGATAATCACTAGTATATCCAAATAACAACCAGATATTTTTGTTTCCAACCGAATAAATTAACATTTTTAGGCCAAAGTTTACTGCCTGAGATAGTCACAACAATGATTTTATTCCGCTCAGTCATATTCAAAGACGAAATTAATCAAATAAATCGATTTATAATTAACAAAGCAACCATTGAAACTTGGTTTTATCTGCTTGATTTACGAACGTACTTAACCCTCTGACCATCGTCTACACAGTGGGCCATCGTGTGCAGAGTGGACCGCCACCCAGAACCACACTCATAAATTCTTACTACTCATAAAATTGATAGTTTTTACGATCCTCATTTGTGAATGTTATTGTAGATTGTACAAATTGCTGATTTTGCTTGCAAGTATTCAAATACTAGGTCATATTAATGAATCAGAGAAAGTCTGACCTTATCATTTAACTTAAGTGAATTGCTACAATTGATATATCAACGAAAATGCACTCCAAGTATATTACTAGACTTCTTTTTTCGCGGAGCGGGGGACTGTCAGACTTGTACTGACTAAAACCTACCCAATTTCCTTTTTTTCCCCTTTATGTTCCGGGGCCACGGTATCTCTTTCGAACAACCCGCAACCCTGGCAGGCGGTGGCCCTGGCAGGCCCTTCTGCTTTGCTTGACAAGGAGCTTGAGATGCCAACAAGACATTGCAGTAATTACAACTAATAAGTAACATGAAGTACACATAGAAATGCAAATCTAACACTGCTAATGATGCGAAGAGAAAGAGTTCATGTCATCTAACTTGGCTAAGAAGGAATCGTCTACACGAACATAGATAGAACTAAGCAACAAGGACAAATGTCTATCAACATGGTACACCTACATACATGTGTAGGAGTTGTATATAGGGCAAGATGACATCATGTATCACTTGAATGGTTTACCTGAAAAATCAGCTTTGACTGCGAGACGATGTTCGACGTTAGATATAATTATCTTTTACCCCATTAGCGTAGGTAAGCCCATTCATAAAAGCCTTCTTACAGGATAGGCAAGAAAGCACATTATAAATGTGCGACCGCAACATTTGCATAGAACATTTTTTTTTAATAATGACCTTGCCCCACAACACACTAGGAATTTCTCCTGTATCATAGGTGCGTTTACAAACATTTAAACTCACATACACAAACAGCCGGACCCTACCAACTATCTGTAGAACAAATATTTGTTCCGTGCGGGAATCGAATCCGCGACATGCAGCGCAACAGTCGATCGCTCAACCACTGCGCCAACCGTGTCGTCAATATTAAAATCCCTATTTAGGGACTTTTTTTACCAGCATACATCGTGTCCCACCGCCGGGCAAAGGCCTATCGCCATGCAAGTCTCGCAAACATGATCACGTCACGCCACATCTTTGTCCATCGCTCCGGGTGCAACCGTGCGACTTGGTCTGCTTAGGTACTGTAGAGGCTTTATGCCTTATCCTAACCCGAGTGCTGGCTGGTTTTACTATGACATTCGAATACTCAAAATTTTAAATAAAGAATTAAGAAGAAGACTTAAAAATAGCGTGATTCGTGTGTGAGATGTATCGGTGAAATAATATAATATATCTAATATATAACATTCTCGTGTCACAATGTTCGTTCCCTTACCCCCCCGAAACGGCTCGAACGATTCTTATGATTTTTTTATGCATATTCAGTAAGTCTGAGAATCGGTTAACATCTATTTTTCATACTCCTCTCCAGAAAAGAAGCGGAGCAGCGGGTAAAACCGGTAGGCACAGCTAGGAAGATATGAAATATAATCTTGAAAGGATTTTATGTGTTTTTCATTTGCGCATACGTCACTGTACTGACCACGCGAAAAAAAAGAAGAAACGCTTTTTCTCACACTCTCCCTTTTTTCTCTTACTTAAAATGTTTTATCTCTTCAAACAATGTTTATATGTTTTATTAGCTTCCACCCGCGACTTCGTCTGCGTAGCATAGTTACTTTAGGCTAACGCTAACTTTAAGCCGCGAGACGATCGAAAAAAAAAATTCTTTCTCTCCCGTTTTCTTCCCTCTTTCTCCCCCTTTTCTCACTTTTTTTAGCCTATGTCCGTCTCCAGGGTCCCAGTTATCTCTGTACCAATATTCATCAAAATCGGTTTGGCCATTTAGGTGTGAAGACGTAACAAACAAACAAACTCACTTTCGCTTTAATAATATTAGTAAGGATTCGCCACACCAATAAAATACCAGTTAATATTTATACCTCTCTAAGGAGACTTTCTTAAAGTTAATACTTGCGTGAAAGAAAATTACGGATTTATCAATAATATCTTATCGAGCTGTCAACCTACGCAAGTTATAAATGCAGTTAATAATTAACTGTGAGGCAGTTAGTTATGAGCTAGGCTTACACAGATTATCATATTAACACCGATAGATAAATGCCATTAATTTTTGTTATTGCGTTAGACGTTAAGACGCCTAGAACTGCTGTGGAGCTGGATTTTGTTGGATAAACATGATCAAGATAGTACTAGTTTAGAACGCGTTGGAATATTCAATGAAGAAACTTGTGGCTATAAAGTGATTGGATAGAGATCACTTGTCAGGACACGGGAGGCATGCTTCTATGTCAACTTACTCGGCGTAAATGTAAGTATTGTTAAAGGTGTGTGTATTGCGGGTTGTTCGAAAGAGATACCGCGGCCCCGGAACGTAAAGGGCAATAGAAGGAACATGGGTGGGTTTTAGTCAGTAAAAGTCTGACACCCCCCCCCCCCCCTCTCCCCGCTGAGCGGGGGAAGTTATTTGATGATTTCCCACCCCAAAAAAAAACGTTTGTGTAAAAAAAACTTAAAGTTACATTATTTTGTTAATAGATACGATTACAATTTTCAGTGAAAATTGAGAAAGCAGAACTCAGCTGGTAGTATTCATCTATCAAATTAGACCCAGGGTTAAAAGGTGGGCTGAGTTGCTGACGAAATAAAACAACCAGTTTAACAATTTGCCTCATTATACAGGGTTATTCGTAAAACACCGGCAACGTCTCAGGACCATGTTACTAACATCATAATCAACAACTTTTGTTCTAGGACATTTAAACATTTATCATATTTTAGTTCATCAGATTTTCATACAAAAATAAAAATATTGAAATTGAACGCTCTAAATGTTACGAAATCTATGCGAAGCAAACGTACCTCAAGCGGCGGTGTAGGTATGTAGTACAGCAAAATACGGAGTTGAAATGTGTTAGATAGGACATCGAAATCTTGAAGATTTGTTTTTGGTAAATGTATAAAATTTTGTAAAAAAAACATAGAACAAAAGTTGTTGTTTATGATGATTGTAATACAGTCCTGCAAGGTTGTCGGTGTTTTACAAATAACCCTGTATATTCTCTTTCCCGATAGATTGGTTTGACTCTCAAAAAATTTGTACCATCTAATAACTTGTGTTTTGAACATTATCATCTCTACAACAATCTCGATGATTTTGGACATAACCTACGATGGTTATGTATACTTATATGGCGACACATAAAGCTGTACATTCCAGTACAACATGGTCTCGCTTTGTAGTAGTTTCCCATAAGATGAGAGAGCCGCATAAACTGGTTTTGTGTAACTTGATTGGTCGCCGTGTGTACAAAATAGATGATGCAACACAACTTACCAAATATTAGCAACATCGTTTTTTGGAGACAGTTATTGTTACTGATGACTTTGAGATTAGCGGAGCTGTTCAAATGGTTGGTTAGAAGGCTATGATAGTGTGCGCTGTTTATTGGTAAAAGGAGAAAATTCGTTACGAAAATATGAGTTAAGAAATTTTAGCCCATTTATAAGAATAATGTTTGATATGAAACCCATGATTTTCAAACATTTAGATGTTACATAAATGAAAGGCAAAAGAACAGTTAAACATTAAACTCATCTTATATTTATACCATCACAATTATTTCCCAATCTGACACAACCGGCGTTGCTAACAATACGTCATCAGTTCATCAATGGTACAGGACTTGTAGCAGCACTCGTCGACGGGGCCGCGCTTGCCGCGCACGCCAGCCAGTGCAGCAGTCGGTGGCCCCCAGTGGCCGCGCTTGTCCTCCTCGGGCCCCCAGCACAGCGTGGCCAGCGCGTCGGCCAAGCGGCGCCCGCAGAACACGCCGCGCCCGCTCGCCGCCGGCGTGGCTACGCACACACAGCACAGCAGCGCCACACAGACCAACAGTAACTTCAACATGGCGGCTTCACTGAGGGATGTTCTACTGCTCGATGTGATGGTCCCAGTAAATGGGGTTGGAATGTGCTCTTCCCTTAAATTACTACCCTTTTATACCTGGATGTATTTCATTAATATTCTGGTGCTTACGTTTTTAGCACCTGAAAGTGTGTAGGTGACGTCCTACACATCGTACATAATTATGTCGCACAGTTGTTTAAGTGAATAATGCTTATTTTAAAAATTGGTTTTCATAAACACTTCAAAACTTGTAACTGAGAAGTTTTTATGTAATTCAATTTAAAACTCTAGGAGTTTAACGAAATTTTAATCTTAAACAGAGGATCGTTAACTTAACGTTAAACGGGGTGCAAAAACAGAAACCACTGACAATTCCAATTCACATTTTCTATTATGAAAAAAACTTTTGTTCTCCTAATAATGCACTAAATAATACAACCATTTTTAAGTATGCATTCGACAATTTTCTGTGGGAATATTAAGATTGGCTCAGTATCACCTGCCAAACGATGTTGTCTTCATAAATAACCGTTCATCAGTCCTTCGAAAACTGTAGCACAAACAGAGTTGAATCAAAGTTCTGTTCGGTTGGCAAAATGGATAAATGGAGAGATGGTGGAGATGGATGGATGGAGTAGCTTGTACTGGGTTACGGGAACAATGGCAAACATCATTTCTATAAAGAGAAGATCTTGGAATACAACTATTCAAGGATATCCAAAGATCGTATTTTATAAACGTTGAATATGTCGAGTCAATGAATATCCAAGTCTAGACCAATTTTACGCCAAATTACAAGAAAAGAGTGGGCAGTACCAGGGCCAGCACCTACATATTGTAAGGCGTCAAATTGAAAGTGCATATTAATGAGTTATCCCTTAGTATAAAAGGGTAGTAATCTAAGGGAAGAGCACATTCCAACCCCATCCACTGGGACTGGGACCATCACATCGAGCAGTAGAACATCCCTCAGTGAAGCCGCCATGTTGAAGTTAGTGTTGTTCTTTGTGGCGCTGCTGGGCTGTGTGTGCGTAGCTACGCCGGCGGCGAGCGGGCGCGGCGTGTTCTGCGGGCGCCGCTTGGCCGACGCGCTGGCCACGCTGTGCTGGGGGCCCGAGGAGGACAAGCGCGGCCACTGGGGGCCACCGGCTGCTGCACTGGCTGGCGTACGCGGCAAGCGCGGCCCCGTCGACGAGTGCTGCTACAAGTCCTGTACCATTGATGAACTGATGACGTATTGTTAGCAAGGCCGGTTGTATCTGATTAGGAAATAATTGTGATGGTATAAATATAAGATGAGTTTAATGTTTAACTGTTCTTTTGACTTTTATTTATTTAGCACATACATCTTTGGAATCGGTTACCCTAAAATTGTTAGCAATAATTATTGCAACGTGACTTCTCCTAGTACCAATAAACACTTCTATTAGTTCGTAATCATATCTCATAAAAGCAGAACTATCACATAAATACCGCAAACTATCGTTGCCTAGCAACCAACCAGTTGAACAGCTCCGAGCTAATCTAAACCTCTTCAGTTCTAATAACCATCACTTTTGTCTGCACAAACGATGTTGCTAATACAAGACTTGCGAAGTTGCTTTAACAGACAATTATCGTAGACTATCTGATTATTATAGAATCAACACGTTCATTGAGAATTATTTTATAGATAGATTTGATTGTGTGTTTGTGAAATTCATAGTCGTGATGGCAAATGTTTTTATGATCTTTTTCTGTCTCTCTTTTGTTTAGTGCAAGTTTTTATACAAGGTAAATGTGAGTTTTGCTAGCTAATTCAATAAGTAACGCTTTCAGGTAAAATTTTAATTATAGTAAGTAAACGCGATCGATTTTAGATTCTCGTAAGAGTTGCACAATACCTTTGTACTACGTACTACACACCAGAGTTCCACAATACCCTTCTACTATCTCTTGCGCCTGATTGATTTGTAATAGCAACGCTAAGTTTTCCCTTTTCTTCCCTTGTTCTCCCTCATACACTTTTTTTTAATAAAAATTAGCCTATGTCCGTCTGGTTCCCAACTATCTCTGTACCAAAATTCATCAAAATCGGTTCGGCCATTAAAGCGTGAAGAGGTAACAAACAAACTCACTTTCGCTTTTATAATATTAGTAAGGATAAGGATTATACAAGCGAGTCGAATAAATCTAAATGAAATAGGATTTTAACATCGAACTCGCCACTTTCCTGTTCCTCCGCCACTATATTCAAGACATAGTATTCTTATAGGGCTATCAAAGTGGTAAGTGTCTCTTCATTCACTCCATTCAACTCACACTTACCTCATTGAATGTTGTTTACGTACAAATAAACATGTTAGAGCTGAGTACGACATCACCTCGGGTCAGCAGATTACCGTTGGATCTAACTGATAGTCTTGTTACATTCAAGTGAGGAGTTTGATTCTCATGTTGGTAACTTGACGATGAACATACTGAATGACTTGGTATTTTACTTGTATATCAGCAGGTTTTTACCGTCTTAAAAAAAAGGAGGAGGTTATCAATTCGACTGTATATTTTCTGTATGTTTGTTAAGCGATTTCTTCGTCCATTGTGGGTTGATTTTCAATTTTTTTTTATAATCGAAAGGTCAATTTTATCTATATTGCTTCGGTAGTTTATGAGTTATCTTCTATAATACATATTTGTATTCTAATTTATATGGATGATATGCTTATATTATCTTTTAGTAGCAATGGAAAATTAAAACTCGATAAGAATCTGTATGAAATACCGTCATACCAGAACTAAAAGGCTGAAATGAAAAAAAAAATCCCAATTTCCAAAAAACACAAGGAAAGTTAACTCATTTTGCAAAAAATGAGTTAACTTCCGGAAGTCGGTGGAAAAAAAACGATGAAGTCGGTATTTTTTTTGCAAAAAAGTTATTTTTCATATTAGATTAGCTTACTCTTGATCTTAATCTTGTCCAAAAAGACATCGTGAGGAATGCTTTCCTCACGATGTTCTCCTTTACCAAAGCATGTGATAATAATACAATACTAAATGAATCCATAAAATCAAATTTGCCTTGGGTTTCGAACTCGATACCTATGACCTGGCAATCCCACATTCACACCCAGAGCTATCACTGCTTAAAGCAGCTATTAAATCAAATTTAGAACATTGTATGTGGTTTCCCTGGCATCAATTTCCCGTCACAATTCTCCTGCGATCGGAGATTCATTGAGGATTCTTTGCCACTGTGTATTCTGTTTCCCTCTTATCATTCCCGTGTTGGGATCGCCCTGCTATCGTTACCTTATATTTTTACCACACCGTACTTAACTTGCCTTACCAATATCAACTTCAACTTCAAGTCTTCATTAATGGCTTTTGTGGACGGGATACCACAATTTTGCCAATATCACGTGCAAATTTGACGACACGGTTGGCGCATTGGCTGAGCGATCGACTGCTGCGCTACGTGTCGCGGGTTCGATTCCCGCACGGAACAAATATTTGTATGACCTACAGGTAGTTGTTTCGGGTCTGGCTGTTTGTGTATGTGAGTTTAAATATTTGTAAACGCACCCACGATACAGGAGAAATTCCTAGTGTAGGAAAACTTTTTTTTTATAGAAATTACCAATGCCAGTAAGTATTCCCCTGTGACATTCCTACATACGTGAGTTCTATCGTGTCATGGTTTACAACCGCACAGCTTAAGTTAACAGTCGTAAAGTAGTTACGAGCTATGCAGTTTTTGTGTAGATCGCAACAAGTAGACGGCCAGACGGTCACCTTTGTATTGTTCAAGATTCACAGGCTGATGTTACGACGGTAAAACTTTTACAAAGGATCTAGAATTGTTGACAGGAAGGGCATAAAGGTTCTGGGATTAACTTACTTTTGTAAAACATTTAATTTTTTTTACTTAAATTTTTAAATTATATTTTTAATGTTATTTGTATGACTATTGAAAATACACTGTAAAAATATTTCACAATTTAATATCCCACACTGAAGATTTTGTGTCGACACGGTTGGCGCAGTGGCTGAGAGATCGACTGCTGCGCTGCGTGTCCCGGGTTCGATTCCCACACAGAACAAATATTTGTATGGCCTACAGATAGTTGTTCCGGGTCTGGCTGTTTGTGTATGTGAGTTTAAATCTTTGTAAACGCACCCACGATACAAGAGAAATTTCTAGTGTGGGGCAACGTTTTTTTTAATAAGAAAAGAAAAAATACAATTTATAAATAAAGTACATACATATGTGTAAATTAATAGAGATACATCACCCAGTTATTTTATTTGGTAAACCCGATATCTAGACCAACGTTACTTAAACTTAAATAAGTACAAAGGTAGGTAGACTTCATCTTACGTGTCACCTTGAATTTCCATCTGAACGAGCACCCAGTAGAGTGACTGAATCTGACTCAGAAACACTATCTGGTATCCAATATGGCTGAACTTTATCGTACATAATTGTGTTCAAGAAAATGGTGAACTGTCACTCTTGCAGGTATTTAAGGTGTTTCAAACCTAACCTGTAAATCTTATTTTTCTCGATACGCCTCTGGATCTGGAACCTTACGTAATACCTAGTAATGTGCAGAGGGGCTTGCCAGGGCCTCCGCCTCCGCCTGTCGGGTTTGCGGGTTGTTCGAAAGAGATACCGCGGCCCCGAAACGCAAAGGGCAATAGAAGGAACATGGGTGGGTTTTAGTCAGTAAAAGTCTGACACTCCCCCCCGCTCCGCCCAGAGGAAAGTTATTTGATGAATTCCCACCCAAAAAAAAAACCTAGTAATGTTATTCTCAGTTTTTGGTAGAGTGACTTAAGTAAGAAATAACAAAAAGAGCTCACATTGTACAAAATTTATTGTTTTGTAGTTTTTTTACATTAAAACATTATCGTATTTAATTTTACTCAATTTTTATATATTTTACATATTTCCATTTTTTTTAAATCAAAGAATACAAAAAACCTTTGAAAATACATAATTATTTACTATTGTTACTACTGACATGTATAAATATTGGCTAACCTGTAATTGGCAACTGTATAAGTCCAATACTATAATTTTTATATTTTAAAATATTAAAATTATTGTACGTGTCCTTTGTTAATAGATAAATAAATAAAATGTAATGTGGCTTTAAACCCGAAACTTATTGTTTTCCAGGGTACCTGTGTCATTATAAGAAGGCTTGAGTAAAAAATCTTGAAAACCTTAGCAACCGGAACAGTTACCATATATTCTAGAACCTATAAAGTTACTTTCATATTAACCAAGTTATGCAAATCTGGATTGAGAACCTGCAAATCCAGTTCAGATATTAATTAATGAATTCAAATTGAAACAATCGCTCACAAGACTTAGTTAATTACCTATTCAAATGTACAATTATAATGCAGCATGCATTTGATACGCGTTAATGTAGCTTTAATATTAATTGAATATTTAGTACAATCACTGAATTGGAATTGGAGTGAATTAATTATGCGTTTGTACTATCAAACATATTACTAGTAGCTTGGGAAACTGTGCTAAACTAATTATTACTAAAAGGTGAAAGCTGGTTAGTAATCGCTTACCATTCCTTAGAAATCTGGATAATCTTAATCATATCAAAACCAAGCTATTACCTATGGTTCTACCGCCAGAATAGAATTATAGGGGGTCCCTGAAAAAAATATTGACTCACTCAAGAAATCAAAGCTTCTGAGGGTCTGTACACCCGACGACACATCAATCTAGTATTTCCAGTAAAACATAACCTCGCTTTGTAAATATTTCCCGTACTACGAGAGATCCGCATGAACTGGTTTAGTATAGCTTGAGTGGTAGTTGTAGTACATGTAGGTAGGTAAGTTATCTAATCCCTTTATAAATGTTACATCCTATTGGCAGTGCAAGCGCTGCTATCATCAGAAACCTTACTAGTGAGTGCATGCAGTTGTAACAAACACACACAAGTACACACACATAGGCAGCCGGATCAAAGCTCGATCATTGCCCGAGTGACAGATTGCTAAGGGGGTTCGACGTTTGAAATAGAATTTCTCTTGAAAAAAAAAAAAGATTAACAGAGAGGTAACTTCGTGGTCAAATAAAGTAATGCAACATAGCGATTTTCTTTATGTAAACTGACAAACGACACGTCGGCCATATTCACGATGACCGCTGGGCTACAGTTTAAACACAAGGATCCAAGAGATGGCCAGAACGGCGCGCGGCGTGGCGGCGAGACGACTCTGATGAGTACCGTTATTGATGGTTCGAGGTGGCACGAGACAAGACTTCGTAGAAGGTGCCCAGCAGTGGGACAGCATAGCATACTTACATAAAAAAAATAAAAAAGTGATAATTCAATAATGTATGTTTTATTTTAGTTTTTGTTTTGAAATGTCGCGTTAGTTTAAACCTAAGAAGGTTTTATTAAACTATATATCATACGTAACATACGTAACCCGGTTCACAGGCCACTGACCATTTACGACCATTATAAATACACATATTTGTACACACGGTAACTTTAAAATATAGCCAATAAAACCATTATAAGCCATCAAAACGGTGTGTTAGAAATCAAATAAACATACAACCGTGGGCAGGACAGACATACGAGCAACAAACTAAAAAACACTTAAGGAAACACCCACAATCTTGTTAGAATAGCACAAACTTCATGAATATCTTTATTTTTCATAATTTTACGTCTTATAAGACCACAACAGTCGATAGAGTAATCGAATCTACATAACAACAGCAAAACGACTGAGAACGTTCGAGTGCGCTATGTCTATATGTAAATATATGTGTATTACGGTGTGTGTATAAATAAAAAGCCTATCCGACCACTCGGTGTCTAGTAATAGAGCCTTCAAATAAATTAGAGGACCCCTGTGGTGTGGGGTGTGGCCCAAGACATAAAATTGCGGCGATTTTGCCACAGTTAGGCGATGAATACATTAACGTCTTATTTATATTCCAGTCACTAAATATGTGTCTTAAATTATAGTAAAATATGTGCTTTATATTGGCTGGACTACTACGTAAGGTAATATTGCAGTTATTAGACAGCGGTGTCTGATTTAATTAGCAATTATAGTTGTTGCTGAGTTAGATAATATTCATTCAACATTTGTAAGATATAAGGAAATAAGGTGAAAGTTTGTTGAGTAGAACACTCGAAGAATTTAGCTGAAATCCCTGGGAGATCAATCAAACTGAATTAAATTTACTCGAAGTCACTAATGTAGTCGAAGTCACCATTTCGACGCGTTCGTTGTGTTCTATGTGCCTCAAAGAGATTTCATCAAAACATAGGGGCACTTCAGGGCCACTGCCTGCCAGGGTTGCAGGTTGTTCGAAAGAGAAACAGCAACACAAAGGCCAAAAGAAGGAACATGGCTGGATTTTTGTCAGTAAACGCCTGATACTGCCATCCGCTCCGCCAAGCACGGGAGAAATTTTTTGCCATACATAAAAAATGGCTCTATGAGGTGCGGTTACACTTTACACACACTAACAAATTTCACTAAACGTTTATTTATTTATTCAATTTGTGTTGTGTTTATTTAATAATTTGGACACTGTGGATATTATCAATGACTCTGTGTGGCTTTCCTGCATTCCGTAATATACAAACAAAATTGCTTATCGCACCGCTCACAAATTACGCCAAATTCTTACACCACAAAGTTAGTGCGAGGAAAAATTATCGATAGTTTTTGTTTTTTGTTTGATGTCGACACCTATCGACGTCGCCTCCCTAGCCATGAGAAATGGCGCTACTTTGCATTCGTAATTACTTGCCAGTTATTTATACACTAATGGCGTTTGGCAATTTTGTTTTATATTATTTATTTTACAGATGTTTTCTAATGACTATGAGTTAGTAGATGGGGAAGCTAAAGTAGTAAATATTGTGACTTGAGAACAGTTAGTGGCCGTATTTTTGTATTAATGGTTCTTTTGTTATTTATTGTATACTAGCTGGCGCCAGTGGCTTCGCCCGCGTGATTATCGAAAAAAAAAGTATCCTATGTGTTATTTCAGACTATAATCTACCTCTGTGCCAAATTTCATCAAGATCCGTTCACCCGTTTTGACGTGAAAGAGTAACAAACATCCATCCATCCTAACAAACATTCACATTTATAATATTAAATATAGTAGGATAAAAAAGATCCATAAAAGACCTGGGAGTCATATTCGACCGTAAACTCACTTTTCACGATCATATCACGGCCACTGCTAAGGAGTCTTTCAGGCGCCTGGGCTTTGTTTTAAGGAACTGTCGTGACTTTCACAACCCCCACGTTATCAAGCTTGTTTTTAGTGCATTGGTCCGTAGCAAACTTGAGTCTAGTGCGTGCGTATGGAATCCGTTCGAGAAGCAGTACACGTTAGCGTTGGAGAATGTACAGAAAGCATTCCTCAGATACCTTTACAAGCACTTGTACGGGTATTATCCCTACTTGTATCCAACTCAATTTCTTTTGGGTTCCTTAAATTACAACTCTCTGGAAGTAAGACGGTCGCCCGATCAGATCATTGTAGTATTTAAAATTCTCAGGGGGATTATTGATGATCCTGATCTTCACAACGAAATTTGCAAGCTATTTGTCCCAGACAATTACTGTCGTGGCAGGAAACATCGTTTGCTGGTTGTTCCAACCTGCCGTACTGTTGCGCACTCCAAGTCGCCTATTCCTAGGGCACTGGGGGCTATCAACGCTCTCCTGAACTCTAACACAGGTTTTGATATGTTTGCGAATGTATGGAAGGTGATACTGTTAGAATGTTTGAATTTCTGTGAGAAGAACGAATGACTGTATTTAATAAATTATATATGTTTGTTCTATCCTTACTAATATTATAAAAGCGAAAGTGAGTTTGTTTGTTTGTTTGTCTGTTACCTCTTCACGCTTTAATGGCTACACCGATTTTGATGAATTTTGGTACAGAGATAGTTGGGAACCAGGAGACGGACATAGGCTAACTTTTATTTTAAAAAAGTGGGATGTGAGGGAGAAAGAGGGAAGAAAAGGGAAAACTTAGCGTTGCTATTACAAATCAATAAGGCGCAAGAGGAACTGTGTTACCCCGAATTTAACGCGAGCGAAGCCGCGGGCAAAAGCTAGTTTATAATAAATAAATAAAATGAGTCAATGCTTCGATGAAACATGTGGTGCTGCTAACCAGTGGTTCGATTTCCGGGTCGAGCAAAGCGTTATTGAGGTTTTCCGTAAAGAATTTCTCAGCAGCAGCCCTAGAGTCTGATGTTGATGGCAATATGCTCGCTTAGCTGTTGAAATATGGGTGTACTATGTGATTAACATTAGGTACACCTCTGCCTCACCCTTCGATAATTACAGGCGTGATATTAATGTTGCAAAAGGGTCATAGACATTATTTATTGATTGGAAGTAGCAAAAAATAATTGCTTCGAACAACAGTCATTTTAAAGTAATCTTGAGAGTAAATAATGTCTTATTACGGCGTAAACCAGTAGCTCAAGGTTTTCTTATTTATTTAAAAGATTCTACTATTATTTTACCATAACCTATGTGCACTATGCATACACAACTCTTAACGACTTAACAGCCACGCATGTTCAATGAACTTTGCTACTTGAATGTATGCAAATAAAGTTTAATTTGCTTAAATTGTCTATCGGTACTTTATGTTTATTTAATAAATGATTAGTGATGGTACTTACAGTTACGCAACGTGGGAGTGACTAATTATCGATACTAGTGTTGTAATAACGTAACTATTGAACAGTGGATAAGTTAATTTTAAATGTACAACGAAACCAGCCAAGGGCGAGTTGGTTATTAATTCTTTAGTCGAATTATTGGAGCAGACATAAGTTGAATCGACTTTTATGAGGCTCTTCAATTGTAAGAGAGGAATTATTGAAGTGGGCTTGGGCTGGCCATGTATGCCGCATGGCCAATGAGCTATAGGCAAAAACGTTCTTTCTTCTCACATAGAAGGCATCGCAGCAGACCTTTTAGAAGACTAGCTTTTGCCCGCGGTTTCGCTCGCGTTAAATTCGGGGTATCATAGTTCCCCTTTCCTGATTTGCAGGTACCTGCTACCTGTAGTTTTTGCCCTTGTGCCTTATTTATTGTAATAGCAAAGCCAAGTTTTTCCTTTTATTCCCTCTTTCTGCCTCAATTCTCAATTTAAAAAAATATTGCCTACTAGCTTTTGCCCGCGGCTTCGCTCGCGTTAAATTCTGGGTAACACAGTTCCCCTTGCGTCTTATTGATTTGTTATAGCAACGCTAAGTTTTCCCTTTTCTTCCCTCTTTCTCCGTCACATCCCACTTTTTCTTAAAAAAAATTAGCCTATGTCCGTCTCCTGGTTCCCAACTATCTCTGTACCAAAATTCATCAAAATCGGTGTAGCCATTAAACCGTGAAGAGGTAACAAACAAACAAACAAACAAACAAACAAACTCACTTTCGCTTTTATAATATTAGTAAGGATGTCCTTCTATCTCTGTACCAAAGTTCATCAAAATTGGTTTAGCCATTTAGGCGTGAAGACGTAATAAACATACATATAAACACTTTCACTTTTATAATATTGGTAAGGAAGTAAGGATGACAGGACGAACTAGACAAAACAAAAGTGGAAGTAAAAAGGAGAGGCCTTTGTTCAACTGTGGGAAGACGCAGGCTAACGGTATCAGTATTATAGAAGCTATCATTTACTCATTTAATTTAAGGCCGTACCCTACGCAAATAACCTTGAGCATTCGCTTCCCTCTTTGCCGCGCAGGAGTGAGTGAGAGAGAGCAAGTAGTGAATAATGCCTATTTTTTGGAATAAAATCTATATAAAATTAAAGTATTGGGTTTTTGGAAAAAATATTTCTACCAAAATGTTCATTATAGAATTGTGTATCCATTAGTGTCAGTAGCAAAATTAAACAAAGTTTACTTTACGAGGAGATGCATGTTTTTGATATTTTTTCTCATTTCTGGGGCTTTGTTGTAAGGAGATTTACTAAATAATGACTCAATAAAACTAAAAACTAAATCTACAATAATGGAATCCAGATTATAAAGAAATTTTATGTATTTTTTTTGTTACTTAGTTCGTTATATATAACTAGTAGATAGCTCTAGAAAACTGTACAAAAACGGCTTGCGCGGCGTTTTGGTCGGGGTGGCGCCTTAAGGGTCAAGATACATTCATCATGTGTTTAACATACATCGGAACACAAACTAACCAATATACGAATTTTAAACTAAGTGGTCTTTGAGCACAACTTAATTTAAGGTGCACTTTTTAACAGATACTTAAAACTGACGTTTGAGAATACGAAAACCAAGTTTAAGAGCTGCTCAAACGTTTAAGCAGCCCTTAAATATTTGAATGGCGTTTCAGTATTTGGCTGCAAGATGCATAAGTTTTCTTCTTCTGGAATCTTTGACTCTGATTTTGTCCAACCAGTACCTACGTAGGAACTTGCTTACTGGAGTATCTCAAGTGTTTCTGCTTTACTGACTTAAGAAGAAGAACTAAAGACCATCAATAAAGACTCACTCACCTGCACGCAATGACCTTTTTGACTTTCATAGCTTTTTGGCCCTTTTTGAACGGCTTTTTGACCTTTTCGAACAGTTTGGTTTCAATTATTTCTTAAAGCAGGATTGCTTTAATGAAATTGCAGTGTGGAAAAGTCACAAAGCTGTACAGGATATCTAGCACCATCTCTTGTTTACACTGAAATAAGACTAAACCCTGCTGACAGACTGCATGGTAACCCACCAGAACGATCCAACAAGGCAGTGCTACTGGTTGAAGGGAAGCATGGGGGTTGCTGTAGTTAGACCACTCGCTTTATTTTCAAAGGTAATACGAACACTTTCGCTTTTGAAAGAGGGAGAGTGCATAGAGTATGTGGATGTTACGATGAGTAGATACTTTGAGGGTACGATGAGCTGCGGTGCCGTTCATATAAGTATGTGACTTATATTTTCCGTGACAAACTGAAATTAACATCCACCTCAGACGTCACCACATATAATTACGTCAAAAGGTCATTCTTATTCAGACCCTATTTAAATGTTACATGTAAAATTAAAACAAACACCATTTTAATGAGTCTTAAAGAGCTTCTATTAAGCTGTTAATTTGATCTCCGTTTCAACGCAGCACATAACAAATGTTTGAAGATTCTCACCGCGCACCAATACGGAATTTTAATTACCTGTAACAAGAAACAATAAATTTGGTTAAGACAAAGTGTGAATAACTTAAGTGATAGTACGTGGAAGAACTGTTTAATATTACATGTCACTACATGATTTATACTAAGAAAACGTGGATTTCCCCGCGTCATGGGCGCCTTGCGTAATCGTGAAACATTTGGGATTGAATAGTCATAAGATGTGCAGATTCACTGTTTCTTCCACAATCGAAGACAATCATCAGTTTGACAATTGATTTAACCGATCTCAAAGATCTCAAAGATATCCTTAAAGGGCTCCTTACAAAGAAATATTTTAAAATATACGATTTTAAAATGGTACATGGTATCTTAAAAGGCAAAAGACATCATTTTTGGGATTTTTTAAGCTATTGCATAGCTTCTATCGCGGGCCTTGAGCGCGGGGACCGAATCCAGAAATTCCGTAACGAAAAAAAACCTGACGCTCCCCACTCCGACGGGAACGGAGGTGTGGCTTGTCTAACGTCGTTTACACAATACGGTCAGTTATTTCAATACCGATTCTAATGTTCTAATAGCGTGTTTGGTAGAGAATCGGATAGTCAATCGACATTTCGCTGGATCAAACCCAAGGTCTTGTTTTTCTTTTTGCGACTTCTTTTCATTGGAAGTACTTTTTAAATATTATATTTAGTTTTTTATTTTTTTATTTATTGTCTAAGTTAATAAAAAAGGTTTCTTTTTGCGACTTCTTTTCATTGGAAGTACTTTTTAAATATTTTATTTAGATTGTTTTTATTTATTACATAAGTTGATGAAAAATGCTATGCAATAGCTTTACCGCGGCAGTCCCCGAGTGCCACACGTATTTTTTTTTTCTTTAAAGTTCCATTTGTAAAGAGTATATTCGTAGGATGCTACTTCATTTGTTGTTAAAAGCTCAAATTCAAGACTATGTTCGAACAAGTCAAAAAAACTTGTTCGCCTTAGCAAATTATGACTGTCATCAGCGGCGTAGTGGTCGCGGTACTAATGGACCTATCTACGATGTCGTATTTCCTTCGTGTTTTTCAAACACACACACTGACTGAAGCAGTGACTCAAAAAAAAGGTATAAAATAAAATTCAGTAGCTGTGGACTATAGTCCAAAGCCCACCTAATAATATCAAGAGAGGTTATTCTGTACCCCGATACAGATGATCCACTATAGGTACCATAGTAGTTTTATGCCACGCACACTGCATACTTGCACACGCAATACAAATCCAACCTGCTATAGCCATGATGTTCATGCTATCATAACTATAGCTAGTTACTATAGATAATATAGTAGTAACTATAGATAGTTGTTTCGGGTCTAGCTGTTTGTGTATGTAAGTTTAAATGTTTGTAAACGCACCACGATACAGGGGAAATTCCTAGTGTTTTTTTTGGGGTGAGAAATCATCAAATAACTTCCCCCGCCCTGGGCGGAGCGGGGGGGAGTGTCAGACTGGTACTGGTGACTAAAACCCACCCATGTTCTTTCTATTGCCCTTTACGTTCCGGGGCCGCGGTATCTCTTTCGAACAACCCGCAAACCCGGTAGGCGGAGGCCCTGGCAGGCTCCTCTGCTTTGCTGACATCTCTTTGAGGCGCGCGTGAAACACTAACGCGAAATTCCTAGTGGGGCAAAGTTTTTTTTTTTTTAATTAATAAACCCCTATGATATACTCCTTTAAAACCACATAGGGCTGTGCAGAACATCCGGAGTCCTTGCGAGCGCCAGAGCCTGCGCGCGCGCCTCGCGATGGCTATCCTTCTCGGCAACTCGTGTGGGAGGTACGCCACTTTATGGCTGGTCCCCTGTTAAACAACACTAGTGAATGGTTACATGTGTTTTTCCTTTGACAAGGATTCTTGTAGGATACTAAACTTTTACTTTTGTTTTTGAGGACAGGTTTCGTTAGTAGTTTGTGTCGCAAGAATTGTTGGAACTTCATAAATGGAAGTTTTTCTTAGATGTTCGCCATTGGAACAGTGAAATGGTTCTATTTAGCATAAAGCATCAATTGACAAATCATTCTCCCCTTGGTTCATCATTAACTCCAAATAATTGTACACATCCTTTTCTGGGACTATTTACCAGATATTCAGGCTGAAGAATAAGCTTCATTAGAAATTTTGTTTGAAACAACTTTTTAAATCCTTACTATATCAATACATTATTTACAAACTACAAATAGCTCTTAAAAATAAATACGTAAGTGTATTGAAATGGGAAACAATTAAAGGGCGTCTATAAAATCGTAAAAACAGCTGTCAACAGGAACAACTCTCAAGTGCATTAAAACTAAAATAAATTCAGCAACAGCATTTTAAAAATACTAAAATCTATGCAAATGTTATTCATTTACTATCTGTCATAAAACCAAACGAGACTTGGTCAAGATAAAAACGTGCATTTTCTAGAGAATTCATACCGTCAGTTATTACTTAGTACATCTCGTAGACATTACGTCTAGATTTCTATCGTAACTGGATCATAAACACTGGTTTACACACACGTGGGGCGTATCGTCCTCATTACTGTATATGTATGCATGTGTACATGTATTATATAGGGACATATGTGATGTGAGGTGAAGCTATCAGGAAAGGACAGCTATTAATAGATAGACTGCGTCTGCGGTGAGTCACTGTCTATATTTGTAATTCTTATTGCTAAATAATGATAAGATTTCTCTACAAAGTTGCCAGGTATTTCATAGGTATAAATTTATGAACTGGTGGCCCGTTATGTAACTCAGCAGGGATACGAAGAGCAAGTAGGCTGAACGGTTTTATTAAAAAAACATATTTGTTAAACGCGCTGCCTGACATTAATATTTTTTTATGTAGACTGAAGTTTTTAAAATAAACGTTTAAATTTTACATAGTATTATATTATAATTAGGTCGCTTGTGCTGTCTGTTCGCTTATAAGTATCATTTAAACTAGTCCACGGATTTTAATGCACTTTAAAGCAAAAGCAAAAAGATAGAGTGATAGAAGAGGTTCATATATGTATTATAATATTAGAATTAATATTGCACCAGTGCGAAGCCGAGGCAGGGCGCTAGTATACTAAAAATAAATAAAGATTTATAAACAACTAGCTTCCGCCCGCGACTTCGTCCGCGTGGCATAGTTACTTTGGGCTAACGCTAACTTTAACCCGCGTGATGACCCGAAAAAATGTATCTTTCTCTCCCCTTTTCTTCCCTCATTCTCCCCCTTTCCTCACTTTAAAAAAACTTGCCTATTTCCGTCACCAAGGCCCCAACTATTTCTGTACCAAAATGCATCAAAATCGGTTCGGTCATTTAGGCGTGAAGCCGTAACAAACACGACACGGTTGGCGTAGTGGCTGAGCGATCGACTGCTGCGCTGTGTGTCGCGGGTTCGATTCCCGCACGGAACAAATATTTGTATGACCTACAGATAGTTGTTCCGGGTCTGGCTGTTTGTGTATGTGAGATTGAATGTTTGTAAACGCACCCACGATACAGGAGAATTTCCTAGTGTGGGGCAACGTTTTTAAAAAAAAAGAAAGAAAGAACAAACAAACTCACTGTCGCTTTTATAATATTAGTAAGGATTTATGAAAATAACCGAAGGTAACTGAATGCCTATTCAGTTACCTAACGAAATAAGCTACGTTAGAGGTCCTAACTGTAGCTACCTTACACTTAAAAAAGTGCCTACTTAAATAATAAAACTGATCCTAAATACACTACAGCTACAACTAAATAAAACTACAGCTAAATAAATTAAGAAATAATAATTTGAATTTATATTTAACCTGAAAATAATTTAAGTACTAAATTATATATAAATATATTGTTTTTTTTTAATATATCTAATTATGCCTATTATCTATAAGAACCTATTAATTACCAAATAAAGTAGGTACTAAAGCTAAATAATTCTAATGGAATTATACCCAGAAATATGTAGGTAAGTACAACTTGTAACAAAAAAAGAAATTAAAGTAAAGCTAAAACGCCTGTCCAATACTGGGTCCACCCTTTATAGCAGAACTTTTTATGTCATAATTTTATTTTGCATAACAACGGATAGCATAAACTTCATTTCGCAGAAAATTGTTTGGCAGACACTCATTTATCATACATTCAAAACTCATAATTTTGTAAGTCAGAATCATCTCTAGACATAAATTTCATATCCATAGTATTCAAAAAGCAGAAACATCATTTCGCAGAAAGTTCACAGTCAGAATCGTCTTTTGACATATATTTCATATCGTTATCATTAAACGGCAGAATTGTCATATCGCAGAAAGTTTATAGTTAGAATCATCTTTATCATTATTTGTTGTCATTTATTTTAATTATTTATTTCTTTAAAATAATATCATTTATTTTAACTATTATTTAATTCAATTTGTAATAATGTCATTTAATTCTATAAGTAATTATTATTCTAATGTAAATAGTTCAGTTCCGGGTAAACTACTAAAAACAATCTCATTTTCTATCAATGCAAGTCGTTACTGGCACTCGCCGGCCGCTGCCGCGGCACCGCTCGCTCCGCTCGCTCGGCTCGTGCGTAGGGGGTCACAGTTTTAACCTAACCTAACCTACGCATTTTTTTTTAACAAATTAACCTAATCTTAATAGTTGAGTCCCGGGTAACCTACTAAAAACAATGTCTTTTTTTCTATATAATTCCAAAAATATCTTATTTTTGCATTAATATGTTTTTGTATACAATTGTAACTCACTGTATCGGTTCACACCAAAATATTGGAAACTCAAGATAAATAACAAACATGTTAAATATCCCGTTTTAACCGTTAATAATAATGTTAGTGACCATGTCAATTTAAAGACTTATTAGGCATATAAGTCTTTAAACTTAAAGTTATTCCTAATTCAATTCTGCCATCTGCATAGTATGAAAAGTGAAATTATACCAAATACTCGTCGCTCTAAATGAACATTATGCTAAACGATATTATGCGAAATTTGAACTCTGCCAATCGTAATTATACTAAATGTAATTCTGCCATCTTAAAACTATGCAATTGTAAATTCGGAGTTTTAAACATTATGCCAAACGATAATTATATCAAATAATTTTTATGCCTTTAAAATGTTCGTTTAAAGAAAAATATGCTAAGTGTGTTATGCCAAATAAATTTCGGAGCATCAAGATTCTGCCAGATAGAGGGAACCCGTCCAATACTATCTACCTATGTATACCTACTTCACTTAAAAATAAAAACCTATAAATACTTTAATTAATAATACCTATCTATAATAAAGAATATAACTCTATAACGCTATGGCGCTCATTAGGGGAGGGCTATGTCCAGCAGTGGACTAATATAGCCTGATGATGATGATTACTATAATTAGTATAATTAACTACGCTTTTACCAATATAGTATAAAAAAAAACTGAACATAAATTAGCCGAAACTCGGTTTCTAAAAATCTATGCGTACCTACTACTACTTCACCTAAAAAGAAATAAAATGTTAACTATGAATAATTTGTAATTTGAAAGAATATTTAAACACTACCAAAATAACTAATACCTATTTTATAAAATAACAACAAAAGAAATCTAAAAAGAAATTATTTAAAGACTAAAAGTCGGGCTGAAAGCATTGTCTGTCAATAAGGTCGAACACTCTGAACGTCTATTCGCATCAACAGCCAAATATTACACAAAAATAATCCTTATAGCATGATTCAGTATTCACGCGCGATGGCTTATTAGCGTATTTCATGCATAACTGTGGTGTTTGTATACCGATTTATATGATTCTTTTTTTATTGAATACGTAATAATGTTAACTGTTTTTAATTAGAGATGAGTGGGAGTGTTATAAACGTAAGAGTAGACAAATATAATCAGATAGCTCCGAACTGCTAAGTTATCGGGAGTTACACGTGTTATTGTGAGTCAACCATAAAAGATAGACCTATGCTGTCGTAGGATATTTTTTATATAATTTTAAGGAGAACATTTCCGTCATACATGATTTCTGTGTAGCTTTAACCAACTTCTCCCGATTACCCAACATTTTCCTTCACTGCTCTGCTCCTATTGATCGTAGCGTGATGAAAAGTATACTATAACCTGCCCAGGAGTATGAAGAATAATTGTACCAAGTTTCGTTAAAATCCGTCGAGTAGTTTTTGTTTCTATAACGAACATACAGACATCCAGACAGACAGACAGACAGACAGACAGACAAAAATTTTACTGATTGCATTTTTGGCATCAGTATCGATCACTAATCACCCCCTGATAGTTATTTTGGAAATATATTTCATGTACAGAATTGACCTCTCTACAGATTTATTATAAGTATAGATGAAAACATGGCTAAGCCCCATTAAATATTATAACGCAAACAAAACTTATTAAAAAACACTTTAGATTTCAATACACCTATTCGTCCTTGCTGCCGTTCTAGCCGCATCGTATTTATTTTATTTTTCTTAACATGATAATCTTTAGAATTTTGTTTTACAATAAAATACATTTAACATTTATCTTAAAAGTTACATTACAAATTGAACAGCTCATTTAATATTTCATTCCATTATATATTTAACAACACATGTAATATTTCACTTCTTTTAATATTTCATTTTAGTTTTCAATACATTTAACATTTCATTCTATTTAAAAAAATAAACACTTCAAGAAACAGATGATCGCTACACTCCCATGTCTTGTACTACAACATGACCAGATCCTGCAGCACTAAAGCATAAAGTAAAGGATATGTAGGACTCGTAACAGCTAATGGCAGGACATTTGCTTTGACAGGCAGATATCAAATTGTTACAGCCTGCCAGTAAAAAAAATCGGCCATAAAAACGGCAGAAAAAAAATAGGGAGCCATACAACAAACATGATTTTTTGCCGTTCCCTTTTTAGTATTTGTTGTTATCACGGCAACTAAAATACATCGTCTGTGAAAGTTGCAAATTTTTGGGAATTAATATAACTATATCGATGTTAAAATGAAAATGCATTGCTTAAATTGTTTACGTATGGGTATTATAATATGGAAATGAAACCATCGACAGAGAGATACCCAGAATGTAGGTTGGAAACTATTGTACAAAAGTAGTACCTAATCTCTATCAATATAAAAGAGTTTTATAAACTCTTAGGCCCAACAACATGGTTCATGTTGTGTGATTACTATCATTTTCAGGAAAAAATCGTCTTTTTGCTTATAATTGATTGTACTAAAACTATCTGTAATCCGTACTTCTATCACAGCTGTTAGGAGTTTCAACCTCCTATTCACTCTTCACGAGACCTCTAAAGAGAGCTGGTCTTTTTGGCCGATTAAACGTGGTAATGTTGCCAGCCTTCTGGGCAATTTTCCTATTTAAAGCGACGTGTGTGAATTTTTTGACGCCCTGTAATTGTATTCCCTTTTTGGGACTTAAACATACTATTATTTTATAGTTACACTAAATTATTAAAGCTCATATGTACATTATTATAACATTAGCTATTGGTTCTAGATTTTCCTTTTATGGCCGAGTGTATGTGTAAGCGATAAACCTTGAATTACTTAGCGATTGGCGATAATGTGCACATTTACGAGTTGGGCAGCGCGGGATGCGCGATAAAATAAACAGCTGCTACTTTGCTTTTATATTTCTTTTACAAAGTGTGAAATGTAGTGATGATAGTCTGATTTATCTACAAGAAAAAGATACAAGGCTTTGCTGAAATAAATCATTATTATCAAAATGCCGTCTTTTTATTTTTATGACATGTCTGATTTCAGACGTAATGAACCCATGATACAGACAGAAGGCGTCGTAAATGATTGATGAACCAAATCATCGACCACATTAGTTATGACCTGAAAGAACTAAAAGTTACGGGGAGAGGTATTCACCCAGCTATGAATTGACTGCATGCCAGAGCGAACGAGAACAAGTGTATTCAATATTGCTAATTATTTTAGGAATTGGAAGTCATCAAGTAACTTCCCCTGGTCTGGGCGGCGCGGGGAGGAGTGTCAGAATTTAGAAAAACAGGAACCCACCCATATTCCTTCTTTTGCCCATTATGTTACGGAGTCGCGGTATCTCTTTCGAACAACCCGCAACCCCGTTAGGTAGTGGCCCTGGAAGGCCCCTCTGCTTTGCAGACGTATCTTTGAGGCGTGCGTGGAACACGAATGTGCCGGCGACACGACTCAATATTGCTTCTTTTTGTTCTCTTGAGTTGGTAAATGAGAGTTTTATGACAAAAACTTATTTGTCCATCTATCTGTAAGATTGAAAGAGGTCCCTAGTCACACACCTACACTGTGAACATGTGGCATGTAACACTGACAGCAAAGAGAAAATCGCACCCGGAAGATAACAGAAAAATATCTTCAAACCGTTCACTTACCGGTAACCTTTAGTTAAAGACGTCTAATGAACAGTTAAATAGTAAGATAACCACTAGTCGTTTTATTCCGAGATTTTAATTAAAACGTTAATTTTTTTAAGAGCACCTGTAAGATTATTTTTGAATCTCCTGTAGTTCATAAAATAAAAAGTTTACGATGTCATTTAAAACGTTATTCAATAAAAAATACTTACTTATAATATTATAAAAGCGAAAGTGAATTTGTTTGTTACGTCTTCACGCCTAAATGACTAAACCGATTTTGATGAATTTTGGTACAGAGTTGGGACCCTGGAGACGGACATAGGCTATTTTTATTTTAAATAGATTGAAATATGAGGGAGAAAGCAGGAAGACAAGGGAAAACTTAGCATTGCTATTACAATAAATAAGGCGCAAGGGCAAAAACTACAGGTAGCAGGTACCTGTAAATCAAAAGCTAGTATACAATAATTACGTAATATATTCTACTATGTTCGGAATATTTATCAGCTATGAATAAAAGTTTGAATTCAAGAAATGGTAGTTTTGACCAAGTGCAAGATATCTTGCCATACTTTGTACATTTCATTTACCGCTACCATAAACACTAAATACCAACCGAATATTTACCATGTTTCTATTTGAAATCCCGATATTTCGGCACTGTTGCAAACACCGTGATCACGTATAAACGGAAGTTATTGCAGGTGGATGTATGAGCAGAGAAATAACCCGTTTTAAGTAATAATGATAGAGTTAGTCACCATGTCAGTTTAGAAACTTACTTTCCATTTTATTAAGCCTAAAACGCTCAAAAAGCCGTGATACAACTATTATGACATAACCTTAAAAAAAGTATCCTCTAAGTCCAAAAACAGTGCAATCTCTCGCGAATCTGTCTCAGCCTTGTTTCAAATGAGGCGCTTTGTCTCCGTGACATATTTGGGCAATAACACCGACTGTAACAATCACGTAACACGTCTGTTCTACTTTCCCCGGATTTAGATCTGTATTAAAGACGTGTTACATCAAAGTTGGGCTTAGAAAATGGTAACAGGATGTTTTAGAAGAAATGAAGCTGGAAGTGGTCGCAAGCGAGACTGTCCTTGACAGCAGTTTTTTTTTTGGTGGGACATCATCAAATAACTTCCCCCGCTCTGGGCCAAGCGGGGCTGTCAGACTTGTACTGACTAAAATCCACCCATGTTCCTTCTACTGCCTTTTATGTTCCGGGGCCGCGGTATCTCTTTCGAACTACCCGCAACCCCTGCCGCTGTTTGGTTTGAGTGTCTCTTGCGAGCAGTCTCGCTTGCGACCAGGTCGCTTGCGACCAGGTCGCTCAAATTGAAATAACTCTTTGTCCGACCTGAGCTGGTGGTTTTGGGTTACCGAGTTTGCATTTGTAGGGTGGTGGCAATAAACTCGCCCAATATAACGTGGGACTCAAAGATACTAGATAAATGAGCGTGTACTATTATTGTCTGGTTCCTCAAACCTATCAGACAGTTGTGTTTCTGGAATGTTTGTCCCGCCACTTCTTCTTCCCAGCTAAAACACTAAAAAGTGGCGAAGGTGAGGGGGAGTTTTGGACTGTCTTGTGTAATGACGTTCAAAAAGTGCGATCATCAGCCCTGCTTGAATAAATCCTTACTAATATTATAAAAGCGAAAGTGAGTCTGTTTGTTACGTATTCACGCCTTAACGGCCAAACCGATTTTGATGAATTTTGGTACAGAGATAGTTGGGACCCTGGTGACGGACATAGGCTAACAAAAACTAAGAAAAGGGGGAGAAAGAGGGAAGGGATATTGTTTTTCGATCATCATGCGGATTGAAGTTAGCGTTAGCCCGAAGTAACTATGCCACGCGGGCGAAGTCGCGGGCGGAAGCTAGTAAATAATAAAAATAAAATATTTTTATTTCATTTGAACCCAGTGCCCCAGCACTTCTGGAGCACTGGGTTTAAATGCAATCCAGCTATCCAGTTTATGACTGAGAAACTGAACTGATACTTTGATGTTAGGTACACCTCTGCCTAACACTTTAGTGATTCCAGGCGTGATGTCATGTGTTGAAACTGAGTAAAAACTCCTCATACATATGGCCTCTTAAATTACCTACCACTTGAGAATGGATCTCTCGTTAAAGATCAAAGATGAAACTGCTATTAGTATGATGAACTAGAAAGATTAGTAATCTCGACCTTGTCACAATAATGGATAAATTGGCTATGATTTATGGTGCAGATTTTAATAGAGAATCGTAGTGTTGCTGCTGAAAACCTCAAAAATAGGTCGAACATCCCTTTTATTATAAAGTTGGGAATGGTATCGGTTCTCGCATTCCGTTATTATTTCCGCATCGAACAGCGAAGGTATCGTCGTTCATCTTGACTTTACTACCCCCTTGGGATCAAAATAAGTGGCCTATTATTTCCCGGGAAACACCGCAAGCCCTTTTCCTAATTTCATATTTATTATGCGGAATAATAAGCAGGAAAATATCGCATAAAGGTACAGTTCACTCCACATACATGATGGCTTACTGTCAAATACCCCTGATGCGTACTTGAGTGTACTATCTTGTGTGTATTTATTGATTGAAAGGAAACCTTTCTACTAGATTCCTCAACTTTTTAGACCACAAATGTTTTTACAGAATATCAAAAGATAGAATAAAAAAATATACTTAAGTAGGTAGATTTTTTCCCAAATCAAAGAGATCTATGGAGTTCTGTTACTTTTACCCCGCTTATTAATACTGCGATACTTTCCCAATGCCCTACAATAAGAAATACTAAGTTGGTAAGACGCAGAGCATGTTAACTTAGACCAAACACGGACCTACATTAAGTACATTCCCGATACAATTTCACTCGGAAAACTTATAATGAAGTAAGTAGATAAATAATGTATAAGTTAGGTAATAAATACTGAGAATTTATTGCACGTCTCTCTCGTTTGAATGGAGAAGAAGTTAATCGATGCATTCGTAAGGAGCGGTCTTGGTTTCTATGAAAATATGCCTTGCTGCTGTTTCTTAGGTCTTCAAACGGTATCAGAGCTACCGGTTGCGATGTCTTTGTAAGTAATAAATTCAGACAGTTTATGTTTGTTTTAGGTACCTAAGTATAGGCCATTGTATAGTTGCCGAAGTACAGCGAACTATGACGGGTTAGTTAAACAATGCTATCGTACTAATATTATAAATCCTATTAATATTGTAAATGCGAATGTTTGTGAGGATAGATGGATGGATCCATACGGATGTATGGATGTTTGTTACTCTTTCACGTCAATACGGCGGAACGGATTTTGATGAAATCTGGCACAGAGGTAGATTATAGTCTGGAATAAGACATAGGATACATTTTTTTTTCGATTTCTTGCGGGCAAAGCCGCGGACGCCAGCTAGTATTTTATAATTGTTAACTTCATGTGTAATAGTTACATAGGCGGACTTATTTCCATGAGGCATTCTCTACCAGTCAACCTTTGTGTTAAATATGACAACATTGTGATAGGGCACAAAAATTTAATCAAAATAAAAATATAAAACTATTTTTGTTTAGAGAACTTATATACTTATACAGATAGATATTATTTAAGATATTTTACTATTAAACTATATTAGACTACCTTCCGCCCGCGACTTCGTCCGCGTGTCATAGTTACTTTGGGCTAACGCTAACTTTACCCGGGTGATGATCGAAAAAAAAAATTGTTTCTCTCCCCTTTTTTTCCATTTTCTCACTTTAAAAAAAATAGCCTATGGCCGTCTCCGAGTCCCAACTATCTTTGTACCAAAATTCACCAAAATCGGTTTGGCCATTTAGGCGTGAAAACGCAACAAAGAAACTCACTTTCGCTTTTATAATATTAGTAAGGATATTTTAATAGTAACTGCCAAAATTATCCGTGTTATTCTATTGCTGATGGAAAACTCAAAACACAATCGTATTCAGTTGACACAAACTGCTGAAAAGCTTGTGCCTTTCCAGTAGACAGTAGTTATACAAATATGAAACGTTTTGCAAGCAATTGCCACACTAAGAAAAGATTAATCACTTTGCTAATAAACTCTCTGCACATCTTATAAAATACTGATATTCTGTAGTCTATGAAAATGCACGAAGTTAATAGCTAACACAGTGTAGACACAAGCAGCCACCGAGTAACAAATTAACAACAGTTTAAGTCCACCATCGTCGCAGTAAATATGAACAAACGATTGCAGCAAACACTCAAACACTCTCAATTACTAGTTAAACATATCTGGAGACACACATATCATGGCGTTCTTAAAGAATCGATGTCAAAATACGACGCTTTCTTGTTTGGTCACACTTTCGCGCTGTGACTTGTGAATATTCATAAAATGTCTACCAACACAACATCTAACATTACATGTAGGTACATACATACACTGCCTGCAGGTTTTCAAGAGGTTTTCGCTATAAATGTTCGTGCTGTTGAATAATGTGGACGTTTCCTTACCAGGGTCAGACTGGACCCGCCATCTTTCGTGACTCGTAACACGTTGGTCTGTCTGTCACGTAGAGCAAATGGTAGGTTTTCTTCGATGTTACGTCAAAATATATACTGTCTGTACATAGGTGGTATAGGAAGGTTTCGTATCTTAGGAGGTGATAGTTCCGGCCACCCGGGTAAATAATAAAACCCGACATTTCCCGAACGTGCTTATTAGTCAATCGACAAACGTGCTTCGTGGCGAAACGATGCCACTCGTTGTTGGCAGTTACAGCTTTTAACAAACCGAAATTTTTGTTGCATAACACAATTGGACTCACAATCTGAAGGATACTTGAAAACTTTGTTTGATTGCCGAATATTGAATAGTCAATTATCCAAAAAAGAAAAGGTAAAACATAATTGCTTTTGTAATCACAATAAGACTGTAGACCCTATAAATTCTACAAAACATTGAACTAAAAAAACTTCAAACTAAAACTGCGCCATATGCACTGAATCCGGTCAAACCAGATCCTGTCAAGCAAACTGCAGTTCTCCAGACTTGAATTATCTAAAAAGAAATTCATACGATAAGCCCAAATTGCAATCTTCAGCATAAATTCCTGAACGAAACCCACCTCTGGGGATGAGAAACCCTGTGTTATTAACCCAATAAGCCAAAGTACACAGCAAACACTGGAGACGTGTTTGTTTGTCTGTCAGTTTGCAGACGAGAACGGCTGAACGGCTGGCAGTCACGGATACGGTGCGCAAACACGCGACAGACTCAACTTACCGACTGACTAAATACTGTCATGATACTGCCATGTTTACAAGTTGACAGTAGATTGGATTTTAGTAGTTTATGAATGGAAATGGCGGCCATTTTGTAATTCGTTTTTGCTATTGTGTACATGAGACGAACGCGTTTGTTTGTAGACATAATGCGATCTAATTCGTAAAAATGTTTACGTACCTTTATAGGGTTCCGTGCCTCCAAAGGAAAAATCAGAACCCTTATTGGATCACTTTATTGTCCGTCTGTCTGTCTGTCTGTCAAGACCCTTTATCTAGGGAACTAATGGAGGTATCGAGTTGAAATTAATAGTAGGTATATGGTATTAATTTCAACTTTCATATCTGTGGTCCCTTTGCACTGTGAAAAAATCAACCTTCTAAGTCTAAGTTTATGTCGTAAATTTATAAGGAACCCTTGGTGCGCAAGTCTGACACGCTCTTGGCCGGTTTTTACTTTAGGAGTCAGTTGTTCAAAAGAGCTTTTAACTTGAGGTATGTTAATACTGTTTCAGAATAAGTCGTAGTAACATTCTAAATGTCTCATCTTCTAGTCTGTTTCATCACAGGTTGGCATCACTTTCAGTATAAGTACTTTACTTTTTCTAACAAGACGTCAACCTAGATGAGTTTTCAAATCTTTTTCATCACAGTGAAGTGGAAGTGAAAATCTTTATATTATTTCATAACACCACATGCCATACAAATGTTCAGTTCTCACCACTGAGCTGAGAAGCTTTTAAAAGGTATTAATATTGTATTAGGTAGGTATACTATCTTTTAGCCGCGACTGCACCCGGGTGAAGATCTCAATTATTCCACGAGAACACACTACCGGGATAAAAAAGCATCCCTATCCTAAACAAGGTTATCAAACATCAAATCTGTTCATGGGAAAAAAAATTACCCCAATAAATAGAATAAAAAATGAATTATTAATAAAAAAGGATTTTAAGATAATCCTGTAAATAAATGATTAGTAAATACTTTAGGCGTGAAAAGATAATGAATAGTCAGACAACATCGGTATCCTTACTAATATTATAAAAGCGAAAGTGAGTTTGTTTGTTACGTCTTCACGCCTAAATGGCTAAACCGATTTTGATGAATTTTAGATAGTTGAGACCCTGGAGACGGACATAGGCTATTTAAAAAAAAAAGATTGAGATTTGAGGGAGAAAGAGGGAAGAAAAGGGAAAACTTGGCATTGCTATTACAATAAATAAGGCGCAAGGGCAAAAACTACAACGACACGAAAACTGGAAAAGGGAACTGTGTTACCCTGAAATTAACGCAGGCGAAGCCGCGGGCAAAAGATAGTTTATAATATTAGTACGAGTATGGAATTCATGTCACCATGTCTATAGCGTCAGTAAATAAAAACAATCGCAAAAAAACAAAGGCACCGGACAGAACCACCAGCGACAGCCGCCTGTCCCAATATTTTTTGCACCAACTTCCTCTACCGGGTTTTTTTTGCTGAATTCTTTCTACTTTCCAATATTAATATGGAAGCAAATTATTATCTATGGAATAACCTAACAACTAGTGTTACAACATCTGATAGCTTAATAAATAGGTACTAGTTTAGCCTGTGGCTATAAGCACTAGAAAAGGGTTAGGAAACTTCCGGAAATGTAATAAAATTGCATTAATATTGATATTATTACTGGCAAAACTAGTTTTATTATTGCAAACATCATAATATTTTCATTCGTTACGGAAACAGACAAGTTTTTATTCATACGTAAATTGATATAGCTAGCACTTGTATATTAGCGTAGATACTTACAGATACATATTTATAGGCAACTTGTTCTCAAGACTTTTATCTCGTGGGAACTGGTAGTGAGAATTCTTATCAGAGAAATAGTGACCTAGGATGAAATTATCCCATGTAATAAGGAGTTATCCTAAGCCAACTGAGCATAAATCTAGACCCTGTGTGTTCCATCTAATGGTTGATGGAAAAACCAACACAGGAATCGAACACAGATCTTCATGCTGCCGCTTGCGACCAATAGACCAACGAGGCATTTGTAAACATTAACGGCCTTCCCCTTCGGGAAATAGAGGAAGGATGTTATATGATAAAACTATCATCATATTTATTCAACACCTGTAGAAAACGAATTTACTAAAAACCATCCTTATCCCATCTTTTCTGGAAACTTCAAACCGGACCCTGGGATTCAGGCCTTGAGCTGTCATTCAATGACTTGTATTTAACATTTTACTAAGTTAATTTTCGTCACCAATTCGAAATTCCCGAATCACATTAACATACATCGACAAGTAAAATGTAACCTGCTGTCATCAAAACATTTAGATGCGCGCTGTAAACGTGCCAGTATATCGACAGATCTACCATCAGTGCGCCCACGCATGCTCAAAACTTGCTCACTACTTTAATTTGAACATAAACGACGTGGTATAAAAGAAAATTGGGAACGAAGATAACTGTAGGGAAATTGGTTCAATTGGTAACCAAATACGGTATTTTATTATCCTTAATTTTGTCATTGAAAATTGCTAACTGGACTAAATAAACAATGATAACGAAGCTTATTGGGTACTAAAGTAAGGAATTTATTGCATTGGCAATTGAAAACCTGTGGAAAATAAACTTATCAATACACTTCCTCGAAATCTGACTCCAACTGCACTACAATTAGGTTCAACGTGCAATGTTTTTTACACGGATGATTTTTTCTCATTTATCGCAACAAGGGCTTTATTTTTTCTGATTTTACCACGGATAATAAATAACTGCTCAAATCTCTATTGACGGCGGTGTTTTTGAGGCCTTCATATTTAATCAAATTATAAATTGTGTTAATGAACAGAATATCTCAAATAATCCTTACTCATCATTTTCCTGCCCTTGTCCCATTCTATTTGGGGTCGGCGCAACACGTTTTCTTCTTCCATTCTCCCCTATCAGACGTCACGGCATCATTTACTCCTTTCTCCTTCATATCATTCCTTACACAATCCATCCATCTTTTCTTTGGCCTTCCTCTCGCTCTCCGTCCATCAACATTCAGATTCATCACTCTTTTAGTCACATGTCCTTCATCCCTCCTCATTACATGTCCATACCAAGACAAACGACTCCCTTTCAATTTTTCTGTAACAGGCGCAACTTTCAAACTTCCTCGAATATATTCATTCCTTACTTTATCCATTCGTGTCACTCCACACATCCATCTCAACATTCTCATCTCCGCTACATGCAATCGTTTTTCATCCACCTTTTTTACAGCCCAGCATTCTGACCCATACAGTACAACAGGTCTAATCACGGACTTATATATTTTCCCCTTTAACTTGAGGGGCATCCGTGGGTCACAAGTTGTTCCAGTGACCTGTCGCCATTTCATCCATCCTGCATTGATCCGGTGCGTTACGTCCCGGTCTACTTCGCCATCCCCTTGGACAAGCGACCCGAGGTACCGGAAGTTGGAGCAGATCGGTATAGGCGTTCCGGCAAGGGTTATGGGCACAGGACTGGAGAGACCGCCGAAATCGCAGAACAAGTATTCTGTTTTGGTTCTGCTTAATTTCAGGCCAACGTTCTCCAGTCTTTGCCACCACACTTCCAATCTGCTCTGGACCTCTTGGCCGCTCTCGGCAACCAACACAATGTCATCGGCAAACAGCATGCACCAGGGAGCCTCTTCCTGGATGTCCGACGTGAGAGCGTCCATTATCACCAGGAAGAGGTAAGGGCTAAGAGCCGACCCTTGGTGCAGACCGACAGCCACATTGAAGGTGTAGTGCCCGCTGTGGACCGGACTTGGGTACTGCATCGATTGTACATCGCACGGATCAACTGCACATACTTCCCAGGCACACCTTTCTCCTTAAGAGCCCACCACAAAACCGCTCGCGGTACCCGGTCGTATGCCTTTTCGAGGTCGATGAACACCATGTGCACGTTCTTATGTGCACTTCTGTATTTTTCGCACAACTGGCGGATAGCGAAAATGGCATCCGTCGTTCCCCGACCAGGCATAAAACCGAATTGGCTCTGTGTAATTTCGCTCTCTTCTCTCAGTCGCCTTTCAATAACTTTCTCCCAAACTTTCATACTGTGTGACATTAGCTTTATTCCTCTATAATTGTTGCACTCCAGCACATCACCTTTGTTTTTAAAGATGGGCACCAGCGAACTGTTGCACCATTCGTCAGGTATGGCCTCTTCCAGCAACAGTTTATTGAAGAATAAAGCTAACCACGTCCATCCGTCCATCCGCAATAACTTCCATACTTCCACCGGTATTTCGTCCGGTCCTAATGCCTTACCATTCTTCATTCCATTCACTGCAATCCTCACTTCATCCATACTAACATTTCTTACTAGTCCCTCATTCACTGGTTTATTTTCAAGCACACTATTCCAGTCATTTTCTTCATTCATCAGTCTTTCAAAGTAACCTTTCCACCTATCCTTAATTTTCTCATCATCTGATATAACCATTCCAGCTTCGTCTTTTACACATTTAATCCGACAAACATCCTTCGACTTTCTCTCTCTCGCTCTAGCAAGCTGGTAAAGGTGTTTTTGGCCTGCTGGACTATCCAGTGTGTCATAGAGTTGGTTTTGGGCTTTCGCTCTCGCTATGGCCACAGCTCTTTTGGCTTTTTTCTTGAGAGCATCATACTCACTCTTCCTTACAGCTTTCAAACCAGCACTCTCATTTCCAACACTCTGCCATTCTTTGAACTTCTTCTTTTTTTCCTTCAGTACATTCTGTATCTCTGTCGACCACCACCATGTATCCCTTTCTATTGTGCCCTTTCCTTTCGTCTCTCCCAAAATACCTTTTGCTGCGCTCCTAATACACTTTGCCATTTCATTCCAACATTCATTTACACTTAGGTCATTCAAATCACCCATCTCTACCATTTTGTCTACCACTCGGTCTATAAATTTCCTCGCACAATCAGGCTTCTCTAGCATATGCCATTTGATTTTAGGAGGAGGTCGCTCTTTTTGTTTAGATAGCCTTATTTGTATGACTACTTCCATAACCAGGAGTCTATGCTGTGAGACCAAGTCTTCTCCTGGCAGCACTTTACAGTCTTAAATGTGCTTTAAACTGTTGCGTCTGACGAGGAAGTAGTCAATTTGCGTGTTATGCATACCACTTTTATAAGTAACTAGGTGTCCATCGGCTTTTTGGAACCAAGTGTTGGCTACTGCTAGATCAAATGCAGTAGCTGATTGTAATAGAGTTTCCCCCTCATTGTTTATTCTACCAAATAATAAATATCTCAAATAATCCTTACTAATATTATAAAAGCGAGAGTGAGCTTGTTTGTTTGTTTGTTACCTCTTCACGCTTTAATGGCCAAACCGATTTTGATTAATTTTGGTACAGAGATAGTTGGGAACCAGGAGACGGACATAGGCAAATTTTTGTTAAAAAAAAAAGTGGGATGTGACTGATGTGAGGGAGAACGAGGGAAGAAAAGGGAAAACTTAGCATTGCTATTACAAATCAATAAGGCGCAAGAGCAAAATCTGCAGGTAGGTACTGTGTTATACCGAATTTAACGGGAGCAAAGCCGCTGGCAAAAGCTAGTCTTTAATAAAATAATTTGCTTATACAAATTGACATTTATTTGTTATTTAATTTCTCAGTAAGTGTATTGAAAAAAGGTTGTTCGATTCACGTGGGAATTTGTGACTGCTGTTTTCGGCTTTACAATACCCTCGCCAAACGGCTCTTATGTTAATTCCGCCTCGAACGCAATGACAAAGTTACCTCACTTGAATCAAATGTACTATTTAAAATCTTAAAACTCGTTAACTTTCCGTTAACAGAAAGTGAAGTTAACTTGAGCAAGTTAACAGTAGTTTAGTTGAGGCAGTAAGCAACTGTTAGAACCGAGTCGGAGACAATGTGTTTAACCCGGCAAGCGATGAAGACACCTTGCTGGAGACACACGACCGGTTAGACCAGCTATTGTCCACAAAAATTATGAATTCTCCTCAGATTAAGTGAACGTTGTGGTCTATTTAGATGTTAGATTTTTATGGACTATAACCCACCCATGTTCCTTCTTTTGCCTTTTATGTTCCGGGGCCGCGGTATCTCTTTCGAACAAACCGCAACCCCTGCAGGCGGTGGCCCTGGCAGGCCTCTCTGATCTCGTTCTTACTACGCCTAGTAGACGCTCTAGTACGAGCGCAGACGGGGCCCCGGTATGGGCGCGTTCTTTAGGGCGGCGCGCCGCCCACTACCTGAACGCGCCCCAAAAGGTGGTGGCCATACGGCTTGTCCGGGGCTACCGCACGATCTCCGGCGAGGCAGCGAGCCTCCTTGCCGGACTGCCACCGTGGGATCTGGAGGCGATAGTCCTCGCGCGCCTGTTTGAGTGGCGCGCGGAGGCACTACACCGGGGGGAAAACCCACTGCCACGGCAAGTTGCCGCTCGGCGGGCAGACCTCCGGTGCGATCTCATGGTGGCATGGAGAGAGCGACTGTCGCAACCCCGTGCAGGGCACGCCACAATAGCGGCGGTAAGTCCCCTCTTTGAGGAGTGGCTGGAGAGGCGTCATGGCGTCCTCACCTACCGCCTGACGCAGGTCCTCACCGGACACGGAAGTTTCGGGAGGTTCCTGCACATCATCGGGCGGGAGGAAGCGCCCGGGTGTCACCATTGTGACGATCGCCCTGAGGACACGGTGGAGCACACAGTGGCGATCTGCCCAGCATGGGCGGAGTACCGCCGTGCCCTCGTGGAGGCGATCGGCGGCGGCGATCTCTCGCGTCCGGCCCTGGTTCAGGCCATGGTCCGGAGCGAGAGGGAATGGGAAGCGGTCACCACCTTCTGCGAAGCAGTAATGCTAGCAAAGGAGGTGGCCGGGCGTTTGAGGGAGAGAACATCTGCCCAACCCAGCCGCCGCGGGAGACGCCCAGGGCGCCGGGCGCCGCAAGACGACTTCCGGCCACCGTAGATGCGGGCCTGTGGACGGTAAGCAATGGGTAGCTCACCGTCCGTCCGTCTATCGACGACAGGCCGTGTCGACGGCGCGTTCGTGTTTCACGCGCGCCTCAAAGAGAGTCAGCAAAGCAGAGGGGCTTGCCAGAGCCTCCGCCTGCCGGGGTTGCGGGTTGTTCGAAAGAGATACCGCGGCTCCGGAACGTAAAGGGCAATAGAAGGAACATAGGTGGGTTTTAGTCAGTACAAGTCTGACATGCCTCCCCGCTCCGCCCAGAGCGGGGGAAGTCATTGGATGATTTCCCACCTGAAAAAAAAAAAAAAAAGGGTATAAACGTGACGTAAATACGTCACTCGTACTAGGGCCTCGCGTCCCATAAGTTGAACGTAAATATCATGGAACACTTAAAGCAACTTTTTCGCAAACCCTGTGCAAACATTGACACCCACAGCAATGTTTGCCATCCTTCGCCCCCGTATGTCTCGACGTTGAGAGCGTCTGCAAGTGCCACTAAAATGCATCTAGTTAGTAAAGTCGCGGTCCTATGAATAAATTAATTATTTCCCGCGTTATGGCCGCCATTAGGAATCTCGTGTAATTGGAACTCATATTCGATCAGCGTTTTATCGCCTGCACGCCATTCCAAGATGAACGAAAAGTGTAGGAAAGCAATTTATAAACACTTTTTTTTTATTCACATTTATGTTTCTTAATTACAAATAGACAAACTAATTATTAGTACCTACCACTACATACTAATTATTAGTACTTCACCCGCGTGATGATAAAAAAGCTTCATGTGTGATTCCAGACTATAATCTACCTCTGTGCCAAATTTCATCAAGATCTGTTCAGTAGTTTTTTCATGAAAGAGGATCAAACATACATCCATACTGACAAACTTTCGCATTTGTGATATTAGTAGGATTAACCAGAATATTAAACATTTACAAAAACAATGAGGAGCTCTTATGACTTAAATGTTCGACCCCTTTCAGGGGGCCGAGTACCGAGCCAGCAGAGGTTTGAGTGGCGAGCCTCTGAAGGGGTCCGTACCGAACATACACCTGTAGATCTATACGACAGTACAACTTAATGTCGCGCGGCTGATGGTAAGATATAATTATATTCTTTTTCTTAGCGCGTCAATTGCAATATAAATTGTGTCCATATATAAGCCACAAGTTAGTGGCCAGGGTGGGGAACAAAAGCGTCAAGATTTATCTGTACAGTCATCGTAAAAGCAGAACGAACAGATTACTGAAAGGCTCTGCCCATACACCTGACTGGACTGTTATGTCAGCAAATTATCTGTAAGGGTTTGGTCTCGCAGAGGGGCCTGCCAGGGCCTCCGCCTGCGGGTTGCGGGTTGTTCGAAAGAGATACCGCGGCCCCGGAACGTAAAGGGCAATAGAAGGAACATGGTTGGGTTTTAGTCAGTACAAGTCTGACACTCCCCCCGGGAAGTTATTTGATGATTTCCCACCCCAAAAAAAAACCGTAAACGTCTCTTCGTACCGGTTTTACCGAACGATAACAACATATTTAATCCGCAAAAAAATCTATGCCATGACTTTAAATGCCAACCTGCGGTCTCCTTTTGTTAAAATAAAAACGACAATGACAATCAATATTCAATATGGAGCGTTCATGGATACCACGTTTTTATGTACAAGGGGAGACAGGTAACAGGTAGTCTGTTCCACAATAGAGTTTTTTGGAACCTGATTGCTTAACTGTGAATGGCGTACTTCGTGTCTTGAATATCAACCAGTGTTTGCTAAATAGATTAAAACAAAACAGATCAAATAACACTACTATCAAAACGGTAATAAACTTCAAGTTCGTAGTAATAAATCCTTGTCAAAATATACCTTAAAACATGTACATTGGCTGTTCTAAAGTTGAAATAGGTTTTGTTTCGTTTTCTAAGCAGATCACGTCGTTTGAAATACGAATACGTACAGCCAACCGCATGTCAGAGTAACGGTTTGACATCCACTGCATTTTTTGTCGAGACAATAAGGGCTATGTTCGCAATGCAAATGATATATTATAAACTAGCAAAAAGAGAAATAGAACCGTATTTGTTACGGCGGGATGTATAGTGACAGATGTATGGATGGATTATCCGACTGCGTAGGGATTTTTTATCCGAAGCTTATCCGTGGCATACGGCATAGGGCTTCGCAGCCAATCGATGGCAGGAAGTCTAGAATAGGGAGGACTGGTTAATAAAAATGCAACAATGTTTATATCTATAAACATGTCGATTGAGTATGGATTATGGTACTTTTGCAGTTACAGGCCTAAACGTGATCAGTTTAAGGAAATACTTTCAGAGATATATTTTTGTATTGTTGTGAAAGTGGATAGAAAAGAAGTATGTGATGAGATGACGAATTATGTATTTATAATTAAAAAAAAACAACAAATATATATATTTTTTTACTTACGGTATAGTGTATTACAAATACGAAAAAAAAACGAAACTTGTTACAAAAGGAAAAACAAAGGATAACAAAATTAAATAATACATTAAAAACAATAGAATGCAATTTGGGTGACGGGACGGGAATGACGTTGATGATGATTAAAAAATACAACAAATGGTAGTTTTTTTCCGCCCATGCTTTGTTATATCATGACACACATGATATTGATGTGAAATATATCAATGATCTGAGTGCCTAGGTAAGAAACTCGTTTTCAAAGCGATTCATATTTCTGTAACGAGTTTAAATAGAATGATTCTTCCGTTGGTTTAATGGTCCCGGGTGCGATTACCGGGCTGATCAATGGTTTGTTCCATCAGGAATTCATCATTCATTAGGCACGGTTGATAATACACCTCTTGCGTTATCCTTTGGGTATTAGTGGAGTGTCATGTTTATAATACGTGACTTTATACAGAATTGACATAAGCTTTTCGTTAGCTTATGTCAACTCAATACATTGTTTACTTTCCCAACATCATTACCGCTGACAGAAGGTAATTTTGTCTAGGTTTCTAGTACGGAAAAAAACATAGTCATAAGCTCTCTCTGGTTTTATATTGCGTGAAGTAAATATATAGATATGTATATAATTTTACACCACAAAATGTCCCTACCCAACCAACTTATACCGTGAAAATTATCATAATGACTTAATACCAACGAGTCTAACCTTATTCCTGTTATCTGATTTAACAGTTTCTGCGACTATAAGTCAAGTAATGAATAGCGTACCGCAGGATTATCGTAAATAATAACATAATATACTTAGTTTGCGTGGCACTGCTGGCTCTAGAAGTGGCAATAATAATTATTATGACAAGATAATTTGTTGTTGAGTAACACTTAGAGTATTGAATGAATGGTGTTAGCTAGTAATCAATGATAATAAGAGGATTATGTTCCTAATGATAGGTGTGGGCGAAAGATTTGTGGTGTATTCGTGACTTCTTCGGTGTGTTCAATCTTATTGTTTCTAGATGCAAATAGCAGTATAAAACGATGAGTTCTGATTCCATCTGCCCACTTCAAATTGCGAATTATTGGGTTCAATGTCCTTTCCACAGAACATAATTAAGTATAACTAAGTTCTTTCAGTCCATCAAACACTGACTGGAATATTTGTAGGTACATGTTTTACCTACATCACTAAATTAAGATCACTTTCATAATTATTATTGTTTATTCGTTTTTATATTTTTCTTATTTAAAAAACATTTAAAACTATTAAATAGTGGCCCACCGGTATCGGGAATAGGGTCCAAGCTACCAACAGTCAGGGCTCCAGAGAGAGAAACCTCCGAACGATACCAGAGTACCGCTTTCTGTATCAAACCCTTGATCCAGCTGCCTAGCGAGAGCCTCCTACCTAGGTGTTGGTCGAGGCTCTTGGTAATTAAGCCATTGGCAGTAACGACTATCGGCACAATGATCGCTGAGTCCATATCCTACATGTAATTAATTTATTATTACGAATTGAGTCTTTTCATAAACAGACAGAAAAAATACAAAAAACGTTCGTGGGTAAATAAAACTCCAAGGAGTGCATACATTCAAGTTACAGCTTAAAAAATAAATAATAGCTTTGTGCGAAGGGAAGTCTAAGGGAAGAAAATAATTTACGTACCTACCTGAAATGAGTTGCTCCGGAACTGACGTCATGATTTATTCATTCTAACTTCCTTTGGAAAATTAACGAGATCCATTCATTGGCGAAAATAAAAGGTGTCAGTCTGAATGTTGTGGAGTGGTTACATTGCCGTGTAAAATGAAAGGACATTTCCTTTCATTTATATTTTTTGACTGGAAAAAATAACTTTTTTTTGGGTTAGGAAATCATCAAATAACTTCCCCCGCTCTGGGGGCGCTGTGCGGGGGAGAGTGTCAGACTTGTACTGACTAAAACCCACCCATGTTCCTTCCATTGCCCTTTATGTTCCGGGGCCGCGGTATCTCTTTCGAACAACCCGCAACGCCGGCGGAAAAAATAACTAGCCTTTGCTATTTTGAGTAATTTATTAGAATCAATATTTCCCATAATTTTACTTTAATTTTACTTGTATCTCGTGTTTAGTATTCATTATTAAACAAGAGATACAAGTAGGAAGATTATTCTATTGAATATTTTAATTTGATATGGTCAGCATTTTCATTAAAAAAAAATATAAAAATATTTAGCTTGTTTATGTTTTTATTTATTCCGTTTTTTATCCTGAATAATAAAATATTTCCTTTATGAAATTTACTAAATCCCTATTTTCCAATATAAAAATATTTCCCTACATTTTATTAGCCGCAATTGGCACAAACATACAACTAGTCCCCTTTTAAATAAAGATACTTACTGAGTACCTACATAGACGGAGAATAATTTTCTAATTGACATTTGCCCTGAATATTCATATTTTATTTTCAAAGACAACTTTATATGCAATGGTTTCCGTTACTACAGACATTTACGACTAAAAAGTTACCCAATCTTTGTCGAAAAACTTCGAAATTACGACATTAGGGAAAACCTGAACGCACTAAAGAAAACATGACAATCAAGTTAACCAACATTTTAATACAACTTAAAATTCAAGAAACGTTCTCGTGAAGGCGAAATTATAATAATTTCCTGCTCACACTGCCAACATCACAACGTGAATGGACCTTTTTACCACTCCGTGCTCAAAGAAAACATAGTTTTGGGACTACTTTCTCAATAAAAACTACCTTCAGTTCCTAAAACTAGAGTCCAAAATCCAATGTGTGGGGTAAAGTTGACAAATCATCACCAATAAGAGTGTGTGCCAATGATATTATGCGTAGACACGAGTTCGGTCCCATCCACAATGTTTGTTCTATCTTAAACCAACAAAAGTCTACTCTATACCATGCTAATAACAACCACTTTTGCCTAAACCTACACAGAGCTTATATTTTTTACCAAACTTCATGTACCCTGAAACAATTGAAATTAGCCTTTGAGAGTAAGGTAATAAAGTCCTAATTATAAATGTGAAGGTGGTTCATTAAGGGGAAGTACTTTTGTAGAACTTCCGCGGCATTATGTAGCGTTAATCCGCGAGAGGTATGCGTGCGCGCGACACACGCGACGTGCCCTTAAGGCAGAGGATTACAAAAATATTTTTTTCATTATTAATGTTAGTTGAACGATGAAAGTGACATGTTAAAGAAATGTTCATAAAAAATGTTTCCTCTGTCGCTTAATGGTCCCCATAACCATTACAAGACCATGACATAAAGATCAAACAGTGCGGTGAGCTTCGAAAAACTATTTATTATGTATGAATCGAAGCTATTCATTCAATAAGAAACAGCTATTTTAAATACGGCAGGTTGGCCCAGTAATATAAAAAACTTCAAAGCTTACATTATCATAATAAAGTTAGGACATGCTCAGGTAATAAATACCCATTATTTTGCTTTTAAAAGCTCCCGATATTGGTCATAAACTCATAATATATTTTACTTCGAGCTCTTCCGAGTGATCTAAGGAGGCTGCAAACTTTTTTCATCTCATTACGCCTCGAACAACTTGGAACGCAAAAAACTTAGCAAAGGTTTTACTGGCTCTCGGAATAACTGAAAAGTCTTGTTTCCATCGTTCTACTGAATCTAATCACATTTTGACCCGAATGTTTGTCTTTAGGGAACTTGGAGAAGTTTCTTTAGAAGTGTTTTTGGAAAAATAACAGATATTGTAGATTATTAATGAATATGAGACTTATAAAATTGATATTTACTTATTTGTACAATTCAGCTTAGTTAACGTACCTATTTAAGTATGACAAATACATTTTGTTATCTCAAGCTATTAAGCAATATTCCCGGTGTTTCCCACAGACGCTATCAATAAACGCATTTATCCCATAAGTTTTCCAATTACAAGTACTTAGTATTGTGTCGTTGTATTAAGTTAAACGTCTGTCGGCGGACGGCGACTCCATCCATCTCCGTCATACAGCATCATTTGTAGTTCCCGCCATACCGCCACTCGCCAGCCCCGGCCAATCCCCGTATTGAATCCCAGCCGCTCTGTTTGACTAATGGCAGCCAGCCCGCCATCCTCCAAACTGATTTATTAAATAAATTAACGTCCGCTTGATAAACGAGCTTTTTAAAAGCAAATTCTGATGCGAATTATCTAACGCACAGACTTCGCCTTAACTTCGGTTAATCTCGTTTCACAAAAGAACTCGCTTTATTTTGTCGAACAGCCAAATCCCCCTTTTGATTCGTTCGTACTAAATTCTACGTGTTTACAATCGTTACAGGCAATACAAAAAAAAAACTTTATTTTCCGCCAATTTTAACATAACCTCAATAAAATCCAACCTTTCTCGAAACCTGCTTTGTGCGCGACATAGACAAAAAATAATGTTTTCATGCGTCGCAAAAGAAATAAATCAACATGGCTAAACTCACCCCAGTAGAAACCGTAAAGTTTAGGGCGCATATTGCTAATAAAAACAGGGGCAGTGCCACCCCCGCCGCCCGCGTGCAATGAAACGGATACAATAAATAAATGCCGTAATTAACTCTATTCATATATCAAATTATCTGCTGTATTTACGAGTTCCCCAAAATTTTGGCGCACAATGAAGTCGTACAATTGTATAGAAAGCGCGCGAATTGGAATCGGATGACAGTTGGACGGCCATTTTGTATTGTTGTATTGCATTAATAGTACGGACTGCAGGTCAAAATGGGGGTGTCAATGTTGCAGTTACAGGCCGGATGTCACGCGAACATCTGCGTTAAGTTTGGGACGATTTAATTTGTCCTAATTGAATTGTAACAATACCCAGCTGTTGAATTAAGGCGATTAATGTTATTAAGCTAATGAATACGTGTGAAAGGGACACTGGCCATTGTCATCATCTGTTGATTGTATCTACATAACGACTGATACACAGTCTACAGTAAATAATTCAATGTCTACCGTCTGGTACGTATAACCTATTGCAGTTTGTCATTCACAAACAGACTGCACTGTTTAAGTTGTGCGTATAAAAGATAATAATAATGACGATCATTAGGATTTAACGCACGATATTTGTTTGAATATTTGATACTGTTAACAAAAGCAATTTACAAACCACTTAATAATTTCCGAGAGCTAGATGTTAATGCAACAACTCATAGTTTAACGACATATCAAATACCACGATGATATTAATGGCAACAATTTTACGCATGCCATTGCCCCACATCCAACACAACAAGTATCCAGTATTTGATAACTTCATAAATAAGACGAAACGATTCAATTTGAGATCTGAAGCATTCATCTAAATACGGTATTTGTTTGACAACTCTGAAACATACTTATTTTGGCGAAAGGCCAATTTAGATCCCATGTAGGCGAAGCTGGAATGGCTGCTAGCCTGAAATAGAACAAATTGCAGTCATTTGTGAGACAACGGTGTATCTTGTTATAGGCATGCTGCGAGCGTGTGGGAAGCTCTGACACTACTTAGCTAAGTTTGGTGAAAAAGATTTGGGAACTTTTTTAAGTACTTAGGTGCTAATGTAGAAATAAAAGTAGATAATGAAGAAGAAACCGATGTCAAATGGAGAAGAACCATCTTGGACACACAATATATTATTAAGTAATGCACTGCACAAATCTATATATAAAATAAGTTCGGTCTACACTTTTAACTCTTTGCATCTTTGATCTCTTACACCAATTTGCGCCATTATGCGTAGCTTATTACAACGGAATACAGAAGAAAAACACTACCCTATTCCTCACAAACCACCTGTTGTTTCAACAAAACATTTACAAACACGTTCTTATTCCGAAAACAAATTCGTATATTCGTATTACATCACAGAACTGGCAACAAACGTTTCCATTGACGGCTGTTTAAAAAAAGCAAAGAGTCCTGTTACCGGGCGCGCCATAAATCTAGCAGTAACCGCGCGTTTAACGCCGAGTTGAAATAGAACTGAGGTTAGAGTGGCCAGGTGGACGACGGTTCCGAGACTATGTTTTAATGTTTAACCTGGATTCTGTAATGGGACTTTGAAGTTAGCTGTCAAACGTTTTGTTTCCTTGTAAGGTAGAGAATTTAGTGGTTGAATCACTAAGATGGAGCGATCTTTTCCAGTCGTCTGTGACTGTCTAAGTATCTTGGAGAATAAAAACTTTATTAAAAAGCGATGTTGATGAATGATCAAAACTTGATGAAAAAATACGATAAGATACTTTTTGATTTCATTTTCCTCCCGGCCCCTGGCTAGAGGCCTTAGTCTGAAGGCATCCACAGGAATTGCCCGGTTAAGAAAACGATAACCTCATAAGTTGACATGCCATTCATAAAAAAAATAGCTCATTGCATAAATACAACTTAGGGATTTTGATTAGAATAGGTTCTAATAAAAATACCTGAAGCATTAAAAAATCCGTATCCCAAAATGAAGCGCGCCGTATCTGGCAACACTACACCGCGCTATAGTTAAAGCGTTAGTTATTATTACAACGACGGTTTTATGACTGATATTCGAACTAAACGTATCGTTATTTTAAACAAATGTGACGTTAAAAACTATATAATAACTGGGGACTTTCACAGCTTCCTCGAACATTTCAAATAGAAGCAGTGTAATAAGGAAATGGTTTTCATAAAATATGAGACGGTCTTTTATGAAGTCTGGGTTATAAAGTCACTTAGTCCGTCAATGTACAACGCAAAGAATGTCTACATGCATTAAGATCTATAAGGCGTTTCTTTTGGTTTTAAACTTATCATCGTTTAAAATTCTGTATTGACATAGGTATACTTAATGGTTTTTATCGTCAAGGCACAAAGCTAGATCTACTTCACATTTATTTCGTTTGTCCATTCTCTACACATTCAATCCCCGCCCACCTTTTTTCAAATCATCAACATGAATAAAAACTTGGCAACACTTCTTAATAGGCACACGTCAACACATATACAGCCTTAAGCCGAGCTAATGACATATTATTAGAAGAATATCCGAACGTATTTAACTGTCATTACTGTCATCAGCGACCATCCATCATGGCGGCTTAAATTCTATCGGCGGCGTCCTCTGAACATTTTTAAATTATCTCGTTGTTATGCTATAGTTATAACTAATACGGATGGACCAATTTCTTTCTTTAATATTGTAATTTGTGAATAGTCTTGGCGACATCTGTAGAAAATATTTTTGTTATGTCATTTTTATGGCAGCTTAAAAAAATCATATTATTTTGTAATAATTATAATGTATTCTTCGTAAGATGTTCATAAAAACACTAAATAATATAAATAATAAGAGTACTTATGAAGTAAAAGTAAATTAAAATGTAAACAAGCGCGTCATAATTTATCCATATCGCTGTCAACAGGATAAATGCTTATTGTCTAAATTAATTCTTTATTAATTTGGAATCACGTTTCATGTCACAGTTGCCAACTGCACGGGAAGTGTCCTAGAGACACAACAAAGTGTCAAACAAAGGACATAACAAACTGTTTATGCTTCATGCTAAGTAAGTCGCACCTACAAGGTCCCATTTTGATACAACCAAAAAGTATAATATGGTCATTGGTAATGTTGCCAGCTTTCTCTACCAAAGACAATTGTATAACGGTTTGCTATTTTCCAAACACGAATTATTCATGGATGCCAATATCATATTCAAAGTTAAATGGCTACATCTAAATATTTGAGCAAGCGATTATTACATTCTGTCCTAAGCGGCTATTAATTAATTAAAACGAAATTAATCTTAACACTGTTGTGACAGGTAGCTGTATTCTTGCGAATTATTTATTAGTACTTAAAGTACGAAGTGAGAAGCCTGCACGTGCTGGGTTAAAGATCAGCAACTGGTTACCAGTCCTGCCGAGCAGTAGTTACGAACTTTATAACACTAGGGTGGCATAGTTACTTTGGGGTAACGATAACTTTACACCGCGTGATGATCGAAAAAAAAATATCTTTCTCTCCCCTTTTCTTCCCTCTTTCTCCCCCTTATCCCACTTTTGTTTAGCCTATGTCCGTTTCCAGGGTCCCAGCTATCTCTGTACCAAAATTCATCAAAATCGGTTAGGCCATTTAGACGTGAAGACGTAACAAACAAACAAACTCACTTTCGCTTTTAAATTATTAGTAAGGATTTTATGTAAGTTATATATTTTTGTATGTCCATCTACGTGCTAGGCAGTAGCGGTCACCAACCTTCATAGTTATTCAGGATTACCTACTTATGGTCTCAAATTCAAGTACGTGTAGTTGATCCTTATGTTAAACTTGTAGGCTTTGCTTGGTTAGCCCTCAACACATTGTATTGCATATTTCTACTAAATGCCAAAATTAGCAGTGGCGTAGCGACGGGTTCCGGAGACATAATCTTATCGTCTTAGGTCCTGCAACCGATCCGTTTCAGGTAAAATGTGTATATGTGTTGTTCATCAGTTCTGATAGGACAGAGATGGCCCAACTCTTAAAAGTTACCACTAACCAAAACCATGGTATCCTTACTAATAATATAAAGCGAGACTGAGTTTGTTTGTTACGTCTTCACGCCTAAATGGCTAAACCAATTTTGATGAATTTTGGTGCAGAGATAGTTGGGACCCTGGAAACGGACATAGGCTATTTAAAAAAAAATGAGATAAGACGACGAGGGAAGAAAAGGGAAAACTCAGCATTGCTATTCCAATAAATAAGGCGCAAGGGCAAAAACTACAGGTAGCAGGTACCTGTAAATCAGGAAAGGGGAACTGTGTTACCCCGAATTTAACGCGAGCGAAGCCGCGGGCAAAAACTAGTACATCATAAAGAGTTCACTCATTCTTGTCCCACGGACAAAACACAAAGAGGTCCCAAAGTTCAACGTTCATCCATTTCTAACTACCCATAATAAGGGCTACATTATCATCATAAAAGCATATAACTATTAACTCGACAACCAGCTTCACAATTTTATATTTTTGAGAACGACTTATCATAATTATTAAGCTCCTAACCATCAAAATTACCTTGAGCTATCAAAAGCTCCTTACCGTTCCAGCTTTAGTACAAAGTGAAACAAATGTGGGTCTATTTTATGGTGGTTGTCTAGTAATTGAAGCCTTGCGTGTTTGAATACATAATGCTAGAGGAAATGACTTAAGTGCTGTTTTGAAAGAAAAGTGAAATAAATAGTGTTTGTTTTCATTGAAAACTTGTTTCTTATGTTAATATGTGTGGTTACTGTGAGAAAATATGTGTTAGTCTGGGAATGTGGGAAATATTACTGTGTTTATCATATTGATTGTTTATGATTACATTTTTTGATTAATTAGCTTTTTAAAGGCGAATGCAACACTTGATTTTAAACAAGTCACATGAAGAAAAATTACCTACCACCTTATTAGGGACCTAGATCCCTACGTTTATTAATGTAAGTTTGTATTTTAAGCACTTGTACATAAAAAATATTAAACAGCTGTTTTGCGAACCTCATCTCATAAAAATCAGTGCCTAGAATATAAAGTTAACGAGTCCAGCCATCCAGCCTCCGTTATATGTATTTGCGCGTGCGCTGATCTCTGACCCTACACGTCGCGGCCAGGCTTTGACTGATGCCGACACGGTTATATTGATACTGGGGTCCTGGTTACCTGGTTAAATTCAACCAGCTTTAATGGTATTATTAACGTGGACTTCTTTCATGGATAAAGAATGGTCTCATTCAATTATTTGGATGACTGACTAAACATTATTAAAAAAAAGGGACGATTGTCTAAGAGAGGACTTGACGTGGTAGGGCCGATTATCGTTAAGAAATAACTTGTTGTTATTTCTTTATTGAAATCATTCAATAAAAAAAAAACACCGGTTTATTTCTATGGTAAAATAGTGACGTCACCAAATTAAACTTCCAAATCAATAGAGCTTGTACCCATTGGTTGATAAAGCCACTTAGTTTCCGGAAACGAGAACACAAAACATCAAGGATTTAACATTTCTATTTTCAAAGCCAGCAGGACATTTAACGAACTAAAAGTTTAACCTGTAATTTATACGAAATTATCCAAAACAACATACCTCAGTCACAAAGTAACTCTTATTCTACCAATTGTTTTTGTTCTCCTATTGTAAAAAAAAATTTTTTGCATTGTGGGCGGTCGTAACTTCACTACACATCAATTATATTGACAGTTCAAAAACATACCTCCATTTACTACTACTCTACTTAAACGCCAGACAATTTTAAGACTTATTCTAAAACGCATAAGGATGTAACCTTAATTTTTAGAGTGGTAAAATTAAGTTTGTTAGAAATTGTGACTTAAAGGAGAATGTGTCAGTTTAGTTGTATTGAACGAACGAATGAATGAAAAACAATGATTGAATGATGACTTCCGAAGGTAATCGTCAGTATGTGTTGGTTTTAATCTCAAGGGTTCAATGCCGCTGAGACAATGATTTATTTAATCGTTATGCATGATGATGATTGCGGTCGTCATTAACAACTATTAATGATTTATGTGTTTTAGTTGGTACTTACTATGTTTTGTGTTGTAATTTAAATAAGTAGGGCAATTTCTACAAACTACATTATATACGCAAATAGTATTTACCGATCTGACTGAAAGAGAGTTTATTTTTCAAGTTTTGGTTTAAGAAACATGTTGCGCCGACCTCACACAAATAGGGATATGATGATGTCAACAAATGCCCCAATAAACAAACAAAAACAAAAGCACAAAAACCAAAACGTACGTAAAATAAAACATGCTACGTAATTATGTAAACAGCAGTAGTTTGTCAAAGTGAAGAACTTGTAAGTACCTCATTGGGCGCGCGCATGCCATCGCTTTGTTGTAAACTTGGGGTCGCGCCAACCGGAGGCTTTAGCTCCAGTTTTTTACGCACGAAGATAATCTTTTGATGCTAATGTGGCGATGGAAAATACATACGTAGAAGCAAAATGAGATGTTTTGTTTTAAGCTCAGTTTGGGACAGGTCTGGACAAAAATCTGTTTGCACCATCGCGATCGTGGTGGAAGGATTAGTATTTTGGCTGGACTCAGCGTACGATGTTTGGCCGTGGTAGTGGTGAAGTGATGGATCAATTGATAGTAGGTACTATTGCCTCGAAAAGGAGGTAGTTATGAACGAAAAGTAAGTGATGACAGCAGAGTTTTGAGGTTTGAAAGTATTAGTCTAACTATGATTGGAACTATTGGAGAAAATAAATCCAGCAACGAACGTTCTGACTAAGAAGTAGAATATTTGCTTCGCTTTGCAACTTCAACTCTTCAATAATGGCTTTTATGGACGAGAAATACCACAATTTTGCCAATATTACGTGTAAACTGGTAATAAACTATTAAACGCTGAGCTTCGCTTTGCAAACGCAAACAAGACACTAAAATCTAACATCTGTCAAGTTTTCTTCGAATGATACGATTGTAGACGTCATAAAACCACAACACATAATGATGTGCCATACTGCATTATGCACATGATCATTATGTGACGTGTACACACAGACTACAAAAATACACATTACTGCGTTATGGGATAAGATATTTTTTGGCTGACAAAGTATGAAAGCCCAAGATTCCGGGATACGTATCTAATCAGGGGCCTTAGTCTGCTATTACAATAGTGTCAGAATGGTCGATCACTGATCGCATAATGGTTGATTTTGACATCTACTACATACTAAACTTGTCAAAATTAACCATTTTGCGATCAGTGATCGACCATTCTGACACCATTGTAATAGCAGACTAAGGCCCCAGGATGTATGTTTGCATAACTTCCCTATTTGCTTATATTCACTGAAGTTTAATCAGCCAGATCTGACATTTGATACAAATCTGATCAAAAATCACTGATGATAAAAGTAGGAAAACCCAACAGTCATTTATTTTGTGTAAAAAATGGGTTTATATTTCCTGGAATCGCAGGAATTTTTCTATAAAAAGTGCTGAAGTGATTTCAACAAAAGTTAACATCTCAACATTAGGTAAATATGCATCCGAATATCCCATCTCTAGTTATCATACATCAACACTACATGCAGATACAGACAAAATGAAATTACGCATACTCGGCTCAATACCCATTCGTAATGGGTCAAGCAGTAACCACAAGTGTTATTTCAGAGCAGCACTCGAATCAAACCGAAAACACACAGGCAGTTATGATAACTGTGCTATTTACTCTACAACCATATATCTACTGATACTATGCAAACCTATTAAGTTGTACAGGAATGCTGGCATGTTGTGTTTTTTTTTTTGGTGCATTCGTGATATTTGGCGATGTTCTTTAGTGCCAGCGTTTTTAAAAGAACAGTGTGTCTTTGGACGCTTCCTTGGGTATTTTTTGTCGAGTCATGTTTTGTCATGAAAAATATTTGGAGAAGTAACACACTGTTTTTATTTATCTCAAAATCTTATGTGTGTGACACATCAAAATTTCCATGAGAATGAAGTCGCGATCAGCAGCCATCAGATAATATAACTGCCAAAAAGACATAGACAATATAACAATAAATTCATGAAGTTCGTGTCTAAAAATGTGTTTTAGTGAAATAAAGTATCGAAAAAGTTAGTCAATCTGACAATCACTGTAGAATGTAAAAACTCAGATTCAAGAAAAAGTTCTTAATTTGAATTGGTTTGGATAATCATATTTTTTACAAAGGAGACTCATTCTTCAGATTTATTAATTTGTAACCTACGTAAGTACCTTGTTTAAAATATCATTGTGATTACGTTTACAAAAATTACATCTTTAGGCTACCATATTATATGCAACTCCAGTTTAAACGAATGAAAATAGTGTTTTATACCTAGAATTTATTCTAATCTCATACTTACATCCTGCACAAGTCGATGATACTTGTACGACGCTTCGATCCATATAAAGGCAAAGTAAAGTACGATTGCTATTTGATTTATTAGTTAAATCAATAAATAAACTACTTGTTAAATAAAAACGTGCATAACTATTGCAGTCTCAGTCTATTGCAAGAAAAATTACAAGATAGGTAGGATTTATTGAATGTTTATTATTTTATAGATGCTGTGATGCTGAGCTGAGAACCCGTAGAAGTATAAGTTAAACATGGAGCTTAACTGTAAAGCAGAGTGTTCATAAGTACAAAAACGAACTATGCCATATATAGCCTGCTAAATACAAATTTTCTTACGTTTTTTTTGCATTTTATGAATAAGGAATTGGATTAAATTAAATCAAAGGATGGTATTGAGTATTTAAATGATTATAATTCTGTAAATACATAATATGTGTCGTGTATCATTTATGAACCTGACCTGCAAATTGCATGAAAAATAAAACAGTTTGATTTTCACAGGCTACTTTAGAGAATCTTCCATAAATTAATAGATTGAGGTTACACGATCATCGATCCTCTTGTCATTGTGAAAATGAATTTCGAGAGGGTACCCTTTAATTAACGATGGAAAATCAACAAATAACGTCCCTCGCTCTGGGCGGAGCGGGGGTGAGTGTCAGACTTTTACTGACTAAATCCCACCCATGTTTTTTCGACCAAGCCGCAACCCTGGCAGGCCCCTCTGTAGGGGGGGGCTAGCGCTTCCATTTTTAACAAGTGTATCTACGAAAACCAATCAATTTGCAAGGCGAATTTTAGATAATACAAAACGTATTACTATCTTTGGTATCAATAAAGTCAAAGGTTTTTCTTTCTTTGGCTCAGAACGTCAAAAATTACTTAAGACAGTCTCCAAAATGTCCGCCCTTTACCAATTCGTAGTGTTATAGATTGGGAGTATGATTAGCGGAACAAAGGCTCAAAACTCATTAGAAATATGTAACAATTAGAAACAGCATTCCAGTTTTTTTTTTCTGATTGGCATCTCACAGTGCAACCTAGGAGGTTCTCGTCTGCTTAACCGGGCGATTCCTGTGGATGCCTTAAAAATTAAGACCTCCAGCCAGGGCAAAAATCTTACAAACTAAGCGACTACACGCTAATGGCACTGGCCCTGTGGGGTACGGGCCTTGGTTTAGGGCGTCGCTGAGGGAGGACAGCAAGGGACAGGCTGGATCTGAGTGATGTTATTTAGGGACTGATTTGAACTTACTGGCTCAGCATCGCGGGCTGGTTCTAGCAAGGGAATTCCAGTTATGTACGTACACCCATTTTAATACACTCTAAAACAACAATTCGAGGTACAAATGTTCAGTATTCCAATTACGTTTATCGCTAGCGCTACTAACTCGCGCCAGTAGCTCGCCCGTTGAGGCGCTGCCAACTCGACTAGATAGGTCCGGATAAACACTCGGCCGTAAATACTCGCTTATCTAGTAAGTTTTTTTTACTGCGTTTTGTTCACAAAATTAGCTGTATGTGTCATACGTTTCATTTCGTTTGGTTTTTGGAGACGAGAGTAGAATTAACAGCTGATTAGTAAGGTGCAGTACGCGTAAATAGGCCACCTAGAGCTTGTCTTGCCCCCGTTACAGCTAAATTACTCGGTTGGCGTATAAAACAAAATATTTTAACGGCTAAAATGTTATTTTTTATTTATTTTAATTTGCCTCACACATTGTTTTTTTTTTAATTTCTCATGTATCGTGGATGCGTTTACAAACATTTTAACTCACACACACAAACAGCAATTGAATAGATAAATCTATTTCAAGAACACTCATTTAAAAAGCCTTAAATTTACGGCATTATTGTAGCTGTAAAATTAAATGTCATATAAGTACGAAGTTTTTATTTTTACTTTTATTTTATTTATCTATTTAAGTTCGAAGAAATGCAAATAAAATACTCCATGAAATACTGGTATTCACCTCCATCTAGCTAGAGTTAATCCCGACCCAATGCAATAAATGAAAAATTAATAAACACTTTCATTCAGGAATTTCTTTCCCTGAAATATTTTGATCTGACTGATTTATATGTTCGTAACTAAACCTGTATATTATTCAATTATTAGTACCTAAACCTGCATGATCACCACGCCATTAAAAATAGCAATAAAATTATTACATCTCAACTCATTAAAACTCATTTTCAAATTAAAACGGCAGTCATTACTATTAATTCACAAACCACACTGCCATCATACGCCCGCATAACTTAACCATAAGTAGACAATAATACCTGGACTCCAGGAGACGATTGTTCCTCAAAAAGGACCATAAGACATGTCGTAAAGGAAATAAGCCATTGGTAATCAAATACATGGTTTTTATCACTTCCTAAGGCTATAAAACATGCCACAGCGACATATCTCGACAAATAACTTGATAATATCAATCATTGGAATTCTTAGGGCTGGTGCGATTAGTTTTTATATCAATACACTTTACTTTAATAACATAGTTAGCATTCCAAATCCGACAGTGCCATTTTAAACGATTTTCGAACTAAAGTTATTCCATATGTTGCCAAACTCTGATTTGGTAACTGAAATTCCTCCAATAGTTTTAATTCAGTTATGTATGATTAAAAATACTATGCGTTCCTGAACATTTTTCGTTCTAACCATTGGATACAATCAATTTTGCAACCAATCAAGTGCCAAAATATGTAGATACTAGCTTTTGCCCGCGGCTTCGCTCGCGTTAAATTCGGGGTAACACAGTTCCCCTTGCGCCTTATTGATTTGTAATAGCAACGCTAAGTTTTCCCTTTTCTTCCCTCTTTCTCTCTCACATCCCACGTTTTTCAAAAAAAAAAACAAAAAAAAAGCCTATGTCCGTCTCCTGGTTCCCAACTATCTCTGTACCAAAATTCATCAAAATCGGTGTAGCCATTAAAGCGTGAAGAGGTAACAAACAAACAAACAAACTCACTTTCGCTTTTATAATATTAGTAAGGATGTCATGAGAATACTAACCTGCTGCAGTTCATTCACTGAATGGTATTTTTTAGGGTTTCGCACCTCAAAATGAAAAAACGGAACCCTTCACTTGTAGGATCACTTTGTCGTCTGTCTGTCTGTCTGTCAAGACCCTTTATCTCGGGAACGAATGGAAGTATCCAGTTGAAATTAAAACCGTATACTCAAGTATATGTTCTCTTGGAGCGGAACTTTCGGCCCTCGAGTCCGTCTCGCACTTGGCCGGTTGTTTGTTTGAAGCAGAATTCATTGTTATGTTGTGTAAAATTCGGTGTTATGGAGCAGGGAATAGCAGTGACAAATTCCCACGTGAATAAAATTTTTCAATAAACTTAAGGAGAAATTAAATAACAGAACGAGTAGTATTTTTTGCTATGAAACTGATTGATTTGCTCTTTTTCCCGCGCTTGCTCAGGTTGAAGGAGAAGCAAAGATATGGAGCCGCTTGACAGCCTTATTTTTAAAATAAGCAATTCAACAATTTTATTTAGATCTCAAATAAATGACAATTTGTTGTTTTAAGCAGATTTTAACAGTTGCTTATTATTATCGGTGGCGAAATCAGAAAAAAAAAATAAAGCTCTCGTCGTAACGATAAGTGAGAAAAACCACACGCATAAATTTCATTGCATGTTGAACTTAATCGTTGTGCAAATAAGAGTCAGTTTTCGACGACGTTTTCAAAAGGTTTTTCATATCTTCAGAATGCTCCCACCGATTTAAAACTGGTCTTTTTTGGACACTTAGATGTGCTTAAACGCAAAATCCTAGTTGATAACTATTGTTTTCCCTACTTAGTTATCAAGGGTAGAAACCTTTTTACAAAGATAACGAGAGCGAAAAAATCAAGTGGCGGTAGAAGATGTTTTATGCGCTTTTTGACGATGGAGATAACTGTATAACGAATGGAGCTAGCCTAACTAATTCCAAGCATAAATTTGAAATCGATCAGCGTGATAATTTCTTCAAAATCGATTAACCCCCATTGGTAGGATTATAAAATAGTTAAGGACACGTCAAATGCATTGAGCTTTGTCAGGACTTCTTAAATGTTGTTGTTTAACAGAACATTAACGCAACAACTTCAATGCATTGTCCCTTTCTATCGAAATCCAAGATTGACTACTTTTCCAGAAGTTGCCAGCCCTACTCAGTGTCCAAAGCAATAAACTAGAATCCGAGACAAACAGCACGTTTAACACTAAACTAGCACAATAAAATAACATTATCTTCACGCCGATCGACGTGCTGTGATTCATCCTAATTTTTATCCTTTTTACAAGCTCTTTTATCGTCTGTACTTTAAAGGAAAAAGGTCTAATCGCATCTTTATCGGCGTGACACTCACGTGTAAGTATTTAGCAGTTAAAGCCTTAAATGGAATAAGGATAATGACGTATTTAACTCAGATCTAAGACATTTTTCTGAAAGTTGTCTATGAATAAAACTTAGGTAAAGTGTGAACAGAATAGAATTATTATTTTAGCTCTTTCATAAGGGGCAATAGACGGGCAAGGACGAAGTTACTATAATAACAATAAAATTTGCACATAGCGACTCTTGTACTGCCTGATTTGAATATATCGTCTTAAAATTACTTAACTTACTTTATTTTTAGTAGCCGGACGACCGCGAGCTCTGCTCGGGTGAAAATAGCTTTTTTGACGTGATAACGTCTTTAAAATCGTTTTAGTCGGGTGACATGTTCAGAAACTTGTGTCACACCAAAACCTCACAAGCGACATTTCATAAAGATGGTAGCGCCATCTGTTACTTGGCTCGAAAAAAAAACTTTAAATTAGTACTTAATTTCATTTTAGATGTCACTACTGGTGATAACTTATATCACCAATAAGACGTTATCACGTAAACATCTCGATCGTAAACCTACTTTACAAAAAACCAATTTTTTTTTTACAACTATGACACCTAGTTTGATCGAGTTTTCGCCTCCTATAATGCAATTTACACCGATATCGGTAGAGCATTTTTCAAGAACGTGATTACAAATCGATACAAACATTGCTAGTTTAATACATAGTATAGGATTTAAATACGTGTACAAAGGCGGACCAAATGCGTACCTCGTCAATTATTGATTTTCCGATAGCCACTTTGCTTACAGCCACTGATTAAATGACCTGGTATCACAGATCATCTTCCACAGATAATAAAACGCCCAATTGATCAAGCTATCCGTCGACTGTCACAACAAACTATAGAACTTTGAAATACTATCTACAAAGTTCAGTTATTTTTATTTTGTCTCGGTGGTGTGGGTGCTTCTGAATGTCTGTAGCGATAGTGAGATGGTTCGGAATGGCCTTTATTACACAGAATCATGGTTTTTATGGCTTTATTCTGATATCATTTTTGTTGAAACTTGTTTTTGGTCTATATTTTATGCAGTAACTGCAGAAATGAGACTTTTCTTTTATGAGTTTGTTGTTAAACTTGTTGTATTAGAATACTGGACGAATTTTGATCAAGTTATCATTGCCACCTATGTAGGTACTTGTTTCAGTGTAAAATATTCGGAAAATTAAATAGGTCAGGAATTTAATAAAACTGGTTTTGTTTAATAACGTGACCGTTATTTTAGTGTGTACATTTTGTCGGCCATTTCCGTAAAAGTTACAGCCAAAATTATCATTTTTGTAAAATTTGTTTCTAAATAACGAAAAAGTGAAGTGTTAGTCTAATTTACGTAAAAAGTAACTAACTAAGATAATAATGTAACAATTCAATTTATTCAGTTACACAATAATCCATTAAAAAATCCAAAAAAGAAATTAACGATCTACATAAAAATCTAAATAAGTCTTGCCCATTACTATTAAGGGGAAATAATAATACTGAAAAAATAAAAAGACATCCTTGAGACGTCTTTAAAAGTAGAGTTGGTAAATTTATGATAATATGCGTTTGTGGACCACAAATCATAGAGGTGGGATGCGTGGGCGCACCTCTATTATCGCGGCGGAGTTTGTTAGCTCTACATTGTGATACCAAATGGATGGGTAATTAGGTGAGGACAACATTAATATAATTGTTGATTACTATTCAAGTTTCTTTTGTATTGTAGTTAAGATTTGAAAGGCCTAAGGTGTCAACTTCGTAACACGGTTAGAGTAACTTTTGCATTTTTTGACATTAGTAATTACCTAGTTAATATAAATTTTGATAAAAACCGGCCAAGTGCGAGTCGGCCTCGCGCATCGAGGCTTCCGTACAAACACGCGACATAAACGGCCATTTCTTTTGACTGCGTAGACTTAGTTAGAGGGTTGGTTTTTTCACGGTTCTAAGGGAACATAGACTGGAGTACATGTTTTCTTTCAACTTGGTACCTCCACGTGTTCCGGAGATAAAGGGACAGGCAGACGGACAACAAAGTGATCCTACCCGGGTTCCGCTTTTTTCCTTTTCAAGTACAGAACTCTAAAAAATCACACCACCACAAAAAAGAGGAAATTATAACGATAAATGAATACTAGTTCATACATCGCGCACCAAAGCTGGAGCTTTTTTCAACTTAGTACACCTTATAGTTAACAACTGAGTCTAAAACCCTAACGCTTACTAACATAAGTTAAAGATTTCCTAAAACGCGCATATCTGTCCGAAGCCGATCAAGGTATTTTATTTCCAAGTAACATCAAAGACTTTATAATCTTCCAACTGCCGATGCCCTGATTCTCATTCAATAAAAATCACTAATTCCATTCTTCATAACTGGTACTAACTTTTTCCATGCACGTTCTAATTTTCTAATATGGTGTTCTCATAAAGCTGACGGCCATCAATCCATGATGGATGGGGTTACGCTGCGCCTGCGCCGCTCAGCGGAAAAATTTATAACTCATAAATGTTAATTAACGGACAGCTATGCCGTGCAATAAATCAATTAATTTAACCAGCAGTTAGTTGAGAACGGGTTAAATATGACTTAGATTAAGTACTGTTTGTAGAAACCTCTTATTTGATAGTTACTGATATCTTTCTCGCGATGTTGTTCATCGATATTGGTGGAAAGTATGAGAAATTGTGTTTGAGAGTAATTTCGGTCTATTTCTGTATTATTTAGATCAAGTCTTGATAGATTAAGAAAAACCCTTTGCCCAGTAATGGGACAGTTATAGGCTGGTATTATTACCTATTATTTGCGAATTTATCAAGCTTTTTTTAACGTGGTTCTTGAAAAATTCGAAATAAATTAAGGATTTTGCTGGAAAAACTATTGCCCAGGTTAAGATGTCAGTATCATTTTATTATTTAAATCGTTACTCCAGGGAGAAATGTTATTTTTAACAAGTCCGGTTTAATATTTCATAGAAATATCGCTGAAATTACAACATTGAATGTAAATTGATGGAATTCATGCTGCTTCTTACAAAACTGAACAATTCAGTTTAAAAAATAAATAAGAAAACAGAATGAAGTTTTATCACAGAATACCTGAAAATGATGATGAGTCCTTACGAGTATATATATTTATGTGAGGCTCTCATAAAAATATGTGCTCGTTTCTATAAAAATAATGTGTGATTTTCTATAATATGGAGGCACGGCCATTCTGTTGGACGTAGACCTCACATAATAAGTGTAGGCGAATGGTAATGGTAATCTTCCTCCGTCGTAGTCTTTTACTTAAGTTTAGCTTCAAAGCTAGCTTTAAAATAAGAAAGGAGAAATTTACATTTTCAGGTCCTTTGATTCGTTTTTCTTTGATTTGATTTTGCGATTTCCAAGTGCTTTTAAACAGATAGGAATACTTATCTCCCTCATTAAGATTTTCGATTAAATTAGAGATCGTTAATAATTCCTTTTTTATCTTGAAGTATTAACTTCGTAGAATTTAATGATCGCTCCATAATTATTGCGGAGTAATTACGGAAATAACATTGATTGGACAGTCGTAAAACAAACAGAGAGCTACAAAAAATAAGCAAATCATCTAATTGTTTGAAAACAAGAATGTAAATTACCTCTAATCTACGGTTACTAAAAAAAACATCGATTCTCAGAAACAAAAAATAAAAATCAGCAAGCAGGTTTAACAGTTTAGGGAACTGACCTTTGCATTCGTTGGCATCCCTGGCGGTGGCGCGTCCCCATGGCCGGTCGAAGTGGAAGGGCTTGCAGCGCTCGCAGTCCCGGCCCGCCGTGTTGTGCTTGCACTCGCAGGTCAGCTGCTGCACGCCTCCTGCAGCAGCCACTTCCCCGCCCTTCATCGGAATGCACCGCGACGCATGACCGTTGCACTTGCAGCGCCCCCCGACCGCGAAGTCCGACACCGCGTAGTGCTGGCTGCCCGGAGCCGCTTGCTTCTTGTTGTCGATCTCATCGCCCTCGTTGACCATGTGCAGGCGGTTGAACACCACCCTGACGTCGGTCGCAGTGACCCAGTCTTGAAGGACTGGGGATATGTCGAAGTTAGAAGCGCTTGGGCGGCCCTCAAGGGTGCTGAAAGCCAACCTCGCTCCTCCAGAGCTCTCTCCAGTCAGTCGATGACTGTCGGAGCATCTGGCTTCCTGCTCATTGGCAGCAGTAACAGTTGCCTTATTGGGTCTCCCGTATACCCGTCTGCATTGACTGGAGTAAAACTGAAAGGGTTGCCAGGTGATGCCGTTGTCGGCGCTCTTGTAGATAGCGACTGAGTCAGGTCGAGCGGCCTTTGGGCAAAATTGTAGACTCACGTAAGTTAACTCATACTTTTTACCGAGAGATAAGGTAAGAGATACATTGTCTGGTGGTGAGTCGTAGGAAGTCGGAGGTATGGGAGCAGACCTCCAGCAGGTAACATCGTGAGGGTTGTTCAAGTCAGTGAGATGGGTCGGCGGGTGTCGTCGGTCGGACCTAGCAGCATCGCATACTCTGCAAGAATTCTCCGGGGGTTGGTCTCCAGGCGGGTCGCAAAGGCGCTCGGGTCCTCGCCTGCCGCAGATGGACGAGGCGACCACGGGGGCGCCGAAGGCGGCGTTGACGAAGTCGGGGATGCAGCGGCGCGGGCGCCCGTCCTCCAGGCAAGGGTCGGGCGGGGTGGCGGCGAGCGCGAGGGCCGCGGTGGCTAGGAGGGCCACGGCGCGGGCGGGCATGCTCACTCACTGTCACTACACTCGCGTAAAGTTTCCGTGGGAGGGCGTTGCGAGCGGCACGTACTCGCCGGTCGACTGCCGCCGGCGGACTGAAGGGGCGCGGAGCTTGCGAGCTTTGCTGGCGGAGCTCGGAGGCGCACCGCGGACCGCGCGGCGCTCGGCGGCGGCGGCCGAGTCGGCACCCGCCGCGCGCCGCGCAGTGAAAGTTTACTATTTTTAATATCGTGTGTGATTTGATTAGATAGTAGATACGTATAAATTACCTCTGTTGTACAAACGACATCAACGAGCTATACTTCGCCGGTGGACAGCTAAGTGCTCTCTTCCGTGATTGCGGCTCTTGTTAACTATAATCATTCATGCTATTTAGAAAATTGATCGAATGTGACCGTTCGGATTATTGTATTATTTATTACTTTTGCTATTTTTCTTTGACTACATGAGCAAACTTTATAAAAGCTCTGCGTGTCTGAACCACTTTATTTTAGAGCTTTCATACGTTGGGAGCATTAGGGACATACAATAGCGACGTGCCCAGACGGTTTGATCCCGCGTGTGTAAGAATGCGCCCCTCCGCGCACCCATCATACCTGAGACTAATTCATAACTCGCTTACCCCCGGAGCCCCGAGCCCCTGAACTGTAGGGTTCCCTACGGCTCCATTGAAAACGTTTTGTTTTGAGTCCTCCGTGTGATGCGGTCTGACTGTATTATGTTTGCTTGTTCAACTTATTTGTGTGTTTTTTGTTGACGCTCTGTTAATTTTTAATTAGGAGGTTTATGTACACTTTTATAGACGTGTTTGTTATCTTTAAACAACCTAACTTTCCAATGAATGTTTTAAAATAACTCATTAGTATTATTACCATTATAAACGCAGAAAGCTTTATTAACTTAATGGATAAAATTAATTAATTTAGGAAATAATGCCAATCGTAAAAAGTTAAAACATGAAAGTTAACTAAGTTCCGGGCAGTTCCGGGGCACTAACATTACGTATAATATTAAAACTATCATTAAAAGCTCGTGGAGTGCCAGGTATGGAAAGTTTCCAATTGATTCGGATGTAGGCCGCTCCAATCCACCGCCTGGGGCCGTGGGCCGCGGTGCTCACGGGATTCGAACTGAAAGCTTTTCACTATTTATCAAAATACGCTTTTATCAAAAGCTCTCTGAAACGACACGTCTATTACATGAGTTGATAATAAATACATTTTGCAGAAAAAACAACAAATAAGGGTAAAGATGCTTATGATGCTGGAAACCCTATTTCATCGACAATGTCAATTTGATTGATATAAATGTTTGTTGTTATAATTTTGAATGTGTTTTGTTTTGTATAGGCTAGGAGATCTTATACCAACTTTTCTGTAGTAATTGTAAGATTATAATTACGTAACCTAGCTAACCACGCATGGGTTGCCGTTTGTTCGAAAGAGATACCGCGGCTCCGGAACATAAAAGGCAAAAGAAGGCATATGGGTGGGTTTTAGTCAGTAAAAGTCTGATACCCCCTCCCTTTCTGGGCGGAGTGGGAGGAAGTATTAGACTTTACTTTATCAGAGGTTTTTTGATTTTCCATTCGCAAAAAAAAAACAAAAAAAATGCTAACCACGCATGGTCATCCAAATGTGGGTGAAGTTTACTTTTTTAATCGATGTTTACAAAGTAAGTTAGTTAGTTACAGGTGAAGCTCATAAAAGCGTTAAAAATGTTACTTTGGTGTGTTTCATCGTGTATGATGGGTAATAAAATTAAAAACTAAAAGTTTGTTTCAATTATTTATTAAAATACTATGCTGGTTGTAATTTTGATGAACATTGTAAAAAAATGAATGTCTCCTAAAAAATCTAGAGATTTCTTTAAAGCCCGGACTTCTCTAAAAGGGAGACGTGCAAGATTCAACCACTCACAGAAGAAACGGGATACGCAACGTGGATTTCAACAAATGTGATTAATTGTTTCCCGAAAATGTCCTCTCTGCTCCGCGCGGCTCCGCTCGGCTCCGCTCGGCTTAGCTCGGCTCCGCTTTGGTGGAATATCGGCCTAAAACTCAATAAACAGAGGCCAAGTCAGATTCCTACTGGTGGTATAAAAACTTTGACACCAGCTTCGGGACTAACCACACGATAAAATAAAAAAAACAATTAAGAATTCTTGGCATCAGTAGTTTATCACTACATATTGTCACTCAGTATACTTTATGTGTTCTTAGATTTTTCCCTCATAATTAAAGCTCTCATCGCTCATATGTGCAAATTACGTTCATCAATCACTTCGTTCATTATCCGTTGACAAGCAGTTAATTAACTAATTAAATACCTTTCACATCTCATTGTGTAATTTGTTTGTATTTTTAAACTGTTGTGAGTGTATCAAAATTGGCTATAAGCCGCTGGCAAAATGCCCATTTGGTTTTGCTGACCGTTTTAGTTTTTTTTTTTTGTGATTTTACCATCGACTTTCATATTTTTGCCGATAAATAGTAGTTATTTATCCATTTCCTGTGTAAATTCTCATAACATATAATAATTTAAAAAAAAATGTCTGTTTTCACGAACACTGGGTGTCGCCTTTATACGTACCTACCCAAATTAAGGCATTCTCCTGGAATGTCGACATGTGAGGAAACTCCAATATTGTGTTCATAGTTTGGCATTCATGGAGTTGTTTTAAAATTCACTAATCAGACGTCTACGACATAAAAAACTAGCTGGTGCCCGTGGCTTCGCCCGCGTGTCGATCGGCATAAAAGTATCCTATGTGTTATTCTAGACAATAATCTAACTCTTGCCAAATTTCATCAAGATCCGTTCAGCCGTTTTGACGTGAAATCCATCCTTATAAATATTCATATTTATATTATTAAATCAAATAAGTAGGATTAAAAAAAAAAAACATAACGTCAGTGTTTTCATTATGTGTATTCTGTGACATTACATACTCTGTGTCTGTCCGTCTGTCACATGTCACTGAGCCTTACACTAAGAACATTTCATCACGCTTGACTCCAAGGGGGCTCGGATCCTTCTTCATTATTTAAGTTAAGCCCTTCACGGGTTATAGCCAGGGACGTTTGATGGTAGCCACTGTTTTGTCCGTTTGTTTACAAAAGTGATTTAATTGGCATTTACTTTTCCTTGTAAATTGATTTGATTTTTCTAAGTTTTCTCTGGTCATGTGCTTGTTATCAATGTTTTAAAAAGACGCAATGGATTAATACAAATTAGGAAACTTAGAATTCCGTTATTTTTTAACTTTGAGACTCATTAACTTCAAGGGGCTATTATTTATACTATTTTATAGAATACTAGCTTTTGCCCACGCCTTCGCTCGCGTTAAATTCGGTATAACACAGTACCTGCTACCTGCAGTTTTTGCCCTTGCGCCTTATTGATTTGTAATAGCAACGCTACGTTTTCCCTTTTCTTCAAATTATGAACGGTAACTATCATGACATAGTCAAAACCAAGTGCGGGTTGACATGCTTGAAAGAATGCAAAGCTCATGTTAAGCCCCTTGAAATTTACTGTACTAATATGAAACACTTGTAAAACTTTGAATCAGCTTCAGCTAAACGCACTCTACATTTGAACGCAGTACATTAGTCGATTGCATTGGCAGGCTGTTTCGGTCGATATGCACACAACGATCCGATACAACAATTGACGCTTAATTAGTCACCGCTAAGCGTTTACTAGGTAACGTCACAAAGAGTACTAGAATCTAGAAATAACTAGGTGAAACATTGAACTTCACAGAGACCCACACAATACACACAGCCACAAAAAATGAACACCAGAAGAAAAAACTCATATTACAAAATGTGCATATTAAAAAATTCCAGAAGCACTCGGCTAATTACAAAAAGTCCTCTTAAGTTTCGTTTAAAATAAAATTCCGGAAGCGCATAATTTCATTACACTGCACTTGCCTGCCCGACCCGCGGCCCGCACCCCGGAATGCATGGATGACGTAGTTACGTTATCTTCCCACCGGCCAGCGGACGGTAATTACTCACTTCCGTAACTTCCGGTCACCCTGCATCCCTTTATGGGCTTCATATTTTAATGGCGGAGAGATTTGCGCAATTTATAGTGTTTTTCGTGCAGCAACTTTTTGTTTTATGTGGCTGAAAAAGTTTCTGTGGTTATCTCACGTATTCATTTCGGAGGGAGTTCTGGCTATAGTGTGGGTTTTGTTCTGGATAAGGTATGGACAAGTTTATTAAAAATATTGTTATGGTATCATGACTTTTCTTAATATGCAAGTAAGAAAGTTTACAATTGTACCTTTAAAATAAGGTTCTACGCAACATATTTTCATTACGCCTATTGTGAAAACCGGAAGTATCGGTTCAAACTGTTCCACAACGCATTGATTCATTCATCGTTTACAAGTTACAATTACATACAAGTAAAACATGGCTGATTCAACCAGTTAAGGTTCCGTTCAACATAATCATATGGAAATAGTAGTTTTCACACGTACACGTCAATCAGACCGCATTTGGAACGTACAGTATTAAACTCGAAATGTCTGCCCCTACTTATTTTTTAAAACAACCCAGTCAGCACAAAACTCCACATTATTGGAAAACTAAAATAGACCTTAATTTCGTAGCTCTAAACTGAAATGTGTTAGTGAGGTCAAATTTTAGCAGGTCATTTTATTCTTGTGACAACACCTTAGAGCTTTATCTCGCCTAAATTCTTCTCCAACTCACCACCTATTCCTAAAGCCACAGCATGATTACAAGCTAGTACCCCGTAGTGTATGATTACGCAAATGCTACGCGTGACGTGGCGAGAACAATGGGAACAAAGTGCAATTGTATGAATGGCTGCCATGACTGCACGAGATCATATCGGAGATGTGAGGACCACTCCTAGAAATGTTATGTTGAGTGACTGGATCATCGTGTAGCTAAATTATAGGCGAAATTTCGTTGTTTGGACAATGGAATTAGATATTTCATTTTCCGAGAGGTTTGTTGATTTATCAGACTGTAAACTAACTATCAGGCTGTGATGGAAGGCAAGAGCTTTCTTTTTCCATTGCTTTAATGCACAAATCAATAACGATGATAATGGACGACACGGTTGGCGCAGTGGCTGAGCGATCGACTGCTGCGCTGCGTGTCGCGGGTTCGATCCCCGCACGGAACAATTATTTGTGTGGCCTACACATAATCGTTTCGGGTCTGGCTATGTGTGTATGTGAGTTTCAATGTCATCACACCTATCTCATTCTCGCATGACTAAATCATTATGACAAACGATGATCACCATCGTAGTTATTAGCGTCATTTTTTTGCCCTAGAGGTCCTGACCTCTCCTATTTGAGCTGAAATTCTTTGCATAGTATTTTAAGACACTGCAATCGTATATATACGAGGGCACCAGCACTTCCAAGGAATAGAGCAGTTGTACAATGTTCCAATTATTCTCCATCCAATAACATAGCGTACATACAAGATTCCTCGCCCAACACCATGTAACTATCCTCTAAAGGCGGCCTTAAAAAGTGCGCTTAGCAAGTGTAATAACATAACTGGCAATACCAACTCGTCTGCGATGCGATCTGAAGGATAGTCGCACAAAAAAGTCGCGGCGCAATGGCTACTAATCGCAGCCATTACCCCTGTATGGACTACTGCGGCGTAGAGCAGTGTGGCTCAGAGAGGTTCAGGTATTTAATTTTACTTAGCATACATTCAGAGGGTCGTGAACTCACGATATTACTTTTATAATTAAAAATGTTTTAAATATATCAGTGAAAACATGTCTCATCAACGGAAAATATATTAGGGTTTTAGGTATATTCCGGTGTGTGAGAAAATATTTACTTCAGAATAATAACAAAATTGTTATCAGAGTTTTTCCGATAACAGAAGAACACCTAAGTGACTGAACAGCTTCAGCAAAATAACATGACGTATCGAACAGTTCTGCTCTCTCTACCGTTACAACTACTCTATGCAACCGCAGGACATTTACGGGCGCGCGGACGAACGGGCACAAAAACGGACTGGCAGCCGCTGCCTGCTTAGTGGACAATTACTTATCGACGCCGGGGACACGTCAGTCTTGTTGGAGCGGCTTATTCTGGAGCCAAGCTGAACTACACGAACTTGTAGTGTAATTTGTAGGCTCAAAATGGAATCCTGAGGTCAATGCAAGTTAGAAAAGAGTGGCAAAAAAATAAAAAACAGCATTTTGTTTCTAAGCCTATTAAAACCACACCGTCTCATTTCTCTGTAGATCCTTGATAAGCGCGACCCATTCCAATCATTTCGACACACGCGCCATAAATCGTTGCCCACATACCGCCAGCTTTTATCTGCGAAACGCCACACTTATCGATTTAAGGGTTAGAAAAAATATTTAGGCACCAAAGGCCAGAGTACGTCCTTGCGTTGTTCGCATTCCTTGGACCCTGGACTCACAACTTTGTAATTTATCGCAAGGGTAGTCCGATCTCGGGAATGTCTGAGTCGCCCAAGTTGGTTGGTTCAAACTTTGTATTTTCAAAGGATAAGTGAGAAATGATCTTCTTAGGAAACATGCTCTACAATAGATCTAACTTCACAAGCGAAGTGTGCAAACGGTTGCTTTACATTTCTAAATTAAAAAATAAGCAATTTGAAGCTTCGATAACTTTTTTATTTAGTGCGGTTTTGAAGGCGTTTTCAGCTATTTTAGACTCAACTAGTCTTCCGCATAGTCATTGCCATTTTGCCAACCTTCCGCACCTTATTTATGAAATTTTATTTTATTTTGATTTGAAAGTTAGCCAGAGTTATCCATTTTCAACAATTTTCACAACAGCGCAACAAAAATCTACTAACTTCCTCCTTCGTATATGTTAATTTCCGACGTTTTCACTAAGTTCGTCAAGGTACACACACACTAAATAAATAGGAAAAATAAAGAAAAACTGCAACCTCGGAAGTATGCCTTTACCAAAGCCTATTTTGACTGTCACAAAACCTTAGTTTATAAAATGTAATCAATTATTCACAATTTCCAGAATACATATTCCCTACTTTCTTCGTAGTATCAGCACGCTACAAATCCGGGGCGGGTGAGCAGGCGCTCACAGGGATCGTGGGTAAAAAGGAAGCTATGCGGAAAGCATGCGTACGCGCCGCGTCACTTCTGAGCGAGGCCGCGAGCCGCGCAGTCGCACGGCTAGGGGCGCGTGCCTGCATCCATCATACAACTTCTTGATAAGTCAGGGGACAAGGATCGTAAAAACAAGGAACATGACGGCACAGAAAATAAATTCATTTTACAGCTATTCTCTTCCATTACTGTGATATCCAACTTCACATAATTCTCCTCATCTCATCTCATTTTAGCTCTATTCCCAAATTCCTCTAATCTTACTCACCTCAAATTACTGCTGAGTTAGTCAGTACTTCCTACCTACTTCAGGTTTAGCCAACATCAGCATTAATAGCCCCAATCCTTATCCTTAGTCCTTAGTATGTATATATATTATATATCCTTACTAATATTATAAAAGCGAAAGTGAGTTTGTTTGTTTGTTTTTTACCTCTTCACGCCTAAATGGCTAAACCGATTTTGATGAATTTTGGTACTGGTATAGTTGGGACCCTGGAGACGGACATAGGCTATTTTTTAAAGTGAGAAATGAGGGAGAAAGAGGGAAAAAAGGGAAAACTTTGCTTTGCTATTACAATAAATAAGGAGCAAGGGCAAAAACTACAGGTAGCAGGAACCTGCAAATCAGGAAAGGGGAACTGTGTTACCCCGAATTTAACGCGAGCGAAGCCATGGGCAAAAGCTAGTCGGCTATATTTTAGAGGTGTTACCAGCCCACTATGTAGTTCTCCACCTTTCTGTTGTTGACTTAAGGACTTCCTGTATAGAATAAGCCATCTCTCCCCAACTCGCCTTTAACCATATCCACTTTTTTCAGCGATCCACGTAAGTTTTCTCAGAATATTCATAAAAGGTATGTAGATACCGCTCGGCAGCCAAGAACATATTGTACAAGATGGCGCATTCAATAACTTCAAGTTATGATTATCACTATTACTTTTATTGCTGCTGTCAAGTTTTTATATAATTCATGTTAAACAAGCCATTAAAGGATACCAGGGATTTTAATTGAGGAAACCTTGCTTGATGTCCCGGTTGGAAACTGGTTTTATGATATAAGAAGGCTGCTGTGTTTTTTTTGGTTATTGCCGAATTTCTAGATAATCTGTGGCTTGTTGAAACAAACATGATGTCATGCTATTTTATTTTTTGGGGTGGGAAATCATCAAAAAACTTCCCCCACTCTGGGCGGAGCGTCAGTAGTCAGGGAGTGTCAGACTTGTACTGACGAAAACACACCCATGTTCCTTCTATTGCCCTTTACGTTCCGGGGCCGCGGTATCTCTTTCGAACAACCCGCAACCCCGGCAACCCGCAACCCCGGCAGGACCCGCAACCCCGGCAGGAAGCAGACGCCCTTAAAACACTTTATCGATCGCTAGACTACGTAAATATACTTAATAAACGCAATATTAATACAAATGATGACCCTTACTGTTCAGTATTCAACTCACAGCTCTGTGGCTGTCCTCCCTTATAATCCAATAAGTACGGTAACCGTCTGTCCCCGGTTATCTCCGGAACAAAACGCTAACGAGGCGCTTCTGTAAGAACATCAATATTTCGGTAATGAGTATGAGTTAATATAATACCGTTGTTGTCAGTAATGAATTGCAGTTTAAGGTAACTGGATTTATGAAAATCCGCTTTTCATAATAACCTTATTCAGTACAACAATACAGGCTTTACATAACATTACGTATGTAATCCCCGTAAGATTAGTTTATTGTTATACGATTTTTTTTATAGGATAGTATTGTTTATTCTGTGCCGATGCTTAGCAATACATTCATTTATATACAAAAGGAGTGACAAACTATCCATCAACCCACCTGAAAAAGCTGGCCAAGTGCGAGTCGGATCCGCGCATCGAGGGTTCCGTACAAACTTGAGACATAAACCGGCATATCCTTTGACTGCGTAAACTTAGGGGGTTGATTGTTTCACAGCTCTAAAAGGGTCTTGACAGACAACAAAGTGATCCGATAAGGGTCCCGTTTTTTCCTTTTGAGATACGTAACCCTAGTAGGACTTGTTTGAAATTGCCTTGAGATTAATCTGACAGAAAAACCACGCAGTCAATATTTAGGATATATTATGAAACCTGAATTAAAACAAGAACTAATTAAGAATAAGGAAAAGAACGACTTTCACCACAAAATACATAATAGAAAGTCTATTCATGTCTTTTTCAGTCTAAATGGCCTCAAGACTCCAAAAGCGACAACTCAGCGTGCTCTCCTGCACAAATTACACTTGCGTGTTACCCATTTAAAACCATAAAGACCTGTAACTAATACTGCAAGTTAGTCTTATCATAAATAACGTTTATTAACACCGGAATGTCGGAAAAGCTGTGAAATGAAAGTTTGTCTGTAACCTAACAGCGTGGGATGGTGCGGCACAGTTATTGTTTTAGAGAATTGTGTTTATGGTCTGAGTGACCTTGTCGATCAGTGGGTTGCCTTGTTTGTGGTCAGAATAATTGACGTTTGAGCTGTTAATCTAAAAAGAGAATAGAGTAACGGGAAGATTGAGTCGATTTCTTATGATAAAATCATCGATTTTTAACAAAACTTTATATTAAGAACCTTTTCTTTTAGCTTTATATTAAAGATTTATAACAAGCTTTGCAGAATCGATCAACTGAAATATAGGATACTTAGACAAGTCAGCCACGCACCCGGTCACAATCAGCCGGTAATTCTAATCTAGCGTAGCCTAGGAATTACCGCAGAGCAGAAAGGAGCAGAAGGGAAAATCTATACTAACAATGCACGATGTCTTTATTCTCCTTTTAAAAAACCAAGGAAAGCAAGCTTAACTTGAATATTATAAATACACTAGCTTTTGCCCGCGGCTTCGCTCGCGTTAAATTCGGGGTAACACAGTTCCCCTTTCCTGATTTACAGGTACCTGCTACCTGTAGTTTTTACCCTTGCGCCTTATTTATTGTAATAGCAATGCTAAGTTTTCCCTTTTCTTCCCTCTTTCTCCCTCATAACTCAATCTTTTTTTAGCCTATGTCCGTCTCCGGGGTCCCAACTATCTCTGTACCAAAATTCATCAAAATCGGTTAAGCCATTTAGGCGTGAAGACGTAACAAACAAACAAACTCACTTTCGCTTTTATAATATTAGTAAGGATAAGGGTTTAATTTTAAAAACATACACAATAATATTATATATTAAATAAACATACATAGTTACGACAATACTTAATGAGTATGTTGTTGTAGTAAGACCATAGTTCCATGATTTGTGTTTAAACTACCAAATAATGGAGTATACCATGCTACTCTTAAATCGCTAGAGTGATTACATAGTTTCAGTACAAAAATTAAATCAAGACAAGTACGACGCAAGCCCGGCCACCGCGGGAGACGCTCCGGGTGTCGGGCGTCTCGAAACGACTCCAGGCCACCGTAGATGCGATGCCACTATCTGCTGGGGTTGCGGGTTCTTCGAAAGAGATAACGCGGCCCCGGAACATAAAGGGCAAAAGAAGGAACACGGATGGGTTTAGTCAGTAAAAGTCTGACACTCCTCCCGCTCCGCCCGAAGCAAGGGAAGTTATTTGATGTTACGACGCTATGAAATATGTCAGTTTATAAAACTGGGCCTTCTGCATTATTTGGCTTATTGACTAACGGTATAAGATGAATGTCTGAAACTGCGGGCTGCAACTATTTGATATCATTGTTCTCTTGATTAGACAGGGAAGCAGTATCGTCATTGGATAGTGCTGTCTCTTTCTGAGGATGCAACATAGTTGGAATTGATATTTCGTAGTCTGGCTCCCAACTCCATAATAAATATGCATTTGAAATGTTTGGAAAGAGTTGTTAGTTTTGGTTGATTATCTTGGTTTTCAAATTTTACTATTCAGCGAAAATTTGTAAGGTATTTATGTATTAATGAAGAATGTCCCTGTGCAGTTTTTTTAATATGACCGGATTTATTGATCCTTAGAAAGAAAACAAAGCCATTACAGAGAATTGGGAGACGATCCTGGTCTCCCAATTCTCTGTAATGGCAAATCGGAAACACAATTTATTATACGGTTTTACCCTTTGACGGCACGGTTGGTGCAGTGGCTGAGCGATCGACTTCTGCGCTGCGTGTCTCGGGTTCGATACCCGCACGGAACAAATATTTGTAAGACCTGCAGATAGTTGTTTCGGGTCTGGCTGTTTGTGTATGTGAGTTTAAATGTTTCAAAACGCACCCACTATACAGGAAAAAATCCTAGTGTGGGGCAACTTTTAATAATTTAAAAAAAAAGTCCTATTCGTCCAAACTCAAACCTAAATGTCATACTTACATACAATTCCTTATCTTTAAAAAGCTGCTGAAACTGAAATATGTCTTCCTTCAACAAGTCTCCCAATACACGTCATTGTCGAGTTGATCACGTCTCGGAAACATATAATTGGCTATTAGCAGCTGCGGGTGCGCTGGCGCAGCGCCAAGCTGACCAATCAGGAGCGCGACCGAAATACTGCAGTGTGAGGAACACGGCGGTGTCCTCACCGGAGACTGGGGTAGGAGAGCTTAGACGAACTGACCTACTATAAGTAATTAGTGATAACGATAACGGTACAGGTTAAGAATGATCCTTTTTAGGGATGGGAAATTATCAAGCGGGAGGGAGTGTCAGACTTGTACTGACTAATAGCCAGTCATGTTCTTTCTTTTGCCCTTGCCTCTATGTTCCAGGGCCGCGGTATCTCTTTCGAAGAACCCGCAACCCCGGCAGACAGTGGCCCCAGTAGGCCCCTCTGCTGCGCTGACATCTTTTTGAGGGAACAAGAACGGAAAAGATCGAGCCGTCTGGCTGTTATTATTTAGCCACGAGTTCTTCCATGAAGTAGATAATTACAAAAGAGGAAATTCTTAAAGACTGTCCTGAATTATAAGTTTTTGTAATCTTCAGGACTAGGAAGACAAGCTGAAAGGATTATTTAAATTAAACTTCTGAAACCAGATTTTTATTTTACTACTTTATCATTGGTCTAGTGGTCGCAAGCGCGACTACAGAATTTGAGGTCCTGGGTTTGATTTCCAGGTAAGACAAAGTATTATAAAATAGGAATTTCTTAATAGCATTCTGGATTTGAGCCCGGTTGATGGCAATAGGCTCGCCCCCTATTACGTCGTACTGAAACATAACTGGCGAAATGTGACAATTAGGCACACCTCAGCTTTACCCTTCGGGAATTTCAAACGAGATGTTATTTATTATATTCAATGTTCGTGAGACATATCAGAACATGATTGAGAAAAGGGGACTGAAATATGAAAAAAACTTGAGAGCTGTCAAGGGACACCCGGATGGAAAGACTTTTTTTTTACAAAAAACCTGTATACACTCAACAAAAATAATCGTCGCAACACCACACTGTTCAATGCGAAATAGAAAGACGAAACGAAAATATCTGGCTTGCTTTCTATGAGAGAGAGAGAGAGACTGACAGATAAACAGGCGCACGCCGCACGGCTTACAACTATAGCAGAAAGTGTCATTACAACTTTTGGTCTTAGTTTTTTCCGTCTAGCCCCCTTTGCAACGCGCAATAAGGAACTTCGTTCGGAAAAAACAACCACCTATGAAAAGTGCATGAGTAACACATTTTAGTACTAACTGAGCGGTTGTCATGACTACATAAAACATAATATAAGCATACCGCTTTCGCAATATCATAAAGGCAAAAAAACCCTCTCTTATAAAACAAATTCACACATAAATAACTTCAAGTACAGTCAACAAAACAAATGTAGAGTCATCAACTGAAGTACATCAACTCAACGATCACTGATTTGACATCTGTACCCGCGTATTGACGTGACAACTTTCTTTAGCACTTTATATAACACTCTCCATTTAACCTTCAACCTTAAGCGTTTCCAATAAGGTTGTGGGTGGAAATTATTAAGTGTAAAAGTTATGTTTGTCTGTCTGTCTGTCGGCTCTTTGAACGTCCAATGATATACCAATACTTAAGATGTAGGGTCTCATTAAGTCTGTAGGTGTTTTTGATAGCAAGCGATATAACTAAGTGTCAGAGTGATCGTTCGACTAATATCTATGTGGGCTCGAAGTATTTATACCAGGTACGTGACTATGTATGGGCAACACGTTAAATAAAACTGGTACTTTGTTGGTCAATCAAGGTTGTTGTTGAGTGATGGGCAAAATAAATAATAAATCAAACAATTTGTAATGAGTTATAGTTAGAGGTGTTAACAGAAGAAGGTACATTGAAATAGCCTTCATGAGTGACGATACCTATCCTACTCCTGCTAGTAATATTAAAAATGCGAATGTTTGTGAGGAGAGGATGGATGTTTGGATGTTTGTTACTCTTTCACGGCTGAACGGATCTTGATGAAATATGGCACAGAGATAGATTATAATCTGGAATAACACATAGGGAACTTTTTTTCGATATCACACGGGCAAAGCCGCGGGCGCGTCTACCAATAGCTAAGTACATATTTATTGCAAATTGCATTTTCGCACCTTTTGATCCCCGCTCTACACAGCCTCCACACGTCGATTGTCACCAAACCATTTCACATTCAGGACGAGCGCAGAAAAGACCATCACCACGTCATGTTGTTACTGATTGATATGAGATATGAGCATCAGCGACTGATGTTAGTTAGTTATAATGTTTGCTGTTATTTGCTGTATCGTGGGTGCTTTTACAAACATTTACACAAACAGAACCCGGAACCACTGTCTGTTGGTCAAACAAATATTTGTTCCGTGTCGAACCCGCGACAAGTAGCATTGCAGTCGATCGCTCAGCCACTGCGCCAACCATGTCGTCAAAACAAGTAAAGTTGCAATCGACACGCAAACAAAATTTAAAAATAAATAAACTGCTTCTCCATCGCCACAAACACTCGTCACAACTGAAAATAATGTTTTCATAAACAAAACATAGTAATCTATGTTAATAGTAGCAAACAAATCTTCAGGCAATGTTTCCTATCGGGAAACTACTTCTGTTGGCAATGGACAGTGGCAGGCAATGTCAAAGCTCTCGTAACGAATGTACGAGGAAATCGATAAAACGTCCAAGTTCTCACTTTCGCTCGTAAGACTACACAATAATTAGCCGCAAGAGTGTTTACGGCTCAATCTGCATATTGAATGAGTTATTAACATAAATTCCCGTAACAACGTGTTCAAGCTATTTTGGAGTTCCGCAATACAAAACAAGTAAAAAGTGGTGTATGAGGTCTGAATTTTGAATGAAAGATAGATAGAATATTCTTTATTATGTACATCATACAATTAACAAGAATAACACTAGACAACTTATAAATAGGGTGACACAATGGTCTTATCGCTAAAAGCGATCTTTTCAAGACAACCTTTGGATGGATTTAAAAGAGGAGAAACAGTACTGTAGGTAGTCTGTGGTGTAACATTTTTCAAAATTAATTTTCAAACAATTTTTAAAAACCTCTATAAAAACAAATACTTATCTATAAATACATATAAAATAACAATCATGAAGAGCAAAGAAATATTTAATAGTGTTGTTTAAAGAGATAGGTAGTGCTTTTTGACCAGAATTTTAAAGGTGGACAGGGTTTGAGCGCTCCTTACAGACATGGGCAGGGCATTCCATAGCCGTACAGCTTGAACCGTAAAGGATCTATCATAGAAGCCAGTAGAATGCACGCATCTCCAGTCTCAGGTTTTCCGATGACCTCAGAAAAAATATTGAGAAAGATTAGAGAAAGATTATTAATTCAGATTTGAAACAACCCTGTTCGTCATGAAAGTGTTGCTACTATTACTCTTCTCATCATTTGAAGTTCTTTTGTTTGTAATCTTTGCTACAATGAGCGTGCACCTAGGTCTTTCCAATTACTCATCATTCATGTCGCATCACAAAAAAAAGAAGAAAAGGCGGAACAAACTCTCCACCAACAGATCTCCTGCCTCGATTATCAGGAACTCTCTTTGTTTCTGCTAAGCTCACTTAAATTAATATAGCAAACATACGGGTCGCCTCACGAAATCCCACTGAAACCTGTCCAACTCAGTAAGCTGCGCAGTGTCACGCGAATCAGCGGGAATGCGTGGATCACATCGGTATGCGCGAGCGCAGCTTTGTCGAAAGCGTCGTAAATATAGTGTGACAAAACGATCGCAACTCATCTTCATTCCAGAAATAATTCAATTAAATTGGGTTAGTGAGCTGGTGATACCGAAATGTTTTTGAAGATGGTTATGATGAGAGAAGTTATTAATGTGGGTAAAGTTGGGAATTTGCATATTTGACATTAATAATCGACCCCTTTTTTGCACATGGGAAATCATGAAATAATTTCCTCCTCTCTGGGCAGGGAAGGAGTGTCAGACGTTTACTGACTAAAATCCACCCATGTTCCTTCTTTTGCCCTTTATGTTCTCTTTCGACTGCAACCCCGGCAGGCGGTGGCCCTGGCAGGCCCCTCTACTTTGCTGACATCTCTTTGAGGAGCGCGTGGAACACACGCGTGGGACACAGCCTGTGAGCTACCTATTCCTCACCGCTCACAGACCCGCATCTACGGTGGCTCGCAGCGCCTGACTCCCTGAGCGCCTTCCACAGCGCTGGGGTTGGTTTGTGATTCTCTCCCTCAAACAACCGGCCACTTCTTTAAGATTACCGATAATAACTGCGTCTTTCACCTGCTCATATTAATATACTGAAAAAGAATAAGATGTCACGTGCAGTTATAGACACCAACCTATTGTGTTATATTCTGGATCATTGTTACAAAACTGATTGAAACTACGGAGAATATCTCTTCATCTTACCGTTCCTTAGCAGCCCTACCATCATTTCAAACTAATAAGCATCTATAGCAACCCCAAGAGGTACGTCGCGACCAATAAGAGCGTCCCGCGGTCGCGTTCCGCTACGTTACCAATAAGAGGGATTCGCGCGCTCTTTTCCCGCGTCCACGCACGGCGCGCAAGCACCGGGCGTCTGCGCGGCAGTCCGTTGCTTACGCGCCTACTACTCGCACGCGAATATTATAAATCCGAACTTTATGTTTCTTTCTGTGAATGTGTAAAAGGGGAATAAACTATTGTTTCCAGTGCTCAACTTAACTCAAGACTATTATTTTGGCGATCGGCGGCGGCGATCTCTCGCGTCCGGCCCTGGTTCAGGCCATGGTCCGGAGCGAGAGGGAATGGGAAGCGGTCACCACCTTCTGCGAAGCAGTAATGCTAGCAAAGGAGGTGGCCGGGCGTTTGAGGGAGAGAACATCTGCCCAACCCAGCCGCCGCGGGAGACGCCCATGGCGCCGGGCGCCGCGAGACGACTTCCGGCCACCGTAGATGCGGGCCTGTGGGCGGTGAGCAATGGGTAGTTCACCGTCCGTCCGTCGATTGACGACAGGCCGTGTCGACGGCGCGTTCGTGTTTCACGCGCGCCTCAAAGAGAGTCAGCAAAGCAGAGGGGCTTGCCAGAGCCTCCGCCTGCCGGGGTTGCGGGTTGTTCGAAAGAGATACCGCGGCCTCGGAACGTAAAGGGCAATAGAAGGAACATGGGTGGGTTTTAGTCAGTACAAGTCTGACATGCCCCCCCGCTCCGCCCAGAGCGGGGGAAGTCATTGGATGATTTCCCACCCGAAAAAAAAAAAAAAAAAAAAAAAAGACTATTATTTTCCCGTTCCCCCGGAAACCTCTCCTCATACATCTAATTTTTCTCAAACACCTGTAATCATGCTCACCAGTTTTAGAAAATAGGTTAAGATTAGCGAATTCAGTTTAGTCAGCATGTAAATGAAATGTTACTGCAGATGTACATTAAAAACGATTATTTATTTATTTATAGTTAATTAAAACGGTATAGCACCAATTACAATAGTTAACAAAGAAACAGAAAATAAAATAGAAGTAAAACATCAAGTTACAACTTACAATAGGTCAACACGGAACAGTGGACACTCTTGCATACTTTGTTTTACAAAACACTAGACATACTAGCATGACTTTATTCCATTGATTTCATCGTCCCACAGATGCATGTGGGATCAGACCTGATCGATAACAGACTCCTCGTCGAAGCTCATCATCTGCCTAGCCTTTTCCCAACTATGTTGGGGTCGGCTTCCAGTCTAACCGGATGTAGCTGAATATCAGTATTTTACATGGAGCGACTTCCTATCTGACCTCCACAACCCAGTTAGTACTGGGTAATACGATACCCCTTGGTAAGACTGGTTGTCAGACTTTCGGGACACTGACTACCTGTAACGACTGTCAAAGATCTACAAATGACAGCCGGGACCAACGGCTTAACGTGTTTTCCGAGGCACGGAGGAAACTCGGTATGTAATGGGTGGTCACCCATCCACAGACCAACCTAGGCAAGCGCGGCTTAACCTAAAGATCGACCCGAGCGGCTGCTATTATTTAGCCACGAGCTCCTCAACTGAACTCCTCGTCGAAGCTAAAAAATAATAAAAGAATCAAATAGAAACAGTAATCGCCATTGCAACATGACACATCGTAAATCCACAACCACTCTTCTAATTTACCACCAAGTTAACCGTTTTGCATTCAAATTATGACCGAAATAATTTCCTCACGAAACTAATTTGTTTTGGAATACATCATGGCGCGAAGAATTCGTATAATTGTAACATGTTATGTTTATTTATGAGATGATAAATCTGGACAAACACCGGGCTGTGGCGGCCCTTATCGGTACTGGTTGTAAATTTTATAGATCTTAAAACAAACTTGGAGTAAAGTGGTCGAATAAAACGGATAGGTGCGGGCTATTTAGTGTGGACGATTGTCGTGTCGGATCGTAAGGTGCTCTTTGAATATTTTCATCAACTTCATTATTTTAGCCTACGGAAGTACGGACGTCCACAGCTCGACCTTTTTTTTGCGGATGGGAAATCATCAAATATCTCATATCTCTGGTCGGAGCGGAGGGGAGTGTCAGATTTGTACTAACTAAAACCCACCCATGTTCCTTCTACTGCCCTTTATGTACCGCGGTATCTCTTTCACCCGTAACCCTGGCAGGCGTTGGCCCGGCAGGTCCCTCTGCTGTGCTGACATCTCTGTGAGACGCGCGTGGAACACTAACGCACCGTCGACACGGCCTGTCGACAATAGACGGACGGACGGTGAGCTACCCATTGCTCACCGTACACAGGCTCACATCTACGGTGGCCGGGAGTCGTCTCGCGGCGCCCGGCGCCTGGGTTGGTTTGAGACAGCTGGACCTTCGCTTTACTTCTGCTACCAAATACTATGTTCTCTATTCTATTTTAGTAGTAAAAAACAAATAGCATTGTGTTTCTCGTATTAAAACGCAAGCGTTTCGTAATAATTTAGTGGTTTCATACTTTTTACAATTCGCATATATCTAAATAACAAGCCAATATTTCGCAGATACATATGTGTAAGAAGGCTTTCAGTCATGAAATCGGTCCCCAAATATTTATTGGATTAACAAGGTACCTACTACTTGAATTAGATATAACTTCAAATAGATATTGCTCTAGTCGTGTCGTGGTATATAAACGCCTTCCGACCAAACTAGGTGTGTTCCTGATTGAGTTTTTACTGCACCCCAACAGTTGTCCGTCCGCGTGTGTCGTTATCACTGGAACACGTCCAATTACTGATAACGCGGAGATACCTCCGATGTGAGCCGCGTTTTACTGCAAGTGAATCAGTTTCCATCTCATTACGGCGTTGAGAGCTGCTCCTTATCAGTTAACGACGTCTTAAGCAATATCCTGGTGCATTGAATATCCTGGGGTTGATGGAAAGGGTACATAATCAGTAAATCAACAAGTACTGACAACCAGCACATCAGTGTGTTAAGATTTGGCGTCACGGCACTGTTTTCTAGTTAGCTATTTTCATCGTCTTATGATAGCTCACCAATAGGTACCTATATGTATATTTTTTTTCTTTTTTGCGGATCAGGAAATCATCAAAGAACTTCCCCCGCTTTGGGCGAAGCGGTAGGAAGTGTCAGACTAATACTGGGTAAAACCCACCCATGTTCCTTCTATTGCCCTTTATCTCTTGCCAGTATCTCTTTCGAACAACCCGCGTAACCCTGGGGGTATAAGTATACTTTAGGCCATCAATTAGAGTCCTCACTTTGCTATCGATGTATCACATACTTTATCTATATGTCCCCTCGTCCACTGTTGTATACTTAAGTAACTAAGGTAAAAACAGTAGGTACTAACTTGGTTGTGGATATCATATAGGTCGTACCCGTAAGACTGGATCTCCAAAATACTTGGGAAAAAGCTAGGCAGGTGATGATCACAAAACGTTTAATTACATGTTCAGTGATGACCATGGTATAAGAACTGTATTCTTTGATTTTAAAACATTTGGTGTCTCCGTGAGAAAACTTCATAAAAGCTCATAAACGGCTGACATAAAGTTGTACAGTCAATAGGACGCCGCACAGGCACACTATAAAAAGTCCTAGTTTGAAAAGCGTTAAGTCCCTCTTAGTACACAAACTGCATAAAGCTAGAGTGAACATTTCCTAAAATGGTCTATCGAACACCCACTGCGTGTCGTACGAAAACACTATATCTAATCGAGAAATACTTGCAAATATACCCAGTTACCTGGTTTGGACAGAATTTTACTGCAGTCTCATGGGAATTTGTTAGACGTAGATTTAAGTGCTGGCTGGGAATTATTAAACCACTTGCTTCCGCCCGCGACTTCGTCCGCGTGGCATAGTTACTTTGGGCCAACACTAACTTTAATCCGCGTGATCATCGAAAAAAAATATCTTTCTCTCCCCTTTTCTTCCCTCTTCCTCCCCCTTATACGTATATTCTTAAAAAAATAGCCTATGTCCTTCTCCAGGGTCCCAACTATCTCTGTACCAAAATTCATCAAAATCGGTTGGGCCATTTAGGCGTGAAAACGTAACAAACAAACAAACTCACTTTCGCGTTTATAATATTAGTAAAGATAAACCTAAGTGGTATCAAATGAAGCGATTCACGCAGTTATTCGTGGTATATAGGAATATGGAACATTCATAAATTTACACTTAAAACTGACTATTCTTACTTGAGACTATAACCAACTATGTTACGACAAGATCAGAAACATGCAGAACATCATCAGTGGCAATTAAAGAAGAGGAACGGCAGACACAAATACCACACAAAACCATTGAAAAAACTAACAAAAACATCCAATTATATATTACTAGCTTTTGCCCGCGGCTTCGCTCGCATTAAATTCGGGGTAACACAGATCCCCTTTCCTGATTTGCAAGTACCTGCTACCTGTAGTTGTTGCCCTTGCGCCTTATTTATTGTAATAGCAATGCTAAGTTTTCCCTTTTCTTACCTCTTTCTCCCTCATTTCTCAATTTAAAAAAAAATAGCCTGTATCCGTCTCCAGGGTCCCAACTATCTCTGTACCAAAATTCATCAAAATCGGTTAACAAACAAAAAAACTCATTTTCGCTTTTATAATATTAGTAAGGATTACCTACTATGATAAATAACTAAACACTCGGTCACAATTTTACTTAAAATTGCTGAGTGTCAGACAAGGTAACCTTGAACTATTTATAGCCAAGTACACGACTGCCATCTCAATGATAATGTTTTATTTATTTTATTCTATTGATTTTACCTGGAAGACACGTGTAATGTTTCACTAACAAACATGTCTGCGTATTTAGAGCGGCTTCGGAGCCTAGACAGAAATAAATATGTGACGAGCATGGAATTGAATAAATACTACTAATATTATATCCAACTAATTCCTACTTAACCTACTAATATTATAAATGCGAATGATTATGAGGATGGATGTATGGATGTTTGTTACTCTTTCACGTCAAAACGGCTGAACACATAGGTCTGGAATAACTTTTTTTTATCATTATGCGGGCGAAGCCGCGGGTGTCAGCTTGTAGAGAAATATATGAATAACTATTCCTACTTTTCCATATAATTGTGAGGTTTCTGTCTTTTTGTTAGTTGGTAACATTGCGCCCAGTGTCAATAAACATCAACATATAATCAATATTAGTCAACAGACAATAACCTTGTCTGTACTATTTTATTTCATTGTGTTATTGTTTTACTTGTTTTGTGCGAGTCCCAAATAATATATTTTCTTTCTTTCAATATTTGCACCACCTACGATTCCGAGTTTCTTCCCCAATAAACATCAAAAGACGGACCTATACGCAACTTATATAAAGCATTTTTATTATTAAGATTAAGTATTGGAGGCCGTTTCGACGGCGAGTTAGTGTTCTACGCGCGCCTCAAGGAGATGTCAGCAAAGCAGGGGTCTGCCGGGGCCACCGACTGCCGAGGTTGCGGTTGTTCGATACCGCGGCCCCGGAACATAAAGGGCAAAAGAAGGAACATGGGTGGGTTTTAGTCAGTACAAGTCTGACACTCCTCCCGCTCCGCCCAAAGCGGGGGAAGTTATTTGATGATTTCCCATCCGCAAAAAGACAAAGATAAGCCATATTGGAATTGTATCCCTTACTGTAACACGAGTCGGTATCTCCTAATATCCACCCAACATTATTTCTTCAACCCCTAACTATTGAAACACACCCCTTTCACAAAGGAACTCATTTGTTTAACCTGCTCTAACCTTTTTATTGAACTTCTCAATAAATACTATATCAAATGTCGTGACAAATCGTGAAGGATTACCCCCCTCCCTTACCCTCACTCCCTGCTCCACCCCCCAGCTCCCCTGGCTATTGAAAACATTTAATTAACAGAGGGTGACCCCGTTGATACGCACAATCCTGCATTCTTGAATGCGTAGTTATTTACATTGTGACTAGCTGCTGCTTTTGTAATTAATTTTATTTCTACTTTATGGGTGCGTTTATAAACACACATACAAATACAGCCAGATCAGAAACAACTAGCTGCAGGTTATATAAATATTTGTTCCGTGTGGGAATCGAACCCGTGAAACGCAGCGCAGCAGCCTATGGCTCAACCACGGTGTCACCCGCGTATTTGACACTTATTTTAGTGATTGTTGTTCATATTTTGGTTTTAGTGTTTCCAGCAGGTCGAGAGAATAAGACGGATTATTAGGGGATTATCACCAAAATGGATGTTAATGATGATGGCCCTCTGTTTGGAATGTCCATGGTATTCCTACATCTACACTTTGAAGGAATAAAATATCACCGTAATTCACATGACCATCTACCAGGGGCCAGTTACCTACTGCCAACAAAACTTTACAGACGAAATTTTACTATAGAAATCAAAGCAGAACATTGAGAAGATCATCAATATTTATTGAGCCAATGTAGAGATGACATATGATGTGAAAGACTGCTTCAAAATGGACATAAAGTCGGAAGGATTTTAAGTCCATCTAGTCACAGTAATAATAAATTAATTCCCGGGTTTAAACCGGGCATTCATTTATTATGTGTGATGTGGTATCAGTGGACAAGGGCCTCACCCCGCTCTCCCTGGCTAACGAGAACTGGCGCAAGCCTAAATTATTAGACACTAATGATCGCAAGGAGGTATGGCAGAGCAAGGAGCTTCATGGACGTTTTTACCGGGCCCTCCATGGGCCTGATGTAGATTTCTCAGCGTCCGTATCCTGGCTACGATTTGGTAATCTCTTCGGGGAAACTGAAGGTTTTGTTTGTGCAATAATGGACGAAGTTATGATGACGAACAACTACCGGAAATACATTGTGAAGGATGGCACGGTTGACATATGTCGGGCATGTCACCGTCCGGGAGAATCGATCCGTCACATTATTTCTGGGTGTTCTCGTCTGGCTAACGGAGAATACTTGCATAGACACAACCTAGTTGCCAGGATTATCCACTAGCAACTTGCTTTGAAGTACAACCCTGTGGAATCAGAAGTGCCGTACTATAAGTATGTGCCCGACCCAGTTCTTGAAGATGGTAATATCTCGTTCTATTGGGATCGATCTATCGTCACTGACAGGACTATTGTTGCCAATAAGCCTGATATTGTGGTGATAGATCGATTGGAGCGTCGCGCAATGATTGTTGATTTATATCAACAATCATTGCGCGACGCTCCAATAAACGGTCAATACAATAAACGGTCCCGCATGACGAGAACCTCGTGAAGGCAGAGAAAGATAAACAATTCAAGTATCTAAATCTGGCTCGCGAGGTTGTCGACATGTGGCACATAAATACAGCAGTCATTGTGCCGATAGTCGTGTTGGCCAATGGCTTAATAGCCAATAGCCTTGACCAACATCTGAGGAGGCTATCGCTTGGCAGCTGGATCAAGGGCTTGATTCAGAAAGCAGTACTTCTAGACACGGCCCGTATTGTTAGGAGGTTCCTCTCTCAAGAGCCCTGACCACCGGTAGCTCGGACCCTGTTCCCGATGCTGGTGGACTACTATTTTTTATATTTTTAAATATTTTGTGTTGGTTTTTTTTTTATAAGAATATGTAAAAATATAAAAAATATGTACAGAAATGAATAAACGAAATAATAATTAATTCCCGGGTTTAAACCGGGCCTGAATGTACTTCATCTGCAATTAAACAACCCCAGACGCCATAATACCCGCCTGAAGACACAAGGCTTCAGCGCCATCGCATCACTTGTAATAACAATCCCGTAATTCTATATTAATAGTTTAATTCGCAGAGGGCGCTGTGAGCGACGGCCGGAAATTGCGAGCGGTTGCACTTCCGCATGCAGCGGTACCTAAGTTCGGCGCAGTACCTACGGCCCGAGCCCGACCTCGGGCGATACGACTGGTATCACAACACGCGCGTGCGACTGTGGGTCACTTGTTTCCCTCGCATTACCACTGTGATTCGAAGCATGCTCTAAGTAAGGGGGCGTAAATTAACTACCTAAGGTTTTTAGGTAGGGGAGAGTGGAGCTGAATCTCACCCCATCTCACAAAAGAGAGAAGCGAGGAAGGGATCTCGGCAAATATCACGTTTTTTTCCACAAGAACCAAAGTAAAGTTGTTATAATAACACAATATTTTTAATAACATATTCAATGAAAATAATTAAATTAAAACAATGATGTGTTTTAAATAAAGCTTAGTTAGATTTTAATATTAACAAATCCTGGTATTCAGCTGCATCCGGTTAAACTGAAAGCTAACGCCACCACAGCTGGAAAAACGCTAGGCGGATGATGGTGATGAGATTAACGTTTTTACACTAAAATACTCATTTAGAAAATAGAAGGGGTAGTCAAATCTCACCAGGGGGCAGGTGGTAAAAAAGCCAAAATTGCCACACGTAATCGTTTAGTAACTTGTTTTATATGTTTTGTCACAAGCCGCGTGCCGCTTGAGTGTGTGTGTTGTGGCCGAGCAGGAAGTCCGAGGAGACACAGCTACTCCGTTATACCGGCAGATACTAGCGAAGACTAGATGCTGCCCGAGGCGGCTTTCAACTTAGATTAGATGGTGGTGTACGCACGGATACGGAAGGCAAATTCAAGTTGTTACTTGTGTATATGTTGCAGTCAAAACTCTTAACCAGTCAAAAGTACTATTGACTAGCAAAATCAGTCAAAAGTACTTTTGACCGTATGCTTTAGTCAATAGTACTTTTGACTAAAATAAGAGTTAAAAGTACTTTTGCCCAATGAAGCTGGTAAAAAGTACTTTTGACTAAGTGATTCTGTCAAAAGTGGTTTTGACTGGTTGTATCAGTCAAAACTCTTAAAAAGATTCTAATGCCTCCTAATCTAAATAGTTCAGTTCCGGGTAACCAACTAAAAACAATCTCTTTTTTCTATAAATGCAGGTCGTTTCTGGCAGGTCACAGTTTTAACCTAACCTAACCTAGTGTTAGTTAATAGTGCTTTTTTGACTGATGCTTAATTGCTGTTAAAACTACTTTTGTCGAAGAGCGTCAGTCAATAGTACTTTTAACCGCAAATTTGCAGTCAAAAGTACTAAAAACCAATAATTTTTAGTCAAAACCACTTTTGACCAACCTGTTCAGTCAAAAGTACTTTTGACTGATTTTGCTAGTCAATAGTACTTTTGACTAGTTAAGAGTTTTGACTGCAACATATACACGTTTCTTAGGAAAGCGGCTTAGTCTCAATGTTTTAAGTTTTTTGAGGGTATCATTCCTCAAAATGGAAAAACCTCATGGTTATGGATTACTTTGTGGTCCGTCTGTCTGTCTGTCAAGGCCTTTTATCTCGGTTACGTTTAGAGGTCTGTTGTAAATCAACCCTCTAAGTCTATGCAGTCAAAAGATATGCCCGTTTATGTCACAAGTGACTACGGAACATGCAGTGCGTGAGTCCGACTCGCATTCTCCCCCTCATTCTAACCTCTCGTCATTTTAAATTTAATGACAAAATAATAATAACAAAATTCTTTATTTCAATACCATGTGGATCATTACCTTTATTTACTTTGTTTGTTTTTGACGATTGTCTGGCAGTTTGAGTACTGTAAGCGACCTACAAAAATGTCCTTTTTTTGGTATTGTTCGTCGTGTCGTTGAGGTCCTTGGGTTATGAGCCGAGCTACACGATAACTGACAAATGCTTGCACTGACTGGACAGGTACACGCAATTTTTGTGGTGCTTTTTTAAAAAGACCATTTCAGACACTAATCTCAACTTACCTACATGAGAACGAAGCAGTTTTTTTTTATTCATTTATTATTCAAAGCACATATACAATACAATTTAGGAACATCAACATACCAACACAAATCATCGCGGGTTTAACAGCGGTATGCCAAGTTCTCATGTTAGTTGACCAAGATTTTTGTCTGGACCTTAAAAGAGACTATGACCTCTGAGTGAAGAAACAGGCGAATCAATCGGCTGTTTCTTCTCAGAGTACTTAGTCGGGTACGAAACACCGGCTTCATCTAATTTTTAAAAGAAGACGTGTAAAATTGATTGTGAAAATCTACTTGCAAAATAAACATCATTTATAGTGAGCATTGTTTTACATACATTTAAAGTATATGTAGTCATACTGGACGGATAGATAGGTGCTCTGGCTCCCAAACTAAGTTTTTACCTGGGACTTGGGAGAAAGTGTTTCTCCACGGTAATCAATAAATGAAAAATCCATAAATGTAACGAAACAATTAAAGTAAAAGAAAAATTAACAAAAATATTTGTTATAATTGAATTGAAAACATAGGTACTTAGCTTTTTGGTAACTTCAGTAAACAGGCAACTACATTTACTGAGTTTGCAGTAAAAAAAAACTCAAAACTCAAAGCATTTATTTCAATTAGACCATTACAGGCACTTTTGAATGTCATAAAAACAAGAACAAAAAAATGATGCTGCTACAGTCCCGGTCACAAGGCATAATAACTTGTGAAAGTACTGTAGTTGCCCATTCCAAAGCGTTGATCTCTATGGAGAAGAATGGGCAAGAAACTCCATGGACACTCTTTTAAATTATAATATTTTTACAAAATCGTATTTACATCATTCGTGTTGAGATTATACAAATATGTGAAAACGATGTAGAAAGACGTGCACAGTAAGAGCGTCCAGAGTAAATAAAAAGCAAAATTCAATTTAAAATCTAAATAAGTTAAAAAATGACCGTGGTAGTTAAAAAATGGCCAGTCCCAACTGACAGCGCCCGTTCACGAACATGACGTATGGATCAGCCCCATTCAGCTCGACCATTTTGAAGGGAGCTAAATGACCCGATACACCCGCCACTATCAGCGAGACATTTAAGTGAGCATGACACTATTAACCACCAGGGCTTCGTCAAGTCAATGATAATACATAGCACTCACATATGGGCTTAATAATTATACAATACTAGAGAATTGATTCTATACATTGCAAAGATAGTCTTACAATCTTCTGCAGCTTCCACTATAGCTTCGGATACTTATCAATGAGTTTACCCCTATGCTTGAGGAGCAGGACCAGCATTGAGCCAAGCATTTTTATCATCAATATAATCCCCCAACTTATAATATGCTTGCCTACATAGTGTGCGTTTAATACAAGATTTAAATTTCGTTTCATTCAGTTGAAGAATGTGGGGAGGTATTTTATTGTAGCATTTCAAACAGTACCCCATGAAAGATGAGTCTACTTTAGCTAACCTGAAACCCGGCTGAACCAATTGGTCCCTTTTTCTAGTATTATACTTGTGTCTATCACCTCGTTTACCAAATAGATGCAATTTTTTTCTGACGTACATGATGTTTTCATAGATATATTGACAAGGTACTGTCATGATGTTAATTTCCTTAAACTGTTCTCTTAGAGAATCTCGCCTACGTAGATTATAAATGGCTCTAATGGCTCTTTTCTGCAGAATAAATACAGATTCGATGTCTGCAGCCCGTCCCCAAAGTAAAATACCGTATGACATTATACTATGAAAATAACTAAAATAGACTAGCCTCGCGGTATCTACATCAGTAAACTGACGGATTTGCATATGCTGCTGAACTAAGCCGTCCTGCAAGAGATGTTATATGCGGACCCCATTGTAGCCTTGAATCGAGCGTTATCCCCAGGAAAACAGTTTTATTGACGAATTCAAGTTTCTCTTGATTCAATACTATGTCACAATCACTACTTTTGACGTTTGGCAGAGCAAATCTTATGCACTTCGTTTTTTTCCCATTTAATACCAAATTATTGGCGGTGAACCAATCATTTACCTGTAATAGGGCGTTATTTAAGTCGTCTAGATTTGTGGTACGTCTATTTATCTTAAATATTAAAGAAGTATCGTCAGCAAACAACACCATTTGTGGTTGGTTTTTAAATAAATGGGGTAGATCATTAATATATACTAAAAAAAAAGGGACCTAATATCGATCCTTGTGGTACACCCATCTTTACATTTAAACCCATTGAATTGACACCATTAATTTGCACTTGCTGCTGTCTATCATTTAAATATGATTTTACTAAACTAAGCGCAAGTTTTCCTAGGCTGTAATGTTCAAGTTTCAAGAGTAGGGTTTCGTGGCTAACACAATCAAAAGCTTTTGAAAGGTCACAAAAGATTCCTATGGCATCCTGTGCCTCTTCCCACGCAGTAAATATGTGTTTTATCAAGGTAACACCAGCGTCAGTCGTACAACGTCCTTTGGTGAAACCATACTGTTTTTCATGTAAGATCTTATTGGTGTTAAAGTGGTTGAGCATTTGATTAAGCATTACCTTTTCAAACACCTTGCTGAAAACCGGCAAAACGGATACGGGTCTATAGTTATTGGTGTCTTTACTATCCCCAGATTTGAAAAGGGGTAAGTATTATAGTATAGTTAGTTATAACCGCAAAGTGAATAATTGCAAATAGGTGTGACATATTCCAAATAAAATAAAGGATTTATAGATAAACAACCAGACACATTTCTACAGAACTAAAATGGGATACTGCATCGTAAGCTGTATACTTATCCTAGGTTGCGGGTTATTCCGGGGTTGCGGGTTGTTCGAAAGAGATACCGCGGCCCCAGAACATAAAGGACAATAGAAAGAACATGTGTGGGTTTTAGTCAGTACAAGTCTGACACTCCCCCCGCTCCGCCCAGAGCGGGGGAAGTTATTTGATGATTTCCCATCCGCAAATAAAAAAGCTGTATATTTATACGACTTTAAATAAAGGCTTGTGATTGACCAGGGATGCTGGTTGTTCGAAAGAGATACCGCGACCCCGCAACACAATGGACAAAAGACGAACTTAAAGGGGTTTTAGTCAGCAAAAGTCTGATACTCCTTTCCGCGTCGCCAAGAGCGAGAGAAGTTATTTACCATCTGTAAAAATACTATTGATTGACCTGCGAAAACATTTGCATCAAATTCTTGGACTAAAATACAATATTTCAAACATTTCTCCCACCTTACAATGTTTAGTTACGTTTCACCGTCCCGGCCAGCTTTCAACAGTTACAAAAAGCCTCAATAAACTAAACGTCGGTAATTACTAACCCCTTGCATTTATCTCCGGGGCCCACATCATTGCGAAGTCTTCACGAGTGGACCGCAGCACCCTGGGTCTGCGGCACCCTGGGACGCGAGCCCTGAATTATTCATGACAGAACAGCTGGCGCGATTCACTTTACATAATGCTTTCTGTTTATATCATACGTTTGAAGAATTCCGTTCAGAAATGCGTTTTTGATTTGGTGATGTTTTTTGCTATTTTATTTGGGTTATGGGAATAAATAGCCAAACCATTAAACTGTGGTTAAACGTTCTGCTGTCCTAATTCTAAACTCTCCGCGTGCACAAATACATTTGTTTTAATAAAAATCAAAAGTCATTTATTCAAATTAGGCTGATAAATAGCACTTTTTGAACGTCAAATTACAAGAGAGAGTCCTCCAAAACGCCCCGCCCTTCGCCACTTCCTAGTGTTTTAGCTGGAAAGAAGAAGTGGCGGAACAAACTCCCCAGCAACACATCTGATCTGTCTGTCAGGTAAGAAGAACCAAATTTTATACTATTTCATTTATCAGATGTCACCTAGCAAACACCAATTATGTATATAAAAACATACCCAAGCATAAATAAATCCTCCAGTCTAACGGGTGTGCCCGCTTACACGTGCAGTGAAGAAGTCACAGGTGATAAACTAGGACCATAGTACAAAAGAATGCTGCTGACTTGTTGCATATCTATACTAATATTATAAAGCTGAAGAGTTTGTTTGTTTGAACGCGCTAATCTCAGGAACTACTGGTTCGAATTGAAAAATTCTTTTTGTGTTGAATAGACCATTTATCGAGGAAGGCTTTAGGCTATATAACATCACGCTGCGACTAATAGGAGCGAAGAAACAATGGAAAATGTGAAAAAAACGGGGAAAATTATTCATCTTTGAGGGCTTCCGTTGCGTGCGCTGCGAAAACGGTTCAAGATATCAAAAAAATATGTAGAAAAGAATTATTCCTCTTGAAATGATCTAAAAAAATGTCCGTGACGGTATATGTCTATCTTTTAAGATTAAGTCACTAGAACCGTTTTTTGGTAATCAAATTTGGTCAAATTAATGCATGATTACCAATTATTTGTTAGAGTTGTTTCAAGTAGTTTCAACATAATAATATTAATCTTTATCCAAATAAATGTGTTGTTGATTAACAGTATTTAATTGTGAACAAAATTGTCTTTGACATCACTTAATTTCAATGAACATCTTAGAAGATATTACAATTTTAAAATAACTCCGATATAAAATTCACACGCGCCGCATGATGTGCAAAACATGACGCTGCGCTGGGCATGGGCGAGGAGAGGCGTTGCTTGCGGGCGACGCGGAGGGGGGGTATAGCTCTACGATTGTCAAGGATAATATTTTGGTTCTAATAATTTCACAATTATTCATCATCTGCCTAGCCTTTTCCCAACTATGTTGGGGTCGGTTTCCAGTCTAACTGGATGCAGCTGAATATCAGTATTTTACATGGAGCGACTGCCTATCTGACCTCCACAACCAGTTAATACTGGGTAATACGATACCCCTTGGTAAGACTGGTTGTCAGACTTTTGGAACACTGACTACCTGTTACGACTGTCAAAGATCTACAAATGACAGCCGGGACCAACGGCTTAACGTGCTTTCCGAGGCACGGAGGAAACTCGGTATGTAACGGGTGGTCACTGGTCACCCATCCACAGACCAACCTAGGCAAGCGCGGCTTAACCTAAAGATCGACCCGAGCGGCTGCTATTATTTATTTGAACTTTGATAAACCGAGAACGGGAATCAAGCGCTGAACGTTCTCAACGTTTAGCCTCACAGAGTTCTCGAACTTTGGTGAACCGACTACGGGAATCAAGCGCTGAACGTTCTCAACGTTTAGCCTCACAGAGTTCTCGAACTTTGGTGAACCGACTACGGGAATCAAGCGCTGAACGTTCTCAACGTTTAGCCTCACAGAGTTCTCGAACTTTGGTGAACCGACTACGGGAATCAAGCGCTGAACGTTCTCAACGTTTAGCCTCACAGAGTTCTCGAACTTTGGTGAACCGACTACGGGAATCAAGCGCTGAACGTTCTCAACGTTTATCCTCACAGAATTCCGGAACTTGGGCTAAGACGCGGACAAAGTCGTGGGTAACAGTTATAATTTATAAAGCTGAGGAGGTTGTTTGCAAAAATAAATATGATGCCCAAAATACTATTCCACGCGGACGAAGTCGCGGGCATAATTTATAAAGCTGAGGAGGTTGTTTGCAAAAATAAATATGATGCCCAAAATACTATTCCACGCGGACGAAGTCGCGGGCACAGCTAGTCTTTTATAAATATCGTTATATTATCACCAGCTTTTTTGCAAGTCTTTCTGTAACTTTACTTTCCTCCAGTAGTGAGTTTTATACTCAAAATTATAAAGCCATTCACCTACTTCAACAACCCATACATTACAGAGCCGTGTTCATCGTTTCCATCCCGCATGTATCCATTAGGAACATTCGTCTGCCGGTAAACACAGCCTCGGTGCCGGCGCCGAACCGTGCCGGGCCGGTACGAGTGCATTACCGGCACGTGACCAGCATGCAACATCGGACAGCGGGTCTTTTGTGTTAAGTCTAGACTAGTTGCTGAAGAGTCTTTTGTGCAGAAGATTATTGATGTTCCTGCTGTCCTGTACTAGATTAGAAATGGTTGAGTTTTTTTTGAAAATTTATAGACTGTTCTGGAAATGTGGTCATAGTATACGGTTAAGTTAAGAATATTGGAGCTGCAAGAGGGCCTGAACAAAGTGACATAGTTTCAACGATAAACGATGCTGATGATGGAAGAGATAACAATGAAATGGCTACCGAAAGTTAAAATCATTCCTATAAAAAATCTTTGAAAAACTAAACGCTTTAAAAACTATTGCTTTTTGTTTTGGCCCTCAGAAAAAATACCATCATTACGATGCACATAGATTTTTAAGCAGCAGACGAGTACCAGACTCAGAAGTTTGTTACAAATGTGATCTGCACTGCAAATCATGATCATGCAGAAAATTAGCAATAACAGTGTCTGATTACACGTGACACGGCTTGCTCCACAGTTGCCGGAACCCATCACCCTAATGGAAGCTGCCCCGCCCTCGTCTCAGGACCTATTAGCGGTCATTACGGACATAACGACCGACAACATCTTCATTATAAACAATACTGGTTTCTGCGGAGTTGTGGAAAAAATATGTCCCAGTGATGTAAAATGTAATAAAGTCACATACAGAGGTACCAATTAGAGTCTGTGTCGTAACATGCATCAGATTTCGAGGAAAACATCGTAAAAAACTCGTAATTTTGTGAAGAATATAATCGACTCGGAGTTCTGGACTCCTTGTTCCTAAAAAGTGCTCTCAAGTGACAAGACAGAAAGAAAACAGTGGACAAGTGTCTTCCCTGCGGTGAAAGTTTTATCTGCGTATGTACAACAATCATTTAGTAGAAGCACAATTGGGACTAAAGCCGCTATTTTGATTTATCATTGCATTTCATGGGTACCCACTCCAAGAAAAGGAGGAGGCTCTATGTTCGACCGTTTTTTTATGTATACTTATTATTATGTATTTTGTTCTTCGGTGGTGGCCCTCAATCAATCATTTATCATCATCATCATCAATTATTTATAATGCTTGGGTATTTTATGAGGTATCGTTTTTAAAACATTTTTTTTTCTATGTCTCGATGATCTGCTAATCTTTTAGTAACAATGGCAAAATGAATCCTTAGGTACTAATATTATAAAAGCGAAAGTGAGTTTGTTTGTTTGTTACGTCTTCACGCCTAAATGGCCTAACCGATTTTTATGAATTTTGGTACAGCGATAGTTGGGACCCCGGAGACGGTCATAGACTAAAAAGTGAGAACAGGGCGAGAAAGAGGAAAGACAAGGGGAGAGAAAGATAGTTTTTTTCGATCGTCACGCGGGTTAAAGTTAGCGTTAGCCCAAAGTAACTATGCCACGAGGACGAAGTCGCGGGCGAAAGCTAGTACTCGATAAAAATGGAAGTCGGTTCTTTTTTTGCTAAAAAAGTTAATTTAACCCAAAACTTCTTACCAGCTACGATACCAAGAGACCAGTAAAGTATGAAACAATATTAAACATCTTCAATTTATACCGCCCTTAAATTATTAACTATTGTTTTACATCCAAACATTATAAGACAGAAAACATCTTAAACAAATGTACTTTAGTAAATCTGCGTTATATTAAGCTGTACGTAGAACAAGGTCATGTTTCTCCAAACGCCAGTTTATTATTACAACGAAATCTTAATCCTGGCGCTGTCGCCATTGTTTTCAGAATATATTTATAATTAAACTCTTCCGCTCAAGTGTATTACGAACGATCATAGAAATAAGAAGAAAAGACGGTATATGAATGCCTGGAAAATACATTATACCTTTGAATTTCTGAGTAGATAATAAGGCTCCAGAAAATTCTTGGCTCTGCGAATACCAGACACAATAGATCGTTCACAACTTCGTTGAAAAGTTCCGCAATATAAGAAACTAGCTTGTGCCCGCGGCTTCGCTCGCGTTAAATTCGGGGTAACATGTTCCACTTTCCTAATTTGCAGGTACTTGCTACCTGTAGTTTTTGCCCTTGCGCCTTATTTATTAAGTTTTCCCTTTTCTTCCCTCTTTCTCCCTCATTTCTCATTTTTTTTAAACAAAATAGCCTATTTCCGTCTCCAGGGTCCCTTCTATCTCTGTAACAAAATTCATCAAAACCGGTTTAGCCATTTAGACGTGAAGACGTAACAAATAAACAAACAAACTCACTTACGCTTTTATAATATAAGTAAGGATGATTTGATGAATGAAAATGAATTAAATGAATAAATGTGTGTTACCAACACACATTTATTCATTTAATTCATCAACAAAGTATACTATCTACTATTCTTAAATCTAATCTAGTGGGTCTTAACTACCAATGTTTAACTTTCCGCAACATATAGACTGCTAAAAATGTTCCATACCGCCAGCCAGTATCTTCCCGGACGTATTTTCACAAGAAGCTCTATGATACAGAATACTGAAGTATCAAATGACAATGTATTTTTGAGTGTTTCAATCTTAAACAGAAAAACTGTCTTCTTCTAAAATACAAAATTCTCGTGTCGCGGTGTTTGTTACCAGAATCCTCCGAAACGACTGGCCCGCTTTATAGGAAGTTTTGTGTGCATATTGGGTAGGTTTGAGAATCCGCCATCATCAATTTTTCTTACCCTTTGGTTAAGTGATAGAAAGAAGCTGAGCAGCGGGTGAAACCGCTAGGCACAACTAGTTATGTAACAAAATTTCCCTGTCCATTAACCAAGTTGATACGTTAATATAGCGTGTTTATTAGGCAGTAATGAATATAAGCCAGTTTCTAAATAAGAAAGTCTAAGTATATTGTTTTAGCTTGATTTAAGCTTCGTGGTACAGTAGCGTGATAACCCGAGCGATAAGTGCTAAATGAGACACGGTCGATCAGTATCGCGGGTTCGAATCCGAACACCAATCAATGTGTTCAAAATTGAAATAAAGTTTGTTAACGAGAACTTTACTGAGGTTATTCAGAATTTATTGTTTTGTTATGTCACATTATTCTTAAATCACTGAAAATTAAAAAAAAAACGATTGAACCTTTGTCAAACCAGTTTCTTTGCAATTTTACTTCACTAAGTCAATTTATAGAAGTGAGGAGACCATGCAACGAAAATGTTGGTCTGCAGGATCGCTTGCACATTTGTACCTGCAATAAATCTCTCCTCGACTTTAAATCTTAATGTCAAACACATAGTTTCTTTCTTTCCGTGCACGTTACACGTGACACGTGAAGTATTCGAGCGATGGCGACAGGTGGCGCCACCTGAACTATGCTGAGCGTTTAGTACAGTGCGACACGAATACATCAGGTGTCACGCATTTTGCATTCACTGTCATGATTGACGCTGATGATATCAACCTCACCTCGTTGGTTTGCTGGTCGTGGTGCGACGGTGGGACATCACGACCTGGGTTCGGTTCTCAGGTACGCAAAGTGTTACTGGGTTTTTACTTCAGGAATTTCTTAGTAGCAGCCATGGAGTCTAAAATTTAATCCTACTATTTATTTATTTACTAGCTTCCGCCCGCGACTTCGTCCACGTGGCATAGTTACTTTGGGCCAACGCTAACTTTAACCCGCGTGATGATCAAAATAAAAATCTCTCCACTTTTCTTCCCTCTTTCTCCCCCTTTTCTCACTTTTTTTTCAAAATTCATCAAAATCGGTTTGGCCATTTAGGCGTGAAGACGTAACAAACAAACTCACTTTCGCTTTTATAATATTAGTAAGGATTTAATATTATAAATGCAAATGTATGTGAGGATGGATGTATGGATGTTTGTTACTCTTTCACGTTAAAACGGGTGAATGGATCTTGATGAAATTTGGCACAGAGGTAGATTATGGTCTGGCATAGGATACTTTTTTTTCGACTTCACGCGGGTGAAGCCGCGGTCGCCAGCTAGGTGATAATAATTCGGCGGGCCAACACAAATGTTAATATTACAGAAAAAGCAAAATTGTGTAGTAGTGTGCTCGTTTACAAATTAAATACATTTAATTTGAAGTACGTTTTATCAATAACTTTCTCAACCATCACATATAAGGAGTTTTATTTGTATACATACTTCGAAAATAACTAGTTGTTAAATAATTCAACTACGTTTAGTACATAAAATTCAACGACAGCCCAGTTTTCAGTGCAAAAAACGAATTAGATAATATGTGAAAAATGGTTGCGCAAATCTAAATAGAAATCTATTGCACAAGTTATTGCATTTCAGTGATTGAGTGTTGCTCAAGTATTCGAAAAGCACTACTGAAATTGATATTTTCATGATTTTGTACAGATGACGTCACGCACTAACGCAGGTTTTTGTACTTCATAGACATTGATTAGTTTTATAATTGATGGACATGCTAACTACTTGGAAGTCCGAACAGGAAAAACTGCTTACGTCATGGAAAGATGATCAAGCTGCCATTTTATCCAAGCTGGTCAGGGAAGTTGCCGAACTCAAGCAAAAATGTCTCTCGATTGAAAAATCCAACGCCGAAATCGACAACAGCATGTCTTTCATAAACGAGAGATTTGAAAGCCTAAATTCCAAATTTTCAATCCTGGAAAAGGGTAGAATTTGCAACGAAGACCATGTTAACCGCCTAAACAAGCAGGTACAAGATCTTAACTTCCTGTCTCGACAAGCTACTATTGAGCTGCGTAATATCCCTGCTAAAGAAAAAGAAACGCCCGCAGATCTCATTTCTGCAGTATCAAGCGTTGGGAAGACTGTTAACATGGAAGTTCAGCAATCAGATTTCCGGGATGTATATCGTATACCCGGAAAGGTGGGTTTATGCAGACCAATTGTTGCTGAGTTTAGCTCTGTCAATAAGAGAAATAAATTCCTAGCTGAGGTGAGGAAGTTTAATAAAGAACGCTCCGTCAATGACAAGTTAAACACACAATTAATTGGAATTGCCGGGGAAAAGAAACCAGTTTACATCGACGAACACTTACCTCCCGCAACCAAAAAACTGTTGTATGACGCTCGCCAATTTGCTAAGGCCAGAAACTACACCAGCTGGTATTCTAACGGAAGAATTCTTCTCAAGAAAGACCCAACAGACAAACCAGTTGAAATAAAATCTGAGAAATGCCTTACCATGTTGGCAATACATGGGGCAGTACCAGCCCCAGTACGAGTTAAACCATGACTATTCTTATTTTTTCTAAAAGCTATCCGCATTAATGCTTGTATTCGATGGTATCTTATAAATTTGTTTAACTTCTATATTGTTAACTATTGCAATTATTTGTCAATGTACGAAACACTTAAACTACAAACACAACAAACACATGTTACACACATACACAGTTTCACTCAAGCTAGTATCTATGTTTACAATTACTTTATCAATCTTTATTGCAAAATGGTGATGTTAAAAATTCTCTTTCATATCGTTACTTTTCCTCACAGACATCGGTCACACTCAACAAACGTTTACTATGTTTATACATTTCTTATTATGGTATTTTCTGTCCCATCCACGCATGATGCACAAAGAAACGCCATAATCGAGTCTCACCTTACTGACGCCCATGACGTCATTTTGTATTTTTGCCCTTTCTGCCCAACGTTACTTAACCTTTATTATATAATTCGATAATTTAGAAGATATCCAAATTGACCTGGATAATATTTCAGTAGCTCACTCTGCCACTTGTATGATTGAAGACTGTAATCAGATTGCTAGCTTACACAAAAAATCTATCTCCCTGCTCTGTCAAAACATACGTAGTATAAATAAGAACTTTGACAGCCTGACAACACTCCTCGAAAGAAGTAGAACATGCTGGGATTTAATTGTACTTACCGAATGTTGGTTACACAATTCCACCCCTCTTCCCTCAATGCATGAGTATACCTCCACTGCCACTAACCAGCATAGGTCGCAAAATGAGGGCGTAGTAGTATTTTTCCGTTCCTATCTTCAGGTTTCTGTCTCTGAGCCTTTGATCCAGGACGCGAACTGCTTATTGCTAAAACTAAATAATGATACCGTTGTAATTACAATTTACCGCTCACCTGCTGTTCGGAATGTCACCGCGTTCTTAGATTCTCTGAATGAACTCCTGAAATCTGTGTCCAACTTTAAAAATATTATTTTAACCGGCGACATAAATATTAATATACATGAAACCAGCGATGATTCCCGGGCAGCTGAGTATTTGACTATTTTAGCTTATCATGGCATGCTTCCAGCACACACCCTACCTACACGACATCGTAACTCTTGTCTGGACCACCTTATCTTAAAAACGCGGCATCCTGCTTTTTGTTTCGTCGCTAATACCTCAATTACCGATCATGATACGGTTCTGTTGTTTCTGGAGAACTATACCACATCCAATTATTTTCTGCAAAAAACTAGAACTACTCGGGTAATGGACTACGAAAAAATTAAACTGGAGCTTCTCGAGACAGATTTTAGCCCCTTATATTCCTACCCAGATGTTAATGAAGCCACCGAATTCTTTATCTCTACTCTCAATCTAATCGTATTTCAAAATTCTACATTTAGAATGGTTTCCAACCGTAAAAGACTGAGCAAACCTTGGATGACCCCAGGGCTTCTTAGATGTTTACAGAACCGTGACAATTTGCATACGAAAAGTAAAAAAAATCCCGATAACGAAATTATACAAATCACTTTTAAAAGGTACAGAAATTACTGTTCAATGATACTCAAAACTACTAAATCTAACTATAATAAAGCTCAAATAAGTAACGCACAAAATAACAATAAAAAACTCTGGGAGGCTATAAAATCAGTTACTAACACTGCAAAAGTCAAGACACACGCCGACGTTCTTCTGTCATCCTCCGATCCAGGGAGCTCCGTAAATGAGGCGAACTCTTATTTTGCCAATATTGGACGTACCTTAGCTGAAAACATACCAGCCATTGCACCCATACCTCCAAAATCCGATGTCTTCCCAACGTGCCATAATTCCCTTGTCCTTCTAGAAACAGATGAAGCTGAATTGGATCGTCTAATTATGAATCTAAGGAGCGATTGTGCGATAGGATCTGATGATATATCAGCCGCTTTTCTTAAAAAAATCAAAAATATACTCATTCCGCACTTAACTCACATATGTAATCTTGCTTTTAGTTCAGGCACTTTTCCAGATGCTTTCAAGCTGGCAGTAGTACACCCAATTCATAAAGGAGGGGACAGAGATCGTTTAAACAACTACAGACCTATCTCAATTTTACCTACACTTGCAAAATTACTTGAGAGGCTAATGAACAGCAGATTAGTCAAATACCTAAATCAAAATAACATACTCTCACCTTCTCAATATGGTTTTCGCTCCGGTATTTCCACTAACAATGCTGTATTAGACCTAACAAATACAATCGTCTCTAAACTCGATGAAAAACAAAAGGTCATAGGCGTTTTCCTGGATTTAGCAAAAGCTTTCGATACTATCTCTGTCGCCACCCTCATTGCCAAGCTGGAAAGAATTGGTATAAGAGGCACTCAACTATCCCTTTTCAGTAGTTACCTCACAGGCAGACGACAATGTCTCAGGATAGGAGATTGGACCAGCGATGAACTTCCAATAACATACGGAGTTCCCCAGGGCAGTATTATCGGTCCTACATTTTTTCTCATTTATATAAATGACCTATGCCAGTTAAAGCTTCCTTTTGCTTCCATCTTTACCTATGCCGATGATACTGCTTTAATTTTCTCCGGGGATACTTGGAATCTGGTGTTTCAATACGCACAGTCTGGACTCGCCTCTGTCACCAACTGGTTGGCACAGAACCGGCTCACCCTGAACGTTGATAAAACGAATTATCTCACCTTTTCGCTCTCAGCCGCTGGAAAGCCTCCTTCCTCTTCTCCAGCTTTAATCGCTCACTCCTGTAACTTAACTCAGAATTTAGGCTGCAATTGTCCCCACCTAAATTGGGTAAGTTGTATTAAGTATCTAGGAGTGCAGATAGACGACAATTTAACATTTAGTACTCACATTGATACACTTACCAAACGGTTGCGCAGGTTAATATATGTTTTTAAGAACCTCCGTTACGTTGCTGATACCAAAGTGATTAAACTAGTGTATCTGGCTCTCTGCCAATCCCTCATCCAATATTGTATAATAACTTGGGGTGGCTCAGGAAGGTCCCACATGTTGAAAGTAGAACGCGCCCAAAGAGCTCTGTTGAAAGTTGGTTGGCAGTTACCTTATCGTTTTCCTACCACAGACCTTTACAAAACTTGTAAGGTTCTGACTGTTCGTAAATTATATATATTTAATCTTTTAATGACAACTCACGGGCACACTCCCTATGATCCCTCTTTGATCTCCCAACGACGTAAGCATATGGTCTGTCCGTCTATTCGTACAAATTGTGTTTTGGCCCAACGCTTCTCCCGCTTCCTCAGTAGCCATGTGTATAATAGCACTAACAAAATCTTAAACATATACCCCTTGTGCAAATCCAGATGTAAAGCAAAAATAATGAATTGGCTCCTTGATTTGGATTATTCTGAGACGGAAAATATTCTAGCTGTTTTGAAATGAATTTGATAGTAAATTAGTAGACCACATTTCATTACACACACCTACATTCACTCTTACAAATACACTCTCTCACACATACACGTACATACACAACACTTAACACACACACACTCCATTCACTACACACTCGTAGATTATTTCGTTGCTTAATTTTAAAATTTTCGTCTTCTTGTTTTTAATATTCCTCTCTGTACGTGAAGGCCTTGATGTGTTCAAATTAGTACTCAATACTATTGTTTAAGAGGGTGAGAGCCTGGAGATCTGTCATACAGGTCCCGAACCCATTATAGACTCCAGCTCTCACAAAGGTTACAAATCTGATTTGACATAAGATGATATGAACCAAAGAATGTATGTACCTTTTTGAGAGAAATAAAAATCTATTCTATTCTATTCTATTCTATTCTATAATTTACTAGCTCTTGCCCGCGGCTTCACTCGCGTTAAATTTGGGGTAACACAGTTCCCCTTTAATGATTTGCGGGTACCTGCCACCTGCAGTTTTTGCCCTTGCGCCTTATTGATTTGTAATAGCAACGCTAAGTTTTCCCTTTTTTTCCTCCGTCACATCCGATTTTTTTTTAAATTGCCTATGTCCGTCTCCTGGTTTCCAACTATCTCTGTACTAAAATTCATCAAAATCGGTTTAGCCATTAAAGCGTGAAGAGGTAACAAACAAACAAACTCACTTTCGCTTTTATAATAAATATTAGTAAGGATTTATAACTATCTGCACATCGCGGTTCCACCCACGTACCTATACTGGGATGTTATACCTTCCTTTTAAATCACTCTATCTATTGCTCAAAAATGCTAAAATCTGATGAGTAGTTTATTAGATCTAAGCGATTAGACAGCGGAAGCAACTTCATATCATTCTCATCATCATCTGCCTAGCCTTTTCCCAATTATGTTGGGGTCGGCTTCCAGTCTAACCGGATGCAGCTGAATATCAGTATTTTACATGGAGCGACTGCCTATCTGACCTCCACAACCCAGTTAATACTGGGTAATACGATACCCCTTGGTAAGACTGGTTGTCAGACTTTCGGAACACTGACTACCTGTAACGACTGTCAAAGATCTACAAATGACAGCCGGGACCAACGGCTTAACGTGCTTTCCGAGGCACGGAGGAAACTCGGTATGTAACGGGTGGTCACCCATCCACAGACCAACCTAGGCAAGCGCGGCTTAACCTTAAGATCGACCCGAGCGGCTGCTATTATTTAGCCACGAGCTCCTCTTCATATCATTCTATGTAAAGATAAAGTTACAGCATCAACACAAAATCACTCATAAGCAAGAATCAATTTATAATGTTCTTAGAAGTTAATTTTACAATTTATAATTAACCCTAATATCCAGGCCAACGAAACCATAACCAGTATTAAATTAACTGGCGGTGTAGGACTATGAGCCGATAAATTAAAAGAAGTGAGTTCTGCCGGCTCCCTCGTGGTCGTAATGAATTTATAGATCTGCCGGAGAGATTTACGAGCCCGTCGCGGAGGCTGTACATCATTCTACTATTGTTACACTGATTTATACTTGTTTGTTCAGGGTTTTGAAGATCTGACTGAAGGAGCTGACGTTTTATTTTTAATTTTAGCCTATTCTGACTCACTGGCTGGGCAAACGGCCTCCATAGTTTTTCAATGTCCAGCCGTTTTACCACAAATAATCTGAAATTTCGTCTTCATCCTGATTTTTGTTAATAAACATGCGCTTGCAAAGCAGGACGCTTCCTCATGCGAGAATTCCTCAACGGTCATGGACAACTCTTATACACATTAAACTTCTTAATGAAAAATTAAACTGATCTAAACCAATTGTACGTATTCTTTTTTTTTGTAATTATTTTCTAGTATCCTTTTTTCTGTTATTGCACTTACTTTGTTTTGTCTCTCCATTACCCTAAGGTAGACTGGTAGAAAATGCAAAGGCATTAAGTCCCACTTTGTACAGTTTTTACTTGTGCGTAAAGTTTCAATAAATATATAAATAAAAGGGGCAAACTATACCTATTTGAAAAGCTTTTAAGAAAACTCATGTTTTCCGTTTAAAAACATTACAAAAATGTAATAACTCGCTATAACAGGTAACCAAAAGGCAAGCTGATAGGTACGGCAAAGTCTGCCTACCCCATGAGTAAGAGATGGGTTGTTCACAATGCAGTTACAAGTTATGACTCGCTCAGTACTATTAGTCGTGTCTGAAGCGACTTAATTACAACGCCGCGCGCCGTGATACCACCAGAAGTGCTTAGTACAGTAGCGTAGTGAATGCTATACTTTCCACATAACTTCACGCTTGATATCCTAGAATGGTTACTAAAGACAGCTCTTTTCTACGCCCACGTTTTGTCAGTTATGTTTAAATCCCATGGAATAGGGTATCAGTCTGTTGTCTCAGATCTAGGCTCCGTCATTATTGCTGTTGAGAAATTGAAATGATGAAAACCCCATCAGCAATTTGGCTGACTTGAATTGAACCCAAGACCTCATGCGCTGTGATGATACGGTAAAACAACGCTTGCTGAGGTTGAACAGAAGCCCATAAAGGACCTCGCGACCTACGCGCCACAACCATGACTTTACGGCCGCTATCTTGAACAAAACTCGAACGTCCGGACGTGCGACCAAACTTTCTTCCAGGTCGAAGCTTTTGCGGCCAAAGTCCTGCCCCATATGTATAGGAGTAATGAGTTACCCTGTAGCTGGATTGTGGAGACGTTCAGCTGCATTTGGTTAGAATGGAAGCCACCGCAACATAGTTGGGAAGCCAAAAGATGATTATGAGAAAAAACATAAGAAAATATAAATATGCCACAAATTGCTTTAAGCAATTTCACTGTAGGTGTCGTGAAACGAGGCCAGGGGTTCTAATATGGCCGCTTAAGCAGAATCCTTACTTAATATTATAAAAGCGAAAGTGAGTTTATTTGTTACCTCTTCACGCTTTAATGGGTAAACCGATTTTGATGAATTTTGGTACAGAGATAGTTGGGACCCTGGAGACGGACATTTAGTATGCTAACATTTTTTTTTAGAGAGGGAAGAAAAGGAAAAATTTAGCATTGCTATTACAATAAATTAGGCGCAAGGGCAAAAACTACAGGTAGCAGGTAGGTACCTGCAATTCAGGAACAGGGCGAATTTAACGCGAGCGAAACCGCGGGCAAAAGCTAGTAAAATTATAATAGGTTAATAATATGAATTACGTTACCATTCGCAAAATGGTCACAAAGCGACAATTTACAATATTAACTGCGTCTGTGACCATTTTTTTTAATGTATTTTTTTTTATCCTGATAAGATTCTGCTAAAGCCGCCATTTTAGACCCCAGCTCTGGTGCGCCCAGCAACAAACGGCCTCTACTAGAGCATTCTTGTAATGCAACAAATTAACAATCAAAGACTTGATTTTGTACAGAAACTGTGTAATGCTCGATGCTCGATTCTCCAGTGAGGAGAATGGAGCATTATGATGATGTAATGTTCAAATATAAACTGTTACATTACAGGTGTGGGAAGTGCATTTAGGCTGTCAGTCAGCTTTTATTATCTTTCTGTGTAGCACTCCCCTTACATTTGCGGTGTGATGTTCATTGTGTGGGGAGCGCTGAGAGTGTAACGTAACGTGAGCCACTCACTGCCAGCGACACCTAGCGGTCGATAATTGCATATAAGACACGTTCCAGCCTCAAATTGGATAGAAAGATAGTCTGGAATTCTGAAAAACGGTTGACTTTTTTTTTAGAAACTTACCTACGTACGGGTAGGTTACCGTTATTATGAAGGGTTATTTATTACCTAAGTTTAAGTGAACGTAAAGGGCAAAAGAAGGAACATGTCTGGGTTTTAGTTAGTAAAAGTTACATTATAGGCGATTTGTTGTATCTTAAAGTTATTCTTTTCTTTTTCTTTTGCTCCACACTACACAATATTCTTACTTGTAATGTGAGCACAATGTAGAAACATTGTGCTCAGTTGCTCACATTACAAGTAAGAATATTGTAACTGATTTGAAAATAGTGTCCATGTAGTCTTTTGCCTATTCTTCTCCAGGTTACAGTGAACCAAATAAATACCTATTTCTAAAAACTTGTAAATTTGAAAAGAATTTAGACTGTGAACAAAGCTTATTAATACTTCAAAGGAAAGTATTTAGGTACGACTTTAAAAAGAGCCAACCTGTAGGGTTATCATGACGTCTTAAAGCAGTAGGTCTAAAATTCTAAAATTACCTCTTTAGCTGAATCTTAATAGGAATATTATTATGAATTACGTTAAAATACTAAAAATTTACACAGAAGCACAGATCATTCTACTTATTGCGGCCCCCAGTACTTATTCAAGTGTGAGAAAGAGATGGCGCTAAACATCCTGTATAGCTCTTTCCCTTTCCTTCACTGAAATGGTGATGCTCTAAGACGTCATGGCACGCTACCTGATCTAATTGCCCAACCATTACCTACCTAATTTTTGCGATACGAATGTCGTAGTCGCAAGCCTGACTGTGAAGTATGAGGTCCTGGCAAGTTCCATTCCCAAAGTCGAGCACTGTTATTGGATTTTTCTACGCGACACATCTCAGTAGTCTAGATTTGACCCTCAAACCCACCTCGTATTACACGGAACTTGATACAGAATTGATGAAATGCACCCACATTTCGTCAATTCTGCTGTACTATCATGTAAGTCTCCGCCTTAAACCTGCCCTATTTTAAGAAGGAGCCAAAAACACTACTTTGTAAGTTTCGCTGAAATGTTTCTGCATACAAACATAAAGAAAGAATTTGTTTGGTAGCCAGATCGATAGAGCAAACCGCACATTTTTATTGAATCAAAACAAAATTGTATTTCAGTAACCATTTTTCCTGAATATTTTATGAAAACAAAATCTTATTCTGTAAACACTTGTACACGTCTACAATTTCCACACAATATGACAATGTAGCAGGTATTCTATTTCTCAGTAGGTATTTTACGTGTAAGTTTGACACATGAAATGAGATGTTTTTCCTATGTTATGTGGGATTTCCTTCCCCTTTCCTTCGCATTTCATGTCATCTAACGTCACTTCTTACTAAAAGGGATCAATAATGTGCCGACAGACAGGTGATTGGTTTATTATTTCAATGTTTTTTACTTATGTCTATAAAATAATTTCAAACTTGGAATTGCAATTTTATACAGATTTAGTTTGCGTTTTTTCTTAACCTTTAAATATATCTTTCCACTCCTCTTCATAAACGACTTTTACGAGGAACTTATGTGCAAATCGCGAAGAATATAATATCATCTGACCCTTTACGAACACAAATAGGCTAGTTTCCAAAAAAATATATATTTATCCGTCTTTTAGATTATTTAAAAATAAGGGACACGCATTGCTGTGCTGTGCGCTCAGAAGACTTTTGGGCATTTGTGAAGCGTATGCCACGTCACATAGACACAAGTATAATGCTAGTAAGAGTACTCATGGTATTCAAGGCAGGAAATAAAGCTCCATCAAATGTGCAACCAATTAGGATTGGGGGGTCGTCACTAGTGAGGGTGACTGAAGCAAAATACTTGGGTCACATGCTGACGCATCGCCTACAGAATGATGCAGACTTAGAGAGAGAAAGGAGGTCGTTGGCAGTCCGCTGCAATATGTTGGCCCGCAGATTCGCACGATGTACTACAGATGTAAAACTGTTACTTTTCAGAGCCTTCTGTCAATCATTTTACACGTGCAGTCTGTGGATCAGCTTTACGCGGCGGGCTTACAATGCCCTGCGTGTTCAGTACAATGACGCGCTGAGGGCAGTGTTGAAAAAACCCAGGTATTGCAGTGCTTCCGAAATGTTTGCGGGAGCTTCCATCGATGACTTCTTCTCCATTATCAGCAAAAGAACCGCATCGATGATGAGCAGGGTCCGTGGTAGCACGAACACTGTCCTCAGAACGTTAGCGTGCAAAATAAACGGTCCGTTTGCTATTTACTGGGCGAGTGTTCACTTACTCAGAAATAGGAAATAGACTGTAATAGAATGTAATGACTATATGATCTTGATTTTGTACTAACAAATTACTAACACCCTATTATTGTATTTTTATGTGTGCTACTAACGACTCTACTAACGTTTCATTTGTTAAAAATGTATGGACATATGTCTGAAATAAAAATATATTATTATTATTGCTGCATTTTTTCGCAACGATTGATCGCAAAAAAGAAAGTCACACGTAACTTTAATGGGCTATATCTATGTCAGGTTTGGTACAAAATAAAAAATACGTGTCCCTTATTTTTGAATAATCTAAAAGACGGACTAAATATAATGTAATTACTGTGACCCTGGAAACTACCATATTGTGCTATCGAAAAGAAATGTAATTTTGGTCGAAAACGTTTTAGAAGTCTTGATGTGGATACAATAGCATTTACTCAACCGTGGCCCTCGATGAGTTCGTTCTAAGAACATTGAAACAACTTTCCTTCAATGGCGCGAATGTTCATAATTGTTTCAGTCCCACGACTCCACAAGTGAGTGGTAAGTAGTGAGATCGGTAAAACTTGACCAACACTTGAACTAACTATTGTTACTTCTCTGCTCGTCCAATAAATTACTTCGTGACTTGTACTTTTGTTGCTTTAACTTCAGAATCAACTGCTAACTCGTTTGGAAAACATTTTTCTACGGAATTTAATTTCCTGTTGTTTGAACTACTTTCAGCAGTCAAAAAGTTTCAGACAAGATTTTGTCAAGCGGCTCCAAGAAGCCTCAATTGAAACAATATAGGAACTTAACAAACACGTTAATTGTTACTTGTAACTGTCCGTTAACTAAGTGTAAATAGAAGTAATAGAACCATCACAATGCGTGTCTTCCAATCAACTATGACAATTACAATTGACCAGGAGAAATTGTGTAACATCGTAAAGTGCCATACTCTAGACAGCCTAGACATCGTGACAAGTGACCGAGTTACACAATTAACACCATTACACACATGCATTGACGCACGTGCAGAATTGTGCACAATTTAGTTGTCCATTCTCATAAGCTGTGTACAAAATTGAGTTACTGGTTCCTTAGTATATCTAATCTAACGCTAAAAGAACCATGACGCACTATCGTCATGGTTCTTTTAGCGTGAGGGCAAAGTTGGAACTTACAGCGTTATCTTGTTTTTTTTTCAATACAATTTCCATTAACATTTTTTTTATTAGCAGAGCTTTTATGACAGACAAAAGCAGTGCCTTGTGACAAGTAGATACTAGGTAGTAAACTAGTCATGTCACTAGTTTTTCCCAAGATCGCGACAGCCATGAAAATATGAAATGCCACAAAGGTGACGTCTAAAAATATACTGTACTTACTATATATTTTCAGATAGAGAAAAATCTAAATTGTAAGACAGAAAATGTTGTTTTTGTAATACGGTTTATTTTATTGAGTTAAGCTCCACCAAAACTATCCACCTCATATTGATTGTGGTAATCTCCTTTTTAACAAGCTAAGTAAACTGATTCATCCCTCCCCAGATTACTGACGTATTACAGCAACACAACGTATCATAAACAAGATCCAAAAAACATAAATAATTATAATATGTAGGCTATAGTCCTTACCCAATTATTTTACCTCCGATAGCAGCAACCTTATTGTAACAAAAATAAAGCGCGTATTCACAGATGTTGCAAATTCAAAGATAAAACAACTGAAAAATCTTAAACTTTTACCAGTGAATTGTGTCGGGTATCACTTAGAGGTTCGTTAGACCAGTGGTTGCAAGCGCGACTGCAGAGTATAAGGTCCTGGGGTCTTCGATTACCAGGGGCTCTAAATTGGCCACTTTAGCAGAATCATAATAGGAAAATATAATAATATGAGTTACATTAAAAATCCTAAAATGGTCACAGACGCAGTTAATATTTTGAAATGTCAATTTGTGATCAATTTACGAATGGTAACGTAATATTCATAGTATGAAAAGAAAAGAAGGATGGATTGTGTAAGGAATGATATGAAGGAGAAAGGAGTAAATGATGCCGTGACGTCTGATAGGGGAGAATGGAAGAAGAAAACGTATTGCGCCGACCCCAGATAGAATGGGACGATGGCAGGAAAATGATGATGAACATAATTCATATTATTAACCTATTAGGATTCTGATTAAGTGGCCATTTTAAACCCCTTTTTTGTGTGGGAAATCATCAAATAACTTCCCCCGCTCTGAGTGGAGCGGGGGGGAGTGTCAGACTTGTACTGACTAAAACCCACCCATGTACCTTCTATTGCCCTTTACGTTCCGGGGCCGCGGTGTCTATTTTAGACGCCTCGTTCGGGTAAAATCTTATTGGGTTTTCCTTGAGAAATTTCTCAGGAGATAACAGCCTAGGAGTGTATGCATATACTATTAGGTTTACCTCTGCTTTACCTTCACAGATTAGAGAAGTTATGTTATGTCCCGGTGTATCAATCTTCAGAGCGGCTGCGGAGCGCATTTATTCCTAAGAAATGATTGACCAAATCTTATTGAAATAATCAAGCTTTACTACGTCAACCGACTTGTAAACTTAACTAAATCAATATTGTAGATAAGGCAAATATTTTAAATAACTCAAACACGAGCCAGGTTCCGTTGGCTCAGACAATCGTGTATAATATCTGGCGTTTGAATAAGACATTAAACTATAACAGCCACCGAATTCGAACGAACGTAGTCAAGTTAACTTAAGTAAACTAATCTGTTACTACTTATAGGTAAAGGTGTCTCAGTATTTACGGCGATTTCAATCTGTACTTTTGTGAAGGCAAGGTTGTTTGCAATGTGTGTGCTAAGTGCAAGAATCAGAATCATTTATTTGCTTAAAATATAGGTGTAATCAGGTGTTGATATTGGTCGTTGAGACACAAACCATGTTTTGCCGGTTAAAAAATAATTTTACATTACAGCAAAAAAACAGTCGAATTGAGAACATCCTCTTTATTTTGAAGTCGGTTAAAAACAATGCGCAATTGAGCTTAACATACCAAAAAATATTCTTAAACTAATGTAAAGTAAAATAATGATAAATAAAAACAAACTTTCTTACACTTTGCACATAAAACTACATATCTTTTTTTTGCGGGTGGGAATCATCAAATAACTTCTCCCGCTCTGGGCGGAGCGGGGGGAGTGTCAGACTTGTACTGACTAAAACCCACTGTTCACTGTACACACACATGTTCCTTCTACTGCCCTTTATGTTCCGGGGCCGCGGTATCATAGTATAAAGAGTATTTACTTTGGCGGTATCTCTTTCGAACAACCCGCAACCCAAACTACATATCTTAAAATTACATTTTATAATTGCATAGATTCTTGTAGACTGGAGAAGCAATTTTCTGTTAACAATTTATGCAATTTATTTCTTCTAAAGAAGTTATTAACTACAAGTTACAATATGGATTGAATCAAACGTGATTTCATGAAGTGCAAAGAATCAAGTGCAGTTAAATAAGAAACTAGTTGGAAGAAAATATGGCAGAATTACGTGGATAGATGTTTCATGCCATAACCTAAAACCTACCTACCTAACCTAAAGATATTTACTGAAAGTGAATCAGGCAACTAGTTACCTGATTCACCTTCAGTGAATATCTTTCACTCCATTCACCGCTTGAAAGCTCCCAGTCTTAACTAAAAAGTCACATACAATTAACATAATTAGCTATCGGCACTTACGCGCACGTTGGGACAAGTGACAAGTTGGTAACAGTACCAGAAGTCCTACCACGAGCGCGCGGTGAAAACGTATTGTAAATATTTCGTCGATATTTAAATTAAAAATACTATAAAATGAGATTAGATGAAAATAAATACGTGTTATGGTCGCAAATCATATTTTAATCAACATAAAACCTGACATTGCCCTGCAAAATGAAAAACGAAAAAAAATGAATTTGACGAACTACCCATTTAAATCATTTTAAGAATATAATCACATATATGGACGATACTGATTGTCAAGCTTTAAGATAGTTGTAGTTTCGATTCAAAAATCAACGTATTTACTTTCTGTTTACACCGCGCGGTCGATCCAACCTCGGTATGACAAACGAAACGTTCCGCGAAGCGCGAGGCGCATTGCCAGTCACTGACGGTTATGCCGATGTTCTCTGATGCCGTTTGTACTGACAGCAGAGATTTACATGAAGAGTGGCTGGGGATTACCGGAGATTTAGCTGCTGGGTGGGTTACCTAGAAATCTAGAACTGTTGTGTCAAGGAATGAGGTTCACTGATATCAATAAATTAACAGACCTTTAACTAAAAATAGGTTCGAGCTTGGAGCTACCCGTCCCGGGTTTGTTGTTGTTGTATAATTATTCAGTGTTGCTATATCTACTGGATAATTATTCCTGATGAACTTTACTGTAATCTAACGCGGGTCAACTTGATACTGAAAACGAAATGATCCTGATCCGCCTCATGCCATTAAGATCTTTGGTGATTTCAGCTTTTTTGGTGGCGTCAGTGATGTGCAGAGTGGGAGGAAGCACCAACAGCATTTTGAAGGTGTTTGCCGAAAAGCTGGATGGGCCTACCTTGGGTAGGTTTATCAATCTACATGTCTTACATGGGCTTGATGAATCTACCCGGGGCTGAGTTTGGCCACACTATTTATTTTTTCTATAAGTACTAACATAGGTTTTAATGATAATACTAACACATGTAGTCTGTAAATAAAAGTTTTATTTTTATAGCTACAAAAATGACCTCTACGCTGTCAAAGTTAACCTTACAAAATTCTAGGTACACCTGTTCGGGTTGATCATTAGTAAAACCGTTGTCTAAGTTAATCCATGGATGGGACCACCCATAACAAATCGAGTTTTCTCCTTGAGTTGGAAAATACGATAAACCGTTGGTTCCGGCTATCATTTGTATAACGTGACAGTCGTTGCTGGTAGTCAATTCCCCGCACCTAAGTCTGACAACCAGTCTTACCAGAAGGTATCGTATTACCTAGTACTAACTGAGTTGCGGTCAGATAGGCAGCCGCTCCATGTAAAATACTAATAGTTAGCTGTATTCGGTTTAGTTGGACGCCTGCCCCAACATAGTTTAGAAAAGGCTAGGCAGATGACGATGTGAACATGAAAGAAAAGAAGACGTACACAATTATAAGAATAAGAATAAATTTATTAAACCATAGTTACAACATCAATGACACAGTTGGCGCAGTGGCTGAACGATCGACTGCCGCGTTGCGTGTCGCAGGTTCGATCCCCTCACGGAACAAATATTTATATGACATACAGGTAGTTGTCTCGGGTCTGGCTGTTTGTGTATGTGAGTTGAAATGTTTGTAAACTCACCCACGATACAGGAGAAATTTCTATTGTGGGGCAACGTTTAAGAAAGAAACAAAGAAACATTTTCTTAATCTAACATCATCATTACGAATATCGATATCGGTAACAAGTTCTATGTAGACAGAGTTTGAAAACAGTCCCCAAACTAGGCTGCGCCTGTAGTTAGTGTGGTGTAGTTATGAACAGAGTCCAATAAAGGTTCAGTTTTAACAAATAAACCCACCGTCCATCCATCCATCATGATATGAACGTCTGTATCGCTTCAATCAAAGATCAGTCAATGCAAATGGCCGTCAGTTAGAACCCCGCCGATCGGCTATCACTCACACATCGCCGATTGATTTGTCAGCCCGACAGCCGAGGAAATGGAAACATGGACCGTGGACATTGATGAAGAGAATCAAAAGTGGCACAGGTTATTATACAATTTTACTATGACCGCTGTATGTGTACTATGAAATAATAGGCCGGGTTTCTGTGAAAATTTTCGAGTAACAATATTACACTCGTTTTTCTGAAATACTCCACTTTTTTTGTAATTTTTAGGGTTTCGTATCTCAAAAGGAAAGAAACGGAACCCTTATTATATCAGTTTGTTGTCGGTCTGTCTGTCAAGACCCTTTATCTCGGGAACGTGTGAACGTATCAAGTTGAAATTCCAAATTCAAAACCATAATATACCTACTCATGTCTGCGGTCCCTTGCAGTTGTGGGAAAATCATATCTCTCTAAGTCGAGGCAGTTAAAAGATATGGCCGTTTATTTCGCAAGTTTATACGAAGCCGTCAGTGTAAGTCTGAGTCACACTTGCCCGGTTTTTATAGATAACTAGCTTTTGCCCGCGACTTGGCTCTCATTCCCCCCCCCCCTCATTTTAGGGAAGTGGGGGGTTAGTATTTGGACAAAAAGTAGCCTATTTCACTCTCCATCCCTTCAACTATATATTTCCAGTTAAAAATCACGTCAAATCATGACTCCGTTTTGCCGTGAAAGACGGACAAACAGACACACTAAGAAAGAAGAAAACCCATTTATATAAATTTTTTTTTTATTAAACTTTATGCACATGTAAAAAAAACACTGTACAAAGGCGGACTTAATGCCTTAGGCATTTTCTACCAGTCTACCTTAGGGTGATGCAGAGAGAAAGCATAGTAGGTGCAGGGTGCGTAACAGAGAGAATTCGAAAAATAATAATATTTACAATTAAAATATAATGATAAATACTTATATACATACATACAAAAAAAAAATAGCAACAATGAAATGAGAGTTAAAAATACCAAGATACATGAAAGAAAAAAAAATTTACAACCATTTAATTAGGAGACGAATCTGCCAGCTTCTTGAGCAAATGTTCCCGAGCTTTTACTTTGAAAGTGAACCGATTGGTGGCCATCCTGGTATTCAGAGGGAGCGCATTCCAAAGAAAGACCGCCTGGACAGGGAAAGAAGCTTTAAGAAAACCAGAGCGGTGAGAAGGACACAAAGGACAGTTTATAATATTAGTATGGATGGTATGAAATATGGAAACCTTCGTGGGCGACTTGTTTTTTAAATCATTCATTTGAACTTTACTGTTCCAATCTTATACTGATGTCAAGTAAAGTATCTGTTTTTAATTTTCAGAATTCCTACATTATTTTCACAACATCAAATTATACAGCAACTACACAGTAATACAACAAAGTACACAGATTTTAGGCATTTATAACCTGCCAGGGTACAGATTAGTGGCTAACTAAAACATCACGGCAACTTATAGCTTTATAAATATTGTCCAGTAACATAACGACGAATTTATAAGAAGACTCATAGCGTGTATCCACCAACGCGTTTAAACCTCATTCTCGAATTAATTTCCCTTCTCAGATTACTTTCTTCAAATGTACAAAAAAAGCTGTAGCGTTACCGTCTCTCGGTACAAATGGCGGCGCGTCTAAGCGATTGGCAACGCTGCGCGGGCGCTGATGACGGCGCGCTTCGAGACCACCCGGGCGGTACACTCGTACCCATAGTTGATGCAGTCTTGCTTTGATTGCATTTGATTTGATTGTAATTATATCGAAGTTGATACTTTAGCTTGTGAAGCACGGGTTCAAACAATTTGTTGACTATTCGCGTGGTGTTCAACATTTTCTTTATTAACTATACATTGTCGAGTTATTTTTAACTCATGCTTGTCTCATTTAAACCATGGCTCCAAGAGTACTCTATTCTAATCCCTAATCCCATCTTTCAGCTCCCGGAAATTAATTTATTTCTAAAAATACATTTTATAAATATTAAATATTTGACTTAAGGCCGTACCCTACGCAAATAACCTTGAGTATTCGCATCCCTCTTTGCCGCGCAGGAGTGAGCGAGTGAGAGCAGTAGTGAATAATGCCAATTTTTTTGGATTAAAATCTATATAAAATTAAGTATTGGGTTTTTGGAAAAAATATTTCTACCAAAATGTTCATTATAGAATTGTGTATCCATTAGTGTCAGTAGCAAAATTAAACAATGTTTACTTTACAAGGAGATGCATTTTATTGATATTTTTTCTCATTTCGGGGGCTTTGTTGTAAGGAGATTTACTAAATAATGACTCAATAAAAATAAAAACTAAATCTACAATAATGGAATCAAGATTATAAAGAAATTTAATGTATTTTTTTTTGTTACTTAGTTCGTTTTAAATAACAAGTAGATAGCTATAGAAAACTGTACAAAAACGGCTTGCGCGGCGTTTTGGTCGGGGTGGCGCCTTAACATATTCAATAAATCTAATAAATTACTTCAAAGTCAAACCAAATTAAAACCAAAACTGTTTACCGTAAGCCATCGTTTACACACTCGGCCACGCAAATGTACCAACGAATATATCAAAGTTGAAAATTTCAACAAAATTAATTCACCTCCCCTTCGGATAGCAAACAAACGCATCTCGTTATAACTATCCCTCATCGTTGAGGGGTGAGCAGAGAGCTAAGGCCCTGAAAAATGTCAGCAATATTTTAGGTCGACACGCCCGAGCCCGAGGGCAGAGGGTGAAGGGCCACAAACAGGATTAAACAAGTTCCGATCTAATTTACAAATACGTAGATATCTTTGCCGCCATGCCGTCGCGGAACTTCACAACGTTAATGGGTTCATTGGTAATTAAATTAAAATTGTTTTGTAAATCCGCAGGCGGAAACGCAAAACTTTAGTCATGGATTTTAAAAGTTATTATTGAATATTTTTCAATGGTCTTACTTTGAAGGTGATCTTATCATAATAAGAGCACTAATTAATACTCTCATATTCTCAGTGGGCAGGCGAGCAGAGGAGAATATGAATTAGGCTTTGAGCAAAGTGAGTAAAATTGCCCTAGTAGAAGAAGACTGCAAGCATAGTTGACTGAATAGACCGCACGGTTAGCGCAGTGGTTAAGTAGTGCGACTGGCAGCTGCACCGCGTTTTGCGGGTTCGATCCTCCCACCACGGGACAAATATTTGGGTTACCGACAGGTTGTTCCGGGTCTGGTCGTTTGTGAATGTGAGTTTAATTTTTTAAACCCACCCACGGTACAGGAGAAATTCCGGGTGGGGGAACAATATAAAACTTTGTCATTGCATCCGAGGCGAATTTAACGCACGAGCCGCCAGCCGAGAGCGCTATAGAGCCGAGAACAACAGTGACAAAATCTCACTTGAATTAAACGACGTTTTTAATACATTTCGGAGAAAATAAATAACAGAACAAAAAGTATCTTTGTCATTAATCTAACTAAACTAGCCCGCAGCTTCGCTCGCGTTAAATTCGGGGTAACACAGTTCCCCTTTCCTGATTTGCAGGTACCTGCTACCTGTATAGTTTTTGCCCTTGTGCCTTTTTTTTGCAATAGCAATGTTAAGTTTTCCCCTTTCTTCCCTCTTTCTCCCTCATTTCCCACTTATAAAAAAAAGTCCCAAGTAGCCTATGTCCGTCTCCAGGGTCCCAACTATCTCTGTACCAAAATTCATCAAAATCGGTTTAGCCATTAAGGCGTAAAGACGTAACAAAGAAACTCACTTTCGCTTTTATAATATTGGTAAGGATGATCATGTTTATTTATCATATTCTATTTATAAACACAATTTAATTTTTTAAATCAATATGACAGCCTTAAAAACAAGCGCTTCTTTGCTCTTAAAAAAACACTGCTGGCTATAGAGATTTGAGCAGTTGTTTATTATTATCCGTGATGAAACAGAAAGAATTAAAGCCCTTGTTGCGATAAATGAGAAAAAAGCACGTGTGGGAATTACATTGCATGTTAAACTTAATCTTAGTGCAATAAAAGCCAGTTTTCGAGGAAATGTTTTAAAATATCTTTTTTTGAAATTATATAGACAGGATTAAACACTTACTAGATACCTAAAAAGTGTACCTTAGCCACGCCATTTTGTTCGCCACTACGAAATAATGCGAATTTTCCCGTTAAGAAAACCTACTCCAGAAAAAGAAATCGAATCGAATCGTGAAATCAAAACAAAATATTTACCCATCGACAAGCCTACTGTTCCACACTTATGGGTTATAATAAAATAATAATAATAATGCGCCGGTGTGAGGGCGACGCCGCGTGCAAAAACAAATCCAATTTTTAATTAACTCACTCTCTTAGCCGAACAAGGTGAACCATGTTTCAGGGGAAATTGGGACAATCCGCGCGGTGGAAATCCAATTGACTCAATAAGTTCTCAGAGCAACTGAGAACTCAGAGCAACTGAGAACTTATTGAGTTAAATTAATGGTATTCAGCTGCATCCAGTAAGACTTCTAACCGACCCCAATATATGTTGGAAAAAGGCTAGACACATAATGAAAACTTAATAAGTTCTACTTTAAACATAAAATACTTAATGTTCCACGTGCGCCTAAAAGAGATGTCAGCAAAGCAGAGGGGCCTGCCAGAGCCACCGCCTGCTGGGGTTGCGGGTTGTTCGAAAGAGATACCGCGGCCCCAAAACATAAAAGGCAATAGACGGAACATAGGTGGGTTTTAGTCAGTACAAGGCTGACACTCCTTGAAAAAAGTCACAAAATAGTTAGTTAGTTATTCTTTTTCAACCCTTATTAATCACTCACTTGCACTTCATTTACACGAAGGTACCATCTCTCTTACAAAAGTAATGCAGATCTAAAGGATTTTCAAAAACCACTAGCTGTCCCTTTTAATCCAAACACATATCCACCCCACTTCCCCCTAACCAAAGCGAAGAGAAGAGACACTGTTTATATTACTAGTGGATTATTCGCATCGTGGCGCGCGCCGTCCTTTTGCCATAGACAACTATTTTTTGCGTCCTCCCCACAGACTCGAGGCAAAAACAATGACTATTCAGCCTCTGCCCTCTGAGATCGTGGAGTTCATCACTGAGAAGGATGTATGGGGAAATAGATGGTTGATGAATGAAGATGTATCGTCTCGTCTTTGACTAAAAATAAAGGGGGAAAGTTAATTAACCTCCTAAATATTTTCACGCGTTACATTCCCTGGCTCAGCGACGACCCCCAAACTTCACCCTTAAGGTTGTGTGCAATATTTATATTACGAATTGAATTCAACAACTTACTGGTGATTTGTTTAAAAGACGACAGCTAAGTAAATTAATGGGTCTCTGATTAAACTTAAAGCTACTTTGCGCATTTGCGTTATTTTGCTGTACAATCCTTACTAGTATTATGAAAGCGTAAGTTAGTTTTGTTTGTTACCTCTTCACGCCATAATGGCTAAACCGATTTTGATGAATTTGGCACAGATATAGTTGAGACCCTGGAGACGGACATAGGTTATTTTTTTTAAAGGTATATGAGGGAGAAAGAGGGAAGTATAGGAAAAACTTAGCTTTGCTATTACAAATCCATAAGGCGCAAGGGCAAAAACTGCAGGTAGCAGGTACCTGCAAATCAGGAACGGGGAACTATGTTACCCCAAAATTAACGCGAGCGTAGCCGCGGGCAAAAGCTAGTAAGATATATTTTATTCTATTCTACTTGTGCTTTAAAATTGTATAGAACAACCTTTTACAATTTATCTCAGTCAGCTAAAAATTTTTTTTCCAAAGTCGAAAGAAAGATGTCGTTTAATTCACGTGAGACTTTGTGACTGCTGTTCTCGCCTGGCGGCTCGTGTGTTAAATCCGCCTCGTCTGCAAAAAGTTTCCTCATTTGAATCAAAATGTAGGTACTATTCCCATAAATAAAGTACTGGAGTCATAAGTCAAGGATCATAAACCATTCCTCAACTACAGATTCTTAAAAACAATCCAAAAAATGTGTTATTACATCATCGTTGTTGGGTAACGCGGAGCATGTCACGGCGAAATGAAGTGAAATAAAATTCCTGCAGCAGCCGCGAGACGGCGCCTGGTGACAAGTGATGCTGGAGTATCGATGTTTGGGTATCGATAAGATATTTTAGTTTATCGTCGAGGACTACAAGGAAAAAGTTTGGGTGTTTTGGTTGACTGTCTTGTATAATTGACGTTCAAAAAGTGCTAATCATCAGCCTAGTTTGAATAAATGCACAGACTTGCTCAATAGCACTTTTTAAAACATTAATATTTAGTAAAATGTGGGTATGAATTATGCCAGTGGTTCCCAAACTTTTTTGACATTGATAATTTTGATATCTAAACTGTTGACAGACCATATTTTGGCTCTGAACCATAGCATGGGAACTATTGGTTAGACGCAAGAGAAGTCGACCGCAAAATATTTGGGAAAATCCTATAGATTATATAACCATTTAAAGGATTTGGAAGTGGCATAGCATTTGCTGCAGACGTGATACAACTGTTTACTATCTTTTAATCATTAACGCGTATGTTAAGTAATAACTGCTTAGAGCTGGCGTCTATGAAAACCTATGTTAACAGCCTAATACTTCAAAATACCAACTTGATGATAATGGAAAGGATAGATGGGTCACCAGAACAGCTTGTGACCCATGGATGCCCCTCAAGCTAAAGGGTAAAATATAGTACAAGTCCGTAATTAGACCTGTCGTACTGCATGGGTCAGAATGCTGGGCTGTAAAAAGAAAACGATTGCATGCGGAAGTGAGAATGTTGAGATGGATGTGTGGAGTGACAAGAATGGATAAAGTAAGGAATGAACAATTGAGTATATTAGAGGAAGTTTGAACGATGCGCCTGTTACAGAAAAATTTAAGGGCAGTCTCAGTATGAGGACATTTATGGAGATGATGGAGAGGAAGAGGAAGGTAACCAAAAGATGAATGGATTGTGTAAGGAATGATATGAAGGAGAAAGGAATAAATGATGCCGTGACGTCTGAAATGTAAAAAGGGAAGAAGAAAAGTGTTGCGCCGACCCCATATAGAATGGGAAAAGGGAAGGAAAATAATAATGACTTTAAAATACTAAGTTGTTATAGATTACTTCTGGGCTAGCCTATTCTGTAGTCAACCGCATCATCACTAACCGTCAGGTGAGATGGCGGTCTAATGCAAACTTGGGGGATATATCATTAACCCCCCCTAAATTTTATTATTTGTAAAGTCACTTCCACTTATGGAATAATACATTACTGATTTTAAACGTCATGGTAATTGTTAGGAGTATTAAGACATCTGCAATAATGGAAAAGTTTTTATATATTTATTTTATTAAATATAATAATTAAAAGTGTAGTAGTGTAGTGATTTGTATAGTCCACCGCAATTTATTTTGTGATAACACTTGCACTCGTAAAATCCTTACTAATATTATAAAAGCGAAAGTGAGTTTGTTTGTTTGTTTGTTTGTTTGTTTGTTACCTCTTCACGCTTTAATGGCTAAACCGATTTTGATGAATTTTGGTACAGAGATAGTTGGGAACCAGGAGACGGACATAGGCTAATTTTTATTAAAAAAAAGTGGGATATGAGAGAGAACGAGGGAAGAAAAGGGAAAACTTAGCGTTGCTATTACAAATCCATCAGGCGCAAGAGCAAAACTGCAGGTCTGCTTGGTGTGTTATACCGAATTTAACGCGAGCGAAGCCGCGGGCGGAAGCTAGTCAACAATAAATGCCAAAATTCAAATGTATGGCGACCGGTACTTCGGCACAAGCAGTCTGCAGTGCATTACTTATGCTAGATGTTTCATGTCTTGTTACAACTAACATGGACAAAAAAAAACAATATCGTTCCTTCGACATTTCAGGTACATAATTGCACATCACTTCACAAAAACGTACATCGACATTAATCTCAGCACACGCGAAATGCACATGTTTTTACTTTTTATTTGCGAGAAAATATTCGAGTCTTTAGAACGTTGGGAACTTGGAACGAGACAAATTTTAACGGATTTTTTTAACTTAGGTACTACAGTAATTCTGTCCCTAAAGTAATTACGAGATAACGAAATAAATGGCACACCGACATTTTAAAACAACGGTATTTGCATATTCTGCCTCGAAATCTCAGAAAGTGTGACAAGTTTATTTAAATCTGAATAAAATTAAACCTTCTGTCATGGAAGACCGATGGCTTGTTTATCGAAAGTCATTTGATCAATCACAATAAATTACGGTGAATTTTTTATCCTGTTTAAACAAATTCGAAAAAGGAACAGGTAATGAATTCGTCTTTGATGGCAGTATATCGACAAAGAATTTTATCATCTTTATATACACACTCATGTTTTACATAATAAATATATCTTTATCTTTAAAGTATGCAGTTGATTTCTCCTCAATACCTACCTAATGAATTATATTATATTTGAGTAAACCCTTTCTAGAACTATGCAAAATGATGAAATGCAATATCAAGCCTGACTCGAATTTTGCAAGTCCACAAAATTGACAATACTCTATCTATCGGTAACTTCGAGGACTATCTACGGATTCATCTTGTTTTTATCAAGTGGCCATATTTTCATACTGGCTTAGTATGTCCTACAAATAGTTGCTCCGGGTCAGACTGCTTGTGTATGTGAGTATAAATGTTTATAAACGCACCGTAAAAAACCATAAAACGGGGAAAAGTTTAAAAAAAAATTGTATTTCTTACCAGTTTCGCGCGCTCCACATTTTCAGTACTGCCAGCGGGAAAATTCAAATTACCCCGTATTACTATCTCCCGCCCGATCTTTTCGGAATTTGCATAGATTTACTTAATCTGACCCAATGTTATCCCCGGTTTAACAACGGAACAGTCATTTAATTGTTATTATTATCGCAACCTAAACTGCCATTTTTAATTGTCCGCTTTAATTATGGACCTCTTGAAACGTCAAGTGTCGGGAAATTGCTTGAGATTTCCGTTTAGATACAGAAACTGGCCTAATGGACGTTTGCTGCTGATTAAGGACTATTAATTAATCTTACAGAATTGATGTTAGACTAAAATCAAGATCGAACATTTATTATTAGATGTTAGCCGCTTTATTCAGGGAAATCCATATGTAGCAATAACTCCAGGTCAGCCCTTCGTTGAATAAGACAGAGTGGTTAAAGCTTGTAATAGGTATGTGTTTACCTCATATCTTTTTTTGAGCTTGTTCGCCATTTCTCGCTGGAATATTTGCATAAAGGCGGACTAAAGGCGGCCTCGACAACGGCTGTCTTGGGCAAAGGTAAGTAAACAAAATAAACTTTTTTTTTTTTAACTAATAAAACTGGTTTTGTTTGGCTTCTTAGCGTATAGATGGCAAAAAGTTTAGTTTAGCCCAAAACTCAGCCACGCGTACTCCGCTAACTGATGCAGTACATAAAGTATCAAGTACTCAAGTGATCGGGCATGCAGTGCAAAGTGGAGGTGAAGTGAAAAAAATTAGGTAATATCTATCAAAATTGAACGCATTTTGACCCGTTGTGGAGTTCTCTGTTGAGATGATCCTGGCAGCAGAATGATGTGATAATGTCCGATAAAAGCGAAGGCTCTATCCGTTGTGGGGAACTGGTTTGAAATTCAGGAGCATTGTTCAGACCAGACATTGATCCATACGATATAAGTAAACGCACTACTTACAAGCTCTTTAGAAACACACTTTCTAGTACCTATTTCTTCTCAGCAAACCCTTTCATTTGATACCCATAAAAATACGGGAATAACATAGAAGTCCTTATAGGCACACGTTTAGCATTGTTACTAAAAAGAAAACGAGGTACCTATTCAGTTACATGTCATTTAGTGTTGGTGAAAACGGCCCTTTAGCAGCCACTTGGTTTTACTTACTACTGGTGAAAACGGTCGTTAGGCACTCAATTACATAGATATCGCTTTGTGTTGGTGAGAACAGGGCGCACAAAAAAATACAACCGAATTGAGAACCTCCTTTCTGATGTCAAAAATAGACAGTTGCTTTGCCACTCAACAATTTTTTATGTCGCTTCGTTGATAACAATTGCTATCCAAAACTAGAAAGGCGTAGAATGAACGATAGTAGTATGCAGCTACACGTTTGCAAATTGCAGTGCAGTACGTAATCAACGACAAGGAACAAGCCAACTCCTATTCAAAACAGTATACAAAAGACGGCTCCTAAGTTTATTCTACGTTTTTATTCCGTGCGTTGCCGCGATAACGAGTTGGCAGTGTGCTTAATGTGTCAGTGCAGCCGCGGCAGTGGGCCAGCGGATAACTCCAGTTAGTTATGCCCTCCACTTGGCTCCGCGGCTCGAGCCGGCTTTAGATGGCAGTCGCTTACGTAAGCCAGGTTTTGCTGCAGATTAAAGCTGCATGTTTGGTTCACCGGACTCATTATTTGTTGGTTTTCGAAGCATTGAAAGTTCATTTTGAATAAATCGATTTGGAAGGATATCCACATTATGTGTTATCTACCAACTCGCTCTACGCCTTTGTGGTGGATTATGATAAGGAACGCCCCTCTCCCTCCCCCTCTCTGCCTGCTACAGAGAGAGTCTGTCATTTACAATTCAGTTTTTCTGTAATGTTCCGAGTTAGGTGGAAAACTGTTAATAAAACGCAGATTTTATATTTAAAACTTTTGTATAATTACTATTATTGTACAATAAACACGAGTTTACGACATACCACACATACACACACATAGCCAGTAACATAACTTAACTCGGACAGAGGCAGCCTTGGTTACAACAGAAATGGGTTACTTATCATATACTGGTATCTTACGCCACTAGTGCAAGTATACCTATTGTTGATTGGCGATCAGAGGTTTAAAATTCTCTTAGATCGTTCCCCACACCGACCATTTGAGGTCTAAGGCATACTTGCTACTTATTATTAAAAGGCACTTTCCCCGAGACTGCCTCTCCAATAGAAACTAAAAACAAATGATTAAATCTACACCAACTAATTCAATACAATTAATTAAACTCACATAATATAATTACCGTTCACACTAGTATTTATTAAAATTGCATAAAATCGACAATAATCATGATTATTATATTATCAATGTTTCAATAAAATAGGTAATAATAGAACTATGCATTAACGAAATGGAATTTAGTGGTTAATATGGCAAAAAATCTTTTGGTTAGCTTTAACATACGCGATTTATTACCCAGCTTGTTATAAAATTACTATAACTGGAATATCTAAGAACTCATTTCTCCAATGAAATTCAGCGCATTCACTACCATCAAAACTGCATTAGGAACTGTGTGTCATCATTGCATTAAATACTGATAGTCTACACTAACAGCTCTTGAATGCAGATTAAATGTGGTGATCACATTCAGTTTGTTAGCAAAGTTGGATCCAATTGAAATAACTAATATTAAAATCTAAACTAAGATTAACATACAATAACAGTTTTGGCCTCTTTATGAGCATAATTCCTACCAAATTAACTAGTACTATTGTAGAATTATATTAACTATGGCAACACTAGTCTAATTTCGCCTTATGTGAAAGCATCATTCCCCTTAATTTATCATTATATCCACGACTTGACAAAAAATAGCAAGTTTTTTTTGTAAGTTCATTGCAGACGATTTATAATGAAAATTTAAGCTATTTAAAGATACGATACGAACGATAGTGTCATACTTTTCGAATCAACTATGGCGCACTAAAAAGAGCTTTCAAGTACTGACGTATACGTTACGCCATTTAATGCTAGGCTACAACCACCCTGGTTGTTCAACCATAGAGGCACAAAATCATAACATAACAACATTATCAGGGTCCTTCCTACTTTACAATTCTCCTTCATCAGTTATTCACCTGCACCCCACTCTTGCGTCTTCTAGTCGACCGCTTGGTTTTCTCTTCTACTACATTATCTTCTGATTCATGCAAGACCTTCTTGCGCGAGGACCTCCTCGGGGTAGCGGCATCATGGTCACTATCTTGCGTAGTATTCATACTCTTACGTCGACTCCGCGTCACCACTGGAGACCTGTCTTCGGCATCCTGCCGGACCAATTTGGACTTTCTTCTAGAATTTTCTTTATTCTCAACTTTTTCTAAGCCCATTGAAGAAATACCGCTATCAGTTTGTATTTTATCTGTTTTCTGTTCGTGTATATCGCTATCTGGTGTGCGGTAGGATACATCTTGTAAATCTGCGTCTGAGCGATTGAACAGGACCATTTTAATAGATTTTCTAGTAGATTTCTTTTCCGTGTTTGTGCTCTTGAGTATGCTGCGTCCTGGAGTCGCGTACAAATTGATTGGTGTCATCGGCACTGGGGTTTGCTGCGGAATTGATTTATTTTAGTCATGTGAAGTGAATCTTTAGTACTTTGATGAATGTACCTTTTCATAAACTGACGGACTTCAAATATCACTTATAACATTATGACTTCTATTGAAATCTTTGGTGGTGAAAAGATTAAGGATCCAGTGCCTGTAACCTGCAGAGGCGCCTGCCGGGGCCACCACCTGCCGGGCTTGCGGGTTGTTCGAGAGAGATACCGCGGCCCAGAAACATAAGGGGCAAAAGAAGGAACATGGGTGGTTTTAGTCAGTAAAAGTCTGCCATTTTCCAGTTATTGATGATTTCCAACCAGCAAAAAAAAGACTCGTCAATGTTATATTTTTTTTTTACACTAACCGGTAGTAGAGAGAATCCATCACACTCCACATTCTTGCCAAATACTGAAGCACGTAGCATTGCAAACGATGTTGAGTTCTGAAATGGAAGCAAATTATAGTATTGAGTTTAAATATAACTTCACACTTTTTTCCCTGAACAGCTATAGATATATTTATACCAACGCAAGATGAATTTTAAGGCCTAGTTCCACCAAAACAGAGACTAGCAGAGTGGTGTAGAGATGCGCAAGATTCGACCAATCACAGGGGACCCAGAGACGTGATGTGGACTTCTAACATTCTGTTGTCAATGAATGTGATTGGACATTTCCTACGTATCTCTTCGCACGGCTGCTCTCCGATTTGGTGGAAACCTAGTTAATCTACAAAACAGTAACTTGATAGTGGCACACCTTGCTAGCCGACGCTTTCTTGGCCTCGCTAGACAGCACAGCCTTCAGTAGACTGCTCTTGGAGCCCGGCGTGCGCGAGCTGGCGGGCGAGGCCGGCGCGCTAGCGGGCGAGCGCACCGGTGAGCTCACGCTGAAGAAGCCTGCCTCGAACGTCTTACTGTCGCCTGAGGGAGGCTGCAGTGTAGTTGGTATCATAGCGGCCTCATCCTGCTCCTTCTTAGCTTTTCTTGCAGCTAGAACAAAAAATCACTCTGTATTGAAAATGCAATATCTTTCTTACCTCATTTAGCCGACACTGCGAGCCTTCGCCCTCAAGTGAGTTAATGTGTCAACTGCCGAAACCAAACTAGAATAGCGCATCATCTGCTCTTTCCTAACTATGTTGGGGTCGGATTCCAGTCTAACCATTTGCAGCTGAAATCAGTATACTGCATGGAGCAAATGCCTATCTGACACAACCCAGTTACTCGGTAATATTATGCCCCTTGTTACAACCGTCAAATTAATAAAAGATACGAGAAAAATAATGGAAGAAACCTTGGTTCAGTAGACTTGGAAAATATACATAAATTGAGCAATATAAATAATAGTGTTATTGGCGTCCTGACCAGCAATCATCTCCCTCAGCCGGCTCGGTCCGCCAGTAGGCTTGGCAGCTTTCTTCACATTCACGGCAGGCTTGACTACTTTCTTCTTCACCTCAATGGGTTGCTCCTCCACCCAGCCACAACGACGTAGCTCTTCCAGCTTCTTGAACCTCATGTCTACATTCTCAACCTAAAGGAGACAAATGTTTTTTAGATGTTTTTGTTCAGAAACAGCTTGATAAGAAAGAATTACAAAGAACTAGCAAAGCAAACTAGAATGAATCTCCGTTTACCATACTAGAAAGAATTCGTAACAAAATTTATAATGGTGATTCATAGCTGAATAAGTTTTCACCTGGATAATCCTTACTAATATTATAAAGGCGAAAGTGAGTTTTTGGTTTGTTTATTTGTTTGTTACGTCTTCACACCGACATGACTAAACCGATTTTGATGATTTTTGGTAGAGATAGTTGGGACCCAGGAGACGGATATAGGCTAATTTAAAAAATAAATGGGATGTTAGGGAGAAAGAGGGAAGAAAAGGGAAAACTTAGCTTTGCTATTACAAATCAACAAGGCGCAAGGGAAAAAACTGCAGGTAGCAAGTACCTGCAAATCAGGAAAGGGGAACTGCTACCCCGAATTTAACGCGAGCGAAGCCGCGGGCAAAAGCTGGTTTATTATAAGTGCGAATGAGGGAGAAAGAGGTAAGAAAAGGGAAAACGTAGCATTGCTATTACAATAAATTAGTTGGAAAGAGATGGTGCTAGACATTGTGTATAGCCGTCTCTTTCCCACAATGGCAATTACAAAAATCCTGCTTTTAGATGTCATGGTGGTAGCCTACCAAAGAAGTTGTTCTACAAAACTGAACTTCATCTTTCTTCCATATTCAGCCTCTAACCTTTTCATAGAGGTTCGATGGGGCTCAAGCCCACTCTCCAAGATAATGCGTGGACCGTAATCCAACACGAGGCCCCGCACAGTTTGGTGCATGTCTCATGTTTTCGAACTTGGGGAAATATTAGTTTTCTGAAGATATTTTCTTTCAAATATTTGATAGCAATTTACACAAAGTACTTGCTTGGATTTGTTACCAGGCTAGATAAGGTCACAATTGTTGTTTAATTTTCAACCTTATTAGTGTTCACAAAAAGTCCAACATGACCAGCTCGGTAATAAACATTGGTCCATCGAACCTGGATCAGACCCAGAATAGTCTGAATTTGTGTCAGTGGTGCCATTCTTGGTCCGCATCCGTCGTACTCAATGTCAATGTCACGGGGCCATTAACATTCTCATTATCTGCTCTGGTCTTTTTAACAACTATGTTTGGTTTGGCTTCCAGTCTGACTGAATGCAGCAGATATGTTCACAACTCAGTTAGTACCAAGGGGTGTTATACAGAATGGAAAGGACAATGAGGCGAAGTCAAGAAATTTAAAAAAAGAGTGGAAAATAACTTTACTTCCGGAACTCGGTGACTTTTGTTGGTTTCATTGACTTTTTTGCCACCGACTTCCGAAAGTAATGTTATTTCCCATCTTTAGTTTTTTTTTGGAAGTCGGTTTTATGTTTTTGCATATTTTTTTAATTATCGGTGGGCCTAGAAAATGCATACCGATACAATTGTAACAAGCCCAAACACGGCTTAGATACATTGTCTTATTATGTTCCAGTGCCTGTCTCTTGGCTTCATCATCAGATCTGATGCTAGAATGGTTCTTATTGGACGCAAATGCTTAACTTGTTATAGATATTACCAAAATCGCTGTACGTTCCCCTATAAAATTTGAAGAGTTCTCTTGATTTCGCGATGGGATGGGACCATTTGGGAAGTATACCCTTTCCTTCCCTTTTTTTAAAATCGGTTGGCAAGCGACAAAGTTATGCGCGAACAAACATAAAAAAATATAAACATCCGAATTGAGAACCTCCTCCTTTTTTAGAAGACGGTTAATAATTCTGTTCCATACATTTTGACTGTGCAGTTTTATAAGAGAAAAGCTGCTTATTTTTTTATAACCACCGAAAATTCGTTACGACGAGGGACAGAAAGATGTACTGAATATATGGTAACCGTTTTCGCGTCGGTATCTCTTGCACCCTAACCACCGCTTGGTATGACTGGTTGTCAGACGTTAGCGCCACCACTGCTCCACTTCTTCTGTTTTCTTCTCCATATTTGTTGTAGCTACCTGCATGAACACCATGTCCCAGAAGCCGTGCAGGTCGGCGGGCGTGATGAGCGCGGAGCCGGGCTCGGGCCGCGCGCACCGCTCCACCAGCGACGCGAACTGCTGCAGCTTCTGTGACATTAGCAGCCGAGCCTGGCCCACAGCTGATAGTACTGCTTCCTGCCGAACGAAATCGTAGGGGATGGTTTAGTATGAGCCTGTAGCAGTATGCTAAGATATTGCAAATAATAAAAATGTGAATGTTATGTTAGTTACTTTCCCCATGAGAAGCAGAGCATAATTACAAATACATTTTTTTAATCATATAGCATTTCTAATTCTTATGTCATTAAAGCTTCCACTATTTCGTTCATTTATTGATTAATTTACATATTATTTACATTTTTAAATATTTCTTCTAAACAAAAAAAAAAAAAAAAAACATTTAAAAATATAAAAATAGTAGCCCACCGGTATCGGGAACAGGGTCCAAGCTACCGGCGGTCAGGGCTCCAGAGAAAGGAACCTCCTAACAATACGAGCCGTGTCTAGGAGTACCGCTTTCTGAATCAAGCCCTTGATCCAGCTACCTAACGAAAGCCTCCTAAGGTGTTGGTCGAGGCTCTTAGCAATTAAGCCATTGGCAGATACGACTATCGGCACAATGATCGCTGAGTCCACATCCCACATGTCGACAACCTCGCGAGCCAAGTCAATATACTTGATTTGCTTATCTTTCTCGGCTTTCACGAGGTTCTCATCATGCGGGACTGTTATGTCAACAATCATTGCACGCCGCTCTGATCGATCCACCACCACTATATCAGGTTTGTTGGCAACAATAGTCCTGTCAGTGATGATGGATCGATCCCAGTACAATGTGATATTGCCATGTTCGAGAACTGGGTCGGGCTCATACCTGTAGTACGGCACTTCCGATTCCACAAGGTTATATTTTAGAGCAAGTTGCTGATGGATAATCCTGGCTACAAGGTTGTGTCTATGCAAGTACTCTCCGTTAGCTAGACGAGAACAACCGGAGATAATGTGTCGAATTGATTCACCCGGACGGTGGCATGCCCGACATATGTCAACCGTGCCGTCCTTCACAATAAATCTCCGGTAGTTATTTGTCATCATAACTTCATCCATAATTGCACAGACAAAACCCTCGGTTTCTCCAAAGAGATCCCCGGAACGTAGCCAGGCTACGGACGCTGATTGATCTACATCGGGACCATGTAGGGCCCGGAAAAAGCGTCCGTGAAGCTCCTTACTCTGCCATACCTCCTTGCGGTCGTTAGTGTCAAGCACTACAGGTTTGTGCCAATTCTCTTTAGCCAAGGAGAGCGGGGTGAGGCCTTTGTCCACTGCAACCACATCCCGATGCATTCCCACGTCGGTTTCTAGGAAATATTCCCTTAGACTGCATATCTCGCGATTGTGGAGAGTCTTAGCGTTTAAAAAGCCTCGACCTCCACAACTTCGCGGGATATACAGTCTCATAACCATAATAGCTTCCACTTATTATTATATTGCAGGATCGAATAATATTCCCACCCATACGCAAAATACGCGCCTCAGACGTGGAGTTGCGGACACCAGCCCGTTATACAATACAAATATAATACAATATTATATTGCAGTGAATTGACACTAAACAGTAAGATAAAAATGTAAAGTTTGAGTGATTTGGATTTACATCTACACTCATATTATAAAGAAGAGGTAAGGTTAGTGAGTTTGTTTGTGAGAGGTAATCTCTGAAATTAATAATCCATTTTTTTTAATGGTAGTATCTTTTTTAATCCAGACTGATATAAGCTTTAAATTTATATCATGCTTAGTAACAGAGCTCTCATTTTTTGTACTGAATTGTAGCTGAAACAATAACATTTTGGCTAGTTGAATTATTGAAGAGTACAAACCAGATGTGAGACAGTTTACCTGCACAGAGTCCGACAACACAGTCTGCTCCAGTATCTTGTCCCAGGTCTCACACATCTCTGTCATGCGCTTGATTTCTGAAGCCAGCTGCCGCCTGAAGTGGTCCACACTGTCTATGTTGCTGGCATCCTCGTCCAGCAAACCTGTACCATACACAATGTAGTTATTTGTGTGCCTTGAGGGCTCATGTGCCTGGGGTTGCCAACCGTACTTTATAATCAAGCATGACAGCAGTGGGACCTGAACATATGGCTAGATCATGGTGAATGCACGCAGGCGAAGGAAACAATAATATCAAAGCAAAGTAACGCATCTGTAATTGTTGCAATTACAGATGCGTTAACTGGAAGGAGGAAGGAGGGCGAAACCCTAAAAAAACATATAAGTACTTCACAAACAAAAAAGGGTACTTCTCGCAGAGGGTACCCTTTTTTGTATACCCTCTGCGAGATCGCCAGAAACAACAATTTTCTCACCCGTACGCAAAGTCTCGTATTTAATTACTAATTATGAATCCATTTCAACGGGATAGCAACATAGCCCAGTAGCGCCGTGCGTAATGCGTCGGGTGAACTCGGATATCAGTCGGGCTACGTCGTGATTTATTTTATTTTATCCCGTGCAAGTAGTACTTAGCGTAATACAAGTCTTGCTCCAGTGAGGTGTCTAGTTAATTCGGTCGGGTTGAACCTAAACTCACGCGTTGTTTGTCAACATTACGCGCGGTAGACGCTCGTGAATTTAACAAAGTGAAAAGTAAAAACAAACCAAAATTACGACTGTGACTTTTAGATATTCTTGGGCAACATGTAAATAGTTAATTTTAAAAAAAACAATCAATGAACTTTTAAATACCTACATCTATAATAAATTAATAATAATTGTCTCGCAAAACGGTACTACGAATATTTAATACATTTTATTGTAGACAGTCCAAGCTTGAAGAGTTTGAAAAAACGTTCAATGTTCATTTAAAAGTTTAAAATACTACATGAGATATTATTATATTCTTTCGTGTACAGTGCGTTACGACGTTTAACTTTAATTGCGCATAATTGTGCCAGTTTGTCGTGTTTCCGAATTAAATGATAACATCTCTGTATGATCTGCATTCAGATTGCTGCCAACTTTTGTTACTTGTTAAAATGAGAGCTTATAAAAATATATTAAATATTCTATAATGTGTCTATTATAGAAGAATTTAACATCATAGATACAAATACATACCTTCGTCAAGTTTCTTCTTCATCTCCTTCCTAGCATTATCCTTGCCTCGTGACATAGTAACACAAGGACTAATGTTCTTAGCCTCCTCCACTATCTGCTCAGGAGTCAATGCAAAATCATCTGAAGACTTGGGAGAGCGCAGACGCTCCTCAGAGCTTGATTCACTTCTTGGCACAGGTCTATTAGGAGTGATATTCTGTACAGATTTCCTTGGCGTCTTAGTAGTTATTTTCGGTGAATTTTGAGGTGGTAGAGACTTCCTGAAATTCTTGCTTGTCAAAATTGGTGAGAATTCATTTTTCTGCTCTATTTCACTTGAAGAACTACTCTGTAGTGGTGTTATTGTTACTTTATTGGTTTTTGGAGCTTGTCTAGTCACTTTAGCTTTATTTGGTCTCTCTGTCTGCTTCCGCACTGCTTTAGTTTCTGATGCAGCTTGTTTGCCAGCCTTAGATCTTGTTTGCTTGCCAGTTTCTTTCTCAGCGGTAGGTAAGACAGGATCAAATGTTATATTACACAATATAACATTTTTAGTCAGTTTATTCTTTGGTGCCAATTTTGGCAGTTTAGTCATTGTTTTCATTTCTGGTGGCCTAAATGATGCATTTTTTGGTGCAAATGAATGGAAATTTGTATCCTTAATTTCTTTGGGTTTGGTTGCCTTAGCAGACTGGGATCGTGTCACCCGCCCAGAAGTGCTTGGCATGGGTTTGGGAGGTGGAGGTGGAGGCACAAACTTAAGAGGTGCATGTGGCACTCCAGCTAAAAAAGGCTTCTTCTTTTTTGTAGCAGCTTCTTTTTTCTTCTTCTCTTTTTCCTCCTTCCACTTCTCCAGCTGCTGTCGCCTGTGCTCCACTTTGGACTGCACGGGATGCACTACTGGAGCTGGACTCTCACATTTTGATAAATTCCTTAAATTGTCAAAGAATGACAATCGGCTGCTCTTCCTATATTTTATATTTTTCTCTAGCCTGACTCTAACCTGAAACCCAAAGTTATTCTGATGAATTGGGTGTAAGTACCATTTTATTAAACCATAATGGTGCATTCATAAATTATACTATGCTGCAGTGCTATGTAATGTGTTAAAGAATGAATACATTCGCTGCCCAGAACTCAGCGTATGAGTCCAAAATAATAATATGCTAAGTTCCGGGCAGCGAAAGTGTTAAAGAAGTAGAATAATAATACTGTATGAAAATTTCAAGATATTATGGACACATGCAAACCAAAATGACCAACAAAACATGCTTATTCAGACCTGTGGACTACTTTCTATTACACTAAAATTACAAAATACAACAATATGAATGCACCCTGATATACCTATTACGAGAGGATTCTACTTCATGCATGTTAAGTAAACTTTATGATTTTGTACTAAAAATACTAGAAACACACCCCGCCAGCTACGCTGCTAAACTTCAAGGGCTTGTCCTTGTGCTTCTTCGCGTGATTTTTCAGCAGCTTCCCGAAATCGAAGCTTTCCTCTGCAATAAATTCTTAGAGTAAGTTATGCTTCATCAATGGATAATCAATTCAAATCAGTAGTTAGTCCCTCCTTCACTGTGTCGAGTTATCGAGAGTGAATTTACCTTAGTCGTTTTTAGATAGTTGAACATTCAAATGAATTTAAGGCATCGAAAATACATTTTTTTAAATGAAACTTACCCATAATAAATACCTGAAACTAAAAAGCAAAATAATTAATTTTAAATAAATAACTGTCAACAAACTCAAACAAAGTCACCACTAGAGATGTGCTCAACTAAACTAAAAGCGTCGTAGAGACCTATCCGCTTTACGGAAAATTATTTATCGACATTCACTAAACTGTAAATAGTGTAGGAATGCATGTATAAAAATACTATTGAATTTTTTTTTTTTTATGAATGGCATCTCGCAGTTCAACCAAGGAGGTTGTCGTCTGCTTAACCGGACGAATCCTGTGGGTGCCTTAAAAATTAAGACCTCCAGCCAGGGTATAAACTTATAAACTAAGCGACTACACGCTAAGGGCACCCCCTGTGGGGTACGAGCCTCGGCTTAGGGCGTCGCTGAGGGACAGCAAGGGACAGGCTGGATCTGAGTGATATTAATTATGGACTATTTTAACTTACTGGCTCAGCAGCGCGGGCTGGCTCTTGCAAGGGACGGGTGGGGCAGTTACCGGGACGTCGCGACGGGCCTCGTCGGCGAGGACGGAATGACGGCGCTTTGCGTCTGAATTTGCGAAGAGTGCTAGTCTCCCTGCTGCTCTCCTGGAGCAGGGTTATAGCATCGTCAGGAGTGACGAGGGTATGACGGGGACGACGAATTTTACTTATTCGCGAGGGATCGTATCGAGCGGCCGATGCGATAAGGGGGTTGCGATGTTTTAACGCGGAGTCAAAGAAGCGCTTGGTAAGGCGCTTCATGAATTGAACGACGGTGGGGATTCTTAAGTCTAAGTGAAGACTATCGTTACGGACGTAAAAAGGGGCTCCCGTGATTTTACGAAGGAATCGGTTTTGCAAGATCTGCATCTTATGAAGGAAACGCGGGTTGGCGTGGGCGAACACGACACATGCGTATGTCATGATGGGACGGATGACCGCGGTGTATAAACGCAATTTGCACTTGAGTGACAATTTGCTTTTTGCCTGAATTAAAAAGTGAAGCCTACCCATAGCAAAGGCAGCGCGCGAACGAGCCGCTTTGATATGTGCCGCGAAGGACAAGTGACTGTCTAGAATGACACCTAAGTATTTGGCTTGCTTCTCCCAGGGGATAGGCTTGCCGTACATAGAGATCGGACTGGGTATCGGAGGATTAAAGCGCGGTTTGGAGTAAATAACCGCCTGACTTTTACCGGGATTCACCTCGATTCTCCATTTCCTGAACCAAGCGCCTAGGACGTCAGCTGAGGTCTGGAGGGTACGGGCGATAGCGTTTGTACAGCGGCCAGTATAATAAATGGCCGTGTCATCCGCGAACAGAGCTAACTGAGCTTTTTTGCTCTTGGGAATATCGCTAGTGAACAGCGTGAAGACGAGGGGGGATAAGACGGAACCCTGAGGGACACCGGCCCTAATAGGATGAGGGGAAGAAAACGCGGCCCCTATGCGATAGCGGAAGGTGCGGTTCGACAAAAAGTCCCGTAAGATGAGCACGAGACGGTCCGGCACTCCTAGTGAGTACAGCTTGTATAATAAGCCGTTGTGCCAGACTTTGTCGAAAGCTTTCGCTATGTCGAAGAATAGTACGCCCGCCATCGCCCCGCGCTGGAAGCCAGCGCTCATGTGTTCGACGATGCGGTGGACCTGTTGGATACACGAATGTTCGGTCCTGAAGCCGAATTGCTCGTTGGGAATGAGACTCTTAGTCTCGGCGAAATCTCTGAGTCGCTTATAAATAAGTCTCTCATAGATTTTGCCGAGTGCGTTCAGGAGACTGATGGGTCGGTAGCTCGTGGGCTCAGACTTGGGCTTGCCTGGCTTGGGGATACCGATAACAGTGGCCTCTTTCCATATCTGGGGGAAGAAGTTGTTGCTCAAGGCGCCATTGAAGATGGCCGCCAAAAGGATGATGAGCTGAGCGGGGAGGAGTTTAATTACCCTATTGGTGATACCGTCGGAGCCGGGAGCTTTCCGTGGTTGAAGCCTTTTGATGATGTCTTGCACTTCGTCGGGCGTGACGAGGGGCAGAGGATCATCGGGGTCTTCTACGGGAGGTAGGGCAGCTCTACGTTCTACTTCTGCGTTCACCTTGTCGAGGTGACGCTTGATGACCGGTTGTGAGCTAGGGGAGCACTGGGACTCCAAACTGTCGGCTAGGCATTCTGCCTTTTCAGAGTCATCGAATGCGACGCTTTTGTCCGGACGAATGAGCGGGGGCATCGAAGCCTTCTCGGTAGCGCGCATTCTTCTCTGTAGTTGCCAAAAGGCTTGATGGGTGGGTTCCAGTTCGCTGAGCTCATTGTCCCAACGATTCGAACGATGCTCACTAGTGCGTTTCCTTACAGCACGCTGTAATGAGCGCATGTGAGCCTTGTTCGCGTCGCAGGGAAAATGGCTGTAGGCACGAATGGCCGCGTTCTTCTCGGTTATCAGATCACGTACGTCAGCGGGTAGACGCCAGCGATGATCACTCATTGCTGGGACTTCCCGTGAACAATCCTTTAGTATGGATTGAACGTGCTCTGTAAACGAGTCGATAGCGGCCGTCGTGTCTGCGGCCGAAACTATGTGATCGGGGATGGCGTCCAGGTGAGGTGACGTGGTGGAGTTCAGCTTTTCGCTGACTTTCTTCCAGTCAGTTATCACTTGGACTTGGGCAGGTTTGGGCTGGCTGGGGTCAGAAGGGCCCGAGCGAGGAACTAAGTGGAGAAAAACTGGGCGGTGATCGGAGTCTAGTTCGTGAATCGTCTCAATGGTATGCAACCTAAGGTTGATATTTTTGAGAAGCGCTAAGTCGAGAACGTCGGCGCGGTGCGCGGGGTCGTGGGGAAAGTGGGTGGGTTCCATAGGCGCGATGGGGTCAAAGTTAAGTCTGTCACCTAAGTTGAAGAGGGCTCTTCCTCTGGGATTGGTCGTCGAACTATTCCAGGCGGGGTGCTTGGCGTTGAGATCACCCGCTATGATAACGGAGTCACTCAAGCCGAATAGGGAAGTCAGGTCGTCCATGAGAGGTGTATGATCCTCTGATGAACTAGCGGGAGGAATGTACGCGGAAACGATGGAGATAGGCTGGTGACCGGTCATACCAAGCCGACAAATGGATACCTCGAGGAGAGACTTTAAGGGAGGAGGATCTAGAGGGATGCAGTGCAATTCCTTCTTGTAATAAATTAACGTACCGCCTTTGTGGCAGCGCGACCGATCGTTGCGAACTACGCGATAGTTGGCAATTCTCGGGTCGCGATGGTAAGGCTTGAGGAAGGTTTCCTGTATGAGGAGAATATCTAATTGATGGTCGCGCAAAAACGAGGCGATCTCATCACGTTGGTCTCTAATGCCGTTGGCGTTAAAATAACCTAACTTGAGGGAACGGGGTTTGAAGCAACTTAAATTTTTGTTAGCCATTGGAAGGTTTATTTAAAAGTAAGTTCTCGGAGGTTCGTGAGGATCGTGGGATATGACTCCCAGATGCGTAACATTGTTTCGGCATCACCATTGGCAGCTTCGATTTCGTCTGCCATACGGTCGGCTTCTGCGGTGACAAAAGCACCAAAGGCCTTGGTGATGATCTCGTAATTCCTTCTACCGCGTCCGGCCGCGGCGCCGGAGGCCACGGGACGAGGGGGCGCGGGTTGAGAAGGCGCGAGTTGAGAGAGCGCGGGTTGAGAGGGCGCGGGAACGATTTCGCGAGTAATGGGCGGAGGGACGGGGGCATCTAGGAGCCCGGGAATGGTATTGGGCTTAGCCTGAGCGAGAGCTGGGAACGCTCGCTGGTGGCTCTGCTGAGTCCATGGGATGGGCCTCTGTGGACTGAGGCGCTCTGGCATCTGCGAGGAGGGAAACCTCACAGAGGGGCTTTCACGTTGCTGGCGGGCGTGGGCACGCTTCGCCAACTTCGAGGAGGATGGTTTGGGTGCTTTGGGGCAGCCTCGGTAGTTAGCCGGGTGCCCGGACTGGCCGCATAGCACACAGCTGGGTGGCTCTGTGCAGAGAGCGATGTCCTTCGGTCGTGGGCAGTCAGCAGTGCCGTGGTCGCCCAGGCACTTGACGCACCTGTGAGGCGCGTAGCAGTTCCTCTGACTGTGCCCGTAGAGTTGGCATCGGTGGCACTGACCGATGACGTGGGACCTGTACGGTTTCTCGACTGCTATGCCTGTAAGCGAGCAGACGGAATGGATTTTAAAAATGGGATGATGACCCTCCACTGGTTCGCAGACGACCAGTACCAAATCGTACTGTTCGCCTCCTCTCGCTTTGTGAAGGCGGTGGACGGCCAAGACCGGGATGTCCTGGGCCTTGAGGTCTTCAAGGATGTCGGTTGACGGGATCTCCTTCGGGACGCGCCTGATCACCACACGGGTGGGCGCTTCCTCTGGGAGGGTGTAGGTGTGGAAGGCGATGTTCCTTCCACGCAGTTGACGGATCAGCTCCCTGTAATCAGAAGCGGACGGGACTGTTATTTTAATACCCTGCTGGGTGTTGGTGGCCTTTGTGTACTGGATCTTGTGAGCCAGACACAACTTGGACACGTCGGTCCATTTGGCTTTCTCTTGAAGAAAGACCGGAGGAGGAGGTTTCGGCTTTTTAGCTGAAGTCGCAGCGGGGGCAACGCTAGGGCTAGCTGGCCGGCTGGTATGAGCAGCGGCGGCGGAGGTCGAGGGGAGGGGAGAGGGAGGGCAGGTGGGCGCTTCGGCAGCTTTTTTGGCCTTGGTGGCCTGTGAGCTTTTGCCCTTCTTCCTCTTTCCCTTTCCGACGAGTTGGTACTCGTCTTCAGATGTCGACGTGATATCCGAGAATTCGGCATGCTCGGAATCGGATACCGGGCATGACGTGTCCATAATTTCAGGTGCGGACGACACCTGTGTCGGCGCCATTGTTCCACGAACAATGGAATTATCGGGGTCCGATTTCTCGGAACCCTTTGTCGGTACCATTGTACTGCGAACAATTGATTTTACGGGGTCCGGTTTCTCAGAACCCTTTGTCGGCCCGGACAAAGGGCGAGTCACCGGCGGCGGGATTAGCTCGCTAAGTGGCCTGCCTTTGTCGGCAGGCGGCGGCGAGAGCGGGCTGTCGAGACAGTCACTGAACTGCGCAATGGAATTGCGCTCCAGTGCTGCGAGTTCGGCGCCATATTTAGCCTCTAAATGAGGCAAATCCTTAAACATGCGTTGGAGAACCGCCTTGTGCGGGTTCTCCGACGCCATGATGGAAAAATAGCCCTAAGGCGGTTAAAAGTTAACCGGCATGAGTGAAGCTCACCTAAGGCCCTAAAAATCCTAACTCCCCGGGTGGGTGGGCCCGGGGGTGTGTAGCCCCCCTGTCGGGATTGTGTATGACAGGGAGGTGAGTACCTAAGGTGTGCCCTAAGCTTGTAAACCCGCTGCTAGTCTTATTGAGCAGCGGGGCCCTATAAAAATACTATTGAAATCATATACATCAAATTTATATATACTGTTCATCGATTATAGCAAACATAGTGCAAAGAATAGTAATATAAATTTTTTGTCGTTTTTTACTTTTGATTTTAGCATTCTCAACCTCTAGAAATGTCGGATAATAAAGTAACTTTTCGGATACATTCCTAGAAAATCAGATTATTCAAATAAGATACAAATAAACGCATGTATTATCTAATCAAAAATATTGTTCATCGATACATACTCACCTTTCAATGAATACTTTTCGTTTTAGTTGATCTTCAATGCAGGAATTCATGAAACACCGACCAGTAAATAGCAACATTAGGAAAATAAAATCTAATTAAAGGGCAATACCGTTTCCGACTTCCGGCTGTCAGCTGATAGACTCCCTATTGCTTTCCAAAACCTATTTCGATTTTCGCAAAGAGAGAATACGTCAGGCACCATTCAACATGGGCTTGAAATACGCGATCAAAAGCTAGTTGTAGCTGAAATATTGCTCTAATTGTAGCGTTATTGTTATTATAGTTTCAATTTACATGTACGTTGTGTAACTTTATTAGTAGAAAATGGATACGTTCAACATAGGATACTTCGGTTATGGCGTTTGTTGATCATTAAAAAATTACGTTCGGTTCATAGTTTTTCTTTATATTTGATGTCAGCTTTTCGTTTGTGATCGTCTGTTTAGTTCGTGTTTACGTGTTTAATGTTAAAATGGTGAAGGAGAAGCCTAATTCGATTCGGATTTACGACGACGAGGGATTTAGACGTCGCGCGGCGTGTATCTGCGTTCGTTCTGACGCCGAAACGGAGGTTAGCATTGTAATTCTGTTGATGCGGTGTTGTTTGAGACGTGGAGAGGTTGTAAAGTACGTGTGTTTGCTGTTGTGTTGTGTAGGTGCTCCTGGTGACATCGTCGCGACGTCCAGACAACTGGATAGTGCCCGGCGGCGGAGTGGAGCCCGAGGAGGAGCCCTCGGTGACCGCTATGCGCGAGGTGCTCGAAGAAGCCGGCGTCATCGGCAAGCTGGGCAGGTGTCTCGGGGTATTTGAGGTGAGCACACACGTAAACATGGAAATGTGTCACGTACGACGCAGTGTCAATCAGTCGCTTGAAGCTGATGACAGTGTTATTACAGCAACAGATTTCTAGCTGTGACTGTAGTCAGCAATGTAATAGTCATCCTTTATCATCGTAACACCAATGAAGCATATGGTAATCACATGAAAGGTCAATTTTCCAGTTCATCAATTTGTTATCAAAAGTGATAGAACCTGATCGATCTAAAATATTCCATGTTAATGGTGATATTAAAGTAGAATGTAAGTTCATAATTAATTCAAAAGTCATGAAAATCAACATTTTGTTGACATTCGTTTTTCACACAGTCCATAGTCCAATATTTTGCTAGTATATAATCTCATTGCTTAGTGTTAGATAGACATTATAATATTGATGATGTAGCTAATGTTGCTTTCATTCATAACTGATAAAATATTATATACAATGAGTTCCAAACCTTCCGAAATAATCATTAGGAATCATAATAAATAAACAACTGCACAAGCATCAGTTGACCTTATGTTCAGCAATTTGTTGATTGCTAAACGCATATAGATATTACATATTCTGTTACTAAGTAGGTTTTAAAGACTGCAATAACTGTCAAATTATACACAACAAATAGAGTGCATTCCAAAATATGTGTGCAGTTACAGACAAGCCTAAGTGTCCTTAATACAATGAACTTACATTAAAAATGCAGATTAATTTTAATAACATATAACTTTCAATAACAAATTAATATTTTACCATAAAATACTGGAAACCTGACCTCAATGAGAGTTACTTTTTTTGTTCACACTTAATGCATCTATTATTATCTCATAAAATAATAATAGATGCATTGGTCATTCATTTATGATCTTTTTATAAAATTGAAATGATGAAATTGCACCATTTTACATAATATTAATATTATAGAATTGGGACTGCTTGCACCACAAAATATGTTCAGCATAATATAGCATACAATATGATGTGTGTATAATATATCAAAACATTAATATGTTTCCCTCAATCATTTGCCCAGGAAGAGGAGCGTGACAGTATAGATGTAAACAAATGTTGAGTGCTAAAAAGAATTAAAACACTAGGCTTTACACTATCAACATCTACACTAATATTAAACTCAAACTCAAAAGCATTTATTTCAATTAAACCATTACAGGCACTTTGAATGTCAAGAATCAGAATGTTGAAGCTAGTCCTGTTCACAAGACATAATAACTTGTGAAAGTACTGTAGTTGCCTATTCCAAAGTGTTGATCTCTATGGAGAAGAATGGGCAAGAAACTCCATGGATATGATATTAATAGAAGAGGTCAAGATTGTTAGTAGGAAGTAAATTTTTGAACTAGTGAACTGAAAATTCTGTCACCAGTAGAAAGCTACATTACCCCTGCATGTTTTTTTTTAGTAGCCTATTTTGTACCACTGCTGGGCAAAGGCTGCCCCATACCTTTCCAACTCTCTCGGTGTTTAGCCACCTCTGGCCAATTCGGAAGCGTTCTTGGGCCTTCCTCGGTGACAATGACTGTTTTCAAGAATCCACTGTATAACAATTCTAGCCCTGATCATCCTAGAAATGTCGATAACCTATATAAAAATGTTCCCATGGGTAAATTTACTACAGTAACACTAGTGAAGCTGCGGTCATAAGCTGGCATGAAATAAAAATAGTTGTTTTACAAATGCAACATGAACACCAAAAAATGTAATGGATTTTGCAAAAAAAGAAAATCTTTACAATAGATGCCATGAATTTATTTCACAGTCAGTATTGTTTCTGTTTATAAACAGACTATTACACAATAGGCTATTAGGAATGAAGCCAAAGAAAAAGCTTTGTATCTAAGTCATGTGTGGGGCGCACAAATTATCGAATGTTTGTACAAACCTATTTCAGCTGAAACTCTTTATTTAGGCGCATATTTATGTTATCCATTGAATTTTGTCGTTGCGGATTTTATGTCTTATTTCCAAAAATGGTAAATGTATTGTTTTCTCTTTAATTTTCTTGTGCATAGACTTGGTGGAGTTCACTTATTTTAAGTAAGAGATGGGGACTAATACATTACACAACGTTTATTTTGTACCGCTCCACTGCAAGCCACATTTAACATTCGCACTTATAATAAATTCATTTCGTTTTGTATAATAATGTAGACGAAATTGTCCTCTGCAACCAACCAAATTAACGGGGCAGCGATACTGGATAATTTTTCTGTGGACATCCTGTGTAACAGTGGAAGCTCAAGTTCATTATTCACCCTATGCTTATTCAATAATTAAGCGGCATGCAAACGCAAGTCACATCTAACGACACAGAATACTGAGGAACAATTCCACTGTCACCGAAGCTGCTAGAAGTGGTTTCCAAAATACAATTAAAATATTCACATACTAAGTTAGCTGGTTCAAATCGATCAATTAGCACGTTGTACTTTTAAGTGGCTTCGTAAGCCACCCATTTAGTTATGGAGCTACTAATTTGCTAGACTAAAATAAACATAAAATATTGGTCTACATTCATAAATGAGGCTGAACTTTATTGGATTGGATCGAATGAGAACTTAATAACATTACAACATATGGGTTACGGAACTGAAAAAAACATTATGGGCAAGACTAGGTACTCCAATCTAGATAAAAACCAATCGTGTATGTGACTTAGGCACCCTAGGTGCTAAATATTGTAGGAAAACGTAAGTCGAGTCGTGCTTGTGTTTAAATAAATATACACTGGGTGACGTACGTGGCTAATACCGTCGTATTGAACATATTTATTATAATGTTAACAACATATAATCCAAGAGACGTGCTGACGGACGTACCTACCTACGGTAAGCTCACATGTTACATCCCTATTTCTGACCCTGTCTATAGAAGCTCGATCAATGAAATCCAGTCTCTTGTGTATTTCGGATATAAAACAGATATCCTTTGACCTATAATATATTTAGGGCCGTTCCGATGAGTACCTACATTCTCTTGGAAAGTTCCAATTTCGATTTTATTTTCACGTAATTAATTTCCAATAATTAAGGGGTCGTAGAATAAGACAAAGGCCCTTGGTCTGTTCATCCAGTAGAGACTTATTAGCAGTATAATACAATATATCACGTATAATTTATAACACAAAATAACATCGCTTCATCATGAATTCATAACAGAAAGTAAACAATCCATTGTTTACCCTATCTAAATTAGTTTTGCAAACAATGTAACAAAAAGTTGCAAACTTGCGATGAAGCGGTCCCGCTGTTGAATAAGGAAACGTTATGGGTTTATTATGGCGAATTAATAGGAAATTGGCGGGCTTTAAAACAATGATTCATTGTTATAATATTATGCCGCGCAAAATTTCCTTTCAACTCTGTCATTATCTGAGTTGAAGGATAGAATTTTCCTGATAAATTATAGAATATAAAATGCCAAGGTTCTCGAGTAAAAGTTTGAAAGTTATGCCATTCTAAACATAACTTAAGAAGGCACGGAAGCGAATGACTAATTCTAGGCTGAACGATAAAATCTGTACTTTATTATCAAGTGTATTTTTGACCTAGAATTTGTCATAATCGGTCCGTATTTATTTTAGGTTCCCTCTCTAAATCCACTGAATGTATCTCAAGGCTGCCTATCCAACTGACTCAGGCCAATCGTTATAAGAAAGACCTATATCTAGATTTAAAACACGCTAAATTGCAGATGTTCTTCAAACTTTTCAATTTCAATCTCTCAAAACTATCTTTCTCCAAAGATATAATACCTAAAAAAAATAGTTACTTTTCGCCAATGGTTTAGTGCAAATTGTGGATAGTACGTGAATGATGCTACTGGCCACCGCAGGAATGTCTCCATTTACGACACCTGTTATTTCATATCCAGGAAACCACACGGACGAGTAATCATTGCAGGAAATTTCAATTTAACAGCGTATTGTGCCTCTAGCTACTATTATAACCACTTTCATGAAGTTTAAAATATATATCAACGAGTTTTAAAAACTCCTTGAAAGCAAAACCTCCTATTTTCGAGGTCAGTTATTTAGAAAAGCTGAATGCAAGTGCAGTTATTTGTTTTTCTTTGAATCAGAGCGGAAACGACATGCACATTGAAATGTTCCAATTATAGGAAACCAAGTTTCTGAACATTCTATAGACAATGTAATAATGAGGAGTTATCCCTTGACTACTATAGTATGAATTTCCCTGATATTGACTTTACTAAATTGTATCGTATACCGTGTTATGTTGGATGCTTATAAATAAGAGTCCGTTGGGTAAGATACTGGTTTATTGGTATGAGACACAGGAGATGTATACAAGGCTACATCATGACATGAAGTGTGGCAGAGTGCCGCAGACCACAGATAATACATTTACTAGTGAAGACCATATTAGTAACATACTAAATAGTGATGTTACAACATCCCCCTTGTTGAGTTCAAATTAGACCCCTGACTGACAATTAATATAAGTGCTATGCTATTTAATTTTATACAAGACAACATGCTTAATTATACTTATAGTTACTTAAACTTTACTTATGACTCTATTTATAATTTAACTTAATCCATTTCTTCAATTAACCTTCTGGTAGGTTTTACAATACGACCTGACCTAGTTGTTACATTTGAGGATTGCTGAGATGAGGATTCTTGATGCCTAGACTCCTGTCTGTCACCTTCCTCTCCCCTTTGTGACGAGTTGGATTGCATGGGAGGGTTAGCACAATTATGAGAATATTTATGTCTTAAGTGTATTCTATTCCTCCTATACCTAACTCCATTGACATCCTCAACAACATATGATCTATTATTTGACAATCTTTGCTTAACAATAGCTTGTTCCCAGTTGCTACTTGGGTTTCTCTTAAAATAGACATGATCATTATGATGTAACATAGACATTGACTTGGCATTTTTATTGTAGTATTTTGACTTATTTTTATTATTTTTCTTGACAGACTCTTTGTAATCTTTAAATGTTACCACTTTTGGCTTCAACTTCTTATATGATGTTGGAATGTTATCTCTTAAGTTCCTAGACATGAGTAACTGTGCTGGTGATGAAAAATTATTTTTACCTGTATTTCTGTATTGTAACAATGCTATGTATGGATCTGATCCATTTTCTTTGCATTTTCTTAGCATGTTTTTTATGATTTTGACTGAACTCTCTGCTTGTCCATTAGACTGTGAATGATATGGGCTAGTTACAATATGTTCTATGTCCCATTCTTCCATAAAATTTTTAAAATCAACTGACTGAAAAGGAGGTCCACCATCTGATACCAGTGACAATGGTATTCCATGACGAGCAAATATGGACTTTAAATGAGTTATTACATTTTTTGATGTACTGTTGTTATTTAATAATGCAATCTCTATAAATTTTGAATAATAATCAGTGACAATTAAATATACTAAACTATCGAAATGCATTAAATCAATACCGACTTGTTGCCATGGATATTTGCTTATTTCATAATTCTGTAGTGGTTCCTTTTGGTTACATGGTTTGAATTTTGCACACACTAGACATTGTTCTACTAAATTCTTAATATCACTAGACATATTTGGCCAATAAAGAGATTCTTTAGCTAAGTTTAGACATTTATTTATACCTTGGTGACCTTTGTGAATTTTTACTAACATTTCTTTATGCATTGACTGTGGTACTATTAATTTTGAGCCTTTGAATACTAAATCTCTAATTTTATGGATTTCTCCTTGTATATTCCAGAATGGTTTTATTAATGGACTGACACTATTTTTGGTTTTTGGCCAACCTTCATTATAATACTTTATTAATAGCTGCAGGGTTTCATCTTTCTTAGTTTCCTGAGCCAATTTTGTGCTATATTCATCTGTAATTGCTAAGTTAGCATACATTAGATTGACATGACAAGACATTTCTGATTCATTTTCAGGCCTATAATGTTCTTTCAAAGCTGCTCTTGACAATGTGTCTGATATGAACATTTCTTTGCCTGGGACATGTATAACTTCTAAATCATATTTTTGACAAGTTAACATCATACGCTGTAATCTAGCTGGGACATCATGTAATGGTTTTTTAAACAGATAGACTAATGGTTTATGATCAGTGTGAACTGTGACTCTGTTACCATATACATATTGGTGAAATTTTTCACAACCAAATTGAATTGCTAGCAGCTCCTTCTCTATTTGAGCATACCTTTCTTGGGTTTGAGTTAAAGTTTTCGAACTGTATGCTATAGGTTTATTTTTTTGTAAAATGACTGCACCTAACGCTGACTTTGACGAATCGACTGACAAGACTAATGGAATCTTGGGATTATAATGAGCTAAAACTGGTGAATTTGTAATTTCATCCTTCAGTTTCCTCAGACATTGACTATGATTTTCATCCCAAGTCCAGACTGCATCTTTTTTTAAAAGATTTCTTAACATTTGTGTTTTTTCTGACAGGTTACTTATAAAAGGTCCTAGGTAGTTTATCATACCTAGTATTCTCTGTAACTCTTTGACATTTTGTGGTGTAGGCATGTTGACAATTGCTTTGACCTTCTCAAGATCTGCCCTTGCACCGTCTTTACTGAAGACATAACCTAAAAAACATACTTCTGACAGTGAAAATTTACATTTTGACTTGTTAAATTTTAAATTGACTTGACGAGCTCTTTGCATGACTTTATGTAATCTTTCATTGTGAACTGACTCATTTGGTCCATAGACTAAGATGTCATCGATGAATATGAGTACGCCTTCTATGTCACCAAATAGATTCATCATGACTCTTTGAAATATTTCAGACGAGGCATTTATGCCATAGGGTAATCTTAAATACTTATATCTACCAAATGGTGTTTGAAAAGTACATAATTCTGAACTATATTCATCTAAACGTAGCATCCAAAATCCTGAAAATGCATCTAAGTGAGAAAAACATACAGCCCCTTCGAGCTGAGACCTAATCTCATCAATTGACTTGAGTGGATAATGTTCCCTCATGATATTTTTATTTAAATTTCTAGGATCAAGACAAATTCGTAACTGACCTGAACTTTTTACTGTTACAACGACTGAATTAACCCACTCTGTAGGCTTTGTAACTTTCTTAACTACTTGCATTTTCTCCATGCGATCCAACTCCTCACGCAGTTTCCCTTGTAATGCGAATGGGACTTTCCTGGGCGGATCCACACATGGTACTGCATCAGGCTTGAGTTTTAGATGACAGACTGGAGGCAGACAGCCAAGACCCTGGAATACATCATTATATTGTGTATGAATTTGCTCACAAAAGTCTTGTTTTGACACTGAAAAGACACGTTTTATTATACCTAACTTTTCACAAATTGGGAGACCAAGGACATTTGGACACTCTATATCTGGTATAATAAACATTATGTTTTCAACAATGTTCTTATTGTTTAAGCAAAAATTACAACTTAAGTTGACTTTGCCTAAAATCGGAATGGATTTTCCACCAAATCCTGTGACATTTACTTGACATTTGACAAGTGACAATTTTGACAGCTTATTTTGACTTTTAACATTTTTAAATGTTTGTTTTGACATTATGTTGACATCTGCTCCTGAGTCTATGATACATTTAACCTTTGTATCACCTACCAATAAGCTAATTTCCCACGACTGCTTTGAATGATTCAAAGTATTGACGACTGATGATCCATTTTGTGACTGACTGGACGACTGTGCCTTATTGTGAAATCCCTCAGACATGTGACTGATTTCATCATTGAGACTCTGACATTTTTTCTTTTGGCTATTTGACTGGACATTGGATCTCTCAGACATGACATTTTTTTCATATATGTGATATGAATTGGGACTCTGACTATTTGACTGGATAATAAATCTCTCCGACATGTCACTTTTCTCATCATAGGGATGGATGGATGGATGTGATGTCTTACTGTGTGGCTGTGTGTTCCTGTGTCTCTGACTGAGTGACTGACTGTGAGAATGACTATTATGACTTTGACTCGACGTTTGATTGTGATTATTTAGACTCAACATTTGACTTTTATGACTTTGACCATTATGACTTTGACTATTCAGCATACCTACGAAATAATCTTGACTACCATTATCTGAATTAAACGATTGCAACTGACTGACTTTTTTATTTTTGTGACAAAATTTAGCAAAATGATTGTAAGATTTACATGACCTGCATTGAACTCCTTGAGCTGGACACTTGTAGCGATGAGACTGCCCACAGCGGCTACATGTCTTCGAGCTGCCTGAAGCTGAAGGTGACTCGCGACTGCCTGAAGCTGGCTTGCGACTGCTTGACGCTGACTTGCGACTGGAAGCTCGCTGTCGACGATCTCCTCGACTACGGCTCCTCCGACTGAGATGCATGACGTTTTCACTGGCGATGCTGCTCCCTTTGACTATTTTCTCAGCATCCTGCTGTGCGACTATGAGCGTCCTCGCTAGCTCTTGCATTCTCTGATAGGTTAAGTCATGTTCTTGCAGTAACCTTTGACGCACATGTGACAAGTCCAAATTGAGGTTTGCAATAAAAATATCTTTGATGAGCGATTCCCTGAGCGTGCCAAACTCACATTCTCTGCTCTTATTCTCCAAATCCGTGAGGAATTCGTCGATGCTTTCGGATTTTTCCTGCTTACGTGTGAAGAATAGGTATCTGCACATCGTGATATTTTTTCTTGGCTCGAAATATTTGTTAAATTTTGTTTTCACCTCTTCAAGCGTGCTGCCATTGATTGTTAGGTTAAACGTGTTGAAAATGTTCAGTCCTCGCTCACCGATTGAGTGCAGCAGAATGGCGATTTTGCGTTTCTCAGTTGCTTTGTCAAGGCCTGTCGCTAATAAATATAGCTCAAATGCTTGCGACCATTTTTTCCATGATTCAGCGTTGTTATGAGCTGGATCCGACGATATATTTAACTGCTTCACACGTGTTTGAAAATTTTGCTCACCATCATGGCTGACGTCCGCTTGGTCCGGCATTTTCTTCGACGACCTCGACTTTTTCTTGAATGATTCTTCTTAAACCACTTCTGACACCATGTTATGTTGGATGCTTATAAATAAGAGTCCGTTGGGTAAGATACTGGTTTATTGGTATGAGACACAGGAGATGTATACAAGGCTACATCATGACATGAAGTGTGGCAGAGTGCCGCAGACCACAGATAATACATTTACTAGTGAAGACCATATTAGTAACATACTAAATAGTGATGTTACAACATACCGTAGTTCACCTTCGACTCCGAAGAATCATAATATATAGCTTCACATCGTTAAGTTATGAGATCTTTTTACCTGTTGAAACAAATCCCTATAATACTGTCAACAGGTATTGGAGGGCCAATCTAAACGATAACCTATTATTGATCGCGCCATTCAATCCTCAGGGGGCACAATAGCTAAAGAATACTCAAGTGTGAATTAAAAAAAAACATTGCCTTCATTCCGTTCGGATTATACACATTATTTACATAATAAAGCTTATGATTTACCTCATCAGAGTGAACTCCTGACTTACTTATCAACCGTTAACTACCCTCGCTAATTACGTAAGCAATTACTTTGTCGTTAAATTAATTAAGATCGCTTGATTGGTATTTACGTCATGCCTCACTTCTATTGTTTACAAACTAGATTTAATTCGAAACCAAGTTTCCAGTGCTTCTGCTTTTGTAGTGTTAGGTTCAAACAGGTTTCATTACTGGGGCAAAAAATAACAATCGTGGTGACGTCATTTGATCCCCGACAATCGCTATGTAAAGCTATCTGTGTGTATGGAGTTACTTTGCTCGGCCTATGTCAAATATTGCCAGGGCCGCCGCGCGAGGCGGGCCGTGGGGTATCATGTTCTGCGGTCGTGGCAGCACTTTGTTCACTAAACTAGACCATAAAGTCGGTTATCTTTATGAACTCTTTGAACCTAACACAAAGTGGGCGAATGAATGTCTCGTTTAAATCCAATATGTATTGCTGTGATTGTCAAAGTATTGTACTGTGTCTGATCTCTTTGAAATGGTTTGCAAATCCCTAAATGATCCACGTTCGATTAAAGGATTAAATAAACGTTAGTAATGCATAATTTTTGTGTAATTCCAGAACCGAGAGCACAAACACCGGACAGAAGTGTACGTAATGACGGTGACGCAAGAGCTGGCGGAGTGGGAGGACTCGCGGCTCATGGGGCGCAAGCGGCAGTGGTTCAGCATCGACGACGCACTGGCGCAGCTGGCGCTGCACAAGCCCATCCAGCGCCACTACATCCAGCAGCTGCGCCGCTCCAAACAGAACAAGCCCGACGACCCCGGCAGCTAAGCTCCGCCGCACTCCCTATAGGTTAAGTCAGCCCGGAACTGAATCGAGCCGCGGGCCCCCGCGCGCCTCCCAAGCGTTGGGCTCATAACGACGCAGACGCCACACGTATAACATCTCCTTTTTTCTATTTTTACGTATATTTTTATACTACGATGGAATAAATGTTAATTTTATTTTGTTAGCATTAAAACGAAAAGACATACAAGCTCTATTTTTTATTTAAATTAGTTCTGCGTTTTTAGTCCTGATGAAATGAGTTTTAAAAATAAACATTTTATATTGCTCTTCTGTAAAGTTTTTGTTTGGTGGACGGTGGTTACCCAAATATTTACCTTGCGAAGCGGCGCAGAATGCTCTGGTTATAGACTTCTGCAAAAACTGTTTGACGTAGTTTGTAATCCTATTCAAATAGTCGGAAGCCAAAATACGTCATCGCATATTGATATAAATATACACACTACAAAATATACTCTGTCATAGGACGAACAGGCGTGAACACATGTTTTTGTTTTTATATATAATTGGTGTTTGCTAGCTGACAAGTGACAATGAATGAATTATTTCTTATTTTTTTATAATTTTTTGTCATAATATAAATTGTATAAAATCTGGTTCTTCTAACCTGACAGACAGATGTGTTGCTGGGGAGTTTGTTCCGCCACTTCTTCTTCCCAGCTAAAACACTAGGAAGTGGCGAAGGGCAGGGCGTTTTTGTGGGACTGTCTCTTGTAATGTGACGTTCAAAAAGTGCTGATTATCAGCCTAATTTGAATAAATGACTTTTGACTTTTGACTTTTGACTGAGCTGACATAACCTTCGTAAGATCTACATCACATTCACATCCTGGCGATAGTAGCTAGGAACACCCAGACACTGATGACGTTGTTAGGGTAGGCGCACACATCCACTCCTAGCGCGAACTCCGCGTTAGGATCGTCGCACAGATGCATACCGGTGGACTTGACGGCGGATATCACGGACTTGGTGTTCACGAACGACATGTTTAGCGGAAAGCCATAAATCTGAAAAAGAAAAAAACAATGTAGATGATGAATTAGCGCCCAAAATGGAGCCACTACGTACTTTGGCAGAATTACCTTAAATGTGACCATTAAATGTTTAAGTTTCTGACTGAAGCCAGGCTTGGCTGCTGTTGGGTTGAATACCCAATACTCCCATTGCGGCAACATATCGCGTAACAGCGTACTACAATACCTTAAATGAGAGGTTAACACGGTTAGCTTATACGCCTCAGAACTGTTTTTCCAAGTACAAAAGTCACATTGGGCTCAGCCACTAAGTAGCCAGGAAATTAGTTCGTGAGAGGGGTTGAACAAAACCGGAAAAGCAATTTGGTGCCAAGATTCCAAAATTGTTCGTATGCGTTGGTACCGCTGACAATGAAGTATTGGGTTCGATTCCTGGTTGATCAGTTGATCTAAATAATGAAATCTAACAGTATACTGCGTCAAATATCCACTCTGGCAGGCAGGCAGCAGAGTGGGTGTTTTAAGACGTCATGGTAGGGCTACCATCGTCTTAAAACATAACTTATTCCACTGAGGGAAAGAGACAGAGCTATACAGGGTGTCTAGCACCATCTCTTTCTCACACAGGAATAAGAACTGCTATAAAATGTCATGGTAACCCTTCTGTTGTATTTTCGACTAACGACGACGTAAAGCAGTACATTGAAATTCCAACATGCCATAAAACGGCCAATTGCGTATCAGCCACGCTCAGTGTAAGGGTTCCGCAGTTGCACGACACAATTGCCGACTTAAAATGATGCTCATTGTTTGATTCTATGAACATAATTATTTTCCGGAACTAGAGTTTCCGGAGTACCTATGTTTTTTACGTCAACTAACAAAAAGCTTTTTTAACAAAAGGGTCCTTATTATTTCTAACGGTAACCCACACCACGGCGGCTATGATATTATTTTACATGATTTAGTTTACCACTTCGTGACCGAGCGTCACTAGTAGTTATGTATAGGTACCAATAACAAATTCAAAGAAAATACACTGAGATTGGCAGCCACGGCACAAAACGGTCAGATGGACTATTATTTTTATTTACCTGTTCCAAATAGTCTTCATGTGAGACCGCCACTTTTGGACCTTGGTCTTGATCTTATTCTCCAGTGCGACCCTGAGCCCCTCCACATTTGGTGGAGGGGAGTAGAGTTCAATGTCTGTCACCACCGGCTGTTTCATTACGAACACTGTTTTGTCGAAAACCTGTGAAATATTTAAATATACGATACTAGCTTTTGCCCGCGGCTTCGCTCGCGTCAAATTCGGGGTAACACAGTTCCCCTTGCGCCTTATTGATTTGTAATAGCAACGCTAAGTTTTCCCTTTTCTTCCCTCTTTCTCTTTCCCTCTTTTTAAAAAAAATAGCCTATGTTCGTCTCCTGGTTCCCAACTATCTCTGTACCAAAATTCATCAAAATCGGTTTAGCCATTAAAGCGTGAAGAGGTAACAAACTCACTTTCGCTTTTATAATTATATTAGTAAGGATTCAAATTTATCTTGTATTTTATAATATTTAAAAAATTCGCATTAGTATTTTTGTCTGATTCATTCTATTGCTTAGGTTTGGCGTAAGTCATATAAGTTGCTGTAAGGAATGTTTTTATCTTCCGCAGGATTTTGTACAGCTCGCAAACTCATTTCCATATTTATTATTTTTATAAGTTGACTAAAATTCTTACGGCCTGCCACTCAGATCTGCTGAAATCGAACGCCATATTCTCACAATCTTGTGACGCTTGCACGTTCACCCATATCTGAAAAAGGCCTCGGTCCAAATAATGTTCTGCAGAGCAAAATCTTCTTTATTGAACACACAAAACACATTTTCAGAACTTTAAACTTACATTTTCGTTATCAAACACATAGTCCACAGTCTTCAGAGGGCAGCCGACATCTCTGAGCTCATACCTCTCCGCACTACTCGCATCACATACATACCACGTATAACCATCACTCTTGTTCAGAAACCCTCGGCTTCTGAACAACTGGTCATTCTCCAGGACTATTCTCCGTGTAGTCAGGTCATACTTTATTAGGACGAAGCTGCTGTGACCTCGGGGGAGGCCCAGACCGATGGCCACCCAACATTTGATGCCTAAGTAGATGAAGTAGCTGGCCAGCAGAATCGTATGGTCTAATGGGGAGCCGTGGAGGACTTTTAGCAATTCCTGTAAAAGTAATCACACTTATTTTACAAATACTTAGTTGAAAAGCTTGACGAGGAAACATAATAAGTAATACTAACAAGTCCCAACAGAGTAACAGCATGTGACTCCGTCACTTCATAACTTGGAATCAGCGACACGTATCGCATACAAGCGTTCATCATTTTGGCCAGGCTGTCTCCTTCACGAGCGCTGTAGATCGACTCTCTATCTTCCTGACTGACCCTATCTACATCCAACTCTCTCCGTCTGCCACTCGAAGTCGAGCTTTTCGAAACCCCAGAGGACTTCGAAATAGCAGAATCACCTCTCGGATTCTTCGGAATAAAGTCTCTCTCAGGCAAAGGAATCGGCTGTAAAAACTGCGTGACGCATTTGTTCCTACCCGCGCTATCTATAAAAGTCAACGAAATATTCCTCATCGGAAATTCATTTGTGTATTCTGTTACAAAATTGTTCAAATGTTTGATCAAATAATCGTCTTCTATTGAGCTTGGCAACGGCTGACTGTAAGCGTGTAACCCTCCCAAGTGCGAGAGGCTGGTTGTTATTTCTAATGTAATGAAAGCGGTGTCTTTCTTCATGAGTTGAGTTATTTCGGGGATTAGCGATGTTGACTCCTTCGTTTGGAGGGTTTCGTATCCAAACAGGAGTGGCGGGGCCGTGATCTTGAATGTGCCCCGAAGCTGAAAGCGTGATAGTTTGGTCAATATCAGTTCGGTCAATATTTGTGATAATTTGGCTACATTGCTTATAGTTTATCTTGCCGTAAAAACTTTTGGTTGGTTGTAAACCTTTTCCAAATGTTGATAATGCTATTACCTTAATGACCACAAAACTCCAGACAATTTAATAAATAATTCCCACCGTGGAATAGGTGTCTGGAAAAATACTAGGTACCAACTACTTAGTTATGTATTGACTCCACCAATGATCACAGATTATTCCGCGTAATTCGCGGTCGGTGCTAATCCAAACCGGCAATATTGCTCAGACGTGCTAAATGTATTGTGTAGCCAAAACTCGTACGTCAGTGAACCACGCCCATCGGCACAGCTGGCGTCATCGAGCGATGTCCGGTGCCAGGACGTTACTCTCAATAACACTGGATTGAGTATGATTCACGCCGCTTCCTCGCGACATTCGCACTCAGTAATATGTGTCACTCTCACTTATGAATGTTGAATGGACACACCTCTTTTAGAACTCTTGAACTGTCGATAGAATGATATCTACATCTTGTAAGATTTGTAGGTAGATAATGTTAATTCAAGTATTATATAGGTACTTAAGGCGGAAGGCGAATAATTTTAGAATTATAAATATTTTTGATGAAAAACAAGTCGATGAATAAATACTGTAGCCGGGTTGTTGACTTCTGTACTATGGATTGGATGTTTCGTTTCCTCCACAGGCTACTTACTACATATTGTGTTACTACTTACAGTGCCCAAAGTCAATACCGCATACAACGGTACCTCCAAGGTTCCAAGCCACTTGCTATAGTACCGATAGTGCACGGTCTTGTTAGAATGGTCCTCCTCTGAGAAACCTTCCACGATGTTCGCCTTATACTCGTCGAAGATGTTAATGTGGATGGATGAGAGCGGGTCGAATCTGTAGGGAGATAAGGATTATTAGGTTCTTTTAAACAAAGTCAGCATGTGACATCTGCTGGTCCCAAGTCCCAAAGGAACGATCGTGCAGAGGCACTGCTCTATTTGGCAAAGACACTGATGGCTGAAGTATTTGGCTGCAAAATGTTCATGTTTTCTCATGAAAATCAAAATAGTGACTGACTTGGTGCTAATTTTGAGCGTGTGACTCCAAGACGGATGACAACCTATTGCAGTAACGGTTTGAGCTGATGTCCCTCTGTAGTTCACCCGGACGAATGGCCTTAGTGGTCGTACTTTGAATCCTGCAACAATAGTGCAGTGCGGGATAAGTAAAAAAACTATTTGCAGAATATCCGGGATTTAACAAAATTATTTAATTGTAACTCTGAGCTTATAGTTTAACCTGCGATTTTCTCATCGTCTTCAGACGCTTCATCCAGCATGGCAGAAGTCCGGTCGCGTAGATTGAATGCTCTCAGCACAGTCACATGAATCTCCTGGTCTTTGCCCAGGGATTCTTTTAGTATTTGCTGTTTTGTGGAGTTTGATGCAGCTGCTAGGGATCCTACGTTAGAATGGTTGAAAAATATACTTCTGCAATCAAGAAAGTAGATAATTAACATCTTAACTGCAATCTTTGCTGAATGTCTTGGATATGTAGCAAAATTGGTAAATCAATTTTGAACGAAAAGGGATGAGAACTTGATATTGAAAAGTTATTTCCAAAGAAACCATAGAAACGGTTAGGTACTTTTCATCCACGGACAAAGTAACAATAAAAATCAATTAATTTCAATTCTCAATTAATTTTTGGAAGCTTATATAATATGTATATAATCAAATTAAAACACAAACCTTAAGCTTAGATTGAACTCCTTAACTACGTCTTTGTGAGTCTTCTGCAGTAGGTATTCGTTCAGGTTCCTTAACATATTCTTGTTTAACTTCTGGATATACTTGGCCCCAATAAACCTTTGCAATTCTATTGGATCCATTTCCATCTCCCGATTATTCAGATAGTCCATGTCGAATTCCCTTTCATTTGTTTTTTGAAGACAGTTCAATTGTTCTGTTGTTATTTGACTTGCATGGAGAGGAACTAGTTTCTTGTCCAGTTTAGTGAACCCCCCAATATTTCTCAAGTGAAGTAACTTGAACCTTATAATCTCGGGATTATTTTCGTCCAGAGGAAAGCTATCATCATCAACAACTTCCATTTTACTTAGTTTTTGTAATGTCTCTACCATGTTTTCGTCAGTTACTTCTTTTTCATATATCTTACTAACTACGTCTAATAACACATCTACATTTGGTTTATCAATGCCATTTAACAGTCTTTTTATTTGCTTTCCAGTCTCTATAGAAGATTTGATAGCTTCAGATTGATTTTGTTGTAGTTTATCATTCCAACCTACTTTAATGTAAATTTCATATCTAGTATATAATTTTTCTTTGAACAGATTACTGCTTTTAAGCCTTACTTTATTTGCGTGAGCAATTTCTTTGATACTTACACCACTTCCAACATATTTAGAGTTAGGTGCAACCGTTTCCTCATAAATAAGATCTTCTGTTACAAAATCAGCATTAGCGTTGGTTTTTCTTACTTCAGATAAGTTTATTTTTAATTCTGAAACCTTTGCATCATTTTCTAGCAATGCTACTCTTATACATATGTTCTTCGGTAGTATCTGTACGGAGAAACTCTCTGTGAATTCTGCACTAAACATATAATTACTAGAGTATTTTTCAGATTCACAAACAAAAACGTCATCCACATAGATCAAAAAATTATAATTATTTTTGAGAAAGCGCTGGCCTATTTGTCTAAAGTCAGTTAAAATGCTTTCATCTTTTTTCAAAACCATTTCTATTTGGTCCTTATTAATAACAGAATTAACAAACGTTTCTACTTGACTTTTGATTTGCTCTTCATCTAAATGCAATTTTGGTTTAGTCTGTTTATTATCGGAATCCCCCTTTTGTCCATTCTTCGCTTCTTTATATTCAAGGTAATTCGTAACGTACTCAAATTCTATTTGGTCAAGCATATCAGTGTATTCTGTGTGAAATGCCACATTCCAGTCTTTCTCGTATTCTGTTTGATCTAAAACACTTTTCGTTATTTCTAGGATATAGGGTGTTTCAATACATTCACGTTTCTCTCTAATCATTTCCATATCCGACCATAATGATATTATTTTATGAATAATCTCTTTTTTGGATTTTAGTATTTCTTTATATTTATCTTTAAGCTTGATTAGTTTTCCTGTGTATTTTCTTACAGTTTTATCAAATCGAACATCATCTTTTTTACTGGGACTGACTATCATTAGATCTTTTTTAAGATTGTTCTTAGTTTCTCTGTTGACTTTAATGTCCTTCACAAGATCTTTTAACAGGCTTTGAATATAATTATAGTCATTATAACTTTCTATAACTTTCACACAAAGTAGTTTTTCTAGTGTGAAGGTATGGTGATGTTTAGAAGTAATATTTTGAATTGCGATGTCTAAAAATTTTATGGGTGCGTCATTATCTTTACCATTGTTTTCAACGATATCATTAAACATACAAGGGTCAGCATATTCCACTGGTATTAAACAGACCTCAGTTACTGCATTTTCGAGAATCCTCGGAAATATAGGGCTCAAATTAACATCTCGTGATTTTTGAGTCCAACTAGAAAATTATAAAAAAGTATATTTAATGATAAAATTCATTTAATTCAAGCACTTATTTGTTATTATAATATGTTAAATAATAGTCAATTAAATTTTAAAAACTCAAGATTAAATTATAATTAGATTAGTGATATTAATAATGCCTAGTGTAATGAAATGTGCTAGTCACAGCAGTTCCTCAAGTAGGTCCCTACTTAATAGTACTTACTTAGTCAAGTCGATTAGCCCGCACCAGGTCAGGACAGAAAATCACACGTACACGGGTGTTCTGTGATCCGTGTAGTATCTGATGCTTAAAACACAGTAGGTATTGCACTTTCAGTTGACCTTTGAGGTCGATATCCAAACTGGTTGGCTGGTGGCTATGCAGGTTCTTTTAACAGCGGGGTCACCGGATTTATTTTTATACAACCACGGTATTCATAAGACCCGGAGGTTAGTAAGAGTGACTCACTCACAATGATAAAAACATTGCTAAGACTCTGGAGGTATACGGGCCAGTATGTTTCTGGCGGTCCATGCTGAGGCCAGCATACCCCGGTCATTTACCACTCGAGAGTACTCTTTCGAAGTGAACCTTACCCCGACTGCCCCGTTTGGCCCCTCAGCTTTGTGGGCCTCTCTCGCTGGCCCCAGCGGGGACTGTAGAGATAAATGGTACCTAACGACATTCCCGATATGACCTTGGTCACTTACCCCATCGATTAAACAGACACAGGAGCTGGTATACTAATATTTACGCTAAACAAAATCAAACTGCGTCGGGCTTTCTTAGGTCGTAGTTTATATAGGAAACTTTATCATCTTTACCAGGAGTTTAGCCGGCTGGTTTTTAAATTGAACTCTTTGTTATAAGCAACTAGCTTTTGCCCGAGGCTTCGCTCGCGTTTAATTCGGGGTAACACAGTTCCTCTTTCCTGATTTGCAGGTACCTGCTACTTGTAGTTTTTGCCCTAGCGCCTTATTTATTGTAATAGCAAAAGTTAAGTTTTCCCATTTTTTCCCTCTTTCTCCCTCATTTCTCACTTTATAAAAAAAACTAGTCGAAACATAAATATGGGAATTTTCGAAAAAAGTAAATTATAGACTTAAGTACTAAATTCCGCCCGCGACTTCGCTCGCGTGGCATAGTTACTTTAGGCTAACGCTAACTTTAACCCGCGTTATGATCGAGAAAAAAAAATCTTTCTCTCCCCTTTCTCACTTTTTTTAGCCTAGGTCCGTCTCCAGGGTCCCAACTATCTCTGTACCAAAATTCATCAAAATCGGTTTAGCGTGTAGGCGTGAAGACGTAACAAACAAACAAACTCACTTTAGCTTTTTAATTTTAGTAAGGATTATAAACTTACCCGTTTTCTAAATCAGAAGAAAATTTTCTAGATCTCTGAAATACAGGTAATATGGAACTCGTTTTCAAGTAACTGTTTTGCCTCTCCTTAGTAACATCTACCATAGTCACGACATTTCCAGTCACAGGTGCTATAGAGGCAGCTATTTCAGAACTTATTATATCCATTAAATTCGACGACGATTTTTCTTTTTTCTTCCCCTTTTTCTTTTTTAAATGCTTCTTGGGTTCAGTTTTTACATCTTGTTTTGTAAAGAAATCGTATTCATTGAAGCGTTTCGGAGACTGTTTTGAAGAAAACGAAGTTTCAATATCATCGAGTGTTGTATCTTGCTTGATCTCGTGGTACTCTTGAATATCATTTTCAAGTGAATCATCCGCCGTCCAGGTTTTTAATTCTATATTTTCATTCATAATGAGATAATCTTCATAACCCGAATATTCGATGTTTGTTGTTACCGCCATTAGTTGCCATGACAATACAATCATGAAAAGTAAATCTTTGTCTACGACTGCAGGGCAATGACTAGTGGATGAATCCGATTGGAAAGAAAACAAAATTCTTATAAAGCTTCCAGAAAGTGTAGAAAGAGCAATTACTTAAATAATACAAGTAGGCCAAGAGTTGAGTCCTGCACTTGTGTTAATAATAATTGTCTTAAAAGCCGATTACTTTAGCGGAAATACATAATAGTCTGTAACCACCATAGATAGAATGTCACATTTTACCATATTTATTTTGACATTGTCAATGTCATTACAAAAATGTTACAAAAGTGCTTCGAAACAGATTTCGATACGAAACTGACAGTGTCATAACAAAGGGAAAAGTTTTAGGTTTTTAGTTTTTGAAACGAAAGTTTATTATGTTTAAAAGATGGCACGATTCCGATTAAATGACAGTGATGAATATTACTTAGCTTTGTCAGATCAGCCAAAACGATTTGACGCTGATAGTCCGGTTACAAATGTATTTTTCGACGACAGTAATGGACAGGTAAATGCTCATGTATTTTCTTGAGTGTCCTTCAGTTTTTTACTTGTTTTTTTATGTTATGTTTATCTCAGTCTATCTATGGAATCATGATCCATGTGTAGTAAAAGTTTATAGTAACATGATCATCCTGGTGTACGTATCCTGGGATACGTAAACCCACTATATAATTTTCTTTATTGTAGGTGTTCACAGTTAGGTCTGGGGGCGTCACAGGCGTGACAGTCAATGCTATGGACGAAGCAAAATCAACTTCATTCCGAATGGAGGACCGTGGACCAATTATATCCATCAAATTTTCACCAGACCTGAAGATTCTGGCAATACAAAGAAACCAGGACAATCAGAATGCTACGGTAGAGTTTGTAAACTTCAAAGACTTGGCCCCCACCAATGTAGAGTACTCACACACATGCAAGTGGAAGAATGCAAAGATCTTGGGCTTTGTTTGGCCCAAGGTGAATGAGATTACATTCATTACAGACCATGGCATAGAGCTACTTCAAGTTTTGCCAGAAAAGAAACAGTTGAAAAGCTTGAAAAACACTTCATTCAGGTATTGTTGCTGTTACTAATTACTAGTGCAAAGACTTGCCTTACAAGTTTATTAATGCTGCAATCTAAATATTTTAATATAAAAAAATAACAAAAAAAAGCACTTTCAGAGTAGTAACCCCTACCTTGTTAAAAAGGTTTTGCGTAAAATGTAATAGAAACCTAGCAAATGTGTGTCCAGCAGTAGGTCACTTAAGGCATATCAATTGATGATGATTGTATAATAAACTAGTCTATTATATTAGACTGCCCAAACCATTCTTTGTTTATCATTTTCCAGCTGTGCCTGGTTCTCATGGTGCTCTCAGAGCAACATAGTGCTACTCGCTGGCAACAACGGAGTGCTGCTGCAGCCCTTCTCTCTCAATAACTCCACCATCACCAAATTGCAGAAGTTGGAATGTATGATACATATTTTTCTTTTACAATAAGAATTGCAACAAAAGCTCAATTTGCATTTGAAAATACAGAATTACAAATTATTCTCTTAATACTCTCTACTATCATGAGGTCTTTGAAGATATAGAAGCAATAGATAGATAGATAAATCATTTATTTGATGCAACAAAAGACACAATACAGGAATTAACCCAAAAATATCAAACTGAGAAACAAAAGGGATAGATTAAAAAAAAAGTAAGGTAGAAGTTAGATTGACCCATAGGCATTTAGACACATCACATACATTATAATTATAAATTGGTGGAAACTAACAAATTGATTACCATTATTTCAAAGACTCAAAAAGTTCCTCATAACAACAGCATCCTACGCACTATAGCAGACAGCTGGGACAGCCCCATACTGGGACATTGGATACGCCTACATGCAAGTGTGGCGTGTAATTTATGATTGTTTTGTTTTGTGTTTCTGGTAGATGTAAGTACTAACATTATTTTTTGAAGTTGTGTGTTGTACTAACCAAATGGAAATGAATTTGTCTGTAATAAAAGAATTTTATTTATTTTCTTATTTAAAACAAAGAAATTAACAAAACAACTTGTAATACATTTATGTTCCAGTAGATACAACGCGTCCAGTAGTAGAACGCGACGTGTTCATCCTGCGCCTGTGCGACGCCACGTGGTGTGCAGTGTTCAGACACGCACACTCGGCCACTGTCACAACTCCTGGACCCACTGAGGTAACTATCTCTCTACAGTGGCTGGATTACACCAATAATGAGTGATTGCTATCAATGGCTTTCATACAGGTGTCAATATCCCATGCATTTCCTCATGGAGCTTCTGGTGCTCAAATGATATTATTGGGTTGGTAAACCAAAATTAAACTCACTCAAACCAAAGTTATAAAGCTGTAGAGTTTGTATGGTCGAGTGTCTCTCAAAGAAAGGGATTTGGCTGTAATCTGTCATGCAGGCTGATAGTGAATAAGTAGAGGTCACTAGTCTTGCCGCAACTCCACATCTGAGGCGCGTGTTTTGCGTACGGGTGGGAATATTATTCGATCGACCCCAGCTCCGCGAGAAACGCCAGCAGCGCCTTGGTGTTGCTGACGATCACGCGAAGAGTACCTGGGTTATCCAAGTACTTTAGGGCAACCTCTGGGCAGTGCAGAAGCACGTGGGCTTCAGACTTCAGAGGTCTCTAGTCTTCATATTTTAATACTAGGACATACTGGTTTATACAATGTTTTCCTTCACCTTTACCATTTTTTTTTTAAAACGTTGCCCCACAAGGAATTTGTCCTGTATCGTGGGTGCGTTTACAAACATATAAACTCACATACACAAACAGCCAGACCCGAAACAACTATCTGTAGGCCATACAAATATTTGTTCCGTGCGGGAATCGAACCCGCGACACGCAGCGCAGCAGTCGATCGCTCAGCCACTGCGCCAACCGTGTCGTCAAAAATTTGATCATTTGATCATAAAAAGTTCATATAATACATTTGTGAAACAAGCCAATAACATCACAGCTCAAATCCAATAATAACTGCTCCAGGTGTGGCTAATGCCAATCACGGGTCCTTCGGGCTTCCACTACACACATGTGCTGAAGACCGGTCTGGTGGGCAGGTTTGCTGTCAACGTGCTTGATGATCTGGTTGTGGTGCATCATCAGGTAAGATTCGTTTTGGTAGTTTTAGTCTTAGGGATAGAACAGACTATTTTAATTATAAAATTAAAATATTGCAAGTACTTAAGAGTGTTCTGAATACCTTGAATGTGTAGTTTGTCTTGTAATAAAACCCTATTACTTAGACTAAAAGTATGTCTGTTTTTTTTTTTTAATTATGAACCAAGCCTCATTCCTGAAATAGCTAATGCGTACTGGACCAAGCATGGGAAAGAATTGTCATTGTTTGTGATGAGCCCTTTGCACTACAGTGTAACAGTAATAGCATAGTATTATTACTATAAAATTTACGTGTCACAATGTTAGTTACCGTACTCCTCCGAAACGGCTCGACCGATTCTTATGAAATTTTGGGTACATATTGGGTAGGTCTGAGAATTGGCTAACATCTATTTTTCATACCCCTAAACCTCAGCGGGTGAAACCGCTGGGCACAGCTAGTATTATTATAATACCAAGCTGTATTAACTAAGCCTACGTTACTATTTGTATAATATCACCTGATTACTCGATACGATACCCTAGCGCTTTTAAAATAAGGTTCCTTGATTCCAGGCGAGTCGAACATCCCAGCTGTTTGATATAATGGAGGAGTCCCGCCCGGAGAGCGGCGTCGTGATCCACATCCCCGTAGTGCCAGGCGTCAGTATGCAGCCCGCGTCTGTAGGGGACTTACACTGTCCTATGTGTATCCTTTTGAAAAAGAATAAAAAACGTTTACATTTTTAATAATAAGCAAATATTCAACAGTTTCAATGCTCTTAGTCTATCTAAATATACATATCTCACATTACAAAAAGCTGCAATATTAAACACTTGCCGTATAGTAAGAAAATTTTTACAATTAGACTTAGACAACAATTTCGCAACAGTTCAGAATAATTTATCATCCTAAGCTAATAACTAGAATCTCACCTTGGTTCACATCCGTGAGATTCTAAAAATACCAGGTACAAACCTGAGATTATTATTTAATTATTTATTTTAAAACTTTTTCGCAAAACTATTAGAAGAGTTGCTTGTATTTTGGCGAAAAAAAAATAACTTTCTACCGTTCTGTCTACACTTTCCAAGTAAAAAAAGAATTTTTGAAATCGGCTGGCGTGGTTGAACAAACAAATACATTATCGAATTGCTAACTTCAAAGGTTGGACCCTGTTCCCAAAACCGGTCGGATATTTGTCTTGTATTGCTTCCCAATACATGGTATAAAAAGGCCAACAGCATGTCAACATAATTCCTTGACTATCTGCGAAGACTCGGACACTTGGGTGGTGTTTCAACCGGACTACATCATAGACGCGCGCCTCGGTTGTCTGTGGCGCGTCAACCTCGTGCCCTCCGGACTGGCGCACTCGGTAATATACACTTTCACATATTTATATTATAATACAACTATAACAGTCATGGCCTGATTCACCACTTTCTAGTAAGTTCATTCATTTAATACAAATTATATTCCATTTTATTCAAATTGACTACATGGTTGGTGGAGTTGCTGAGCAAATGACTGCTACTCTACGTGTCGCATGTTCGATCCCCGCACAGAACCCATATTTAATTTTGTTTGACCTACAGATACTTGTTCTGGGTCTGACTTTTTGGATATGTTAGTTTAAAAGTTTGTAAAGAAACAATATCGTGAAAAAGCAGTGTGTATTCAGACAGTGTTTCCGTAGCCAACAAAATTCATATTTGTCAAAAGCTATGTAAATATCAGAGAAGTTTCGCCACACCATCAATTCCGCACATGCTGTAGAAATATAAAAAAAATCATCAGCCAACTCCATATTCAATCCACAGGTACCAAAAGATGAGATATCAAAGATAGTAGCAGTTCTACTACGCAGGACGAACGGCAAGGAAACTATATACAGGATCCTGAACCAACTCGTCACTGAGGCAGGCTCCTACCTGGTGCAGCTGTCCGAGGTGTTCGACGAGATCAACTCGGTGTACAGGTGAGTTGAACGCGACCTCTTCTATTCTGGCCTCTTGCAAATCTTGTGGCAATTAAGGTGTTAGATAAGAACAACCACAAAACGATGTCAGTTGTCCTTCTCAAGAATTTAGGTGCCTCAGAGAAGTTGGAAACTTCGACCTAAATCTCGACCTACTGCACATTTGTGTGGACGTAAACTGCCACAGAAGCTGCGGTAAATGTGTCTTGCCTTCCCATTTAGTCCATTGTTTTCCATTAGTATATAATATTATCCATTCTTTAATCAATTGTCACGCTATCATTTACTTCTTCATATCGTTCCTCACACAAATGATCCATCTTTTCTTTGATCTTCCTGGAGATTTTAACATAATCCAATATAAACTCTTTTGCAAAAAAACGGGCACTTTAGATTTTTTTCTCTACTTCAATGAAGAAGAACAAGAAATAGGCTTTATTAATTTGACGATATATTGGCATGTTATTTGAAGTATCCTGGCATGATTCTTTACGTTCCAAATTTAAAATTTGACATTAATAAAAGAAAAATAATGATTATTGTGGGTTGTGCTTTTTTCTTCGGCGGGAGGTGGCAGCTGTCACACGCGTCAGTGAGGAAAAAATCGTAAAAATTTGAAATTTTAATTAATTTTTAGTCAATTTCGCTTTTTCTGCACAGATTTAGTTCTAATTCAGTAGCTCTTCCAAGATGGACTTGAGTCCTCCGCCTGAACCTCCTGATCCCCCAGACGAAATCTTCTCTTCTCCTAGTTTCGGTAAGCGTCGCCTCATTGATGACGAAACCATTGAAATTGAACCGATTTAAAAAAAGAAAACTGACAAAAAAGTACTGTTCCATCTATTCAAACTCTATTTGTGCACCCGTCACTTGTAGTCGGTGTTAAGGCTTACAATGCCAATGATAAAGGTCCGTTTATTGTCCACGTATCCAGAATTGAACCGGATCCATCCGCTGGGACGTCCATTCGTCCCATAAAGTTCGGCCAGTTTTTAGCCCAAAATAATATTAAGGTGAAAGCTCCAACCTACCCGCGAAATTCAAATTTTCTTACGTTTTTTGCAATTTTCAGGCCAGTGCTAGGTTGTATGTTGATTAAAATATTATTCGCGGCTGTAAGACGTATGTAATTATAGAATTATAATCATCAAAATCACCAATACAACCCTCCAAGTTCATAAAGCTGTAGGAAAGACTTTTTCTGTTTTTTTTTTGTTCCTACGCCTTTATGAACTTGGAGGGTTGTATTGGTGATTTTGATGATTATAATTCTATAATTACATACGTCTTACAGCCGCGAATAATATTTTAATCAACATACAACCTAGCACTGGCCTGAAAATTGCAAAAAACGTAAGAAAATTTGAATTTCGCGGGTAGGTTGGAGCTTTCACCTTAAGAATATTTGTGCAGACGGTATTAAAAGAGTGGGCAGAAATAAAATCTCTGTCGAATTCACATCTGGTGTTGCGGCTAATAAGTTTCTAGATCTTCCGGTCCTAGAAGCTCAAAAATATGTTGCGTTAATCCCATCATATAATATCACCAAAATGGGTGTCGTCCGTCAAGTGCCGGTGGACATGTCGATGGATGAGTTTGTAGAGTCTCTCATCCTTCCTGTCGAATGCGGTATTATTTTAAAAGCCCGTAGACTGAACCGTAAAGTTAAAGAGGAGGGGAAGTCCTCTTGACTCCCGACACAAACTATCGTCCTGACTTTCCAAGGTCAAGTTCTCCCCCAAAGAATATACTGCTTCCATACTTCTCTCCCTGTGGAGACGTATCAATTTCCCACTATCCAATGCCTTAATTGTTGTCGTTTTGGTCATGTGAAGGCCCAGTGTCGCTCTAAAGCAAGGTGCTTTAAGTGCACTCAACCGCATACGGGTGATACTTGCAATGTGGTGGAGTCGATGGCCTCTTGTATCCACTGTTTGGGGCAGCACTACTCTTATAGTAATAGCTGTCCTGAACAGGGTAGACAGAGGTCAATCAAAATCTTAATGTCTCAAAATAATTTATCATATGAAGAGGCTTCACGATCTATTCCGAAGACCTCTAAACTTTACTCTGAAGCGACAAAAAATTTTTCATCTTCCCAATATTCCAATGCTTCTTCCCAATCCGTTCCTATTTCCCCTTCAACCTCTACGTCTTACAGGAAAACTGTTTTCTCCTCTCCTCGCCCCAGAGCTCCTTTGGGCAAGGCATTCGATAGAGACGCTCACAACGCTATCATCGCTAATGTTCCGTCATCTCTCCCCAACGGGTACACCCTTCTCCAACAGAATTCTCCTGCAGGGCCTCCTCAAGAGGACAGTCTGTTAGAACTGCTTTTATCTCTCATTATTAGTCTTGTTTCCCGTAACAATTCCCATTTACCGCCCCACGTTGCCCATAAACTTATTCATCTTCTTTCAGCATCCAATTATGGACCTAGTCCTCCTTCAGTGGAACGCGAAAAGCATACGACCGAAAAAGCCTGATCTTTTTTACTTAATTAACAAATTTCACCCGTCTGTCATTGCCATCTCGGAGACATGGTTGGTTCCTGGTTCTCGTTTCAGGATTCCGGGTTACTCTTGTCTTCGTGATGATAGGGCTGATGGGTATGCCGGAAGTGCCCTTCTAGTTAGGCGCTCTCTTCCGTTCTCCTTTATTCCTCTCCCTTCTATATCCCCTGATATTAACATTGTTGCCGTAAGAGCTTTTGATATTACTTTCCTCTCGGCATACATCCCTCATCCCCATTCCCGTTTAACCCCTGATCTTTTATGCATTCTTTCGTCTGTCCCTTCTCCAATCGTTTTCATGGGTGATTTAAATGCCCACCATCGCTCGTGGGGTTCGAGCTATGATCATAGTTTTGGTCTTTCTCTCCTCGAAATTTTTGATGAAGCAAATGTCTGTGTTATTAATAATGGTTCCCCTACTAGGAGAGTTCGTCCTACTCAAAATCCCAATTCAGCCGTCGATCTTACAGTGTGCTCGGCCTCTCTAGCTTCTATTCTTTCTTGGAATATCTTGCCCAATTCTCATGGTAGCGATCATTTTCCTATTCATGTGTCTATTTCAGACAGAGTAGTGCCAGTACGTAACTTCAACCCTTCCCTTAAGTATAGACTAAAGGCTGACAAGTGGTCTAATTATTCTGCCTCCTTGAATAATAAAATAGAATCACTCCCTTCTCCTGACCACAACAACCTTGTTGATTCTTACTCTAAGTTTGTGGATTCGGTGTCTGCCAGCGCTGATGAAAATTTTCCTCTCAAAAAACCTTTCAGCTTTAGAGTTTCCACTCCCTGGTGGGACTCTGAATGCACATCAGCTGTGAAAGCCAGGAAAATAGCAGAGGAGAATTATAATGGGTCAATGAATTTTTCAAACTTTTTTATTTATCAAAGGAAATCTGCCTTTGCCACTATACTTCTTTCTAAAAAGAAAAAAGAGGGATGGCTCCGCTATTGCCAGAGTTTATCTCCTCGATCTCCTTCTTCCCAGGTTTGGAAACAAATTAAAAGATATAGAGGTTCTTGTAATATTCCTGATATTTTAGCAAATGATCCGTCCTCATAGCTTGATTCCTTTTCTGATAAATTATCTCCCCCTTCAGTCCCAAACTTAGACTGCTTTCCCTCTCCTTTAGTTCCTCTTCCTTCCCTAAATGATTTTGATTCTCCATTTTCATTTACTGAACTCCAACTGGCTCTTGATGGTCTCATGGATTCCTCTCCTGGGATAGATGCGATTCCGTACTCATTTTTAAAAAATGCCTCAAATTTATCCAAACAATATTATTTAGATCTGCTTAATAACTTTTTTGAGCTTGGTTTTATACCTCAACCGTGGAAGAACCAAATTATCATTCCAGTTATTAAACCCGGCAAAAACCCGTCAGAATCAAATAGCTATAGACCCATTGCTCTGTCGTCAGTTCTGTGTAAGATTGCCGAACATATGATCAAGCACCGGCTTGAGTGGTTTGTTGAAAATGGAAACTTATTGCCCGTATCACAGTTTGGATTCCGAAAAGGTATGAGCACTATAGATAGTCTTAGCATATTAATTTCTGATATTCGAATCTCTCTGTTAAAGAAACAGTATTTAGTGGGTGCTTTTCTAGACATTACATCAGCTTATGATAACGTTCAACTTCCAGTGCTCAAACACAAACTTGTCCATCAGTTAAATATCCCTGTGAAGTTGGTTCGTTTTATATGCAACTTATTGATGGAGAGATCCATCTCTATTAAGTCCCAAGATTCTCTTCTTTCCCCTAGGACTATCTGGAAAGGCTTACCACAAGGCTCAGTCTTGAGTCCTCTTCTTTTCAATCTTTACACCTTCGACTTACATCTTTCTGTAGACTCATTTTGTCAAGTTTTGCAGTATGCGGATTATTTGGCTATATACTCTCCTGCTTCTTCTCTGGAAGAAGCTTCTGAGCGCCTGAATTCTGCTCTGGGGTATTTACATGATTGGCTCATTCAACACGGTTTGTCCTTGTCAGCCGCTAAAAGCACTACCATTGTTTTTACAAAAAAAAGACTAGTTTCTCCTGCTAATATTAAAATAAATGGTGAGCTTATTCCCCAGGAAAACAAAGTTAAATTCCTAGGTATTTGGCTTGATTCTAAATTATCGGGTATTGCTCACAATGATTATGTTGCCCAAAAATGTGAAAGAAACATCAACGTTCTCCGATCTCTGTCTGGGGTTTGGTGGGGGCTCATCCATACACTCAAAAACTTATTTATAATGCTATAGTTCGAAGTCATTTTGATTACGGATTGTTCTTATTAGAGCCCTGTAATCAATCTGGGCTTCAAAAACTTGACAAAATTCAATCAAAATGCTTGCGCATCATTATTGGGGCGATGAAGTCGTCTCCTATTAATGCTATGCAAGTCGAATGTGTTGATCCTCCTCTGTCTATTCGTAGACAAATTCTTGCTAATAGGTTTTTCTTCAAACTTGTTCAAAATTCTGACCATCCCCTTCTCGGTAAGCTGGACCAATTATCTTCTATTTTTGACTCTGGCAGTCTACGCTATAATTTAAAAGTTCCTTGTCTTCTCCGTGCCTACCTTCAATTCTCCCGTCTTCCTAGCCCACTCTTTCAATGCCGTAATTTGCCTCTTTATTCTACCCCTTATAATGCTCTAGTTTTCCACCCTGATGTCCTCTTAGACTTTGGTATTAATAAAAACACAGTGGAAGCAAATTCGGTGTTTAATAATAGAGTTTCTGTTGATTTCCACAACTGGGTAACTATTTTTACTGATGCTTCAAAAGCCTCTGATGATGGCCCAGTTGGTGTAGTGTAACTGTTTGGATTCCATCTACAAAAAATATTTTAAATTACAAGTGCCCCTCGATTACATCTGTTTTTACAGGTGAAGCAATAGCAATTTTTGAAGCCATTTCATTTGTTAAATCTCACAACATGAATAATTCCATAATATTTTCTGACTCAAAGAGTTGTGTTCAATCTATTATATCTAACCCTTTTAAATGTAATCAAGATTCCCTATTATTCTGAAAATTTGAGATTTGCTGTTTGAATGCCACAAACTAGGTATTAAAACTGTTTTAGCGTGGATCCCAGGTCATGTTGGTATTCATGACAATGAAACAGTTGATTCATGTGCTAAAAATGCTGTTCTCACAGGCTCCTTAGCCCATTCTGAAATTTACTTTCATGACATTTGTACCACTTTACCGTCAATTTTGTTTAAAACATGGTCTTTAGAATGGCAAATCTCTAAGTCTGTGACAGGTAAATATTATGGTGATATTCAACCTGTCATTCCCCATAAACCTTGGTTCTTCAAATACAAGTTGGCAAATAAATTAACTACATCGACTATCTGCCGTCTACGTTTGAATCATTGTTGCTCCCCCTCTTTTCTGGCCAAACTTAGGATTAGGGATAGCTCTATTTGTGAATGCGGTTTGGATGACGGAAACGTGGACCATTTACTTTTCTGCTGCCCTAAATTGAGATTCTCTTTAAACGAAATTATTCCCCCTCACATCCCTCGTCCCACATCCGTTAAATGTCTCCTCTCCCTTGTGTTCTCTCGTTTTGTATATAGACTGTGTAAGTTTGTTCAAGTTAATAAAATAAAGTTGTAATTTCTAACAACTATTAACTTTTTTTTGACGTGATAACGTCTTTAAAATCGTTTTAGTCGGGTGACATGTTCAGAAACTTGTAAACCTCACGAGCGACATTTCATAAAGATGGTAGCGCCATCTGTTACTTGGCTCGAAAAAAAAACTTTGAATTAGTACTTAATTTCATTTTAGATGTCACTACTGGTGATAACTTATATCACCAATAAGACGTTATCACGTAAACATCTCGATCGTAAACCTACTTTACAAACAACCAATTTTTTTTCTCTCTTAGAACACTGTGTCTGAAATGTCTGTGCAGAAAATGGTTCATTATTTGTTTGTTAAAATATTTTAAATCATTTAAACTCTTTTTTGTGATCTATTCAGCAATGATAATTATTGATATAGTCTCCAGCGTTTGATTGTCTACCATAGTACCTACGTGATATTGGCAAAATTGTGGTGTCTCCTTCCACAAACGCCATTAAATAAATAAGTGAAGTGAAGTGATTATTAGGGTTATTCTAAAATTGCTTTACTAATGGCGCGAATTGCTGAAACGATTTTTAACTGATTACGATATTTTAAAACTTTTTGGATATTTTCTGCAAATTAAACAATTTAATCTTTCTTTTTACATTAAATACCACTTTTTGATATGAGTGATAAAGTGATAAGGGCCGGTAAAATTATAGCCCTACGAAGAAGAAGGTTGTTCGCAAACTTACGTGTCTCAGCGGCTAAATGTGAGTCGTTCAAATGTCCAGAGGACTTGGCAACGGTATCAAGAGACTGCTTCGGTCAAATGAAGACCCGGTTCGGAAAGAAAACGATGCACAGAACCAAGAGATGACCGCTTCTTGGTGAGTCAGGCGTTGCGGAATCGTAAGGCGTCAAGTGTGGACCTGAAGAAGAGCCTTGAAGAAGTAAGAGGAGTAGAAGTTAGCTTGTGGACGGTCAGGAGGAGGCTTTTGGCTGCCAATATCAGGAGTTACCGCCCAGCTCGGGGCCCTAAATTACTCCGTGAACACCGTGTTGCTCGACTTCAGTTTGCTCGGAACTGTGCTTCATGGACTCTGGAAGACTGGAATAAAGTATTGTTTTCTGATGAAGCTAGAATCTCTTTGTGTGGAAAGGACCGACGCCGGCGAAAGCTGCGAAGACCACGGGAACGCTATGCGGAAGTGTGTTTCGAAGCAATCACTCCTTATGGCGGAGGCTCCGTTATGTTTTTGGGCAGCAATTAATTTGACGGAGCGTACGGAGTTAGTTTTCATAGAAAATGGAACATTAAATGCACACCGGTACATAATGGAAGTCCTAATTCCATATGCACAACCCACTTTGACTGCACTTGGGGAAGATTTCATTTTTATGGACGACAATGCTCGCCCGCACCGTTCTGGCGACGTGGAAGCGTACATGCAAGAAGTTGGAATCCGTCGTTTAGATTGGCCAGCTCGAAGTCCTGACCTCAATCTAATTGAGCATGTCTGGGATGTTCTAAAGAGACGGATAAGATCAGTGCAACCTGCTCCACAAAACATCAGGGAGCTAAAAAGAGTCATTGCAGAAGAGTGGGAACGTATTCCTCAAAACGTTATTAAAAACATCGTGGAAAGCATGCCCAGAAGGATTCAAGCTGTGATTTTGGCAAGAGGAGGTCACACTCGTTATTAGGTTTTTACATTAATTTGTAACTTTATTTAATTAAAAAAAGTAAAAAAAAAATCTTGTCTTTATTGCCGACCACTTCTTATTGTTTGGGCGTGTACATCGGTTTTAAAGAATCCATCGTTTTTTTTTCTTTTAATTGCCCGAATTCACTTCACGCGCATTAATTTACACGATTTTATGTAAACAGACTATGTCAAAGAAATAAATTTCATTTATTTAACTCAAATCGACCTTAGAACGTAAATTTCCTTAGGTGCCTGTTTTTTTTTGCAAAAGAGTGTATAAATACACAGATAAATACTAATAGAAACAATATGAAAACAGTGTCAAAAAATAGCTATTCCTATCAAATTAAGGGGTTGTCAAAAAATTGTCTTTATACCAACAAGGATTGCAACCCCAAAAACTTAAATTTAACTTTACCCTCCTTTTTTCGCATGTGATGTCATCAAATAACTTCTCCCGCTTTAGGCAGAGCGGAAGGGATTGTCATACTTTTACTGACTAAAACCCATTAATGTTTTTTTCTTTTGCCCTTTATGATCCGTAGCCTCGTTATCTTTTTCGAACAACCCGCAACCCCAGCAGGACCAACTCCTTGATACCTAAATAACAAAAGCACTGTAAGCCCAAAAAATACATTTTAATGTACTACAAGTATTTTTTCAATACTATTCAAATTAATAGATCCATGACCCTGTACTATTCAATGCATTAATCAGCACAATTTTTCGAATCCTGCCGTATACCGTATTTTTTTTATATTAGTTGGATGCACATAATGCTTGGTTAACGGCTTCTTGAAGAGCTCGTTAACAGTAACAATACCTTCCGAGCCTGTTCGTGCATCGTGCAGGAAGTGGGCAGACGTGGAGGTAGCGCGCAACACGGCGGGGCAGCCGGGCGAGTGCGCGCGCCCGCGGCACAACCTGCGCGTGCTCATCTCGCAGCCCGACCTCTGCAGCCACGTGCTGCAGCATCACGCGGACGACCAGTACCTCGTGCAGGTCAGTCCACAACTGTTTCATTAACATTTGTCATCTTATAGACTGCTTGCTCTCTTTTTTTTAAATTAAATATTTACTACTGTGTCACACAAAGTACCGGGAAAAGATAAAAGATCAATGAAACACAAAATGTAAGTTATTCATCCAAAGGCGAATGGCAGGGTTGTATGGGAGTTTAGTACCGCTAATAAAATATCGTGTTTCGGATATATTTTTGTTTCAATTGGTAGTCAATACGATAGGCAAGCCCTTTTGAAATTCTTAGATTTTTAGGAGTTGGGACCTAAAAGTTATAACCAGTTTTATTTTTGAGGTTATGTCCTAAAAAATATTATTATGTGTAAGCACATAAACATTGTTTTGGTGAAAAACGATGTTCTAGATAGCTGGTGCTATCTTTGTAATGTTTTACTTATCATTAAACTTATCATTAAGTTAGCAAATTGACATGAGAATTGTACCTATTCAGTAGAGTGCTTTAGGAGACCTACGTCCAGCAGTGGTCTGCAATAGTTTGATGATGATGAATGATGAAGTGCTGATGCAGTTTTGAGTGTGGGTAAATAAAACAACTTTGTTTTTGCAGGAACTTACATTAATTTTATTGTTGTTATAATTACCTAATTGATTCTTAATATTATTTTATCTAAGAAAGGGGCAGGTCGGGTCATACCTTCATGGCAAGCGTTACTCAGGTACCAAATAATGCTCATAACATGTGAGCAGCATCCCATCCAGTTACAAAAATCATTAAATTCAGTTGCGTTTAATAAATCACTCATTATGGTGGCATTATTTGTAGTGGCACTATATGGTCCGCGTACATCTATAATATATCCATCAGAGGCATAGAGGACAAATGGCTTTAATAAATTCCTATATTTATGAAGGGAATATGTATCCTTTTGGAATAAGTAATTACTACTTTTTTGTATATGTAGGTATTTTAGGATATATATTGCATCAGCTATTGTGATTGCAGGTTTTTGATCAGCTGGTGCATTAGGCTCACAAAAATGTGATCGGCAATGTATGAATTTTTTGCTGCCACTTGCTCCCTTCTTAAATGAGAAAAACCAAGAAATCCTGGAACATAATCAGTTAATGTCTCTAGGGTCCTTATCGGAACTTGAAATAGATATGACAATCTGTCCTCTGAATCCCCAGTCCTTAATTTACACAATAAGGCTGTTAATGCAAAACTATCCCGATGCATATTCCTAAGCCATGTAACATCCAATATTTGTTGATGTTGTTTATTTATGCCTATTGTGCGGGACTGAAGGGACTGGGCTTCAAATAAAAGAGGAGAAACTGAGAAAAAACTTGGTCACTATATTTTAGCGTGTGTGTGACACAAGGGCTCAAGCCAGACAGAGATAAAGTGATTAACTTAACTTAAAATTATACTAAAACAGTACGCATCGTCGCTCGTTGCAGTGACGAATATATCAGGCTCCTCCAGAGCCTCAGGTGCGTCAACATGCCCCCGGACATTGAAAGGTTCTTTCAACAAGAATCAGCAGAAACGGGTAGTGGGCAAATTCTATTGAAGGCGCGCCGTATTATTCCAGCAGAAGTCTGGATATCAGCCACTCGAACGATGGCATCTGATCCTGGGTGGACGGCGACAATTCTTCCTAACTTCCATTTGAGGGGGGGTAGGTTGTCCTCCTTTACTACTACCAGAGTATCCAGCTTCAGCCCATCTTTGCAAGAGCGCCACTTAGTTCTCTGCTGCAACTCGGAAACATACTCCTTACTCCACCGAATCCAGAAATGTTGACGGAGTTGCTCGATCCTTTGGAACCGAGTTAAATGATTAATGGAGTGTTCCTGAAGGTCTCGCTGTGGTAGTGAAGTGAGCGGTCGACCCACAAGAAAATGTCCCGGCGTTAGAGGTGTGAGGTCAGCAGGATCAGTGGACAGCGGCGTCAATGGACGAGAATTCAAAATCGCCTCGATTTGAATTAGGGTGGTGTTAAGTTCTTCGAACGTGAGGTTACAATTTCCCAACACTCGTTTTAAATGAAACTTTGTCGACTTAACACCCGCTTCCCAGAGTCCACCAAAGTGAGGAGTATAAGCGGGAATAAAGTGCATCTTAACACCATCATTTGCCAAATTTGCACCTAAAGAATCGCAGTTAGATTTTAAAAATTTCGATAAATCGTTGTACGCACCAACAAATGAGGTACCGTTATCAGAATAAATGTTAGATGGCTTTCCTCTTCGCGAAATAAACCTATACAACGTAAGTAAATATTTATTACTAGTGAGATCACCCACAAGCTCCAGATGAATAGCTTTAGTGGTGAAGCAAATGAACAAAGCTACGTACACCTTCACTAACCTGCAACCGCGACCTTGCCGACTAGCACACATGATAGGACCAGCATAGTCGACACCAACATTGTCAAACGGATAACCTCCTGGATGGAGACGCTGCCGCGGCAAATTTCCCATCAATGGGGTAATTACGTTACCCTTTATGCGACAACAGCGCACACAGTTATGACAGCAAGCCCTAGCTAAATTACGGCCACCTATGGGCCAATACGATTCTCTGATTGATGCTAATAATAACTGTGGACCTGCATGCATCAATCTTTTGTGTTCAAAATTAAATAACAATTTTGTAAATAGGTGAGTGGACTGTAAAATTATAGGATGCTTTTTATTATATGAAAAATCTGAATTTTCCAAGCGCCCTCCGACACGCATGATATTATTTTTATCTAAATAAATATTAAATTTAAAGAGGACACTCTTTGAAGGTATATTTTGTTTGTGTAAAAGTAATTTGTGCTCTGGAAACGAATCGATTTGACAATTTAAAATAATTACGGGCCTGTTGGTCTAGTGGTCAGTGGCCCTGACTGCTGAGCCGGAGGTCGTGGGTTCGATTCCCACCCAGGACAAACTTTGTGTGATGAGCATGATTGTTTGTTCTGTGTCTGGGTGTGATTTATCTATAATATGTATGTATTTATAAATTATATAAGTATGTATATCAGTTGTCTGGTTACCATAACACAAGCTCTGCTTAGCTTGGGATCAGATAGCCGTGTGTGAGTTGTCCCAAGATATTTATTTATTTATTTATTTAATTACATTTAATGCCTCCTGTAGTTCCTCTTCTGAAAGAAATTTACTAACTACAGGAAGTTTCCTACAGATTCTAACAAATCTTAACACATATGCTATGGAACGAACAAGTCTTAAATAATTAGAGAAACGGTTAAAATCTATAAACGTATTGCAAGAACAATTTTCCACAATAGTACTTAATGAAACTTGAGGTCGAGTCTCAGGCAATGTCTCGACTTCTGAACAGTTAAGTTGAGATGGCCAGTTGGACTGATCTTCCTTTAGAAAGTCGGGACCGCACCACCACAAATGTAGCCGTTGCAGAACACTAATATCCACGCCTCGAGATATTAGGTCTGCTGGGTTCTTGTCAGTTGGAACATGACGCCAAGTACAGGTCCCTGCCTTATCTAGAACTTCAGCAACGCGATTACGCACGAATGGCTGAAGTTTAGAAGGCAACATTTGCAACCATCCCAATACAATAGTCGAATCTGTCCAACAGTAAACTCGATCGAACTTTACTCGAAGTGATTTTAGCACCTTTTCATACACGCGAGCTCCCACGACGGCACCACACAGTTCCAACCTTGGAATGGTGGTAGGCTTAATCGGCGCCACACGACTTTTACCCATAAGTAAGCGAACCATACATTCACCATCTGCACTAACACTACGGACATAGGCGCACGCACCGTACGCGCGCTCAGATGCGTCCGTGAATATATGTAGTTCCAACGTCTGGTACAAATCGGACATAACAAAGCGTGGGATACGCAGATTATTTAAAAGAGGGAGAGATTTAACGATGGTATTCCAAGCTGTGCTAAGATCCAGAGCCAGCGGTTCGTCCCATGAAAGTTTGTCTATCCACATCCTTTGCAATAACATTTTCATGGTGACGACAAAGGGAGACAAAAGCCCCAAGGGGTCAAAAATACGTGCAATTGCTGAAAGCAAATCACGTTTAGTGGTACTACTAGAAGACGTCTTAAAACTAATTAAGAAACCTAGTTCATCAGAGTCAGCGAACCAGTCAAGCCCTAATAATTTATTAGGATTATTAGATCCCTTACCTAAATCTAATGATGACTGAGAAGTCCCTGAGACTAAAAGAGGTTCATTCGACTTCCACTTTCGAAGTGGCATGCAAGCTGATGCTAGTGTATTGGTAACTTCATGTCGAATGAACAGCACTTCATTGAAATCATTGCCACCCGTGATCAAATCATCAACATAAAAATCATGTTTAATTATGGTGGCAATTTTTTTATTCGTACACTCAATACCCAATTGTTGCAGGCAGCGCGTCGCAAGAAATGGCGCGCTAGCCGTACCGTATGTGACGGTGTTTAATTTAAAAGTCTTAACGGAACTGCAGGTGTCTTCACGCCACACGACCTGTTGTAAGTGCCTGTCAGATGGATGAACTACTACCTGTCTATACATCTTTTCAACATCGGCTGACAAAACATACTTGTGTTGTCGAAACCTAAGAAGTATAGACAGGAGGTCGTCTTGAACCGTGGGACCCACCATCTGTAAATCATTTAAAGACACTCCTGATGACGTCGGACAACTAGCATTAAACACTACACGCAGCTTCGTAGTCGTACTACATTCCCTAAGGACCCCGTGATGAGGGATAAAATATGAATTCTGATCTAGTTCCTTGTTTATTGTCATATGACCTAACGACTCATATTCTGTCATAAACTCGTGATATAACTTACTAAAATCAGGTTTAGTCTTAAGTCTGCGTTCCAAGGAATATAAACATTTTGTAGCCCTATGAAATGAGTCACCTAAAACAGAAGGTTTCTGCTTCATAGGTATACGTACACAGAAACGACCGTCTTCTAAACGAGTCGTATTATTACAAAAATGTTCCTCGCACAACTTCTCTTCAGGCAAATAATTAGAATTTTGCGAGACAATCTCTTCAAGATTCCAAAATCGCGAAATATCGTTACGAATTAAATCTAAGTCGACATCACTACAGGAACTAGTTTGAGTAAAATTACATCTAACAGTATTAACTAATTTACTATAATTATAGATAATGGGACCAGAGACGATCCAACCTAACCTGGTTTCAGTGGCGTGCACAGGGTTTAATAACCGGGTAGGCAGCTTTTTTTTTTTCGCAAATAAAAAGGAAAGATTTCGCAAATGCACGTGTTAGTTAGTCTTTTTTGCCGCGGAATAGAAATTATGTAAATCTGTATATCCCGAGTGAGTCCACACTGTTGTACCTATTATTCGAATTAAATAACATGCACGGAAAACAAAATACCTAATTTATTTGTGTGTACGCAACCACACAGCCAGGATGTTGTTATGTTTCGTAACTTTTCGTATTAAATTTACGAATTACATAACCTTTTTGCTGGGTTAATGCTCGTAATTCAGGACACATCTACCCACAGAACAATATACTCCTAGCGGAGCATCTACCTTTCGACACTATTTGAAGCTTTTCATTAAACGACAATTGAGAAAACCTACCATTTATTACTACTAACAAACACACATTATCAACAAATCGAGCTAATTTGCGTTTCGTAAATTAATTATTCACAAAAAACAAAATAATAACTGCAAACTTCACATGAAAAAAACAATAATATGGTGACCTTTCTAAGAAAGCATAATTTCAAAATTTTGATGAGAAAATGTTGACAAATAAAATTGCATCAGTTTCAACCGGAATTGTACTTAGCTAACGACTTCTTCAACTTGTCGTATAATCTCTGTTGAGCGCCAATCAGTAAAAAACTGAGCTGTACCGACCAATGTAACGAGTTGTTCATGTCGCAATGAATTGCGACATGAATCGCGGCCCCCGATTGGCTTCTCATGCCACAGGAGATACGTCGCTGTGTGAGCCATACACGACGTGTCTGTACACGAGGTTTTACACACACACGCATACTTCATGCCTACATTTATCAATGAAATAAAGGCACTGTTGAAGTTTGCCTATAATTCGCTTGTGACGATCTGTTGAACGCGAAATGCCTGCCATAGTATTAATTTAGGGCGGTGTGGAACGTTGCTATTATTTTTACGTTAGGAATCTAAAGAAAAAGTTTAAATTAATTAGATATTTGTTTATTCTTTGATTTTTTTTTCTTTCTTTGTTTACCTATGGAGTCTAGGGTCGGCAGTGCCTTTTTGCCTATTAGGAGCGCACGTCACTGCCTGGTTTCACATAATACAGGCTTACCGACTCCTAACTTTATTCTTTGCGAACCTAACAAGTCCCAGAACAGATCAGCACCAGTGGCGGGCGAGGGGCCTGGATGGAGGGCAAGCTATGTATCGACTTTTGATATAAACCACCCCCCCTCCCCCCCTCTTTGTTTTTTTTGTGGTTGTTAGGAGTCATTGGTATACTTGAAATACTGCTCAATACTGCTCTAGTAACAAAATTATTGTAAATTATAGTTTAAAAAAATCTATTACCTATTTACCTTTCACGTATGGGATAAAACGTTCCACGCGCCATCTATTGGTACCGAGACTCCACGCGACATCAAAGTTCTATCTCCTAACGTAGGTTTAATAATTCGTAAAATAATTCAATCGATGGCCACTAGATGGCATATTACGAATTATCGATTTGTTGTTTTTTAAGCTTACGAATATAATATATTCAACGTTTGAATCTCACTAATAAATTAATGAACATCTAATTCTTTATTTTGCTATTCATCTTTTACATTCACAAACTCTCAAAGTATAAATCATGCAAAATTACATACGAAATAACCATTAAGCATTATTCTGAAGCGGATTATGATGCGTTTTTAATACCAAAAAAAGTTTGTCACGCTCCTTCAAAACAATAGAATAAACATACCAAATCATTTCTTGTGGATTCATTGAAAATACGGTGAATTAAAAGTTATCTCAATGTAGCATACCTTTCAGGCGCCAATTTCCGAATTCACATTTTAAAATCACTATAATCAGTTAATCACTTAACAAAATCGTAGGTTGTCACATCGCACCAAAAACTTTCACCACATTAGTTAGTAATTTAAAATAACATAACTAAATCAAAACTCAAAAACAGTTCCCAAACTATTCAAAAGAAACAAAATAATATCAATCGTCATTCGCAATTTGTTGCACTCTTGTTCTTGCAACTATATTCAGGCCGGTCATCGGATGGTTTATATGCGCGAACTTAATGGACAAGCCAGGCTTTACTAGCCCGTATAAATCGCCGTATAAGTACCTAAAATTTATCAATGAATTGTGTTTAACTTCTATACAAATGAAAAGCCACATTGAAAGCCAACGAGTGCGAGAGAGAGACGCGCTAGAGCGAGAGAGCATTACGCGCGCTTTCGGTAGTGTTGACATGTCACGAATCGCTCCGAATCAGACACGATTGAATTTTGTTCGAATTTGATGAATGATTGACTTTTAGTGAGTCGTAGTATTTTATGGATCTGGTAAAGTAAGCGCGCGGCAAATTAATTTGCGTGTATTTAAAATATTTTTGTTCATGAATGTTATTATGTTAGTTTGGGTACAGTTAGGTAGTAGGTTATATAACTATTGGTCTGATTGGTGTTATAATTTAGGGCAAGCCCGGCTTATAGCTTCTATAGGACCTTCGCCCCTGAATTCAGCACCAATTTAAAGATCTACGTCCGAAGGCTTGTAAAAAGTAGGGTCTGCCAGACAAATATCAGTCGGAATATTCAAATTACATATATCTAATTCACGACATGGCATCTCATTAGTTATCAATGGCAATACAAAACAAAACAACTTAGCATTATAACTATTGTTAAGTGACGTCATTCTTACGTGACAAGTATTGCCTACGCGAGTTAATGCGTTATTTATGCCATAGATTGAGCCGTCTAGCGGACTCATTTTCAATTTTAGTTGTTTACATAGTCGCTCCGTCATGAAGCAAGATGTACTACCGCTGTCGAGTGTAGCTCGCACAATATGTTCTTGGTTGTTCATATCAAACAGTTTAATTAAAGCGGTTGACAATAACACGCCGCGCTCCTTCTTATTCTCGCCATAAGCAGGTGAAATGTTTGTTGACAAAGACACGTTATTTGCGTCAGCAGTGTTAGCGGAGTGCGCGGGCGCTGCAGACGTTGACGGAGACGCACAATCAGATGTATTATCGTTACCTTTAGTTTCCGAAGTATGGATTAAAGTATTATGCCTGCGCTTACATAACTTACAGCCAGGTTTTTTACAATTGTTAGAGAAGTGACCAGAACGAAAACAGTTATAGCATATTTTAAAACTAGGAATTAATTTACGTCGAGCCTCATTGCTCAAACCAAGGAACTGTGAACAGTTAATCAAACTGTGGTCACCCTTGCAATTAGGACAAGACTTTGAAGAAGATTCAGTGTTTACAATATTAGAACTTTGTGTCGTTACCATCGATTTAATTTTACTCGTGGAACTTGATTTAGCAGAACCGGTTACATTGTGTTTTGATAGTTCTAATGTCTCAATTAGATCAGCGCGTGTCCGAATGAATTGGAGGAATGCATCAAAAGTTATTTTGCTGTCCTTGTCAGTACGACCTTTAAACTCCTCCCACTCGCGATAGGACTTCTGATCCAACTTACGTGTAACCAAATATATCAACAACGTGTCCCATTGCTTGACTGGTTCGCCTAACGATTCTAACGCTCGCAAGTTTTTATTTAAAAGATCTATTAAACCTTTCAAAGCGATAGAAGACTCCTTCGAGATAAGTTCAATATTAAATAACGCTGAAACATGATTCTGAACTAATAAACGTTAATTGTCAAATCGATCGCAAATTAAATTCCAAGCCACATCATAATTATTTGCTGAAAACTCAATGGATTGGATTACCAGAGCAGCAGATCCCTCCAGAGAAGCACGTAAATAATGAAACTTGTTGATTTCGTCGATCTCATCGTTATGGTGGATGAGGCTTGTGAAGGTGTCACGAAACTCCAACCAATTGCTATACAAACCATTAAATTTGGGCAGTTGTATAGTAGGCAACTTAATAGGTTTATAAACACTGCAACGACTACCTTTAGCACTAATATAATCATTATCTTTTTTACATTTACTCACTAGCTGTTGAGCCCTCGACAATGCTTTATAGTACAATGTCTCGAACTCGGAACGTTCAGACAACTGGGCCTTCACATCATCAGCCACACATTCTAACCGTAACTGTACCTCATCGTATTGCTCGTACAACGACTCAAGTTTACCCATGCGCAACTGTAATTCCATAACATCACAATCGCTTAATTTTACGTCATTCAGTGCATCCAAGTAATTCACGAATGTGGTTAAGCGACCTTTAAAACTTCCTCGCTTCTTTACTAATTCCTTTTCCTCGGACATGCTGGGACTCGGGTGTTGTCGAACTGGAATGTAAACAATATCAAAGTAAATAACTTATAATACTAAAACCGAATGCTATACATTTAGGTACTGAGTTAGATCTAGAATTTAATTAAAAGTAACAATGTAAATAGGTAATCTTTAATGTAAATAGCTGTATATGAAATAATAAATCTGATTGCAAAATGTAACGACACAACTTTTGTATATTAATAATTTCCTTAATAACTTGTTATTAACACAAAAACAAGAAAAGAATCGAAAGTACACTACGGCTTAGTTAACTGAGATTGCAGTCAATAATTGAAATAATATCTAACACTTACAGAATAAACTATGACTAATGAATACCTACGCATCAAACTATGATACATAACTGAATAGGGTATCGTTCTATTGCAACAATCCACATTATATTATTATGTAGCTAATTCCTACTATACTAAGTATTATATAATAACAATCGTCGCTAATTGTACGCGTAACATACAAAGTTAACGAAACCATTCAGAATGAAAACCGGTATTCACTTACTATAGCTTATCTAATACAAGTTAAAATGCACTAACCTTTTAACACTTTTAATTAAAGTTAGATACAACCTGTACGAGTGTTGGGTGACGATATTATCCAATTTAAACTTAACACCGTGAAGATAATGTGTACTCCATCCATATAGCACGCTGTCGGCGTATAACCTCTCAAGTCCAGTCCAATTGTATCCGTAATGAATTCGCTGATATTCCCTTAATAATCTTCGAATAAATATGATGAACACAACAATCCGGTTCGATAAAGGACCATGTGCGGGACTGAAGGGACTGGGCTTCAAATAAAAGAGGAGAAACTGAGAAAAAACTTGGTCACTATATTTTAGCGTGTGTGTGACACAAGGGCTCAAGCCAGACAGAGATAAAGTGATTAACTTAACTTAAAATTATACTAAAACAGTACGCATCGTCGCTCGTTGCAGTGACGAATATATCAGGCTCCTCCAGAGCCTCAGGTGCGTCAACACCTATAAAGTACTGTACTTGGTTATCGGGGTAGTTTTGAATATTCTCATAAGAGATGTTACTTAACCCTTCCATTAAAATAAAAATTATCTCCTCCGTGTGTGTAAGTAAAGCTATTAAGGCTATACTCAGCAGTATACAGGTTTTCATAATTAGCGTCCTGTCTATGTAAGGAGCAAATACGAGCTCCTCTTGGTATAAAATATTGATACTTAACCAATACAGCTTGCCTGGTTTCTTTAGGCACAATATTTGGCTCTGGTTCCAAGCACTCTTTGGAAAATGCAGTGTCTTGGTGTTTCAGCTGCTCTTCTTATATTGGGCAATACAATATGTTGGGGTCTTTCTTCTGGTTCTTCTGGAACATAGAAGCTCAAATCTCGAGCTTGGCCCCAGCAAACTCCACAAACTTCATTCATGGATGACATCTGTAAATAAATAACATTGATGAAATACAAATTAAACACTAAGTTTGATAAGACATAAATTGCGCCCATCATGACCAAGCTACAGAATAGTTTATAACATCCAATGATTGGTTTTCACCTTACAGAAAACCTTTACCAAAAATATGTATGTTGCGTTAATATGAGAAAAAGGGCTATGTGACAATGGAAAAACCAGTATCCTTTTGTTGATAGTAGAGCCAACATCATGACTGTCCCAGATTTAGCAACATAAAATAGTAATTGCCATTTGCATGACACATTTTTATAAGCATTACTATAAATATAATTATGTGTTGTTGCGATTCCACTCTTGATCTGATTTTGGGGTGGATAGACTGACCACATACAGCACACATCAAATCATAATGATCACCCTCCAGATGATCAGGCACAATGGGTTGAATATTTTTATTTGGTGAAACAACCCTAGTTCTTCTAGCTCTTGGACAACACGGTACACAAGCTTCATCTTCAGAATGAAGCTAAAATAAAAATTATTAATAAAGAAAAGCTTGCATTTAAAAATGCATGGTATTAGTGGAAAATAATTTTCTCATTGTTTTAACACATACATACATCAAATCAAGATATATTTGTAAATGATATATGCTATACCTCTCGTGGTTGGATCCATGTAGCAACTGTGTTAGCCATTCTTTGTTCTTTTCATTTGCATCTTTAATCAAAATCCTGCGTCAACTGATTCATAGTATGGATTGTCCGCATACAACACAAACACTTAGATGGCATATTATGCTTCTCCTCGGCATATTATCAGAAGAATGTGAATGAGTAAGTCAGCAGGTGTTATCTGAAAATAATTAAGTGATTTTGAGTGAACAACATTGCTTTATATGACACTACAACATTGCTTTATATGACTATGACAGTCATACTAACAGAGTAATAACTATTATAACAGGCAAGTAAACAATACATGTAAACGATCACTCAAGTGTTTATACAGGATATAGGACACATTATATAGGACAAAATGTAAATATTTATACAACCACAAGTGTTTGTTATTTTTTCAAATAATGTTTAGATTTGTTTTAGTATACACATTTTATTTTTAGTATCATATCGCGTAGATTAAATGGTAAGGACTACTTTTTAACACGTAAAAGTTATCACTTAACGTAACTGACACACGCGTACGCAAAATGTTATTTGGAAACTACTTACATCTCTAGGATATACCCACAGCCGATTAGTATTGACGATATCTTCACTCTCATCGGATACAGCGTCCTTTCGCGAAAGTACTATCAACAGATAGAGTACGGAGCACCAGTAGCTCAACTCAACGTAAAAATGGCCAGATAATTTGCTATATTGCTCAGATACAGTTACAAACTACAAACCAAATCAAAACAGCATGACAGCATTGACAGCACAAGGAAAGATTTTCGGGAATTTCGGGATTTTTCTATCCTGTCAAAAAAATTGCCAATACAAAAAAACTTTGAAGGCGAAAATAATTCCTATAGTTAAATAGTTAATAATGAAGATTGTATGCAATAATTATTCATTGTTAGGTATAATGTGTAATAGGTTAATTTTATTTCCTCTTATTTCAATTTTTAAATAATCATTTATCATTTTAAACCTCGTGATATTTTACAAATGGCAACTTCTAAAAACATAACCACATTTAGTTGCGTTCAGTTTAAGATTATATTACATTTAATTACTTAAATCTTTTAATTGATATAATTCATTAATGCGGTGTGCTAAAAATACTAACGTTACATAAAAATGAATGGTTTAGTTGCCTTAATAAGTGGTACAAATTCTATCACAAAACAACAAAAAAAGTATGCGGTACGAATTCTGCCGTTCGCCTTTATTTCATCACCTTCAAACCATGCTCCTTCATTATATTGTTTTGTCCACTTAAATCAACTCAACTCAATCTTGAATGATGGTTTTCAGACACTATTTATTCCCTTTTGCGATGTTACCTTCAGTTCAAGACGTTGACGGCCTACCAGAGCGAGGCAAATCTGCTATCACATTTCGACCGCTTTTAAACGTTTTGTACTAACACCGTAACAACATAACATCCTACTTAATATTTTAAATGCGAATGTTTGTGAAGATGTATAGATATTTGTTACTCTTTCACGTCAAAACGGCTGAACGGATTCGGATCCTAATGAAATTTGGCACAGAGGTAGATTATTCCTGCACATAATTGGGCGGAGGAAACGCCCCGGTGTAACTATTGTAACGATCGCCCGGAGGACACGGTAGAGCACACAGTGGCGGTCTGCCCAGCGCGGTGCCCGAGTTAGAGGCGATCGGCGATCGTCCGGCCCTGGTTGTTCAGTGCATGGTCCGGAGCGAGAGGGAATAGGAGGCCGTCACCTCCGCGTGCGAAGCATTAGCAGTGCTAGCGATGGAGGTGGCCGGGCGTTTGAGGGAGAAAACCTCGAACCAGCCCAGCCGCCGCGGGAGACGCCCCGAGCGTCGGGCGCCACGAGACGACTGCGGGCCACGTAGATACGGGTCTGTGGACGGTGAGCAATGGGTGGCTCACCGTCAATCCGTCTTTTGACGACAGGCCGTGTCGACAGCGCGTTAGTGTTCCACTCGCGCCTCAAAGAGATGTCAGCAAAGCAAAGGGGCTGCCAGGGGCACCGCGTGCCGGGGTTGCGAGCTGTTCGAAAGAGATAACCCGGCCCCGGAAAGTAAAGGGCAATAGAAGGAACATGGGTGGGTTTTAGTCAGTACAAGTCTGACACTCCCCCCCACTCCGCCCAGAGCAGGGGAAAATATTTAATGACTAGCTTTTGCCCGCGGCTTCGCTCGCGTTAAATTCGGGGTAACACAGTTCCCCTTTCCTGATTTACAGGTACTTGCTACCTGTAGTTTTTGCCCTTGCGCCTTATTTATTGTAATAGCAATGTTAAATTTTCCCTTTTTTTCACTCTTTCTCCCTCATATCTCAAACTTTTTTAAAAAAAATAGCCTATTTTCGTCTCCAGGGTCCGAACTATCTTTGTACCAAAATTAATCGAAATCTGTTTAGCCATTTAGGCGTAAAGACGTAACAAACAAATAAACAAGTAAGGATAAGGATTTCCCATCCGAAAAAAAACGCCTTCTGTAACATTTTTAGTGACTCATAATGTCACAACACGAAATTCCACTGGCGGTTTAAAATTTAAGACAAACCCTTTGTTTGAAGTTTTTCTCCAATAGGAAATTCGCAATAAACATTAGATATGATCTAAAAACAGCTCTGTATTTTAAGTTATTCATAAAATACTTTACTCCTACTAGGCATCTTGAGCAAGCGTGGTGATCAATGCTCGACCTTCTCTGTTTGAGAAAAGGCCATTGCCCAGCTGTAGGACAGTAATAGGCTTTTACAGGTATGAAGAACAGGGTGTAAAGTTCTTTATCCTCTATGGAATAGGGAGGATCCTCCGACCAGACGGGTGTCGTGTCTGGTGGGCCACTGCCCGACAATGGCTTGTCGGGTGCTTGTATATATTATGCTAACTTCGCGTGCAACTTTGCTTGCGAGATGTAGGAATCTTGCCGTTAGTTCTTCGGTGGTTATATTATAGATGGCGCTGTAGTACTTTTTGCCACTTTCACATTTGTGTCGCTACAGGCTGGTCTTATCATTTTACTAGGCATTTTGTTTCGTTTATGATTTTTTGTACATATTTCTAACTAGATTTTGCCCGCGGCTTTGCTCTCGTTAAATTCGGGGTAACACAGTTCCTGATTTGCAGGTACCTGCTAACTGTAGTTTTTGCCCTTGCGCCTTATTTATTGTAATAGCAAAGCTAAGTTTTCCCTTTTTTCCCCCTCATATCTCACTTTTTTTTAGTTAGCATATGTCCGGGGTCTCCAGGGTCCCAGCTATCTCTGTACCAAAATTCATCAAAATCGGTTTGGCCATTTGGGTGTGAAGACGTAACAAACAAACTCAATTTCGCTTGTATAATATTAGTAAGGATTCATAAATAAATAAAACAAAAAGCATTTCAAAATATAATAAAAGCCCACCGGTATAGTCAGGGCTCCAGAGAGAGGAACCTATGACAACAATATGAGCTGTGTCCAGAAGTAGTACCGCTTTCTGTATCAAAACCTTGATCCAGCTGCCTAACGAGAGCCAGGTGTTGATCGAGACTCTTGGCAATTAAGCTATATGCTGTAACGACTATCGGCACAATGATCTTTGAGTCCACATCCTTCATGTCGACAACCCTCTATTGACTTGGCTAGCGGCCAAGTCAATATACTTAATTTGTTCATCTTTCTCGGCTTTCACGCCATGCGGAACTGTTTTATCAACAATCATTGCGCGCCGTTCTGATCGATCCATCACCTATATCAGGTTAAATGGCAAAAATTGTCCTGTCAGTGATTATTGATCGATCCCAGTACAATGTGATATTATACAAGGCATTTTGTAATTATTATAATGTCGATGTAGCGATTACATTATAAGTTGTATGGAAACCGGTGTGTCAGGTAGTGACAGCCTACATCGCGTCCCTGTGCCGGCACGACATGGTCGTGCAGCAGGCGGCCGCTGAGGTCACCGTGCGCGCCCTCGTCACGCGCCGCGCCGCCGGCAGGCTCCGCGCAGCCCTGCGCCGGGGAGCCCTGGGCGACGCGCGGCCCCTGGCCTGCGCGCTGCTGTCGCTGGGACACATGGACCCGGCCGCGGCGCAGCTGGCGCTAGACATGCTGTGGAGGCTGCGAGGGTACGAGGTATGTACGGGGAGCCCTGGGCGGCAGGCTCCGCGCAGCCCTGCGCCGGGGAGCCCTGGGCGACGCGCGGCCCCTGGCCTGCGCGCTGCTGTCGCTGGGACACATGGACCCGGCCGCGGCGCAGCTGGCGCTAGACATGCTGTGGAGGCTGCGAGGGTACGAGGTATGTACGGGGAGCCCTGGGCGGCAGGCTCCGCGCAGCCCTGCGCCGGGGAGCCTCACCAGCTCGCCAGTTTCCCGTGTGGCTTTAGAAGATGAGTGTCTCATGTGTCACGTTGTATACTTCGCAGGAAGTAGTAGAAGTGCTACTGAGCTGGAACGAGCCGGTGAGCGCGGCGGGCGCGGCGCGCGCGGGGGGCGCGGGGGCGGCGCGCGCGGGGGGCGCGGGGGCGGGGGGCGCGGGGGCGGGGGGCGTGTGGGCGGGGCTGGCGCCGCGCAAGGTGCTGGCGGCGGCGCGGGGGCGGCCGGGGGCCTTCGCGGCGCTGTACCACGCGCTGCAGGCCAGGAACGAGAGGACACGGGGGTCGCCGCACTTCTTAAAAGGTGATCATCGATTATATCATCATCAGCCATCCGCTCTCTGTTCTTTCTATTATTCATATAATTTCATTAAAATTAGATGAATGATGGATGGTTTTTGATATTAACGTGCACGGTCATAACGACACCACACATTTAAATTTTACCTACACTACAGAATAAGTAATTGCCTACATGTTGTAAATCCAAGTTTACTCTACATACTAGAAGTACCTAATTAGTTTACGCTACAACATTTTTTTTTTGAGTTTACTCCTTTTTTTTTTTTTTTCGGGTGGGAAATCGTCCAATGACTTCCCCCGCTCTGGGCGGAGCGGGGGGGCATGTCAGACTTGTACTGACTAAAACCCACCCATGTTCCTTCTATTGCCCTTTACGTTCCGGGGCCGCGGTATCTCTTTCGAACAACCCGCAACCCCGGCAGGCGGAGGCCCTGGCTTTGCTGACTCTCTTGAGGCGCGCGTGAAACACGAACGCGCCGTCGACACGGCCTGTCGTCAATCGACGGACGGACGGTGAACTACCCATTGCTCACCGCCCACAGGCCCGCATCTACGGTGGCCGGGAGTCGTCTCGCGGCGCCCGGCGCCCTGGGCGTCTCCCGCGGCGGCTGGGTTGGGCAGATGTTCTCTCCCTCAAACGCCCGGCCACCTCCTTTGCTAGCATTACTGCTCCGCAGAAGGTGGTGACCGCTTCCCATTCCCTCTCGCTCCGGACCATGGCCTGAACCAGGGCCGGACGCGAGAATTCGCCGCCGCCGATCGCCTCCAGCTCGGGCACGGCGGTGCTCCGCCCCGCTTGGGGCAGACCGCCACTGTGTGCTCCACCGTGTCCTCCGGGCGATCGTCACAATGGTGACACCCGGGCGCTTCCTCCCGCCCGATGATGTGCAGGAACCTCCCGAAACTTGAGTTTACTCCTTAAGAATCGATTTTCATATATGTATAAGGCGCCCGGTATGAGAAAAATGTGGGGTGTAAAATCTACTGATGAATGACCTCGTTACGTTTTTGGTGCACGTGCACGCACCTATGGTGTTTGTCGTACAGTTGAATATTACTAGATGGCGCTTTATGAAATTTGTCGTCCGTCAGTGATATTTTTAATTATTTATTTTTTTTGTACTTAAGGAGTAAACTCCAGTCGTGCGTCGGAGCTGACACACACTTTTTTAATTTTTACTTGTCATGATGAAGTAAGAATAGAATGATTATGAACTACGGGAAATCACACATATCATGATTTCCTAGCAATATATTTGAGAGATATAAATACATCCATAATTTTATAGCAAAACTTCATCTGGGGTTTCCTTTCCTATAATGGCCACTTCAGCAGAATCATAATAAGAAAATATGAACCACGCCACGCTATAATTCTTAAAATGAGTAATCCATATTATTCTACTAAGATTCATTTTAGACCCCCCCCCCCTTTTGCGAATGGGAAATCATCCAGTATATCCAGTATCTTACCTCTCTTTGGGTGGAGCGCGGGGAAGCGTCCGACTTGTACTGACCAAAAAGCACCCATGTTCCTTCTTTTGCCCTTTATGTTACGGGTCCGCGGTATCTCTTTCAAATAGCTTGCAATCCCGGCAGGGTTTTAGACCCCTCTTAAACCGGCCATATTAGACCCACTAAACTACAGTCTGACATTTCTATGTCTCTTGATCCATCCTATCTAGTATTATGTAAATACTAGCTTTTGCCGCAGCTTCGCTCGCGTTAAATTCGGGGTAACAAAGTTTCCCTTTCCTGATTTACAGGTACCTGTAGTTTTTGCCCTTGCGCCTTATTTATTGTAATAGCAATGCTAAGTTTTCCCTTTTCTTCCCTCTTTCTTTCTCATATCTCAATCTTTAAAAAAAAAATATCTATATACATATAATAGCCTATGTCCGTCTCCAGGGTCCCAACTATCTCTGTACCAAAATTCATCAAAATCGGTTTAGCCATTTAAGCGTGAAGACGTAACAAACAAACTCACTTTCGCTTTTATAATATTAGTAAGGAAATATTTCGCAACATTTACACGGATATCTTCATTATCGAATCACACTACCATCAAAAAACAAAAACATATCTGCATCAGTACAAACCAGTTCGGAGCAGTTGCTACAAAACACATCATTATCATGGTGTGTTGGTTACATTTCGGCTGATAACTTATCGACACCTTAATTACTGCTAATGTCATGGGGTTGCTACTGCAGATAAACTCTGTTTTATGTAGGTGATAAACCATTGGTATAGGGTGCCTACGATAAGTGATGATTTCACAAATAATACGCGAAAATAAACACGAAATGGCGCAATAAAAGTTCAGTATAAATCGTATGGCGTTATGTAGGTTCTGCTTACCCTCCTGGAAATAGGCGTGAGTTAATATGATGGTATGCTATACTTATATCGTGAGAATAGGTTAATTTATGGATGTATGTTTGTTAGTCAAAACAAAACAAAACGAACAGAACGGATTGGGGTGAAATTTAGCAAACGGATAGTTCTTATCCATAAGGTACTTGTCATCCCGGTAGTATAATCCTGTGGAGCAATTACCAAACTACAACCAGGACAAGAGGCGGGCAAAAGCTACTAACTTAATAAAAATAAATCTCCTGATCACCACAAAGCATGTTTATTTTTAACTTTACACAGGTATGTTACATTCATAACAACTGCACCGTAACCATTGCCTCCGTTTTCACCAACGCACTATTGTTTCAGGAGAACAATGCGACAGTTACGTGGAGTACTACAAACAAATCACTGCTGAACCAGAGTAACCATTACAGAAAATTGGAAGACTATCTATTCTAAACAATCTGGCTCCAACTACCATAGTAACAATCTTAACCCGACTGAGTCGGTGTCCAAAGGGAGGGAAGGTTGTTAACAACGCATTTCAAAAATATCAATATAGAAGATTTTCTTAAATCACTCACTCGTAATATTACTCGTATTATATGATTTAAAAGAGTGTCCATGAAGTTTCTTGCCCATTCTACTCTATAAAGATCAACGCTTTGGAATTGGCAACTACAGTACTGTACAGGGGCCTTAGTCTGCTATTACAATAGTGTCAGAATGGTCGATCACTGATCCCATAATGGCTGATTTTGACATTTACTACATACTAAACTTGTCAAAATCAACCATTATGCGATCAGTGATCGACCCCAGGCCTGTAGCTTAATTCTTTTGTTTCTTGATATTCTGTATAAAAGTGCCTGTTTTGATCTAATTGAAATAAAGACTTTTTGTACCTAAGCTTTAGCTTATTGTTAGATCTTCACACAAAGATATTATTTGCAATGTTTGAAAGTGACGAAAGAGGATATCTGTAATGCGTTGCGATACGTCGCGGCCCTCCTATCTACCCTAGACTTCAAAAAGCGTCATCTGTATTTGATGCAATACCAAAACATTGTAACCAATGAAGTTCCCAAAATAGAGTATCTGGTTATCAGGGGCGTCTATACAATGTGTCATGTGACATAGCCCTCCCCTAATGAGCGCCATAGCGCCCTGTCTTCAGCTTGCCGCAACCAGCATCTGCCTGCAGTCTTTTTAGATCGTCATCCCACCTGGTCGGACTCGTTACATAAGTATCTAGAATATCGCTAGTCCATGACCGGACACATTGTTTTTCCGATAAGCTTTTGAAGAAGTTTGTAGTAAATCATCCCCAACACGGCAAATGATATGATACTCATGTTAATGCTCTAACTCAAACCTAAAAAGTCTTTCATAATTTCTAGGTACCATTTCCATTAGATATCATTTTGGAATCAGTTTGTTCGAGATTAACTTCTTCCTTTATTAATCAATATTTTAAATTTATTTTGCCAAACAATATTTATAATGCTTCAGGCGTTAATTTTTTTTCCTCGCATTTGTTTAATAGTAATTTGAGAGACTAAGAAATTAAGGTGAAATTATAATAATATGTTTAATGCATCTTCAATGTGCTTGAGTTAATGTTTGTATAAAATTGTGACAAAGCTGTACCTACAAGAGTACAATATCTTTCATTGTTTATTATTAAATTTTATAGATGTAATAATTTTGACAAAATATTTATAATTATTAAAATAATGTACCTATCTCTAATTAGTCGAAATTGTAAATACTTAAATGTTTGTAGAAATGTTGGTTAGTTACATAATTAAGTAATGCAATGTATATTTTGTTATGAATACAGACAAATGTTATTTTCATGTTATTGTTTTTTTTAAATTCCTAGGCAATCATGGGATACAAAGGGCCACAATCAGGCAAGCTAAGGGCATCCGCTAAAACACGCGAAAACCCCGCCCGTGCTAGCGCTGCTCTTAGTTTTTTTTTCATACAGGCGCGACGCGAGCGCCCACCCTGCATGCGCATGTTTTACCTACCAGTCTCAAAAATCTCCCTTAAGGGTCCCACTGATTCCCACTATCAAAATAACCTTAGCAAATCCGTTGCCCGCGCCCGCGGTCACGGTAGAGCTGCTCAATAAAGACGCAACTGTACGCCCCTGCACTCAAGGGATACTATTCGTCACAATACATTTTAGTATCCGTCCGTTCGAACTCTGATCGTATGACAATTTTATCTTAAACTTTTCGGAATCATGACGATCAAAAGGTCGACCTTTTTAACACTAATGACTTCATTAACGTCATGAATGGAGTTTAAAGGTTCTTGTAATTACCGATTTTATTGTTCACACGATAGGCAGTTAGATACTGATATAATTGAGCGACGCGCTTAATGTTGATAAACCCGAGTTTCTTCTATTTGCTAAAATTGGCTTCTTCAACTTCACGATATAGATAGGACTAATAAGAATAATAATACTGTGGAATGTAAACTCGGCCATCATTGTGCCGATTGTCGTAACGGCCAATCACTTGATTACCAAGAGCTCGACGAACGTCAGAATCTGTCGAAGCTCTCCTTAGGCGGTTGTATCAAGGGCCTAATTCAGAAGGCAGTACTCCTCGATACAGCCCGAATTGTGAGGAGGTTCCGGTCTCTGGAGCCCTAACCACCGGTAGCTTGGACCATGCTCCCGATACCGGCGGACCACTATTTTTATATTTTGAAATGTTTGTTTTTATGTGTTTTTAAAGAAACATTTAAAAATGAGAGGAAAAGCAAAGTAAAGGACAAAATAATAATAGCAGCACTTTACAGTACCACTGTTGGGCAAGGCCTCTTTTCATACAAAAAACTAAAAAGCATGAGGCACAAGCATTGATCACACGCTTGCTGAAGACGGCTTGGCAATTTCGGACTCATCATTTTTACAATGTTTTTCTTCACTGATGTCGGTGTCTACTGTCTAACAGTCCAACACACAGTGGTCCATCAAAGTCACATTAGCAATCTCGTGCGAGGGACCGATCTCAGAGAACTGCCATTTTGATACAGTAATCGCAGTTCTTTACAGTTTTGACCTATGGGCGTCGCGGGGGCTAGACGCTCAAGATTTTATTACGTAAAAAAATATAATTTGTAATTAAATAATATGCTGCAGTAGAATCAACGTCATCTATAATATAAAAATGAATCTCTGAATTCGTTGCTAAGCGCAAATCTCCAGAACAGCTGAACCGATTTCGCTAATTCTTTTTGATGTGAAACATCTATAGCCGCACGTAAAACATGCCGTGGCGACACGTCGCCACGCTATATGATGATATAATTATATATATACAGTCTATATGCAGTATAGTGTGTACGGTGTGGCGACGCGTCGCCATGCGCAATCGACTGTGCGATTCTGTCCCACTCGATCCGGCGTTAAGCCATCTCTCTCGCATATTAGATTTTTATTCACCACCACGGGGCCAGGTTAAGCAATCTTTGCCAAGGTTTGGAAATGGATGGGTTACCACAGGGGCCAGGTTAAGCAATACTTGCCTAGGTTTGAAAATGGATGGGTTACCACAGGGGGCCAGGTTAAGCAACCCTTACCAAGCTTTGGAAATGGATGGGTTACAACAGGGGGCCAGGTTAAGCAACCTTTGCCAAGGTTTGGAAATGGATGGGTTACCACACGGGGCCAGGTTAAGCAACCCTCACCAAGGTTTGAAAATGGATGGGTTACCACAGGGGGCCAGGTTAAGCAACCCTCACCAAGGTTTGGAAATGGATGGGTTACCATAGGGAGCCAGTAATAGAGTTTTATTGAAAGTGCCTTCGATCCTCGAATTCATAAACGATGATGAACACGAAAACGATGTCATTTTTGTAAGTCCACAATTAAACAGAATGTTTTCAATGACATATTTAGTTCCTATCACAATCTGTTCTTTTCTGCATATATTACTTTTACAAAATAATGTCGATGTTTCACATCTGCCAGGCGCCCCGTGACGGCTCACATTTTTTTTATTGTGATGGTTTATGACTTAAGAGGGTTCTTTTGAAGTAGGGTAGAAACATTTCATTGCGACGCATTCCGGGCACAGCTAGCACTAAAATATTTTTAAGGCTAAAAATGAGCCACTGAGCACTGGTAGTGTTGGTACTATAACCGCTACAAAGATACCTACTTATTTTCTTTGAACCAAACCTTAGAAGGTTGGTCCGTACTTTGGACTCTGCGATTTTTTTTTCTCGGAGGCACCACACCGGGGGGAATTCCTGCTGCCGCGGCAAATTGCCGCCCAGTGGTCAGATCTCCGGTGCGATCTCATGGTGGCATGGAGAGAGCGACTGTCGCAACCCCGTGTAGGGCACGCCATAATAGTGGCGGTAGGTCCCCTCTTTGAGGAGTGGCTGGAGAGGCGCCATGGCGTCCTCACCTACCGCCTGACGCAGGTCCTCACCGGACACGGAAGTTTCGGGAGGTTACTGCACATAATCGGGCGGGAGGAAACGCCCGGGTGTCACCATTGTGACGATCGCCCGGAGGACACGGTAGAGCATACAGTGGCGGTCTGCCCAGCGCGGGGCGGAGCACCGCCGTGCCCTCGTAGAGGCGATCGGCGGCGGCGATCTCTCGCGTCCGGCCCTGGTTCAGTCCATAGTCCGGAGCGTGAGGAAATAGGAAGCGGTCACCTCCTTCTGCGAAGAAGAAGCTGCAAAGCGAAGCAGTCATGCTTGCGAAGGAGGTGGCCAGACGTTTGAGCGAGAGAACCTCAAACCAACCCAGCCGCCGCAGGAGACGCCCGGGGCGACGGGCGCCGCGAGACGACTCCCGGCCACCGTAGATGCGGGCCTGTAGACGGTGAGCAATAGGTAGCCTAGCTCACCGTCCGTCCGTCTATTGACGACAGGTCGTGTCGACGGCGCGTTAGTGATTCACGCGCGCCTCAAAGAGATGTCAGCAAAGCAGAGGGGCCTGCCAGGGTTGCGGGTTGCTCGAAAGAGATACCGCGGCCCCGGAACGTAAAGGGCAATAGAAGGAACATGGGTGGGTTTTAGTCAGTACATGTCTGACACTCCCCCCCGCTCCGCCCAGAGCGGGGGAAGTTATTTGGTTTTTTCCCACCCAAACAAAAAAAAGGCTCCTTTTTCTGCCTTTGGGTGGCACTCCTGTCTGATTTTTGAATGATAGACCACTATAGGTCGAAATATAAAGTCGAGGCCAAGTCAGTTATGGTATGGCAACCACAAGGTCGCAAAAAGTAGGACATGTGGACATTTGATCGCCACACAGTATTTTATTAGACAAAAATGAAAAATTGTTGTTATTTATTTATTATTTATTTAGAAGTCGACCTCCTGTAGAAAAGCTAAATTGTCCAAGGCCGATTGTCCATAAAAAACCGATCTCGCTATTGCAGCCTACTTCGTCTTAAATCTTGACTTCGTTTGTAAGTCGATTATGTAAAAGGTTCGAAACAATAAATTTGTAACCTGTCCAAGGTAGGGTGTCGCTCGCACTTAGAGCCTCATTTCCTAAATCGATTGAATAACATTCATATTTTCCAAACAAGCTTTCGCCCGCGACTTCATCCGCGTGGCATAGTTACTTTGGGCGAACGCTAACTTTAACCCACGGGATGATCGAAAAATAATTATCTTTCGTCCCTTTATCTCACTTTTTTTTAAAAACACATAGCCTATGTCCGTCTCCAGGGTCCCAACTATCTCTGTACCAAAAATCATCACAATCGGTTTGGCTATTTAGGCGTGAAGACATAGGTAACAAACAAACAAACTCACTTTCGCTTTTATAATATTAGTATGGATAAAAGGACTAAAGAAAATCTTTTAGTTTCTATTTATTTACTTTTCTAATAACTCCACAAAATTAGTCACTTTCTTAGAAAATCTAACCAATCCGAAGTGCCAACATGGTTCAGGGTAGATAAACGTTTAAAAATCTGTAATAAAAATGTAAACCTTACGTCCCTGCCTACATCCCTTCGAGAAATACGTAATACCTTATTTATTATCTACTATATAAAAATAAGTCGGGTTTTCCTTCCTGACGAACGCACGAACCGATTTCCACGGTTTTGCATTCGTTGGAAAGGTCTCGGGCTCCGTGAGGTTTATAGCAAAGAAAAGGTAGGGTAGGTGGGGTAGGTGGGGTAGGTAGGGTAGGTAGGGTAGTTAGGGTAGATAGGGTAGGTAGAACGGTAGAAAATTGCATAGCAACGCATGCCACAGCTAGTTTATTTATATAAATAGGAAATAATCTTTTTTTATGGATTTTCCGTTGTTGTTGTAACGCGAAAATCAAGGCCACCGCAAGAACGACTATTTGTAGTATAGTTTATCGTCAATTAGAAGATAAAATGCCTAGCCAAAATTGATAGGAGTGAATTGGTAATGTTGGAAAAGTATCTATCTCAGTGTGTTAACAGCTATGTATACCTAAACATATGTTTATGGCTGTCTAGTATCAGTGTAGATACAGACCTCTGACACGAGATTATATGATAAGACAATGGCATTCTTTGAAATAAGTAAGATAACTATAGCTAGGTACTGAATAATAGTTGTAATATAATTGGGCAAGACTCTCTGCCTAGCTGATATTAACAGTATTGTGTCACAGCTTGACAAGTTCTAATACTGGGCTGAAGGCTCAAGGTCATGCAGAGGGGCCTGCCAGGGCCACCGCCTGCCGGGGTTGCGGGTTGTTCGAAAGAGATACCGCGGCCCCGGAACGTAAAAGGCAATAGAAGGAACATGGGTGGGTTTTAGTCAGTACAAGTCTGACATTCCCCTCCGCTCCGCCCAGAACGGGGGTAGTTACAAGAAGGGGAAGAAACAAGGCAAAATTAAAACATTCAAATACAATTCAGAGTATCATGATGACAGTTTATTTTAATAAATATCATTGAGGTTGCATGTTTGACATGTTTATCACTTTTTATAAAATGCAGAATAACAAGAATAATAACATAAATGCTTACAAAAATAGAAAGATTTCCTTGACATTAGAGCTGTACAACAGCACGGATAGATTTGCCAATGTGCATGAGATGGAAAGCCTCATTGATCTCCGTCAGAGGCACATTGTGGGTGACAAACGCATCCAGAGGAAGTTTGTTTGCCAAGTACTCATCAACAAGCTTTGGTACACTCTCACGGCTCTTGTAGCCTCCGAAAGCTGTTCCCTTCCAGGTACGTCCAGTGACAAGCTGGAATGGACGAGTGCTGATCTCTTCACCTGCAGCAGCCACACCAATGATGACAGATACACCCCAACCCTTGTGGCAGGCTTCCAGAGCAGCGCGCATGGTGTTCACATTACCAATGCACTCAAAAGTGTAGTCCAGACCTCCATCAGTCAAGTCAACAAGGACTTGTTGAATGGGTTTGTCATAATCTTTGGGGTTTACAAATTCATTGACTCCAAACTTCTTGGCAACTTCAAATTTATCAGGGTTGATGTCTACGCCAATGATGCGTTTAGCTCCAGCAGCCTTGCATCCCAATGCTACAGCAAGACCAACTGCTCCCAGACCAAAGATGGCACAGTTTGTGCCAGGTTCAACCTTAGCTGTGTTGAGAGCTGCTCCATAGCCAGTGGGGACTCCACAACCCAGGAGGCACACTTTATCTAAAGCTGCTGCTTCATTGACTTTGCACAGAGAAATTTCTAGAACAACTGTGTATTCACTGAAGGTGGAGCACCCCATGAAGTGATATAGTTCTTGTCCTTTGCAGCGAAAACGGCGCGTGCCATCGGGCATGACGCCCTGGCCCTGCGTGACGCGAACCTTCTGGCACAGGTTGGTTTTGGGGTTCAAGCAGAAATTACATGTGTTGCACTGAGGTACGTACAGGGGCACGACGTGGTCTCCGGGCTTCACAGAGGTGACTCCCTCGCCGACGCTCTCGACGATGCCGCCACCCTCGTGCCCCAGCACCACGGGGAAGACTCCCTCGGGGTCCTTGCCAGATAGCGTGTATGCATCAGTGTGGCACACTCCGGTAGCGATGATCTTGACGCGCACTTCACCGGCTTTAGGCGGGTCGACTTCGATCTCTTCGATGGACAGGGGCTTGCCGGCCTCCCAAGCAACGGCCGCTTGACACTTGATTACTTTTCCGGCTGTAGACATGTTCGTGCGCACTGGATGACTGCCACAAAATAAGTAAATTATACTACACAGCTAGCTATATTAAAACGACCACGTTCGAAACAACGTATGTGTGTCGTGATGATGTAATAAACATGAACGATAAGAACCAAACTTCAATTCTGATAACCTTGAACTCTGAACATGAATTTTCAAATTCGGCAACTATTTACTTATTCTACCTGCTACTGTGAAGATAATAAAAACATACTTGACGAGTACTAAAATGTAAATTAATTAAACTATTGGAAGGAACAACACAAATTACAAAATTAGCGAACTTCGTTTGTTTTTATTTACAAAAGTTGTCAGTCCGACGACCGTGGCCGTGCTCTAATATAATGGCCACAGAGTACTATAATATAAAAGGATAATGGCTATAACCGATATATTACTTTCCTCTATGGCTATAACACACACTCACTTGGGCATAGGCACTCCACTGATACTAGAATATCTTACCAGCTAGACAGTACCAGCAATAGCAGCAATGCTTGTAAGCTTTATTTGCTGTAGAATATCCGAACGAGCTAAATGTCAGTAACTCTGTCAAAACTATGCTACAAAAGTAATGAACTAAAATAATAAATTGAACCTGGAACGATTCCACAAAAACATCAACACACGTTCGTGCACGCGGTTGTTTTGTGTTTGTGAATAAAAACGTTATAATACGTGTAAAGCCTAATGGCTAAATTACATAATTACTATGTTCTGTGCCCATTAATAGATCAGAAAAGTTTTCTCGGTGTTGCAGAAGATAAAGAAGAGAAACACGTTATTGTTACTTTGGGACGCAATGTCGTCAATAAATACCAAGTATGGATTTACTGTATAAACTATTGCAACACATTAAAGAAGCGATTATACACAATATCAACCAATTATTTTGTTTTAAAAAAAAATACTATTATGTTCTTTTTGTAAAGGTTATGACTGTAACTTACTTTTCAGCTTTCAGACCAGAAACAAGTTGGTGGATGGACATCAAAAGACCACATAACATCTGCTGTAATCTATGATAAGGACCAAGCAAGCTATGTAGGTGTGTTCAATAAAAATATCATCAAAACTTGGAAAGAGGACTCTGACAATTTAGATAAAATCAAGAAATTTAAGGTAAATTAAAATTACTTATTTATTTAATTTAGTTAATAAATTGTTTTTGCTACAGCGACATTAGGCCTTTGGTACATAATCTCATGACTAAAATTCACTTTCATTTCAGTTTCCTCTGAACATCTTGAAAGTTATCCCTAGGGACATGCAGTCATCCCTCATTGTGTTCTCCAATGGCAACTGTGCTTCACTACCATATGCTCTTGACAACAGAAAGACTTATGAGAGCAAGTCCTTGTTGAAGGACACAGATACAATAGTTGAATCAGCTTGCTACACTGTCAACAAGACTGATTTTATCTGTTACATTGTGAAAAATAATAAAGATAGCTATGAAATACTAAACTGTCCATTACGAGATGAGCTGGGTGACATGGACAGATCTAAGTTGATGAGGACAAAAATTACAAGACCTGATGATGTTTACGTTGTTGGAAAGTTTATTTGCACTGAGGAAAAGAATGCTGTGTATATTTTGTGTAAGTATTGGTTAATTTCTACTCAGGAAAGATTCACATTTGTTGCAGGCTAATATGGGACTAATGTGTTGTATCTATTTACAGGGAATGATGGAAAAATGACAGTATACAATTTCAAAGAGTGGAAAACAATAGGTACTGTACCTTGGGTATCAACTCTGTCCAGTGCATCCCTAGCTTGGATGGGCAAGGAGCACCTCATAGTTTTCGGAAGTAATACAGAGCAAGATGGAGCCGTCATTATAGCTTACAATATAGTGCTTGGAGTTGGTTCATGCAAATACCCTATGAAGATGTATTCAGAAGGTGCAAGCTTATATTGCTTCCATGGACGTATCATATTAGAAGCCTCAAACCATATTGGAATGTTGCCGTATGTCCTAGAGCCAAAGAGGAACCTCTCAAGTCTCCTAGGAACCCATGACGTCATTCAAGATGAATGTATGGAGATTGCAGACTGGGATTCGCCAACTGAACCTCTGTATCCGGTCAGTGATGATACCAAAGACCTTGTGAAACTAGGTCTCACAGAAAGAACAATATGCAGCAATGTCATACCTGCATTATTAGAAAAAGATGACTTTAGGGCTGTGTACCAAACTCTCAAGCAGTTCAAAGACATTCCAGAAACAAGTTTAGTGGCCGTGCTGAAGTATTCTATAAAACTAGTGAACCCAAATAATATTGATGTCACTGATGCTGAAGAATTTTCAAAATTGTGTTCTGGTGAGCATAAAACTAAGAAGGAACAGATAGTGCACAGAGCTAAGTTTGAATTACTAAACTTTACTCTTCAAATCTCATTCAGTGATGCACTGATCATTCCCCCTCTGAGAAGTGGACTCAGTTTGGATGACACTCTGTTTCTTATGACATACATGGCCCATGTACTTGTGAATTCAGATAAGAAAATGGACCCTGAGTATGAGAGCAAGCTGTTTGATTGGTACACATTGTTGATGGATGCATTCTACCAGCAGTACCTGATGACAAAAGACGAGAAAGTAACTTCAGTTTTGCAAAACACACTGAACATAGTATTAGACCTTATAAAGCAACTACATAAAATCAGTGAGATATTGCCAGTAATTAACAAGTTGTTGTCTGGTAAAATGATTGAGAATGATGAAGAGTCTATGTCATATGCGATTGAATTAATGCAAATATAATATTTGAACTGTTATCTTGTAGTTTTATTTGCCACCTGAAAAAGAAGATTTATATTAATGAGAGAAATAAATTTACACAAAATGATTACTCTATAGTCTTTTTATTAGCCGCTCTAGCAAATTGTACAACCATTGGTTTCTCCTTCAGCATGTAGCCATTAGTTTCATTGAGTGCTGTTTCTGCTGTGCTCACTGAAGGGAAAGTCACAAATGCTTGTCCCTTCATCCTGCCTTCTTGCATGACTCTTACATCAAAGCCTGTTAGTTCTTCGTCAGTCAATCCCTTAACATAACGCTTGTAAATACTTTTAACATCCTGTTCAGTCACAGATTTAGCCAGATTTTTTATGTATAATCTCATTGATGGTTGTCCAGGATGATAGTTTTTGAACACAGGTAGAATTTTCATGTCATTGTATGATATCCTATTTCGTAACAAATCGGCCTTGGTTATGATGGGTTGTTCTGGTTCTTCTTGTTTTTGTTCAACCTCAACGGGCTGTTCCTCCTTCTGGAATTTACCAAGTTCTCCTATAACTTCTGGTTCTTCAGCAGGCTTGTGCAAAGCATCTTGGTGGACATGTAGCAATATTTTTTTTGGTTCTTGGATTGGAGTAATAGTTTCAAATATCTCATCTTGCTGAACTACAGATTTCTTTATTTTAGCTGGCCCAGTAGGTGGTAATTTTAAAGGGTTGGGTTTGGGTACTGCTAGTTTTCTTTTCCTTGATACTAATTTTTTGACAGGTTGAACCTTGTGTTCATCTTCTGCACTTGATATTTCTGATTCTGGTTCACTCAAAGGTGGTGGTGGTAATTGTATATCTCCCACAAACAAATGGTGATATGTTTCTTTGAAAAACTCCATTGATTTAGCATTTTCTCGGAATGGTACATCAAGACACATCTTATTCATCAAATGCAAAGTTTGTGTATAAAAAGGTTTGTGAGTAAATAATGAATGAATTATATTGACAGCTATTTCTGGATTGACGTCTGGGTACTTATATTTTAAATGTACTGGTGGTGGTTGATAAAAATCGATAGATGGGTTCCAAGCATTCAAAACTTTTAGGAATTGTTTTATTAAATTAGTAGTCTCTGAATTATTTTCTTCCTCTGGCTTATCACTTGTTACTGGTTCTTTTTCTTTGGAGTATTCAACAACTAGACGTCTGTTGGCTATTTCAAGTTGATGAAGGCGCGAAAGCGATGCTTTTGCTGTGTTTACGCAACTAAATGAGGCAAAAATGTAATTTCGTTTGGATCTCGTCTCCCAAACTTTTTCAGCTCCGAAATGCTTTAGAAGTTGTTGCTTGTCTTCAAACGATAGCGTAGCTGGTAAATGTCTTATCATTAGCACTTTGGACATATTTGTTACTTTAATAAGCACCGTATTATTGAATATTTTACAAACTTTCAGGTCAAATACTCAAATATTTTGTCAACAATCAAATCAAATCCAGCTGTTTTTGACAGATGCCTAAAACTGCCATCAATAGCGGAATCTGCGATTAAGCTTAAATAATATATACATCTATTTGAACAAATAAAAGACTAATAAAGGAAACCAAGTATTAATTACTCCACTTTTGAGAAATATGAAAAAACTAAAAGAAAAACGCTTAGATATAAGCTAAATATACAAGTGTTTAAAAAGGAGGTTTTTTTCAGTGAATTAGTCTGCTGGCTGTCACTCTGCCTGTCAATTTCCAGAGTTCTGGTTCTGTGTGGCGGTGCGCCGAAAATGTTTGAAAACAACCCGAATTTATTGACCGGTAAATGAGGAAAACTTTAGTAAATTCGCCAAGTGATGAGTTCAAATAGAGACCTGTAATTGTGTACTTGTGTTATCAGCATTATGGCATCAGAATCCGAAAGAAAAGTTGTGAAAGTCGTAGTTTTGGGTGATATCGGCAGAAGTCCACGTATGCAATATCATGCGTTATCTCTTGCAAATAATGGATTGGAAGTGAATATTATTGGATACTTGGAGTCTCAACCTCTTAAAGAAATCTTGGAGCACCCTCACATCACGATAACAGAGCTTCAACCTATAAATATTGGCCCCAGAATAGTGAGATATGTCGCCAAAACGTTATGGCAGACGATAAGCTTACTTTTTACTTTATGCATCACAGGAAAATGTAATTATGTGCTCTGCCAGAATCCTCCAGCAATTCCCACATTGCCAGTATGTAGATTATACTGCTTGTTTAGTAAAGCCAAATTCATAATAGATTGGCACAACTATGCTTATTCCATAATGGCTATGTCTTTGTCTCCTGATAACATAGTTGTGAGAATAGCAAGATTCATAGAGAAGTTCTTTGGGCAGTCAGCAGATCACAGCATTTGTGTTACATATTCTATGAAAGAAGATCTGATAATGAATTGGAATGTTCAGTAAGTATTTTTTTTTGTAAGAATTGTGACTGTACTCATGTAGAGTATGGCAAAGCCAAACGAACGGGTAATGATTTTTTGTTGATAAGTTACTTTGTCTTACATTAGCATTGGATTTTTGCTGCTAACTTCAATGCCAATTATTTTGACTAGATTTATCTCATTCTCAATGACTTGTACCTGCTGTGATTAAAATATGCCTTTATTATTATTTTAGCAATGCAACAGTCCTTTATGACAGACCTCCAAAGATTTTCAAGCCTCTTACATTACAAGAAAAGCATGATTGGTTTGTGGAGCTAAGCAAGACATACCCAGGGTTTAGGGGCTCCGGACGTGAGCAGCTGAATGAGGGTAGTGGGCAGACTATTACAAAGACATTGTTCACTCAGGTGATTGATGGTCAAGTTCAACCGAGGCCTGACAGGCCTGGCCTTCTGTTTAGTAGCACAAGTTGGACCCCGGATGAAGACTTCAGTCTATTGATGGATGCTTTACAGTGTAAGACATTGTTTTTCTTATGATATTCTAGAGTAATTCTCTATATGAGCATATTGACACAGGTGAAAATATCCACAATACCTTTTTTCTTTTAAAGAAACATAGTAATGATTGTAATATTGTTGTCTACAGTCTATGAAACAAGTTATGAGTTATCTAAAACTCTCCCAAAGTTGGTCTGTGTCATCACTGGCAAAGGTCCTGAGAAGCAGCACTATCTGAATGAAATAGAGAGACGGAAGTGGAAAAACATACAGGTTTACACACCTTGGCTGGAAGCTGCTGACTATCCCAGGATGGTGGCCAGTGCAGACCTGGGTGTGTGTCTGCACACCAGCTCATCAGGCTTGGACCTGCCCATGAAAGTAGTTGATATGTTTGGGGCTGGACTCCCTGTTTGTGCATTTGATTTCCTCTGGTAAGTTTAATATTTTTTTGTAAAACTAAAGCATATCTGCTATAGTGTCTATGTATTTGTAATGACCTAAAAATAATATGAATACAGTAATAATGTGACTACACCATCATTGTCAACTAGATATGCCCAGCTCCTAAGTCCTATAATATTATGTTATATAGCCTATGTTACTTCCTGATAATTTAGCTTTCTATTGACAAACAAAATCATGCCTGAAATCAGTCCAGTAGTTTCAGAGCCTATTCAGTACTAACATCAAACTCTTTCCTCTTTATTTATAATATTAGAATAATATCTATTCACATCTCCTTTTCTGCTTTATAGCACTGAAAACCAATTTCGTAACTTTTCCATTGCCCACAGCCTTGATGAGCTTGTTGAAAATGGTGTCAACGGGTACACCTTCAGATCTAGTGATGAACTCTTCAAATTATTAGCAAGCTGGTTCCAAGAATTTCCCAACAATGCCAGGCAGAACCTTATAGCAGAGAGAATGTGCAAAGAAATTGCCACCTTCAGAGAGAACAGCTGGGAGGGTAACTGGGACCTCAGAATCAAAAAGTTGTTCACCTCCTGATCAAGTGTTGTTTTAATTTTAGGGTCCAACATTAATGTAAATTATATCTTTTCTATTTTAAGTAAATTGTTATGGAATTATTATTGTAAGCTGGTCTTTTATTGTATTACAAATTCTAGTCTTGGTGTTGTATCTTACATCAACCCTTTACATAGTCTCCAAACAAACATTCTATACATCAGAGTTAGTAACTTGACGCATAAGTTACAACACATATTTTTGAGTTAGTAACAAGAAGTTTTTGAAAACTAGCATGGATATACAAGAATAAAAATCAATTAAACTAGTAATTGCAGCAGATGCAGGCAGATTTTGTATTTCAAACAGATTGATTACAAGTCAACCTATAAATGTATTTCAGAGTACAAACTGTAGTAATAATGAAAAATAGCACTTTTTATCACATAACTTAAACTAAGAGTCTTTCAATTTCTTGTTGAATGCTCTGGATTTGCGGCTTCAGCTGGGAGCCTTCGTTGATCGTAATTGAACAAGAGATGATTGGGCGGGACACACCGCATGCTCTGCCCAGGGCTTGCTTAGACCTAACAAATACATAAGGTACATTTTTGTCCTCACAGAGGATAGGAATGTGTAGCACAATTTCCAATGGCTCTGCATCAGCCGCCATTATAATGAATTCGGAAAGGCCTCGGTTCAATGTCTTCGTAGCTTCGTTGGCACCCTTGCGAAGCTGCTTGTAGTTGGACGCTTGCTGCACCAAGTTCAAGATCTTGGCTGTGAGGGCGGCATCTGCTAGGGGATATGCCTTGGGGTTTACTGCAGCCTCATCACCCTAAAAACAGTAATAGATCTACTGTAAGACAGACGGTAACATCAACATAACCTAAAAATATTCACCGCGTGTAATTATTCAAACACGTTATAGTGTTGATTGAACAACTACATCTTCATACAAATGCATTGATAATAATTATTTAGCCATTTTAGTAGGTCTATGGGGAAATATTGTAAAATAGGAACACGTGCTTACCATGTTGTTTGTTTGTTGGTACCGAGTGTTGATTTCTTAGTCAACCTCTCGGCGATTTCTCGCTTCACTGAGGGCCTGGTATCACAAAGAAGACTGGAGACTGATTTTACTCGGTTTACACAGTGTAAACAGAGGAATTAACAATTAATTTCTCAGGAACAGACGCCAAAGCACCACACGCACTATTTGACAGAACTTTGACAGTAGGGTATGGGGTAGTGGTCGTTTTCGTAACTTCGTAGCGTAGCGTAGGTAGATAGCGCGATCGCGAAGTCGCGAATTGGAATGGTCCAAACAAAGCCAAAGTATCGCGGGGATAAAAATGATAAAATATTCGAAGTTTGTAGTTTGATTTGATAGCAAATTGATTTAAAAGCGGCCAAATAAAACGTATTGATTACTAAAATAGTTATTTCCATGTGAAAGAAATTGTTACGGAGATGTGTATTGTAATATAGGTACTCTAAGATATAGAATCGATCTTAATCCCATTGCCTGGCTATATCCCACACAGGTAAACAATTTTGTACTCCACATGGTTCTTAAAAAAACTCGTATCATCACGCCTGTTAAACCGACGTTTTCGTTTATTCATTTTCTTACATATTTTTTATATTTTTATGAAACAAAAATATTTAAAAAATAGAAGAACACCAGCATTGGAAACAGGTTCCGAGCTAACGGAGGTCAGGGCTCTTTAGAGAGGAACCTCCTAACAAAACGCGCCGTATCTAGAAGTACTGCTTTCTGAATCAGCACCTTGATCCAGCTGCCAAGCGATAGCCTCCTCAGATGTTGGTCAAGCTTATTGGCTATAAGCCATTGACCGACACAACTATCGGCACAATAACTGTTGTATTCACGTGCTGGCGACAACATCGCGAGCCAGATCTAGATACTTGAATTGCTTATTTTTCCTCTGCTTTCACGAGGTTCTCGTCATAAAGAACCGTTCCATCCAGTGGCGGCGTAAGGGGGGGGCGGCGGGGGCGGTCCGCCCCGGGTGCCAAGCATCAAGGGGTGACCACCTTCCGGGGTTGCGGGTTGTTCGAAAGAGATACCGCGGCCCCGGAACGTAAAGGGCAATAGAAGGAATATGTGTGGGTTTCAGTCAGTAATCGTCTGACACTCCCCCTCGCTCCGCCCAGAGCGGTGGAAGTTATTTGGTGATTTCCCAACCAAAAAAAAGGGGTGACAACGGAATGCCAAGCCAGTCGCGCAGTTTAGTAACGCGCAGCGTTAGTAGCCACTGGCGCATCTGCACGAAAAGGTCGGCGCGGGCGACAGGGGCAAGTTGTTGATGTGTCGATCAAAGCAATCACAGTTGACAAATGATCAGTCAGCCAGTGTTATTGTTTCTATGATGTTATCTGGATCAATTTTGAAGTTCGTAGCACCTTCTGGTTCTCTGGTATCAAACACACCACAGCAAGGTGTTGAAAGTGACGTTCAAACAGATGGTGTACAAACCAGGAGCCAAAATGCATTGCATGGGGGGACGCCGGGAAGATAGCCTGACAATCTTGATACACAAGATGAAAGAAGGTAGAGATTAGCAACAAGAAGAATCTGACCAAGAAAAAAACTTTTTTGAGAAAAAAACCGACATTCAAAAAAAGAGTTAACAATAACGTAAGCAACTTTTGTTGGTTTCGTTGACTTTTTTGCCACCCGGAAGTAAAGTTATTTTCGACTTTTTAGTTTTTTGTTGGAAGCCGGTTTTGATTTAAAAAAAATATTCTGCAGTTTTAGTAAAACAGAGTTTCGTCAAAGGATTTAATTCATGGTGGAAACTAAATCCTTAAGGGTCTGAACACACGAGGGCACGGTGGTGCTCCGCCCCGCGCTGGGTAGACCGCCACTGTGTGCTCCACCGTGTCCTCCGGGCGATCGTGACAATGGTGACACCCGGGCGTTTCCGCCCGCCCGATTATGTGCAGGAACCTCCCGAAACTTCCGTGTCCGGTGAGGACCTGCGTCAGGCGGTAGGTGAGGACACCATGACGCCTCTACAGCCACTGCTCAAAGAGAGTACTTACCGCCACTATTGTGGCGGTAAGTAGCGGGTTGCGACAGTCGCTCTCTCCATGCCACCATGAGATCGCACCGGAGGTCTGTCCGCTGAGCGGCAATTTGCCGCGGCAGCGGAGTTTCCCCCCGGTGTAGTGCCTCCGCGCGCCACTCAAACAGGTGAGCGAGCACTATCGCCTCCAGATCCCACGGTGGCAGTCCGGCAAGGAAGCTTGCTGCCTCGCCGGAGATCGTCTACCGATCGATCGGCTACCACCTTTTGGGGCGCGTTCAGGTAGTGGGCGGCGCGCCGCCCTAAAGAACGCGCCCATACCGGGGCCCCGTAAAGGGCCATGGACCGCACGACTCCGGCATAGAGCCTACGGCAGGAGGCGTTTGGCCCCCTCAGATTGGGCAGAAGCCGCTTGAAAGCAGCCCCCGGCCGTTTGAGTTTGGGAGCCAAACGTCGGTAATGCTCGACGAAATTCCACCGGCTGTCGAGGACGATTCCCAGGTACTTCATCGTCGACCCGACGCCGATGCGAACCCCTCCTACCGTCAGCTGGGATCCCGACGGTGGCGTGTTTCCGCGGCCATGAAAGACCATGGCCTCGGATTTGTGCAATGCCACCTCGAGACCATGCAGCCGGATCCTCTCTGCGACTATCGCAACCCCGCGTGTCATGATGTCGGCCGCCGCCTGGTGCGACCCCCCTGAGCCAGAGCGACTGTGTCATCTACGACATCTCTGGCCGGTTCCGCTCTCCAGAGTGACCGGGGTAGATGACGGCCCTGTCCGTCAGATATGCCCCGTCCACACGAAGAAGGTAGGTCGGCATCCGGTGGTATCGAAGTGCCTCCCTGATGCAGCTCCAAGGCATGGTGTTGAACGCGTTGGCGATGTCAAGAGACACCGCCACTACAACCCCACCCCTGGACACTGCAGCCCCCGTCGTGAGGGCTCTCACGCGCACGATGGCGTCCACTGTCGAGCGCCCCTTGGGGAAACCATACTGGTGATCCGCAAGATCCGGCCCCGTCCCCACAAGGTGCCCGACGAGGCGGTTTGCAATTACTAGCATTTGTGTGGCTTCAGTGACTATGTTTAGTAAATAAAATCTTACCTAAGATCTACAATGACCCAAACGCGACCTACCAGTCTTTCCATATTGTCCATTGAAAAGGACCGAAACGTTAATTTTGATATCATAGAATATTTTAGCAAATTAAAGTCACGCAATCGCGTTTAGTATTTGGCGTTTTATTTTGAGGGTGCTCAATAGAAAGTCGCCCCGGGTGCCAACACATGCTACGCCGCCACTGGTTCCATCATCATTCCATCAAAATCATTGCGCGACGCTCCAATCGACCTATCACCAATATGTCAGACTTCTTAGCAACAATAGACCTGTCAGTGATGATAGATCGATTCCAATACAACGAGATATTACCATCTTCGAGAACTGGGTCCGGCACATACTTATGGTAAAGCACTTATTGATTCTACAAGGTTGTACTTCAAGTTGCTGGTGAATAATCCTGGCAAAGTAACTAGGTTGTGTCTATGCAAGTACTTTCCGTTACCTAGAAGAGAACACCCTGAAATAATGTGACGGATCAATGTTCCAAGACGGCGGCATGCCCGACATAATGCCAACCGTGGCACGGTTGGCAGTGAAGTCATCATCCTCTTTCTTTCTTACAGATATTAGGACGATATTCGAGACTTCTACACAGACATGACTGAATGTAATCAAAGATAACATAATTATAGTATTTATCCAGAACTATTAAGTAGAAAAGCGCTGAGACTACCTAAACCGGGACTAGTTATAATCAGGTACCTACCTAGCTAGACTTTAGCCTCATCATTATTTTTAAAATATAAACAAACTATGAATCAGCGCTTCCAAAGCCTGCATAAGTAGCTAGATTCTAGTCGTAACATAAATATGGGAATTTTCTATAGGTACAGAAAAGAAGCGTACAACGTAGACTTACTAGCTTCCGCCCGCGATTTCGTCCGCGTGGTATAGTTACTTTAGGCTAACGCTAACATTAACCCGCGTGATGATCGAAAAAAATATATCTTTCTCTCCCAGGGTCTCCAGGGTCCCAGCCATCTCTGTACCAAAATTCATTAAAATCGGTTTGGCCATTTAGGCGTGAATACGTAACAAACAAACTCAGTTTCGCTTTTATAATTTTTAAATAAGAATTGTATAGAAAAAAAACATATAAGTAAGTATAACCATTCTAAACAATTTATTCAAAATCAAGTAACCAGTGTAAAATATACATATTTATTTAGGAGACAAAATACATGGGTGTATGTGTTTTGCATGGTCAGATTGGCAGTCGCTCCATGTAAAATACTGATATTCACCTGCATCCGTTTAGACTGGAAGCCGACCCCAACAAAGTTGGGAAATGATGCATGATGAGTAGGTACTTATGACATGACGGACACATCAGTACCTTACAGTCCAAAAAGGGCCTTGCAACCTAGCACTACCTAATTTAATTAAGCTTGTTTATTATTTTATTGATAAGTAGCACATTACTAAATGAAATCAACGTCCTGGATTCTATATCAAGTGTTTCGTTCGTAGGTATTTAAGCTGCTCCACAGGATGCGGCGCCATATCGCAGATTTCTTTGCATTAGCGGACCTTAAGGCCGGGGCCGCACAACAAAAGCGATTGCGATTTCGTGAAAAAAAAAACCATATAAACATCAACTGTTACCCATTGGGAAAAAATTACAGTAGGTAACACTGTAACTCAAAGCCACATTTTTTTCCCATCAATTTACACTGTACGTTATACAGGGTTACATATCGGGAACAAAATGTCCCAAAGAGTTACCGAGCTTTATTCAAAGCTTTAAGCGCAGGCCACACCGCCAGCTAGCGGGCGGGCGGGCTAGGCGGGTGGGCGAAGCGAACGAAGGAAACTATACAAACTACGCGAAATATTGGCGAGCTAAACTATGTGGTTCACACCGAAAACTACGGACAGACGAGCGACGGGCGGAACGGGCTAAGCGGGGGGCGCGGATTGGAGAGCGAGAGGTTAGCGTTCTATCTGTTTATTGTCATTTGCAATTTCACAAACGTAAACACTACACTGCTATTCGAAAGACGAGCGTCGACTAGTCTACTCGAAATGGGGAGGACGGGCGAACGAACCGGGCGAGCGGGCCGGCGGGCGAGCTAAGCTAGCGAAGCGCGGACGCGCCAACGAGGTGAACGAGTAGCTTCGCTGGAATCGTCGGATATTTCGTTAGCTTAGCTCGTTAGGTTAGTCGGTAGCTCGCGGTGTGAACCGAAGTATGTAAAGAGGTGAAACGATGTTCGCCCGCCTAGCCCGCCCGCCCGCTAGCTGGCGGTGTGGCCTGCGCTTTAGGCCTCTGCCTCGAATCTCGCGGGCAGCGGGGCGGCGGCGGCGGCGGCGCGGGAGCGGCAGGATCTTACGCGTATAATCAAATGGCGCGGGGGCGGGCAACGAGCGGTGCACTCCAGTCAAGCGGTGACCTACAATGCAGACGCGCAACGCGGGCGGCGTTGCGCGTCTGCATTGTAGGTATAGTGTTGTACATTTTTTTTGTGACGTATCAAAATGTCTTCGGACGTGCAAGAGCTAATTATTTCGGCAATCTTTGAGAGGACACCCATATGGAACAGCAAAGATGTGAACCATAAAAATAGAAGAATAATTAACCAATTATGGGAAGAAATAAAAAACAAACTGAATGTTAAAGTTAAAGTCTGTTCTTCATAATTTCGATAAAACTCGCCATTTATTTTCCTTGCCCTATAGTAGGGATCCACTTCTTCTTTTGCCCACAATAAATCGAGCGTTAGGAATAAATTTGAATCAAAAAGATGTCGCCGTTTTTCAGACATTTCGTTCGCGAATAAAAACAAAATATCTCGACAACACTACCACGAACACAACACTACACCGCTATAGTGCCGCGCGATCTGCCCGCTAGTTTGGAGAACAGGTATGCGTTGCCCGCAAAATTCGAGGCAGAGGCCTTACTGGCTCTGCAGCGCGGGCTGGCTCTTGCAAGGTACGGGTGGGAAGTACTTAACCACCAATAGAAATTATTTATATATAGGTACCTGTCATTCACTAGAGCAGAGATGGCGAATCTTTGTGGAACGACGTGTTTTTCAAAATGGTTAATGACGTCACAGGCGTGCCGTCAAATCATTTTGATTATTGGGAAAATAATAAAATTGAACAAGTATAAGTTTATGGCAAGGCAATGAGCTTCACGGACGCTTTTGTCTTTATAAGCCCGATGTAGATTTTCTAGCGTCCGTATCCTCCTGGCTTAGATTCGGTTACCTTTTTAGGAAAACTGAAGGTTTTGCCTGTACAATTATGAACAAAATTATATTGACGAACCATTACTGGAAATATATTATGAAGGACGGGACGGTTGACGTGAGTCGGGCTTGCCACCGGGTGAGTCCATCAGATATATTATTTCTGGTTGTTCTCGTCTAGCCAATGGCGAGTAGGTACTTGCGCAGGCGCAACCAAGTAGCCAGGATTATTCACCAGCAACTTGCCATGTAGAATCTGAAGTACCGTACTACAAGTACCTATGTACCACACGCAGTTCTCGAGAAAGGCCATGTCACGCTGTACTGCGATCGGTCTATAATTACTGACAGGACTTTGGTCGCCAATAAGCCGGACATTGTGGTGAAAGACCAATCAGCGTGCCGCGATAAGCGTTGTTACCATCCCGTATGACGAAAACCTCGGAAACGCTGAGAAAGAGAAACAACTAAAATATCTTGACTTGGCACACGACGTTGTCGACATGTGGAAGGTGAACTCGGCTATCATTGTGCCGATTGTCGTAACGGCCACTGGATAAATTGCCAGAGCCTCGACGAAGGCCCGCGTTGTGAGGAGGTTCCTGTTTCTGGAACCCTAACCACACCGGTAGCTTGAACCCTGCTCCCGATAACGAGGGAAACCTATTTTTGGTTTTTTTAAAAGAAATATTCAAAAAAATAATTTTAAGACTTAAAGTGAATAAAGGTAATTGAATAAAGCCGCGTTTCCACTAGGCAACATTTGGCGCGCGACACGTGACCCTCAACATGTACGGCAACGCTGCACAACAGCGCGCGACGTTGTCAGCTGGCGCGCAACATGACGCGCGGCTTGTTGTTTGTTTGATGCGTGGACAGACTACGTTGTTCAACAAAAGTTCCGCGCTGACTTTCAACATGTTGAGCAACTTGTTGTGCAACATGTTGCGCGTCAATTGTTGCCCCTAGTGGAAACGCGGCTTGAAACATGAATGTTAGAAATGACAATAAACTGTTGTTGCGGATTGGATGACACGTTTTGGAGATTCATAGTGAACTTTGTTTTAACTAAAATTAAAACACCTTTTGATCAGTGGTGCCCAAAATATTGTCACGTACCATAGGTTTAGGTTCGTTATCCCTAAACTAGAGCGAGAAAAGAGCGTGCTGTCGACCGCAAAATCAATGTTGCCGCGTGCGATAGCACTTCCGCTCTACCGTTAAATTTAACTCCACTTAAAACACAAAGGATACGGTTACGGTAGGGTAGGGTAGGTAGTGTGCTGCTGGGGTGATTGTGTAGAATGCGAATGTGTCCTCGCACCCCAGCCAGAAGTGACGAGAAGGAACACCGTGTGGTTTTAGTCAGTAGAGTCTGACAGACCCCTCCGCAATGGCGGAGGACATCCATTTCAAGGATTTCCACACGCAAAAAAAAAGGGTAAGTAGTGTGGCCGATGACAGTGACTGCTCACTAGAAATTACATAGGTATACGCAAAAAACGTTTAATGCCCTGCGTGTGCAATACAGCAATGTTTTTAGGATACTGCTGTAAAGATCTGCATCACTATTGCCTCGGATGCGCGGCAGCGACAGCGGTCTCCTAAGCATTATTGCAAATAAGACTGAAGGCCTCCTGATGAGGCACCTATGTGCAGCGCATGTACTATTGCCAGGTGTCTCCACAAGATGGCCTAATTTGGGGTATTTTAAAGTTAATTGTCCCTATTTTAATGTTTGTTTTAGTAGTTTAAAATATTTAATTCAATTATTTAGTCTGTTGTGAGCATTCCGGGATTAAGTGGGTCTATCACATCCTTGTCGAACAGGGCCAATATTAGTTAGCGTAACGATTGAAAGCGTGGGAAACTAAAGTTAGATAAACACATGCAAAAATCATTTAATATCTACAGCTAGAAATGATGCCAAAAGGCAGTGACAACACTTATCAATTTGTATGAGCCGGTTACAAGCGAAAAACTCGTCACTTGTTTCGTATTGGTAAACGACGCGACTCGACACCGGGTCCGCGTCGTCGGGAGTATTTGCTATAAACATTGTCAAGCAAGTTATCCCTGAGCGCCGTAACCCGATTCCCCATCGATAAGTGTGGTCAAGCCCTTAGTGTTTAACACTGCACGGCGCAGGCGTAGTGTCCTAGATATTTTGGTGTTGCCAAAGTTTGGAATCTTAACAAATAGTAATAAAAAATCTCATAACTTATTTTTAAAGTTCATCACTGAAGCCTCTTAGTTTGGGGCTTCACAAATTTATACTAGTTAGGTTTTTTAAAAGGGTTTTGATTGTTATGCATGGCTTGATGCTGCATGTTCTGATGCTGCATATTTTGATGTTGCATGTTCTGATGTTGCATGTTCTGGTTATGATTGTTCTGATGGTTTTGATTCTGGCTGGAGAGGAAGGCCAGGTGGCCCTTAGGACATTTGTTGGCGTAGTGTCCCTTGGTACCGCATTTGAAGCAAGTGACTTCTTCCAGTGGCTTGTGAACAATTCGTTGCAGTCTGGGGGTAGGTACATTGGAGTCATCATTTTCATTGGCTGGCTTGACGTAGCCAAGGGCTCGGTATCTTGCTTCTTCTTGTCTTTGAGCTGCTTCTCTTTGCTGTAATTTTATTCTCAAGTTAGTAGAATACTAGTAATTTATAGAAAAATAATTTTCTTTACCCATAATTATTATAAATATATCCCCATAAAGTGTCAATTTTAATAGCTACAAAACCAACAAAAGATTGATGAAATAAGCAGTTTTTTTATGCCTATAATAAAATACTTACCTCTGCTGGTATTTTATTACAAGAGGAAGCTTTATGGCCAGCTTCAGAGCAGTAATGACATACGGGCAGTCTCTTAGTATCCTTGGTTTGTTCGGGAGGGGCAGGTAGCTCAAATCGTGGATGCATGAACTTGCAGGTGGAGCCATCAGGACAGAATCCAGACAGGTAGTTCATACAAAACACGCGGCGCACGTGTCGATGTCGGCAGTGGGGACCATGACGACAGAAACCTCTGTCATACCTGTAAAATAATGTTTCAAAATATTAGCATGGACACTAATATTTTTAAGTTCTGTTTGTTTTCATAGGCTTTGGCAAAGTATTTATTATAGTAATTTCACAAGTTATTATGTCTTGTGACTGGGACTGTAGCAGTATCTTTTTTTTTGTTTATATGACATTCAAAAGTGCCTGTAATGGTCTAATTTAAATAAATGCTTTGAGTTTGAGTAGTAATGATATAGACCAGGGATCCGCAACTGTTTACCCTATACATGGTGTATAGGTATTATTATATTTGTGTCTAAAACAGAAGGTTTATAAAAAAATGGGCCCAATCTTGTCTAAAGTCAAGGATGACATCGAAAATGGAATAAGCTAATCCAAAAGAAAAGCCTGTTCATTCACAATATAAACAAATCCGGTCTAAATGAACTTGAGAATATTGACGCAGGCAGGGAATTCTACTTCTTCACTGTGTGCATAATCAATTATGTAGCAAAATTCTTTGGCAAATGTGTGGAATATCAACAAGGTATGGATGAACCAGCAGTTCATATGGATGAAAGAACAATTCAATAAAAGAAAGGAGATTGTGAAATGAGCTCAAGGAGCACTTGGGCACATTCACCAGTCATAGTCTGTACCAGTGAGGTATATAAACCAACAATTTACTGACTGTATAATTTTTACAGTAAAATAATACAGTTTAAAACTGGAACCATTCAACACACCCCCTTTGGATCTCCCTACGCCCACCAAGTGTTGGCATGTCCTATAGGTTGGTAATCCTTGCTATAGATAAATGAAATGTTATTAAGAGTCCAACTTTTAGAACTATTACTACTTTTATTAATAGTTATACCCTTTTGTTGTTTAACTAGCTAGCGCCCACAGCTTCGCCCACGTGATTTCGAAAAAAAAGTATCCTATGTGTTACTCCAGACTATAATTTACCTTTGTGCCAAATTTCATCAAGATCCTTTCAGCTGTTTTGATTTCAAAGAGTAACAAACATCCATACATCCTCACAGACATTCGCATTTATAATATTAGTAGGATGAATACATACCATGGACAATCCTTAATTTTACTCTCTGGGTCTATATGAAGAAATGGACACTCTTTATTGTGACAGGCATTAAATCTAGCATAGAAGTAACATTCAGGCATCTTGGACATGTCATACTCGTGCAGGAACTCGCACTGGTCGCCTTTCTTGCAAAGGCCTCTCAGCCAATGCTTGCAGACCACCGTTCGGTCCCCGCGGACGTGCCTGTAGGGGCACTGGGGACCATTTCCGCAACCTGCAGGTTGGCTGAAGAACTCACACACTGCCGCGGTTGACTCTGAAAAACAATCGAGGGTTTAGTAACGAATACACCAGTTGCTAACACAGCAGGTTTTTATGTATTCTTGTTGATATTTCATCATTATAATCATGGATCAATGAATGTTTATTATACAGAAAACAACTTACTATCCATTCCCGGGAATGGTAACGGTAGCGCTCCATATTGCTCTTCCAAAGCGTAATCTATATCAAACTTTATGTGGTCAACGTTAGCAACTATGACTTCCATGTTTTCTCAGATTATTTTTGCTTTCTTGTGGAAATACAGAAATTACTCGCAAATCGCAGAGAATACAACGAAAAACGCAACGCACAGACAGCGGCACAGATGTAACAAAAAAGTGTGACAGCTCATGAATGACAGCTGCGCCATTCAAAACGTTACGTTTAGTTGTGAACATGAACTCCATTTCAAAAACTTTAATGAATCCGAACATGGAACTAGACGCAGCTAATGACAGCAAAGTAGGCGTTTCAGCTACCAAAATTAAATTTTTAACATTTTAAGTCTAGTATGATGTATCTTTGTTTTACTTATCATACCAAAAGTGAAAGAAAAAAAAATTGTATCAAATCAAACTATCAAAGATTATGTTTTTGTCTGTGGTGTAGTTAGCTGTAGTACAGACAGACAGACAGGTTTTATTGTCATTTGTGTATTGTCATAGACTAGTGTGGTAGTTGTTTTCTCCGTTTGTTGTATTTCTTCTATTTTCTTATTTGGGAATATAATTTTTTTCAAAATGTCTATATCCGATTTAAAACACACCCTAAGAAAGTATGAATTTCCAATATGCGCTAAGGAAGCTCTAAGCAAAATTGGTAAGTATTCACGAGGCCTTAGAAGTTTGTCTCTCTCAAATATATCAATATTTCATACTGCTCGGGATCAAGACCTCTTTTTACTAGACTCTAGTAGAAATTTAAAGTTACTATCATTTTCAGAACAACTGTTGGTAGGTCGGGCGGCTCCATCAAATAAGCAACTGGATATAGCGATGGATATCATATCGGAATTCGTATTCTGCGAGTCAGATCGGCGCGGTGGTCGGCGGGGTGGAGGCCTGACCCCGCTTCAAGACTTGCAGCTCATAGACATCATATGTGACTACCTGTCTGCATGCACTAATGATACAACTAAGAATACCGTGTTCTTGTCATTGTTTGGTGGTATGGAGAGTCAGAGGAGGTTGAAAATACTGAGTATACTTGCTAGTATGGCAGTGTCTGCATCTAGTACACCAGTGAGAACAAACAAATATTTTCATATCAGAGAATCATTGTTAATGGCAAACTTTATTATCAAGCTTATTAACCTAACTTTGCATTACAGGTGTTACTAGCAGTTGGAGTTTGGCTTCAACAAATGGGTTGTTCATCAGCACAGTCACTTCAGCTGGTTGAAAATGTTATACGAGACCATTTCTACCTAAACACATCAAACCAGCTTGCTCTGAAGTCGCTGGCCAATACGGCCCCACAGTTTGTGTCTAACTTTATTACTGCAGTGACTGAACTGTACATGCGGGATGCTCAAGGAACTACTAAATTGCCACCTAAGAACCTTTTAGAAGTGATTACAGCTTGGGTTAGTCATTAAAACTTGGCTTCTTTTTTTAACAGTTTTCTGTACTCTAGAATTAATATATTATTTAAATAATCAATGTAAGTTATTAACTTCGTGGAATACCTATATTTTTGTATACATTTGTATGTAAGCTAAAATATAGTTTTGTTGATGCCTACCCACATGGTAACCAAGTTACAACTTAAAAAAAAAGTATATTCAGTTTAATTAGTTTTCATTTAGATTATAGATATTCCCTGGACTCCACTCAACCATACCCTCTGTTGTGGGGTCCAGTGTCTTCTCAAGTAAGATTATATCCTACATTCAACTCAACTGACTACAAAAAACAAAGAAAAGAGAATAGTATAGAGTGAAAAAACTAAAACTATTTCTTTCCCATATTGGCTTTAGTTGCTGATTGCTAAAGTCTACTAGAACAATAGGAACTCAATAAGCTTGTTGGTTTTGCAGGTATACTCAAATCCTACTCTATGCATGTCAGCACAACTGAATCCTGCAGCTCTGCCCAGTGGATCCATACCAATGGCAGCTGTCACACCTCTGGCAGGCCTTATACATTGGTGTGCACTAGCTCCACTTTACATTGATGAAGGTATTTTTACATTTTGTACATTTCATGGTATTGAGTCTGTAGTAGATCAATTTCCTATGTATGTCCTGAGCAGATGTGTTCCCAGGCTGAGTGTCATGAAGCATCAGCTTCCAGCTGAGATTAACTCATAGTATTTAGATACTATGAGTTAATTAGTTATAGATGAGCTCATTTGTATACTTGTAGATTGGCACTTATTTTATGATTCAATGTCAACAAAAATTAGGAACATTGATTCATAACAGCTCACAGGTTCATAAATAGCTGTAGTATAATTAAGAAAATAATATAATTTTATTACAGTCAACTTTATCGTTACAGATTCAGAAATGGTAGAAGTACCAGTGCCAGTAAAAAAAATAAAACTGGAGGTAGACTTGGACAGATCAGTCATAAAATCTGTAACACACAAGTCTCTGACAGAGTGCGAGTTGTATATAAAACTTCACCTGGGAGTGTTGCATAGCCTGAGGGCTGGGAAACGCACACATGGGCCCCCCACAGCTGTGAACGCTCAGCATCTGTCTGCATTGGCGCCCATCGTGCAGAGTTATGCACACAATGTACTGAAGAGAGGGGGCAGGCTGCACAATGATTTTAAGTTACAGGTTTGTTTAGCTTGATTGAAATTGCATATTTAGGCAGAGTGCACTTTTCCAGTTTTTTTCATTGGGGAGTTAGTTGCACCACTTATCCACTTTTTCTCTAACTCAAGGAAGTGGCAACAGGTGGCCGTTTTGGGGAGTCCTCCAGAACTCGAGGAATTTTTCTACTACTAATAGTGCTGATTCTTAACTTATTTCAAGAAATGTCTTTAATTAACTATTCCTCACCAATCCAAAAAAAATTTTAATAAAAAACTTAAAATTTGTTATTTCAGGATTGTCTAGACAGGATAGGGCAGTCAGTGCAAGTAGCTCTAGCAAATGGCTGTGTCTATGGCAACATCAACAACCTCCTTGCTGCATTAGAAACATTGCCAGAGAACCGCCTGCTGCGCATCATCATCAAAACCCATCAACAGACCATATGACAAGTGCTTTGACTTAATAATGGCCAGTGATATAGAACTGTAACAGTGTTGGATAGTTTTTGTGTGCTCTCAATATTGCCTGAGTTTATAGCTCATGTTATATGATAGTTAAGTGTTTGAGATATCATGCTGTTGCTTTTAAGAAATCAAAGAGCATGTACAATAGAAATAAAATAATGGATTTACACTAAGGTAGCCCAAGTATTGGTTCTTTTATATTAGTTAAAAAGTGTATGTGTAAAATGAGTACTATGAAATAGTTGTATGTGTACATAATGAAAATAAAATACTGTGATAATTTGTTATACTTAATTGTTTTTTATTTCAAAATGGCTTAAATCTCCGACTCTGCTTGATCTGTGCTATTTTCTTCTTGTCTTCTTCAAACTTCTGTCTTAGTGACACAATGTGCTTCATTTTAGATTCTCTTATTTGGAAAGTGTAGAAGTTTTTCAACTCTTTTCGCTTTTTATTCTTCTCTTCCTTCTGCATTATTTTGTTTTCTACCTTTTCTGATCGCGCAAAGCTCTGGACCTTACCTCTCTTGGTGACTGTTACCCATCCTTCATCATCTTCTTGTTCCAATTCTTTCACTTTCTTATCAGCTTTCTGTGCATTTTCATCAAACTGCTTCATGAATGTCTCTACATTTTCCTTGAGTGTTTTGGGCAATAAGATATCACTGTTATACTCATCAATCCACTTTTTGATTCCCACTTTCATTTGGTGAGTATTTGAGTTTAGTGGTTGTAATTCAGTTAATTTTAATGCTTTGTCTAATTCTGCAACCTTTTTGAAAACTATGTATGCTGCTCTAAATGTAGCTTTGTTAGCTTCAGGTAGGAATCTGGCAACATGCTTTACATCTGCTGTTGATGGTTTTAAATAAAGTTGAACTGACTGTACAGAGCCAGCTTCACGGAAAGCGTTAATCAATCCTTTTTCATCAGCGTATGGTGGCACATTCACTACTAGTAACGTACGTCCCTGAGGCTTATCTTTTGTGTGTTCTCTGACTATATGCTCCTTGAGATATACTGTGTGTGGTGCTACTGAATCTCGTGTTAACTGGAGCTCCAAAGCTGCAAAAATAAACTACATTATAACATCTGAAACAGTGAAATATTAAACCGTACACTGTTTAACCAAAACCTAGGGATTTATTATCACCTTTAAAATCTTGAGTACGTTTAACAGCCTTCATTCTTCTTATTTTAATATCTTGTACATTAAAAAAAAACACTAGATTATAATTCCTTTTAAAATTTACAAAATAACATGTTACATTACAATACAACACAAACTGAGGTTATGTTTCATGACAATTGTATTGTCGTTCAAAATATAATTCTTCGTGTGGCATTGTGGTAAGAGAAAATTAACTCATTATTCGTTGATTGATTTCTAGTATCTAATCTTATATATTTAAAGTTTTAAACACTGCTCAATTATAGAATTGATGCAAAATAAATTCATTTTTCGTTCTGAATTATATAGTTTTTTTTAAAATAAATGAATGATCTACAATCTCTATGCATATGTTTGACAGACCTTGACAGTTTCATCAACAATAACAGTGACAGGCGTGACAGATTTACCATTTTGTCTATGATATACAGTGACTGTTGGCGAAGAGTGTCTGTTTTGCCCATATTTTGTCGTAAATTTACGGCCATGTGTGTTTACAATTACGTGTTAGACAAATTTTCTAGTGATGATATCCACCACTGCAAATAGTAAAGTGAAAAACCCAAAGGGAACTGAGGGTACCGACACTCCGGAAAGGGACGAAATTGGACAAGAAAACACGGATGATAAGGTCAGAGGTTATGTTGGTGCGTACGATGCATCCTCGTCATTTGGGGGGCCTTCTAGAGATGGCAGGTATCGGTCCCGTGGTCGTGTTACGGAATTCAGGCCGTCTCGAGGCGGTGGGCGCGGAGGCAGGGGCCGCGGCGGATTCCCGCCCCGCGGTGATCGTGAACCTCTTGATAATTCCTATAAATATCACGAATCGCTAAACCAATCCTCCAACGACACCTGGTCTCAAGGGAACAGCAGCAACAAGTTCTATGAGCGGTCTGAGTTGGTCGTCAATCTTCCCGAGGATCCTCGCATCTCCAAGTTGCTGCGTCGACTATGTGCCGAGGTGGACATGGAAAAATCGCTTGTCATATGCAGTAAACTACAGGACGCCGTCATGTTGCCCGAAAACGCGCGCTACATACGTCGTTCTTACGACATTTTAGTAGAGTCACTCCTGGATGTTCTCTATGATGCCCCTGGCCCTGAGACCAAGGAAGGTGCATCTATAGTGCTTGGGAGGATCGGATACGTCATGGGTCCTGATTACAGGAAACATTTAGATTGGATTGCAGCTAGTTTTGCTGTGCATAACTCGACTATAAAGCATTATTTGACTCTCTCATTTTCTGAGACATTTCAACTGGATTATCAAACTCCTAATCTAACAGATTTTGCTGAATTAACTCTAGATCGACTTCAGACTATCATTGAAAGTACTGACTCTGCGGATGTGTTCATGTCGGCTATAAATGCCATGATCATCATGTCAAATTCGTATCCAGAACACTTTGCAAATCATTTTGTGGACACAGTAGACATTCTAGTTGGTTGGCATGTTGACAATGCACAACCTAAGAAAATTAAAGAATTTGCTCTACAATCATTGTTCAAACTGAGTCGCCACTGGCAAGCAGATGTAGGCTTTTCAGTAAACCTTCTGAATCAGTTTGTGGAAGACATGGTGGTTTATTCTACTGAGATGGATTCAAATAGAACAGAAAAACAAAGTGATGCTACCACACCTGAAGATTGTAAGCAGAAGATCACATCATTCCTCAATGTGTTCAATACTGTTGTGAAGAGCTTGGGCACACTATTAAGTCCTACAGTCTCACAAGTAGTGTCATGGTCATTTCTTACAGAGGCATTCACTAAGATTTTGCAAGTTTTAACTAAAACCCTAAAGGATGATGCAGAAGCAGATTTGATACTGGCAGGTAATGAATGCATTGCTTTGCTTTTGAAGTATTTGCAATCAAAGTCGTCATCTTGCTCTCCCGCCCTGTTTGCATTAGTAACAAAAGAGATGAGTAACTTTCTGCAAGGAGAGGAAAGTGTGAGCCTCAGTGTCATCGACTTAGTATCTACTGTTATAAAGGAGATTGCTTCTAACCTCCCCATTGAGTTTATCTCACAAACAATTGGGCCTGAATCACTTTTGCGTCGCCTCCGCTACTCAGACAGCTCTTACATTTTAAACAGTGTGATGTCAGTATACAGTAACTTGTTGAATTTGAAGAATATCCCACTTTTGCAAGAAACCTACAAATATGTTTTGACAGATATTCAGAGCTCCTATTCAATTATAATACCTGAGATACAAATAATAAACCCAGAGTATCATGAAGAAGTAGAGAAAGATGATGCAGAGAAAAATGTGATATTTTATTTACAATGTTTATCAGATTTGGCTAATGCTAGTAACTCTATAATTGGGATGTGGGCATTACAACCTAGCATACTAGAACTGTTAGCCATAAAAATGTGCCCTCATGACGAAAAGCTAATCAAGGAGAAGCCTGCTCTTCAGTATTCTGTACTATACTTGCTTTATTCACATTGCAAAAAGAACAATCACTTCATTGCTTCCAGCGACTTGGTAACAAATACACAGCAAAGAGCGAATGATATATTTGGATTATCAAACCTGAGTCTTGGAGACGTGTCCAGCTCCAGCCCCACGTCTGGGCATTTAGCTGTCATCCTGAATACATTAAGCATGGTATTAGATGAAGATGCTCCTAGAGAAACTTTAATCTTAGTCCTCAATTGGATATCTGACATATTTTGCCAATTAGACAAATATTTGCCCATAGTAAGCATGTCAAAGGGTTTTCTTGTATTAACAACAAACATGTTATCGCTGGCATATCATTTCGACGACGATATAGTTTTGCTTGTAATGAAGAATTCTCAACATCTATTGAAAAATAAGACTCTCACTTGGAATGTTATGGTGTTGAAAACAATAGCAGTACTTTGTATACTACACATTGATAGTCAAAATAAAACATTGTCAAATGTTTGTAAAGATGTGCTATTTGAATTGCCTTGGGATATTGTTCAGCTGGAGTTAGACAAGCAAGTAGTTAAAGTATTCACCGCAAGGAAAATGAGCTTGAATGTACTCAACAGTGATACAAAGGCAAATTCTTTTAAAGAATATCTAATGCGGGGATCCTTTTGTAATCTATCAAACCAGCATTTTAAAATAATAATGAATTGCCTCCTCCAGAATACAATGGATGATAAGAAACCTTTAGTAGATGCTTTTTTAACATCATGGCCTTTACAAACTGCTGATATTGATGAAAACAATCTTTTATTCTTCCGGCAATGTGCTACAAGTTTCTCATCTATCTGTGTTGGCTGGGCACTCTCAGAACTGGCTCAAACTTGTGTGTCATTGAAACTAAGAACTATTGTGGGCAAACCACAGGAGACTTTCATGAGGATTGAAGGTGCTTTGAAAGGCATAGCAAGAGAAATATCCTCTCATGAAACTAAGTACATTGGCAGTGACCAACAGCAACTGGTGGAAGTTGTAATTTTGGAACAAATGAGGACGCGCTGGATAACAGAGTTCATGATTTTCTTAGAGAAGTACATTTATAATGCTGCAGAAGGTACTGCTACAGTACTGCCAGCTGTCGCTAAACCTGTGAGAACATTCTTTCATACGAACAGGCCGACTTGCCGCGAGTGGTTCGCTAGAGTACGTCCCGCTGCGCTCGCTGTTAGCCTGTACGCTGGACATTTTGGTGCAGCTATCTATCACGCTTCACTGGTATTTCAAACAGCTGCCAGTTCCAATACAAATATTGATATCGAAGCGATAGCGATTAGCGTTGCCAGAGCACTTATTAAAATTGAAGAACCAGAAATGTTGCACGGTTTATATGTCTGGATAAAACAGAATTTTGACAAGAAGTTACTGTGGCTAAAAGGAGCCGCTGAACAGGCAAATTCTAGACACGAAGTAGCTATAGAGTTCTATAAAAAAATAAGCAATTTAAAACCACATGAAGATACAAAAGAGGGTGAAACGTCATCCCATGTAGATGCCAGGAGTACCAGATTTATTGACGAACAGGTAATGGAAAGTTACAAACATATACAAAGCTGGGACGACATGCAAACTTGGAAAGACGGTGATCAATTTAATTCTAAAATTTCGCAATGGAGCTCTTTTTCGACCTTAAGATATTTCGAAGATGCCACAGAAATTCCGCTTGAGCTCACTAACTGGGACATACTTGATAATGAAGCCAATGAGATATCGAAAAATACATGTTCCTATCAAGGCTTATTAAACAAAATTGAATCGACTCTTGTATGTACTGCAGTTCAGATGTATAACAACGATTACAATGACAAATATGAGGACTTATTAAAACAATGCGATATCTTGCTTAAATCACAGGCTGAAGAGTTTTCCAGAACGAATTCCGTACACTTCTTAAAAGAGGTTGCAGTGTTGCAATTAGCAAATCATGGGTTAAGCAACATTGTTAAGTCCGGCAAAATTATTCCGAATCCTTTCAAACCATCAACAGTTAAGGAGTACAAGTACGGAACTAATTTTAAAAACCTAAGCAGAATATTATGGTGGAATCAATATTTTACTAAACTGAATATGACAGAAGAAAACGTTTTCTATGCAGAATGCCTACGTCTTGATGTAATTAAAAGTGCGAGGAAGAACTCTAATTTGATAATGGCAAAGAGAGAACTGTTAAATCATTTCAAACAAAATTCTGCTTTCCAAATGTGTTTAGGCAGCGTTACTAACTTGGATGACTTAAGTGAAGCACTTCTTATGTCTACTAATACTTACGATCTCGAAATTTGGACACTTAACAACGCCACTGCTTTGGCTGAGCTTTGCAAATTGACTTACGCTAAAGAAGAGACTAAAATACGCGCTGTTAATCTTTGTGCAAGCATCTCCTTTGGATTTTCTCAAAGATTAGCAATGAGTGAACAAAGTTATGAACTACGGGAAAAAGGAACAAGATTACTACTCACCCTGTCCAAGTGGGTGCAGAGCGAAACAGAAAATATATTAGACATAGATTCACCCTTACTAAAGTTAGTGTCAGCTTTGCCAGAAATAGGTTTGGTAGACAATAATATATCGGAGAATGTTATCCCTGTATCAGATTCGGCCGTTGGTAAGCTACTCCAATTTGGAGTTAACCAATGCCCAGGCCTTGCTAAAGCTTGGGCAAGCTTTGCCGCTTGGTGCTTCAGATGGGGTCGTAAAATGGTTGAATTTAGTTCAAAAACTCGAGAGCAATTAACAGAAAATGATAAGTTACAGATAGAGAGTGTTATGATTGGATGCTCACCTCAAGATTTTGAAGAGGTTTGTGAAATATTGTCGAAAACGAAAGCTACCTGTGATGACGAAGACATTGATTGGAACGAAATTAACACATCTGAAATGATTGAAAGTCAACTTCGAACCGTTCCATCTTTGAGCAATGCTTTTCCTGAACACCTTGCACTGTTAGTGGATATTTGGCGTCAAGCACAAAAACGAGTATTTTCCTACTTTGAACTTTCGGCCGATGCTTATTTTAAGTTTCTGCAGCTTATTTGTGCGTCAGACTTCATAAATCATAGCGGAGAAAACGCGGTAGTTAATGCAACGTTGAGACTTCTACGTTTGATTGTAAAACATGCAATGGAGTTACAGACAGTACTGGAATCCGGCTTGGCAAACACACCTACTCAACCCTGGAAAGTTATCATTCCACAGTTATTCTCACGACTTAACCATCCGGAAACGTACGTGAGAAAATGCGTATCTGATCTTTTGTGCAGATTGGCAGAGGACACACCGCATCTGATCACATTCCCAGCAGTTGTTGGTGCCGTGGAAAATGAGCAGAATGATCTAATGGAGTTGAATGTTGCAAAATCTTTCCTGTCAAATGAAGGTGCAAGTGGGGAAGAAAATATTGACATTGAAGATGCTGCCAGTGATAAAGTTGTCAATAACGAACTTAATTCTTGCTTCCTGGATATGGTTGAAACACTTTCGAAACAAGCCCCAAAAACTATTAAACAAGTGAAACTGTTAGTCAAGGAATTGCAAAGAATCAATTTATTATGGGACGAATTGTGCCTGGGCACATTAGTCCAACATCACTCTGAGTTTACAAAGCGACTATCGCAATTGGAAAGCGAAGTTGCCAAAGTAAAAAATAACTCACACTTGTCAGCAGAAGATAAAGAGAAACTAATCAAAGAGAAACATCGCATTATTTTTGAGCCAGTCGTTTGTGTGTTGGAGCAACTCTATCAAGTTACTTCAGCCAAACCTGAAACACCGCACGAAGTGTCATTCCAAAATAAATTCCAGTCGCTCATCACTGACGTAATCGACAAGTTGAAGAACCCTGCCAATCCAGATAAACCACAAGAGTCGTGGGCACCTTTTAAACAACTTCAAATAAGACTTCAACAGAAAGTAAATAAAAGAACATCATATATTTTAAAAATGTCAGACATCAGCCCCGTATTAGCAGAGCTTAAGAATACTGTAATTACAATGCCAGGAGTACATACCAATCAGAGAGCTGTAAGAGTCACAATAAAAGCAGTTGAAAATAATGTGGCTATCCTGCCAACAAAGACACGGCCAAAGAAATTGGTTTTTAACGGGTCAGACGGCAAGGCTTACACGTATTTGTTCAAAGGATTGGAAGACTTACATTTAGACGAAAGAATTATGCAGCTGCTGTCGATAACCAATACAATGATGGCCAGGGATTCTGAAAATAATGATAATCAAACGTACAGAGCGCGCCATTACTCAGTGATACCTTTAGGTCCTCGATCGGGACTGATCAGCTGGGTAGACAACGTGACTCCGCTATTTGCGTTGTATAAACGCTGGCAAAATCGAGAAGCTGCTATGCTATCAGCCAAAACCAATAAGCCAGTCAATATCTTACGTCCATCGGAGTTATTCTACAACAAGCTAAATCCTCTTTTAAAAGAAGCAGGTATATCAACTGATAACAGAAAAGAGTGGCCAGTATCGATCCTGAAGCAAGTTCTGCAAGAGTTGGAGGCGGAAACTCCTCGGGATTTACTGTGGAGGGAGTTGTGGTGCAGCAGTGTTAGCCCGGAGCAGTGGTGGCAGATCACGCGTCGGTACAGTTACTCGGTGGCCGTGATGAGCACGATAGGCTACATCATCGGGCTCGGTGACAGGCACATGGACAATGTGTTGGTAGACCTCACGTCGGGTGAAGTGGTGCATATAGACTATAACGTGTGCTTCGAGAAGGGTAAGACGCTGCGGGTGCCGGAGAAGGTGCCCTTCAGAATGACGCCCAACATGGTGACCGCGCTCGGCGTGACTGGAGTCGAGGTGAGTGCCTTAATGATTACTTCTTTGCTGCTTATTCTATTGTACTATTTTATAAAGTTATTATTTGGTAAAAAAATGTTTTCTGTGTCTTGGTTGCCGTTTTTTTACAGCAATCGGATTTTATAGTTTTACCTAAATAGGATTGATCAGAGCTTCATAGGGTCATACAGTTAAAAGGAATTGAAAGTACCACATGATCATCGTCATCTTCTTTCCCTTGTTCCCTTGTAACTTGGGGTCGGCGCAATACGTAAACACAAATTGAAAATCGCTAACCATAGTTTCAGATATTAAAATGTATTTGTTTTCAAAATTATTTTACGGGACGTTCATGTTTGATAAAGCAATCTTAGCAGTGATCTCTTACGTAAGTTCATTAAGCTCGAGCTCATTCCTCTTTTCATATCTCACTTAGATTTCCTACAGGTTTTACTTCCTGACTTATGATATAACCTCATTTCATTAAAATTTAGACTTATTTTGTTCGGACTGCGCTTATTGTTACTATATCTATGCGTGGCAAGCAGCTGCAGAATAGATGTTGAGAGAAAGTAGGGGTTTAAAAAGACAAAGCTGTACCGAAATAGTCAATTGTGAGTTGTGACAATCGGAGTCTCTTGATCGCGTGCTGGGATACCGTTGGTCACATTTCGGCGTAACCTCCTTCCAACCGGCCATATCTAGGCTGTTGCGATTCTCACTTGAGTTCAATGTGGCCTACATAAATATTCCATACGCATTTGCTCGCGTGAAATTCGGGGTAACACAGTTCCCCTTTCCTGATTTGCAGGTACCTGCTACCAGTAATTTTTGCCCGTGGGCCTTATTTATTGTAATAGCAAAGCTAAGTTTTCCCTTTTCTTCCCTCTTTCTCCCTTTTTTCTCATTTTTTTAAATAAAAATTAGCCTTTGTCCGTCTCCAGGGTCCCAACTATCTCTGTACCAAAATTCATCAAAATCGGTTTAGCCATTTAAGCGTAAAGACGTAACAAACAAACTAACTTTCGCTTTTATAATATTAGTAAGGATAATTGCTTTGAGCACGTAGCTTTATAGTTAAATATGCTCTTCTAGTTTCTTCTTATAAATCTGTGAATAAAAAAACCAAAGTGGATTGTTGATCTTGATCTCGTTAATCTGTCCACCCAATATTTTCTTTTCGTGAGGTTTATGTGGACACTATTAATATTTACATTCCATATAGCACGGGCCCGATGTTTATGCACGTAGAGACCGCGTCGGTAGATTGTACCTGTACGTTTCTCTGTTAAGATTTATTTCTTCTAACATCTCCACGAATAAGTACACTTCAGTGAATAAATCTACTTTTACGGGTTAACACAACCTAGTGTTCACCTTATAAACTTGTGTCTCGCACTTTTTACGACAAGTACCTGTAATACCTGTAAAGTGTAGATTGCCTCGTTGGTCTAGTCGTCGCAAGCGCGAATGCCGAGTATGTGGTCCTGAGTTCGATTCCCGGGTAGTTCATTTATTTAAAATTCATGTACAAAAGCGGTATATAGGGGGATTTAATGCCACAAGTCATCCTCTACCTTTTTTTTGTTTTTTCATCAGGAATTTCTCAGTAGCAGGCTCGGATTTATGCCCGGTTGATGGCTATATTATTGTTAAGTACTTGTGATATGGTCGATGGTAGAGTTACGGCGAATTCACATGATTTTCGTGTTTTATTTAAAGACTAGCTGTGCCCAGCGGTTTCGCTCGCTTCTCAGCTCTTTTTCTAGAGAAGGGTATTTAAAGTAGATATTGGCCGATTCTCAGACCTACCTGATATGCACACAAAATTTCGTTGAAATCGGTCCAGTCGTTTCGGAGGAGTAACTAACACTATGACACGAGAATTTTATATAGTAGATGTACACGTGTTTTCAATACCAAGTAATGGCATAAATATAGGGTCTTTAATCTAATAGCAGCTGTTTAATTGCGCTCAGGTTATATCGATACCTATACATTAATACTATGGAAATCTCGGTACGATATCCAGTTAAGCATGTCATAAAAATGCAAAATATAATATTGCAACAGTTTAGAGCTTGCGTGATTCTCGTCCGTTTCTGACCTCTTTAGATTGCACAATATGAACAAACAGGATTATATCAGCTGTGATGGTCTCAACGTTATCATTTCAACAGTCAAATGTTTCGTCAATTTAGTTAGGTCACTCACTTTATGAACCATAAAAACTAAACGTAACGAATGTCTCTTCTTTAAAATTCTACTTCCAAGTTTTTGCCTCGGCGATTTTTTGGTTGATTTTATTTATTTTACAATTATGCAAATTACTCAGACACTTAGCCACCTTACACCTAATAACATCTTTATTATGTTTGTGTAGCGCCATCTGTGCTACGAATTTTCTTCGTTGTTTCACTTGGGTACACATTTGATTCATTTCTACGTTCTGACATAGATGGCGTTGTGAGTCTCACCCTAGACAAATAACATACAGTAAGTTGATAGGTCAGAGACAAATAATACATATTATTTACATACTTTATTATTACATAGAACATCTTTTAATTAATATTTATATCTTTTAAACATCTTTATTTGACAGAGAACCTCTTATTAGAACATCATTATGGCAGGAACTCATTATAATCTCTCAATAAAATCAACAATAAAGCTTTTAAAAACTTGAGCGTAGATTCGAACAGGTACCTAAATGCGAAAGGGGTACCTACAGTCACTAACAACTTTAAATACTAGAAGCGTTTCACGTTTCCCACAAAACGTCTAATGATCGTCTGTTACACTACACTATGTCAGCGCGCGCGGAGGGCGGGCCGGGCCGGTGCACGGGCGTGGGCGCGTCGGGCGCGTACGACGGGTTGGAGTCGCCGTGCTCCGCCTCTACGTAGCCCGCGTTCTCGATGATGCGACAGCGCGCCGTGTCGGCCTCGTGCTCCATGTACAGCAGGCGCGCTGGTCGCCCGCCGAGGCTCGACAGCGCGCTTGGGGCCGTCGACCGGGTTATGGAACCTTCTCGAAGCGCCACGGAGCCTCGTTTCCTCTCCGGGGCGGGTGAACCTCGGTATTCTGATGTGTCAGGTCTCTTGCACCGCAGTAGTTTAGCGAATGCAGCGCGGAAGCCGGCGTTCTTCCACGCGTAGATGAGGGGGTTGATGCCCGAGTTGGACATAGCCAGGGAGGAAGTGACCCGGTACGCTATGTGGTTGTTCAGCGGCATCATGGGCAGCGTCTGTGCGCACGCCACCACTACGAACGGCATCCAACATATTGAGAACGATCCTAGGACTAGCAGCACCACCTGTGAAAACATAATGTCAAGTTAATTTCAAGTTTTGGCACGGTTCCGAAAGAAATTGCATGTAAAATATTAATTAATGCTCGGTTATCTGGAGTTTGGTGTCTTGGTAATGCACTCGCCTTGTCGTCTGGGTTGCTTACTTAATTTACTATTATGTATAATAACTAAAATAGTAGCGGCATAATTTGGCAAGACAAATTTCTAAACCCAGTTTTGTTTTAACAGACCTTCTACCGCCTACTTATTCAATGTTTACGGTAGCAGTAGTAAAAGCTTGTTCCTATCACCTGTATGCTTTTCCAATCGTTAGCTCCGGTGGGGCAGCAGGTGTTGGCTCTCATGCGGCGCGCGTGGCAGGTGGCTTCCCGCCATATCCGCCAGTACAGGATGAACATGACCATCCAGATGAGAGAGAACATTGGAGCCAGGATGCTCGTTGTGTAGTTCGTCGGCACCACCTGAAACATTTATTACAATTGGATTAAAACCTTAGCCAAGCAAAGCTTCTGAACTGTACGGTGTCGTATAGAATCTGTTTACGTACGGAAACTAAACGTCTGTTTGTATACGATGTTTTAAAAAGTGCTACAACCAACAGTTTTCCCCGATTCCCGAGATTGGACACGAATACGAGATCCAATCGCCAGATAGCATTTCCAGATAGTTTATTTAGTACAGTTATATCGAAGCAAAAAAACTCGCGCACTCCTAAAAAATCCCTTTTCGCTTTGGTTCTATTTTTAGTGGATAATGGCGACGTTGATGAGCCGATATCTAAATTAACATACTTAAATATTAATAACATACATAATTATCATACTTAAATAACTTGAGGATAATGGGCTTATCTCACATTAACAATATTTGCACATATGTATATTCGCTTTACTTTATTTCATTTGTCAAACAGAACAGAGTGAATATTTGAAGTACAACAGGACGCGTAAAAAACTATCTAACCCGTGTTATTTGTCACGTATACGTTAAGCAGTACATAGTTCAATTTCTTTATTTAGCCAAAAGATTCGATAGTCTGATCTCATGTAAACATTCCGGTTTTAAACGACTTCGGTAATTAACTTTATCACTTTACCAGATATATCGTCGAAGAGCAGCATGTTTATAAACCCTTTAATGTCATGTTAACAAATATTGGCACCCGCCCAAATGCTTATTGCAATAGAAATTAATCCAGCGCCAAACATCGTTTTCCTAGGTATAACTATCTCTTAAGAATAGCTCGTGACTTTATTTCTTCTTGCATAATATCAAACAGCAATATATTGTGCGTATGGTTACACTAATACTCTAATGTATGAGATGTATCTGCGAGCGAACAAGTACGTACTCGGTAACAAGATATTCTTCCCAGAAACAACTGTATTAACTATTTATATTGTAGTAGTGGGTTTGCGGAGCGTGCCTCGAGAATACCATTTCTTTCCACTATGAATTTCGGATAATGTTGTCTTATTACGGAATGTGTTGACAGAGTGTTCACCCCCGGAGACATTTATTTTATCATGCTTTATGTTCGTAGGCAATATAATGGTTAGCATGTTCAGATTCTATAACAAGCAATATCGTGTTTTATGGTGGTTTTAGATGTCTAGAGGACGTAGAATGTTATGAAATTGCCGTAAACCTACTTATGCACAAACCGTGAGCTATCCAAAGAATTTATGAATAACAAAACGTAGATGTTTTAAACTCCATAATGTTCCTTCTCGCGCCTTGGACGGCCTGCTTGGTGGAGTTGCACACCAGCCCGTTATACAATGCAGTACAAGCTTCATATGGACAGGAAGGATAATCGTATGAGGTTGGACGTTAGCATAATCAAGTCGGGAAATCTACTTTCTGACCTTTTCACGTATGAGTATTATTTGCCCTTCTAAGGTTTAAAATACATCTTCTCACCAATCTCTTACGACTAAATAGGTTATCAACGAAAAGGTGTGCATACCATATTCATCTCGCACGCAATTCCCTCTTGCCAGTCGTTCCAGAACACGGGGATACAGCTGATGCAGACGGCCACCGACCACGTGAAGCTCATCATCAACCGCGTAACCAGCTTCGTCATGTACCGGCTGTAGTGCAGTGGGTGCACTATTGCTATGTATCTGAAAATATTAAATATTAAAATTAATAAAACAATATTCAAGTTCACATGGCGTAACAAAAATCACGATATTGAAGTTTCTGTTTAAAGGTAAAAAGAATCTTTGAAATAAAAATTTGCAACGGAGAGCATGGCAGTTACCTGTCTACAGCTATCGCTATGATGTTGTAAATGGACGCCAGACACGCTAAGATTATGAGGATGAAGCGCATCAGACACGACCACTTGATTTTGCCGAAGTCATCGTTTAAGTAGAAGACCAGATGGTAGGGCAGCGTCAGCCCCACCATCAGGTCTGATATGGCCAGGTTGAGCACGAACTGGTTGGACACGAGTGACGACAGACGCCGGCTCATCGTCACCGCCAGGATCGTCAGCGTGTTCCCGCTCACGATCAGCAGCATCAGCGAGCCGTCCACGATGCTCCATCCCCAGTGGTTGTACACGTTCGTACTCTCCCTCTCCTCGGTCGCGTTCCACCCCAAGTCGCTATCATTCCCGAATACAACGTCCATACCATCGCTGGCCGCGGACGCCAGCGCCCCCCACTCCGAGTAGTCCGACGTCGTGGTACGACTCACGCGCACATGCTCTTAACTGTTACCCTCACCCGTCACTCGCGATACACTAGATATTTTCACAGAAGTCTTTTCCCGTTTGCACTTGTCGCACATTTTCTTTGCACTGTATTGTTGATGTCAAACACCTGGAACAAAGTGTGGATATTAGTCGATTTACTATTGAGGGCATGTCCTGTGCCGGGTGCACGTGCGACGGGTCCTTGTAAATGCATAGCAGCGAGCACAAGTAATGCGGCGGTGAGACGGTGCGGACGCTCAGTATGCAGGGGCGCGTCGCCACACAAATGAGTCGCTAGAACCGCGGGCCACTTCGCGCGCCTCTCTCAATCACATAATCAATTTTTTCGCCTACGAGAGCGCCTGTAGTTGCCGCTCCCGCTTCCGCCGCTGAATTATTTATGTTGCACGGTGTGAGACGAGCCTTGTCTGCCGGTGCCCTAATCGATGCCGTGCCGCTATAAATGAATTATTTCCAGACATCGAAGGCCACACGATTCATAAACTCGCGACCATTTTGTAACTATTGTAATTGGTAATGTTAGATGATAGTGTCCTTCAGGTGCAGATTATTTATTAATATGCAGCTACATCAAGTTGAAAACTTAATAAATGATTCGGAGCACCGATTGTGACTGATCGCTGTATGTGTATGTTACAAACTTGCAATGGAACAATGTGTATTGAAAATGTAGACGCTTGTGGTATAAAAGTTAAACTGAAGAGAACGCCGAGATTATTTCTGATGGACACGTTTGATTCCATCACTCTTAAGTTGCTGGATTACGAAGATAAGACATTAGAGAAGCGAAATGAGATTCATTGTTTTTTAACTTATATTCATATAGATGAATTCAGTGGCCGTATTGTTTACCGATGAAACATTTCGCTCAGACAACGTCAATTATATTCAACTCATCTGAAGCAAATCGCGACACGGCCGTCTGAATTACAAATGAGCACGGATCAAAACACTTTGTACACTCCATACATTTTAATCCATCAACCCCATTTCGCTGATCTCGGTCGGTGGTCAAATTTTATAAAGAATATTTTTCCGACCCAAATATCGACCAATAGAATTGCACCATTCGACGTCACGTGGTACAACCTACATGGTATTATACTGATAATTTTTTGAAAATTTTCTCTGGTCGTTGCTATGCATAAAAAACAAAACATGATCCAGTCAAATTAACCACACGTCAAACTGACAGGTTGAATTCAATTGTGAAAATTGGAGATTTTGCATGAAAATGAGTCGATTTGGAGTTTGTGCAATTCTATTGGCCGACATTTGGGACGGAAAAATAATCCCCCGAATACCACATACCACAATAAGCTCTTGTGGTATTATAAGTGATAAATCGGTTGATACGACTCTTGCTAAATCGTTTCAAAAATAGTCAGATACCAAATAATTTATTAAATCGGTTACGTAAATATTTGAAATTAAACTGTAATAAATGAAGTAGTATCAAACGTGCTATCAGCTTTTGAAATATCTTTTTTAATGCGTTGGAGTATTCGTTGTGTGCGCGATGACAGCGCCCCTAGTGGCCACAACTATTCAGGACTTGTCATCTGTTCAAATCATGTTAACTAGGTGTTAAAATATCTTTGTGATATTGATTTTCGACTAGTTTTTCAACGAAATTGAAAAAAATAGTGTAAAAAGTGAGTGTGTATATTATACCTAGCGATTTTCTTCCTCGTGAAAAATATGGATATTATAATACGTACGGGATTTGAAACGATTAAGCATAAAATACATTTCCAACCTCAAACTGAGCAAAAAGGGAAAAAATTAGTATTAGCACAGCATGTGAGAGATGTGGAAGAGCTTAGAACGAACGGGAAAAGCTTCAAAATAAATATACTAAAGGTAGATATTTCGAAGAAATGTTCCCGCCAGTTGCAAATCATACCCGAAATTTCGCATCATATTTCGTTTTTGCATAATCATGTCGTTTTGGGTGCCATGGGGACCCATCAGCACTAAAACAAATAAAAAAGGACTGTAATTTTGGAACGCTTATTATTACTATTATAGTGTACTAGGTTAAATTTCTTACTTTTTTCTCTTCACAGCAGCTATCCATTTTTGTCTTTGCTGTAATGTCCACTTTGATGTTGGAAACGAATAAAACTTGCACGAACTGTTTTTCTCATTGTTTTTACAATTTACGACACAGCATGTACTGTGACCCATATCGCAAATTTTTACGTTTTTACTTAAAATTATAAAGGAAGTTATGAAAATAAAGCAATTTGACACATGACAGCCCAGAATTAATTCACATTTCTGCCACGTCGTGCGCTACGATCGATTTGCCGTTCCCCACCACCCACTTTGCACACTCTCAATAAATGAGTAATAAAATTATAGCGGCTCATTTGTCTCGATTTCTTTTAAGTGGAATCGATGCCGGCGTTCATTTGATGGCAATTTATGTTCGGACAAATTTATAAAGTAGCTACGCGGTAGTATTCGTAAATTTCTTGAGACGCGGAAACGGCTTTAGAATTTTTGCACGGAATCAGGCCTTCCTCTCGCAGATCTCAGAGTTCGGCCTTATTACGACAATTCATTGGCATTTATTAATAAAACGATCAATTTGGAATCGAGATTGGATATCGGATCTCGGTCCGATGTCATTGATGGACGCTTTAATAAAATAAGAGCGCAGTGAGCCTCATTTAAATGAGATTCTGATGCGACAGAACGATTGTTGCTACGTAATTGCTCAGTAAAGTCAAACAAAGTTTTGATAAATGAAACGTCAAAAGTGGTTTTACAATTTGGTTGTATGCCTTTGTGCGGCAACGCTGACGGATACCAGATGGCAATTTGTAACGCGATGATTTCAACTGTTAGATTGGATGGATGGATTTATTCACGTGTGATTTTGGCGCGGGTTCGTTTGTACGTACGCGTGTCGGCGAATTGTAGTCTGCGTATTGGATTAGTTTGTAGGGTTACATTATTTATGGATATCTCCGAGAATACGTTAATGCTTTTAGCTGTAGTGTTTTGATTCGATGCTTTCGTTTTGTTGTTCTTCATGAGTATGAATAATTCAATCTAAATCAGCTTCTAAGCGTGTTTGCATAACAAAATATTGAGCAGGAAAATTCGGCAATAACTCCGTAATTAAGTTAAAGTCTTGTTGATTAAAGTCCCGTTGTCTTAGAATTCACAAAGGAAAAAATCTAATGAAATATTGATTAATTAAACAACAACGTTTACTTACGCAACTTGGTACGCAAACACCGAAGTTCTGACGAAGCAATAAACTGAATCACTATTACGCAAAATAACTTCAAAATACGAACTGTTTTCAAAAGTTGAAATGGACAAAGTAGATGAAACCAATATGTGAGTAACGGTTGTCCATACAGATGAGTGATTGTGGTAGTATTCTGGTCACAGGCGCACAGGGCTGCTAGAATGCCCTTTTCCAATGCCTAGTGCATTAGCATGCGCTGCGATCACCGTGACTAATGTCGTTTGTTTATGCTCCGCTCATGGCGCCGGTTTGCGGACTCTCGATTATGATCGCTTTGGCCGGAGTACTCCTAATGTTAGCCAAACGTCCCACTTCAAAGCTGTATAGCAAACTTAAAAAGCTTGTATCGATATCGATACTTGTGTGTTTGTCTATATGCGAACGTTATCGAAAGTGTTACACGCAGTCCAAAAGTGGCCATAACCAAAGCTGTAACAGTTTTTTCCCAATATAAGTTTATTGGAAGTTACGCGGACCTACGGATCGCTTTTTATATTCCTTCGAGCTTTTGACATAAAGCCTTTGGGCTTACACTTTAAGGCACTAGAACAAATTGAGATTATCTCAAAATAGTTAATATTTTCTATGTTCGATAGCTGTCAGATGAACAGGTAACAAACAAATAAAAAATTAATCAAGCGTGACATGTGCGAGCGAGTCCACACGTTAAATGAGCTGTTTTACATCCATGTTCGTGAAAATGAAGCTATTTGGCGCCGATCGCCATATTGATGACACGTTACAATTCACTTCACTCGCGGGACTACTGCTGCCGTATTAATTACCTAACAATGACGCTGCCACCGTGTGAGAATTACGGAAAGGAAATTAAATTAAAATAATTTGTAACACTCGGGATATAGAACACTATCATGTTATCATTCAAAGAAGGTACGTGTTTATTTAACTTGCTAGTCTGAACGTATGTAAACACTAGGACGGCAGAAATGTAATTAAATAACATTATACTTTGAAACAGTAAAGTCACTCGCATTCGATTATCGTACTCGACTAGTCGTACCGTAATTGAATATCGGAAAATAACACTGTGACACTGAAAAAAGTTAATCGAGAAAACGTAGAAAGTGCTAGCTCCAGTGTTTGGTATCGATTTATAAATATTTTAGTGTTTATATCTACGATCGTCCTTTACGTAACGTGCCGCGAGCGTCGCGTGCGACCTCTGCACTCCGAAATAGTAACTATTGTAACTATTTTAATTGCTCAGTTTTTTGTTACATTTCGATTTTAATGAATGTTTATTTTTTATTGCCATGTACTGAGTACGTACATTAGTGCTTCAATGTCACGATTCTATTTATATTTGGAAATAACGAATGGGGGCCTAACCATTCCAGACATGTGATGGTGGCAACCAAGTTTGAGTAATAGTTTCTCGAAATATAATAAATATCAGATCTAAGATCTGCACTGTGCAACACAACATGCTTGTCACTCTTTTTCTCAACAGAGTGTTTATTAAATCATTGAACACGTTTAAAACTAATAAATGAGCGTGTGACACTTACCGGTTACTTTACATGCCCCGGTGCTATCGACAACTATACACACGAGCAATCCCAATCACTTTTGCCGAACATGCGAAGATTGTGAATGAAAACAACGGCTGGGCGGCGGGCCGCGATATGCAACGGCGGGACAGAGAAGACCACAAACATACTATCTTGGGTAAACTCCCATTTGGTTCGGCAAAGGTCAAAAATGAAGACAAATGGCTCGGCTGTTACTGGCCACAATTCAATCAAGATAGCAATATTCTTTCTATTGCAGCGTTACTGTGCCGGTTAGGGAAGCAATGTGTTTGGAAGTAAACATTCAGAGGTTCGTCTATGTGCGTTGGTCGATCCGCGATCGTTGATTTAGTACACATCGTTATCAAATGACGTAGTTAGAGGTCGCGCCATTACGATGACTTCTCTGACTCATTGATTAGTTGTTATTAGTACAGTCGTTTGTAAAAGAAATTCTTCTCGCCGCATCTTCGTAAAAACATCGCACAATATTGTACCAGACGAGTACAAACATTCTAAGAATTGTGTTGTGTAACACAGTATAATGCCAGAGACTAAGAAAGTTTCGTGACGACATTGTTCGCGTTCCAAAGAGCTGGCAGAAACGAAAATGTCCGTTTTATTGGAGAATCTCGCCTGTCAAATAACTTTGATTTATACTCGTACTTGCCGGTTCCAGCTTCATTTGAACGCCTGAAAACTTCATCACATAATCCTTCTAAATTACACGAAATGTTTAATAGGACGGGTGCCCTCCAAAGTATGAACTCATTACTTCGGTAATAATGTTACGAACTTGTGGACGACCGCAACAGTCGGATTTTGTAAAGTCAACGTCTACGAGTGAGGAAAAACTTTTATCCAATTTTCATAAATGCTTCCACCGAATTAAGTTTACGATTTAATTGCATGATAGAAGTGAATGGCGGAATGGAATAAACTCAAAAATAAAAGCAGAGCCGAACTACGCTATGGCCTCGATAAAAATATAGGACGTTGTCCTCTGAATGTGAGGAGCTGTAACTGAGGCTCCGAAGTGCTGGAAGTTATCAGCGGTAGAGGAAACTGGTGGCGTCGCCCGAGCAATGCAGCTCTCCGACCGTTACTGATACGAGTCACGATTACAACTACTAATATTTTCCGCCGCACGAGAATATCGCGAATACACAGAGAAAGTAACGTGACACGTGGATGGTACAATGTTTATTTGATGAAAGCCGGATGTACAGCCGAGGCCGGGAGGAACACATAATATGTTCGCTTCGTTAAAGACGGAATAAACACAAAAGTTATGAAATTTTTGACTCGATGAGAACTTTGGAATTGCGAAACTATTAAATTGGCATTGGGCACTTGCTCAATGCGTGCAAATGTAGCGAAATGTGCGTATTAGTGACGTCAATTATATCCTTAAGGCACTTTGAGAGAAGGTTGTCGTTACGACATCATGAGTGCAAAGAAGTGCCCAAAAGTAATATCTACTCGCCAAACTAACATGACACAACCAACCAAACACTTACATTCATGCAACATTTTGTGGACTTTCGGACTGCACTGTTTACCAGACGTCTAATGAATCTATTTTTCGTGATTACATTTTTGAAGTCTGTCGACGAAGTCTTGTATTTTCCTCATCAGTGAAAACAAAAGTCGAATTAAGAAGCTTTTTTCTGTAACTCAATTAAAAACTCCGTTAACGAAAGCCTAGTTCGGGGTCTTAGCAATTTCATAGGAAAATGTCCAAATAATTACTGAAACAGCTAGTGTCCAATAACATATTTGTTTATAGATTTATATATTTTACGTTATCGTTGTCTTGATGATGGCTTGATGAGTGATAGTGGCGGTAAGCCTATATCCATTTGATTGACTGTTTTGCATGGGGCAAATGCGGCCATCGCTCATGTCAAACATGGCCCAGGGTGAACGAAAGGTCGTCGGCCGGCGAATAAACTTCGCCCTTTCACAAACCCTGTTCCACTACAGTTATTAGATTTTGTATTTTTAAGATATCATAACGTAATATCTAAATTGTTAACTGAAAGTTAATTTTCATTTTGTTGCGGTTGTTTTACGGTATGTTTGGAGTCACGTCAGCAAATTTTTGTTTGCATGAAATTTTTTAATTTAGATAACCTGAAAGGAGCTTTGTAATTTTATTTTTAGAAGCAACAGAATAGATTTGAAATTGGTATTAAACAAATTGCCGCTGACATAAAAAAATCTTTTAAAACATTTTTACTGTTTGAGGGAACAAAAACAAACCCAAATTGAATTAACAAGTCACTTATCAAACAGGAAACTATCTGAGGGACATTCCGGGGACGTCGGGTTTATCACTCTAATTACTGCTAACTTTTAAGTGTGTTCCGTGTAAGGTGATGTCGGGGTTACTCCAAACATGTCCCGCAATGCACTCGATACCAAAGAGTACAGTCGTAAGGCAACGCGAGTGAATCAGTCGATATCAGCCATCTTTGATTGTCAATGTTTATACTGCGAACTTCGGTTGCAGTTTTTCTTGCAGTATTTAGGTTGAAGTGAAAGTAATGAACTGAAAGTTTTAGTCAATCTTAGCTATGTTCAATTTCGTTGATATTCGAAACTGCACCGCCAGTATGCTTTCTACAATGTTTTGTTTCTAGATTATATGGTCGTTAACACGTGTTCACATCTTGTAGAGACACCTCTTATGTAACATGGATGACCGTCCTGACAACAAACGCCACGTGACGATAAATCAATTTACAAACGTGATTGAACGGGGAAGCTTAATAGTCTTTAAAGGCGTTTCGCATCGCAGCTTCTCAATGGACCGCGTCCTAATTGGACGGTGATCTCAGTTCCGTCATCTCATCGTGCCACAGCCGCGACAGGCGACATCTCACACGTTACCGCGTTACATCGCAAGGGCAAAGCGGCGCTTTTCATTAAGACCACTTAATTGATTGGATGTGAGCCGCTAATTCCCGTTAATTTGCTTACTTTAAACACTTAAACACAATCAATTTGCAAGACGTGTTTGGTGTGATACAGTTTCGGTTGCGGAAAATTTTGCTCATACCATTTTTGGATGTTTATTAAAGTAAACATTATCGAAGGCGAACTACAGTAATTATTAGAGAAAATTTATTACGCTTATTTATAACCAGCTTCATTGATTTTTATCTCTTTTAAAACTGGTTCGAAATGTATTTCTTTCTTCTAAATTCAATTTACTCGGAAACAGAGTAGAAGATTGCTTCGTTGAGCTAAGGTAGGATATAACTTCGTTTGATCGTAACCGGTCTAACGATTCTTTCTGGTGTCAAATATAATCACGAGTTTTATTTTCACGATCCTATATAAAGCAATTTGGAAGTGATATGTTTGGCACAAGTCTCTGCTCTGGGAGCTTATAGGAAATTGCGTTAACGCCCCCGAGACAGCAACGCGAATCTTTTATTTGTATAGATATAGTACGCTTCGTTAACGCCGACACAAATTGACAAAACATCAAAGAGGGTCCGGTTGTGTTCCTTTGATGTGTAGATCTATTTCACCATAAGACGCCAGGTTACGTCAAGAAGTAATTGATACAATCAGGACACACTTCTGTGCACTAATGGACAAGATAACTGATAATGTGTTTATCTGAATTTCATTAGGTCATCCACGAGATGAAAGCGAAAACATTTTTATATTTCTATTAACGTTACTTGTTCATAAAGTTGTTTATACACAATTGTAGTGTCTGAATACACTGCATAAAATAATTTCCAACTAGAACTTCTTTTACAATTATGGCCGTGTAAAATGTTTCGTTTTCTTTTTCTCATTACTAATCTCCTAAAAGATTTTATGCCCTCGACAATAATAGTGGTCCCAGCCGGGTGACTGTGGTACCCTTTCAGATCCACCGCCATCTTTATGGTAGTGATAAAAGTTACATTGTGTGTTAAGGGTGCGCCGGTCAATGTGTACATTACCCTGAAAGCAAATAACCTTGTGATGGACAGCGCTTTAAGAAAGCTTTTTATTGTATTAACTCTAATAATAGATGCTTTTAATCTTGTTGAGGCAACAATTTGGCTATTAACATTTTTGCGTGAGTATTTGATTCTTCGACGTGGAAAGAATTCACTTCGTTGCCAGGAACAGACCATATGAAGAATATATAGTTCTTGTAGCCGTACATTGTACAAACCCTCTTTTTTATCGAGGCCCTTTTATTGAAGTCTGCCACACTCGCGTCATATGGCGCTGATGGATTTAAAAGGTTCGCCTTTCTTTGTCAAGAGAAATTTGTTCATCTGGAAGTTTATCTAGATTTTGTTTTGTTTAGATTTGAACTTTTCTTGTACTAAATAAGTAAAGAAGGCGCCGTGTAACTCAAAGGTGCTGCGATATTTTATTCATAAGTTTCATTGTTTCTTGAGTGAAGTTCGCTTTGTTGAGAGTTGTTGAGTTGTGGGTTGTTGTACGGCGGGCTAACATAACGTACAGCTAAATATTTCATAATGGCGGCTTGTTCTTGTATTAAATTACACGCTACTGTTGTATCCTTGAACTCAACAAACTACCTTGACTTTGTGCTTCATATGTTTTACATTATAGATGGAATTCGTGCAACAGAGCTTCCGGTTTAATTTTCGTAATTATTTATTACTAATCAATGGCTAGGTAATAATGTGAAACTAGAGTCCCTAATGTGTCTAATAAATAATTACTTCGTGATACAACAACACAATTGCAGCTGTGAAAAGCTCATTATTCGTGAAACTGTCCTGAAGTATTATCTAATATTATGTAAGTACGACTTGTTACGAGCAGATGTAGTTAACACACGTTGATTTAGTGTTGTAGTTATAAGTTATACCCTAGTATTAGTACAAAGGAATAGGTTTTCGTACAATGCCCAGAGCTTTTATTTAGAAAAAGGCAGGGCCATAAAAGAAAGTATTAGAGAATGTAAGACTGGTCATTCTCCACACAATGTGAGTCAGCACACAGGATCAGTTGGACTTTATGTGTGAATGTGTTCGTATTGTGAGTACTGAGTACAGCCTACTCCACACCAGATAGCTCTTACACTTCATTAAAACTTTACTGTTTGTCCAACTTTACTATCCATTAACTTTTACATTATGATTTCAATCTTTTGTCCTCTAACTTAAATCATTTCATGTCTACTGCCAATAAATCTCCGGTTATAATTCAATAATATAACTGTTAATTTACACAGACAAATATTGATGTTTATCAACCTGTAGTATCGTGCCGTGCGTAACGGAATTACCCGGCTTTACTCGCCCACGTTGTCGAAATTACCCGAAAAGACCGGCTGCGTTTAATTGCTCTAACATTAACTTTTATTTTATCATGAAACAGCGCCAATTTCACCCTTTACAAATTGTGAATGTACTGTTCGGGATTACGACTTGGGATTGTAGTGCTCCAAGGGGTTTTATGAACAGATACATAAAATGAATAACCGTATCTTATGAATCTATCAAGTTGGTTAATCTATAGTGTTTTTTCCTAGTGCTGATATCCAACTGATCATTTTATAGTTTGATGTTAGATCCTGATCAAAACATTTTTGTTAGTAAAGTGTTCTCGACAAGAACGGCTTTTTTAAGCCCCGCGAAGATACTATGATAGATAGTCGCAAACCTTTTTTCACATTTTCTAGGTCAAGTTCCAGGCAATATGAATTTGCCTAACTGTCGGCAATATATCTAGCCGAGATTGGAATTAACGATCAAGCTTCACACATTGAAGTTTTACTATCTTTAGCATATTTCAAGTTTTTTAGTGTTCTTCCTCGCGAAGGTAAAAAAGGTTATGTAGTCCATATATCACTTTCTTTTCTAGTTGTTTATTCAAAGGAAGATCCAAGATTATGTTTGCCACCAAGTCTTCTCCACTTTCTAACCTCTACGTTCATTTGTTTAATGAAATCCTTTTTTATTTGTGTCTTGTCCAAACAGCTATTTCGTGTAAGTTGGCTTTCTCCTCCACAAATATGAATACTAAGTATTTACCTATGTGTGCTACTTCAAATATGTTATCATTATGATGCTATCGATATGAATCTATTATCGACATTATTATCTATTCAATAGTATTTCCTTAGCCATGTATTATCATGAATTATGGCGAGTACGCCTGAAGCCGTATATTATAAGTTGTTATTCATAAAGTTGCTGCAGATAAGCTTGTATGGCGGGCGGTGCGGTATGCCTGCTTGATGCGACAAATGGCTGGAGTTCTACTCAAATTTATCTCTCTTCTTTATTTTAGACTCATCCCAGGCAGTATTGTGTGTGTATTTTGTTCATCGTCAAATTTCCCATCACAAAATGTTTGGTCATGCAAAGATAATCGAAATTAATTTCGCCCCTAATATGACGTCTGTATTTTCAATAGAAGTGCCAATTCTGTATCGATAGTTCATTTTGCTGTATCCATTGAAAGAGTCGGCACAGAATTCAATCATAGACTGGTCGTAAGCGTCCAATCCAGAAGCGTTAGTGTTCTCTGTTGACCTACTGGGTAATGGGTTTTCGACCCCACCGATATTGGCTATTTCTCTCATGAAATTGACAGTGAACGCATCTTCCTATACAATATCGCATACATATCGGGTACACGGTGTTCCTTTCGCTTCACGTTGCATGTGTTTTTTTTAATAATAAATTTAAAAATTCGCACTTTGCCTATGTAATAAATAACTAATATCTTCTAATTGATTCCTAATATTTGTTAGGTAGGTACGATAAAACAGCTTACTCATGTTATTGTTGTTTTTTTCCATTCATATCAGCATGAGAATGGATAAGATATTATTTGATGTCAAAATATATGAAAGATATTATCCAACGTGAGTGTATGTTTGTCACTCGGATCACGTAAAATAAAATCAAGAGAAATGTGGAGTCATGACTGACCCCAGGGGAGCAGACCCTTCTCACACATTTATTTGACTTCATAACTCCGTGAAATTATAATGGATGTACTCTGTGATCAAAATTGCCAGTATTCTAGGCTGTAATCATCGTACCTTAGATGGTTTCTGTAAAGATTTATGTGTACTGTTGAAAAAATGAGTTCATTGCCTTAGTCTACTGCCGAAAATATGCGGTGAAACTTAGTGCTGGACGCAAATTGGAGTTAATCAATGTTTATTGCTCTTGAAGACCTCTTGGATGTATATTTTTATCCAATAAAATGTAGTGTAGTGTGGTAGTAAGGACACATGTTTACGAGACGGAGCGTATGAAAAGTGAAGCGGTCAACGCACCGTGGTTTGGGCGCGCGACGCTAACGTGTAGCTCAACTTATACGAGGTCGTACAGCAAGCCTCCCCCAGGGCAATATTGATATAGGCCATCCGGTGTAATGGAATACATAGTTTGAAGCTTCTTATCGACCGTTGAGCCTTAGTTGACGCTTTTCACATTTAATATGGCATATTTTACTGTCTTTAATTCGTAAGTAGGGTGTAATTTACTTGTCTTATGATACGGAATTCGGTTCTTCACCTGTCTATTTCTTAACGCGAATACCTTTAACTTTATACAGCCCATCTAATATTTATTTAATACCATTATCCTGAAATGGCCTACATAAACGATAATTTTATTTGCCGTTTAAAACACAAGGTTGGCACCAGTCAGGGAGGTTGTAAACTGAGCGCAGCTGATAATAAGTCTCAAATCTAGCGAGATTTGCCGGTTAATGGCCCAATCAAATCTAACCCTTCCAAAGCGCCTGGATTACGAACACGGAAAGCCTGAGTTATCACTTCCACTATTCTTGAATGTTAATTCGATTGCTTATCTGAAACTTCTGCAGAGCGACGTCGGGGCTAAACTCTGTGTGCATTGTCCAGGAATGTTCGCTCTCCTCAAAGAGAATAGATAGATAGATATTTCGCAGATAAGAGTAGATCTTTCAAACGTAAACTTTGACTGTCGTAGCAGTTTTATCATTCATCTCAATTGTTTGACTAATTCGATATATTTGGCTCGCGGCTGAGCAATAATAGGCAGCTAGAATCCGATAGAATCTTCATTGATAATGCTGCAGAGATACTGATCAAGGGCGCAATACGATTGCATTAGCCCCATTAGCTCGAGTGCATCGAATGTCTGGCTCGAACACGAACCGAACAGAACCAGACGCGGACTGCAACAATAACACCAACTAACAAGGTTGCAGCGACCTATTTACTGAAATAAGTCTTCCGAAGCCTATTCACGCCCGACTGAATTCTCTACTGTTTTAGGAAACAAAAGCTTTTAAATGAAAAGATTTGTCCACGGAATATAGAGCACTACCGGCCTGAACAATTTACCGAGCTTTATTTTCTCGAAACCGAACTCACGACCCGGAGATACAATCAACTTTGAAATATTCTTTTAGATAGCAATTTCAATATTCCCTAAAATTGAATCCCAAAAAGATAAACTTCCAACCAAATCAGTTACATAAGTGGGGGCGGGGAGTCCGTCGAAAGCTTACGTAAGCTCGTCTGGAACTTTACCAGTCAAATATAAAGAGCACTTTAATTTATATTATCTAGTGGTGGCGATGAGTACACACACCGTGCGTGGCTCTGTGCGCTCCGCCGGACAATCCTGCATTTACATATCGGACGCGACAAAACCAGTAACAGCTTTTAAACGACGTGCTAAATTCTAAACGTCCGGAATTATCTGGAAATTATGTTTATTGCGACAAATTGCGAGAATATTCAATGTGTGTCCGTGTAACGACTTGCAATCTTTTAGTGTTTGCTTTGTTGAGGATTATATGAAAAAACGCGTCCGAACCATTTTTGATTTCAATGATCATGCAAATATGCAAATGAAATCGCGTGGAAATGGAATGGACGCCGTTCGAACGCTCGGCAAATACTTATCTGGCACCGGACGGTGGTCGCGAGGACTCACCAGCGCCGGCTTTTGTCAATATTTACCTTCACGACGATACTGCCATTGGCGCGAACAGACTACCATAGTGGTCTGATTCGGGCAAACATCACGCACCTACTTCATACAACAACACTGGCACTCGAACTATGTTCGTTCACTGGATGCAACTTTTTCGTGTTGAAGGGTTCTCTCCTAGGGTGTGGAGTGTTCGTGGTGACGTACGCTCGGGTCGGCGCTCGGCACGCAACTAACGGCCGCGCTCGCCGCCGCCGGCTTCCAAACACGAAATTCGAGGTCTTTGAAGGCATTAGTGGACAAACACCAGTGGCAAAGGTCATGGTTTTTTCGTGGTTACTCTCTACTGCTACAAATAAGTATTTGAAGCGGATTACTGAGATGATAAACGCAGCTTTTTCAGTAGCGCGTTGTTGTGTAATGATGATATAGGAGCGCTACTTGGACTTTTTGTCGGCCGAAGTTCGTGAAGTGTTTTTCGCGAATACAGCTATGATTCTAAAAGTTAATATTGTTATTACCGAAATGGAAAAAGTTTTGACGAACTCTAGCATATTCTCGGCTGTTATGATATTTTTAGTTGCTTTTATTAAAGGTTCGTAAACATTGCAAAAATGTTTTTTGGTATTCTGAAATGAGAGATTTCAGACTTCAGGCATTATCCATGAATACTTCAAAACTTAAACTTTTTTTTTAAATCAAGCTCACTATGTTTTTACTTTTCGGCCGAGTTGTTACAAAATGCGACACCAGTTTCTCAATAGTGTTCAATATTTCGTTGTTTACCTATGGCACACTGAATGAACTGAGACAGTATGGACTGATGTCTTCGTTCTTAATTACACCGCGCTACCCAACGTATTAGCCAAATCTGATTGCATCTTAATTGTGATTGTAACTTAATATCGATAATTTTTACTTAAATTTGAAGGGCCCTTATATTTCACAGAATAGCCAACGAAAATGTTTTCATTAATTATAAAGAGGTTCGGAAAAACAGCAATCGGTTCAGTGAGTCTGCAAGTCCCGGTTTATGTGTAACAAAGTAGGCAGTGGGCTCCGTTAGGCAATTGGGCGGTGTTAGGCAAGCTGTCGACTGACGAGCTTTACTTCACGCTACGTGTGTCTGTTTACGCTGCTTGCTCGCTGCTCGCGCGAGTTGCCCGCTCCATCTCTTCTCTGATTCTTACGGTTCGAAAGGCTGCTTCGTATTTTATGAAATAGGCATACTAATTTTCTTGTTTTTTGTGGCGTTGTGATAATTGATTCAATTTGCATTGTTTGTTTTTGGTGGAGGTAAATGCTCAGTGGTTAAAGGCTCGCTCTGGGTTTAAACCCAAGCTTCAAACAATGTTTTTCAAGTCATACTTTTACTTTCGATTGATATCGGTATTAGTTTCAATACTGAGATCGGTAAAAGAAACATCGTGATTAAAGCTGGACTTGCTTTCAATCTCTCAGTCTTTATTGGTTGTGTCTTCTCTGCATGAGAAACCTTTGCCTTGCAGGGATATACAAGGGACTGGAGTTCTTTTCATTTTATCGCCCGTAAACTTGGTAATATTAATTCGAATTGACGAAGGCGTTAGCAATACAACGCGTGTTAACATACATTTGTTCTTTCGTTTAAAAGGCAAAATATGTAGTCAACTAGTGAGTGCGATTCCTTTTTGCTCGCAGTTCCCGGTGGAGAGTTTAATCCCGTGTGTCCGGGCCGGCACATAAATCGCTGCTAGGTGTCGTGCGCCGCAGATTACGCTAACTAACATTATCCTATTGTGCCAACCAACAAATATATTTTGGACAAGGCACTTTGACTCGGGAATAATTGGATGCTTCTGGCCTGTGAGTGCGTGATAGGAATAGAGAAGAACTCTGGAAGCTTATAGAAGACTTACTACTTAGCTAAGTAGAAGACTTAACACCTGAGAAATTACTTTTTAGGGCTTTCTGGAGGGTACATTTTTTTAAAAGAAGTTTTGTGTTTTATCAAAACAACCGACAATAACGCACTATACAATATTACGGTTGCGAAGTTTAAGGGTGTAACGACAGGTTTTTTGTTGTTTACTATAAGTCATTTTTGTCTCGCTGCAGGGCAAAGATCTCTCTAACCTCGTTTGTGTTCTATTTTAAGGTAAAAAAACTAAAAACTTAATAAGTGTTCCATTTAAAAGATATTCTGAAAGAATTTTAGTTTTTCTTCGGCAAGCGGATGTGCACAATATAATCAAATGCAAGTTGGAACGGCGCGAACGTCGCGACTGTATTTTTAAGAGAATCCCGCAGAGTAATGAAAGAATTTCGTACAAATGACCCGCTTTGTGTTTTTTGCCTTTAATTTCTTACGTTTTCTCTTGAAATATTATTTTAGGACTTTTGTTTATGGTCGGTATTGTTTATATATGGAAGTCTTCAGTCGTTTGATCACGTTTTTCATCTGGAATTAATTATTTCTTTGCTCAAATAGTTTAGTCGTAAAAAACGGACAAGAATATTCGATATTCCGGAAAAATCGCAGGTTTACCGCAGTCTCATGTAGATGCTTACCGGCAGTGACGTCACACTTTGTGGTTACAGTCCATTTGAATCGAATAGAACCGGTAAAAGCTCAAAACAGCAGTTATATATCGTGACACTACTGCCACCAGTGCGTCTGGTTTGCAATCGTTAATATTGATCAAGTCTTTATCGATAAGTCGCAACGCTTTATTTTTATCTTTTGAACATCAAATCAATTCGGATCTTTTGGAGACATCTGTGGAATGTTTATTTTTGATATTAGTTTATTTTGAGGTGTTCCTTTTTGCTCAGGTTGTTCTCATGATATTGATATCTTGTCGTTTGATTGGGCTTCACTTATCTTAAGCAATATATTGTTATCAAATGATTTAAGAAAGAGAAGCTGATGAATTGATGAAATATCTTCTAAAAACACAACAATTTATTTATTTAACGATTTATGTATCTATACATTGGATACAGTAAAGAAGACAGGAACAGAAAAATAGGTACAAAGGTAATGCTTATTTCTAAAGAAATCTCTTCTTGTAGACAGTGTGTGAAAAAAAGAAAATAATCCTTACTGATAATATAAAAGCGAAAGTGAGTTTGTTTGTTACGTCTTCACGCCTAAATAGCTAAACCGATTTTGATGAATTTTGGTACAGAGATAGTTGGGACCCTGGAGACGGACATAAGCTATTTTTTTCTTAAAGTTAGAAATTAGGGAGAAAGAGGGAAGAAAAGGGTAAACTTAGCTTTGCTATTACAATAAATAAGGCGCAAGGGCAAAAACTACAGGTAGCAGGTACCTGCAAATCAGGAAAGGGGAACTGTGTTACCCCGAATTTAACGCGAGCGAAGCCGCGGGCGAATTGTAGTTGAATACATAAAACATAAAGCAAATAATGAATTTAAATACAATTTATGCTTTTTAAAATAATATGGTTAGTCCGTTGGGGTAACATTTAAACTTTTATTTACCCTGAACATATTTTGTATTGTTTTTTCCTAAATACCAAGTACTAGTTACTTGTTTTAAGTAAATTCCGTCCACACTGTCACCTCGAATTTTTCTCCTCGCAGGAGTTTCATTAGTTGAGTAAACCAGAGGTGTGCTGCGTTCAGTTGTTTGTTGTTGAGTGGAAACTAAGCACCGTGTGTTGGTGGGTAAAAGCTATCTCATAGATATGTAGTGTTGTTGGTTCTACTAACAGCAATGAATTTTGGTGTCACGTAACGGTTACAGACATACATACATGTAACACGGGTAAAATAGGCGCAACATCCCCACTCCTTGTTGGGCTAGTGTTGTGGAATACTGCTTGAGAAGGAGCAGAGAGGAGACCTGTATCCTAGTTTTTTTGTAACATTAATTTCCCCCGGACCGGGAGATAGTATCAGACTTTTATTGACTAAACCCCACCCGTGTTCCTTCTTTTGCCCTTTTTGTTTCTAGGCCGTGGTATCTCTTTCAAGTAACCCTGGCAGGTCTATATCCCAGCTTAGCAACACTATAAGCTGCTTATGGCTGGGCGAAAACATCTTCCTAGTCTTTTGTTTTAAGTTTTAAGTGTATCGTCATCACAGCTGCATCTATTTGGATACTTATTATTAGATATGATTGAGAACGCCCACCATAACGCAATGATTTTGCCTATTCTTAGTTGAAGATTCACTTTCAGGAATTTCTCGTTTGTAATATCAGCAGTTTTAGTTTACATTTGATCTGTTAATATTCTGTATTTAATGCGTACCTATTTTCATTTTGCCAACACATAACTAACGCGGGTTTGTTCTCCTGTGGCCAGATCTCTGGTCTTTGTTTATAAAAAAACGCAGACTTAAAAATTTCGCTAAATACTTTCTAATGCATTGGAACTGCCAGCAAAATGCAATTTAGAATCAAATAGACCTTCTGCTCTGAGATGGCCTTCTACGTGGTCGTGAAAACAGCCTAACGACATATTTTGTGACATATAGTATAGTTGGTTGATCTAGTGACCTTTGACTACCGAAGTCTCATCTGACGGAAAGGTCGCCAACAAATAGGTCAGTACGGAAGTAGCTCAGGTTGAAGACCTCACTCTTACATATTCTAACACCTGAAACTTTCAGCTTGCACTTTGTATAACTTGGCTTAGCTTTTGTCCCGTGTACAATTATTACCTACACACTCATTATTCAGGTTAGCGGCGAAAAGGCAGCTTTGTTTATTAAAAAAGAAACTTGGCAGTAATTTGCACACTGAAAGTACATTAATATGTACCTGTGGAACGCTCTGGTGGGTAAAGCAATTATAAAAATGTATGTGGTGCCAAGGCAGTGCTACTGGGAATTTGTTTTGTATAATGTAGTTAGTTAAAGCTGATCATTGTAGCGAGAAATTACATGAGCAGTAGCGAAACGTTGTTTTAGAAATGATTACAAAGTAAACAAAGGATTTTTTTTTAATTCTCTTTCAATTCAATTTCAATTTAATTTTCATCCATGCAACTTACTTTTCCATACCATAACATCTTTCGCACAATCCATCCCAAAATTAGTTTGGTGTTTTCATATTAAGTAAAAAACGTCATTTTCCAATAATTTCTCCACATGACTAACTATTCAACTTCATACAAATATTTCATGGTTTGATGCTGTAAACAAAAGCTACATTAAAAAGTTAGTGTTAATCGTCGTTCAGATCGTGCTGCAACACCTGCGCTATCTGTGCACTCATCAATCTGATCTACGTGGTCTGAATGCTGCTATGTTCACCTCACAGCCCACAGCTTCACACTTGCTTTTTATAAGGATTGGTTGGAAGGTAGAGGAGCTTATCGCTAAATGAAAACCGCCACTCGGGTCGGTCGAGGGGTAAGTCGCGCTTGCCTAGGTTGGTCTGTGGATAGGTGACCACCCGTTAGATACCGTGTTACCACCGTGCCGCGGAAAGCACGTTAAGTTGTTGGTCCCGGCTGTCGTTTTTAGATATTTTACAGTCGTTACAAATAGTCAGCGTCCTTACTCAGTACTAACTTTTTTGTGGAGGTTAGATAGGCAGTCGCTCCATGTAAAATACTGGTATTCAGCTGCGGTTAGACTGGAAGCCGATACCAATACAGTTGGGAAATGGCTCAGATGATGATTGGAAGATAGATGGATATTAATGTCGTATGTTGTTTTTCTTACGTTATAGTTATGTATTTGACTTCTTAGTTATAACGACCAGAAAATATACGCTGGATTATGTTCCATAAAATAAACCAGCGTATTTCGATTTCGCATTTCGAAATATTGAAATCTACCAATCGTACTATCTCATGTTACCACTTCATCACATACCAAGGTGGGTAGTAGAAAAGCCCATGTCAATATTAAGTCCGCCTTTGTACATGAAAAAACGATACGGGAATCAAATGAAAACTGTCACCTTATAAAACGATCCTAAGGTATTCGAATAAGTAAATTCAGTAGCCGTTCACAGACTATAAATTATACGTTCGTACCTACCGCCTGTACCGAAATGACACCAAACGTGAGGATTGGAAGCAGAAAAGAAAAACTACAACATAAAGAGTATGAACCGCAAAAACTGCCAGTCCTGAATAAACAGCCCACAAAGGAGGCCGGGCCTCTGCGAAACAAGGCGATGTTTTGACATTCAGAATATCTTACTTTGATGGTATCCTGGTCCCTACACCGTAAATTTAAATGAATGTACCTTCGCACTGTTCTTGGGAAGTGCGCCTTTTGCCTCAGCATTTTCTTTACCTTGCACGTCGAAATTAAACGATTCTTGGAAGTGTTTATCTTGCCTGCATATTTTTCAGTATCTAACGCCAAAAGTTCGTTCATTTTAAACCGAAGAAAGGGGGAAGTTCTCAATTCGACATGCATTTTTATTAACATACTACTTTTACTGTAATATCAACTAGTTCTAAATTTACTTCCCATAGAACGAGTATAACGATCTAAACTTAGCTCGTTATCTTTAGTATCTTCAGCCTGTTGATTGGGTCTTGGATCAAGGTCTCTTGGTTCGTGAGCTCAGGGCCGCTAGTGCTGTGGCCTTCGCTGCAACATCAACAATGAAGCTCAATTACTTGCGTTTTTATATGTTGTCAGCTTCTTTCCCCTCGGGTGGAATCCTTGATTATAACCTTGGGATTTTATTGCATTATCATTTATTGTATAATACCAGAATGCTTGCGAAACGGTACTATAGAAAGCGAACATAGCAGCGAGAGTTTCAATGGCTTAATTATGAATGCAATGATTGATGTTTTGATTGGTTGAACGATTAGCTACCGAGAGTGCTCACTGTTTCCATGAAGATGAATTTGTGGTTCAACTAGTAATTTTAGTTTTTAAGAAATAGAAAAGAATACGTATTCGAGAATCTTATATTCAGAGGTGCGTGTACACATGTAAAATACATACACTGTTTAAGGTTTACGTGTTCTGCGTAGCGAGCAGGGATGTAGAACGTAAAAACTTTCAGACTACACCTATTTATGAATTTATAGCTGTATATATTTTTTATCCTCGTACACTAAACACGGAAAAGTCAAGGTTACGTCTACGAACCAAACTTAGGCGATCCTAAATATTTTAGTATTCCTATTATGTACGTTGTTTTCGAAGTGTTTTTATTGCGGAAATCTAAAATATTTGGTTCTATAGTAAAATATGGTTTTAGGGTTGAAGTAAAAGTTTAAAGTATTTGGCAATTTTGGCAGACAGTTTTAAATTAATCTGATCCTTACTGTAAGAGGGGTTTCAGATCACCACGCCGACCCAGTGCGGGTTGCCAGTCGTGAACTCGTGACATATCTTCGAATTTTTGGGTCTTCGATGTACTGGTTTCCGATGTTTACCTTTTCTGTTACGGACTTCAATCTGGTATTTACTTCGTGGCCCCGATTTTCGAGTTTGCTTGCTGAACATTGCAGTGATTTCTATTAGCGGACGCTGTTTGCTGACAGAAAGCTGCCTTTATTTGATGGCGGTTAACAGTCAACGACTTCTGAATAATATAGAAGCCTGTAGAATTTATTACTCAAGAGAGTACAAGTTGTATTAATTGCTTCGTGGGTATAATGGAAGAGCGGTTGTCTGTTACCGAGCTTAGATTCATTTTGAATGATCGTAGTTGATTTATGCCTGTTTTCACCAAAACTATGCGACATACTGAACTGACATTTTGAGCTGTTGTGATATCAACATGATGTTGTGCCGATTTTGGAAAATCCAACGATGTGCTTTTATTTAGCCATTCGTTTAGGTGTCGGTTAGTGTCGGTGAAACCAGACATTCGATTTATGAAGTTACTTACTGGTGTCTGACAAACTGCGATGAGTAATGATGCTTTAATTAGCTTCAGAATATTTCCTCTCAAGTTAATAAATCTTTGTTAGTTTTCGAGTCAATATTCTAGTGCTAGCTTACTTCTTAGCAGATGGTAGCCATTTATTTACTTTCCTGTTATATGTATAGATTAGCATTGTAAAAGGAGATTAATGATGTAGACAAATAGGCTATTAAGAGCAGTGAAGCGATGGTTCCCTGGTCGTGCAGGGAAGGCGGATTTTCTGTTAAATCGGCTTAGATGTATAGCGCAATGGAATGAGATCAACTCGTATTTTCTCTAACGAGCTCGCTCGGCTGACCGCTCATTTATTCAGGATTAGGGTGTCAGATGGAAATGAAACATCACAAGATATTGTACAAGACTGTCCTTTAATATGAGATTACATCGTTTATATATTGGTTACACACATAGAAATAATAAGTACTTACATACTACATCACACCTCCCAAGGCAATAAAAAAAAAAAAAGTATTTCATTCTTTGGATACTTTTTTTTTTTTTTTCTGATCTGATTATTACTTATACTAAATATTTGGTTACATAATTACTGGAATTTATTAATAATGATTATACCTAAAATTACAACAGATGTTCCGTCAGTGTTTACAAACAATACGTGTACTTATTAGCTGGCATAATCTATCCAGTGCAACACGAGTGTATGTCATTTTACAGCCACAATCGCAATGTAGATCTGTAACCTAAGTATTGTTGCTATACATAGTTACGAGTAGTACAACTTCGTTCTGTCTTTATGAATAACATCATTTTTACCATTGATGTTTACCTCTACATTCGGAGACAAATCTCTAATAACAGTATAAGGACCAGTATAAAGATTTGAGAGCTTATTACCAGTTTCATTTTTTATCAAGATTTTATCATTTGTCTTATATTTTATTGGTCTTACATATTGATCATGTCTGTTTTTCCTTTCTAATTTCGTATTAATTAAATTTTTCCGTGCTTCTGTTTGTGAAATCTGCAATCTATATTTAAACTCAAAGGGATAACTGTCATAATTGTAGAGTGGTTCTACTGTTCTTAAAAGGTTACTTGGTAAGTTACATTTCTTTCCGTAAACAAGTTCGAAAGGAGTAAATTTTGTCGATGAATGTACTGTGGTATTATATGCGAAGGCCCAAAAAGGTAACCATGAACTCCATGAGTCTGGTCTTTGATTGATGTGTATTCTTAAAAAGGCCCCTAGGGTTTTATGGGAATTCTCTAGAGCGCCAATACTCTGATGATGATATGCTGTTGAGTTCAGTTTAGAAATATTTAGAATTTTACATACCGCTTTGAATGTGTCTGACATAAACTCCGTACCTCTGTCAGTAGCGATTTCCCGTGGCACCCCGTGAAGGAGAATGAAGTTGTTGACGAACACACGAGCGACTTCAGCTGATGTTCTACTCATTAGTGGAAAAGCACATACATATTTTGACAGTTCGCACTGAAGTGTTAAAATATATGTGTAATTATTGTAATCTCTATCAAGTGGCCCTACTATGTCTAAAAATATTTTTTCAAATGATGATTGCGCCGTTGTGGTTATAACCATGGGTTCTTTTACCATAACAGTATACTTTTGTTTTTGACAAATAGTGCATCTTTTAACAAAGTTGTTTATATCCTTTTCGAGCCCCGGCCAGAAATAATATTTTTTAATGTTGTTAAACATTCTTTTTATCCCTGCATGGCCACTTGTCGGTAACAAGTGGAAGTCATTTAAAATGATTCTCCTGTCTTCTAAATTATCTACTCTTTCTATATCATTTAAAATACATAGCTGTGGTCCTTCCCATTTTGTATATCCTTTAATCTCATTAATTATTTTGTCTAAAAATACGTTATTGTATTTATTCTTCACAAAATATATTTCATTTATATTATTGCCATTACAGAAATCGCACATCGCTCTCACAAATGCGGCTGGCGTCAGTTGTGATCGAGCAGATGGATTTATATACAATACTAATTTTTCATGATCATATGAAAATATACCATTTTCCTTTGATATTCTATTTATTTTTTGTAGCCTGTTTAGGCATGTTTTATCAATAAATTGCAGCTCTACTGCATTATTAGGTTTATTAATAGTTCCTACAATCCTTGCTTCACCTGAGACACAGTTTTCTACGGTAGCTTCGGGAATCTGTGAAGTTGTTTCTAATTGTTTGATTTGTGCTCGTGTCATTATAAATAAACATTCGTGCATACTCTTTAAATCCTTCGACGATATCGGAATTCGAGATAAGGCATCGGCGGCTGCATTTTGTTGACCTTTGACGTATTCTATTAAATAGTCATATTCTTCTAGACATAATCTAAATTTGAGTAATCTACTTGACGGTTCCTTTAAACTAAATAAATATACTAGTGGTTTGTGGTCGGTGACTATTTTGAATGAACGCCCATACAAATAGGGTCTTAAATGTTTCACGGCCCATACTATAGCCAGGAGTTCTTTTTCAATAGTCGGGTAATTCCGTTCTGCTTTGTTTAAACTCCTACTGGCGTAAGCAACTGGGCGACCATCGCCATTGGATAAAACCGCTCCTATCGCGTAACCTGATGCGTCAGTTTGTACTATAAACTGATTTTTATGTGATAAATCCGGATATTGTAGAACTGGAGGTGTAGACATACATTCTTTAAGCGTCTCAAATGCCTTTTGTGCGTCACTATTCCAATTAAATTGAACATTTTTCCTACACAAATTATTTAAACTGTGCGCAATTTCAGCAAATTTTGGTATAAATTTGCGATAATAATTCGCTAAAGCTACAAAACGCTTTACTTCATCTGTGCTTCGAGGAATTGGATAGTTTTGTATAGCACTAATCTTTTCTGGATCGGGTAACACACCGTTGTCTGTTACGACGTGGCCTAAATAGAGCATTTCTTTCTTAAGGAAGTCGCATTTCATCGGATTTAATTTTAAATTAACAGTGCGCAATCTTTCTAAAACTTCGATTAAATTTTTGTTATGATCCAATAAGCCCCGTCCCATTATAATCAAATCGTCCTGATAACATAAACATTTTTCGTAATTAAGGCCCGCCATTGCCATTGTCATCATTCGGGCAAATGAGTTAGGACTTGTCTTAAGCCCCATTGGCATTCTAGTCATTTGAAACTGGCCTGAATGAAAAGCTGTAAATTTCCTACTATTGGGTTCGAGTTCCACGTTATAAAAACCTTGACTTAAGTCTAAGTGTGTAAAATAGATACAACCAGAGAGTGAATCTAATATTTCATGAATATTTGGCAGAGGGAATTTATCATTTTGTACACTGTTATTTAGCTTTCGGTAATCAATGACTAGACGCCATTTTTTCTCTCCGTTTGATTTCTTTGGTACTAAAAGAACGGGACTAGACCATTCGCTATTACAAGGTTCAATTATACCTTGTTCGAGCATGTGGTCAATTTGATTCTGTATTTCCCCTTTTTGGGAATGTGGGAGCCTGTAGGGTTTGCTATAGATTGGTCTAGTACCGGGTTTTATAGTTATTGAATGTTTATATATGTTTGTCGTAGTTAGCTGGTCTCCTTCGAGATAAAAGGTATCATTATATTTTGCACATATATTTATAATACTAATTTGTTCCTCTTTATTTAAATGCCCTAAATTTAATAATGGTAGCAGTTTTTTGACTCGTTCTGTATATTTACTGGGCTTGTCAAATATACAGATATTGTAATCACTTGCTTTATGTATATTAGGTTGAATGTTATTTATATAAAAATCATTTTCAGTGGTATTCAAGATTCTAATTGGTAACTTCCCATTCGCAGGATTTGCCAGTGTGCTTGCTAAAAATATTCCGTTTCCTATTTCCGCCGCGCAGACTACACAGTCCTCCGCTATGTCGGTCGTAATGTAATGCGTACTTTCGGATCTAGCCGGTATAGTTAGCGTCTCATTATGTAAGGTAATCGGCAGACTGATTTCTTTATTGTTATTATTTATAATCAATGATTTAGTCTTAAAATTAATAATCGAATGATATTTGCTTAAAAAGTCTTGGCCTAAAATGCCACTAGCCTTACAGGGTAAGGAGTCAAATACGTGGAATTTATGGTTTAGAATTTGATCGCCTGTTCTTAATTCAAGATAAACAAAACCGATCGCTTCTATTTTTCCACCAATACCTTTTACAACAAGCTTCCCTTTTTGGATGGGTACATTCAACTCACAAATGTGTTTATATTTTACGGCCGATATGGAAGCTCCGGTGTCGATTAGCCACGTATATGTAAGATTATTATGCTTGGAGTTTAATGAAATATGATATATGCTGTTACATGACATCATAACGCTTTTATTCACGAAAAAACTCTTCTAAATTTTCATTACTATTTTCGGATTGACTTTCTCGCAGGTTTGCATCTGTCAAAATATGCATATGTTCTTGCTGTTCCTGGTTATTAGCCTGGTTATAAAATATCTTACCTCTGGTTCCACGGTTTGATGTACCACGGCCGCGAGATCTCCATCCACCGCGACCTGTTTGCGATGTTCGATCATCCCTCCGTTCCGCTGGTAGGGTTGCTTGTCCTCGTCCTCGTGACACCCCCTGACCTCTGGAATTCCTATATTGGTGGTAGTTGTTATTACGGCGCATAAATAGAATATCTCCTGAAGTGGACGGTGTTGAAACTTCTTCATCGACGGCTGCTTGTATAGCATCACTTAAAGATGTAAATTGTCGTGCTGCTATTATAGTGCTTAGCCGACGATTTCTCAATCCGTCGGCAAAACTTTTAATGGCTAATTTTTCGTTTATAGGCTTTAATATACCGAAGTTTGACTCATTGCCTTCAGATTGGGAAATCGTCAAGTCAACAAACAAATCAGTTATCTTCTTACCATAGTCATCTATAGAGAGATCGTTTTGTTTCACATTGTACAATTTGTGTTGTAGAGCCGTTGCCGATTTTTTTGGTAACAGGCTTGTTTTCATAGCCTTGACTAGCTCATTTACACTGTCATATTTTGTGTTAAGTTTGAGTTTAGCAGACTGCGAAAGTCGGCTTTTTAGAACAAAATTTATTAATTTAAGTTGACCGTCTGAGTCAAGTTCCGTTTGATAGTATTCTATCCCATCAATGAGCTGTTTCGTATTTGTGCCGTCGTCATTTAAAACTGGTAATAAGCTCAAGGCGATCTTTAAATCAAATTTTGCCATATTTAGTTCTATTATCGATCCTTCAGCTGATGATGAATTATTACACAAATCTAAAATATTGTCATACAAGCTAACAAAATCTTTGCTTAATTTATCAAATTTACGTGATTCCTCGTCTTTTAATCCAGTTTTAAGCAAATTTAAATGTTCTAAACTGTCATTGAAAGTACTCAGTAATTTATCGGCCTCTTTTAGCTTTTTCAAAACAATTTCACCTCTTCGTCTACTTGGCCCTATTTTTATTAAATATATTCTTATCTTACCAAGGTCATTATATAACTGTAACAACTCCTCATACATAACTGTTCATAATTATATAGTTCGCATACCTTAATCTCGATTATGATTTCACTGCTAAGGCACGTGTACACAGTCCGAATTAGAATTGCCGCACTTTCATACATTTATTAGGACACTGAACTCACTAGAACACTTGCCGAATTGTAGAATTTGTTATACGCCTCTGTGTTGTCATGGACCCTTGTTGGAAGCATGGACCCGACATTCCTCGCTTGCAGACATGCCACCAGCACCGCCGCGGCACCTTCTGGATCGGTCCACAGAACGCCTTAAGATATGTCTCGTTATCTGCTCTCGCGTCCACGACTCATGACATCTCTTGTATATTTTTTTTTTTTTTTTTCTTTATTTATTTACGGGGTTTTTTCTGTTATATCTCTTGTATATGTTATACATGAAATATAACGTACCGAGGAATAAAATCGTGCAAATGATTATTAACACGATACTTATGGCCGACAAATGTAATTTGAATTCCTCCACTGTCGCGGTGTTTTTAGCGGCGCTATTTTGATTGAGAAATACCTCTTCATTAGTTACTTTTGAGTTACACATGATTGTAAGTTACTTTTAATATATCTTCTCTCACTTAAACAGTTTCCGCGCAGAGCAAAGTCTATACTAATCGCGCACATGATTCAAGCCCTGTTTAGTGGCAGGGTCGCCATGTAAGGTCGGGTGTCAGATGGAAATGAAACATCACAAGATATTGTACAAGACTGTCCTTTAATATGAGATTACATCGTTTATATATTGGTTACACACATAGAAATAATAAGTACTTACATACTACATCACACTATTAGCGGACGCTGTTTGCTGACAGAAAGCTGCCTTTATTTGATGGCGGTTAACAGTCAACGACTTCTGAATAATATAGAAGCCTGTAGAATTTATTACTCAAGAGAGTACAAGTTGTATTAATTGCTTCGTGGGTATAATGGAAGAGCGGTTGTCTGTTACCGAGCTTAGATTCATTTTGAATGATCGTAGTTGATTTATGCCTGTTTTCACCAAAACTATGCGACATACTGAACTGACATTTTGAGCTGTTGTGATATCAACATGATGTTGTGCCGATTTTGGAAAATCCAACGATGTGCTTTTATTTAGCCATTCGTTTAGGTGTCGGTTAGTGTCGGTGAAACCAGACATTCGATTTATGAAGTTACTTACTGGTGTCTGACAAACTGCGATGAGTAATGATGCTTTAATTAGCTTCAGAATATTTCCTCTCAAGTTAATAAATCTTTGTTAGTTTTCGAGTCAATATTCTAGTGCTAGCTTACTTCTTAGCAGATGGTAGCCATTTATTTACTTTCCTGTTATATGTATAGATTAGCATTGTAAAAGGAGATTAATGATGTAGACAAATAGGCTATTAAGAGCAGTGAAGCGATGGTTCCCTGGTCGTGCAGGGAAGGCGGATTTTCTGTTAAATCGGCTTAGATGTATAGCGCAATGGAATGAGATCAACTCGTATTTTCTCTAACGAGCTCGCTCGGCTGACCGCTCATTTATTCAGGATTATATTTTGTTTTAAAAATGGAGTTTATTTTTTATACGTTCTCGTATTTTAGGTGCTAAAGTCCACTACTTTTAATTAAGTTAACTAGCACTGCGGTCTGACTTAAGCAAAAAAAAACCTAATTTGCATAACGAATACGAACAAAGGTTTGCTAGTTTGTAAAAGCGTACCTTCATTGTTTTCGTGCTTACATTCCGTGTCAAGCCTAGCATTTAAAATTTCTTTGCAAATATTTTGGCAAGCCACCCGCGGCAGGTGTACAGAACGACAGTTATTCAAATTTACGTTCTCAAAACGCTTCCATTCATCTCACGATACTATTCTTTATCAATTTACGTTAATATATAGTGTAGTGGAGCATCTGTGGCGCGTCGTCCGCTCCCTGGCTGCTGTCCAGGGACGTTCGATGTTAATGTCAAGAGCACGGCACACGCGTGATTACACCCTCATGTTTATTGGGAATGATAAGTATACACATGTATTTATGAGTTATATTAAAGTTGTTGGGAGCTCGTGGCTAAGTAATAGCAGCCGCTCGGGTCGATGTTTAGGTTAAGCCGCGCTTGCCGAGGTTGGTCTGTGGATGGGTGACCACCCGTTACATACCGAGTTTCCTCCGTGCCTCGGAAAGCACGTTAAGCCGTTGGTCCCGGCTGTCATTTGTAGATCTTTGACAGTCGTTATAGGTAGTCAGTGTTCCGAAAGTCTGACAACCAGTCCAAGGGGTATCGCATTACCCAGTACTAACTGGATTGTGGTGGTCAGATAGGCAGTCGCTCCATGTAAAATACTGATATTCAGCTGCATCTGGTTAGACTGGAAGCCGGCCCCAACATAGTTGGGAAAAGGCTAGGCAGATGATATTATAGTTGTTGGGAAAGCTTCAAAACAAAGAAGTAGAAACAAAGTATCCGTCTCCAGCTAACAGATATGCATATGTAGCAGCCGAGTACTCAAATTCAGATCTGCGTGAAACACAAAAATTGCGAAATTCGCGCTGCCTACGGTTTTTAGCCTTGCTGTTTTTTTAGGCAAGTTTCTTTTGTGACCTACATGAGTCGAGTCATATTTCAATTGTCTAAAGCGGATAGAGTTGTCCCGAATATGATTAATATTTATTTCCACGCGTGTCTGGGTATTACATACACCATTTACTATTTATCTAAAGATTTTTGTACATCCTTACTATTATTATAAAAGCGAAAGTGAGTTTGTTTGTTACCTCTTCACGCTTTAATGGCTAAACCGATTTTGATGAATTTTGGTACAGAGAAGGAACCAGGAGACGGAAATGGGCTAATTTAAAAAAAATGTGGGATATGATCCCTCATATCCCACATTTTTTTTAAAAGAGGAAGAGGGAAGAAAAGGGAAAACTTAGCGTTGCTATTACAAATCAATAAGGCGCTAGGGCAAAAACTGCAGGAAGACTGACATACAGACTGTGTTATACCGAATTTAACGCGAGCGAAGTCAGCGAAGCCGCGGGCAAAAGCTAGTTTTATATAAGAGAAAGAAGAGGCATAAACAAATTAGTCACTTCCTCTGCTTAAACTTAAACTTGAGCTTCAAAGCTGAAGGTTAAGGAAAAGAAACACGCCAAAACAATAAATATTCCGCCATAACAAATAGCTTCACTATCCTTTGGCTTCGTCTCAGAGAAATAAAAAGTGTGCAACACAAGCGTGGTCCACTTATGTTGCCAAGTGTCACATAATAGGTCAAGAGCAAACTGAAGTTAGTTTGCCCGAGCATGGAGCTTCAGTCGTGGATGGAGGAAGGAGGGTGGATGGAAACTACAACTATTCCTCCAATGTTACCGGCGTGATTGTTTACTTGAACATGGAATATAAACTTAAGGAAAACTTTGTTATATAGGTACATAAGAATTGTTTCGTAAATCGCCAATTTATGATTCATCTCTAATGTCGAGAGGGATTCAACAATGATGTTATATTAACTTAACTTATTTTGGGCAAAAAAGAAAATATCTAGGCTGAGTATTGATTCGATACAGTTGTTACCTATCAAAAACAGATAAATCTTTTATAATCATATACTTACATATTCGGTAATTCATTGTTCTAAGAAGAAAATAAATTGGTAAAACAAGAGAGTACCTGGAACATACTTTATGAATATTTAGCGAGACAATGCCGTAGTAAAGATATGTAAGTAAAGTGCGTCTCCGCTGGAATTGTGTTTGTTGTAGTGACTCGGTGTAATTGGAATTCTTTTTTTGTGACATTGTTGTATATTGTGACTCGGGGCCATTACATCCCATGGATCACAAATTTTGTGAATCTTCACAAAAAACAGTCTGCTCGCATCGTCTTTAATGGGTCATAAACTTACTACGTTACCCATTGTGGTCGATGTGACAATATGTTCTTTATAATTTACTGTATTTACTTTGCTGTTTTACTACCAGCTTATAAATAAACTGTGTTCTTCTTGTTTTAGGTAAGTTCTACTAACTCTATACACCAGCAGCATGCACGAGACACGTCAACGTAGGAGGACAAGCCAGGTTTGATTGCACAATGCACATTACTTCCGGGGCTATTCTCAAAGGCACGATAGATCATGTTCAGCTGAAATTAGTGCTGGCTGAGTGCCATTTTACACTACCAGCGCTAATATGAAATCTTCAGTGTCCGCCATTAATCTAAGTAAAGTTATAGACGAACAGATTAAACTCGTAGAAGGTTCATTAAAATTAAGACCCTAAACATTACATACAAAGTAAACAAACTCGTAAGTTTCTAATTAAGATCAACGAGTGTCCAAAGTGCTAAACATTTAATAGAACAAGTAAAGGCACTTCATAACTAGCACGTGTTCGCGCGTCCCCGGCGGATGTCATTCGGCTACTATCCCGAATAAACTGGACGATAAAGCCCACATGTCTACCGGAGACTATTAAAAACTTGCCTGGTAAGCCGCGGCACACTTCGACGCTATAAAATTTCGCGACCACGACCCTTTGACGAACGAAATAAAAGCTACAACCCCATGGCACGGTGAAGGTATAGAATGGTAAGACACTGACCTCCACCGGGCATGGTGTTCGCCCTTGGCACGGTGCCAACCGTTACAGCCAATGTCAATGGCATGAACCAAATGCCATGTTCACTTTTAGCGTTTTATTGCGCCTCAGCTGGAATTTGGGGCGTGCAGAATTAGTTCCTTGTTGGAACAAAATATTAAGTTATCTGGTTTTTTTCGTTTGTTCGTCCTCTGGGTGCTTAAATGTTTGTTAGTTGAACTTACCATTATCATTTTAGTGAATTCATTTGAAATAATTCATTGAACATTAGTCTTCTATGTATTTATGTTGAAAATGTAAGCGATTGCACTATAATATATAATGTCTGTAACCCCATTAGGGTTCTCTTTTATTCAATACTAGCTTTTGCCCGCGGCTTCGCTCGCGTTAAATTCGGGGTAACACAGTTCCCTTTGCGCCTTATTGATTTGTAATAGCAACGCTAAGTTTCCCCTTTTCTTCCCTCTTTCTCCCTTACATCCCACTTATTTTTTTTTTTAAATTAGCCTATGTCGGTCTCCTGGTTCCCAACTATCTCTGTACCAAAATTCATCAAAGTCGGTTTAGCCATTAAAGCGTGAAGAGGTAACAAACAAACAAACAAACTCACTTTCGCTTTTATAATATTAGTAAGGAAGTAAGGATTTCTTCTGGAAGGTGGATCTTGTCTTCGTCTTCAAATGTGAAGGTAAATTAATTGACCCATAGTAGATGGCACGTTTGGTGAAATATTCAGCCTATTCGACGGCTCTATTATGTACATGTGCTTCTCGATTTCTCTCATGAGTGAGGAGATTTATTTCACATGGGCGCCGGCGTAATTGTAAAAAAATGGCTGAACATTTTTCATTAATTGCTTCGCTGAGCTTAGAACCAAATGTACAACTAGATAATAATTTACGCTACTGTCTGGTTATTAGTTTAAGTAAAAAACACTATCAATTATAAAAACATGTCTAGTTCTAATATTTAGAGCCAACAATCACGCTCGATCGCTCTTATTAGAAAAGATGTGAAGGACAACTCATTCACTCAAACCAGAAGGGCTCCGTAGAATCGATAGTCAATAATTATTTTATCAGCTTTGATTGATAACTAGAGGTCGTCCATAAGAAGGTCAGGACGTCGTTCCCCATGTATTTGTCGCGGGAGCCACGAACCAACGTATTTTATTACGCCGCCATATCTTTATTGTCGATCGGCGAACCGTCATAAAAGCCGCGATAACAACTGTTTATGTAGCTGCACAGTATTTCTGTGTGCGTATCATAAAAAAACGTTATGGGTACGAATCTGTTTATTGAGTTTTTGGAAAAGTTTCCGCAATTTTTCACCAGTGAAATATGTGGGCGTGTCGGCCTACGTACGATACTCGCTCGGCAAACTTATTGATGTGAGATAGATTGTTATATCACTTCCAATATCTTTAGGGCATACTTCAAATATTTGTACAGCCATTTTTTCTTACTTTATAGACATTCGTTCCCAGCTTAGTGGTTTGTGTATGAGATTTGTTTGTTATGCCATCCGCGAGCGGGTACGTTATGCGTATCTTTGCTTTGTCACGAGTGAGCCTCGTTCATTTGTTTATTGCCGAGGGAAATTGCAGGTCAGCGACCCCCTTTTCTTTTGTTGACTGTACTTTCTGAATTCGGTATGAATAAGAAATGCATGTCGGGTACTGAGCTGTAATCGGGCATTTCCAGTGAAAAATTGCGAGTGGCTCGGTGACCCATTTTACTGCTTGCCTCGAGACTTGCGTGTGTGCGCTATAAGCGCATACATTCTATGTTTTATTGCCTTTTTCAGCCAAATAAGACCTGTAACTCGCATAAAGAACCCATTGTTGCTCGTTATGACTGCATTTTCAAGCAAGTCATTTTGCAAGTCATTTTTCTTAGCGTTTTATACAGGTTCCCGTGAAACAAATCTAATTTGTTGGCCATTTAATTTTTCCATCATAAAACCGGATGGGGTGTTTTTTACACAATACTGTCTCACCGGAAGCCAGCCGCCCGCCCTAATCGCCATCAAATGGCTGTTTACGGTCCGCCCAGCGCCATTCTTATCAAAATACCTTTTGGTCGTTACGGCTGCTCTTTTGATCTCAGTATTTATTGTGTTGCCATATAAAATGAGATGCGAAATCAGTAAGGAGGAGGGTTAGATGTAATTGAATTCCGAAATATATGATTACATTATCCTGTTTATGAAATATTGGATTGAAAATGTAACCGCTTATTGAGGGAATGAATAGAAAGATACCGTTTGTGAGATGTTTTATGTATCACGAATGTTACTTAAACGGATCACACGAATTGAATGTCGTCTCATTTGTTGAACAGAATGTATGCTTCACGCAGCGTTCGCCTACGAAAGGGCGAGCATGTTAATGTACTCTTTTGTACTTTTATGTCGACTAGGAAAGCCGTAGACTTGTCATCCTTATTGTACTAGCAACCCCAACAGTCACTGCTTCGCACGGTTTTTACGACTTGACAAAATATCGAGATTTCTCTATAAGGGTTTATTCATAAATGTGTCTCGTTCTCACTTGTTCGATTTATTAGTTTGGTCGACAAACTAGTAAGATTTTTTTTTCTCATTAGTTTGTCCGGCAAACTTATTTTAATCGGGAAACAAAAAACAATTTTGAAAATCCTATAAGATTATATTAGGTTACACTGTGACCTTTTGAAGCGAGCGCACGTGATAGAATATTTTCGTGATGGTATAATATTATCTATGTTTAACATAATATAATTATTATGTTCTGTGTCTCGATTAAAATAAGTTCGACAGTTGTAATGATCTCTTAGCTTTAATCAACGTTTATAAAAAAAAATACCCAATAATATGTTTAAAACGTACCTGCTCACGTCCCGCTACATAGCTGTTCTAAAATATTAAATTCTTGTAGTTAAATTAGCCAGTCTCCAAAGCACAAACCTCCAGAATCTAGCAAGTGCCACGTGTGCCAGTTAGCGGTTTACTTTACATAATGTTCCACTAAGTTGGCGCGCCAAATTCACTCGAAACAGCCTACGATATGCTTTGCGAAAATATTTCGTCCAAAAATAAACTCAAACATGTCGTCTCTGTGGTTTCCTTGTTCCAAACAAACAGAATTTTAAATTAGACTGGTGTTACGCTAAAAAGTGTCACGAATTTTGTTCTAATTTAATTCTATAAATGTATGTGTCGTAGCAAATAGGATTAAGTCCGACTCGACTATTTTGCTTACGAAAGACGAAACTTAATATTCAGATCATTATACAGTACTAACTGTGCCCAGTGGTTACCCAGTTAGCCCAGTTGCTACCCTGTTTCACCCCCTAAGGGGTTGAATTTTGCGGGTTGTTCGAAAGAGATACCGCGGCTCCGGAACGTAAAGGGCAATAGAAGGAACATGGGTGGGTTTTAGTCAGTACAAGTCTGACATGCCCCCCCGCTCCGCCCAGAGCGGGGGAAGTCATTAGATGATTTCCCACCCGAAAAAAAAGGGGTTGAATTTAGCAAAATGCCATGTTAGAGAGAATTTACGTCCTAAAAAGATCCCTCATGTAAAATTTGAGATTCCTTACACTTGTAGTTTCAGAAATTTCATGACAAGTGAGCCAGTGATTTTCCCTTTTATATATTGGTCATGTCAACTTAGTTATCAGCTTATAATAGCTACAGAAACACTTCATGTAAAAACACACACATCATGACCCTGGCAAATTCAAGAATTATTTAAAGTACACACAGTAAGCATATAATAATAATAACTTACAAACCGACCTTAACCCCTATCCCTAGAAATATCGTTTCTCAGAATAATTGTATTTTCAGATTTTTCTCCTTGCAAAGTTGAACTATCCCAAGATAATAAGCTCTGTGATGACCAACGTTTATATAATAATTGGTATTCAGCGAGCGAGCCTCTTTTTGTTAGCCGCGGCTGATTTACTCGTTTTTGCACTGAACATGCATGTTTGAAGATATAGATACGAGGGAAATGTTCTAAGTACTACTGCTATAGGCAAACACAACACAGAACACGAATTGTGCCTCGACATTATAAGGACAGCTTAGTGATATTGATCTAGCGATTGCTGCTGGGTCCTACAAACTGAGTTCGATCTCTGCCTAACCTTCGGGAATAACAGGCGAGCCGTTATGTTATCATTAGGAGGAAGTTGATACTTTTCCGTCCACGATATGAACGAAATTGTTTTTTACTGATGATAGTACATTTGCCAGCTGAGGTGTTTTTCGAACATTATTTACACTATATAGGTACGTCTAAACTGACATGGTTACTAATATTATAATTAACACTTGAACGCCACTATATTCCTAGATTGGCAAGAGAAGCAATTGAAATGACCAAATATAGGAATTTCAACCGAGAAGATGGGTTTCAACTATCAAGGAGCCTGGAATCCAGTGGTTCAATTGTGTAAAAACCCAAAAAGTAGTGAAAAAAGATCGCCACTTGATACAGTGAGTTTTGTGTGTCGAGAGCAAAATCGAGTTGTGAGTGACGGTACGTTAGTGGTAATAAACGCAAGAAACGAATAAGAAAGAGGGTAGATTGTTTTGTCTGCTCGTAAACATTCACCCACAATAACTACAGAACATACGTTCATGGCGTTTGCAACATCGCCGAAATATCGGAAACTCGATAAAAATAACAAACATGGTAAATATCCCGTTTCAAGTGTTAATTATATTATTTACACTGCACGTTGTTCTAGGCATATTTCTGTTTATATTAAGTTACGTAAGTTTGCCATATCTATAATATTTCTAGGATCTCTGTCCACCCCTCACCACCGCGGTTGAACCAGCGCCTGCGGGCTTCTCGTCCGCCCCGATGCTCTTTTATCCTAGTATTTTTTCCAACCGCAATGTATGTTTTCATTATACTTCGTAGTGATTACTTAGGCCACGAAATGAAGTAACAATGGGAAAGGTATTATTGGAAAGGTATTATTATTTTTATTTTACGTTTTACATGATTCGAGGAAAAGGAACAATGCTGAGATAAAAGATAAATGTAAATTCAGTTTTCCCTTATTATAATATAGATAATAAGTTTTCACTTTACGTTCTAATTTACCTTTATTCAAATAACTGGCTCTAATAATAAGTTATTTCTCAATATATACGATTTTGCCACCAGCCTGCGCATAATAATGTCTACCCGAAAGTGTGTAGCACATCTAAGGCATTATAAGCACTATGCCTACCTATGTATGTACAGGGTGTCACATAAGTCCTTTGAACTGAAAAAGTCAAATAAAAAAAAACTATGTACAATATGATTTTTTTATTTATTGTTTAGTAATTTACATTAAAAGGGAATTATTTTTTAAAAATCATTTCATCTAACTGTGCTCCATTTCGTTCTTGGCACTCCTGTAAACGATGACTAAAATTTTCAATCACACACGAAATTAAGTCTATTGGTAGGATCAGTATCTTTTAATTACTGTACTAACTGAATTTTGTATAGATGAAGTTTCTTGTCATTCTTTAAAATGAGCTGTAAAGTCGATCTGGGTATATTTAATGCACTGGAACTCTCATGAATGGATTGAGTAGGATCTTCACAAACTGACTCTTACGCACTACGTCGATGTTTCCTTCCGTCCGTGATGTCCTTGGTCGGCCCGATCGTTGTTTATGCAACTTAGAGCCAGTCTCCTCAAACTTTTGAACCCAATTCTTAATCGTTTGAACACTAGGACAGTCATTAAACGTGCGTGAATTGCGATACTCTCTACATTTACGCCGCGCAATGGTGGCCGAATCATTGTTGCGATAAAAGTCATGCACACAAAAAGCACTTTCCACTCCGGTGAAACGCTCCATGGCGACCGAATTCCGAAAGACCATCGGTGTTTCACCCGCACCCCACGCGCTATTCCTGCGCGCCAATTGAATTTTATTCGAAATTTAAATTTCAAAGGACTTATGGGACACACTGTATCTGGCTATAGGTAATCTTGGTGGGTGAACCCTACCCCCCTTGGTCATAGTGGTGACGATGGTCGACGTTCAGTAGTTTAATTAATTTTTCCGAATAGTTTACAAATGTATGCTCTAAATATCTCTTCTTAAATATCAAAGTCAATGTAGTGCAAGTATTCGGATTTCATCGATCGTCCGACATTCCGTGGTTATGAATTTGTAACATTTCTGAGGCTGTTAGCCGTTCCGTGCATACTCAATGTGCGATTGGAGGCACAGTAGACATAAAAGCATTAACCTACAGTATTTCAACTTGGAACAATTGTTCGGTATCGGCTCACACACACATGCAAAGGTTTAACAAGAATCCTAAGCATGATTCAAGAATGAGTTTATTCATTACTCTCAGCTGTCGCATCGAGACAATCTGTCACTTTTATGTGAGTAGGTTTTTATCTGTCACTATACGTGTAATGCATAAAAAATATTGGCAAAACCATCAGCCGTGTTTGATTTCACAAAGAACGTCCACTTGGTTTTCTGGTCGTATTTATACTGTACTAAACACTACAATCTGCACAAACATTGTCTCGTCTTGTTGATATTCCTGTCCTTAGGGATGCTATTTGTATTTAACGATTCACTTCGATCAAGCTTTAGTTATTGTAAGGGGTTTTATAACTTAGTGATAATGTAACTCACATAACAGGTACGTTTAACAACTTACGAATAAACAATGCGCAATTCACAATTATTATTACAACTAGCTTCCAACGACTTCTTCCGCGTGGCATAATAACTTTGTTCTCACGCTAACTTTCCTTTTTTTTAAAAACGTTGCCCCCCCCAAGGACTTCTTCCTGTATCGTGGGTGCGTTTACAAACATTTGAACTCACAAACACAAACAGCCAAACCCGGAACAACTATCTGTAAGCCATACAAATATTTATTCGGGGCGGGAATCGAACCCGCGACACGCAGCGCGGCAGTCGATCGCTCAGCCACTGCGCCAACCGGGTCGCCATCAACTTTAACACGCGTGATGATCGAAAAAAATAACTTGCTCTTCTCTTTTTTCCCTCTTTTTCCCCCTTTTCTCATTTTTTTAAATTGCCTATTTCCGTGTCCAGGGTACCAACTATCTCTGTACCAAAATTCATCAAAATCGGTTTAGCCATTTAGGCGTGAAGTCGTAACAAATAAAGAAACAAACTCACTTTCGCCTTTATAATATTAGTAAGGATGTCTTTTCTATCGTAAACTGGCTTTTTAAATAAGCTGGAACACCTCAGTTTCTTGTACCTATAGGACTTACGTAAGAAAACAAACCAAGCCCAAACATTTTTCGTCTAGCTACATCTCATAAAATGTCTTTATTGCTTAGTCTAGGTTCTTTATTCACCGACAAAAAGCTGGCCTTTACCTGAATGGCCTTAAACAAGTCATCGACCTTCGTCCATTTCTCGCATACGGTACTGAGGCACACCTAGTGCTATTTCTGCCTGGCCCCTAACCCCTTTAGAGCGCTCAATATAACCCCTAATAAAGATAACGAGTTTCCTTCAAAACAACGCCGGAGATGTTTTTCTTGTCTGCTCTGCGTTGCTACGGAGATTTGTAGATGAGCTGATTTCCTTATATTAGTTATAACGAGGAGGTAGTAAAAAGTGGTGTTTTTGTGATCCAGATTTATACCGTTCTTCGTTAGTTACCCTAGTGTTGGGATTTATTAGTTAGCGACGTATATCTTTGCTTACACACGAATTAATCGATTTTGGCTTTTTCTTGCCAGATGGACGACGCAATGTGTATGGAAATAACTTTTTAATAAAAGTCTTCTAAAGATATTGCAAATTTATTCTATAATAAGAGACGTTTCAGGTGCCTTACATGGTAAAGTACGGACGTGTTTCAAAATTATGTAAAAATAAAAACACTTATATGAACTTCATGTAAAACTGCGATTACAGTATTGCAAGTTCGCAACCCTGTACAATAAAAAGCACAATTTCAGACAGAAATTCCTTAAGCTCTAACTTATATTTCTTTTCGTTTGTTTTGTATGATTTGCGATTCTTCGTGGTTCTTCTGTACGCATCTGTATTTCGTTCTTATTCTGATATTTCATAAACGAATTTGTTCTCAGTTACGTACGCCCTTTACTGCCCTTCGCACATAAATATAAGCTTTAAGACAAGTTTTGACGTAGGGTGCTATAGGCAGGTTTTCGTTTACAAATAATTGTGTCGTTTGTTTGTAGCGCTAGGTGTTTTGACTTGTATACCTGCTTGTTATTTGTTTATTATAACATAAATAAGAGTAATGTTTCCGCATACCGGTACTTATGTACTTAAATTCTCGTTACAATGTATCTTTTTTGTCCTTTTCTTCATTCCATATAAACAAAGAGATGAAACAAGCAATTCGCGAGGTTTCTCACTGAATCGTACTATTGTAGTTTTGTAATAAATCTCGGTGCCCGCGAATCTTTTTCGTTTCCAGTCCTATAACAATGAAAGTTCTTTAATTTTCCTGAGCTCCGAGTAATTTCCTTACCTAGTTCTTACTTTGGACTTTGCCTATTTATATTTCAAACGAGAAGTTTCCAGTGGCTTACGTTTTGTTTGGTATATCTAATATAATTTTTGAGGTATTTTTAATAAATTATTCAACTCACAAAGTATCAAAATAAGTTCCTGTTTTTTTAGGAACTTATTTTGATACTTTGTGAGTTTATATTGAAACAAAAACATTCACAGAAAAGGGCATGTTTTTGTTTTTGTACGCTTTGGTAACTTGTTCCTTTGTGTAGATGCCCAAAATAATTTGAATCATAAACGAGTAGCCATTTGATGTTGGCTATTTTCTTAGTTATACTTATAAATAAGGCTACAAACAGTGGACAGTATCAGTGGACTGTCTATTTCTATCTGCGTTAATTGTAACCTTACAAAATCTACTATTTTTAAATCTTTCCTCACTGCTCACGTAAAGATATCTTGAGCTTTTTTTAACCCTGCACGCAAAACAAAAACATAAAATTTATGAGTGGATGTTATAAGATTTTTCGTTAGTTCATCAGTGAGCTACAGTTAGCCTACTAAGCATATACATTGTTTAACTATTTAATCGTGGAAATACTATTTAAAACAATCCTAAATGAAATGTGCACATGAAATGTCAGCACCGTGCCGTTTAACGTAGCGTAATTTAGTATATTGCAGGTAGCAGTTGTGCGTTGTGCTGAATGTGATAATGAACGGAGTAATGTCGTTTGTAACTCCGGATCACGCAATTACACGTGTGTTTGATACTCAATTATTCACGTTTAACGTACTTACCTCACCTCACCTCGAATGTGTTTGGTTTGATTTAGTTCGTGTATACAAGGTCAAATTAAATTAGCTCGCGAAACTGTTCAGACTTGGTGGATATTGATAATTAAAATAATATAATAAACGCAAATTTATATGAAGGTTTTTGCAGTCAGCGACCTCTACACGTGTTTAGTTTGTTTTCATCATGTTTTTCGTTTGTGTGATGTCAACAATCTTTACTAATATTATGTTAGTTTGTTTGTTACGTCTTCGCGCCTAAATGGCCAAACCGATTTTGATGAATTTTGGTACAGAGATAGTTGGCACGGTCATAGGCCATTTTTTTATAAAGAAAGTGAGGAATGGGGGAGAAAGAGGGAAGAAAAAGGGAGAGAAAGATGATGTTTTTTCGATCATCACGCGGGTTAAAGTTAGCGCTTGTCTAAAGTAACTATGCCACACGGACGAAGTCGCAGGCGGAGACTAGTATTTTATAAAGTTTCTTTAATGAATGTAATTTGTTATTCATACAGTCAGATATACACTTTTACAAATATACATAATCTGAGGCATCATTTCATCTGCGTCACGTTGGCGTCCGTTGAAACTCTGGTAAGCCAGTGCAGTGCGATAAGCCAGTGGTATTCATCAACTGGCTTTCAGCACTGGCTTACGAACTAGCCTCGCGGTGCACAGGCTACGTTTATAGAACGGGTGAAGCCTAACTTTCATGCAAACTACGTAACCGAACTTGGCGAATTGTGGCGCTGTGTCGACTAGAACGTAGCATTTTGGACAGCTATAATTTAAAAGTTGCCTTCAGGGAACTGCCTAAATAACGTTATAGCCGGTACTTCTCTTCCCATTTGAGTTAGGTAAGGAGTTACTAGTAAAAATGTAATTAGATCAAGAGACTCGTCTTTTATTTCGTTCAGTCCTTGGGTTTTTCTTAGGGTTTGTAAGTATTCCGATTGACATGGATCGTATATTAATTGGTTACGACTTGGCTTTATATTTTAAAATATCTGAAGTATTGGGCTAGGGTCATTTTGAATACAGCAGCATTAGAACGATGGTATAGTAGGAGCATAGCGTTCAAACTGAGTGTCAAATGAATCTTTTACTCTCCCTTTTTGCCATTGCGGCCCACTTTACCGAAAGCTTTTAATCAAATTATATATCTAAACGTCATTATTATTGGGAAGTTATCCTTTTAAGCAGATAGTGTAGTAAGTAACTGAGAAGCAATCTGTTGTGTGCACACTGTGCACAGTACCACAATGAGATCTGTCGCCTCTGCAGCCGACGTGGAGCGTTCAGTTGTTTCTGTTCCTGTTGTGTACAGCCAGCGACAACAATATGACCACGAACAAGCCGTTAAAATTATATGAATACTTATGCTTAGGTTACAAGCTATGAACCCAATAGGATTTCCCATTGGCTAATATGTCAAATTTGCCAGTTTTGACAAAAATGAAAATAAAATACTTGACAACTAAAATAAAATTTGTGACACACATCTTGTTCCATCTGTCCTACTCCAGGGCACAGGGCAAACTCCACTCCTTTAATTTGTCGCGTCATCCTCCCAGTTCTGACCAAACCTGTTCAGTTGTTTAGTTACGTTAATTTAATTTTCCGTTTAAATTTTAAACTACTTGTCTTATGTGTTAGCCATATAAAAACCCATGCATCGTTTTGTTCAATAACTTGATCAGTCTGTTCGTGCTAACAATTGTGACGCTGACTGACTGACTGGCTGTCTGTACACCAGTGACTCGAAGTGCTTTAGATTGTGAGTGAAGCTTCTTTCGAGTGGAAAGAGAATGCGGAGTTTGTGAAGTATGACAAACGAATTTTGTTGTTTTCGAACCTGTTGCTAACTGTTGGGTTTTTGGAGAAAAGAAACAATTTTCATTTACTACAGACAATATTTTTACGAGTAAGGAGTGATAGTGGAAGACCAGAATATAACCATTAGATTTTAATGTGTTACCAATGTTGATATACAAGCCCTGGATACAGGATTGGGCGAACGAAATGGTAGGTATCACATTCTTATGCTTTCGATTTTTCAAGACAAGCTGGTATATTTCATTTTTATGAGTGTGGGTAATTTAGCAAGTGTCTCACTAAGGAACATACCACCTTCCACATACTCCTACAACACCAGTGGAGTCGCGGTAGCATTGCCGGTTCTGTAACAAGGTGTAAGCTTTTTTCTTAAATGTCCCTAAATTGTGACTGTAGTGTAGTGGTTTTGAAATAAATGTAGAACATTTATATTGATTGACACAATAAGCAGTCTTATCGCTGAAAGCGATGAGTGATTGAAAATTTGGCACAATTCGATTGACTTTGTTTCAAAACCCCAGTTTTATTATCTCGTCTAAATGGAACGTCAGTGACTGCGCAGTTTGTTATTATTCCATGAACAATTAATACAGCTGACCGCTTTTTTGAACAGACAATAGATACAGTGCGCAGCGTATCGAAAACCAACAGATTATTTCGATTGAATATTAAATTAATTGTGAAGAATTGAACATTGATTGTTTTTAGTTAAATTGTTATCTATAACATACACTTCGGTGGGTGCGGTCAGGCTTCTGACCGCTTAACTAGACCAACAAAGCAGTAACTTGATAAGTTCTAGTAAATTCTCCTTGACCAACTTGTATGTAGGGATTAATTAAAGGTATGTCCAGAAACACGTTGTTACTAATACTCCTTTTAATTTAATTTGACTCTAATAACATTAAAATATTTCAATAATCAGGTGTTAAATCCCTAAACCTAAGCTACTCGCACATGAATCAGTTACAATACATTCATAATACATAGACTTGAAAGCTTCCCAAAAAAAATGTTCGAGTTGTTGTTATGACGATGTAATAACTGAATTATAACGGTCTGAAGCTCAAGTTCTACAGTTATCCTGAAACCTCTTGTACAGTTTTCCCGTTCTTGTATGAGTTAGCATCTTACGATCACTTGATAGAGTTTTTTTTTGTGGATGGATATTTATCAAATAACTTCCCTCGGTCTGGGCGGAGCGGGTCAGACTTGTATTGACTAAAGCTCACCCATGTTCCTTCTTTTGCCCTTTATGTTCCGGGGCCGCGGTATCTCTTTCGAACAACCCGCAAACCCCGACAGGACTTGTTAGGGCTACAATATTGTAAATGAGGTGTTAAAGTAAAGATGGAAATATAGCAGTCCGGCTGCGGACACGGGACATTGTGGGAGACTTATACATTATCCGACAGAGCTCTGTGTCCGAGGCCGCGTCTGCAGTGTCCATACCAATGTCCATATCGGCTTGACTGCTCTTAAACAAGAGCAACATGCTGGCTCATAACGAGTTGTACTTTCAAATATTTATAAATTTACTAGTTTCCGGAATTATTGGTAACATACGTTGTCTCATACAGACAATTCTGCAAAAGAATACGCAGCATTCATCATTTTACTCACGTAGACGTTATGCTAAACTCGTAGCTCGTAGCGCTACGAGAACTCGTAGCGCCCCTACGGATTACTACGCGGTTTTTACTACGAGTAGCGTAGCACAGTCCATATTTGTGACGGTTTCTTAACTTTTGAAATAAAATGTTTGTGCAAATATGCTTATTTCTTATCACCTCGTTATGATATGGTTAGCACCTACTAAATATTCGTAAGTGTTTTTCTTGTAGTAATTGCAGTGGTAAACGATAAGCGGCCGATAATGTGGGAGTTATCTTATCTATGTATGTACACTTGCAGGTTTATTTATGTAGGTACTAAAGCACTCGGTGTAATTGTAATATAAGTACATTGGGGAGATATTAAATATTTATTATTGATGAGATGCCGATTGCCGATTTTGGCCAATTTCCTTGACAGTAAGGAGACTTGTATCAGCAGTTACGTGGGTGTATACTATACTACGTAGTCTATAACTTCTACCTACCCTAGTAGGAAATAGGTGTGAGTATTTGAATGTATTTGGTATTTGAGTAAAATATGATATTCGCCTTTAGGGTAGTACACTCTTACGTACGCGTACGCTCGTACGCTCGTCACTGTACTACCCGTACAGTGACGAGCATTAATACACTTTCTTAAACTTGAAAGCGATTTTGATACGATTTATTTCATATATTGGTGCTGTTGATTGTGCACCTTCATTTAGCCAGTTATGTTTAAGTCCCAAGTAATAGAGAGCGAGCCTTTTGCCATCAACTGAGCTCAAATACAGACTCCAGGAGGTCTAAAATGGCCGTTCAAGCTGAATCATAATAGGATAACAAATATGAATCCCGTTGAAATTCTTTAGATGACGGACACAAATTAATGACACATCACAATACTAACTGCGTATGTGCAGTTAATATTGTGAAGTGTCAGTTTGTGATCGTTTTACGAATTGTAACGGCCATTTTAGAACCCTAGGCTGCTACTGCGAAAGTAGTTCATTCATAGCAATAGTCTACGCGAACGTGTTGTGGTCAGCCATGACGCGAACACTTGAGATCAAACTACAGCATCATAATGCTGCGCTGACGTAGGACTGCGCGCGGCTTATACTGCGTTGTACAGTGAAACTGAATGCGTTATTAGTGCTAGGAGAATATTTATGGGTGATACGTCAGTTTTATAGTTTATAGTAGGTAATATACGCGTAGGTGTTGAGTGGGCTGAGTCATCGTGGTGAATGAATTTGTTTGCACTACATTTTGAATGGCCAAAGTACAAGCAGTAAAATATGAAATGGTTGAGACTTTTACACATAAACAGGATGACGAAGCTTTTACCCACAATTAATTAAAAATTACAATGTTAATAATTGAATAGAATGTAGTGGTCGAAATTTGTGGTTAGTGACATCATGATGATAAAATTAACACTGAAAATGCGACGGTCTGTCTGCCCTGCAAACGCTGTTAGTACTAGATAAGACTGGTTGACAAACTTGGGCCAATGGCTACTTGTAACGACAGTCAAAGATCTCTAAATAATTCGTTTTATTTGTTTACCACACAGCCCATACAAAATCAATACTTGTGTCTATGCTTGTAAATAAACTCGTACAGATTTGTTTACTTATTCACCTGGAGTTGAATTATCCGCCGTGCTCAAGTGTTTTACAGCGGTCACTTTGAATATGAAATGTGGGGCGCCAGTGTTGGCGGAGCGCCAGTGGACTGTGAGTGAGCTAGGGTGGTCAGGGACAAGCAGGTGGTTTGCTTAATTTCTAAGAATTATAGAAGGAGCCGTGGTTTTGTGACGGTACAATAAATAGGGACCTCCTTTTCAGAGAAAATACTTGTATCTTTCAGTCTTGGTTTTAATCGTTTTAACAATCCTCTAATCTACTTAAAGTTATGATAAAAAAATATTATATATTTTTGAAGTTTAAAAATTACTTGTCTGTGTATAAGTAGTATTTTAGTTTGATGATAAAATAATGGAAAACTTAAGCCTGACTCAGGTAAACTCAGAGAAAGTTAAAGTGTCCCGAGTTAGGAGCCCCTATTTGAATATACTTTGTACCTAGTTACTTTAGAAGTTAGCAGGGACTTTGACCCTCTGGTAGGTACGATGTAGTAGGACAAGGTTTGAGTTAATCTAAACCATATTTTTAGGTTATATTTGAATGGCACGGAAGATGAGAAGGTGGAACAAGGAAATAATTTTCTTGATTTTCTGAAAGTCTATATATTGGTCCTTGGTGACACATTCTTGTCAAACTAATGTTGAGTGTACGGGAAAGGTACATTTGAAATGATAAACTGCTTTTTGAGTCCAATCTGTATATTGATTTACACCCGAAACTGAACGATAATCGACCCGCGGCGAATGAGTCACCGATGCTATGCTACTACTTGCCACTACTTGCCACTACTGCTGAACGCTAACTTAAATGTGTGGTTTTATGCATTCGCTGCGCGTCGATGTCAGCATAAAAATTATACTACTGATAATGTACGGGTTTGCTCGTACATGCTCCCCTAGGAGAAGATATAAAGACAGTTAAGTTATGAGAAGAGACAAACAATTAAAGTGAATGATTTGATAAGAAAATCTAATTTCTTAGTGTCTCTATTGATAACGCACTGTTCACAAATTTGATATACTTGTATAAGAACCTAGCATAGGGGAGGTGGCTTTATCTAACACTCGCGCACTTGGTACCACCTTCCCCCTTTCATTGTCACACTGATACACTACACTATCTCCAACACACGCACGTTGCGTGGCCGGGCCTGCGCTGCCGCCGCCGGGCGCGCCCTCTGCTGCGGGCGTCGCCACCGCCGGCGCAGGTGTGGAGTGCAGGTGGGCGCAGCAGCGCGTGCGCGCGCGCCTCCACACCAACACTCCGAGACATGCTGCTACCACGCCGACCATACAGTAGATCACGGTGTAATGATGAATGTCATGAGGTGACAGACTGTCAAATAGCAATGCATTCTCTTTCATGATCTTGATTTTCTTCTCAATCGTTTTAAGCTCTCGATCGCTCTCTATGCTGGAGTCGTTCAAGATATCTTGAGGAATAGACACGTTTATGACGTGATTTATGGATGCAATGACTGGTGAGTATAGGTTAGCACTAATACTAACATCGCTCGTTCTTTGTTGATGCGCAATTACCTCAAAATTATCTGATTTGATTATGCAGCCGTAATCTATAGTTATAAGTCCGGAGTGAGTCAGCTGATGTGCGGTAACTTGATCTCCACATACTGTTCGTAAGTTACATTGACCGCAGCAAAAATAGATATAATTGTTGATAGAATGGCTTTCTATCCAAAGATTTTTACAGGAATCGACGTTGACTTCACATAGTGATGCCTTTGATTGGCAGAAGTCTTCATCTGTGGTTAATTTGTAAATAGGAGAATGGACATAACACAAGTGTACGTTGGTTACTAGACATGAATCTAATATGTTCTCGGTTATGATAATGTATGCACCCTTTTTCAAGTTCACAGCTATGAAATCAGACACTGGTTTAATTGATAACATTGTGTCGTTTGGTTTCTCTGTAGGTATTGGTATGAGCTTGAATATTTCATAGGTGTCCCTGTTGATCAATGGTATTTGTACTTCAAAAATAGAATAATTTTTGAGCATTCTTGCTTTGACTCGTAGAAGTTTAAATAATTGTGCAAGATCTGTATGGATGTTTACTACAGGTAACGTGATGTCATTTGATAAATGACTAGCTATAGTGCTCAGCTGTTCCTGTAATTGTTTAGTTGTTATTAAATGTGGATTAAATCGACCATGATAGATGTCTGTAATTGTATCCACTAAAGCGTTCTGTAAATCTTTCAAGTCGCGTAAAAGATTGCTCGCGACCACAGCTCCTATAGCAACTTCACTTGCTCTAGAAATATTTTGAGTTTCAGCCTTTAATACTTCTAATGTATTGTCGATGTTCGCAAACTGCTGATGAATTATTTTATGTTGTTTGTGCATTGTAGCCTCCGTCCTCTTTAAAAGGCTGAACTCAGCTTCTATGACCGAAGTTTGATTTTGCCAAAATGATGCAATATGCTTTTGATTTTTACGTAGAAGAGTGATTTCTTTCTCATATTGTTCTGCGAACCGAGCGTCCAGTACGCCGAAGAGGCCGTTTGCTATGTAACCGACACCGTCGATAAGACCTCGCCGCCACCTGTTCGCTTGCTTTGAAAAATGCTGACTGAGTAGCATATGATTATTGTAATCAAGTTCATTGTACCCATGACGTAGTTGCAATAATATTATGTCACAATGTGTTTGTGTTTGGATTGTGCTGCATGTTTGTTCCAGGCCCATTATGCTTTTGTTAAGTGCTGTAATTCCTTCCCAATAAGGATCTAAATCATAGTATATGATTAGTTTCCAGTCGTCGCGTATGATCTGCATGTTAGTTAATTTGTCGAAGTAAATATGTTGATTATTTCTGAATTGCGTGACATTAAATGCGCATTGGGAAGTTGTTATGATGCTAAAGAATAACATGATTGCTGCAAACACTGCCGCTATATTGTAACGAGTGCCTCCTTTTCTTGTTTCAGGCTGCTTATTCGACGACATGTTAGAATCTCCCGAATCCTCAATATTTGATTGCTTGATTTTCAAGGATTCCTGGTTTACTGGGAGGTTTGATAATTTTGTGATAGGACGTTTCAGTGTTCCGTTTTTGGTTTTTACTGTAACCACGCGTACTTTGCCGTCAGAACCGGGATGTAATTCGATGACTCTGCCCATCAACCATTTTCCCGGCGGAAGATTGTCATCATGAATCATGACAATATCATTAACATTGAGGTTGCTTGTAGCTTGTCTCCACTTACTTCTTTCTGTAGTTTGTACTAGGTACTCATTCCTCCATCTTTTCCAGAGGTCCTGCACAATTTTTTGTGTCAACTGCCATCGGGTTCTTAAATCCGTTTCAGTCTCATGTATGGAAACTTTTGATCCACCTGATAGGAAGTGAGCAGGCGTTAAAAAATCCACATCTTCTGGATCTTCTGATATAGCACATAGTGGTCTCGTGTTGAGACAAGCTTCGATCTGTGTAAGCACCGTGTATAGTTCTTCAAATGTAAGAATCTGGTCTCCAATAACCCTCTTGAAGTGATATTTGAAGCTTTTTACTGCCGCCTCCCATAGACCTCCTGCAGATGGCCATGAGGGCGCATTAAAACTCCACTCGATTTCCATATCTAGTACTTCTGCTTTTAGGGTTTGATCTTGCATGATGTTCATTAGTGCTTGATATTCCTGTTGTAGTACCTTGTTGGCACCGACAAAATTGCGACCATTATCGCTATAAATGTGAATAGGCGTCCCTCTGCGAGCCGCCATTCTTCTTAATGCTGCGATGAATGAAGTTGTGCTTAAATCACCAACTAGTTCTAAGTGTACTGCCTTCGTGACCATGCACACAAAGACAGCCACATATCCCTTTGTGCTCTTGGTGCCTCGTCCTTTGCTTGCTTTAACGTATATATGACCGGTAAAGTCTACGCCTGTGTGTGTGAACGGACGGGATGGATTACTTCTAGCTTCCGGCAACTCCCCCATGATTTGCTGTTGGCAGGTTGGATTTTGCTTTTTACATGTTACGCACCTACGAAGCTGCCTCTTCGTAGCGACGTTTCCTCCTAGAATCCAATATTTTTGTCTGATAAAACCTAATGTCAGCCGGGCTCCGGCATGTAACATGGTTTGATGTGCGTCCTCTATTATTAATTCTGTCAGACGTCCACAGTGCGGCAGAATAATAGGATGCTGCATGTTATGGCTGATATGTGCCTTTTTTAGTCTCCCTCCGACTCTTAAGATATCATTCTCATCTAGATAAGGATTTAATTTTAACAATTTGCTTTTGGAATTTAGCTTTCCTTCTTGCTTTAAATCTCTTATTTCATTCGCAAACACTTCTTGCTGTACTTGCTTGATAATTTTTTGCTTTGCTTGACTGATTTCTGATAATGATAGATAATGCTTTTCTGCTTTCCTTTTGTACGTCGTAATCTTCATTACTAATGCTAGAATACGTGCAATTTTGCTGATTGATTGATATTTGTTTAATAGATCTGTAATGATGCTTGATTCATTCTTTGTAACAAGATGAACGTCTTCTTGCTTCTTAATTTCCTCGTTTGTGGTATAAATTGCTTGATTTTCTTTCGTTGCTTCAAAGGATTGTAACCATGTTGGTCCTTGCCACCATAAACCATGATCATTCAATTGAGCCACTGTGAGGCCTCTGCTTCCACAGTCAGCGGGATTCTCGCTTGATTTTACATAACGCCAAGACTGTGGTTTAATGCTATCTGTTATCTGTATTGTTCTATTTGCTACGAACGTTTTCCATCGACTGGGATTGCCTTGAAGCCATCCCAATACGGCAGTAGAGTCACTCCAACCAAATATATGTAGATCATGACCTTCTAGACACTGCTTGACTTTGGTCATGAGTTTGGCCAGCAACAGAGCTCCACATAGTTCCAATCGAGGAAGTGATATTTGCTTTTTCGTAGGAACTAATTTTGATTTAGCTGCTACTAATATTGTTGATTGATTTTTATTCCTAACTCTGCAGTAAATGACGTATGCGTATGCTTTTGTTGATGCGTCACAAAAGCCGTGTAGCTCTACACTACTCGCTTTTTCCGTACCGTACCATCTTGGTATTTTGAATTGATTTATGCTTTCTAGTTCTTCAATAGTTTTGATCCATTCCTTGCTGATTTTATCTGGTACCTGTTCATCCCATTAAAGATTGCATAACCACGTTTCTTGAAATAAAATCTTCAACTTTGTTGTTACTGGTACGATCCATCCTAATGGGTCAAATATTTTAGACATGTCTGATAGTATGATTCTTTTGGTAATAATACTATTGCTTGATGGATCAATTTTTGATAAAAATGTAAAGTTATCATTCGTAGGGTTCCAACGAAGTCCTAATGTCTTAGTCAATCCTGCTTGATTAAAACTCTTGCTTTTTTGTTCATAATAGTCTTGATCTTCTAATTTCAGCAGACGACTGTTGTTTGATTCCCCCTAATTTCAGTAGATTGATAAGATCTTGCTGCAATTGTTGTGCTGTTGAAAGTGAGTAGGCTCCATGAACTAGATCATCCATGTAGAACGATTCTTCGATGACCTTGGCGGCTTCTGGGAATTTATCCCGTTCATCAGCTGCTAATTGTCTCAAAGTCATCATTGCAAGAAATGGAGCAGCTTTTGTGCCATACGTCACGGTTGTCAGTTGATATTCTTGTATTTTTTGAGATGGGCTATCTCTCCACACAATTTTTTGTAGAGGTTGATCTTCTGGGTGTACCCAAATCTGCCTAAACATTTTTTCTATATCAGCCGTGAATGCGTACTGATATTGTCTCCATTTAATGATAAGAGACTGAAGATCTTGCTGTAAATTGGGCCCCGTGTACATCAGATCATTTAAACTTTTATTCGTAGATGTTTTTGCTGACGCATTATAAACAACTCTCAATGCAGTTGTTGCACTATCCTCGCGCAATACGCAGTGATGTGGTAGGAAACATTCCAGTGTCTGATTGCAAGGTGAAGGTTTCATGTGACCTAAGTTTTTGTATTCGGTAATAAATGATTTATATTCGTTGAATAAAGAATTGTTTTTATGCAATTTCTTTTCTAATTGAATGAATTGAGCAACAGCCTTATTTTTGGACTGTCCCAATTTTTCTTCAAATTGTGGTACCTACCAGTGGAAGTCTCACTTGGTATTTTCCGTCGTCCAACCGATTTGTTGTTGCTTGATAGTACTGAATGCACTCTAGATCTTCTGATGATAATGATTTTTCTTCTGTGACATCTTCTATCTCCCAGAATTGTTGAAATCTGTCTAAATCAAATTGCACGACGTTGCATATTAGGTTAGGTTTGATATTTCCACACAATATCCAACCCAGACGAGTTTCTTGAGCAAGCGGAAGCGATTCACTTAATCTGCACATGCCCACTAAAAGTATGTTTGAATATACGTCCGCACCCAATAAGATGTCTATGGGCCGGCTGATGTTGTACTCAGGATCTGCTAATTCCAAATTATTCAAAAATGTGCATGCTATTTTCGGGAATGAGTATGATGGTAAATATTTTGTTAGGTTGTTCATGATGTAAACCTCGATATTAAATTGATATACTTTGATTCGTGAGTGTGACATACAGTTAAGGTTCATAATTCCTTTGCAATTATTTTCTGTTTGCCCTATGCCTGTGATTATGCCGTCACACCTGGATCGCTTCAATCCTAATTGCTGAGCAGCGTTCTCTGTGATGAGGGACATTTGTGACCCCTGATCAATAAGAGCCCGCAGTATTAGATAGGTCCCGTCTGCTTTCTGGACCTTTAGTAGTGCAGTAGAAAGTAAAGTTTCTTGCATCATATTTTGTTGTGTTACGTGCGTGTTACCTTGATATGCACGTTCCTGATTAAAACGGATGTTGTTTTGCTGTGTAGAAGTAGAAGGCGTCGAATTACCTCCTTGTTTTGACAATTCATGTGAATATGATTCATGAAGCAATGTATTGTGAAAACCGCTGCATTCAAGGCAACGCTTTTTTGATAAGCACTCTTTTCCCTTATGATCATGTAAGCAGTTTTGACAATAATTCAAGTTACCAACACATTGTTTTTTCTTCATCGGGGAAAAGTCAGCAAATTGTTTGCAAAAGAATATAGCATGTGCGTCATTGCAGACTGGACAGTTTGGCCGATTGTTTTGCAATTTCCTGTAACTTGGTGATTGCGAAATAGCCTTGTTGCTAGAATATGATTGCTTGTGGTGATAATATCTTGATTCTGATGGTTTATTGATATTTGACGAAACAGGTTTTTGATTATTGTTCTCCTGTTTTCTTCTACTTGCTTCCATGCTCGTGAACTTCCCCTCTAGAAAGGCTAGAAATTCATTCAACTCGAGTAATTCCCGAGGTTGTTTGATAGCGGCATTGTATTCGCTAAATGTGTCCGAATCCAATTTCTGACACAGAATATGCACGATCAACGGATCCCATGACGTCACGTCTACGCCGAGATTTTGTATGGCGTTCATCGTTTCAAGCGCTGTATCATGGATTCGTTTGATATGATTAATTGATGCCTGCTGTGAAATGGGCATATTTAATAAAATGCTTAGGTGCGATGTAAATATCATCCTTTTGTTGTCATAACGACGACTCAAGATGTCCCAACTTATGATGTAGTTGTCCGAGCTGATCGGGAGATGCTGTATGAGACGCTCTGCTTCGCCTTTTATTTTTGACTTAAGGAACTGCATCTTCTGAGCCCCTGATAATGATGGGTTAGTATGAACTGCTTCTGTGAAGAGATCCTTGAAAGATGTCCACTGATGGTAATTACCGCTGAATGTAGGTATTTCTATTTTTGGCGTAGTATGCTCTCTATGTGAAGTGGATGACATCTTCTTATTGATTGCTTTGATAGCTGCGTTGTATGTGTCCTCGTATTTGAGATACATACGATGGTACTCTTGATTTCGGTCTCCCAGCTCGAATCCGGCTCGAAGGACCATAATGTAGGAGCTCTTGTTAGCTATTACATGTGGAGAGTTTTTCATGGAAGACAAAATATTCTTGCTGATAATTTCTTGATAAATTATTTATTGCTTGTTAAGGTGTTGACAATAAAACGGTCGAAAGTGTACTGTCTAAGTCCCAGTGCTGAGCATCAATTTTTGCCCAGCGAGACCTTACCATGCTCAACAGATGATCGAATTCCCATTTCTCCGCTGTAGTCTCCAAGTCGATATTTGAAACAGTATGTTCAAAGGCCTTGAAGTTGCTCATCTGTTTCCTCATCATCTCGTCGGTCATGCTGTTTGATCCCTGAGACTTTAAAGATTGACTTGGAGGTTGTTGGACGGTGCTTGAAGTAGCTAGAGGAGTAGCAGGCTTTAAAAGCGGTGTTGATGGTCTTTCCTCTGTTGGCTGATGATTCTGAATAACTGCTCTGATTTTCTCATATCTCTCCTTCACGGTTTCAAATTGCTTCGAACTGAAGTAAGAATGAGATCTGGCAAAGTCGATGCTACACAATCTTATATGATTCGATTGATACTCTTGCCAGCATGCTTCCAAATTTTCTAACCTTCGGCGTATGTAGTCCGAGGTTTTGCGATCGGAGCTATCCTTTTTGAAATTGGTGTAAATTTGCTCTATCTGATTGAGTAGTTGCTGTTGTTGGCCGAGAACATCCTCAATTGAAGACATGTTGCTGATGGAAATGATAGTAAATGGAACGATCTTACTTGATTGTCCAAGCGCGAGCTTTGTTGCTCAGGAAATGCGGATCCTTGTTGATCCCTGCTGCTTGCTGTTGCTGCTGCTGTGTACTGCACTGTTGCTGGCAGTACGAACACCTTCACTGCTAGTTTGTTTGACGTCACTAGTGAACACCTTACAGTACTTGTTTGCTACACTGTAATGTACACACGCGACATCCGGCTCGAAGGACCATATAATGTACGGGAAAGGTACATTTGAAATGATAAACTGCTTTTTGAGTCCAATCTGTATATTGATTTACACCCGAAACTGAACGATAATCGACCCGCGGCGAATGAGTCACCGATGCTATGCTACTACTTGCCACTACTTGCCACTACTGCTGAACGCTAACTTAAATGTGTGGTTTTATGCATTCGCTGCGCGTCGATGTCAGCATAAAAATTATACTACTGATAATGTACGGGTTTGCTCGTACATTGAGGGATATTTGAACAGCCTCAAGGCCTTATCATTTAAATTTGGGTGACAAGTCGAGGACCCACTTTCATCTCCAAGTAAGACCTGACCAATCAGAATGAATTTGAATGTAATGAATACGCATCAGACTGAGTAATCCGCACGGAGATCGGCGCTATTTGCAGTGTAACTGTTTAGTACTACGACTACTTAATAATGAAATTCGTTCAAAGTATTCCGTGTATGGAGGTATTTATGATTGATTGATTTTTATCTAGCCACGATAAAGAGGTCTAGGTTGCTTTAATATATATGACATTAAAAACGTGTCATTTAACGTTGGGGGCATTATTGTCTTCTAAATTGTTCAAGGTTAATCCCGTAGTTGCGTAACTACGGTACATTAAAATATTGATGATTTTGCATCTATTGCGGTCTGTTAGAAATGTCTAATTTATTGGAAACAATGATACGCTAAAAAAAGAAACACAATTGTCAAAATGTTAAAATAAAAAAGGACATTTTATTCGCCGCACAGTCGCTTGAATTTGTTTGTACAAACAGATCTGTTAGAATAAATACCACCTTGAATCCATACAAACCTAGTAGTTTTATCTAAAGGAGGTTCTACCAAAATGTTGGATTACATAATACAGCCCCGTTATACAATAACTGCCACCTTGAATTTATAGAAGCCTAGTACTTGTATAAGTAGGTCCTGCACACAGCAGACATAACTTTAAGCTTATGTGGTTTCACCCTCTGCTCAGCTTCTTAGAGTCGTATCGTGATATTAATAATCTAAACTACCTTTGCATTATTGTCTTTCTAATGAAACCGGTTTCGTTTTCACATAATTTGTTTTCAATTGTTTAAAACGGACAGTGTTGCTGAGGAGTTTTTTTCGCCACTTCTTCTTCCCAGCTAAAACACTAGGAAGTGACGAGGGGTGGGCGTTTTGGGGGACTGTCTTGTGTAATGCCGTTCAAAAAGTGTTGATCATCAGCCTAGTTTGAATAATGAACTTTTGATTTTGAATTTTTTGGACGACCGTCACGCTTGTGATCAGGCGGAGGTGGATGGGTTTTGTTTGTCATATATATAGCGTGTTTGGTGCATCGTGTGCCGTACGAGTAAATACAGGTTGTTTGGTGCATCGTGTGCCAAATTGCCTGAAAGAGTCATTTGCTAGCCTTTAAGACCCCATCAATTTACAATATTTCGATTTCTATCCAACTTAGGTCGTCATCATCAATTTACTTAAAGCTTTAATCATATCTAGAAGTAAATAGCGATAAACAATCAGTGCTATCCGTAAGCAGTTAGTTAAGTAACGACAAGAAAATCATAATCCGTCAGCTGCACACTGTTTGTGAGACGATTGTGTTCGAAACAAAAGGGGGCCGGGTCCATTCATAATTGCATTTCTTTTCAGTACGACAACTTTGAAAGTATGCTGGCTGAATAATAACTGACGCTCGGGTCGATTTTGAGGTTAAGCCGCGCTTGCCTAGGTTGGTTCGTGGATAGGTGACCACGCATACCATACCGAGTTCCCTTTGTGCTTCGGAAAGCACGTTAAGCCGTTGGTCCCGACTGTCAGTTGTATATCTTTGACAGTCAGAAAATCAGACAACCAGGTTTTTGGTTTTTTTGCGGATGGGAAATCATCAAATAACTTCTCCCTCTCACTCTCTCAAAAAACCCCGACTTCACCCTCTATAAGCCTCTCTTTGCTTTTGTCAAGCTTCACATTCTTGTGCTAACCTCATTCAGTTCCAATAGTAATTTAATATTTCCTCTGTACCTCCTGCGTACTAATGTACTAAATTTGTGACCTTGACAGGAATTCATGAAACCAGTAAAGAATAGACGTGAAGGTAATCCATTACCTGAACATAATTATTATCAACCGGTAAATTAATGTCGTAATGGATATCTACAGTGAGCATTGTGTCCTAGGGGGATCATTTCTGTTATTTCCGTAACAAACTGCTTATAGAAGCAGTGTGCCCTTGTTAGACAATGGAATTATGATTATTATTTTTTTTGTCACAAAACAACTCCTTTTATCCTATAGATTTTTTTTTTTTTTTTTGGTGTGGCACTAGTTGCGTCTTTGTGCCAATTTCGGGTAATAAAAGGTAGGGAAATATTTAAAAAATCGGGGAAATAAGGATTTTGTAAGGTTCAGGAAAGGAAATAATTTATTCAATATATATTATATTAGGATAAAAAGGATATAAATAAACATAAAAAAAACTAAATTTTTATATCATTTTTGAACAAAAATACAGATATCAAATTAAAATATTCAATAGGATTCATTACTAAACAAGATACACAAGTAGGAAGAGGAACATTATGGGAAACAAGAGAACGGAGGAATGATGAACGATCATAACGTGAACAGGAGAAGAATATGTGATCTAACGTACCAACATCATCTCCACACTCACAAAGATTATTATCCACAATGTGCAACTTAGCAAGGTGGAAAGGAGTACAAACGTGGCCAAGCCGCATACGAATTAACATGCTTGTAATGAGTTTAGAGCATTTTATTTTACAAAACCATGGTTTGGTTGGGATCGAGGGCTGAATTGAAGCATATGCCTTACCCTTTACTTGAGAGCTTTTACTCCAAAGAAGATCCCAGGAATGCCGAAGATAGTCTTTAGGGAGGCTAACAAGATCATGACAGAAATTTTTGTATGGGAAAACGTCACCATTATGCACTGCCTGTTTAGCCAACTGATCAGCTTTTTCGTTTCCTTGGATTCCGGAATGACTTGGAATCCAAGCAAATTGTACCGTGTAGTTTTTTAGTAAACATTTGTGCAACTGTTTTCTAATGTCAAATACAATAGGGTAAAAGGGTTTCATTTTAAATGTAAATTTTTCGAGAATTTGTAACGCACTTTTAGAGTCGCATAGTATGAGAACCTTTTTAAGTTTCGCGATCAAAACATACTCTAATGCCTTGAACAGACCAAAGCATTCTCCAGTGAAGACTGAAGTTTCAGGCGGAAGTTTTACCATCTGTACAACTTTATACTGAGAATGAAATATACCAACTCCCACACAACTGGACCGTGTTTTGGATGAATCCGTAAAGATATAATGACAGTCCATCCAGTTTTCACCGACCGCGGCATTAAATTTTATGTTAGCTCCTGCGTCACTTTTTTCTATGCCGAGATTATAATGTACTACAGGAGAGACAAGTAATGGCTCAAAAATTTTGCACTCAAATATAGGAAGAGTAGGAGAGCTATGAATACTCGATGGTATGGAATTAAACTTCCTGAGGCTTTTAACTAGACACGGAATATCTTTGTGTCGCCAATAGGGTGAAGTTTGTATAAGATTATCCAATTCTAATAATTTTAAGTGAAGCAAATGATCAGAAAACTGCATCGATTTAAATAAAAATCTTTCAGATAGATATTGCCTTCTCAGGTGAAGTGGAGGTTCTCCTACTTCTACCTGCAAGGCATTTAACGGACTTGACTTCATGGCTCCAGAAATGATTCGAAGAGCTTTAGACTGAATGCTATCTAACTTTTGAAGACCTTTTCTGTTACCATCTTCAAGCAAAAACGTTCCATAATCAAGTATACTGCGAATTATTGCATTATATAAAAGTTTAAGACTAAAAGGATGTGCCCCCCACCATACTCCGGAAAGGCACCGCATAATATTAAGTTGACGTTCGCATTTTTCAACCACAAAGTCAAAGTGTTGTTTGCCAGAAAGTTTGTTATCTAAAATTAATCCTAAAAATTTAACATGATTTTTCACAGGAAGAGTAATGTTATCATAGGTAACGATTGGGGAAGGAACATTACGTTTTCTTGAAAAAACTACTATAGTACTTTTTTCTATTGAAAGACTTAACCCATTAATTTGCAACCATTGCTGTAAAAGACTTAGGGAGACGGTCAAGGCATTACATGCATCCGAGATGTTATTGTGGGTAGTATAAATTAAAAGGTCATCGGCATATTGTAAAACATCAGCTGATTTTTGTAGGGATGATTCTAGATCATATGTATAAATATTGTAAAGCAATGGTGACAATACTGAACCTTGTGGAAGGCCCTTAAACACTGTCCTCGTTATTTTTTGGTCACCGAAAAGAAGAGATATAAATCTGACCGATAACAAATTTATGATAAACCGTATAAGCAGAGTGGGGACGTTTAAATTAATCAGCTTCCGTTTAAGGACAGATATTAGTACGTTATCATACGCGCCTGTTATATCTAGAAATGCGCCAACAACTGACTGGTTTTTTGAAAAAGCTATGCGCAGGTCAGTGGTGAATACACTTAAACTGTCGGTTGTGCTTTTTCCTTTACGAAATCCAAACTGACTGTCTGCTAGTAGTTGATTGCTTTCTATATACCACTCTAGACGATTTTTAACTAGGTGTTCTGCAATTTTGGTAAGAACTGATGATAACGCAATAGGCCGGTATGAGAGGATATCATTTGAATTTTTATTTGGTTTGAGTATCGGCAAGATTTCCTGGGAACGCCAGGATTCTGGAATATTTCCAGAAACCATAACAGAATTAATTATTTGTAAATAGTATGATAATGTATCATCACTGAAATGTGAAAAAAAAGAATACGGAATACCATCTTCTCCTGGGGCCGAGTCTTTTAAACATGTTAATACCCCTTTCAATTCATACATTGAAAAGGGAGAGTTCAAAGACGGATGATTGTCAACATTTAACGAAGTAAAATGAGGGTAAATTTGATCATACTCTGGAGCTGATGCAGGAGCTAGCTTATCAAGAAAACTATTAGTAAGAGATAAAGGTAATTGTGTGAAGGAAGCAGTGTCACTAAAGGCTTTTCTAAATCTTTTGATACTGCGCCAAACCTCTGACGGGCATGTGCTGGGCGATAAAGATATACAGAATGACCTCCATCCTTGAAGTTTTTTATCTCTGAGAAAAATCCGTGTACCATTAATAATTTCCCTAAGGTTGTCCAAATTTTCATCTGACATGTCTTCAGCATATTTTTGTTCAGCTTCCTTTCGCTTCCTTACTGCATCGGAACACGAAGAGTCCCACCATGGAGGCATAGGGATTTTGCCAGAAAATTTTTTTTTACAAGGGAAAACTTGGTCTGCTACTTCTATTACGCACAGCGCTAAAGCCCTAGAGCAATCATTTTCTCCACCCTGAGTAATTTGCGGAAGCTCAGCAGCTTTAGCATCAATTAGCGTTTTAAATTTATTCCAGTCTGCGTTCCCTAGTCTATATTTTAATCTAGGGGGTCTTTTCGGTATTATAGTGAAATTTACTGAAGAAGTAATTAACAAAGGAAAATGGTCACTTCCAAAAGTAGAAGAGAAACGGGACCAAGATAAAGATGGAGCCAAACTAGGAGAGCATATAGATAAATCCACAGCACTATCAATTTCACCTACATTAGTCCTTCGAGTGGGTTCACCAGTGTTTATAATACAAAGATTATGATCGTCTATAATTTCTAACAAACGAACCCCCTCTCTTTTTGTCTCACCACTTCCCCAACACTGATGGTGGCAGTTAAAATCGCCCATTACTAAAAATGGTCTATGAAGGGATGACAACATATTGTTAAGTTCTTGTAAGGCATTAATATTAGCAGTAGGGATGTAAATGGAAACATAAGTAGTTTTACCAACAATTACCCCAACAATATCAATATAAGTACATGAATGAAAAGAGACACGAGAAAATGGGGTATTGTTTTTAATTAATATGGCCACACCGCCATATCCATCAGCTCTGTCATTGCGTACACAAACATAACCTGAAATACTGAATAATTGATTACTTTTAATCCAGGTTTCAGATAATGCTACAATGTTTGGTTTAAATTTATTTAATAAGTAAATTAGGTCAGTTTTTTTAGGTATTACTGATCGACAATTCCATTGAATTATTGTGTCCATCTTTAGGGTTTTTGTTTAGTAATAAATTAGTTAAGCGCTCCACGTTGTACGGTTCCAAAGAAATGTTTTTGCATAATAACATTTTTATAAGGTCTATAATAACGTCAACAATTTGCTCATTCTCGTTCTTCTGCAGTTTATTATCGGATTCCTTAGGTAAAGCACACCCATTCACCAAAGATGGGGGTTGAAACTCCATCACAAGGGCGTTATGAGCTGCTCTATCATAACCCTGTACTGATTTGGGAGGAGCTCGCGGTTTCAGGAAGACAGTCTTTTTATGAGATGAAGAAGTTGAGGGTTTAGGTTTTGAGCTGTATATATTATTATAATTGGTGACAAGAGAATCATGAGATGTACCTGTAGTGAGAACATCTGCATAGGATTTTGAGGTGGCTGGGTGTAATTTACTTGCTTCTGCATATGAAATACATGAATGAGACATAGTATATTTAATGTTTTTTTGCCTCAGAAATTCAGGGCAAGTCTTGTCTGTAGCAAAATGGAATCCAGAACAATTAATACATGATGCAGAATCCTCTTCTAGCGAACATGTTTCACCTAAGTGGTTTTGGCCACATTTAAAACATTTAGGGACAGCTGACCTGCATTGATTTTTTGTATGACCATAACGGCAGCATCGGAAACACTGAATTGTGGGATACACATAAGTCTCTACGGGTAGTGCATTGTAACACATATAAATTCTTTTAGGTAAGGCTTGACCATCAAATGTAATAACAATAGTTTGGGATGGTTTCCATATGGGTGACCCGTTCACTTGGACTTTATAGTTGAGGCGCCTGACTTTCAATATTTCACCAGTACCTATGGGAGTTGAAATATTTTCTTTTACATCATCCTCACTCCATTCAGATGGGATACCTCGGACCAAGCCCATCCGTGTAACATTATAGGTAGGTAAAAAAGCTTTAAATCTGTTCAGAGGCAATAGATTACTACTCATAAATGCGTTAGCAGCAATAGGGTTTGTAAAAGCTACAACACACTTATTCCTACCAATTCTTTTCACACTGCCAGGAACAATATTTTCAAATTTGTTGTTTTTAAGAAAGTTCCCAAAAGCAATTGGGTGCAAAATGGTGCCACTGTTTTCAGTGGTTGTAATACGCTGAACATGAACTATGTAAGGACCTGTATCAGAGGCCTGGTACTCCTTCCTACCTACACCAACTGATTGACCAGTTTGTATTGCAGGTGGTTCTGACTGGATGGTTTGAGTGACAGAAATATCGAAGGGTTGAGACTGTGGAACTGATGTATGGTTATTTTTAAGAGTAAGCTCAGATTTAGTATTTAAAATGTTATTAACTTCTGCGCTGGAATTACAAATGCAATTAGTTTCAACAGAAGAGGTTCCCTCAGGGATCGCCCCATGTCTACTCCGTTTTGTTTTATTACAATGTTTACAGATTGATTTGTGTTTATGTGAGCGCCTCTTACGAGAAGCACTGACTTTTCCGGAAGTCGACGCATCTGTTTCCCTTCCACTTGCTGTGGCTACAGATCCATCAGTGTCCATACCACTTAAATCTTTGCTTGTAATATTGGAAATTGTGACATAATTACTTACAGGGGGACTTAAGCCAAGGCCTAAATCCCCCACATCTAAAATAGGCGGGTCGTTCATGCAACCCGGGATTCGTCTTGGTAATCCAGTACAAAAGAATAGATACAAATATTTACAAAAACTTACCAATAATCCAGAAAAAATCTACACATACATTAAATATACACTACAAAGAGAATATATATTTACATAAAAACCTTAACTGAACCAATTATCTAATAAATATTAAATTTTTAAAAAACTGCTGTGAAAAATACACCCGGTCGAACCGAATTTTCCCGCGCTTTTTCTCCTATAGATTCTGTCGTAAGTTTTCATGGTAAACCATAGACTGCAGAATCTATTGACTTGACATGTAGAATTGTGCTCTTTGGTTTTGTCAAGAAGTCGGTTAGTTAACTAAATGTGAAAGGTCATTGTTATCTCTATCCATGGATATTGTACTTCTGCTGAATTCCAATTTTCATTACAACCAGACCATTATGTCACCTTCCGTACGCGTTAAAATGAAAATCGCAAATAATCTACTGATATCGCTCACAAGGTTATCGCCCCCACGCCCCACACACGTACTACTTTTAGGGATTACCAATATTTTGCGATGCATTTCCAGGAATAATCGATTATTCAGTGTTATGGCACACTGTTATAGTATGGTTACAAAGCTTAGTATTAAGGAGGCTTACCTCACAAGATTTCTTGGAAAATAATCGAGCCAATCGGTTTATCTTTTCAAAAATAGCTCTACTTAACTTCAACCATTAGAATAAAATACATCAAAAACAAGAACAAATCAGTCGAGTCAAGTCGACGTAACGGGAATGATTCTTTTATTAACTACAAGCAGTATATTTGGAATATCATGTCTTTGTTGTGAAAAACAATTGTTTTACCGTGTCTATGTTTAGTCGTCACTCTTCTATAAATCAATATCAAAGTTTATTGATAAATAACATACATTGCGCAGGTTTTAGTCTAGTTATCAAAACATTAATGTTTTATCGTAATTAGAACTAAATAGTGAATTCAACCCATTTGATTAACACAACCCAGTTTATATTTAGATTCAATCACATTTTTCTGTAAGAGCTGCACTAGATAACTATTCATTATTCATTCGCGCTACAATTACAATAGTTTATTTGCATCCGTTGTGCGGAAGCGAACCATCAAAATAGAGCTTTCTATTTTGATGCAATATTCAATTTGAGCAGTGTCGCTGTATTGAGCTGTTTTAGGACGTTAACTATTCAGGGGTTGTGTAATGCTAGCTGCCGGTGGCAGGTATTGTTCTATATTAGCTCAATACGAGTTTGTCGACAAATATTTAAGATTTGTACATTTTGTTGAAACATTGTTTCCACCGTTAAAGCCTTTCATGGTGCTTTTGATCTCTATTGTTATTCCATTTCAAATGAACAGAACTCTTTTGAATTCCATTTATTTGAAAAAAAGTGCCAAAAAGGCCAAAAACAATCCATCAAACCGCAGTAAAAAATATTTTCTTTCAGAAAAATGTTATTGGCAATTGTGTCCAAATGAGAGAAATGTTGACTAATTTTCCACAATGAAGAACCCTCTCAAAAGCCAGAACAAAGAGAGATTACAATGCTAAGTTAGCACGAAACATTCGGCTGGTGTCGGAGGCGCTCGGCCGCGTTCGGAACACCAAATTATACGCAACGGAACAGCCGAACGAGCGTGCAAACTTGACGGAGCATTGTTTTGTAAGAATCAAGTTGCCTTTGAACTCGGATACTGTTTTATGTTATTATTTCAGATGAAATAGGTCTCGAAATATTGGGTTTGTTGCGCACTAAACTTTGTTTAATCAGCACTGCAGACTTTGTTTAATCAAATCTTATACGGGTCCAGTACAACTGTTTGAAGTTCAAGTACTTCTTAATCTTTTGAAGTGCCTGTCTTGCTGATTTTCACATTATCCTGATCAAATAATGTTGGAAAAGTTTCACAAAAAGATGTTTACAAGGTTTTAAGATTATAAAAGTTGTTAACGTGTCGAAGCATGAGATAAGGATGATAGTTTTAGTTTAAAGTATTATAAAATGAAAATATCTGAAAGTTATTTTATAACTTTTAACGAACTGTTTACTAATGACTCGATCATGATTAACTTTATAAACTTAAAACTTTGTTTTCGTCTTATCGTACATTTTTATTGAAGTTGCAAACCAACTGATAGTAGCTACATTGATTAGCCTGAAACAACTAATTGAGATATGCGTTACAAATTAATATCTACGTCCAAGTGCCTTTTTATCTGATCTGCATTTAATTGCACTTGAGATTCGGGATGTCAGACTGAAACGTAGATTAATTGTGTCTATACAAAGCGCCCTATGTCGGCTCTACTACCTAGGCTTGCAGCAGACAACCAATTATGCCTGAATAATAGGCAAATTATTAGCCAGATTAATTGGATTTATTTTGCTCTGGAATTGCGTTTCCTGTAATTGAGCAATCGGGACAAATGTGAATGTCGAAATCATTTCGAAATGTGTTGGGATGAGTTTAATTTAGTGGAATCTAATAGCCGTGTTATATGGCTGCTATTGTTATTGTTACCAACGCCACCATTCCATAAAAAAAAAACGATCTGTTGTAGCTAGATGAGCAGTATTGGTTTCTAATGCAAAAATATTACTAAACAATCTTTATATCAACAAAGGCAGTTGTATGTTTCTGGCTAAAGAAAAGATTTGTTGTTGATTGCAGTGCTAATTAGCTGCGAGTAATAAACCCATTTCCGTCGAGATCGTTCGCGAAGCCATTCGATAACCGATACATAACATAATATACATATCATTAACCCATACTATTTTACCATCATATGGATATTATAAATGTGAAAGTAATTCTATGTGTAAACTTAATAAGGTTTGAAGGCAGATAATAGATAAAAAAAATGACAGAGATATCCTTGGGCTAGGTAGGACATTTAATTTCCTTTAATAAACTTTTGACCTTCAAGCAAACGAAACCGCGCCACGGTCAAAAGTAACTCTTAGGTGTATATTTTTAGTATCTATTGAAACCATAGACAAAGGGCCATTCAAAACTTTTTTGATTACCATTTCAAACAAATAGCACAGAATACATTGAACTGGTTGCTATAGTATATGTGGTGAATAACCCACCCCTTTTAGGGTTATATTAAAGGCTATAAGGGTTTATGGGCGAAAAGAACAAGATCGTGATCACTAATCAGTTAGTCAACTCAGGCGATAATATCTTTTTTATGACCGCTTATTATAGAGGACCGATAGAAGGCTCATACGAACGTTTAACGAACTCTTATGAAGAAATAAAACACGTGTCGTTTAAATGATGTAAACAACCTTTATTTCAAGTTTTACGGTGGATCACCCCATGGCACACGGCTTTAAAGAGGGCTCATCGAGTTTCACAAATATTTGGGTTTGTGGATCAACGTCTCTGACACTCTCAAGTCCCAGCTCTGTGAGTTTCTATGTAAAGCTTGATACAAACACACTAACCCAAACTACATACTTCCCCATGGCAGTGACTTCAGAACACCACCTTCTAACATAATCCTTTCAGGACTGTTTCTTGACATTCAAAAGTGCCTGTTAGTGTTCCACGCGCGCCTCAAAGAGATGTCAGCAAAACAGAGGGGCCTGCCAGGGGCACCGCCTGCCGGGGTTGCGAGTAGTTCGAAAGAGATACCGCGGCCCGCGAACTATAGAAGGAACATGGGTGGGTTTTAGTCAGTACAAGTCTGACACCCCCCGCCGCTCCGCATAGAGCGGGGGAAGTTATTTGATGATTTCCCATCCGCAGAAAAATGGTCTAAATGTAATGCTTTGAGTTTGAGTTCACCGCATCCACGGTCACGGTCCATACACGCATGACCACGCATGAGCTTTGTACCAGATCTTTCTAAACAACAACACCAACAATGTCAGTTTTCTTCGCTCATATAATTTTGTAAATATCTTTTTCTGTAGCTCGATGTGTCACGTTAACGCCTTTATACTGTAACTAGCTTATGCTCGCGACTTCGCTCGCGTTTAATTCGGGGTAACACAGTTTCCCTTTCCTGATTTGCAGGCACCTGCTACCTATAGTTTTTGCCATTGCGCCTTATTTATTGTAATAGCAATGCTAAGTATTCCCTTTTCTTCCCTCTTCCTCCCTCATTTCTCACTTTTTTAAAAAAAGTTAGTCGTCCGTCTCCAGGGTCCTAACTATCTCTGTACCAAAATCCATGAAAATCGGTTTAGCCATTATGGCGTGAAGACGTAACAAACAAACTCCCTTTCGCTTTTATAATATTAGTAAAGATTTCACATTTCCAGTTTTTCCTTTTCAAAGTTTGTCCTAGCTGCCGCATTTTGTACGCTCACAATGGTACCTGTTTGTTCGACACTCAAGTGTACCCGTTGCGTAGTCGTTACGTAGTCGGGCCGCGCCGCCATTGTGCTGTTCTTACACAAATAGATTCATGTACACTGTATACCCCGTTAGCTTTGATGCTATTTATTTTTTCCATTTTGTTGCCGTTACCGCGTCGGCGTCGCTCGGAATAGGGGTGAATTTTAGTCTTTTGTTTCATGGGAGTTGTACGGCTATTCATGTTATGAGGGGATTTTTTGTAACCCTTTACGTAATATTACTCAATTGGTAGGGGATTTCTAAAAGCTACCTTTTTTTGGAATGGCAGTGGCTGTTTATTTACGTAATTTAAGTATAGAAAAAATTATACAAATGTTTTTTTTTCGAGTGGGATCAAATAACTTCTCTCGCTCTGGGCGGCGCAGAGGGGAATGTCAGACTTTTACTGACTAAAAAAGTACATAATATAAAATCCATCCATGCATGTTCTTTTTCCCCTTTGTGTTGCGGGCCGCGGTATCTCTTCCGAACCAACCCGCAGCCCCGGCCGGCAGTGGCCCTCAGATTAGCTGACATCTCTATATGGTGAGTGTATGTCTAGCTTCGGTAATTTATCTTATAAGTTTTACACTATTGTGGAGTTGTGCAATAATTTCAAGGCAAGCAAAATTAAATTATTTGTTTATCATAATGACAACCAACTATAAAGGCTGTCTCATCATTACGTTTATCATTTTTTAAATGTTTTTTTTTTTGTTAATCCAAGTTTTTAAATATACTACTACTATAACTTTAATTTAAATACCTCCTCAACCCCCATACTATACAACGCATGCGGTGCACGATGTTTTGAGATTGTAAGATCGAGTTCTACCGTAAAACATTTCACCTAAAAAGAGTTGTTTCCCAGCATATATTTTTTGCTTAGTTACTTAGTTTGACGGCACGGTTGGCGCATTGGCTGAGCGATCGACTGCTGCGCTGCGTGTCGCGGGTTCGATTCCCGCACGGAACAAATATTAGTGTGACCTGCAGATAGTTGTTTCGGGTCTGGCTGTTTGTATATGTGAGTTAAATGTTTGTAAACGCACCCACGATACAGGAGAAATTCCTAGTGTGGGGCAACGTTTTTTTAAAAAAAAAAAATGTACAGAATGCATTAATTGACGGCTTCTGCAAGGGTTGGTTACACCCTGTATGTATAATATTGTCCTTATATAGAAATATTTTAGAACAAATTACCGTAGTGTGTCAATTTGATAAGCAGCTAATTCCCACTCTGAACTAGTCTATTACATGTTTAGGTATAATGTTAGTGTAGGTAGATAAAAAGCTGAATACTGCTGTGACTGACCTAGTTATATCTGTCGCTGTGGAAACAATGTCAGAGTTAATGTAAGCATTTAATTTCCTTTATTATACTTACTACGGCTAAAGCTGCGTAAAGTAATCTGAAGTCTAGGCCTCATTTATATTTACTATTCGGCTTAGGGCGGATTTCACCAATAAAACTAAACGCAATCAGCAGCTAAACGGCGTTCAAGAGCTGTCAGTGTCAATATTTCTTAGCAATTATGAAACCGACTGCTCTCAAACGAGGTTTTATGGTGAAATCCTATCTAAGAAGTTTAGAATAAATCAGAATTTGCGCCCCGTTTCAGAAATATATTGTGTTTATTTTCCGGCGTTTACTTTTATCTCGATTTCGTTTATATCTGGGAGCTTAACTTTATCTTTTCAGTACTTAAAATATGTCTTCTATTTCGTTAGTGGATTTTATTTTAAAATTACATTGCTTGGAAAGCTTATCTGCTAGATAAGAGCTGTGGCGAATCTTATCTTTTCTCATTTAATATGAACACATTGGAAGTCAAAATGGAATGGTTACATTAAACATTATTAAAGGTACGCATACCTATTTATTTATTTATATGGTTTACTACGGTTTGTCAACCAAGTATTTGACTAGAGCGCCTTTGTTTATGCCCTAGAACCTAAGTCACAAATCCCTTCATACTAACTTCACCGTTAAAATAAAACATTAAGCTTTTATCATTACTGCTCAACGAAGGCTTAATCCCAGAACGGAATTCGAATGAAAACAACGACTGTTCATAACCAACAGTTTTTAACTAAGTAAATAACTCTGGTTTACATCCCACGTTACGAACATCAAAGGTTCAAGCTTCTTGCGTAGATTTAACTGGAGTGGGCTGTGACTGATGGAGGTCTACAACTATGCCAATTAAGGAATTACTCACAAAGCACCTGTCTGCCTAGACGTAACCACCAGATATTAGTTTTGACCACACATTACGAGTTTGTAGACCAAATTACGCCTTGATTAAATTCTAGTCTAAGGACTTTTCTGAGAATCTTATACGGTAAAAAGCATCGGCGCCTGTGGTGAGGTTATTAAAAATTATTCCTATTTAGTGTCATATTCTTCTTTTTCACTAATTATGGCAGCCGCTCAGGTCGATCTTAAGGTTAAACCGCGCTTGTCTAGGTTGTCTTGTGGATGGGTGACCCGTAACATACCGAGTTTGCTCTGTGCCTCGAAAAGCACGTTTAGCTGTTGGTCACGGCTGCCATTTGTGTATCTTTGAAAGTTGTTACAGTACAGTAGTAACACGAACGGATGGACAAGCTCACGCCTACGGTGGCCGGAAGTCGTCTGGCGACTCCGGACGCCCAAAATGACTAAGTACACTACAGTACCTACAGTGACACCATCTATTGTCTCCTCACTTTTAATCAAAACGAAAAGATTTCTAGCATCGATCTCTTGTTTTTTCTTATTCAATCTTTCTTTTTTCTCGGACAATCTTAACCATTAGACCAAATACCATTTCCCTTACCGCGTCAAAATAATGTTAGCAGCAGAACTGGCGGTCGATTGCACACGATTACACTGGCGTTACAAATCAGTTGGCAAGGCGACGTTAATAGGGCGTCGGGTAACGGGCCGCCGGTCCCAATCTCGACTAGTCGAATACCGGACGCCGTTTGACAGGCCTGTTTAAGTTTATGACTAGATCAACAGTGTGTAATGTGTAAAATATTGTTGGTCATTCAGAACTCTGGATTATATATGCTCCATTTGGGTAACTTTACATTTTTTTTTTATAATACTATGTAAGACTTAGGTACCTACAGCTAATTAAAACTTTACAACAAAAAAAAAACAGAAGCAACAGGTAAGCCTATTAGGTACTTTATTCAATTGATTATGAAAATAATAATTTTTTATTTACAGATAACAGAGATCCATAGTGTTAGTAGCACGCCTTATATCTAGTGTTAGTACATACATACTAACAGAAAAGCTATGCTTAGGAATGTTTTTCTTATAGTTGTATTTGATAAAACCCGTATTGAGTATCAAATAAAAATTATTATAAAATAAGAATATGTAGCTGATAGTATTAAGTGCATAGGCAAGATATTCGTGTTTAAAGTGTTATATTCGTCTCTTAAATAGAAGGTTGAATCATTTTCTAAGTTTTGAACTTCGGATCTTTCCACTTTTGACAAGTATGATGTGACTTTAGTTGGAAGTTACGATCGAAGTGCTTCACAATCAGTCGTGTCACATGTTTCACAATCAAGTCGTAGTGGCGTTAATAGGCAATCTAGTCCACGGGTCGTCGGTTCCAATCCCGGCTGGGACGAGGTGTTCGTTAATTAACACAGACTGAATGACGAGCTGCTCGTCTGCTCCGTCCCCTATGCTAACGATGTGTTCATAATTCAGTGGGAAACTGGAAAATACATGAAGGCCAAAGGTCAGGTGTCATATTGACACCCAAGTAGGCGGATTACCCAACGAACATATTATATGAATTTTATTTTAGTCAAGGAAAAGAGAATGTGAAGCAGCACCTTCGGAAATTTTAATAAAAAGTTGTTTCGAGGAAATGCTTAATACATTTTGCTCTTGAAAGCTTTGTTCTCTGGAGTTTTGGAATTCTAGAGGGAGGTGGATCTTTAAAACGAACTGTTTATAGAATAAAATAGATACCAAATTATATTGTTTGTGTAATTGAAATTAGAATCTGGGTCTTATTTGGTACAATCGTTAACTGAAAAGAATTATTTTATCACAGTTTGAACGAATAATAATAAAAATCATTTATTTTCTCTACACAAGTTACTTAATGCTAGATTTACAGATGGTCAATAAGTTAACTTTGTGAGAAACTGGTGCCTGAAGTAGGTTTCAGAAAAAAATCTGTATTACGGGTCACCAAAGAATAGCAAGAATGTTATAACATAAATTCAAAAAGTTTTATCTCCGACACACATCCATGGCTCGCTAAAAATAGAATCGCAACCCGCGTCAAATGTGCAGAATCCAGTATGCACAAGTCAATACTTGTGTTAGAATATTGACCCAATTCGGGAACATCTGGCGAGGAGCGAGATGCGACCAGATATGCCGGAGGCTGTCGTGACACAGATACCTAGTGTTCTAGGGCTCAAGCGAGATATCTGATACATTCAGGACGATCGCGTGTAATGTGCGGCTTGTTTACTGTTACTAGATTTCAGGATTAGGAATGCTTTCTGTGTTCCTAAACCAGATTAGGCAAGGGATATCAAGATTTGTTTTAATATGTGTGCTCTATAATAAAATTTCCTTCAATTTGTGGCTCGACCACCAGCTACACGCTCAATCTACATACGTGTTGCGCGACAACGACAGCACATAGGGCGAAACAAATAAACAAAATATTGCTTCGAACATCCCACTACTCATTGCAACTTGATTTGCGACGCGAAATTTGTCTCTTGGCGAAGTCGTGTCGCATCGACTGAGGTCGCAAATACAGCGTTAAAAATGTGGCTTCTCTTTATCTGTTCGAAAAGTTAACGCTGGAGTAGGAGAACTTTCCGCGACTCTCAAAGATGGAGAGATAACAAAAGTTAATATGTTATGACACCAGTCATAAGAGCAATCGAAAAGAAAATGTCTCGCTAAAAGTATTTCCACAGTGGGACGTGTTTGATCGATGATCCCTCTCGCTGATCCATACCTTCTAACGAACTTCGAGATCCATGTGAAACTTCGCGCGAAATACTTACGGATGGGTTTGACTAAATGTCTTGCGACACCAGTTTTATATAGGTTTGCAGTTATTTACTAACATTTTGTTTATAAGCTGGGTTTACACGCTGTAAGTTAATCTTGGGTTGACGATATTGTCAAAGTCGTGGGAGACTGGATGGATGAGGAACGCACAGAACAGAGAAGAGTGGCAGAAGAATACGAGAGGTCCCGACAATGGGCACTTCGGGCTAAACGATGATTATTAAAGTAAATACACATGTGCTAGACATGTTTGCTTCGAGTGTTTAGATCTACGTTAGGCTATATAATAAACAGTGATTACTTTTACTTCACCCCTCTTATTTTATAATTAAAGTGAACACCATTTTAAAATGTTTGACAAAGAAAACTCCTTTAAATTTTCTTATTACTTGAAGAAAGGACTTAAAACTTTGATACAGTGACGTAAAAACACATTCCCGAGGGATTAGTGAGGCGTCACAACGGAGGTTTAAGAGGGAATTACGTCATATTGAGAGGGCCATGTAATTACACGAGTGTTTCACTCCGACACAGATTTTGTTTCAACATTTTCGTTGACGTTGTTAGGAAATACGGATAAAGTATATTAATTTTCTTCGTATTACAATTATACGTTTGGGTTCCCATTTTATAAAATACTTCTAAAATAATAACATTTTCAAGGAATAAAATGTCCTGTTTTTTTTTTCATTAAAAAAATGGTTAACTTCTGAAAATGTGTGACGAATTAAAAATATAAAACTCCTCTAGGGTATCAGTTTTTATAAATTCTATTACTATACATTTCCACGAAAATTTAGTGTGGAGTATAAATCAAAATGAAGTATGCGACCGTTTTGAGTCGACTTACTTTACTGAATTCTTATTAAATGTAAGGTATTTCGTGACAAAGTTGTCCAGTTGAAATGTTCGCTCATGGCGTTAACAATCGATTCTTTCGAAAGTCGGAACAAGATACGAAGAACTAACATGGTTGGTAAACAATATTTTTTATAATGAATGTCTTCGTGGCTGATAGAGGTGGTCATCACGCCACATGGAATTTATGCAAAATGTGTATTTAAATTCATATATTTTTTTATTTCTGTGTCCATTAACGGGGGTGTCGACACCGTGATTAAAATGCAAATGACTGGAGTGATCTTGTGTTCGTCGTCGGTAGCTCCGTGACACTGAATGCTCGCGGCGACTAACGCCTTGCCGTGCAAGCCTAATAAAATAATAAAACGCAATCCTTCGCTCTTTGCGCCCCACTTTTGTTTAATAATATTAGCTATGCAAATTACTTCGCTTCGCAATTCACCTAACATTTTAGTTAGTTTTTCTCTCGTTTTCTCGTGTCACTAAGGTCTTGTAATCTTTGTTCTTGAAAGTACTTTCGGCAAACAGGTCCTGAAACAGATATTTTTAGAATAAAATTTTGTTCAATCACTCGATAACCTTGTAGGGCAAACTTGAACGGAATTTAGAATCAGAGAGAAGTGTCTTACGATTGAAAAATGCTGGGAATGCTGGCGTGTATAAAAAGTGTGTTATCTATCTATTTTGCCGGATTTTCTAACTCACGTAGGAAGTAAAAGTTCCAGTGATTTACGCGCCCCTGGGATATTGGAGTTAGTCTCTGCTAACAAAATGAATTTGTGAAAGACCTTGGATTTTATTTAAATTGAAGATATTCCCTCATTGTACAGATTTATTATCTAGATAAAAAAATACATTCATAAAATTATAACAAATATCATGTCTTAAATAATATGTCAACCGACCAACAGAAATAGCGGCTAGTTAATTTTAAAAATAAGTAGTGTCCGACCATTGGAGGTTTAGCAAGCGCCGAGATCAAACAAATTGATATGCATGCATGAGAGTGCGATGAAGAGGCATTATAATTGTTGGCTAGGTACATGATAAATTTAAATCTCTTTTAGTTGTTTCTCTACAGTTGGTACGTAAACTTTTTATTAAAACAGTTTTAAAAAGTTATAAAATTTTCAAATTTAGCCAATGTTGAACAGAATTTGTAAGGGTTAGTAAACCTTCGACTTGCGTCAGTAATACTCCTCCGGTCGGATACTAAAAATAAGCAAGAATGAACACCAGTATTACTCTATGACCCACATCGGGGAACAATCCTCGCTCCCTGAAACTATGTCTCTGAACATGTACTAATGTTCATATTACTTATAAACAATTTAAAATTGCATTGTGGTATACAAACAGCAAACTACAAACCGAGCATAAAAGCAACAGCCACAGCAGCTGGCACCGCTCAGCAATAACAAGTGAACTTGCACTTGTTAGCAAGGGCAATAAGCTTCAATGTGGGGCATCTTCTAAAATCGATAGCGGTGAAAGTGGGCAAGGACGACCTTTGGCAACACGCCAGCCCCGGCCAAGGTCCGCCGCTGAGGATGTTCAGTTGGTATTGATGAAGTAACGTTATGTGGGGGCTCGGGGAGCGTGCGTGTGTGACTTGGGGTAAGAACTCAATGTCACATATTGTAATTTATTGTGTTCATCTTTTCGGCGTTGCCGCTTAGTTAACTGTTTATAATAAATACAGTACGTATCATACCAGAATATACGAATTGTTTCCGTAACAGATGTTAAAAACTTTGATCGGAAATCAGCTTTTGAAATATTGAATCTACATAATATCATTGATTTAAATCTCATAAGCCCCTTTCACGTCAACAATAATGAACGTGCAGTTACATACAGTTCGTGGCTAATAACAATCTGTAATCCAGTTACATAAGTCGCGCATTCAGTACCCCTGCGCCCCTGCGCCCCAGCGCCCCTGCGGCCTGGCCACGTACTCCACGCCCGATATTTTGCACCAAATATAGCTCCAAGGTTACTCGTACATGTACAATACAAACCTAGTTTTCATACATTTGTTGGTTTCCGAATTGTAGCGTTTCAAATGAACACCGTGTCGAAACAAATATGTACTCTGTGTGAAATATCGTTGGATAAACGGGGCAGTGCTAAATAGTTGTGCCCGATCGAATGCAGCTGGTTAAGTGATAGCATTCGCGGCAATTTAATTAAGTTGATTCTCGAAACAATAGCACTGAAGCCTGCTCGAAGCAGCGACTGCGTCTGAATATAAGAGCTGCAGTTAAAGTAAATGATGGAGACTTTTACTAATAATTATGCCATTGGCTTCTTAAAAAATGTGGCACAGCAGCACAGCACCCCAATAATGCATCTAGTTATGGAACCGCATTTAAATTGGGACGCAGCGATCCAACAGCCGCCACTCAATACGAGCAAGCGATCATGTGTGAAGCACCATTACATTTGGCGCAAATTCCCGGCGGCGCGGAGGTCGCAAGTGCGAGGAATTCAACTGTGATGCAGCGGTCGGGAGTACAGATGTATTTCAGGGTTAAATACGGTTTCGAGACGTATTTGTGGTGAATCTAGATGACGTTTAACTGAGCTAGTTGGAATGTGGTGTAGAGGTTTGAAGTCAAAGTCTACATCCATGTGGAGTACAACAGAATCTGATTGGAATGGAATTTAATCGATTCGAATTCGAGAAAATAGAATGGTTATATTGTAGTAAATCCTTCGTTTTAAAGTTCCCTAACTGTACGCTGTGTGTTGTGTAGTTTACGCCAACCGCATTGGAGTTAACTTCAGCTAGTTCAGCTTATAATGCAAGTCAGCAAGATTTCAAGTAGGTCAACACTAAGTGCATCAGACCAACTTCTGGACAGCGGTCGCGTGGTTTTAGCGGGGCCATTTGGGCCAGAGTTGTCGAAATTGGTAACTGGTGCAAATGTGACTCCACTTTATACAGGGTGTTTCAGCCTAATCTGACCCAGAAGGCTCGTACAATTAATACGTTCACAGCAATAACCGACACAGCTGTTTTAACACATCTGTGTATTAACGACGTGCTAGCAAATTAAAATGCAAATTAAGAGGGCGCTTGTGTCCGGCGTCCGGGATCCGTGTCCGCCGTCCAAACTGTCCGGCCGAAGCGGACGATGCGAGTCTAATAATATATTCGTATTTATGCGAGGTTGTCACCGCGATCATTGTCAGGTTAACCGTTATGCAAATCGGAGGAAAAATGGCCGCTGTGGATACTGCGATAGAGAGAATTAACGAGTGTTGACTAAGGATTAGCAAATGTAGCTTTTATGACAGGAATAAAGCTTTAATTGATGCAATAAATAAAGTTTCATAAATAATTGTTATTAATGTCTGTGTACACTAGATTTACGGTGGCATTAAACAGTATTGTAGTAACAGTAAAGCCACATGTGAGGTAGACGCAATAAGTTCGCGTATGCAGTGTGTCTTGTGCGTAGACCCTGGAGACTTATGATTCCCTAGTAGCGTAGGCCGTCAATCAAAAGATTGAATCGCAGTCTGCAACATTTAAGTGGTAAATCACAGAAATAACTCCCCATCCCTTTCATAAAACCAGCATAGCAACCCGACAGATTATTTTATTTACAAGTTCATAAAAGTCTGTGTCTATTTTCGGATATTTTTAGTATCATAAAACTGCGGCACGATAACTGTCGGTTGTATATAATCACGCAGGCTTCAATCCGGGCTATTTCGGGCAAGACGTGACTTCAGATATGATGGTTTGCATTTTACGTACTTCATTTGGGAATATACCGACGGGATTTAAGAATTGCGGTAGGAGAATTGCCTTAGGTTTAATAGGCTTGTACTGCGTAATACCACGTAAAAGATAAACGACGTTCACGTGAATATCCACCTCATGAGTTTGAATAGATTTTTTTTGTATTAAATCATGTATTCGTTTTACTATCCTAACCAGTTCTGTAATCCTAATAACAGCTGATCGGGTCGATTTTTAGGTTAAGCCACGTTTGCCTTGATTCGTCTGTGGATGGGTGACCATTACATATTGAGTATCATCCATGGCGGCAGCCGCGGTTAAACGGTTGGTCGCGACTGTCATGCGTTTGTAAATCTTTGGCAGTCGTTACAGCTGGTCAGCGAGCGGCTCAAAAGTCTTACCAAGGGGTATCGTATTACCCAGTACTAACTGGGTTGTGGAGGTCAGATGGGCAGTCGCTTCATGTAAAATACTAGTACGTTGCATCCGGTAACACTGGAACCCGTCCGTAACATAGTTGGGAAAAGGCTATATAGATAATAATCGGTCTTGCTATCTTTATAAATTTCTTCTTCTATATTTCCTTATATACTTCTCCGTAATAGAAGAGGTTCCACCTTTTGTTAAACCGAGAAGGAAGTAGTAAACAGCTTCAAGAAACTTGTCCAATTTCTAACCCGAATACGCAGATCTTTTAAATCCAGCAAACATCTCCGTCCTGTAGGACGATAACTATGTATAGTTATAATGTGTTTTACACCAAAAGTAACCGTGCCCAAAAGAGTGATTCGTCCAGTAATTGCTTGCATGATTGCATCCGTAATTCAATCGTTGTTAAGCCTGTGTAAACAATCGACCTGCCGTCATAGTACTAACGATTAATTAAAACGAGGTTATTAACGACTTTAGTCAATGTTTTGATTGAAATGTTAAGCTGTATGTGCTCAGCTATTGGTATAGTGAGCTTAAAAGGCTTTCATAAGTTTAAAAAAATATCGTATCAAAAATCTTATTGATTTAGTACGAAGACGAAAGTAGAGTATGATACTAACGTAAATCTTTCAAATATTATTAGATCATAACAATGTTCATTTCCATTACTACATATATGTACTCGTAAATAATCAAACATCATCGAAAAAATAAAGTAAACAAAAATAATTGGCAGTACATCGGTATAGAAAATAGTGTCGTACACAAAGAGCGGTCGAACCAGGGCCAGACTAATTAGTGGCCGTACTACATCGCCGTAGAGTCAACATTCATAACTAGTTAGTAGTAGACAGGAAAAATTGTGCACTCACTTAAAAAATATAATATTGAGCGGAGAATGCTGTGGCATCGACTTGAAGTACAGATCTGCAAGGATAAGTATGCGCTTCGAGAATTGTATGTTCGGAAAAACAAAGGCTTGGTGTTAAAATCGTAGGGCCGTTCTAACCATTAAATAACTTGTATCAAATTATTACTAACTGGACCTAGCGGTTTTACCTCATTTTCTGGAGGGGTTATGAAAAAACATGTTCGCCGATTCTTGGACTTACCCGAAATGCACACAAAATTACACAAATCTGTCCAGCCGTTTCGGAAGAGTTTGGTAACAAAAACAACACACACCACAATTTTATATATTAGATAACAACTCTGCACAATTAACAGATTGCATTGTAACTCGACGGAGAGAAAATTTCATCCAAACGTTGGATGGAGAACAACCACAAAGCGCAGGATAACTGCTAGAAGCTTTGCCACTGTAAAGCGTTACTGTGTGCCGCGAAATTTGTACTGATTCCTGAACACGGAGATTGTCGAAGCTCATAATATTTATGGTTAAACTGTATCAGCTCTACAAATTGTAACGGCCAATATAGTCTTCAAAACATTTATCTCGTTACACGATTTTGGTACCCGTTAAACTGATAGCTGAAATGAATAGGTAATGAGTCATAGATATTAAAGCTCCAAACATATATGGTATCCATCACGTCTCATTTGTTTCCGTGAGGATGTGCCAAATTATGCTAAAAATTAAAACAATCAAACATAATTTAAGGAAATGTAATAAAATGTATTTCGTTTTCATTTGTAACGCAGTGTTATTTGCAAGTGTGGAAGTAAAAGAAATGGTAATACAACAAATGATTCTCATTTCTTTTTCTAATTTGCGGCCACGCAGGATCGTAATACGTTTACGTATGTGTTGTTACTGGCTACAATATTCGTACGACTATTTGTCGGATCGTCGAACTAGACCTACCTAATCAAAAAGCTTAATCTACGTCAGCGTAGAAATAAACGAGAAGTACCAATTATGACTTTATGAGCCACGAATCACACGGCCGAGGGAATAAAGCGTTAATGCCGACGGAAATGGATCATATTTCAGGATTACAGATTGACTTATAAATATTTATACACAAGATCTTACTTTCTTGTTCAAATATTGGCTGGGGAGTTCTAATTGAATTTACGATACGGCACAAGCTAGCTTTTATACTGATTCAAATAATTAGCTTTCTTAGTAATGCCAGCTATAGTAGAGAAATCATATTAATTGGAGCGGATTAAATAATTTGTTACGCAATGGTTGGTACGTAGTGTCGGTATTGTATGTAGCAAGTACGGCTTTCTAATGAACAGTATAGTGCAGATATATCACCGACTAACACCGTTTGAAGCTAATGCGGCAACATTACAGCTCAGTGGCACGTCGGCGAACAGGCACTGATTGGCAAATCAGAAGGCTCACTTAACACATATGCTAAAATGTTGTATTTATTTAAGTACTCCCAAAACACAAGCACGAAATATCATACAGACAAAGTAGTGCTCAGATGTTCTGAGTATACACACCGCCGAACATTCACATAAAACGTGTTGTCTTATGAAATAAAGAGCGTGAAGGAATTTAAAATGTTTAGATTGTGTCAACAGTAGAAACGGACAGCAAGAGCTGCGACTACTGTGAACATAAAATAAAGTCATATAAAAATCTTAAACTCAAAAAGAAAGGCTTAGCTTCCTGGACGTAAGTTAGATGCGATTAGTAGAAATGTTTTATTTTCTCACATAGTCGCACATGTTGCTGGTCATGTGTGGAACTTGCCATGTTGTCCTTCTGTCAGTACGTAGTCAGTGACACAGTAGTCAGTGGTCAGTCGGCACGGCGGCGGTGCGGGCAATGCAGCACTGCTCTAATAAATTGCACACCCGTTACAACAGCGAATTTATTTCAATTACAAATTACGGATATTTATTATCATACGCGAGAGCCACAAGCAATAAATATGTTACTAAAACCTAAAGAGTACTCTAAATATACCAACGGACAGACATGAGAGTACTCTTTAAGATATTTAAGTATCACATATGTATCTAAGTCACGTTCACGATCCCGCAGGAGGCAGAGATGAACCGACAATCATTTATATTTTGATCACGGTAGTTTATTTCAGGCCCGTTTGATAAACTGAGCTTACACCGTTGTCATAAAGGATTCCATCCTGAATTGAGTTCAGCATCAAATGACCAGGTCAGGACACTAACACGTGCCAAACGTGTGTAATGATGTGGAAACATCGATAGCTACCGACACCCGTCATATCGAATATGAGTTACGATTCAAATGCATTCTTCTACGAACAGTAAAAACATTTTAAAATTATGTGTCACGCTTTTGACTGATGCTCGCGTTTTTATTTTCGTGACGAGTAAATAGTCTGACAATTAATAATGGTACTATTTAGTTGACGATGCAAATTTGACAAGTTGTCTACTCTCTTTCTTTTCCAGCATCGGAGACGATACTTTCCTAAAGTGAGTTTGTTTGTTACGTCTTCACGCCTAAATGGCTATACCGATTTTGATGAACTTTGGTACAGAGATAGTTGGGACCCTGGAGACGGACATAAGCTATTTTTATTAAAGTGAGAAATGAGGGAGGAAGAGGGAAGAAAACTTAGCTTTGCTATTACAATAAATAAGGCGCAAGGGCAAAAACTACAGGTAGCAGGTACCTGCAAATTAGGAAACTGTGTTACCCCGAATATAACGCGAGCGAAGCCGCGGGCAAAAACTAGTCTTGATATATCTTTGTATGTGAAATAGATTTGAATGTGAATCGCTAGCAATTCGGGATGGTCCCGATTCTGATGGCTACCGGTCACACAATCCCGGTACCCAGATCAAAGTGTATGTCCTCCGGGACACGTTTATTGCACACCGCTGTCCTGTCGCATTCTGCCGCCTTAGATTTATACGCAAATGTTTGTCCTCTAACATTGGAAAATATATGAGAGAAAATGTTAGGAACGGGTTACCTCCTCGATTTTATTTTTCTTAGACCAGCAATACTTGTGTGCAAAAACAATGCAATGCATGAAATGCAAGCCCGAGTGAATCAGTTTCTTCTAGTCATCGCTTCACAGCAGGCGAGTAACGCAAATCTTAACATCACACAATATAACATTATTAGAATATAAAAAAAAACGGTGAAATGATTTTTAATGTAGGACTGCTTAATAAGTCGATGATCGATTTTGTGCCTGGCTATTAAATAATTGTGGGAAAATTACTTAATAGCTCGCCTCATTTCCATACCTACAAATATCCATGAAGAATTGTTTTTGCACTAATTAAAAATTATGATTCAAATCAATCACGGTAAGTGTTCCTGGGAAGTAATATCCAAAGTGTTTGAGTTCGTGTCGCTAAGCTTCATTTTGACGCCATATTTCTTGTACCAAATTACTCCCGCAAGAAATGCAGGAAGTTTGGAGGAACTTGGATCTGATAAAAATCTTTTAGAGCACTATCACATAAATTACCATCTATTCCGTAGTTTAACAGGCATTAATTCTTTATTTCGCCTACCAGCACATCTTTTACTAATGTACCCTGTAAGTCTTTCGTCAATGAGATGCATAATTGGATGTTGTTACGAACGAAGCCAGGCCCATCGACCACGTCTCTATTTACACTTCGACCTGTAGGTATCAACGTCGTTGTGATTCAAAGTACGTCGAGTAAACTGAGAAGCTACTTACATTTATACATATTGATACACGAATCACGAATCTAGGTCTCTTATTTCGTAATACAAAGTACTAGTAGTGAGAATCTGCATCTATAAATATGTTGGAAGTCTAGAATGATTTAGTATCGTCATCATCTACCCAGCCATGTTGGGGTCGGCTTCCAGTCGAACTGGATGCAGCTGAATACCAGTATTGTACATGGAGTGACTGCCTATCTAACCTCCATTACCCAGTTACTACTGAGTAATACCCCTTGACAGTGTCTATCTGTAACGACTGTCAAAGATCTACAAATGACAACCAGGACCAACAGCGTATCGTGATTTCCGAGACACGGAGGAAACTCGGTATGTCACGGATGGTTCCCCATCCTCAAGGGCTAGTGGCTTAACCTTAAGATCGACCCGAGCGGCTCTTATTATTTAGACACGAGCTCCTCAGTGATTTAGTATATTGATAAATAATATAATAGAAGCTCTTCATGAGGCTTACAATGTTATATGGAGGAGCGTTATTTGCTAAGTAGCTGCTACTATCGGCTTTGTGTGGTGTTCCTCGTCCTAAACAGACATAGGCTTACGCAAATCATTTCAGCACATATTTATCTTCCCTGGTACACGCCAGCTTTATGGTCTCAGTACAAGCTAACTTTACTTCATGTTTTTATTAAGATTTTGTGTATGTAAATGTATTTTACTAGTTTAGTGTTTCAATCTGAAGCTTACAAAATGTTCGGCTCAGATTTAGATTGGGCTTTTAAAATGTTTCGTCACTGTTTTTGTTTAAGAGAAAAATAATTTATTTTTTTGCTTTAAAGCTATATATAATACTATGTTATATCTTGTTATTAATTTAGCTGCATCGCAATCTTGTTCAGTAAACAGTACGTGGGCGTATTAATTTTGCCTCATAATTTACTTAATTAATTCTGGGAACAAATGGAGTCCTTTAACCCATGTTAAATACACATTATGGTCTTCAAAAGCGCTTAAAGCCGAGTATTTTGTTTCTCATAAACGTGTTAGTTTATGTTCTGATTATTTTAATGGAAAGCTCTTTAATTTAATCGCGCCGTTCGCGCGAGCGTTAAAATCGTGCATTTAGTGAACGGAATATTTGAATTAAGCCTGAAAGGCGTGACGGAATAGTTAAAACAGTTTATTTAATTATTCAAAATGAAAAATTGTATCAGAGTTACAACTTCAACGACCCAAGTTTTAATTAACTATCACTATCGTTTCAAGCTCCAATAAAGTACATCTAACGTAATTCAACCGAAATACTCGCAACAATAACAGATATTATGCGAGTAATCATTTCAAGTAGGCACAATACATGCATTTACATATTCAGGGGCGCCGCGTTATCTCTATACATACATACCTGTATACGTTTGTATGGAGCAGTTTCATTTGCGCGGGGCCCCACGTTGGGCGCCAAAATAAATGGTTATTGCTTTCCATGTTTCGAACTTGTTTTGAATGAATGAGCCGTTAGAAATATTTCAATGTCAGAGATGACAAGTCAAGTTAGTGCTGCAATAATACTTTATTTTAAAAGGTGACACTCAAATCAAATCATTTATTTCAATTAGACCATTACAGGCACTTTTGAATGTCAAGAAACAAAATGAATCTACAGTCCCGGTCACAAGGCATAATAACTTGTGAAAGTACTGTAGTTACCCATTCCAAAGCGTTGATCTCTATGAAGAAGAATGGGCAAGAAACTCCATGGACACTCTTTTAAATTATAATATTTTTACAAAATCGTATTTACATCATTCATGTTGAGATTATACAAATATGTGAGAACGATGTAGAAAGACGTGCAGACACTTTGATGGCAGTGACTCGAAAGTTTATATACCACCTAATTTTATGTTAAGGTCCACTGAATTGTGTGTGATTTGATGCAGTGATTAATAAAAGCAAGTGGTAAAGGGTATTTAAGTAACAAAAAAAAAACTACTTGTATGAAAACTAATTTAAAATTTCGCATTAATATAAGCGAACATGCTCAAAAATATGAGATAGATCCAATTCAAATTTTCATCAACGGTGGCGCTTGTAGATATGTTGTTGTGAGTCCCGCGTCTTGCGCCGTCAAATATATTACGTTCGGACTCGTCTTTTATTATTGCGTTGCATTTCATTGCAATATCTCGTTCGGTCCTCCGGTCTCGTTCTCCAACGGGGCCCAGGAGGTTCGGAAATTTTCTATTTGATATAGCATGGCCCCCAGCACTTAGGTTGATTGGAATTACAAGTCCCAGAAGCGCGGATGGAAAGTAAAACTTACGTGATGCGAATGTCTGAAGTGTCAATTTCGTCGCGGTTGACATTTTAAGCACGCGTTCAACTCCCAAGTTAGGATTGAGACTTGCCGCTAATTTCTCCTATTGACTCAAGTTTGTGATCTCATTCAGTTTATTAAATCAAGTCCCACTTATACGGCATTATTGTCAGTGTTATTTGAAGCTATAAAGTTACTCTTTATTGTTTGAAGTGGATAACGTTGTCTGCAACCAAAAGTAGGTAGTATTAAAGCTCGTATACGTTGGTACTAGGTGCCGCTTAAAATTTTAAGCCTGGAACGTTCGGGGGGAACAACCGTGACGATACATATATGCGGTCTTATATGCTCACGAGGCTTTCGATGTTTTACATAAATAAAAAGTGAAATATAACCTACAGTATTTTTTATATTCAGTTTTTACAGTTATTGATGGGCTTTACAACATCTATTTTAACGACAGCAGCTTTTGTGTATTTTCCACTACACTGTATTTCCAGTTCATAAATCATTGAATGTAACATTTATCACTATTGTCATTTTAAACAACACTTAATTGGATTAGAGAAAACAAACTTGAAATGCTATGCAATATTCTTGAAAGCTTTTTAAGTGTAACAAAAGCTTGCACGTATCGAAGTGTTGAAAATATTGAGTTTTGTGTATAGTGTTATTAAACTCTTTTCAAAAGGTCGTAAAAGTTTTTCCCCCGGTTTGCATCGGCTTGTGTAGTCGCAAGTTGTTTTTAATAGTAGCCGGCGGCACCGGCACCGGCACCGCGGAGCCCGAATAACAATGATGCAACCAGTTTATTTGTTTAACCAAACGAGTATTTTCATATATGTACATAAACGTAGTATTTTTGTCTACGCGTGTGAATATTACATGTGGGTAGTTACGTCTGTTTATGCGGGTAGATTGTTTTCCCTGTTTCGTATGGTAATTATAAGTAAGGTTTGTTTGCAAGCTACGATTGTTTGTTGTTATAAGACATTGTTTTACCATAGGGTGATTAAGATATTGTTTGAGATTTTTCGTCTGAATTGAAACTATTATATGTTTTTGAGGGTTCTAAATTAACGGTTTAATTTTTTGTTTCCAGGTAAGTTTCTGTGCAGTTTGAAAAATCACCTTAAGAAAAATCTTATTTGTACAACACGATCGGTAAGAGTATTTGACTTTGAACAACAGTTACGTGTTTTTCCCATAACAACTTAACTGGTTGGATATTGAAAACATTCTTCTTCTGCTAAACATTTTTATTGACTATTATCAGGAATCTTATTATGCCATTTAGCATATTAAATATCGTGTAGGGTGGTAATAAAAATATTTTCACGATTAATAGTTTCTAGGGAATGCGGATGTGATTAATAATAGCTAAATGACATAGTTAATATTTGACAATGCTACGTCTATGGTGGCATATGGAAAATGTAATATTATTCTACTATATTTTATTTTTAAACGGTTACACTACAGTATTGCACAAAATTACAGAGCAGCTATGGTTTGAGCAAATGTAACAACAAATATAATCAAAAACCGACGTGCGCTCAAGATTCAATATGCACAACAACCTTACATTATTAGGCAAACAAGTTAAAAAGAAAATAAAATAATGGAAATGACAGTCCAAATTGCCTTAACAACTGAAAAAACTAACTAATAAAAAGGTACGCCAACTAACAATGTACCTTTTCATACAGCTCATTTTAACATGATAAAAGTCAACAATAGAACCCAATAGAAAGTTAAACGAGATCCACTAAGTCCTGGTTCTATTGGGACGCGAAGAAGGCTCCATTGATGTGGAAACGATGATACCTCTGAATTGGCTGGCGGGCTGCAAACACCAGATACTAAGGCTTTTGTGCTCCTGTCTTATATTACACTAGTATTTACTTCGGGACCTTATTGCAGTTTAAAGTGGATACTATTTTAAGGATCGACATGAAGATGTTTCATGACATTTTTTAGGCGTATTATGAACGTGTGTTATTTAGAAACACAATAAACGTATTTGCCACGATGTTTGCATAACCTACAAAAATAAACTTTAACCAAAAAAAAACGACGTCCAAAAAAAGTTATAAAAAGTGGAAAATATCTTTACTTCCGGAAGTCAGTGACTCTTATTTGTTTTGTTGACTTTTTTGCCACCGACTTCCGGAAGTAAAGTTATTTTCCACTTTTTTGTTTTTTGGGAGTTGGTTATATTTTGCAAAAAAGTTTTTTTTTTACAAAAGTTTTAGTGTTGGTTTTGATGATATCTCACATTTTTTTTTTAACGAGTATTCATTTTCCATTGTCACTAAAAAGAAATGAGCAGATCATCCATATAGACATAGAAGAAAAAATGTGTATTATAGACAATAACTCATAAACAATATAAATAAAATTAATATGAGACTTATATACTTTCGAACTAAAAATTTTTTTTTAGAAAATCGCCACAGTGTTCGGTGTTCAAACATAAAACAAACAAACACGCTATTAGAACATTAGAATCGGGATTGAAATAACTGACCGTATTGTGTAAACGACGTTAGACAATGCACGGCCTTCAAGCCACACCTCCGTGCCCGTCGGAGTGGGGAGCGTCAGGTATTTTTTCGTTACGGAATTTCTGGATTCGGTCCCCGCGCTCAAGGCCCGCGATAGAAGCTATGCAATAGCTTAAAAAAACGGTCGAACATAGAACTTTTATGAAGTCGGTTAAAAAGACTTAGGTTGAGTTCTGACTCCCAATTTAAACTGAATTTACGTTCACAATTTCAGACACAATAGATTATAACGACAAATTAGTCTCAAAAACATAAGCCTCTCACATAACCGCTCAATCGAACATAAATGGCGCTAAACATATCATCAGCGTACATAAATAAAGGCGTTTACTGATAAGCGTGCGAATCACTCTTCTTCAGCTACTGAATTATGCATGAGTCGTTGTGTTTACGCTACAAGGGCAACTACCTAATTTGTTATTGTTAACTAAGTATTTACGTGTGTTAGGTGGTTAGATTAGATAATTGTGTTAGCTTTAGGCTATTCTTGGCTGTAGTTCTTTACTTTGGTTCTTTTCTATGTTTGTGTTAGATGGAAGGTCCATTTTGGCCCTGTGTGCAACTTTTTGCGTATATATTTTCTTATTAAAAAATATGAATAAATGTTTGTTTGAAGAATACCAAAGAAACTATGGATAGACTGAGAGACGAAATTCTTCTTTTCCCTCCTAACGAAAAAAGAGAAAAAAAGAAGAGAGGGGCTCTTCTTTTTTTCTCTGTATGGAAGGGAGAGGGATGGAGGGCAACTCCTTGTTATTATAAATTATTTGACTGCTAGGTTGGCGCAGTGGCTGAGCGATCGACTGCTCCGCAGCCTGTCGCGGGTTCGGTTCCCGCACGGAACAAATATTTGTAGTTGTTTCGGGTCTGGCTGTTTGTGTATGTGAGTTTATTAAATGTTTGTAAACGCACCCACGATACAGTAGAAATTCCTAGCGTGGGGCAACGTTTAAAAAAAAAATTAGCACAGACTAACATAAGTTGTGTCGTTATCACCTACCTACATAGTACATAGTACGTCTCAAATTATGCTAATAAGTTAATCCTTGAACAAATGACTTCAGATTATTACACAGGTCACTTCCTTACCCCGGGGAAATAACCTCTTAGGTTATGAAGGTCTACATGTAAATTAAACGTGTATTATTGAGATGGAGTTAGGGTCTCTAGGGTCTGAAGCTGTAATATGAGGTCATTCGTATTCGTTGACTACTGTTGTAATAACATGGCCTTTATGAGGTGAAGAGGTGAGCTCTGAATGATTCACTATAAAATTGGTCATCATCAGCGTTGCTTTTCTCAATGTTGAGGGGATCTTCAGGTCTATCTGGATGCAGCTAAATTAAAACAGTAGTATTTTAAATGTCAACACGAAGACAGTATGATGCCAATGCATCCGAAATTCAGTCATTCGAAGAGGCGATGGTCGAACCCTGGAACTTGTCTCTCTCTTGTCAAGGCAGTTTCCGATTGGAGCGAACCCAATCTGGTCAAGTTAAGCCGCTAAGACCCAGGCGTGTCTTTTTTACGCTAAAAAGAGGCCTTTTGGACAGGTACTTTCCAAAATGTAACCTTCCCGATAACTACATTTCAAAGATTAACGTTTTAAGTTTACTTTAGAAAAAATGTTTTTGGTATTACTTTGGCTTCGACCCTCAACTCTGAGTGATATCGCAAAAGTGCGGAAGTACTTTACGCCTCAAAGGGAAAAAGGCTAAATCTTAAATGACACGGTATTTAGACGTATCACTATCTGGGAAGACCTCAAAGGTAATGGGCAAATTTGTCGACTTAATTAAGAATTAACAATTTGAGTGAGATACAAATGAGCACATACCCAACGTGCAATTTCGTCAAAACGTTTTATACATATGTACCAGTATCTGTATTGCAGCTATCCTTGGTCATGTCGGCGGTAATGACCTCACTGCCTGGCCACCCGCGTTCTCAACACATACATGGAGCCAGGCATTATTATCAATTCCATTGTTTCATTTTATACACGCATTTGGGTACTATCCTTTACAATTAAGTTTTTTTTTGGTTTTTATTGAAATTGTATTGTTCATAATCAAGCTAATTTAAAAGTAACTATCTTTTGCCCGCGGCTACGCTCGCGTTAAATTCGGGGTAACTCAGTTCCCCTTTCCTGATTTGCAGGTACCGGCTACCTGTAGTTTTTGGCCTTGCGCCTTATTTATTGTAATTGCAAACCTAAGTTTTCCTTTTTTTTCCCTCTTTATCCCTCATTTCCCATTAAAAAAGCCTATGCCCGTCTCCAGGGTCTCAACTGTCTCTGTACCAAAATTCATTAAAATCGGTTTGGCTTTTTAGGCGTAAAGACGTAACAAACAAACAAACTCACTTTCGCTTTTATAATATTAGAAAGGATGCATGCCCACGTACTCCTTTTGATCTCTGGTAATTTTACATTAATGAAAGTTCAAACTAACGCTTTCTGAATAACATAGTTATGTTGAAACAATGTGACTGTATGCATGATACAGCTATTATTTTTCAAACTGATAGATATTTTATCACAATTATTAATAGCTGCAACAGACTTTAATTTATTATCACCCAAAGCTGAAAAATTGAATGTCACACTCACAATCAATTTTTCATTTCATCTCTTGAGTGATAATAAATCAATCTCAAAAAACATAAGTCTTGATCCAACTTTCAAAAATATTTGAGCAAAAACATCAATTGGAGAGTGCTTCTAAAGTCGTTGTATGAAAGTAAAAGAAACCGAAAATGAACACTTCACCAAGTTTGCAACTAAAGGATTGTACGAACAGGTATATTTGTTTGTGAAACTTTAGCTTCTATTGCACAAATGTAACAAAGGAAAGATTATAGTTTGAAAATAATTAAACCACTGATTATTTAAAAATCACCTCAACTTATCATATTTATAATCATACTAGCTTTTGCCCGCGGCTTCGCTCGCCTTAAATTCGGGGTAACACAGTTCCCCTTTCAAAAGGCCATATTACATTGTTATTATAATAGAGGGCGAGCCTTTTGCCATCAACCAGACACAAATCTAGACTCCGTGGTTGCTAATGAGCTCGATACTACTTCTTATACAGAATGGCCAAACGGTTTTTAATTTTCAGCCACAGTTACAGCACTATCCATGCTTACATCATCTATATTAAGTGACCAATCACATCTAAATTGTTTTTCCCTTTGCTGTCTTCCCCCAGCGACGACCTAAGCCGAGGCCCGTACCCTGCAGGGGGTGCCCTTAGCGTGCAGTCGCTTAGTTTATAAGTTTTATGCCCCTGCCTAAGGGCCCTAAATGCAAGGCATCCACAGAACAGTCTGATTAAGCAGATAACGACCTCATAGGTTGAACTGCGGGATGCCATTAAAAAAAAAACTAAATTGTTTAGTGTGTGTCGTGTGCCTCAGTTTGACAAGTTGTTACCACACATGTGTATAATTACAGAGAAGAGTGAAGACAATCGATCGACTGCAAGTGGCGGCATGCGGGTCGAGTGCTGCAGTGGTCGCTAATGAGAGCCGAAGCTCGCGACATGTATAGATAGGCTGTTTGGTTTTATGATGACTTGGTTATGCCAGGCTTGTTCCTGTGTTAGTACCTGTAGGTCTGCAGGTTTACGTAAGCCTTTAGAAATGAGACTATTATGTTCGTTAACTGTACTGATAATTTGAATGCTGTTAACAAATATTTCAGGATTTCTAGGGGCTTAAGTGTTTAATGTGGTGGAAAGGTTAAACACTAACAATATAATTTAAAAAGTCCCACACAATATGATGGCTTTGAATAACAAACTGCAGCCCTAACTTGGTTTTTCATTAAGATACTATGAAAAATTAATTTCGTTTTGCAGTTGAGTTTAAATTTCCATTTAATTTAATTGAGCCTAAAAAATATTGATTTTTGTTACGAAATCTTGTGTGTGGAAGTACGAGTCGCACTTGGCTGGTTTTGTTTGGTCCTTATTTCTTTATCTTTTCATTCAACATGTCCACGTTTACTCAATTTTTGCAATTATTTTATAGGAAAGACCAAATGCATGTTATCTGCCGTCGCTGATTGAACAAATGCTTGACAACTGCACTAAATTGTGTATCCTTACAACCAATATAAACCTCACCATAAGCGCTAGATCTTCAATTTAAACTAACCTTACCACATCCCACCGCGTGTGCTGACTATGAAAACTGTTCGTTTCCGAGCCCTCATCGCTTTGGCAGCGAAATTAACTGCACAGCGGTAACCGGGCAGAGACAATCAGCCCACATTATTCAAATCTGCGGGAACGGGCGGAATATTGAACGTTAGTTCAGTGCTCATCTATCTAGTTTGTAAAATAATTCAGATACATCAAAATATGTTGAATGTTATAAAACCTTCATTCAATTGAGTATATATGTAATCGTTTCTGACCATAATTCAATTGAAATAAGTGCTCAGAAACTTTAATAGTTCAGAAAAACTGTTTAAATTCATTCCTCCATTAAGTTCAGTAAATGTAAATTTCCGTTTCAGCTTCACTCTATACGAAAGTTATAAGTTCGCCAGTTACTGCTCCGCAAGATTCTAACGAAAATTAAAACTATTGTTAACTTGACTTGAACTTAGTGTTTTTTTTTTCACGTTAATATCACAAACAGTAGTTTTAATTGTTACTTCATTCTTCTGCTGCTAGAAGCGCCATGTTCTACAATTTCCATGCACACCAAGCGTCACCGTTAAGTGGTGTATGGTGTACTTGCCCACACCATACACCTTACACCACTGTACCACAACACATTTTTCTACTCTCCTTGAAAAAATGACATGTCAACCACCAAAAGGCTATAATAACATTATACTAACATTCCGATACTAAAGATGTATAGAGCTCCCTGCCAGGGTTGCGGGTTGTTCGAAAGAGATACCGCGGCCCCGGAAGGTAAAGGGCGATAGAAGGAACATGGGTTGGTTTTAGTCAGTACAAGTCTGACACTCCTCCCCGCTCCGCCCAGGGCGCAGGAAGTTATTTGATGATTTTCCAGCCGAAAAAAAAGACGTATAGAACTCTCGGTTTCCAAGGCTCAAAACATTTTTGACAGCACTAATTCATTAATGCCGTCACTAGACTCTGTCGCCGTGGCGATTCCATGCTCTGCACTTCAACAACAGACTCATCATAGAATTATGATGAGTCTGTTTCTGTCTATGTTTATTTCTTAAGCGTAGTGTGTGAACTATCTTGTTTCATGTATTACGTCTGAGTACACGAATACGTCTGATTTCTATTAATAGCTTTGTTATAATATTGTTTCGGGTTTGTGTGTTTTAGTGCTTGACTGAGTTCGAGCTTGTTTGTTTGTTTGTTTGACATTTATATAAAGCCTTTGACGTCAAAATCATAGCGCAGTTAATCATGCTTGTGGATGTTTATAGTTTTACTTCATTATTGTAAAATACAGCTATTATAAATAGCTTCTCCACGTAGTTTTGTGCAAGATAATAACAAGCCTAATTTATTTGTGGATATTTTAAGATGTGGCCATAATCGAAAAGCCACCATCTTTTTTATCCTTAATTTTACACAATTTCACAAATGTTTACCAACAGCTGTAAGCCTGACAATGTTGTTGAATCGGAACAAGAGCCTTGCTTCACTGCCATCAGTTTTAGATGCACAGGTTCTTCTCTCCTTCCAACTCATTTAATATGCTCGTCACGTTGACCACTTCTGCCACGTTCACAAATAAATTGAGCTGCAAACGCTTGGTGGTGGTAGTAACTCACTGACGGCTATAGATGGCGCAACGAGCGTAGTTCGCAGAACATTACGCCAGCTCACAATTTATTAGTGTTACGTAACAAAGACTAAGTTTTTCAAACGGTATATTCTTAGTTGGTGCTTCAGCTTAGAGAAATATATTTTACGGAAGTAACTGTACAAAAAGGGACAGTGGAATTTTCTGGCAACACCCTTCATAAATTTTTGGCTACTATATTTTTATTATAAGTAAAGAAACTCATGCGTGAAGGTACAGTGAAAGTTTTCTGACTCGTCCCAAGTTTCTTGGTAGACTATGAGGAACTATTTGTAGCTTGAGTCATTAAATTAAGTTAAGTCAGTTAAATTAATTACTGCTCATTGAAATATAAGTACTATACCAACTGCTGCCTTATTTCTTTGAGGATGTGTCTGAAAACGTCGTTCAAAGCTAAGCATACATAATAAACTCTACGTACGGAAATGGCGGCTTCGGAACGGCGCCATATCGTCGAACTGTCGCTCCGCGCGACAGGCCTTGTCATATCCTAGACGTGCACATTACCGGCTAATGTATCGTCAAATCAATCATAATAATAACACGCACGATTGTTTTCACTCCTCTTGCATATTGTCACAATGATCAGAAGGTATATCTTCAAAAAATCTTTTAATAAGATCTCTAGAGGATGGTGGATATTAAGAAGCTGGCGTAAAGAAAAACTATTCCAAACGAATGCAATAACGGTTACTGGTATTTGATTTGGTTTATGATATTTTTTTAACTCTTATTTTTAATCATTTAACGGCGGCTTAGCTTACCCACCAACTCACACTCAACGCGGCAAGACTAGATCTAATCAAGTCCTTCTGTGTGAATCTTCTCTACTTACCTCTCTTGCGTCATTATATCTCTTTCAGATTTCGCCAAAACATTTCGTATTATTTATCCTGTCACTCCGTTGTCATTATCGTTTGTTTTCCATCGTTGACCGGATTCCCGATAAATATTCAGGTTATTATTATAACCGGTTATTGGAACAGATTCCCGCGGTCACTGATTGCGGATTTTAATATAAAAATTATTGGAGTGGAACAATTGCAGGTGTTCCCGGAAAAATAACGGTGGCGAATTGGAAATGGGGCCAGATGTGCATGCCCCGGGCCCCTGGGGTTGCACTCAAAAGAGCCACTTTATTCATAGACCATGACGGTCATTGCCCATTTATAGATAGCCTGTTCCGTTAATGCAAAAATTGTTTTAGTGGCTTCCACACAGTTAATGTGCTTGCAAACTTTATGAGTTCTCAAAATTAAATTACGTATACCGAAACCGATTACGGAACTTTTGACCCTTCCGTGGGCAAACCAAATATTACATTGTTAACTTTTTGGTTATTAATGCTACAAAAATACAACATTATTCTTTCATCATTCACACACTGTTTGTTTTATCCCCACATTAAATATTCGTTTCAAATACTCCAACAATACTAAAATTTATATTTATTTAGCATTCAGGCCGAACAAAGCCTATTAATATGAATTCAGTGTACAAAATAAGTAGCTCGAGTGAACGATTACTAATGGACAGGCAATATATCAATGTGTAGTTTCGACAATTTTCTCCATGAATAAATCAGGCGAGTTTTCCGACGAGGCCGAATATCCGGCATTTAATCCTCTAATACTCGGCAGACGCTTGGCCGAATATCCGTAGGCTTTAAAGTGGTGTGCGACAGAGTTTGACGTTCAATTTAATTATCTAGTTTTATTCGGCAGTTAATATCTACGGCTTTTCACTTTAGTTGTTAGATTTTATTTGTGTTGGGGTTTGTTTTAGTTATGTTAGGATTAAGCCCTCCCTAGAGCTTTTATCTATTTTGGGTGTGTTCAGAAACATCAACACTAAACACATTCTGATGTGTTTTACAGACCAAGGCTCAAGTTTCAGTGTAGAAATTTGCCCTTAACAACGCGCCGCGCTAATTCCAATAGGCACGACTTATCCTTACCTGCGGGCGTAGGTATATGATGTAGGTGTGTATATGTTAAAACAGGAAAACCTCCCTAATTTTCAAAGGAGACGATCAAAGTTTAATCCAAATAACCAGTCTCTAACAGATGTTGTTTGAACATTAACTTAACTTTTCCAATTCTTTCCCTTTATTTCCCGATAATAAATAGCAGAAACAAAAGCTTGGAATGTTCTTCAAATCTACGTATGCACATGACTAACCGCGTTATTATGTTAAGTACCGCCGCATATCCCCGTATAACCCATTCCTTTGCACTTGGATGCGGATGCAGCATCCTCATCTAAGCGTACACGTGCCTGACTGTGACCTCGAACGACCGACGCAGAGAGCCGTCTTAAACTGAACACTTTTAGAATTTTCTAATACGTTCAGGATTTTCGTTTTCATTGGTATTTTTTTGAACAGATCCTGTTTTGTTCTGTTTATTTTTCATTTTGTCAAAATGTCACGCGAATTTGCTTTTCGACGGCTTTGTACTGTGTAGTAGCTATTCATTCTTTATTTTCGTGCTGCGATACATTTTGCAGCACGTTCCTTTTGAATTCAGAGTCCCTCATTATAACCCTCGCAACAACGAAAGCAGTGGAGCTTTTTGTAAAAAGTTTTGGAGATCTCGTGTTTGTTTCTTGTAACAGTTTTATTTCCGACATCTTGGTCTGCATTTTCCCTAATATGAATTTTGCTTTCTTGCTCAAAATATCCTTTCGTAGCTATTTTTCTAGTGCACTGTTGCACGTGCTGAGTTTTGCCCCTGACCCGCGCTTAGGCTTTGCACGTAAACTGACAAATTATAAGCTCCGTTGCTTTCGTGATCACACAATCTCTAGTCATTAAGAACGGTTAGAACTGGCATTTTAGTGATAAAGATTTATGAGCAATGACTTATCAGTGGCACGCTATCGGCAAACCATTACCAACGCCTTTTAATTAGGAGATTACTAGAGCTGCCTAAGTCAGCCATTACGGTGTCAGTGATAGGCCATTTTCACGCAGTGGCGTGAAAATTATATTGTTTTAAAAAACAACTGCCATGATATTCCCATCGTTATGAAATCATATATCACAAATTACCTCAACCAAAGTATAGCATCCTAAAGTTTTACCGTGATTTGTTGTTACCGCTCTTAAAGTACAAATCCATGGTGCTGATTAGATTTTCATTACAATTCCTTAGCCCAATATCCACATACCAATGACTAAAATTGACTAGATTTCCATCGGGTTCAGTATATCTTTTATTCTCGATTACTGGCGGGCGAACCCTCGAAACAGTAATTGTTTTTCAGGTATTAACTGCTGACGATTGCATAATACTACACAGCTAGAAATATGCAGAAGTAGCACTAATAACTGTGAAAGAAATTCTTGCTATATAAAATACTATTCTATTTTCAATTGAAAAAGTATCAACATTATGTTAGAGTAAGCTATTATTTTATATATGTAATATATTAATGAGTAAAGTTGTAGCGCAAACTGAACTTATGTTTGTTTACGAGTTTGGAAACCAAGTCGCGACCTCACTATGTACAAACAGCAAAGGAGATAAGTAACGAACCCCGTCAGATGCAGTTAAAACTTTCTCAAAAATCCATAAACGTTTTCAAATAAAGTGAAATTATTTGCTCTTTTGTTGACTGTACATTAGGTATATAGCGAGTCTAAGCTCCTCCGAAATTACTTCAGGAACCCACTTCAGACAGTAAAAGATACAGTTTGAAACTGTCCTACAACACGGAGGTTGAAGACTACACGTACTTTTGCGACATTTTCATGTTTCATTGTGCCGTCTATGCTTGCGTGAGTCTCTTTCTTGTAAAATATTGGATCTTCTGCCCTCATATCTGTTGTGGCAATTCTCCCTTCGATGTTTCACGTAATGGTTCCGTATGTTCAATTAAGTGAATTGAAACGTTTTGGGAACTCCGACAAAACTCCGACATTGTCGAGCCAACCTGGAATAATAAATAAGGGAAGCCAATGGGCTCCGGTGTTTGACTGTGATTTGCTTGAAGCTAGTGGTTTGAGGTTACGACATCACACTGTAATATTAATCTAATATATAAAATTCTCGTGTCACAATGTTCGTTCCCATACTCCTCCGAAACGGCTCGACCGATTCTTATGATTTTTTATGCATATTCAGTAAGTCTGAGAATCGGCTACCCCTCTTCTACCCATCTTTCATACCCCTAAGCGATGAGGGTGGTAAGTAGTAGGTGAAACCGCTGGGCACTAGCTAGTAATATTATTAAAAGGTGCCTGCATTGCTACCGGACACCTCAGAACCAAACATGGCAGGGTCGCCTTGTAAAGTTGCGTATTAGAGAAGAGTAAAACGCTCTCATTGCTCGTTGATTACTGACTCATTTATTAACAAGTATTGGTATTAATATTGTGGATTGCGGGTTGTTCGAAAGAGATACCGCAGCCTCGGAACATAAAGGACAATAGAAGGAATAGGGTGGGTTTTAGTCAGTACAAGACTGACACTCCCCCCCCCCCGCTCCGCCCAGAGCGGGGGAATTATTTGATAATTTCCCATCCGCAAAAAAAAACAAAAGTACATGAGTAACATACATATCTACTTGCAAACTTAGACTTACACTACATTCCATCACGCTCAAACGGCTTAACGGATTAAGATAAAATTTGGAATTACAATAGTAATTATATTCTGAATTAACACAGGCTAGTTTTGATCCCGTAAAATGCGGTGTTCCCGTGGGCTGATTAAATAAATTGCTCAAATGTGGTTTTTCAACGCAGAGCGCAGCTAGTCTATCTATACTATACTAATATTATAAAGCTGAAGAGTTTGTTTGTTTGTTTGTTTGTTTGTTTGAACGCGCTAATCTCAGGAACTACTGGTTCGAATTGAAAAATTCTTTTTGTGTTGAATAGAACATTTATCGAGGAAGGCTTTAGGCTATATAACATCACGCTGCGACTAATAGGAGCGAAGAAACAATGGAAAATGTGAAAAAAACGGGGAAAATTATTCATCTTTGAGGGCTTCCGTTGCGTGCGCTGCGAAAACGGTTCAAGATATCAAAAAAATATGTAGAAAAGAATTATTCCTCTTGAAATGATCTAAAAAAATGTCCGTGACGGTATATGTCTATCTTTTAAGATTAAGTCACTAGAACCGTTTTTATGGTAATCAAATTTGGTCAAAATTAATTCATGATTACCAATTATTTGTTAGAGTTGTTTCAACATAATAATATTAATCTTTATCCAAATAAATGTGTGTTGATTAACAGTATTTAATTGTGAACAAAATTGTCTTTGACATCACTTAATTTCAATGAACATCTTAGAAGATATTACAATTTTAAAATAACTCCGATATAAAATTCACACGCGCTGCATGATGTGCAAAACATGACGCTGGGCATGGGCGAGGAGAGGCGTTGCTTGCGGGCGAAGCGGAGGGGGGGTATAGCTCTACGATTGTCAAGGATAATATTTTGGTTCTAATAATTTCACAATTATTCATCATCTGCCTAGCCTTTTCCCAACTATGTTGGGGTCGGTTTCCAGTCTAACCGGATGCAGCTGAATATCAGTATTTTACATGGAGCGACTGCCTATCTGACCTCCACAACCAGTTAATACTGGGTAATACGATACCCCTTGGTAAGACTGGTTGTCAGACTTTTGGAACACTGACTACCTGTTACGACTGTCAAAGATCTACAAATGACAGCCGGGACCAACGGCTTAACGTGCTTTTCGAGGCACGGAGGAAACTCGGTATGTAACGGGTGGTCACTGGTCAACCATCCACAGACCAACCTAGGCAAGCGCGGCATAACCTAAAGATCGACCCGAGCGGCTGCTATTATTTAGCTACGAGCTCCTCATGAGCTATTTTTTTTTATAAATTTCACAATTATTAAAAAAAAATATTGTAGATAATACCTGTAAATAGGTGTCATCTACATAATTATTCTTAGGGCTGTATATTCAATAGTCAGATAACTTTTATCTGATGAATAAAAATGGCGGTTTGACAGCTCATCTATAGAAAATATGTCAAACTGCTATTTTTATTCCTCAGATAAAAATTATCTGACTATTAAAAAATCAGCCCTTATTAGGTTAGGTTTTAGTTTAAGCACACAGTTAGTTAACCTTATATTTTACGTAAGTACCAAATACAGGTATCAATAATTAGGATCCTAATTATTAACCTTACGTTTGTTTTTTCTTGATTACGAGTTACGGTTTGGTTAAGTTTTCATTTCCTATTTTCTTTCTTCGTCACTATAATGCCTAGAAAAAGAACTCGGCTTTCTCGGCAGACTGTTACCGCAAAGCGGCTGCGAGCTTTGCGCAGCAGTGAAACAGAGAATGAAAATATGCATAGGTTGGCTACTCAACGAGGAATCAGTGAACAAAACCGTGCTAATGAATCGATCGTTGAACGTTCGCAGTATCTAGCCTCACAAAATTTCCGAACTTTGGCAAACCGTCAACGGGAAGCAAGCGCTGAACGTTTATCCTTACAAAATTTCCGAACTTCGGCAAACCGTCAACGGGAATCAAGCGCTGAACGTTTATCCTTACAAAATTTCCGAACTTTGATAAACCGAGAACGGGAATCAAGCGCTGAACGTTCTCAACGTTTAGCCTCACAGAGTTCTCGAACTTTGGTGAACCGACTACGGGAATCAAGCGCTGAACGTTCTCAACGTTTAGCCTCACAGAGTTCTCGAACTTTGGTGAACCGACTACGGGAATCAAGCGCTGAACGTTCTCAACGTTTAGCCTCACAGAGTTCTCGAACTTTGGTGAACCGACTACGGGAATCAAGCGCTGAACGTTCTCAACGTTTATCCTCACAGAATTCCGGAACTTGGGCTAAGACGCGGACAAAGTCGTGGGTAACAGTTATAATTTATAAATCTGAGGAGGTTGTTTGCAAAAATAAATATGATGCCCAAAATACTATTCCACGCGGACGAAGTCGCGGGCACAGCTATAATTTATAAATCTGAGGTTGTTTGCAAAAATAAATATGATGCCCAAAATACTATTCCACGCGGACGAAGTCGCGGGCACAGCTAGTCTTAGATAAATGAGAAGTCTGTTATGGGGATCTGAAGAGTTGACGTTGGCTGTGGTTTTGAGTTTGAGATCGTTAAGGATATTTCTCTCGGATAGAAAAAAAAGTAAATTGAGAACATTCAAATTAGATTAAGCTAAATTTTTCATTAAAGTTCAAAGAAAACGTCAGGTTATCGTTAAGCGGGCTGGCGTTTGAACTTAAACTATTATGACAGCTTGAAAGTCTAAAGTTCTAGACCGTCACTGTCCGGTTTTCACCCTATTAAGTAAGTAGGCAAGACAAAGGAATAATCTAATTATGTTCTAGACTTCTAGACACTCGTCCAAAGACTTTTTATAAATGTAGATTTAGTAACACAAACCAACACGAAACAGGTATTTTTTTATTGAATAAACAATTTCCTTTTCATTGCAACTAATTATATTTTAATAGGACTGTAAACGGTTTATTCAGATGTAGGTACATACTATTTATAAAGTAAATTAAAGTAGGTTACACGCGACTTGGTGACGTTTGCTTGTTAGTTCTTGATCTCACACAGTTTCTAGTTGTGTTACAACCGTAAATGGCCGAGTAGTTATGAGGATACAATTTTTTTCTTCAGTAAATAACTTCATACACTGACACTTCCCCCGCTCTAAGCGGAACGGGAGTGTCAGACTTACTGACTAATACCCACCCATGTTCCTCCTTCTGTCCTTTAGTTCCAGGGCCGCGTATGTATATACTCTGCAACCTTTAAGTTAAATGCCAATTTATCCAAATAATAATTTCATATGTTTCAACCCTATCGAAGCTTTAGTATACCCCGTATGTTATGAGTGGCAATTACGACACCGACTATACGTCTCGCGTATTGCATAAACTGTTAATTTATTTATAAGATCTCTTACGATTTCACCTGGGACATAAAGCAATATACTTTCTTTACAAATAAATAAGTTTCACTTTGCCATGCATGTTTCTTTGCACTTTGTCTGTCTGTAATCGCCATACCTAGACTAAAAAGAATCAATATTGTTACGATAGTCGTAGAAAGTACATACAGCTTGGGCATAAAACTTAGTTAGATAATCAGAATCTGCACGTTGAAAATGACAATCTCAACACTATATTTTTATACTTAGATACTTGCTTTTAAAGCTTATAGTCGAAAGTACCTGCATCGTAATACCATCTTGTGTAACAACGCCACAGGGAACCATTCTCAGTCGCCTTACTACTTGAGACAGAAATAAAAAGGTGTACCATTACCTTTCACCTCTCCACACTAAGAAAGGTGTTGTGTTAAGTAGACTGCATACACGCGATAGTGACAGATTGTTAGTCCATGCCAGCCAACACAAATGTTTACATATTGACTACTTGCCAATCCAACAATGATCACTTAAAGCAATTTTCAAACTGATAATATTATGAAATCTCGTGCCAAATATTCATATACCTAATAATGTGTTTATGAAAACGCTAATATTGCGCAATGGTGTTGACTTACGGATGAGGTCGATGATAATCAACTCAATTGTATGTGAACTGCATACGTTTTGTATTCGCGTGCCCAGCTAGAGACTGCGATAGGCAGAGTTGATTGATTGAGCGATTGAAGCGAGATATCGCGTAATTAATCTCAGAAGCTCTCATCCCCAGTGGACCATGCAATCATGCTGTAACACGGACACTCTGCACTTGTAACTCAATCACTAGAGGCTATCGCGTGGCTCTTAGTCAGGTAATGTATGTGACGGATAAGCTCTTAAGCTTGGTGCTTCTATTGCTACAAGAACGGAATACCATTAAGTGCAGTCACAGCTGTCTGCTGCCTTGTAATTGATCTGATCCGGAGACAAGATTCCGGTCCATCAATATTACATTCGAACAATATCAAGCGCAAGTACGATTACCTGCTACATGCGCGCATGCATGCTGTCGAACACGTAGGTTTACAAGCGGCATGCATTATTCAGCCTCCTTGGCGCGGCAAAGCAGAGAATTAACGAGGGGAACCGACGACATTTTGTTGTCAGCTTTGTGCACATGTTTGTTACAAGAATATGCAGTTATGGGCATTGTGCACTAATTTGCTCAACGATGACCTTCATGTTTCTTCTCGCGATTTTAATGTTTAAAATTTTCCTAATAAACTTAAGTGTTTTTTTATTGACTTTGTCGGCCATTATAAATCTCTATAGCTTTGGTTGGCCTCCTGTAAATATCGAAAACATAAAAAAACGATTCTTTACAAACTCAAAAATATTTAAATAAGACCTAACTCTCCAGTAATGGGTAAAATTAAGTCGATAATACGAACCACAGCCGTCCCTCGGTACTTTTATACAATCATCACAACTTCGCTGAACTATTGTGGTGAAACTCTAAAATAGATTACTTTTTTTCGCAAATAATGGTATATTGAATTCGTTTTACATATTTTACAGACGCTAAAGTGCTGTGAGGTTACTTTGGAATTTCAATTTTACATAATACTTTACCAAGCATAATCAACGTAAAAAAACGTTTCTACATTTTATAAACGATTTTTTTATTACAATAAAGAAACAAAAACTTTAAAAATCAAAACTTGTCCATAATATTCACAGATACAGCCCAAAAACTGTTTCCATCAAATATGCCGTGTGACTTTTAATTCAAGCCTTCAGTTCCGCTATACAAAATGTATGCTCGTACGTGTTCCGTTTCGGATATTGGTTGTGATCGATTGGCTGCGCGGTGTTGACTTGCATCTAAAGCGACAAATACACTCATCGCTGTGTGTTCAGGCTGTATTTCAAGGGAATTAGTCTAAAGATATGCTTTGCGAGACGGTTGCGGAATATATGCAATCGTGGCATTTCTTTAAACTGACCTCTTATAAAAACGAAAGAACGTGAATATTTTGACACCGCATTTGGAAATCAAGCGCCATCTTGGAAAATGTTCATTAACAGTAGAGTCGAAAAGAATAAACACGTTCAGATAATAGACGACGACATACATAGTCAAGATCAAAATAAATAAATTCACATGGTTCACATTAAAACGTATCATTCACATGGAGATAAACCCAGGATTACTTGATGTAATTCATCATAGCCCGGGTTCACCGACATACTCTCCGTATTAATTTTAATCAAGCAACATATATGATTCACAAATAGCGAATAAAACCAGCATTCAGCGTTTTGATGGTAGATTGTATGAGTATGTTCCAATGTAAGGCTTTAATGATATATTAAAAAAAGTTTTTAATACCCTATCCGAAATCTTAACTATAATAATTGATAATGTCTTACTGTAAGGTTGATAATTCTTCAACCACGAAGTTTTTTTTTTTTTAAATAAAACGTTGCCCCCACATTAGGAATTTCTCCTGTATCGTAGGTGCGTTTACAAACATTTAAAGTCACATACACAAACAGCCAAACCCGGAACAACTACTTGCAGGTCATACAAATATTTGTTCCGTGCGGGGATTGAACCCGCGACACGCAGCGTAGCAGTCAATCGCTCAGCCACTGCGCCACCCGCGCTGTCAAACTTACAGTTAACAGTTACTGACACCATTTACGATATTTTACTATCTATCATCCCGTCTGCATGTTTCTTATTTATTATTTATAAAACTTTCGGTCGAAACAACATTGTTAACCACACACAACCCGACCACAAAATCTCTTTGTCTTCTAAATTATAGCTGGCTTTAAGCAGATTAATTTAGATCCAGTCTTTTCGACTACAAAAATGTTAGTCTGCACTGCAACATGTCCCTAAATGCTTGTAACAGCGCTGTCACTTGGTTCCAACTTTTAACCAGAATACGTAGTCCATAACTGGTTGAATAATGTACTCGTGACTCTAAGTTATATGTCGCTCTTCGCAGCTGAGCCATTACTAATGTGCGCTCTATAACTATAACATAAGTGCTACTTACAACACAAGGTCAAACGTTGCAAATGTGGGTAGTTGTAAATTATTTCAAGATTTTCTACCGTAGACGAACAGGTTGAACGCTTAACTTTAAATTCCGAGTGAGAAACCCTATGTGTAAGAATGGAATATATCGACCAAATTGGGTTACGTGAAACGGTCCGTTTTTAGTGTTGGTAGGTACTGAAACCGACCTGAATATGTTAGCTGTTATATAACATTATTGGTAAAGGTTAATTTCGTATACAACAACAGATTAACGATTTCTATTGATTATTAATGTTTAGTTAAGATACATTAATATAAGGAAATGACGCCTTAATATTACACTAATAATGTTTAAGACCGTTAAGTCGTGTGAAAATATTTTTTGTTGTAATCTTTTTGTAACTTTAGTATTCTAAAGAACGGGGGGAAAGCGTTATTCAACATTGTATAATCTCCCAATTTCCCCAGCAGTAAGGATAATTAAGTTCCATGTAGTAAATACATGTGTTGTGTGGCAGAGCTTAGAACGCGGTAGTTAGTGACGCGTGTCCACAAGTGGCGCCCGACGTGGGACTCTTGACCTTCTTGCCGCTCACTGCGCTTTGGCGGATAGTTGTCATATTGTGAGGATTATGTGTGTGAAGTATTATATGCTGTGTCGTAAAGTATAGGGCGCAATTTAATTTTGACTGTCTTGCCGCTCATTGCGCTCGGCAGGTAGTTGTCATTCATAAACAAATACGTTCTTTTAGTATAAATTTGGACATTAAAAATCCTACTATCCTACTAATATTATAAATGCGAAGTGAGGATGTATGGATATATGGATGTTTGTTACTGTTTCACGTCAAAACAGCTGAACGGATCTTGATTAAATTTGCCGCAAAGGTTGATTATAGTCAGGAATAACACATAGGATACTTTTTTTTTCGATATCACACGGGCGAAGCCGCGGAAGCCAGCTAATATAAAATAAAACGCCAATCATGCAAATAAAATGAACATTGAATAACTAGGCACTTCAATTAAACCTAAAATCATAAGAAGATCAAAGTGCTCTTTAAAAAATCAAATCGGATGCGTAAGTACGTATTTTTGCATTCACCTGTCTATCCATACGTCACGGTCACCGTTGGAAAGATGCTTTAAAACCGTTAACCAATTTATTGTACTTAGTTGGATTAGTCCTTGAAATGTCGCGGTCCACTTCAATTAGCTAAGGGTCGTTGAAATTGTGGTGTACCTACTCTGACCTTTCACGGCAATTTATTACCTATTTATATCATCATAGTCTATAATGGTCTGAGAATATACAGTTTGATGTTTATAATGGCCAACTTTTTATTCATCATTAGCTGGATGGGGAAATTACAGAATAAGGTATTTTTGTTGTCATTGCAATAAACAAAAAAAAACTGCTTTGCTTTTGTAGTGTCTATTTGAACTTTTTAATGAAACACATGTAACTAGACATGTTTAAGTTTCCATCCCGGTACACAAACATTTTAACACAAAGGCAAAGTCGGCGGTAACATCAAGCTAAGAAATAAATCAGCTTTCATGGAAACTTACCTAATTAGTTTGCGCGAATAGCTAACCCCAACAAATGTAAAATATAAACACCGTTTAATTTAATCTTTCGCGTCGTTCTAGATCGGTTAAATAGCGGGTCGTGTCTTAAAAGTTCAGGTTAAAATTGAGCATATTCGTAGAGAAGATGGTTATAATAATTTCGTTTTAATGATATAACACATATATAGTGTGTTACCCGCGACTTTGTACGTATTAGGTTCGCAATTTGCCTTGCCTTATAGCCGTTCTATCCTAATGTATGGCACGCCAGTTGTCAGGCAGGTGAAAAATATGGAGATAATACAATATTGCTCACTTCCCCTAAGTTATTAGTGTGATAATATATGGCCTATATCCTTCCCAAAATTGAAATGTATTTCCTTGCCATACTTCTTTCGATTACATATAAACGAACAAACTTTCACATTTAGTCCTCCTGAACGTTCTCGGTCACGGCGGCCAATCCCAGCGGAGATTATCCGTCGGCGCAGGAGATATTATAGTGCACTAGTAGGTCAGGCACAGGTGCACTCTCTGTTCCCTCACTCTCATAGTCCGATGGGACAGCAACTCGACACGATCGGTGAGAGATCAGGCGCAGGACCAACGGCTTAACGTGCTTTCCGAGGCACGGGGGTATCTTACAGTCAACTTCCAAACTTAGGGCTGCTACTGTGAAACTCCTAATAGAAAAACTCAATAGCACTTCTTGCCCGACCTGGTAATCGAAGCCCAGGACTCCGTGCTCAGATGTCGCGCCTGCGACTGCGAGACGAACGGAACAGTCAACATTTATAATATTAGTATGGATAGTGGAAAACGCGGTGCAATACTTGTGTAAACTACACAAAGGTCTAGTTAGAGAAGTTTTGAATCAAGCTGCCACAGAAGGACGAAAAACTAGAATGTTGACATGGAGATGCTACCAGATATGCTATAAATACAAAGTTACTACCGAAAACCGCTAATTGAGACTGGGGTACGTGGGTTGACGGCACGATTGGCGCAGTGGCTGAGCGATCGACTGCTATGCTGTGTGTCGCGGGTTGGTACCTCGCACGGATCAATTTGACCTGCAGGAAGTTGTTCCGGGTCTGGCCGTTTGTGTATGTGAGTTATAGTAAGAAATTTCTAGTGTTAGGCAACGATAAAAAAAAGTGGTGATCGGCGTAGGGTTTTTGTAAAATATTTGCTTTTAACATGATTTATAGCCCCTTTTTGTCATCAGTAAATAAATTAGGTCGTTTAATACTACCAATTTGTAAGTCTGATCTTTCTGTAGCTTCTATATTACTTGCGACAAAATTGTTCGATTATTTGATGCTTTCGTTCAATATTCGAGCGTCCGCGCTTTGTTCAGATAATCGAGTTAAAAATCAATTACGAGTCGCGGCCCACTCGCGACAAGTGTTGCTTGATCAGTGTAAGTGTTATTGATTGATACAATATTAATATTAAACTGGGGGAGGACGTTATCTATTTGAATATTTGATTGATTCGATGCTCGGTGTTTGTGGTGCAAGTTACAAGAGTGTTGTGCTTTATTTTAGATGATTACTAGCTATCCCTGGCGGTTTCACCCGCTGCTCAGGTCCCCCTTATCACTTAGGTGTATGAAAAATAGATAGTAGCCGATTCTCAGACTTACTGAAAAAAAAAAAAACAAGAATCGGTCGAGCCGTTTCAGAGGAGTATAAGTACGAATATTGTGACACGAGAATTTTAAATATTAGATTACTTTAAGTTGCCGTTTTTTTCTCTCTCGGTGTTTTTTTTTCCTTCTCTGGTCAATCTGGAAGGAACGAGTCGAAATCCTTGTTTCAAACAAAATAAAGACCTGGTTTAATAAGGTTGATTTTCCTCTCATTTTAATTTTTTCCAACTAATAACTTCATTATTAAATATACTCAATTGGAACTATTTCCATATTCAATAACAAATATATATGAATAAATGTAATTTGAGCAACAAACGTGACAGCAACGAACTCACGTAACACAGTCATAAATAACTTAGCCACCGTGCATCGAGTTAATTAATCAGCTTATTTATAACAACGTGCTGCCGTACAATTGCGCGCACTGAGCTATGTAAGCGATACCACAAAATAACAACAGAAGGTCACATTCACACATAATCATCTGCCTAGCACTAGTACTAAGTTTTTTTTTAAATAAATTTATTGATTTATTTACATTATATTTACATTTTTAAATATTTCTTAGTAAAAAAATTAAGAAAAATGAAAAAAAATAGTAGCCCAGCGGTATCGGGAACAGGGTCCAAGCTATCGGCGGTCAGGGCTCCAGCGAAAAGAGCCTCCTAACAATACGTGCCGTGTCCAGGAGTACCGCTTTTTGTATCAAACCCTTGATCCAGCTGACTAACGAGAGCTTCCTTAGGTGTTTGTCGAGGCCCTTGGCAATTAAGCCATTGGCAGTTATGACTATCGGCACAATTATCGCTGAGTCCACATCCCACTAAATTTATTTATTATTACAGAGGACGGAAGTTTGTAAAGCTCATAATTTTCGAAATTGAAAATCGGGTTGGGTCGACATTCAGTCAAACCGGAATCAGCAGAATATTTTGAATTTACCTGCATGACGCAATTAGTACTGGGTAAAGCAATACCCATTGATTAAACTGGTCATCGGACTTTGGAGCAACCAGCTGTATACCTATAACGACAGTCTAAGTACAAATGGCAGCTTAGATCAACGGCCACATTCAGATAAAGATAAAACTGTACACCCTGATAGATATAAGTTGAGCATTGAGCAAAAAGTTCGTACTTTGAGATGGTTTTGATGCACGACTGCTGAGTGTCGAGACAACGTAAACGCCCCAATCTTAGAATCTTCGATTCGCAAAACGACCGGGTGTTCGTTTTTGTTTGCCGTACGTACTGGTGTGCTGGGCTATGTGTGCATGCACCTTCTGCACCTATCTTTGCTGTGGCAATATGGTACGTCAGGATATTAAGACAGGCATCATTTCCGAACGATCAAATATGTAAAATAAATCTAATAGATGTTTCGTTTTAATGTATGTATTTTTATCCTTTAGCACAAGTTAAAAACCTGTGCTTCTAGGTCATGTTGCGATGCTCTCCGTCACCGGTTAGAGAGCAGTGCAAATTAAATAAATCCTTTATGTGAATCGACAATACGGAAAATAGTCACGTTTTTATACACCACCTTGAATATCTTCAATTTGATTCCACCCGAGCAGGTGGTATCTCTATAAAGGCTATTCAAAAGCGATTGAAAGAAGAATAAAACCGTAAAAGTGTCACTATCGAACTATTTTACGACACCATTAGTGAAGTCATAATCTTTACGGCACTGAAATGTTCGAAAAGGTTACAAAAATAGAGGTCAACGCTCGGCTACAAGCACTGCAAGCTTGAGGGTTAAGCACCAGCACAACGCGAGCTGTTCGGGACCTTTTATGAGTCGCTATATTATTGTATCAGCATCATATACCGGCTTTACTTCGAATAAGGAATGGCTAGATCAAAAGAGGTGAGCTGATCCCGATCAGGTGCACAGCTTTTAAATGTGCTATGGACTGTTGTGAAGATATGCTATGTGATTGATATTACCCAATGATTGGAACGCAGATGTCAAATTGCAATCGCTTCGTGAAATATTAATATTGATCTGCATCTAGAAGTTTGATATTGCGGAGCTTATGAAAAGGTAGATTGATTCCTAGGTACTACTTAAGCTTTCATGATACTTATTTTGTAGTCCAAACTAATTTCAGGCCACGGCTTCGCTCGGTTGGATGCCGTAATTAGATGAGATCATACAATCGGGATAAAAAATATCCTTTGACCTAACACAGTTCTAATTTCACCCACACCCATTACGCCATTAAGGCGTGAAAAGGTTACGGACTGAGTTACTTTCGTATTTATAATACCGATGTGTTTATCAAATATTTTGAGTCTATTTTATCATGTAGTCTCGATTTCTTTGGAAAATGACACCATAAAAGTCTCAGCAAAGACTAAATATTTTAAAAAAAGATTCATAATTCTCGTCTCCGAATGGAGCCAAGACACAACATGCCCTTAAAGTGTACTTTGCAAACTTTTAATTACCTTGTCCGTCATTAAGTCGCTTTGGACTTGTACAGGTAGGGCTGCCACTCTTTTACATAACTAATTAATATTTCATGATCAAATTCTTTAATGTATTTTAAAAAAGAATCTTGCGTCTATGTATGGCGTATCTATGTTATTTGCTTCATTGTTGCACAACTGTCAAATTACAACTGCAAGGTGAAAACGCGCGTTAAGTAACGGAGTATTAATCTTGGCTTGATGCATGTATGTTATTTAGTATGTCAATTAACGAAATTCATTTAATCTGAAAAGCAAATTTATTTATATTTTTATTTCAAAGTAGGTAAATACTGTAACGTGTTTTTGCATGGAAATAAAAGGCTTTTTTTTATTAATTCTGTTTTGAAGACCATATATGAATGTTTACTATCGGACCCGGCAGACGTTTTCCTGCCCGCTGTATGGCTAATCAAATTCGGTCACATACCGACAGCAGTGCCACCCACCCGGTCCAATTGTGTTTTCAAACCATCCAGGAACCCATTGAAATATACACACAAAATATCTTCCTTACCGGTCTAGCTGTTTAGGAGTAGTTAGGTGACAAACATACGTACATAAGAATTATATGTATTAAGATAAGTTATAAAAATCAAAGTCTATTCGTAGGTCCCTTTAAACTCCTAAAGTGAACCGATTTTGATCAAATTTTGCAGTTGTTCTACACACGCCAGGAAAGATTCCTAAAAAAAAGCATTGCCACGTAGTGTTTCATAAAAAGAAGCACAACTTTCTCTATAGCTTTCAATTTTGTGAGTCCTTAAATAACATTTGCTATATTTGTATGAACCCGATATTAATCGAGTTCATAGAAATATAGCAAACGTCCTGACCTCAATTCGATTTTTTTTTATCTTATTGATTAAAAAATATTTCGAATTGAGGTCACTGAACTTCACATGTAACGTCCCAAATAGTGTTCTCTGCAGTCGTAATAATGTGTGCATGTGTTTTCCAGAAATCTTAATCTTATTAATGCAGGTGGCAACCCTGTCCATAGGTCAAATGTCCCTAATGGTGCCCAATTAACTAAGTCCGCTCTCTATTTACCGAGGCGCTGTAGAAAATATGTCATTAACTTAAATCAAAAGTTACCTCGCTCTTTCATTTGTGGTGGTCAAGGATTATTTTTTCTACGTTTCAGGTAAAAAAGAACTCTTAAAAGTTATTCTAGATTAGTTTAGGACTTAGGTTACCTATAGTTTTTAGTAATTGGATTGCGTACCTCCGTGAACACACGCCGAAAACTAACCCGCAATATTTTGCTGATAATACGAGTACGACTTGCTTACAAAGAACTTTGTGTTTTATTGAAATAATGCATGTATACTTTCACGAATTACCCAAAAATTAATAACAGAGGTTTAACCGAAAGTTCACTGTCAGAATAATTAAAACCTTAGAAGTTTATATACTCATTATAACTTCTCGTGAAGTTAAACCAAGATTACTGCAAACATTTTCTGAGGAAAATATATAACAATAAGTAAAACAACTTAGTCCTTTAAAAATAAATCCTTTCAAGATTAAAGTCGAGTGTCTGTCTTTATTTAGCACCATTCAGAATCTCCAGAGCCCTTGACGACATAAACAAGATAACGAATATAAAATCTGGTGCTATAAACACTTGTAAGGTACGTCCCAGACCCCCAGACCCCCAGTCTAATGGGACTTCGATACTCAATATGCTACGTGTTTGTACGACACGGGTTACATTGGAAGGGGGTCGGTAGAGTTTACTGAATAGTCGGAACATGATGAGGGACGAACTTAAACTCGTGAGGTTTGTTGACAAAACGAAAAGATGGCTGATAATATTTCTTTTTAAGCCGGTTTTTAAACAGATGTACCATTTGTTTATTGGTGAACCATTTTTGTCTTACAATCATTTTCATATGTTTTCAGAAAAAGTATTGGTTCCAGATCTTTTTTAGCGTGCCGTTGGCAATCTTAATTATTGTGTATTGGCTGGCGCCCGCGGCTTCGCCCGCGTGATATCGAAACAAAAATATCCTATGTGTTATTCCAGACTATAATCTACCTTTGTGCCAAATTTCAACATCCGTTCAGCCGTTTTGACATAAAAGAGTAACAAACATCCATGCATCCGTTTGGATGTATGGATATATTCATCCATCCTCACAAACATTCGCATTTATAATATCAGTAGGATTGTAGGATGTTGGCCGAAAACTGAGCCACATGTTTAGTGCATTCAGTAGCGTCCATCATCTCCTGTAATGAACAAACAACAGGACAAGTAGAACTTGATATTAAATGCCCCATGTTCGTGGGGCATCGATGAATCTCCACTTGAACAAATTAAATACTTCGATTCTTCGAATAGATTCCTAGTTTTAGAAGTAACTTTTCGCCTCGCAACGCTACAAGAGATATTCGGAGTTGAGTTTGGTAATTGGAGAGGCACCGGCAGAAGAAACGTATATTTCTTTATTCCTATTGATCTTCTTTATCATTACGCCTACACGTACAAAATATATTTCCCTTTGATTCCTTTAACATACTTCCTCTGAAAGGACGTATCTAGTATAATATTATAAACGAGATCGAACACATGACAGTTGAGCGGAACACCTGATCTCTATTGTACATTGTTGTGCCGCCATGTCGCCTGCTTTGATCAATTACAGATTGTATCGAGGCTTTTCATATAAGTAATTACTAATCTCTTTGGTATTTCATTGCCTGTTATGTTCCTTATAATCAGGAGATGTGATGCGGTCTTTTCGCACATGAATTAATAATAATTGTGTGATACGCCAAATTTCGGGTTACAAATAAATCTCATTTTCCTGTCTAGTGTTCGGAATCTAGATATTATTTAATAAATTATTCATCATATAATCATGGTTTTCCTTTATTCCAAATAAGTTAATTAACAGGCAATTCGTATACAGAAATAAATAATTATAATAAGTGTTATCTTCCTTTCAAGTTACAAATACCACCGTGGGATCTGGAGGCGATAGTGCTCGCGCGCCTGTTTGATTGGCGCGCGGAGGCACTACACCGGGGGGAAACTCCGCTGCCGCGGCAAATTGCTGCTCAGCGGACAGACCTCCGGTGCGATCTCATGGTGGCATGGAGAGAGCGACTGTCGCAACCCCGTGCAGGGCACGCCACAATAGTGGCGGTAAGTCCCCTCTTTGAGGAGTGGCTGGAGAGGCGTCATGGCGTCCTCACCTACCGCCAGGTCCTCACCGGACACGGAAGTTTCGGGAGGTTCCTGCACATAATCGGGCGGGAGGAAACGCCCGGGTCACCATTGTGACGATCGCCCGGAGGACACGGTGGAGCACACAGTGGCGGTCTGCCCAGCTTGGGCGGAGCACCGCCGTGCCCTCGTGGAGGCGATCGGCGGCGGCGATCTCTCGCGTCCGGCCCTGGTCCAGGCCATGGTCCGGAGCGAGAGGGAATGGGAAGCGGTCACCTCCTTCTGCGAAGCAGTAATGCTAGCAAAGGAGGTGGCCGGGCGTTTGAGGGAGAGATCATCTACCCAACCCAGCCGCCGCGGGAGACGCCCCGGGCGCCGGGCGCCGCGAGACGACTCCCGGCCACCGTAGATACGGGCCTGTGGACGGTGAGCAATGGGTAGCTCACCGTCCGTCCGTCGATTGACGACAGGTCGTGTAGACGGCGCGTTCGTGTTTCACGCGCGTCTCAAAGAGATGTCAGCAAAGCAGAGGGGCTTGCCAGAGCCTCCGCCTGCCGGGGTTGCGGGTTGTTCGAAAGAGATACCGCGGCCCCGGGTCATTGGATGATTTCCCACCCGGAAAAAAAAAAGTTACAAATATCAACTTGTAACGGAAATAATGGAAGTTTTTAAGTTTGCCAGTTTCTGGCAACCGAGAACGGGCAGATGTTCTGAATAGCTATTCGCGAAGGAAACTATAAGCAATTATTGTAGCTGTGTCTTGAACAACTTGGAACTTACGATGCACTGTACGTGATGCAATATTGGTGATTTATTAAGTTACTAGCTTTTGCCCGCGGCTTCGCTCGCGTTAAATTTGGGGTAACACAGTTCCCCTTTCCTGATTTGCAAGTACCTGCTACCTGTAATTTTTGCCCTTAAGCCTTATTTATTGTAATAGCAAGCTAAGTTTTCCCTTTTCTTCCCTCTTTCACCCTCATTTCTCACTTTTTTTTTAAGAAAAAGCCTATGTCCGTCTTCAGGGTCCCAACTATCTCTGTACCAAAATTCATCAAAATCGGTTAAGCCATTAAAGCGTGAAGACGTAACAAACAAACTCACTTTCGCTTGTATAATATTTGTAAGGATTTAGTAAAAGTTCACTTTACATTTCGAATAACATCGTCACAATTAAACAAACAATAGTGTAGATAGTAGAAGGTTTTGTTCAATGTCCGTGACGATGCGCGCACCGCTAACGCTGTCAAGTTCTACATTTATGAAGCTGTAACTCCAATTTGATAATGTGAAATATTAGTCGAACTGCTTTACATTAGGTAAATTTCGTATTGAGCGTTATAAACTTTACTAGAATGAACAAAGTGAAGTAGATAATGACCTAGGATAGTATCCTTTTTATTGTTATTGAACCTATTGTGTTATGTCTCTGCATCACCCTAAAATAGGCCTAGACAAGTCCGCCATTGTACAGCTTTCACTGGTGCTTGTGGATAAAGTTTTAATAAAAAATAAATAATGTTGTATGTTTATACTGTATACTTTGTTAGGTAAACAAATGCTGGCAAATTTTATAACTTGAAAAAATTGTTACATACAAGAAGGTATGGCAGCCTACGTTTCGCCAGTTATGTTTTAAGTCCCATGAAATAAGGGTGGGCCTATTGCCAACAAACTTTTTTTGAGGGTAGGTGCATAAATAGTCAACACATATCCCATATTCATTATTTCAATTTTATTAGTATTTTTTTATTATTTATTTAAAATTCTTACCTAATTATTCTTATAAACATAATATTAGGCACATATTGTGTGGGCAGTAACATACACATGCCCTAAACAGTGTCAATTGCATTTTCTTGCTGGCTTGACTGTCACTTGAACTTTGGACACACTGACTACTGCACTTGATCATTAAGTCACTACCATGAGCTCTATAGCTGATATTGCGGAGACTCAGCGCATGGTGATGACATCCCTTAACCAGCGGATGGCTGAATTTGAAGACAGCCTGAAGAAGTCTTCTGTCGGAGCGGATTTGGGCGGTCTTCACAAGGATTTCATCGCCTTCAAAGAACACGTCTGGAGTGTCCTCAGTGCATTGCAGCTGCAGATTGCTGAGGTGAGCAGGAGTGTTGACGTCATTGAGATGCGTCACAGAAATAAGTTTTTGCTGCTTGGCGGTGTGCCTGAGAAGCCTGGCGAGAAACTGGCCGAAAGTGTAGCATCCATTCTGCAGGGTAAGCTTGGCATTACTGATATTACGCACTCTTCATTGACAGTATGTCACAGGTTAGGCATAGCTTCAGAAAGTCATTCTAGACCTATATTGCTACGGTTCATGGACTCTGCTATTAGAGGACAGATAACAGAGAACTGCCGTCTTCTTCGTACTGTTTGCCTGGCTTTATTTTAATCCGCAACGATCGTACAAGTAAAAGAGCCGGGGGTGTTGCCATGTATCTGCGTAGTGATATTCCTTATAAAATTATTTCTTCTTCATCCCCAATTTATAATGGCAACCCTGAGTACTTATTTATTGAAATCATTGTCAAAGGGGTTAAGTCCGTTCTAGGAGTTGTTTACTGCCCTCCTGCTATTGATTACTTCTCTTCTCTGGAATCTCTCTTTGAATCTCTTTCCTCAGAATACAAACATCTCATAGTCATGGGTGATTTCAACACTGACCTTTTGAAAGATAATGCAAGAACACGTAGGCTGAATGCGATCTTGGAGTCGTCGAGTCTATCTGTCCTTAATCTTGGTCCGACTCATCATAACCTGGACTCGAGCGATTCCTGGCTCGATCTCATGCTTGTGTCTTCTGTGGATCTCGTGGCAAACCATGGGCAGGTCGCAGCGCCTGGTTTATCCAGACATGATCTCATCTATCTAGCTTACAAAATGAAACCCCCTAAGCAGAGGCCTGCTATTGTCATGATACGGAATTTTGTAAGACTGGATAAGGACAAACTTGATACCGATGCGCAGGCTCTTGATTGGGACGATATTTCCCAGTCATCATCAGTGGATCAGATGGTGGACACCTTTAACAGGAATGTTCTCCAGCTTATTGACACGCATGCGCCACTGAGGGCTGTTCGCGTTAAGCGCCCCCCAGCTCCTTGGATAACCCCTGGAGTTCGGATGGCAATGAGACGACGCGACCGGGCGTTTAGAAGATATAGGCAGGACCGCAGTGGGGAGTACTGGGACCTGTACAAGTTGGCTAGAAATCGTTGCAACCAGATGGTAAGAACATCTAAACGCCGAAACATTTGTGAAAATGTCCTTAATTCTTCGCCGGCTGATATTTGGAAGTTTCTTAAGTCGCTTGGTTTCACAAAGTCCCCTTCTAGTGCTGTTCCTCTTAATTTGCCTTTAAATGCTCTTAACAAACATTTTTCAACGTCTGCTGCGCTTGCGGTTGGTATTAAGGATAATACTATTCAGGAAATTGCTTCCAAGCCAATGCTTCCTCCTGACTCCTTTTCTTTCTCCCCCGTGACTAACCATGAGGTCTTTAAATTTTTTACTTCAATCAAATCTAAGGCTGTGGGCTGTGATGGGGCAGTCGTACTATGTTATATTTTATGATTGAAAACTTAATCCCAGTTATTACTTACATCGTCAATTCATCTCTGCAATATGGTGTGTTTCCTGCGGTTTGGCGTAAGGCTTACATTATCCCTCTTCCTAAAATTTCTAATCCCAGTTTAGCTAATCACTTTAGACCCATCTCCATTCTCCCTATCCTGTCTAAGATCCTTGAAGCAGTTAAAAGATAAAGATAAAGATAAAGATCATTTTATTTGTCAAAACATGTGTAGGTCATAATAATACATGCAAAAATAGATGTTTACTATAGATGGTACATTACTTATCGATTGTATCAACATGTTTTACCACGACTGGTGTACAAATATTAGTTATTATATGCAATTAATCTAAATAGTAAATGTCAAAATGAAATATCTAAATAGTAAATGTCATGAAATAATAAAGTCTAAAACAATTTACAAATTAAGTCAGTTAATAAGTCGTATAGAGAATTATTATTATGTGTTACATTTTATATGTCATCCTTCATCTTCAGTTAAATACATTTGTCACTAAGGAAATCTTGTACATGATAGTAACATTTTTTAATCAGAATTTTCTTTATGGTAGTTTTAAAGCTATTGGCGTTCAATTTTTTTATCGAGTTCGGTATGTGGTTATAAATTAGTGGAGCTCTGCATACTACGCTTTTCTGTAATAGTGCTGTTTTAGCAGGCTGGGCACAAAGTCTACTATTGTCACGGCGTTGACTGTGTGAGGGTACGTGAGAAAAATAATCCAGGTTGTTATGAACGAATAGAGCTGTTTCGAGTATATATAGTGATGGTAGTGTAAGGATTTTATGTTCAATAAATAGTGATCTACAGCTTTCTGTGCTTTGAATACCAAACATGGCGCGTATGCATCGTTTTTGTACTTTAAATACCATCTCTTTGTCGGTGGAATTCCCCCAAAAAATAATGCCATACCTGAGGATGGATTCAACAAGCCCGTAGTATGCACACAGTAGTGCATTATGGTGGATGGTTGGAGCAAGTTTATATAATGCGTATGAAAGACTACTGACCTTTTTGCATAGTAATTGGATGTGTTGTTTCCAATTTAACTTACTGTCAATAGTTAAGCCAAGAAAACGAGCCGTAGTAGTTTCTTTTATTGTGTAGTTATTATAAGTCAATTGTATATTTTGAGAATTTTGTAGTCTTTGTCCAAAGTGCATTATATTTGTTTTAGTTAAATTTATCTTCAAGTTATTATTATTGAGCCATGAAATTATAGATGTCAAGGAATTATTAATGTCAGAGTTATAATGGTTAATGTCCTTACATGCAATTGTAACAGTGCTATCGTCAGCAAATAATGTCATAGGTTGATTCGTTGCATTTGGCAAGTCGTTAATGTAAATAATAAATAAAAGTGGACCCATTACGGTGCCTTGAGGGACACCGTATGTCACATAGCGCTTCATAGATGTGTATGTTTCTTCTTTTTTGGTTGTATAATTAACTCTGCTTATTAATGTCATTTGTTGTCGATTTGTTAAATAGGATCGAATTAAGTCTAAAATATTTCCTCTGATACCATAAGCGTCAAGTTTGTTTATAAGTATATTTTTATCTACGTAGTCGAACGCTTGTGTCATATCGCAATAGATAGCGCAAACGGGTGATCTCTTGTCTACATAACATAAGACTTTTTCTATAAATTCATATATTGCGATATTAACAGATTTGTTTTGTCGGAAACCTTTCTGTTCCTTACACAATATTTGTTTATTTTCAAGATAGGAATAGATTTGACTGTATAAATATTTCTCAAAAACTTTTGCGAATATTGGAATTAAAGCAATGGGCCTGTAATTATCCATTAATAGCTTGTTGTCTTTTTTGTACAAAGGCTTTATAATTGATAACTTGAGGGCGTTTGGGAATATCCCTGCTGTTATGGACAAGTTAATAATGTGACTTAGATGGTGAGATATATCCTCATTGACACTTTTTATTATTTTGGTGGAGATATCGTCATACCCTACACTGTTTGTGTTTTTCAATTTTTTAATGATTTGACTTATGTGTAGAGGTGAGCTTGGTGCAAGAAACATAGAATTTGCTCGACTTTTAATAGGATGAGTCGCATTTTTTCCTGCGTCTGGAATGAGTTTGATTTTATATATACACAAACAATAATAGTGTTATAGTCGATTAGTTCGACTGCACAACACTCGAATACACAATGAAGGCAAAATTGACTTATTTCTGAAATTTCTCTGTATTTAATTTCATTATTAAGCAAAATGCATGTTCCTCCTCTTTTACTGTTGGCACGACTATAGGATGAAGCTAAGTTGTAGTTTGGTAGTTCGAGGTTTGACTCTTGACCCGCCATCATAAAGTGCTCAGATATGCATATAATGTCTACCGTTATGTTTTTGTCTCTGAGTTCTTCCAAATTTACACATAATGCATCTAATTTGTTAAGTAACCCAGCAATATTCTGATGCAGAATATGTATACATATTTCAGAGAAAAAACTGAGTGTCTATTTCGTCGGTTACATGACAGTTTGTCATAGTGTTTGGGGTACTATTTGTAACCGGGTCAATTTGGGCAAATAAGTCAAGGTCTATAAGAATATTATTCCTGATATGGAGGTATATAGTTTCCATTCCTTGTTTACAAATTTTTCCAGTTTTGTGAGAAAACATGTCCAGTGTTAAGTCACGGTTGCTATCGACGAAGTAAGCGTAGTCATTATTTTGTAGGTCGAGGCTCAGGAGATTGTTAAACATCTCGACTTTATGGTTATATATTGGTGCACCTCTTATGTAAGTTGGTACGCATATTATTTTATTTGTATGGGTGACCTTTTTTAATGTCTCTCTTATCATATTTATTGTTTCAATATAATTTGTCCCATTTTTGATGTCATTTTCTCCTATAAAAAGTATGCAATAGTCATTTAAAGTAAAAGTTTTTAGTTTGTTTTCTAAATTGCTTAGGAGTTCCTTTACGGTTCCATTATTAAACACGTAGTGGCAGAAATTCGAGTGATCCGCAAATACATCATCTAGTAGCGGTAATGTCCATTTTGATTTGGTACTGCTCAGTATGCATATTTTATTCTACGGTCTAGTTTTTACCCGTTTATTTGATTGGTCATTAGTTTGTTGGGTTGGTTCGTTACATGATTTGCTTGGTGGCTGTTTAGTCGAATAGTTATCGGTTTGAGTCTCCTTGTCGTGGTTTTTCGACGATATTTGTGTGCAAACGGCCGGTTGAAGAGGACTTGTAGCTATATCGCTTAACTTATTATTAATATGCTGAGTTTTATTTTTACGTAAAGGTGTACGGGACTTCCTTTCAGGGGTTGAGCACACCTTTTTGTATGCATTAGCTGTCTTTATCATATTTTGGAGATCACCTTTGAGGCGATAGTTTTCTGCATTTAAATTCTCGATTTCCTGGTGCGCGCTTTGTAATTGTAATCTCAATGATTTGACCTGTTCAGTTAATTCATTATTTTCACTACTATTGTCGTGTAGACTGTCTGGTATGCTCATCATTGTAGCATCGCATATTATTTTCTCACTGTCCTGGGATAGATTGCTCAAATCAGTTAAGGAACTTGTTCTGTAGGGTTTGCGATGAGTAACGTTTTTGAAAACTGAATCCATTTCTATGTATGTTTATGTCTAGTCCGATGTCCACTAAAATCGCACAAAAATCTCGTATTTTACCCGTTTTCTACTAATTTAGAATATTTTTATTACTGTGGTATCACTCATATACTTTTTTATTAGCAGCAACACTGTTGCTAATGTCAAATTTGTTAAGCTACTCGATAATAGATGGCGCTCAACATAGTTTTATGATACAGATTTTATTTTATACAGTGGCAACTCTTAACATAAATGTCAATTTTAGTGTAACTTCTCGGCACTAACGGCGCTAGTTGTCTGTAAATATTGGTTTTCAAATCTCACTTTTTCGTAACGTACGATAATGAAATGTTTTTAAATGGTTTTCACTATTCCGCAACCATTTTAACACCACTAATATTCGGAGAGTCTCTTAGATTCAGCAAAAAAAATGTTTATTGCCTTTGTATAACACTAATTGTTTATTTTATGAGTTTTTGAAAACTTGTCACTGTATTTTTTTTTAATGCTATTTTTGCAGTTTTATCGTCTTATCTTTAGTCACAAACACTGTCACGGGAATAGTTCACTATTTATATCACATTTAATTGCTTTTTACGTTTTTTTAACAGTTAATTGTTTAATTTTCGGATTTTAAATATACGATCAATGTTTACTCAACCAGTGTTGCCAGTGGTGGTGACATGGTTGCTCTTAAACAATTATCCTCTTTCGTTTTTAAGAATAATCTTTTATCCAGTTCCCAATCCGGTTTTCGGCCTGGCCACAGCACAGCCACAGCTTTGCTTAAAGTTACAGAAGATATTCGAGATGGCTTGGAGAATTCTAGGTTAACGGTGTTAGTTTTAATAGATTTTTCCAATGCTTTTAACACCGTTGATCACGACATTCTCCTGGCCATACTGTCTCAAATTGGGATGTCTTCTTTGTCACGTAATTGGTTTTCTTCTTATCTTCGTGGTCGCCAGCAGGCGGTGCGTGTTGATCAGGATTACTCTGACTGGTGCGACCTGATGACTGGTGTTCCACAAGGCGGTATACTCTCTCCTCTCTTATTTTCTTTATTTATTAACTCCATTACTGCTATCCTCAAATGTTCTTACCATCTGTACGCTGATGACTTGCAACTATACGCTCAATCAGATATTGCGAACCTTGATGAATGCATTTCATCCCTTAATGCTGATCTCCGAACTATTGAGGAATGGTCTGGCAAATTTGGGGTTTCTGTTAACGTTGGGAAATGTCAGGCCATCCTCATTGGTAGCTCGCACTATTTGAGAAATGTGAACATTAGTCAACTTGCACCACTGATGTATCAGAATTCTATTATTTCTTTCTCACCTCACGTTAAAGACTTAGGTTTGTACATTGACGACTGTTTCAGCTGGAATAAGCACGTGGCTCAAGTAAGCCAGAAAGTCACTCTCTCGCTGCGGTCTCTCTATAGATTTAAGCACTTTCTCCCATCTAGCACTAAACTCATTTTGGTACAGTCTCTTGTGCTTCCCATTATCGACTATGGTGACGTTTGTTATTCTGATCTATCCCAGGAACTTCTCAATAAATTGGATCGTCTTCTTAATAATTGCATTCGCTTTGTGTTTGGCCTTCGTAAATATGATCACATCTCTTCCTTCCGTACTCAGCTTAAATGGCTGCCTGTAAGACTTAGGTGGTCCCTCAGATCTCTCTGTATGTTGTACTCTATCTTGAATGATCCGTATGCTCCTGATTATTTAAAAACTTATTTTAAAGTGTTGGGCAGTTCTCACAGCCGTAAACTTCGGGCTTCTGAAAATCTACTCCTCCAAATTCCATTACACCGCACCGGTTTTATGTCCAAATCTTATGCAATTTCAACAATAAAGCTCTGGAACGCGCTACCCTTTGGCATTAAAAAAGCTGAAAGTAAACTTACCTTTAAAAGAAAAGTTCGTAGCCACTATTTAGGTCCGTCTACCAATTAAAAGTCATAGTAATTACTGTTAAAGTTCTCGTTTTTATTTATTTTTTAATTGTATTTATTAGTTTATTTGATATGTATATGTGTATTAGTATCCGTATAAATATTTATAATGTTTTCGAAAACAAATAGTTTTAGATATAAATATTTTTGTACCCTATCACAATGTTGTCGTATTTTACCCAAAGGTTGACTGGTAGAGAATGCCTTATGGCATTAAGTCCGCCTATGTACCACTATTGTACATGAAGTTTAAATAAATAAATAAACAAACGGTCAGAAATCTAGACTCAGTGGCTATTATAGCCTTGACGGACAAACCGAACAGCTTATAGTCAATTCCTTAAAGTTGTAGCTAAACCTGAAAACACTGACATTATTTTTAGTTTTTTCAAAAATTAAACTGACTGTCTCGTTTATCTATTGGTCGAAGGGCGGCTGCTAAGGAAGAGGATTTGATTGTTCGATGTGGGTTTACTATTATCTATACCTCTGCCTGACCTGACAGGGGTGATGTTATGTGTTTCTTCAAAAAGTGTTATCAAACATTTCCTAAAAACGTGAACCGATCAATGAAAAAATCTAAATCGTGGGTTCTTCGACTAATTTTCGTTCTGTCTTGCATCAACTAAGTAGTACTTCAGCTACTAACACTTGTACCTAATATAGAACACAATTAACTCCACGTTACAATGATCCGGAACATTAAGTTTTAGCGAGGAGTAATTCTCCGTGGCATGTGCTTCACTAGCAGAGTCTGTGGCGCCATCTACTGCAGCTGATTGCCTTATAGAGCACTGAACTAGAAGTACTTTGAGTTTATTTTTTAATTCTATATTCTAGCAAAAATATTAAAGGTGTTTTATTTGTTTTTCTCCGTCTTTGTAGAAATTACTTAATTAAAGTGTTGGACTAGTCTTATATACGAATTTAATGGTTAATTCTTAAATTTTGTTCGCAAAATGTTATGATTTTAGTGTCGTTAATAGTATCTTTATATTTTTATTAACCAAGAAGCGACAAATAGCTCACCATTGATTCAAAATGTACCATTCAAGACCACCCGTGCGGTGCGCAACAATTTGATGTACAAAAATGTATTGCTAAACGGAAAAAACGGATTGCACGGAATTATAAAAACCGGCCAAGAGCGTGTCGGGCCACGCTCAGTGTAGGGTTCCGTAGTTTCCCGTCCGTCACAATAAGTGTTCCCACTTATGAGTTTAAAGGTGGAGGAGCGTGCAATGTTGCACGTTCCGCGGTAGGCGCTCCAACAGTTTTTGTACAAAAAAGACAAAAAGTTGTACAAAATACAACTTTTTGTCTTTTTTGTACTAAAACTGTTGTGTCAATCAAGTTCAAAATGATTTTCCTAGAAAGTCCTTATAAAGTTCTACTTTTCAGATTTTTTTCATATTTTCTAAACTTATGGTTCAAAAGTTAGAGGGGGGGGGGGGGACACATTGTTTTTTACTTTTGGAGCGATTATTTCCGAAATTATTAACATTATCAAAAAATGATTTTAGTAAACCCCTATTCATTTTTAAATACCTTTCCAACAATAATACACGTTAGGGTTGAAATTAAAAAAAAAACACTACCCACTTTACATATAGGGTGGCTACCCTAATAAAACATTTTTTTTCAATTTTTATTTTACCACTTTGTCGGCGTGATTGATATACATATTGGTACCAAATTTCAGCTTTCTAGTGCTAACGGTCACAGAGATTAAGCGAGGACGGACGGACGGACGGACGGACGGACAGACAGACATGGCGAAACTATAAGGGTTCCTAGTTGACTACGGAACCCTAAAAACGATCAACTCACAATCATTTTTTGTATTCTCTTCTAAGCTATTGAAATTATCCGAGGTATTATCGGCAAAATAATGATAAAATTATAGTCTCAATAAGGCACGTCACAAAGGAAATATAATTGAGTTTAGTTACCGTTTGTAGAATAGTATGGATGTTTATCTCTGCTAGACGATAATGTAGTTGAAGCGTTAGTGGGTTGCAGTAAATAAGCACACAAAAGCTTACGGAAAGGAAGAAGTATATTGTTCGATTGCTCACACTGTACAAAGTTCACAGATAGATAGAAGGCGATAGAAGAGCACAGGAAGAAAGCGTAGACACAGTAATAGTTTAAGCACGATATAGCGAATCTAGGCACAAATACTTTAGCACTAGGTATAATTCTCAATGCGGTCTCACGGAACGATTACCGGCGGTAGCGAGCGAGAGCGACGTGCGCATGCGACTCGTGAGGATACTCCACTGGTCGGCGCGCGCGCTACGAAATGCGAAAGAGACAGGTATATCCAACACGTAGGAGCTCGCTCAGGTAACCGGTCCGCATTCCGTAGAACCACATAAAAAATATGCACTAACAAAATAATATGTGTGTACAGTTGTCTTAATATTTAATTTGAACAATAATATTGAAATTTATATAATCTAAAAGCGTTAAGCTACGATTAGGTTTTAAGTTAAATAAATTATTAAATCTAACTAAATAACTATACTATATTAAATATAACAATAAGTAGCTTCGCTACATAGTTAATGCTTTAGTTTTATTTAAAAAGCGACTTAAACAATTTTTAATTATTAAATCTTATTATTCTACGACTGAATTTATGGAGGATTGTTAAATTTATTATTGATAACACATTTTTATTTTATTTTGACTTCATTTACAATTTTATTTTATTGGCTGACATTTTAATTATTATTTGACATACCTCTCGACATTTAAAAAGAAAAGAATCATATGTAATGTGTTTTTAATATTTGTATGCTTGAAAGCAGAATGCAGCGCACTGACATAATTATTTTTAACACCTATTGTGAACTATATACCTGCATTGTAACAAATAAAATGATTTGTATTTGTATTTGTATTTGTATTTGTGCTTTTCATGCTGCACCTAAAACCGTCCAAATCAGCAACCGTGTCTGATAATACCTTATTTGTACTCGCCTCGTGATTATTCACCATCTTGATTCAATGCAAACAAACATAAATATAAATCCATGACAAAGCTTTTATGGCTCCTTAAGTACGCACTATCAAGAAATATGGAAATCTAATTACAAATTACTTCGTATTTTCATTTACGACTCGATTGGAACCGAGACACGGCCGTGAATAACAAACGTAAAACGAACTGATAAATACAATTAATTACACGAATTTGTGAGATATTGCTGGGTTGTTCGCTTGGAATTTTAACACAGTATTTGTATGTATTAGCTAAAAAGTGACTTTATTTATCTATAATATATACAAGTTGTTTGAGCCGTTTGGGGTTGAAACACTAGGGCCATAGAGTCCGAGTGCACACCTCACGTGATGGGAGTGTTGGCATTTTTTTTTGAGCAAAGAATTTGCCAGTTTCTGGATACTTTTCCTATTAAATGATAAATGATGTTTATTTTGCAAGTAGGTTTTCACAAGCACTTTTACACGTCTTTTTTTAAAAACTTGATGAGGCCGGTGTTTCGTACCCGACTACTCTGAGAAGAAATAGCCGAAACAAACTCAGAGGTTATAGTCTCTTTTAAGGTCCAGACAAAAAAATCTTGGTCAACTTACATGAGGACTATGCAGATAGTGTTTGAAATGGTCTTTTTAAGAAAGCACCACACAGATTGAGTGGACCTGTCCAGTCAGTACAAGCATTTGCCAGTCATCGTGTAGCTCGGCTCATAAACCAAGGAGCTAAACGACACGACGAACAATACCAAAAAAAGGACATTTTTGAAGAAGGTCTTGTACACATCAATATCATTTTTAAATAGTCTCAATTTATTGTTTAAAACAAAAATATAAAAAATACACACATTAATTTTTATAAGCTACATAAAGTTACAGTACTAAAGAATCAATAACGTAATGTAACAACTAACTGAACATTCAAGAAGTCTATACAGTAGTCTATTTCCGGTACCATAACATCATTCACGTGGTCAATTCAAGCGTAACTGGATAGAGTCCAATCTTTTCCGTCGTTCATTCATGAAGGAATTACTCAGTTGAACAAACAAACACGATGATAATGTCGGTTGTTACATTTCATTTGGTCATGGATGGACAACTTCAGCTCACACCCCCGTTTACGTAGTACCTACTATTTAGTCAGTGACCACTCTTTTTCTTTGCGTTTTACAGATCTAACTATACTGTTTTTGGCAAACTGCTTGATAAGGCAAGCTGCAAACATAACTTTACTGCGGAGTTTCCCGAAGAGGAAGGTAGAAATAGATATACCTAGAGTTAACTCATTATTTTTAGGACCCAAAGTATATATATATATATATATATATGTATTGCCTTAATGCGACAAACCGCAAAGCTTTATCGAAACCACCGATGCTTCACATAGAAGAAAAAGAACCCTTTTATCTTTATAAACCACACCAAAACAACATTTAAACATGAAAAGTACTCACACTATAGTTTATGATAACAGGCGTAACAATCGCAAACAAATAGCTCGGGGGCAGCACTAAAAATAAATCAAATGTGGCGGTGACCCAGAAAGTTAAAGCTTTACACACTTGGAGATCATAAAACCGTTATGTTAGCCCACTTTAAGTGCCCTCCAATTGACAAACATACACGTTCCTTGATTGTAGATCCACACACTTAAACATGTCGGAGAAACAGCTACATCGTTAGGTGCCTTGTTTCTCAATATATTTTTTGTGCCTGTATCTTCTCATGTAGTTAAAATATACTCACATTAGACAGAACAACGCGAGAGAAGCGTAATCTACTTGCAAGAGCCAATTGTTTCGAGTCGGTACAAGTGTAACGTGTCTAACATGGCAATTATGTCGTTTTTAGGATTCCGTACCGTAATAAGAAAAAACGGAACCCTTATAGGATCACCTTGTTGTCCGTCTGTCTGTCAAGACCCTTTATCTCGGAAACGCAGAAATATCGAGTTGAAATTCAAACCTAGATGCAATTAAGTCTGTAGACCCTTGAAAAAATCAAAAATCGAGCTGTGAAAAAATCAATCCTTTAAGTCTACGCAGTCAAAAGATATGGCCGTTTATGTCGCAAGTTTGTACGGAACCCTCGGTGTGTGAGTCCGACTCGCACTTCGCCCGTTTTTGATTTATGGTGTCACACTTGTCTGACATTTCTTCTGAAAACCTCTCACATAGGGTATCTTAAATGTCTTTATTTATAAAGAAAGTCAAAATCGCTAAATTGGACGGGTTTCTTAATAAATCATTTCTGCCTGCCTCCTGTAGTCTACCAGTACGGTTAGGTGCCCCGTTTGAAGGCCTCGACGAATCAATAGTGTCGTCTGCTAGTCACGTGAAGAATAGTCGCCTCGACTGTTACACGGCATAATGGCATTGGAAACTATTTGTAGTTTGAGTGAAGTTACAACGTGCATGTTTGATATAATAGATAGAATATTCTATATTATGTACACCATACAAATAACAAGAATAACAGTATACAACTTATAAATAGAGTGACACAATGGGGGATACTTACCGCTAAAAGCGATCTTTTCAAAATAACTTTTGAATGGATTTAAGGGAGGAGGAGAGACAGTACTGTAGGTGGTCTGTGGTGTTCCATTGTTACCTGTACCATTAACTATTTTAGTTTTGTTGGTTGTAAGCGCTACCGCTACATAAGGGTCCGGAGTTTGACACCCAGGTTGGGTAAAGGGTTATTGGGTTCTTCTGCCAGGGAGTCTGGATGTGGGTTCAAATGGTAACTATTATACGAAGCTTAAATATAACTGGAGAAATATATACTGCCCTGTCATTCAGGTATAATAGGCGTTTTCGTTTATGTTCTGAATCATCCTCGTTGTAAACGATGGGGTCTGTTCTATTTAGGCATCCAGCTCTGAACAAAACGCCAAGTCGTTTATCACCTCAATCTCTATATGACGAGGACTCCTAATATCCTCAGCATTAAGACGTATTAGTCTGTTATCAGCGCTCGCTCGCTTGTGCCGCACAAAGACGCCCATAATGAGCCGATGGATATCGCCACTGAACGGATCCCTTTCAGGCCAGGTCTGCATTCAAAACCGTTTGACGTAATCTGATTAATGCCAGATTGTATTTGTAAAGCGGATCTTGTGTTTGTGAGGATATGTCATCACGACAATGGTTCAAGCTCACTTTACCCATCTCATCTTTGAACCGATTTAGAATGGATGCCATTGGCGCAAGCAACTAAGAGGAAGTCAGATATCAGATACCCTTTCCGTAATATTGTTACAAACAAATTAATGTACTCAACAAACAATCAGTCAGTTTCTGTTAACTCATTGAATAATAACCGTGTTTCTAACTGTAATATCAAAAGGAATCTCGGATACGCGTTCACAAATTCATGTAGAAATGTAGTCTCAAAGGCATAGGCATTATGTATTCTAAAAGTGATCTAACATAATTCCGTAGCCCGTCTACGGTGCTACGAGCGTAGCGCGTAGCAGTCTACGCTCGTAGCATGTATTGCTGGATCAAACGATCGAGTAAACTAATTCTCCTTTGATGGTTCAACTAGTTTTTTTGTTTCAAAATTGTCAGTTAAACCCGGAAAATGTTCTTACCTTGATACTGACTAGTTTTTAGTATTTGTTTTATTGCGTAAGTTGATAAATCGATGACGTAAGGTACGCGAGTGTCACTGGCATTGACTGTCAGTTATAATGAGGATGTGTGTGACGCGACAGCGACGCGACGGGATGCAAGGAACGTTACTTATAACACTCCTGACTGACGTGTTTAGCAGACAGCCTGGCCTGTTTGACGGGCCTGTTGGTCTAGTGGTTAGTGGCCCTGACTGCTAAGCCGGAGGTCGTGGGTTCGATTCCCACCCAGGACAAACTTTGTGTGATGAGCATGATTGTTTGTTCTGTGTCTGGGTGTGATTTATCTATAATATGTATGTATTTATAAATTATATAAGTATGTATATCAGTTGTCTGGTTACCATAACACAAGCTCTGCTTAGCTTGGGATCAGATGACCGTGTGTGAGTTGTCCCAAGATATTTATTTATTTATTTATTTAGTTAACGTACTGAGTATTTATAGATAGATGCTGTATTATATCTGATATCTGTTCATGTTTTTTGTACAATTATTAAGCTATTGCATAGCTTCTATCGCGGGCCTTGAGCGCGGGGACCGAATCCAGAAATTCCGTAACGAAAAAAAAAACAGACGCTCCCCACTCCGACGGGCACGGAGGTGTGGCTTGAAGGCCGTGCATTGTCTAACGTCGTTTACATAATACGGTCAGTTATTTCAATCCCAATTCTAATGTTCCAATAGCGTGTTTGGTAGAGAATCGGATAGTCAATCGAAATTACGCTGGATCAAACCCAAGGTCTTGTTTTTCTTTTTGCGACTTCTTTTCATTGGAAGTACTTTTTAAATATTATATTTAGTTTTTTATTTATTGTCTAAGTTGATAAAAAAATGTTTCTTTTTGCGACTTCTTTTCATTGGAAGTACTTTTTAAATATTTTATTTAGATTGTTTTTATTTATTGCATAAGTTGATAAAAAATGCTATGCAATAGCTTTACCGCGGCAGTCCCGGAGTGCCACACGTATTTTTTAATAGATTCGTAATACACGATAACAATAAAATAGAATCATATGCTGCACTTATTTATAATCCTAATAAAATATCTATAATAAGGCCAACTAGCAGCGATACGAAAGGTCATTAACCTAAAGAACAACTGTGGCGTTGACAATCAAATATTTATCTTTTTCCATCTTGTGCCTTTGTCGTAATGTCTCGTTCTCCCGGCAAAAACATGACAACGTTAAGACGGGTTCGCCAACATTCGGGCGGCCATTTTAAATGGGGTTTTAGCATGGGTTTTGTTTACATTTGGTATCGCTTCTCGTTGGCCGTACTTTAGTTACCGACTACGTCTCTCAGTAGCAAGACTCTCAGTAGCAGCCTTGTCTGAATTTTTACCTGGCTTAATGGAATTAAACTCGCCCTAAATTATTTGGAACTAAAACGTAACAGTCGAAATATAGGTATAGTGTAGAGTACACATGTGCCCACTTCGGGGAATACGACATGTTATATTACCTAAACACTTGGGACTGACGCCATTTACTATTTGTTTATTTCATGTGAGATACGAGTACGTGAGCTAACTTTTTAAGATTTGAAAATTAATTTTCAAATATTTAATATTCATCGTTCATCCAAGCAGCTTTCTACAAAAAGAAATAAAATAAGCTACTCGTAAGTATCGCGAGAATTACCAAACTAGATGTGTCGATAGTATTAATATGAAAGAGACATAAATCTCCTGTTGATGATGTGCCAGACGTCCATTATTTATGTAAAGAACGGATTCTAATCATTTGTGATTTGAATATTTTCTCAAACTAGATTTCTGCCGTGAGTGCTCCTAATAGAAAATGAATATAAAGCTTTTAAGAAGTCAAAAACTTCTTCGAAGCATTTATTTGCCTAATGCGTTACGTAACTTACTTGGCTAAATTAAATGTGATTTAACCAAGTAGTTGTTGTTGAGTAACTATTTAATAAAGTTCTTAAAGGACATTGCTCTGCGCTCATACATTGTTGGCCCTGCCAGCCAAGAGCATCGTAACTGATGTATTGTAGTGTATAATTAGTAAACTCTTTTATGATCTTATTTTTATAGCGGACTAGCTGCAGAACAGATTTTTTTTTTATTTTCTAGATTTTGAGGTTATAATTGAACCATAACAACGAATATCAGGTATGATTTTCATAGTTCCAAGTGAGTTTTAGGAAATTGATAAATGATATCATAATACATAATTTACCTACCTGGACAGTTAGGTAGGTATGCATTTTTCTTCCAACTCCTAAGTGTATGTAAGTGCAACATTTAAAAGCATAGGAACTATACATATAATTATATATAACATAGGTGGCGGTTGGTAGATGTTATTAGTCACGTAAAATACAAAAAAAAAAATGAACATTTTGGCATACAGCATAATATCAAATCATTTATTTCGGAAAACAAGATCCATAACATAGAAATAGAAGTAGGTAAATAAGTCAACAAAGAACATAATAAATTAAACACCATAATAACATTGCATAATAAAATCGAAAAATAATAGTTTGATAAACATCTCATTACAAATAATTTACATTAAAAATCCTTCGATGCGGCCAACATATAAAATATTTCTGTCAAACAATACTAAATAAATTATTAAAACTATTTACATAATAAAAAAGACAATGTATTATCGTGTATTCCGATACCTTTTATTGAAAAGGGCCATTATCTTTGATAACACTTAGCCTAAACTGCTGAATCTGGAAGTATTCTTCTAACGAAGGTGATTTTTGACTATGTATCCCATAAATAGAAGACTTAAGTTTGTTCTGTGATTTTTTTCTATGTATGTCTATGATTCTTTTTGACTATGTATCCCATAAATAGAAGACTTAAGTTTGTTCTGCGATTTCGGCGGTCTCTCCAGTCCTGTGCCCATAACCCTTGCCGGAACGCCTATACCGATCTGCTCCAACTTCCGGTACCTCGGGTCGCTTGTCCAAGGGGATGGCGAAGTAGACCGGGACGTAACGCACCGGATCAACGCAGGATGGATGAAATGGCGACAGGTCACTGAAACAACTTGTGACCCACGGATGCCCCTCAAGTTAAAGGGGAAAATATATAAGTCCGTGATTAGACCTGTTGTACTGTATGGGTCAGAATGCTGGGCTGTAAAAAAGGTGGATGAAAAACGATTGCATGTAGCGGAGATGAGAATGTTGAGATGGATGTGTGGAGTGACACGAATGGATAAAGTAAGGAATGAATATATTCGAGGAAGTTTGAAAGTTGCGCCTGTTACAGAAAAATTGAAAGGGAGTCGTTTGTCTTGGTATGGACATGTAATGAGGAGGGATGAAGGACATGTGACTAAAAGAGTGATGAATCTGAATGTTGATGGACGGAGAGCGAGAGGAAGGCCAAAGAAAAGATGGATGGATTGCGTAAGGAATGATATGAAGGAGAAAGGAGTAAATGATGCCGTGACGTCTGATAGGGGAGAATGGAAGAAGAAAACGTGTTGCGCCGACCCCAAATGAATGGGATAAGGGCAGGAAAATGATGAGAAGACTTAAGTTTGTACATAAGTTTGTAATGTTTGCTGATCGGTAATCCAATCAGTACCAGGGCATTTATTTTTATAAAAGTATTAGTAATAAAATTCAAAATACTAGTACAACGTAATAAGCGAGACTTGATTTCTTTTTTATGAAAAAAGCGAATCAACAGAATCTGTAATCCTAATCAAATCAATTTTACACGAAGACGCTTTTACGTTGAAATTCTAACGACGGACGGTTAATATCATTGAATTAATTTCCAATCAAATATAAGTCTTTTAGTTTACTTTGAATCTAAACAGGCGTTATATTTCTTTTGAAATTGAATCGCGTTCAGATGACAAGTTATGCTGATTGAGATATAAACGAAAAATAATGCTTTGGAGATAAATATGATCCCTACTAATATTATAAATGCGAAAGTAACTATATCTATCTGTTATATTTCATGCATTAATGGTAAACTGTTTTGTTTGACTTATTAGTACACAGGTAGACCACGATTTGGAGAATATTTCTTATTCCAGTAGTAAGTTCAACCGGGAAAACCACGCAAGCGACGTCGCGAGCAAAAGCTAGTCTGAAATAATTTAGGATTTTATGCCCATTATTCGCTGCGTCAGCTATTTGGCAGGCCTTAAGCCGATAAAATATAGATTTAAAAATTATGATGACCAATTTTTTATTTTTATGTTTGGAGATGATAATAAGTCAGCTTCTGCAGCGAGTGCAAGTCTGTGAAAATTTTCTGAGTATTAGACCGAGAGCAACTTCATAGAAACGTACAAACATAATCTCGCTTTTTTTCCAAGAGGGTAACTACAGAACGCTACCAACTACCTACTCCTTTTGCTTTATCCACGTCTATTCATCTACTGATTTATACACACGGGTTCAGAGTATTACGTACAGTCAACAAAAAAAAATAAGTGCTAGCCTTGTCAAATTTTGTTGTAGTTTTGTCTAAAATCAATGAATGTTTTCGAATAACGTTCAATTCATTTCATAGAAAACAATCAGTTCTTCGGTTTCAATTAACGAAATCTGATAAGGCTGGTTATCTCTTTTCCTGTCCATGACTGTGTCTTTGACTGTAAATGATTTCATGCTCAGTCCATCGTATTTTCATGACGTTTATTTATAGATATGGGTGTTCACCAACGTTATCAATAGTGAGACCGTCAAACAATTCATCTTCGGGCAATATAATCGAATGTGTATAGTTTCGAGACAAAGCCCTCGTGTAGAAACACGCGACATTAAATCACACTTGTACGAGTTATTTGTGTGATAGTAACCTGGCTGGTGGATATTTTTGGATTCACGTGTTTGCTTGTACGCAAATATTGAATTTGTTTACTAAAAGAAATGATGTATTATGTAAATAACTAAATGCAATTCGTTTTTTTTGTCGGGTGATTAATCATCATATAACTTTCCTCAGCTCTGGGTGGAGCGGAATGTCTGGAAAGTCTAAAACCCATCCATGTTTCTCCTTTTGCCCTTTGTGTTCCGAGGCCGCGGTATCTCCAAATCGGACCCCAGAAAGCAGTGGCCCTGGCAAGCCTGTAATACAATTTCACGGGTTTGAATTGAATACTATCTCATTGGATCAGTTGACGTTCGTATCGAAGGAGGCTTTTTGTGCAATTCGTTTCATCACCACGCCTTAATAAAATGTAAAGAGGAATTCGAAAATGTGACATCAACCAACCCGCACGTTTTAGATTACGGCCTACTTCCTCTCTCAATGAGAAGGTTCCGAAAACCCTTATTGATAGGTCTTGTCTCGTCACGATGACCTTAAAAATACTAAAATGATCTAGCATAATGAAACAATAAGCCCTTGGAAACGTACCTGCGTAACACAATCAACTCTCCAAACTTTAAGTCAAAATCTTTCACAAAGAAATCGACGCTTGATTTATTACTCCTAATGACCCACATTTTATAAAAAAGGAAGAAAAATATCTTTATTGGAATTAATCTGCATAATTCTGCGTTTTATTCCACCATCAATTCAAGATAATTTTCTCTGTGATTATTAGACCGGGTGACTAGAAGATAGTATGAATATTGCATTGGGTCACCTCCCGACCTCCGACCCTTTCGACCGACTTCACTACCTACTCATTACTATTTCATCGCTCATGGAGAACGCAGAACTGAACTCTGTATTGTTTAACCTTGATATTGTTATTAAACCTGCCATATTTGAAAGCGGATTTAAAATTCTTAAACATTGAGAAAGCTTTGAATGTATAATCTACCTGCCTTTCACCGCGATTTTATCCGGGTTTATTTTAAAAAGATCGCAATTGTTTGAAATAATACAGCGGTTTTAGAGCAGTGGTAATGTTCGGATTTCATGAAAGTTTGCTATTTCTATTTCGCTGAACCACTTCCACTAGTTCTAATCTGAGAATAGAAAGTTTTAAAATAAGTCGAAGCACCAATTTACTTGGGAACAAACGTTTAAGAAAATAAAGTTAGTTCCAAATGCATCGTATGATCTCAATCTTTTAAAAATGATCCATCGATTCAAAATGTTTAAAGTTTACACTAATAATACTAATAAATGCAGATTTAAGTCCACCATATAAATCACACTTCTTGTCTCCTCCTATCAAATATTAAATAATTCTTCCGTATCTAAGATCCCGCAATTCATCAGCGCTGCGCGGAATTGGGGCAATATCTCCAGGCGAGATATTTTTGAGCGCGCGCCCAAGTTTTAATGAAGTGTCGCCCCCCAAGCTCTGAGTTAAAAACTAGCGCCAACTGTTTACCGACTCACGCTTGACTTGAACTCACGAACGAACAGCGATATCTGTGGTTAGTGTGATGAATTAACTCATGTGGGTTAAAAACTATTTTTAAAAGCTTCTCTAAACAATTCCACAAGACGTTATGTTAGTTTGTCTGGATCTGCTCGCAGAAACCCGATTTTTTGTTGATATTATTGATCGTTTATTCAGTGAAATACATATTAATTATTTTTTTAAATATTTCTTAATAAAAACAGAAAATAAAAAAGAAACATTTAAAAATACAAAAAATAGTAGCCCACCGGTATCGGGAACAGAGTCCAAGCTACCGGTGGTTAGGGTTCCAGAGACAGGAACCTCCTCACAATACGAGCCGTATCGAGGAAAATTAGGTGAATTAGGCCCTTGATTCAACCGCCTAAGGAGAGCTTCAACAGATGTTCGTCGTGGCTCTTGGCAATCAAGCCATTGGCCGTTACGACAATCGGCACAATGATAGCCGAGTTTACATTTCACATGTCGACAACCTCGTGTGCCAAGTCGAGATATTTTAGTTGTTTTTCTTTTTCAGCTTTCGCGAGGTTCTCGTCAAGCAGGATGGTAACATCGATTATCATTGCGCGGCGCGCTGATCGGTCTATCACCACTATGTCAGGCTTATTGGCGACAATAGTCCTGTCAGTAATGATAGACCGATCCCAGTACAGCGTGACATGGTCTTTCTCGAGAACTGGGTCGGCCACATATTTGTAGTACGGAAATATAAAACAGGAATACATTTTCAAAGAAAAATAAGTATATCTAGTCAAAGAATATAGTTCCCATCCAGATCATCTCAAACTAATCTATCTCACCTCAGCTACTTTACTATTCCGACCACAATATCATAACCACATGCAAATAGATGATCACGTGGGCTGTCCTCAAAGGTAACGCAAACAGTTCTCACAAAGGGAACTCCCGCGTGAATAAAACATGGCCGCCGTACCTTTGACCTGTAATTAGCTCCGTAATTGTACACACGGACTCAGACGAAGGTGTCCTACTAAGTACTAGGTGACAAAGGTATGTGGATTTAGAATTAAAAAATAAGGACCATTCTTCCATTTGTGTTGCTTGTTACCTAAGACGCTGTCAGTTCATCATCATCAACTAACCTTTCCCAAATACTTGTATGTTGGGATCGGCTTCCAACCTAATGATGATGGATGCAATTGAAAATCATCTAACCTTTACAAACCTTTAAAACTGGCTACATACATATAACATTATAATTTAAAAAATCTAAAAATATATTTCTTCATATATTTTCTGGTTAACAATGTGATGTTCATACACATAAGTAGGCTCTTACAAACAATATCTTAAACAATGTTAGCACAAATAAAGTTCCACACATAGCTCAAACTCTCTCCACCTACATTCTCGCCGTATTTAATTATTAAGCTACGTTTCCACATCTCAAATATTAACCTTACAAGCAACAAAGTTAATTCAAAGAATCTCACCGAAGAGTAACTCAGGCGAACTACATTTCAGCGAGTAAACTTGTCAACAGTACATTAGTGTTTGGAGTCTTTGCAATGTTGGTTTTGTACAAAGTTTTATAATGTTTTTGGTCTAACGAAATTTTACTTACTATTTTACGGGTGTTTTTAAAAACTAGGAGTAAGAATAATTTTAATTTAAGAATGGAAATAAGATCTTTTGTCGTGGGTAAATAAAGTATACCTCTGTAAGTTACTCTTTCCATCGTCTTGTCTAGTTCAAAATAAATGAAAGCCTGTAAACTTTATTGCTGACATTCCTCAGTATACAAGAGACTTTCATTTTAGCAAAGGGAAAAAGTAAAGCTCTTAAATCTCCCACATTTATTATTAATGTGGAAGTCAGTGCGTGGGTTGCGCGTCCGATCTTCGTGTAATAAGAATCTGGTTTTTTGAGCCGGGCCACGTCTCTGTCTGTCCGAGAGAAGCTAAAGGGACTTTTGGTTCTTGTTCTAGCATATTGTAAATAAAACATTATTCCTGTAATATCTAAATGGTTAGGCAGATGTTTACCCAATAATACACCTGCTTTTCTCCAGGAGTCTCATGTAATAGCAAAAACCTATTACTATCAGTTGGGCAATCTTCCAGACTCCAGGGCAACACGGATTCGGTAAAAAATATAAGCAAAACTGACTCGGCAATCCAGCCGTAAGCACGGTTAAGCAAGCGTTTGCGACCTCTAAGCGGATGAGACAGAATGTCATAGTTTACAAACACAGTTGCTATCTCAACACAAGGCAAGATTAGTGGTATTAACAGTGAAATCTGTTGGTATTGAATCGTCAATCAACAAGCCACCTTTACAATAGAGCCTCAATTCCAAAAAACTTGTCCCAAGATAGCGCTAATAAGTGTTAATACTAGAAAGTCAACAAAACAGAAACGTGATTATTTTTGACGCGGTAAAGATAATCCATGAAATAAACCTTTGTAAAGCTCGAAAGCTGCTCTGTTTATATAATAATATAGTCTTATACAAGCTTGTAATTATCTGTTCATCATTAATTTATTTATTGAGGTGAGGTATTACATATACTCACGGGAATATTAAATAAAACATATATCTTGTACATACCTACAATATGTACATATATAGGGTAACGGTCACACGTAGGTGTTATGGTCGTACATATAAACATTAATTTGGCTATAAAGTACATAGAACGATATCTAAATACAAATGTTAGAAAGTATAGCTTACATATATTTTGTGTTTCTTATAAGAATAAAATATTTAGAAAATTATCAGTCTAATAAAATAAATAAAAAATTATTATTTTAATTACATCTCTTGTCTTGTGTCTCGTTTGGAGATCTTTTTAAACAAGCAGATGCTTGTGTTAGCTGACTCCGCTCTTCCACTTAACATAAAATGCAATTGAGAACAAAATAACAAAAAAGTAAAAATACTGAAAAAAGCGCACTTGTGTGATGTTTGCGTGTAAGTCTTTGAGTGTGTATGATTGTGTTGTGTATTTAGTTTAATTTGAGTTTGCATTTCAGGTTTGTTGAGTTTCTAATTATAATGTTACTAGTTTTTTTGATTGCTACTGGTATAAATATATGTTTCCTAATTCCTTACAGATATATCCGTGTGCCAAATATCTAAATGCAATGCAACTTGGCTTGAAAAAGTAACAGACAAGCTGACAGAGAGATGGACAAACAGACATTGTTAATTTTGGTATTTATAATATTAGTTTAGATATGTAGCTGGTATATACCTAGTAGTATATAAGTATGGCGTTTGAGGTAAACTTATTCGTCCTGACCTCTATACCTACCACGGCCTAACTAAACATCCTGTATGTATACCCTTCACTAAACTTCATAATTCAGTTAACTGAAACCGTTATGGCAGTGAACAGCTATCGATAAGTTATAACTTTATTACAATTGTGTAAGTTTCGCAAATCCCACAAGTGTTTTTGGTCAGGGGATTTATATTACGACGTACGATAATTTTCAATCTTATTCTAAGCGTACAATTATATTATTTCGAAACTTGGTATTGAAAATAAAATTGGGAAACCATACAACATTGTTTCGGAACAAAACCATTATAATGCTGTGATGTCGACCAAGCTCACTGTTGAGGCTTTAATGTGCTCCGAAATATAGGTATAATGAAAAAAATGTTTATTAAACTCAACAAGTTCTCTTACGTTCTAAGTAGTGATTGGAGCTTCCTTTTAAGCTGTAAAGGCCTGTATTAGGAGACTCCGCTCTTTCATACATTGTTGGTATTAACTATTAACTTGTTTAACAATAAAACAATAATAAAAATAAACTAATCTACGAAAACTAAAATATGGTTGTGAAATTGTGTGTAAATGTATTCAGGGTGTTTTTTGTATGTGTGTGTTATGTGTGTAGGTGAGAGTATGTAATGAGCGAATGAGATTGAGCCTTGGGGTATTGCTGGAGTATATTTATAACAATAACGGAGGCGTTATTGTCATAAATAGGATTAAACCACTTAATTATGCAGAAAGAGAGGTCTTTCTGCATAATTAAGTGGTTTAATCCATTCAGCTAATATTTTTTACATTCGTTTAGTTTTTTAATGTGTACATAAGCTTCCTTATAATAATTTAGGGTTCAATACCCAAATCATAAAACCCTATTACTAGGACTCCGGTGTCCGTCCGTCTGTCCCCAGTCTGTATGTCATGAACTGTGATAGTTAGACAGACAACAAATATGATTTTTTTGCCGTTTATAGATCTCTCGCACTTTTTCGCCGGTTTTTCGAGCCGTGTAGCATATAGAATTTATTCAATGATTATAAAACAAATACTTATCTCTATTCATTTATCGCATAAAGCACTCTAATGCCACCGCCACGGACTTCTATAGAAGTTATAAATAAGTGATTGTAAAATCCGAGGCGGTGAAAAGGTTAAAGGCTTTTTTTAACCGTGTAACTTGTTTTAAGTAAATTATTATGTATTTAAATTGACCCTAATTTGGTACAACTATAAAATATTTTCTGAAACTTCATTTTTGAATTTGTTTCGGCAATTGCAGTCTTGAATCAAACATACAAATGCAAAGTGTTTAGAAGTGAAACAAAGTTCTGTCGAGCTCGTACGAGTATGTCCGGACGCAGAGAGCACTCAACATGTATTACCGATGGCCTATCAACCAGGAGCATACAATACAAGAGGAGATGCGGTAACATCTTGGCAAAGTTTTAATAAGAAACAAGCCATTCCCACGCTGCCTGTTTACTCTTTATGGTGCTTACTGATCGGGATCATCTTGTAATGTTACAGTTCAAATTTACCTTTCTTCTGCTCCCGGTAAGAGGGGCGCATTTAGACATTTGTATTCTACTCAGTCTGGTTTTACTTTCAATTAAAAAAATATTTATTTCAATTTTTACGTCATCTGACTACATAATGGCTTCGAAGGTAATGTAATTTTCCGTCTAAATAGTTTTCTTATTTTATTCGGACCTCAGTTCATCGGAAAATCTGTTCAGTTTCAAAGATCTCGCTACGAAGCTACACTGCTACGTTGCTACACCGTAACTCGTAGCACTACTACGCGACTACGAGTTATTATGATGTTTGATATCGGAGTAAAGAGTAACCATGGAGTTTCTTGCCGGTTCTTCTCCATAGGAAACAACCAACTCGAACCGTGCATCTTTTCTCGACGTTTTATAAGTGCCCATGTAGGCCTATGTGAAATAAAAATATTTTGATTTTGGAGGTTGGACCGCTATTTATCTTAAAAGTCATCATTTATACAATAGTTGAGAAATATAGAAGTACACACACACAAATACTGTTTAGCATATTTTTTTCGAATCGGACGATTTTTGACAAAAAATCGATTTATAACAATTTTGAGAATATATAAAACATGCCTCAATGCACTGTGTGAGGTTTACAAGGCGATATAATAACCCAAAATTTTTCTATATGATCCTAAAAATACTCACAAAAATTGGAAATGTGCTGCAAAATCAGTCCTAAGATTATATTGCTACTATATTATTATTCTATTTTCTGATCACATTTACTTTGATTCCAAATTGAGAACCTTTAATATAACCCTTTTTTTCTCTTTGGCAACTGAGATGACATCGACTATTCTGCCAGAGTCAAAAGATGTTCTTTATTTCAAAGGAATAACCTTTACTAGAGTTTAACAAGTTCTTAACTTAAAATTCTCTGTTCAGAAACGTTGAGCATCCGATAACATCTGTTCAGGAGACGATACGAACCCGCACTCGTCGCTCGCTTATCTCCTCGTTTAGAAAGAACACACTTAAACTGTCATTGTTGTGGTTTATACAACACAAAACACAATGCACGTACTCGTACATATGGACAACAAAAATGCTCTGTAAAAAGGCAGCTTACTTAAACTACTTTCGAAAATTCTCGTTGCGTAGTGACATGTTGAGGAATTGAGTGAATGAATTAACTGTCTCAGTTTGACTATATTTTGTCAAGTTACCAAAGATCAATCAATTTGAAATATGATCTGTCTTCTGTCAATTGTATTTCGAAAATTTACTATAGTAAAGGTGATATTGCCAATTCAGTTTCAATATTTCTGCCTGTGATTCTATCCATTTTCCCGTGTGCGCTCCCCAGTGCACTATAGTTGTATTGTCGGCAACAAACGGCGGAATTTTTCAATTGGCGAGTCGCGTCGTGTAAGAACGAATGTGTCTGTGCAGCACTGCTCCTCTGGGAGGCTGCGGACCTTTATCTTGTCAGTAATCGTCGGCTAGTTGTATTGTGAGATGAGATTAAAATGTCTGCAGATTCTTCAGGTCTTGCTTCCTGTTATGAAATCTTTTGGTATCTTGAAGAAAGTTATCAATACTTCTGACAAATTTAATCAGCTCTGTTAAAACTTAACTAGCTAACCTGCATTTTGAAGAGCAATCTCACTCTTTCTTTTGTACAAAGTGACATTAATTTACGTAGGTATATGTACCGGGCAGGCGTGCTGTTAAAACGTAAGTAAATATTATGTTGAGTTAGGTTATTAATGTTCGAATCTTCGAAGCACCCGACCTACATACATACCTTAAACACATCTTTCCAGAAACAGTATCCGAAAGTTATATCAATCAATCAATCAAATAGTCCTTATCGGATATAGGCATTACTTATAAAAATAAATCAACCCTTCTCAAAAATTCTTCCACAAACTAATAACTAAACAAAACCGATCACTTGTCGGGGCCCTCTGGAGAATAAACTAGGTCTCGTTTAAATATTCAGCAGGCAAAGGTTGAGCTCAACATATTTGGAGCGAAATGAGCGGCCCAGCTCCTTTGTGCGCAACCGGGAATATTTCCTGCTGCGCCGTCTTTGTGCTTGACATATTGTAATATACAACACTCAAGCTGCTGCACTAAACTTTACTTGTGACGCTAAAGGTTAAATAGTTGAGGGTTAGCTAAGCTTCAATTAAGGTCACTTAAAATACCTAGTAAAAAATTGTAGTTAGCAAGTAATATTACTTTGAAACTGTTGATATTTTCTTCCGCACCAAATTCTATTATATTCTCTATGGCACATTGAACCAATGTTTTAGATAAAAGCCTGCTATTTCCCTGTGTTCATAACTCTTGCTCATTACATTATACACAGGCAAGTTATAATCAGTTGAGCAAGGCGCGAACTCATAACAAGTTGCTACACTGTGGCTCATATCCATAATGTTATACACGGAGTTGTACAAGTTGCCGCCAATATTCGTGTGACTTGCTCCTAAGCTGGGATTGAAATAGGGCTCCAATGCGGCATGTAATCGCATATGCATTTATATGGGTTTTTACTGAAATAGCACTTACATCACTGTTGTGTTTTCTTTGTAAACAATTATTTAGATTAGCCTTATCGCGTCCATAAAATATCACGGTTCTGTTTCTTTGTCGATGATTTATGAGTATGCTTTTTTTGCTAATTATTTTGGAAAAGTTAAGTTGTACTAACACGGTTGCAGAAATTAATTACGCGAACTACATACATTGAGGGCTCAATGTTTAAAACTATATATATAAATATAACTCAAGGTTTATAAGTTATTCGCTCTTGCTTTTTAAAGCATTAGCCCTATAAACCTGAACTAGAATGGCTAGAAAATGTAGTTTATTAGTTATTTAGGCCTTCGCTAAGAGTCAACGAGTGAATTGGGTCAAACTAGGCGGCCGTGGGCTAACAGTCTGCTCCGGCTTATTAACACCGCGAATTATTATTAACTGTGGCTTAAATGCGGACCCAGATTCGATTCAAGTCGAGGCTATGTAGGTTAGCAGTTGGCAAAAGATTTAGAACAAATTCATCGCAAACTGGAAGTTTCCGTGGATCCGTCCGTGGAACGAGTGCCTTATTGTGTCGTTGTGTACATGAATCTTGTCAATTGAATGTTAAGAATTTATAAGAAGGTCCTTATAAATTCTTAGCTCTCAAGAAGTACGGAAAGTGTGACTGTGTTCAAAGATGTTATGCAATGCGCCTGCTAGCTAGTCTTGTAACTGTAAATTTATAACGATAACATCTATGTACTCATGTTGCTAAGTAAATAAATGATTGGATTTATAAACTCAAAGCATTTATTTCAATTAGACCATTAAACGCACGTTTGAATGTCAAGAAACAATAAAATTAAGCTACAGCCCTAAACACACAAAATAATTTGTGAAAACACTGTAGTTTCCCATTTCAAAGCGTTGATCTCTATGGAAAAGTATGGGCAAGAAACTCCATGGACACTCTTTTAAATCATAATAATTTTACAGGATCATGGTTACATCATTCTTGTTGAGATTATATAAATATGTGAAAACGTTGTAGTTAGACGTGCACATTAAGAGCGAGAATAAAAGCAAAAATGACAATAAATATATATTAATTGAAATAAACCGTGGCAGCTAAGAGATGACCAGTCCCAACTGACAGCGCCCGTTCACGAACATGACGCATGGATCAGCCCCATTCAGCTCAACCATTTTGAAGGTTGACAGTTGGTTTAGTGGTCGCAGTGGTCGTTAGCGATTTCGCAGTAATAGTACGCAGTCTGGATTTACGTCTATTAGATGGCAATCACGTCGCCCCCTATTATATTAACAAAAGTTAATAATTAGTTAGGTATGCAGATTTAATAATATTTATTTTTATCTACACACCACACCACCCGATACGTAAACAAAGCCGACGGAGTCGTCGCCTTTGTAAATAACAGACACAAAATAAAAGAAATCAAATTAACTCACGCTTCTTGCTTACAGGTTAACGTTATACCCGACCTCATAATCCTAGGTATATATCGGTCACCATCAAGAACTATTGCGGATGATTTCATCTATTCATTAAACCTTCACACCTGACGAATAGCGTCATGTAAAAATATAATAACCACGGGAGACATTAATATAAACTTAATCTATAAGCAAGACGAACAATCTTACGAACGATCAAACAGGCTCAATTATTTAAACATGTTAGCTATGCATAGCCTACTTCCCGGACATTCACTTCCCACTAGAGGCAAAAGCTGCTTGGACCACTTCATATACAAATTGACACCTGGTAATAAATCCGCAATTATATCAATTATTAACAGTACTATCACCGATCATTCAATGATTTTCTTAAAATTATCCAATTTGAAAAACACAGATAAAGTTACCAAAACAAGAACGACTATAAACTTAGAAAATGAACTAAATCTCTTAAAAACCAGTAACACCCAAGAATTACTAAACCAAACTAACCCTGAAATATTAACAAACAACCTAATAACTCTACTGCAAAATTGTCTTATAGCCAACACCCTCGTCACAAGAATCCCCTTGAAAAATAGACTGATTAAACCTTGGATGACCATCGGTTTACTACGATATATACATAACAGAAATAATATGCAAAAAAAGATAAATTTGGACCCACTCAATGACATTCTAAAAATCACCTATAAAAGATATCGTAACTTCTGCAATGTTATAATCAAAAAACAAAAACGGAAATACGACCGAGACCAGCTACAGAAGGCCAAAAAAAACCCTAAAAAGCTATGGCACACCATCAACAAAATTACTTTGCGAAAACCAGCAAAAGCGCAAAACTCGGAGTTACTAAATTCAACCCCTACTCCAGGTGATTCGGTAAATGGTGTAAACCAATACTTTTGCACTGTAGGTCAACTTCTTGCTGACGACATCTTAAACAACCCCAAGAGGGTATCAATAATCGACCCTAAAATATTAACTCCCGCAAACCCGCCGGTCTCATCTTTTATGTTATTAGACACAGACCCTGATGAAGTGAGAACCGTAATTAGGAGTCTGATAGTGCTACCGGCTGGGACAAAATTCCTATCATCTTTTTAAAAATTTCCCAGGCCATCGTTGCCCCTATTGTTTCCCATCTTGCAAACCTCTGTTTTGACCAGGGTACATTCCCTACTGCACTAAAACAAGCTGTAATTACACCAGTGCACAAGGGTGGGGACCCCTCGAACTACCGGCCAATCTCTGTCCTTCCGTCCCTGTCTAAAATCATGGAGAGATTATTAAACCAACGTTTAATTAGTTATCTAAATAAAAATAATATTCTCTCACCCTCGCAGTTCGATTTTAGGCAGGGAATGAGCACCGAGGATGCAGTCCTGGCGCTTGCCTCCACTGTCACCACCAAGGTGGTGGGTGGTGGCAAGTGCCTGGCTGTTTTCCTCGACCTCAAAAAAGCCTTCGACACAGTCTCCGTACCCACGCTTCTGCACAGACTGGAAGCCATCGGTGTCAGAGGGACCCCCCTCAAACTATTCAAAAATTATCTGAGTGAGCGCAAGTATGTAGTGAAAATAGGGGAAGCTATCAGTTCTGAGATATCTGTCACATACGGGGTCGGGCAGGGTAGTGTGCTCGGGCCAACGCTGTTCCTTATTTATATTAATAACCTCTGCAGTATGAAGATCGACGGTGCTCAATTTTGCTCATACGCTGACGATACTGCTATTGTCTTCTTGGCCGAACCGCTGAGCATGCCTTGACTTTGATTGCTGCCTGGCTAGACCATCATCTTCTAACATTGAACATTTCAAAGACAAATTTCATTTGCTTTACCAAGTCCAGTCGTACCCAGCCGCCACAGGATTTCCGGATCAAAATCCATAACTGCCTCAACCCTTCTTGCCCTGATTGCTCTTGTCTAACAATAAATAAAGTAACTCACACCAAATACTTGGGAGTAATGTTGGACCAAAGACTATCATGGCACCTCCACGTAGAGCTTATAATGAATAGAGTTCGGAAATTGATCTGGACTTTTAAAACACTACGGCACGTTGCGACAAAGAAACTGATCGATCAAATTTACGTATCTCTGGGTCAATCTTTCCTAATGTATTGTTTACCAGTCTGGGGTGGAGCGACCAAGACCAAATTTCTAGAACTTGAAAGAGCACAAAGGGCCCTTCTTAAAGTCATGTTTTTCAAGCCACTCAGATACCCCACAGAAAGTCTCTATTTAAACTCAAACCTCCTATCAGTCAGGAAATTATACATCCTTCAGATAGCCCTGAAAAAGCACAAGTCACTTTCTTTCGTCCCTTCCAAGACAGTGACTAGGAGGAAGAACAGAGTAGCTCCACTTACACCTGTTAACACCAAATTCGCTGCTAGACAATATAATCGACAGTCGACCCACATATATAACTTTCTAAACTTAAATCTTGACGGCAAAAATCTTGATGTTATAGCAGAAACTGTATTCTTGGGGATGACTATTGATTCTAAACTGCAATGGGGCGCGCACATAAGAACTCTTTCGGGTAGGCTCAGCTCAGCTGCATATGCAGTAAGGAAAATAAGGCAGTTAACTGATGTAGACACAGCTAGGCTAGTATACTATGCTTACTTTCACAGTATTATGTCCTATGGCGTTCTCCTGTGGGGATCAGCAGCAGACGTCGATTCAGTTTTTATATTACAAAAGAGGGCAGTCCGCGCGATCTATAAAATGGGTCCTCGCGAGTCCCTCAGAGAAAAATTTAAAGAGATCGATATACTGACTCTGCCTTCACTTTACATCTTAGAATGTATATTGTATGTCCGTAAAAATCGGGGGCTTTTCAAAATTAGGAGCGACTACCACAATATTAATACACGCAGTAAACACGAAATTGTAATTCCTAAATTTAGATTAACAAAAACTAGCAAGTCATTTCTAATAAACAGTATACGCTTTTATAACAAGTTGCCAAAATCAGTTATAGAACTGACAGATGGAAAGTTTAAAAACTACATAAAACGTGTCCTTATTAAAAACGCATATTACAAAATCAAGGACTACGTTGAAGATAAAGAAGTTTGGCTATAGTTCCTTCTGCGCATGCGGCTTCCCTGGTAGCTATAATCAGCACAAATTTGTGGATGTCTCTAACTATTCTCAATCTTATTTATTTTTGTGATCTCTTTAATCATTTTGTTTTTTTTTTGCAATAGTTGTCAAATCACATATTTATATCACCCTTGTTCTGAATAGTTACAGTACCTACTGATAGCAACATCTGTGTGGCTCGTCTCTTAGTTATTATTTTGTTTTTGCAATATTTTTTTATTATTTTTACTCTTGTATAGATTCTTTTCTACCAATTCGTTGTGAATGAGTGGACATAGTTGGCCTTGTAGATTCTTAGACGCTTGTTAACTTTTGTTAACGTATTATTTTATTTTACTTTTTGTAAAGTAAGCAATGACTTATTGTCGGGCCTACACTGTCCTCTCATACTTAAGTACTAACGCTGTAACAACAACAACATTGTAAAACTAAATGATTTTAAAAGAGTAACCATGGAGTTTCTTGCCGGTTCTTCTCCATAGGAAACGACCAACCCGAACCGTGCATCTTTTCTCGACGTTTTATAAGTGCCCATGTAGGCCTATGTAAAATAAAAATATTTTGATTGATTTTGATTTGATTGATTTAAACAAAGAATTTGGCATTTACAAATTCTTCTCTCTCTCCACAGGGCATCTTCCGCCTGGCTTGCGAGCACGTGCTCCGCACGATGCGGCGCGGTCGCGAGACTCTGCTGACCCTGCTAGAAGCCTTCGTGTACGACCCACTGGTAGAGTGGGGCGGCGCCGCGGGCTCGGGTGGCAAGCGGCGCTGCACCGAGCGGGACGTGCGCGCAGCCCTAGCCATGATGGCTGTCCGGGCGCAGGAGTTGAAGCATCACTTTACTGAAGTCACGTGAGTATTATTTGGTTGGTAATCATATAACTTGATCATAATATTAACTAAATGTTATTGATCTATTTCAGGACGTAGGTATCTCCTATCCTCTTACTAAAAATATATGTTATTCGAACTAATTGCAGTGTGACCTTCACCATATGCAGGAGGTCTTTATAGATTACTGCAGTCGATCCCTCTTACCCAGCACCATTGCAATGTTTATCAGTCCAGTGTCGCTACTTCTTCGTCCTTCTCATAATAAGCTGGCTTCGAAATCATCATTTATCAGCTAATAAAATACATTTCTGCAGAATCGCCAAAATTAAACTTGCTAGGCTAACATGGCATACTGCACTGTCTATTACATAAGCGTCGAATCATAAAGACTTCTCCACAATATAAAGATATACGAGTAAACGAGCCGTGCCGCCACCGCGTTGCTTTGTTGCGCCACGATGTACTACGCTCATCGCGCGCAGACTTACGTGCTTAATAAATACTGCACCGTATCTGACGCGATGCCACGATACCGTGATGGACGCACTTACTATGCATATATTTATATCAACACTAGGGATGGGCCCGCCTCAATCTTTGGAAAACTGTTCTACTTTTTCTTTGCGGTTTCACTAAAATGTTGCCTCATCAATATGTAACTATGTAGCTACCTGTAAAGCACGTATCACTAGCTACAAGATGCATTTGATTGTGCAGGATGGACAGAAAAGGAGGAGGACCAAATCATGCAGAGAAGCATTGCCACCTAACATGATGGAAGGCTTGTGCTGAAGACTAAATTCAGACCATTTTGTTTTGCCTTGTAATTTAAATTATAAAAAGAATTAGGCTAATATAACAAAGAGGAAGGATAAACCATATTACGGTAAATGAGTAAGAGAGTAGTTTACGCTTGTGCGAGTACAAAAGATGAAATCTGAAAGTAGCGCTGGTGACTGAAAAGTGGTGTGGTAATCGGTTGGTTTGGTATGGGCATGTGATGCGGAGGAATGAGGAAAATGAGGTTAGGAAAGTTTTGAGTATGAATGTGGATGGGTATAGGAGTAGAGGAAGACCAAAGAAACGATGGTAAGACTGTGTGAAGGCTGATATGGCAAGAAAGGTAGGTAAGGACAGGATGATAATGAGAGAGTTTATGTTTCTCTCTGATGAAATGAACCTTTTATTTGTCTGACGGATATTCTGAATTTATTAACAGATGTGCAATATTTATATTTTAAAGCTTGTAGACATCGTGCCCATCCCTATTTATGAAGTCAGCTTTAAAGTGTAGTTCCCGACAGAGAATTGAAAGCTACTTTCAGCCTTACACTTAAAATAATATCGAGGTCGACCAATACATTGACCGTCCAATAATGTATATAATAGAGTAAATGATGCATTGATAGTTCACCAAGCTGTCTAAATAAACTACGCTGTGAATATCGTTATAGGCATGACTGTGAAGTTTATTTAATAATGTATGTACACACAGGAGAAAATACAAGGAAACATTATCCTACTTAATATTTTAAATGCGAATGTTTGTAAGGATGGATGGATGTATGGATGTTTGTTACTCTTTCACGTCAAAACGGCTGAACGCATCTTGATGAAATTTGGCACAAAGATAGATTATTGTCTGGAGCAGCGCCAACTAGTAACAAAGTATAGACTACAAAGGCACAGCTTATTTCAAAAGAAATTTCTACCAGCAGGCCTGCGAGAGGAAATATGAAGCAAAGAAACGAAGACATAACGTAGACTTGTTTATTATGCGTAACTAGTATAACCGAGTTCAAGATAAACGGTAAAACTACGTATACAATAGAAAGCCTGAAAGACATATGTAGGTCACAGAATATACGTCAAATTCTATTAAATACGGACAGGATACAAAATCACACCTATTTAAAGTTTTGTCGTTAACGTTCCAGTCAGTAATTTGTTGAAAGCTCTACGTGGTCCTAATGTCCCCATTTGTGTGTAGCTTAATTACTTAGTGTCCTTGATTAATGGACTCGACCTTGTACACCTAAGTCTCTACACATAGATAAATACACCATGCGGATAGAAATTCTCGCGGGATTATATAATTACCAGATTACATTTTGAATAACAGAGTACCTTCCAGAGAAACATTCCTTGGTATGACTTTAGCTGTTAAGGCTCTATTGCGTCGTTTTCTATTTAATAACAAGCATTCTACGCATAATAGCCTCCTTGTACCCCGCGTAATGTTTCATGTCAATTTGTGTTCGTGCTCAAAGTTAATGTTCAACTAAAAGACGCGTCAATATAACGCGCTTCCCGGTTCCTCTGAATTGTTAACGCAACGCGTTCAATACGCCTCGTTAAAAATTCATAACGTGAACTGTTTATTTATTGCCGAATATTTGTTTCAGAGAGCAATTTTTGGCTGTGCTACCCGAAATCAAACAGTGTGCGGATAACTGGCTGAAAGAGAACGAAGAATTGAAGTCAGTAGAGACCAGACTACAAGACTGTCACCAACAGATGGCCCTCATCAAGGAAATCGAAGCTTATGGACCGAACTTAAACAACCACCCGCTATACGCCATCTCACAAAAATACACGTCGTACAAACAAGCCAAGAACGCCGTGGAAGACTCCATGAAGGCGCTCGTGAAGATCCTTAAAGACTTCGACACACAGATCGAAAACTTCGCTAACACATCAGAAGCGATCAATGGCCCACAGCTCATGACGTGGGTGCAAGAGTTCTCCGGAAATGATGAAGAAGAACAACCAATATTTGAACATATAAAAGAGTTCCTTACCAATGCTGGTCAAGGCGCCATGATATCGCAATGTGAGCAAGCTGAGACGGAGCTGTATCAGAGCATGAAGCAGACACACCACCTCGTCAGATCCTGCCTCGAACTGCTGTCACAATACGTGGCAGTATCTCAGTACTATCCGCAGAGCCACACAGAATACCATCGCGTGGTGATGTTCAGAAAATTCTTAGCTGCAGCCCTAGAGAGCAAATCTCCTGAAGTATGCCGCGACGTATCCAGTCAAGTAACAGCCCTGATTAACGCTGACAACAACAAAGGCGACACGTCGCAACAGATCATAAACTACAACTACAGATTACAAACCATGAATGTTGAAGCCAACGCAAATTTGACCAAAGCAATAGAGAGACTGCAGCTGGAAGGTGGTACAGATGCCTTGGCTTTGGCTCAAGAAGCTTACCGTGAGGCGAAGACAAACATCAGTAACTGGGTGAGGACTGAGGAAGGGGCGGGAGCGGCGTTAGAGTGTGTGGTCGTTGGCATGCTATGCAACCTGAATAGACGATATTTAATGTTGGAGAATGGAGCCCAAAGCGCTGGGGACTGTCTTGTAGACCTCACATCACGAGAAGGAGAATGGTTCTTAGATGATATGAGTGCATTATCTATGCAAGCAGTCGAGCTGCTATCATTGCTACCTCTACAATCAGCATCTGCCGAAGATGCGGCGATGCCCGTCGCAGTGGAGTGCGTTCGTAACGCGAACCTGTTATTGGCTGACTTAGTACAGCTGAACTACAATTTTAGCACCATCATACTACCCGAGGCGATGAAGAAGGTGCACTCCGAGGATCCGTCGGTGCTGCTTATGATTAGCGAGCTAAACGCTGTCATCATGAACTCTCCAGTGCCCCTTAACGAGTTACTGACGCAGTTGGAGTTGCATCTTAGATATCTGGTTATGGATATGGAGGTAAGATTCTATTGAAGTTTGGTATCTACTTGCTACAAACCTTAAATTTAATTGTTGACATACAACGTACAGTTGTGGCATGTTGCGATCTAAGTACTCCCATATAAAGAAAGTTCAGATGTTTGAGAAATAAGTCACTCCTCCGCATTCTCATCAGATGGACTTCAAATGAGTATTTCGTAGTATATAAGCCGGTTTCGACCTCTCTGATGAATTCTAACTTTTTTTAGTATTTCTTTTGTAACTCGTAACTTTGTTTTCAGTCCCCAGCCAGCAGTGCCCCACTTCTAGCCGCAGAAGTCCGATCCCGCTACGAAGCCCTACTGTCAGCGCCCACCACAGACGCGGAGGGTCAGTCCGCTGGCCGCATGCTGCTGATGGGTTTCAACGGGCTGTTCGCGGCCGTGGAGCTGAGGGCGCGGGAGCTGGCTGATCATCTGGCCATACCTATACCGCCGGCGTGGAGGAAGATAGATCATATCAGCGAGTCCATGCATATGTCGGTAAGTGTTCTGCACTGTTTATCAGCGTTTTTATTTGTTGTTCTAGGAAGGTACGTCAGTCGCACACTCTGAGCAGTCATATAACCAACTCGGTTATTGTCATATTTTGTTCTATTTTATACGATATGGTCTATTGTATGAGTTGATGCCGCTTACAGACAAAGTGCTAAAAGTAAATAATTTCTTTAAATAGTTTTCCTGGGGATAAAACTGGCAAATTAGTTTCGCGTAGTTAGGGTTATGTGTTCGTTACTTTTATTCAACTTTGGCGTTCTTTAATAAAAACTTCGCTGCTATATGTCGAGATACGTATATTTTCTGATCGATGATTTTTCGCTTTTCATTCGTGATTTGCACTTTGACATGATTGTACCAAACACTTTGTCGCGGCGAAACTTCTCGCAAACTTGATGGCAATTTTGTATTTTAAGAAACCATTTTGTCTTCATGTTCCAGGCGGCACTACAAAGTCCTCTACTACGCGGAGTACTAGAAGACATTTTCCTAGTCCGCCGTGTACAGGTCATGGCGGAAGTGTTTGCGATGTGCGCGCAGTGCGCGTGCGCATTCAAAGGCAGCGGCCCTCCCGCGCTCTTCGACGATGCCGCGCTCTGCAAGCCTGTCCGACGGTAAGTAACGAGGCACGAAAAACATGACACGTAGTACGAGCTGTCCCCGTTATTGAAATGAAATAAAATGTTTATTTCCTATAAGTGTCTGTAATAACTACAATATAGATGGTCGAATTTTTTCCGACGCTCAAACAATTTGCTAAAATTAACATGTTAAATTATGGAATAAATTATAAAAATAATTAAAGCTAAAACAATTAGTATGATATAACATTAAAAATATCAATGATATGTCAATTTATAATAGAAAAATGTCAAAGTTAATCTCTGAACCTGAGATACTCGTGCACCGAATAAGATTCTTTAGTGTACAAGAAATTCAATGTCTCCTTAAATCGATTGTTTGAGAGTTCTATATATGATCTTGGTAATTTATGAAATATTATTGTTATTTAATGCCTTTATTCATTTCGGGTACAGTAAATGTTCCGTTTATGTCCCAGGTTCACAGCTGAGTACGTGTCCCGCTGCGTGCTGGGCGTGCACTCGAAGGCGCTCGCCAGCGTGCTGTGCCTACTACTACGTCGCGCTAGACTTGACTTACACGCTGAAGTTGAACAGAAGGAGATCGGTGGGTTTATTATTCACTTGATGGAAATAGTACATTTTGATTCGAGGGTGGAAACTTTGTTATTGCAGCCGAGGCGGATTTACCGCAGGAGCCGCCAGGCGAGAGCGTTATAGAGCCGAGAAAATCGCAATACAATAAATTTTTTCCAATACACTTCGGAGAAATTAAATAACAGAACAAAAAGTACTTTTTTCATTAATCAATATGAAACCGCGCTTTGTCTTCCCATACTGAAAGAGAAACAAAGGCATCGCTAAACAGCCTAATATTAAAAGTAAGAAATTCATTCTTATTTGGTAGATCGTTAATGTAGATTATAAATAAAAGAGGTCCAAGAATACTTCCTTGGGGTACTCCATACAAAATAGTTCTATTTGACGTATATGTTTGTTCCAAGTTTGTATCGATTGTTATGCGTGTTAATTGTGTTAAGTACTTGAAATCGGTTAGATAAATACGATTTTATAAGGTTAAGTGCATTTCCTCTTACCCCATATTTCTCTAGTTTATTCAAGAGTATTTGATGATCCACGTGATTATAGGCCTTTGACAAATCCATAAAAATCGTAGTTATATGTTGCTTGTTATCCAGTCCAGTCATTACATTTCTTAAGAAATGAAAAAAGCGCTGCTAGTAGATCTTACGAAACCCGAATTGTTCATCTGCAAATATGTCATTAGTATCGAAGTAATTAAATAAGTTATTGTAAATGACTCTTTCAAATATTTTTGCAAAGACTGTTATTAACGCGATTGGTCTATAAAATTTCATGTCTTCTTTGTTGTTTTTTATAAAGGTTTTATAACCGTTAATTTTAGTTTTAAAGGAAACAATCCATGTTCAAGGCACAGATTTATCTGGATTTACTGGAGCAATGAGATGCGATACACATTTAACTATTTTTGTGGTAATATCATCGTACCCTGTGTTATTAGTATTTTTAAGCATTTTTATCATATGATCTACATATTCAACATCATACGGGTTTGTTGGTATAAAGAAAATTGATTTATAATTATTGTATGTCAGTGATTCTAGAGCGTTGTCCCTAGGTGTCCCTAGGTCCTATCTTCAATAAAAAAAAAATATTGAATGACTGAGCTATTTCCGTCGGTTTGGTAACTATTCTATCATTTATTTTTATTTGGTTTATTTCCTCTTTCGATGCTATTGTCTTGTTATTGTTTATAATTTTCCACATTGCTTTAATTCTTGTTGGTCTTTATTATAGTTCTCAGTGTTTATTTAAAAAATTAATTGGGTTTTTAACAAAAAAAAACCCAATTAATTTTTTTGAATAAATATGAAGGCCTTAATAAACAAGGATTTGAGCAGTTGTTTATTGTTATCCGTGATGAAATTTAAAAAATGAAAGCCCTTGTTGTGATAAATGTGAAAAAAGCACGCGTGCGATCATAGTGCGATAAGAGTTTGTTTTCGAAGAAATGCATTGAAAAGGACATTTTTACATGCTAGACAAATAAGACAAACATCAAAATGTAAAGCATTTTCGGTTAATGCAATAATACAGAATGTTGTTTCTGTAAAAATAACAGGTTCTGTGCAAATAACTAGCACTATTTTTTTATTCTTCTCCTAAATCAATTAGTTTTTTCATTGTATATTAACCACTCTGCACGACAGGATTTTGACACATGACACATCAGCTGAATTGGTGGGGTGACGCGAATTGTCATGAAATTCAAGAATTTTCATCAATTTACAGCATTCAATTTTGTTATTAAAAATAAATCACAGCGGCTGTTTCATACGATAACTTTGAGGTTTATATTTCCAAAAACCTCATAAGGTCGATAAAACGGCGTCAATCTATTGCAAAATGTGTGTAAAATACATATTACTACACCCTTCCAAAAATTAGGTACTTTAAAAACGCTGGAAATAATGTACATACACAAGATAACCATTTGATAATATAATCAGAAATCTAAAATAAAAACAGTGACATTCCATCTGCATTCTTATTTTTGCCATTTTACATATAAATTAATAAAAAAACACGATACAAATCTCGCCAAAAAATACTAAAAAATGTGTTGCAATATGACATTTCTTAGTGCTGACCGTAAAACTAAGTTTCATCATTACGATTAAAAAGTTGCATTCAACCTAATCGATAATCGTAATAGAGTAAACTTTAAAAAAAAGTTTTGGGACCATTGAGGAATTTACCTATGGAGGTGGCATAATATTCTACTATAGATTTATAGTTGTACAAATATCTATGATATCGATTATAAAAGAAAGACATTTTGTCACGTGCTTTTTTATTATGCTATAATTATTTTGTTATGCGCCCAGATTTACTGCAAATGTACCTCACATTTGCTGTCAAACGGTTTCGCGGTAAAAGATTTTGGCTGTTTTCTTGAATGACGATAAATGAAAATGGCGGCCAATTTTGTAGGTCATGCTAATTCTGTAGGTAGCCAGTCAGGCAGCCCAGCCGGCACAACCATACCGTACCGCACCTAGAAAGCCATGCCTCCGCAGTAGTGCCTTGTAGACATACAGGGACTCCGTACATAAGTACACATCGGGGCTCTAAAATATTGACACTTAAAAGTATTGGTTGGATAAAAAAAATAGAAAGGTTTAAGGAGACCTTTGCGTAGCAGTAAGCGGTTCAGCCTATAAAAATAGACCGGCCAAATGCGAGTCGGACTCACGCACCAAGGGTTCCGTACAAACTAAAGACATAAACGGTCAAATCTTTTCTCTACGTAGACTTGGAGGGTTGTTTTTTTCACAGCTTCAAGGGACCACAGATTTGATATTTGGGTTCTGTTATTTATAATGAGGTACGGAACCCTAAAAAGTATTTTTAAATAGTGTATGTCTCTTTTTTGGAATTTAAGGACTTCTTTAGGAATTTAAAGGAGGCATCCTTTAAATTCCGCCATTTATATCGGTCTTGCGCCACTTGGATGGGAAATCATCAAATATCCGCTCCTGTTAAACTTTTAACAAAAAGTCGTTGTCGTCTCCCGGCGCCCGACCCCTGTAGCGTCTCACGCGGTGGCTGGCTTGATTTGAGGTTCTCTCCTTCAAACATCACCATCTCCTCCGGGACAAAGCGGTGCTCCGCTCAAAAGAGCAGACTGCCTGTGTGCTCCAACGTGTCCTCCGAGCGATAGTCACATTGGTGACACCTGGGTGTTTCTTCCCGCCCGATGATGATGTGCAGGAACGTCTCGGGACGTTTCTACTTTCGTGCCCGGTGAGGATCTGCGTCAGGTGGTAGGTGAGGATGCCGTGGCGCCTCACTTCCCCCGCTCTGGGCGGAGCGGGGGGGAGTGTCAGACCCGCAACCCCGGTAGGGTCCTGCCAGGATTGCGGGTTGTTCGAAAGAGATACCGCAGCCCCGAGTAAAAGAAGGAACATCGATCGGTGGACATTAGTCAGTAAAAGCCTGACACTCCCCCCCGCTTCGCCTAGAGCGGGGGAAGTTATTCGATGATTTCCCACCCCAAAATAAAACCCCGGTACACGACCGGGGTTTTTTTCCATCTCAATTGTGGTCTCCCCCTAGGCCATTTTTACCCCAAGGCTTCCACTCCAAGAACACTTTGGCCTACGAGCCATGTTTTAGGAAAGAATGAAAACGCTTTCCAAATAACTAATCCAACCATACTACAAACAATTTTGTCGAACAAATATAATTTATCTTGGCTGATTTTTTTTACTGTGCCTACCAAAATCATAATAAGAGCGTTCTATATTCAACCTTATTTATTTCTATTTGCAATTCACATTCAAATAGTAGGTACAAAACAAAACCAAATTATTAATAAAATAGCAAATAAACATTTTAATATAAATTCGAACAGCGAGCGCATTCCTTATTTGATTTTTATCTGAAAATAAAATTGGCGCGAATTTAGCCATAGATCAGATTCTACTGTTTGTTGTTGAGTCGGTTTTAGTGGCGTAAAAAATATTATTATCAATATTTATAGTATTTTACACGTATTACAAAATTATTCTTATTTTCATCTATAAATTTCTGATATTCCTTAATTTAATTAATCGAGTTGATTGATTTACAAGAAAATAATCGATTGAAATAATCGCATTTACACATCACAAAATAAAAAAAAAGAAATGGACGTCATTTTCGAAAGTGAATTTAGTAGTGGTTATGAATATTACGTGTTAATGGTCCTATTATTGCAAATTACGATAAGATCTGGGCATGTTCATGTTATTTATAATATTTGCAATGATATTTGCCTCATTTGTTATAGAATCTATTCGCGTCCGTGTGATATAATGTGGAATGAAAAATGTAAACAAGCACGATTGGCGCGAAACTTCGACTTTAGATTTCAAAATGTATCATTACCACTGCTAATTTAAGTTCAATTACGAATGATTTCTGCACGTAATAAAAGGACACGTTAATCAGGCCCAACAATGTGGAGCTTATATGTCCGAAAACCAATTTTTTTATGATTTTTAGCGTCGACCTACACTGCCATCAAAATGGCTATGATCGTAATTTACGCACATGGATTTTATAAAGGTTAATTAAGAAACTTGCTCAATAATTAAAGAACTTCTAACGACGTTTACATATGAGATTTTTATTCTACTATCTTAATGAATGCACACCCATATTATTTTTTAACCAGAAAATAAAATATTTACAAAAATAATGAGGAGGTCGTATGACTTAAATGTTCGACCCCTTTCGGGGCCAGTACCGAGCCAGCGGAGGTTTGAATGTCGAGCCCCCGAAGGGGTCCTTACCGAACTATACGGTTAAATGAAAAGCAAGATTGTTATGAAACTTGATACGTAACTTCCATAAGCTAAATCGTTAAATGATGATATTTCGCAGGCGCATCATGGAGCGTCCCTCTGGAGTCCCTCTGCGAGAAGGCGCGGCGGCGCAGCGCGACCAGCTCGTCGCTCTGTGCCGAGCGCGCCGCGCAGCTAGCGCGCAGCGTGCAGGCAGCGCGCGCGCACGCCACGCGGGCTGCGCGCGCGCACGCCGACCACGCCAAGCGCGCCGCCGCCGCGCACCGCGCGCGCCTCACGCATGCGGCGCACGCGCATCTACATGCTGAGGTGAGCACTATGTTACTACACGCGCGCACGCCACGCGGGCTGCGCGCGCGCACGCCGACCACGCCAAGCGCGCCGCCGCCGCGCACCGCGCGCGCCTCACGCATGCGGCGCACGCGCATCTACATGCTGAGGTGAGCACTATGTTACTACACGCGCGCACGCCACGCGGGCTGCGCGCGCGCACGCCGACCACGCCAAGCGCGCCGCCGCCGCGCACCGCGCGCGCCTCACGCATGCGGCGCACGCGCATCTACATGCTGAGGTGAGCACTATGTTACTACACGCGCGCACGCCACGCGGGCTGCGCGCGCGCACGCCGACCACGCCAAGCGCGCCGCCGCCGCGCACCGCGCGCGCCTCACGCATGCGGCGCACGCGCATCTACATGCTGAGGTGAGCACTATGTTACTACACGCGCGCACGCCACGCGGGCTGCGCGCGCGCACGCCGACCACGCCAAGCGCGCCGCCGCCGCGCACCGCGCGCGCCTCACGCATGCGGCGCACGCGCATCTACATGCTGAGGTGAGCACTATGTTACTACACGCGCGCACGCCACGCGGGCTGCGCGCGCGCACGCCGACCACGCCAAGCGCGCCGCCGCCGCGCACCGCGCGCGCCTCACGCATGCGGCGCACGCGCATCTACATGCTGAGGTGAGCACTATGTTACTACACGCGCGCACGCCACGCGGGCTGCGCGCGCGCACGCCGACCACGCCAAGCGCGCCGCCGCCGCGCACCGCGCGCGCCTCACGCATGCGGCGCACGCGCATCTACATGCTGAGGTGAGCACTATGTTACTACACGCGCGCACGCCACGCGGGCTGCGCGCGCGCACGCCGACCACGCCAAGCGCGCCGCCGCCGCGCACCGCGCGCGCCTCACGCATGCGGCGCACGCGCATCTACATGCTGAGGTGAGCACTATGTTACTACACGCGCGCACGCCACGCGGGCTGCGCGCGCGCACGCCGACCACGCCAAGCGCGCCGCCGCCGCGCACCGCGCGCGCCTCACGCATGCGGCGCACGCGCATCTACATGCTGAGGTGAGCACTATGTTACTACACGCGCGCACGCCACGCGGGCTGCGCGCGCGCACGCCGACCACGCCAAGCGCGCCGCCGCCGCGCACCGCGCGCGCCTCACGCATGCGGCGCACGCGCATCTACATGCTGAGGTGAGCACTTTGTTACTACACGCGCGCACGCCACGCGGGCTGCGCGCGCGCACGCCGACCACGCCAAGCGCGCCTCACGCATGCGGCGCACGCGCATCTACATGCTGAGGTGAGCACTTTGTTACTACACGCGCGCACGCCACGCGGGCTGCGCGCGCGCACGCCGACCACGCCAAGCGCGCCTCACGCATGCGGCGCACGCGCATCTACATGCTGAGGTGAGCACTTTGTTACTACACGCGCGCACGCCACGCGGGCTGCGCGCGCGCACGCCGACCACGCCAAGCGCGCCTCACGCATGCGGCGCACGCGCATCTACATGCTGAGGTGAGCACTTTGTTACTACATCGCACGGCAACGAAACTGTTGCTCCAATTACATAAGACATTTGCAAAGCATAGTTTTATTTACATTTCATGAACCCTTTTTTGTTTTTTTTTGGGTGGGAAATCATCAAATGACTTCCCCCGCTCTGGGCGGAGCGGGGCATGTCAGACTTGTACTGACTAAAACCCACCCATGTTCCTTCTATTGTCCTTTACGTTCCGGGCCCGCGGTATCTCTTTCAAACAACCCGCAACCCCTGCAGGCGGAGGCCCTGGCAAGCCCCTCTGCTTTGCTGACATCTCTTTGAGGCGCGCGTGAAACACTAACGCGCCGTCGACACGGCCTGTCGTCAATAGACGGACGGACGGTGAGCTACCCATTGCTCACCGTCCACAGGCCCGCATCTACGGTGGCCGGGAGTCGTCTCGCGGCGCCCATTTCATGAACCCTCATGTCTGTTTGTAGGTGCTAGGCAGTAACCAGGAGACCAGCGCAGCTCTAGCGCGTCGTTCTCGAGAACTGACTGCCGCGGTAGAACGTCTCACCGCCGCCACAAACAAAGCGCATGCCTTACTGACTGCAGCCCATCAAAGGTATGACATTTTATTTGTCCTTTGAACCCTAACGTTTTGTATACGACTGTTAAAGACTGGATTTGTTTTAATTTTTTTAGGTAGTCGGGTCACTCTCTCATACGTCTAATTCTGTTAATCAGTTTAACCTGTGGAGTGTGCTTGTGAATTTGATACAAAACATACATAATTATACATCCGCTCGAAAAACATAACACTTCTTCTTTCGGCAGTTGGGTAATAAAGGCACTATACAATAATAACATACCTATTTTTTGTTTTGGCTTGAGTAACAAGTGAATTCTACGCTGACACGCGAAAAAATATTTTAAAACAATTTTTCAAAAACTGGTTCTTATTTCATTATGATTGGGTTCAACATGCAATGTATTTTATAAGTGCTTTTTTGTTATTCATTTTTTTTTCATGAATACTGTTCGAATCCCTATGGCGGTGATTTTTTAGCATGTGTTGTAAGTGTTGTAAAGGGATAGAAACAGGGACATAAGAGTTAGATGGAGAATAGGTCAGAAGAATGTGAAGGTAGACGAATGCGTTTGTCCAGGTTTGGATTGTTACCGTAGAGATATTTAATTGAATGCAATATAATGTGATATATAATGAACAGAGTGAAGTGGGGTGCGGGCGCCAACCCGGCGCTGCAGGGCGTGGGCGTGGGGCTGGCGCGGGCCGGCGCCGCGGCGTGCGCGCGCGCGGGCGCGCTGGGCGGCGCGGGCGGCGCCCTGGCTGCGCACGCGCGCGCCGCCGGCACGCAGCGCGCCGCGCGCAGCCGCGCCAAGCATCACCACGCGCTGCATACTGCGCTGCACCACTGGGAGAAGGTACGCCACTCACTCCAACTGCATTCATTTTACTACATTATGACTCAAATGTTCAGAACGTTTATTTATTTATCAACAAACATATGCTTAATGTTGTATTATCTGCAGGCGTGCACACTGGCACAGAAATATTCCCTGAAAGTATCCTCCGTCGAAGAGTCGCTCATGGAGATGTTACATCCTGAAGGAAACATTGATACACAATGGGTAAGTCATTTTTAACCGAATTCAAAAGGGGGGAGGTTATCAATTCGACTTAATTTTTTGTTAATGTTTATTACCCGATTTCTCCGTTAACTGTGGATCAGATTCTTGGATACCATTTATTTCATTATTTATAATTCATAATTGAAATAAATGGTATCTTGGTATCAATGAAAAATGAATAGTCGATGTGCACGACAGCAACATAATATAGCGGCGCTGCCGCTACTCATTAGATATAGAACATAGATTTAAGTACCTACCTGTCATATTACCTACATTGTAAGCGACTGAGCCGCGTGCAGGGCGACAAGTATGAACCTGCTCACGCCGCTCGGTCGCAACGCGCATTGCCATTGGTCAATGTAAGAAATTATTGCGTCAGCCACAAATGGGCGCGTATAAAAGGGCCTGCCCTTGACAATGCGCGTGTCAGTCAGTCAGTCGAACTTTCTCTTGATAAGTACATGCTGCGTGTAAAACCAATAAATCCGTTTGAATGCTACTAGTGCTTATTCTTCATCATACAGTCCACTCGCTACATATTCTGGTCCTTCGAAAGCCGAATATAGATCCAGCAGGATGGTGTTAACACGCAGCCGTAGTGGAGACTCCAGGAGAGAACAGACCCAGCAAGAGCCTTCAGTGACCGCCGGACCGGGTGCCAGCAAGTCGGCACCAGAATCCAGCTCGGTCGGCATGACGGACACAGGCAGCGGATCTGCGACGACTACCAACACCGACGCCACGCAAACACGTGGTACGCTCAAGCCCAGCGATACCAGGTCACGCCGTTCTACAGTTTCGAGAAAGAAGCGCCTCGCAGAGCTGGAGGCCAGAGAACGGTTGGCTGAAATGAAAGTCAAGCAAGCGCAGGCAGAGCGAGAGCTGCAAGAAATACAGCTGCAGCGCATCAGAGCCGAAGCTGACTCGAGTGAAGACGACGACTTGGCGGACGACCTCGCCTCCGTAAGGATTGGAACGTGGCTTGCGCGACCGGCGCCGCCACCCGGAGGTGAGGCTCCACCGCCGCCACACGACGCCAGCGACGGGAGGAATAGCAGGGACGCAGCGAAGGACACCGGCGCCGCGACAGACGCTCAACCGCTGCGAGACGACGACGGCTACGGAAAAAGTGTATGTGCGAAAACAAACAAGGGCAATATCGCGAGTGAAATGTTACACGATAATGTGAGTGATAAAGTGATCGACGTAGGGACACTCGCCGCGGCTCTAGCACAGGTCGCGCGTCGTTCGAGAGAGCCGCCAAGGTACATCCAGCAACTACCAGTCTTCGACGGAAAACCCGGTGAGTGGATAGCTTATAAGGCCGCGTATTGTGACTCACATACTTATTTTTCCGGTATAGAAAATGTCGCTAGGATTAGGATGAGCCTCAGAGGCGCCGCAAAGGAAGCTGTAGGTTGCCTACTGTTTAGTCAATCTGACCCTCAGGTCATTTTAGACGCACTAGAAAGACGTTTCGGTAGGCCTGAGGCCTTGATCATGGCCGAGTTAGATCATATAAAATTATTACCTAAATTGAATGATAACCCTAGGGACATATGTATTTTCGCTAGTCGTATTGCGAACACGGTGGGTACGGTAGAAGCACTGAAAAGAATTCAGTATTTACATAGCCCTGAAATGTCGCGTTGTATCGTTGAAAAGTTAACGCCAATATTAAGAAACAAATGGTATGATTACGCGGCTAATAAAAAGATTGAAGACATTCCCGAATTAAAGCGCTTATCTATGTTTATGAACGAAGAGGCAGATAAGTGTGGCGCGTATGCACAGCCAGAACGTGATAGTGATGACTCCAATAGCTTACGACAACGGCGCAGAGCTGAGCGCACGTTTACTATGAATAAGGAAATAGCAAATGAGCAATGTCCGGCATGCAAGCAACACGGCCACAAACTACCAGACTGCAGTAAATATAAACAGCTAGACATAGATACTCGATGGGATATAGCAAAAACCTCCAACATGTGCTTTAGGTGCCTGCGAAATAAGCATAGAAGATTTATGTGTAAAGCACCAATTTGTGACATAAAAGAATGTAACATGAAACATCATAAACTGTTGCATAAAGAGCGTAAAGTTGAGGCGTCCCACAACATAGCGACGACGCCGGCCGCGCCGCCGACGCCTGTTATCACACACGAAACCGTTACGTCAGCGCGGGAAACTGTATCAACGACTTCGCCTCAAAATCGCCGCGCGTATTTAAAAATAGTACCTGTCACATTAAGCGGACCACATACCAGTGTAGAAACATATGCCTTGTTAGACGATGGGAGTACAGTCACCCTGTTAGACGCGTCAGTAGCAGACATCTTAGGTGCAGATGGGCCAGCGAGTCCTATGTGGATACAAGGCATAGGCACGGAGGTTAAACACGAGCAAAGCCGAACCGTGAGCCTCCACATACAAGGCAAGCACCATAGCGACCCACAGAAGATAGAGGCGGCGCGCACCGTAACTAGGCTTGAAATTATGGCGCAAACTGTACAAACCGAAGACTTAAATAACTGTAAACATTTAAACGACATTCATAGCACTCTTGTTTATGAACACGCGCGGCCAATGATTTTGATAGGCCAAGATAACTGGCATTTATTAGTAGCTACAGAAACACGGACAGGTGCTCGTGATCAACCGGTAGCATCGTACACAAAACTCGGTTGGGTATTGCATGGATGCCAGTACTCTGTAAACAAAGTTATAGCTACATTTTGCGGCCATATTAAAATTAAAGAAAATCTGGAACCGATAGAAGAAACCATGAGAAACTTTTTCAAATTGGAATCACTAGGCATAGAACATAGGATACCTAGAGATGACCCACAACAACGAGCCTTAGACATCCTAGAACAAAAGAGTCGACGTTTACCCGATGGCAGCTTCGAGACCGGACTATTGTGGAAACAAGAGGCACCTAAAATACCAAACAACTACCTAGGTGCCCTAAAACGGCTAGAAAATCTAGAACGGCGCCTAGATAAGGACGAAAACCTCAAGACCCAGTACTTGCAACGCCTTGACAATCTATTCAAATCAGGCTATGCAGAAAAGGCACCCGATACCATCACAACTAATAAAACCTGGTACCTACCTCATTTCCCAGTGGTCAACCCAGCCAAGCCACATAAGCCACCACGACTCGTACACGATGCAGCAGCAAAGACAGCGGGTCTGTGCCTAAACGACCTACTATTATCGGGACCTGACCTATTACAATCGTTGCCCGGTATTTTGATGCGTTTCCGTCAAAATAAAATAGCTGTGTCAGCAGATATTAAAGAAATGTTCATGAGGATAAAGATTAGGGAAGAAGATCGTGATGCGTTGAGATTTTTATGGCGCGGTGATCAACGAAGTGGACCACCCGGCGAATATCGCATGACATCTCTTATATTTGGCGCGACGTCTTCCCCATGTACAGCCCTATACATAAAGGATCGCAACGCTAGAGACTTTGCCGATACATACCCAGCCGCGGCGTCAGCGATAAGAAATAATCATTATATGGACGATTATCTTCAGAGCTTTAACAGCGTAGAGGAAGCCAAGACAATAACAACGCAAGTACATTCATAAAAAGGCCAACTTTGTTTTATGTAGCTGGACATCAAACAATAAAAATGTGTTAAACAACTATCTCGCGCCTTCACAAGACATAAAAGTATTAGGCGGCGACGACACCGAGAAAGCTCTCGGGGTACGATGGGATACTAAGAAAGATTGTTTTATATTTAGAATCAATAAAAACAAAACACCTATTGTATTATTGAACAACACACGCCCACCCACCAAACGGGAGGCGCTCAGCATAATTATGTCTATATTCGACCCACTAGGAATGATATCACCTATCACTATACCGGCTAAAAGGATACTTCAAAACACATGGAAGTACAAAACGGAGTGGGACAAGCCACTACCCGAAGAGCTACAACCAAAATGGAAAGAATGGATGAAGTCACTAAGTACTATAGAAACGCTACTGATCCCACGTTGCTACGATTACGGTGACGTCACAGCCAGAGAAGTACATACATTCGTAGACGCAAGCGAGGAGGCCTACGCGGCAGCGGTATACTGGCGAACGGAAAGGTCAGACGGCAGCGTACAAGTGACCCTGGCGGCAGCCAAAAGTAGGGTAGCCCCACATAAACCGGTATCGATACCTAGGCTGGAGCTGCAAGCCGCACTATTAGGAGCGCGCCTAGCCCGGACGGTCGTTCAAGAACATGACTACGAGGTGAATGACCTAACATACTGGAGCGACTCTACCACCGCTCTGGCCTGGATTAAAGCCGAACCACGCTCATTTAAGACTTTCGTGGCACATCGTATTGCTGAAATTGAGGAACTCACCAAAAAAAACGAATGGAGGTGGCTACCCTCAAAAGATAATGTGGCAGACGACGCGACGCGCAGCACGCCGGAACATTTTAACTCGGAGCACAGATGGTTTAACGGCCCTGAGTTCCTTAGAAAAGGTAGAGAAGAATGGCCACAGGATAAAAAGGTCACTGCCCCCGTCACCACGGGCGAAGAACGCATCAAATGTCATATAATCAACGACACAAAAGTAAACGACCATCTCCCAAATATTAATCGTTTTTCCAAATGGAAACGACTGATAAGAACAACTGCAAGAGTACTCCAGTTTATTGACCTGTGTAGACCAAATAAACATACTGTTGAATATAAGTGTACTAAGAAAAGGGTATTAAAAGACCCAACATGGAAAAGAATACACAAAAACAAATCCGTTAAAAAAGTTACGCAAAAAATAACGAGGAATAAAATAGTAAACTATATACCTATACCTGCTACTTATATACTACGCGCCGAAGAACAATGGGTCAAGGCCTCGCAAGCCGAAAGCTTCACAAAAGAAATTGCTTCTTTAAAGCTAAACAAAACAGCGCCCGGCGACAGCCCGATATCGGTATTAAGTACATACCTAGACAGCGCAGGTGTTTTACGTTTGCGCGGGAGAATCACAGCGGTACGAAACGTGAATGAAGAAATAAAAAACCCAATTGTGCTTGAGGGTAAGCATAGATATACAAAGCTATATATAGCTTATATACATGAAAGTTTACATCATGGCGGAACGGAGATAACAGTAAACGAGATAAGACAGCGTCTTTGGATAACAAGACTACGTCCGTCAGTAAAAAATGTTTTAAAGGGTTGTTTACATTGCAAAATAAAAAAGGCAAAGCCAGCCAAACCCTCTACAGGAAACCTACCGTATCCCCGTTTAGCTCATCACGTACGACCTTTTACTTTCACCGGTTTAGATTATTTTGGCCCCATATCTGTTTCTGTAGGTAGGCATAAAGAAAAAAGGTATGGAGCTTTATTTACATGCTTAACTTGTAGAGCTATACACATAGAAATCGCTAATTCACTTAGTGCAGACTCAGCTATCGCCGCTCTCAGACGATTTATAGGTAGGAGAGGTTGTCCAAAAGAAATTTGGAGTGACAACGCTACTTGTTTCAAAGCGGCTGACAGGGAAATAGGTTAAAGTGCCTTAAGCGCTTTAGGCAGTGAGTCCAATGCGCGGTCCATAAGCTGGAGATACATACCTCCCGCGTCGCCGTTTATGGGCGGAGCTTGGGAAAGGATGGTGAGGGCAGTCAAGGAAGCACTGTACGTCACACTGAGAGAAGTTCACCCGTCAGATGAGACCCTGGCTACGCTACTCGTAGAAGTAGAAAATACGGTGAACTCCAGGCCACTCACACATGTCAACGTGTCGCCAGACGAGCCCGAAGCCCTCACGCCTAACCACATACTGATCGGCCCGAACCCACATGTACCCTCACCGGGTAACTTCACCGCAGCAGACGTCACAGCACGGCATCAATGGCGGCGCGCCCAGGCACTCGCAGACGTCTTTTGGCGAAGATGGGTACGTGAGTACCTGCCGCTCCTTCAAAACCGGCGGGAGCCCTACGGTAGCGGCACCCCACCCAAGGTTGGAGACGTCGTCGTGATCTGCGACCCCAACCTCCCACGTAACACCTGGCCCAAGGGAAGGGTGACGCAGGTGTTTCCAGGCGCAGATGGAGAGGTACGAGTTGTAGACGTCATGACCAGAGGACTCATACTCCGAAGACCAACGAAGCGGATTGTCGTGCTCCCCACGGAGTCGCCTGTTGGCGACGGCGGGAGAAATGTGCACGACAGCAACATAATATAGCGGCGCTGCCGCTACTCATTAGATATAGAACATAGATTTAAGTACCTACCTGTCATATCACCTACATTGTAAGCGACTGAGCCGCGTGCAGGGCGACAAGTATGAACCTGCTCACGCCGCTCGGTCGCAACGCGCATTGCCATTGGTCAATGTAAGAAATTATTGCGTCAGCCACAAATGGGCGCGTATAAAAGGGCCTGCCCTTGACAATGCGCGTGTCAGTCAGTCAGTCGAACTTTCTCTTGATAAGTACATGCTGCGTGTAAAACCAATAAATCCGTTTGAATGCTACTAGTGCTTATTCTTCATCATACAGTCCACTCGCTACAGTCGATAAGAATGTGTGAAATAACCATCACAACAAAAACTAAGAAGACAAGAAATAAAAAACTTGTTAAAAAAAAACCATCAACGACCCAAAACGAAAGATATTTATAAATTTGTAAACCTTACTATGTCTGTTTACGTATACGTACAGATTCAGTTCAAATCCTTTGTTTTTACTAGAAGGTTGATGGTTTTTATTGGTACCTAAAAATGTTAACCGTTCTCACGCAGATTCATGTTTCGGAACGAGCTCATCGCTCTAACTGACTGACTATTGAAATGCATTTCGGCTGGAGCCAGGACTTGGTGAAGGCAAGTGGCCTCATGAGGTCATCCGGGCAGGACCTTGACCGATTCTCGGACATGTTGTATCAAAAACCTCAGTATATTGTTGATATCTGATTTATTAATACAAAATTACAATCAACTAATCGTTTCACTAATAAACTTTCACAATAAATTGTATTTATGACTCAGGTGTGATCCGCATCACAATTCCGAGGTGTTGACACTGCGACTGCTTCGGTAAAACTGACTTGTGCCCGCTAGCGCGCCGCCTTATATTACTCGTCCCCCACCTCGCCTGACTCATGGAGTGGTACGATGATGTCACATTGCGCACGTGCACGACGCACGTGCGCCGTTGCAGCTGTGTTTGTCTTCTCAGCGCCGACACGGCCATTCTGCACAAAGGTCGCCCTCGACCTTAAACAAAGAAAAACTGCGCAGAATATCAAGGTTCAACTATGTCACACATTACAAACGTAAGGAGGCTCCCGTCCTCATCTCACATACGATACACATTGGGAAGTAAGGAGGCCCCTGTCCTCAACTTACGGATAAAGCATACTTGCAAACATAAGGAGGCCCCTGTCCTCAACTTACGTCCAGTACATACCACAAAGTAAGGAGGCCCCTGTCCTCAACTTACACTCAACACACATACTTGCAAACATAAGGAGGCCCCTGTCCTCAACTTACGTCCAGTATATACCACAAAGTAAGGAGGCCCCTGTCCTCAACTTACGCTCAACACATATACTGCAACCATAAGGAGGCCCCTGTCCTCAACTTACGTCCAGTATATATCACAAAGTAAGGAGGCCCCTGTCCTCAACTTACGCTCAACACACATACTGCAACCATAAGGAGGCCCCTGTCCTCAACTTACGTCCAGTATATATCACAAAGTAAGGAGGCCCCTGTCCTCAACTTACGTTTAATACATATCGCAAAGTAAGGAGGCCCCTGTCCTCAACTTACGTCCAATATATATTGCAAAAATAAGGAGGCAACTGTCCTTAATTTATATTATGAACAAGTTATGCAATACTTTTAGAACAGTTATGGAGTAATGAAGTTTTTTACCTTTACTACTGTAGACTTTCCTCCAGAAGTTGAGTCGAAGTTAGCAATAAGACTGCCAAGACTGACAGAGTTGGACGGTGTAGTCTGTCTACACTCGGTTGTTCCGCTAGTTACTAGTTAACTTCACCCCTTCTACGAGCGTGTCCAAGCGCGCGCGCGAAGACGAATTCTTAGATTGCGCTGTTTGCATTGTGCCATCAATCCACGACACGGCCATCCCTGACTAGCACCCGTCCTCGGATGTAGTTCCTGTGGACAAAATATGCTCAAAGAGTAATCTAGCTCGGCTTTCCTGCCAATAAAAACAAAAGGTATCTGGGTATAGTTATCAACTTTAATGGTTTTACTATGCCCTGTCACAGTACTCCCTGCTCCACATAATTCATTGAAAAGAAATCCGATCAACAAGTTACAAAACAAAGTATCTAACAATTTTATTACTTTTTATCATAGTTCATAAGCAACGCATACTCAAATCTAATTCTCGAGAAACTTTGTGATCGGGGATCTCCCTCACACGATCATGAAGGTATTTGTATATTTGCTTAGAGTCAAGCGCCTTTAGTCGGTATCTATCCCCGTCTAACACTTCAATGATCTCGAATGGGCCTTTGAATTTAGGAACTAATTTTGTTGGAGTCTTTTCCCTCAATTTAATTAAAATAATCATTAACAACTAATTTAGAAACGTGAACCTTATTTTTATGAAATCGTTTTTATCGTAATTAGCATTTTTTTTTTTTTTTTTTTGTAAAATTCTGTGTCGCATGCCCTCTCATCTCATCTAAATTAACGTCAGTCACGTCATTATCAACGGTCACTACGCCAAGAGGACGTGCTACCCCTACGATCATTAACTCAAAAGGGCCAGATTCAGTCACCCTATTAATAGTGGAGTAAATGGCCAACTGAACCTCTCCCAATGGTTCCTGCCAAGAGCCGTCACGACTAGTCTTTACAGCTGTCAACATAATTTTAACATAATCTTTGATGAGAGAGCATTCGGCACCAGAATCGTAATAAAAATGGATACGACTCACCAGAATTCATCAGCGTACCGCTGGCATTACTGACTTGCTGTACCACCAAACAGAATGCTGCAAAGCTACTGGCGTTAATACCTCCTCCCGCTCCTCGGCCAAATTAACCCTCTCAGCCTTATCTGCCATCCTCCCGAAGCAGGACGAATCAACATGTCCAGTCCCGCCCCAGCAATTACCCCCGGGCTCCGGACGCTCTGCGCGGCTCAAGGACTCGCTGGAACCAACGGCCCAAGACCGCCCGACCGCGTCCTCCCACCGCCCCTGCCACAATGTGCCCGTACATGTCCTGGCTTAGTCACAATAAATGAGACCACAAGAGCCATTGTAGCGAAGGGCTGCCCCCTGGGGGGCGTCCTCTCGCCCCTACTATGGAACCTAATAGCGGACAGCCTAATCCGATGCCTAAACGCCGAAGGCTTTTACACCATAGGCTACGCCGACGACATCGCTACCTGATGCGCCAAGCCCTAAAAATAATGGAAAAATGGTACGAAGAATACGAGCTGACTGTAAACCCCTCCAAAACCGAACTACTCCTTTTTACTCGAAGAGGAAACTGACAACACTACAGCTGCCGATTTTCTTCGGCACCACGCTAAGCCTAGCAACTGAAACCAAGTACCTGGTCGTTTAACTGAACAAACAACTAAATTGGGCAAAACACACGGACTATATCACCACCAAGGCTAGCATATCCCTATAGCAGTACAAAAGACTACTCGGCAGGAATTGGGGTATAAGCCCCAAAATTATGCACAAGCTGTACCCCACAGTCATCAGACCCATAATAACATACGGCTGATGATGATGGCCCAGAACAGAACTGAGCACGACCCAAAAAGACCTAGAAAAACTGCAACGCCTTGCCCGTGTAGCGATCACCAGTAGCATGGGAAACCGCACCAACAGCAGCCCTACAAACAATGCTAGGGCTCTCGCCCCTACATCTCACGGTACAGGAGGAAGCGGCTCTTGCGGCTTCAGACTAGAAGTCTCTGGCACACTGAGTAATGACTCCAGGATAAAGCACACCAAAATCAAAGCAGGAGCCGTCTAAAGGCAACCTGTGTAAGCAGCACCGACCGATAAGATCACCAAGATACATTGCCTCCAAAAACATTACGACATACAGCTCACGGAGGAACCATGAGAATACACGGGATCAAACAAACTGAGAATATAATACAGATGGCTCGAAAACCAGAACGGGAACAAGGGTTGGGGTCTTCTCCTACGACCTAAACATTAAAATTTCTAAACCACTCGGAACGCTCAACACAGTCTACCAGGCTGAATGTATGGGCATTATTCAGGCCGTCGTAGCCATCGAGGCCAGAGGAGTCGCGGACACCAACAACCGAATACTCTCCGACAGTGCCTCTGTTCTTCAGTCCCTAAACAATAGCTGCTTCAACACAGCTCTAATATACGAATGCCACAACCTACTAGAACGAATGACCGCACACAACCGCAATACATTAACCTTACAATGGATCAAAGGACACAGTGGCTCCCTAGGCAACGACGCAGCGAATGAACTCGTCAGACGGGCGTCCATCTCTCCAGCACTAGGACCGGAGCCAATTGAACCCATCCCTTTCAGCCAGATACGCAGCTGGCTGAAGGAACACACCTTTTCGAATGTACAGGAATCACTGAAATCCGGAAAGTGACACTGGATATACTAGGGTCACTTGCGGACGCCCTCAAGAACCCATCTGCTTCTGGAAGGAGATGGGCTGGCTAGAATATGCGTAGAGTAGCGGCCATCAGGTGCATGGCATACGCACAATGGGCCATTGCAAGGACTAGGTGTGGAAACCGGACCCCCCTCCAAGAGGCGGAGTCCACATGAAGAAAAAGAAGATGTCCTGCTTCCTACACCCAAAACAAAGCATATGACCGTCTCCAATGCTTCTCAATCCCGGTCGCTTTGCAGGGGTTTCATCCCGTCAAAGCTCTCGTTGTTCGACTGCAGCCGCCACCGAAACCAATTCGGGAACTGAGGAACATTAACCAGACAACAAACGCAATCTAAGGAACTCATCGTTGACGCAGCCAATCATGGCCCCCACAGCATCCCCGTCCTTGTCACCATCAATGACCCGTCTCCAGACAGGGGCCCGGTTGTCGCCAAAGGCACCGGTACCCTCCTCCATGTGAGCACTCGGAGCCGAGGAAGCTCCGAGGTCCATCCCGCTTCTGATTTCGGCTGGAGCCAGGACTTGGTGAAGGCAAGTGGCCTCATGAGGTCATCCGGGCAGGACCTTGACCGATTCTCGGACATGTTGTATCAAAAACCTCAGTATATTGTTGATATCTGATTTATTAATACAAAATTACAATCAACTAATCGTTTCACTAATAAACTTTCACAATAAATTGTATTTATGACTCAGGTGTGATCCGCATCACAATTCCGAGGTGTTGACACTGCGACTGCTTCGGTAAAACTGACTTGTGCCCGCTAGCGCGCCGCCTTATATTACTCGTCCCCCACCTCGCCTGACTCATGGAGTGGTACGATGATGTCACATTGCGCACGTGCACGACGCACGTGCGCCGTTGCAGCTGTGTTTGTCTTCTCAGCGCCGACATGCACATAAATGGTTTTGTTGGAATGAATTCGAGTTTGATTTTCACACTCATTAGTATTGGTGTGAAGCTCAATATAATGTTGAAAATAGGGTTTTAAAAAATAAATGTTACTGTGTGCAGGTAGACAACGTATCGGCGCTGCTCCGCGAGATGATAGCGTCGCTGAGCGCCGAGTCCGTGTCGCGACGAGCGCGCGTGCACGCCGCCGGAGACGCCCTGCGCGCGGCCGCCGAGCGCGCCGCCGCGCCCCACGCCGCGCGCCTGCACCTGCTGCAGGACGTGCGCGCGCCGCTCACGACGCTGCAGGGAGTTAGTGACGTATGTACATACACATAGCGCGCAGTCCGTGTCGCGACGTGCGCGCGGCCGCCGAGCGCGCCGCCGCGCCCCACGCCGCGCGCCTGCACCTGCTGCAGGACGTGCGCGCGCCGCTCACGACGCTGCAGGGAGTTAGTGACGTATGTACATACACATAGCGCGCAGTCCGTGTCGCGACGTGCGCGCGGCCGCCGAGCGCGCCGCCGCGCCCCACGACGCTGCAGGGAGTTAGTGACGTATGTACATACACATAGCGCGCAGTCCGTGTCGCGACGTGCGCGCGGCCGCCGAGCGCGCCGCCGCGCCCCACGCCGCGCGCCTGCACCTGCTGCAGGACGTGCGCGCGCCGCTCACGACGCTGCAGGGAGTTAGTGACGTATGTACATACACATAGCGCGCAGTCCGTGTCGCGACGTGCGCGCGGCCGCCGAGCGCGCCGCCGCGCCCCACGACGCTGCAGGGAGTTAGTGACGTATGTACATACACATAGCGCGCAGTCCGTGTCGCGACGTGCGCGCGGCCGCCGAGCGCGCCGCCGCGCCCCACGCCGCGCGCCTGCACCTGCTGCAGGACGTGCGCGCGCCGCTCACGACGCTGCAGGGAGTTAGTGACGTATGTACATACACATAGCGCGCAGTCCGTGTCGCGACGTGCGCGCGGCCGCCGAGCGCGCCGCCGCGCCCCACGCCGCGCGCCTGCACCTGCTGCAGGACGTGCGCGCGCCGCTCACGACGCTGCAGGGAGTTAGTGACGTATGTACATACACATAGCGCGCAGTCCGTGTCGCGACGTGCGCGCGGCCGCCGAGCGCGCCGCCGCGCCCCACGCCGCGCGCCTGCACCTGCTGCAGGACGTGCGCGCGCCGCTCACGACGCTGCAGGGAGTTAGTGACGTATGTACATACACATAGCGCGCAGTCCGTGTCGCGACGTGCGCGCGGCCGCCGAGCGCGCCGCCGCGCCCCACGCCGCGCGCCTGCACCTGCTGCAGGACGTGCGCGCGCCGCTCACGACGCTGCAGGGAGTTAGTGACGTATGTACATACACATAGCGCGCAGTCCGTGTCGCGACGTGCGCGCGGCCGCCGAGCGCGCCGCCGCACGGTGGGCTGAAAATCGGCTTTCATAGACTTAGGGATTTCAATTTGCAAGTGCTTGTTTTTATGCCGGATATCGCTTCTATTAGTCATTATTATGTACAAAAATGACACCCGAGTTAATTCTGCTCAAAACCGAAGGAAATATAATTTTTTTACGAAAAATTTGTATGAAGCTAGTATGAAAAATCGAATTATCTCCTAAACGGCATGTTTAACCGTAATATCCTTAGAGATGGTCATAGTGCTAATTATTTATGATTTTTTGGTTGACGATTGGACAAAAATTTTAATGCCGTTTTTTTTTTAAAAATCGTCAAAATATTTTTATTTGTTTTTACGTATGAAACGATTCCTTTTGGTGTTTATGTTGAAGAACACGGACTTTTAACTACACATAACATAAAATAGCATCACTCCTATATTTCCGAAGGAGTTGGCAGAGGTTTATAGTACACCTACACGTAGCCAACTATGTTTGAGCTAGATATTTATCAACACAAAATGAGTTTTAAAACTTTTCATACAACCAAATTACCAATTGTCTTCTAATGAGTCCAAAAAGAAGTGATTAAGTAACTACACTGATTAGGTCTTCTAATGAGTCTTAATAGGTGATTTAATGATTTTCAATATCTCACGACAATGGATTATATTTAACATTTCCTGATAAGTAAGCTAATTTGTTAATTAGCAGTGCTATGAGTTCTAAGAATAGTTAGTGACAATTATAGATTTTCATTAGCTAATGAGGAGATAACTAATGAGGGTAGTTACCTAATTATTGTCGTTTTGCAATAAAAGGGCTAAAGTTTTGTTTTATAATTTAATTTGTTCACAACTGTGTAACTGCTAACACTAAATCTGCGACTATAAAATCTTAAAATGGAAAGTTTAATGACCAATTTAGACTTGTTTGTTCTTCTACGAAGTGAGAGTACTTCATTTGATCATGAAGTATTGTTTAGTGCAGTTGTATCCCGCATAGGCGATTGCCTGTCTGACGAAGATTATGTTGTTCTCAAAGAATTTTGTCGGAGATTTACGCGAGCCGCTTTACAAAGGTGGGAGAAATCCAACCGATTCCTTGATAATTTCAGGAGAAAGTACGAGAATTGGTTGGGAGCAAATATTGATTGGCCGAGTTTTGTGCAAACTTTAGTTAATCAAGAACCAAGTGTTGATGAGATACCAAGAGCGCCCTCAGTCTCTCCAGAACCGTCGACATCAACGTCCATTGGAACAATGACGAAAAGATCCCGTAAACCATTCGAAGACCTGGGAAGTAAACAAAAAAAGAGAAGATCTGATGAACACACAGGCGAAGGTTCCAGTGAATTGGCATATGCAGCTGCAGCACGTTTAAAAGAAGAAGGGCATGGAGATATCGCCTCTGTCATCGAATACATGATGAAAAATCCTGAAGCAGCCGCTAAATTAAATGAAACGCTTAAGAAACCAGCGAAAACAATCATATTTACGCCAGAAAAGGCGCTTGGATTGCTTCTTTCGCTAAAACTCTCAAAGTGGCAATATATTACGTTGCGTGAGGCTGCCATTCGAGAAGGTGCTAAAGATATTTATCCATCTTACTATAAAGTGCAACAAACTAAGCTTGATTGCTACCCTCCGAAGCAATCAGTGACAGTTACTGATTCATCGGCTAGGATTACACTTCAAGCTTTACTTGATATCACGGTTACAAGAATCCTTCAAAGCCTTTCTAACGAAGAGCATAACAAGCAGTTGAAGCTGATATCCAAGTGGGGATTTGACGGTGCTTCTAACCAAAGCCGATACAAGCAGAAAATTGAGGGTGAGGAAGATGATTCAAGCATTTTCATGACCTCCTTGGTGCCACTAAAACTGACAGATGGAGACAACATTTTATGGACGAACCCAAAACCATGCTCAGTTTTGTATTGTCGTCCAGTTCAGTTTACTTTTGTAAAGGAGAGTGAAGCAGTTGTCCTTGGGCTGAAAAAACAAATGGATGAAGAAATTGAGGCCCTTATCCCCACAGAGTGCAATAATAATAATAGGGTGACTCATCAACTAATGATGACGATGATCGACGCTAAAGTCTGTACTTACCTTTCTGAAGCTAGATCAAATGCATCGTGCTACCTGTGCTTAGCAAAGCCTACAGAAATGAACCGCTTAGATGCTGTAACATCAAAAATTGTGTGTTCGGACCTGTATGAGTTTGGCTTGTCATCCCTACACGCCCGTATAAATTGTATGGAATGTCTGTTACACATTGCATACAGACTGGACTTCAAACGGTGGGCAGCGAGAAGTGATGAGCACAAAGAAATGCTACAGACAAGAAAGAAAATAATTCAAAATAAATTCAAAGATGAGCTCAATCTGTTGATTGATATAGTAAAACAAGGCTCGGGAACCACCAATGACGGGAATACTGCAAGAAAATTCTTTGAGTTTCCTAATAAAACCGCAGCTATAACCGGTTTGGATGAAGACCTCATCAAAAGATTTGCTGTAATTTTACAAGCAATTACATCTGGAGAGCAGATCGATATAATAAAATTTAGAGATTATGCTCGCAAAACAGCAGAAAAGTACGTATTACTATACGACTGGTACTACATGTCGTCAACCGTTCATAAGTTACTAATCCATGGGGCTGACATAATCGAGAAAAATAATATTGTGCCGATTGGGACTCTCTCGGAAGAAGCCTCAGAGTCTCGAAACAAAGATTTTAGGAGGTTTCGAGAACATCATTCGCGGAAAAGAAGCAGGCAGGATTCCAATCAAGACATTTTAAATATGCTTGTTGTTTCTTCGGACCCTTTGCTAAGTGCACAAAGGCCTAAGTTAGATGCCAAGAAAAAGCAGAGCTTTTTTGCTGAAACTCTCGACTTAATTCAATTTCAGGAAACTGAGTTCGAATTTTTGGATATATCCAATCTGGATGCTGACTCAGAATTGGAGTCTGACAACGAGAGTGATAAGGAAAATTTGTAAAAAAGATATATATGTACATATTTGTAAATTTGTATTTGAGTGTGTTTGGGTTTTTTTGTAATATTTAATGATATGTTTTATTTTTTTTATTTATTTTACTTTATTTTACGAATGCTTAGTATTAATTCCTTAAATTAACTTATTTTGTATAAAATATAACTTCATATGTTACTTCAATATAAATCTTTTTTTATTTAAATTAATATAAATGTGTCAAAAACAGCAATTTTTTTATTTTATATTTCTTGTTTCGTGTGTTCTTAATATTTGGGTTAATAACATATCGAACTTTTTAACTTAGACACTAAAAGGGATCGTTTTACATGTAAAAATAAATAAAAATATTTTGACGATTTTTAAAAAAAAAACGGCATTAAATTTTTCGTCCAATCGCCAACCAAAAAATCATAAATAATTAGCACTATGACCATCTCCAAGGATATTACGGTTAAACATGCCGTTTAGGAGATAATTCGATTTTTCATACTAGCTTCATACAAATTTTTCGTAAAAAAATTATATTTCCTTCGTTTTTGGGTAGAATTAACTCGGGTGTCATTTTTGTACATAGTAATGACTAATAGAAGCGATATCCGGCATAAAAACAAGCACTTACAAATTGAAATCCCTAAGTCTATGAAAGCCGATTTTCAGCCCACCGTGCGCCGCGCCCCACGCCGCGCGCCTGCACCTGCTGCAGGACGTGCGCGCGCCGCTCACGACGCTGCAGGGAGTTAGTGACGTATGTACATACACATAGCGCGCAGTCCGTGTCGCGACGTGCGCGCGGCCGCCGAGCGCGCCGCCGCGCCCCACGCCGCGCGCCTGCACCTGCTGCAGGACGTGCGCGCGCCGCTCACGACGCTGCAGGGAGTTAGTGACGTATGTACATACACATAGCGCGCAGTCCGTGTCGCGACGTGCGCGCGGCCGCCGAGCGCGCCGCCGCGCCCCACGCCGCGCGCCTGCACCTGCTGCAGGACGTGCGCGCGCCGCTCACGACGCTGCAGGGAGTTAGTGACGTATGTACATACACATAGCGCGCAGTCCGTGTCGCGACGTGCGCGCGGCCGCCGAGCGCGCCGCCGCGCCCCACGCCGCGCGCCTGCACCTGCTGCAGGACGTGCGCGCGCCGCTCACGACGCTGCAGGGAGTTAGTGACGTATGTACATACACATAGCGCGCAGTCCGTGTCGCGACGTGCGCGCGGCCGCCGAGCGCGCCGCCGCGCCCCACGCCGCGCGCCTGCACCTGCTGCAGGACGTGCGCGCGCCGCTCACGACGCTGCAGGGAGTTAGTGACGTATGTACATACACATAGCGCGCAGTCCGTGTCGCGACGTGCGCGCGGCCGCCGAGCGCGCCGCCGCGCCCCACGACGCTGCAGGGAGTTAGTGACGTATGTACATACACATAGCGCGCAGTCCGTGTCGCGACGTGCGCGCGGCCGCCGAGCGCGCCGCCGCGCCCCACGCCGCGCGCCTGCACCTGCTGCAGGACGTGCGCGCGCCGCTCACGACGCTGCAGGGAGTTAGTGACGTATGTACATACACATAGCGCGCAGTCCGTGTCGCGACGTGCGCGCGGCCGCCGAGCGCGCCGCCGCGCCCCACGCCGCGCGCCTGCACCTGCTGCAGGACGTGCGCGCGCCGCTCACGACGCTGCAGGGAGTTAGTGACGTATGTACATACACATAGCGCGCAGTCCGTGTCGCGACGTGCGCGCGGCCGCCGAGCGCGCCGCCGCGCCCCACGACGCTGCAGGGAGTTAGTGACGTATGTACATACACATAGCGCGCAGTCCGTGTCGCGACGTGCGCGCGGCCGCCGAGCGCGCCGCCGCGCCCCACGCCGCGCGCCTGCACCTGCTGCAGGACGTGCGCGCGCCGCTCACGACGCTGCAGGGAGTTAGTGACGTATGTACATACACATAGCGCGCAGTCCGTGTCGCGACGTGCGCGCGGCCGCCGAGCGCGCCGCCGCGCCCCACGCCGCGCGCCTGCACCTGCTGCAGGACGTGCGCGCGCCGCTCACGACGCTGCAGGGAGTTAGTGACGTATGTACATACACATAGCGCGCAGTCCGTGTCGCGACGTGCCCCACGCCGCGCGCCTGCACCTGCTGCAGGACGTGCGCGCGCCGCTCACGACGCTGCAGGGAGTTAGTGACGTATGTACATACACATAGCGCGCAGTCCGTGTCGCGACGTGCGCGCGGCCGCCGAGCGCGCCGCCGCGCCCCACGCCGCGCGCCTGCACCTGCTGCAGGACGTGCGCGCGCCGCTCACGACGCTGCAGGGAGTTAGTGACGTATGTACATACACATAGCGCGCAGTCCGTGTCGCGACGTGCGCGCGGCCGCCGAGCGCGCCGCCGCGCCCCACGCCGCGCGCCTGCACCTGCTGCAGGACGTGCGCGCGCCGCTCACGACGCTGCAGGGAGTTAGTGACGTATGTACATACACATAGCGCGCAGTCCGTGTCGCGACGTGCGCGCGGCCGCCGAGCGCGCCGCCGCGCCCCACGCCGCGCGCCTGCACCTGCTGCAGGACGTGCGCGCGCCGCTCACGACGCTGCAGGGAGTTAGTGACGTATGTACATACACATAGCGCGCAGTCCGTGTCGCGACGTGCGCGCGGCCGCCGAGCGCGCCGCCGCGCCCCACGCCGCGCGCCTGCACCTGCTGCAGGACGTGCGCGCGCCGATCACGACGCTGCAGGGAGTTAGTGACGTATGTACATACACATAGCGCGCAGTCCGTGTCGCGACGTGCGCGCGGCCGCCGAGCGCGCCGCCGCGCCCCACGACGCTGCAGGGAGTTAGTGACGTATGTACATACACATAGCGCGCAGTCCGTGTCGCGACGTGCGCGCGGCCGCCGAGCGCGCCGCCGCGCCCCACGCCGCGCGCCTGCACCTGCTGCAGGACGTGCGCGCGCCGCTCACGACGCTGCAGGGAGTTAGTGACGTATGTACATACACATAGCGCGCAGTCCGTGTCGCGACGTGCGCGCGGCCGCCGAGCGCGCCGCCGCGCCCCACGCCGCGCGCCTGCACCTGCTGCAGGACGTGCGCGCGCCGCTCACGACGCTGCAGGGAGTTAGTGACGTATGTACATACACATAGCGCGCAGTCCGTGTCGCGACGTGCCCCACGCCGCGCGCCTGCACCTGCTGCAGGACGTGCGCGCGCCGCTCACGACGCTGCAGGGAGTTAGTGACGTATGTACATACACATAGCGCGCAGTCCGTGTCGCGACGTGCCCCACGCCGCGCGCCTGCACCTGCTGCAGGACGTGCGCGCGCCGCTCACGACGCTGCAGGGAGTTAGTGACGTATGTACATAGTCATACACATAGTCTAGCATAATTAAACAACTTGAAAATATTCGTTTTCAAACAATACTCAATAACCTATGTTGTGATTTTGGAATACTATTCAGCTTAGTATACACATTTGCGAGCAGCATCAGTAACACTGAGACCCGTATTACAGAAAGTCACTCAAGATTTAAGAAGACAAAAATACACAAAACAATGTTTTTTTGCATTTTCCCCAGGGCAACAACCCGGCCGCCGACTTCCTGTCCCGTGAAAAGACCATCAGCGCGCAGGTGGCGGCGCTGACGTGCGTGAAGGAGCAGGAGGCCGCCGTCAGCAGCGCGCAGGACGCCGCGCAGCAGCTGCTCGCCAAGCTGCCCGACCATCACGACGCGCTGCAGCAGTCAGTATACCAGTTCAAAGAAACACAGCTCAGGATTCAAAGCTAGGCTCCAACAACTCTATCACATAAAAGTCAACTTCGACCCAACGTTCCTTAAACGCATTGTTACTGGTAACGAGACTTGGGTGTACGAGTTAGATATACAAACTAATCAATAAGTTTCGTAGTGGCACCTTCCCACTGAACCTAAACCAAACAACGCCGAAGTCGATTAAAAGTCATGATGACTGTTTTATTTGACTACCACGGTATTGTGAACTGGTTCTTGCCGGAAGATCAAACGTAAATAAAAATATTTTGGCGTTATAAGGCCGTTTAAGAGATAGAATTCGAATTCTTGGATTTTGCACCTCGATCGAAAACTCAACAAATACCATCGAACAACCACCTTACTTACTATGGCTTTAACCGACTTTCATAAACTACCACTTCGTGGAACACGTTTTTATTCGGTAGAAGACATAAAGGAGAATTCGCGGTGTGAACTGAACTCAATTCCGGAGAAGTCGTTTAAATAATGTTTTGATGATTGGGCTATTCGTTGGCATAAGTGTATCAGTTTTAAATAAACATTAATTTGTTCCAGACTACACAACAACTGGCCGTCCGAAGCCAGCGGCCGCAGACTGACGCGCCAGTCCGCCGTCAACGCCGGCAAGTCGAGCGCGAACAACAGACATGGTGAGTGAACATCTTTGATTTCAGCTACAACATCACTGACATGCATTGCAACAAGGCCTTTCCAAGATTCGCGAATATCTCAAAATTAATTTCGTAAGTAACATGGTGCATGTAACTACTAGCTGTGGTTAAGTTATGATGTTTTAAATCCGTGTTGTTTCCAGGAGGAGAGCGCAACGCCGTGGGCGCGGGCGTGTGGAAGCGCGTCCGGCTGAAGCTGGAGGGACGCGACGACTCGCAGGCCGCGCGCCGATACGCGCTACACGACCAAGTACGTACAAGTGTTGCAGTCAGTAGTCGGCAGTATGTCGGGCCGTCGGGCGCACGAGTGACGGTGGTGTCGTGTTGCAGGTGGACCACATGATAAAGGAAGCTGTATGCTCTGGGAACCTGTGCATGATGTACGAGGGCTGGATGGCGTGGGTCTGAGGTCCCGCGCCGCACGTCCGCCGCGCCTGCGCCGCCCGGCCCGCGCGCCAAGGACGAGAGAGCCCAGCGCCGCCGCAGTCCGCAGCCGCAGTCCGCAGTCCGCAGTCCGCAGTCTGCAGTCCGCAGTCCGCACACATGGCACGCCCACGGGACTAACGCTGCACAACCGCGAAACAACTCGTTTAAACCTCACTTTCGGTACCACGTTTTTTTACTAGTTTTATCTTTTTTGTTCGTGTTCGTAAGTAGCGCAGCGCGTCCCTGACGTCGCTCGCTGCGGGCCGAGCATTAGGATTAGATTATGGGTTCAGTACGAGCTCGGAGGCTCAGCCCAGCGAGCCGGAGAGCGTCGGATCCGCAACAACTGTCGCACCGGCGCCTCGAGGCCGAGTCGAGGCGTCGCGTACTCGTATCGTATCGTATCGTATCGTATCGTACAACTTTATATTCGGCGTAGTTTTAAGACCTGTCCGCCACGATGAGTCGTGACTGGTGGCGCTATCTAGAACTAATCGTGACTGCTGTGTCAGCGAATGTGTCACCTCGTGTCGACGTATTATTGTATTGTATCAGAAATATGACGCAGTATAAACATATGTAGTATATATTTACAGAAACATAGTTGTTACACAACAAAAGAAATACCGAGATACCGGTGTTATTTTCAAGTAAACTTAAGTCAATGTTCTTTATAGTATCCGTGCGATTACTGTATTCATTTCTATAAACATCTTGAAGTGGAGGCGTCGAAATTAAACGTTTATGTGACATAATTGGCACATTAAAATTATTTGTAGCTCATCTATGATATTTTTTGATATAAAAAACTAAAAATACAAAAAAATGTACCTACTAATAATAACGACACGAACTGTGCAGAATAGATACTGATTTATTCATTTTTCCTCTCTAGAAGTAATTTCAATGTCTTTTAGTGTGAAGTAGCGCACATTACAGTTCCATTGAACAATAAATTGTTGTTTCGGAATATAACGATTGGTATTACAATAGCTAGCTTTATATTCTATTTCATAGCCCATTAAAATAGAAAACTGAATACATAGGATTTACATTCTGCACGCTACTCTGTAGCTTTCATAAAACGTATTCATGTAACACATACCTTTATAACTAAACTTCGATATATTCTAACACATAAACTTATCTTAATATAGGCATTAATTTAGTTGTACTCATTTCCTGTAAGTCATAAAATATATGAATAAGGCGCTATCTATACTAGCACACAGAGGAGTAATAGCGAGTTGACTTTTTCAATGTCGCCTCAAAATCTTAGAATGCTAATTCATAATGTGGTTACCAAACTGCTGTATTTTTGCAGTTTGGTAATCGTCCCTTTGGTCCTGAGACTATTAAGGCCTGAGCCAGACCCAACCCACCCGAGTTTGCATTTCCCAGCAACTCTATCCCATCGTCATAAAGTTGAAGCTCCAAACATCAGCGGACTGATCTTGTGGCCACTTCGTTCTTGGTCTGGTGAGGGATGTTTCCAGTAGAAAGTGTTAGAGTTATGGAATAAGCCACTTCAAAAAACTAGGTCCGGCTCAACCCGCTGTTACTACTGAGCTATGAATAAGAGAATAACCGAGTGGCCACACTGTCGACGGAATTGGCTTCAACCGATTACTTTTCACCATTTCTCACATTTAACGCGACTTGGCGTTGAATTGCGTCATCCGAGCAGAAATCGACTCGAATCGATCGAATCGATCGTCTTTTTCGCTCGAAATAGAGTTCTTTCTGACCGGTTCCAGCCTCATTCTGGTCGATACGTGGGGTCTTCCCATCGGGCACTTAGGTCTAGTGTAGGCTTTTTTTTTGTACATTAACTCATAGCAGATGCTGCACAAGCGACTATAGACGCGTTTACGCTGATCTGTGATATATTTCCTTTCTTTGACGCTTAACACAATTTTACTATAAGCAGCATTTACGAGTTACGATAGTAAGAAATTAGAGTGTCAACATAAACGTTGAAATTATGCTCATTACGAAGTCAATCTTACAGTGGGGCCAGACAAGCGTAACTCAGGCTAAGTAAAACCAACTTTGATTTACTTCAAGCTAAGTACCTACTGTAGTGGTTCATCCGAAAATGAACCTTATTGATTTCAAGTTAATATTCATATTTTTATGAAACGCTTGACGGCAATCACTTGTAGAAATATGCACATTCATTTCACACGAATTAGGTTCATTAATAGGATGCTACGCTACTGCACTTAATTTCAGCTAAGTTAGGTACAGTGCCGTAAATAAATATGTCTTTTTCCCAGCGCCGTTTACGTCATTCAAATTAATTTCGGTCTTTCGGTTTGCGTCACACTTGACGCCAAATGAATCCTCGCGAGATAATCAGATTTGTGTTCAACTTTAAATTCGTGACTTATTTTGAGTGACTTCCATTACGCTTGCCTTTGCCTAGTGTCGCTCTCTTACATGCTTAAACTCGTACCGCAACTATAGAAGCGCGGGGCGAGTTAAGATAAAAACGCCCGTATAGATGGCGCCTGACATTCAACCAGACAATAAACATTTGTACGGATTGGCCAGCACCGCATTATTAATAAAGATTTCTACAATATTGTATTTCTATCTATTGGCACAAATGCAATGCAACTTTTTGGGTCCCAGCAAGACAAAAATGTTGTTAAGGAATCACTGTAACTGACTATTAATTGTAAGTCATTATGTGAGCGAATGTCAGCCATTCCGTACTTATAAGTAAAGTCCCATATGTAGCATTAGAGAACTGTCATATATTCAAACATGTATTTCGGCTGATATTTATATGCATAACTTAAATCTTAACAGTGTTAATTTTCTCAGTAGACTTCATATTTTCCTTTAAAAATGAAACAAACGGATAAAGAATCTAGACTTTCAAAAATATAAATCCTGTTGTTTCTAAATAGTGTATTATTGTTCAGCCGATAAAACTGTTTCCAGAAATTCTGTGTATTAGTAACTAACAAATATGTTCCCTTCACAGTCCCATTACAGGGGATGAGTACATAGTCATAACATGTAATATTATGTATCGATACCGCATTATGTAACCTTCACGCACGCATGTGTGAGTGTGCGCAACATCGCACGTCTCTAGGACGTATAGTGTGTTCGTGCGCCCCCAGGACGTAGTGTACTTGTAACGATGATGCATTCTATACAATTAATACTGTTACCATCTAGATTTAGACCAATCTTTTAAAAAGGGAAAACTAAATAGAGCCATGATGTAATAAATATAGGTACAGACTCTGAAGAGAGCCACAAACTATACTTGATAATTGTGTGTCGTGACATGATAGGTTAACAAACTAACTCTTAGAGTTCCCTGCAAGCGAGGACTATGTTAGGCGCCAAGTATATAAAGGATATACCGATTACTGTGTCTCACAGATACATAGATAAGGCGAATTTAAGTGTTATATAACCCTCCTTAAGCATTAGCATCACTCCTAAAGTGAACTACATAAGGGAGATGCAGTAAATGTGATGCGCCATAGAAAAAGCTATTTAGTATAAAATACATTATTATTCCAGCTACTGCTGTTTCATAGAAAGTAATAGCTTTTAAAAATAATAATTGGATGTTAAAATACAATATGGATGTTGTACCTAGCCGTAGTCGGTAATCCAACGCAAGTAGAGCCCTCATTATATGTATTTCCTGTAACAAGTAGTTTTTGGTCTAAATCGTAGCAATGCATCAATCGAGTGCGTGACTGTATCGCTTCATATTAAAATAAATGGTGTATGTAGCAGATGATGTTTTATTTCTACTATCCCCTGTCCTCGAAAATCATATTTCATTTTTGCAAAACTAATAATCTAAGATCTTGTCCAGAAGGTACGAATTCGTAGCGAATCATTTCGCGCGAACTAATATGCATGTTGATAAGGTAATGGCCGCCAATCAAAGACAATAAAGCCTCTTGACTGCTCATACGGGCGACTCAGGCTCACGACACATCAATGAAATTGTACTTATGTTAGATGAAAATATGACTGACCATTTTAGTTTTGACCAGTTATTGGATCTCTCCACACGCGATTATTTTGATAACTTTTTTAAATATTTCTGCATAATATCAAATAATTACGAGTTCTTGTTCAATTAAATGGTGTGGGAAATCGTCTAGAACATCCAGCTATAAAAAGGATGGCATAACTTTTCATCGGTAAGTAAAATATATTTATAATTTGATAATATTATGAATAATTGCAGGGCTCAAGCTAAACTGGTTGTTTACGTTTAAGGCACACAAAACGTACACCGCGTTGATGTCTTTTTGAAAAGTCCCTTACTCTCACTTGGTATTTTCAATAAGTATGTCCCTTTCTATCTGTAGGCATAAATAGAAAGAGTCAGATGCATTGCTGTAGTGTTGTGACAACTTCGAAACGAAGTCTTTAAAATATTGTCGATAAAAATAACGATGTTCCCTAACTGTAAAAAAGTAACGTTTACTTAATGTTTACATTTTAGATTTCCAAATATTCCAGAAGTGAAAGAAAAGTGGATCAATCCTGTCAACAAGTAAAATTGGTTTCCAAAAAATACAGCGTTGTTTGTTCAAGGCATTTCACGGAAGATTGCTTTGAAACCTTAAATTAACCTTACTATTAAATTACCTTAAATCTTACGATTTTATTAACCTTGATTTAATTTTAGCATTAATTTAAATAAAGTTAAAACAGAGTTACGCAAGTGTTTTATTTGCACCCAGTTAACGCCCAATCACTATAATTAATAAAAAAATAAAATAAACAGACATCGTTATGTTCGATTTTATCGATATTAAGTATTGTAGCAAAACTGACTTGTGCATCACTATGTTTGGAACATTCGTCCTGACATTGTTGCATCGGCCAATCACAACTGCTGTTTTTTCTTCGTCCCCCGAACCGCAGTGGTGAGTCGTGTGCCTAGACGAAATCGGTCTATCAGCTCTCAAGTGGTTTAATTCTCTTTGCCGCCAATATATTGCATCCACAACCATCGTGCGAGTCAGAGTCTGGGGAGGTCAGATACACAATCGCTCCATGTAAATTCGACCTTAACATAGTTGGTAAAAGGCTCGGCAGACGATGCTTTTATTATTTGGCAAAATAAACACTTATACATTGTAATATTTTAATCATCATCTGCCTAGCCTTTTCCCAACTATCTTGGAGTCGGCTTCCAGCTGCCGGATGCATCTGACCGACCGACCGACTGACTTCAAAACAATAGGAGGTTGTATGTTGTATGTTCGTTTTTATGTTTTTTCACCGATTACTCCGCCACTGTAGACCGATTTTCATAATTTTTTTTTGTTCGAAAACCTTATACTTAGTCTTCAGGTCCATTGTCACCAAGTCAGGATCTGATGATGGGAACTTAGAGAAATCGAGGGCAACCCTCAAATTTTGTAGGCTCGTAGAACGTGTTATATATATTTATTGAAGTTATTTGCGTCTGGCAGTCAACATACAGAGAAAGCTGATAACGGAAGGTTCAACTTTTTATTATAAACTTAGGAGTTAGTGGAATATTCTTTGAATATTGCATACGTCCTGGCCCTAGGTAAAAACATGAATTAATAAAATCATTTTTGGCAAAAAAAAAACGACTTTTAAAGCTAAAAAGTCGGTGGCAAAAAACAGTCAACAAAATTGAACGAATTCTTACTTACTTCCTTACTAATATTATAAAAGCGAAAGTGAGTTTGTTTGTTACGTCTTCACGCCTAAATAGCTAAACCGATTTTGATGAATTGAGGTACCGAGATAGTTGGGACCCTGGAGACGGACATAGGCTAATTTATAAAAAAAAAATATGAAAAATGAGGGAGACAGGGAAGAAAAGGGAAAACTTAGCTTGCTATTATAATAAATAAATAAGGCGCAAAAGCAAAAACTACAGGTAGCAGGTACCTGCAAACCAGGAAAGGGGAACTATGTTACCCCGAATTTAACGCAAGCGAAACCGCGGGCAAAAGCTAGTAAATAAAAAAGGATAATAAAAAATTGGCTTGCGCAAATAAAATTGATCATGTCTCTGAATTTCATATAAAGCTCAAGTGGCTTCCCATAAGACTCATATCTTGTTTCAGCTATACAATATTTTGTTTAATTCTAGAACACAAGGGGGGTTATATTGTATGAATAGCTATCTTAAATAACATTTTAAGTTCGTACACGACACACAGATATCTGAGGTCATCGGAAAACCTCAGACTGGAGAGCATTCTACTAGCTTCTACGATAAATCGTTACAGTTCAAGCTGTACGGCTATAGAATGCCCTGCATGTGTCTGTAAGGAGCGCTCAAACCTTGTCTACTTTTAGAGCTATGGTCAAAAAGCGCTATCTCTCTCCCTAAATAACAATATTAAATATTTCTATTATTATTTTGTAAGTATTTATAATAAGTATAAGTTTTTGTTTTAATAATAAATGTAGCTATTCGTTTTGTTAAATGTAACACCACAGACTACCTACAGTCCTGTATCTTCCCCTTTAAATCCCTCCAAAGGTTGTCTTGAAATGATCGCTTTTTAAGACCGCCCATTATGTCACCCTATTTATAAGTATACTATTATTCTTGTAATTTGTATGGTGTAAATAAAAAAGAACATTCTATCTATATAAAAATCAATGCCAACTTACATCAGTCAGTACAGGCGCGGCCGAGTAAGTTGCACCGCACTATTTCACGAGCTTTTTCTTCATAACGCAAGCGGCTATGCACATGTTCTTCATATAATATTATGCTCTCAAATTACACTTGGTGTGCATAGTTTTTTCGCAGCACAAAGGGACCACAGAGTTACACACGCGTATCCAAGATAAAGGGTCTTAGCAGACAGACGGACACCAAAGTGATCCTCTAAGGGATCCGTTTTAATACCTTTTGTAGTACGGACCCCTAAAAACAACCAAATAAACACAGCCACGAGGTAAGTGTAGTCGATTCAGTGCCGTATTATCCATAAGGCACTTTAGGCCAGTGCCTAGGGGCCCACTATGACCAGGGGCCCAGCACTCCCGATAAAAAAATGAAAAAAAGGGGATTATGTGGTTTTATGAAACCACGGTAAAAGTGAAACTTTTTTCACATTATAAGGTAAACGCCCCCATTATTGACACTATAAGATTGACGGTGAATGTCTGAATTCTTTAATTGTATTGAAATTAATCTACCTAACATTTTTTTAAGCTATTGCATAGCTTCTATCGCGGGCCTTGAGCGCGGGGACCGAATCCAGAAATTCCGTAACGAAAAAAAACCTGGCGCTCCCCACTCCGACGGGCACGGAGGTGTGGCTTGAAGGCCGTGCATTGTCTAACGACGTTTACACAATACGGTCAGTTATTTCAATCCCGATTCTAATGTTCTAATAGCGTGTTTGGTAGAGAATCAGATAGTCATTCGACATTACGCTGGATCAAACCCAAGGTCTTGTTTTTCTTTTTGCGACTTCTTTTCATTGGAAGTACCTACTTTTTAAATATTATATTTTGTTTTTTATTTATTGTCTAAGTTGATAAAAAAATGTTTCTTTTTGCGACTTCTTTTCATTGGAAGTACTTTTTAAATATTTTATTTAGATTGTTTTTATTTATTGCATAAGTTGATAAAAAATGCTATGCAATAGCTTTAACGCGGCAGTCCCCGAGTGCCACACGTATTTTTTTGTATTAGACAGACACTTTTATTAATTTATTAACTTGTATAATTTAATTTTTATACTTAAATAATCGCTTATTAAATGACAAATATATTAATTTGAAATCAGCAACACTTGAGTTGCTGATTTCAGATTTCAGTGGGTACGCGACAGGGCAAAATGGTATCAGGATTTATTTTATTGACAACCCAAAGACCCCGTTATTGCCAAGTCTAATGCGCATGCGCATAAGTTTAGTGTACAGGAATTAAAAAAAAATATTATTTAATACAGATTGTTGATAAAGATATTATAATTAAAATAGCAAATTATACAATGAATTAAAAACAGTTATAAAATTTATGTAGCAGGCAGTCTCCTTATTGTTTAGGCATCGTCTGTTAAATTAATTTATTATAAACAAATAATAAAAAAATAGCAGCGTTTTACCTGAAATAAAACGCATATTAAAATACTTACCTCACTGGAAGCTTTATTATGAGATGACATTTCCGTTTCCGTCGATTTCTTACCAGTTTTCGTACTTTTATCCTCTCTATACTTCCGGCTCAGTGGCGCCACCTGGTGGTTGCGGGCATTTTTAGTTTTCTTTAAAAATGTCACGCCATTCTTGTTCATTGTCTCATAATAACCAGGCAGAAATAAAGTTAAAGCTTCCAGTGAGGTAAGTATTTTAATATGCGTTTTATTTCAGGTAAAACGCTGCTATTAAACTACTTGACCGTCACTGGAAGCTTTATTATGAGATCTGTTTGTTATCGCCTGGTGACGCCACTTTGATATATAAACTTGGAAGTATGTGGTAAAAACTAAAAGCCAATGTGATAATGTATAAAATTAAACAAAGGTGTAATTAATAATTGTGCATTTATTTAATAAATGTAAAAAAAAAAAATTAAACAATTCAAATGAAAGTACTTAGGGAAGCAAGTATATAAACAAATTATAGGAATACGCCATAATTTTTTGATTGTACATTAAACATCATAAATTCTAATCATATTATAATACAAATTGACAATTTAAGAACATATGTATTCATTCAATGTTAATCGATTGGATTGAACAATTGTGTTACGTTTTTTGAATCAGTGCTTGTCATTATTTCTCGTCTATAAAACCGCTGAAATGTATTAGCTGATCGCCAATTTCCACGAGCCAGAATTTCGTCGAGAGGATGATTTTGAAACCAGCTTTTGGAGGCTACAGCAGACCGAGTGCTACCTGGAGCGGCTGCAATGCCAGCTTCCCTAAACAGGGTCTTTACCCACCCTGCTACTACTGTGCGTGAAGCAGGCTTAGGCGCACCTCTTAACGTAATAAACAAATTATTCGATTTTGCCGCATTACGTCTTTCATTCAATAGTGCTATAGTTTGTTCTACCCAGAATATAGGATTAAGGTTACGACTATTTGTATTTAAAAGTAATTTCCAGCCGGATTGTCTATAATTACTGTTGTCAGTTTTGGAGCCAAACTGAGGCCAAAATATTATACTATCATCAGATCTTATGCAATGATTTGTATCAACATTAAGCAAAGTTAGATCGTGTATTCGCCTGCCTGAGCAAAGCAACAATAAAATTGCTGTATGACGTGATGTTTGAAAAAGATTATTCGAATCAATTGTGTAATTAGTCAAAAATGAAATTAATTTACCAACATCCCACACTGGAGGCTTAGTGACTTTTGGATTCTTTAGAGAAATAGATCTTAAAACGTGTTTTACCAGGACATGTGAACTTAATTGACTTGAAGTTTCAGCGTTACATAGTGTGGATACGACTGATTTATGTAAAAGTATTGAATTATATGACAACCTATCAATCAAATGTAAATCACACAAAAACTGCGCTAGTTGTGACCCAGGAGGGTTCTTTAAGTCAAGATTTTTATTCTGACACCAAGACACCCAGCGCTTCCAGGCTACCTCATAGGTCTTTAGGGTAGATTTTCGCCAAGAGCTCTTAAGCAGGGCTAGTTGTTGAGCATTCCATGTCTCTATCGCCTCGGACCACCCCCACATTTCCAAACTTCGAGAACAATGTTCTCTATCTTTGGTAGTGGGAGTCCCGTCGACGTGTCTATTAGATGTCTCTGTAAGTTTTTCAGAGTTAATGGAGGTGCGAGTGCTCGGGCTTTGATATCCGCACGCCAGAATACCTTCTCCCATCGAGGTACTATTATTAAAAATATTCCTGTCGACTGGTTTAAGTGGGATAGTACTTTGGGGACTAGGAATGGTGGTGGAAATACCCATGCCAGTTGGTAATTCCATGGGATACTGAATGCGTCGTGGAATAGAGCTTGACGATCCCCGAGATCTAGAGACACGTAATTGTACACTACGTGAGCAGTCGCAGAGGCAAATAGATCTATTACTGGGGTTCCCCACTTTGCAAATACTCTTTCTACACAAGCCGGTAGTAGGTGCCATTCCGGAGGATTGCGAAGGCGCGATAAGTGGTCTGCATGATTGTTGTATCTGCCCGGAATGTAGTGTATGCTGAAGTGTATCTGATGTTGGTCTAACAAACTTAGAATTTGGTAAGTTATTTCCAACAGGGATATTGTCCTTGTACCTCCTTCTTTTCGTAGGTAGGTGACTGCAGTTCTGTTGTCGCTTTGTATGAGGAGTGAACTTTGATGGAGCCAATGAACTTGGTTCTGAAGAGCGTACAGTATTGCTAGCATTTCTTTTTGGTTGCAATGCAGAGTTTTCTCTTCTTGCGACCAAGTTCCTGACAGAGCCAAATTGTTCAGTTGTGCCCCCCACGCTTGATCCGATGCATCTGTTGTTAGGAAATTTGTTGAAGGGGGGTACTGAAGAGGACTTGATTTGTGACAATTTTGAACCCACCAATTTAGTTCCTCTACGACACCTTGTGGTAGTAGGTAGGTGTTTGATGACAGGGCTGGCAGCGAATTCATGAACATTAGTAACTGTCGATGATTTAGCCGTCCTCGTGGGACAACAAAACTGGCAAAGTTTAGGAGACCTACTATTTTCTGCAGCTCCTTCCGAGTTAACTGATCTTGTTCGAGAGCCCGATTTATTTTTATGGCGATGCCTTGAGCCTTCTCTTTTGGTAGGACTTTTTGATTTTCCCATGGTTTCCATAGTATCCCTAAATAAATTATACTCTTTTGAGGATGAAGCACCGATTTGTTTAAATTTATTTGCCACCCCAGTTTTTGTAATATTTGTACAGTTATTTTGACATGCTCGCGAAGCATGTGAACATTCTGGTGTACTAGCAAATAATCGTCCAGGTATACCAGGATCCTCATGTTCCATTTTTCCCGTAGTGTTTGAGCCACCCAATTCGTGAGCATGGAAAAAGTTTTTGGAGCAGTGCTCAGACCGAATGGAAGACAAGTCATTTCTAACAACTCCTGGTTGTATACTAGGCGCAGAAAGCGTCTGTGTGACTTTTTTACACTTAAGTGAAAATAGGCTTGAGACAGGTCTATTTTGCACATCCAATCCTGGGATTGCAGAAAGTCCGGGATGCGGTACATGTTTATTAAATGAAATGGTTCGGTTATGACATATTCGTTCAGTGATTTTAGATTGAATATAGGGCGGACAGATCCGTCGGATTTTGGAACCAGAAACAGAGGTGAAATGAAACTTGGCGAGTGTAGCGCTTTTTTTAAAATTCCTTGTTGTTTCATTTTGTTTACAATTGAAGACATTTGTTTTGAAACAGGAGTTTGAAAAGGTCCCTTTATTAAGTCTGGGTAGATGAGTGGGGGTTTTTGAAAGAAGGGTATGCGATACCCTTGAATTAATTTTAGAACAATTTCTGTTGCTCCCATTTCCACCCATTGTGATTGGTAGTGTATCAATTGACCCGCTCGAAAGGGTGTTATGTCATTGCTTATACCTGTTGCCTCTGGAACTTTTTGAGGAGTTTGCACGTCCACGACCTCGTGTACTCCCACGTTCGGGCCGCGAGCCTCGATTTCGAAATGAACTTCTAGAATTGAAGTGATCGCTAAGATTATTCGAAGGGTTACCTCTGGAAGGGTTATGTGTATGTTGGCACTGGCCTTGGTATCCACCCCGCGAGGGTGGGTTATGACAGGTATGTATATGCGATCTTGATTCGTTACATTGAGTTCCACGCGATGGAACTGTTGGTTTTCGTGTGCCTTGCCCCCGCGAGGGGCGGCTACTATATTGGTAGGGCTTTTGTGAAGACCCTTCTGTTTTTAGAGGCCAAAATGCCTTACGGACCCCGCCAGCTTTCTCTAGAGTAGAAGAAAACGGCTCGGCACTAAATATAGAGGTACTTGAAGGAGGTATTTTATTCAGGAATGCTTTCACTAGTGGATCTCTAACTTGACTCGTTATAGTTTCTCTACGCATTTCAATACTTTCGGCTCTATGGCCACAGACTAATTGCAAAAGGTCTGAGGATATTTTATGAAATTCACCCTTCTGAAATAATTCGTCAATCTTCCCATTTAAATTGTCAAAATTGATACATTCAGCATTTTTAGCCCATGAAAGTAGATTACGAATACCTTCCTGCAATGATTCTCTTTGTTTTAATATGCAGTAAGTTAAGGCTGCGTAGGATTTATCAGCATGTGCCAGATGACGTGAGGTGTCATATGCTTTTACCTCCTCATTTGTTTCCAGATCTATAAAGCCCGGAGCATGATTATATATTTTTTGAGTATCGGCATACCTCACTTCTGACCAAGAAGTACTACCAAAACGCTGGATTTCTATCAACTTCTTCAAAAAACAATCAGGAGTTTTAGGAAATAATGGTTCTTTAAGCTTAGTATTAATATCGAAAATAAAATCTAAATTTGTTTGATGTTCCTGGATAGAACAATCCTCGTCACTAATTTGCTCATAAAGTTGACCACTAATTCCAGAACAAACAGAAGCGTTATCATAATGAACTGTATCAATATTACTCGTAGTATTAATATGTTTGCGAAGCTCACCCATTTCCTTGAAAAGCTTGTCCATCATATGACTGGAACGTCGAGCACGTTTCCTTTTCTTATGGCGGCGGCGGCGGTGGTGAGACCGCGCTTGTTTGTTGACCGGAGTAGATGTACTAGACGAACTAACACTTGTATCACTACTACTGCTGCTGCTGCTGCTACTTCGGCCCCGCTTGCGATTCTCTCCACTAGGACCCGCCACAGCCTGTGGCTGATTATCGGAGTTTTCGTTATTGTTCTCCATCACTGTAAACGAGTCACGATAACAAATGGAAATATAACACTTGATCTAATTTTACACAGATACATATAAATATTTAGTACGAAATTTACAGGTACATATTTAAAAGTAAAAAATTGCAGTAGTGATCCGAACGGAAAATCCGTTAAAACTTTGATCACGTACGAATTATTAACAAACAGTGTTAACACTAAAAGAGGGTACTCACGGTTCAGAGTTTATCCTTTATGAAGAACTCTTAACACTTTTTGTAACACTATTTATAAAATATTTTTTACTTTTAACGAATTATGCAACGGTCACAAAGTCACTGTGCACAAGTGTCTTTTGACGGAAGACAAAAAGCCAATGAACAAGAATGGCGTGACATTTTTAAAGAAAACTAAAAATGCCCGCAACCACCAGGTGGCGCCACTGAGCCGGAAGTATAGAGAGGATAAAAGTACGAAAACTGGTAAGAAATCGACGGAAACGGAAATGTCATCTCATAATAAAGCTTCCAGTGACGGTCAAGTAGTTTAATAATCATAATTCGGAGTTTATTGGTCAAGGTTATATTCAAACTGGTTGCAATTCTTACTAATATCATAAAAGCGAAAGTGAGTTTGTTTATTTGTTACGTCTTTACGCCGAAATGGTTAAACCGATTTTGATGAATTTTGGTACAGAGATAGTTGGGACCCTGGAGACGGACATAGACTTTAAAAAAAAGTGAGATATGAGGGAGAAAGATCCCGAAGAAAAAGGAAAACTTAGCTTTAGCAAAGCTAAGTTTATAATGCTCAATAAATAAAGCGCCAGGGCAAAAACTACAAGTAGCAGGTACCTACCTGCAAATCAGGAAAGGGGAAATGTGTTACCCAGAATTAACCGCGAGCGAAGCCGTTGGCAAAAGCTAGTACATTAATAATTTGCAAAGTTGATATGGTCCACTTCAAATAATTTGTGTCACAATTAGAGGATACCGGAAATAAAGAAAGAATATTGGTGAAATCGTTCAAAATAATTTATAAATAAAATTCTTAAAATTTCCCCATGTTTCTGTGTGGAAAAAAATATTTAAGGTCAAAGGTGAAAAAAAATGAGCTTTTTGCGATTTTCCGCAAAACGGTAAGTAATATCATAAAAACTCCTAATACAAAAATTTAGATCATAAAATTACCTATAAAAACTAGATAAATACTTTTTCCTACAAACCACCGTTTCTGAGATATAACGATTCAAAAAGTTGTAATCGTCATAATATGCACACGTTTTCATACCACATAAGAGGAAGTGTACATATCGCGATTCGCGAAATCGGGAGCATTAACATTCATATGCTTAATACATAATAATCATCACGATATTTTAAATCAAGCCGGTATGATAAAAAAGAAGAACAATTCAGAGTCCTGGACGCAGCTACACCTATCATTCGCGAAGATATTCAAATCGCAGTGTTTGATAATTCTACCTTCCCTCCACCAGGTCGCATGTTTGAAGGTTGAAAAATGATATCCTAGAAACCACGTAATAAAAATCGCGATATGTACACATAGGTGGCGTGGAAACGTGTGAATATTATGACGATTTTTTGAATTGTTATATATCAGAAACGGTGGCTTGTAGGAAAAAAATATTTATCTAGATTTTATAGATAATTTTATGATCTACATTTTTATTTCAGGGATTTTTATGATAAAACTTACCGTTTTGCGGAAAATCGTGAAAATCTCATTTTTTCACCTTTGACCTTGAATAACTTTTTCCATACAGGGGAAACATGGGAACTTTTAAATTTTATTTATAATCCTTACTAATATTATAAAAGCGAAAGTGAGTTTGTTTGTTTGTTTGTTACCTCTTCACGCTTTAATGGCTAAACCGATTTTGATGAATTGGTACAGAGATAGTTGGGAACCAGGAGACGGACATAGGCTAATTTTTATTTAAAAAAACTGGGATGTGAGGGAGAAAGAGGGAAGAAAAGGGAAAACTTAGCGTTGCTATTACAAATCAATAAGGCGCAAGGGGAACTGTGTTACCTCGAATTTAACGCGAGCGAAGCCGCGGGCAAAAGCTAGATAATTATATTTTGAACAATTTCAAAAATTTACAGTTTGTTGTAAATTAATGTAGCTTAGACTACTGCGAATTTACAGAAGTCTTATGATTACGAACGCAACAGGAGAACGAATTATTTCTAAATTAAAATTAATAATAAACGGTTGGCGCAGTGGCTGAGCGATCGACTGCTGCGCTGCGTGTTGCGGGTTCGATCCCCGTACGGAATAAATATTTGTATGGCCTACAAATAGTTGTTCTGTATATGGCTGTTTGTGTATGTGAGTTTAAATGTTTGTAAACGCACTTACAATACAGGAGAAATTCCTAGTGTGGGGCAACGTTTATAAAAAAAACAAACATGTCGCATAGCCGTTTAAATTCATTAGCAAAAATGTCTATTGAACATGATGTTTCAGAAGGTCAATTTTCAGGAAGTAATAAACGATTTTGTGTCTAAAAAAAATAGAAGGGTTAATATTTAAACATGTTTCTTAATCAGTACAATATGTACATTTTTATTTTTTAATGTTTATGTTACTTTTATAAAAATATGCAAGATTTTCCTATTCTTCGTTTCATTTTTAAATGACTCCGATACTTCGTCCTGTAGCTTGTGGCGAAAGTCTTTTCACTTAAAGAAAGGCGTATACCTTTGCAATGTGATGACTGAAGTCTGTTGTTGATGAATGAGATGGTACTTTCATTCTATTTCGTAATGTAGGCAGTAAAAATTTCCAAATTGCGTTGTTGTGGTATGAAAAAGGGGGGGCCCGAAACGAGCTGTGCCTAGGGGCCCCGAGATGGTTAATCCGGCCCTGAGTCGATTTATCACTTTTGTTAATTTATTCATATTTTTTTATAAAGTTAATAAAATCTGTTGTAAACGGGACGCTACTTTCGCGAGTTTCCCGCCAAAAAGCATTCTCAGCGTAGACGTTCTAATATTCAAATTCCAACAGGCAAAGGCATTCAATTTATTGAAGAGCCTTTTTAAGGTTTACTTACAAACACAAGTTTAGTCTAGTCTACTCAATGAAACTCGTACGTATAATTGGCAGTTTATATTTATTTACACAACAATAATCACATGTGGGATGTTGATGACAGTGAAGGAACTTAAATATTGTAATAATTTGCACCTGCTTCATAAGATAGATAATGCGCAATAAAAATATGTTTACTAAATTATAGTTAACGTGAAATACAGCAATTAGACTATTTGTTTATGCATAATGACTTTGGTTCAAGAATGGAAACTGCGGAATTTTGTAAACATGTAGCTTTCTACTGAGTTAAAGGCAATTTATGGCCGATTTCAACATGAATAACGCAAACATCACTACTATGTTCAAGAGTTTTCAGCGACACACAGGTTTTGAATTCCTGATGTCTTTCAGCTTCATTGATGAAGCGTGCCTTTACAAACGTCTTTCAGCTGTATTTTGCGTTCCTTGGAATACATCTATAAATACGACCTTTACCTCGCTAGCTAAGAATGATAACATAGCACTCTAGCGCATATCACATAACACATGAGACACATCCACTCGTGCGCAATCAACAACAACAAATGATATCACTAGTACACTTCCACGTTCAAAATACGAAATGTCGTAAGGGACATTTCCTGTTGGATTTTCAACTTTTGACGCTATTCCGAGGATGCAAATCTAAGAGCGCCAAATGTCCCTTAACGCATATCAATATTCTATCGTCGTTGTTTCATACTTTTCTTATGAAACACAAATACACGCTGAACGAAGGAAGACAAACAAATATTGAGATACAGTAGCTTGGAAACAAAATGGATACATTTGGTTTTTTGAGGAATAGCCCTGTTGAGTATTAGATAGACATTTTAAAGTAAGAGTCTTTTTTAGAAATTATTATTATTAAGCCTAAGTATTTTTGTTAAGCCAAATAAAAAAATAGATCTTTTTTAAAAGCGCTTATTACTTTTGAAACTGTCTTTTGTATAGTGACAAACCTGATTCCAGGATCAAATCACGTTTGTCACAAAAATGTATTGTCGCCAGAAACAAGTGTGCGCAAATTTCAGTTCAATCGGTTCAAGGGAACTGGTTTGAAATTTAGTTGCAAGATTTGACCAATAGATATACTAACAAGGCAAGTCAAATAATAGCTTGTAAAAAACTAAATGTCAACAGTTCTCCTAAAGATATTATATACTAATTGTTTGTCTTCCTAATTGCATATTCCCGCAGCCTTATAACGCAGTCCAACATGTCCCGAAGAATTTAAAACTATACTAAACTGTACACAATAATAATTACATCTATGTGCAATAATAAATCCATGTTATACAATTACAATAATATATTTTTAGAATATTTCGTATAGAGCATTTATGTAGTGACGACACGTACCGACGTGGAATTCGCTTGAGCCGGATTGGACGAAGCGTTGAAATGTGACAAATGTGGTGAAACGTGATCGGATCAAGTCAATTCCTCGTCGATAAGTGTGGTCACCTATTTAAGTGACAACTATAATAATATGACAAGATCAAATTCAAAGGAACGTTCAACGTTTGGCAAATATAATATTATAAAGACGGAAGCAAACAATATTTCTAGAAAACACCGCGAGCGCGATTATTTATATTCTATACATAATTTAGTAGATAAAAACTCTCTAGTAGCGCCATCTATAGTCAACCATTATTACTTTTTAATCAGATAAAGTTGCCATTATACTGTAGCGCCGTGTCAGAATAAAATAATTAGAGATTAAAATACTTTTGTCTGATATCCAATTTAACAAACACTAAACACACACACCTTAATGCGCATTTGGAATTTAAACTTCTACGGCAGAGCAGAACGTTGAAATTCCAGTACAACGACATTATATGAGTGTTGCTCGTTTAGTGTTAGTGAAAAGTGGCATTGATCTGGTTAGAATAGTTTTCCGTGATAACAATTATCAGTCGTCAACGAATAGAAACGTTCATGAAATACACTGTTTTTTATAAAAACCTTATTTAAGTTATTGAAACTCAGTCATTCCAGATTTTGTCAGTTTATGACGTGTTAGTGAAATTCAAACTTGGGGTGGGTTCAGCAGTTACGAGATCAAATACTAATTGTATCTTAAAAACTTCGTCGATAGTACTTGCCCAATTTTGCTTATTATTGTTCAATGATATGTTGTTTGTTTGTCGTGTGATTTTACAACAAATAACTCGATCGTGTTTCAATTTTATCATTATTTACGTTATAGTGCAGTATTAGCACGATATGTTTTGGAAGCAATTACGTAGACCTTCAGTTCTAACGACGTCTAAGCAAAAGCTTCTGATTTTGACTGAAACGTGCTGAAAGTTTAATATCCGTAACTGTGCGTCCGCAATATACAAAGTGGTTAAGATAATACGATAATAAATTAAACAACGCATAGCTCAAGACGTTCTCAGTCTACCTATAAAAAAATTGGTTGTTTGTAAAGTAGGTTTACGATCGAGATGTTTACGTGATAACGTCTTATTGGTGATATAAGTTATCACCAGTAGTGACATCTAAAATGAAATTAAGTACTAATTTGAAGTTTTTTTTTCGAGCCAAGTAACAGATGGCGCTACCATCTTTATGAAATGTCGCTCGTGAGGTTTACAAGTTTCTGAACATGTCACCCGACTAAAACGATTTTAAAGACGTTATCACGTCAAAATCATTTGAATATTTCCAGTAGTTTAGTCACAAGAAATTTTTAAAATTTGTTACATTAAAATATGCTACACAATGTATCTAATAATAGGTAAGTACTGACAGGTTAACGACCGGCGCACGATTCTTGCCCGCTGACCTTGACCTGCGCAAAAGTGAATTATTGGGTCCCTTTGGTGGTATGAAGTGAGGCGCGGGGGCGGGGAAAGTGCAGTGATTGGCCCGTAGCGCATCGCGGCATAGACGTCACTCGGGATTTGTTCTTTACTCCTGCTGTACGTATCTCACAGGTTAATGACCTATTTATAAAGGGTATTTTATTTTGCTTCCAGTTTTATGCCATTCTGTTTGTTCGAAATTTTTATTTTTTGTGTTAGGGTTTTTTTGATAGTTTAGAATTATTCTTATCTAGTATTTTCAATGTTTTCATTTATTGTCGTATTGTCATAACCACTTTGTATGTATGACACATTCACATATACAAATGACGTTGATGAGATAAAGATTTCAACGAAGGAAAGAAAGAGATAGGTTTTATGTGAATGTTTCATTAGAAGAAATACACAAGTAATATTCATCAAGAACAAAAAATACTTTTTAGTTAGGTAGTGTCCGACAAATATACCATTGCCGAAATGGTGCTTACTCAACCTATTGATATGCACATTGTATCAGTTTGTGGGAAAAACAATGAGACATTTAAGGCTCGACAAAAGCAGACGAGCAGCAGAGCGCGAGCGTACGACACGTCACACTGTGCGCATCGGAGACCCACGACTACCCACACTGCCGCACTGCCTTTGGTTTGTAGTAGTCGTTAAATATCACTTCATCAATGTCGTTAGACGAAAAGTAATTTGATTGATGATTGTATTTAGCTCCTAATAGTCTATATTAGTAGTAGTGGACAGACCCCGGACTACCGTTGTGCGGCTTGCTTGAGCTTTCCTTTACTCACGCAGTTGATAACATGAGTACGCATGATTTTGAAACGTTTTGTTCTCGTCTGTAAATGTATGTGAATGTGTCAGAGGTCCCCGCGCGAGCACAGTGCGGCACAGTGCGGCACAGGGCGGCACAGTGCGGCACAGGGCGGCACAGGGCGGCACAGGGCGGCACAGGGCGGCACAGGGCGGCACAGGGCGGCACAGTGCGGCACAGGGCGGCACAGGGCGGCACAGGGCGGCACAGAGCGCGTGCTATCGCTGCTGGAGCGCGATGAGTTCGTCGAGCTGCGCCTTGTACAGCTGCGTGACGTCCTGCAGGTCCAGGCGTGACGTCCTGCAGGTCCCCGCGCGCGCACAGGGCGGCACAGAGCGCGTGCTATCGCTGCTGGAGCGCGATGAGTTCGTCGAGCTGCGCCTTGTACAGCTGCGTGACGTCCTGCAGGTCCAGGCGTGACGTCCTGCAGGTCCCCGCGCGCGCACAGGGCGGCACAGAGCGCGTGCTATCGCTGCTGGAGCGCGATGAGTTCGTCGAGCTGCGCCTTGTACAGCTGCGTGACGTCCTGCAGGTCCAGGCGTGACGTCCTGCAGGTCCCCGCGCGCGCACAGGGCGGCACAGAGCGCGTGCTATCGCTGCTGGAGCGCGATGAGTTCGTCGAGCTGCGCCTTGTACAGCTGCGTGACGTCCTGCAGGTCCAGGCGCAGCTCCGCCATCTGCTCCTCCTTCTCGCCGTACATCTGGAGGAGGGCGTCGTACTGCTCTTGTACTGTCTGAAAACATGATATAATCTGTTGAGTTTTAGTGCAATGAAACCTAATTAATTTAAACTTTTCAACTGAATTTCACATGGATCAATCACGTTAAGAAGAAATTATGAAGACGACATTTTACTACCAAGAACTATTTCTAACCGACTTCAAAAAAGAGGAGGTTATATGTTCGACCGTTTTTTTAATGTATGTTCACCGATTACTCCACCATCTGTGGGCCGATTTTCATAATTCTTTTTGTGTTCTAAAGCAGGGGTCGGCAACCCGCGGCCCGCGGGCGACATTTTTCTTGCGGCCCGTGAATGTTTTGTAAAAAAAATTATAATTATCAAAATCAACGCATTAAATAAGCGCGTCTTTTAACCTCTCTGCTCGGCAACACTTTAAAATGTGTCATACTAGCTGATATTCTCCAAAGCTCCTTCTATGAATAAATATGTAATATAATATAATTTATGGTAGCTTGCCAACTGATTATGACGAGTTGTAAAAGTTTGCTAAGCAATTCATTACAATTTTTCAATTGTCAATTATAGAAAAAATAAATATGCTTGATATGCCCGATAGCCATCGGGTCCCAGGGTGGTATTTTTTGCTCTCAAAAGCAAAAAATACCACCCCAGGACCCGATGGCTTCCACGGCAACGCCTGGGTCCTGACCTTGGAGGCTCGCGGGCCCCGACTACTGGGGCTTCTAAGCGCATGCTTGGAGAGGGGCCAGTTCCCACTTCGTTGGAAGACGGGGAAGCTGGTCCTCATACAAAAGCCTGGGCGCCCTGCGGACTCTTCGTCCGCATTCCAGCCCATCGTGCCTCTCGACGAGGTGGGCAAGCTCTTTGAAAGAGTAATTGCAAACCGTCTCGTCGGGCACCTTGTGGGGACGGGGCCGGATCTTGCGGAACACCAGTATGGTTTCCGCAAGGGGCGCTCGACGGTGGACGCCATCATGCGCGTGAGAGCCCTCACGACGGGGGCTGCAGTGTCAAATCAAAAAATCAAAATCAAAATATTTTTATTTTACATAGGCCTACATGGGCACTTATAAAACGTCGAGAAAAGATGCACGGTTCGGGTTGGTCGTTTCCTATGGAGAAGAACCGGCAAGAAACTCCATGGTTACTCTTTTAAAATCATTTAGTTTTACAATGTTGTTGTTGTTACAGCGTTAGCACTTAAGTATGAGAGGACAACGTAGGCCCGACAATAAGTCATTGCTTACTTTACAAAAAGTAAAATAAAATAATACGTTAACAAAAGTTAACAAGCGTCTAAGAATCTACAAGGCCAACCATGTCCACTCATTCACAACTAATAGGTAGAAAAGAATCTATACAAAAGTAAAAAAAATAAATAAAAAAATATTGCAAAAACAAAATAATAACTAAAAGACGAGTCACACAGATGTTGCTATCAGTACTGTAACTATTCAGAACAAGGGTGATATAAATATGTGATTTGACAACTATTGCAAAAAAAAAAAAAAACAAAATGATTAAAGAGATCACACAAATAAATAAGATTGAGAATAGTTAGAGACATCCACAAATTTGTGCTGATTATAGCTACCAGGGAAGCCGCATGCGCAGAAGGAACTATAGCCAAACTTCTTTATCTTCAACGTAGTCCTTGATTTTGTAATATGCGTTTTTAATAAGGACACGTTTTATGTAGTTTTTAAACTTTCCATCTGTCAGTTCTATAACTGATTTTGGCAACTTGTTATAAAAGCGTATACTGTTTATTAGAAATGACTTGCTAGTTTTTGTTAATCTAAATTTAGGAATTACAATTTCGTGTTTACTGCGTGTATTAATATTGTGGTAGTCGCTCCTAATTTTGAAAAGCCCCCGATTTTTACGGACATACAATAAGCATTCTAAGATATAAAGTGAGGGCAGAGTCAGTATATCGATCTCTTTAAATTTTTCTCTGAGGGACTCGCGAGGACCCATTTTATAGATCGCGCGGACTGCCCTCTTTTGTAATATAAAAACTGAATCGACGTCTGCTGCTGATCCCCACAGGAGAACGCCATAGGACATAATACTGTGAAAGTAAGCATAGTATACTAACCTAGCTGTATCTACATCAGTTAACTGCCTTATTTTCCTTACTGCATATGCAGCTGAGCTGAGCCTACCCGAAAGAGTTCTTATGTGCGCGCCCCATTGCAGTTTAGAATCAATAGTCATCCCCAAGAATACAGTTTCTGCTATAACATCAAGATTTTTGCCGTCAAGATTTAAATTTAGATCACGTTGTGGTACATTTGGTAAGGCAAACTTTAGACATTTGGTTTTGTTCGCATTCAGTAAGAGATTGTTAGCTGCGAACCATTTCGATAGAACGGTTAGACTTTTGTTAACATTATCAACATCCGGATTTTTTCTATTTATTTTAAAAATTAGCGAAGTGTCGTCAGCAAATAAAATTATATCCGATAGTTTGGCCATCATATAAGGAAGATCATTTATATAAACAAGAAACAGGAAGGGACCGAGAATAGAACCTTGGGGCACGCCCATCTTGACTAGAGACCCAGAGGACGTCGCCCCATTAACATTTACTTTTTGCTGCCTGTTTGATAAATATGATAAAACAAGATCAGCAGCTCGTCCACGAATTCCGTAGTGGTGTAATTTACAGAGCAGTGTGTTGTGGTCGACGCAGTCGAACGCTTTTGAGAGATCACAGAAAATGCCAATGGCATCCTGGGACTGCTCCCAGGATTCCAAAATGTGACTGATGAGTTTTACTCCCGCGTCCGTTGTCGACCTGCCCTTCGTGAAGCCAAACTGTTGACTATGCAGAATCCCGTTTAAGTTAAAGTGTGACAGCATCTGGTCCAGCATGATTTTTTCATAGATTTTACTTAATGCTGGAAGCACAGATATAGGTCTATAGTTAGAGGGATCACTCTTGCAACCCGATTTGAAAATTGGTACTACTTTACTATATTTCATTAAGTCAGGAAACTTGCCGCTATCCAAACACTGATTGAATATGCCTGTTAAGACAGGAGCAATTGAGTCAATAATATTAGCAAGAACCTTGACGGATATCCCCCATAAGTCTTCAGTATTTTTTATGTTTAGACTTTTAAATGCATTTTTAATTGTAGCAATACATATTGGATTAAAATTAAAGTTAGGTATATCCTTAGTAAAGTTTTCCTTAAGAAGAGTTTCGGCTAATTTAGAGGAAGAGGGGAGAGATTTCGTAACCTCTAACGGAATGTTAGTAAAGAAATTTTCTAGTGTCTCAGCGACTTCTAGCTTATCAGAAATAGTTTTATTATCTATTTTCAAGGACCATTCATTCTGATCTCGTTGTGTCTTTCCAGTTTCTCTGTTTATAACCTGCCAAACAGTTTTTATTTTATTATTAGAAACACTAATTTTATTACTTATTACTTGAGACTTTGCTTGAGCGCAGACTCTTTTGAATATTTTTGAATAGTTCCTAACATAAGCGTGAAAAGATTGGTCCAAAGTCAAAGATTTTTCGTGATATAAATTATATAAAATATCTCTGCTTTTTCTTATTCCCGCGGTGGCCCATTCACTAAATTTAGACTTAGATTTTACTTCAACATTTTTTACAGGACACGTTTTATTGAATTCTTGGCAGACTGTAGAAAATAATGTGCCGTAGTTTATATTGGGGTCTTCTGAATCAAAGCTAGCATTAGAAAGATTGCTAAGAACATTATTATTAAAAGACTCTAATTTATTTTTATTAAGACGTCTTAATTGAATTGTTTTAACTAAGTCTAACTTTTTGTCTAAATCAAAAGATACAAGTTGACCCATGTGATCTGACCTAACACCACTAATCAAAAACGAATCTTTTACTTTACAGTTGGTGTATATATTATCTATGCAAGAAGCGCTAGTAGCTGTCATTCTAGTCGCTTCATTAAATAAATATTTTAAATTGAATGATTTAAACAATGAGATAAGCTTACATTTTTCTGGTGAATTAACTAACAGATCAATATTTAAGTCACCACAAACAAAAACTATTTTATTTTCTCTAAAAAGTTTACTTAAAATTTCTTCCATAGTGATTAAGAACAATGACAGGTTTGATGCAGGTGGTCTATAGACACATAAGAAAGTATGACCTTCAACCTCCGCACATGCTACCTCACATAAGCGATCAACAGAATGGGCGGTAATATCCTTCCTTTCCTTATAACTGAGACAGCTATTACAAAGTATCAGGGTACCGCCACCCACTGTGGATCTATTGTACGCACTGGCAACTGAAAAATTATTAACATTAAATAGCATCCTATCGGGTTTTAACCAGGTTTCACAAAAACATAAAATATCCATGTGGTATTTATCTACTAACATTTCCACGTCTAAAATTTTGCCGGAGAAGCGATTTATATTCTGATGATAAAGTAAAATACTATTGTTAGGCTTCTCTTTTGTCGGCTCTAATAGTTTAAAGAATCTACAACAGTTTCATTTGAAAAATTTGACAATACTGTCGCATCACTTAACCTACTCTCAGTTAAACCATCAATAACAGCGTGTATATTATAAGCTAATAAAGAAGCTAATAAATGTTGACTTTTTTTGGGAATATACATGTACTCCCGAATCAAAACAATATCTCTAACAAAACTGTTAGTATCAAAAAAGAATAAACGGTCACTATGACGACATGATAACATATGCATCAGGTTATTTAAACTAGAAATATAATTATTTTCTTGCTGAAGTAGATTGTCAGAATATGGCAATGCGCATAATATTAATTTGCCTAATCTTAACTTAAGTAGGGTGTCAACACCATTAACTAAGTCCCTTTTAGATATACTAAGACCATTTCCAATTAGAATTACTACAGTGGTCTCCTCATTAAAATGTGTGTGTTTAATTTTATGAACAATCTGATTAAAGTGCAGGTTGTGGTGACAATGATTTACTACTGGTTGTTGGGAATGGTTATTTAATAATGATCCAAAACCAGTTCCTAATCTATCGGTATACATTAAGACATTACTTTGAGTGGGTTGCAAGGTTTCTAAGGTATGGTTAGAAATGGGTAGGGCATCAGGAACAACATCCTGTGACATGAGAGCTGGAGGAGCGGCAGCACAACTACAGGTGAGGTTGTTTGTCAGTGACTCATACCTCTCTGCGCTGTACTTCACCAGGTCCACCAACTCACAGGCCTCCTGCATACGCTCACTCAACATCTGTTGACTACATTCATACTTACAAAAAATTTCCTTAAGTGTATTTTCCCTATTCAGTAATTCCCTTTGAAGGTTCTGTATATCAACATCATACATAAGTTTACTTGCTTCTAACTGATTATTACATATATTTAATTGTTTTTTTAAGTGTCTGGAATCTCTTCTGAGGTTGACATTATGTTGATAAACACTCTGAGTTTTTAGGAGTTTCTTATATTTCTTTATACTTTTGTTGATTTTAATATATTTCTTAATTTTATTATGGCTAGTTAGAATGGGACATTTAGTTAAGGATTGATCCCCCGTTAGGTCTATAGTAATGATGGGCTGTTCACTCTCCAGACCGGATACATTGTTAACCAGCTCGTTGAAAAGGTTGTTGGTGTTGCTAACCTCTTCGCTGACTTTCAAAGACTTGAACGAGGTAATGGTGTTGTGAGCCTCGCATAATTCTGCTTCCAGTTCCGATATCCGTTTAAGTGCCTGGTCATGAGTGTCATGGCATTGCTGGAAATCAGACACTAGTTGACGGAGATGGTGATGCTGGTCTAATATATCCATATGCTGGGTGTGAAGCTCTGCAAGCTGGCTCTTCAGTTGAGTGTTTTTGTCCACTATTAACTCAATTTCAACTTCACTTTCTTCTCGTTCCCGCAGCAGCTTGCTGCACTCATTTCTAGATGATTCCAGCTCCCTCAGTGCTGCTTTCAGTTTGTCACTCATGTCACGAACAGTAGCTCCTCGGGTCATCATATTATATGATTCTCTCAAGCAACACCTGAAATGTGACAAAACAACAGCTGAGTATGGTATGAGAATATGATGTAATTAAGGATTGGAGAAAGTAGGAGGGTTTACAGGTTGAGACAAAAGTTAAACATAAAACTATAGATGAAGACTAAGAATTTAAAAAAAGGTTATGAAAATATGGAGGTAGGAGAAAAAAAAAAAAAAAAAAGAATATATTAAAGCAGAAAAAGCTATTTGGTCCTTAATAATTCTCAAAAACTTATTATATATACTTTATGCTGCAATGAAAGGCTATATTTAATTTGACTGCTAGAATTAACTTTCTACTGTGAAAGGAACCGGAGTGGGAACAGAGTATATTTGATTTACATTTGAACTAAGCATTTACTTATTTAGGACACATTTTTATGTGTGAAGTAAGGTTTGCAGTGGATGTTTGTGCCTGGGGCAAGTGTTTTCGTCTTCGATTTTGCTTCCACAATTCGTCAAGCAAAATGAGACATGAACGTAGCCGGTGTGTACTGGACGTCGCTCAGAGCCCTGAGCAGTGTTAATGTGATGTATAGTGAGTTAACAGGATGACAATAATAATTTAATTAAAACAGAATACTCCCCCGGTTTGAAAATTTCAAATCCACAGGCCGAACGTTGACAGCCGGTAGATGACTTCTTGAAATATCGACTATTAGGAGTTATCACCGTAGAAACACGTCACAAACACTGGGTGAGTCACTTTACACATTGATTCTAATATAAACAATAAATTGAATACGAAATAAACACATTTAAACAATATTTTAAATTAATTAAACTACGAGGCCGTTTTTTAGCGACCTGTCGCCAGTGTTGCCAGCGCGCAATCCCTGTCAATCCCTGTCAATGTCCAGGGGTGGGGTCGTCGTGGCGGTGTCTCTCGATATTGCCAACGCGTTCAACACCATGCCTTGGAGCTGCATCAGGGAGACACTCCGGTACCACCGGATGCCGACCTACCTTCGTCGTGTGGTCGGGGCATATCTGACGGACAGGGACGTAAATTATTATTCTTGGGTTAATGCGAGTAAAATGACTGCGGCCCGCCTTTAGTTTAATTTGTCACCATGTGGCCCTTGCTTGCCAAGAGGTTGCCGACCGCTGTTCTAAAGGGTATATTATGAAGGGTTATTTTCTATTTTTAAGTTTTTTTGGAAGTCACTTTTTTTGCTATTGCTGGGAAAATAAAATAAGTCAAAATTTTGTTCTAATTTCTTTTTAATAAATTATTCGAATTTTATTAGAAAAAATAAATTTTCGAAGTCCACGTAATGTCTAACTTCTAAATTTATTTATTTAAAATACTATGGAAGACTTACAGTTATCAACATCAATTTCCTGCCCTTGTCCATTCTATTTGGCGTCAGCGCAACACGTTTTCTTCTTCCATTCTCCCCTATCAGACGTCACAGCATCATTTACTCCTTTCTCCTTCATATCATTCCTTACACAATCCATCCATCTTTTAGTCACATGTCCTTCATCCCTTACTTAAAGACTGACTCAGTATATAAAACTTAAAATAAAAAAAAAGAAATCATAGATACAGAAAGCCAATTCACTGTGTATTGTGTTGTTGACGAAAATATTTACCTGGTACATTAAAATTAAACTTTGATTCGGGTTTGTCAATGTTATTATTAAATATTTTTAACAGAAACAGACAGTCAGCAATCTCACGACCGTCTTCGAGTGGTAGTAGATGGTATTTCTTACAGAGTCGGAGATAATCAATTGAATGGTATGGTGTCTTTTGATGAAAACAACGATATTTGATAAATCGTTTTTGTATATTTTCAATACGATCGTATTTATTGTAACGCGGGTTCAAAATCTGAGATGCATACTCCAGCTGACTTACAAAAGTGCAGTACAATTTTTTTTAGTGTCTTGCATTTTTAAGACATTTTTAAAGCACTTAGAAAGGCGCATTATAAATCCAAGCAGTTTAGAAGCTTTTTTATCAATGGCGTCAATATGTGTATCAAAGACTAGCTTATTGTCATCACGAATAGTGTCACACCTTGGCAATATTTGACCCGACAGGGTATAAGTTGTGGTTAGGACTGCCCGTTTCCTAGTGTTAGTAATTACTGAGCACTTTGATGGATTTAAGACCAGTTTGTTAACCCGATAATACTCGATAATACTCTTCAAGGCGGTACAGGGCAGCCTGAAGTGCTATCCCACCTTCAAGCGATGAAATCTTAGAAAATATTTTCATGTCCTCGGCGAAACATAATAATTTGGATGATTTCAGGCACAGGTCGATGTCGTTCACATAGATCACAAATAAAAAAGGACCGAGCAACGAGCCCTAAGGCACTCCACTGGGTACACGTACCCAGCCGGAAATATAATTATTGAGCACTACTGTTTGCGACCTATTGTCAATGTAAGATGAAAACCACCTCAGGAAGTCTCCACGAATTCCTATATAGCTTAGCTTCTTAATCAAAGTTTCTTGGTCAATCCGATCAAACGCTTTGCTATAGTCAGTGTAAACGACATCGACCTGCTTACCTTCATCCATCGCATCGGTAATGAAATCATTAAATAAAATGAGGTTTGAAGTGGTAGATCGCCCTCTTAAAAAACCATGCTGGAATGAGCTGAATGAGTTAGATAGGGCAGGGTATAACTGGTTGTAAATAATTCGCTCAAATATTTTAGCAATAATGCACAATTTAGATATAGGCCTGTAATTCATGACTTCAGTTTTAGATCCCTTTTTATGTACGGGTGTAATAATGGCGGATTTCCACACTGGGGACTACACTACATTTGGATGATATTGTACCAGACAGCATACATGAGCCTCATCGACGACCGAGCGCCGAGCGTGCGCTTTGACTACTAAGGCTAATATTTATAGCTTCACCGTTAAGAAGTCTACTTCACCATCGAACAGTAACAGCAGCGACACCCTGACTATGTCGGAGAACCTACGAACTGTCTCGCTTACGATTGGGCAACGGTGATCTTTGGATCCTGGCTAGCCCACTACCTTAGGATTAAATTTTATATATAGGTGAGACATTTAGAATAATAAACAGTCCTTCTCAAAATTCCATTCGAGTTTTACTTACCATATCCCTTGGTAAAATATATTATCGGGGTCAGCAACTTTAACGTAAAATACTTCGAACCACGGCTGGACCTTCGAAAATAAATGGAAACTAGTCTATCGCGCGCAGCTCCCCGCGCACTATTACATCCCCACCTGCATATCGTCCAGCTTGTCCTGCAGCGTTGCCAGCTGGTGCGCGAGCGCGGCCCGCTCCGCTAGCAGCGCGTCCCGCTGGGCTGCCAGCGCGCGCAGCTCCCCGCGCACTATTACATCCCCACCTGCATATCGTCCAGCTTGTCCTGCAGCGTTGCCAGCTGGTGCGCGAGCGCGGCCCGCTCCGCTAGCAGCGCGTCCCGCTGGGCTGCCAGCGCGCGCAGCTCCCCGCGCACTATTACATCCCCACCTGCATATCGTCCAGCTTGTCCTGCAGCGTTGCCAGCTGGTGCGCGAGCGCGGCCCGCTCCGCTAGCAGCGCGTCCCGCTGGGCTGCCAGCGCGCGCAGCTCCCCGCGCACTATTACATCCCCACCTGCATATCGTCCAGCTTGTCCTGCAGCGTTGCCAGCTGGTGCGCGAGCGCGGCCCGCTCCGCTAGCAGCGCGTCCCGCTGGGCTGCCAGCGCGCGCAGCTCCCCGCGCACTATTACATCCCCACCTGCATATCGTCCAGCTTGTCCTGCAGCGTTGCCAGCTGGTGCGCGAGCGCGGCCCGCTCCGCTAGCAGCGCGTCCCGCTGGGCTGCCAGCGCGCGCAGCTCCCCGCGCACTATTACATCCCCACCTGCATATCGTCCAGCTTGTCCTGCAGCGTTGCCAGCTGGTGCGCGAGCGCGGCCCGCTCCGCTAGCAGCGCGTCCCGCTGGGCTGCCAGCGCGCGCAGCTCCCCGCGCACTATTACATCCCCACCTGCATATCGTCCAGCTTGTCCTGCAGCGTTGCCAGCTGGTGCGCGAGCGCGGCCCGCTCCGCTAGCAGCGCGTCCCGCTGGGCTGCCAGCGCGCGCAGCTCCCCGCGCACTATTACATCCCCACCTGCATATCGTCCAGCTTGTCCTGCAGCGTTGCCAGCTGGTGCGCGAGCGCGGCCCGCTCCGCTAGCAGCGCGTCCCGCTGGGCTGCCAGCGCGCGCAGCTCCCCGCGCACTATTACATCCCCACCTGCATATCGTCCAGCTTGTCCTGCAGCGTTGCCAGCTGGTGCGCGAGCGCGGCCCGCTCCGCTAGCAGCGCGTCCCGCTGGGCTGCCAGCGCGCGCAGCTCCCCGCGCACTATTACATCCCCACCTGCATATCGTCCAGCTTGTCCTGCAGCGTTGCCAGCTGGTGCGCGAGCGCGGCCCGCTCCGCTAGCAGCGCGTCCCGCTGGGCTGCCAGCGCGCGCAGCTCCCCGCGCACTATTACATCCCCACCTGCATATCGTCCAGCTTGTCCTGCAGCGTTGCCAGCTGGTGCGCGAGCGCGGCCCGCTCCGCTAGCAGCGCGTCCCGCTGGGCTGCCAGCGCGCGCAGCTCCCCGCGCACTATTACATCCCCACCTGCATATCGTCCAGCTTGTCCTGCAGCGTTGCCAGCTGGTGCGCGAGCGCGGCCCGCTCCGCTAGCAGCGCGTCCCGCTGGGCTGCCAGCGCGCGCAGCTCCCCGCGCACTATTACATCCCCACCTGCATATCGTCCAGCTTGTCCTGCAGCGTTGCCAGCTGGTGCGCGAGCGCGGCCCGCTCCGCTAGCAGCGCGTCCCGCTGGGCTGCCAGCGCGCGCAGCTCCCCGCGCACTATTACATCCCCACCTGCATATCGTCCAGCTTGTCCTGCAGCGTTGCCAGCTGGTGCGCGAGCGCGGCCCGCTCCGCTAGCAGCGCGTCCCGCTGGGCTGCCAGCGCGCGCAGCTCCCCGCGCACTATTACATCCCCACCTGCATATCGTCCAGCTTGTCCTGCAGCGTTGCCAGCTGGTGCGCGAGCGCGGCCCGCTCCGCTAGCAGCGCGTCCCGCTGGGCTGCCAGCGCGCGCAGCTCCCCGCGCACTATTACATCCCCACCTGCATATCGTCCAGCTTGTCCTGCAGCGTTGCCAGCTGGTGCGCGAGCGCGGCCCGCTCCGCTAGCAGCGCGTCCCGCTGGGCTGCCAGCGCGCGCAGCTCCCCGCGCACTATTACATCCCCACCTGCATATCGTCCAGCTTGTCCTGCAGCGTTGCCAGCTGGTGCGCGAGCGCGGCCCGCTCCGCTAGCAGCGCGTCCCGCTGGGCTGCCAGCGCGCGCAGCTCCCCGCGCACTATTACATCCCCACCTGCATATCGTCCAGCTTGTCCTGCAGCGTTGCCAGCTGGTGCGCGAGCGCGGCCCGCTCCGCTAGCAGCGCGTCCCGCTGGGCTGCCAGCGCGCGCAGCTCCCCGCGCACTATTACATCCCCACCTGCATATCGTCCAGCTTGTCCTGCAGCGTTGCCAGCTGGTGCGCGAGCGCGGCCCGCTCCGCTAGCAGCGCGTCCCGCTGGGCTGCCAGCGCGCGCAGCTCCCCGCGCACTATTACATCCCCACCTGCATATCGTCCAGCTTGTCCTGCAGCGTTGCCAGCTGGTGCGCGAGCGCGGCCCGCTCCGCTAGCAGCGCGTCCCGCTGGGCTGCCAGCGCGCGCAGCTCCCCGCGCACTATTACATCCCCACCTGCATATCGTCCAGCTTGTCCTGCAGCGTTGCCAGCTGGTGCGCGAGCGCGGCCCGCTCCGCTAGCAGCGCGTCCCGCTGGGCTGCCAGCGCGCGCAGCTCCCCGCGCACTATTACATCCCCACCTGCATATCGTCCAGCTTGTCCTGCAGCGTTGCCAGCTGGTGCGCGAGCGCGGCCCGCTCCGCTAGCAGCGCGTCCCGCTGGGCTGCCAGCGCGCGCAGCTCCCCGCGCACTATTACATCCCCACCTGCATATCGTCCAGCTTGTCCTGCAGCGTTGCCAGCTGGTGCGCGAGCGCGGCCCGCTCCGCTAGCAGCGCGTCCCGCTGGGCTGCCAGCGCGCGCAGCTCCCCGCGCACTATTACATCCCCACCTGCATATCGTCCAGCTTGTCCTGCAGCGTTGCCAGCTGGTGCGCGAGCGCGGCCCGCTCCGCTAGCAGCGCGTCCCGCTGGGCTGCCAGCGCGCGCAGCTCCCCGCGCACTATTACATCCCCACCTGCATATCGTCCAGCTTGTCCTGCAGCGTTGCCAGCTGGTGCGCGAGCGCGGCCCGCTCCGCTAGCAGCGCGTCCCGCTGGGCTGCCAGCGCGCGCAGCTCCCCGCGCACTATTACATCCCCACCTGCATATCGTCCAGCTTGTCCTGCAGCGTTGCCAGCTGGTGCGCGAGCGCGGCCCGCTCCGCTAGCAGCGCGTCCCGCTGGGCTGCCAGCGCGCGCAGCTCCCCGGCGCGTCTCGTGAGGAGCGCGAGCGTGTCGTCCACACACATCGCGGAAGGCGCCGTGGGCGTCGGGCAGCCCTCCTCCTGGAACACGACGCGCACATCTACCAATACAGGGTATAACTAACAAACGCGTTCAACTACTCCAACTCAAACTCAAAGCATGAATTTTAATTAGACCATTACAGGCAGTTTTGTATGTCATAAAAACAAGAGAAGATGAGAAAAGATGCATCATTCATCTTGCTGTGCTGTCTGTCACCTCTTTTATAAAATAGATGTAAATTTTTCGTAACATACAGAATGTTTTCATGTATGTATTTACAAAGTACTGTCATGTTAATTTTCTTAAACAATTCTCTTAGGGAATCGCGCCTATGTAAATTATATATGGCTCTGATGGCTCTTTTCTGCAGAAGAAATATAGACTAACTAGCTTCCACCCGCGACTTCGTCAGCGTGGCATAGTTACTCTGGGCTAAAGCTAACTTTAAACCGCGTGCTGATCGAAAAAAAAAATTCTTTCCCTCCCTTTTTCCTCCCTCTTTCTCCCCCTTTTCTCACTTTTTTAGCCTATGTCCGTCTCCGAGTCCCAACTATCTCTGTACCAAAATTCATCAAAATCGGTTTGGCCATTTAGGCGTGAATTCGTAACAAACAAACTCACTTTCGCTTTTATAATATTAGTCAGGATGTCTGCAGCCCGTCCCGACAGTAAAATACCGTATGACATTATACTAACTAAAATAGACTAGTCGCGCGGTATCTACATCAGTAAATTGACGGATTTTTCTTTCAGCATATGCTGCTGAACTCGACCGTCCTGCAAGAGCTGTTAAATGAGGACCCCATTGTAGCCTCGAGTAGAGCACGATGCCTAAGAAAACAGTTTTTCGACGAATTCTAGTTTCTCTTGATTCAATACTATGTCCCATTCACTACTTTTGACATTTAGCAGAGCAAATCTTATGCACTTTGTTATTTTCCCATTCAATACTGAACAGGCTTTGGGATGTCTTCCCTAATTCCTTCCGTTCCCACCTATTTCAAATACACATCCATTTTGGCACTCCCGTCATAGTTGAGTGCAACCAATCAGAAGCAACGGATTGCTCCCGCCACGTGACGACTAATGAAGCAAGGAAGTTCGAATGAACAGCATGGCCGGCCGGTGTAAACCCGCGAGTGGTGCAAAAACACTAAAATACCGTGAAATACAACAGCTAGTGACATGTGTGGTGATTTACTGGTTTCCATTACATGTGAGTACCTGACCATCCATGTTTTAACATCTCATAGCCTGTTACTAAAGCATTTACTAAATTATTAGCAGTAAACCATGTTTTGGGCGTTATTAAGGTCGTCAAAATTTGTGGCACGTCTGTGTATCTTAAATATTAAGGAAGTATCGTCAGCAAACAACACCATTTGAGGTTTTTTTCTAAATAAATGGGGTAGATCATTAATATATACTAAAAAGAGGAAAGGACCTAATATAGAACCTATAGGTACACCCATTCTAACTTTTAAACCCATTAAATTGGTTTCATGATTAACGCAATCAAATGCCTTCGAAAGGTCACAGAAGACCCCTATGGCATCTTGTGCCTCTTCCCACATAGTAAATATGTGTTTTATTAAGGTGACACCGGCGTCAGACGTACACGGATACACGTTTTGCCGGTTTACAGCCACGCCTATACGGGCCTATAGTTGTTAGTATCTTTCTCTCTGCCATTGATAGTGTGAATGTTATGATTTTTTTTTAACACAAGCCCGACACATTGTTATCGAGCCTCTTTCCCCTTTTCTTTTTGTTGGCAGCAGTGATAATACAAATCTATACATATAATAAGACTGTAAAAGATCGATTTCTGTACATTGAAGATTTTTATGAAAAATTGTTACAGGGGGTCTTAATTACCGTAATAGAAGCCAAAACAACAATTTTTAAAATTTTTGTCTGTCTGTCTGTCTGTCTGTCTGTCTGTCTGTCTGTCTGTCTGTCTGTCTGTTTGTCCGGGCTAATCTCAGAATCTACTGGACCGATTTTGACGGGACTTTTTTTATTTGACTCAGTATCACCTGGAGAGTAAACTGGGATATAAATAATCACGCCGATGAACTTAGGGGGCAGGCAGGAAATTGAATCTCAGAATCTACTAAACCGATTTTAATGGGACTTTTTTTTATTTGACTCAACATTACTTGGAAGGTAAAGAAGGATAGAAATAATCACGCCAATAGACTAAGGGGGTAGGCAGAAAATTGAATCTCGGAAACTACTGGGCCGATTTTAATGGGACTTTTTTTATTTGACTCAGCATCACTTGCAATAATCACGCCAATAGACTAAGAGGGTAGGCAGGAAATTGAATATCAGAAACAAAGTAACTATGCCACGCGGACGAAGTCGCGGGCGGAAGCTAGTCACACATAAAAACTTACGAACAGTCGGCGACGAAGGTGCACAAGAAAGAAGTATGTATACTTACGGACTGCCACAGCGAGGCGGAAAGTGAATCTGAGGCGACAGAATGCGGAGGTGATAAATCGCCGCGAGTCGATACTTGTTCCTGAAAACACATCATATAATAAAATTAATGTTTGTTGTATACCAAATATAATATTTTATAAAATTGAGTTTTAACTGTTGTCATAGAAAAAAAATATAACTTATATTTGATGGCATTCCAAAAGTTTTACGTTTTTTTTAGAACACGATCTTCAAAGACAACAAGGAGACAAAATATGTACTACCTGCAATATAGCATTCCTCTTCTTCTCAGTGTCAAGCGCATTCTGCTCAGCGCTCAACTGCTGCTCAAGGTCGCTCAGTCGCTGCGTCAGTTCGGACACTCGACTCGCGTGCTCAACTCTGAGTGTCTCCAGCTCTTGAGTCTTACTGTTGAGTGGAAAAATAAAGTATTTGTTTAATGAAGTTATCAGTTAGATAAAATAACTGATTTGATTACGAAGTGGTGACACAGGCCATAAGGCTTGCGCCACAACTCGCTCAATGTCAGCATCTTTCTGTCCTTATCCCATTGAGCTTGTTATCGGCACAACACGTTTTTCTCCCATTCTCCCCTATAAATCGTCACGTATCATTTACTCCTTTTTCTTTCATTCAACATATATATCCATCACTCTTTTAGTCGCATATGAATAAAGTGGATGGTTATTTTCAAGACGTGGACTTATCGGAATTGGCTCAGAAGTTTCAAAGATTATCTCTTACAACCAAGCAAACATACTGAATCTCTTTCTAATATTAGTGCTCACATCGTCAGCTCATCCTCCAACCGCTGTATAGCCTTCAAATGCTCCTGATCTTTCAGAGACAATCTCTTCACTTCTTGTCTTGTCTCCTGCAGCGTGGCGTCGACCTCGCTGAGTCGCTCCTGCAGAGTGGTCACCTCCTCGCGGGATATGCGCTCGCGTTCTACTGCCGATGTTAGAGAGCGTTCGACTTCCGCTACAGAGAAAGAAAAATATCAGGATAAGGCTTTGCTTCCACTCTAACCTGATGCTACTGAATACCAGTCATATATAACGAAGAGCAAATGCATATCTGATTTTTACACATTCCATAAAAAAGCAATCCCGACGCCTGGCTTCAGCGCGGCCCGCTGTACCTGAGGATCACTCACCGAGCTGCACGGCCCTCTGGCGCAGTGCGTGCGCGTGTGCCTGGTCCCGCTGCAGCTGAGGATCACTCACCGAGCTGCACGGCCCTCTGGCGCAGTGCGTGCGCGTGTGCCTGGTCCCGCTGCAGCTGAGGATCACTCACCGAGCTGCACGGCCCTCTGGCGCAGTGCGTGCGCGTGTGCCTGGTCCCGCTGCAGCTGAGGATCACTCACCGAGCTGCACGGCCCTCTGGCGCAGTGCGTGCGCGTGTGCCTGGTCCCGCTGCAGCTGAGGATCACTCACCGAGCTGCACGGCCCTCTGCCGCAGTGCGTGCGCGTGTGCCTGGTCCCGCTGACCTGAGGATCACTCACCGAGCTGCACGGCCCTCTGCCGCAGTGCGTGCGCGTGTGCCTGGTCCCGCTGACCTGAGGATCACTCACCGAGCTGCACGGCCCTCTGCCGCAGTGCGTGCGCGTGTGCCTGGTCCCGCTGACCTGAGGATCACTCACCGAGCTGCACGGCCCTCTGCCGCAGTGCGTGCGCGTGTGCCTGGTCCCGCTGACCTGAGGATCACTCACCGAGCTGCACGGCCCTCTGCCGCAGTGCGTGCGCGTGTGCCTGGTCCCGCTGACCTGAGGATCACTCACCGAGCTGCACGGCCCTCTGCCGCAGTGCGTGCGCGTGTGCCTGGTCCCGCTGACCTGAGGATCACTCACCGAGCTGCACGGCCCTCTGCCGCAGTGCGTGCGCGTGTGCCTGGTCCCGCTGACCTGAGGATCACTCACCGAGCTGCACGGCCCTCTGCCGCAGTGCGTGCGCGTGTGCCTGGTCCCGCTGACCTGAGGATCACTCACCGAGCTGCACGGCCCTCTGCCGCAGTGCGTGCGCGTGTGCCTGGTCCCGCTGACCTGAGGATCACTCACCGAGCTGCACGGCCCTCTGCCGCAGTGCGTGCGCGTGTGCCTGGTCCCGCTGCAGCTGAGGATCACTCACCGAGCTGCACGGCCCTCTGCCGCAGTGCGTGCGCGTGTGCCTGGTCCCGCTGCAGCTGAGGATCACTCACCGAGCTGCACGGCCCTCTGCCGCAGTGCGTGCGCGTGTGCCTGGTCCCGCTGCAGCTGAGGATCACTCACCGAGCTGCACGGCCCTCTGCCGCAGTGCGTGCGCGTGTGCCTGGTCCCGCTGCAGCTGAGGATCACTCACCGAGCTGCACGGCCCTCTGCCGCAGTGCGTGCGCGTGTGCCTGGTCCCGCTCGAGCGCGGCCCGCTGCAGCTGCGCGAGCTGGGACAGTACGCTGCCCGCGCCGCTGTCCCCGGCTGCGCCAGCGCTGGAGCTGCTCTCTAACGCTGAGCAGGCCTCGCGAGCCTCGTACAGTTCACGACGCAAGGCCTCCTCGCGACCTACCCATTTCTTTTCCTCTGTAAATACAATACCGGATTACGATTGGCCCTAAACGAGTGATTATCTTGCACCATATCATGAAATACACAATGTTTTTGACTATTTAGGGTTAGTGGCTTGTGCAATGTTGAAATTGTGCGAAATAAAGGTAAAAAAACGGCCACGGGTGAGTCTTACTAGCGCACCAAGGGTTCTGTACAAACATGCGCTATAAACGGCTATAGCTTATGACTGCGTAGACTTTGAGCGTTGATTATTTCAAATCTCCAAGGGGCCACAGATTTGAGTATATGGTTTTAATTTCATTCCCGAGATAAAAGGGTCTGGACAAACAGACAGATAAGGGTTCCGCTTTTTCCTTTTGAGGTAAAGAACCCTGAACAAAACAAAATAAGTTAACCTGTATGAGTGAGAAATTTTCAGAAGGGATCGCAAATCAATATCGCGTCGGACTACTCCCTTTTTTAGCATGTGCGTAAATCTATTCATGAAAAGCTCATAGATAAGTGCGACAGTATTCACTTCCTAAAGTAGTAATTGAGTAGTTACTCACCGTTGACCATCTCAACTCTAAGCTGCTGTAGCTCCGCCCTCAGCCTCTGCACCTCCTCATCAGCCCTCCTCTGGTTATCTTGCGCCTGCTCGTGGTTGGCGCTCTTTCGAGCAAGGTCTGCGCTGGTTCGCTGAAGGTCAGTCAGTTCCCGACGAGCCCCTTCTAAGGACGCGCGGCTACCTTCTAACTTGTGGGTCGTGTCGTCTAGTTGACTTTTTGTCTGTTGAAGTTTATTTTTAAGCCAGGAATTGTACGTATTAAAAGAAACTAGAATGACATAAATACTGAATAGCGACGTTTAGCATGTAAAGAAATTCGAAATTCCAAAGAAAGTTCCGAAAAGAAACAGAACAATGAATAAGCAGTTTTAAGTTTTTTTTTGTATATTTGACCTCGAAACTGCTTTATCATCCCAAGGTTGACTGTCTATTGCACGTCATAATGACAAGGTCTATTTGTGTATGTGGCAATTAGATAGTTTTAACCTTAGTGAGGTTTAAGTTTAGTGGAAATTGTTGCAGAAAGAGATACAACAATGTCGTGCTCTATAAAACATCTTTACAGAAGAAAGCATATTATATTTTATGTCTGATGAGGGGACATTAACCCATTTGCCCATAGAGGTGCAGATTAGTTTAAAGTCCCAGCTATTCTCATAACGGAAAATTAAACCTCTACAGACTCAAACAAAAACATTGAATTCCGTTTGTTTGGTGCGCATGTGTGTCGCGTTACACAACTGATAAGAGCTTCTCGCTGCGATAAGAAAAACAAAAAATACATCTGGACATTTTACAACATTTCACACATCTCACAACAACTGAATATTTTTTTATAATACATCCAGTTGGTGATGATGGCATCTACGGGAACTGTGGGGTGCTGTGACCAATTTCAGCTGAATGTAATTCTTCGGAGCACTCCCCGTGACAAACGCAGCAGCACACGCACCACGAGGCCATGTCCCGAAGCAGGACCAATATATCAAGGTGACCGGATAGCGCCTGGTAGCCAACGATTCGAGCTGCTCTGCGTTGGATTTTTTTTGCGCATGGGATATCATCATATAACTTCCCCCGCTCTTGGCGGAGCTCTTTCGAACCACCAGTAACACAGGCAGGCGGTGGCCCTGGCAGGCACCTCTGCCTGTGTTGATATTATCAATTAGATAAGCTGGTTCTGGGACTTCAGCCCAGAGCGTATGCAGATTCACTCCATCCTCAATATATATATATTTATTATGAAGACAACAAGGGGTCCAATGTGTTAGTAACAAAATTCTTAGCCTATGTTAGTACTTAATAGTAAACAGCGATCTGGTTCGATCGACCAGCGAATGCATAAGCGGGCTGTCTGCCCTGGCGGCAGTTGAGTGATGGATGCTATTACGACTGCCACGCAATCTACAAAGCAACTATAAAAGCGAAAGTGAGTTTGTTTGTTTGTTTGTTACCTCTTCACGCTTTAATGGCTAATCCGATTTTGATGAATTTTGGTACAGAGATAGTTGGGAACCAGGAGACGGACATAGGCTATTTTTTTTTTAAAAAGAGTGGGATATGAGGGAGAAAGAGGGAAGAAACGGGAAAACTTAGCGTTGCTATTACAAATCAATAAGGCGCTACGAATTTAACGCGAGCGAAGCCGCGGGCAAAAGCTAGTAATTAATAAATACCTCCATCAGTTCAGTCTCAAGTTTCTTATTAGCCGTAGTGAGTCGGTACACTGCTTCAATCTGGCTAACTTCCAGCTCCTCCTTGGCAGCTATAGACCGCTTCAATCTGTCTAGTTCTGTAGTTTGTTCCGCTATTTTGTCTCTGAAAAAAATGAAAATATTTAATAAGTGTTGTTATGGTGACTTCCGAAGAGCGTGAAAAAAAAATAATAGGAAAAATATATCACATTTTTGGTCAAGCCATCTCAAGCGCAACAGTTTTACAGTAACAGACCTGGGCCCTGGCCCTAGCCTTGGGCCCAGGACAGGATTGATTCCTGATTTATGGCAATACAGTTTCATTGATGAATGTGGTTAAATTTGGTATACTTTACAGGTATAGGCATGCGCTACACCTCAAAGACTGCATGCAGCTTCTTATATACTCCAACCACTATTGCCTCAACCCCATGACATGGGCTTCAACCATTACAAGTGAAATGGAGGAATACTATTTATAAGTACACCTTTGGGGAGTAATATTCATCATTATCCGCCTACATTTACACAACTTTTTTTCCCAGCATAGTTCACAATGTTATCTTACTAATTAACAAATGCCACTGTGCAGACTAAAGCAACGACACGGTTAACGCAGTGGCTGAGCGATCGACTGCTGCGCTGGGTGTCGCGGGTTCGATCCCCGCACGGAACAAATATTTTTATGGCCTGATAGTTGTTTCAGGTCTGGCTGTTTGTGTATGTGAGTTTAAATGTTTGTAAACGCACCCACGATACAGGAGAAATTCCTAGTGTGGGGCAATATTTAAAAAAAAACCTATGTAAGACCTACATGTCAAACTTTAATGTAATTGACTTCTAAAGCAGAAGAAGTCACCTCACCTTAACCCCTTAATGACCTGTTCATTGTCCTTATCCTTCCCCCTCAACTTCTTGATAATATTAGACTGCTGTAGCTGCTGTCGCGCTAACTTCTCGCCTTCTTCCTGAAGTTGAGCTATCACTTCGTCCTTCTCTTTGAGAGCATTCTCCAATTCCGAGGAGTTCTTGCGAGCGGAAGACTCCGATTTGAAGGTGTCTAGTTGTTTTCGTAGCTGATCCTGAAAGTGGGATACACTTCTGTTAAGGTTCAGAGGTAAAGGTAAACAGTTACTGGGAGGCACTGAAACAGTTTCAGTACATTATCTGTGAGAGAGTGAGTGTATAGTTCACCTGGACCTGGACCTTGACCTGGACCTGGGACCTGGGACCTCGTTTGTTTTTTGGGATGGGAAATCATCAAATACTACTCCCGCTCTGAGGGAAGTGGCCGGGACCGCGGTAAATGTGACAGTATTAGAGGACAGCGTAGGCCCGACAATAATCTATTATGAATATATTTCAAACAATCCAAAACCCCGGCAGACAGTAGCCCTGGCAAGCACCGCTATTTTGCTGACATCTATTTGAAGCGAGTGTGGAACAAGAACGACACGGCGTACCTTGTAACTTACCTTCATCATAATCGTAAATCGTCATAAAATAGCTGTTTGATCAAGTGCATGTCTGCAGTTACAATTGAATAACAAATACAACCAGAAACAAAGAGCTACAAAGTAAAACTGATATCATTCATCCACTGACTCAACATGGGTAACAAAACTAGTATAAGCTGACCTCTTTTGCTATTAAACCCTGAACTTGTCTAGGCCAGCTCAAAGTCAAAGTATTAGCACAAAAATAGGACCGACTTTGAAAGTGTAATTAGGAAATAAAAATTGTACTATGTGATTACATGTTTCATTGTGATAAGATTTTAAGAATGTGTAATTCAAATAAGGACTTAAAAGATTTACATCAGTGTAAATGATATTAAATCTTTTAAAAAATATCAAAGCATACATAAAGATCAACAATTAAGGTCAATTTCAAAATGCAAGTGGGTTTTACCTTTTCTCTGATAGCTTGCTGAAACTTCTTCTCCAGCGCTGACATCCTCTGTGTGTAATCTTCTGTGATAGTATTAATATCACCACCCTCATGCTTTGACATCAATGACTCCACCTGAGTCTTCAAATCGGCATTATTCTCTGCCAAATCTGCATTATTCCTGCTCATTTCCAACAGTCTGTTCTCTCTTGCTTCCAGAAGCTCTGCCATTTCACATAGCCTTCGCATCAACCTCTCATTTTCGGAACCCTGGCTTTCATCACTTGTGTTACTCTGTACAGATGCTTCTGACAGCTCTCGGTTGTGCCCCCTTATCTTTGTTGCTAAAGACTTCCCTAATACCAAGTCCACTAGGTTAGGTGAAGTTGTACCATCAAACTTTGACTGTTTAAATGCATACTTAGCAGGACTGCTTCTGAACCCATGACCATCCCCATTAGGACTAGGAATTATCTCAATATCTGAAGAGGTAGCTGTTTCTAAATCATCACCAGAAGTGTGACCTGAAGTCCTATCAGACCCTATCTTGACTAAATCACTTTTACTGTCAGAGCTTATAGGAGATGTTCTTTCTTTAACACTGCCGTCTTTCTGTGAAGAACTACTACTAGATTCATTGCATTGCTGCTTTTCAACATTGACAAATGCAGAACTTTCAGATCTAAGCATATCATTAGAAACATTGACATTGTAAAATGATGATGAGTCACTCAATTTGTCAATGAGAACATCTTCATGTTCCTTCTTCTGTTCTTCCACAGCAATGTCTAGGTTAATACTGTCATTGTCAGCATTTAAGGTCCTATCAGACCAAGAGCCATCGTTTGAGGAGTTCTCACTCATTTGCATTCTCTGTGGCAGAATAGCTTGCTCTAAATGTATGAATTCTTTGTCCATGACCTTTCTTCCCGTATCTGGTTTGACTAGCTTGGGAAACGGGCTGGTGGACTTATCATCTGTATCCAACACAGTGGGTGCTGTACATTCTGATATGGAGTTGTAAGAGATAGTATCTTCATCATCATCAGCCACTAAACTGACACTGTCAGCAGTTTCTGCTTTCTCAGTTTTGTCACCAATGGGAGTGGACTTTTTCTCACTGAGGTCTCCAGGGGACAAGCAAAGGGAGGATGAGCTACTGTTTTTATCACTAGAGTAGCTATCAAAACCAAGGCACTCAATAGAACTAGGACTCACCAGACTGTCAGGTAATATTTCTACAGATTCTGAGTTATGTTTCTGGCCTGTACTACTACAATGTGATATGGAATGAACAGATGCCTCAGAATCAGGCGTTGTCTTTAAACTCTGAGATAACACTTCTACTGAATCTGAACTATTTCTACTTGATACAAGAGACAATCTGTGGGACTTTGCTGAATCACGTCTCTCTTCAACCTTTGGTAGTTCATCTTTCAAGGATTTTGTGATTCTGTGATCTAATGCTTCACTATCTGACATTATTAGCTGACTCTTAGAGAATAAGTCATCATGACTGCCGTATTTAGTTTCTGAAATAACATTCATAGACTTAGCTTTCGGTGGTCTCACGATTGTAGGGTCGTCTTCTTTGGGTTGTTCAAAGAAGGAGCCTGCAAACGAGCCCCAGATGCTTTGAGACGTAGATTTGGACGGACTCTCGGTGACGACCGGCTGGTCTTTGATTGGAGCATTCTGTTCACTTTCCGCGCTGACTGTCAGGCCCCAGGAGGAAAAGAAATCCGAGTTGTCTTTTCCTGACGTGTTGCTGTGCCCGGGCGACGACTTAGCGCTGGTCTGCGGAGTCGCCTCCTCCTCGGGCTCCTCTCCAGGCTCGTCCTGGATGTCCAGCGCTTTGTCTATAGTTTTCTGTGCCTCCTTGAGCGCGTTCTTAGCGAGGCTCGTCAAGCCTGACGTGTCGAACCAATTCATTTTGTCGGCGCATTAGACATAACACGGCACGGACCACAGGTTAGTCAAAACACTCAATAATGTATAACTCTTAAAGCAGTCTGAATAACGTGATTGTTGTGAAATTGTCCATAGAAATACACTTCAACTTATCACAACAAACCAGATGACGTTTCCATTTTGTTTATGTATTTTTCGAAAGAATTTTGCAATTGTCAAAGAATTTAACTTCACAGGTCTGCTAAATGTGTGTTAGAATTTACTCTTTAAACCATTAAGAAATTAAACTACAATTTTCAGATCGGACAAGTGCCACGAAAAGTATATGAGCGACTGATTTGACGTTTGATAATCTTATATAGGGCCGTCGCTTGACTTTAGTGGTCATGTAGATTTTGATGTAGATACTGATCCGAATTTTCAGCTGTTTTACCATAGCTCCAGTGGCGCAATTGGTTAGCGCACGGTACTTATAAGACAGTGCTTCGTGTGAGTAATGCCGGGGTTGTGAGTTCGAGCCTCACCTGGAGCAATATTTTTTGTTGCATGTTTTGTTGAATTATGAAAAACAATATTTTATTTTCCAAGAAAATAATGTAAATTAGCAAGAAGTATGATTTAAAACTCAAACGATGATATTGTCGATGCCGATGCGTCATTCCTTAGTACAATATTATAGGAACGTAATATTAGCATATGTGGCAATCGATGACAGTTTTGTTTTAATTACCCTTTACTATTATTATTATAAATGCGAAAGTTTGTGATGACGTATGCATGAATATTTATTACTCTTTTGCGCAAAAACTATTGAACAGATTTGGATGAAATATGGCATATCCACAGATAGTGTATAAACTGGATTAACACATTGAGTACGCACCCGTGGAATATTATTATCGAATTCTATGCGGGTGAAGCCACAGTTATAAGCTGTTATTAGGTGAATGATCAATATTTGTGATCAAGTTATCGAAAACGGATCTTACTATTTCGATCCGGTTCTTCTCCGAAACGACCAACACGAACCGAGCACCTTCTCTCGACGTTTTATAAGTGCCCATATAGGCCTAAAATAAAATATTTTGATAAGCTGCAATATAGCAGTTTACGTAGCGAAAAATCAATCTAGATTTCGAAAAAAAAAACATTTATCTCTCATCATCGCGCCATTACCTTAGGCGTAGTTCTCACCGAAACAACGTGATTCCAAATCTAACAAGTGATGTGATTGTGAAGATTAGGTACTAGTTAACCATTCGCGTGTAGGTACTCCAAAATCTTACATACTTACCTTAGTTAATAGGTATTTTACCTAGAAATACATGAATAAAAGTAAATATATATTTAATATAATTTATTGATTAACTTAAAATAATTATATACAATACAATAGAACTATCGGGCCTTCAACATTATACAATCAGACATACCACATTCCAATTAAAAAAAAAACTAAAATTGTTCAAAAGGTTTTTATGAACAATTTAGAATGAAATACAGGGTAATCATTTTTAAATGCTTTTTTTCTTATATAGGGTAATCCAATTGTTATTAACAAGAACATTTCAGATAGAAATCACTTGATGCACAGGACTGCTATCAAAAAAATCAAGTAAGCTTTCAATAAGCTTATATTTTAATTATAAATGCTGTTTGTGTGCAATCTACACAAATCACGATGTAATTCAAATTAATAGCTTTGCCAGAACATAGCTGGTCAGTCCTCTATTAATGTTTAAGTAAAAATATGCAATGCATATTGAAAGATATTGGATGAATCATCATAAAAATAACCTATCATAAAATTTTCGCATGACAGAGTAGTAAATAGATGAAGTGTTCATATTTCTAAAAAAAACCCCGGTTATAAAACTACCTTTGCAAAACATTAACCTGTGTCGCATCATATGTATTTTTTTTCTCGGTATACAAGAAGATGACACCTCTCTGGTCGATAGACCTATGCGTTTGCGACGCGACAATACTTTTATTGACTGCAAAACTATGAGAAAAATTATCACGTCAAAATATAAATACATAGATAGGTGAACAACAAGATCAAATAACAAGCAACTGACTAAAACCACATCATTATACCTTCGTACTCCATATAATTCGTAACTAATAAATACCTGTTTCACAAATTCCGGATAGGACAGGCATTACACATAAATGCAGAAACGGAAATACCTTTAAATTAAATGTATATTTGACCAATAAACTTCCGGACGTGGCGAAACAGGTCATCTAATATAATTTGCTTGGACAGAAGTACTGACTTGACTACTAATAAATACAGTACAAACAAGGAACTCCGAACATACTCGTTATATGAAAACTACATCACATAATCTTTTAAACTATAAATACTAAAGGCCTGTATTACACAACTGTACTTGAAACCCGTCGATGCCTACAGTCCAAACACGTTGGTAATTTTAGAGACAGGTTTTAGCTGCATATTGTAAGAAATAATTATTTAAAACTTAGACAGAGGAACCACTAATTAAGTTTAGCGCCAAGTGTTTAAAACACTGTTCTCTCAGTTTCAAATTAGCACTAGCACTTAACGCGTCTTTATATGTGTGGTGAGAGCTGGCCTTATAGTTTAAGCAATTTCACACATATTGAGGAAAACAACAGATGTTAAGAAATACTGGAACAGGAAAAGCTAATAAATGGCCAGTCTCTTACAAATTATTTATTTAATAGTGAACTGTTCGGTCTAAGAACTAAAAGTTCGTTGACACAACAGCTGCAACTAACTATACATGGAGATGTTCTATTTACTTTCGATTAACATTTTATAAAACAAATATCGCATGAACTGGGCTGGGCAATTTCATCAACTTTAAAAGTTCTTATAGTCATAGTTTACAGGCCTATGCAAGTTATCTACACGACTCCCGTGTTCCCAGTCGTGGGCGGGGCAGGCTGAGTGAACATGAAGGTGGTGGCGTTCTGTAACAGCTGCTTCTTCACAAACTCCGTGGTGGCAGACTTGAGGTTCTCCTTGGCACCGAACTTGCACTTGATGTAGCCGTACAGGTTGGCGCCCGTCAGGGTCAGAGCGATGAGGACTAGCAACTGGAAACAGATATGTTGTTTATGAATTAATGCTGTTCATAATAAATGTGATTGGCACTAGGGTTCCTGTTTTTAAGTACATTTTGGATTAATTTATTAATTAAATTATCTCAGTATACACAAAAAATCCTTACTAATATTATAAAAGCGAAAGTTAGTTAGTTTGTTTGTTTATTTGTTTGTTACGTCTTCACGCCTAAATGGCTTAACCGATTTTGATGAATTTTGGTACAGAGATAGTTGGGACCTTGGAGAAGGACATATATAGGCTATATTTTTTTTTAAAAAAGATTGAGTTATGAGGGAGAAAGAGGGAAGAAAAGTGAAAACTTAGGATTGCTATTACAATAAATAAGGCGCAAGCACAAAAACTACAGGTAGCAGGTACCTACAAATCAGGAAAGGGGAACTGTGTTATACCAATTTAACGCGAGCGAAGCCGCGGGCAAAAGCTAGTTGTTAATAATTGTCCAAGTGTATTGTACTTATTTGTTATGCTTGATCATTAGAATCTGATTCATAGTCCTATCAATTGTCATCACTACAAACATTAAACTGCAGCTGAATACCAGTATTTTACATGGAGTGACCTACGATCTCTACATTCCAGAACATGCTTTCCGAGGCACGGAGGAACTCTGTATGTAATAAATAAAATTATTTTCAGAACAAGTCCATTTCGTTAGTACAACATACAACTTAAAAACTAGTGTTAGTACTTACTTTTCTACCAGAAAAACAAAAGTTATTACTAAATAGTGATTGAATTTGAAAAGTACTTGCACATTCGTAGATTTCGGTAAAACGATATCACTTGACTAATCACCCTAGCTGTTCAACTGTCCTTAATAGGAAAATCGTGTCTTTTGTTCCTTATCTGATAACAATACTATTTATGGTGCTTATTAACTATGCTATTTTCCTGGGGATAACGCTTAATTAACAATTCGTTACGAATATGCCCAAGTAATAATGTCCCAACTAAAAAACAAGAGCCACTCAGGACTCTCGCATCGAGGGTTCCGTACAAACTTGCGACAGAAACAGCCATATCTTTTGACTGCGTAGACTTAGAGGGTTGATTTTTCACAGCTTCAAGGGACCACAGATTTGAGTAGTTTCAACTTGATATCTCTACGCGTTCCCGAGATAAAAGGTCTTGAAAAAAGACAGACGGACAACAAAGTAAACCAATAAGGATTCCATTTATTTCTTTTTGACGTACAGAACCTTAAAAATGTAAGGCCGAAAGACATTGTTCTTCACTATTTGATAAATTAAGTCAGTAGTGTATTAGTTTAGTAAGTTAGTGGTGGTTCTAGACAAGATTTTCTGAAGAGAAGGAGAATTCTCAGTTTCAAATATGATCAATATTCTGTCTCTCAACAACTCACCATCCATTTGAATTTAAGTCCAAATAAACAGAAGATGAAGAATGTTGACCAGATGGCTGGGCACAGGATCAGACCCATCCAGAACAGGCGGCTCTCGTTCTGGTTTACACGATTCTGGAAACGATACAATGATTTGTTACTACAAAGTCTATTAGAGTATAATAATTCAATCCGGTCAGCATTTCCTGAATTTAGAGGATATTTTTTATTTCTTAAGTTAGTGTTAACTATTTTTAAATACATAATTATATAAAAGCAATCATAACACTCACATTTACCTGTTTTGTCTCAAACACCCAGTGTGACTTGCCATCGTCATCCACATAGTTCCACCAGCGCAGACCAACCAGAAGACGGCCTGGAAAAATTATCATAAATCTCACAATACATACTGCACTTATTTATTTTAATGTCTAATTATCTTCTGATTAAAATATAAGTAACATGAACTTTGGCTGATTAACAACTACCAGGAAGTCTAAAATAGATAAGTACTTAGTGGCATTTTGACAATTTAAACAGAAATTATACCTATAAGATCACATTTTGTTTATGGCTAGATATAAGTTTAATTAATATAATATTGTGAAAGTTCCTACCATACGTGATATATTCTGCAATATAATTTTATTAGTTTTAAGTCATTTTGCTGCGCCCTAACAGGGTCATGTACTCACTAGTTATAAGCCTAGCGTGTAACTTTTTTGTACATTGTGCATTTAATGAATAAATACTACTTTAAGTACCTATGCACTCAGCTTCAATGAACATTAATATAATGCATGATGTGCTTACCTATAAGAAATTGGTACACTAGTCCATAAGTTTATTTCATGTATTTCCTAACCTGATACTGTGTTTTCAATTGTTGGTGATCCAAATAAATAAAATAAAATATTAATATTGTATTACTCTTTAATACTCTTTTGTTAGTTGAGGGGTCACAAGCATGACTGCTATGCATGCAATACTGGGTTCTATTTTCCGGGCATGCAGTGTTATGGGTTTTACTATCAGGAATGTCTCAGTAGCAGCCAGAGTCTGAATTTGTGCATAGATGATGATAACAAGCTCGCCTTCTATTACATGGGACTTAAAAACATTATTAAGGTGATGGAAGTTGACAATTAGGTACAACTATGCTATAACTATATGTGTTGTTATGCGCGTTCTTAATAATCAGAGACAACTGAACTGCAAAAAGTTAGACTAACATTTTGATTGATAGGCCTAATGCAGTTGTAATGCTTCATCTAGAAAATGTCATTTTGCTTACATGCATCCTTTTGTTAGCATTAATGTCCCTCATTAAGCTCTCAAACAGATTTAAAATACAAACCACTAATATTCTTGACAGTCCAGAAGTCAGCAGACAGTAGCAGGATGACAAGCACAAAGCTGGCGATGAAGGAGTCGGAGAACCATCCACAGAGCATGTAGACCACAATGGCTGAGCACCGGAATACTAGGTGGAAGAATACTATGTACGGGTGCCTGGAAATTGTTAACTGTTTTAGTGGGACTATCATTTTATAGGTATTAGATAACAGTGGAAAGAGTATATTCAATAGAAGGGTTTTAATCGTTTTCTAGGCTAATTTTCGGTTTTGAAATTACTGTCCAGACAAACAAATCACTTTTTCTTATCCTGATAAAATTAAATTCATGTGATGTGTTCTGTGGGAGTGGTAGGTAATATTTTATAACACGTCATATTTTTAGCTGGGGAGGTAGCGTTGCATTTCACATAATAATTTCTGGTCGATTGATTCATATCTGAACTTATTCTTTATGGATAATTATTTAATAATCTGAACGTCAGCAGGCTCAGAAGGGGTGGATCAAGTGGGAAAAAAAATATTATTATGTCAAAAAATAAAAAACCAAAAGTGTAATCTGGTCGTTTGAAAATTTGAACAGCAATAGTTTAAACAATAATAATAATTATAGAAATAATCAGCTGTAAAGATAATGGTGGGTTGTACGTCAGCAGGTCATATCCGCACATTTAAAAATAATTATCTTCAATTCATTTCTGGTCGAATGAAATTAATACATATTATTCTTTATGCTATTAAAATAATTAAAAAATGCCTCAGCCGACCTATTGATAGGGGTAAGATCGTCAGCAGGGGGATTATAAGTAACTATTTGTATTATCCAACTGACGACTTTCCCCTCTTCAATTTTTTGCTGACTATTTTTTTATTTAATATATTGTTTAAATTACTCTCAGTATTAATTTCAAGCGACCAGAAATTAATTTGAATATAAACAATGTCATTTTAATCCCTTCTTTATTGCATAATTATATAATTTATATACTTTATGTCAGCTGGCGGACCATTTTTCCCTCTTATTATTTAGACTGTTTTTTTTATTCTATATGGTGTTTAAATTACTCTTAACATTAATTTCCAGCGACTCGAAATCAATTTAATTATAAAAATTATCGTTTTAATTTGTTAATATCTACATACAATTTGAACAGATAGGAATGTGAGGAACATCAAACAAATATGTACATACTATACAAATAAAATATGTTTTAAATTACGTTATTGAAACGCATCCTTTACAATCCTTACATTCCTATCTGTTCAAATTGTATGTAGATAAATTAAAACGATAATTTTATAAATAAATTGATTTCGAGTCGCTTGAAATTAATATTAAGAGTATTTTAAACAACATATTAAACAAAAAAGATAGTCAGCATAGTGATTGAAGAGGGGAAAGTCGTCCGCCAGCTAACATATAGTATTTAGATTATATATGCAATAAAAAAGGCATTGTTTTTAATCAAATCAATTTCTGGTCGCTTGAAATTAATATTAAGAGTATTTTAAACAACATATTAAACAAAAAAGATAGTCAGCATAGTGATTGAAGAGGGGAAAGTCGTCAGTTGGATAATACAAATAGTTACTTATAATCCCCCTGCTGACGATCTTACCCCTATCAATAGGTCGGCTGAGGCATTTTTTAATTATTTTAGTAGTATAAAGAATAATATGTATCAATTTCATTCGACCAGAAATGAATTGAAGATAATTATTTTTAACATGTGCGGATATGACCTGCTGACGTACAACCCACCATTATCTTTACAGCTGATTATTTCTATAATTATTATTATTGTTTAAACTATTGCTGTTCAAATTTTCAAACGACCAGATTACACTTTTGGTTTTTTATTTTTTGACATAATAATATTTTTTTTCCCACTTGATCCACCCCGGGTGCGCCTGCTGACGCTTGATTCAATTATTGCCCATATCTAAGCTATCAATTTCAATCAAAATTAATCGAACAGAAATCACCATCAAAAATGCAACGCTACCTCCCCAGCTATTTTTACTCCCTTTTATGATACACGTATTAATTTTATTAATTAGTAACAACAGCTGGTTTAGTAAAGTGACACTTACACAAACTGTTTGGTAGCATTATCCTCTTCTCCAAAGGCAAGGGTGTCGTCGTCGAGCAGCGGCACCTGCGGCACACCTGGCTGTAAGTAGCGCGGTAACAACACTACATCAGCTCAAGCCGTGCAAAGCAAACCAACATCGCAATCCATTCACTACTGGGCATCAAATTAACGTCTCTCTACATAATTACTCGCAAATCAAAACAGCTAAGGACTATATCAGTAACGGGCTCACGCAGGCTACGAATTAATTATAATGTCGATGATAAATGTTCTTCAAAATTAGGGGAATGTTATGAAAACTAAAATCAATCGCTGCTTCAAAACATATTATAGAAATATATTTAAATTTAATATTCAAAGCACTTACCGTCGCCGAATTCATTCCTGGATTATTCATGTTAGGTAACTTGATAATTGCTACACTTTACGTTATAAATAATAAGTATTTTTTAACTAAAATGGAAATAACACGCTTCTATTAATTCGTCATCGATCACTATTGTGAGTATTGTGACAACAAGTTTTTACAACAAGAATGTGTCAATAGTAAGCATTACCTTACCTACCGAAGCGACAGGTAGATTATCTTTTTATTTGCCAGAAAGTCCAAGCCACACAAGTCCATGCTTCACTAGTAGGATTTGTTTGAATACCTGGAATGCTTTTGACACTGACAATGTTGAGCAAGACAGCGATGACATGTCATATCAGGGTTCATTGGTGCATTTGTATTTCTATAATGTTTCATATGGTTCCGGTGGTACATTAAGTTTGCCCAAAATTCATTGCCATTGTTGTTCATACGAACTCGTGCTTGCGGCTCAATAATAACTATTTCTAGGGTCGATCTTGAAGTTAATCCACCCCATATAGAAGTTCCCTTCCCGGTTGTTATTTATAAATCTATAACAGTCAGTGGCTCGAAAGTGTGACAAGCAGTCCTCCCCAGAATTATAGTATTACCCAGTAATTGTAAGTAACTTGGTTGTGAATCAGATAGACAGTCGCTAGATGAAAAATACTGATACTTGTAAATAGAGTAAGGCTGGAAGCCAACCCTAGGTTTTGGGCTAGGATGATGATGAATTGTGCTCAAATCATTTTAGGATCGATTAGGTGATATTCATCTTCCCTTTGAGTTTAAGAGCAATTTAAGATTCGGTTCAAACTATATGGCGGCTTGGAAGTTTGCGGCGTCCATGTGTTGATCGTCAAATGTCGGCAATTGTTTATATTCAAAGTATAAATAATATAAAATTTGCAAAATCATCATCTGCCTAGCCTTTTCCCAACTATGTTGGGGACGGCTTCCAGTCTAACCGGATGCAGCTGAATATCAGTATTTTACATGGAGCGACTGCCTATCTGACCTCCACAACCCAGTTAATACTGGGTTTTGCGATACCCCTTGGTAAGACTGGTTGTCAGACTTTCGGGATACTGACTACCTGCAACAAATGTCAAAGATCTACAAATGACAGCCGGGACCAACACGGCTTAACGTGCTTTCCGAGGCACGGAGGAAACTCGGTATGTAACGGGTGGTCTTAAAAATAAATCAATGTATTATTTCAAGCAATTCTATTGTGTAACGAAACGACTAGTGGCTCGGAATTTATCGAAACAATGTTGTAAATTAATTTCTTGCATTATTTAAGAGCTTTTTCGAGTATTTTGTAACTAATTGGTATTTTTTTAAAAACATGTCAATGAATGGTTGTGCAATAAAACTGGAATTTATTTCTGAACGAAGGTTGCGCATATCGCAAACACCCGTTCTAACTTCACTTTAAAAAAAAGATACACCTGTCAAAATTTTGCAGCAGGGCACATGCAAAGGCTGTTTACAATTTCGCAACATACTTGTGTTTGTCGTTACAGTGTTATTTTTTTAGCTTAAAGTTATCTTATTTCTGTGTGTCGTACAATGTCTTCCGCCGGCGCGGTGGTCGGTTCCCGTGTGTGGTCGTGATTCTCTGTTTTAGTGCGTGCCAGGTGTGAATTTTGCGTAACGGAGTCGCGATGGGCGCAAAGGCGAGTACCGCGAATGGGGGGCAGAGTCCGCGCACGCGGACATTCTCCACGAGCTCCAGCTCGGAGGTGGTGTCGGGTGGCGCAGGGTTCAGCCTGCTGAGGGCAATACCGGGGATACAGGTGACGAACGACCGCCAGCGCGCGAGGTCTCTGTCTTCTGTGCCGGACCTGCACGCGTCTCACGAGGCGATCGCTATCCCGCCTAACTCTGCTAGCTATGAGGCGTCGGCGGCCGCCAGCCCCGACACGGACTCCAGTTCTAACGAGGAGGTGGGCCCGGTGCCGGGCACGTCGCTGGCGCTGGGCCGGGTTTACGCGGCGCACTCTCTGCCCTCACACATCTGGTCTATAAACGGTGAGTACTCTCAATTTTTCCACTCAACTCTTACTCAATGTGTACTGAGCCAGTCTTATCTGCAGTTAGGTAATCATCATTGTTTTAATTTTGCAAAATAATGACTGCTTTACACAAAAACAATGGTTTAGAACACAGTCATTATTATGTTCACAATTAGATGTTTTAATGTGCACAGGTAGTGTAGTGTATCATACAAAGTAGTTACATTGTGTGAGACATGGCAGCATAATATCATCTAATGTTTCATATTGAACTTTTTTGAGGCAGTCAAGTGGCACGTTTGTGAGATAAATGATATGTTTTCATGAGTAGAACATTGTTTGATCAGCTTATTAACAAGTTCTCTGTAATAGATAAGGTCTATTTCTGGCTACAAATTGTTTTGTGTACAATTGAAATGTATGTAGTAGTATGAAGTATGTGGCTAATTCTATTTTTGCACATAATAATATAATCTTTTGTAAAAGGGGTGAAGGAGTGAGTTTATGTTATGTAGGTATGTATTGTCTTTCTTAAAGTACCTTCTAATATTTATAATTTCTAGTGCTATTTGGCTTTTTACTTACCTTACTAAATATTTGATACCATATTATTAGATTCTTATTGGAAAATGATTAGAATTTTACCATAAACAACACTTAATTTATTATTTATTTCAAATGTAATAATTGTTTGAAGGTGATGTGCAGATCTGTTCTTGTTTGTGATAGTGAACATGGCCAGACATTGCACAAGATAGAGAGTACAAATTCTATTCACATCATGTTTTGTTTAATAAAAACTTAATTTTTTTTACTGCTACACAGACATCATTGATGGAACGGTAGTTAATCTTCAGACTACACTTTAGTTTCTAACATAAATGACATTCAATTGAATGGAAGGTCAAATGTAACAATCCTTGTACTAAAAGGATGAAATCATGATGTTTGGAGTGACAACTGTAGATCAAATAAAGACTGGATTCTCTGCTTAAATATTCTGGCATAAGAAAATAATTGGTCAAGAAATAAGAAAGGCAACTGGTGAAGAAAAACAATCTGAAATATCTTTAAGGTGAAAGCTCCAACCTACCCGCGAAATTCAAATTTTCTTACGTTTTTTGCAATTTTCAGGCCAGTGCTAGGTTGTATGTTCATTAAAATATTATTCGCGGCTGTAAGACGTATGTAGTTATAGAATTATAATCATCAAAATCATCAATACAACGCTCTAAGTTCATAAAGCTGTAGGAAAGACTTTTTCTGTTTTTTTTTTGTTCCTAGGCCTTTATGAACTTGGAGGGTTGTATTGGTGATTTTGATGATTATAATTCTATAACTACATACGTCTTACAGCCGCGAATAATATTTTAATGAACATACAACCTAGCACTGGCCTGAAAATTGCAAAAAACGTAACAAAATTTGAATTTCGCGGGTAGGTTGGAGCTTTCACCTTAAATTAAAATTGAATAATGAGGCACCATTAAAGGTAAAAGCGAAAGGAATATTTAAGGGTTGTAGTAGATGGCATTCTGTAGTTTCTGCTTACCCTCATGCGATAAAGGCGTCATATAATTATGTATGGATTGTTAAATAATAAGTTGAATATAAGTTTATCTAACACCACATACATATACAACCTACTCCTCATTCCCTACTTGGGTTGATTGTCAGGCTAAACCGTGCTTGCATACGTTGGTATGTGGATGGATGACATACGCAAGCACGTTAAGCTGTTGGTCCCGGCTGTCATTTGTAGGTCTTTGACCATTGCTACAGGTCATCAGTGACCGGAAAATCTGAGAACCAGCCTTTCCAATGGATTTTGTACTACCCAGTAATAATTGGGTTGTGGAGGTTAGATAGGTAGTCACTCCATGTATAATACTGGTATTCAACTGCATCTGGTAAGACTGGAAGCAGACCCCAACAAAGTTGGGAAAAGGCTGGCTAATGACATACCTACTCCTCATAATCTATTAACATTGACCTTGGAATTTACTAACAAAAATAATGTGTTGTGAATAGTAATGAAGCATCTTTTTAGGAATTGTTACCTTATAGTGTTGAATAGAATATTAAATCAACGGGTTTTGTCTATTGAATTATAAGGCTGTTTGTGAACGAAAACCTAAAATGTTTTGTTGCTTGATAACAAAATATTTGATACCAGTAAAAAATAATTTATTTTTAGGCAATTAATTAAAATAATTTAAACTCTTAACTAAACCTTAAAGTACACACACTATTCATTCGTTTTTAAAAAGTTCACCTAAATAACTCATCTTTCCCTCAATACTGAACATCATGACCACATGGCAGTACCTGTGGCAGTACTATTAAAAATATTTTAGGTACCTATTTAAATATTTCGTCTACATGAATCTGATTTAAAATCACATATCATTACCTTTAAAAAAAAGTGTCTGAAACTCTGAGTGCTGACTTAAATCATAACAAATGATACATACACGAAATCTTTTTATTAAATGTCATTATTGTTTATCAATTTATAAACAACTAGCTTTTGCCCGCGGCTTCGCTCGCGTTAAATTCGGGGTAACACAGTTCCTCTTGCGCCTTATTGATTTGTAATAGCAACGCTAAGTTTCCCTTTTCTTCCCTCTTTCTCCCTCACATCCCACTTTTTAGGGTTCCGTAGTCAACTAGGAACCCTTATAGTTTCGCCATGTCTGTCTGTCCGTCCGTCCGTCCGTCCTCGCTTAATCTCTGTGACCGTTAGCACTGGAAAGCTGAAATTTGGTACCAATATGTATATCAATCACGCCGACAAAGTGGTAAAATAAAAATTGGAAAAAAATGTTTTATTAGGGTAGCCACCCTATATGTAAAGTGGGAAGTGATTTTTTTTTTAATTTCAACCCTAATGTGTGATATATTGTTGGAAAGGTATTTAAAAATGAATAGGGGTTTACTAAAATCATTTTTTGATAATGTCAATAATTTCGGAAATAATCGCTCCAAAAGTAAAAAACAATGTGTCCCCCCCCCCTCTAACTTTTGAACCATAAGTTTAGAAAATATGAAAAAAATCTGAAAAGTAGAACTTTATAAGGACTTTCTATGAAAATCATTTTGAACTTGATTGACACAACAGTTTTTGTACAAAAAAGACAAAAAGTTGTACAAAATAATTTCCTCCTCCACCTTTAAACTCATAAGTGGGAACACTTATTGTGACGGACGGGAAACTACGGAACCCTACACTGAGCGTGGCCCGACACGCTCTTGGCCGGTTTTTAAAATAAAAGTTAGCCTATGTCCGTCTCCTGGTTCCCAACTATCACTGTACCAAAATTCATCAAAATCGGTGTAGCCATTAAAGCGTGAAGAGGTAACAAACAAACAAACAAACAAACAAACAAACTCACTTTCGCTTTTATAATATTAGTAAGGATAATGACATTTATTATATTTATTCAGTTTATCTGAAGAGATAAATGTCGATCCCATTTGGTAATAGCTCTAATCAAATAAGAAAATCAAAAAGCCCTTTTGCTATGATATTCTTAATAGAGCTGATGCGGAAAGTTTGCGGTCAGGATCGCGATTTCATTATAACATCGATAAACATCAACGCGCGGTATCTTGGCGTCACAACGTATGATATTTCTAGCATGTTTGGCGCAAAACTATTCAAATAGTTTATTCACCTCCGCTGTATGAGCAGTGCTAGAGACAGTACCATTACTTGTCATGTTATTGAGCTATTACTGCGCTATTTCTGCCTACCCCACAGTGACAGCAACATCACTATTAACTCCCGTGCGTCTACGCGTCTGGGAGCGACTTACTCGTACCATAATAAATCGCGGCCGCTTTTCCGGGTTGGGGCGCACGCGCTTTCGTCGTTCAGTCGCGTTCGGACTACCGCAGCGTTCACATCACCACTATGTACAGACGTCGCTACCGCACCACTCTGGGCCTCGGGCTTGGATCCTCGTTCTCATCATCGTTCTCCACGACCCTGTCGTTTAGGACCACAACCACCAGCACGTCAGCCACCGACACGGTCAGATCGGATGCGCGTGCGACTGCCGCTAAACTCAAAACGAAGTATGAAAACGCCGGCACAGCGCAAGGTGCGTGTGTTACTAACGTGTGTGCCACTAATACCCATTTTGTAGTGAATTCGGAAAACTAAAAGAATATTTTCGTGTTTATTTTCCCCGCATATATCGTGAGAGTAATGGCTGGTCGTAGCCTCTTTGTTAGTTTTCCCTATGTGAGGGATGTTCGTTGTGATTGTTCATTTCAACTAGATTTGTTTCCCCGCCCTTTATTGTAATGGTTTTCCTCTTTGATAACATGGATTTTCCCAACTAAAACAAATTCGTGATCCAGATAAAAAAATGATAACTTTGGTTAGCTTTTAATATTATCTTTTTATCAGGGCTACTGAAGTGCTTCAACTAATATTGTATCGGATTTTATTTTTACTTTTATTAACTTTTGTAAGTCTAGCTTACTGGAGTTATATGAAACATAGTCTTCCATTACCAAGAGTTAGCTAGATCCTCGATGTTTAGTTAATAAATCATACAGCTGTAACATGTTCTATAAATAGTGGGTTTGCTCGAATGCTGTGACAAGTACGCTTTGACATAATTGTGTCAGACAGTGAGGAGAACTTTGAGAACGAAAAGCTACTTGATCTGACAACCACTAGACTAGACGACCTAGAGCTTTCGAGCTAGCAAACGAAAAATTATCGATGAAGAGAAAAAAATTTCAAGGTTACCCAAATGTCTATTGAGCGTGCTGTTTTTGAAACTTTTTTTAGGTATTAGCCAAGCAAAGGTTTCACAGTTAGGTTTAGTGTGGTGCTGAAAAGTTATTTGCTGGAATATCAACTATTATACGCATTAGATACATTCGATTTTGGATTGACAGAATGCTAACTCATGAAGCTGAAAAATACAAGCTCTCTATAAAAACATACTAACCCATTCCGAAACTGGGAAGTCGTTACTACTTATTTCACAACGCAAAAACACACTGTAAAAGTAAATTAACTGCTGGAAACATCTCCCTAAAGGACTAAGGCTATTTAGCTTTTTATTAAACAAAACAACCTGGTTTTATATTTTTTCAAACGCAACTTTACCCTCTGTGTGCCTTTTCAGGTAGTCAAGTTACGAACGAACACCGGCAAAGCGTACCTTGACTAAGTATTTTTAGTCTACTTTTATGAGCTGTAATTTACCTTTTTTGCAAAATGAAGTTGTAGGAGCGAGCTCGTTCCCGCGTGCCATAAGCTTAATGTGCTTCATACTATCCTGTTTAACATTATATAGGTTCTGTGCGAAGTTTTCCATCAGTACATTCAAACATAAACCTTTAATGTTTAAAATATTCATGAACATTCCCAAACAACAAGAGATTTACGCGACTACTTCTGATACGGTCCATTTGAATAATTATGTCTGCCATTCAAATATATAGCCAGCCCAACTGTAGCCAGGCTGAATGTAAACACGCTAAAGATGACAGACGCCCAGACTTTAAATAAGTCTGACATTTGACTAGCGTCTGATCCCGATTTGTCGTAAAAGTTAAATCAAATGGCGCGTCACTCCACTAAGATATTAATTTTAATATTTACGATTTAGAAGAAACTAGGGATGTAACCGCGCTTGTAAACAGCTAGATGTCCGCGAGTTTGAATTTAGTATACTTTTTCACAGCATTACAATTTGTAGATGACCGGCTGATAGTAAACTTTGTTTTTAACTAACTATTACCGCGTATATATATTTTTAGACTATCTTCTGCCGTAACGGACTTTTAGGTTACCGTGTTATCACAACATTTTTTTGCAATGTCATGACTATCAGCTTTTGCGTCTCATTCTTGGTTAGGTTTTATATTACTCGTGTTTTCCACACTGTTCTCGAAGTTAGACAGTGTATCTGGTGTTTGTTATGTTGAGCAAGTTTCAGGAATCAGCTGTGGGAACTAGTTTGTGGATAGCCTAACAACCTGTCACTATAAATTACTACAGCGATTTATTTTAAACGTCGCTGCAACGAGCTTTGCTTTGCATCTGTGTACGCTGTGAAAACTGCTTGAGAGCACTATAGCGGATTACAAAACAAGGAAAACCAAAAACTTTATATTTTTCTACTGAAACATTTTTTCCAGTAATAACGTGAAGTGAGTGTTTACAGAGCTTCGGAAAGCCCCCTAACATTTACACTTTCACAAACAACAACGTAATCGCTTGCCGCCACAATTCTCGTATCTGTATCCGCGCCTCGGTTCATATCCGCAGAGTCGCTTCCCTAGTGGAAATGTAGCAGTTTACCCGAGGAAGTTGCCTCAATAATGTTCTATTTATTATCCTATCCGCTATCGCAATGTTTACGCGACACCAATTCTCTAAGGAAATGACGCACTTACAAATATATTTAAATATTGAAGAAGAAGAAAATGATTATATTGAAAACTCAGATAAAAAAGTAACCTGCCAATCAATCAACTTTAAGTTGCAGTACAGTAGTCAGACTAACGAAGCTGGAACATTTACCCTAACCGGGAACACAGTTTCGGGAACAAAACAGGGAAACTGTTGGCACGGCTGGTGGAAAATATCATACTTTAACTACCCACAAGAAGACATTCCACAGATCAGAGTCAGATCAGTTTGTAAAAATAAGCAATACTAATTTCTTAAAATCCAGAGTTCTGAAAATCAGATCTCTAGAGAACAGAGTTTAATGATCACACTCTAAACCAAGTTTTGCAAATTCTAGATTAATTACCAGATAATGCAGAGATCGCAATAGGTAGAGTATATTTAATAATAAAATGTACGATTATTTTTAAGTTCCGTAATAAAAATGGTAAATTAGAGGGAGGTATTATCCACATGGTACTTCCTTGAGGTTTAGATACCTACCTTTATTCTTCGTTTCCGGTCGATAAAACTCATATTGTGTTAGGCCAGTAGCCACTTGCACAACAGACATAACATTTATAGTACCCGTTTCGAATTTCCGATCTCTGGTCATTTTACCCTACACAGACAGCTAAAAGCGATACTCTTGTCTAATGCTATTTGTATAAAACAGCCTTAACTCAAGTTTCCCACTACACCGAAAACCATCATAAATACGTGCAGGTAAACGGAGGCCATCACTTTAGATGCTGTACATAAACCTCACATGCAATGTGATCCACGTGCGAAGCAGTCATGCTAGCGGAGGAGGTGGTTGGACGTTTGAGGAAGAAAACTTCAAACCAGCCCAGCCGCAAAAGACGCTCCGGGCCCCGAGCGCCGCGACTCCCGGCCACCTTAGACGCGGATCTGAGGACTGAGCGATGAATAGCTCACCATCAGTCCGTCTATTAATTACAGGCAGTGTCGACGGCGCGTTCAAAGAAATGTCAGCAAATCAGAGGGCCCTGCCAGGGTCACTGCCTGCTGGGGTTGCGGGTTGTTCGAAGAGATACCGTGGCCTCCGAACACAAAGGGGAAATACAGGAACATGGATGGGTTTAAGTCAGTAAAAGTCTGACAATCCCCCAAAATGTGATCTACGTGGTTGCACAAAGGCCGTCGTTAAACTACGAGATTTCAAAGTTTGTTGGGCGTTGGAGTGAAATACCAGCATTTGGTAGGTGGGTAGTACGTCATTTATACTGCTGCACATACATCAGAACTGACGATATATCGTGCTCTTCAAAACAAAAACTCGAAAAATAATACAAAATACTAATACAAAAGGTTACATGTCCAAGCCATGGCCAGGATTGACCTTCCCAGATCAATCAATCTCAAATTCTCGAAAGGCAGCGGAACTTGAACCGGACCTAATTTAATATTTAAGTTGAGTTCTCAGTACAAGTTAGAACTATACCTAGTAATGGTGATTTAACTTTTGTAACATCTTTTGTACATACTTTGTTGAACAATAGTATATGAATGGAGTCATTGACCACAAGGTATATAGCAGAAAGAAAGACGGCTTAATATTGTGCTTCGTTTCTATTTACCGCAACGGCCAGGAAACTTTATGTTATCCACCTAAATACACACGTGCCGACTATGAATACCACCCCCTATTGATCCCGAGGGTGTCATAAGATCCCTCTCACGTTACGTACGAACTACGGGTCTCCATTCTTTTGTTATAATCTTTGCGGTTGCTTCTAGCCAAGAAGATGAAAAAAAAACCAAAATATTTTATTTCAAATAGGGGACTACTTATAAAACGTCAAGAGTAGGTGCACGGTTAGGTTTGGTCGTTTCCAAAGTAAAAGACCCTGTACACACCGGGACTTACAGCTTAGTACGGCCGGTATTCCAAGTGTGTACGATGTGACTACGTTTGAGATAATTGAACCTGGATCAATACCTAAAGCCCAACTGACGCCAAACCTAGCCCTACAGTAACTAACTAGCACCCCAGTTATCCTAGCCCTAGCCTACCATATACAAACCACACCAAACGTAGGTTACGTTGGTTGTACGAGAGGGAAGTCTGTCACAAGGAGACCTACGGTGACAGACGGAATTTGGGTAGGAAGAGGGTTTTGTGTACGTCGTGCAATGTACACAGGAAATGGTTTTCTTACTGCCGATCCCACAGACTCATAGGACCGATGATGGCTAAAGGTGTCTTGGCCACAGTAAGAGGAAGTAAGGAGATAAATCACACTCGACTCCAGCTTGATGACTAACTTTATTACAATAATGAACTTAATTATATACAATTTTTGTGGTGAATACACATTGATGGCTATTTACATGTGTGTCGTGTGTGTATCGAGCCGATGAAGCGAAGATCTCAGTAGGCCACATCTTAGTGCTGACGGTGTGCTGGTGTTGCCGGCGCGTGGACCGTATGTGTGTCGCTGACGCTGTGATGCTATTGTTGGCGCGTGCAACTATAGTATGTTCACGGTTGAACAGACCCTGGCTGGAAACACCATGGTTACTCGTTTAAAATCATTTTGTTTTACAATGTTGTTGTTACAGCGTTAGTACTAAGTATGAGAGGACAGCGTACGCCCGAAAATACCTGCCCGGGTTGCGGGTTGTTCGAAAGAGATACCGCGGCTCCGGAACATAAAGGGCAAAAGAAGGAACATGGGTGAGTTTTAGTCAGTAAAAGTCTGACATTCCCCCGCAGATATTTGATGATTTAACAAAAGCCCGATAATAAGTCATTGCTTACTTTACTTTACAAAACGTAAAATAAGATAAAAAGTTTACAAAAGTTAACAAGCATCTACAAAGCACACACAATCCTGAGTGGACATAAACATTCACAGTTACAAAGAATCAGTAAAAACGAATCTAAACTTACATTACATACTTAAGATGGAAGGGTTAGCCCGATCAAAATCGTTATCTGCTTGCATGAGTCAATTGGTAATTGCTCGCTCGTCTAGTTTTGTTTCAGTCAAAATGGGCAATTATGTTAGTTTTCTTCAAGGTGCCACAGTCATGTATCACATTTTTTCTTCTGTTATAATATTTATGAGCCTGATGTATCCCGCTGCAGGAATCTTTCCAAGTTATTCTGTCTTTAGCTATTTGAGCCCAATTATTTTGGTTAGAGTCCAGCTCGTCACGCCATCTCCTTCTGGGTCTACCGCGTTGCCGCGTTCTGTTGTTCTGAACCCAATCTGTTGTCAAATTGTTGCTAAGCAATTCTGTTAATTTCTTCTCTTTGCTTTTAATTGAGTTATGTTCTAGGAATGGTTCTGGTACTTGTCTGCAAAGCGATTGAGTCTTCGACAGAAAATGGATGTAAGAACTTACATTATCATCCTAGAGTCAAGTGGATTGCGCGAGCGCTCCCATTTGACCGGATGCAATTGCTGCACTTACTGATAGCAAGAAACAATAGACTAGATTCCTATTGAGCTTCCAATTCGTCAAGTACATAATGTCACGACTGTTATCCCCGAAGGGTTAGTAATAGATGTGCCGGTTGTACATACACCCATATTTCGCTATTTGGTTCTAATTCTCCACTCAACTAAACAAAAAAGTGTCTTTCTTACAATATACCATTATTTAGGAGAAATATGGTGTCTTTACCATAAAATTGCTCAATGAAATCGAATTGCGAATTAAGTGTAAAAGTGAGTCAGCGTGTCGGAAGTGTTAACCGCACGAGATTGTGTCTAATTAGCTGTAGCGTTCGCGTTCAGGTGCTAACTGATAGAGCTGTTTCGGTGTCTCGTGTCTGAAACTAATTTACCTCTATTTAGCGCATTTTTTGTCTAATTGGCCAATTAGTTAGTGAAGATATTTTCTTTCATTATAAGTGGCAGGATTAACAGCCATACATTCATCATTTCAGCCCGGAATCAGCCACTGTTGGGTGCTGGCCTCCCCTTTCTTCTGCCACTCTTCTCTGTTCTGTGCGTCCCTCATCCATCCGTTACCCGCGATTATGTTGTTATCGTCATACCAACGCATTTTTGGACGTCCGTGGCTTCGTAGGCCCAACTATGGCCACGATTCGCTCAAAACCTTACTCCATAGCAATACATTTATACTCTTAATTACATTTGTTAGCACTAGTCATGATTTTTTGGCTCTACGAATTCTGATTGGGCCATTCCCTACTAAAAACTGAAAGCTACTCCAATATGTATTTTAACTGCAAACGTTTGTGAGCGCAAGTTAAACATCCGTGTGTTCCAAATAGTAGTATAGTTAGCACCAGCGATGTCCTATATGCGCTCACAATAAAACTAGGTCAGACATAGCTTTAGACTAGGCATGAATTGATTTATGATTGCAGAGGAACAATTAAATTTCGCTTTATTCAGACTGCAACCGGCGAAAAGTCCCAATTTTTGCATAAGGGATTAGCAAAGCGAAAAAGATGGATAGATCTTCTCGTGAATATTGAAGTTATTCCGAAAGTAGACCGTATCAGAATAGGACTGTTTAAATAGAGTATGCAACACTTAAAATAAAGAGCTATTTATTGATCCATTCATGTATTTCGTTATAAAACTAATTCCGCCCCCAAACGCTGTAGTAAGATCTAAAATAGTCAGTAACCGTGTGCGGTTGCCACCTGGCCAGTATTTGGCACTAGGCTGGACGCGGCCGCCCCACTGACTTGCCCTACATCCGCTTTAAATAGTGCGTACGCGCATCTACCGTGCCGCTATTGGCACATGCCGATTTTGCTCAAAACTTACTTAAGATGTTATTGAAACTATATTTATCAGAATTTTCTCCGGATGTTCAAAATTAACAACCAAGTTCACTAACACTACTCGCCTTTCGTTTCCAGGGAAATGTTTTGATGATTTGAACACGTATGAATCCAATATGTGGGACTGATTTTCAAAGACAAATAGACTAGTTAGTTTAAATACCAGCTGTGATGTAGTACAGTGCTGAGTTTTTTTTTAAATTTTTATTCTGTGTTCCTTTTATAAAGTTTAAACATGACTTCTTTCATATATTACACCTTCCTACATGTATGATGATTTTGTATTCACAGACACAAATTCATATCGACTGAACCTTTCCAATTCCATGAACAAACACCTACAGAATCAATAGACCAGCATTTATTGTGGGCTCGTTCCCCAGTGGGTGCGGTTCGATTCCCGTTGGATCTCCGCCAGTGCCCGTGTTTTTCTCGACGGGATTTAACTCTGTCTCCGCGACTCCCGAGTCGCCGGTCTCTGAACTCAGCCTGTGCATTCGCCAGGAATTAAAAGTTCTGCATTTAGATTCATCACGTGTTTCTTTGCGTAATGAGTGATCAGGTTCATTGGTCTTGAGTTCTCGATGCTTCCGGGGTGCGGGTTTCGGTTTTTGAAGTCTGATTACTCCGCAGTAACTCTTTCCAACCTCCTCAAGTTGGAAAGAGTTTTGTAAGTGCGGGATTGCCTCGATGCCAGTTTCGTTTATCCTGGTATTCTTAAAATGGTTTTTCACCATACTGATACTGGGTATAACTTCTTGTCTGTTGTTCAGTTCGTTGTTCTTCATTTTACGATATCTTTGTTAGAGTTTCGCTTCTATCTCCATCAATGTTTCGCTTCTTCTTCGTCAATCATTTGGAAATACTCCAGATCTGTTACATTTAGCGATTGTGTTTATTCGTAATAATTTATTAGTCCTTCACACGTGCTTTGCGTGAGTTGTTACGATTTTTACCTTCTCTATTTATGATTGTACAGACGCCTGCACATCAAGCTACCCGAAACTGTAAATTTTTTCCAATGAACCTTGAACCTAATACTTTAGAAATAAAGTCGAAAATCTATCAAAGAAATCTGACAGATTGTAGTAGCTTGATGTGCAGGCGTCTGTACATGAATTTCCTGAATACTGTTTTTTACACATCGGGCAGATTTTTATATAATATAAAACGTAATTTTTGCACATATATTTTCCTTATAATTTAAACTGTTGGTAAAACAAGTTCATCAAATTTCTCACTATTTATCTGCCTAAAAAGGAAGTATTGGATTGTTTTTTTGCTAAATCAATATCTGCTGAACCTGACCAAATACAACGACAGGTCGTAGATGACCTCAGGGTCTCCAAAACCGGATTTTCCATAAAGAGATATATATAAACTCGTCGAGGAAACAAGGATATTTTTGTACCTCGCGAAACGCTTGAAGGGACGATCATGATTCTTAAAGTATTAAATAAATTGACAGAATTTCTTCGTTCAATCGAATCACAATACCGGTTTATATAAAAATTGTGTTGAAGGCCGCGCTGTCGTGTCGCGCAAGTATTTTTAGCTCGTCTTGTTAACCGCTCTGTTACATGAGAGTTGTTCAGAAACCTAGTGGTTTACCCTAAAGCACCCAAAGCCCTAAAACAAAACTTTGCAATACTGCTATTGCTTATGCGCATGATGATGATATTATTTTGATAACTTTGATTTTGTAAGAAAGTTTTACTATGTGTCAAGTTTCTTTATAGCGCCAGGGTTCGGAAGCAGTTAGAAAATACTATTAAACTTTTAATAATGTTTCGAAGCTTAGTTCGGTACTTATAGAATTGCCGATATGGTATTGAAATAAATCGTTATTAAATGAAAAAATCGTTATTATTATTAAAATAACTTTAGTGCAATAAGTTTCCTATAAATAAAAAATAATATTTGCACCATATTCGTTTTGAAGACCGATATTTCCTAAATTATACTTTTCAAATAATAAATCATGTTTTTGCCACATTCAGGCAGCTACATATGTAGCACGCACTCGGTACGATTTAGCAAGAACAACAAATATGCTTGTTTATTTCTTTACCACGAACTTTAGTAAACTAACGTTTACTATTAACCATCATGTTATGTCTGCCTGTTTCAATAAATAAAGTCACGTGTCGCAGTCACAGCATCTCCAACCTGTAACAATAGATCAGAGATAATTTGTCTCTTATCTCCGTAGATGTGAAATTATGCCAATTCTTTGATGTCTCTCCGAGCTTGCTGATTCATATCTTTGAGCTTTGATTCACTTGAGTGCGGTGGCTGTTTGTTTGAAGAAGCTTTTTCATCGATTTTACATATTTCTGCAGTCAGTGATATTTTCTTGTTCCTACTCAAGAATTTTCTGAGCAGACGAATTTATCAATCTTACGAAAGAAGTAATGAGAAAGGCATTATAGTCTAGTCTGAGAGCATCGTAGGATTCGTAGGTTCATAATCTGACTTCTGATATATTAATAACCCAAATCGATTCTTTGATGAAATTATTGGCGTTTCATTATTTGTAGCTACAATGTTGATGTTACTCTTCAATGCACACAGACCTTTATAGCAAGAGGAAACTTCGCCTTGGCAATGACATATGCTCGCACGACTTGTAAAAGTCGACGTTAATTTACAGTTTTCTTTTTCCGGATGGTTCATTTTTATCACGATCTTTACAGATGAGAACTTTTCAAAACGCAACTCTTTAGAGAACTCATGTAAATGATGCTTTCTGTAGAATTTAACTAAACTGCCTTTTTGAGGCCATTGCTGAACCCAATATAATTCCGACATTTCCCAAAATTATTTTCCAAGTATTGCCCAATTATTGGGAACATCTGGGAGTATTTTTTTCGACAGGCAAAATATTTCAATGTACAAATACGTAACTTCGTTTCCTCGGTTTCTTGTAATGGATCCTCCGGCGAAAAGTGATTGGTAATAACAGAACGTTATTTTCTACAAAACATGCACAAAATTGGATCTCTCCAATATAATAGATTTAGGAGGCTGTACTTCTGTTGTTTCCGTTCCTCTTGCACATAATTGACAGAATCGCGATAAATTATTGCGATTGAACTGGGACGTTTCTGATCTTGCTGCAACGCTTCTTTGTTTCATGTCGCTAAGTCCCAGTACTCCCTTATAATAAGGATGTTGTCCTCATGTAATTACGCATCATTCTCTTTGTGCCGATTCTCTCGTTGACGTGGCCCTGAGTTTTTTTTTACGAGTTTTCGCGTATCTTGATGAAATGAAAACATCAATGGAAACACATTGCTTTTCTGACGTCGCTAGGCTCGTGTAGTGGATTGACGTCATCAGCTGGGTTTTTTTCCGCAAAGTTATTGATATATGGTGTTCCATTTATAATATTTATTTCTATTACATCTGATGGTGTTTAGACCATGATGTACACGATTGAAGATCAAAGTCGAATTTAAATGGATTATTGATCTGGTGGCTGATGGGTTATGATTTTTTTTTGTTTTTATTCATTACATTATGCAGCGAAATGTTTTGAATATCACAAAAATTCTGTGATATGTCTTAAAACACCCATAGTTATCTTAAGCCTTTTCTGGTGAAGATAAATTAATAATGTGGACAATGGAATGCCACATGCAAGGAATCTGGTAGCTCTCAGCGCGACCCAGTAAAATATCGATTGCTCAATGCATAAAATGACTTGATTTAAACTGTGTTTGAACAAATATCACGTCTTTTGCTCGATGTGATCTGTTACAATAACGAGCAAGTTATCGCAGGTCCTTTACTCGCATCAGTGATGGAACTGATTCTCTTTTTTATTTTGAAAATAGGGGTGATGAATGTATTTTTGGAAGACCATGTCGAAGTCAGGCCATTAATTTCAAGTAGACAAATAAAGTTACCTATTTTGGTGAAGAATAGGCAAGAAAACACAGTTAAAGTGCAATTTTTCAATTTCAATTAATAATATATCTGATCTTCAGCAGCTATGAGCTATAAACTAGAGATTGATGCTGCTGTCACTTTGGATACCACTATTATGAACTCCCGTTGTCCATATTCAGGAAATTTATCTAATAAGTAAGTAATGCTGGCCTTTGTTGTACTGTGAAGTGTAATGTTAAGTGTTGCCCAAAGTGATTCGTTTACATCAAGATCAGATACTACAGTACCTTTCAAACTGAAACATGTGTGACTGTCGGCTGTCGTTATGAATCTTCGACGACAGAACGTCATATAACTAATCATTATAGTATTATTACTGTCACTTGTGTCACTGTAGGGCTAATACCTTTCTTCCATCCTTTCACTTACTCTATATATTGGCCTTTGTAGCCAATCTTTAAGAAGGGTCTAGTTCTTATTGCTATCTCCTTCCGCGTTAGCTTTTTTTTGTTTCTGTTTCTCTTATTGCACGATTTAAATGGAAAACTACTGCCGGTTTCAAAGTTGCGATTCAGTAACTCGCCTCATATCAATCCGTTAATAGAGTAAGACACATCACTTACCCAGTTACACCATGTTTTGGTAAAAAGCCAAATTGCAATTTATTACTTGACGCAAATGCCGTCGGTTTCTTATATAAAAACGTCTCTAACAGTAATTATTATCTACTCTTTGGTTGATTTATATCTTCAGTTGCCCGACTACGCCATCATTATTTTAGACTCTAAAAAGTTAAGATTAAAATGATGTTAATCTTTCTTTTAAATATATTTTGTAGTGTGAAGGTCAGGAGTCGGGAGAAGTACGCTGTATTCTGGAGTATGATGTTGCGTATTTTTTTAAAGATGTTAGTTCTTAAAAAGATTTGTGATGATAGCTTTATTCATATTTTTGTTATAGTCACCAGCGCATATGACATTGACCCAGCGGTTGACTAAGATGTCGAAAGAGGCATCATAGACAAGTCAAGATCGGCTGGAGCGAATTGTAGTTAACACATCATGCCTGTAGGCCCTGAAGAGTTTTGCTTTTAAAATGAGACTACCACATCTAATAACTCTGAGTTCCGTGACATGACAATGACAGCAGAATGAAGTGGTTAAGATAGATGACATAATGTTTGTGAAATGAAGTTAGAGAAATTATGATTGGCAACGGGTTATAATATTTTTAATATCGTGTTCTACTGCCAGAATTGTCTTTTATAATGGCAGTTCCGTATTATGTTCTTATACAATATCACATTATTTTTAAATGTAGAGCGGTATTATCAAAATAGATAGGGCTAAGTTGCTGTGGAATTATCTCGTAGACCAGACTGTTCCACTGACCGTTTTTGGAAACGAATAATGTAGTCTTGAATGTATTCATCGTCCGGCTGGGGTATGATAGTATATACCTAATATAGATAGTAATAGTGCTTTTGCCGGCGTTGCGGGTTTCTCGAAAAGGATACCGCGGCCCCGAAACATAAATGGCAATAGGAGTCAGTCAGTACAAGTTTGACACTCTTCCCCGCTCTGCCCAGAGTGAAGGAAGTTATTTGATGATTTTCCATCCGCAAATAAAAGCACACTAGTGCTACGACTTCTCATAGTTCTTTGGGACGGCTTCAGTAATCGGGCCTGGAACACTTTTATGAATCGGTTTATTTTGTGCCCAGTGTATTACTTATGTAGTTTCCATTATGAAATCCTTTAAAACACTCCGTACAAAGAGAAGAATCAGAAGATACGGTGGGTCCTAAACCTACTAAATGCTGGATTCGCGTAGAGTCAATAACCATAAAAAGCCTGCGTGGGCGCTCGTAATGACATCAAATTGCTGCGGGCCTCTGAATCATATACGACTGGTTGGTCACAATACGAGGAGTATTTGTCTCTGGATACTTTGAGTTGATAAGTGGGAACTATCTAACATTTATATAGAACATCGGGATTGACGAGAAACACTGAATTGGTTCCTACCTTTTACTGGACGATGTTGTTTTTTTTTTAAGTTTTAACCTCCAGTTTAGATTGGAACTAATTCCAAACACCTGAAAAGTAGGTAACCATAGGTCTCCTCCTACCCTTTAGAAATACTAAAAGTCAAGAGAGTGCTGTAACCAGAACCGACTTAAACTAAAAGTAGTCCAAAGTCCGCATAAATTCAATAAGCAATTCTAAATTGTCATTCCGTCGTCACAAGTTATATCAGCCCTGCAGAACCGTTAAACTATAAATACTAACAAATCGAATAAACTTGAGACTTAACCCACGTAGACACGCATATGTAAATATCGGCCTTATTTCAAGTAATCAGGCGCATGTACGGCGTTTGCAAACGCTTTCAGCTATAAATAATGTAATAATTAATAGAAAACAACCCCACATCCTTGGGTTTGAATTTGATATAATTTGAATTAAAATCACGTAACCAGTTTAAAACAAACAGACTGAGTACGCAAACTTTGCTTGCGCGTCAGTTAGAGCCTTCGTGTTGTCTTGTTTGTAATAGCGCCATCTGTTGACATAGCATTAGAACTCTTTGTTTTTTATTACATGCTAGAAAGTTTAAAATGCCTTAACATGATGTTTGTACGCCCGTAGAGTTATTTCCTCCCCATATAATCATCTTTATTGGATCCCAAGTATTCAGTATTCTAAGAAAATATTCGTAGAACACGTAAAGCTCTTAACAACGTAAAACAAATGTGTACCGTGTCATAATTTTAATTATATTTTACCAAACAAGTAAATTGGATACTCGCAAAACTCATAAGGGGCTTTGCTTGATAAAAAGCCTAAACATGGCAGCCATACAACACTTCACAAATAGACTTAACAGATCAAACATGTGGGTGTTACACAAGCCCGCGTATTTTTAATATATGACCTTGACACTCGTAATCCCTAGCAACCTCGACCTCGACCTTGGAATTGGCTAGGACTGTTCGACTTCGAATCTTGCTCTAAAATTGATTTACGTCGCAGTAAAAATGTTGCGGATTGACTTTTGTCTATGTTTAGTGATAAATCCAAAAATGCGGGGTAGTTTGAAGAAAGAATGGAAGCAATAAATAAAAAAGTAATTTTTTATTACGTTTGTTGACTAATCTTTACTTTTTCCTTTACAGGTAATACTGAATTTAGTTTCGTAAGTGAATTAAGTTCGTATCAAAACCAAATGCCAAGCCACTGTTAATATTCTTAGCTGAAATCTCCTGTTTGTTAAACAAATTATTTCCAGATCTGATCATATACATTCTCTCGATAACTTTATGTGCTTTTAAGATCAGAAAACCACACAGATCCTTGAATTATCGCCAGACTTCAAAACTTCGAACACAAACTTTTTGCCGTTATTTTTTTTTTGTTTTTTCTGCGTACGTGTCACTTTACACGCTAAAATAAAGCGCACTCGGCCTTGTGTATTGGGGCTAACTCGCTATTTTTACTGCAACGCATTGTTCCCAGCACCCGCCATGTTTGACGCACAAAATGGCCGTATGCATGCTTTGAAATGGATATATAGGCTTTATTTTGTCGTTAGTTGATGAAAGAGCAAAATATATCATAATTAGTGGCACTACATCTGACATATTAAATTCTCGTGTCGCGGTATTTGTTACCAAACTCCTCCGAAACTTCTGAGAATCGGCCAACATATATTTTTCATACACCTAATTGATAAGGGGGGCCTGAACAACGGGTGAAACCGCTGGGCACAGGTAGTAGTATATAGGATCTATTTAGGAGTCTACAACAACAGTTGAAACACTACGTATATTAATGCTTACTATGAAAGAAATCTTGTTAGAATTGGCACAGTTCTAAATCGCTTGGCAGGTCGTTGACTCACGTCCACCAACGCCCTAAAGACTGACTTTCCATAATTGAAACGTCGACTACGACCTCTTTACTACCCTATGGTAAAATCAGCCATGGAAAGTAGAGCTTTAGATTCTAGGCCATTGGGTTGAAGATATCTTCAAAGTGGATGACGGATCCACGGAACCGGGGAGTATAGCTGAATAAAGAGTTGGATGAAACCATCAATGAGAGAGGTCTGGACTGAAACGATGATGGTGATGATGGTCATTCTTCTTAAACCTGCCTTCGTTAGGGTCCGCATGACATGATAATGTTGTCAGGGATTTATTTGAGGCAATTGAGGTGATCTGTACACCCACTCCTTACCTGATGACAGATCACATTAGTTGGTCTCGAGATAAAGCAGCTGCATTGCGTAGTTTTTCTCAAGATATTTCCGTCTCTTGCCATTTGTCAACGCTTGCAATTTACAAGTGCCTGGGATTTAACTATATTTTTATTGCACTAGAATCTAGATTCTTGATGTTAAGTGGTTTAGTCTAGGGTATTTGGGAGCTGGTGATTATAATTTATGAGGCTAATTTACACAGGCGTTTGCTTCCGGTTTTTTAAAACGTATAACAAATTGAATTTGTTTCTGTCTCCCATGTATCCTACAGTCATTAATTGGACATGTCAATGTGGAATCCTTTGTTGAGCGGTGGATGGGTAAGTTAATATAAGTTACATGTAAAATATATTAGGTAGGTAGTCATCTGAATCCGAAAAATGTTAAATCACAAAAAAAATATTCCTTAATACTTGTTTAAGGCAGAAAGCGCCAGAGCTGTAAAAGTTTACGATATATTTCTAAGATATTGAACCTCTGAAGTATAAACAAAGTAATAAATGAAAGAGAATTAAGTTACGTGTGGGACGAATATGTTCAAGCTTACTTTTATGCCTATATTGCTTTTTGTAACTTACAAGGAAGAAACAAAACTTGTTTTTCCCAAATGTGTGTTTACAAGAACAATTTTCAGGTTATTTAAAATTCTCATTTCTGTGTGAAACTGCTGTTGTCATCATTATGATCAGTATTTATGGGATTTTACGACGGTGGATTTTTCAATAATGGTAATATCCAAGACAAAATATATCTTACCTTTCTTCAAAGTCGACATCACGGCTCGCCTTTTCTAAATTGTTGAATGTGATGATGACCTTGAACTGAATCAAGCCATGGATAGACTGGCAAGCTCGCGTGTATCGACTTCCCACCTATCGTTCCCCATGCTACTCATACAGAGGAAATAAAGAATTATATCATGGAGATATAAATATATAGGTATCGGCCTTTGCATGTGCATGTATTGTAGCTATGTCTATGCATAGTACTAAGTTATTTCTTTGTCTTATAATGTGTCTCAGATTTTGGACAAAACATGTTTAGATAGCCTTATAACTACGTCCATCTTTTTCACTTTTGTAACATTGCTTGCCAATATTGTAGAGTCTCCATCAAAGTGATAGTTTCCGTCTTGCCAGCTCGTCCAGGGTAGTTTTGGCAGCACCTCCTCCGCAGTGACGTACAGTTGTAGATGCACAGAGTTACCATCATCAATCTATTCTGAAGCATGTCATTTTCAGATGGAACTTCATTTAATTCCTGAATAATATGTTGATTCAGTTTTATTATTGTTTTGGTCTGTGAGCTTGTACCATCAACACAATGATTTATATTGCCTTTTGGCAATGCGATTTAGATGAGACATGTTTTTCGCAACAAATAAAATCAGATGTTCTTCCTTCCCACTAATGTGTAGAAAACAAGCAGCTGCTTTGGGAAAACCAAGTTGATAACTTTTGATGATTATGAACGCTTCAAGATTTTCATTCCGCGTTATTTTAACTTATTGCCTTTTGCCCTGTACGTTGAAAATACAAACCGCAGGAATCCTGATTACGCACGACCAAGCCCCTCAAGTAGCTAATGAGCTTAAAAAATAAAACCAGACAACGATAATATGCCCGCCCTATTGCACATATATTACTTAAAACAATTCTTGAAATATCCCTAAAAATTAAGAGTTATTAGAGGGAAAGGAACACTACATAATTTTAGTTTAGTTAGGTTAGATAGAGGAAACATTTGAAAGAAAATTATATTCGTGTACTCCAAGTAACTTGGGACAAGGGCAGAAAGATAATGAATAGATCATGATCATGATACATTGTGATTTATTCAGAAATATCAACTTTCTCATTGAAAATCATTTTTCGAAAACTACGAGAATATTGGCAAATTGTTTGCGTAGTAAGTTTTCATTGGATTGTCAGTGACATTCATTAATCTCTTCAGATCTCAACACTTCTCATTTGTTTTTCAATGTGTCACTGATTTTATTGTGACGGAGTTCTTTGTTGAATGGGACAGTAAAATGTATATCAAGGAATTCATTTGGATGTTTGTTTCAAGGAATTGGCAAACGATTTATGGGAGATTTGGTTCCTTTGTTTTGTCTGTCCTTTGTTTACCATATTTTACTGGCTTGAAACCAGGAAAGTTTAGCTTACATTTTCGGATTCGAATCGCATATTCTTTTGCCCACATATATGCACTCTGATTTCGAATGTTTGCAGAGAATTGGGGTTGAGTACTCTACAATGAATCAGATTAAAGAGTTGCAATTTCCACAAGAAAACATTTTACGTTTTATCTAATTCAATAGGAAAACTCGTTCCCATTACCCAAACTGCTTTATGGTTCACCAGAGGATAGGATCCAGTCCTCGGCTTCATTAATAGTGTTCTGAAGCAACTAGACTAAGATGCCATTTTACGAGTGCACCGACTCTCGTAAAGTCTCCTGTTTCGAGATTGGATGCTGCCGAATACCAGACGGATCCACAGATCCCTCTTTGTTTATTCATAAGCCGGTATTGACTCTCGGAATATGAGTGTTTTCTCACAATATTTTCTTTTGTTTACTTGGTTGAGATATTCTGCTATCTTTACCTATTTATATAGTTTTTTTTTGGTTGTTTATTCTAGCAACATATTACTTACACCAGCTGTTTTAATGTTGACGGTGACAACATAAGTATGTTTTTTTAGAAGTCGGTCAAGGTATAATAATTTTCAGTGTGATGACCCTTCTACAGGTGTTTTACGGCATTGGATTCACAAAAATAGTTTTCCTGGCTGATGACCAGGTTTTAGTTATAAAAGTGATGTGAGATCGTAAAATATATAACACAAAGATTATTTTTTCATTCATAAATCGGTGAGTTACTAATGATGAGGTTTTCGTAATTGATAATATAGAAATGCGGAAAGTTCTTATCTTCGCACAAACATTGGAATTTTCCTTTCATTCTTATAAATAAACAACTAAGGAATCCTTGGTCAAACTTACAAGGAATCTAAAAGCGTGAATTTTCCTTGTTTCCTTTTATTGTAAGATTAATTCAGTATTTGGACTACTTGAACAACAAAAATAAGTTTCCATGTAAAGATAGTACGCAATAAACGATTCCGTTAATTCATTTGTTTTGTTTAAAATCAATCTTCGGTCATGTTCCGTAGGCAGTGACCTTGTGACGGCGTAGTTATTTTACCACGACGCCAATTTTTACGCAGATAATTTTAAAGATACGCAGACGAGCGATTCTTCGTTTCTTGAATTTTAAGTGATATTTATTTTGATGCTGTCGATATGAAAAGCTGAACGTCAGTATTTCATTGACATGGATGATTTATTGTAATCCGGGTACTCGGTAACTAGTATGTAAATAGTGGGTTGCTATGCCAACGACTAGTCTACCTCTCTCACAAACGTCATAATAACAGAGGTTTTACAATAGCAGCCACTAAGACTTCCCGTGTTGTGACTTGAGAGCCCAATTGACTGTGGTAATTTTATGAATCGGTTCCATTGTACAATTTGCGCATGAATCTGAAGCTACTTTAAAACATCATGGTTGTCTGTATCATGATCTGATATTTAAATTAATCCATAAAAACCAAATGTTTGAACATCAAATCTGCATGTTTCGCAGAACTTACATATTCTCAATTGATTTATTGGTCTTTAATGTTTATATTATCTGCATGTTATGTATTTTTTTGCCCCGTTTTCGTCTGTATTTTGAATTCAACTCGAAGTCTGCTCGGAGTTTTATTTCAATATTTTTTTACGCTGCTGACATTACTCGGTTTGACGTGGTCTATTAGTCAGTTTTCTTAATGAGAAATGCTTTTGATCCGATCTCAGCGTTATATCTAATGTGGTAAAGCTTGTTCTCTACCACAGTAATCGTTTGTTGAGATTTTGCCAACTTTATTCGTAGGAAAATCGTAAAAATTAAATTTCGTAATTTCTTAGGCTTCGGTTAGTCTGTTCTGCTGCGCAAAATAAATTTAATTTAGCGAAACACAAGACTCGAAAATCATAACACGTGAAAACAGTTAGAAACAATTTATATCGTGCATGCTTGCAGTGTTATTCAGATGTGTTGCTGTTATGATAATAATTTTGTTACTTGCAATTTGTTTCAAAAGTGATATCGTCGGAGAAAGATCTATGCAAAACAAAAACATAAAGTTATTGTAACAAAGCAAAAATCTGGAAAGACATGTTAAAATATGTGTGATTTTAGTAACCCACACAAAATTCGAATACTATTTGTAACTTGAATAAGACACAAACCCAACTCGAGCATCCCGGAAATTACAATCCTTTGTTTCTTCACTTGTAACACATTTTACCCGAGTTGTTCCATTCCGAACGCTTTGCAATGCAAATGTTTTAGTCGAATGCTACATTTGATTTGTTCGCATGGCACCCGCACCCCGCTGGTACAAGGACACTTCGTGCGGAATAAACGGCGTCTTCTAATGTTATTGTGTGTGTTATTGCTCCGTTTATCGTAAGAGGGAAAAGAATAATAACGTATTCTTTTATGATTGGAGTTATTCGCTTGGTTTTGTTGCTAATGCGGGAATCAAAGGGTGCTTTGTTTAATACTTTATGTAACTATCGCGCTTCTTTGTCTGTGACTTGTCATAGAAATCTATGACGGTATGAGCACATTCTCATAAGTCATCTCTCCGGAATCTATTTGCATACCTCGTTTCAAGCTAAAGAATTCAACAAGAACCTCATAAGGCAATTTAAATTGGTTGGCAGAGGCATTAAGGCCTAGTTCCACACGGTAACCGGTCATGGTCTTAGGAAAAGCAGGTCGCCCCCCCCGTGCTTGTTACCGCCGCCAATGACGTCAATTCTGTCCTTCCTTCTAAAAGCCCTCTGAGTATTTGTACCCTTAGAAAATGAATCGTTTGTCGAACAATTCGGCAATCCATCATAATCGTAAAATGTTATCATTATTCTAGTGGCAAGTGGCTTGGATTGTATTACCAGAAATTTTGAGTCTGAATTAGTGGCAATAGAAGGCAATAGACTGGAGCCGATAACAGATCTTAAACTTATTTTTTTTGATTTGGCGCAGTGGCTTAGCGTTTGACTGCTGCGCTACGTGTCGCGGGTTCGATCCCCGCACGGAACAAATATTTGTATGACCTACAGATAGTTGTTCCGGGTCTGGCTGTTTGTGTATGTCAGTTAAAATGTTTGTAAACGCACCCACGATTCAGGAAAAATTCCTAGCGTGAAGCAACGTTTAAAAAAAATTGGTGAAAAGTGGGTGTATCACAGCTCTGCCAACCCATCATGTATATCAGGCGTGATTTAACGTTCTTCTATCGGTAATCCATGACACCGTCATAAAATGTAATGACCTATTCAAGCAGTGAGTTTAATTGTTTAAAATTCACGGCACATTTCGTAGGTATAGTCGTAATCGCCAAATGAATTTCTGTCTTTGATGTTATAGTAAAACGTTAGAATACTAAACAGGTACTGGTTTCTCTAACGACGGTTTGAGAAGAGGGGGGTCGTGTTCTTGCCTTTATTTGACAAGTTTGAATAAAAGTGAACAGCCTTGCTTGGTGTTTTACACTTTTTCTTTTTCAGTCATGTCTGATGGCATCGAGTAAGTCCTTAAGGTGGACTAAGCTAAGGCCTTAGTAATGACTTCCATGGATAATTCGTGAGTGCCATATAGTAGAGTCTGGAAAAGATACATTTTGTATTCCTTTTCAGTTTTTCTTACATGGGTAATTTTCTAATCTGAAAATAATCCGTTATGGTCGGCCTTAACATATTCCTATTCATCTAAAATATTACTAAGTTCAATACGATTAAATACTTTATTTTGAAAACCACTACAACTCCTATACTCCCGAACTATCTGTAGCGACTACCAGAAAAGCGCCGACACAATAAAGCGCAACGACAACGGCACATAATTCGTTTGTGTTTTACAATCGGCATTTATATTAATTATAAATCCTCATCACTTTTTATTTACTTTTTGTTACATACATCATCAGTCAGTCAGCTTCCAATGTCCCAGAAACGGTTATGGTAAATGTTGGTAGGTTAATGGCCTGCTTGATATTAATAAATATAGAGGTAAGGTAACACAATTAAACTTGCCATTAACTAGTCAATCTAAATTGTTACTTTACTACTCTAGTTCAAAATACTTTGACTTGGCACACGAGGTTGTTGACATGTGGAATATGAACTCGGCTATCATTGTGCCGATTGTCGTAACGGCCAATGGCTTAGTTGCCAAGAGCCTCGACGAACATCTGTTGAAGCTCTCCTTAGGTGGTTGGATCAAGGGCCTGATTCAGAAGGCAGTACTCCTCGATACGGCCCGCATTGTGATTACTACTCTCATTATTATAGAGTTTAGGATTTTATTTCGAACCTTTTCATAGGATCATGAATATGGCAACTTGTGGTACGCACGACGACACATCAACCTATACAAAACCAGTTTATGCGGATCTCTCATCGTACGGGAAATTCACGGTGTACGATCCGTTGTTAAGGGATCAGCATAAACTGGTTTTGTATAGGTTGATATGTCTTCGTGTGTACCACAGAGTCTCTGCGTCAAAACTCAAATCGTTGTCACTTTTGTCTCCTTTACTCATCTCCAGTACTACCACCACTCCCCTCCACTTTTTTATCATTCCTGAATGAGTGCATCAAAGTTAAGCGTTTTCTTTGAAAATCCTCATTATATTTTCTCTGAATCCTTGTTTAGACATTGCTTAGTTCAGAATCAGTCCCCCAATTACAAATCCAACAACAACAGATTTAACGATGCCTTAACTCATTCATCCTTCAAAGGACGACGACATAGCAACAGGTCCAACAGGATTACTAACAAGAACACTAAATCATCCAATAATTTACAATAGTCACCCGCGAAGTTCCCAAGTGGCCACAAATACCCCAAGGCCTGGTCAGTAGCCGTGTGATGACAACGCTGGGGAGGGCTATATATAACCGTGGCCTGCATGCAACTCTTTGTTCAGCCACGTGGGTTAGCAAACAACGCGGTGGGCATTAGGTTTTAACTAACTTCCATTTGATAGTCCATTAGTAAGGTTTATTTATGGTGGACTATGTAGAAAGGAGGTGAATGCTGAAATGATGGGAAATAGATAAGTGTAGAAGGTGAAAAATACGTCAGTAAATTTTTCCCGCGCGTTTTCCCGACTTGCATTGTGTGCTTGTTTTGTCAAGAGTCTACTCCTCAATATTCAGTTTACGTTTTGCGACCATAAGGCCAGGAGAATAATGATGTATGTTGAAAATAGTTTTTCTTTGTGATTGACTAATTGTGACAAACAGATAATTTTGTTCTGAGACTTTCTATAATCCCAATAAACTTTCTTTTACTTTGTTCCGTCACTTCTTGTCTCCAGCTCAAGCTGAGAACGAAGATTTGACATAAAAAATAACCAATTCTCCACGTATTTTGTACAAATAACTTTTGTTTTTTGCTACATTCGATCAAAAGAAAAGGTTTGATTCACAGGGTGAGCAAATGCATATGCAAATAATGCATATGAGGGTTGATAAAATGAAACTAAGTAGTTGTTTATCTTAGCCTCAGAAGAACATTAGCTGACCTCATTGGTGAAGTTTTTCAGAAAAGGAGTCATGTAGAATTGTATCACATGATGGGCTGTAGTTTCAGTCTACCCCCATGGGCAGAAGAAGTTATGTATGAATGTTCACACTGTAAAGACGGCCCTTCTTTTTTACCTCAATATGAACTCTTAGGTCTATTTAGGGGTTTGCGGGTTGTTCGAAAGAGATACAGCGGCCCCAAAACATAAAGAGTAAAAGAAGGAGCATGGTTGGAAACTTTCCCCCCGCCCCCGCGCAGCCCAGAGCGGGGGTAGTTAGCATTCGATGATTTGCCATCCGCAAAAAATTAAGAGCTCTACTTAGGTCTAAATTACTGTCTGTCAAAATATCTGGCATTTGTCTTTATCTAAATCAGATAATAAGATTCCGACTCGTCTAAAATCTTTCAGCTTTGTAATAAGTTCATAACAAATGGCTTTCACTCAATCGTCTTGAAACTTTTCCTTCTTGAAATTCTGTTTACGCGCTAAGGGTCGGATTTATTTATAACGTTTTGTTAATATAGGGGACTACAAACATCAATACAAGAGAATACTATAGCGCTATTGCTGAGCATAAGGGTCCTGGATTAGACTCTCATAACGAGCGAAGTGTTATTGGGTTAGTTGGTAGGACTTGCGGAGTCTAGATTTGTGTCTATTTTATCAATAAAGAGGATAGAGGACCCTCTTTTACTTGTTACTTAAACATCGCTCCTCTGCGTGTTCGGAGATTACAGGAATGTACTATGTTATATAAAAAAACATAGATTCTATGCTATTATGTATGGAGGCAAAACGTTGTCCGGTCAAGAGATCATTTTTCATCTCGATCAAAACGATTTCCTGCATCCCAGTTGCCTTTTGGGTTTTGTGTAACTATGCGGATAATATATTCTTACTCTTAGTCTCTTCATCATACATACTCAATCAGAAAACTATCATAAATGTCAATAGTTCGGGTTTAATTTATTGAAATGATATGCCCAATAAACCGGCTTAATGTCAATGAACTCATAACGATATGTTTTCGACGCCTCAGTTTGTCCTTATAATTTACATTTGTCCAAGCCTTTGTCTCAGAATCACTCTCAATTAGAAGATTTATTGCGGCTGTAAAATACATCCCCCGCGTAGTATGAATTATTATGTACTTATGTAAATAAGTTACTAATTTATATCACATCTTTTATATGCGCATTTACTGATTATTAGCCTTATTGCAAATTTACATCTTCAAAATACCTGCATCTACATTCTAATAGGATACAAGTAAATATTCCACTTGAATTTTCTCCAAAGAAAATTTTCACGCTTTTTAGTACGCATGTTGCAACTAGATGGCGTTGACGTCGAATTAGAAGTCGCTATGGTTTCGTTACATACGTTTATAGGCATTCAAAGCACGCCGTCGCTTAGGCATGGGTTAATGTACCGCTACTGGTTATAGGCCTGCCCTATTCCTGTAGGATACAAATCATCATCTAACAAATTTTTTTGAGAGCTATTACCACATTATTGTGGTTAATAGCTTATATTATTCAGTGATTACTTGATTAGACCTTACAAGACTTACAACCTAGCTAAGCTCATTTTAATGCAATTGTCATTATTTGTCATCATTGCGCATTGAATGGCTTCTTACTGATCTGCAGGTCCTCATTCCCTTAATCCTTAGCCTTTTCCAGGTCATAATTTGTTATGCAGAAAAGATAGAAAAAAATGTCAGTACTCAACTAGATAATTATGTCGCATTTTTCTGCTATCACATAAAAGGAAAATTCTGAAAACGTAATTCCACCCTGAAGTCATTGTAAAAGGGATAGGCAGAATCTAAGGCCTAGTTTTCTTTTAAAGATTTTCTATTTGATTCACTGGGAATGGTAAACGCGATAAGACGAAGAAAACTACTTTGAAGTCGTGAGCAATTTTTTGCAACTGTGTCGGTAATATACTTTGTAGGTTTTCTAAAATGACGTACCCAGTTGAAAGTATTAAAACAGCCTTTTTATTTTTAAAATCATTGAACTCATGATGGCTTATGAACCCATATAATAAACACACTAGCTTTTGCCCCGGCTTCGCTCGCGTTAAATTCGGGGTAACACAGTTCCTCTTTCCTGATTTGCAGGGACCTGCTACCTGTAGTTTTTGCCCTTGCGCCTAATTTATTGTAATAGCAATGCTAAGTTTTCCCTTTTCTTCCCTTTTTCTCCCACATTTTTCACTTAAAAAAAAGTTATGTCCTATGTCCGTCTCCGGGGTCCCAACTATCTCTGTACCAAAATTCATCAAAATCGGTTTAGCCATTTAAGCGTGAAGACATAACAAACAAAATCACTTTCGCTTTTATAATATTAACTAAAATATAAGGATCATCTTCATCATTCTTTATATCATCAGCTAGCACTTTCCTCGTGGCCATCAAGAAAACAACTTTGATTTGTGGACGACATTAGTTTTAAATCTCAATCATGTTTCGTTTTATCTAACGCGTCTCGGTTACTTCGCTTGACGTCATGGCATGGCTAACAAACAGTAAAAAGATAATACAATACATAAAAATAACTTTTAACCATGTTGTATTGGACTTTCTTGGTTATTTGCAGGTGGTCTGTGGTGTACCAATTTCATATCAATAAGCATACATACAAAGCAAAAGAAAACTGGTCAAGAGCGAGCCGAACTCGCGCATCCGTACAAACTAGCGACATAAACAGCCACAGCCATATCTTTAGATTGCGTAGACTTAGAGGGTTTATTTTTTCACAGCACAAAGGGACTACAGTGACAGACTTCTGTATATGGCAATTTTAACTCGATTCCTCCACCCATACCAGAGATAAAGGGTCTTGACAACAGACAGACAGGCGGACAAACTGATCCTATACGTTACGTTTACGTTACGTACGGTTACGTTTTGTACTTTTGGGGTACTGATCCCTAAAACCCTTTAATAAACCACAATTATAACAATCGATCGAGTAAAACGACCAGAGACACCACGCATAGTGTTGTTTAAGGTGAAAGCTCCAACCTACCCGCGAAATTCAAATTTTCTTACGTTTTTTGCAATTTTCAGGCCAGTGCTAGGTTGTATGTTCATTAAAATATTATTCGCGGCTGTAAGACGTATGTAGTTATAGAATTATAATCATCAAAATCATCAATACAACGCTCTAAGTTCATAAAGCTGTAGGAAAGACTTTTTCTGTTTTTTTTTTGTTCCTACGCCTTTATGAACTTGGAGGGTTGTATTGGTGATTTTGATGATTATAATTCTATAACTAAATACGTCTTACAGCCGCGAATAATATTTTAATGAACATACAACCTAGCACTGGCCTGAAAATTGCAAAAAACGTAAGAAAATTTGAATTTCGCGGGTAGGTTGGAGCTTTCACCTTAAAGAGAGAGGTGATCCCTTTTGACCATATTTTGGAAAGTGGACTAGGTTGTTGCGCAACTCACTGTTACACGCAATTCATTCCATAAAGTATTCCGTAGAAGTTTTTAGAATGCATTAGCATCTGTCTTAGTTTTTCTAATAACCTTTATTTTAGTAGTGGTTGTAAGGAGAACCCAAAAACCCAGAATTCTTAACACCTTCACCGCCAAGCCCAATCTCTTAAAATTTCATTTTTTTAATAATGTATTTTTTTTGCTTAAATATGCATTTTTTTATATTTTTTGCTGTTATATTTTATCCAGCTGTCACCCCTTTCATTTTTCAGGATTTCAGGAATGTGTATCAAAAATGATACACTGGCCTATGAAAGACATTTCTCTGTTAACCAATATCGTAGGCCATGTGTATCATTTTGGATACACGGTATGTTTTAGTTTATTTGATTATTTTATATTTGTTTCAGATCAAACACGAAGAAATCACAAAGGAGTTTTAGAAAAACAACAACTGTTGTGTTTTTCTATAACTCCTTTTTTGTTTTGTTATAGGATATTCTATAAAACGTAAATAACGTGAGTGAGAAAAGTGAATCAAAATGGACTACGAAAGTGACGACTCTTTGTATGATCCGGATTATTATCCAAGTGACGGTAATGCGACGGCTAGTTCGGAGAGTGACAGTGCTAACGAAAGTTGGAATCCACCTTTATCTTTTAGGCGAGCATCGACCTTCACTGAGAGTGCTCTGCCCCCTTTACCTGAAGTTCAGAGGAGGATTTCTGCAAGAAGAATAGGTAATACAGATTTGGACGCTTATAATATGCCAAGTACATCATCTGCTACAATTAGTATGTCAAGTACATCTGCAACTACTCTTACTACTGGTAATAATGAGCCAAGTCTCTCAGGTACAACATCCGAGTGGCTAAAACAAAAACTCGACTCAATAGAGTGGCACATGCCTACTCAAGAAGGTCCAACGCCCATGGAATACACCGGGCCTATTTCAGGCTTCAAAGAAATATACTCAGGCATTCTTGCTAATGCTTCGCCAATAGACTATTTAGATTTGTTCATGACTAACGACATTATTCAGCATATTGTAGACCAAACGAATTTATACGCCACGCAGCAACTACTGTCAAATGATATTCCTTCAGGTTCTAGGCAACATGCCTGGGTTCCTGTTACCTTGGACGAAATGAAAAAATTTCTCGCACTCATTGGTTGGATGGGATTGGTGAAACTGCCATCGATAAAAGACTACTGGCGCGTTCATAAGCTCTACAATATTCCATTAGCACGAACTGTAATGCCTAGGAACAGATTCGAGTTGATTCTCAAATTTATTCACTTCTCAGATAATACGTTAGCTGACCCAAATGACCGGCTTTACAAGTTGAGAGATATACTTGACAAGTTTATAAATAACTACAAGAAAACATACACACCGGGAGAAAAAATATGTGTAGACGAATCGCTGATACCTTGGCGCGGACGACTTTTGTTTAGGCAATATATACCCAATAAGAGTGCAAAATACGGTATCAAAGTATTCAAGCTATGTACCGAAAAAGGATATACTTGGAACTTGTCTGTTTACTGTGGCAAATCTAGAGACCCGCAAACTGAAGTCTCAGAAAAAACAGTTATGTCTTTGGCAGAAGAACTCTTAGATGAAGGAAGAACATTGTACACAGACAATTATTATACCAGTGTTCCTCTCGCCTTACGTTTGCGTAATAGAAAAACCCATCTAGTAGGAACTCTAAGGGCTAATAGAAAATATTTACCAAAGGAAGTGGTACAGGCCAAATTGAAGAGAGGAGAAATGGCTGCAAAGCAGAGCAATGAAGGCATAGTTGTTCTGAACTGGCGTGATAAACGCGACGTACGGATGCTTACCACGAAAACGTCTGCTCTTGAAATGGTGCCAAATAATAGTAGAAATACGAACGCAATGCACACAAAACCCAAATGTATAGCTGACTACAATAAAGGTAAATCTTCTATAGATATTAGCGACCAAATGGCCACGTATGGTACAGCCTTACGACGCTGCACCAAATGGTACCGCAAATTAGCGTTTGAAATAATTTGGGGAACAAGTGTAGTAAATGCCCATTTCCTGTATAACGAATATTCACTTCAAAAGAAACTCACAATCACGGAATTTCGTGAACAAGTGATCGATGCGTTGCTGGAGAGAATTTCTTCAACGAATGTTGACAGACCTTCACGATCGAGACCAGACGACAAGCATTATTTGGTCCAAAACATTGTAAACGATAAGAAAGTTCGAGGTCGTTGTTTGGAGTGCTATAAAATTTACGGGAGGACAGGATTACAAATTGCAGGAAAAAATAAAAAAGCACCCCAAATATACACAAAATGTTCAGTGTGTAATTTTTTTTTATGTCGTCAATGTTTCAACAAAACTCATTAGCAATTAATCTTATTTTGTGTCTTTCTTTGTAGTTGTTTTTTTAATATAATTATGTAGAAACTAATTCATGACTTTTTTTTTCACCTTCAATTTTCCAGTACCAATATTTTTTGGCATATGTCTCATAACCCAATCCCAAATATAGCAAACCAAACGTCCAGGCCAGAGGATATTATTTCTAATACAAAATCTATGAAAAGCGTGTGCATTATTGGTACACAACGCTTTGAACGCAATAGGTCGTGTGTATCATTTTTGATACACTATGTTTTAACAAGCGTGTGCAAAAATGATACACTGGCGTTGAGGGTGTTAACCAAAAATCTAATATTTTTTAGTTTAGTCAGATTAAATCTCAAAGATTTAATCTGACTAAACTGCAAAATTTCCTACATTTCACTGGCCGATTTTCTATACAGCAGCATTTTTCACAGACAGTTTTAGTATTAAAATGTAAAGGAATGTTTTTCATATCCGGAGTAAAAAAATCCTACCACCTCTCTGCTAGAAATAAACTCAATACCGTTCGTTTGAAATGTGGGATAGGCACTGCAGCTTTGATTACTAGAAGCGGATGTTTCATTAATTATATACTGCAGTGCAGCATGTAAATTAGGTCGGTTATATACATACGTATACCAGTTATATATCCTGTACGGCTAAGTAAACTCGTCTGATATGCATCTTCATTCTGAGCTAGAGAGCGGGTACTTACAGGAGTAATTTTATTTAGCTAGACAGCTTGCTGATTGAGCATCTTCATACGAATGAGTAATACTGCATAAGATCCTGAATTGCTGCATATCTGGGTTGATTTCTGATGCAAACATACTGATAATAAACTTAGAAGTACTGACGGGTCTTCATCAGGGGGTCTAAAATAGGATAATAACGAATTACGTTAAAATTGATATTGTTGAGATGGAGTTAATTAGTGAATTGTCACTTCGTGATCATTTTACGAATGGTCACGTACTTTATATTAATTAACCTATTATTCTGCTTAAGCGGTCATTTTACACCCCCTGGTAGAATGTAATATAGGTACACCCTTATAACATGTATTATGCAAATAAGCGACTCGATTACTTGAATTATTATTTATTATTTCAGTACCTATATTATTTTTCGGAGCAATTAGAAATACAATTTCTTGAAACTTATCTGCCAAGACTTTTAAAATGCAAATCCTTACTAATATTGTAAAAGCGAAAGTGAGTTTGTTTGTTACGTCTTGATGCCTAAATGGCTTAACCGATATTGATGAATTTTGGTACAGAGATAGTTAATACCCTGGAGACGGACATAGGCTTTTTTTAAATTGAGAAATGAGGGAGAAAGAGGGAAGAAAACGGAAAACTTAGCTTTGCTATTACAATAAATAAGGCGCAAGGGCAAAAACTTCAGGTAGCAGATACCTGCAAATCAGGAAAGGGGAACTGTGTTACCCCGAATTTAACGCGAGCGAAACCGCGGGCAAAATCTAGTGAAAATATAAAGATACAATAGGCCTGTTGCATTGTCTATTGCTATATAATATGTCTACATCTAGTTAGATGTACGTCAAGCAACAGAATTAGCTCGCCAGGCGTTTGCTCAGTACATAGAGCACTCGAAACGGTATAGAATGGGAAAACAGGAGATTAATGAGTTCATACACCCCTTTTAGCGGGATTCATTCGGAAGGCCAGACGGGTTAATGTGATAATCTATTCACACCGGATCCAAGGTGGGAACGGCAGAGGAAGTAAGGCAAGAAATATTGTGACGCGTATCTTTTACCAAATACACATTTTTTCTCTCTTGTTTATGTATAAAATAACTTTTCTAAAGAGATGATAAAACAGATGGCTTGCTTAAAAAAAACCCAAGGTAAACTTATAAAAGTATGTAATGTACATACGCTAGATGACGCTAAAAGTCTCGAATCACACAATCGGCTGCCAACTATTTCCACGCGTTTCATTGTAGACCAACGCTCAATTAAACCTCTGATTTATAAATATTTACTTTCTACGTAATGAGTGTGATGACATTTAAATATTATTTACGGCGAGCTCTTATTATATTTGTTCTTTTTGTTGTTCAAGGAGTTATTAGAAAGGAAATTATACATTTGAATTATTATGAACTCAACGTGGAACCGAGTACAATAATATAAACTCAGAAAACTTCTATTTCGCTGTTGTGCGTTTATAATTTCAGAACGCCTACAAGAAAAGTAAAAGCAATATTTCCAAGTCATTGCTATGGCCAAATGTTCAGGCGCTTACAGCGATGTGGAACTAGAAAGACTGATGTTGTTTAGAGATGTGTCGTTCAATGTTATTTTATTTGCGATATAAATGTTTCCATTGTCTTATGTTTCGTTTAAAAAGATCATGTTTATTTTTACATAGGACTTCATGATCGTAATCCAACAAAAGATTGTTTGACTTTGATTTATTATATTTTTTTGTTTACTAAATTATTTTCTCCATTTGTTTCAGGTAAGACTTGTTATCATTTATAATATCTCTGGAAGATCAAACATAGCAAAATGGAGTCGAGAATCGGGTGGAGTAATAAATAAACAAATCGTGAACATGTTTGCGGTTTGGCCGAAAAACACGCTTAGTAAGTGGCTGTAATGTTTGCTTCTAAGAAGTGCTAATAACTGTAGTTGTACGAATTTCATCATTTATTTTCCATTCTGGTTAACGGGAGGAAAATCGGTGTTCCTCCAGGCAGTATACCTATTTTTTCAAAACATGAGACATTATACCAATGTTTTGATAAAAATCTTGTTAATAAAGACGGAGTCCTTAATCCTGCAGTCGATTCTGCTATACTTAGGTTTCGTCTTAGTAGAAGTAGAAAGTAAGATTAGGCTGACGATCGTAGTAATGAAATCACACATGTCCTTGAAATCACCTATGCTTCCACATTTCTTCTTTCTTTTTTAAAAAATGTTGCCGCTTACTTGGGGCTACACTTACATTTAAACTCACTTATACATACAGCCAGACCCGGAACAACTATCTGTAGGCCGTACAAATGCGGGGATCGAACCCGCGTCACGCAGCGCAGCAGTCGATCGCTCGGCTATTGCGCCAATCGTGTCGTCTAAACCGTGTATTTACCGTGCGAACCGCCAGTCAGTAAAATTCACAACCTACGCTTCACTGCTCCTATAAAAAAAATCTTACAAACGCAACCGAGTTCTGAGTTCCCTCAACCTAGTCGAATAGCAATTGACCAATAGAACACAAAACTGTAACATGGCAGGCATTTCACTTGTATATCATGACAACATGTATACATGATCATAGACATTGGCAGACTTACTTTTACATCAGCACTTAGGTACAGGCTTCCTGTCTTAACGTTAGTCATAAAGCTAACGGTATCATATTCTTAGAACTCGTTACTCATTACTTCTGATATCACATATTTTGATAATGGTCTGTTGTGTCATGACAAGACAGTGTATTAAGAAGCTATCACGTTTACCGTGAGACATGTCACTGACATTCTTAAGGATTTTGGACTCATTTTGTGAGATCCTCAATTTAACTGCTTCGTTGGTCTGTGGTCGTGGTAAGGTCCTGGGTTCGAAAACCAGGTTGGGGAAAGTGTTATTCGGTTTCTCGATTATTGATTTCTCAGCATCATTCTAGAGTCTGGATTTGTGTCCGGTTGATGGCAATTGGTTCTCCCTTATTATATGCGAGTCAAAGATTACTAGCGAAATGTGAGTGAACGTAGTACCTATACCTCCACCTAACCTTTCCGGGATCAGGTGTAATATTCCTATGTCTTATCTTTTGACACAGCACGTTTTTAAGAAGGATGCCATCAGCCACGAACTCTTACTCAGGAGGATATTTTAGAACAAAGACAGAGCTGGGTCCGAGGTGGGTGGGCATGCAAACGTGCAGTCCTCCTGAGAGAAAACGTAAATGTACTTATACAATTATAATCTTCAAAAGGTAAACTGAGGAGTAGGACAAGTTTGCACCGATGTGATAATTAGAACCACGTTTGACATTAATACACATGACTATATTAAGGAGAAATTGCGCCATATTTTGATAACTAGCTAGCCCATCAAGTTCGTCGTCCTGTAGATCTTTCACGGTCTTATCTTTCTGCGTCATTATATCATCCATTGGTACATTAGTATTCCATTAAATTGTGTGTTTAACTAATGTATATTTGTTATTATAATTGTCGCTATCTTGTCCTCTGTGATCTTTCTCCTTGTTTGATATTTGACTTTGCTGTCCTATTTCAAGTTAATCTGCAAATTATATTGATGTAACTTATGTTCCATGTATTCTAAACCTTGTTGTATACTTGTCCTTCGCCTCAGTCTAAGCTATGATTAACTGTCAGTTGGCTCTTTCAGCGTGCGTCAGATGACAAGCAACTAATCTAAAAGGTTTTCTTCCAAGAGGATTAATGATACACGGCATTAATACCGACTTTAATACGGTTTCAAATGCCATGTATAGCCTGAACCACTGTACTGGACTTTGGTATCTATTTTCCAACTGTTAAGGCAGTGTTTGGCATGAATACTAAGTCACACTTGACTGAACAATGTTTCAAGGACAACTTATTTCTGTATGTAGTTATCTACCAAACGTTTCGGCCTCCAATAAATGTTACTTAGTGTGAAGTAAATATTGGAATCCTGTAAAGGTTAACGTTGTAATATGGTTGCTTAACCTAACTTTAACTAAGAATGTTGTTAAATCACACACAGGCTTGCCTATGGCGCAATTGTCATTTCTAGGTTTAACACTTACGATTGACCAAAAACGTTATGTGTCTCCTAGCTCTGTTCATCTGATATAGTAGTTAGGATTAACCTATTTTATCTCGGCATCCTTTACTCTCCCTGTTGCAATCCCAGTTACAAGGTACATTATTTGCTTTAACATTTCTGTAAGACGTGACAAACAAACAGCCATCACTCACAGTGAAGCCATCGATTTAGAATCACAAAATACTACGTCTCATACGATATGATGCGCTCTAGAAGGGATGACAATGAAAGCCATAACAAACGCACATATAATAAGCAGAAGCCACGTGTAGTATGTTAGAAAAACAATAGTATTGTTAGAAGAACAGCTTGCACCATCATACCTGCCTTGCTTAATGTTTTGTCAATTTTGTTGATGACTGATGACTAATTTTTCTGCATTTGTGATGCAAATAACGATGATGGATGGAAAGGAGAGAACAGAGTAAAGATGTGGGGTTGTGTGAAGAATAACAGGTATGAGAGAAGGAGTAAATGAATGCTTGACGAAGGGAAGGGGATAATGGAAGATCAAAACGTGTTGCACCGACCAGGCCGGGCAAGCACAAAGAAAGGACTCTAATTGGTTATTGGTGATAATATTGTACTTGGATAGCGAAATGCAGCAGTCTCACTTCTACTAGAGCCGAGAGATATAGATACTTTACTTGTATGAACGACTGCTCTTGTTTAGAATTCTTTTCGCTAGCAATACATAGTTTTTTTTTTTGCAATCCTTACAAAAAATGAGCTGATTTCCTCAGCTGATAACATGTTTAAACCAATGCCTTCTAAGATTCTGTTACCACTTATGCAAATGCATTTCCTACTCATGTCGATGTCGTGGGTATGTGAAAAACTGCGCAATAGGAATGTACACACAACGACACATCGACCTATGCAAACCAGTTTATGCAGATGACGCGTCGTACGGGAAATCTACGGTGTACGGTTCGTAGTTAAGAGATCTGCATACACTGGAATTGTGTCGGTTGATGTGTGTGTCTTGTGTACGTAGCATTTTCACATGCGCCGTCTCAGGGCCGTTCTTATCAGCTTGTTGCGTGGGGTATGCTTCAAGTGTCTTTGTCCCTTGTTTCAGCGCGGAAAATCTAGGTAAATCACCGTTCGTACTAGGAAATGGTTTTCGTTCTTCGATTTGTTTTTACTAGATTTAACCGGCTTTAATAACCAGAAGTGTAGTTATCTTTATCAGTAAAAATTACTGCCGGGATTCCGGACAAAACCTTGACTACGGACGCTAGTCACGTTATAAAGCCTGCCCCTGTGGTTACACTTTATTCTCAACCCTATACACAACGATATACAAGCAGCCTTTTAACTTATTAAAAATCTCTTCATAAAACTAACTCTTTGGACCTTTCAATAGCAGACAACTTTTTCTTTAAATATTTAGAGTAAGAGCGTCCAATTTTTTCGCGACTAATTTTGATCAAGATTGTCTGCTAAATCCAACTTATTCAGTTGAACACCCTGTTAGCGCTAACTTATGTAGTCGCTAAATCAACAACACTTTAACATACAACATGTTCAGAATATAGGCTAACCGCAGAAGCGTCCCTACTGCCTCGCTCCACAATCGGTTCAGTGGCATCAGTAACGCGATCCTGCACTCCACCGCGATTGTTTCGGGGATGGCCTGCCTCGCAAGTGGGGTGTTATATCATCTGAATGCGGTTTGTGCATCAATTTGCTAATCTGCGAGTGTGATGAAGCCATAACGTTTATGAGGTCTTGGAGTATACAAAACTGTATTTTATCATTGGCTGATCCTGCCAATTTGTACAACATAATATCCAATAATCTTCTACAAATCTACATACGTAGAATCATAAACTCACGTCTTTTTCGCATCCAGTTAGGCCAGGAATTCTGTAGCTTGAATTCCCTGCTACTATCGTGGCATTTATTTTGCTTCATCCACTCTTGAAAATATTTCGCGATGTCTTCACATTCATTGTTAACGTCCTTTATAGCCTATGAAGGCGATCCTACGAAATACAATTATATTCGTTCCTAAACTTCTTAAACCGTCTTAAGAAAATTCAATTATTTAAAAATGATATCACAATTAAGTCATTCATTCATTACTCATACCTTTTTCTCACTACTATTGTATTTTTTAACCCAATTGAATTCAGTATTGCCACAATACATTTCAATATACGGGCATTGTTAGTTTTCAAGTTATGACGTCAATTCAAAACATGTCAAGGGTACTGTGACAAAGGATTAATCAAAGATTTTTGACTCCTTACTTTGGAGACTTCCTTCATAATTATGAATCTGGATGAGAGTTAATATGTCGCAAGTTTCTCTAGTTTCAGGCACCGCATCATCTCAAAGCTCAATGCAAGCACTTGTCTGACTTCATCAGATCATCAGATCAGGATCTTTTCTCTTTGACGTGTTAGACCAATCGAAGGTTCTTCGGTTGTCTTCTTGTAGTAAATCAGCTCAAAAATGCAATTTGCCAATAAGTTAACGAATTTCGAGGACCCGTGCCATGCCAGACTTACTGCTGCCTCAAGTCTAATTGGCAAATATAATTAGATACAGTAGCTATATAGTTTTTTTTACGGTCGGCTATTTGTAGTGTTACAATTGAAATGCTTTTGACAAGTATTCAGATACTTGTATATTCTCGAGAATCGTGATCGATTACTACGTATTTTATTTTGTATAACAAGTTTTCTTGTGAATTATTATCTCAGCAAATGTTTCTTGTGAATTAAATGAATTTTAAGCAGTAAGCAGTGTGACGGATCGTGAACTATACTAACTTTTAACAGGAAAAGTTTTCACCGAGTTTTCTCTAACTGGCTCGCTTTCTACTGCACTTTTTTTCTGGAAAACGTTATACTAAATCTAGTTTTAATTTAGAACTACTGTGACGTTGATGAAATTAAGCAGAATACAGAGTTAGTTTGTTTTTGAAACTTCTCTGAGAATTGAGACGTTCAGCCGGTAGCCATTTTGCGCTTACCCAGAATGTAAACAGACCGTGTCTGCCTGCATCTGTGCAACTTTATTTAATGCCGTCTCTTTCACTCATACGTCGGTTGTATGTAGGTCATCGAGGAGCTTATCGGTCACAGGTTACCTGTCTCGCTCTCACGCCGCGAGCCTTAGCACAAAACTCCAGCCAGTGTTGTATGAGACGCCGCGGGGCGCGCACGACTCCCGTGATATGAGCCCGCGCATGCGTACTAACGCAAAATTACGTTCGGTGTAATCAGCTGATTGTCATTGTTTTTGTTATTTTTCTATTAGTGATCTCAGTGCTGTGATATAAAGATGGGTCAGGCGTTCGGAACGACGAATTCTCACAATGATGAGCAGAGGCATTATACCAGAAAAGAAATAGGTATGTCAATTGTCTTGTTTGTTATTGTTGAAGTCCGCTGACGATGGACCGAGCTCTGTTATGTTATTATAGGCATTGTGCTGGCTGCCTGTCCAGGCCAAGTATTGAAATCGGAAAGAGAAAATATGGAATCCAAAGCATTTCATAACCGAGTGTAGCTTCTGGCCTGTTAAAAAATCTTGCTAAAGAAGAATAAGAAGAAAAATCTTTTCTACAAACGCAATCAACGGTGGCTATGGACCATCTTCACAATAAAAATACAGTCAAAATTGTTTTCGTAATTAGGCGACTGACTAATATGAACATGAGTAAATATGGGTTTTCCCCTGACCCCTAATACCTTTGTGGTTTCCCTAATTACCATAGGGTTCATTAGAATGATTGAAAGTGGAAATATTTAAGTTTAATTTTACTTTTTAATGTTTGGAATTATCTTTAAAAGTACTAGCTTTTGCAGATTCATCTATAACTCCATATTGCCCTCTAAATAGGCTACTGTACTGCTGATACCCTCTTAAGATTGATATTCAGTTATATTATTTCAATTGTCCCTAGTGTTATCATCTATTGTGTCCATATCTTAGTTGTCTTCGTGTTCTTATCACATTTTTACGACTAAAGCACTCTTAATGAGTGGTGTTTGAGTCAATTATGCGACTAATAAAGTTATTTTAAACCAGCCAATATTTTCATATGGCGACAATGAAAAGAATGACATAAAATCAAGTGTAATGTGCATGTGGGAATTTATTGCGGATGTTATTGAAAAAGGTCGTGCTTATTAAAATATTTTCCAATATTAACAATGCATGTAGTTTCTTTGAACTGTACTTTCTCGAAGTAGCTTTGGAAAAATGTAAAATTGTTTATAATTTAAATCACAAACAAAGTTTTTAAAGTAAACTCAAAGTTACGCCGAGAAAGTTACCAGAAGCCAAAGAGTCTGTTATTCAGCGGACAAACAGAAACTTTCTCTATAACGTTTATGTATAATTAATGTACTGCTACATATTTATGTGAAGCATTACAGTTATGACTTGTTTAAAGTAAAACAAATATTGCGAGTTATTTTAGCCCTTGAGAAATTCGATGTTATAACTCACTGGTAACATTTTCATCTTCTTCTTCTATATAACTTTTAGGTAATTCGTCGTGTTTGCTAGCAAAAACATTTCATAAAACTCTTTGTCGCTTCGTATTACTAAGAAAAAGACTTCAACTGTTATTACTGTCAAGATGAATATATTTAATGTCGGTAAGGGCGTTCCGTAGCGAAGTTGAAATGGCTAAGATCTTGGCGTTAACTTCACATTAAAGTTTTTCATTACTACTGTTTTTGCTATTCCTCTCAAGATGTTCTAAATAGATAACTGCGAATGAATTGTTTTTAGTTTCAATGGCTTTTGATGAATTTTACCCAGCATTGTTTTGTCTTAATATGACACGAGCGAAGAGGCACTTCTTATCCATAGATTTGAAGGTCCAAACCGAAGGTGAAGTGGTGTGGAGGAAGGTGTTCTGAACCCAATGTCGATGCGATATGACTTCTTCCATACAACCAGAATTTTTCCAATAGTCTTGCCCCAGCTCTTTTCTAGTATTTTATTTATTTTTTCACACAGTCCGTCCATTGTTCTTTTGGTTTTACCTGCTCTTATTCTTCTATTTCTGAATAAAGTAATGTATGTCCTTTCAGAAAACAAACCAATTGATTCTCAAATAACAATAAAAAAAAAACAACTAAAATAATAACTAATGCGATTAGGGGAGAATTCTAATAGTCGTTACGTCTAGGCTAGACCATCACTCATTAGCCTCTCAAAAGGAAAGAACCGGTATGACGTCTGAGACGATTGCATCAGTACCTCCGAGTATTTCACACACTACTATCTGCGGCAAGAGTGTTATTATAAGAATTGAAGTGTCAATCGATCACATGGCTTATGGCAGACCAGTGACTGGTTCTTTTGTTGCGTAATACATATCCTATGCTGATAAAGATTTTTGTTTAATCTTGGCTGCTTTCTTTAGTTCAATTTTACTTCTCATCTTCTGACGGGTGCTTCCCTTCGTGTTATATAAAATTTGTCATTTTCGAATCAACTAGTTACTAAATTCAAGTTTCAAATTGTTTTCAATAAAAGTGTCTTGTCCTAATGTAAGGAAGCGGGCACAATTTATTGTAGGTTTTTTTTTTTAAATTGGCTTTGTGAAAATTATTTTCTGTCTCCTAGAGTGAGAAACGGCGAAATTTAGTTATTATTGTAATACATTATTATTACTCGGCTATCCTTGTGCAGATAGTCGTAATGGCCAATGACTTGAAGGGGTGCCAAGCTTCATCGACCATCTGTCGAGGCTCTCCTGGAGCTCCCGAGGAGCCCTAACCACCGGTAGCTTAGAACCTGCTCCCGATACCGGCGAACCACAATTTTTATGTTTTTTTTTTAATAAATATAAGATTGTAGGTATGTACTTTCTGCATATACGGTCTATAATTGATGTGCCTGTAGCTGCCGCAGACGTGTGTTGGTCTGATTGCGTATTGTTCTTATCGTGTGAACGAAAACAACTTTTTTTTGCGCTTAGTTTTTGGTATCTTATCTCCGCGTAATAAAGTTGTTATTCCTTCGTTGTAAGTAACTGATAAGACTTGAATGTTTGTGACATTTGTATTGTACTTATGATGTATGCATTTCTTATTATCTGTAATTAAATTTAGAAGGCATCGCTAGAGTGTATAGAAAATAGATAAAATTGAGGTGTTCCAAAAAGTTTTTGTCAATATAAGGAGTTAACTGTTTGTTTATCTATTGTAAACTTCATTAAAATGAGCTTATAACGTAATGAATTGTTTATAATCTGAGATTGTTTAAAATAATTTCTGATAAAGTTTTTGTAAATAACCTAGTGATTACAATACATTAGTCATTGAATTCACGGTCTTATTTACTTTGAAATTTCAAAAACCAACTGTTATCATAAGAATAACACTGGTAACTTTACTGGTAATTTTAAATAACAACAACAACACCGGAATTACCAAGAAATTTTGTATCAATCGTATATTATAATTATAAAGCTTAAAGCTTAAATAGTTTTCATGAAGTAGACGAAAAAGCATGTTATTTAATTATTATTAGTAACATGTTTAAACGTTCCTTCAAGGTTTCGATAAGTACCTTGGAATTATTAATATTTAGATCAACTCGTTACGGCATTTGTTTTAATTTAAAACTTGTTTACATTCATCGATATAAAAGTACGAACTTGGATAGTTTCCATAATTGAAATACATATTTGCATAATTATTTAGCGAATTAAGTTTTCTAGTTGTTTTCAACTACAGTGGTGAAACTCCACGTGGTTAGGAATAAGCTAAGCAGATGATGATGATCAACAAATCAAAATTTAGAGTCAAATACAAATTTAGCTTTCACTTGAAATTCCAGCTGAGTAAACAAAATATAAGATTTCTCAGAATCCTTACTTCCTTACTATCCTTACTAATATTATAAAAGCGAAAGTGAGTTTGTTTGTTTGTTACCTCTTCACGCTTTAATGGCTACACCGATTTTGATGAATTTTGGTGCAGAGATAGTTGGGAACTAGGAGACGGACATAGGCTAACTTTTATTTTAAAAAAGTGGGATGTGAGGGAGAAAGAGGGAAGAAAAGGGAAAACTTAGCGTTGCTATTACAAATCAATAAGGCGCAAGAGGAACTGTGTTACCCCGAATTTAACGCGAGCGAAGCCGCGGGCAAAAGCTAGTTATTCAATTAAAGGCTGAAACCAACTCAGGACTTAAAACATACAAAACGAAGTTATTTGCTTATTTATGACATTCCTTAAAACACAAACCAGATGCAAAATGGCGATGTGTTCATCGGATTTTAATGTTCATCTAAGTTTATTGCACTCTTTTCTGTTTCATCTCTAAGATTTTGAGTATTAATTTTATGCACCTTAGAAATAATAGAAAACAAAGCATTAGACATACCTGTTATTGAATGTTTTTGAAGGCGATGAACTCAGATCTAATCTAAATAGAGAATTGTTGCGGCAAGTCATTGTATCTTGGGTAAGGTCAGATCATGGTCAGATAGAAGTGTTAAAGGTGTCAGGTCTTACCATATGAGAAGATGTAAAGTTGTTATATTAATTTCTACTGGCATAATAAGGAAAGATGAAGCACATGTGACCTAAAGAATTATAGAAATAAATTTGAATGGATCCAAAGACGAACGGGGTCAGGAAGGCCAAAGAAAAGATCTAAGAATTGTTTGAGGAATGGTTTGAAAGAAATGGAATTGTATGAGACCTTTTGACAGAGAGAGGTGGAATTAGAAAACTTCTCGATCCCTGTGGAGCTTGGGGCGAGGGCAGGAAGTCCAGATTCTTAGTCCTTACACTTGAAGGAGGAAAATCATGCATTATTAATGTACTTCATTTATTTGAATTCCAAGATCGATGTGAATTCTCCAAATATCGATATTCAAACATTAGAAATTCAAAAACTTAATATAAACATTGTTCATTAATTTATTGTCAAAATTTCCATAATAATAGTAATAAAATAAAAATACTTATAATCTTGAATACGTCAGATATTTATGTGACCCGGCCGTCAGCACAGATATCTGCGCTTGCGCTGGCATTAGTATGTAACTCATACATAACTAAATTATAGAGATATGATAAGATTCCCAGTGTCATACTACATAACATCACGCCTGCCTCCAAAGGGTTATATAGAAGTATATATAACTAAATTTGACAAGCTATGTTTAAGTCCCATGAAATAAGTAAAGCCGTATTGCCATCAATGTACGAATCCACAAGCTGCTTTTGAGGTACCTGTAATCGAATCCAAAGCCTCAAGCTCACCAGTGGCGCTTGTGACCACTAGGCAAACGAACAAACTCATACATTATTTAACATTGATAAATGTATGATTTAAGAGGAAACACAAGGGCCGTTTTTCCATACAAACTTAGTCCCCTGTTTCCTCCCTGGATAATGCAAGTAGATCAATATTTTTTTTTTAAATATCCATGTCTACTATTGGCATGCCCCTATGTTTTCCTTTTTCTCATAAATTTTTTATTAAAAGAGATATGAATATTCAAAAACCTAAAAAAATGGCATGATTTTCCGCTGTGTTCAAACATTCAGAAAACAAATTTGACTAGATTATATAAAAAATAGAAAACATAGGAACACGGCAAAAGCCTTTCTTTATTTTTTAATGAAAAAAGCAGTTAAATCGGTTAAGTTTTGAAGAAGAAATCAGGGGACTACGAATCATTGATTTTGTGTACTTTTAATTGGCATTTTCGGTCAAAGCTGCAGTTGTCTCTCTCGCGCTCTGCGGGGGGAGGCTTGAGGCTTTCGGGCATTGCGCGACAGCAATAGATTTTACAAATACCTAATTTTCAATTCTCTAGCCCGTGGTATTTCCTCTTAATACCCAACTATTGATTCGTTTCACAACAAATCTGTGGTCAGCCGACTTGTGACTATCAACCGGACCGGCTAGGGAACCGGTTTATTAGCCGTGCTGCACGGATTATTTTCCTGTTGCTAACCTGTGGTCACTTTCTTCTAATATTGCGTTCACTTCGGTTTCATGTAATTGTTCTTTCACTTTCTGATATAATTTGCTGAGGTTTGGTTTTGTGCGATTGAATCCTGTTCTGTTCGAAAGCTGTAGCTTTGGTATTTGCGGTAACTCCTGCAAGTGCTCGCAAGTTATTGAGACTGGTTTTCTTTACCATGCTTTTATTTTGTTTTTACTTTAACCTTCTCTGCTCAGTCTGTCTAGTTATTCAGGAACTCCGGTGCTTGAAGGGTTCAATTTCCAGGTTAGGTAAGGTGATATTGGCTTTTCCACCATGAATTTGCCCAATTAATGGTAATAGGCTCGTACCCCATAACATGGGGCTTGAACATTTATGTGATGTTAAGTATGTTCACTGTTCAATAACCTCTTTTCTTGTAAAAAAAAAAGAATCTATTAGTGTTCCATTTTTAAGCACTTCAAAGGTTTTTGGCACTCGCAAGACTTTGACAGGTGACACTGCAAAAAACAAAATGGCGATGTAGGTAAGTTCAAATTTTTTGACACACCATTACACGCTTGTCAAAATTTTAGTGTCTTTGACTACAAAACAGGCAATAGTAATGTCACTATCTGTTAACGTTATAATGCCCTACTTTCCACGAGACTAGCCATATAACCTTAATCGGTTTTACATTATCAAATTGTAATAATGAATACGAATTAAGGTTTTTTCCTGTACATAGAGCAGGAAAACAACGAATAATTCTTGTACCTTGTTCTTACGAAAATAATGGTGTTTCCTTATATATCAACCTTGTTCGGTAAAACAGTATAACGGAAGGATCTTGTTATTTATTAAACAGGCTTAGTAAGCTATTTTTGGATTTTAATTGGATTCTGTATCTTCTAAGACCATTTTTATCTATAATATAAGAATGAATCGCAAAATGTGTTGGTAAGCGCATAACTCAACAACGCCTGGACCAAAATTAACTGTTCTTTTTTTAAATATACGTTGAAATCCAAGGATGGTTTTACGAGAAAACAAAAGCTTAAGGCAATATAGGTTTTTGTATAGTTTAGGTAGGTAGGGTAGAAAAATTGCATTGCACGGTGCACCGCATGCCCCGCACAGCTAGTTTATAATATAGCTGCCAGGACTCTGTTCGACGTCTTAATATTGCGCATAATTGAATTAAAAATGGTTATACCTACGTGTTTTTCTTCTTTTCGTGTCGATGAAACTTATAGTGTGTTAGTCCAGTATGTATCCACCTGCACGCCTCTAGCATATTTGCTTCGCTTAAATCCTGATAGGTGCAAATGGTTGGGCAGCATCCTCCGCCCTGTTAAATCTCTAATTATTATTTCAAATTGTGACAAAGAAATCAATTCGAAATGAATATTTCGAGAGACTTCTGTTCAGGTTATTGACACATACAATCGATACTTGAATATTTAAGCTAATCAAAATTCTAAAAATAAGTTCGGTCAAAAAACCGACGAAGGCTTACAAAAAAGGCAGGTAATGCCACATCAGGTCATGTGATCTGCTCCAAAAACTAAGGTGACCGGACCGATACACGACACTTAGTACTCATATGTATTTATATAGTAGGAAACCTGTTTCAATCTGACGTGGAAGGCTAAAGACTATACACAAAGAGGAGGATCAAGAAAATATAGATAATTAGGTATTATGGATATTTTAAGAAAATTATACTAATCAGTTACTTTGGCTTTCAGGTAGCTAGATATTAATATTGAGCTAAATCCGAATGACCTGAACATTTAAGAATAAGATCTTTTACATCCTCATATAGTTGACTAGCTTTTGACCAAGATTTTGCTCCCATTGATCACATAAAAGACATGTCTTGAAAGTATGGCCGAGATAAAAAGTATTCTAATCCAAGTCATGATCAACCTGTGCACGTAATTTCACCCCAATTGGGTCAGCCGTTAAGGCGCAAAAAGGTAACAGAAAGAAAGACAAGAGTTATTTTCAAATTTATGATGTCATCATGGATTATTCGTTGGAAACCCATACAAAGTACGTCAGAACATCTCAAGTCGATAGCACGGTCAGTAAGAGTGATAATTAAGTACAACCAGCAATACAAATAAAGCCACTGCACTCAGCTCTTATTAATATCATTGCTTCTATTTTAACTCGCTAATCGCTTGACTAATCGAAGTGTAAATACACTATTTATAGACGTTACAGTAGAATGTTCTACTGTCTATTATTACTTGCTTTGTGTTTGTGTGCCTTCATTGTCTACCTATTGATAATATCAAATTTATGAAAGAGATATTGTCAGGGTTGTGGCGAGCAGCGTAATCACATGTCCCAATAACGACACTGGAACGGGTAACACGTTTATCAGCCGCATAGGAACAAACCCATCTTGATAAACATTCAATGGTATACACGGACCTTCTAAACGAATACTAGGATCACCAATGTCTCAATATAGAGGCTGGTGGTTACTGTTACACTTCATAACCCCACTGCAGGGCAAAATCATCCCCTTTTTTGCGGATGGAAAAACCATCAAGTAACTCCCCCGCTCTGGGCGGAACGGGGTGGATTATCAGACTTTTACTGATGTTCCGGGCCGTGGTATCTCTTTCGAACAACACGCAACTACGGCAGGCGGTGGCCCTGGCAGGCCCTGGCCTCCCTTGTTGATATCTCTTTGAAGCACGCGTGGAACACCAACGCGCCCTCGACACGGCCTACACATTGCTCACCGTCCACAGACCACCACTCCCCATTAGTTATACAGCGTGTTGTTTTGCATCCTCGTCAAATTCAAGGACGTAACTATGCTAATGATTCTCGACCCGAATCGATAATAAAATAAGTAGGTTTTTTTTTTTTTACTTTTTTCGTATTTTCAAAAATCGGTAAGTGCACACAGGTGCGTGCATGCCGCTGTATGATACGTATGCGCCGACGCTCACGCACACTGTTCTGTGTGTTCTGTAGGTGATTCTCTACTTTTGAAGTGAAATATTCTGTAATACTGTTAAATTTAAACACACAGAGACAGATCATAAAAGCGCCGTATATCATTATTGATCAGGTACCGTAATTTTCATTGATTATTTATGACTTTTACTAGCACCTCCTAAATTTTGACGAGGATGCAAATCAACATATTGTATTTTATGCATATAGGCTGCTGGTAAAAGTAATAATTTCAACTGTCACTATGATAGTTGATATATCAAAAATCAATAAATTACCTTATCAAAGTCATGAATTGCCTTTGCCTTTCCAACCTCATTACAATTCTTAAGATTACCTAGACACCATCTTATACGTCTATGCAATGATCTACGTATTGCCTGTACATTATGTAATGATTGCAAATAGCACCAGCTGTCACCTTGAGCGTGAACTGATTACTGCGCAATTACTGACATGATTGTTAACAGCATCATCCTACCATCATCGTACCTATAATTATGCTACAATATTTTGACGCCATGTTCTTTGTTGTTTCACTATTAATTTGGTCAATTAACAGTGTTTGTGGCGATTTTTTTAAAGTAAATGTTTAGAATATAGGAGCACAACTTGGAAGTAATGGCTAAAAATCTGCATTTTTTTTTCAATTTGGTTTAAAAAAAAAGAACCTATTTGGTTCCTGATTTTTCGTAATAGTGAGGATTTCTTTGCCAACCCTTTTTCGTTTACCTGGTTATCTCCCACTCCCGGACAATACCTCAATTGATATTTTCCATTGTTCGGATATCTATTTCCAATATCTCTAACCTATCAACCCCTCATCCGTAAATCACTTATAATATGTTTTTAACCACCTCAATAAGATACAAAAAGCAATACAATGTATCAACCGGCTGTTTATACTCTTTGTTTGAGTCTGAATCAGCGCGCACGCCGGATGCAAGGCATACTGACGCGTCGATGCGTCGCAGGCGCACTTATCTTTGTAACTGCTCTTCGTTTGACATGTTTGTGGTGGCAGCTGTGCTAAAAGTGCAAGCAGAAATTAGTCTGGATGATATAAACGCTGCATAGGCATATTCTTAACTACCTCCCTACATCCTTCCCACTGCTGGGCATACAGCTCTCCTATCTGCATGAGGAGATGGTCAATAATGCACTACGCTGGCCCAGTATGGATGCATGTAAAATGGCATATATTTTTTGTGTCTGTCTTTCTTTACGATTTTACCTTCATCATTTTAGAGCGGAATCTAGATGAGGCTTTGGTATGAAGATTTCTTTCAATTTCTGATATAAGTAGCTCCTTCAAACAAGACAAAGTTTGTTCAACTAAGTCTGATAATATATTTACGTATGTATTGCACGATACGGTTGATTTTCCTCGTGATTCGTTTACCTTTGTTTTCACTCTAAAGAAAATTGCAAAAGGCGCATGTTTTGGTGGCTTTAGCGTGCAGTATTGATAACCGATTAGTTCTTGTACCGTTTGAAAAGTTGCCTTGAAACTTGTGAGTAGAAGCACTTGTCGACGGAGCACTGAACGGCAATGAATGACAGTGACGCAAGCTGCGACGTACAGAATTCTCAATAGATTCTGTAATTTGACAGGAGAATATGGCCTTTATTGAAAGTATTATTGACATTACAACATCACGCCGGTAAGAAGAAGTGTACAACTGTACACATATTCCGCTTGTTGAATTAAAGTTCTAATTAATATGGGGCACGCTTATTGCCACCATCGGACACAAATCCAGACTCGTAGGTGCTATATGACGAACACTCGAATGATCATTCGCTCTCAAAATAATATGTGAGTGTGAATCACGTTGCGCGTTGACAACACAATAAAAAGGTTCAATCCGCGCGTTGTGTACTGAAGTGTGGCTGAGGTCGAGCGGCGTCGGCGCAGCTCAAGGCGAACCGCTCGCTCGCAAACAAACAGGGTTCGCTTTTCATTTACGATACGAATATACGAGGTATTATGCGGAAAGGAGTTTTGGAGCCAAATGGACAAACGATTTGAAGAAACTTTTCTACTTACCAGAATCGCGAATAAAATGAGAGTGATACTCCGAAAGTTGTGACGACTGTTATCATTTATGTATATAGTCTTGGAGTATTAATAGTTTGGCTTTGGGGCGATGGCGAATTTATTCAACGTGCAGTTTATAAACAATTTAATCGGTATTTAGTTTTTCCGTTTGCTACTGCTGCTAAAGATTTGATAAAATTAGAATTCAGAGCGAGCGGTGACTGGCAAACTAGAGGCCTGAAGGCCATTTGAGCTTATTATTTTGGGATTTTTTTTAGTATTATTTATTAGATATTTAAGTTCTTATTTTTAATGACTTATGTCTGCGTGTAACGTCATCTTCATAACAGTAAATTAATTCAATTCATCAAACGGAAAATAGGGAGACCTTTTTTTTTTCGGGTGGGAAATCATCCAATGACTTCCCCCGCTCTGGGTGGAGCGGGGGGGCATGTCAGACTTGTACTGACTAAAACCCACCCATGTTCCTTCTATTGCCCTTTACGTTCCGGGGCCGCGGTATCTCTTTCGAACAACCCGCAACCCCGGCAGGCGGAGGCTCTGGCAAGCCCCTCTGCTTTGCTGACTCTCTTTGAGGCGCGCGTGAAACACGAACGCGCCGTCGACACGGCCTGTCGTCAATAGACGGACGGACGGTGAGCTACCCATTGCTCACCGTCCACAGGCCCGCATCTACGGTGGCCGGAAGTCGTCTCGAGGCGCCCGGCGCCCTGGGCGTCTCCCGCGGCGGCTGGGTTGGGCAGATGTTCTCTCCCTCAAACGCCCGGCCACCTCCTTTGCTAGCATTACTGCTTCGCAGAAGGTGGTGACCGCTTCCCATTCCCTCTCGCTCCGGACCATGGCCTGAACCAGGGCCGGACGCGAGAGATCGCCGCCGCCGATCGCCTCCACGAGGGCACGGCGGTGCTCCGCCCAAGCTGGGCAGACCGCCACTGTGTGCTCCACCGTGTCCTCCGGGCGATCGTCACAATGGTGACACCCGGGCGTTTCCTCCCGCCCGATTATGTGCAGGAACCTCCCGAAACTTCCGTGTCCGGTGAGGACCTGCGTCAGGCGGTAGGTGAGGACGCCATGACGCCTCTCCAGCCACTCCTCAAAGAGGGGACTTACCGCCACTATTGTGGCGTGCCCTATAGGGAGACCTTAAGATAGTTTTTTTGACATAATATAACATGAACTTGTTTTAGCAGTAATAACTTTCGTAAAATCATCAGCATATTTTAAAAGGAGCCAAATCTCGCTCTGTTATGTTGTCAAGTCTGTATACTCCCTTGAACTATGTTCGGGATGTCATTCGGAGTAATAAACAGCTCCACTCACACCACACATGACACAAAATGGCGGCGGTACGTATTCAATTCAGATACTGGTTAAGTGCGGTTCGCACTTGGGCCACTGGCGAATAATCCAGTTTGCGCAGAGCATTCAATGTATTAGTGCAATTTCCAAATGTGGGTGTCGGACAACGTTTTGCAACGTAAACTGGCGGAATTGGAACTCTAAGAGTTAAATGCGGTTCATAGATGTCCTAAATCTAATATCTGAGTCAGGTCTACTATTTGACTTTGCGGTTACTCGTCACGGTTCCAGGCTTAGTAACGTCATCTCAGTGAGACATGGCTTTTGTGAGAGGTCAGCGAACCGATTATGACGAGTCTCAGTCCTATATTACCAACTGCAATTAGAAACAACGAAACCTCTACTACTACGGATTCTAAAAACTAACGATTCTACATTATATCTCAGTCAAAAGATCTATAGAAAGGCTCTAACGTTTTCAATTAAGCTTCAAATTGTAATTCTCTCTCTCTTCAATAGTAAAGCTGCTATGAAAACGAGAGTGAATACGGAAGGTAAAGTGAATGGTGCTTAGCAGGTTGAAGCTAAAGCTTCTTTTCGAACTGAACGCCGGGTTGTTGACAATACGACACGAGTGCGTCCGCACTTGAATGGAAGCTGTGAGGACGTGGAGAAAGCGACCGACAGTTACAAATCGCAGCAAGTACTTCGGAAAGCTACTGCTTTCTTCCCTTACTAAACACGTATTTCATTGGCTATCGTTATCTTTACTTCTTTTGCTAATGGTCCGACGAAGTATTGCGAATTATCGTCTACTGAATCAGTTCTATCGTTATCAAAATCTTAATACTTCGCATCGGTTCGGAAACCGATACACAGCGAGCAATCGGAAACAAACGCTGCCGTCACAAATCCAAATTTAGGAATAATTTGTTGACATTTGATAAACGTAAATGCATGACGTGTACAGGGTCTATTCTTTAAATAAAAACTCCAGCCCAGATTGCTAACTAGGTGAGGTAACTCGAGCCAATAATTGTAGAAAAGTCTAGACATTCGTCCTTCGCGTCATTGGCCCTTCGAGTTTGTTTTGACTTTGGTTTTATCACGTCCGACGTGTGAATGTCCATCTGATACGGGTGGAATCGAGATACGATCGTATACAAACGAGTTTTCTTTGTATTGTTACGAAGCACTGTTATTTTTATAAAGTCGTGGACTGGTGACGTTGTGTACTTGAAGCCTAAAGGATACTACAGAGACGGACCCTGCGTGGCACAAAAAAATACTTAGACAACGTTAAGAAATTAATGCATATAAGTGATACATAGATCCTTGAGAAATACGAAGCCCGTTCCATGAGATCAACAAACCATGAACTACATTTTTGTATACAAAATCTGCTTAAATCTTTGTTAACTATATTACATTCTGGGATCCTAATTTGTATAAAAACTGCCCACTAGTTGTGGGTTTGTGCTAGACTAAGCTGGATATTACACTATTGGTGACATCACAGCAAGAACCTTCGCACTGGTGACGCCAGCAATTCGATTATTCCAGTAAGCATTTTGGGTATTCTCACTATCTTTTATCATATCCTTAGAACAACCGCTTAAAATATGCAAATAGACAAACAATTTTATCTAGAGACGGAACAGAATACAAGTCTTGTGATAAGGAAAATGTTATTATTCGTACTATTGATAAGTTATCACGATATTATGATAGATAGTGAAGTACCCAAATCTGGGGCTATGAACTCACTGACACACTTTATTGAAATGCGTAGTTTCCTTTATTTGGGATTAAGAAAGCTTTTTCAGTGTCTTGTTCTTTGTTTGTGTAAATAATTTGTGTTGCAATGGTTACTGTTTTCTTCTTTTTCTATATTTTTGACAATGTTATCTACATAGTGTTTTCCCTAACCTTCTTCCTTGTGAACATATTTTTATTTCCATTAATTATTAAAATAATACAAAAATTAATTAAATATAATTAATTATAATAATGTTTAATTTTCTACTTCTATAATATTATAAATGGTTATTTAATTTGTTAGCTTATAGTTAATTAGATTGTGCATGCTGTGGTCTCCTGTAAGTGAAGGAGTACACCTACGTGATATTATTGTCGTCCATAATTTAAGTTTAATGATCTGTGTACATCTTTTGTTGGAGATCCTTAATAAATAAATAAATAAATAATCTAACAGAGCCTGTCTTCTCATCTTATCTTCTGCTCGTTACTTTTTTTATTGTTTATTTATTATTTGCCAAATTCCGTTGCATTAGTGCAGTCAATGCTAGTGCATTGTGCATTCCCTGTCTTCCTCCCACGAATAAAAAGAGAAAAGAAAAGAAGAGGTGACAAGAAATTAGTACAGAGAAGTACACTTTCTACTGTACTGGAATGTACTAGCATAAAGGATTCAATTTGAAATTTATGATGATGTTGTTATCATGTTTGTTGTGGTGGTTTATCTAATTAGTACGACTAATTGTCCCAGGCGATATAGTGTCAAGTCATTGACTTCAGCCTCAGATAATTGGAAGCGCCTGTCTGATCTCTTAAGTCTTACAAATATGAAGCCTGTAATATTATGTATATTAAGGCCTCTTGTTTGATTGTTTCTTAACCTCTAGAGGTCTGGAGGTATGTGAATTGGAATAGTAGCTAATTTCATTTGAAACTTTTCTGTCTTTAATGTCTATTAATAAAAGGAATTCATATTCTGTTGCATCAGTTATAGACAACGTATTGTTTTTAATTTTAGATGCATAGATTTTCCAACTTATTTGCTTGTTTGCAAAAATACATTTCTTTCTAGACTTAAGTTGTAATTTTTTGTACCCTTGATAACATATACCCTGTCAAAATAATATATATCCAATATTCGTCAGTCTCTTTTTATCTCCAGTGGTCATCACCAGGGGATGACTGAGCGAATGACCAGCATCCAGCACTTTCACATCTGTTAGAAAGGATCATGCACTTACGCAACAAGTGCGCTTGCGTATACTTTTAGAAAGTCTTGCAACGTAATTTTGCCTGTAAACGTTGGAGAGAATTGTCTTTAAGCCTGTTGATTGATGAGTGATTGATAGGCTTCAATGTCAAAATGGATAAAAAGTTATTTAGTTTCACCGTCCGTCACTTTGTATTTAATTTCAATCAATAACTTACTAGATGTTCTTCTCAGTCAGAAATATTTCATCCGTTTGTTTCAACCAAACTTCTCCTTAAGATGAGGACAAGTTTGGTTTTATAGTAAAACACAATTTCAAAGAAATCCAAAATGGCAGGCACGCTTCAAGAAATGGGACCCATTAAAAGTTACCCCTATTCCAGTTAATTAACCAACTCCCTTGATTAGTAAATGGGTCGTTACACACACGAAACCTCATTAAGGAAGCAGCAAAACAAATGCACAATTTAAATGACTTAAAAAGTACGTAAACAGATAAAAACTCAATACGTATGAGGCTGTCCAGCGAGATAAGTTGGTTCGATGGCCTGTAAGTGCGTTGCCTTGGCCGTCCGTTGACGCTACTCCAAGTGACTCCAACTTGCTTGAGCAACAAATATGGCGGCTTGCATTTGTTTTACTTTTGAATTGTTGATGGTCACCAGATAACATCTACGTTGTATTTGTTATTTCTGTTATCAGTATTGGATAATGCCAGGTTTGAAAGTCAAGTCGTAGTATTAAGTGCTCTGCATAAAAATAGATGTCCCAATATAGAAATGATACGGAAAGTCTGCGACGGAATTCAAGTTGACGGTCACTTGGTTTATCGGTTATTATTGAAAATACCAAGTAAATACCTTGAAAATAATTGCGTATCTACACAATTGTGTAGATACGCAATTATTTTCAAGGTTTTGGCCTCAATATCCTTTGAAATCTCACTTGAATTAGGGCTGTTTTTTCAATAGTCAGATAACTTTTATTTGAGGAATAAAAATGGCGGTTTGACAGCTATAGAAATTATGTCAAACTGCTATTTTTATTCTTCAGATAGAAGTTATCTGACTATTAAAAAAAACAGTCCTTAGTAAACTTGTCATGGATTTAAAATAATGTTGTGAAATAATATCGAACGTATGTATAAATATCCCAATCGCTCTTCCGATCTCATCGTGAACGATATGCAATACACGTAGTAATTAATCCGACGATTTAAAAATCACGATCCCGTGATAACACGTCGGCAGTTTCGCCTAACGACTGGAGCTTTTGCTATGCTTCGGTTTACCCCACTAATGATACAGCAACACTGCTTGTATACCTTGGCGTTGTGATTATGAGGTGTGGGCTTTAATGATGTGGTGAATACGATACGAGATTATAGTTCGCTTCTCTATTTAAAAGGGGTTATTTTGACATGTCTTGAAGGCTGACCAATCACTGGCAGTGTCATCTATCATTAGAGTCGTATCCTTTCTGGATATGTAATTATAACAAGCTTATTATCCGAGAATATACCAAGTTTACTCGTGTAAAATTAAGTATACGTTCACGGTTTCTCATAATATCTCGTCTTGATCTCAAATCCCTTGTGAATTCTGCTCATCAGATTACGGTAAATATTGCTGTACTACAAATAGTACATATTCAGTTACTGCTAACACGGTTGATACAAAATTTCCTCTTAAGGGATCGTCAATAAATTACGTGTGGTATAAACAAGACGGGAGTGGAAGTTGTGACATTTTGATATGCGACGTTCCATCTAATACGAAAGAGTGACGTGAGGGATCGGTGAAACAGTTTGCGCGACGTTATATATGGCGGAGACCCAAGGGACGTGAGTAATGCACGTAGACACCGTGCTTCTAGTATTTCTCACAGATTCCTATCAGTGTGTTTACGCTTTTGTTTTCCATTGGGAAAAAGACGCTCAGTACAGAACGAAGCGGAAAAGCAGGAAATGGAACCAGAACGTTTCCTGCGACGAGATGAAATGATCGGGCTAATCTATCTAAGTCTAATGTTAACCTCAACTAAGTTTCTTCCTTCCTTATCCAATCCACAACTGGGATATTCGAAGACGATAGTACGGATCACCTTGAATAGACGAGAGATAAACACTTATATGGCCGTGTCGAAAATAGCCAAAATAACCTAGTTTCAACAATTGTGAAGTTACAGTTCATTAACATTGACACTGGTATTCCAGCTACATGTAGTTACAGGTAATCAAACTGATTGTAGGCCGGTCGTCGAACCGCGGTATTTTTATCCCAATGACGTTTTAACCGGAAACTTAGCCAGTAGGACAGCAATGCCATATGACAGCAACTGCCAGGTTTTTGGCAACCTCACTGCATACTTCCGTGCGTGTTGTTTTATAACCGTTAGCTCGCAGAACAATGTGATGAACGGTCTGATTCGGTCGATTGGTTAACAACTTGATACTGTTATTGATTTATTGCGATTTGTTGTCCATGATATTTTAAAACTATTAATTATTAATAGTTTTAAAATATCTTTAGAAAAAACTAAAATAGTACCCTTTTCCATAAGCAAAAAATCGCAGCCTAATATACCACTTGTTATAAAAGGTCACACATGTCAAGAACACTCTAGACTTCTGTCGTGTACGTGCTCTGTACTGGCAAAAACAAATACTATAAAGTATTTGGGAGTGCTGATAGACAGGTATCTTAACTGGTATGCTCACGTAGACAACTTGGTAGCAAGAACACGAAAATTGATTTACATCTTTAAAAAACTACGCCATTCAGCCGACACAAGTACTCTCCGTGTGGTCTACTGTTCGCTCTGTCAATCACTTCTTGCATACTGCCTGCCAGCATGGGGTGGGGCCTGTAAGACCAACTTTCTTAAATTAGAAAGAGCACAAAGAGCAGTTCTTAAAGTAATGCATTGCAAGCCCTACAGATACCCTACAGAGGAGCTGTACAAAAATTGCGAAGTGCTTTCAGTAAGAAAACTATTTGTGCTACATTGTATATTGAAAAAACATCGTGTGCCAAGAAAAACTACCAAAAAACGACGCGCTGATATTATTTTTCCTCCTGTTAGGCACTACACTACCTTTGCTGAACACCAGTTCTCTTATCTTAGTCAAAAAATGTACAATGCTATCAACAAACTACTCGCGATACATGACCTTAATTTGCACCAATGTAAAAGCGTGGTTAGAGCGTGGTTGATGAAAAAAAGCTACGAAGAAATAGAAAACTTGCTCTTCTGCTCTATCCGATAGCCCTAAGCCCAAAACAAACATTTCACACGCACTTTACATTCCACCAACACATACACTCACACACCTACAGATACACACTCACTTATTCAGTGACACGCACCCTCTCACAACACAGTTTTCCACGTGTTTTAAACGATTGGGATTTTGTTTAAATTTTTCAAGAAATTTGTTTTTTGTTATATATTTTCTTTTCTTCTTTTTTCTTTACATTTTTGGTTACCATTGACGATGTGACATACCTATATATAATGTGTTTTTAATGGAGTAACACTGTCTCCCAAGTCACAGGTGGAAACCTAGTTTGGGAGCCAGGGGACATATCCGTTATCAATGTTTGTACAATAAATATAAGATGTCTATAACAATGTTCAATGTACTGAAATAAAGAATTTTATTATTTATTTATTTATTTATTTATTGCTATAAGTATTTCGATACACAACATAGAAGTCTCAATTAACGCTTATACTTTAAATACGAATTCGCACCTGTAATCCAAAACAGGGGTTAGGTTATCTATTTTATCAATATACAAAATATTACATTCCATTCTTCTGATCACACGATCAAGCTAAGTAGCAAGCAAAGTATTCAAGCTTCTTCAATATTTTCTTGATTGCACCAGCTCACTATTTCACATGGACGCACACTCTGGATATCATCAGGTCAACGTTCAAACTAGTTTACCTTGATGATCTGCTTATTATCGTGTACTAAAGTAATATGCGTGATGTCACCATGTTGATATGAGCTCCTAGTACATCGAACGCCATAGTTGCGCAACTAACTGCGCTATGATTGCACAATCGTTTATTGATCATGCTTTGCCGCCCCCTTTATGTTTTTCTATTATATTATTTTCACGGTTTTGTATTGTGTTTTTTCTAATTGATATTTTTTTGTTATAGTTATATTTTATTAGGCCTTCATTTCGGTTTTTCCAAACATTCAATAAAGCAAATACTTTCCACATCCAATTTTTGATGTAACTTTTTATTTTTCTTGAAATGTATTTGTGATGGAGGGTCTAAGAGATTTCTTCAACCAAAGTTTTGTTAAAATCTTCATTCACAAAGTTATATCGGTTCTTGACGATCTCGGAAATTATTGGCCTTACGCCAGATTTAATCTTTTTTAACAGAGAGTTATGTTATGTAACCTGATTTAAAAAGAGAGTTTAAATCTCTGACATTGAAAACAACTGATCTCTTTTCAATGCCGAAGCTATTAACTTTCAGAATTTTTTGGTTAATTAGTAATCTATCTTTTTTTAAATATTACTGGAATCTTTGAAGTCAAAGCAACTCAAACTATTAACACTAACAATATTGCATTACCACGCAAGCTGTAATTCGAATCATCTAGCTTTTCCATCATTCCTTTCCTTAAGAATTAACAAAGTTGCAAGTTGTTAAGAATTAATTGCACTTAGCGACTGCTTTGAGAGCTTTGTGTAACCAGTTCTTTGATCTTAATTATATTCCGTTTATCCTTTGAAGAGTTATGCTCAGACGGAACCGTTGGCTAGGTTGTGTGAGATAGAAGTGGGCTCGCCGCAATACTGAGAGATTGGATCTAGATTTATGACTGCCAGACCTGCCAGTCGAGGAACTCAATGCAGGCTTGGCTGTACTCGTTTCAATTCGATGTTGATTTGACTGAAGATATCGTGCGATCGGCAAAAGTTTATTAATTGAAAAAATGAATCGTTTTTAATTACGCTACTCGCTACTACGATACCACCAAAGACTTGTTCTTGTTCAAAAGTAAACAAAAACCGCCAGATATACCCTTGTGCATATCAAACCACTTCGTTAATTACTCCGGTCGTATTTTATGCTCCGTTCATTAGGCGTCCTATTGATTATAGTTTGGCCATTTTAGAGCATCCCTCGTTAGTCTCACCACTTAGTCCCTCGATATTGAAGTTCTAGAAAGGTCCTTAAAATATTTTTCTGAAAGGCTTTGTGACAGTAGAAATGAATGCAGCATTTGTCTGAAACTAGTTGCTGTTGAAATGGAACTTGTTGTAGCAACAGTTTCGTTATTAGCTGCCACAGAAACTGGTATGGCTGCTGTTATTGTAGCTATGATAACGGTAAGGGACTTGGTTTATGAATTGTGGAGATTGTGGTAAGTTGATCGCAGATTATAGAGAAAGATGTTTTTTGTAACAGGGATACGGAATTAAGAAGAAATAAGAACAGTTATTATTTAGCTGAGATATTTATGGAAAGCCTTTATCCACCCATTTTCGAGAAAATCACTAATTTCATATTATTTTATTTTATTTATTTGGGACAAAAAACAGTTACACGTTACAATATTGAAATTTAGTTTAAGTACAATAAACATATTTTAAAACGCATAACCCACACCATTGTCCACGGAATAACGACGATATTAAATAAGGAAACGGACGTATAAGTATAGAAGTGAGAATTAAAAAAACAAAATCTTAAAAAGTCACACTATCCAATTCTAGAAAGTGCTCCCCGTTAAGACGTGGAACACAAATCACCAAATAGAAAAAAAGGAATAAATGAAAATAAAGGAAATAATCATGAAGAATGAGCAGCAAGTAATTCTATAGCCATTTTTCTAAATTTCACTTGATTGTGCGCGAATATATCTAAATTCATAAAATGTGTGTTGTACTTTTCGGATAATCTACGGAGAGGAGCTCGCACTCCAGCATTTGTTCTACACTTTCCTGTGTAGAACAAATGGGGCACTCGCACCTCCCGCCGATAAACAGTCCTAGGTACTACATAACATAATCTATTAGTAAGTTCTGCACAATTAAACCTATTGTTGCATATGCCATGCAGCATCATAACCATCAGCAGTTTACGCCTGTGCTCCAAGCTTAATATGTTGTATTGTTTCATCAGATCTGCGTAAGAAACTTTGGTATGGAGACACTTATAGTTGGTAGTACGAAGAAATTTTTTTTGTACCATTTCTAGTCTGTGCTTATATTTTTCGTAAAAAGGGCTCCAAATAGGCACCGCGTATTCCAACTGGGAACGGACTAAGATTTTATACAAAAAACTTTTTTGCAAAAAATAAAACCGACTTCCAAAAAAAAAACTAAAAAGTGGAAAATAACTTTATTTCCGGAAGTCGGTGGCAATAAAGTCAACGAAACCAACAAAAGCCACCGACTTCCGGAAATAAAGTTATTTTCCACTTTTTAGTTTTTTTTTGGAAGTCGGTTTTATTTTTTGCAAAAAAGTTTTTTATTTCAGCATTTTTAGTTATAGTATTATGATATAATTCGCAAACATGGTTATTTTTAGCTTTTTAGTGCGTAGGTCCCGTCTCCTCCTCCTTTTTTTTAGAAGTCGGTTAAAAAAACTTCCCTCGATTTCGCCAAGATTCCATCATCAGATCCCGACTTGGTGACTATGGGAGCAATTTGGAAAGCATATGCTTTAAATTTTTTTTGTTGATTTTTCAATAACCGCTTGTCCGATTTCGATAAAATTTTCATGGGACCATTTGGGACCCTAACCCTAACCTTTCCAACAAAAAAAGAATTTTTGAAATCGGTTGGCAAGCGACGGAGTTAAGCGCGAACAAACCTAAAAAAAAAAAAAAAAAACATACAAACATCCGAATTGAGAACCTCCTCCTTTTTTAGAAGTCGGTTAAAAAGAGGAAAGCAGAAGCCCTTTTAAACTCCTTGCAAGAACGCATTATAAAACCGTCCATCTGATAGGCTTTATTAATAATGTTGTCAATATGGATGTCAAGGTGTAGTTTACTATCAAGTAGTACGCCAAGATCACGAGTGCAGTCAGTTTTATTCAAATTTGTATCATTTAGTGTGTAGGGAAAATTTATACTTGTTTTATTCTTGGTGAATGAAATATAATGACATATTATAAATATTATATATAAATAGAATAGAATAAAAATCATTTATTCGCTAAAATACAGGTAGAGAGAGTTTCATAAAACGTCGAAAAAAGGAGCACGGTTCGGATTAGTCGTGTCCTATTGAGAAGAACCGGCAAGAAACTCCATGGTTACTTTTTTAAAATCATTTGGAGCACAATGTTAATGTTACAGCGTTAATCCTTAGATATGAGAGGACTGTAGGCCCGTCAAACCCCGACCAAAAGCCCGAAAGTCGAAAGAAACCAACCCTTTTGTAAAACCTATAGCAGTATAGTGTATTACATTTATTTTTAAAGTCTTCACCCACTCCTAACGTTTCCATCGTGATAGTTTATCGAATCTCACTGAACGATCAAATAAAAGATTCAAATTCTACGGAACCTTCCAGTAACTTTACTTCCCGAAATCCATTTAATCTCATACATATAGGAATATAACATGGTGCTAAGCTGTCGGTGACACAGTCCTCTAAAGATTAGAGAGAGCTTAATAAATAAGTACGACTGTACAAGTACCTAGTACATACATACATAGGTACTTGTATAACTAAACATAGTTATTTGACAAGTGATGCTTCATGTGGCTACCTGTTACTAAGTCATAGATTACTGATTGTGGTGATATTCGAATGTGGCAGCTGATAATTTGACCAATATCAAAATATTCTTTAGTAATTAAACATATGAATCAATCTTACATAGAATGAAATGGCTTTTAAATTATTATAAGCCTTTTAAAGGCTTCATAGAAAATAATAGATTAATTCCCAGACCAGTCTGTCAGACTAAGTTCAGTCGATACCTAGTGAAGCACATCGAAAGTTGGTTATTTAAACGTTATTCATCGGTTCGATTCAGGTTCAAGAACTCTTTGAACTTTAGTACGGTTAACGAACCAATGGTGATCTTTTCATAGTTCGAAGTTGGGAAAAAACTCTCCATGGATATGGCTTTTTGAGCAAAGTGGTTGCATTAGGAGTCAGAAGTTTTTACAATTTACTCGTTGTGCTCGAAGTGAAAAGGTACTTTACAACTTACTGCTCGTGCGCTGCTGTTGGTCTCGCATGCGGTCCTAGCTTTGATTCCCGGGACGGGCAAAACGTGTTATAGGGTTCTTCTATTAAGAATTTCTCAGTAACCGCCCTGGGTTTGGAAGTTGGTAGCATAATACCTCCGCGCCTCGATGCGCCTGATCTCTCTTCGGTTGTGTCGGACTATGAGAGTGAGGGAACAGAGAGTGCACCTGTGCATGCGCATACTATTGTGCACTATAACATCTCACGCTCCGATGGCTAATGTCCTCTGAGAACGGTCGCCGTGACCGAAAAACGGTCAGCAGAACTATACTTACTTACAATAATTATAAGCTCTTAACATGCCATTTATCATGAAATAAAATGGTTGAAATGAAACAAAATTTTTATTTGCCAGAATTGTAGTGCAATATAGATGGTCGAGATTTTTGCAGTCGCTCAAATTATTCGCTAAAATTGGCATGCAAAATTATGGAATTAATTATTAAACTAATTTAAGCTAATACAATTGGTATGATATAATATTAATAATGTCAATAAATAATTTTTTTATATTTTTAAATGTTTTTATAAAGAAATATTTAAAAATGTAATGTAAACTTAAATGTGAATAAAGGAATAAAAAAAAACCGGCCAAGAGCGTGTCGGGCCACGCTCAGTGTAGGGTTCCGTAGTTTCCCGTCCGTCACAATATACCGGACAAATCAAAATCAAACCTCGACGACTAATTAGGTTATGCACTCATAAATAAAATTACGAATATATTTAAAGTGCAACTTACTTTACCACGGTAGGTCATGAAAGCACGGAAAATCTTAACATCGACTTTTAAAAACAATGACGTCATTACGCAACGCCATCTATAGAACCATTTATGAACTGGTTTTTACCTTAACATTTTGATGGTGTTAAAAAAATGAATTTTAGTTTTGTTCTAAATTGCCTTAGCATGTTCTTGATAGAAGTTTTATGTAGTTATAAGATACCGCCAATGCCAAGGAGAGACCAACCGAACAATTCGGTAATACCCGATCCAATGTAATAAGTACCTACAGCGCCATCTCTCGGGGAATTAGGTTACTAATTAATACAAAGACGTGCAAGAAGTTTTCGGTGGTAATTTTCGATTGCGAGAACCGATTTCAATAATTCTTTTTTTGTTTGAAAATAGATACGTTCAGGATAATAAAATATGTAAACGAAGTTAAAAAAAATGCTTGCATATACGATTATACTACAAACTTAGTCCAGAAATTATTTTGTACAACTTTTTGTCTTTTTTGTACAAAAACTATTGTGTCAATCAAGTTCAAAATAATTTTCATAGAAAGTCCTTATAAAGTTCTACTTTTCAGATTTTTTTCATATTTTCTAAACTTATGGTTCAAAAGTTAGAGGGGGGGGGGACACATTGTTTTTTACTTTTGGAGCGATTATTTCCGAAATTATTGACATTATCAAAAAATGATTTGAGTAAACCCCTATTCATTTTTAAATACCTTTCCAACAATATATCACACGTTAGGGTTGAAATAAAAAAAAAAAACACTTCCCTCTTTACATATAGGGTGGCTACCCTAATAAAACATTTTTTTCCAATTTTTATTTTACCACTTTGTCGGCGTGATTGATATACATATTGGTACCAAATTTCAGCTTTCTAGTGCTAACGGTCACAGAGATTAAGCGAGGACGGACGTACGGACGGACGGACAGACAGACATGGCGAAACTATAAGGGTTCCTAGTTGACTACGGAACCCTAAAAAGTAAGAGATACTCATGTACGTTATAAAATGAATTTGCCTACAAGAAATTTAAACAATATAGCCTTAAATCGATTGATTGGGAGTTCCGTATGATCTTGGTAATTTATTAAATATTCTAATTACCATTGGAAAACAACTTCTGTGAACAGCCTTTTAGGATATTTCGTGTTAAACGTAACAGTTATAAAACGTATGCCTAATCTATTCTTAGTTTTATTGCCATTTTTTTCGAAGCAATTAAATGGTCATGTACGTATAGTCCTTGACCGTATTGTAAAGTATATTAAAGTCACTCTGTATATACGATTGTAATTGCGTTAATAATTCATACAATTTACGTCTCTTGTCCGCACTGAGGTCGCTATTCAATAGTTTATTTTTTTAATCGTAACTTGTTAAAAATAACTTTATTTGTTAAGAAAGCATTTGAATATTAGTTGTGAATGTCTGTGAAATTATACTAATATTTTTTTTTTGTTCTCAGGTAAGCTATGCCAACAATTAGTAGAATAAGTAAACACGTGGAATCAAACGTAAGTAGTACTTCTAGGTTAGAAGTGTTTTATGATAAGAGTGTTTCTATGTCAGAAGTATTTCTCGGAGAAAGCAGTATGCTTTAAAGATTCGTAGTAGCATCATTTTTTATATTGAAAGATGAATAGGATGAGTACAGTGCCTTCACAAGCATAATATGAAGTAAAACGGTTGTAGTAAATATGTCAGACTGGTTAGGTAAAATAATAATGCTCCAAGATGACTCATTTAAGTCCAGTGTTCCATACAATGCATTGATGATCTCATATTTATATTTCTGAAATTAATAACATAGATAAAAGTAATTACATTTTATAATAAGCATTAATTGTAACTATGTACCTGCAGGTGATAACCGATACGGTATACATAAACCGCAGCGATTAAAATACACACATCAAAAAATACATTCTCTTTTTAATTTTTGGTTAGACTAGTATCCTAAAGTTAATTTCAATATTTTTGAATTATTCTGTTAATTATCACGCTATACAAAATAGTAACGGAGTCTTCTATTACAGGCATAATTTAATAACAAATTATTTGACACAATAAAGAACCTTGTTGTTTATTTTTTGAAAATCATTATACACCGGCACATCTATATTTGTACAGCTGATAAAAATGATCCATTGATATCACTGATAAGCAGAAAAAACTTAAAAGATTTGCATATTTGTCAGGGAGGTACAGAAGGTCCTTTCTATACAGATATAATATACTTTATGAATGGAAAGGTACTGAATGAAGGAGATAATAAATAATACAGAAAGAGAAATGTAAATAATGCATATCATATAACCACATAATTAAAGATCTTGCAGTTACTATAAAACATCGACGGGCCTGTTGGTCTAGTGGTTAGTGACTCCCTGACTGCTGAGCCGGAGGTCGTGGGTTCGATTCCCACCCAGGACAAACTTTGTGTGATGAGCATGATTGTTTGTTCTGTGTCTGGGTGTGATTTATCTATGATATGTATGTATTTATAAATTATATAAGTATGTATATCAGTTGTCTGGTTACCATAACACAAGCTCTGCTTAGCTTGGGATCAGATAGCCGTGTGTGAGTTGTCCCAAGATATTTATTTATATTTATAGTACAGTCGGCCAAAATGCATGTTTTTTGTTTTTTTTTGTGGTTCTCCACAACTCCCGTATAATCCATACTAATATTATAAATGTGAAAGTGTATGTCTGTATCTGTTTGTTTGTTTGTCTGTCTTTCACGGCAAAACGCAGCGACGACTTGTCAAGTGGAGATAGTTGAAGGGATGGAGTAACGTAACATAGGCTACTTTTAGTCTCTTCCTAACCCCCCACTTCCCTAAAATGGGGGGGGGTGAAAGCGAACGAAGCCGCGAGCAACAGCTAGTAATATAATAAAAGCAACTGTTTAATTATCGTCATGCTTTTGAAAAAAAAAACTACATGCGGTATTCAATTGTTTTCCTTTTCAAACCACACGGATGGAAAACGACTACAAAACATGCTTCAGGTACACAAGGGTCCTGAACTAAAGTACATTTAATCTAATATTAAAAAAAATGGATAAGTGCGAGTCGGACACACGCACCGAGAGTTCCGTATAAACTTGCTACATAAACGGCTATATCTTTTGACTGCGTAGACTTAGAGGGTTGACTTTCACAGTTCCAAGGGACTACAGATTTGATTATATGGTTTTCATTTTAACTCGATACTTCCCCGCGGTCCTGAGGTAAAGTGTCCTGACCATAGATAGCAAAAAGGATTTAATATTTCTATGGTCTTGACAGACAGACGAACAACGAAGTGATCCATAAAAGGGTTCCCTTTCTTCCTTTTGAGGAAAGTTAGAACCTTATCCTTTCTAATATTATAAAAGCGAAAGTGAGTTTGTTTGTTTGTTACCTCTTCACGCCTACATGGCTAAACCGATTTTGATCAATTTTGGTACAGAGATAGTTGGGAGTTGGGACCATGGAGACGGACATAGGCATTTTTTAAAATAAAGATTGAGATATGAGGGAGAAACAGGGAAGAAAAGGGAAAACTTTGCATTGCTATTACAATAAATAAGGCGCTAGAGCAAAAACTACAGGTAGCAGGTATCCTGCAAATCAGGAAAGGGGAACTGTGTTACCCCGAATTTAACGCGAGCGAAGCCGCGGGCAAAAGCTAGTTATTAATATTTCTGTAACTAGAAGATACCAAGTATTATCCAGATTACCACAATGACCCAAAGGACAAGTGCTTTTTGGGCATCTTTAAAGGTGTTATTACACCCTTAGTCAGTGTGATCCCCACATGTCATTGCGTTGTACGAAACGATCCTTCGTTCCTCCTCTACATCGTGGTTTGTTTGTTTATATGAATGTGTGACGTCCATCGTTCGATGTAATCCTTATCATGCACTCGTAAGTACTTCCACCTGTTATCATTTCCTTTTGACGTTTCACTGTTGTCTTGATAACAACTGATTGCAGTGTTTTGTGTTTCAGGTTGTCTATCTGTATTTTTGGTTGTGACGTTTTAGTACATGTAAATAAATCTTGTTTTGTTATATTTTTATCTTGGCTTTTCACGATGACTGTCAAATAAGGAAAAGTGTTAGATGTCCTGCTTAAGAACGGCTTATAAGATTTCTCCTTTCTACAATATAATTAATTTCTTTTTATCAGTAACATCCTTTAATCAATCAACTACTTATCTGATTAAAGATCATTAGGATAAATTTCTGGAATTGCGTCATTGGTTTGGAATAATTTCCAGCTTGTTTTCAACAACTGCAATATTCAATTAAAGGAATTATCACGATTTTATATTTAATGTTTCACGTTTAGACTTTTCGAGCACTGTTGTATAACGTACTACACGGAAAATTAAGGACTATTTCATACAGCTTAAAAATAAAGATTTGGATGCATTTCTTTTCTTCACAATTATTACAAAACCGCGTATTCAAGATTTCTTATTACACCTATGAATGTTGTACATTAGTACGATTTTTCAATTTATGTTGCACAATTCAAATAATAAAGCTAAAAGCTGACTAAATATAACAAGGCTAAAACGTTAACAACTGTTTCCTAAAAACTCTACCGAAACAAAACACAATAGTTCAATGCTTCAATTGTCGTAACCAATTTACGAAGCAAAATTGATTAAACATTTTATTACATTGCCGGGTACGGTGGCGCCCTCTAGTATAATTGTATTAAACTAATTCAATCATGATTATAAACAGAAAACTGAGAGAGAATATTAAATTGCCTTTTTTTAGAAACAAACATGGAATGTTTGAAAAATGCTACAGTAACGTTTTGTGATGAATCAGAAAATATATATAATATTACCAAATATTTAAGACCCAAATAAAGATTATTTTTTAAAGATAATCGTCTTAAAATGAGTCATAGAAAGATAATTAAGTGATATACAGTCTTATCAATCTTCTTAGGCTTTTCGTAATAAAAGTCAAAACATTTATTTCAATTAGACCATTACAGGCACTTTTGAATTTCATAAAAACAAAATAAAAATAGTGCTACAGTCCCAGTCATAAGACATAATAACTTGTGAAAGTACTGTAGTTGCCCTTGCCAAGCGTAGATCTTTATGCAGAAGAATGGGTAAGAAACTCCATGAACACTCATTTAAATCATATTTTTTTTTACAAAATCATGGTTACATCATTCATGTTGAGATTATACATATTGTGAGAATGATGTAGAAAAACGAGCACATTAAAGGCCAAAGTGTGTGAAACCGGATTTAACAATTTGACTTATCAGGACGAATAAAATCGATGAGAGTGCCTTTCAGAATGATCTGGAGGAGAAATTATTATTATTTATTTAAATCGAACACAAAGATTCATATTTTTGTTAGTAGCACTTAAAACTATGTTAATAATATATAAAATCATGAAAAATAAATAAATTAAATTATCAAAATTACATTTAAAATCAAAATCAAAAATTACATTAAAATTAAAACATTAAAATTAAATCTCGACATTAAAATTAAATTACAATCACAACAAAATGTATAAAAAAAATATAAATATGTGTATATATGGAAATAATTTGAATCTGCTACCATGTCACATTTATCGTTAACATAAAGTGACGTAAACTTCGATAAATTTTTCGAATCGATACGGGCGTACGACCAAATGCCAGTAAACGTGTAAATTAAGTTATTTATCACTAGTAATGTGATTGCCCAGAGGTTAAGCGCCTGACTTCTTATGCATGAGGTTGTGAGTTCAAATCCGAGAAATGTGTATTTTTTTTCAATTCATATGTAGTATGTACTTTCCAAAAAGTTTATCTACAGACATTACAGACAACGGTGAAAGAAAACATTAAAAATTGATATAAGTCTGAAATCGCTAACCCGTCTTGAGCAAGCGTGGTGATTAATGCCTTCTCTGTTTGAGAAGAGGCTGTTTGGTATTATTATTATAATCCTTAAAAAATCACTAGAACAACCTGGTACACGTGTTCACAAAATATGTAGTAACTAAGCTTGTTGTTTAGTATTCTGAACGTTTTTTCGTGAATGCTAATCCGCTCGGCAGCACGCCCTAGACACGACCGCTCGCGGACGCGTTTCTAATATTAATGACCTTATCTAACATAGTCTGCCTCCACCACGCCGCCTAATAACGACTACCCTCACAATGTTCACACGTAGGTACATACTTAACTTTTTGTAAATGATATGCAAGTTGGTGGTTTAGTATGTTGTACGTGCTAGGTAGCATCTGACTGTAATAGATCATTTTAATCCTTACTAATATTATAAAAGCGAAAGTGAGTTTGTTTGTTTGTTACCTCTTCACGCTTTAATGGCTAAACTGATTTTGATGAATTTTGGTACAGAGAAAAAAAGTGGGATGTGAGGGAGAAAGAGGGAAGAAAAGGAAAAACTTAGCGTTGCTATTACAAATCAATAAGGCGCAAGGGGAACTGTGTTACCCCGAATTTACCCCTTTTTTGCGCGCTGGCAACACTGGCGACAGGTCGCTAAAAAACGGCCTCGTAGTTTATTTAATTTTAAATATTGTTTAAATGTGTTTATTTCGTATTCAATTTATTGTTTATATTAGAATCAATGTGTAAAGTGACTCACCCAGTGTTTGTGACGTGTTTCTACGGTGATAACTCATATCAGTCGATATTTCAAGAAGTCATCTACCGGCTGTCAACGTTCGGCCTGTGGATTTGAAATTTTCAAACCGGGGGAGTATTGTGTTTTAATTAAATTATTATTGTCATCCTGTTAACTCACTATACATCACATTAACACTGCTCAGGGCTCTGAGCGACGTCCAGTACACACCGGCTACGTTCATGTCTCATTTTGCTTGACGAATTGTGGAAGCAAAATCGAAGACGAAAACACTTGCCCCAGGCACAAACATCCACTGCAAACCCTACTTCACCCATAATAAATGTGTCTTAAATAAGTAAATGCTTAGTTCAAATGTAAATCAAATGTACTCTGTTCCCACTCAGGTTCCATTCACAGTAGAAAGTTAATTCTAGCAGTCAAATTAAATATAGCCTTTCATTGCAGCCTATAGTATATATAATAAGTTTTTGAGAATTATTAAGGATCAAATAGCTTTTTCTGCTTTAATATATTCTTTTTTTTTCTCCTACCTCCATATTTTCATAACCTTTTTTTTTTAAATTCTTAGTCTTCATCTATAGTTTTATGTTTAACTTTTGTCTCAACCTGTAAACCCTCCTACTTTCTCCAATCTTTAATTACATCATATTCTCATACCATACTCAGCTGTTGTTTTGTCACATTTCAGGTGTTGCTTGAGAGAATCATATAATATGATGACCCGAGGAGCTACTGTTCGTGACATGAGTGACAAACTGAAAGCAGCACTGAGGGAGCTGGAATCATCTAGAAATGAGTGCAGCAAGCTGCTGCGGGAACGAGAAGAAAGTGAAGTTGAAATTGAGTTAATAGTGGACAAAAACACTCAACTGAAGAGCCAGCTTGCAGAGCTTCACACCCAGCATATGGATATATTAGACCAGCATCACCATCTCCGTCAACTAGTGTCTGATTTCCAGCAATGCCATGACACTCATGACCAGGCACTTAAACGGATATCGGAACTGGAAGCAGAATTATGCGAGGCTCACAACACCATTACCTCGTTCAAGTCTTTGAAAGTCAGCGAAGAGGTTAGCAACACCAACAACCTTTTCAACGAGCTGGTTAACAATGTATCCGGACTGGAGAGTGAACAGCCCATCATTACTATAGACCTAACGGGGGATCAATCCTTAACTAAATGTCCCATTCTAACTAGCCATAATAAAATTAAGAAATATATTAAAATCAACAAAAGTATAAAGAAATATAAGAAACTCCTAAAAACTCAGAGTGTTTATCAACATAATGTCAACCTCAGAAGAGATTCCAGACACTTAAAAAAACAATTAAATATATGTAATAATCAGTTAGAAGCAAGTAAACTTATGTATGATGTTGATATACAGAACCTTCAAAGGGAATTACTGAATAGGGAAAATACACTTAAGGAAATTTTTTGTAAGTATGAATGTAGTCAACAGATGTTGAGTGAGCGTATGCAGGAGGCCTGTGAGTTGGTGGACCTGGTGAAGTACAGCGCAGAGAGGTATGAGTCACTGACAAACAACCTCACCTGTAGTTGTGCTGCCGCTCCTCCAGCTCTCATGTCACAGGATGTTGTTCCTGATGCCCTACCCATTTCTAACCATACCTTAGAAACCTTGCAACCCACTCAAAGTAATGTCTTAATGTATACCGATAGATTAGGAACTGGTTTTGGATCATTATTAAATAACCGTTCCCAACAACCAGTAGTAAATCATTGTCACCACAACCTGCACTTTAATCAGATTGTTCATAAAATTAAACACACACATTTTAATGAGGAGACCACTGTAGTAATTCTAATTGGAAATGGTCTTAGTATATCTAAAAGGGACTTAGTTAATGGTGTTGACACCCTACTTAAGTTAAGATTAGGCAAATTAATATTATGCGCATTGCCATATTCTGACAATCTACTTCAGCAAGAAAACAATTATATTTCTAGTTTAAATAACCTGATGCATATGTTATCATGTCGTCATAGTGACCGTTTATTCTTTTTTGATACTAACAGTTTTGTTAGAGATATTGTTTTGATTCGGGAGTACATGTATATTCCCAAAAAAAGTCAACATTTATTAGCTTCTTTATTAGCTTATAATATACACGCTGTTATTGATGGTTTAACTGAGACTAGGTTAAGTGATGCGACAGTATTGTCAAATTTTTCAAATGAAACTGTTGTAGATTCTTTAAACTATTAGAGCCGACAAAAGAGAAGCCTAACAATAGTATTTTACTTTATCATCAGAATATAAATCGCTTCTCCGGCAAAATTTTAGACGTGGAAATGTTAGTAGATAAATACCACATGGATATTTTATGTTTTTGTGAAACCTGGTTAAAACCCGATAGGATGCTATTTAATGTTAATAATTTTTCAGTTGCCAGTGCGTACAATAGATCCACAGTGGGTGGCGGTACCCTGATACTTTGTAATAGCTGTCTCAGTTATAAGGAAAGGAAGGATATTACCGCCCACTCTGTTGATCGCTTATGTGAGGTAGCATGTGCGGAGGTTGAAGGTCATACTTTCTTATGTGTCTATAGACCACCTGCATCAAACCTGTCATTGTTCTTAATCACTATGGAAGAAATTTTAAGTAAACTTTTTAGAGAAAATAAAATAGTTTTTGTTTGTGGTGACTTAAATATTGATCTGTTAGTTAATTCACCAGAAAAATGTAAGCTTATCTCATTGTTTAAATCATTCAATTTAAAATATTTATTTAATGAAGCGACTAGAATGACAGCTACTAGCGCTTCTTGCATAGATAATATATACACCAACTGTAAAGTAAAAGATTCGTTTTTGATTAGTGGTGTTAGGTCAGATCACATGGGTCAACTTGTATCTTTTGATTTAGACAAAAAGTTAGACTTAGTTAAAACAATTCAATTAAGACATCTTAATAAAAATAAATTAGAGTCTTTTAATAATAATGTTCTTAGCAATCTTTCTAATGCTAGCTTTGATTCAGAAGACCCCAATATAAACTATGGCACATTATTTTCTACAGTCTGCCAAGAATTCAATAAAACGTGTCCTGTAAAAAATGTTGAAGTAAAATCTAAGTCTAAATTTAGTGAATGGGCCACCGCGGGAATAAGAAAAAGCAGAGATATTTTATATAATTTATATCACGAAAAATCTTTGACTTTGGACCAATCTTTTCACGCTTATGTTAGGAACTATTCAAAAATATTCAAAAGAGTCTGCGCTCAAGCAAAGTCTCAAGTAATAAGTAATAAAATTAGTGTTTCTAATAATAAAATAAAAACTGTTTGGCAGGTTATAAACAGAGAAACTGGAAAGACACAACGAGATCAGAATGAATGGTCCTTGAAAATAGATAATAAAACTATTTCTGATAAGCTAGAAGTCGCTGAGACACTAGAAAATTTCTTTACTAACATTCCGTTAGAGGTTACGAAATCTCTCCCCTCTTCCTCTAAATTAGCCGAAACTCTTCTTAAGGAAAACTTTACTAAGGATATACCTAACTTTAATTTTAATCCAATATGTATTGCTACAATTAAAAATGCATTTAAAAGTCTAAACATAAAAAATACTGAAGACTTATGGGGGATATCCGTCAAGGTTCTTGCTAATATTATTGACTCAATTGCTCCTGTCTTAACAGGCATATTCAATCAGTGTTTGGATAGCGGCAAGTTTCCTGACTTAATGAAATATAGTAAAGTAGTACCAATTTTCAAATCGGGTTGCAAGAGTGATCCCTCTAACTATAGACCTATATCTGTGCTTCCAGCATTAAGTAAAATCTATGAAAAAATCATGCTGGACCAGATGCTGTCACACTTTAACTTAAACGGGATTCTGCATAGTCAACAGTTTGGCTTCACGAAGGGCAGGTCGACAACGGACGCGGGAGTAAAACTCATCAGTCACATTTTGGAATCCTGGGAGCAGTCCCAGGATGCCATTGGCATTTTCTGTGATCTCTCAAAAGCGTTCGACTGCGTCGACCACAACACACTGCTCTGTAAATTACACCACCACGGAATTCGTGGACGAGCTGCTGATCTTGTTTTATCATATTTATCAAACAGGCAGCAAAAAGTAAATGTTAATGGGGCGACGTCCTCTGGGTCTCTAGTCAAGATGGGCGTGCCCCAAGGTTCTATTCTCGGTCCCTTCCTGTTTCTTGTTTATATAAATGATCTTCCTTATATGATGGCCAAACTATCGGATATAATTTTATTTGCTGACGACACTTCGCTAATTTTTAAAATAAATAGAAAAAATCCGGATGTTGATAATGTTAACAAAAGTCTAACCGTTCTATCGAAATGGTTCGCAGCTAACAATCTCTTACTGAATGCGAACAAAACCAAATGTCTAAAGTTTGCCTTACCAAATGTACCACAACGTGATCTAAATTTAAATCTAGACGGCAAAAATCTTGATGTTATAGCAGAAACTGTATTCTTGGGGATGACTATTGATTCTAAGCTGCAATGGGGCGCGCACATAAGAACTCTTTCGGGTAGGCTCAGCTCAGCTGCATATGCAGTAAGGAAAATAAGGCAGTTAACTGATGTAGATACAGCTAGGTTAGTATACTATGCTTACTTTCACAGTATTATGTCCTATGGCGTTCTCCTGTGGGGATCAGCAGCAGACGTCGATTCAGTTTTTATATTACAAAAGAGGGCAGTCCGCGCGATCTATAAAATGGGTCCTCGCGAGTCCCTCAGAGAAAAATTTAAAGAGATCGATATACTGACTCTGCCCTCACTTTATATCTTAGAATGTTTATTGTATGTCCGTAAAAATCGGGGGCTTTTCAAAATTAGGAGCGACTACCACAATATTAATACACGCAGTAAACACGAAATTGTAATTCCTAAATTTAGATTAACAAAAACTAGCAAGTCATTTCTAATAAACAGTATACGCTTTTATAACAAGTTGCCAAAATCAGTTATAGAACTGACAGATGGAAAGTTTAAAAACTACATAAAACGTGTCCTTATTAAAAACGCATATTACAAAATCAAGGACTACGTTGAAGATAAAGAAGTTTGGCTATAGTTCCTTCTGCGCATGCGGCTTCCCTGGTAGCTATAATCAGCACAAATTTGTGGATGTCTCTAACTATTCTCAATCTTATTTATTTGTGTGATCTCTTTAATCATTTTGTTTTTTTTTTGCAATAGTTGTCAAATCACATATTTATATCACCCTTGTTCTGAATAGTTACAGTACTGATAGCAACATCTGTGTGACTCGTCTTTTAGTTATTATTTTGTTTTTGCAATATTTTTTTATTTATTTTTTTACGTTTGTATAGATTCTTTTCTACCTATTAGTTGTGAATGAGTGGACATGGTTGGCCTTGTAGATTCTTAGACGCTTGTTAACTTTTGTTAACGTATTATTTTATTTTACTTTTTGTAAAGTAAGCAATGACTTATTGTCGGGCCTACGCTGTCCTCTCATACTTAAGTGCTAACGCTGTAACAACAACAACATTGTAAAACTAAATGATTTTAAAAGAGTAACCATGGAGTTTCTTGCCGGTTCTTCTCCATAGGAAACGACCAACCCGAACCGTGCATCTTTTCTCGACGTTTTATAAGTGCCCATGTAGGCCTATGTAAAATAAAAATATTTTGATTGATTGATTTAACGCGAGCGAAGCCGCCGGCAAAAGCTAGTTGAACTATGAAAAATGCTATCACAAATCAATAAGGCGCAAGGGGAACTGTGTTACCCCGAATTTAACGCGAGCGAAGCCGCGGGCAAAAGCTAGTTGAAAAAGACTTTAAATTGTAGATTCTTAGACGCTTGTTAACTTCTTATCTTATTTTACGTTTTGTTAAGTAAGCAATGACTTATTGTCGGGCCTATGCTGTCCACTCATACTTAAGCACTAACGCTGTACAACAACATTGTAAAACCAAATTATTAAAAAAAAACTCAACGTTTTATAAGTGCCCATGTAGACTTATGCCAAAAAATAAATATTTTGAAATATCATTGTTCTCTTGTTTTACGTTTTTATCTAGATATATGACGCTTCTGCCTTCAGAGTATTGTGGAACATCGGCAACTCGAAGGCAAATTGTTAAGTGTTACGTGAAGTAGTCAGTTGTAATACTATCAAAGAACGAAAAAGATGTCAACAATACTGGAACTACTCCATTGCACTTAAGATGTTCCTACGTCAGTGCACTTAACTTTATGATACGGTGCCTTTGATGCGCAGAACATATCAAGTGAACCTGCTCAAGGCTTTTAAGCTTTTTTGTACAAAATGTATTTTCCTGGTTTAGGATGTAATGTCGTTGTCGTGGACCGCCAGTGAACTGTGAAACGCACTGAACTGCGTTTATTTCGCCACAGACTAGACATCAGACACTTCCTGGAGCTGAGTAGATAAAAGTAATACATTGTTACATGGAAGAGTTATGGAACAGCTTGAAGTGGGTCAGAGCCCATTCGTCCCTTAAAATTCGTCCCCCAGCATAAAAGTTGTGGATTCGGCCCCTATATAGGTGCCCATTGGTCTCCTGGTAGGGGACCAATTAATATTTTAATAAAAATATTATTTTTAAGGTACCCATTCGTCCCCTCTAATATATATACAATATAAGTTAAAGATTCGGCACCTATTCAGGTGCCTATTAGTCCCCTGAGATAAAATTAGCTATGTTTTACATAAGAAACGGTTAACATAGTACACTTGTGAACAGTTTATTAACGGAATTAATTTAATAAATCATACCAGATAATTGAAAAAAGAGCTACGATGAATGATAAAATGATAATCCGTCATGATAATAATATAACCTGTCGATAAGCTTACGATGTAATATTTGTCTCTCTACGAATGGCTTGTTAAAAAAACGGGTTACAAAATAGACAAGGTGTTTTGTTTGTATGTTATGGCTGCCTCGGTGACATTTTGGTTCTTGAAAGTGACTGCGAATACGAGACTGTTCAATGTGTCTTTGGTCTTTTATTAAATGAAGTTCGCCTAAGGAAATAAACAATACTGTTAATATTATAATAATAATATTTTTAACATAATTGAATCGAATTATCTCATTTGAATCCTGGAATATGATTAGTATTATTATTGATGGTAATTCACTTTATGGTGTTATATTGGTATTGATATTTGGTTATTTGTTTTTACACTGGATGTAAATTAATCTAAAATTCAGTTATTACTAGGATGGGATTAGATTTGATTTTATCATATTTTTGCTAAATATTTACAAATGTCCAAGAAACCAAAAGTTGATTAATTATTTTGAAGACTGACTTAATGCCTATAGCCTAGAGGCATTTTATTAAACTTAATCTTATTTGAAATAAAAATGATATCTACCGAATTACTATGTTTTTTATTTTACCCTTTTCTGCGCGACTGTACCAGGACTACCAAGTTGCAGTATACACATATACATGTACTAATATTAGAAGAATGAATAAAAATAAATATTCTTCAGGGGACGAATGGGCCCCTCAAAAGTTCCAGGGGACGAGTGGGCACAGGGTGCGAATCTTAGGGGACGAATGGGCTCTGACCCCTTGAAGTTATGAAAAGGACGGGGATGACCATTGTAATTTGTAATGGAATAGTTTTGCTGAATTCTTGTTGCGAGAGTAACATTAATGAATATGCAGGATTGGTTTAGCACTATTTGAAACAGTACATATAAAACGATTACCGGTTTTAAACACTGAACTCATACATTAGACAAAGAAATCAATTAAAATTCAAAAAGTCAAATGTAGTTTTGATAAGGCGAAAGTAAATTCAATGATGCAGAATGGATTGGGCCATATTCACTTGAATGCAATCAACAAACACGACTTATTAAGAACTAAATTAATTAAAAAATCAAGAAAGTAAGAGCAAGTTAATATTATGACTTCTAACCGAATTCTAAAAACCTCATCAGTTAGGTTAAACATTAACAAAAACACTTGTGTGACACATACCTTATTCTGTTTAATTGTTTATTCGGTTCATTTTAATAATTAGGTCGTCGTATGTCACCGCATTTAAATTGCTAATAAATACACGAATATATTAATTAACCAAACAGTACGCTTTGTTGTCATTAATATTCTATTAAATTGGCAAAATTAAAAGGTATTATGTAACCATAATCTGTAGGATAATGTGATAATATTACTAATTGTATTTATAACACAAAATTATAACTATCATGGTCTTTTCTACCCATTGGCTAGAATAGAGAGACTATACCTATATGTCTGTCTTTTTACGTCATGCTTGCCTGATTGACGCGCACTTACCTTAAATTATAATAAAAACGTGTCAAATAAATTGTAAAGAAACAACATGATTACGAGCACAAAAGGCGATTAATTCTTCATCTGAGACCCAAATATTTTTACAAAAACAAAGAAAAACGAAGAAAGAAATATTTCAATGCATTCTCGTAGTCTTGTTTGTTTGGCGTCTTAGCCTTCGTAAACACACGGGGTATCATTGTGACCCGACCCGGACCTGCAGCCCTCAGAACCGCAGTGACACGCGGTCATTGATAAGTGCATAGTCATTTTATATCATGAATTAATTACGTCGTTAATGGTTTCAAACCGCTGACCTTAATTAGTATTTATAACTGATCTTGATGTGGAAATTAATTAACTTGTATTGTTATTTTGTCACCAACGTATCGTAGAGTTACAAAGTATCAACTTACAATCAGTTTTACAAGTAAAATTGTATTGCATTTTGCATCAATGTCAACAAAAAAAAGTTATGGGTTAATCTAAAAGAGTGTATTATCTCACTTCACAAACCCACTATTTTGCGCACGAGTCGTAATATAAATCAAGATTAGTTTATTGCTACATGTTAAAACTGCATTTTTATGAATCCTGCTTTAAAAACACGTAGTTATCGCTTCGAGTCATAAAATGTAAGATCCAATAATGGCTGCAACCTCGTGGACGGACGTCCTTCTTTCGTAATTATGACGCAAAACAATAACAATAGTATTAACTTTGATAACCGCGGCGGTTCCGCCTGTTACCCACACCCGTGTAATTCTCAGCCGTGCGAGTGATTTATACGAGTGGTGCGAATTTATTAAATCATTCATCATCGTTTGCTTCACGCCTCGTTTCGGTGTAAGGGGCCGTTGCAGGGGCCTTGAGTAGTTGAGTTTAATATCAGGCTGTGACTGTCTGGAAATGCAGGACAAAGGTCTTTCTACTCTACTCACACAATGGGATCCAGATTGCTCACTAAATCTTGGTGATTTCACATAAACATCCTAACTATGTTTTCCTTTACCAACTCTATAATGTCCAAGATTACGTTAGGACAGGTATTGAAGCGAGGTCCAAAATAAACCTTTTGGTTACAAGGACATTAATGGATATTTTCTTCGTAACTTATCTTTTGCCACAATACTTCACACAGGTCTAGTTTAGTCCTTTGTGTTTCTTGTGCCTTTACCTATTTAATGGTGAATTGGTTTGTGTCCGCGTTATTTATTGTGTGTCCTAGAAAGCAGTCACGCGTTTCTAAATTAGGTCTATTGTGTAGATATATTGTTAAATTGAAAAAGGATTACCTTGGTTTTTCTCAGGTATTTTGTAAGCTGTGTCATTAAGATAATTTCTATTTTCTAATGTTTTAAGCTAAAACGCGTAAGAACAACTGGAAATATAAATGGTGACTACTATTCTTATCTATCTCATTTCTGTATTTAACAAAGACATTATGTGGGGCTCTCTGACCTGACCTAGCCTGGCTTGAACTGGATTAATTCAAAACAAATAAAACCTCATAAACCGACAACCATCACTACGCCAACCCAACTCACTTAAAAAGGTGATAATTTTCGCACTCCTCACGTTAACGGTGGGTCTGCGCAGTTTTCAGACGTCATGTCATTGTCCGAAAATGACACAAACACGGTCACCCCGATTCGCTGTGAACCACTGAATGTTTAACATGTTTTTGGCACTTTGATGACTTTATTTACTCTGAGTGGTCTGTGAGCCTTTTTGGGTCAAATCCACATTTGGTGAGACTAGTATCTAATAAATTGGTTTGTCTTTTATTTTGATTGGGTCGGTGACCAGCGTGGAGTTCTTGCTGATAAAACAAAGACCATACTTATTATATTAGAGCTCTAATTCTCACGGCATTGTTTACCGTAGCCTACATCTAAACAACAGTCTCTCAAAATAGGAGAAATGACGTTCTCAAAAGCATATCAGAAGTTTCCTATCATTCAGTACTCACAAAGGACTGAAAGACAGGGGAGCATGTAAGGCCTACAAATTAAGTGTTCCCTACACTTAATTTGTAGGCCTTACATGCTCCTTACAATTGCTTATCGTCAGTCCACTGCTGTGCTTATGATGCTCACAATTATAAAAATCTAGATAAGCCTAATTAAACTTTAAGTACCTAGGAGGTTTCTTTCTTTGGAGCCCTAAAACTGACCGTTGAAAAAGAATAAACGTATAACTATGATATGACACAAGTAACTGCTCCACCCAACGGATCAGTACCTCGTCTGATGACAGGACCTTGACCACGATTGGCCGCGGTTCAACATGATCACGCGCAGCGATATGATCAGCGCGTTCAATTTAATCAGTGCGCTCAATTGCAATGATCATACCTACGTGTAATAGCACTCGTTGGACCGAATTTTATCTAGGCTGTGTTTATTGTGGACAGAGTTTAGAGTTATCCGTGATGATTGAGTAAGCTGATTTGATAAAATCGAAGATCAATACTGTTAATACTACATACCTTTATTATTTTATGTAAAGATTGTAAATTGTAGCTGTTTATTGCCCCTTGATAAATAAATAAATAAAAAATCTATTTATATTCTAAAAAACCTGTACAATTGTACTGATTTTTGTTTTATTAACTTATAGTAGGTACTCGATTATTATTTTATTGATATGATTTATTGAAGCGTTTATTCATTCACACATATCTTATTAAAAAATAAATATAACAAAAATATGATAAAATATAAAAAATAATTATAATTTTTTTACCACAACCTGTTTGATTTGTATTTTATTGACTTTAATTGAAGATTTTTTTAACGCCGTTGCGTTTCTGTGTTTTATACGTTCTTGCTAAGGTAGGAACATATGTGACGAGATAATTTCCAGCAATCAAAACCATTTTTATATTTATAAATGTCTAAAAAACCCAAACAGACAGTGCGAATCCATAAAGCATCAAAAGCTATCAACCGATGACAGAATACCCAGAATACAGTCCAACAAAACAATAGATCTACCTCTTGTTTATACTGCAGACCAATGAAATCCAAAACAAACTAATACGTGCAAGCACACAACTTTAAATCGAATACATCTCGAATGGAAACAGAACAAAACGATTGTACTCGTATACAAATCGATTAAGTTCTCAATGTCGATGGTGTAATCGATTAAACCCGCGGCCACAGGCAGGGGGTTTGTTAGCTCGCGGTGGCCAAATTGATCGAGATCGTTCACACCTCGTGACGGTGATGGCGTCAATGTTATGTGGCAATAGATGACCCTTTTACTGACAATTGATGGGCACACAGTTTAGCGAGTGGGAGAAGGTGTTGTAGGAAACATAGTCGTATGTCAAAAATGGAAATTGAAAACATTTCATTTTGTTGTTACGGTTTATTTACTGACTAATTTTTGCCCGAGGCTTGCTCGCGTTAAATTCCGGGTAACACAGCCCTTTCCTGATTTACAGGCCTGCTACCTGTAGTTTTTGCCCTAGCGCCTTATTTATTGTAATAGCAATGTTAAGTTTTCCCTTTTCTTTCCTCTTTCTCCCTCATATCTCAATCTTTAAAAAAAATAGCCTATGTCCGTCTTCAAGGTTCCAACTATCTCTGTAGCAAAATTCATCAAAATCGGTTTAGCCATGTAGGCGCGAAGACAAACAAACAAACTCACTTTCGCTTTTATAATATTAGTAAGGAGTTCACAAATATCAACCAACACCGTTCCGATTATCGAATTCTTTCTTGTGCTAAAAGTTCCTTCTAGCAATGTATATTGGGGTAAATTTTCAGTCCAAACACGTTTGAAAAACATTGCTGTACTCTTAATATTTCCTTACCCGCCATTATAACAAAAACATCACGTAAATTCATATACGAGTATCAGCAGACAATTAAACTAAAAGTTACTCTAACCCCAGACGGGCGCACTTCCCGGTCGTCGCGACGTATCGATCGCGAGCGACGCCAGGTGAAGCTACTATATGTAGTATAGTAGCTGGTATAACTAAACTGCACTACAGTGCACTTGCATAATTCGAGGCTAGACTACAGCGGCAGACGTAGGGTTGTCGAACTCATTAGAAAATTGTGCCCATACCAATAGAAAAAAATAATGAGTGATTTTTCTAGGATTTGCGGCAGTCAACTAGCCTATGCTGTGTCAGCTCACTGTAATATTATTTTTTAAGACTTCTTACTAACTACGCTGAATGAATTCACGGTTCGTTTACTGCAGAATAATTCCATTGCTTTATCTGATTTTAAGTCCCGACAGTATCAGCAAATTGACTAAGCTTTATTCAGCAGTTTCAAATTAAATGAAAATTTCATCTGATCTGAAATTCAAAATCAAAATCAAAATATTTTTATTTTACATAGGCCTACATGGGCACTTATAAAACGTCGAGAAAAGATGCACGGTTCGGGTTGGTCGTTTCCTATGGAGAAGAACCGGCAAGAAACTGTAGCAGCAGCCAAGCTAAAGAAAATCCAAATCACTTTAGATTCCATTGCGTTTTACGACTGGTTGTCTAACGATGAGATAGTCTAGATAAAAGCAATGTACTGTGAAACGTGGTTAGGTGTCGCAATCCTACCTTGTCATAAATAGGGTTATTTAGGTTAAATACTACTGGACCGTCGTTGTCGTACTTAAATATTATTCAGTAACAAAGTTTTACCCGAATTCTTGTAAAATGTGACCTTTCAGGGACGAGTTTTTAAGTTCGAGGGACTTTTTAAGTACGAGTATGTTATCAAAACGCTACCAACATTCTTGTTACATAATTGATTTATGAACAAAAATAAAACCCTGTTAGAACCTTAAATAGGCCATTACACGCGCAATCATGGATTTATTTAAGAAAGATATTTAACACTGAGGCAAAGCATAATGATTTATATTACGCGTTTCAGCAACGAATTACGTTTTTATTCTCGTATCGTATGATAATGTTCCTCACTTACCAGTTGTTTCATCTTTTTAGGGTTTTGTAGGAATATGGCTATAACGGAACCCTAATAGATTCGCTTCGTCCATCTGTCTGTCTGTCCGTATGTCACAGCCATTTTACTCCGAAACTGTTTAAATAATTAAAGATTATGAATTAATAAATCATTTATTTCTGACCAAAATTGTTTGCACTACACATTTCGGAGAGTAGGATGTCAAATTAGAAAAAACAACATAAAAAATATCCTCCTCCTCCTCCTCCATACATGTAATCCTTTTGGGTTGAAAAAAAAAACTATTAACTATGTGGGATGTTTATAGACAGTTCTTGAAAAATAAAAGCAGAAACTTTGTTTTTCATGAAATACTATGAAAAAAAAATTGCTTTGCGAGTGTACATTTTTATTTAGTTTGAATGAGTGTTAAAATATTGCTATACTTTGGCAGTTTTTTTTCAGTTAAATTGGATTACATCAACGAAACTAATCGCGACCAAAACATTTAATTGACGTTCAATACCTGTCAATTCATACATACCTCATAGCCTCATACCTATATATTTAGTTAAACAAAAATTTCAAAACCTATTTATTTTGTACAGCAATTATGAATGATCACTTTCATATTCAGCGGTTGAATCTGCCCTAAGTGCCAACCCTAGGGTTAACAGACGCGGATGAACTGCCGGACAGAAAAATGAACCACTCAAATATACGGCTTTATGCTCCGGACTATTACTACGTTGTTAGTCTGCACTAGTGTATACCCACATGTGTTTTATTTACGTGCAAACCCCTTATGTGTCCAACTGTCTATGTGTTCGTCTTTGATGAGATTTAAAGCTGGTTATGTTTCAAGTGTTTTATAGCAAAACCAAGTAGCAATGGAATAGTTTATTCTGTGTTTTTTTTAATAAATGGCCGCTTAGAGCAATATCCTAGAACACTCTTCTCGAACGAGTTCACTATAGTGAATTTAGCGTCAGTTCCATCAAATGCTTTGTTTTCAGTGATTTTATAATGGCGCCGAGTCTCAAAGTACCAGTTGCTCTTTTTTGCTCACTTGCATCGTAGCAATAGTATTATTTAGAATTACAAATCAAATTCAGAAACGCAGGTGTTCTTCAAGCATCTCTATTGCATATAAAACCAACTTTGTTCGTCCTTTTCAATTTAAAAAAAGTGGAAATTGTGCTAGAATAATAGTGGGAAGCTGTAGACACTACAGATTTACGATATTTTTCGCTGAAAACGTGAGTTTGCAGGGGAGCATAAATTACATAAGTTCGTAGTCAGCTCGTCGGGTCAATAAAATCGGTTACGGTACATAGTACCCTTTTATGGATCAATATCCTTGTATAACAATGTCTTCTTATGGCATTTATGGCTTATATTGAGGATATGAACTAACAATTCAATTGTCTTGTCAATATATTCAAAACTTAGAATATAAGTACAGTGCTACAAGGATTTTCTGCAATCAAATGACGTTGACAGGCGGGCACTGTTGGTTGTGAAAATGCTGCCGAAACATAACTAAAAAACCGGCCAAGTGCGAGACGGATACGCGACACCATATTTTGTGACTGCGTAGACTTAGAGGGTTGATTTTTTCATTTCTCTCAGGGACCACAGACTTGAGGATATACCTGGTTATCATTTCGACTCAATACTTCCACGTGTTCCCGAGATAAAATGTCTTGACAGACAGACTGACGGAAAACAAAGTGATCCTATAAGCCAACAAAATTCCGTACCTCAAAGAAAAAAAATCCTAAAAAACTCCTTGTACTATGTTCAGCTTTAAATGGTTAATGTCGGTTTTGTCAAACATGCATTACTAAATTTATGCACAAACAGCTGAAAATCAACGTGTCTCCAAATTTTTTTTTTGTTACTCACGTTGGTCCTAAAAGGCTAGGTTGTAAAAGAAAGTAAACTGATAATATGAAGTGTCGTGATTCGTTAGTGTCAGCGTGTAGTGAGGTCGCAGTGAGTTGTTATGTAAGTGCAGCTCGTTACGATAGCTCCGCATTGCATCTCGAGTGTGGACTTATGTAACACTTTGTCTGAACTTCAGCTACTTTACAAAGGTCATATTGTCGCTCTGAAAAGGGGGGAGTTCGTTCGTATAATGTCGCGCTTCCCTAAGTCGCATGGATGGGTAATCGGTAGAAAAGGTTATATTTCGTTAGCATAATATATGATTGACAGCTTTCTGAATGCTTCGTTTACACCTTGGACATTTTACATACTTTACCTTAATGACATATTTATTCGCTAAGTGAACAATATTTTTTTTAAGAACTGTTAAACCTTTATCGAGTTATCTCTGCATCGGATACCTGTTGTTAGCTGTCATTTAACGATGTTTGACAGTCTTTGCAGGTCTTCAAAAGCTCTAACTTCTGACAACCAACCGAAACAAAGAGTATCGTGACTGGAAACCGTAACCAATAGAGATGAGAAAAGGCTAGGCAGACTACGGCATAAATGCTGGTGGTCTTCCTCGAAGTAAGTAACCCTGCATGATGCATCAGATATATCGGCAATGTTTGGAAAACCGGTAAAACTCGCATCGATGAGCTGCAACACAAAGAGCTGTCTAGTATGTATTTGTTCAGAAAACTACTCCTCCGCGAACTCTCTCTAGCTAATAGAAAATCCGTATAGTTAGAATTTTCTGAATTGAATATCGATAGTTAAATGCTTGAGCTCCACATATTCTTGTTACGTCTTCTTAAAGGACGCAGGTGGCGATTGTTCGTCATTAAAACTATTTTATTTAATCTTTTTAGAAGCATATTTTTGCTTGCATATCCTGGTATGTTGGTTCCGTATTTCTGATGTCTTAGCTGAGCGAGCTGAGTGGTTTGCTAAGAAATTAACATAAAATAAAACAGGTTTTCTTACGATTACTAGATCAGATAAGACGACAGTTATCTCAAGCCTGTTCAACGACTTAGATTATGAAATATTAAACATGTTTGCATTTAGTTTTCTTACGATCATATAAATGAAATTGCTTTTGACTGATATGAGGAGCCTTAATTGCATGTACATAATGAAATCATTCCCACAAAATGCGAATACGGGTGTACGGTGTAGCGGTAACTTTGGCAAGTAGGTCGTCTTATGTGAAACGTTTGAATGTTTTTGAAGAAAATGCGGATAAAATGTTCACAGACTTTAGCTTGTTCGTTAAAATACACATTTTTATGAAGGTCTTGCAACGAAGTCAGTCGCTACTCTTGAGGAGTTTCCTTTTGTTGGAAACGAGACAACTATCGATAACTTTTTTTGGGACGAGAATTGTACTTGAATGAATAAGTAAACCTTGAGAGGTTTGCGTGTATGGAGAAATATTTGTTGAGTGTTTTTATCAATAAATAAATGAATAAAAAAACTTTTGACTAATATAGCTAAAGCAGGCGTTTTAGGGGACTGTCTCTTTAACAAAAAGGGCTGATTATAAGCATAATTTAAAAAAAAATAGTTTTGATATCGCTAGTTATGTATAAGTCCCACGTAATAGGATGCGACCGATTCTCTTGCCACAAATTCAGAATCCGGACCACTACTGAAATACTCCTGCTGGCAGGGCTAATATTATCTTCTTCATAACAAGAAACATATTTGAATGAGTGAATGATAGATGATGACCACCAGACGCTTCACAATATAACAACACGCAATTTAGTTATTTTCCGTCGTAACGCAACTCAAACTAATCATTGAAGCCTTAAGAGATAAACGTAATTATTTCATTATCTTAATAAACTAACGACACTGTAATAGTGTTAATTTAATCCTGGCTTATTCAGCTATCTACACAGTCACATTTGGCTTCATAGAAAATAGGATTTGGCAAAAGATAATCTTATTTCTTTAGCACATGGGTCACCTTTAAACAAAATAGGCTTTTATTGAAAATAAAGAAGATATTTCTTTGTATCTCGTCGACCCTTGAATTTGTGCTTCAATAAATAATGTATTTGCAATCTACTTTGCTAGTTTTTTCGGTCGAATTAATAAATTGAACTGGCAGTGTTGCTTACAAAATAAACTATAATCGTTGGCAACATTTAAAAAAATCTTTCTCACCTTTTAATACACCAATGAAGTATTAAAATATAGTTATTTGATAATAAACACAAAATTACCACGAAAACTAACAAATATAAGATAAAAAAACCGGCCAAGAGCGTGTCGGGCCACGCTCAGTGTAGGGTTCCGTAGTTTCCCGTCCGTCACAATAAGTGTTCCCACTTATGAGTTTAAAGGTGGAGGAGGAAATTATTTTGTACAACTTTTTGTCTTTTTTTGTACAAAAACTGTTGTGTCAATCAGGTTCAAAATGATTTTCCTAGAAAGTCCTTATAAAGTTCTACTTTTCAGATTTTTTTCATATTTTCTAAACTTATGGTTCAAAAGTTAGAGGGGGGGGGGGGACACACATTGTTTTTTACTTTTGGAGCGATTATTTCCGAAACTATAGACATTATCAAAAAATGATTTTAGTAAACCCCTATTCATTTTTAAATACCTTTCCAACAATATATCACACGTTAGGGTTGAAATAAAAAAAAAAAATCACTTCCCACTTTACATATAGGGTGGCTACCCTAATAAAACATTTTTTTCCAATTTTTATTTTACCACTTTGTCGGCGTGATTGATATACATATTGGTACCAAATTTCAGTTTTCTAGTGCTAACGGTCACAGAGATTAAGCGAGGACGGACGGACGGACGGACGGACGGACGGACAGACAGACATGGCGAAACTATAAGGGTTCCTAGTTGACTACGGAACCCTAAAAACAACAAGAATACGCCATATTAAACTTGCGAGCAAATGTACAGCCACACAAAGAGTGTAATACAACGTTACATGCAATTGGTCGGATGTGTACTTGTGTGGTGACACACGGGAGCGCCGCGACCGGTGCAGCGGTAAGTGCAAGTAAATACTGGCACACAACTTACACACCTCTCACTTTGTATGATACACTACTCGTCTAACGTAGCTATGTGGAATAAGGACGTATGTACTGTATACAATGTATGCTGAGCCTTTGCTAACGAACCTAAACAATGTATGGTGAATGGCAATCAAGCGTTGAAGGAAATGTGACACAGAGATGGTAAATTGTTGCTTGAAAGACATCATCATATATGTAATTGCATTAAATTGCTCACTATTGCGACATGCCTCTTCCAAACTTCATCCACAAAGAAATACCAAAGTAATTAATCCTCCACATCCCAGTTAATACTGGGTAATACGATACCCCTTGGTAAGACTGATTGTCAGACTTTCGGAACACTGACTACCTGTAACGACTGTCAAAGATCTACAAATGACAGCCGGGACCAACGGCTTAACGTGCTTTCCGAGGCACGGAGGAAACTCGGTATGTAACGGGTGGTCACCCATCCACAGACCAACCTCGGCAAGCGCGGCTCAACCTAAAGATCGACCCGAGCGGCTGCTACTATTTAGCCACGAGCTCCTCACAAACGTTATACACAACGTAAAAAGTTTAGTGTAAATGTGTTAACGTTATACACAAACGACTTTGATTAATGTGTTAAGTGCAAGATTAATTAGTTGCACTCAATTTTTTGCTCTGGTTCAGTGAGCCATCGACCCGATCGGGTCAGCACATCGGGAGGGAGCAGTACGTGTGGATGTGGATATACGAGCGCTGGCCGTTAACCGATCGCTCTGACGTCACTGCACAAATGCATCGTGTTCGCACACAATGTGTTATGGCCGCTCCTGTTAAAATAAGGCTAGAGACACAAGAGATGCAGATTCTGGTTTAAGTGAAAATTTTCGTATTTCATTGCTGGATATAGGCCTCTCCCAAACATCATCACAACACCCTGACCTCCATCTTTGCATTCAGTCAGACTCAGCCATCTTTTTGAAGTTGTCGGTTGATTCAATTCGATGGCTGGAATGGAGCTGACTTGTGATACGACAGCTCCTTGAGATGTCTGGAAAAAGACACGTATCGCCGACACCTAATATATGGATATAGGTTTAGCAGGAAAATGAGACAACCAAAATAGAGAGAATTAATAGTCGTCGAAGATTAACAACATACAACTTAACATAAGTCTCGGAAAATCTCTAGAAAAATAGGTCACTTAAAAACCGCCCATGTTAGCTTTGAAATAAGTACACTTTCGCTTAAACTAGAAACTCATAAGCAACTCAGTAGATCATAATCCACATCTGCTAATACCACCCCGTGTGCTCAAGCCCTTACGGCCCCTCCCATATACATATATGTTCGAATAAGTAAGACATTTGTAGTTATATTTAACCCGATAGGTTTAGACTGCCGTCACTAGCTGGTTTAGATTTAGCGAACTTGCTTACAATACCGGGAAAATGGGCTAGGAAAATGTACACGAAAATTGTAGTCTAATATAAAGTTGATTAATACTAACATCATTACGTCACGCCTCTAATCTCCGCAGGGTAAGATAGAGATGTATCTACATCCATTTACAGTCAGGTCCCATGCATATGGCGTGGAACAACTTCTACAAAAAAAATCGTTTATTGTTATAATCCACTAACACTTTGCCCGACTTAGGAATCGAACCTAAGACCTCTTTCTAATGCGGGCCTGTGGACGGTGAGCAATGGGTAGCTCACCGTGTCGACGGCGCGTACGTGTTTGACGCGCGCCTCAAAGAGAGTCAGCAAAGCAGAGGGGCTTGCCAGGGCTTCCGCCTGCCGGGGTTGCGGGTTGTTCGAAAGAGATACCGCGGCCCCGGAACGTAAAGGGCAATAGAAGGAACATAGACAGTACAAGTCTGACATGCCCCCCCGCTCCGCCCAGAGCGAGGGAAGTCATTGGATGATTTCCCACCTGACAAAAAAAAGACCTCTTTCTAAACATGAGCCCTAGTGTAGTGGTAGCATCAGTTGACTGGTAAAGCAGTTAATGTATTTTTATTTGTGATCGTTTCAGATCTCTCTTATCTGTGAACATCTAACCAATGAGGTATGTCTTACTAAATATAAAGATTTCCTTTATCATTTATCTAGTATGTATATTGATAGCGCGTTTAAGGTTCCAATGCCCTCGCATTACATAGTGATTATATTTAACGACAAGGTTCCGGTTTCCTTACATAATAATAACACGTTATTAACTTATGATACATAATTCACGTAGCTGTAATAACGATATGAATAATTTTATATGTTAGAGAGTTTTCCGCATATGGACATTAGAGGAGAAAATTCCAGTGATTTTTTCAAAAGAAGACATACATTTTTTCTTGTGTCCTAAATGGTCAGATATATTTAGATCTTCTCATAGGTTAAGTCGAACAATTAAAAAAAATATAAAATTATAATATGACTTTACGTGCTATCTAGCCCACTAAAAATCAGAGAACAAAATTACACTCTCAAATACGTTTTATTATTATGCTAGGGTGTAAATTGACTAAAACCTGTATAGTTATAGCCTTCTTGAAGCTACTATTATTTATTAAGAAAAAAAAACAGTTTTACCACAAAAATAAAGAACGAAGGGTTTGCGTGGACGACTGGCAATAACAAGAACAAGTGTTTAACCACAAGTGTAATAGTTCACATTATTATAATAATACAATACCAAGACTACCATTTACTGGTCAATAAAACACCCTTTATAACTGTCATGATATTTATTACGTAATACCTAGCGCCTACGTAGAGTAACTCTGTCTGCGCTTTGCAAGCTAAAACCGCTACATGAATTTCGATGAAATTGACCAACAAACTAGACCTGCGTAAGGACTATCACAACCACACGGGCTTACCAGGGGAAGAAGCTAGTTATAATTATAATAGAAACCTGAAACTAAAGTTATTGAACACATTTACGTATAGTACCGCACACCTCAGCTAGGTTCCAAACTTGTAGCCTAAGTTCGTCGCTTGAGACACTAAGTTTGAGTACTAGCTGCTCAGATAATGTAATAATAGGTGTCAAAGACTAGTCCCATCAGAACTATGTTGAAACAGGCTATTGATATACAGAATATATTAATATACCTGAGGTATACTCAAATACTTGTTGTTGATGTTATTTCCATTTGAATAAGTGTCAACCTTATGTTTGTGCTAGCACTTTTGGAAAGGTCATATAAATGTATGAAATGACGAGTATAAATGTTCATTAATCGATATATAGAAATAGATGTTTGAAAACATAATTGTAGAATATAAATAATTATTGTACAACTAAAAGGACCAATGGATCTGAGATCCTAAATATAGGACTTGCTATGGCTTTTCTTTTCAAATATGGTGTGGGATTGTAAGATAAACCCATATTGATGTATCAGGAAATCTTTCTTTATTGTTCCATAAACGTTAGACAATGAAGATGCCGCAAAGGATAGTAATGCCACGATAGAATCTTAAACATGTTTCTAAATAATTATTCCTATATTTTCCATATTAAGATACTCTATAACGTAAATAAATTAGTTTTCTGTTCATAATTTTCCTGTATTGTGATCTTAGTTGTTATCATGAATATGTACCTAAAGTAAAAATATGCTACGTTGATTCAGTGGTCGCAAAGCGTTACTGCTGGTTGAACATGAAGTTTTGGGTTCGATTCTCATGTCGAGCAAAGTAATATAAGGTTTTTCCATGAGGGTTTGTAGCAGCGTAGAGTTGGATATGGGCCCGGTTGATGGCATTAGGCTCGCTCCTTATTACGGCGAAATGCGGGTTAACTGCTGCCGTGTTCCTTTGTTATAAATTAAGTAAATTTGTATTCATTATTATTGTTTTTTTGTTCCAGGTAAGGCATCTGTCATTACAAAGTTGAAACCAGGAAGCGTAAGTAACAAGACGATTAATGTAACGACATCCATATCTCATGCAGTTCATTATTACTTCAGGGTAATAAAACTGTTCTCCAGGCAATTCATCTTAATTATGTAAGTTCCTTACAACTGGCTTTATTGACGATTTAAAGCTTTCTGCAATTTTTGTATATACGGAAGTTTAACTAAACATCTTTTACATTTACATTTGTTAAGTTTTAAGTTCAGTACAAGTAAGACATTGATATTCAGTGAAACCGGTATGGACAAAATGACTGCACGGTTGGCGCAGTGGCTAAGCGACCGACTGCTGCGCTGCTTGTCGCGGGTTCGATTCCCCCACGGAACAAATATTTGTATGACCTGCAGATAGTTGTTTCGGATGTGGCTGTTTGTGTATGTGAGTTAAAGTTTTTGTAAACGCACCCATGATACAGGAGAAATTCCTAGTGTGGGGCAACGTTTACTTAAAAAAAACTGATAATGTGAAGTATTTGTCCGGCAGGCAAGAATAATCAAATCAGTCTCAACAGAAAACAAAATGTTTTTCTCACAAAGACTTCCTGGTTTGGAAGCCTCAAACTTAAGTTTATCCGGGCTTACAGAGATGCTTTCTACATAAAATCCTTATGAACTAGCTCGAAGTTTGATACTTACCTGCACAGTCCATGCATCAGTCTCGCAGTTTAATCCTACGATACAGCCTTGAAGTAGAGCACGTAGCACCCCTCAAACTCAGCAGGGTATCGAACCCGGGCCGTTGGCAAGTGCTGCGACAGTTTGGCGGGATGCCGAAGCGCCGTGCCAGTGCTACGAGCTTATTGCATTCCACTATGACCTGACGTGACGCAATCACGTAACCGAGGCGGTCATCGCTGACGAGGCGGTCATTAGCTTCCATTACATGGTATAATATCACGTTTGAGGCTTTGGTGTACCTCACATCATCTGCCTAGCCTTTTCCCAACTATGTTGGGGTCGGCTTCCAGTCTAACCGGATGCAGCTGAATATCAGTATTTTACATGGAGCGACTGCCTATCTGACCTCCACAACCCAGTTAATACTGGGTAATACGATACCCCTTGGTAAGACTGGTTGTCAGACTTTCGGAACACTGACTACCTGTAACGACTGTCAAAGATCTACAAATGACAGCCGGGACCAACGGCTTAACGTGCTTTCCGAGGCACGGAGGAAACTCGGTATGTAACGGGTGGTCACCCATCTACAGACAAACCTAGGCAAGCGCGGCTTAACCTAAAGATCGACCCGAGCGGCTGCTATTTATTTAGCCACGAGCTCCTCTTTGGTGTACCTCACAGTACAACCATATTTATGTTTGTTCTATTTTTTTACTAGCTGCTCGAGGAGTTGGATTCTCGCACTGAAGGTTCCATTTGCGACATAAACAGCCATATATTTTGACTGTGAAGACTTATATGGTTGATTTAGTCACAGCACAAAGGGACAATAGAGTTGAGTATATGGTTTTAATTTCTCGATACCTCCACGCGTTCCCGAGATAAAGAGTCTTGACAGACAGATAGTTGGACAACAAAGTGATCCAATAAGGGTTACGTTATTTCTATAAGCTATCTTGATACCAAATTTCAACGAAATCCGTTAAGCCATTTGAGCGTGACGGAATAACAAACATCCACACATAAATACAAACTTTCGCCTTTATATTATTACTAGCTTTTGCCCGCGGCTTCGCTCGCGTTAAATTCGGAGTAACACAGTTCCCCTTACGCCTTATTGATTTGTAGTGTGTAGCAACGCTAAGTTTTCCCTTTTCTTCCCTCTTTCTCCCTCACATCCCACTTTTTTTTTTAATTAGCCTATGTCCGTCTCCTGGTTCCCAACTGTCTCTGTACCAAAATTCATCAAAATCGGTTTAACCATTAAAGCGTGAAGAGGTAACAAACAAAGAAACAAACAAACAAACTCACTTTCGCTTTTATAATATTGTATATATATATATATATATATATAGTAAGGAAGTAAGGATTAAGTGTGATGTTCATGTCATAAGGCGAAGCTATTAGCATCAACCGGGCACAACCGGGCATCAAGAGCTGCTTTAAAGTTGACAGTTACGAATTGACGGGCCTGTTGGTCTAGTGGTTAGTGGCCCTGACTGCTGAGCCGGAGGTCGTGGGTTCGATTCCCACCCAGGACAAACTTTGTGTGATGAGCATGATTGTTTGTTCTGTGTCTGGGTGTGATTTATCTATAATATGTATGTATTTATAAATTATATAAGTATGTACATCAGTTGTCTGGTTACCATAACACAAGCTCTGCTTAGCTTGGGATTAGATAGCCGTGTGTGAGTTGTCCCAAGATATTTATATTTATTTATTTATTTATTCTCAATTTAAAGTGGATGTCAGTTATGTGTTCTTCTTTTGATTTGACAATGTGAAGTGACGACACGCGACTTTAAAATTAGGTTAATGGCGCGCGGAAAAGATGAAGTAGCTGTTAGCGGTAACTTTACAATAATTTGTCTATTGTATTAAAAGTAGTTACTTTTAAATGGGGGTGATGACCTGTCTTTCAATGCATGGCATCATCTTGCTTGCTCTGTATGTACACTTATGTTTGCACAAATACAATTTTGCAAAAGAAAACTAAAAACAAATGTCACCGATTGCCTGCGCGCCGCAAAGGGGGGTAATTTGTGGTTTTTTGGAAGTCTTTATTTCAGCCTTTTTATGTTATGGTATGATAGTATTTCACACAATTTCTTATCGAGTATTCATTTTCCATTGCCACTGAAAAATATAAGCAGATTATCCACATATAGAAAAAAACCTGATAAAGGATAAAACTCATGAACTACATCAATAAATAGGAGCACTTACAGTCGGCCCGAAATTGCGTTACAAACATAAAAAAGAATACAGTTCAGTTGAGAACCCTTCCTTTTTTGAAGTCGGTTAAAATATATTGAATCTGTAAAAAAATACCACAGTATTAACCACAAAGAACACTGTACAAAAACTAGTTCACATGCGTATCATCGTAAACTGCCAGTGCAGAAAGCAGGTTGCTTACTTTTGCGCTATACAAGTCATTCATACTCTTTGTTTAGTCATGTATCTTTGGACTTTCAGGAGTATAAAGCTTGATCATTATTAACCTATAATGGCCCCTTGCTGGCACTCTACGCTAGAGATTGCATTGTGGAAGAAGCAAAATTCGCTCCGTTTTCCTCATGATTTACCCCAGAAGTAATAAAAAACCTTGGCAAATTTTCGTCTAATCACGAGGAAAAGTCCATTAATTTTCCCTCACATGGCAAATGACCTCACATCCGCCACTACAGTTGTCAGTACACGACTACCCGTAGTCGCAGTGAGATTAGCGTTGTTCCAGTTGATTACGTCCAGGTGGACGCAGCCATTAATCACGGTGTCAAGCAATGGAGTCTTCCTCGCAATTAAGTTTGATAATCGCACCACCTGACGCATGGAAGCCTGATAAATCATCAACAAGGACGATGGTGTTGCCGAGATCGTGTAGGATTATGTGATTCTGAAGTAGTAGAACTTATCAGGTATCTAGAATGTAATAATATCATGCTTTTTTGTTACGTCTTCACGCCTAAATGGCTAAACCGATTTTGATGAATTTTGGTACAGAGATAGTTGAGACCCTAGAGACGGACATAGGCAAATTTTTTTTAAGTGAGAAATGACGGAGAAATGGGGAAGAAAAGGGAAAACTTAGCTTTGCTATTACAATAAATAAGGTGCAAGGGCAAAAACTACAGGTAGCAGGTACCTGCAAATCAGGAAAGGGGAACTGTATTACCCCGAATTTAACGCGAGCGAAGCCGCGCGCAAAAGCTAGTAAATACATAATTAAATAAATGCAATTCGATCTGTACTGTAGTGGTTGAAAATGTAAAAATACTGTTTAGTTCGCTCCCTCACAATGCTGAACCAAACGTCAAAATACAGATGTGAGAAGGAAATTAGTTTACAATGCACCGGTGCACATGTGCCAGCTGAAATATTGCACAGGAAACAGCTATGCGAATGGATCGTGCCCTTTTACAGTTCCAGTACACGCTCCCAATATACCATGCTACTTTGTAAGCACTTTATATTCGGTAAATTGGCAAATTTATATATTGAGAGGTCAGATGTTTAAATTCGAAAGTTAATTAGCGACCATTCAAATGAAAACTATCGTCGGAAATTCTTCGAAAGAGCTCATTTATAAATCGTCATCAAACAGTCGCCAGCTATATTAAAAGCGCTATAATTCGCAGTTTTCCGAACAATTAAATCGAAAAACAACGTCCAAACTCCGTGAAAATTGGAGAAAAATAACAGCCATTACCGAACCGGCCATAATTGAATCAGGGAACGGAACACGCTGATAGGGCCAGTTCATCATCCTACCCTCCACTCCAGCGCATTATTTTTAAGTTTTCCACTTATTTGTCTTTTCCAAGTCTCTAAGGATTTACGAGCTTGCCCGTCCGTTTGGAAATCTGTAAATAATCTAACTTTTTGGCCGGAGCCTCGCTGTCATTCGGCGGTCTTATTAAAAAAGTTTAAGACTCTCTTTATAGTTAAAGAATTAAGTATGTTGTCTTTTTGTTGTTCGCCTTTTGTTGACTTTACGGCTTACACACTGTTTTATGTACTACCCTTTGATATGCGGGTATTAAATGTTTGGCCCTTGTTATTTTTGGACTATCTTAGTTACTGTGGAAAACCAACTCCTTCAAAGGAACCATTCATATTGATAGTATTATATTCACAAATAACAATTTTCTTGGTTAGCCAAATTGACCGTCTACCATCATTGCTATACAATATCAATTCCATTCATATGATTGGCTGCTATTGCGACAGTTTCGTTCGAAGTTAAAATCGACCAATATGCCAATACACTACCAATATAATAGCTCACTGTACTATTTGCTCGCAATCTTCTTCAGCCACGATTTAATCCATACAATCACGACATTTTACAGTAATCTGACAACATCGTGCGAGCGTACAATCAGGAATAGTAACATCTTCAGCGAACTTTGTATTTGCCTAATAATTATGTCTGGTCTCGCTAATGGTACAGAGATGTGATGTTAAAGTAAATATTTGCATCTGTTCCTGGGATAGGGCTGCCAGATTCGACGAAACGAAAGTCTTTCCTACTACTTCATGACGTTAGTTGGTCTTACAAGCAGAAAATTGCTTTCTACCACTTACAGTATTTTTACGTTCTTCAAAATGCATTCACTGAGTTGTGCGATGCATTATCAGAATTTACACTTACGCCAAAAGGCCTTCAATATTGTTTCCATAATTACTAGTTGTTGCGACATCGTACTACTAGGTAAAGGCCTCTGACTTCCAGTTTTTGACAACAGTGTTGAGCTCTGATCGTTAGATCTGGCGCGCCGGTCCCATTATCTTCTACATCTCTTGATTAAATTGGAAATTGGAGAGTTGAGGACTAAATAGGCTCTATGTAAGGCCTGCCAGCCCTACCCCCATAGTGGTATGTACATGTGTGCAATGACGTCACCACATCGACACTCGGCGTGTTGTTCTGTTCGCAAACAAACCAATTTGTTTGCAGACTTGTCGAACGGTCGGATTATGGCTCCACATTATACCACATAACTGCTATACCACGGCTTGTTATAAATGTAAATTAGAGAACTAAACCACATATTTGTCCTGAAATGTTTTGTAAGTTATCGATACAATCGCAGCAGTATTGGCGACTGTGAATTGACCGTACCTTGACTAGGTATAATTGGATGTTGTAGAACCCTGACAGTAATACTCAATCGTTATACGGTGATCTATTTTATAATCAGCCTGCCAATTATCGACACCTTGATATAGTATTGTCAGCCTTTAATTTTCCCATGGTTGCGATTCCCTGTGGGAGCTTTTTAGTGTGGTAGTATTCATCTGTTTTTCTCTACAAAGAGCACAGAGGAAGACAAACACGCAGCTGAGTCAGTTGCAGTTCAATCCTTTCGATTCAATGTCAGACAGGGTGGTTACAAATGCAAAGCACGTCATCGAATGTCAGAATATCTTTCAAGTATTGCATACGTCGGGAATACTTGAGTTCTGGGAGAACATTCCATTCGAATTACTCAGAAAAACGAAATCTCAAAGCCGTGTTTATTTACATTTCCAGAACGTTATTGGTCATTATAAACAACGCTAATTTAAACCAGAAAATGACACTAAAGAAAGCTTAATTGTTTAAAACCGCTTTCGAAATGTAGCGACGCCGACGTCTAACTTTATACGGTAGCACCTATTCAGAGTGTTCCGAGAAAAGCTCCCGCGGAGAAATTTTGCTAAATGGCGAAAACATTGCGTTGTTTATGTCTGGGAAAGGCATTCTCGAACCTTCCTCCGTAGTCAAGATGAAAGCCTTAAATACACATCCAACAGACAAAAAAGCTGAACTGTTCTAGATATTACTCATTAAAGGTAAAATGGTTTTGAACCCAATGTCAAGCTAACAAACAAGATGAAACGATTTATTTCCGTTGGATCCCAGTTTTTGATCCCATTTTTTAGGTATTAACGATGGGTCCCATTTGATATTACCATTGAATCCCATTTTATGACAACATGTGTACATTTCAGAAGAAAAGTGATTTACTTTTATTAAATATTTCAAAAACACCGTGTGTGTATTTTGGATTTTTTAGGATTGTTGCCACTGGGGAATAAATGAGACAAATGATGTACTCCAAATAGTACTAGACTGGCATGAGTTAAAAATGATCAGGTTTATTTGTGATGTTTATAAATAAATAAATATGAACGCCTTCAAAACAAGCGCCTCTAAGCTCAAAAAAAAATACTGCCGTCATAATTTTTCCATATTTTTTTTTATATAATGTGGCCGTTTCTTGCACACAGGTCACAGTTTTAACCTAACCTTTTTTTTGTAAATAAGTAATTATCCTAATCTTATACTATGCTAAATAGTTCAGTTCCGGGTAAACAACTAAAAACAATCTCTTTTTTCTATAAATGCAAGTCGTTTGTGGCACTCGCCGGCCGCTACCGCGGCACCGCTCGCTCCGCTCGCTCGGCTCGTGCGTAGGAGGTCACAGTTTTAACCTAACCAAACCTAGTTCCCGGTTTCTAATAATTTGTTTGGGTAATGAAATTTTGTCCAAATCTTTTCGGAAAAACGGCAGGCACCCGTTATTCTAACATAACCTATCCACATACCCAAATTTCATCCAAATCAGTCTAGAAGTTTGAGCGTGTTGGAATAACAAACATACATACAAAATTTCGCCTTAAAATATTATTGTGATTTTGTTGTTGGATGTACCCGCATTCAGATGTTTTTAAACATCTGGGATCCAACGGAAATAGTTTTTGGGATTCAGTGGCAATAAAACGTATTTTTTTAGTATTTTTCAAATTTGGGATTCAACGGAAATATATAATAATGTTTTGTGGGATCCAACGCCAAAAATATTAAAGTGGGATCAAAAACTGGGATCCAACGAAAATAAGCGGATGAAACAAACTAGTTAATTAGACGGTAGATAAATCCTTTGCCGTCATTATTCCGTAAATTCTCGCTTACTGCACCTTTGTTTTAATTAAATATTATTCGGGCAGAAAAACGCGTCTTGTTTCGCCTGCTATATTTTATCCTTAAAGGCTCACTTAATAAATGCACCCTCGTACCTTGTTTCCTGGGTTTTCCATATTATCTGGTCCTTCGCCGTGGGGGCAGGCGGGACGAGCCCGCCAGCCCGCTAGCCCGCCGAGCGGCAGTCGCCGACGGGCGCTAGTCGCGGCCGGTCGCGTGCCGCGCTTTTGTCTCTATTCCGACATTTTCTATAACTGATGTTATGTTATCCATATAACCATTTGATTTGCCGCGTTTCTCCAACTTTTTTATAATAAATGTGGATGTTGGGTTTTGTTATTCATTGTTGACATAATGTAACTGACTGTGGTTTCATGAATCGTTAAACAGTTAAGTGGCAGGTATAAAGGTACTATATTAATCACTACATTAGGTTGTAAAAGGCAATGTTAAGATGGGATTCTACTAATGTGAGTTTGATTAACAAAGGCATGGCAACAAAACGAAGACACTTGGGTTCCACTCGAGGAGTTGGGAACAAGTTTTGATTAATTTTTGCTCGACGATGTACTTTGTATCAAGTTAGTCTGTTTAATGCCGTGATTGATGTCATACGTCTTCATGAACTCGAGGATTTCACAGCTTGGCGTGATTGAGTTTATTTAATAGGATTATTACCCGCATTACGGTGTAATTACACAAAATAATGCAAAGCCTCGACGTGACCTTAAGACATGCCGTAAGAAACACAATTATATTTAATTAAAAGCCTCCACAATGGAAAATTGTATAAGCAGCATTTTCTTAAAAAGTATCTCAAGGGGAATTGTTGAAGCGTACAAAAATAAAGCGTTAATAATATTTCGTTTGGTCGTGTTATTGCAGGAATTTCCTCAATGCGTCCTCTTCGGGACGTTTGTTTGCAGTAAAATGTTCGATATTCACTTCGTGGCGCTTTATTGATGCGTAAACGATCAGATTGTTGCTTTTTAGAAACCATCAATTATTTATGTTTGTTGGTTATACGTGGTTTCATATGATGGGGATAAAGTTTTTTCCTCTTATTTTCCTAAGGAGGAAAATTAACTGTTACAAGTTGCGGCTAATTTCATTGTTGTCTTTTCGTAGAAACCAAAATATAAAATATATAATAAATGAGTGACTTATTTTAATAACGTTTAACGGTCTCCTTCAGACAATCTTATAAAAGTAACGTTAATTTGTAATAGACAAACCCGCCTATTAGTAAAGCATTAAAATATGGTGCCATAGATGATGTTATTGACATAAATCTCTATTTAGAATTTGTGACTCCAAGTGCTACAACCAAAAATATACAAGTTAGCAGGACGTTACTAAGTTTTCAGGTCAATAATTCGAGTTAAGCAACACAAAGAAACAGATTCCAGCACATTAAGTGTGGAATAGAACTGTCTGTACTCCTCGTCTCAGAATTTTGATGTCCCCAACTTCTTGGAAACTAGATTCTATTTAATAAAATGAAATAGGTCTCTCCTGACCCTTTTCTTTTATTTCATTCCTTTGTTCTCAACGAGAGTTTGACAATTTTCTTGCGCGATCTTTGAACTAAGTATTCTTTAAAACATGTCCATGGGCTACACTTCCCTGCTACTTAAAACCGAGTTGTCTTTTAACTGACTGCGAAGTAACTAGTGAAACCTCTTAACGGGTAAATTCAATTAAAATGCGATAGACTGGGTTGTGCCCATTACCCTTGATTCTGGGAAGGCTCGTGGCCAGCAATGGATTTGCAAGGTAGATTTACATGCCTCTTCGTTCAGATCTAATATCAAACATGGAGTAGACAAGCCATTTCCGCCCAGCACTTTCGGAACAAAGGCATCACACAAAACCTGAGTGATTGTGACAGAAATAAAAATTTTACAGACAGTTAAAGTGTTGACAACATCTGGAGTTGTCGTATTAGAAAGGTCGAAAAAACTTAAAGTAACAAATGAGTAGTAGTAAGTACTACACGAGTAAGACACAAGCATTGTCGAACGTATGTAGTGGCCCGAAGGTGTCGCTTGGTGTCTTTATTTCCGCTTCCGGTATCTAGTCGGGCGGAGCGGCGGGGGCGGGCGGGACCGCATCCGGCGCCGGATAGTTTCCGCCTTTTATCACCACACACCGCTATGAAATATTAAAAATAATAGAGAGGAGTGAGACCCTTTTTTATGAGTTTCCATAGTTTGATGTGAATAGTTGAATAGTGTTCGTTAGCGCTCATGAAAAGTGCTTTTTGTTTACGTTTGAATAAAGGATGTGCTGACATAATGAACAGCTCGTTGTTTCAGCTCAGTAAATATACCAAAAGTAATTTATATACACAAAAATTCACAAAATGAACTTTATGTTTTGTGAGTACCGTGAGGGTAGTTTTTTTTAATAAAGACAAGTTTAAATAAAGAACAGACAAAGGACGTTATTACTAAAGACAAAAGCTTGATTATAGAATGTCGTGGTAATTGAAAATAGTTAAGAGTTTTATGATTTTAAGTTATATTTTAGTTTTTTTTAATTACACATATAAATATTTGTTCCGTGCGGGGATTGAACCAGCGACACGCAGCGTAGCAGTCAATCGCTCAGCCACTGCGCCAACCATGCCGTCGACTAGTGAGAACACGCGTAGCGCTCTATTGTATGTAGTCGTCCTATATCTCTCTCCTAGACCTGTTCCTATGTTTGATGCTCTAGCAGTAAACCAAAATCATTGCTGTGTTACTGTGAAACATAAAACGTCAAGGTTAACACCGTACTGAAATAGTCTCATGAATTAAATAGCGAAAGGTTAAACTTAAGTTATTCTGACTTGAAAAAGACTTACTGTATTCTTAACTTGTTTTCTTTAAAAAGCATTTTTATGTCTTCCTATAAAACAAACTGACAGTTTTATAATAAGATATGAAAAGTATTATAACTTGACGCGTAAAGTGAGTGGTACATATCAACCTTGTCATTCGTACCTAAGAATCGTAAGAAATATGACATTTTGTCTTGAACTCATGTTGAAATTTACACAACAATTTAAGCACGCTTAAGTGTGAATGTGTAGGTAATGATTGACGTATTGATAAAACCGATGAATATGCGAAAAGACTTTTGTCCAAATCATCATTCTCCTGCTCTTTTTTTTATTTGTTTGTGTTTAGCGCAGCATTCTTCTTCTTCCATGCCCCTATTACTCGCCATACCATCAGATACTTATTTTCTTGCTAAATCATCCTTCACACAAGCCATCCATCGTTTCTTTGGTCCTTCCTTCATGCCGTCGTGCTAAAAGCTTTTGTCCAAATCCTCAAAAGAACCCAAGCAGCGTATTTATGTTGTCTGCAAACCGAGAGTGATTCCAACAGTGCAATGAATAAATGCTTTAAGAAGTCTATTAGTGTACAATAAAACAGGCATTAAGTATGCAAAATCTATCAATAAAAAGACAAAACGCAATCATCACGATTTATCACCAAAATTGATAATAGAATTGAACAGATGCAGCTATCTTCTGGGTGGTTACCCAGAAGATATAATTTACATGGCAGGGTGCATCGAAATTGATTTATAGGCAAATAAGTTGCCAATCGTACAAACTAAATTCACAGAAATCGAAATCTCTTAAATGTAATTTGTGTTCGTTTTGTTATATTTTTCATGTATTTTTACCGAGAGACTGCGTCTCCGTATCATTTTTAATTTTCTTCTCAAGATTTCCCTTGTTTTTTTTTTGTTAAAGCTTCAATATTTGTCTATCTTCCACGCTGGTACTGAAAAGTAAATGTGTTACAAACTTATATCATCTATGAGTACTCAAATGTCACAGAATTATTATTCTAATGGGGGTTTTTAAGCACACGATGCAACTTAGTGACACATCTGTTAACTATTTATTAGGTCCTTACATATGAAATTGGCGTTTTTCGTACTGGCCACTTTAATCACGAATTTCTCCTCTTTGGTAAGGAATTCCAAATTCAAATTTGTACAGCTATTTACTCATGTATTTGTGCTTCGATGACCGTCATTCATTTGTTTTTTTTCTTCTGTTTTTTCTGTTTGCGTCACTCATTTTACAAAATGGAAAATTTAAAATATCGCATTATTTACGAGTACGAGTTCCGCCGTGGCACTATTGCTGCGGAAACGACTCGAAGGGTGAATGATGTGTATGGCGGTCATGTTGCAAAAGAAAACACAGTTCGTTTTTGGTTCCAACGTTTTCGTTCTGGAAATTTCGACCTGCAGAACAAGCCCCGTGGACGGCCTGAGACCCAAGTTGATAATGGAGAATTGAAGGCTATTGTGGAAGCGGACCCATCGCAAACCACGTCCGAGTTAGCTGCAGGCTTCGATGTTAGTGATAAAACTGTTTTAATTCACTTGAAGCAAATTGGGAAGATTAAAAAGCTTGAAAGGTGGGTACCTCACGAATTGACTGAAGCAAACCGGCAAACGCGCGTCGACTGCTGCGTTACATTACTGAACCGGCACAACAATGAAGGTATTTTAAACCGAATCATTACCTGTGATGAAAAATGGATTCTTTACGATAATCGGAAGCGCTCAGCGCAATGGTTGGATCCTGGCCAGCCAGCCAAATCCTGCCCCAAGCGAAAATTAACCCCAAAAAAGTTACTTGTAAGCGTTTGGTGGACTAGTGCCGGTATTGTTCATTACAGTTTTCTCAAATCTGGCCAGACTATTACAGCTGATGTCTATTGTCAGCAATTACAAACCATGATGGAAAAGCTAGCGGCTAAACAACCAAGGCTGGTCAATCGCTCCACGCCACTGCTGCTTCACGACAACGCCAGACCACACACTGCGCAACAGACGGCTACCAAATTAGAAGAGCTTGAATTGGAAAGTCTTAGACATCCTCCGTACTCCCCGGACCTTGCTCCAACAGATTACCATTTTTTTCGCAATTTGGATAACTTTTTGCAAGGGAAAAAATTCAACTCCGATGGGGCAGTCCAAATCGCCTTCAAAGATTTTATTGATTCCCGTCCGACTGGTTTTTTTTAGTAAAGGGATCAATGAACTACCTATAATATGGCAAAAGTGCATTGAAAACAATGGTTCATACTTTGATTAATTAAATATATTATATTAAAAAATATTCGACTTTTTGTTCCTTCCATACAAAACGCCAATTTCATATGTAAGGACCTAATATTTATTTATTTAGGATTACCAACGAGTAACATTACAAACATCTTTTCCAAATTTTAAATTGCACAGTATAATGTCCTGCAATGCACACTCAATTACAGGTAACCATAGCTTACACATTATTGAGTAGGTAAACATGCTATAAGTACAGATTATTGAATAAAAGGAATACATGCTACAATTATACAATCATGCTATTATTTAGGATTAAAATATCAAGAAAATTTAAATACATTCAAATTAAATTGCAATTTCAATAATATTATGTCAGAATGAGAATAAAATTACAACACACAAAAACACAAATTGAAATACATAAATTAAATTATTATTAAGGGTAATAAGATTTTATTTAATTAATTAATTATTCTTTGGAATTCAAATGTCCTCTAACTGAAAGTACTTATTTTCGTTACTTTTATTTGCGTTATTTCGTTTCGACATTTTCGTTACTTGCACCTGTTAATATATTTAAGTCATAGTTTATTTATAAGCGCTAATTAAAATTGTTTAAGAAATTACACTACAGCACCTAAATGTACTTTGTAATATCTACTTTTTTAAATAAATTATTCTATTCTATTCTATTCTATTCTACTTATATAATTTCTTCATAAATATGTTAAGACTGTCATGGTTAATATCGACATCAGCTTTGCGCCATATAGCGTTGTACAGTTTGGTTGCCCTTGTAAGGGGAGAATTATCACCCAAATTGGTTTTATGAAAAGACTGTCTAAAGAGATTAGTTTAAGAGAACTAGTTTGTTGGGTACGAATTTCCAATGTAATACCAAGTGCTACACATTCTGGCTTCTCAATTGTGCTTTGAGTTTGTAACTGTTTTCTTTTGTCAAAGTCAAATCATATGTTTTATTAAAATAAGGCACTTTTGAAATAGAATTTAATTTTCGTTGTTGCTGTTTTGTATAGCGTCGAGAACCATGAAGCTTATTCTCGAATAGTTCTCAATCGCTAAGCTTTTCTTATTCAGAACCTCCTCTGATTACTTAGCTAATCTGTAAGGTAGGATCATCTTAAGTTTCCTAAAGCCACAATTTGTTTTTGTAAACATCGGATACTCGGGTACTCTTTCTTGGACAAATAAAATGTATCATCGACGAAGAGAAGACAAACAGTGGTAAATTTAAAACTTGTTTGATCACGTTCAATAGTACGAGCGGCCTTGGTTCCATTTCTAATATTATTGAACCCTTGTTGATTTACGCCACACGTACAGCGTATCACTATAAATATATGGCCGTGTATCGTAATTTGTTTGTATCGATCGAGCGAGTGCGCGATTACGATGCTATCTGATGATTTCATGGCTGCCTATGTACTGCGGCTTAGATTATATTGTTTACATTGTTGCTATTAGTGATCGAATTTAAGTCAGAAGGCTTTAGATCCATGAGAAAAGCAAGCTCAGATGCATCTGGCTTATGAACCTCGGATAAAGGATCGTGTGATAAGATACCATATCACATAATATTTTAGGAATATTTTCAGTAACATAATAGAGTATTTTGTTAATCTCTCTTTAATGGAAGCGTTCTACTTTCAGCTTTTGTTATTGTAATTCAATTTTAAAAACTGCACATTGTTAACGCTGGCCTTGGTGACATTGTTTAAATTCTGTTGTTCTGACCCATGAGCTACCATTCACACCAGAGACCTTTATTATTGCAAGGAATTTGCATTAACCTTGTTATTGTGATACCAATGTTTCGAACAGAATAAAGCCATCACTATAAAAACTTATATCTCATCTTTGATTCTTTTCGAAATGAAAGGCTGTGATTTAGACGCCATCTTCAGCTTATCGTTTGCCAATGACGGTGCTAAGCCCCATGACCCGACAAATGACGATCCTTTGGCAATCCAATCCCGGAATAAAACGTGATTTCTTTCTGCGGAAAAACACAATCATACTTTCTGGCCGTCCGGGAAATCCAACGCCAAACTTCAAGATACTCTTAACCTTTTACAAAACCAATAAGGTGTCACTTACAAAACCCGACCGTTCCAGACAAAGGGCCAAATGGGGAAAGAATTTAAAAAATACAGGTGAAAATAATCCACAAAAGCGGTTTAATTATGCTGATTGTTCTCATTTTACGTGAATGTTAACCCGCGACTTTTGAGAGCTTTGAGAATTTCCGCAAGACTTTCATAATGTTTATCTGCGTTTTTTGTAAAGTACAGGAATCTTGGTAAATGTGACTTGTGAAAGAAATGTGTCGGGAATGTTTGCGTTCTTAAAGTATTCTAGAGTTGCTTTTACTTAAAGTATCGTCTTCGAGTTTTGATTTGAGTTAGATCATTCTTTTTAGTTAGTTCATTTTTTAGAATCTTTACATTTAAAACTAGTAAGATTAATTTGTTTGACAGACTGCTTATGAAGATGTTAAGTATGAGATTTGTAGTAGACTTCGTTGAGATGTTTTGTGAAAATATAACTTAAATACCTTATTAGACTAATTCTAGACCCGTGCCTGTACTTTTCCACAGATAAAAATATTTGATATAAGTATTTACTTTTTCTCTTCAAAAAAAAAAAAAAAACTGTCTTAGTCATTAATTTCGGTTAAGAATAACACCAGCCCAGATATAGTTTTGTTTTGCTCAAGCTTCTGTGTAAACAGAAATAATACAGAGTTAATAAACAAGTGTTTACTTTAACCATCTCCAAAAATAATCTTTGTTCTTGGATTCTAAATCTCGCTCAAGTAGCTTGTGCCTTGAACTGATACCGTCAACAAGAATGGAGGTTTACCAGCCCGTGACGCATTCATACCAGGAGGGAGAAAGTAATCCCTCGATGTAGGGGGATGCTTCAGGAAAAGCCACGATATATTGACAGCGAGGGAGCTATCAGTTGCGGCCACATCTCTTTTACTATATCGCTACTATCTTCTTTGTTGCATTTTGATTCTTGCTACGGTTTTGTACAGTTATACAACTTTAATACATACAGCAAACAATTCCTTATAATTCGACCTTCCTCAACTTGTACAAACATATTATATTGTAAAATAAAATTAAAAGCGCAACGACTCCAATAACTCTAAGCTCTCCCACTGTTTCCGAATCTCCTGCAGAGAGCGCGCTGACTTGCCTCTTTTCTTCTTTCACCGACTTTTGATAAAGCATCGAAAATATTTTAACCGCAGTCAAAGCTTAGAATTTATACGTTTTCTTCCTTTACGGGTAAAAGCTCAAGCTGAACTAATGCGAACTGAGATAGCAACGCGCGCTTCGATAGCGTTTGAAGATTCTAGTCGACCATAAAATTGAGTTCAAACTTTACTCCAACTTAACATTAAAATAGAAATAGCTGATGCAGCCTATTTTGCCTTCAATTCCTCTTATACCGTAAAAACAGAAAGTGTTTTGAACTATAGTGATATTTGCCCGCAGTCTGGTATAATATCAATTGATGCAATTAGTGTGAATGTGAAGCCTTTATCAGAAATAAAACCCAAATTAAATAAACCAGCTAATCAGTCTGAAATGAAACTTTCATTATCACACAAGCTTTTAACGTTGAAATGTAATAAAACCGCAGGAGGATTCAAAAAGCGGTCCCATCAAATTATATTTGACGTGTAAAACGTGAAAGTTTTGTGAAATATGACATAATATGAGAGAAACGGGCCTACATGACAGGCCCGCCGGCTGGTTAAGCCGCTGAAATGAAGTCGCTCGTACGAGCGTTTTGCGGGATTCTCGTCGGCGCATTAGCGAGTGTTCCTGTGTGCTCCGATGTGTTTCAATTACTTCGACTTACTAACTGGCGTGTGTCATGTTCTAATGTCGCACAATTTACACTTCTGCGTGGGATTGTGACGGATTTCGGAATTAAGTGGTTTTGGAAGATGGTAATTTTAACTTGGTGGATATTTATTCGTTTGAGATCTCTTCTCTTGCTTTGGTTTTAAGTGAAAGGCTTGATGACTTACAATTGATGCTTTGTGTTTCTCGGGCCTCTTAATTAAGCCTACGTCATTATTTTCTCTTATTTTCTCACTTGAACCTCTATAAATAATTCGCTTTATCACCCCCAACTTCAACAACTTCAACAAGTTCTAAATTTGAAATTCGTTCTGTATTTCTTAGGTCATCTCCATAAATTCGACTAGTATTTCTTCCTAAAGCTGTCACCTATAAACGGAGGCGTTGATGCCTGAAATGTTTTAATTGGAGCGATTGACCCGCGACCCGCCAGCACGACCCGCTGGCTCGCACCACTACGTTTTCGCAATAACCACTGATCAATACCGCCCATGAGTTATTAGACTTTTGTACTATTCGTTCTGACCAATGAGTTTGCGTAGCTACAGAACGGGTACGGGTTACAGAAGTTTTGGGTTTGTTCAAGTACTTGGTAGGGATAATTGCCACAAACTTGCTACAGCGAACTGAAAATGTTCGCAGAAAAAAATATTTCATTTTAATGATGCGGGTATTACCTCCAAGCTGAAATATTTTAAACCATTTGGGTTGGCTCTTTATTAATATTCGAGAAAAACACGACAGTAAATATCCAAATGTACGAGATTCAGGTCATAGTTAAGTGGTAATGACTTCCGACTTCCCGAAATACATCGAGTTGTATGAACTGAGCTTTGATTTGTTTCTGACTTGACTTATGCATGTTCGTTCATGGTAATTTTGTCGTCGTTAGGCGTACCACAAGTGAATTTTTCGTGAAAAACTTTGTCTAACTCTCACAAATGCTTTCAGTGTTAATTTGTAGGCTTCTTAGTCTGGTTTTTCTTTACCTAAAATTATAATTAAAATGCTTTTAACAAACTTTCTTCCTCTACATCTTTGTTGATTTTAATTAATATTCATAGGTACTTTTAGCCGTGTTTTACTTTAGTATTTTTTCGTTAATTTCTCTTCTTCTTTAAAATTTTCCAAAATTCCAAAGAACATTACAGATTGACCAACAAATCTAAAGTTTAAAAAAACTATGATTCGTTACAAGTTTTTCAGTTCATGTTCGGTGGGAATAAATGTCTTCTCTTTCTTTCAATTTGTCGCTATTTATGTTATTTATTGTTTTAATCACCACGCACCTTCATATGAAGACCCTTCCGTGTCTAGTTCAATGCCCTAAAGGTCGGATTAAGACGACAGTGACTCGTACACTCGATCGTATGTGTATTTTTGCACACATCCTAATGCGCAGGAGTTTCTGTGCAAAATGACACATCGCTGTCACTATGTAAATGGGCCAATCTCCGTACATTGACATTAGCTACGTCACGGTTTTCTGACACATGTTTATCTAAATTTGTGAAACTGTTTATTTAGATGTTGAAATGTATTTTTGAAGTTTTGCTTTTAACACTGCTCTTTAGAAAATGGGGTTTTCTTTGTCCTGTCAGATAAAGATCTGACTTTCAATTCTTGTAGTCGTTGAGTTTTTGCTTCTATACCTTATGCATACGTAATCAATGAGGAAAATGTTAAGAATGGAACTATATCTCTGTGTGGTTTTGCCTGTTTTCATATAGGCTATTTCTTTTTCCTGTAGATCGTTTAGATACAAAGTCCTATGCTTCCACGTTTGTATTGCGAACTGCCACTGCCGGCTTCTCTGTTCGTTATAATCGGAATCGCTTTAAAGTTTCTAGACAAGCATGCTCAACCCTGGGCCCCATCATCGCTACACATCAGGCGAGTTGCAGCTCAACGCAAGCCTAAATAGTATAAAAACAGAATGTTTAAATTGTAACGGCAGCTATTATTAGATATACGTATATTTCGTGTGTGTATGAATACTAACTTCCCCTACTCTCTTATCATCTATTTAATTTGTTTCTTTCGGTGTCTGATTCAATTCGTGGTAATTCCGTGCTTACTCATCATCATTTCCATCTATTAATCATGACACATTTAGACATTTTGCTAGAAATTCTAAATTATATGTTTGTCTACAATTTCCTTCGTTACGCACAGCACTACAGATATTAATAAACCCCATTGCCGTAATGACAGGCAATTTGTTTTGACGTCAACGCCATGCTGTGTTCAGTACAGTAATGGTTGCTAACGAATCATTTGACTTCTTCGTCGGTAGTATCACTTATATCTCTAGATATACAACGACCTAATCATATTATTGTAGTTATTTATGACACAGGTTCAGCGACACTTATTGGAGCTCCATTCATGTTATTTCCTTCGCTATCGATAAGTTCTCGCTCGAAGAAACAATGCGAGCATTCACTTTATCGACTATCGATACAATTCAGAATTAGGTGTCGTAAAATTTTACAAGTGAATATATCGAGAGCGCGGTATTGTCTGTAATGTGACTGTCGCTTGCATTGGAGATATTGTTATTCGAAGTTGTACTAGCATGTAACACTGCGCTACAATCAACTAATGTTACTTTTCTTCTTGATTTAGAACTTGTAGTCATAGTGACACGCCACTAACTTGCCGCAAGTGATTACTTAGCCTTACAAGACATGTAACATCTGACTTGTGCCACTCCTAACATAAATTACATACATATTATATTACTTGGAAAAAATAACAAAACTTTACCGAACAGAGACAATCCGCCTCACTTTGATTCACTTCTTCCAGATTGTAGTAATTTGTCTCTTTTAGGGTTCCACAAGTCAAATGGATCGTTTCAACTTCCCCGTGACAGCCGCGTCATTTCACCGAAGGTTCCGTATTAATCTTTCCATGTACACTTGGGGCCAATGAAAACCGACCGATCGATGCTCGCATATAATTTTCATCTTTGTATACGTTTTATTTATGGTCTTTATTTATTGTATAATTCTGCTTTTCGAACGAATAATTGTGAATAACGTTTCCTAAAAGATGAAAATGTAATTGAAATGTGATACGGAAGATTTATAACCAAAATTACGCAGCGAACGATTGCTTTTATAATCGTACCGTCTTTTGCTTCGCTCTGTAATAGATTATTTGAATGGGTTGTATAAGATATCTTGGATTTGATTTCGATTGAACTATTTCCACATAATAATAGACCGTTATTCTGATATAACCGATGAATTAAACTTCTTTGATTGTAATGGCTTTTAGTGCGTTCATTTGTCAAGTTTTATCAAACCTATTTCAAAAGGTTACAAAAACGAATAATATTATTGTAGCTGAAACGACGGATATACTGGGAGCCAAAATAATGTAGACAATATTTGTATTTCTGAGCTGAGATATTGGACTGTTCTGTGGAATATTTATGTGAAGTTTGTTGGTTGAAAGCTGGGTTCTATGGCGTTGCGTGTCGACAAGGCCTCATTCACGGCTCCACAAATGACAGCGGTCCCTTAGGGGTAATCATTATGTACTCAACTTGATAGCGGGTAACAAGCGCTGCTTGTAGTCGAGGGCTAGTAATCTTTATTTAGAGTGCTCTTATTTCTGGTGTAGGCAGAAATTGTAGTTAATCATTAGTGTCTAGTTAAATATTACCAGTATTTCTTTAAACATTCAGTATTGAGAAACAAGCTAGCTATATTATTGTTGGTTTTGTTTTTTTTTAATGAATTTGTTTCTGTTTTTCAAACTCGGACCTTCTCGAAACTTTTACAAACACACACTTTTCTACTGCCTTTCATTCATTTTGAGTTCTATTGTCCAAAAATATATTCCGTATGCAACTAGCGCCGACTGTTTTGTTTCATCATTCAGTGAGGTCACATGCATTCATAAACCAAAACTTCTGTATAGAACAGTTGAATGGCATTCAAGTTTCTACCTTCAATAGTTTAGTTGTACAGCTACTAGGTTTAAAAATAACAAGGGTATCAGATCTGTGCCAGGTCGTAGTCAGACATTAACTGCACGCAATGCCTTCACACCTAACCTTTAATTGTTTAAGTTGGTGGTTGAACAACCGCTTTCACCGGATTTTGCCTCTATAGTGACAATTGGAGCTATTTAGTTATACAACATTATATCATCTGCAATGTAATTTGCATTTCATATTTTTATGCAATGTCCATAATAATTTTAGTTGATTCAACTGTTGTAATTTTTCACGTCAGCTGTTGAAAAAATGTGAAAATTACCGTGTACAAAACGTTATGCAAGGTTTTGAAGTCACTAAATAAGTAGAGACAAATGATTCGACTCGCTTTACAGTCATTAGTTCATTGCCTCGTTTATTTGCACAAATAGTTGTATGTTAGCATGAAATTAAGTAATATTACCATACAACTGAGCGTACATAAATGTTTCAACACCTTTATTGACCGCTAGTTGTTTTCCACGACGGAATAGTCACCTATCGAACTTTGAACTGACGTATTTTCCTATCATTAGTATAAATTCTCGAGTAGTGCATCGCATACCTGGAAAATAAGGAAATTACATAGAACAATTAGTATTCTATCATCAAAATTAAAAGCTTCCGACACAAAACCAACTACAAGACATCATTCGTCTATACATATATTTGTTTACTTGTATGTGACTTTCAGTATTCAGTGTCCGTTTCCACAAGTCCCTACGTCACAAATCAAATTACCGAAATCCGGTTCTATTTTCGTCCGCGCCAGCCTTATTCGTTTATGAATCTTATTAGTACAGTCAGGGACACTTTCGTTTCATTAACTTACTGACCGTTACAACTTTGCCATTCATGACTGTCATATCATGTTGCCACATACATCATCCTACGGTTCTAATCATTATTTTGGCTTTGTTAGTTCTGCAATATTAAAGTAATAAGGATTTGGTAAGCTGCAATTTTATTAAAAACAATTCAAACAGGATATCCATAGTCATTATTTAATGTGAGTGACCGCAATAATTTTAGTTTATCCGTGATCATGGCGTTTGCAACATCACGAAATATCGGAAACTCATATTAAACAATAAACCATAGTAAAATAATCCGTTTAAAATGTTATCTAAAAGTTATAACTCTAATTTCCTAATTTTGATAAATGTCATGTATTTGTAAGTATAGTGTATTTGCGTTTTGACGTGGGGTGGTAAATAATGAACCATATAAAACCAGAAATAGTCGCGCCAAGTCGTGAAATATGGGCACTTTGTTAGCGCAAAGAAAAACGAACGTCAGGTAGTTTTTCCGCATGTATAGTGTGTCTATTAATATCGCCATATTTGCACGCTCAAGGCAGGACTGCCCAAGTAGTCCTGAACAAGTGACGCGCGCTGGCCGCGGTGACGTCACGAGTTGCGTGCCAAATGTGACGAGAAGCTCGCGACCCAGCCCACCGGTGGCAACTGCTGGCAAGCCACAGCCAGTTACATTTCAACGCTGACGACGAACGCACGTTCTAATACCCTGTTTTATATACAAACTTTATCGTAATTATTTTGTGATGACTTATTAAAATAATGTATGGTGTGACATTTTTTTGTCCTCGAGCGTAAAGTGTAATATGAAGTGAAAGTGTGGTTTCTGATGTGTGTGCGGACTAGTGGTATGGTGGCGATGGGTATTATAATAGGAACCTGTGTGCCTGACGCCGAGCAGGACTCCGCCTATGGGGCTCAGATACGACGCCCACCAAGAAGGATTTTATACGGTATGCATTCCTGGTACTTTCATCAAACTCTTTCGCTTCAAAAATATTATTGTTTCTGACCTATACGAAGTGGTAATTATAAAAGGTTATTATTTATTTCTCAATGAAAATTCATGTAATAGTGTTTAATTTGATTCCTTTTAAAATTAATATTTAAAGTCCAACGACAAAATCCTTTTATTAAAATTAATTACAAGGTTCGAGCCGGTTGTTAAGGATTCTGTACACAAAGATCCTTGTTGTAATTTTAATGTTTACGATACTACAACTTACCTTTTACCTTGGTTGTATATTTAAATAAATAAATATAATTTGCCGTCTCAAGTCACGACTGGTCCAACTGTCAGCAAGGACGACTATGTTGGGCAATGCTCGTTTGTGAGAAATATTGTACTTTAGTACGACGACTATGAAGTGTTTTAATGTTTGACCCGTTTTACCAGCGACTCATAAACTAACTAAACTTCGACCTACCATCTATAAATCTGTAAATAAATAGAGACTGTCAAACAATTATATGAGTGTCAGAAAGTGAAATTTTTAAAACGATGAGCCATATTTTCGGTCAGGTAGTGTAAACGTTAGTTGATAATTTGATCACCCGGTCTGATAAATCGTTGGCTCTGTCCATACTGTATATTGATCGGAATAAAACAATCATGGAGAAAGTAATAAAAAAGTTTTGTCTGTTATATACTAGGCACAGTACATACATAGCTCGTTTGTGTAAACATAGAAATATATCAATTTTGTTCAGTAAGCTCGTTGCGGATTAATGTTCGTTTTTGTAGTATAATTCTATCTGTATGTTTTTATTTAGACGGGCCTGTTGGTCTAGTGGTTAGTGGCCCTGACTGCTGAGCCGGAGGTCGTGGGTTCGATTCCCACCCAGAACATACTTTGTGTGATGAGCATGATTGTTTGTTCTGTGTCTGGGTGTGATTTATCTTTAATATGTATGTATTTATAAATTATATAAGTATGTATATCAGTTGTCTGGTTACCATAACACAAGCTCTGCTTAGCTTGGGATCAGATAGCCGTGTGTGAGTTGTTCCAAGATATTTATTTATATTTATTTGATAAATTCAGTTCATTTATTAATTTGTGATTGATAGCTTTAAAAGCCACTGGTTATATTTTCTGTTTGATTTGTAATCTGTACATATTAATCAACGATAGTGAATCTTTTCTTTCATCAACACTAGCAACCCGTTTCTATACGCACGGTTTTAACAAAAAATAAAAACACTTTAAAATAATTACCTGATTATGTTTTTTTATTATTATTATGAACATAAACCTTCCGGAACAGTTAATAAATGATGGTAGAAACGGCATCAAAGTCCACTGGGTAGTTCAGAAGAACAGCCGCATAGACTGACAGGAAAAACGAGTTCTAAATTATATAATTTATAGATTATGCTGTTTCCTTCCTTTTGACCGCGGCCATGTAATTTGCAGAGCTATTAGCTCGTACATCCAATCACTCAACGTCCCCACTTATCGACACTGCTCTTAAGTCCTGATAGCAGCCTCCAAGATCGCTCCATCCGATTAGGTGTCGAATTAGAACTTCTGTCGTCCCAAATCAAGTAAAATGTTTTTCTACCAAGTGAAGTGAACCTATTGATATCTAAAGATAATTCTAAAGATAATTAAAAGGGGGGCAAAAACCGAAACTAATAACGCCATCTTGTTTGCTAAATGTAGTGTACGCTGTCGATGTCCCTCAAGGGCTGAATAATTCAACACTATACGTGTGTGCCAATATAACTACCTAAACAGTTAATTCTTGTCAAATAAAAAAAAAAACTAACCAAAAGTGGAATTTACTTTATTTGGGAGGGACCTATTTATTTTTATTTCGTAGCGTAAAAAATATATTTATTGAGGTATCAAATGTAGTCTTAAAAGAGGGCTTCGTTTACAAGGCCATGTACCCCATAGTTATTGATAGAAAATAGTGGATACAAGACTAGTGAGTTATGTGATGGGGCAGGGAACCGGCTCGGATGGTCGAAGCTAAAGGCTTATCACGAACATGCGGAGCAAATGTATCGCAAATTTGAACGCTACTTCAATTTTAAAAAAATCTCGTTCACACAATCATATTTTACTAAAGAATTGTCAAACTGGTACACGGGAATTGTGCCCTGACTGGACACCAAACACGGCAATTCGTAGAAAGAAAAAAAAAGGGAAGTATCGATATGATTACTCTTAGTTTAAAGACTATTACCACAAATAAAAAATGTATTTTCTATAAACAATTGTTCCTAGTTGTTGTAGCGCGTTCGTGCTGGGGCCTCTGTTGGCTCCTTACTACCGCCAATCACGAACATTGTAGAAGCATTACTTTTTATTGACGACTATTGTTTGTCCTTAAAGTTATTCTTCATCGATTTTAGTGAGCTCATTGGATACAACACGAAATTATTTTTGTAGGAGACTATGCTTTAATAAAATTAAAAAAATGCATTGATTTAATGTCCCACAAAGGCATATAGTAACAAACTGGTGTGAACATATTGATTCATATTGTAATTGTTGATAAATACCTAAGTACTTACATAACTATTATATTTGACTCTTTAAGGCAAAATGTATCGGGACGTCGTTAAACTTACCAGCATTATATGTATACCTACATTTTAGCAAATAAATGATTTCTATTAAAAAAAAACATTTTTACGCTTATTCATTAGCAACAACTTACACTCAACAGCAAACTAAATGTATTTCTCATAGATAGTAACTTAATCCCTAAAATAAGTTTGGCTTCATTTCGGCTTTAAATATTTAGTTGAATAACATCAGCAATTATCCTCATGCATATCTAAATTTAATAAAATACATAATTATTTAAGTGAATAATAATTTATTTAACTTAATAATCCAAATTACAAAGGTCTTGTATTAGTAACAATATTACTTATCCTATGTTAGTAGTACTTAATAACTTAAACACATTGGGTACGATGTGTTACCGCCACACTAGCGGATTCTAAAGTTTAAGTCTTCTGGACTCACACTAATTTATATTACACAGACACTCAAATTAATCAACTTTATTGATTGACCACCCTACTCTACACTTTTCATCTACGAGTACTTATTCAACTGTCGGTAATAATCTGGTAAACAGCCTTTTTTTTGGGGTAGAAATCATCAAGTAACTTCCCCCGCTCTGGGCGGAGCGTGGGGGACTGTCAGACTTGTACTAACAAATACCCACCCATGTTCCTTCTATTGCCCTTAACGTTCCGGGGCCGCGGTATCTCTTTCGAACAACCCGCAACCCCGGCAGGCGGAGGCCCTGGCAGGCCCATCTACTTCTGCGAGCTACCCATTGCTCACCGTCCGCAGGCCTAAGGCATGTCAAAACTGTACAAAGGCGGACTCACGCCTTTGTACAGTTTTGACTTGTACATATAGTTTTAATAAATAAATAATCGTGATGCTTGACGGGATGTAACATCACGCTGATAGTCCACAAGGGTTAAGGTAATACCTAATAGGACACCCACATTTTGTTAGTTATGTTTGAGTTCTATAACATGAGTGAGCCCATTTTCATTGGGCGGTTTGCTTGTTTATAATCATAACAACAGTTCCCAGCACTTGGGGCAAGTTTGTATAGATAGTTTGAATCTCTCCATCCCTAGTCATATTGATATACGCCGCGCTGACCTACATATGAGAGCCGATACCTACCAAGACCATCACCCCGACATACAGATGACGTCGGTGACAGCGATTGATGTCGGACGCTCAACAAGTGATCGGGGCTCTTGGTAGACCTAGCTCTACCTAGGCTAGGCTGTACTTGTCTTGTATCCCGGACGAAATTGTGTCAAGTGATACGATCGATTTGTTTCGTCGACATGCAGTTTTTGATAGCACCGAAAACACTGCCCTAGTGCTATTTTAATTTTTTATTAGGTGTTAATGTATTGGCTACTCGGCAAAGACCCCCCTATATATTTTCAAGTTCTTGTTTCGTGTTCTAGACTTTACAATTATGTTAAAACAACCCCTATCCGATCTGAAAGGGGCATTGCAGATATACTATATATGATATAATGATGATATAATGGCATTAATAAATAAAATATTCATGAGTAGTAAATGAATTTTAAAATGCATGATTTTTGTGATACACTGATCATGATACCAGACACCTGGTGACTCTGCCTAAAAAAAAACATAAATACCTGATTGCCTAAAAACTTGAAAACGGTCATGTCTTTACTGACATTCACAAGATTAAGACAAATTGGTTGACGTAGGAATCAGCAAAATCGGCCCAAGCGGATTTGTTATGTTGTACCACAAAAGAATGTATACACATACAGTTAAAGACTGCTAAACACATAACCCTCCGCCAGTCGGGTAAATGGTAGCTAAAAAAAGTAGACAACCTAAACAGAGTAATACACAGGAAACTCGTCAATTAACGAAATCAACTTATACACATCTACTAATATTATAAAGAGTTTGTGAGGTTGTAGGGGGTAATCTCGGGATCAACTGAACCAATTTTGAAAATTCTTTTACCAACAGAATGCCACGTTATATACGGCTATATAACATCACTCTACGTCACTTAGGAGAAGTGTTAAGTAGCGGGTGAAACCGCTGGGCAAAGATTGATTTCTCTGCTCATTAACTTCCACCCGTAAAAATGAAGCATTCACTTGCACATGAAGGTTTTCTAGTAATCGATAAAATCATGTACAGAAAATATACACAGGAAAATTTAAAACGCAACAATTACTTATTCAATATAAAATAATATAATGACGTGGCGTTTCTGTACATTAAAAAAATAATTAATGATTAAAATATAAAAAGTACCCATTTCTACCATTTTTATATTGTTTACCTGTGTCTCTGCAGTCTGCGTGTCTTCGGGTATGTTTGTATGTTAACGACGTATCAGAAAAAATACAAAACCAATTTGGTTAGTTTTAATCTTAACAATGCAATTCTTATTAAGTATTCATTTTTAGGGTTCCGTAGTCAACTAGGAACCCTTATAGTTTCGCCATGTCTGTCTGTCCGTCCGTCCGTCCGTCCGTCCTCGCTTAATCTCTGTGACCGTTAGCACTAGAAAGCTGAAATTTGGTACCAATATGTATATCAATCACGCCGACAAAGTGGTAAAATAAAAATTGGAAAAAAATGTTTTATTAGGGTAGCCACCCTATATGTAAAGTGGGAAGTGATTTTTTTTTTAATTTCAACCCTAACGTGTGATATATTGTTGGAAAGGTATTTAAAAATGAATAGGGGTTTACTAAAACCATTTTTTGATAATGTCAATAATTTCGGAAATAATCGCTCCAAAAGTAAAAAACAATGTGTCCCCCCCCCTCTAACTTTTGAACCATAAGTTTAGAAAATATGAAAAAAATCTGAAATGTAGAACTTTATAAGGACTTTCTATGAAAATCATTTTGAACTTGATTGACACAACAGTTTTTGTACACAAAAACTGTTGGAGCGCCTGCCGCGAGCGTGCAACATTGCACGCTCCTCCACCTTTAAACTCATAAGTGGGAACACTTATTGTGACGGACGGGAAACTACGGAACCCTACACTGAGCGTGGCCCGACACGCTCTTGGCCGGTTTTTTTCAATTATAGAAGATAACTCGTAAACTAGCCAAGCAATATAAATAAAACTGATATGGGACCACCTCAAGAGTACGGTGCGGTACCCTTCCGATTCGAAAAAAAAAAAAACAATCGGCCCAAAATTGACGAATTGAACATCGAATTTAACACACTAACCACACGAAGAAGAAAGAAGAAAGCTTAGTGAGTCGGTAAGTCAAATCGTTTAATCTACACTTACAGCTTTAAGAAAATTATTTATATATAATACAATAGAATAGTTTAAATCATATCTCTTTAAGAATATTTCTGAAATAACAACTTCTCCCGATTTATATTCTCAATGGCGTCGCGCAATATAACAATCACACATTTAATAATAATAGACGTGCACAGTTTGAAGGTACACATGATACTAAAGTATCTAATTTTCTTCTCCCTATCTTCCTTTTCCAGCGAAAGAAGTGGTGCACCTTCTCTAAGCGAGATATTGTTGTTTACCGACACCCGCGCGTACGCAGGCGCGGGCACTGCTAGTTATAACATACAAACGTACGATATCAAATAATATTAAAGTCTCCATATTCTATAAACCAATACAAAAAATTACTTCAACACACAAAACCGTAAAAAACTACTAAAGCCACTGCAATCACATACGATTCGAAAATGGAACATCAGCTTACTCTCTCATTTAGATTTCCTCGGCATTCCTACCAAAATGTAATGAAAATCCGGATTACCACCAATCGGGCCGCCAGTCATCGGAAATATTGAGGGCTCAGTTAATACGATAGGATTGAATGGATACGTATCTTCAGTTGTCTGCGTCGTCGACGTCCAGTCCGGAAAGTTGTGGGGGCCCGTCGGCGGGAACTGCGGCCACGGCGGGTACATATTCTGCCCGGGTGGGGGGAACATATTCTGCCCGGGTGGGGGGAACATGGGACACGGGCACATGGGCGCAGGGACCATGCAAGGGTTCATGCAAGGAAGCATGGGCGTCGACCTCTTTTTCTTTCTGCACGCTCTAATGGGCGGGCACGGCGCTCGCGTTGTGGTGGTAGTCGTGGTCGAGGTAGTAGTGGTCTCCAATGGCTTTGTCAGGGGTTCGATAAATGGGTCTGGGGGGTCCTCATAGTCTGAGCATATCGGCGGTGTCGGGCAACCAGCTGGATACTCCATCCCTAATCATCAAACCAAACAATATTAGAAATCGGATAGTGGCCAAAGGACTCGAGTAAAAGTTAAACAGTAAAATGAGTTTATTGTTTATTTAAGGGGATGGTTCATAGAAAAATCTGATCGCAGGCCCAACAGTTTTAAAACATGTTTTTTGTAGACTTCATTGTTACAGAGTCGTCCAGTTTTACAGTTTCCATACGAACCTCGTAGCGATTTATGCGGCGTAAATAGTGCCTGAGGCTGTTGTATTTCCGGGTGCTCCTGCGGAAGTTGCAGCGGCTGCGGTGGCTGCGGCGTTTGCGCTGACTGAGGCGTCTGCGCTCGCGGCTGCGGCCTCGGCGGTTGCTGTGGCTGATACACCGGCTGTTGCTCAGAGTCCTGTTCTGTTTGTTGAAATCGTAATGATTCTTGCGGCCTTAAGATGGGTGCTTCGTTATCGGTACTAACTTCTACACCAACTCTCATTCTGGCCGAAGGATTTGCTGTTGGTTTTATTTTTCCCTTTGTCTTTCCCAGCATCCTATAAAATACAGAATTGTTCATTATTTATTACTGATCGACGAAGGCCTTGAGAGGAGTCGGGTACAAGACTTGCTCTGACGAAACTCAAACCATAGACATTTACCTTTCTCGTCGTCTCTGCTTGCACTCTTCACACATGGCACAGTACACTTCCAGTACTGCTGGGTGCTCCGTATTCTCGTGGCACCTTCTGCAGGAGATTCTGCAGTCTATGTAGCCTACACTCGAAGGTATGATGATCAGCACTACCAATGTTAACAGTATTGGGGACCTATAACAACATACTTTGAATTAGTAAAAGAAACAATTCGTCGAGTTGCAGATTTGCTGTTCTGAATCGGTTTCAGCAAAAATGCTAAAGGGTTTCGGGAATTGCTAGTTAACTCTAAAAATCAAAAGTAGTTTTTTTTTTCTTTTTAGGGATGGAAAATCGTCAAATAACTTCCCCGACACTGGGTGGTGCGGGACTTCTATGCTACTCATCCATGTTCCTTCTTTTGTCTTTTGTGTTCTGGGCCGCGTTATCTCCGGACAACTCGCAACTCCGACAGGCAGTGTCCTTGGCAGGTCCTTTGCTGGCATCTCTTAGAGGGGCGCGTGGAACACAACCGCGCCGTTGACACGGCCTGTCGTAACTAGACGGTTCACAGACAGGGTTGGAAACCTAAAAGTCCGGCCACCTCCTTCGCAAGCTTAACTGCTTCGCAGGTGACCGCTTCCCATTCGTTCTCGCTCCGGACCGTGGACTGAACGAGGGCCGGACGCGAGAGGTTGCCGCCACAGATCGCCTCTACGACGCCACAGTGTGCTTAACCTTGTCCTCCAAACTATCGTCACAGTGGTGACACCCGGGCGTTTCTACCCGCCCGATTATGTGCAGGAAAAGTAGCCCTTGACATTTAAATAGATTCTTTGAAATTTTGTTGTTGGTTTCCCAACGCAATTAGCATAGTATTTAATTTCACCAAAATCTGGCGGCTAAAGAAAAACAAAACGTGCGTGGAGTGATTTATTTGTTGACTCAGATATTTTTAGTTCATTCATTTATGCGACCCAGGAAATTAATATGATGAGTCAATGGGAAGCCTCAGTAGATAGTTTATCATCACTCGTATTATTTTAAGAAACAGAAGATGTTATTATTGGATTTGCGTCTATTGGAATGGTTTTAGAAGACTAAATTATTCCATAAAGTTTGACTTGATGATCTTTCCAAGAATAATAATCAAGAATAATTATAATTTACCTGGAATATTATGGAAAGTTAAGTTACAATAAAAAAAATCGAATCTCCATCCATGTGCATTGCAAAACTATAATTTTAATATTCAACTCAAGAATTTGTTTTAGATTAGTTTCTTCCATCAAAATATTGATAAAATAAAAATTCATACCCGAATTTGGCATTATTTTTCCCAATATCCATTAGAAAAGTGAAGCTTATGTTTTGAATTAAAGTGGAACACTATCACCGTTTGTTCGACGCAAGTTGCTACTGATGTGTTCTGACTGTAATATATTTCAGCGGCGTGTTACGCAAACATTGCGAAAGCAATTTATGTGCCGCGAAGTTATTTGTTTTAGTTATCGGGGCATCAGGTGTACAGTGTTTAGGAGTTGTCGACGTAATACATGGAGGGGTATTCCGTTCATCTATTGCGAATACACGAACATATAGGGAGTTGTTGTGACTTCGGCATTCAAAGGATTTGAACACCTTGGAATTACATTACTAATGAGTCTAAATCTTTTTGTTCTTCATGTCTGAATCCTAAAATATATGTATACGAGTTTTCTTTGTCGTCAGCAGCAGGTCTATCCTAGGTATCGATGCAAAGATATTTCTTTCTTGGAGCCATATTGATGTTCTACATCAGCGTCATTTTCAAGACATTAAGTTTGTGGTTAATTGTATTTTATCAATTCTCTCGTAGCTTTACAACATTTTGGTTCTTGCCGGCGAGGACTAACACCCTGTATGGCAACTATAAATTATGGTAAAAAATAATTATGTAAGTTTTCATTTTGTAACAGTATAACGGTGGGCCGGAATTTCGACCAAAGAATCGTTTAGCTTTAGCATATAGAGTCGATCCCAACCTTTTGAGCTATTCTTAGAGGCTTAGCCGACTTTTAGGGCGACCGAAACAGACGATAATCTATATCAATACAAGTTTTTCACGTTTTCGGCAATAAATCCATTTTTTCCATAGATCTTTAACGTATCTGTTAGGGAAGGAGAGAATTTTGGTATATATGCAGTTCCCAAAGTAAAGGCTATCTTACTATAGAAGCAACCTTCGTCACATACAGTTTGACAGTACATTTAGTAGTACAAATAGTGTTCATCACAAACCCGAAGAACAATGATCAATTGAAGAGAGCGGCGCGCCGGGAGTCGGTCGTTAGCCGGGCCGGGCCGTAACCGGCACAATGGGCCGGCCGGGCGTCACTCTCGGCCGTACGTGTGTGGACTACGGATGAGCTGGCTTTACATCACAATGCGTGAGATTGCAGAAGGTGTACTTGAAAAAAAAAAGTACAACAGCTTCGAACCAATGTCAAATTACGCTCTTTTCAATGCGATGCCGTTACGGCACTTATAACTGTGTGCGCTGCAGTACAGTCCCTAACAGCTCGGGTTCAGCCGTGAGTGTCTTGTACATTTCGAATTGCACCTTTTCACAGCTAACAATGCCCTCAAACGAAGAAAATAAAAGAAAAGAATACAAGTGGTCCTTGCTTTGATGCAAAAAGTCCTTGCTTATACGTAATTACATCTAAGTTTTTGCATCAAACATTGCCCTTTTACTTTCTGTTTCATATATCACGTGGAACTTCTTCGTAGTGTGACGTGTGTTGTGAACGGGTCACTTGGTTTGTTTTTATTCGGGCAAATATAGGATTAGGGGTTTAGTACTGAGTGGTGCTTGTGAAAGGGGAACGTGCCTATATGTTATGATTATTTTACTGTTGTCACGGACCTTTGGATAACTTCGATTTAGAAACTGAACTAACCTGTACCAGCCGTTCAGATTGTCGGGATCTAGTGAAGTCGCAAGTTAGTACATTTCTTTTGGGTTAGCTCGTTCCACCATCGTGCATATAAGGAGCAGTGTCGTTTAATAAACTCCTAGATGCTAGAGAACTATTTTGAGAATAAACATCCTTAAATCGCATTTAATCTAACACGTGGTATAGAGCTACCAAGTATTTCCTCTTTGAGTGCAGTAAAAGAATGGAATGAAACCAATTAAAAGGGTCGTAGTGACGCTCTGTGTAATAGAGTTACAAAGTATTATAGTTCTGTGTACTGTACATTTGCTACGTTACAATGTAACCGCCAATATAATTACGGTTGGAAGCAGTGGCTTACGTAGTTCATGACAAGAACGAACACCTATAAATTCAGTTGTAGTATCACTATTTCTTTAATTACTGGTTGCGTCGCGCGTTTTCTTTCGCCCGCATACCGGATAAAAGCCTATGTGTTAATCCGGGGTGTAAGCTATCTACTTACTAAATTTGATGCAAATCCGTGAAGGAGTAACAAACACACATAGTTTAGCCTTTATATAAAAATTGAGAGTGTGATTCAATAAAAGAGTCTTGTACACACGACGGCAGATCAACCTATCAAAACCAGGTAATGCAGATCATCTCGTAAACTGTTTTGTACACCGATTTCCCGCAAGATGAGAGATCCGCATAAACTGGTTTTGGATAGGTTGATGTGTCGTCGTGTGTACAACCAAAGGTTCTCTAACAGAGTCAACAAGTTTTGTTAGTCGAGGAGCTAGCTGCTTATTCTTGAGCGGTGATTTACATTATTGTTTGCGTATACATAACATGTAATTTAAATTCGTTTACAAAAAGACGGTCTAACATAACATCATGTTATTTCCTTAAAATTGTCAAAAAAACCACCTAATAAACAACTCGTCTTTTTTTACAAAATTTAAAATATCAAGTTCGCATAGTAAACACAATCGACATGTCTCGCATGACGACCATAACTTGGATCACGTAGATATGTGCCGGTGGGTGCGGCGCACGCGTGACCGGACTTCCAACGTGCGGTGCCGGGTTCAAGCGTGTCCGTGTTTTTGTTGTGACGAACATGTCAATCTTAGAGGGCGTAGTAATGTGTGAATTGTTCTTTGTTTGAGAAGCTGGTCGATAAATATCACGATGTTTTGTTTTGTCTTCCCTAACGGTTATGTTGGCTTGGGTGGGATTGTGAAACATTTTCAAAAGAATTTTGCTTGTTTCGTATAATTGTTGTATAAATTTTCTGGATTTAAACCTATGTACAGACATTATGAATCAGAAATGGAGAACGAGATGGGTACTAACCTAATAGTCCTTATACACCTATAAAATGCTTACCAACTTAAATACATGATAACAATGGAATTGCGTTACGCAAAGATCTGCGGCTAAGGTACTGTGGTAGTAAAAGTAAGACCCCAGTAAATATTTCCCTTTACCTCATAAGAGAAGCGCCTAGTTAAAGTGCCTGCCCTCTATTCCGTTGCCTAGCAGCATCATAGTACCATTACCCACAGTCTAGTGCTCCCGCAGGCGGGGCTCGACACCACACAAATATCTCCAGAAGTTTTATACAAACTCGTTGAATAGGACAGCCATAATGGAGCACTCTTAGTGAATATTCCCTTTTGAAAATACTATTTGAAAACATATGCAGTTTTTGCCAATTCAAAATATTAAAAAAAACTATAATGTCATAAGAGTTGATAGAATACCATACCTGCCCTAAAACCAGAAATGATAATAGTGGAGTTTGAAATGCTCCATTTTATATCTTGAGTTACTTGTGCTGGCATCTGCGATTGGTCTTCTGGCTGCTCCTCGTCTACAATAGCGAGTGTTTATGCTAGGCCGCGCGTGGTAATTGACTTGTTACCATCAGATGCCTGAAGAACGCACTGTTTGCATGCGTGAAATTAAAAAAAAACGGGCAGTTTCTTTAGAGGTGGTATTCAGTCTCGTTAAATCACACAGCTGTATGACAAATTTTCTAATTTGATACCATTCCCAGGTAAAACTTTATCTGGTTTTTCTATTACTAATTTTTCAATAGCAACGGAGTCTGTGTCCGGTTAATGGCACTAGACTCGTTCGCTGTTATATGGGACCTTCAATATTGGTAAAATATTAGGATTATAATAGTGACGTGACATTGAGCCAATTCCCCGACACAGACGCGGCATTACATTTCAAGACGCATGGCGTGAAACAATTCACTTTATACACTCAAATGGAATTCTACGAGTTGTCCGCATAACGCGTACGACCGTACGTATATAACACGTTCCATTTCATTGATGGTCACGTTCGACTATAATTACATAATGTACACGCGTGTTACCTAACTACATTCACTATCGCTTTATTAACATGGTGTGTAACGTGGCTATGTTTCTATTATAGCTTTAGGTAGTCATATTAAAGAGCTATAGCATACAAAATTAATTGGTTCTGCTGTAAATAATAGTATGAATATATGCAAGTCACCTGGGGTGCTGGCTCGGTATCGGTATTCAAATTGTTAAGCTTTGATAAAGTCTATTAGCCACCACCAAAATGCCGTTATAGCAACGATAACGATGTATTCGATTGACATATTTTATTATTGAATGCAACGCAAGCTGATGTCAAAGCAGGTTCTTTTTGAAATTCGTTATAAAAATATGAAACCTTTTAAAACCGATGAACACGGGGGCGCAAAGTACATTGATTGGAAATATTACCGATGCTAAGCTAACAAACTTTCGACATTGCTCACTCATATTCAATTTTAAACTGGTTAAACCCATCGATTCCCCCTACGGAAAGATTATCGATTTGAACGAAACGCACGTAGCACAACACAACAGTATCGTCGCCTTACCATTATCGTCGACGACCCCTAATTGCAGGCAGTACTCTGTGGCCTCTATCATATAATACTTGGCTTCATATGGGTAATTGACGATCAATACTATTGTGTTCAATTATGATGCCCACCATAGACGAATAGGGTTAAACATGACAATGTTTTAGAATTAGGATTTAGTTATATCATTTTAAAACTGTAAAATTAAACACAGGAAATCAGGATGGCAACCAACTGTTTATCTTTTATAATTAAAGTTCGCGAGTGTATTCGTAAAAAGTCGGCAGTATCTTCACATCGTTAATGTTTTCCCCATTGTTTGTCTTTTTATTTTAGTACTAGCTTTCGCCCGCGGCTTCGCTCGCGTATAATTCGGGGTAACACAGTTCGCCTTTCATGATTTGCAGGTACCTGCTACTTGTAGTTTTTGCCCTAGCGCCTTATTAATTGTAATAGCAAAGCTAAGTTTTCCCTTTCTTTCCCTCTTTCTCCCTCATTTCCCACTTAACAAAAAAAATAGCCTATGTCCGTTTCCAGGGTCCCAACTATCTCTGTACCAAAATTCGGTCGGTTCGGTTCAAAATCGGTTTAGCCATTAAGGCGTGAAGAGGTAACAAACAAACAAACAAACTCACTTTCGCTTTTATAATATTAGTAAGGATTTCTGTGGTACCTACAATTTGATATATATTTATAGTATTTTATATATCCATGTAATATAAATAAATAATTTATTTTCTGTTTTACACCTGCCACTGTTCGTCTCTGCATCACCCAAAGGTTGACTGGTAGGAAATGCCTACGGCATTAAGTACGCCTGTGTTTGTGCTTGTGCAAGTGTTCAATAAATATTATAATGTACAGCATTTTTTCTAGTATCTAAAACACACAACTAAAACTTTGTTTATAACACGAAAGTTTATCCAGAATTGCCATCGTTGATACTTTTGTTTATTTAGTTACTGGAAAAAATATACGTGCGATAAATCGTTAAATTGGCTTTACTCACACCGGATTACCCGATGCTGTGACACACAGAATTTTATATCACCCCACCCACCATGTTGTATCAGTCTTAGATAAACTCCCTAAAGTTCTGCTGATTATTTATTTACGTGGTCAATACGTAACGCGTTGTTTGTTGTTCAGTAAATATGATTATATCGTAATATTTGATGCACACGTGTTTGTTCGTCCTGATGGATTCGTTTATAAGTACTCTGCGATAACTGAGTTACAGGTTTATTTTGATTTATAAAATGTGTTTTGAAAGTTGATGGTACAGTCTGCTTATTGTATTTCCCAATACCATTTTGTATGATTACCTACTGACCGATAGAAGCTATTCAATGTAAATATCTTTATTCATTATCACTGGAACATTTCACGTAATTATAAGTAGGAGCTTTTCGTAAACTGATGGTATTATTTAAAGCCAGTGTTATTTTAAAGTTAATTTACAGAGCTGTTTAAATTCTTTTCTTGTTTCAGTTTTTTAATCGTACAATTCCAATTGAGCAATAAATTCAGTGTTGAACAATTTATTGCAGTTGCTGCTTTGAATTTCCGCAAAGCCTATGTAACTAAAGAAGCATCTATTGACAATAAACGTTAACGTTTTTATTTTGTTTGTTTCAGGTATAAAATGTCCGGTATGCAGCAAGTTCGTGTTGCCGGACGACATAGAGTGCCATCTCGTCATGTGCCTGACGAGGCCAAGACTCTCCTATAATGGTTAGTACCTACTTCATAACAACTTAATGTATTTATTTGTTATTGAATTATATATTATACTTAATTCATATTTTTGCTTTACCTCTGGACCCTTAATGTGCACCTCTTACTACATCGTTCTCACATATAAGTATAATCTCGACCTGAATAATATAACCATGTTCTTGTATACAATACTAAAATTCAAAAGAGTATCCATATAGTTTCTTGCCCATTCTTCTCCATAGAGATCTACGCTTTGGAATGGGCAACTACAGTACTTTCAAAAGTTATTATGTTTTGTGACTGGGACTGTAGCTTCACTCTTTTGTTTCTTGATATTTAAAAGTGCCTGTAATGGTCTTATTGAAATAAATGCTTTGTCCAACTGTGTCGTTCTCAGCTGAATGATGATTACTTAATGGAACTTTAAAAAGGTCGCAACTAAAAAGTTTTGACCAGAACTCCTAGCTTTTGGTCAAATCTCTTTTCTACAATAGAGTTGCAAATGAAAATCGGGATTGGCTATTTTTAAAACGGTGAAAATTATAATGCCATGAGTCAGTATGTGCATATTTGCATAGCTTAGTCAGCTTCTTAGTATTGCGTGTAAACACAAACGACGTGTGAGCATTACAAGAAATGCTCGTGAACTATTTTGATGGCCATTAATGAGTTCATGATTCTTACCAAAATGCATTGCAAATGTTAAAATATCAGTGAACGTTCAATATTCTCCCAGATTCAATCGATTCGGGTACAATTCATGGAATAACTTCTTATTCATCTAGCAGTAAGGATAACATGTAGGTACTCACACAAACACTTCCAAAAGCAAATAACGTGTTGACCTAGCGTCGGGAGCCACGAGACGACTCTCGGCCACCGTAGGCGCGAACCCTGTAGAATTGTAGATGGTGAGCAATGGATTGCTCACCGTTCTCCGTCCGTCTGACGACAGGCCGCGTCGACGGAGCTTTCGTGTTCTTCTACCTACCGGAGCTGCGAGTTGTTCGAAAGAGATACCGCGGCCTCGAAACATAAGTTATATTAAGGGCAAAAGAAGGAACATGCGTGGGTATAGTACTGACTAATACCCACGCATGTTCCTTCTTTTGCCCTTAATATAACTTATATGATAATTTACAAGTCAGACACCCCCTTCCTTCCTTGGAGAAGTCATTTGATAATTTCCCATCAGAATCAAAACCTTACTTGGTAAGAGACTACATCACAACACACCCTTTCATAGTGTGGAGTCCAGGGAATATGTAATACTTGTTTTATTTTTAATTGTCAATCTTTTAAAAGACACAGTTCATTTGAGTAAGACGCTTTGCGAAGTCGTTAACATGTGCCATATATATATGCTGTAAGTTATTCTCCAGTTTGTACAAAGCTATTCTGTTACTTCCTTGTTTTAAAACTAATTAGCCATCAAGTTAAATTAGCTCGGTAACTCCCAACGAGATTTGCGAAGCAGCTCAACATTATTCACAATGCGATTCACCAAGAAGTAGTGGAAATAAGCACTGTAGACCAGGACAGGGGCTTTTCTCGTTATTACCAACAAGACTTTGAGTGAAATACCTCATTAAGCATTTATGTAGAAGCTGGCAAGACTGGTAGTATAATTATGTATGTCTTTGCATTACTGTTATTACTATTTTCCGTGTAAGTTAAAGGAGAAAATATTATATTATTCAATTACTTGATGAACTAGTTTCCTCCGTGCCTCGGAAAGCACGTTAAGCCGTTGGTCCCGGCTGTCATGTGTAGATCTTTGACAGTTGTTACAGGTAGTCAGTGTTCCGAAAGTCTGACAACCAGTCTTACCAAGGGGTATCGTATTACCCAGTATTAACTGGGTTGTGGAGGTCAGATAGGCAGTCGCTCCATATAAAATACTGATATTCAACTGCATCCGGTTAGACTGGAAGCCGACCCCAACACAGTTGGGAAAAGGCTAGGCAGATGATGACTTGATGAACTAGGGAACAAAGAAGAAATCGCACATCCCAGAACTAGTTAGAAGGCACTTGACAACCGCCCTCACGGGACCCACGTGCTCTTATATTTACTGTATTGTTAGGTACTATATTGTCAACTGTCTCTTTGGTCTTGTCTGGGATGACGGGTACGATCCTCAGGCCGAGCAGGGTTTTCCATCAGGAATTTCTTTAGAGTTGACATTTGTGCCCGGTTGATGGCTACGCAGCGAATGAACGTACATACATCTGGGATTCAGTGCGGGCTTAATACCTCTGCCTAACAAACGTGGTGTGAACGAATCCATCACGGAGCCAATCAACCCCGCATTTTGTCATCAAATTAAACTTAACAACGCTACGCAAAAACAATTGCTGGGAAATCACTTATTTTTTTTTTTAATATCCTTTTTTACGTCCCTAACGACTCAATTTAACCGCACTTCAAATTTTGTGCTAATGGATGCATCGAATAGTACAGGAGTCATGGAGGTATTGAAAGTCAAAATTAAAAAGTTTATAAGGTGTAAAAAGAATACTTCAAATATCTATCGCAAGCAGAAGTTTCCCTGGATGATGCAGGAAAAAATAATGATCTCCATGTCGGCCGTGGAGAACAAATGCCTTTCAGCTTCACGTATTTTTATACGCATTAATGATTTACATCAAGTTTTAAGAGTCAATCTAGTGTAATATCTTGGGACATTTAATATCTTGGGACAAGTGTGATGTTATGGAAAACATTAGTTTAACTTTAAAGCAATGTCAAGTCAGATCCAATTTATAGTGAGAAGTTTATGAAACTATGTTATGTAGACTTTGTTTAGTTTAGACTAATCCAAAGTTTACTAATAAATTAATAAGTAGTATGAAACGTTCGGTTAGGCTGGAGTTAATTTTACTTTATAACTTATCCAATAGTTGTTAAATTGTCTTGTTCCTACTTGTTACTCTGTTTTCATTTCTCATCAAAGCTTAATATCAGGCGGTTTCTAGATAAAATAGAGAGACAGATCTTGGGGGTTAATTTGAATAAATGAAAATTTGATTTTAAATATTCTGTAAGACCTTTATAACACAACCAGTGAAATTATTTGTTGTTCAAATCTAATGATACCGTTATTTATTTCCAGAGGATGTGCTGAGTGACTCCAAGGGCGAATGTGTGATCTGCCTGGAGGAGCTCTCTGCCGGAGACACCATAGCCCGCCTGCCCTGCCTTTGCATCTACCACAAGGGGTAAGATCGTAATTCACTCATTATTAATTAGAGACTAGTAACTCAGCATTTTTAATTTCTCGCGGTTTCATGCGCTATCGCTATTTTTAGGGTATTGATAGATAGACGGACGGACAACAGAGTGTGGATCACTTAGTTCTCCGTCTGTCTGTCTGTCTGTCAATACCCTTTATTTCGGGAACGCGTAGAGGTATCGAGGTGAAATCTAATATATAAAATTCTCGTGTCACAATTGTTCCTCCAAAACGGCTGGACCGATTTGAACGAAATTTTGTGTGCATATCGGGTAGGTCTGAGAATCGGCTAACATCTATTTTTCATACCCCTAACCGAGCAGCGGGTGAAACCGCTGGGCACAGCTAGTTAAAACCATATAATATTTAACCCTGTGGTCCCTTTATGCTTTGAAAAAAAAAAACAAGTTTACGTAGTCAAAAGATATGGCTGTTTATGTCGCGAGTTTGTACGGAACCCTCGGTGCGGTTTTTTATCATAGGTTTCTTAGTAGCAGCCCCAGTCTGGATTTCTGCGGTAGTTCGCAATAGGGTCGGTCCCTTTATTATTAGATGGGTTCAAATATAACTGGTGAAATGTAGGTGTTTATTGGGTACATCTCTGCCTAACCTTTCATTGATTACATGCGTAATATTATTATAATGGAGGACAAAGTACGATAGAAAGACTATTGTATATAAGGCGGCTGAATTCTTTGACTCTATACCTTCAGTAATTAAGGAATCGAAATCACTTCCAACTTTCAAAAGGCTATAATTTAAATTATTTTAAGTTTTTACCGGTTTTCTTTCAACTTAATTTTAGTTTATTACTAAGCGAAACTGTCGCCGCGTCGCTTATCTTAATTATTATTATGTTTTTCCCCAAATAAGTGAATAACTTTATTTTTTGAGCGACATAAATTTTCTTAAACCGTAATGTTATTTTAAGTCTATGAATATAGCATGACAGACTTGGTACTTCATTTGGTACTTGTGTGTTTCTATATAATTACAAGATTAGATAAAGTAATTCGTATTACATTTAGATGGTTCTGCTTGCATAATAGTGAAAGAAAATATAAGCTGTGCCACACGCCACACTAATTGTCTTTATTAGGGCACGTGTGGAGAATGCTTGAGGACACAAACACAACTAAAGCTAATGTTTTTAGTAAAAGCGGAAGCAATTTAATAACACAACAGTTTCTACTTCACATATAAACACAAAAGTCAGCATTATGCGCAGTAACAATAATATATAATACAGAACAATTAGTTTTGTGATGACACACGCGATAAGTCATCAAGTAATAGCCCCGCGTCATTGAATTGCCGAGATTAAGTGATTTTAATCAAGAATAGTTATCGTTACGTCGCGTTTAATGGTTTTATTTGTTTACTAACACTCCGCAATTATCGCGAATTAAATGATTTTAATCAGCGGCGCATAATAGAACTCAAATACCGTAAAAAGACGTAAGCAGTAGCTTTAGATCGCAGTTTCGTGCTAAATGATTATCAAAGTTATTTAAAATTAATCTTTAAAATTAAGTTATCTAAATGTAATCAATGTAGCGGACACGAGTGTGGCTTTGAACTCTATTAATGGTGTTACTATGGGTACAGCGCTGCCGCTAAACGTTTTGGGTACCAGGCGTAAAGATATACATTTTATTCTAGGGAAGGAAAAACTACAACAGTTAGGTAATGTTTAGAGATATGGTGATATTTTAGCATGTACGTAATACCAACTTGTTCAGTTTCATGTATTAGGTACGAAGGCCAGATAAAACAAATGGATAGTTCAACAATCAATTTACCGATAACGCGTTATCTGATGTACCGACTGATAGTCGTACATTGATTTTATTTATTGAAACACTGCGATTACTGGAAAGTGAATCAAACATGCAGCTATCTAGTTAAACCTGCTATTTTATCATTTAAAATCATTATTGTCACTACTGAGTCATGATGAAATAGTACGTAAATTAATTTTTACAATTTTTTTTTTTAATAATTAACAGCACGCCTAGTTCCCGGAAAGGTTTGGCAAGGATTAACTATAGTTCGAACACGTTTCGCCAGATATGTTTGGGTTTCATATATATAATACATGGCGACTGGGAGAAACTATAGCTATCAACCGGGCAGAAATCCAGACAAAATGTAATCATTTATAAGTGTTCAAATAACATCACGTTTTTGTAGAGGATTATTAAAGACGCTCTTTGTTCTAACGCTCCTGAACGATCGATAGGACTTCAATTAGACTATAAACTAGTTTTAATTGTGCCTTTGTCTGTTATTAACTATAGTTAACTTGATTGAACCTCCATCGATTAAAAAGTTTGCGTAGATATTTCTTTTCTATTTATAGTGTTACCTAGACCAGTATTTTAAATTTCTCCCTCTAGACTTTTGAAAATGCCATGCTCGTGAAAAACTCTTGAATCCCCCTTAGCAACATCTGTGCCTCTGCAGCCCTCTTTAGGGCTCAAAGGGTGGTACCTAGACAAAGCCTCCGATAAGGCCCTCAGCGATCTAGGTCGACCGATACTCGCGGTGAGAACTTTGACCTGAACTTTGTGACTACCTAAATACCCTACCTAGACTGTGTTGACAGACAGGCCTTATGTTATGTGGGATTTTTAGTGGTGAAGAAACCCATGACAGTAAAAATGTTAGGAAGGTGTAGCTGCTAGATACCGCGGCCCCGGAACACAATGGGCAATAGAAGGAACATGGGTGGGTTATAGTCAGTACAAGTCTGGCACTTCTCCCAGACATGATAATATATCCCATCCGCAAAAAATGGTGTAGCTGCTAACGCCATCTGTTGGTTGTGAATTTTAGTATCACAAAGGGTCGTCGTCACAGCCATATTATAATGAATAAATAATATATTTTAAAATAAAAGATTCTAAACGATGTTAATAAAATAATACTCATTGTGTAATGGTATGATCGTAAAGTTATATATGTAAATAACTTAGATAAGCTTGCTCAATTTTCCAGCATATTACCTATACATTTGTTGTGTGTAAAATATTAACATGTATCGTTTTGTGATGTTGCAGATGTATAGACCAATGGTTCGAAGTGAACAGATCGTGCCCCGAGCACCCCGGAGACTAGTTGTGCGGCGCGGTGCCGCTGCCATGTGCGAGTGATACTTTTATACTGAACTGACTGTGCCCCCGGGCTTGTAAATATAAACTTATGCTAGTGAGATGTTTTACCGTTTAATGATTAAAACAAAATAAGAAAAAACAAAGACAATTATAGTAAACGAAACGCTATGGGAAATTCTCGGTGGAGTATTAATAATACTTATAATTATAAATTTTACAACGTTACTCTTTAGTTCAAACGCGAAAATGAATAGTTTGTTTTTATTTGATATGTATAATGTAAATTATAATATACTTGTATGTATAGTGAACGTTTGTTTTGTTTTGCAGTAAGGTATATAAAGCAAGGGTTATGTTCGAGCTGGACTGTGATTGTCGCGGTTTACATATCTGTTTCTTAAGCTTATATATTATAATATATGATTTGATCTTTTTCATCTTGATAATAAAGTTGATTTGTTTCTAAATTTTCTAACATTGTTTTCTTTGTGTTTTTACCTCTTTCAGATGAAGAGTATGCATTTCGCCCGTAGTCACTCATAAACACATAGTAAAACAAGATATTTTAGAATAATTATGTTTATTGACTTTGCGCCTATTATATACATTAAGAACATATTCCGAGGAATCTGTCACAAGAGCCCACGGATAGAGATCATAAACACACCTTGATATAATTACCTAACAACAAAGTGTAATTTAATATAGTTGACACTGGTATGATGAACAGTTAACAGGCAGATTACTTTATAATTATTATAACAGTATGTGAAGTTTCTAATATGTACTATGAATGGAAACATCAATTATTAATTACACTGAAATCTCTTGTCAATAATATATTTATGTTCTATGTATATTTGCACAGTGGCCCACTAAAATCATAATAGTTTTATAATGTCGATTTTTAGCACTCCCACTAGGAACACGATGTATTAGCTGTTTAAGATGTATAGGAACAGGGTAGAACGATTCCCATCCGAGAGAATCCTCCGAACAGGAGTTTAAAAACGGTATTAAGGTCACCGCACAGGATCAGCACCCCTCAACACAAACTGTTCTGGACTTTTTTTAAGTAACTTCATACTGCAACACGCTCTCAAGCACTAGTTCGTAAAAAAGAGGTGAAGCTAATCCAGTGGAGTGCTTATATATATGTGCTATGGGCGTTATGGGCTATGTGCTTAGATTCAGATCACTATGTTCGTGCTAGGTGGAAGTATAGTATACATGAGGCGGCGCCCGACGGACGCGACGTGAGCACGTGAAGCACGTGAAGCACGTGAGCACGTGGAGCACGTGAGCAGTACGTGAGCACGTGAAGCACGTCAGCGCATGAAGGAGCGATGTCGCGGGCCGCGCTGCATGCGACCCGCGCCTCCCCAGCCCATGCCGCCTGGAACATCAAAAACATATTTAATACAATGCTAGTTGCAAGGACTATTGAAGTTTTACATCAGGATGTAAGAAGTAGCCGCCAAGAAGTCTGGATTTGTGCCCGGTTAACGATAACAGGCCCCTCCCTCACATTATATGAGACTAGCATAACTAGCGAAATGTCGTTGTACTATAGGTAGGTATAAGGTACACCGCTGCTGATTTGTTGATAACAAATACTATAAAAGTTGATCGTTTGTGCAAAGACTACACTTGAAGAGTCGCATCGAAATACAGCCAAAACTTGTTATTATTCGTTTACGAATTATTAGTGAAACGGTTTGACACGCAGCCTGAACTCGTTTAATGTTAAGACGAATTTATAATTTTCGTCGAGTTCAAGCGATGAATATTTCAAGTTGTAATCTACGTCCTTGATCTAGTGGTCGCAAGTGTGCTTGGTTTGGTAAGTGTAGAATTCTGGGCTCGAACCCAAGTTGGACAGTACTATTGATTTTCGAATCTATTCATCTTGCTAATTTCAGCTCAACACAGTTGTGTATCAATCATTTATTTCAAGTAGGCCAGTTACAGGCACTTTTGAACTGTGAACATTGACAACAATAAAAATGAAGCCACAGTCCCAGTCACAAAGCATAATAACTGTGAAAGTATTGTAGTTGCCCATTCCAAAGCGTAGATCTATCATCTGTCATCTCTATGACCAGTTATAAATTCGTATTAAGAATAAAGTAACTTACCCATCATGTATTGTGTTGCCGGCGGGAAGTGCCCGAAATGCGAGGCCCCCATCTCCCACGCGCCACGACCGCGACTGTAACGAGATAAAACAGATCAACTAGACTGTGATGGACTGTTCTGGATTCAAATCCCAGATAGATACAGTAAATCTTCTAATACAAACGTAAACGATCGTATGCTATTCAACTTCTGTACACAGAAAAATACAGGCTATAAAAGATATCAAAATATATTTTTATTGACTATTCATTTGGTATAACGCGAACAGAAGCAGTTTTTACTAAAACTCTTCTAGCAGCGCCATCTAGCGGTAAGTAAAATAAGCCAGACAACACCATCTATCGGTGAAATGAAACATACACACAAACTTAATTTCCACGTTAGTGCAAGTTGGTTAATGACTTGTTTATGTATTGTGTGTAAGTGACACTGTTATGTGTTTTAACTCCTTTTACGACAATTGTAACGCCAGCGCCAAAATATAGGAGTAAAGTGATGGGCACAAATAATCAGAAGCGGGTGAAGTCAGGCTGCGGATGTTGATGGGTATACTCACAGATGTCTGTAGTGCGCGTGCATGGGCGCTGCCGACGCGAACCTGCCGCGATCCGCCACCGCTATGCCGCGCCGCATGCCTCTGCAATCACACAGATGCATGATGTCGTACATAGAACATAGTAGTAAAAACAGATACCGACAACTTGGCATTGGCTAGTAGATATAGTAAAAACATTCTGTCAAATATATCAAGGACAGTTTGTAAACATATAGTTGAATTCTTACTAATATTATAAAAGCGAAAGTGAGTTTGTTTGTTTGTTACCTCTTCACGCTTTAATGGCTGAACCGATTTTGATGAGTTTTAGTACAGAGATAGTTGGGAACCAGGAGACGGACATGGGCTAATTAAAAAAAAAAGTGGATGTGAGGGAGAAAGGGGGAAGAAGAGGGAAACTTAGCGTTGCTATTACAAATCAATAAGGCGCAAGGGGAACTGTGTTACCTAGGGCATGCAATTACCGTAAAAATAAATTACCGGTAAAAAAAACGGTAATAGAAATATTTTTACCGGTAAACCGGTAAAACGGTAATTTTTGTATTTTTCAATGTGATATAATAAAAATGTGATTGGGTAGTCTTAAAGCAAAAAATAAATATATATATGTTACTGTAAAAGCCCGAACTACGGTAAATCTTAAGATTTTCCAGTAAAACCTAAGATTTACCGACATGAGTTGGTAAATGTAAGTATTTATTATGAAGGGACGACTTTTTCGGACTTTTACCATTCCAATTCAGTACACGCTAGGTTTTACCAATGTAAACTGGTAAATATTGGTTTTAGGAATAATAATAACGCGTAAAAATTATTTGATATATTTATCGTTTAGCATAATGTTTAAAACTCCGAATTTATAATGGCATACTTTCAAGGTGGTTTAGTAGATGATTTAGTATACCTAATTACGATTGGCTGAGTTCAATTTAGCATTATATCGTTTAACATAATGTTCATTTAGAGCGATGATTATTTGGTATAATTTCACTTTTCATACTATGCTGATGCAGAATTTCATTAAGAATAACTTTAATAGTCATTAAGTCTTTAAACTGCCATGGTCACTAAAATTATTATTAACGGTTAAAACCGGGTATTTACCATGTTTGTTATTTATTTTGAGTTTCCAATATGTTCGTAAACTGATACAGTGAGTTACAATTATACAAAAAATATTAAGGTAAAAATAAGATTTTTGAGAATAAAATAGTAGTAGGTTACCCGAAGCTGAAGTATCTAGATTAGGTTAATTCCTTTAAAAAAAGAAATGGGTAGGTTAGGTTAGGTTAAAACTGTGACCATTAATAGAAAAAAAAAGATTGTTTTTAGTAAGTTACCCGGAACTGAACTATTTAGATTAGGATAATTATTTATTGAATTAAATGACATTATTTCAAAGAAATAAATAATTTAAAGTAATAAATGGCAACAAATAATGACAAAGATGATTCTAACTATAAACTTTCTGCGATATGACAATTCTGTCGTTTAATGATTATCGATATGAAATATATGCCAAACAATTTTTTGCGAAATGAAGTTTATGCTATCCGTTGTTATGCAAAATAAAATTATGATATAAAAAGTTCTGCTATAAAGGGTGGACCCAATTTTTTTCGACATTTACCGTTCCTTTAATGTAAATCCTAAGATTGACCAAGTGAATGATGGTAAAAGTTCAAATCCTAAAGTTTATGGACATTTACCAATCATAATCGGTAAATCTTAGGTTTTACTGGAAAATCTTAAGATTAACCGTAGTTCGGGCTTTTACAGTAACATATACAAGGTATACGGTGGTAAACATGTTTATATTATTGCTTAAAATGAGCATAGGAACACAAATTCTAAAAACATGACATTTCTTTAGGCGCAGTCAAGGGTAAATGTTGCACATTTATAATTTAATCAATTTTCATTATCACATGTTAACAAACAATTAAATTATAAAGGTTTTTCAAATAAAAAACAATCAGTATGTAAGCTACCAATTTTAGTAGTCTTAATTATCAACTTAATATTTTCCGCAGTATTTGTACTGAACAATTTAGTATATAAACTCAAATTAACTTTCAATCAGCTACAGCGTTTCCTTTTTATTAAAAACGACAATGACAATGTAATAAATTGATCACATAAACCTAAGTTAACTTTCAACTTACATTCTCGAAATCTCGATAATATTTTAAACAAATCGTATAAAATCAAAATGAACTTCAAATTCAACTTATTAAAAACCGGTAAATTACCGGTAACATATTTTTTTTACCGGTAATTTAATAATCGCGAAAATGGGCGGTTTACCGGTAAAAATGAAAACCGGGAAACCGATATTGCATGCCCTAGTGTTACCCCGAATTTAACGCGAGCGAAGCCGCGGGCAAAAGCTAGTGTTTAATAAAAATGATGATGATGTTACCTGGTGACTTGCGTGGCGGTGTAGGGCTGGTGCAGCGCCGTGAAGTCGTCCACGTGCAGCGAGGGAGGCCGCGACGTGTTGGGCGGCCGGGAACGGAACGCGTCCGCGCCGCCTTCTGCGCGCACTCGAGTTAGTGCCACTGGGAAATATTCATATCTTTATTTGCATTCTATAATGTGTGACGATGTTACAATGGGCTTAAAGCTAAGGTACAATTACAGACTCAAGTTATTTATGAAGTTAAAATAAAGGGAAGTGGAGACCTATACTGATATGATGATACTGGACTGAAATGTAGATAAAAAATCGAAAAAAGAAATCTATTTAGGATTTTTTAAGCTAAAATTAATGAAATTCTAGTGCGCCGCCGCCGCACACGTAGCCCGCCGCTATCTCCATGATGTATGTATGTATGTATGTATGTATGTATGTAGTACCAGGCGGGCGCTTGTCGTCCTGCGGCGCCTGGTCGGCGGCGTGCAGGCAGCCCGCCAGGCGCCGCACCGCGCCGCACAGCGCGTCGCCGCCGCCGCACACGTAGCCCGCCGCTATCTCCATGATGTATGTATGTATGTATGTATGTATGTATGTAGTACCAGGCGGGCGCTTGTCGTCCTGCGGCGCCTGGTCGGCGGCGTGCAGGCAGCCCGCCAGGCGCCGCACCGCGCCGCACAGCGCGTCGCCGCCGCCGCACACGTAGCCCGCCGCTATCTCCATGATGTATGTATGTATGTATGTATGTATGTATGTAGTACCAGGCGGGCGCTTGTCGTCCTGCGGCGCCTGGTCGGCGGCGTGCAGGCAGCCCGCCAGGCGCCGCACCGCGCCGCACAGCGCGTCGCCGCCGCCGCACACGTAGCCCGCCGCTATCTCCATGATGTATGTATGTATGTATGTATGTATGTATGTAGTACCAGGCGGGCGCTTGTCGTCCTGCGGCGCCTGGTCGGCGGCGTGCAGGCAGCCCGCCAGGCGCCGCACCGCGCCGCACAGCGCGTCGCCGCCGCCGCACACGTAGCCCGCCGCTATCTCCATGATGTATGTATGTATGTATGTATGTATGTATGTATGTAGTACCAGGCGGGCGCTTGTCGTCCTGCGGCGCCTGGTCGGCGGCGTGCAGGCAGCCCGCCAGGCGCCGCACCGCGCCGCACAGCGCGTCGCCGCCGCCGCACACGTAGCCCGCCGCTATCTCCATTATGTATGTATGTATGTATGTATGTATGTATGTAGTACCAGGCGGGCGCTTGTCGTCCTGCGGCGCCTGGTCGGCGGCGTGCAGGCAGCCCGCCAGGCGCCGCACCGCGCCGCACAGCGCGTCGCCGCCGCCGCACACGTAGCCCGCCGCTATCTCCATGATGTATGTATGTATGTATGTATGTATGTATGTAGTACCAGGCGGGCGCTTGTCGTCCTGCGGCGCCTGGTCGGCGGCGTGCAGGCAGCCCGCCAGGCGCCGCACCGCGCCGCACAGCGCGTCGCCGCCGCCGCACACGTAGCCCGCCGCTATCTCCATGATGTCGCACGACACCTGCACATCACGAACCATATGTGCTTGGTTGAGGTTCTCTTGAAGACATCAATGATTAACACAAGTCTTACAATTCTACTAAGTAGGACTGCATAAGCCAACGTTTTTTTTTCGTCGTGACCATAAGAAACGTCTTTAATATAAGTATTATTCTAATTGAAGTATTATCAATTAGAATAATACTTATTAATTAAGTGATTTCAACATCTTCTGATTTCATTTATTAACACACGATGTCTTGTATTGTAAGATACATTCAAAATCAAGTCATTTATTAAATAAAATAGGGTATTTTACTCTATATGAAAGAAATTCTAAAAATATACAATTCAGATAGCTTAGGCAATAAGCAGTCGAAAAATGTTTAATTTTGTTAATAAAATAACTAAATAAATTTTAAAATTGATTTCAAAGTTTTCACTTTTTTTAGTCTGTTGTTTTACTAAGCGAAACAGTGTCCGCCATGATTATTACGTCATATGGTCATGTAAACAAAAAGTGACAACTGTCAACTAAGCAACTATTACTATTATTGTATTAAAAAACTTTACATTTTAGTTTTTATTGAAATAATAGTAATAATACCATGGGAGAAATAAATACTGCCATATAATAATACCATAAACTATAGTGAAATATACAACTAAACAGAAAGACTAATAACAGCGCATTTGTTTACATGACCAACTGACGTCATGACCACAGAGTAACATGGCGTCAAGCGTTTTTGTGTTTTTACGCGCGAAAATAGAAATTGTAAAATTGAAATGCAGTTTTATGGCACTTATCGATTGAATTTTTTTTTTGTTTTTTTTTCGGTGTTTTACTAGGACCCTTTTTTTTTCGGTTGGGAAATCATCCAATGACTTCCCCAGCTCTGGGCGGAGCGGGGGGGCATGTCAGACTTGTACTGACTAAAACCCACCCATGTTCCTTCTATTGCCCTTTACGTTCCGAGGCCGCGGTATCTCTTTCGAACAACCCGCAACCCCGGCAGGCGGAGGCTCTGGCAAGCCCCTCTGCTTTGCTGACTCTCTTTGAGGCGCGCGTGAAACACGAACGCGCCGTCGACACGGCCTGTCGTCAATCGACGGACGGACGGTGAACTACCCATTGCTCACCGCCCACAGGCCCGCCTCTACGGTGGCCGGAAGTCGTCTCGCGGCGCCCGGCGCCCTGGGCGTCTCCCGCGGCGGCTGGGTTGGGCAGATGTTCTCTCCCTCAAACGCCCGGCCACCTCCTTTGCTAGCATTACTGCTTCGCAGAAGGCGGTGACCGCTTCCCATTCCCCTTTCGCTCCGGACCATGGCCTGAACCAGGGCCGGACGCGAGAGATCGCCGCCGCCGATCGCCTCTACGATGGCAAGGCGGTGCTCCGCCCACGCTGGGCAGATCGCCACTGTGTGCTCCACCGTGTCCTCAGGGCGATCGTCACAATGGTGACACCCGGGCGCTTCCTCCCGCCTAGGGCTTTCAAATACCGGATTTTTTCAATACCGGTATCAGTACCGGTATTAGAAATTTCAATACCGTGATCACGTGATCACGGTATTGAACTCAAGTTTTTCAAGCTTTTTAAAAAATAAATAAACTAGCGCTTGACTGTCATCCCTTCTAAGGGATTCTTCTAAGGTTCAAAGAACTTTAATTAGGGCATTAATAAAACCATTTAAATACGTGTTTCTGTTTCCAAATCAGTTTTTATTCTCTTTTAATAGCTTTTTCTAATTGCTTTTGTATGGACGTGTCTTCATTTTCACAAGAAGAAGAAGAAGAAGGTTCTTCTATCGTCATATCAGCTATATTCTCACTGTCTCTTTGAGACTGTCTTGTTATGTTATTATTATATTTTAAACGTGTAAGTAGATTAACTATAATATCTAATATTTCATCAGATGTGCATTTTATAAAAGTGTCGTCACCGCTATCATCATTACTGAAAAAAAGTTTCAGGGTCATGCAAATATTGTAATACTCCAAATATTAAAAGGCGTCGCTCCTTTATGCGTCTTCGAAGTGTTTTTGCAAGATTTTGGCTTAAGTCATTAGCTTGACCGTCTAACTTTGTCAACATAAATAGCACAATATCCGCTTTTAGTAAATTGGCATCCCGTTTACAAATTTCTAATACAGTTACTTTGACTTCAGAAAGGCTGTTGTTAATATATTTTTAAATTGTCAAATCGAATTCGTCTAATTCGAAATCGGAGTTTAATTTTAGATCGATTAAACTTTTAAAACACAATCCTTTAGTTTCAAAAAGCGTCCAATCATATCAGCCATACTGCTCCATCTTGTCTTGCAATCTAGTCTTAATGTCTAATAATTAAAATTACAAAATGATTGTAATACCGTAATCACGGTATTGGCTCGTCAGTACCGGTATTGAAAAAAGACCAAAATATATCCGTGATTACGGTATTACGGGATCCCGTAATACCGGTATTGAAAGCCCTACTCCCGCCCGATGATGTGCAGGAACCTCCCGAAACTTCCGTGTCCGGTGAGGACCTGCGTCAGGCGGTAGGTGAGGACGCCATGACGCCCCTCCAGCCACTCCTCAAAGAGGGGACTTACCGCCACTATTGTGGCGTGCCCTGCACGGGGTTGCGACGGTCGCTCTCTCCATGCCACCATGAGATCGCACCGGAGGTCCGCCCGCCGAGCGGCAACTTGCCGCGGCAGCGGGTTTTCCCCCCGGTGTAGTGCCTCCGCGCGCCACTCAAACAGGCGCGCGAGGACTATCGCCTCCAGATCCCACGGTGGCAGTCCGGCAAGGAGGCTTGCTGCCTCGCCGGAGATCGTGCGGTAGCCCCGGATGAGCCGTATGGCCACCACATTTTGGGGCGCGTTCAGATAGTGGGCGGCGCGCTGCCCTAAAGAACGCGCCCATACCGGGGCCCCGTAAAGGGCCATGGACCGCACGACTCCGGCATGGAGCCTACGGCAGGAGGCGTTTGGCCCCTTCAGGAGGAGCTTGAAAGCAGCCCCCGTCCGCTCGAGCTTGGGAGCCAAACGTCGGAAATGTTCGACGAAGTTCCACCGGCTGTCGAGGACGATTCCCAGGTACTTCATCGTCGACCCGACGCCGATGCAAACCCCTCCTACCGTCAACTGGGATCCCGACGGTGGCGTGTTTCCGCGGCCATGAAAAACCATGGCCTCGGATTTGTGCAAGGCCACCTCGAGACCCAGTAGCCGGATCCTCTCTGCGACTATCGCAACCCGCGTGTCATATTGTCGGCCGCCGCCTGGTGCGACCCCCCCTGAGCCAGGACGAGCGTGTCGTCAGCGTAGCAAACTACACTGACGCCGCTGGGGAGGTCGGCGCGCAGCACCCAGTCGTAACCGATGTCCCACAGGAGCGGCCCCAAGACCGATCCCTGTGGGACACCGCACGACATCTCTCGCCGGTTCCACTCTCCAGAGCGACCGGGGTGTATGACGGCCCTGTCCGTCAGATATGCCCCGACCACACGACGAAGATAGGTCGGCATCCGGTGGTATTGGAGTGCCTCCCTAATGCAGCTCCAAGGCATGGTGTTAAACGCGTTGGCGATGTCGAGAGACACCGCCACGACAACCCCACCCCTGGACACTGCAGCCCCCGTCGTGAGGGCTCTCACGCGCATGATGGCGTCCACCGTCGAGTGCCCCTTGCGGAAACCATACTGGTGATCCGCAAGATCCGGCCCCGTCCCCACAAGGTGCCCGACGAGGCGGTTTGCAATTACTCTTTCAAAGAGCTTGCCCTTACTAGGACCCTAGGATCAAAATGAGATACTTTTTAAAAATGGGTGTAGAGATACTTTTTAAAAGGAGTGTTTTTGAAAGTCAAATTACAAGAGACAGTCCCACAAAACACCCACCTTTCGCTACATCCTAGTGTTTTAGTTTTGGAAAAAGAAAAGAATTGGCGGAACAAAGTCCCCAGCAACACAATTACAAAGAACATTTTTCTATAAAACTGAGTTAACTCCAAAACTAGTCTCAAACATTGATCAATATTCAAATGTGCGAATTGATATGAATAGTAAAATATTTTTTTTTAACAAAACTAGACTTACCAGTTCACTATCATTGACATCGTCCTCCCCTCCCGCCGCCGGCACATTCAACCAATAACTGGACGTCAACCTCTCATCACTCGCCTCCCCTATGGCATATATCGTCCTGGCCTGGAACTGAGCCACCAGGCTCTCGGGACCTGGCGGCACCAGCTCCTGGCCATCAGGAGGAGTCGCCGGTTCCTCCAACACCTTCAGCTTCTGAAGGTGGCTGGCAAGAAAACTGGCGTTGGCCAAGGCATCTTCGTCGGAGTTTCGTTCCTGAAAACGGTGATTAAAATTGCTGTTCTGTTCTCTTGGCTGTGGAAGGAAAGTCTACTCTTAATATTTAACTACAAATAATGTGTTTAGGAGCATGCAACAGGGTAAATGGTATTGGTATGTCTACATTCACGTGATTCCATCTTCAACTTTCCATTTACTTGATGACGTCATGCCAAACATTTTCTGGAATTGATTCGCTAAGTTGAATTAATCTTTACTTTAGCGCATGTCTAAAATGAAACGTCAGCCTTTCAGCCAAGTCGAATATTACGCATGCATTCGGAGGAAATCGCAAAATAAAGAAGAAAGCTCACGAGTGTGGACATATCAGTAACTATGCCTTCGCACTGGCTAAACATTCACAAAAACATTTTGAAATTTCCTGTCTTAGTTGAAAAATAAACCACAATTAGACAATGTCTTAATGTAGATGTTACGCCAGTCTGAAAATATAGTGCACTTAAAACAAACAGTTTGAGCTTGAGTGAACACAACATACGGAATTTAATGAAACGAAGCTCAATTATTGTTAAAATATTTATAACAAGCTTTTGGCGTTGAGTAAAAATAATTTTCTTGGCCCAAACAAAAATGACAAGCTTCCATTAAATAAACTAAGGAATACTCACTCTCAAAATTTTATCCAACTTCAAAACAGGATGCTCTTCATCAGAAGGTGAGAATCCCACCATGTCAGCCATTTCCGCCACCGTCAGCATGGTTTTCCGCCCTACAGAACCTTCGCCCTCTTCCATCTTAAGGATTCTGATGAGATCGATGTACAGGCTCAAACACTCCGCTTTGTCCTCCCCCTGACCTTCCAACGCCCATTTGAAGAATTTCCCCAAGCTTTCTCGTCTTTTAGACACGAACTTCCTGAACTGCTGAAAACCATATTCGTGTTCTGTTAACACGAAGTAAGCTCGGAGTATGGAAGAAGCAACAGAACAGGTTTTGGTAGTCGACTCAAGGCAGTCTGCTGTAGCGTCCAAAAATGCTGCCAAAGCATCTTTATTTGGCAAGGAGTTCGATAGAATTGTATCCGAAGCTCCGGTCAGTGGCGTTAGGGTAATTTCTGCATCACAGAAGGCAGCTAACGCATGTGCTGCGTATTCCTGAGCTGCGGCATGTTCATTGGAAGAATTGGCAAGACCGAGTACAGAAGATAGTGCAGTCTGAACATCAGTCGCCCTAGGTCCTGCACTATTCATAGTATGTAACACCGCACATTTGACAGGTGCATGGGACACTAAACACGCCAAAAACCCTAAAACTCTGGCAATGCTTGCAGTCGCCGGTTCTCCAGGCTTTAATTCTCTGGTCACAGCCCCGACAGCAGCCCTTGCGACCGTGGCAGCTGTGTTAGGTGCTAAATCTGCTATTTGCACGCAAACTCGTCGCAGCATGTGAACTACGGGCCTATATGTTGACATGCAGATTATTTGTATCATGTCTGTCAAATCGTTGGATAATGCGTGTAAATGTGCCGACCAGAGACGTCTCTCATTGGAAGCGTCGGCTAGTTCTCGATCTGTGGGTGGTGCTTTAGTCTGCATCGGTAGCGGTAGAGGTAACAATTCCGAAAAAACTAGAAGTCCAGGAACGAAAGTGTAAGGCGCTGTCGTTATGTAAGATATAACTTCGGAGCAGAGGGATGTCCAAGGTCCTCGGCGGATGGAGTCTCCATCGTTAGCGTCATCAGCTATCGGTTGCGCGTATGCCAGTAAGGCTCTTACTGATGCTTCTGCAGCTTTGGCGGCTGTTCTGTATCCTACAGATCCTACTGGAAAGGCCTTTGCTATACCGTAAGTCTTTAGTAACACTGGTGCAGCGGTCAAATCTCGGAACCTAGGGCCTCGACAGCGAACGACTCTTGATAACATCGCATCTAGCAACCTTAAACAAGGCAGTAATATTTGGGCAAGTTGTAACCCCTTCACTGATGCGAATAAAGACGTATGCATGCTCGGCTGGTCGAAATGTGTAGCCAAACGCTCTAGTACTCCTGCTAAATGCGCCACACCGTCCAATGAAAACAGTTGAAGCACATTGTACTTGTATTTCAGTTCCACATACTCTTCTGTTGCTGATTCGCAAGCAATCGTCACGTTGTTCTCATAGTCAGATATGCAGTAATGCCTTAAGATTCGCAAACAAGTCATCAGTTCTCCTGGCAAGTCCGGAGCATGTTCAGAACTCGCTTTTAGAATTTCGACACACTCTGTCATGTCTTCTCCCGACAAAACCGTTGCTTTTTCTACGGGTTTCAGGTAAGGTATCACTTCTTGTAACACACTAGAAACACTAGGCTCAAATCTGTCATGGTCCCTGGACACGTTGATCAGCCTTTGTCCGTATTTTTTCAGGAATGGGACGTTAGCCGCGAATCTAACTGCGGAAACTATTAGTTCTATGGCGTATCCTTTTGCTGGCGATTTTTGTTTTAAAGGGGAGTCGATTTTGGTTTTCCTTAAGTCGTTTTCAAATACTTCCATAAGGCATTCTGCATTGTCTCCCATGACGATCACATCCGGTACTGCGGTTCTACCGATACTACCGAAACTGAGGCAATATAGAGACTGTAATCTATCAATAAGTTCGTTTTCATCAGCCTTCCCTGCCTGCTGATCACAGATCGACTGTAAGTAGTACAAAGCTTTCAATCGATAAGCTAATTCTAAGCCCAGAATCTGTAGATCACTGTAGTTACTCAAATCATGAGGATAGAGAAACTCCTCAGTATTCTGCTGACTGTATGGTAAAGTGAAAGTCTTGAACAGTAACCCACTCATTTCCATATTCTTGTAAAGGAAGGTAAGTCCATTCTGGGAGTTTATCAACTCGTAAATTAAGTCGTGAATCGGACTGACCACAACAAGATTATTGCAAGTCTGTGAACAAGTCAATAAGTAAAGACAGACTTCTAGAATTTGATGAATGTTAAAGAATTCCAGTAAAGTTTCGTTGGAGCATTCTTTGTTTATCTCGAATTGAGCTGAGACTGGAAGAAAACGTTTTGGTTGCGATAAATGGAAACATTGCGAGCGATACATGTGTAATACCTCTTCAAGGCCATTGACGATAAAATGAGAATCAGCTTCTGAAAGCTCAGAATCATCATTACTCGACTTACTGAAGTCAATCACCAAATCGTGCATTTGTTTCAAAAGTTCATAGATATTTAATTTCTTTATCAACGCACTGATAGAAAACTTCAATCTCGCGAGCGGATTTGTTTGCATCATTGTTATCAACGCTTGGTAACCGTTTCTTGGTTTTCTATCATCATTTTTGTCAAACTTTGGAAATACTGTCTCTTTCATGAAATGGTCTATAGATTCTTTTGAAGACAGACAAGCATTTAAAGCTTTTAGAATCATGAGTCGAATGCTCAAAGCCATGTATTCCTTAGAATACATTTCTAGTAGTAACATGGACATATTTATGCCAGATGTTAGAAGTGATTTCGTCACTTCGCCATTATGTCGGTGACCTACTAAAGCTTCCGCGAGACGTGTACCACACTTCATATGTCTAATCTTGTATGTTGGTTGTTGTTGAGCTAATGCAAACTCAAAGTTCAGTCCAATATTGCAAAAATTTATCAATAAGAGAAAGATCTCTGTAAATTCATCACTAGCGTCATTTTTATTCGGATTCTTGAATATTCTCAGTATTATATCCGTGTTCCTGCAAAGGGTTGTTATTGATACGTAAAGTTGTTCACATTGGTGAACCCATTCTTCCCTAGCAGTGTTGTCAATTTCAGCAAAAGTGTTTGTTAAGTATTTTTGGTCCAACTTCTTATTAGACTTAGCCAATTCTGATATTTTGAAGAGCTCTGGGCTAGCATCACACAACTCGTCAAATGTAGCATTCAGTACATCCTTGACACCTTCCCTGCTGGGACCTAACAAATGTATTTTGTTCACATGTTCATATTTAACCCAGTCACACTTGAATGGGTTATAATACTTAATGATGTCATCAACGCCACAGTAATCGTTCACGTCGTAATCGACCTCCATATACGCTGGGCCTTCTAGATCATCGCAGATGTCTTCGTCAGACAAGATGGGTTCAAATTGTTCAGCATCTATGGACCTGTCTTCTTCAGGGTTCCTATTAGGAGACTCAATAGGTTTAGTAGTCGCATTGTCAACGATTTGGACAGTTACCAAGCTCGTATGCTGTTGTTGCTCAACATAGGCCGCATTTTCGGCTTCTTGTGAAGGACTACGAATTGAAGTCTTGTGGCGATAGCTCTGGTGGTAGAAGTCAACTCTTGGAATTTGTTTTCCATTTCTGTCATACTCTTCTCCTTCCTCAGACCTGATGGAGTTGATAGGACTTGATGCGTCAATTTCCCTTGGAGACACAGGTCTACGGCTGCTCTCTCCTGGTGGGGTCCTAGGTCTCTTTCTAGGGTCATCGCGACTTGGAGACCTGCTACTGTAACTAGATCCCCTGATACGACTGTAAGGCGAATGACGCTTCCTATCATACGAAGATTGTTTGTCATAGGAAGGCGCTCGCCTCTCGTAAGACGATGCACGTTTCTCGTATGGCGACAAACGCTTCTCGTATGGTATTTTCCTTTCGTAAGATGGAGCTCGCTTGTCGTACGGAGACCGACGTTCATACGAACCAGCTTCTTTATCGTAGGATCCGCCCCGAGATCTATCGTACGAAGGTTCCCGATGGCGTCGGTAATCATCCTTCTTGTAGGATCCTCTGTCCCAGTCGCGATCACGGTCTGTAGATATTGCGCGTCGGTCAATACTGCGGGATCTCGAGCGACTAAGAGGGCGGTACTCCCCCTTCACAACATAGTCTCTATCGCGGCTCCTCGATCGAGACCGAAGTCTGGTGTCCATTCTATCGACCTCCCTGCTACGATCACGAAGTCTAGACGACTCCCGACTGCGTCCCCTATCGAGGGACCGTCTACGACTGCGCGTGTCTCTCCTATCCCTGTCCCTATCATGATCAATAGACCTAGGACTGTGACGCAGCCTGTCAGCATCTCTTTCGATGCTGATATCTCGTTTCTCCCAAGTATTCTCTTCAATATGCGTGTAAGTACGAGGATCTTTGGGCTGCTCAGCATCATAATAGTCAGGTCTATACATCTGATTGTCATAGTTCTCAGGATAGTTAGCGGGCCCGTAGGCATCTGGGTTGGCTGTGGCTACATTGCCAGTATAAGCAGGAATTGGTACCACAGGTTCTTGGGTCCATTCTGGGTTTGTAGGGACAGCTGGCGGAGGTGCCGGTGGGGGCTCCCGAGCCACCACAGGTCTTTGAACAACTGGAGGAGGATTGGCACCCACTGGGGTTTCTGGTAGCACTTGAGTCAGGTTGCCATAGACAGCCAGAGTGATTGTAGTGTACCAACCTGGAAAATGAATGTGTAATCAGATTAGAAGCTGTATATAATCTAAACTTCCTTACTACCATGTAAAAAAGAAACTGCAAATATAAATAAGGAAAGGCTATTCAGGAAAAATATTTTAATAATTCAAAATGTTCATTATTATGGTAATCGAGCAGTGATCACAAAAACAACAAGGCAGGTCTGTTTTCCGTAACCAGTTGGCAGGGTAACAATTAATTTTCCATACATGACTTAAATTCATCATCTGCCTAGCCTATTCCCCAAGTCTATTGAGGTTAGCTGCCCTTGTAACCAGACACACCTGTCATTTTTCATGGCGTAAGTGCCTATCTGTCTTCCACAGCCCATTTAATACTGGGTAATACAATACCTCTTGATAGGTCTGGTTGCTAGATTTTAGGGCTACTAACTATCTGTAAGACTCAATTTTTTGTTTCGTTTAAAATAAGAAGTGATGATAGTCTTATCATGCTTTCCTAGGCATGATGAAAACTCGGTACCAATGTAATGGGCGGTCTGCCCATTCACAGACCAACCTAGGCCAATGTGGCATAAACTAAACCTTGAATGAATTAAATTATGAATGATTTGAACCTTAGACATTTTTGTATTATATTATCATCATCATCTTCCTGCCCTTGTCCCATTCTATTTGGTGTCAGGTCAGCACACTGTGATTTCTTCTTGCATTCTCTCATGTAAGACATTATGGCATCATATATTATTCTCCTTCATACTATTCTTTACACAATCCATCTATATTTTCTTTGGCCTTCCTCTCCAGAGGGATATAAATGTTGATGGATTGAGAGCCATCCTTCAACATTTATATATCTATCGTATCTTATGAATTGCTCTAAAAAAGTCTTCCACAGTTGAAACAAGAAGCCTGCAAGTTACAAAGGAATCCAAGAAGGAATTACATAAAATTATAATTTAATATACTATATCAATTATTAACAGACTAGCTTTTGCCTATTGCTTAGTTTGCATTATGGTTGGAAATTATCCCTCGGGACCGCCAGAAATATAACGTTTGTCACTTGCTTCGGGGTAATGGCTTAACTTTCCATTAGTAAAAGATTTTTTAGAGTTAGATTAGAGATGGTATAGTATTACCCAGTACTAACTGGGTTGTGGAGGTCAGATAGGCAATCGCTCTATGTAAAATACTGATATCTAGCTGCATCCGGTAAGACTGGAAGTGGACCCTTACATAGTTGGGAAAAGGCAAGGCAGATGATGATGATTAGAGATCAGCAGTCCCTTTTTTAATATCATCGTACGGATAAACTTCTAAAGAATACCGCACAAACTAACCTCTAAGAACAAGTCCATCAGTGGGAATCCTGGGTTGATCCAGTCCATTGCCACATTCCATATGTATCTGTCCATTTTGGCAGTAGTCCAGACTACCCAGGGCCTCAAATGTGGACGCTCCAGGCTTGCTTAAGTCGTTCACGAAGAAGTCTATGTGAAACTTAGTGGGGTTTGTAGCGCCCAGTCGCACACCACCGGGAAAATCACCTTCCACGCGTGCACCCAGCGGAATTATACGGATTTCCCTTACATAAACTGACTTCGGAAACTGCACCAAGTCTAGATTAAGCTCCTGAAATTGAAAATTCAAAGATTTTGATAAACTTATTCTCATAGATTACGGTAAATAACAGAGCTTGCATTGAAGAAAAATAACTTTTCTGTACCTCACTGGTGTCATGGGAGAATGTATCGAAAAACAAAAGGTCCGGCTGTTCGTTTGACGTCATTTTCGCTGGTTTCTAGTCAGCCCTTCCCTTAATTTGTTGATTAAAACATTTTGCAATTGAACAAACAACGCGTCGTCTGCTATCTGCTTTCGCTAGCGCGTTCACGACTAAGTATGGTAAGATTTCAAGCATTTGATTGACACGAGCAAATGTAACGTGAGTGAAGAAGATGTCTTTATAATCATGTTTAAAATCATGAGTGGAATAAACTCTCCAAACACATGACATGACGTTCTCTTGACAGAATTTTAATGTTGCCAAAAAAAATATTTTAAACAGTTGTTATCAGTGTTGTAGTTAAAAAGTTTTTTTAAAAACAGTCTTTAAATCATTGTAATTAAAACATGTATTTGCCATCGGGGAACTTTTTCTTATTCCGGAATCGCATCCAACGTCCGTAAAATGCTGAACAGCGAGATGCCATTATTAAAAAAAAAACAACAGCTAGATCAGCAGCGGGTTGTGTTGTGTTGTGTCTATAATAAATCTTTAGACTGAGTCGATTATCGAGTGGATTGTTCGTTTCTAAACCATAAAATCTTTCAACGTTTATAACAGCCTAATCTATTTTTTAACCCGGCGTCTGCTAGGTTGGGTCATCATTTAAGAAAATAATAGTGTAACGGTATCACGCTTCTCAGTAGCTGCAGTTAGTGCCCCGCGTCCCTCGTTTCTTATGTCAACTTAGACGGTGTGCGCCTGCACAGGAAGATAAACGCGGTGAAACAACAAAAAGGTAAATATGACCCAACAATACATTGGATGATACCATTTCGTGCCAATTACGTGAGTTAATTATTTGATTATTTCGTTTATTTATTTGTACCGACATTACGTATATAACATAATATTTTGTTATTTTTAGATTATATTTGAATAATGGATGAAGAGGAACACAGCAGGCAGCAAATTCTGTCAATATTAGAAGAAAGCAAGAAACCAAGAGAGATGCGCAAAAGAATAAGAGAGTAAGCAGGAGAAACATCAGAGGAGCCCCCTGCTAAAGTTCGTGGTGTTCGTACACGATGCCAGATATGTCCCGTTGAAAAAGACTGGAAAACTACCCATACTTGTCAAAGATGTAACAAATTCATCTGCCCTGAACATATAATTTCTTTCTGTGGCGGTTGCGTAGATGACGGTGCTAATAGTGATCAACCCTACGATTCTTTATAATTTTTACATATACTTTCTTAAAGATCTCACATTTGTCATTCCAAAAAGTAAAAAATAAGTGTTAATTGGCCATTTTTTTTGTTTTTCTATTAATAAGTTTCTAGAAGTTCATCTTTTGTGGTTTTATACTGACTTCATAAATACACAAAAAGATTTTATAAAGCTTATTTTTTTATTTTGTCCTCATATTATTATAATTTAAGAACTGTTCTGCAAGTTTATATAATGAGTAAGAAACATGGCACATAAAGAAAAAAAAAAAATTTGCGTGCTGAATTTAGTAGGCGAAATATGTAGTACTGTAACTATTTTATTTTAAGAGCTGTAAGCACCATATTTCTTGCAAATAAATGAATTATTATTATTATTATTATTATTTAACACAAATTTGGTCTAAATGTCATTAAAATGGTAAAAATAAGCTACGGTTTTAAATCCGGGTTATTATGACCCACTATGCAGTTGTTGTACCTATTTTCTACCATGCTCGGCGTCAGCATGGTAGAAAATTATTCAAAATTTCACATGCCAAAAACGCTTTCGATATCAAACGAGAACAACAGGTAAACACTAACAGGAAAAGTATTTCATAATAAATTATAATGAGTTGATAATATTAAAATAAGAAATCATTGAAGTGTTTAGTTTTCCTTATGTGGATCCGTGCTGGGCCGTACCATGTTATTGCTACGTGCGTCAAAATATCGGGAAAACCACAGATCTTAAGAGAAACATATTAGCTTAGCACTAAAAGATAACAGAAGCGATATTAAAGGACCTTTAAACAAGGTGAATGTTAAATTTTAGCGAAAAATTATACTGTTACCTATAATCTTTCGCTGGCTTAGCATGGTACGGGGTTTTAGTAGACCAGGATAGGTACTATCACCAACTGCTTTTGATCACCGTCTTGTAGCCTATCGTATCCTGAAACAAAACAAATTATTACAATTATTAATGATGGATACACCATGACTTACAGAAATAAAAAACCGGCCAAGTGCGAGTCAAACGTCGCACACTGAGGGTTCCGAACAAACTTGGAACATTCAGGGCCATATAAATGTTGTCTGCTTAGACTTAGAGGGTTAATTTGCACAGCTCCAAGGGACTACAGAGACAGACTTGAGTGTATGGTTTTAATTTCAATTCGATACCTTCACGAATTCCCGAGGCAAAGGGTCTAGACAGACACACAGACAGATAACAAAGTGATCCTCTAAGGCAGCGGTCGGCAACCTCTTGGCAAGCAAGGGCCACATGGTGGCAAAATAAATAAAGGCGGGCCGCAGTCATTATACTTGCATTAACCCAATATACCTGCGCATTATAATTGGTCATATTCCATAGAAAAAATAAAAATGCTATTGAAAATTGTTAAAAAATACGGAATTTACTTCGTACACGTAATAAATTTTTTTTGCGGATCGGAAATCATCTAATAACTTCTCCCGCTCTGGGCGAAGCGGGGGGGGGGGGGGGGGGGTCAGACTTGTACTGACTAAAACCCACCCATGTTCATTCTATTGCCCTTTACGTTCCGGGGCCGCGGTATCTCTTTCGAACAACCCGCAACCCCGGCTGGCGGTGGCCCTGGCCCAGGCCCCTCTGTTTTGTTGACATCTCTCTGAGCCGTGCGTGGAACACTTACGCGCCGTCGACACGGCCTGTCGTCAACAGACGGACCGACGGTGAGCTATCCATTGCTCACCGTCCACAGACCCGCATCTAAGTTGGCCGGGAGTCGTCTCGCGGCGCCCGACGCCCGGGGCGTCTCCCACGGCGGATGGGTTGGTTTGAGGTTCTTTCCCTCAAACGCCCGGCCACCTCCTTCGCTAGCATGACTGTTTCGCAGAAGAAGGTGACCGCTTCCCATTCCCTTTTGCTCCGGACCATGAACTGAACCAGGGCCGCATGCAAAAGATCGCCGCCGCCGAAGGCCTCAACGAGGGCACGGCGGTGCTCCGCCCAAGCTGGGCAGACCGCCACTGTGTGTTCCACCGTGTCTTCTGGGCGATCGTCACAGTGGTGACACCCGGGCGTTTCCTCCCCCTGATTATGTGCAGGAACCTCCTGAAACTTCCGTGACCGGTGAGGACCTGTGTCAGACGGTAGGTGAGGTAGGTGGCCATGGCGCCTCTCCAGCCACTCTTTAAAGAGGGGACTTACCGCCACTATTATGGCGTGCCCTGCACGGGGTTGCGATATTCGCTCTCTCCATGCCACCATGACGCACCGGAGGTCTGTCCGCTGGACGGCAATTTGCCGCGGCAGCAGAGATTCCCCCCGGTGTAGTGCCTCCGGCAAGAAGGCACGCCGCCTCGCCAGAGATCGTGCGGTAGCCCTGGATTAGCCTAATGGCTACCACCTTTTGGGGCGCGTTAGGGTAGTGGGCGACGCGCCGCCCTAAAGAACGCGCCCATACCCGGGCCCCGTTAAGGGCCATGGACCGCACGACTCCGGCATAGAGCCTACGGCACGAGGCGTTTGGCCCGGTCCGCTCGAGTTTGGGAGCCAAACGTCGGAAATGCTCCACGAAATTCCACCGGCTGTCGAAGACGATTCCCAGGTACTTCATCGTCGACCCGACGCCAATGCGAACTCCTCCTACCGTTAACTGGGAACCCGACGGTGGCGTATTCCCGCGGCCATGAAAGACCATGGCCTCTGATTTGTGCTATGCCACCTCGAGACCCAGTAGCCGGATCCTCTCCGCGACTATCGCAACCCCGCGTGTCATTGCTTCGGCTGCCGCCTGGTGCGACCCCCTTGTGCCAGGTCGACCGTGTCGTCAGCGTAGCAAACTACGACGCTGCTAAGGAGGTAGGCGCGCAGCACCCAGTCGTAACCGATGTCCCACAGAAGCGGCCCCAAGGCCGTTGATGAGGTGTTTGATTTGAGAGGGGATAGGGCGGAAGAGGTATTTCCCGTATGTTAGCAGTGGCATAAGCATATTTATAGTGGCAATTCGTAGAATAGCTCTCAATCTCAAATGCTCATCTGTGAGACAAGAAGCATATTTTTTATTTTTATAATCGACAATTAAAAATGTTTGTTCGTATAAATAAGTGCTACCAAAAATTTTAATGAACTGCTTAGCAATCTTATTCAACTCGTCAAATTCAGATGGCAAGCTACCATAAAATTTTAAAAGATCATTGATTTTATAGTATGACACATTTCAAAGTGTTGCCGAGCAGAGAGGTTAAAAGGCGCACTTATTTAATGCGTTGATTTTGATAATTTAATATAACTTATTTACAAAACATTCACGGGCCGCAAGAAAGACGCCCGCGGGCCGCATGCGGCCGCGGGCGGTATTTTTCTTTTGCTGCACGGAACCCGAAAACTAATTAATAACAAATTATTGATTTAGTTTGTGTTACTGTGTCCACTTATAAACCTTAATACATTAGTAGTACTTATTTGTAGTATAATCTCCCTACAATTTACAACATGCAAATTATCCACTTATATGTAGATATCTTTATAATGTTTACACAACATCACGCTGCCTTTATTTCCGTAGAGATAGGCATTAGAAGTTACCTATATAAAGTACATTTTACCCAAATACCCGTCACACATACAAGCGTTTGGGAAGTTAACGTTATGACCGATTTGACTAAGGAACCCCACGTGGTCACACTGAAAAAAAAAATAGCGCAATCCAGGAATCCAGGATTCGAATGAGAAATTCCTTTAAGGAAACCCAGTAACAAAGTGTTCGGGTATCGAACTCTAGGTCCCACGTTTAGTAGACGCCCTTATAGCCACTACACCAGTAGGTACACCAACGAAGATGACCGTACAGTTAAAGCTCTATAGGTAATTAACATGTGCCAAGACTTTTCTCAACTATTTTGGGATCGACTTTCAGTATAAACGGATGCAGTTGAATACCAGTATTTTTATGGAGCGACTGCCTGTAACACTGTTTGTCGAATTTTAATTTCGGGATGCTGAAGATGTACTTACAAAAGACAGCCGTGACCAACAGTTTAGCATACTAACATCGAGGCACGGAGGATACTTGATCAGTACTGAGTGGTCTCCGTCCACAGACCAACCTAGGTAAGTGCAGCTGAACCTAAAGATGTCAGCCACTAGTTCCTCGCCTATTAGTAATTAACAATGAGAAGTTGATTTCAGTCATAGCTACATCTAGATCTACTCAATGTACTTAAACTGTTTGGTAGTCGTTACGCAAATGACTTCTTCAAGGAAAGCAATTACTAAAATCGACTAACATCCTCCTTGGATAATTTTCTTCTGCGGGTTTTTACCACCTTAACCAGAATAATCAGCTCCAGCTTCTAGCAATGAAAAATGTTAGGCAACTTTAATGCAACAGGCGGATGCTACATAAATTCTGTTATTGTATCTTATTGACTACTAGGTATTAGGTACGCGAAAGTTTGTGAGGATGGACGTATATAGGTTTTCGATAATCTTTTACGCAAGAGATGGTTTATAACCCAGATAAATACAGGATATTTCGAATCCCAGTATTACGATTTTTATTTTTACAGCAATTACAAAATTCCCCGCGGGCGAAGCCGCGAGCATAAGCTTGTTAATACAATACAGTACCTTTACCCTTTACCTTTGTTTTATAATATTGTTTTGGACACGTCAAAAGATCCTCTTTATGATGTAAGTGCAATGAGTTTTTACAAATATGGGGATAGCCCGGTAAATAAGGCAGTATTGCCAAATCAAATTACTATTTTCTAAATAGTAGAAAGACGAACGAATAGTTTTGATCACGAGCGCTACTGTGGGGCAAGTGATCAGATGCGGTCGTTACCTAAAGATTAAAAAAAAAGAATAGCCATTTAGGAAGGCTAAATGGCTATTCTTTTTTTTAAATCTTTATTTATTTACGGGGTAAATAGCTATTTTTCTTTGAAGATAGGAAAAAATATGTTTTAAGTTTAATGTGTGTTGATGTGGATCTGTGTCAGTCGGTGACATCGTAGCGTTTACAGGGATAAATTGATTTTGATTTAGCTTTACACATATCTTTCCTACCTGTAAAGATTGTCATGAGAACTTTAATAGCTAGATTTCCCACCTCACGGTTATCAAAATCAGCGCCTGTTTGCATTCAATAGCCAATGTTTCTACGTTCGAGTCTTGGACAGAGGGAAGTGTGATTGGAATACCTATCTTAGGTATTGTTTGGTAACTGTCTTGTGTGTGAATGTGTGGATAGATGTAGATACTTCCTTCTCTTCGTGATTTATGTTCTGTTTCTATATAACCTAGGTACAAACATTGTTCTGAAAGTAAATTAACGCCTACTGCTCGTTTACACTAATACTAGGAGACACCTACTTTTATGAATGCCTTCGTAACAGCACACAGTTGGAATTTTGAACTTACAACTCAGAGCACTAGATTGCTTTTAGGTTTCCGTACCCGAATGCTAAAACGGGACCCTATTAGTATGACTCCGGTGTCCGTCCATCTGTCCGTCTGTCACCGAGCTGTTTCTTTTGTTATGAACCGTGATGGTTAAAATTTTCAGTTGAAATTTTCATTGTGATGATGTATTTCTGTTGCCGCCTGTACCAAAAAATACAAAAAAATATATAGTGAAGGGGAATTCCTGCCATTCTGGCATCATTGACGTCACGTGCATGCGCTATCCCTTACTAGTAGTGAGTTTGTTTGTTTGTTACGTCTGCCTAAATGGCCAAACCGATTGTGATGAATTTTGGTACAGAGATAGTTGGGACCCTGGAGACGGATATAGGCTAAAAAAAGTGAGAAAAGGGGGAGAAAGAGGGAAGAAAAGGGGAGGGAAAGATATTTTTTCGATCATCACGCGGGTTAAACTTAGCGTTAGCCCAAAGTAACTATGCCACGCAGACGAAGTCGCAGGCGGGTATTTGCTAACAAGTACCTAACTCACCAATAATCTTTGGTTCAATAGTGCAACATCAGGGGATCGAGTTCACTCTCTCAAAATAATCGATTCAAAAGGTCACTCGTTGGTGTATTGCAGCGTCTTTGAACTACAGAGAGATCTGTGAAAATATTGGAGGAAAAAACAAGCAAGATCATGTTTTTTGAAGAAAAATCAGTCATTGAGAAAAAATGTCGCTTTGGTATTGTATACAAGTGCCGTATAAAAGATATTATAATTACACATGTTTGTGTGGTGTTTACATTACATAATTACGCAGAAATGTATTCATACCAGTACCTACATTCCAACACGATCCTTATTTACATAATATGTCTATGGAATAAAAGTAACATTAAACTAAACTTTCTAGGCGTTCATTAAAACTACGTGAAATGCCCTGTCTTTTCTTGCGTTCTATAATTGTTCAGCGTAGAATTTAATTTTTGACAAAATCTCATATAGAATCTTAAAGATTAACAAAATCCACTATATTCCTATTCACCCAACAAATATGATAGTCATAATTGACCACATGGACTGATGTCCATGTCCATCCATCCACTGCCAGCTACTGAGATACGGGACGGCACGAGTTGACGACACTATAAAAGATTACAGTTCTAAAAATTAACGGTTATCTGTTATCTTTATAATGAAAAGGGATGCGTGTGTGCTTGCACTGGGAACTCACTGTCAACTAATGTATAAATGTTTTGTATGTAAGTCTTGTGGTCTTGAGTCTTTTTTTTAAGTAATGTTAACAGTGCGTTATCCCAGTACCTCGGAAAGACATCTTGCGGCTCTCATGTCGGTAGGGATTGCCAATTCCGCCCCATCGGAATGTAAAAGAAAATGCAATTGTTATCAATAGAGTTTACGCATATTTTTGTGCATTATAATTAGAATAAGAATAATTTATTATTAAACCAGTGTTACAACATTTTTCTTAATCTCATCATCATTGCAAATAGCGGTAACAAGTTCTATGTAGACAAAATTAGAAAACAAGGGTCCCCAAACTAGGCTGCGCCTGTATCTTGGGGGCCGGAGTTGCGATAACTTTAAATTAAAACATTTATCTTTGTCGATGTGATGATTAGACATTTTGGCATTAAGGAAAAATTATATTATAAAATAAAATGAGAAAACAATGATGAAAAATAAAAATAATTCTAATGTTTAGTAATGGTGTGGGTCCTTTCACACAAACACACACCCGTGTGTGTTTGTGTGAAAGTGTGTGTGTGGGAGGTATGTGTGGTGAAGGTTTAGCACAGATTAGGTGTGTTTAACTGACAATGTCTTCAGTTTCGTCGTATGGTAGTGAAAGAAGCAAATTCTGGATCACTTTCTTACATGAGACAACATTTAGGCCTTTGATATCACAGCATTTAATTATTTTGTTATAAACATAAATGTGAGAATAGGAAGGACACCGTCTAGCCAAAAGACTTGTTGAATTGGGGGAGAGGGATGTGTAAAATGCGTTTGGATAGTATGTCTTTGTAATCAGGTCTGTTTTAATGGATTTGTGAGTACGCTGTACGGCATTTAGAATGAATAATTGTCGAACTCGGAGAACAGGAAATTCTTCATAAAGCAAATCCGTTGGGAAACGGAAAGGCTTTTTTAGCATTACTTTGATTACTGCTCTTTGCGCTCTTTCTGTTTCTATGAATGTGGTTTTACCTGTACTGCACCAGATTAACTAGCTTTTGCCCTCGGCTTCGCTCGCGTTGAATTCGGGGTAACACAGTTCCCCTTTCCTGATTTACAGGTACCTGCTACTTGTAGTTTTTGCTCTTGCGCCTTATTTATTGTAATAGCAATGCTAAGTTTTCCCTTTTCTTCCCTCTTTCTCCCTCATATCTCAATCTTTTTTTTAAAAAAAATAGTCCTATGTCCGTCTCCCAACTATCTCTGTACCAAAATTCATCAAAATCGGTTTAGCTATTTAGGCATGAAGACGTAACAAACAAACGAACTCACTTTCGCTTCTATAATATTAGTAAAGATTGCTTCTACCTATAGGTCCGTATACATATCATACTGACATATCACTCAGAAAGGATTCAACTGTAAAGTATCACCATTACCTTACGGATTACAAAGACACAAACACACAGCCATGCGGCAGTGTTTCATGTGTGTACCATTCATATCCCCTGAAGCAATCAAAGGCACACGTCTTTTGTTTCCAGAGAAACTATAAACACCTATATAAAGGTTTATGATCGCCCTCGTTATCTCAACAATGCTACCTAAACATGGACACGCGGAGACCGTTGTATTTGGGCAGGGATGGTGCACCTTTTTATCTGAGTGATATTACAGGCAAGGCATAAGATTAACATTTTCAAAAAAAATATGCTTGTGTACTGTAGTGGGATGTAAAATAACGAGGTTTTCTATGGTAGTAGTTAATGGTAGTAGGTAATGTTTAAAAAAAAAACGATGTCATTTCTGTGGCTACCGATGTATGTATAATTCTGATATGATTAAGCTTACCCTTGTTGCCCGACGAAAAGTGAAAACTTTTCTATCGATATCTATCCGTATCTTTGCGAATTACAGAATCGATTCTATATTTTCCTTCTAAAGTTTAACAATCAAAAGTTCCTTGGTCTAATTGAATTGCGTTGACTTTGAGATTGTTCTCCAACAAGTCACATAAATGAGCATCGGTGAAGGAAAAGCTAAACTTAAAATTAGTAAATATAAATCTAAAATCACGTGCCTCACTTGAGCAAGCGTGCTGACCACTGCTCCTGCCTACTCTGTATGAGGCACATGTGTTCTCCGTCCGTGTAGTATTGGCCACAGGGCTCGGCACAGTCGGCAGTGTAGCGAGCCTGTTTAAACGCTACCGTCTACCTGCACCCTGCGAGCCTGCGACCACCTGTGCGAGTTGTGAGGTTGCTAGCTTAGAAATAGCCGCGCGATTCGGGGAGTTTTTAAGTGGATGATTTATTTTCGTGTTCATAAAAAATTATTAAGGTTGTGAATGGTTTTATTAGTGTGTAAGAAAAAACAAATTTAATTGATTTTATTTACTGTCTAAGTATTATTAACAGAAGTGGTAAACGAAGTAAATTGTCATTCGTGAAAATAAATATTTTTATTGTGGTAACTACTAGCTGGGTCATTTAATCACATTGGCGTCAGACATTGAATTAGTCTATAATTTTATAACTTAAGCAACTGTGCAGCCTTCTAATGCAACTGTTAAATTCTTTACCAATAACTTCTATGCATGTTTGGAGCAACCCAGACATAACAATGCGAACTCAAAAATTGCAAAACTCGCGTGAAAAATACATGTTTTGTGCAATTTAGTGTCGTGGAGCTTGCCACCCCGAGTGAAGCGAGTGGAAGCCGGCCGGCGGGCTCAGTCGCCAGTCCGCGCCCGTCTTGAATTCACGTCTGTCGTCGCGCAGTGCGCATCGACACGTCACCAAAACTTTCCAACCCGAACTAAACTTTCTTCACGTCCCACTAAACGAATATAAAGTAATAACGCGAGTGCCCAAATTTTTATTGATATTATTGTGAGTGTTTGTATGTGTTGATGTGGTTTGAGGTGAAGTGAAGATGCGGAGCGCCTGGGAGGCGTTCTGCCTCCTGTTGCTGGCTGTTGCAGCCGCAGCACAGATTGACACGAGACACTTATCAGGTTAGAATTTATTCAATTACCTTACACCAAAAGTAGAAACACCCCGTACTTGAGAAAATACAACACACTGTAATGCGGTTTTAACTTAGTTCGAATTAAGAGCGAATTTTTTTTCAAACTTTTTTGTTTTATCTTTGCTTCCTAGTCTTTCTATAATATTCAAAATTATTGCGCAAACACGTTTTGCACACGTTTCTTTGGATGAAACGCTGTAATTTATGACAAGATTCGTAGGTAACGGTAAAAGTCAGAGATATTTTGTCGTGATAGGCAACCTACTTAGCAACTTTTATTGAAACCGTTGTCTTTGGAAATTTAAAACCGTTTCTTATACCATTTTTAATAAAATAGAACAGGTTTAAATTAATTAATTTGAAGAATTAACTAATCTAAATTGTGTAGAGTAGACGAAACAATGTAGATAATGAATTTGTTTTAAAAATAAACTCTACCAAACTGTTTATTTTGAGTCAGAGATATCTTCTGAAAAATAAACAGCATATTTAAAAACAAGTTGAATTATTCCTCGTTGATTTTGTAAATTAAATTAAAAGACTACCTACCTACAAAATTATTATCTCTATAAATAAAAGTGTTTCATTCTGCAGTCTATTTTAGACAAGTTTTACACATAGACCAGCTTATCCCATAAATGAGGCTTGAAGTTTCTATAATTAGCGATGTTAGCCGTACTACAACGGTGTGTTTGCATCACAAAAGCCATAGACAATGGTCTATGGAAGGTACGTGATTGTGGAATGAATGGTGCCTCACTTGTGTTCGTTGAACTGCCGCGTTTTTTGTCCGCCATCTTTTATGAATATTAAATAACTGTTCAAAGCCGCAAAGTTTATGAACACAACGATTTATTTGGTGATAAATAATATGATAAAATGTGTAAGTAACTGTGTCTGGTACCTTTGCAAGTCTAAACCACAGAACAAAGTCAAATGTTATTTGGCACAGAGGACCGTAGTATTCGTAGACATAGTGTTCTAATACTTTTTATCGCATTAGTATGTTCTCGTATGATCGTTACAAACTAACTAAACAGGCGGAGCCGTGTTAAAAACCTCTTCTGTTAATTTTGTTATTTAAGGCCGTACCCTACGCAAATAACCTTGAGTATTCGCTTTTTATTGATATTTTTTCTCATTTCGGGGGCTTTGTTGTAAGGAGATTTACTAAATAATGACTCAATAAAAATAAAAACTAAATCCACAATAATGGAATTAAGATTATAAAGAAATTTAATGTATTTTTTTTGTTACTTAGTTCGTTTAAAATAACAAGTAGATAGCTCTAGAAAACTGTACAAAAACGGCTTGCGCGGCGTTTTGGTCGGGGTGGCGCCTTAACAACGTAAAGGTCCAGTTGAAAACCGGCGTTGGGCACTAGCTGTTCGGCAGTTTGCTGAACTGGGCCTATTTGGCGCAGCCGTGAGACACACAATTACGTATTTGTTATTATCGTTTAGTTTTAAGTTTTTATCTCATTTTGTGTGCACTTGTGGCATGGGCCAAATAAATGTTTTTTCTTTCTTTCTTAAAGTACCCATTCCGTCTCCGAGTTTGGTCTCCTAACTACCTCCTACTTTATGTCTTATCAGAGCGAAAGAATTCTTCCAAGCTAAGTTAGGGTAGCAGGGAACAATTATCTTATCGTACCGAATTGTGATCATAACTTAAGAATTTTTGACGATAGGGAAAATGTTCTTCGAAATTCTACAGCAGTTTTTTGTGGAAGTTTATAATGAAAACTTTGAAAACACTTTTTTATTCAGGGTATTATTGCAAGAAACCAACAAACGAATATATTAAAATAAAAACGAAATATAAAGGGAAGAACGCGCTCGTTGAAATCTTTTGCACCGCACAGCTTTTATTTACGTCCAAACATTATTCTAACTGAAGAGTAAACAGATCTTTAAGCAAATTAATTCGTAGAACGGGGTAATTTAACTGTAAATAGTTTTTTTAAGGAAGTCCGACTTTAATGCTTCACAAGGCTATAGAATTTGCGAGAAGTTTACCTCATGGAAGGCAGTATTGTGCCTTGAATGACGGTCAAAAAACATCTTTTGTTTGCTGTGTTCAATTTTATTGTAAGTGGTCCTTAGTTGAGTTGTAATAATATCTTAGAGGAAGATTTTTATCTTAATTCTCATTTAGGTATCTATGGTTTATGAGTTTTTTGAGCGACGTTTTGTTTTAATTTCAATAGACTATCGATTTTTGTACTTTTTCATCGAGTATTAATGTTCAAAGTAAACTCAGGTTTAAGGTAAGGTTTTCGCATACAATAGGTTAAAGTCTAGACCCCTTTTTACCGAGTACGCTGCATAAAATCTGAGATTCAGTAACTCAATTTATCCATACGCATTCATATACTCAAAGAGGATATTGAAATGTCAAAACAGGAGGTAATGCGATCACCAATGTACCCTCTAAATAACCTCAAAATTGTCGACCTTTTGTTTGCAACTAGCCCAAAGGTATAATTTTTCCAAGACCCAAATGTCAAATGTACAATCAAAGTGCAACAATCTGAACAGATCTACCGTTCATTGCAAAGTGGTGTCCAATTTAAGTGTCATTTTGACGTAAGTATCAGGGTCAAACCTATGTTCTTTTGGGGACGTTACTGTGATACGGGTTACAGACCTTAATAGTGACGTCACGGCCAAATTGGCCATTTGTTTTAAGGCCTATTATTGAAGCAGATTTAGTCCTATAGGTACGGATAAACCGTACCTTTAGATCAGGCGTGATGTATTTATGTCTGTTTCATTTTATGCTGATTGATTTGTAGTGTTTTATTTTTAAGTTGTATATACCCAGATATCTTAAGATAAAACAGCCGTCGTAAAACTTAAATAGTTTTTCATCTTTAATTTTTTCTTTCATTTTTGACGTCGTCGGGTTAAGTTGTATTGTCGTGAGACTTGTTACCTTAGCATATTTCCCTAATCCAAGCACCTAATTTAAATAAATAAATTCCAGATTGTATTACAGGCAGGCATACCGTTTGAAACAATACCGTTTGCATTTTGCAGTTTTAATATTAATTAAAACTGAATTTAAATTATTAAATTTAAATTCATGTCTGCACAGCTAAAAAGATCCGTACAATGACACATAGAAGTTTGGCAAACGTGACGGCTAGCTGATCTGATTCAGACGCGCCTCCATTGCGTCCGAGCGAATTACTCATAAATTAAATATGATGGTCCTCAGCATCACAGTCAAACAATGTACTCACTACTGTCCAGTGGCTACTCGAAGTCAGTAAGACAAAACTACAAAAACCCATGTGTCGATTTAACGCTGAGATAACACAATTATTTCGAAAAGACAAGTAGCATTTCGAAGTGCATATATTCTTATGGGGCAGTTTATTGCGGACTCCTTCACTTCGCTTCCCGAATCGGGATGCATATTTGAAAAAAGGGGAGAAAACTTCTTGTAGTTGAATGATGGAAATTAACAACATTTTTGTGTGTCGCATTCGTGTTTACCGATCTAGTTTTTAGCCAAAAAGTTCGTACTCTCGCATACTACCACTGCACTGATGGCATTTTGATTAGTTCTGAATAGCCCAATTTTCTGTGTTAGTCTTCTGTGTTAGTATTCCCGACACTGTGGCGACATGACGCCATACAACTGTGAGTCTCGCGCCACTCGAGTAGTGGACAGCCGACGACATTGACCACCGGAAGACGATTCGTCGCGACGACGTGTTGTCCGCTCAATAAGTCACTTCCGGTAGTAAGACCCAATGGGGCAGCATCACGATCAACATCATACCTTACCACTAAACAAATACAGTTCCATTCCCTCTGCATGCAACGTGTTTGGTCTCCAAAACGCTGATGCGTCTGAAATTTCATACGAGTCGCAACTTCGGAATTGGCTCAGACGAATCTGTTGCTTAATGGACTTGTTGTAGAGTACAGAATTGCATTTAGTAAGTGAGAGTTGCATTGCCGTATGTTGACCGCAATTTGGCGAATTTGGGTTACGTGGTTAGTACCTACTTTTTTATTTACAAATTGATTCTTTTTTGCTTTTTAGCGTTAATTGATTTCACGGTCGTCGCCGGATGCCTCTCACTCGGTAAAAGTAGGCTTTGTAATGAAAAGTTCATGGTTCAAAGAGTTTTCGAAGAAGGTGGCTATTTTGGGCACAAACTTTTTGGTAACAGCTTTTAATAACTATTGGAAAAGTAATCTTTTACTTATACTTTCTTTTTTTCGTACCTAATTCAGAGGTGGATGATATCGAAAGTAAGAAGTACGAATATTTGGACAAAAATTAAAACCGACGACGTATAATAATCTCAAAAATAAAAATAACTACAAAACCGGCAGATAAAAATAACAATTGATACATACTTCGAGCCCGAACAAACAAAATCGTTTCTCGCAGAAATCGCAAAATTAAAAAATAACTTCAAAACTTTTTACTTCACTGAGCGTTTTTATGAAAAAGCGGTCGAAATTACAATAGACACGAACGGAGGTACCATAGAGGTACTTTCTCCCGCGCCCAGCGCGCTCACAAGCGAACGTAATCGCTTTTTTAGGAGTTCAACAACACCTCGAGACGTTTTCAGATTCACTGTGAATTTCGGTGTTTTAAGACTTCTCAATTGAGCTAAGAAAGTAGAAACTTCTGTGATTAGATGCTTTTTTGATAGGTTTTATAGGTTATTGAAAGTGATGACAATAGTGTTTTTATCTGATACTGGTCTTACCCGCTAAAGAATTGTCGTTTCATTGTTACAACCAACACGCTTTAGCAAACAGATTTAGCTAATTTCATTTGCTGCTAGTGAAGAATGTATATTTTCTTTTATTTTTATTATTCATCATAAACGAGGGAGTTCTTGGAAATTTGGCGATTTCATGGTTACAACCAACAAACTTTAGCAAACAGATCTAGCCAATTTTATTTCCAAACGTTGATGTTTAGTATGCTACTGAACTATAGGTTATATTCTCTTATTTAAAGTGTTTTTTATTATAATTTATTTAGGTAGGTTTTCTTGAAAAATTTGGCGATTTCTGCCAATTCAAAAAGGTCTTGAAAACATTCTTGTGACAAGACTTTACGTGACAAGCTGTCACCATCAAACTCCTCATCCCAATTTATTATCTACAAGACAAGATGCCTCTTAATAAATAAGAATCAACGAAATGAACCTCATGTCTTTTCACGACCATAACTTACCAATTTTTAATTGCATCTTGCCCAAACTGAAAACCACACAGGCTTTGTAATATACAAATTACCTGTTAAACCAGTTAACAGCATTAAACATCATAGACATAAATGGATGGCTGGGGAATAGCGAAATGGGAAAGACAATTTCCTTCTCAATGTAATAAATATTTTAGAGCTACCTTTGTTTCGATCATATTCCCTTAACTTTTAAAGACTGTCGTATCGTTTGTTCTATAGAATTAAACTTTATTAACAAATCCAAAGACAGTTACCGGCTCAACTTGTCGACTTCAATTGAATATAAGTCGTATCTGTCTCTGCCAGGCCAATTAATTTCCACCAACTTTATACGAACCGGTCTAAGATACTGAAGATTTTACATCAAATTACTACGAGTTAGTTCAAAACATTCTAAAGTGGTATCTAAACATGCGCTATCTCCCTCTTACTTCAGGTGAGTGAAAGGGAGGGAGGGTAGAACCAGTTTGGCAAGCATTCGCCTTGAACTTGTATAACCGCTAGGCATAGTGGTACAGTCAATTGCTCTTCCATGGTAACGATTTTGCTTTGGCAGTGCCTTTATTTTGTAGTAGCGAAGGCGGGTTTGGTAGTTCAAACGTTAGTGTGGTTGATTGTACTCGGCTCATAGATTTTACCACTCATAGTTTTGTGGCTGGTTTGCCAAAAGTACTCATCCGAAGTAAATCTGTGTACCTATGAGAAATTTAATTTATTAAAGGTTCTAGGTTAGGTAGGTACAATATATAAAAGACAATGCAAATACCTGCTCAGAAATCGATTACAAGTAATATAAAGAATATTTAAACCCAATTCTAGTTTAAGCCCGCCATTGTTCATTACTACTATAAATTAAAATTTGTGTATTTTTATTTTATTTATGTGTGCAACAAAGAATATAAGAACAAAGATTTATTTGGCTTTTAAGTCGGGAATCCTTCCGGGGCCTTCTTTGAACAGAAACATGCTAATTATACTTCTATCTATGGCTTTTTAATTTGAGTTACAAAATCCATTTTCTACTAATGTGCCTACTATTATTATAATTAAACGTGTGATTTAACTTAATGAGAATATTCCACAGACAAAAGCATTCTTAGGCCAAAAGTTTTCCGCCATCCAAACTTACTTTCACTTCACAAAACAATAAAAATCTCGTCACTACTTTTTCAGCCATTAACGCTTGGATTCTTTGAGTGAATTCAATTGGTGTGTTTCATGAAAGTTTTGCATAACAGGAAGCGTGTAGCCGGCAATTATATGAAAAGTTGTGATTGCGAAGCACGCGATTACGTCGGCGTCGTGGCAACCAATGGCGTGTGGCTAAGATATTGGTGGTAGACTGCACGACCGTAATGATGAGGACAACTCATGTTGATGGATGGACAGCGGGTCTTTTTTGGTGAATTCTGAAGAAGTTTGAAGTGGTTTTTGTTGCAGTTTTTATTTTTAGTGGGATTTGAGCTGCTGTCAGTAATACTTAGATTATTACAGAACGTATGCAATCAGTGAGATGTACAAATTGAACGTTCACATTCCAATTGTTTTGTGGGACTGTAATAGAGGTGAGCCTATTGCCATCAATTGGGCCATACATCCAGAGTTTAGGCTGCTACTGAAAAACATAATGGAAAACCCAATAAATCTTTGTTTACCCAGGAAGTTGAAGCCAGGACCTCATTCGCAGCAGTGGCGTTTCACCACTTGATCAAAGTATCTTAGACGTGGCCCTTAGTCTTTTTCGCCCTAGCTTAGTCTGGTCTTGCAAATTGCAACGAAAATTATCATTATCTACGTTTTCCACATACTGCACCGCGGTTTTATTGCATACGCGTGCACGAATAACCTTGAGCCACCATAAAACGCAATAAAACCTTTTTATCAGTGCATTGTCAATGTCAAAAAACAGCCTCGGCATGAACGACGACCGCTTACCAATGCGCGAGCGCAGAAGAATGTCAACGTACCCCCCACTTCGATCCCTTCCACTTTTATAATTGAAACATCACTGTGCACCACATACATTGATGGGTGAGTGCGAAGTCGTGTGTTCGTCATGCGAGTGCAGCCAGCAATGGATGAGAAGCGAAATGAAAGTGTTGTCAGAGTAGGTCATTGACTCGCATGCATGGCTGGGTGTGGTGGAAAATCGTCGGCAGTTAGTAACCATGGCGGTGATAGGGTTTCAAGGGCATGAGTTTATGTTAGCATGCATCCTTCATGGGTGTCAAGCGTTCTAAATGGTGATATCTTGGACAGACGGAACTACTATGAATTGGTTTTCTGGTCTGGTTTGTTGTTACTGGCCACGAGCTTAGGTACTTAGATCACGAAGTACTGCATCGTATTTTATAACTGACAGTCGTGACTTGCCTGTACTTGAGTTTTTGCCGAAGGCATAAGTGTCTCTAATATTATTGGGTTTGGTACTTACTTGAGTAGGTACTTGTGCAAGCCGATATTTTTAGTAGGTAATTGAACAAACAAGACGATACGGTTGGCGCAGCGGCTGAGCGATCGACTGCTACGTTGCGTGTCTCAGGTTCGGTCCTCGCACGGAACAAATATTTGTATGACCTACCGATAGTTGTTTCGGGTCTTGCTATTTGTGTATGCGAGTTTTAATGTTTGTAAACGCACCCACGATACAGGAGGAATTCCTAGTGTGGGGCAAATACGTGTTCACGCTACAATCTGTATTTGCGTTTAGATTCTACTGTCAGTTGTTTCCAATGTGACCAACCTGACCTCGGGGGCCAACTCTGAAAGTCACCATATATTCTTAAGAAACTCTTACTTATCGGCTTTCAGTCTGAAAGAAGCGACTAACTAAATTAGCAAAAATATGTGTAAACCTGTCTAGTTCCACTTTAAACTAACTGTATAGTAATGTTAGTTTATAGTGATAATGCCTGTCAAGATGTTTTGAACTTAACCTTACTTAACTTAAGACCTAAAAAATGTTTTTGTAGTTCCATTTCTTAAGCGATACGATTTACTTACAATAATAGACTAAACGTTAGATGATGCTCTTTGTTGACCTTTTAGAAGTGAAACTTCTAGCCTGTAAAGATTGTCTTCCGTTCCGTTTCTCAAGTACGTTGGGTTCGGGCTGGCTTCTTGTCTACCCTCTAGAGCGACTGTCTTCATATATGCTTCCACGTGCCAAATAGCCCTCTAGCTTCCAAAGATGCAGTCTCAAATTCGCCTCCCTGCCATCAACATATCTTCCAACCGCCCGTATTAGATTATCGTAAGTCTCGATAGCTAAACTAACGTATACCAATAGATAGCTCAGCTTAGAAGCTCGCCACCCCATAGTTAATAGTTAGACACTTAGCGGAGCAGACTAATTTAACTTTCAAAGGGGTGATTGATGGAAAAAACTTCGTTCATTGAAAAAACTGGCTCAGTGGGCCGCCATTGTTGCTGAAACTTGCGTAGGAGTTGAATATTACCGAGAAACCTTATAATGATTTAGATTGATTCGGGAAACTTCCGCGCGGATTCGAATGAGGAAAACCTCGCGGTGCTTCAAAGGTTTCGTTAAGGGAATGATAGAGATCCTTTTTTACTATTGCCGGTCTGTTTCCGGATGTATAAATCTCTGCATCAGGTAAACAGATTGTGGCAGACATGAATTTAGAAGGTAGTGCTGCAGCACCACAACCAAATAGTGCTCTATTTAACACCTGACCAAATCGAGGATAATAGCTTGCAGAATGAAACCGAAATTGCGTGAATTAAAGGTTCTGATAATTCCGGTTTATTATTTAAGAAATAAATAACAGTAGTATCAGGTTCTTATCCGATGTTTCAGATGGTTATTTGTCTATGAATTATTCTTAAGGAAATATCGTTACCTATTAAAGATTTCATCTAAGATATGACAATTTCCTTTGTATATATGAACGCAGTTTCAACCAAGCTTCCTTCACACCGAGCGCCCCCATCCCGGTCACCGAAGCATACGCATTACCGATTGTGATCAACATGATGGTCGACCACGATTGTGTGTATATTTGTATTTCTATAAATCAAATACGCTGCTTTGCTTTTATTTGTTTATAAAGTCATTTGGAGGTAAAAAGTAACTACTAGAGATGCCGTTTTCTTTTTGAGATGACCGGAATCTATTATATGTATTTCAAATCCTTTCCTAATAATAAAACATAGATGATACCTGTATCCATACTTATTTGTGGATTTTTCGCCCCTGGTGTTCTGTTCATATATAATTTCGAACCTCCATCAAAGACGACACGGTTGGCGTAGTGGTAGAGCGATCGACAGCCGTGTTGCGTGTCGCTGGTTCGATCCCCGCACGGAACAAATATTTGCATGGCCTATAGATATTTGTTCCGGGTCTGGCTGTTTGTGTATGTGAGTTTAAATGTTTGTAAACGCACCCACGATACAGGAGAAATTCCTAGGGTGGGGCAAAGTTTTTTTAAAAAAAGAGTTGAATCTCTTAGAACTCCATGCCATGCTTCTTTCGTACCAATCTTGACTTCCATATCATATTGATAAGTCATTCAGATCACTTAAAACCGAACAAAAAGCAGGCTACAATAGTACCGCCATTTATTAACCAGTCAGCCCTTTTCAACCAACAATAACAGTTCATCATTACAATAATAGCGAGCGTCGCCGGCGCAATAGTATAGCGAATTAAAGAACTGTTAGCCGACCTCTGACACGCGAGCGAGCGACGCTGGAGAAACTCTTGCGCATATTATGTACGTACACTCGGTTCGAATAAATGTTTATTGTTTGTTTAGTCACGATAGGTGGGTGGGTCCCGTTACGTAAAGAATACAGTTGTTATATAGACCACCCAAGGGAGCTATGTGTAAATTATAATAATTATATTGTAATTAATTAATATTGTTTTATTTTCGTAATGTACCTGGTTATCAGCCTTTTGAACTTTGCCTATGTTATAATCTCTTGAAATCAGGTTGTATATTGGCAGTGATAGCCTAGTGATGTGACCATTGGAATCGATTCTTGATTCGATAGTGTTAACTTATTTAAAAACAAACTTAGGACATATTTTTTGAAGACAGGCTATTATACTATAGATGAGTTCATAAATGAAAAATGACATTGTAACTTATAGGTAAAAATGTACATTTTTGATTGTTTTTTCTCCTCGCAGCTCTAGACAACGTTACCTGCATTATTTATGTACGAGCACAACAAATACACTGCTATGTACATAAGATATGTGCGTCTATGTATTAGTTATGGTCGTAGTGCGTGATTAGCATGCCCATAAACTGCGATGGGCTTGCGGTAAGACGTAGTATGATTTATAGAGCCCCCATGTTGTACTCACGAGGTTTTGATCATGTGCCATGCCACGTGTACATAATGGGCCATGCTGGCCACTTGAAACCTCATTACAGATCGTTGTTCACCACATTGAATGGTCGTGAGGAGGACATTAGCAGGATTTCGCTTAAAAAATAATTGACGATTGATTTTTGTTGTCTAAGCAAGGCCATCGAATGCCCCATTCTTCAGAAAATACACTAGAGGTGATATTTACTAAAAAAAATAATCATAGGCCAAAGTCTATGAACGTTATTTAGCAGATACTTTGGTTAACAATTATTGTTTCTGTCGCTGTCTTTATTCTATGGCATAACTGCCGCCTGCAACTGCAAGATAAAGACAAATGACATTTGTCCAAGTTACAACACCACTCACCAGTTCAGTATTGTTTATGAATCTCGGTTTAAAAGGCACGTCTACGATTTATATAGTCTTTACCATAGACAGTATAGAAGAAAACAATTTTTTTGCGTAATGCATTAATTGTTTAATTTCCTAAAGCCACAAAATTAAATCATAAATCCTTACTAATATTATAAAAGCGAAAGTGAGTTTATTTGTTTGTTATGTCTTCACGCCTTAATGGCTAAACCGATTTTAATGAATTTTGGTACAGAGATAGTTGGGACCCTGGAGACGGATTTAGGCTATTTTTTTTTGTAATGTGGGAATTGAGGGAGAATGAGGGAAGAAACGGGAAAACTTAGCTTTGCTATTACAATCAATAAGGCGCAAGGGCAAAAACTACAGGTAGCAGGTACCTACAAATCAGGAAAGGGGAACTGTGTTTCCCCGAATTTAACGGAAGTGAAGCCGCGGGCAAAAGCTAGTATAAAATAAACCGCTTCTTTTGTTAAAAATAATTAAGACTGTAATAATAACATTGTTCAGCACTCGTGAAAGCCGAGAAAGATAAGCAAATCAAGTATATTGACTTGGCTCGCGAGGTTGTCGACATGTGGGATGTGGACTCAGCGATCATTGTGCCGATAGTCGTATCTGCCAATGGCTTAATTGCCAAGAGCCTCGACCAACACCTGAGGAGGCTCTCGTTAGGCAGCTGGATCAAGGGCTTGATACAGAAAGCGGTGCTCCTGGACACGGCTCGTATTGTTAGGAGGTTCCTTTCTCTGGAGCCCTGACCGCCGGTAGCTTGGACCCTGTTCCCGATACCGGTGGGCTACTATTTTTACATTTTTAAATGTTTTTTATTTTTTGTTTTTAAGAAATATTTAAAAATTTAATTATATGTATAGAAAACAATAAATGGACGAAAAAAACATTGTTCAGCATAATAATAGAAAATAATCCACACATTTTTCTATTACATAATGATGCCAATATAATAATTAATCTTTGTAGTCTTTAATGATTTATCTTTTCAATCAGATAATGTGGAAAATAAAGTTATTCATAATAAAGGTACTCAAGGATGGCCGTAGACCCTGTACACAATGATTATAGTAATCTAGGTCAAGAATAAATAATACAAATTAACACGATCATTATGATTTCTTCAACCTAGGGTTTCAATGAGCATTTTCTCTTGCCGCAATATTCTCCTTTTTTTCTGGGTGGGATATTATCATCGTGTCAGACTTTTACTGACTAAAACCCACCCATGTTCCTTCTATTGCCCTTTATGTTCCGGGGCCGCGGTATCTCTTTCGAACAACCCGGCAGGCACAATATTTTCCTTTGAGCGCAATATACACTTCGGTTCAAACGTACTTGTTCAAAAAACGCAAATATGTATATTGCTTCACACATTGCTGATGTTGTACATAACACGCATATAAGCCAATATCAGTTAAAAAAAATCATTAATTATAATCTCCAATCAATCATGAAAATGGCGGTCTCAATTGTATGATTTGTGTGTAATACAATCGTGGCTCATTAACATTCCACGCGACCTGTGTTATTAACAATACAGTTAAAAATACCTGCTGTATTGACCTACTATACCGGCTAGTGCGTCTTGTGGACGCTAGCGCTACTTCTGACCATAAGATCTTGGGTTCGATTCCTAGGTGGGGCAAAGATGTAATGGGTTTTATCTTTCCCGATTTTTTTTTCTAGCAAACCGGGTTAAAAGTTCTACCAACGCAGTATTAGGATTTGTGATTCATGGCAATAGGCTTTCTCCCGCTAATGGGTATCCTTACTTCCTTACTAATATTATAAAAACGAAAGTGAGTTTGTTTGCTTCACGCTTTAATGGCCAAACCGATTTTGATGAATTTTGGTACAGAGATAGTTGGGAACCAGGAGACAGATATAGGCTATTATTATTATTTATTATATTTTTAAAAAGAGTGGGATATGAGGGAGAAAGAAGGAAGAAACGGGAAAACTTAGCGTTGCTATTACAAATCAATAAGGCACTACCGAATTTAACGCGAGCGAAGCCGCGGGCAAAAGCTAGTTTAACATAACTAGCGAAATGTGAGGGTGCTAAAGATACACCTCTGCTTAATCCTTTAGGGATTACCGGCGTGATCATAGGTTTACCTAGTATTTGTTAATGAAGTTAGGGTCAATATCAAACACACACTTGCTGCCAATTAACGGTTCAAAACTCTCCATTATAAATACGTGGAGCCGAGTATTCCAAAGTTCAATACTAACCAACAGTTGACTTAACCGAACGTTATATAACTATTATAACTTTCGAATAACAAACATGATCTGGCCAATTAGAAAATAGTTTAACCTATCACGATTTAGCAGTTAACTTCGCTCTGTTCGTTACTTCGTTCAGTAACTTGACTCTGCGTATACAATGGGTTATAGTAGACGGTTAAAGCCCCGTTCCAATAAACAAAAACGACTCGTTTTGCTTACGGATGGTAGTATTTTGACATAAGTTCTATGAGACTTATGTCAACGGGGCTTATATTATCAATTCGCAAGAAATATATTAAGTAACTAGCTGGCGCCCGCGGCTTCGCCCACGTGATGATCGAAAAAGAAGTATCCTATGTGTTTTTCCAGACTATAAAATACTTCTGTGCCAAATTTCATCAAGATCCGTTTAGCCGTTTTGACGTGAAAGAGTAACAAACATCCATCCATCCCCACAAACATTCGCATTTATAATATTATAAGTAGGATAAAATCAAAAGTTATTTAAAATGAGACTGAGAATCAGTGCTTTTTGAACGTAACAATGACGTAAGAAAGACATACCAGTGCCTCAAAACACCACATCCTAGCTGAAAGATGACGTGGTGAAACAAACTCCTCTGCAACACCTAAAAACTCATAATCATATGTCCGATTGCTATTGTCTTTATTCTTCAACTCGAACCTCGACCATTCTCATCCAACTGCTACCAGCCTCCCTTCGGAGAGCGTCCTTCCAACCACCTTGACGGCATCCTACAATCGTCTGTCGTTTGTTTTTCGTTAGGAATGTTGTCAAGTAGGTAAGTCCGATAGTTATTTATTTTCTGTTATTAGTATCTTAACCTTGAGCTTACCTCTGATGTCATTCTTTGAAACAAAGCTAATACAAAACTGTGTTACTTTTATGTGCGCAAGTGTTGGGTTTACAATAAATAACCTAATTCCCTTTCAAAGGCATCTGTTATGACAAGCTACACGGCGACCCATCACGTCCCAGGCCGCGGTCACATCTGCTTAACAGCTCACTTATTATTGACATATTCTGCAACGGTTGCTATATTGCGACCCATCATATTCTAAGCTGCGGTCAAAGCTACTTAACCTTGCGCTAACCTACCTTCAGCTCTGTATTAGTGTACACAAGTGTCGGCACTCAACAGTACGTTATTTTTTTATAGAAACAACTCAAACAACTACTTGTTTTGTGTTTTTAAAACGGCCTCCGTTGTAATAGGGCTGGCAGACGTTTGAATTCAGTTACCTGCTTGCTTACATTAAAAAGTATCAATTATTTTATGACAGTTCAAGATATTAGTCCAAAAATAGAGCAATTATAAGCTTTTTTCGATTTAATTAATGTCATAATATGTTTATTTTTATGGTCCCATTTTGTACTACAGTCAAGATCTGCATTCTAATGAATACTTCACATTTTCTTCCTGATCTCGTAGCTATACTAGGCAGATACGAAATAATTTAATAAACTATGAATTTTCATACAAACATAACAACGATTATTATCAGAATAATCCACCTGCCAATCTCGGCAGCCCTAAGGCAGGCGCGCGCGCAGGCTGGCACGGCCCGGCACCGCTAATGCACGCGGATCATTGTCAACCGACCATTGTGTGCACGGCTGTGGCCACGATGGCCGTATCACAACATTATTACTGTATGTATTACACGAAAAATAAGTTTGGGCCGAAGATGATAAATGATTTTGGCAATAATTTGACCCTTACCAGCCATAGTTGTCGGTGATAGCTGAAAATGGATTTTAGAGGTTCCTAAATCATATGTTTATGGGGTTTATCGAATCGGTGTTCACTTATCAATAGAAGAACATAATATGGGGAGCATTGTAAACCTACCTTAACTCATAAGAGATTTCCTCGTGAAATAACGATTGCAATCCCAAGATGAAGACCTTGTACGAAAAAGTAATAGGTAGAAACATAATAGGGATATACAGTATCCACATGACTTTATACCCATTTGTAAGGAGCTGCAGTTGAAGAAATACTTTACAGGAAAGATATGGCGTAAAACAATAAGAACTTAAACGTAACTAGTTTAGCTTTAAGTAACAAGTTGCAGTAGTTAGTTCACTCACGTTAGTGTTTCCGAAGCGAGTCGCAATATGCTTACTGCTCAGACAACATCAGACGAAACTAGGGCACATGGTGATTACTGATAACAAACTAACGACCCCCTTCTCTGTTTATGACTTCTTTCTTTGTTTTAAAGATTTAAGGATTAGGGACACTTGAAGATTCTGGCATTTTTATTTAGGGTCTGAGCACCTTTTATTATTTCATATAACTGTAGCTGTTTTCTCAGAATTCACTTCAATTCAAACCATAAGTATGATGCTTTCACACAATCCATCCATTTTTTCTTACATCAACATACAAGCTATGAATGGGACTGTTCAGTTCTTGTTTTTATGACTCTTCTTACTGCTTCTGTCGTTCATGATATATACTTACGTCATATTATTGTCATGTTTCAAAATACATAAACCAGAATCATCGTTTGTTAAGGCATACAGAGAACAACAGAGTTAATTTACTTTTTCCTTAGTAAACACAATGGCTGGAAACACCCAAAAAGCAGTACTGTGAAAAATGCCGATATTTCAGCCGTTTCTAACATAAATTCGTCGCACATTGTTTCTGTGGAAGCAAAATAAATGCCTTCGCATTTAACCGGTAACCAAATCGATTGAAGTATAATATTAAACAAAAATACACACAATGCGTTTTACTTTAAAACATTCTGCTTGTGTTTATAAACTTCAGAAGTTGTAACATCAGCAAATGTAATGTTGAGTTCGACCTACTTTGCAGCACGTATTGACACGGTCACTGTTTGGATGGGTTTGCACTTTTGCTGCTAGCTCAGCAATTTGATTTAATTGTCTGAGAAGAAGGAAGTAAAGTCAGGTATTTTGTAAGGAAAGAAACATTTGTTTTGATTTTTTGGATAGTAGAAAGTTGTTGGTAAAGGCGTGTTGAAGGGATGTTTGTGGATGTCTACAGTGCCGCATTAAACAAACGTGGGGCCCGTTACAAATTCTATCGTGGGGCCCTTGATCTACCACAGAGGGACCTCCATATCAATTTCTTTTTTCGGTATTCCAACTTTTAGAATTAAGTTAAAAGTTATTATTGTGTAGTTTTAAATTCTATCAGCGATCTATTGGCCGGTTATCCATTTTAGAGACAGGTGATGATCCGTAAAAAAGGCGCTCAAATGGAAGAGGGCTGGTTTGGACCCGCGGGGCCCCATTTTGCTAGGGGCCCGTAGCGATTGCTACTCTTGCTAGGTGGTAAATCCGGCGCTGTATGTCTACGAGTGTAACTAATTGTGTGATAGATGGTGAACAAAAACACATTGGAATTTCATAATTGGAATTACGGTAGAAAGATAATGGACACATTCAAAATCAACAACATCAACAGTATCAACTGTATTACATTATTCACATTGTTCCGAGGAAACATATATATATATATAATTATATATTATTATATATGAAACTCACTTACTAATGACATTAAATTAACACCCACTCAACTCAAAACGCTAAACATTTTCATTTGCGCAACAAATGTCGAAATGTATTGTGTGGACGCAAAATGGCGGAATTGAGACACTACATGGGAAACAACAGTGAGCCATAGACAATGACAATGAGTCTATGCTCAGTTATTACTGAGTTATTTTCGTTCTGAAATTATTGTTCCACATTGACGTTGAGATATGATTCTATGAATAGCATGCCGATTACTGTAATTTTTTGCCATGATGGAGTGGATTTTCGACCGGATACATACGGTTTTGTTCTAATGAGGCCGTTATAATTAAGCGTTAAGCCAGTTTTAGTCACTGTGGAAGTTCAGCTGTGTGATGGGGAATGTTTGTAGCTGCAGTTTGAGATTGAGCCCAACTGTTTTAATTTTTTAACTTTTTCACTTGTACTACCTTAGTTATAATCTCGGAGAAGCTCGTAGCTAAATAATAGCAGCCGCTCGGGTTGATCTTTAGGTTAAGCCACGCTTGCCTAGGTTGGTCTGTGGATGTGTGACCACCCATAACATACCGAGTTTCTTCCGTGCGTTGGAAAGCACGTTAAGCTATTGGTCCCGGCTGTCAATTGTAGATCTTTGACAGTCGTTACTGGTAGTCAGTGTCTCTAAGGTCTGACAACCAGTCTCATTAAGGAACATCGTATTACCCAGTACTAACTGGGTTGTGGAAGTCAGATAGGCAGTCGCTCCATGTAAAATACTGATATTCAGCTGCATCCGGTTAGACTGGAAGCCGACCCCAACATAGTTGGGAAAAGGCGAGGCAGATGATGATGATCTTAGTTTGTAACCAATAACAATCCTCTACTTAACACATTCAGCCGCTGCATCAGGCACACCGCGCACTGATATCGCAATAAATACCGTAGTTATAAACAGAACGCGTTGGCTGCAAACGTAGCGCATTACAGCTATCACCCGCTTGCAGCCGCTGCAGTCCCGTTTACCTTATGTAATTGGACCGTTTGTCTGCTGGAGGCGCGCACGTTTTTATTGGCGACAATCATATTTATTTTTATTTAAAGGGGCTGTTCGTCATTTGAAATTGACGTGTGTTGAAGCTTGTATTCTCAGAAGGGTCAAAGTGTGGTGTGTCTAAGGTAGTACCATAATACGTAAGCCATCAAGTCCCATGGAACACGCTGTGAAACATAATTTTTATACATGTATAAAAATTCGTTTTGCAACGTGGCGAAATAAAAGAGAAAAGCTATTATTTTCTCCAATAAAACCTATCTAGGTATATCAAAAGTCTGTCGTGTCCAGTCCATCGAGCAACTAATAAAAGGCTATTGCAATCAATGAATACGGGCCGGGCAGCGGCAGCGGCCGGTTCGGGATAACGAAGTGTCTGACGCAGCTGCCTATCCGATCCGATACTGGAAACTGATACCAGACTGGAACAGTTTTCACAACTATTTCATAAATAAATCAATCCCTTGTCGTTGTTTTGAAACGTTTTACCAGCAAAGAAGACTTCGAAGAGCTTATTAGCTCCAGTAAAAAAAAAAAACTTAAAAAAACTTTATAAAGAAAAAAAAAGTCGTTTTGTCCCTTTACTTTTTAAAAGTAGAATATCATGATCAAATCAGTCCACCCGTTCAGGAGCTACGATGCCACAGAGTCGTGGTTACACACTTCAAAGTTATAATATAACTCAAACTTATAAAAAGTAATCGAGAATTTGATGAAACGGCTGCAAATCTTTTGAAGTCTGTGTTAACTAAGATTAAAAACGCCTTTCAATCATCAAGGAAGGCTATGCCATAAGTACAACTTGTGTAGCATTTCTTAAAGTATTTAATTTATTTATAACTTCAGGGTTTTACGAGTTTATATCGAAGCAGCCATCGGCAGATCGAAATGAACATGAAAATAGTTATTTATTCGAATACATAATTAATAACATGTGTTTTAGTAACAATACCTTATTTATTGTATTTTCGTTCCGCTTCTGAGTCATACGAGTACCTTCAAGCGTCCTTGTTTGTGCGGTGAGTAGAAAGAAACTTAGGTCATAGAATGATTCGTTGGTGGAGGGGTCGAAAGCGCTACTGCAGACCGATTTTCGGGTCAGCTAAGATAGAATTAAGTTCTTCCGCTAGGAATTTTTCAGAAGCAGCCCGGTGACTGGATTAATGGTCAGTTGTCCTACTACTTTCCAAGAGAAGCTCGTGGCTAAATAATAGCAGCCGCTCAGGTCGATCTTTAGGTTAAACTGGGTTTGCCTAGGTTGGTCTGTGGATGGGTGACCACCCGTTACATACCGAGTTTCCTCCGTGCCCTCGGAAAGCACGTTAAGCCGTTGGTTCCGGCTGTCATTTGTAGATCTTTGACAGTCGTTACAGATAGTCAGTGTCCCGAAAGTCTGACAACCAGTCTTACCAAGGGGTATCGTATTACCCAGTACTAACTGGGTTATGGAGGTCAAAAAGGCAGTCGCTCCATGTAAAATACTGGTATTCAGTTGCATCCGGTAAGACTGGAAGCCGACCCCAACATAGTTTGGAAAAGGCTAGGCAGATGATGAGTCCTAGTAGTTGCCAAGTATTGACCCATCAGTTACGGCTACGTCCTGTTTTCACAAAGAAACACGCAGACATTTTACTTGTCTGTACGTTTGTTATGAAGAGCCCATTATCCTCTTAATCTCAATAACGAAATATTTCTTAAACTCGAGTCATTTAAAGCTGTTGTCCTTGTCCCAACCGGTGTGTCCGCGTCCAGTCTACAACGAACCCGAGAACGTGCCACTTGTTCCCACTTTCATTGTTGTACTAAGCTCATTCTGTACATCTGATTACAGATAAATCCTTACTATCCTTACTAATATTATAAAAGCGAAAGTGAGTTTGTTTGTTTGTTTGTTACCTCTTCACGCTTTAATGGCTACACCGATTTTGATGAATTTTGGTACAGAGATAGTTGAGAACCAGGAGACGGACATAGGCTAATTTAAAAAAAAGTGGGATGTGAGGGAGAAAGAGGGAAGAAAAGGGAGAACTTAGCGTTGCTATTACAAATCAATAAGGCGCAAGGGGAACTGTGTTACCCCGAATTTAACGCGAGCGAAGCCGCGGGCAAAAGCTAGTACTACATAAATACTTTTAAACACTCCAGTGGTTTCTGAGTGTTTTACACTGTGTGTCCACGTCCAGTCCACAACAAACGCGGGAACGTGCCGCCTGTCCTCCAACATTGGTCCGGCGTGTTTGTGTTGCTCGTCTATTTGCGTATTATTTCAGCTAGATACGTTTTTCAGCTAGATTGTCCGCAACTACACTGCTTCGCACCGTAGTTGCGGACGATCTAACTGTTTAACTTGAAAGTTAATACAATTTACATAACAAAAGGATAGAAGTTTTTGTATTAGTTTAAGCTAGTATTTTTTCACGAAAATCCTGAAAAACCAAGTGTGGAATCAAAATCAAAAGCCATTTATTCAACAAAGCTGATGATCAGCACTTTTTGAAGGTCATTCTCATTACACAAGGCAGTCCCCTAAAACGCCCACCCCTCGCACGGTTCTCTCAAACATCGAACAAACAAATCTACCTACCGTATGAATATAGTTTAAAAGCCATTGATAAAACACGTTTCAATAGTATCTTAAATATTTTATGAATACTTTATTGCTTTTATCTGGATTTTTAAAGTTAAAGCTTGCTTGCATCAAAACTCATTGAATGTAAGTAGGTATTAAATGTTAAACGATGATTTTTTAAATACGTTCAGCGTGAAATGCAAAAACGTAGTGCAAACGGCCTTTGTTCTCTAAAGTGCATATATATACACTTAAAGTGCAAATGACGCACCTCTGAATTCTGGAAAAATCTGTAGTTTTAGTAGAAATTGCGGATTATCAATGGCCATTGAAACAAACTTTAATTTTCCTGCTAGATAATCAGGAAACGGTTATAATGTCATCGTGCAATAAAACATTGCCAACACTGTAGTTTTAATGGAAATACAGGAAGCAATACTAACCCCATGATTTCCCCATTAAGTCATAGACAAGAAATGATTGCGTCGCACCATTATAATTAGTAACAAATTCATAATTAATAATGCGCTCGCGCACGTGTTAAGCATTGAAATGCGCAGGAGTGGAAATCTTTGCAGTTTTCTAAGAAAATGTGATGAGTGCGTCGTTTATGTTAATGAGTGTGTTACATGGTTTTACATGGTTGGTTGATTGTTAATGCTAGTTATTCCTCAGAGGGTTCGTGTTTGATTAAATGCAAAATAAAATCGTTATGCCTAGATTTAATTACAATTTGAAGGTATATAACTTTTTTGTACATACCTTATTTTAAATTGCAAGTCAGTAATTTTAATCTTTGCCTATTCATCAGTTATTTGATCATGCAAACCAAACAAAAAACACCTAATTCTGATATTACCTACCTCAGTAAGACCTCACCTCCCCAAACAATTCATTGATTAATCCATTTAATCAATCAACCCAGCTTACCGGCTATAAGGCCCGTACACACCACCGAGCCAATAGCAGCGAAGCGATTTTAACCCAAGAACACACCGTACCGATAACAGCAATTACTAGGCGCCACTGAGCGGAGCAATTTGGCAACGAACAGCGTGTAATTAAATGTTGCTGAGTAGTGTGCAACTAGCCGTTTTGCATTATGAGCTTCTATTGCTCTTGAGATGGAACTAAGATGTTGTTCCTGTGTTGAACGTTAATATATGTAACACAGATAGTGTGGTAGTGCAGCTTTTCATGTTCGGAAAATAACAGACTAACGGTCACTCATTTACAAATTATGGTCGCTGTTTTAGGTAAAGAAATCAACTATTGAAATTTTGCAGTCTATTGAGTTTGTCTAGCTACATCATTTGACCCTAGAAAAACCGGGAGCAAATGCAAGCTTAAGACTGCTACTCACAGTTTCCTAATAGCTCAATAACTCTGTCAGACCAGGACTTAGAACACAGGACCAAGCTCAAGGTAACACTTCCAACTTTTAACTTGTGGTTACAAGTGAAACTGTACAAAATACTTGTATTCAGCTGCACCTCGTTAGGTGCAGCTGAATACAAGTATTTTACATGGAGCATCTGCCTATCTAACCTCCACAACCCAGACACGCACGTTCTTCAAAGTGTGTATGCATGTATTTAATGAAAACGTATTAATATTAAACGTGGGTTTTCAGTCGAAATATAAAAGTAATCTGCAAAGGGTTTGACGTAAGATGTAAGGTACACTGTATTCAGTTCGGTGGGTCCGGGCGGGGTGCGGCGGGGTGAGGCGGGGTGGGGCAGGAGTGATAGCGGTATGCCACAGACGCACAGAGAGATAATTATACCGATGATTAATGATTTTACTCATATGGAAGTCGCAATGCTTGGAAAGTATGGGACATTCTTTTGCAGAACAAGATGAGACAAAATATTTTGAAGAATAAAGGATCCAAGTATAAGACGTAGTGTAAAACTGTAACAATGACTGGATTGATTGGTTCAAACTACTAACCAGTATTAAAATTAGGTACCTACAGAACTTAAAATAGTACTTACTTGAAAACCTTTACATTATTATTAAAATGCTCCCTAATCAATCAAACTAATTACAAAACAACGGTTTAAGAATTGTCCTTCGAGCCGGATCTTTGTCTTGAAAACTCTTTGTTACTTTCGTCCTTCGACCCGAATTTCTCTCTTCAAAATTCTTTGGAAGGTTCGGTTCCCTCTGCACGTGGCACTGGACCCAACCCCAGTGCTTTGACCATCGATGCATGCTTATCCATACGATCAGGGTCCGAGCCGTATTAATTCGGGGCACACAATCGCTTTTTTAATGTACAAACACGGAGCAGTGGGTTCACGAAAATTACAAATTCCTTTGTTAGAAAGTCTTTTGGGTAAAACTTTGATGAAAGGGCTGAACGATTTAAATCAGAATTTTAGTTCAGTGAAGGAGCTATTGTGATGTTTTTTAAATCTGTTTAATTGTTTTTTCAAACCCTAAAGTATGTACTTAGGTTGGACTGCATCATGAAATTTACATAGACTTATTTGGTTACCAATTGGTGATGGATGTTTATTTGTAAGCCTTATGCTGCTCTTTACAGGTATCAAATGTAATCTTCATCATCAACTCTAATCATCTTTAATTGATTTTCCCTGTTCAGTCTACGTAAACTCACCTAAGCGAACAAAACGCCAATTGCCAAGATTGCTTAAAAAAAACGGGGCTCCTACTAATTCAGCAAGTATTTAAAAAATCCATTTTCATCAAGTAAATCAATTCCATTAGGAATTGATTTACTTGATGAAAATGGATTTTTTAAGCAATATTAATTGCTTAGGTCATCAACATAAATGCTAGATTCAAATTATTAGGATTCACTTAATAAAAATGGTACATAAGTAATTTTGTAAGAAAACTAATATAAGTAATATAACTAATGTAATTTATAATAATAGGCCATTAGTATAATGGTCGGTAGATATGAACTGAAAGCAAGACTGTTTAACTGAAACGTGTATTTCATTGAACGTTCACTTTTGACCTACAGTACACTACATCCAAGTAGGCATGTGACCCGACACTTGACAATGATACAAGTTCATAAAACTTTACTTAAAAAAATTAAATATACTTTACTTAATGTTTTAATAAAAATACGTTATTTTGCACTTGAACAAATAACTCGACATACGTGCGTGTGGCTCAGATGTCAATGAGTGACAAGTTACCTTTGAGATGTCAAAACCATTAAAAATTATTCTCGGAACCTGCTTTACTTATTTTTTTTTTAGCCTGTTAAGTTTAAAATCCAAGTTTCAATTCAGTTTTTTTAAAGGGGTACAAAGGGGGGGGGGCAAAGGCACCCCTTTTCTCCTCCTAAACCTCTGTACTCGGTATCTTTTGTGATCTCTGGCCGAGACCATTTAAGAACTACTTACTTTAATGATATCATTTTATTTAATTAAATTAATTACTATATACAAACTATAAATAGACACAAACTAAAAAAAAACAATTACAAGTAAAAAAATGGAAAATTACAAAAAAACTAAAAATTCGTCCGCATCGCAGTCAACAGGTAAAGTGCCCATTTGAAGCATTATTTAGAACATTTTAAAATTATGGACGACAAAACCTTGTTACTCTGCTACCAGATAAAAAAATGACGCTGCATATTTAAAGCTGTGTCTTAGATGTCGCAATTGGCATACGGTACGGTACAAGATAACTGGTACAGGTTAAATATTGTCTGTTAAGCTAAAACACCTCGCTAGACTTAGTAACCTCAGCATTAATGTAGATTACAAATACATAGTATCAATACTTACGTATGCCTCACATCGTGCTCGATCGACTGGACCGGAAATCGCGTCACGGAAGAGTGGACCGGCTTCCGCTGCGCACGCGCATACGATTGAAAAAAATCCGGTTAAACTCATGTTTGAACCGAACAGGGCTCTAGAAAGTGTTTAGATAACTGATTGGTTAAGTAAAAGTGGTTAAGTAAATAAGTTTTACTCTAAATTGAGATTATACAACAGTAGCTGCCGGTTTCTAGAAGTTTGTTAAACCTTCGGTTAGTTAATCGATGTTTAGTGTGTTAATTGTTGATTTTCAATAACAAAATTTTTTTTTCTAAAAATACTTTGCCCCACACTAGGACTTTCTCCTGTATCATGGGTGCGTTTACAAACATATAAACTCACATACATAAACAGCCAGACCCGAAACAACTAGCAGCAGGCAGCAACAAACAGCAGGTCATACAAATATATGTTCCGCGCGGGAATCGAACCCGCGTCACGCAGCGCAGCAGTCGATCGCTCAGCCACTGCACCAACCGTGCCGTCAAACCTGTTCATTACCTGGTTTAAGTTAAACTAGCGAAATGTGGGTGTACGAAGTGTGAGCTACACCTCTGCCATACCCTTCGAAATGGCGTTATGTTATATTACTGACAATTCGAAAAAACTTCATGTAATTTTAGAAACGCTACAATAGGTACTTAGCTTTAGCCGCCAGACGGTGACCTCAGCAACAATTCGGGTGAACACAAACATATAAGACCCACTTACTCATTGTATGAACAAATAATTACAAGAAAAATCTTCCATATTCCATCACAACAAGGCTCATGTTCCCATTCAGATATAAATCATGAAACAAGGTATATTGTTGAGCCTATCTGCCATCTTGTAATTACGGCGGCTGAATAGACAAGATTAATTACATATTATTATTAACGCTGTACACTATTTACATAAGCATTACTTGTTCAGCTGGGTTTCTTAAGAGTTATGTCTTGCCAAGAATGATGTCTTCAGTACATAGTTTAATGGTCGCGTGTAGAGCACAGTTATATATTTGGCCCTTAGTGTTCCGTACCCTTTTCTTATGTAGATCATTAGCGACGTACCTACATACGTACTAATGTAAATTGGGTTTGTTAAACTGTGTATAGTTTGTTTATTTTTCCGCGACTGCCAAAAGGACGGTTATGTTTATCCGACTGCGCCTGTAGCAGAGTTATGCTTTTACAGGAACACGTAATAAGTGTTAATTCGTACACAAGTTCTTATGTTTCACCTACTGAGTTTGTTAGCGTTTCTTTAAAAAGCACAGACTTTAAAAGTAATTTAATTAAAAAAATAACTGAGTTTTTAAATATTTCATGAATCTTATTTTACACCAAAACGCCTGCCCGAGTGGCTAAGCAGAGCTGTGTCTAAACTACACCCAGTTTAAATAAAGTCCCACGTTATGAGGGCAAGCCAATTTATTTGAATTTAAAACTTATTTGATTCATTTTTCCATTACCCTAAAGCTCAAAATTCGAAGTCGTGACATCGGGTATCAGTGTCAGATAGAGTACAACTATAGCTTGGCAGCTGCTACCAAACACTTAACTGCTCAACCCCCTGGACATAAGCACACACCGCCGGTGTTCCAGCATATAACCGTTATCCGGGCTCGATAACCGTCCGACACATTAGCGAGGCGCGCTCCGGACACACGGACGTGTCCGGACTTTCCGTCCGCAGTCCACAGCATCCGGAATACTGTGTTTAATGTTTATGCGAATTTTCCAAAGTGATGCTTGTTTTTTAGTGAATCCGTTTTGTTATAATTTCAATGATGTTAACTAAAAATTATAACACCACCGCTCTAAGACCGAAGGTTTTTGCATAAGTATACACACTGAGCGCCATTTATGTGTGAGTCTCATGGTATAGGACCCTATTTCCATCAACTGGGCAGAAAGCTGGACTTCAGGTCGCTCTACTAAGAAAGTTTGATGGAATGGAATGGACCACGGGTTCATCCCACCTAAATGAATATTATTAATTGATTTAAACTTCATGAACAGTAGGCATACATATGCGGACTTAATGCCACAAGGCATTTTCTAACAGTCAACCTTTGGGTTAAATAAGACTACATTGTGATAAGGTACAAAAAAAAATAAGAACTTGTTTTCGAAAACTAATAATTATACTTATATTAATGTCTAGTACATTTGACCTTCACAACCCAGTTTGTACTGGGTTATACGATAGTCCTTGGTAAGTCCGCCAGTTTTTCTGGCCACTGTGTACCTTTAACGACTGTCAAAGATCCACAAATGACAGTCGGGACCAATGGCTTAACATGCTTTTCGAGGACGGAGGAAACTCTGTATGTAATAGGTGGTCACACTGGTCACCCAAGCCAACTTACGCAAACGCGGCTTATCCTGAAGGTTGATCCGAGCGGCTGTTATTATTTACGAGCTCCTCCCAATAAAAATCATTATTTTCACTACACACAGTGTAACGTAACTTCTTTGAACTCTAAAGATTATTATTTACGAAAACACTTAACTCGTACCACATCACTATATCCCCACAAACAAAGCTGCCAGCAGTCTATCAATACCTCAGCCATCGCGAGCAGGTTGAACAGTATCGGGTGTTAACCCTTGCCTGCCATTAGCTAGGCGGCGCACGACCCGGATGTGTCGGCGCTTGCTCGCTGCGAACGGGTTACAAAGCGCGGCTAGTGTTGAGATTGCACCTGCTTGACTGCCTGGAAAATAGGTGGTGAAAAAAATGTGTAAGCGTAGTGAATATTTCTAGAAAAGAACTTTATTATGTACTAGCTTTTTTGCCCGCGGCTTCGCTCGCGTTAAATTCGGTAGCGCCTTATTGATTTGTTATAGCAACGCTAAGTTTTCCTGTTTCTCCCCTCTTTCTCCTCATATCCCACTCTTTTAAAAAAATAAGTAGTTCCCCTTTCCTAATTTGCAGGTACCTTCTACCTGTAGTTTTTGCCCTAGCGCCTTATTTATGGTAATAGCAAAGCTAAATTTTCCATTTTCTTCCCTCTTTCTCTATCATTTCTCACTCTTTTTTTTTAAATAGCCTATGTCCGTCTCCTGGTTCCCAACTATCTCTGTACCAAAATTTATCAAAATCGGTTTAGCCATTAAAGCGTGAAGAGGTAACAAACAAACAAACTCACTTTCGCTTTTATAATATTGGTAAGGATAGCACACCATACGAACCACAAACAACCCTCATTCAGACACTTGTATTGTATGTTTTCGAAATATTTAAGATGTGGATGTCTGGAACTGAAACAAATTAATAGATGGGTCAGAAAGCATTGGCTGTTTGACAAGCAATTGCCCGCGTAGTGAATTACGGCTTACTCCCTCTCAAAGAGGAGGCGTGTTTACCAGCTCTGGGAAGAGGGAACTTTATAGAAATACTTCAGCGGTCATCATCATTCCATTTATCTGTCTTTGTCCGATTCTTTTTGGCGTCAGTGCAACACGTTTTCTTTTTCAATTCTCCATCATCAAAAGTTACGGCATCATTTACTCCTTTCATATTATTCCTTACACAAGCCATCATCTTTTCTTTGGCTCTCCCTCTACATCCATCAACATTCAGATCCATCTCTCATCCCATTTGTTGTTGAGTTAAAGTAAAAACAAAACAATATACGTAGAGCTACATTTAAGACTTATGTACGTTGTCCTCTCGGACACAACACATTCAGAGCAAAATCTTCACTGAAAACAAAAAGCAATTGTAGGAACAAAACAAATACTTCTGTAATAAATACAATTATTATTTACCTAGCCTGTAATAGGTATCTTTACACCACATAATAATATTGCTATAACATATTGTTATTGTCGCATACATTGTAATCTACATAACCTTTTCAATATCGAAAAGTAGTCGTAATATTATCATGTCATCTTAGATCAAAACAACAAATGTAAATGTTGTGCATCATACAATGCATTGAATGCTAGTGCAATAATAGCCAACAACACAATGACAAACTAGATGACAATCAATTCTATTGATTGTTGGTCTGATGCGTCTTGTAATCTCTGACCTAGGATGCTGTAATCTATTGACTATCTTGAAGAGAGTTGTTTAGAAATAAAACAAAGTGCTTCTGTCGCTGGCATCATCCCATTTCCGGGCAAAGGCTCTTTTTACTTCCAGTTCTTAACATTCAGGGCTAGTGTGTAGGTACTGGTAGTTTAAAACATAAATATCTAACATACCCATCTATGAGTTCTTTTTCTATCTCCTTGAGCGCGGATTTTTTCTGTGGCCCTTCGCCTGATGAGATTATGTATATCTCTGTGACAATACAATGACACAAACAGAACAATTCCTACCCGCATGCACACTATCATCACTAATCAACTACAGACATCAGGATAGATTACCCATTTACCTCGAGGGATGCCCGATGCGGAACTTAAGACTACATCTGATAGTTTCCTCATCATAAACAAAGAATCAACCTTGTTTCCCCAAGGCTTTTACACTGCATTTTTCCTTTACAATGAGTTTCTAGTTATATTCGCCTGCAGTCACGTATTAACTGTACAAAGATGATATTTATGGGTAATACGTTCGTGACGATAGGGGAATATTGTTCTGTTTAGCTTTATTTTATTATCTGGTGCTATCGTGTAAGATATAGTCAGACAACCTGTTATTAAGTTAGTTCTTGCTAGGCTGGTATTTACTTGTTCTGTACCGGACTGGCTTGATTTCCTGAATGAGTCATAAAACCAAACAGTGCCATATTGTAGTGAATTGTTGACATTAGTTTTTCTTCACGATCATGTGGTCTGTATGCAAGGTACCATTTTTTTGTTTTTCCAATCTAATTCAGATACCGATATCTAATTACAGATTTGACCGACGTTGCTCCCTGAATATTACTGTTCTGTAAAAGAGCTTTGCTAAATGTTTGTTTGGAAACAAACATTTTACCCAGATATTCTATCCCGCGGGAGACGCTCTGAGGTGACTCGGCTACCGTAGATGCGGGTCTGTGGACGGTAAGCAATAGGTAGCTTACCTTCCGTCCGTGTAGTGACGACAGGCCGTGTCGACGGCGTGTTCGTGATCCACGCGCGCTTCAAAGAGATGTCAGCAGAGCAGAGGGGCCTGTCAGGGCCGCCGCTGCCTGTACAAAAGGGCAAAAGAAGAAACATGGGTGGGTCAGTAAAAGCCTGACACTCCCCCGCTCCGCTAAGAGCGCTGGAAGTTATCTAGAAATTTCCCATCCGTAAAAAAAATACATTTTATCTATCTGGATGTCATGCCAAGATTTCCCAGGAAAATCCTATAAATTGATTTAGTTATAATTGCAATTCGAGAAAATATGGTTCTTGAAAGTACGGTCTGTAATCTATAATAATTATGTTGAATTCAGAATTATTTTGACGTGAGTGGTACTATAGTATGCAGCAGTGTTTGCCCTGAACTCAATGCACAACTACCCTACATACAACTACTTTGTTTACCCAACTACCCACTAACGCATTTAGTCCAACAATAACACAATATATTCACGCTCTCTCACTCGGGGGACCGGCAGCAAAGCCGCTATTATGCTACAACAAAGGAGAGAGCGTAAGAGGATTTAGAGGGACTCCTTCCACAATAGACGGTTAATGTTGCCAGATTATTAGCTTTTATCTAATGTATCTTGTTGCAATGTAATTACATTCATTGTGTTTGTTACAAAATAAATTGATAGATTACATTCGTTTCATCGCAATGTGTGAAAATTGTTGGTTTTCACGAACACCGGGTGAGAGTTAATAAAAAATGTATTTTTAAATTTCCGCGTTAGTGAATACGGACAAATGAAATCGATGATTTGCATAGATATTGATTTTCCTATCAAATATTGTCCAACACTATTATCATATTAATTTAAAATTGCGTTTAAAACAAAGAATTTTCTTTACTTTTCCTCCATCCTCCGATGCTTATGGAAATAACATCGTTACTGTAATAATTAAATACTAGTTTATAATATTTTTATTACGTCATGTCTTGCCTGGCACATGGTGGTACAAGAAAATCTAGCAAGAATCTGAACTCTATAATCGAACTAATACAGTTTGTTTTTCTTTGCAGGTAAATTGAATACAATTTCTTGGGATTGGCTATGGAAATACTTGAAGATTTCTTCCGAAGATGGTAGATATAATATTTTTAAACATAATAGTATAATATAATAACTTTTAGTTGTTTGGGCAACTAAAATCAAAATGAAGCAATTAGGGATTCACGTGGCCACATACATCCTTCCTCCGCTCCACCGGAGTCTCAGACTATTACTGACTAAAACCCACCCATGTTCCTTCTTTTGCCCTTTATGTTCCGGGGCCGCGGTATCTCTTTCCGGCAACCGCAACCCCGGTGGCCACATACTGGATTATCATTTTATATATTTTTATTAATCTCACTATTGATGTCAAAGAAGTAAAATCAGGGATTATTGCATCGTTTCTATCCCACAGAAATAAATGTTTTTCTAATAATAGTAATGTAGTGAAATGTTCTGGATCTTGTTATACAGAATGCAACGTCATTGACGTTACTGAAAGTCATCAAACATTTGTGAAAATGTTATCATTTTAGAGAGATCAAGAATAACATTTATAAATGTATGATTTATTCCCTTTAACAAAAATAACACGATCGTTTATGTAAAACCAGTTTACAAGAGTAGATTTGCATGCATGCAGCAGAGAGTAAACTCATAACGCTTCCTTTTGTCTGCGACACTGTCGGTTAAAATCGAGGAAAACCTGAAGTGGATTTATGGCTTCCTATTAAAGTGTAATTTGCAGCGTTTTAGTTACAAGCTCATTATGTAGTCTTCTCCCGTCGTTTCCATTTATATTTTGAAGAAAAGGATTTATTAAAACAGTCTTGCACAATTTCCATAGAAATAATAGCAATTAGTCAGGCTATACAATTTTAATTCTTTCTCATTTAATTAAATTAATTTCCAGTGGCATGCCCAGCTCTAGTTTCTCTCCTAAATGTTTCTTTATTATTTTTATTGTATAGCACATAAAACCCAAAATTCACCAGTTATCTTTGGCTGTGAGCTTATTGCTACTAACTGGGGACAAACAACAGCCTCCAGACTACTTCTGCAAAATTCCTGCAAATGCCTGTAATCAAAATATATTTAAACTAGCTTTTACCCGCGGCTTCGCTCGCGTTAAATTCGGGGTAACACAGTTCCCCTTTCCTAATTTGCAGGTACCTTCTTTTAGCCCTAGCGCCTTATTTATGGTAATAGCAAAGTTAAAGTTTCCCTTTTCTTCCCTCTTTCTCTATCATTTCACACTCTTTTTTTTAAATAGCCTATCTCCGTCTTCAGGGTCCCAACTATCTCTGTACCAACATTCATCAAAATCAGTTTGGCTATTTAGGCGTGAAGACGTAACAAACAAACAAACTCACTTTCGCTTTTGATATTAGTAAGGATTTAAATGATTAATACTTTTCTCCTTTTATACGAAGAGGGAATAATCCTTAGTTACATATGTTTTGATATTTAAAAAAATAAACATTTATCTCAGATCCGTTTAAAAACCAGCACTGAGCTAAGCCTTTATGACATTTAAGTTTATTCCAGTTTGAAGGCTTATTGTGACAGACTGACAGTCATGAGGGATTGTCAATTTGTCATCCACTGAGTATGGAGGAGACCTGGTCCTGATGGATTGGAGATGTCTGTCTTGATGTGGGGCGTGGTACAAGGTGGAACGGGAAGCTGGAGTCGGTTTAGTTACTTAGTGCGATAGGGTGAATCCTTATCCTTACTAATATTATAAAAGCGAAAGTGAGTTTGTTTGTTTGTTTGTTTGTTACCTCTTCACGCTTTAATGGCTAAACCGATTTTGATGAATTTTGGTACAGAGATAGTTGGGAACCAGGAGACGGACATAGGCTATTATTTTTTTAAAAAGAGTGGGATATGAGGGAGAAAGAGGGAAGAAACGGGAAAACTTAGCGTTGCTATTACAACTCAATAAGGCGCTACCGAATTTAACGCGAGCGAAGCCGCGGGCAAAAGCTAGTATTTATTATAAAATTTAGTCTTTGCCTATGATCATTAGGATATTCCATCAGTCATGTTTACTATACATAATTATAATGCTCACGTTGGAGCTACTACTGACTCAAAGAATGACTTCTAAAGAAGGAAGTTCTTATCACAATAATTTATTTTCATTCGTATTTTAGTGTTATGGTGCTGCCTACCTAAAATTTCATCATCAAAAACTGTTTCTGCGTGTCTCCGATAGTTCTCCCAATTCTTCTTCCCAAAGTCGTAATGCTCCCGTCCATACCTTGCACCAGACAGACGCATCCTCTCTCTGTGTTAGCCCGCGGCGGCCATTATTAAAATTTGACACCTCCCCCCGCTCCCCGCGCCGATCCTGTCGGCGACCCATCGTTTACCATGCTATAAGTAATATTGAAAAGTGGCTATTGATTGGAGGAAGACTACTTAGAGGAATTTAAGATGAATGATCTTGAGTAGTAGGCCTTTTTTATAAAATAGCGTTTCTGAAATAAAGTGATATTAGAAGTTAGTTTAGAACCTCTTCTTCTTAGAGAACCTTTTGGAATGGGCCACTACAGTATGTCCACAAGTTTTTATGCGTAAAAATTGAAATAAACGCTTTGAGTCTGACCTTTTGTAAATAGATTAGTAGCATTTTATTGCTCTTCAGTTGAGTGCCGTTAGCAGTATTCCAGCATTATAATTAAATCGGCTTTTAGTCTTACTATAGCTGAATACCAGCGTTTACATGAAACGATTGCCTATCACCCCTGTACAACCCAGTTGCAAGGTAAAGCAATACCTTGGTAAGACTAGTTTTTTAGATGTTCGAGATTCTGACTATCTGTTACGAGTATCAAAGATCCGCAAATAGCGGCCGGGATCAAAGACGTAACGTGCATTCTGTAGCACGGAGGGATCGCGGAATGTAATGTATCTCTCGTATTTCTTCCATTTCGAGGGATCCCCCTGTGTGGTATGTGTACCGATGGAAAGTTTGAGGTGTTAATGTCCTCATGCCGGAGGTGCTAACGATCTGTCACACGCTATCATTTATCAACTAAATGTGTGAATTGATATAAATGTAGATTTTATGTAAACAGCACCTAGACGGTAAACATTTAATTATTATCGCCTGAAACAACATACATACAACATGGTACAGTGGATATTTTATTTCTAACCTTTACTTTGCCTAAAGTCTTTTATTTTGTGAACATTATAAAAACCTAGTCGTAGAATAGTTACTAATATTATAAAAGCGAAAGTGAGTTTATTTGTTTGTTACGTCTTCACGCCTAAATGGCTAAACTGATTTTGATGGATTTTGGTACAGAGATAGTTGAGACCCTGGGCATAAGCTAATATTTTTTTTTTAAAAGTGAGAAATGAGGGAGAAAGAGGGAAGAAAAGGGAAAACTTAGCTTTGCTATTACAATAAATAAGGCGCAAGGGCAAAAACTACAGGTAGCAGGTACCCGTAAATCAGGAAAGGGGAACTGTGTTACCTCGAATTTAACGCGAGCGAAGCCGCGGGCAAAAGCTAGTGAAGATATAAATAAAACTGCAGATGAAAACGTCAGGTTGAAACTAAATACATAATTGAAAGACATGCAATATGGGTCCCATAACATGTTTACCAATGTTTTAAGTTACCTCTGACGGTTGCCCCAGATCCAACACTTTTTCTAACGCCAAATAAAATAATTAAAATGACAATAAATAATATGGAAGCTAATTAAGAGAAAGCTTTCATAGATCTCATAGAGTTTGTAAAATAATAAAAGGTGAAAACGAATCTTGGTGGCAGTCAAGATAATTGCCGTGTAGAAAGTACTAGAAGGGTCTGAGAGATTTGATGATCAAAGAATGGGTTATAGTGTTGAAACATTGGTATGGGCATGGAGTGACGGGATTTAGTTCGTGAGTTCAAACCCAGATAGGCTTTCTGTTAATTATTTTATCAAAGGAAAACATGAGGAATGACCGAAATCCGTAATGTCATGTGACATCTGCCAACCCGTACTTGGGCCCATTCTTGCAGAAAAGAGGCCATACACACCCACATCCCACAAGTGGGATCGTTGTAGGCTATGCTACTATAATGTATATAAATTTATATCACGATGTCTACACGATAAAATGTACAGACTGTATAAGTCCTTCTGATATCAACATGTCAGTAACATTGAGAAAATGTGATAGTAATGACCCTAGAAGGTTGGTCCTGATGTCTAGACAGATCCGAATGGAAATATACCATTGAACAGTTTTTCCACAAATGAAATATTAAAAATGAATAAGAGGGTAGAAAGCTTTAATCAATGTATTGATAACAAAGGAACCAATTGAAAATGCTCGCACATAGGTAGATTTAAATCTACCTGAGATATATTAGCATTATGCGAATTGATTGAACTAACAAAATTGGTCATAAACTTTTAAAATAATTGGATTGACATTCTCAGTGTTAAAAAGATCTTGTCCATGCCCCTATTCGATTTGATCTCTACTGCCAAAGGACATGTATGGCTTTCAAAAGTGCAAGGAATTGTGAGTCAAGAGATGATCTCAGTGCGTGTTTAATATTCTGCCAATGTTTCCCAGTATATGACCTTGTACGGTGACAGTAAAGTAATTCCCTGATAGGTAGTTGACTTCTCGAACGTCTTGTGCGTTTGTGACGTGTAAGGGTTTAAATACAGCACCTATTTGCTTTGTAAAAGATGTGCCAATTTTGGAAAAATCTAATCTAAACTAATGAGTCTTGAACTTTGCTGAAGATGAGCTTTGTCTGTTTGTCCTTAGGGTTTAGAAGAATGGGCATTGTGTAACTCGTCAATTGATGTCAAATATATTTGGAAAAATTCAAAGAACTTTCTAGGTAAATTAGCCTTATAAAATCATGACTCTATGTAGAATATGAACTACAAAAGAGCGTTCTCAATAAGCACCTTTATTATTTTATTTCAATTAATTTAGAGTTCTCAGTAAACACTCAAACGCCTCCATACCACTTCTATTCGTCTGTAATCACAGACCTCCATCAGATAACGACACACACTCATCTATATTTAGCTGCAAATTAAGCCTGTTGCCAGATCGGGCCACTTCGGCTCCTGACAGCGTCGGATTACACGTCTGCCCTGATTGATGGTCCGCGCCAGAATGGTGGATTGTTACACCACTCCTGAGGATTTTTGGAAACGTGCCTATTTAGCCAATCCGGAACCTTGATGGAGTACGTGTTTTGAAAGTTCAAGGGCGTTCGTCATTTGAATATTAGTCGGCTGAGAGGTAGGTACTTACATGTTGAAAGTACATCCTTAACATCTTAAAGTAGTGTCGTGAGCTGTTAAGATTAACTACCTACTCATTCAATCACGACTTACGTAAGTATCCATCTAAACTTAAAATAATCCAATTCATTAAATCTATAGGCAGTAGTCCTAATGGACTTCTAACTTAAATATTGCAGTATCTATAACAATAAACATAGTATTTCAGCGTCCTTGAGCTGTCTGTTGTCTTCAGAATTTGCACATTGACGAGGCAACATAAAACTTATGCAACACGTTATTCTATTGAACTTGGATCTCTATCACATAGTTCGCACACAGATGGCTTTATACTTTCGACTAAGCCCAGTTCATTGCTAAAAAGTAAGTTATGCTCTTTATCATCACTACACTTGCATCATGACAAGCCCCACGTCATCAGCACATCTGCGACAAAGATGCCGTTGCTCACAAAGAGACAACGGCCGTCGACATAGCTATGCTAACATGAGAGCTCATTGTTTCGGGTCAATCACTCCACGGCGCCGACGAATGCTAATCATATAAATGTACATATGCCGTGGGTTTTTGACGTATTTATTTATTTTGTGTGTTAGTGAGGTGTATAGTAGATGACTTGGAAGCAATCGTTAGGAACAAAGCAAAGTTATCTACGAGATTGACCCGTAGCGGTCGGGCAGCGTCCCACTAGACATACACTCGAATTGTAAGAAGAGAGAAGATCCTGTCTTGTCATTCAAGGATACAGTGTGAGTTTTGCAGGTCGAGAACACATTTCGTTTTCAATGTTACCAATCATCAAAGTTTGTTGACATGAAATTTCTAACATCTATTTCTAAATCAGACTAGGATCCAGCCCTACCCTTTCTTACCTTCTAATCAGTCAGCCAATACAACCATCACAGGCTGATCCTCAAAACAAAATAATAGATTAACATCCAGAGCTCATGATATAATGGGTGTCTTCACTTGCTGACGTCACATGTAATGTACCGGTTCTGCACCATATTGTATGGTAATGTACAAAGATTAGCTATTATGATTATTCTCAGCACATTTCCGACGAGTAAGTTCAACACAATGTAAATAACATAGTGTTTCGTGGGAGGGATACGAATAAGAAGTAGGAATTGTCATAATTTTAAAGTCTAATCATAGTTGCTGAACCCTAGGACCACCCTGAAACACAGGAGAATGTAGAAAATAAAAACTAAAATAGACTAATAAACGAATGAAACCCCCTACTTAGTTACCCATCCGTTGATTGACCGCAGCCCTCCCCGCATGACATCTGATACCGCTCCATGCATTTTTTGAAATTCAAAAATAAAGATTGGAGCCAGTCAGCCTCTTAGAAAGTAGACTCTTCTTCACCCAGAATCCAGGAGATACTACTAGGCGTACATATTTGAACACCAAGTGCGATTCCACGAACAATTTAATTTCTGTGAACGTGAAGACATGGCGCTGAACGATTAAGTAGCCGACCAGCTGTGTAATTGTGCAGCCTGGCTTGGGGTACGGCACTGCAATATAGGGTAGGGTAGGCAGAAGGCCTAGGCGGATAGTCCTTCAAGGATTCCTAGGCCTCTGGTAAAAAACAAAGTTGAGTTACTCTTCTCATTTACCAAAAAGTATTAGTGCTAGACCAAAACGATGGTCGTGTCCACAATTTGTAAATCCCCAGAATTTTGTAAGTCTGCAGCTATGCGAGTGAATTCTCTCCCAAAATACGTACCATTTCAATATTTGTCCGGAGTAGTCTTTCTGTACCGTGTTGTTTTGTGGTAATTGTGCAGTCTGCTCAGAATCGGCGTATCAGTGATCAATGATTTGTAATAGTACGCATAGTGAATCTATTCGGAGTGATGTTTTGTAGAGCCTGAAATGCGTCATTAATGACAGCCATTTTGGGTCAAATGGAGCGTAGGAACACCGAAATAGTGCCTGGATTGTTGATAATGGTATGTTATCAATAAGGCCTAGTTACTGAATTCAATATGGATTTTGTTAATATTACATGTTTCAGTTTTGCGTGGAAACCAGATCAGAATTGTCTTCCTTATGATGATATCGTCACCTGCCCAGTACCTTACCATGTTGGGAGCAGTCTTCAGTCTAATAAAAACTTATGATATACTAGCTAGCGCCCGCGGCTTCGCCCGCGTGATATTGGAAAAAAAAGTATCCTATGTGTTATTCCAGACCATAATCTACCTCTGTGCCAAATTTCATTACGATAATTTCAGGCGTTTTGACGTGAAAGAGTAACAAACATACATCCATACATTCTTACAAACACTCGCATTTAAAATATTAATAGGATAGAATAGTAGGGTAACCCTTAAAAAGTACACCCAGCTTCTGATATTTCATATGTGTTCAATTTTTGATGCAGGTTTGGTTGTATGGAGTTGAATGTCGATTTTCACAAACACTAATCGACACCTAAACGCCTGCCTTATCATTATTGTTCATTTAGAATTTGCCTACCGTCCTGTACAGTGGACCACTGAGTCACACCTCCCACGAGAATACTAAGGATGTCTATCTTTAGAAGACCACCTAGCATTTCAATCATTTCCAATAGACCAGTTACAATAATGTCTGTATTAGTCAGTGAACACATAGTGGGTGTGTGTGGGTTACTGTTGTAGGAGCGCTTAAACTTAGACCTGGCGGCTATTTATACTATTACTTACTATAAATGGATTAATCATTATCGTAGGTAGCTTATAGTTATGTGGTCAGGATTAAAGGTCTTTGACTGATCTGTATATATTCTAATACTATTATAATGTTTTGCTTCTCGTTAATTTGATGTTCAAGGAATCATTATGCTAACTGGATTAGAATGAGTTCTAACACAGGTTTATCCTCTGAAAAAATAATACTCTCTTGTCCAGAAAATACCGGTTATAAGTTAACAATGCTTAAACCTGAGTGTTCTACAATACATACTAGTGTCAGTAATGGAGACAGCAGTAAAACCCAGGCGACAAGACATCTGTCGTAAACAGCTGGGATACTCGAGAGCGCCAGGCTCCAGTTCTTCAACGATTGGAAAGTGTACAGATGAGTGGCTTCCCACCGCTTTTATTGATAGGGATGAGGAGTTCCGAGGGTCGAGGGGTGTCACAGGCCTCCTCTCTTAAAGATGTGAAATTGATTAGGTCACTTATTGTCTAGTCTTAAGGAGCTCGTGGCTAAATAATAGCAGCCGCTCGGGTCGATCTTTAGGTTAAGCCGCGCTTGCCTAGGTTGGTCTGTGGATGGGTGACCACCACCGTTACATACCGAGTTTCCTCCGTGCCTCGGAAAGCACGTTAAGCCGTTGGTCCCGGCTGTCATTTGTAGATCTTTGACAGTCGTTACAGGTAGTCAGTGTTCCAAAAGTCTGACAGCCAGTCTTACCAAGGGGTATCGTATTACCCAGTATTAACTGGTTGTGGAGGTCAGATAGGCAGTCGCTCCATGTAAAATACTGATATTTAGCTGCATCCGGTAAGACTGGAAGCCGACCCCAACATAGTTGTTGAGAACAGTGTGAAGGTCTCGAAGATGGTGACGAGAAAATAAGTGGACTGTATGACTTGCTGGTACAAACTGAATATATTTCCTTAATCGACATAATTATATACAAGGCGGTGGCCCGTGGAGAAGTGTTTAGCGCGATCGCGCGATGCCGGCCGTGCCTCGCCGCCCGTCGCCCGCGCAGCTTGGTGCCCGCGTCCCCCGTGCCGCACTCCGCACCGCCTGGCTCAGCGGCTCGGAGGCGCTGCCTGCAGCACGCGAAGGTGTCGAGGTTCGATTCTCGACATAGTTGTGACAAGGCTAGGCAGATGATGATGACTTATTGTCTAGTCTTAGATCTTAGTGTTGGCAAAATAATCGTTACTGTTATCTAATCGTTACGTTCTTCAGCGGTGGTCAACTTGTAGTAAGGATTTTGATAGCTTTAAAATAAATAAAACTTAAATCATAGTTTTACTAGTATTTGAGTGTTGGTAGCAATGGTGCTTAAGAGCGGAAAAAAACATGTTTGTTGTATAGCCCCTAAAGTATTTATTTTATACTGTTTTTTAGTATTTGTTGTTATAGCGGCAACAGAAAAACATGATTTGTAAAAATGTCAACCCTCTAACTATCACGGTTCATGAGACACAGTCTGGTGATAGATGAACTGACGGACGGATATCGGAGTCTTAGTAATAGGGACCCGTTTTACTCTTTGGGTCCGGAATTCCAAAAATAACCCTCTATAAATAGAAGTTAAGGTTCTAGGCACTAGCCCAACGGTCTAGTTGTCTTGCGGTTAAGACATTCAGTAACTAACATAGTATTCGAGACACTAAACTATTTACATAGACCGTAAGTCTATCTAGTTCACAAAGCTAGTTGTTACCGCAAGTTTATTGTATCAAAGATTTCAATCTAAATCGGCTATACACTTCACATTAAAGGTTATAAAGTTGAAATACAATGACGATTTCTCAATTTCTGGAAAACATGTGGCTTTGTAATGTTAAAGAGTAACAAGATAATGTTTAATAAAATTTTAGTTCATACCCTACTTATTATAGAGCTGAAAGTAAACTTTTTACCAGCATAAAATGAATCAACAAAACCACAGGTCACCCTAAACAAATGCTATCATTAGATGTTCTTTGACTATCTTTCCTTCTTTGTTTTAAAAAAAAACGTTGCCCCACACTAGGAATTTCTCCTGTATCGTGGGTGCGTTTACAAACATATAACTCACATACACAAACAGCCAGACCCGAAACAACTATCTGTAGGTCATACAAATATTTGTTCCGTGCGGGAATCGTACCCGCGACACGCAGCGCAGCAGTCGATCCCTCAGCCACTGCGCCAACAGTGCCGTCCGTCGTGCCGTTGTTGATATCTTACAATTATGACAATTTACATCGCAATGAATGTGTAGCATTTTCTAAAAACTTTCATTTCGTGAACGAAATTACATTTTCGTGCATACCGCATTTTATACACAGTTCATAAAAACAAATATAATATAACGACAGCTGTGGTTTGCATCAACTGATTGTGCTTTTGATGTTTTCTATGTGGACCATGCTATGGTTACTTTATGTAATCCAACTATGTACCGGGACGGCACATCAACCTATACAAAACTATTTTAACCTGATCTCTCTACTACGATGTGCGATCCGTAGTTGAGAGATCAGGTTATAATAGTTTAGAATAGGTTGACCTGCCGTCGTGTGTACATTGCCTATTCCTGCTTTCTAGTTATGAATAGTAAATTTCATCAAGTAATGGAGTTTACCTGTAAAGGGTCAATAGTGTTTTGTTGAATGGCATTTTTACATAATATAACATCACGACTTGTAAAGGGTCCGGAAGGTTTAGGCAGATGTGTACTTCACAGTGCGCCCGCTTTTCGACAGTTATGTTTAAGTCACTTGTAATTGGGGGCGAGCCTATTGTCATCAGCGGGGCTTAAATCCAGGCTCCGTGACTGTTTCTGAAGTTCCTGATGGAAAAACTCAATAACTCTTTGCCCGATCCGGGACTCAAACTCTACATATATGGTCAGAATTCGCGCTTGCGATCACCAACGAGGCATATATGTACATACTATAATTTTTATTTTATTTTATTTGTTTGAAAATGTAAAATAAACAGTTATACATAGAATCTTATACTAAGTTATAAATAAACAAGAGTTACAAAATGTATAACCTACGACATTTTCCACAACATAAATTAAAAGTTATATACACGCTATTCTAAGCTGTTAAAACAAAAGTAGTACATTTAACCTTAAACATAGACAGGCATGAAAAAACACAGAAAAAGAGAGGTAATAAACTATTAAATTAACTAAGTATTATAATCTAGATTTTTATTGCGCATAATACTTCTAAATTTTTGAGCAGTGACAGAAAAGAAGTCGATAATACATTGTTACTTATTGATTGAACTAAGTGATATTCAGAAAGTTGATATTTTGAAGCATCAACTAGGTCAGACAATACATAATCCTTTGTATATTTAAGCTCTGCTATATATCCCTGATAGATAGCCCTAATTGCCCGACCTGAGAGTCAAACCAGTCAAGCACCTTAACATAGAAGCGGTTACGACCAAGAGACACACGAGGTAATATTAAGGTGAACTTAAGGTTCGCTCGCGGCCATTATACCGCTAGGCTGAGCTACAGTGAACCGTTTCATTATATTTTGTTCCTGGTACCTTTGATCATTCTAAAAGTAATTCAATACCTAATTAATGAGCAATTCATGTGAAGAGTCATGATAGAGAAGATTAAAAGGCGAAGCATACTTTAAATGACGCGAGGACGCTATGGTCGATTGATCAACGAGGTTAAGCGTCGTTCGTCGTGGATGGGTGACCGATGTCGACCAGGCCATTCTTACAAGAGAATGTTATACTGACTATCTTCCACGTACCATTAACAGAGTCATTTGTCTGAATCTGAAAGATATTTCTTTAACAGAAGGAAAAGAAACTTTCAGCGAAGCCGTGGTGAAACTTTTTACAGTTTTTTCTTCTCAAAACTTTTTGCACCGTATTCATATCTGATATTCAAATGAGCGGAATCCGACAATGTAACTGTACCAGACAATTCAGAAATGAAAAGTTTCATTTAACTCATACATTGTGTAAAACACGCAAAAATTGTCGGCCTTAAATCGAATATCCGTTTACAATAACCTAAAAAGGATTAATACAATAGCCTGCAACATTTAATTAATCATTTAAACACATAATCACCATATAATCTGTCGGTTACTGTCTGACGGGCTGTCTCCCACGTCAATGGCGATTGTTGTTCTATCTCGCTCGCACGTGGCGAACTTGCGTGGGTGTGAGCGTGACGGGTGTGATGTAGTGAATCACGGAGCGCGTGCGCCGCCGACCGTTAACTGTGATTGCGGGTAGTTAAGTTGTAAGCTTGCAGCGATGAAGGGGCTGATTACAAGTAATTGACTGCTCGGTTAAGTCTGTGGGTGGTAGGAAATATATAATTGTTAGTTAACGCTTCCAATTGTCACTACTTAAATGAAATCTCAAAGACCAAGTTGAAGTTCCAATCGGCTTATCAAATTAATTATGGTGATAGGTGTGTTTATGATTTAGAACAAGAGCAGTGCTCAGCCTCAATTGTACGTCTAAGTTACTTTAACTTTCCTGTCACTGGAAATCTAGTTGCTCTTTTAAACAGAAAGCGATCAGGACATACTCCTAAACCGCGTTCGAGGGCTATCAATGTCAATATTCCATAACAATTACGACGCTGATTCCTTTTAAGCTTGGATTCTAAATTCTGATCCCTTTCATGTGCATTAGTAAAACTCGCCCTTATTTCTTATGAACTTATTCATTCATATGTTTCTCTCTTCCCACTCCTCGCTGTCGCCTGTGACTTGCACCTCTGTCGGTACCGTTACGACGTGTCGTTGGGCGGCCGGCAGTGAGCTTTTATTTGCTCTGGCTCTGCGGGTCAGCGATGTGGGTCACAGACAGTTTGTCCAGTTGTTGATACTGACTCGATTCTGTTGGTATACGTGAATGGAGGGAAAGTTTGGCTAAAGTGTGGTACACTGTGCGTGAGTATTCTTTTCTGTGAAAGCTGCTACCAGCGTTGTTGCTATGATAAATTTTCTGATAAAGAGGACTGAATTAAAAAAAAATAACCAAGTTACGCAATGATGAAGTACGATCCAATTTCCACATAAGTGGATTGGGTCCTTTACGATTAACAACGTTGTTAATAGTAAGTGCCCCTATTCGGGGTCGGCGCAACACGTTTTCTTCTTCCATTCTCACCTATCAGACGTCACGGCATCATTTTCCTTTTCCCTTCATATCATTCCTTACACAATCCATCCATATTTTTGTTGGCCTTCCTTCTTCATCCATCAACATTCATATCTAAAAGCATTGCCACACTATACTTAAATACTAGGTATTTTAAATAACTACGCGTGTACTTTCAGTTCGTTGACGTAGTTTTTACGGTAGATGGTCAAACATGTTGGTGACCCACAGTTGGCAATATTCAGTGGCAGCCGGATCCAGGTCCTCATATCCTATGCAAATGGAATAATTGCCTACGTTACTCTTATCCTTACTAATATTATATAATATAATATAGTTTTCAATTTTCACTTACATAAATATTTTTTATATGTATATTTTGTGTTAACACCTAGTTATATGTGCATGCTGTGGTTTCCTATAATTGAAGGAACACAGTTAAAACAACCCATTGTATTGTGTTTTATAATGTATCTGTGTATTCTTTGTTGGAGATTCAAATAAATAATAAATAAATAATAAATAAATTATAAAAGCGAAAGTGAGTTTGTTTGTTTGTTTGTTACCTCTTCACGCTTTTATGGCTACACCGATTTTGATGAATTTTGGTACAGAGATAGTTGGGAACCAGGAGGCGGACATAGGCTAATTAAAAAAAAAAGTGGGATGTGAGGGAGAAAGAGGGAAGAAAAGGTAAAACATAGCGTTGCGTTGCTATTACAAATCAATAAGGCGCAAGGGGAACTGTGTTACCCCGAATTTAACGCGAGCGAAGACGCGGGCAAAAGCTAGTAGTTTCATTAAATCATTGTATTCATTTAGTTTAGATGAGGCGATATTTATGTTTGCAACAGGATCTACGGTTGTGTATGGCCCGTACACACATTATTTTCGCTATAAAATCTTGGTTGAATTGCTAAAGCCGTGAGTTCTTATCGACTCTTATTGTTCACTTGAGTAAAATGGTGCTGTTGTATTGTTTTACATAGATAAGACAATAAAGTTATTTTAATGATTTGTTTATTCACGGAAACCTACAGTCTCTACATACTTGAGGAGGATTTTTTTTCAATAATCAACTGAGATGTTAAGATTTCGACCTAATTAATTGAGATCCACTCACTCTTGCAGTAGGACTATTTATTTCAGATTTGATACCTACTTTCTCAAAAAAAAATTATCTCTTCTTAGCAAATGAAATTATTGTTTTCACATATACCTACTGGGTGTATGGGGTATTGATAAGGATGCCTTGCCTGTAATCTAATCATTCATAATATGAACATTTTCTAAATGTTGTTGGTTAAATTATCTAAGAGTTCAGAGTTGAATATTTTAATATTGCAATAATATTTCGTCGTTGAAGTTCTAACACTACATAAGTCACTTTTTGGCTGTTTTGACATTTTGATGCCATTTGCATTCGTTAGAGAATCGGAAGACGCATTGTTTGAGCCAAGTGTTTCTACATGAGGTAAAACTATAATAAAGTATACATAAACAGACAATAAACAGTTAATTGGTAATATTATAGTATCTATACAAAATTATGCGATTTTTTCTCTCTCCTGAAAAGTTACTATTTTTGACTTACGTGGTGTTAGATTAGAACTTTAACGACGATTTAGGCATTCATTTAAGTGTCGCTTACGGTTAGTGACATTGATAATAAGGAAACCTGTCGATAGGGATAACACATAAAAGCATAACCTAATGACTACCTACTCTAATAAAAGTACTCGTCTCTCCAAAGAGGATTACTCAAGAACATTCGATGGATAGATATTTGATTCTGTCTGTTCCGTACCTATTAAGTATTTATTTCCTGTTTGTGTTAATTAGTTGATCTTCTTACGATTGACATGTTGTGTATACAGATTACTTTGGTTAATTACTGCCAATTATTCTCTAGCCTTAATAGCTCACTTGTGTTCGACAAGGGGCGGTCCTTTGTGCTCAGTTTTGCGATCGTATTATGTTGATGTAAGTAATTCAATCAATGATTTTGTTGACATGTTGTCAACAATATCTTGCTGAGTTAACAACAAGATCGCGAGGTAAGCTGAACAATGCAAGTTTTAAATCGCCAATCAGTAGGAAGCGTTGTTGACTTATATTCTCTGAATGAGAAGACCAGCGTGAGACCCTCATACTCATTTCGAATGAAGTTATATTTCGGCCAGATTCGTTTACACTAAGTAAACATAAGCGTGAAACGTGTACCGTCGAGTGAACCTGAATATTGACAACAGTGATTAAAATACGATGAACTTAAAATTGATCCATTGATTGATTCAAATGTATACATGGTCTCTAGAAAACGATTTCGGAACATCCGATTTCCGAGTTTTGTTGGTGCAAATTAGGTAAGATTAATTGGACAAATTTTAATGAAAATCCAGTTATTTCCGCGCTATTTACTAACAAACAAATTAATAGATTTATTGTACTGAATGATAAGAATAAGAAATATCGTCTTAACTTTCGCAGAGCCAAATCTAGACCGAATTTAATGGCTGTCTGATTTTTTCAGATTTAGACCTTTGTTACAGGCCGATTTCGTTCCGCGGTAGTGAACGGTACATTTCTCATATTTTTTGTTACTTTCGGATCATTTCGAGCGTAAACTTCTGTAGTTACACAGTTTTTGTGTATCCGCGCTAATCGGTACGGGTTCTTGACTGTAATGATGATGACTGTGTTGTGATTATAACCATTTATATGCTGATTTGGAGAGAAAACTAAAACTATTGGCAAGGGAAATGTGTGTTTTAGATAGGTAAATCATATTTGTAATGGGTTTGCAATGACACATTTCCATTATAACATAGTTTCGCTTTATATAAATTTTCCTTACAATGAGAGATCTGCAGAAACTGGTTTTGCTTACCTTCATTGGTCGTTGTGTGCTTACTGAGGCACAACTTTCTTTGCCTAAATTTTAAAACCCATAAGCCTAGGTTTCCCTATTGTAATCTATATATAGAGAATACTGCTAAAAAAATCGATGAAGTTATAAACAAAGCCAAGACATCCTCCTTTGAATGAATGACAAATGCTGAAAGTTTAGTAGACAAGATGAACTTCTTAATTAAATATATCTAGGCGAGACAGGCTAGAAAATTGAATCAAATTCGGAGATTTAATATGCGACACGTTAGTCGCAGCTGGGTGCCGGAAATTGCTACTTTTAGCATTCCGAGCTCCCAAGCTATAAAATAATGTAAATCATTGATGAATATAGAGAGGCAAGATGAATGGATTGTGTGAGGAACGATGTCAAAGTTAAGAAAAGGGGCGGAGTGATAGCGTGACGGTTGACAGGGAGAATGGAAGCAGAAGACGTGTTGCGCCGACCCTAAGTAATATTGAACAGGAAAATAATGATAGCTGACTGTACCGTGTGGGATGTTGTACCCACTGTTGAGCAGACACTCATCTGCCTAGCCTTATCCCAATCATTCTATTTTTATTCTTTACTAGCTTTTGCCCGCGGCTTCGCTCGCGTTAAATTCGGGGTAACACAGTTGCAGGGGGCAACTGTGTTCCTGATTTGCAGGTACCTGCTACCTGTAGTTTTTGCTCTTGCGCCTTATAATATTGTAATAGCAAAGCTAAGTTTTCCCTTTTCTTCCCTCTTTCTCCAATGTCCATCTCCAGGGTACCAACTATCTCTGTACCAAATTTCATCAAAATCGGTTTAGCTATGTAGGCGTGAAGACGTAACAAACAAACTTACTTTCGCTTTTATAATATTAGTAAGGATTTTTTTTATTCTTTATTCCACACTAAATCCTACTTCCTGCCATTCTACTTCCCACTTATATTATAAATGCGAATGTTTGTGACTCTTTCACGTCAAAACGGCTGAACGGATCTTGATGAAATTTAGCACAGAGGTAGATTATGGTCTGGAATAACACATAGGAAACTATTTTTTCGATATCACGCGGGCGTATAAATAAAATGCGTTATTAAAAAATATATACACAAATTGGAACTACTTTAAAGCCGAAAACGGTCAGGGCGACTATTTATTATTATACTAATACGATACCTCTTAGTTAGACAAATTGTCAGACTTTCGAGCCGCGACTGTCAAAGGATCTACATACGATAGCCGGGACTAATTGCAATTAATGTGCACGGATTCCTCCACGCCTCGGAAAGTACATTAAGCAGTCACTCAGTGTGTAATAGGTCCACATCCATCATCCATCCATCCATCCATACATACATCCATCCACAGATCAACCCAGGTAAGTGCGACTTTACTTGAAGTTCCTTACTAATATTATTAAAGCGAAAGTGAGTTTGTTTGTTACGTCTTCACGCCTACATGGCTAAACCGATTTTGATGAATTTTGGTACAGAGATATTTGGGACCCTGGAGACGGACATAGGCTAACTTTTTTTAAAAAGAGAGTGAAAAATGAGGGAGAAAGAGGGAAGAACAGGGAAAACTTAGCATTGCTATTACAATAAATAAGGCGCTAGGGCTAAAACTACAGGTGTTATACCGAATTTAACGCGGGCGAAGCCGCGGGCAAAAGCTATTAATAACATAAATTTATTTTCACCTTCGTACAATTTTTTCTCTTCCAAACTATAATAAATTTTACTTTTTAATGTGACTTCTCTTTGTGGTATAATTACAGTATTGTTTGTAGACAAAGAATGCGTTCTTATGCAAATGTGCTCAGGCAGATACGCGGTAGGTAATGTGAGCAAACTGTCTCTACTGATAACGTGTTGTTTGTCTGTCTGTGTGTCTGTGTGTTTGTCTGATAACAGACGTTTTTGTTTTTCTACCTCATTAAGTAGTGATGAATCAGGATTCGTTGATAAAATAATGAAGAATGTCTAGAAAGTCATATTTCGTAGTAGGTATAACTAACATGTCAAGCGACCGTTAAATATTTTTTATTTACCAATGACAAGAGAGAGATTACGAAACATAATATTATGTACTTTGCATAAAAATAAAAAGCACATTTTGTTATATTTTTCTCAGAAAACTCTTTCATTTGATACCCATATTATGTATGTATAAAAAATAATTAAGTCACCATGTTGTATTCAGAATGACTTTACTTAGCTAACCATGCATTGTCATCCAAACTAAATACATGCAATTTATGACTTCTAGGATTTTTACTGTGTTTTATTTCAGGCTAAACCAATAAAAGCGTTTAAATAAATAATTTTAGAGTGCCAATAAATCAGGTCTCTATTTTGCCTTAGATTTACTAAAGAACTATATGAATCAAATAGACGTAGACTTACAAACAAAGAAAACGTTTATAACAAATAATAAATTAAATAGAATGCAAAATATTTAGAACGAATCGCGACAATTTAAGACAAACACGTTGTCAAAATTGAACATTTCATACTCCATAACTGTGAAAACGTAGAATTTCTACAATATATTTTGTTGTGAAAGTTACATCGGAGACGCGAGGAATTTCAACAAACACGTGTGTACATATATACACACTGACACACAAACTTCTAACAAGTATCATAAAGAAAATGGCGGTATCTAACGAGTTGGTCGCGTGACCGATGCTCGTCAGCTAATGCTTATTAATTGGTTGCTAATTAAGGGTTGCATTCAAGACTCCGATGTGATGGATCTGGGGGAAATCTGCCTGGAGTTTGGAATGACTGATCATTCGGGGTAAATGACTGATCATTGAGAAGATTGAATGGCAATGGATAGTGTATGTGTGGAGTATTGTGGTGATTTCGCAAATTCTTAGAGCGTAAGTAGTGTAGTGGTAATTTTGTTTCGCAGTCAGCACGATTTTTCTTAGTCTTTTGATCACCTAACGTTCTATAAGGATTTAGTTGTGTAATTCAATAAAATGCGCACATTATACTTTTAGTTTAAAATTTAAATCATCTTTTATAGTTACACGTCACACTGCTTGTATCAAACCTATTCTATTTTCTTTCCTAATTCTCTCTTTAAAACGACCTGAGTATTTGATCATTATGGTAAACCAGCCAGCATTGGTTAGGTTATAAAACCTGTTACAGTAGGTACTCTCCAACGGTTTAAATAGCTTAATTAAACCTCAGCTACATTTTTATTCAAGTTCAAACCTAGATAATACGGAAGAAAGGACTCTTCTGGATGGTATTTTATTTTTCGAAAATTTAGCCTTGTGTCGGGGACACCATTCTCTTCGCTTCTGTATTTTCTTAATTCAGAGTGATTTCTGAACACTTCCATAATATCCGATTACCACTTAATTCCATGAACTTGTTATCCAGAATACAAACATGTGATATCGTATTTCTATTGATCACCGTAGCTACCAGTAGCTGTCGTAATGTTTATAAACTGTGCCTCGTGTGTCGGTGTGCGCTGCTCTTCATTCATTCACTTGTGGTTCAGTTTACAGAATGTCTTTAAAAACATTACTTATCAGATCGGACGCCAATTTTAGGCTGTTAAGGGAAATTCCTACTAATAAGGAACTACTGAAATGGAATATGTTTCATATGGCAGGCTTCAGCAGAAAAGTAAACACATAAACTACAACACCAAAAGACACACATTCGCCAGATAATAGGAGGTGAACCTATTGCCAATTATCCAGTCACAAATCTAGTCTTCGGGCTGCTTCTGAACTGTAGGTAAAAGTTTAATTCAATATAGAAATGGCTAATCAACGGTTAACGGCTAACGGTTCTATGAAAAAGGAAAACAATAATGTCATGTTTATTGAAGCACGTTAAAGCCACACTTTCTTAGAATTCATGCAATAAATTTGTATTTATTAAGAAATTTTCCTCAGATTTTTCCTATTATAATATTTACAAAGTGATGTCAAGTCATCATTGACTGTCATTGAACTGTACTTAGACTTCGTGTTTGAGTGTTGGAACATCCTTATTAGTGAGTGTACGTTAATTAAGAGTTTTTATAAGAGAACAACTTAGCTAGTCATGTCGAGTTTAGTAAATACATGTAATGAATCTGCCAATTCTCGGGGCTCTTATATTAATTAATATAACTTATTAATAGATTATAGTGGCCACAAAGAATTTATATATACAAAAGTGTATCTGAGAACGACCAATAAAAAAACATGATGTTTATTTGGTAGTCGCTGAAGATATTAAGTAATTATGTTTTGAAAAAGTATCCTTACTAATATTATAAAAGCGAAAGTGAGTTTGTTTGTTTGTTTGTTCCCTCTTCACGCTTTAATGGCTAAACCGATTTTGATGAATTTTGGTACAGAGATAGTTGGGAACCAGGAGACGGACATAGGCTAAATAAAAAGTGGGATATGAGAGAGAACGAGGGAAGAAAAGGGAAAACTTAGCGTTGCTATTACAAATCCATCAGGCGCAAGAGCAAAACTGCAGGTCTGCTTGGTGTGTTATACCGAATTTAACGCGAGCGAAGCCGCGGGCGAAAGCTAGTATTAAAATAAAAATATCTCACATTGTATCCAAATAACATGGGAGAAGGGCAGGGTATGTTGAAAGAGAAAAACATAGAATATGAGTATCATATATCCTGGCATTACAAAGTGTACTTTTCAAACAATTTTCATATTCCGTCCCATGCCTGAAGCCGTAGTTTGCCGTACCTCTATCCCTAGTTAACAGTTCAGTTTTCATCGACAAACCGGTGACTTATAAGTTTATCTCGATACTCCACTGAGGTTGTTATAAAGTTACTGAACTTAAAGATCGTATCGTGTTCTAAAGTTGCGGCTACGATATTGCATGTTACGTAACGTAGAGTACGATAGAAGAACCACATTCAAAGAAAAAAATGTTTTTCAAATCCCAAGTAGACAGCACAACTCGGGCTCATTGTAGAAGCTTAAAAAACTGGTGTTGTGGCGCTCGTCTGGGAATACATATCTTCTGTTTTCCAGTGACTGGAATACAGAATACTATATCTTATATTTCGAACATTCAGCTCATCATTTCTCTAAGCCTATGTATGCCCAACAGTGGGCAGATTTAGAAGCCATTTATTAGTGCTAACGCCAATTATGAAGCCAATCACAGTCCCAAACGTATTTATTGCCTTTATGCTGTGCAACCAGATTGGTAACCTCTGTTCCTCAAGACACTTCAAGAAAAAGTGCATATTTTGTCTAACTTCTATCACCGCATAAACAACATCTGTGTAGAATATAGATGTTTTATCTGAGGGTCACCTCAGTTGGCTGAAGTATAGTTAAGAGGCCTGATTGACGACGCTTCCTCTGTACCACACCATTCCTCGGTATATCCATTGTTTAAGTAGAGCTTCTGTTCTGATCCTGTCTTGTCACCAGTGTTGTCAGATTTTATAAGACGTGGTGTGCAAGAAGCATAACTCCGTGAAATAAAGACGTAGTGACACCGCAGCGGCAGCGGCTGAGCATATTACAAGTTATGTTCACCGACTCTGTTAAATACGATGAGTTCTTTTAGTAGCTACGTATTCTTTTACGGGCCTCGTGTGGTTTATGCGAATGCTTAGCTTTATTTTAGCAATTTTGAGATTATTGCGTAGATCTGGGTTCATTCTTAAACGAATTGGAGTCACGAATAAGCATAATATGGAATTCTTTAAATTAAAAACGTTTTGTTTTCTTTTTTTTTTATAAAGTACTAGTTTTTCCCGCGGCTTCGCTCGCGGTAAATTCACACAGTTCCTCTTTAATGATACCTGCTACCTTTAGTTTTTGCGCCTAATTTATTGTAATAGCAAAGCTAAGTTTTACCTTTTGTTCCCTCTTTCTCCCTCATTTCACTCTTACCTTTAAAAAAAATAGCTTATGTCCGTCTCCAACGATCCCAACTGTCTCTGTACCAAAATTCATCAAAATCGGTATAGCCATTAAGGCGTGAAGACGTAACAAACAAACAAAACTCACTTTCGCGTTTATAATATTAGTAAGGATGATATCAGGCGCCAGGTATAACAGATAACCTGATAAGCATAAAGAGGAGACTTATTACCCCAAAAATGTCTCAATTACGAATTAACTTGCTTCACTTCCAGATTATTTAATTACAATTTAGCTTGAGAACTGTCTATTCCTATTTTGATCGTTTTTTTTTGTCCGAACCCATAAATACTCACGGGAACAAAAAGCCAGTACAATAGTAAAAACTGTAACAATAGTACCTTCCATCCGAAGCTGCGCAACTATCAATTGTATTTGACTACATCGCACGATTCTTTGTAACTGTCGGCGTGCGAGTGTGCGACTGTGCGAATATAAAGCACCGGTTCCACTGCTGACGAGGAACTAGAAATCGACACAAGAATTGTAAAAAATACTGTCCCTTGTGGGCCATGGTCTTATATCGTTTTAGAGATACCTCTAATACCGTCTAATTTTGTTACAAAATTACTAGAATCCACTGTCACTCAGTAGGACTGTTACTAGCGGAGCATCACATCGATGATGGCGTGGCTTCTTTGTTTTTTTTTCTCTCTCGGATGACGTGTGATGTGAAGAAATGGTGCAGCCTAGATCTTTTCAGAAGTCGCTGTCGTTCTTCTTCCACGACGAGTTCTAATATTCAGGCACAATCTGGCTGATATAGAAGCTGTTGAACCGACGAATACGACGATCACTTCTGGCAAAGGTCATCCGGTGTCGATAGAAACTAAGTTGAGTATTTATTAGAAGATCAATGTTAACAACTCGACACTTTAAATACAAGAAATGCGTCAAATACTTAGCCCTCCCTTGACATTCGGGTCAAAGACAAAGAACTCGCATTTAGTCGACTAGCTTGTCGCTAATCGCCAGCGGTGGGACCGAACCCTCACAGAGGTGCGAACGGTACAATTGTACGAGTGATGCATGGCCGCTGTATGATGTACCGCAGTCATTTGTCATCGCTTGTCAACGCTAGCTAGTGACCAGGGGGAAGCAGAAGAACAGGTGCGGAAGGAATAGCAAACGGTTGCGATAACCTTATAAAAAATGTCCCGGCACGGACTGGGAGGGGAATAGGGGTTGTAACGTAGTCCAATGTTGAACATAGGCCGACAGGCCGTCTACCCATAGACTGCGCAACCATACACATTTGGGCATTCTAGTATTTTCCTTTATCGATGACTAGTCCTCGCTGAGATGAGCCGTTATGACGGGTAATAGTCGATTGGACTATTCCCAACCTTTAAACTTTCACAGCAGGTCGTTAGGATTCCTCATCTGTGAGAAAACAAACTTCAATTTGGACTAGACGAGTTCATCTGTGTCGCGGAACTTTCTTGCTATATGAACTTTTGGTTCAACTTGTCCTTGTTGTTTATTTTGTACAAACTGTGTCACAAGACGCTTTGTTGTTTCAATTTGAGCTTCTGACCTTTGTTCTGCGTCATTTCTGTAACAAAATACCAGCTTGTTTCATTCATATTCACGATTTTGGTCTCTTTTTCCTTCGATTATAATATACTAGCTTTTGCCCGCGGCTTCGCTCGCGTTTTATTCGGGGTAACACAGTTCCCCTTTACTGATTTGCAGGTACTTGCTACTTGTAGTGTTTGCCCTAGCGCCTAATTTATTGTAATAGCAAAGCTAAGTTTTCCCTTTTCTTCCCTCTTTCTCCGAGTCTCCCTCATTGAGAAATGAGGGAGAAAGAGGGAAGAAACAACTAGACTAACAACTTAACAAACAAACTCACTTTCGCTTTTATAATATTAGTAAGGATTCACTATTTAGTGTTAGATTTGTCGACTTGAGTTTAGTTAATCGTGTGTTTGTATGTATTTATACTATTTTCGCTGCAGCATGGTGCGGGTGACATTAGATGAAAATATATGTTTAGCGCTTCATAGTAATACATCCCATCACTAAACATGTCTGTGGGTAGTCCTATACGGCTATGATATTCAGGGTAAAGCCTTAAAGGCTTTCAGTCATGATCAGAAATCGAGATAACGTTCCGGATTGAAAAGCAATGGTACATATTTATAGTAATTCAATTATGGTACTTACTTTAATTTTACATTACTGTTAATTTATTTATTTGAAATTAGTATTAATGCTCTTTTTAGCCTGAAACACAGGTCCAACCTAGTTCAGGCAATTAATCAACTGTGTTCTTTTGTTTGTTAAGATGCTTTATTTTATTGTATATGTGCCCCCTTTTTATAAATAAACGATTTATTATTTATTATTATTATTAGTATAACTAATGTCACGGCACCATGCTTCACCGAAAACAGTATAGTTTGACATTAGTGTTAAATGTATTAACTGATATAGTGAGTGCTCAGTCCAACAGTTTTGGTACAAAGGTTGTTTTGAAGATGACCTCATTATCCAAATATTTGAATGTGGGTCATTAATATTACAAATCGTGTGGAAAGGCCATACGTTCCGGTTTTTTGAAAAAAATATTTTTTATTTGTTTTTTCTTCAAAAAAACGTTGCCCCACGGAATTTCTCCTGTATCGTGGGTGCGTTTACAGACATTTAAATTCACATACACAAACTGCCAGATCCGAAACAACTATCTGTAGGCCATACAAATATCAAATATTTGTTCCGTGCGTCCCCGCACGAACCTGCGACACGCAGCGCAGCAATCGATCTCTCAGCTACTACGCCAAACATAGTTAGATATTTAATGATTATTTGAAAATGGAGATAAGAGTAACTGCAGTATTGCTAAACGAAGTGATTTTTCACGGTCGATTTTTTTGAGAGTTTAAGGCATAACGTTTTTGTCTATTACAAAAGTCGCCCCCGTCAAATAGCCCCCTTTTAATAAGGACAAAGCTTCCCCGGAACACCCCCGAACAAATACTACTAGAGCTTTATATATTTCAGCTTCCTGTGTCTACAGCAAATTCGCAAATATATATTTTTTAATTAAACCATTCAAACCATCCAACTGCCTCACCACACTGCGCCCCCTACCGCCTACTCAGCTATTTCAGCTAAATGCGCTAATGATATAATTACGCTCGGTTCAATCAACACATTGTCAGTAACTGTTGATACGTCATCAACTGAGCGATAATACGATGGAACTAAACAACGCCACGTTTATATGAATGATTAAACTCTTGATTGTACAGTAGTTGAGAGAGCAGACAAAGTGGCAGCAATCACGATGGAACAGGAAAGTAAGGAAGGGAGGGAGGGTGTCAAGATTTGTATGGTGTACAAAGTAACGAATATTCTGTCTGTCTATGTATTGGGTTTATTTTACATCACATCCGTAACACCGTAACCTAACTTTTAGAACTCCAAAATGAAGGCTTACACAAGTTTCCAGCTTTTTATCTCTCATTCCGAAGATAAACATCGATATGACTGGACTATGATTATAATAGTGTTAACCGCTATCTACTTTGTGTTCACTGTTCATCGATGGCGGCTCATTGGTTGAACGAGAGAGTTCTATCGTCGACTCGTGGCCGTCAGATCCATCAAATTGAACTTTGATTCAATATCGGTCGTGCATACAAGCTTAACTCTAATAGTGATTGATGTGGAAATATAAACTACTAGCTTTCGCCCGCGGCTTCGCCCGCGTTAAATTTGGGGTAACACAGTTCCCCTTGCGCCTTATTGATTTGTAATAGCAACGCTAAGTTTTCCCTTTTCTTCCCTCTTTCTCCCTCACATCCCACTTTTTTTAAATAAAAATTAGCCTATGTCCGTCTCCTGGTTCCCAACTATCTCTGTACCAAAATTCATCACAATCGGTTTAGCCATTAAAGCGTGAAGAGGTAACAAACAAACAAACTCACTTTCGCTTTTATAATATTATAGTAAGGATGACACAAATTAGAAACTGTTGTTTGTGGAAACCAACCCTCCACCATGCATTCCGCTGGGAAACGACTTTTTGGGTTTAAACATTACCTCCTTTCCTTTCTCCCGCGGCCGCTGGTTTGGTTTCAGGGTCTCTCCCTCAAACACCCGGCCACCTCCTTCGCTAGCATGAAGGAGGTGACCGCTTCCCATTCACTCTTTATCCCTCATTTCTCACTTTAAAAAATAGCCTATTTCCGTCTTCAGGGTCCCAACTATCTCTGTACCAAAATTCATCAAAATCGGCTTAGCCATTTAGGCGTGAAGACGTAACAAACAAACAAACTCACTTTCGCTTTTATAATATTAGTGAGGATAAGTTAATTTAAAGACCACTTTATCGCATTAGGTGTATACATAATGGTATATAATGATAGCTGTAAGTGAGATGTTTTTAATAAATCAATCTTTCTATCAGTAAAAGGATTTCCAACAGTGATGATATTTTCCAAACAAACTAACTTGAAACTAACCGCCTTTAAAGTAACATAGCATAACATCACGCCTGTCATCCCTAAAGGGTTAAGCAGAGGTGTACCTAATAGTATGTACATCTAGATTGTGCCGGTTATGTTTTAAGTCCCATGAAAAAGGATAAAAGGTAACCTCATTGTCATCACCCGGGCCGAAATCCAAACTCCGTGGCTGTCTACTGACAAATGTCTAAGAGAAAATATCACTTGTCCCAGTATCGAACCCCACGACCTTATGCTTAGCAGATGCGTTACCTAGATTTAAACTTAATCTTTAAAGATTCAATTAACTAGAACTGCTCCCAAAACCTCCTAATTATTTTGCTCAAATAATGTAAGGATTCATTTTGGTAAAATTATTTAATTTGTGTTAACTTAATATTGAATGAAATATTAATCAACACCGTGCGTTAAATTAATATGCTTTTAAGAGCTTAAAATTATTGTAATAGATTTGTGTTAGTCTGTAAATGAGTTCCTTTGAAAGCGCTATAATTAACCAAATTATGCACAAGTAGGTTTAATTACTAGTGGAAAATATACTACATTACGGGATATTTACTATTTTTACTATTTATTATGAGTTTTTGATATTTAACGTTTTACGATAAGCCGTTGGTCCCGGCTGTCATTTGTAGATCTTTGAGAGTCGTTACAGGTAGTCAGTGTTCCGAAAGTCTGACAACCAGTCTTACCAAGGGGTATAGTATTACCCAGTATTAACCGGGTTGTGGAGGTCAGATAGGCAGTCGCTCCATGTAAAATACTGATATTCAGCTGCATCCGGTTAGACTGGAAGCCGACCCCAACATAATTGGGAAAAGGCTAGGCAGATGATGATGAGTTTTTGATATTTCGGCGCGGTTGCACACGCCATGACCACGGTGTTGGTCCGTCACTAGTTATCCTGCGCGGTTTCATCTGCGTCTTTGGTTCTTGCCCCGTTAGTTCAGGGTAGTAGCTTGATGTTATATAGCTTATAAATGTCACTCAGTTATAATGTAGCTTTCTAATAGAAAAAGATTTTTTTAAATCGATCCAGTGGCTTTTGAGTTACCACGAAGTAATTGCAGTACTTACCTACTTATAAATAACTAACCTTTTCAACGCCAGAGCATAAACACACGCCAAGCATTCCATTTCACCTCAATTTTTGTCATATATTTGTGTCGCGCTTGCTTGTCACATAAATGTGACAATACCGTTCAAAAGGCTAATTAAAAACATCTCATATAGAGTTTATTATTACTACACTACATCCAAAGAAATTTAAAATTTGAACGTACGTACGTTGTATTACATTATACCATGACCGTGCTAGCGACGTGTTAGGTAAAGAATATTCTTTGTATTGAAAAGAATGAGATATGGTCATTAGACCGTTCCGTTACCGACCAACACCGTCTCATGCCGTGCACGTAGCGTATCGACACCACTAAAATATTGTAGCTGACAATTATTGTTGCCCTGTATGCCGATCGTTTTAAAACCGTTATAAATGGGTACGGTTCGCTGTTCTGCGTCATGTTGTTTTGTTGTAATTTGGGAACTCCTTGAGGTACATATTATTTTTAATCTTAAATTCTCATGTTGTCATAGCATTCACTTTTTTTATTCATCAATAAAATAACAAAGTCACAACACATACTTTTAAACTTTTCTATATAAAAAGTTCAACATTTTTCCGCGCCTGATACGTTCATAGCACGTTCATGGTATGGTACGATGTAGAGGGGCTTCTTAAAACCTCAATATAAGACTTAAATACATTCCTATAAACGAATATTTTCCCCTTTTTCATGTAGAGGTTTAAAAAACATCCATAATAATATGTTCAACCCCCCCCGCCCGCCGTCGGCGGTCCGGTTCGGTCCGTCGCGCTAATCGCCGGCTATTGACGCCCCTGTCTCTAATCGGATTGCCGATTTACCTGTATCGGCGAAACGCGCGGATTATTAAAGGGTTAAATTATCGATTTGGAAGAGGAGGAAATTTTGGGAGCGGAATTTTCGTAAAAAGGGACTAGGAAATTAATTTTGATACAATTTACGTCATAGGTGTGTTGATTATATTTTTCGAAAGGGTTGACAGAGTCCTGGTGTACACCAATTTAGGTATAAACGTTCTGTAGACTCATTTAAAAAGGGTTATATTCATTTTTCGGAAACATTCTTTTTGAAACTCTATGCTACTGTTCAAAATGTTTAAATCAATTTCATTATCTTTCTGTTTTTATCTCAATAACGGGTTTGATTCCGTTTTGTCGTAATCTTATATCATTGTTTCTGTGCCGCCTTTTGGGTAATAATTTCTTATTGTTTGTTACAGGTATGTCGACAAAAAATGTTTCTCTTCAAAGGGAATATTTCCGAAACATGGCTATACATTATTGGTATGTTACGTCACTATCATAATAACATATATTATTGGCATGTAACTATCATATAAATCTCTTCTTACCCAATTGCGAGTTCAGGTTGGCCGCTGTCGGCTGTTCGACTTCGACCCATCCCAAACACAATGCCAGTGGGGTGCCCTTTTTCAGGATACGCCCAACCTCTTGTCCTGCCCATCCTGCACAACCACTACAGCTCTCGGGCTGTTCAGGTGGCTACATACTGGTCTAAAACAATTATGAGCTTCATTGACACGAAGACAAGAAGATAATACTATCAAAGCAACTTTGAACACACACATCCTTTATTTGTTTCTCTTTAAAAGATAATTAATAAATAAAACGAGTCTTCATACGAATTGCATTCTAAGCAGCCGGTGTACTGCAGCAACTATTTCACGAAACTTGTCAACACATTACCATTCTTATGGTGTGAATGCTTAGGACTATTTTCAAATGCATATGCTATTGAGAATGGAGCTTATTTTTGAAGTATCGTAGATTTTATTTGTGCATGTTCTAGTGGATTCCAACTGAAGTACTGATGTGTTTCAATTACTTAGGCAAAAGCTTTTTATTGGTATATCAGAGGAAATACGTTTATGGACGCTCTTTTGTTGAGTTAGTTGTCAACAAAGGTGATTTGGTAATACTGCAGCAAGAAAAAACATTTTAAGAGAAATATCAAAATTTGTGCAAATGAAACAAGTTTTTGACAATTATTCGGATCCGAAAAATGACAATAGGTATAGATACTCACATATTACCTACTATCCTGCAAAACCGAAGTATTAAAATTCCTGGCGTTTTTAGGATTCCGTGGAGGTATCGACTTGAAATCAAAACCATATACTCAAGTCTATGGTCCTTTTGTACTGTGAAAAAATCCATCCTCTAAGTCTACACAGTCAAAAGACAAATATAATATGTCGCAAGTTTGTAAGGAATCCCCAGTGCGCGAGTCTGACTCGCTCTTGGCTGTTTTTTCAGTTTTCGTGGTTTACATAAAACCAATTGTAACAAATCAAATCGAACCATTTATTTCAATTAGACCATTACGGGCATATTTGAATGTCATGAAAACAACAAAAGATACTGCTACAGTCTCAGTCACAAGACATAATAACTTGTGAAAGTACTGTAGTTAGTAACATAGTTAAAGATACGTAACCGATCCTCTGCATCATTTAAAAAGTCAATGAGCTCTGCGCGGCGTCACAAGCCACGGCTAATCAGTGCTGGGACTGATCGGAACATACGAATGGGTTCATTACTATACGTTAGAGCGGTTACGTTAAAAGCTTGTCACGTTTTAGTGTTGTGCTTGTTACAATAGAGTGTTGTCTGAGTCCCTTAATTTATAATTAATCCTCCTAATATTATAAATGCGAATGTTTGAGAGGATGGATGATGTATTTTTATTCTTTATTGCACACTAAATCCTATTTCCTGCTATCCTAATTCCTACTTATATTATAAATGCGAATGTTTGTTACTCTTTCACTTCAAAACGGCTGAACGGATCTTGATGAAATTTGGCACAGAGGTAGATTATGGTCTGGAATAACACATAGGATTTTCTTTTCAATATCACCCGGGCGAAGCCGCGGGCGCGAGCTAGTAATAATAAATAAAAATAACTGTCAGTGTCAAAGCCTACACAGCACATTTACACAAACAGACGCGAGGTTTCATTGCGCGTCCACATGTCACTCCTGTCTCTGCTGACACCCGGCTATAAAGTTGACGTGAGTGACATCATGGCTTCGCGTTTTTATATTGGGTTCGAGGCTTTCTGGCTTTGTAAGGTTCGGAATAAAATAATGAAGGAAACAATGTTTTATTTGACTGTAATGATTTTATGCAATAGGTACGGTAAAATATGTTTGCATTTGTCACGCATAATTTTCTTTCAATAGTAGATTTGTGTCTTTGCTGAAACCAGCAGAGGATTTGCGTTACAAAATCATTATCTGCTGCCCTACCATGACGTCTTAAAACAGAACTTATTCCACTGAGGGAAAGAGACAGAGCTATACAGGGTGTCTAGCACCATCTCTTTCTCACACAGGAATAAGAACTGCTATAAGATGTCATGGTAACCGTTCTGTTCATTTTGATTGTTAAAAATAGTACGAGTGTCAGAATAATATATTTTTTGGAATGTCCGGTTAACTTGACGGTTGACAGCTGCAGTTTACTAGGATTCTTTTCTAAGAATAAAACACCATCAACTTTGATCAAATTCCAGTTCCTATTTCACCTCCCCACAAATTGCCCAGCTCTATAAATTCGCACATCTCCCTCACTTCAAGCTCACAAACTCAGTAATTTACACAGTGAGCCTTCCTGACCGGTTCCACGCTAATTCTTCAAATTGCTCGGGCGGCCATCCGGGGGCAATTATGTCCATTTTGCTCTACAATCAAGATCTACCGCTTTTATACATTCTAGTTCCAAGTTTTTGCATCAGTAACTAGCCTGGCTCGTAAAATGGAGGTGATTTTGTTAAAAAATAGACCGCGAACATCGCGGAGTATGTTTTAATTAATAGTTATGGTGTGATTCCGCATACCAATTATGACGTCAAAGTTTTTTTTTTAATTCCTTCATTCTTCTTTTATTTTTAGTAGTAAGGATTGTGGCAAATATTAATTCTGATATAATAAATGCGAAAGTTACTTTTTCTGTTTGCTGCTTCTTCTCGACTGCACGAATTTAAGAGAAATTTGGAACACACTTAGTCAGTAAACTAGGTTTCGATAAAAAATGTAATACCTAAAAGTACGTTCCCGTGAGATATTTTTTGCCCCTACGCGGGCGAGACAAACAATCGCCGAAAAATACAAAATATTAATTTAAACTTACCTTTTTAAAATCAGATTTTTATTATCATCTTCCTGCCCTTGTCCTTTTCTATTTAGGGTCGGCGCAACACGTTTTCATCTTCCATTCTTCCTTTTTTAAACGGATTTTAAACTACTTAAATAATATGAACAAGACGGTTCGTTTGCAGCTCTATGAGTGTCAATTAGAGTCGAATGTTGAGGAGCTCGTGGCTAAATAAAAAGTAGCTGCTCGGATCGATCTTTAGGTTAAGCCGCGCTTGCCTAGGTTGGTCTGTGGATGGGTGACCACCCGTTACATACCGAGTTTCCGCCGTGCCTCGGAAAGCACGTTAAGCCGTTGGTCCCGACTGTCATTTGTAGATCTTTGACAGTCGTTACAGGTAGTCAGTGTTCCGAAAGTCTGACAACCAGTCTTACCAAGGGGTATCGTATTACCCAGTACTAACCGGGTTGTGGAGGTCAGATGGGCGGTCGCTCCACGTAAAATACTGATATTCAGCTGCATCCGTTAGACTGGAAGCCGACCCCAACATAGTTGGGAAAAGGCTAGGCAGATGATGATGAGAGTCGAATGTTTGTACCTTTAGTAGCTAGATCGTCCACTCTGTGTGGAATATGGTGCTAGTATTTGGAATAGACGAACGCAAAACTGTATTACCTTGTTGAATCTAACTACGGGTTTAATAAGTCCAGAGCTACTACAACTTTTTGGTGACAGGTTTGAGTGACCCTAGAGACGGACGTAGTTATTTTTTTTATAAAATAAATAATAATTATATATGAGATATGAGGGAGAAAGAGGGAAGAAAAGGGAAAACTTAGCATTGTTATTACAATTAATAAGGAGCAAGGGCAAAAACTATAGGTAGCAGGTACCTGTAAATCAGGAAAGGAAAGGAAAGAAATCTGTGTTACCCCGAATTTAACGCGAGAGAAGCCGCGGGCAAAAGCTAGTTTACCATATTTACCAACAATGCCTCCCGCCGTTGTTGGTAAATATTTGATTCATATTTTCATGAAAGTTTTATTAAGAACAAAATAGCGGCGTTAGTTCTGAATTGATCAAGATTACGCTACAAAAGAACTTTATCCATGTTTATTTTTGTGGATTTCTTCTTTTCTGAATTTTAATTTTCGTTCTTGCAACACAAAGGACGTTTTAATCCTGGCCGTTTAATACTTTATAAATTTTAATATGAAGCAGCTTCGTCGCGTTAATCCTACCCCTTTCCTTGCTTAGCAAACGCAATAGCTGATCATCGAACCGGCAATTAATATCGGCTTGCTTGTCATCCCCTGCAGGGGGTATCAAGGGGTATTTGCCTATCTATTGGTAAATTTGGCCCCTGTGCCACGGGAATGTTTGTATGGGCCGTTTGATTACATGGGTCCAATTAACAGCATTTCGGTTTAACGCCTCTAATCACTTTGGGGTCGAGAGAGGCATGTATGTTGTTTTTGGATAATTTCCATTTACGTTTGGGAGTAAGGAAAATAAAGGTCACTTGGCATCGAAAAAAAGTGTATTGAATCTGTTAACCCATACACTTTATTTCTGTAAATCATTTCTTTTATACTTTTTTGTAAGTCTAATGGTTGCAAGCACTATTCCTTTTGATGTAGATCTTGGGACCGATTGAGACCTTGAGTCCAGGCAGTGCTAAAAGGTACCTATTTCTTCTAGAAACTTCTTAGAAGTATGTGGGAGTCTAAATACCGATCTCTCCGAGCCCAGTCGATGGTAGTAGGCACATCCTCATTACACAGGGATTTAACATGACTAGTGAAATGGTGGGTACACCACCGTGTACCTATGGGTTACAGTCGTGATATTGGGTTATTTGTCCTTGCACATCCACTTATCAAAACTTCTATCATTCCATTGACCTATATCCACATTTAAATTACAAATATCTCTGATCCCCTTTGAAACAGTTAACGAATGCCTACATTGTCCATCGAACTGATAGACATGCATGTCAGTGAATTAGTTATTACCAACGTGAAAGGGCCCGCGATATGATTTGTCCCACAATTGCGGCCAATTGTGGTGGCCATTCAGCCGCAGTTACTGTAATTGCTTGACAAACAGCGAATTTACTAGGAGTATTGTTCTATCGTATATATTGTAATAGTTAACAGGTTTTTAGATAAAACTTTTTGATTTGTAAAATGATCTGTGTTTCATCGGACAAAGAGAGTAAGGGAAGTGAGAGAGTGCACCTCTGTGCACGCTCAGTAATTTTATAAAATGGATAGTCTCCGTACTGAGATGGTCCGCTACAGCTTAAAGGCACTGGGAAGGACTCTGCATATACTACGGATATTTCATTTGGCCTGGAATCATGCATTACTGAGTACATGCCTCCTCTTTCTTGGACTACATTTTCCTGTGCTATCACGCAGAGGTTTCCCGGGCTTTGACAATATCGTAATACTTCTGTTTTTTTTTTGTTTTCCTAGCCTGTTTCGTCACACTCTTGGACAAACCTTCCTTCCATTTCTCGCGAACCCCCGCGTGGTTTTTACTTCCAGCCGGAATCGGTTTAGGCCTGGTAATTAAAATAAGCCCCTAAAGAATCTGTTGTAGAGTTCAATGTACAATTAACGGCAAACTTTCAACATAACTACAAACAAATGAGCAGAAAATGAAAACCCCATTTCATTTCCTGAAAATTGTCAGCTCTTAGCTATATTTACTTCACCTTTTATCACCTATTGTTTTCCAAATACCTTCCAACATTTCAATCAAAACCGAACTTTCTCGTTTAGAATTTACAGTAGGTTTTAGTGAAGAGGTGGGTATATATTGCTGAGCCCTACGGAGTTTATCAGAATGTAAACTAAGTTGTTCAGTTGATAAACAGTTAAACACTATAAACAGTTTGCCGTGCGGAAAGTGTGAAACAGTTGTGTGAGTGTTAGCCATGTTTATGCACTAGTTTGGCTTAACTTGATGCATGTACATAAGGAATATATTACTGAGGATATTTCGTAGAGACGTGGTTCAGACGATTTTCTTTAATTATATATTTGGTGGCTAGCCATATGAATAGAAAAAGCCACCCTAACGGCTTAAGGGTGCTGCCGACTATGGGAACCAGAGATATACCCTTTTTCCAACTCTGCGCTCCATTTTATTACTAGCTGTTCTCACCAGTTTCACCAGCTGTTGAGTTTTTAAATGTGGTAACGTGATATTAGAATAATTCTATCCTTCTATTCTTATAAATGGGCTAAACAACACTAAAATATTTTTTCAATTCGAACCTGCGCGTTCAACCAAATTCTTCACCTTTTATTGGTACCTACACCTATAATATTAGTATAGATAACTGTAACGTTTAGATAGATCTCTCTCATTTAGATCTTTGGCAGTCGTTGGCACCTATAACAGTCGTTGGTAGACGCTCGAAAGTCTGACAACCAGTATTAACTGGGTACTAGAATATAACCGAGTGGTGTCCTAGAACTGGTAAGACAAGCGTTGGACGGTGGCGAGATAGGCAGATGACATTGTGCCGTCGCGGGAACATCCTGGAGAAAGAACGTGGAGCTGAGTAGCAAAGAGAGGCCTGCATCCAGCAGTGGGTGGGGCTGTGGAGGATGAACTGGGTTGTGGAGGTCAGACGGTTCCTCCATGTAAAGTTCTAGTATTCAGCTGTAATCCAGTACGAATAATTCCCAACCTGTAATCAAAGTGTAGTTGAAAACTTAATTGAGTTTTTCTCTGATCACTGGATCCACTCACGGTCCGATACGATCCATCACGATGTCATACAAACGCCGCTGTAAAAGCGATTAAATCTTTAACACTCCATCAACATTTCCACGTTAATCCATTTATTTTGCCCACAGAACGTTTTAACAAAACACTTTGTTTAATTACTAGGAAAAAATAAGATATACCTAATACTAAAGTACGGTCCGTTTCTGCGCAATAAACCATTGAGATCGTAGCAACCGCAGCTCAATTGCATCTCCTTTTAAAAAACTTTTTAATTTAAAGCGCTGCATCGCTTTCATGTATTTTCTGTTGAAGTGCTTTTTATGATGAATATCACGGTTTAATTATGAGAGATTAGTGAGGCTTTAATGTTCAATGAATACTAGATTTAGCTTTATAATGAAGGCTTGGTTTACTCGCATAGCATTAACGTGAGATTCAAGTTTCTTAATTGCCATTCTAAAATTGGGCCATATTTTGTGTAAAACATTTTTTGCTCCCCTTGTAATTTCTTACAAAATTCATAACAAGTGTCACTTGAGGGTAACACAAGCTCTCACGATTCCCAATCTCCGCCGAAACATAAGTACAGTAACAACCCTCAAACCGCGGCACCACTCGCCAAACCGAGTGCTGAGCCGGTCCCGGGCTGGTCCCGGGCTGCGGTTCCCGGAATTAGCCGCCGTGTTCCGGGATTAGCTCGAGTGCGCTGCATTAATTGAAGCACTACCTACTTATTTAAGGAGATTTACGTGACCGAAAGTTTTGATCCAAAGTTTCACTTTGTAGGTTAATATCATAACGTACTTTAATAGATATATTTACCTGTTTTACACAGCATAGATGATTATTTTTAACGTGTGAACTTTAGCTTTTACTTAATTAAAAAAAAAGTCCAACTTCAACTCTTCATTATAGGCATTTGTGGACACATTTTTGCCAATATGACGTGCGAGCTGTAAAATATTAAGGCGCTGTACAAAGCAAACACTTCATAAAACGTCTAGTTTTTCGTCGCAAAGTTAGCCGTATATGTACATGCCACTAGCCAAAAAAAATTACCGTGTATAGTTCAATACATAAAGTAAAGAGTTAAACAAAATAAGTTTACAAAAGTGGTCTAATACCAAGAAAAAAAAAATTCGTCTCGAAATTCTCAATTTTTTCAGCGACAACCATCATATTTTTTATATGTATAACAAAGAAAATTGTATAGACTAAAGAGATATCTAAAATTTTTCAAACATTGAGCTGTATTTTTTTATATTCAATAAAAACTGCAAAATTCCTACATTTTCGCGGACATGATATTCAAATAAAATCAAACACCGAAATATTTTCGACCTTATTTCTATTCTTTCGATGCAATACTGTCGTGTACTTGTGTTAGACCATGCCTAGTATGCAGCTAGCGTCACTTTCGTAAATACCTAAAGATTAGCTTATTGCCGCGCCTTAAGTTAAACATTTCTGATTTATGAATGATAGATTGGCAGAAGCTATATTACCAGTTAAACTTTTGCAAATAATACTAATTATAAATGTTACCCTGTAAGACAATTCTAAAGGCATACATTAAAGAGGTTGGTAGAATGATGGTTATACATCAAATTGTAATCTCGTATTCCCATTTTCACAGGGAATGCCCAAGTATCTCACAGAACCACATATACACTTGACAAATCTAATGTAACCGCATGTACCCACCCGCTGTGGTGTCCCGGAATTAGTTCCAGTGTTCCCGGAGTTACTCCACATTAATGCTGGAACTAGTTCTTTATTTGGCGAGATTTTTAAGCTGCGTAAACTAACGTGATCATTACCACTACAAGAGATTTAATAACGTTGTTTTTTTATTTGGACTTTCTGCCTGTTTGAAATTTATGTCATAAAAACCGTAAACCATTTCATTTCCATCTACAAAGGACACGTGGTCGCGCCAACCTTTAAATTAACCCCTTTTCAGACTTGTAATATTTATTTTCTCTACTAACTCCCAAATTACCATGTAGTCCTCTAATTTTAAACGTATTTGCAGTTGTTTCGTGGTACGACCCGAGGAGCGACCACAAACTTGACTGGACCCTTATAATTCAACCCATTCTATTAACTGGGAGCACAGTAGTCACGGTCTCACGGTCTTACGACCACAGTTACACAAAGTTTTTGTTCATCAGTTTTTGCTCGGGCGCTGCCAAGTTACAAGTGGCTTCTTTGACAGTTCACGGTTTTTGCTTTCGGGTTTCGTCGGGGAAGTTCGGGTGGACTCGGCCTTTTACAGGATTTAGACATTGTTTTAGGACATTTCTGTTGTAAGTTTATCTGGCTTAGTTTGAATTATATTTGTGAGGCCAGTTGTTGTGTTTCTGAGCGTGATGTAACTTTCACTTCCTGTTATTTGATAGTAAATTAAAGATAAATGTTTATTTTTTACCCCATAGCGAGAGGCATAGTCGTCTTTGAGTTAAGAACAAGGATGAAAAAAATACAACACACAAAATATGGATGTTATACGAAAACAATTGTTGGAAGCAAACACACGTTTCCTTCGAATGAGTTCATCATTAGTAAATAGTAGCTGGCATGTCGTTCTGGTTATACTTTTAATAACATGTCAATGTCAAACCAGCCTCTGAAAGACCTCACTAACCGGTAGCACTGCATATTCAGATCACTAACAGCCCTCATAAAACTCTCGCGAATGCACCGTCCCTTTCTTTCCCAGAGTAAAAGCAGCGTAATAGAACAGAGTGAAATACATAAAGAACAAGTTTTGGAATGGTCCACAAAAGGCAAGACTTTCACTGACACTTGGACCAGTTGTGTTCCGTACCGAATGTTTCACATTTTTGGGTATCCGAGAAGTGGATAATTTAAGAAACTTTTGTTTTATAAAGCGCTTGTGTTATAAAACTGTATTCGTGGTAAAAATCATAAGGTTTATTAAATGTCTAAACAGAGGAAATAAAAATGAATGACATGAAAAAGTGATTGGCAAATACTTTATGTAGGTATGGCAATAACTTTGCTTTATTATGCAATACCTCCCATCATTACATAGGTATACATTAATACAAAGTAATGACTAATTTATAATTGTAATGAACGATGTCTTTAGACAGTCATCTCCATATTCAAACAAGTCCAACAATAGCACTGCTAGAATACCAAAGAATTTAATTTCCCTTTTTGTAGCCACGACATTTTTAAGGACCCTCTCTTCTGCTCAGAAATTAAAAAAAAAGAAATTAAGTCAGTGAAATAAGGTACAGAACTTAATTACTGTATCCATCTGGTACCAAAGGACCAAAGATTAAACCGGCATTAGGGGCAGGTGGTCACAGTCTGACCTTCGAGGAACTTACTCACTTCAACTGCTTAAGTTTTGTATTGAATAAAGCTAGTTTGGGTAGTTCAGCATGATGGCGGCAAGCCAATGGGGTGAGCTTGTGAGATAAAGGGAATTTTAGTTAATTTGCTAACTATTCAAGTTTGGCAAATGTTAATGTTACGTGTAGGGGTTTTTATTCGTCTATTTTGCCTGAATGTCATTCACCAGGAAATGTTTTGTTTGACATATTTCTGTGGCACCGATTGTCTTTGCATCAATATTTATAGAAAAAGAATAATTGAAGACTAAAGATTCTTACCATTCCTATCATGGTGTAATGTTTACAACTTTGCTAAACCATTAGGGGGTTAAAGGCGTAATGTTTTCATTCCTATGAGAGGTGACTGTTACACGTTCTTGACATTCTACAATAAGTATTATTAAAAACAAACAATAAAAATAGCCTTCCACTGTACTAATTCAAATCTAGAACAATGATTGTTCCCCACAATGACCAGCATGGCCCATTCTCGCAAGTTCCTTCCCCCCCATCCCCCTGACCTCTGGTGGTGACTTCAAACTGTGATTAGGGCAGTTTCACGCACGCGGCTTCGCTTAAACTTACATTAAGTGTCGGCAAAAGTTTGCGCTAGGTCTACCCTTGTTTATAGGCTAGTACCGATTGGACTTGCATGTGATGTGACTTGTTGCAGTTGTAGTTGATTTGCAACTAGCCTTTCATACAACACAACTAGCTTTACATTACAGATTTAGACAGAGTCTATGATTTCGGTCTTTAAATTCGACTCTGCGGACAGAAGGACCAGTAAAAGTGTGACACACATTGATAAGTGCTTTGTAATAAATATTCGTCACTTCTGCATTGGAAATGAAAACTAAATTAAGATAAATTCGTTTTCATACTTAGGTATTAAAAACAAGTTACTGAAAAAACTACTTACCATTTTATAACAATGCAAAAACATGTCAACACAACTAAAAGCGAAAACAGAGGAAACAAGGAAAACTTAACTAAAATAAAAAAAAAAAACGAGGAAGAAGCCATAAAGCTAATTGCTAAGTAAGGAAGAATAATATCTCACAAAGGTGCATTTTATCAAATCTGGGACGTTTAAACAATAATGAAATTGCCATTGCAAAGCGTTGCCATTTGTTGCTGTCCGGCTTACTGCGCTCATTTGCTAACTACTTGAGAATAATTTAAAGTTGCCCACGTTGAGATCCGCGTGCACCGACGTCTGAGATTTGTGTCCCTGGCTTTACTGCCTCTTATGATATGTTAAGCCGGTACGAAACTTTGAATTACTTACAAATTTTATCTCTAAATATTGATAAATACTTGTATAAACACATAATGCTTAACTATATATCTATTGTTGTTCGAAAGAGAAACCGCGGTCCCGGAACATAAAGCGCAAAAGAAGGAACAAACTGACTAAAACATACCCAGTTTTAGTCAGTAAAACTCTGACACTACCCTGCTCCTTCCAGAGCAGAGGAAGTTATTTGAGGACTTCCCATCGGCAAAAACAGTCTTTCAGTAATAATATGGGGAATTACAAGAAAAGAAGAGTTCATACCTGCTTGTGTGTGCGTGTATGACCGTAGACGTAGGAAGTATGTAAGTTGGCATTTGGTAATTTCGGTCTGCCCCCAATTCCGCATGGGAAAATGTGGGTATGTAGAGTATGTACTTAGAAAGAAGTATGTACACGCAAGCTGCTCGGAGTACTAATTACTTAATTTGTTTTTTTTTTAAACGTTGCCCCACACTAGAAATTTCTCCAGTTCCATGGGTTAATATCACAAAGAAATTTTGCAAACGATGCCTTTTGTTTTTCTCCTGTAGTTTCTGTGTACATACTAATATTCCAGTGTAGAAATTGCTATATCCTGAAATTCAGGAGCTTACAATGAAAATAGATTTCCTATTATCTAGCTTATCCAGATTTCGGAATAGAATTGCGTCTTTTTTATCAATAATATTGAATTTATTTACTTCCCTTTACCTAAGAACCTGTAAGGAATATCCCGTATTACTTATTTTTCTCACTTTCTTCGTCTAAAACTGAGCTCTATTAAATTTGAGCGCTCGAATAAATTCCGTGCAAAACAAGCGATTGTGAACCATATGTTGTTGGAAATAAATCTTACAATTGTCTAATACTACGTACATAAACTATTTATAAATACTTTTGAGGTAAATCCTAGATTTGAGTGATTGCTAAAAAATAACATACCTTTTTGGCCTGAAAAGTAACTTGTTTACCAAATAACATATAAAAAAATCTTTTAGTAAAATTGTGGGGTAGGATTTAGACGTGTTTTTAGTAGGTACTATTGGTCTAAATGTGCAGTTTTTGAATATTCAGTTTTATGTTATATATTTTGTTAAAAATCCTAACTCATAAATTTTAGTGCTTAAAAGCAATTTCTGTTTTATCCTTTATAAAATAAATTAAAAAAGCGTTTTATTTCTTACAGAAAATGCTAGTTCACAAAGTTAATTAGTTTTGTTTAATACATAGTTAATAGTTACAGTTTTTAAAAGATTTTTTGATACGTTAATATTGTAGTGGAATTATTCTGTAGGAACCCCTCTAAGCAGGTAAAGGCCTCCTCCAAGTTGAGCCAGGTTTCTTTTATTTGCGCTGTCTGCACCCAGTTTGGACCCGCGGTGCGTACAAATCCTTTACAAAATGATAAAAGTACCTCTCTACGGATTCCAGCTTCCAGCAACGCCACCCTCCCAGGAAGCTCCCTTATAAACCAACGTTAACCTGTACACAAATTTTCTGGTAATTTGGCTAACTTAATGAAATTCCCTCCACGACGCAGGCCGGTAGTGCATTACCATTGTTACGCCGACTTAATCCCGTCTCACATCACATTTTTTAGATTGATTCGTATAAACTCAAATGTAGTTTCTGTGTCCACGATAAATTTTCTGGTGTAGAAACTTCCTGATGTAAATGTAGTTTCTGAACGATTATCAACCAAGCCGGGCTATGTGGACTAAGTAGGCGGTTTCGACTAGGATCGTAGTTTTTTGTAAACATATTCGTCTACCTAATAACATTTCAAAATGTTTCCTGAATTATTTTACTTGGCTTGTTAATTCCCCGGTTTTTGAAAGCGAATTAGGCATCATGAACTTTATTTTTATTCAGACCGCAGACGACGCGATACCATTATTAGATTTTTTTAAAACAGCCTTGATTTAGAACTCCTTCTGACCAGTTAAACTCATTCCCCAGTCATAAGTGTGGTTTCTATCTAGGTCAACATTTGAACTCAAAGCCAACTACCTCATACGTCCAATATGGCTAATTTAACTCCACGGACAGCTGCACAATGCAATCTTAACAGCAGTAAACTAAACCGCTCCCCTAACTCTCGACCTGCGAACTGCGAGTCAACACACCCTTCCTCACAGGTGCACTATGCAAATGGCTACCCCTCTGCCGCCCCCCTTGGTAATAAGTCTCCGTGAGTTCGCGACTACTTGCCAACTTTGAGCCATGTGGGAAAGATTCTAAATTTTGTGAGTTACACCTCTGTTGGCGTAAAGGCTGTATAGGGACATGTCTTTGCCAAAGTAACGTAAAAAAAATGCTGTCACTTTATGACAGGTTTGGGAAATGATAGCTTTTTAATGTTTTGAGATTTAGGATGACTGTGTTGTAGTAGTCACTAGAGACAAATAGACATTAGCGATGGCAGATGTTGGAAAAACTAGACTCATCGTAGACTTTCAAGGAATTACTGGAGCACTTAGCGAGGCAGTGATCCAGTGGTATGTTCTGTAGTGACAGATTGAGTTCAATCTTTACACTTACAGACATTCATTGATTTATTATTGCGAAAGTTTTGTGGAAATATAATCAGAACGTGAAAAAGAAAACTAAAACATTTCCATTCGTACCGAAGGACCGACATTAACAACGGACGTCAAATGAACAGTCAACTCATAAAGCTTTTAAAAAATAGAAATCAAAGGAGTGTTATAACTTCTCTTCTCTTCCATACAGTCTTTTAGCACTTTTTAGCAGCATAATACGACCAAACAAAAAAGTCGCGTCGTTCGTCCGGAGTTGGCGGTGGCCGACGTCGTTTTCAATTAACTCGGCTTATATCTTCTCTGGGATACATTGGGAATCCCATTTGTGCATTCGTTAGGGAGGTTTATTTGTACAGAATACCTCTTTATTGCTGTTTTCTGGATGTGAGTTACTTTGAAGTGGATGGAGGAGGGTTATTGTGTTGTTGCAAATTGGACTGTAATGGATGAGAAGTTTTCGATTGTGAGTGTGGGATGTATTGTTTTTTGAACAGACTAATTTTGAAACGTCCTTAGTAATAGTGGATAATTGTTTTGTTTCAACTTTGAGGATCACTTTGTCGTCTGGGCCAGTGTTCTATAAAAAGGGAAAAACGGAGCCCGGATTGGATCAGTTTGTTGTTCGTCTGTTTGTCTCTCAAGACCCTTTATCTCGGGAACTTGTGGAGGTATCGAGTACATAATAGTCAACTCTATGGTCCCTTTGTGCTGTCAACATAATCAACAACAAAATCAACCCTCTAAGTTTACACAGTCAAAAGATACGGCTGCTTATGTCGGAATTCTTTTACGGAACCCTTTGTGCGCGAGTTTGGCTCGCTCTTGACCGCTTTCTTATTTTGAAGCATCAATCGTCACTATATGTATTTTAAAAATGAACATACGTATCCTTCGTATTTACAAACCTAATTATGAATATCGGTTATGCCAACTCGTATGACATTTTGTGTGTTGAAATGTTGAAATAGGCTCATTTAGACCGCGATACATCGCATAAAGGTACAAGCGAATGATGCTTTTGTTGCCCATTCTCCTCTCATACTTTAGCTGTCTTTATTAGCCTCAAGGGAGGGGAAAGGTGACCAAAACCGCACATTACAACTCGCTTTAGTAACCACATTTTTAAATTAATTATTTCGAAGGGATCTTCAGCCATCCTGCGGTTGCTTGGACCTGTCCAAATAAATGTTATTACAGAATTTATGACTAATTTCTGCTTAATACGAATCTTTTCTCCTTCATCATTTCATTTAATACTATCATAGCCGGGATTCTCAGCAAATATTTTCTCATTAAAATTTAAATGGGTTAGAATAATGAACTTCACAATTCTGTGGATATTTTAATGTAATATAAATATTGTGAGTAGAAAAACAAAAAGTTCCTTCGTTTACGAAGTTGTGATTATTTGCATTTCTCAAACTGGTTATGAAAACTCGTCGAAATAACATGGTTTAAGAAAATTCCTGTCTAGTTTACTTAAAATAGATCAGATATATCTTTAGCGAGATGCTAATGCTAGTAGACCATGGTCGCATCGTAGATGATAGTCTTATTATGTTCTGTATCAAGCGCTGCACCGGACCAGCATTGTTTTTTTGCGGATAGGAAATCATCAAATAACTTCCCCCGTAATGTAATATAACTTCTGTAAATAACTTCCTCCGGTGGAGCGGGAGGGAGTGTCAGAATTGTACTGACTAAAACCCACCCATGTTCCTTCTTTTGCCCTTTATGTTCCGTGGCCGCGGTATCTCTTTCGAATAACCCTCAACCCCGGCAGGTGGTGGCATTGGACTAGCATTGCCTCAACTCCAGCTGGTCTCCATTCGTTCTATGAAACACGATACTGTAACTCTTGCTTTGCATCGAAAAGTCATTGCCTTGCATCAGTTAGTTTAGTAAACATTAGGTGATACCAATCGGATGCAGTGCTTATAACAGCATCATTTGCACATGAATCCGGAATACCTACTTCTTATAAGACTAACACTTACTAAGCAGCCGAGATGCGATTTCACACCTCGATGTACAGACGCCTGCACATCAAGCTACTACAATCTGTCAGATTTCTTTGATAGATTTTCGACTTTATTTCTAAAGTATTAGGTTCAAGGTTCATTGGGAAAAATTTACAGTTTCGGGTAGCTTGACTTGCTGGCGTCTGTACTTCCAGGTGTAGGTGCGAGTCGAACTCGCGGACCTAAGGTTCCGTACAAACTTGCGACATAAACAGCCATCTTTTGACTGCGTAAACCTAGAGGGTTGATTTTTTCACGGCACAAAGGCGCCACAGATTTCAGTATATGGTTTTAATTAATTTTCGATACTTCCACGCGTTCTCGAGATAATTGTCTTGACAGACAGACAGACGGACAACAAAATGATTCAATTACGGTTCCGTAGAACCTTAAAAAGAGATAATAAACCAGACTCGTCAGACCTAGTTAAATGTTACCTTTTTTCGAAAGCGGATTTTTAAGATTTCAACTGTATCTGACGAGCCTGGTTACCTGTCTCTTTTGCTGAATGTACATAACATACAAGACTTAGAAGAATCGATTACTTTGAAAACATGCAAATAAAAGATTTCTTCCAATAAAATAAAACTCGGACAAACCCAGTGGAACATATCTCCCGAATCCTAGTTCACAGTTTGTAAGCCCGCTCCTCGTGTTCAAAGTATAAAATATATTTTTGCAGACGACGCCGCGCGCCGGCTCCTAATGCGAGTTCTATGTATGTCGCTGGCGCTGGCGGTGGAGTGCACCGACAAATGTACCAATAACTGTTCCTAAGGCTTTGTTTTTTTTGCGATCCAGAACGTTCCAGAACGTACTCGTGTTCCCGAGGATTTTTTGGGAACGGTTAGCAGTTTAGCAGGGAAATAAAAGGGAACTGCTTGTTTATGGTGTGGGGTACATAGTAGATAGGTTTTGGTTGGATTTCACATAGTTTAGTTTGATGAGTTTTCTTTGGTCGTCTTCCATACAATATAACTTAATTGTTATTGTACTAATGTAATAGTAATGGATATTGGATTGCTTTGTTTGAGCCCCTGAACTTAGCCATATGTTTGTGTACAAAACCAGTACAACCTGGACTCTTTTTCTATTGAAACTCAGTACTACGCTAGGCCAGTTAAACGTCAAACTGACCTGTGGCTTACTGTACCTTAAGCTAAATCATTTCTTTTTATGTCTTATGTAGTGTCAACCCTCTTCCGTCTAAACAGCTGATTATGTAAAACTAAAGCCAACTTGAATCCTTTTCATTCCAACCTTTTTCGCTTACGTTCCACCTTTTCAAAACAATAACGTATCCCCGAATATTCTGGAACAATAATCCGCCAATAACGAGACAATAGAAACGCGCTCGTAACGAGAATGTAACAAATGGTTCGATTCTGTTACAGGTACGTTACCAGTGATACATCATACCCCGCCCGATTTGTTACATCACTCAATGCATGGACTGGGTAAGTTCTTTTTGTATGGTTTAGTATATGGCGTGTAATGATTTGTTCAGATTATATCCTTGGGTCCAATTGTGTCGCAGGACTCTTTATTACGTCTTTCATTTGTTTAACGATTCGTTTCATTTTTAATTCCAAAATCGTTGGCATGTAGTGAAGATTTAAACTTACGCCGCCATCTTGTTTTTTGAATACGATTGTTTGACAAACAAGTTGGTTTACAAGCCAAAAGTTAATTGAAAAGTAATGAATGCGTCAGAATTCCGATATTCTGTAGTCATAAAAGTTTAGCAGTTATTTTGAAATTTTGATAAATGTAATTTCAAATTGTTCCTTGCTTTCATCTCATCTACATACGGCTGTGATTCGATTATTCGGTATACCCCTGTAGATAGTCTGTTATCGGCTTAAGTATTATTGATATTGGAATTTTATTGTTCTTGGTACGTCAGCAGCCCATCTGCGTTTATATTTATATTCTTGGGCGACATTGTTCTGAATTGATTCGCAGTTTGTATCAAATTGACGACGAAATTCTTTTGTCTTATATTCGAGTATCATTGTCTTAAGCTTAAGTAGTAGAAAGGATGTGAATACTAGGCAAAAACAATTATTTGAAAATATATTCAATGAATGATAAAAAATTATTGTAGAGAACCTCATAGGATTTGTAACTAAAACAATTCGTCGGCTAGGTTTCTTATTTATTTTTAACATGTTGTTTTGTCCGTTTCTTCTAGATTTTTACTTGTTTTATGACTGTCTTTTTATTTAATAAAATATAGTATTACATTAGATCCGCGAATAAAGAATGACATTGGCTTTGTTAGTTTACAAATATTTTACATCTTTTTGGTTTGAATACTGAGCTCGCTTCTTGAGGAATCTTCTCACTTGAATAGAAGAGTTAGATATTTACAATAACATTAAAGTTTTGCATCACGATAAAGGTCAATATCGCGCCAGCAACTGACATTTACGACTTTAGCATTGACTCATTGAATAAATTCAACAGTTTAATATTTTACTTTGAGTCCATCACTTGAAATCTACAAATTGTAGTCTCTCGTAAGAGCTCTCATAATGTGTCAAGACACGTTATGGAGCCATTTTGTTTCAAACCTAAAGACAAAAATCACAATCAGTTCTAGTCACTTCTCCAATGTTTTCTTTAGTTCCAAGTTTTGAGGGGAGTTTTGTTTCCTACATTGTGTCTTGTTGATGGTTTTCACCATATGTGGAATTGGCTATAGAATTACTTGCTGCTCATACCTTGATTGTTTCTTTTATTTTTCTTTTTTATGTGGTGATTTATGTTCCACGTCTTAGCGGAGCGCTTTCCAGAATTGGTTAGTGTGACCTTATAGAATTTAGTTTTTTTAATTCTCCCTTTCTATCATATATATACATATACGTCCGTTTTCTTTTTTCCTTCATTAATATCGTCGTTATGCTAAGAACAAAGTGTGGGTCCGGTTACGCGTTTAAAAAAATTGTACTTAAACAAAATTTCAATATTGTAACTGTTTTAGTCCCAAATAAATAAAATGTCACGTATGCTTTTTATGTAGAACAAACATTATATCTAAATATGTATATACTTTTGAAGCCATAACAGCATAACTTATAGTAAATAGTGCAGAGAGTCGACCTGGTACCATTGTTACATTTCCTTGGCGTGAGAAACCACATCTGTTAGTCTATATAGATGATGTATTATCAATTATATGCATATGCATAGTTGAAGTTTATTATACAATCGTTTGCCACCAGCAAACGATTGTATAATAAATCTCTGGAATTATGAACTGTGGCAAATTATGTTTCCTTTATAGGCATGATGCAACGAAGGTACAGTGCACATTCCATTACAACCTGAAAAATTGTTTAATAAGAGTTAATAATAATATTAAGTTGTGTTCCAAAATTACCAGAACTTTACAGCTTGTAATGAAGCTTAAAAAAAATACCTAAGTCTTGCAGATACAGTCTCTAAAAATGTAACATAGTAAAAAATTAACATAAGCTCCATAAAAATATCATCAGGCACGTAAACAGTTCAAGCTAAATCTCCTTTTAAAATCCCCAACACAAAGCTAGTGGTCTAAACAAAAATATTTCCTACAGAACTGTGTAACATGTTGTCGCCATTTTATGCAAAAAAATCAAGTGTTAGAACATAGTGCGGTAATCAAAGTGGTTGGCGCGAAAAATTCCCGCCATTGCACAATAGCGCCACTGTCGTTTTTGTGGCAGCATTCGGAATCACGAAGCCGCATAATGGTTATGGAGAAAGGTGGTATTCTTTTATAGTGTTCACATAAAATACTAGTGTTACCAGAAAAGTGTACACTGTTGATAAAAATACAATATAAAAATACCAGGATTTTATCACAGTTGCAGTAAATATTAGCACATCCAACTCAAAAGCAAACGCAGCTAGCAACATCGATCATTGTAAATTATCCCTTATTCACAGTAATCACAGGAATTCAGCTAATGGTATAAATTCTTCAATTCCTCATTATAAATTATGCAGAGTTTAAATAATCTAGATGGTGAAATTTCACAGTCGCGAACTCTTGATTGTTATCGATATCTAGTAGCAATAAAATAAACAATACTACTGAACTTTTATTCCTCGTTTTGTACTAATTTAATATTATGTTTATGAAATGTCGTCAGTAAGGTCCAGCATATTTTATTAGCCTTATATAATTCGTGATAAAGAAATAACTTTACCTAAAAATCTTTACCTAATCCTTCATTACAATATGAACCACCGTCACATATTTCCAGAATATGCGGCTAACGTGAACAATCCCGTGAGTGTGTACCTTGCCTTTATTATAGTGTCATTGTGTGTCGTGTATCGAGGTTTGCCCACCGACCTAGCTGAGGCATAGTACAAACACTCTTTTCATAAAAGATGTTGCGTAAGAAACGTGGCTGTATCTCCGAGTAGCATGATGAGCATGGAATGCTTCTACTTTTAGTGCAAAGGCTTCTCCATGAAGGAGAGCAGATTCTAGGTAGGCTCTGCGGATGGTAGATGGTAGCTTTGACTTTAGGCACTCGGACATCTCGGTTTCCTCACGACGTTTTTCTTCACCATTTTGAGGCCTTTGTGATGGTATTTATTACACTCGTAATTAAGTTTACTTTGGCATGACGCAGGTCATTTACAAAACCATAATATTCAGGGAACAGCGTCAGTTCGCTCTGGGAATCTAACCCAACACCTTTAGCTGAGTTGTCGCCCTTGTGAAAACTAGACCAAAGAAGCAGTCATTATACCAATTTACTCCACACACATTCCTTAATCAGACAGTTCCTTATGAGGCACGTATTAAATTAAAACCATTAAACCTGACAATTTAGTTAAGTAGTACTCTAAGCGTTACTATACCTACGTAAGTTTTTTTTTTATAAAACAAAGCCTTTCAGTTTCCCTGCTACCCCGAGTTCCCGACGAACCACAAGTATTCGTTAAAATGGCGTTCCTTTGTGCACCTCACGTGCGTCATACTTAAAGTAACTTATTTAAATCCTGTTACGTTACAGGACGATCTAAAGCTTCAGTAATTAACGCGAATGTTACAGGTTTCATGAAGGAATCCCTGGTAATATTCCTAGATTCGATTAATATTCCGTGCGAGATGCAATATGGTAGGAGGTTCTAGGAATGCTCCAAGAGACCTACATTCCTTGTAAAAAATCGTAACTTATTATTTACTTGAAAGTTAATACTTACTGTGTGTGCATTTTACAATCACGTAACTGCGAACAAATAAAATCTACCGGCAACATCTCATACGCGACTACGCTAATATACCAGGAAGGTACAGTTTAGAGATTTACAACAAATTAATTGATGAATTTTGCTTTTAATCAAAGTTGACCTCAAGACTTAAATGGGTGTCTCTTAACGATTCCGATTTAATTATCTACGCCAATTTTTTAGTTTAGCTCAGATTAAAAGAAAACTTGTAAACTATATATGATTAAGAGACTCCAGCTTTTCGAACTAAGCTAGGGTGATTTCTCTTATTACATTTTGCTTTGTCATTATATACATTTTTTCAAAAAATATACCTTTTAAACCTTACGGGTCTTATACCGCGTGTACCGGGAACATTCCCGGGAGACAGCAGCACGGTACAGCGGCACTCCAGCCTTGCTTTGTGCGCCACGTATGTATCTGGTTATTTATGCCTCTTTCCGGGTTCCTGTAAGATGCAATTTTAAACCAGTCGCGTATCGAACTAGTGCGCTTGTGCTTACTGCTTAATATCATATTACTAGCTCGAGGCATCTGCCGCTTGCTGCTATGCAACGTGGAATTAATAATTTTATGTCGGGGTTTTTAAAATTGTGATATTCTTGTCGTTTTTAGGTCATGAATTGTTAATAAGGCGTAAGATTGTCTTGATAATGTCTCTCTTTTTTATTATTTTCTATGGTTCCAGATTTCAATTTGAAAACCCTGTTAAAAACCTAATAAAATAAAACTACCCTCTGATTGAAAAAAATTGGTTGTTTGTAAAGTAGGTTTACGATCGAGATGTTTACGTGATAACGTCTTATTGGTGATATAAGTTATCACCAGTAGTGACTTCTAAAATGAAATTAAGTACTAATTTAAAGGTTTTTTTTCGAGCCAAGTAACAGATGGCGCTACCATCTTTATGAAATGTCGCTTGTGAGGTTTTGGTGTGACACAAGTTTCTGAATATGTCACCCGACTAAAACGATTTTAAAGACGTTATCACGTAAAAAAAACATCTTACTGAAAGAACGAGTAATTAAAAACCTCCTCCTTTTATTAATCCAGTTAAAAGTTAAGAAATATCCTGACATTAGAACATTTATATTTTAGAATTAGTGCGTGAGCTGCAGACATCCTTTTATTTGATTCTATATCCAGAAAACCCAGTAATGGAACTTTCTGGGTTTTATAAAAACCTCGTCTAAACGAACAAATATGTAAAGCCGAAAACTTGGAACCCTATCAACTATTCACATAATTAAATCTCAAAAATGTTTGCGAAATGAGTTGCTCCACTAAAGATGGCGCCCGCCGAGTATGACCGGTGCATTACGTACAACAGCACAGCCGGCTTGAGACTTGCTCTGTTTACTTAATGATCTGTTTAGCATCTCAACCTCTGCTTCAACTTTCAAGTTTTTGGCATGAATTTATTAGATTATTGTTTGGTTAAATCTTTGGGTCTCCAGGGTATTCTGCTCTTTAATCGTTATGCATTCTGATTTGTTCCCCAGTATTCTTATAGGAGGTGCAATTGTTTTCTTAGCTTTTAGTAGCTCTCGGCAACCGAATATGTTTGATTTTTCGAATCTAGTAATTGCTGATACAATATTACATCGTCAATCAGCACACTTCTTCTTGCTTCCAAAATCCAAGTTCACAGTAACACATCTATACGCTGCGCGCGTGAGGTCAATAAGCTTTGGTTGCACTAGATATATAAAATCAATTTACTTCATTATCCAGTATTAAATTATATTTACCTAGAGTAAATTTTCAAGATGTGACTTTAGTTTTCAGGTTATCAGGCTTGTAGGTCACAACTCCATCTGATTTTCAGCACTAATAAATACTAAATACCGTGATTTGGTCACAATCACTCGGATGTTTCGCCAATTTCGTCACTTCTTGTGACCATTTTCATCCTATTGTTTATTTTCAATGTCAATAAATAGTCATTTCGAATTTCAAGGTTACTTTGCGAACAAAACAAATGTTAAGCTAAGTTCTTACTAGGTTGTAACCTCGACTACTGAAATTAGGTAAGGCAGCGTAGTTTCCTACTGTGTTGAGATATTTTCTCCGCTCCAAGTCGCCACAGTCTTGAAATGGTTTTAATTTCAACTCGATACCTCAACGCGTTACCGAGATAAATGGTCTTGATACACAGACAAAAAAAAAAGGTGATTTTATAAACAACTAAACGCGACCTTCCCGTCCCTACATTTGATTGATCACACCATACTTCATCCATCAACAATCAACTTGGTATCTTTAGGTTTAGGTTTTTTTTCTGGGAGGAAGTCACATCATAATCATCTAAGAAAAGTAGGTCCTTGATACAATTCTACTGAAAAACCCACTTAATCCAACCCAAGTCGAAACCGAAAAAACGTAGGTACATGCATTACAGCTGCAGGGTGATCTTACGATAGCATCTGCGATATGAGACGGTTCGCTGAAAAATGCGATGTTTCACCGGGATAACGTCGGCTGCAGGCTGCTGTGTTAGTGCATTACTTTAATGGAACCTGCGGGCTCTGCCAGGGTTGGCTATTGTCTAACCACTTATACATTTGGCAAATTTTAGATATGTGATATGGAACCCGCTGAAAAAGAAATCTGAGAAGACTTACCGTATCATGTGCGGTTGACATAAAAATAAACATTGGAACGCTTGTGGTCATGATCATACCTAATTTCAGGAACATTAGACCTAATTCATAGTATTTCTCAGAAAATGACAGCTTCGCTTATCAGTTATACTCAAACCAACCCAGCCGCCGCGGGATTCCCGGAGGACTCCCGGTCACCGTAGTCGCGGGTCTGTGGATGTTGAGCAATGGGTAGCTCACCGTCCCTCCATCTATTGACAACAGGTCATCGCGTTCGTGTCCCACTCGCGCCTCAAAGAGATGTCAGCAAAACAAAGGGGCTTGCCAAGACTGCCGCCTTGCGGGTTGTTCGAAAGAGATACCGCGGCCCCGGAACATAAAGGGCAAAAGAAGAAACATGGATCGGTTTTAGTCAGTATTCGATGATCTACCATCTGAAAAAAAAAGCTTCCCAGTTTGTATTTATTTCTGCCTATGCGCCTAAACTTTTTGCTCACAAGTAACATTCTGAACACTGTCTGGTGTTTTGCGATGGTGATATCATCCTATTTTTTGTTGTCGGTGGGAAACCTTCAAAAGGCGACTGGTCTTTGGCGACAAGACCAGACAGTGTGGGACTTTTACCGCACACGCTTAAAACCACCCCGTTTCCTCTTAATAGACTTGTCCAGAGCCCCCTCTGTGCAACGCCAATTAAGGCACATCCCTGGGGCGACTACACATAGGTCACATCTGAGCCTCGCTGTGCATGTATGCACGACAGCACGTGACCACGGTGCAGCCGGTCGTCTCTGAGGTCTGTCACTGAACGCTCAAGAGTCCCTACACTGAACGCCCGTGACTCCAAAGTCCCACCTGCTTTAAGTGTTATAGGTGGGGTTTCGGCGTGTTAAGCGGCGAGACGGTTGCCTCCTCGACTTCTTCTCCTACTGGGATCTGCCCTCTCACATGCTGATGTCATCCTGTAGTTACAATAAATTTATCGTCTCCATCGCCAGCTCACATTAACAACAATATAAGAATCCTTAGAGTCGTCTTACCACATGGTTTGTTCGTATGTTGGACAGCCCTGACATAATATACCTCCTGTATGCAAGTTTGTAACCACTGTTCTTGGATTGCGTTTGTGAGTATAGAGGTTTTAAGTGGCGTGTTTCTTGTATTTTTCTGATTTATTCGTTGCTACAATTCTGATTTGAGTGACCTGAGGCTTGTGAGTTTTGGTCATGGCATCTTTGGCTGTCTGTCTTTGTAGTAATGCATTGGGTGCTTCAGTAGAGGTACTAGATACCTGTACGATTTAAGTGGCAGTTATTTCTGTGTCATATAAAGAATCAGGAGCACACTTTACCTAGGGGAGGGGGACATTTTACCCTGAATCTTTATGAAAGCACTCCTACATCCCTTTCATTAGGTAACTTAATCGGTTGTCCTAGTCTTTGTCTTAGTCATACATTTAGGTGTATGAGGCCTTTTTTATTGATTTGGAAATTGATAAAAGAAGAGGTTTTGTTTTAGACTTTATCATGTCATATTATGTTAGGACAATATGAGTTTCATTGACAGGAAAATAAATACATACTAGTTAGACCAGGATATAAGCAGTGTTGTTGTTTAAATCTTGATAGGGGCAATGGTTGCGCAGGATGGGCAGGACAGGAGGTCAGGACAGGGACTAGCATTGTGTTTGGAATGGGTCAATGATACCCCTTTGGGCCAGATTAGATCTACAGCGGCCAACCTGGGCCCGTAATCGGTTTAAAGATTTCCAGATTGGCCACTGCAGTTTGTAGTTCAGACGAAACCGTGTTATACCATGTTACTCACTCAATATCTTTTTACTTGTTGGTTATGTAAGTTACATATAAAGCTCATAAATGATGAGTAATACAAATCTAGTGCTGTTTTTGTGAGCATAAGGTGAGAATGCAACACAATTTCCTGACACATGCACGTAATGATTGTGCTACATTAACCAATCATATCAAACAGCACTTTCTCTATATTACACAAAAACTATTGTATCGTTACCAAACAGTTGCAAGCGATAATTAGTCAATTAAACGAACAGTCCGAAAAACTGTCCAACCGAAATAATTAATGAACCAAAACGTGTTAACACTGCCACAGAATAAAGAGTCGAAAAACAGAAGTACAACTCTATGCAATCTACGATAAGTCATTTGAAGTAATCAAATAAATAAATAAGACGAGGTGTAAAAACTACAATACAGATGATAATTGCCCTCGCTATTGATTACACATTATGCTACAATAAATTTATGATTCATTTATAACATGCCTTTCATAGAACCTACCTGATAAGCGTTTAAAAGTTTAAATAAAAGAAAGCCACTGAAAATGTTTGCACACTCATTTTTAAAATTTAAAGTCATGATTAACTTGTGAAATATGACTTCTACAGATAACTATTTAGTGGCACAGTGTGAAACTCCAGAATGAATGTTTTATTTATTTGTAGTGAGAATTTATTCAATCAGCTTTCCGTTCCGCGCGCACTTTATACGTACTTTATTTTCGTTTTGCTTTAACCTTATTATTTGCATTGTTAGCCGTATTTGGGCCAGTTCCCGAAACCGCTGACAATGCTTTTTTTATTAAAAATATTTTATACTTAAGACCCTATAAAATGTCAGAACCTAGGTATACGGTTCGAATTTTTCGTGTCCTATAGTTAATACAAGAAACTACAATTGTTTATAGGTTTTGCCACTTAAGTGCCTTTATCCTTACTAATATTATAAAAGCGAAAGTGAGTTTGTTTGTTTGTTACCTCTTCACGCTTTAATGGCTACACCGATTTTGATGAATTTTGGTACAGAGATAATTGGGAACCAGGAGACGGACATAGGCTATTTTTATTTTTAAAAAGTGGGATGTGAGGGAGAAAGAGGGAAGAAAAGGGAAAACTTAGCGTTGCTATTACAAATCAAGAAGGCGCAAGGGGAACTGTGTTACCCCGAATTTAACGCGAGCGAAGCCGCGGGCAAAAGCTAGTTTCAACATAAATTACTCAACACCACGCCTATCAGACACACACCGATCCGAAGCGTTAGGTGTACCTAACAGTACCCACATTTCGCTAGCAATTTTTATGTCCCATCTAATAGGGAAAGAGCTTATTGCCATCAACCGGCTACGAAACCAGACTTGCCTTGGCTGCTAAAGAGAATTATCTTAAGAAAAAGACCAAAAACTCTTTCCGACCTGGATATCGAACTCTGGAGCACATAATTTCAAATAGTGTTCATAATTGTTCGACCCATTCTTTATAGCAATACATGAACCTTTTACTGTACGCGCTCAAAGTCGAGGGAATAGACTAGTTTGAGAATAAAATAAGACCCGAATATCGATAGTCCTTGTTGTAGTGTATGTAGATAAACTTATGATTTGTCTCGAGCGCATACGTCACAAGGCGAGAGCTGAGTGGGAGTCAGTCGTTGTCCGAACGTCAGCCCGTGAGCACGTGGTGGTGCGTTGCCGAGCCAAACACCAGATTATAGTGTAGCCACTACATTTGGCGACGAGGATAAATCAATAAAACGAAAAAAAAAAGACAGTGGTGCCTGCAGTGAAATAATACTTAGTATGGTGTAGAGAAATATTAGAAAGTGCGTTTACACAACACTTTTAGTTTAGTCTCATATACATTTACCAAAATAACTTATTTACCTTAAATTATTATATTTTAGACTATTAAGTTATTTGATTACTTAACAGCCGTTATGATTCGAATATTCGAAATAATTTCATAAATAACGGAGGCGACAACATAGCCTTATAAAATAACTCACTTGTTTACGCTGAGATGTGCTATAACTCATTACATTGGAACGCACCAGCACTGATAACACGTTTTAAGAACGATTAACTTGGTTATTTTATTAGTAATTAGTAACTATTGCTAAAGTGATCATAATTGAGGTTAATTGTAAAAAAAATACATAAAAAGTGATTAGTGGATTTTCGAAGTGTGAAGTGTGAAGTGGATCCTCGAAGGGTAAGGCAGAGGTGTACCTAACAAGTAACTTTTTAGATTCCGCCGGCTACGTTAAGTCGGAAGATGTGTGATTCTGTTATTTTGACAAAACATCATTCTTATATTTCTCGAAGAGAAAGGCAGAGGTGTTTGATTGGTGGTTATTTTGAATTAATTTCAAACACAATCAAGCAAGTAAGCTGGCTTAGTGCCTGGTCATTTAATTGACACAAAAGAAATGACAAAGTTATTTTGCATTTTCATAAAGCAGTATACTTAAACATTTATACTGATCATTTAATTGATATCAACATAATGAGATAGAAGCAGCATAGCTGGTCATACAATTGACAACGTTTGACATTATTCAGAGGAAATAATATATCCTCAACAGCATTATAAATTGTATATAATGGTCATTAAATTGACGTGATAAAAGAGCAGATATTTCTGATCATTAAATTGATATTGAACTAACAATAAACTGGCTGGTTCCAGATATAACATTAACATGTCGTAACTGATGCTTGAGAAGTTCGACTGCGAAGGAGAACCTTCGGTTGGAGCCAGACGTTATTTATCTCGATGTTTCTGGTATTGTAAGTGCAAGAAGAAAAGGGCAAGCTTAATGGATTTTGGCGGTTTAGAACTGCAACAAATATTTTATAATATTCCTGATGTATCTGCCACAGATGGAGCAGACGTCTTCCAGATTGCAATCGATGAACTTGATACTTACTTTACTCCCAAACAGAGCAAAGTTTATGAAAGACATTAGGCCTTTACGGGGCTGTTCGTTAATTCAAGAATTACTCTTGAATTATAGTGAAGTAAAAGTTAACGTTTTCATGCTGCGTTGAGGGTTGATAGAGAAGAAGTTATAGATCAACGGCTTATCGTTGCAAATTGTGGATGTCAATAAGTAGAAATCCATCAGTCAGTGTACACTGAAGATAATCCTCTATGTTCTCTGATGTAGCTATAAAGTCGCAGTTTATATTGCTGTTTGTTGCTCGTATTTGCCACCTGACTGTGTGCCAGTATTATTTCATAATTATGGCTCGTTTAGCTTATACTCGTACAAAAGGTCTGTGGGATGCGGTCACTTTAGCTACACAGTGCGCTGTGAAAGGTACTCTAGTCAGGTTCATTTATAGAACTTGTATGTCTGTAGTTTCCATATGAATATTAGTAGTCATCAAGTTTGTGTTAACAATAAGAGTGAAACTAGAGTGTCCATGGAGTTTTTGTCCATTCCTCTTTAAAGAGAACTACGCTTTGGAACGTTTAGTGACTTGAGTTAGTGACTTGATCAAGTGGTGGTTTTAAATAATACCAACAAATTACATATTATAGAAAGAGTCTCTCATACATGAAAGGAGGAAGGAAATATAAATAATTAAATATAATAATCACATAAATAATAAACAAGATATGTAAATACTATTTAACAATTTTGCAATTTTTAAATTGGAATAAGTTTGATATAGTGAAGAGGCCTGCTTATTAACGAATAAATAAATTAGTTCACAGGGTACTGAGTTGCAAGTAGGTACTAACTTTAATGTGGGACTAATGTAAATGTAATATACTATATTAATTATTATACTATATTAATTAGTATGACATTTATAAAAAAGTAAATAATTAGTTAAACTTATCAAATATATACATATAAGTTTTATGTAACAACAACACACCTTAATGTATGTTGTTTGTATTAAATTTATCCAGAGTGGTGATGGCCTAGTCCGACCAAGGTCGTGGGTTCGAAACCAGGCAGGCTTTATGTGTTGTCACTCATCACCAATGCTCTTTAAACGGTAAAGGAAAACCTCGCGAGGAAACCGCCATATCCTAGAACCAATGCTACAAAGGCATGCGACATATACCATACACTGTTTTAGTACGGTAGATTACGAGCATCATAAATTGGGCGCATTGGCTATCCATTAAATTGGGTGCAATGGCTATCCATTAAATTGGGCGCATTGGCTATCCATGAAATTGGACGCATTGGCTATCCATTAAATTGGACGCATTGGCTATCCATTAAATTGGGTGCAATGGCTATCCATTAAATTGGGCGCATTGGCTATCCATTAAATTGGGAGCAATGGCTATCCATTAAATTGGGAGCAATGGCTATCCATTAAATTGGGAGCATTGGCTATCCATTAAATTGGACGCATTGGCTATCCATTAAATTGGACGCATTGGCTATCCATTAAATTGGACGCATTGGCTATCCATTAAATTGGGAGCATTGGCTATCCATTAAATTGGACGCATGGCTATCCATTCGCGCATTCTTGTGGCTCGGAAGTTCGAATTTTACCAGTTTAAAATAGTAATACAAGTGCGGAAATAAAAATATATCAACGAACAGAGTTTAACGCAAAAATAGGAGAGCTTCAGGATACAAATGAAAAGTGTATAAAGTATTGGATAAAAATTACTAGACATCAAATTGTCTCATCATTTCAGGCTTATAAGCCTAGTATACCACCACCGTAGACATTTGATTTTCAAGCAGAAAAAAAAAAGTAATAGAGATATTTTCCAAATTAGTTAGAGGCCACTGAAAAATAATATCGAAAAAAAAAATAACTAAAAAGTAAAAAGGAGGAGAAGAAGAAGGAAAAGCAAAAGGAGATTTTCTATAACTCCCAGGAGTAGGAAAGTGTTATGATGTTTGAGGGAGTCGACGGATTCAATGTTGCGAAGGATTGAATTGGACTGGATATGGGAGTGGTGCACACAAGCCTCAGGCTTGGTGCCTCTAAAGGAAAAAGTGTCACAACTGTATTTATTATGAGATCGGGCGTTACTAGGGTTATTATTAGAGGTTTGTCTGTCCGAAGAAATTATGGCAGTCAGTGGCTAAATCGTGGAAGCCGCTCGAATCTATCTCTGGGTTGGGCCGCGCTTGCCGGGGGTGGTCTGTGGATGGATGACCGCCCGTCACGTTTAGTTGTGGTCCCGACAGGGGTGTCGTGTCGTATTGCCCAGTACTAGCTGAGTTGTAGAGGCGCTCCGAGTGAGATGCTGGTGTTCGGTTGCATCCGGTGATTTTAAGTCGGCTCCAACATGGCTGGGAAAGGGCTAGGCAGATAATGAAATAAATTACTACCGAGGATATTGAAAATTAAAATAAACTCATAATGACGGAATCTACTAGATATGTATTGAAGTACACAAAGTAATTATAATAAAAAAAGTAGTACAATGTATTGATAGAAGATAACATGTGATGTTAGAGGAGTAAACTGATGATAGTTATTGATTTACGTTGTAGTTCTCAATTTAAATTAGTTATTTGACAAAGTTTGGAATTATCTGAAAACGAATAAAACAAGAAGTTGCAAAACAAAAGAACAAAACAAAACATTCTTGGGTTTAAGGTTTTGAAACTTCTGTCACAGAATAGGGTATTTTACTCTATATGAAAGAAATTCTAAAAATACACAATTCAGATAGCTTAGGCAATAAGCAAGGAAGTAAGGAAAACTAGAACTAAACTTAGGCAATAAGTAAGGAAAACTATTATTTATGAGGGAGCAAAACTTTATAACTCTTTACCAAAAGACATAAAAAGTACACAATCGTTATTACTATTTAAAAAGCAACTTAAGTGCCACATTTAAAAAAAAAACCATTTAAGCAAGATAAAAATTACAATATTACTACTTTGCCTATAGTGTGAACCAGCCCTAATATTTCAAGCACATAAACAAAGGATACAAGTCACCGCTATAACGCGCTGCACGGCGGTAGACAATAAATAACTTAAGCAATTACCTTCATAATACATACTAATTGTTAAGTCTACAAGCATCTGCTACTCCTGGACAACAAACATGTTTATATAATCAATACTTTAGTATTTATTTCTGTACAAGTGATTTGTAATCTTTAGAAATAAATGAATTCAAACCGTAAACCGTAAAATGTTAGATTTAGTTAATAAAATAACTAAATCAATTTTAAAATTGATTTCAAAGTTTTCACTTTTTAGTCTGTTGTTTTACTAAGCGAAACAGTGTCCGCCAAAGAGTGTGTCCGCCATGATTATTATTTCATACGGTAATGTAAACAAAAAGTGACAACTGTCAACTGAGCAACGTTTGTTATTTTTGTATTAAAAAAAACTTTACATTTTATTTTTATTGAAATAATAGTAATAATACCATGGCGACGGTTTCGTAAAAATAAGACAGTACAAATTTACCAAGAATAAAATATACACATTTGTTTACATGACCAACTGACGTCATGACCACAGAGTAACATGGCGTCAAGAGTTTTTGTGATTTTACGCGCGAAAATTGAAATTGTAAAATTGAAATGCAGTTACACCCCACATACTGTGTATGAAAAAACTGGGGGAGATATTGAAGTGCAAAAAAAAAAAAGTATTAACAGGACAAGTATTAAGAAGAAACGTACTACATTTAAAGAAAATTGAAGGTCAATGAAAAGGTTAAACGAGAAAAAAAAATAGAAATTTAATCCACAAGCTCCACCTCCGCCAAATAATAAAGACTGATTCAATAAACATTTTGGGGAGGAGATGGAAGGTGGTAAATTAATGATTGTATCAAAATAATTAGTTATAAATTGCAAATTATGTAGTCATTCTTTAAGTTGATCAAAAATGATACAATCTATACCAAACCGACTGTTGGTAACTTGAGAAATACTTTATAATGCAAAGCATAAGTATATTATCTATACGTCAAGATTAATATAAATCAATACAGGTAGTATTCTTATTTAAATTCAATAAAGTAAAATAAGGAAGGGATGTAGTGTATGTAGATAAACTTATGATTTGTCTCGAGCGCATACGTCACAAGGCGAGAGCTGAGTGGGAGTCAGTCGTTGTCCGAACGTCAGCCCGTGAGCACGTGGTGGTGCGTTGCCGAGCCAAACACCAGATTATAGTGTAGCCACTACACTTGTAACTCTGAAAGAGAATGTACCGTTTCCATACTAGTTGAATGTAAAAGAACTAACCTTGATATCTAAAAACATTCTTAAAAACAGCAGAAAAAATATAATTGCTTGCCTACCTACAAACGACATGACAACCTATTATAATTTATAATAGCAGTCTTAAAATATAATGTAAAGATATAAAAGTTCTTTTGGAATAAACAAATCAATAGCATTTCATTGAAGTGCACTCACAAATGATTTCCCAGCTCGTTAAATTGAAATGTCAACAATAACAATTATTCAGCATGGTGCCACGGAGTAGATAGAGAAATAGAAGGTTTACTCCGCATTCACTCAGTGGGCACACTACCGTAAGGCACGCTACGAGGATCGTGGCTGAGTTATGAATCATTCATTTTCATTTTCATTGACGGGCCTGTTGGTCTAGTGGTTAGTGGCCCTGACTGCTGAGCCGGAGGTCGTGGGTTCGATTCCCACCCAGGACAAACTTTGTGTGATGAGCATGATTGTTTGTTCTGTGTCTGGGTGTGATTTATCTATAATATGTATGTATTTATAAATTATATAAGTATGTATATCAGTTGTCTGGTTACCATAACACAAGCTCTGCTTAGCTTGGGATCAGATAGCCGTGTGTGAGTTGTCCCAAGATATTTATTTATTTATTTTATTCGGGTTTGTAAAATTTTGTCTTTCTGCCATAATGGTCTTTCTCTTTTCATTCCTTAGCTGACTACTGCAATGCGTAGATGACAGTGATGTCATATAGTCAATACATCATCACATTGATCACTTCGTGGCAATTTGATGGATCTAAATGCTTTTCATAATTTGAAATGATCTCTTTTTACACGACTGCCCCAAAAAAGGAGAGTATGTATGTGAGTTTCTTTATTCCCTCATAACTTCTAAACGCCTGCACGGATTTACATGTATGGGGTATTATTTGAATCCTTGCATCGTCACGAGTAACATAGGCTATTGAAAAAGTATAGAAATGCAATGTGGCTAGTATGATAAATAAATGAACACCCACACATTTTTTTATTATTTGACATGGCAGATGTGTTTTTATGGTTAGCTGTTCCTTGCTGTGTTGATGTTTGCTTTAGCTGTTTCCCTTACAAATGTGTATGTGCCACTTTAGTGTTAGTATTTAGTGTACGTAATAATTAAGTTTACACTGTTACACGATTGATATTTCTGTCCTTCATACTCTATTGTATAAATATTTGGCCACAACCCTGCGCTGCTACTCAGCATTAATTCACGATACTGCGGCGGGTGGGGGTACTTTTGATCTCCGTCACTAGATGATAATCAAAATATGACATGTGCGGTTGTATTGTCCAAATGCAGCAGCAGGGTTCACAAGTCTGTTTTTTTTTGTAAGGTTCATTTATGGCATTTTCCCAGGAGTGGGACAGATCAAGTTAAAAATAAAGAATGTTTGGAGAAGAAAGATGAACGCATTTGCCTCGTGGACAAATACAGGCTGTATTTATGAGTAGATCTCAAAATCGATCATTATTTAATTTCTGATCAAGGTACATGTAAATATGTCAGAAATGCGTCGTACACTTAAAATTACAACTGCTTTTGATAGTTTTTTAAGGAGGTCGTGGATTTGTAAAGTTCTTATTCTTGTAACAGTTTTTTTGTGAGTTATACAAATTGAAACAGTTGTCGAATAGTAGCTTAAATTCGCAATCCAGTTCGCAAAATCTAATGCTTCTAACCAAAATTCGTTCAATGTGAACCACCAAATTCCGATCTATCGGCAACCGCCAACCCTACACAGATACCGGCCAATTATCGTCCGACGGCTTTCATCGCGCGACTTTCCCGAATTTATTTCGCGCGGAAACGATTGCCGATTCCGTGCGATTCGATGCGATTCCGCCCGAAATTCGAACGAGCGCGTAATCGTCAGAAGAGCTATTGTGGACGAGTTTATTATATTTCGCGTACGTTTGTTTTAGTCGAACGTAATTGGTTGGTAGTTGAGTGCGATCGAGTGGAAGGATAGTGCTTGTGTGCCAGCTAATAGGTATTTGGGAATTAGTGTGCATTGGACTTGAAATCGATTAAAATACAGCAAAGTATTTATCTCACAAATTTATCTGTTCTGAAAAACATTGTTCTGTTGTTTGTTTCATGACCGTATTGTACAATTTTTCACTTACTTCTGTGAGGGCAAACATTGTGAGGAAACCAGCGTGCCTGAGAGATATTTCTCGACATGGTTAGCCAAGTCGGAGGCACATGGGCTGCATAAAAACTCTGACACCAGGTTAGGCATCTAATCCCACGACAAGGAAAGAAGAGACTCATCTGGTTTGTAATAATGCTCATCTATTGGACTTATAATGCTCAAGTATGTTATGTATTATAGATGACAGTGCATCTCAAGATGATCCTTTATCGCTTTCCTCTCTTCTTTCATCTCTGGCCAACACTACGGGAAAAATCAAGTGCAATGCCATAGAATTCCAGGGTTGCGGGTTGTTCGAAAGAGATATCGCGGCCTCAGAACATAAAGGACAAAAGAAAGATCATGGGTGGGTTTTAGTCAGTAAAAGTCTGATAGTCACCCCAGCTCCGCCCAGAGTGGGGAAAGTATTTGATGTTTACCCATCCGAAAAAAATGCCATCTAATTTTAAGGAATCAGCTAAGTAAGTGACCTTAATTGGGGAGTGTGGCATGTTTTCTCTCAAATACATACAATACTAGCAGGTACTAGCTTCACAATTGTATACTTTAGTCGAGTCTATAGTCAATACAATAATCATAAAGATGTTAACTATCGGTAACTTTCGTCATATATCTTATTTATGCTCGCAATCATGTACCAGACGTCTTCGTTCATTCGTTCGTTCCCTTCACTCAGGCACGTGTGAGATCAAAGGGCATGCTCGATGGAAAGTCGGAGAATCATAGATAATATGGAAATGAGAGAAAATGTCTCATAAAATATCATCAGGCATTATGGTAGTTATTCACATTTTCAAGTCTAGATGACGCCTATATTGCTCTCGTTGGATTTTAGACTTATCTTTGTCGAGTCTATCGTTGAAATTCTAACATCATCTGCCTAGCCTTTTCCCAACTATGTTGGGGTCGGCTTCCAGTCTAACCGGATGCAGCTGAATATCAGTATTTTACATGGAGCGACTGCCTATCTGACCTCCACAACCCAGTTAATTCTGGGTAATACGATACCCCTTGGTAAGACTGGTTGTCAGACTTTCGGAACACTGACTACCTGTAACGACTGTCAAAGATCTACAAATGACAGCCGGGACCAACGGCTTAACGTGCTTTCCGAGGCACGGAGGAAACTCGGTATGTAACGGGTGGTCACCCATCCACAGACCAACCTAGGCAAGCGCGGCTTAACCTAAAGATCGAACCGAGCGGCTACTATTTATTTAGCCACGAGCTCCTCCTGTTGAAATTCCGTTGAAATTCTAACAGCGGTATTATAATTATGTAAATAAGCTTTAGTTATTCATTTAGGTATCGCTTACTTAATGAAAACAGTTATTAGTTATTTCGCTTTTGGAGAAACATCTAAGTTTTTGTTTTAAATCATTGCACCATTCTTGGAAATTCTTCTGTATCGTGGGTGCGTTTCCAAATATTTTTAACTCACATTCTCAAATAGCCAGATCCGGAACAACTACCTGTTGGTCATACAAATATTTGAGGCGTGCGGGAATCGAACCCACAACACACAGCCACTGCGCCGACGACTATTTTGTCAACCTTCAGTTGCCTGTATAGAGGGCAAGCCCTATATATTTTTTTTATAATTTCACATTATATTTGTGTAGCGGTTCATAATAGACACATACTGCGTGTGTTATATCTCCAAATTTCAACTATGTGGTGCCAATAGTCTAAATTAACATACTTGAACAGAGGATAATATACGAAAACATCTATGTAACAATTACCCATGTTTGCAAAAATAAATGATTTGATTTGATTAGACTTACAGGCCTAAAAAGCAAACAACAAATAAGATATTTAAGATTTCGAAATCATCTTAAACATCGCAACGTAATGGGTAAAATCCCATCTCTTCAGTCATCCAACTTTCTTCCAATTACAGAAGACCTTTCCCTTGCAGACATCCACCAAAGTGTCACACCAATCAAGTTTGAACCCCTGACCTATCACGCGACAATCAACTCTAAATCATATCTACTGTCATAACCAAACAATGGACGAAAATACAATACAGATCTCACGATAAGAGTCTATGCTATCAGGGTATAGATTTTTATGATGACTACTAATATAACATCCCTACTAATTCCCAAAGGGTGACGCCAGTTATCTTTAAAGTCTCATGCAATTGAGGGCGAGCCTAATGCCATCAACCGGGCCGAAACAAAATCCCCATGGAAAGGCACTGCCCGACATAGACTCGAACCCCGGACCTATGAGCTCAACAGTAGCGCTTGACTTGCGACTACTAGATCAAAGAGCATAATAAACACATAGATTGTTATAATGTGCTATTGTGAGCTAGTAACGGCACTAACAGCACTAAGTTAGAGACTAGAGCTATCACTAACATAGTAAGTAGCGCAAGTAGTGGGTACCCCGCGGTGCGCGACGCGTGACGAAACAATCACAGAAACCGAATTGAGGATGACCCGGAAACCTCCGCGACACGACTGCACCGCGAGCAAGGTATAAGAGGTGCTACATATATAATATGTTATGGGCTTTTTTTCGAAAAAGGTGGTGTTACTGTTGCTAAATAGTTTGGGAGTCTCATGTCATTTAGACATGTATAGTGTGATCTAAATAAAATGCTGTGCTCACCTTCTATTGTAATTGTAGATGATACTTACTACGAACGCTTTTGTATGTATTTAGTTGGTTTGCCTAAATTAAATAAATAAATTAATGAGCAACGTTTCGCTCTGTCCTGTGCTTCTAACCTTTATTCTCTCTCTATCCAGCGGATTCAATCCTGCAATCCTTTATTTACACAAAGTTACACCATACCTGTCCAGAACCCATCACTGCCTTTAAACGCTTGTTTTTCAACAGAAATAAATGTATTCTTTCTTTACCTTCAGTGCTTTAAGCTCGAATGATAAGCGTGTTAACCAAAGTTCCTATTCATAATGGTAAAAAAAAATTGGCTAGACAATTTTTAACACCACTGCATTTCAAAGAGGTTTCTTTCGACGTCTTTTATGCTAAGAGGGGTCGATTTGATGGCTATTGCGATTACTCCTCGCTACAAGTTTAAGCCTCGCGCCATCTCCCCCGTAGTCGTGTGGTGTGCGCGCACACACTCGTGGGAACACTTTCACTGCGCCTGCGCCGCGCCAACAGCGATGAGCTGGCTTTTTGTCAGCCTGACCTGCTTTGCAAACTGAGCCAGATAATGTTCCTGGGTGCCTTTGTTTTGAAACCGATACCGGTTCTTGTTGTTTGTAGAGATTTGAAGCATAAGTGTGAAATTATTAATACTAACTGTGCTACCAGCGATGTTCTTGTTCGTGTCGCGTAAACAATTTATACGCTTTTTAAAGGAAAGCTGTCTTTGGATTGACTTAGAAGATAGTGAAGTGTCATTCAGACTCATCCATCGTTTTGGTAGACGCAACGAAAGTCTTATTACATTTCGAAGTAATCTAAATCTAAAACACTCATACTCGTACAAAATTTTCCAAAATTATACACGAAAACGTATAAAACTTGCTTCCTAGACTCGTTATAACTGTATAGGCAGTAAACAGTGCAAAAACGCCAATTTCGAAACCAAATCACTGACTGGTATAACCCAGAGCGTTGAATATACAAAGTTTTGCAAATGGCTATTCGAGCTCCATGAATAATCTTGTTTGAGACAATTTGCGTAAGGTGAACGACATTTATAACCATAAACAAACACATACGTGGTTTTCGCAACTGTCAACTATACATATAAAATATGTAGTCGAAATGCTAAAGTGGCATAATTTAAAAATGGAACAAAATTTTCTTTTTTTTTCTAGTACATTGGGTAAGAACGCCCACTGTTTGTACTTAGAGAAGAAGTAATTATCTTTACATGAGCTGGTGAAATATTACCTTATTGTCTGACAGTTAAAGTAATTAAGTTTCGCTGTTATAAAAGTAACATCAAGTGCGGCTGAAGCAGTCGCGTTGTTTTATAGCCGACAGATGCTACATCTAAATGGCTTTCTTAGAAGTTAACCTCGTTTTTAAAACTCATTTCTCATTACTCTGTTACTAGAGAAAATATGGCTAGGTTCTATAACAAGTGAGTAGTACTAAGTAAATATTTAGGTTGTATCTGTATGTTTGTGTAGCGCCCTACATCTTAGACTAACATCTTCAAATCTACATGCGACAGAATATATTTTTATACATACATAAGCTCACGCTTTTTTTCAGTAGGGTCGGCAGAAACTGCAGAATGTTTCCTTGTGTTTCGTTCGCGTCCATACATCTAGCTATACACCCTAGTTACGAGTATCGTATGTCATGTACTTCATCAAAAAAAGTCATGTACAAAAAAAAATGTTCTTAAGTACATTAATTATCCCGCTTCACCTACAACATAATCTCCAGGCGATCTGCAAACAAGCCACTAGTCGTCCAACTAGTTGGCCGACCGGTCGGACGACTCAGCAGGTCGTCGACCCCTGCTAAATGTCATGAGAAGATGTCCGTGATACGTTCTAATGGCTACCGATAGTAAAGCTGCTTTATTAACGCTAACCAATCGATTTGAAGAATGTTTTGTCTTGATTGGTGATGTACCGTTTTGATTTGGAGAGTTGTCGAGTTAGTTCTGCCTATAAACTTGACCTCAAAGTGCTTGTCATGTGTCGGATCTTGGATCCACGTGTTGTAAAATACCTCGTTACTTCGTTGGTCACGTTAGCAAGCGTTACTGCTGAACATGACTTCCTAGATTCGATTTCCTGGTCTATTGCAGCATGGAGTCTGGGAGCCTTGTTGGTGGCTAGCCCTATGCAACTTAAACATACCTGCCGAAATGGGATACCATCTTAAGCGACAATACACGTCCGCGATATAGGCGTAATGTACTTTTGGTTATTCAAGCATTATTATGTACTAGCTTTTGCCCGCGGCTTCGCTCGCGTTAAATTCGGGGTAACACAGTTCCCCTTTCCTGATTTACAGGTACCTGCTACCAGTAGTTTTTGCCCTTGCGCCTTATTTATTGTAAGAGCAAAGCTAAGTTTTCCCTTTCCTTCCCTATGTCTCCCTCAGTTCTTACTCTTTTAAAAAAATAGCATATGTCCGTCTCCAGGGTCCCAACTATCTCTGTACCAAAATTCATCAAAATCGGTTGAGCCATTTAGGCGTGAAGACGTAACAAACAAACCAACTCACTTTCGCTTTTATAATATTAGTAAGGAAGTAAGGATAACTCTGCCCAACGTTCCGGGTATAACAAGCGGCATGTTGTGAGTTCTTTGATTCAGGCTCATATCAAACATAAAACTCTTAATCACGCTTCAAAGGCAAATTAATTCGCCTGTCGTGTATGTGATATTAATAACCCCTTTAGCAAATGGTAATTTATTAGTTAGCGTCAACTAGTGCAATTTTAATTAACGGTTCACACATATTTTTTTCAAAGAAATAGGGCACCAAGAGCTACAATTTGAAACAGAATCCTTACTAATATTATAAAAGCGAAAGTGGGTTTGTTTGTTTGTTTGTTATCTCTTCACGCTTTAATGGCTTAACCGATTTTGATGAATTTTGGTACAGAGATAGTTGGGAACCAGGAGACGGACATAGGCTATATACGGACATAGCTATTGTTTTTTAAAAAAAGTGGGATGTGAGGGAGAAAAAGGGAAGAAAAGGGAAAATTTTGAGTTGCTATTACAAATCAATAAGGCGCAAGGGCAAAAACTGCAAGTAGCCGGTACCTGCAAATCAGGAATGGGGAACTGTGTTACCCCGAATTTAACGCAAGCGAAGCCGCGGGCAAAAGCTAGTATGCTTTATAATTTATTTATTTGTTCGATACATTACAGATATTAAAGTATTTTTTTTTAAGAAATCTGATAAAGATTACAATCATTTTACAGAAGAGGTTTAACTGAACATTGTAAAGAACTACATAATCCAAAAGCGTGAAGAATGGAGTATATTTATGTTCATCAGCATTAAAATGCTTCTTTTAAAAACATGAATTCATTATGTGTAGAGATTTCATGCAAAAAAAGAGTCGTTTCGCTTCCATGTTCGTTTATAAACAGGAAAACAAGTGAAAACGGACTGCAGCTATTTATAAAGTCCGCTAAACGTTCCCTAGACGGGAAGGAAGTACAACAAAAAGATGGCGACCAGAAGATTTACTTCATGTCCAACCACACATAGGATCCACAGACGGGTACTTATTCTTAGATGAAATCTTCGCTCTGAACTTGATGGTCCGACAATGGATCTTGGAGGGTAAACACAGACGGCATTTGACAGTTCAATGTTTATTTATTTATTTATTTATTTATTTATTTATTTATTTACACTTACATTTGTTTTACAGATAAAATCCAAGATAACAATGTAGTCATATTTCTCTAGAGATAGGTTAGGTGGTAGACAATATATTAAGTGTTACCCTCTGGAATTCCGCCAGAGAGCAAGTAAAAATATCTAATCTCAGAGAGACGCTGTTGAGTATCTGCATCGCCCGAACCACTGGTGCAAACTTCAACAAGTTTGTACGCGCCACCGGGACTTTAAACAGCCTTTCTCTGGGCCCTTGCCGCAGCCTACTGTTTGGAACGAGCAACCCCAAAGATTCCAGTATTTGCGGATTATTTAGCATACCCCGAAAAACCATAAACACATATTTTGACAGTGCAAGGTTGCGCCTTACCTCCAACTTATAATATCCAACCATCCCTATTACAAAGAGAGTTGGATACATTAGTGGATAATATGGGTAGACTCCGAACTGCTTCATATACAAAAACCGGGTAAATTTGTTTTGCAGTTTTTCTACCATCTGACAGTATTTGGTTTCAGATGGATTCCAGATGATAGCACTCGTTTCCAGGTTACTCCTTACTAGGGCGTTATACAGTGATTTGACTGCCGCCGTGCCTGAGAAGTCACGCGTTTCACGGATTACAAATCCAAGATTCCTAAAAGCTTTTTTACACACCTGAACTATATGTGTGCGAAACGACAGATTTTCGGTGAATATGACCCCAAGATCTCGAACCGAAGTTACCCTTGGCATCACCTGCCCGTCCATGCTATATTCGTGATGTTGAGGAACCACGGCTCGCGTGAAAGACATGACACTACACTTAGTCACATTGAAGTATAGTTTGTTCTCTACACTCCACTCTACTACACGATCAATGTCCCGTTGTAGCATATCACAGTGCGACTATCGGTAATCCGCATGAACAACTTCAGATCGTCGGCAAATAGTAAACAACCAGCAACTTTAACAACTTCAGGAAGATCATTTACCATTATAATAAATTCTAACGGTCCTAAATTAGTACCCTGGCTCACCCCTGTAAGGGTGCAATACGAGTTCGAGGTAAAACCAGCGTATTCCACAATTTGCTTCCGATTTCCTAGGTAACTGGCAAAGAACTTTAGCAGGGCCGGAGTGAAGCCAGCTTTTGCAAATTTACGTAACAGAATCTCGTTGTCTACGCTATCAAATGCCTTCTTGAAGTCGAAGTAAGCGACATCTAGTTGGGCCCCTGCCTCTGAATCCAATACTGGGGCGGCCTGGTTCATAAAACACATTAAGTTCGAATTAGTGCTGCGGCCCGCTCGAAAACCATGCTGCGCGTCATTTAACTGAGCGCCTATTTGTGAGTGGATACAAGAGCACAACGCAGATTCGAAAACCTTCGCAAATGCTGACAATATTGCAACCGGTCTATATCCATTGACTTCAGAGGAAGGAGTGCCTTTAGGCACTGGAGTAACCCTAGTCAACTTCCAGCCGTCCGGATACGAGCATTCCCGTAGGAATTTATTAAATAAATGCCATAGAGGTCTGGCCAGTACAGTCCTACAATCTTTAACAATGAAAGGTGGCACCCCGTCTGGCCCAACCGACCGCTTGGGCTTGAGGCGCGCAAGCGCCGCGCGCACCTCACTGAGAGACAGCTGACCTATGTGGATGCGCGCGCCACCCTCGGGCGCCGCCACCCCAGCGGCGGCCGCGTCCAGTCGCGGGGCCACCTCCCCATAAACCGAATGAAAATAATCAGCGAATGCCTGGGCGCACTCATGCTCCGGTATCGGCTCACCATTTTTAATAATTCTAGGCTTACTATGTTTGGCACGTTTATTACCTATAAAACCCCAAAAAGACCTCGGTTCTTTTACGAACTGTTGTTCAATACGATTCTGAAAGTTACAATAAGCGGTATTTATTTTATCTTTAACTATAGAACGATAGTAAGAAAAATTACTGTAGTCGTTGTTTGAACCTGACTTCTTAAAATTTCTGTGCCAAAAAGCCTTTTGTTTAATAGCACCTATTATATCGGCTGTGTACCATTCTGGGTAGCGATAACGAGAGGCATCCCCTTTCGACCTTTTTCTCGGAGTGCTTTCATCTAAAACCTCGTAGAATAAATCATAAAATATACTGTATGCATCCTCGGCATTGCTCGCTTCATACAGGGCGCTCCAGTTTACCGCCGCAAGCGACGCATACAATAAATTAAAGTCTGCTTTGCCAAAGTTCCACCGCGGCAAGCAGGCAGAAGAAGTCTGCGGTGCAGGGCCGCCCGAGCTAGAAGTCGCTCGCGCATGACCTACACTAACACGCACCGGCGGATGCTGCGGGTCAATGCAAGACAAACACTCATCGCGCTCCTCCCTAACCACGATATCATCTTCAGGCAGAGTAGTGAGGACTACATCTAACGTGCGGTTGTTACAATTCATAATACTATTACACTGGCGAAACCCACAGAAGGTGACAAAGTATTCATAATAACATTGAACATCCTGGTTGGTTGAATACATATTTAAATCAGCAACAAGAATAACTTCGTTATAACCAGTACGTAACTGTTCTAGTAAATAAAACATATACATATATTCCCTTTCAATGGTTTTAGGTGGAATGTACACAACGCAACATAGAAACAAAAACCTACTTTTGCGATAAACTGTGGCACAAACAATTTCGAACGCGTGTTGGTTCAAGTTTGCGTTATCCGGCAATGGTACCCTACGTAACTCGAGAGCACTATGCGGGGTAGACATTAGCATGACCCCTCCATGTTTACGGCCATCTGCGCGGTCACATCTTAGTACTGTGCATCCCATCGGAGCCAGTTCACCGTCATGTACCGAATCATTGATTCCAGTTTCAGTTATCGCTACCAAGTCTACCACTGAGCCTAATAAATTATTATAAAACTTACTTAACTTCGTACGCAGTCCTCTAACGTTCTGATAATACAGATCTAACGAATATTTAGGTTTCCCCATACTAGCCTTGTCCATCTTTACACTATATTTCGAGCACAGTGGTCCCATCTTAAGCGAGCGGGCACAATTAATATCATCATTCCGACACCATACGTTCTCATGCCTGTTTTGTAGTCGCGCACAGTGATCCCGAAGCGGAGCGCCCGGCGACTGCGCGCGCGCTGTCACCGGAGCGAATCTTGAAGCTCGCGTCCCCCCGCTGCCCGCGGGGACGCCTCGGAAACCAGTCGGACAACTTGACACCGGCGGGCCATGCCGCTGGCGTGTTTATTCGCTCATTCAAGCTCTCTGGGAAGGCAATTACGAAGGCTGAATGTCTTGTAGCATTTATTTCTCGTTTTTCCACAGAATATTGCTCGCAGCTATGAAGTTTATTCAAATAATTTAAAACGTTTTGCTCCGTCGTCTCCGGTTTAAGAGACCAAGCTTGTATAAATTTTAGCTTTTCTACTGTTTTAAGCTCATCATCTTCTTGACCGTTACCAGTAACCACTCGCCGCTTGGAATAACGCTTCTTACGGGCCAATTGCCAGCCTTCTTCGGTATTAATAATTTCCTCCGAGCGTTTTTCTGCTAGGTTCGTGGCCTCGCACTCCAGTGATGACGTAACTGTTTTAGTGGATAGAGTGAGGTTTGTATTAGTAGCTGCCACCGTGATCACTGGCTCTCGTCGTCCCGTCTCACCTACGTCATCGTCGGTCTTTGCTTTTACAACGGCTGACTTTTTTGCAACGGCTGCGTACTCCTTTTGGTTTTTAGCGGCCGAATTAACTCGCGCTTGACGCACCGGTCGCTGCGTCGCTGGAATCGCTGGCCTGTCTTGAACATCGGCATCGGCTAGTTTTGACGGCGCCAATTTCGATGTACCCTCAACAGCTGACGTTAATGATTTTAGCGATAGAATTTGTTTCGCTATTATTTCATTTTGGTCATCTATTTTGCACTCGAGCGCACTGATTTTAATCACGAGATCACCCACTAACTTTTGTAGCTCGCGTACTACACCTTCAAGAGCCTTATGAGCCATTATAATATTTAAAAATACGTAAATACTGGGAGCTGTATTATTCCGTGAGGAATACCCACTACCCACTTTACCCTCACGAATGTGGATGTGAAAACAGCAATAGTTCTTGCTAAAGTAATAAAAAGGATTACTGAATGTATCAAGGAGCTCGTGGCTAAATAATAGCAGCCGCTCGGGTCGATCTTTAGGTTAAGCCGCGCTTCCCTAGATTGGTCTGTGGATGGGTGACCACCCGTTACATACCGAGTTTCCTCCGTGCCTCGGAAAGCACGTTAAGCCGTTGGTCCCGGCTGTCATTTGTAGATCTTTGACAGTCGTTACAGGTGGTCAGTGTTCCGAAAGTCTGACAACCAGTCTTACCAAAGGGTATCGTATTACCCAGTACTAACTGGGTTGTGGAGGTCAGATAGGCAGTCGCTCCATGTAAAATACTGATATTCAGCTGCATCCGGTTAGACTGGAAGCCGACCCCAACATAGTTAGGAAAAGGCTAGGCAGATGATGACTGAATGTATCAATTAGTTATCGGACTAAATCCTGCTTACAGCCATTTGTTGATACTGTCTTGCAGGTAATGAAAAGACCATCTCAAAATTTAATCTGCTTAGTCCTCATGTAAGTTGACGAAAATTTTATGTCTGGACCTCAAAGAGACTCTGACGTCTGAGTTTGTTTTGAATGTTTCTTCTAAGAGTAGTTGGGTACGACAATCGGCCTCATTTAGTAGAAATAATCGGCTTACGAGTATGACTAGCACATAAAGGGTTCCGTACCATTATATCTATAAAAAACGGTTGTTGTATGGAGGCTCCCATAGAAAAAAACATATATTTTTTAAATATTATCTTTATTCTGTTTTTTAAATTGCTTTTATAGCGGCAACAGAAATACATCATCTGTGAAAAATTCAACCGTTTAACTATCACGGTTCATGCGATACAATCTGGTGACAGACAGACGGACAGTGGAGTCTTAGTAATAGAGTCCCGTTTTACCCTATGAGTACGGAAACCTAAAAACGTGTAATAGTGTTTTTAAAAACGTATTTCCATCAAAAAACTTCATTTATTATTATCATGTATCAATCGAAATTCTGTTTAGTGTTAGGTACGCTCTTACTGACTGCCTGGACTTTTCGTTCGTTTGCTTTCGCCTGACAGACACTGTTACAGGTACTGTCTATCTGACCTCCACAACCCATTCGCATGACATTGGGTACTAGCACGTGTTTGCACTCTGTCTCCAATATAAGTATTGTAAAAATGTAACCTTCTAGTCCTTTCATACCTGATGGTAATTCCAGGAGACCCGTAAAAAAAATTGGCGTACATGTCATGATTAAGCAACGCCATGGCGCAGTCCTCAACTTTACGCTTATCAAAACGATGGGATTTTTATGCAAAAATTATGCGTCAGATTTTATGAAGTGCGTTTTACGAGTTTATCTTTATTTTGAACGTTTCTTTTTTCGTAAATTTTATTTGACTCAGAAACAAACATAAATAAAAGTAAAGAGCAATACAATTCCGCTTAATGGTTCTTGAAATTAGTAAAGTTTCTGCAGCTAGGTTTCTAAGGACTTTCTGGTTTACGGCTAATTGTCTATCTCATAAAACTGTATGCCAAACCGCGTCATCGCGCGACCACGACTTGCTTCTACAGCCGTATGACCAGCTTCACGAGAACGCTTAACATTTGGCAACATGTATCCCGTATTTGGCGCCCAACATGGTACAGTCAAGTCTTTTATACTCGTACTTTCGGTTTACAATTTTGTATGTTTTTTTTAACGGTTTCCATATTTTTTTCTTTATCAAGATAGATCTTTTTAAAAGTTTCGATACTACTATTCAGTAAAAGGCTATGTTAAATTACTCGATGACAACGTTTAAAATGTGTATTTAAAAGTCAGTCATTTTTCTTTTTAACTTGTTGTAATGAAGGTAGCTGAATTCATTCTGCATTAGTGCAATTGGTGCAGATTATATTGCGCAATCAGCATACATAGATAGCCTATAAAGTGATGGCCACATCACGGATGTAACCGTAACTATAATGTTTGTATATTTGGCGCCCAACGCGGGACTTGTTCACTCGCTAATATTCCCAAAATAAAGGCTCTCACCGACCGTATCGGCCGGGATCCGCAGCTGCGAACTTGTGTGAACAGTATTAGAGAACATAATAGTAGTTCTCAGCTATTTTGTTAGCTCTTCCTGCATTGTTCCGTGTTGTTTATTGTGTAGTTTATACGGAGTTGTTGAATGTTTAGTTCGCTGTATCTTTGGTGATCTTTATTGTATACAAAACAAATAAGCTGAATTTATGTACTCACAGACGAAAAATATCAGATTTTGGTATTAAAGAATGAACAAACTAACCTAATTGAGTCTGAATAGCTAATGAATCATTGATAATTTATTAGTTCATATAAACCTGCTGGTACTGTGACGTATTTAATTATGAATGCGATTAATATTGGCTTAGCACTCAGTCTTATTATCAATCTGTTTTACATTTTCAAATCCTACAAAAGGTGAACAGGATTTGCTTGATATTTCAATCATTTGAAAATTGCTTCATCATCATTATCGTTTTGACCAGTGACTTCCCACTTTTGATTCCTATAACATTTCCACTCCTTCCCCCCGCATTTGCAAAAGCAATGGAGAGCTCCTATTAAGTGGTATTTTCTATAACGGGCGCGGAGTGGCTGTGACATTTCCATTAAATTTTGTCGACTACCCTCTGCATTATCTCGCCCATCAGCCTTTGTGCAGCATTCAATTCTTATTTGTACTTCGTTTAATGACTCATTCCTATTGTCGGATGAGTTAAGGTGAAGGGTGGAATTTGGTGATTGAGTAAGCTTGCTTCGGACTGTTTTAAATAGTTTGATTTGAACAAACATAAGATCATTTGTCGTTTTTCTATGGACCCTATCCACGCTTTGGAATGGGCAACTACAGTCCTGCAATTAAGCCTTCTGATTCAACTGTTGCTTTATGTTTTAGGTTATGATATTTCAAAAGTGGCTGTAACTAGTCCTTTCGAATTTAACGTTTTGAGTTAGAGTTAGGAGATATTATGTTTATTCGCGTTTTCTCGAAGATCTGTTGTAATTTCAATCATTAGATGACAAATAAAAATAATAGAGCTTTATTTTAATTAAATAACTTTTAAAGCTAAGCGTTTTTACTGCCCATTACTGCGCATATTTTTTCATGTACAACACTCAAATGGCTGACGCCTAGTAATTGCAGCGCGTCATTAAAATGCACTTCATTACTGAATGCAAGCTTGAATTGAATCTATTAATTAGTTATAGCTGTACTTTATATTACTTACTTGTGCAGGAAAAGACGCTTTGTCTTCAATTCAAAGAAATGGTGACGAGTAGGCAACCAAAAAACAACTTGGTTCGCGTTCTTTGTTGAATGTTATAGAATGACAATGAACATGTTGTTAGTTGTCGGAAATTCTGTTTAATTGAAACATTTGACTAATAATACTAGGAAAACTTATAACTTATTTTTATTCTGGACTGCTTAGAGTTATTCATAATAATATTCTTTGTGTTCTCTGTTATCAATCGTTTAAGGTGAACTTTTTATCACGATCATTTAAATGCCATTCGATTTAGAAACCAACACACAACAGAATAGTGTAAGCCTTAACTTTGACATAATATATTGCTTTGTTATGTTGACAATAATTGACCAATCCTTACTAATATTATAAAAGCGAAAGAGTGAAGAGAAGGGAAAACTTAGCGTTGCTATTACAAATCAATAAGGCGCAAGGGGAACTGTTAACCCCGAATTTAACGCAAGCGAAGCCGCGGGCAAAAGCTAGTATTTTATAAAGATTTGAAATTATTTAAAAACCATTACTATTCTGTCATTCATATATTTTTCTTTTTTATTATTCACATAAGTATCTAATTATTTTGTAACTACCATGATGTTAATTTTTTTTTTTTTTTAACATAAACATAATATTTGCACGCCATAAGAAAGCAAAGCAAACATGTCCGGACCGTTTCTTTTAGTTATCCTGCATGCATGTTTTTTTTGTACTATTCATGTATGTGTACACATGTTTAGGTAAATAAATATCTTATACTAGCATTTGCCCGCGACTTCGCTCGCCTTAAATTTGGGGTAACACAGTTCCCTTTTCCTGATTTGCAGGTACCCGCTACCTGTAGTTTTTGCCCTAGCGCCTAATTTAGTAGAATAGCAATGCTAAGTTTTCCCTTTTCTTCCCTCTTTCTTCCTCATATCTCAATATGTTTAAAAAAAATTGCCTATGTCCGTCTCCAGGGTCCCAACTCTCACTGTACCAAAATTCATCATGTCTTCACGCCTTCATGTTTAGACATGTAGGCGTGAAGACGTAACAAAGAAACAAACAAACTCGCTTTCGCTTTTATAATATTAGTAAGGATTATCTTAACACCACTTGCCGGTTCCCAAACCATCATTCCAACAACAAGGCGAACTTGTATCTCTATGAGGCAATAAATATAATATCTACATATAATATAAGTACCTATTCAATGACTTGTTTTCATGAAATATAATCGAATGAGAAGACAATCGGGATTCCCAGACTTTAATTTATATGAATGCTGATTGAATAGTGATGTCTGTAATTAAAGCTGACCTAGACCGTTATGACACTGTGTTGTTAGGCTAAAACGTAAAATGTATTAGCTGTAGGATTTCTTTTACCTTAGCTGTTACCTTTGAAACACGTTCTCAAAAGCTTTTAGAATACTTACCTCATCTTCATCTGCCTAGCCTGTTCCCTAATATGTTGGAGTCGGCTTCCAGTCTAATGGGATGCACCTAAATACAAGTACCTATTTTACATATGCAAGGACAGAACTATTGGCATAGGTCATGCGAAGGGACATAATAAATCAGGAAAATGGTGGTCGAGCTGTGTTTAGCTAAGTTACATTTATTATTTAGACTACCCATCATAGGAAAATAACTGAGTTTTCAGATTTAAATTATCATTAATTGGTACTTCCGCTCTTCCAAACACAAATTTCATAACATCCTAAAACCTAACCATACTCAATAAAAAACAGTAATAATAATAATTCAAAACAGAATCTGTCGAAAACTGAGATTAAATTCCGGATTCTTTACGTAATTTACAACCAATTTATTTATGGTACTACAAACTTAGGTTTGCGTTTAACAAAATGAAGGTTTTGACGTTTTTGTATGAAAAATGTTAGTAAAAAGGTTGTGGGGACGGTAATCTCGCGTTTGCGGGTGTGTAAACCTGCTGATTTGTCATTACGCGGCGGTGCCAGCCGGTGCCTTGCGCGCGCGCAGCGTGTCTAGCGTGTTGTCGTCTCGCTCGCACGCACCACGTGACAGTACTCCGGTGCACAACCTTGATCGACGAACGTATGAACTTTTTATGTGTCTACAAAGTTCTGTGTACGTTTTGCGAGGATTCCCAGAATTGAATTATGAGAGGTTTTGTGGAAGAAACGGTTTGAATTACATCCCTCCTTCCTTATTTGTTGATTTGTTTCGGAGAAGTATTTAATAACCTCATGTTACTTTATTCAAAACAACTGACGCACGTTTCGATGTAAATTAAGATATAATGGCAATTCTCATTTTCTTCTTTTGGTTTTTGCGTCAAGGGTTGAACGTGATAGCTATATTACTACTTGTCTATAAGTTATCTTCACGGTCCATCTGTTACACAAGATCGTAAAACGCACGTCGTTGAAATGTTATTTCTTCTCGAACTAGATAAAGGTCACCTGTCAACTACACTCCACTTGTAATGATCGGGTGTATTTATAAGTTTGTATACATCAGTGTATCAGCAGTGGGTATAGGACGTGGATAGAAGGTCATTCATTCATGATAATCCAACTGTTGGATCGGTTTCTATGTAAAAATGTACGTATGAAAGTTAAAGTTGTTTCTCGTGATTTGCTAGTTGATCTCTTGCTAGGAATATTCTTTTTTCAAATATTCTTGAAAAGATTTTCAGTTTTTATCTTTTTCTAAAGTGCTGTAAATAGCACTTTAATATGGAATTTCATGATAGTGAATCTCTTTAGGGTCAATCTTACAACGAACAGTTCCTGCCTAAAAAAATAAAAATCCTAATTCTTCTAAAGGACCAAACGACCGCCATTATACAAAATTTTAATAAACCTTAACTTGTTTCAAATTTCTATCATCCCAAATGGCAATTATACTAATGAAAACTTTTTTGTTTCAGGTACTTTTGTCCGAAGTTCCCATCATGGAGTCAGGGGGTGAAAAATATACGAGATTCTACCCCAAAACGTACTACTGCGACAATCTGCATGAATAATAATATTTGAATTATTTAAACCGAGCCCTGTCTTGTGGATTAGCGGAAAGTACCGGATGATGGCAGATTTACATACATTTGCATTGAACGATACGATTTCTTTCGCATTATCCTTCGGGAGTAAAGGTCGGGGGCGTCAGACCTCGGGCACGACCCGGTACCTTTGGGTAATGTATGACGATATTGTTGGGTTTATTTGTACGTAGTTACAATAATACACGAAGATATTCTTCGCCAAATGTAACTATTCTTCTATTTTTAGAGCCTTCCAACAAAATCATTATGATCAAAATATCAATACGATAGATCTTTTCTTGGAATCCTTAAAAATATATAAAGCTATACCTATAAACTATTCGGGAAAAGATATCAGATATCTACGAAATACAAAGTTGATTACACAACAATGATAATTGGATCTGGCAACATTCATATAACTGGTTGTGTATTGGAGTAGTCGGATCTCAATCACTGGAATGATGGAGTCATCGAGTGTTTATTAATATTAATTATATCCGATACACAGGAAATATTATCAGTGGATTTTTCCAATGAAACCAAACAATGTTGTTTTATAGGAGTCAACTATTTTTTGTTGACTCTTTATTATATTGATTTTTGACGTGATAACGTCTTTAAAATCGTTTTAGTCGGGTGACATGTTCAGAAACTTGTGTCACACCAAAACCTCACGAGCGCGATCGATCGATCGATCGATCGATCCTGAACAAAATAAGACGTTATCACGTAAACATCTCGATCGTAAACCTACTTTACAAACAACCAATTTTTTTTTTTATTGTAATTGCTGTTTACTTAGTCACATTATTCCGGATTCTTAACGGAAGAAAACATAAAAAGCATCACGCCTGCAATCCCTGAACAGTTAGGTAGTAGTACACTTATAGTTGACCCACATTACACCAAATATAAATTATATAAATTAGTTAATGTAAAAATCAGCCTGATATAAGATCCCTAAACTTTTAACATGGTCGCGGGAAAACACACCGTCCAAATTAAGTCCTCTGAAGCGCTTTACAGCGCTATAGGTGTAAATATTCCGCGAGCATGCAGCAGTGAGCGGATACAGCGAATCCCGCGGCTTCCCGGGATACAGGTAAATATTTGATTTGTCCCGCTGTAGCGCGCCGCGCTACTCAAATACGTGAACCAAAGAGGTGTGAGTGCCAAGCGACAAGCGATGAGCGGGGATAATTGGTTGATACGTCCCGGCAATGTGGCACTTATGGGCCTAGTTTTGGCGTCCTAGTTTGTCTTGTCTCTGTTCTTGTATTCTGCTTTAAGTACTAGGTCACTTAATTGCAAAGTATTTAACCTAAGTTTTTTAGCATAATCAATCAATACCGTCTTCACTGCTAGAAGACACGCCTCCTTCTAACAGTGAGACGTCGTGTGAGCGAGCTCCAAATGGACCGCTATCCACCCGGACTAAGTCGGTGGGTGTCAAAATCAAAATCAAAATATTTTTATTTCACATAGGCCTACATGGGCACTTATAAAACGTCGAGAAAAGATGCACGGTTCGGGTTGGTCGTTTCCTATGGAGAAGAACCGGCATGAAACTCCATGGTTACAATCTTCGTGTTTTTTGTACTAAGTAGGACATAAGCGCTGGGTAATTACTGTCCCAATCTTTTACAAATTTATTTGTATTCAAAACTAGTCAATAACATTTCAACTTGATCGTTTACTTCAAGACTTTGAAGAAAAAACAAATATCAGACTCGATATTATGATGTTCTGCAAGTGATTAATAAAAAAACCTAATGATTGATGACCATGACATTCTAAATCTAATTTTCAAATTCGTGTATCCCAATTATTTAAACATCATGCGCGTGATTTTTTCTAAAAAAACTATATGTATAATAAAAAAAGGTTCTATTCAATAATATATCTAACATTTTTATCGAAGTTACATAATGTTTCAAATGGCTTCAACTCTTCTCTTGCACCACACAACAAAATTATTTTCGTAAATCACGTAAAACCGTTTCGCCTATGGCTTGGACCGCGTAAACGTGCTAATTATCTGCCTTATGTAGAGGGCAGTGCGGACACCCTTTGAACTGACCTGACATAGGCATGTGTTCATTAAATATTAGTTAATGTCCTGTGTTAGTATTGGGTGATATAGCTGATACTGGACGCGAGCGATGTTATGTATTTGGTGGGTAGTTTTAAAAGTCCTACGAGTCCTTATTTTTATTTGTCTTACTGAGGCTATCTCTAGCTAGACTATTACAGTAGTTAACTAATAGCTATTTAAGTATTTTAATATCTTCTTATTTTCATAAATTATAGGTATGTGTGCTGCCAGGTTTTTCTAACAGAATCAACTAAAACATGTTTTTAATTAAAGCCACGCTACTTATAACATATGTTAATAAATACAGTACCAACAAAAACACAAATTAATTAGCTTGATGAATACAACAATTAGTTACGGAAAAAACAATTGGATAATTTGCCAAATAACAAATATTAATTACATACTCGTAAAATAATTATTTAATTCTTGATGAATAGATGACAAAGTTAGAACCCCAAATGGTTAGGTTAGGTTACGTACTTACATGTACAACACCTATCTTTGCCAGTAATGACTAAAGTACTATGTAATAGAGGAAATCGAAAAAAAAACGGATCTGTAGCCCAGTGTCACAATCACTTTAATTTTGTTATTTCAAGAATCCGATCTACTACTGATAAATCACCGATTAAAAAACAAATAATAAAATTTTATTTGTCCTGGGACTCAAACCCGGGAAGCCATTTTCAGCATCACAAAAACGAATTAATTCTGCTCTCCATCGCTTATGACTTGGGAGTATCTGCACAAACATACTAATTACTGGTCCGTCAGCGTCGGTCCGCGGTTGGTCCTTTGAGCTGGGCGACCTTTTCTTGTGGCCAGATTTGTTTTACGCGTTTTTTATTGCCCCATCAGCGTAAAGAGGATTTTGTTGAATAACTTTGTAACGAGTGTTAGCGTTCCTGAAAGCGCTGAATTTGGGAAAGTGTTCTATTTTGACACTTACACGTGTTGGCAATTTTATTACTGTTGCTGCGAGTCAAATAGCGATAAACTAATAGAATACATAAATACAGAGCTGATTTGTCCCTTGAAGTATTAGGATATTGTTATCTTATCAAGATTTATTTTAAGGAGCACTTCTGATCGCCTGGAGTTTAGTAAGATATGATTGCGTATCTCAAAAAAAGGTTTTTTTAACCCTTATTGGAGCACTGTTGTCCGACTGTCTTTCTGTCAAAACCCTTTATCTCCGAAACGCGTGAAGGTTGAAATCCTTACTAATATTATAAAAGCGAAAGTGAGTTTGTTTGTTTGTTTGTTTATTTGTTTGTTTGTTTGTTACCTCTTCACGCTTTAATGGCTAAACCGATTTTGATGAATTTTAGGTACAGAGATAGTTGGGAACCAGGAGACGGACATAGGCTAATTTTTATTTTAAAAAAGTGGGATATGAGGGAGAACGAGGGAAGAAAAGGGAAAACTTAGCGTTGCTATTACAAATCAATCAGGCGCAAGAGCAAAAACTGCAGGTCTGCTTGGTGTGTTATACCGAATTTAACGCGAGCGAAGCCGCGGGCGAAAGCTAGTGAAAACTATAAATTCAAATCTGTGGTCCCTTGGTGTCCTGGAAAAATCGTATGTTTAGAAATCCATGCAGTCGAAAAGATATGGCCGTTTATGTCGCGAGTTTGTTCTATTGTCTACTCCTTGTTTAAATCTAAATAACACATTAGCTAGCCTGTGTACATATTTCGCCAGTTATATGTATTTAGTCCCATGAAAATGATGTCAATATAAACACTAAATACAGCTTTGCAGAGCTCTCTTTTTATCCGCAAGAGTTGTGTAAGTGGAAGATAGATTTCCTTCCGCATAATTTCCAAAGAAACTCGACACCATCGTGAAGTTCCACAAATAACCAACCCTCACACACCACAATCTTCCAGGATAATGACATGATGAATAAAAGATCCTCGAACCAACGTCAGTCGGCATGACGCTCCGTCGGCTGCTGATTGATTTAATTTCCGTTCCTCCATCTTTTGTACTTCTTCCTTAATGCTCATAGACAGCCACTGAGATGCTTTTAGAGCTGAGGACGTCAGGGTGTCTTCCTTGCAGTGTATCTTGTATAGGTTTGATGTTGAAGTGAAGCGTGACATTAAGTTTGAGGAATTTTAGATATAAGTATATGAGAAAAGTGCGGTAATAGTTATTGCTCGAATATAAGATAACTGGTAACATACACTTAACGATTTGATGCATTAAATTGCTGATAAACTTAAAATAATTGTAAAGCATGCTTGCAATGGTAACGCCTTTCATTTTTACAATTCAACAACATAGATTGCGTCATTTCCAATGAAGAAATAAATATTTGAAATAAGAAAATTTAAATTTAATATAGTTGTGATGGCCCAATGGTAAGCGCCTCGCCTCGCATGTATAAGGTGGGTTCAAATCCGGGCAAGTACCAATGTGACTTCTTCAATTCATACGTGCTTTCTAGAAGTTTAGCTAGAAAATCACAGACATTGGTGAAGGAAAACATCGTAAGGACATCTGGAATTAATCTGAAATTACCAACCCGTCTTGCACAAGCGTAGTGATCAATGCTCGAGCTTTCTGTGTATGAGAAGAGGCTTTTGCCCAGCATGGGCAATTAAAATGTAATAACAGTAATTTGACCAGCAAGTTAGCAACCCTGTCCTAATTTCATTGCTACAGATAGGAAGCTGTATCCAATCTCCCTAATGTCATTCATCTAAACACTCAACTCAATTTTCTTTTATCACAAAACATGTTCATCACAATAACCTGGTGTATACGTAAGTACTGCAGAAGCGAATAATATTGTAATTTGTACGAGAATGAGCGGCGAATATCTTTCACTCACTCAAATGGTTTTGTTGAATTCCTGCCTAACATCTTGTTACGGTGAATGTGGGAGGTTTTTGAAGATTTAGGTATTTGGTACTAGGTATAGCTGGTGGGATACCGATGCCTATCCTTTTTTTTTCACAAATGTGTTATCTTATTTTATATTTTGGTCTTCTAGTCTAAGGCTTTCTCTGCTAGATACATGAAGTGTAGTAGTATGTATGTATGCTCCTTAGGTAGACTTAACCCATTGTGTGCACTACTTAATATAGTGATATTGAATATTATGCTTACGATGTACTTTACCTGTAATGCGCATTTCTATATAATTAGTGTGGTACTTATTAAATGGAGTTCAATCAAGGTGGTTGTGTACTTTTTTACAATCCCATCGGACCCCCAACATCACATACAATGATTCTTTTTATTGTTTTTACCTCAAAAGGAAAAAAAAACGTAACCCTTATAGGATCACTATATTGTCCGTCTGTCTGTCAACACCCCGTTATCTTGGGAACGCGTGGTTGTATCGAGTTGAAAATAATCAAATCTGTGGTCCCTTGTGGGTTGTTAAAAAAACCCTCTAATTCTCAGCAGTAAAACGATATGGCCGGTTATGTCTCAAGTTTGTACAGAACCGTCGGCGCGCGAGTCCAACTCACACTTGGCTGGTTTTTATTTAAACATGCCCTACACTAGGATTTTCTCCTGTATCGTCGGTGCTTTTACAACCATTTAAAATCACATTCACAGCCAAACACTAACTGACCATATAAATACTTGTTTCGTGATTTCGTGCGGGGACCGAACCCGCGACACGCACCTCAGCAGCCATTCGCACGGCCACTGCGCCAACCGTGTAATTACCAAAACCGTTTGCCAGAGAAAGTCAACGCGAATCTGTAATCTTCGGTAAAAGTATCTCTTACAATTATTTTCTTTTTTGTCCTAAATTTATTCTATTTCACGAACCTTTGTGATTCGTTTAAAAGATATTTGATTTATGGAAACATCATTATTTCACAAGCATGTATAAGCTTTGAATTTATTTGTCCCTTATGTCAAGATCTGTTTCGCTGGTAGTGATGAACAACTTGCGGTCCTGGGTTCGCTTCCCTGATGTTCTCAATAGCAGACCGAAGTCTGGGTGTGGACCCGGTTGATGGCCCATCACGTGACTCAAATATAACTCGCGAAATGTATGTGCACCTTGATACAAGTGTGATGATATTTTATTGAAGACCGAAGCGACTGTCGAACCGGACATACGATATGAATTACTTCTATCGGAAAAATGGGAGTTGAAATACGAGTGAGCGCGATCAGATTTCTCGGGCGCAAAGTAAAATCGTGAGATTTATGATAATATTGGCTGAAGAAATGAATAGCACTTCTTGAAAAAAAAAACGAAATGAAATATTTTCAATTACTTGCGTTATTTTTGTTTTTAAAGAATAGAATCCTTACTTAATATTATAAAAGCGAAAGTAAGTTTGTTTGTTTGTTTGTTACCTCTTTACGCTTTAATGGCGGAACCGATTTTGATGAATTTTGATACAGAGTTAGTTCGGAACCACGAGACGGGCATAGACTAATTTTTATTAAAAAAAAGTGGGATATGAGGGAGAACGAGGGAAGAAAAGGGAAAACTTAGCGTTGCTATTACAAATCAATAAGGCGCAAGGGCAAAAACTGCATGTAACAGGTACTGCGTTATACCGAATTTAACGCGAGCGAAGCCACGGGCAAAAGCTAGTGGAATATAAATCGAATCGAAGGATCGTACCATATTATTTTTCCAATGTTTTGACTCAGGGGTTTTAGTTAGCTGAATAATCAAACCTTGTATGATGTTCACACAACTTACTGCTATAAAAGAGATCTGTCTCCATTCTTACCTTTTAGTTACAACAAAGTAACATAACGCCACGTCTGTAATTCTTAAAGGGTTAAGCAGATGTGTGCTCAGGCGCTACCCCTACATTTAACCAGTTCTGCTTCAGCCCCGTGTAATAAGGAGCAGACATATTGCCATCAACCGCGCATGAAGCTATTGTTTACAAATCCCTTCAATCTTCTAGAATGTTGTCATTGACCCGCTTGTCGGCGGGAAGCTGGTCGATGATGGGCAGCAATTGGATTGATTGGACATCCGCAGGGGACGGACACTTCACACGACTCCGGCGAGATATCTTCGGCTGGTGATTTCTTGTTTTCATTAGTTTTTGCCGAATATTCTTTTATTTGTTGAAAAAACGGTGCTTGTATTTTGTCGAACGAATAACTTATTATATCTTGCGAAGTTTCGTTAAGTTTAGATTAATCAAATAACTGAGTAAACAATCTAAAGATGCTGGGTTAGGTTAATTTCCATTTGTGGATGACTAAGTAATGCTTATAATCTAATTTATGTATCTTCAACAAGTTTTAGGAAGGATCGCCTCAAAGGACCACAATGTAGTCCATAAAAGATATTCCTGCTGAGATCAATTCCAATAAACAATTTCCAGGAAATACATTGTAAAATTGTTTTTTGTTAGTATTATTATCTTAATGTTTGAAATTGTATATTTTTGGCCGAAATTTAGGAAAGAAGAACTAAAATGATCGGTGGTTGTGGTTCATAAAACTAGACTTAGTACCTTCTTTATTTTACACGTACCAATTTATGTTTCTGATGATTAGATGCAAATCGTTTCAAAGTCAGTAGGTAGTTATTGAACCCTCGTTAAAACTGCTTACTCTCAAAATTAAACTAGAACCTTTGAACTAAGATCTCCGATAACCTTCTCACTTAAGATATTTATCACAAGCGAGCCCGCGGTTTACGCCTAGCTGCCAAGCATTTCATATGGAAATTAATGTGCTTATAAATCATTCAGGCTGGCAGCTTTTTCATTTGGCGTCTTCGTGTAATCATGTGTGTTATCAGACGCGTATTATGAGTTCGCGATCATTTTCAACGTGACGGTGAGAGAAATTAAGATTTTTTGACTATAATGTGTCATAAGTGAAGGTTGGATGTTTATTGGATTCGGTACAAATATCTTGGATTATCAGCGTTAAGTTGGTAGTGTTGTTCCGATTTCTCAGTTCCTTGGCACAAACATTATGCGTTAACTTAATTTCAGAACATGACGGCTCAGGCTTGTTTTTATCAAATAATTTCACAAGTGATAATTATCTTGATAAAATTATATCTTAGTTATAACAGAAATCGTTAAACTATAAAGAATAAACGACGCGTGTACGTAGATGCGTTTTCCCGCTTCTACGCTAACCCGCGTGCATGTCAAGTGTCAACTTTAAAAAAGTGATTGCAGTCATTTTAATTAATCAATAAACTTACAGAATATTTGAAACATTTAGCACAACTTCAGACACAAAAAAAAATTGTAAAAGAGCAGTATTTCTTTTCATCATATTTTAGAAATGAAATCAGAATTTTTAAGAAAAAAATATTTTGAAAATAACAAACCTTTGTTTTTCGAATGGAAAATCATCAAACGATTGCCTCCTTCTGTGGACACAGCGGGGGGAGTGTCAGCCTGTACCGACTAAACCCATCCATGTTTCTTCAGTTCCCTTTTATGTTCCGGGGCCGTGGTGTGTCTTTCGAACAACCCGCAGCCCTGGCAAACACACTGGCCCTGACGAGCTCCTCAGATTAGTGACACCTCCTTGAAGTGCGCGTGAAACACGAACGCGCGCTGTACACGCCTATTACGAACCCTTCTTTAATAACTATAAACATCTTGATTATCATAACATTAATTAAATCCAAAGTAGACATCCCTATTTATCACATAGAAGTGTTAAGTAGACAGTAAACAATGCGGTATCATTGCGCCGTCTCGCCGATTTGTCACGCGCAGAGACATCAGTCACGCCATCTTGTGGAGGTTGACTTTAGCAAACAATACCAGCTACTATTGTGCGAAAATATTTGTTCGCCGAGTTGTTAAGACGGTTACGACTTATGTTTATAGTTGAAGTTATGTTATACTTGTGCGATTGTTATATTATGGTCTTATGGTAACGTTCATAAAAAAACATTTTATTAATTACACATCCATGTGTGCAGCAAGTCAAAAGATAAAAGAACATGTTTTGTCTCCTCATACCATTTTAGTAGACTCTACATTTGTGGTCATTCTAATCATGTAAATAAATGTGAAGGAATAATTTATCTTAAGATTTAAAATATTTTTTCTGATCCTTTGCTTCATAAGTTTGATGAATAACGCTGTTCAACAGCGTAAATAATGCAATGAATGTTGTTCAAATGTCAAAATGAAAGGCATCATCGTAAATGTGTTACAAAAGTATTCCGCAAATTGTTCCTAATAAAGTATTTTTAATACTGATGGAAACTCCAATCCATTTCACCTGCGTCTGTACAGCACCGTTGAAGCGTAGCCAACGTGTCCCAATGTGTATCATCGTGTGCATACCCATGGCCATAACACTCACACCAGTCAGCGAAACATATTAACACGACGCAAATAAATGGCGCGTGTACACCGCTGGCTATGGCTCCTGACTCCTGCCCCACAGCCGGCGACGAGCGAATAGAGACATCAACTAACGTTAGCGAGAAGTCTGTTCTGCCACTTTTTCTTTCCAACTAAAGCCCTAGAAAGTTTTAAAGGTCTCTCAGCCCATTTTGTATAAATTAATTAGTTCGGATAGTGTTGTAGATACGCAAAGAACAAATGTGCGGTGACTACTGGCTGTTATACGTATACACCAAGCGAGTCAGCCAAGCCAAGTGAATGCTGCTAATCAAGTACTCCGATAGGTCTTCTCGCTGTGAAAAACGAGTATTCATTAATCTACTATTCACATAGTGTTCCGCTTCTACATACCTACAATCTATTGTAGGTTTCTTGAGCGAGTAGATCGTCAATAACTAGTCGCTACGTCAGCGATGTGACAGGTACCTATGGCTACAACACTCATCTCATCGCTTCTCGTCTAAACCGCAATGGATGGCGCTCAGCAGTATCTGCGTCGCGCAGCCTGTCCGCCTCAGATGCATCCCCTTCTATCTCCGTAATAACTGCAAGCAATTATCGTTTGCTTGTTTCCAAGACACTGCTGATCATTTTAGTGTTATTACTTGGGGAATAGGGTACCGTTTCAAGTGGTTAAGTGCTGTTGTATGTTGCAGTCGATTAATTTGAATTTCGATTCGATTACTTACTAGAGGAAAATAATATTTGTTGAGTTTGTAGTTGGAAGAATAGCAACCCGTTAAACCTCAGTTAAACGGCTGAACTGACAGTCCGAATGCTGGTTAGTTCAGAGTAAACAGCCCGCTCAAATTAAGTCGGTTGTACTTTCACAGTCTACAATGGGTTCATCACTACCTTCTGATTGTTTTCTTTATTCTAGCTTGTTCAGTTTTACTAATCATCCCTTATTAGTTTCGTCCGTTTTGTGGCAATGAGCCAATAGTAGTCTTTCTGGAATGCAGACACCAAATATTCGACCATCCCGGTCATCATCATTCTCTTAGTCTTGCACCAATTTATTCGAGGTCGACACAACATCTTATTTCTTTATTAATGTCATGAAAGTCACCTCTTTTTTAGGAATGAGAAATCATCGAATAACTCCCTCTGCTCTGGGCGGAGCGAAAAGGAGTGTCAGACTTTGCTGATTAAAACCCATCAATGTTCCTTATTTAGCCGTTTGTGTGCCGGGGTTACCCTATCTCAAACAACTAGCAACCCCGGCTGGCTGAATGTCCTTGGAAATCCAAGCATTGACAATTCACTAATCATAGACAATTGCAAATCAACCGCCATCATCATTCTTTACTCAACTAGCCTAACCTTTTCACAACTAATGTTGGGTCGGCTTTCTTACCGAATTCAGTAGAATACTAGTATTTTGCATGGAACGAGCTGCCTATCTGACCTCCACAACCCAGTTTATGACTGGGTAATACGATACTAACACTAATTGTATTAGCAATACATATGATTGTCTGTAAGGTATTTATGTATGGGCCTAAGATGCCTGAAATAAATGTTTTTTTTTTATACTAATTGGAAAGAGGTCAGACTTGAGAACCTGTGACTACCTAACGACTTTCATAGTTTTAGAAATGTTAACCGGGACCAACGGCTCAACGTGCTTCCCAGGTGAACAACCCATCCACGGACTAGGCAAACGCATCTTAATCTCAAGATCGAATCAAATAGTTACCGATGTTGTTAGAATTACAAAGCTGGATGTCATTTCCCGTGCTCGTCCCCAAAATCCAATCAAAGCCTAGTTCTATTAATTTTCGTAATAACGTTTCAGCAACAGAGGCCATAGAGTCGTGATTGACGTAGCATCAATTAAATATGAAACGGTTGATGTATTTGATGAAACATGTCAATTAATTACCTGAATGAATTATTTATCAGCTGGTCGGCGTGTGGTTGACTTGTGGACAGGGGACTGTTTGCCGGTGGGGTTTATTTTGTGGTCATAGTGAGCACTTTTGTAAATAAATATCTACAGCCAGTGATCTAGACTTATCTTATAAAACTAGTAAATAGACGTCATTTAAAATTACGATTTTCCAATCGAATTTATGTTTCTTGTCAATTTCGTTGTTTTTCTACCGGTACGTCAATGTTCAAAGTGAATAAAAAACACATTTTCCTCATACTGCACAAATTAAAAAGTTTCTGCAGTGGGGACGCTCACAAAAATTCCGCTCTACCAAAGGAGAAAATGTAAACAAAACTTATAATTTCAGTATTTACCGAAAAGGTTTATGTTTGTCCGGAGTTTTTCAGCAAATACTGCACACGTCCCAAACTCTCATTTAGAAACACAACAAAAGTAGCGTTAACAAAAACTAGCCAAGGTCGAGAGCGGGGCAACGGGGAAAAACGACAATTAAACGCGCCATTAACTTTTTGCGTAGACCGTACCGTAGCCGCCATTTTTTGTTTGACCGCCGACCAGTTCGGACCTCGCTCGTGATTAGCTCTGTTTACAATGAGGTAATTGATAATTTTACGCGGGTAAATTGATGTTTTAGACCTTTGTGATACTATGAGGAAAACTTGAACAGAAGGAGCTTTGTTGCCGGGGGTTGCGGGTTGTTCGAAAGAGATACCGCAGCCCTGGAACACATAGGGCAAAGTTATTTGATGATTTCTCATCACTAAAAAGGATTTTTTTGTTGTTGTTTTAAGGTGATACTGGGAAATAGGTACTCCTGTATCTTGAAAATAACTTACAATTTTGCCTTTTTAATTACAATTGAAATTTATTGTGTTATTGACCGGTGTTCTTAATATCTTGTACGATTTCTTTTGTACATCATATTTTCTTCACAGAAGCGTATAACTGTTAGATTAAATGATAAAGTAGTGTAGTTACTAACTTCCATTATTTATGTATACAAACACTGCTTACTTGAGTTTTCCTTCCAAACGGGAAGTTACGAGACTTCCTTCCTTTCGATTTTCCAACTATATTAGTACGTTAATAAGGTTGTATTTAGCGTCTACATCTGCAGTAACAATACAACATTAATCCCGACACCCTAACCCCAATACAACACACGCTTCATAACTTTGTTCTACTCTCAAATAGTTTTAAATTGCAAATGCAATTATCCGATCTGACCGCGTCGTGGCAATGCTATGCAAGTTTTAATTACCAACGCCTGCATAATTGTACGAATCGGTATGGCGTGCTCGTCTCGATGTGGACGTGCTATACGGAAGCATATTTTATAAAGGAAGGGTGGGTTCGCTAATAATTGTGTTCCTATGTTTTAATTAAGGGGTCTTGTGTCTAGGGACGACGGGTCGAGGGTTGGGAAGGCATCCGTAAGCCTCTGTAAGTACAAGTAGTTGCTCGCGCTTGGATCCTTTGTAATAAATATTACAGGCTCTTTCTTATCGTAAACTATTAGAATTTATCATTAGTGTCTTTTGGTCGACATGATTTGATTAAGTTTGTGTGTCTTTTCCAGTGTAAATATTTAAAGAATCGAAAATCAAGGACACTAAAGGTATAATCGTATCTTCATTAAACAGCTTCTCCCACATTTTTACTTGAGAACATTTTGACTGACTTTCTGCAATCCTCTGACTATCAGCCATCGTTCGCATATAACGAGCTCGTCCGATGCACTACCTATAAAAAATAACAATGTTAGAGAGGGACGTAGCTTAGCGAAAGAGATGGAAGACGAGGGTGTTGAAGCTCAAATTGCGGCGTTCCCATTGACATTACGAGACTGTGAGGCCGTTCGTTTTTATGTAATGAAAATGAGCTTGTAACATGAAATTTAATGATGAATAATAATTTCACACTTTATTCGAGATGATGAGTTCGATGTTCGATGAAAAGGATACCTTTGGAACTCACTTTCTGTTTCACTTGTTCGTTGTTGTGGTGTGTATTACTCGAGAAAATTCATACTGGGTTGGCATGCGAGGGTCAGCAGAGGTATGTTCTTCGATCTTCATTTATTGTGGATTTATATAAATATAATAATTAAAGTTTTACTTAAAACAAGGCAATGTGCTATACTCCTCGTTAATACAGTGGTATAAAGGAAGTAACAGAAAGTTTCTACAGATGGTTAGTTTAATTAAAAACGCAGCCGAGCATCGCATTATATCACGAGTTTTGGCAACTTTCGGAACATGGACGAATGGACGTTCACCGTTGTTTTATACTTTTAATTTAATCGAAAATGCGTTTGATCGCTTTGTTAATCTTTAGTCATAGAATGTACGGCCTTAATACAATCTCTAGGTTGCAAAAAAATACAATGAAATTTGTCTATTTTGGATTTCTTAGATTTAGACTGAAAATCGTTGTTATGGCTGCAAACTGGCCTTCACTTAAAGAGACTCATTACTGTACAAATGTGCGGGTACACACGCACCAGCACCACAGAGGGGAACCCCTGTTCAGAGATAACAAGCGTATAATTATATTATAGATAGGAAAACTAATTTTGTGATTATTTTACCAAGGAAATCCATCGTGGATGGATTATGCGAAGAATGATATGAAAGAAAATTGGGTAAGGAGAATGGAAAGAAATAACGTGTTGCGCCGATCTCAAGTAACATGGGACAAGGGCAGAAAGATAGAATTGAATGATTTTTAAGAACTTTGATGTAGCAACAACCTTGTGAGGAGCTTGTGGCTAAATAATAGCAGCCGCTCGGGTCGATCTTTAGGTTAAGCCGCGCTTGCCTAGGTTGGTCTGTGGATGGGTGACCACCCGTTACATACCGAGTTTCCTCCGTGCCTCGGAAAGCACGTTAAGCCATTGGTCCCGGCTGTCATTTGTAGATCTTTGACAGTCGTTACAGGTAGTCAGTGTTCCGAAAGTCTGACAACCAGTCTTACCAAGGGGTATCGTATTACTCAGTACTAACTGGGTTGTGGAGGTCAGATAGGCAGTCGCTCCACGTAAAATACTGATATTCAGCTGCATCCGGTTAGACTGGAAGCCGACCCCAACATAGTTGGGAAAAGGCTAGGCAGATGATGATGATGTAGCAACAACCTATACGAACTTATATTTATACACGCAAAGCCTACATAAATAGAGTAATCTCCCAGATTAGGACATTTACACACATTTACAGGGTAGCCCATTAAAAACAATCCTCGTATGTTCCAAGAATACTCCCTTTTGGGGGTCCGTACTTCAATAGAAAAAATGGAACCCTTATAGCAGAATTTGAATACACCCAAGATCTACTTTTTACGGACGAAATCCGGTACGATCTACTACAATATGAATGCCATTATGTAAGATTTTTTTTATTAAAAATCACACAATATATTACGCGCAGACTTTTCATCTGTTAGAAGTATGTATTTATGTTGTTTGCCTTGCCGCGATCGACTGGAGTAATAACCACGATCGACTGGTTGGCCATCCTTGCCTTATAGGATCACTTTGTTTTCCGTCAGTCTGTCTGTCAAGACCCTTTATCTCGGGAACGCGTGAAGGTATCGAATTGAAATTAAAACCTTATACTTCAGTTTGTGAAAAATATTTGCTCTCTTAGTCTAAGGCTTAGACTAAGAGAGTTAATATTTTTTATGTCACAAGTTTCTTCGGAAACGGTGCGTGAGTCCGACTCACACTTGACCGGTTTTGTCTATTAGATACAGGGTGAGGAACTTCACACCCTGTAAGTACGTCAAACTCCAAAACATTAAGTGTGTTATCCCCGTGGATATATCCTTTACTAGCTTTTGCCCGCGGCTTCGCTCGCGTTAAATTCGGGGTAACACCATTTCCCTTGCGCCTTATGGATTTGTAATAGCAACGCTAAGTTTTCCCTTTTCTTCCCTCTTTCTCCCTCACATCCCACTTTTTTTTTAAAAAAAAGCCTATGTGTGATAGTTGGGAACCAGGAGACGGCTCCTGGTTCCCAACTATCTCTGTACCAAAATTCATCAAAATCGGTGTAGCCATTAAAGCGTGAAGAGGTAACAAACAAACAAACTTACTTTCGCTTTTATAATATTAGTATGGATACGAAAAGTAAATAATTTCCTTTACTTTTACACTAAGCGTAATCTTAGCAATTTCACATCCTACAGCACAAATATAAACGTGTACCAGTAGATGCGAGACGTGATGGATCCGACACGACCAGGATTAGTGATGTGATGTCAGTCAATACACTCCACCTGGTTGTTCTCTAGATGGACTGCGTTATATACGTACCAAGATAGCTTGGTAGGTATACCACCATTTCTCCATTTGTCCATTTCACACACACATACGCCGACAAACTTAGGATAAAACTAGAGTTAGTAGGAATAAAAATAGCGGTTTGACATAATTATTTTCTATGTCATACCGCCATTTTTATTCCTCAGATAACAGTTATCTGACTATTGAAAAATCAGCCCTAAGTCTATTAATTATTTAACTACTTGTTTTGTATCCTATTACATTTGATGATGTAAAAGAGCGGCGCCCTCTGATACAGGCAGGATATATGCTTAAAAGAGGAAGCCACCAACTAGATAACATTGCATAACGTGTAATATCGAAAAAAACAATTTTGATTTTTGTTCTTTTTTTATCTTTCTCAGATGATAATGTTCACAGATTACAACATCAACCGAAGCCTCTCGCGTAATATCCTGTATTAACCATTCACCATTTTTGTTCATCCTTCTTTACCCAGTTTTTTAAAAACGCTGTCACAAAAATATCGTTTAAGTAAAATAAATAGCAACAGAGTTTTCCAATTCATTGTTTTTTCTCATTTTCCGTCTGACCAGTAGTGAAGCTGTTGAGGAGTCCTACATAAGTAATTTAGAAAAGCAACCCAATATACCGGCATCGTTAATAATGTCCAGAGACGCGGTAATGTCTTTTCCCATCATTTCATCCATCAATACAACGATGTTTTAAAATGCAAAGTACCCTCCATTTGTGTCCAAAAATAATATCCGAATAGTCTTGAAATACTGTGAAGAGGAAGGTAGGCGAATAATTCTTTTATATTCAAACAAGATCATTACTGTTTTCAATGGGTGACATAATTTATTTTTCGCCTCTCCACGAGCTTGCAAAAGACTGACAAAGGGGCTGCGAAAGAGCGTTCGGGACTGGTGTAAGAGTACGAGCGAATTTTGTAAGTGCAAGTCATTTGATACAATTCTATAAAATGTTGTAGTTATATAGTTAGATTATACAGTTCTAGAAATAGAGGCAAGAACTTGCAATTTTATAATGTTCAGCAGGGGGCTGCTGTAGGCCAATATCGAGGATTATGAGAAAACATCAGTATTTTAGTCTGATAGGCTTATTTACACCAATTTATAATCGCAAAAGGTTGGTATTCTTTTTGTGTTTTATGGGGATGCTTATGGAACGTCAGCTTCGGTTGTCCCAATCAACTACATAATTTCTCTGAGCAAAATAATATTCATAAGATTGTAGGGCTATTTAGCGCATTTGCTTACTATTTCAGCATCCCGCTGTCGCCTATCAATTAGCCAACAACATGGAAACGTAAGAGAGCGGAATAGAGTCTCGTTGAACGTAGGCTCGCAGCACCCGCTCAATGAGCTCACTGCAACCTTTAAATCTTAACTAAGTACTTCTGCTAATACTGGGGCTGTCTTCGTTATCAGATTATTTTTCATAAATTCCTCTCGTTGCTTACGTTAAGAGGCCATCTCCAAATCATGTATATTAACGCATTTATGTTACTGTTTTTTTATATATTTATCTATATGTTATGCAGCATCCTCAGTAAAGCCTTGATTCCTTAGCTCTGAAATATTTTTAGAAGCTTCTCATATCCCTGTTTCGACAGACTTACTTAAAAAATACGTTGTTCCTGAACTCTGAACCACATCCAAGACTAAATAAAAATAGTCTTCAAGACACAACCTATAAATAAAAGAGGTCAAAAGACCAAAAAAACCGTTAAATGATAAATTATGTAAAACTAGATAAGGCCGGTGTTTCGTAACCCACTACTCTGAGAAGAAACAGCCGAAACAAACTCAGAGGTCTCTTTTAAGGACCAGACAAAAAATCTTGGTCAACTTACTGTAAGCAATTGCAAGATAAATAAAGATATTGAATGTCAATTTGAGTAAGTACCGACATTTTAAAATGTTATTGGTGCGCAATTTGACTAGTTACAATTAAATAAATGTAATAAATTGTTTAAACATTATACTATGATGATATATTTCCAAATTAACTTAGACATATTATTTTAACGTTTTAAAATTTAGTTTAACAAATAGTTACGAGTAAAAATTATCTTTGTCCACCCATTGGCTAAAAAAATGGCGCGCTTTCCCCACTTAAGTATAGTAAGCTTAGAGTCGATAAGTAAACCTAATTCTATTTCCTAGAGTAGTCGTCTTGTAACCGTCGAGCTGTATAGTTTATAACAAAGTGTAACCGAGTGATATGGTGCAATAATAAAAGTGTTTATAAAGGTATCAGTGAGTTTTCTTTCAGTTCAGAAGTGGGATATCTTCACGTCTATATAATGGATAACAACGGTGACAGAAGTTTGGTGCAATTGCCACAATCCCCATCGCCGGTGTTGGGTAAGCAGTGCCGCGAGCGGAACCGGAAGCCGAACCGCACTCAGTGCAGCAGGCGGAGCAGCAGCTACCGCCGCAGGCAGAGCAGTAGCTGCAGCCCCAAGCAGAGCTTCAGGCGCAGCCGCAAGCGCAGTCGCAGTCCTGTGCGGAGTTCTGAGCACCGAATTCGGCGGCTCGAGACGCCACCGGCATCACTAGGGTGGATTGCTACACGTTGGAGCCGAAGCCCAACCGGGGATCAACAGGAGAAGCGGTTCAGTGATAATGGCAGATCACTGTCAAGCCGCAGCAGGAGTAACACCCGCAATCTGCAGCAAAGCGGGGATCACCGAAGTAACCGCGAGACCCGTTCGCCGGATAAAAGTTGTAGCGCAGGTGAGTCCTGAAATGTTTTCTAAACTTACGGAGGTACTTGATAAAATTTCTAATAGAGGTAGTGAGAGAATAAGTTACTTTAATGTTGTTCCTGAGTTTGATCTTCTAAAAATCAGAACATAAACAATTGGATACATAAAGTGAATGAAATAGGAAAGATATATAGTTGGACAGACCGACAAATTATACATAATGCGATACCCAAACTTACTGGCAATGCAAAACGGTGGTAAGAGGGCCTTTCTACCATTAATTATAGTTGGATCAGGTGGCAAGAGAAAATCTACAGCTAAAGAAGCTGATGAAAATTATGGGCAAATGCTTTCGCATGTGTTAGAGAAAAGAGCTAAGTTTGAGTAATCATTAGAGGATTACTATTATAGATGCGCAATTAAGGGCGAAAGGGCAGTAGTATGTGTAATCTTTGGCATCGATGATGGGCTATTAGTCTAAGAGCGGAGGCGGCTCAATTTAACAATCCCGATAAACTCTTGGCATACCTACGAAATGCAAAAAGCATAAGTAGTACCTAAAAGAAATGATAATGTCCAAAGAACTTCAGATAAGCAATTTCAAACAACGGATAAACAACCTGTTAATAATAAAGCAGTAAGGTGCTATAACTGCAAAGAAGAGGGTCATGGTTATGTAAATGTACTAAACCAATAAAAAAAAATATACTAGCTGTTCGATAGTTCGTCTCAAGTCTAATAGTTGTTCGATGAATCGTGATCGAGAGAAGGAAGATGAAAAACTGTCTTATAAATTTCACTTTCCAAGTCTAAACCTAATTATTATAAATTTGTACAAACTGTTTTGATCAATGGTCATGAAAAAGTTACTTATTTAGATTCAGGCAGTGAATGTACATTCACTGCCTGAATCTCATTAGTGCTCATTAATGCTCATTAGAAAGACTGATGTTATTAAAATATTCAGAACATGGGCTGAGACTTATTCCGTGGATTTGTGGGAGCAGTAGTTCACACGATAGGTCGATATTCAGTAGTTTTGGAAATGGCGTTACTGTTCAAGATGTTATTGTTGTAGAAAAGTTTTATTTAAAATATCCGTTATTGGTTGGCCAGTCATTTACCGATGCATTGAGTAAAAGTTTTAAAAATTAATTGATAATCTCCCATGAAATTTCAGACTCTGCTACCATACCAACTATTTCTAAAAGAGTTCTGTTCAACTCTCCCCGAATGTCTCTATGTGAAAGTTTATTTTCCTCAAAAGATAGCAGGTTCCATATTAGTATACGTCAGTTACACACATAACATAAAAGAGGGAGGTCTACTCAATTGTAAATGGCAAAGGTGTATTATTAGTCGATAATATCTTCTCAAAGGCAGTAACTTTTAATATAGACCATAGAAGGCGATATTTGCAGATAAAGATTGTCATTGTTAGCCCTTTAGAACCTTTTATTTTAAATAATTTGTCACTAGACAACAGCTTAAACCAAATTCGGATAGTGTTTGCTGGAAAAAGGTCCGGATTTTTGCTTTCAATATCAAAAGTATCTGAACCGTTCCATACTTTGCACGTGGGCCCATATCGGTCTTTCAATGAGAGCAAAAGGAAGCATAAACTAAAACAAGAAGTTATTGACGTTTCTACAAAATTTATTGTCCTAAAACCGGTTAATAATATTAGTTTTTAAAGAATATTTCAGTTTGTTTGATGTGCTTTCTCGAATAATTACAGACAGAGGCACTACTTTTACTAGCTCAAATTTTAAATATTTTTTGTCAGAAAGTGTTCGAAGAGCGTTATTATAGGACGGTATAAGACTCGTTCAAGTCATGACCTTCGGAAAAGATGAGGCTATGGGACGAGTACTTACAAGTAAAATGGGGCTTAAAATTTACAATCAATAAAGCAGTAGGTAACACCCCAGCTCAATTGTATTTTGAGTTGCGACTAACAGGCTTGACTGAGAGTGAACTGGTTTTATCAGTTCATGAACATAATGAAAAAATATAATACTTGTATAAGTACCATCAGAGATATTAGAAACGAAACGCTCCTCAAGAGCAACAAAAGATAAATTTTGATTTGGCCAGTTAGTTAGGGTGAAAAGAGAAGTGGGTCAAAAAGGGTAGAGTCAGAAATTAGTTCCCAAATGTCTAGGTATCACGTTACTTTATCGCGTCACCAAAGTCTTATAGAATGACAGGTACGAAGTGGAGGATACGCCTATTACTAAAGAGGGGTAAACAAAAGGAACCTTTGCGGTCGATAAAATTTACCCTTGGCTTGTGTATCAGTCGGTAGATGACGGTAATGATTAGGACAGTAGTAATGACGAGACTAGTGATGACGAGATTAGTGATGACGAGATTAGTGATGACGAGATTAGTGATGACGAGATTAGTGATGACGAGATTAGTGATGACGAGATTAGTGATGACGAGATTAGTGATGACGAGATTAGTGATGACGAGATTAGTGATGACGAGATTAGTGATGACGAGATTAGTGATGACGAGATTAGTGATGACGAGATTAGTGATGACGAGATTAGTGATGATGAGATCAGTGATGATGAGATCAGTGATGACGAGATCAGTGATGACGAGATTAGTGATGACGAGATTAGTGATGACGAAATTAATGATGGTAATAGTAAGTCTGGCATGGAGGAAAATTCATAAAATGTGAATGTATTGATGTATTGTACCATAACGCAGTTATGATGAATATTTTGAGATCCAAAGTGGTTCAATTTAGTCTTACTGAAGAATTAGCGTAGTGTAGCTTCGTTACTCAGATTAATTTAGTATGGTCAGCATAATCAATATGGTTAGTATGGCCAGTATGGTTAGTATGGTCAGTATGGTTAGTATGGTCAGTATGGTTAGTATGGTTAGTATGGTCAGTATGGTTAGTATGGTCAGTAAAGTGAGGTACCACTAGTTGGTGAGATTCAAGTGGAATCAAAGTTTGAAAACGCCTAGTGTTATGGCTACATGATTCAAGAGGGATCAGACAAATGAAATTTTGTAATGTTATGGTAATATGATTCAAGTGGAATCAGAAAAGTGAATATTTGTAATGTTATGGTAATATGATTCAAGTGGAATCATAAAAGTGAAAATAAGTGAATATTTGTAATGTTATGGTAATATGATTCAAGTGGAATCAGAAAAGTGAAAATAAGCGAATTTTGTAATGTTATGGTAATATGATTCAAGTGGAATCAGAAAAGTGAAAATAAGTGAATATTTGTAATGTTATGGTAATATGATTCAAGTGGAATCAGAAAAGTGAAAATAAGCGAATTTTGTAATGTTATGGTAATATGATTCAAGTGGAATCAGAAAAGTGAAAATAAGTGAAAATTTGTAATGTTATGGTAATATGATTCAAGTGGAATCAGAAAAGTGAAAATAAGTGAAAAATGTTAATGTTATGGTAATATGATTCCAGTGGAATCAGACAAATGAAAATAAGTGAAAATTTGTAATGTTATGGTATATGATTCAAGTGGAATCAGAAAAGTGATAATAAGTGAAAATTTTTAATGTTTTGGTAATATGTCCATTATAACCATTGTAGCTCCTTCATTAGCTGTTATATTTAATGATTGTATTGACCGTGGTGAGTTTCCTGATCTAATGAAAAATAGTAAAATAATACCATTGTTTAAATCGGGTAGTACATCAGACCCAACTAACTATAGACCAATTTCAGTGCTACCAACATTTAGTAAAATTTTTGAAAAAATAATTTTAGAACAAATGCAAAGATTTTTCAATAAACATAAGTTATTGCATAATAAACAGTTCGGTTTTACAAAGGGTCGTTCAACTACTGATGCAGGTGTTGAACTTTTAGGACACATTTATAATGCCTGGGAAGATAAATGCGATGCTTTGGGCATTTTTTGCGATTTATCCAAGGCTTTCGATTGCGTTCTCCATAAAACATTAATCAGGAAACTACACCACTACGGAATCCGGAACGCCTCTCTGAATCTTCTTACGTCATATTTGAGTGGTAGGATTCAGAGAGTTGATGTTAACGGGAAAAGATCTCCCGGGTCTGTAGTAAGAATGGGAGTACCACAAGGCTCAATTCTTGGCCCTTTTTTGTTTCTTATTTATATAAATGACTTGCCTTACCTCATAAAGGATAATCATGATGTAGTGTTGTTTGCAGACGACACTTCTCTTTTATTTAAACTAAAACGTCAGCAGCTAGCTACTGACGATGTTAATGGCGCTCTAGCAAAGGTCGTTAATTGGTTTAACGTTAATAATTTACTTCTAAATGAGAAAAAGACCAAATGCATTAAGTTTACGTTACCTCATGTTAGACAAGTGGAAACTAGTGTAGTAATCAAGGATGAAGAGTTGAAACCGGAAGATAACACAGTGTTCTTAGGCTTAACCTTGGATGCTAAGCTTCAGTGGGGCCCTCATATAGATAAGTTGTCAAAAAAACTAAGCTCTGCAGCATACGCCGTTAGAAAAATTCGTGATTTAACTGATTTAGAGACAGCCCGTTTAGTTTATTTTAGTTATTTCCACAGTGTGATGTCGTATGGTATTCTCTTGTGGGGTCATGCCGCCGATATTCAGACAATTTTTATTTTGCAAAAGAGGGCAATTCGTTCAATTTATAAATTAAGTCCCAGACACTCCCTCAGAGAAAAATTTAAAGAAATTAATATACTTACTGTGCCCTCTCAGTTTATTTACGAAAATCTTTTGTACGCGCATAAAAATATAAAATTGTTTAAAAAATACAGTGATATCCACAACATAAATACGAGGAACAAACACAAATTTGTTGTCCCGGCAACGAGGCTCAAAAAAATAGGGGGTACGTTCACATGCCAATGTATACGTTTTTATAACAAACTCCCAAACGACGTTCAAACACTAAGCCTCAATAAATTTAAAGTTTTTGTAAAACGTAAGTTAGCTCTTAAAGCTTACTATAATATTAATTATTACCTTGAAGATAAAAAGGCTTGGGATTAAGCTGCTCCAATTTAATTTACTCAGTGAGTGTCAAAATTTTCCTTTGTTTCAGTTATTTATTGTTTATTCCTTTATTCTATACACTGACATTTAATATTTGACATTGATATTTACTTTGTTTTATATTTTTTTTTTTTTATTTTTTTATTTAATTTTACATTTTTTTTTTATTATGACATTTTATGAGATCATTATGATCTCATTAATTTATTTTGTACATATTTTCTAGTCTGTAGTTGTTTATTGTGAATGTGAGGACCATGTCGATCATAATTTTTATTTACTTTGTTTGTTTTTGACGATTGTCTGGCAGTTGAGTACTATTAGGGACCTTCACCAATGTCCTTTTTTTGGTATTGTTCGTCGTTTCGTTGAGCTCCTTGGGCTATGAGTCGAGCTACACGATAACTGACAAATGCTTGCACTGACTGGACAGGTCTACTCAATCTGTGTGGTGCTTTCTTAAAAAGACCACTTCAGGCACTAATCTGCATAGTCCTCATGTAAGTTGACCAAGATTTTTTGTCTGGACTTTAAAAGAGACTATGACCTCTGAGTTTGTTTCGGCTGTTTCTTCTCAGAGTAGTCGGGTACGAAACACCGGCCTCATCTAGTTTTAAAAAAAAGACGTGTAAAAGTGTTTGTGAAAACCTACTTGCAAAATAAACATCATTTATCATTTATCATTTATCATTTATGATTCAAGTGGAATCAGACAAATGAAAATAAGTGAAAAATTTTAATGTTATGGTAATATGATTCAAAAAGAATCGGACAAGTGAATATAAGTAAAAATTTGTAATTTTATGGTAATATCATTCAAGAGGAATAAAGCCAAGCGAAAATAATCGAAAATTTGTAGTGTTATGGTAATATGATTCATGAGTAATCAGATAAGCGAAAATAAATAATTATTTGTGGTGTTATGGTAGCCTGATTCAAGGGGAATCAGACAAGTGTAAATGTATGTTTTAGAGTTATATGATTCAAATGAAATCAGGGAAAGTCAAAAGTGAATTTGAATTGTCTAAAATTAATACTTATATAATAATAAAGAAAAAAAAAATGTGATCTCTTTAATCAGTTTTTTTTGCAATAGTTGTTAAATCACATATTAATATAACCCTTGTTCTAAATAGTTACAGTACTGTTAGCAACATCTGTGTGACTTGACTCATAGTTGTATTTTGCAATATTTTTTTTTCTCTTATTCTTGTATAGTTTTTTTTTTTTACCAATTCATTGTGAATGAGTGGACATGGTTGACCTTGTAGATTATAAGACGCCTGTTAACTTTTGTTAACGTATTATTTATTTTACGTTTTGTAAAGTAAGCAAAGATTTATTGTCGGGCCTACGTTGTCCTCTCATACTTAAGCACTAACGCTGTACCAACATTTTAAAACCAAATGATTTTAAAAGAGTAACCATGGAGTTTCTTGCCGGTTCTTCTCCATAGGAAACAACCAACCTGAACCGTGCACTTTTTCTCGACATTTTATAAGTGCCCATGTAGGTTTATGTGAAATAAAAATATTTTGATTTTGTTCTTATTACTGTTATTGACAGATAGGTAGTTAATTTTGTAATGTTTATTTTTATGAACCATAAACCAATGGAAAATGTATGCATTTATTTTGTTATACTTACTTACATGCATCAATTTTGTTAGGTTATTTTTCTTATTTTTTTTTTTGTATGTGTATACTTAGCTGTTTGTTTTTTTTACTTAAATTTCGCGAGGACGCGACTTGGTAGTCAGGATGGACGAATGTAAGCAATTGCAAGATAAATAAAGATATTGAATGTCAATTTGAGTAAGTACCGACATTTTAAAATGTTATTGGTGCGCAATTTGACTAGTTACAATTAAATAAATGTAATAAATTGTTTAAACATTATACTATGATGATATATTTCCAAATTAACTTAGACATATTATTTTAACGTTTTAAAATTTAGTTTAACAAATAGTTACGAGTAAAAATTATCTTTGTCCACCCATTGGCTAAAAAAATGGCGCGCTTTCCCCACTTAAGTATAGTAAGCTTAGAGTCGATAAGTAAACCTAATTCTATTTCCTAGAGTAGTCGTCTTGTAACCGTCGAGCTGTATAGTTTATAACAAAGTGTAACCGAGTGATATGGTGCAATAATAAAAGTGTTTATAAAGGTATCAGTGAGTTTTCTTTCATTACTTAAGGACTATGCAGAATAGTGTCTGAAATGGTCTTTTTAAGAAAGCACCACACAGATTGAGTGGACCTGTCCAGTCAGTGCAAGCATTTGTCAGTTATCGTGTAGCTCGACTCAAAACCCAAGGAGCTCAACGAAACGACGAACAATACCAAAAAAAGGACTTTTGTGTAGCGTTTGGAGCTGAACTGATGTATCACATGCATATAATCAAAGAAACTAATAAAGCTAATTCTCTCCATGTAGAATTGCCAACAGCAAACAAACCTCTCATAAGTCGTATCCATCTTGAACAAAGCTAAAGAAGGCAGGTAATCGACATACAATCTGTTAAAGTAACAACAAAACCTAGGACCATCTTCAATAGGAAACATCCCATTTAGTCCGTCTTATTCTTCATGAACAGTATTGTGACGGCCTTATGGAGCATAATCCCTTAGCAAGCTATCTAATGTTGCGGAAATCTTTTCATAAGCGATACAAAGTTCCTTTCAACATGTTTATGGGTCCCATGAGGAGGATTTTCTCGTAAGATTAAAGTATTGTGATGTGAGCACGAATCAGGGGTTTTTGTTTGACAAGACTTTCTTGGTGATTATGGGGGTATGAAGAGGAATTTTATTTCATTGAGTGGTTCTTGTGTAAACTTGATTGATTGCAGATGGGAGGTGCAGGGTATCTGTTATCCCTTTACCAAATGAAAGGCAAAAGACCAATTTCCCACGAAGCAGCGCGTACGCACGGGTCAACGACCTCGCACCTCCGTAACCTAGCAACGGTACCCGAGCCTTCACCTCCTTGAACTATTTAGCACACACAAAAACAAACCCTAAGCTGTTTTGAACAACGTTCAATTTTCCTCGCATTAGGATTGCCGTATCATGCGTAACTAAACTAAAAACCACCTGTGTTGTTTTGTAGAACTTTATCATCACGTTATAAAGGTGATTTTTGCTTGTATTAGTTAAGTGACCAGTCCATTGAGTAAATGCGTGATTGACAGAGATATAGTTTATGGTTTCACTTTATTGTTTTAAAGATGGATTGTTGTGTGTGTCACGTACTCATTCATACGGGAATGGTCGTATAGTGTCATTTAATTACGGTAAATAATCTAGGAATTTAAGATGACTTTCGTTTTGACTGACATGCATTGAAAAACTTAACTTTGCATAATATTTTCCAATAAAACAATCCCACCTTTCCTATACTACCGATCCGTTGTTCCAACCAGCCTTTTTCTAAACTATTTTACAACAAAGCTTGGTAGAGTCTTCCGATAGTGAAGCTATATTTAAGCTTGCGTTGAGCTCCAATCGACCAACACATCTTGAGAAGCTCTGCAGCGTGGTTTCACGCAATCTCTACCTTAGGACCAGTTTTTGTTTTTAGAAACACAATTTTACACAATAAACTTTCTTTAAAAGCATTATCATTTAGTTTACTACCCACTCATCAGATGAATAAGGTCTTCGTTTACAATAGCACTTACGATGTTGGCAAAATCTGTCAAAAGCTACCGATAAATAATCTTAAATGACTTGGAATACAATGACAGTGGTTGCAGATAGTCAGAGGCTCGAAAGTCTGACAACCAGTCTTACAAGAGGTATCTTATTACCTAGTTCTAACTGGCAGTCGCTCCCCCGGTTAGACTGGAACCCTATCCTAAAGTTGTGAAAAGGCTAGGCAGATGATTTTCCTAAAGAGCTTTAAACTCTATGAACACAGTCATGATCTACTTAGTAATTTATGCAATTGATCTTATTTCCACAATAACATGCCTCTAAATATCAAACTTCTGCAGTTTTTAATTTTACTTATTTTATGGTACTTGTGCCGTCCGAGGCCTCCATCCACAGTACCTTCACTGCACGGCTCATAATGAACATATTCCGGTGTAATGAGTTGATGACGTCATAACTCACGGGGATCTGAATATTATCATAAACGTGTTAACGTCAGCTCCGCGATTCATTAGCCACTTTAGCGATGTAAGAGAGCTTATACACTGGACGAATTAATATACAAATCGTTTCATTATTGTTAAGGTACCTTTGTTGGGGCTGACTTCCAGTCTGAATAGATGTATAAGATAGGGCAACTACCTATCTGTTCTCCGCAATACAGGCACTGGGTTGTGAACCACAAGTTTGTGAACAACAATTATTGAAGTTGTGGAAAAGGGGGAAATTAACAATGTAGATATATTAGAAGACTCTAGTGACGGATGGGCTGGGTCATGAGCATCTTCAGCATTTGTTCAACTGTGCTGGTGTCGCCTTCCAGTCTAACCGAGTGCAGCTTACGACTGGGCTACCCAGTTAAATTTTTCAAATTGTTTTATACTTTTAAACACTTCCAGTGACTTATTGCTGGCAGACGTTACTTAAGTCGGCCAAAGAAAAGATGGATGGATTGTGTAAGGAATGATATGAAGGAGAAAGGAGTAAATGATGCCGTGACGTCTGATAAGGGGGAATGGAAGAAGAAAACGTGTTGCGCCGACCCCAAATAGTAAAAGGACAAGCGCAGGAAAATGATGATGAGACATTACTTAAGTAGGTGACTAATGGCGACTTTGATGTAAATTCTTAATTATGCAACTTTGTAAAGTTAACACAGAAGTAGTCTCAAGTAAAGGACAGGCTAAGTGCGTTGGTAATCACTTCAGAGTAAGATGTAATGTTACCCGCTGGCCTTCATATAATAGGTTCAACGAAACAATATTGTAAATCGTTTCATGCATGCTGAATTGCTCATGTTGTCATTGACAGTATTGCTAGCATCTACATGCTATAACTTCTTGTCTTCTTTATCAAGTACATATTTGCTTCATATATTATTTAAAATTCTTTGCATATTTATAAGCATTTTTCCAATACCTAAACCATATTATTTTAATTACATAATTCGTTACGCGTGCACACGTTACCCGGTGAAAGACTCAACAATGCGGTTCTGCGTATGTCCGCCATTTTCTTTTGTTTCTTGTTTTGTTCGTGTAATTGACAGCTCGCTATGACGTTTATGTCATGGATTGTTTGAATTGACACTTTTATGAATGGTTGTGTTGACTGCAATTTGCTGTCCAATGTGATAACTGGATTTTTTTAAAACAAAAAGAATCGCAAAGGCTTCAAACACCTCTATATTCGACTATTTGGCATAACAGGTGCGGGAAGTCAAAGCAGCTTAGCGTAATAAGTCCGAGGACTGAGCAACGCAATTAATTCCTCACCTAGAGATCCTATTTGGTAGAGATCCGTTTTTGTTTTTGTTTCCTATTTTGTAACATGAGCGATTTTCCAGTTACCATGACTTTATCGTCACATTGGTGATGAATTGATGATGGATGATGAAAACTAGCCTTCGCCTTACCTAATTGGAGAGACACTGAAGGAAGAAGATCGTTATAATACAGTCAACTATCTAGTCGTCGACAAATTCTGTTGTCACTGGTCGCAAAAACATTTTTTTCTTATTTCATACCCGTGCAGTGTGTAGTCAACACAACAGTAACGACAATTAGTGCGATGTACATTAGTTGTCGCGATGTCGCGTTGACGCAGCGACGACGTGGTCGAAACATATTCACATCGCTCATTGGTTTAGAGCTGTGGAAACCGCTTGTTTACGCGGTATGGAGTCAGCTGGGATTGGGCATCAATCATTGGAGTAATTGGTTTAAAGTCATTGAATGTATTATACCGCGATAATTGACTGCTTTTGGTCGAGTAGTCGCATGCGCGAGCTCAGCAGGACCTTATGGTCCTGCGTTCGGTTCCCGGTTTGGGCAAAGTGTTATTGGGTTTTTCATTAGGGATTTCTTAGTAGGAGCCACGGTGTCTGGATTTGTGCCCGGTTGATGGCAAAAGGCTCGCCCCTTATTACTTAAACAAAACGGGAGAAATGTGAGTGTACTATAATGTAGCGTAGACCTCTGCCTAATTATTATTGGATGATAGGCGTGATATTATTTCATTGAATATACTTATAAACAAGCTGTTGATGGAGATACACGAAAGCATTAACACACTGCTTGGCACTTGCAATAATCACACATGAATGGTATTGTAACAAACGTGAGCTATCATTTATTCATGTTTAAATAGTTTGTATTTGATTAACAATGGTGAGAGCAGAATGTTAACAAAACATAAGTTAAACTGAACAGACTTGTTGATGTTGCTTTTTGGCGACACCGGTCAAAGATGGGTACGGTGATTGATAACGAAGCGTAGCGATTTAAATCTTCAATACCAACCTAAGCCATTCAGAACATTAATGTTCCAAGCGCGCTTCAAAGAGGTGTCAGCAAAGCAGACGGGCCTGCCTGGGCCACCGCCTGCCGGGGTTGCGGGTTGTTCGAAAGAGATACCGTGGCCCCGAAATATAAAGGCAAAAGAAGGAACATGGGTGGGTTTTAGTCAGCACACTCCCCCCCGCTCCGCCCAGAGCGGGGGAAGTTATTTGATGATTTCCTACCCACAAAACATAGTGTCAAACGCCTAATTTCAAAAGGTATAGGTACCTAATACTAACTGTATAAGCACAATCAACCATAACTCCCGATCCCAAACTGTCACAATATCCGTTTGTTTACCATTCACATCAAAAGTAACTCGGACACCTAAAATCAACTAAACGCAGTTTAAAATCAAGTTATCTGTATTTAAATGTAAATGCAGTTGGTATTGATCTGGATTTAATCAAGATTATGTTAAGTGAGTCGTGTGATGGTGGCATTAGCATAGCAGGCTGTGAACCTTGGACCAGTCGTGAGCGCCAGCGCTTAACGAACACCATGCTGAGAAATATATTAAGTATCGGATATTAGTAAACTATGGTATAAACGTAGAATTAAACATGGTTGTTTATGATGATAATAATCAAGTAGTCATGGTTATTTTTATTTAATTAGCAAACTGGTCCTTAGTTACGAATGGTAATAAGTTAAAATAGGACCAATATTAAAGGTTTTTTTTTAGATTTCTGATAACAATCCATTCACTTTTAAGATACGAATACCCAAAATATTCCAAACCCTGTTTTTACAATTTGAAAAGCAGAGCCTCTAAAATGTAGAAACTGTTTCTACTGGTAGCTGAAACTATTTCTCAATAGCCTTCAATTTAAACTATTGCAGTTTGACTTTTACTTAAAATACAAACATATAAACTATATATTCATAAAGATCTCAAGTTGTTATGACTTAGTAACCTCTAGACGGGCTGTTGCACAACAGAACGAAATCTCTCACAATTAGTCTGGTGTTTTGACTGACTACTCTTGTTATATAAATAGTTGTAATGATGAGCAACGATTCTCGTGCTAATAAAGACGTAAAAACACTGTCCAAGATTTTAGCTATTTTTTTGTGAGTTTAGAACTGTTTTTTTTTGTTACTTAACGAAAGTAAATTAGGATTTATTTATTTTAAGCACCTATGCTTGTCCCTAGAGTTGAAAATAATTCCCACGAAATCAGAAAATTATCACTGAATTTGCATTCGTGTCCGCAGTACAAAAAGTACGTTTGGACTAATTTACATATAAAATTCAACTTCAAAGAATGTTTTGGTCTTTTTCGTCAAAGCTTTCTGCGTAGCTTGAAATATACAATTAGTTAGGAGGGGCTTTTAGTTGATTATAATTTAAACAGGTAGAACAAGTAATTATGTTTTCATTGTATTATTTTTCATCGTAGTATACTAGCCTTGATCTTGAACGGACGTAAATAGATCTTAAAGTTCCTAAAATTGAGCAACCATAACCAGTTTCTGGGCTACGAGTCTACGCATTTATAAACTTTAACCTTTCACAAGTAGTACAAAACGAATTCCCGGTGTAGATCAATCATTGCTGTCACAATAGTAATGCTTGTCCTGTCACAGGTAAACTCTTGCGCAGACACGCACACAAGTACCGTTAGTTCACACATGCGCGTTAATTCAATAACTGTGACACCTGAGTACTGAAGTGACACCATTCCTTATCTCACCAAAACCAACTTTAACATCACAGTTACAAAGTTTAGTATCAAACGAAATAGAATTCAGTCTTAGGTGTGTGAGTACGAGGCTTGTGTAAACTTGTCTCATGGTCATTCCTTTTTAGATCTTATCGTTCGAATTTTAAAGTTCATTTTCAGTATACCCACACATGTCAATTCAAATGCTGGTTTAGATCGGTCGCAAAAGATTTCCGACTTTATTTAACGCTTGGTAGGATTTGTTTTTGGTCGTGTAATGTAGTTACCGGTCCGTACCAGCCGGTGCCAGGCGTCGTAAGAATGCGTTCGAACAGCGAGTAGGTACAGTTACCTATCGTTCGTCTGTTTATAACAACTTGTTTGTCTAATTTTTAGGTAATTCTCGACCTTGGAGGATTCACTCGTAATTTTTCCATCTGAACACGAGTTGCATCATTTTTGCAACCAGTTTGTGAAATGTTTTTATATCATTATTCATATGTAATTCTTGTAATGAACCAACTACCTACCATGTAGATATTTATTTTATTTGATAAGCATCTAAAATGGAAATTGCGAACCTAGCTGATTCTCTACGATTAAAAATACCAATAAAAAGCAGTTCTTCCTCTAAATATGTCATTGCCACTTGTTACGTAGGTCGCTTGAGTATTTTTGACGCCATTTTCTTGGGACTTTATTTTTATCGGTCACATTTAAATTGGGCTTGACATTCAAAAAACCTGTATCTTTAAGTGTTGGGTCTCCGGTCAGTCGGTAATGTCCCACATGGGGCTGTTGGCACACTTCTCAGCATCGATGGGCTTCATGAACTCGGTTAGGTATTTGTAAAATATGTTATCTGCATCCTTTTGGGGTTTGCTCAGCGATTAATTTCAATCATTTAAGATTTAAATATTTTTTTTTTACACAAGTAGCCCTTATTCAGTGATTCATATCATAATCAAATGTAGTTGGATCAGGTACCTACCTCATTAATAGTTGTCCAACTATTATCATTTTGACTAAGTATTCTTCTTCATATCTTGCTTCATTTCCTGTAAAATAATTCTCCAGTGCCACATTTGCGCATCCATCCATCCAGGACCCCGTAGATAACTGTCACTTTGTAGTCTGCCCGAACTCGAAGACGTAACATATTTACATATTCCCAAACTTGATTTCAATTAGTTGTGAGTACCAAACTGTTTCTGAACGAACATCAAGTAAATTTAATTAACTGCCGAGGATAATTTATGCGAATTTCGGAACCTCAGCCCAGAGGGGCCTAGGGTGTGCCTTGAGGGACTCCACGCGAAGATTGACGTCGATACTTGTCAAAGAGTTAGTGTTGATAATGTGGTTAATGATCGTTGGCGTGAACATATTGTGTAGCGTGTTGTTGTCTCAACAGGATCTAAATGCATGAACGCTGTTTAGTGGTGATCTCATCATAATCGACACGTGTAAGTCGGGTCCATTTGCAGTTGAATCTTTATTAGTGATCGAAGACTATTTGTTTTTTTAATAAAACGTTGCCCCACACTAGGAATTTCTCCTGCATCGTGGGTGCGTTTACAAACATTTAAACTCACATACACAAACAGCCAGACCCAAAACAACTATTTGTAGGCCATACAAATATTTGTTTCGTGCGAGGATCGAACCCGCAACACGCAGCGCCGCAGTCGATCGCTCAGCCAACCATTGCGCTAACCGTGTCGTCAAACTTAAACTTAGTCTACGGCCGCGCCATTTGTATTTGTGCCATTGTTGAATCGACAATCTGTCCGATATTATCGTCTTCACGTTTAACTAAGCATTCAATGAATATTTAATGAAATCAAAAAACAAACACAACAACTCGCACCATGTACGCTTTCCACATCCACACATTCACAATTCTAAATCAAAGCACACTTCGTCAACTAAAAAACATTGTCAGACTATAAGACAGCTACAGCCAGCACCAGTGTACTCAGAATATAAATGCAGCCTACACTCCAAACGAACCAAGAATTAGTCCTCTTCTAACCCTCCCCTCTTTGCTAATTGGACGTTCAGAGTTTCCTCCTAACTGCCTGTCAAAGCCTGTTTGATACTGTATAGTTTTGAAAGAGTATTTCCTAGGCGGTATTTGGCGGAACGTTGCAAGCTTTAGCTGAGTTTTAAATACCCTTTTTCCGTTGTTATAAATGTCTTTTATACTGTAAAATATCGTTTCAAATCGTCTTCTGTGTTTGAATATTTTCGTTTACATTTTTTTTTCCAATTTTAAGCAAAGCACCATTCAAAAATGTAGAATTTGGCAATAAAATAGTTAAAAAGCATTAACAAAGTCACGAAATTAAGTGGTATTTTATCTGTTCTGTGTTATTCGCAGTGTTTTTGGAGAAAAACTCCGCCGTTGGACCATATTAGTCATTTCAGTTGTAGACTAATACGGACCCTCACTATGTTTCAACATTAATTTCTAATGCTGTGTGCGTAGAACCAAGAACCCTCAAAGTTATTTTATGGCTATTCTCTTCAATACTAAGTAGGCAGTCTATAATATTACCAGTGCTCAGTCTAATTAATTATCTAGTTCCACAATCTAATGAATGAGAACCAAACCTGTTATGTTGATCACATTATTTGATACTTCTATGGTATTAGACATTTATAATTGTTATTATTTGTAACGCCATTTCTGCATTTCACGCCTGTAAGTTTTTAATTAAATCGTGCTGCAACTGTTGTAAAATCTACTGCTATTGATTATATTAAAAAAAATCACTCAAGAGGCCAATTGTTTTTTTTATTAATTACCTAATACTTAGTGTACAGGTTACACTATTAGGGTGTTAGGTATGTTAAATTAAACAACAGTCTGTCTCCAATGAGCACGTCTTACTAGCACGGCGGACCAGAAGCGAGTGAGCGCTCAGTCCATTAATATGACTGAGCGCGCTCCCGCCACCGCTCGCCCTACCACTAAGCGTGTCGGTATTTATTATACGCTACATCTACCTTTTACAAAATTTTAAAAATAGCATAATTTCGTATAAATATAATAACATACAAATGAGTTTATTTCAAGAATAATCATCAAATAATTTTAATAATATTCCGTTAAACAATCACTTATTCATTTTCGTCACACACGTTGTTACAGGCGGTATCGCTATTTTCTGAAAGCTTATTATCCTTATTTGGTCAAACTTCCCACTTTCTTTACTATATTTCTGCGCAACCGCTGTCCACTATTTATTCACCAATGTGTGTCGTATCCTTGAATGTGGTGGATAACTTGTTTTCTTTATTGTATTCTCAACATATACTTTTTTCCCAATATCTTTCCTAGATTCTGTTGCTTTCCTCTTGCTATCTGCATTTTCTTTTCTTTGCAGAATCTATGTTTTTAGTCAAAATCAAAATATTTTTATGTCACATTGGCCTACATGGGCACTTATAAATAACATTCGAGAAAAGGTGCACGGTTCGGGTTGGTCGTTTCCTATGGAGAAGAACCGGCAAGAAACTCCATAGTCACTCTTTTAAAATCATTTGGTTTTACAATGTGGTTGTTACAGCGTTAGTACTTAGATATGAGAGGACAGCGTAGGCCAGGCAATAAGTCATTGCTTGCTTTATAAAACGCAAAATAAAATAATAAGTTAACAAGCGTCTAAGAATCTACAAGGCCAACAATGTCCACTCATTCACAATAAATTGCTTATAAAGAATCAAACAGTTCTGCCTCTTAACTTCGACATTTGGAAATTTCTGTTTGGAACAACTGGATACCAAATTCTTTACAAAAACTTTCAAATTGAACTAACAAACTGCCGACCATGATCAGCGGTAACGCTTACGGGTGCACCTAACCAAGAAAATACCTCTTTAAGCTTGGAGTGTGCAGAGTCTATGTTAAAGGTTTTCATTTGTTTATATCTACTACTAGCCTAATATATGTACTTTAATTTACTAATAATATTTGTACTTGAATAATAAATGTGAGTAACAGCATTATTTTAGGACGCTACTGTAAACTATATTGAATGTCTTTCCATTTGGTGCTGATAAATATAGATTTCGGGCACTGGACACTCGCGACCATGCTACATACAGCTGCCACACACATACTAGTGTTTACCCTTGCGCCTTATTTATTGTAATAGCAAAGCTAAACATTCCCTTTTCTTTCCCCCTCTTTTTTTACTGAGCTTTTCACATATCTTGTCAATATGACTAATCCAGGAACATTTATGATCTAGATCTGTCCCAAGAAAAGTCATACTATCTGATTGTTGTATACTTTTATCTTTATAATTGATGTTCAAATTTATTTTATTCCAATTATTGTTACAAAATTGGACATATTAGGTTTTTCTATGTTGGGTTTAACCTCTCAAGGACCCCCATTATTTACGTCAACTATCCGTCAAGCACCGCCGGGCGGATTCTTATCGTATGTGTAATCTGATTTTAAGACTTGTCTTTACTACAAATACAGTTTTCAATCGATCGAGGTTTGGTGGCACGAATTTGTGCCAGCGGGGCTCAACGGTAATACTTGTTTACTGGCACGTTTTTGTACCGCTGGGGCTCTAGAGGTTAAAGTTTCTTTTTTTCATCTTAGTTATTACTTTGCTCACATTACTATTGATTTCCTCATATACAGTTTACTTCATTTTTAGGAATGGTTACGGACATATCGTCTGCAAAGACTACGCACGGATCATCAGTTACTTTTGTCAGGTCATTGATATATATAAAAAAGGGTGGGCCTAAAATATTGCCCTGTGGAACGCCTTTGCAATTATGACCTAATTTGAATTTGGATGTCAGTTCACCTTTTTGGTTTGGCTTATCCAAAGTAATCTCTACAATGTTCACCATCACTGTCCACTTTGGAACGTAGTCTCATTTTCATGGCTACAATGCCCAGGTGGCTTTGGCCACAAGAATGCGCCAATGGATAGCCATGCGTCCAATTTAATGGATAGCCAATGCGTCCAATTTAATGGATAGCCAATTCGTCCAATTTAATGGATATACAATTCGCCCAACTATTGTTCTATATTTCATTCCTGACTAACTTTAGCTCTGAATCTCCCTCACAGGCTTGCCTTTATTCACGCAAAGTAATTGCTACAGGATGATATTGATCAACTACCAAGTATAAATAATTGGGTAGCTGACACCATTAACCAATAATTTAAAGACACAATTTTTCTGAAAGAACACGTTATTCTAGACCTGAGAACTGCATTAATTTCAAAATAACTTTAAAATTCGATTTTTAGTAGCTTTTAAATCAATAAATAGTTGCGTCATTGACTTGACAACTTAGTGACGTCATCGTTTGCGAGTCCCATAAAAAATCTATGGGGGAATCGCGTTTTGACAGCTCATAAAAAGTATGTCAAATGATTGGTGGTGTCATCTACCCTATTATCATCATCAAAAGCTTGTGTTTGTGTATCGTGCCAATAAGAGATGATATCCGTATCTTTGCCTAGTTTTAGTCTTAAAAGTTCGCGCAAGGATTCGGTCTATGAAGCTGAATAAGGGATCCATTTTCCTACATAATATACTAGCCCTAAGAAGCTTTGTACCTTCCAATTACTGTTGGCACTCGCAACGATTCTATCAGTATCGGGTCATTTAGTTCCCTTCAAAATGGTTGAACGGGGCTGCCGTCATGTTCATGAACGGGCACTGACAGTCGACTATTAGCCGCCACGGTTTTGTTTAAATTAATAAACTCTTGTTTTTGCTTTTACTCTGGACGCTCTTAATGTGCTCGTTTTTGTACATCGTTCTCACATGTATGCATAATCTCAACATGAATGATATATCCATGATTTTGTAAAAATATTATGATTTAAAAGAGCGTTCACGGAGCCCTCTGCCCATTCATCTCCACAGAGATCTGCGCTTTGGAATGGCAACTACAGTATTTAATTTTTCACAAGCTACTATGTCTCGTGATTGGGACTGTAGCACAATCCTTTTTATTTTCATGACATTCAATATGCCTGTAAAGGTCTAATCGTAATAAATGCTTTGAGTTTGACCTCTGCTTAACCCTCCAGAGATTATACGCGTGATTTTATGTCAACTAAAACAGTTTATTGACTAGACAATCAGCCATCTTACTTTACTTTGATAAAAACATAGCCTTCGCTTAGTAATTACCGACGCCATGTTTTCAAAGGAAAATACAATAAGCAAAGTACATTTTTAAATTCCCACGACGTTCACATGCCTAGCGCATTATTTAAAACGTTAATTCAGTCATTAATTTTCCTTTTTTCTAATGCATGAAAGTTTCAAAATGAATAACGTTAAATTTGTGTATAATTCAGTTTGAACAATCCAGAGCTTTTATTTTAAAGGGTTTTATTAAGCGCGTTTTGATTCGTTTAGCAGAACATTGTTATCTTTTAAAACCCGTAAGACATATTTTGTAAGCCTGTGCTATGTTCGGCCTCGTCGCTTCGTTCCATAGTGGGCAAAGGATGCTTTTCCCTAATGATAGTTCGATTGGCTCTCATATCATATGTACACAGATGCGAACATCGCAATCCGTTCCTTTTTTTTTTTTTTTTTTTTTGACGTTGCTACATTAGTAGCGATCAAGTACAACTCAGGCGCACGCTCGAGTCTAGTGGCGGTAGGTGTATTTCGACGGTTCCTACGTACATAGGTATTTTATTTTTTCCACGTTTTTTTTTTTTTTGAAAAACTTATAGATGACCATTTATACGACACTTATTCGTTGTATTTATAATACTTTTTATACGTCTTATACGATTTCTAAAACACGGTAAATAAGTTAAATAAAAATCGTATGTATTAATTATTTCAACTAATAAGTAATTATTTTGTCACAAGTCTGCTACCATAAATAAAATAACATAGCGAGGAAAACTGTTCCACCGTAATACAGTTTATACTAGTACGGGGGGAACAGAGTGAATCAGTTCTGTGTTAACAACCATCTATAATGAGTACCTCTACTGCTTATTTGTAAGTAAGTTGAATTGTGCAAGGTTGTTAGTTTTCTTTATTGAATAAAAACAAGTTCAGCATGTAGGCATAGATAATTTATAATCTAAAGCCGATGATACAATAATAAAATGCCATTTTCGACATGTCCTCATGCACGCAGGGACCGTCGACATTGTTTTTTTTTTTTTTTTTTTTTCGACGGAATTACTTCCATTATAGGTACCGTTCCGATTTTCATCGAACTTCCCTTGATCTTATTTCACAAGATCATTTAGGTACTGTTTGGTTACCCAAACTACCTCTTGAAAGAATTATTTCCTTTATAGGTACCGTTCCGATTTTCATCGAACTTCCCTTGATCTTATTTTACAAGACCATTTAGGTACTGTTTGGTTACCCAAACTACCTCTCTAAGGAATTACTTCCTTTATAGGTACCGTTCCGATTTTCATCGAACTTCCCTTGATCTTATTTTACAAGACCATTTAGGTACTGTTTGGTTACCCAAACTACCTCTATAAGGAATGACTTCCTTTATAGGTACCGTTCCGATTTTCATCGAACTTCCCTTGATCTTATTTTACAAGACCATTTAGGTACTGTTTGGTTACCCAAACTACCTCTCTAAGGAATTACTTCCTTTATAGGTACCGTTCCGATTTTCATCGAACTTCCCTTGATCTTATTTTACAAGACCATTTAGGTACTGTTTGGTTACCCAAACTACCTCTAATAACCACGTTTTTGTTGACAGAACAAAAGTAAAATAACATAATAAACTACAGTGAGTTATTTAATATCAGTTACACTCACACTTATCAAGTTATTGTAACTATATTACTATATTGTTGTGTATGTAAAAATTATATAAAAGAAAAACATATTTAGTGTTATACTGTATACAGGTAAGTAAGCCATAAGTTCTCATAAAGTTTGTCTAATGAATAAGATTTTATAATATAATACCCGGTGACCGGTGATACAGGTGTTTCAATACCCACCACAGGCACCAGTGATTCACAAATATGTATTAACTTGTTTATGCCAATAAATAATTTATTATTATTCATAATATTTATGAAATCGTGTATTGTAACAATAGCTACTTCGAAAACACTGACATTCAAATTATTAATTAACACCTTTGATAGTTTTGTTCTGTCAACGACTTTCATTTGTGGTATATTTTGATGTACAGGTACTTCGATTAGTCAATAACGACTATTTAGGTACCAACCAAGTAACAAAATCAGATTTATCTTGAAATATTCCTTTTGTGATCTCAAAGCACACAAATTACGTAAATTAATTAGAATAAAATAATAGCATACGTAAGCTAAATAAGCCAATCGTTTTAATTATTGTGTCATAACCAAAATTATATTTAAATTCGTTATTTTATTTCAATAATTACGTAACAATTTAATAATTACGTACCCAGATTAAAAGTAAGTAATTAATTCATTTTAAAACCCAGTTATGGGCTACATGGAACATCTCAATGAATAAAAACTGATTAGTCACTGATTTACCTCTTTATTCACAATATGTTTTGAATTTTGGTACATACCTTACACTTATGTAATCCTGGCAGGGTCGCCACTTGTACAGGTTACACTATTAGGGTGTTAGGTATGTTAAATTAAACAACAGTCTGTCTCCAATGAGCACGTCTTACTAGCACGGCGGACCAGAAGCGAGTGAGCGCTCAGTCCATTAATATGACTGAGCGCGCTCCCGCCACCGCTCGCCCTACCACTAAGCGTGTCGGTATTTATTATACGCTACACTTAGTAAAAAAAAGTCTAATACTTATTTAAAATTAATCAAATGATGTTTTTAATTAATTATAATTTAATATAATAATTTATTATTGTCGTCTTTAATAGTTATTCTTTTATTTATTTTTTATTATAATTACTACTTTATGCAATTGTAATTAGAATATTTGTACGCCGCTCACGGCAAGACATAGCGTTCATTTTATTAATATTGACATGATCTGTACCTACCTGTGTTTGTTTTTTACCTATATTTGAATTTGAATTTGAGCAATCTTATGTGTGACCTGGTTGGTGTAGTGGTCGCAAGTGCAAGTGCTGAGCAAGAGGTCCTGGGTACGATTTCCGGGTCGGACGGAGTTTTCTCAGTATTACATGGGACTCAAACATAACTGGCGCAATGTACGTACACCTCTGCCTAAGCCTAGCCAGATCACAGGCTTGATGTTATGTTTTACTACCTGTCACCCGCGGCTTCGCCCGAGTGATATCGAAAAAAAAGACTATTATCTACCTCTGTGCCAAATTTCATCGAGATCCGTTCAGCCGTTTTGTGAAAGAGTAACAAACATCCATGCATCCATCTATCCATCCTTACAAACATTCGCATTTATAATATTACTAGGATTATGTCTCACAAGATGAATTATTGTTAATACGTTTTTCACAAGTACTAACAAGCTTTTGATGCTGGCCTAGGCTCTGGTCATCATATAGGAACCAAGGGGAAGTCCATGTACCAGGAGCAAAAGATTGAGTCTCACCAAAAAAAATATTCTAGTTGCAAGGATATAATCCAAAAGTTTTTTACTTTCAATTAAATTAATATTCAAAAATAAGAATACTACTTATAAGCTAACTAATAAATTGTTTATCTTTGTTTTCAGGTACGTACCACAAGCATTCGGACGTCAACTTGGGTATTATATTGGTTATTTATTTTATTAATCGATTCGTATAAATAAACGATTTGTCAGGTAATCGTCTTTATTATGTACTTACATATCAAAAATATTGCTCAAGGTTTACCTTGTAGGTTGCATCCGAGTACCTCTCAGAGCCAGGGGTTTAATTATAACGAATTAAGATTAGCTGGAAGATTATTCTTTTCTTGGACATTTACGTATTTATTTTTATTCCGTCTTGTTCAAGGAAAAAACTGTTGAAATAAATTATCTAGCTGATTGCCATAAAAACCCATTACGTAGGTACGTATAGTTTCTACCTTTTTTTGGAATTCCACCCTGTTTGTATTAACAGTTTTTTTTTCTGTATCTCGCTGTTCATCCTATAATGGTTGTCGTCTGCTTAACCGGGCAATTGCCCGGTTTTCACTTCAAGTCAGGGAAAAACTTAAAAACTAAGGCGTCGCTGGGGGAGGACAGCAAAGGGACAGGCTGGATCTGAGTGTTGTATAAACAGTGAGACTCTTAACGATTTTAAACTAGCTACATATTACTAAGCTAGACATGGTCAATAGAAAAGAAAGAGGCCTGCTACCCGTGAACCGCGAGAAAGACAAGAATCAACAAGTCATTTAAGTCAAGCAAACAACACCTGTCTGCTTATACCGGCTCTCAGGCGTGCTGATAGCGATGTAATTTCCCGTTTGTTTTGAAATTTATTCTAGCTGTAGGTTTGATGACCCATATCGTCTTAAACAAACCTTACAAAGATCGTATTCAAAATACACAGCTTTTAAAAGGACCTTTTAGATTAAATGAATAAAGTAACGAGCAATCAAAATAACATCTTTTTCTTCTTTCATACAGGGGAGAAACCAACAACATCAGTTTTAAAAGGTAAAAAATATACAATTATTCATTGTAGATTTGAGTATTCTCCAAACGATTTTCCTGTCTAAAAATACCTCTGAGAACAACACAAAAAGTGACTCAGCGTCTATAATCACTGATAAAAATTACGTCGAAAGATTTACGAAGAGTAATCTGAATAAGGATGGAGGGGTCCCTATGTCATGCCGTGAAGACTAACCTTTATATCTCACCCAAGATACGTAGAGGAAGACCAAAGAATTATGTAAGGAACATAGTAAGATGAAATACGCTTAAGGGAAAAACGCGCGAGTTTATTGGATATAGTCCTCCTGACCGTTTTCGGCCACGGCAGCCAATCTCAGGGGAGATAAGCCGTCGGCGCAGGAGATAGTATAGCAGTAGGTGCGCAGGCGCAGGTACACTCTCATAGTCCGATGTGACAGCAATCCGAGACCGGAGAGAGATCAGGCGCTGGGCCAAACGGCTTAACGTGCTTTCCGAGGCACGGTGGTATCTTACCGCCAACTTCTAAACTCCGGGCTACTACTGTGACATTCGTAATGGAGAAACGCAATAACGCTTTTTCCCGACCCGAGAATCGAACGCCGTGTTCTGCAGTCGCGCTTGCGACCGCGGGACCAACGGAGCAGTTTATGTATGTAGGTATACGTAAGAGCTATAGTTATCTTTTTTTTTGGGGTGGGAAGTCATCAAATAACTTCTCCCGCAGCGGGGGGGAGTGTCAGACTTGTACTGACTAAAATCCACCCATGTTCCTTCTACTGCCATTTATGTTCCGGGGCCGCGGTACCTCTTTCGAACAACCCGCAACCCCGGTATAGTTATCTTTAACCAACAACGAACGGTAAGATAAAGGAATCACGCTCAAATGATTCTGTGCCATCCCTCGCAGTCAATCCAAGGCCATGTCGTCGTTCGGGCGGCGTCGCCAGTTCAAGGTCACGGTACAATGTCAAGGACGCTTGATTATTTGCCAGCTCAATGTCGATGTAGTGGTGATTGTAAACTGCGTATTAATGATTCGGTTAATTGATTATTTGTGTTTGTAAAACATGATTTTAATTTTAATCTGTAAGTCTATAAACAAGATGTTGCTTATAGGTAACTATTTTTGAGATCGATGATAAAAAATGGCGAATGGCGAATCTGCTGTAAGTTGGCTGATAAACGAATGGTTAGTCCGTTTAATAAAGTCATGTTTTGGAACTATATTTACGGAATGATTTATTGTTATTCGAGTAAAATATATTATTTTCAGTGTATTAAAAACCCATTACTCAACTTTTTTAGCCAATTGTCCAACGCGTAAAGAACTTCAAATTACGATGTAATTTTCATTGTCACGAATTTCCTCTTCCAAATTTACCAAACAGCTTTTCAACAATAACCAACTAAAAGCAACATAGTTAAGTAATCATTTAATATCCGTACGTAATTTATGTAAATCGCTATGTATTGTGTGAATGTCAACAGATTCCGACCTTGCTCTTGACAATGTCTGCTGGAACTGATTCTGTTTAAGCACTTGGGAGTTAACTAATCGCGAATGTTCTTAAATTGTGTTTAATTTAGAACAGCGCCATCTGTTGTTGGTTGATGAAACAAGGAAAATGTTTTTTACTATCTTGCTAAAGTGCTATTATCGACAGTTTTTGACCTTGGTCTAACCATTTACGCAGGATAAATAAGTTTAGGATGACCATATAATAATACTAGCTTTTGCCCGCGGCTCCGCTCGCGTTAAATTCGGTAGCGCCTTATTGATTTGTAATAGCAACGCTAAGTTTTCTTCCCTCTATCTCCCTCATATCCCACTCTTTAAAAAAAAAAAAGGCTATGTCCGTCTCCTGGTTCCCAACTATCTCTGTACCAAAATTCATCAAAATCGGTTTAGCCATTAAAGCGTGAAGAGGTAACAAACAAACAAACAAACTCACTTTCGCTTTTTTATTAGTATAAGGAAAGGAAGTAACGATTTGTTCCTGCATAGTTATGTCGTACAGGCTTTAAACAAAATATGGTTATGACTTTGCCTACAATCGCACGCCTAATAAACTGAATAGACCTGCGAAATATTTTACTAACTATTAAGTCTAATGAGTACTCACCCATATCCACAAATCCAACATCACCATTACAAAGGTCAATCACTTTTACACCTCAGATCTTTCGATTGCGACCGTAACCTCTGGCGACCCCTAATTTCCTGTAACGATGCTAGATATATCTCCGAAACCTTTATAGGATCCATTTGGACCTTCAGGGTCAACAGGTAGACCCCAATTTGTGGACGTAACGACGTGTTCCGGAGTGATGCTTCGTCGGTTCGATTTCTGACTAGTGAAATTTCATTTTGAATGAGAAAGGTCGAGGTTCTGACGTGAATATTTTTAACCTTTTGAGCTATTTCGTGAATTTCAATAGTTAAAGAGAGATTTATTTTGTTGTATCCGCCGGTTTCAATGCTTATCGGAATTTCAGTTAGTCAAGGTTTTTGCTGAATCAAATTAGATTTCACTTGATCAATCGGCGTACTAACTAATATTAAACAATAACAATTTAATAATATAATAGTATATTCGTCTGATCTTGCACTTTTGATAGCATTCATTCTTGTTGTTGTGTTGTGTGGCTAAAAATGAGCTTAAATTCTTCGAGAAGCAGAACTGTTGTATTAATAAAAAAAACGCGATTTCGGAAATAACATACAAGGAGTGTCCTATTAATTTCATAGTTCATACATATTTCTCTGCATAGTTTTCAAAGGTTTTTTTATCACAAAGGTTACTTCTCGAAGAAAGTTTTGAAAGAAAGCTTTTATTCAATTAATTGTAAAGTTCTTATAAGAATCGTAGATCTATAATTTTTGAAGTACATAATTCTTGGTCCTTTTAGGATTATTTCTGCTGTACAACATTAACTTTTAAGAGGCTGTCAAAATATTGCCTTTTGTTAGATGGCTCCTATTTATTCTGAGCTTAGTTCAAAATGAATACAATTAGTCTTTGAGCGTAATTTTCTTGAAGCTTTTGCGTAACGAACTAAACTGTTTAATGTTTACTAATGTAGCAGTTATTAATGTTTTCGAAAAAGGTTGAAACAGGATCGTCTATTATATAATCGTCTTCACAAAGTGTTGAATCTAAGTCTAATCTAAGTATTCCGTGCTAGCATTGATTGCGACTCCCAGGACCACTAATTTTCAAATCCCATTCAATCAAAATTCATAGTCCATTCTACCTCCCAATTATCTGGCACCGTCTTATTCGGTCCGTCTCGTAGATAATTCAGCTGCACCGGAGATGACGCGGCTCCGGCGGTCCATCGCTCCAGGGATGCTGACTGGCTGCTACAGATCTCATATGTGATTAGCACGCTCGCTGATTGCGTTTCGGCATTTTGGATTAAGAGTTTGGTTCAGTTCATTAGTCTGTTAACATTTGTGTGGTGGATAGTAGTGTTCTACATCTGTATTATTAAGTCGTTGATAACAATCATTTATTTGATAAAATTATATAAAGCTGCTCATCGAAACCTATCTACCTGCCAAAGAATATCCCTAAAGCAAAATTGATGTTCCAGAGCTAAGAAAATTCCAAGCAATTTTTCCAATTTTATACACCGACATATTTTTAAAAACAAATCAATCTACAGCTTTTCATTAAAACTGCACATGAAAATTAATATTGAGATCGTATCACAATAGTCGTGTGCTCTGGCCACATGAGTATTGTGATCTGCAACAGTGGGAACGCCGCGCGCCGGCCGTCAGTATATTAATCTGCGCACAAAAACCAATATTTCAGTCCGTTGGCGCTCGGTGGGTATCAGCCGGTCATGGTATTGCCGAATGACAATAACTCAGCTGCAGCGCTGCTGTCCGATACAACATGCTGTCTAACCGCTGCACCATGCTCTAGAGTCCATGGAAGGAATGGGTGGCTGACAGAACCAAACATTTCATTTATGAAGAATTTTCTACGAAGGTTTCTAGGTCCTTGAATTCCTGTGTGATGATTGGCAGAGGAAGTTGTGTTGCGGCTACTTGGGGTAAAATTGGATGAGAGCAGAAAGATGACGATGTAATTAATTCCTAAACTACGCAACAAGTAGCTTGATTTTCCTGATTGCTCCTAATGTTTCCGTAAATACCGAAGTAGGTAGAATTACCTAAGATTACAAATCAATATCCAGGTACTTACTTTAAGACCATTAAAACGGTATTAAATCTGGAAGACTTTATGGTTTTCCATTTGTTTACTGATATCGTTGTTGGTAATAAACCGTGGACATGTTCGTGATTGCTTTCCTATCGCCATCGCCACCGCAACTACCGGGAAGTGTGTCAAGGATTATTTTTATCCGTAAATTGATTCAGTACAGAAAATTGATTATTCGTTGCTAGTAATTCTGGTACTGCTAATGGTAAATGCTGTTATGACTTGGAACGGGAACTTCCCAATTCAAAATTTTAAATAGTATGTCGATTTTGATTGTACGCTTGTTATATAAAATACATAGGCTAGACAGCACTATTTGTAAGATATTTATTTGCGGACAATGTTTTTTTTTTATACATTGCTCCACTCTAGGTATTTATCCCGTAGGGACATTTAAGCGCACAATAAATTAGACTCAGATAATATGTGACTGTAGGCCATACAAATAAACACCTACTCCATCCATTCCCCGCTACAATATTACAACCAGATTATAATGAAAAGTTCCTTCCAGCCTCCTACCTCCTTGACCGGATGTTAGACGCATCTGCAGCAGATTTATACGCGCCGCGGCTCCCGGATGTGGTACTAATGCACTTTTCTTACTACCCGCACTTTTTGTGTGAGCTAAGAAACTGATTTACGGCGTGGTGTACTGGGTACGTTTCGTATTTGGTTTATATAGTAGGGTGTGAAGAAAGGAAGGCGGTTTGGTCCTGAGGTTCCTTGGTAAAATTGGTCCTTTTTGCCCATTCCTTCGGAAAAATGTTCATTATAAATGTTCATTATTCCTTCGGAAAAATGTTAATATTCATTATCTATTTTGAAAATTTTCCTCCCCATAATCGTCGTTGTAATCATTGACCATCCGTGAATAAATTAATTTGATAAATTAATGAAATCCTCAAATATACTTTCATATTTTAGTAGGCAATTGACAAGATTGAACTTTAAAACTTGAAGCGAGAGAATACACTTGCCAATAACCGCAACCAAAGAAAGTACACCCTCTTACAACTCTATTTATGAACTATTAGCCCTCATAGAAACAAGTACGGTTCAACAAGGAAAATCTCGACTAACATCGCAATACCATATTGAGACGCAATTCTACGAGAACTCGGAACAGGACTTTAAAAATTGCGCCGCCACACCGCATTTTGCTAACATTTTCTTCATGAATGGGTTTTAATATTCGTTCCTTGAGCTTGGATGTTAGTGGACGCAGTGATCATAGAACAGCGGATGGGAAACGCGGCTTCAGAAGCTACAGATATTTAAGTCTTCTTAAGTGCAGGTGTACTTTGGACACTCCCTCAAGGGGATCCTGGACTCCTGGTCCACGCACACACACATACACGTTCTTAATGGAGGAACGGTATTGCGATAAGAACAATAGCAGTTGAGCTAAATAAGAGCTCACAAAGAGGTTCTTTTTATTAAGGACTTTAATTTACAAAACAATAAGTTTTAGTTTACTTACAAGTATGATCAAAGAAATTTTCTAAAACGTAGTTGGTAATTAAACTATTCATTTATCAAATGTTTTTATTTTGTTTTGTGAAAGCAATTTCTACGATAAGAGATTATTTAAGTAAATATTTTCCAAGTAATTCTTAAGCAAATTCTTGAGAAGTCGACTTTATTTTGATGGTCTTAGAAATAATAGAATAACATACAAACAAAACTTTTCAACGTTTTGTGAAGCTGGCATACAAGGTTACCCGCGGTCGCTTGTCACCGTGCTCGCCGGCGACAAAGCCGTGTCTTGTCGACTTGCTCGTAAAGCCACAGCGCTCACTGCGACGCTATGCGTTGTGCATTCTTTTGTCCTGTCATTCATTACCATGTCACCGTGCATACTATGGAATGCTTAATGGGAAATTCCGAGAGATTTTCTAACACCTTGACGTACATACTAACCTACTTGGCATACGATCGATATGAAATTGATTGAATTCTGATACCATTTTACTATTGCAGGCAAAACACCTTTGATGCTTTTGATAAACCACAAGTGCTTTTAGGCAATATTTGGATGTGTAGAACGTCCCTTCATGTTTAGCGTCAAAATCTGTCACATATATGCGACAGATTTAAAGTAGGTACACCTGTTCTAGGTCTATCAAAATATGTCTATAGTAACAAAAAACCTAAAACGTTTTGAAAATGTCGATGCTTTCAGAAAATGAATCCCTAAACTGCCGTCTTAAATGCAGAATATTGCGGTCTCTCATTTTATTCGCTGTCGCTGTACTTCATCACTATAGTAGACGCAAGTTATTTTGTTAAATGTTTGGCATATTCCGCGAGTCACTCAGCGGGTAGCAAGAACAGCGCATTCTACCGTCATGTCACTCATTACCATAACTGGGAAATAATGGAAATTCTTAACGATTCTCTGATTGGCGAAGCGGAAAAATATTGTTTGAAGTATGTTTTTCATTTTCAATACGAGTATTTGACGATGACAAACATAATATATTGATGTGCAGGACAAAATAAGACTGTTTCACGTCATTACTCTCCTAAAGATGATCATGTTTCAGGTATTTATGGGTTACGATATGTGTGCCAGGTAGTCGACCAATATTAATGTAATTTACTAACTTGTGTTGGATCGAAAGGACAAAATTCAACCATTAACAAAGACAAACCATAAAATGATTTCCTTCAAAGGGCACTAAAGAATCAGGTTGTAGCAAAAAGATGACGTAAATATTGTCCTGAGTGTTTTATAAGTGAGAATCAACATATACATATATAGTCGTTACCTACTTCAATAAAAATATATCTTGTATATCTGACATTAATGTCCACCATGAGATGATACTACACTACATAATGTACCTAAGGACCAACATTTCACGGTCACCTCCAACCTGTTTACTGGTTACAAGATCATAATCGTCGTATTTATCGCGACATTTATCGGTAATTGATACAGCAACGAGTTTCCGCTCACGAGTACTGATGACACGGATACGATTCATTTCCGGTTTCCATTGTTATAAGATTTTGCTATTTATACTTACTTTTCCTTGTGAAATAACCTGACATCCTCTTAACTAATATTGTAAGCCTATAAAATATGTTTTACGCCAAAGTATGTTTTATGGAAATTCTCTTAACTTATAAACACATAACTTCCTGCCACTGTGAAAGACAGATTACTGATGTTTACAAATTGCTACTTAACGATCGACAATTTAATCATAATGCTGATATACTTCAGGCAGTAACATGGTGCACAACACCGACTTGAAAAAAAAATGTGGTGTGTCATGGACACGGCCGTTTGTTGTATGGAGTGCATATTGCTTCTTTTGCCCTTTATGTTCTGAGACCGCGGTATCTGTTTCGTACCCCTGACGGGTTCCTCAGATTTGGCAACATCTCTTTGAGGCGCGCGTCCAACTCGAACGCGCTGTTGACGCGGCCTGTCGTCACTTAACGTACGGACGGTGAGCTACCCATTGCTCGCCGCTCGCCAGATTTCGCGCGGTACCCCCGGCTTAGCTTAATGGCTCACCTTTTGGGGCACGTTCAGTTAGTGAGCAGCACACGGAACCCATATTTGAACACTAAGAAGTCCTCCGGGTTTCTGAGTGTTGTTTATTATAACAACTATTTCCTTTTAATGGGGTAAGGAAAGAAATGAACAAAAAAACAAAATATAACTTTATTAATTATTAGCTTTTGCCCGCGGCTTCGCTCGCGTTAAATTCGGGGTAACACAGTTCCCCTTGCGCCTTATTGATTTGTAATAGCAACGCTAAGTTTTCCCTTTTCTTCCCTCATTCTCCCTCACATCCCACTTTAAAAAAAATAGCCTGTTCCGTCTCCTGGGTCCCAACTATCTCTGTACAAAAGTTCATCAAAATCGGTTTAGCTATTAAAGCGTGAAGAGGTAACAAACAAACAAACTCACTTTCGCTTTTATAATATTAGTAAGGATTGGTTTGTGATAAAAAATTGATGCTTTCACAGCCCGGTGTCGATATATGTAGAAGCGATTTCATCATTCACTTGCATAATTTCAACTGCCCCACCAGTGCAGATGTACTGGCATCACAAATCTTTGTGATATGAACGCATTATTACGTGGTAACGAGTAGCTATTACAACTAACCAACCAACCAAAGAACTTACTACCGTTCGCTGCAATCAAATGTATAGCGTCTGTGGGAGGTAGTCTATACTCTATGGTACAACATTGGTAATAATTTGGAAACACGAAGATTACCGGAGCGCATAACTTATCTAGTTTCACTGTTTCAAAAATGTTTGCAGTCTCACGGGAATCACTTTGCTTCTCTATCACAGCGCAAAACGTGATGACTGCTATCATACAATCACACTAATTTGCCATGATTGTGTCTGTGATTATTTGCCGTCACGCTCGCTGATCAAGGACGCACAATATGATGCTAGTATGATATTAGCTATCATTTGTCGTGGATATTTTCCTTAAAAATTGCTTTTTATTATCATGCACTATTATTTTTATGTGCAGTGTACATTCAAGATTATAATGTTTTGTATTTCAGGTAATTTGCATGGCACTCCTCAATTCACTCCCTTGTATTCGATTAGCAGTAGGAAAACTATCACAATAATATTTTAATCCTACCATATTTATACTTAATATAATATAAACAACTACTGTAAATTAACCGCCAAACAATAACAATCACAGTATGCAGTCCACTGCTGTTTTTCAAGCAGAATCACGAAAAAAAAACCGTTATTTCAAGCGCCTAATCTGTCCCAGCCACTTTTATAAGTTACATCTGTCCATCTAACTGAGAGGCACACCACACATATATGCAAGCTCCACTTCATGACTGGTAAGCTCCATCAGCCATCGGTCCTACGACATATATTATCATGGTTTCCATTACAGCTTGCTTAATAAACAAGCTCAATAAAGCCACACAGTGCACAATTTAAATCAGCAGTTACTACCCTAATAAACAAATGCGCACAAAGCAGCGCCGATCACTCACAGAGGGATTGAACGTTGCAGCATGCAATGTAACAGCGGATAACAGCGCGTGCGTCCGACTGGAAGTGACGTCGACGTGTGACGTAGCGACGGCTCATTTCCGGCCAGCCGTCACTACCCGCGAGTGATTACCTCAAGCCTGATTTACTCGGAGCTCTTATTGGATAATAGTGTTGATTGACGATAGATGGCGCTATTCTGTTTCAAAACATCAATAGGAATATAGAACTAACAAAACTTTATACCAGTAACCCCAGAAAGGATTGCAAGAGATGTGCCTCTAATGCATCCACCTCCTCCACCATCCACACCTGGGTACAAATCCTTGCTTCAAGCTGCTACTGAGCAATATATGTTAAATAAAATATAACTTTGCTTATCCGGAAAATCGAACTCATGACCCGACGTACCCTCACGTGTCCAGTAGCTTATCAGATTGAACACTTGACCAATGAGGCAGTCAAATAAGAACACATGTTTAAATAAACACTTGAAGACAGACGCTAAGTATAAATGAGTAACTTACATTTAAAATATCGAAGTAAAACTAACAGAAAGTAACCAGATAATTTATTAAAACCACGAGCAGTGCACAACTAAAACAAATACCCATAAAGAAGGTGATAACACAAGATAAGTGCGGACACAACGTTACGATCTCCACATAAACACGTAGGCGACAGGTAAATCATCCTGGCAACAAAAGTTGCCGAGCTGGTGCATTTATAAAAGGAGCACAATTTCGTGCGCGCACGTACCCTCGTATATTGTGCCCTGTATTGAATAACGTGCAGAGACGGAGTAAGGATGCTGGGGGTGCATATCTCAGGACTGATACTGGAGATAAGAGTTGGGGTTCGTCGTTAGTGGCCTTTGCAACGATTGAGTAAAATGTGAATATGGGACACTGCAGACTTTAGGAGGTTACTTATTTTTGAATGTATTTGCAAAATTAACACTCTTAGATAGAATACTACTTGATCACCCTGCCCTACTTTTCACCAGTTATTCTTTTGAAATCCCATGCAGCAAACCTGGTGCCTTCAACTGGTCACAATTCAAGAGTCTGGGATGCGACTGAAAGAATTATTTTCTGACCTTTCAATATCCATGTGCCTAAGTTTTCGGGGATTACAAGCGCAATATCCTCCAAAAGTTACAATCCGTATACCACAGTAGTCACCATATTTCCGTACCCTAAAACTAATATCTTCATCAGAACTAGTCCAGAACTCGTAATCCATCCCTGTCCCGTTATTGTCTGGGGCCGGACCGAGACGGATAGTTGTTATAAACTCTGTCGGACTGTAATGTCACCTTAGTTTATTTGCGCCGTGACAAATGTGTACTTTTGTCTCACTTGTTGCGTCTGTCCTTGTTACTTTACACTATTTATCTGACTTACAAGTCTTTTGAGGTTACTGAGAGTATTCAAGATATAGGTCAGTGGAGTTTGGCTCTCTTTTCAGCTTTCGTCTCAAAGGACCAACTTTTAATTTGTACTTACCGAATGTGGTCCTTGGCGGTCTTTGAGCTTGTTTTGACTTAATGTTTTAAAAATGGACCAAAGACTACAAAAAATAATGAAACCATAATCCCGTCCGACTAATAGAATATCTATTCTATCCAACGTAGTGAATTAGGGATATTAACAATAAGGGTTCTAAAACAACTCTGTCCAAATTCACAAACTTCAGAGGGGAGAGGGATTAACTAATGGGGATTTGTGCTTAATGAACAAATGATTCTCCATTATTCAACGAAATCCCTAATATATTGGATCCACGAAGGAATTGAACCGTCACAATACATTGAAGAGTTAACATAAGTTACAAACTGAATCATGAGGGATAATAGAAGTAATGGAAATATAAAGTTCGTGTAAATAGAGAATGTCTGAGGCAGCCCCTAGTCGTGTGGGTTGCACCAAACAATTGTAGATAACTTGAAACGACTCGTCACTACGTACCATTGCATTAGGATTTCTCGAAACTTCTAAATTCTCTGCGAACTTGTCTAAAAGCTTGGAAACTAAATATTGCAGTTCGAATCGAATTGGATTTCTCTTAACAGTCCATTAACGATACAAACTTCCTTTGAACGAGAGAAATGTTGTTACATGAACTGTTACAACTTAATATTATACTTTACAACAGAGAGAACCAAAAGACATTTAGTTTGTATTCAGCAAAGTGTGACGGTGTATAATGGTACAGCCACATTTTTTAAATTATGTTTAAGCTTCATGCATTTATTGACAACCTTATGGCTACAATTTTAGACTTTGGGTTGCTGAAAGAAACCTGATAGTAAAAAGTAATAATTAACCAATTTTGACGACATGGTTGGCGCAGTGGCTGAGCGATCGACTGCTGTGCTGCGTGTCACGGGTTCGATCCCCGCACGGAACAAATATTTGTATGACCTACAAATAGTTGTTCCGGGTCTGGGTGTTTGTGTATGTGAGTTTAAATGTTTGTAAACGCACCCACGATACAGGAGAAAATCCTAGTGTGGGGCAACGTTTTTTAAAAGAAAGAAAGAATAATACTTAGCCCAAACTGAATATCGAACCCAAGAACTTATGAGTCATTTGTTAGACATAGGTCCGTTTCGGCCGACTATCAGTCGATTAGGAAAATCCTTACTAATATTATAAAAGCGATAGTGAGTTTGTTTGTTACGTCTTCACGCCTAATTGGCTAAACCGATTTTGGTACAGAGATAGTTGGGACCCTGGAGACGGACATAGGCTAATGCATTTTTTTATCTGGGAAATGAGGCAGAAAGAGGGAAGAAAAGGGAAAACTTAGCTTTGCTATTACAATCAATAAGGCGCAAGGGCAAAAACTACAGGTAGCAGGTACCTGCAAATTAGGAAAGGGGAACTGTGTTACCTCGAATTTACCGCAAGCGAAGCCGCGGGCAAAAGCTAGTCTACCATAAAATGATCTAAAATAGTTATTAAAAAGCTATACAGTTTCCCCAGCTCATTTTCCTAGATACATTTCCAAACGCGGAACAAAGCCGTCAAACCGCAGCCCAGTTTGATATGATGTGTCAGCTCGCCTACCTGCCTGCTTTGCATGAGAAGCCAGCCTGGAACAATGCTTCGATGTACGACGTGATACGATACCGATATCAGCCTAAAATGAAAGCGGGCATGGTGAACTGGAGCTGTGGGGGATATAGATGCTTTTAGGATGTTTGGTACAGGTTGTTGTGCTAGTAAATAATTAAAAGTTACAAAATAAACTTAATTTTTTTATTGTAGTTGTTTTTGAAATGGGACCTAGAAAAAAGGTTTATGTTTACAAACTAATGGATGTTAGTATTGGATTTTTATAATTAACAAATTCAGTCAAACGTAAGACGGTAGTAACATTTTAGGTCCTGTCGAATACAAGAATTGCTTACATTGGTGTTCATCACTGACGTTTTCATGACTTACTACAACGACGAAAAACTAGTTTTGCTTATTTTTCGCCTAACCTGAAAAAATACACAACTCTCAATAAAAACTGAAATATGTATTATTTATAATATGTTTGAGCATCCTCGTAGGACCCCTTCACAACCCTTCTCCACTTCCCCATCGCGCTAAGTTGACTCGACCCGACTCGACTTTAAAGACCAAAAATATATCCTGCAATTTCCTTGCTCATCCTGACAAATATTTGCGAACAATTAACAATCGGGTGCTCGCAAATAGAACAATATCTTTGGCAAATAGAGCCGTATCTCAAGTGAGATAACTGGATCCGCCGAGTGCAACGTGCCACCGGAAGTGTACGTGTCCATTGTCCGCTTCCGGCGCGCAAGAGCCTTTGTTTGTCAGTTTTGTGTTGCTCTGTACAGCGGGATTTGATGAAGTTAAAAGGCGATAAAGTTTAATATTGTTACTGCTTCACTTCTTCCTTGTTACGGTTTACGACTTGCTGTCCTGTTTATGACCGATTGGTTCGATTAAGTCGTGGTGAAACTTTTGGTCGTATGGGACGCGGGTAACAACGATGTATGTATACTGACATGGATTATAAAGGACAAGCTTTTGCCCGCGGCTTCGCTCGCGTTAAATTTGGGGTAAGACAGTTCCCCTTTCCTGATTTGCAGGTACCTGCTACCTGTAGTTTTTGCCCTTGCGCCTAATTTATTTTAATAGCAAAGCTAAGTTCTCGCTATTCTTCCTCATTAAATACTTTAAAAAAAATGCCTAAATCCGCCTTTTTATTTATTATAATTAGCCTATGTGCGTCTCCAGGGTCCCAACTATCTCTATACCAATATTCATTAAAATCGGTTTAGCCATTTAGGCATGAAGACGTAACAAACAAACAAACTCACTTTCGCTTTTATAATATTAGTAAGGATTTACGTACAACTTAAATTAATGATTTGATTTTATTGACAGCATATATTAAAAGACAACGCACAGCTTTTGACAGCTGGGTCTACAAGCTAACTTGTTTCACAAGAGCTCTTTTTATAAAGAAAGATATTTTTTTATTACTTAATTCGTTAAATGAATGATATCTCTAGTGACTAGTCTCCAAATAATTGTAAACTAATTAGAATTATTTCATACCGAAGAGAATGTTCTCCGTGCACAGTGGAGCCGCGCCACAGCACGGTGCTAGCAAGTGGGTCAACAGCGCACTAACTTAGACCACCTGTCGCGGCCAGAATGCTAAACAAGACCAGCTCAAAACGTACCAGACGCAGATTTATACCAGGTTGATAGCTCGTCGTGGCGCAACACCTGACTGGAACTATATTAGGTTGCAGACAACCATTTCAACCAGGTGAATTGCCAGCAATATAAGACAGACAGTGAAGGAGATCTTCGTGTAGAAACTGATACTAGGACTGAAAATTCGAATACATTGTACAGTACATACATCAAACCAACCTGCACTAAGCCTACTCAGTTTCATAGAGGAGGCCTGTGACCCAACAGTGGGACAATTTAAGCTGGTCATGCTAAATAAAATCCTACCTCGTAGGGACGTAGATTTGTTCTGGTTGATAGCTCACGTTAGTTAGTAGGTAGGATCATGTGAGAGCACAAAACGAAGGCAGACATTTCAATGCGTTTTAAATTAGAAGTAGTTACAGATGATGAAAATACAGAAATACACGTGGAAACGATTAAATCTAACGTTAATGTTTGCAACAAAGTAGTGTATGCCATAATGATGTGGAAATGAACATGAGAATGATTGACATGCAAATAGAATCAATTGAAGCTGTTCTTGTTAAGAAAACAAAACATTAACTTATTTGTGTTCCCATTTTTTCTAGAGGATTGAATAAAAAAGAGAGCCTATAACAAGTTAAGGAGTCTTTGTGCTCATAATTCCTATCGGCTGATAAATAAAACACTCGCATGAACTATGTATGTGCTGTTGGCGTGACCTGATTGGCTAGCGATAACGATGGAAAATTCAAAAACAGCACTTTGACATAAGCTACCAATTACCCGATGCAAATCCAGCTATACCTCGTTGTGAAACTACGAAACGGTTTATAAAACGATTGACAGTTCTGTAGGCCATGACACATAATTATTATATCTTCCAAATCAAACTAAACCAGCTGTCTGGTCTACTCATCTGTAAGCCTCTCTCTAAACAACATCGTGAACTTAGAATGCTGTCGCAGACTCCGGGCTCCAGGCTTGCACGGCTCCATTTTTATCCAATTTAAACTTCCCCGAAATCTATCGCATTAAGTTATACGCAGAAAAGAAGTTTCGATTATAATCTGATTTGGATCCTAAGGATACCTCTCGTTCAGTTTTTCAATAAGCCTTTCAAATTAAGTTTTGGTAACCAAATCAGATAGAAAAGTGTTTCTGGGAAAAGTGTGACAAAAATAAAATTATTCGTGTTACAAAATCTTCTGGAAATTTCTGGAGTTATATTTATAGGTAGTTGTATACTGAGCTTTTGATCTTATTACGCATACTTAAGTGTTTTGATATTTTTGTTTTTATCGTTTTGTTTGAGTACTGTATATTGTGCATTTTCATGAATAACTTGTCATACCAGCTGTTGTGTCCATCAAAACAAGTATTTACGTCAACATGCCTTTCATATGCATAAAAAATACTTTTAAAATATTCACAATCATTCAATAACACTTTTCTGTTAAAACCAACACAAAACAAGAGTATAAAAGTGTTTGTTTGAGAGGATATATTACTCATACTTTTTGTCACTAACAACAAATACCGAATGAAAAGACACACGTACTTCAAACATATTTAACGGACCATTACATTACCATAACATAACGTCTGTAATCTTCCAAGGGTTAGGCAGAAGTGTGCCTAATATTACACCCATATACACATTTCACTAGTTCATTTCAGAACCCTTCCAAATTGTATAATTATTCCCTCCAAAACACATCATAGTCTTTTGCACGTACTGATCTTTTAATCAATGCAGTGTTAATCCGTGCGTCCACGAGCCCAGGAGCCCGGGAGCCCGGGAACCCGGGACGCTAGTATTAAAGTTGATACTTATTTAGGTGCCGACAGCGGCTTACGGCAAAATTATGGGCGCTTTTGTTTCTGGTCGAATTTTTAATATCTCCGGGATTCCGGCCTGTGTTGTGAACCTGGGCCTTTATGTTTCGTTATCCGAGGTTTATATTAAGCTCAGGTAAGTTAGTAGTATTAAGATCTTAGATATTAGGGAATGTTGTGACAATTTTGTTGGAAATGGGGATGTATTGGTAAGAGCTAAAGAAGCGAGCGTTGTTTTCTGGTACTAAATGTTAGGTATATTGTAATAATCTAGCTAGACGTTTGATAATACGTTCTTCGGTCTCTGATCACTCAGTCAATATTGAGAGTGAAGGATCAAATAAATTTCAGATAAGCCTGACAGATATTTCTTGACGGCATTTTAAGTGAAGTCAAAAACTCTGAAACCAGGTTTAGGCGCTAACTATACGATACAGAAGAAGAAAAATATCGGAATCCAATAGCCCTGCCTACCTCTATACAGTTGAATAGATATTTCTAAAACTACATCAACACCCAGATTCCTTAACAAAAAGGAAAAAATTCTTACCATCATAAAAATGATTTAAGCGGGTTACGTCAAACCCTTAAATTTTACGACGGACCAAAGTTCGATTCCCGGGCGACGCTAAAATGTAATGTACAGATATAAGGGAAATAGTCTGCGTTCGTAAACGACAGGTGTTCTCTGTGTGTTCGTTATTTTTGAAGCAAAACGTTTAAGTAAAACCGCTGAGACGAGGTTTTATGAAAACACTTCAAGCGCGGTCGAGAGCCGATCCTTGTAAAACGCCATCTAGAGACATTTTCCTGAACTATGCATAATATAAGCAACAAACTATTTAACATTTGTTTGAGTGTTTACTGTTAGTAACACAAATAGGTTGTTAAGATGTAATTAGACCGGAAAATCCAACTTCTTTCAGACGCTTTTTTTATTTTTTTTATTTTGAGAGTTTTATTTCTGTCCTCCTTTCATGAAGTTCTTTAGTAAAGATCCCTGGTAATAAATACGAAACCGTACAAATAAATAACCGTTGTGGGTTCTGAATACATTGCCTCGTGTCTTCCCTCGGGGGCCGTGAGAGCCGATAAGGATCCATACACCGTTTACGACGAAGAAATATTACTGAAGAGCTTCCGCGTTCTGTGCAAAAGTTCAGGATAAGAGAAAGCAGATTTCTTTTAGCTCCGTTGTTGTCTATTGCACAGGTGGGATGTAGTACCCAGTAACCAACACTGGGATCCCTCTGCTCACGAAGGGGAGGCCTGTGTGACATCAGTGAAGTACGTTAAAAGCTAAAGATGTCTGTCTATACTGTGTTGTCCACTGCTGGGGTCAAGTGTCCGTTCCGTTCCCACTCTCCAGACAAGAATGAAAAAACAAAACTCAATATTTTACTAGTTGTGCCTGGCATTCTTTGCAATGCAATTTCTTTCGGAAACCTACCCTGGCGTATTCTTATTAAGTTTCATTATGAGCCTATAATATTGTCCCACTCTGTAGGCCGGGCTTCCCTCCCATCCTTTCACTTTTCGCGGTCTAGTGCGATTGCAGACAAATCCTTTATTCTTTACTAGCTTTTGCCCGCGGTTTCGCTCGCGTTTAATTCGGGGTAACACAGTTCCCCTTTCCTGATTTGCAGGTACCTGGTACATGTAGTTTTTGCCCTTGCGCCTTATTTATTGTAATAGAAGGGCTATTACAATAAATAAGGCGGTTCTTCCCTTTTTCTCCCTCATTTCTCATTTTTTTTAAAGTTTGCCTATGTCGGTTTCCAGGGTCCCAACTATCTCTGTACCAAAATTCATCAAAATTGGTTTAGCCATGTAGGCGTAAAGACGTAACAAACTCACTTTCGCTTTTATAATATTAGTAAGGATTGCACATATAAAAAAGAATTGTAATAATAAAGAGCAACGCATCTAGAGCAACTGTGCAAAATTCCATCAAAATCGGTTAAGTAGTTAGTAGGGAGTCTTTATGGTACAAACGAACAATCATTGTGAATTCCCTGAATTACTGCGGTAACTAAGCATGGCATTCTTGTTAAAAAGAGGTGGGGAAAGTTAGGTACCTATTTAAATAGTGACCTTTTCTAAAACTTGTTAGGCTCTGTAAATAAAGTGTTAAAATGTTAGAAAAAAGGTTGCTTGCGAAGAAATGAATATCTTAGCCAGCTGTAGGTACGTGCAGCGATTTTTATAATAACTACCTGTCGTCGACAACATGCACACCAACCACTGAACAGATAGCTGCAGAAGGATCACGTCACTGCTTTTTTTGGCGAATATTTCCTTTGCCTTCTATTATGTGCTAAAACTAAGCTGTAATTACAAATTAACAAGAGGAAGCGGAACAAACAACAGTGTGGTTCACGAATGAGTGTCTTTATGAAGACTATCATTATTATTCTGCTTTTATCTTTAACTTCCATACTTCTGTATTAGACTTCATATCAGTAGTTCTTTTCGATTCATATAATTGGAACCAAAAGTTAGAACGACACTTATTGATTAAAACCAAAACTTGTAACGACACTTTTTGCTATAGTTGTAAGCCGTGCGGAGTGCGCGTGTTTCTCTGTCAGTCTCTCTTTCATAGAAAGCAAGCCAGTTATTTTCGTTTCGTCTTTCTATTTCGCATTGAACAGTGTGGTGTCGCGACGATTATTTTTGTTGAGTGTATACAGGTTTTTTGTATCCGGGTGTTCCTTGACACCTCTCAAGTTTTTTTTATTTGGCTCACCAACAATTGAATACACAGAACAAGGTTAGGAAATACATCGAATAAACTTATAGACTAGTGTACCAATTTCTTACTTTCTTACAGCACATCATGCATTATATTAATGTTCATAATCGTTCACACGGTCTTTTGTTACACGCAGATGCTGAGCATTAGGGTCCTGGATTTGAGTCCCGGCTCGTGCAAGATGTAATTAAGTTTTTCCATAGGGAATTTCTCATTAGCAGTCACGGAGTCTAGACTTCTGCCCAGTAGATGGCTATAGTACATAATCATAATTGGTAAACAGCTGTGGGTGTACCTCCTACAAGACACACATCTGCCTAAACCTTCGCAAATTACAGGCGTGATGTTATTCTTGTGAAAGTGAAGAATGTCCGAGTGATCTAAATTTTGGTTGACGTCCGTTATTTGTGCTGTGGAATTGTAATCGTATTCTGTGTAGACTCGACCTTCGCATCTGCCTGTTCAGTGGCAACCGCCGGAAGCGAGTGTAACGTTAATTATTTTATCAGAAGCTAGGATTAAAGGATCTGCTTCACAGTTCAAATACATAATAACTTTGCTTTAGTAGTACTTGCATAGAATTCATAATGAAATACTCATCCAACGTCATATCGTTAGTGCTTGATTCTAGCAATATGTTAAAATTAACGGGCATATGAACTCTTTGCATAAAATATTTGCTGACATTAAAACACTAACAATTGACTACAAGCAGCAGTTTTATAGATCGTTCTGAACTTGTGGCTATATTTTGCTTCTTAAGGGCAACAAGGGCAGGTACTATGTCGGTGTGTAGTGCTAGGTACTGATATCTATCTATGGTGATTCCAAATTTTGTCCAATAAACCGCCTCAGAATGGCCATTCAATTTCAGTTAAAAAAAATCAATCAGTTTTTTATTCAGTTTCAAAAAATCTATCATGGAAATAAATTGGAAATTCCCAATTTTTACGAAAAATAATTCCCAGCCCCAGATTCTTCGGAACAAAGTTCACAAGTCCGACAAACAATCTATTGAATATGGAAGTAAAAGTGATTACAGCATATAATTGCTTGGCGGCTTCTCTTTGTTAGTGGGTTGCTGCAACCTGTCGGTTTCCGCAAATTACTGGCGGTTGCTGTTAGCAACGAGTAGCAAGCCGTTTATTGGAAACGTGCTGTCCAATAGAGTTGGAAGATTTCCGCCATTTAATTATTTTGAATAGAGTTGGGACGCGTCGTTTTTTGGGTCGTTAACCTTTTGTACGTCAGCGCCTGTCTACGTAGTAAAAAAATAAATAACTAGTATATTTAATATTCGCTAGTGATGGGACATTTACGATTCTTAGTTAGGTTATTATAATTGAAACAACTTTAGTTGTCGGTGGCGTCTCAGCCACGCGACTAATTTGTAACCTAGACAGGGCTACCACACCGGCCAGGGTTGTTCAAAAGAGTTACCGCAGCCTCGAAACATAGAGGGCAAAAGAATGAACATGGGAGGGTTGATTTCCCATTAGCATTAAAAAAGAAAGTGGTCAAAAACAAAAAAGTCGCGTACAAAAAGTTGAGCTATTTTGACTGTGTGTTCGTGTGTGTTACCATTATACTTAAAACATATTAAATGAAATAGTTATTTGACTATCGTGTCTGTTAAACTGTATAATATCGGCAATTTCCCTAATTTGTTCTGTGTCCTCCTGTAGGCAAATATCTTCATTTACAATGGAAACTAGCAGCAGCCGACGGTGGCCATGCGGCGGTGGCGGAGACATTCATTATTAACGATATGAAAATGCAGGTGATCTGCATTCTGGAATTCTGTGGATCTCTGCTTATTACCATTTGCAGATGTAGGTAATTGTTTACTCGGCATTTGTGTATGATTTCGCTCTTATTGAGAAAATAAGGGGTCGTGGCTTGATATTCCGAGTCTGTTCGTGTATGGTTCTCCATCCGAGACCCCTTGTTTTTCATCACAAGATGTTGTCTCTATTACTCAAACTCAAAGCATTTATTTTAATTAGACCATTAATTTAAATGTCATACAAACAAAAAAGATGCTGCTACAGTTCAAGTCACAGGACATAATAACTTGCGAAAGTACTGTAGACAAGTAGTGTAACAAGCATGCACTATTGGAACTTCTATTACATCCTATTTTGCATGCAATCCTAGTATTTCCATTTATTCATCAATTTTGGACCCTTACAAAAAATTACGGCAATTATCAGAAAATTCTGTAAAACAATTCTGTTTAAAGTTTTGGTGTGCAATAAAGTACATTCTATTTTTGGAATATAATCAAGTTTCATCTGTGTCAAAGTAAAGAAGAAAAGCTTAACTCCCTAGTTAAAATGTACCATTCAATATACATATTGAAGTAAGTCTCATTCTTACGGCACAAAGTGCAAGTGTCTGCCCTCCCCCTGAAGTCTAAGTAAGCCGGATGTTCTAAAGGCGCTCTACCGTAGAGTGACATAGAGCGAGGTAGCGATGTAGCGACGGCTCTACAAATACATTACCATTTAATTGTCAGTTCTACGTCTTGCTAAATATTTGTTGATTGCATCGCAGAATATACTTAGATTAAGTTCTTTGAATTAGCATTACTATGTAGGATTGTTCATATATATATCACTTTGAAGGATTAATTTCAAACATTTTTTTAAAAGTCGAGGGCATGGTTTGCGCAGTGGCTGAGCGATCGACTACTGCGCTGCGTGTCGCGGGCTCGATTCCCTCACGGAAAAAATATTTGTATGAACCACAAGTAGTTGTTTCGGGTCTGGCTGTTTATTTATGTGAGTTTAAATGTTTTTAAACGCAACCACGATACATAATTCATGTTTACCAATTTAAAAAAAAAATGATAAAAAAGAATGAGGAATGTTCCAGAAACTCGAAAAAAACATCGTATTTATACCTATCTGCTAATAAACAACACCAAACGAATGGACTTAGAACCATTTAAATTTAATTAGCTTCTGACTCTGCTAACAAGCCTGAAATAATTAGCTTTCAGGAAGTACCCACTGCTACTGGATAGCGATACATTTCCCAAAACAATTCTTGTTTCATTCCATGATAGTTACAAAAGCTTTCAATGTTAGTATCGAGGGAATCAACTCAGCCCGACAGCGCAAGATATACTAAGTTATAATTAAGTATAAAGCTAAGAACACACTAATTACAGATAATGGTAGCCGTACTAAATGGGTAAGTAGGGCAGAAGCCCCGCTTGTGTACATCCAGTGACGACACATGGACACAACTAAAGCGGCTGAAAAAAAAACATTAAAAAGACGGAATATAATTTTACTTCCGGAAGTCGGTGGCAAAACAATCTATGTATAGATCAAACAAAAGTCACTGTCGTTTTCTAGACGCTTAATTCTGAGCATTGTTTAGACCTGACCTTCTCCAACTATCTGTGTTGTGGTAAACAGTGCACGCGGTTGATTGTGTTACCATTTAACTTGTACTTAGCTAACTTAGCTCGATGAGGCGAGCTGAGGCAATAACTTACTATTAAGCTTACATACGAGTATGTACCCTCGCAACTTAGCTGAGAATTGTATTGAGATCTTGAACTGTAGTGCACATAAGTTTAATTTACACTGTGAGTTTGGTAGTAGTCTTGAAAACTACTGCGAAGATTTTGGTACGGGTCTGGGGTAGTTTGGATCCCAATTAATAGTTTGCTGCCGTTTGGTTATTAGGTTATTCTGAAGTCTTAAATACGTCCACTTATGTACCATTACTGAATACATTAATTAATTAGACCAGGGTCGATAATTTTTAAAACCAAAAAAATAATAGTAGGATGAAACCCATTAGAAAAGGAGGGGAATATTATAAAATTGAAAGGAAAAATAAATTACGGGCGATCTGAGGTCGGGAAGGGGAGGGGGGGGGGGGGGTTAAGGGTAAAAAACGGTTTTTCTCGATTTCCGGCAAAACTAAAAGTCCTATCGAAAAAAGTCAAATGGCAAAGTTGTAGGTAATAAAAAGATGCAAAACTTTTGCATTCACACTTTTTGAAAACAAATATATATGTTACTGTAGTAAATCTTCTCAGAAAATGCAAAAAACTCGAATTCGAAATTTTTTATTATTACAAATAATTTAAAATTTTGAGCTATTTATTAAAATTTACACTTTGATTACTCGAAAAACGTTAGATTACATGCTACATTGATAAAAAAAATTGCAAATCAAAATATACCTATAATTAACAAAAAAATAAGTTAATATTTAATAAGACATCTACAATATTTGGAGAAAGTTGTCGAATCTTCTTTTAATTATATGCGTAGATGCCTGTTTATAACTATTTTAAGATAAATTATATACCTGAGTGACCTACGAAAAATTGTAGCCCATCAAAAGGTATTTCATGAAGAAGTGGGGAAAGGGCTGGCCAAAGGCGGAGGTGTACAGATATAATGTTACGGTTTCCATAAAATAGGAGTCTTCTAGCGTTGGTGAAACTCGGATTATGATGTCTAAAAGCGACAAAAAAAAGAATCATAATTTTACTTAAGTACAACTGTACAACTGACAAAACCTTTCCCAAATTTGAAAGGTAACATTTAAACACACCCATATCAAGGAAAATAAACAACAACAAAATAAGTGACTCCAACTAGATACCAATCTCCCGAACCGCGTCGTTTGCAACAGAACCGTTTCCGAGCATCGAATCCAGGACAATCCCTCCTGGCCTCGTAAGCCGACAACAGACACACTAAGCCCCAAAAAATTGCTAGAAGGCAAGTTTAAATTGCATTGGTTTGCCGTTCTAGACCAGACACCAGGGTTGGTAAGTATCGGAAGAATGTGTCGCTGTCAGGAAGCGATATTATAGTTTTATTTGGAAGTCAAGGGAAATGTATCGTGCAGTGACTGATATGTGTATGTATATTTAATCGATTGCCAAAGCATGTAAATTTTGTGATGTAAAGAGATGATACAAGTTACAGCCACCATCCGGGTGACACGTATGTCATGACACTCTCGAACGAAACCACAAAAATTGCATTCAATCTAGTAACACTGAAATCTAATCTCGACGTTGAAAAGGGGCGTATGAATACAAGACTTTAATTAAACGTTTTATTAACCTATTCTGTATTCAATGTGTGAATTAACACACTTTTCGTCATCAAACATCTCTTTTTTCTCCATTTCGCTGATTATAATCAAAGAAAAATGATTCGATAAGCGTTGAACATATTCAACTCCTGGTATCAAGCGCATTAGTTCTCGCTCGATTGCTCTGAACGAGACGTTAGCAATGACAGTTTGCATCTAAATAATATCATACAGAACGTAGGCCGTACAAAAAAAAACAAACTCCTGAGTCATTATAATTATAATATGCTATAACGTCATACTCGTACGTAAGAAACCTATTTTCTTTCTTTCCTTCTTACGTAGGTAGAAGAAACACGCATTGAATGCTTCTTTTGCGTAGCATATTAATTGAATTGTAGTTTGAAATATGAGTTCTTACGATGAAAATGTACCAATGATATTAGTATGAGATCGGTCGTATCATATTACAAAGGAAATATTTAGCAATCCCAAAATTCCTCATGAAAACTAGAATAATAACTTCCTCGAATCAAATTGCACCAGCGTTCCGAACTCGACAATATTCCATCAAATTGTCGCGGCAAATCCGTCCGTATCACTAAACAAGCGCTTTATACAGAATCACGGCGTCTAAGCTATAAATTCGTTAGTTCTCGCACGTTCTGGAAAGTTCTAGACTCGTCTGGAACTGTCTGGAAGTAGTTGCGAGTGGATCACGGTGCGCAGCGTGTCAGTCGGGAGCCGAGCAAGTTGCTAATGCTATGCGCCTCGGAGTCGGAACAGTCACCGACTGATGCCTGAGTTTATATTGTTGTCAAGTTATTGTGTGCTGATTGCTTGACTGCACTTTGTATAGATATGGATATTAACGAGATTATCTTAGGTATACATAAATGCTTCCGATCTTGGAATATTTAAAATCCTAAATTAAGGAATGACCATATTGACCATTATTAAGGCGCCACCCCGACCAAAACGCCGCGCAAGCCGTTTTTGTACAGTTTTCTAGAGCTATCTACTTGTTATTTAAAACGAACTAAGTAACAAAAAAAATACATTAAATTTCTTTATAATCTTGATTCCATTATTGTAGATTTGGCGACACGGTTGGTGCAGTGGCTGAGCAATCGACTGCTGCGCTGCGTGTCACGGGTTCGATTCCCGCACGGAACAAATATTTGTATGACCTGCAGATAGTTGTTTCGGGTCTGGGTGTTTGTGTATGTGAGTTTAAATGTTTGTAAACGCACCCACGATACAGGAGAAATTCCTAGTGTGGGGCAACGTTTTTTTTAAAAAAGAAAAAGAAAAGAAAGATTTAGTTTTTATTTTTATTGAGTCATTATTTAGTAAATCTCCTTACAACAAAGCCCCAGAAATGAGAAAAAAATATCAATAATATGTATCTCCTCGTAAAGTAAACATTGTTTAATTTTGCTACTGACACTAATGGATACACAATTCTATAATGAACATTTTGTTAGAAATATTTTTTCCAAAAACCCAATACTTAATTTTATATAGATTTTATTCCAAAAAATAGGCATTATTCACTACTGCTCTCACTCACTCACTCCTGCGCGGCAAAGAGGGAAGCGAATGCTCAAGGTTATTTGCGTAGGGTACGGCCTTAAGTACTAAATACTATTCGACGTGGTGTCGAGTCGCGTCATCTAAACGTTTCGAACACTTTTTGTGTCGACATGTGTGCTACATCTTTTAAGTAGGGTTACTTAAAAGATGTAGCACATAATGCAAGCTTGGTAAAACTTAACGAAAATTAGAAAAATAAAAAAATCTGATATATTGAAACGATCAGTACCGGGATATTTTCCGTGATTTTTATTATTGCGCGTTGTTGCAAGCGCCATCATCGCAGACACAGATGATCGTGATGCTGACAGATTGGTTTGCTTACATTTTACCACTCACCCGCATTCTCTAGTCATCCCGCAATCATGGCACCAGCAACAGCGTGGAAATATCGGGAGCTCATACTAATATTAATCACGTATGATTCTCGTAACAGACAGTTTCAACATAGTTGTAAACCCAAAATAATGTTTGAATCAAATAGCAATCTTTTATACAAAATTAATTTAAATTAAACAATGTCGGGTCTTAGGACAATATCATGTCATCTTAATCACATTATCTTAACAAGTTTTGGGTCCTAATTAGGATAACGAACGTAATCAGTTAATTGGTACCTCAAATTAATCGCCTCGTAGGTAATACTTTCTGTAACATAAGAGTAACATGATAAACTCAAAAGTTATAGCAACGCAATAAAGAATTTTCCCGGTTTCATAGCAATTCCAATGTCCGCGGTATAGCGGGATAGTCTGGCAACTTTTCATTACCTGTGCTGACTACAAACGACACCCTTTTCCCCGGTGTTGCCAACTTATTGCTTGCCAAACAACTAACTTATTTCTGCTCCGAACTAAAAATAGGATCGCCGTGATGACATTAAAGTTGCGATGGTGGCGACAATAATGCGAGTTTGTGGCGGCTTGGTTGCGAACTAATGTTGTGAGGGAACTTGGTGCTCTATCGTCTATAGTTTTAATTTGTGGCAATCAATGTTGTTGTTGGAGCTATATTCTATATGGCTAATACAGTATTTTTTTAAGTATTCTGTATTGTTTTTTATTGCTCATTTTATTTTAAAGATTTAGTATAAATGTTTCATATTATTATAAAATGACCTATTAAGATGCTCTGATATTTGTATGCCATTAGGTATGTGGTAAAACATGTAAGTTCACAACTATAATTACAAGATTCTATGTACCATGTTTTTACATAAATAAATTATATTACTATTCGTTTTCTTCAATGCTGAGGGTTGTACCGATCTTTAAAAGCATTAACAGAATCGCTCAGATCCAGCTCCAAGTGGCGTAGCGCGAGGTTATCCTTACTAATATTATAAAAGCGAAAGTGAGTTTGTTTGTTTGTTTGTTTGTTTGTTTGTTTGTTTGTTTGTTACCTCTTCACGCTTTAATGGCTAAACCGATTTTGATGAATTTTGGTACAGAGATAGTTGGGAACCAGGAGATGGACATAGGCTAATATTTTTTTGAAAAAAGTGGGATGTGAGGGAGAAAGAGGGAAGAAACGGGAAAACTTAGCGTTGCTATTACAAATCAATAAGGCGCTACCGAATTTAACGCGAGCGAAGCCGCGGGCAAAAGCTAGTATAGAATAAAGTCTTCCTCAATAAATGGGCTATAAAACACTAGCACAATTTTTCAATTCAAACCAGTAGTTCCTGATATTAGTACGTTTTACAAATAAACAAACTCTTCAGCTTTATAATATTATTTTTACAGAATAAAGTGTAAAATGAATGATTTACAATTCAATGTATTTCGTACTTGGTGATATTACCTATCTTAAAACAAATCAGAATTCATTTCACTCAGTAAAGCTTCAAGTTTCTAATTCAGCTCAACCGAGCAATCTAATCCAATTCTTGTCATTTAAATATTACCGCAAATAATTCCTAGAATCCTGATCCAATAGTAAGATAATCCGTATTATTGGGGTATTCATCATAATTTGCTGTCAATGAGTGCGATGAGATAAAGGGAAATGATGCCCTTACCGCCTCCGGAGCCCGACGGTGGTGCGGAGGGCGGCCCGACCGACTGTGATAAGGACGTAGTCAGAAGATCAACACTCCGCGTATTTTAGCAACCAATTGTTAATAAATAAAAAGATTTTTTAGCTTTGTATTATTGTTAGACTTATAGGACTACTTACTGTTTGTAGGCTCGTTACTATTACTGCAAATACTTCTTTTATCAGTTTTAGAGCTTAAGAAACCACAACATAAAATAAACCTGGGAGAGAGTTTTCACTAGAGGTCTTTCCACAGTTTTTTTTTATAATTAGTTATTACTAAATTGAACCGAATAAAATTTAAGAAAAATAAACTTGCGATACCTAAATCAGTTCTGCATTTCATAAACTGAGGTTGTAAAACCGCTTTTGGTTTTCATATTAGTTTATTAAAAATATTATATTGAAAAGGCTAATTATTGAAAGGACTTCTGTATTTGACTGCTTGTTATTCTATGAAGCTGGTTATTTATCTTGTCAGCGGCGTCGTAATCTGCGCTAAACGTTTCATTAATTTGTCTTCTATTGTTCCAGGTAAATTGCTAATCTTCTAAGTTCGACCGTTCGTTCGACACTTACGACGGTTTCCTGTGGGTGAGTAGACCCTCATGGTTATCTAATGACGGGTGGCAGGGACACGATGTCTAATATGTACATTCTCATGGAAATATTAGAAGCAAATAATCTTCAGTTTTAGACAACAACGTACATACGAGAAGAAAGGAAAGAAACCCTTAAGTACAGAAATAATACAAAATCTTAGCAAAAAACCGATAATTGACAAGATTCAAAACATTGGTTTCATATTTTATTCAAATTTCTTAGGTTTAAAGTTGTTTACAAAAGATTTTACTTAATTAAACGTAATTAATTACATACATTTACAAGGAGAAGCCCGTGCTAAAAATCACAGAGTTCATTTCTTGAAAACGTTTTAAGTACATTAGCTTCTGTGGTTTGAAAATGTCCCTTTCTGTGACGGGAGACTCATTAGTACCAATATCGAATTTGGATAGAAAGAAGAAGAAAAGAAAGATTCTTTTATGTATAGTAGTACTAGTGTCGATGTCGAACAATCCATAGTCTTGATGCTCTTGTAAAATATCAAAGAACAAAATTGTCACTGTGAAGATGTTTGCGCCAAAATGACCAAAAATTACCGAAGATTAATATATTAAAGTGTTAACTATTCCATAGTTGAATTACTATAGATCTGGTACACTATTAATCAGCTACCCTACCATGACGTCTTAAAGCAGAACTTATTCCATTGAGGGAAAGAGACAGAGCTATACAGGGTGTCTAGCATCATCTCTTTCTCACACAAGAATAAGAACTGCTATAAGATGTCATGGTAACCTTACTGTAAAGGAAAAGCAATAAGTAACTTAAGTAAGCACAGGGCTTTTGAAACATCAAATCACCTTTAAATACAGTTACACTATTAGAGGCTTCATCTACTCAATGGTCTCTATTTTACAATAAACAAAAGTTTCAAACCCAGTCGGGCACTAGGCCGCGCTTGTAATAAAGTTAGTCCATAAAGGTCGAATCTATAGGCCGGAGTCCGGACTATAGATGAGTGTCGATGTCGAAAGCGAGCGATAAAATGTTCGCAGGTGATTGTCTATGGGCAGCACTTTGAGCAATTTGCCGGAGCATGCGCAGGAGGCAGGACCAACGCTTTGGAACTCGCAAATTGACTTTGGGGCTGAAAGTTGATTGAAAGTGCTACCTTCGTTGTTAAGAAGTGAGTGGTGAATCTGAAGAGTGAAGGAAAGGGTTTTATAAAATCAGGTTTCGACGAATAAACTTTTCTTTTTTCTTAAATAATGGTGGAGGTTATTTTTGGGGTCTCTAATTCATTGTTATTTTGGATAAGACCGTTAGTTTTCAAATACAATTTCTAGTTGAACTTTCTTTTATTGGTTTTCTGCAAACCCAAGACGAAACGATAACTTCAAATAGGTATTTGAAAAAATCGTCTGACCGACAGCGTAAATACACACATCAAAAGTATCTAGGGATCAACATATATTTTTGCAATAACTTTTCTCCTGATTGATATTAATTAAAATTTTCTTTAAGGATTCATCAAATAAAGTGTTTTCGTTTGTCACAGTAACGATAAACCAAGTCACCTTTGCATTAATAAAGAAATTTGCCATTTTCCTAATAAAGGGATTTTTGACATTTGAACCACTAACATTAAAGTTCGAAAAAAAGACTGAAATAACAATTTTCTTTAAAATTTTATTGGGTAACTTAAACAATTAATAATCCGTGTTTCTACCGCGAACACTAACAACACAAGAACATCGGTTTGGCATACTCAAAATGAGTTCATCCAAATCACGCTGTGGAATGGCCGCCCATGTTCGTTGCAACAACAAAAAAAGGTCTTCTTGCGACTGGATACCCTCCATATTCGGCAGAGCTCTTCTCTGTAGCATATCCCATGCATGCTCAATCGGGTTCAAGTCTGGCGACTGAGCAGGCCAGGGCAGGACATTGATGTTAGCTGCGGCGAGAGTCTGTCTTACAACTCTTGCGGTGTGCGGTCGTGCATTATCATGCATTAACTGAAATAAGGGACCGATTTGCACTTGTAGAGGAACGATGACGTCTGATACAATCGTCTCAGCATAAATTTGAGCGTTGAGGTTGCCTCTGATCCAAATCAACTCAGTTCTTCCGCCGATCCAAATACCCGCCCATACCATGATGGTTCCACCACTATAAGGATGGACTTCCTGGCAGGATTTTAATCGCTGTTGGCGTCCAGGGGTTCTCCAGTGTCGTATACGTCTTGTATCCGGTCTCATACCAAAACGAGACTCATCAGAAAAGCACACGAAACGCCATTGTTCTTCTGCCCAATTTCTGTGTTCAAGAGCCCATTGATATCGAATCCTACGATTATGCATTGCTATAGGTGGTACCCGTAGCGGTCTTCGGGAATGAAGGTTCACTTCATGCAAGCGGTTTCTGACTGTTTGGTCGCTAATTAAGTTCCCTGAAGAGTGATGAAGCCTCACGGCTAACATCATGGTGGTTATTGTTGGAGCTCTTCGAGTTAAGATTTGAATGTATCGGTCTTGTCTCCGTGTGGTGCAGCGATACCGTCCTCCATGGCGCTCAGCCACGGTACCAGTGCTTCGGTAACGTGTCCAAAGTCGACTGATAACACTCTGACTTGTATTCAGAGCTAAAGCTACAGTACGTTGCCGGGAACCAGCTTCTATCATTCCCACGGCTCTGAGCATTTCTTCCCTGCTTAAATGACGTCGCCGCTCCATAATAACGTTGGTTTTAATCAGTAGTAGGGAAACAGTAGCACTAATAATGTCTTCAATGCGTTGTATGTTTTTATAGGGAAAATATTGACAGCTTATTTTCATCTTTTACTCGAATTTGATTGAGAGTTCCTGATTCAAATTATGAAATGCACCAAAAAGGATCCATATAAATTTATAAAATCATAAATTTATTACAAAGCCACATCTCAATCTCAAGAAATCCGCATAAAAATGCTTGATCCCTAGACACTTTTGATGTGTGTATTACAATGAATGTTACAGAACTGACAAAACACTTTTAGTGCATTACGTTAATACCTCGCAGACTTTCATTTTCCATGTAATTTCAACCCAATTTCTCCGTACTTAAAAACACATTTCATAAAGCGATATCCATTAAGTCAGCTATATACATGTGTACATCTGTGCCTGTCGATGGCACTTGGAGCAATTCGCCCAAGAGTTCTGCGAGGACGGAGCCATTAACTGCCACTCCACGCCTTCCATACCTTCCACTCTTGACACGGTTCCACGTCACGAAATTGTACCTAGCTCATGTAATTTTAAAAACGTTTTAACTAAGTGATTCGATTTCTTTTTACGTATAGGAAATCAGTGTCGGACTTTTACTGACTAAAACCCATTTATGTTCCTTCTTTTGCCATTTGTGTTCCGGGGCTGCGGTAGCTCTTTCGAACAACCCACAACCCCAGCAGGTAGGGGCCTTGGCAGGACCGTCTGCTTTACTGGCATCTCTGAAGCGCGGAGTCATGATTCAGAACTACACGAAATTATTTTACTATTGGGATACCAGGTTATGGTATCCCAATAGTAAAATTAATATCGATTATTCTGTTTTACTAACTTTCATATTTAATAAGACCTTGATGAGATCAGTGGTTATCAAAGGAGTCAAAGCAAGAGCAGTTTAACATGAAAACCAAAGGGATTCACAGCATAGCTCTAAAAAACCCATACATTTCAGTGTTCATCTGTAATCACAAAAGTTTACTCTGGAAAATATTTTGGCATTCCCTTGTGGTGTCATAAAATTTCGCTTCAAATCGCAATTTAGAGGCTACTGGAGAGGCGTGAAATTAAAACGGAGTATGTGAGGCAAGTGGGAGGCGCGAGAGGCGTCGTAATCGTGAGGTCGCCACGACTGATATTATGATATGTGAGAAGAAAATGCTTCTAAATTAAAATTAAAGAAACAAAGTAAGGGGTGAGTTCACAGCCGGGGTCGCGGGTTGTTCGAAAGAGGTTCCGCGGCCCCGGAACATAAAGGGCAGTAGAAGGAACATGGGTGGGTTTTAGTCAGTACAAGTCTGACACTCCCCCCCGCTCCGCCCAGAGCGGGGGAAGTTATTTGGTGATTTCACACCCCAAAAAAAATGGGGTTAGTTCAAGGACATGACGTAGACGACGGATTTAGATTTTAAACTGAAGAGTTTTTGTCATTAAGTCAGGAAAGGGCATTCTGCAGAATCTGATTGAGCTCAAAGCCTAAAGCCCTATCGTTAAACGGCAGATGTAGCTCAGAAAAGCAAAAGTTGTGAAGGCAAACGATACCGTTTTTATGCATCATTGAATTTAAAATTTCTTCCAGGTCTAAAATTGCTATTTTCATAAATCAGCCAAAATTATGGGCGAGAACTTTCTGGTTGCTTAAAATATATCTATCTATCAGTATGTCAATTAGTGGTTCTCTCCACTGCTCCAGATTGATTATCGAAATAAACGTATTTCTTTTTCATTCTCTTTCTAACCCTCGGAGTTATCTACAAAAATAGCCTTGAAACTGAAATCGTAGATTTCCGCTGCGCCATATATGCCTTCGTCACACACTTGTACATATTTAAAATGGCGTCGGTAATCCATCACTTGGAGAATCGATGGCATTTCTATGTTAAATCGTTTTGGGACGATCCGTTTGCTTATGAACGAAACGGGCCGAATGGGATTTAGTGTTCCTAACCTTCGTCTGTCCGTCAATTGAAGCCCGAGATAGTAAATGATTGAATCGATTAGAGATTAAAAGCGTCGCCCATTTAAATGACTGTAAATGCTTGGTTGTGATTAGGTAGGTTTCTCGATGACTTTTTGCTGACTTGAATGATTTTTGTTCCTATCCAAATGGTTGGCGCACTGGCTAAGCGATAGCAGCCGCCCTGCGTGTCGCAGGTTCGATTCCCGCACGTAACAAATACTTGTATGGCCAACACATACAGCTGGCTAAAGATAGTAGTTCCGGGTCTGATTATTTGTGTATGGGAGCTTAATGTGCGTTTAAGAACATTAAGCTCCCATACACAAATAATCAGACCTACATAATATAGACCTACGATACAGATGAATTTCCTAGTGTTATTAAATAAAGTGAAGTCTAAATTCTATGCTCGATCACAAGGTTTAAGAAAGAAGTAACAATTCTCCGGCACATTCACACAATGCAGAAACAGAAAACTTCAATCTAAATGAAGAGGACCATCATCACAGCTAGCACCAAATAACCCAACTAGGCTTCGACCCTGAACCTGAACCCGACCCTTGGGTGAGAAGAAATTTATGATGGAATGAAGAAATAAAAAAATGTTTCGAATAGATCATAATTATGAAAAGCCAAATTCACACCAAATTGAAATAACATAAATATTTTATAGATTTGCAAATAAGAAAGACCATCTATAAGAGCCCGTTTAGTCATACCTGCAGGGATAAGTCACATAAACGTTCCGCAGACTCCATAATGGCAATAAATGCGACTTTTGTAAGGACCAAGTATTTCCTGCAGATGGATGATATTACACAAGAAACATTTGTCTAAAACTTTACCTTCCGTTAGAAGAACATATTCCGGATAAATCGGAGAGAAAGAATGTGTGTTTATTCTGAAGCCACGTTTAATAATATCAGCTAATTATTATTCACTAGACTCTTTGCCCTCACGGCCATACTGTGAACACACGTTTGAACATACTCTGCATTTAAAATCCAAATAATATTAATTTTAGGCTTAATTTTAAAATAAAACACTTCATAGTGATAAAACATTCATCAAGCAAATGTAATTCAACTAAAATTATATTCTAAACAGTGCTAACGGATCGAATTGTGTTGTGAACTGTTAAAAAGTTTAAATCTCAGCTGATCAACGGGTGAGTGCATGACTTGTCATTTCGCGCGCAGCGCACGCAACTTCTGCCGTTACGCTCTGCGCATAAGTAATACATTGGCGTACACCCTCGCGCGGTGACACATGCTAGCGCTAGCGACAAAGATAAATGAACGAAGACGGCGCACTGCTTTCTACCTACTGGGTGTTGCCTCTGAGAGAACGATAATTTTATAAAAAAAAAAAAAAAAAAAAATCTTTTGTTTTTTTTATTTTGTGGAATAGAATTATAATCATGGCCAGTAATAAAATTGCTAAAAATGACTCGGCTTTGTCGACTCCCACCCGTAATGTGGCTATGAATAGAGGCAATAAAAGGTCCGCCAGTAAATCACCATCAACGTCACCACCTGTTCTATCACACATCACATCAGATAAAGAAGAACTGCAGGCTATTATCCAGGAAATAATCAAAGCCGAATTTAGCCAGATGTTGACCCAATTTAACGAAAAGATGGTCTTCACCATGAATAACGAGCTGGGAACGGTCAAAGCGGAAATGAAGGAGATGATTGAATCAATGCAGTTTATTAGCAAACAATTTGATGATTTTGAGATAGACCAGAAGGCATCGAACGAAATTATAAAAAAACTAGAACTAGAAAATGTTGAGCTGAAATCATCAATAAGTAATCTTCAAGTACGTATCAATAACTTAGAGCAGCAATCTCGATCGAACAACTTGGAGATACAATGTATGCCTGAAACCAAGAACGAGAATGTGTACACAATTATCACTAAACTCGGCCAGGTTGTCAATTGTGATATTCAGGAGAAAGACATCCTGCATTGTACGCGAGTTGCAAAAACCAACCCATCCAGTAACCGCCCTAGATCTTTAGTAGTTCAATTGGCATCTCCAAGGTTACGGGATCAACTTCTAGCATCAGTTATCAAATTCAACCAAAATAACCCAAAAGAAAAGAAACTACACTGTGGCCACTTGGGGAACATCGTCAACAAGTCACCTGTCTACGTTGTTGAACACCTGTCTCCTACGAATAAGACACTTCATGCAGCAACCAGAATTAAGGCTAAGGAAATGAACTACAAATATGTGTGGGTCAGAAACGGTAAAATATTTGTCAGAAAAGTGGATGGTGCCGAATATTTATTAATTAAGAACATGAGTAGCCTAAGTAAAATCATATAATTTGTATGTAAGTAGATGCTGCTGTTTCAAAGTATGATATAGTACCTATATATTGTTAAATTCAACAATTTAAGGATTTATTACCAAAATTGTAGAGGCTTGAGAACAAAAACCAACACTTTTTATTGTAACCTTTGCCTTAATAATTATGATATATTAATATTAACTGAAACTTGGCTAAATAGTAGTATACTCAGCAGTGAGCTCTTTGATAATAGATATGTTGTCTACAGAAGAGATAGGGAAACAACTGGCTTCCACCCCAATAAAGATGGAGGGGGAGTCCTGATAGCCGTTTCAACAAAAATCAACTCAAAACGGATTGATAAATGGCAAAGCAATTGCGAAGATCTCTGGGTCACTATCGATATTTCGACTACGCGACAACTAGCTCTATGCGCAATCTACCTTCCTCCACCAGTATGTCTATCAACAATCGAATATTTCATCGAACATTGTAACAACGTGTTTGAAACAACAAACATTCCAGTCTGTATAGTGGGAGACTTTAACTTAGGTATAATAAACTGGAGCCCGGGGGCAATTAACAGTTCACTTCCCAACACATGTCTAAGACTATTGGAGTTTATGGACATTAGTAAGCTAACCCAGCACAATCTTGTCAAAAACAGTTCTGCACGTATTTTGGACCTAGTTTTAACCACAATACCTTCTTGCACAGTAAGTGAAGCCACTTCCTCTTTAACTACTGTTGATAAACTGCATCCACCGCTTGGTGTTACTCTTTCGTTAATAAAAGAAAATAGTCTGCCTTACAACCCAAAAATAACGAGAAAAAACTTCCACAAAGCTAATTTTGATGAAATTAAATCTTATATTAACGAACAAGACTGGGATCACTTGTTTGCAAGTCAGAATGATGTAGATAGCATGGTAAAAGTATTCTATGACGTTTTGGACGCGGCCATAAATAAATTTGTTCCAAACTGTAAACCATTGTCTAGTCGGTACCCCCCCTGGTTTGATAAATCGATAATAAATACTCTCAAGGAAAAAAATAAACTAAGATTACGTTTCAACAAATACAAAAACCCGTTAGATGAAATAGAACTTAAATTAATCGCAAAACGTTGTCAAAATTTAGCTAAAAGTTTATACAGTCTTTATATGAATAAACTAGAATCCGAAATTAGAAATAATCCTAAACTATTCTGGACTCATGTTAAAACTAAGCGGGGAGGGTCTAGTGTCTATCCAATGACAATGACTGATGAAAAGACTACAACGGCAAATGGCTCGACTATCTGTGACCTTTTTGGCAATTATTTCTCGTCTGTTTACACCACTGAAAATAACACAGAATTTAAGATTAACTCAAGCTATCTTAGCTCAATAGAAACTAATAGCCAGTGCCTTACCATTCCAAACTTGGAAATGGACTCTTTACTTAGAAAACTGCAATCTCTAAACATTGGAAAAGGAGCAGGACCCGACGGAATCCCGCCACTATTTATTTCAACCTGCGCGACAGAATTGGTTTCTCCGCTATTAAAAATATATAAGAAGTCATTAGCCACCGGAATTTTTCCAACCGAGTGGAAAAAAACCAAAATCGTTCCAATACACAAGTCAGATAAAAAAGAGACTATCACAAACTATCGACCCATTGCTATTCTCTCCACTTTTGCAAAGGTATTCGAGTCAATGATCTGTCCCCATATCCAACGCCATTTTAAGCCTTATCTTAGCGATCATCAACATGGCTTTGTAGCATCAAGGTCTACTGCCACAAACTTAATGAGTTTCACTGAGTCCCTAATAGAAACTATTGACTCCAACAAGCAGTTTGACGTGATCTACACCGATTTCAGTAAAGCGTTTGATAAAATCTCTCACTCCATACTGATAAAAAAACTGGCAGCTTATGGTATCACGGGACACTTGCTGGAGTGGTTGGAGTCATACCTCACTAACCGAGAATTTTATGTTGTGGTAAACGGTTTTCGCTCTACCAACAATTACCGCATGACTTCTGGTGCCCCGCAGGGTTCCCACTTGGCCCCCATATTATTTATCATTTTTATTAATGATCTTCCCCACTGCTTCCACTTTTCAGAGTGTTTCTTGTACGCGGATGACTTAAAGTTTGCCAGAAAAATCGAATCACCTAATGATGTTGAGCTTTTGCAGGATGATCTGAACAGAGTTATAGAATGGTGTAAGATTAACGAAATGGAACTGAACTTTAATAAATGCTTTCATCTGTCATTTTCTAGGAAAGTACACCCTATCAATTCGAACTACTCTATAACCAAACAAAAAATTCATGAAGTTGAAACTATTAGGGACCTAGGAGTGCAATTTGACAAAAAAGTTACTTTTATCCCCCACATTGAAACTACTATTAAAAAAGCTTCCAGAATGTTGGGATTTGTACTACGTAATACTAAGGGTTTCAAACACGTTAGCACTAAAATATTGCTTTATAAAAGCCTTGTCCAAAGTATACTGGAGTATTGTAGTGTCGTATGGAGGCCACACTATGCCACTCATAAACTTCTCTTAGAAAGGGTCCAAAAACGTTTCCTATGGCACCTTGCTTTTTCCAGAGGGAAATGCAAACAGCTGCCCTCCTATGTGTCCCGACTGAAAACTTTTGAGATGCTTTCGTTATCGACACGCAGAGAGGTCACGGAGGCCTTGTTTTTATACAAACTCCTCAGAAAGCAGATAGACTGTCCTCAGTTACTGAGTCTCCTCAAGTTTCGTGCCCCAACCCGCTATCCTCGAAACCCCATCACTCCGCTTTACCCGCCTTTGCGTAGAACTGTCCTAGGCGCCAACTCACCAATACCGCGATTATGTAAAATATTAAACAGTTGTAGTGACCTGATCGACATTCACCACGATAGCAAGACAAAATTTTGTAAATTAATTATCGAATACTATTCGCGCAAGCAAGACATAATGTGAGTTGTTAATTTAATGCAAACCAAATATTGAATTGAATTTAATTTTAGTTTATTTATGTGTTATTTTATACTGAAATCATTATATTTTCATTTTAATTTGATTATTTAGATTTATTATTAATATTAAATTGCCTGATTGCCAAAATATAATTCATTCCTATTATTAATTTATTATAAATGTTTAATTTAAGAAAATTTATGCATGTGGTGTTAGCCAGTAAGTAATTGTTGCACTTATAATTGTATCTCTGTCATTTTAAATGAAATGTAACGTGTAAACAATTGTTGGTTAACCTAAATAAATAAATAAATAAAATAAATAAACTAGAGGCCTGCTTCTACTTCGTGCCATTTGTGTGGCTTGGCTGAACCAGCTATTAATTATTAGATGTTAGTTTACACATTAATTTTCCGGAATAAAGTCTCTAAATGATGATGAAAACCACATTAAATCCGTTGCGAAGAAAAGAAGAACAACTCGTTCACAGAGACTAACACGAAAAGCGACTATAAAACATTTAAATCAATACTACTAATACCGGAATGTTTACTCATCTGCTTAACCTTTTCCCAACTATGATGGATTCCAATAACCGGGTGCAGCTGAATATCAGTATTCTACGTGGAGCGACTACCTGCCTAATCAAGAGTGTCTATGGAGTTTCTACTCCATTCTATTCTCTTATATTCTTTGTCATGGGCAACTACAGTACTTTCACAACTTATTATGCCTTGTGACCGGGACTGTAGCTTCATTCTTTTGTTGACATTCAAAAGTGTCTGTAATGGTCTAATTGAAAGAAATGCTTTGAGAATTTTGAGTTTTAACCTGCACAGCCTAGTTAGTACTGGGTAATACGATGCCCCCTCTGTGATACTATTCAGACTTTCGGGACTTCACCTGTAACGACACTTAAAGATCTCCAAATGATAGCCGAGACCAACGGGTTAACGTGCTTTCTGAGGCACGGATGAATGTATTGGTGGTTGCCCGTCGACAGAACAAACTCACGGTTTAACCTGGAGATTGATCCAAGCGGCTGTTAATATTTATCCACGAGCCCCTCAATCCAGGAATGTCTAACAACACTTAATTAATGTATCTTTTTTTTTAAACGTTGCCCCACACAAGGAATTTCTCCTGTATCGTGGGTGCGTTTACAAACATTTAAACTCACATACACAAACAGCCAGACCCGGAACAAATATCTGTAGGCCATACAAATATTTCTTCGGTGCGGGGATCAAACCCGTGACAAGCAGCGCAGCAGTCGATCGCACAGCCACTGCTCCAACCGTGTTGTCAAAAAATGTGTCATTTTACTGATAATTCGTTACGGCAAACGCATACTAAAATGACCAAAGCAGAGAATTACGTCCTGTAGCATCTAGTTGATAAGGATTCATGTGACCGTGTTTCATTTCGTTTTAATTTAACCTAGGATCTGTTAGGAACTGTTCGAGTTGTAATGGTGATATGATATTCATGTTTTCTTTTCTCTTTCTTTCATTATTTCCTTGTGCGTGGACTAACTTTATCATCTGTATCACTATCACACATCTTTCTGTTGCCTTCATTAATAGTAAGCGGTTTCTCTCTTAATTAAAATATTCCTCGTGCGGCTCCTTATGGTAATAGTTTCCTAGAGAAAACACAGTTACTTTGAATAATTTTAATAGGAGCAATCGTATCTGCTTAATATATGCAGTCATTGTAAGGAACAATGATTTATTCTCTGTTTAGAAATGAGACATAGTTAAACACGCTTCGTTTGTTTGTGATACTAATATTATATAACCATCAACGTTATGTTATCCTGAAGATTGATATAACATAACGCCTGTTATTGGGTTAGGCAGAGGTGTATCTAATATTTTACCCATATTTCACCAATTTATGTTTCATTCATCTCTGACAAGATTGAGATCCAGAGTAAGTAGGCCCATTTATTGAATAAAAAAACTCTCATGTAATAGGGGCGAGCCTATTGCCATCAACTGGACACAAATACAAACTTCTTTTGGAAAAGACTTCTTGCTGGGTAAAGACATCTCATATATGGCTGCCACATCGATCGTAAATGTAAAAAAATGATTATTAAATACTAGCTGGCGCCCGCGGCTTCACCCGCGTGTTATAGAAAAATTCTATGTGCTATTCCAGACTATAATCTACCTCTGTGCCAAATTTCATCAAGATCCGTTCAGCCGTTTTGACGTGAAAGAGTAGCTAACATCCATACATCCATCTATCCATCCTTATAATCATTTATATTATTAGCAGGATAACAAAGAATTGAAAGTATAATACCAAATATAATACCATTGGGATCATAATACATAAAAATAACTACTTTTCTTTTAAACTACATAAAAAACTTCCATAATTAATATCAATTTAAAACTTTCAACTAAGTACCGCTTTGTTTCAAAACTCGTGATTATTAAGTTGGAACTTAGCTGAATTTTTCAGGTGCAAACTTCGTTCTAGAGAGTTTACTCTAGGTCTGGAGTTAGGGACAAGTTGGTGCCTAAGCACTGTTGATTAAGTTTTAAGAACAAGGTCTGTAAGAGCCGCGGATAATGCCGACTAAACAAAACTAATCAGTTCACTTCAAGCGATTAATTGCTTTAAAAGTTTATTTATTTTTCTTGAGCTGAAGCTTCAATTGGTTAAGCAGTTACTGAATTTAACTTCTGAAGAGCAAAGTTACCAGTATCTTGAGCAAATCACCATTAAATACATCATTATCTGTCTAGCTTTGTACCAATTATTTTGGGGTCGGATTCCAGGCTAACAGCTGAAGTATTTCGCGTGATGCGATCATTAAATACACATACACTCACGCCTTTTTTGCAGTCAGAACCTATACAACGTAACCTGTACGGTTCACGTACACATCGCTAAGCTGAAAATGCAGCAACCCACTTTCTCCAATGTAATTATAATCCTTATCCTTACTTCCTTACTAATATTATAAAAGCGAAAGTGAGTTTGTTTGCTTGTTTGTTACCTCTTTACGCTTAATTGGCTGAACCGATTTTGATGAATTTTGGTACAGAGATAGTTGGGACCCAGGAGACGGGTTAATTTTATTAGGTACTAATTTAAAAAAAAAGTGGAAGAAAAGGGAAAACTTAGCTTTGCTATTACAAATCATTAAGGCGCAAGGGCAAAAACTGTAGGGAGCATTTACCTGCAAATCAGGAAAGGGGAACTGTGTTTCCCCGAATTTAAAGCGAGCGAAGCTGCGGGCAAAAGCTAGTTTAATATAATTTTAGTTACTTGACAATATTACTTACTTACGCGAAAACGAACGAAGTAAACGGTTTCGAAGTCCTACTACTCACTACTTCTAACCTAACCTGTAAGTGTAAGGGGCCAACCACGGTTTGTGGAAGGTGAGTAATGGGTAGCTCACCGTCCGTCCGTCCAGTGACGACAGGCCGTGTCGACGGCGCGCGACAAGCAGAGGGTCCTGCCAGAGATACCGTGGCACCGTGGAAAATTACAGTGTAGGCAGTTGCTTTAACCGTAAATCTAAGATGCGTGGGGGTTCACTAATCTTAGTCAAAAATAGTATTAAATTTAGAAGTCGTATTGATATAGTTGATCTATCGGTTGAACATAATATTGAATTGTCTTGTGTTGAGCTAGATAAGCATGTCATAGTGTGCGTTTACAGGCCCCCAAATTATCAAAACTACTCGATATTTGAGTCAGTAATGGAAGATGCTTTGGCAAAACTTGCAACGGGTAATAAGTCGCTAGTCATCTGTGGTGACTTTAACATCAATATTTTAGATGAAAATTCAAATAGCAGTAGATTCTTAAATCTTTTTAAATCATTTAATTTGTTGAATGTGTTTTCGGAGCCAACCCGAATTACTACAAATACCGCTACATGTATTGATAATGTTTTCTGTTGCTGCGACTTCTTAGATAAATCCATTGTAAATTACCTTCCCTCTGATCACAGCGGTCAAACCGTTGTTTTCGAGAACTACACATCATCACAAAAAATTCAGATACAGTCCAGACAAATAACACCCAGCAATTTAAATAAATTTAATAATAATTAGATAAGTAATCTAGGCATTCCGGGATATGATATTAATAATGTAAATCATTTTTATGAGGAATTCTTTTCGGTTGTCTACACGGAGTTCAATGATACGCTAAAAATAAAAACTAAATCTATTAGCCCAAAGTTTATATTTAGTGATTGGGCAACTAAGGGTATAAGAAAAAGTAGGGAACGACTGTTTGAGCTTTACGGCCTTAAGCCTTACATCAACTCGGAAACATTCAATCGCTATGTTGCTACTTACTCAAAAATGTTTAAAAACACCTGCAAGGTAGCTAAAGCCTTATTCATAAGCAACAAGATTAAATCCGCCGATAATAAAATTAAGACGGTTTGGAAAATAATCAATAGTGAAACTAATAGAAATAAAAAATATAATAATGATATAACACTAGAATCTTCACGTGGTCTTCTAACCACTAAAAACGAAGTTGCTCAAGAATTTGTGGATTTCTTTACTAGTATCCCAATTAAAACTACAGAAACGTTAAATTCCTCACCCTTGCTTTCTGTTGACTTATTAAGAGCAAACGTTTTACCATGCCCGGTTGAGTTTCAGTTTAAGCATATTAACCCCACTGTAGTCATTAAAGCTTTTAAACAAATAAAAATCAAATTAACCGAAGACCTTTGGGGATTGTCTATTAAAGTTTGTCAAGCTATCATTGACACTATAGCACCGTACTTAGCCTTTATATTTAATTTGTGTGTGGACCAAGGAGTCTTCCCGGACCTTATGAAATACAGCAAGGTAATACCACTTTTTAAATCTGGGGACAGCAAAGACACCAATAATTATAGACCCGTATCCGTTTTGCCGGTTTTCAGCAAGGTGTTTGAAAAGGTAATGCTTAACCAAATGCTCAACCACTTTAACACCAATAAAATCTTACATGAGAAGCAGTATGGTTTCACCAAAGGACGTTGTACGACTGACGCCGGTGTCACCCTATTAAAACACATATTTACTGCGTGGGAAGAAGCACAGGATGCCATAGGGATCTTTTGTGACCTCTCAAAAGCATTTGATTGCGTGAACCACGAAACCCTTCTCTTAAAACTTGAACATTACGGCCTAGGGAAACTTGCCCTTAGTTTAGTTAAATCGTATTTAAATGATAGACAGCAGCAAGTACAAATAAATGGTGTCAATTCAATGGGTTTAAATGTAAAAATGGGTGTACCACAAGGATCGATATTAGGTCCCTTCCTCTTTTTAGTAATATATACTAAAAAGAGGATGATCTACCCCATTTGTTTAAAAACCAACCACAAATGGTGTTATTTGCTGACGATACTTCTTTAATATTTAAGATAAACAGACGTGCCTCAAATCTTGACGACGTAAATAATGCCCTAATGCAGGTACATAATTGGTTTACCGCTAATAATTTAGTATTAAATGGGAAAAAAACGAAGTGCATAAGATTTGCTCTACCAAATGTCAAAAACAGTGAGTGTGACATAGTATTGAATCAAGAGAAACTAGAATTCGTCGAAAAAACTGTTTTCTTGGGAATAACACTCGATTCAAAGCTACAATGGGGTCCGCATATAACATCTCTTGCAGGACGCCTTAGTTCAGCAGCATATGCTGTTAGAAAAATCCGTCAGTTTACTGATGTAGATACCGCGAGACTAGTCTATTTTAGTTATTTTCATAGTATAATGTCATACGGTATTTTACTTTGGGGACGGGCTGCAGACATCGAGTCTATATTTATTCTGCAGAAAAGAGCCATCAGAGCCATATATAACCTACGTAGGCGAGATTCTTTAAGGGAACAGTTTAAGGATATTAACATCATGACAGTACCTTGTCAATATATTTATGAAAACATCATGTATGTCAGGAAAAACTTGCATCTTTTTAGTAAAAGAGGTGACAGACACAATTATAATACTAGAAATAGGGACCAATTAGTTCAACCAGGTTTCAGGTTAGCTAAAGTAGACTCATCTTTCATGGGGTACTGTTTGAAATGCTACAATAAAATACCTCCCCACATTCTTCAACTGAATGAAACGAAATTTAAATCTTGTATTAAACGCACACTATGTAGGCAAGCATATTATAAGTTGGGGGATTATATTGATGATAAAAATGCTTGGCTCAATGCTGGTCCTGCTCCACAAGCATAGGGGGAAACTCAGTATCCGAAGCTATAGTGGAAGCTGCAGAAGATTGTAAGACTATCTTTGCAATGTATAGAATCAATTCTCTAGTATTGTATAATTATTAAGCCCATATGTGAGTGCTATGTATTATCATTGACTTGACGAAACCCTGGTGGTTGATAGTGTCATGCTCACTTAAATGTCTCGCTGATGGTGGCGGGTGTGTCGGGTCATTTAGCTCCCTTCAAAATGGTCGAGCTGAATGGGGCTGATCCATACGTCATGTTCGTGAACGGGCGCTGTCAGTTGGGACTGGTCATTTTTTAGCTACCACGGTTCATTTTTAAACTTATTTAGATTTAAAATTAAATTTTGCTTTTTATTTACTCTGGACGCTCTTGCTGTGCACATCTTTCTACATCGTTCTCACATATTTGAATCTCAACATGAATGATGTAAATACGATTTTGTAAAAATATTATAATTTAAAAGAGTGTCCATGGAGTTTCTTGCCCATTCTTCTCCATAGAGATCAACGCTTTGGAATGGGCAACTACAGTACTTTCACAAGTTATTATGCCTTGTGACCGGGACTGTAGCAGCATCATTTTTTTGTTTTTGTTTTTATGACATTCAAAAGTGCCTGTAATGGTCTAATTGAAATAAATGCTTTGAGTTGAGTTTGACCGGAACATAAAGGGCAAAAGAAAGAACATGTGTGGGTTATAGTCAGTATAATGCTGACACACTCCCCCGCTCTGCCCAGAACGGGAGAAGTTATTTGATGATTTGTTTATTTGTTGTTATTGTGATCCGTAAAAAGGGGCTAACTACTACGGAACCTTACATCACCCACTTCAATACTAATCCTTACTAATATTATAAAAGCGAAAGTGAGTTTGTTTGTTTGTTTATTTGTTTGTTTGTTACCTCTTCACGCTTTAATGGCTAAACCGATTTTGATGAATTTTGGTACAGAGATAGTTGGGAACCAGGAGACGGACATAGGCTAATTTTTGTTAAAAAAAAAGTGGGATATGAGGGAGAACGAGGGAAGAAAAGGGAAAACTTAACGTTGCTATTACAAATCAATCAGGCGCAAGAGCAAAAACTGCAGGTCTGCTTGGTGTGAATTTAACGCGAGCGAAGCCGCGGGCGAAAGCTAGTATACTCATAAAGCTTCATCCACGTTCGTTCATCGTATCATACACGCAGTTCTACGAGCCCGACCTTTTTAAAAAGCATCGCCATTAGTTTAAAAAAAATTAACCCTTTAAATTACACTAATCCAGACCGATTGAAACAATCCTTCTTCATTACTCGCTACAATGGTAAAATAGCTTCATTACAACCGAAATAATGCTGCGTTCAGACGACTCTAGTTAAGATCATAACACTAAGTTGTAGGTAAACAGCTACTGGCGTCAATCGGTCGTAACTCGCGAGCCGAGGGCCTGTATAAATCTCTGCGTAACTGCTTCAGACCCGCGGGGCTATTTGATGTGCGTTTGTTTTACTGGCAGGAGAGTAGATGGGATAGTAATGAGATTGAGGCCTGTTTTCGGAATTTGAAAGATGTTTATGCATGCATTATGCGTTTTATGTTGACATATTTCGTATGCCTGGATTAACACATCATTTTAAAGCATTAAACATCGGTCACATACTTTATTAGTAATTAATTAGATTGAACATTCTCAACAAAAAGATTTATTATAGGTTCAGAAATAAAATATTTTTATTGCAGATAATTCTAAGCATGAAACATAATATTCCATTTTGTAACTTTAGAAATATCTTAAATATTTTATACTTTACGTTAAAACACTGTCTTTTATTACTTTATAAGTCATCAACCTGATAGAATGAAATGAAACAGTTATAGTACGACAGTTATATGCAAAACCAGCTATTCCAGTGTTTGACTTGCTTGCTAATATGTAACTACTATTAATAGAGCATTTCTAGATAATCTACGGTACTTTCCCGCTAAACTAACGTTAGTTAATGCGGAAAAACTAGAATTTCAATAGGCATTTTTGCCCTTTGTTCTACGAGTATTTTACGGATGTAGAATGATGTTATCATTAATATGTACAGTTGCTGTTACGAAAACATGCAATTAAATAACATTAAATAGCAATACGTTAATAATATCAAAATCTACCTCGAATGCCTTGTTGGTCTAGTGTTGCAAGGTCGCAAGCGCGAATGTTGACCATGAGTTGTTGGGTTTGATTCCCGGGTTAAGCAAAGTGTTATTAGGTTTTTTCTTATGGAATTTCTCAGTAGCAACCATGGAGTATAAATGTTGTGCCTGGTTGATGGCATGATGTCGGTTGATGATAATCATCTCGCCCCCTTAAAACATGGGACTTAAAAAACATAACGGACGAAATGTGGCTGTACTAATAGGTACACCTCTGTCTAACCGTCCGGGGGTTACAGGCGTGATGTTATTTATGATTTTATTAAATCTATTTGACTGCGACAAACTGTCTCATTAATAGCTCCCACTCCAGTACACTAGCGTATGTAAACACAGCACGGAGAATTTCAATGAGAAACCCTTTGGTCGTGGCGGAGGGTGCGCGGGGTGAATCCTAATGAAACTGCTTTGTTGTTTATCGTATACGAATCGAATGTATCAGCCGATCGGACGGCGCGGCGCAGCGATTTTACGTGAAATACTGCTCACTTCGTAAACGGTTCAAATGCTCACGTATTCTTTTAGCTGTCTTAGCTATGATATTGACGTTAGTTTCATTTAACAAAATAATCGAATAATTTGCTTGAATAAAAATTTTAGTGACTGTTATTTCCAAGGTTAGTAATTCGTCCAAGTATGTCTAATAGTAAAAGCAAAATATGATGAAACGAGTCATGATCTCACGACTCGATTCGAAATCAATTTAATATCGAATGCTATACTTTCCATTATTATTCTACGTTTTGATTAGCACTCGAGCCTCGACACCTCCTCCGTTCCTATGCAATCAGATTGGCTCTCCTCAACCAATTTTATTAAAACGAAGATGGCGACTTAGATAAAACTGTATAAAAGTGCCATCAATGCCCAGTCCTAGACAGAAACGTTGCATTTTATATATGTAGGGGACACGGGGGAAAAGCGATGATAGTGTGGGAATACTTCACTAGATAGCGCAAATATTTTAAATCCAGCGAGTTTCGAACTCGTTTCCGAAGTTGGCCGAAGTTCCACGGAGTTTGCCGAAGTATGTCCGACGAAGCACACTTAATTCTTAACAGGGTGAACCAATTAAAGTGTTTCTTGCGGACTGACACGGACAACAATGAAGCATTTCTACGAACGTATTATTGTTGTTCTGAAGTTACTTAATGCGATCTTACGATTGTACAAGAAGTTTTCCACCTTGTTTGTATGAAAATGAGTTTATTTTTACTTCCTCCAAAGCCTTTGCCACCCTAGTCCTTTGAGTGTTCCATAGAAAATCCGTTGTGTTATTGCCTTTGTAGTTTCGAAAATCTACGTGGATTTAGCTTAGTATTGCTACGATCAATTCAAGGGAAACAATCTGGGCACTTGTTTGAGATTTCCTTTATGTACGCAACCAAATAAGAGAGGTTCCAATAAAGAAAGTAACGTGTTTCCTCGATTCTGCTTCCAGATATTTCGACAAGCAACATGTGCTTTTAAACTGAATATGAAATTGCAAATGGCGAACGTTTCCTGTATAAAGACAGCATGTCTTTCAGTGGCAGTACAACGTCGAATTATAAGAAGTTTAATTCACAACTCTTCGCTGAATAATATGTACCATTCCTGAGATAAATCTCTTAAGTGTGGTTACAGAGGCCCTTTTAACGACTCAAGCTAGTTCGGGATATTCCCAGCTTGTAATTAAAGCTATCTTTTTTATACCAGGCCTAAATACTTTGCTCATTACTTTATTTAATACCTTAATATTTAACAGTTAAACGATTATTACTGGCAATTTTGTAAGTTAGCTATAACGTTTACTTTGTATGTTTTAGTGACTTTGAGAGATTAAACGAAGTTCTTAATCGAGAGTCAATCACAGAGACTGACATGTCTCCAGCCTGGCGCGGTAATTAATATTCTATCATCATCTGCCTAGCCTTTTCCCAACTATGTTGGGGTCGGCTTCCAGTCTAACCGGATGCAGCTGAATATCATTATTTTACATGGAGCGACTGCCTATCTGACCTCCACAACCCAGTTAATACTGGGTAATACGATACCCCTTGGTAAGACTGGTTGTCAGACTTTCGGAACACTGACTACCTGTAACGACTGTCAAAGATCTACAAATGACAGCCGGGACCAACAGCTTAACGTGCTTTCCGAGGCACGGAGGAAACTCGGTATGTAACGGGTGGTCACCCATCCACAGACCAACCTAGGCAAGCGCGGCTTAACCTAAAGATCGACCCGAGCGGCTGATATTTATTTAGCCACGAGCTCCTCGGTAATTAATATTCTATGTGACTTTTAAATTGAAGGAAATAAGATACATGTCTTAAACACATGTGACGTTTATGTTATTCGTGTAAATATAAAATAAAGTTATTTCTGAAACTTTAATATACATTACATCAATGTTGTCTCCACCGCTGAACTAGGATATCCTGTATGCCCGGGAAAGGTACAGCGGTGTTGTTATATTGAAAGGTAAGCTACTGATCAATGAACACGTGTTTATTATTAGATATCAAGGATAGATTATATGCCAGTCATAATTCATCAACTCGGTCTACATGCCTACGGCCCATTAAGGACGACTTACAGAAAATCAATATAAATATTTTTTTCATTCTGCAACTCGGCCCACGTTTATTTTTGTGTGGAACATACTTTATTAACGTTTTGTATAATTAGTAAGATAAGATAATAAAATACATTTTAAGGTATTTACTTTTGTTTTGTTCGATAATCTTATCTAGTTATATGTGATGATATGATGTTGTGACGATTGTTTCCTTACTAACACTTTGCTACTAAATGTACTATTTCTCATTTTGGCAATAACGTAGGACGAGAGGCAGGATGAAAAAAATATTTAAGTCAATTTCCTACATGTTGCCTTAAATGCAGGCAGTTGATGAACTACTCAAAACAGTTAGCTCTGGTCATCTTTTAGTGCTAAACTTTGTCATTTTGAAGGCCACCATTAATCTATCTACAAGTACAGTCTTTCCTCTTTTAGTTGTTCCCACAATCAACATACATATGCTGGTAATGGCGGCCCCAATATGTTCCCACTTTATTCGTCTCTGCGACGGCACGCGAAATATTTCAAGAGTGGTTGAGTTATGCCACGTTTCCCCCTCTCATGCTAAATAAGTGTGTTCAAAGTATGATGTGTTGGTACCAAGGTGGTATGCTACCGAGTTGGAACGGAGTTCGAACCGATATGGTACTTCGGTACTTTTAGTACCCAGCTGTTATAAAGTGAGCGGAGTGATGGCGGTGGTTTTATTTTAAATGTCTTTAAAAGTGTCATAAATTAAGCAAGAGCGTTATAATACCTTAATCCAATGTTATATTTTAGTTTAAGGGGCCTCACTTATTTCTAATAATGTTACAATAACAGCAAAAAAGCTGGTCTTCTTTGATGACAAAAAAACTCATCATTGTTCGCTAGCACTTTAATTTTACCTGACGTGAAATATTCTACCTACCTTACCTACCTTGCAAATACGTTCACTAACACTAAAGATAGCATCAACTATCTCATCATTCACGGCTCCCCATAACAGGGGGTATAAATTTTCCTCGCCATAGAATATGTTAAACTCCCCTTTTCCGATATAAACCCCATATAGCCCATAACACCATAAATATTGCTCGGTCCATATTTTTGCTCAACCCTATCTGTTTGAGACACAGTTTCACACTCAATTAGTTGCCTCAGATGTGCTCATGATATCGTTGCTACGAAAATTAATTTACGTTGTTTTCTTTGCAAAGTACTGCTAAGATGGTGGTAGGACATAGTGCCAAAAATAATGCAATGCTAATATGTTTTATGGCGAAAAATCTCCAGCTGCTAAACTTAAGTTAAGATGGATTGTCGAATGTTTATAGGAATGTAGGAGCCGTTCTCGACTGTAAATGTTATTGTAATTGTGAAATAATAGACGTTACTTCTTGTCCTTCATTTGATAACCAATCTCAACTAACAACTGGAGACATCCCTCCTAAATTCACTACAACACCAAGTTTTCCACAACCCAGTGACCAAAAGTATTTTAAACCCCACAATTCACTACCGATTCCCCAAAGTTAATATGCAGGCCGGTCGACATAATTCCTGGGCTTACAGCCGACCTGCGTCGAAGCACACTACGTCACGAAGACATGCTCTGGTAACATACTGTCTAGTTGGTTTGTACACGTATATTATCTGCTACAACAATTATACAAGCCTTGGCCTGCATGCAGCTGTATTTTGTGACATACTTCTATTATTTCGACGTCATTATTTCCGTGTCCTAGTCCCTTATTAGTTAGGGTCGGTGCAACACGTTTCTTTCTTAGTCTTTATTCTCTCCTGCCAACAAACATCTTATTATTTACTCTTTTTTAGGGTTGCGTACCTCTAAAGGAAAAATAAAACTGTCTGTCTGTCTGTCAAGATAGTTTTTCTCGGGCAAGCGTGGAAGTTTTGAAATTAAAACCATATACCCATATTTGTGGTCCGTTGGGGCTATGACAAATCCAACCCTCTAAGTCTACGCCGTCAAAAGATATGGCCGTTTATGTCGCAAGCTTGTACGGAACCTTCAGTGCGCGAGTACGACACGCACTTTGACGGTTTTCTTAATTAAATGCTTGCGTAAAGTCACATTCAACAAATGCTTTTCACCTCATTTTATCAATTCATAGCAGACTATGAGCAGTTGGACTATTTTATCGAAGGACTTGCTTTGAGGCCTCAGCATTGTGTCCTGCATTAATATTGAAAATACTAGCTTTTGCCCGCGGCTTCGCTCGCGTTGAATTCGGGGTAATACAATTCCCCTTTCCTGATTTACAGGTACCTGCTACCTGTAGTTTTTGCCATTGTGCCTTATTTATTGTAATAACAATGCTAAGTTTTCCCTTTTCTTCCCTCTTTCTCCCTCATATATTAATCTTTTTTTTAAATAGTCTATGTCCATCTCCAGGGTCCCAACTATCTCTGTACCAAAATTCATCAAAATCGGTTTAGCCATTTAGGCGTGAAGACGTAACAAACAAACAAACTCACTGTCGATTATATAATATTAGTAAGGATTTTGTTATCTTAACTATCGTTAGTCTATCTTATTAATTAAATGAATAAAACCGACCTATTAAGTTCACCTGTAGATCAAATACAAACAACATAAAACAAATCTACAACACACGTTTGTGGGTAGTCTAAAGTACACTGGTCATCATAAAAATCGGCCCACCTACGTTTTTGCCGCAAATCACGTCTTTCTTAAGCAAAACCAAACGAAATGTTTTAGTACTGAAATGTTTTATTTAACTTGTTTATTTACACTAATTTAATCACAGTTAAAACATCAAAATGATTTTTTGAAAGTCATTTTCATTTAAAAACCAAAATCTTTAATTTTACACGATTTTTTGATTAATTTTAAATACGCTCCAGTTTTTATGTATTAAATGTTATTTACACAATTGTTGCAATTTAATATTGCGTGTTCCCTCCTCTTGCTCGAATAACTGCCTGCATTCGCCGTTTCAATGACCTTATCAAAATTTTGATGGTCTCTTGAGGGATTCGGTTCCATTCTTCCCTAATGGCGGTTTCAAGGTCTCCTAATGTTGTAGGGACTGGATTACGGGCTCTAACCTTTTGTTTCAGGGTGTCCCACATGTGCTCCATAGGGTTGAGATCAGGGCTTCTTGCTGGCCACGACATAACCCGAATGCCGACCTCTTCAAGGTAATCGGTAGTGATGCGCGCTACGTGTGGTCGTGCATTATCATGCATTAATTCAAAGTTCCCTCCAATATAGCCGGCATATGGCACCACGTGGTCTTCTAAGATCTCTGTGATGTAGCGTGCTGCAGTTAAAGCACCTCTTCGTATGAAAACCAGCTCAGTGCGTCCAGTCAAAGATATCCCAGCCCAAAACATTACAGAGCCCCCACCATAACTGACAGTTTCTCTTATGCAACACTGGGTATAACGTTCACCTGGTCGTCGCATGACATTACGGCGGCCATCAGAACCGTATAAAGTCATTCGACTCTCATCACTAAAAAGAACTGACTCCCATTGGCCTATAGTCCAGTTGATGTGGTTACGCGCAAATTGAAGTCTGGTTTGTCGATGAGCTGTGGTCAATTGTGGTCCTGTTGCTGGCTTGTGAGGTCTTAAATTCTGCTCACGAAGTCTCCTTCTCACAGTACTGTCACTTATAGCCACACCTCGATCTTCACGTAAGCGTCGCTGGAGATCAACACCAGATAGGTGTCGATTTCGTAAAGCTAATACCACTATAAAGCGGTCATCCCTTTGAGTTGTCACCCTATGTCTTCCAGATCCAGATCTTCTTCGATACTGCCCAGTCTCTAGAAACCTTTGGTAAACTCGCCGCACTGCAGAACGGCTCAGATTTAACCTCCTGGCTACGACACGCTGACTTAAACCTTGTTGCAGCAAAGCCACAACTTGGGCCGCTTCAGCTTCAGTATTGTCCATTATTTTTAGACAAAGTAATCAAAAGTACAGCCTCAGTAAATAAACTTAACGTTATTAACAAGAAATCCCTACAAAAGTCTGTGTCGAACTGAAAGAATGGTTCGAATTTGTTCCGACGTAAAACAACGAAATCAGCACTCAACAGTATTTCTGTATAAAAAATTCTTAAGTACCTTCAAGTGCAATAAGATTTACGACAAACAAGATGTCAAACATCATAACCGACCCTCAAAATAAAAAACAAATGTGTGAAACAGCTTGTATGTGAAACAATCGATAAATTTTAAACAAAAAATGGGTGGGTCGATTTTTTTGATGACCAGTGTATATTATTTAAAGCTTAGCGGCGGGTAGTTCGGACGTAGCCTTTGTCCTTGCTCCGTCTGCCTACTGTCTAGTTGCAAGTGATTCAATAACGTATACGTGACACTGTTGGGAGTGTTTGTGCTTGCTTCGTACAAGTTCGTTGTGTCTAGAAAGTAGAGGTAATTTTGGCTGCTCTACAATGTGGTGTGTTCAGAGCGGGGGAGCCCAGAGCGGGGGCGCCCAGAGCGGGGGAGCCCAGAGCGGGGAAAGTTATTTGATGATGATGATGACAAAACTGTGGTGTGTTTGAAAGTTATTGACGAAATGTGTGATTATTCTGTTAATATCCGCATCCGGTTAATAACCTCTGCTTCATCCAGGTTAGTGAAATAAAGTTCAAAAGTCAGAATATACTCTATGACCTATACTGTATAATTGCTGTTCGTTTTTTACGCTGAACAAGTAAAAAATGAAAATTGGCACTAATCTTAAATTACAAATTTCCGTTGTTGTACCATAAAAACCTATCAAACCTGAGAATTTGAAGTGGATACCTAGATCCCGTCCGGCCTATAAAGGTAAATCCCATTTTACAACACATAATACGAGGTAGCCTATACGACCACGTGGCTCTTAGACTTGAATTCAATTTTATGAGAGGCCCATAATCCTGAAGACTATGTAGATCCCCTGGCTGAACACCCTATAACAAACATCAGGGAAGCACGCTTGTGATGTACTTGTAAGACTGCAATATCGGTGGCAATCTTCTTTTATACTCGGGAACACATTCTAATGTCATTAACGTTAGCTAAATGTGTCTCTAGACATGATAGTATAATTTCGCGTCGTATGTAGAATAGATATTATAAAATGCTGAAAAATCTTTATTATAGAAGAGATCGTCTTCTTTTTCTTTTTTTTTTAATAAAAGTTGCCCCTCACTAGGAATTTCTCCTGTATCGTGGGTGCGTTTACAATCATTTACACTCACACACACAAACAGCCAGACCCGGAACAACTTATATGTAGGCCATATAAATATCTGTTCCGTGCGGGAATGGAACCCGCAACACGCAGCGCAGCAGTCGATCGCACAGTCACTGCGCCAAACACTTCTAAAAGTTAAACTCGTTATTTCATCAAGTTTTGTTATTCCCTTTTGATGACCTACTTTATGTAGCCAACCATAAATGTCAGCTTAGAAAAACATCTGAATTGTTTTGTGAGTCGAACATTAAGCTTAACATTACCTTCACTGTCATAAAATATAACTGTGTAACATTTTATTTTCATTCAGGTTTGAAATCCTTATTAAGAAAAAGGAAATGTTTACCTTATGCTCGTTTCTAAAATGTATAATATAACAGACTGCAGCCTTAAAAGCGACGTCCATGACTGGTCCTTATATCCGACGCCCCGGAAAACTCAGCCTAGGATCCAGGAAGCTATTCCGTCATAAAAACTGTGATATCGGCCGGTCTCAATCGCACACGCCTCAATTATAGACGCCTCGCCTCGCGGGACGGTGCGGCGGGAAGGCGGGACGAGCCAGCGATTGCTTTCGAACGAGGCTTACAACGGGAAATTTCCTATTTGTAGCATTTCAAAGAGAAGAAGATTCTGAGTTGGAGATCTTTTTTGTAAGGATCGACTTGACTTGCATAAATAGTCGGTTCAATTAATATTTTATTCATTCGAATTTGTTTTCCTTAGGTTGGTACAGTATTTATATAAATTCCTAGAATGAAACTCAGTAGACATTCACTCGACTAAAATTAAGATACCCCCAGTTTTTTTTAATATTTAAGGTGAAGAACCTTAATGCAGCATAAACCTTTTTTAATCTCTCCAAAGTTATTGGTATATTTACATCCATCAAATTGACATCGGTCCGGATTATATTAATAATTTAAAGAATTCGTAACAATTTTGTTATGACACAAACTGCAGTCCGCAACTTCTCGGTTTCCTCGCTAATTAAATCTAGCAGACAGAAGACATCTACAATCAAGATATTCCTAAAACCAGATTAAAATATTTGGTGAGCAAAATATTCTAATATAGCGACGGGTATAATGTTTTACTGTTTTCTGCCCATCGTCGCTTTAATTTAGATGGCGTTCGGTGCACTCTCATAAAAATGTAAATAGCTCTCGACGGGCTCAGCCGGGGATGCTAATTATTGCGAATGCCCAGGCCTGTGGTATGCCCAGCCCTGTGGTTTTAGTTTTAAAACTTGTCATTTTATGCTGTTTAGCATGAGTAGACGAACTGTGAGCGTTTGTAATATTATGTTTTATTTTCGTATCTGATAAAGAAAGAAAGAAAAACTTTTATTTGGGACTCGCACAAAACAAGTAAAACAGTAACAAAATAAAATAAAAATAGTACATACAGACAAGGTTATTGTCTGTGCGAGGCCAAAAAATGATAAGGTGAGCTTTTGAGCAGCACGTATTTTTCTTATTGCACTTTTTGATTAGTACAAACATGCAGCTTTATAAAAATACAAATATAATATTACTAATAGTAATACCAAGTTACTATTGATTTCAATTATAGATAGGACTTTTATATCGCACTCCTACACTAAACGGAGACTACTAAAAAATCGTGACTTTTTAGTTACCCTTGTACAGTGATCATGCGCAACTTAGAACATAAAAGAATTTACATACAGTGACCTTTTATAACCTATTTAATGTCTAAAATAAATTTAATGTTTATAACTTCCTATACAAACAGTAACTAAAAACGTTTATCATCTCCGGAAAAATTACCTTTTTTGAGTCATCCCAGTTTATATCTAGGTGAGCGATATTAGGAACCTAACAACTATTATAGTGACTAAATATTTGACTAATGGCTTTCAAGAACCACTTAACCATATCCTAAGGGCCTCATCAACTATTCAGTTCAATATCTCATCATAATCGTGAAGTTACAAATTATTAAATTGATCCGAAACCGAACCATTGCGATTCAACCGCGGCCCATAATACGCGATGTACACGTATCACTCTAAAATGTTGCATACATTATTTAGGACCAAGAATAATGTATGTCCGTAGAGCAAAGTTATAGATACTAATAACAGTATGTAAACGTTATATGTTTCGCTATCGACATATGGATTGTTATGATATACGGCATTAGGATAGCTCCCATCGCTCACCGTAAAATTTGGTACGCCGCCTTTATGTAAGCAAATGAATAAATATTTATTTATTGTATTTAACCTTTATGGTCAGAGGTCCATAGACGGCCAGACATCCTCTACCACTCACACTTTCGATTAAAAAGGACAACATTATGCATAAATCCAGAGTTCTTAGATCGATTCGTCCACACTCGAATATATCTAATGTCTCAATTTACAAAAAAGGAAGAAATATTTAAAACATCCACATGCACGACATTTGCCCAAAAGACCAACTTCCTTCAGACAAGAACTCCTAAACATTTTGTATAGCTAGTCAACAAAGTCATTTTGTAAAAGCGCCTCCCTCGTCCCGTACGATTTATTTTCGTTGGATCCCAGTTTTTGATCCCATTTTTTAGGTATTAACGATGGGTCCCATTTGATATTACCATTGAATCCCATTTTATGACAACATGTGTACATTTCAGAAGAAAAGTGATTTACTTTTATTAAATACTAGCTTTTGCCCGCGGCTTCGCTCGCGTTAAATTCGGGGTAACACAGTTCCCCTTGCGCCTTATTGATTTGTAATAGCAACGCTAAGTTTTATCTTTCTTCCCTCGTTCTCCCTCATATCCCACTTTTTTTTAATAAAAATTAGCCTATGTCCGTCTCCTGGTTCCCAACTATATCTGTACCAAAATTCATCAAAATCGGTTTGGCCATTAAAGCGCGAAGAGGTAACAAACAAACAAACAAATAAACAAACAAACAAACTCACATTCGCTTTTATAATATTAGTAAGGATTTCAAAAACACCGTGTGTGTATTTTGGATTTTTTAGGATTGTTGCCACTGGGGAATAAATGAGACAAATGATGTACTCCAAATAGTACTAGACTGGCATGAGTTAAAAATGATCAGGTTAATTTGTGATGTTTATAAATAAATAAATATGAACGCCTTCAAAACAAGCGCCTCTAAGCTCAAAAAAAAAATACTGCTGTCATAATTTTTCCATATTTTTTTTTATATAATGTGGCCGTTTCTGGCACACAGGTCACAGTTATAACCTAACCTTTTTTTTGTAAATAAGTAATTATCCTAATCTAAATAGTTCAGTTCCGGGTAAACAACTAAAAACAATCTCTTTTTTCTATAAATGCAAGTCGTTTGTGGCACTCGCCGGCCGCTGCCGCGGCACCGCTCGCTCCGCTCGCTCGGCTCGTGCGTAGGAGGTCACAGTTTTAACCTAACCAAACCTAGTTCCCGGTTCCTATAATTTGTTTGGGTAATGAAATTTTGTCCAAATCTTTTCGGAAAAACGGCAGGCACCCGTTATTCTAACATAACCTATCCACATACCCAAATTTCATCCAAATCAGTCTAGAAGTTTGAGCGTGTTGGAATAACAAACATACATACAAAATTTCGCCTTAAAATATTATTGTGATTTTGTTGTTGGATGTACCCGCATTCAGATGTTTTTAAACATCTGGGATCCAACGGAAATAGTTTTTGGGATTCAGTGGCAATGAAACGTATTTTTTTAGTATTTTTCAAATTTGGGATTCAACGGAAATATATAATAATGTTTTGTGGGATCCAACGCCAAAAATATTCAAGTGGGATCAAAAACTGGGATCCAACGAAAATAAGCGTCCCGTACTGTGGCCGTGGCGTGGCTGTGGAACAAGCGTGCCGGTAATTGCAAGCCCTCGCGAGTGACGTCATCGCCTCACGGGCTCGACGCGGCCTTGCATACAACGCGCTCCTATTTTAAAATGCGGTGCCTCGAAATATGCTGGAGTGTGGTTACGGCTTTATGCAGATATGCTGATGAGATAGTTTGGGCTTACTTCGGGATAGATGCGTCGATGGTGCAGACAGGTTTAGTAGATTTAGATGATAGTATTTAAGAAAGCCGCCGTCTGGAAGGCTTCCTGTTACACCAAACTTAATAGATTTTATAACTGTTTTGTTTCTAACAAAAGGGATGAATGGAATCTTGAAGTCAACATCCAAATTAAAATCAAACAAAAATAATTTGAAAGGACATACCTAAAATAGTTCCTTAGCAACAATTGACAGGTAAGGGTACCTCACTAAAAAGCTGCTCGTTTACAAGCACAGCACAATCTACATAATATAATTAGAACGCCTCGCCAATCCCGAATTGATAAAACGTACCCTTTTTTTGCAAAAAAGCGCCGAATCTCGGGAAACACAGAATTTTCCAATAGAATTTAAAGTGGATTTCGGTACCCAATTCATTAGTGTGGTCGGACCTTTCCGTAGCATGTCGGTACGTACGAAGTACCAGCGATCTGTGAATGTATTAGCTTTAGTAGATGTTTATTGGAATTGCTTTGATTGGTCCTGCGAAAGGTTGAACAGTGTTTCATATGTTACTCTCACCGTACTGCTGGACAGACCAGCAGGGTAACTGCGATACACGTTCGTTTTTCCAATTACATTTCATTTTGACAACTCAACAAAAACAAATTCATTGCAGTTTTGTTGTTTATGCAAATGAGTTTTTCAAACAGATAAAGCAATATAAACCGAATTAGGAAAAGTTGGTGATGGCAAAAAAAATGATTCTGTAAATTTCACCATTCAAATATATCATTTTAATAATCTGAGGGATCTCTTATTTTGTCCGAAATATGGAAATCGCGGTCAACAAACAAATCTACATAGAAAATGCTTTTCCCTAAAACATAATTTTAAACAGATTTGCCAAATAACAAAATGAGCAAGACTTTATGTTTACGCAGAAAATCTTAAACCTTTTGGACCCTTGCGGTCCTTATGATAGCTTCTACATCTAACAATATGGTCCCGGTCCTGGAGGTCACACTCACATCTACTTAGGACTAACTACACTGTATGAGCAAGGGGCTACTCCTATTTGTGGTTAAATCGACACTAAGTTAGGAAATGTTAGCGGTAAAAATGGGAGCCAGGAAATTGGAAGGATCTGCATTTAGGTACAAACATCTGAGGCTCATGTTGAAATATTCTGTCTAGTTTAGTAATAGACCTTATTAGTTGATAGTTCTAGTTTTGTAGTTTCTACCACGTGAGTAGTTCATGTAGGTCATCGTTTTAAGGGTCCCGTACATAAAAACAAACTGAACCCTTCTGTCTGTCCGTCAAGATCATTTATATCGGGAACGCGTGGAGGTATCGAGTTTTAAAACGACCCTCTAAGTCCACGCAGTAAAAGGATATGGCCATTTATGTAGCAAGTTTGTATGGAACCCTCGGTGGGCAAGTATGACTCGCTCTTGGCCGGTTTTTAAAACGCCACTTCTAATTTCCATTTTTGGTGACAAAGTTGCATAGGTGTTACGTATGAGTGGGCTAATATATAACCAAGTACATACAAAAACTACATGGAAAAACTACAGTCCTTTGTGGTTATTGGATCTATTGTAATAATTTTGGCGTAAATACTATTTTGACAAATATTTCAAGGATTTTTTTTTCTTTTTGATTGACGCATTCGGCGTCGTATTAGGTACATCTCTGCCCAATCTCTGCTCGGGGTAACAGGCGCGATGTTCTTTTTGTTACTATTTGAGTCTGGCCATGCACAAACAAAATTCTTTTTTTTTTTTTTGTACAGCAAGTATTTGACGGCTACATTTCCTTGAGTATTTGTTTAGAAGTGCGGGAACATAAAGCGCCTCCTCGCGACCTAATGTACCGGAAATATCGAACGCTTGCTGATCTGCTCAGCCCCTTTTATCGTCGCCGTGATGTCGTTCGTTATTATCATTCTTTGCTTTATGTGCGTTATTTAGGAGTTCGGAGGCTGTCAACGACTGTGGTTTAAATGTTTTGGGAATAAATAATGTTTCGCGTAAGGAACTGGGGAGTGACCACACATTGCGACGGGGAATTTACTCGAGTTGGTTGGTGGAATTTTCAGCTTTATGCTAATGAAATTAAAGACGTAATTCGTCTCGTTTGTCAAATCAAATCATTTATTTCAATTAGACCATCACAGGCACTTTAGAATGTCAAGAAACAAAATGAATCTACAGTCCCGGTCACAAGGCATAATAACTTGTGAAAGTACTGTAGTTGCCCATTCCAAAGCGTTGATCTCTATGGAGAAGAATTCGACTTCCGAATTCCACGATATAAATGCAGAAAAAAAAGTATATTGATATATTTATCGACTCAAGTTGATTCACTCCCTAGTACAGTTTATTGATGGTAGAGTCTAGACATACATATAATTTTTAAATTAGTCAATTTTCTTAAATAACAAGATCAGCATAAAAACAGATAACTTTTCGTAGTACGTCGCTAAAATAGCAGTGAAAATATTCCATCGTATCAAAAGTGTAATTTGGTCCTCCGGGTACCGACCCGGTATTATGACTGCTCTCAAATGTCGCGCAGCTTGTACCGCGCCGAGGCACCGAGTGTCCGTCATATTGCTTCTTGTTGCACTTTCATTCCTTTCACTATCTTTGTTTTGTTAGCAGATTTTTGTTCTTAATTGATTGACGCGTCTGACTGAGTTAATGATCGTCTACCGAACTTTTACATCATTGTAAATTCAAGTCGCTTTTGGTGTCGATCTTTGTCGTCTGTTCTTAGCTACGAAATGGAATTTTGCTGAGGTTTACACCATCATTTAGGAGATTTATAACGAAGGGTTGGTGTGTATAATATATTTATATTATACTTACGTGGAATAAAGAAACCTCCACGTTTTGCTGTGTCGTAAACACTGCGCGAAGCAGGGGCGAGACAATCTCATATTATTAAAGTTGGGACGTGTCTAAACAAACAACCGCATGTTCAAGATCTATTCATGAAATTCACTCTTTACAAATTCTAAAACCAAAAGTAGCTGAAACATTTGCTTTTATTTTACAAAACATAATTAAAATGCACAAGTCGGACTGACAACTAATGTTATTCTCAATTTTGTTTCAGGTACGCGCCACTCACAGCTCACGGTCAAATAATTTAAAGGGACTAGCCACGGTGAATATGTAAATACTGTGTGCTTTAAATATTCATTTTATTTACAATTTCTGACAGCGACAGCCAAATGGAAGGTTCTAGAATATTCTGGAATGTTTGGACTAATTTGTGCTGGTCCTAAGCAACACGTGAACATAATATTACTGTTGTACTGAAACATTCACAACTTGCTGACATACTACGTCTATTGAGATCATTTTAAACTGTTTAGGTTTGCTGAAATAAACGCAAAAGTTTTCAGCAAAATACAAGCTTTTCGCATTTCAAGGTGGAACGTAAAAATTGGATTTCCATAAATACTGTATTTGAGAATTATTATGGACCATCCAAAGAGGATTATGTACTAAATTATTTTAATGTTAGGCTTTAGAGATTTTCATGAAACCTTTAATTAGTATTTGCTCGATACAGGAGGATGCCTGAGGAAGTGAGTTATTTTGGGATAAATTTTAATGAGTTTACTGGAAGTACCGAATGCTGAAAACGATTATATCCTCGCGTCTAGACTCCAGGCAATCTAGGTAAATGTCTGCATTTGACAATGAATAATATTCAACAATGTGGAACAACAATAGGCGTCATACGTATTCATACAATTCACATCTGAAAACGAGAGGAGATTAGAGCATTATTATAAAGCGGGGAGACGCGGCTAATTCGAGGGCGTCGTTAATATTGAACGATCCATTCCGCCTTAACGCAAGGATTTGAATGCTTAATTATTTGCTTATTAATTAACCAAGACGGTATTCTTCGAGACTTCGCGCCGAGTTAATCTGCAAGACTGTACTTGTAGCTATTGTGGAGATGTGCCAAGAATTGTAAAGAAAAAGTTGCTTTTAATTATTAAGTGCTATTTGATTTCAGTTTCGTGTCGCTAAATGAAGAGTTTAAAAGACAAAATGGCGGCGTCGCTTGTTCTTAGCTACAAAAGAAAGCTTGTACATGTTCGATTCGATCAATGTCTGATATGTAGGTACTTATCTAAACACCAATCATTGATCGAATCTAAGTATTTGATATTGTATTTGAGTTTAGTGCGCTACTGCTACCACAGAAATCATACAAGTTTTTGCGGAGAAAGAAAATCCAAATGTTTTCGAGGGATAAATGGAAATACGTCAGAAAATGGTTGGCATTACCAAGCGACTTGTAATCCTATTCCGAACGAACATGTTCGTAAGCATATTTTTTCTACATCTACATTAAAGCTTTGGTACGGAATATATTTGATAAAGTAGCTAGGTACCACAGCTAGGTTAAAAAGAAAATTTTCCATAACAACATTTGGATGCTGAAATAATCTAAAATATTTTAATAAAAACATTGTTTCACAAATATTTGTACGTATCCCTTGTTAACACGCTACACAGGCATTAACAAATCGAGTTTGGTCCTTTTATTTTCATTACATTCCATGTAACACAAAATTATAAAGTTACGTTGACGAAGCAAGAATAAATTCAATTTTCACAAGGAAATTGCTTATGAAATTGTGTAATTATATTAAAATGTGTCTCGGCACGTCCCTCTGTGCGTGGAACAGACGCTTTTAAATTTAATATTAAGTACGAGCATCGGGTTCCACATAAAACTACGATGTTACGCGCCTTCGAGATTATTAAGAGCTGCAACAAGGGTTGGAGTACCCTTTCAATGTTTTACATACGTTTTGGCAATACGTTGATCGTTACGTTCGGGATTTGCAGCGAGCTGTCAAAAATTACAATATTTTTAATTTACACACATGGGCACTTATAAAACGTTGAGAAAAAGTTCACGGTTCGGGTTGGTCGTCTCCTATGGAGAAGAGCTGGCAAGAAACTCCATGGTTGCTCTTTTAAGATCATTTGGTTTTACAATGTTGTTAAGATATAAAGTGAGGGCAGAGTCAGTATATCGATCTCTCAAATTTTTTTCTCTGAGGTTCCTCGCGAGGACCTATTTTATAGATTGCGCGGACTGCCCTCTTTTGTAATATGAAAACTGAATCGACGTCCGCTGCTGACCCCCACAGCAGAAAGCCATAAGACATAATACTGTGAAAATAAGCATAGTATACTAACCTATGCATATGCAGCTAAGCTGGGCCAACCCGAAAGAGTTCCGATGTGCGTGCCATTGCAATTTTCAATCGATAGTAATCCCCAATAACACAGTTCCCGCTATAACATCAAGATATAAATTTAGGTCACGTTCGTGGAGTATATGTAGTATTCAGTTTAAACACATACCTTTACAGCTAAACGGCAATTTCCTTTAAAATATCTGATCAAATATAATATCCGCATTTCCTTCTTATTTCAAGTACCAACGGAAAGTAAAATAAGTCATTTGATAGGAAACATTTTTTTTTTTTTAAATCATGGAAAATGAATCATATCAACAGACGGCAAAAAGTTATAACAAGAAAAGGTATCAAGAGCTCAATGCTACATAAAATCAAAATAACGTAAACAAAGGCTCAAGTCAATGCCATGTTTAATTCCTGGATTATAACAACGACGCACAAGGCGCATTCGATCTCAGACTCGGCTCGATTAGATTAAAATTAAATTGTCTTCCGATTCCGAAGGCTTAAAACATTACTCTTTAATCTTCATCAGTTGATGTCTAATTCCTAGCGTCATTTAAAATCCCCCCTTGTGTTTAACGTATGTTTGTTAAGTACAAAATAAGGTTATATTTAAAAGGATAAACCTACAAACATTTGTGTTTGTTTTTTTTGTTAACGTTTCCAACGATCTAATGTTCTTGACAGCTCAGCGTTTAATGCTTATTTATAGAAATAAATGTAACATTATGGTTCCATTAAAACGTTGTGGTTTTAAGAACTCTCTCTTTAGCTTTATACTGATGTAATCTTTCGTGAAAAAGGTTGAATGGACATTAAACATTAATGAAAGATATGCAAGAGAACAAAAGATGACACATTTTTGAGAAGTAAAGATAACAGACGCGTACTTTACAAATGTCAGCTTCCGCTTGGCCACGAACTACTACTTCAAGCGTCACGTGTCTTGCGTGTGCGAGTACTGAGAAACAAGAGAAAGAAATTGTAGAACATGGCATGCCAGGAATCACCGCGATCCTGGTGAAATACACATGCGCTAAGGAAACACGTGACCCGCTGTCATATGTCTTGACGCTAGTCGCATTACCGGAGGCCGTACACGGACCCTGAACAATTCAGGCTCTTTCTTTACTGGTCAAATCGTACCAATATTTTAGTTATTTGACGAGCGTGTATATTTTCAGGACGCACGGGGCGAATGAAGCCTCGCCTGCCAAAGCAATTCCTTAAAAAGATTCGCTTCAAAGGTACGTCAGTAGAGGGCGCTTCTAGAGCCGCGTTTGTGTTCTTTTCTTTTTTAGTTCGCCTTTGACTCGGTGTACTGTGTTGGGTCATATTTTTGCGATGCGATTTTGTTTGTAATGCTCTCGTTGTTGTTCATATTCTTGCTTTTTTTCAATACTTGTTTATTTTTTTTCGATTATGTATGGTCTTGCTCTTTAAGTTCTAATTAATATGTACCTATCTACGTAGTGTTTGTAAGTATTTTACTACTGAATTAAATCCTTGAAAACGATGATATGAAGGGATTATTAAGACAAGTTTTAGGTTTTTTTTCTAAATAATTCCGTCTGGTAAACTGCAAACAATTGAAGTTGATGTTAAATGGTTTGAATAATTCAAAATGGCCGTTTGACAGCCGCGCGTACATTTGAAAGCCGCGGTTTTGTCTAATTTGCGGACATTCTGTCTGTTAGTTTGATATCTCCATAGAAATGAGTTTAATTTTAAAAAAAACTTCCATTGTTTCTGTGGGATACTTGTCTATCTATCTATGTATGTTAGTGTGTGTTTTGTAGATTTTATGTGTGACCTCTATATCTATCGTAAAATTTAGTTAAATGTGTGAGTAGATCATAGCTTTATTTTAGATTTTTGGTTCTTTTAATCTGGTTATTTGTTAAGCCATTTCTTTGCGGGCTGTTTTGTGTTTTATTTTATATCTTGAACACTAAGGTTATATATTACTTAAGTCACTTATGTAATGCCATTTTTATCTTTTGTATTTTAGGTCATAAATTCTTTCAATTTTGCATTGCAATGCTAAGGCTTTTTGTATTTTCGTCTCCATTGTATTTATTATCGGCACGTTCAACTATCAACGAAATAAATTATTACTCCTTAACGCCCGTTTTAAAACCGCGCATTTCATTTAGGATTTTATTTAGGTGCCTCCTAGTCTTAGTGAAAACGGGCATTAGACCTTAAGATTTATGGTGTGGAAAAGTGGCTGTAATTTATGCAGACCTTAGAGCCTAGCTTATCTTCGGACCTCACGTAATCGCCACATAATAAAGTGTTTCTTTCGGGTAGATCGAGCCTTTTGTTCCTTATCGCAAGCCGGCTTAAGACTTGTTTGCTCACTGTTATCGTGCAACGAGTTCAATGTATTGTAAGAATAAGCTCGGAGTTTTTCATTTATAGAAAAATCATTCGCAAAATTAAAAGACCACTTCTATACTTTAGAATAGCTCATTTAAAAAAAAAACCCCTACCAAGAATTTCTCCTGTGGTAAATGTTTGTAAATGCGTTGGATGCATTTATAAACATTTTAACTAACATACACACAGCTAAACCAGGAACAATTTATCAGTAGGCAATACAAATATTTGATCCGTGCGACACGCAGCGCTGCAGTGGATTGTTCAGCCACTGCGCCAACCATGCTGTCAAATGCTCTGATGTCAGTTTACTAACAATAGACAAAAACTAAATTAATACCCTAGCTTATTAAATATAGTGCAACTGAAAATAGGCAAGAGTATTTCAATTATTTATGTGTTATGCAATTCGATTGCCGAAAAACGAAAAACCCTCGCAGACCTTAATAAAATATCCTTAACTCAATTCTCAAGACCACATTGCATTATTCGGATAAAAACACACTTCCACACAATCACATACACAGTAACTCACTAGCATACATTAAAACTATATGGTTGTTTGCTACGAAATCAATTTGGTGACCGCTATGAGCGGTACCTACAGGGTTAACACGGTGCGCAAATATTGGCCGTGCCATCGATGGCACGAGCCGGGCTGTGTGGCGTGTCAAGCGTGCAGTTTGCCGTTTATCGGAGAGGTATGAAATTTTGGGTTTGAGTAATAATCCTTACTAATATTATAAAAGCGAAAGTGAGTTTGTTTGTTTGTTTGTTACCTCTTCACGCTTTAATGGCTACACCGATTTTGATCAATTTTGGTACAGAGATAGTTGGAAACCAGGAGACGGACAAAGGCCTTTTTAAGAGGGTAGAAAAGGGAAAACTTAGCGTTGCTATTACAAATCAATAAGGCGCAAGGGGAACTGTGTTACCCCGAATTTAACGCGAGCAAAGCCGCGGGCAAAAGCTAGTATAATGAGTTATGTCATGACACACCATAATACAAATAAATGCTAACTTATTATGGCCTATGCACAGAAAACACTCGAAATTGTATCACTACGAAAGACTTTGCGGAAAATAACATTCCTAAACATTTATGAATGGTGGAAATAAGATAATCATAACAGAATAATGAGATACCGTCTGTTTTAACAGAAACTCTTAGTGTTTCAGTACTTATTTAAAGGGCAATGGCGCATAACTACTTTTTAAAACTAACAAATTATTCTTGAAAACTCGCAGATTTATCCTTTCCTTACAGAGAAACCTACATTTATCTCCCGTTATGTAAACGAACCAATGATTACTTAAACAAGATATTTTCTTGAAATATTGGATCAAGTATGTTTGCAGTACACAAACAAGGCAGTTGGAACATTTCAACCTAGATAAATATGTGGACGAGGATAAATAGAGCATGCGTAATAAATGTGGAAGGGATCAGCCGCTGCATCCGACAGCACATGTTGTGAGTGACGAGCGTGTTCATGGGAGATGCGCGAATAGACCGTGCTTCGACCAATATTGTTGACTATGGTCATCGCGGTCCCGGAACTTAAAAGGCAAAAGAAGGAACATGGGTGGGTGACTTCCCATCAAAGAAAAAATTACATTCTGACTTTTAAATGCTACCTACATCATCTACAATCTAATTAAAGAACATTATTATTTCAATTTATAGTATTAGAGCATTTATCTAATCTAATATATAAAATTCTCGTGTCACAATTTTCGTTCCCATACTCCTCCGAAACGGCTCGACCGATTCTTATGAAATTTTATATGCATATTCAGTAGGTCTGAGAATCGGCCAACATCTATTTTTCATACCCCTAAGTGAGCAGCGGGTGAAACCGCGAGGCTAATATATAAAATTCTCGTGTCACAATGTTCGTTCCCAAACTCCTCCGAAACGGCTCGACCGATTTGTATGATATTTTGTGTGCTTATCGGGTAGGTCTGAGAATCGACCAACATCTATTTTTCATAACCTTCTCTAGAAAAGGAGCTGAGCAGCGAGTGAAACCACTGGGCACAGCTAGTATTAAATAAAATTAAAACCTAATGATTTGCTAACTGAGCTAGCATGGCACTGGGTTCGATTCCTAGGCAGGACTGTTTTTGAGATTTTTCTTCAGGACCTGATATCAAAAGGCCCCTTACATTACATGTGACTTAAAAGTAACTTAACAAAGGAACCTTCCGCAAGTATTTAAAGTATACATCTGCCAAACCTTTCATGAACTACAGGCGTTATGTTGGGCATACACAATTTATGCATAACCCTTTGAAAAAAAAATGCGCTAAGTGTTAGAGCATCTTTTTTCAAAACATTGATTTAGAAGTTTTAAATTGTCCTCCATATAAACTGTAGAGAACAAAATGCTCTATTCCTATGCACTTAACACATCGCGTAAGTCACAGCATCCTAGTCAAGATATATAGGGGTGATCTAAATACTTTTTATGGCTATTTTCTCGTTCGAGAGCCCTCACTTAATATACGACGATGGGTTCCGTCGAGTTATGGGCTTAAATGTCGGCCGTAATAGATTGAAATTATCACTTTTATTGATGGGCCCTTTTCAATTTTACATTACCACCCCATTGAGGACAGGTAAATGGAAGTCCAAGGACCGGTAATGATGATGGAATGGTTCAGATGTTTTTGATCTTATTAGTGGGGTAATTAATTTGGATTATTGTATTTTCTTGTTTCAAGTATATATTTCAAAAGTGCTTATTTGTGTGAGCATGTGTTATTTAAATGTTCTATCCGAGTCCGAAGTACGCACTCGATATGAATTTCGCTATACAATGCATTAAATTGTACAAAGTTATCCCCACAAAGTGACTCGTATTCCGTTTGTTCCAATTATTCATCCAGCTCGATAACTTCTTATTGTCAGATTATTTGCAAGCGATTCCATACGTACGCTGACGTATGAACCATTCATTAAAAATGTAAAACCTGGTGCAGACGGAAGCTCGGTTTGTCAACATTTGTAATTTAAAAGTTTGTTAATAAATGCTTTCTGTGCTGTTGGCTGGCCGCTGGCGACACATTTTAATTAATCAAACATTTTGCAATCAGCATCGATTCATTCGGACGCTTTTTTTTTCGGATGGGAATCTACTAATGACTTCCCCCGCTCTGGGCGGAGCGGGGCATGTCAGACTTGTACTGACTAAAACCCACCCATGTTCCTTCTGTTGCCCTTTACGTGCCGGGGCCGCGGTATCTCTTTCGAACAACCCGCAACCCCGGCAGGCGGAGGCTCTGGCAAGCCCCTCTGCTTTGCTGACATCTCTTTGAGGCGCGCGTGAAACACGAACGCCTCGTCGACACGGCCTGTCGTCAATCGACGGACGGGCGGCGAGCTACCCATTGCTCACCGTCCACAGGCCCGCATCTACGGTGGCCGGGAGTCGTCTCGCGGCGCCCGGCGCCCAGGGCGTCTCCCGCGGCGGTTGGGTTGGGTAGATGATCTCTCCCTCAAACGCCCGGCCACCTCCTTTGCTAGCATTACTGCTTCGCAGAAGGAGGTGACCGCTTCCCATTCCCTCTTGCTCCGGATCATGGCCTGGACCAGGGCCGGACGCGAGAGATCGCCGCCGCCGATCGCCCCTACGAGGGCACGGCGGCGGCGGTGCTCCGCCCAAGCTGGGCAGACCGCCACTGTGTGCTTCACCGTGTCCTCCGGGTAATCGTCACAATGGTGACACCCGGGCGTTTCCTCCCGCCCGATGATGTGCAGGAATCTCCCGAAACTTCCGTGTCCGGTGAGGACCTGCGTCAGGCGGTAGGTGAGGACGCCATGACGCCTCTCCAGCCACTCCTCAAAGAGGGGACTTACCGCCACTATTGTGGCGTGCCCTTTCATTCGGACGCTCATATTTTGTTTCGTGTTCATTGATTTATGATGAAAAAAATACAAAGTTAAAAAAAAACAATGCAAAAAATACAAAGTTAAAAAAAAAACAAAAACAACGCTTAAAAGATCGTTTTTACAAACACAAGACGACACCCTAAATGGATGTCTAATTACAAGAGCTGTATATCAAATACCAACAGAAGTGAGATTTTCAACATTTGAGGTTACATTTTTCGAGTTATTTGTTACTCAAAATATGTGTCAACACTTATAAAGATCTTTAGAGAGACTTACTTCTCGGCATTCTTGTGTGTACCGAACATCTGGCTCTTGAAGACACAACACACTTAAAATATTATATAGACTTGCTTTCAACGTATTGTCTGACAACCGTGACACAATCCACCCTCACACACCAATCACACAACGAACATTTCCACTATATTTCTTTAAGAAAATGAGGACCTTTAAAACTTAATTCTTCCAACTTGATATTACGATGACTCTTTTAAAGTAAGTGACAACAAAATCTTAATGCAGTGGTTTTTATGAACTTCATCTAACTTTGGCAGTCACACGATGGTAACAGACAATTTTAAACAGTAGAACAATAAGATAACATAAATTAGCACAATACATGTTGATAATACATTTATTTTTCTTTTTATTACCTGCGTACCACATTATATAAAGCCAATGAGACAAATGAAAATTCCTAGTTTACTTATATATTTAATAATACGTAATATATTTTAAATTTTCCTTTTTTAAACATAAAACACAAATATTTTCTTTAGTGGACTTCCGAAGCTGGCTAAAAACTAACGTTAGTAGCAAATCAACTGTGCTCTTGTGCTGTGGCGTGGAGCTATTAAATAAGCGATTCAATCTGTGATCGATGGGCGAACTTGGCTCAACGTCACCACAGATCGAGTTACTGAGAGTCTGGTTGGCCGATATCATTAACTTATGACATGGTTTCAAAGACATTTTTAAACAAATTTTTAAATTGAGTACGGTGCTAGAGCAGACTGTAATTAGTATGATTCGGGTTTTCTTTCGTTCTATACTTCAGAAAAAACAAATGACAACTTGAAATACAGCGCTAATCTAACTTTAACGAGCACCGAAATCTGAATAAAAACAAATCTCTCTCCAAACAAAAGGGAAAGTCGTGCCTGTTCATCAAACGTACACTCATTAAGAATGCAAATTCACTGGAAATATCAATGTGTATGAATCAAAAACAAATTGAAAGGCGCTCATCCCGCCATCCCATCATCCCGTCACGTTAGCTTTGACACGACGATGTCGTCTAACTACTGTAATGCGAATTACGTTCGTCGACGCTTTCAGCACGTGATTTACAAAAGAAATGTCGTCTCTCTTTCTTCCACATGTCGTCTGGTATATGACCATCTCTCTCTCATATAGCGTGCCACACAGAGCCGGTGTTTGTGTAACGAAATTTAAAAACAATCCCCACGAGACGCGCAGCAATTTATTTTGTTGTCTACGAGATTGTTTCAGCACTCTCTTTGTACGGCAGACGGTGTAATGTATGAGAGCCGGCGGTGTGGCGAATATGATTCAATACTTACGTCACATACACGCAGAGCAGAAGTTTCAGTATTCTGAGATGTTTCGAATAAATACATTTTTACAGTTTATTTATTATCCGCAATCAGACAATCACTGGAGACATCCATTATTAAGAAATGTTTCATTCTCAAATAAATTTTGTTTCACTGCCCTCATGAATCTGTTTTATATTATATTTTATTGGAAATATCTCGAACAAACATCATACGTGAGAAATTCTTTGGGCATTGACAGATTCATCTCCATTATGTAATATATCTTTGTAAACTTTTATCTGCTCAGCTCCACTACGTTTTCCCGTGAGTACCTACCACCCTCTCACAGCTTGCTGAACAACGAAATCATAACTCGGCCGCACTCGAGCGGATTGAAAACACAGATAACGCTGACATCTCCGGCTGCCACCTGATAAAGCCCCACCGACGACTCCACGGGACTGATCAAGCGGATTTTTTACATTTTCATATTTTTTCTCTAAAATGAGCCTCTGCGGTCTCTGCAGCCATGAACTGCGTAATGTGATTGACCCTGAATTTGAACCTTTTTGGCTAGGTTGGCCTTGGCAATTACCAAATTATAGGACAGTAGTATAATTTTCTGATATTGTATATTTTATATTTGAATGAAATCACCAAAGTCCTTAGAAACGTCCAAAAAATAATGTGCATGTTAAGGTCACTGTATTTTTCGTATAATAAAAAAGCAGGTACTTGAGTCCCACGCTGGGCGCCATTTACGTTGTCAACATTTATGCTGGCCGGAATGCTCCAATAATAAATAATGTGTGGAATTTTTAAAATTACCTTACAAAAATTTTACGTAAGGCCTTAATACGAAAATAATGAGAGTGTCCTAGAGCGTAGCGCTAGTCCCACGTCGGGCGCCATTACTTCTCATTCTTACACATTATTATGGCTGTGCAATATGAGTAACTTTACCTGCGCTACTTATTTCTCATTTATTGGAGTGAGTTATTTCTGCATTCTCCCTTTCCCTTGTCTTTCATCTTATAAGTAAATGAATTATCGACTTATTTTACTTGAGTGTTGTACGAAGAATTTTATAAAAGTTGAATTGACTACCAGCAACATTTGATCATATTTTAGGTACAATTTTAGACCAATTTCATGCTTAATTTTAAATGAACTTGCGGTCTGTTATTCTCAATTACTCAAACTTTTGTAGCCATTGCGTTTATTCTTTCTTATCTTTCCTGAGAGAACTGCCTCAAAGCATATAACTAGCTAGCAAGATGGCGGGAGCGTCTGGCGCGAAACGACACTCGGAAATTAGGTGCTCTATTACTGTCCTTATCTCGGCCACCTGAGAGCCCACGCTACTCTGCCAGAGATATAAACTGCTTTATAAACACCCAGCGCTGGGCAATTCGACTGGAGTGCAGAATTAAGGTCAATGATAATATTGAGCCGTGAAAGTACTTAGGTCTCATTTTGTGAGCGAATTTCTTGGATTTAGGTTGGTTGTTCGGGTTGAGAGAGCCCTTGTCATTTTAATTTCATCCCTGTTGTTGGCAATCTGTATTTTAATTACTGTTGTGACAGAGTGAAGTCAAGTTCTATAAATTAGTAAGTTAACTCAGTTAATTCACTCAAAATGCACAAATAACATGATATCAAGTTTAAATCCGCAAACATTTCAGTATTAACAGAATTAAAAAAAGTATTTACTTAGCACGGGCTTTTTAAACTACCCGCAAATGGCGGGATATAAATTAAAACTCTTTAAACGCGTATTTATTTTGGCGCGGTTGAAAATCACGGCGATATCGCGCGGCGAACAATCGCACATAAATTAGCATCCTTGCCGACGACGCGCGACGCTTGCTGGCTGGCGGGCTCGGCGTGAGCTATAAGCGACGGAGATAAATCTTCTTTATACATTAAAGTTAAAACTTGCTTCAAATGTTGTCATAGGTATTATGAAGTAACGTGAATTTTCATCTCAACTGTCACTTAAGTTGAAAATATTTTTTGGCGGCGTACTCTCTCGAGCATAGAGAAGGCTATCTACTAGTACTACCTATCTCCAGCATGCCGACTATGTATAGTCTCTATTATTAATATATTACCAACAGTCTAGTGTATCTACTTAATGACTTATGTTTACCTAAAACCAAGTCAGTGAACGTGTAAGAATCCAGATTACGTAATATTCCGTATCTGGACACGTTCGATAGCTGAAATCATTTCTTTAAGTACAAGTACCACGCAATGAACATATACATGTGAGGTGGCTTTAGCTGCACTTATCTTTAACAGTCGCATTTACGACGACACGATAAGCAGCTAACACTTTATGGCTTTCTTTTATTTTCACATCTGCTGTACAGAGACATGCTACTATTTTTAACGAAGAAAAAAAACATAAGTCATACCCCATAAGTTTAACTTTTTCCCAAACAACTTTATTGTCGTACTCAAATGATAAGTTGAGTTAGCTTAATTTTATTAATAACTTAAATTATTATTTAACTCTTTTGTATTGTATGTAAATGTTCTATTATATTGAGCTAGGGGGAACATCAACGCCTACTTGTTATTTCTCGCGGTTGACGGAAACACTTCAAGTCGGTCCAACACATTAAAGTCATCTCAAAGACTATAATATCAGTAATAACCCTTCGCCCTTGTACCATCTGGTAATAACGAGTGCAGGCCGGAAGTGCGTCGGCGCGGAAGCCGGTAACGCTTCCCGCGTTTCCAGAACATCCGCCAACATGGCGGAACCTCGGAAGCTCGCAGTGCGCCGTCCTCAGGCTTTTACTTCGAAAATGTGCTGAAATGCTGTCAATGTGTTGGGAATTTGGTGCCTCTATAAATTCTAAATCCAGGGCACCCTGTATTTTTCGAAAAATGTCGCAATCTAGCCGAAAATTCGTGTTTTAATCTAGCTATACTTTTTTTAAGTTGCTATAAATAAACCAGCTAGCAACACACAACGCTTTCGATTTAACCTACAATAGGTCAGCAACGAGCAAGTATTTAAAAACCAAAGTACCATTAGAATTAACCCTAGCTATTAATTACCCATTTAATAATTTACACCAAGATGGTAAAATTATTCATAGAAAATGTTAATATACGTATAAACACGTTCTCGAGTTTGCCTCAAGCTCGGGTAGCGGTGATCTTCAGAGCCACGTTGCCACCTGTGGCGCGCGTCGTCTCCTAATGTTTATATGCCTCATTTATCAGGCCCGCGAGTGCCTCCCCTTCAGACATATACCTTCATATACCGCTCCTGTCTACAGGATATGTGTTTTTGACAGTTTAACATCATGAATTAATGACAGTTGAGAAAGTCCTTTGATGTCTGACGGAGGCTAGATACTAGATTAATTTAAAAATAAAACAGTACGATCTTTCGATCACATCACTCCAGCCAGACTTCTTTTCAGGAAATATGTAAAGAAACTGAAGCTGAGACGCGACAGTCGATAGCCTAGGGGCCTGAAACGAATTGAGCATTTCTGCAATCTTTTCAGTTTTTATTTCTTGGTCCATACGGTAATATGAATATATTTCTCTTTAAAATATGATTCTTTTGCGACTGAAAAGTTTTGAAGATATTTGCAGTAGGATGAACGTCACAGCTTTTACTGAAAAATAGAGATTTGTGAATTTGTAAACCTAAGTTTGATTTGTAGAAAATCTTGAAGTTGCCTTTCAAATACAAAAGGAGTCAACCCCTTAAACAAAGCTTAAAGTTCTAATGACCTGCAACTATAAAGCGCATAAAGAGAGGATTGCATCTGATCGTAATCGGGAGGCGACAGGAGCCGGTGGGAGCCGGTGGCAGCCGGCGGGAACTCTGTGCTCCGTGCTCAGGGACTCGCCATTAAGTGGCAAGTGGTAATTAGAGTCTCCGCCGCGATTGTTATCAGTAACCGCTGCAGTTCCACCCTAGCGGATTATTCAATCGAAGGATATAATTAGGAGCAGTTTTCTCCGGGATTTTGCTCATTGGGGGCTATTAGGAAACTTGTTTTAAAACTATTTGATAAATTAGATTGAGTAATCTCGTGTGGGCACATAAGGATCTAAGGGATTGCTCAGGTGCGTGGGCTTATTAAATGACCAGCAGGATCCACAGTAATTTAATTGCTAAATTGAACGTCAAAGGCAATATTAGAAGTGTCAGCTGACAATAAAACACCGTAATCTTCTTTTGCATTTAACAGTATATGTGTGCAAAAATATAATAGCATTGCGATGTGCAGTCTTCAAATTTAAACCTGTTTCTTAACTTCTATATGTGTATCTAACAAGTTGGAATCCTAAAAGCCTACACGGATGACAATTAATGAAAATAGTATTATTTAAATGCGTTCATTTTTCACAAATACTTCTAACCAACTGTAAAGTAACCCATGGTTTTTGATAGCTCAGGACATCTTGTTAACTGCATCGTTCGTCAAGTGATAGCAAGCGTATCTGCTGAGCAAGAGGTTCAGGGTTTGATTCACAGGCCTGACTGTGACAAAGACTTATAACATTTTGCCATCAGGAATTTCTCAGTTGAGTCTGGATTTGTGTTTTTTTGTTCCCGGTTGATTGCAACTGAACAACAAAATGTGGGTGTACTATTAAGTAAACATTTGCCTATTGTTATGACTTTCTCAGCATCTCGATCGTTATAGCAAATAGATGTCACATACTCTCTGAGGTTTTCTATTATCGACGGTATTCATGATAATTTGTATCTGTTCCAATATTTTGTTCATTTAAACTGCATTAAGTTTTTAATCATATCTCGTTTCAACACCTACCCGGTGATCTAGCCAACAGTACTGTATACGTCTGTCAGTTTATTTAATGGTTCTAAATAGAACTCAGAATCTTTCTGTGTCAAATTGTTAGGAGCTGAATTAGTACTTAGTACTTCTAGGTCAACTACCACTGCGGCACTTGGAAATATAAACCTTACTACCCCAGGGTTATGGTTCTTTTTACAACAGCAAGTTGGGATAGTAAAAGCCATTAATGGGACTTTATGGTTTCAAGTCTTAACTATAACATTACAATAGCTCTATTTGCGTCGTAAAGTGAAAAGCTTGAACATGCTATAAATTAAGCGCAGCGTGTATTTTTATCCTATTTCTATTTCCTAGATTAATGTTGTCTTTTTTTTTAAAAGGTCTATACAGTGGCAGACTGGCGTTTCATTCAAATATGGCCTTCTATGTACCTATTTCCAGAAATCACAAAAGCATCTGATTCTATTACTGCAACAGGAACCTGACTAAAAAGTTGTTTTTCAATACATAAATAATTTAAAAACTAGTTCCAGTTAATGGTTTTGTAGGAAAATCCTAAATACGAAGTCCGTAGTTCCGTAAACCTTAAAAACATAAAAATATGTAGCAGGTCCACAATTATTTATTTGTATGAAAGAGGGTGTTGCGAGTTGATGGAATGGGAAAATCCATTTTTCTATTCAAATAACTATTTCGTTGATAGCTTTCCGTAGGTTGAGGGTAACATGGGAAAGCAGATAATATATTTGGCAACAGTGAAGCAATAAAATAGCCTAAAGATGACGTAAACACGTAATAAAAAGTTTGATGTCTCACTCGTAAAATCGTTTAACGTGACGAACATTGGTTCAACAACGTTTAGGAACTTTCTGCAAAATATGACGCTAATATTAACGACCGAAGAATCGGAAAGGCGATAAAACGATTTAAACACCTCAAGGTTTCGCAACGAACTGCGAAACCTAGAGAACATCATGAATTATCTGATTGGCTACTGAAAAATAAAAGCTTTCACTATCAGTATGAAATACTTCTATAAAGCTCGCTTTTGTCCAGCTTAGGAGCTTTTGACAATAGATTCCCTTTGTCAACTCCAGAATTAGCATAGGATCATAGGTAGTTGGAATAACTAGAGTTATCCTTCGATTTCCATAAAGTTTGATATTTTAGTACCTACGTATCCAAAAACCCTTATTCAAATGCACACCTCTAAATTGAAACTTGCTACCTGACGTCACTGATTCAAATTCGATTTAAATATTTGCCGAATTCAATAGCCGGGACATAAAGTCAACTAAACCAACCATTTACACTCCTTTAAACACAAATAAAACTACTCCAAGTCCTCGCTCATCAAAATTGACAACCTTAAATCTGTGTAAACTCGTAGGAAAAACAACCTTATGCGCACATGAAGAGGGTTTATTCAACCTGTGAGTAGTAGTTGTTATAGGGTTGTGTCGCTCGTCAATCCGCGCCGTTCATTCGTTCGCATTGAGTCGTTCATCGGTCTGTTGAATAAAAGATGGCGATGGTCCCGGCGAGCTAACGAGCCAGCAAAATGGCGGTGTTAAGGTAAATAGACAATACTTACATTGATACTCGCCTTATTGAATTAATGGAGGAGTTAGTTTGTGCCTAGGTAACTGGCGAACGGCTAGAGAACTTCGTCGCTTAGTGAAGATACTTCGATTATTATATACACCCTAATGTATGTATTTATAGTAAAGGATATATCAGAAGCATTTAAGGAAGGATGAAACTTTTATTTTACATAAAAGACATCTTAATGTATGAATGTCATAAGGAAACATTTTGAGCAAAACATTTCCTTGGCAATATGGCAACACGTCAGTATCATGTCTAATTTACTCCAAATAAAGAGTGTTCCTTGACTCCGTATGCTACACACACCAATTCGGCCGGCCATGTGTCATAATTGTGTACCGCATTACACACTTTATTGCTTTCATGTCGGTACGTGAGCGTGTGTACGTGTGTCGGGTACGTTTCATTATGTCAGGTAACCACGATTGATATGTATTAGTAATGTTTTTTCTTTCACGCTATTTTCTTTCGGCTACCCCATTTTCTCGGAGAAATTCTGGTGATACAGGACGTGCTTAGGGAACTTTCTCGCTGTTACTACAATTTGGTTATTCATATTATACGCTACGATATTACAACTTTTCTTGGTCCCACGTTGGGCGCCAAAGAAAGAACTTTTTTTTCTTACCCGCAAAAAACCATTGCAAAATTAAATCAGCGCAATGAATTTCATTTAACTGGAAGACAACTCTGCGACGTTACAAGGGAGACGGTAAAGAAGTTAATTTTCAAGTTCTCTGAGGAGCGGAATTGTTTCAGTATAAATGTCTGGCTCGAGTTCGGCCCAACCTGAGAGCAATAACGGCTGTGTTAGCCGAGACCTATTTTAATAACGATATTTTACACGTTATTTTACAATGATGCTTTTGAGAAGCTGTATATTGTGTTCAGGCTTAAATTTCGTTGTACTGACGCAAAGAGAATGTCTTATCACATTTACATAATTACAATACCTTTGAGGATTTTTTGAGAACTTTATTGGGTTAAATATTGTTTAATGTTTTAAAATAAAAAGCGTATTTAAATTGAAAATAAACTTTTTTACAGAGCAAGGCCCAACAAATATAGGCGACACACCATTTCACATAAATCACTGACCTAATCCTGAAATACCGGAGCCTTTGTGAACTTTTTGTATCTTTTTAAAACACGCGTTTTAAAAACCGTTAGAAAATGTTACTGGCTGTAAATCAATCGGTGTTTTCTCCGTTTTAAATTCAAATCTGCGTGGCGCGCGAACAGCGTGAGATTGGCGCCATTTTTCAACGTTGGTCGCCGCCATCGCTGACTCGACCTTTCACCTCTGCGGGCGTGTGCTGTACGCGCTGGATTTACATCTCGTACAGAAATAAACGCTACGTAGATCAAGGATTCTTTAAATTATCCCTCTAAGTTTATTTACGTAGGTGAATGAATTGTTAACAAATAAAGTTACATCAAAACTGATATTATGATATAAATTATGTTTAAAATCTGTCGCTATGAACATGAAAGCTTTGTTAATTGTGTCAAAATGTCGGGACCAATAACGTTCATAAATTATTCATCATTATTTTCCTATTATACAAATGCATCCGGTTAGACCGGAAGCTGAACTTAACAAACATGGTTGTGAAAAACCTATGCAGGTGATGATGATACAAACAATACTATTGACCTATATCTAGGGCATTCTAGAGCTCGACAAAAGTCCTAACTAAGTATACACTAATGTAACTAATATACCAGTATATACTGGAATAAGGAAACGAGATATTGTTGTTCAAATTGACATTACTAAAATACCTTTTATTTTTTGCACTTTCCAGTCTTACATAGTCAAACAACGTTTATTCACCGTTTTCCCGCCTTCCCACACCAGGTCGGCCATTATTATTCCCTCAACGCGTTCCGTTACACGCACTAAGCAGTATCATGTTCACTTTATAAGCTTCGTAAAGCGCCTGCTTCAGGAAAATGTTGTTTCACTCAACTTTTAACTTCAATATTTGTGGTTTTAGCTGTTATTATGTAAAGAGTTTTATGTAAAGATTCTGATGATTCTGAATAATTTGAAAGAATCTAGTGTATTTTGAAATTATGTACATGTTTTGATTATTGTTTGCGCCTTAACCATTGCCGCGTAGTGGTCACACAATACACACTGTATTTAACCTCGTGTTTTATGTAATAATGAAGAACTGTTGTAAATCCGTAATGGATTTAGGAAAAAATATCAAGAAAAATAACTTCACAGATTCCCCTACTTCATAAATGAGCGTGCACTTGGCTAAGTAAAATACTAAGGTAGGATAATCTTCCATTAAGTCTCTTAGATTATATACGTATAATATAATACTAATTTTCGGGCCACAGAACTTCTCAAAATCTTCGGACATACGGATATCTGTTCCAAAGGAGGTCGAAATTGTAAGAAATCTTTAACTTTGTTATCTTCAAGTTAATTTCCTCTTAATGTTGGCGAAATCTTATAATAATTTAGTCGTTTATGTTCCTCTCGCAAAAGTAAATTATTGTTTGTCTCGTAAACATTGGTTCTTCTCTCGTATTTTTATTTCTTGTTTTGAGTGCTTTTGTGTCAACGTCAATAAAATTATTTGTATATACGTTATGTTATTTATTTAACGTTATTAATTTATTAATGAGAAATTTATCTTTCAAACGATGTTTATCGTAGTGGACGGAACTTTACAATGGATCAACAAAACGAGTAATTTGTTTCAATTATGTACCATGCATGACCGGATCACTGCACATTTTCATTTTATTTTGTGACGTTATAACATATAAGTATTATTTTTGTTTCATAATAAATACCTAGCAAACATTATTTTGTAAAAGGATTACCAACTCATTCATTTAACACATAACGACATTATAATTCCATTGCAAAAACTATAATATTGCACCTGGCAATACCAACAGTGTTTCCATTTAATTACCCAATCATGTTTCCATAATCACCGACCTAAGCCGATATTAAAACCACCAATTTACAAAATGTATTTCGTAATAATTTAATATCCGTAGGTATTTTTGCTACATCATTTTACATGTATCATAATTTGGTGAACTTAGAAAAACGAACACTTAGTCTATATCTACCTATCTCAATCTATGCTAACTGTTTTAAACTCACCACTTCCAAAAACGATAACAAACTCATTTAAAACACATACTCCTACCTTCAAAACGTCCACTTCTCCCTCCTCCCCCCTCCCCCTCTCGTACTCCCGTGCCCCCCCCCCTACTGTCGTGAGCGCGCACCTCACGTGAGCTCGTTAGTTCCGGTAAATCGACACTCGCATTAATTAATAGCAGCGTTGTTTCCATCGGCGATGAGCGAGAATTATCTGCTCTGCGCCAGGAATGCCGAAATGTGGGTAGTCGGGGAATAACCGACTGCAGTAGTGCGGTATTGCAATCTAGATGCGATTATAAATGCAGGTAGTTTTGTGTTGGACTTTGCAGTCAATTTGTGGTTGTGAAAATATTGGGAGATTTCGGACAAAGATTACCAGTTAACTACCTATGCAAATAATGAAAAGCCTTTTACAGATCTGAATTCGTTCATTAGTAGAATATAAATATTTCAATATTTAATATGCTCAAATGAAACGCATTTCGGAGCCAAGTCGGTAATGAAATAGCTCGAGGATTATTAGCGTGGAAGCCGATTGTTATGGGCCTGAATATGTTTGTCATTATCATTATACAGCCTCGTTGGGCGTTCTTATGGAACCACGAGAATACACCATGTGTATGCGCAGGATGAGACAGACACACATGGGGACGTGAATATAATGACAACTTTCTGGTATCAGGTGAAATAAACGTCTATAAAATCAATCATTTTACGGGGCCTATTGGTTTTCTTCTTTATAGTTTTTACGACCTGGAAAATTTTGACTGTAATTCTATATGATTGTATCAAATAACCACAATATTTCACAAAGGATAAAGTAAAATGTTATGGATTTTACAATTCTAGGTTTCAAAAGTCCTTTAATTCTGTTCTCAACATTTAACTTCGCAATATTTGTCCACTAAATAAAGTTTCTTAGAGAATATAGACGTGAAAAGTTTTACCGTTTATTGGTAATTAATAACTTTAGATGACGATCACTAAGATTTATGGGGACGGAGTTAAGTTAAAAGGTGGCATGCCGTGATAACGCAGCTGTCACCTTTCGGCCAATGACTCACTGAGAGAAAATAGATGATAGGAGTGATCGCGGCATGCATGCCGCTGCTGGTGGTCAGGAATACCTGTACGTGAAACCGAGGGTTGATTCGAAAATTATGTTGGTGATGACGTCACATTGCTCGATAGCTGAACTGCCTTCTATTTGGCGATCAGAAAGACAGGGCTATGAAGAACAGGGTTTAGATAGATAGTAGTAGCAGTATAGTCGGGTGTCTCTATTTAGTTTAATCAATAAACACCTCAAGGTTTCGCAACGAACTGCGAAACCTAGAGAACATCATGAATTATCTGATTGGCTACTGAAAAATAAAAGCTTTCACTATCAGTATGAAATACTTCTATAAAGCTCGCTTTTGTCCAGCTTAGGAGCTTTTGACAATAGATTCCCTTTGTCAACTCCAGAATTAGCATAGGATCATAGGTAGTTGGAATAACTAGAGTTATCCTTCGATTTCCATAAAGTTTGATATTTTAGTACCTACGTATCCAAAAACCCTTATTCAAATGCACACCTCTAAATTGAAACTTGCTACCTGACGTCACTGATTCAAATTCGATTTAAATATTTGCCGAATTCAATAGCCGGGACATAAAGTCAACTAAACCAACCATTTACACTCCTTTAAACACAAATAAAACTACTCCAAGTCCTCGCTCATCAAAATTGACAACCTTAAATCTGTGTAAACTCGTAGGAAAAACAACCTTATGCGCACATGAAGAGGGTTTATTCAACCTGTGAGTAGTAGTTGTTATAGGGTTGTGTCGCTCGTCAATCCGCGCCGTTCATTCGTTCGCATTGAGTCGTTCATCGGTCTGTTGAATAAAAGATGGCGATGGTCCCGGCGAGCTAACGAGCCAGCAAAATGGCGGTGTTAAGGTAAATAGACAATACTTACATTGATACTCGCCTTATTGAATTAATGGAGGAGTTAGTTTGTGCCTAGGTAACTGGCGAACGGCTAGAGAACTTCGTCGCTTAGTGAAGATACTTCGATTATTATATACACCCTAATGTATGTATTTATAGTAAAGGATATATCAGAAGCATTTAAGGAAGGATGAAACTTTTATTTTACATAAAAGACATCTTAATGTATGAATGTCATAAGGAAACATTTTGAGCAAAACATTTCCTTGGCAATATGGCAACACGTCAGTATCATGTCTAATTTACTCCAAATAAAGAGTGTTCCTTGACTCCGTATGCTACACACACCAATTCGGCCGGCCATGTGTCATAATTGTGTACCGCATTACACACTTTATTGCTTTCATGTCGGTACGTGAGCGTGTGTACGTGTGTCGGGTACGTTTCATTATGTCAGGTAACCACGATTGATATGTATTAGTAATGTTTTTTCTTTCACGCTATTTTCTTTCGGCTACCCCATTTTCTCGGAGAAATTCTGGTGATACAGGACGTGCTTAGGGAACTTTCTCGCTGTTACTACAATTTGGTTATTCATATTATACGCTACGATATTACAACTTTTCTTGGTCCCACGTTGGGCGCCAAAGAAAGAACTTTTTTTTCTTACCCGCAAAAAACCATTGCAAAATTAAATCAGCGCAATGAATTTCATTTAACTGGAAGACAACTCTGCGACGTTACAAGGGAGACGGTAAAGAAGTTAATTTTCAAGTTCTCTGAGGAGCGGAATTGTTTCAGTATAAATGTCTGGCTCGAGTTCGGCCCAACCTGAGAGCAATAACGGCTGTGTTAGCCGAGACCTATTTTAATAACGATATTTTACACGTTATTTTACAATGATGCTTTTGAGAAGCTGTATATTGTGTTCAGGCTTAAATTTCGTTGTACTGACGCAAAGAGAATGTCTTATCACATTTACATAATTACAATACCTTTGAGGATTTTTTGAGAACTTTATTGGGTTAAATATTGTTTAATGTTTTAAAATAAAAAGCGTATTTAAATTGAAAATAAACTTTTTTACAGAGCAAGGCCCAACAAATATAGGCGACACACCATTTCACATAAATCACTGACCTAATCCTGAAATACCGGAGCCTTTGTGAACTTTTTGTATCTTTTTAAAACACGCGTTTTAAAAACCGTTAGAAAATGTTACTGGCTGTAAATCAATCGGTGTTTTCTCCGTTTTAAATTCAAATCTGCGTGGCGCGCGAACAGCGTGAGATTGGCGCCATTTTTCAACGTTGGTCGCCGCCATCGCTGACTCGACCTTTCACCTCTGCGGGCGTGTGCTGTACGCGCTGGATTTACATCTCGTACAGAAATAAACGCTACGTAGATCAAGGATTCTTTAAATTATCCCTCTAAGTTTATTTACGTAGGTGAATGAATTGTTAACAAATAAAGTTACATCAAAACTGATATTATGATATAAATTATGTTTAAAATCTGTCGCTATGAACATGAAAGCTTTGTTAATTGTGTCAAAATGTCGGGACCAATAACGTTCATAAATTATTCATCATTATTTTCCTATTATACAAATGCATCCGGTTAGACCGGAAGCTGAACTTAACAAACATGGTTGTGAAAAACCTATGCAGGTGATGATGATACAAACAATACTATTGACCTATATCTAGGGCATTCTAGAGCTCGACAAAAGTCCTAACTAAGTATACACTAATGTAACTAATATACCAGTATATACTGGAATAAGGAAACGAGATATTGTTGTTCAAATTGACATTACTAAAATACCTTTTATTTTTTGCACTTTCCAGTCTTACATAGTCAAACAACGTTTATTCACCGTTTTCCCGCCTTCCCACACCAGGTCGGCCATTATTATTCCCTCAACGCGTTCCGTTACACGCACTAAGCAGTATCATGTTCACTTTATAAGCTTCGTAAAGCGCCTGCTTCAGGAAAATGTTGTTTCACTCAACTTTTAACTTCAATATTTGTGGTTTTAGCTGTTATTATGTAAAGAGTTTTATGTAAAGATTCTGATGATTCTGAATAATTTGAAAGAATCTAGTGTATTTTGAAATTATGTACATGTTTTGATTATTGTTTGCGCCTTAACCATTGCCGCGTAGTGGTCACACAATACACACTGTATTTAACCTCGTGTTTTATGTAATAATGAAGAACTGTTGTAAATCCGTAATGGATTTAGGAAAAAATATCAAGAAAAATAACTTCACAGATTCCCCTACTTCATAAATGAGCGTGCACTTGGCTAAGTAAAATACTAAGGTAGGATAATCTTCCATTAAGTCTCTTAGATTATATACGTATAATATAATACTAATTTTCGGGCCACAGAACTTCTCAAAATCTTCGGACATACGGATATCTGTTCCAAAGGAGGTCGAAATTGTAAGAAATCTTTAACTTTGTTATCTTCAAGTTAATTTCCTCTTAATGTTGGCGAAATCTTATAATAATTTAGTCGTTTATGTTCCTCTCGCAAAAGTAAATTATTGTTTGTCTCGTAAACATTGGTTCTTCTCTCGTATTTTTATTTCTTGTTTTGAGTGCTTTTGTGTCAACGTCAATAAAATTATTTGTATATACGTTATGTTATTTATTTAACGTTATTAATTTATTAATGAGAAATTTATCTTTCAAACGATGTTTATCGTAGTGGACGGAACTTTACAATGGATCAACAAAACGAGTAATTTGTTTCAATTATGTACCATGCATGACCGGATCACTGCACATTTTCATTTTATTTTGTGACGTTATAACATATAAGTATTATTTTTGTTTCATAATAAATACCTAGCAAACATTATTTTGTAAAAGGATTACCAACTCATTCATTTAACACATAACGACATTATAATTCCATTGCAAAAACTATAATATTGCACCTGGCAATACCAACAGTGTTTCCATTTAATTACCCAATCATGTTTCCATAATCACCGACCTAAGCCGATATTAAAACCACCAATTTACAAAATGTATTTCGTAATAATTTAATATCCGTAGGTATTTTTGCTACATCATTTTACATGTATCATAATTTGGTGAACTTAGAAAAACGAACACTTAGTCTATATCTACCTATCTCAATCTATGCTAACTGTTTTAAACTCACCACTTCCAAAAACGATAACAAACTCATTTAAAACACTAAAAACATACTCCTACCTTCAAAACGTCCACTTCTCCTTCCCCCCCCCCCTCCCGTACTCCCGTGCCCCCCCCCCCCCTACTGTCGTGAGCGCGCACCTCACGTGAGCTCGTTAGTTCCGGTAAATCGACACTCGCATTAATTAATAGCAGCGTTGTTTCCATCGGCGATGAGCGAGAATTATCTGCTCTGCGCCAGGAATGCCGAAATGTGGGTAGTCGGGGAATAACCGACTGCAGTAGTGCGGTATTGCAATCTAGATGCGATTATAAATGCAGGTAGTTTTGTGTTGGACTTTGCAGTCGAATTGTGGTTGTGAAAATATTGGGAGATTTCGGACAAAGATTACCAGTTAACTACCTATGCAAATAATGTAAAGCCTTTTACAGATATTAATTCGTTCATTTAGAATATAAATATTTCAATATTTAATATGCTTAAATGAAACGCATTTCGGAGCCAAGTCGGTAATGAAATAGCTCGAGGATTATTAGCGTGGAAGCTGATTGTTATGGGCCTGAATATGTTTGTCATTATCATTATACAGCCTCGTTGGGCGTTCTTATGGAACCACGAGAATACACCATGTGTATGCGCAGGATGAGACAGACACACATGGGGACGTGAATATAATGACAACTTTCTGGTATCAGGTGAACTAAACGTCTATAAAATCAATCATTTTACGGGGCCTATTGGTTTTCTTCTTTATAGTATTTACGACCTGGAAAATGTTGACTGTAATTCTATATGATTGTATCAAATAACCACAATATTTCACAAAGGATAAAGTAAAATGTAATGGATTTTACAATTCTAGGTTTCAAAAGTCCTTTAATTCTGTTCTCAACATTTAACTTCGCAATATTTGTCCACTAAATAAAGTTTCTTAGAGAATATAGACGTGAAAAGTTTTACCGTTAATTGGTAATTAATAACTTTATATGACGATCACTAAGATTTATGGGGACGGAGTTAAGTTAAAAGGTGGCATGCCGTGATAACGCAGCTGTCACCTTTCGGCCAATGACTCACTGAGAGAAAATAGATGATAGGAGTGATCGTGGCATGCATGCCGCTGCTGGTGGTCAGGAATACCTGTACGTGAAGTCGAGGGTTGATGCTGAGTGGCTGTGTGACTCACAGCTCGAAAATGATGTTGGTGATGACGTCACGTTGCTCAATAGCTGAGCTGCCTTCTATTTGGCGATCAGAAAGACATGGCTATGAAAAACAGGGTTTAGATAGTAGTAGCAGTATAGTCGGGTGTCTCTATTTAGTTTAATCTCGCAGATAACTTTCATAAAAAGATTCAGGAGCTGAATATTAGATTTTTGTTTGCGTCATAGATGTCCCTGTAGTGTCTTGTGAAGCAACGCCGATGATGCTCCTGCGAAGGAAACTGTGACTCGTGCTCGTGTGGCTTGATGCAAGTCGTGTCGCGATTCACATCGCTGGAGGCGGCGAACGTAGCCTAATGCAGCCTTTCCACCAGAGATGAGTGAAGTTGCACAGCGGATGTTTGTGAAACTAACCAATAGTGATGCTTTTCTTTGAGTTAACTTTGTGATTGGTTGGTATCACACACGTCCCTCGCTATACATCCTAGCTCGGTTGCCAAAAGGGTGTCCAATAAAAGGTACCTAATAAAAAGAAAAAAAGATTTACGAAAACAACTCTAAATCTACTAATATATGCTACATCATTTTAATGATAATAATAAACTCCTGTTTATGATTCTAAATAGGAGACAATCCCCTGAAATCATATTCGTGCATTCTAGATTCTAGTAATACCTACTAAATCACGTGTCTGTACCCAAACTGTTGGGTCGAACCGGTATAGACGAATTGCGAACATGGCTCCGTACACGAACACTTCAGTTTGACTGGTCCTTTATTGCAGACACCTTTGCCCAAAATGTTCTTATTATGTACCTCTGTGTGTATCCTCGGTTGCCCTACATCCGTCACTCAACGGTCACGTGCGATCTCGTGCGGTGACGTGCGGCAAGTAACTCCGTTCTGACGGTAACACGACAAATTGACGTAAGCTGATAAAGTTACCTGAGCATCGTTGAAAGTGCGCACGGTGTTGTGCGATTTGTCGTGCGACTGATAAGATGCGACTATTTTGGAAATATTAGTTTTTTCTTTAAGTAGATTGCAGTTTTTGTTTTTGTAGCTGGTTGTTCATTTCTGTTGTTGTTTTTTATCTTTACGTGTCTTAAAACTATTTCTGGGTCTTCCTTTTTTTGTTATGGAGCTTTCACACAATACTATGTATAGACATAGTATTGTGTGAAAGCTCCTGTGTTTCTGATTTGTATATTATAATTTATCTAATCACTAAGCGCCACTATGAATTTTATAAAAAAATACATAGATTTCAAAATCTTCTTCGGGCTTTAACTAACATAAGCGTTTTCAGTTTTTCTCACACTGTGTTTATTTTCCACAGGCGACACAATATGTCCGAGCGGCATGTTCAGGTGTCCGGAGGGCAAATGCATACCCGCGCTGTGGGTGTGCAACTACCAGCGCGACTGCGAGAAGGGCGAGGACGAATTCCAGTCGTGCCGTGAGTATACAGCCTTATTTTATGTACAGACTTAAATCGTGCGCAGACCTAAACAGAACTGTCTTATTGTGATAGAAAACGGTGCTCAGACAAGGGTATAGATTATTCTAGGTAATATAGCATTATGCAAATCGTTTTTTAATCTTCTTTTTCTTATAGAAATAATTGTTAATTTAAGACATGTATGGAGAAAACTTGAGCCTCAAACTTCAGTTTAGAAAGTGGTTTGCAATAGTTATAATAACTTTGACATAAGTTGTCATGGTTAATTGCAAACTTATAAACTTTGCAAATTAATGTCTCGGGAATTCTCTTATTATAAATTAACTTGATTATATTTACCATAATTAGAGAGAAAATACCGGAAGTGGGTTACAGTGGAGAAATATACTCGACAGGTTAAGGTTTCGCGATTGAAAAATCTTAGGAGACGATCACACACATTGATTGTTATTTTGGGCACGAGTTCCTCCAATTTGTTTCCATGTCCTTTAGTGCTTCCCAGCCCGCCGATCTGTGTAGCCGGGCTATCATGTGCCTCATACCGTCACGTTCTGTGTTCAGTAGCGTGATAAGGAATGCATTTGTGCATTGGCGCTGGTGATACGTCCCTACGGCCGGCCTGGTACAAGTTACTCTGGTACGTGACTGAAAACCTCTGAACGGTCTACAAAAGGTGGATAAGTCTATGTTGACCGGTTCTTGGTTAGTTTTTACCGTAATACTTATTGAATACTTGCTTGCGCCCGCGGCTTCGCCCGCGTGTTATCGGAAAAAAGTATCCTATGTGTTATTCCAGTCTATAACCTCTGTGCCAAATTTTATCAAGATCCGTTCAGCCGTTTTGACGTGAAAGAGTAACAAACATCCATACATCCATCCATCCTCACAAACATTCGCTTTTGTAGTATTAGTAGGATATTGTTATTACCGCCTAAAAAGGTAGGTGAAGAATGAAATAGGTTTCGTTTCATAAAAAAAAAGATATCTTCATGAATCCCGATCAGTTTTGTAAGCTTTAATATAACGTCACCTCATGACGAGACCGCGGAACAATTTCCTTAAATATAAGCAATGCCTTTCGTTTGCTGACATATTGCAGATCATAAAGTCTGGCCTTAGGTGTATAAACCTGACCTATTTTCATTACAATCACCAATGTCAATAGCCTTTTTTTTAATCTTCGACCGTTTTACTTTGAAAGTTCCAGCTATCACAAGCACTTTTAGCGAATGCACCCGCTTCTCCACTACCCCTCTTTGTAAACCCCTTTTAACCTGAGCTGCATAATCAAACCTTCGAAACATAGACTTACTGCTTTCTATTAAAACTACGTTGTGGAGAATGTATTGATTACTGTAATTTATTAGAAAAGAAAAACTTTGCGTAGGTTCTGAAAGAATCGGAAAATTATGTAAACGTAAGTAGTAAGCAAGGTTTGCTAAAAATTTTTTTGGGTTGGCATAATTCGGCACAGTTAAGTGGCGATAACGGACATGCAGATTATACGGGAAAAAGCTGCCCGACTTAGCTCAGATATAGAATTGTTTCGGATCGGCTTTGTTGTTCGACCAATACTGCCGGATCGAATGCATGGAATCTGAAACATTGTGACTGTGGCTGGAACATTAGATTTTTACATTTTGTTGAAGTTACTCAACCTTTCTTTTGATCTTATCTCAATTTATTTGGTGTCGGTGCAATATGTATCCTTCTTCCTATTGCTCGTCATTTCAGCAGTTACCTATTTTGTAGTCAGGCTAGTCTTTTAACCGATGATCGACTAATTACATTTTGAAGCCTTATTTCCTGTCAGTACATCAAAACAACAGTCAAATGGTTAATTAAATCGTCGCAGTGCAACACTAACTACAGACCAGCTAACAGCTTCACATCCGACGTGTTCACAAAGACGTGTTCGTGAATGCAACACGTCAAAATGTCGCCATCAATAATCACGCTGTTGGAACTAATTTGTTGCTCCAGTTCTAGTAGCGTGACATTTCACACAATATTACATTACTGAAGAAAGTTAAGTTAATCCATACTAATCCTTACTAATATTAAAATAGCAAAAATGAATTTGTTTGTTACGTCTTCACGCCTAAATGGCTAAACCGATTTTGATGAATTTTGGTACAACTATAGTTTAGACCCTGGAGACGGCTATATAAAAAAAAGTGTGAAATGAGGGAGAACGATAGAAGAAAAGGGAAAGCTTAGCTTTGCTATTACAATAAATAAGGGGCAAGGGCAAAAACTACAGGTAGCAGGTACCTGCAAATCAGGAAAGGGGAACTGTGTTACCCCAAAATTAACGCAAGCGAAGCTGCGGGCAAAAGCTAGTACTATATAATCGGAAAAATTATCTGTTTACGGTTAGTAACATGTTGTATTAAAATTCGTCATCATTTAGAATCCGCATTTTGAGAAACTAACATTCATTTTCCCAAATAAAATGTTACCCTTGAGTATAAAGCATTCTTAAGTACATACTTTGTGGCATTATCTGTTAAAACCCCATAGATAATATCAGAAACACGCTATGAGAACCCAACGCCACCACTTGGCCCGTATCAGCTAAACATGTAATTACGCCATTTGAATCATTTATGCCGCAATTAATCAATTCACGGCACGATTATTTGCGTGTGTTCTAACAGCGTGACAGTTGCCGCTGCGGTCGTTATATTGCTATGATAGAGATATATATTCAATGTTTGTTGTTGTAGTTAAGTTGTAGGCAGAGTCACAATAATAGCCACTATAAAATTACTACCAAACAAAATTATCACGCTGAAAATGATTTTTTAAGATTTTTTATCTAAATTTTGCTGGACAACCAAATGAAATCCCTTATCACTGCATATTGTAGCCTAGAATGCCAGCCATGCAGTTTCTAGAAATCCTGATTAAAGCTCTAATTGACGACACGTTGTAGCAGTGGCTGAGCGATCGACTGCTGCGCTACGTGTCGCGGGTTCGATTCCCGCACGGAACAAATATTTGTATGGCCTACAGATAGTTGTTCCGGGTTTGGCTGTTTGTGTATGTGAGTTTAAATGTTTGTAAACGCACCCACGATACAGGAGAAATGCCAGGTGTGGAGCAAAGTAAAAAAAAAAATTAGCTCTGTTATTTTCACGCTTAAAATTAAATAAAAGCACATAGCCTTATAAATTGCATAAAAATGATGACAAAATAACAAACGAATTCTTAAATCAAAACCATATTCGCATTTTCCACCTTAAACCAATGTTAAAACAACGATATATGAAAATGTATGTACTACTAGCCTTTCACGCTATTAATAATCACGCTGTTAGAACAAACCTTAGTCACGCTGCGTATTAATTCGCGTCACGATCAGTCGCGTGCCCTCGACGTGCATCCGAATTGTTCGTATTTGTACAACTGCTAGAAAGCACATGTGTTGTATGTTGATCGGACTTTGGACATATATAAAACTAGCTTTTAACCGCGCCTTCGCTCGCGTTAAATTCGGGGTAACACAGTTCCCCTTTCATGATTTGCAGGTATTTGCTACTTGTAGTTTTTGTCCTAGCGCCTTATTTATTGTAATAGCAAAGCTAAGTTTTCCCTTTTCATCCCTCTTTCTCCCTCATTTGGCACTTTAAAAAAAAAGTTAAAAGTTGTCTGTGTCCGTCTCCAGGGTCCCAACTGTCTCTGTACCAAAATTCATCAAAATCGGTGTAGCCATTAGGGCGTGAAGACATAACAAACAAATAAACAAACAAACTCACTTTCGCTTTTAAAATATTAGTGAGAATTACGATTTTGTGAATTAGGTGTTGAGTATATTGAACTGTTTGTCTGACCTGCTCCTTCCGGAGTGTTTTGACGAAAAAATAACAGTTTTTTTTAATGATTTATGTAAGTATTTATTTCAGTACCTTTCTGGAGAAAATATAAATGAGAAAAACCCTGACAATAGCTCGTAATATTACGGAAATATTTCAATCGTAGTTCAGTCTTAGTTAGTCCAATAATCAACTAGGATGTAGAGCACAATAATAATAAACCTTTACTGGACAAAACTAAGCTCATTTTACTTATCGACACATTACTCCCCTAATCGTCACCTTTACGTAGATCTATTGGCCCATCATGGTCTATTCATGCCCTGTCCATCGAAGTTGATACGTCGCCGTCCATCACCTAACATCTACGACATCACACATTTATAAAAACAACGCTGTCATTTTTCAGTCTTTTGTCGCCTTTTCACTAAGAGTTAGAGTTTTCAGTAAGTGATAGGTGTGCTTTGCCAGGGTCACTGAAAACCAAACAATGTGTATTAAGGCATTAAATTAAGAGTTGCTTAGTGGCAGTGAAAATGGTAATTATTTATCTAGTTTCCCGTCGTCACATAGCGATTGTCGGCGCGCGCTCCGATATATCTCTCGCGCAGTTTTTCCCATGCTGCTGTCGTTACTATCTAGTATATAGATAGGTATACATACGTAATGGATGGACGACAGTTAGCTTTATTGTAGTCCGGGGCGGATTAACAGAAAGTGGACTAGATTTTTCGCCTTTATTAGGGTTAGAGATGTTATTTATAAATTTACAGGAACTGTCTTTTTTTGTGTATAAATATAAGTAGAACGTCGGTTGTATTTCTACAAGTTCTACCTTAACACAAATGGTAAACTTCTTCTAACTACACTAGTAATTCAATTCCTATTTCTTAAATAATAGACTATGTCCACCAACGTCAGCAGCACTTCCTATCCCAAGCTTGCGTAACAACTGCCGGCTCTCAGAGATAAGTATTTTAATGGTATGAAGCATAAATACTAGCCTAATCTCTAACAACCTCACAGTCAGCATTCTTAGATGTTCACGAAGCGCCCTATTTGTAAAGATTTGGCGTCACACTGAGCGCATCAACATTAACAGACGCATTTGGCATCTGGCTGCCTAAGGAGGTGGACGCCAGCCAGCGCAGATCTTTATCCCAAACAATTTAAAATAAATCACATATTTACGAGAGCTCGGATAAGTACGTATTTATGTGGCAGAATGGAAGGTTTCCTTTGTTGCATCTGTGCTTTTATTCTTTAATAGTAGTAACAACTGCATTTGTAGATTTTTCTAGGCAGTAGAAATGCAAATGTCATCATTTTACTGAAAATTGGAATGGCAACTTTACAAAAACGCAGAAAAGACATACAATAAAAATCACGCTTGTAAACTCGAAAAGTTAGGCAGAAGAGCATCTTAAAGAAACCGAACACTCTTGATTCATGCGGAATAAATAAAGTAAAAAAGAAGCCTTAATTAACAGAAACAGGCGATAATAATTGGTTCTCACGGTCAGACTGGACGACTGCGCCGACTCAATCAATCAGCCCGTAAAGCGAGGGACGCACTCGACGCTCATCATTGTCGGCTCGTAAAGAACTTTTTGCATTTGCGACTAATCGACGAAATAATATTTACACTAGTGTCGGATTGTGGAAGTTAAATTAAAAGCACGAATTAACGATAATGGTACTGTGATTATGTGGTATCAACTACTACATATTCTTAAGAGTATTCTACTAAGAAGTTTCCGTATTCATCTTCATATGAGAGGAGATACAGACGTGCGCAGCGTAAGCGAAATTAGGACTTTTTATGAACACATTATTTTCTAAACAACTGTAAATAAGTTATTGATTCATTTAAGAATTGGGGCTCTTTGAATTTACTGCGTTAAGCTATCTTTTAAGTGTCAAAAATACCGTTTTGATGTCAAATCGGCTGTAGTTGTTGTTTTTCTCGTTACGGCATACGAGTAATGGCGGTGCAGTTTTTCGCGTCCATCTGTAGATTTCCCGGGTGAGCGGAGAGTTGACTACAGCTGGCAGTTAGTTAACTACTGCTGACATAGAACATACGGCTGTGCTGCACTTTTATTATAACTTGCACGAGAACGTAGCAACTGCTCGTTGTTATCAAGAGAAAAGTAAACTAACGTTTGGTGTCATGTAGTTTATACAAGGAATTACTATAGTAGTGGTAGAAATATTTGCCACGTTTTTGTTAATTTAGAACAATATAAAGTAACATCATAGGTTTTGAAGTCCGTAGGATCATCCTAGGGAAGTAAAATGCTACGATATGCGATAACACTTCCACAGCCAGATCGCGTAGCACGTCGTAGCAAATGTCGTAGCAATAGCGCTACGAAAGCATGATCGACTGAAGTTCAAAACCGCATGTTCTCAGTATACTGTAATGTGAATAATGCGGTTGATTTTAATCATTTGTATGATGAAGATACAGCTTTTTTACGGCTTTTATCCAGTCATCATATGACCGTTTATGTCATAAGTTTGTACGGAACCCGACTGTGCGCAAGTCCGACTCGCTTTTGACTGGTTTTGTGTTTATTTTTAACCTTGTATAACTTCAATTAGACAGATATTAGTAACTGCGTTACTGTGTAATATCGAAAGTAATTAAAGTATCCTTAAAGTGTATCCGAAGCCGAATGAATATTACCGATGTCAGGCATACATAAGTGATTCCGTACAACAAGCTAAACCTTTGACATGTCAGTGTTAACGTTTGTGTGACAGTTTGATTATTTTACACTACCGTTGTTTAATCTTATGAGCCCCAGGCTTAGTATTGTGACGTCACTGTACAGCTTGGCTCGTACAATCAAGGTAATAACGCCCTTATTTCTTAGTAGTAAAGGCAGTTTTCGTAGTTCAAGTGCGGTTGTCCGTACACATGCACAGTTTTGTATCATCAAATATGCTTTTGTGTGTTTGATTGCAATTTAGATTAGTTACCTATTTAGTTGCTGAAATTAGTTTTTAGGAAATTGAATTTTAGCGGCTACTTGTGGTAATGGCTTGCATAATTAACAAACCTCAACCATTTATAATTAACAATTTTAAATATGTCATACATGGGTAAATTGATTATGAAATTATTTATGCTAGGAAAGTTTATCGAAATTACTTTTGCACATATTTTATTAAATTGATTTTGTAGGTGACATTTCCGATCTACCCCTGAGAAGTTCTTATTATGATAACACTTAAGGCTATTCTAAGATGCAGTGCCATACGTGTCTCACGCGTGTTTTAAGGAGAAGTCAGCAAAGCGGGCCTGCTGGTTCCGGAACATGAACGGCAGAGGAAAAAAAGACATCTTTAAATTCTTAGAAAAACTATGGTCGGATAGACTTACCAATAATAACCATGGTATTTTAATTTTAGAAATTCCTTCAGCTCATTACGACTTATCATACTGTCATCTCTCGTTAAGCGAAAACAACAAAACATTGAACCATTAACATCTTAATCACTCAATAATTTATCAAAACACCAATACAAAGTTTAATGAAGTGCCTGAAATCTGCACAACACAATAATATCGTGCTCATTTCGACACAGGCGTCTCCAATCAAACTATTTGAGCGTTTGAGCGGAAACTCGATTTGCACCTCGGCCTCAATTATAGGCGGGTTATACACTGGCCGCGTCGCCGCGCGCCGCCTCGAGGCGGACGGGACTCGAGTGCCTCGCCCAGGACGGACAGAAAGCTTAGGTACTAATCACGTGTTGGAAACAAAGGCACGTGTCAGTGTTGGAGAAACGGGAAAATACTTTAATAGAGATTGTTAGTTAGTTTGTCTAATCCTTACTAATATTATAAAAGCGAAAGTGAGTTTATTTGTTACCTCTTCACGCCTAAATGGCTAAACCGATTTTGATGAATTTTGGTACAGAGATGGATGGGACCCTGGAGACGGACATAGGCTATTTTAAAAAGGAGTGAAAAATGAGGGAGAAAGAGGGAATAAAAGGGAAAACTTAGCATTGCTATTACAATAAATAAGGCGCTAGCTAGGGAAAAAACTACAGGTGTTAAGTTTTCCCTTTTCTTCCCTCTTTCTCCCTCATATCTCAATCTTTTTTTTTTAAATAGCCGTCTCCAAGGTCCCAACTACCTCTGTACCAAAATTCATCAAAATCGGTTGAGCCATTTAGGCGTGAAGACGTAACAAACAAACTCACTTTCGCTTTTATAATATTAGTAAGGATAAGGATGACGCAGATTAATGTATATAGCTTAATTTTTGAAAATAAATTGCAACTTAAACACACACGGACAGTACATTAACTTGATAGATACATTTCTATACTGAGCACGATCAGTTACTCATAAATACGACTAAGTACTCTAAAATATAACTCTTTAAATGTTGTCAGTTAAAAATCTTTTGTAATTTTAGTAACACAGAGTTGATTTTCGTGCACAAAGTAAAATGGACGTTCTGCTCCTTTCTTGTAATGTCTACATCTTGATTGATGCCGCGCGCTGATTGCAGGAACCTTCTTCTAATGACCGGATTGATTCCGTTTGAGATTGTAACCTTTGTAGGACGCTTCTCCTCAGTTTGGAGAGTTTGCCCGTTTGACATCTCAGTGCGGCAAGAGGTGTCGTAAGTCGTTTATGGTTGGAAATGGTTGCATTTTGAGGCTCAAGTTGTTTACGCTAAGGACCAAGAAACGGTGGACCCTTTCTTGATTAAACATGTTAATTATACCAAAAAAAAAAAATTAACAACATGTTGTTTGTGGCAACCTTGTTATAATTATTGACTTTGTTACCTTTTTATTTATTTTATGTGTTTTTTCATTCAAATGTGTTGTATTTCCTGGTAAATAAATTAACCTCCAGAGGTCATATCCAGCATAGCATAATAGCTCTCAGATATCTTTCTCGTTAATATTTTTCAAAATCATGTTTTCTATTATAACTCCGTTGTTAAGCTACGTTTTTCTTATCTCCAGCGCCCCCTGAATGTGACGCCGGCCAGCTGACATGCGGGCAATACGTGTGGAACAAGACGTACTGCATCCCGCCGCACTACCGCTGCGACATGCAAGTGGACTGCGTCGACGGCACGGACGAGGCCGACTGCAGTGAGTATACTCCTCTTTACCATGTGTCGTACGATTCAACGACTCCCCAGAATACGACTTGGAAATGGAAAACAGCAGAAGAACGCGCTTATCGTGTGACGCAAGTGCATCATCTAAAGCTCTTGGACGGAGCCGTACGTTGAGTACCTAGTGATTTTTATAGCAGATTAAAAACTATTATTGTAAGCTAGAACTTGTGGGCATTCTTGAAGGCTCGCTAGGAGAAATGGCTGTTCGTGCCACGCGTGGTGACGTCTGATGAACAATAGGTATAAACGGTAAAGACAATATTAATGTTGAATGAATGAAGCCACGTCTTTTGTCAGGGAGCTCAGACATAAAATAATGTCAGGTTGTGCTATAATATCAATAACGTTGCATGTCCGCGCCGTTACATTGTTACTGAGCCGTTATTTAATCGCTACATGTTCTCAGCATTGTATGTACCGGATTAGAGCTATATTACACGACGGAATGTATGTATGTATATTTGGACATTCTCATCAATAGCTCGACGAACAATAGAAATGAGCAGTGCTCGGCATTATTGAAGATTTCGCGACTTTATGTTATAATCCAACTCTTGATAATTAAGTTCTGAAAGTTTTAATACTTCTGTTGTTGTTTGTTGTTAAGTTGAGTAGGCGCTGCTCTAGTCAAGTTTAAAAGTTGGAGTCCTTTAAACAAAGGTAGGATTGATCACTATGAAACTTTTTGGCTATCTAGTTGTTTATAACGCTCCAAAAATCTTTTGATGCTCCATTGACGTTGGACCATGGAGTTTCTTGCCGGTTCTTCTCCATAGAAAACGACTAACCCGAACCGTGCACATTTTCTCTATGTTTTTTATGTGCTCAAGTATGCCTATGTGAAATAAAAATATTTTGATTTTTATTTTGATGTCAGAAGAGCCCCATATTTAATCGAAGAAAGTCACCAAACTTTTTATATAAGATTCCTTTTTTCAAGGAAACTAAGTTTATTCGTATGAAATAAGCTAAGAAACCGTACAATAATACTGTAGAAGTTGTGATTATATTTACTGAACTAATTTGAATCACAATACCGTCTGTCGAACCGAATTCAATAAAAACTTTACGTAGGTATTCGAATACTAAGCAAGTGTCGGTGTTGCCAGCTCTCTGTGCTATCTTCAAAGTTTACCTGGCAATGATTTATGCGGAATATATAAAAATACACACATGCTTGAACATAGATATTATACTTATTATAAGCTCAATTATTTTTTGAACGATTTGCTTTATTGTAATGAGGTTTACTTGAGCACGAGGTCCTGGGTTCAATTCACGGGTCGGACAAAAATACCCAATAACGGGTTGGGTTTCTCCATCAGAAATTACTCAATAGCGGCGATGAATTTGTGCCCAGTTGATGGCAATAGGCTCGCCTCTATTACTTGGGCCTTAGGTGCGTTTCAATTTAAATATTCGGAGATTGTGTACTTTTTAACCGACTTCCCAAAAAGGAGGAGGTTCTCAATTCGGCCGGTATGTTTTTTTTTCTATGTATGTACATCGATTACGCCGCGGTTAATGGACCGATTTGCGTGATTCTTTTTTTGTTCGACGCGAAATAGCTGCCAGATGGTCCCATTTTAGAGTTATCAATATATATGGCTTGGCACCGACTTCAAACCAAGCAGTAAGCGGAAAGAATAAGTAGTTAGTAGGTAAGTAGAGGATAGTGTTATAAATTGAGTAAGTTATTTTTTGCTTTTTAGTATTTTTGGAAGTCGGTTTTTTTTAACGTAGTTTTTTTATTTTGCTTGGAGTCGTTAGTTTTTCCATTTATATCGTGAATCCTTCGATAACACGAGAGATATTTAACGCGACGCTTTTTTTATCGCTCATTGTATTTTTAACAGTAGGCATGAAGCCGAGCATTGGGGATATAACAGAGCGCATTCTAGCTAGTCAAAAGTACTTCTAGTTTTAATACTTGCGGCGAAAATCCAGGAAGCGATAAAAAACCAGAAATATAGATAATTCTATCTTGCTATCAGGTAGCCCAAGCCAATTGTTTGGACATATGGTGAAGAGGGATGACTTGTATTTAACTAAAAAAGTCATAAACATAAATGGATGTAGATGAAGTAGAAGACCAAAGTAAGGATGGATTGTGTAAAGAATAAATGTTCTTTACATTCTATACACTCTTCCTTCCAGAGTAAATAATAGCGTGTCGGCTGAAACGGGAGAGCGGAGGAAGTCATGTTGCGTCGACCCGAAGCAACATAGGACAAGGGCAGGAACGTCATCGATTAAAGTTTCTTCATAGTTTTTAGGAACTAACTGTATGCACGAATAAATATCCCCCACAATAATTGATCTGTCCGCATGAGCAAGTCAGGCGGGACGCGTGAGCCGGATCCGGATCGCATCGTATTAAAAGTTGGAGTAGTGTTCGGGCGATCCCGGGTGAATCGTGCTGTTTATTGTGGATAGTAGTGAATGATTATAACATGTATAATGTTAGATGGAAACAGAAATATGACGTTGAGAAGTTTCTCTAAGGATGTCGTCAAGTAAAATGAGATGTTTCTTATTTTGGGCAGCTTTAATCTTTGCCTTACTTACCAGTCGACTAGTCTACCACCTGAAGGTCCACATTCGTTTAGGTCTGTCATCCATCACGCCACTCAAGAGCTCCCCAACACGATACCTTTGAGTAACATCGACAGTGAGCCTCAGGTGACACAATCTCCCACATTACATATATGTAAAGTAAACACACCGCGCACCGGTTCGCAGTTGTTTGTACCAAAATATTTTAAGGACCACAGCGCCTTGTTACAGTAAGTTGTACCAATTTCCCTGAAAGCGCTCGTATCTCACATGTTTTACACAGCTCGCACTTATTTCCCCGCTTTGAAGGTTGCAGGAAAAATATTTTCATTCGCATTCCGTTCCTACGTACCACATATTACTGAGCAATACTTAAATAAACATGGCACCGAGATACACCGTCCTATTTCTTTTAAAGAGAACTCTTGTAAACGAAGTACCATGGCCAATTTGTTTAGAACCCCTTTCGCCCCCTTTCGCGGGAGTACTACAGGCGCTAGAGGAGTAACTGTCTCAGATTCCAGGGGTCTCGGTTAATTGGTCGTAAGTGCGGAAAGTCCCAACAAGTGGACAAGTTTTAATGGTGTGGAAATTGCGTTTTTGTTTGGTGTTCGTATCTGTGATGTGCCTGTTTTCATGTAAATCTGTTGTCTCTCAAGTTTTTAGATGATGGTGCCGCGATATCCGGGAAAAACAGCTTTGAAGATTTTGTCGACTTCAGTTTTTAGTAATGTCAAGCATTCTGCCTGACTGTGTATGTAAAGGCTTGTTATCTAGAAAATGTATCAAGCGATTTCTTGACCACAAACACATTCGATCCTTCACATCCTTCTTGCGTGCATTCCTCTTTCTCTTATAAATACAAAGTCTACCAGTATCAACAATTCAGAGCGAGAATATAAAACGGAACGTCCTCTCTTTCTTCGGTTAACATAATAGCGTCTATTAAGTCTCAGTGCATTTGAATAAAGTTTTAAAAGCCAAGTGCTCTAAGGCGGAGATTCCGCTCGACTTGCTCTGACTGCAACTTCCTCGTTGCCATGGTAATTAAACCACCCCGTGCCCGTCCCTTTAACTTCCGCTTCCTGGCAGACCTTGATCAACACCTAAGTTGTTAAGTTCTGCTTAAGACATTACGAGAAAAACCTACATACCTATAGGTTATCTTACTTTAAATGTTCATCCAATGATGCATCAGGTTAGCTAAGATTTTTAAATTCGTGTATTATTGAAATTGGTGTTATGTTTTAGAGAATGAAAATGACGAATGAGCTAAACAGCAACAATGATTTACATAACCATATTGTTTCAAGTAAGCTGCCATAAAAATAAAAGCAACAACAAAATATAACATGGAATTTTGTAAAATTCCAAAAGTTTCATCGCTCCAAAAATTTGTCCCGTCTACAGAAAGTATTTATTTCACCTGTAGACAGTCAAAACTTCTTATAATAAGCTTACATCGCAATTTTTAAGTCCCAGATCTTCGCTGAGACGCGAAGTTGCCAGCGCAGTAAACTGTGTTGCCAGTCTCGATGCAAAAGTTTTAATAGACCGCGATTATTACATCTTTCTTTTTATTTAGACTCTCTTGAAGTTTCTCTATGCTACGGTGCTTTGTACAACGTAAACATTTCATACTTCGCAAACTGATGGAGATTTATGAAGAAAGTTAAATCGGTTTATAGATTTTTAAAGACTTTCTTGGAGATTAATTATTGGGATATTACGGTGTTATATTAAGGGTTTAACGTCATTCTTTTTCATTTCAATTTTAGAAGGAAAGAGTCCTCTTGAAGTCCAGTCTAAGTAACCTCTTTAGTTTATGTTCCAAACTGATATTTGCGAAAGTTTTCATTTTATAAAAATAAACAAAAAAAAAATGCCATAGGTGTACACGTAACGTCTCCATACATTTCTATTTCATTCTCACATCTAAGTATTTCCTATTTTTTTTCATCATCCAGCTCTAAAAGCTCAGATCATCTATTATATGTATATATATTATGTATAAAAAGACTCCCATATTTTTTTATTTAAAGCTACCGGAACCACGTCTTCGCTAACCATAGACACGGCTAACAACTGGTTCGATCAGGAAATCCTCTGAGCATATTACTGGGTAGCGCGGCAGTCGGCTGATGTTTTAATTTCCTTTGGAAATAAGAATATCCGGTCTCGATAAGATTGATCGAAAATATAATTTTCGATTCCCACGAAATCAAAGTGGCGAAAATTAGGACGAAAATTATGAATATGGTCAGACATTAAACAAATGTGCCTGACAATGGGCCTGCTATTCTACAATACTAAAAGTAGTTGAAAAGGATAATCTATTTTCCCAATCATGTTTTCATAAATGTTGATCCTAATGGAAGGATGAAAGCCCCCACTTTAGATTACAACAACAAATCCTTTGCAACGTAATGTTTATCCGAAATACATTTCAATTCGTAGGTGAGTAGGTGCAGCTGTGTAACAGAGAGGTGTGTAAGCCTTTGACATGCACCCGTGTCTTGTCGGGGCTTGTGGGGTTCACCGGGCTTGCGGGGCTCGGTGGGTCTTGCCGAGGTGCCTCAAAGCCGGCTAACACTGTATCGAAGACGATAGAGACGATTGTCTTGGATTGTCGCCGTTTCTATCTTGCCTTATTAGAGCTTGAGGGACTTCGAATGGCTTTTCGTTAAGGGACGTATAGTGATGTTAGATTTCACAAGTGTTAGATTGCAACAAAGGAGCGATAACATTTTTGGAGTTTACTCCTTGAGAATCGATTTTCATATAATATAAGGCGCCCGGTATGAGAAAAATGTGAGGTGTAAAATCTACTGATGAATGACCTCGTTACGTTTTTGGTGCGCACGCACCTATGGTGTTTGTCGTACAGTTGAATATTACTAGATTGCGCTTTATGAAATTTGTCGTCCATCAGTGATATTTTTCGCCGATTAGTTATAATAAATGTATATAAAATGAATAAATATATATTTAAATATGTATATTATTTTCATTAATTTGTTAATTTACCCTTTCATATGGTATTAATCTTTTTTCAGTTGAATAAACTCTTTTTGCGTATGTTTAGACAATCGTACTTAAGGAGTAAACTCCAGTCGTAAACCTACTTTACAAACAACCAATTTTTTTTAGAGAGATTATTTGTTTAATAACAAGATGTTTAGTAATCATGTCTATCTTTCTTCATTATTTTACTTGTATTTAACCATTTTATTTAATAAAATGAGTATGTTTAAAACATAGAATAAAAAAACAAATAAATGAATGAAGTTCAATAATCTCACGTTATTAAATAACCGTTCTAGATCCGATTCACTAATACCCTCAGGAGTCGGACGTTGCTGAAAAATGCCGGACATGTAGTACATTGTAGGCCATGACAGTTAATATTCATTGCGGTCAGTCCCGAAAGATATCGTTAACGTGGACGTGGGAATTATCGCACCGTGAATAGGCCTGTCGCACCGTGAGTGGGATGCTTGCATGGCTCTGGTAATGCATGCTCATTTGTATGAATGGCGTGGTGAAAGTATGTGTATGGATCGAGGTTGGTCTTCGCAGGCTTTTGTACAATGCAGCTGGTAATGTAATGGGACATTCTCACTGTCATTTAGTATCTTTAAGTTCTAATTTACAGGTTGCTGTTAGCCTGCGTAGTCTTCCCTATGACTTTCAGTTCTGATTTAGTGAAAGCACACATAAAATAATAAGCCACATCTTTACCCTCAAAAAATACTTCCACTGCAAAATTCAAAACTTTTGAACTTGATACAAATTCTTATCAAAGTTCGTCTAGCTTAGCGAAAATATTTAGTGACTACAAAAACAGGCGCAGTTACAAAACAAACAAAGCACTTGCCACAACTTGCTCCCACCTACAATATCCAGACACACTTTCGTATAAGAAACTGTTTAAAGAGGCTTACCACGAGACCTCTTACAAACTGTATCGGCTTTGATGTGGCCACTTCGCTCCAAGCGCCCTCTATCGCTGGATTTTTACATAACTTTATATGAAAATCGCATTATCACGACTAGGGCGGGCTAAGAACATGCAAAATAACAACAGAAGTTCCATATCTTCAAAAACTCACGCAATGACTTGATGCTGTTTGATTTTACTTATAATTAGATAGAATCGATTATTGTAATATGATACCACTACTCTTCCGTGTAAAAGACGGTCAAATAGCAGTGCAGATAGTTGTTCCGGGTCTGGCTGTTTGTGTATGTGAGTTTGAGTGTTTGTAAACGCACCCACGATACAGGAGACATTCCTAGTGTGGAGCAACGTTATTTAAAAAAAAAAATTATAAAGATCTGACATCTTCTGAAAGGAACATTTCGATTGGAAGCGTTGTCATTTTGGTAATTCTACCATACTCTTAATAGAGTCGTTTATTGGCTTTTTTTCGGATAAGAAATCATCAAATAACTTGTCTTGTCTTTGAAGTAGATAACATTTGTATATGTTATGTGCTATGTGCTCAAACGAATGAAACTGATCGAAATAATAATGGATGCTGAAAAACAAATAAACAAAGCCTAGTTGCTTTCTAATTTCACTTTGAGTCTTAAATGGATTAGTCCATGTATGGTACTTCTGTTGTATGTACATCCATAGTTTGTGTCGGAACGGTTTTGTAGTAAAACGCCGCGCACAGCCGTTTTTGCATGTCATTACCAATACGGAGCGGATTGGATTAGCTGTCGGCAAGTCTGGGCAGGTCTGGGCAGGCAGCACCCAGCCGTCCCCATCCGGCAGACTTGAACAAACATTGCGTAAGCAACAACACGCTGCGGTGACAAACAACGGAATTACGACGAGAAGGTTTATGACCAGGTTTATACGTACAGGTACGGAAAGAGATGGTTTGAATAAGGACAGCTCGAGATGGTTTGATGGAAATATGTATGTAGTAACTATGATATTTACGTGGTATAATGAGAATGTCTTCCATTTCATATTACAAATGGCGTGTCATATATTACTTTGCTACAATACCTAATGAATATGTTTTGTGTGTTGCAGCATATCGCAAATGTCAGCCAGACGACTTCCAGTGCGGCATGGAGGGCGCGGGACCTGGCAAAATATCATTACAGGGACCTTGTATACCTAAGGAAAAGAAATGTGACGGGTAAGAAACACTATGTTTATAACGTAACATCGCATCGTGTCAATAATATATAGTACACCCACATCCGGGCTCCTAACCGCTACTCAGAAATTCCCCGTGCAAAATCACAATAACATTTTGGCCATGCGATGATTGCAACCCGGGACGTCGTGTTTAACAGTAGCGCTTGCGAATACTACGTCAACGAGGCAGTTAATAATGCGAAAAAGACATGGTTATTGCTATAGCTACGTTTAGTGATTTTTTTGTACATTTTCATTTACTGATAATTCAGTACCATCGATCACGATGCAGGATTTTAACTCGATTCTCGCCTGTTCTGGTCCGTTTAAAATCCACGCTCTAGCTACTGAACGTTAGACTGTAGTAGCCGATTCGTGATATCGACTCCTCTGACTCAATAATCGATCAGCAGTAAAATGACAATCCAATTCTCGTCATTCTTCCAGGTACTTAGATTGTAGAACAGGGCGTGATGAGCAGGACTGTCCTGGGACGCCGCTGGCGTGTCGCCTGGACCAGTTCCGGTGCGCCGCCGGCAACAAGTGCGTGGACTCGGCCGTCAAGTGCGACCATAAAGACGACTGTGGAGACAACTCGGATGAAGCGCATTGCAGTGAGTCTAAGACATTCAAATATTTCAAAAAAGACCCAAATTTTACATTCAATTTTTTTTTTAAAGTAGACCCTGAATTTAAATTTTATTTTGATGTGAATCCCAATTCTAGAGAATTTACAAAGTTAAAAGATTTCTATAGCATGTAGCACATCATTAGCAAGAGGATAGACTAGAGAATAAATGAGGGAGTTGTAAGATCCCGGTCGTATTTGTTTTTCTTTGGAGCAATATAGCCATAACATGTACAGTTTCAATTTAAGTTTTGCTTTTGCAAGTAAATTAAAAAAGAAACTAGACGACTAATGTCACTATTTTTCTAATTAAAAGTACTCTTAAAAATATACATTGAAATAAAATTTAAAATTGTTAATTATCGAGTTTAATATATTTGTAAATACATAAGACATATCATTTACATATGGCCGCTCTATATCTCGTTGTAGTGCCAGCATCGTGAGTACCTGTGGGTCTGCCAGGCGTAACCCTTGGTAGTAACTCAACAGCAAACTAACTTTCTTTAATAATAAAATAACTTATTTCCATCTACTTTTTTGTTTGACGAAAAATGCCATTTTAATAACTGCCATCAAGTATGTTAGCTCTAGCTGTCAAAATGGCAACTGTTTGAGTTTCACTTCAAGACACGGTTCGAAAAGGACGCACGAGTATGTAATAAAGCTCTTTTTAAATTTAACAAAAAAACATCCCTATCTTTCAGGTTTCCCCCACTGTCACATCGGACAGTTCCGTTGCAGCAACGCGCTCTGCATCCCCGCGACGTACCACTGCGACGGTTTCAAAGACTGCTCAGACGGCTCCGACGAGGCCAACTGCACCGCCATCGCCTGCCCTGACAACAAGTACCTCTGCCCCAAGGGGGGTGCGGGCGGCACGCATAAGTGCATAGCCAGGTCACAGCTCTGCGATGGAAAGAAGGATTGTGAAGATAACGCTGATGAAGAAACTGCTTGCTGTGAGTACTTGGGCAGGGTCCTAGAATCCTGTTGAGCTTAAGTAATTAACACAAGTTTGCCTAATTTTGGTATTCATCAACTACGGATCAGGCTGTAAGCTCGTAATACGTATGTTTGGGAGTACGTTTCTACTTGGTTATTGCAGCAAAGATCGGAGCTGTTCTATCATCACCGTCCTGCCATCTCCTAAGTCACTTGGTTTTGCCACGACGTGTTCTTTTGTTCCAATCTCACACTCTTATTGACTCCTTTTGAAGATGTTCTTTCTGCAATAAAATACAATAAAAGTAACAAATGGTTTAGCCAAAAAAGAATATCTATAAATTATAAAGTGTAACTCAATTACATCGTCCACATTCCACTCAACACCTCGAAATATGCAACGAATATAACGCGAGCACGTGACGGTGTTACTAACCGTGCGTCGAGACTACATACGAGCTCATTTTTAGGCTAATCCGCCGAGAAATAACTGTTTATAACCAAAACTGGTGCGAATGTAATTTTCTTTATTGCCTCCTAAGATTAAAATGTCTTATGTCGTGATGGATCTATGAGGTTTTACAATGAGGTGGATAAGATTTCATATGCAAGTCACTACTCTACACATAATCGGGCGGGAGAATTTGAAGTCATCATTCGAGCGCAACCTAGTCAAACCATATCTATACCTAGTTATTATCACAATAAGACTAATTGTGTTTTTTGTGAGCTTCTCTTCTTTTATTTTTATGTAAACTATGGGTTGTTCTACAGCGACGGCGTCCTGCCCAGCCCTGGAGTGCGAGTACAAGTGCGTGGCGTCGCCTCTAGGTGGCGCCTGCGCGTGCGCCGCGGGGCTCACGCTCGCGCCCGACAACCGCACCTGCGTGGACCGCGACGAGTGCAAGGAGTGGGGATTCTGTCATCAGCTGTGCATCAATACACCTGGCTGTAAGTAATCACAGTCTAACATCGTTTCTTCAAATGACGCAGGACTTTTTAACGAAAATGACAAGCCTCGAACGTTCATCATCGTTCACCACTTTGCAACACACGACTACGTCAGTAATCAAACATGGTAAAATTAATATCGATGGTTCAGGGCCAAAAAGGGATAAGCTAATTATTTGTGAATATGAGTTATATATTACTTATGTGAACTCAAACTCAATTCATTTATTTCAATTAGACCGTTACAGCCACTTTTGAATGCCAAAAACAAAAAGATGAAGCGTAATAACTTGTGAAAGTACCGTAGTTGCCCATTTCAAAGGAAGAAAATTTCTGGTTCAAGCAGACTTACAGTTATAGCTTTGGAGAAACCAACCTGACCTGCCTTTACTTTATATCTTAGAATGTATGTTATATGTCCGCAAAAATCGTGGGCATTTCAAAATTAGAAGCGACTTCCAAAATATAAATACACGCAGTGAACACGAAATTTTAATTCCCAATTGTTTAGTCTAGGTACTGGGTATAAAAGACTTTTCATGTTACGCTTGATCCTGGTCAACCAGTAACTGTTCCCTGCCGTCCCCAGCGTACTCGTGCGCCTGCGCGCCGGGCTACACGCTGGCGGCGGGCGCGCGCTGCGCCGGGCAGCCCGCCGCGCCGCCCGCGCTGCTGCTGGCGCACGCGGGCGCCGTGCTGCGCATGGACCTGCACGGCCGCGCGCCTCTACTCGTCGCCAACGCCACGCAGGCCGCTGGACTCGACTTTCACTACAGAAAGAACTTGTTGTTCTGGTCCGATCTTAAGACTAGAAAGGTGAGATGAACGTACCGATTGGTTTTGGTTTGAACCGCCACATAAATTATGGTAAGAACTTGTGACGCTGAATACTTGGAAGGCCATGGGGAAGACATTCGCTTAGAAATGGGACCGACTCGACCGTCACAAGTCAAAATTACTGCAAAATAAAATGCTGCAAAAACAATGTAAAAATATGTTTTTTCCTCAGATCAAATCAAAACATTTATTTGAATTTTACATACCCTACCTTGACAGGATACCACCGCACCACTTTACTTCGTTTGAAACATCCCAGTGACTGGCATGTCCTACTATTCCAGATCCACTCGCAGCAGCTCAGCGTGCCGGCCGGCGTGAGCAGCTACACGGGCACCGACATCACGGTGGCGGGGTCGTGGGCGCCCGTGGCGCTGGCCGTGGACTGGGTCGGCGACAAGCTGTACGTGGCGGACGCTATCGGGCAGAAGATCGATGTCTTCGAGCTGGACGGTCGCTGGCATGCTGTCGTACTCGGCTCCAATCTGACCAACCCTGCTGATCTGGCGCTAGATCCGACCTTGGGATTGATGTTTGTTGCCGATAGTAGCCAGGTGAGCGTTGTACTGATTTGGTTTGAATCTATCTGATATTATTCTACTTTCAAATATATTTAAAGGATTCTACACTTTAATGTAACAAAAAAAACTGCCATTTTTGCAGATCTGTTCAACTACAACTTATTTCATTGTAACTTGTTACTTGCAGATCATCAGAGCGAATATGGACGGTACACACGCAAAGTCGATAGTTTCCGAAGCAGCGTACAAAGCATCTGGCATCGCAGTGGACATCATTGCCAGAAGAGTGTTCTGGTGCGACTCACTCCTGGACTACATAGAGACGGTGGACTATGACGGAAATCATCGCTTCCTGGTCCTCAGAGGGCAACAAGTTCCCAGTCCGTCGAGGCTGGCGCTTATAGAAGACCGCGTCTATTGGTCAGACAGCACCAAGCAAGGAATCAGCTCAGTCAACAAATACGAAGGACCGTCCAGCATACAAGCCATCTATAAGATGAAAGACATCAGAGAACCAAAGGCTATCACTGTGATACATTCGCTCAAGCAGACCTCAGTGAACAACCCGTGCGGCACAAACAACGGCGGATGTTCTCAGATGTGCATCGTGACGGCGCTACAGAACGGCGGACTCGGCTACCGCTGCGCCTGCAACATTGGATACCGACTAGAAACTGACTTAAGAAACTGTGATCTTGTCAAAGAATTCCTTATGTATTCCCAGCAGAGGTTTATCAAAGGAAAAGTATTAAACCCAGTTATAGAAGGCTTCAGTGACGCTATTCTACCGGTTGTGTCGAAACGCGCCAGATTTGTAGGTCTAGACTTCGACGCTCGAGATGAGCACATCTACTACTCAGATGTTTTACAAGACGTCATATACAGGGTTCATAGAAACGGAACGACCAAGGAAATTGTATTAGCATCGCAAAACGAAGGAGTCGAAGGTTTAGCAGTGGACTGGGCGTCCAAAAACCTTTATTACATTGACTCAAGAAAAGGAACACTCAATGTATTGTCAACAAGAAATGTAGCTTACAAGAGAACTTTACTGAAAGACCTGAAGAGACCACGAGCCATCGTAGTACATCCCAACAAAGGGTTCATCTTCTTCTCGGAGTGGGATCGACCCGCCAACATCAGCCGCGCATACACAGACGGCACCAGTCTGCTGGTGTTCGAGAACGTCACTCTCGGCTGGCCGAACGGCTTGTCCATAGACTTCGATGCAGACAGGTTGTACTGGTGCGATGCTTTGCTCGACCACGTGCAACATTCCAAACTCGATGGAACTGACGTCAAAACTGTAAACTCTAGGCTCATCAGACATCCATTCTCCATAGTCATCCATAAAGAATTCATGTACATCACTGACTGGAGATTAGACGCCATTGTACGCCTACACAAACTAACTGGCGAACAAGAAGATATCATGGTTCGAGAACCCCAAACAAACAGGTTATACGGTGTCAAAGTGTACAGTGAAGAGATTCAGAGGATAGATCCTATGCAACCGTGTTCGAGGGACAATGGAAACTGCCAAAAGCTGTGCTTCGCCGTGCCTAGGAACAACACAGAGTTGCTGACGGTGAAATGTGGTTGTCCTTACGGAGAGAAGTTGGCGGCTGATGGTACGAGTTGCATCGCCGACCCGAACTCTGAGCCTCCTGTCCAGGCATGCCCTCATTCTTGGGACTTCACGTGTAATAACCAGAGGTGCATTCCCAAGAGCTGGGTGTGCGATGGTGATGATGATTGCTTGGATAACAGCGATGAAGAACAGAATTGTACCAGTGAGTAAATCTATTTTTTTATTATGCCTTAATGTGTCTTTCACTTTCCCTCAAAAGTGAACTCATACATGTGCAATTGTGCATCCTTCCCATCCTCACCTATGGAACGCAAACGTGGTCATTAAAGAAGCCATGGAACGAAGTATACTAGGAGCCAACATTTCTAACCGTGTTCTGACCTGTTCAATCGGACATCTGACGATTCATTAATTTGGATGACTCTCCTGTATAATTGACGTTCAAAAAGTGCTGATCATCAGTTTGAATATATAACTTTTGATTTTAAATAACAATTTAGCTGAATAATTTAATATTTCTAATGACGTTATGATTAGTGGTGGGCTAAAAATATTCTAACAAGGCGCTTCTTTGTTTGCCAAAAATTGACTTAAGGTAAATATGCATCAGAATATCCCACCTGTAGTCATGGTTGTTACTGAGACTTTTTATTGTCTTTTTTAATATTTAGATCTATGTTCTTTAATGCTGTAAAATTAATTTTGGAGTAACCTAGATTACTGAAAACTCTACGGTAATAAGTAATAATATATTCTAATATAAAAAAGAATCAGTTAATAATTTTCATAAAATCCTTCCAGAAACAACGTGCAGTGCATCGGAGTTCATGTGCAAGTCTGGTCGCTGTATCCCTGCGACTTTCAAATGCGACTCGGAGAACGACTGCGGTGACTTCTCGGACGAGACGGGCTGCGTCAACGTGACGTGCTCGTCGTCGCAGTTCCAGTGCGACAACGGGCGCTGTGTGCCCAACACATGGAAGTGCGACTCCGAGAACGATTGTGGAGACGGATCCGATGAGGGCTCACATTGTGCGGAAAAGACTTGTGCTTACTTCCAGGTTTGTTGTAATCTCTGTTTCATTACTATATTTAAACTTGACACTCATATTATTTTTACTCGATACTAGATAAAGTGTATTTAAATAAAATGACAGTTACATTAAGCAGAGCTATTTATCTTTTTTTTTAAACTAACTTTAACTGTGGTGATTTGTTTGAAATGAGAATACAATCGAAACCAATACATTACACACGTATTGGTTTCAGGTCGTGATTGAATAAAAACATCAAATTTATCTTTAAAACAGTGTTTTTTTTAATGTGTTTAAATATAGCATATATGAATTCCAGTTTACATGTCCCCGCACGGGCCACTGCATCCCGGCGTCGTGGGTGTGCGACGGCGACGACGACTGCTTCGACAAGCAGGACGAGGCAGACTGCCCGCCCGTGTCCTGCCTCGCCAGCCAGTTCAAGTGCGCCGACCTCAAGCAGTGCGTACAGGTGCGTGCGACTTGGCCGGTACCCGCGGCTCTACAATCGGGTATTAGCTAGCTTCTGATGAAGGCAACTAAACAACCTACCATTTCAGAGTAGTCAGAAACATGAATGTCTGACAACCAGATTTATACCCACCATATACAATACTGCTATTCAGGTGTAGCAAAATTAGAAGCTGGGCCTAATAATAGTACTAGGGAAACAACCAGGTCAACGAAAATGTTAAAATGAATTCCTGTCTTCTTTAGGAAGCCTACAAGTGTGACGGCATCCCGGACTGCAACGACGGCAGTGACGAGGCTGGGTGTCCCTCACTCGCGCCGCACCAGTGCCAGCCCGACAAGCAGTTCCAGTGCCAGTCATCCGGTATCTGCATACCTACCACCTGGTATTGTGACGGTAAGCACAAACACTGAACAAACTAAACAACATTGTCACACTAATGTTTCCTGCTGCGATAAATGCATCTTCTCTGGAAGAGACAGTTGGTCAAATCCACCAGGCGGATACCACATGACTTTTGAGTGTTAATTCTGAGACTTAAATCTAACTTAATACAATAGCAATTAGTCAAATTAAACAACAGTCAACCATTACATTTAAAGGAGAATATGGTCGGGTATTAGTATATAAGTCAGGATTAGCAAATCTGTTTGTGTTCTGTGCTCACACAGTCGCGCTCGCGCTCCCTGTCCGCAGGCACCCCGGACTGCGAGGACCTGTCGGACGAGCCGGCGTCGTGCGGCGCCGTGTCGTGCGCGCACAACTACTACCGCTGCCACAACGGGCGCTGCGTGTTCAAGGCCTACGTGTGCGACGGACACGACGACTGCGGCGACGGCTCCGACGAGGGCCTGCAGCACGCCTGCAAGCCGCCGCCCTTCAGGTAGCTGTAACTGTAGCTGTGACTCGTTATTGTTCGGCACTAACTGTCGACTTTGTTCCGGTTCTTTCTGTCTAGCTAAAGCACTAGAAAGTGGTGAAGAGTGGACGTTATGTGAACACTGCTATAAATAAATAAAAGGCTGTCTGTTTAGCATGATTTCATAAATTAGATTTTGGTTTACATATTTAAAAATCTGTGGCCCGATTCTTCCATCAGCGATCATTTTCAGAACAAATCATAAAGTAGTAGCGATTAATGTCTTGCAATCAATATAAAATGTTCCTTGAATATCATGTGTTTGTTTTCGTATTCCAGGTGTCCCGCTCACCAGTGGCAATGTCCCGGCGTGACCGGTCGGTGTGTCAATATCACGCAAGTTTGTGACACCAAGTTCGATTGTCCTAATGGCGCCGACGAAGGTAACAAACAGTCCAGCATTTCAAGAGTTACTATACTTTTTGTAAAGTGCAATATTTATTGAATGTTATGTTACAGGTGCAAGCTGTGACTTTGCTGAATGTGAACATCAAGACGGTCTTTGTTCTAACGGGTGTAAACAAACTCCGAATGGCCCACTGTGCCTTTGCCCTCCTGGCGAGGAACTGGACTTCGACGGCTCCAATTGCAAGGACATCAATGAATGCGACCCTCCCGGTCTCTGCTCACAAACCTGCACCAACACCAAGGGCTCTTACGTATGCTCCTGCATGGACGGGTACCTACTTACCATCAATAACCACACCTGCAAGGCTAACAACCATTCCAGTGCATTCCTCATCATCTCCAACAGACACTCCATTCTAGTAGCTGATCTTAACGAACAAGGTCTCGAAAGGGTTCCAATAAACGTCGAGAATGTTGTCGCGACAGCTTCGAACATGCACACTGGCACAATATTCTGGTCTGATATGAAACTCAAAAAGATCTCCCGGTTAGATCGCGGCAGTGAGCCACAGGTCATCATCTCCACTGGACTGGATCTCGTCGAAGGGCTAGCATACGACTGGGTAGGAGGAAACATTTACTGGTTAGACAGCAAACTGAACACTATCGAGGTAGCAAAAGAAGACGGGTCATCTAGAACAGCATTGTTAAGCGGTAACATCACGCAGCCGAGAGGCATGTGTCTGGACCCAGCACCGAACGCAAGGTGGCTCTTCTGGACCGACTGGGGTGAGAATCCTCGCATCGAGAGAGTGGGCATGGACGGCACACAAAGATCAGCTATTATTACTACAAAGATCTACTGGCCTAACGGTCTGACATTAGATACGGCCACACAGAGAGTTTACTTCGCTGATTCCAAATTAGATTTCATCGACTTCTGTTACTATAACGGCACGGGCCGACAGCAAGTCTTGGCTGGAAGTCACTACCTACTTCATCCTCATTCCTTAACGTTATTTGAGGATACGTTGTACTGGACAGATCGTCAGCTGAACAGGGTTTTGTCAGCTCACAAATTCAAGGGAACCAACCAGACCGTAGTCTCTCACTTGATATCGCAGCCTCTGTCCATTCACGTGCATCACCCGTCTCTGCAACCGATGTACACGTCTCCTTGCAAGAAAGATACGTGCCAGCATCTGTGTCTGCTTAGTCCGAACAAGACTATAGGCTATACCTGCATGTGCAAGCCCGGCTTCAAACTGTTACCAGATGGCAAATGTGTGGAAGGTAAGATCAATATTTACAAGACCGACGACAATATACTGTAGTTAAAAGGAACTTTGAAAATAATGCGGTTTTCTTTTATTACAGAGGAGAATGCATATCTAATGGTGTTAAAGGGAAGCCAAGTCATCGACTTATCGCTGGACGGTTCAGGTCGAGCTGGACAACTTGCTCCTATCGTCGGCATTCAGGGTACATTACTGTTAACTTGTTTTTATAACTCCCAAATTGTTGTGATTTTCACATTCTGAATTTTACGTGTTCTGTATTTCAGGTGGAGTACAATTAGACTACGATCGTCAAGGTCATATGCTGTACTGGCTCCAATCCATAACAGGGGACAGTGATGACGATGAAAACTGCACAATCTACAGTATGCCTTATGGGGGCGGCAATAAAGTTGAGTTCTTTGGATCAGACACTGGAATCGTTGGAGCACCTTCATCCATTGCTTTTGACTGGCTCGGAAGGAACTTGTACATGGCTAACAGGGTTGCCAGTAACATTGAACTGGTCAGAGTTGATGGCAAAGTGAAGTACCGATCTATCGTGATGGCCAATGATGGCAGCAAGGCTTCTGTTGCTAAGCCTAAAGGAATTTGTTTGGATCCCACTGAAGGGTAAGTTTGCATTTTTTTTGTGTACTTTTATTTACGTTAAAAGTCAAATCACATGTATGAGGACCTCAGATTTGACCTTTATCATAAAAACAAATATTAATATTAGCTTTGTTTTTTAACAGAAAAATGTACTGGTCCGACGAAGGAGGTTTCGGAGTTCCAGCGAAGATTGGTAAAGCTAACATGGACGGTACTAACCCTATCATCCTGGTAGACATTATCGAGAGACCAGAGGCCGTTACCATCGATGTGGAGAAGAAACTCATCTACTTCAGTACCCAGTTTCCGCCCAGCGTCAACAGTATCAACACTGATGGCAATGACAGAAAAACTATACTGTCTGAGAGCAACGCCATCTCTTACCCCAAAGTCATCGGCGTGCTCGACTCAAGACTATATGTCCTGGATCCCCAGCATGAAAAGATCATCAAGGCAGACCTACCCAACGGAGATAACATCAAAACTGTATTAGATAACGAGAGTGACTTGAAATCGTTTACTGTATTCCAGAAGAGAAAGATGGTTCACCATCCTTGTTCTCAGAACAACGGAGGCTGCGAACAGATCTGTATCCCTGGCGACGGTGGGTCTCGCATCTGCGCGTGTTCCGTGGGCTACAGGAAGGAGAATGAAATCAACTGCGTGCCGTATAAGACCTTCGCAGTCGTGTCACAGCTGGACCTCATCCGAGGATACAGCATCGACTCCAGCGCTGAGGCTATGGTTCCTGTCACTGGCGTGGGACACCACATTCTCCATGTAGACGTGCATTTCGCTGAAAACTATATCTACTGGGTAGAATTCAACCGTGGACAATGGAACGGTATCTTCCGTATCAGACCTAATGGCACAGAACTCCAACACATAGTTAAAGATGGTATCGGCAGTAATGGCATCCGAGGACTAGCCGTGGATTGGGTAGCTGGAAACCTTTACTTCACTAACGTCTTCCCTCATGAAAATTACGTAGAAATGTGCTGGCTGGATGGCTCAAACAGAAAGGTTTTGGTCAAAACTACAATGGATGCTCCAAGAGAGCTCGCAGTGAATCCCATTAAGAGACTGTTGTACTGGATTGATTATGGTCAGTATCCGAGAATTGGTAAAGCGTTCCTGGACGGAAGCAACTGGCAGACTGTCGTGAGTTCCGGTATATCGAACCCAAGAGACCTGACCATCGATATGTTGACACATGACGTCTACTGGGTTGACTCCAAACTTGACCAGATCCAAAAGATCTCTTTCAACGGAGGTAACAGGCAACTGATCAGGTCGAATCTACCGAACCCAATGGGAGTCGCGATACACACTGGCAGCGTCTACTGGGTTGATCGAAATTTGCAAACTATCTACAAAGCATCCAAGTTACCTGGCAATATGTCGATGCCAGAGAAAGTTAGGATAAACCTGCCTAAGCTTAGAGATATTGTTATATTTGATGTAAACAATCAACCTACGGACGAAAACAACCCTTGCAGGAAGCTAGGTAACGGCGGATGTGATCAACTTTGCTTCAGTTACCCACCGGAAGCTAACAAAGGCTACACACATAGATGCGAGTGCGCTACTGGACAAATCTCTGCCATCAATCCTAAGAAATGCGACGTGGTTGACGAATACTTGGTATTTACCACGAGGACTGAAATCCGGGCTATTAACTTGGACCCGAAGTCTACTGGAGTCCCGTTCAAACCTGTGGTAAACCTTACCAATGTCGTAGGTGTAGAGTTCGACTACGCCGATAACAAGCTGTTTTTCACTCAGATTAGGCCTTGGGCTAGAATAGGCTGGATGTCCGCTAACAACCCAGACCCTACCACCATTCAGAATATCATCAGCAAAGGCATCAACCCTGAAGGTATATCTTACGACTGGACGCAAAAAAAGGTTTACTGGACTGATAGTTCAAACAACTCCATATATGCCATGAACCTTGATGGCTCGGAACTTGTAATGATTGCGAGAGTTGAAAGACCAAGAGCTATTGTTGTTGATCCTTGCAATGGAACCCTGTACTACACAGACTGGGGAAGATTCGGCACTTCTGGAAAGATCTACAGAACAACCATGGCGGGGTCTTTAAAGAAGGCTATCATTGATAAGGACTTGTCACAGCCTAGTGGCTTGACTATTGACTTCGATGAGAACATGCTGTACTGGACTGATGCTGTCAGAGAGAAAATTGAACGATCCAAACTTGACGGTACTGACAGAGAAGTGCTCATCAGCGCAACTATCTATCCTTTTGCTATCACTGTTTTCGGTAACTACATCTACTGGACAGATCTTCAGCTTCGAGGTGTGTACAGAGCAGAGAAGCACACTGGCGCTAACATGATCGAGATGGTAAAACGTTTGGAAGACTCACCACGTGACATACACATATACAGTCCGAGCAGACAGAAGTGTCAGCTGAACCCGTGCAAGATTAGCAACGGAGGCTGTGCGCAGAGCTGTCATCCCGCTCCCAACAATACGGTTGAGTGCAAATGCGACGATAACACTAAACTGGTGAACGAAGGAAGAATGTGTGTCGCTAAGAACATAACCTGCGACACTAGTAAGTTCTTCTGTGCCAACGGTAAATGCATCAGCAAGATGTGGTCGTGTGATGGTGACGATGACTGTGGCGACGGATCTGATGAAGACAAGAATTACTGCACGTACCACTCGTGCTCGCCTAGTGAGTTCCGTTGTAACAATGGCAGATGCATCTTCCAGTCTTGGAAATGTGACCATGAGAATGACTGCAAAGACGGATCGGACGAAGAAGGCTGCGTATATCCACCATGCGCTGATGGAGAGTTTACTTGCCTCAACTCTCGTTGCATACCTATGACGCAAGTCTGCAATGGTATCAACGATTGTAAAGATAACATCACATCGGACGAAACTCACGAACGTTGTCCTATGAACACAACTTGCCCGACAAATCATCTAAAATGTGAGAAGACGAACATTTGTGTTGAACCTTACTGGCTCTGCGACGGAGATAACGATTGTGGGGACAATTCTGATGAGGATCCCCTACATTGCGCGCAAAGAACGTGCCCTCAAAATAGCTTCCGCTGTCCCAATCACCGATGTATCCCTGCCACTTGGTACTGCGATGGTGATGACGATTGCGGTGATGGTGCCGACGAACCTCCAGAATACTGCCGCTCTGAAGGACGCACATGCTTTGGAGATCTTTTCACATGTGACAATGGCAATTGCATACCGAGAATCTACATTTGCGATGGAGACAATGACTGTTTAGATAACAGCGACGAAGATGATCGCCATCAATGCAATGAGCGCAAGTGTGATGCTGAAACAGAATACACTTGTGAAGAAAACAAATTTTGGCAACGAGCACAATGTATTCCTAAGAAATGGATCTGCGATGGTGATCCAGACTGTATTGACGGAGCTGATGAAAATTCTACCATCCACCACTGCGCAACTCCCACACCGTGCTCTGATGACCAATTCAGGTGTAATAACGGTCGTTGTATCAACAAAGGCTGGGAATGCGATCACGACAACGACTGCGGTGATGGCTCCGACGAAGGGAAGCGTTGTAACACTCAATACAAACAATGTACCGACCAAGAGTTCAAATGTCAAAACTTCAAATGTATTAGAAATCACTTTAGATGTGACGGCGAAGATGACTGCGGTGACCATTCTGACGAGGTCGGATGTGTCAAAGAGAACAAGACATGTCCTGCTGGACAATTCAAGTGTAACAACGATCAGTGCATTGACAACAGACTGGTCTGCAACAAGGAGTCAGACTGTTCCGACGACTCCGATGAGCCTCCACATTGTAACTACGATGAATGCGCCAAGTTGGAAACGGAAGTTAATCAATGTGGCCACAAATGTATCGACACACCAACTAGCTATTACTGTGAATGTAACCAAGGCTACAAGCTTCTCGCAGATGGTAAAGCTTGTGCAGATATAGACGAATGTATAGAAACGCCTGGAGTTTGCTCACAGTACTGTTCAAACACCCCTGGATCTTATTACTGTAAATGTGACGACCAATATTACGAACGAGAACTTGATGAACATACTTGTAAAAGAAAAGATAATACTTCCGCCTGGATCATATTCACAAACAAGTACTATGTCCGGAATATGTCGACTGACGCCAGTTTGTATAACCTGATGCACCAAGACCTGATGAACGTCGTTGCCATTGACTTCGACTTCAAAGAACAGAGGATGTATTTTGCTGATGTTTCCGCTAAGACCATCTACAGATCGAATTACACGGATCCCAACCCCGTTAAAGAAGTGGTGATCAGACACGACTCTCACGGTCTTGAAGGTATAGCAATTGATTGGATTGGAAGGAAACTGTACTGGCTTGACAGACATTCCAAGAATTTGGATGTGTCAGAATTGGATGGTACCAGAAGAAAGACCCTAAAAACTGGCGTTACAGATCCTCGAGCAATTGTCGTTCACCCAGGAACAGGTTACCTATACTACAGTTCATGGCACCTTCAAGCTTACATTGGCAAATTGGGAATGGATGGTTCAAATTTCACATCTATTCTGAACTGGGAAGATGACATTGCCTGGCCAAATGCTCTGACGATAGACTACTTCACTGATAGAATATACTGGGCTGATGCACATTTAGACTACATTGGATCTGCCGATTTGGAAGGTAAACACAGGCATGTCGTATTATCTGGTGCAAAAGTTCCTCACGTCTTTGCTCTCAGTCTTTTCGACGATGAGATCTTCTGGACCGACTGGAACCTCAAAGCTATTAGTAAAGCAAACAAGCATTCTGGAGAAAATTTGATGATTCTTAGAAATACTACACATAGGCCTTATGATATCCATGTGGTACATCCATTGCGGCAGTTATCCTATCCTAACCCTTGTGGCAATAATAATGGTGGATGTTCACATCTCTGTCTGATCGCGCCGCCTTATGCATCCAGTTATTTGAACATCGAGGGTTACGGAGAAGAAGGAGCTACTACATACAAGTGTGCTTGTCCGAACCAGTTCTACTTAGCACGAGACATGAAGACTTGCATTGCTAACTGTACTGACGGGCAACACAGATGTAACGGTCGTGATGAGAAGTGCATTCCGTGGTTCTGGAAGTGTGATGGCGAGAAAGACTGTATGGACGGTTCCGATGAGCCTGAAACTTGTCCAGTACGTCACTGCAGAGCTGGGTCATTCCAGTGCAAGAATACCAACTGTACACCGGCTGCCACCATCTGTGACGGCGCTGATGACTGTGGAGACGGAAGTGACGAGGCCGAGTGTGCTCACGAGTGTCCTCTCCTCGAGTTCAAGTGCAAGTCTAGTGGCAGGTGTATCCTCGACAGCTGGAAGTGCGACGGTGACACAGATTGTAAGGATAACAGTGACGAAGATCCTATAATGTGTCACAACAGACCTTGTAACCCAGACACTGAGTTCGCCTGTAAGAATGGGCGATGCATCCCGAAACTGTGGATGTGCGATTTCGATAACGACTGCGGCGACGACTCTGATGAACCAGCGTATATGTGCAGACAGAAGAACTGTACAACGGGATGGAGGCGGTGTCCAGGACAGGCAAACTACAGGTGCATTCCGAAATGGTTGTTCTGTGACGGTAAAGACGACTGCAGAGATGGATCAGATGAATTACCAGAGAACTGTCCTTCATGCAATGCGGAAACTGACTTCACATGCGACAATAAGCGCTGTATACCGAAACAATGGCTGTGTGACTTTACGGACGACTGTGGAGATGGAAGCGACGAATCGGAAACTATTTGCCAGCAGAAGTATAGAGAATGTTCTGAATCAGAATTCAAATGCGGTAACGGAAAGTGTATCTCATCAAGATGGCGTTGTGACCACGAGGATGACTGCGGAGATAACACGGATGAGGCTGACTGCGGCGGTTTCAAGTGCAAGAACGGAACCTTCCAGTGTAAATCTGGACACTGCATTGCAGCGTACTTCAGATGTGACGGTGACAGGGATTGTAGAGACTTGTCAGATGAGATCGGATGTCCACCGCGTTACCCTGGTGGCAGATACTGTCCTGAAAGCAGGTAAATATTACTTTATTCACATATTACGTGTGCCTAATACTTATGACATAATACTTACAAATCCGGTAATATTGCAGATTCCAGTGCGCAAACAACCTGTGTGTCTCGCAGTCAGACTTGTGCGACGGCACTGATGACTGCGGAGATGGTTCCGACGAGGCCTCGTCTATCTGTACCAACTTCAACTGCGATACACTGAGACGATTCCACTGCGACAACCATAGATGTGTGCCGAGGTAAGAATCTATTTTATTATTGCATTGTAATCAATAAATATTTGATTAAAGTTGTAAAATAAAAATATTTGCAGAGATTATAATGCCGAATATAGTAAAATCCTTATATCTTAAGTACTTAAGTTAAGCTATCTGTGTGTATTCTTTCAAATAAATATATCATTCATTCATATCATTATTTCAAGGCAAATATTTACCTTAGAACTTTTATTAGTTTGTCAATGTTGTAAATGAGTTTTAAATGTGAAATTCTGAATTTTTATTCAGAATTTCACATTTATGCAATGAATTGGTTTAAAAAGACGTTTGTTTTAAATGCTCCCTGGAGTTCCAGAAGTTTATTGTTGAAGGACTGATTTTAAAACAGAGGCATTCGCTTTCCGAAAACAGGCTAAGAAAAGAAGACCCTACTTGGGTCTTCTTTTCTTAGACATTGTACTAGCAACTGATATTTTTGTTTTTTACCTAATCGTACCTTCTTTTCTTCTAGATACCAAGTGTGTGACGGCGTGGACAACTGCGGCGACGGCTCGGACGAGAACAACATGACGCTGTGCGCGGCGCGCGTTAAGCCGTGCGACCCGTACACACAGTTCCAGTGCGCCAACCGGCACTGCGTCGAGCGCAAGCAGCTCTGCGACTTCGCCGACGACTGCGGCGACGCCTCCGACGAGCTCGGCTGCCATCACACGCATACCTGCTCGCATCTTGACAAAGGTAACTTACCAAACCGTTGATCGATTCTGGAACATCAAACTCGTATCTTGTCGATTGATATACTCGTGGAATCATTTTCACGGAATTGATTTTTTCCTAGAAAAATACACGGTTGTAATCAAGTTGCTGCTAGGTTGGTTTGGATTCCAATTCAGTCATTGTGATTTTGGGTTTTTCAGTAGCAGCCTAGGCTAGCCTCGAGTCTTGACTATTATTTACACTATTTTATATAAGATTGCGAAATCTGATTAAAATGTTGAAACCTTGATTGATAAACTGTCACAATTGTATCAGCTACCACGATATTGCTACGTCATAATGTAGCAATATCGTGGTAGCTTGTTTGACAAACGTCATCTCCTCCTTCTGTAAAATCAATGTGCTATCCTTCAGGTGGTTGCGAACACTTCTGCACGAACCTGACGGCAGTTGACGGCGACGGTGGCTACATCTGCACTTGCTTCCAAGGATGGATCATCTCGCCGGTCGACAAGAAGAAGTGTGTCGACGTGGACGAGTGCGCTGCCGGCACGCATCACTGCTCGCAGATCTGTAACAACCTCAATGGAAGTTACAGCTGCGACTGCAGAGAAGGATTCAAGTAAATTACCCTTTTTATTACAAAAGTAGCATCATGCCTAAACTCGTTTTAATAAAAAAAAAGTCTGTGACTTTTGTTTGATTCATCGACTTTTTAGACACTGATTTCCGGAAGTGAACTCCATTTCCGTCTTTTTCGAGTTTCATGAAAGTTGGTTTATTTATATTTTTGCAAAAATGTGTCTTATTTTTTGCCTTTTTTGATAAGAATTTCTTATCAAGTATTCATTTTCTATTGCTACTAAAACATATAAGCATAATTATCATCATTAGAAGAAAAAATATATATAATTGAACATTAACAACTGCAGCAATATAGATCAGATAAATTAATATAATCAATTGACGAATTGAAAACGAAAAATATTGTCGAATTGAAAACCTCCTGCATATTTTTAAGTCGATTAAAAATGCGCCTCATACGAATAATTAAATTATTATCTATCATTAAGTTTCTTTAACTTCACAATCGTTTATAAAATATCTTTGTCCATTGCAGACTGGCCGACAGCCTCTCAGGCGTGTGCAAAGTGGTAGATGATGAAGTTGTTCTTCTATTCGCGAATGGACCTGAAATACGTGCCTTTGCCCAAGACAAGAACGAAGAATTTGACGTCATAACAGCAGAAAAAAGAATAGAAGCCATTGACTACGACCCGAAGCACGAGATGGTCTTTTGGGCAGACAGCTACGACAAGACCATCAAACGGTCGTACATGATCAATGCTCTCAACGGACAAGTCAAGAGCGGGTTCGCTCAGGACCTCAACATGAAGGGCAACTCGAAACCCACTGCCTTAGCCGTAGACTACCTAGGAGAGAATCTATATTGGACAGAAACTGACAGGACAGGCTCGAAGCCCCGAGGACGCGTCATGGTGGCGAGAAACGATGGAAGATACCGAAGGGCACTGGTCTCAGCCGGAATTGAGAGCCCCACGTCACTGGTTCTCGACCCACAAATGGGAAGGATGTTCTGGGCAGACGCTGGGTCTGCTCCTAAGATCGAGATAGCTTGGATGGACGGGTCTAAGAGGAGACCAATCGTCACAGAGAACATCAGACATCCTACTGGCTTGGCAATCGATCATTTGATGGACCACTCTATATACTGGGCTGACACCAAGCTAAACACTATTGAGATGATGAGGCACGATGGTTCCAATAGGAAGGTGATTCTGAAGGGAGATTTGCTCAAGCACCCTCTGTCTCTGGATGTCTTCGAGTCCTCACTGTACTGGGTCACCAGGGACACCGGAGAAGTTGTGAGACAGGACAAGTTCGGAAGAGGAGTACCATTTGTTATATCCAAGGATCTAGACAACCCATCGGCTGTGAAAGGTGAGTTGTCTTAATTATGTGCTTGTTAATGAACTAGTAGGACCTTTAAGCTGGACCGTTTTTGACGTGATAACGTCTTTAAAATCGTTTTAGTCGGGTGACATGTTCAGAAACTTGTGTCACACCAAAACCTCACGAGCGCGATCGATCGATCGATCGATCGATCGTCTTATTGGTGATAACTTATATCACCAATAAGACGTTATCACGTAAACATCTCGATCGTAAACCTACTTTACAAACAACCAATTTTTTTGACTAGAACTAGAACTCAACTTAAATTTTAAAGTGTAATCTAGCCAGGGTTGTCTGGGAAATTCGGTCACAGAGATAAGGCCACTATTTTTTGCTGTACTGCTGTTTTTATGATTCTTTCTGTATTGTTAACATATGTGTAATGTTCCAGTGTACCACCCGCGACGCTACAACGTGACGTCGCGCTCGGAGTGCGCGCGCGCGCCGTGCTCGCACCTGTGCCTGGGCGTGCCGGCCGGCCGGCGCTGCCTGTGTCCCGACCAGCAACAGCCGCCCAAACGTATCACGCAGGAACTGGCGTGTGACGCAGGTATGTTAGCAAACTACCACGATTTACATTGGAATCCTTTAAATAGATAAGTCCTGGTCAGTTCGACCCTCACCTGGTTTAACAGGGCAGTTAGGACTTTTGACTCACCGACACAATCCCGAAAGTCACCATCAGAGTCAGAAGAGGTGCTCACATGCATGATAATGACCCCGAATAAAAATTGATCTATGAGTATTCTTCCTAGCGGTCGAAGCACCGCGGCCATTGCCCCGCGTGTGCCCGTGCGAGAACGGCGGCACGTGCGCGGCGGACGGCGCGGGCGGGCTGCGCTGCGTGTGCCGCGCGCCGCTGGCGCCCCCGCGGTGCGCGGCGGCGGCGGCGGCGTCGGCGGCGCGCGCGGGCGGCGCGGCGGCCGTGCTGGTGCCGCTGCTGCTGGTGCTGCTGCTGGCGCTGGCCGGCGCCGCCGCCTGGTTCGTCATCAGGAAGAGGCCGTTGTGAGTACACATCCCTTTCATGTTACACATCGTTTTCTAATACGTAGCTTAGTCTCTTTTCAAGCGAGTATGTAGGTAACGGCTGCGTCAAACAAAAACGTTTGAATATTCAGACGTGCCGAGTGCAAATATCGAAGATGAAGTTTTTTTCAAATCTTTAAAATAACTACACTTTCAGTTTTATGTATATTTATTTACTCAATACTTTAAAGCTTATAGCACATAGCGTGCTTAAAGTTTAGCACGTTATGTTGGTACAGAGGCGGACTTTTATCCAATCGAAATGAAAGAAAGCAATTAAAGTCATTGTACTGAAAAAATGTGAGCCGTCACGGGACGCCTGGCAGATGTGAACATCGACATTATATTGTAAAAGTAATACGCAGAAAAGAACAGATTGTGATAGGAACTAAATATGTCATTGAAAACATCATTATTCTGTTTCATTATGGACTTACCAAAAGGACATCGTTTTCGTTTTCGTGTTCATCATCGTTTATGAATTCGAGGATCGAAGGCACTTTGAATAAAACTCTATTACTGGCCCCCTGTGGTAACCCATCCATTTCCAAACCTAGGCAAGTATTGCTTAACCTGGCTCCGTGTGGTAGCCCATCCATTTCCAAACCTCGGCAAGGGTTGCTTAACCTGGCCCCCTGTGGTAACCCATCTATTTACAAACTTTGGCAAGGGTTGCTTAACCTGGCCCCCGTTGGTAACCCAATCATTTCCAAACCTTCGCAAAGGATGCTTAACCTGGCCCGTGTGGTAACCCATCCATTTCCAAACCTAGGCAAGGGTTGCTTAACCTGGCCCCGTGTGGTAACCCATCCATTTACAAACCTTGGCAAGGGTTGCTTAACCTGGCCCCCGTTGGTAACCCATTCATTTCCAAACCTTGGCAAAGGTTGCTTAACCTGGCCCTCGTGTGGTAACCCATCCATTTTCAAACCTTGGTGAGGGTTGCTTAACCTGGCCCCTCTGCTAACCCATCCATTTCCAACCCTAGGCAAGTATTGCTTAACCTGGCCCCCTGTGGTAACCCATCCATTTCCAAACCTAGGCAAGTATTGCTTAACCTGACCCCTCTGCTAACCGATCCATTTCCAAACCTAGGCAAGGGTTGCTTAGCCTGGCCCCCTGTGGTAACCCATCCATTTCCAAACCTAGGCAAGTATTGCTTAACCTGGCTCAGTGTGGTAACCCATCCATTTCCAAACCTCGGCAAGGGTTGCTTAACCTGGCCCCCTGTGGTAACCCATCCATTTCCAAACCTCGGCAAGGGTTGCTTAACCTGGCCCCCTGTGGTGACCCATCCATTTCCAAACTTTGGCAAAGGTTGCTTAACCTGGCCCTCGAGTGGTAACCCATCCATTTTCAAACCTTGGTGAGGGTTGCTTAACATGGCCCGTGTGGTAACCCATCCATTTCCAAACCTTGGTGAGGGTTGCTTAACATGGCCCGTGTGGTAACCCATCCATTTCCAAACCTTGGCAAGGGTTGCTTAACCTGGCCCCTGTGGTAACCCATCCATTTCCAAACCTTGGCAAGGGTTGCTTAACCTGGCCCCGTGTGGTAACCCATCCATTTACAAACCTTGGCAAGGGTTGCTTAACCTGGCCCCCGTTGGTAACCCATTCATTTCCAAACCTTGGCAAAGGATGCTTAACATGGCCCGTGTGGTAACCCATCCATTTTCAAACCTTGGTGAGGGTTGCTTAACATGGCCCGTTTGGTAACCCATCCATTTCCAAACCTTGGCAAGGGTTGCTTAACCTGGCCCCTCTGCTAACCCATCCATTTCCAAACCTAGGCAAGGGTTGCTTAACCTGGGCCCCTGTGGTAACCCATCCATTTCCAAACCTAGGCAAGTATTGCTTAACCTGGCTCCGTGTGGTAACCCATCCATTTCCAAACCTCGGCAAGGGTTGCTTAACCTGGCCCCCTGTGGTGACCCATTCATTTCCAAACCTTGGCAAAGGTTGCCTAACCTGTCCCCGTGTGGTAACCCATTCATTTCCAAACCTTGGCAAAGGTTGCTTAACCTGGCCCCGTGTGGTAACCCATCCATTTCCAAACCTTGGCAAGGGTTGCTTAACCTGGCCCCCGTTGGTAACCCATTCATTTCCAAACCTTGGCAAAGGTTGCTTAACCTGGCCCCGTGTGGTAACCCATCCATTTCCAAACCTAGGCAAGGGTTGCTTAACCTGGCCCCCGTTGGTAACCCATTCATTTCCAAACCTTGGCAAAGGTTGCTTAACCTGGCCCCGTGTGGTAACCCATCCATTTCCAAACCTTGGCAAGGGTTGCTTAACCTGGCCCCCGTTGGTAACCCATTCATTTCCAAACCTTGGCAAAGGTTGCTTAACCTGGCCCTCGAGTGGTAACCCATCCATTTCTTAACCTTGACAAGTCAAAGTCAAACATTTATTTGCTTGCATGGTTACAAAAGTTCGTATAATAAATAGTGTAATAGTAGCTTAGCATATTTAGTCATACCATAACGACATGCAAATTTTTAGTATTTTAAACATTATTTAAATTCAAGGAATTCTTGCAGAGTATAGAAAGCGTTCTCAATTAACCATGTGTGTAAAACTTTTCTGAAGCGGACCAGTGGAAGTTCTTTTATTTTATCAGGAATCTTATTATATATTTCTATACACATAGGAAAACAACTTCGTCTGTATAATTTTGTTTTCGTTCTAGGCATAATGAGTCTGTTAGGATATCTCGTATTGAAATTACATTTGTCTCCCACTTTTTCAAACATCTCGGGGTGAGATTTTGTAAATTTACATATTTCCTCGATATACATATATACTAGTCAATGTAAGTAATCTAAGTTTCTTGAACAGTGGTTTACATGAAGTAAGTGAGTCTACATTGCATATCGCGCGTATACACCTTTTCTGTGCGATAAAAGCTCTTCCGAGATGCACCGAGTTTCCCCATACTAGTATACCATAGCGCAGTATTGAACCAACATATGCATGATAAGCCTGTAATGTGGCTTGTCTACTTACAAGGTTAGATATACGCCATAGAGCATAGGCAAACTTACTGAGTTTTCCACATACCATATCAATATGATTAGTCCAGGAACACCTATCATCTAGAACCATCCCAAGAAATGTCATATTTTCTGTTTTTTGTATTTGTTCATCTTTATGAGTGATTTTTAAATCCATGTTAGTCCAGTTTTTGTTATTAAATTGTATGTATTTGGTTTTATTTATATTAGGTTTAAGGTTATTCTTTTCCATCCAAGTTATTATTTTATTTACAGTGCTATTGATTTCCTCATTATAGTTTTCTTTAGTTTTAGGAATTATTACGGACACGTCATCTGCAAAGAGTATGCAGGGATGGTCTGTTACTTCTGTGAGGTCATTGATATAAATCAAGAAAAGGGGTGGGGCTAAAATACTGCCCTGTGGAACGCCTGTCCTATTGTAGTTTAATTTAGATTTGAATGTCAGTTCACCGTTTTTATTTGGTTATCCATAGTAATTTCTACATATTGCGACCTGTCTTTAAGGTAACTTTTAACAAGGGTTGCTTAACCTGGCCCCCCGTGCTAACCCATCCATTTCCAAACCATGGCAAAGGTTGCTTAACCTGGCCCCGTGTGGTAACCCATCCATTTCCAAACCTCGGCAAAGGTTGCTTAACTTGGCCCTCTTGTGGTGAATAAAAATCTAATATGCGAGAGAGATGGCATAGCGCCGGATCGAGTGGGAGAGAATCGCACAGTCGATTGAGCATGGCGACGCGTCGCCACACCGTACACACTACTGTATACGGCTGTATATACAGAGTGGCCAGTTGATAGGCGTCCAAAGAAAAAATTTAGATGCCTTATGCTTAGGGGTACCTGAATTACCCCCATGTATGTTCCGCGATTTTTTGTAGTTTAGGAGCTAGAATTTTTAAAGTACTATTTTCAAAATTTTCACCTAACATTGGTTTTTATTTTTTATCTCTTTATTCCTACCATTTTTATATATTTGTTGTGGAATCTATTAGCGATAGCAATAGCTACCAAGCAAAAAAAATACGTTTGCCTAGGTATTGTAGAACTTACCTCAAAATTAGTCCAAAGTTCAAAATTACCGTTAGAGTTCGGTAATCAAAAATGTTTAGAGCTTAAAAAAAATAAGTTAGGGGTGCCTAGAGGTTTCTAAATCATCTTAAAAACTTCTATGGACCTTAAACAGTCAAAATCGTCATAAAAATATAGAGCTTGACAGGGGTTTATTTCCTGTCAAAGCTTTGATAGCAATAAAGGTATTTTTACAGTTATTGTTATAATTTGTGATTTCGTTATTTTTTCCACTGTTATGATAAAAAAGTACGGTAGATAGTTTACAAATTTTATTAAAACGCCCTACAAAAATTTTTCAAAATGCCGCCTTACCACAGAAATGCACAATCTATATCTACGGAGGAAATTGTCTTTGAGTCGTAAACCATGTCTCATCTCAGTGCTAAGTTTACGTCTGACAGCAAAATTGGTAAAAAATCGCGGAACATACATGGGGGTCATTCAGGTAGGTACCCCTTAGCATAAGGCATCTATTTTTTTTCTTTGGACGCCTATCTACTGGCCACCCTGTATAACCGCTTGAGTGCTTTCGCCACTTTTTTATATACCATCATATAGCGTGGCGATGCGTCGCCACGGCATGCGAAGCCACGCCAGAAATCGGTTTTACGTGCGGTTACAGATGTTTCACTTTAAAAAAGTTTAATTTAAAATAGTTCAAGTGCTTTTACGTTTATTCTAAAAATCATGTTTTAAAAAGAACATACTAGCCCACTGGTATCGGGAACTAACGAGGTTCCCAACTCCCGGCAATCATGGTTCATCAAAATGACCAAAATGATGCACCAAACAGACACCAAAATGGCGGCGTTTCCACCTCCACCGCGAGCGATTTGCCAGTCTTTACTCATCGTAATGAATGCCTTGATTCTTTAGCTATCCAGTGATGTTATTACATCTTGGATAGAGATGATGATTATATGCTAAGCTGCAACACCAAACTATATCCCTCGAGATATATCCCTATAGATGCATATTCAAAGACGTTTCCACGTCATATCACGCTGTAGCCGAAACCTATTGCTACAACGCGTCAGTAGCTCATTTGGAATCCGTTATCCTATAAATTCCCAATAAATACAAGACCGCACCTCTGGTACCATTCAATGATAATATACCTGATCCTTGCATTTTCTTATTCTAGTGGTAAGGGCGGTGGTCTGAGCAGCTTAGCGTCGTCGCAGAGCGTGTCGTTCCGGCAGGGCTCCAACGTGGAGTTCGGCGGCGTGGGCGGCGCGCCCGGCGAGCCCGCCTACACGCTGGAAGAGGCGCCGCGCAAGGGCCGCGACTTCAGCAACCCCATGTACGACGCAGTCACGCGAGCCGCAGCCGCGGGCGAGCCCGAGCCGTCCATACGTGAGTATCAGTCGGAGAGTGCTATCATATGACCGCACACATCATCGCCGGCCTTCATTAGGTTTCCCAATCGAAACAGAGTCAATAACGTGCCTTTACACTCACAGCCGGCATCTACGAAGTACCCGACGAGTTGAAGGAGAAGGTGGTATCCGCGGTGATCTCACCGTCGTCCACGGAGACGCGCGGCGCGGGCGGCGCGGGTGCGCGCGGCGCGGGCGCGGGCGGCGCGCGCGCGCTGGACCCGGCGGCCGACACGGGGCGCGACACGGCGGCGCTGGTGCGCGAGGACGCCGCCTGCTAGCGCGCGCTGCGCCCGCTCCGGGCGGGCCTCACGCTACTCCCCGGCTATCTCTACTACCATCTACCCGACTCTTTAGTGAAATAAGTCTTGACATTTGGGTGAGCTTCACCCGGACAGTTAAACGGCCGCATTTTACTATGCGTCTCGTTTAAAAACTAACACGAATTGCGCACATATTTTTAGGAAAAATCAATCATTCATTCATTTAAAGTAATTGGTAAAAAAAACTGTAAATGATGTAATACTAAGTGTTTCGTATTTGTTTTCGTGTGGACACGTCGAGACGACGGCCCGTCGCGCGTTATTCTCACTTGTTACAAACGCGCGGGTGATCGCCTGCGTGTAACGCTCGCGCGTGCTCTGGGACGCGCGACTTCTCTTTAAGTTTATTTTATTCTTTCCCGATTCTATCCGTCCTTCTAGTTTTAGCTAATAATTTATTTTCGTATTTTCTATCGCGAGACATTCCAATAAATATTTATATTTCTTTATCTTAAGTTATATTTCTGTTTTTCTTCTATACAAAGATTATTGTAGAATCCCAGCTAGTTCTGGTTGTACTTATATGTCAATATTTTCCGTTTAAGTTATCTATTACTTTTCTAAGTAGGTATATATTTTGTGCTAAAATATATTATTTTAAATCTAAATAAACCATATCATAGCGTGATACGTATGTTATTATATGAAGAGATTTCTAAAGGTAGCGTAGGACTTGTACATTCCATTCGTTTGAGACTAAAGACTAAAGTTTCATCCTAGCTGTATTTGGATCTAAGTAATATTTGGTTGCGCTAAGCGTTTCTGCCCGAACTATACTATATTCCTAATATCTGTATAAATGATGTTGACCTAGTAATAAAAGAATAATTAGTACATATATAAGGAACTAGGAATTGTTGTTGGTAACGGCCCAGAGCGCCAGTTATAGGCTTTTAAATTGATTTGACAATAAGCAATACACTATATTAGAGGATAATTTATTTATTTCGGTTTAAGACTATGTAAAATAACTATGTTGTGTTTTATAATTGTCTATTAATCATATAAAATATTAGAATTTTGTGGAACTCTGACGATTTGCCATAAATGTGTGAGATAATGTTTCTGTTGTTTTAATTATGAAATATATTTGTCATCACTTTGTTTAAATTACAAAACTTCTAATATTGTAAATACAGCATTCTGATTGTGATGTACATTTTGATAGGCCAAATTCTATATATTATATTTATTGGAAACATTATAAATATGTACTAAGTATATACTATATAAAACGACTCTGTGAATATAAACATCACGTTAATATGACTAAAGAATTTGAATTGATAAAGTGTAAAAAGGAAAGGTGTCAATATTATAAATATATTACAATGTTATGGATAAGGAGAGGAAATATTTTTATATCGGGACTATTATAGTTATTAGACAGTCGTCTGAGGTTAGAGAAGATATTGTGTAAAAATAAATTAATAATGAAATACGACACTCTTTTATTTAAATCTTCCACGTATACGAAGGCATAGAGTAAATAATACTGCTACCACGCAGTGTCGGTACTAACCGAGCAGCTAGAGCAGGAGCAGGAGCACGACCCTTGTATACAGCACATCGAGCTTCATAGTGCGGGAGGTACTATGAAGCACTAAATCACAAAAAAACAAGTCAACAAACTTTGACGACTAATAAAAAAAACTAGTAGGGGATTTTCATGTATTTTTTTTATTTTAATGAAAAACAGTGCTAACGACCTAAGCAAAGAATTAAAAGTTAATTTCATCTCCTACTTGTTGCAAAAAAATAAAACTATACCTACTCCTACAATTTCCTACTACAGTTCAAATGCTTGACTGTTGCGGCCATGATGTGACGTGTTTACCACAACTTCCTTTAGCTCTATTCAATCAAAAATAGCAATTATAATAAAATGTTAGTGAAAATATGTGTAAAAAGAATAAACGATAAATCTTACTGAAAATTTAAACAGAAGTGTTTATAAGACACATGGACTTTGACGTAACTACCGGCACTATCTCAGACGATGTGTTTTAAGTTTGCGTTCCGTTTCACCAAAAACACGCAACATGAAATAATAATCTTCAAGGCCTTCCATTAAAAGTTTACGAAAGCATAATACTCGTAAACAGTTAGGTATGTCCTACGTGTAACGCTGCTATAACTTGTTTTCTTCTTATCTATCAATTGTAAGACTTATTTAAAAACTATTAATTATTCATATAAACATACAATATATTCAATAAATATAAACATATTTATAAAATCCTGTAAAACGCATAAATAACATTTTAACACGTAGGGCTATCCCGCAAGAGTGTGGAAGTGAATTTCAAAGGCGCACAGCACAAACAGTCAATAATTAAAACAGTAGATGATGGAAGGGAAACGAAGGAGAAGATGTGATGATGAGCGACTAGGTTTACCTCTGGGACAAAAAAAAATAAAAGCTTCCCGAAGATACGAAGGAGCTTTAAGATTGTATAATACCATGTGCACACTTACATTAAGTGGATCTAATTATAATGACAATCTCGGGATTTTGCTATTTCAGCCAGTACCTACCGTCAACCAATTTGGTCATCATGGAAGCTTTACTACGTATTTGGAAACTGTCGCGATGGTAAAAAAAATGTCGAGATGGTAGTGAAAAGGTAGCGATGGTTGATAGTTTCTTTAGGGCTGATTACTTAATAGATTTTGTTAAATTCAAGGCATGAGAAGAGCAGCTGTGCTATTATTTTTATATGGTTAAATTTTTATATTAATTTATCAGCCAGTATAAAGATCTTCCTCTCGTACTAAACATACATTTCAGTAATACTCAAATCGGAAACTGGGCATAAGCTGGAGTCTTATGAAAAAGTTAATAATAAAACCACAGTTAACCACTTAATTTATTTTATTGAACCTCACTACTAACTGAACCGAACTGGTATTAAAATCATATAAATTCATTGCAAAAACTAACAAATGACACACAAGTTTTGTTTAATAATATGTATTTTATTTTTGTGTAATATAAAGAATACTAATAAAGATTATAAATCCAAAAAATATTTTGTGACTAATGGAATCGCAAAAATGAGTGGAGCGAACGGACTTTAGATTTTCTGTTCTTCGCTCCACTGGCAGGCAAACTTTTCGTTAGATATGCTATCTCAGAATACAGGTACAAGTAGTTGATAAAAGTAAAACTGTCAATACAACAAAATTAAATACTTATAAATATAATACATTTCTTTTTCAGTTATGCTAGTACGAATACATTCAGAGTCATCTTCTGAGGTTTGTGTACTGCATTAACGAAAAGGAAACACAGTGCTATGAACTCGGTTGTGCCAACGAGAGCTTGGATATAGCGCTTGAAGCTTTATCACAAACCAAAAGAGTTCAATCAATAACAATATTCGAGTGTAAGCACAATGTGTCTCTTCGTGATGAATCGAAGAGCTCATTTACGTTTTGTAAAGTCTCTAAAAAATCGTCAATTCAATGCTCATGACTTCATTTAGATCACGTTTTCACTGGGGCCGCAATCATCTCTGAAAATAATGGTTAAAATATAAGATTGTCACACAGTTCACAGCTTGCCACTGGCGGCTAACCATGATCTAATTAAAATGGTTCAAAACCAAGACAATTCAGTTTTGGATGACATTAGATGAGAAGTTATGTTTAGTGATGGAATACATTGCTATAATATATCCTTTACGACTATGATGCTCAGGATAAAGGCTATATAAGGTAATGATTGTAAATTGAATCGTTAAACAAACGTAATAGTACTAATTAGAAGAAAAGTTCAGTTTAGGTCGTCAAATAGATCGCGTTAAGAGCTCATGGTATCACTCCTAATCGGCATCGATGGAGTGTGCCTCACGTGGATATGGCTTTTTTCGTGACTGTAGTCAGTGGTTTTGACGAAATGACGTAGTATACCTTATATTTATGAGAACTCTTTCGTGAACTTCTGGTGGAAGGTCTTGAAGGTTTCCAGCATCTGTTCTAGCATCTTGGGTTGCGGTAGAATGGTGGTGCGGAAGTGGTAAGTGCCTGGGCGCTGCCCGAACCCGGAGCCCGGGATTATACAGATACCTGGATAGAACAGGAACCTGGCATCGATTACTAGATAGACAACTGAATGTGGCACACACACGACACGCGACGTCGGGAGAAGTTTCTTCCTTCGACACTAACTACATTGAGAGACACGTTATTAAATTTTTAGCAATGGAAACGTCCATATTCAAAAAAGGAGTGTTATGTTTTTAGGGTTCATGTATGTTTGTATGTATGTGAGTTTCTTTATTCCATCATAACTTCTAAACGCCTGAACTGATTTACATGTATGGGGTATCGTTAGAATCCGTAAAAAATTTATGGCAGTCGGGGGCCAATCTGTAGAATACTTTCTTGCATAAAAAGTCCCCCGACTGCGATGAAATTTTTTGTTGAAACTAACATCTTGTTTTTTTCTTTTTAGTTCATTTTTTTGACATGGCAGTCGTGTTTTTTAATTTTTTTAATTATTTATTTTTTCGTTTGTAAATAGGTTGTTGTTTGTTAATATGAGGAGCTCGTGGCTAAATAAATAGTAGCCGCTCGGGTCGATCTTTAGGTTAAGCCGCGCTTGCCTAGGTTGGTCTGTGGATGGGTGACCACCCGTTACATACCGAGTTTCCTCCGTGCCTCGGAAAGCACGTTAAGCCGTTGGTCCCGGCTGTCATTTGTAGATCTTTGACAGTCGTTACAGGTAGTCAGTGTTCCGAAAGTCTGACAACCAGTCTTACCAAGGGGTATCGTATTACCCAGTATTAACTGGGTTGTGGAGGTCAGATAGGCAGTCGCTCCATGTAAAATACTGATATTCAGCTGCATCCGGTTAGACTGGAAGCCGACCCCAACATAGTTGGGAAAAGGCTAGGCAGATGATGTTTGTTAATATGAAAAAAATGCAAATATTTAAATTTATTGGTTCACTCGTTTAATATTTAATTTAATAGATTGGCAGATAAAAGATAAGGTCACAAATCAGTTCAATTTAAAAAGGGTTAACAATTTTGGAAAGCATAGACTCCAACGAAGAGCACATTTCTGTTACAAAACAAGGAATAAAAAAATGACTAGCATGCTACGAGGAGATATTACGTCAGAAGAAAAATCACTGACTCGTCAGGCGAATTGTAGTTCCACATTTATTTCCTAACTTATTGTTTTATTTAGTCTCCGGTCCCAATTAAACATACTTTGTATGTCTTTATATGCTTTGTTCCCCGACTTACGCGAATTCGACCCTTCCAACCACTTGACACCACCGGTGGTGTCGTATGGAATCTCTAGTCCATATGACACCACCGACTATTAGTGAGGTTACATACAAAGTTGTTGATATGAAAACTCCAATTAAGTTCAAGCAGTTTCATTAATGAGGTACGTCATTTGACAAAGTTTATATTTATCTGTTACTCAAATGGTCATCTTGACATTGTTCATTGCAATTTGAATATTCGTCGTATCGTATCGTCTTTCCGTCCTAATCTTTTAATTTTTCAAAATGGACATGGATACTAATACTGAAGACATAAAATACATAAAAACTCATGGCGGAATAGCTTTGCTCTGGCAAACAGACATTTATATGTCCGTGAAAACGCAAACGGAACAAAAAATATGAAGGATACTTGTACCCAAACGGACCATTTGAGTGATGCTCAGATTGTATTAAATACAGCAAAATTGTTGGCTGAAAGTTTTTTTCCCGGAAAAGAAACACTAAAAGAAAAGTTCATTAAGTCCTATTACAAGCACGTAACAACAATTGTTGACATGCTGGAAGACTAGTTTTCCGGTCCGTTCTTTAATACCTACATAACTACTTACATCACTTAAATTAAAAAAAAAAAATTATAAACTCTGTTTTATTAATTATCGTCTAACTATAGATAACTTAAAATAATGAATTGGGAGTTGTTTGTCAAAAACACGCGTTTCTGGACATCACTAGGGTGGTGCCATATGGACTAGAGATTCCATACCACACCACCGGTGGTGTCGTTTTGGTGGTGTCAAGTGGAAGGAAGGAATTCGACTTACACAGGATAGCGCTTGGTCCCACTTATCGTTTAAGTTCGGGGTATTACTGTATCTTATTGTTAGGACTGATATTGTGGGCATTTGTGGGATGAAATAACCGACCAATTGTTTTATTTATTACTCCCTCTCGTTTTACTGTCGCTCTTATTTACCAACCGCCGATGCATGAAATAACTTCCGGATTATTTTTGTTCAACTGGTCGTAATAACCTCTCGAAAGTTTAAATGTCAGCTTTGCGTTTAGTTACACTGTTACCAGTATAAAGAAAATTAGCGATTTATATTACTGAAATCCACCAAATATTAACAGTAATAATTAAATATGATACGAGAGTTTTGAGTATGAATATGGATGGCTATTAGATTCTTATAGCCATCTATACATGCCCCTATTTAGGTAGGTAGGTAGGTAGGGGCAGCCCATAGACACGATGGATGGACTGTGTGAAAGATGATAAGGTTAGAAAGCGGGCGACTCATCAGATGACGACTATTTGAAAAGTTTAATGGAAGAAGACCTGCGCCGGTTACAAATAATTTGTGACGAGGGTAATGTCGAATAAAAACGAACATCAAATCAGTGTGTTGGTTATGTCTCACCGGTTTCCTCGAGCAGCTTGAAGGCGTAGAAAGCGTCCGCCGGTTTCTTTGCATCCTTGGCGGCAGACACTGCTTTGGCAGGCATTTTGATGCGCGGGAACGCGTACATCGCACCCTGCAGACACAACGTTTAGGTGGAAATAAGTTCTTCTCACAAGAAAAAATTATAATGACACGTAGGCATACACATAGGCTACTTTTATCCCGGTTTATGCGTGTGAAACCGCGGGGCGCAGCTAGTATTATAACTCTAACACGCAAAAACTACTGAACGGATTTGGATGAAATTTGGCCCACACATAGTTTACAACACACTAAATGTTAACATATAAAATGCTCAGTGTCAGTATCTTCCATAAATATTGAAAATTAGCCAAAATGGTTCCGATTCATAAAAGTGACTCTGTAAATTTGGTTAGCAACTATCGACCCATTTCAATTCTCCCGACTCTGACTAGGGTTTTTGAAGCGATAGTATGCCCAAAACTACAACAGTATTTAAAAAAATATATTTCCATCCATCAGCATGGCTTTACCACTGCAAGATCCACCTGTAGTAACTTAGTTACTTTTGTTGAAAATATCGCAGCTTCACTAGACTCCAACCAGCAGTTTGACGCTATATATACGGATTTTAGCAAGGCTTTTGACAAGGTGTCCCACGATCTAATCATTCATAAGCTTGCTGCGTACGGTTTTGTTGGTTCTCTCCTTAAATGGTATCACTCTTAATTAACGGATAGATCAATTTATGTGGTAGCCAACGAATATTAATCCAAAACTCGGAAAATAACTTCCGGTGTGCCGCAGGGTTCCCACTTGGGTCCTGTCGTATTTATTATATTTGTAAATGATCTTCTACATTGTCTCATCAACTCAACGCTATTTTCATATGCGGATGATATAAAAAATATCCGTGTAATACAGACTCAGAGTTACTCCAGCAAGACGTGAATAGACTTTTAAAATGGAACTAAACATAAAAAAAATTTCTCAGATTACATTTATTCGAAAGTTACATGTCATTGTATTCAATTATATATTGCATTAATAATAATAAATCATTTATTTTTTGGACCAAAATTGTTGTACTTTTAGTAAACCCACCAAACTGCGTAATAGTTTGTCGGCGGGATTAGCGCATAGATGGCACGAGCTTATGTAAAGTGAATGTAATCAGAGACTTGGGGGTATTTTTTGACCGTAAGTTAACATTTATTCCCCACATGGACCACATCATTACAAAAAGCCTCAAGGTCACTCGGGTTCGGCATGCGGAACGCAAAATGCTGTCGCAAGCCTAAAATTTTCTTTTCAATTGCTTAGTCCGTACCATACTGGAATACTGTGTGGTTGTATGGCGTCCCCATTATGCAACACATGCTCTTAGACTAGAACGCATCCAGAAGAGATGTTTGTATCATCTAGCCTACTCTGAGAAATGTAAAACGCCTTAACTTTGGTATGATTTCACTTTAAAAGCGGCGCGATATTAATGACTTAACTTTCCTATTCAAAATCCTTCACAGTAAAATTGACTGTCCCCAATTATTAAGCAAATAAAATCTATCAAATTTTAATCCACCCCATAATCACACACACAAAATTTTAATCCACGTAATCCTATTAAACTATTTCGACCACCATTCCGTAAGACTGTTTCAGGTTCCAATTCTCCTTTTCCAAGACTTTGCCGACTTCTTAATAATCATGACGACAAGATCGATATCTGTTGCACTTACTCGGGCAATTGGGTATTTGACACCATTAACCAATAATTTAAAGACACAATTTCTCTGAAAGAACACGTTATTCTAGACCTGAGAACTCCATTCATTTCAAAATAACTTTAAAATTCGATTTTTAGTTGCTTTTAAATTAATAAATAGTTGCGTCATTGACTTGACAACTTAGTGACGTCATCGGTTGCGAGTCTCATACAAAATCTATGGGGAATCGCGTTTTGACAGCTCATAAAAAGTATGTCAATTGATTGGTGGTGTCAACTACCCTATTCAAGAGCCAAGTCCCGCTAAATATTATTTAGCTATATTACTTTATTACTTATCTCATCATATTAAGCACACCGTCGAAAAAATTGTAAAATCTGTGTTAGCCGCATCATATTGTCTACTTAGTCGAATTATTTGTGACTGTTTTGTTTTTATATCAGTGTAACAGTTGTAGGCAAACCAATAAATAAATAAAAAATAAAAAAACAAGACATAAACTACGGCACAGGACCGACGCGATGCGGTGGTGATTCATGTGGGAGCTTTTCTCAGTAGAGCGGTAGTATTGTTTCATTCACCTGCACGATGTTGCACTTGAACCCCTCCATTTTGTTGAACGCCTCCACGATCATATTGGCGCGCATTTTGAGCGAGCCCAGCACTGCCGCCTTCTCTTCGGACCACTGAGAGTAGGACGGCTCGCCGTTCTGCGGTGGCTTGGCCTGCCGACAATAAGTGGAACGACTGCTGTCACCAATACAGGAATTACATATTCTATACACCGCAAGACCAGAGAGAGCAAAGCATAGCCTAAAGACTATTATGACTTACGAAGCCAAAACGTAGACACTCACGGTCCATAAATTCAGGCGAGCTTTGGAACGGGCTATGCCTAGAATGTCTCTGAGGGCTCGCATCCGGAATGAAGTGATCTGACAGAGAATCAGAGCTATCCACAGAAAAGCAGAGTTGCCGACATACAGAATAGGTAAGCTAAAGTGGCAGTGGGCCGGCTATATTAGCCATAGAACTGATGACTGTTGGTGAAGACGTTTTCCAGAGTATATACCGCAAATCGGAAAGCATACTGTGTGATGACCTCTGGCTCGGTGGAGCGATGATCTTCGCAGAGTGACTGGTAACTGTAAGAGGGTTGCGGAGAATCGAGTACTATGGCGTGCGATTGATGAAGCCTATGTCCAGCAGATTGCTGTAGCTTGATGATGATGTTTTTATACCATATATGCTATATTGCCATTTATTTAGCGAGATGTATAGAATGTGCAGATGACGATTTGGTCATTGGTCTTCTTACTTATTGTATGTACTTGAAATCTTCAGAAATCGACGAGAATTTCCAGAATTAAAAAAAAAACAATTTTTGTACTAACGACCATATCAACTGTGAATTGACCTATTGTGCTGGGACACAGCATGGCAGAGATGGCCTTGTACAAGTTGGTCTGCACTTCTTTATCAAGGTTCACGAGCTCCATCCACCCGCCGCGCAGCCCGCACTCGCCCATGTACCCCTTGCTAATGGACATGAACGACGCCAGCTCGAGTTCGCTGCATGGAGGCCCCATCTCAGTCATCACCTGTGAACGATGCGTGTATTGAAGACGACTAACATTGCAAATGTATTTTTGAGTTGTTTTTAAAATTGTACAGTCGGCTCCAATTTTGTATTGCTAGGTGTAACCCTAATACTTGCTCCAATCACATTTTAAAATGAAACAAATTAAAAAAAAACTAAGTATACTTGACTGCTATATTTGTATTTGCTTAGTTCGTAAGCTGGCGACAGAGTTATTATGCCGTCCGTGGTACTCTGACTTGACTTAAAATACCGTCAAGAAATGTCTCTCAAAAGTTATAAGATGTTGTGTTGCTATTATACAGACGTCTTGTACGTTGTAAATTCAAACGTTTTACCCACCTTCTTGAAGGAGGAAAATTTGCTACCTTTTGCGTACACATTGTCCTGGTACACCTCGTCGGCAAACACGAACAGTTTGTGCTTCGCCGCGAACTTGAGAATTTCCTTCATGTTGCTTTCCGTCAGTACCTGTAGTAACACGCAAGTTAGTAAAAAGTTTACTCCAATTATATTTTTTTTATGCACACTTAAGTAAAAAATACCTAAAAATAGTCAACGCTTTAGATATTTTAAACCGATTGTTAGAAAGTCGAAAGACGCGTTGTTTCAGCCAATTAAAGGCAAGCGACATGTCTTTCTAATAAATGAACACAACATTTTAATTGTTTTATACCATTACGTGGTATATTATTGTGCCGTTTCTTCACTTTACTGTGAAGATGTTATTTAATGACTTACTTACTTGGTGATAGAACTTCAGCAACGATTTATTATTGTCTATTACAATGCAGAGTTGTTTCGATGTACAGCGGCCAATAGAATTACTAAAATCGAACCTCAGAATCGGTCCACGTACTATATATAAACTTGTGTGCTGCATTAAATACATTGTGCCTCTGAGTATAGCGTCACCTGTCCTGTGGGATTCCCAGGGTTGATGACGACCAGTCCGCGCACGGCGATCTCCTTGCTTCCATCATTGAAAGCGCGCTCCAGCTCAGAGATGTCGATACCCCAGTGGTTGTCCTCGTCCAAGTAGTAGCCCACCTGGCCCAGTCCGAACTCCGCCAGCGATGCAGAGTACAGCGGGTATTGCGGAATCGGGATCATCACACCTATGCAACATGAGACCCTATAATTTATTACCGCATTTAATTGAGAACAATAAACACGACGACACATCGGTTTCTTCTTCACCCATATGCGTAACTTCCACATAATAGTTACCCTATTGCCACCAACCGAATTTCCATAAGGAAAACCCAGTAACACTTCTATCCTGACTGAACTGTAATAGCTCATATCAATGTTGACGGAGACTGTGCACATTGTGTGCGAAGCTAAGATCTATCTTACCCTCATTTACATCTAGAAAGTTCGACAATTCTACACGACTTCAGTACGACATTGTATCACACCGCCATGTTTCTGCCATACCTTACAGCTGGGCTGCTACCAATTTTTTTCTCAATAAATTCTCAAAGCTTGATCCACGATTTGAATCCAGTATCTCACGCAAGACTGTCACGTTTCCGGCTGGGGTTGCGGGTTGTTCGAAAGAGATAGCGCGGCCCCGGAATATAAACAATATAAAGGGGAATAGAAGGAACATGGGTGGGTTTTAGTCAGTACCAGTCTGACACTTCCCCCTGCTCTACCCAGAGCGGGGGAAGTTATTTTCCATCCGCAAAAATACTGTAATATTTGCCACCACTAGAGCAAAGATGCAACCAACCGTTTGTCGTACAATAATTGTCACTTGGCGGCTAGTCACGCAAAGCCGTTTATTCTCAAGAAGTCCATAAAATTATATTTTTCTTTCGGAGTGTTCGTCTCTGTAATATACGTTCACTATTTACTGACCCGAAATCTTTCCATCGACTTTGTTGCATAACATCTGCAAACAGTTCTTGATGCCTGTGGAGGCGCCAGCGCTGAGGCAGATGTCCTCCCAGTTGGCCTTATGTCCGTCGCGGCGCTCGATGTAATCGGCCACGTGCTTACGGATCATCTCGATGCCATACGACGCCGTGTACGCGCCCGCTGATTTCCCTCTGGAGCAAAACATGGCGTTAGTGCTAGTTATCAAAATACCAAGCAATAATAACATCACTAAATTTCCGTTTTGGCAATCAAACTATCTTTGACGGACATTAAGATTGGTCCCAATTCAAGATTTTCTCTAATAATTAGTGATCGAATACTGCTTTGACTCTGCGCGAAGCGTCGATATAGGACGTAACGGGACTATTTGTTGTTTCATTGACATTCGCTACCGACTTCCGGAAGGAAGGTATCAAATTTTCCACTTCTTAGTTTTCTTTGCGTACTTAAATCGTTTTTTTTTTTATTTCAGCCTTTTTATGGTATGATGCTAGGTATCTCACACAAGTTCTTGTCGTGTATTCATTTTCCATTGTAACTAAAAGTTATTAGCAGATCATCCACATAAGCAGAAAAAATATGTATTATAGAATATAACTCATAAACTAACCAAGAAATATAGATAAAATTGAAATGTAACCAACTTGGGAGTATATTTTATATATGTATAGGTACCTAATTATTGAAATCGGCCCACAATTGACGAAGAAATCGCGTAAGAACCATACAAAAAATACAGTCAAATTGAGAGTAACTCCTTTTTTGAAGTTTGATAAAAAGAAAAGGCAGCAGTAGGCAGTTACTCATACATTAATTTGAAAACCCCTGGTAATATACCAAGTCATGAGTAAGTAAGCCATTAAGTTAACACCTACCCACAACTTTTAAGCAATCCTGTGGCTCTCTCTTTCACGTCGTCTGGGTAATTACCGCATTGAATCAGTTCAGGATTTACCATACAGGACAGCACCTGTGCATTAATAACATCACCGTAAGTTACAGGTGTAATCAAAATATGGATTTATTTACGAACTCCATCGAACACAATACCAGTCCCTATTCATTGAACCCCAAACCAAACCAACCGCCGCCGCCGCGAAAGACGCGCCGGGCGTCGAGAGCCGAAACTACTCCCAGCCACCGAAGACACGGGTCTGTGGGCGGTGAGCAATGGGTATCTCACCGTCCGTCGTCTAGTGATGACAGGCCGTGTCGACGGCGCGTTCGTGTTCCACACACGCTTCAAAGAGATATCAGCAAAGTAGACAGTCGGCAGGGCAGGCAGTAGCCTGCTGGGTTTGCGGGTTCTTCGAAAGAGAAACCGCGGCCCCGGAACACAAAAGTCAAAAGAAGGAACATGGATGGGTTTTTAGTCAGCACAAGTCTGACATTCCCATCCGCACCGCCCAGAGCGGGAGAAGACCGTATTCAGTGCGACGTGTGCTTCGCGTCTGTCGGCTGTGACACTAGAGTTTACAACCGTTTCACAAAGTGATTTTCTAGAATGAACTAGTACGTAACTAGTTGTTGGTTTCAGTTGAAAAATCGTCGATCTCTTTCGTAGAGACCTTTGAGTAATCTGCTGCTGATCATACTTGTCTGATGAAGGTGATAGGCGTCTGTCCCATGGCATGCGCATCTCCGATGTTTGCATTGACCACAGTACTGAAAGGCTTCTTCTTTCCCTGTTGAACAACAAAAAAATATGTCTCTAGTAGAAAAGTTGACCACGACAATACTAGCTACCACTGGCTACTACGACAACGACGTACTGTGTTGCTTTGACTAGGGTGGTTATTGCGAGGTATTGGTAATTGATTGCAGTGCTTGAATTAGTTTAAAAACCTCTTGAATTAGTTTAAGTCTGGTTGGATGATCCCCCCTTTTCTATGGGGATGAAGAACTTCACAACCTGTTTTTCATAATCCCATAAAACCCCAGCTGAGATCAACGCTCCTAGCTAGGTGTCCTGCCCAACTGTATTTGAGCTCCATATCACGATTTCCAATTTGCATAATAAAATTGTAAGTAGCTTACTTATACCATAGTAACCTACCTCCTGTAGCTCTTTTTGAATAGCTGCAGCACGAATTACAAGCGGCCCACGTACAGCATATTGCAATTTTATAACATTAGGGTTTAAGTTTTGCATATTTATCGTTTTTTTGTTGGATGCTGTGGTCGCTATCCTTTTCACGGGCACCGTGTGTGTGACTCCGGAGAGAATCCGGCCGGTGCGGCTCATTAGCTTCGATGGTGACATGGTCGAACCGAACAAAATTCAACTATGAGACCTAACTGAGTGCCATGTTTGTGTTTTCACTTGGTTTTACAAGTTTTCCATTCATTAGCTCCACACCATGAGGAGTCTTATTACTTGGCTCCACTTAGTTTTCTGCGGACCACGCACCTGTTATAAAAGTGTTGTATGTTTTCACGTTTTCGGGAGCCGACTAAGTTCGACTCTTTTAAAATAACTCTTTAAATAAATTAAATAAAATAATATAAATAAAGTATAAAAATAAACCATTCATCGAAAAGTTTCCTGTAAAATGTAAAATGTCAAAAATGAATGATTAATAACAAACGAAGCTCATGGCACTGATGACGGTTTGACAGTTTAATACAGAAAAGATAAAAAGGTTCTCCTCAAAGTAGGTTATTTATGAATGAAATTAATATTCAGAACATAATGTAATATGTAAATAATTAAATGTAATGATAAGAGGTTGCTGTGGGCCCTCCCACAACAACGAACGTTTCATTTTCCGTCACGACACACATCATTATTAGATACTTGATATCATCGGAGAGCTTGAGACTTTTGATGCCTGAACATTCCACATTTTTTTTATGACCAGGCTGTCTGTTTATGGAACGAATTGCAGGTGCCAGTTGAGTGAGATAAGCTCAGTAGTGACCACGGAACAGAAAAAACAGGTAGTGATTGAGCTTGTCTCACTTACACCAATTCGGGCAATTCGTGCAATCAAATGCATATAAAGCAATGAGTACATTGCTTTAAAAACCTTAGTTGCAAATCATTATCTTTCCCTGGAATATTATTTAATTTCCCAATCAACATACTGCTAACATTGCACTACACGCATGTTGGTAGCACTTAGAACTAACAGGGGAATTCCCTGATGTGGTTCGATCGAGCTAGTCGTAAAACCCGAACAAATAAAATAGGATTCCGTTGGCTATCAAACAATAAGAGATTGCTGTAGGTACTACGTGTTTGACACTAGTATAAAACTTTTCGATGTTGCTGAATCACCAGAAAGTAAGTCAGAAAATACAGAAAATGTACCTATCTCTTTATAAGTACCTACATTGAAAGTGGTACTGTACTACTACTGTTTCTGACGAAGATACATTTTCAATGAGTGATGCTGTAGTTGAAGAGACAGCGATTCCTCCTAATTAAGCTAAATTATGTTCTAGTCAAAGAGAAGGTAAAAGTAAAGCCAGTCCTTTAGATTTAGAGTCATAATATATGATTCTAAAATCACTACAGTTTCAAATAAAAACTAAACGTAAAATATACTCCAACGATATTGGTGAATGGCCGAGCAACTTTTACAGAGATTGCAAAAGAAAGCAGCGAATTGCACACATGAATAAATAAATAAAGAAAGTAATACGTTAACAAAAGTTAACAAGCGTCTAAGAATCTACAAGGCTATAGAAAGGCTGTAGAAAAAATCCTCAATAATGGTCAGTGCGAATGATTTGGAGATTAGCCTAGGTGACGAATTAGTGCAGTTCCCTGAGCTGCTGCAAATAGATGTGGCTACTGTTATTGACAGCAACAAACAGGAGCCACTTGAACTGCAATTTTATACAATAATTCTTCAGAATTGGGTATCCCATTCCTATGTATGGGATACCCAATTCTGAAGAATTGCCTTGTGAATTTTCTTGTGTCTCATGAGCTGGCAAACGTTCGTTTTCAACATTAAAACATATTAAAAATGAATTAAGAAAAACGATAGGCCTTGAAAATCCTAATCTAAAAAAACATGAAAATCCTATTCTCTTCCTATTCACACACTTCTGTTTATGTTTCTTTCTTTATATTTCCTCTCGCAGGCCTGCTGGTAGGAATTTCTTTAGAAATAAGTTGTGCCTTTGTACTTACTCTATGTTTTTCTATAATGTTTTTTGTGTTTTCTCCTGTGTATACATAAATGATTAAATAAATAAAAAAATCATCTCGCATTGATAAATATAGCTTGATTTGTTAAAAGAAGTCGATAATAAAAGTGTTATCTCTAAATTTGCCCAAATTAAATCTTTTTTTTTATTTTTAAGTAAGTACTACATAAAACTTGACAACCTAAAGCCAACAAAGGGCTCTTTACAGAATTTGCTACAGGCCCCGTGCTGGCTTAATCCGGCACTGCTTGATGTGAAGCTGAAATATAATTTGTCTAGATGCGGGATGGCCTATGGTGTAAGTTTTTGAGCGAATCGTGGCCAAGGACAAACCTAAATTTCGTCCCAAAGCGCGCTAGGTAGAAACAGATATAGAACACCCAGAACATAGAAGAATGGAAGCTAAGGTCGGTGTATCTGCTTCTGTAGGTACCTACTGCGAATTATGGTAATTATACAACGTTCAACCGAGCTTCTAATACTCTTCGCTCAAAGCTCTGCAAGAGCAGATTAAGGCAGATTGTGACAACTGACATTGGTGACAATAAATATATATTAGACATTAAACATCCTACTGAAACTTTTCCACAAAAGCCATTAATGAAGAGTTGAAGTTGAAGTTACATCCTACTGGTAGGTATATGTATTCTACTCTTTGTTATATACTATTAATAAATTGCTATTAGGTACACAATATTGTAGTCTTTGGATTACATCTTGGATAGCCTTGTATGCATTGGAGTTATGGCATTTTAATCGACGTCTCAATTCGAACATTGGTATATGTATTTTACTTTTTGATTGGGACTCGCCGCTATTGTAGACAGTACGCACCTACGTAGGTATATAGTAACGTCATTCATACTCCCGCTCTTATTTGGGGTTGGTTGGCGCAGCATGAACTTTTTCTTCCATACTCATTTATAACCTCTATTATTCGTCATTTCATCAGACACCACACCTTTCTTGTCATATTATCCTTCATATAGTCCATCCATCGGTTTTTAGTCTTCCTGTACTCGTATAGGTACCTACCCATCATCGCTCATACTTAAAACATATTTTCTTTAATAAAATAGATACCTACTTAGTACAATATTTTCCGTGCGGGAATCGAACACACGCGACACGCCATTCAGCCGCCAACCGTTCATTGGGCGTAGATAATAGCGAAAAATACTCAAATGAGTTTCGAAACCGATTTTGATGAAAACTAAAATTGCATCACTGGACTTAACAAAAATCGAACCCATCGATTTTGGGAAAACAAATCTCCTTGTATTTTTACAGCGTTTGATAGTGTCGTTTGAAAGGATCAAACTCTTGGGACAGCTTACGGCAAAATAAAATTTAAAAAATTAGGGCGCCGGTTATTTTTTTGGCTTGTAAACTCAGTTATACTAACGGTGCCATCATTGGTGAAAAGATTCCATCTTTGGTGGCTTTTATCGCGGAAACGTGACGCTTTAGAAGACTTCATACAAACTTTATTTGCATTGATATCAGCTATTAATAAATATAGGTTTGTAGCGACACAAATATGAAGAGGCAAAAAGTACTACAGCGCCATCTATGTAACCACTGAAGCAATAACGGCAATAATTCCTACATCGCGCAAGCAAAGTTGTACGTGAACTTAACATTATGTTTGCAGACATCGCGACATGGCTGCGAATAATAAAGCAGCAGCTGATGACAAGACTGAAACACTGGATGCACAGCAGGTATACACCCTGTCAGCAATACCTGCCCATACGTTCACATTAGACGTCTTTTTTGCGGATGGGATATCATTAAATAACTTCCCTCGCTCTGGGCGGAGCGGGGGGGAGAGTCAGTTGTACTGACTAAAACCCACCCATGTTCATTCTATTGCCCTTTACGTTCCGGGGCCCCGGCAGGACATTAAACGTCTGCAGTAGACTGGTGACAAGACAACCCTACCTATTACCCAAATCATTTTTCGTTTCCTACCAACTCTTGTATCTGATCATCAATCGCGATCTTTGATTAAAATTATTGAAATTACCATGGTCCGTTTCTTGCTAGCCTGCTTTGTTCCACTTCCACTCCAGTACAAACGGCTGTTTTCGAAGTTTCCACTTTTAATAATTCTGCACATCCTCTGTTTGAGTTCCAATGGAACTGCTTTAATTCAACATTGGCTCAAGGCACCAGTTTGTGCTATTTTAGACCAGTTTGTCTGGCATGTGGTGTGACAGAAATATCCTGCCTAGGCCCAATTAAGGACCTTTTACATTATTTAATAAATATAATTGAGTGGGTAATAGGATCACAACTTTGTATTATTCTCAGGAATGATTGCTGCCCGTCTGTACACTGAGTACACATGCCTTTTGGGAACAACACACAACGTTGTCCCAATTGTGAATTCAATCCACACTGTTTATTTGGACTAATGTAGGTATATTTATGTTCTCCTCAGTCATGAGGCTGCAGATATATTATGAATTATTATTCCTAGAAGCCTATAACAGCCCCTTTACATAAAAGTAGTTAGCGTAGTTGATTTTTTGTAACGACTACATGTTTACAGATCAAATACAACTATTACTAAAACTAACTGGGTAGACTGGTAGATTTGTAGTTTTTACTTATGCATAAAGTTTTAATAAATAAATAAATACTATATTAGTGCTTTAATACCACATATTTTAAATCTGCTACAGGACGTTGGTCACCTAGAGAGGGAAAGGAGGGCATTGGCAGTTTGCTGCAATACGTTGGCCCACAGATTCTCATAATGTACTACAGAGGTAAAACTGTAACTTTTAAAAACCTTTTGTCAGTTTATTTACATATGCAGTCTGTGGATCAGCTTTATGCAGCTGGCGACAATACCCTGAGTGTTCAGTACAATGTCGCTCTGAGGGCAGTGTTAAAAAAAACTAGGTAGGTACTGCAGTGGAAGTGCACTGCATCGATGATGAGCAGGGTCCATGATAGCACCAACACTGTCCTCAAAATGTTAGCGTGCAAAATAAACAGTCCTGTTACTGTGTACTGGGCAAATGTACACCTGCACAGAAATAGGAAATAAGGCATAGTGACTTGTTGTTCATTATTTATGTATATGCTAACAACCCTACTAATGCCCTATGTAAAAAACATTTGGAATTAAGTATGTCTGATATAAAAAAGTAAAGTAATTAATCAATTATTTAGTAATTAAAATCAGAAAATATTTATTCAAATTAGGCTGAACATCAATACTTTTTTAATGTTAATTTTTTTTTTTTATTGCCAAAGCTATAAACGATCGGATACCTAAATAATTCGTATTCGATAAAAAATACAAAATCCAGCTCCATGAAGACCACCGTTGCGAAGGGCTATGCCCCGCAGAGGTAAGAATCTTCACAGACGGATCCAAAACAGGTACTGGCACGGGAGCCGGAGTCTTCTCAGAGGACCTCAACATCCACATAGCCGCACCTCTGGGGGTCCACAACACGGTGTTTCAGGCAGAATGCATGGGCATCTCCCTAGCCGCTTCAGCCATCATGGCAAGGAAGGTTGAAGGCCACTCTATTCACATACTTTCGGACAGCATGGCTGTACTGCAAACACTAAACAGCCAAACAGTCAATTGTGGGCTAATACATGAGTGTCACCAGCGCCTAAATAAGGTTGGTAATCTCAACAAAATAACCATCCAATGGATCAAAGGACACAGCGACTCCCGAGGCAACGACGCTGCGGACGAACTTGCTAGAAGGGGATCAAGCATGGTACCAGTGGGCCCCGCACCTATCGTGCCACTACCATTTGGGTACCTACGTACACTGGTAAGGAAACGCACCAAAAAACAACACCACAAACTGTGGCTGGACCACGGTGAGTGCAGGCAGGCCAAGGAAGCTCTTCCTAGTATCGACGGCCGCTTCACTAAACAGGCGCTTCGGATGACAATACCACAGCTGCGCACAATTACAGCAGCCATTACTGGCCACGGCTCTTTTAATAAACACCTCTTTGTCTTAGGAGTCACAGACAGCCCAACTGTGCCGAGCCTGCATGGAGGTAGACGAAACAGCAGCCCACGTGCTTCTGCACTGCCCAGAGGTTGCCCCATACAGGGCAAAGTACTTCGGTAACCCAGGTAACACTCTTCGCGAGATCGTCAGCAACACCAAGGCGCTGCTGACGTTTCTCGTGGAGCTGGGGTGCATTGAATAATATTCCCACCCATACGCAAAATACGCGCGTCAGACGTGGAGTTGCGGACACCAGCCCGTTAAACAATACAATGTTAATATTCCCACAAATATATTTTTTTTACTTTCAGCACTTCAGTGTTTTTTTTACAGGGATAATGCAGTGTCGCAGAAATCACACCCACAGCAGAACCACGCACAAACCTTGTCTTTTTCTTCTAAGGCCATTCAAGAGTGCATATTCTCAATATATTCTAAAACAAAGGTTTGGCTGCACCTGTGGCATAACAAAATCTATTGTAGTTTATTGAATTTAATTTTCGACTAGCTTCTCCTGTTGCAGTACGTAAATGTGACCCGGCCCGGCCGGACTTGATCCTTTGTTCGCGAGATCAGTAATTATAGCTTCCCTTTGAAACCTTTTTTTTAAATTCGAAGTTTCAGGTGGAAGTCCAGTAGAAATTAAATAATCATTTCATAATTATTGATCCTGGCTAGGTTTGATTAATTTGTAAATTACAACGATTACAACTTTTCGTTGCGCAGTGCGCGGTCAACGGATCATTGCACTCATTGCAGTGTGCTGTGCCATCAGTGTGCAAAGAGCCGTGAATAATCAGTGCTGCCAATAAAAAATTCTCAGTGTCAGTGGTGTCAATTCCCCGAAATTCCCCGCTTGTTTTTGATTAATTCCCCACATATTCCCAGAATTTATATTTTTGGAATAAAAACAGTGTTATATATATTAAACCACATAAAAAAAAAGTTTACAGACCACATCAATACTATTCAAAATAAAGTAAGGGCCACTGCTTATTTATGCGAGTATTCTAATGCAGGTACAAAAAGATCTAATCTTTAGTGGCCCTTATTTTATTTGGAATAGTAGTATATTATTTTTGCCATATTTTCACAGTAATCATATTTAATGATGTAGAAATGGATGCGTTCAGAAATAAGAAATCGTGTTCAAATGACAGTTGAGCAGGCATTTTTTAGTTGTAAAGTATTAGATACCCGACATAAAATTGTTTTAGCCGAATTGGTCTGGATTCCCCGAAATTCCCCGATTTATGTCATTCCCCAGGCTCTCCCCGCGCTAACCGTCAATTCCCCGCAAATCGGTGATTTTCCCCGCGATTGGCAGCACTGATAATAATAATATGGGAGAAGAGAGCCCTCTTGTGCCATTTCGCAGCATTCAGTTTTGAAACGCCATCTACATTTCTTAACGGGAACTAAGGCTCTATAGGTAGCTATATAGTCATGAATGTATATTATGTATACCTACGTTTAGGTCAGTGCCGTCAGTATAGTTTTGTTAAATTTTGCAATAGTAGCTTTTGTTGGTGGATGCGATTTGCAATATCTTTACCAGTATCTTTACATCCAAAAGCGCAGTGCGTACGGTGAGGCATTGTATCTATTTTGATAGACACACACAGCACAAAAAAAGCGTCTTTTCGCAAAAATACTAATAAAGAAATTGCTAGCCTCAGCGACGTAGCGACTGTAAAACATTAGTTTCCGGATAGTAATCCAACAATGGAACGGAGGAGAAACTCAACTCGATGTCTGATCAAAAAAAGGACACACGAAACAAAAAAGCGTAGACGCAAGTTGCGGCGACCATGTTTTGTGATGTTGCCAGATTAAGTATATCGCACAATAACAATTTCTGTGATTGATAAGACTAGATAGAAATAGAATTTCATAATATGATAATAAGGTTCTAAAATGTTACAATTATTGTTCTCTAGAAAATACTTTGAATTAAATTAGAGAACTCAATTATTTGATTTTGTAATTTGTTTTAAAGCAGATCACGGAGACATCTATCGATATTGATGATACTAATAGTCTCTGTTAAGAAAAGTAGATGGCGACTCTTTCTATACTAAGGTTGTAGATACTTGTTCTAACTGTCTCCCGGACCCCTGGCAGTGTGTCAAGTGTGTGTGGTGTGTGGATGACATTGACATTAGTTAAACGCCAAGACATGTGTGACATTAGGGATGAGATGTTTTAGTACGGTGGATACTCGATATTTTTTTTACAGAAAGAAGATTTTTTGAATGGCCCTAGTTAATTCCCAGCATCGCCGTTGGTTAAATCTGGTAATGTCATTTAATATTTTAAAGTAGTTTGACGTGATTGGTCAGATTGAGATCTTATTGTGGTCGCGCCAAAAACAATTTGCTTTTAACAACAATCTTCCTCATTATATCTGTAATTCTCACAGCAGAAATCCAATGTATCATTATCATGTGTTTTAATAGTAATGAAATAGTATGATAAAATCGATATCTTGTTCGGCGGCCTTTTTGCGTCAATACGAGTGCTAGTGCGCTTTGTATGCGACACGACACGTATTACCATTTAATTTTGTTATTCTGTTGTGTGCCGTCTTTTGTGTGAAATCGGCTTGTTTGTCAAACAAGAAACTTAGTTTTCTGTAAAACATATCGACTATCCGTCACTAAAAATGTCTATGGTCTCTGGCGTTACCGGCGCGGCGTTACGTAACATACACATAGCAATGTCATGGACTTTCAAATGAGTACTCCTAAGTCCTTGTGCCACACCAAAATAAACCATAATAGCTACACCGTAGATTAAACTGAACTTAACTTTGAATTGAATCAGCTTGGTGTTCAACAATATTTAAGGTGTAGCGCAGCTAAAATATTGTTGATTGTTAATCGCGACATCGTTCAATATTGCAAAACGAACAGAACGGTTGGGAACGGTTCACCTTGTGTCATCTGCACCCGTGCATAATAACATAACGTTTTTCTTGTAAACAAAACAGGTGTTGCCATTAAAAACACCCGTTTTGTTAGGTATGGCAGACAACATTTTAACATTCTCATTGACATAAATGGGGGCTTAAATATTTTCAATCCCGGGTCAAAAATAGGCTAAAGCTTGCAGTCCTGCGGCCTATCCCTGTTCCGGTTTACAAGACTCTGTGCACTTCGTGCACTTAGGTTGGCAAAACTGACACTCAGCAGCACACACGCATATTTCTTTATTTACCTTTATAGATAACACATGTATAATATCTTTGTATATACATATAGATAGTTATGTTTCAAATTCTTTACGTAACGTTGATTATCTAATACTTTTATTTTAGGTATAGTCTAGTCTGTGTAGTTTGTACAGTTTTCGGTTGTAAATAAGTTTAAAATAATTAAATTGTTTATGTCTAATCATTTGTAGTCACTTGTTGTTATCAGATAACACGGGTTGATATGATAACCTACGGGGGGTCATCGAAACTGGTGTATCAACTCGTCTGTATCGCCTAGCCGCGGTATAATTTTATGATAGCCAATCGCAAACGCAATCAGTATCGGATTCGATTTTCAGTAGAACTCACATCTTTGTTTTTAAATTGTCGACGTCGAGCTCACGGTCTGCTCACGTATCGATCGTAGCATTGGATAAATACGAGCGTCGGACTTCACAGATCAGTTTTTGTGCAACGTTTGTGAGTTGTGATGTGTTCTCAAATGGTTTGATATTCATTTAATTCTAAGATATTAATCAAATTGTTTCGCGATTTGTGTGCGGTGCGCAGCCACGGTGACGTATTTAAAGTAGTTCGATTGATTACCGACATGTCGCAGATAAAGTTGATAAGCCGCGCTAGTCGCGTGTTGTCCGGCGCAGCGGTGCGGTCGGAGTTAACACTAGGCGAGGCAGTTCCATCACAACCGCAGGGCAGGCACACGAGCGTCCGAACCATGGCATCTCAGAAGAAAACCCTCACGTTAGAAACGTTGAATCCCAACATTAAAACATTGGAATATGCCGTGCGTGGGCCGCTTGTCACCCGCGCCGCTGAACTCGAAAAGGAACTTGAGAAGGTATTTATTTAATCCATTATTAAAATCATTTTATTTCCTAAAAAATAGACAATCCTCCTACTGTTAACACATAAACTTTGTTTGATTAATTTACTTCAGTCAAATATTTTGTACTTACCCTAAATGCTGTCAAATGTTTTGACTTGTAATTATTTGTACTGATTTTAACACTACAGTGAAAGGTATCTCATACTTCAAGTAAATTAAATTTTTAACAACAGATGTTTGTGATCAAGGTCACTGGGTATTTAAGCTTTTTATTGCTACTTAGATAGTTTTAACTAGTAGAAGATTATTAAAAATGTTTGTGAAATTTATTTGATATTGTGTAAAAACACCTACACTTAGCTGACTGGTCATCACAGAGAGTCATACCTATTGTTGTTAATTAAGCTAAATACTCATACATTTGTGATAAGAACACAACTCTATGGTTATAACATTATGTTATTGTGGTGGGTGATACCCTAGTAATTTAAAACAAAACATTTTGTGAATAAAATGCTGTGCTTATTTTAATATCATCAATTGTAGTAATTCATATTGTTAAAATACACAATTGTTATAAATTGGCTTTAAAATATTGGTTTCTTAAGAAAAGTCAGGAATATAGTACTCACAACCAGCGTGTGTGTAAGGCCAGATGTGAGTGTGGATGAGGTAAAAGTAGTAAGAAAGGATCGTAGTAGGTGGTTTTCTGTGGTTTTGGCTCCCATAAAATACAAGATTTGAGTCTATGTAATATGGTTTTCAAAGTCATTATATTTTGCCCTTGCCTGTTAGGTAGACCAAAACCTAGTTCAGTAGACCAAATTAATGTTTCAAAGTGAGTTAGCAGTTAGACTTAATACTTTCGCTGCCCAGAACTCAGCGTATGAGTCCAAAATCATAATATGCTGAGTTCTGGGCAGTGAAAGTGTTAATTTTGTTGTCACATAGTCATACAGACTGCAATAACATGATAAAACACATAAATCATGTATACTATTTTCACAATGAAATGTTGTAAAGTACAAGAGGTTATCATTGAAAATAAATTATTTCATAGTTAAATCATGTTATCATGGTACAATTTAACATAACAGCAAGATAAGTTAATGCTAACATTATCAAGAATGCTGTACTAATTAGCAAAAATAATACTGAATAGCTATTCAAATATTTTTATACACATGTACTATGCAGAAAAGCCAAGGTCATTATCGTGGTATACTATTAATAAATTAAGAAGTGTATAGTTGACATTTTGAATCTAGGTATGCATTATTGTTGAGATCAAAGTGGGAATAGGGAATAGTAACTACTATTCGCATCCCTGATGATTTTAAATAATTATTATCCTAAAGAGAATGTTGATATTGGCCATTATATTCTGCAAAATTTAATTAAAACATTGTTTACCAATGACTCTCACAGGCCTCACTCAGAGGAGGCAGAGGGCCTCTGTTTACATTACGAAGGTTACGGGTTAATTATGCTAATACAATTGAGAGACTTACCTAGCTAAGATAGTTGTTGGATATCCTTAATATAAAAGCTGTACAGCCCCCTACCTCATATTATATCCTTACACACACTTCATGAGTTGAAACTGGTTCATTTGTAAAGATTTAAAGAAATCCGTAAGCTAGTGTGAGCTGGTTTTGTGCAATCCTTTGTGAAGCAAGCTTGTTTTGATTATCATTTTATACTAAACTAATACAATTAGGTATTGATAATAAGGTGTTGACACAAATTGTAACTCATCATCTACATGGCATTTTCCCAATTTTGTTGGAGTCTTCTCCCAGTTGAATCTGATGCAGCTGAATACCGGTATTTTAGCGGGAGCTACAGTCTGACTGAACTCCACAACCAACTTGGCATACACCTTAATTATTAAAGTAATTACCATAGTCCTTTAATTATGCCAGATGTCTGAGTACATCTGATGTTATCTCTAAACTATAATAAGGCATTTTGAAATTTCCTCACAGCTTGTGAAAGATTCCACGCCATCATAAAACCGTGGCTTATCTACAACAAATAAATAATTATCTAAATGCATGTTGTTGAGATAATAGCTTTGCAATCACTTTTACATAATATTTATGAGAGTGAAGTGGTACTGGCATTATGTTTTATGCATTATCTTAGCAATCTGCTTTCGATAGTCTGATGTAATCTAGAGTGCTAAATTTAATTGCTCAATAATGCCCGATCGAAACAGACTAATCCATCAATATATTAACTTAATGATGATTACGCTTAATTCCAGTTTTTATCCCACTGACCATGATGACAAATCCCAAAGTCTGTCTAGCCATTATGCAGTTAAATAGTAGTCTTTTACATGGAGCAATTGACTATCTGATCTCCACAACCCAATTATTGGGTACTAGCTTTTGCCCGCGGCTTCGCCCGCGTTATATTAGGGGTAACACAGTTCCCCTTTCCTGATTTGCAGGTTCCTGCTACCTGTAGTTTTTGCCCTAGCGCCTTATTTATTGTAATAGCAATGCTAAGTTTTCCCTTTTCTTCCCTCTTTCTCCCTCATTTACACTCTTAAAAAAAAATTAGCCTATGTCCGTCTCCAGGGTCCCAACCCTGGAGACGGACATAGGCTAATTTTTTTATCTATCTCTGTACCAAAATTCATCATAATCGGTTTGGCCATTTAGGCGTGAAGACGTAACAAACAAACTCACTTTGGTTTTTATAATATTAGTAAAGATCACACAATACTCCCTGGGAAGAATGATACTGACAGACAGAATTTCGGGCTTTTCGGAATTTTCGGACTAATCGTAATAGATCCACTAATAATGGCTAATGAATGCCGGGTGAACTGCTCTTGGCGAAACATTTAATACATAGTCTATGCCCCAGCTAACAGCCACCATCTTACGTAATGACTATCAGTCAAGTGTTTACTTGGATAATTCATCGTCATACAATGACCCAGTACGGGGATGGCGAGCCAATGGCACATGACATAATATTTTGGGAAGACCACCGACCAAAACGATTCGCAATTTAGTTAAAATTAACTCATTTAACTAAGTATTACAAATGCACTTAGTATTGGGCTCACTTGCCTTATTACCTTATGTATTTTTTGGTGGCAAATAATGAGTTTTGAGCGGAAAGTATTTATTTTTGTAATTTGCTATTAAATAATATTTAATAATCAATCAAAAGTGGAATTAATCATAGGATTCCTGATTCTTATTCTGATTTTCTGAAACCGAAATAATAGAACCATAAAACCGCAATGCTATTCGCTAAACGACTGCATGACCGGCGCTGATCGATCGCCGCTCCACATAACACCGCGCCACTAAATATTGCATGGTATACATATGGATTTTGCGCCATACCAATGCGCTTTGCGAAAGATTCATTGTATCCAGGTTCGGTAGCAGTGAAATTGTTAATTTAGTTGCGAAAAAGCATCACAGTCGGCTCCGTTACTAAACGTCACCGTTCGAAAGTAAATTGGAAGTTGGAACTAACAATGTTTATTTGTAGGTTTATCAATCACAATCATACGATAACTCATAACGGTTGATGACCGGCCAAAGACACAATATTGTGTTTTGCGCTCAGAAACGTAGACCTTAGAAGATAGCGTCTAGCGATGATACACAAAACCAACTGCAAAACGGTTTCTCGCGCTAACCGAGTGTGAAATGTGTGCGGTCGCGCAGTGGTATCAAATGTTACACACGCGTAACACCTTGTCGTAGCACTGACATAGGCTGGGACGGTAACTGAGAGTGGTCGGTCAACATCTTTCAAGGTCGCGGTTAAGGCTGGGCTTACTGGGTGATTCTGCAGCTAACATGAAGATTAGGGGTACAGATTTCGATTGTTGATATCTATAGTTAAATAAGTAACCGGCTTATACAAAACTAGCTTTTGCCCGCGGCTTCGCTCGCGTTAAATTCGGTAGCGCCTTATTGATTTGTAATAGCAACGCTAAGTTTTCCTGTTTCTTCCCTCTTTCTCCCTCATATCCCACTCTTTTAAAAAAAATAATAGCCTATGTCCGTCTCCTGGTTCCCAACTATCTCTGTACCAAAATTCATCAAAATCGGTTTAGCCATTAAAGCGTGAAGAGGTAACAAACAAATAAACAAACAAACAAACTCACTTTCGCTTTTATAATATTACTAGCTTTCGCCCGCGGCTTCGCTCGCGTTAAATTCGGTATAACACACCAAGCAGACCTGTAGTTTTTGCTCTTGCGCCTGATTGATTTGTAATAGCAACGCTAAGTTTTCCCTTTTCTTCCCTCGTTCTCCCTCATATCCCACTTTTTTTTAATAAAAATTAGCCTATGTCCGTCTCCTGGTTCCCAACTATCTCTGTACCAAAATTCATCAAAATCGGTTTAGCCATTAAAGCGTGAAGAGGTAACAAACAAACAAACAAACAAATAAACAAACAAACAAACTCACTTTCGCTTTTATAATATTAGTAAGGAAGTAAGGATAAGTAAGGAAGTAAGGATTATGGTTGGAGAACAAGAAAATCGATCCTAAGCTTCCCGGCTGTCAGCATGATATCTAAAAGATCGCGGGCAAGACCTGCTTGAGACTCGCGCAGAAAAGCGAAAAATGTAGTAAAAATGTAGTGTAGGGAGAAGGCGTATACTCAACAGTTGTCAATGATGATGATGCCTTAAAGCCCTATTGACGGACGCAAAGTTACTTTGTTTGAATGACAGGATATACAAACTCTTCGCTCTCAGAATTTTATAATGGCTCAGTGTTGCGAAAAGGATGGGCAAGCTCAATCTACCGGAAGTATGTCATTTAACGAACCAGCGCTATTGGTGAATGTCCTCGAAATAGATCATGTGCGCAGGACTATCCCGGCACAGCTATTCGGAATACGCACTAATGTACAACCGTTAGTTCTGTAAACTTGTATGTGCTAAGTTGTATTGAAAGAGATTTATCTTGCCTCGTAGCAAATTCTTAAGTTTTCGGTTTTTTTCTCAAGTCTAGATTGAACAGAGAAGGCAGAACATCGAGAGAGTTGGATAAGATGGGGATGCCTTTGCACAGCAGTGGGACAAAATAGGCTTATAAATAAATGTTGGCCAAGATATTAGCTTCTAAAGTTGTAAAAATCTAAAGTGAATGGAGGAAAAATTTGAAAAATAATAGGTTTGTATCTGGTAGTAGGTACACGACGTATAAAAATCTCAACTTATTTTTTTTATCAATCCGCATCCATAATTTTTATTTTCATTAAAATGTAATGGAGAACAGCTTTGCGATTGAGTGTAAATTTTCATTTAATAAAGTCCCTTGCAAGATTTGTGAACTCACTCTTCGTGTGACCACTTTTTGGTAACCTACACTACAGTGAGGGCCCATCTACCTACCGATTTAGTTCATTTTGTTGACAGTGTTCAACCGTTATTGCTTAGTAAATAGTAACTAGATGTACACATACATACTAAGCAAACTCGTCAATTGTAATTGTGACACTCAAGGCCCTCACATTATTCATAGGCATATTAATTGCAAGTACAATGTACAAATTGCAATGGCAAGAATCTGTAAAAAGTGAACCTTACCTCTTTGGAATAAGGCTACGAATTTAATAAATGAAATATTATATTGCATAGGTACTTACGATATTTTTGTGTATTTATGGTGAAGTTCATTTGCAGAAAAACATAATTTTGACTAAAATTCCTTTCAGTGCATGAATCAATCGGATATTTTAGGAATAGCTCTTGGCGGTTAGTCCATGACAATGAAAATATCACGTCGGTTGCCTACTACCTAGTGTTTAGCGACACAGCGTGTTATTTCAAGGTGATGTCGACACTTGTCAATTAAAATGAGCAATTTCGGGCGAAATTTTTCGCAAAAACACTGGTAAAAAAGTTAAGCATTAGTGAACGTTTTTATTCTTATTATTTCTTAAACGTACCTATGCAATGCATGTTGTTTTACTTGTTATCCCCTTTTATTTTTATATGCTTCATGTTATAACTGCTACTCTTAACACGGTATCTCTGTACAAACTAATTATAGTTTAGGAAGAGGCCTGGTGACCTGGTGACACAGGTTTTTTTTTCAAAATCCTACTTCAGGCCCCAGGATTTCACAAAGGTGGAATAGAGCGGTGACATTTTCCTACATTTAAGTCTAAGTCAATAAAGCTGTAACAATTCCCTAAATTTAGGTATAAGTCAGCTTTCTAAAAAGAGAATAGGCAATTAGGTATAAATTTAATTTCTTAAAATATGATTGCACATTTGATTGTCAATATTGGATACTGATTTCAGCTTTGAAAATGTATCTGTTTGCGTATGTTTAGACATTAGGTGTATCATAATGCTAGTGAAGACGAGCATTTCCAGATCTTTTTTTACAAAATTAAATATTCCAATAACAAGTTTGCAACCTTTGATAATATTATGTTTGACTGGGTCGTGTATTTTAGCAGATACCGTCATGATAACACTCGTGTTCAAGTGGAGATTGAGCCCACCCCGTTATCTCTACTATTCTCAATTGACGTATTTGACTAATTTAACTAAAGAGGCTGTTAACAGCGATGTTTCGTACACTACCGAACATGGAGCATTATTAAAATATTATTTACCAATAATGAATTAAGCATTCGAGCAAGCTTTTTTTTTGTCTAATAAACCCTATTCAGAATTGTATTTGAAAAACATAAGTTTTTGTAAAAGTAAATGTGTGCGTTCTAGGGATTGCAATACCGGGATACCGGGATCCCGCACTTTTTTTGCGGGACCAGTCCCGCACATAAATCGAGCGGGATCCCGCGGGATTAGCGGGACTGCACAACAATAAGCGCCATGTGTTTTACAGCGCGAACTGATTCAACTCTAGAAAGATTTCAGCCAGAAATTATAAATCTCGTAGAACGACTACAATTTAGTAAAAAAAAAGTAAATTTGTGTCTGGTGGATTAAAAATCTTCAGTTCGCCTACAACGCTTTAATGAGAGTTGTGCCCACAAGCGTGGAAGCAGAGCGAGCGATTTCTGCTGCTGGCTATCTGGCAGTCAGGAGTCGTTTGGCAGACCAGACTATCAACATGTTATGTTTTACGCAGTTATTTTCAAAATAATGCCTTAATTAGCTACCTATTGTCTCTTTATTATATTTTTTTATGTAGGTATATGTAAAAGCGAAAGTGAGTTTGTTTGTTTTTTACGTCTTCACGCCTAAATGGCCAAACCGATTTTGATAAATTTAGGTACAGAGATAGTTGGGACCCTGGATACGGGCATAGGCTAATTAAAAAAAAAACTGAGTTGAAGGGGAAAAAGAGGGAAGAAAAAGGGAAAGAAAGATATTTTTTTCGATCATCACGCGGGTTAAAGTTAGCGTTAGCCCAAAGTATCTATGCCACGCGGACGAAGTCGCGTGCAGAAGCTAGTTTTTTTTTTGTCTCATTTTGAGTTCTAGATGCATGAATGATACAGGATTTCTCAATGAATTTCAAAAACATGCGGGATCCCGCAGATACCAGGATCCCGCGGGACTGAGACCTCTCAGTCCCGCAAATACCTGGATTAAAATTTTGTTGCGGGATTGCATTCCCGCGTTCGTTAATCACTTGACGTTAAAAAAGGCGGGCGGGGTTCAAGAAAATCACTATGCGGAGTGGGTATAATGTGACAATCACGTGTATTTTTTTCGTGGAGCCACAATTATGAATTTAATGTGAGACGTGCAAAACATTATTTACTAATGACGAATTAAAAATCCGAGCAAGCGATTTTTTCTCCAAAATCCCCAAGAAACTTAAGGTTTTAATTTGTTTATGGATTCATATTTGTGACTGCTGTAAAACAATAAAAATTTATGAATTAATGAAGTCTAGACAGTAAGAGGTCGTTTCTAATCCAGCTTTATTGTAGTACTGCAAACATTTACACTAATTTATAAGAAAAGGATAACTTAATCTCATATTAATTGTGTCGCTACAGGAATTATTTCATGAAGTTTCATGTGCAAGAACATTCGTACGGAGTAGAGACATGAACCCTACCTATTAAATTGTTAGCGTAGTGGAATTTACATTACCTGCTATAAGAAGGTATAATAACAGATTAACATTTTGACCGCCACAGTCATGCATACATGACAAAGCAAAATGTGTCCAGCACGACACGGTCACGACAACATGATAGACTTTTTTAAATGTATAAAGATGAAACTGTAGATCGCTTTGGTTCTTGGTTTTGTCGACAGCACGCTTTTGCATTTATTACGTGGCGGTCAAAGGGTTAATTAACAGTTCTTCTATTAGAGCTAAATGTTGGTAATTCATTCCTATTCATACAAAATATAAAATACGACTGTATTCGCCGAAAGGGCTATACAGATACAGGTGTTCCTAATAGTAGTCACATTTCGCCAGTTCGAACTATTTAAAATGCTTTTTTTTCTTTTTTGTCCCCAGGGAGCGCAGAAGCCTTTTAAGAGTGTGATAAAGGCAAACATCGGAGATGCGCACGCTATGGGGCAACAACCCATCACCTTCATCAGACAGGTATGATCATCATGTAAGCCTAGCTAACGTGAACCCAGTATTCAGGAGGGTTGACTTGAATATATTCGTAAGTGTTTTGTGTTTGGTTGGCTAAAACTGATGTTACAATCTAAATCTGGCCTTCAGTAATAATATTGATTAGGTAAGTCTTCACTGAGTTTAATTTGCGGTTGATTAACGTAGTGGTATGTATGAATCAGAGATGTTTTGATAAGGAAGGTAATCACCGGAAAAAGTTTTGCCATTGTATGAGTAACAACATTACAGGAAAGGAAATCACACCACTTAATATAATAAGTCAATCACATTTAGGCGTACAATAAATAATATTACTAATATTATTTAGTAACAACAATTGTGTAAAATTATCTACTTATGACAGTAATAAGGCTTCGTTGGTTTGGTGATCGTTAATAGATAGATAGAATGTTCTTTATTATGTACACCATATAAATTACAAGAAAAACAGTATACAACTTATAAATAGTGTGACACAATGGGCGGTTTTATCGTTAAAAGCGATATTTTCAAGACAACCTTTGAATGGATTTAAAGGAGAAGAGACGGTACTGTAGGTGTATGTATGTGGTGGTACATTTTACAAAACGAATAGCTACATATAAAAAACAAATACTTAACATATAAAATAATAATCACTAAATAATGAATGTTAAGGCGCCACCCCGACCAAAACGCCGCGCAAGCCGTTTTTGTACTGTTTTCTAGAGCTATCTACTTGTTATTTAAAACGAACTAAGTAACAAAAAAAATACATTAAATTTCTTTATAATCTTGATTCCATTATTGTAGATTTAGTTTTTATTTTTATTGAGTCATTATTTAGTAAATCTCCTTACAACAAAGCCCCCGAAATGAGAAAAAATATCAATAAAATGCATCTCCTCGTAAAGTAAACATTTTTTAATTTTGCTACTGACACTAATGGATACACAATTCTATAATGAACATTTTGGTAGAAATATTTTTTCCAAAAACCCAATACTTAATTTTATATAGATTTTATTCCAAAAAATAGGCATTTTTCACTACTGCTCTCACTCACTCACTCCTGCGCGGCAAAGAGGGAAGCGAATACTCAAGGTTATTTGCGTAGGGTACGGCCTTAATGTCTCTGCTGAGGTCCTGGGTTCGATGCCCTGGTCCGGGAATAGCTTCCACCAGAAGTTTCTAAGTAGAAAACTGGAGTCTGGCTTTCTGGTAGTAGGCTTCTCAGATGTCCTCTGCTTAGACGGAACTTTAATCATAACGAAAGTGAAATATGTAGGAACAATAAACCTTTGCCATTACTCCATTCCATTGCTTTTCCGTCTTAAAATACTAATAAATTTAATAATACTCGTAAACAAACAATGGAGCGTTGTATTTGATTTTATTTGTAACACACGCCTCGTGACGTTAGGGTCGCCAAACGTACGGAATGTTAGTTCAGCGAGCGTCTGGAATGCGGAGGAATTATAAAGTCTAAAATTGCAAAAAAAATATTAAAATTATATGAAAAAAAACCAACCTAGGATTTATTAACATGTGTAGGTAAGTACATATTATTATGAGAGTGAATCCTTTTTTATCTTCACCTAGGAAGATAAAGCAGGAATAAGGGCTAATACGTAGGAGTATTCATAATTATTTTAAGAAATGTTCTGCAACAAATTGTTCTTTTTCTATAATTAAGTAAAGAAAGAAAACATGTTATATTTGGCACATGCCATAATGTGTACTACATAACATAACAAAAAAACTTAAACCTTAACAATAAAAACGTGTCTTACGGCTGCGTCAAATAGGCCCAGGAGGCTTCCCAAGTAACACATCAAAGCAGCATAGCGGCCGACTTACAGCATTTCTGTATCGTTTTCGCATTTTGAGTTAGTTCTATAATAGTATTACAAACGTATATAGGGCTACTGCAATGCTTATTTGGGCACAAATTATAAGGCTTTAGATCCTAAATAGGTTCACAACAGTTGTTTAATTGCATTACAGGTGCATTATATTAGCATTATTGTGGTCAAATAAGGTATCAATCGCATTAAAGAAGCATTATTACGGTCAATGAAGTTGTGAATCGCATTACCGAAGCATTATACTAGCAATATTATTGATAGTGAAGATGTTAATTGTATTAAAAAAGCATTAGACTAGCATTAGAATGTAGTAAAAGAATGATTGGAGTTATTTAAGTGTTCACAGTTGAAACTTAATTAAATCCTAGATCATTGCAAAAACATCTCTAAAACCACGGTACAAATGTTATAATACAATTAACGTTGTAATTCAACTACTTTGTCTCGCAATTTATGAACGAAAACGGTCAAAACTGACTGAGTGACACGGCATCGAAACAACATTTATAATACTGGGTAAGTTTTTGACTCTTTTGTTATTTTATGCCTTCAAATATTACTGCGCCATTTAGTTTACTGTAAATGTCTATAAAAGTTTCATTGAAAATTTTCACGCGCCTTCGATATTTTGTGGTTTTGATATAAAATGTTATTTAAAACTACTGTGAAATAACCCAAAACAATTTTATATTTCTAGTTTATAACGAATTTTGCTTAATTACATTATAGTATTTGTTGGGCAGTATTAAATTAAGTTATATCATTATTTTATAGGTCTATATTGCTTTCATAAATAGGGTCGAATGATAATATTTTTTGGTTATAAGTAATTTACAAAATGGTGTCGGTCTATAGCAGCCTTGTGAGCCTTTAAAAATGCTAATTAATGCCGCCAGTAGTATAAATACCCACGCGTGAACAATTATCAAGCCAGAGGCCAGAGAGAAGACATTTGATGAACAACAGTAGTGCCATTGTCTATAAAGTAGTTCTAAATGGGTTCACCGGTATACCAGTAGACTTGATGTAGACTGAAATAGTGTCATTACTTGAACGCAATTTTGGGGTTCCTTGAGCATAACAATTAACCCCATTTCAGAATTTTTGTACAACTTGAAGAGTGGAAGGCTTTCTGCGTACGACAGGCTATTGTATCGAAAATGACACATTTCGATAACCTGATTTAACTTGCCCCCTACAGCAAATAGCTGTCGGAACAATAGCGGTCGTTTATTTGATTTAAACTGACAAAATGTTCGGGTTTTGGACTTGAGAACAGCGTTTAGTGGCCTCCTACAATAACATTTATTGATGTTCGATACGTTAGGTACGGAAGTGTATCGAGTGGTTGTGAATAGCTATGTTGAACGCATTATCTACATAACTATTCCTGCGTGTGGCTTATTAAAATGATATGATTAAAAATAAACAGTAGATATTTTCATTCGAATACCTACTTGAATATCACTCAGTTAACAAGGCCAGGTGAATGCGCAGTTATAGCCCACGAAATCAGTTTTCTTACGAGAAAAACGGATACGGATACTTTGAAAACGAATTAGTTTGTCATTTGCTCGCGTTGCGTTCCTTTATTACCATTCAAAGCAGTTTAAAAAAATTATGGATATTTTGCATTTGTGGATGATTTTATCCATTTAAACAAACATAGTCGGATAAAACAATGCATTTAAAGGATATTATAACTCATTATTTGTTTTTATTTCTCATAAAAATATTTTGATTATTTAATAAAAATCTGAGTAAAACGGATCTTATTTTTGGACTTTCCCAATGAACATCTTGAGAAAAGCTCCATCTACCGTTGGACAAACTTTTGATATTCTTATACGACTAAATTAAAAATCTATTAAACTGAGTGTGTCCCTTCAAAAGCAGAAGCCTACTCTAATTGGTCGGCTATGATTCGGTCACTTTTGTTCTAAGTTAAAGCACCGTGCCTTACACTCGTGGCGAGACCGTTTCCCTAGTACGAGCGAGACAGCACTATGCATGTTTAGAGCGATGTCCTGCGCGCGCTCTGCACACCGCAGCGGATACCTATTTTTGTCAGTTCAGTTGTAACTTTGTGAGAGACTCACATGGTAGTGCCCGTGCGTGTCGTTATTCATACGTCATTTAAGATATTTTGTCCGCAACAAGTTTATAAAAAGGACCGTTATTTACTTTATTATCGGTGTAGTGTAGTCAGGTACAGTAGCCATCAAATATATTATGTACACTTTAGGATGGTCAAAAACTTCAGAAAACGCACTAATATATTTTTTACGGGTGTTGATTTTTAATAATATTGTTTTCTTATTTTCAGTTATTTTTGTACCAACCATAAAATGCCGTACAAAATAGTACAGACAATAGAGAGAGGGAAAACAATACTAGTTATTGTACCTTCTTTGTGGGAGGAAAATAGTAACTTGTGGTGGCCGCCTAAAAAGACACAGTACAAATTAATGAAAGATGAGCAATCCAAGCCCGATAAAAAAGAATGGAGATTAATGGACTGCATTTTAAAAAGGAACAATATTCTAACATATCAGCAAGCCGAAGCTGAATTATCAGTAATGGAAGAAAATTCAGACACAGACGTGAATGACACATGTATGGTTCCACCCCGGACGACTGTAGTTCAAAATCAAGAAGAAATGAAATTTGAACTTATGGCCAAAAACTTGGTAAGTTCATTTTTTATGTAGTGTGCATGATCTGAGGTAGTATGCGCACGCACGCGTGTTTATTTCGTTATTCGCACTAAGTTATTACGTCCCAGTGCCTTTTCCATGCTTAAGCGGGCTACTCACTCACCTGCCGCAGGGGCAATCTAGGGTGTAAGGTGGGGATGACAATGAATTGCTACCTAAATTGTGATGTGTATAGGCAAGCAGGGGCAATTTTACACCCTAGATTGCCCCTGCGGCAGGTGTGTGAGTAGCCCGCTTTATGCCTAATAGTTGTCACCTCTAATATTGTTAATGGCGTAAGTTTAAAGATGACATGTACTAGGACAGTGACGAGCACTCGGACGTCTACCTTATTTAATATTGGAAAAGCAACCGGGGTTACCTTAACACTGACTTGTCATAATTTGAACAATGAGGTACCTATCGTTGGAAGTCGTCGTCGTTCACATAAACAAGCGATTTTATTAGATCCCACAAATCACGCAGGTCACTACACTGCACTGTACTGGTCCTCCACGACCAATCCACCAGGGGCCATATTCCTCAAGATGTCGCACGTTCCATGAGAAACGAGCGGGAGTGTTAGGATAAAACGTACCTAAACTCGCGACATGCTAACTCGACATTGTCATTGCAACGAGCCAGTGGTCATCGCCTCCGGGTAATGAATATTGGTTTACTGGAATGTCATTGCGCGCGTAAACCAATTGCTGTGTTATAATTTCCGATCACATGCACTTACGGACGGACCGACACATACTAAGTTTGAAGTCGCCGCACGCGCCGTCGGGCGTGCGGTGCGGTGACATGTCAAAGATCAAAGCGCTCTAAACCTACAAATCTTTGCGTCTCGCTCTACCACACTAACCTACCATTTGCAAAAAACGTACCACTATTTTTCTAATATTTATAGATTTCTCAATGAAAGAATGCGATGTATGACGACTACCAAATACAATCATGCGTTTAAAAAAGCTTTAATGCTTTGAAATAAGTTCTATTTTTCCGCAACTAATAATTTTTTTTAACGCAGCTAGTTACTATGGGTGAATTACAAATACATTCGTGCAGTTGAATAGTCTTTATGTCTTTGGGTTAAGGTCACAATTTCTTTAAACAAATGTATTTTTACCTTGTTATGATGTAGTGGACATAATTTCAATTAGATGAAAGATATTTTCGTGAATTTCCATTTTTTTCCCATTCTGAGCAAACTATTTTCAGGCCTTGCGCTTATTATGTTACACGTTGTATTTGTATATTGTCAGCTGTTGCTCACGGCTTTGCTTGCATACACCCGATACTTAAAAACAACCTCTGATTTGAGCCATAATATATATTTATGTATAAATTTGGTATATTACAAATACTCTATCACAAAATTATAACCCACTAGCTATGCGTTGCTATGCAATTTTCTACCTTTCTACCTACCCTACCTTTTCTTTGCTATAAACCTCACGGAGCCCGAGACCTTTCCAACGAATGCAAAACCGTGGAAATCGGTTCGTGCGTCCTGGAGTTATAGCGTCAGGAAGGAAAACCCGACTTATTTTTATATAGTAGAAATATTTATTACATATATTTAAATAAAAAATAAGTTCAATAACTAAAATCATACTAAAAATCAAGCAAAAAATATTTTTTTAAGTCATGACTTTATGTCCGCTAGATGGCGCCATATTCAATTTGGAAGGTACATTGTTGTTTCATCCTTTTCAGTATTAACTACTTACCTTTAATGCAAAAAGTTAAATTATTTACATGTACCTATTAATTAACGTAGTAAAACAAACTTGTTTTTGCTGTCTGAATAAAATTTAATTTATCTTAACAGCTGAATGCTAAGCTGATTTGGTTTGAGGAGGTTTAAATCGAGAGGGTAACCAGGATAATCAAATTTGTGTACTTTTAATACAATCATTATATTATTTTCAGAGGTTCGATCAAGAAAATCAAGGGAACCTGTGTACGGATTACAGTCACGTTTTAGCTACTGAAAACACCGCTAATGAAAACATAGTTCAGATAATTAGCACAGAAACTTTGAACTTCGACCAAATTTTAGCAAATCAAAAAATATTATCCGAAAAAATAGACAATATGCTCCAAATTCAAGCGATCACTCTCGAAAACCAGCAGAAAATTGTTCAAAAATTGGCCACGCAATCTGTGCAGTTAGAGGAAATATCTGTACAACTTGCAGAGATAAAAGGTCCAAGTGTTACTTTACTAAAAGATGCAAACCCTGCAGATACCGAAAGTTTTACACTAAAACCCATTGAAAATCAAAGAGACCTTATAGAACTAGACCAATCACTGGCAGATAAAACAGAAAAGCATAAATTAAAAAGACATTTGTCGTTCTTATGCTCAGCTTCGAAGGGCGAAGGAAAAACTTGTGCTTATAAATTACTAGATATTTTATTCACTAGGGATTTCCTTTGCAACTGTTCATGGGCAGGTGGAAGTAGAGGAGATATGTCGAAAATTGCCCTTAAAGATTACAAGAACGTTTTAAAATTCTTTCATGGCATGATTCAAAATTGGGATCCGACGTATACAGTACAAGACAATGAAACATTTTTCAAGATTATTACGAAAAATTCGAAGCAACGGAAATCCATGAAAAACCTTAGGATGTCATCTAAGAGATGTCGTAAGAATAAGGATAATTTAGATAAGCAAAAGAGTGGAAATAAAATACAACAAAATGATGATAAAAAAGAAACTGAAAAAGAAAGCATGCACATTCAAGATTATGCACCAAAAAACGATGACTCCACAGAAATAACTGAAGGAGAAAGCATGAAAATTAAAGAACAAAAAATGGGGAAAGAAAATATTTATTTAAATAATATGAGTGATGATGATATCGAAGGTTGTTTGTGTTAATCTGTAGACAATTCTATAAATTTATTTTTACTTTATTAATAGTTCATTTACATCTTCGCACTTACAAGGTCTTTGGTACAGTTACTTGTTACTTATTCGTATGTTACTGGCAATAAAATATGGCAGAACAAGAAGGACGCAAAAATATCTGACACAACTCTATTGTTAGGTCTGTCTTCGCTAAATAAATCTGATTTTAATTTGTATTAATGAATCTATTGTTAATAAGGCAATGATAAGAAAACAAGTATATTGAGTTAATTTTCATAAAACAATTCAAACTTGCAAGTGTCATTATTTATTCAAATTATAATTTACACAATGGTTAAAACACTAGCATTTTTGGATTCGTTTACCCACTCTAATAATTAAAATCCTAATCAAAAGAAGCTCGAGTAAAATTGAATTTGTAATTTTTTCTCATCTCTAGTTTGTTTAGAGAAGTATCATTGACAAAAACATTACATATTTAAATCTTATCATTTTGCTATAACGGTTCAGTCATACAGTTTCTTTAACAAAAGTTAATTGTGATACATGAGGATAATTGTCAATATTTTATTTTTTAAACTTTGATTCTGTAAGGTTTCTATTATTATTTCTATAAAAAAAATATAACATGTAAAAGAAATTGTTAATTACCCTTAAATCTACATAAATATAAAACTTTAATACTTAAAATAATGTTTTTTATTGGTACGTATGCAATAGTGGTATGAAATATAAGTATTCATTATGATGCAAACACACTAATTTACATTGTAGGTCTCTAGGATCAAGGACAATATCACAATTGCTACCATCATCATTTTTTACTTTGTAAATGTTTAAATGTGAAGATTTTATGGGATACGTAAACACATCTTCTTTGTTACCACTTATTTTTAAGCCAATAATACGAATTCCATTTGGTTCTTCAACTATATCATTGATTTCAATTATGTCGTTGACAGTTGTCAATGCATATCTGTCTTTTATTTTTGAGGAAACTTTAAATTGTTGTAAATGAAGTACTCTACAATTATTTCTACTTGTCGTTAGAAACGGATAATCGGGTTTTTCACTTAACTCAGGATTTTTTTTAACACTAAACTCTGTCGTGGCTTCAACTATTCTGTTTGCTATTTGTGATAGCGGATTCTTTCCATCTCTCAGTAATCGTTTGATACAATATAGCTCATTCTCAAAAGGATAAGCACTGAAAGAATGTAAAGACCCAAATCGTTCTACCTCTGCAGTTAGGTGGATTAAATTGTGCACGTTACTAGTAACATAGTCCGCTCCATAAAAGTCTTTGTAGTGCTTGACAAAATCTTTTAGCAGTTCTTTAGCTAATGGCAGCAAACGCAGATGATATTCAGTAGAACAAATTGTAATACCACAGTACAACTTCAGAAAGTGTGAAAATACGTCACTTGTGAGCACATCTGGCAGTATAATAATGCTAAGATAGAACAAAAAAGTTCTATATTCAGATCCTTTCCAAAATGCGAGATACTCCAGACCTCGCACTGCTCGATGAATTTCAGATGGTAACTTGCACTTGTTCAAGAAATTTGTTACTACTTCAATATCTTTAGCACGCCATTTCGTTACAAATTTTCCGAAATTACCATCACGCCATCCAACTAGTAGCCTTTTCATAATTCCTAGGTCAATTAAATGTAATGAATCACCAACTGGAAAATCCTTTACCATATCTATTGGAAGATTAAGCAAAGGAGAATCATTTTTATGGTGCGCCCCATAAAGTTTATTTCGGAACCCATCATTTGTTCTCTCGGAACAACTTGTATCTGGAAAAGTAACTGTGTGTGAATTGTGAGAGTATTCACCTACAGTAACACACTTCATGCAGCCGTGTTTTCCGTTAAAGTTACAAACACCTGAAAAAATAAATGTTATTATTGAAAATTTCTACAAAAAATAAATAATCACACTCCAAAATGAATTTAACAACACACTGACAATTAGGGACATGATTACCTTTTATGAAAGCTCTAGCGGGTGAGTCACAAATAAAGCATCTAATCTTTACTGTAACTTTCTTCTCAGAATTTTGAAATGGTGTAATACCCTCTTCCAATAAATGACTAACATCGGTGACAAAATCTTCTAAATAAGCTGTTAAATTTTTAGGTTTTCCAATTCCATAATAAATTCCAATTACTAAAGGTTTAATGTTAGAATTTTCAGAAATGTTACAGAGTATTGGCCAAAATTCTTTCTTTGAGCTTTTAAAAATTGGCAAACCGTCAAAATTGAAATTTAAAGATATATTTTCTGGAATATCTGTCCAGTTTTCCAATAGCAAAGTTAAATTATTAGTAATTCCATTGTGCCAATATTCGCCCCCTTCAATTTTTTTTATATTGACAAATCTAGGTGTTTTTAAAATGGTCCTTGGATCCATAGGTAATATTTCCGGAATCAATCCATTCATAATTTTTGCGAGATCTTTTAACGCTATTTGATTAATATTCCTTTCAATAGCCCATCTTCTTATATTTTCACGAAATGAAGAACATTTTATATATTTATCAATATCACTGTCATCTTCACTTTCGTCGGAGCTCTCAGGTCTTACATTTACAGCATCAGGCAGACAGGCATAAACACGATTTTGTTGAATATTGTCATTATTCTCCAAAATTTTTTTTTCAAAACCCGAGGATCCCGTATTCTGTGTATTTCCAAAGCTCATTGGTCCTACTTGATTTTGGTGACCTACGGAACCTTCTTTAATATCGCTACAATTCACTTCGCACGAATCGTTTTGTTGTGCATTGATTGGATCCGGAGACATCATAATTCTTGCATGTTCTTTTGATATTTTTCGCCTCATTCCTCCGGTTCTTACTCTTATTTTAAACGATTTTTTCAACATTTTGTGAAACTGAATGCTGCACTTATTTTAACCTATATTTAATTACATGTACAATGAAATCACAACTTAATTTTCTTATTAGCGTATTATAATAGTTGTACACATACGGATATGCAACACACACAGTTATATTAATAATATATAATATCTATAGTTACGTCTACCATAAATATTGCTGTTGTTGTGTTGATCATATAATATGTGCTTTTCCCCAATATGGCTGACAAACGGTTTTACGAATACAGTAAAATGAATGTATATACAGCTTTACGCATTACAATAACTCACGTGTATTTGATCAAAGAGCTGTTATCTGTACAACAGAACTCAGTTGATCTTTAAAAATGCAAGCATTATATTGATTCACGTTTATGCCGTTCAGCAGTATCAGGCTGTTACTAACCACTTAAAAGTGCAATTACACAACAAAAGGCACTAGAAATAGCTCAAAGCTGTATATTGGATTTACGGTGCATTATAATGGTACAAGTTTATGCTATTAAGCAGCATTAGGCATTATCTTACTACTTAAAAATGCTATTGTACATCCAAATGCACTGAAAACAGCTGAAAGCTGTACAGCTGCGTTGTGGTTTGTTGCACTAAAACTAAAGGCTTTACAAAAGCATTTTGATATGCCATTATCCAACCATTTTACAGTGTAAAGCATCATAATGGTTTTAAAATGCTAATATAAAGCGTCAAGATGCTCGGTGAACTTACATAAGAGTTTATACGGACCTTAAGTTCTACATAAGTTTACTATTCGTTTCTTAAAATGCTACGTGTGTTACTTGGGTTACCATCAACTGTTATTGCGATTCAATTGATGGCCTAAAATAAACTGTTTTGCTATTTCATACCACAATATCCTTAATATGATCCAGTTTAGGCAAGTTAGGCAACGCCAAATCAAGTCGACAATTGCTTCGAAACTGTTTTCATTCATTCATTTTTCATACCATGACGTGACCTATCAACCTGAAAAGGATAGCTTATGTGTCAAAATAACTAATTCAAAAAAAGTTGCTATTTCTTGGCGTGAAATGAGTCGTTTTGTTAATAACTTTATAAAAATTGTGATAATATACGTAATTCAAGGTATTTCAGCCATTATTCGTATTACTTATTAATTTAACTTCAAATAATACTAATAAAATTAAGTAAAGAACTCTATTTATCTATTTATTTTAGTTAGTAGAATAGTTTTTTTTTTTTTTTTTTTTAAATATCTTGGGACAACTCACACACGGCTATCTAATCCCAAGCTAAGCAGAGCTTGTGTTATGGTAACCAGACAACTGATATACATACTTATATAATTTATAAATACATACATATTATAGATAAATCACACCCAGACACAGAACAAACAATCATGCTCATCACACAAAGTTTGTCCTGGGTGGGAATCGAACCCACGACCTCCGGCTCAGCAGTCAGGGCCACTAACCACTAGACCAACAGGCCCGTCAAAGTTGTTGACTGCAATTGAATACAATTAGTGTGCAGGCATTAAATCAATTAATATAAGTACTGATATTTATTACGGATTCTTGTCATAAAAAATAATTATGTAAGATCAACGTTTTGTTCAACTACGTACCTATAACAGAACGTCATTTGTCATCGACAGGTTACTTAGTCTGTGGAGGTGCGTTCCTAACTCGTCTTAATCAATTTATTTTAACAACAACACTAAGCAAACCTTTTATATTTCTTAATTAAATAATTATATAAACTACTATTATTTAATGAGTACTAAATATGGCGTAATGGTATATAATTTGAAGCTAGAAAACGTAATTTGAAAATGTTTTTGTTGTAATTTTTATACAGATTAAGCTTCGAAACGCAACGCATATGGTGCGAGTAAAAGAGACAGACTTATGCAACGTCTGTATAGCGTCATCTCTTTCTCACACCGCGGACCACAGACAAATTTCGATCTTTCATTCAGTCCATGAAGATTCAAACTCCTGTCAGCTAAAGGCACTTCATGGTACGAATCTGCGCGATTTAGTTTAGGTACTTATACTGGATTACATCGGAAGTGAATGGTTAACTAAAAGTTGATGGTAGGCCTACAGTTCAGCAAAAACAATTTAGCGTATATCGTTGCAAAATAAACTTTTACTGCATAATTCCACAAAGTCCGTAATTTTTTCCGGAATACTTTTTTCAGATCTAGGAACCCTACGAGTAGTTCACTATCGCTAATATTATTGTTTATTATTATAAGCTTGACGCATAGATAAGGATAAGAGAGTCTTTGATGTGAAGTACCTAGTAATGTGCCGAGATTAGTAAGACCTACATATTTGCACATGTTCGCTTTTTGTTAATTGACGGATAGGTTCATTATTAGATCGATGCCGACTGCTAGCTAATCGCGTATTATCTTAATGACTTGTCATTACTAATTAGTTACTGCGGTAAATTATAATTCAATATACTTAACGTTACGGTGGAAGCGCCAAGGTAGCCCGCACTAGGGTAGGACCGAGATGATTAACGGATTTCCGCAACGGGTCACCGGAAGCATTCTCCTGCAACATATCAGTTGCACCCGGTTCTAAAAGTAATGCCATAGCAGCAGGTACCTGGTGACTAAAGCTATATTCCTTGGCAGGTGCTGGCTTGCGTCGTCAACCCCGAGCTGATTCAGTCAGACAAATACCCATCCGACGTGAAGGAGAGGGCTCAAGCGATATTGGGCGCTTGTGGGTAAGTTTCCACTTTTTTATATTTATATTTAAAAGGGAAACTTTCGGAAGAGAGCACGGCCAGAGCTTGCAATCTAAATTTGAAATTTGTGATGCTTGTGGAAGAGTCTGACCATACCAGATAAATGCGATGCGGCAGATTGATCATACTAGAGAGTCGTGAGTCACTGGGCATATCTTTTCGTACTCTCCACTTCACCTAGGTATCTCGAGCGCTCGATAGCAGAATAGAGATCGCTGGCAAACCATCGAAGAAACCCAATAATTCATTTCTGAGCAGATGAATGTTGCGCCGATTATTGAACTGTATTTACATAGTCTGCCTGCTACCTCACTGCTCTAGTGGTGACAAGCGAAAGACAAGCATGGGGTCCTGGATGCAATTCCCAGGCATGTCAAAGTTTTGTAATTCCTCAGAAACAGCCACAGAGCTTGGATTTGGGCCCGACTGATGGCAATAGGCTTGCCTCCTTTTCCATAGGACTTAAACATAACTGGCGAAATATGGGTGAACTGTAATTGGGTACACCTCTGCCAATCGTTTCGGGGATAATCTGACATCTTTAGGTTAACATTAAATGTACAATGTTCCAGTGGGCAGTCAGTGGGCTCGTACACCATGTCCCACGGCATCGAGCTGATCAGGCGCCACGTGGCGGAGTACATCGAGCGCCGCGACGGGCACCCCGCCAACTGGCAGGACATCTGTCTCACCGGCGGAGCCTCCAACGGCATCAAGAACTGCTTGCAGCTGCTGTGCAATAAGGTCGACGGAAAGGACTCTGGTCAGTACCTAACTATACATATTATTCTTAGAATAGCTATAGAACCTATATTTTACCACAAAATTCCGTAGTGTTGCTGCGCAAGTCGGCACAGGAATCTATCAATATCAACTGGTCGATTGCGATGAATAAATATTGAAAATCTAGGTAGAATAAACTTCATCTTGATTTACTCATTAATACAATTGTTAGCAAGTCTTGGCGTATGTATGGATTTGTACCTAATTTCATTTTTTTTTAACTACCTTCATCTATAGTAATTAGATCTCAATTAATGTACGCAGTTGTGTCATGTGTGCAATCTCCTCTATGTAAAAAATATAAGTTAAGCTTTTACTCAAACATTATGAATCTGTTTGTTGTTCCAAATAAAAAAAAAACAGACAATACGGCCAATACACATACACTCACGGTTTACCCATGCCACAGAATAATTAATAGTAGGCTACCTACTACCTTTTTTTTTCGGTTGGGATGATTTCCCTCTAATGACTTCCCCCGCTCTGGGCGGAGCGGGGGGCATGTCAGACTTGTACTGACTAAAACCCACCCATGTTCCTTCTATTGCCCTTTACGTTCCAGGGCCGCGGTATCTCTTTCGAACAACCCGCAACCCCGGCAGGGTACCTACTACCTAACGTAACCATGCAGGCACAAACAACAGAACAACAAGGTGTTCTCTAGTGCATTACCTAATATTAGCATAACGTTAGTGTGATATAACTGCATTCACAAACGTCACGACGACGTAAATATAACAAGGTTTGTTTACACTACGCTGCGTGCACTAGTACTTGAAACTAAGATAGTTATACATACTAAGGGAACCTATTACTTCACTTCCACATTAAAATAATATAATGTTGCCCACGAATATGAGTTTATTATCATAGTGAATCTCTAATCTTAACGGCTATCGGTTGTAATCGTACACGTTCGATAACTTGTGAGTGGCTGGAGTGATCGCCATCGCATTCATATCAGAGAGGCTTATTGTAATATCTCTATAATAGCTATTTATGTATCTAAGTGCGGCTTATTTGTGTGAAAGTGTTCCTACGTTTTTACATATTTTATCGCTTTTCGTCAGCTCCTTAGCACCCACTGGTATTAAATTAGGAGCTAGCTCATTTGTCTTTCATATTAGTTTATCTCTCGGTTTTCCGATTCGTTGCTACACGGTTCGCTTTGCCCGTTTTACATTTTTAGAAAGCCTGTATTTACCTATATAATTGACATAATGTTAGTTCTACAAGGAGGGTAATAGTCTATAATGTAGCCAGTAACTACATAATAAAGTTGGCTACAATAACTAGTTTCTGTGTACAACGTAATCAGCAGCGACTTGCTTAGAATAATGAACAGTTCTGTGTAGATAGGGCTTACAATATAGTCCTTTATATGTACGCAAGTAAACTAACAGTAAGTAAGTAATTGAAGGCAAAAGTAATTAAACTGCCTTCTCATAATGAGCATTTCTCAAAGCGCTCCGGCATTATGAATAATGTCCAACTGATCACTGAATGATAACGTAAAAATAAATAAGTAAATCGTGACATTCTATTCATGTGTCAATTTCTGTTTTGATATAAAATTGATATTCAGAGATAGATTGAATAAAAAGAGTTTTTCATTATTTTGTACCCTTATCTGTATAAACGCATCGAAAAACTTCAGATATTCAATGAAAGTAAAGAAGGCTAACCAAAGTAATATCAATAGTACCTATCCATTGTGTTCAAAGGCGGCAAATGAAACTTCGCGGTTAAAGTCAAGGTTAATTCGGAGGTTACAAAAACACGTTTCATGTAAATAAATAATACCGATAAAGTCCAAAGTACGATATATCTATTTATTTTATTTTTAAGTAAACACCTAAGATTATCAACTAATAATGGTAAGTCCGAACTATTCTTAGAACATCAACCAGGAAATCTTAGGGCTTCCCTCAGAGGCACGGCAAATGTTGTGAGTTACGACAAGAAGACGGCGACTTGAACGTACGCGTCCTGTTTGACCCTCGTGTGGCGGAGTGCCTTAGCTTACTGTACCTACTGCGACCATCTTGACTCGCACATTGCTGTGTGTGACGGTTCTAACAAGGGTTATTATTACAGTATTTCAATTACCAGATATAAGAAGTATTCATAAGTAGTTTTATTCGCAAAATAAACATTAAGTAACCGTCATTACTAAAACCTAGTATGTCACAAACTCACTCGTAACTGTCAAAGTTTCCGCTACTTAAAAAACCGGTCAAGTGCGAGTCTGACTCGCGCACGAACGGGAACGGTTCATTACTGTCATCTATAAAAACGGCAAAAAAACATGTTTGTTGAAAGGGAGCCCCCTCATTTATTATTGTTTTTTTTTAAGTTACATAATTCATTATAATTAATTTAAGAATATATTTCATTGTATAATGTATATTTTTTATCACTAATGATGTCTTGTCATCATCACTAATGATGTCTTGTACATCACTAATGATGTCTTGTCATCTTATTGCACGAAATGTCACCTGCACGATACTACAACGAAAACAGTATAGTAAGTATTGTTATATAGCGCCAACAGAAAAACCATCATCTGTGAAAATTTCAACTTTCTAACTATCACGATTCATGAGATAAAATCTGTGGTGATAGACGAACAGACAGACAGACGTTTACCCTCCTAAAAACTTAAGTTAAATCGCTAGAGCTTGTCAGAGCTATCTTTTTTAATCGTAACTGCCGTTGTTAATCCTAAGTATTACCAATAACCGGGCTGCTATAGTGAGTAACGTAAACATTAAACAGGCTTGTGTTGTGGAAGTGTCTCATCATGTTCGTTCTCATAACATAGTGTAAACATCGTGTGGCCTAACTATTAACGCTGTTAGCCTGTTACGCAAATAGATCAGTAGTTATAATCATAACCGTAAGCTATAAGATAATATTACTGGCACTTAGAATACCAGTCATCTAGTATTGTCGCTGCAAAACGCGACAGACGCCAGGAACATGTCAGCTTGACAATTTGACATCGACTTTAACGTCGTAGCAGTAAAGACGAAATTAAAATTCACGGCTTATCGTTGAACAGCTTTCTACATTCTACCCGCATCCCGCGTACTGTTGCTATTGTTGACACCTTTTTTAACCGACTTCCCAAAAAGGAGGAGGTTCTCAATTCGGCCGGTATGTTTTTTTTTTTCTATGTATGTACATCGATTACGCCGCGGTTAATGGACCGATTTGCGTAATTCCTTTTTTGTTCGACGCGAAATAGCTGCCAGATGGTCCCATAAAAATTTCTTTCAGTTTGGTCAAGTAATTTTTATTTTATAAGCATTATTGTTGTTTGGACGATGTTATTTGGACGATGTTCTTTTAACGATACTTTGTATATTAGTAGGTATGTCGATAACTTTAACATTTCTAATCCGATTTGCGTAATTCTTTTTTTGTTCGTTAGGGTACACATTCAAATTGGTACCCTGGTCATCTAGTCAGCATATGATGATGGGATCCCAAGGAAATCGAGAAGAACACTCAATTTATAAGCATATAACTGTTACGTTTCAGACAATATCATACAGTTTGTTCAATTATTTGCGTTTGATGAAGATTTCCTATGGATGAGCTGATGATGGCAGGTACAACTCTTCAAAGGTTAGGAGTTCAGAAAAAATTCTTTCAAAATTATACGTACATATGGATAGAGAATAGTATTCCTTGAGGCTATTTGGCTATTTGAGGTTGACCTTGAAGGTAAATGTCATTAACGTTTAGGTTTAATAGTGTTAATTGATTTTCTGTGATTGTTAAATAAATAATAAGCGAACATTCACATCATAGCCTACAGCCCTTTTGCCCAGAGTAACATGGGTGTGCGTTCTCCGCCTGGTGCACCTGAAACATCAGATATTTCACGTGGGTTCCCTCTATCTGGCAGAATCTTGATGCTCCGAAATTTATTTGGCATAACACACTTAGCATAATGTTCTTTAAACGAACATTTTAAATGCATAAATATTATTTGAAATAATTTCCGTTTCGCATAATGTTTAAAACTTCGAATCTACAATGGCATACGTTTAAGATGGCAGAATTACATTTAGTATAATTACGATTGGCAGAGTTCAAATTTCGCATAATACCGTTTAGCATTATGTTCATTTAGAGCGATGATTATTTGGTATAATTTCATTTGGCATACTACGCAGATGGCAGAATTGGCTAGGTTAGGTTAAAACCGTGACCTCCTACGCACGAGCCGAGCGAGCGAAGCGAGCGGTGCCGCGGCAGCGGCCGGCGAGTGGCAGAAACGCCTTGCATTAATAGAAAAAAGAGATTGTTTTAGTATGTTACCCGGAACTGAACTATTTAGATTTGGATAATTACTTATTGTAATAAATGACATTATTTCAAACTGAATTAAATAATAACCAAAATAAATGGCATTATTTCAAACTCAATTAAATAATAACCAAAATAAATGACATTATTTCAAACTCAATTAAATAATAACTAAAATAAATGACATTATTTCAAACTCAATTATATAATAACCAAAACAAATGACATTATTTCAAACTCAATTAAATAATAACTAAAATAAATGACATTATTTCAAAGTCAATTAAATAATAACTAAAATAAATTACATTATTTTGAAGATTTAAATAATTAAAATAAATGACAACAAATAATGACAAAGATGATTCTAACTATAATTTTTCTGCGATATGACAATTCTGCCGTTTAATGATTATCGATATGAAATATATGCCAAAAGACGATTCTGACTATGAACTTGCTGCGATATGATGTTTCTACTTTTTAAATATTATGGATATGAAATTTATGGGTAGGGAACCCATAAATTTCACTATCTACCACCTCTCTACCATAAGTTGACTATCTGGCAGAATCTTGATTCTCCGAAATTTATTTGGCATAACACACTTAGCATATTTTTCTTTAAACGAACATTTTAAAGGCATAAAAATTATTTGATATAATTATCGTTTGGCATAATGTTTAAAACCCCGAATTTACAATTGCATAGTTTTAAGATGGCAGAATTACATTTAGTATAATTACGATTGGCAGAGTTCAAATTTCGCATAATATCGTTTAGCATAATGTTCATTTAGAGCGACGAGTATTTAGTATAATTTCACTTTTCATACTATGCAGATAGCAGAATTTAATTAAGAATAACTTTAAGTTTAAAGACTTATATGCCTAATAAGTCTTTAAACTGACATGGTCACTAACATTATTAACGGTTAAAACGGGATATTTACCATGTTTGTTATTTATTTTGAGTTTCCAATATTTTGGCGTGAACCGATACAGTGAGTTACAATTGTATACAAAAACATATTAAAGCAAAAATAAGATATCTTTGGAATTATATGTATAGAAAAAAAGACATTGTTTTTAGTAGGTTACCCGGGACTGAACTATTAAGATTAGGTTAATTTGTAAAAAAAAATGCGTAGGTTAGGTTAGGTTAAAACTGTGACCCTCTACGTCCAGTAACGACTTGCATTAATAGAAAATTAGATTCTTTTTAAAAGTTTACCCGGAACTGAACTATTTACGTTAGGATAATAATTACTTATGTTATTAAATGACATTATTTCAAATTCATTTAAATAATAGTTAAAATAAATGATATTATTTTAAAGAAATAAATAATTAAAATAAATGACAACAAATAATGATAAAGATGATTCTAACTATAAACTTTCTGCGATATGACAATTCTGCCGTTTAATGATATCGATATGAAATATATGCCAAAAGACGATTCTGAATGTGAACTTTCTGCGAAATGATGTTTCTGCTTTTTAAATAATATGGATATGAAATTTATGTCTAGAGATGATTCTGACTTACAAAATTATGAGTTTTGAATGTATGATAAATGAGTGTCTGCCAAACAATTTTCTGCGAAATGAAACTTATGCTATCCGTTGTTATGCAAAATAAAATTATGACTTAAAAAGTTCTGCTATAAAGGGTGGACCCGAAATTTATGTCAAGAGATGATTCTGATTTACAAAATTATGCGTTTTGAATGTAAGTATGATAAATGAGTGTCTGCCAAACAATTTTCTGCGAAATGAAGTTTATGCTATCCGTTGTTATGCAAAATAAAATTATGACATAAAAGCTTCTGCTATAAAGGGTGGACCCATTAACACTGCTTAGGAGTTCTCCTATTTCTAGTTGATCTAAACAAAGAGCTGGCCATTTAATTTTTTTGATAACACCCATTGCTCCGTTGACTAAACCATCTGAGACTGCCATATTTCTCCTTAGCATCACCCTTGAGCCTACACCTATTTTAATGCTATGTAATTAGTCCTCCACAGTTATTAACATCCGCAGAAATGACATTATGTGGAGGGCGCTTACCATAAGTTGACGATTCTCGTGACTCGTCCACAGCATTGATTGTATATATAATAGCCAATAAAAGTTCTTCACGATCTTTCTGTGTTTCCAAAGAACGTGAAATAGCATTACGCGAAGCATTACTTTGAAGACGAGCTTTTTTTCTGTACCCGTTTCAAGGGATCTATATTTTTAAAATCATTCACTAAAAAGCAAAAAATAAAAAAAAACTACGTTAAAAAAAACCGACTCCCAAAAATACTAAAAAGCAAAAAATAACTTACTCAATTTATAACACTATCCTCTACTTACCTACTAACTACTTATTCTTTCCGCTTACTGCTTGGTTTGAAGTCGGTGCCAAGCCATATATATTGATAACTCTAAAATGTGCTAAATTGAAGAACTAAATCGTAGCATAAACCATACGATATTTAAGAGCATGCGTCTAAAATTTAGAATTTTAAATGCAATTGGTGCCAAATTTTTTGTTGACCTTATTAAATCATGGAGAATCTAAACACCGCTATTCAGAAATATGACGTCACGTCACAACGCCATGATCTAGCGTTTAATAGACACGTGATATTTCTTTTTCATTATAGATGGCGCTAATTACTTTTTTGTATAATGTTTATTGTAGGTTTGCTAATTATGCTGTGGCTTGGCACCGACTTCAAACCAAGCAGTAAGCGGAAAGAATAAGTAGTTAGTAGGTAAGTAGAGGATAGTGTTATAAATTGAGTAAGTTATTTTTTGCTTTTTAGTATTTTTGGGAGTCGGTTTTATTTGGTTTAAACCTTGAAATGTATTGAATGTGGCAACTTTGGGCAACTGATACTATAGCTGCGGTTGTTAGCCACTAATTCAATTACAATTACCTAAATTAGACAGGTGTATGTGCCTTCGTCACTGTTGTTATTGCACATAACATTAATCGTGCAACGTAAGCCTATGCACTTCGATACCTGTGCATTCGTTTATTTCCATACAATTAGTGACGGCTACACTATAATTTAGCGACATTACGTCCTGTAGGCCTACCATCAACTTTTAGTTAACCATTCACTTCCGATGTAATCCAGTATAAGTACCTAAACTAAATCGCGCAGATTCGTACCATGAAGTGCCTTTAGCTGACAGGAGTTTGAATCTTCATGGACTGAATGAAAGATCGAAATTTGTCTGTGGTCCGCGGTGTGAGAAAGAGATGACGCTATACAGACGTTGCATAAGTCTGTCTCTTTTACTCGCACCATATGCGTTGCGTTTCGAAGCTTAATCTGTATAAAAATTACAACAAAAACATTTTCAAATTACGTTTTCTAGCTTCAAATTATATACCATTACGCCATATTTAGTACTCATTAAATAATAGTAGTTTATATAATTATTTAACTAAGAAATATAAAAGGTTTGCTTAGTGTTGTTGTTAAAATAAATTGATTAAGACGAGTTAGGAACGCACCTCCACAGACTAAGTAACCTGTCGATGACAAATGACGTTCTGTTATACGTAGTTGAACAAAACTTGATCTTACATAATTATTTTTTATGACAAGAATCCGTAATAAAAATCAGTATATTAATTGATTTAATGTTGGGACGCCATCATTTCGTAGTCTGGTACGAAATGACCATCCTTCTTTTAATTGTTGTGAGTTCTTTACTTAATTTTATTAGTATTATTTGAAGTTATATTAATAAGTAATAAGATTACGAATAATGGCTGAAATACCTTGAATTACGTATATTATCACAATTTTTATAAAGTTATTAACAAAACGACTCATTTCACGCCAAGAAATAGCAACTTTTTTTGAATTAGTTACTTTGACACATAAGCTGTCCTTTTCAGGTTGATAGGTCACGTCATGGTATGAAAAATGAATGAACGAAAACAGTTTCGAAGCAATTGTCGACTTGATTTGGCGTTGCCTAAACTGGATCATGTTAAGGATATTGTGGTATGAAATAGCAAAACAGTTTATTTTAGGCCATCAATTGAATCGCAATAACAGTTGATGGTAAGCCTCCTGTTTCGTTCCGTGCCATTTACTTTAATATCAATACCTACATATTTGTTCTATTCATAGTATGTTGTACGTTTGCGACTCAAGTCCACATCAGAACCCGTTTGCTAATAAACTTCAAGGTTAAAATAATTACTCATAATCAGTACTTCTATTAAATGTCAGCGCGCATAATAACTTCATGAAAAAATAAATACTTTATATTCTTCTGTTCCTTGTCATGTCATGTCATGTAGCCCATTGAATAAAAACTATGCTGACACTAATTTATTTAACTTTCTCGTTAATATGTGACTCCATAAGGAACTAGTCACGAGCAGACCATGTGCTGCCGCCAATACTAGTCTAGTCAACAAGTGCTTTTTTAGTCAAAACTTTTTAAAAGGCTCGGAAAAATATGGTTGAGGGCTCATTCGATTCGGGATTGAATCTAGAAAGTTTTTGAAAAAATTCAAGACCCGCTCGAAAAAATTGCAAAAGTTATTAACAAATAAGTAAACAAAAAAAAGGGGGTTAGTTTTTTTGGTATATCTCGAAAACTATTTGATATATTTTGATTTTGAAAAAAGATTCAAAAAGAGGAGAAAATTTCCTAAAAAAAACACCCAACTTGCGAAATTGTAGGACCAATATTAAAAATTTTACAGGGAGCTGAAAATACGCCTGAAAACGGGTACTCGAGTTTTCGCAAGCCACGCCCCCTTCGAGCGCTTTAATGAAAAATATTATTTAAACATATTAAATGTTGATATTAAAATTTGAAAAAATTCAGACATGTTCAGGACAAATTAAGGAATGAAATGCCGTAGAAAAAATATTTTTATCGCGATTTTATAAAATGTTATCCATAAATTAATTAACAATCTCTTCCGACTGGGCTATAAACATTGCAAGTTGCATAATTGTTAAACCAGAAATCTCAATTTTTTTTCCTCTCGTGGAGCTATTCTTCAAATATTAAAGAAAGGATTTCCGTTGAGTAAATTAAAAAATTGTAAATTTTCGATTTGTTATTAACAAATTACCTAGGCGGCAAATTAAATATTTAAATAAATGTTACAAGAATTATTTTTTTTCCAATGTCGATGATCATTCGTTTTTCAATCAATAAAAGCTACCTAAAAATATTTTTTTATAAATTTTAATTCTTTTTGTTTATAAAATTGTTATAAACAAATAGATTATTTATAAGATAATTGAAATTTTTTTTTTGGAAATAGATTCCTCGTAAAAAATTATGAATTTTAAGATAAAAAACTATGCTTGAAAAAAATTTTTTATTGCTAAAAAACCGTTTTGTTAATTAACAATTTTTTTACCACTTGTTAATAATATTAAGGTACGCTTTTTTTTAAAATATCATTATTTATTATCCTCCTTAATAATAAAAAAAAAAATTCGTTTTTTTATAAATTTTCATTGTTTATTAAATAAACAATTTGTTATAAACAATTAATTTTTCTTTGTATAATTTTTTTAGAACTCTTTACACTAAAATAAAACCGACCAATTACCTTTTTGCGGAAAAAAAAATTAATTCGAAAATAAATATAAATATTTTTTTTTTTTTGCAAAAAGGCAATTAGTCGGTTTTATTTTAGTGTAAAGAATTCTACAAAAATTAAACAAAAAAAAATTAATTGTTTATAACAAATTGTTTATTTAATAAACAATGAAAATTTAAAAAAAAACGAAATTTTTTTTTTGATTATTAAGGAGGATAATAAATAATGATATTTTAAAAAAAAGCGTACCTTAATATTATTAACAAGTGGTAAAAAAAAATTGTTAATTAACAAAACGGTTTTTTAGCAATAAAAAATTTTTTTCAAGCATAGTTTTTTATCTTAAAATTCATAATTTTTTACGAGGAATCTATTTCCAAAAAAAAAATTTCAATTATCTTATAAATAATCTATTTGTTTATAACAATTTTATAAACAAAAAGAATTAAAATTTATAAAAAATTATTTTTAGGTAGCTTTTATTGATTGAAAAACGAATGATCATCGACATTGGAAAAAAAATAATTCTTGTAACATTTATTTAAATATTTAATTTGCCGCCTAGGTAATTTGTTAATAACAAATCGAAAATTTTCAATTTTTTAATTTACTCAACGGAAATCCTTTCTTTAATATTTGAAGAATAGCTCCACGAGAGGAAAAAAAATTGAGATTTCTGGTTTAACAATTATGCAACTTGCAATGTTTATAGCCCAGTCGGAAGAAATTGTTAATTAATTTATGGATAACATTTTATAAAATCGCGATAAAAATATTTTTTCTACGGTATTTCATTCCTTAATTTGTCCTGTACATGTCTGAATTTTTTCAAATTTTAATATCAACATTTAATATGTTTAAATAATATTTTTCATTAAAGCGCTCGAAGGGGGCGTGGCTTGCGGAAACCCGAGTACCCGTTTTCAGGCGTATTTTCAGCTCCCTGTAAAATTTTTAATATTGGTCCTACAATTTCGCGAGTTGGGAGTTTCTTTTAGGAAATTTCCTCCTCTTTTTGAATCTTTTTTCAAAATCAAAATACCTATATCAAATAGTTTTCGAGATATACCAAAAAAACTAACCCCCTTTTTTTTTGTTTACTTATTTGTTAATAACTTTTGCAATTTTTTCGAGCGGGTCTTGAATTTTTTCAAAAACTTTCTAGATTCGATCCCGAATCGAATGAGCCCTCAACCATATTTTTCCGAGCCTTTTAAAAAGTTTTGACTAAAAAAGCACTTGTTGACTAGACTATATGTCTAACGGTAACATGTTAGTTATTGTAGTTCATCGCATCATTTACCGAGGTATCAAACATCACACACACGCAGTCATTACGAACCATTCACACGCGACCTTGAGTTGTTAACGACTCATTGCTCTGCATATATTATACTAATATCACTAGTATGTTGGCGATAGTAGACTCACTGATAAAATAGTTTCGAATTCATAATTTGATATTATTTACTTTTACAGGGATTAAAAGTTCCACCTTTGAGTATTTATTCCCACAAAACACAACTAACTCACCTTATTTTAGTATGGCCCTTTCCTCCCCATACTTACAGAAATAAGATGATCTCATATAACATGGACATGTATTCGCCAGCTGGACTACACATGAAACGCATTGCTCAGTATGTCTTCTCCCCGTAATCTTCAGGCAGTATTCTCAAAATGCGTACATGAACACTTCACTGTTCGGTAGTGCTTGACGTTATATTCCTTGCGCGTCGTAGCGTCTTCAGGTTTGCATTCAAACGTTCATTGAATAGCTAATTCTAAATAGCGGATTATTAAAAATGCACACATTAACCGGTAAATTGTCCGGGGACAGGTGTGCTGATCCCGATCCCGCAGTACCCGCTGTACTCGGCGTCGCTGGCGGAGTACGGGCTGGGGCAGGTGGGCTACTACCTGGACGAGGACAACCAGTGGGGGCTGGACCTGCGCGAGCTGGAGCGCGCCCACCGCGACGGGAGCCGCACGCACGCCGTGCGCGCACTCGTTGTTATCAACCCCGGGAATCCCACGGGACAGGTAAGCTGTACTTACACTACATCATTTTCATTCACAGCCCGAATATGCCCATAACAGGTAAACGAGGGGAAACTCCGTATTCAAGTTTCAAAAGCAACGGCAAAAATGCCGTAAATGATTTGCACATACTACTTTGTCGAGAAAGTACCGTGATCAATAATGCACAAAATGTTGGTTATTCATCCAAATCGCTTGCAAAGTCCTTCAGAAACGAAACGAACCACAAAAGCGTAGTTTCTTTGGTATCGGATCAGTTAAGACCCCACTCCGAAGCGTGTTGACTAGTTCGATATCGAACTCGTATCGAGTCTCGTCAACAGTAACATGTGTTTCCTAAATGTTGAGTCGGAATTGACTCGATCTAGCATATGTCCTCAGTGACTCCTATGCGATTGAGATTTTTGGAGAATGTTCAGGTGTTTTCCGAGAAGCACCACGTTTAATACCTAAGTGATTATTTGAACTCGAGAAAAACAGATATTTCACCTCTATAAGGATTTTATGTTTGTGATGTTAACCTCGGTTGAAGACGTTGATGGCGTACCAGAATGAGGCAACTCTTCTATCACATCTCGACCGATTTTGAACGTTTTGTACCTCAGCACGTGTTTCTGATAACGTCGACTCACAGTAAGCGTTCTGTAAGATTTTCAGTGACTCCGAACGCGAAATTATATTGCATCCAATGCAAAATTTAAGATAAACTCCTTGTTCGTTTTTGTAAAATTCGTAAAACATACTATCATAACGAACTAAAAACGGCACCGTATTTAATCCAAATAATAGATGCGATTAAAACTCCGCGCCAAAATGGAAAACAATTGTGCCAATCTAACAACAACAAAAATGAAAACCAATAATAAATCTATTACCGATACTTTTTTGACTGGATGTAGACCTAGTACTAGAAACTCTAAAACTTCAGGTGATCCTACAAGAATAGTTCTTTGAAGACAGCCAGAATACCGCGGGCACGAAGGACGCAATGTGTTCAAGATGACATGGAAAATAGTTTGATTATTGGGGTAAAAAAGGTAACAGAAAGGAAGAACAAAAAAATGTTCCCGATATAAACCGATTAAGGTAATTCCGATGCCATCACGTAGGGAAATGTTATCCACGTAGTCAGTATACGACGTCGTGGTTGTCTGCAGGTGCTGACCCGGCAGAACATCGAGGACATCATCAAGTTCGCACAGAAGCACAGCCTGTTCGTGTTCGCCGACGAGGTGTACCAGGACAACGTGTACGACAAGGACAGCAAGTTCTTCTCCTTCAAGAAGGTAAACACTTTAACTACGATATTTGCCCTATACTGCTGTCACCATGCTGCGATGTAAAGGCTCAATCGCAAATTGTTTTTAAAGTCTTGCTGAAAAAAACTAACTGTTCATCAGTTGCTCATTATTTGGCGAGTTGCAAAATTAAGTAACGTTGTCAACTCTTTTGTGTAAGAAAGAAGAAAGAAAGAAAAAACATTTATTTGGCCCATGCCACAAGTGCACACAAAATGGGATAAAAACTTAAAACTAAACGATAACAACAAATACGTAATTGTGTGTCTCACGGCTGTGCCAAATAACGTGTATAACGTTTCACAAAATAATTTTAGTAATGATTTACTAATATCGCTCCGCTGGCAACACTTTTTGAATGCCAATTCATCCTTGTAGTATTGTAGGCGTTTCGTTTGATATACGAGTCGAATCACTCGCTATTACTACTTTCACTGTACCATGTTCTAACTACATCATACAAAAATTATATGTGTGTGAAATTTTGCATGTGTGTGTATGTTTGTTACTTATTCCGGCGTATCCAGCTTAACGGATTGAATGAAATTTGGTATCAAGAAAGCTTATATATTCTGGATTGATACATAAGTTACTTTTGACCCCGGTAAAGTGCGGTGTTTCGTGGGATGGTCTAATAAATTATGGGGCGCAGCTACTACATCATATTTACTAGTCAGAACATCACACATATCTATGTAATCATAAATTGTTATAATCGCATTGTACCTACTTCAAAACAATGAAAGTGTTTGAAACACCGCATGGCATGGTAATAGATTACGGCTAGAGTCGACTTATAATAACTTAGTAAGTTTATCAACATCGATCAAGCTACAATGTTTCGTAGAGCACCCAGCGTATCATAATATCACAAACAGTGTTTTTGATAACTTTGTTAATCTCCATGAAACGAATCAATGTTTTAAATTGCTTTTTTTTTAAATAAGAAAATGTTTATTTACTTAGTGTTTCCATTAAAACCGGATTTTATCTTATTGCATTTGCGTTTTCTCATTGGAATTTGTGTTATTTTGCATTATTAATTTTTGTGAAGAGCTAATCGAATAAAAAAATAATAATCGCACGTGTCCGAAGTCGGGCTCGATTAAAATATAGGATGGATTCGATATAACTATTTACTATACAAAAATATGCTCTAACATGCAAGAATACTTGGTATGCCTTAAATTGGGTTCAGACAGTGCGGACCATAATGTGCACATACATTGTTGATAGTCTCGGTGTACCTCAACCGACCTCAGCATATACAATGCAAAGGTATCATCTTTATCGACATAAGTAGATCACGTATCACCACTCTTGGCGCGTTTATATCGGTGGCGACTGGCGTCGGCCAGATCGCATTGAGGCGTGCGAATAGTGATGATATATGTTGTGCAGGTGATGACAGAGATGGGCGCGCCGTACGACAGCATCGAGCTGGCGTCGTTCATGTCCATCAGCAAGGGGTACATGGGAGAGTGCGGGCTGCGCGGCGGGTGGATGGAGCTCGTGAACCTGGACGCGGACGTGCAGGCCAACCTGTACAAGGCCATCTCCGCCATGCTGTGTCCCACCACGCTGGGACAGACTGCCGTGGATTGTGTTGTGAGTATCCATTTCACCTTTTAACAATTACGACACTTTTTTCACAAAACTAAAGTTCAACACACAATTATAAGCAAAATGGGTATTTCTGTCATAGAAATTCTATGAAACTGATACTGCATTTTTTTTACAAAGCCAATTAAAAGGCTCTTCAATCGTCCCAATACTGGACAAGTCTTCCCTTTACGAATAATTATCTATTCTCTGCGAAATCTGGCCATGTTCGCCCCGCCAATAACACCAGCTCGTCACCCGACCATCGCCGCGGTGTACGTCGTGGGCGACGTCCTCCATCAGTGCTCCACGTAGTGTCCGGGTACACTAGCGCTACGTGGCCAGTCCACTCCCACTTTACGTTAGCTTTTTTTTCTGCAACACCTGCAACCTGAGTTTGGAGCATGGTGTTTGCGATCTTGACCTGTAAATCATACGTGTGTATGTGTACCTACGTTATCTTCCGAATGCCTAACTGCGGCCAAATGAAACAAAGTCCAGTGATAAGTTTTAATGAACAAGTTGTCCGTTGTCCCTTAGGCGCGTACTCCTCAGGCCGGGGAGCCGTCGTACGAGCTGTTCGTGCGCGAGAGGGCCGCCGTGCTGCAGTCGCTGGCGGCGCGCGCTAACATGATCGTCGACACATTCAACAACATGGAGGGCTTCAAGTGTAACGTTGTGCAGGTGAGCGGATCATTACTTTACTCACTAACGATTGGCTAGTCTATTTTAGTTATTTTCATAGTGTAATGTCATACGGTATTTTACTTTGGGGACGGGCTGCAAACATCGAATCTATACTTATTCTGCTGAAAAGAGCAATCAGAGCCATATATATTTATATAACCTACGTAGGCGAGATTCTTTAAGGGAACAGTTTAAGGATATTAACATCATGACAGTACCTTGTCAATATATTTATGAAAACATCATGTATGTCAGGAAAAAATTGCATATTTTTAGTAAAAGAGGTGACAGATACAAGTATAGTACTAGAAATAGGGACCAATTAGTTCAACCAGGTTTCAGGTTAGCTAAAGTAGACTCATCTTTCATGGGGTACTGTTTAAAATGTTACATTAAAATACCTCCCCATATACTACAAATGAATGAGACGAAATTTAAAACTTGTATAAAACGCACACTATGTAGGCAAGCATATTATAAGTTGGGGGATTATATTGAAGATAAAAATGCTTGGCTCAATGCTAGTCCTGCTCCACAACCATAGGGGTTAACTCACTAATTAGTATCTAAACTTAGAGCTAGCGCGCACAGGTTACTTTTGTTTTGTTTTCGTCACTCTGATTAAGTCCAAGAATATATATGGAGGTGCGCGTACGTTACGACGTGACAACTGACATTTATGTACGCCGACCGACGAGTGACGAAACAGTTACCCTGACAAAAGTAACCAGTGCGCGCTAGCACTTATTGTGGAAGCTGCAGAAGATTGTAAGACTATCTTTGAAATGTATAGAATCAATTCTCTAGTATTGTATAATTATTAACCCTATATGTGATGTATTATCATTAACCTGACGAAACCCTGGTGGTTGATAGTGTCATGCTCACTTAAATGTCTCGCTGATGGTGGCGGGTGTGTCGGGTCATTTAGCTCCCTTCAAAATGGTCGAGCTGAATGGGGCTGATCCATACGTCATGTTCGTGAACGGGCGCTGTCAGTTGGGACTGGTAATTTATTTAGCTGCCACGGTTCATTTTTAATTTATTTAGATTTTAAATTGAATTTTGCTTTTTATTTACTCTGGACGCTCTTACTGTGCACGTCTTTCTACATCGTTTTCACATATTTGTATAATCTCAACCCGAATGATGTAAATACGATTTTGTAATAATATTCTAATTTAAAAGAGTGTCCATGGAGTTTCTTGCCCATTCTTCTCCATAGAGATCAACGCTTTGGAATGGGTAACTACAGTACTTTCACAAGTTTTTATGTCTTGTGACCGGGACTGTAGCTTTAACATTTTGTTTTTTTTTTGAGATTCAAAAGTGCCTGTAATGGTCTAATTGAAATAAATGATTTTGATTTTTGATTGGACAAACGGATTGTATCGATTCTCTTTCTCCAGATGATAACGATGATCTATCTGTGGGCTACTACCCAACAAACGGTTGTTGTTGGGCTTGTATGCCGTGTGTGTGGTGTGCACAAAAGTGTGCTCACCTTTAAGGATGCATGTATATACCATCAAATTGAACAACTTTCTCAACGGGACCAACATTGTAATCCGAAAAATAATCAGCAGTGATTAATTTTTCATGATACAGGTCTGAAATTTTGTGCGTAGATTTTTTACATAAAAATAATACGATACCTGTTTCGGGTTGCACATAAAGTAAAACTAATGTTTTAGTTCGGGAAAATAATACCTATGACACATGATACTACGTGTATATAATATGATCTAAAAGTATGTCAAATAAGGCAAATAGCAAAACAAAGACAATAGTGTTCGGTAAAATGAAATTCGAACACAATAACGAAATTTGGAAAAATTATCGGTTCCCTCTATATACTAGTCTGTCTGGTCGCGCACACACTTCCCTTACAGTTCCCGAGCACAACCGCGCATGTTGTAGCGGACTCACGGACGGGAACCTTGATTGTCCGTTTACTTAAAATATATGATATTCAAATAAAATGTTATTGTTTTAGGGTGCTATGTATGCTTTCCCGAGAATCGACCTGCCGCCCAAGGCGATAGAGGCGGCGAAGAAAGACAACAAGTCACCCGACTTGTTCTACGCTTTCAAATTGCTCGAGGAGACTGGTAAGCTCAAGATCTTACTTAGAAGTCAATTATGTACCGATGACCTGACGAAAATGGTGGAAAAGCACGTTAAACTGTTGATACTGGCTGACATTTTGTAGATCTTTAGACAGAAGACGTTACAAATAATATAATCAGTGTTCTGTAAGTCTGATCACCAGTCTTGCCAACGGGTATCGTATTACCCAGTACTAAATACGTTGTAGAGATCAGATACGCATTCGCTCCATGTGAAATATTGATAATCAGCTGCATTCGGACTGGAAGCCGATTCCAATGTAGTTGGAAAAAAAACTAAGCAGATAATGCCACTGAATGCGAGAAGCAGCTATATCCAGCAGAGGATTTTTTAACTGAAAAATAAAATACAAATATCAAGTTATAATTTTCTGACACCAATGTGTACCAAACTTTTGCAGTTGTGAGAACTAAGTTATAATTATCCCAATTTCAATAGACCCACAAATAAATGAATGAACAAATGATTGTTGCCCTACAACGTAATATATTTGCTTTTATTTCTTGTAACAAATGTTAAATCTGGCCTTATTATACCCCAGAAAATATAAGTAAATGGGGATGTTAAGTAAATATACATACATCAGATTATTTTTGCAATCCCGGCATTTTATTTGCAAATTATTACGTATACTTTGTTAGCCAAAAATTAGCTTTATGTAAATTTACATCCGATTATACTATCTGTAGTTATCATGCACGCATTGGACTGCTTTAAGACAACCGCACCATAATCTTAAACAGTTATTCAGAAATCCCGTTTATTTTTGCAGGTATCTGCATAGTCCCGGGCTCCGGGTTCGGTCAGCGTCCCGGGACCTTCCACTTCCGCACCACCATCCTGCCGCAGCCGGCGCTGCTGAAGGAGATGCTGGACGTCTTCAAGACGTTCCACCAGAAGTTCACGCGCGAGTACGCGTAGACCTCGAGTGTATCGCTCACACATCGCTAACACCGACACTCTGCTAGTAAACATTACGACTTGTATTATCCATTGAGACGAGTGTGTAGCTGTGACGTAGGGCCCATACAAATGTCGCACGTCTGTCATAACAGCTCGATTGTGTCAGCGCTTTTGTATACCGAGATACTACTGATGTGTCGTTTACCGTATTTATAAAGCAATCTTTCGTTTCTCAATTCAATATCATGTTGCATTCGAGAAAAGACATAGAAATAAAGCTAACGTACTTAGTGACATTATTATCTATATTTCACGTAACCTTATCAACATCATTGCTTGTATCTTGTGTTTGTGAATAACAATTTATTTATCTGCTACTGTTTATTCATGTTATCAGGTGATGTAACATTTGGTCGCGGTTACTGACACACTCTCCTATTCCGCAGCTACACGCTCGTTAACAAACTGTCAGTATGTGCAAACGTAGGATTATATACAGCTTACTGTCAATTACACAAGTTCGGCGCGATATAACAGAGAGGTGTATATTGTGCTGCATTTGTATACTAGTGAACTGTAGACTGTAGCCAATTAATGCCCAGAGCTTGCAATTTATGAAGCAAGCTAACTTTGAGATTATCTGTAGTGTAGCCTAGATGAACGCGCATTTTCTAAAGTTCTTGCGCTTGTTTCTATGTTAAAAGTACCAGTTACTGTTAAGAGACGAGATTCAGTTTACACACAATTTTAGTCGCTTGCGTCAATTACACGTTAAACACGTTACCGCGCAAGTATACTGTATGGTCTAATGTCCACTGTTTCTAGTGTATCTCATGTGCCATTACGGGACTAGTCTCACCCCATAATCAATGTTTTTCTTTCGACCCAAATACACTGCTAGCCTGACGGCACAATTGATACTTGTATTTAATTTTGTACTATACTAACTCAACTCAACTTGTTTTTTTTTATTAACTTTTAAGCCTACTAAGTTTGTCTCCTTCGTTTGAGTTCACGGCGCGGGCTATAGATACCAACAAATGTTCGGATCTGTGCAAATGTAAGTTGGACGATACTCCGGTGAATTTGGGTCTCATTCCTGAACTTCAGTTCATAGGAACTGTAATTTGAGAACATAGTTGGTTGGATCCTAGTGTTTTCTAACAATCAAAGCATTCAAAGTTTAGAAACGCACCCGAGTGAGTATCCGGCAGGCCTGTGTCGTGTCTTGGGCAAAGTGTAAATATGACCCACCAATGATCAGTACAAATCAAAATCAAATGAAGGCAACAAACAATGCATTTCTTTGTTACGTTTGATACTTATTCATATTAACTATATTTTTTATTCATGATTTTTTGTTATTTAATAATTGAATTGTATTTATCAAAGAAAACAGATTAAGTTAATTGGATTTTTTGTTCAAAAGCTTGACTTGTATCCGCTTAAATGATGTATGAACTATTGTTTCTTCTTTTCAAATACTTCGCGAACTAACAATGGTCTGTGGTGATAGTTTGGTAACAAATTGTCGTCGAATGGTGCAATAAGTGAAGTTGTGGTGACATTCCGCGTACGAATACGCCGTGTAATGCAAATTATGTGATTTCGTTACTACACCTAGTTAAGTGATTGTTATGCGTTGTTATTTATCGAATAAACTGGAAAGACAATTGTTGTTTTATTCTCAGCTAATTTAAGCTTTTAGTTTTTAAGCGCCATTTTGACATAATAATATGTCAGAAGCAAATCATCAAGTTTTAATAACTGGCCCCGCTCTGGTTGAAATTTCTCCAACTTTTACTGACTTAGCTACCGTCCAAGCGTGGTCTGGACACCAGCGACACAAATGTACCACTATGCTCTGGCGTTCAAAAGGTTAACAAGGTAATAACAAGATGATGGTATCCAAACGTCCACCAGCAACTTATTGATAACCAGTTATGGAGAAGAAAGAAATTAAAGATAACTGCCCATCAATAATGGAGAATTAAAATATAGTGTATGGCGCACAATACGTGCATCTGCCTAGCGCGATGCTGGTGGACGCGATGTATTCGCGCCCAGCATCTCGCCAAAGGTCCTTGTTGCACGTGCCAATTAAAAATGTTTTCTGTCTTTCTTTCTCTTTTATACAAGAAAAAATATGGAGAAGTAACATCATGGAGCAATGTGAATACAGTTTACATTATTCTCTGCTACTACTAGGTTCTGCTAACAAATGAAAAAGAATCCAGTTGGTAAATCTGACTAGAAATCACGGAGTTATGAGGACCAACAAAATAAAACCGAATTGAAAAAATCAATCGTATTTTTTAACCGCCTCGTTAAAACTAAAAGGTCCTTTTTAGAAGTGTGTTTTAAAAGTATGACTGATTTTCCTAACTGTCAAGAAGATCATATCTTACTAGTTGGGGTTGGCGCCATCTTACTTTAACAATTTGATTCTCTTTGTTGAATGAGACTAGCGGTTGCGTGCGTGGGAAACGAAAGAATAACGGAACACATACGACACTCAAAGGTTTACCTACGTATGTAGAGGGCGCTAGGATGCACAACTTGAAACCATTCGAGCATTCCCAGGAGTGGCCTGCCCGACCAGTGCCCAGTGGTTGTGTTCGTGCCAAGATTTGAGTGTTTGCCTGCTTACCGAGTAGGTCAACTTCATCGATTACACTAATGAACAATTTTCAATGCAGCTAAATTTCACGGGACATTTATTTCGTAAACATTGCAGAAACCTAGTAAATGCATCAAAATATGTGTATTAGCTAGTTGTTTGTAGTTAATTTATTACATCTCAAGAAGATACAATATTGATTTAGGCATGATAATTAATCTGATTGCGTTTGTTAATAGCTACGACTGATCTAAAGCCAAGCCCCACAAATTGAAAAAAAAAAAAAAATTAAGTGTAGTTCCTTCGACGTTCCTAGATGGTGCTGTAAGTAGCGACACAATCGGTATCTTCGTGTTTTTTCACTAAAGCTTACTAGAAAATCTTCACACGACAGTCAGCAAAAAAACACACACAACAGTAAAATAACTGAAAGCCTGACTTTGGTGAATAGTGGGTGGACAATGTGGGCTACATAGATACACATACATCATCACTCAAGTGGTTGAAATTTTATAAATATTTATTTCCCTATCAGTTAATATTAAACCAAGGTTACGAAATCATTAGTCATAAGGTCCATGACCCGTCATTACAAGCGCCTCTCAACGCCCGATAACTACCCGTAAACCCCCGGACGGACATGGCACCGGCGGCGGCGCACGGTGGGCTGAAAATCGGCTTTCATAGACTTAGGGATTTCAATTTGCAAGTGCTTGTTTTTATGCCGGATATCGCTTCTATTAGTCATTATTATGTACAAAAATGACACCCGAGTTAATTCTGCTCAAAACCGAAGGAAATATAATTTTTTTACGAAAAATTTGTATGAAGCTAGTATGAAAAATCGAATTATCTCCTAAACGGCATGTTTAACCGTAATATCCTTAGAGATGGTCATAGTGCTAATTATTTATGATTTTTTGGTTGACGATTGGACAAAAATTTTAATGCCGTTTTTTTTTAAAAATCGTCAAAATATTTTTATTTGTTTTTACGTATGAAACGATTCCTTTTGGTGTTTATGTTGAAGAACACGGACTTTTAACTACACATAACATAAAATAGCATCACTCCTATATTTCCGAAGGAGTTGGCAGAGGTTTATAGTACACCCACACGTAGCCAACTATGTTTGAGCTAGATATTTATCAACACAAAATGAGTTTTAAAACTTTTCATACAACCAAATTACCAATTGTCTTCTAATGAGTCCAAAAAGAAGTGATTAAGTAACTACACTGATTAGGTCTTCTAATGAGTCTTAATAGGTGATTTAATGATTTTCAATATCTCACGACAATGGATTATATTTAACATTTCCTGATAAGTAAGCTAATTTGTTAATTAGCAGTGCTATGAGTTCTAAGAATAGTTAGTGACAATTATAGATTTTCATTAGCTAATGAGGAGATAACTAATGAGGGTAGTTACCTAATTATTGTCGTTTTGCAATAAAAGGGCTAAAGTTTTGTTTTATAATTTAATTTGTTCACAACTGTGTAACTGCTAACACTAAATCTGCGACTATAAAATCTTAAAATGGAAAGTTTAATGACCAATTTAGACTTGTTTGTTCTTCTACGAAGTGAGAGTACTTCATTTGATCATGAAGTATTGTTTAGTGCAGTTGTATCCCGCATAGGCGATTGCCTGTCTGACGAAGATTATGTTGTTCTCAAAGAATTTTGTCGGAGATTTACGCGAGCCGCTTTACAAAGGTGGGAGAAATCCAACCGATTCCTTGATAATTTCAGGAGAAAGTACGAGAATTGGTTGGGAGCAAATATTGATTGGCCGAGTTTTGTGCAAACTTTAGTTAATCAAGAACCAAGTGTTGATGAGATACCAAGAGCGCCCTCAGTCTCTCCAGAACCGTCGACATCAACGTCCATTGGAACAATGACGAAAAGATCCCGTAAACCATTCGAAGACCTGGGAAGTAAACAAAAAAAGAGAAGATCTGATGAACACACAGGCGAAGGTTCCAGTGAATTGGCATATGCAGCTGCAGCACGTTTAAAAGAAGAAGGGCATGGAGATATCGCCTCTGTCATCGAATACATGATGAAAAATCCTGAAGCAGCCGCTAAATTAAATGAAACGCTTAAGAAACCAGCGAAAACAATCATATTTACGCCAGAAAAGGCGCTTGGATTGCTTCTTTCGCTAAAACTCTCAAAGTGGCAATATATTACGTTGCGTGAGGCTGCCATTCGAGAAGGTGCTAAAGATATTTATCCATCTTACTATAAAGTGCAACAAACTAAGCTTGATTGTTACCCTCCGAAGCAATCAGTGACAGTTACTGATTCATCGGCTAGGATTACACTTCAAGCTTTACTTGATATCACGGTTACAAGAATCCTTCAAAGCCTTTCTAACGAAGAGCATAACAAGCAGTTGAAGCTGATATCCAAGTGGGGATTTGACGGTGCTTCTAACCAAAGCCGATACAAGCAGAAAATTGAGGGTGAGGAAGATGATTCAAGCATTTTCATGACCTCCTTGGTGCCACTAAAACTGACAGATGGAGACAACATTTTATGGACGAACCCAAAACCATGCTCAGTTTTGTATTGTCGTCCAGTTCAGTTTACTTTTGTAAAGGAGAGTGAAGCAGTTGTCCTTGGGCTGGAAAAACAAATGGATGAAGAAATTGAGGCCCTTATCCCCACAGAGTGCAATAATAATAATAGGGTGACTCATCAACTAATGATGACGATGATCGACGCTAAAGTCTGTACTTACCTTTCTGAAGCTAGATCAAATGCATCGTGCTACCTGTGCTTAGCAAAGCCTACAGAAATGAACCGCTTAGATGCTGTAACATCAAAAATTGTGTGTTCGGACCTGTATGAGTTTGGCTTGTCATCCCTACACGCCCGTATAAATTGTATGGAATGTCTGTTACACATTGCATACAGACTGGACTTCAAACGGTGGGCAGCGAGAAGTGATGAGCACAAAGAAATGCTACAGACAAGAAAGAAAATAATTCAAAATAAATTCAAAGATGAGCTCAATCTGTTGATTGATATAGTAAAACAAGGCTCGGGAACCACCAATGACGGGAATACTGCAAGAAAATTCTTTGAGTTTCCTAATAAAACCGCAGCTATAACCGGTTTGGATGAAGACCTCATCAAAAGATTTGCTGTAATTTTACAAGCAATTACATCTGGAGAGCAGATCGATATAATAAAATTTAGAGATTATGCTCGCAAAACAGCAGAAAAGTACGTATTACTATACGACTGGTACTACATGTCGTCAACCGTTCATAAGTTACTAATCCATGGGGCTGACATAATCGAGAAAAATAATATTGTGCCGATTGGGACTCTCTCGGAAGAAGCCTCAGAGTCTCGAAACAAAGATTTTAGGAGGTTTCGAGAACATCATTCGCGGAAAAGAAGCAGGCAGGATTCCAATCAAGACATTTTAAATATGCTTGTTGTTTCTTCGGACCCTTTGCTAAGTGCACAAAGGCCTAAGTTAGATGCCAAGAAAAAGCAGAGCTTTTTTGCTGAAACTCTCGACTTAATTCAATTTCAGGAAACTGAGTTCGAATTTTTGGATATATCCAATCTGGATGCTGACTCAGAATTGGAGTCTGACAACGAGAGTGATAAGGAAAATTTGTAAAAAAGATATATATGTACATATTTGTAAATTTGTATTTGAGTGTGTTTGGGTTTTTTTGTAATATTTAATTATATGTTTTATTTTTTTTATTTATTTTACTTTATTTTACGAATGCTTAGTATTAATTCCTTAAATTAACTTATTTTGTATAAAACATAACTTCATATGTTACTTCAATATAAATCTTTTTTTATTTAAATTAATATAAATGTGTCAAAAACAGCAATTTTTTTATTTTATTTTTCTTGTTTCGTGTGTTCTTAATATTTGGGTTAATAACATATCGAACTTTTTAACTTAGACACTAAAAGGGATCGTTTTACATGTAAAAATAAATAAAAATATTTTGACGATTTTTAAAAAAAAAACGGCATTAAATTTTTCGTCCAATCGCCAACCAAAAAATCATAAATAATTAGCACTATGACCATCTCCAAGGATATTACGGTTAAACATGCCGTTTAGGAGATAATTCGATTTTTCATACTAGCTTCATACAAATTTTTCGTAAAAAAATTATATTTCCTTCGTTTTTGGGTAGAATTAACTCGGGTGTCATTTTTGTACATAGTAATGACTAATAGAAGCGATATCCGGCATAAAAACAAGCACTTACAAATTGAAATCCCTAAGTCTATGAAAGCCGATTTTCAGCCCACCGTGCGGCGCGCTGCACGGATCTGGTATCTAAGAATTTGTGCGTTCTTATTTTGCAGCAGTAATAAGTTCAATCAAGTGTAGTGTCTAACCGAAAATGGATAAACAATCCGAAGGAATTCCAATAACTTCATTATAAAACTGACTCGCGTAGATATTATTGGGTCGCGGTCGTACGATCTTTTTAGGGTTCTGTAGCCAATCATGGAACTCTTACAATTCGCTTCGTCCATCTGTCTGTCTGTCCGTATGTCACAGCCATTTTACTCCGAGACTACACCACACATCTGAAAATCGCAAAGTACACACATCAAAAGTGTGTAGGGATCAAGCATTTTTATGCGGATTTCTTGAGATTGAGATGTGGCTTTGTAATAAATTTATGATTTTATAAATTTATATGGATCCTTTTTGGTGCATTTCATAATTTGAATCAGGAACTCTCAATCAAATTCGAGTAAAAGATGAAAATAAGCTGTCAATATTTTCCCTATAAAAACATACAACGCATTGAAGACATTATTAGTGCTACTGTTTCCCTACTACTGATTAAAACCAACGTTATTATGGAGCGGCGACGTCATTTAAGCAGGGAAGAAATGCTCAGAGCCGTGGGAATGATAGAAGCTGGTTCCCGGCAACGTACTGTAGCTTTAGCTCTGAATACAAGTCAGAGTGTTATCAGTCGACTTTGGACACGTTACCGAAGCACTGGTACCGTGGCTGAGCGCCATGGAGGACGGTATCGCTGCACCACACGGAGACAAGACCGATACATTCAAATCTTAACTCGAAGAGCTCCAACAATAACCGCCATGATGTTAGCCGTGAGGCTTCATCACTCTTCAGGGAACTTAATTAGAGACCAAACAGTCAGAAACCGCTTGCATGAAGTGAACCTTCATTCCCGAAGACCGCTACGGGTACCACCTATAGCAATGCACAATCGTAGGATTCGATATCAATGGGCTCTTGAACACAGAAATTGGGCAGAAGAACAATGGCGTTTCGTGTGCTTTTCTGATGAGTCTCGTTTTGGTATGAGACCGGATACAAGACGTATACGACACTGGAGAACCCCTGGACGCCAACAGCGATTAAAATCCTGCCAGGAAGTCCATCCTTATAGTGGTGGAACCATCATGGTATGGGCGGGTATTTGGATCGGCGGAAGAACTGAGTTGATTTGGATCAGAGGCAACCTCAACGCTCAAATTTATGCTGAGACGATTGTATCAGACGTCATCGTTCCTCTACAAGTGCAAATCGGTCCCTTATTTCAGTTAATGCATGATAATGCACGACCGCACACCGCAAGAGTTGTAAGACAGACTCTCGCCGCAGCTAACATCAATGTCCTGCCCTGGCCTGCTCAGTCGCCAGACTTGAACCCGATTGAGCATGCATGGGATATGCTACAGAGAAGAGCTCTGCCGAATATGGAGGGTATCCAGTCGCAAGAAGACCTTTTTTTGTTGTTGCAACGAACATGGGCGGCCATTCCACAGCGTGATTTGGATGAACTCATTTTGAGTATGCCAAACCGATGTTCTTGTGTTGTTAGTGTTCGCGGTAGAAACACGGATTATTAATTGTTTAAGTTACCCAATAAAATTTTAAAGAAAACTGTTATTTCAGTCTTTTTTTCGAACTTTAATGTTAGTGGTTCAAATGTCAAAAATCCCTTTATTAGGAAAATGGCAAATTTCTTTATTAATGCAAAGGTGACTTGGTTTATCGTTACTGTGACAAACGAAAACACTTTATTTGATGAATCCTTAAAGAAAATTTTAATTAATATCAATCAGGAGAAAAGTTATTGCAAAAATATATGTTGATCCCTAGATACTTTTGATGTGTGTAGGTGCCTTCTATGAATCGCTATACAAAATTGATGATTTGATGAATTACGAGTAAATATAAATAGGGGTGGCTCTCGGTACACGTAGCTTGGGGTTGAAAAAACTCAATGTTTGTAACTGTGACGTGTCTATCAACAGTGGTCTTGAAAATTTATATCAAGATGAAAATGGCTGGTGAAGTGATGAGTTATAAGTATTTGCTTTTAAAGTCGTTAAAATTTGGTCTCCTCTAATTTCTAAAGTAACAGGAGTTTCTGAAAAAGATTAGGCTAGAAAGGACGTATAAAGTTTAAAGAAATGGTTTTTTTCTTTAATTTGCAGTCGTAACTTTATTTTTCATTAAAATACAAATTTAGTTTTGCTCTCGAATATTCCATTTAATTTGAATGAACATTAAAAATACTGTAATTGTATTATTTGATGCTACGGAACCCTGTTTGTGGCCAGTTTTTCACATATAGGTACGGTTGTAGGTATGTACGAAGTTTCGTGGATACGCGTAACTAGCTTCAACATCAATTATTTCTGTAACTAGTTATATGTACCTATAATAACGCTTATCACTAATACGTGTTTATTTTGATTGATTTACTTATTTATAAAAGACTTTTCCTCCGTGAAATAAAAAAAAAAAACAAAGTTACCTCCTAATATAAAATTAAATGGCCTGGAGATTAATGGCCTTGCCTTTAAGTTGTGGGTTCAATCCCAGGCCTGTAGGTAAAAACCTACGAATGTGACTTTTTCGATTCATATGAGCTTTTCAAAGTTCATTTTGGAAAAGTAATCATCACAGACGTCGGTCACGGAAAACATCGTGAGGTTTATTATCCTTAATTCATTACTAATATTACTTATAAAAGCGAAAGTGAGTTTGTTTGTTATGCCTTAACGCCTTAATGGCTAAACCGATTTTGGTGAATTTTGTGATTCTGGAGACGGACACAGGCAACTTTTTTTTAAAGTGGGTAATGAGCTAGAAAGAGGGAAGAAAAGGGCAAACTTAGCTTTGCTATTACAATCAATAAGGCGCAAGGGAAAAAACTACAGATAGCAGGTACCTGTAAATCAGGAAAGGGGAACTGTGTTACCCCAAACTTGTACAGTACCTAATATAATATTACCAATAAACTTGAACCCTACCCGAAGGAACGAATTGCGTGTTGGTTTAAATTAAACGTTACGCGCCGCGCTATTTATAGTAATTTTCGTGTCACTCTCTCTGGCTTGGCCACCATCAGGGATTTTAATTTTGATAACACAAAAAAAATAGTCGTTAAATAGTCGAAATTAGTCGCCAAATATCAGAAATAGTCGTTCACTGGTTCAAAAGTTATAAGGGTTTATAGGTGGCCGAGCCAGAGAGAGTCTCCCCAGCTTGGCCACATGTATATCTCGAAAACTAGGGCACCTAGTGAAGATAAGTTTTTACAAAAAAATAGTCGCTAAATAGTCGAAATTAGTCGCCAAATATCAGAAATAGTCGTTCACTAGTTCAAAAGTTATAATAAGGGTTTATAGGTGGCCGAGCCAGAGAGAGTCTCCCCAGCTTGGCCACATGTATATCTCGAAAACTAGGGCACCTAGTGAAGATCTGTTTTTACAAAAAAATATTCGCGAAATAGTCGAAATCAATTGCCAAGTCACAGAATTAGCCGGGTCTTAGATTAGAAGTTATAATAAGTTCAATTTTTAAAGTATAGTCCAAGAGCTAGACAGAAAAGTCTACGAAAACATTCCAAGAAAAAGATATTTCTATTAATATGTGTAAAATACTTCTAATTTTATTGATCTAAAGTCCTTACAAATGTCAGAGAAAGACAAATTTTAAATTAAATATATGTTTCTATGTTTTAAATGACTAGATTAGAGTGGCGTAAACTTCTTTGAAAACATTAAACCTTGCTCTTGGTCTATTAAGTGTCAAGATGTACAGTCGCGTGCAACTGTTTTAACAAATTATAACGTTAGACGATTTACGTTAGAATAATAAAACTTCTTCTGTTGTCGAAATAAGAATATAATGATTTACCTAATACATCAAAATTATTGTACCCTCTAGTAAAATTTTTGAATAAGTAATTGAATATACAATAATAATAATCTTAAATAGCCTCGACCAACATCTGAGGAGGCTATCGCTTGGCAGCTGGATCAAGGGCTTGATTCAGAAAGCAGTAAGTACTTCTGGACACGGCCCGTATTGTTAGGAGGTTCCTCTCTCAAGAGCCCTGACCACCGGTAGCTCGGACCCTGTTCCCGATGCTGGTGGACTACTATTTTTTATATTTTTAAATGTTTTTTGTTGTTTTTTTTATAAGAATATGTAAAAATATAAAAAATATGTACAGAAATGAATAAACAAATAATCTTAAATAAAAAGATAGTGATGTGCCGGATCGTTTAAAATATAGTTATATCCGCGGCCTATCATTATTTTGGAGTTTGTATAGCTTTTCCTCGGTGGGAACATTTCTCCATATGACATCATAGACACCTACTGTCTAGAAACTACTTAAGTATTTTGTACTTGGTTGTACCAATGTATGGAGAAATTATATTCTTTAATAACTTTTTAATTACACACCGACTAATTCTGTGACTTGGCAATTGATTTCGACTATTTCGCGAATATTTTTTTGTAAAAACAGATCTTCACTAGGTGCCCTAGTTTTCGAGATATACATGTGGCCAAGCTGGGGAGACTCTCTCTGGCTCGGCCACCTATAAACCCTTATAACTTTTGAACCAGTGAACGACTATTTCTGATATTTGGCGACTAATTTCGACTATTTAACGACTATTTTTTTGTGTTATCAAAATTAAAATCCCTGATGGTGGCCAAGCCAGAGAAAGAGTGACACGTAATTTTCGTATAATAAAACAGCTTAGGTAATAATCGTTACATTTGGTATCACAAAACTTCGTATACCAGTACGTAACCAGTTGGGTACTGCAACCGATTTAGTTAATGAATGTAGTCCGAAGCCAAAAGCTTTCGTTAAGGTTCGGCTGGAAACTTTTGCAATCGTTATTATTTATCTTTATGAAAACTTCGTAGATACGTACTACGACGTAGGTAGTAGGGAGATGCCGAACTTATCGAGTGCAAGGAGGACAACCCCGCGGGAGTCGTCAACCAACTTGAATTGTGTTCGGTTTCAGAGTAACCGCATCGCCACAAAGATGATGTAACGGATGTAATTTCTCGCTAGGTAGGAACGCTCAGAAGGTTTTTATTCAGCGAGCATAATTAACAAGAAAACCTGATAACTGAGTTGGTAGCGTGTGCAGAGAGAACGTTAATACTAGAGTATTAGCGTTTCTCTTACTTAGGATATTTTTTAGATCGGCAGTTTCTAAATAAGTACATAGAGTCAAACTCAAAACTAAGACGAGCTCTTCAGCAACGCTGATTTCCATGCCACTGTACGGAGCCAGAACCAAAACGACTTATGTAAACAGCTCTTAAAGATATTGTAGTCTTTCCTCTTTTTTTTAAGTATTCTGCACGAATAAAGTTTGATTGAAAGTTTTCCTTAGCAACATGTACGGATCGTATATCTTTCTAAAAGATTCTTTCTTGCTCTCTCCGGTTGGAAAACACACCAAGCGTCCAACACGCACTGGGCCCGTGCCGCCGCGCCGCATCGTGGCCCCTTTTTGTCTTACAGACAAACACAGGTTTGTGGCACTTTGTGGCCCATTAGAATAGACTGATTATTATTATGGTTGAGTTGGCGCCACACGAACAATAAAGGAATTTTCCTATTCCAATTTTCCTTTAAGTTTATCGAGAATCGCTTCACCTATTTCTATAAATTTTTTACTGTACAGTAGATACTTCTTAGTTTTACTGTACAGTAGATACTTCTTAGTTTTACTAGGTACTTTTTATCGCGTCAAGCCTTAAAAAAACTGTCACGATTACATCGGTTATCGATCCTTTAACACGAGGGGCTCCCCTTCGATGCACACGTACGTAATTGTGTATAAGAACTGATAGTAACGAGAAGGAAATCTTGTAGTTTTCCTGGTTGTCTGGTACCGAAGACAATTCAAATAATTTTGACCTCTCTATCTAAGTACATGTTAAAGATTATCATTTGAGAACTGGGAATTCCAAAACCCTGGACGGTTTGAGCTTATCAAAAAGAATAATGTTATAATATTATAAGTAAAAGGTAATAATAATAATTGCAAGTAAACAATATCAGGGAATCACCTTGTTGGCTGATAACACGAGGGTTGCCACAGTGATTGTGGAACGTATTTAAATAAAAAAACTTATTAATGGATTAGAACAGCCATAGGTACTCAACCTTTTTTTACCCTGGGCCACATAATTAATACTGTTTAATCTTGCGGGCCGCTGTAATTTACCTACGTACCTATGTCGCCTGTGTCCTTTCCCGAGCTATAATAGTCTATGTACCAAATTTCATCAAAATCGATCCAGTGGTTTAGTAGCGTAACAGACAAACAGTTTTTTTACATTTGTAATATTAGTGGGGAATTGGGGATTATACGACAATAAAAAAAACTGTATTTAAAAGAATTACGCATTTATTTATGTAATAAAAATGAATGTGACTTTTGACATTATAACAGACTTTGGACTATTTTTGTTAAATCTGGGACATCATTACTGCATGCTACTCTCAAAACGTCGTCTAGATGCGAATCAGTGGCTTATTCGTCAACTCGCGCCTCATAAACTCGCAACTGCGCGCGAGATAGCACCTTCCGATTTTACCTATTTTTGTTGTAGTCAACTCGCGACCCCCGCGGTGTGAAGAGACGGGCTCTATTAATTCATCCCACTCTGTATGGACACCGTGTTACTGATAGCAGAGTTGTCCAGCCGACTACGTCACCCAACTACGTAGAATTTTAAGGGCGCTTACACACTCGTTGAATTTATATTTACATATATGTATATTATTTTATTTTTTCTGATCCACGATGAGTGTTGTTAAGCGATCGCCAACCAAACCGCATAGCCGTGGAGGTTCCCAACCGGATCTTTCAAAGCTTAATACTGAAGAACCTTTGACACAGGTGACTTTACGGAAGAGAAAACAACCTGAACAGGAGGACATAAAAACGGATTTTGCTGATTTCCGGAAGAAAATAATGAAAACTCTTAATGGTTTTGTTGAGACAAAGAAGGAAATTCTCAATAAAATATCAGACGATGTATCAGTAATTAAGGACGAAATGAAAAGCCTCCAGTCTATCACGAGAGAACTCGTGTCTGAACAAAGCCGGATGAAATCGGATATAGTAGATCTAAAACTTGCCAACGCTGAAACGATTACAAAAGTTGAAAACATTGAAATTGATCTGAAAAACCTGAAAACACCTCCATCAACAGAGCTCGAATCTGAGTGCCTCACTTGTGAAGATGTAGTTTTGAGTTGCATGAAAGAGAACTTAGGAGCAAAAATAAAATTATAGTGGGTATACCTGAAGCAAAAAACGACAGTAAGGAGGAACGCGCTGCCTCAGACAGCAGAGAGTAATTTTTCAAATCGGACGTCTCAGTAAAAAGTTATGCGTGATCATACATAAAAAAAAAATATATACATGTCGAATTGAGAACCTCCTTTTTTTCGTCGGTTAAAAAGCTACTTACACGTGCCACATTAAAAAAAAAATCTATTTAAATAATACAGATAAAAAAAATTGGTTGCCTGTAAAGTCGGTATACGGGCGAAAGTTTTACGTGACAACGACTTTGAGTGGTTTATGTCTGTCTCTCTCGCTCTTGGGCGGGGACGCGTGCCTCTCACTCGCTCTCATTGTGAGCGCATAACGTGAGCGGAGCGTAACGCAGTTTCTTGAAGTGTCACCCGGCAAACCAATTTATAAGACAAATACAATAAATAGTGTGAACCAGCCCTAATATTTCAAGCACCTATACAAAGGATACAAGGCACGGCTATAACGCGCTGCACGGCGGTAGACAATAAATAAATAACTTAATCAATTACCCTCTTATTACATACTAATTGTTAAGTCTACAAACTTCTGCTACTCTTGGACAACAAACATATTTTTTATTTATTTAATACTTTAGTATTTATTTCTGTACAAGTGATTTGTAATCTTTAGAAATAAATGAATTCAAACCGTAAACCGTAATACTAGGTACTGTAAAAATAAAAGTACTGGGCTATGCCGCGGCTCGGGCCGCACAAAAAAGGACCGTTGGCCGCATGCGGCCCGCGAGCCGCAGGTTGAGTATGGCTGGATTAGAAGCTTTAGCTAGTGACTTCTTCTTCGATCTGTGTACTTATTTGTGAAATTTACGATTACGATTGATTCAGTGGATAAGGCGTGAGAGGGCACTATCACATAGACAAAGCAGAGCGAGCTATTTTAACATTTACAATTTGAGTATGGAAACTCAGTCTAGGATGACCATCCTAAGGACCAACCAGTCTCAGGGTATTATTAACTAGGCATGTCTTGAAGAATTGCAAATAGTTACCGTTGGAAGTCGTGCAAGGCTTATGTTGGGGTGCTATTTGGTAAAAATGCCACAAAGCCCTCTGATAAAGTAGCGAAGTGGCCCGCGACAGGCGAGATTGATGGCCGAGGATAGCGTGTTGAGCTCCACCGCCGCTAAATGGGCTGAAACAAAGCAGGCATTTCCCAGGAACGCTCATAAAACATACCGAATTAAGTTTATGAAGCCGGACTCTGTGTGTACTTAGCATAAAGTCGACTTTGGATTGTGACTTTTCATGCAGGAACTCGGTTATTTGATAATTAGTTCAATAATCTATTTTCCCTCTAGGTGAACTTAGTTTATGCACTCCGGAGTTGGGGATCACAGTCTTCGGCGGAGTGACTACTGCCAAACGACTCCGGCTACCAATGGATTGAAAATCTCAACTTTCAAAGAACTAACTTAAAGAACCGAGGAACGACACCTAGAATTAGAAAAACCTCTAAAACATGTACCACCTTACAGATATACAACAGAGCCAAGTAACAATAAATATTTCACAATGGGGATACCTATGCTAGCTTCCTAGTTTCCAAGGAAACATAACGTTATAGAATTTGTCTCCTATTCCAATAGGATTGCTGCCGGTTTATGCTCCAAGATCGCATAGTAATGATGCAAATAAAAGAAGAATTTTATGATTTACTAAATTAAGAATGATGATAGTAGAGGAACATGGACATTGGTAATGGGAGTACGAAAAATTTTGCCTGAGACTAACATCTGACAGCACAGTATTCCTGCGCCCACATGGCTCGGGGCACTGAAATGAGCTAGGTCAGATTTTTGCTTTTGGGCAGAACCTAACTGTGAGCTACAGTTTTTTACCACAAAAAACCCACCGTCGTTGGACTTGGTTTTCTCCCGATGGTCACATTAAATTCGCATTGATATACGTTTCGAAATGAAGACTCACCGCCACAAACTAATTACAAAATCAATTTAGATAAAACCACATTAGTTTCAAATAAAGAAACATTTAACCTAGACATTAAAATACTAAATTTTTATTGATTGAAGCCGAGAACAGCCGAAATGGCCTGCCCTCCTTGGCAGACCTTTGCCATGCAGTGGGACAAACGGCTTATAATAAATGACTTTATTTTGGTCGAAACCCAAAAATACTTTTGCTTGAAATAATGTTTATGGAATTTTCATCGTAAATCTCCCATAGGTGAAGCCGTATCAAGAATGGCGGGATATCCGTACTGCGGCAACATTACCAATTTCCCTTTTTCGCGGGATATGCTTTTATGGGATAAAGACGGCAGGCTGGCTGGTGCGTTACGATAGGATCGCTAAACGCCACGTTACTTATAGATTAGAAGACATCAGATATACGAATTAAAAGTTCACACATTTATTACCTCCCGACCAAAGAGGATGGTATGGGACATTTATGATAGAATATTAAATCCAGGCTTCGTTGCGTCGGCGGACTGCTAAGTACCTTAGTTTTGACTAAGCAATAATAAACAAAGCAGGCACCCGACGCGACGACGCTTAGATTACAACATTTTACTTTTATTAAACGTAGAGGGACAATAATTGTAAATTAGCTTTATTCTTATTTAGAGTATATTTTGTGTCGTTGGTTTTTTTATTTTTGTTTTTAAGCCCTACTCCGTGTTCTTATTCATAAAAACGAGAATTCACCGACTCAGTTAAGTTCGATACATTAACGCATGCCATAAATAATTGCTGATGCAATTTAGCGTAGGAAAATGGATCCTCACAACGAAAGTGTCAGTCACAATGTGAGACAACCCTAACGCGTGTGTAGTCGCGCACGGGGCACATTTAAATAATACCGTTGGCTGCGCTTATAGGCACTTGAACAGTGCATTCCGCCGGAGCGTCGCCTGCGCCTGCCTCCACAGTTCCACTACACACGTACTATACAACAGAGCACTACGATGAAGCTGGACAACTGTCTGACTCCGGAGAACATCAACCAGAACCTGCTGAACATCCAGTATGCGGTGCGCGGACCCATCCTGCAACGAGCCGTGCAGATTGAAAGGGAGATCGAGAAGGTACGACTTCACTTAGTTTTTTTTTGTTCGGATCGATAAGTATTGTGTATTATGCTAACTAGCAGAAACTCAAAAAACATTACCTTACTTATTCAGTACGTAACCTACCTAAGGTTACTTGATTTAATATTGCATGGGAAATCCGTAAAATTGATTTATTACAGCTGCTTACGGTCCATAAAATTGATAACGTTGTGAGAAAATGTCAGTAAGAAAACGATGTTAATTTTATTTATTCCACATCACCAGTAAGAACAATATCTAAGGTGTATAATTGAGTAGGTACTAAAGCCAAACCATCGAAATACTTTAAAGTCGAAATGGGAATCGAACCCGTAAATCAGTTTAGAAGTGCGTGAGTAGGTATATGCAGCGGTATGCCTGTAGCAAAGACTGTAGTCACGTTTTAACAAATTAAACGTGATATTTAACATCGAGGTAATTCAGAAACGAATCGTATAATAAGCAATTAATTTAATACTTACAAATGATTGCGTTCAATTTAATGAACAATACGTATTTATTTTCTAATCGTCGTCGGCGCTCGGCGGATCAAACTCAACGACTTAATACTGGAATGCTGATGGTTACAAGTTGTTTTGTATTGCTGTTTATGTATGTGTATTAAATACAATTCTTCACAAAATTGGATGTAAAGTTCGAGTACACCTTCACAATAGATTATATTATAATACGATCATTACATAGCCACCTAATTTCGTTTTAGCTAAGTAAAGAAGTATTCTGTTTTTCAGAAATTCTTAAATTTTCTTTAAGAAGATGTCACTAGCGAAATTTACTTTATTTTTAAATAATCTTATTCAGTGAAACGTTTAACATTTCTTTTAACCGAAAACTTTTCATCACCGTTCACAACCTTTCCATAATACATTGGAATAGCTATTCAAAGTTAAACAGTTTCTTTAGTAAAGGTCGCGTTCCGTTGGCTTGGGCATTTCACAAAAAATATAGCGTGTGATTGGGACCCTCATAAAGCCGGCAGGTACGGGTTATTACGGGTTAATCTGGCACCGGGGTCCCAGAGACCCCTAGTCGGCGTTTGGGTCGCGGGTCTCCGAGACCCCAGCCTGCTCTGTGCTTGGGAATGATAAAGGTTCATTTCTTATTGGATTCCCTATAAATAAGTATTAGTGAGCCGTGCGGCGTGCACCCGTCGCTGCTAGTTCGGTGATATTGGACGGAATTGTATTTGTTTAATCTATAAATTCATATTATGTTGTTGTTTTACATATATTTTTAAATATGAACGAGTAGGTTGGTATTGTATGGCGTTAGTTTTTTCGGCTGTGAAATCTTCAAATAACTTCTACCACTCTGGGTGGAGCGGACTAAAACCTGTTCCTTCTTTTGCCCTTTGTGTTCTGGGGCCGTGGTATCTCTTTCAAACAGCCCGCAGCCCTAACGGGTCCCTCAGATTTGATAACATCTCTTTAAGGCGCTCGTGAAACATGGACGCGACGTTGACACGGCACGGTTGGCGCAGTGGCTGAGCGATCGACTGCTGCGCTGCGTGTCGTGGGTTCGATTCCCGCACGGAACAAATATTTGTATGGCCTACAGATAGTTGTTCCGGGTCTGGCTGTTAGTGTATGTGAGTTTAAATGTTTGTAAACGCACCCACGATACAGGAGAAATGTAGGGCAACGTTTTTTTTTTAAAAAAAAAGGTTGTTAGGCGGACGGCCGGTGAGCTACTCTTTGCTCACCGTCTACAGGCCTGCGCTTATGTTTGCTGCGAGTCGTCTACCCGACAGTCCCCCACGGCGGCTATGATGGTTTAAGGTTCTGTCCCTCAAATGTCCCGCTTCCTCCTTCACTATCATAGTAGTATATGAGCTGATAGCTTCCTATTCCCTCTCGCTTCAGACTCGCCGCCTAAAGGAACGCGCCCATCGCAATGCGATGAATGTCTTTTTTTTTTTGGGGTGGGAAATCATAAAATAACTTCCCGAGAGTGTCAGACTTGTACTGACTAAGACCCACCGATGTTCCTTCTAATGTCTTTTACGTTCCGGGGCCGTGGTATCTCTTTCGAACAACCCGCAACCCCGAATGCGATGAATGTCTTACAGAGTAATTCTGTATATTGTAGTTGAAGATGACGCACGTAGTTCAAATGCCCCACACAACAATAATCGCATGGAACCACTTCCACATGATCAGCATGGGATGACCTCCCTACTGGCAGCGCCAGCACTGCCACCTTGGACGCACGCCCCACTGTATGCCATAATACACTGTATATTGATCACCTGTGTTATCTCCAGTTCGTATGTATGGGCTGTTATTACTCATTCACCATCGCTATTTTTCGGAAAAATGCTACTACTTGCTACCCAACCCATGTCACCATCAGGAGAGAACAGAAAAATCTCGCTTGGGAATAAGTGTTACTCGTAAAAAATAAGCTCATAGAAGGGGATCTGTAATATAATATCAAACAAACAATATTAACTACAAGGCCGTGTCTACAGCGCAGATTCTCAAGGACCCCCTCCCCCGCCCTCGAAGGATTGACATTGAACTGTCATCGTAACATATAACTTGCTTGTTTTACGATGTGGGGTGCAGATATCAAGCATAGCCTAGCGATACCTCAATGTAAGAAAACTAGAATACTATTTAGGGAGTCTTAAAATATCAGAGTCACGGGTATTATATAGAAAAAAGTATAAATATGGTCGCTAAGCTGGATATGATATTCATTTCAACTCGATTCGTACACGCATTCTCGAGATAAAGGGTCTTGACAAACAGACAGACAGATCGACGGACAACAAAGTGATCCAATAAGGGTTTCGTTTTTTCCTTTTGAGGTGCGGAACCCTAAAACAAAAGAAAAAATAAATTACGCGCCTACCGCCTACCCTGGCGTTTTCAGCATAAAAAGGATTAGACAGTCAGGCATAGTTATTATTTATTAGTTACGTTATAATATTAGTTAGTAAATTCTTGGTATAAATGTATTCATCAATATGATAATGTAGTTATTTCTTTACGTAGTGCATTCACCTGCCAAGAGGGTTAGTGTACCAGTGCAGTGGCGCGGGCGCATAGCGGGGATGCTGTCTTGATATAGATCAGTGACGAGTTGCGAGCTGGTGACGAGTGTATTGACAGTGCAATTATTACGCAATCTAGCGGCATTAAATCGGCATCGGCAATCATTACGACATGCACCTAATGGGGTTGGGGTATATATTAACGTCACGTGAACAATAGGTACAAATGAACCGATAAACTACTCTCTTCTATATATACATTGAAACAGAAACAAAATAAAGACCAAAATACTTTTGAAAAACGTAACTTTGTTTCACCAAAAACCCAGATTACAAGGCAACACCGTGAAACACTAGTGAACAGGCAATTTGAGTTGAAAAATAACAAAATTAACGCGACTGGCAACATTGTGAATCCTGTGATGTAATATGATACCGCGGAAAACACGGAAGGGGTGAGCCACACTGCCCGGAACTTTAGAAGGCTCACTTATGATTTAACAAGAAATAAATTAACTTAAAAATAAATTAAAGAGTAGCGTCCAAAAATGCCGTAATGAGGGGGGGGGGGACAGTATGTGGAGAATGTGGAGTGTGGAGAACGAGCGTATAGCGCTCGTGATGTTTAACATCCAGATTAATTCAATAAATACAGATGTAGAGATGAAAATGTCCATCATGCTCTAATTTTTGCAAACTTGTGTATGCCATAATACGTCAGTTCGACTGTATTTATTGTCTAACTGCCTTTAATGTTGCCTTAACTTTTAACTGCCTTAGTTACCATCCACGTTCTAGGTGTCATGATAATCTGCGCGCGTGTCTCAGTGGGCCTTCTGTATGTGCTTTGTTGTGTAAATGGTGGAAGTGGGATTATTTTTTGCTCGATTGTTGGTCGTCAGGGCTGGCGGCTGGCGGCTCGCGGTGGCCAATAAAAACATATTTTCGTCCAGGGTTGTCTCGCATGTGTTCAGCATTAAGGGAGATTTATCGCGCTGTTTGTTACTTGTTACTGCTACCGAGGGGGCGTGAGGGTTGTGCCCGTGGTTCCGTTACGTGGACCTTTAATCGGATCAGATAGAATGAATAATACGGAACCCTAAACGAGCAAGAGATAGACTTGTCGAACAATTTCTTAGAGTTGCTGCACAAATGGCCTCCCTTGTATAGCAAAGCAACACATGTGTACTTGTGTCACCTTTATAGAAATCGACCAACTTTGATCTAGATTGAGTTGATCTAGATTGCAATGCACAGTAATGTAACATAGTAGTGGAGTTGTATCGACTCGGGCAGCAGATCGACCTGGGCCCATCTGATCGCAGCTTTCCCATCTCTACGACAGCGTCTGATGAATGTCTTTGTAGCCCCTAATGGGGATAGTTGGACACAATAGCTGCGTCACATACTTGGCCCTTTATATATACACGCTGTTAAATATGCCATTGAGTGCAACTTTCCTCTTACCAATGTCGTTTGTATTTGTTACGAGTGATTTTTATGTTTCAAATACTTTTATTTAGTTTACAAATTAACGGACAAACATGGTGGCGTATAACTTAAGTTAGAAGTAACAGAGGTAGCAGCGGGTACCAACTAGGTACAACTGTTATTTAATTATACATGTAAAAACCAAAAATGTATTTTTGGTTTTTAGTTTTTTCAGTCTGTTTTTTTTGGCATAATTATCACTATCAGTCAATACCAAACAATACGAAAGTATGTTTGGAACTGGCCTGACGTACGAAACCGTTTTGAAACTTAACACGATGAGCCTTATTTCCGATCCTGTAACTCTTTATATTACCAATCAGAGACACCACAATAAACCCGACCTCAGACCACGTTATTTTATGAATTGCAGAAAGTACCTACTTTAATATTTCTTTGTCAAAATAATTCAGTTGTTTCGTAAATGATAGAAACAGATTTAGAAAGATGACACCCACCACCGAGTGACTGAATCATTTCGTTTGGCTGTAGAGTGTTGTGGTTGGTAGGATAGGAGTGTCTCCTACGTAGCTACATAGTGCCAACACTATCAACAGCAGTGAAACATTTGCTGTAATAACGACACAAAAGGAAACGTGCTCCAGTGTGCGCCCGCTGCTGCGCGTGCGCGTTGAGCACGACAACTAAATTAACATGATTGTGAGGTTCTCTGTTTATACGAGTATCATGTTTAACGATATAGATGGTTTATTATGAACTAATAAATTAAAATAAATTAGTTTCTCACACACTCTGCACCGATCTGTATTTCTACGTACTTATAATAACTGTATACTCCATGGCATTTTATTTTCATGTTTTACAATTTAGTTTATCTTATCGTGGATTATAATATGCAGTAAAATGTTTATTATATATTAACCTATAAATTATTTATATAAGTACTTATAGTAACAATAACCTTCAAAGTACGAGTTGGACTCGTACACCATAGTACCGTATAATAGAGCGAGCAGATTTATTTTATGTTCATTATTTGTTGTTGTGGCGACCAGAGTATGTACCTATTACGACTCAAAAACTTCAGCTCTATGACAGATGGACGGTGAGATAGACACATCCTTAGACTGAGTCCTGTTTAACACTATTTGGATATGAACCGTAAAAATGGTCTCTTGAATAAAAGAAAAGTTGAACTAAGGGAAATCACTTTGGTATTATAATAACGCTTTTCATTTGATCCGAGCGTGTAAGCGTAGTCTTCGTTTACTAACACTGCAACAGACAAGCAGTAATGAACTTCAGAACTGAAGGCTGCAAATGGCCGCGATGACAGACAGAAGTTGTGCGTGTAACGCTATAATGTCATGGATGTTATTTAAAGTACTGTGTACAAAAAGAAGCACATGGTTAATAATAAATTATTAGAAATCGTTAATATAATAACACTGTTAGCCAGCAGTTCCGTAACAACAAACTAACGGATAACAGTAAACAGTACATAACTTACATGTTGTTATTATGACGTAACACGCCGCCGACCAGCCCTCTTGTAACCCGGAGGATAGCATCAAAACAAGTACTCAATCCCGTTGATCTGAGCCATGAACCCCGCCCCGCGCCCCCCGCACCCTAGAGGGGCTCGCTACACATATTTTATGGCTAGTGTAAGTGTTATTTGTTAGCAATAACCGTTTGGGAGGCAGTTGTCAACATCGGGACCACAGAGAGGGGAGGTGCAGAAGGACAACTTATAAAGCGCAGTAGTCACTGAACAACAGAAACACAGAGAAGTCTGTTTTGTTAAAATCGACGAATTGATCATCAGAGGATATAGTTGTCATGTAATGTATTGTAGAAATATAATCCTTATCCTGACAGAAACTATGTGTTGTTTGATGATGCCTCAATAATAAAAAGATGGATGGTTTGTATGAAATTATTTCAGATTTTATAGTTGTTCATATGTTGTAGTTGTAGTATGATGGTATCTTACACAAACTCTCATCAAGTATTATTTTTCCATTTTTCCTGAAAGATATTATTAAAAAAACAATGTATTATAGAATACTAGCTTTTTCCCGCGGCTTCGCTTGCGTTAAATTCAGGGTAACACAGTTCCCCTTTCCTGATTTACAGGTACCTGCTACCTGTAGTTTTTGCCCTTGCGCCTCATTTATAGTAATAGCAATGCTAAGTTTTCCCTCTTTCTCTCTCATATCTCAATCTTTTTTTTTTTAAATTAGCCTATGTCCGTCTCCAAGGTCCCAACTATCTCTGTACCAAAATTCATCAAAATCGGTTTAGCCATTTAGGCGTGAAGACGTAACAAACAAACAAATTCACTTTCGCTTTTATAAAATTAGTAAGGATTTTGAAAATCGGCTTATCATTGACGTAGAAATCGTCCTCCTTCTTTTTTGTAGAAATCGGTTAAGAACGATACGAAAGATAAAGTATAAAATGACAGCGGGTCGGTTGATAACTTGATAAGGAAGACGAAGTACCAAACGTTTTGTGACGACCGCAAGTAACATTAAAGGGCAGGAAGATGACGAATTTATTGTTCGTCTAGTATCAGATGAGATTACCTACTTGGTAGCGTGTAAAGTTTTTCGAATAGAGTGGACTTTCTGTAACAAATAATAAGTTCTTGTATAACTTGGTCCGTGGTAAATAGAGTGCGGTAGAAGATGGCCGCATACTGCCTGATTTACATAGGTTCGGGGCCCGACTATCTGTGGCGAGGTCTTACTGCGACCAAATGTGTTGTCAAACGTTCGGGTCACTATGTCTCCTACGATAAACGGCTGTTCATAACTATGGAGTGTGTTTTTCGAGAGCTACTCGACTTGCTATTCATTACGTAACTACCGCCGATAGGATTTTGAGGGTTTCCAGCGATATCTCACTTGTATAATCATTTGATTTTGATACTTTAATGTGTCCGGTTACCACAGCGGCAGCGTAGCTACTTAAACAGCACTGTTAAAGATACTAGAATTTAAGATGGTACGTGCAGGTGGCTCATCTTTCCCTATTATATTTAAGTCCCTCTGCGGTCGCATGTCTCTCAGAACATTCTTATGGATTTATAAAATGCAGACTTTTTAAACGTAAAGTAAATTCATAAATTTGCAACTAACATTACTTATGTCTCGCGGTGTGGGTCAATTCTTGAAAACTGAAGATACGGACATAAAGCTGCACACTCGTGGTACTGTTGTCATCGTTGAACTATTTCTATTTCCCATGTGGATGTAGATGTCACAAGCTATAACTATATATACTTGTGCTTGCAAAACTACACGGTATTATGTTGCACATGAGGATTCGACCTTTTACGCAGGTGTTGGCTGATAGTTGGTACTAATGTGTTGGGGCTATGTTGGGCACCCGCGGCTTGTCCGTCCCCCGTAAAACACATCCCTTGTAAATGAACAAGCTCGTGAGATAACAGTTTTGAGGAAGTGTGAGACGCAATAATATCTTGAAAATTTAGATGCTAGTAAGGTAGGGATTTGTTGTGTTTTATAGGGTAAATGCTTGGAAAGTGGATCAGATTGTCAACCACAGATATATTGCAAACAATTATGATGAAGTTGATAAATTATGGGGTTTAAGGTTAGTCGTTCAATACACGACTAATGTAGACTGAGTATACATAGATACCTGCACGAAGGAAACTACATAACAAACATTCAGCTCAAACAAAAATATGAAACTCTAAAATTGTAACAAGCGCAGCATTTCCCTTAGGTTACTACTCCACAGCATTTTAAATGAATGAAAAGAAAAGCAAAACGAACGGAGTGTGTTCTGAAAGAAATTGTCGGAACTAACTAACGAGTCCAGCTTTGAATGTTAGGTGTGAAACTGCGCTCAACATTCTCGCTGCACTGCATCCCGAATGCAGGGATGTTATACATTCACAAGTACTGTACCGAACTAGCGACAGTCACATCACTGCAGTCAGCTGGGTCGACTTGCACGTAATGGGATTATAATTTGTGATACAGGTGTTTGAATAACAAAATAGTACGAACACATGGAACCTTTAAAGGTTACATTTCCATTTCTGATCATTGCTTTTGTTACCTTCTCTTAACCGATATTGTCTCCCATTCATACATTACTAGTTTCGCCCCGCGGTTTTACTGGTGATAGAATATACAATATATCTTTATGAGTTGTAGTCTATGTGTTATTCTAATATGTAAGCTATATTATTGTGAAGTTTAATCTAAATCCATACATCCTCAGTCGATTAAGCAAAAATAAAAGAATTTAATTGTCCAGCACTAAAGCAATTGTACTGAGTGTTCTCTTCTTTCCCCTACAATACGAAGAGTGACTTACAAAAAGTCTCCGTTGGCGAGCACCTTGGCACCCGAACACCTGTGTGCCTGTATACCCTGTATTTCCATTATACCTATCTAGCTGTTCACAAAAACCCGGGCTGAGCGGGGGACGTACGGGGGGGGGGGGAGGGGGGACGTAGCCTGTGTATGGCAGCTTCGTAATGCGGTTTTTGCTCCGCGCGTCGAAACAGCCCCGGTGTACACGAATATTGTTGAGTTTTCCGACGGAGAGAACAATGTTTACTGGGAAAATTTCTGGTAATTTGTTAAATGCCACTTAAACAACGACCAAGTTCCCAAGAACCGATAGTTGAAATGTTTACAAAACTACAACCCAAAACGATTTACAGAACTACAATCCACAGCCAATATTTGATCGTATTCAATAAATAGAAAAGCCTCAGAACAAATAATCGTACTGTCACGGTGAACCATCAGTCAATTCTACAAAATTGTTTTGTTGGAAACAGAAGTAATAAAAATGACTGTACTGTATATCAACAGCCGCGGTAGGAATAATTCATCGTGTGATGTTGTTTTGTTGAATGTTATGTTGCTTGGGTGCGCTAAGTGCTCATGAGTCGCTTCAGAAGCACTAACCAAATCAATCAAACAGTGTTGAAGTTCTTGGATCATATTCAAGCGTGTGATCTCATCGTATTTTTCTGCATTACTTGCATTACATTATTGTTTGTGATGTAAAACGTAAAGCTGTGTAGGTGCTCTGTTGACACGTTTGCAATGTTCTGAAAGGCGAGACAAACAAAGTATTTACTATACCGAAAAACAGGCATTGTACATACCTACTTGAGAGACGTATATTTAATACAAAATCAAATAAAACATTTTACAAATAAGTTTAATATACTCATCTTCCAAATCTTAGTCTTATCGATTTATACTGAAACTAGCTTTTGCCCGCGGCTTCGCTCGCGTTAAATTCGGTAGCGCCTTATTGATTTGTAATAGCAACGCTAAGTTTTCCCGTTTCATCCCTCTTTCTCCCTCATATCCCACTCTTTTTAAAAAAAACATAGCCTATGTCCGTCTCCTGGTTCCCAACTATCTCTGTACCAAAACTCATCAAAATTGGTTTAGCCATTAAAGCGAGAAGAGGTAACAAACAAACTCACTTTCGCTTTTATAATATTACTAGCTGACCCGGCGAACTTCGTACCGCCTTAGCGCAGCTTTGATGCACTACTATATGTTGTATAGCTGACAGTTGTCCTATCTAAGGTATACATGAGTACCTATTCAATTTGAACTGGAATCTAAATATCCTCCATATAAAAATGAATCCCTATTTCCCTGGTCTCGTCATAACTGAGAAGGACTTTACTTTTTTCATAATTTTATTAAATTAAAAAAATAATATATTTTTGTATTTATTTCATAGGTGCCATTACATTACACAGACGTGGGTGGTTTATGTTCCGTAACATAATAAATACTGATCCGATTTTTAATTGCAGATTATGAGGTGGTAGCCCGGCTTACCAATTCCAACGAATTTAAAAATTCAGTTGGATAATTATTGACAACTTCATCTTGATTAGTAACGGAATCAACTGATTTGTAATTCTTCAATTCGCCAGCTGTTTTATTTTAAATGTGAAAATTCATTTCGGTCACATCCAAACTTCTTAGTCTTTAAAACAAAACAAACTTAATAAAATTATTGTTAGCGCGCGCGGTTATGCATGTCACAGATTACCACAGGTTACTAAATAGCTAAATAGGTTATGCGAAGTTTGTATACTGCGTTCTGAAATCTAACTCATAGTACAACTATTTTATTATTATTATATACTTACATTAAAATGAAATCATCACTGGTATTATTAATATTACCGTCAAAGTCAGTACATTTAATAATATTTATCTATAAATAAAAATTCCGTGGCGAGTTATTTTCAAAAAATAGTAAATTAGTGTGATAGAATTTAATTAAGCAGGTAACCACATTTCCGAACAAACGATGCTCTTTCAATACAGTCTATGGCTGTGAATGACGTTGACATTCGTTAAGTTTTTTAAAATATGCAAAATTAAATGTATTTTTTCAATCTTTCTGAGATTTTTTCCTAATATTTTTTTCCGTAAGAACCTTCTACAGAGTATTAGAAAACTAAAAAACAAAAAATCTGCCAAATCGGTCTAGCCGTTCTCAAGTTATGGCGTGACAACGGGAAACGGGTTTCATTTTTATATACACATCAAAAGTATCTAGGGATCAACATATATTTTTGCAATAACTTTTCTCCTGATTGATATTAATTAAAATTTTCTTTAAGGATTCATCAAATAAAGTGTTTTCGTTTGTCACAGTAACGATAAACCAAGTCACCTTTGCATTAATAAAGAAATTTGCCATTTTCCTAATAAAGGGATTTTTGACATTTGAACCACTAACATTAAAGTTCGAAAAAAAGACTGAAATAACAGTTTTCTTTAAAATTTTATTGGGTAACTTAAACAATTAATAATCCGTGTTTCTACCGCGAACACTAACAACACAAGAACATCGGTTTGGCATACTCAAAATGAGTTCATCCAAATCACGCTGTGGAATGGCCGCCCATGTTCGTTGCAACAACAAAAAAAGGTCTTCTTGCGACTGGATACCCTCCATATTCGGCAGAGCTCTTCTCTGTAGCATATCCCATGCATGCTCAATCGGGTTCAAGTCTGGCGACTGAGCAGGCCAGGGCAGGACATTGATGTTAGCTGCGGCGAGAGTCTGTCTTACAACTCTTGCGGTGTGCGGTCGTGCATTATCATGCATTAACTGAAATAAGGGACCGATTTGCACTTGTAGAGGAACGATGACGTCTGATACAATCGTCTCTGCATAAATTTGAGCGTTGAGGTTGCCTCTGATCCAAATCAACTCAGTTCTTCCGCCGATCCAAATACCCGCCCATACCATGATGGTTCCACCACTATAAGGATGGACTTCCTGGCAGGATTTTAATCGCTGTTGGCGTCCAGGGGTTCTCCAGTGTCGTATACGTCTTGTATCCGGTCTCATACCAAAACGAGACTCATCAGAAAAGCACACGAAACGCCATTGTTCTTCTGCCCAATTTCTGTGTTTAAGAGCCCATTGATATCGAATCCTACGATTGTGCATTGCTATAGGTGGTACCCGTAGCGGTCTTCGGGAATGAAGGTTCACTTCATGCAAGCGGTTTCTGACTGTTTGGTCGCTAATTAAGTTCCCTGAAGAGTGATGAAGCCTCCCGGCTAACATCATGGCGGTTATTGTTGGAGCTCTTCGAGTTAAGATTTGAATGTATCGGTCTTGTCTCCGTGTGGTGCAGCGATACCGTCCTCCATGGCGCTCAGCCACGGTACCAGTGCTTCGGTAACGTGTCCAAAGTCGACTGATAACACTCTGACTTGTATTCAGAGCTAAAGCTACAGTACGTTGCCGGGAACCAGCTTCTATCATTCCCACGGCTCTGAGCATTTCTTCCCTGCTTAAATGACGTCGCCGCTCCAAAATAACGTTGGTTTTAATCAGTAGTAGGGAAACAGTAGCACTAATAATGTCTTCAATGCGTTGTATGTTTTTATAGGGAAAATATTGACAGCTTATTTTCATCTTTTACTCGAATTTGATTGAGAGTTCCTGATTCAAATTATGAAATGCACCAAAAAGGATCCATATAAATTTATAAAATCATAAATTTATTACAAAGCCACATCTCAATCTCAAGAAATCCGCATAAAAATGCTTGATCCCTAGACACTTTTGATGTGTGTATATAGATAGATAGAAGATTAGTAAGGATTTAAGAGTACCTTGGCATCACTTGTCCCAAGTCCGGGGTCGTACAGTAATGTCCGCGTGTGAGCTGGTCGTCGAATCGTTTCCTGTGAGTCAGTCAGTCCCTGTGACTGGCGCTGGGCATTGGGCACCTGTCCAAGATGGCGGCGTCCTCTCAGCCGTCGTTTGGCTCAGCGTGCAGCGCGCCTGGAGATTGCCGCAGCAATCCATTTCCTTCCAGCCAGTGATAAGTTTTCATTGAAATGGCGCGGATACTGTTAACTATCTTCCGGCTGATATTTTCCCTATGAGAAAGTTGTAGGAAGAAGTAGACAGTGTGTATATTCTTGCATACATTGCATAAATTCAGTATTTAGCGAAATGCCTCAGCAAATAATTTCCTGAATATGTTCACAGAGAAACGTTCAGTAGTTAAATTCAAATGCACATGTGTGCTCAAAAGAAACGTAAGTGAGTGGTCAAGTCAACAGTGTGTAAGTACTTACTAGGAACATTATCTATACAGATAAGGCTTCGCCAGCCTGAGAGTCTACGAATTCTAAGCTGAAGTAAAGATATATTTATTTTGTAAAACATGAGTGTGTATAAAGATGATAAAATTTGCAAAGTTGCTACATGATTTGCCATCCAGGAATGGCGTACAGTTTTTTTTGGCTTAAGCCATGCGTTGAAGTTAAAATTAGACATAAAATTTATAAAAAACAAAAACATAAAAATAAACAAAGATATAAAACGTAGCTTAAATTTACAAGAAATGTCGTAATTGCATTTGTTTTCAATCATTTAAAAATTCTGATAGGCTGTAGTAACATTAGGTTAAAAGGAATTTTTTGAGTTGTATTTTAAAGACTCTATTTGGTAATTCTTTAATAAGTTTGGGAATTTTATTATAAATGATTGGCGCCAGATAAAATATGCTTTTATGCATCAGTGCCGTGTTCGGCCTTACTATTTCTAGCCTGTTATTATCACGCCGACTGCGAATCGTAACTTCTGTCATTTTTTAAATAATTTGGGATTAGTTTGGACAAAATTAGCTACTTCATATATAAATAGGGAAGGTAAACTAAAAACATTATGTTTAATAAAATAAGGTTTGCAGCTATCTGTAATTTTTAGCCCAAACATAGCCCTCATGCACCTTTTTTGGGACTTAAAAATCATATCCTTATTGACAGAGTTTCCCCAAAATATAATGCCAAATCTTAATATGGAGCCAACAATACCGAATAAGTACAGTTTATACATAACATAACAGAGTTTACATTACTTCGTTGAGAATTAGTTTAACGTTGATCTGTATTGCTTGTTTAAATGCCCCGGTTTAACTTAGGTAACTAGAATCGTAAAAGTTTTCGAGAATCTGCTTCCTTTAGCTTACCATTACATAAAGCCACGCAGGGTCTGACGTGTTCATAGTACACCCACATTTCGCCAGTTATGTTTAAAGCCCATGTTACAGGGGGGGGGGGGTTAGCCTATTAGCCCACCAACCGTTATTGGGTTTTTCCGTTACGAATTTTTGCTAAGGCCCGACATGGGATTCAAACCCAGCACCTTGTGCTTAGTAGTCGCGTTTGAGGCCGCTAGACCAACTTGGTGGTATTGCTCTACTTATTTCTAACACACCGGAGTTTGCGGAGAAATGGGTTTATAATTCAGATTTTTAGAACAAAATAATAAATAAGATAAAATAATGGAGATAGAAAGGTACACAAGTTACATGAAAAATTGACTGAAATAGCTGAGCTATGTCTATGTCTATGATATGTAGTCTGGATTTTTTGTTCATGTTACATGAAAATGCATAGGACAGCATTAAATAATATGGCGGAGTGTCAGCTCGAAATCGCTTGATGTGTACACACGAGGGTACTGTGCAATACGTATTGTATTGTACATTATAATATGTACGTACAGACAACAGTGCGCGCGCCACATAGGTACACGCCGCGCGCCGGTCCTTGGACCTGATTATCATTACGACATTGTAATTCTTATTGTTGCCGTTTTCCTCACAAGTTTAGATAAACTCTTATAAATAAGTTATTAGTTGCATTGAACTTAGGTAGTTCAATGCAACTAATAACTTATTCATCAGTCACATTTGCTTTTATAATTAGTTACCATAATTACTGTATTTCTTCTACTGATTAAAATATTTCTTAGTACTATTTAACTTCTCACTATCGCACGTTGAGGCATACTGAGTACAATTGTAAATTATATAAACGCAAACGAATTGAAGACATCATCACGTTTGGATTAATTAATTGGTGATCAGCAGATAATGTTGCAGCTTTCTTTCATAAAGTTGCGAACAGTTTGATAACTCCTTGTGTAGGTGGTTTTTCTTTTGGAGGAAATACAAAAGGAAAATTTGTGGTATAATTGATTCGTATTGTAGTTTCTGATAAAAATCTGTTGTAGCAAAATCCCCCACATACCTACATCATATTAAATTGATCGAGCTCTACAATTAGGTTCCTCTGATTTCCTCATGTACTCTTGTGATTTTTATCGATTTAATATTATGGTATAAGTCTCATTGAGAGAAGGCAAGTATACATTAGGACGTAGTAGATTACTGACCATCTTATGTCTAACAAAACAACTTGTAATTGTTATTTTGGGGAGTGTCATATTAAGTTATTCATCGATGAAACGACTAATCGAAACGATTACGTCCCGTAAGTTCCGTTGGTAATCTCCGCAAGTTATCGTAACCGCGCGACGTTCCCTGACAGTAATGGCCAGCGTATTAATTCGCTCCCATCGGTATACTTCCCGCGCTCCTCTCACGACTCCCGCGGGACTGTCGGAGGTTGATCTTCGCTCTAATTTATATTCCCGTTGTTTTTCCACTGGTGCTGTCAAACTAACTAACTGCTGTCATTATTTTCCGCACGCTGGGTTTAAAACGGCGAAGATAAAGGTGGCTGAAATTGGAGACGAACGAACCTTGTCTATGGTACTACGACATTAGTGACCGGTAACTACGTCTGGTGTGCGGCAGTGGCATTCAGGTCTTATGTATTTTAACTAGTTTGATCGAAATAACTGCAGTAGATAGTTACTGTTGCTTGAGTTGATAGTTACTGTTGGTTCATGATGTAATGATATTGTTTGACTGCCTCGTTGGTGGAGTGTTCGCAAGCGCGATGATGACTGATGAGCGTGACATCCTTTCTTTTGTATGGGAAATCATCAAATGACTTCTCCCGAAGCGGTGTCAGACTTGCATTGAAAAAAACCAACTATGTTCATTCTTTTGCCTTTTGTGTTCCGGGGCCGCAGTATCTCTTTCGGATCTCTTTCGAACAACCCGCAAGCCCAGCAGGCAGAGGCCCTGGTACGCGTGGAACACGAAAGCGCTAACGGTGAGCTACCCACTGCCCACCGTCCACGGAGCCGCGTCTACGGTGGCCGAGATTCGTCTCATGGCGCCCGATGCCCGGAGCGTCTACCGCGGAGGATGGGTTGGTTTGAAGTTCTCTCCCTCAAACCCAATTCGCTCGCATAACTGCTTGTAGAAGGAGGTGACCGCTTTCCATTCCGTCTCGCTCCGGACCACGGACTGAACCGAGGCCGAAGGCATGACGTCTTGAGTTCGATTCTCGGGTCGGGGAAAGTGCTATTAGTGTAACTAGCCCCACGAGGGTTACACGCGTGGTGTTACTCGTATGTATTACTAAAACTGAATATTTTCTTTGCCAGGGTGTTCCGAAGCCTTTCGAGCGGGTAGTTCGCGCCAACATCGGAGACTGCCACGCTCTGGGACAGAAGCCCATCACCTTCATCAGACAGGTCAGTCACACAGCTGCACGTCATCTATTCCGTAATAGGAACCTTTAGACACTGGAAAAAATAACATTGAAAAGGTAGACCTTTTCAATGTTATTTTGAACATGACCCTTCCATGGTTTAGGCCCGAGTTCAACTAAGATTTCGACACTACATCCGTTCCACATTCTCCGAGCAATCAGCAGCTGTCAATCTACCGAATCTTGTCGTTAAGTATTACCATAGGGCCATCTATCCCACACTCGCTCCCACGCGTGGACGTGGGCAACTTGCCCTTATTGCGTCACGCACGGGTTCGACCGTAATTAGCTGCTCATTGGTTTATTGAGCTGCCAGTGTATTAAGACTGGATTGTGTAATGAGTAGGTGCAGTTAAGGCCAAGTGCATGTACACTTACAGGTAACTAACGACATTGTAAGTGACATATTAGAGGTAGCTGATGTTCACATCACCTTTTAACTTAAGAAGAAAAATATTGTTTCACAACACTGTAAGTCCCAAAGTAAAGGTAGATATTTTTGTCGTTGCCTGTACTAGTGGGTGGAATAAATCCATGTAGAACGAGTATTTACGGTGTGATTGTGTGAACGCATTCTTATAGGAAAGGAAAGGGTTCCTATGGAAATGCGATGGTATCGGAATTCGGCTGTAATGATTGTATTAGCATACGGGATGTGGGAGGCGGTCGTACACAAATGGGATCAGAATAAGAAACGGGCTTTGTTATAACCAGTCTTAGGTAATTGGGAACCAGCTGACTTGTGTTTGATGCTAAATAATATTTACTAGAATGCTTCCGACTTGATTTCAACTTTCACGTAGCGTGTGACCGACGACCTTATTATGTCCTGTGTATTAGCCTGTGTCATCCCACTGCTGTGTAAAAGCCTCGTTCCGTTATTTCCAATTTTCGATCCAGGGCTAAGGGGGACTACTTGTTGTTGGCTTTTTCCAGCTCGTCCCACCTTCCTCAACGGAGATAGTATGTTGCACAAATTGGGAATCAGTTTATATCTATCCAGCAGTGAGCTACACGCCTGAAACTAGTTTTGGGAGACTGTTCCGGTCGGTTCAAGTCATGTTTAGTTTGTCCGCTAAATAAACGCATGTGTACCTGGTAGGTGGTGGCGCTGGCGGCGTGCCCCGAGCTGGCCGGCTCAGCCGACGTGCCCGACGATGTGCGCCAGAGAGCACACGACATACTGGACGACTGCACGTGAGTATACAGCTTACATGTACTGGTGTAATAGATATGGTTCATTTGGTAATCAACCACATGATCTTCGGATATAAAGAAGGGAAATTCTCTGTGAATGATAAGAATCGCCTTCCGAAATTGATGTCGTAATGACAACATTAATCAGCTTATAAAAAGCCATTAAAAGAAATATTTTCATTTTAACGGCGGCGGCAATATTATACGTCTTACATCTTTTATTTTTGATGCTAACCTAGATGGTGTCGACTTCCTAGTAGTTCTGACGGAGTACCTAAGCTATGTGCCAAAGTAATCTAAGTACTTTGAAGTTTCTTTAATAATCGAATGAAATGAACTCACAAACAGTATTAAACCGTGACACTTGCCAAAGCGAAACCGAGGTAACATTTATCTTCATATAAACACATAATTATGGTCCTTAATGGCAACAGAAATACCTCCGCTAATTATTTCCTAATGGCATTCTATACACGGATCATTAGCAGTCGAACATTCTCCGAGACATCGCTACCTGCACTGATTGATACCAACTGACTCCCTTGACTGATTGATTGACATCCATATTCGAGTTAGATTGATTCGCTCGACGTGTATGGCTGCCATCGCATTAGTGTGCAAATCCAATTGATATTAATGCTCAAATAACAGACGTATTGCCATCGAAATGATATTGTTTCTCGTCGGATTATGTCAAATGGAATCCGTGCAAAGGTGGCACGGTTTCATTCGTTTTTAATACTTTTAATTTATTATTTTCGTTTTTTGTCCCGTTTGCTGAAATAAATTGGTTGTGTTTTCGTGTTGTAGGATTAAATGTAATTTATTTCAGTGATAGCCTTATATCTCTGTATTGATTGGCTAGATAATAGGATTTCAATGGTATGTGTTATTGTAGTTGTGTAGTAGTTCAAACATTATTTATCATTTAATAGTAGTTTTCTGTAATTGACTATAAGTGGTTCTTCTATTAAAGTAAAGCTTACGTTAGAAACAAGTTAAGAATTGATTACTCTAAAGATTTCGATAATTAGGTACTCTTAAAGCTAAGCTCAATAGAAGTAGCATGTTTTCAGATTTTCCAGCTATGAATATGAATGCAATGTCATCGGTACATAAAACAAATCAGTGCCTAAATGATGTCTATATTAATAAAGCAGTTAGTAAGTCGTTCGGTTTGTCGGTCTGTCGGCTGTCAAGCGGACGTTTATTAGACCTTCGTCACGTGGACGTGACGTCGTTATGTCAGCAGCCCTTCATTAGTGAAAGCGTTCGATATCTATTGACGATGAATGGAATGAATCTGAATATTCATGTATCCCGATAGCTGCAGGTACTCGCGAGAATATAAATACAAAGGTTAAACGCCTGTTTCAAACAAGCGTCCGTAAAATAACTAGGATAATTGTTGATGTTGTTGTGACGTGATAAACATAGCCGTAACCTTATCCCGATGCATTAGTATAATGTCAGACTCTGTGCCTCGTTATTGTCAAGGAATCCGGCGGATCCCTGTAACACCTCCATCCAAGTTATTGGCCCATCTAGTTTTCATTAAAAACAACTTTCGACATTTAATATTTCTGCAAAGCTTATGTTCCTCTCGTCTCCAGCAAGGGTTCAGTGGGCGCGTACTCCCCGTCCCCCGGGCTGAGCCTGGTGCGGCGCCGCGTGGCGCAGTACATGGCCGCGCGGGACGGCGTGCCAGCCAGCGCTGACGACGTGTTCCTGGGCTCCGGCGCCTCCGACGTCATCAAGGCCGTACTCACCATGCTCGTCGAGGATGTCGATGGAAAACCACCTGGTATGTTGGTTGACGGAATATAGCATAATCAGCCTATTATGTGCCCACTGGTAGGCAGATAACTCCTCTCTGTGAGCTGGACCGGCGCGTTCTCCATCTTGCGGGTTCATTATGAGTAGTGGTAGCACCCCTTTCCTCTGGGTCACTAGTTCACCACCATACTGCTCCTGAAAGAGAGAAGGAGCTAGGTATTCGTTTATGAAGCTTACCGACTTGCAAGATACGATTAATGGAAGGTGTGAAGGATGATATGGTCAGAAAAGAGGAGACTACTGATGTGACGAGTGATGGAGTACTCTGGAAGAAAAGACATGCTGCACTGACCGAGCCCAAGTAAATTGGGATATGAGTATGAGGTCATCATCATTCTCTTGGAATGATGATGACCTGCAAGAGTGACTGCTGAGTAGTTTGGACTCCTAGGTAGATAGAACATAAAAGGTTTTCTATTTAGAACTGGGTAGGTACTAAGAAGTAGCTTGGAGCTACAATTTGTCCCCGGTTTAGAGCCATGTGGGTCGCCCCTTAGTACGCGAAACTTATCACAAAATACAGCAGCACTGTCAGACTGATATGGTAAAGTTTGGATCCAAGGTCACCTGTTACCACACCCACGGTGCGGGATACTGCACGAACCACATCAAAGGCTTTCTTCCACCGTAATGCCAGCTCGGAGAAAAGCCAATTAATAAACTAAACTAGGTCGCAACAGTTGCACAAAACCATCACGTCACGATGCAAATATAAATTAACGTGCATTCCTGTCCTGTCCTGATTTGTGTCCAAAAATTAATGTTTTAAATTAAACTCTTTTCCAAAATGTAATTATTTAACTTATTTAATATCTATAATGTTGTGTGCAGCGGTAATGATCCCGATCCCGCAGTACCCGCTGTTCTCCGGCACGCTGTCGGAGCTGGGCCTGCGCCAAGCGAACTACTACCTGGACGAGGAGCACGAGTGGGCGCTGCAGGCCAGCGAGCTGGAGCGCTGCTGGCGGCAGGCGAGCGAGGACTGCGCCGTGCGCGCGCTCGTCGTCATCAACCCGGGCAACCCCACGGGACAGGTCAAGAACTGACGACCGTTTTTAAATAAATAACACACAATAATGCATTTGACTGGCTTCAAATCCACGAACTACGACTTGTTAGTCGGAGCCGACAGCGCTGGGCCGCTACTGCTCCCAAGGCAGCGCCGCATCTATGTATCGTTCGTTGTACCCCAAATGTCCCCGTGTCGGGACTCCGTCTATGTTACAAAAGCATCTACCGCACTGTAAGATCATTCATACCGCACTGTAAGATTAGCCGAAGTCGTTTTAGATAAAATTCAATGTCGCCGAGTCTATTGTTCCCTTATAAACTATTAAGAACCGGTAAAAGTATCTTCAAAGAAGAAAGTAATCGGGGCCAAATAAAATATACGAGTGCTTACATTTAGGTCGACACGTGTAACCCCAAAGCGTCGTGTCTGTAACGAACGCATAAAGTGATATTTCTATTGAAACAGCACAATACCATCCAAATTGAAAAACCGAAAAATAGTCGTGCAAGCTATATGTGGGCGATATTCATAGAGCACGTGAGCGAGCCGGCAGTTTGCGGGTGACATGTATTAATCAGGCGGCATTCAGGCCATTCGCGCGCGTTTGATCGACCGGCGCCCGCCGCCGCCCCGACACAAATATTGGAAACTATTCCAAAGCCAGATGATTGCGAATATAAATAGGATATGAAACACGAAGCGCGACAAATAACATTGATTTACGGTTTGTGGCGGCGATGATGACAGGGTTTACATAACTTTAAATACTCTGTGATTGGGGATTATGCAGTTACAGTCATATTAGGACCACAGCTAATTAATATTGGGTTCGGGTCGCATAGAAGAGAACATAGGGTCTTATTTGTACAGTAACGAAAGGAACACTCTCCTCTTGAGAATTTACTTTTGGTACGCCATCTTGTAACTTATTTCCAACTACTGTTAGAAGCCAACTCTGTCTGACAGTCACAGCCCAGTTACTGGATATTACATCCTCCTCTTAATCCTCCATCATTCTCCAACTCCTTGATTACTACAAGATTTTCATGTGGTGGTTCGATCGGTTGCAGGTGCTGACGCGGCAGAATATGGAGGAGATCGTGAAGTTCGCGTACGAACACAACCTGTTCCTTATGGCAGACGAGGTCTACCAGGAAAACATTGTCTCAAAACCATTCTACTCCTTCAAGAAGGTGAGAATTAAGCAGCTGTGGAACTTTTTCAAATTGTAGAATCGTTACGTTTGCTTGGGTTTGACAGATCAAAGATTAGAGCAAGCCTTCATAAACTTTAGGTTCAATCTTTTCTTACGTACACACGACGGCAGGTCAACCTATTCTAAACTATAATAACCTGATCTATCCACTACGCATCGCACACCGTAATAGAGAGATCAGGTTAAAATGGTTTTGTGTAGGTTGAAATGCCGTCGTGTGTACCTATTATGACTGACACTCGGTCTCGGTTCCTGACAAAAGGAAATACGTATCGAAACTTCGGTTCTACCCCATGCCAATAGCTCTGTTGCTCCTCTAGGTCATGTACGAGATGGGTGCTCCCTACTCCAGTATGCCGCTAGCGTCGTTCCTGACGTGCTCAAAGGGCTGGGCGGCGGAGTGCGGGCTGCGCGCGGGGTACGCCGAGCTCGTGCACGTGCCGCCCCGCGTGCGCGCCGCCTTCACCACCGCGCGCGCCGTCATGCAGTGTCCCACCGTGCTCGGACAGTGCATCCTCGACTGTGTGGTTAGTACAAGCAGCATCATACAAATCGTTTCTTTCTCATCATTCTACCTATCGTAAACAACCCCCTGCAGTATTTCAACGAAGCCCATGATTCATTCTCATCATTCAGCCAAAAGACTAAAAACAAAGAACTTCAGTGGTAGTCGGTTTGGAAGCTGTAGAAATAATGTTTCCAAATGGGGATTCTTGGACTAACTTTTTACGCGAAGCAAGCAAGGTACAACTGTACCTTGTACGAAAAGTTAATCTGGAAAATGTGTACGGACAATAAGCCTAAGCTGCATGCATGAGCATTTTTGCACGCCAAAAAATACATTGTTTAAAACAAAACGAAATTATCAATTAAATCATCAATCTCAAAATCTTCCACTTCCCAGATGAAGCCTCCGTCTCCGGGTGAACCTTCATACCCACAGTTCGCTCGTGAGCTCAGCGAGATCCAGCAGGTTCTAGCTGAGAGAACCGAGACCGCCTACGAGACTTTCAACTCTATCCCCGGATACTACTGCAATCCCATTGATGTAGGTTTACAATAATTATAGTTGTATTTAGAATAACTTGTGGTATATAGAGCAAAATTTATTCAATTTTTTTGGTAGTGTACGACTAATTACCAGGAATTACATCCTTATTAGAGGAACTAAACCCAAATTGTATGATTAACCCGAATCACCCACTGCTGGGCATAGGTCCAAGTCCTGCCACATTTTATTGTTTCCGTGAAATTATCTACTTTAACGAGGACGATGTTCGATATTTTCTAAACTCCAGGGTTCGATGTTCGCGTACCCGCGCATCGAGATCCCGGAGGCGGCGCAGTCAGCGGCGAAGGAGCTCGGCATGAGTGCTGACGAGTTCTACTGTCTGCGGCTCCTCGAAGAGACAGGTTCTGTTCCCATACCCACTTATTGACCAGCTGTATGACGTTATCATTCATTCGGGTTTCTTCTCCTGGAGCACCAGCGCCACTTCATATGCTCACCTGATCCAATGTGTCCAACCACGACGTTGTCAAACAGGAGGAAGTCACATGAGATCCATTATAAGTCCCACACGATACACGAGCGCAATAAACGCGGTGTTTATGTTCCCCACGATGCTCCAAGGAGACATACAAGGTGTTTAAGTTCGCGGCCCGCCAGTAATGGCTCACACTTATTAATTAGCGCTGCAGGTAAGCTTCCGGTAATGTGCCGTAACTTCGAGCTGCATACTTAACTACAAGTTGCGAGAGTCCCAACTTGCGGTGCATAACTTGAAAGTTTCCGCCGCGCTTTAACTTGTAAACACGCTTGTACTGTATACATTGTATGGTCTGTTTGTTTGTTGTTGGGTGAACTTGGACAGTACAGCTCTCGTCTTGTTAGTCGAGACCGCTTGTTTTCTTTATTCAGTTTTAATTTTAGTGAAACTTTACGGCGATATGCCTGAGTGAAATCTTTAACTTTATGTCGCTACAAAACTGATTCTTTCGAGACATTTAAATAAAATTCTTAGTTGAAAAACTAAACACATTATTATTGCAACTTTTGTCATATTTCACCAGACAGGAATCCCTTCCTCATTTTTACAAAGGTGTTCTCTTTTCCAGGAGTGTGTGTAATCCCGGGCACAGGGTTCGGCCAGCTACCGGGTACGTTTCACTTCCGCACCACCATCCTACACCCTCGTGAGGAGTTCCAGCACATGATGCACAGTATCCGAAGTTTCCATCACAACTTCTTGGAGTTGTACGCGTAGTGACGTGATTATTATTTTAAGTTTGTGCCTAAGCTGTATGAAAATGTAAGGCAGAGCTACTAATGAAATCATAGTCTTGCACACAACATTGTAAAAAGTATTTGGGGACCTTGTGCACTACGCGGCCACGATCACGACTGTTGTCTGCACAAGCTTCCAGGATGACAGTTGGGTGACACAACCGTACGTTACGTTTTGTAGATAACAGCCAGTCATGTGACAAGTCGCGGTCGTGGCGGCGTACTGCGGGAGCGCTGCCCCCTAGCTAGCTAGCCTAAATGATAATTTGAATTTGTCCCCTCTAATTTAAACAAAATGACTAATATTGGTTTAAATCATTTTGTTCAAGCTGTAAGTTATAATATTTAAGTTGAATATGTTACCAACTTAGGTTTAAACAAATTGTGCTATAAAAGTATTTTGTTAAGATATTTTTTGTAAGTTATTAAAAAAATTGAGTAATTTAACATTCAGTCTTTTTTTATATACGTAACGTAAGTTCGGTAGAACTCGATGTTACGCAGTTGAACTGTTGCAGATGGATGTATTGACTAGGGAGAGGAGGAGGGTAGCTACGGTGAAGTTTAAAAAATAAACATGAATCTTTAAAGATCCATGTTTATTTTTGAAACTAGAAGTTTTCTCAATATCTATCGGCGTCGTTAAGAGGTACTTTTACACCCTTTCTAATACAATAGCAGTTACGTTTAAGAATTAAAAGAGATTGATTTACACATTTTAGTGCTACTCCCTCAGTCCCTGTTCTTATTCATAAAACGAGGTTTCTTGCTATTGAAATTAGGTACTCATTCGACGGCTCAGTTGACTAAATATTTAATTAAAAAATAGTCATAGACTACCCACACACACAGGAAGGTCAGCTAAATGTGAGAAAGTGCCCAGCGAGCAGCGCGCGGGGGTACTGGTCAATAATATCGTTGGCTGCGCTTTATAGGCACTTGAACTGTGCATTCCGCCAGAGCGTCGCCTGCGCCTGCCTCTACAGTTCTACACACGTACTATACAACAGAGCACTACGATGAAGCTGGACAACTGTCTGACTGCGGAGAACATCAACCAGAACCTGCTGAGCATCCAGTATGCGGTGCGCGGACCCATCCTGCAGCGAGCCGTGCAGATTGAAAGGGAGATCGAGAAGGTAGGACTTGGGTTTACAGCTAAAATATTTTTTTTTGTTCAGAACGATAAGTTTATCTTACAGATACGCAATTTGATAAAGTTAAAATTGCAGAGGGCTTCTCAGATCTCTCTGTTCGGAGAAAATTTCGGACTTTTGGTCATTTAAATTATTGTACTGCATCAGTTTATGCGGGCAGCATTTTAAGTAAGTGGAACGAGCGAAGGTAGACCTTTGCACTGTAGTGGGACAATGTGGGCTTATAATAATGTACCTTTTAAAGAGTATGAAGAACATTTAAAAAATGTAATTATTGTTTTTGAAATTTCCGTAGTTTCTTAAATTCCGAAAATGTCCGAAAAATTCGAACGTTTGGCAACCCTAATTAGAAGAATATAATATATTTTGGTTCCCGTAGTTAAATGGCTAAAACGCGGCTATTTTACTTTGAGACTTTTGAAATCACACCATTCAAATTTAGAAAGCTGGTGTGTTGATTACGAATACATAACCTAAAATAACTAAACTAATAAAACGGGCAAGTGCGAGTCGGACTCACGCACGAAGGGAAGGACGAAACGAAGAAGACCTTACCATTATCTACAAAAACGGCAACGCATTCATGTGTATGGGAGCTCCCTTCAATATTTAGTTTATTCTGGTTTTGGTTTTTTTTTTATAGCTGCATCACAAATACATCATATTCTGTGAAAATTTCAATTGTCTAGCTATAACGGTTATGAGATACAGCCTGGTGACAGACCGACAGACAGACGGACGGAGTCTTAGTAATAGGGACCCGTTTTACCCTTTCGGTACAGACCCCTAAATCGGGCAACACAAAACTCCTCAACGCTGTCAGCTGTGCCCAACAGGCCGGCGTCCTTGCTACGTTGCATGGCAACACTTAGCCTCTGGCGAAGGTAATAGCCAGTCCTTGGGTCACAGGAAGCGTCAACTTATCATTTTGATAAGTTCAACCCCAACCGGCTCGAAAATAAAGTTCACAAAAGTGATGAAAAATTACGAAAAAAATAGGGGTTGCTCTATATACTTGTAATTGAATGTTGTAAAATAGCAGTGTTTGTAGAAACTCGCTGGTTTCCTGAAACACTGTTCTTCTTAAATAAATAGTTGATGCCTAAGATTTGCTACCAAAGCCGTAAAAATTGTCCCCCCTCCACCCTTATTTCATACGTACGAGAAGGAAAATGCTGAAAAAACTGCGCGAAGATAAACTGCAACTGTAACTCTGTTGTTCATTAACGTGCAATGAAAAACAATTCTAGTTTTGCTGTGGAGTGTAAATTTACATTTGAATGAGCGTTAAGTATAAAGTTGTTATAATTTTTGGCGCTACGGAGCCCTAAGTGAGTGAGTCCGCCTCGCACTTGACCGGTTTTTTATTGTACGTACATGGTACATTGGGCTGTACCATCTACTTCAGTTGTGGTACAATAGTCGTCAGCTCCTATCAGTATGTTTGTATATTTTTCGTCTACATTTCACCTTAATTTCCCGAAACAACTGAAGTATTAATAAATGTTTTTCAACCAAGTTGTGGCTTTTGTCAGTCACTGTTTGAACGACGCGACGGGTAAATAGTTTAAAGATTGTTTATTCTTTGCCAGGGTGTTCCGAAGCCTTTCGAGCGGGTAGTTCGCGCCAACATCGGAGACTGCCACGCTCTGGGACAGAAGCCCATCACCTTCATCAGACAGGTCAGTCACACAGCTGCACGTCATCTATAACGGCACGGTTGGCGCAGTGGTTAAGCGACTGGCCGCTACGACGTGTGTCGCGGGTAGTTGATTACGGGAGTTTGTGTATGTGAATTCAAATGTCTGTAAACACACCCATCATACAGGAGAAATTCCTAGTGTGGGGCAACGTGTTTTGAAGAAAAAATAACTATTTGGTAACAGGAAACTTTGGACACTTGAAACAAAATAACATTGTAAAGGGATAAGTGTGACCTAGTATACCTTTCAGGATTTCGAATGTGGCCTGATTTCAACACGACATCCGTTCCACATTCTCTGAACACTTAGCTGTCAACCTACCGAATTTTGTAATTAATTGTTAGCGAAGGGCCATTTGTCCCACAGTCGCGCCCACGCGTGGACGTGGGCAACTTGCCCGTATTGCCTCACGCACAGGTTCCGACCGTAATTAGCTGATAATTGGTTTGAAGCGCCGCCAGTGTATCGAGAACAGATTATGTATGCGTACAGTCAACGACAAAGAGTTATGTCTCTTACTCTACCTACGTAGACTTGAGAAATTGTGAAGGGATATTCTTTATTGTTCATTAATTCTTTTTATGGATCAAATGTTGATATTTCACCAATTTATGAACATAATGTGTGAATATGAAAAACAACATCTTAGTTTTTTTCAAGTGTTGTATTCACATACGGGATATGGAAGGCGCTGGTTTGTATTAGATGCCAAATAACATTTACTGGAATATTGCCATCTTTTTAGGTCTTAGTACTAAGACTTAGTGGACATCTCGGATCAGTTACAATAGCGCGACCCACGACCTTAAATTAATGTCGCTGAGCTAGACGAGAATTGGAAGGCAGAGAATAGTATGACTCGCTAATTTGTAGCGATTTTATACTTACCTGCGGTAGCCTTCAATAGACTTCATTATTATTAGACTCACAGATCAAGTCATGTTTAGTTTGTCCGCTAAATAAACGCATGTGTACCTGGTAGGTGGTGGCGCTGGCGGCGTGCCCCGAGCTGGCCGGCTCAGCCGACGTGCCCGACGATGTGCGCCAGAGAGCACACGACATACTGGACGACTGCACGTGAGTATAGTGCGCAGATACCTACTGTATGTCTTTATTCACAATATTGGTTTGTACTGATCTGACAAATAAATGATGATGAAGTTGTTGTTTACAAAAATTGTACGTAACGTGAGTGTCAGCCCCCCGGCGCGCGGCGGTGCCAAATATCGCTGCCCCCACATTAAGGTATTTCGATTTAAGACTAAAAATCCATATCAGTTCTAAAGAACTTTAAGCAAGCTTCAATGCTTATTGACCATTCTCCTCTCGTCTCCAGCAAGGGTTCAGTGGGCGCGTACTCTCCATCCCCCGGGCTGAGCCTGGTGCGGCGCCGCGTGGCGCAGTACATGGCCGCGCGGGACGGCGTGCCAGCCAGCGCTGATGACGTGTTCCTGGGCTCCGGCGCCTCCGACGTCATCAAGGCCGTACTCACCATGCTCGTCGAAGATGTCGATGGAAAACCACCTGGTAGGTTCCTCGAAAGCGCTTGGCCTTCTTGTCTAAGTGGTGAGCGCTTGATGCCATCAAGTCCAAATTTTTCTTGCTTTAATCTCGATGATAATGGTTTTATAGATAGAACTGTATTTAAGTCTTTAATCGAAGGCAAAGATGAAACTGTAATTAATTGATCATCTAATGAATACACAGCCATAGAAGCTAAGTGTCTTAATGCGGAGCAGGGTACCTGGAGCTTGGACTGCCGAGACAAAGTAACATACAATCAACGACCTTCGGGTTCAGTACTAAGTCGAAAAATTGCTATTGAGTTTTATCATATTAGCAATAACTAAAGAATAGCCCGTAGTCAGAATTCGTTCTCGGTTGTAACCGAGTAATTGTAATTGTGTACTACCTGTAGGTAGGAGGGGGGGGGGGGGGCTACACAATTAATAGTGACCAACAAAATGTGTATCTACTACTACATCTCCAAATTTGGTATTTTTTGTGGATTGTGAAAATATGTATGCTGTCTTTTTCATGTCATTAGGGCTTCTTATGGATCGCCAGTAGTTGCCATGACTAGTTAGAAGCAAATATCCATGTTCCCGGCACCACATCAAAGTCCTGATGCCACTGCAATTCCGGCTAAAAAACCCAATTTATTAAAACACAATAGTTCGCAGCAGTTTCACAAAATGCGTTTCTTCAAACAATTCACAAATAAATTAACGTACACGTGAGTGAGTCCTCAATCCTGACAATCAATAAATGAAAACGAAAACGAGAGGTTCTTCAGAAATGGAATAACTCGTATTTATTCATCATGTCACTTAGTTCATACAATACGTTATTGTATTGACACAAGACGAAACTCGCCTCTATGTGGATATCGTGAAAAAAGATAAATGAGTATAGATCGAGGGTTATTTACTTAATGTGTTGATAACAAACCCATTTTAAAAATAATATTACAGGTATTGTGGATTTATAATCACAGAACGATTTCATACGATTTGTTTGATTAATGTCGATGCATTGCGTTGCCTCGCATCCAACTAAATAGGTAGCTGCTGCGCCTGAGTGCGCGCGCCTGATGGTTGTAGCCTAGTGGGAGTCAGGGCTTTGGTTACAAGCACTTTTATAGTCTTTTAGGTTTTTTTTTACGGATGGGTATTTGGGTAATCATCAAATACATTCCGCCGCTCTGGGCAGATATGTATGCCAAAAGATGATTCTAACTGTGCGATATGATTTACTTTTCAATTATTATGGTAACGAAGTTTATGCCAAAAGACAATTCTGCATGTGAACTTTCTGCGATATGATGGTTCTACCTTTTAATTGTTACGGTTACGAAATGCCTAAAGATGATTCAGACTTATAAAAAAATAGTATGAGTTTTGAATGTATGATAAATGAGTTCTGCTATCCGCTGTTATGCAAAATAATATTATGACATAAAAAGTTCTGCCAAAAAAGGTGGACCCAGTCTGCCCCTCACGCCTGCTTCGCTATGTTTTCTCGTAGAGGCGATCGGCGGCGGCGACCTTTAACGTCCGGTTCGGATTCAGTCCATGGTCCGGGGCGAGAGGGAATGGGAAACGGTCACCTCCTCCTGCGAAGCAGTCATGCTAGCGCAGGAGGTGGCCAGATATCAGGTTTGGTTTTCGTGTCAGGACAAAACTGTCATGATAATAATTTATAAACTAACTAGCTTTTGCCAGCGGCTCCGCTCGCGTTAAATTTGGGGTAACACAGGTCCCCTTTCCTGATTTGCAGGTACCTGCTACCTGTAGTTTTTGCCTTTGCGCCTTATTTATTGTAATAGCAAAGCTAAGTTTTCCCTTTTCTTCCCTATTTCTCCCTCATTTCTCTCTTTTAAAAAAAAAATCCTATGTCCGCCTCCAGGGTCTCAACTATCTCTGTACCAAAATTCATCAAAATCGGTTAAGCCATTTAGGCGTGAAGACGTAACAAACAAACAAACTCACTTTCGCTTTTATAATATTATAGTAAGGATCTAATCTCTGTTATGTTGTGTGCAGCGGTAATGATCCCGATCCCGCAGTACCCGCTGTTCTCCGGCACGCTGTCGGAGCTGGGCCTGCGCCAAGCGAACTACTACCTGGACGAGGAGCACGAGTGGGCGCTGCAGGCCAGCGAGCTGGAGCGCTGCTGGCGGCAGGCGAGCGAGGACTGCGCCGTGCGCGCGCTCGTCGTCATCAACCCGGGCAACCCCACGGGACAGGTGACGGACTGTGTGGAGGTTGCTGTCTTAAAGAAACCTCCATTTATGTCGACACATGTAACCCCGACTTAAATTAAAAGTTGGTCTGTAACCAGTAACTGAGTTGTCCCAAGATATTTATTTTATTTATTACTCACTTCCCACGACCATCAATTTTCTGAGTCTGTTGGCTCCTTTGCTCGTCATCATTTGCCTAGCCTTGTCCCAAGTACGTTGGCGTCATTTTTCTGTGGTCGATAATTTAATATGAAGAACTATTTGACATTCACAACCCATCTATTGTGTACCAGCTGGCGCCCGCGGCGTCGCCCGCGTGATATCGATAAAGAGAGAATCCAATGTGTTATTCCAAACCATAATCTACCTCTGTGCCCAATTTCATCAAGATCCGTTCAACCGTTTTGACGTGAAAGGGTAACAAACATCCATGCATTCAAACATCCTCACAAACATTCGCATTGATAATATTATTATAATATTAGTAAGATTACGATACTCCTTGGCTAGACTGGTGTAACCATGGCTCCTTGATTGCTACAAGACACTCACGTGGTTGTTCAATCGGTTGCAGGTGCTGACGCGGCAGAATATGGAGGAGATCGTGAAGTTCGCTTACGAACATGACCTGTTCCTCATGGCTGACGAGGTGTACCAGCAGAACGTCGTCTGCAAGCCGTTCTACTCCTTCAAGAAGGTGATGCTAAAGCAGCAGTAGAACTATTTTAAAATAGTTAGAATTGATAGAATCATTCAAGTTTTGTTTCGTATGAAATTATTGATATACCTGTCTAAATATAGATAAGAGACAGAAGACAGACATGCCTTTGATTGATTGATTATATTCTGATTTTAACGTGACGGATCAAAGGGTCGAATGAGCTTTCAGAAATTGAGGGATCAATCTTTCTGTACATTTGTGTTGGGACGATGATTGACAGTCGGTCCCGGTTCCTGACAAAAGGAAATACGTTTCGAAGCTTTGGTTCCACTCTCCTATGGATAGCTCTGTTGCCCCCCAGGTCATGTACGAGATGGGTGCCCCCTACTCCAGTATGCCGCTGGCGTCGTTCGTGGCGTGCTCGAAGGGCTGGGCGGCGGAGTGCGGGCTGCGCGCGGGGTACGCCGAGCTCGTGCACGTGCCGCCCCGCGTGCGCGCCGCCTTCACCACCGCGCGGACACTCATGCAGTGTCCCACTGTGCTCGGACAGTGTATACTCGACTGTGTGGTCAGTATAGGCAGCTCCATATAAATGGAATCTTTCTCATTATTTTGCTCATCCTACTCAACCTTGTGCAGGGTTTGAACGAAACCTATGATTTTTTCTCATTATTCAGCCAAAGGACTGTAAACAAATAACTACAGTGAGTGGCCAATCGCTTAATCGATTGCGCGCCTAGTTTGGTTGCTACAGAATTTATGCGTTTCACAAAATTGAATTAAAAATATGTCATCAATCCGCATATCTGCCACATTCCAGATGAAGCCTCCCTCTCCTGGCGAGCCGTCCTACCCTCAGTTCGCTCGCGAGCTCAGCGAGATCCAGCAGGTCCTTGCTGAGAGGACGGACACCGCCTACGAGACCTTCAACTCTATCCCCGGATACTTTTGCAACCCTATTGATGCGAGTTTAACATATTTTAAAATACTTTCGGGTATACATAGCAAGCTTACTTCTTGTTGAAGTGTGCAAATACATATTTATGGCTGCGTACGTTCGATTGACAAAATGGAACCCACAAAGTATCACTCTGTTGTCTGTCCGCCTGTCAAGACCCTTTGTCTTAGGAACACATGAAGGTATCAACCAGAAGTTAATATCAAATATTTAGGTCTACAATTTTTTTGTGTCTTTCACAATCTCTTTGTTAACGTAATAAAAATATTCGATTGTTTATGCCTCACTTATGCCTTATCTGTTGACATAGTTAAGGGAATCAAAACCTATAGGGTAAATCCCGTTGACCTGGAGTCAATTTAGCAAGAAGCAATGTCATAGAGTAGTAAGTCAAACATCCAGAAAACGTAAAAATTTTAGAGACATGCAATTAAGTTACAGTTAATCTTCAAAAGTCGATTCCCGTGACTAATGAACTATTTACGCCTAAATTTTGCACGGAACCCCTGGTTCGCGAGTCCGACTCGCACTTTATCAGTATTTCATAGATTGTCAGTCTATACAGCGGGTTTGTTGGGACTTATCTTGATTAGTAGTCATCATTGGATCAAGGTCTCAGACATCACATAAAACGTTTGGGTCCATAAAACGTTTTGATAATATTTGACAAGGGGATATACAAAAATCGGATTCAACTGGAACTGAAAACGATCTTTACATCTAAACCAGATAGAAAGAAAAGAATGAATTAGTAATAAATATTTTAAAGAAAACTTCTTTAAAACTCTTATTTCTCTCTTATTTATTAAACCTTAGTAAAAAATATTTGGAGTAAATAATAAAAAGCATAAGTTTACGGTGTGTTTGTTGTGGATTCCCCAGGGTTCGATGTTCGCGTACCCGCGCATCGAGATCCCGGAGGCGGCGCAGTCGGCGGCGAAGGAGCTCGGCATGAGTGCTGACGAGTTCTACTGTCTGCGGCTCCTCGAAGAGACAGGTTCTGTTCCCATACCCACTTATTGACCAGCTGTATGACGTTATCATTCATTCGGTTTTCTTCTCCTGGAGCACCAGCGCCACTTCATATGCTCATCTAAACCAACGTGTCCAACCACGACGTTATCAAACAGGAGGAAGTCACATGAGATCCATTATAAGTCCCACACGATACACGAGCGCAATAAACGCGGTGTTTATGTTCCCCACGATGCTCCAAGGAAACATACAAGGTGTTTAAGTTCGCGGCCCGCCAGTAATGGCTCACACTTATTAATTAGCGCTGCAGGTAAGCTTCCGGTAATGTGCCGTAACTTCGAGCTGCATACTTAACTACAAGTTGCGAGAGTCCCAACTTGCGGTGCATAACTTGAAAGTTTCCGCCGCGCTTTAACTTGTAAACTCGCTTGTATGTACGGTCAGGGAAAGAGATAAGTAATCAGGCTCCTCAGATACAGTACTTATTTATTTCTTGAATATAGGTATATGTTCAACAAATAAATAAGTTTGACTTTGCCTTTGAAATTTTCTTGAATAGTCATGAATGTTTTCTGGTAAAGTAACATTTATTGCATAAAAAAACAAACAATGAAATTAATTAAATTTGAGTTGAGAACGTCCGGTCAGAAAAAATCATCTGTATCTGACGAGCCTGGTTAGTGGCTACTCACCTCTAACGCTGACTGTACATTGTACGTATGTTTGTTTGTTGTTGGGTGAATTCGGACAGCTTTCTTGTCGTTGTTCAGGGGCCTTAGTCTGCTATTACAATAGTGTCAGAATGGTCGATCACTGATCGCATAATGGTTGATTTTGACAAGTTTGGTAATCTACTAATATAATGTCGTCATTATGACATTCCACTGGTCAGTCACTGACAGTCCATTGAAAGAAATTGCTTAGAATGGTAATCTCGTGCATAATGACAAACGAATGACTGACGCATGCGGTAATCTGCTAAAATTTTGACAGTTCCTTTGATCAGTAATCTACCATTACAACGTCATTGTGCAGTCATTGCTTTTAGTAGCTCGGTTTGACAAAAAGTGTTTGCTATCCATCGTGTTTGTGGAGTATTGATTGGAGAAATATGTTCACTACGAGCTAAAGAATATTTATTAAAGTTAATCATGCCCAATAAAGTGGATTTACATGTCCGAAAACTACATTTTTCATGATTTTTAGCGTCGACCTACACTGCCATCAAAATTGCGATGATCGTAATTTACGGTCTTGGACTTTACAAGCGTTAATTAAGAAACTTGCTCAATAACTTAAGAACTTCTAATGACGTTTACATAAGAGTTTTTAATTCTATTATCTTAATTCGGTTATTGTATTCTGGCTTGGGGAGGATCGGCTAAAACTAGGTTCCTTGAGTTGGAGCGTGCACAAAGGGCAGTACTCAAGGTTATGTTGCAAAAGCCCTTTCGCTATCCCACTCATCAGCTTTACACCGAGCTCAAACTTTTGACAGTTAGGCAACTATTTGTTCTCAGAACCACACTCTGGAAGCACAACCAGGTACCACTACCAGACTCAAATAAGCGTGGTCAAACAATAGTTTGCCCAACCCCTAGTCATAGAACTACGTTTGCCAGAAGACAGCTCTACGTGTTGAGCTCTCTTGTGTACCGAAATATTAATAAGGCTGCACAAATAGCAAGGTTAAGCAAACACGGGGTAAAAGATAAGCTGAAGAGTATGCTGTTTCTCCTGGACTACAATCAAAGAGAGGCACTTGTAATGCCTCTGACATAGTATTACTAATTTCTTAATACATCGGGAGACACCAAGCTTGCACCACCCCAAACATAGTCTCACACTCGACACCACCAAAGTCACATGCTCAGGCTTCTCATATCACACTCACACAACACAAAACACACGATACCCAGTCACACACACACCCACTCGACACACATAACACACACATTACCCAGTCACACCGACAAAACCAATCATACAGTCATTTTACTTTTTAGTTTTAATTTAATTTCTCCCTTAATTGTTTTACTCTTTTTTATATTATTTTCTATTTTCCATTAAATAAGCAAGAAAAGCTTTTGTATGATATCAGCTTACTAGCCATTAATTTTAATTTCTAAAAGGGTTTATAGTATCCAAGTGGCAGTAGAACACTGTCTCCTAAGTCACAGGTTTTCCTAGTTTAGGAGGCAGGGTTTCATGTCTTGTACACCTTCAATCATTGTTAACCACAGCTAGACATTAAGCATATTGTATGGACTTGTTTTAAATAAACTATTATTATTAACTGATGCACACCCATATTATTTTTTAACCAGAAAATAAAATATTTATAAAAATAATGAGGAGGTTGTATGACTTAAATATTCGACCCCTTTCGGGGCCAGTATAGTACCGAGCCAGCGGAGGTTTGAATGTCAAGTACCTACCTGAAGGGGTCCGTATATAAAATGCACTCTGTGGTCCGTACTGAACTATACGGTTAACGTTAGTTGCTTACTGACGTTAATATCACATTTGACTGTGACAGCTAAAACATTATTGAGTTGTTTTACAAAAATTGTGTTACACATAAAGAGGGATGCCAAACTGCTATAGTGACTTAAGGCCCTGAGTGCCCACAAGCAACATTGAATGTAAATATTAGTATGCCCCCCAAATAATATATTGATAAAAGATATACTATTTAAATATTACAGATAGTTGAAAATAAAACAATAATAATATATTAATAGAAAACATTTAATTCATCATAAACTAAAACATTGTCAAAATTGAGTATCACACAGACAGGCTGCAAAAAAAAATTATATAATGTTAGCCTTTTAACATTTCAGAGCAATCTTACTGCATTCAATAGGATTCTAAAAATAGTATAGTTTGTTATTTTAACATGGTTGTGGTGCAATTTGATATGCAATCAGATTCCTTATTTGGTTTACCGTTGTGGTGTATCAATGTTCAGCAAATATGACCTTTGCCTTAAAAGAGAGGTGCCACAGCTAATAGAGATATGAATGTGGATAACAATAACAAAATGTGGACTGTTGAGTGTTGACTTGTTGCCTGACTGATTTTATTCCATGCTTTGGTCCAACATGCATGGCACACCAAACTATCACTGTCTTGTAACTGACTGGAAAAGAAAAAACAATATTATGTGAGTATTTATTTGCAAGCATGTATGAATAGGTACCTTATTTTGAATCATATTTGCATTTATCATTACAGTTGTAAAACTTATTATAGTTACCTGTTGATGTCCAACCCATGTTTTTCGAGAGATCGAACTTCGACGATTTCCAAAAGGTGTCTTCGCAATCTTGATATGTTAAAAATTACAATTTATTTACACAGCGTACATATTATCCACTTGCAACAGTTCACAGTGAAGAACTCGAATATGACATCAAATCTATGTTATCGTGGGAGTTGTCATTATCAGCAAGAGCGGAATCCATATTCAAGCCGTGGTCGTAAGGTATAGGAGAATCACCAGAGTCAGTATTCATGGTCAAAAACGTCGATTTTAATAGAAAACGAAGCGAATCACTATGATGCAAATGTAAACAAAGTTATGAAATGACATTTCTAATATTGTCAACTGACAAGTTTCAGTGTCACAAACATAAAATAAATGTTGAAGATCATTTAAAAAATCATCATTTTATATTTTTTAAGTTGATTACAAATCTAAACGTGTTAACATAAAATGCATCGGGACAGGAAAAATACATATAAATAAAATCTGGCTTGAATAAACGTTTAAATGTGGTAGTAGTTTTTCGAAAATCATTTCTACTAACGGGTTTTATAATAATGGCAATACTACAATGTCATTCTACTACCATTCCATTACGAGACCACTGGCCGACCAATGATCGACCATTGTAATTTAGCAGATTACGAACTTTTAGCAAAATGACAGTGGAATCGTGTTGGAATGACTAAGTTATAGAAAATAGCAGACTTGGGGCCCCTGGGGCCTTAGTCTGCTATTACAATAGTGTCAGAATGGTCGATCACTGATCGCATAATGGTTGATTTTGACAAGTTTGGTAATCTACTAATATAATGTCGTCATTATGACATTCCACTGGTCAGTCACTGACAGTCCATTGAAAGAAATTGCTTAGAATGGTAATCTCGTGCATAATGACAAACGAATGACTGACGCATGCGGTAATCTGCTAAAATTTTGACAGTTCCTTTGATCAGTAATCTACCATTACAACGTCATTGTGCAGTCATTGCTTTTAGTAGCTCGGTTTGACAAAAAGTGTTTGCTATCCATCGTGTTTGTGGAGTATTGATTGGAGAAATATGTTCACTACGAGCTAAAGAATATTTATTAAAGTTAATCATGCCCAATAAAGTGGATTTACATGTCCGAAAACTACATTTTTCATGATTTTTAGCGTCGACCTACACTGCCATCAAAATTGCGATGATCGTAATTTACGGTCTTGGACTTTACAAGCGTTAATTAAGAAACTTGCTCAATAACTTAAGAACTTCTAATGACGTTTACATAAGAGTTTTTAATTCTATTATCTTAATTCGGTTATTGTATTCTGGCTTGGGGAGGATCGGCTAAAACTAGGTTCCTTGAGTTGGAGCGTGCACAAAGGGCAGTACTCAAGGTTATGTTGCAAAAGCCCTTTCGCTATCCCACTCATCAGCTTTACACCGAGCTCAAACTTTTGACAGTTAGGCAACTATTTGTTCTCAGAACCACACTCTGGAAGCACAACCAGGTACCACTACCAGACTCAAATAAGCGTGGTCAAACAATAGTTTGCCCAACCCCTAGTCATAGAACTACGTTTGCCAGAAGACAGCTCTACGTGTTGAGCTCTCTTGTGTACCGAAATATTAATAAGGCTGCACAAATAGCAAGGTTAAGCAAACACGGGGTAAAAGATAAGCTGAAGAGTATGCTGTTTCTCCTGGACTACAATCAAAGAGAGGCACTTGTAATGCCTCTGACATAGTATTACTAATTTCTTAATACATCGGGAGACACCAAGCTTGCACCACCCCAAACATAGTCTCACACTCGACACCACCAAAGTCACATGCTCAGGCTTCTCATATCACACTCACACAACACAAAACACACGATACCCAGTCACACACACACCCACTCGACACACATAACACACACATTACCCAGTCACACCGACAAAACCAATCATACAGTCATTTTACTTTTTAGTTTTAATTTAATTTCTCCCTTAATTGTTTTACTCTTTTTTATATTATTTTCTATTTTCCATTAAATAAGCAAGAAAAGCTTTTGTATGATATCAGCTTACTAGCCATTAATTTTAATTTCTAAAAGGGTTTATAGTATCCAAGTGGCAGTAGAACACTGTCTCCTAAGTCACAGGTTTTCCTAGTTTAGGAGGCAGGGTTTCATGTCTTGTACACCTTCAATCATTGTTAACCACAGCTAGACATTAAGCATATTGTATGGACTTGTTTTAAATAAACTATTATTATTAACTGATGCACACCCATATTATTTTTTAACCAGAAAATAAAATATTTATAAAAATAATGAGGAGGTTGTATGACTTAAATATTCGACCCCTTTCGGGGCCAGTATAGTACCGAGCCAGCGGAGGTTTGAATGTCAAGTACCTACCTGAAGGGGTCCGTATATAAAATGCACTCTGTGGTCCGTACTGAACTATACGGTTAACGTTAGTTGCTTACTGACGTTAATATCACATTTGACTGTGACAGCTAAAACATTATTGAGTTGTTTTACAAAAATTGTGTTACACATAAAGAGGGATGCCAAACTGCTATAGTGACTTAAGGCCCTGAGTGCCCACAAGCAACATTGAATGTAAATATTAGTATGCCCCCCAAATAATATATTGATAAAAGATATACTATTTAAATATTACAGATAGTTGAAAATAAAACAATAATAATATATTAATAGAAAACATTTAATTCATCATAAACTAAAACATTGTCAAAATTGAGTATCACACAGACAGGCTGCAAAAAAAAATTATATAATGTTAGCCTTTTAACATTTCAGAGCAATCTTACTGCATTCAATAGGATTCTAAAAATAGTATAGTTTGTTATTTTAACATGGTTGTGGTGCAATTTGATATGCAATCAGATTCCTTATTTGGTTTACCGTTGTGGTGTATCAATGTTCAGCAAATATGACCTTTGCCTTAAAAGAGAGGTGCCACAGCTAATAGAGATATGAATGTGGATAACAATAACAAAATGTGGACTGTTGAGTGTTGACTTGTTGCCTGACTGATTTTATTCCATGCTTTGGTCCAACATGCATGGCACACCAAACTATCACTGTCTTGTAACTGACTGGAAAAGAAAAAACAATATTATGTGAGTATTTATTTGCAAGCATGTATGAATAGGTACCTTATTTTGAATCATATTTGCATTTATCATTACAGTTGTAAAACTTATTATAGTTACCTGTTGATGTCCAACCCATGTTTTTCGAGAGATCGAACTTCGACGATTTCCAAAAGGTGTCTTCGCAATCTTGATATGTTAAAAATTACAATTTATTTACACAGCGTACATATTATCCACTTGCAACAGTTCACAGTGAAGAACTCGAATATGACATCAAATCTATGTTATCGTGGGAGTTGTCATTATCAGCAAGAGCGGAATCCATATTCAAGCCGTGGTCGTAAGGTATAGGAGAATCACCAGAGTCAGTATTCATGGTCAAAAACGTCGATTTTAATAGAAAACGAAGCGAATCACTATGATGCAAATGTAAACAAAGTTATGAAATGACATTTCTAATATTGTCAACTGACAAGTTTCAGTGTCACAAACATAAAATAAATGTTGAAGATCATTTAAAAAATCATCATTTTATATTTTTTAAGTTGATTACAAATCTAAACGTGTTAACATAAAATGCATCGGGACAGGAAAAATACATATAAATAAAATCTGGCTTGAATAAACGTTTAAATGTGGTAGTAGTTTTTCGAAAATCATTTCTACTAACGGGTTTTATAATAATGGCAATACTACAATGTCATTCTACTACCATTCCATTACGAGACCACTGGCCGACCAATGATCGACCATTGTAATTTAGCAGATTACGAACTTTTAGCAAAATGACAGTGGAATCGTGTTGGAATGACTAAGTTATAGAAAATAGCAGACTTGGGGCCCAGTTAGCTTGTTTTCGCTCGTAAAAGTTTTAGTTTCCGAACATTCAAGTGTCGAAAACTTTAGCGAAACTTTTCAGAGATGCAACGTAAAAAAAAACAGCAGATGAGATATTTGAGTTTAACACTGACTCTTGCGAATTTTATAATAATATGTTTATTTCCAATGGACAATTGTTGTCGAACATCCGTCAAATGACTCTGTCCCTTCACTATACAGATGTTCTCTTTCCCAGGGGTGTGTGTGATCCCGGGCACTGGGTTCGGCCAGCTACCGGGCACGTTTCACTTCCGCACCACCATTCTACATTCTCGCGAAGAGTTCCAGCACATGATGAACAGCATCCGGAGGTTCCACCACAACTTCTTGGAGCTCTACGCTTGATGTGATCATTACTGTTAAGTGTATGTATTAGTTGAATGAAAAGAGAAAAAAAAATAGGAAACACTATTCCCAAGCTCTTTAGAGTTCTACTTATTAAGTACTAGCTTTTGCCCGCGGCTTCGCTCGCGTTAATTCGGGGTAACACAATTCCCCTAGCGCCTTATTGATTTGTAATAGCAACGCTAAGTTTTCCCTTTTCTTCCCTCTTTCTCCCAAATATCCCACTTTAAAAAAAAATAGCCTATGTCCGTCTCCTGGTTCCTAACTATCTCTGTACCAAAATTCATCAAAATCGGTGTAGCCATTAAAGCGTGAAGAGGTAACAAACAAACAAACAAACTCACTTTCGCTTTTATAATATTAGTAAGGATTCATTTTCCACTGTTACAAAAAGTTATAAGCAGATCATCCACATACAGAAAAAATATGTATAGAACTACCCAAGCAATAAAATAAAATTGTAATGGGATCACCCTTTCGATTATAAAAAGTGTTATTAAAAAAAAAAATTGGTTGCCTGTAAAGTCGGTATACGGGCGAAAGTTTTACGTGACAACGACTTTGAGTGGTTTATGTCTGTCTCTCTCGCTCTTAGGCGGGCTAACCATGCCCGAGTGGAAGGGACGCGTGCCTCTCACTCGCTCTCATTGTGAGCGCATAACGTGAGCGGAGCGTAACGCAGTTTCTTGAAGTGTCACCCGGCAAACCAATTTATAAGACGTTGTCACGTCAAAAAATTAAAAGACACGACTGCCGTGTCAAAAAAGTGAACTAAAAAGAAAAAAAAAACAAGATGTTGAAACTAACATCTTGTATTTTTTTTTAGTTCACTTTTTTGACACGGCAGTCGTGTTTTTTAATTTTTTTTAAACCTTTTAGTGAAAAGTTTCATATAAAACACGGCAGTCATGTGTTCTGACGTGTTCCGTACATCTATAAGAAAAATGGAACTTTTAAAGGATTTCGTGTTTTAAATGTATATAACTGCCTACCATATCTGCTTCGAAGTTCAAACCTACCTACTGAGCCAATGAAGTTTAAGTTTGGCACACATTGTTATAATTTTCTGGGATAGAAATAGATTATTTATAAATGTACTCGTCACTAGTTCTTCTAATTGTCACTAGATGGCGCACCTTGATTGTTGTCAACGGATCAATTTATTTCTTTTTATTCATCGACGGCTTTGATTAACAATCTAATATATTTATATTTTTGGAATCCACTTATCAAATCCTAGACGATAGTCACATGCATTAACAGAATAAATAAAAAAATATATATTTGTGGGAGTTCATTTATTTATCATACCCGCCACATTGCATGTATATACTTTTTCAATAGCCTACGTTACTCGGGACGTTGCAAGGATTCTAATGATACCCCATACATGTAAATCCGTTCAGGCGTTCAGAAGTTATGATGGAATAAAGAAACTCACAAACATACATGAACCCTGAAAAGATAACACTCCTTTTTTTGGGGCAGTCGTGTAAAAATTGGCCCCGAAATTGATGGAGAAATCACGTTACAATAATAAAAGAAATATCGTCGAATAGGGAACCCCCTCCTTTTTAAAGTCGGTCAAATATGAGCAAAGGTTCAACACACCGAGCACCGAGCACCGCGCCGGTACAGACTCTTGCGGACCCACTGCAGGAAGGAACCATGCACAGACAAAAAAGACCTAGTTTCCCGGTATCTCGGATTCAGATGAACACTCTATCTTTAGAAACACGTTGCCTCGCATTAGGTATTTCTCCTGTATCAGTGAGTAGTTTTTACACACATTTAAACTATTGCACAAATAGACAGACCCAAAAGAACTACCTGTAGGTCATAGAAAATGTAAGAGCAGGAATCGAACCCGCTAACCGCGGACTTAAAACAGTCGCTCTGCAACTACAAAGCAAAGCTAAAAAAAAGCAAACGCTGGGTCCGCAAATCTATGGTCAAAATGAGAAGCAAAAGAAAGAAAATGTGGAACATATTACAAACAGACTGTCTCCTAGCCTACACAATGTTCAGAGCATTGTCGTGTGCCTGATTGCCCTACCACAATAACTTTTCGCTGAACTACGGCGCTATTTCTTCGGACATATTAATCATTTGCCTAACGAGCCTCGACCGCTGCCCACCCCCTTCAACACACGCTACATTAATTTAGAAGGTCTACTCGATAAGAACTTGTAGAAGAATATCCACCACATACTAGCACGCAAGTCGTGAAACAAAAATGTTATAACGAAATCGTGGTCCTTGTGTAAGGTTCGATAAAACCGGTACGGACAAATTGTGGGTAGCGGAATCCGAAAACGAATCTTACTGACAGAGTCCGGACCCGCAGCCGGTCGGCAATGTGTCCGGACCCGCAGCCGGTCGGCAATGTGTCTGGTCTGAACTTCGAAGGATTTGATGCGCGGGCCTTTTGCGGCTGCCCGGCCGCGGTCGCGGTGTGCTGACAGAGACTCGATTCATCACTGTTTATTACTCGGGAACCGAACCCGGGCCACTGCGCCTGCCGCCTAATTAATGTTCCTACGTGAGCCAATTCCTGGAAAAATGTTATTAGCTAGCTTGTAAGATAAGAAATTATATATCGTTCGGTTTCATAAAGTTGGTATTTTAGTTTTAATCAACGACGAAAGATTTGATATGAAAGTGGAAATGTTTTAGAGTTTTGGTGCCATGAAAATGTATACAAATACGTTGAACACTGGAAGGACCGTCTAAATCTCAGAAAATGTTTTTTTATACATTCTCCAGCTTTTGTTGCTATTTCTCCAATTTGCTCTCAATCTCAGGTTCATTTTTACCGTAAAGAACTATGTCGTTGGTACACAGTACGCACCCTGGGTGCTTCAAATTCTATGTCAGAAGTCAAAATGTTAATTATCAAAAAGAAGTAACGACTCAAACCCGACCCTCGATGCAACACGATGGCCTACTACAGCGACACTGAACTTATACATTAGTGTTGCCAGAAGCCGACCGAAGCCTAAAAAGGCGAGGTTCTGTCAAGGCTCTCTACTCCATCAGGCATAATAATGTGCCTCGTGCCAGTTATCGGTCCTGATCTTTGAAATAATTCCGCAATTTTTCGACTCACAGAGATCATCTGTGTAAAACGATTTTAGGTAAAAATATGAGCATAGTAAAGCAGACTCGAATCAATCAATGTAGCGTTTGAACAAACTGTGATTGCTTCACTGGATAAATCTAGATTACTACAGATAAACTCCCTCGATAGAGCTGAAAGATATATTATCTCCTTAGTCAACTGTTCGACTCAGAGTTCTAGTTGCAAGAATTTTAAATTGAATCGTAGCAGTCGCAGAGTATCTTCGAAGTGAATAATTGTAATCAGTCGAGTCTTAATAACATAAAACATTGGGCATATCACAGTATCCATGCTCCATGAATCTATGTAATCATACTGCTTCTGAAGGTGCCCCGTCAGTCAATCAAAATATCAACTAAACCGGTCGCATTTGAAGAACACAAGTAACGCAAGCTCATCTTGCTTAAGGCCCGACACTACATTGGTCCTTAAAAGAGACATTAAGATCCTTGAAATTAAGATTATACAAAACAATGGCTCACCTTGGTTATCTCCTCCATCATATGGTTGATCAGCACGACCACTTGTTTCTTCTCCAAGAACTGGTAGACGCACTCCAGCCGTGGCGCGGCCGTGTCGTTGTTGGGCTCCTAACTCACCCGTAACACCAGCTTTTGGTCGACTTGGATGACCCCCTCCCACCCCCCCTCGAGCCGTACATGCAATAGTTGCCGTATTTGTTATTACGTCAGTCGCAAACATTACTTCACATTCACGTTAAACAATATTCATGTTTCGTAGGCTGTCTCATTTGCTCCAGTTACATTTTATTGAAACAAATCTCAGTGTTATTTCAGGAATATTTCATTATGATTGTTCGCCGTAGTTTCCTCGTTCGAGGCACGCCAACATTTTTAGCAAATAACCTCCGCCCGGAGTAACGAGCAATAAAAGAAATAGTACGCGCACTGAAATAAAAAAAGGTTTGAATGTGGCGTAGTGGTGTAGCGGCGTACTGGCGTAGCGGCGTACTGGCGTAGCGGCGTGTTCTAGCAAACAGCTCTGATATGGGATGAATGTAACATGCTGTTTGTTTAACATGCAATTATGAATGTCGGCTACTAGTGAATGATGGAAAAATACGTTTTCTTTTTTGCGCCCCTAACTGTACTGACTGCAGTATTCTTTTGTGTTTTATTTTACTTTTCTTTGACAGAGACGTCCTGCTGGACCCATTTTAAAGACTTAAGCGAATACTCATCCTCAAAATATTTCATCTGCGGATGAAAGTCGTTTTTATTAAATACTCTTAAAAAAGTTGCCAAATATCAATTTAATATGTGTAAAAATCTAGAATTTATTTAAACGGAAGAAAGCATAATTATGTACTGAATGGAAATAAATAATAGCAGCCTGCGGGAGTTTAAAGATACTGAAATTAGGTAATCTCGGACATGAGAGAAATTTCGTAGTGGTTGATTTTTTGCTTAGATTTTCTTTTGTACCTTAATGCTAAGAAGGTTTTAATTTATTATTCAGGCCTCTTGCTATTAATTAATATTTTCTCACATACGTGTTTTTTTGTTAATTCTTAAAAAAACTATTTTAATGTATGTATCTTTATATATATAATTCTTCTGTGAGTGTGTATGTCACTGAACTTCTCTCAAACGACTGGACCGATTTTGATGAAATTTTTTGTGTGTGTTCAAGGGGATCTGGGAATGGTTTAGATTCACAATTTTGTCCGCTGGACAATGTTTTTTTAATTAATTTTTAATTTATTAGTAGTTGTTGATTTTGGAATGTTTTACATTGGATCCGACAGACGGCGCTACCATCGCAGTGTCAAATTAGACAGCTTAATAGCTTATTAAAAAAAGTTTGAAATTTTCAAATTAAAGACGTGTAGACAGGACAACGTCTGTCGGGTCCGCTAGTCTACTTATATTTATAACAAAACTCAGTTTTTGCAGTAAAACAGAAACCTTACCCAACCTGTCATTTATTTAGGTAAATTGCTTATTATTCTGATTTTCTAGTATAAAAAAAAGTTCTGAATAAAAAAAACGGTTCGTAAACATAGAAGTATTTTTGTAAAGGGATGTTTTCTTTTTTTATAAAAAAAGAAAAATATCCTCTCCAATTGAGTGTATTTGGCCGATATGATCACATTAATATTAACTGCGCGGCTAGTTACCCCAACTTAATTGCATGCATGATTGGTCGCCTTACAATTTTTAAAGGGTTACGTTTCATCCGCGGATGAAATATTTGCGTATGAGTAGTCACCTAAGTATTTTATAATTACAGACTACAAAAAAACACCAAAATATTAAACAAAACTTGAGCTTCAGGAATCGAGAGTCTTTTTATCTACTTCCAAAAGGTTTACATTACCAATAAAATGGAACTTTAACATACCTGGCCAACTGTTCTGTTATTGTATTACGTACATATACTCTTATATATCACGAGAAATTTGCTGCCCGTTATTAAAGAGCTCCGTTGTATATCTCCGGAACATCAGCATCAGATCTCCACCAAAAAACAGAACCCCGCGGCATAAAACGCCCTTCAAACAAAAAAAATACATCAAAACCTATTTATTTTTAAAAATTGTATTATTAAAAAATATGTTGTTTTCAAATACAAAAATATAAATTAATTTACCAATAAGAAGAGCGGATTTATAACAAATGTAACGAATCTCGTAACAAAACTAGTGCTAAGTTATATTGGAAAGCAAATAATTAAAGTGCTGCGATAAGGGGTTATAGTGAAATAAATGTTTATAGCGCGCTTGATGTCGTCTTACGGTGACGTTGACGTGGTTAGACGACGTGCGCTTATTGCGAAGAGGTGACCGCCCGACGACCGACGCGACGTCAGACGGCCGTTTACGACGCTAGAACACGCTAGATGAAGTTTTATGGATCACAGCGGGAGTGACGCGAATGGACGGAAGATTCCACTGATAGTGCCACGATTTCTGCTATAATAACACGTTATTGCAAGATGGCAAATAATGGCAGATCGAAAATTAATATCATTAAATGAGAATAACGATCATTCCATCTTCACACGTCAATCGAAGGAGATAAAAGACGCTGCACATTTTATGTGATCACTCAATAGGTGGCGAAGTGGCGATGCTCGCGAAGTATGGGAGACGTGTATTGATCGCGTGTTGGCCACTGTAGACGTGAATAAATGTGTGATGTCTGGGGCAGCCATTATTGCGACGTGTTGCTGAGCTGTAATACTTTGAGAAGCGTGTCAGGATCGGCCATTACACTGTTAATAGCATTCCGATACTGAGAATAAGTTGTGTTTTGATGAATTCATAATTATTCATATCTTTATTGTATTGCATACCATAATGTGTGAAGATCTTAAAATGTGCTTAAAGCTGAGGTACAATTACGGACCCTGTAGGGCACAGCAAAGAGTATAAAATAAAATGAATCCATTAACCAAATAATTATTAAATAATACTTATTCTAGAAAATTAAACAAAAATAAAATAAAAATACTTATTCTCATAATAAAATATTCTTATTCAAAATGTATTTAAAACAAAACTAAAAAATATAGCTTTCTCAGGAATCGTTTTCATTTGATACCCATATCATGGTAATGTAAAAAATAAATAATTAGTTTGCTACCGTTTGGGAGTCCGCCATATTTGATTTGAAACTTTACCACTACATAACGAACCATACATTGTCATCGAAACTAAACATGATCAGACATAATCCTTTTTTAGCGATTCTATTTACTAAGCTCTGCCTATCGCACATAAACTCACGTTATTTTCCATGGCCAGAAAGTACTGCCGCCCTACGATCCTGGCTCCTTTCATCTCTTACAATTTGCAATTTACATCTGCTTAAACTGTCGTTCAATCGTTGCAATATTTCCTATTATTATAAGACTGTAAAACCCATGTGTGAGTACTATCATGACTCGACGATGCCCTGATGGCTGAGAGAATGTCATGCTCACTTAAATGTCTCGCTGATGGTGTCGGGTGTGTCGGGTCATTTAGTTCCCTTCAAAATGGTCGAGCTGAATGGGGCTGATCCATACGTCATGTTCGTGAACGGGCGCTGTCAGTTGGGACTGGTCATCTCTTAGTTACCACGGTATAAATTTAGTTTTTAATAAAATTGACGACACGGTTGGCGCAGTGGCTGAGCGATCGACTGCTGCGCTGCATGTCGCGGGTTCGATTCCGGAACAAATATTTGTGTGACCTGCAGATAGTTGTTTCGTTTGTTTCTTTAATATTTTGGACATGTTTAACTATATCGTTCTCACATATTTGTATAATCTCATCATGAGTGATGTAACCGCGATCTTGTAAAAATATTGTAATTTAAAAGAGTGTCCATAAAGTTTCTTGCCCATTCTTCTCCATAGAGATCAACACTTTTGAATGGGCAACTACAGTACTTTTACAAGCTATTATGTATTGTGAGTGGGACTGTAGATTCATCCTTTTCCATGACACTCAAAAGTGCCTGAAATGATCTAATTGAAATAAATGCTTCGAGTTTGATTTATCGTTTAATCTAATCTAAAGTGTAGTACTGTTCCAATGTCCAAGTTCGGATGTTTAACGTGAAGCTAGTTGACACCTTCAGACAACTTTCAATAAGATTCGTGATAGAAGTAGGACGCGACGCGTGGGTGATCGCCAACTTTATTTTGTTCTTCTTATAAGTAAGACACTTTAGAACTTAAGTTCCGAGGTTTAGGGTGTCGGGTGAAGTCAAGCTGTCCCAGTAGTGGTAGCTCAGGAGACGAGCTTTTGTTATAGTTTACTAGATTTTGCCCGCGCCTTCGCTTGCGTTAAATCAGACAGTACCTGCTACCTGCAGTTTTAGCCCTTGCTCCTTATTGATTTGTAATAGCAACGCTAAGTTTTCCCTCTTTCTCCCTCATATCCCACTTTAAAAAAAATTGCCTATGTCCGTCTCCTGGTTCCCAACTATGTCTGTACAAAAATTCATCAAAATCGGTTTAGCCATTAAAGCGTGAAGAGGTAACAAACAAACAAACTCACTTTCGCTTTTAAAATAATACTAGCTTTCGCCCGCGGCTTCGCTCGCGTTAAATTCGGTATAACACACTAAGCAGACCTGTAGTTTTTGCTCTTGCGCCTGATTGATTTGTAATAGCAACGCTAAGTTTTCCCTTTTCTTCCCTCGTTCTCCCTCATATCCCACTCTTTTTTAATAAAAAATAGCCTATGTCCGTCTCCTGGTTCCCAACTATCTCTGTACCAAAATTCATCAAATACGGTGTAGCCATTAAAGCGTGAAGAGGTAACAAACAAACAAACAAATAAACAAACAAACAAACTCACTTTCGCTTTTATAATATTATAGTAAGGAAGGAAGTAAGGATAGTAAGGATAAGGATTTGGAACGATTAGTTAGATGTTGTGCTCCAGTAGTTTTATATTTAATAAGTGGTTCTGAGTTTTTACTAATCAACTAAAGGGTACTTAATTCCTTTAGTTTTCTTTGGCATATTTTTAGATGAAATAAAATCAACGTTTAAAACGTTTGTCTGTAACTCAACTTTACATAAACTCCCCGGTGAACTTATATCTCGATTTCCCGAGCCTGTCTTATTAAGACAAGCCCGAACAAGGCAAACTTTGTGTTTAGACGTCACGCGCGTGTCTGACGTGTCTCAACTCGTCTCATTACAATTTGTGGAAGATAATGATCGAACGCGATCACTCCGGGGCGGGAGGCAGCGGTACACGTCACACACTCCCTGCCAGAGGAGAAAAGAAGAAAGTTGTCAGTGTCCATGTAGCGAACGACATCCGCTAGTTGTTTATATCGATTTCCTAAATGGCAGAGATGACACTCTAATGAAATTTTCACGAACTGGTGCTGTATGTATATAAATGGTTACCGAAATAATATTAATCAGTTCCCGGTAGTCTACATTGAGAACCTACATTGTATTTAATCACCAGAATACTGAGAACTTGAGTAGTTTGCTGTTAGGAATGTCACTCAAAGAACTGCTTAATTTTGATGAAAGCTGTAATTCAATTCTCTGAAAGTTTCAGTACTGCAGATAAGAGGATATTGCGTTGCGCGCGGTTACCGAGAACTGAGGAACAGTAGTTAACGTTAACTTAAAGGTCTTCCAATAGTAATTACGGTATAAGACGTTGTTCAGCGTTGTGCGGCTCACTACATTCATGTCTGATCATCCTCCTAACACGCTTTCATCAAAGTTGACTTGGATTGTCTTGCAATTACTGTTACAACCACGATGACGGAATTGCATAGCTAGCAAAATGTAACACAATAAAACGTATTTGTAGCAAATATCGTCTGCCGTGAATTGATCACGTTCCCACGACGCCGACGCCGCGGGCTGTGTCGTGCGCAAATCACATTTGTGGCGATGTGCCGGCGGCGACGCCCGACGCGGAGACGTGGGGACGCGGAGACGCGGGGACGCGGAGACGTGGGGACGCGGAGACGCGGGGACGCGGAGACGCGGGGACGCGGAGACGTGGGGACGCGGAGACGTGGGGACGCGGAGACGCGGGGACGCGGAGACGTGGGGACGCGGAGACGTGGGGACGCGGAGACGCGGGGACGCGGAGACGCGGGGACGCGGAGACGTGGGGACGCGGAGACGTGGGGACGCGGAGACGCGGGGACGCGGAGACGCGGGGACGCGGAGACGTGGGGACGCGGAGACGTGGGGACGCGGAGACGCGGGGACGCGGAGACGTGGGGACGCGGAGACGTGGGGACGCGGAGACGCGGGGACGCGGCTACCGTGCGGCGACACGCGGAAAACACTCGGTGACAATTCAATTTATTACTTCTAATTAAAAACTATTGTTTTTATCATAAGGTAAAACTGTTTTCAAAATAGCGACTTTCAAAAAACAACACTAAAGAGACGTAAGTTTACTCCCGGAAGTCGGTATTTGTTTTATTTTTATTTTTGTGGTATTTGTTTTAGTTTATTCTCGGTAGGTACACGAGTACACGAGTACATACATCTCGTTACCGTATTTGACTATCTAACTGAATGTGTAAGGCTTGAGCTGTCGCCTTCAGGTGGGTCCCAGGCACAGACTGTGCCAGGCACAGACTGTGTGCCAGGCACAGACTGTGTGCCAGGCACAGACTGTGCCAGGCGCGCACACAGTGCTTATAACTCAATATTGTAATTGGGGTGCCTGAGGTCGTGTGATCGTGTGCCTATCCTGTTACTCCCTGTTTAACTAGAGATTAATTAATCCACGTTTAAATAGCTCGACTATAAACTAAACCTCGCGACGGGTAACAGCGTTTAAGCGTAACATTCATCTTGAGGCATAAACCTTACGCGTATTAACGTAGGGCGTATGTCGCGTATGTCGCGTAGTACGCGGGTTGGGACACTACGCCGAGCGGTTCATTGCGTACGTATTTAGTGAGCCGTTCAGTTTATGCGCGCTTTACGGAGCGCGTTATTGTTATGTCGTGTATTTTTGGTTCATGTCTAATATAGTTAGCTGTTATTCTTTATTGGCGTATTTTTATGTTGGATATATGTCGCTTTTATTGCATGAAACGTTGTTTGAAATTTATTTTAGGTACACTGACGGTTCGGTGGTGGTGCTTGTACTAGGATGGCATTTTTAAAAGGATGTCACACATCTTCCACTTAATATTAACAAAAAGGAGTAAATTAAGACTATAGGCGTGACGAAAGATTTTAAAATCCTCTTCCATAATGTGGGTACACTTTTACTATTTACAAAAAAGACTTTATTTCGGTAATAAACTTAAGTTTAACAAAGTTTGAAGCCATTTTTCTCATAATTTTTCAATAGTGCCCGAAAACAGCTCGCATGTTACAGTTCACAGTTATATAAAAATGACATTGTTTCTATATCAACGTCCCATAAATCACATAACCGTGACGTCATACGCTGTGATCGGTGTTTCAGTCAAAATGGCCGATTGCATTATTTTAATGTTTTATTTTATTGAAAATCTTAATAATCTGTTATTTTCAAATAAAACTAAACCTGTGTTTACTTTTTTTAATATGACTTCTCCTCTGTCATCACTGAATCAGCGATTTTTTATACTGTCGTCATGCCTATTACATATGTATGTTTTAGTCCACGACGACAATTCAAAACGACATTTTTTTTGTATTTAGTATGTACATAATGTGCGCTTGTGCTAGGGCCTCAGCTCGCTTGTTATATATAGAGTCACGCGGTAGATAAGTTGCACTTACAGATAATATAGAAGCGAATATGATTGTTCGCCTCAAACGTTCCCATAATGTCTGATCTTTTTATTACACACACATTATAACGGTAATTGATGAGTAAGTGCGTTAAAAAATTATTATGTTCATTATTCTGTCCTTCAGTTTAACACACGCTCATAATTCAAGTATTATTAATGTGTCAAATAAAACCCCATTTTTACTAACACAAAGCGACGAAATGATATAATTAAAATTCTGAAGGATTATAATAATAATTCATTTATTTCAACGATAACTAGTAGGCTCTATAGGTTTCGCATAATATAGATATTATTAATAGGTTAGACCTGCATGATACCTACATCACGCATGTTTTTTGTATTTCCCCTCTTTCATAGAAAAAAATATTTTTTAACTTGCTTTTCAGCCCTGTTACAATCAAATGTCTGCTAACAGTGTTTAAATAGCAATTGTGGGTAATTAATTTGTTAAGTTGAATCTTAAAATAACACTGTTTTCACTCTAGATACTACTGTTTGTTTTCACAAATGTAATAAAATTAAATAAGCGACATGTACGAGAGTCGAGTAGTGTAAGCAAAAATTACTGTTTAGTCAGCTGTGAGATAGTCGATTGATTCGCCGAGTATTTAAACTTAGTCAAGTGCAAGAGTTTAGTGAATTAGACTAGTCGAGTTCAGTCAGAATACAAGAGTAAGTTAGTTAATTATATATCGTCAGGTTAGTATGTAATACATTCAATGTCACTGATCAATTCTGTAGGCCTACCATGACGTCTTAAAGCAGAGCTTATTCCACTGAGGGAAAGAGATGGTGCTAGACACCCTATATAGCTCTGTCTCTTTCCCTCAGTGGAATTAGTTTTGCATTAAGACGTCATGGTAGGGTAGCTGATCTCTTTTCTTAATCGTGAGGTTAGTGCTTCACCTTGTGTCAGAGTTTTTGCTTTGACAATGACCACTGACAATACTGAACAGTGACACATGGAGTCTCATTCATTACTACGAGACGAACAGCCCGCTATCAAATAGATGGAAATACATTTAAAATCATTAGCTTTTGTAAAAGTGTATGTAGGGTCCTTTTATTTTGGACATATTGTTTCTAAGTTTACTTAATTGCATTATTTTTCTACAATTTAACATTTAATGCTAACGTCTGCATACGTTAAACTTACTTTAACCAAACGATATAAAGACTGACTGTAGATGTATATAAGTTGTATGTCTGAGCCGACTCCGACGTGTTCCACTAAAACACAAATTTTACAACACTTTCATGTCTCTTCAGTTCACATAACATCCAAATAATCCGGTCTCTCACGCCGTACATATTAATGAGCGTGGGTCTGCCTGGCTCAGAGCGAGTGGACACACACGGACAGACCAACCACTCGTACATTATTGATTGCCACTCAAACCGCTGCTAAGGAGACACATTTTCGCAATCAAGTCTTTGACCTACAACTTACAAGTTAAATAGAACCTCGTGTAGAACAACGAGTGTGCTCTTGTCCTACACGAGGTTCTATAAGTCATTTGTCGCAGATTTCAGGACAACAATTAAAAGTGTTTGTGGCCAATCATAAAAATGAATAGACAGCAAATAGCACAAAAGTAAAAATGAAAATAGCTCAGAACCACTATCTAGTTGAAATAAATGTAATTTATTAGCAGACGAGCTCGTGGCTCAATAACAGCAGCCGCTCGGGACAATCGGGTTAAGCTGCACTTGCCTAGGTTGGTCTGTGGATGGGGGATGATCCGTGACATACCGAGTTTCCTCCGTGTCTCGGAAAGCACGTTAAGCTGTTGGTCCCGGTTGTCATTTGTAGATCTTTGACGGCCGTTACAGTTAGTCAGTGTCCAGAAAGTCGGACAACCAGTCTTAGCAAGGAGTATCGTATTACCCAGTAGGTACTAACTAGGTTGTGGCGGTCGATAGGCAGTCGTTTCATGTAAAATACAAGTATTCGGTTAGACTGGAAGCCGACCTCAACACAGTTGGGAAAATGCTAGGCAGAGAGCTTTTTTGCTTTTAATTCCTTCATTAATTTTGATAGGTAAATTAAGACACGAATCAAAACTTTGTTTTTCCATCAGCATAATATAAATGGTAACGGGATTGTCAGGTCTTGGTACCAAAATGTTAGTTAACATTTTTCTCAAGTCGGAACTTACAAGAAAAACTTTTCTTGAAATGTAACAAAGGAATTATTTTATGTTGGATGGGATCTTGGTCTATATTATTATGTACTTTGTTAGTCTGATGTATTGGTAGTAAACACTGGTGTAGTTTGTCCAGCGTCCCTGTCCTGGACTCGTACAGTAAGCCCGTGTGACTGTGCATGTAATAAAGTGACTCCTAATGAACGTGGTAGCTGCCGTACTCCACCAGGCGGCGCGGCGCGCGCCCTCTGCTCACACACGCTCAACGCTGACGAATTGCACACACTTCATGCTACGCATTATTATGCTATAGATTCTAATTACCATTGATTAACTAAAATATGTATTGAGAATCCTCTTCTACTGTCATAACATTTAGAGTAGAGCATAACTCACCGGTTTGAACAGCTTTATTTATTTATTTATTTAAACTTCATGTACAATAGTGGTACATAGGCGGACTTAATGCCATAAGGCATTCTCTACCAGTCAACCTTTGGGTAAAATACGACAACATTGTGATAGGGTACAAAAATATTTATATCTAAAACTATTTGTTTTCGAAAACATTATAAATATTTATACGGATACTAATACACATATACATATCAAATAAACTAATAAATACAATTAAAAAATAAATAAAAACGAGAACTTTAACAGTAATTACTATGACTTTTAATTGGTAGACGGACCTAAATAGTGGCTACGAACTTTTCTTTTAAAGGTAAGTTTACTTTCAGCTTTTTTAATGCCAAAGGGTAGCGCGTTCCAGAGCTTTATTGTTGAAATTGCGTATGATTTGGACATAAAACCGGTGCGGTGTAACGGAATCTACTCTCATTTTTATCTACTCTCCAATCAGTTAATTGACCGTCAAGTCTTATCTTATTCTGATCCCTCATGTTTGGTTGACCGAAATAAAAAACACAGTAATGTAAGTCCATTCAACAGTATATACGCAGACATTTGGGTAAGTACTGGAGCTTTCGATGAGGATGGATTATCAAACATAATTATATCGAGTCCCAATAATATGCTGTATGTAGCACAGTATATCGTAGTAAAGCCTCACTCGTGCAATGAGTTCGGGTTCTAAGAAGTGAAGTAGTCACAAGTAGTGCGAGACTTGATGCGGAATGGTAAAGTACGGTCCGTGACGTAACCGAGTGTGGACGTCTCTCCCTACCATGTGATACGGGTTACAGACTTGTTTTCCTCCCATTCAAAGTTATCTGGTGGCAAACGGGTAGATTTATGGTAACGAGAAGTGTGTGGATAAGAAAGGATAGCTCTACACTTAAGTAAGACGTGTTCCGCTGTCAATTACATTGATATAGGATGGACGGGAGACCACGCAGTCGAGAAGTCACTGTAGTATATAGGTGTGTGAAAACATTTAAGACAGCTGAAATCCAAATACGTGGGCGTTACTTATTCAACTTAATCCAATGAGAAAGATATTCAACTAAACTCGGTATGGTATAGCTAGAGCCGAGATAACGCTAAGTCGCAGAATACATGTTTATCTGTGCGGTAAACCGGGACGCGAACGCGACAGTCGACACAGCTGTTCATAAGGTTCAATTGTCCCGATATCACCAACATTGGCCTTGTGGCTCGTTGGCCAAATGTTTGAAACGAGCCAACTTGCCACTTAACATCATAATAAAATCCTTCAAAACCACAATTTAACAATGATGGCTTCCTCTCGCTGGAGAACCTTCTGGAAAGGATCAATTGTGGAAATTAGGTGGGAACGAGGAACGATGTTGTAAAATGTTATGATATTCCTTAGATTGTGTGCTCCCGAAATTAAAAAAGGAATAAAACGATTTTTCATGGTTTCCTTTATGTTGGTTTTAAAATTATATTTTGTAACTTTCACGTTAGTATTATTTTTGGGGAATTTCGTTACTAAGTGGATTCAGAAAGTCCGGCTGTTGAGTACATTTATTTTGAACTTCACGCTTTTTTCTTGTTTTATGTTATTATCAAACTTTACTGAAAATAACTTTCAGTAGACTGTAAGTATTCACCACAGACGTGGAGAGTAATATTCTATCGTCGTTGTCAGGAGGTTGTACTCGTATTTCGATGCGTTAACTTTTGCAAAGTTAAGTTAAAAGACAAGCGTTTGTAGCTTTTCATCATAACTTTAATATATACTTTGATCAAAGATTTAAGAGCTTTTCTAATATGCATTAGAAAATCTCTTATTTTTTTATCAAAGTGAGCTGCGGTCCGGTTACACCGTACACCTTCGTTAACGTTAGTTTAGCTTCAGCATTGGATACGCGCACATCGCACGCGAGCGCCGCGCCGCCGTACGGCCGAGCTGAGCAAGTTCACGTCAAATGTGACGTGATTTATATTCATGTAGTACAGAGAGAACCTTAAGGATGTTCTGTGAGATAGCTCGAACGTGTTTAGAGTCGACCTAAGGCACAATGGGTTTCGACCGTGACTTCCGAATCTGAACTGTCTGGCTCGAATTCTCACGGGCACCTCCACTTTGTACTTATGCTTGTAAAATAGTTACAGTAATGTGAAAAGGAATACTCTATCGTCCATAATTGTCAACATCTGAATAAACTCTCACAAAAATACTGAATGAATTGTGTTTTGATCCGTTTATTTCTGGTTCCACATCAAACGTAGTGTTTGTAGAATGAACCGCAAGCTTATTAAAATAATGTCCGGTCGTAATAAAGGCCTCCCGACGCTTCCCAACGAGCCGGGCCGCTATTGTTTGCCAACTCAGTAATACTAAACATACTGCTGCGCCGCTGTAAACAACGGGAAGTAATGCAATGCAACTCTGCTATTGTGTTCGCTGGTAAATGCGCCAGAGTTGTAAGCAGCTATGCACAGTTCGGACCGACCTACTTTTAGTAAATGGTGCTGTGCCGCGCAGCCCGCAGGTCACCCGGGGTCAACAACATCTTCGCAAGTATTCAATGGACTGCTGAACTGAAGGCGCGATCAGGTCAAGCTGTATTTTTAGCCGTTTTCCCCAAGTCTTTGTGGAAAAAAACATGTTCCCAGTTCAAATTAAATAATCTCAAAGTATCCTTAGTTATTTCGTCGAATCCTCATTAGTCATTTTTCTATTCTATCCCATGAATAAGACAAGTGGATAAAAATCCAATAACTCTACAGGAGTACAGGTATGAGTTGACTCAGCCCTAAATTGGAAATGGACAAAGTAATAAATATTAACCTCTCTAATGAGATCTTACAATAAGTCCCTTAATTATCACAAATACAGAGAATTCGGTACAGTCGGGAGTTCGGGACATGTAAATGTTTGACCTTTTATTCAATCGCGTTGTCCCTGCTCCCTGCCGCCCGCGCCTCACCGCTGCCCCGCTGCCACGCTGCCACGCTGCCGCCAGTCGGTCACCCCTATCCGTGCAGTATTTTCCCAGCGCCACTATCCGCTGGTACAATTAAGTAAATTTCTAATTTTAAAGCTAATCTATGGTATGGGCTGACTACGTATCACGGATGCATGTGGAAACATGGGTAAGGACCGGCGAACTCGATCGCGGCGTAGGTGCTGTGACGATTGAGAATCAACACAGAAGAAAACAAAAAAGTTTATCTTACTTTTTGGTCCACCCAGTTTCGCCCTGCGGTAATTGACATCAGTCTCGTAATAATTTAAATAAATAACTTTCGTTGGTACACACGTATATTTAGAAATAAAACCGTTCTTACACACAATTTGACGCGTATTGTGTCTCTCTCAGTTCCAGAACATTTTACGAGTTCACTCAACACAGGCGCGCGCCTGACTCCCTCGTAAACTTTATTTTATTTTTCCTAAATATATTAGTCTCACACACTTTGTTGGCAAGTAGGCACTATAAACGATATAAATTCTTTTTTCATTTATTTTAAGGCATTTGAATTTTGTTATTTTTCAAGAGATTTTCCAAGTTGCAGCTTGATATTGAAGCTACTGAAAGTCAGAATCTGATGCACTACAAACATTGTGGGACTGGTCAAAACTTACGTAACTAATCCCTTTTTTACTGTTTCTTGTTGTAAATTATATACAGATGTTTCAACTGACCACTTCTGTTGTTACTCTGTTAAATATAGTAACACTTTCATGCACGTTTCTATTGTCTCCTAAAAATAATTCATTTCAAAAATGAAATGCAGTGTTGATAGTTATGGTCGAATACAGTATTATAAGTAACAGTTTGACCTATCATACTGAATTATTGAGAGGTAGTGGGCTGGTGAAGGGCAACTTCGGCCAACTTAAACTGTATTAGAGGGACGAAGCGTGAATGTGCCGACGATATTGTTGGCGTCAGTCAACAGACTAGGTCAGTAGTGAACTTGCGGACGACGGACGACAAACTAGCAGGGAGGGACAAGTTCGTCGATAAATTCCAATCTCGACTGACTTATCGAGGGAATTTCCGACGGCCAGTTACATTGATTGGGGGCGACCGAGGGGCTGTGCGGGGTGCGCAGTACGGGGGGGGGGGGGAAGGGAAGCTGCCAACGCAAACAAAACTTACAACCATGAATAGATAGCTGTAGAAGGTCTACCCAGTGTCCTGCATGTCCTGGCGATGACTATTGACGGACGCGGACGTAGGGCTCTACTGTACGCAAAACAGCGAATTGGTGCGATGAGATTTCGCAACACAGAAAATTGCGACACGAATCTCTTCCACAATTCGGGCGACCATTTCTTCGACGGCCGTCGACCGTACTGATTGTATTTTGTAAACTGGGTTATGACACGGATTGTAAAAGAAGTGCACACTTCTGTTATTTGTAAAAAGATATAGAAAAAATAATAATGTGCATCAAATTGTGAGTTTCGATCAATTCCCTCGAGATTCAGTTAGACAGGTGTTAGACGGTAAGACTCGTCGATCCCAACACAGTTGGGGAAAGGCTAGGCAGATGATAAATCAATGCGCATCTCCTTGCGATGCGTCGCATCGCATTTTTGTGTACAAACCCATAGTGCTCGGAAGGACAGCATGTCTCATTGTTAGCCTTTGTTAGCCAGAAAAGACTAATCGGAATAGCTATGGCCAGTGTCATTTGCGCCAGCATTGTTTGATTTACTGGCATCACTTGTACTACTCATATATAAGAATGTGTTATTTCACAGTGGTACGACATGGTTTCAGGAGAGCGGATCTTCTGTTCGTGCATGGTCTGTGGTATCATTGAGCGATGGCCTCCCGTCACTCCGTGTATTGTCCGGCCGAGGTTTTGTGGGCGCCGGGACTCGAACGCGGAACCTTTTGCTTTTGTTATGGTAAGCAGCAGATCTGTCCACCATTCACTTCCACGGGGGAATTCGGAATTCTTCAGCAGTATTTTATGTTCAACGGAATACAAATGTTCCGGTTTTTTATGAAAAAATGAGAAGGTCTGCGAAGACGTAATTGCGGAAGGGTTTGTGATGTAATCATGTTCGCAGCCCCCAAATGTATTTACGGGGATGCTTTAAACATAATAACGCTTTCATTTTCTCGGTAAATAATTCTTTTGTCCCTTTTTATTTTACTACTTTCATTAAGATTCAAGTAGATTCACAGGCCAGAATCAAATTATAAACTTCGTCGCCATCAAACCTTTTACGAACACAATAAAAATAAACTGTGTAGATTTAATTCCAAGATATCCGAACACAGTAAGCTTGTAAAACTTGCTCCGGCAAATATCTAAAGGAAAAGCAAATCTTTTCACCGTTCAACGTTAATTGGCACATTGGAGGGCATGGGAGGAGGCGGGCAGGGTACGCGGGGAGCGAGGGGGAGGTGAACAAAACGTCGCCGCGCTTCTAATTTGTGTACCGACGACAAATATTACAAGGATTTCCTTGTACATTCGGATCCACTACCAGCGGGGACCAGCCTGCAGGATGCAGACTGCTTATAAACACTTTAAACTCGTATTTGCTCATCTGAAAATTCTAATTGGGTTTTCGTTTTGATATTTATTTTAAATATATGTTTTCAGGTCAATCAACCTTTATTACAACAAACTTCGTTTTCGCGTGAGTTTTAGCAAAACCTGAAATAGGAATCAATTATGGGAAGAGGCTCTCCTTTTACATAAAAATACTATTTTACCCGGTTGTGATACAGATGTGATGTGATAACATTAATTAGGGTAATGATAACATATCGGCAGCGCGTCCACTTAGCTGTTGTAAGGGGTGATCCCTTTCAACATTGTGTATGTAACCATTGTTTGAATACACATTTGCGGTGTTCTGGTTAAACTGTGGAATAATTTCAGTGAAATAGTACGACAATGATTCACAAAAAAGCCTCCCGCGAATCTTCACGGTTATTTGTAACGATATGCTGTGTTTGTGGACGTTGTGTGTTGTTTAGTATGAGCCGTTTTTGTAAAGCTAGAGCTACTATTGTTATTTATTATCGCATTCTTTAAGTTTTATCGTGGTAAAATAATAACAGCCAGACGGATCGATCTAACCTGTTAAGCCGTGCTTGCTAAGGTCGGTCCGTGGATGGGTAACCGTATGTTATTACACACCGAGTTTCCATCGTGTCTCGAAAAGCACGTCAAGCGTGTGTGTTGGTCCTGACTGTAATTTGTAGACGTACGGCAGGCGTTACAGGTAATAACCCGAAAGCCTACCAAGCAGACTATCCAAGGGGTCTCGTATTACCCAGTACTACATCGGTTTTGGAAGTCAAACCGGTAGTTGCTACATGTCAAATATTGGTATTCACCTAAATCCGGTTAGACAAGAATCTGACCCTAATTTAGTTGAAATACCTCAATTTTGAAATTAAAAATACTGTCTTTTGTACTGTATTACTTGTAATGTTCAGAATTAATTCATATCTATAGATAATACTGAGTGTATTGTGATTGTATTTCGAAATAAATAAAGAAAGTATTTTGTAATGCTGACGTCGCGCACTCGCGCTAGGGCTTCAGCCCGGAGGCGCTTGTGGTTGACTACACGAATATAAGCTACTTCATGAATAACTCAAGTGTCTCGTTGGTCTGTGGTAACATCCACGTTGGAATCACGGCTTTCTTCGAATACTCTCTAAAAGTTATTAATACAAACATTTTGACGGCAAAAGAAACATAAAAGGAGCTTTTTATAAAAAAAATGGATTTAATGTAGTACCTATAAAATGGTATGTTTATTATCAGAATTAAATTATTTTTAAGTTTTTAGTTATTTCCAGTAATAAAAGCTTAACGCTTTCACGTTTAAAACAACCCTAGTGGATTACATAGTCATGGGTGAAGCAGTTAAACTAATATAGTGTTCCACCAATAAAAGCTTAATTTAAAGTATTTCATTTCGATTACGACTCAAGGGATGACTTATCGGGCCTGTGGACGGTGAGCAATGGGTAGCTCACCGTCCGTCCGTCGATTGACGACAGGCCGTGTCGACGGCGCGTTCGTGTTTCACGCGCGCCTCAAAGAGATGTCAGCAAAGCAGAGGGGCCTGCCAGAGCCTCCGCCTGCCGGGGTTGCGGGTTAAAAAAAAATGCCTGCACATTAATTATTTATTTTAATAATAATGGTTATCCTTACTAATATTATAAAAGCGAAAGTGAGTTTGTTTGTTACGTCTTCACGCCTAAATGGCTAAACCGATTTTAATGAATTTTGGTACAGAGATAGTTGGGACCTTTTTTTTTGGGGTGAGAAATCAAATAACTTCCCCCGCTCTCGGCGGAGCGGGGGGGAGTGTCAGACTTTTATTGACTAAAACCCACCCATGTTCCTTCTATTGCCCTTTACGTTCCGGGGCCGCGGTATCTCTTTCGAACAACCTGCAACCCCGGCAGGCGGAGGCCCTGGCAAGCCCCTCTGCTTTGCTGACATCGCTCTGAGGCGCGCCTGAAACACAAACGCGCCGTCGACACGGCCTGTCGTCAATAGACGGACGGCCGGTGAGCTACCCATTGCTCACCGTCCACAGGCCCGCATCTACCGTGGCCGGGAGTCGTCTCGCGGCGCCGGGCGTCTGGGGCGTCAAGAACCTCCTGAAACTTCCGTGTCCGGTGAGGATCTGCGTCAGGCGGTAGGTGAGGACGCCATGACGCCTGTCCAACCAATCCTCAAAGAGGGGACTAACCGCCACTATTGTGGCTTGCCATGCCACCATGAGATCGCACCGGAGGTCTGTCCGCTGGGCGGCAATTTGCCGCGGTAGCGGAGTTTCCCCCCGGTGTAGCCTCCGCGCGCCACTTATACAGGCGCGCGAGGACTATCGCCTCCAGATCCCACGGTGGCATAGTTGGGACCCTGGAGACGGTTTTTTCTTTAAAGTGAGATATGAGGGAGATAGAGGGACGAAAAGGGAAAACTTAGCTTTGCTATTACAATTAATAAGGCGCAAGGGCAAAAACTACAGGTAGCAGATACCTGCATATCAAGAAAGGGGAACTGTGTGAGCGAGAAGAAGACCAAAGAAAAGATAGATAGATTGTGTAAGGAATGATATGAAGGAGAAAGGAGTAAATGATGCCGTGACGTCTGATAGTGGAGAATGGAAGAAGAAAACGTGTAGCGTCGACCCAAAATAGAATGGTACAAGGGCAGGAAAATGTTGGTGGTAACCAGTGACAGCCGTTCTGTAGCTTCCACTTCAAATGACAAATGCGTGAGTTTGAGATTAAAGAAATTGTCTGTCGGTTAGGTTACAATTGGAAACCGGGTGTCATCTTTGAATCATTTAATAAGAATATAAAACAAATTTTGTTTTAACTTTGAACTAACAAGACAATAAACTTCAGGAAATGTTAGATAGTCGGTACACAGTCAGTAAGCCCGAATTGTTTACAGAACCAAAAATAATAGGTATAAGGGAACGGCTTTATTTACGAAAGTGCTCAATTACCCCGAGCGCCGAGCTGGTGACCCACGCTATTATTTGGTATTATAATTTTCGTTGTGGGGAAAATTATTTCGTGATAAATTATTTACGATTGCCTTAACCAAATATTATTGTTATACGTCATAGTACTCTGCATTGTAATGTTAATAATATAACATTAATGTTGACTATTCTCATTTTGTTTTGCTAAAGTCCCACAAGTAGAGAGGTATTGGTTAAAAAAAACTTTAAAAACTAAAACCGGACTGCTGAAAAATCAAGGTATGAAACAAGAATATTCTTGTCTGAAATTGTTATGCACCCATAAACCACTCTGTATTTATCGTCCGCATTGCTGTACACAGTTATGCAATAAATATAATACATATGTATTTAATAAACCACTTATACGTTATATATTTTAATTTTAATGTATATAAATATTCATAATTATGCATGTTTCACGGATTGCCAAATATAGAGAAAAAGATAGGAAGTTTTTTTTGCGTCTTTAAGCAACTACAGTTAAACAAAAGATGAAGTTATGGTATTTATTTTCCTGAAACATATAATCTGCACTATCCTCCTTCACATCCCACGCGCGCACACGCGCACACTCGATCTCCGCTCGTCTCCACGACGTCTGAGACGTTAATTAGTGGCTAATTGTATCCTCCCCGTTGTATTAGACCAAGTCCGCCATGTTTGTGAGATCTTCCCTCTTGTACGCGGTTACTGCGCCATGTTTATGAGATGCTTCACGCAACTGAAGCCTCGAAGGGCTGAGGGTGCTCAAACAACATTTCGTTGAATCTGAGAGAATAAATAATTACGAGAAGAAACTTGTGTTAAGCAGAACTTACCGATGTCGTTCCGTGGATTGACCAGCCTTTACATAGCGAGTTTCCTTCATGACTTTTGAACCGTTGTTCCATCATTTGTAGATCTTCTCATACCGTTGCTGTAAGGTCGCAAAGTGGTGTTTATGAAAACCGGCATAATGTGGAGAATAGCTGTGTGATAGTATGCGTTACATACTAACGTGATTATTGTCGTATCCTGTACGTAGCGGGGGGGGGGGGGGGGAGCTGACGCTAATGTTCGGAAGTGGATGTCTTCCGGCTTATGATAAATTGCTTATCAGTCGTCGAGGACAATGCTTCGGAGATCGATGTATGTTACGCTCCAACACGTGTATCCTTGATATGATCAGCTCACTCAAGAGAATAAGTTTACAAACGAATGCAAATATCGTTAGGGTAAGTGATTTTCATAGTTGCTCGCATTTTCGCTTTATGGAACAATCGCTGGAGACTTTTTCTGCATCTTCGTTTGTACCAGTAACTAGCACAATATTTTATCATGCTCCATGAAGTTTTTTTTTTGTTTAAAGGCAGTTCTAGCTACATGGAATCTAAGCTCTTTGTATGTATGGCAGAACATATTGAGTCTATACAGGCCGATACTAGGTCATTTATGACAGTAACGTAGACTTAGTTTATATCCGCTATAGCCTCAGTTGTAAATGACTGTTGTATAATGAGCGCTCAGTATTCGGCACTAGCAGTGCGTGGAAGTGATCGGAACGCGCCGACCTCGTGCCATTCAGATGTAATCTCCGTGTACGGATTGTCACAGCATGCATACATATTTATATAATAATAATTTATTAATTTTCGGATACCAGAGATCCATAGTGTTAGTAGCACGCCTTATATCTAGTGTTAGTACATACATACATAAAACAATTAGAGTATGAGTCACTTTGTACAGAAGATGAAAGCCAGTGAATCAAGCAGTCATCCTCTCCACAAAATGCCTCAAAAAAGGGGAGAACAGACTCTCGGTAACTGTTTTTAGAATGCTGTTGTTACTGGCCTGGGATCTAGCTGCCACAGACTCTATCTTCTTCCGTACGACTGCGTGAAAGCCGTCAGTACGGTTCTGTGCAAACATCTCTGACGCACTACAGAACCGGGGCAATCTCAAGAGCATTCTAAAAACATTGTTGTACTGGACGCGCAAGACATCTAGCGACCTTTTGGTGTAGTTGATCCACAGACCACCCGTGTACAGACCTTGACAATAGGCTTTGAAAAGTGTTATATATGTACGAGTAACTACTAGAAGACTCAATGTAGTAGGCTACAATGAGAGCTTAGTAAAGTAGTTTAGTCAAGTATGAGAGTTTAGTTAAGTGTAGGAATTTAATCAATTACGCAAATTTAGTCGAATGCTAGTGAGTATTAGAGTGCAAGACCGACACTCAGACCGAAAACATAAATCGTCTGTTGTACAAAGTTGTGCTACTGTCATTATATTCTCGGTGTGGCACAGTGGGGCGCGGGGCGGGACGCAGACTAACTTATTAATATTAAAAGGCAACCAGTTTTATAGCCATAATGTCGGCGTAAAATGTTGATTATTTTAGAGCATGTCGACGCGGCGCGGCGCACTGGGCCGCTGAACAGAATCGCGATTACCCCCGAACGGGGTAATGTACTGAGACGAGCTTCCATAAATATACGGAATATCAAATGAGTTTTAAATAGGTACTGACGACATTGGCTATTTTGGGCGCTAAGAGCTAGCAAGTGAGGTTGGTGGCTGTAATAAAAAATTTACGTATATGTACTAACATATAACAAACACTACACACGTTACCATCACTCGTGGACTGACATTGTTTTTTATGTAATACATTTTCTTTTTGTAAAAGTATCGAGAACATCGCTGGCGCTAACATTGTGTCGGTATCGTTGACACCGTGGCCGACTTGACCAACGCTCCCTTATATAAATACTTCTTATTTTTATTTTTGTTAACCGAGGTTCGTACTTTAACAAAGTGAACGTTGAGGAATAACCAACTGTTACCACCAACCAGATCTGTAATATGGACACAGCCTAGGTGATTTGGTTGCCCGCCTGCCCGCCTGCCAGCCTGCCCGCCTGCCCGGGTCGCGGCCTGTTCGAACTAGATACATTTATTTATTTATCCATACAACTATCCCAACAGGCCCTAACCTAATGCGACAGTGAAGCTATCAACTAATATTTTTTTTAATATAAAAAAAATGGATAAAAAAATACATTAATACATGGTGATAAAGAGGCAAAAAAGGAACATGGGTGGGCTTTAGTCAGTAAAAGTCTGACACTCCCTACCCTCCCTCAGATATTTGATGATTTCCGTAGTAGTAGTTTAGTAGCGCTAAATGTATAAATAATTTGTTGAAGCGGGCCTAAAAGTTGTTTATTTTTATGAGTAGGTACTACCATACCGTACCGTTTATCCGAACACCCTATACATGTTTTGTATAGGATCGTTAGACGGCACTTCAAGCGCATGTATAGGTACTCCAGTGGACGGAGGAATTTCTACACTTTGAGCCCCGAACGAGACGATCTTCCTGAAATATGCAAAATTGTTTACGTACCTTTTGTATGAGCCGCACTACTTTGCATAACCGTTTTATTGAGAGGAGGCTGTACTGGACCAACGCACAACCCCAACGATACATGATCGTGTGGTTACTGCCCTCGCGCCATGTCATTGGAATGCTTTAACATACGCAGAATTTATAAAGTTCGCGAATGTAACTGATGGATATTACCATCGTTCCTGAACGTGCAAGTCATCAATATTTGATGGAGTTTTGGTCCGCATTCATCGGACAGCGCAGCCTCCCCTCAGCACAAACATATCATCGTAATCACCGTCAAACAAAGCCGCTCTGCGTCAGCTTGTGAGCGAGCCGAGCACGACGCCGCGCCGCGCGCCGCCGGCGCCGACGGACCTCAAAGAAACCAACTTTATAGCGCTATTAACATTTTGAGATAGCTTTCGACTTCACTACCTACAGCATTTACCCGTATCTATACAGTTTTGAACAAGCCATAGAATAAACAGTTACAGGAGAGTCACGGAATTATATGCTACACTCAAATATGTAGTTAGTTAATGATGTGCAAACTATTTGTATGTCAAACTTGAACTGAATTGTCTTGAAACAACGTCAAATACAACACGTACTGATCAAATTAAATCAAACATTTGAGCAATTATTGTATCGTGAATTCCTGTGCAACTAGTTAGTTTAAAGAGCCTCACTTTGCTAAAAGGTTAATATTTTTTTACCATAAGCATGTAAAGCATGGAGCTTCTGTACCTATACGTAATGTGTACCTACTCTGTGTCGGTAACGCTCCGCGGTGTGAGGTGTCGTCTCGTGCTCGTGGATGTCTCGTATCTCGTGTCTTGCTCGTGACGTACGCGCTCCAGGACCGCTGTTAAGGCTAAGATAGATGGTAAGTGGCAGTGTGTCCCGCCTCCCGTAACTTCTTACAAGATTTAGATTCGCCGCACAAGTATATTGTTTTAAGGTGAGCCGACGTTTTCGCCTTAAGTGACTTCGTAAATTATTTATGTACGGAGAAACGCTTGAAGGATTTTTGAGATAAGTTAGCGTATGTGTGCGTGTAGCAGATTTTGCTCAGTAAATTAAGGTTGTTATTATGATGTTTCATAATTTACATGTTAATGTCAAAAAGAAGGTACTTTGTAATCAGGCTGAGCTGTAAAGACGCAAAGTAATCGTCTCTTCCGTAGATAATGTTAGGTAAAACATGTAATGAGTTAATTCGTTCACGTTCGTTAATGTTTTGAACATTACTCAAGTTAGGGATCTCGTTATTACGTGTGTCGTTTGAGTTTCTTCACACACGTCTGTAAAGCTGCCAGTTAGTGTAATCCAATGTATAAGTTCGAGCAACATTTCTTAAATACTGTATCTGTTGCTCACGCCAATCATCGTGCGCGTTTGTCGTGAGTGAAACTATTACAGGTTTATTTGATACACTATTTATGTTCAATCACGAGCTATAACATGACAACATCCATACAATTCAAGTTCATGTCGCAACATAAAATCACAGAAATAAGAATGCTAAGCTCACAGCTTATCATTCTTCCAATAATTATGTATACGTTCAATTGTGTTATAATTAACTATGCATTTTTGACAAATTATAGTTAAAAAAAAATTACCAAAAAAGTCATAGGAACTATTAGTTATATAATTATGCACTCACCACGTAAACCAAAGTTGTACAATTTCAAAATTATGTCAACAATTATGAATAAGCAGTTTCAGGCAGTTTGAGCTGGTACTTGCACACCTTGCTCGGTTATAATACTGTGTACCTTCGGTTCTTTATACATAATAATGTGTTGTGCCAATATGTCTTGAACATTAAGTGGTTCTCCCCAAAAGGCATGTGCGTTCAAATTCGTGATGCATGTGCGTTCCCAAGTTTGTTTTTGTATTTTGCCAAAATATTTAATTTTTAGTAAAGTAGGTAAACGCTTGCTATGTCATTTTAATGTTTCTATGACAAATTATATCAAATTTGTACAATTTGTAAACATATTATAAAAATTGACATGCATACTTAAACATTACATGAGGAGTGTAAAGTTATTACTAACTTTGTTTTGTTTATATATTAATGTAAAACTATTGTACTTATACCTAATTTTGACACAGTTTTCACGCTTTAATGGCTACACCGATTTTGATGAATTTTGGTACAGAGATAGTTGGGAACCAGGAGACGGACATAGGCTTATTTTAAAAATAAAAGAGAAAGAGGGAAGAAAAGGGAAAACTTAGCTTTGCTATTACAATAAAGAAGGCGCAAGGGCAAAAACTACAGGTAGTAGGTACATGTAAATCAGGAAATACACAATCCCACTTTAAAAAATTTTTTTTTTTTTAAAAGTGGGATGTGAGGGAGAAAGATGGAAGAAAAGGGAAAACTTAGCGTTGCTATTACAAATCAATAAGGCGCAAGGGGAACTCTGTTACCCCGAATTTAACGCGAGCGAAGCCGCGGGCAAAAGCTAGTATCTTATGATTGCACGAGACAGTTCATGAGCCACGTTACCTTTCAAATACATAAATAAAGTCTCACTCCAATAATTACGGGATTTATCGTTTTAAACAGCAGCACGCGCGACTAACTGCGGTTTAATATCAAACGAACACTTCACAAGTCTCCGAGAGTAGCGAGTCGAGTTGTAAAGTAAGGGAAGGTAAGGAAAGTGTGCCGCCAGGTGAGCGCGTGAGTTACCGCGAGAGCTACGGCTTGTGGCGCGGCGCTGATTTACTGCAGGCGCGGCCGAGCGCGGCCTGAGGCGCGGCGCACTCGCCCAGCCTGCTGTGCCGTGGTAGGCACAGCAGGCTGGGCGAGTGCTTGTAACTATGTGAAATTAAAACAGGATATGATTCAGTGCTTTGTGGGCAATTCATACTAGGTAGGTACTTCGCCTCACTTCCCTGCCTTCGTCAAGGAGCAATGAGGGTGAGGTTTTAGGCGGGAACATTACGTTGGGAACAGTGTTATTGGGCGTTCTTTGAGAATTTCTCAGTAGCAGACAGTTCGAGTTGGCTGTTAAAAAAAAATATTTAGGTAATTTGTACTAATTGCTAATAATCACAAGAAAAAAAAAAGTGTGTGTGTCAGCTCCGACGCACAACAGTTTACTCCTTAAGGACAAAAAAAAATAGCACTGACGGACGACAAATTTCATAAAGCGCCATCTAGTAATATTCAAAAACACCATAGGTGCGTGTGCACCAAAAACGTAACGAGGTCAACGAGGCCATTCATCAGTCATCAGTAGATTTTACACCTCACATTTTTGTCATACCGGACGCCTTATATAATTATGAAAATCGATTCTTAAGGAGTAAACTCCAAAAACAATACAATCAAATGAAACAAAAGTAAAAGGAAATAGTTCTTACCAAAGAGCCTGCGATCGATCGAACTGCAGCATCAGTTCAGCCCAGCATCCTTATACCTCTCTCTTAAACGATTTGTAATATCATAAAATTGGGTTCGGAACAGCTATGAGAATTCTAGTCTAAGCATCTTAAAGGCAAGAAGGTAACTTTCTTGTAAAGTGTTCTCCACATAATGTTCGTGAACTTTGTTCTGCAGTATATACCCGAGTTGTTTGTTGATGGGACAAAATATGTGGTTCACAAGTTACGCTTGCGACTTATGTACTAACTTATATTACATTCTGGTGGTCGGTGTCACGTTACCTGAGCTCATAGACCACGCTTGTTGCTTCTCGATGATTTAATTCAAGGATTAACCAACAGTATAACCTGAATCGTTCCACAAACAAGACGTACTCGTACCGAGACGTGTTCTTAACACGCTTTTTCAGCTTCACCTGTAACTGTGATTGTGAATGTAAACCAATCTTCGAAGTTTCTGGAGTCCGATTGAACTAAATTTTAGCAAACATGTTTAGTTTGGAAAACAATGCATAGTTTTTATTTTTTTTAAAGCTTTGCCCCACACTAGGTATTAACTGTATCATGGGTGGGTTTACAAAAGCATTTTGTTTTATTAAAACAGCCGGTACGTAGTAATCCGCTGACAAATAGAATCCCGACCAGTGCACAAACTATTTGGAGCCAGTCCCGAGTGCTCCGCAAAGAATCACAAAGCTACCGGTATCGTACTGGTACCGATACCGGCCTCACACACTCGGTACTCGGTACTCGGTACAAGCGCGTATCGAATTCATCGCGAATGCATTTCGTAGCGTGCTGCCACACTTTTTGCCCTATAATTGAATTCTACACAAAGGTTTGTCGTTTGCGCGCGTAAATCTTCCACCGGTGTATTGTGTGTGTGTGTGTGTTTGTGTATGCGACGAGTGTATGTGTGTGAGCGATGTTATACCTGGAGCAGTGACTAATAGCTTGGCGGTTTTCGTTTCAGATCTACAAAAGTGAATAGATTGCAGAGCGACGTCCATTCCAAGTGTTTAACTTGTTTTACTAATGTTGCGACGTCATGGCGTCATGCACGTTTAGGTGTGCATTCGAATTTAAATGTATTCAATTCATAGCTTCAATTTTGGTTTTAATTTAATTCCAATGTCGTTCAAGTTTCATCTTAACTTCTATCAGGTACGAACTAAGTTGTAATTCTGCATCAAGTAGAAGTTTCCAGATAGAACATACCGCCAGCGGTCCCCCAGCCCCCCGCGGCCCCCCGCGCCTGCAGCCTCTATATCTTACAAACACAGAGTTAACTTCGCTTTATCTGTGCGCTCTGATTGTCGGAATAAATCGTAAAAAGCCATTAGTTAGTGATCCGAGCACTGAGCTAGTAATCCGGCACTGGGGAGCTACTCACTAAGTGCGCAACTATGCACGCGCACGAGCGGAATCTGAACAGAAGGTCTATCTTAAGGGTATATGATTATGCACGATGACATACTGACGCTTCTATTACGTCACCTCTTTTTATTTAGGTTTAATTGTTTGGTTAGAATCAAACTTTTCTAAAGCTCTCTCATGTGTACTGCACATCGCCTTAGCTTAGTTCTTTGTTAAAGAATATAGAATAGAAAGCATAATTACAACGTTGAGCCCTATTACTGAATAACCGTCGAGGACTATTGTTCGTTGGTGTTGTCCTTCTCCCTCGACGTGTGCCGCGGGACACCTACGTACACTACACGCGATGTCAGGGCTCCACTTAGTGTCTGTTGCCCGCAGCTCATTGGGCATACGTCAGATTGTTTCTGTAAATATGTGTTTCGTAGCGCAAAGTTGTATTGTTTAAGTTTGAAGTTTTTAATGTTTGCCAAAGTCAAAGATTGTTACCAAAGTCCATGATTTTTCGCTTTAGACACAAATCAAAGTGACGTGCTGCTTATTATTGTATACCTAGTGGTCATACTGGAGCATGATGCACTCTTTGAACGGACTGTGAGGAGTACACCTTTTGTAAGTTGGTATGACTTGGTGGCCATCAAACGAGTTTGTTCCCGATAATGTACGAGTCCCGCGGGACTCCCGGTGCCTATACTTTGCGAGCACCAGCCCAACTACTGTGATACTTACAACAATGTACTAAATGATGATATTTATTCGCAGCTGGAGGTGTACTCTCTAAGCACGACATCCGCAGTACGGTCGTTTACTAATCACTTACGGCTTACTGACATAACATTAGTTAGGAGTCCGAACTAAATATTAATGACAACCTCATTTGAAGTTGTCGCTACTCCCGATGTGTTTTTAAAAGTCATTAATTAGAGTATAATATAGAGTAGAGTACATTACGAAGAATTTTCCCAAGATCTTGTAGACGGACGGCGAGACACGACGCGCCACGGAACGGAACAACGCGGACCGGTGGTTTGGGTGAGAGGTTACCTGTATGATTACCTACCTACCTACGTACCTTGTTTATCTCCGATATCAATATCTGATCTGACCGATCTAGATGAACATTTCTGTGAAGGGTTTGTGATTGGTCGGCCATGGTACTCAGATACGTTAATGTTGTGAAGTATTATAACCATTTTTTTCAAGACGGCAAAGACCGATTTGCAGTGCTGCAATCTCAAATAGACTTATAGGTATGATAAGCATGCATATGAAAGGAACCCTCCGATTGAATCACTATCCGCCCGGCGCACCTGAGCGCACGCGCAGTTAGCGCGGGAGCTGTTGCGGGTGACCCGCGCCAGCCATGATAATCGAAGCTCTAATTTTAAAAGCGACGTTGTACGTAGTCTCGGTCAGGAGTCTTATATCTAGCTGGACAGAGCGACATATTCAAAGTAATGTTTAAAAACGACGTGTGTATGCATTATAATCGAAAAAAGTATTAAAATATATATTGTTGTCTGTCTGTATGTTAAGACTTTATGTTGGGAACGCGTGGAGATATCGAGTTGAAATTAAAAACCACATAATTAAATCTGTAGTCCCTTGAAGCTGTATAATCAACCCTGTAAGTGTCTGTCGCATGTTTGTACGGAACCCACGGTGCGCGAGTCCGACTCGCACTTGGATCGTTGTTTTTCACCAATCGGAATAAACGTCAATGTTTTTCTAAAGTGCTAACTAATATTAGAATATTACATTGTTGAGCGTGATCCCCTGTGTTGCAATGGGAGATAATTAAATGACAAGTGACTTTAACTTAATAAACGTCTTTATTTTTACACACCACAATACTTCGAACGTTGGAATGAATACTTCTTGGATCTCGAACGTTGTTGCCATTGTCCACCTCCTGCGTTTCTATTTCGCCTCCTGGTCTCGTTTATTTCTCCACGCAGTTCTTTCATTTCCGTTGCTAACTTCTTCAAATGATCAGCTACACTGTCACCTGATGTCGTACTTGGTGTTATGGATGCAACTTCGCCGTTTCCCCATGTCTCTAATATCTTGTCCGCTTTCCTAGCCATATCTTCCAACTTGGTGTCTACACCCATCGCCAACAACGCGCGTACAATTGGTGTTAGTTTGTCCAACCACAGCCTCTTTAGCGGTTCTTCCGTCAACTCGCATTTCTTCGCTAATGTTGACATCTTCCTGAGTAACTGTGACGGTTTCTGTGTTCCCAGATCCATTTCGTACATTAATCTCTGGAATTGCTTGTCTGCACTCTCTTCATAAACGGACAATAAACGCTTTTTTATCGTTTCATTTGCCTGTTTCCGGCGGAGCTTCGATAATATCGGTTACCTGCTGTAACACGTCTGTAGGTAACTTTGCGAGCACCATATCGTACCTTTGCGTGTCACCTTGTTTCTGCGGTGCCATGATTGCCTCGAACTGGCAAAACCATGACAACTCTCATCTGCACCGTAACCATCGCTATGTCCGCTGCTGTTACTGGTGCTGACCCTGGTGGACCGGTACTCCTTGCGGGTTCATTTTGGAAAAACGATGCACACACGTTTCTTTAACCTAACTGGCACGTTGCGTTCTATTGTGCACCACGCGGTCCGTATGCCTCTGCCTCTTACGTTACTTGAGTCGCCTACTCAGCTGTCTCTTATGAATTTGAAAAACGTCGGGAGGTCACCAGTGTTGAGCGTGATCCCCTGTGTTGGGAGATACTTAAATGACAAGTGACTTTAACTTAATAAACGTCTTTATTGTTGGTTCCACAATACTTCGTTATATTTAACTACTTACTAGGTATGTGTAGAAGCAGGGCGGTGTGCTGTAAGCGACTGGCGAGCCGTCCGCTCGCGTCCCCATATAACATCAAAAATGCAACTCAGCAAATCGCGGTTACCAAGCCGCTACAACATTTTAATCTGATTCCCAATGGGTTGGAAGAGGCGGATTGTTAAACTTACTTCAATTTAATGTTAAAATGATAACGTTGTATTTTATAGTTCGACTCGCGAACGAAGCAGTTCTATCGCCATTTTATTGGACTGAGTTCAATATCCGGTTTGTGTTCTGCGCAATAAAAATGACGGTTTTATGGTAAAAATTGGTTTCACCAACATATTTTTAAAAACCTTTCAGTTCTAACTCGCGAGATATCAATAAAAAAACTATTCGTGGCTAGAAATACTCAAAACACTCTCAAAACGTGTATTATCATTGTGATCGTTTTGAAACAGTCCTTCAAACCCTCGACGCGTTGGATAGCCCCGTTCCCTTCCCGTGAAAGTTATAATGGCGTCGAGGGGCCCCAAAGGCTGGGCCCAAGAGCGGGGCCTCAGAAGCGGGGCTCAGCCACCCGTAAGTAATATCTCGTTAATGGTCCACAAACTGGCGGACGCGATCACGACAATATTGCCGCCATCGTGCGATATTACGGCGACGGATGTATGTCCTCGTAAACAACACGCTCATGACCAGTATCGAACTATACGAGGCTCGGAGAAAGTGTTAGTGCTAACTTTATTGTTAATAGCCTCATTTATGGTATCTTACACTGACTTGTCTAGTGTTTGGAGTGTTGGCAGAACAGACTGAGTGTTATTGGGTTTTTCATCATACATTTTAATATGGGACCTAAAAATAACTGGCAAAATGTAGAGTTGTTTAAGACCGCTGCTCAAGCTAAGTTCATGAGACGTGATGTAACGTAATGTTATCCGAGACTACACTCTGGGGCTTTCCTGCTTGAATTGAATACCTAGTCAGAGCAGTCAGTTACCTGCTGGCTGCAAGTGACAGCTGCCAGGGCGCCGGCGCCGGCCTGCCCGCGCGGTGGCTGTCTGTAGCTTGAGGTTTACAAGCCAACGCTAACTATATTATCACGGTATTACAACTCAGCTAGTATTTTTGATTCAATTAATGAAAGTTTAAACAGTAATCAATGCTCTAAATACATAGTAGATACGACTTAGATTAAGTTACAAATAAAACATCTTGTCCCAACGATGTGTTTTAAAATAATACAAAATGTTCTTACCAAAATGACACTGAATATGAACACTAGTTGCTGTTCAGCCTCCGCTCTGCATCACCTGACGCTCTCAGTGCGAGTGCGTGAATTAGTGTCTATGTAATTTTTCATTGTCCGGGGTCGGCTTTACCGCGCCATCCCGCCATCCCGCCATCCCGCCACTCTGCCAGCGCGGGTTACTTCGCCGTTTGTCATCTGAATAATTCAAAATGTGCCAGAAAGCCGCGTTTTTGTCGTATCCTCGTTTACGACGTGCATTTTATGAGCACGCTACATTCGGATATATTCGGGACGACTCGGGATGTGCTCGGGCTTAATTTGTTTCCGATATGTCAGTAAGTGATGGATAAGTATTCTGTTTGTGTGTATTTGTGTTGTTCAGTGTTTTTTTTTCTCGAAAATATGACGTGATGAAGATGCGTTGGTACAACACGTATTTGTCATGTCTCTGAACGAACCTCATCCAAATACATGTTTACTTGTTCTCCTATTGCTTTTTGCTTGTAGCCATTATTAAGTAATTCTCGCGACTCATAATGATGCAAGAACAATACCTGTTTTCCCTCAGCAGTAATTAGTATCGGTAGGTGGCGAGAGCTAACGTGCACGTTAACGTTACGTCGCAGCCGCGCGCCGCGGGGACTGCTCGCGCGAACTTTATGTGCCGTTCGTTTTATATCGTGACTCGCGCTGAGCGGGTAGTTTGCTAAGAAATGTGTCATATGGTGCTGATGGGTTCCGACACTTCCACTAGAAATACTTTCTGCAACGTATGTGGGTTTTGCCAGAAAACTTATTATGATTGTACTAGCGAAGCACCCGACTTCGCATGGTTATCATTTATTAACAACAACACCACCTATGGGGCCCACAACTCTTCTATGTTTTAAACTGGAATCAACCATATTCATACACAAAAAATTAAAATGCATTGCGATTGCAACAAGAAAGAGACAAACATCCAATCGACCATCAGCCTTGTCACGTCGGAGGCAGTTAGTAGTTTGGTAGAGAAAAGATTTTATATAGAGAGTCTGTCTATCTGTATTATTGTTAGTAACATAAATGTCGTTGTGTAATTAAAGTAAGTATAAGCCAAGAAAGCAGCGCAGTGAGGTGAGCCAGTGAGGCAGTGAGCCGATTAATTGGAGCTGTAGCCCCGCGCCGATGATTAGTTAAAGTTTTCGCATCGCCGCGCGCCGCGGCGACGCTCGCCCGCGCTAACGATTATGACGCGAACTGCTCAAAGAACGCAGCACTAAGTAGATTAATGCAGAAGGTTCACGGTTCAATACACACAGATTTATATTTGTAGAGGAGTTTGATAAGGAGGTCTTCTGCAGAAGTACTACCACCGTATGTTTCTGCCTCCGAACAGCGTCGCTATTGTGTTGAATGGTATGTTCCGGAGTAGGTACCAGATAATATGCCCCTGGTGTCGCAGGTGGCTATAGTTAGATGTTATCTCTGGAGTCTTCACCATCTGAATTCTAAATATATCTTGTGTTATGGCGCTTGGTTAGTACTGCAAAAAAAACTAATTAGTGCTGAACAACATCTATCTGCACAGAATCACATTTTTCCATTCTCTATACGTCATAGTAAGTGTTGTTGCACGCGTCAGCTTGACGATGCTGTGCCATTCTGTGATGATTTATATTTCTCTTTATTTGCTACACCAGGGGAGGGTAAAAACGTCGGCCGAAAACGCACAGTGGACGATCGGTTTTACCTTTACGTGGGGTGGAAAGAACACCGACACTGAACAGGCTAGTATGTCTTTTGTAGCTCCTTACGCAGGACCTTAACTACTGTACAGTGCATTTAAAAGTCACGTAGTGAGTCCGTGCGCCTCTTGCGCGTTTGTCTGCAGGGGGGCTCGAGGCGCACGCGTATTGGACGCCACACGTTCGGGTATGAGCTGACAGCGAGAGGCCCAAGAGTTATGCTCGTCATTGCTTTTGAACACTCACAGGTCTCACAGTATTAGAAGACATGACTTGTGTCAGTGGTGGGCCGAGGAGGCCTTACATGTAATACTTTGAAAATGGCAATGTTTCCTAAAATGTTACTATTTTCTTTAAATTTGTGTTTAAATCTGGGTCTTCTTCTCTACTTGGCTTAAATATATTTTTATTTTTCTCTATGTTTTCAGATATCACACAATATTTGGAGAATCAACTCGCTCGTCAAAGTGAATCGAGATTGTCTGAGAAAGGTACTATACATATACATGTATACATAAGCCGAGCTCTTCAGCTTTGCTTTAATAAGAAAATATTATGTCTTAACGAAAAACTAATTTGGTCTTCAAACTCTACTTAGCATTTGCCAACTAAAGCATTGAGGCAGTAATTACTAAGTATTTTTGTCAGCGAGCGCCGCCGCTAAGCTGTGAGCGGATTTGCTTTTAAATTCTAATTGCGGTGGAATAAAAACATGCGCTGGAGGGCTTTGAGGGTCGCCGTCAAAGACAAGTGGCGCCGGCGGGCGAAGCGGTGCGGTGCGGCTTGTTTACACCAGCGTTTTGTTCCTTTGCACAGTGATAGGGTCACTAGTAGGGGAGAGTTCAGTTCAGATATGTGCTATCAGCTGTCAGAACCTACAGTATCCACAGTTGTAGATACGAATGTCTTGCGGTTTTTGTTTGTAATGAAAACATGAAATAAATAACAACATAATCAAATATTGCCACTTGACAAACGTAGCGCTTGTCAAAGTATACTTCAGGAGCATAATTAGTGATGTTGCGCACAAACATCATCACATACTATACAACACAACTGACTCGGGGGCGGGCTACTTGTGAAGTACCTACCCTGTTACCGTCAGCGAGTGGTTTGGGTATCATTTTTATTTCTTTCTGTTTTATACAATGGCAACAAACAAAATAATCTTTTTTTATCGCAGAAAATAATTGTGCGTTGCTTTCTTGCCGGATGAGCGATCCCAAACGACAAGTACGGACATGCCTGCGGACATGCCTGCGGACATGCCTGCGGACATGCCTACGGACACCGGACACTAACAGGTGCCTCTGTACGGTACAGTATCTGTCAGTGGTGTCGTGTTCCTACAACGCTTTTAACTTATATCAACTTACTTTTTTAACCCCCGACGCAAAACATGGCGGGGCGTTATAAGCTTGACGTGTCTGTCTGTCTGTGGCATCGTAGCGTCATCATTATCACCAATATAATCTCACTTTGTTCTGGCATTCAGGGTTTTCAAGAAAGAGACATATTTGTTGCCCAATGGCGTACTAGATTAGCACAGGATCTGATACATCATCTGATATAACATTTGCAAAATGTAGTACACAATGAGGTTAGTATGTAGCGTGTGTAGCGCGTGTTGCAGCCTGCGAGCCCCGAGCTAACAACACGTGTCACAGATAGCCTCGAGTTTAATTATAATTTTGATCGAATCTATTAATGTAGGACAACAGAGGGCCGGCTTATCGTGCCCACGCCAACTGGAAATGTCAAGTGCGAGAAGTGGGGCGCTGCGGTCGGCGCGGTCGGCTCGGTCACCGCCAACGACCTTGGTCACCGCGCACCACGCCGCGATACATTATATTAGAGAAAAGTTTTAGTAAATATTATACAAAAAATAACTGCTGCTGTAGCACGTGCGAGTTTGTTCGTATGCCTTTTATTATATTGTATGACACATATTAAGCAAAACAAATGCAACAATTTCTTTGAAGCGTGCTCTCCATGAAAGTGTATGTAAATTAAAATGAAAGCGACAGATAGCGAAATTCATAGTTTTTTTTAATGTTTTACAATTTGCAAGCCAGTGTCAGGTTTAATCTAAATTGAAATATAAATTGCGACCGTAACAAATATTTTATGGAGTTGTAATAATTAAAATCATCAATACAACCTTGCTCGTGCATTTTCCCCCATAAATCAGCATTTCATGAAAAACTCACGTAATGGGGTCCAAAGAACTAAGAGAGTTGTTTTTTTTTTAATTTAAATGATTATAGTTTAGTAAACCCATGTTTTATTTTTCTTGACACAGACCTGCAGAGAAACGTCGAAAATATTTGAATCTGAATGTCGCGGGCTACCATAACACTTTCAACTTAAACAGAACTTGCAAATATTGATTTACCTTTTTAGGGTACCGTAACACTAAAGGATAAAAACGAGACCCTCGTAGCCTTGTAGGATCACGTGTGGCCCGTCTGTCTGTCTGTCAAGACCCTTATCTTGAGAGCGCGTTGAGGTATCGAGGTGAAATTATTCTTTTTTTTCTTAAAAACGTTGCCCCACACTAGGAATTTCTCCTGTATCGTGGGTGCGTTTACAAACATTTAAAATCACATACTCAAACAGCCAGACCCGGAACAACTATCTGTAGGCCATACAAATATTTGTACCGTGCGGGAATCGAACCCGCGACACGCAGCGCGGCAGTCGATCGCTCAGCCACTGCGCCAACCGTGTCGTCATATTCATTATTATCATTGAACCATATACTCAAGTTTGTTGTCCCTTGGAACTGTGAAAAAATCAATCCTTAAAGTTGTCGCAGTCAAAAGATATGTCCGTTCATGTCACAGGTTTGTTCGCGCGCACGCACACGCGCACGCGCACGGAGGGGTCTCCGTGCGCGTGCGCGTGTCCGACGCTACGTGCACTCGTTCACATACCTATTTAAGAGCGTCGTTTTAATTTTCCATTTTTTACTTGTAAATATTTTTATTATTAGTTTGTGTACATTTATAGGTTGTATATATTTAGTAATTAATTTAATAATATGATGAATATGTATCAAATAAATTTGACTAATTAAAAGTAGAGCGTCGTTTATATTGTGCCGGTGAGCTGATCAGCTTGGCCTTTAATGCTCTATTGTTGCAGTGAATGTAAGATCGCACAAAGTCCTCTTAGATAACTGCACAACAAAAATGTCGACATGAGCTCGCGATAGCTTCACATTCGCCAATAAGTCCGCGCGGTAACTGGGTCATTCTTTATTTCGCGTCAGAACTACGAGCGCCGCCGCCTACGCCTGGGCCGCAATATCGGCGCCTACACCACGCCGCCGCCGCCGCCGCTAAGCACTGGCCACGACCTACTCGCGCAACCGACACGCGACCCGTAGCGACTGCGGACAGAGCCAAGTAAACAATTTTTTTTAAAGCTCTACAAGTTACCGCGACTTTCGGAAATGTGACTTGCACCCATACGAAGGAAAGTTGGTAGTACGCCAGTGGCATCACTGAGGTCGTGCACAGGGCATACCTCCATACACACATCCATGTCTTAGACACAGTTTGTTCATTACAGATACACGAATCATATCTACCACTGCATTGTGTTTTCCTTATCATAATGATATGAATGATAAGTCAAGCCACGCAACGCATAGCGCTCGTGTCTTATAAAGTTCTATGCAATTTGTTCTCAATTGTCTTATCACATAGACATTTTCTGGAGACCTCTCAGCAGATTAGGTCCGCGGCTTAGTGTCATCTTGGCACAGAAACAGAAAACAAAACTGTAACGAATAAATAGTTCTGTATTGTGTCCAGTCAAAAGTTTATAGTTGTTGTATCAATAGAGATGTAACAGTTTACGGGTTCATTTTATTTTAGAATAAAAACGAATCCATTTAGTAACTGGGAGTCTGAAATGGTCGGCTAAACAGAAACATAATAGTATTGATAAAATGGTCACAGACGCAGTTAATATTGCGAATTGTCACTTTGTTACCATTTTACGAATGGTAACGTAATTCATATTATTATCCTGTTGTGATTCAGCTAAAGCAGCCATTAGAGATCCCCTGTTCACTACTAGTTACAGTGGGTATCTGAATGTAAACTGAGCGTGGCTCGTAGGGTTCAAGTTTGATACTGAAAGTCGGGAAATCATCATCTGCCTCGCCTTTTCCCAACTATGTTGGGGTCGGCTTCCAGTCTAACCGGATGCAGCTGAATATCTGTATTTTACATGGAGCGACTGCCTATCTGACCTCCACAACCCAGTTAATACTGGGTAATACGATACCCCTTGGTAAGACTGGTTGTCAGACTTTCGGAACACTGACTACCTGTAACGACTGTCAAAGATCTGCAAATGACAGCCGGGACCAACGGCTTAACGTGCTTTCCGAGGCATGGAGGAAACTCGGTATGTAACGGGTGGTCACCCATCCACAGACCAACCTAGGCTAGCGCGGCTTAACCTAAAGATCGACCCGAGCGGCTTAACCTAAAGATCGACCCGAGCGGCTACTATTTATTTAGCCACGAGCTCCGCTTACTGAAAGTCGGGAAGTGCTAATTGTATTTACAGGTATAATATGTCATTAGCAGCCTGGAGACTAGATTGGGGTTCGGTAAGTTCATGGAAAAAAAACCCCTGTCTACTCCATTCCACTTCACTCCTCGAAGGAGGCGTCATATGATATTTAATTGATTCCCGTCAGTTCTCAGAGTAAGTAAGTATAAGCATATGTGCTCAATGGGCGACTTTCAGTGATCTCATATCTAATTTACTGCGCCTGTGAAGCCGGTAATCCCGGAAGCCTTTCGGCTTAGATCTGGTAATCTGTTCCTCGGGGACTGGGAAGCCTTCATGCGGTGCTCAGTTAACAAACGTACGACACTAATGGAAGTCACTGTTTAACAGTATTATACGTGATTTGTTATTCTTTTAGTCTTCGGCTCTAGCTGGAATCAGCAACCTAATCTTATAATGACACTCACAACACAATATGCGAAGACTCGTTGACAGCTTAGAGAGGCAAGAGACTACAGAAACGGCCAAGAATCCAGCTACTACCATCATAATTTTCCTGCCCTTGTCCCATTTTATTTGGGGTCGTTGCAACACGTTTACTTTTTCCATTCTCCCCTATCAAACGTCACTGCATCATTTACTTCTTCCTCCTTCATATCAATCCTTACACAATCCATCCATCTTTTCTTTGGCCTACCTCTCGCTCTCCGTCCATCAACATTCAGATCCATCACTCTTTTAGTCACATGTGCTTAATCCGTTCTCATTACATGTCCATACTAAGACAGACGACTCCCTTTCAATTTTTCTGTTACAGGCGCAACTTTCAAACTTCCTCTAATATACCTTACTTTATCCATTCTTGTTACTCCACACATCCATCTCAACATTGTCATCTCCGCTACATGCAATCGTTTTCATCCACCTTTTTACAGCCCAGCATTCTGACCCATACAGTACAACAGGTCTAATCACGGACTTGTATATTTTCCCCTTTAACTTTAAGGGCATCAATCCTGGTACTACCATGCTGGATAAACTCATTCTCTAGTTTTTAGAGATATCCTTACAGACAGCCTCAAAAAAAGCCCGGGACCTACATACATACCAAGCCAGTACCAATAAGATGGATCAAGATAATTTCACGGTTAGAACTAAGGCATACAGATTTAACTAACTGCTTTTGCGTTCAACGTGCGCTTTTTTGTACTCCCTAAGATTTATTATGTTCTGCTTCAATTTCCTGGTGGGATTGTTTTTTATGGTTCCGTACTTTAAAAGAAAAAAATGAAACCCTTATTGGATCACTTTGTTGTCCATCTGTCTGTCTGTCTGTCAAGATCCTTTATCTTGAGAACGCGTTGAGGTATCGAGGTGAAATTATTAATTACTAGCTTTTGCCCGCGGCTTCGCTCGCGTTAAATTTGGGCTAGCACAGTTCCCCTTTCCTGATTTGAAGGTATCTGCTACCTGTAGTTTTTGCCCTTGTGCCTTATTTATTGTAATAACAAAGCTAAGTTTTCCCTTTTCTTCCCTCTTTCTCACTCGTTTGTCAATTTTAAAAAAATAGCTTATTTCCGTCTCCAGGGTCCCAGCTTTCTCTGTACAAAAATTCATTCGTAACACTAACAAACAAACTCACTTTCGCTTTTATAATATTAGTAAGGATTATAATTGAACCGTATACTCAAGTTTGTGGTTCCTTGGAACTGTGAAAAAATCATTGACGCAGTCAAAAGATATGGCCGGTTATGTCGCAAGTACGGAACCCTTGGTGCGCGAGTCTGACTCGCTCTTGGACGGTTTTGTTTATTAGGATGGATGATCCACAACAGGCATTACGTTTTTAGAGTTACTTGTATTTCACAGTTTACATTCTGCAATGGTGAAACCGTTTCTACGTCTTGACTCTAAACAGTTTCGTTGCACAAACCTGTGACACGAAAATACAGTTGAGAATTCATTGATTCGACTATCACACACCCGTCGTATCGTGGTTCTTAACGTTTTGAGTTTCAAAGACAGTTCTCCCAATGAAAAATGAACGTTTTGACAACTAAATACAGCCAAAATTTGATTACCGCTCGTCAGTTTTGTTATTGGTGACGCGACGGTCAAATCCGAGCAGGCTGCAGTGACTTAAAGTGCAAAATCGTCTAACAAATATAATAGGTAAATAAGTTTCGTGGAGCCTTTGTTCGAGCTGCTAGCCGCTAGCCGCTAGCCGGTGAGCGGGTGAGCGGCTCGTCTTCATAGTGCCGCGCAAAGACAGCTATTTGTTGTTGTTCGCAAATTGATGTGCTTTCCATTGAATCTTATAGTTTTAATAGATTTACAGATATTTATAGATATAGATATAAAGATAATACATAGAAATACAGATGCGACCCACGACGAGTGTACGGTGGAACTCAATGCAACACAATATTGTGCTGGTCGATGCACTGTAGGTATCTTTTTATAAGTTAAAAAAGTTGAAACTTTGTCCTCCAATATGTCCGTAACTAGAAGGTTCCCAGGCATGGTCCACACAATGAAGGGGAGAATAATGTGCATTTCGGCTTCGTTAAGGGTATTTAACATCCATTATCCTACTAAACAAACAACATACAAACATTATACAACTGCTCAAACACATACAAACCAACAGACGGAGTTTCTTGCCCGAACCGTGCAACTTTCCTTGACGTTTTACGCCCCAGTAGGCCTCTGTGAAGTAATATATTTTGATTTTGAATATAATTAAATGAAAACTCCGTACGTCCGCGTCGCGCGTCGACTCTACGATGAACGTTCACAAGTGATCCCGGCGCCCGGTAATAAATTACAAGTATGCTTTAAAAACTCCAACTAGTTTAACTTGACTTGTATTGAAATAGAAGACGTGTTCGTCTGCCCCCTACTGGTAAACTTGCACAAACTTGCTTCGAACTACAGACAGCATCCATTGCTATTGCGCTAAGTGATCCTTGCTTCTGGGACTATCAGTGTTGCTGTATGAAAACGTACTTTGCACAGAGAATGACTGACTAATGTTATGTCAAAGGAAGCGAGTTTTAATGTGCATTACCATAAAGTGAACTTCGTCAAGTCCCGTAGGTCCTTGTTGCTTGGAACCCTTCGGACCACTTCGGAAGCACTCGGCTAAGTTCGACAGAGTTTTTGCAAATTCTCGAACACGTCGCTCAGTTTTATAATGTGTCGGAATAATTCATAGTGCGCCGGGCGAGGCGCATGAATATGTAACGTGGTCGGTCCACCTGCCCCCCCCCCCCCGCCCGCCCTCGCCCTGCTCCCCTCCCGCGCCCCGCCCCGCGCCCCGCGCACCTAGCGCGTACAGGGCGTGCTAACGACACTGCGGTTAATGTTGTGCACACATTAATATTAACACGGTACACAGACCGGTGTACCATTTATAAATAATGCACTCGAACAAATTCATTTAAAACAGAAAGTTCTGCTTATTATTACGTTCGTGAGTGTGTTTATTTTCAAACTATTTATTATTCGCGATCCATCAAGGATATCCCCAGACACACAATTCTCAAGCATGCTCAAACATTTGTATGATAAAGATATTATCTTCCATTCAATATACTCCAATAAACACTCAGACATAAAAACCAAATATTTTGCTACAGAATACATTTTCTTTCTTACAATAGATATTGTTATTCATATTGTATTCAACCATTCGAGAACATTTCAATACAACACAAAAGTAAATAGAAGCTTCGTCTCACCAACGTGTATCGTAGCCAGTGCTACGAGCTACGAGCTACGGGCTACGCAAGGTCAACGCTACGAGTCTACGAACTGCTACGCTATCTTGTCGTAATATGAGTAGCGTCTTGGGACCGTTTTCTATTTATGTGTTGTAAGAATGGTTCGTGGCTAAATAATAACTGCGGCAAGGGCAATCTTCAATGTAAAGAAAGTACAACGTTACAAGTACTCAGAAACCCGACAGTCTGAAAATCAGTTTTACCAAAGAGTAACGCGACTGTGAGGGTTAGACAACGTGTCGCTTTATGTAAAGTACCGATATTGAGCTTGTACACGTTGGGTGGCTGACCCCGACATTATGTTGTTGGGAAAACGCAGGTAATATAAGAATATGTGAGTGTTACACAGCGCCGAGCGTCCATGTACAGCCACACGCGACACGCGACACGCGTGCCCCGACTAATTAGTCGCGCGACTTATTAGACGTGCGCTCGGCAGAATCGTTTCGCATTCAGTTTGTGTCCGACTCGCTCGTGGAATACCTGTAACGTGTAGTTGTGTGTAGTACTGCTCACCCGCGACGCACTTGTGACGATGATGTGTGTATAACTGAGCAGAAGTGGTGTTGTTACACAATTACTTACCGGATTTAACATTCGTAAACATTTAACGACGAAAACCTTAAGATGTAAACATCTTAATCATCTCTCTTTATATAAATTATTTGAACTTAAATGAAGTAATTGCATGCCCCACCTGTCTGTGCTGGCCTTTCGATATCAAATCGATAGCACAGTACGACTTATCGTTTATTTAATAGGCCTAGTTTGTACGAGAATTCACTCGCACTGGCAGTTTTATAAATCTAAGTTCTTATTTATGGCTTAAGACAACATCAGACAAAAAAAAACATAAGATTAATTTAAAAATGATAATAACTTAAAACTAAACACAAAAAGAAGATAATGTTGTGTGTCTCACGGCTGCACCAAATAGGCCCAGTTTACATTGTAGGTAGGTATTAGTGAATAGTACGTGCTATAGCGCCGCCGCCGCCGCCGCCGCCGCCGCCGTCACCAAGCCCGAGTACCCACTAAGCTAGTGATGTAGTTGCAGTCTACTCGCACTCGCGGTCACATACTCGTGCTCATGTTTTATTAATGTTGCTAATGTATCCGCTCTTTGGGGCTTCAATCTGCTAATATTTTCATCTCGCTGGATAATAGCAGCAATCTCTTCAGTTCCGTGCTCTCTTGTTGCCAACTCTGTGGTACAGAGCTTTTTTGGTTTCATCTAGATCCGGTCGTGGCATATGAGTACGTACATACATCACAATCATACTCGATATAGAGAACATGTGAAACATTATAACTGCGCAGAGTTTATTCACAATATTATTTGGTATTGCTGATATTAAAAACATGACATTTTGTGAGGATGGACGGATGACTGCATCTGCCAACAAACTAGTTAACATTTTGGCAGATGTTTTCTTGTGTAAAATGATGTCTCCATACCAATAAACGTTTTTTTATTTGGTTTTGTTTTCCTCCATTTTGGAATACTGCTGAACGGATTTGGATGGCATTTCTCTTACTGATAGTTTGGATTAACTTATAAGATACTTTTCATCATAATAAATGAGTCTGCGTAGGTATTTGCGGGCTGAAGCTAGTACCCTATACAAGAAGACATAAATATGCAAGTAAAACACACACTGCTAACTAAATCTGTGTAATTTATACAGACGCGTTAACTGCGTCCCCGTCACGCATACCGGAGTGAAGGCGTGACTCATTAACGCACGACTTCTTAATTCATTAACACAGCGCGGATTAGCATTAGAACGCCGAACAGGAATACATAGCACAACCGTTGAAGAACATTATAATTGAATTACCAAAAGATGTACCTAAAGCCAGCATACAAGAGCCGTGATTACCTGCGAATAAATTCATAATACTTTTAGATTTCAATCCGAAGCGTCGTTAATTGCGAATGATTCATTAAAACTTTCTCCGGCGGCCTCCTCGGCTCCTCTGAGCTGCAAGCCGCCCGGCCGCTCTGCCGCTCGGCCGCTCGGCCGCTCTGCCGCTCGGCCGGTAGAACGTAATGCGCAATGAATAAGATCCATCGATTGCCGGCTCATAAATACGCAACGATCATTCATTCCGCGCTCAATGCGCGTGGACAGCCCGGCTTTGCTCAAAAGACCGTCTTTCCGCTACACACAATCTAATCCCAACTCTACTAGCTATTCCTCAAAGTAGGTTTTCGAGTGTAGGTTTTGGGAGGGTCATTCGTCCGGGCTTGGCGTCTCATACATAATGTAAGGCCGCTATTGCCGGCGGATCGCGGCGCGTTTTCTTCGAGATGGGGCTCAAATCTTAAGTGGTGATATTTATTTAAGCAGACTCCTCTGTTACACCTTCCGGGCGCCACTGTCTGCCAGCGTGGCCCACTGTATACCATTGTGAGTGCGGCTCTAATGGAGGAGCTATTGTTGTGAGCAGCTGTCTTCTCTCAGGTAGGACGTAGTGCCGAGTGCAAGGTATAGCTGGGACCACTAAGTATTCGTTACGTAAAAGGATTGTTACTGAATTATGATAATTAAGACGAGTGTAGATTTTATCTTAATGCATTAGGGTGGTCATATTATTATTAGCGTGACGCAAAAAGCTTCAAATAGCAGATGTACTTACTTACAAGGAAGAAACGGTACCCTTATGTTTGTCTTTGTTGTCTGTCTGTCTGTATGTCTATCTGTCAAGAGCCGTAATCTCGGGAACGCGTAGAGGTATCGGCTTCAAATTAAAGCTATACTCAACTCTGTAGTCCCGCAGGCTACACAGTCACAAGATATGGCTGTTTATGTCGCAAGTTTGTACGGGACCCTGGGTGCGCGTGTCCGACTCGCACTTGGCCGGTTTCTTATGATTCCTCTACTGTTTGCTAATTTCAAATTTCAGGGTAAACTGAAGAGGTCGTTTGAACTTTTTTTTAGGGAATTTGGTTTCCGTTCGCTTTTCAGTTCGTGTTCACGCCAGCACATACTAATGGTTTCGTAATTATAAAACATGTACGAGCTACGCTGTACATTCAACTAACTTGTCCTACTTACAGTGAAACGTTGCAGTTTATTTAATCCAACAATAATCGTACATTATTACTTTTGTAACATGTTATTTTTAGTAGCAATAAAACCTTTATACCAATCGGTTGTTTACTCATTCAAACATAACATAACAGGTTTAATAAACCAGCATAACATTTTTACTGTTGGGAGTTACGCCCCAACATATGGTCCTTCGAGCAATTTTGTGTTGTGCGAGTGATACCTTTTACGGTCGCGAATCGGTTGGACTGGTCTCTCAGAAGTGAGTCGAGTCAGTAACCAATTGAGAAGGCGCATATCGTACAGGGGAGAGGTTGCACAACACGAAGAACCAGGAGTGTGGAGAAACAGTCAACACTCGGAACAGAGGAGTTTATCTTGAAGTCAACAATACAACATTAACAACATGTCGTCAGCTGATTTATACCAGAATCAGAACGAGCTCTACGACAGCATAAAGAAGATCGGAATAAATATTAAGAAAGATGGTTGGGACAGAAAAAACCCCGACTATTTCAAACGCCGTATGGCAATGTTGGAAAACTTGTGGTCAAATTACCAATTCAATCATGACCGTCTGTCTTCAGAACAAAGTGTAAGTGATCCCTACTTTACGAATGACTGCTATAAACTAACGCTGCAGTGCTACAAGGAGGTAAAGGAGCTTATTCTTCAACAACACCAACAACTTACGACACTCGCTCGTTCTCCGAGGGAGCAGTCGGTACAAACAAACCCATTGGGAGGTGCCAACCAACAAACAGGGGAAGGTACCTCAGATCAGACAAAACAGGAACAAGAAGCCTTGAAGAATGAGGTGGCAGAACAAGCTAGGGATGCCAATCAAGATAATCAAAACAGAGAACCATCACCTACTCGGCGAGAACAACAAAACATTGCGAAAAAAGACACGGGATCCAATAGCAAGCTGGACGACATGATGCGGAAACAGACGGCAAACTTCAAAGCCTTCATGCGAGCAGTGGCAAACATAAACGTGGAATTTCTTTCTGAAAGATGGGAATTTCAAGACGCGCTGCAAACACTACAAACGCGCTGGTCAGCAATTGACAACCTTCACTGGGAGATAGAGTGTGAAACTAACGGAGAGAAGATAACAGTGTACGAGGACCGCTACACCAGGTATGAAAACCAGTTCCATGAACTTAAAAAGGCTTTGAATACTAAAATGTGGTCCGGCGCGCATCGTGAGAAAACAACACCGAAATTAGAGATACCAGTCTTCCACGGTAACTACAACCAGTGGATCCCATTTAAAGACCTTTTCACGGAAGCAATACACAACAACAATTCCCTTTCATCTGCTCAGAAGATGCAGTTTCTGAAGAGTAAGGTGCATGGAGAAGCGGAACGCTTGATTCAACACCTACAGATAAGTTCGGATAACTACCTCGTGTGTTGGGATATCCTCAATCACCGATATAATAATGAAAAACTTATCTTCACATCGCATATCAACATGATTTTCAATCTGCCAAACATGCAACAACAGTCAGAGGCCCAAGTAAAGAAAATCCATGACGTCAGCATAGAATGCTTACATGCGATAAAGAATTTAGGAGTGGATGTCGACACTTGGGATCCTATTCTTGTACATATATTATCGCAGAAATTAGACGCAGACACACATTCAGAGTACAATGACTCGCTGAAGAGTTGCCGAAAGCTGCCAATACTGAAAGATCTGTTAGATTTCCTAGAAGCGAAATTTACATCGTTGGAAGCATCGCGCCGCAAACAAGAAAACAACAAAAAACCAAATACGTCATCAAGTCAACATCAAAATTCTTTGTACTCTAAAAAACAATACAGCAGTAATCAGGCAACTAGCAACAAGAAAATTACGAAATCATTCCATGCGTCAACATTTAGATGCCCTCTTTGCGATGACGAACATGGCATGTACAATTGTGCAAAGTTTTTAGAAATGCCGAATCACTTAAAACTTAGCACAGTAAATAAAATGAACATTTGTGTAAATTGCCTGTTCAGCCATAACGGAAAAACATGTACGTCAACTCACCGATGTCGCAAGTGCGCGGGTCAACATAACACATTAATACACGATGCATGTATTAAGAACAAAACAGAAAAACAAACAAATTCTTCCCATGTATCAAAGGATGATGATACTTCGGAAATACTACTAGCAACCGCTGTAGTAAACATAGAAACAGCTGATGGGACCCAAATCAAGTTGCGAGCCCTCATCGATCAAGGGTCTCAAATATCTTTGATCACGGAACATGCCGCTCAACTTCTCGGTGTCAAGCGCAACAGATGTAAAGGAGTAATCTTTGGAGTTGGACAGAAGGAAAACCACTGCAAAGGAATGACTACAATAACTTGCAGTTCGGTCTACAACGACTTCAAGTTCCAAACGTCTGTCTTCATTATGAACAACTTGATTAAAAACCTGCCAAATAAGACCTTTGCAAAACCATCTTGGTCCCACATACAGAACATCCATCTAGCAGATCCAGACTTCCATAACAGCCGTCAGGTGGATTTACTATTTGGAGCAGACATTTATTCGCAAATTATGCTAGGAGGAATGATAAAAGGCGATGACGTCACTCAACCTATGGCACAACAAACCTACCTAGGTTGGCTTTTATGCGGCAATGTCAAAACTTTTCACTGCAATGTGGTCATAAACAATTTGGAAGACATCAAACAATTCTGGGAAACCGAAGACATCACGGATCAATCCAACCTATCAGTGGAAAATGAAACATGTATTCAATACTACTCCAACACTACGCAACGCTTGGAGAGTGGGAAATATGAAGTCAGACTACCAATGAAGAATGAACTTGAGAGTAGACTGGGGTCATCCAAGCCAATGGCTATCGCCCAATTCAAAACTTTAGAAAGAAAGTTGGAAAAACAAACACACTTGGCAAAAGCCTATAAAGACTTCATGGCTGAATATATTGATCTAGGTCATATGAAGCAATCAACAGTCGGTAACAAAACACTCGAGTGTTACTTACCTCACCACGGCGTGCAACGCGCTGAATCAACAACAACAAAGTACAGAGTGGTGTTCAACGCATCAGCAAAAACTTCTACAGGATGCAGTTTGAACGACCTCATGTACAAAGGTCCCAATCTTCAACAAGACCTACAAACATTATTGATGAAATGGAGGCAATACAAATATGCGTTTACAGCGGACATAGAGAAGATGTTTCGTGCTATTTGGGTGGCTCCTGCAGACCAACAACTACAACAAATTGTATGGCGGGAATCGGTGGAACAACCTATCCGCTCATATCAACTAACAACCGTAACATATGGTACCAAGGCAGCGCCGTTCCTAGCCATGATGACACTCAGGAGACTGGCGACAGATGAACGAGAACAGTTTCCGGAGGCTTCAAACGTGTTGGAAGAATCATTCTACATGGATGACCTCGTTCATGGGACACATACAATGGAAAAAGGAAAGAAATTGATCGCTGACCTGATACAATTATTAAAAAATGGAGGGTTTAACCTTCGAAAATGGTCTGCAAACAGTCAAGAACTTTTAGAAGACATCTCCGAACAACATAACAACGATAAGATTGTCTTCAACTTCAGAACAGAAAATACACTAAAAACGTTGGGCTTGTGCTGGAACTCAAGAGAGGATAAATTCACCTTTCAATGCACAATTTCGGACGTGAACAAGAAACAAACAAAACGCAGCCTACTAGCCGAAATATCTAAACTATTTGACCCACTCGGCTGGCTGGCTCCCGTATCAACAAAATTGAAATTATTATTTCAAAAACTGTGGGATGGAAACTTACAATGGGACGACGAAGTATCCGACAACATACATGCGGAGTGGTGCAAGATACAAGCGGACGTAGGGGCGATAAACTCTTGCGAAATACCTAGATGGCTTAAGTGTGGCGAAAAGCAGACAATGGAGCTACATGGGTTCAGTGACGCCTCTCTGGATGCTTATGCCTGTGTCATCTACGCACGGGTCCACTCATCAACAATTCTAGTAGCCGCAAAGTCAAAGATTGTACCACACCGAAAAACAACAACACTGCCTAGACTGGAATTGAATGGAGCGCACCTTCTATCACAACTAATGCGCAAAGTCAAACAGTCACTGAATCAACATGAAGTACACGTCTACGGCTGGACCGATTCCATGGTGGTTCTGGGTTGGTTACAAGGAGACCCGTCCCGCTGGAAAGCATACGTGGAAAACAGAGTACGAAGTATTACTGACGTCATACCACGATCGGCATGGAACTACGTCAATACAAAAGAAAATCCCGCTGACGCCGCAAGCAGAGGTCAATACGCTAGTCAGCTGAAAGAAAATCAACTGTGGTGGCAAGGGCCTACATGGCTACCATCGCTTCAAACAAAGAACATAGAACAACATAATTATAGTACAGACAAAGAAGAAAAAACAGTCCGAAAACAAGTTAATGTATCCCAACACAACAAAGAAAATCCGAGCATTGTGGAAAAACTATTGCAAAATCACAGCTCTATCGAACATATTATTCGCATTGTCGCATGGATACTCAGACCATTGAACCCGAAACGGCGACAACAACCAAAATATCTGACGTTGCACGAATTGGATAACGCAACGAAAGTGCTCGTAAAACAAACTCAACAACAATTATTTGACACAGATATTTGTTATTTACGAAAACATAACATGGTGCAATCTAACAGTAAAATTAAAGCGCTCACTCCGTTCATTGACCATCAAGACATCCTACGAGTAGGAGGAAGATTAAAAAACGCCTTACTAACCGAAAACATGAAACACCCGATGATCATTCCACACGACAGTCGATTAACACATCTTCTCATCGACCAAGCTCATCGAATGACGTTTCACGGCGGCCCGAGACTTACCCTATCACACTTACGTGAGAAATATTGGATCGTCGGCGGAAACCGAACCACGAAGATGCAAATCAGAAAATGTGTGACGTGCCGCAAAAACAACCCAACAAAAGAACACCAACTGATGGGTAACCTACCGAGCGCAAGAGCAAATCAAGCGCCACCCTTTCACCATACAGGGGTAGATTACACTGGATTTGTGGACGTCAAAATGAACAAAGGCAGAGGAGCAAAAACAACGAAGGGTTACATAGCAGTCTTCATATGCATGGTGACCAAAGCTGTACATATTGAACTGGTATCAGATCTCACCAGTTCAGCATTCTTGGCAGCCTTAAACAGGATGGCAGCAAGAAGAGGAGCCCCTCGTCACTTATACAGTGACAACGGAACAAACTTTGTCGGCGCAAACCGCCAACTTGTGGAACAATACGAAGAAATTGAACATACATACAAAAGCGATCAACTACAAAGGGAAATCGCAGAGATGAAGATTGAGTGGCATTTTAATGCCCCCGCTTGGCCATCAGCGGGAGGGTTGTGGGAGCGAGCAGTCCGAAGCCTGAAACACCACTTAAAACGAGTAGTAGGAGAACAAAAATTAACATTTGAGGAGTTTACAACAATCCTAACAAGACTGGAGGCCTGTTTGAATTCCAGACCTTTGTGTCCACTGAGTGAAAACACAGACGATCTAGACTGTCTGACGCCGGCACATTTCTTATCGGGTAGACCGGGGCTGACAGTCATCGAAACAAGGGAGGATGCAAGAACAAGATGGGAACTAACAAGAAAGATCTTCGTAGAAATCTGGAAGAGATGGAGGAACGAATACCTGTGCCAACTATTAACTAGATCAAAGTGGCAGGAACCACAGAAAAATCTGAAGATAGGCGATCTGGTGATTATTCATGATGATCATATACCAGCCGGTAAATGGCTCATGGGAAGAATAACAGAGCTTCACCCTGGGAACGATGGATATGTTCGGGTCGTTAGCCTAAAAACAAAAAATGGACACATGAAAAGACCTGTTACAAAACTATCCGTCTTACCTATCAACGGTGACGAAACTACCAAACAGCAAAACACCTCAAAAACAAACGAAAATGAGTCATACCTACAAACAAACAGCGAGTCGCCAAATTCACGACGATGCAAAACAACAAACAGAAAAATAAACTTTATTGGACTGGTCATGGCAATGCTGTATTTGCTAAACCCTGTCGCGGCCGCTAACACAACAAACATTGTCGAGCTTCAACAAGGTCTATACTTTGATAAAGTGACCAATATGCAACTAATACGCGGCGAGTGGAAGATTATCGTATACTATGACGTCAAGCCTTACTGGCACGGTATAGAAGTATCCAGTAAATTCACCAATCATCTAGAAAACATCTGCGAGAAAATAAAACAGAAAACACAATGTAACGTAATTTTAACACAACTACAACACTCGACCGACGAAATCGGACACTACAACCATATGTTGCTGAATCCGCAAGGCCGAGCGAATACGAGAAGCAAACGTGGGCTTATCAACGGTGTTGGTTCCATCGCGCGCTCCCTGTTCGGAGTATTAGATGACGAATTCGCAAAACAATATCAAGAAGACATTGACCTGGTCAAGGCTAACGAGAAACACCTGGCACTGTTGATAAGAAATCAAACATCCGTGATCGAAGCAGAATACAATCTACTAAAAAGGTCGGAAGATGCAGTTGAAAAACAGTACAAACAGTTTAACCAACATCTGCTAAACTTTGAGAAGTTTACGAACAATCTCAAAAAGGAACTGGACTCTCAAGAACTGTCCATCGAATTTGTGATGTCCGCTATTACGGCAAATAGCCTGATAGAGCATCTAAGAAACGTCCAGGAGACCCTTATAGAGACTGTAACAAACATATATAACGGCAAGATGAACCTACACCTCATCGCACCGGAACAGCTTCGGGATGAATTGAATATAATCTCGGGTCAACTGTCCAAGGATTTAGTCCTACCCATCACCAACATTCAAACAGAGTTGTTTCGCCTATATCATCTTTTACAAGTAAAGGCAAAAATGACTGAACGATACCTAATAATCGAGGTAAAAGTACCCTTGATCAGCAGAGACAACTTCGAGATCTACAGAACAATACCTATACCGAAAAACAATGTCGTAGATATGGTCACCCTAATACCTATTGCTGAAATATTAGCAATAAACATACAAAAAGATTCGTACATTCCAATGACGGAATCCGAAATACATCAATGCGTGCAGAATGACGCGACCACTCGATTGTGTCCACTACAGAAACCCGTATACCGCATGAAGTCGGACGAGAGCCTCTGCATGAAAAACAAGGAATCTCCTCACTGCGAAACCAAACATGAAACCTGCCGAGACAAGTGGATGGAATTGAACAATGTAAATCAATACCTATATTTTTGCTGTCAACAATGCAAAATACGTATTATTTGTGGACATCAAGTTTCAACGCAGCTACTACACAAGGCCGGTGTCATAACCCTAAATGCCGATTGCATAATTAGTAGTGAAACATTTACTGTTTATCCTCAAAGGCAACAAATAACCAAACTTCAAGCCCAGATCGACGCAGGTCCGGCAGAAATTCCTTCAATCAACAATATCATCAACCTACCTGTACAGGTTCCAAAACTTGTTGACGAGAATGAGACAGTAACAGACCAGAGAGCATTACTGCAAGAGCTTGGCAAACAAGTAGAGCAAATGAAAGTCGCAACATCAAAAGACATCCTGTCAGATCATGCAACATACCACGATGTCCACCAATACGTCGTCATCTACATATTAGCTGCTGCAGCAGCGTTCGCGGGCGCGATCTACGCATACAACCGCCTACGCAAGCATTGGGCAAGTCGACGGATACCAGAAGCTCCATCTGTTCCCAACCCGATGCCCCGAAGAAGGTCGACAGCGAGCATAGTGGACAACGCTGCACTTGACGTCACAGACGACAGTAGCGCAGAGCACTTATCGAGTGCACGCACACTTAATAAAGCAACGTCGCCTATTGCGCGTTGTGAATTTCCTTAATAACTTATGACATTGTTTGTATTTACTTTTTTACATTTTTACATTTTAACTTGATTTTGTTACAATTTCCGTATGTACATTTAAGTTAGCTTTGTGAGTGGGCAATATGTACGAGCTACGCTGTACATTCAACTAACTTGTCCTACTTACAGTGAAACGTTGCAGTTTATTTAATCCAACAATAATCGTACATTATTACTTTTGTAACATGTTATTTTTAGTAGCAATAAAACCTTTATACCAATCGGTTGTTTACTCATTCAAACATAACATAACAGGTTTAATAAACCAGCATAACATTTTTACTGTTGGGAGTTACGCCCCAACAAAACATCTTTAAATATACATCAAAGCACCATTTCCTATACAATGATCGTACATTAGTGCAGTAGGTTACTGTTCTGTTTAGTTTTCACGCGCGTATTATAAAACGTTTGGTGAGAGTATCGGGCGCTCGTTATTGGCGGCAAGTCGCGGCGCTCGCTTCATATTATGGAACAGTAGGATTCAATGCGATGCGGAAAACATTTTGGTGTTCGCATCGATTTCTCTATGTTTCCGGCGTTACCGACCGCCCACAGCGAAAAGAGCGCACAGAGCGGAGCGAGCGCTGAATAAAATATAAAAGCGTCAATATTTGATAAAAACAACGGGTACGGAGCGACCGGGCCGGGCAACCTTGTGCGCCGGCGGGATACTGCGGGATAGCGGGATTACTAACTACTCGTATATTGATAGAAATAATAAATTAAACTGCGACTGTAGCGGAACTTGCCGGCATTATATGTAGTTGTGTGTTGTACATTGTTACATCTGATATTGTAATGAGTAATGGCCTCTGATTGTGGCGGCTCGCTCCACCAACATGAATATGTTACTATTTCGATAATATTATACGAAACGGTTATTGTTGCTATATTCAAAAATGTAAACAATAATTAATATTTGATTCAGGGTAACTTAACCTTTTAATTTTTGAATATTTAAATAGGTTTATGATTTTGACCGGTATGTATGTATGTTTATTCATCTAATAACTTCTGAACTACTTATCAAAATTTGACAAATCGACGAGATAAAAACAATACATTGGAACAATAGTAAGGGATCCTAAAGTTCAGAGCATTGTGGCACATGACGACGTCTATCCTCTCGACATTAACGTGAATATTTACTAAATCCTTACTATACTAATATTAGCTTTTGCCCGCGGCTTCACTCGCGTTAAATTCGGGGTAACACAGTTGGGGAGGTAGCAGGTACCTGCAAATCAGGAAAGGGGTTTCCTGATTTGCAGGTACCTGCTACCTGTAGTTTTTGCCCTTGCGCCTTATTGATTGTAATAGCAATGCTAAGTTTTCCCTTTTCCTCCCTCTTTCTACTATGTATTACATACATGCACAGGATGTCAATATAGGTAAGGTTTAATCGTTTTATAAAATCTGCAATGAAGGAATTTCTCACTCTTTTTTGTCCGTCTCCAGGGTCTCAACTATCCCTGTACCGAAATGAGGTAGAAAGAGGGAACAAAAGAGAAGAAAAGGGAAAACTTATCTTTGCTATACAAACAATAAGGCGCTAGAGCAAAAACTACAGGTAGCAGGTACCTGCAAATGAGGAAAGGGGAACTATGTTACCCCGAATTTAACGCGAGCGAAGCCGCGGGCAAAAGCTAGTGTTATTATACTTTTTAAGTCGGGTTCTAAGTTTGGTGTTGACATTATACAAATATGTGAGAACGATTTAGAAAGACATGCACATTAAGAGCGTCCAGTGTAAAAGCAAAAAAATAAAAATTAATAATTAACCGTGGCAGGTAAGGGACGACCAGCCCTAACTGACAGCGCCCGTTCACGAACATGACGTACCCGCACCCGCCACCATCAGAGAGACTTTTAAGTGAGAATGACATTCTCTCAACCATCAAGGCTCATTCGTGTCAATGGTAGTACACATGGGCTTTACAATCATACAATACTAACTGGCGCCCGCGGCTTTGCCCGCGTGAAATAAATAAAGGCTCATCTGCTTGTGTTATTCCTGACTATAACCCACCTCTGTGCCAAATTTCATCAAGATCTGTTCAGCCGTTTTGTCGTGAAAGAGTAACAAACATTCATATATCCATACATCCTCATAAACATTCGCATTTATAATATTACTTGGACTAAGAAAAAATATGCGTATTTAGCGTACAAATATATGTCGACACTATGTCGACTTACAGGTGGTACCTATGTTATTGCAGATATTAACAATCTTTATCTTTAATGATAATCTTTATTGGCATAAACAAATTACAAACATTAATGAATTCCCTAGCTCCTGCGCTAGTGTACACTGTATTACAGGAGCTAGTGATATTATAAAACGATTAAACCTTTCCTATTGACATCCTGTGCATGTATGTATGCCTGAAGTCATAACTCAATCGACATTTACGAGCCCCCCCCCCGCGCCCGCGCCCGCACCCGCCGCGCCGCCCGCTCGGAGCAATCAGTTCGTATCCGCTGCTCTATGTTGTATCCGCCGGCTCCAGCCGATTTATGATCTCTGTTTAGTTTTTATGTTTCAACAGAGAGATGTATGTACCGTTGTTCTAACAAGACTTATCGCTTGAGGAGCTTTAGTGAAAGGCTACACAGACTCACACGTACCCAAGAGCGAGGTCGGGCGACGTCGCTGCATCTAGCCTGCCAGGTCTACGTGCATCCTACCGTACGATCGTTGCTGTATCGTGCTCGTGTTGCAGGTGTTGCTTCATGTTCTTGTACAAGTATTCACCTTCAGATGGAAGAATCAAGTTATTTCCAATGAAGTGCTGCGTATTACTTGTGCGCATTCGTATAATATAATATTCAAAGTTGATTTCACTAAATAAAAAACTTTTTCTTTCTTTAGGAAACCAATGATTACTGTTTCTTCCGGTATAATTGTTTATCTCAGATATTTCACCGCACCACCTTGATCCGAAATCGATACTTCAGAAAGATATATAAGTTTGGCCTCTTCTATAATTCACTGAACGTTTTCGAATTTGCGAACCTTCACAAGTGGCGTTACAATGATACGTCAGAGGGCGCTGGGAGAACGTGACACGGATTAGTCACACGCTTTATGATCACAGCTGAGTGGAAATATGGACGCACGGGAAATGTATATTATATGATAAGCGCAATATAAGAACAGCCTGCAAACAATCGGTCTGGTTTTATTATACAAGTAAGATTTGTCCAAGCAGTGAATCATATAGTATCATAACTCGATATACGAAGTATTAGGAATCTCCGTGGTATTAGTTCACAAATGAAAGACATTGAATTAAAACGGGACCTCGTAGCGACGCGACGAGTACGTAATGCCAACTCGTTACTCTGCTCACCCCACATCCCATTGAGAGTCGTTTAGTATGCACGCATCGCTCCACAGTTACGAGCGCAAAGTTTTTAACGATAGCTGCCGAGTGCCGAGTTCAGCCCGTCTTAATTAGCTTGTTCGTAACGCGCCGCGCGCCCGTGTACACACAGCGAGGAGACTTGCGTTATGTAGCCGGGTGACAATTTGTGCTAATCGAGAAAAGCCTTCATATCATGACGACAGTATTCCGAAAAAAGTTTATACTCGCATTTGGCAAGTTGTGTTTTAAAACCCCTGTGATAGAGGTGGGCGTGCAACATAAACAGGGAGGTAACCGGACGGTTACGGTGGAGCTAATTTCATCAGGCTTTTTGTTTCGGATTGTGTCAAAGTGACAGACTTTAACTGACTAAAACCCTGTCATGTTCTTTCTTTTGCCCTTTATGTTCCGGAGCCGCTGTATATCTTTCGGACAACCAGCAACCCGGCAGGCGGTGACCCTGGCAGGCCCTTCTGCTACTTAAATAAGGCTGCCACTGACTTATTCCTCATTACAGATTCTTCAGTCATCGGATCAAAATCTGAATCGCCACGGCAGTCCACTTAGGCCTAGTTTGTACAGACGAGTAACAAACCAACATCAATGATCAAGCTACATAATAAGGTAAGTGTACACCGGCTGACCACAGTAGGCATGTCTCTCGCAATTGTTTTCATAAATTGCTAACGTCAGGTAGTTCCATGAGTTCCGTATGATAAGTTGCTCAAGTTGTTTCCTCGTCAGCGAGATATCCCGCGTTGTGTGCGAGAAAAGTTATGTTGTTTATGATGTCTCAATGTTTTCGTCGAGTGTTTGCGCTCCTTTGTTTGTAGGAACGTCCCCGGCTTGAGACTGTGCGGGTGCTCCGCCGTCCGCCACTTGACAGACTTGTGAACTCGTAATAAACCTTTTATAACCTTCTCTTACTTTCACCTGTCTTTTTATTATATTCTATTATTTTCGTTTCAGAGTGCAAATCATCATTAGCTTTGTTCAGCTCGACCCAACATCATCCCCATTCTGATTGGCTTATGCTATTACATGAACTGCAGAAGGTCACGACGGTGACCGCTTACCGCCCGGTGAGGTGTCGGCTGGAGTGTCGTCGTAAAGTAACATATCAAATGAAACACTTGACAAAATCTACAGCAATCGCTCTCGTAATTGAACAGTATGAGTAGCAACACTAGCCGTGCACAGCTAGTGGCACGAACACGAACACGCGCCACATTGACATTGATCGAGCCGCGCTCGACCGCGCGCTGTGTGCTCGTATGATGACGTTTAGTGTTATTTGACCCATTTACTGAGCAAAACATTAATGGAGCCGTCCTAAATCTCACCAATTAAATTCCAGTAATACCGCCACTGCACCTCCACTCCACCGCTGTATTTCTCTGTCAATTCCTGTAAGTTAACATTTCGTCATTTTAATTTAATTCTAGGTGTCGTCTGGTAAGCATCCCTCTCTTGTTCGTCGTCGGCGACCGTTTTAATATTAAAACATAATATTTAATCTGCGAAGAAGAAAGGTCATGTTTTTATTACGGAGAGACGCAAAGTGGCCCGTAACGTCACGTGATCACGTTTCGTACCGATACGAATGTCGTCATTAGTTAACTATAACGTGTCGAGTCGCTGGCGATGGCGTACCGTAGCGTATTCAACAATACGCGGCGATACTGTGTCAGTGGGGCAGTGCGCGTACTGCGCGTAGTACCCGCACACGGCGCCATGCGCGGGAACATGACATGTAGACAGATGCCGAAGGTCTACGCTGATTTCTATGGTTTAATAAAGTGTTTCTAATGAATCATCAGTTCTAATTATGTTCGTCACCATACACTCAACTCATTTTGTAGTGGTTTACTGCTCAAGGCATTTAATGCATGCATGCGATGCGGGCTGTTCGAAAGAGATACTGCGCCCCAGGAAACGAAGGGCAAAAGGAAGAACATCAATGGGTTACAGTCACAAAAAAAGACACTACTTATGCGAATAATATTTTAAATCATTAAGTTACAAGTAAGTTCATCGTTTTAAACTAATGAACACTAATTTTGAATCGAAATTTCAACAATCATCACTTTCCAGTACTCTTAAAACCTAGAACAAAGTGAGTCTTCTGCACATCATTGTCTAGTGGCAAGGTTGCAGAGGGCACGAGCCGCGGTACAACGGGGAATAAAAGCCTCTCGAAGGGTAACCTCACCCCCTCCAGCCCCCGCTCGCCCCCGAACACTACCCCGCTCACTCCCGCACGCACCCCCCCTCCCACCTTTTGGACGGTTTGTTTTACGAGCTAATTATTTTCTATAGTTTTTACAAGTTATGATTTTAATTGAAAAGGGAGAGTTAGTGAGTTATGTGTGCGCTTTGTTCGACAACTAACAAAAAGGGTTATTTTTAGTGTACGACACAATGCCGACATGTTTCCTTTCCGATGTAAAGGTTAAGACGTAATTTATATGTATGAATATTTTATAGCAGCCTCCTATGAAAGAGGCTTTTATTGGGTAGTCGGGATGAGTATTAGCGTTATCTCGCAGCCGGAGTATATTCCGTCAATACTTATTGAATGTGTGTATCTTACGTAAACTACTCTCTGCAAGGTACATACCCTAAATGTTTCTTTCTATTCGAATAAACGTGAAAGTAGTCGGTGTGCCTGCTGACTACGATTAGGTGGAGTTTATCAAAACATTCGTCCAGTATATCGTGACGTGAGACGAATCATTAGTGACATGATTAACGCGCCTGGGAGGGGCTGGGGGACGGAGGGGGGAATTCGAAGCAACATTTTGAAAAAGTCGCTCCTTCGGGACTGGACCCGCGCTCATTACCGACCCGTTGCGGCCCGGTGCGGCCCTGTGCGGCCCGGTGCGGCCCGGTGCGTACCGACGCGGACCGGAACGGCCGAAGCGGGTTTGTTCTTGTGCTTTTAACTTTTAAGCACTCAGGTGGCAGAACTTTGGTGTTGTTATCCCTTCCTCAAATTGAGCGTAAAGTTAAATATACTTAATACCCCAGCATTTATCTGAACAGTTAGTTTCATATGAGCTTTCATTTGTTAGTCCTTTGTATGGAGAAGATAAGAACGAGATAACAATGAAAGAACATTTAATTCGTTGATGCCGTTAGTTCTTGCATGTTTTGTCTGATAGTTGGGATAGTATGCGTATTTTAAAATAGTCAGCCTGTCCCAAAATGAAATAAAGTAACACTGTTCTAGAGAAGTCATTCTCTTTATCTTCAACGCTAAATCAGTTTACTCTCCACATGATCTGAAAAGAAACGATGTCACACATAAAGGCTGCGGTTCTCAACTGACCGAGTTTTACCGTTCAGATCGTTCACAACGAACCGAGCAATACAACTTATTCGAAACGATTCCATCGGGAGATGCCCGGACACAAGCGGAGCGGTGCGGACCATTGTAAATATTTTCCAAAAGCTATAACATTAAGCTGCTCAAATATACCTCCGATTTTGTACCAAACCAGAAATACGCAAGTGCTTCTCAAAATATATATTTTTTACTGGAGAACAAGCTTTTTGTTTGTGTGTTGTTAGCAGTCAAGCAACAGTAGGCTAGAACCGGGCGGCAGAGCTCGCGACCACTAACCTGTATCGGTAGTATGTACGAGTATGTACCCACTAGTGTGTTAGTTGTACCGCAACTAGTACTTGACCCCGATTGTTTCACTCACTAATACAATTTACTCGACATTGTGGCCGCGAGAGTTCTTTGCTCTACTTGGAACGATTGAAAATCTAGGAAGGTAGATTATGTTTTTTTTTTACTTAAATCGCAAAATAGGGTGTCAGCTAATCTCATTGATTTGGGTAAAGTTTGATCTCTGATTGATAACGGATCCCCAAGCAATAAGTCGGTTAAATAAGTTGTACAGGTTAAAAGATTTATTAATTTTGTTGAATATCTGTTAAACATCAAATTTAATTAATTTTTTTTTTTATATATTTGTGTTGCCAACATGGATTTATATACTAACAATACTTTTATGTTTGAAAATATATAAAGTGAATTATCCAAGTAGGCGTGCATGGTCAAATCCGAAAATATGAGCAATAGTGAAAAATACTTAAGCCTTTGAGCACGATTTTGATGAAAACAAGGAAACAATTTAAAAAAAAATAGGGAACAATTTCTGGTAAGTAATGGCATACGACAAACGAAAGGTGACAGCTAATTTTTGATACGAAACATTAAGCAAATAGAAGTGAACAAAACGTCGAACAAAATCACTTTTGGGCCAATTCACGTGTACGTTCTCATTTCGATTGCTTACTTTTTAGTGTTGCGTCACCCGCTCTTGGCCAGGTTTTTCTTTTACTGATACTTTTAATCGCAAAGAATAAAACAATGAAAATAATGTTTAAATGTCTTGCTGATGGTGGCGGGTGTGTCGGGTCATTTAGCTCCCTTCAAAATGGTCGAGCTGAATGGGGCTGATCCATACGTCATGTTCGTGAACGGGCGCTGTCAGTTGGGACGGGTCATTTTTTAACTACCACGGTTCATTTTTAAACTTATTTAGATTTAAAATTAAATTTTGTTTTTTATTTACTCTGGACGCTCTTACTGTGCACGTCTTTCTACATCGTTCTCACATATTTGTATAATCTCAACATGAATGATGTAAATACGATTTTGTAAAAATATTATAATTTAAAAGAGTGTCCAAGGAGTTTCTTGCCCATTCTTCTCCATAGAGATCAACGCTTTGGAATGGGCAACTACAGTACTTTCACAAGTTATTATGCCTTGTGACCGGGCCTGTAGATTCATTTTGTTTCTTGACATTCAAAAGTGCCTGTAATGGTCTAATTGAAATAAATGATTTGATTTGATTAAAAAATCCTTAAGTTAGCCGTATGTTGTATGTATGCATTACTTAACAGAAATTGGTCTCTACTAGCGACACTGTCGTATGGTGTAAATTGTAGAATATGTTGGTTTTTCCAAAACCAGCGGGATCGATTCCTGGCCGTAAATTACGAGTTTTCAAAAATCCAATGATGCAGTTTTAGTTTTTATCGAAATTGAGCTCGAGACTCATTTTAGCATTTTTTTTTTTATAGTGTCGGATCCGCGCCTCCTTCGCAAATGCACCTGTATTATACAAGAAATATTATGAAAACATTTATCATTATATTTTCAGAAACATTCCAGTCCATAAATATCGAATTTATCGTAACAGTAAATAGTCCATTATAGCACATCACCGACTTATTGCTTGAGAGCATTGAATTAACCAATATCTATAAATTTCGTTCTGCCTTCTTCTTCTTATAAATGTTCTAATTTTGTATTTGAACCATTTCATATCAAAACTGTTCTCTAAAAACAGCGCTTGGTATAGATGGACCAAAACTAATTCCAAACTCGAGTGCAAACAAGCGAATCAAGCACTGCCGCTGTCTGTGATAATATGGGCGGGTTCATATTGATACGAGTGCAAATTCAATCTGACGTCACAAAACTGATTCCATTATCAAACATTATATGAGGTATTAGTGGATTGGATGTGCTGCAGCGCTGTGTGAATTCTATACCGTTAGCAGTGAAGTGCTGTTTGCGCTAGATCCCAAAGGGAGCAGGCGCGATGCGTCACGACTCGCGTCGATGCGCTCGCTGTAATATTTGCATTCCGAGCAGATATGAATGCCGAGTTCTATGACACGTCTTATTTACACAGCGAACGTAACAACTATAGTGCAGAAAGTCCACTCTGTTTAATACATCGTAATATGTCAAATAATCAGAAACAAAACAAAACTGTGGCCAACCGTTGAAGCATCCCAAACTACAGTAAAGTTTTACGCTACGTTACAATTCATTATATTATATCTGTTCAATGTTACCTTTGGACATTGACTCAGCACTCGGCCTGGCTCACGCGCGGCCCAGTTAAAATAATGATTTGGTTGCATCTTACACGCATAGAATACATAGAATTAGTATAATAGTGTGTGTTAAGAAAAAGTAGTATATAAGCCGAACATTTTGTAAATAAATCAGATTTGAATTTTATATTCTTGTCTCATTACCCCTCGCTGTGGCCAAGACACCTTTAGCCATCTTCGGATCAGTCCCGTGAGTCTGCGGGATTGGCAGTGAGTTTATCCTTCCCGAACCTGGTATTCCTGTCTACTATCCGTCTGTAACCTTAGGTCGCATGGTGCAGACATCCTGAACTTATTTATATATTTATTTATCACATACTAGGTATATGGTAGGTTAGGGCTGTAGGGTTTATAGGGCTTAGGGTCATAGGGACTGTTAGGCTTGTAGGTCGCTGTAGGTTCCTTTATCTACCATACCATATATTTCATACCATATATTTCCATGTACCATCACACCCTTGACAGTATTGCGGCCTTACGTGACGTTTGTTAAGGGTGGATGTACATTTTGGTCCTTCGAGCATTTGAATCGCGCGCCCATTGTAGGGATATACGTTGACAGACTGACACTTCAGAGAACTGGGGGCTGGTGTACTCAACAAAGCATCAGTTTTCAGTAATCTGAAGTACATTGTACTAGGGTATTCTGTCGGAAAGCCTCTCGTTGCGGATCGGTCACTGGCCTCTCACAAGCGGGTCTCACCAGCTGATTGAGAAGTCGCACGGATATAACAAGAGCGCAGATACCACTAGTACGGACTTAACAGTTAGAGTAGGGTAGGGCGTTAGGGAAGAGGAGAGAAGAACACTATGGAGACACAGGAAGTTAACGAACTAATCAGGAGCCAGGAAGCGGATTACAACGAGATCAGAAGGTTGTTGACAAACATAAAAAAAGACTCGCCCACAAGAAAAACCGAAAAATACATCAACGAAAGAAAGAAAACTTTAAAACAAGTTTTTCAGCGAGTTCAAGAAAACCACTTAATACTACAGGAACAGGAGGTGTTATCAACTCATAAATATATTACTACAAACTACTTTGCCAACATTAAAAAATATTACGACGAAGGAATCAAGTACCTTGAAGAATGCGAAGAAAGGCTACAACATGTGCAAAGTGTCTATGAACCGAGACTGTTAGAAGAAGATGAAGACAAGGACGGAGTCAGTAGCCCAAAACTATTTATACAACTATTCCGAATGTCGCAGATAACAAAGAAGATATCTCAGGCTAAGGAATCCGTAACTCAAAACAAGCCGATATGGCATTTACAAACACTGTTACAAACTTTACAAAAACAATGGCTAGAAATTGAAGAAACTCACATCGGACTACTAATGGCCGAAAGTACACTGGACAACAACTACTTCAGAGATAATTGTTTCGAAAAAACACAGAAAGATTACGACATTACTACGGAGTTATTGGAAGAAAGAATTTTTCAAATCTCAGATGAAAAAGGTATTTCAACAAAATCCTCGGGAAAACTACCACGAATAAGTATTCCCATATTCACGGGGGACTATGACTCTTGGGAAACATTCCAAGACTTATTCAGAAAAATAATTCACGAAGATAACTCAATTTCTTCAACAGAAAAAATGCAGTACCTAAAAACACACGTAAAAGGCGACGCAGCAAGATTAATACGTCATCTAACAATAAGCGAAATAAATTATGAAACAGCTTGGAAGTTGCTGACGCAGAGATATGAAGACGAGCGCATGATTTCTACTAAATTTATTGACAAATTATTAGATTTACCTAAAATTCAACGAGCAAACGCGGCACAATTACGAGATATGCATGACACTATAAATGAATGTCTTGAGGCACTAAAAAATCAACGCATCAACACATCGTCTTGGGGCCCTCTATTGATAAGAATAGTCAGTAGAAAATGGGATGAAGAAACTAATACGAAGTATGAAGACCAACTACAAAACCGAAATAAAGTACAATCCTTTGACGAGATGATGAAATTCATGGAAAACCGTTTTAATTGCCTTAAGTCCTTTGACGGATCTACTTCATATACTAATACCTCAAAACAACTATCGCGGGAAAGACAAACAACAGAAAAATATAAGCGCTGTTGGTTTTGTCAAAAGAATGATCATATTATTCATCACTGCCCTAGTTTCAAGGCGTTAAGCGTCAACGATCGATACAAGGCCGTCACGCAAAAAAGAATGTGCAAACGTTGCTTAAATCACGATGATCAGAAACAATGTGTGAGTGCAGTTTATAAACAATGTGAAATTTGTCAACATAAGGGACACAACGTGTTATTGCATCAATCTAGGCCGTTTCAAAACAAAGACAACGCTAGAAAATACACATCAAAAAATACAGGTACAGAGAAGTCACAAAATATAGCGACATCGAACTTATCAGCAACTAAAAATGATGCTAAAAATACAACTTTACTAGCTACTGCCATAGTAAGGACTACCTCGTACGATGGGATGCCGCAGATGCTTAGAGTATTATGTGATCAGGGATCAGAAGCGTCATTTTGCACTGAAGAAGTAGCACAATTGTTGTCTTACCCACGACAAAAAATCCAAGCCGAAATAAAGGGTATCGGAGATGAAAAACCAAAAACTTCAAACTACACAATCAACATTACTCTACAACCAAGGTACTCCAGCAATTACAAACTGCCAGTGACGCTAATAGTACTACCAAAACTAACAAGTTCATTACCAAGGAACGATTTACAACAATTACAAGAAAAAATCTTGGATAACGCTCTTATAGCAGACCCAACTTATTATAAAAAGGGACCAATTGATATAATATTAGGTGCCCAAGAATACAGCAGAATATTACTACAGGGATTCGAAAGACTAAGGGACGGAATTATCGCCCAGAACACAGAATTGGGGTGGATTTTATCCGGATTTTATCCCAATGAAACGAAGAATGGGGTAAAACTACTTAGTATGGTGGCGTGCACCGAAGATGTACGACAACTTACAAAATTTTGGGAATTAGAAGAAATTCCACAAGACTACAAACTAACACAGGATGACCAGACCTGTGAAAACTACTATAAAGAAACAACAGTAAGAAACTCAGACGGAACTTACACGGTACGACTACCTTTAAAGGATTCAAACTTAAACTTAAACTTGAACGGTGAATCACGCAGGAAAGCCGCTGCACGACTACTACAACTAGAACGACAGTTCGCAAAAAATGAAAAATTACGACAACAATACATTGACTTCATGAATGAATACTTACTTATGGGTCATATGAGAAAAGTAGCTACAACGAACTACAACTCAGGAAAATACTACTGTACATACCACATCAGGCAGTAATTAAGGAAGATTCACTAACTACAAAATTACGCGTGGTTTTTGATGCGAGCAGTAAAAGCAGCACAAAAATAAGCCTTAATGACAATATGTATAAAGGACCACGATTACAACAAGACTTATCCACTATACTTCTACGATGGCGAAAACATAAGTTTGCCTTCATGGCGGATATTATGAAAATGTACCGATTTATAAAAATTAATGAATTAGACGTCACACATCAAAGGATACTATGGAGATTTTCTCCAAAACACCCAATAAGTGAATATGAGCTTACAACGGTAACCTACGGTACAACTAGTGCCCCCTACCTTGCGGTACGAACATTGCAACAACTTGCGATAGACGAACAAAACAATTACCCAATCGCAAGTCAAGCTACATTACAAGATTTCTACGTAGATGATATTTTATCCGGAGATTCCCAGGAAAGTGCAGCTAAGGAATTGCAGAGTCAGTTAATATCCATGTTAAACAAGGGCGGTTTTAAACTTCGAAAATGGTCGTCAAATAGTTCAGAGCTACTGGAAAACATACCGGTGGAAGACAAAGACGATCAACTGCTCAAACTACCGTTAGACGAGTCCAGGAAGTCATTAGGCATAATATGGTCACCGCGAGAAGACAGTTTTTATTTCCAAATAACTATAACGGAAAATAAAAAACCAACGAAAAGATTTATTATGTCAGAAGTTGCAAAAATATTCGATCCCCTGGGCTGGTTAGCACCAATTATAATTAAAATGAAGCTGCTTATACAAGAACTCTGGACGAACGACATAGGATGGGATCAACCTGTTGATGACATACTCCAGAAAAAATGGGTTGAATTACAAAACCAACTTAAAAGTATAGAAGAAATTAAGGTTCCACGGTGGTGTTACATAACAGACAGCACAGAGATTGAGCTATATGGTTTCAGCGACGCTTCTGAAAAAGCGTACGGAGCGGTGGTATATAGCCGTGTAAAAATCAATAACATCTACTACGTTACATTATTACAAGCAAAATCAAAAGTGGCACCAAAGAAGCAAAAAACTACTCTACCTCGACTTGAGTTATGCGCTGCACTGCTACTAGCCGGCTTAATGGAAAAAGTAAAGGAAGCGCTTAACTGCAAAAATATCACGATATCTTGTTGGACGGATTCTATGATCACCTTAGGATGGGTACGAGGAGAGCCTGAGCGGTGGCAAACGTTCGTAGCCAATAGGGTATCACAAATCAAACAATTATTACCAAACGCAGAATGGAACCATGTAATTTCTGCAGATAACCCGGCTGATATCATTTCAAGAGGTCTTGAACCGGAAAAAATGGTTAAATACTCATTATGGTGGAACGGTCCTCATTGGTTAAAAACCGATCAGATTCCTATCACGAAACGTATGCCGCAGCCGAACCAAGAAACTAAATTATGTCATACAACTACAGCTGAGATTGAGAAGAATGACCTCTGGAATAGATTCTCCAGCTTAGACAAAATGATAAGGGTGTTGTCTTATTGCTACAAATTTACAAACAAACAAACAACAAATAAACTACTTACTTGTAATGAACTAAACGTGACATTAAAACGAATACTCCTGAAAATACAACAGCAGGAATTCAAAGATGACTTGAAAACTATACAAGGTGGACAACCCTTGAAGAAAAACAAAACATTATCCACTTTAGACCCATTTATAGACGAGGATGGACTACTAAGAGTTGGAGGCAGATTACAAAACTCCGAATTGCCTTACAATCAAAAACATCCAATACTTTTACCATACAACCATCATGTAACGTCATTAATTATACAAGACGCACATTTAAAAACATTACATGGTGGCAACAAATTGACATTGGCCTATTTACGACAAAGATACTGGATCATTAGTGGGAAAAGGAAAGTGAAGAGTTTAATTAATAAATGTGTGAGGTGCATACGATACAAAGCAGACACAAACTCTCAAAAAATGGGAATACTACCAAAAGCACGAGTAACGCAATCCCACCCATTCAGTTATACGGGAGTGGATTATGCGGGACCAATACAAACAAGAACTATGAAAGGAAGAGGTCACAAGTCCTATAAATCATACATTGCTGTTTTTGTATGTTTAGCAACAAAAGCAATACACCTAGAATTGGTGGGAGATTTAACGACAGAAACATTTATCGCAGCGCTACGCAGATTCATGGCACGAAGAGGTCACGTGTTACACATGTACAGTGACAATGCAACAAACTTCGTTGGAGCAGCCAATTTTTTACATCAAGAAATATTACAAATCACGCAATCGCCGCAATTTCAAAACACAATAACAAATATAGGAACACAGTGGCACTTTATTCCTCCATCATCACCACATTTTGGTGGCATCTGGGAAGCTGGCGTAAAGTCAGTGAAACATCACTTACGTCGAGTAATCGGAGATTCGACACTAACATACGAGGAAATGACAACCTTTCTCCACCAAATTGAAGCATGTTTGAATTCAAGACCATTGTGTGCACAAACCGAAAATATTAATGACAACACAATACTAACTCCAAGCCATTTTCTTATTGGCCGAGAAGCAGTAGGAACACCAGACCCGATCGAAAACATTAACACTGACCTAGTAAACAGATGGAAACAAATTCAAAAGATGAAAAAAGATTTTTGGAACAGTTGGACAAAAGATTATCTACACCAACTTCAGCAAAGATACAAGTGGAAACAAGCACATGAAAATGCAAAAATTGGAACTGTAGTACTAATAAAAGACGACAATATAAATCCAAGTAAATGGCCATTAGCAAAAATCACAGAAGTACACCCGGGAGATGATGGTGTAGTTAGAGTGGTAACTCTTCAAAAATCAACAGGCGCTTGTCATAAAAGATCAATCCACACGTTGATCCCGCTCCCTGTGAACGAAAACATAGAAATTGATACAACGAGCAAAGACAGGCAAACACCTACGCAATGTAACATATCAACAGCCACAATAAACAAAAAAGGTATACGATCACCGAAAAGTTGGATAAAGGGTTTACTAGTTCACACAATAATTATTCTATTAATCGGCACTGTGTCGACTACGCCCACATACACATTAAAAAGTTTAAACGCAGGACTATATGTAGAAGATATAGGAACCACAACTATTAATCGAGGAACGTTTAGAATTGAAACGGATTACGAGAGAGGAAGCTTGGAAATAGACCATAAAAAGATCGAAAAAATAACAACACAATTTCAACAACTCTGCAAGGACACTCAATACATCATGGATGAAACGCATTGCAACGAATTTTATCACCATTTAAACGAAGAAAAAACAAAGTTTGAGACAACAAAAGAATACCTAACAGAGATAAAGAAAAATAGGAAGAAACGAGGACTCTTGGGACAACTTTTAACATCGGTGTTCGGAGTTAACGATGAAGTGTACAGGGACATAGATACATTGAATAACAATCAGCAGAAACTTATAGACGCTGCCAACCATCAAACAAAGATAATGATATCTACCATCGCAGGTGTAAACCAAACCGAAGAACAAATCCAGAAAAAGTTAGAGAAGTTCCAAGCAAAACTAAATGAAGCAATATCATTCATGAATAACCACAATGTTTGGTATAAATCGATTGACAAAAATCATATTAAGATACAAGTAATGCAAACCTACGAGTTAGCAAACAATTTTATAAATGAGATTATGGACTACTATAAAGGGTTACTTGAAATATATTTACAAAAAGCAACTATATATAGTATACTAACACCAAAACACATCAGCAACATAATAAAAATGGCCAATCAAAAACTACCATCAAACTTAAAAATTATTCAGGATCAAATAATACACACTGAGATGAATGTAAATACTACGCACATAAGAGTGTACGCTTATTTCCCAATACACGATATAACAAAGTATACTCTGATACACGTAACATCAATTCCAGAGAGAAAAACAGATGGATCATTCGAGTGCTTAACTATTCAGCAGACATTTATGGGTTTCGATTACAACAACGAGCGCTACTTTGAATTAAATCAAGAAGAATTTAAAGACTGTCTTCATAGTGATGCAGGGTTTGTCTGCTATCCTGTAGCTGTCAACATGCAATTAAATAAAAATTGCATAGTTGAACAACTCTTTAGAACAGAGAATTACACCCACACCCAATGCACGTCAAAGACCTACAAAATATCGACGGATGTTGTATGGAAGCAATTATACATGCAAAACACCTGGCTTTTCATTACAACTAAATCCGTAGCCATATCGATTGTGTGTGACGGTCAAAGAAAAGAAATTACTATTCATGATGTCGGAATTCTACACATCTCCGAGAATTGCGTCATTAAAACACTTAACAACATACTTGCTGCAAAAAGAACAACAACTGTAACAGTACTAGCTTCTTATGCTAAAACAATGAACTTCTCCATTAATACGCAGATCTTACCAACAAATATAAACGATATATCCAAGGAGGAATTAGTTTTAGACAAGGCAAAAGGAGTTTTCGACCACTTAGTTACATCCGAAACAAACTTACAAACTGAGCTACAAAACACAATTTGGAAACAATTAGAGTCTCATACATACATCGCTAGCATCACCACTTCACTTGTTATGATAAGTTTAGCATGTGTTTTAATTTATTTCGGTCCACAGGTGTTGAATAAACTTCGAGCCACCATTGCAGCAAGAAGGAAAACGGTGCCGCCTGTGCAGCAACCAACGATCTGCACATCACAAACGCAACAAACACAACAGCGGTACGGCATACCACACAGCGTGCCCACCCGTCAGTCACAACAAACTGAACAAGGCCAGGCCAGACCATACGAGACCATCGAGCTGTACCAAATGGAGTCCCGTTCCTGAGAGTCGCCAGGATGTTCAATGTTACCTTTGGACATTGACTCAGCACTCGGCCTGGCTCACGCGCGGCCCAGTTAAAATAATGATTTGGTTGCATCTTACACGCATAGAATACATAGAATTAGTATAATAGTGTGTGTTAAGAAAAAGTAGTATATAAGCCGAACATTTTGTAAATAAATCAGATTTGAATTTTATATTCTTGTCTCATTACCCCTCGCTGTGGCCAAGACACCTTTAGCCATCTTCGGATCAGTCCCGTGAGTCTGCGGGATTGGCAGTGAGTTTATCCTTCCCGAACCTGGTATTCCTGTCTACTATCCGTCTGTAACCTTAGGTCGCATGGTGCAGACATCCTGAACTTATTTATATATTTATTTATCACATACTAGGTATATGGTAGGTTAGGGCTGTAGGGTTTATAGGGCTTAGGGTCATAGGGACTGTTAGGCTTGTAGGTCGCTGTAGGTTCCTTTATCTACCATACCATATATTTCATACCATATATTTCCATGTACCATCACACCCTTGACAGTATTGCGGCCTTACGTGACGTTTGTTAAGGGTGGATGTACAATATCAATACGTTTACCAAATAAAATATATTTGTCTTTCTTAGACATTCCATTGCGATGCACTAAAGACATAATATGATACACGCATGTGATTCTTCTGGCTCGATATGTTCCGACGTCGGGCTTACAATGCGCGCTACCTAGCACGGCGCCTCCGGAATACGTGAGTTCGTTCGCCTTAAAATATTCGCATGTTCGGCGCAGCGGCCGCGGCTCCAGGGCGCGCGGCGAGGTATTACTGAACTATGTAGTTCGATCGCTGTTCGATGGCGACGCGATATTAACGACACTTTTACGACACTATGAATACAGTTCACGCTAGCATGGACGAGCCCGTTCGAACTATACATCAACTGGCTGCGACCAGTTTTAACCGGTTCCAACTGGTTACAGCCGGTTCGCGGCACACGTGACCCTCACACTAACTCGCATATTTTCTCAACTGTTTTATAAATTCATAGATTTATGAGGTCGAGCGGAGTAATGTTACGTCGAGGCGTAATGGAAGCTTTATGCTGACTCCGGCTTGGAACTGCCGAGATATGGACATTTGTGAACATTTCGTATTCAGAATTCATCATGCGACTGTGCGAGAATCTCATCGCTAAACATGAGACACAAGAACGGGACAGGAGCGCTAAATAGATATTGCCAATGTCACTTGTGCAGTGATATATGTTGTACAAAAATGTTTTAAATTATCAATTGAGATTTAACGGTGTATTACACGCACTCAATCCCAAAGATCAAACGATTTATAAGAGCCAGTAAGTCAAGCCGAATCAATGGTGGGACCTCTGCATTGAAATTGAACGTATGAATGTCTGAAATAGTGCAGTTTCGTAGCAAGTCGCTCTCGGGTCGGAAGCGCGGTGCAGGGCGGGGGGAGTGAGGGGGGGGGGGTGGTATTGGCGGTGCTGGCCGGTGATCGAAATCTCTCTTCCATTGCCAGCGAAGCTTTGTAATCTTGCAGCAGTTTTTGGCAAGAGATTCAGAATGAGCACAGGTGAATCTAAACCTTGTGAGTAGGGAGTAGATTCGATGTTTGGTTGGTTGTGGAGGCTATTAGGAAGTGGCAGCGGCGCCGTAAGTCAGGTCGTCGGCGTCGAGTCCCGTCATAGATCGGCGCAGAGCGTCCACTCCATAGGCGAGCGAGCGCCGACCAGACCTCCACACTATATACTACTTAACTTACTAAAATATAACTGAGATGCACTGTACAAATTAGTTGTTCATTATCGATTATTCTCACGTCACTAGACACTTGGTCAGTCAGTATATATTGTCAATAAGTTTTACTGCAACTTCACAAAGTTAGCTTGCAAAGTTTATTTTGTATCTGGCATACGAAAAAAAGAGTTTTATAGTAGGTGCCTAATTCTGAAACTGAGTTTGTCCAATTTCAAACATTTTGCTTGCGTATATTAATCTCTGATTGTTTGAAATTTATAGAAGAAAAAAGTTCTTTGTAAAATAATTACAAGAGTAATAATAACCCAAGCAATGCATTACGAATAGTTGAGCTGCTCACCTAAGAAGTGCGTGTAATGCAAGTAGAGGGCGCTCGCTACACGCTGCACGTCGGCAGAGGGCGCTGCGAGCGGCTCCCGGGGAGCACTCGGCCACGAGCTCGAACGTTGGTAACATCGAGTGCGGAGTGTTCGTTACGTGTACTTGATTATTAAATAGTAAAATGAAAAGCTACATAGTTTCACAGTTATACAACGTGTGTCAAGTGGTATTTAACTGGGATATCTGAACCTATTAGTTTTTTTTAACAGAGAATGTGAAAATGGTTGTTACGAAAATTTCCTGTGATGTCTTGTGGGCTGCATGGAACATTTGAATAGTAGCAATAATAGTGAACAGAAACTTTGTAGATTGTAAAAAGATCAAATTAATCTCACGATAGAACCGTGTATCTATCTGGTCTAAGTACTTCGTATTAGTCCTGAAGCTAACAAACCGTGTTCTGTAACTATCGCCCCCATCGCGGAAACTTCTTGTCTACTTTGCTCGGCCGCGGTTAGCGAGTCTCGCGCGCCCTCTTTATGTTTTATCACAAACTTTAATTCCTCGCACGCCGTTCTTTGTGTGACGATAATCGTAGCTTACTGGATTTAAGAAAGCCCCTTTGTATTTACATGGTGAAAATGACACGAACGTACAAACGGTTGACACGTGTTCAATATATCATTTTGAGAGATAATTAAACAAATAAACTGCATGAGTGTGTATGCGGGGAGACCAGGATGATGTACCGAATACGTGTTAACCGTTTGTGCGTCACTGTCTGTATAAAAGTGGTTTGACTCAAAGTAATGTAGGTAGTAACGGATAATATCAAAAGTGAAGTAACCTTAAACTTGTGAAATTTTCTTTCCTTGTTAGTTTTTTTTTTGTTGTTCGTGACAAATTGACGCTTTGGTGTAAATGCGCCTTAACTCATTTCTGACTACTACATGTTCTGTAACCCCAATTATACCATAAGAATACTCAACTAATACCACATAATAATGCTCAAATAATTTAATTGAATAAACCTTGAAATAACACTTTACAAACACAACAATTCACAAGGTTGTACTGGGACAAATATTATCTTTAATTAAGTAAAATGTGTAAAGAGAACGTCTTAAGTACTAGCGCAAAGTTGTGAAGTTACCGTTTCGTAGTATCGTACCGCCTGGGGGCAATCTCGTACTCTCTGCGCTACGACAACATCGCTACACCGTAGCCGGAGCTACTTCATCGCTACGCCGTAGCCGGAGTAACTACATCGCTACGCCGTAGCCACTGCTACATGCCACTACGACTCAATTAACTGACCTATTTGTGCAAAAGCTGATATTCAATGGAAATGTTGAATTCAGGCATTTAAATTTAAGTGTTTCTGTTCACTTTCAATGTTGATATTTTATTAAGTTGACAAATTTTATATAACGAAATATTATTGCTTTGAAACTGTTTATTAGCTTTGGTTATTCTTTTATAAACTCAATAATATCCGGTATAATAAACGTAGCCTGGCTACGTTTCGGGGACTTATTTTGGGAAACTCAAACTCAAAGCCCATTCCAAAGCGTAGATCTCTATGGAGAAGAATGGGGATAAAACTGCATGGACACTCTTTTGAATCATAATATTTTTATAAAGTCATGGATACATCACTCATGTTGAGATTATACCTACATGTGAGAACGATGTAAAAAACGAGCACATAAAGAGCGTTCAGAGTAAAAGCAAAAACAAGAGTTTAATAAGAATAAATTTATTAAACCTAGTAATAGTAATAAGTAGTACATGATTTTTCTTAATCTAACAAGTTCTATGTTGACAGAATTAGAAAACAATGTACTCCAAACTAGGCTGCGCCTGTATCTTGGGGGCCGGTAGATGAATTAATTAATTAAAACAAACCGTGGCAGCTAAGAGATAACCAGTCACAACTGACAGCGGCCGTTCACGAACATGACGCATATATCAGCCCCGTTCAGCTTAAACATTTTGAAGGGAACCCTTTTCCTGTTACCGGTGGGCTAATGATTTTAAATATTGTTTTATAAAAAGAAAGTAAAAATTAATAAAAGAAAGAATGGTAATAATCAATTCGTCATATTATAATGTATTTTCCTGTTTTGCATAAGTTAATATAGCTGGAAAGATAAAATGGTTTATAATAAATAACAACGACAAGAGATTGGTTGCGCCGTGTGTGAACAAGCAGTATGACAGGTGGCTAGTTCCAGCGGCATGCGGCACTACGATGAATGCGCCACAGATAATGTACCGACAATGCTCACTGTTCAATGATACAATGTTCAGGTGGATACAACTCCACAATATTTATTGTTGTCTGCAGCACAACGCTCGCGAACATATTGATAATATATCTCTCTGGAAGCGGTAACGTTTGCTGGTAAATAACACTTCTAGCAATGCCCATTGTGCACTCTTTATCGACGATTTGATAAATGTACAATACCACCATCTGTTTTGTTGTATTTTGTGTTAAATAAATTGTAGAAAATGTTGTCATATAATATAATGTCTAAATTTTAATTGTCTAAATATAATGTCCCCGCTTCATCAAGTGGGCGTTGGTTTTCAGTGTATCAGAAAAGTTTGCTGATGGTTGAAAAACTTTCCTGAATAGTGTTTCTTAAAAAACCACAAACACACAAACTTAATTTATATTCGTTTTTTTTTAAATATAACATACACAAGATCTATTGTGTGACGTCGCAAAGTTGAGTCGCATTAGTGACTTAAAAACTTTATTCTATTGAGGACATAAAAGCAACACGAAAAGTAATGCGTCTATAAGGCTGTGCACATCATGTGCGCCCTGACATAGTACGCACACTAACTGAGCAGGTTACTGACTTGGAGGTAAACATCGACGGCGCACAGTTCATTATGACATGTCCGCTCGAGAGCCGTGATGCGCTCGAGCATAGACTGACAACTTTGTGCCGTTCGTTAATATGTAGGTATGTGTGTGATCTAACAACGATGTTTGGTTAGCAGTAAAACAGATTGAAAAACCGGACGTTTCGTATGAATTGTACAAAGTCTAGTTCATTTGGTATCTGATTCAACAAAAATGCGGTGCCAACATGCTAGGGACGCAGACAAGCAAGTTGGCAGAACAAATTATTTCTCCGTACAATACTTCTGTTTGTCACCACTCATGTGGATATTGTGCTGTACACACACACACACGGATGCATTCACATACGTGTGCGCGGCGGCGGACTGCTCCAATTAGTGCTGCCGCTAGAGAGACGCGTGTCGCCGTAACATCTGTCACATGCTATTGTCTTGTGTTTTGGGGCTCCCACTGTCAACACAGTAGTATTGGTAGCTACCTACTCAACGAGTTGCGAGACTAAGCTCCATGCAGTCTAGGCCGGATCATGACTTCACATGATAAGTTGCGGCAAAACGTAAGCCTTCAAAATAAACCACTATATCTAGTTGTCGTGCTTCTTTTGGTTTCCCTGTCCAAATTAGTCCTCAATCTACCGTAACCTGGTCTAGCTTCCTATTACTCGTGTATGATGTGAGAGCCCACTGCACACGTGTACTGTACTACATGAGCCGGTGTGTACCCATCTGTGACATACGTGACGCGACAGGCGCAGGCGGTGCACGGAGCGACGCGACGCGCTCATCTATCATCGCGTGACCTTCGCGTCACGACACGACACGACAGCCATAACAGAACATCGAGGTGGAATGTGGAGAAGCTCCGTCGCTAGCAGCGTGTGCTATTTCAAAATACTAATACTTTTGCACATAAATAACGCAGCTAAATCATTGCTTGTTGCATTACAGTCATACATTCGTCACCCTGACTGGCAAACGTATCAGAACTCTTGTATTACTTGCTTGATGTTTTGTAAAAGTCAGATTCAGTCCATGGAAGCCGATTCAAACATGTTTCGAAAAAGAGCAGGCAGATGATGTTGAAGGTAAAGGTGAACCTTCTGCACTTATTTATTTCTTTATGAATATCACTTGGCGATACGCACGAACATTAAAGTGGAGTGTAGTGGTAGAGGAACAATTCATCATTATTTATATCCACCGAAATGGCGCGCATTGTGTTATAAATATAATATCAACTTTAGTTTAGATAGTTCCGCCATATCCCCGTAATTGCTCCAAACTAAAGCTATTTGGGAGTTCGCATGAGGTTACATGACTTTGATGTTTCTTTGATCGCGCAGTTGACTTTGTTGATGATGATGACATGGGACTATAATGAACTCGTACTTGCTTCTATTGGCGCCACTAGCTTCAGTACAAATTACTGGCTAACTTCAGTTTACAGTGGTAGAAATTAGTAGTCCATTCAGGGAAACCCTTTTATGTGGAGTGACAAATATCATTAGTAACTAATACACAATGGTATCGAAGTAGCAGCGGTTTGTTTAAGTCACAGTAAATACTTGTTTTGTTCACATTCACAATATTATTGGTGCGTACAGCGGAGCCGGGGCCGGACCCGGAGCCGACCCGAATATGTTTGGAAAAGGCTCGGATAATAATGATTTAGGAACAAGTCGCGTATTGGTCGCAGATGCGTGCCGGCCGCTTTAGATAAATCAGTGGAGGGTATCTCTCATGTTCGGACAACACACATAACTCGCCAACTTATTCTATTAGTAGGGCCGGATGACGCCGGACACCGCCGGACACCGCCCATGTGTGCACAATGGGGCTAGTTTTTATTGCGAGTACCGAATATAATGTTGTCCAAATAAATTGCGGACGTGAGCGCTGAGTGAGGAGGGGGAGGGGCGAGTCCTAACACAGCACTGATTAAATAGACAAGTATTAAGTCGATTACAACCGGATTATCGTCAAACAAAATCTTGGAAGGCGACTGTCTTGTTAATTTAAAGCAGTTATCAGATAATTGATAAAATAATTGACATCGTGTCGCTATACGGGATTAAAACGTTCTCGTTTTTCGCTCGTGATCGTATCGTTGTATCAATTGTTCCTATAATAACATCCTTCTGACCTGACTTAATTGCTCGGCAATTTTACCGCCTGCTTAATTAACTGTTCATTTTGATTACATTTCCACGTTAATATTTTGCAGCAATTGCTTCATAAACAGTTGGCTTTTACGTGATTGCTTCATAAACAAATCGAAGCCATGCTTCTGTGGTTCAAGCTTCGCGCGCAGTGCGAGGCGCCGAGTTATTGCGGTCACGTCGCTAACTTTGTAAGGTCGAGGGAGTCGCGGGGCGAGGAGGGAGGGAGCTGGGTGACGGGGGGGGGGGTGCAGGTCCCGGTCCGTTTGCACAAGCCTTCTCTGCAAATGAAGATGACTCGATAATCGATAGCCACCTGCTAATTGACTGATTTGAACAAATTGTAAGACGAAAATAAAAGTAACAAGAACATTTGTTTACAGCAGGTTAGCAATGTTAAACGCTTAACTGTAATGGCGGGTAGGCAACGTCCGAGACAAGCGTGTTCGTGTGATTATCAATGTGTAGTTAAACCTATTGTAGCCAACCCTTCGGCTATCTGTCGCGCGACAGCTGAGCCGGTACATGCGGGTGTGGTGAGTGTGAGCCGCGCGCACGTGACGGCCGGCAGGCGGCGCCACTCGACAGTAACCCCAGCGTTGTATTTTTGTATACACATATACACGGTACAAGCAGCTCACGAGCCCACATTATTACGCTACAATTGTACAACTTAATTATACTTTATTGTTTTCAAAACATGCTACAGTCATCAACTTTCTTATTTCATATTTTAGGATGATCCTGTATCATCCTAAAATATGGGACATAATCATGCAAAAGGGAGGTGTTTTCCCAACAGTGGGACGCCAATGCTGCGAATACACCTCCCTTTTCTTTCATATGTTTCATGCTGTACTGTCACCGGACGATAGCTGAAATCGAAGACCCGACACATTTCAGAAACGAATTATAGCTTGTAGGCGGAAAAAAATATTTGGCCTCTAGTGGTTTTATCAAAACCGTCGTCAGTCCGCGCGGTCTACCGCGGTATCTCACGTTGTTATGATAACATCTCGAGGGTCGCGTCTCTTTGTATTCTCTTCCCCCCCCCTGCCCTCCTCCACCCGTCCGTCTCCGTGCTGACCTCCTCCCTCACTCACACGGCGTTATCCATTACTCCCAATTAGTTCAGTTAACGAGCTTATTATAGCAAGTCGACATCTCCCTGAAGAAGCGATTTACTGTAGTGACCTTATGAGCCTGTTATGTTCCTGTTCTAGTTCAAACACTTGCGGTTTGTTTATGGAAGCAAATCTAATAATACACCAGAGTTAGCTAACTACTTACCATAAACATTATTATAAGTAATTGCTAAAGGTTCTCTGTGTAGGCGTTTCACTGTACAGTGTGTGCTGCACATAGAAATTGCGATTGATACCGTGGCATTGTGAAAGAGCCCGATCGATTAAAATTAGATATCAAAATAATGCCAATGAGTCTACCTTACGCATCCTTACTAATATTATAAAAGCGAAAGTGACTTTGTTACGTCTTCACACCTAAACAGTCCAAACGATTTTGATGAATTTTGATACAGAGTTAGTTGAAATCCTGGAGACGGACATAGGCTAACTTTAAAAAAAAGTGAGATAAGGGGGAGACAGCAGGCCTGCCGGGGTTGCGGGTTGTTCGAAAGAGATACCGCGGCCCGGGACGTAAAGGGCCATAGAAGGAACATGGGTGGGTATTAGTCAGTACAAGTCTGACACTCCCCCCCCCGTTCCGCCCAGAGCGGGGGAAGTTATTTGATGATTTCCCACCCCAAAAAACAAAAAGAAAAGGGGAGAGAAATATATTTTTTTTTCGATCTTTACGCGGGTTAAAGTTAGCGTTAGCCCAAAGTAATATGCTACGCGGAAGACCGCGGGTGGAAGCTAGTTTTAAATATATAATAAAACCTGCGTATAACTGCTGCCCACTGCTGCGCAAAGGCCTCTTCTCATATAGAAAAGGTAGCAGCATTGTTCCCCACGCTTGCTCAAGTCAGTAAGTAGACAATGTTTTCCTTTACCAATGTCTGTGATATCTTAGATGAACTTTAGAAAGTAATTGGTACTTGCCCGGATTTGAAGTCACAAACTCATGCATGAGAGTCGAGGCGCTTAACCTGTGGACCATCTTAGAAATAGAACGAGTAACTGATAAATAGTAACTGTATCCGAAACCGGACTCAACAAATGTCCATTTGGGTCCGCTAACTACGGGTACTAATGAAAAGGTTAACATTCTGACTTAACATAAAGCAGTCGACACTGCCGTACATAAACCTCTCCCAAGATTCAATTTAACAATTTTCGATTTCTATTTTCTGCTTAAGGGGGTCCGTCCAGCTCATGATGATAGTGGCCATGATTGTGTTATTGCGGATCACGCGCCACCGAGCGCCGAGCGCCGAGCACGAGCATGCACGAGGGGCTGCGTGTCCTTCGCGCCCGCTCACACGACTAACTACATGCCAACATCACATGCGGTCACTTTCATCCTTCACACGCTTCAACTCATTCTAGCAAATTGTTTACATTTTCTGTTAACATTTATTTAATTTATCTTCGTTGGGCTTCCAGCTTAATCGCATTTCATATAAATAATACAATTATGTCGGGGCTCGCTCGGAGGAACTAACATTATGTGACACACTTTTTATAAAGTAGAATTAAGGAAAACTGGTCCCTAACTTATAACAAAGTACAGAAGTTCGGAATGAAGTGTGAAAGTAAAGTTAAACATTGCAGGGAAGGCCGCCATGTTTGTCGGACAAACCGTCATAATTACCTTCAGTTATATTCTACACGAACCGCCGCTTATTTACCGAGAACCGTTTTTAATTTGATTTAACCAATCACCGAGTGTTTGTGTTTTTCATTTTACGATCAGCACGCAATTATTGTTGCCAATCCTTCTACCTACAATGTACAAAATTAATATTTAATAACAAAATGGTTTGATTATATTAATACACGGTCGAGCGATCGCGATCGGCGAGGCAGTGCCAGCTGGGTGACAGTAGCCGAGAAGCGAGCTGAGTGGCGTGCGGAGACGACTAGACCAAGCACTAGGCTGCTGTAGGCTGACTATATTCGAGGCGGTGCGCGGTGCGCGGTGCCAGCTGGGTGAGAGTTGCCGAGAAGCGAGCTGAGTGGCGTGCGGAGACGACTAGACCAAGCACTAGGCTGCTGTAGGCTGACTATATTCGAGGCGGTGGGCGGTGCGCGGTGCCAGCTGGGTGAGAGTTGCCGAGAAGCGAGCTGAGTGGCGTGCGGAGACGACTAGACCAAGCACTAGGCTGCTGTAGGCTGACTATATTCGAGGCGGTGGGCGGTGCGCGGTGCCAGCTGGGTGAGAGTTGCCGAGAAGCGAGCTGAGTGGCGTGCGGAGACGACTAGACCAAGCACTAGGCTGCTGTAGGCTGACTATATTCGAGGCGGTGCGCGGTGCGCGGTGCGCGGTACCAGCTGGGTGAGAGTTGCCGAGAAGCGAGCTGAGTGGCGTGCGGAGACGACTAGACCAAGCACTAGGCTGCTGTAGGCTGACTATATTCGAGGCGGTGCGCGGTGCGAGCTGGGTGAGAGTTGCCGAGAAGCGAGCTGAGTGGCGTGCGGAGACGACTAGACCAAGCACTAGGCTGCTGTAGGCTGACTATATTCGAGGCGGTGCGCGGTGCGCGGTGCGCGGTGCCAGCTGGGTGAGAGTTGCCGAGAAGCGAGCTGAGTGGCGTGCGGAGACGACTAGACCAAGCACTAGAAGCAGTCTTGGTTACTTAGGCTAACTATTGAGTGTTGCTAAAAAAGACGTAAACGTAAGGATTCCTGCATGGAAATCAATAAAATGGAATAGCAAGACGTTACTCAAAATATAGGACACCAGCAATAATAAAATAGGAAATTAATAGAACTGAAACATACAAAAATGGAAGGAAACATTAGAAAAACCAAAATAATGCATTTTTAACCGACGAAAAAAAAGGAGGAGGTTCTCAATTCGACATGTATATTTTTTTTTTTTTTTTATGTATGACCACGCATAACTTTTTACTGAGACGTCCGATTTGAAAAATTCTTTTTTCATTGGAGAGAGTATATTTCAAAGTTGGTCCCATTTCAAATTGAAAAAAAAAATCCGCCCCTAAGGGGGTTGATTGATTTTTTTTCATACTAAACTTGCAATTGTGAACCGATTTTGTTTAAATTTTAAACACATATGTAGTTCTGGTGATAATACGGCGTCAAAATGATCTGATGATGGATGATGGAGACAGGAAATACTTGCATTTTGCAAGAGGTCCTCAACAGTTTAAAGCAGCAATATTTCGTGTTTCAACTCATTTCATGCACGTTGACGACAACTTTAGACCTAGCTGGAGAATAGAGCTGTCATTGAAGGTCTGAAGATGGAGATGGAAGGCTTTTGAAAGAGGTTGTTATCAATTTACAGCCGCTATATTGTGTTTGGGCTCGTTTTATTAACCTTGATGAGGACTTTGAGCCAATCTGGATAATTACTGTCACTGAAGATCTGACGATGGAGACGGAAGGTATTTGCAAGACGTTTTCAACAGTTTACAGCAGCTATATCGTGTTTGGGCTCATTTAATGCACCTTGACGTGATCTTTAGACCTAGCTGGAGAATTACGGTCATGGAAGGTCTGATGATGGAGACGGGAAGTATTTACTAGACATTCCCAATAGCTTACAGCAGCTGTATTGTGTTTAGGCTCATTTCATGTACGTCGATGAGAACTGTTGATGCCTTGCCGGAGTATGATTGTCATCAAAGCTCTGGCGGTAGAAATGGAAGTCAGTTACAAGAGGTTCCCTACAGTATAACCCCACTTGGGCTTATTTCTTGAACTTTATTAAAAACTTTAGACCTTAAATAAGACCCTTATTTGAAAAAACATAATAAGTGTGTTTTAGCCATTACTGCAAGAATGATATATCTGTATATGTGCAGTACACAGTGAGTTAACCTTCCAGTCTCTGGATTTCAGTCAGCGCGCTCATCATGCGGATAGATTAACACCTTAATTGGTTCTAAATTTGATAATGATGCTAATAAAATGTAGTCCCAGGTCAATTCATGCTTTATCGAGGGTCGTCCCTTGAACTTTGAACCCAGCTTAGAATTACAGGCAACGTCATGCGTTCAAAAACATTTCTAGTACGTGTTCTTTTGAAAATTGCCACCACTCGAGGTCTAGCAACATAGTCATTGCTATCACTCTATTTCCTTTGCTTTCATTGTTAACACAATTTTTTAGGTTTTTGGTAGGTACTAGAATATCTGGAGGTCTATTCCCAAAGACTCGATAGTGTTTCGAATTCATGGTAGTCATCTTAGTACTTGTCAACCTGTTTGACGGTAAGGAACATTCTTATCGAAGCTCCCATCCCCGAATCCTTCATCTTACGCGTCTGTTCGCCTAACAAGGTTGTTTATTAAATATCAAAAGCAACTAATGTGGGTTCAAAATAATAGCTACCAATTATTTAGTAGTGTCGAAGTATACCAAAAAATCGTCGAAAAAGGAAATTAGATAGCAAAAGACAATATTTTATTTTAAAAAGCCGAAAAATTTAGAATTTGAATAACAGTCAAAAATTTTATACAAATTAGATTAAGTAAAGCAACAACTTTGTTGTAAAAAAAAACCAAAAAGAGTAAAATAAAAACTTTTTAACAAAAAATTGAACCGACGAAAAGTGAAAAATAAAAAACCTTTTAGTCTAGCTAAGCTCCAAAGTTAAAGTATGAGATTAATTTTGAGGCGGCGCCAACAAACAATGATCGACGATCAATCAAGTTGTCAACGTTTACCATGTTACGTTATGAAAATCAATAAATAGTTTGTTTGGCGCCGACTTGAAATTAATCTCATACTTTAACTTTGGAGCTTAGCTAGACTAAAAGGTTTTTTATTTTTCACTTTTCGTCGGTTCAATTTTTTGTTAAAAAGTTTTTATTATCAAAGTCTTCGTACCAAGGACCTAAGTATTAATTTTAACGGTCAAAATGTAGAAAGAGTAGACGTTACAAAATTTTTAGGAATATTAATTGATAGTCAATTAACATGGAAGGCACAGGCAGAGGCGATCATTATAAAACTTAGCGCATCTGCATATGCACTTTATAATAAAAAAAAAAGTTAATATCAAAACAGTATTACTGGCATATCATAGTCTTGTCGTTTCTATCCTAAGGTTCGGTATATTATATTGGGGCAATTGTACCGAAAGAGAAAGTATTTTTAAAGCCCAAAAACGCTGCCTACGAGCAATATTTGGTTTAAAGGTAACTGACAGCTGTGTTCCAGTTTTCAAAAGTCATAATTTATTGACCTTTCCGTGTCTTTATATCCTGGAAACTGGACTTTTCGTAAAATGTAATCCTCACCTATTTACGTCTTTCTCTGAGAGCAGATACCGGGATGTAACTTTGCGATCTCAATACCAGAACGTGTTACGCACAGGTGGATATAAGACCGCGTTGTTAAGAAAAAGTATCTTTGGTATGGCACCGACTATTTTTAACCACATTCCTAATTGTATAAAAGAACAACCAGTAACAACCTTAAAAAAAAAACTAACTGCACTCCTATTAACCAAATGTTACTACTCCGTATCGGACTTTCTGTCTGATAAATTTTAGTTGTATAGATTTCTGTGTTATAATATAATATGTTTTGATGATGAACTGCATCAATGTTTGCATGCCGAAATGGTAGAATGTACAAGGATTCTCCGTAATTATTGTAACCACCTTATTGTAAATACCTACATTCAGAGCAAATAAATGAATATTCTATTCTATTCTATTCAGAAACTAAACTTCTTATGGAAACTGATTTCTCAAAACAATCACGTTACGTTTGTCACATTAGAACTAGCGCTACTCTACATTGTCCTCATTTTTCACTCAAAGACAAATATACAACTCCCCTCTCACAACTTGTAATGGACACACTGTGTAAAAAAAGAAGAGAAAATAAAATACAAAAATTTAAAATACAATATAAGAATGGCTGCCTGATGGTATGACCATAATGCCATGGAAGTTGTGTGGATCTTTGGTGTGGGATGCAACTTGTGTCGCCACCCTAGCACCATGCCACCTTCCTAGCACTGCGGGCTGCGCTGGAGCTGCTGCTGCAGGTGCTGAAAACCTCAAACAGTGCAAATACCACAATTTGATTGGTAGTTATGTGTTTGAGCCGTTTGGGTTGGAAAAACTAGGGCAATGGGGCCATGAGTGTCCACGTAGTATTTCGAGAAATCGCCAAGCGGTTGGTTGACTCTTCTCGTGAGCAGAGGGCTGGCCTGTTTTTTGCGCAAAAGAATAGAATTGCCATCCAACGCGGTAATGCTGCCAGCCTTCTGGCCACTTATTCTGTTGACTGCGGACACATTTTTTGACGCCTTGCAATTTACCATTTTTTATTTGTACATATTTTTATTATTAGTTTGTGTCTATTTATAGTTTGTAAATAATAATTAATTTAATAAATAAATCATATAAGAACACACTCACATACAAACAAGTACAAAGACAAAAAAAATGGAATACAAAATACAACTATGACGAAATGGAAAGACAATGGAGTGGGTGCGGGGGATTAAAGAGATTCATTCCTAAAATGCGATCTACAAGATAAAACAGAAGGTCTGGAGTAGGATTAGCGTTCCCCCAGATAAGATGGCGTTTTAGGTTATGGAAGATGTTAAAAAGCAAACACAACATACTAGAGTTCCGGTGAAGTTGAATTAAGAACCACTTCAGTATTTTGTGACTTGTGTTTATGTTACTTTTAAAGTAAATAACAAAACTATATAGATATTCTGCAAAAGTTTAAGTTTATTTTAGAACTGCTCAGTGCCATCAAATGTCGAGTCGATCAGCGGGGGCGACCTCTAGCTTTCGGCGGCCCTGGCTTAGTCCGTGGTCCGGGCCGGGAGGGACTGGGAAGCTGTCACTTCCTTCTGTTTAGCAGTCATGTTAGCGAAGGAGGCGGCCGGTCGTTTGAGGGAGAGAACCTCAAACGCGGGTCTGTAGATGGTGAACAATGGGTGTCTCATCGTCCGTCCGTCTAGTGACGATGACGACAGGCTGTGTTGACGGTGCGCGAGTGTTCTACGCGCGCCTCAAAAAAGTATCAGCAAAGCAGAGGGCCACAGCCTGCTAGGGTTGAGGGTTGTTCGAAAGAGATAAGGTGGTCCCGGAATACAAAGGGAAAATAAACATAGATGGGGTTTTAGTCAGTACAAGTGTGACACTCCCCCGCTCCGCCAAGGGGAGAATTTAGTTCCATAAAGTCCCAATAAATCTATTTTCATTCTCGCTGAACAAGGCTTTTCATTAAACTCTCGATGATAATCCGCAGTCAATAAAACTGCACTCTCGCTTGATTGATAGCGGCTCGATTGCCCTCGGCTATCATTGGCACAGCCATCAATTACCATCCATTGCCACTGACCATTAGGGGACAATTAAGTTGACAGGTAATTGCTGGATAATCGCGATATAAATGATATACCTACTACCTTAACGATTTTATGTCAACCGATATTATTGCATAAAGTATAGGAATGGCTTATATATTATGATCAGGGTAACGCGGGCTTACGCCCCGTGCATACGCTGTGCCTCGTGGCATGTTCTAAATTAGAACCAGCAAAGATAACACTGAACAATATTACTAATATATCTCCTCCACAGAACCGCGTGTCGCTGGAGCGTGTAGCTTGTAACCAAGGATGTGACGCGAATTTGTGGCATGATCCAACTGTAACCTAATAATTCCCTACAAATCCTTACTAATATTATGAAACCGATTTTGAAGAATTTTGGTACAGAGATAGTTCAGATGAGACCCTGGAGACGGACATAGGCTGTTTTTTTAAAGTGAGAAAGAGGGAAGAAAAGGGAAAACTTAGCTTTGCTATTACAATAAATAAGGCGCAAGGACAAAAACTACAGGTAGCAGGTACCTGCGAATCAGGAAAGGGGAGTTCCCCTTTCCTGATTTGTGTGTAACACAGTTGTTACCCCGTATTTAACGCGAGTAAACGCGGCAAAAGCTAGTTGTTTATCCTTTCTAATATTATAAAAGCGAAAGTGAGTTTGTTTGTTACCTCTTCGTGCTTTAATGGCTCTACCGATTTTGATGAATTTTGGTACAGAGATAGTTGTGAACCAGGAGACGGACATAGGCTAATTTTTATTAAAAAAAAAAGTGGGATATGAGGGAGAACGAGGGAAGAAAAGGGAAAACTCACCGTTGCTACTACAAATCAATAAGGCGCATGGGCAAAAACTGCGAGTAGCAGGTACTGTGTTATACCGCATTTAACGCGAGCGAAGCCGCGGGCAAAAGCTAGTAATAATATAGTCAAGAGTTCAAGACCAAATAAAACCAAAGAGCGTCCCATCATATTAAGGAGTGTAAGTATATTCTAGTTGTACATCATCTCATGTGTTGACAGTAGTGATGTGCCCCAAATAGTCCATTACCGTGATATCGAGTAGCATCGCTCAAGCCCACTCCTCGCGAGATGTGTGCGCTGGTGTCTTGTTTCAAGGTCAATCTAGTAGTGAACTCGTCTGGCTGTGGCTGTGTGCTCAGTGTTCGATGACGCGTCAGCCACGGCCCGCGAGGGCGAGCCCGACTCGAGTGGGAGACATGGCGGGCTGACGTTATTGGGCTGGCGTTTATTCGCTATTCGCATTAGCTGTCGGTTCAGAACTCCACGGGTAAGTAAAGGGGAATGCCCACTCTCCATGGTGTCCTAGGCCCAAGGTGGACATCAAATATTACAATAAAAGTTGATTGTTTTAAAATCTTAACTGTATTAGATACCTAAAAAATATATTCAAACTGACGCCACTATTTTAGAAATATTAAAAACAAATAACATTGTGGGGTTTATTTTCCATATAATATATGTCGTTGAGTGTGAGATAATAAGAAAACTTCTCTTTGTCAATACTTGGTAATTAAATTATAATAGGAGGGATGATCCTAATATATTTTTATCAAATTATAGTTAAGAGAAAAGATAGCAGTTCTAATTAAGTAATTCACTTGGTAGGTTGCTATTTTGTTCACAAATCAAAACATCCACATTTGGCAGAAGCAACAAGCAAACTGTCAGTGTCAGAAACAAATTCAGTTCAGTGTTGTCACTACCACGAAAAACAAAACATTTAATCGATTATTTTTTTCTAAACCGATTATTATTATTGATTACAAGCTCTGCTTAGCTTGGGATCAGATAGCCGTGTGTGAGTTGTCCCAAGATATTATTATTTATAGATATTATTTATTGATTTATTATCCTCATTCTTTTTTTTTGAGGGTACAAACTGTTTTTTTTTTATATTTCCTTAAGATGGTTTTATTAAAGCAAGTAATTACAATACCCGTAAAGTCTCGTTATTCTATTATTGGGGTTAGAGTATGTTTTCATAAATCGATTCGAATCATTAGTCGTAATACTCAAAATATTTTTTTGCTGCTGGCAATATTTGCTAGCGTTAAATAGGAAAATACAGCTTATTTTATCAGTAAACTTACTTTTTTAAAAGAATTGTTGTGGATTGTAGTGGCGCATAAATGGAAGAAAGTAAAAACATATTTTATTATGCTAAAATTTATGCATAAATTATTTTTTCTCTAGTCTGTTGTCCACTGTGGGCCTCGAATGGGCATTCTCCTTTACTGTTAAATATTTGTGTGTTAAAATCATGTAGTTGACTAGTAGTTTCAGAACGAGTGTGACATAAGTCGAGCACTGGCTTCAGTTCATGAATGTTTATGTATTGATAGCTTGCCTGAATTAGCAGATAGTCGTTGAACGCGGCGTCATCTCCTCGAGCCCGGTGCGCGTGTTGCTCTACGCTCTGCTTCCGGAACACGTTACCATACCCGAGTAGCTTGTAACCAAGGATGTGACGCGAATTTGTGGCATGATCTAATTGTAACCTAATAATTCCCTACAAATCCTTACTTAATCTTTACTAAATATTATAAAAGCGAAAAAGAGTTTGTTTGTTTGTTACGTCTTCACGCCTAAATAGCTAAACCGATTTTGATGAATTTTGGTACAGAGATAGTTGGGACCCTGGAGACGGACATGAGCTTTTTTTAAAAAAAAGATTGAGATATGAGGGAGAAAGAGGGAAGAAAAGGGAAAACTTAGCATTAATATTACAATAAATAAGGCGCCAGGGCAAAAACTACAGGTAGCAGGTCCCTGCAAATCAGGAAAGGAGAACTGTGTTACCCCAAATTTAACGCGAGCGAAGCCGCGGGCAAAAGCTAGTCATATAATACAATACTCCCATACTCGTTAAGTACCGAGCGTTAACAGATAGTTTGTAAGGAAACACTAACACTATGTGATATACCTAACATCTGTAATGATCACTGCGCAGGTGTACCTACCTAACTGTCGCTACACTAGTAAACAAACGAAATACTTTAAAACATCATTCGAACATCATGGCCGTATTCCCTTAAAGGGTGGAGAGGGACCCACGTAATAGGGGGCGAGCCTATTGCCAATTTCCGGACACAATTCGATCCCCCGGGGTACTATTGAGCATTCCTTAAGAAAGCCAATAACACTTTCCCGAAATGGAATCCAGGAGCATTAATCGATTCAAAGATTTTTGGAACACTTCACTGTTTATTATTTCTTCGTCCTATATTAAACATCGGACATTCAACGTCGTGTTTAGTTCGTCACAAGCCGGTCGCATCGCCGCTGCATCGCTCCGTGCAGAGTATCGCAGACCGTAGGAACGAGAACTACTCGCAGCTCGAGCTCGTCGATTGAATCCGGAGGCTTTTAGTGTCATCATCAATGATTCATCAGGACATTACAGTGGTCCGCTCGCTAACCAGTACAATTCATCGAAATGGATACTTATAGACGGCACACCAACCTACACAAAACCATTTTAACCTGATCCTTAGACTACGGTGTGCGATCCGTAGTAGAGAGATCAGGTTATAATAGTTTACAATAGGTTGATCTGCCGTCGTGTGTACATGGCAGGTTATGCAGATCCGTAATGTGATGTGTCTCGGGTATTGCACGCTTTTGTAGTTCAAAGCTAAGTTTTTTTAAAATTGAAGTGCGGACCTGGTGTCCTTTACATTAGCTGTACACTCGTGATCATTGTATTAGTACGCACAGCACAGCGACCTTAATTTCAAAACGAAATAAAATAAAAGACAAAGATAAACGAACGATAATAATGTTTCTGTTCCCCATAACACTTGTTATTTACTGCAGCGTGTCGGGGCGCGGGATGGCGGGATGGCGGGATGGCGGGATGGCGGGATGGCGGGTCGATCGGCCGATTGTGGGATTACCGCGTGATGGATGAATCCTGGCCGCGTCCGACACGTGGCCGGACTCACAGCACCGGCAATAGGGGGGGGGGGGGGGTTGTAGTAAAACGTGACATTATTCCGGTTCAGTTAAGTTTGCACCTGACGTTGAAGATTATTATTATCTATTATTAATAGCATTATCTGCGTGGGGTTAAGTAAGACTGGTTTCCAGACTTCGAGTTATTGACTGCTTGCTAATGGCCTATCATTACAGCACATTGCACACAATCGTATATAAATATGACGTGACTCTGAACCTCGAACGTGTTTTCTTTCGTCTCATGAGGGTTGTTGTTAGACATTTTTGGTCTCGTTTCTACAACTTCGGTCATACAGAGCATTCGTATTCTATTTCATGATTTTGCTGTCGTCCGGTCTGGTAGGGCTCATCCGGGCTTGGTTCACGCGGTCGGCTGCTGCTGGTTTCACCCGTCGGCGTCCAGTATTTAATATCACGCAGTCTTCTCAAACATCTAACATTTTTTCTGCATTAAAATTTCAATTAATCCAACTATCCCGTCGTACAGCTGCGTGGTCGTGCCCGTGTACCCCGTGTACCCGTGTGCCCGTGTGTCCGTGTGCCCGTGTGTCCGTGTGTCCGTGTGCCCGTGTGCCCGTGTGTCCGTGTGCCCGTGTGCCCGTGTGCCCGTGTGTCCGTGTGCCCGTGTGCCCGTGTGTCCGTGTGTCCGTGTGTCCGTGTGCCCGTGTGCCCGTGTGCCCGTGTGCCCGTGTGCCCGTGTGCCCGTGTGCCCGTGTGCCCGTGTGCCCGTGTGTCCGTGTGTCCGTGTGCCCGTGTGCCCGTGTGCCCGTGTGCCCGTGTGCCCGTGTGCCCGTGTGTCCGTGTGTCCGTGTGCCCGTGTGCCCGTGTGCCCGTGTGTCCGTGTGTCCGTGTGTCCGTGTGTCCGTGTGCCCGTGTGCCCGTGTGTCCGTGTGCCCGTGTGCCCGTGTGCCCGTGTGCCCGTGTGCCCGTGTGCCCGTGTGTCCGTGTGTCCGTGTGTCCGTGTGTCCGTGTGTCCGTGTGCCCGTGTGCCCGTGTGCCCGTGTACCCGTGTGCCCGTGTGTCCGTGTGTCCGTGTGCCCGTGTGCCCGTGTGTCCGTGTGTCCGTGTGTCCGTGTGCCCGTGTGTCCATGTGCCCGTGTGCCCGTGTGTCCGTGTGCCCGTGTGCCCGTGTGCCCGTGTGTTCGTGTGTCCGTGTGCCCGTGTGCCCGTGTGTCCGTGTGTCCGTGTGTCCGTGTGTCCGTGTGCCCGTGTGCCCGTGTGTCCGTGTGCCCGTGTGCCCGTGTGCCCGTGTGCCCGTGTGCCCGTGTGCCCGTGTGCCCGTGTGTCCGTGTGTCCGTGTGTCCGTGTGTCCGTGTGTCCGTGTGCCCGTGTGCCCGTGTGCCCGTGTACCCGTGTGCCCGTGTGTCCGTGTGTCCGTGTGCCCGTGTGCCCGTGTGTCCGTGTGTCCGTGTGTCCGTGTGCCCGTGTGTCCGTGTGCCCGTGTGCCCGTGTGCCCGTGTGCCCGTGTGCCCGTGTGCCCGTGTGTCCGTGTGTCCGTGTGTCCGTGTGTCCGTGTGCCCGTGTGTCCGTGTGCCCGTGTACCCGTGTGTCCGTGTGCCCGTGTGCCCGTGTGTCCGTGTGTCCGTGTGCCCGTGTGCCCGTGTGTCCGTGTGCCCGTGTGTCCGTGTGTCCGTGTGCCCGTGTGCCCGTGTGCCCGTGTGCCCGTGTGCCCGTGTGCCCGTGTGTCCGTGTGCTCGTGTGCCCGTGTGCCCGTGTGCCCGTGTGCCCGTGTGCCCGTGTGCTCGTGTGCCCGTGTGCCCGTGTGTCCGTGTGCCCGTGTGTCCGTGTGCCCGTGTGCCCGTGTGCCCGTGTGTCCGTGTGCCCGTGTTGGATATCGATATATGTTGTTAATCGATAACAATAAAGAAGTGATTTGTGCGAGCTTGTTGTTGTGTCTATACGGGCACGAGATGAACGGTAAATAACAATCGTAATGAATGCTACGAGTAATGCGTATCTAAACATGTTGTAACATTTATTTGTGATATAAACTGGATTTATTGTAGTCCGGCGGGAGTCATAACAAGCGACCCAAGGGTTGCGTCGGGCGGAGGGGCCGAGGGGCGGAGGGGCGGAGGGAGGGGGCACAGGTCACAGTTAAACAAGTGTCGCTCCGTGTAAAACAAGTGGTCGTGGCATCCGGTACACGCTGAGAGACTGGATGAGATACACCAACACATCTGATAATTGAAGCTCATAAACGAAAAATACTTGAAAGAAATTATCCAGTACACGAATTAACCATTTCAAATTGACATTGCTGAGCTTTTTATTAGTAACTTGCCGTTGCCGGTCGCAGTTCGGCGGTGAAAAGGGATCAGAGGCTCCAAACAACGACCGAACCAACTTTACTTGATGATGTGCTGCTTCCCAGGTGGTCCCATTTAAATTTTATTTATATTGCTTTGCTAGTTTATGAGTTATCGTCTATAATAGATATTTTTTCTCTATGTCTAAATGGATGATCTGCTAATCTTTTAGTAACAATGAACAATGAATATTCGATAAAAAATAAGAGATATATCAAAATGCTTAAAATATGCATGCAAAAATACACTAAGAGGTCGAAATATGCACTAAAAAAAACTAAAAAGTTGAAAACAACTTTATTTCCGGAAGTCGGTGGCAAAAAAGTCAACGAAACCAACAAAACTCACCGACTTCCAACGCATTTTGATAGTGCATATAATCCGATGTCTAGAGATGAGTCTGATAGCTGACCGCCTCGTGCCTCCTCAGTGTCGCAGACTGCCTGCCTCCCTCCGGCATCCCGGCGCACTATCATCTGTCAGCACGTACGTAACATCTCTCGTAGTAGGACGCAACTAAACATTCACAATACTAGCCGAAGGTCAACAACTAGCCATGTGGAGAACGCCCTCGAGTGCACAATCAACCCGCATTAAAGTTTGTGTTTTGTGTTTGATGTTACCTAAAATGAGTCGTTGGGTTAATTGAAATAAATGAATAAATAAAATTACCATCCGCTTGGATTGTGTCAGCACAATCACACAAAGTCGCGCACACGGCACGTCCGCCGCGCGCCCAGCGTGTACCAGCCACAGCGCGGCCACGCTCATACATTCACTACAACGTTATACTAGGAAACGAATGTGAATCTATTTATTTTTGTATGTAACTGAAAAATATCTAGTAGTTTTATGCGCTAGTCAATTTTAAATGTAACATCACCACGGAGTATCGCGGTACCCAATAACTTTCTTACGCGTACTATTTTATTTAAGAGTGTTTTTTTGGGGTGGGTAATCATCAAAAAACTTCCCCCACTCAGGGCGGAGCGGGGGGGAGTGTCAGACTTGTACTGACTAAAACCCGCCCATGTTCCTTCTATTGCCCTATGCGTTCCGGGGCCGCGGTATTTCTTTCGAACAACCCGCAACCCCGGCAGGCGGCGGCCCAGGCAGGCCCCTCTGCTTTACTGACATCTCTTTGAGGCGCGCGTGAAACACAAACGCGCCGTCGACACGGCCTGTCGTCAATGGACGGACGGACGGAGAACTACCCATTGCCATTGTTCACTGTCCGCAGGCCCGCATCTACGGTGGCCGGGAGTCGTCTTGCGGCGGCTGGGTTGGATTGAGGTTCTCTCCCTCAAACGCCCGGCCACCTCCTTCGCTAGAATGACTGATTCGCAGAAGGAGGTGACTGCTTCCCATGTCCTCTCGCTGCGGACCATGGACCGAACCAGAGCCGGACGCGAGAGATCGCCGCCGCCGATCGCCTCCACGAGGGCACGGCGGTGCTCCGCCCACGCTGGGCAGACCGCCACCGTGTGCTCCACCGTGTATTTAAGAATGCTTACACGTACTTGGCCAGTAATTTCAAATATAGTAGTAGGGGAGCCCACGATGCTAAATGGGGATTTACTCGAGCGTCGTAGAGACCTATTGGGATGCAAAGCTTAGATGATAAGAAGAAAAAAATGTTATATGATTATACCTTTACATCGGTGGGGGAAGCAGCTATAGATTTTTAAATATGTAAAAAAAAACTGTTGCATGGACATCCTCGAGCGCGTCAGATATTGATAGCATCAATGCCCTACGTATTTTTAATAATGTACGTATGTTAATCTGATCGTTTGCATGATGTGGGTGGTTGTATTTAGGGGTTGAAAATGAAAAAAAAAAAAAAATTCATCGAGCGCGTCAGATTTTCTAAGGGAGTGTTAAGTGCACCAAAAAAAAGCTCTCATTCACTAATCTGACGATTTCGATGGGACGCAAACTCGCGGCCATTTTCATAATGTGCAAAAAAAAATCGCTATTTTGAAATACTCAAGCGCGTCAGATTAAGATATATATGGTTCATCTTTATGTTCTAAACGTACTGTCTCATAATCTGACGATTATCTAGAGGGATTCGCCTGATCTGACAAAAAAAAAATTAGAAAAACGGTTAACCTTAAAGGCCATCCCTGCAACTTCCCGCTAATTCCATTCCTGGGCGCTTAAAGTTGTACCTATGACATTTTTGAGCTCAAAATATAATTTATGTGATATTTCTATGCATTTGAGCTCTCCCAGCTCGAAAGTCTGATAGAGTTTTATAGAACACTATTTTTGGAATTTTCAAAACGCAATAACTTTTGAATGGATCCAGCAATTTTCACGCGGTTGGCGGCATTCGACGCAGTTTTATCATCCTCATAAGTAATTTTGGACAAATTTCGGAGTAATCCCGAAAAAACCCTTTTTCGGGTTTCTTTCTTTCACGATCGAACGAATCAACCGATTTCGACCAGCTTGGTGGCGATCGACGTGGTTTTTCAAGTTTAAAGGATTAGTTTTTGAAGTTAATCGATAAAGCCGGTTAAAAGTTATTCCAAAAAAACCACCTTGAAAAAAAAAACTTATTTTTTTGAGATTTTTCAAAATTTCTCAAAATCTATCGGTCCGAATCGGTTCAAATTCACAGGAAATCTAATTTTGAGGGAAATCTTTAGAACGCTGTTTAGTAGATTCCGATCGGTTTAGTCTTTCAAAAGTTGTAAGCGAGTCACATACTCACACACACATACATACAGACATAGTGATAACATCACGGGGGTAGTCAGGGAAGCTTCCTATGACCTTAAAACGTCAAGATCTGATGAAAACTCGATTTTCGCAAAACGGGGTAAAACCAATAACTTCCCGAATTGTTTAAAATTTTAAACACGTTGTAAACAGTATGCCACGAACGAATCTTTATGATCAGCTGTGATGGCGTCATGGCAGCAGAAACCAGAGTGGGGACGGAGTGAGAGAGTAATATATAGAGAAAGAGTGAGAGAGGAATAGAAACACGGAGAAGGAAATGTAGGCATCACGCAGCTGCACGCATTTAACTTTATCGACGAATTTTTGTTATTTCGGCTTGCGGAAATCGTCAGATTATATATTTTTCATTATTCTTGAATTATTTCCTTCAAAATAAAAAAAAAATTAGCTACGCTCGAGAATGTCGAGATGACGTTTTTTTTTTACAACTTTGTTGCCCTCCCCTTTTTTTACGTCACTCTCAAATTGTCAGATTAGTGGAATATACACTTTTTAGGATGTAATTAACTCACCCTACCTTAATCTGACGCGCTCGAGAATTTCTGATGGTCAATTTTTTTTTACTAATCTGATCCTGTATCCTTCACGGGCGGCCTTATATATGGGCCTCATGTTTTGTGGAGGTACTTAACCGGGTACAAGGTATCCCCCTGTATATTAATCTGCCGCGCTTTAGTAAATCCCGAAATCCCCGCATGGGCTCCCCTACTATAGTAGATTGCAAACTGTGTGCATACTATTTGCCATCCTTACTAATATTATAAAAGCTGAAGTGACTTTGTTCGCGTTTTATTCGGGGTAACACAGTTCCTTCCTGATTTACAGGTACCTGCTACCTGTAGTTTTTGCCCTTGCGCCTTATTTATTGTAATAGCAACGCCTAAAAAAATAGTCTATGTCCGTCTCCTGGTTCCCAACTATCTCTGTACCAAAATTTATCAAAATCGGTTTAGCTATTAAAGCGTGAAGAGGTAACAAACAAACAAAAAAACTCACTTTCACTTTTATATCAAATCAAATCAAAATATAACGGATAGTAAGGACAAGGATTAGTAAAGATATTAGTAAGTATTTTATAGAAAACAAGACAATCCCGTGCATAGTGTATTGCGGTGGCTCAACGTAACACACCGTGCGGTCCGAGAAGCGCGCCGGCAATGGACGCCTACCCCGGCGGCACTCTGGCTCGGTCGCCTGCCGCGTGCTGCCAGCTTGTCGACCACAGTTTGCTATAACTTGAGGTTATAATAGTACTGTGCTACTGTAAATGTCAGGGGTGAGGTATTCATTTCAGTTTAACGTAGCGTTTGGCAATATACTTTAACCAACCTCAGCGTACCTTGTTCTGAATTTATTATATGACACAGAGACGTTATTAATATTATAACTTCTGACCACGGACACAAAACATCATCAGTCTTGTCAGATTAGTTACTTGTAATCTACTCAGATGTCAAAGCCGAGGCACAAGTACGGAATCATAACAAAGATGAAAATGCTATCTACATAAAGTGGCAGCGTTCAAAAACATCAAGCAACGACTTCCAGGAACAGCGAGCGCATAATCGGATCAGTCGCTGTGAGCTACAGGCTACCCCGCCCGCCATCCCGTGGGGCTCGGCGGGACGGGGCCGGACGGGCGGACAGGCCGGACGGGAGGATGGCCGACATTCAAATATTTTGTGATTCACACAGCGGGCTAAGATACTGCGAGACGGCACGGCTCCCGACCGGCACACGGACGGCTCTCGACTAACGTAAACTTTTGCTGTTCCTCGGGAATTAAACAACATTGTTTTATAGAAGGTACGAGGCGCCCGCCTGCCCCAGACAACCTTATCCTACAACGGACATTATTCCTAATAACACTTCATTGTCCATTGTTTTTTTTTCTTTTTCCATACGCGAAAGTGAAACAAGCAATGTTTGTGATACGCACCGGTATAGTTGTGTACGAAGGTGTCGTGGTGTCATGGATGTTTGTGGTTTAAGTTGATCGCGTGCGTCGACCGGCGGCAGCGAGGATAAGTCCGCGATTAATAAGTCAGCGGAGGGATCACTCCTCCGAGTTTATTGTTATTTTTATTAAAATTCCGAGTGACGTGACGGCTGCCCATAAACCTGATAGAATAAAACAATTAAGTTCAATTATGTCGAATCCTCATTTGTTTTGCCTTCTGAAATTGTGTGAGCTCAAAGTGTTTTTCGATAGAGTCTGCTCTGTTTACGCCCACTTCACCGAGCTTCACACGTCGGTGACGACATCAACAGAACACCGGGATGGCTGGCTGGTGGACCAACACATCATGATTGAAGCATACTGTTTGGAACTATTACTTCGTGATATTTTATTATTTTAGGTGGCTACTCTCTCTACGGAGGCGCCATGTTGTGTGCCGCTGTTTGTGATCATCGCTGTATGGTGATCGCAGCGACTCTCCACAAATGAACGGATTATATTTCCCAGATCACAGTGATCACTACACGCGAACCAATTACTCCGCGCACGCTATCATGCTATCATTGGACTATGAGAGCTCTCGCACGCGTGCCGTTTTATCAATATGCCTCATGTACATTTGGCTTTCTTTACGCTCAGTATAATTTAGACAGATCATTTTTGATTCCCATCCAGGTCCACTTTAGTTATTGTGACGAATGATTATTTCACGTACGATTCGGGTTGTAATTCAAGTATGATCAGTCTGCTCTCGGGCTCTCGGTTACCAAACTGCTGATGTACTGCTGCTTTATCTCGTTTTTAGCAACTAGCCGTCACCCGTCACCCATGACCGGACACGTGCACATTTACATTTTTCATGGACGTTTCCTATTTGTGCTTTGTGCTCTGCGTGCGTGCGTGGGTGTAAATGATAATGATAAATGATAAATGATGTTTATTTTGCAAGTAGGTTTTCACAAACACTTTTACACGTCATTTTTTTTTAAACTAGATGAGGCCGGTGTTTCATACCCGACTACTCTGAGAAGAAACAGCCGAAACAAACTCAGAGGTCATAGTCTCTTTTAAGGTCCAGACAAAATAATCTTGGTCAACTTACATGAGGACCATGCAGATAGTGTCTGAAATGGTCTTTTTAAGAAAGCACCACACAGATTGAGTGGACCTGTCCAGTCAGTGCAAGCATTTGTCAGTTATCGTGTAGCTCAACTCATAACCCAAGGAGCTCAACGACACGACGAACAATACCAAAAAAAGGACATTTGTGTAGGTCGCTTATAGTACTCAAACTGCCAGACTATCGTCAAAAAACAAAGTAAATAAAAGAAATAATCCACATGGTCTTCACATTCACAATAAACAAATAAAAAAAAAAAAAAAATACAAAATTAAATTAATGAGATCATAATGAAATCATAAAATGTCATAAATTAAAATAATAAGGAAAATAAAATGTCACAAATAATAATAATAAAAAGAAATGTAAAAATAAAAAAATAAACAAAGTAATGTCAAATTGTATAAAATAAAGGAATAAACAATAAATAGGTGAAACAAAGGAAAATCTTGACACTCACAGAGCAAATTAAATTGGAGCAGCTTAATCCCAAGCCTTTTTATCTTCAAGGTAATGATTCATATTATAGTAAGCTTTCAGACATAGCTTACGTTTTATAAAAGATTTAAATTTATTGAGGCTTAGTGTTTGAATATCGCTTGGTAGTTTATTATAATAACGTATACATTGGCATGTGAACGTACCTCCTATTTTTTTGAGCCTCGTTGCAGGAACAACAAATTTGTGTTTGTTCCTTGTATTTATGTCGTGGATATCACTGTATTTTTTAAACAATTTTATATTTTTATGCGCGTACAAAAGGTTTTCGTAAATAAACTGAGAGGGCACAGTTAGTATGTTAATCTCTTTAAATTTTTCTCTGAGGGAGTGTCTAGGACTTAATTTATACATTGAACGAATTGCCCTCTTTTGCAAAATAAAAATTGTCTGAATATCGGCGGCATGGCCCCACAAGAGAATACCATACGACATCACACTGTGGAAATAACTAAAATAAACTAAACGGGCTGTCCCCAAATCAGTCAAATCACGAATTTTTTTAACGGCGTATGCTGCAGAGCTAAGCTTTTTTGACAACTTATCTATATGAGGGCCCCACTGAAGCTTAGCATCCAAAGTTAAGCCTAAGAACACTGTGTTATCTTCCGGTTTTAACTCTTCATCCTTGATTAGTACACTAGTTTCCACTTGTCTAACATGAGGTAACGTAAACTTAATGCATTTGGTCTTTTTCTCATTTAGAAGTAAATTATTAACGTTAAACCAATTAACGACCTTTGCCAGAGCGCTATTAACATCGTCACTAGCTAGCTGCTGACGTTTTAGTTTAAATAAAAGAGAAGTGTCGTCTGCAAACAACACTACATCATGATTATCCTTTATGAGGTAAGGCAAGTCATTAATATAAATAAGAAACAAAAAAGGGCCAAGAATGGAGCCTTGAGGTACTCCCATGCTTACTACAGATCCGGGAGATCTTTTCCCGTTAACATCAACTCTCTGAATCCTACCACTCAAATATGTATGTGTGTGTCTTTAATCTCGGAGCATTAGAGATCATAATGTTTCTCGAAGTTTCAACTGCGAGTACATAGCAGAGACGTGCGAGGAAGGCGCGGGGGGGGGGAGGTCTGGAAGAATCGCTTTTATTTAAAAGCTGCAATCTAAATGCATGTAAGTGATGCCCCTCCACCCCCGTGGCCGCAGGGGGGAGCTATATCGACGAGATCATGTACTGCGCCACATGGCTATCTCATAGTCGTATGTTTAGCAATATAGTAACTATTCGTAAGGGGTTTTTTAAAGTATTATTTAAGACTAATAATATGTATCGAATCAATAGCAATGAGCGACATAAACAAAGTTCCGTAGTACCAAACCATTTAATAACAATATTTTTAACGCTCATTCAAAATGTAAATTTAAACAACCGCAAAGTTAAATTTGTTTTTCATAGTATCTAACTCAAAACCTAAGTTACTGTTGCAGTTTCATGAATAAGTGAAATAAGTCGCATATTTCAAAAACTAAGCACTGAATTGTGTTCAAACTTATAATTGTCGTTGAAAGTTTTTTTTTTCGTACTACGAACCAGTTTTTATGAAGATTTAGAAATAAGAGACACCATTTGTAAGGTTTTAGGAACTTTAGGAGGTTTAGGATATTATTAACATAAATCCGATCAGGTATTGCACTTTATGGTCATTCACTCTAGACGTTGGATAGATTTCGATTTTTACTTGTAAGGAGCGGGATTTTGTGATTTATTATAATCAAATGTTTTTCTTGTGACAAAAATAAATATATTTACTTCATTCCTATATTTCGAAATTAATATTTTTTTAAATTGTTTATAAAAAATCGGCTTAATACAAGTATGTAATACCACAGATAATATAATACTAACGTAGTAATACTTTGTAATATCATAAAGTTTTTGAATGGCAATAAATACAAAAGGAAGAAGCAACGCTATCATGTTGTGTCTTGCTCCCGCAACAATCGACCATCGCCACCATAAACAATGCACTAGGTACTTTAGTACTTTATAGTTTTGGGATTAAATTGACCGTTTAAAATTCTAACTAAGTAGAATTTGAATAATTCGTGACGTTATCTTAATATGGATATGTGCATAACAAACGACGTATTGCGATCGCTGCCGTCAACCATTGACAAGAACGTACGTCGTACACGTCAGCTGTAGGCCGTACTTGTATCCTGTAGGCCGCTGCCGCGCTGCCTGCGAGCTAAGAGGAGTGAAACCGGTGCGATGTGCGCTGAAGTAGTTGCATTACTGGCTGCCATTGTGCACCATTGTGCTCCGCTGTACAGCATTGTGTGGCGAGCTTCCCATCAATACACAAGCACTCCACTCACTGCCGTGTAAAAATATTATTCCGAGCAGGCGTTATTTGGCTGCGATGGCGCCGTTCCCCGCACACCTATGTGCCGCGTAGTTAACCGGCGTGGCTTCAAGAGAGCATGAGCAGACAAGACTTGCTCCCTTGCTCGCTCTCCCCCGGTGTCTGGTAACCGACCCAGTGCTTTACTAACAATAGATACCGCTATGATAGCGCTAGATAATAGGCACAACAGTTGCTGCCTAACTCAAACAATATCGAACCGAATGTATTCACGTATGTGTCAATGTTCAACAAATAACTCGGCGTGTGTTGAGGCACCTCTGCTCTCATTACTTGTATGTGTAGCAGTGCAGTGGCGGCGTCAGGTTCTTGGATGCCTTCCAGTAAGTCCGCAGATAGTCGCGCTATGTTCCACGATCCATTTCTTTCCAAGATGGCCGCTGTATGAGTGCGCTCAAGTTACTACTATATAATACGTGTACTAGGTACTGTTTTGTTGGGTGGCTGTAGTTTGTGTCGTACCACTATCGTGTTCTACGTCATATGTGCACACAATAAGGGTTAAGAACTATGAAGTCGTGTGGCGGACGAGTGACGCGCGACGCGGAGCCGTCTGTAATAGCTGGTAGTCGTCGGTCATTACCTGTCAACATGTAACATATACGTACTACGTAATTTGTTTAATTCTTGATTGAACAAATAACACACAATATTCCTGAGTGGTCTTTTGTTGTTGTTCCTGGTTAGAAATATGAATTTTCAGAGGAAAGGTATTACTAGCAAAAAAGGGATTTAAAAAAGCTAAATGTAAGTATAAGTCCTCTCATATACATAAGTCGACTCTCTTGCAAAATGTCATGGCCAAGTTTAAGGTTTTTAATTGAAAATCATTTTAGAGGTAACTTTGCGGTATTTTTCTATGAAATAAATGTGTTTTCGAAATAAAAAGTTTTTCCCAATTTTGAGTTTTTTTGGCACAATACTCTGTGAACTTTTGACTGACGCTCTTATAGCACACAATATTTATGAATGTAGACGTTTTCACCGAACATATTCGTTTGCAATACTTGAATGCCAGTCCCATCATTCGATAACTTGAAAATATGTCAGTATATCAATTTCTAATTAATATTGATAAGTGGTATTCCTTCCGACAGCAACATGTCGCGCTCCGCTGAGCAGCACTCGGTCATTAGCCACGTTCCTTCTCTCCGACGCCACCGCGCCACCGCGCCCCACACATGCGAACACGTGCGAACACGTGCGATCGCGTGCGTCTTGAGTAACGCGTATGGAGCGCTCATGTGAACTGTTTATTGCTAATAATGTTAGAGCCTGAGGCTGCGCGATGACGACTTATAAGCGATCTAATGTTATATTGACATCTCATTTACAAGTTTAATATCTGACTTCCTTAGAGTGACGTGTGTTATAATGATCTCCGGCGGAGAGCGGCGGCGGCGGCGGCGGCGGGTGTCATCAAAGCGGCTCGCCTTCGTTTACTCGACTCATCGGAAGGGGGTTATGAGTTGACGAAGTAAAAGCTCGTTAGGTAGTTTAGTTCGGCGATATAGTATAATCCTCCGGCGGGATCCAATTACTTGCGTGAACCGCAGTGGCCGCCCCCCTCTCACCCTCCCTCGCCCCAGGACACCACGCCACCACTCCCCGCGCCTCTGTGTACACTTCTAGTTAGATGTCGGCGATGTTGTGAGGCCGACCTGTGCCAGCGTGGCCCACTGTGGGCAAGTGTGGGCCACAGTGGGCGTGTTGACGAGAGCGTGCGGTCAAAGTTAAACTAACTACAGGCGCCGCGACCGTGAGCCGCGGTCACGCGTGGAATATTCCTGTCATCAGTTAGGAATGGCAGGAATAAAGTATAAACTTTTTAGAACAGCAAAAATGTTTTGGATGTTATTTACTATCCATCCATCATTATTACTCTAAGAAGTTGTCTGAATAGGTAACAAATATAACAGAGCTGATGGATGATAATACCTATTTTTAAAAACTATTCAGGTTGTTTTAACCTTTTTCCTTGGAGGTTTTAACCTTTATAAACCTCAGTCTTTGCTCATGTAGAAAACTATACCGCTGGTGGTCGGGAGCTACCGAACTCGTTCTGATATTCCGCTCATCCGCGCGATTCGACCGCTCCACCGACTCCGCACGCAAAAAATACACTCAAATTTTCTCGCGTGAATTTGAAAAGCAATCCAATCGCGCAAACTCCGCAGTACTGAGGTACCTACCTTCATCTGTACCTACCTCCGACGGTATCGGAGAGTCAATAACATGAGCCCGGCTGCGTATTGCCATTGTGTATATCAGTACAGACACCCATAGTCTGTACTAGATCACTTTGTGCTCTTAAAAATAACAAATACTCTAAAGCAAACTACGTATAACTGAGGCTTATAAAATCAAAGACAGCTAAGCGCCATACATTCGTAGAATGAGTTAGCTATGGCGCCATCTGCTTTAGTTAGTTACGCACACTTTGATAACTTTATTTTAGTAACAAATGCAGCTAAACTCCCTATAAATTCAATTCGAAAACCGATGTTGGCATCAAAAACAGCTACGTGTCAACCAATAAGGATCAAATACAGCTAGGAGTCACGCCGGCCAATCAAAGAACAGGATTTATGAGATTCATCATGGCCGCCACCATACATTTCGTGTGCACATGCAGTCCAGTTTTTGGCTTATAACTTGTGGTTTTAGTGAAATAACGTTATTAATTTTGTATTAAAACACGAGTTTGGATACCCATGGAGGTCCCAGTAATACCAGCAAGTGCGGGCAAGGCTCGTAAAAGAATAAAACACCCCGACAAGTGGAAAGCTAACATAGCTAAGAAAATGAGGTTAGTGATGTGACGATTCGATACTATTCCGATATTATAATTTATTAAACGTTGCAAAGACAAAGTACTTTCTTGGATTCTTATAACTAAGTATTACACTTTACAAACACTATCTATCTAATAATATATATTAATAATACCTTTAAACAGCAATACTAATTTGTAATAAATAAAGTCGTGTATAGGTAGGTATAAGTACCATTTATGTTATGAAATACGACTATTCCGTGCGTATAAAATAGTGCATGATACTCAAGCTCTCTTATACTACTACAGCCATATAATTTTTGTTATACAGGTACATGCCAAAGGAAGCACCAGAGCGAATAATCTGTACACATAAAAGTACAAAACTGAAATGTTCTACTTTGACAATGCCTGACATTATGAAATTCCACCACTCTTTTTATTCCACAAGTGAAAAGAGCGTACAAGATGCTTTGATACTAAAGTGTTGTAAAGCCGAAAAGGTAAAAAGAAGGCGTCCTTCCAAAAACGAAAGATGGGGTAGAGACTTTAACATTAAGTATCATATTATAAGAGGTCGCCATGAGTTTGTTCCTGTTTGCCAGAATGCATTTTTGAAAATACTTGGCATTACGAAATATCGCGCAGAGTATGTTTTGAAACATTTATTTTATACAGGAGAGATTGCCAAGGAACGACGGGGTGGTAACCGCAAGATAAATAAATATAAAGATCAGAAGGAATCCGTTCGTCAATTTATTATGAAACTAAAATGTATCGAGTCGCATTATTGTCGCTCGGCTACTCAAGAACGCAAATATTTATCTAGTGACTTGAATATTAACAAGCTGTACAAAATGTTTAAAGATGAAAATCCTCAGTCTCCTGTAAAACAATCATACTTTCGCCATATTTTTAATAGAGAGTTTAATTTGGGGTTCGGTAACCCTAAGACTGACGTCTGCTCAACTTGTATAGAATTAAACGAGAAACTCAAAGCAGAAAACGATCCAGCCAAGAAAAATGAAGTCATGACGTCACTGAGAGTGCATAAATTACGAGCCAAGGCGTTCTTCAAAATGATGCAGGAAAAAGAAGACGACATGATAACATTTTCCTTTGACTGTCAGAAAAACAGTCCACTACCTCGAATTCCTGACCAGAGTGCATATTACAGTCGACAATTTTACCTGTATAATTTTACTATTGTACAAGGAACCTCTAAAGACAAACTTAATAAGGACACAACCTTCGCCTACACCTGGACAGAAAATGAATATGGTAAAACAGCTAATCAGATATCATCAGCCGTATATGATCGATTGAACAAAACTAATTTAGCCGGTATCGCCGTCATACGCTTATTTGCCGATGGATGTGGTGGACAAAATAAAAATAGCATAATGCTAGGTATGCTATCTAAATGGTTAGTGGACCACGCCACCGTCAATAAAATTGAAATTATATTTCCCGTAACCGGACATAGTTTTATGCCTCCGGACAGAGTCTTCGGTAACATAGAAAAGGTCATAAAGAAACGAGAAGTAATCATACAACCAGAAGAATATTGCAACGTTATTTCCAGTAATGCGACGGTCACGAATCTAAGGGATATTGAAATATTTGACTTCAAAAGTGCCACTCAAAAGGTTTTTAAACCGACTGCGAAATGGCCATTTAAAATAACCCAATGCAAAAGATTTATTATAAAAAGATCGAAGACCCCAGGAAATACACTTATCCGCGGTGAACTGTTTTATCAATCAGATTTAAGTAAATCTTCAAATGTTTGTAAAACCGGTCAAAAAACAAGCATGCTTCGACCTACCACCATTTCACTGGGAGCGCCTGTGACGCGTGCAAAAATAACCGACGTCGATAAATTATTACAAAAACATTTTGGATTGGACTGGAAAGAAAGAGACGATTTACAATTTTATTTAGGTATTATTAGAGGGCCAACTTTGGATGAAAATGAAGATTTAGAGGAAAGTTTGTGCGAAGGAGTAGCAGAAGAGTCACCAGATTTAAGAGTGTAATGAAAATAATAGTATGTTGGTAGTTATGCTGATTATTTTAAGAATTTATATATATATTTTTTTTATTTTTTTTTTATTTTCACTCTGTACTCAAATATGGAAGCAATTTTATTATTTTTAATTCAGATTATGAATAATGTTCTCTATCTTTGTGAATCAAATTTCAACATATTGAATTCGTTGTTAGTTTGACAATATTATCGGTTTTTTTTGGTTCCTGTAAAGTTGACCGACTTGGACTTAGCTGTCTTTGATTTTATAAGCCTCAACTACAGACCAGTCTGTATAAGTATACAGTTTGCTTGCATATTTTTAAAGCAAACTACGTATGACTACAGACCTGTCTGTATAAGTATACGGTTTGTTCGCATATGTCTAAAGCAAAATGTGCTCTCACTGATTACTACCTATCAAAGTGGCTCGACGGAGCCCCGCTTCGCGGGGCTCCTACCTCTGCATTCAAGGTTTAAAGTAACCTAACACGAAGGGGATGGCGGGGTCTTTCAGACCCCGCCATCCCCTTCGAACCTAACCTGTCCATGTCGGGGTGCCCCAAGTCCCGAGCTCTCACTGATTACTACCTATCAAAGTGGCTCGACGGAGCCCCGCTTCGCGGGGCTCCTACCTCTGCATTCAAGGTTTAAAGTAACCTAACACGAAGGGGATGGCGGGGTCTTTCAGACCCCGCCATCCCCTTCGAACCTAACCTGTCCATGTCGGGGTGCCTACTACGGCAGCCAAATTGTCTGTACTCGTATGTGTTTTGCTCTCACGAATTAGAGCAAAGTGTATTTTATTTCAGTCTGTCTCTGTACTGATATGCAGTATGCTCTCTAGCTACAAGAGCATATTGCGTGCGATTACAGAGCAACCCCTGTCTGTGCTAGTATACATTATGGCAATACGCAGCCCGGCTATGGGCCGCTACCGGTGCTACCGCTGCTCGCAGAAGGACCACGGGCTATTTATAAGTCAGACGTGCTGTGTAACCGGAACCTCGGCAAGTTATCTCCAAAACCAACAGTAGGTTACATCGCATTTAATTTCTCCTAAGGAAGCAGCTATCACTATTGTCACTATTTTTGACGAATGGGTGATACTGAGGCGAAGACGATGGACGATTGTTGCATTGGTCATCAAGATGTTGATGTTCTGCTAGTTCGTGTGTAGTGGAGCTTCTGTACGTGCATAGTGTTACACTAGTTTGGTAGATACTCAGTGGGGATTACACAAATCTGCCATTCGCCGGGCCATTGGGCGCGCGCCGGCTATGTCCCGCGCCGCGCCGTCTGAGTGCCGCGCCGCGCCGGCTGTGTGCCGCGCCGCGCCGGCTATGTCCCGCGCCGCGCCGGCTGTGTGCCGCGCCGCGCCGGCTATGTCCCGCGCCGCGCCGGCTGTGTGCCGCGCCGCGCCGGCTATGTCCCGCGCCGCGCTGGCTGCGTGCCGCGCCGCTACACGCACGTCTCCTACTCTGGGTGGAGCGGATGGGATTTCGACTCAGGATTCAGACTTTTCTGACTTAAACCCATCATGTTTTTCTTTTGAGTTAGGGAGCCGCGGCCACAGCAGGCAGTACCCCTGGCAGGCGCCTGTGAACACGAACGAGCCCAAAACGTCTCTCGTGATTGCTGGGTTTGGAATGAGGTTCGCTCCCTCAAATATCCAGCCATAAGTGCTTTGCAGCAGGAGGTAACCGCTTCCCATTCTCTCTCGGACCATGGCCTAAACCCGGGCCGGACGCGAGAGGTGGCTGCCGCCGATCGCCTCTACGAGGAAACCGCACCGCCACAGTGTGCTCCATCGTGTCCTCCGGGCGATCGTCACAGTGATGACAATAACGTTCAGGAACCTTCCAAAACTTCTGTGTCCGGAGAGGACTTGCGTCAGGTAGTAGGTTAGGACGCCGTGACGCCCCTCCAGACACTCCTCATAGAAGTAACTTATCACCAAAGTGTGGGCTCTGGCACAGGTGTACGTTCTGTTCCCGCACTCTCGTAGTCCGATGTGGCGGCAAACCGATACAACCGGAGAGAGATCAACACACAGGTAAAACGGCTTAACGTGCAATTCGAGGCGTGGGCTTATCATACCGCCAGCTTCCAGACTCTGGACTGTTAATGAGAAATTCCTAATGGAAAACCAATAACAGTTTTTGTCCGAAGCGGGAATCGATCCCCGTGCTCAGCAGTCGCGCTTGCGACCGCGACACCAACACCAGTCAATATACTCACAGTGCACACTGATCAAACCGTAATGTACCGGACGACCACCACACTCTAGCGGCAGTTTATCTTGTAGGCACCAAATGTTTCGCCGAAGGGTTACAGCAAGTCAAGCAGAGGTGTATCCATGTTTACATCAATATTTTGCCGGGTATGTTTTAGCTCTCCTCAGTGATCATGTGGTCTTGCTGATCACCTCTGGCAAGCGCCACAACACAGGCACAAGGCCATGTAATTTAACGCGTCTCGCGAACTAATGCGCGTCACTCGCTTGCCATCTGACACAGTTCGCACACTCACTTAGTTGACTCGCCAAGTTTCAGCGGTAATCCGTTTATTAGTTGTCATGCAACGTCAATACCGCGCCTGATTGTGGCGTCCTATTTTCAGCGAGTGTACACGACGCGGAGCCCACCACACTCCGCTCCGCACAGCTCCGCACAGCTCACTTGTGAATGCAAAGCGGCGGTATCTTTGTGAAAAATGGTTTTATTACTAATAGCTAGTAATAGGTATGCCATATGAATTATTGAGGAGTTTGGTGCTGTGAGGCGCCACATATCGACATCGACGAGGGTCGCAAGGAACGCGCCGCGCATATCGATAATATTTGTGCGGCGCACCTCTAGCGACTGCGATTGACATTCATTACTTGAGATGGATAGTAACATGTCATGTTTATTCGAAGGGACGGCACGGCACCGTCCGCCGGCGGCTGCGGCCAGCCCGCTTGCCGCGGCCAGCCCGCTTGCCGCGGCCAGCCCGCTTGCCGCAGCCAGCCCGCTTGCCGCGGCCAGCCCGCTTGCCTAGCGCCGCGCGCCTTCGACCGGATACGTTACAAAGCCGAGCCGTGCTCTGCTCCAGCTGCTATGAATATTAATTACTATGATACATGTAAGTCAAGGGAGTCGATCCAAATTTTGTTACGGTTTTTGGAAGAAAATTACGAAAAATGTTTGTTTCGACTCAATGTAATCTGTTGTACAGTGAACATAAACCCGAGGTTATAAGATAGCGCTAAACTAAATCTTTATGACACAACAGGTCTCTCTTCATTAACAACTCGGTCAATACTTAAAATAAAGCTGACAGAAAATGGGAAACGTAGGAAGTATTGCCAGATTCTTATGATAAATACGTAAAGGATTACAAAGATGTATGGGCGCGCGTGGACAGCGATTCAATAAGTGCGTGTCCTGTCACGCCCCCCCCCCCCCCCCCGGGTATGTATACAGACATATTTTATCACGGTAATAGAAGTGTTTCTAAACCACGAAACGATTGTTTCCACCTGAAGTATTTTGATGTTTTCAAACTGTCAAGTAAGCGGAATCCAGTGTTAAGTATGTTCAAAAGCAACAGCCTCTGTCGTAATAAACTAATTGATACTGTGAGTGTCTCTTGCCAAAGCAAAACACTTAAAAAGCAGGTAGACAGATTTGTCTGCAATTTGACCCCACCCACCCACATCGAGCAGTGTGACCGCGATCATAGCGGATGCAACGGTGTCGACACAATCATCGGAAGCTTATAACAAGTAGAAATCATAGAAGATTTACCGTAAGCGACAGTTTAAAAAGTGAAGTATATAAATGGAACTCGAGTCTGAACTTGCTCCGTAGAGAAAGAGGTTGATAACCAAACGATCGAACACGCACGTATACAGTGGTCGATGAGCTAAGCTCGCGTAGCTGACGCTGCACACGTTTGCTACGCCGTAGCACTGACGTTAGTTACGCCGTAGCATTCGGGTAGCAGTTTTTAATGGCATGTAGTTTGCGTTACGGCAGGCCTATTGATAGGAATGATTTAGTACCGAGTACATTGTTACCTTATTCATTCTAAATCTACCGCCTATTGGGTATAAATGAGTAAACAGGTTAGCAGGCCGCTGCCCGCTCACCGCTCGCAGCTCGCCGCTCCCCGGGAGCCGATCAGCCGGCCCTTCATTCAGTCAACCGTTAAACCCGTCCAGATAGATAGGCACTTATTTTTCGCACACATTCACTTTATTTGCCTGATAGTCTGATATATTTCCTGCCGGTTTTTGATGTTTTGCTTTCACAGCAAATGCTTATGTTCGGCTTTCATTTGATTTAGGAAACACCAAATAAACGAACCTACGCAATTCACAGAATAAATATTGTGACAGATGATGCATACAGCTCGCAGTTGCAACAGGAATACATCGCCTAGATACAGCTTGAAGGGACACGTACTTACCTAATACTCAATACATTTAATGCATTTCGCAATGTGAAATTGGGTGTTAAGATGTGAATACTTCATTTTGATGTTGACTGACCATGGTTGACAGTGTACACAAACGTAGTCGGAGACATCAACTATTCACTACTAGTGGTTTTGTTGGTGATTACTCTGACTGCTTTTTGAGCCAGAATTAAAATGAAATAATTTTTTTTTAACTTGTTTTTATATCCTTTCAAAGTCAAAGATTTATTTGGAGATAAATATGGTTACAAAAGTTCTAACAATAATAGTATTACAAGTATGAGTATGTACATTGTTCATGTGATTTGAAATTCTTTAATTTGTTTAGGAATCTTATTATACAGCTGGATACAGGGAGCAACTTTGCCTATATAATTTCGTTTTTATTTTAGGACTTATTAATCTATTGGGATAACTGGTTTTAACTTATATTTATGTCCCAAATTTGAAACATTTTAAGTTGGTTGGTAACCCATACTTCCAATGGACTTAAAGGGGTTAAGCCAAACACCAGTGGTTTTAATTTAAAACATACACAAAATAAAAATAAATAAAAAACACGACTGACATGTCAAAAAAAATAACTAAAAAGAAAAAAACAAGATGTTAGTTTTACATTTGCCGATGGAATGTGCTAGGAACAAAGATAAAAGGGAATCTCTGATAAATATCTGTTTTTTAATTATTTATTTTTATTTTAAACCTTTTAATGATAAGTTTTATAAAAAAATATATCATAAAACACAATATAGTTTGTAAGCATTAAGTAAGAAAAATAGAACTTTTAAAGGATTTCGTGTTTTAAATGTTATCTGCATTTAACTGCCTATATCTGCTTCGAAGTTCGAACCTACCTACTGAGCCAATTAAGTTTAAGTTTTTCACACTTATTATGATTTTGTCTACTCGTCACTAGTTCTTCTAATTGCCACAAAATGGCGCTAATGATGTCGAAAACAAACCTTGTTTGTTTCCGACAAACAAGGTTTCAACAATCAAGGATCAACTATCGCATACATGCGACAATTTTTTTTAATCGACAAGTTTGATTAACAATGTAACATACTTATGTTTTTGAAATCCACTCGTCAAATCCTAGACGATAATCACATGCATTAACATATGGAGGTAGGTGTGTCGGCGTGGGTTTAGTAAAAGTCTCAACTAATGTCGAATAAATAATAAAAAAAATGTGTGGGTGTTCAATTATTTATCATACCCGCCACATTGGATTTCTATACTTTTTCAAACGCCGATGTTACTCGGGACAATGCAAGGATTCTAATGATACCCCATACATGTAAATCAGTTCAGGCGTTTAGAAGTTATGATGGAATAAAGAAACTCACATACATACAAACATACATGAACCCTAATAAAAAAATAAAAACATAACACTCCTTTTTTGGGGCAGTCGTGTAGTAAAAAAACAACACTCCTTTTTTGGGGCAGTCGTGTAATGATCTGTCCACACATCATTAATAAACATCAGCAGGTGTGCAAGATACCCCACGAGCGACGTTTATCTATAATCTATACTAATATATGTCGAGGCGCCGACGCATACATTTAAACTAACGCCATCTAACTTTGTTTTTGTGAACTAATTCGTTGTTCGTGTAGGAACGTCAAGTATTAACTTGGGGATGGTTGGTGCGGAGTAATGACAGTACTGGACGAAATTGAATGACCGAATGACGGTTTCGTTCGGTTGCCATCTTGGAATGTTGATGTGGAGCGGATAGCTTGACAGGACGGCACTTCTTTTTGGACCGGGCAGCGAGCAACACGGTTAGCCATTACTCTGCGCTAAACTTCCCGCGTTCCTGATTTAAATCTGTATCGATCATTAGCATCTTTAGTTATTTTGTTTTATTGGTTTTGTGAAAGGACAATACAAGTGTAAACAAAAGTTTTGCGAGTATCATTTCGTGTCCTCCGCCATGATGTCTCGACCATCCTGCGACGAATCTCCTACATATAATATATAAAGCTGAAGAGTTTGTTTGTCTGTTTGCTTGAACGCGCTAATCTCAGGAACTACTGGTCCTATTTGAAAAATTCTTTCATTCTTTTATTAGCCCATTTATCGAGAAAGGCTATATAAATATTATCACGCTAAGACCAATAGTCAAGTTCATTTCAACAATACATTTTGATAATTATAAGGGTTAATTAATACCTGAAATAAACAATTAATAATAATAAATAATAATTGGAGCGGAACACCAATGAAGACGGGCCTGAACCATAAAGGGCAAAAGAAGGAATGGGTGAAATAAAGCGATATTTTGGTTCTAGCTTCTAGAGTGGGAAAAAATAAGCAAGTTCGTTTTTCACAACGCAAACTCTAGTCCCATCACGGGAATCCAATTTGATCCAGCGCGAATCACCAACACTGGTTAGTATTGTCCAACCTGTTTCACTGTTCCAATGCAAAACATTGTAAACGTGCGACAGTAAGGAGCAGGCGGCGCCGGGCGGCGCAGTGTGTCACATGTACTCAGCGGATACGCGGCCATTGTGTACCGCAGCCGCTACACACCTTAGTACCGACACAATCAAGACCGAGCACACAAACCGCACACGCTACGCTTATCACCACGCCATAAGGTTCAATATCACTCATCCTAACTGCTCAGTGGACTTGAAGGTAAGAATAGGAGAGGGACAATAGCGAGCACAAGTTTTAACCGTTCGCGTGTTTTACGTACATACGACTGTACGAGCGAGTTAAGTGCCCCACGCGCAATAGTACACCCAGGTGTACGAGAGTGACTTGCACCGATTGGCTATTTTTTCTGTGACGTATACTTTCATGTTGCAACCCGTTCTTTATTTGATTGAACAGAATAGTTCATTCGCTTTCTATTAAAATATTTTCCATTGGCAATATCGATACATGGAATGAAGAAGATTGAAAAAACTAAAGTGATCCGCCATTCAGCTATCTGTCAGTTTTCGAGCCATTGTTGCGTGTGGTTGCGTGCGGACTAAAATCATGTTTCCAATTAGAAAACGGAGAGTAATCTTATAAGATTTATATAGAATTACTGAGAAATAAGTGTAGATTACGTTGCAAGTGTTTGTTTTTGGAAAAGTAATAAATTTGCCAGTGAAAAAGTGTCGAAACTTGTGAAGACGCGTATTTTTTTCCGTCATGGCCGTCGTATTTCGACTTGTTTTAGTGCAAAATTTATCTCGAAATGCTTTAAAATCTACATAAGTTGTTAGTTTATTTACCTATGAACATAATAAAGTTACTACAAAGTGATATAATTCCATATTGTTATCATTATCGTTGTTGAAAGAAAATAAACCGGTAAAAATGGCGCCAAAGTCGTAAACATTGCCCATAGTACGGGCAGCGGCATATGCGGCAAGAATGGCGGCTTTTTGTTGAGTTGCGGAAAAAGTGATTGTGTCGTGTAATTATTGTGTTTTGATGTGATATGAGAAATATTGTTTTTGCGTAAATGTATGGGCTATCGTATTCAAGTGTTTTTTTCGAGAATATGTGTGTGGTTTTGGTGTAATGTGAGAAAGTTCAAGGTCATGTGGAAGAAAATTTGCAAAATGCAAATTTATCTCGTCGCTACGAAGTCAGGTCAGTTTCATTTATTTATAATCTTACACAGTTCGATAGGAAAACTAATGGGCTTTCCGGGAAGGTATAATTTATTGCATATAATTATCAATATAACCACGAAATTTGCGTTTTACTCAAGGTCAAACCAAAAAAAAAAAAAAAAAAAAAAAAGCCTCGACACGCGAGGCCTCTTGGGTGAATATTCGCGAGCGTTCGAGAGTTAATCCGCGCGAGTGGCGTTGGCGAGTGATCCCCGCGTCCTTCTCGTGACGCAGCACACTGTGCAGTGTTGGTAGTGAGCAGCACGTGTGGCCACGTGGCCACGTGGACCACCGCACAGGTGTGTCATGTTACACGTGAACCGCTGTTATAAAGCTGTAATGATATTTTATTCATCTTCGTAAAAAAAACAATCGTGTCGCGGTGTTTGTTACCAAACCCCTCCGAAACGGCTAGACCGATAGGTATGAAATTTTTTATACATATCGGGTAAGTCTGAGACTCACCCAAAATCTATTTTTCATACTCCTAAGTGATAAAGGGGACCTGAGCAACGGGTGAAATCGCTGGGCACAGCTACTAATATAATATAATATTATATGGAATATCTGAAATAAACGTAATTGTAATTTGTAACTTGTATAAGTACTAAAAGTTTTCTTGACCTAATCTATGATTTAATTAAATATAGCATGTAGGAAGCCACCCGCTGTAGATAGATACACACCGCTTGATGAGCGTCGCTGTGGCAGCGCGGCGCGCGATGACGTCAGCGACACATCGCGGTAATCCAATCATTGACCGTTGAATAGGTCGCGGGCGACGGGTCAGCGCTCAGCCCGGTCCCCTTAGTAATCATCTGCTGTATTTACATTCGTTCCGTTTTCATAGAAAGCACGTGTCGGCGGCGTGGCGGCTGCGTGACGGTGGCGTGGCGGCTGCGTGGCGGCGACGTAGCGGCGGCATGGCGGTGGCGCACGGTGGGCTGAAAATCGGCTTTCATAGACTTAGGGATTTCAATTTGTAAGTGCTTGTTTTTATGCCGGATATCGCTTCTATTAGTCATTACTATGTACAAAAATGACACCCGAGTTAATTCTACCCAAAAACGAAGGAAATATAATTTTTTTACGAAAAATTTGTATGAAGCTAGTATGAAAAATCGAATTATCTCCTAAACGGCATGTTTAACCGTAATATCCTTGGAGATGGTCATAGTGCTAATTATTTATGATTTTTTGGTTGGCGATTGGACGAAAAATTTAATGCCGTTTTTTTTTAAAAAATCGTCAAAATATTTTTATTTATTTTTACATGTAAAACGATCCCTTTTAGTGTCTAAGTTAAAAAGTTCGATATGCTATTAACCCAAATATTAAGAACACACGAAACAAGAAAAATAAAATAAAAAAATTGCTGTTTTTGACACATTTATATTAATTTAAATAAAAAAAGATTTATATTGAAGTAACATATGAAGTTATATTTTATACAAAATAAGTTAATTTAAGGAATTAATACTAAGCATTCGTAAAATAAAGTAAAATAAATAAAAAAAATAAAACATATCATTAAATATTACAAAAAAACCCAAACACACTCAAATACAAATTTACAAATATGTACATATATATCTTTTTTACAAATTTTCCTTATCACTCTCGTTGTCAGACTCCAATTCTGAGTCAGCATCCAGATTGGATATATCCAAAAATTCGAACTCAGTTTCCTGAAATTGAATTAAGTCGAGAGTTTCAGCAAAAAAGCTCTGCTTTTTCTTGGCATCTAACTTAGGCCTTTGTGCACTTAGCAAAGGGTCCGAAGAAACAACAAGCATATTTAAAATGTCTTGATTGGAATCCTGCCTGCTTCTTTTCCGCGAATGATGTTCTCGAAACCTCCTAAAATCTTTGTTTCGAGACTCTGAGGCTTCTTCCGAGAGAGTCCCAATCGGCACAATATTATTTTTCTCGATTATGTCAGCCCCATGGATTAGTAACTTATGAACGGTTGACGACATGTAGTACCAGTCGTATAGTAATACGTACTTTTCTGCTGTTTTGCGAGCATAATCTCTAAATTTTATTATATCGATCTGCTCTCCAGCATCCTTGCTTGTAAAATTACAGCAAATCTTTTGATGAGGTCTTCATCCAAACCGGTTATAGCTGCGGTTTTATTAGGAAACTCAAAGAATTTTCTTGCAGTATTCCCGTCATTGGTGGTTCCCAAGCCTTGTTTTACTATATCAATCAACAGATTGAGCTCATCTTTGAATTTATTTTGAATTATTTTCTTTCTTGTCTGTAGCATTTCTTTGTGCTCATCACTTCTCGCTGCCCACCGTTTGAAGTCCAGTCTGTATGCAATGTGTAACAGACATTCCATACAATTTATACGGGCGTGTAGGGATGACAAGCCAAACTCATACAGGTCCGAACACACAATTTTTGATGTTACAGCATCTAAGCGGTTCATTTCTGTAGGCTTTGCTAAGCACAGGTAGCACGATGCATTTGATCTAGCTTCAGAAAGGTAAGTACAGACTTTAGCGTCGATCATCGTCATCATTAGTTGATGAGTCACCCTATTATTATTATTGCACTCTGTGGGGATAAGGGCCTCAATTTCTTCATCCATTTGTTTTTTCAGCCCAAGGACAACTGCTTCACTCTCCTTTACAAAAGTAAACTGAACTGGACGACAATACAAAACTGAGCATGGTTTTGGGTTCGTCCATAAAATGTTGTCTCCATCTGTCAGTTTTAGTGGCACCAAGGAGGTCATGAAAATGCTTGAATCATCTTCCTCACCCTCAATTTTCTGCTTGTATCGGCTTTGGTTAGAAGCACCGTCAAATCCCCACTTGGATATCAGCTTCAACTGCTTGTTATGCTCTTCGTTAGAAAGGCTTTGAAGGATTCTTGTAACCGTGATATCAAGTAAAGCTTGAAGTGTAATCCTAGCCGATGAATCAGTAACTGTCACTGATTGCTTCGGAGGGTAGCAATCAAGCTTAGTTTGTTGCACTTTATAGTAAGATGGATAAATATCTTTAGCACCTTCTCGAATGGCAGCCTCACGCAACGTAATATATTGCCACTTTGAGAGTTTTAGCGAAAGAAGCAATCCAAGCGCCTTTTCTGGCGTAAATATGATTGTTTTCGCTGGTTTCTTAAGCGTTTCATTTAATTTAGCGGCTGCTTCAGGATTTTTCATCATGTATTCGATGACAGAGGCGATATCTCCATACCCTTCTTCTTTTAAACGTGCTGCAGCTGCATATGCCAATTCACTGGAACCTTCGCCTGTGTGTTCATCAGATCTTCTCTTTTTTTGTTTACTTCCCAGGTCTTCGAATGGTTTACGGGATCTTTTCGTCATTGTTCCAATGGACGTTGATGTCGACGGTTCTGGAGAGACTGAGGGCGCTCTTGGTATCTCATCAACACTTGGTTCTTGATTAACTAAAGTTTGCACAAAACTCGGCCAATCAATATTTGCTCCCAACCAATTCTCGTACTTTCTCCTGAAATTATCAAGGAATCGGTTGGATTTCTCCCACCTTTGTAAAGCGGCTCGCGTAAATCTCCGACAAAATTCTTTGAGAACAACATAATCTTCGTCAGACAGGCAATCGCCTATGCGGGATACAACTGCACTAAACAATACTTCATGATCAAATGAAGTACTCTCACTTCGTAGAAGAACAAACAAGTCTAAATTGGTCATTAAACTTTCCATTTTAAGATTTTATAGTCGCAGATTTAGTGTTAGCAGTTACACAGTTGTGAACAAATTAAATTATAAAACAAAACTTTAGCCCTTTTATTGCAAAACGACAATAATTAGTTAACTACCCTCATTAGTTATCTCCTCATTAGCTAATGAAAATCTATAATTGTCACTAACTATTCTTAGAACTCATAGCACTGCTAATTAACAAATTAGCTTACTTATCAGGAAATGTTAAATATAATCCATTGTCGTGAGATATTGAAAATCATTAAATCACCTATTAAGACTCATTAGAAGACCTAATCAGTGTAGTTACTTAATCACTTCTTTTTGGACTCATTAGAAGACAATTGGTAATTTGGTTGTATGAAAAGTTTTAAAACTCATTTTGTGTTGATAAATATCTAGCTCAAACATAGTTGGCTACGTGTGGGTGTACTATAAACCTCTGCCAACTCCTTCGGAAATATAGGAGTGATGCTATTTTATGTTATGTGTAGTTAAAAGTCCGTGTTCTTCAACATAAACACCAAAAGGAATCGTTTCATACGTAAAAACAAATAAAAATATTTTGACGATTTTTAAAAAAAAAACGGCATTAAAATTTTTGTCCAATCGTGAACCAAAAAATCATAAATAATTAGCACTATGACCATCTCTAAGGATATTACGGTTAAACATGCCGTTTAGGAGATAATTCGATTTTTCATACTAGCTTCATACAAATTTTTCGTAAAAAAATTATATTTCCTTCGGTTTTGAGCAGAATTAACTCGGGTGTCATTTTTGTACATAATAATGACTAATAGAAGCGATATCCGGCATAAAAACAAGCACTTGCAAATTGAAATCCCTAAGTCTATGAAAGCCGATTTTCAGCCCACCGTGTGGCGTGGTGGCGGCGTGGTGGCGGCGTGGGGGCGCAAGTGCAGGCACTGTCCCCGTCGAGCCAGAGCGAGCGCCCGCTCAGTACAACCAGACCAGATCTTAGTAAACATCTACCCCCTTTACCCCGCACTTCTACGCTCCTCTAATTTATAATTCACTCCCCGCCGGTTCCCGACTGACAAGCACAGTCTATTTGTGACTAACTAACGGGGTGAACGCGGACTTACTACTTGCCACCCGGTCGCCGTCAAATTCACTTCATTTGGAGGGAGCACCTAATCTAATATTACTTTTGGTAAATTTAAATTTTGTCTATCAAACGCCGGATATTTACATGAATCTCTGCAGAGAATCAACAAGCACACCGCGGCCACTGCAGCCCGTGTACGTCACCCGTGCTCACAGCACGCCCGGCAGAGAAGAGCCATTTATATAATTATAATCTACGTACACAAAATTCTTTAAGGGAACAACAGTTTAAGGATATTATTAACATCATGGTATTACCTTGGTAATATATCTTTGAAAACATCGTGTACGTCAGAAAAAAAGTTGCATCCCTTTGGTAAAAGAGGCGATTGAGACAAGTAAAATAACAGACATTAATTACTTCAGCCAGTTATCAGATTTGCTACAGAAGACTCATCTTTTATTTTATAAACAGTACCCCATACTGTATAAAATGTTACAATAACATACCCCCACTAACAATTGAATGAGATGATATGGAAATCTTGTATAAAACGCTCTCTATTTAGGCAAGCATATGATAAGTTGGGGAATTTTATAGACGATAAAAATGCTTGAATCAATGCTGGTACTGCTCCATAAATGAAATGAAATGAAATGAAATGAACAGAAGTAAACCCAATGCTTAGTTACTGAAGTTATTGTGGAAGAAGAAAAAACATTGTAAGACCATTGCCTTGTAAAGAATCAATTTTCTAGCATTGTGCTGGTTGAGAGAATGTCATGCTCACTCAATGTGTGTGTCGCTGATGGTGGTGGGTGTGTCGAGTTATTAAGTTCCCTTCGATATGGTTGAGCTGAATAGGGCTGACCTACGCGTCGTGTTCATGACCGTTCATGCGCTGTCACTTGGGACTGGTTGATTCTCTTATTAATTGCCACGGTTTACACGGCTTAAAGATAATACATAATATATATGTATATACGAGTGCTTAAATCTATTGAGTTTATCAATAAAAATAAATCAATAAATCATTTATTTCCTTGCAAACATGGGTATAGTGTATAGGTGTTTTTTTGTAGTAGAGGTCTCCATATTTTACCGTCACATGGGCATGCAAAGGTTTTACAATTTTCAAATTAAAATATCTGGCAGATTACTGAAATCCAAAAGTAAAAATTAAAAATCAAAATGTCAGCGTGGTCACAGTAATAAAGAACACTAAATTAATGCTATATAATATTAAACAACAAAGAAAGTCAGCCAGGATTACAATTTTTATGTCAGTCAGAATAATGTCAATCAGTTAATAAGTCATCATTAAGAAAATCGTCAATCGAGTAATAAGATTTCACAATTAAAATTTCATTTAGCGCCCTTTTAAATTTAAATGTCGTCATATTTTTTATATTATCAGGTAATCTATTATATATGCGTGGGGCAATACCGAAAAAACTTTTTTGCATAAGTGCAGTTTTACATTTTATTTGACATAAACATATATCTTTAAACACATGCATATACACCAAACCTACACTTACTAAATCTTAATTAAAAAGCTAAGACCCAGGCACCTTTTGGCCGAGGACATACTTGTTGAGAAGAGTTCGAAATTATGCTGCTTATAGGTATAATGTTGTTGACATTTCTATTCGCTTGCACTATAAATGAATTCTACCTACAATTAGTAGAAGTAAACGGAACTGGCAGTGGCGGGTACCAGCGCATTGATCCTGGTGCGGCTGGTCAAAACGCTGGTAATTAAGTCGGTAGTTAGTTTTAGTAAGTTAAAATAATAAGTATCTATTTGTATGAAATGTCAGAGTTATTAAAACGATTATTGAAAGTGTTAAACAATAAAACACAGTTCATTATAATATTATGGTAATCCTTACTAATATTATAAAAGCGAAAGTGAGTTTGTTTGTTATTTTCTTTTTTTTTTTTGTTTTGGCAGGAGTGGGAAATCCCCGCGGACACCTCGACTATCTCACAGGTTGTGAGACAGTCGAGGTAGTGCTGGACTCGAACCGGCTAAAACCACACTCCTGCCCCGCCAGTGTCCCTCTAACATGATCAGAGACCTTGTTTACTCATGTTGGCTCTTTTATTAGCGACTTTTTTCTTGGAGGCCGTAGAGACTTTATACGTTTTCCTAGTTTTATAATGTATTTAAACAATACTGTATATGCACAAGTTAGTTTTTAATTGTTATTTACTAAATTATTTACTTCACACTTTATTTAACACAATATACTACTATTTATTTTGATTGATTTACTTTTTATTACATTAATATTTAATTTAGATTAATGCGTCATGTCCCTTTTTATTTTTTACCCTTACAGATAATTTCTGCTTTTGCCATTTGGTTTTTATTTGATTTGTATAGTATTTTTAAGCTATTGCATAGCTTCTATCGCGGGCCTTGAGCGCGGGGACCGAATCCAGAAATTCCGTAACGAAGAAAAACATGACGCTCCCCACTCCGACGGGCACGGAGGTGTGGCTTGTCTAACGTCGTTTACACAATACGGTCAGTTATTTCAATCCCGTTTCTAATGTTCTAATAGCGTGTTTTGGTAGAGAATCGGATGGTCAATCGACATTACGCTGGATCAAACCCAAGGTCTTGTTTTTCTTTTTGCGACTTCTTTTCATTGGAAGTACTTTTTAAATATTATATTTAGTTTTTTATTTATTGTCTAAGTTGATAAAAAAATGTTTCTTTTTGCGACTTCTTTTCATTGGAAGTACTTTTTAAATTTAGATAGTTTTTATTTATTTCATAAGTTGATAAAAAATGCTATGCAATAGCTTTACCGCGGCAGTCCCCGAGTGCCACACGTATTTTTTTATATTATTTTCTCTTGTTATAATATTTCTGCTATATACCTAGTATATACTTAAATATCATAAATATATATATATCTTTTTTTTAAATAACCTAAAATGATGCCTAAACAGAAAATAGTGCAGAATTGTACTTCTGCTACTTGATTATGACTGCAGATTTTTTCACCTAACTCGACACAACTCGGCGATTCCACTAGAGTTGACTCATAGACCAGCCTAATTTTAGCCACTTTCTTCAAAGTGGCTCTAATTATCATTCTCCATTGAGCCAACCCTAGTGGTTCGCTCAATGCCTCTGCTATTTGATTGTGTCGAGGTGGTAGTCTCTGTGTACGCGGAAGTGGGCGCACTGACAACTTTAGCAACACGCTATAGTTGCTCGCGCGAATGCGTCCCACTTCCTGCGCACCGGGCACTCTTTGCTAAACGCATCGTGGGAGTGTTCCCCCAGCTTGGCTCTGGTGCAGTTCACGCAGACCGCTGCTTCGCCGCCCTACCTAGCCGGGCAGTCCGCCCTGAAGTGTGGACCACCGCAGTGGCTACACAGATCGGCTGACTCCGTACACAGGCGTTTGCCGTGTCCGTATGCTAAGCAGTGGGTGCACTGCACCAGAGGCGTCTGGTCTTCGACGCGCACTCTCTGGAGGTCAATGCGGAGCTTGCCTCCTTCGAGTGCCCTCCTCCAGATTGCTGGGGAAACACTCATCACGATGCTGCTCGTATGTGGGTTCCTTGACTGTCTTTAATTGACATTCTTTGGTCTCTACTGCCGAGTTCGTGAAAAATCTCCCGATTCTGGTTCCTAAGGGTTGTTTGTTTGTAACATCTTCACGCCTCAATGGCTAAACCGATTTTGATGAATTTTGGTACAGATATAGTTGGGACCTTGGAATCGAACATAGACTATTTTAAAAAAAAATGATAATGGAAAACTTAGCATTGCTATTACAACAAATAAGGCGCAAGGGCAAAAACTACAGGTAGCAGGTACCGGTAAATCAGGAAAGGGGAACTGTGTTACCCCGAATTTAACGCGAGCGAAGCCGGGGCCAAAAGCTAGTATGTATATAATATTGCTTACAGAGACTGAGGTAATGTTTAGATCGGTGCGGTACTTTTTGGTGATAACAAAGATATATTAATTTATTAGTGGTAATACTGCTCTCATCGGGCACGCCCGCTGCGCACACGCCATACAAGTGACATTATCGGTCTTCCTCTCGTATCATAGTGACATGGGCGCGCTAACGAGCGCTGTGTATGCGATGTGATGCGGCCCGCGACGTCAAACAACACCAGTCGCTCGCTCGGCAAGCAACGACAAGCATCGAACTCAAGCAATGGCCACTTTTGATCTACAAGCACAAGCAATGATTTCAAATGAATGCAAAAAAACGCCTTATCTACAGATCCTTACTTAACATTATAAAAGCGAAAGTGAGTTTGTTTGTTTGTTACGTCTTCACGCCTAAATGGCTGAACCGATGAATGATTGATGAATTTTAGTGCAGAGAGTTGGGACTCTGGAGACTGATGTGTTACTGCGTGAAGCAGACAGTCGTGTTTCCCGTCACTTACGCCGCGGCGCGACTCATCTCACGCTCATCTCGGATGCCAGCACGTTTCTTTGAGCGAGTGACGTAAGAGACGGCGGGACGCGGGCGGAGGGTGAGCGGGGCGCGGGGGCGGATCGATCGCGCTGTTCATCAGGCGCGCCCTGCACCCGCGGGACTATTTGTTATGAACCTTCATTATGTTGCTCCGCTCTCCGCTCTCCGGACACGCAAGCGTTCCGCGCTCTCCACGATGACTCGTAAGTCGCGCGGCTAAGCTTGAACTTACAAATTGGTTCCCGATCGCTTTGTCGCCATTGTTTCTGCCGCCACTAATACGAGTTGAGAATAACGAACACTCCCACCACGGATAGCTGATGCTCATACAAACACCATAGTACGGATTCGTTACATACAACACTCATTCTTTTTATTACGGCATGCGACTCTCTCGTGGCACCCTCGTGAGACACACACGGCCCGACTTCTAATATATTCAATGAAAATAATTGTTTGCGAAGCCCTCTGACACCAAGAAATCTCCCAGGAGAAGTCAATACAAAAGCCTTTTAATTGTCAGTGGTTCCAAAACTGCTCTACTAAGATAGAGGGAGCAAATTCATTTATTGCACGTTGTTCACACATTCATAGGCTAATTCTTGCCGTGGGAGACGCTTCGGGCGTAAGGGCCCGCGAAACGAATACCGGCCACCGTACACGCTGGTCTGTCCGTCTAGTGGCGACAGGCCGTGTCTACAACACGTTCCTGTTCCACGCGCACCTCAAAGAGATGTCAGCAGGGTTGCGAGTTGTTCGAAAGAACGAAAGAGATACCGCGGCCGGGATTCCACCACAACGAACAACCCAGGGTTACCTGCCGGGGTCACCCGGTAGGCGGTAGCCCTGGCAGGCCCCTCTGATTTGCTGACATCTTTTTGAGGCGCGCTTGGAACACTAACGCGCCGTCGAATCGGCTTGTCATCATTGAACAGGCGGACGGAGAGCCATTCCCACCGGCCTGACCGACCTTGCTCACCGGCCACCGGCCCGCATCTATGGTGGCCAGGAGTCGTCTCCCGCGGCAGCTGGGTTGGTTTGAGGTTCTCTCCCTCAAACGCCGACCGCTTCCCATTCCCTTTCGCTCCGGACCATGAACTGAACAAGGGCCGGTCGCGAGAGATCACCTCCACGAGGCGCCTCTACGAGGCGCCTCTACAAGGGCTCGTCGGTGCTCCGCCCAAGCTAGGTAGTCAGCCACAGCGTATTCCACCGTATCCTCCGGGCGATCGTCACAGTGGTGACATCCGGGCGATTCCTCCCACTCGATTATGTGCAACCTTCCCAAACTTCCGTGTCCGGTGAGGAGCTGCGCCAGGTGGTAGGTGTGGACGCCATGGCGCCTCCCCAGCCACTCCTCAAAGAGGGGGCTTACCGCCACTATTGTGGCGTGTTCTACCTTGGACAGGTTAGTAATGTTTCGATCCCTCATACAGGAGTTACTTGGTCGACTTGCATACAAAGTCAAGATCCAAGAGAAACTAGGCTGTAAGAGCGAGTTCGAAAGTGTTTTGAAACCCTGTCTTGGTTAGATTACAATTAATTCGATCCTTCATACAGAAGTTACTTGGTCAACTTTTAGAAAAAGTGAAGATTAAAGAGAGAATGTAGGCTGCAAGTACGGGCGAAGCGACCTTGACAATTTTTACATCTTACCTCAAATAAATTCAGATGTAAAGATCAAAATGTCACTATGCTCTATTTTTGCAACTTTTGAATACTATAATTTCCTATTTAGGTCTCGTGACAAGGGGCTTTTATTTTATTTCAGCTTGTCTGTACCGGTTAAGCATACGATAATCCAATAAGAGTCCCAATCCAGAGGCAGAGAAAAGGAGCCGCTGTAATAAAAGTTTCAAAAACTGACGCACCATGTTCAGACGTACCACGGTACGGTCACAAATGTTGACGACGTTAATAGCGCCCTGTTGCAGGTCCATAATTGGTTCACCGCTAATAATTTAGTTTTAAATGATTTGCTTTACTAGTTGTTAAAATTAGTAATTGTAAAACTGTTTTTTTGGGGATCACGCTCGACTCAAGCCTACAATGGAGTTGAATTATTGTGGCAGCTGCAGATGATTTTTTTTTTACTTAAAAAAAATCACGAGCCTCCATCCTTTTTTTTTCCCCTACCACAATGTACATCATCTGCCTAGCATTTTCCCAATGTACAATATACATTTAACAAGGCTGCCGGGCCTTAACGATGTCTGTGGTTTAACAAATGGCTACTGCAGTTTAATAAAAAATTAAATTAAAAAATTTAAAAACACCCCCGACCCAAAAAAGTACGCAATTATTATGACAAAAGGTTAAAAATGCTAAACCCTATAAAAACAAAAAAAATAACTTTTGACACTACGTAAGTACCAACTAAAGCATGTCAGACTATCTACTCGGGACTTTGTGCCACCTTTATGTCGGAGGCGTAACCGTTAATTTTAAACAGCAAATGGTTATCTTGGCCTGCTGTTGACTGTACGTATGAAATTTTTGATTAAATTTTGTCGTGTCGGGGGACCGCTCTAATTTATTAGCCTAACGTTAGAAGCACACATTAAGAAGTCCTCAATCCCATAGTCATTTTTCATACAAATTTTTTGAGTCGTTCGTAAGATTGGGGGTCAAAATTATTGTTTATCATTTATTTAGATAGAGTACTTATAAAGTTTTTTTTGATTTCGTTACTTACGTTAAAATTTTCGTTATAATTTAAATATTATTTTGTTCACTTATCTTCTTCTTTCTTTACAAGTAAATCTTGAGTCGTACTATTCGTCTGTTTTAATTTTTTGTCCAGTGTTATTGTATCATTTAGTGTAGTTGTGTACATATTTAGTTTTAAAATACGAATTTTGTGATTAGGTAGGAATCATTTGATTTAGGTAAGTATTTTTGAAGGTAAAAAGCGGTCCCCCAACACGACAAAATTTAATCAAAAATTTCATACGTACGGTCAACAGCAGGCCAAGATAACCATTTGCTGTTTAAAATTAACGGTTACGCCTCCGACATAAAGGTGGCACAAAGTCCCGAGTAGATAGTCTGACATGCTTTAGTTGGTACTTACGTAGTGTCAAAAGTTATTTTTTTTGTTTTATAGGGTTTAGCATTTTTAACCTTTTGTCATAATAATTGCGTACTTTTTTGGGTCGGGGGTGTTTTTAAATTTTTTAATTTAATTTTTTATTTCATGCTTTTTGAAGGAGCTCTTTAGTTTTTCATTCTTTCATTTAATTTCTTTTATTTTTCTTGCCATTTAAGGGTAATTTTGTGTTTTATTTTAAAATTTTGGTCTTTCTAGATTTTCAGCAAAGATATAAATCGGTTTATCCGTTTCATTCGCCACATCCCATTTCCAGCTTCAGGTCCTCGTCAATTAGAAACATAAAGAGAACTAGTTAAGACAAATCCAACGAGCCCAAACTCGATGGGTTTACAAAAAGGCAGTCCAGGGTTACGTTTCCTACCTTCGAGCCCTATCACCAGACCAGCTCAGAGGTTCCAGATTTCCAGCACCAGGTCCTCGTCAATTAGAAACATAAAGAGAACTAGTTAAGACAAATTCAACGAGCCCAAACTCGATGGGTTTACTAAAAGGCAGTCCAGGGTTACGTCTCCTATCTTCGAGCCCTAACAGCAGACCAGCTCAGTGGTTCCAGAAGATATTATTGTTTCAAATGTCAGATCCTACATATGCTCGCGAGTAAACTGAGCGTGGAACATTCCTATCACACCTAACAAACGACCTGATGACCTTGAAGACCTGAACCGATTTCCACCAAACATAGCTAAGAACACTCTCGACTGATATACCTTTCAAACAAAAAAAACCGCATTAAAATCGGATCATCCGTTTGGGAGCTACGATGCCACAGACAGACACATACACATTTACTCACACACATACACAGACACGTCAAACTTATAACACCCCGTCGTTTTAGCGTCGGGGGTTAAAAATACATATCAAAAGTAATTGTTGGTAGCTCAAGGCGCGATGAATTAGTTTTACCGAGGTTGTCCTAGATAACATGGCAAAAAGTAAAGCTTGGTGTACTTGTAAGAAAACGTAACAGTCTACAACGTAGTTGTTGGGAGTGTACCGGTGTGGCCGCGGCCCGTGTGCAGTGTGCTGTGCTGCAGGTCACGCAAGCCGCGGATTAGTCCTCGTGTTCTTTGTGTTGCACAACACTCGCGTTCTGCTGTGGGTGCATCCATCGCCTGGTGGAACGCGGACGTAATCACCGAACATTAGGTACATGTTTAATGTAATAACTCGTACATCAACTCCTTCTTTCATAATCCTTCGCTGATTTTGTTGGACTGCTAGCCAAAACATCGCATCGCCCGACTGTAAGTAGATATTCAAATCTTCAAACAATTCCTACTAATATCATAATCCTGTTTGAGGGTGGATGAATGGGTGTATGGATGTTTGTTACTCTTTCACGTCATAACGGCTAAATGGATCTTGAAAATTGGCACAGGGTTAGATTATAGTCTGGAACACATAACACATAGGACTTTTTTTCGATCATCACGCGGGCGAAACCTAGCAAAGCACGATATAATATTTTAAGTTCAGTAAACGACAGGTGAGCAATAAAAGTAATGTAGCATCACTCTTAGCTATATCTTTCGGCATCACGGTACGACCTCACACCACCGCCGCGCGCCGCCGCTCATTTTAATTTGTAGAGAATTTAGTTCCAGTAAATTCTTAGTTTTAATCCGGCGTTGGAACTGCGCCCAACAGTGACAATGACTCACTTCCTCCTGCTAGTGATCACAAGTGCGGCTCCTGATGTGGTGTCGTGACACATTTAGAACATCGACACATGTGTTAAAAGTAGAGATTGCGGGTAAGTGAGTCTAAAAGATGTGAGACCTAACACGAACGCGTTCCCCACGATGAGAGTGTCTTTTTAGTTCTAGTAGTCGAAGTATCCGCTCTTATCGGCAGCTTTATGTACTGACCGTGCTTTGGTGACGGTGCAGCGGAGACGGTGTGCTCACACTGTTTGAATATCAACGTGATTGTTATACGTCTTACGCGCGACATTGAACAGCTTAGTATTAAAATCATCAGGACATCAGCTGTATAATTGTCGTTACACTAACACGAGCGGAGTGACGTGAGTTTTGACGTAGCGTGCGTATTAGTACGTGTGAGGTGAAATCAATCTCGCTGAGTACACAAATATCTGCGGAGAGTGCCTCCTCTGCCGAGTTGTGGGGGAAAAGTAGAGTGTATGTACGCGCCGTTCCACGCCAGCTCGCACAATCACCGCTCATCTATACGACTTTACCGGCTAGTACTTACGATAGGTAATAGAAGATAAGTACTTTAATATAGTGAGGATTACGTAGATTTAATAACTTCCCGAATGCCCGGGAGCACAAAAGCACGCTCGCACTAGCGGCCATGCTAACAAGCTAATTAGTCGCTAGAAGGCTGCGTATTCTAGCAACGGTGCGCTAGTACTTCAAGCCGAAACAGTTGCTCACATTATACTAAGCATAAGTTCGATCGTGCACGGAATACTGTCAGCTCATTTGGGGTGGATCAGCTTTGATCAGCAATACTTCCCACCTTGGACTTATGCTAGCCTTCAGTTAGCTTGGAGCACATACGGTTTGAAAGGGAATCTAAAAAAGAAAAAAACATATTATGACCGAGTCGAGTTGTGCCGGGAACATAAAACAATTACTACGGCCGAGCGGCTTAACGACGTTTAGTGCAAGTGGATGATGAAATGGCTTCAATATCGACACCGGGCTGTTTGGGTATCGATTTTGAATCGTAGACCAATAAAAAGTAAACACAATAATTGAAACTGTTTTAATTATAACTGCTATAATTATAACGGGTTCAGGAAAGAATTTAAGAGAACTATTAAGTTTTCTTAATTTGTTTTTTTTTATTAAGGTTTTCGTCTAATATAACTCCTAAATATTCTATCTCGCGTTACCACCATAAAATATTTAGGAGTTATTTTATTTATTTGGCTCACCAACAATTGAATACATATACCTAGTACATGTTAAGAAGAACATCGAATAAACTTATTGACTAGTGTACCAATTTCTTATAGGTAAGCACATCATGCATTATATTAATGTGTTAATAACTACTCTACAAGTTCAAAGCTTGTAGAATAGCTTTATTAAGACCTAAAACTATATTGGTTAAAATTTAAATTAAATTAACATGTAAGCCTAAACACTAAAGTTATTTTACAAGTTGTTATAAATAACGCTTCTAAACCTACTAAGTGAGTCAGAGTGAATATCGACTAGATCGCTGCAGCTGTTCAATAACTTACATAGGCGGGGGATAGGGGAATTAGCACCAAGGACAGTTCTGCGAAGTGGGGGGCGCAAAGGTGTTATAGGAGCTCTTGGACTTTTTGTGGGTACACGAAAGTTGATCCTGCTCAATAATTGTGGACAAACAATTTTATATCTTACAATTTTAAATAAAAACAAAGTATCCAATAAATCTCTCTTTTGTAGGGAGATCATCTTAAAATGCAGGAGCCTCTCTTTATACGACCGTACCTTTTTAGCTATCCCGGAAGAGTATGCTAAATGCCACAGAAATCGTTTTTGAACCCTTTCCAATCTCAGTGCGTGGGTGGCATAGTGAGGTCTCCAGACAGTACTGCAATATTCTAAAGAGCTTCGGACCAAACAGTTATACAGCAGAATTTTAGTTTTACTGCGACGAAAGCAGGTAACATTTCTAATGACAAATCCAAGCATTCTCGAGGCTTTCTTAACTACATTTTCAATATGGGGAACAAATGTCAACTGTCTATCAAAGAGAACTCCCAGGTCCCTTATCTGTTCCAATTCCTGTACTAAGTGGCTACCAATGTAGTATTCAGAATGTGTTATATTCGTTTTTCTGGTGAATTTCACATGGTAGCACTTGCTGATATTTAAGCTTGTATCGTTATCATCACACCACTTTACTAACATGGCAATGTCTCTCTGTAGCAATTCAACATCAAGGTCTGATTCAATTGCTCTGCAAAATTTAAATCGTCAGCATACATAAAGCACTCCGAAAATTTCAACTCAACGGCGAGATCATTACCAAACAAGTTAAACAAAACAGGGCCAACATGTGATCCCTGTGGGACGCCAGATGTAACCCTGTAGGAACCTGATTGGTATCCGTTGAGTGCAACAAAGAAGGAACGACTATCCAGATAAGATTGAAGCCAGTTGAGGAGGCAGCCAGTGATGCCATAAGCAGCTAACTTTTGCAAGAGTATATTGTGGGGAACGCGATCGAAGGCCCTGCTAAAATCGGTATATATTACATCAATTTGTTTCCCAGCGTCAATAGCACTTGTTAGGGTCTCCGTGAAGGTTACTAGGCTTGTGCATGTAGATCTGGAACTCACAAAACCATGCTGTGTATCACGAAGGTAAAGTTTTAAATGAGATTGAATGTAGGGACAAATCAAGGATTCAAAGACTTTGGCCAACGTAGACAATATTGAAATTGGTCTATAGTTACCTACATAATGACGATCACTGCATTTATGAATAGGTGCCACTTTTGCTACCTTCCAAATATTTGGAAATATACCGGAGGCAAGTGATCGATTAAATATTAGTAATAAAGGCCCTTTCGACAATCCAACGATTTCAATTTATTGAGCAAGGCATCAATTTCAATAACTGGAGCAGTCAGAGGTAAACTATACGCTAACATGTCCTGCATGTATTCCGAGGAAGATGAATGAGCAGCAAACATTTCAGAGATGTTGAAGCCGTCCGAAGATGATATGGAGCCATCAGTCATTGTCAGAGGATAAGAACTAGTACCACCGCGCTTGTCCTTGATATAAGCCCAAAATCGCTTCGGATCCTTGGTTATTACGGTTATTACTGTCTCTAGGTCACTAACATATTTGTTATAACGAGTTATATTAGATGAAAAGCTTAATTGGAATGTCCACATAGCGTCGCTGGTGGGAAGGATCAGAAAACTGATCTACGTATTTAAGAGTCTAAGAAAAGTGGCTAGACATGATCTACTTATTCAATCTTACAGAGCGCTGTGCGAATGCCTAATTAGGTATTGTATATGTGCTTGGGGTGGTACAGGGAAAACCTTTCTTATTGCTGTCGAACGTGCACAACGGGCGGTACTTAAAGTGCTCATGTATCTGCCATTCCGGCATGCATCTACGTCAGTGTACGAGAGGGCTAATGTACTATCGGTTAGGAAATTATTTATTTACGAACTAATTAATAGATACCACAATAGAATCGTTCCCACTCTTCCTGTAGGTACTGTCCAAAAGAGTAGAATGGTGCTCTGTATCCCGTCATAAAAACATCAGTTGCACAAAGACATTTTATTGTACTGGCACCTCGCATATACAATATTCTTAATAAGAAATTGAAAATTAGAAAACTAAACTTAAACCAGTGTAAAATAGTAATACTGCCTTGGTTGAAAAGTTTAGACTATGACGGAACAGAAAACCTTATTAAATGGCCATGAAGACTTTAACACACTCTCCTCAATACACGCACACCCCGCACACACCCCACACACACACCACACAGATACACCACACACACACACCCTCACTCAATATATTCTCTCATACCCCCTCACACATACACACTACTTTTGCCAACACTTTACACATTCACACCCCAACTAACACGTGCGAGCACATACTGCCCGCCCATCACATAACATGTTTTAATTCAATTTTTGTTTTAAATTGTATTTTTAATTTATATTTTTGATTTGTTTTTTAATTTATAGAAGACATAAATAACATGTAACATAGATATAAGGGGAAGACACTAGCTCCTGTAATACAGTGTACACTAGCGCAGGAGCTAGGGAATTCATTAAATTCAAATTCAAATTAATTTATTTGTGGAACATTAACATGTTTGTAATTTGTTTATGCCAATAAAGATTATTATTATTATTTTATTTTTCTTGAGATGTATAACACATGGCTGTGTCCATGACACACTCCATTTTTTTTAAGTATTTGTCGATAGAGATTATTGAGTCGATCTCCAGAGGCATTTTTTTTCGTGTCGGGCTGGTTTTAAACCCATTTTAAAATCGAAAAACATTTTCAAAATATTTTTGGATAATATTATGACTAAGTTTATTTTAAATATTAAAAAAATTATATTTAACCCCAAAATCCTAATCGCTCTGGATTGACCCAACTCCCGATTGAATGAAAAAATATTCTTTAACTTTTTAATGAGAAGGTTTTTATGAAACACGTTATTTAGATTATATAACAAATAGTTAATCTTCATAGTAATAAAATAGTTTTAGTTATATTAACAATACTTTTGCCACAATCTGAATTTAAAACCGTGACCAGGCATTTTATCTTATCGCTCTGCGCTGAGGTAAAACATCGCGCTCATCCCTAGTTACGCGTTACAGACACTATTCCCCGTCTGCGGGGCAATGCCAGCATGGGTCTAACTGCCGAAGAGGATACCTGTGTGCGACGTTCTGACCCTCCAACATTACGAAGGGAAGTTTATGATTACTCTAAATCCAGAGTAATCATAAACTTACCTTCTCTTCTTCTTTCGGTTCTCGAATTTTATGATTGCTATGGCACGTTATTTAAATTGTGTTGTATTGTAAGCTTGTGAATGTGTTTGTTATGTGAATTAAGTGATCGTTATGATGGTTTTTATGAGACGTAATCACAACTTTCTACTGCTTTTATATTCGGCTATATTTATGATTTACTAACTTTTTTTGATCGCTATGGCTGTGATTGCTCAGTCCAAATAGACCAGAGCGATGATATTTTGCATTAATTGCACGTTATAAATCAATTTTAAGTAGTAGTACCGGACTGTAACAATAACAAACGATGAACTATACTTATAACGTTTAATTTATAACCTTTCCTGGGTTTCTTTGGGTAACCTAAACTCATAAACAGATTTTAACATATTTTACCTTGATGATATTATTATATTGGCATTTAGCTAACCACAACTGTAACCCTTTCTTCTCTAAAATCTAATGGCAACTTGTTGCAGATTGAAATCGTGCCTCAAAATAAATTATCTATTGAAGAAAAACGTCTTAAGAAGAAATTGACTGGGAGTCGTAGAATGGCCAAGATAAAAAATACCTAGATCTATACCAAAGGTAAAAGGTAGAGTTACCAAAGGAATAAAGCTCGGGGCACAGTACTATCAATTTATAAACGTAACTATTTGTAATCATAATGATTAAAAGGACTTAGAATCATGACTAAAGTATATTGTGGTATGGTTCTTCATTTATTGGGAGTTCATCAGTTGCACCAGCAACTGATGAACTTATACACTTTTTTCTTTAAATAATATCGTCGAGAACTCTGCCTACTTTTCTTCCCATGGTTAAATAAAAAAAGCAATAATTAAAAACTAAGCTAAAAGTTGATTTATATAATTATGTTAATTTGTTATTTTAGCAATTATTTAATGCAAAATATTCCTTATTTTTTATATGTATTATTGATAATATGCCTTGAACTTTTTTCTAAAAGAATACATTTCTGTTACATATAATCTTACTCTTAAATGTCGCTCGAAAGGTATTCCTATAATTTGTTAAAAAGGCGTCTGCGACAGGCGGCGCGCGGTTGTGGCGGTAGCGCGCGGGTGTGGCGGTGGCACGCGGTTGTGGCGGTGACGCGCGGTTGTGGAGGTGATGCGCGGGTGTGGCGGTGGCACGCGGTTGTGGCGGTGACGCGCGGTTGTGACGGTGGCACGCGGTTGTGGCGGTGAAGCGCGGGAGTGGCAGTGGCGCGCGGTTTTGGCGGTGGTGCGCGGAATCAAAATGTTATGAAGATAGCGGCGACGCGGCCGGCACAGACTGGGCTACTCTAACTTTTAGTGAGCGTAACGACGCGGACGGCTGCGTAAGTATGTTTGGTTCCGTACAAATGGTGTTGTTAATATATTGTAGCCCTACCTGCCGCATCTATTATGTAATGTACGGCGTTTGCAAGACTCGAGCAAAAGGTTTAAAATTAATTAAACTACATGGCAGGCGTGGCGCGCGGGTTGCGCTCGCGGGTCACCCGCGTGGGTCTCCCACTCTCCACGTGACTTATTGTTTTCTAAACAACCAACTGCAAATTTAACCGCTCCAACTCTGGACGTGACGTATTTGTAGTGTAATGTCTGGGTTTAGGTGTCATTTATATGTATTTTTATAAATGATGTATCTATTCTGCTTTATCACCACAGTTCTAGCTTCGATCAGGAATAGAGCTTGGAGTACCCATGTGTCGGTATGGTAGCCACGGTAGCGGGCTACCCACTAGTTGCTGCACTGGCGAATCCTTGAGATGCGAGGGTCCGTCTTATTTGCGGCTTTTATGAAAGGCAAAGTCAGTACTATTTAGCGAAGTCAAATCCCAGTACAGCAAGCAAAAATAATCGGTTTGCAGTCCACACTAGCAGAGGTATTTGTGTTCGCATAGCAACTTGCATCGTACAGTATAGATATAATGTGTGTGTCAAAAGGAACTATTTGCGTTAGTAGACAGACGAACAAATACCTAGTTACAAAGTTAGCAAATACATACTACTATTATTGCAAACGTTAGGTTATTGTTCTTACAATTCATAGAAAACACAAACACGTTTTGTGAAAAGTTCAATATATTTAACGACTGTCAAAACGGTTTCCGGAAAAACCGTTCCACCGTCTTGGCCGTCTATAAATGACATGGCCAGAATGGGTATAGAGCTATGCCCTAACAAAAAATATTCATGTACATTGATGTACAGTACGTCATTTTAAAGCTTACATGCAGGGCTTTACAATAGTTTATGATTTATGATCAGAGAATAGGCGAGAGACACTATAAATAGAAAACAAAAATAGCGCCTTGACAATTTGAATAGCAATGATGAAATATTCAGAGTTTTATAGGCGTAACAAAACGAGGAAGACTATTCAGACGCCATTTAGTAAATAGACTAGGCTATTCATAAAAAGGAACTAATTCCACAAAGAAGGCCGATATCATGCAAACAGTTATCGTGCTATTCTACAAGAAAACAGCGTCGAGATTACCGCTGCTGCAGTGTCAAGTTTTATAGGGACTCGGCTGGAGTCGTCGCTGCGATCAAAACTCACTACAAGAGTGAAATGCGAAGTAGTGTAATGTAAATGATAATAATAGTAAAGTAGTGTGAAATGTTAGAGACAGTTTAATAAACGTGTTTTTTTTCTCTGGATACCCACATATTTGTAAAACGTAACTTAAACTAACAAGTCTAATAAGGTACAGCAGAATATTAATATTAGTAAACGATAATTTGTGGTCTAGTTTCAATAGTAACAAATTACGATAATACGTGATAAAATCAACGCAAGACGACAATGTAAATGTCAATCAATGCAATGTCAGAATATAAAACCACACAATCGACGAACAAACATAATTTTTTTGCATTTTCTCTCGCCTATTTTAGGAAAATGTAATTAATGGGATTATTTTTTATTTATTTCAAAAGGATTTTTCATATATTAATCAGTACTGTGCATTATCAGGGCAGGAGCCGCCAGTGATAAAATCAACGCAAGACGACAATGTAAATGTCAATCAATGCAATGTCAGGATATAAAACCACATAATCAATGAACAAACATATTTTTTTTGCATTTTCTCTCGCCTATTTTAGGGAAATGTAATTATTGGGATTATTTTTTATTTATTTCAAAAGGAATTTTCATATATTAATCATTACTGTGCATTATCAGGGCAGGATCTGGCCATGTCCTTTATACAAAAAGCACTTAATATAATTAACACAAAAAGATACGCCATAGGTTTGCTATTAGATATGACAAAGGCTTACGATAAAGTGCAATTCAAAATATTACTAAATAAATTATCCAGTATAGGAATCCGTGGAAAATGCCACGAATGGTTCACATCGTACTTGCAAAATAGAGAACAACTAGTAGAAATAGAATTTTATAATAATAGAACAAATGAAATAGAATTATTCCGGTCTGAAAACATACCAATAAATGCTTCAATTCCACAAGGAAGCGTAGTTGGCTGTTTTCTATTCCTTGTGTACATAAACGACCTTCCTAATCATATAAATGAACCTTGTGTCTTGTTTGCAGATGACATTTCAATAATTACCTCATGTGAATCTAACGTTAATCTAAATAATAAATTGAATACCATATTAAATACTACAATAAATTGGATGACAGAACATAATTTAGAAATTAATTTTAATAAAACCAAAATAATGACATTTCACCCCCGCCAAAAATCACCGATAGATATAAATTTTAGCTTCGAAGACTCCAAACTAGAAGTAGTTAGTAAGTTTACTCTATTAGGCCTAGACATAGACTCGCATATAAATTGGAAATCACATATTCAAAAAATAAGAACGAAAATTTCAAAATTTTCTTATGCTCTTCGGGAAATTAAAAAAACTACAGACCTTAAAACGGCGCTCGTAACATATTACGCGTATGCCTATGCATGGCTCAAATATGGCGTTATCTTATGGGGTAATAGTACAGACGCACCCATATTATTTACCCTTCAAAAAAAACTCATTAGAATTTTAGTTAATATAGAAGAAACTGACAGTTGTAAGCCCCACTTCAAAGAACTAAAAATATTAACTTTACCCTGCCTTTATATTTTTGAAATTTGTAAATTTGTGCGCAGATACCCGGAATTATATACAAAAAGGGAAGACATACAAACTAAAATTACATTAAGACACAAAACTAGACTTAACATTCCAAAATCACGACTAAAAATGCATTCCACAAGTACATATGTGATGTCAATAAAATTATATAATAAGCTACCGGACCAAATTAGGAATATAAATGAACATAATATTTTTATCCATAAGTTAAATCTATTTCTGTTAAACAAAAGCTACTATAACATAAATGAATATTTAAATGATAAATTATTATGAAATGTGAATAATAAATGATAAACTGTGTTACTACTTAATTAATTAATAAATGACTACTAAATATATTTATGATATAATTATAATAAAACTCAGATCTATTTTTAAATTAATATATTTTATGTTCTAATCCATTTTATAAACTATAAATAAAGTGTTTAATAAAAATGTGTAAATATTATAAAAAAATAAAAAAAACTGATCTCACTATGTAACTTTAAATTGTGTAACGTTGTAATATTATTGACATTTAGATTATATAATTTTTAACACTGTTGCTGTGCCCTAACAGGGTCCATAAATGTACTTTTAGCTTTAAGCCTTTTGTAACACCTACTACACACATTATGGTACGCAAATAAATGAATATGAAAACTAGTCACAAACACATTTTATAAAATGTTGCACTAGTTTTCGTATGGTGTAGTTAACTGTTTTATTTACATAGTTAGCAAAAATTTTAACGTTTTGTTTATTAGTGTCATCTCTACTAATGGGTCTGACATGCACAATACGTGGTGGTCTTTGCCGTGCTTAAGATTTAAATACCAGTAATAAAGTAGGGCCCAAAATGCTTCCTGGGGAACAACAGAGCCCGTACTTTTCTACTCATCGCTCATAAAATAATTAATGCAACTGAATCTTCATGTGTATCTAGTACTTTTATGCATAAAATAATCAGCTTCGTAACTGTGATGAAAGTTATGAAAAAGTTGGTCTAAAGTGAAAAAATTACGTTCGGTAATTTATGACTTAGCTTTTCAACTTTATAAACTGGTTAGCAAAGTATTCGTCAGATGACTAATTTTACGAATTTTCTACCGAAGGCCAATCTAAGCCAAAGTAGCCCCATTAAGTACTATTTTTTTATGATTATGAAAGCTGAGAGTCTGGCGCATTTTTGAAGCCTACTTAGGAACCATGAAGTCACCTGTTTAAATTTTTAATTTAAAGTTAACCTAGCTGCGTCTACATCAGTTAACTGCCTTATTTTCCTTCCTGCATATGCAGCTGAGCTGAGCCTACCCGAAAGAGTTTTTTATGTGCGCGCCCCATTGCAGTTTTGAATCGATAGTCATTCCCAAGAATACAGTTTCCGCTATAACGTCAAGATTTTTGCTGTCAAGATTTAAATTTAGATCACGTTGTGGTACATTTGGTAAGGCAAACTTTAGACATTTGGTTTTGTTCGCATTCAGTAATAAATTGTTAGCTGCGAACTATTTCGATAGAACGGTTAGAATTTTGTTAACATGAACAGCATCCGGATTTTTCCTATTTATTTTAAAAATTTGCGAAGTGTCGTGAGCAAATAAAATTATATCCGATAGTTTAGCCATCATATATGGAAGGTCATTTATATAAACAAGAAACAGGAAGGGACCGAGAACAGAACCTTGGGGCACGCCCATCTTGACTAGGGACCCAGAGGTCGTCGCCCCATTAACATTTACTTTTTGCTGCCTATTTGATAAATATAAAAAAACAAGATCAGCAGCTCGTCCACGAATTCCGTAGTGGTGTAATTTACAGAGCAGTGTGTTGTGGTCGACGTAGTCGAACGCTTTTGACAGATCACAAAAAATGCCAATGGCATCCTGGGACTGCTCCCAGGATTCCAAAATGTGACTGATGAGTTTTACTCCTGCGTCGGTACTACTTTACTATATTTCATTTAGTCAGGAAACTTGCCGCTATCCAAACACTGATTGAATATGCCTGTTAGGACAGGAGCAATTGAGTCAATAATATTAGCAAGAACCTTGACGGGTATCCCCCATAAGTTTTCAGTGTTTTGAATGCATTTTTAATAGTAGCAATACATATTGGTTTAAAATTAAATTTAAGTATATCCTTAGTAGGCAAAAGTGGAGGGAACTTGAGGAGGCCTATGTCGCAAGATAGCCTGACCTGGAAGCTGATAAGAAAAACATTTTTATTTATATTTTTCTAATTTTTAAGTGTAGATACATATTTTATAGTTTTTTTTATAGTTAAATATTAGTGATAGTTTAGAATTTAAATATATGTTACACAAAAACAAAAATTGTAGCTAATAGTGTATTTATTTTAAGGTCAGAGAAAAAAAAGGCTATTTTATTTATTTATTTTAAATACTTAGTAAAGTTTTCTTTAAGAAGAGTTTCAGCTAATTTAGAAGAAGAGGGGAAGATTTCGTAACCTCTAACGGAATGTTGGTAAAAAGAAATTCTAGTGTTAAAAAGGACGCGTTATCAGAAGAACAATGTTTTTTTTACCTAAAGAGCAATTATTTTAAAAATATAATATGTCTCATTAAGTGATAGAGCTAAACTGCACATACAAAATGCATGCCGTTGTGTTAGTTGGTTACAGAAATATGGGTCCACCTTTTATAGCAGAACTTTTTATGTCATAATTTTATTTTGCATAACAACGGATAGCATAAACTTCACTTCGCAGAAAATTGTTTGGCAGACACTCATTTATCATACATTCTAAACTCATAATTTTGTAAGTCAGAATCATCTCTAGACATAAATTTCATATCCCTAATATTTAAAAAGTAGTTACATCATATCGCAGAAAGTTCACAGTCAGAATCGTCTTTTGGCATATATTTCATATCGATAATCATTAAACAGCACAATTATCATATCGCAGAAAGTTAGAATCATCTTTGTCATTATTTGTTGTCATTTATTTTAATTATTTATTTCTTTAAAATAATTTAATTTATTTTAATTATTTATTTATTTAAAATAATTTAATTTATTTTAATTATTTATTTATTTAAAATAATTTAATTTATTTTAGTTATTATTTAATTGAATTTGAAATAATGTCATTTAATTCAATAAATAGTTATCCTAATCTAAATAGTTCAGTTCCGGGTAACCTACTAAAAACAATCTCGTTTTTCTATTAATGCAAGTCGTTTCTGCCACTCGCCGCGGCACCGCTCGCTCGCTCCGCTTGCTCGGCTCGTGCGTAGGAGGTCACAGTTTTAACCTAACCTAGCCATTTCTGCCATCTGCATAGTATGCCAAGTGAAATTATACCAAATAATCATCGCTCTAAATGAACATTATGTTAAACGACATTATGCGAAATTTGAACTCTGCCAATCGTAATTACTGCCATCTTAAAAGTATGCCATTGTGTATTCGAAGTTTTAAACATTATGCCAAACGATAATTATATCAAATAATTTTTATGCCTTTAAAATGTTCGTTTAAAGAAAATGATGCTAAGAGTGTTATGCCAAATAAATTTCGGAGCATCAAGATTCTGCCAGATAGAGGGAACCCCAGAAATATATGTACCTATAGAAATCGAAAATTTTGTCCCTGAAGAATTAACAAAATATCTCTGCTAGTGTGGACTGCAAACCGAATAGATTTGCTTTGTGTACAACCCACTGTAGGTTAAGTGGGGTTTGTTCCCACTAGTTCTACTAAACAGTTCTACGGTAGAACTAATGGGAATTTTTTTTCTCAGTAGTACTACGATATTAGGTATAACAAAATAGTAGAACTATTGGGATTCTCTATTCCCACTTGTTCTACTGAACAGTTCCACGGTAGAAGTAATGGGACTCTCTAGTCCCACTTGTTCTTCCGATGAAACAGGTAGAACAAGTGGGATATTTTGTTCTCACTAGTACTACGTTTTGATAGGTTTCAGAAATGGAAGTAAAGTACCAAATATGCTAGTCATATCTATAGGTATTAGGTTTAAAAGACACTTACATATTACTGGAAGCATTACGACACTATTAATTAAAAGACACATCCTTACTAATATTATAAAAGCGAAAGTGAGTTTGTTTGTTTGTTTCGTCTTCGCGTCTAAATGGTTAAACCGATTTTGATGAATTTTGGTACAGAGATAGTTGAGACCTGGAGACGGACATAGACTTTTTTTAGGCTTTTATTTTTTAAAGTGAGAAATGAGGGAGAAAGAGGGAAGAAAAGGGAAAACTTAGTTTTGCTATAACTTTAAATAAGGCGCAAGGGCAAAAACTACAGGTAGCAGATACTCTATTGTACTACTTAAATAGAGCACATATAATAGTTTAAATAATATAATTTGTACAGTTTTCGCGCATATTTCGTATGGGCTTTATTTAAGTAGTACGATAGAGTTACTACAGTACTGTCATGATGTTAATTTTCTCAAACAGTTCTCTTAGGGAATCGCGCCTACGTAGATTATATAATATGGCTCTGATGGCTCTTTTCTGCAGATTAAATATAGACTCAATGTCTGCAGCTCATCCCCATAGTAAAATACCGTATGACATTATACTATGAAAAAAACTAAAATAGACTAGTCGCGCGGTAGCTACGTCAGTAAATTGACGGATTTTCCTTACAGCATATGCTGCTGAACTCAACCGTCCTGCAAGAGATGTTAAATGAGGACCCCATTGTAGCCTCGAGTCGAGCGTGATGCCTAAGAAAACAGTTTTATCGACGAATTCTAGTTCTCTTGACTCAATACTATGTCACATTCATTCCTTTTGACGTTTGGCAGAGCAAATCTTATGCACTTTGTTTTTTTCCCATTCAATACTAAATTATTAGCAGTAAACCAATTATGGACCTGCATTAGCGCGTTATTTAAGGCGTTAAGATTTGTTGTAATTAGTTTGATTTCAATTATATTATTGAATAATTGAGTGTATGATCCCTCAAAAGGAAATAACTATAAAACAATAAATATTATTATAATATTTACCATTATATGTATAAATAACTAGCTTTTGCCCGCGGCTTCGCTCACGTTAAATCCGGGGTAACACAGCCCCTTTCCTGATTTGCAGGTATCTGCTACCTGGAGTTTTTGCCCTTGCGCCTTATTTATAGTTAGGTATAGCAAAACTAAGTTTTCCCTTTACTTTCCTCTTTCTCTCTCAAATCTCAATCTTTTTTTTTAAAAATACCCTATGTCCGTCTCCAGGGTCCCAACTATCTCTGTACCAAAATTCATCAAAATCGGTTTAACCATTTAGGCGCGAAGACGAAACAAACAAACAAACTCACTTTCGCTTTTATAATATTAGTAAGGATGTGTCTTTTAATGAATAGTGTCGTAATGCTTCCTTTAATATGTAAGTGTCTTTTAAAACCTCCCCAGCGGCGTCAGCGTAGTTTGCTACGCTGACGACACGCTCGTCCTGGCTCAGGGGGGGTCGCACCAGGCGGCGGCCGACAATATGACACGCGGGGTTGCGATAGTCGCGGAGAGGATCCGGCTACTGGGTCTCGAGGTGGCCTTGCACAAGTCCGAGGCCATGGTTTTTCATGGCCGCGGAAACACGCCACCGTCGGGATCCCAGTTGACGGTAGGAGGGGTTCGCATCGGCGTCGGGTCGACGATGAAGTACCTGGGAATCGTCCTCGACAGCCGGTGGAACTTCGTCGAACACTTTCGACGTTTGGCTCCCAAACTCGAGCGGACGGGGGCTGCTTTCAAGCGGCTCCTGCCCAATCTGAGGGGGCCAAACGCCTCCTGCCGTAGGCTCTATGCCGGAGTCGTGCGGTCCATGGCCCTTTACGGGGCCCCGGTATGGGCGCGTTCTTTAGGGCGGCGCGCCGCCCACTACCTGAACGCGCCCCAAAAGGTGGTGGCCATATGGCTTGTCCGGGGCTACCGCACGATCTCCGGCGAGGCAGCGAGTCTCCTTGCCGGACTGCCACCGTGGGATCTGGAGGCGATAGTCCTCGCGCGCCTGTTTGAGTGGCGCGCGGAGGCACTACACCGGGGGGAAAACCCGCTGCCACGGCAAGTTGCCGCTCGGCGGGCAGACCTCCGGTGCGATCTTATGGTGGCATGGAGAGAGCGACTGTCGCAACCCCGTGCAGGGCACGCCACAATAGCGGCGGTAAGTCCCCTCTTTGAGGAGTGGTTGGAGAGGCGTCATGGCGTCCTCACCTACCGCCTGACGCAGGTCCTCACCGGACACGGAAGTTTCGGGAGGTTCCTGCACATCATCGGGCGGGAGGAAGCGCCCGGGTGTCACCATTGTGACGATCGCCCGGAGGACACGGTGGAGCACACAGTGGCGGTCTGCCCAGCTTGGGCGGAGCACCGCCGTGCCCTCGTGGAGGCGATCGGCGGCGGCGATCTCTCGCGTCCGGCCCTGGTTCAGGCCATGGTCCGGAGCGAGAGGGAATGGGAAGCGGTCACCACCTTCTGCGAAGCAGTAATGCTAGCAAAGGAGGTGGCCGGGCGTTTGAGGGAGAGAACATCTGCCCAACCCAGCCGCCGCGGGAGACGCCCAGGGCGCCGGGCGCCGCGAGACGACTTCCGGCCACCGTAGATGCGGGCCTGTGGGCGGTGAGCAATGGGTAGTTCACCGTCCGTCCGTCGATTGACGACAGGCCGTGTCGACGGCGCGTTCGTGTTTCACGCGCGCCTCAAAGAGAGTCAGCAAAGCAGAGGGGCCTGCCAGAGCCTCCGCCTGCCGGGGTTGCGGGTTGTTCGAAAGAGATACCGCGGCCTCGGAACGTAAAGGGCAATAGAAGGAACATGGGTGGGTTTTAGTCAGTACAAGTCTGACATGCCCCCCCGCTCCACCCAGAGCGGGGGAAGTCATTGGATGATTTCCCACCCGAAAAAAAAAAAAAAAAAAAAAAAAAAAAGTGTCTTTTAAACCTAATACCTATAGATATAACTATCATATTTGGTACTTTACTTCCATTTCTGAAACCTATCAAAACGTAGTACTAGTGAGAACAAAATATCCCACTAGTTCTACCTGATTCATCGGTAGAACAAGTGGGACTAGAGAGTCCCATTACTTCTACCGTGGAACTGTTCAGTAGAACAAGTGGGAATAGAGAATCCCAATAGTTCTACTATTTTGTTATACCTAATATCGTAGTACTACTGAGAAAAAAAATTCCCATTAGTTCTACCGTAGAACTGTTCAGTAGAACTAGTGGGAACAAACGTCGACGCAAAGCAAAAAAAAAGCGCAAAGTTTGCGTGAACGGAATCGATACGTTGATAATCTCGCCTCCTTTTGTGTGAATGACTACAATACTGCGCGTCCGGATCACGTCGCGCGTCGAGCCGGCCGGGTCGGGCCGCGGTCGGGCCGCGGTCGGGCCGCGGTCGGGCCGCGGTCGGGCCGCGGTCGGGCCGCGGTCGGGCCGGTACCAAAACCATCCGGGAGCATACAGAGGATCGTCAATATCGTTCCGTTCCCTTCCGTGCCGACGCCGTCAGTACGCACACCGCACCGCGGTCCACGGACACTTCAAGAGAGAAACATAAAAACCTAAGAAAGTAGCCTTTTCATTATTTACCTCTGTAAGCAAACATAGCATTGAATGAACGCACCGCGCGCCGCCGCCGCCGCCGCGACAGCTGGCCTCGCGCTGTGTTATGTACCTGCGCGTGTTGACGCACGACGCGCTACAGTATGTGCCACGAAAAGAGCAACCTCCCCTGCTACTCACTAGTAGAACCCCTTCGCCCTAACTCATACATTCAGATCTAACCTCAGTGGTACAATGGTTGGTCTAGATGTTATGGTCTTAGTCTGAGGGAGTGAGACACGGCGCAGTATATTAGCGTGTCAGTTGATAGTACCGCGACTGTGTACCACCCTGTGCCGCGCGGAATCCGCGAGTGACACGTACGCGAGGCAGCCCCGGGGGGGGGGGGGGGGTGTTTGCCTCTGATTAATATGGCGCGCCGCTATTGTTCGCTCCGCACTCGCATTGCCGTGTTTATAAATTGCCCCTCGTTGTTACATCAAATGGAAGTGTGGCCTATTTATCCGTACAACATACGAGCGGCGAGCGCGGCCGGCTGTCGGCTCTCGGCTCTCGGGCTCGACGCTCGTCGTGCCGCCACCGCGCCGCGCCGCGCCGCGCCGCTCATACTCACGAGTACATACCGCGCCCGACTCCTGCACAACTGTAACGTGTTTTCGAGTATCAGGGGCCAAACTTATAACATAACCAGATCGTTTTAAACGACTTTTAATAAGTTTAAATAAATATTAAAACACAATATTGTTATCGTTAATTCAATGGCAGCAGTTAAGAGTAAGCCTTTCATTTTATTATTTTATTTAAGTAAGTATTTAGAAAGGCATATATCTAGATAACACAAAAATTCATAATAGAAATAATTATAAAATATTTAGAAATATTTTCACTACTCATACTTACATATTATAAAACTAGCTTTTGCCCGCGGCTTCGCTCGCGTTAAATTCGGGGTAATACAGTTCCCCTTTCCTGATTTGCAGGTACCTGCTACCTGTAGTTTTTGCCCTAGTGCCTTATTTATTGTAATAGCAATGCAAAGTTTTCCCTTTTCTTCCCTGTTTCTCCCTCATATCTCAATCTTTTTTATGTCCGTCTCCAAGGTCCCAACTATATTTGTACCAAAATTCATCATAATGGTTTAGCCATGTAGGCGTGAAGAGGTAATAAACAAACAAACAAACTCACTTTCGCTTTTATAATGTTAGTATAAGTAAGAACTAACTTCCGCCCGCAACTTCGTCCGCGTGGCATAGTTACTTTGGGCTAACGCTAACCTTAACCCGCGTTATGATAAAAAATCTCTCCCCTTTTCTTCCCTCTTTCTCCCCCTCTTCCTATTATTTTTTATCCTATGTCCGTCTCCAGGGTCTTAACTATCTCTGTACCACATTTCATCAAAATCTGTTAGGCCATTTAGGCGTGAAGACGTAACAAACAAACAAACTCACTTTCGCATAAGTAAGCTTATCACTAAACAAAAATGAGTTGTATGGATTAACAATCTCCAAAGAATTTCACCTAAGTGATTTAAATATATGCTTGCACTTAATATTAATCTATTTTCTAATATATGCGACACGGAACAAAACTAAACGAATTGGATATTAATTAAGAAAACAAAGAAAAATGCAATTTGTGTTTAACGATTTTCAAATGTAAGTATTAACTGATGTTGACATTATTTTAACTTAAATAAAGATATCTGATTATTGTAGGTACTTACTACATTTGTAAATTATCGTTACGTTATTTATATGTATAATGTAAGACGATCTGTAATTCATAAATCATGGCGAGAATGTTTGATGTACCGATTGAGATTTGAATGATATAAGAAGGGTTGTAACCGCCAATCCGGTCTCTTCTTAAGGCAATTGTGCTTCGTTACAAATGCCCCGTCCCTTGCTAGAGCCAGCCCGCGCTACTGAGCCAGTAAGTTCAAACCAGTCCCTAAATAGTACCACTCAGATCCAGCCTGTTCCTTTGCTGTCCTCCCCCAGCGAAGCGAAGATTTTGTTTAACTAATAAATATGAAATCAACAAAAACAAAAAGCATTTAAAAATCACAAGCATCAAGAATTGGCTAGCGGTGGTCAGGGCACTCGAGAGAAGAACCTAACAATATGCGCTGTGTCCAGAAGTACTGTATTCAGAATCAAGTCCTTGATCCAGCTGCCAAGCGAGACCATGCTCAGAGATTGGTCGTGGCTAATTTATTATAATAATAATAATAAACTGTAACACTGGCAAAAACTGGCAACACCTGAGTGAGTCAAGTACCTACTTCAATTTCACCTCCTGTAATTTTATTCTCATTTTTATTCAAAATTTTTATTTTTAACAGTTTTTACTACTACTCATATCTAAATTTGCAATAGCTGATCGTCATAAATCGATACAAAGTACAAAATGATAATAATTTGGTCAAATAGAACCAGAAAGAAAAAATCTGACATGCAGGACAAATGTCATCAAATGAATCAAAAATATTAAAATGAATTGAAAATAAAATGTTGACAAGATCTCAAGCCAGAAGCGCACGCCATCCACCTCCGGGCTCGTCGCTCAGGTCCGCCTCGCCGCTGCCGGAACCCAGCCTCGTCGTGAGTGCTCTGACACCGGCCGTGGCAGTTGCGTCGAGTTCGAGCGACGAGTACTTTTCCCCGCCCACGACGCCACCACCAGTTCGTCGACGAGGAAGACACCGGCCGCCGGACGGTTTAGGACCTCGGGGCCCACCGGCCTCTGATAGGGTCCCAGCTCCCAGCGGAAGTGTGCAGCGCATGCGGTGGACTCAATCCATCAATGAAAACCGCATATAACATCTCTTGCAGGACGGCTTAGTTCAGCAGCATATGCTGTCAGAAAAATCCGTCAGTTTACTGATGTAGATACCGCGAGGCTAGTCTATTTTAGTTATTTTCATAGTATAATGTCATACGGTATTTTACTTTGGGGACGGGCTGCAGACATCGAGTCTGTATTTATTCTGCAGAAAAGAGCCATTAGAGCCATTTATAATCTACGTAGGCGAGATTCTCTAAGAGAACAGTTTAAGGAAATTAACATCATGACAGTACCTTGTCAATATATCTATGAAAACATCATGTACGTCAGAAAAAATTTGCATCTATTTGGTAAACGAGGTGATAGACACAAGTATAATACTAGAAATAGGGACCAATTGGTTTAGCCGGGTTTCAGGTTAGCTAAAGTAGACTCATCTTTCATGGGGTACTGTTTGAAATGCTACAATAAAATACCTCCCCACATTCTTCAACTGAATGAAACGAAATTTAAATCTTGTATTAAACGCACACTATGTAGGCAAGCATATTATAAGTTGGGGGATTAGAATGATGATAAAAATGCTTGGCTCAATGCTGGTCCTGCTCCTCAAGCTTAGGGGTAACTCATTGATAAGTATCCGAAGCTATAGTGGAAGCTGCAGAAGATTGTAAGACTATCTTTGCAATGTATAGAATCAATTCTCTAGTATTGTATAATTATTAAGCCCATATGTGAGTGCTATGTATTATCATTGACTTGACGAAGCCCTGGTGGTTAATAGTGTCATGCTCACTTAAATGTCTCGCTGATAGTGGCGGGTGTGTCGGGTCATTTAGCTCCCTTCAAAATGGTCGAGCTGAATGGGGCTGATCCATACGTCATGTTCGTGAACGGGCGCTGTCAGTTGGGACTGGTAATTTTTTAACTACCACGGTAATTTTTTTAACTTATTTAGATTTTAAATTGAATTTTGCTTTTTATTTACTCTGGACGCTCTTACTGTGCACGTCTTTCTACATCGTTCTCACATATTTGTATAATCTCAACACGAATGATGTAAATACGATTTTGTTAAAATATTATAATTTAAAAGAGTGTCCATGGAGTTTCTTGCCCATTCTTCTCCATAGAGATCAACGCTTTGGAATGGGCAACTACAGTACTTTCACAAGTTATTATGCCTTGTGACCGGGATTGTAGCAGCATCATTTTTTTGTTCTTGTTTTTTTTGACATTCAAAAGTGCCTGTAATGGTCTAATTGAAATAAATGCTTTGAGTTTGAGTTTGAGTTTGAAAACGTCATGCGCTCATACTATGCGGCTACAGAGGGAGGAAACAACCTGACTGCGTACCGTGTTCGGTTGCTCTCTCTGTTTCAGGTGCTTGAGCCAGCTGTCAACGTGTCGGCGCAACGACTGTCGAATCAGGTGCGGGTTATCCAGCGTAATCGTATGTTGGATGACACCGTACTTGATCGCTTACGAACTGAAATGCAGAGTAGCCAAGTCATTACCTCTTCGTCGCAGGCTGTGGCACCACCACAGCCCCACCAACTAGTTTTATTTTTTATTTTATTTATTTGGGACAAAAAACAGTTATACATTACAATATTAACAAAAAGTACTTATATTACAAAACTTATAAAACGTATAACCCACACTATTGTCAACGGAGTGACAACGGAGTATGAAAACGAACGCGTGTTATATATAGAAGGACACATTTAAAAAATAAATATTATACAGACAAGTTGTAGGAAATGGATGACAAAAGAAAAGAAACCTATTTATTGGCGACTTGCAAGAAATTGTGAAACCAGTCTTTTAAATTTAGATTGCGACAGCGCGAAAATATCAAAATTTGTGAAAAATGAGTTGTAAGTTTCTAAAAGTCGGCGGATAGGAGCTCGCACCCCGGCGTTTGTTCTACATCGAGCAGTGTAGAATAGCCGAGGAGCGCGTGCCTCCCGCCGATTAACAGATCTAGGTACAACATAACACAATCTATTCGTGAGTTCGGTACAATTAAATTTGTTATTGCATATACCGTACAGCATCATAACCATAATCAGTAAACGTCTAGAATCCAAGTTCAATATCCTATGGTGGCTTAGCAAATCTGCATACGGAATCCTTGCACGGAAGCACCTGTAGTGCATAGCACGAAGAAATTTTTTCTGGACCATTTCTATAGCTTGCTTGTATCTATCATAATACGGGCACCAAATGGGTATCGCATATTCCAACTGAGAACGAATTAGTGTTTTGTATAAGAAAAGAAAAGTAGAAGGCTTCTTGAAGTCTTTGCAGGACCGCATGACAAAGCCATACATCTGAAAGGCTTTGTTAATTATGCTATCGATATGAGAGTCTAAATGTAATTTGCTATCAAGTAGAACGCCGAGATCACGCGCGCACTCAGTTTTTTTCAGTTGTGTGTCGTTCAATGTGTATGAAAAATTATTAGTATTTTTATTTTTAGTAAAAGAAATGAAGTGACATTTTGGAAGACTAAGGTGTAGTTTATTGACTAGACAGTATTGGGAAAGCCTGTGTAAGTCGTCTTGTAATAGCATACAATCCCGAGGACTCGCACAGGCCTTGTAGATTTTAATATCATCGGCGTACATTAGGAATTTGGAATTAATAATGCAAGATTTTATGTCGTTTATAAACAAGATAAAAAGCAGTGGACCTAAAACGGATCCTTGAGGAACACCTGATTTGACGACAGCAGAATCAGACTCGAATCCATTGATGACGACCTTTTGAGTCCTATGGAAAATATACGAAGCGAACCATCTAAGCAAATTGCCTCTTATGCCATTAAAAGCGATTTTATCGAGAAGCAATTTATGGTCCACCTTGTCAAAGGCCTTCTGAAAATCAGTGTAAACAGCATCAACTTGAGTGCGCATGTCCATGTTTTCAAACAGAAATTGAGTGAAGATGATTAAGTTTGAGGTAGTGGATTTGAATTTAACGAAACCGTGTTGCTCAGGTATAATAAGGTGATTTAAGTGTGGAAATAAGTGACTGTGCACCAGACCCTCAAAAAGCTTAGACAAGGTGGACAAGATAGATATGGGCCTATAATTTTCAACGTTTCCTTTGTCACCGCTTTTGTGAATAGGCGTGATAAAAGCCCTCTTCCAAACACAAGGGAAAACCCCATCCCTCAGACATTTGTTGAATATTATATGTAACGGGACACAAATGGTATGTGCAGTGTTTTTAAAGAAAGATGGAGGCAGGGCATCCGGACCAGCTCCTTTGGTTAGATCTAATGATGTAATTGCCTTATATATAACTCCTTTTTCAAGGTAAATATCGGAAATGCATACAGAGTTCTCGTCAAGTGTTTGTGGGGGTGTCCAGGTGTTGGGGTCAAAGGTTGAGGGCTCGTATAGTGAGTTGAAGAAATCAGAAAATAGTGAACATATCTCTGCGGGGCTGTTAGATGTTTTATTTTTGTACCGAATATTGGCTGGGACTCCAGAACCTTTCTTTCGGTTAGAGATGTACGTCCAGAAGTGTTTCACGTTAATAGGTATGCTTTCTTCAACTGTTTGCATATACTTACTATAGCACTGTTCACAGAGTAGTTTGAAGCGTTTACGCAGAATGGAGAACTTTTCATAATCGGATAAGTTACGTAGTTTTTTCCTTCTAATCCACGCGCGTTCTTTATTTTTAAAAGTTTTAATTAGGGACACGCTAAACCAAACGGGAAATGCAGTTGATTTTTGGCGTGACAGTGGGACAAACAGTCTGACGATTCCATATATGTAGTCATAGAACGCATCTACGGCCTGTTGACTGGATAGATTAAGAAACAGTTCATCCCAGTTCACTTTATTTAGCTTGGTAATTAGCTTTAAAGAAATTGTATTTTATTGTAGAATGACGCTTCATAGGTGTGAATAGGTTCTCCAGGGAGGTTAAAACAGAAAATGGAGGGTGATGACTATCAGGCTGCAACAGTAAAATGTCGGACTGTATCTGGCAATCGGTATTGCTGATAAATAAGTCCAAAACACGGCCCAAATTATTTTTAATTGTATTGTATTGTGTAGCATTCGTAATAGCCATTTAAATCCAGTAAAAATCGACCTGCATTATTATGTGACTGAGTACTCAAATGACTAGTACTGCCTGACCACTCAATTTCGGGCAAATTGTAATCACCAGCTATATAAAACGATTCTGTACAGGAAGCCATAATAATATTTTCGAGAGTGGACAGATGCGACAAGTAAACATCGTCCTGCGTACGTGGTGGTATATAGGCGGCGCTAATTACGTGGTAAGTATTGGAGCGCGATGCGGGCACCTGGATCATAACGTGTTCGATGCCAGTAGGAGAGGGACGCGTTAATATCCTAACAGGCCGAAGCCCGCGCAGCACGGCTACCAGAACACCCCCACCCTCGCGCTTGTTTGATGCAATGCGGTCACGATCTTCTCTAAAAACCAAGTAGCGATCATCAATGAATTCTTTGTCCAATATATTAGGTGTTAGCCATGTCTCAGTTAGTATGATCACGTCAAACGACAAAGAGAGAATGTTGGTGTAAAGTGTGTGCAATTTAGTGCGGATTCCTCTGCAGTTTTGATAAAAAAATGATAAATTTTTGCTACTAAGCATTGCGTGAGATTAAATACAAAAGGAGTAAACAGCAAAAAAAAGGGAAATTAATATTATTAGGTTCAGGTATATTTAAAAACTTAGATTCTGTTCGTAGTGGGTAGCGGTATAATGTTGAATTACATACGAGTACATGGATAAGATGGTTATGAGTAATAACAACAGCTGTTGTTCGCTCATTAGCTAATGAGTGAGTTTTAAATAACAAGTTCTGTAGACTAATTATGGATATGTGTGGTGTATTATCAATGGCGACATCGTTTATGTTGTACGTATAAAAACACAAATGGCGAGAAACATTACAAACCTGTGAAATTAAATCGACTTCCATGACTATAATAACAATTAGGGCACACTGATGGCGTACAATATGAGTTTTAATTATTGTTTTACAATAAATTTGTGCAAGTTTCTGTTTAAAAAAGATATTTCTGCAAAAATAACAAAAAACTAAACTATTCATTCTGATGAGAGCACTGTGCAATTTTATTAACATCATTTTGACAGCGTACAGCAAATGTTTTAGAGCCATCGGTAGCTTTAACAAGTACAGTTGCGTTTCTAATCCAAACATACTTAACATTATGTTTCCCAGCCATCTCACGACTTTTACGAAATAAGGTTTTGTTATAAAGAGTGAGATGCTCGTTAACATACATTTTACGGGGGGTTCCCGACATACCAATTTGATCGGACGTAACATTTTTAGCCAGACGATAAGCACTTAACACATTGTCGCGAAGGGTGCGTGAGGATAGTTTCACAATTACGTTTTTCGGTTTGTCACTTCCCTGTGTACGTGCGTGGGGAACACGGTGAACGGCTAGTACTTCTTGGCGAGAAATTGGGCACTTGATGGCAGCACCGATTTTTTCAACGAGCCCGAGAAGGTCTTCGTCCCGTTTCTCAGGCAGGTTGCAGATCTCAATGTTATTGAGTCGAGCTTGCTGTTCCAGCGACTCAATTTTTAGTTCCAGTCCGTATAATTTGTCATTCGTGTCGTTATCCGATGAACGAGATGACAGCTGTAATTCTTCGACTTTACTCTCTAGATTGGTTATGCAGGTTTTGTAGGTTAGGTTTTCCTTCTTCAAAGTTTCCATTTGCTGTCTTATTTCCTCAAACTTTTCGTTCATAAAGTCTACCGATGCCCGAATCTCCTCGTTACTGGTTTGTATTGAGGAATTTTGTGCTTTCAGGATTTTAATCTCAGCAACGAGTGTTTCCAGCGCCGAAGTTTGTTGCTCCACCAATTTCTGCATATGGTCATCTTGTTCCTGTTTCCAGGTTTTTAGCATGGTTTTTAGCTCCAAATTGCGTTCCTCGAGCAACTCATTGGGAGAAAAGTCACCACGAAGTCGTTTACGGCGTGACTGGCTGTTTATGTTGTCGTCACTGCATACTGCTTTAGGAATATCTGAGTCTGACATTGATATATCACTCGTCATGCTGTTGTTCTTAGCTCCCGTTGCTGGTGGTGTGCATTGCATCGCGATAATGTGGATGAGTACTTTTAAATGCGATAATATGTAGTAATTAACACAGTAAGACACCGAGGTAAGCACACTAGTACGTTCACAGTTTTATCGGTAGTTGTTAAGAACACGAAAGTTACGATATGAAGATAAGAGCAGGACAGCAATTATGACGACCGTACTGTTTGCGCGGAGGTGAAGGAGGGCTCGCGGGCACTCGCGCGCACTCGGGGACTCGAGTCGATGCAAAGAGAAATTATGTTAACACTATGAGCTTTGATTGACCATAAGGATTATAGTTCCCGGTACAGTATTTATTTTTTTGCGATAAAAATTGGAAAAGTTCAACACACGTCCGCTCTCTAGCAGGGCACAGAGCAGAAAAAGTAGTTAATCGCGCTAGCGAGGTAAGTAATGACATGGCTACTAATGTAAGTACCCAGTGCAGTGAGGAAATGAGGAGTACTTTGGAGGGTGCGATTCGAGAGTATCGGTACATGTCACCCGAACTTAGCGTTTGCCCATGCATAATAAAAATAGGGCGCTGGAGGCTGCTCTGGATTCGCAGTTGTCAAGCTATTTTGACAACTGCGAGAACCTCACTGATGCTCACTCAATCCTGTATTGTGCGGCTGTAGCGGTGTGTCGTGTAGCTCAAGTCAAATTTCCTGATGACAGAGCTACACGACCGAAACCAGCTGTACCATTTTGGCAGTGCAGGATTGAGCGGCGTATTGGTGCGGCCAGAGCACTCATTGGCAAACTAATCTGTTTCAGGGAGGGTAACACACGTCCTCGAGTGATGCGCTTTCTGGTCTGACACGCACCTACCGGATGATAACGCCATGTGTTTGTTTTGGCGCAGCATCTGGTCGGTGCCTGTCAGTCATACCGAAGGTGAATGGACTCGGGAAGTCGAGCGAGCGTGCGATCCAATACCAGAAATGGGGGCCTTGACAATCAGCCCCCAAGATGTCGCTTGTGCGGTTCGTCCGTTGCCTAATTGGAAATCTCCAGGGCCGGACGGACTGCACAACTTCTGGATAAAGTGGATCCAGAGATCGCACGTTCGTTTGGCGGCCCTATTCCAGACGGCCTTAGAGTCAGGGTCGTTGCCTAAGTTTCTGACAACTGGTATAACCTGATTATTCCCGATGTCCACCACTTGTCTGGCCACCACTGGGGGACAGCGAGACAACTTAAAACATTATTCTCGTTGTCCACCACTGGGGGACAGCGTCACAACTTTGTAAATTATTTCCATTCGCCACCACTGGTGGACAGCGACACGGATTTTTTAACATTCCCTATGGCCGCCGTTGGGGGACAATGGCACAACTCTTTTGATACGATTCCCACTGGCCATCAATTTAAATTGTTTTATCTAGAGACCATTTGGTTTTATGCAGCACGCGTCATTATAACTATGTCATTAGTGCACTCGTCGCTCCCGTAACCAGCCATAAGCCCACCCTCGACCATACATAGAATATTTTAAGGTTTGGTTAAGTGCCATTTGAGTTAGGCTAGCTTCGCGGGGCTCCTACTTCTGGGTGGTTTATAAAAAAAATAACCGGTGGTTTATAAAAGTTGTCTCGCTGTCCCCCAGTGGTGGCCAGACAAGTGGTGGACATCGGGAATAATCGGTATAACCCATCTGCTCCATAAATCGGGTAACACGGCGGAACCCAAAAATTATAAACCAATTACGTGTATTCCGACACTTTATAAAGTTCTTACATCCATTTTGAGAGCTAAAATCACTAAACACATTGATGACAATTCAATCATGTCTGCTTCTCAAAATGGATGTAGGAACGGGTCCCGCGGTACTAAGGAGCTGCTCCTTATTGATATGGCTATTAGTCAACAGGTTCGCCGTTCCCGAAGGCATCTGTCGACATGTTGGATAGACTATAAGAAGGCCTATGACTCCGTACCACATACATGGCTCATGAGGGTGCTAGAGTTGTATAAAATTGATGCAACTCTGCGCACCTTCCTGATCTCGTGTATGAGGCAATGGAGTACAGTCCTTCGCTATCCAGGATGTCGGCAGATTCAGAGAAATAGTGAACCGATCAGGATAGAGCGAGGTATTTTCCAGGGCGATAGTTTGAGTCCACTTTGGTTCTGCTTAGCCTTGAATCCTCTAAGCACGCTGCTGGAGAATTCAGGTCTGGGCTATCGATTGAGGAGAGGTGGTCAGGTTCATATCTCACCTTCTTTACATGGATGTCCTGAAACTCTTTGCCCCCAACGATTTGCAACTGATGGAGCTACTGAAGGTAACTGAAACTTTCAGTAGCGCTATCAGGATGGAATTTGGTGTGGACAAATGTGCGGTCATGCATGTAAAGCGAGGGGAAATTGTGGAATCTGTGGGAACCCAGCTCTCAGATTCCATAAACCTTAGATCCCTCTCAGCAACCGAAACCTACAAGTATTTGGGGATGTCGGAAGCGCTGGGCATCAATGTTGCTGACATGAAGCAATCGTTGAAGGAACGCTTCTTTGGCCGCCTGAGAAAAGTATAATAGTGGTGTTGTCAGAAAATTCTGGCAACACCAGCAATGTTTACATAAGCCGCGTATTTAAAATTGAAATAAAATTATTAGTTGTGATCAGGAAATTGTAAATACTAGTGCAAACGACTGTTAGAACTATGAGTCTTAAGTGACATTATTTGTGACCACCTACGATAAGTGACAATACGACGACAAAAAAAAACATAATTTGATGTCAGTGATAAACAAACTGCAGTGCTAAAGTTATTAAACGAAGTGATGTTCATAATAATGCAACAACCATAAACAGTGACGATAATCAATACATTTTAGTGACACTCATAACACCATTAGTGAATTATTTATAAAAACAAAAACAGTTAAGAAAAATATTTCGAAAGTTGAACTTTGACCCCTGTGAATACTCAACATCCAGCGCCATAATCTCCCCAAGCGGCGAATAGCAGAACTAATAAGCAGCACTACTACTGCCACATTTTGCTTCAAGCGGCGAGTAGTGGAACTAAACGTAGATTTGGTAGAAACTTGTTTTTTTGTCGGGATCAAGACGTGTTATTATTTATTATAATTTAATACTATCATCATATAAAACTAATAATACAACAGGGAAGAAAAATGGCCTCACCCAACGACAATATCACCTGTCGCAAACCATATAGGTCAAGTTCATTAACTAACTTGTCCAACATAACAAATAGTAGTGAAAAAGCCATATTTGATACCACAATGATGAGCATTCCAGATAGTAGTCTACACGATAACAGCGACATAAGTGATTTACATGACCAAATAAAAAAGCTCACGATGCAATTGTCAAGCGCTCATAGTGAAATTGAAAATTTAAACTTAAAAAAATTCCGTTTAAAATTAGACTTACAAAAAATTATCAAAACAAATAATACATTCAAGAAAATATGCTCAACACCATGCAGGAAAAACATATCACCAATGCACACGAATAAAGCATCAAAGCAAAATGAAGAACGAAGCTGGCGAAGTATTAATGAGACGACTATGAATGAATTCCAAATCAATGGCCTAGGAAGCACTTCCATAATGCATAACAAAGAGACACAAACGACTTCAACACCAAGCAAACTAGAGGAAGTACCCACCATTGCGTCTTTAAACAAAAACACACTGTACGAAAACAAAAACGCGTCGACAAAAAGAATTATGAAGCCTAGCCAAAAAAACAAATTGTGTATTTTAAGCAGCAGCAAAACTAAGGGGTCCCTTTCTACAATTCAAGGCATTTACTCAAGCTATTCACACTACTGCCACTACATCAGGACCAACAGCACAGCAGGAGATCTTTTATGCGACATTGAAATTAAACTACAAGGCTTCACTCCAAATGACTACTGCATACTTTTTATAGGAGAAAATGATATAAAAGAGGAGGGAGACCACATTAATATAATAAACAAAATCAGAGCGTCCCTGCTAAAAGTAAAACACACAAATATAATTATCTGTGCAGCCACCTATGTAACAGGTGCTCCAATATATAATTTTAAAGTCGAGATGTTTAACAATCTTCTATATTTAGATATCCAAAATAATGGATACGGTTACTTCTTTAATAGCAATTACGATTTATCGCTTGAGATGTTCTCCTACAAGACTGGGAAAATCACCAATTATGGAATAAGAAACATACACGATAGAATCCTACGTAATATACTATACGACTTAGATGTGTTTGAACAAGTAGACAACAAAACATTAAATAAGAAGCTTGAAGACCACGGTTCCAATAATCATGATCTTTTTCGTGTTTAATTATATATACATAATGCATCAAAATATCAACGGTCTAATAAATAAAGCAGATCTATTATGCATACATCTGAATGAACTCTCAGAAGAAGGTAAGACAATAGATATCCTTTGTATAACAGAACACAACATGAAAAAAGAAGACCATCAACATTTACATGTCACAAATTATTCACTTGCAACATGTTACGCTAGAGATGATAGAAATGGGGGTTCATGCATTTTAGTCAAAAACACAAATAGATTTGAAGTTATCAATGTTAAAAAATGGGCTATACCTCATCTTATAGAATGTTGTGCGATAAAACTTTCTTCCCACCCTATCATCATTATTTGTATGTATAGACCACCAAATAATAATAAGGATAAAATATTAACGTTTTTTGATAGTTTGAATGGGATGTTGAACGAAATTTGTCTTAAACATAACAAAAAGATCATACTATGTGGAGATTTTAATATAGATATATGCAAAAATAGCAGAACCTCTGCCACTTTCCAAAATATACTATGTAGTTATAATTTGATTCTGGGTACTCGCTCACCGACACGTCTACGCAGCGGGACTGCATTGACAACATTATCCACAATATCAGAGGCAGCCGGTGTGAGGTTAAAGAATTAGCATTATCTGACCATACAGCGCAACTACTAAAATGTCGTGTTAAGAAAACTTGCACGTTATCTCATTGGTACATACATAAGCGCGATTATAGTGACGAAAACATCGGAAAGTTCAAAAAATGCCTTCAAAATTTGACGTTTCATGACGCCTTTATGTGCTCCGATCCCAACAACGCATTTAATGAGTTCCATGATCTGTATAAATTATTCTATGACTTATGTTTTCCAATTAATAAAATAAAAGCTTCAGTCATTAAAAAATCTAAGTGGATTACGAAGGGACTTAGGAAATGTTCCAAACGGAAAAGAGACATGTTATGGGAATATCGAAAGTCACCTAACCTAGAGAACAAGAATAAACTTAAAACCTACACTAACAGATTAAAATACATAGTCAAACAAACACAAAAGGCACAAAATAGTCATTTTATCGATACTTCTGAAAACAAGAGCAAAGCCATGTGGAGGTTAATAAATAAACAAAAAATAAATCACCCAAAAGAAGGAATAGGTAGCATAGTGATAGACAATAAAATTATAAATAGACCAGAACAAATAGCGGAAACATTTAATGAATATTTCATAAATCAAATTCAATCTGAGAGTGACATTAACCAAAATAATTTATCGACATTTAATACAAATTCCAATTCAATATTCATGACACCCACGATACCATTTGACATTATTGAAATAATTAATTCTCTTAAAAATACCAATAGCGCTGGTTATGATGATATAATCACTAAGGTGATTAAAGCTACAGCGACCATAATTGCACCAATACTTAGCCACATTATTAATAACTGTATTGAGAAAGGTGTATTCCCAGAAAGACTAAAAATATCAGTAATTAAACCTTTGTTTAAAAAAGGAGACAGGCAAGATCCAAGCAACTATAGACCTATTGCACTTATTCCCGTGTTTTCTAAAGTTTTTGAAAAAATACTACATAGAAGTATATATTCCTTTCTTGAAACCAACAACATTTTAATCAAAGAACAATACGGTTTCAGGAAAAATAAAAGTATTAACTCCGCTATATATGCGCTTGTTGAACACGTTTTGACTAATATAGACAATAGAACTCCTGTAGTTGCATTATTTATGGATATGTCTAAGGCCTTTGATCACGTTAGCCATAATATACTGCTGAATAAGTTGGAAAAATGTGGCATCAGAGGCAACATCCTGGAGCGAATTAAATCATACCTTACGAATCGGCAACAATTTACGTCTATAAATAAAATCAGCCCCTCTACAAAAACAGAAATTACATATAATTCTAAACATCGTAAATGTTTAGTCGGTGTACCACAAGGTGATGTCCTTGCACCATTATTTTTCATCGTATATATTAATGACATGCCTAAAATTATTAATAATCCAATGATATTATTTGCAGACGATAGCACGATACTATTTAAAAGTCAAAATGATGAGATATTCGAAGCTGAGATAAATAATGATCTTAATGACATAATAAATTGGCTAACCGAAAATAACCTTAAAATTAATCTAGAAAAAACAAATTATATTTCATTCGAACAAAGAACAAACAATAAAAAACCAGATATCCGATATACCAATTGACAAAAATATACGGGACACTGATCATACTAAATTCTTAGGCATCTGGATTGATAGAAACATGAACTGGAAAGTACATATTGAAAACGTATGCAAAAAACTAAGCCAGTGTTCCTATGCTCTCTTTAACCTAAGAAAAGTTTCAAATCAGGCAACTCTTTTAATGGCGTACCACGGATATGTCTCATCAACATTACGTTACGGTCTCATATTTTGGGGGAACTCACCCGACAGAGAAATGGCGTTTAAAGCACAGAAAAAATGTATTAGGGCAATATGTGGCATACAAAGCACCGACAGTTGTAAGCCGCATTTTCACGAGCTAAAATTACTGACACTTCCATGTCTTTATATATATGAAGTAGTCAGCTTTGTTAAAGAAAATCTACATCTTTATAGCCACCCAAAAAGCATACGCTACAAAAATATGATATCCACAACACGACACAAAAAAGCAATTTTTAGTAAAAATCTATTAGGTATGGCACCTAAAATCTATAATAAACTACCGAAGCATATCATTGATATCGACAATAAAGATCTGTTTAAAAAATGCTTAAATGAATTTCTGATTGCAAAATGTTACTATACAATAAACGATTACTTGAATGAACGATAGAAGATCTAATATATCCGACTCATTACTATGTACTTATTATATCATTGTAAACTCGATTTTTTTTTATTTAATTCGATAATAAAACCTAATTTTACGATATGATTATTTAATGTAATAATTTAACAACTAACTTTTTTATTTTTCTCTCGTAATTCTGACATTCTATACCAATCTCTATAATCAATTTGTAATATGTATTACCAATTATGTAAAACAATACGTGACATGGACCTACTGTGAAAAAAAAGTATAATTTTGTTTATTACTGTGTGTTATTTAATTTTATTTAAAACTGTAATAATTGTGAAGACACAGATTAATTTATTATTAATTGGCTATTAAATGGTACACCTGCATGTATTTGTACGCTTCAATGCAAGACATAGATGGACTGACTATATTATGTATTTAAAAAACACCTTCTTTAACCTATGTTTACAAATAAAGATTTCATTTTCAGTCGTTTATCAGGCGGAAACAAGGTGCGTGCTTTCAACGGTTGGGTCATGCCGGTTTTGATGTACTCTTTCGGCATACTCAAATGGACTCAAACAGAACTGGACGCCCTGGATAGGAAGGTCCGTACATTGTTAACGGCATTTCGTATGCATCACCCACGTTCTTCGGTTATGAGACTGTATATCCCGCGGAGTTGCGGAGGTCGAGGCTTTTTAAACAACAAGACTCTCCACAACCGCGAGATATGCAGTCTCAGGGAATATTTCCTAGAAACCGACGTGGGAATGCATCGGGATGTGGTTGCAGTGGACAAAGGCCTTACCCCGCTCTCCTTGGGTAAAGAGAACTGGCGCAAACCTGTAGTGCTTGACACTAACGACCGCAAGGAGGTATGGCAGAGTAAGGAGCTTCACGGACGCTTTTTCCGGGCCCTAAATGGACCCGATGTAGATCAACCAGCGTCCGTAGCCTGGCTACGTTCCGGGGATCTCTTTGGAGAAACAGAAGGTTTTGTCTGTGCAATTATGGATGAAGTTATGATGACGAATAACTACCGGAGATTTATTGTGAAGGACGGCGCGGTTGACATATGTCGGGCATGCCACCGTCCGGGTGAATCAATTCGACACATTATCTCCGGTTGTTCTCGTCTAGCTAACGGAGAGTACTTGCATAGACACAACCTTGTAGCCAGGATTATTCATCAGCAACTTGCTCTAAAATATAGCCTTGTGGAATCGGAAGTGCCGTACTACAGATATGAGCCCGACCCAGTTCTCGAACATGGCAATATCACATTGTACTGGGATCGATCCATCACCACTGACAGGACTATTGTTGCCAACAAGCCTGATATAGTGGTGGTGGATCGATCAGAGCGGCGCGCAATGATTAATGACATAACAGTCCCGCATGATGAGAACCTCGTGAAAGCCGAGAAAGATAAGCAAATCAAGTATATTGACTTGGCTCGCGAGGTTGTCGACATGTGGGATGTGGACTCAGCGATCATTGTGCCGATAGTCGTATCTGCCAATGGCTTAATTGCCAAGAGCCTCGACCAACACCTGAGGAGGCTCTCGTTAGGCAGCTGGATCAAGGGCTTGATACAGAAAGCGGTACTCCTGGACACGGCTCGTATTGTTAGGAGGTTCCTTTCTCTGGAGCCCTGACCGCCGGTAGCTTGGACCCTATTCCCGATAACGGTGGGCTACTATTTTTACATTTTTAAATGCTTTTTATTTTTTGTTTTTAAGAAAAATTTAATAATATGTATAGAAAACAATAAATGGACGAAAATTGTAAATGCTTTTTTTAGAATCATTAAAACAAATTTTATACAGTGCATTGCCACGTAAGGAAAAAATAGAATAAAAAGTATTTACGCCGTTTGTATCTGTCAGCAGCCGCAGCAGCCGCCATAGCCCTGCTTACAATATGTGTTGGCGCGAAGCTGTCGACGCAGCGCGCAGGTTACGCATCGTTGACTACAATGATACAATCCCTAGTTGGGTTCAAAAACTGATACGGTTTTTTTGCTGATGAGACATCATCAATAATAAAACTTCCCCCGTTTCGGGTGGAGCAGGGGGGAATTGTCAGACTTGTACTGACTAAAGCCCAACCATGTTCCTTCTTCTGCCCTTTATGTTCCGCGACCGTGGTATTTATTTAAACTTTTTGTAAAATTGTGGTACCTACATAGGCGGACTTAATGCCATAAGGCATTCTCTACCAGTCCACCTTTGGGTTAAATACGACAACATTGTGATAGGGTACAAAAAATATATAAGATATATATTATTATTGATTTAAAAGTATTTGTTTTAAAAACGTATATACTGATACACATATATGAAGTAAACTAATAAATACATTTTAAAAAATAAACAAAAACAAGAAAAACAGTTATTACTATGCCCTTTAATTGGTAGACGGACCTAAATAGTGGTTAAGAAGTTTTCGTGTAAAAGTAAATTTACTTTCAGCTTTTTTAATGTCAAAGGGTAGCGCATTCCAGAGCTTTATTGTTGAAACAACGTATGAATTGGACATAAAACCGGTGCTGTGTAAAGGAATTTGGAGGAGAAGATTTTTGGAAGCCCGAAGGTTACGACTGTGAGAACTGCCCAATACTTTAAAATTAGTTTTTAAATAATCAGGAACATACGGATCATAGGACATAGTGTAGGACGCCCTCCGACCAGGTGGGATGACGATCTAAGAAAGACTGCAGGCAGATGCTGGATGCGGCAAGCTGAAGACAGGGCGCTATGGCGCTCATTAGGGGAGGGCTATGTCCAGCAGTGGACTAATATAACCTGATGATGATGATGATGATCATCATAGCATACAGAAAAATCTGAGGGACCTCCTGAGTCGTATAGGCAGCCATTTAAGCTGAGTACGGAAGGAAGAGATGTGATCATATTTACGAAGGCCAAACACAAAGCGAATGCAATTATTAAGGCTCCTGCACACAGGCGCGGCGCGGCAAGCTGCGACAAAATCAACGTAGAACAATTACTATGAAAACGCATGCTACCGTTCACAATGGCGCGGCGCGACACGTTGCGTTTTAGATTTTAGATTTTCCTTTCGATAAGCAAGTTTGAGCTGCGACACGCCGCGACAACTCTGCGGCAGAAAAACAAAAGACGCCTAGAACATTTTGTATGAAGCGAGCTCTGTCGCAGCTTATGTGTGAACGGCGGCGCGTTGCGGCACGCTGCGGTACGCTGCGGCATCGACTCGGTGATCGACTACTCGATCCTCTCTATATCGAAAAGGGGTAGGTTAGGGTCCCAACCTATCCATTTTCTTGCAATAAAAGCCCTTAATAGGTGTCCGCCACCCTGGGGACCGCTTGGGGAGAGCGGAGGGGTCTATAAACTCGTACTGACTAAGGTGTCCACCTAACGGACTATCGATCGTACGATGACACGATGCGTTCTCGTCGCATGGTGAGTTCTGTCTGCGACGAGACTGTAGACGACTATTTAACCTTGATACAAGTATAGCAAAATTTGGGACGAAAAATTTTTACTTCCATAATCTCGTAATTTGAAGATGTACTTTTTTATTTGTTAAGATATTTTCACAAACTTCATTTCACTTTGCAGGTGTAGGTATAAAACGTATATTTCAGTTTATTTCAATTTCCTAAAACTAAGCGTTTTCTAGAAATAGCGATAAATTGTTGTTTGTTTAAGTATTTTTAGTAAATTATTATCTTTGTTAGTTTTTGTTCTAGGATTTTTTATTGTTTAGGTTATCCATAATATTATTAAATGTGTCGTATAGAGTAAAGAATGATTAATGCAGAAATGTTTACTTTACTTTTCGTTTCGCAGACCTATCATCAATAAAGTTGTTATAAAAGGGTAACTTTTTGTTTCTATGATTTACTTCCTGAACCCGATGAAAGACAAATGTTGCCATCACTGAACACAATATGTTGTGACATAAATATACTTAACGTGTGATTTGTCACACGTTTATTATTGTGTAATACATATTTACGTATTCACGTAAAACCCACGGCCGTGTCCACGACACAGCCACACCCCGTTTTTTTTTGTGGATAGTAAAATCATTAAATAACCTCTCCCGCTCTGGGCGGAGCGATGGGGAGTATCTGATTTTTACTGAATAAAACCCATCCATGTTCATTTTCCTTTTTTGCCCTTTGTGTGCCGGGGAACGGTATTTTTTCGAATAACTCGTAACCCGGCAGGCGGTGGCCTTGGCAGGCCCCTCTGCTTTGCTGACATCTCTTTGAGGCGCGCATGGTTCACTCGCCGTTGACACGGCCTGTCGGCACGGTGAATCTCCCTACCTATCTATCTATAGACATGTTTCATAAAAATATGGCATCTGATAGCCTCTTAATTTAAATACTCATAAGTGATTACTGATAAGTGCTTTTAATTTCGTTTTTGTCGGATTTCTGTTTATCCTATCGACTGAAATTTGGTACATAACCAGTAAGAGTGACGGATAGTTATACGTACACCGGTCTCATAGTTCAAATTTTTGTAAACAACGTTTACATATTATTTTTTATTTAATAGATCGATAAGATCTAAGAATGAGTATGGAAATGGAATAATTGGTACTTATTATCGATTAAACAAAGCAAAACAAGTTATTTTGTGCTTATTATTTAAGCGATTATTTTACATTTGACAAGTTTAATCATCGAATGACAAATGGTTGATAGGTAATTAGCACGGAGCTTTTAAACAAACTGCAGTGATGACATGTGACTCAAAGAGTGTTCCGAGCGAGATAGCTTTCAGTGTGCACACACTGTCTTTGTTTTATAATTACTAGTAATAAAAAACATTAAAGGCTCCTGCACACAGGCGCGGCGCGGCAAGCTGCGACAAAATCAACGTAGAACAATTACTATGAAAACGCATGCTACCGTTCACAGTGGCGCGGCGCGACACGTTGCGTTTTAGATTTTAGATTTTCCTTTCGATAAGCAAGTTTGAGCTGCGACACGCCGCGACAACTCTGCGGCAGAAAAACAAAAGACGCCTATAACATTTTGTATGAAGCGAGCTCTGTCGCAGCTTATGTGTGAACGGCGGCACTGTGGTGTCACTGACCGTAGACACGTGCTGTATATACTTGAACTCTTTTTTTGTATAGTGTTAGAGCGAGGTCGAGTATCGAATTTCGCAGAAAAAAATTGGCAACGTCGCGCAAATGTTCGAGTGATACAGGTGTTCAGTGAGTGTGTAACCTGGCAACCTCGCATTGCATCACAATGCGTTTGGCGCGGAATTTGATGTTATTTTTATTTTGAACATTGTTTTGTAGAGTTTTTTTTATATATAGGTATTGAGCTTGATATTAGGGCAAGCCAGGCTTTTGCACATGTATGAAGGACGCGCCGCTGCTTGAAACATGTTCTAATACAAGACTCGAGTGTTTTTCTTTCTGTTGTCTGTGACAGAGCCCCAGTTTTCGTGGCCAATATAAGCACCGCTCGTTTATTTTAAATGAAGTTTGACTGGTAATGTTGACTAATCTTAATCACAAAGTATTTTAAAAAATGTTTCCAAAAGTATACAAATAATATAAAAATGATTTTTAAAAGGTATTTAAATAAGTACTAAACACAACAATTATTTTTTTTTGTATTTGCATTTTAAAAACAAGTATTTCAATATCCGCTTCCACATATTTACAATATGTACATAGCCAAAACGCATCCATAGGAATCTGCTCGCGTATATTTTGTAATGCAGTTTTTAAATTTGTGATTACAAAGTATAAGTACATTTGCGTAGTACTCGCGTATAGTTTGTATACCTATACGCGTTTCGCTGTTTCAGTTTATAGTCCGGAGCGAGGCGCGAGGGGGAAAGGAAACCAGTCACACGTTACCAACCTACCTCCTGCGCTAGCATGACTTCGCAGAACGAGGTGACTGGCCGTTTGTGGGAACAAATAATTGATATTATTATGATTCTGCTTAACTGGCCATTTGAGACACCCTGCTGCAAGAATGTGGCGCACAACATCATCAGTGAAATATTCAAATGTTGCTAATCGTGATAGACGAACAAGACACATTCTGTTAACAACTAACTCATCACAAGTCGGCATAAAAAAGAAATCAGTGAGGTTCGGAGAAACTTCACAAGTCGTGCGTGTGTGTGTGTGCGGTGCTCGCGACGTGTGCGGAAATTACGTGCGGAATGACGAGCGGCGGCAGGCTGGCGGGCGACGCGCGCGTTTTCATCTCTAACCACCTGCCTCCAGCCTGTCGAACACACAATAGCAGGGCCTGCCTGTCACTCACGGCTTCGCGTATACAACTAGCATTCAATAATCTAAACTAACAGGGACATAGGGACTAAATCGTTGGCGACACAACGTCGCTGCCACGCTCACTCCTTTTTCTGATACAAGCGCTGTACGAAGCCGTCTCGCGGACTCGACGATCTGTTTGCGGCTAAATTCTTTACAATGCAGTTTTCAGTAAGTTTAGGTAAAGCGGCGGTAACTCGCGTTGTTAACAATTGTAGCGCGAGTTGACGACAACGCGCCGAGCGAAGAGCGTATAGTAAAGGGGGTTGGGAATTATAGAATATCACACGAGGAACACTTCAAGACGGCGCCAAACGCCGGGATATTAAAATACGATGTATCAATCGTAGCGAGCCCGCGTCCCGGACGATTATTCTGAACCCGACCCAAAATCCTAACCCGGTTGCGGGTTACGATAGGATCTTGAAAAAAGTGATAATGTTAATATTTTTCTATAATATTGTTCAGAACGTATCCCTCTTCCTAACCTGACCCGTCGTATCGGTTCTATCATAACCCGAATTGCGCAATAGATGGGTTTTCCCTTTTCTCTTTCTGAGAATTGAGAAGAATTGAAAAGGCGAGGCTCTGGAGGCGATGGTCCTCGCGCGCCTGTACGAGTGGCGCGCGGAGGCACTATACCGGGGAGAAAACCAATGCTGCAAATCGCCGCTCAGCGGATAGACCTCCGGTGCGATCTCATGGTAGCATGGAGGGAGTGACTGTCGAAACACCCGGGTGTCACCACTATGACGATCGTCGGAAGTACACGGTGGAGTAGGTACACTGGCGGTCAGCCCAGCTTGGGTGAAGCAACACTGTGTCTTCGTAGAGGCGATCAGATCGCAATTCGGGTTATGATAGGAACAATACGACAGGTCAGGTTAAGAAGAAGGTTACGTTCGAAAAAAAAATTATCAGTTTTTTCAAGCCCTAAACCGCGATTGGGTCAGGATTTTGTGTCAGTTTCGGAATAATCGGTCTCGGAGCTCTGATCAGTTCACACGCGGTGGCTCAGCGAGCCGCCTGACAGATATATACCTGTCCTAATAGTCAGTATTAGTTAGGTATACTGCTAACAGCGGCAATGTTACTTGGCTAATACTTGGCTATCTTAAAAAATTACGGGTTGCACTCCGGGAGTGCCGGCAGAAGTGAAAACTTGATTATTAACGTTGAGCTTGTGGAGTGCCGGTTTCACTCATTCCTTCCGAGTCAGTTGGCAAATCCACAATATCAGTGTTTATACGATTCCTGTATGTAAAACAAAAGAAATCATAATAATATAGAAATGAAGTAATTGGAGTAAATGAAAATTTTAGACCATAATATTCTTTTACTATTATAAAATTAAAGTTGTATGCTTATTCCAATAAACAGCCACAGGCAAAGTGTAGTAAGTAAATTATGGAAAACCGTGTTGTCGATGAAAAGGAAATATTTAGCTGGCTACGAAAGTAAACAAATGTTATGAAGCAGATTAGGAATTGTATAAACTCACCTATTCAGGTTCATCAATTTCAGCTTCTTGAGCTGCAGTCGTGAATATTTTTTGATTTTATTATTTTTGTTCACCATTTTTAGGGTTCCGTAGTCAACTAGGAACCCTTATAGTTTCGCCATGTCTGTCTGTCCGTCCGTCCGTCCGTCTGTCCGTCCGTCCTCGCTTAATCTCTGTGACCGTTAGCACTAGAAAGCTGAAATTTGGTACCAATATGTATATCAATCACGCCGACAAAGTGGTAAAATAAAAATTGGAAAAAAATGTTTTATTAGGGTAGCCACCCTATATGTAAAGTGGGAAGTGTTTTTTTTTTAATTTCAACCCGTACGTGTGATATATTGTTGGAAAGGTATTTAAAAATGAATAGGGGTTTACTAAAATCATTTTTTGATAATGTCAATAATTTCGGAAATAATCGCTCCAAAAGTAAAAAACAATGTGTCTCTAACTTTTGAACCATAAGTTTAGAAAATATGAAAAAAATCTGAAAAGTAGAACTTTATAAGGACTTTCTAGGAAAATTATTTTGAACTTGATTGACACAACAGTTTTTGTACAAAAAAGACAAAAAGTTGTACAAAATAATTTCTGGACTAAGTTTGTAGTATAATCGTATATGCAACCATTTTTTTTAACTTCGTTTACATATTTTATTATCCTGAACGTATCTTTTTTCAAACAAAAATTTGGTTGTTTGTAAAGTAGGTTTACGATCGAGATGTTTACGTGATAACTAAACCTCACGAGCGCGCTCGTGAGGTTTTGGTGTGACACAAGTTTCTGAACATGTCACCCGACTAAAACGATTTTAAAGACGTTATCACGTCAAAAATAAAATTGGTTGTTTGTAAAGTAGGTTTACGATCGACATGTTTACGTGATAACGTCTTATTGGTGATATAAGTTATCACCAATAAGACGATCGATCGATCGATCGATCGATCGCGCTCGTGAGGTTTTGGTGTGACACAAGTTTCTGAACATGTCACCCGACTAAAACGATTTTAAAGACGTTATCACGTCAAAATAATTATTGAAATCGGTTCTCGCAATCCAAAATTACCACCGAAAACTTCTTGCACGTCTTTGTATTAATAAAATTAGTAACCCAATTCCCCGAGAGATGGCGCTGTAGGTACTTATTACATTGGATCGGGTATAACCGAATTGTTCGGTTGGTCTCTCCTTGGCATTGGCGGTATCTTATAACTACATAAAACTTCTATCAAGAACATGCTAAGGCAATTTAGAACAAAACTTAAATTCATTTTTTTAACACCATCAAATGTTAAGGTAAAAACCAGTTCATAAATGGTTCGATAGATGGCGTTGCGTAATGACGTCATTTTTTTAAAAGTCGATGTTAAGATTTTCCGTGCTTTCATGACCTACCGTGGTAAAGAACACTTATTGTGACGGACGGGAAACTACGGAACCCTACACTGAGCGTGGCCTGACACGCTCTTGGCCGGTTTTTTGTATTTAAAAAATAAATAAATAAAAATCATTTAATTCAGACAAAAAAGTCCATAGACAGGCAATGTTTGTTAGTAACAAAAATGCTTATAACTAATGTTAGTATAATAAAAAGGAAATAGGCACACCGTCTACCCATGCACAGTAGGCTCACCGGTCTCGCAACACATGTAGTTCAGTGAACCTACTGAGCAGAACAGTATCGGATCTCTCACCGATCATTCTCAGGACCCTATTTGGACTCCCACGTACTCGTCGCACCACCGACGCTACTTTTTTACGCATGATTGCGTAGAAGTCATCTACGCTGGCGTCAGCGAACATACCGGATGCACTGCAATATCGAGGGAGCCGAAACAGAGCCCTGAACACATTATTATACTGGACGCGCAAGGCATCAATAGGTGTCAATATACGCTTATATATTCTCTTGGGTAGTCGGTGACAACGGACGCAAAAAAGTTGTACACAAGTGCTCTCCAAGGCGCGCTGCGGCCGACTGGCGCGGTACGGGAGCGGTGGTTTAGCCTGCCTGCGCGCAAAAATACTGCACGTCTTTTTGTTAATAATTCCTTTTAAAATTTGACACTCCCTAATTCATTAAAATAAAACCATAATTCCTTAATATGTTTAAAATAGTGAATGTGTAGTTGTGTACACGAAATTTTATTGAAATTCGTCTTAAAACAATCGAATAAAACTGGTTTTGCTTTTCATGGACGTGTTTAAAAATGTTGATTTTGGATAAACTTTGCGTTTTTTTTTGTATCGAGCCAAATTGGGTCAATCGTGTTTTGGCTCTCATAACTCACTAAAGAATATCTTTAACTTTAACAAAAAAAAAAACAGTAGGCCCAGGCATACATTTTCGCCGCGCCGTAGAGAGGGGATAGCTGTCTACTCTCCATCCGTCTTACGCTTTTTCGATCAGGTCACGTGTCCTGACGCGAGTTTAAGATTTTATACCCATTACAGAAAAAGTGCTCAACGCCGCTAAAGAAGTTTTCACTTCAATAATTTACTTTGAATAATATTATGTCATGCAGATACGCACGTATCTGCATGACATAATATTATTCAAAGTAAATTATTTTTACACGCGAAATATCTAATACGCTCATAATAACAGAACTTCTGCTAATTAGGTTACGGTGACTAAATTACATTCAAATCAAAAATCAAATCAAATCTAATCTTTTTATTTGTAGAACATAGGTAAACATAATAAGTACAGATGTCAATAATCATAAATAGAACGCTAATTATTAATTCGACAATGCGGTTAGTTAAATGGAGTTTTGTTTGAGTAATTTACTACGTGGAGAGAGAGGCTGGAGTGCTGGGACGGTACGGCTTGTGTTGTGGCCGAAGCGCGCAATCACCATTATTATTAGCGTTCATTACGTACACACATATAGCCAAGTGAGAATACGTGGTGTGCTTGTTTATATGGGTCGCAGTGGTCCCGACCATGTGCCTCGAACATTTCCGATCAAAAGCGGATTAGAGCACCGTCGCCGTCGTGTTCGTGAAGCATGTCAGCCGGTCGCATGCGACTCACTCGACCAATACAAAGGCACTATCCCGAGCACGCAGCACGCTATTAAGAGAAATTACGTATCTCTTAATAGCATGCAACGTGCTCTGAATATTATAATACCTACCTTTTTTGTCATCAGCCAAAGTGATTCATGGGAAAGGTTTATGGGTATAATGTTTTTTTTTATGTAGAACGAGGATGTTTGAGCAGTCTGAATGAAAGCCAAGATCCTGGTCTCACAGATGCACGTTTGACGAAGATAATGACGGAGCTTAATATTAACCCGAGCGTGTTGTTGAGCGAAGCACGTCGCTAGGAATTAGCGAGCGGCCAGGTGTGACGTCATTAGTGCGGCGCGGATCCGGGCGGCGGCGGCGGCGGCGCGCTAACGATACTTTGACGCGAGTTATTCTGCACCGCGCCCGCGCCTCGTCGCGTCCGACCTCCACAAGACGCATGAATGGTAGGTGCACGTGCCGCACGCGTCATACACAAATCAAACATATTGATACATTTTTTGTCAGTTGTACTTAGATTCTGTGAGAAGCTTTTTGAGAAAGCATCAAATGTTTTCTCACGCTCTGAATGATCGCCAGATGGGAAGGAGTGTCAGACTTGTTACATTACTGATGGCAACATATGTATCACTTGTTTCATATGGTTATTTTTTTTCTATTTCTTGTATAGAATCTTTTTTTCTATGCCTAGGTTGGTCTGTGGATGGGTGACCATCCGTTACATACAGAGTTTCCTCCGTGCCTCGGAAAGCACGTTAAGCTGTTGGTCCCGGCTGTCATTTGTGGATCTTTCACAGTCGTTACAGATAGTGTCCCGAAAGTCTGACAACCAGTTTTACCAAGAGGAATCGTATTACCCAGTACTAACTGGGTTATGGAGGTCAGTTAGGCAGTCGCTCCATGTAAAATACTGGTATTCAGCTGCATCCGGTATGACTGGAAGCCGACCCCAACAAAGTTGGGAAAAGGCTAGGCAGATGATGATGTATAGATTCTTTTTTACCAATCCTTTGTGAATGAGTGGACATAAATAGTGTGCCTTGTAGATTCCTAGACGCTTGTAAACTTTTGTTATCTTTTTACCTTATTTTACGTTTTGTAAAGTAAGCAGTGACTTATTATCTACTGGCTGTAACAACGACACTGTAAAACTAAAAGATTTTAAAAGATTAATCATGGAGTTCCTTAAGAAACGACCAACCCGAACCATGCATCTTTTTTCGACGTTTTATAAGTACCCATTTGATTTTGATTCGGTCTTGAATTTGTTTCGTGCTACGAAAAAAATAATAATATATAATAATAAGATAGAGAAATAAATAAATAAATAAAAATACAACAGTATCTTAAGAACGGTATATTTGTCTTAAAAACCCAAGTGGCTTATCCTTATGAGGAGAATCTAAAAACGGTTGACATTTATTTTTAACTTTAATTAACAACTTGTATTATAAAAAAAAGTGTCAATGATGTTTATTTTGAAAGCTTCTACACGTCGTTTTTTTTAAATCTATGAGGCCGGTGTTTCCAATCCGACTGCTCAGAAGAAAGACCGAAATAAAGACAAAGTTCAGCCTCTTTTAAGATCCAGACAAAAACCTTGGGCACCTAACAGGAGGACTATGCAGATTAGTGTCTGAGACGGTCTTTCTTTCAATAATTACGTTTATTTCAGAATATTTAAATATCATATTTTTAACCGACTTCAAAAAAAGGAGAAGGTTCTCAATTCGACCCTATGTTTGTTACCTCATTACTCTGGTCTAGGTGAACCGATTTTGATGATTCATTTATTTATTCGAAAGCTGGTGGTTGTCGTTTAATTATCAAGATATCCGGCCAGTAGTTTTTGAGTTATCTTTAATAATGTGAATTAGATTGACTTCGTGTCGTTGATGATATAAGTATTTTAAAAGTTGTCGAAGACAAATGAACAATAAACGCTATGTTATAGTACATAATAAAATCAAATAGCAAAATAAAAACAAAATAATGCGATGAAACGGTTTGGAAGGTTATCGCAGTATTTCGAGGTGATTGTATTTTAATTTGGGTGATATTCTGGTGAAATCTTCAGTGATATACAACGGAACTCTTCAATAAATGACAGCAAATCTACCGTGATTGCTGCAATCACATATACAACATTATTTTTAGTATATGCGAAACCTGAATATAGTTTGTTCAGAATAAGTAACTGAATCGATTCCAATAGTTTTTACACCATGTTATATTTTGTCCCAAAAATATTAATAATAGGTTACGAGTTGGACACTTAGTAGGTATACGAAATCATACGGCGCGCAACAAGGTCACGGCAGGACAAAGCGACAGTACACACCACGTGCGGTGCCGTTTGTGCGCGCGGTGACCGTGGTTTTGTACGGACAACCAGGTAAAATAACAAGCATAAAACTTTCTGATTTTTCATGATAAAGTTCTGAAATTTTGTACATAGACTCTTCAGATAAACATACTAGACACGTGTTTCGGGTTTCGCATAAAGTTAAACTAATGTTGTATAAGTATGGGTTTCGCCAAGGTAGGCAGGGGGAGGGGGTAGGGTGACCTTACCCGCTCCCCCCACCCTTCACCTAGTCATTAAGAAACATAATCATCAGAGCAAGTATCCCTATCCATTGATTAATCTAAAGCTGGGTGAGTGAGGCACACGTGACGGCACACCAAACCTGGGAAGTGTCTATTTGAGTGCGTGCAGTCGTATCGTATCCACCGCCCGCGCCCGCGCCAGCGCCCCATACCGGACGTGCGGACGGACCGGAGAGTCGCACTCGCACCTGTCCGCTAACGTTCTGAGAACAATGTTTTTACGAAAGAACCACACAGATTTGAGTGGACCTGTCCACTCAGTGCAAGCATTTATCAGTTATCATCAACGACATTACGAACAATACCAATAGAAGGACATTCGTGTAGGTCGTGTATACTACTAAAACTGACAATTATTCAGTTAACAAACAGCTGTCAAAGTCACTAGTCCGTGTGCTTACAAATTAATTGAATAATAATTGTGTCAAATTATGGATAATTTGTGAAAAGTTCAAAAACGTTATTAATAAAATGAAAAGCTATATACCTAAGTTCCATAAGTTTTGTATTTTGTATATTATGATTTTATATTGTACTTTAAGTCTTAAGATAGGCTAAAAATATATCATATTAATAGGTAAATCCACGCTGTCATACTATTTTATTACGAATAAGTCACTTTAAAGTAAATTTAATCAAATAAATATCAAGACAGTGCTATTTGCGCGAGCTGTTTTACGCCAAATTTGTTTTGGTGACTACTAACGCCGCAGTGAGAAAAAAAAATCAAAAAGTTCAAAGGGCTATGTTTCAACCCGCTATCTAGTTGGACGTTGAGTGACGCTTGTTCAATCAACGCGACGTTCGGCCTAGTCATTCAATTAAATGTCGTCATTCAATGAAAGCGCTAATCATAAAATCAAATTGCACATTCAACCAGATGACTGCGACATAATATGTAACCTAGCCGTGCATTTCTTTACAATCACAATTACGTAGACAAATGTGACGGACGTTAGTGAGCGCAGGGCGCGGGGCGCGGGGCGCGGGGCGCGGGGCGCGGGGCGCGGGGTGTTTGTAGTGCTAGGTGCGCGGTACGAGGGCGGGGGGAGGGGGTAGGCCGCGATTTATCCCGCCGCCGCCGGTCATTCCTCACCGGTCACCGCAGATTACGCGGGAGGCCACTAAAATCATGTCCAGAACCATGTTTCAACGAACTTCTATTACTTATTAACCGACTTCAAACCAAGGAGTAGTAGGTCTTAATTCAAATGCGTGTTATTTATGTGTATGTTTGTTACTCGATCACGTCGTCTATTAAGAGACAATTTTCAAAATTGGTGGTTTCATATCAATTATTGCTTGCGTAGTTTACCAATATTTTCTTTTATGTCTGTATAGATTATCTGCTAATATCTTTTATAAATAATGGTCGCATATAACAGACTATGAAACTGGGAAACGATTATCTCAGAAATGATCTTTTGTTATTTCGACACTGTATGGTTAGATTTCGGTGTTGAGATCACAGATGACACAGTAGATTACCTAAACTCGTTAGCTGCTGCACTACGTGATATGGGTTCAATTCCCGCAAAGATCCAAAATATTTGTTATCAGATACGGCTTACATACTTATGCACTCTGAGAGGTATGAAGAACAGGGTGTCAAGCTCTTCATCCCTTAGATGAAAAGGGAGGACCCTCCGAGCAGACGGGTGTCATGTCGTGTCTGGTCAGTCTGGTGGGCCACTGGCCGGCAGTTGGCGGGTTCTCGCATATACGCTTCACTCGTGGATAACTTTGCTTGCAAGACGTAGGAAATCGCTGTTATTTCTTCACAGGTTGCACAGACGCGACGGCGTTGGAGTATTTTTTGCCATGTACAGAATTGTGTCGCTACACATTCATCGAGTTACAATGTTATTAAAAGTTATAGACATTACAAAAGCGAAATAAACAATATTCTCATCGACCGCTAGTAGTCGCGTTCCGTGGCCCAACACCACGTCCTGGGTTCGCGCTTATTCAACGATTTCTTGTGAATGTAAGGCGAAGTAAGGATCGCGTTGCGCATCACAGTCATGCAGGTAAATGCACCGGACCCGATTTGAGTGAGAGCCTCGCCAGTCAGGGGGCAACGTCAGCTGGCTCCGAGGTCCCCGATGTCATGCGACGTCGCCGTAGTACAGCGGGTCACCGGCCGCGCTCGTAGACTATCACCACCGGAGGCAGCTGTCCCTATAATGTGTGCGTGTGTCCTGTGTCCTGTGTCGTGTGGTGAGAGCCTCGCGACAGTCAGACGTTGGCACGTCAGCTGGCTCCGAGGTCCCCGATGTCATGTGACGTGGCCGTAGTACAGCGGGTCACCGGCCGCGCTCGTAGACTATCACCACCGGAGGCAGCTGTCCCTATAATGTGTGCGTGTGTCCTGTGTCCTGTGTCGTGTGGTGAGAGCCTCGCGACAGTCAGACGTTGGCACGTCAGCTGGCTCCGAGGTCCCCGATGTCATGTGACGTGGCCGTAGTACAGCGGGTCACCGGCCGCGCTCGTAGACTATCACCACCGGAGGCAGCTGTCCCGATAATGTGTGCGTGTGTCCTGTGTCGTGTGGTGAGAGCCTCGCGACAGTCAGACGTTGGCACGTCAGCTGGCTCCGAGGTCCCCGATGTCATGTGACGTGGCCGTAGTACAGCGGGTCACCGGCCGCGCTCGTAGACTATCACCACCGGAGGCAGCTGTCCCTATAATGTGTGCGTGTGTCCTGTGTCCTGTGTCGTGTGGTGAGAGCCTCGCGACAGTCAGACGTTGGCACGTCAGCTGGCTCCGAGGTCCCCGATGTCATGTGACGTGGCCGTAGTACAGCGGGTCACCGGCCGCGCTCGTAGACTATCACCACCGGAGGCAGCTGTCCCTATAATGTGTGCGTGTGTCCTGTGTCGTGTGGTGAGAGCCTCGCGACAGTCAGACGTTGGCACGTCAGCTGGCTCCGAGGTCCCCGATGTCATGTGACGTGGCCGTAGTACAGCGGGTCACCGGCCGCGCTCGTAGACTATCACCACCGGAGGCAGCTGTCCCTATAATGTGTGCGTGTGTCCTGTGTCCTGTGTCGTGTGGTGAGAGCCTCGCGACAGTCAGACGTTGGCACGTCAGCTGGCTCCGAGGTCCCCGATGTCATGTGACGTGGCCGTAGTACAGCGGGTCACCGGCCGCGCTCGTAGACTATCACCATCGGAGGCAGCTGTCCCTATAATGTGTGCGTGTGTCCTGTGTCCTGTGTCGTGTGGTGAGAGCCTCGCGACAGTCAGACGTTGGCACGTCAGCTGGCTCCGAGGTCCCCGATGTCATGTGACGTGGCCGTAGTACAGCGGGTCACCGGCCGCGCTCGTAGACTATCACCACCGGAGGCAGCTGTCCCTATAATGTGTGCGTGTGTCCTGTGTCGTGTGGTGAGAGCCTCGCGACAGTCAGACGTTGGCACGTCAGCTGGCTCCGAGGTCCCCGATGTCATGTGACGTGGCCGTAGTACAGCGGGTCACCGGCCGCGCTCGTAGACTATCACCACCGGAGGCAGCTGTCCCTATAATGTGTGCGTGTGTCCTGTGTCCTGTGTCGTGTGGTGAGAGCCTCGCGACAGTCAGACGTTGGCACGTCAGCTGGCTCCGAGGTCCCCGATGTCATGTGACGTGGCCGTAGTACAGCGGGTCACCGGCCGCGCTCGTAGACTATCACCACCGGAGGCAGCTGTCCCTATAATGTGTGCGTGTGTCCTGTGTCGTGTGGTGAGAGCCTCGCGACAGTCAGACGTTGGCACGTCAGCTGGCTCCGAGGTCCCCGATGTCATGTGACGTGGCCGTAGTACAGCGGGTCACCGGCCGCGCTCGTAGACTATCACCACCGGAGGCAGCTGTCCCTATAATGTGTGCGTGTGTCCTGTGTCCTGTGTCGTGTGGTGAGAGCCTCGCGACAGTCAGACGTTGGCACGTCAGCTGGCTCCGAGGTCCCCGATGTCATGTGACGTGGCCGTAGTACAGCGGGTCACTGGCCGCGCTCGTAGACTATCACCACCGGAGGCAGCTGTCCCTATAATGTGTGCGTGTGTCCTGTGTCCTGTGTCGTGTGGTGAGAGCCTCGCGACAGTCAGACGTTGGCACGTCAGCTGGCTCCGAGGTCCCCGATGTCATGTGACGTGGCCGTAGTACAGCGGGTCACCGGCCGCGCTCGTAGACTATCACCACCGGAGGCAGCTGTCCCTATAATGTGTGCGTGTGTCCTGTGTCCTGTGTCGTGTGGTGAGAGCCTCGCGACAGTCAGACGTTGGCACGTCAGCTGGCTCCGAGGTCCCCGATGTCATGTGACGTGGCCGTAGTACAGCGGGTCACCGGCCGCGCTCGTAGACTATCACCACCGGAGGCAGCTGTCCCTATAATGTGTGCGTGTGTCCTGTGTCGTGTGGTGAGAGCCTCGCGACAGTCAGACGTTGGCACGTCAGCTGGCTCCGAGGTCCCCGATGTCATGTGACGTGGCCGTAGTACAGCGGGTCACCGGCCGCGCTCGTAGACTATCACCACCGGAGGCAGCTGTCCCTATAATGTGTGCGTGTGTCCTGTGTCCTGTGTCGTGTGGTGAGAGCCTCGCGACAGTCAGACGTTGGCACGTCAGCTGGCTCCGAGGTCCCCGATGTCATGTGACGTGGCCGTAGTACAGCGGGTCACTGGCCGCGCTCGTAGACTATCACCACCGGAGGCAGCTGTCCCTATAATGTGTGCGTGTGTCCTGTGTCCTGTGTCGTGTGGTGAGAGCCTCGCGACAGTCAGACGTTGGCACGTCAGCTGGCTCCGAGGTCCCCGATGTCATGTGACGTGGCCGTAGTACAGCGGGTCACCGGCCGCGCTCGTAGACTATCACCACCGGAGGCAGCTGTCCCTATAATGTGTGCGTGTGTCCTGTGTCGTGTGGTCGGTGTGGCCCTCGGTTGTGGCACGTCGCGTCGCCGACAGACGCTCGTTCTTTGAGCCGCTCAAGTGGCGCGTGAAATTATCTAAATATCGCGGCTCCTGGCGGCAGCCTCGCTCCCCCTCCCCCCCGCTCCTCGACCGCGCCTGCCGCGCGCTACACCAGGCTCGCCTCCCCCCGACACACCCCACCCCCTCCCGCGCCACTTCAGCCGTTAAATTGGCCGTCCTCGCCGCTCCACAATATTACACGCCGCTATTATAATGTTATCGGCTTACAACGCGTTAATTCAATCGCCGCCGCCGCCGCCGCGCCGGTGACGCTCGTCTGTCACACTAAACACTTGCAATACCACTCAGTTTGCTGTATCACATACATTCAGTAAAAATGATGTCAAAATGAAGGAGAATTTTATCCTTTTTAACAGACTCCCAAAAAAGAGCAGGTTATAATTTCGGCCGTTATAATATTTTTTTTGTTATTGATTTATGAACACCGATAAGATTGTTCCGTGGCTACCGGGCTGGTTTTTTTCATTTGGTAGATGCTACCGAGGGTAGTTAACTAATTTTGAAAAACTAATTGTGTGCCTTATGGTCTAATTTAGCTGAAATATTAATAGTTTAGTAAAACTGTAACATATTTTTTTTATATTTCTAGAAACTATTTGACATTATCGCTACAAAACGCGACAAACTGTTATGGCGACTCGTGTTACGTCACGGGCTGCAAAACAAACGACTGTTTGGTTGAGTGGTTAACAAGTTTTTACAAATTATCTATTAAAATGGATCACAAGTTTTATAAATATTGTAGATATAGTACCTCAGTGTGAAAGTTCAACAATCATTACAAAAAAAACTATTTGTGCATGTGCATCGAAAGGAACAAATACGTAAAAAGTGGCTGCAACTTGCAATACGGGACGTAAATGTAGCTTCGGATTCCAAAATGTATTTTTGTGAGGATCACTAAACTAACTAATTGCATCATCCCCATACGACGCCCAAATGATTTGAAAAAGAAATGATTGTGTTGAATGAAAATAAACATAACCTAAAAACAATATGAAAATATCTGATTGGTACTTACTATATATTTCTGCTGAATGGTTAGTAGGCTAGTTAGTTTTATGATTACCTATATTGATGAACTGTTGTTTACTTGCACCGAAGTTTTAATATTTCGGAATTCTGCAAAGCAAAAATTGTTAGTTAGTTGCGAAAAAATGCACCCAACATGACGACATCGCTCTTGGGCAAATTATTGCTATAATTTGTAAACCTTGTACCTGCTTCCATTGTAGCAAACTCCTTTATAACAGGAACTTTTCGAAATAACGTTCTAATATTATATTAGATAAGAACACCCCCGTCCCAAAAAAGTACGCAATTATTAGGAAGAACTCCATGTAACAGTGAAGCATTGAATGAAATGATTCGATTACGAGATAAACCATAACATTTACAATCAGTCACATTAATGCTTGGGTATGGAATTTTTAATCCGTAACCACTCTACATGATATTATAATCATAGGAGCGAATCTGTCGGCGGCACTGAGAATGAGGATGAGTCTGAACTTTCACTCATCCTCACGCATTGAAAATTCCATACCCAAGCATTAATGTGACTGACTGTATAATATGTAAATAAGGTTACACCTCTGTGTCTCACTGTTTATATTGGCATCATAGAAATCTTTAAATAAAGAGGTGCCAATGAAATAGGCTCTTGTCTACTCCATTATTTCGAACAACTTTGTATAGAATCCAGGGCTACTAATGAGGAAGGCATCAATCTTATACTGTATTCGGACAATTGCGGAGGACAAAATAAAAATAAATAGATACAATCAGAACACATTTGTGCGGTTGATAGTTAGCAAATCGAACTAAATAATTTATAGTTTAAAAAATTTAACTAAAAATGAAAAATAAATAATAGTTTAAAAAAACTAAAAAAACACGCTTTTATAGAAATCGAACTAAAAATTAGAAAATAAAATCTAATAAATTCGGATTAAGAATAGTGTAAATAAGAAATAAATGTACATTGTTGCAATAATGTACATTTATTTCTTTTTTTTTAACGTGCGCGTGTTTTTTTAAACTATTATTTTTTTATTTTATTTTGTGCCATGTATGTATTTGTAAATGTTTGTGATGCTTTGAATGTTTAATGTTTTGTTATTTTGTGTGCTCGTCGTAATTTGCGACAAATAAATGTTTTTCTTTCTTTCTTTCTAACATTAATATAGTTATTATAATATTATAAACGCGAAAGTTTGTATGGATGTTTGTTACTCTTTCACGCATAAACCACTGAATGGATTTTAATGAAACTTTACAAAATATAGCTTACATTATATCAGAATAACATATAGGACAATTCACAAAGAAAAATTGTATATTCTATCACGACGCAAATGAAACCGTAGCCATTTCTAAATGAACAGGTGGAAAATGCTAAAATCTTTCTTTTACTAGGGCATCCCTAAAACGTGCTGAAGCAGACTCGCAAGTCGGCATGAGTCCGCGACGCCATCGCCATCGCCACAGGTAGCGTGACGTCAAACTTTTTTGTATTTGTTTCAGGATGCGCAAATGTATTAAGAGCGGGCGTGATGTTTGTGTGTACACGTCGCTGCGCGCGCGTCACCCGGCGCGGCGCCGCTGATTGCTAATGCGAAGTGTCAACGAGGCATGGACCCTCCCCCTCCCCCTCGCCCTGCCGCCCCCTGCCGCCCCCTGCCGCCCCCTGCCGCTGCCTCGTCTGAATATAATGTCAACAGGCAGCAGAGCACACGCCACGCGCGGCGCTCGTCGCTGCGAGTTGTGACGACGACGATACATTCCTTAAGACAGTTAGGTATATTCGAGCGAAAGCACTGCACTTAATAAGCAGTTATCTCACTAATATTATAAAGAGGAAAGATTTGTTTTTTTTTGTTTGTAATGGATAACCTCCAAAACTACTGGACCGATTTGAATAATTCTTTCACCAATCTAAAACTACATTATCTGCGAGTAACATAGGCTTAAAATACGCTACAATAAAAAGGACCGAAGCCTATATGAAAAATGTTGGAAAAACGGGGAAAATTGATTACTTTTGTAAGCTTACATTGCGTGCGCTGTGTAAATGGTAATAGTTACACAAAAAATTGCTCTCAAAAATTAAAAAAAAAATTGCGTTAGTACATATCTATCTTTTAAGGTTCTGTCACTATAACCTGTTTTGTGGAAATAATATTTGTTTAAAAATAATGCATAATTTGCGATGGTGCTTATGACTATGGTACTAATTCCTTATTAAAATGAATACATATGTTATTCATCACAAGTATTTAATCTTGAACAAAGTTGCCCTTAACATCATTTAATTTCAATAAATATCCTAGGAGATATGATCACAGTTTTGAAATAACTATCACTTCTCAAATCTCACTTATCAAACCGCGAATGGGAAACAAACGCTGAACGTTCGCAACGTTTGGCCGCACAGAATTCCCGAACTTTAGCAAACCGCGAACGGGAAATGAGCGCTAAACGTTCGCAACGTTTGGCCGAAAAGAATTCCCGAACTTTAGCAAACCGCGAACGGGAAATGAGCGCTAAACGTTCGCAACGTTTGGCCGCACAGATTTCCCGAACTTTAGCAAACCGCGAACGGAAAATGAGCGCTAAACGTTCGCAACGTTTGGCTGCACAGAATTCCCGAACTTTAGCAAACCGCGAACGGGAAATGAGCGATAAACGTTCGCAACGTTTGGCCGCACAGAATTCCCGAACTTTAGCAAACCGCGAACGGGAAATAAGCGCTAAACGTTCGCAACGTAGATGACTTTCATGCCATTATGCGCAAACGATGTGCATCGATGTTGCGGCGATTCAGGGGTAGCCCTAACAGCATTTTAGCTACACTGGCGGACAAGGTCGACGGACCATTTACCAGGCTCTGGGTTGGCAGACATGTGCGTGCTCATGTTCATGCAGCCAATTAATGTGTTTTGTTTATTTTAATTATTGATTTAACTAACATAGGCTAAGTTATATACTAACACTATATGGATCGCTTGGTCTGAAATAAAGATTTTGATTTGATTATATCATTATTGAATTATGATTCAAGTACTAGGCTTGCATGAATTCACGGTGATATTTATTCTAACAGTTTGATCTGTGGATTCAAATTCTTGGTAGAACCAACTGCGTTGAGATTCGTACTACCAGGATTACATGTGTGGATGAAACCTCTGGCTACAGCTAGTTATCAAATAAAGTAGGAAGTCAAAATATTGGATGTTCTTATTTTTAATAATAGGCCGTTTGACGGTTTCATACCTTTTGTTTCTCCTTTAGTCTGAAAACACTTAGTATCATAATGACAAAAACACTTTTTGATTTGTCTGTTATTTATTTTCTCTTGTATTGACAAATGTCATTTGATGCACGATTTTGTCACTGCTGTTCTCGGCTCTATAACACCAGAAGATACCATTTTGGTATTTAAGTAAGCCATGCATTATGCATAAGCATCTACGTATGTGTGAGTGAGGGAGGAGGGCGGACGCTCCGCTAATGAATGATTATTATAATTCACCATATTTCGAATGCACGCTTGTGCAAGCTGAAACTCGGCATTACGGTGGTGCGAAATAATTTGTAATGGTCCTAAATCAAAGCAAGTTTATTTCAGGGACTGTTTATTGTGAGATTTGGCTTTCGATCCAGGAATCGACTAATGAATAATATAGTAAAAGGAAAAAACGTAGAAATCGAACGATTGTCGCTCTTTAGGGTTCCGTATCCAAATGGCAAAAATAATCTTTGAATTACACAGAGCCACTTTATTCGGAGACCAACTACACTCTAGAGAGTAATTGTTGTCAATAAAACAATTAGTTTAATCGATGTAGCCAATGGTCTCTGTGTTACTTTAAAAGATCATCTTACACACTACTCGGCGGTTGTTCCAGGACGAAACACCGGTGGCCAAAAGATTACCTAAATATATATTTTTTTTACTACAATCTGTTACCGTGCTGAAACAATAAATAGTATGTTTGTCGGTGTGTGGAGGTCATGCTCAGTATGTGCCTTTAGTGTCACATCCTACTTTATATTATGAGGATTTAAGTATATCCTGCGGTGTTTTCCGTTTCAGTCTACGGTTTGTCCGGGTTTCTTCCATAAGTGCTGTCGCCAAGGGGTTGGGATGGTTGGTAATTCGTTTTTTATAACATTTCGTATGGTGTAGAAGGTCGTGATGTAATTGTTCGTTTGTGACAAACCAGGGTGCGTTGGTTATCATTCTTAGCATTTTGTTCTGAAATCTTTGTATGATTTCAATGTTAGAATGTGAGGCTGTCCCCCATAACTGTATACCGTATGTCCAGATAGGTTTAAGTATTGCCTTATACAGGAGGAGTTTGCTAGTCACTGATAGTTGTGATCGCCGACCTATTAACCAGTAGAGTTTGCGTATTTGTAGTCCCAGTTGTTTGCGTTTGGTGAATATGTGTGTTTTCCACGTGAGTCGCTTATCTAGATGATTTCCTAAATAATATTTTAGTTTAAAAAAATACATCACGGTGCACACACACACACACACACACACACACACAACACGGTGCGCCGGCGCCGGGGCGCGGCCGTCGGGAGGCGGTCGGGAGACAGGCAGGGAGTAACACACAAATAAAACAAAACACGATCATGTTCTTAGATTTGAACTAAGTATGTGTTTATTTTAGCTTTCATAACTTAAGTGAAATGAGGGACGGGATAGTTCGTCAATAAATATCAACAGTTCAACCAAACATCATTCAACGAAGTAAACCATTCATACGTAACGTACCTACCGACAAGACGTCAGTAACAGCCAGCGCAGAGTGCTGCGCGCTGGAGCGCTGGACGGGGCAGCGCGCAGCACTCCACGCGGTGCTGATGTAGGACAGTCAAACGATTCTATTACAAGTAAGTATAACGCGCATCCTTTGTGTATTCTCGTTTGCCGCCAGTGCGACGTAACTGACACTTGTGTTATATACGGCGGCAGTAAAGTCAATTCACAACCGATTGTCACTTATATGCACGCGTTGAGCATCACGAAACTCTCGGAGTCTCTCTGTAGCAGCACACTCGTGCGCGCACGGACCGACCGAGCGACCGAACGCGGCCGGGAGAGCAACGCAACGAACCGAACAGACACAACGCAACAGGAGAACAAGTGCACCGTATCACATAGCGAGCTGCCGCCGCGCCGCCCGCGCTATGTACAGGAGGGGAGCGGGGGAGGGAGAGCGCTCCGTCACACCGTGGTCTCGCGGTCCACGTGGATGTACTCGACGGAGCGCTCGCGCCGTCAGGAGGACGCCGCCGACGACGCGCGGGACGCGTCGAACAGCAGCTCCTCTGTTAGTCGCCGCCCCGCCGCAAGCGCGCCCAGCAGCTGCTTGTCCGCACCCGCGCGCCGCCGTCGCCGCAGCGCTGCGCACACCAGCAGCGCTAGTGCCGCCGCGCCCCCGGCCGCGCCCGCCGCCGCGCCCACGCCGCCCGGCGCCGCCAGCGCCGCCAGCAGGCGCGCGCCCGCACCGCACGCGCCCGCCTCGTCCCCGCCGCCGGGGCAGTCGGTCGCGCCGTCGCACCACAGCGCGCCCGCCATGCACGCGCCCAGCGCGGCACACGGGTGCGCGCACGCCGCGGTCGCGTTGGGCCACGCCTCGCCTACGGCCAGCGGGCGCGGTGCGGGCCCCGCGCGCCACACCTCCATCCATTGGAAGCGCGCGTGTCCCGCCTCGCGCGCGGCCCACACCACCAGCAGAGCGCCGGGCCGCGAGCCGCGCCCCCACCACTCGTCCGTGAACATGTGCACCACGGAACCCGCGCCTCCTGAGCCCCCGGCGCCTGGGCAGATGGCGCGCAGTAGGCGCGACGAGTGCGCTTCGTACACCAGCACACGGTTGGTGGTGGCGCAGGGCGGCGGTTCCCCCGACTGCGCGCCCCCCGCGCTCCCAGCGTTGCCCATGGGTAGCTCCTCTCCCCACACTCGCAGGAACACGGACCGGTTGCCTCTCGCCTCCAGGAGAAACGGTGTCTCGCCGCACTCAGACATTCTATTGCCACTGCATAACAAACCATTAGGTATATTATATGAACTATGAAATTAAAACTGAATTTATGAACTTGTAGGTACGTCGCATAAAATGTAACCTGTATGGGTAGACCAGATGCACTCGTGTGCCGGGTGGCGGAAGGCGTCGGCGCGTGGCGCAGGGGGGTGCGGGTGCGGAGGCACGTGCCCACGTGCCGTGGAACTGCACGTGGCGCTGGTCCTCCGCCGCCGAGAGCGCCCTGGCCACCAGCTCCAGCTCGAGTGCTGGCCCACCCGACTCAAGCCGCAGCGGCGCGCTGCCGTTGTCGCAGATGCACGCCACCGGCACCTGCACAACATAGCACCGTGACACGATAAAACGCAAGCGTCTAAACAGACTCTTTAAAATTATTCCATTATCATTCCATAAATTTTTACTCTATATCCGGGCCACGGAGACTCATATATTCGCAGATGTGGCACCCGCAGTGGTGCGTCTTCATCGCCATCAAAGTCCACGAGCGTTTCGTCAGCACTGTCCGCATCGTCGGGCCGTGGGTCATGAGGGTCAGGCGCGCACGTGGGCCGCCCGGTGAGAGGGTCGGCACGAGTCGTGCAGCGCGGCTCTTTACCGAACGTGGCCGCCAGCAGCTCTAGCGCCACGCGCGCGCCATCCGCCTGCAACCGGTATACGCAACGCAGGCGCCGCGCGCCGCCGCGCCCGAACCACAGCGCGTTGCGAGGCGACGAGAATGCGCCCGGCGTCGTTAGCCACCGCGCGCAATCCTGAGGTAAGGCTCGAGGACGTCGACCGTCGTCGGGCAGAGGTGTTCCCTCGAGCCGCGCATCTACGAACTCGTAGTGGAGAGCGAATTCAAGGGGATGAGTGGCGGTGCCGGGCAACGACGTGGCAGCCAGCGACAACAGCGGCGCGGCCGACACGTAGCCGTCGGGCGGTGCGCACGGCCGAGGCGAGCGCGTGGCGTTGGCAAGCGCAGCGCGAGCGCACAGAGCTGGCGCCGCATCGCAGAAGCGGCCCAGCGCTCTCGCGCCCGCTTCCTCCGCACCGCCGCCGTCCCATATGCGCAGCTCCACGGCGCAGGCGCCCGGCGCCACGCGCGCGCGCGGCGCCTCGCCAGTTGCCGCGGCGAGCGCGTTGCGCTGGCTCAGCTGCGCCACGCCGTTGTCTTCGTCGCGCTCCGCACTCTCGATGCGACGTGGCTCGACGAGCGAGTATTGCGTGAAGCTCGAGAAATAGATCCACACGAGATCGCCTGCGGAGAGTACTGACCGTGAACAGCTGTATCGTAGCGTGCACCGAGGGCTCACGTGCATCATCATCTCCATTCACGTGCTCACCTGGGCGGCCGTGGAACGTCCAAGTGCAGGTGGTGTTTGGCGGCAGCGTGTGCGCGGGTGCCCGCAGCCGGCCGCGGCGCCCGCGCCCACTGCCTGCTGTCGTCGTATTCGATTCCTCCTCGGACGACGACGCTTTCACATGAAACTCGCAACGCCGCGCCTCTCTGTTTTTAAGGCACCAAAATGTAAACGCTACGAATCAAAAATAATCTTATTTCAAAAGTTTACAGGCATTACTCATTAACGAGAAACAAGTTTTTATTAGATCTTACATACGGTAACGGTCGGCGTTATATTGTCGACTAGCAAACGCTTCTATGGTACTGTAAATGCTTAAAGTAAAGCTCATGCTCGGGTTGTTTAAATAGAGTTTTTTTTTTTACAATAGAATAGCTTAAGAAGTGTCATGTACCTATTACTGAAATGATAAATTAAAGTATAGTCTTAAAAGTGTTTTATGTTCCTTTTAATTAAGTAAATCAACAGCTCCCTACATTACCTACCTAGCATAGTCAAGTGAGTCAGAGTCAGCGAATACGACGTCGACGTCCAGCTCGAAGCCGCGGAGGGGTGCGGCGGGTGCGGAGGGGCGCAGAGGGGCGCTGAAGGGCGACGAGTGGAAAGCCACTAGCATCTCGGGCCCGCGTGACGTCACACGCGGCAGCCAGTCACCACCACAGTACTCCACCAACACGGGGTCGTCCGTGGACGCGCCATCGTAGAAGATGAGCCGGTCGCGCTCGCCCGTGCACTCGCGCCACGCGCGCACCACACGCCCCGTCTTGTTCAGGCTGCGGAAGACGACGAGCTCATATGCTCAGTGAACTACTTACACGCGCGGTTACTTACCAAGCGTCAAGTGAGCACTCACCTGGCCATCGATATAGAACGCTTGATTTGCATCTTGTGCGAATATTCTTGACGCACTGAGATCATCGCATGTTTGCACGTAGGAATATCTTTCTGGCGGAGACTCCAATAGCAGGTGACGTTTCTGTCAAGAAAGGTTAAATGTACCAGCGGGACAATGAAATAAAAACGTATTATGCAGCACCCGCCGCTCGCGTGTACCTGGGGTACATGCCGGGGTAGTTGGGGCTCTGCAAGCGGCACGGTTTCCGGTGACACTCTTCGTAGGTACGAGTGCAGTACGTGCCTGGCGACACCGCACCGCGCTCCAGTGGGGCCTCCAGCGCGCCGAACCTGCCAAACGAGACTCCGTCACTTACAAGCCACCTGTCGATCGATTACCGTACATCTGTACACTTAAACGTAATCCCACTTACCGTACGACGGCGTCACGCTGCGCCAGAAACTTGTAGCGCAAGCGGAATCCGAAGGGCTCGCCGAGCCGCGCGCGAAACAGCTTCACAGACACGGTGACCGTGGCAGTCTCGCTGTAGTAGAGCGCAGCGCCGTCCGCTTCGCCGCACCATGAGCCACCCGTGAAAGGCCGGCCCAGCTCCGACAGCTGCATGTAGCCGTCAGGGCAGCCGTCCAGCGCGCCCGGCTCGTATCGCCCTACACGAAACTCGTCGAATGCCAGCTGCACCAGGTCGCCGTGCGCCCCGCCGCCCGCCGTGAACGTGAGATGGCATAGGAAGGGCGCGCGCGGCGCAGAACGTACGCCCACCGCGTACGCCACGCCCGCGCGCCCGTAATACGTGCGGTTGCACACGGAGCAGTGCACCGGCTCGTCGCTGCCGTCGGTGCACTGTGCCTCGCCGTCGCAGTACGCGTCCAGGCGCACGCAGGCGCCGCTGCGGCAAGCGAACTCCGCTACGCCGCAGCCTCCTGCCGCGCCGCGCGCGCCCATCGCCACCAGCGCCAGCGCCAGCGCCGCACCGCGCCACATGCCGCGCGGCTCTGTGCGTCGCATCCACGCCGAGCCCCCCCGCGTCTCACCGCCCCGCGCTCGTCTGCGAGCCCGCTGTACGCCCTATACAACCATGTCTTTGTTATGTGTGCATTTAACCTATTTTAATTTGTCAATACAAAAGCTATTTAAATGGATGGAAGTAATCAGTGATTATTACTTTTACTTCACTCGAACAGGCAAGAGATCTGTCTTTGAAGGAATATATAGAATTTTGGGAAAACAAGTTCACCACGATGGAGTTCGCACGAAACATTTTTGATTCGCATCTTGCGTAACAAAAATCTTTCAATTTGCGCTAAAGTAAGACTAGTAACGTCCGTCCTTTGTCCAGTATGTAACAGTCATCATGGCAAATAACCTATATATGGCTGGCCGTGCCGATTGCCAGGACCAACTTGCTCGCCACAACACCGTTGATCCGCGCTATATGACGACACGGTTGGCGCAGTGGCTGATCGATCGACTGCTGCGCTGCGTGTCGCGGGTTCGATTCCCGCACGAAACAAATATTTGTATGACCTGCAGATAGTTGTTTCGGGTCTGGCTGTTTGTGTATGTGTATTTAAATGTTTGTAAACGCACCCACGATACAGGAGAAATCCCTAGTGAGTGGCAAGGTTTTTTTAAAAAAAAAAAACAAACAAACAAACAAAACATGTTATTCGAGTGAATTCGTAAAAGTACTATAAGTAGTTTATTTTATGCTCTAGGGTAGATTAAAGTAGGTTTTTGTTTTGACGTGATAACGTCTTTAAAATCGTTTTAGTCGGGTGACATGTTCAGAAACTTGTGTCACACCAAAACCTCACGAGCGCGATCGATCGATCGATCGATCCTGAACAAAATTACCCAGATTGGAAACAGATAAATTTACGTGAAGATTGTAACTGATCGTATTGTATGTATGTATGTATGTATGTATGTATGCATAAATGTTTGTATAAATGTATAAAAGTATGTTTGTATGAATGTATGTATGAAGAAAAATGTATATCATAGTCGAATAAGTAAACTTGTCATTTTACACCCGAAATTTATCATCAAAAGTGTGAATAAAACGATAGATGTAATTTAAAATTTGAAAAAATTGTTATCTTCATTAATTCCTTACTTCCCAAAAACTTATATCACCAATAAGACGTTATCACGTAAACATCTCGATCGTAAACCTACTTTACAAACAACCAATTTTTTTTGACGTGATAACGTCTTTAAAATCGTTTTAGTCGGGTGACATGTTCAGAAACTTGTGTCACACCAAAACCACACGAGCGCGATCGATCGATCGATCGATCGATCGAGATCGATCGCAATAAGACGTTATCACGTAAACATCTCGATCGTAAACCTACTTTACAAACAACCAATTTTTTTTTAAGCTATTGCATAGCTTCTATCGCGGGCCTTGAGCGCGGGGACCGAATCCAGAAATTCCGTAACGAAGAAAAATATGACGCTCCCCACTCCGACGGGCACGGAGGTGTGGCTTGTCTAACGTCGTTTACACAATACGGTCAGTTATTTCAATCCGGATTCTAATGTTCTAATAACGTGTTTGGTACAGAATCGGATAGTCAATCGACATTACGCTGGATCAAACTTAAGGTCTTGTTTTTCGTTTTGCGACTTCTTTTCATTGGAAGCGCTTTTTAAATATTATATTTAGATTGTTTTTATTTATTGCATAAGTTGATAAAAAATGCTATGCAATAGCTTTACCGCGGCAGTCCCCGAGTGCCACACGTATTTTTTTTTTAATCTTGCTGACCCGGCTAACTTCGTACCGCCTTTCGCGTAGCTTTGATGCACTACTTTATTTTGTATAGCTGACAGTTGTCCTATCTTAGATATGAGAACCTATTCAATTTGAACTGGAATCTATAATATCCTCCATGTAAAAATGAATCCCTATTTCCCTGGTCTCGCCATAACTGAGAAGGACTTTACTAATTTCATAATTTTATTAAATTAAAAAAAAATATATTTTTTCATAATAGTGTTTATTCCATAGGGTTTAATAATTCCACTTATATATTTACAAATCGCTACCGAACAACTTGTCATTTTGAAGTAAACACTGAGCTCAACACCACGCACCAGTACACCACGCGCGCTCTAGAAACCAACCAATACCTTTATTTGAATTCATGTTAGTTTTGCACATATATGGAGTTGTCACGGTTACGCCCATATGGCGCCTCTATACCCTTCTCTGCTCTGAGGTTTATTCTAATGCTTTTTGATAACCAATGTTTTTAGTTTTATGTTCTGGCGCGTAAATAAATAATGTCGATGGTTTTCCGACACGGGAACAGGCGACATATAAGTAATTGGCCAATGCCATGTGAAAAACATGGATATTCTAGGTTGATACCACAATCACTTAGCGACTGCCCTTGCGATTTATTTATCGACATTGCAAATGCAAGCCGCACTGGAAACTGTTAACGTTTAAAGTTGAATGGCATGTCGTTCGGTATTAGGTATAGGGTGCGTTTTAAATCTGAAAATTCATTGCGGTCACATCCAAAACTTCTTAGTCTTTAAAAAAAAAAACAAACTTTATCAAAAACTTAATAAAATTTTTGTTAGCCCGGTTATATATGTCACAGATTACCACAGGTTACTAAAATAGGTTATGCGAATTTTGTATACTGCGTTCTGAAATCTAACTCATAGTATACATATTTTATTATTATTAAATACTTACATTAAAATGAAATCATCACTGGTATTATTAATATTACCGTCAAAGTCGGTACATTTAATAATATTTATCTATAAATAAAAATTCCGTGGCGAGCTATTATCAAAAATTAGTAAATTAGTGTGATAGAATTTAATGAAGTAACCACATTTCCGAACAAACGATTCTCTTTCAATATAGTCTATGGCTGTGAATGACGTTGACATTCGTTACGCGCGTTTTTTAAAATATGCAAAATTAAATGTATTTTTTTCAATCTTTCTGGGACATTTTCTTAATATTTTTTTTCCGTAAGAACCTTCTACAGAGTATTAGAAAACTAAAAAACAAAAAAATCTGTCAAATCGGTCTAGCCGTTCTCAAGTTATGGCGCGACAACGGGAAACGGGTTTCATTTTTATATAATTTCTCCCCCTTTTCTCACTTTTTTTTTAATTATCTATGTCCGTCTCCAGGGTCCCAACTATCTCCGTACCAAAATTCATCAACATCGGTTTAGGCATTTAGGCGTGAAGACGTAACAAAAAAACAAACGAACTCACTTTCGCTTTTATAATATACTAGCTTTGACCCGCGGCTTCGCTCGCCGTAAATTCAGGGTAACACAGTTCCCCTTTCCTGATTTGCAGGTACCTGCTACCTGTAGTGTTTGCCCTTGCACCTTATTTATTGTAATAGCAAAGCTAAGTTTTCCCTTTTCTTCCCTAATTTTCCCTTTTAAAAAAAAATTGCCTATGTCCGTGTCCAGGGTCTCAACTATCTCTGAACCAAAATTCATCAAAATCGGTTTAGCCATTTAGGCGTGAAGACATAACAAACAAACTCACTTTCGTTTTTATTATATTAGTAAGGATTAGTATTTAGCTCCTTCCAACGTTTAGGCAATATGCCGACGATGTGAAGTGCCGTGTTTGCTGATAGACGCGAAGAATTGACAAATCCCGTCGAAACTGTTTCACTTTCGCTTTTATAATATTAGTAAGGAAGGATTATGCCTTGCAACAAATATTATTAGAATAATGTTGTTGTAGGTACTTGACCTTATAATCTAAGTCTAGTTTTCCTGAAACTAACTTTTGCATTATAAATACGTTTTGACATTACTTATTTAATTTATATTTTGCTGAAATTGTATTTTTTATGATTTATGTAGTACCTATTCATTTAATTTAATAATTAATGAGACATTAATGTTAAACGAGACAGTATTGTGTATGCCCCTCAGCGGGACGTTGTATGGATCAAACCATTTTATTGTCCCCGTTTTATCGGATGGATGCGCTATCATCAAATACTTTTTCCCACCCTGGGTGGAGCGGGAGGAAGTGTCAGACTTGTACTGACTAGTAGGTACCCACCCAAGTTCCCTCGTCCTTTGTGTTATTATATTATATACCCTGTGTTCGCATAGGTAATTAATAAATTCATTTGAACTAAAGCATTAAACAAGAGCTTGATGATTGCTTTGTTGTCAAAACCTTGAGAGTTACTACGTGAAACATAATCTAAGTGTCCGTAAGATTCCGGTTCACTAATAATTGGTATAGTCCTCCTGACAGAACCGATTTCGTCCACGGCATCGGCGCCGGAGATATTACAGTGTCCAGGAGCATCTGCACCTTCTGTTCCTTTGACTGTCATAGTCCAATGGGATGGCCTCCGACCCGACCGGAGAGGGACCAGGCTCAGGACCAACGGCGTAGTTAGCCATGCTCGCTCACATTCAGTGTATGAGTCGTCAGTTTTGCTATCATACAGTACACCGAGATAATTTACTGTTGTTTGAAATTATAGACAAACGCTTTGACAGAAACGAGATACGGAAACAGTAGGTTGGAGCAAGTGCGAGGTGCCCAAGGGACGGACATACAGACGCACAACTGCTCGTCGAGCGAACGCATGAGCGAGGGCCGTGTGTTCAGCGCAGCGCGCGCGGCGGGCACGTGCAGCCGAACAGGCGGACACGGGGCTCCCGGCGGCGGCGCTAGCAACATGGCGCGCAACATAGCTCTACTACACCAATAGCTTTATTATTTGCTGCTAGCTTATCAAAGACAATACTTAACAAATTCGGTGCACGTGCCTCACTGAAGTTATCCTTTCAGTTCGATTATAAAATGACAGCGTGCGTTGGTAGAGGTGAGCTAACGACATGTTTGGAATGAAAAGAGGTTGCATAGCGAACTACATACTATCTCCATGGAAGTGTGGCCTGGTAGTCATGTCGGACAGAACTGATGACCGGTAGTGATCACAAGCTGGCACTCATCACTGGGGCACTATCGCAGTCACTGCACTGTCACTCGCGAGTCGCGGTCGCGGGCGTGTGCCGCACGCGTGCCGTCCGGCGCGAGTGCGTGGCGTGCTCGCGTGACGTAACGCCGCGTCACACTGCAGCGCGCCGTGCGGCCGCGACCCGACCGGAGCCTAGCCGCCTCTCCACCCCCGCCCCCGCCCCACACACTGCGCGCGCACCTGCCCGCGCCTTCAGCTGCTGCCGCTCTGTGCTCGCCTCCTGCATTCACCTGCAACCCGCACGACTCCTGCTCGACCAAACTCCGGTAACTATTAATCTGGAAAGCTAAATAATAATAGTTAGACTAAAGCTACTTTGCAACAAATTTTAACCTCAATAACTAGGTTTCTGAGAGGTTTTGGAGTTATCCAAGTCTTAGTCACTCAACTTGAAGGTTTTTCGGAAAGTTTCCCGACCTAAAATTAATAATTGTGAAAAACCTATGTTGCTCAGAGCGTTGACATGTTATTTTCAGATAAACGATCAAATTATAGAACAAATTTTCATTGAAACTTTTTTATAGGCACTAAAAACCTATTTTCTACGAATTTCTAAAGAATTTAAGTTTTCACCAGCTTGTAATTGGGCCAATTTCTAAATTTGCTTGTATTTGTTTTATTGTGTTGCATAGTCTGATGGTCCTATATATATATAATACTTCTTTTAGATTTTTGCTTTAACTGTTGCGGTCCGAGCTAATGATGTTTTTCTCGATTCGCCATTCCTCCACCAAGTCCAGCAGGTCCGTTGAACAGAATGTGACGTCAACAGAGCTGCTGCACAATGTGTTACCTCTGGCGGTTCTCATGGTGACGTGAAGAGAGCGTAAAAAAGTGGCCATAAGTCCCGTCTTCGAGGAGTGGCTGGAGAGGCGCCATGGCGTCCTCACCTACCGCCTGACGCAGGTCCACACCGGGCGCACGTTTCGGGAGGTTCCTGCACATAATCGGGCGGGAGGAAACGCCCCGGTGTCACCATTGTGACGATCGCCCGGAGGACACGGTGGGGCACACTGTGGCTGCCAGCCGTTGCTCATCGTCCACATGCCAGCATCTACGGTAGCCGGGAGTCATCTCAACGACCTGAGCGTCTCGTCATTAGTTTAAAATTCTGTCCCTCAAACGCCCGGCCACCTCCTTCGCTAGCATGACTGCTTCGCAGAAAGTGGTGATCGCTTCCCATTTCCTCTCGCTCTGGACCATGGACTGAACTGGGCCGGACGCGAGAGATCGCCGCCGCCGAAAGAGGACACGGGGTTACTCCGCCCGCGCTGGGCCGACCGTCACTGTGTCCTCCACCGTGTCCTCCGGGCGATCGTCACAATGGTGAGACCCGGGTGATTCCTTCCGCCCGATTAAATGCAGGAATCTCCCGAAAATTCCGTGTCCGGTGAGGGCCTGCGTCTGGTGGTAGGTGAGGACGCCATGGCGCCTTTCTAGCCACTCCTCAAAGAGAGCACTTAACGCCACTATTGTAGCTTGAGCGGGGGGGGGGGGGGGGAGTGTCAGACTTGTACTGACTAAAACCCACCCATTTTTACGTTTTCCTAGTGGCAATTTCCCATCAACAATGGGTAGCGGTTCTGGCGACAGATTGGTGCAATGGTGTCATGGAGCACCTGGTTTTGTACCCTTGTGTTACCCTGCAACGGCCAAGTCGCACAACTTTAACTATATAATAAAAAGAACTATTTAATATAAAGAAATTGCAGTAAGGAACCTTAGACTTGGCACGACTTTGTCTAGATTTTATTTCTTTTTAACCGACTTCAAAAAAGGAGGAGGAGGTTCTCAATTTGACTGTTTTTTTTTTTTGTTTTTGTTACCTCATAATTACTCTGGTCTGTGTGAACCGATTTTGATGATTCTTTTTTTTATTCGAAAGCTGGTGGTTGTAGTTTGGTCCCATAAAAAAATATCAAGATCCGGCCAGTAGTTTTTGAGTTATCTTTAATAATGCGTATTAGATTGACTTCGTGTACGTTGATGATATACGCATTTAAGTTGTCGAAGACAAATCAACAAAAAACGCTATGTACTATGATTTGGAAGGTCATCGCAGTTTTTTGAGGTGATTGTATTTTAATTTGGTGATAGATCTTCAGTGGTATACAACGGAACTCTTCAATAAATGACAGCAAATCTGCCGTGATTGCTGCAATCACATGTATAAGTATGGGTTTCGCCAGGGTAGGCAGGCGAGTGGGAGCAGGGTGCCCGTACCCCCTCCCCACCCCTCACCTAGTCATTAAGAAACATAATCTTCAGATCAAGTTTAGTATCAGCTGTAACCCATAGACGATGTTGCATATGATTTCTGAATTGGTTTTAAACTAAAGCATAATTTAGATAGTATTTAATACTATAGCGTGATGCGGAACTAAAGCTTGTATTTAAGACGTGACCTACGCACTAAAAAGCTAAAAATAACCGTGTTTGCGTATTATATCATAATACTATAACTAAAAATGCTGAAATAAAAAAAATTGCAAAAAATAAAACCGACTTCCAAAAAAAAAACTAAAATGTAGAAAATAACTTTATTTCCGGAAGTCGGTGGCTTTTGTTGGTTTCGTTGACTTTTTTGCCAACTACAAGCTTTGCCAAAAAAAAAATACAGTCGAATTGAGAACCTCCTCCTTTTTTGAAGTCGGTTAAAAAGTAATAAAATCTAGACAAAGTCGTGCCAAGTCTAAGGTTCCTTACTGCGATTTCTTTATTATTAAAGTTAATGTTGTGTGACTTGGCCGTTGAACATTCTTTGTATTATGTATTAATATTCTATGTAGTGGGTACAAGTCAATTTTGTTTACACGTGATGTTATATCTGTTTTAACTACCTATGTTTGTTAAGCGGGATAATAGCCCATACTGGTATTGGTAATTGGACGCTAGTGTCTCATTTTATTTTAGGCTGTTGTTGATTGTGCAACACATGCATTCAGCATTGACAATGCTGACATCTGCTCTCTTCTTTTTGGAGCGTCAAATCGACCACCGAACTAACATAAAATAGACGTACAGACGGACTTCTATCAATGATTAGAAATTCGTCTGTATTGGAAATATTTTTATACTGTTTGTTTCAGGCTCGCCTATACATATGTATTCTATTGAAATACGCAGCTTTATCAAGCCTACAATTGACTGGTTATTGAATCAACGTTTTCCTAGTGGCAATTTCCCATCAACAGTGGGTAGCGGTTCTGGCGACAGATTGGTGTCATGGAGCACCTGGTTTTTAACCGACTTCAAAAAAGGAGGAGGTTCTCAATTCGACTGTATTTTTTTTTGTGTTTGTTACCTCATAACTCTGGTCTGGGTGAACCGATTTTGATGATTCTTTTTTTATTCGAAAGCTGGTGGTTGTGGTTTGGTCCCATAAAAAAATATCAAGGTCCGGCCAGTAGTTTTTGAGTTATCTTTAATAATGCGTATTAGATTGACTTCGTCTACGTTGATGATATAATTTTAGAGGTTGTCAAATGAACAAAAAACGTTATGCACTATGATTTGGAAGGTCATCGCAGTTTTTTGAGGTGATTGTATTTTAATTTGGTGATAGATCTTCAGTGATATACAACTGAACTCTTCAATAAATGACCGCAAATCTGCCGTGATTGATGCAATCACATGTATAAGTATGGGTTTCGCCAGGGTAGGCAGGCGAGTGGGAGCAGGGTGCCCGTACCCCCTCCCCACCCCTCACCTAACTCAAACTCAAACTCAAAGCATTTATTTCAATTAGACCATTACAGGCACTTTTGAATGTCAAAAAAAACAAGAACAAAAAAATGATGCTGCTACAATCCCGGTCACAAGGCATAATAACTTGTGAAAGTACTGTAGTTGCCCATTCCAAAGCGTTGATCTCTATGGAGAAGAATGGGCAAGAAACTCCATGGACACTCTTTTAAATTATAATATTTTTACAAAATCGTATTTACATCATTCGTGTTGAGATTATACAAATATGTGAGAACGATGTAGAAAGACGTGCACAGTAAGAGCGTCCAGAGTAAATAAAAAGCAAAATTCAATTTAAAATCTAAATAAGTTAAAAAAAAAAATGACCGTGGTAGTTAAAAAATGACCAGTCCCAACTGACAGCGCCCGTTCACGAACTTGACGTATGGATCAGCCCCATTCAGCTCGACCATTTTGAAGGGAGCTAAATGACCCGACACACCCGCCACTATCAGCGAGACATTTAAGTGAGCATGACACTATTAACCACCAGGGCTTCGTCAAGTCAATGATAATACATAGCACTCACATATGGGCTTAATAATTATACAATACTAGAGAATTGATTCTATACATTGCAAAGATAGTCTTACAATCTTCTGCAGCTTCCACTATAGCTTCGGATACTTATCAATGAGTTTACCCCTAAGCTTGAGGAGCAGGACCAGCATTGAGCCAAGCATTTTTATCATCAATATAATCCCCCAACTTATAATATGCTTGCCTACATAGTGTGCGTTTAATACAAGATTTAAATTTCGTTTCATTCAGTAGAAGAATGTGAGGAGGTATTTTATTGTAGCATTTCAAACAGTACCCCATGAAAGATGAGTCTACTTTAGCTAACCTGAAACCCGGCTGAACCAATTGGTCCCTATTTCTAGTATTATACTTGTGTCTATCACCTCGTTTACCAAATAGATGCAAATTTTTTCTGACGTACATGATGTTTTCATAGATATATTGACAAGGTACTGTCATGATGTTAATTTCCTTAAACTGTTCTCTTAGAGAATCTCGCCTACGTAGATTATAAATGGCTCTAATGGCTCTTTTCTGCAGAATAAATACAGACTCGATGTCTGCAGCCCGTCCCCAAAGTAAAATACCGTATGACATTATACTATGAAAATAACTAAAATAGACTAGCCTCGCGGTATCTACATCAGTAAACTGACGGATTTTTCTGACAGCATATGCTGCTGAACTAAGCCGTCCTGCAAGAGATGTTATATGCGGACCCCATTGTAGCCTTGAATCGAGCGTTATCCCCAGGAAAACAGTTTTATTGACGAATTCTAGTTTCTCTTGATTCAATACTATGTCACAATCACTACTTTTGACGTTTGGCAGAGCAAATCTTATGCACTTCGTTTTTTTCCCATTTAATACCAAATTATTGGCGGTGAACCAATCATTTACCTGTAATAGGGCGTTATTTAAGTCGTCTAGATTTGTGGCACGTCTATTTATCTTAAATATTAAAGAAGTATCGTCAGCAAACAACACCATTTGTGGTTGGTTTTTAAATAAATGGGGTAGATCATTAATATATACTAAAAAGAGGAAGGGACCTAATATCGATCCTTGTGGTACACCCATCTTTACATTTAAACCCATTGAATTGACACCATTTATTTGCACTTGCTGCTGTCTATCATTTAAATATGATTTTACTAAACTAAGCGCAAGTTTTCCTAGGCCGTAATGTTCAAGTTTCAAGAGTAGGGTTTCGTGGCTAACACAATCAAACGCTTTTGAAAGGTCACAAAAGATTCCTATGGCATCCTGTGCCTCTTCCCACGCAGTAAATATGTGTTTTAACAAGGTAACACCAGCGTCAGTCGTACAACGTCCTTTGGTGAAACCATACTGTTTTTCATGTAAGATCTTATTGGTGTTAAAGTGGTTGAGCATTTGATTAAGCATTACCTTTTCAAACACCTTGCTGAAAACCGGCAAAACGGATACGGGTCTATAGTTATTGGTGTCTTTACTATCCCCAGATTTGAAAAGGGGTATAACTTTACTGTATTTCATAAGGTCCGGAAAAACTCCTTGGTCCACACACAAATTGAATATTATGGCTAAGTACGGTGCTATTGTCTCAATAATAGCTTGACAAACTTTAATAGACATTCCCCAAAGATCTTCGGTTAATTTGATTTTGATTTGCTTGAAAGCTTTAATGACTGCAGTGGGGTTAATATGCTTAAATTGAAACTCAACCGGACATGGTGAAACATTTGCTCTTAATAAATCAATGGAAAGCAAGGGTGAAGAATTTAATGTTTCAGTAGTTTTAAGTGGGATACTAGTAAAGAAATCTACAAATTCTTGAGCAACTTCGTTTTTAGTGGTTAGAAGACCACGCGAAGACTCTAGTGTGATCTCATTATTACATTTTTTGTTTCTGTTAGTTTCACTATTAATGATTTTCCAAACCGTCTTAATTTTATTATCGGCGGATTTAATCTTGTTGCTAATGAATAAAGATTTAGCTAATTTGCAGTCCTAGTCATTAAGAAACATAATCATTAGATAAAGTATCAGCTGTATCCCCTAGGCGATGATGCATATGATTCCTGAATTGGTTTTAAACTAAAGCATAATTTAGATAGTATTTAATACTATAGCGTGATGTGGAACTAAGGCACTTGTCTCACCGGCAACGATTAACGAGTAACGAGTAGAGCTAGAACTAGAAACGAGTTAGCGAGACGCGGGGAGCAAGTGCGTAGTTCCGATATTTGTGTAGCTCGGCTATAAGCGAGTGTGCGAGTGAGGCGGGCGATTACTCGCATCACTCGCTCGCGGCAGTCAAGCGTACAGTCAGTCTTGCGGCCTCATACGCGACCAAATGACATGACCACTGGTTGCTCCCTCGGCGTGATTTCTAATCGCTTGGCGAGTATCGCCGAGTGAGTGTTATATTTCATAGCTCTTGTCGCTCAGCGACAAACTAGTGAAGCGAGTGCTCGCCGGCAGTGTGAACAGTCAGCGATCAACTGTTTGTATATGCATCTCTTTTATTCACACGGAAAGTATATCTATTGTAATTATGTATTGTAAAATAGCCGATAGTTAGTCGTTTTCTCGTCGTTGGTGAGACAACTGCCTAAAGCTTGTTTTTAAGACGGGACCTACGCACTAAAAAGCTAAAAATAACCGTGTTTGCGAATTATATCATAATACTATAACTAAATATGCTGAAATCAAAAACTTTTTTGCAAAAAATAAAACCGACTACCAAAAAAAAAAAGTGGAAAATAACTTTATTTCCGGAAGTCGGTGGCAAAAAAGTCAACGAAACCAACAAAAGCCACCGACTTCCGGAAATAAAGTCATTTTCCACTTTTTTTTTTTGGAAGTCGGTTTTATTTTTTGCAAAAAAGTTTTGTACCCTTGTGTTACCCTGCAACGGCCAAGTCGCACAACTTTAACTAAACAATATAAAGAACTATTTAATATAAAGAAATCGCAGTAAGGAACCTTAGAGTTGGCACGACTTTGTCTAGATTTCATTACTTTTTAGAGATAAACAAGCAGCTCCATCGAGACTTGGCTAGTTTTTTACAAAATGTTTTTGGTGGGATTTCACTTCTTTTTGTAGAAACGTATATAAACGCATATTGATTTACTTTATTTATTTTCTGTAAATAATCCCTCCTAATCCCTAGCAAACGTTTTCAAGCGCAGTAGAAGAATGTCGTAAACGACTGTAACGCAGCCGGTTGCCACTTCGCCATATAAGGTTATCGGAAAAACAAAATTAAGCGCGTTTTAAAATACAGTCAGCACCATCTAGCGACGTGTGCAGGTATCACCGCTCTTAGTCCAATGCAATTGCAATTTGTTTATTTAATTTGTGAAATGTTCGAGTAGAATAAAGTTAATCGTTCGACTATTTCTTCTTCTAAACTTGTCAGTATAACTATAAAAGCCAGTCTAGTCTTATCCAGAGTTTTTCTTTAACTTTATTTTATGCGTAATAAAAGCAAAAGGTATTCGCCCAGCAGTGGGACGCTATAGGCGAGATTAAATTAGAAGATGTGTCCCACTACGCTGGATTTTTGCATTGACAGCCGATTTTTTTATGTATTAATAGTAGAAGGGGGCATTACCATATCTCTAATACAACTGAGACCAGCTGAAGATTTTTCATCAGATACTTCAGACTTTCGATTTTTGACATCAAATGAAGCGGCCCACCAAGTTGAATATTTTTTGTAAAGGCAGTTTGTCGATGTCTTTTCTCTAATCAGGGTCACCAGGTACTCCAGATCTTCGATTATCCTAGTTTTTATAGTTTTCCCTTTATGTGGCCATTAAACCCCAGCTCTGTACCAAATTTCAGCTCTCTGAGTTGATGGGAAGTACAGTCGTTACCAAAAGTCGAGAGGCAAAATTACAACGTAGGTAACAGCTTGACGTTTAGTTTGACTTACGACCTTCTATTTTCAAGCATATAGTCGCTGTCGTCAACAAGTGATTGTAGCTCATAATTTCAACTTACAAATTCGACTCAAAATGGCTTAGCCGTTAATCGGGTTAGGACAGACGTGTAAATCAATTAGCCTTGAGTTCAAATCTAACGCAAAATTGTAGACTTTTTGTAAGTTTTTATTTGGTTGGTAGTAATGGGACAGAAAAATTATATTCTTTACGTTGTTTGCTTTGTTCACACAATAATTCGTTAAGTTAGGGAGGTAGATCATAAAAAGTAACTAAACAATAAAGATTTCTGTGAGGTAGACATGACTTTTATTAATATTTAACTTGATCGGAATTAACGTTGTCGATTGATTGGTAGTTGTTGGTTGGTGAAGTGTGGCTTAATAGATAGCGGTATAAATTATTATTCTCAAAATTCAAAATGCAGGCATATATTTATATTGAGGCGAGGGTGACTATTATTGCACTGCATAGAAGTGGTTTTAATGGAACACAAATATCTGATTAAACCGGACTAAATGTGAGTATTATATTTATGAATTATAACTTAAGCTTTTATTTGATATTTGCCTAATAATAATCTTAGGCATAAGGATTAATAGTTTAATACTTTTTTATTCACTGACTTGCAAAAAAAGTAGAAAGTTGTTGTTTTTTATCACGAGGACTTATATCATAAGGATTTTAATTTGTTAGGTCTGAAAACAGTTCGTAGGATATTTTTTACGCCCCTAGGTCTAGGTGAAAAGGGTGGATCTCTCCAGAAAAGGAGGTGAGCAGCGGGTGAAACCGCTGGCCACCGTTTATATCATATAAAATGTTATAGCTGCTTAATATCAGTTTCTTTTTGTTTTAGAAGAATACTGTAAGTCACTGAATTAAAAGATGTGAGGAAAATGGTAGCCTTGCTAGTTGACAGAGAAGTGGAAGGTCACAGCGACGACAAACTGTTGGCGAGTTTGAAACGAATGCTTTCACACAAACGAGCTTTGCAGAATTATTCGATACCTCAGTGCAAACCGTTCGCCGTGTCCTCCACGCTGACGGAGAACACATTGCTTGGAGGTGTGGGAAAGATAAAGAGGAACCGAAATATGTGGTAATATGGTAACATGTGCAAATGTCTACTTGGCTGCATTGAAAATAATGGAGGATACACTAAATATTAATATCTAGATGTTTTTGTTTTAATTATTAAACAGTGTAACTAAATATTGAGTAATATTAACGAGCCGATACCTGTATCAACAATTATATTTGTGTTATTAGAATGTCATTTTCTTGATATTATTTTATTATTGAAGTGAAAACTTCTTTAGCGGCGTTGAGCACTTTTTCTGTAATGGGTATAAAATCTTAAACTCGCGTCAGGACACGTGACCTGATCGAAAAAGCGTAAGACAAATTTTCTCATTCGATTTTGAACTTAACCTTCAACATTTTATGGTTTAAAATCATTTAAAGAAATTTTTAAATGTTTCCAATCAACTTTGAACCTAATGCTTTAGGGATAAAGCTGACAAATCTTTGTAAATAAATTGCCACCCGCCGCGCGCCGGCGCAGCGCAGCGCCGCGAAACCTAGTCCTCTGGCTATCTTCATCGTCCTTAAGATTGTGATAGAACCGTGGTCTTTGGGGGATTTGCACCGTGCTAACTACGAAGGCAATTTACGTGCTATTTACAAACGTTACGTACTTGTAGGTATGTTAGTGTAGCTAAAATTCCGTATTTCCTTGCAATTTTATTGATTGACGCATAATGACAAGAGATTCTAAAATCAATAAGACAGTGTTGTCTTTGAGTTTGCAGCTTTCTTAGTATCTAGAGGGTTAAAAGTACTTGTGAAGGCTTTTAAGATGCAAGCACAATCATGATAATAAAATAAAAAAAAACGGCCAAGAGCGTGACGGGCCACGCTCAGTGTAGGGTTCCGTAGTTTCCCGTCCGTTACAATAAGTGTTCTTCTTTACCACGGTAGGTCATGAAAGTAGGGAAAATCTTAACATCGACTTTAAAAAAAATGACGTCATTACGCAACGCCATCTATCGAACCATTTATGAACTGGTTTTTACCTTAACATTTTGATGGTGTTAAAAAAATGAATTTTAATTTTGTTCTAAATTGCCTTAGCATGTTCTTGATAGCAGTTTTATGTAGTTATAAGATACCGCCAATGCCAAGGAGAGACCAACCGAACAATTCGGTAATACCCGATCCAATGTAATAAGTACCTACAGCGCCATCTCTCGGGGAATTGGGTTACAAAGAAGTGCAAGGAGGTAATTTTGGATTGCGAGAACCGATTTCAATAATTCTTTTTTTGTTTGAAAAAAATACGTTCAGGATAATAAAATATGTAAACGAAGTTAAAAAAATGCTTGCATATACGATTATACTACAAACTTAGTCCAGAAATTATTTTGTACAACTTTTGTCTTTTTTGTACAAAAACTGTTGTGTCAATCAAGTTCAAAATAATTTTCCTAGAAAGTCCTTATAAAGTTCGAATTTTCAGATTTTTTTCATATTTTCTAAACTTATGGTTCAAAAGTTAGAGGGGGGGGGGACACATTGTTTTTTACTTTTGGAGCGATTATTTCCGAAATTATTGACATTATCAAAAAATTATTTTAGTAAACCCCTATTCATTTTTAAATACCTTTCCAACAATATATCACACGTTAGGGTTGAAATTAAAAAAAAAAATCACTTCCCACTTTACATATAGGGTGGCTACCCTAATAAAACATTTTTTTCCAATTTTTATTTTACCACTTTGTCGGCGTGATTGATACATATTGGTACCAAATTTCAGCTTTCTAGTGCTAACGGTCACAGAGATTAAGCGAGGACGGACGGACGGACGGACGGACGGACGGACGGACGGACAGACAGACATGGCGAAACTATAAGGGTTCCTAGTTGACTACGGAACCCTAAAAAGGAAATCGTTCAATCGCAATAAGTACCTTTCGAGTATTAAATTGCTAAACATTTTCACTAAGGCGTTTGTTGTTTGGTAAAATAAAGTTCAGTTTATTTAAAAACCTGCTTTAAAAATAATTTGATTACAAGTATTTACAAGTAAGTTAAAAAGCACGAGTGTTATTGGTATAGGAAACCGATAAATTCTCAGCTAATTCTGTAGTAAGATCGAATGTGACGTTCCTGCTTACTAAGCGCCTGTGAAAAGATGTATCGCACACATTTTTATGTGCGACAGATTACTTCCACACTTTTAATTACAAATTCTTTAGGCAGGATTCAATGATAACATAACATCCTGTAATCCCCTAAGGCGAGAAGAAGGCTCAGGCAGGGGTGCACCGAATAGTACACCCACATTTCGCAAGTTATGTTTTAAGTCTTTTTATTCATTTATTTACTTCATTTATTTTTGTAATCACTGGGATTACAAAAATAAATTGACATTTTTACTTGAATCTGCAAGAAGTTAAGACTTTAGTTTTTAAATGAATGAATTAAACTTGCGGTATCACAACAATCCGCAGTCTAAACTTATGTGTGTAATATCGTAGAACAAAATAACCCAAAATCAACGTTTATAAAAGACACCTGAAATCAAAATTTTTAATGCAAACAAATAAAATGTCCTTTAGCGATCAGCTGAGTGCGCGCCGCCGTGCGCGGGGTTGTAACACGGCCGCTCGCATTCATTTATGCGTTGAACTCGAATGACTCGAGGTCACGTGCACAGCGGGCACAGCTCATACCGCGCGCGTGTGTGCGTGGAACGAGCTCGCGGCTATGTCAGTGTGGGTCAGCGCTTGGGCATGCATTGCATTTCTGTAACTTCAAATGCGTAATTTGTTAAGAAAATTTAAAAATTTTGGTAATGTTTGTTTGGAAGAAAATTTTGTGTTAACGCTTAGAATTCGATTTTGCAAAAAAGTTGAAAAAAAAATGGACACTTTGACCTTCAATATCTCCAGAACCTGTGGTTTCCCAGGTATTGTCTAGAAGAAAAAAATGATCCCAATGGTGGGCAGAATATGTGGTTTTCGTTTTCGTTAAGGGTCTTTTTATTTATTAGACATTTAAATAGGTTCGAATCAAAACTGTTCGTTTCTTACTTCAGCTACCATAAACCTATCGTATCAGTTTTAGAGATTGGCGATGATAGTTCTGGTAATGATGATGGTGAAAAAGTCGTTGAAATTATGGATGAAAGTTGATTTTTCGGAGAGATAAACTTTTTAATGTAAAATAATTGTAATAGTTTTAAAGTGTTAAATTTTTAATGTAATATAAATTGTCATGTTTGTGTACGATAGCGCAATAAATGAATATTGTATTCTACCACATAAATGATAGTACTTTTATACTGATAAAGCAATTGGTGCAAAATTATTCCCTAACCATTCCAAAATATCAAACATGCTCAACGTTAATAATCAAGTTTTTTATTTGAGTAAGTGGGTATACTACAAAAAAAGTGTTAAAAAGTTACAAGTGAACTTCTTTTATCTAAGTTGGAATGTGACGTCACAATTGTCATTAAAGTTTGTTAATTTTAGATTACAACGAATAAACATTTTTATTATCATTCAGCACGACTTTTTTATTTCCATCTTCGAACACCGAAAAGATACATTTAAAATTACATAAATAATGAAATAAATATTAAAATAAGTAATATTTAACTTCATTCAAAAAAAAATTAAATTAAAAAAATTAAAAACGCCTTAGTGAAAATGTTTAGCAATTTAATACTCGAAAGGTACTTATTGCGATTGAACGATTTCCTTTTTAGGGTTCCGTAGTCAACTAGGAACCCTTATAGTTTCGCCATGTCTGTCTGTCCGTCCGTCCGTCCGTCCGTCCGTCCGTCCGTCCGTCCTCGCTTAATCTCTGTGACCGTTAGCACTAGAAAGCTGAAATTTGGTACCAATATGTATCAATCACGCCGACAAAGTGGTAAAATAAAAATTGGAAAAAAATGTTTTATTAGGGTAGCCACCCTATATGTAAAGTGGGAAGTGATTTTTTTTTTTAATTTCAACCCTAACGTGTGATATATTGTTGGAAAGGTATTTAAAAATGAATAGGGGTTTACTAAAATAATTTTTTGATAATGTCAATAATTTCGGAAATAATCGCTCCAAAAGTAAAAAACAATGTGTCCCCCCCCCCTCTAACTTTTGAACCATAAGTTTAGAAAATATGAAAAAAATCTGAAAATTCGAACTTTATAAGGACTTTCTAGGAAAATTATTTTGAACTTGATTGACACAACAGTTTTTGTACAAAAAAGACAAAAGTTGTACAAAATAATTTCTGGACTAAGTTTGTAGTATAATCGTATATGCAAGCATTTTTTTAACTTCGTTTACATATTTTATTATCCTGAACGTATTTTTTTCAAACAAAAAAAGAATTATTGAAATCGGTTCTCGCAATCCAAAATTACCTCCTTGCACTTCTTTGTAACCCAATTCCCCGAGAGATGGCGCTGTAGGTACTTATTACATTGGATCGGGTATTACCGAATTGTTCGGTTGGTCTCTCCTTGGCATTGGCGGTATCTTATAACTACATAAAACTGCTATCAAGAACATGCTAAGGCAATTTAGAACAAAATTAAAATTCATTTTTTTAACACCATCAAAATGTTAAGGTAAAAACCAGTTCATAAATGGTTCGATAGATGGCGTTGCGTAATGACGTCATTTTTTTTAAAGTCGATGTTAAGATTTTCCCTACTTTCATGACCTACCGTGGTAAAGAAGAACACTTATTGTAACGGACGGGAAACTACGGAACCCTACACTGAGCGTGGCCCGTCACGCTCTTGGCCGTTTTTTTTTATTTTATTATCATGATTGTGCTTGCATCTTAAAAGCCTTCACAAGTACTTTTAACCCTCTAGATACTAAGAAAGCTGCAAACTCAAAGACAACACTGTCTTATTGATTTTAGAATCTCTTGTCATTATGCGTCAATCAATAAAATTGCAAGGAAATACGGAATTTTAGCTACACTAACATACCTACAAGTACGTAACGTTTGTAAATAGCACGTAAATTGCCTTCGTAGTTAGCACGGTGCAAATCCCCCAAAGACCACGGTTCTATCACAATCTTAAGGACGATGAAGATAGCCAGAGGACTAGGTTTCGCGGCGCTGCGCTGCGCCGGCGCGCGGCGGGTGGCAATTTATTTACAAAGATTTGTCAGCTTTATCCCTAAAGCATTAGGTTCAAAGTTGATTGGAAACATTTAAAAATTTCTTTAAATGATTTTAAACCATAAAATGTTGAAGGTTAAGTTCAAAATCGAATGAGAAAATTTGTCTTACGCTTTTTCGATCAGGTCACGTGTCCTGACGCGAGTTTAAGATTTTATACCCATTACAGAAAAAGTGCTCAACGCCGCTAAAGAAGTTTTCACTTCAATAATAAAATAATATCAAGAAAATGACATTCTAATAACACAAATATAATTGTTGATACAGGTATCGGCTCGTTAATATTACTCAATATTTAGTTACACTGTTTAATAATTAAAACAAAAACATCTAGATATTAATATTTAGTGTATCCTCCATTATTTTCAATGCAGCCAAGTAGACATTTGCACATGTTACCATATTACCACATATTTCGGTTCCTCTTTATCTTTCCCACACCTCCAAGCAATGTGTTCTCCGTCAGCGTGGAGGACACGGCGAACGGTTTGCACTGAGGTATCGAATAATTCTGCAAAGCTCGTTTGTGTGAAAGCATTCGTTTCAAACTCGCCAACAGTTTGTCGTCGCTGTGACCTTCCACTTCTCTGTCAACTAGCAAGGCTACCATTTTCCTCACATCTTTTAATTCAGTGACTTACAGTATTCTTCTAAAACAAAAAGAAACTGATATTAAGCAGCTATAACATTTTATATGATATAAACGGTGGCCAGCGGTTTCACCCGCTGCTCACCTCCTTTTCTGGAGAGATCCACCCTTTTCACCTAGACCTAGGGGCGTAAAAAATATCCTACGAACTGTTTTCAGACCTAACAAATTAAAATCCTTATGATATAAGTCCTCGTGATAAAAAACAACAACTTTCTACTTTTTTTGCAAGTCAGTGAATAAAAAAGTATTAAACTATTAATCCTTATGCCTAAGATTATTATTAGGCAAATATCAAATAAAAGCTTAAGTTATAATTCATAAATATAATACTCACATTTAGTCCGGTTTAATCAGATATTTGTGTTCCATTAAAACCACTTCTATGCAGTGCAATAATAGTCACCCTCGCCTCAATATAAATATATGCCTGCATTTTGAATTTTGAGAATAATAATTTATACCGCTATCTATTAAGCCACACTTCACCAACCAACAACTACCAATCAATCGACAACGTTAATTCCGATCAAGTTAAATATTAATAAAAGTCATGTCTACCTCACAGAAATCTTTATTGTTTAGTTACTTTTTATGATCTACCTCCCTAACTTAACGAATTATTGTGTGAACAAAGCAAACAACGTAAAGAATATAATTTTTCTGTCCCATTACTACCAACCAAATAAAAACTTACAAAAAGTCTACAATTTTGCGTTAGATTTGAACTCAAGGCTAATTGATTTACACGTCTGTCCTAACCCGATTAACGGCTAAGCCATTTTGAGTCGAATTTGTAAGTTGAAATTATGAGCTACAATCACTTGTTGACGACAGCGACTATATGCTTGAAAATAGAAGGTCGTAAGTCAAACTAAACGTCAAGCTGTTACCTACGTTGTAATTTTGCCTCTCGACTTTTGGTAACGACTGTACTTCCCATCAACTCAGAGAGCTGAAATTTGGTACAGAGCTGGGGTTTAATGGCCACATAAAGGGAAAACTATAAAAACTAGGATAATCGAAGATCTGGAGTACCTGGTGACCCTGATTAGAGAAAAGACATCGACAAACTGCCTTTACAAAAAATATTCAACTTGGTGGGCCGCTTCATTTGATGTCAAAAATCGAAAGTCTGAAGTATCTGATGAAAAATCTTCAGCTGGTCTCAGTTGTATTAGAGATATGGTAATGCCCCCTTCTACTATTAATACATAAAAAAATCGGCTGTCAATGCAAAAATCCAGCGTAGTGGGACACATCTTCTAATTTAATCTCGCCTATAGCGTCCCACTGCTGGGCGAATACCTTTTGCTTTTATTACGCATAAAATAAAGTTAAAGAAAAACTCTGGATAAGACTAGACTGGCTTTTATAGTTATACTGACAAGTTTAGAAGAAGAAATAGTCGAACGATTAACTTTATTCTACTCGAACATTTCACAAATTAAATAAACAAATTGCAATTGCATTGGACTAAGAGCGGTGATACCTGCACACGTCGCTAGATGGTGCTGACTGTATTTTAAAACGCGCTTAATTTTGTTTTTCCGATAACCTTATATGGCGAAGTGGCAACCGGCTGCGTTACAGTCGTTTACGACATTCTTCTACTGCGCTTGAAAACGTTTGCTAGGGATTAGGAGGGATTATTTACAGAAAATAAATAAAGTAAATCAATATGCGTTTATATACGTTTCTACAAAAAGAAGTGAAATCCCACCAAAAACATTTTGTAAAAAACTAGCCAAGTCTCGATGGAGCTGCTTGTTTATCTCTAAAAAGTAATGAAATCTAGACAAAGTCGTGCCAACTCTAAGGTTCCTTACTGCGATTTCTTTATATTAAATAGTTCTTTATATTGTTTAGTTAAAGTTGTGCGACTTGGCCGTTGCAGGGTAACACAAGGGTACAAAACTTTTTTGCAAAAAATAAAACCGTAGCGGGCGTAGTTTTTTTTGATTTCGTTACTTACGTTAACATTTTCGTTATAATTTAAATATTATTTTGTTTACTTATCTTCTTCTTTCTTTACAAGTAAATCTTGTGAGTCGTACTATAAATAAATAAATAAATATCTTGGGACAACTCACACACGGCTATCTGATCCCAAGCTAAGCAGAGCTTGTGTTATGGTAACCAGACAACTGATATACATACTTATATAATTTATAAATACATACATATTATAGATAAATCACACCCAGACACAGAACAAACAATCATGCTCATCACACAAAGTTTGTCCTGAGTGGGAATCGAACCCACGACCTCCGGCTTAGCTGTCAGGGCCACTAACCACTAGACCAACAGGCCCGTCAAGTCAACTATTCGTCTGTTTTAATTTTTTGTCCAGTGTTATTGTATCATTTAGTGTAGTTGTGTACATAATATTTAGTTTTAAAATACGAATTTTGTGATTAGGTAGGAATCATTTGATTTAGGTAAGTATTTTTGAAGGTAAAAAGCGGTCCCCCGACACGACAAAATTTAATCAAAAATTTCATACGTACGGTCAACAGCAGGCCAAGATAACCATTTGCTGTTTAAAATTAACGGTTACGCCTCCGACATAAAGGTGGCACAAAGTTCCGAGTAGATAGTCTGACATGCTTTAGTTGGTACTTACGTAGTGTCAAAAGTTATTTTTTTTGTTTTTATAGGGTTTAGCATTTTTAACCTTTTGTTATAATAATTGCGTACTTGTTTGGGTCGGGGGTGTTTTTAAAATTTTAATTTAATTTTTATTTCATGCTTTTTGAAGGAGCTCTTTAGTTTTTCATTCTTTCATTTAATTTCTTTTATTTTTCTTGCCATTGAAGGGTAATTTTGTGTTTTATTTTTAAATTTTGGTCTTTCTAGATTTTCAGCAAAGATATAAATCGGTTTATCCGTTTCCTTCGCCACATCCCATTTCCAGCTTCAGGTCCTCGTCAATTAGAAACATAAAGAGAACTAGTTAAGACAAATCCAACGAGCCCAAACTCGATGGGTTTACAAAAAGGCAGTCCAGGGTTACGTTTCCTACTTTCGAGCCCTATCACCAGACCAGCTAAGAGGTTCCAGATTTCCAGCACCAGGACCTCGTCAATTAGAAACATAAAGAGAACTAGTTAAGACAAATTCAACGAGCCCAAACTCGATGGGTTTACTAAAAGGCAGTCCAGGGTTACGTCTCCTATCTTCGAGCCCTAACAGCAGACCAGCTCAGTGGTTCCAGAAGATATTATTGTTTCAAATGTCAGATCCTACATATGCTCGCGAGTAAACTGAGCGTGGAACATTCCTACCACACCTAACAAACGACCTGATGACCTTGAAGACCTGAACCGATTTCCACCAAACATAGCTAAGAACACTCTCGACTGATATACCTTTCAAACAAAAAAAACCGCATTAAAATCGGATCATCCGTTTGGGAGCTACGATGCCACAGACAGACACATACACATTTACACACACACACAGACACGTCAAACTTATAATACCCCGTCGTTTTAGCGTCGGGGGTTAATAAACATAAATCTAACATTTTTTTTATTAAAAACTAAATATGGCTTTAAAGAAACAAAAACAACTGCTCCTTGTGAATGATATTCGAACTCGGGGCACATTGATCGCCAATCTATGGCTAAATCCAAACAGCTAGCGCACATACCAAAACCCGGCGAATTTTAGCAATGCAATGTAACGAACGGGTCGCCACTATAACGCGTAAATGTAACAGATATTAGTACCTACATTACTGCCGCGGTCTATAATGACTACTTTGCTGGTCGCGCTGATGATGGCCGACAGCGCAGCGTAGCGCAGCTCCAGGCCGACACAGCGCGGTCAGCGTGCAGCACTTGATGGACGAGCCGAGATAAAATAGCGGTCGGCAAAACATTGCCGGCCTGTTAGAGCGGCCAGCAAAACTTTGCCGGCCGCTCCTTGAAACAGAACGGCAAGGTCGGCTTTGCTCAAACAAGGTTGTCAAAATAATGACAACATTACATGCATTTTTGAGTAAAATAATGTTATTTCGCTTAGTGCGACTACAATTTATTAGTGTGTGTGTTATCTGTTGAATGTTGAGACATCACTCATACACGCAAACGCACTGACAGGATTGTGCTCGCGCAGTTCATAGCATTGTAATCCGTAGCGCGCCACTTCAGTTTTGGTCGTTTACTGTACTAGTTCTATTTTGATGATCATGAGTGAATGAGTGAGTGTCATAAATGCTTTCGCTTAACTTCGGAACTAAATTACCTACAGACTTTGAATTTTGGGTTTTAAGTATGTGATTATAGGCGCGTTGTATAATTCATTGTTGAATGTCCCTCGATTCCATCACCACGACATCAGCAAAGGCCTGGCAATAATCGCTCCTGCTCTCTAGCTGTTTTAAGAGTGAGTCCGGGATCGTGCGTTAGGTTAGGGTTAGGTTAGGGTTAGGTTAGGTTAGGTTAGGTTAGGTTAGGTTAGGTTTTTTTTTTTTTTTTTTTTTTTTTTTTTTTATACTTCTACCTCCAACATAATCGGAGCCTATGCTAGGCTTATCGTTCATACCAGTTCTCGCTATTTTTCCTCTCGTACTTTTATTCTACATACTTTATCTTTCTATCATTCATCGTCTTTTGCATCTAACATGGGTGTGATTCCCAACTAACTTCTTCTCTTACATCTATTGTGTAATATTTTTTTTTTTTTTTTTTTGGGTTTAACGGGAAAGAACAGGGACACAGTTTTTACTAATATAACTTTTCTTGTACATTTTCACTTAGTTCTAACTTATTTCTTATGTCTATTTTACATTTTAATTTGTTATCTTTCTTATCTGATCCTATACTATTTTACGATTTCTTATCTCTTTTATTTATCTTAGACGATAATCAATATTCTTATTTCTATTACATATTTATGAACACTACTCTATTTCTATTACACTATTACATTTATGGGTTTTGGTTCAAAATCCTCTTATTTCTAGGACAGTTTCTTACGACTACTTACACTAGTTTAGAATTATGCGCTACATATTATTATTTAACATTTTTCTGGCGTTTCTTAGCTACTTTATATCGTCCGCTTTCAATGCTTGACCCTAATATTCTATATAATATTAAGTAAAAATTTTTATTTAAGCTGTCTTGTTTCTTTTTATTACACTTTCGCAAATTTTAATACAAAATTCTAGGAACACCTTTCGCCTTTTTCCCCTCATTATTTGCCACGTTGTTTCAGCATCTAGTTTGGTGTCGAGTACATGTTCGGCCTCAAGTCTTTCGCGATCAAATACGGGACAGCTGAATAAAATATGTGGCACCGTCTCGGCAGTGTCGGGATCGCAAATACACGATGGGCTCTCCTTGCACTTGAAGCGATTCAAGTATTCCGAGAACCCACCATGCCCCGTCATGATCTGGGTGGTGACGCTGCTGATTTTCATCTTCCTTGCTATCCTGTACGCCGCCACCGCATCCGGGAAAAACAATTTCGTCCCTGAAGCAGTATCTCCAGAGCAGTATCTCCGGTTCCACACGTCAAGAGTTGCCGTTCGGATGCATCGCTTGACGTATGAGATCGGACACAGGTCGTAGTCGGGCTTTCGTTTGGAACCTTCAGCGGCTCTTTTAGCTAGTTCATCGGCCCTCTCATTTCCTTCCAACCCCGCATGGGCTTTAATCCAAAACAAGGTGACTACCTTGTTTTGGTTCGACAGGGACCTAAGGTTGGCCCTTGTCTCTACTGCCAGGGGGTGGTGTCGGTTATAGTTTTGGACAGTTTGGAGGGCCGCCATGGAGTCACTAAAGATTCCAAACGACTGCGCACTGTTCTTTAGGATCTCCCTAGTTGCGACGCATATCGCCAGAAGCTCAGCCTGGTAAACGGTGGAGTAGTGTGGGAGAGCAAGCTTGCGAGTTTTGGTCTCGACGTCACCATTCCACACGGATAGTGCCGCCCCAACCTTGCCCCCAATCTTGCTCCCGTCCGTGTAGATGTGAACTTCATATTCACTCTGGGCATTTAGTTGCTCTTGGTTTACCAGGCTTACGAGCTCTAGCTCAGCGCGTTCTGCAGGGTGAGGAGCCTCCATTGCCGAGGCGGTCTGTTCGACCCTCCTGTCGCCAAGTGCCGGCTGGGGCACCCCTCTCCTGGCCTCGTATAACGATGCCGCTTCACGGACTCGCAGGTCGAGGGGTAGTATCCCAGCCAGCACTAGCGCTGAGTTCAAGGAGACCGTCCGGTATCCCTTGCACAGCTTTTGCGCAATGCCACGCTGAACTGCTCCCAGCTGCTTCTGGATGCCCAGCTTTTCGACGGCCGGGGCCCATACGCTGGCGGCGTACAGGATGACTGGTTCGACGGTGGCCACATAAATTATCCTAATGACTTCAGGGTGAAGTCCCCAGCTGGTCTTTGCTGCCTTGGTTAGCTGTTTGTGGATTCCTATTGCCTTCCTGCACACATTGGCGACGTGTGCGTTGAAGGTAAGCTGTTTGTCGATGGTGACACCTAGGATTTTGATCTCGTTGGACATGACAATGTCGATCCCGCCCATGCTCAGGCGCGGGGTGTCGTATTTTAATTTGCGGGTTATAACCATTGCGTTGGTTTTCTGCGGGGCAAATTTTAGTTTGTTTTGTACACCCCACGCCTGAACGTGTTCGAGAGCGGCACTGGCCCGTCCCTCGATCTCCAACGATGTGTCACCATCGAAAATCAGCACAACGTCGTCTGCAAAAGCCTGGCAATAGTCCTCCCTGGATTCCAAGCTCTTTAAAAGCGGGTCCAGCAATAGGTTCCAAAGTATTGGTCCCCCAATGGAACCCTGGACGCAACCCTTGCTTGTGGCCTTACAGCATTCTTCACCTGCGTACCTGACCCTGACCCTTCGGTTTTCGAGATAGCTGTCGATGACCCTCCTCAAGCCTACTGGACACTGTTCCTCAGCCAGACGGACTCTTATGGCTGGCCACCATGCACTGTCGAAGGCTCCCTCTATGTCCAATGATACTAGTACTACAATTTTCTTTTGGTCCAGCTTTCCGCGTATATGCTGCATTAGTGCATAGAGGGAGTCCTCGGTGCTTCTTTGGGGCATGAATCCATACTGGCGAGTACTCATCCTTGGGATCAGATGAAACTTGAGGCGGGCCACCAACATCTTCTCGTAAATTTTTCCGAAAACAGGTAATAGGCCGATTGGTCTGTACGCTTTCGGGGTGCTGTAGTCGGTTTTCCCGGGCTTCTTTAAAATTATGACTGTCGCCTCCTTCCAGATTTCAGGGAAGAGGTGATTTCTCAGGCAGCCGTTGAGGAGAGCCAAAGCTACCTCAGGGGCACTTCTAATAGCCTGGCAACAGATGTCAGCCGTAAGTCCATCCGCTCCTGGCGCTTTTTTGACATTGAAGGACTCGCACGATGCCTTCAGTTCGGCCATCGTGAATGGTGGATCGCATGATTCATCTTGCCCTCCAGCATTCACGACTTCAGCCTTTTCTCTTATAAGGCGGTGGCAGGTGCTATCAGTGCTTGAGAGGTCCTCTGGGTAAAATGTCTCCGCCAGTAGTTCAACTGAACCTTTAGCATCCAGTACCTCCCCGTCCTTCACCAAAGGTTGATCCTCTCCTCTTCCCTTAGTCCTTCCTATCACCCGGTAGATTCCTTCCCAAACCCCTTCCCTATCCTGTCTCGCGCAGAAGTTTTTCCAACTCTCGATCTCGTCCTTTGCTGCTTCCTTCTCATACTCAACTTTCTGTTTCAGGTACTCTTCGACGACTTTCGATCTTCGGGCTGGTGCAGCACTCCTAACTCTGCGTTTCCTAGTGGCAACCTCTTTTTTCATCCCCACGAGTTTCTCGGACCACCACGGCATAGTGAGCACTTCATTAACTTTTTTAATTGGCATTGATGAAGTGCATGCATCTTTAATGGCGTTACTGTAGGTTTTGGCAATTGAATTTACTTGGTCAGCTGTATATAAGTTGTCTATGACTGTTTTGTTAATTTGGTTGTCCTGCATTAATTGGCCGAGTTTCTCACGAAACTCAGGCCAATTTGCTTTTTTGGTATTAAAAATTCTTGTATTTCTGTGGATTTGGATGCCCTTAGATCTCTTTAAATTTATGTTGAAAACAATGCCGTTGTGATCCGAGCTCGTGAGGCCTTCGTCTACCTTCCAGTCGTCCACCAGGTCCAGGATATCTGTGGAGCATGCTGTGATGTCGACATGGCTGCAGTATCGAATTCCCCCTCTGATCGTGTCGAAAGTCGGAATTTCCCCTCTGTTAAGTATGTTCAGGTCCAGCTCGTCGAGAAATCCGGAAACTTCTTCGCCTCTACGGTCGATGGACAGGCTTCCCCACCAGGTACTTTTGGCGTTTGCATCTCCCCCAAGAACCAACATTCTGGAACCTACCTCTTCCTCAACGCGTTTGAGGTGGTCGAGATACGGTCCGATTGGCTGGTCTGGCTCGAAGTAAAAAGAGACCAGCGTAATCCTCCAGGCACTGGTTCGGATCCCCACCACGGTGATGTTGTTCGTGGTGAGTTTTGGGTACTGCTCTACAATTAGGTCTTGATTGAAGACCGCTATTGCGGTCTTAACAGTCCCATCTCCGGTGTCAGTGCTCTGGAAGATCCGCATGCCCCCTCGACTCCCCATCACTTTAGCCCCGCCCACGTATGGTTCTTGGAGGAGAGCAACAGCGACTCCACGCTTTACCGCCTCTATTAGGAGTTCGTTCGTCGCCAGTCTTTTCCTCTGGAGGTTGGCCTGTATCAGTCTGTAGGGGTTTGGGTTGCCCGGGGTGCCCTTAGCAATAAGCCACTGTTGACCTAGCTATCTCGTCCCATTTCCCACGTATCGGACATTCAGAGCTGAAGGCGTTGTGGCCAACGTCCCCGAGCTTGGCTCTTGTGCAGTTCTGACATTTGGCCGGAGTACCCGTTATAAAGTCGGCACATTCCGACTTCAGGTGCGGGCCACCACAGTGACTGCACAAGTCAGCCGGCTCTTTACAAAATCGTCTGCCGTGCCCATAGCCTAGGCAGCGCGTACACTGCACCAGTGGGGTCTGGTCTTCGACCCTTACACGTTGGAGGTCTACGTGCATGCATCCGAGTTCCGTTGCCCGTCTCCAGATGGTTGGCGAGACGCTGACCACAACGTGGCAGGTGTGTGGGTTCCTGGTCCTCCGCCGGAACTTCACCTCCACCCGGTCCTCCTCCTTGTCGAGGTCGTGAAAAACACCTCGGTTCTGATTTCTCATCGCCTTTAGAATGTCCTCGTCTGAGTTTGCAGAGAGGACGCTCCTGAGGATCAGCATCGGGTCCTTATTCTTCACCTCCTCGACATGGAGGTCCTGTCCGTCAGTGGCCAATTTTGCCTTTATTTTGTCTCTCTCCTCAGTGCTTTGGAATCCCATTATAATCTTCCTGTCCTTCGCCTTCCTCACCCTTTCTACCTTCACCCAGCCCTCCTTTGCGTCCACTGCCTTTCGCAGTTTTCCCAGAACTTCGTCCCCAGTCTCCGTTTCGTCTTTTGAGGTTACTACTATGGAGTGAAGCGTACTTCGCCTAGAGATCTCTTTTCCGCTATTGGTCGCAGTAACACTCGCGTAAGTCGTGGCAGCGCCGCTCTTTATGGTCTCTTGGTGCTCCTCGATTGCTACCTTTAGCTCTTCCATCTTCCTTGTGTGGCTCTCCAGCAGCAATGAGTGACTCTTTATCTGAGCCTCGAGTAGGTTCTTTCCTGGGCTTGGCTCGTGTAGCTTTGTGTATGTGAGGTCGGCGGCAGCGCTTCCGGCCCGTGTATTTTCGACCCCCACTCCCTTGATTTTGGCGGACTTTTCAGCCTCCTTAACCAGCTGAAACAATCGATCGAGCGCATCGGTGATGCCGGTTTTTATTTCCGTTTTGGTATTTCTGGAGGTACCTAACAGTCCTTTGGCCCTTATAAGGCAGGCCTTCGCTTCTGCCGATCGGTCCGCGTAGCGAGGTTTTGGCGGTGAGTGCTCCTGTATAAGTCTCGTAAGGAGAGGCTTTTGTGAGGGTTTCGCAGGGGGTGCCTGCACCGTCTTGGTGGCTAACGGGGGGGTTGCGTTCGCGCTGGAGGGCCCCGCGGCATTCTCGCATTCCCCGACGCTGCGTCTCACGTTTGGGGGCGAAGCGACAGCTTCGCCTCCAGACGCGAGACTCACACCACCACCAGAGCCAACCGGCTTTGGTGATTTCTCAGCCCCGGCCGAATTCGCCTTGACTGGAGTTCTGATAGCTAAGATCATAATTGTTGGAGGTTTGCGTCAGGTGTAAAAAGTGTATAATAATAAAAAAGTAAAAGTGTATATAAAACTGTAAATAAAAATGTAAGCGTACTTTAGATTTTTAAAAAATCTGCAGCTGGTCTAAATATCCTCTAAATAGAGTTGTCGCGGTCGGTCGTTTCGTTCAAAGAATAGGTCAAGCAATGAATACGGTCGAAAATTTTTTAACAAGAAGTCAAAATTCGTGGGTAGAGTGCAAATTTTGACAAGACTCTATGTAGAGTCGTTTAATTAGGCTCAATAGATAGCTCTCGTCAAACCCTTTCAGATGACCCCAAACTCGGTGTGGTTGCTCCAAGGGGTTCCGGAGATATCCTAGCTTGAAGAATTTGGTTTTTTTGCCAAGATGGCGGCCGAAAAGTGGTTGCAAGCGGTTATCTCCGGAACCACTGGTCCAAAAACCCCGGTGTTTGGACTTTTCGCACTCGGCTTGACGAGACCAATCCACCTGGGTGGTTTTCAGGCTGAAAACTTTTTGACACCCGAAAACGCCTGAAAAGTAACCCACCCGATAGGCCTCTGACAGTTATTATACTGATTGAAAATCCCGAAGCTCTACGACACTCCGTTGCGGAGATATGAGTGTTTTAAATTCAGCAAAAAGGCGACACAACTGTCAATGTCAATATTTGACAGGTGATATCTCCGCTTTGGACAGCCGCAGAACACCCGAGTTTGGACTCTCCTAGCTTGGCCTGAGCTCTTCTATCTGCTGAAATTACTTTCAGGATCCTGAAAATTTTAAGCTCCAAACCGCCTGAAAACGTGGGGTAGGGAAAGCAGAAGGCCCCCGAGTACAAAATTGAAAATCGCGATCTCCCACGACTCTCGGTTCAGGAGTTATCACGGTTTTTAATTGCACAAAATGGCCGCCGAACTGTCAAAAATCAAGTTTAAGGGCCTGTATCTTTGGAACCCTTCGTCGGAGAAAGTCCGGGTTTTGGATGTACAGCTCAGCGTCGCTTCAGGTATGTCCTGAAAGCAATTTCAGCAAAAAATTTTTGAGGGGCCTGAAACAGGCTGAAAACCAACCACACCTAAAGGTGACTGTAGGCTGCTGTCCAGAGTGGAAAAACGAGATTGATCGGACCAGCGGTTCTCGAGATATCGTGCCTTGAAAATTAAAACCTAAAAACCAAGATGGCGCGATTTGTCCAAAATAGCCAAATTAGAAGTTATACAGCCCGTGTTTGGGCTTAAGTGGGTCCCAATGGGTATATTGGAACTTATCCTGGTGTCAAAAAATGTTATTTCCTATTTAATTTTGAATTAAATAGAAAAAACGAATAAAATTCAATAACTTTAAAACTATTCAAGTGAAAATTTTGAAAAAAATACTAAAATTAATTATAAATAAGCTTCTAAAGGACCACAGCTAAACTTAAGTTTTTAAACAAAATTTTAATATTAAAATACAGGAATTAAAAATTTTTCAGTTTTTTAATTACTACATAAATTAGGGTTGGACGAAAATTTTAAAAATATGAACTTAAGTTCTTCTAATGAGCGCGCACCAGGCTGCAGTTGAAAATTTTTGAAACAACTCTTCTTTCCAAAGTTACAGAGGTCGAAAAATACGAAGTTTTAACTGGCATATAAAATATACCAGCTGTCTAAAAATTCTAAAACAAGTTGCTCTCGCCTTGTGTGATGTCTGCACCAAGTTTCACGACGCAGTCTCCACTCCTTCAGCTTTTTCAGGCCACGTGGTTTCGTGAAAATCCTGAATAACTCGCAGAATCGCGGTGTCTCGGTGATGTTGAGTGGTCCGGATGATCTGGAACCACGATGTCCACAGGATTCCGGTGAAAAAAGAGGGGGTCACCGATCTTGTTTCAGCAGCGTATGCGATTTTAGTTTTGTTAAATTAAACTTAACCTCTAAAAATGAGGTTTTTCACTGGATACTTTTTGGGCACTGTAGACCGGCACAATTTAAACACACCAATTTATGCGGCTTTGTTTTCCGCAGCCAACGACACTTCACTCATATATATCGGAGCACAAAAACCAATTAAGTCGTATTTTTTTGTGCGGAGCGCGTGGAGTTTTGCTGCTAACAGCTCGAGAGACCGAGTGCAACTGGGTTAGGTTAGGTTAGGTTAGGTTTTTTTTTTTTTTTTTTTTTTTTTTTTTTTTTTTCCTGTCCGGGCGCAAGGCCCGGCCCGCGAGCTACTTATCCTAGTCCCCGGATATTCTTCCAGGATTATATTACGGGAGGGAAGGGGAATTTGCCTATCCGTTTATTTTTATTTAATTTTCGAAAAGGCTTGACGCCTGGTTTTTTCTTTATTTCATGATTTTAACTTTTTACATTTTTCTTACTACTATTTTACATATTAATACTTTCTTATTTCTTGTAACAATTCTTAAAACTATTTTCACAAATTACTTTTATTGTCTTTTCTTATTTTTAACAACTTACAAAGCTATACTGGGATTCTAATCATTTCTTAAACTAACAATGCTATCTTATCTTTTTATCTACCTACCAATTATTCTACTTCTTAATTTTAATCTTAACTTACTGCACTTATATCTATATTACTTATATTACTTATACATCTAGCGTCTACATTTTGTTAAATTTTATATATTATTACAATATATGGTTTAACAAAGCTTATATATCTAATCCTTATTTCTATTATTTACTCGTTCACATATTTTTGTGCAGTATTCTATAAAGACTTTATAATATAGTTTACTTATTATTAGGTAGCAGAGATTTTCTTTACACAGTGAAAAGCCAACTTTTTGTTCTAAATTATACCTTAAAGCTGCGTGTACCGGACACTCCACGAGGATGTGTAGTACGTCCTCTATAGCGCCTGGCTCACAGATGCATGATGGACTCTCCCTTAACTTGAAGCGATTCAAGTACTGGGAGAATCCACCATGCCCCGTCAATATTTGAGTGAGCTTGCCCTCTGGCTTTGCCTTGCGAGCAAAGCGATAAGCCTCTCTGGCGTCGGGAAGGAACATCCTGGTGACAGACGCGGTGTCCCCGGCTCTATAACGACTATTCCATTTGTCTAAAGATGACTGGCGAATTAGCCGCTTCACATATGAAATGGGACACTGGTCGTAGTCAGGTTTCCTTTTCGACGCCAGAGCTGCCTGCTTAGCCAGATCATCGGCGCGCTCGTTACCGGGCAGTCCTGCATGGGCCTTGACCCAGAACAAGGACACAACTTTGCCCAGGGCCAGGGCCTTCCGCAGGTTCTCCCTCGTCTCCACGGCCAGAGGGTGGAGGGACCAATGGTTAACGACCGTCTCCAAAGCGGCTCTCGAGTCGCTATATAGACCATAGGTCTTCTCCTTACCCTTGAGGATAACGCTCGTGGCTTTACATATAGCCAGGAGCTCCGCCTGGTAGACTGTGCAGTACGCGGACAGACAAAGCTTGAGGTTCCGGATTTCAGCCTCGCCATTCCACATGGATAGCGCAGCCCCAACCTTCCCCTCAATCTTACTGCCGTCGGTGAAGATTCGCACCTGCTGCACATTATGCCGGTCCACAAGGCTTTGGTCCACCAGTGGGGTAATTTCCAAGGCCATATGTTCTGCCGGGTGAGGAGTTTCTGCAAACATTACCGGACGCTCCGTCTCTCTATCTCCTAGCTCCGGCGGGGGCGACCCTCTCTTTGCCTCGTACAGTGCGGCTGCTTCTTGTACTCTGAGGTCGAGAGGTAGTATCCCCGCCAAAACCAGGGCAGAGTGTAGGGAGACCGTCCGGTAAGATTTGCAGAGCTTCTGAGCGAAACCTCTCTGGACCGTGTCGAGCAACTTACGCACCCCGATCTTGCTGGCTTCGGGAGCCCACACAGCTGACGCATAGAGTATGATTGGCTCTATAGTAGCCGTATAAATAACACGAATAACTTCGGTGTGCAGTCCCCAGTCTACCTTAGCGGCCTTGGATAGCTGTTTGTAGATATCCAAGGCTTTCCGGCACTGTAACGCTACATGCGTGTTAAACGTCAGTCGGTCGTCAATGGTCAGTCCTAGGATCTTGACCTCCCGTGACATGCCAACACTTTCCCCCCCCATGCTCAGCAATGGTGTGTCGTACTTTAGCTTCTTGGTCAGAACCATTGCGCAAGTTTTATGCGGCGCAAATTTCAGCTTATTTCTGACACCCCATTGCTGAACGTGGGCGAGCGCCGCGTTTGCCTGCCTCGAGACGTCAAGTCCAGTGTCACCGTCAAAAGTCATCACGACGTCGTCCGCGAAAGCCTGCACATACACACCCATCCTCTCCAATTCCCGCAGCAAAGGATCCAGAAGAAGGTCCCACAGGATGGGACCACCGATTGACCCCTGCACGCAACCCTTGTTGGTGCTCCTCGTGCATTCCTCCCCGGCATATCTTACACTGACTCTTCTGCAGTCGAGATAGCTGTCCAGTAGCCTCCTGATGTTAACCGGACACTTTTCCTCAGCCAGGCGGTTTCGAATAGTCGGCCACCAAGCGCTGTCGAAGGCCCCCTCTATATCCAATGACACTAGGGTAACTAGCTTTTTCTGCTTTATCAGACCCTTGATATGGTGTATTAGAGTATAGAGGGCGTCTTCGGTGCTCTTCTGGGGCATGAAACCAAACTGACGGGTACTAATCCTCGGTACAATGTGCCATTTAATCCTTGCTACTGTCATCTTCTCCAGGACCTTCCCCAAAACCGGCAACAGACCGATGGGCCTGTAAGCTTTGGGGTTCGTGTAATCGTCCTTGCCCGGTTTCCTCAGGACTACCACGGTCGCCTGCTTCCAGATGTCCGGAAAGTGACCTATCTCTAGGCACTTGTTGTATAGGGCAAGGGATGCGTCCAGGTCCTGGTAGATAGCTCTGCTGCAGATATCTGCTGTGAAGCCATCCGCTCCCGGGGCCTTCTTGGGATTAAAACTGCCCGCCGCGGTCTTGAGCTCTAGTAGTGTAAACGGTGGGTCATGAATCTCATCATGTCGCCACTCGTTTACCCGCTTTGCCGCTTCTCTAGCGCGGCGATGGTCTTCATTGTCAGTTTCCTCCAGGTCTTGTGGGTAGAACGTCTCCGCAAGTAAGATCGCCGACTCTCTTGGGTTGAGGAATGCCCCGTCTTTGGTTAGGGTCAAGTCTTCTTGTCTCCTGGTGGTCCTACGTATGACTCGGTATATACCGTCCCATACTCCTTCCTTATCTTGTCTTTTACAGAGCTCCTTCCAGCTCTCTGTTTGGGCTTTCTTGGCTTGGCACTCATAGTCTGCTATCTTTTCCTTGTACTCAGCTACCACTATATCTCTGCGGTACGGTGCCGCGTTCTTAATTTTACGCCTGAAGGTAGTGGCAACTTGTTTCAGCCTTGCGAGCTCTTCATTCCACCATGGGACCTCCAGTACCTCTGTGGTTTTCTTAATGGGCATGCTGGTTTTACATGCCTCTGTTATTGACTCGGTAAATTTTGTAATTATTTCTTCTAATTCAGATTTATTTCTAATGATATCGATGGACTCTACGTTAAAGTTATTAATGAGGTTATTCTCTGAGAGCGTACTGTTGAAGAGGTCCCATTTTGCCTTCTTGGTGTTATACAGCCTAGTGGTTCTTTGAACCCTTAGGCCTCTACTCCTGCGGAGATTTATGTCGAGTAGGATGGCGTTGTGGTCCGAGCTCGTCATCTCCTGGTCTACCCTCCAGTTATCCACCAATTCCAGTAGATCCTCTGTACAGGCTGTTATGTCTACAAAACTGGTGTACACCCTATTACCTCTCACGGTGTCAAACGTTGGTGTATCACCTCTGTTGAGTACCTGCAGACCAGACTCTTCCAGGGTTCCGGACATCTCAACTCCCCTGTGGTCTTCTATGGTGCTACCCCACCAGCTACTCTTGGCGTTGCTATCGCCTCCAATAAGCAGTCCTCTTGAGCCCAGCTCCTCTTTGATGTTTCTGATCTGATCCAGGTATGGCCCGATGGGTTGGTCTGGTTCGAAGTAGAAGGACACCGCCGCGATTTCCCAGGCGGAGGTTCGGATCCTCACGACAACAATATTGTTAGTCGTGAGTTTCGGGCACTGGATGACGTCAAGATCATCGTCGAAGACGACGATAGCCGCCTTCACCGTCCCATCTCCTACAGCTGCACATTGGAAGACTCTCGCCCCACGGTAATCCTTCATTCTCCTCACCCCACCCACGTATGGCTCCTGAATCAGAGCAAATGCGAGCTTTCGCTTGCTGGCCTCTATCATGAGTTCCGTGGTCGCCAGCTGTTTCCTCTGGAGGTTCGCCTGGGCTACTGCGTACTTACTGGTGGAGTTGCCTGCCCCGGAGCGACTTGTGACCACCTTAGCAATACGCCACTTTAGCTCTGGCCAAGGCTTCCCACCTTCGTCGTACCGGGCATTCAGAGCTAAAGGCATTATGCTGTGCGTTCTCTATTTTAGCAGCCATGCAGTTACAGCAAGTTGGTGGTGCCGCCGCCAGATAATCGGCGCATTGCGCTCTCATGTGCGGGCCACCACAGTGGCTACATTTTGGGAGAGTGTCCTTGCAGAATCGCCTGCCGTGTCCATACGCTAAGCACATGGAACACTGCACAAGCGGGGACTGATCTGCGACTTTTATCCTCTGCATATCTATGTGCACAGACTCCCTATCCATTATGCGATTGTATAAAGATGGGGACACTCTCAGCGCAATGTGGTTGGTGAGCGGGTTTCTTGCACGTCTTCTGAACTTAACTTCGATTCGGCCGTCCTTTTTTTCGAGGCCATGAAAGACCTCCGCATTCTGGTTCCTCAAGGCCACGAGGACATCCTCGTTAGTGTTAAAGGATAACACGTCCTTGAGTACCAGCATGGGGTCCTGGTTCTTCATGTCCTCGACAATAAGGCCACCGTCCGCTCTCTCCAGTCGCTCCTTTACTTTCCTCCTTTCTTCCTCCGTTCTGCATCCTATTAGAACCTTCTTATCTTTCACCTTCCTAACCCTCTCCACTGTCACCCAGCCGTCCTTAGCGTTAACCGCTTTCCTCACCTCGCTCATCACCTGGTCGCTGGTGTGACTGTCGTCTTTTGACGCGATCACGACAGAGTGTAAAGAGCTCATGTCGGATATGTGCCTTCTGGACGAAGCTGCTGCCACACTCGCGTAGGTGATAGCTTGTGAGGTAGCGTGCGACGCGACGGCTTCCCTTAGCTTTGCTAACTCTTCTGTGGTTTTGTCTATTTTAATGCTTTGTTCCATAATCATATTCTTTAATTCCTCCCCCTCATTTCCCGTTAATATTCCCTTTTCCCCGGATTGTAAATTTTTATCCCCTTTTCCCTGTACACAACTGGATGGTAATAAATTAATATTTTCGACTGTGCAGTCTTTAACCAGCTGGTATAGTTGTTCCACCGCCAGAGTGATGCCCGCCTTCAAGTCCGACTTCAGGTTGCGCGACTCACTCAAATGAGTCTTCGCCCTCTGAAGCCAGACTCGGGCTTCCTTCACTCTGTCGGCCGATGCTCCAGGTACAAGCTTCGGAGACCCTCCCGCGGCCAACACGAGTCCTCCACGCTTTGTCGTCTTGTCTAAAGACACGGTGACTTTATGTGTTGGCCCCGGGGGAGCGACCGGTGCAGGCGCCAGCTTTTTTGGTGAAACCGTAAATGTGACAGAGGTTGAGGGAGTTGCCCTACCATCTCCTTTACTGGTCTCGCACTCGCCAATGCTCTTACGAACGTTGGGAGCTTGCGTCGAGATTTTTGGAGAAGGTCCTGCCTTCTTATCCTCTGTTGGTGAGTTGGACTGTAAGTCGGCAGCGTCCATCTTCCGGGGTGTGTGTGTGATTGGCATGTTATAAAGCTCGTCAAATTATAGTCAGTCGCGTTAACTTCTTTACTAACCCTGTAAAGAGGGGATAATAAAGAATCAATAAAATATAAAAGTCACTATTTCTATCCCTGTATAGAGAGAAACAAACAAAAAGGAGTAATATAACACTATATCTATATATATATATAGAAATGTCTCTGTCGTCTGGGAAAACTGCACACCTCGATACTCGTAAAAAGTATAGTTTAATACACCTGTCTCGTGTGCAGCAAAGAAAGTCGAAAAAAGAAAAAAAATATATATTTATAATAGTCTTAAAATAAAAAGTAAAAAGCAAAAAGAGCCTTGCTCTGTCAATTTCAACGTGTACCAAGTTCAAGACCTGAATACTGTGTCAGGGAGCCCCCAGGACTCTACTGCGTAAAGAAAATTTAAGAAAATTTTAAAATGTAGAGTCGACAAAATTTTTGACTCTACGTAGAGTCAATCTCTACCCACCACGAGAAAGGCCTTCCAAAGCCCTTCCCAATGAACCCAAACACGGGTACGCTAGCCCAAAGGGTTCCCGAGAAAACCCAGTCCGAAATTTCGGTAACCAAAATAAGATGGCGACCGAAATTCAGTAACCAATGGTTTTCTCCGGAGCCGTTCGTCCGAATACCACCGTGCCCGGGCTCTTCTGAATGGGCTCGGCGAGACCTATCGGGTAAGCTGGGTTTCAGGCGAAAAAAAGTTTCAGGTCCTGAAAACTCCCGAAACCACAAAAGCCGAATACAGAAGGTCGAAACGATGCCCGGAAAGAAAATCCGGTCGTTCTACGACCCACGGTTCAGGAGTAAACCTAAGTCGAAAAATGTTTTGACAGTTCAAGAACTGTCAAAGTCGAACTTTAGACCGGTATATCTTCCCTTCCCGAAGTCGCAGAGCGCCCGAATTTGGGCTCTTTCGTCTCGCCTCGGTCCGTCCTAACGCGCACAGTGGCTTTCAGGTGCCTGAAAATTTTCAGCGCCAATCGGCTTGAAACTGATTGGACACGATAGGTATCGTCTTCCCAAACGCCACTACGAAGTCCGCAACTCTCTACGACCACCGGATCCGGAGCTATAAAGGCGCAAAGTTTTTCAAAATGGCCGCCCAGCTGTCAAATGCCTACTTTGGTTGGCTACAGCTCCGCAACCGTTTGTCCCAGAGAAGTGCGGTTTCGATTATAGTGCTTGGCACAACTACCTCTATCCGTCAAAACTGATTTCAGTGCTGAAAATTTTCAGGTCCTGAAAACTCCTGAAAATAAATTCAACTTTATCCCCTATCTTCCCTCTTTCCAGCTGTGGAAATCCGAGCTCTCTGAGCCCAATAGCTACGGAGATATTAGTATAAGTCTATGGTGACCAAAAAAACCAAAATGGCGGAAAATAGCGATTTCCGCTGTTTTTTAAGCTAGAATATCACTCTTTGGGCTCAGACAGTTGGGGTGGACGTATAGAACACTATCCCGTAGTCCAAATAATTTTAAAATAGTTGGATTTATAATAATTTAGAAAAATGACTGAAAATTAAATAACTTTGAAACTAAAAGCCTTTATACTTTTGTATCTATTTGTTCACCTAATATATATTTATAATAGTAGTATATAAAATTATTTTTAAATGTTATCTATTGTTTAAATGTTTTCTCCAAATGTAATGCCCTTATAGTGTTCCTTTGGTTAGGTTAGGTTAGGTTAGGTTAGGTTAGGTTAGGTTAGGTTAGGTTAGGTTAGGTTAGGTTAGGTTAGGTTAGGTTAGGTTAGGTTAGGTTAGGTTAGGTTAGGTTAGGTTAGGTTAGGTTAGGTTAGGTTAGGTTAGGTTAGGTTAGGTTAGGTTAGGTTAGGTTAGGTTAGGTTAGGTTAGGTTAGGTTAGGTTAGGTTAGGTTAGGTTAGGTTAGGTTAGGTTTTTTTTTTTTTTTTTTTTTTTTTTTTTTTTTTTTTTTTTTTTTTTTTTTTTTTTTTTTTTTTTTTTTTTTTTTTTTTTAAATTGTGCTTTTCCCCTTTCATAAAAAGGGCTCTTAGTATTCTAATTTCTCATTCATTCCAGTTCTCGCGTTTATTCCTCTCGCACTTTCAAGCTTCATACTTTATCTTTCTTTTACACACACATTCATTCTTAGCCGGGTGGGACTCCCGCTATTCTAGCTATTGTTTTTTATTTATTTTTCATTTTTAGGGTTTTAGACACACAAAGTTCTTTTATTTTTACATTGTAGCTTAGCTATACATTGTTTGATTTTATATGCTTCCTTATCTATTTGTCTTACTTACTATATTCCATACTACTGGTTTTATTTATTATATAATTCTAATGTGATATTCTCTAATTTTTTGACACATCTTATATCTATTTTTATGCTAATACACATTATTATTGTTCTACTAAATTTTGAACTTCTAAATTAGGTATTAAATATTAAGAAAAGCTAAACTATTTTTACATCTGTTTTTTATCTAATAATATGTGGTGATCTTAAACTTAATTTCTTATTTTCTAACACATAATTATACAATCTTTTTATTTACTACCTACTACAATTATTGATTATTGTTACTAACATTACCATTTTAACAAAGGTTTGGACCTGCTTATTGGTACTGCTCTAAGGGCTTGTGTTGTTTCTTTCCTTGTTGAAATATTTATTATACTTACTCATTTCGGCAATAATATAATAATATAACTTATGTTATACTTAATTATTGTCTTTTCTTTACTTGTATTGTTTTATGCGTTTTTGGGTTTTGTTTAGTGTGCGTGTTTGGTGTTTTGCGTGTGTTTTAATATATTTGTATATGTTTATAATATACTTCGTATATTCGTGTTTTTTGTTGTTTTCTGAGTGTGTTCTTGTGTGTGTTCTCGTGTGTGTTATGTATGTTCTTGTGTGTGTTGGTGTGTGTTTTGCGCATGTAACGTGTACCTCTGGGAGCAGTTTAAGCGTATGCCGTCGTCGTCCGGGCCAGGTAGTCCCATTTCTTACGGACCGGGCATTCCGCGCTGAAGGCATTGTGGTCTGCCCTCTGATGCTTGGAGTGTGAGCAGTTGCAGCACTGCGGTTCAATTCCGGCAATGAATTCCGCGCACTTCTCGCGTAGGTGCGGCCCTCCACAGTGACTGCATCTGTCCACACTCTCAGTACAAAATTTCCTGCCATGACCAAATGCAAGGCACTTCGTGCACTGTATGAGCGGAGACTGGTCCTCCACCCTGACTCTTTGCAGATCCAGGTAAAGAGCCCCAGCCTCCGTCATCCTCTGCCATACCTTGGGTCTGACCTGGACGACAACGTGTGCTGTTTTTGGATTCCTTGTCCGTTTTTTGAATTTTATAGCCATTTCTTTGTCAGTTGCATCTAAGTCCCTGAAAATGTTTTCATTCTGAGAGTAGAGCGCCCTCACCATTTCGTCGTCCTCACTGTCCAAGAAGACATCCTTGAGGACGACGAGTGGGTTTTTGTTTTTCATGGGCGCTGCTACTAACCCATTACCCCGGCTTTCTATTCTCTCCTTGACTCTTTCGAGCTCCGCCTCTGAGTCACAGCCTAAGATGACAGTCTGGTTCTTTGCCTTACGGACTTTACTGATCTTTAGGCCAGTTCCCCTGGCGTCGACCGCCTCCTTCACCCTGGCGAGCACCTCGTCAGCAGTCTCCTGGCTGCCTTCGATGGTGACCGCCATGGAATGAAGTGCCGGCCGACGCCCGGGTTTGGCTGCCGTGACGTCTGCGTAAGTTTTTGGCTCGCATGGCTCGCCTCTAAGGGCCTCCCGCATCCTCTCCGAGCCGGCGGCGACCTCACTGGCAACATCACCGATTTTGTCCTCGAGAGCAACCGTTGCGCGACCTACGACCTTCACCCCTTCTATCGTATGGTTTATGCTCTCTTGGACAACATCGACCTTGAGGCTGACCTCGTCGATCTTATCGATGACCTTGTCGATGACGTCGGCGCCGTTCTCGGAGTGGTGCTCGGTCAGATCCTCGAGGCCTTTTTTAACCTTCAACTCCAGGTCATGTATTCGAGAGTTGATATTGGCCTCCACTTTCTCGAGCCTCTCTAGTATCTCGTCCGGTTGTTTGGACGGTGTGGGCGTGGTGTTGATCTTGGTGGGCGGACCCGTTTTAGGCTTCGTTTCAAGGGTCTTAATTCGCTTGCTGAGCTCAAATAGTATCTTGAGGCTTTTGTCAGACTGAGTCTCCAGGAAGGTCTTGATGTCTCTCCTCATTTGAGGGTAATCTTTGACTCGGGACGGTATGTCCTCAAACGTTTTCATTACTTCCTGGAGGAGACTGTCACTGGATAACGCGGTGTAGGTGTCCGTCTGCCTTCTGTATGTCTCCATATTTTCTATGGACCTTCTCTTCCGCTCTGGTCTCCTAATAAATGTCTTTGCGGCGTCCAGCGCTTGCCCAGTTGGGCCTGCGGGGCTGGGAGTGGTGGTGCGAGCGACGGCACCGGAGGTTCCTGCCGTCGACGATGGTGGCGTTTCAGCTGTTTCCGCTGGAACAGCAGTTTTCTTGCCGAACGTCAGGGCTATCCCCTTCGGTGCCTGGCGCGTTCCGGAGGGCCCCTGATTTCCCGGTTGGGTAGGCGACGTGGACGCTTGTGTTCCATCAGCACTAACTTTTGGTATAGGGGTGCGGAGTCCGAGAACCATTTTTATTGCTTGAGCTCCGTGTGTTTACTGTAGTGTGTTGTGTGGCTTGTGTGTATAGGGCACAGCAAGTGGAAAGGGGAAAGTTGTCTTATGTGTATAGGCTATAGGATAAATGTAAAATTAAAAGTAAATAATATTATAAATTTCAACCAAGGCGGTTTGTCGGTGAACTATCCCTGTATAGAGGGGTGTAAATCGTTGTATGTCCGTTTCAACCCTGTAAATGGGGAGTCAAAGTCGGGCAGTACCGATACGCAGTCCAAAATACTGATACTATCGAATCTATCTAAAATAAAAATAAAATAAAAATAAAAAACAGTGTTTATGTCTAGAGGGGGTGGGGGGGGGTCCAATCGGGGGGGGAGGGTTCCTCGTAGGCGGCTTTAGCCGTGGTGTCTTCGACACCACAAAGGCTGATTTTGAGGTCAAAAACGCTCTAAGTCCTCTCGTTCCCGAGATATGGACCTTTTGATATTTGGGGGTGGGAACTTAAGGGAAAAAGGAAAGGGTGGGGGGGATGGATACCTCGTGGGCGACTTTAGCCGTGGTGTCTTCGACACCACAAAGGCTGATTTTGAGGTCTAAAACACTCTAGGTCCTCTCGTTCCCGAGATATGGACCTTTAGTGTTTAGGGGTGGAAAGTTAAGGGAAAAAGGAAAGGGTGGGGGGGATGGATACCTCTGTAGCGGTCTTCACCTCGTGGTGTCGTTCCGACACCACTAAGGCTGAATCTGCGGTCTAAAAGCTCCTATCTCTTCAGGTTTCAGAGATATCCAATTTATAAGATTCCTGCCGTACCGTACCGCGCCGTGCAGTGTCGCGTGCCTGTCGAGTAGATCTTCCAGTTGACCTAGCTGGGTCTACTCTGTTCCGATTTTGGCGTGCGTGGGCTCGTTTATTTGGTCTTGTTGAGCTCTTCTCGGTAGGTCAGGTTTCAGGGTCAGGTTTGGGGAAGGGTTGGGGGGGGGGGGGGGGGGTATTGGTCTAATTTGTTTCTGTGGCTGATGGCCTCTGTCTATTTATAATTTGGAGGTTGAATAAGGTTATGTGGATGGTTTTGGAAAAGGGGGGGGGGGGGGGGGTAGGGGGTTGCAAAGTTTTTGGAGCGGTATCTCGAAAAGTCAATAGTATGGCTGAGGGCCACTTGTTACCGGTATGTAAACACTGTTTTGTACCAAACAACTTTCTTAGTACTAAGGGTGACTTAGCCCTAGGGGGTTGATATTTAGCCCCAAGGTGCGGGATGGTCCGATATGGTTGGGTATCCAACCAGGGGGGGGGGGTCAGGGGGGGGGGCTTCGGAAAAAGTGTCAGATTTTGACTAAGTCTTACCGTTTCAGAGTTACAGGCCTTTTTCAGTTTTCGTGCGGTTGGTAAACTGGAGTCCCTCTTTTGAAATTTATTTTACTCCGAGGTGTCGGGTCTTAAAAATATTTTTCAAAAGGGGTCCTGTAGGCGACGGTACTAGGAGCAATTTGCGGTTCCTGAAAATGGAGCGTCCTTTATAGGACGTGAGCAGTTTCCTCCTGAAACTATTCTCCGATTACCAACAACCGCAAATTGCTGTTTTGGGATCTCGCGACTAGGCTTACTTCAAGCTCTGTAACTCTGAAACGGGTTAACCCCTGCGTCCGGTTCTTAATTCTAAACTTAATTGATAACTTATTCTAGGTACTTAACTAAAGGTCTTCCCTCCACTGCTGGTCTTCACTGGTCCAGCGACGTGCAAAGTTTTCCCGGGGGTGCCTGCTCCAGGGGGTGGTGTTGACTGGGCCGTGTCGTATGTCGGGTTGTAGGGCTGATGTTTCTCCAACTGCTGGCGCCGGTGAGGTTACTGCAGCTGGTCCCGTTGAGAAGTTATTCCCCTGGGAAGGTGAAAATTTGACCCTGGCGAGCTGGTGGAAGAATGTCCAGGGTCTACGTCCTAGGTATCGCTTCTCGTGAGAGAACCGATTTGACGTTGTTTTCACGATCCGACGCTCCGCTCCAGGGTTACAACCCCGACAAGGTTATCTTGTAATGGCGTTCCGAGTAGAGGTGTGGGAAAACCTTTGTAGGAATTTCAGTTCCTGGCGAATCTACCTCTGTACTTCAGATTCAGGAAGCTGGTGAAGTCTGCTGCGGGTCTGTCTAGGTTCCTTTTTATTTCCTGGCCTGGATGTTTTTTGGCAGGTGGTCAGAGTGAAGGGGGTGAAACCACTTTCTGCAAATAGCAGTTCCCGTCAGATCCTGCTGGTCTAAAATTTATTTTAGGCCAGGTTTGTCTTTTTCCTGGTCAAGACAGCCTTGTCGATTTTTTCAGGAATTTAATATATTATATTTAGCAAAATGTAATTTATCGGGAATATTTTTGAAAAATCTTAACTTTAAAACTACTTAGCCAAAAAATACAAAATTTTGAAATTAGGTTCTTAACACTGTGCACTGTTTTTTAAGGTCCAAAAATTTATAGGTTACCGATCTAGATTTTTATTTATTTAGGTTTTAATTTTGAGTCTGCTATGGTAAACTTGAGAAATTTGTTACTTCCTGATGGGTGGTCCGATTTCGACGATCAAGGTGTCGGATGAAAGGGGATGACTTCCTGCGCCTATTCCCGTTTCCAGGTTCCCCCTGCGACTGCTGGTTCTCGACCTCGTGTCCACGTGGGTTTTTGTTTTTCCCCTGTAGCTCGGCGAGTTTCCACGGGAAAAATCCCGGACTCAGCCAGGATGTGGAGCTTGTCTAGGAGTTTCAAGGGGCAGTCCAAAAACACTAGGTCACCGGTCTAGATCACGCAGCGTTTCACTTTTTACGATTTCACTAACACTTTTTGAGGTTAAAATAACTGTTTTTTAACTGTAACTCCGCGAGTTTTCCACTGATTTTGAAAATTTTTCACCATCGGCTGTATCTTGGTAGCGCGCACTTTTTAGCAAAAATTTGGAAGTTTTTGCTCACTTTTGCTAATTTTACCGATTTTTTGAGCGCCGGAGCGGTATAAAAGTGATCCGGTCGCTGCGGGGGGCGCCGTGTGACTCGGTTAGGTTAGGTTAGGTTAGGTTAGGTTAGGTTAGGTTAGGTTAGGTTAGGTTAGGTTAGGTTTAGGTTAGGTTAGGTTAGGTTAGGTTAGGTTAGGTTAGGTTATGTTAGGTTAGGTTAGGTTAGGTTAGGTTAGGTTAGGTTAGGTTAGGTTAGGTTTAGGTTAGGTTAGGTTAGGTTAGGTTAGGTTAGGTTAGGTTAGGTTAGGTTAGGTTAGGTTAGGTTAGGTTAGGTTAGGTTAGGGTTAGGTTAGGTTAGGTTAGGTTAGGTTAGGTTAGGTTAGGTTAGTTAGGTTAGGTTAGGTTAGGTTAGGTTAGGTTAGGTTAGGTTAGGTTAGGTTAGTAGGTTAGGTTAGGTTAGGTTAGGTTAGGTTAGGTTAGGTTAGGTTAGGTTAGGTTAGTTAGGTTAGGTTAGGTTAGGTTAGGTTAGGTTAGGTTAGGTTAGGTTAGGTTAGGTGTAGGTTAGGTTAGGTTAGGTTAGGTTAGTTAGGTTAGGTAGGGTAGGTAGGGTAGGTAGGTTAGGTTAGGTTAGGTTAGGTTAGGTTAGGTTAGGTTAGGTAGGTTAGGTTAGGTTAGGTGGTTAGGTTAGGTTAGGTTAGGTTAGGTTAGGTTAGGTTAGGTTAGGTTAGGTTAGGTTAGGTTAGGTTAGGTTAGGTTAGGTTAGGTTAGGTTAGGTTAGGTTAGGTTAGGTTAGGTTAGGTTAGGTTAGGTTAGGTTAGGTGAGGTTAGGTTAGGTTAGGTTAGGTTAGGTAGGTTAGGTTAGGTTAGGTTAGGTTAGGTTAGGTTGGTTAGGTTAGGTGGAGGTGTAGGTTAGGTTAGGTTAGGTTAGGTTAGGTTAGTGTTAGGTTAGGTTAGGTTAGGTTAGTGGTTGGTTAGGTTAGGTTAGGTTAGGTTAGGTTAGGTTAGGTTAGGTTAGGTTAGGTAGGTTAGGTTAGGTTTAGGTTAGGTTAGGTTAGGTTAGGTTAGGTTAGGTTAGGTAGGTTAGGTTAGGTGTGTAGGTTAGGTTAGGTTAGGTTAGGTTAGGTTAGGTTAGGTTAGGTTAGGTTGGTAGGTTAGGTTAGGTTAGGTTAGGTTGTGGTTAGGGGTTAGGTTGGTAGGTTAGGTGTAGGTAGGTTAGGTGTAGGTTAGGTTAGGTGGTAGGTTTGGTTAGGTTAGGTTAGGTTAGGTTAGGTTAGGTTAGGTTAGGTTAGGTTAGGTTAGGTTAGGTTAGGTTAGGTTAGGTGAGGGTAGGTTAGGTAGGTTAGGTGTAGGTTGGTTAGGTTTAGGTTAGGTTAGGTTAGGTTAGGTTAGGTTAGGTTGGTAGGTTAGGTTGGTTAGGTTAGGTTAGGTTAGGTTAGGTTAGGTTAGGTTAGGTTAGGTTAGGTTAGGTTAGGTGAGGTTAGGTTAGGTGTGGTTAGGTGTGGGTAGGTGGGTTAGGTAGGTTAGGTTAGGTTAGGTTAGTTGGTTAGGTTAGGTTAGGTTAGGTTAGGTTAGGTTAGGTTAGGTTAGGTTAGGTTAGGTTAGGTTGGGGTAGGTTTGGTTAGGTTAGGTTAGGTTAGGTTAGGTTAGGTTAGGTTAGGTTAGGTTAGGTTAGGTTGGTTAGGTTAGGTGGTTAGGTTAGGTTAGGTTAGGTGGTAGGTGGTAGTTAGGTTAGGTTAGGTTAGTTTTTTTTTTTTTTTTTTTTTTTTTTTTTTTTTTTTTTTTGTGCTTTTCCCCTTTCATAAAAAGGGCTCTTATTATTCTAATTACTCATTCATTCCAGTTCTCGCGTTTATTCCTCTCGCACTTTCATGCTTCATACGTTATCTTTCTTTTACACACACATTCATTCTTAGCCGGGTGGGACTCCCGCTATTCTAGCTATTGTTTTTATTTATTTTTCATTTTTAGGGTTTTAGCCACACAAAGTTCTTTTATTTTTACATCGTAGCATAAACATTGTTTAAATTTACATGCTTCCTTAACTATTTGTCTTACTTGCTATATTACATACTACTAGTTTTTATTTATTCCATACTTCTAATGTGATATTTTCTACTTGTTGACATCTTTATACCTACTTTAAATCTATTCTATGCTAATACACGTTTTTATTGCTTACTAAAATTTTTAACTTCTAAATTAGGTATCAAATATTTTCTTATTGAACTATTTATACATGTATTTTAAACTAATAATATGTGGTTTTCCTCTAAAGCTAATTTTTTATCTTCTAACACGGTATTATACAATGTATTTGTTTAAACCTTGTTACTACAATTATTTATTATTATTGCTTACATTTACATTATTAACCAAGGTTTGGACCTGCTTATTGGTACTGCTCTTAGGGCTTGTTATTGCCTTCGTTGTTTCTTTCCTTGTTGAACATTTGTTTACTTTTTTATTGCGGCAGTAATATATATATAACATTATGTTATACACAATTAATGTCTTTTCTTAGTCAGTATAATTTTTTGCATTTTTGTTGTTTGTTTAGTGTGCATGTTTAGTGTTTTGCGTGTGTTTTGATATGTTTGTATATGTTTATAATATACTTAATATATCCGTGTTTTTTGTTATTTTCTATGTGTGTTCTTGTGTGTGTTCTCGTGTGTGTTATGTATGTTCTTGTGCGTGTTGGTGTGTGTTTTGCGCATGTAAAGTGTACCTCTGGGAGCAGTTTAAGCGTATGCCGTCGTCGTCCGGGCCAGGTAGTCCCATTTCTTGCGAACCGGGCATTCCGCGCTGAAGGCATTGTGGTCTGCCTCTGATGCTTGGAGTGTGAGCAGTTGCAGCACTGCGGTTCAATTCCGCAATGAATTCCGCGCACTTCTCGCGTAGGTGCGGCCCTCCACAGTGACTGCATCTGTCCACACTCTCAGTACAAAATTCCTGCCGTGACCAAATGCCAGGCACTTCGTGCACTGTATGAGCGGAGACTGGTCCTCCACCCTGACTCTTTGCAGATCCAGGTAAAGAGCACCAGCCTCCGTCATCCTCTGCCAGACCTTGGGTCTGACCTGGACGACAACGTGCGCTGTTTTGGGGTTCCTTGTCCTCTTTTTGAATTTAATTGCATTTCCTTGTCTTCTGCATCTAAATCCCTAAAATGCTCTCGTTCTGAGAGTAGAGCGCCCTCACCATCTCGTCGTCATCGCTGTCCAAGAAGACATCCTTCAGGACGACGAGTGGGTTTTTGTTCTTCATGGGCGCTGCTACTAACCCATTACCCGGCCTTTCTATTCTTTTCTTTACCCTTTCGAGCTCCGCCTCTGAGTCACAGCCTAGGATGATAGTTTGGTTCTTGCCTTACGGACTTTACTGATCTTTAGGCCAGTTCCCCTGGCGTCGACCGCCTCTTCACCCTGGCGAGCACCTCGTCAGCAGTCTCCTGGCTGCCTTCAAGGGTGACCGCCATGGAGTGAAGTGCCGGCCGACGCGCCGGTTTGGCTGCCGTAACGTCGGCATATGTTTTTGGCTCGCATGCCTCGCCTCTAAGGGCCTCCCGCATCCTCTCCGAGCCGGCGGCGACCTCACCGGCAACTCACCGACTTTGACCTCGAGGGCAACTGCGGCGTGTCCTACAACCTTTACCCCTTCTATGGTATGGTTAACTCCTTCCTGGACTACGTCGATCTTTGCGCTGACCTCGTCGATCTTATCGATGACCTTGTCGATGATGTCGGCACCGTTCTCGGAGTGGTGGTCAGTCAACTCCTCGAGGCCTTTTTTAACTCTCTGCTCTAGGTCATGTATTCGAGAGTTTATGTTGGTCTCCACTTTCTCGAGCCTCTCAAGTATCTCGTCCGGTTGTTTGGACGGTGTGGGCGTGGTGTTTGACTTGGTGGGCGGAACCGTTTTACTCTTCGTTTCTAGAGCCTTTACTCTTTTACTGAGCTCAAACAGGATACGTAGGTTCTTATCGACTGGGTCTCCAGGAAGATCTTTATGTCTCCTCATCTGAGGGTAGTCCTTGACCCGGGACGGTATGTCTTCGAAGGTTTTCATGACCTCCTGGAGAAGGCTGTCATTGGACAAAGCGGTGTACGTATCTGTTTGTCTCCTGTACGTCTCCATATTATCCACGGACCTTCTTTTCCGCTCGGCCTCCTGATAAAGGTCTTCGCGGCGTCCAGCGCTTGGCCAGTTGGGCCTGCGGGGCTGGGAGTGGTGGTGCGGGCGACGGCGCCGGAGGTTCCTGCCGTTGACGACGGTGGCGTTTCCGCTGTTTCCGCTAAGGTTCCTTGAACAGCGTTTTTCCTACCGAACGTCAGGGCCATCCCCTTCGGCGCCTCGCGCGTTCCAGAGGGCCCCTGGTCTCCCGGTTGGGTAGGCGACGTGGACGCTTGCGGTGCATCGGGCCTAATTGTTGGTTTGGCTAATGGGGTGCGGAGTCCGAGACCATTTTGTACTGCTTGAGCTCCTTGTGCTTTGTGTGGTGTAATGTGTGGCTCGTGTGTATAGGGCACGGCCAAAGGAAGGGGGAAAATTGTCAATATAGTAAATATAATATAATAGTTAAAGTTAATTTAAAGTAAATAAATAATATCTCAACCAAGGGTTTGTCTGTGCTCTTCCCTGTATAGAGGGGTCGTAGTGGGTCCGTTTTATCCCTGTAAATGGGGGGTCAAGGTCGGGCAGTACCAATCCGCAGTCCAAAATGTTAATCCTATCGAAATTTATACAAAAATAAAATTAAAATTATAAAACAGTGTTTTTGTCTAAAGGGGGTGGGGGGGGGTCCAAACTGGGGGGAGGGTTCCTCGTAGGCGGCTTTAGCCGTGGTGTCTTCGACACCACAAAGGCTGATTCTGAGGTCAGAATTGTCCTAAGTCCTCTAGTTCCGGAGATATGGACCGTTTGGTGTTTTAGGGGTAGGAACTGAAGGGAATGAGGGAAGGGTGGGGGGGAAGGATACCTCGTGGGCGACTTAGCCGTGGTGTCTTCGACACCACAAAGGCTGATTTTGAGGTCAAAAACACTCTAGGTCCTCTCGTTCCGAGATATGGGACCTTTAGTGTTTAGGGGTGGAAAGTTAAGGGAAAAAGGAAAGGGTGGGGGGGATGGATACCTCTGTAGTGGTCTTCACCTCGTGGTGTCGTTCCGACACCACTAAGGCTGAATTCGCGGTCTAAAAGTGCCTAACATAGTCAGGTTCCAGAGATATCCGGTTTTTAGGATTCCTGACGTACCGTACCGCACCGTGCAGTGTCGCGTGCCTGTGAGTAGATCTTCCAGTTGACCTAGCTGGGTCTACTCTGTTCCGATTTTGGCGTGCGTGGGCTCGTTTATTCGGCCTTGTTGAGCTCTTCTTGGTAGGTCAGGTTTGGGGGTGGGGGGGGGTGGTGGGGATGGGGGGGGGTATTGGTGCGTTATGTTCCTGTGGCTGATGGCCTCTGTCTAATTATAATCGGAAGTTAAATAAAATTGTGTGGGTGGTTTTTGGAAAAGGGGAGGGGGGGGAAGGGGTTGAAAAGATATGAAGTCCCAAAATGTCAATTGTATGGCTGAGGGCCGCTTGTTACTAGTTTAAAAACACTGTTTTGTTCTAAAATCAACCTTTCAAGGTCCTAGGGGTAACTTAGCCCTAGGGGGTTGATATTCGGCCCCCAGGTGCGGATGGTCCAATATGGTTGGGTATCCAACCAGGGGGGGCGGGTCAGGGGGGGGGGCCTCGAAAAAAGTGTCAGAATTTGGCTAAGACTTACCGTTTCAGAGTTACAGGCCTTTTTCAGTTTTCGTGCGGTTGGTAAACTGGATTCCCCTTTTGGAATTTATTTTACTCCGAGGTGTCGGGTCGTAAAAATATTTTTCAAAGGGGGTCCTGTAGGCTACGGTACTGGGAGCAATTTGCGGTTCCTGAAAATGGAGCGTCCTCTATAGGACGTGAGCAGTTACCTCCTGAAACTTTTCTCCGATTACCAAAACCGCAATTACTGTTTTGGTATCTCGCGACTTGGCTTACTTGAAGCTCTGTAACTCTGAAACGGGTTAACCCCTGAGTCTGGTTCTAATCCTAAACTTAATTGATAACTTATTCTACGTACTTATCTAAAAAGTCTTCCGTCCACTGCTGGTCTTCACCGCTCCAGCGACGTCCGAAGTGTTCCCGGGGGTGCCTGCTCCAGGGGGTGGGGTGTTGTCTGGGCCGTGTTTTATGTCGGGTTGTAGGGCTGGTGTTTCTCCACTGCTGGCGCCGGTGAGGTT